>CM045992.1:21959812-31959812 GCA_025175895.1 Wurfbainia villosa | reverse complement strand
TTAATACTCTTGTCATGTTGTTTCTCTACTTCATTTCTGAATTCTTTGAACCTTTCAAAGGCTTCAGACTTGTGTTTCATCAAGAACACATACCCAAACCGTGAGTGATCATCGATGAAGGTAATGAAGTAGCTATAGCCTCCTAATGCTTGAGTTGACATAGGTCCACATACATCAGTATGTACTAGACCTAGTAACTCTCCCACTCGTTCACCTTTTCCCGTAAAAGGTAACTTAGTCATCTTGCCTTTTAAGCATGATTCGCATGTATCGTATGAATCCAATTCAAACGATTCCAGAATTCCACATCGGTGTAATTCGGACATGCGTTTCTTGCTTACATGGCCAAGACGACAATGCCACATGTAGGAGTCTATTTGATTATCCTTTCGAGCACTCTTGTTGCTCGCTTCGATATTGCAAATGTCACTGGATACATCCAACGTATAAACATCATTGCTTAAAGTTCCAGTCCCATAAAGAACCCCATTCAAAGTTATGTAACAACAATTGTTACTAAACGTCAAATGGAAACCATTTCTATTTAAACAAGAAATAGAAATGATATTCTTTATCAACAAAGGAATATAAAAGCAATTGTCCAGTTCTAAGACAAGTCCTGCAGGGAGTTTCAACAAATACGTTCCGATGGCGAGTGCAGAAACCTTTGCTTCATTCCCAACACGTAAATTTGACTCTCACTTGACAAGTCTTCTTCTATTCCTTAGCCCATGTATGTCATTACATATATGTGAGCCACACCCAGTATCCAATACCCAAGTGTCTAAGGAAATAGAATGACAATCAAAAAAAAAAAATCCTGAAGAAGATGGGACATCCGATGCCTTATCCTTCTTCACGGACTCTTGATAAACCTTGCAATTTCTTCGCCAATGACCCTCCTTGCCATAATGATGGCAAGTGCCCTTTTGAGCTAGTTCTGCCTTTTAGCCTTTTTCTTCTTCCCCTTCTGTTGTTCCTTTGACTCCCTCTTAGAACCTTTCTTCGAGGAATCAACTAACAGCACCGTCCCCTGCTCATGCTTCTCAGAAGACTCCACAGTCTTCAGCATATTGAGCAGTACCACAGATGAACCTCCTAGCATCTCAGAGGTGAAGAGGAACTTTGAGACTTCGAACCTTTCGAATCTCACTTGCTCATCAACCAACTCACAAAGATGAAGGACTACGATATGAGCATCCATATGCTCATGTTGCTTTCGTAGCTTGGGTTCCATCGTGGCTAGCATGATGCAACTCATTTGTTCAGAATCACTCACATGTTTCTGATAGGCCAACAATTGGTCCAGAGTTGCATCATCACTAGGACGGGCGGGAAGAGGCGCTTCGAGGACATTTACAAGCTTTTCACCTTGAGAACAGTTCTCAAGTTTCTAAGCCAGTCCAAGAAGTTCGGCCCAGTCAATTTATTTGAATCCAAAATGGAACGCAAATTAAAAGACAACATGATCAATTTTAGAAATACAAAACGAGCATATATGAGAAAGATGATTTTAAAAATGCATCAATATACATTTATAAATCCCATTCATTTTTCGAATTTCAAAAACCCCAAAATCACTTCGGGAGATTGTAGGTCCATCTCCGAATGGGCTGATATCCATCATAGTTATGAACAACCTTGGAGAGAGTCCAACAAGCCATTCATAGCTATGACGGTAGGTATCATCAATACCGATTGCATATCACGTATATGTAACTATCACAATGTGCTATCAACTAATTGAATGTTCACACATGCATTGGGTTGTTAACACATTAACAAGTATGCATCTTATGCATAGCACCCAACTTCACCTCCCTTAACATCAACCTTGGAGAGAGTCCAACAAGACGATGCTCCAGGTTAAAGCCAACCCATTAATCAAGAATAGTTTTAATATGGTTAGAGCGCATTCAACCAATTAGCCCAGCTTGGAGAGAGTCCAACAACCAAAGCTAACGATTGACCTCTGACTCTTACCATATTAGTATTAAACTATTCCATGGTTTGAACATGTTCGGGTTCGAGCCGGGCTTGGAGAGAGTCCAACAACCCAAACAAGAAATGGAACTCTGGTTCAAACCATATTAATGGAAGGTGTAGGCTTTAATATTGTTTAAAGGTTTTTATGTCTCATCCTCTTTGCATGCAAATAACTATTATCTACATGGCATGGCATACATGGCATACATCTACATGTCACGACACGCATGGCATTATGTTATGCATCTAATGCAATTACATGTCATACAATTTATGTCATGTACAATATTTCCTTATATGTCATAACTATTTATGGAAATAAAATATGTTTAAGATTTGATTCTCCAAATCAAATCATAATTAAATTAGGAAACAAATTTCCAAATCTAATCACATATTTTATTCATGGAATTATTTGATTAAGGAAAATCTATTTAGGAAACCAATTTCCTAAATCTTCAAAACTACTTATGGAAATAAAATATTTTAAAGATTTGATTTCCCAAATCAAATCAAGATTAAATTAGGAAACAAATTTCCAGAATCTAATCAAATATTTTATTTATGGAAAATATCAATTTCCATAAATACTTCCAACTTTCCAAAAGTGGAAGATTTCCATAAATACTTCTAGACTTTCCAAAATTGAAAAATTTCCATAAATACTTCTAAATTTCCAAAATTTAGAAAATTTCCAGAAATACATTATGACTATCGCAAAACCAATTTTACGATTATGTCGAAACACAACCTGGGCTCTGATACCACTGTTGGGTTTCCGGCACCGCGGCGTGTGTGTGTTCGATCATGTTTCGTAAACATGAGCACAGCGGAAGCAATTAAAAATAATAAATCTATATTTATTACAACACACACAACACATGCATGCATATTACAACAAGTGTAGACATAACCGTAAATTAAAATTTGCAATATAAGGAAATTAAACTACGTTATACCTTCCGTATGACGTGTAGCGGGAACGGCATCAACCGGAACGATCCTCGTAAGAATCGTCTCTATCCGTATCCACGCCGAGCTCCTCGGGATGACTTCGCTAAGTCACGAGCTTCGTCTTCGTACGGGTTACTAGCCTCGTGTTGAAGACGACGTGATCGAGAGATGATCACGATCCGAATCCAAATTCGGACCTAAAAACAAGTCCTCAAGACTTGCTTCTCCGGAGAGGTATTCGTCAACCGATTGGCCGAATCGCCGTCCTCCACCTCAGAGGATTACCGGAGATCAAATCCCCGGTATGTTAGCCGCTGTCGGAGCACTAACCGTCGTCCAAACGACGCTCCGACGAGGGGGGAAGAAGCTGTCCAGAAAACTGGACAGCTTGGTGGAGGAGTAGGCGCCGGCCAAAAACCAAGGAGAGAAGGAGCTCACCTTGATGCCGAACCTATAGAAGATCACCGGAGGGTCGCCGGAGGTTCACCGGCTGAAGCTTGGACGCCGGCAACAAGTTGGAAGGCTGCACCACAAGCTAGGCGGCAACAAGGTGTTGGGCGCCGAAAACCTTCAACAAGGGTGGGCGGCAACTATGTTGGGCGGCCAATTGTGATTAGGGTTTGGGATTAGGGTTTAAGCCCTATTTTATAGAGAACTAATTCTCTTAATGGTTAATGGATCATATCCATAAAGCCCGTTAACCCGCTCCATTAAGATAAGTTAAAATAAACCAAACCATGATGGTTTATTTTAAGTTAAAACGAACCGAACCAACTTTTGGTTCATTCGTTTAAAATAAACCAAACCCTTTGGTTTATTCTTATCCATTGGATTAGAACCAAACCATTTTGGTCCATCCATTACGTCTTCATAAGGCCAGCCATCCACGCTTCCATTGCGATTGAAACAATTTCATGCTCGCTTTATGTTTGGTCCAACCAAACATAGTTTCTCTCGGTCTGAGAATATCATTCTCAAGCTCGTTTTAAATCCTTTGGATTACACTCGTTGTGCGTGTGACCAAATAGGTTCTCGGTTTATGTTGGCCGTCTATAATTAACCATTAATTATAGAACGATCATGAGTGGAACCTAGTAGTACATCATGATCCCCAATTAACCGAAAAGATCAACGGTTGATCCAGAACTATTTCTGAAACCCTTGATAGCTTGAATGATTCGTGCCCCATTCCCTTCACTCATCTTATACCCACTTGGTTCAGGACATGGTCTATAGTGTCAGTCCCCACTAGGCTGACTACGTCACACCTAGCCCATGTATCATTTCCTCGTCCTACGGATTCTAGTTACTCCACATGTATCGAAGAGTACCTTACTCTAAACATGTAATGCTTTGGCCAAAGACTTTAGTAACAATCCGACGAGAGGCCATAGGTATACATCTCCTCGCAAGGAGTGGTGAATTCTTTATAGGCTATTCAAACACCTTCGATCACTTCGACTTATACCCAATCATCCCGGGTCCACATCTCCTTAGAGATGTTTGCTTAAGATGTCAAAGCATAAGTCTCTATGATCAAGATGACTTGAATACCGCAAGTCAAAGGAACATCGCACTTAAGCCACAGTAAGAACTTCATTGACATATCTATATATGCAGAGAACCATATGAAGTCTTACGGTTGGTCACTCAAATGAACTAGTTACCATAACTAGCATCCACGATTAACTCCGGACATCACTATGTCTCCAGCCAGTGAGAATCAGCTGCTTGGATACACCAAGGAGTATACCTCGTGCTAGTCTCGACAGAATTGATGGTGTCCAAATCCATCAATTCATTGACTAGGGATAATTCTGATACATCACAATTACACATGTAGAGATACTCACTTGTTGTGATCCAATCACAAATACTCTCATGCTGTGAATCGTATCGTGGACATTCAGTAAATGAGTTTAAGATCCAATCAAATACATAAAATATGTATACTCAAATAGTGAATCTTCATTTATCATATAAATGGTTCATACATAAGGTGATTGCCTTAGGACATCTCTCATATATTACTAACAGATAACAGTAACGAAAACTTGAAACTTTGTGAAAACTTGGATGACTTAAGCTAGAACCAGTAGGAAACCAATAAGGGCAGCAATGAAAAAAAATATAAAAAAGAAAACTCGACCACATTGCTTTCTATTGCAAAAAATAGTAATTCCCATTTTGATACTTAAGTTGGCAGAGAAATTCCATAAAGGTTTGAATGGAGGAAACTTGTGAAGGAATTTCTGCAGGACATAAGTTAGCTTTAATAGAATATCCCCCTGATGAATCACAATAACGTTATGAAGTTGATATTCCAAATTAAACAAATCCAACAAAGTGTCACCTTACATCTTCTTACATCTTCTGAACACTCAAGAGAGACTTAGATTGAAGAAACAGGTGTTGGGACTGTAGAAGAGCACAAGACCATTACATACTAGGTATACAACTCTAAATACTAGGTATTTGGTTTAGGAAGATACATCGTGTCACTTGATGGTGATGACCTAGCTTTATGAAAAATATGGTTAAATTTCATGTTCATATGTTTGGACAAATTTTAATGTTGGTCTGTCTAGACTAAATGTAAATCTCAAGCCCTTTCATCTAGGCTTAAGATTGGAATTGAAGGTAGTTTTTGGTAGAAGCTAATGTAATATCAATTTAATAGCCAAGTCCAAATCACAAAATTCATATAGGATTATAGGAAAGGCATAAGAATTAAGTAAATTCCCAAGTCATAAAGACATGATCATCAAGCACAGCTAACAGAGATAAATGTTAGGTATACTAATTGAGGAATGACGCAACTGACAATTTTTTTGCCTGGAGATGATAAATGTAAAGCTTGAAATAAGAGTTACTCTTAGAAAATGGACCGCGCCATGCCATGGAGGCGTTCTTCAACTCTTGGCTCGCCCGCCTTGACCACCTCCGCTCCGACCTCCTCCACGCCTTCAGCCATCGGGCCGACCTGATACCCCAGGTCGTCGATGTCGTCCTCTCCCACTACCACGACTACTGCCATTCCAAGGTCCGCCTCGCCAACTCCGACGTCCTCCGCGCCCTCACCCACCCCTGGCTCACCCCCTTCAAACGCATCTTCCTTTGGGTCGCCGGCTGGAAGCCCTCCCTCGCCTTCAGCCTCCTGCTCGCCCACTGCCTCCTCTCCTCAGACCAGTGCGCTGTCGACAACGACGTCAATGGTGGTGATATCGACGACGGAAAAGTGAAGTCCGAAGATGGAGATGGAAAGAAAGGGTTGCGCGCGTGAGAAAGCTATGGGAGATAAAGTTAATAACAAACTTAAACATTAGTAAACCTAAATTAATATGTTTATTAAGTTTAATGACATTTATAATATATGTCATTACAAGGTATCTAATTAGATACTTAAAAAAAATTAAAAATCATTTTTAATAAGTGTCACTGTAAAATGTTTATAATTACATTATAAAATAAATGTCGTTAAGAAAATGTCACGATAGCCTATTATTGTTGTAGTGCTTGTTGGTTATTCACTGTGATACCGTCGACCCATATCAGGATGTAGTGTGAGTTAGTATTATTCCTTATACCTTATGTTGTGGATATATGCCCAGGTTGGATGAGAATAGAGTAGCTGACTGTAAGGTATGTCAGCATCATTTTTTGTTCAGTTTACTTAATGTATGCATGCACATATACTTGTTATGCTGATGTATATATGTTGTACGAGTAGATTAAACTGTTGAATGACATGTAATATTGATACATATATTTACATGTTTTCCTATTACCTGTTGAGTTTTACTCACCACCACGAACCCTGGGTTTTTCTATCGCTCAGGTAGCAGATAGCCGACTTCGTGATGGACTTGATGCATCGTTGGTTGGCATCGTCTCATCTCAACTCTGAGAGTCTGGATTTTTTGTGTTTTCATCGGTGTTCCAATATGAATTTGATTTATGTGATGTTTGTAGTGATTGTACACTGTAAATGTTGTACCTTTCTTTTTCTTATTTTATTATGGTGTTCTGAGTCGGTGTTAGTCATACCGGTATGCATGTGTGAAGTTTGTGATGTTGTATTATGTTTTCGCTGTGTTTTGTGTATTTGTTGTGTTTACATATATATAAGTTGTTGTTGTTGTCGCCTACGAGGCTTGTATTAACACGAGATGTTGCCACGTACAGGGGAGATGTCATCCTTTTGCTTTTCGGCACGACATACTCTCGGGGCGTGACAGTAGACATAATCGCAATTTCAAATTTTGCAATAAAAGGAAATTACTCTAGGTATATCCGACGTATCATGTGCAGCGGAAAAGGCATCAACCGGAGTAACTCTGGCTAGAATTACCTCTATCCGTATCCACGCCATGTATCGTCAGGATAGCTTCACAAAGCTACAAGCCTCATCTTCACAAGAGTCACTAGCCTCGTGTCAAAGACGATGTGATCAAGAGATAATCACAATCCGAATTAAAATTCGGATTCGAAAATGAGTCCCCAAAACTTGCTTCTCCAGAGAGGTATTCGTCAACCAATTGATCAATCCTTCATCCTCCACCTATGTGGATTACCGGAGATCGAATCCCCGGTAAGGAAGCCACTGTCGGAGCTCCAAACGTCATCCAAATGACGCTCCGACACGAAAGAAAGAAGCTGTCCAGAAAACTGGATAGCTTGGTGGAGGAATGGCGCCGGGCCAAAGAGGATAGCCGGTTGCACCTTGGCCACCTGAACCAAGGGAAGTCGTCGGAGGATCATCGGCAGGAGCTTGGACGGCAGCAGCAAGGTGGACGGTGGCACAAGGCTGGCAGCGTGGACGCTTGGGTGGTGGCACCAAGCAAGGAGAAGAGAGGGTTGGGCGGCAAGACTAAAATTTGGTTTTTACAAAACCCTTAAGCCCTGTTTTTATAGAGAACATATTCTCCTAACGGTTATTGGTTGATAACCAAAAATCCGTTAACCTACTCCAATAACTTAAGTTAAAATAAATCGAACCAAGTTGGTCTATTTTAAGTTAAAATGAACCGAACCAACTTTGGCTCATTCGTTTAAAACAATCCAAACCCCTTTGGTTTATTCTTCACCATTGGATTAGAACCAAACTAATTTGGTTCAACAATCATATCTTCATAAGACACAGCCCATCCATGCTTCCATTGCGACTGAAATGATTTCATGCTCAATCCTTGTTTGGTCCAACCAAATCTAGTTTCTCTCGGTCTGAGATTCTCATTCTCAACCTCGTTTTAAATCCTTTGGATTACGCTCGTTGTGCGTGTGACTAAATAGGTTCTCGGTTTATGTTAGCCATCTATAATTAACCATTAATTATAGAACGATCATGAGTGGCACATAGTAGTACATCATGATCCCCAATTAACTGAAAGATCAACGGTTGATCCAGAACTATTTCTGAAACCCTTCACCAGCTACAATGAATCGTGCCCCGTTCCCTTCATGCATCTTATACCCACTTGGTTCAGGACATGGTCTATATTGTCAGTCCCCACTAGGTTGACTACGTCATACCTAGCCCAAGTATCATTTTCTCGTCCTACAGATTCTAGTTACTGCACATGTATCCAAGAGTACCTTACTCTAAATATGTAATGCTTTGGCCAATGACTTTAGTTACAATCTGACGAGAGGCCATGGGTATACATTTCCTCGTAAGGAGTGGTGAATTCTTTATAGGCTATTCAAACACCTTCGGTCACTTTGACTTATACCCAATCATCCCGGATCCACATCTCCTCAGAGATGCTTGCTTAAGATGTCAAAGCATAAGTCTTCATGACCAAGATGACTTGAATACCGTAAGTCAAAGGAACATCACACTTAAGCTGCAGTAAGAACTTCATTGACATATCTATATATGCAGAGAACCATATGAAGTCTTACAGCTGGTTACTTCAATGAACTAGTTACCATAACTAGCATCCATGATTAACTCCGGACATCACAATGCCTCCAGCCAGTGAGAATCAGCTGCTTGGATACACCAAGGAGTATACCTCGTGCTAGTCTCGACAGAATTGATGGTATCCAAATCCATCAATAAATCGACTAGGGATAATTTCGATACATCATAATTACACATGTAGAGATACTCACTAGTTGTTATCCAATCACAAATTCTCTCATGCTGTGAATCGTATCATGGACATTCAGTAAATGAGTTTAAGATCTAATCAAATACATGAAAACATGTATACTCAAATAGTGAATTTCATTTATCATATAAATGGTTCAAACATAAGGCGATTGCCTTATAACATTTCTCATATATTACTAACAGGGCTAAGGGCGAGGAGTCGTGGACTCAAACCAAGGGATTGAGGCTGATGGACGTTATTTGAAGGCTTAGGTCTAAGCTAAGGGTATCCAATAGAATGACATAACTAATGAAAGCACTTGAAGGCTAGCGCGAAGGGTGAATGAGTTGTGGAGGACTCGGATGGACCCTGAGGGCGTGAGGAAGATGGAAGTGGCTAGAAGGCTTAAGTCTAGGCTAAGAGTGAGTATCAAGTATAAGGGGAACATACTTGGGTTAAACCTCATTTTTGAGGTGTACCAATCGACTAATCTCTTTGGCCAATCGACTGGTTGAGTGTTCAACACTAGGAGGCTTAGTTGACTTGAGTAGTCGATTGGGGTTTTGACCTAGTCAATTGGTTGTGTAGTCGACTGAAGCTCAATTATGGACTGTGGCTCTGGAATTCGACTGCTAGGATTGAGGAGCTGATTGGCCACAAGTTGTCGACTGCTAGGGTTGAGTAGCCAATTGGCTACTGGTAGTAGACTGCTAGGGTTGAGGTGGATATGGGAATAGAAGGTTTGGCAGTCGATTGCTAGCTTATGGCAGTCGACTATTTGTCATGGTAGTCGAATACTAGGTATGGGCAGTCGAATGGTCGAGTTGAATGTGGATTAGTTTATTGTGAGACAACGGTACTGTGGGCTATCGATTGGGGCTTTTTAGCAGTCAACTGGGAGATAGAAAATCAAACCAAGTTGAAATGTTATAAGGAGCTCGAGAAGGAGTTTTTCACACCTGGTTCTTGGGGGATTTGATGGAAATTGTTGTTGCAATTCCAGGTCTTCAAAGCCATTCAAAGCAACCAAATAAGCAAGGGATCAAAAGCTCTCATTTGTAAAGTGTTTTCACTTATTCTTGTATTTGCTTTTGTATTTGTTGTATTTAGTTGTTTAATCCATATTGTAAGAGGTTTTCTCCACCTTTGGTATTATTCTGAGAAGGAGACAAGGTTTAGTGAAGTAGACACTAAAGTCCGACCGTGGAGTAGGAACTAGGGTTCAAAACCATGTAAAATCTCATCTTGTGTTTATCATTATTTTTGTTTGTGTTTCTATTGTGTATGTTTGTGTTTCTGCTGTATATTACTAACTATTTGTAGATGAGCATACGAACACAATCGAAGAATCAAGGAAATGTTATTCACTTCCCTCTAGCACATCCAAAGGTCCCTAACATTTAAACCTATAGAATTTCTAAAATAAACTAACAATTATGTTCCTTGTAACCTACTAACTCTCTCTATGATTTTAGTTTTTTTCTTGAGGTTTTTAAGTCTATCTAGTTTTGTGACCACAAATGTTAGATGGATTTGAAGATCTCAAATTTTATAAGAAAACACTTTATTTTGCTCCTTAGACCATCTTGATTTATTGTATATCTTTATTTTTTTTAATTTTAACTAATTTATATTTATATAGTAGTTTTGACAAAAAGAAAATCAATATACAGACATGAATCAGCCAAATTCAAAGATGAGCTCTCAGTTGTATTCCTTAGACCCTCTAGACTGTGTATAAAGTCAATATACAAGGAGGGTGATGTGGAGGAAGGATAGTTGAAGGGAAATATCTTCCTTTACAATTCAAAGTTTCAAGACCAACATTAATGCACATATACCATGTCTTTAATTGATCATTCCACATGCACATTTTCTTTTTTGCATATGAAGTGGAGGGACAGTTTGTCAGCAATTGCACCTATAAGCCTAAAATGAAAAGAAGGGACATGAAAAACAAGATTTAGGGTTAATATTTCTTACAAGAAGGCTTACATGGCTAAGGAGAAGGCACTTAAAAAGGTCGAAGATGATTATGACTTGGCCTATAATGAGCTTGGGTGTTTGAGGGAGTTAATACATTAATTGTGATGTTGACACACAAGTAGACCTTCAAGACATTTTAAAAAGGTTTTTTTAGTTGTTCAAGAGTGTTTGGAACACATTTAGTGAAAGTGTTTGGCATAGATGTAATACATCTGAGCAGCAATAAGTATCTAAGTGTTCTTTTGAGGGAAACAACCCTTGATGGTAACAATAAATCATTGCCTTTAGCTTTATTATTGCTGAAGTAGATTGCAAAGTTGTGTGGAAGTGGTTCCTACTTTGCTTGTCAAAGATTCTTGATGTTGATCTTACATAGTTGTTGAGTGATGTCGCACAGATTTTCTACCTCTTCTAAATGAAAATGTTGAAGAAGCTTGGGGTTCTCTCCGACTACAATAGTAAATAAGAGGATGATGACAAGAGATTTAACATGGTTCAGAATTTAGATTCCTACTCCACGGATGAGCTCTAGAGTGAGCTTCGGCGCTAGACACCTTTATTACAATTCCTCCCCAGAAATATTTCTAGAGGTGGAGAAACCTATTATAGATAAGAGTTCATACAAAATAAAGGAAATGATATACAAGTATTTCTCCCTCAACTTTACCCCGCTGTTGATATTCTTTTTCCTTGCTTATTCACCTTCTGATCCTCCTTCCGATCAGTATCCCCAGACGAAAAGGAAATATCCAAGGAGCACGTCGGTGTTTCCCCCTCTCCTTTTAAGTAGTGAGTCTTGATAGAGAAAACTAATGAGAGGGACCCTGGTTTCCTCCTTTCATCTTCCTTTCTTTTATATCTGCTACTCCTGAGGCCAACTGTCGTGTAACAAATTGTTCGCATCACCGTCCACGTAGAGTCATGCAGGTTCAAGGAATCATATTGTTATGTTGTTAGCGAGTATGCGCTATCAAGAGCCTTCTATGAGGGCCCCACGAGGTGCTTTAGGTGGTTAAAAGATATAAAAAACTTCCTACATGTTGTGGGGTCCTCCCTTTCCTTCATTTTACCTATGTACCATTCCTTTAATCAACTCTTCTTGCTAT
Organism: Wurfbainia villosa; assembly: GCA_025175895.1. NCBI lineage: Eukaryota > Viridiplantae > Streptophyta > Magnoliopsida > Zingiberales > Zingiberaceae > Wurfbainia > Wurfbainia villosa. The sequence continues at coordinate 31,947,682 of CM045992.1, read as the reverse complement.
TGACTATCCTTTTCCCTGAGATACCATTTTTCTGGTTTGGCTCATTTCCCAGAGTCACTATTTGACACCAATCTAGCCACCTAGCCGATACACTTACAACTCAACTTGATTGGTTCCTGAGTTGCAATCCTCTCAGCTCGGCTTAACCTTCTGAGCTAAGCCCTGCTTGACTCAGATATATATCTCAAGCTACAGTCTTATTCATCTAATCCTACCTTCAAATATTAGCCCTTCATTCTTTCTTCCTTTATTCCCTAAATTAGATTATAACAATATCATTAGCCACCCCCCCACCAAAAAAAATAGTCAGACTAATCCCTTGGTTTGACTTTTTATGTTATTAGTCTCCCTTAATCGCACTTCCTTAGCAATAACTTAACCATCGTCTGATCTCTTACTAGTTTTACCTAGCTTATTGGGTCAGGATCATCTTTTTTATTACTTATTCTAAGCATACTAATCATCTTACTAGGATGATGGATCCCACTTCCCTATTTAGCAGTGTATTTAAAAGCTAAAACCCGCTGAAACCCTACTTATGTGTGATAACTTCATCCTCCTTGATTCTGACTCTTCCTCTTCCTTCCAGTGATTCTCGCTAGTGACTGTTTCGCACCTAAGCCTTCAGTGTCTAAAAGTCTACTCTCCTTCAATGATCGTTTCTTCTCCACTGCAAGTAAGTTCCACCTCGCCTCTCGTGCTATGGCTCCTCCGAAAAACCCTAGCTCTACCCCCTGGTATGAGGATACTCTTTCTTAGATAGACAATCGCCACGACTTCCACGATGTTAGGAAACTATATATGGACCCATCCATTAAGTGTGCCTATGCCTTGCCCCCTTACTGGCCTCATCTCCCCCCAGATCATCACGACTTCTTCCTACGTCAACTAAAGAATGGTCTTCGTCTTCCTGTGCCCCTCATTTACTTGGAGCTATTAGATTTCTACAAAATAGCTATCAATTAATTATCCCCCAATGCCTTCCGACTATTAGAGAGCACTGTAATAATTTTTAAACACTTAGGGCTCCCTTTATCTCCCTTGGTATTTCACTGCCTATTCCAACTAAAATCTTCGAAACCAAGTATTTTTTTTTTACTTTATCAGTCGTCCCAATTGTCGATTTCTTACCAATAAACCTTCCTCTCATAAAGGTTGGAGGGAGTTATATTTCTTTTCTCAACTCCCTACCCCTCTTCCTTATTATGAAACTTGGAAGACCACCCTTCCAGACCTGCCCCCCTTTCAGGACTGTCAGGTCTAATGCCCTTTTGTTGAGGTTCACAGGGTGTTGAAAGAATATCACTATAATTCAAACCTCTTACTAAATATTAACCTTCTGAATCACTACGGATTATCCCCTTTCCACCTGAATAACCCTATTGTAATAGGTAGGAAGTTACTAGAATTCTTTCAATGATGTAATCCTTTTAATCTTGCCTAATGTTTGTTAATCCTTTATATTGTTGCTTGTTATTTTGTATACATTGTGCTACAGACGATCTAATGGAGAGGGCCATGGTGAGCATCAAGAAGATCGTAGCCAGAAAGGCCAAAGGAAAATGCATAAGGGGAAAATCCCCTGCTTTCCCCTCTTCCCCACTTAAGAAACTCTACCAATGCAGGGGAGGTTCTACCACCTCCACAACTCTTCCCCCAGTTTCTCCCTATCAATCCCCTAGACCTCCTCCTATCAAAACTCACTGATGCCAATACCTCCTTAATCCTGATCCCACTGAGGAGGAGGACCTCAACCCCTTCTGCGATTCTACCCTTGTACAAGAAGAGAATTCTCCAATTTTGCCTTCTTCTCTGATTCCTTCATACTCAGGTATGGAGACTGACCCCCCTATGTCTTCTCCCCCCCCCCCACCCCCCCAGACTGCACCTTTGGAAGTACCACCTACCACTTCCTCACCTCCTGACTCTATTCCCCCCAATCCTTCCTCCCTCAAAGATGAGCCTCCTCTTCCCATGGGGGATATCATCCTCCTAAGCCCCCCAACCACTGCTCTAAGGTTGGTTCTTAGGCTTCGTACCACCCAAGAAGTGAAGCCATTCAATTAGTTAGGAGTACAGGGTCCCTTTGAATGTCTTTGGACAAAGCTATCAGAGGTACTATTCTTTATCACTACCCTCTCTTAATATTTATCTCTAAGGTGTATCTTTCTCTTACACAGGCAGCGACACATTATAATGAGGTAGCCCAACACTTGGTTGACTATTAGTCGACTATGGAAGTTTTCATACTGCCTCCGAAGTTAAATTGAGACAAATGTCCTAGCAGATAGCTAAGGGTAAGAAGCGAGAAGTTGCCTTAGCTACCTCCAAGAAGAATGTAAATGTTTATTGTGAGGAGTTAAAGACTAAATTGACGGTAGAAGGGCACGACAAAGAAAAATCTCTAGGGGAAGTTGACATCCTATGCACTTAATTACTCCTCCAAATTACTCAAATTCAGAATGTCAATGCCTTAGCTCAAGAAATGATATTGTGTCAAATTCATCTGTAGGAAACCCATACTAAGAGATCTGAATTGTTTGCCGAGTTGATACAAGCACAATCTACCATAAAGATCTTAGAGTTTTCTCGTGCCTCAAGTTCAGCCGGGTTGGATCGTCTTTCTTCTAAGATATCCACCCTTCCTACAGAATTCTCAGCAATAACCCTTCAGATACAGGCACTACAGTTAAAGAAGAATCAAGCCATCACCTACTTGGGTCAACAGGCTTTATCCATCGCCAAAGAAAGAGACGATCTGAAAGCTTCTCTTGCCACTCAAAATGCTACTAAGGAGGCTCATTAGAAAGAGAGGGAGCAAGAGCTACTAATAAAATTCTATGACAAAGGGGCTGAACTGTTCATGATGGGCTTTGAAGGGTAAAACAAGCAATTTTCCAACTAAGGATATCCTCCCCCAAGAGTAGACACTAGTTTTCTAAATGTTGAGGTGGTTATAGATAGTTATCCTGATTTTGTCTTTGATTTGTAAACAACTTTATATTATGTAAGGGAAACATCTGGACAAGAATCGTTTCCATAAATTCTATGTGTGCACAATCTAATTAATTTCTAAACTTGCAAAAATGATAATATCCTTTTAGTTATACCTTAGCTCTACTGCGATTTATTTCTCTATAACTAAATAAGCCCTACCCAATACCTTCTTGTCGCCACTCGACTGACACTCTCTTGTTATAAGAGGTTTTAACTAAATTCAGGACCAGACATAAAGACTTTTCTTGAGTCCTATTTATAATCACCAAACTCTGTAAGGTGCACTCCTCCTGAAATCTTTTATCACACTTCACTGTACTAAAGTTGAATTATATTCAATAAGTATCTACCTGTCACGCCCTGGGGGTATACTTGTCCGTCAACCGGACGGTACCCCTAGTGGTAATATAAGATACAACCTTGATACAAGGCCCAAATAGCTATTGTCACACAAGCTATATACAATATCAAAGTAAAACGGTCGAATATTGGATACAAAATCACAAAGGTGCATGCTAGCATGACTTTAATTCAATCAAAAAACATAAACGAACAAGCTAATGACCATGGATACAAAATACGAAAGCTTAGCTTTAACATACATATCAAAGTGCTAACAACAAACATATTGAAATGCGAAATAATGAGGAAATAAAAATCCAACATCTCGATGTGATGTGGGACTGGCTGGCAAAACTCCGAGCATCAGAACATATCCTCAATCTTCTATCTGCTACTTGGGCGATAGAAAACCCAGGTTCTTTGGTAGTGAGTAATAATACTCAACGAGTATAGAAAAGATAATTCATGAACTAAATGTACATACAAAGGCCAAAGGATATGCAATCTTACAGGAAATATCAACTAAACAACAAAAAGAATATAATAAATCCATATACTAACTTCATCCTCCCGGTATGATGTATTGAAAAATAATAAATAAAGATTTGTAATAGTATAGCTCGTGGCCATGTGAAAAACATAGGACAACATAAAATATGCAAATGACATGAATGACCATGTTCAAACATATGCAACAATCATAGCTCAAACATATATAACAAATCACAAGAACATGCAATATATCACCAATATGTACAATACACATCTCAATGCATATGCATGGTCACTGTTTGCACCTCGCTACCATGACCCCGATGTATGGCCTGGGTGGACAAACACATTACAACTTCAATCAACTTCAACTACCACTACTCTCGAGTGGAACTGAGTGGCCAGTGTATAATAGCTATCTAGCTATATACCATGGAGTCTCTGATACTTGCAACTCCAATTATCACTACCGTTGAGTGGCTGAGTGGGGCACGACAGGATGAGCACACACCTCCTCCACCACTACCCCTGAGTGGTCAAGTGTGCTCCAGAGGGCTGATACGACTCTCTCTCAACCACAAGGGAGATATAGTCATCAACATGCATGTAGTGCGATGATAAATAAAAAAAATAAATATGACATATATGTAAGTACAGTCATAACTATACAACAACAATATATGATCATAATCATAAATCTAAATCATAACCAATCCATATAAAAAAAATAAGTATAACAGTACAAAATAAAACAGATAGCAAAAGAGACTGTATAGACATCAAGTATATCATCTCTAAGATCACGTGGATAAGAATCAAGCGCAAGAAAAATATCGAGTGCAGTCAAGATAAAGATCCTAATATCATATTCGTTCATGCACTAAGATAAAAGATCTACAAGAGTCAAGAAGAACTACCCACTTCATATGTAGAACGTTGGTAGTTTTCATGTCCGGGAGTCTGTTTCAACTCAAATATCTGTAACCATAGAACATAGAACATAACTAAATTAAATTGTACATCTAGCAATAGAGTCAAATTGATGAATTAACTCATTAACATAATCATTTTGTTGGGAGTATGGGGAATACAATCAAAGTCCCACATTGGTAAGACATGGAAAAGATCATGTGCTTATAAGAAAAAAGATATCTCCATTGGTATGTGGCCTTTTGGGTAAAGCCCAAAAATAAAACCATGAGGGCTTAGACCCAAAGTGGACAATATCATACCATTGTGGAGATATGTGGAGCTTATAAGCACTAACAATTGGTATCAGAGCCATGGTCCATGTCAAGCCATGAACCTCGAACGAAGGAAGTTGAGCTCCCACGTCCGGATCAAGAGAACCAGACATCAGGAAGGAAGTCTAGTTGGGTCGGGGGGACCGAACAATTGGCAGGAAGTCCTGGTGGGTTGAAGATCGGACATCAAGCAGAGAAAATCCTTCGAGGAGGGATAGGCTTGAGGGGGGGCCCAATGTGGTCCTTCGTTTGAAGGGGGGATTGTTGGGAGTATGGGGAATACAATCAAAGTCCCACATTGGTAAGACATGGAAAAGATCATGTGCTTATAAGAAAAAAGATATCTCCATTGGTATGAGGCCTTTTGGGTAAAGCCCAAAAACAAAACCATGAGGGCTTGGGCCCAAAGTGGACAATATCATACCATTGTGGAGATATGTGGATCTTATATGCACTAACACATTTTGCTATCCACGTGTAATCCATCTACTAAGTTAATCATTAATCTAATTAACACAGGATAAAATTCCTAATTAATCATGCCAATTAACTCACCTACATAACTAATCACTAATCATTTCACCCATTATTTAATGCATCAAGTAATCGAGTTGTTAATTAAAACTCCAACTTAGGTAATCAGCCCAATTAATCCAAAAATTCTCTTTATAGCATGTACCTCTATTCTCCAACATAAATGGATCAAGACACCATCAACAAATGGTGGTGATGGAGGCCCTATATTTTTGGAGCACAATCGATGATCATCACGAATCCACAATGACCAAGGTGTTGCGAAGACTACTGTGGTCGGAGGGACTTGCAACGTGGGCGAGGGGTAGTGGCCGACGGAGCTACCCGCAGATCTATTGCTCACTGCAGATGTAAGATATCGAAAAAAACAATACCTGTTAATTAGAAAAGTACTTTATAGTTTTTCAGAATTTTAGAAAATTTTTCTGAATTTAATATGAAATTTTTGGAGGAAGATTTAGTGGACCTTGATAAAGTTTTCTTAGGGTGTCATTAGGTTTTATAATGCTATCTTGGATTAATAAGGTCAATGAAGTATTTAATCAAGGGTTTGATGGTTTAACCCAAGTCGAATTGCCCATTTAAGTTGGGCCCGAACACGATTTCCTTCTCCTTAAGCCCGACCTATTTCCTCATCCCTTCTTCGTGGTTTCGATTTCGCGATTTCTCATCCTGGGCCGACATTCCTTTTTCCTTGATTCTTCTCTTCCTCATTTCGCCGCCGTAGCCTTCCGGATCGCATGCGACATCGTCGACTCCTTCGATCATCGCCACTGTCACGAGCTCAATTTGTGGTCGCTACCGTCTCTTTCTTTTATTGCTGAGCTGTTGTCTTCGATTTCAGCTGCTGCCTCTGCTCAGTCCTCCTCGCCATGAGAACCAGCTGCCACCGACTTTCCCGAGCTGGATCTCACTTTTCCAATGACCTGCCACCGTCGAAGCTCGAGCTCAGCTGGCACCGTCGCCCCGTCATAGCCTATGTCCACCATGAGCTATGTTTTGCAGCGAGGTTGGTCTTGTGGTGTCGCTCTCTGTTTCTACCACTGTCATTGTTGAATCTACTTGTGCAAGGTGGTTTGTTGAGCTGAGATGTTGGGGATTTCGGCTGGAAGCTATGTATGAGATGGGGAAGAGCTGTGGACGTGAGGGTTCTGATCTAGTATATCGACAATTTTTTGGTTGGGTGAAAGCTAAGGGATGCAGTAGGTGGTGAAGTGGAGCTTCCGAGGTGATTGAAGTGGAGCTGAGAAAGATGGTTTTGTATCAGTAGTATAAGGTAACTATCGATTTGGTTGTGTTATAGCTATGCAATCAATTGTGCATGGATATTACTCTTGGATTTAACAATGGAATGGATCAATTGATGTGGAAACTTGTTTAGGATAATTCGATAACTAGCTAAGGCAGTAGCGATGTGGTAATTGATTTGGTAACTAGGTTGATGAAAGAACTTAGTCGTGTTCCATGTTCTTTCTTGTAGGACTTTGATTAGTGATGGATGCTCATACGTGTGGATAGTCATCATGTTAGGTGGGTAATATCTACCCTGGTCAGGTAGTTTTGATCTTAATCTGGTGCATGAATTTGGATTTATAATGAATTATTTTACCTTGACTCCACTCTTATTTTATCATGTGCTTGTACTTAGCCTTGACCTTTGAGATATTGTTGTTAGTTCATCATTCATTAATAATGGATATGAATTACAAACCCTATTGTGTGTTAGCCGATAGATGTTCAGTTAAGTACATGTGATTAGGGTTATCATTCTGAACTCATATTGGGTTACCATGTCACATCACTAGGGTTAGGTGATTAGATTATGGAGTTGAATTTTGTATCGTACACATAGTAGTTGTGCATCTACGGTGGATCTAGTCATCTGTGTATAGATAAATGTGTGTGGTTGTCAGTATGTGGTTAAGTACTAGAGGTCCTAGTGTGATTGTATATCCATTATGGATCGTGTGTCTGCGTATGGTTATATGGATTATCAATAGTATCTCGCTATGGAGTGGAAGTCATAGCATGGTTGACTCTCAGTTGTGTATGACTCTCTGTGTTATAGAGAGAGAGTCTTGTGGATTAGTAGCCTTTGCATAGTTGACTTTTGGGTTGACTAGGATTCCCGATGGGATAGGGAGTGTTGCGAGGAAACGTATGTGGAGCTATACATCATTACATTGCATGCATCCTGTTGACTGGGTCTCCCTTGTAGTTGAGATGGGTCGTCAGTCATCCTATCTCCCCGGCCACTCGGGGTAGTGGTAGCAAGGTTGAGGGCAGAGAATTGGATGTGTCGCACTGGGCCCCATAGACGGTGGTAGCTGGAGTGGCGTGTAGCTTGTCCTGTCGTGCAGCACTCGACCACTCATGAGTAGTGGTAGCTAGAGTCGCTTACATCAGGGACCCCTAGGGTAGTATATAGCTCTATGGTGGCTAGCTACCAATCATACTACCCAACTCGGCCACTCGAGAATAGTGGTAGCTGGAGTCAGGATAGTTGTTATGTCGTGCCACCCTAGTCACTCTGGGGTCGTGGTTGGACGGGTCTGCAGACAGTGACCATGCATATGCATTGCTGATATATATGTATGTATGTATTTGATATATGTTTTACATATGCCTGTGAGATATTGCATTTGATTGAGCTATGATTGCTGCATATGTTTGTACATCATGATACATGTCATTTGCATATTATATACTGTTGTATGTTGAGCATGATATATGTGTTGGTCTAGACTATTGTATTCACTTGATTAGTGTCATGTCCTAGTATGGGCTGGGATGTTATTACAAGTGACTATATACTGTTCATATCTCTGAGTGTTGGTCAGGAATGGGATTGACCTTGTACGTTATATGAGTTGTGTTATTGTATACCTATTCAGGATGATATAACTTATGGTGTTGTAGACCGTCAGGTATGTTGGTACATTACTTCATGTTCAGTTGATCAGTTTAGTATATGCATTGAGTATTACTATACTGATGGTTACTTGTTGTTACATTTAGGACTGTATGTCCATTGGACTCATTCTGTATACCTGTAGATCTTCACATATATACTTGTAGATCTTTATATCCCTATATGTTGTTCACGCACTTTCTACATATTACCCCTGAGTTTATACTCACCACCCCGGACCCTGGGTTTCCTGTCGCCCAGGTAACAGGTAGAAGATTCCCTGGATGTTCGGAGCTCCGCCAACTGATCCCATCTCACACTGAATGGATGGAGGATAATTATGATTTTGTGGTATTCTATTGGATTATCGTTTTGGGATTTTATCCTGTATTATTTTTGTATTTGTGGTTACGGATGTGTTGTATGTATTTGACTTATGGTGTGGTTTCTATTGTTTTAAGTCACTTTGGAGTGCATAGTTGAGTCGTTGTGTATTTATTATTTGTCAGTATCTTCCGCTGTGTTTGTATGGATTATGTCTATATATTTGTTATGTGATTGTGGCCGAAAGGCTTTATGTATATCAGGAAATTGTATCAAGTATAGGGGATATGTTGTCCGATTATTTTCGGCTCGACATACTCTCGGGGCATGACAATTTTATTGGTATCAGAGTCCTAGGTTGCAAAGTTCACTTTTGGGATTTTATTTCCTTCGGACATCGAGTTTTGCTTTAATCGGTTTTGGTTTTGTGAGTTCTGGGATCTGGCTGTTGTGGGACATCTTCGAGCTACAAGGTTTAAGGTATGATAACTGTTATCACATATCCTTCTATTGACTATGCATTTAGTTTCTTATAACTGTTGGAATGTATACTGAAAGCCTAGCTCTTTTTGTATGAACATTTTATTTTGGAATAAGAATCACATGATCATTGTTTGCACTTTATATATTTATTATATGTGTGTGCATATTGTTGGTTCAACAATGCTCCAAGCATTTATATATGTTTTGATGTTTGGATAATCATCTAAGTTAGGCAATATCTTGTGATCTAATTGCAAAAATGTTTAAGTGACAGGGAAGTCCAAGTATGATCTTGGCAAAGGAAGTCCAAGTATGATCTTGGCAAAGGAAGTCCAAGGGATGGACTTGGCAGCGTAAGACCAAGCTTGTAGTCTTGGCGGCGTAAAGTCCAAGTGACCTTTGGCAAAGGAAGTCCAAAGTAAAGTCTTGGCAGCATAAGTCCAAGCTTGTAATCTTGGCGGCATAAAGTCCAAGCATTTGGCAACCCAAGACATGACAAAACCGAAGGAAGCTCTTGGAAGCAAAGCGCAAAGGATGAACAAGTCGCGGACTCGGAGGAATCCTGAAGGCGCAAGGCTTATTAAGGAGCTAGAAGGTTGAGTCTAGGACTAGGGTATAAAATCAAGTATGAATTACTCATACTTGAAGAGTATCAGTCGACTGATATGATGTATCGATCGGTAGTCGTTCAATGAGTCGGGTGAAACCACCATCGATCAACTTTGGAATAGCGATCGTGATCTGTGATCGATCATTGCCAAGGGCATCGATCGTGATCACGAGAATGTCGCCAGAATGCGTCTCACTTCATCATTGCCTTGATCACTCGGTGATCACTCCATCGGTCGTGATGGAGGATCGGTCGATCACTGGCCGTTGGAAATTGCGGACTCTGAATCTCGCGGAGATCGCGTTAAGCCGTTGGCTTGGCGGCGATCGTGATGGTAAGCATCGTCGATCGGTGATCATCAGCAGGAAAAACAGCCCCTCTTCTATAAAAAGGGGCCATGGGGAGCTTGGTGGAGCTAGTGCTCTTGCTCTTAACTTCACCCTCGTGCTCACCAAGCTTTCCAAGTGTTTTTAGCAATTCCAAATCTCCTCTTCTCTTGTTCTTAATCATCTATCATTGTAAAGAAGAGGCGTGCATTGTAAGATAAGGTTTCTCCACCTTGGGTCATCCAAAGGAGGTTCTAGTGAAGATTGATTAGGGCTAATCCACCTTACGGATTGCCATGGAGTAGGAGCGTCATCTCCGAACCACGTTACATTTGGTGTTAGCTTTATTTCTTGCTTTGATTTGTGTTTATCTTTGTATTGCTTCCGCTAACGTTTTGTAGAAGGAAAGAAAGGCTAATCACCCCCCTCTAGCCATTCCAAGGGTCCTAACAAGTGGTATCAGAGCTCGGATAGCTTGGAAGATCTCACCATCAACCAAGACATCAATGGCTCTTCAAGAGGGATATAGCACCGCCAAGCCGCCGCTCTTCGATGGGAGTCATTTTGTGTATTGGAAAGGTAGGATGAAGTACTATTTAATGAGCAATATTGAAATATGGCATAGTGTTGTAGATGGCTTCGAGGAACCGGTGGATGAACATGGAGACCCTATTCCAATCAAGGATTGGACAAGGGAGATGAACCACAAATTCGAAGCAAATGCCAAGGCAGTACTCACCATTCAATGCGGCATTACCATGGAACAACTCAACAAGGTGGGGCCTTTTGAATCCGCCAAGGAGCTATGGGAAAAGCTCATTGAGCTAAATGAAGGTTCCAAGGAGTCAAAGAGGGCCAAGAAGGACCTACTAATTGGACAACTTCAAGCCTTCCAAATGAAGATGCATGAAACCGTAAGTCAAATGCATGTAAGGTTCAAAGAAATTGTTAACGGACTCCATATCATAGGTGAGCGAGTTGACAACCGGGATTTGGTAAGATATATTTTACAAGCATTTCCTAGAAATTCGTTATGGACTTCGATAGTTGATGCCATTAAGGTAACTAGGGATTTATCTCAAATTAAAATCGATGAATTATTTTGTGAGTTTGAATTACATGAGCAAACTAACATATCCTCTAAGGAAAAGGGTTTAGCTCTATTTGTTGAAAAGAAGGACAAGAAAGAAAAGAAGAAGAAGGAAAGAAAAGAAGCATCATCATCATCCGAGTCGGAGAATGAGTCAAGTAGTGATGGAGACTCATCTAGTGAAATGGCAAATTTCGTCAAAAAGCTCTATAGAAAGTCAAGAGAGTTCAAGAATAGAGAAGCAAGGAAGGGGTCTCATTCCTCAAAAGGTAAATTTAATGGCAATTCAAGTTTTAGTAATAATGTGATTTGCCATGCTTGCAACAAGAAGGGGCACATAAAGCCGAATTGTCCGGAGCTAAAGAAGGAGGAAAAGAAAAAGAAAAAGAAGGACAAGAAGGAGAAGAAGAAGAAGAAGGCCATGGTGGCTCAAACCACATGGGACACACCAAGTGTTGAAGACTCTTCCTCCGATGATGAGCTTTGCCACATCACACGCCATGTGGCACTCATGACATTAGAAGATGATTCCGGCACATCAAGCCAAGGAGATTCTTCAAGTGATGAATCGTCATCTAGTGACGATGAGGTAATGAATTCTCCCAAGGTTATGCTTCTCTATAAATCAATTGCTTATCTTAAAGAAACTCTAGATAAGTCAAAAACTAAGGTTAAGAGCATGAAGGTAGAACTAAAGGCCATTAGAAATGAAAAGTCTTCACATATTGACTCTTGCATGCTTAAGGAAGAAAATGACAAACTTAAGGATGAGGTTAATGACTTGAAAGCATGTTTAGAAAAATTTTCAAATGGCTCAAAGTGTCTTGATATGATTCTTAGTAGGCAAAGAGCGGTTTATAAAAAAGCCGATTTAGGATATAAGCCAAAAGAAAAAGAAGTTGCTTATATTTCATTGATTAATAGGAAAGCAACAATTAAGGGAAAAGTTAAGAAAGCTTGGGTACCTAAGAAGTTTTTACTTAATGTTACCGGTCCAAATGTTTGGGTACCAAAAGCTTGTGTTTTTCATGTGATTTAGGTAGGAGAGCGAGGTATGTGGATTGTGGATAGCGGTTGCTCAACACATATGACCGGGGATGTGAGCAAGTTCTCCACAATTAAATATGTGAAGAAGGGAGCGGTGTCCTTTGGGAATAGTGGAAAACTCAAGATATTAGGTAGAGGTACAATTGAGGTATCCCCCAAAATTGTTATTCACAAAGTCTTGCTAGTTGAAAATATGAAATTTAATTTATTAAGTGTTAGTCAACTTTGTGATGCAAACTATCATGTCTCTTTTGAATCCTCTAAATGCATAATTAGACACAAGGAATTGAATGATTGTATGTTAGTTGGATATAGGAAATCAAATATCTATTATGTTGATCTTTCATATGCTTCTAACATTTCCACTAAGTGTCTTGTTGCAAAAGAAGAGGAAAGTTGGCTATGGCATAGGAGATTGGGGCACATCAACATGAAAAACATAGCCAAGGTAGCCAAGATGGAGTTGGTCAAAGGGCTACCAAAGATCAAGTATGTCAAGAACAAGTTGTGTGATGCATGCCAAGAAGGAAAACAAACAAAGGCATCACACAAAGGTAAAACTCTAACTAACACCTCTTTACCATTAGAATTATTGCATCTTGACTTTTTTGATTGCCATAGTACTCCATCTTTAAATGGTAATAAATATTGTTTGGTTATAGTAGATGATTTTTCTAGGTATACTTGGGTCTATTTTATGAAACATAAGGATGATACCTTAGAAATAATCATAGGATTTAGTAAAAGGGTTGAAAAATGAAAAGAGTCTCAAAATCAACCGGATCCGTAGTGATCATGGTGGTGAATTTGAGAACTCAAAATTTTCACAATTTTGTTTAGAGCAAGGGTACAAGCATGAGTTCTCTTGTCCTAGAACACCCCAATAAAATGGGGTGTTGGAAAGGAGAAATCATGCCCTACAAGAGGCCGCTAGGGCTATGCTTAATGCATATTCACTTCCTAGCTACTTATGGGCGGAAGCGGTTAATACCGCTTGCTATATCCAAAATAGGGTTCAAATACATAAGTTCTTAGGAAAAACACCATTTGAATTATGGAATGGGACTATTCCCACAATTCATTATTTCAAAGTCTTTGGATGTAAAGTTTATATTCTAAACACCAAAGATAACTTAGGAAAATTTGAATCAAAAGAGGATGAAGGAATCTTAGTTGGATACTCATCCACAAGTAGAGGGTATAGAGTCTACAATAAGAGAACCAAAGGGATTGAGGAGTCTTCCAATGTTCATTTTGATGAAACTACTAGTACTTACCCTAGAAAGTCCTCTATTTATAAGGATATTAATGACAATAATCAAGACATTACCCAAAAACTTCAAAATTTGACCATTAGGGGTAATGATCAAGGGGGAGAAAGAGGAGACTCCGATGATGAAAGAAGGGTGGAAGATAACAATGATCAAATTGAAACCCCTTCTAGAAATCTGAGAATTCATCAAGATCATCCACTTGACCAAGTAGTAGGAGATCTATCTCAAGGAGTAAGAACTAGGTCATTTCATAGACCTCCTACTAGTCAAGTAGCTCTTATCTCACAAATTGAGCCAAAATCGATCAATGATGCATTACATGATCCGGATTGGATTTTGGCAATGCAAGATGAATTGGCTCAATTTGAGAGAAGTCAAGTGTGGGAATTAGTACCTAGACCCAATGATAGCACCATAATTACTACAAGATGGGTCTTTAGGAATAAGCTAGATGATCAAGGAAATATCACTAGAAATAAGGCTAGGTTGGTTGCTAGGGGATTTAATCAAGTTGAGGGGCTTGACTATGATGAGACTTATGCCCCGGTTGCTAGGTTAGAATCTATTAGAATTCTCCTAGGATATGCTTCCTACATGGGATTTAAACTTTACCAAATGGATGTTAAATCGGCATTCTTAAATGGTTTTATTAAGGAGGAAGTATATGTAGAGCAACCACCCGGATTTGAGAACATAGATTATCCAAATCATGTATGTAAGCTTAGGAAAGCATTATATGGGTTAAAACAAGCTCCTAGGGCATGGTATGAAAGATTGTCATCATTCTTAATTTCTAAGGATTTTAGAAGAGGACAAGTAGATCAAACGTTGTTTATAAAGTCAACATTGAAAGATATATTCATAGGCCAAGTATATGTTGACGATATCATTTTTGGGTCAACAAATGATGATCTTCTTCAAGACTTTATAAAAAATATGGAAAATGAATTTGAAATGAGTTTGGTTGGAGAGCTTACCTTTTTCCTAGGTTTACAAGTCAAACAAACCAATGAGGGTATTCATATTTATCAAACCAAATATGCAAATGAAATGATCAAGAAATTTGGTTTGGAAAATGCCAAAATTGTAACCACTCCTATGGCCACTAGCACTAGAATAGATAGTGATCATGAAGGTAAATCAATTGATCTTAAACTTTATAGGAGTATGATTGGTAGTCTACTATACCTAACTGCTAGTAGACCCGACATTTTATTTGCGGTAGGTATGTGTGCAAGATACCAATCTTGTGCCAAAGAATCACACTTGGTAGCCGTCAAAAGGATATTAAGATATATTAAAGGCACCCTCAATGTAGGACTTTGGTATCCTAGGACTAGATCATTTGAATTGCTTGGTTATACCGATTCCGATTATGCCGGGTGCAAATTGGATAGGAAGAGTACTAGTGGTGGATGCCAATTTCTTGGGTCCTCCCTAGTTAGTTTGAGTAGTAGGAAGCAACATTGTGTTGCTTTATCAACCACCGAAGCCGAATATGTGGCTATGGGTGGTTGTGTAGCACAATTACTTTGGATGAGACATACTCTTGTGGACTATGAGCTACACTACTCTAACATTAAAGTCTATTGTGATAATGTGAGTACCATCAACTTGACTAAAAATCCGGTACATCACTCTAGGACCAAGCACATTGAAGTGAAACATCACTTCATAAGAGATCATGTGGCAAGAGGGGATATTGAACTTAATTATGTAGAATCTAAGTCCAACCTTGCTGATATCTTCACCAAAACTCTTCCCGAAGCTGAATTTTCATCATTAAGGAGAGAGCTTGGTATGTGCTTTGTAGAGTAAAATTCTAGGTTTGCATGATCCTATACTTGTATAGTTTCTTTATACCTTGATGCATCTCACAAAAGCCTTAAGAAACCTTGATTTTTGTATTGAAATACTTAGAAAACATGTGAGATGATAGGGAAGGTGTACTTGGCTCATCATGCTTGTTATGATGCATTACTATGGGCCAATGACACACCTAGAGACATAAAAACCTTATGTACCAATCATTGGGAAGGCTTGTATTCAAGTAATGAATACGTAGCTCAAAGAACATGGTTGGAAATTCCAAATAATATATATTTTAAACTATGTTCATCATATTTTGAAAAACAGTTTTCAAATGAAACACAAAAGTGGTACAAAGTTTGCAAATTCTTTAGAACTTTTGATAGGTTCCATGTTTGTATCAATCTTGGAATATGGAAAACATATATTTTTCATTGATAAAGTATGATTTCAGAAATGTATACGCAAAATTTCATGATTTTTTGAGATTTCTGGAATTTCTACTGCATTTATGATGTTGGAAAATTTGAAATTTGATTTAGTCTAGCGATCATTGGTTGAAACCGGTCAGTGATATGTTTTCTGATAATAAACTCCATTTTCTGATATTTGGTGTATCTTTGATGTCCTAACACTATAGTATGATAATATTGCGTATAAACAAGTTTTAAGACTGATTAATACAGTGTTTTAGGGGGAGTTTCCATAAATTATATCTTTTACATCCCTAGAAACAATTGTTGGTGCAAAGATAGGATTCAACTTTTAAATTTGTGTTATTCTTTGCTTCAACTATTGTTTACACATTATAAAGCATATCTTGGATTAAGGGGGAGCTTAATTTCAATATTATACCTTCATCCAAAATCTAAATACATTATTTCCTTCATGTTTGAATCCTTCTCTTTTTGATGTATGTCAAAGGGGGAGAAGGAGTGTTTGAGGTATAATTCATATTGAATATATGATTATGTGTGTATTTAAAGACCTAACTTAAATGATTGTCAAACATCAAAAAGGGAGAGATTGTTGGTGCAACAATGCTCCAAGCATTTATATATGTTTTGATGTTTGGATAATCATCAAAGTTAGGCAATATCTTGTGATCTAATTGCAAAAATGTTTAAGTGACAGGGAAGTCCAAGTATGATCTTGGCAAAGGAAGTCCAAGTATGATCTTGGCAAAGGAAGTCCAAGGGATGGACTTGGCAGCGTAAGACCAAGCTTGTAGTCTTGGCGGCGTAAACTCCAAGTGAACTTTGGCAAAGGAAGTCCAAAGTAAAGTCTTGGCAGCATAAGTCCAAGTTTGTAATCTTGGCGGCATAAAGTCCAAGCATTTGGCAACCCAAGACATGAGAAAACCGAAGGAAGCTCTTGGAAGCAAAGCGCAAAGGATGAACAAGTCGCGGACTCAGAGGGATCCTGAAGGCGCAAGGCTTATTAAGGAGCTAGAAGGTTGAGTCTAGGTCTAGGGTATAAAATCAAGTATGAATTACTCATACTTGAAGAGTATCAATCGACTGATACGATGTATCAGTCGACTTGTCAGGCGTTCGACTGAGTCTGGGTGAAACCCTAACCATCAATCGACTACTTTGGGAATAGCGATCGGTGATGTGATCGATCGGCGCCAAGGACAATCGGTGATCACGAGAATGTCGCCACGCAATCGCGATCGCACTCATTTGCGCCTTGATCACTCGGTGATCACCCATCGATCGGTGATGGAGGGATCGGATCGGTGATCACTGGCCGTTGGAGATTGCGGCTCACGAATCTCGCGAGATCGCATTCGAAGCCCGTTGGCTTTGGCGGCGATCGTGATGGTAAGCATCGGTCGGTGATCAACAACGGGAAAAACAACCCCTCTTCTATAAAAAGGGGCCATGGGGAGCTTGGTGGAGCTAGTGCTCTTGCTCCTAACTTCACCCTCGTGCTCACCAAGCTTTCCAAGTGTTTTTAGCAATTCCAAATCTCCTCTTCTCTTGTTCTTAATCATCTATCATTGTAAAGAAGAGGAGTGCATTGTAAGATAAGGTTTCTCCACCTTGGGTCATCCAAAGGAGGTTCTAGTGAAGATTGATTAGGGCTAATCCACCTTACGGATTGCCGTGGAGTAGGAGCGTCATCTCCGAACCACGTCACATTGGGTGTTAGCTTTATTTCTTGCTTTGATTTGTGTTTATCTTTGTATTGCTTCCGCTAACGTTTTGTAGAAGGAAAGAAAGGCTAATCACCCCCCCCCCTCTAGCCATTCCAAGGGTCCTAACACATATTGTCTAATATTTTACATTGTAGATAACATGGTGCTTGGTGTGGCACAGAAGATCATGTTATCAGTCCCTTGTAAAATATAAGTAGAGGCTCACAACCAAGATGGTTTTGGACAAACCATTGGCATGGTTGTAGTGTGGCTTGGTATTGTTTTGTCTTGAACATGGAGTTACACTAGTACACTTAGGTGTATTGAGCAGGACCGACATAGAGGTGATTCAATTTATTGCTGACTACATAATTGAATCGGACCTCGGATATTATGTTGTACATGCTCTTAATCCCGATATAATAACGGGCACATGTACTTAGTATTTATTTCTTTGATTTACCAGAGGATGAGATTTAGATGGATTAAATCAATATGCTCAGTAAGTTGGGAAATAATATTATTTACATGGTATGTCGTTGATTATAGGAGGAAACCGTGTCCTATATACTAGGTTGATGATGTCCCCTTGAGGAGCTCATAAGGTTTATCATGTAAACCCAGCTGGTTGACTTAGTCAACATGATGATAAGGTTGAGTGGTACTACTCAAGGAATTAGATATTAATTAATTGATGGTCAGCAAATCAATTAATTGACGGACATTTGATATCTTAAACACGGGGAGATGAATGTACAAATAATATATAGAGCCCATATTAATTTATGGGGGTTGGTGAGGTAGTTCAATGATGATCCTCTAGTGGAATGGAACATCATTGATGGATCAAGTTAGTGTGGTTCCGATCCATCGGGTGACCAAGATCCAACTCCTCCTTATGGTCCCTATCGTAGCCTAATATAATCCAAAAGAAGTCTAGATCCAAGAATGTAAAACAAAACTCTAGAACCAACGGTTGGGATTAAATCCCTAGATCCGATGGTTGGGATGAAACCCTAGAACCAACGGTTGGGATTAAATCCCTAGATCCGATGGTTAGGATGAAACCCTAGAATCGACGGTTGAGATTAAATCCCTAGATCCGACGGTTGGGATAAAACACTAGATCTGACGGTTGGGATGAAATCCTAGATCCGACGGTTGGGATGAAATCCTAGATCCGACGGTTGGGATGAAACCCTAGATCCGACGGTTGGGATAAAACCCTAGATCCGACGGTGGAGATTAAATCCCTAGATCCGACGGTGGAGAATTAAAAGAGGCTTAAGCCCAATTCTATAAATAGAGGGCTTAGGTTGGGCGGTAAGCATGGTTCACTTGGATTAGGGTTTAGCCTCTCAAGTGCTTTAGACGGCTAGGGTTTTGGATTTGGTTTGGACAGCAACTAGAAGAGAGTTTAGGGTTTCCTCCTTTGCTCCTTGGTGGTCGGTGCTCATTCTCTTCTCCTCCTTGGTTTTGGCCGGCTCTCTTCCTCCTCCCTTGCTCCTTGGTGGCCGGCGGTCCTCCAACAATTGGTGGCCGGTGCTTCTCCAACCTCTAGGTGGCCGGCGGCAACCTCTCTTCAAGGTTGGCCGACGCTCATCCATTCGTTCCTTGGCCGGTGGTTGCATCAAACTCCCTTGCTTGGTGGCCAGTTCTAGAAAGGAAAGGTTTTGTTGGTTCTTCTCTTTGTTCGCAGTGGACAAGGAAGGGAAGAACGCGATCTAGAAGGCTTCTACTCGTGGAGGATCTTCTCCCACACGTCGTCCACGAGGAGGATAGGACATATGGTAGAAGATCGTAAGGTATAAAGTTTTACAACTTTATTTTATGATCTTAGCATGTTATTTTATGTGTTGGTTATACAAGAGTGCATATGTATATATTTTGTATAATCATGGACCCCGAAGACAAACACAAAAAACCGGCGATCCATCCGTCGTCTCTTCCGCGGCTAACCAACTAGAAGAGTTGGGTTGCTTGAACAACTAGTTTGTTCAAGCGATCACTCAAGTTGTTAGCACGACAACGAAAAGGTTGTGCTAAGGAAACTCATCCCATCCGAATTAGTTCTTTCATTGGTGAAAATTTTAATCCGGGGACATGTGAGCCAATGAGCCTCCGAAGCAACTCCCTACAATTGGTATCAGAGCCACGGTTTTCGGTTTTGTGTGTTTTGGATTCGGTTACTTTCATGCACATATCATATATTGAGTATGCCGGATAATTGTAGGATGTGCGTAGGCTAACTTTTTGGTTGCAGGCATAAGATCCGACTATTATGGCTATTTGTTTGTATGTGATTGTTTTGTGTGTGATTGTATGTATATTATTTGAATCCTCGGGGTTGACGAGGCTAGATTAGTATTTAATTTTTGTAATTAAATACGACATTGTTTAGCCGCTAATTTTAGTTTACTTTCGATCTAGATTATTTGTACACTCCTTCGTGGAGTATAGAATCGATGGATGTAAATTAAAATAGTTTATCTTGACTCGGATCTCTTTGGTGACTTGCGCACGGGAAAAGATGGAGCGGACGAGGTGGCGACACGACGGGATGCGTATTGGAGGACAATGCCATAATAGTTGGAAAAATTCTATTTTTTCCATATTTATTGCTTATTTGTTTTATATGCATGTTGTGTATGCTTTAAAACTCCTCAATTTCAATTTACTAAGTGGGAGAGGGATATTTTAATTAATTTCCGCGGCCTCCATTACAATTTGACGTGTGATGCAACAAACTTGCACGTTGGCTCTGAGTGCCTTCTTCCCATCGGATGGGTTTGTTTGCGGATCACTAGGTCAAATAATGGTTATAGGAAATTATTTAGGAGCGTGTGTACTTCCCCATCGGTAAGGCACATAATCCGAAATAATTCCCTTAGTATCGTGTAATAGTGCACACTTAGATGCAAATAAAAGTATCCTCCCCATCGGAGTCACTGCTTTTATTTGTAGGGATAAAGAGGAACCAACTATTAATTTTATTTGTCAAAAAGTAAGGTTGACAAGATAATAAAATTAATGGGTAAAACCTCCTCTTACAAATGTAGAATTCGTATACGTCCACACTATCGTGGCATGCGATATTCTTGGTGTTTTGAGGTGTTGGTTGATTTCGGGATTTTATTGTTTTGAGAAATCAATAATATTTGAAATCTAATATTTTGATCATTGTGATTTTTAGGATTTTCAAATGGCTTTCAACCCACTTGCTGTGATTTTAAAAGAAAATAAGCTTACTGGACCAAACTACATTGATTGGAAAAGAAATCTGGATATTGTCTTAACTGCGGAGGAGTACAAATTTGTACTCTTCGAGGTCTGTCCTCCTAAGCCCTCCGATGACTCTGATGAAAAAGAGAAAGAACGTTATAAGAAATGGGTCAAGGCAGATGAGATGGCGCGGTGTTACATGTTGGATTGAAGCGGATCGCTAGAGGGGGGGTGAATAGCGATAAAAACTTTTCTTTTAAATCGTTCGATAGACAATTAAATGCAGCGGAAATGTAAATAAAAACTAAATGAGACAAATAATTTTTTTACTTGGTTCATAGCCTTCGACTACTACTCCAAGGCCCTAACGGTTCTAGACCGTGTACGGAGGGCAATTCACTAAAGCACTCCTCCTCGTTGGAGGTAGGAGTTTTACGATTACAAAAGCCTTCGAAGCAAAAAGATAGAGAGACAAACCCTCTCTTCTATTAAAGTAAAATGCAATGAAAAAACCTCGTTTGAAAAGAATTGCAATATTGAAAGAAATAACAAATTAAGATTATACGAACAACTAAACAAGAGAAACTTTAAGCTAGGGTTGTTGGCAGCACTTCGTTGTAGTAGAGTCGTCGGAGAGTTGCAGCGTAATGGAGACTTTTAAGCACTTAGAATTGTTGATGAAACCCTAGGTTTGGCCCTCCTTTTATAGCCTTTAAGCCCCTCAACGAATGGGTCTTCAACCAATCACAAATGGGCACAAAACTCCTTGAAAAATGGTGATAAAGCTTGACTCCTCGAGGCTGATTTTTGACCACCGGTTGAACTGGCCGGTTGAACTGGCGCCGGTTGAACTGGCCGGTTGAACTGGCGCCGGTTGAACTAGCCAGTTGAACTGATGGCCAGGATTTTTGACTACAATAAAGAGTTAGCTCAAAATATAAGTGGATTCGACGGCCACTTGTCGTCCGATCTCAACATAGACCTTCCATGGGAAGTCTTGGGTCGGATCGTCGCCTAAGATCATCCCCGTAAAGAGGATACGACCTCACTTACGCTCGCACACACGAGCTTACCTCGATACTTACGTGTTGCTTTTGCTTCCGGCCTTCCACTCGATTCCTTCGGCTCCCTCCGAAGTAACTCGAGTGTCGCCCGACCACCGCGGCTTCCTCCGGGTGTCGCTAGCCTTCAGCTCCAGCATTGAGACTTTTCTGCACACTTGATTTAGCTCGTGAGATAACAATATAAGCTTAACTTTATATCGTTTGCTATAATCAAAACTTAGGTTCGACTTAGGTGCCCACTGCACCAACAATCTCTCCCTTTTTGATTTATGGCAAACCCACATACAAAGTTAAGACAAAAATAAGTATGAGATTATACATGAATGAGTAGGAGTATAAAAAAATTCTTTTTCAAGTGCTCCCCCTTGAGGAATCCTCCCCCTTGACCGAGGGTGAGTACTTGAGAAAGGGTTTTAACTCTCCCCCTTGATATTTGCTACTAAGAAAAAGAATTAAGTAACCGAAATTACTTAATATTGGCCATAGTGTTTAAAATAAGTTTTAAGTTAAGAAACCAAATGATTTCTTAACCTTGGCCATTTGTTAAAAGTTAAATAAGTTTTCAAAACTTAAAGTTAACTTTTGGTTTAATTATGAAGTAAGAGTTAAGTTATCAAAAAAAATTTTTGACCCCTTAATTTTTGTCCTTTTTCTCCTTTTTCTCCCCCTTTTGCCATATATCGAAAAGAGTAAGGGGTGTGTGGAAAACAAAATAAATGTTAAATTTAAAGTCCAAGCATGTTCCACATTTTTATTTTTTAAAAATTATATACTGAAAATAAGTTCATCTATAAAATATTCGACTCATATTTGGCTTGATTGATATGAAGGATCAACCAGTCCTGGCCAGAGTCGGTTAGTATGTATGATTATACTCCATGGTTCATAGTGATGCACTAGATCTACATTTGGAACCAGGAGTAAGGTCCTAACATCTCATGCCCATCTACGTGGCTAAGTACACAAACACATTAGTCCTATATGTTGTGAGATGTATTGGCTCCTTAAATCTATAGGTGCATGATATCTAAGGTATGTCCTATACTAGTTCCATGAGAAAAAAAGTAAGAAATAGTAGTAAGAAAATATAATTTGCAAGTTCCTATTCTATTACGCACATGCCTAATCTTCGTCTCAAGAGACTAAATTCGGCTTCGGGTAGTGGTTTAGTAAATATGTCTGCTAGGTTAGACTTCGAGTCAACATATTCGAGTTGTATGGAACCGTTGGCTACATGTTCTCGAATGAAATGGTGTTTTACCTCTATATGCTTTGTCCTTGAATGGCATATAGGGTTCTTAGTTAGATTTATCGAACTTATGTTGTCTACAAAAATTTTAGTT
Source organism: Wurfbainia villosa (assembly GCA_025175895.1). Classification (NCBI taxonomy): domain Eukaryota; kingdom Viridiplantae; phylum Streptophyta; class Magnoliopsida; order Zingiberales; family Zingiberaceae; genus Wurfbainia; species Wurfbainia villosa. Next base: position 31,924,427 of record CM045992.1, on the reverse strand, counting down.
TTGGTGAAGTCCAACCTAAAGTCTCGGAGAGTGTGCTTCATCCAAAGAAGCTGAGTTACACACTCACCCATCGCAACGTATTCGGTTTCGGTGGTAGATAAGGCAACACAATGTTGCTTCCTACTGTACCAACTCACTAGACTTGAGTCGAGTAGTTGACAACAACCACTCGTGCTCTTTCTATCGAGTTTACTATCGGCATAATCCGAATCGGAGTAGCCGATTAGTTCGAACTCCGTAGATCTAGGGTACCAAATACCAACGTTAAGTGTACCCTTAAGATATCTAAGGATACGCTTAACTAGGGTTAGGTGAGACTCCTTAGCACAGGTTTGATACCTGGCGCACATACTTACTGCGAATAGGATGTCGGGTCGACTCGCAGTTAAGTATAGGAGACTTCCTATCGCACTCCTATAGTACTTTAAGTCAATGGACTTACTTTCTAGGTCTTCTCCTATGTTAACATTAATCGCCATTGGGGTGTTTATTATCTTAGCGTCTTGCATTCCAAATCTTTTAATTAACTCCTTAGTGTATTTTTGTTGATATAGGTATATACCATCCTTAGTTTGTTTAATTTGTAGACCTAAAAAGAAACTTAACTCGCCTACCAAGTTCATTTCGAACTCACTTTCCATGAGTGAAACGAACTCGTTTAGTAAGGCTGAGTTAGAGGTTCCAAAAATTATATCGTCTACGTAAATTTGAGCTATGAATATTTCTTTACCTAAGGTTTTTACGAAGAGAGTTGGGTCAACTAAGCCTTGGTTAAACCCTTTTGACTTAAGATGGATTGAAAGTCTCTCGTACCAAGCTCGAGGAGCTTGTTTAAGTCCATAGAGAGCCTTCTTAAGTTTTAAAACATGGTCGGGTTTATCTAGATTTTCGAATCTGGGGGGTTGGCTAACATAAACTTCTTCTTTAATGTATCCATTTAGGAATGCCGACTTAACATCCATTTGAAACAGCTTAAATCCTCGATGTGCGGCATAAGCTAGCAACATTCGAATGGATTCGAGTCTAGCTACTGGGGCATAGGTTTCGTCGTAATCTAAGCCTTCGACTTGACTAAATCCTTTGGCGACTAACCTAGCCTTGTTTCTAACTACTTCACCTTTATCATCAAGCTTATTTCGAAACACCCACCTTGTTCCAATTATCGTTTTGTCTTTAGGCGGTGGTACTAATTCCCACACTTCATTCCTAGTAAATTGAGCTAGCTCTTCTTGCATTGCAATAATCCAATCGGGATCAAGGAGAGCTTGTTCAATTGATTTGGGTTCTATCTTTGAAATTAAGGAAATTTGACTAAGGTTCCTATAGGATGCTCTAGTCCGAACTCCTAGATTAGGATCTCCTATCACTTGATCGATAGGGTGGTTAGTCTGAATCCTAGATTGGGTTGGGTTTGTGTCACCTAATGCTTGATCAATGGGGTGACTTGGTTGAACACTAGTTTGACTCGGATCACTTGTCACTTGGTCGACAAGAGATGTTGGTTGATGTGGATTAGACTCGATCTCAGGGTCGGAGACGAGTTTGGTATCAGTGGGCTCAACACTTGGGGTTATTAAGGGTTTTGTAGGTTCGGGTACTTCATCGAACACTACATTAATAGTCTCTTCGACTTTAAGGGTATCGTGGTTATATACCCTATAGGCTCTACTCGTGGTTGAGTATCCTAAGAAGATTCCGGTGGAGGTTTTGGATTCGAATTTCCCTAGGTGGTTCTTAGTGTTTAAGATATGTACTTTACATCCAAATACCCTAAAGTACTTGATGTTGGGTACTTTATTGTGATAAATCTCGTACGAGATCTTAAGGTGCCTCTTTACCATAAGGATCCTATTCTAGACATAGCAAGCCGTGCTAACGGCTTCTGCCCAAAACCTATCAGGTAAGTCGTATTCGTTCAACATGGTCCTAGCGGCTTCTTGTAGAGTTCGGTTTTTCCGCTCCACTAGGCCATTTTGTTGAGGGGTCCTAGGGCAAGAGAATTCATGGTGGTATCCATTTAGGTTACAGAAGTCGGTGAACCTTTGATTTTCGAATTCACCACCATGATCGCTTCTAAGTCTTTTAACCATAAGGTTTTTTTTGATTCTCGATTAACTTGAATAGATTGATTAATTGATCTAGGGTATCATTTTTATGTTTGATGAACCTAACCCAGGTAAACCTGGAGTAGTCGTCAATTATGACTAAGCAATATTGACTTTTATTGAGTGACTTAGCTCCATGTGAATCGAATAGATCCATATGCAGGAGCTCAAGTACACTTGAGGTTCATTCTTGGTTAGTTAATTTGTGTTGTGTCCTAGATTGTTTTCCTTGTTGACAAGCATTACATATTTTTTATCCAAGTTGTTGAGGTTAGGCAAACCTCTGACTAAATCACTCTGACTCATCTTGTGGATGAGTCTTGGGTGTGAGTGACCGAGTCGTCGGTGCCACAACCATGATTCTTCTTGCTGTGTCATAAGACACTTAGTTGAGGAGTTAGTTAAGTTGATCGTATAAATGTTGTTATTTCTAGTTCCTTTAAGAATTATTTTAGCGGTTTCGTTGGTATTAATTATGCATTCATTTTCTAAAAATATGACCTTATAGTTATTATCACACAATTGTCTTACACTAAGTAAATTATATTGAAAATTTTCTACTAGTAAAACATTTTGAATAACAAAATTTGAATTGAGCTCAATATCACCTGATCCGATGATTTTGAGCTTGCCGTTATTTCCGAAGGCTACCAATCCTTGTCGTTTGAATCGAAGCTTTGAAAACTTGAGTTGATCCCTGGTCATGTGTCGGGAGCAACCACTGTCCAACATCCATTGATCCTACACACAAGGTGGTTGGATTGGATGTTAGATTTTTTTTTAAATTGGTTGTAAGTTGTTAGACCTAGGTCATCTCACCTGTGTCTATATGATCAAGCATGTTTTACCTATGTGTTTTTTTTTGTGAGATGACTTCCAATTAAGTTGATTGAGTGGATTTAGGTTCAAGTAATTTTATGTTAGATTTGGATTTAACCCTAGGCTTGTCAAGTTTACCGTTTCAAGATCATGGCTTCCAGGTCGTGGCGAGGCACTGGGGCCTTCTTTTATCGGATCATCGACCACTTCCTTAGACAAAGCCATGTTCAAGAAAATGATGACTTGACTCACCTAAGATTATTTCCTAGTCTAACCGGTTATTTTTGAAAAGAGGCTCCCCGAGGCTCAATCTTTTCGAAGAATTTTAGTTGGTTATGTTTTTGAAAAGAGGCTCCCCGAGGCTCAATCTTTTCGAAGAATTTTAGTTGGTTATGTTCATGTTCTAAGTGAGTTCACAAGTTTTAAAGCACAAACTTTCTAAGTTAAAACATGCAATTTCTAAGTTAAAGCACAAACTTTCTAAGTTAAAACATGTAATTTCTAAGTTAAAGCACAAACTTATTTTGTACTGGCTCCCCCTAGACCGTTGAATCGGTTCGGTCTATCCACATAGTGGATTTGGTCCTTGGGAACCCAATACGGGTTGGATCCTAGAGTTGAAATCAAAAAGTTCTTAGGGACCCATGCTTGGACATGTTTCCTATGTTGACTTACAATCGACATATACAACCTATTAGTCGTGTTTGAGTTAAACCCTAGTCCGACCTTGTTGTACACTGCCCTTTGAGATCCAAGTAGGAGGTCAAGTCCTTTGGATCTCGAAGTGAACCTTTCCAACGTGTTCCTAAGATCTTCGACTTGACTTTTCAAGAGTATGTTCTCAACTTCGAGTTTTTCAACCCGAGTTGAGTCCTTCTCTTGAACTCGACTAGTCGAAGAGGTTACGGAGACCTTGTGTTTGAGGAGTTTGACTTCCTCAACTAGGGTCTCGACCTTGGACTCGGACTTAGCTAACTTCCTAGACAAAAACCTAACCGTATTATGTAAAGTATTAAATAAAGTTCGACTTACTTTAAGGGTATCTTTTGAACCGGATGCGTATCCGTGGCTTGTCTTGAAGGTAGCTTCGTAGTCCGAGTCATCCTCAGGTTCTGACTCAAGTTCAGGTTCGGTCTCCGTGTCCGACTCAATCGATTTCGCCATGAAGACGTGGTCTTCGTCTTCTTCGGATGACGCTTCTTCCCATGTCGTGTTGAGGGCCTTCTTGTGCTTAGGTGCTTGGTGGTTGAGCTAGGGGCACTCGGACTTGATATGTCCAAACCTGTTGCACTCATAACACCTTATATCGGAACTTTTAGGCTTACCTTGGTTGGGTCGAGTCGTGGTTCGCTTTCGTCCCTTGGCTATCCTTCTAGCTAGGTTCATTAGTTCGACAGTCAACTCCGGGTCAACTTCTTCTTCGGACTCGTCTTCCTCCTCGGTTCGTGGTGGTTTGCTTGCGATTTTCTTCTTCTTTGAACCTGCAAACAAGGCTATACCCCTCTCGGGCTCCGAGTTAGACTGCTCATGAAGCTCAAAATCCGAAAAGTGTTCGTCTAACCTAATTTTAGAAAGGTCCTTGGAGACCTTATAGGCATCGACCATGGATGCCCATAAGGTAGTCCTCGGAAAAGAATTTAGGACATACCTTATAAGGTCGCGGTTTTTGACCTTTTGCCCGATTGCGTGTAGGTTGTTGACTATGTCTTGGACATGGGCGTGGAGTTGCGTCGCGGACTCGTGTTCTTGCATTTTTAGTGTGTACAATTTATTGAACAACAAATCACATTTGTAAACCTTAGCTTGATCTGATCCTTCGTGTAACTCGATTAGTTTTGTCCAAAGATCCTTTGCGCTTATGAAGGGGCCGACGCGATTTAGCTCCTCCTTGGACAAGCCGCATTGGAGGATTTGTGTTGCCTTGGCATCGGCTTCGACTTATCATTTTGTTGCAACGGTCCATTGATCATAATCCAAGGAGTCACCCACTTCATTAGTCGGAAGTGTGAAACCCATTTGGATTATGATCCACATCTCGATTTGGGTTTTGAGAAAGCATTCCATCCGACCTTTCCAGTAACGGAAATCATCTCCGTTGTAAAACGGAGGTCGGACGGTGATAAAATCCTCGAGATGGGCCATTAGAACAAAAAATAAGGAGACTAAAAAGAAGACCTAGCAACGACAAAAACACACGAAAGTACCAAGACTTGCGTCTTGGATTAGTAGTGTGGGAAATAAAAAGAAAAAATACTTCGTTTCAGTTACGTATTGCTACATGGTAGGTAGTCTTGCACTTCCATAGATTGGACAACGGAGACCGAGGAGGTAGATCTAAAACGTCGATTTTTGAGGATGATAACAACTTGTTACGGGGGTAAACCCCTATAAGAAGTGTAGATCTCTGCGAGGGCTTCGATTTGGTAGGTAGACCGTGTCGTGGGTCAACTTGTACGAAAAGTTATGCCCGTTTGACCGTCGGCTACTCCAAAAGCGAATACTTGCAAAACAAAATCAAACGAAGAGTACCAAGACTTCGTCTTGGATTAGTAGTGCGGGAGAAAAATTTAAACAAACGAAAAACAAATCTGTAAAAAAAAGTTAGATTGGTGGTTTCACCAAATCTAAGCGCCCCCGGCTCTGATACCAATTGTTGGATCGAAGCGGATCGCTAGAGGGGGGGTGAAATGCAATAAAAACTTTTTTTTTAAATCGTTCGATATACAATTAAACACAGCGGAAATGTAAATAAAAACTAAATGAGACAAATAGTTTTTTTACTTGGTTCGTAGCCTTCGGCTACTACTCCAAGGCCCTAATGGTCCTAGACCGTGTACGGAGGGCAATTCACTAAAACACTCCTCCTCGTTGGAGGTAGGAGTTTTACGATTACAAAAGCCTTCAAAGCAAAAAGATAGAGAGACAAACCCTCTCTTCTATTAAAGTAAAATGCAATGAAAAAACCTCGATTGAAAAGAATTGCAATATTGAAAGCAATAACAAATTAAGATTATACCAACAACTAAACAAGAGAAACTTTAAGCTAGGGTTGTTGGCAGCACTTCGTTGTAGTAGAGTCGTCGAAGAGTTGCAGCGTAACGGAGGCTTTTGAGCACTTAGAATTGTTGATGAAACCCTAGGTTTGGCCCTCCTTTTATAGCCTTTAAGCCCCTCAATGAAGAGGTCTTCAACCAATCACAAATGGGCACAAAACTCCTTGAAAAATGGTGATAAAGCTTGACTCCTCGAGGCTGATTTTTGACCACCGGTTGAACTGGCCGGTTGAACTGGCGCCGGTTGAACTGGCCGGTTGAACTGGCGCCGGTTGAACTGGCGCCGGTTGAACTGGCCGGTTGAACTGATGGCCAGGATTTTTGACTACAATAAAGAGTTAGCTCAAAATATAAGTGGATTTGACGGCCACTTGCCGTCCGATCTCAACATAGACCTTCCATGGGAAGTCTTGGGTCGGATCGTCGCCTAAGATCATCCCCGTAAAGAGGATACGACCTCACTTACGCTCGCACACACGAGCTTACCTCGATACTTACGTGTCGCTTTTGCTTCCAGCCTTCCACTCGATTCCTTCGGCTCCCTCCGAAGTAACTTGAGTGTCGCCCGACCACCGCGGCTTCCTCCGGGTGTCGCTAGCCTTCAGCTCCAGCATTGAGACTTTTCTGCACACTTGATTTAGCTCGTGAGATAACAATATAAGCTTAACTTTATATCGTTTGCTATAATCAAAACTTAGGTTCGACTTAGGTGCCCACTGCACCAACATTACATTTTGGCATCTATGTCAAATGTGCTGCAACATCAGCATCAGGCCATAGCCACAGCTTATGACATGATGTTCAATCTCAAGGAACTTTACGGACATCAGAGTAGGGCGGCTAAACAGGAGGCGATGAGAAACATGATGACGACCACCATGATCGAGGGAACACCCATTAGGGATCATGTTCTCAAGATGATGGCTCATCTTAATGAGATGGAAGTCCTCGGAGCTGAGATTGATGGGGAAACCTAGGTCGATATCATTCTCCAGTCTCTGCCTAGGAGTTTTGAGCAGTTCCGCCTCAACTACAACATGAACAAGAGGTTGTATTCATTGGCGGAGCTTCTGACAGAACTCCAGGCGGCAGAGGGGCTTTTTCATCAAAGTGCTTAAGCCAAGGTCGCTTAGAAGGTTTCTTCCTCTAAACCGAAAGGTAAGAAGAAGAAGAAGCAAGGTGGAGCGAAGAAAGTGGCAGTGGGACCTCAGGCAGGAGTGAAGAAGCCGAAAGGCAAGTGCTTCACTTGCAAGCAGACTGGACATTGGAAGACGGACTGTCCTCGCCGAAAGAACAAAGGTATATCTTCTTGTTTAGTTGTTGAAACATGTTTAGCGGTGTTATCTACCAGTGTCTGGTGTGTAGATACAGGAGCCACTGATCATGTCTGCAATACTTTGCAGGGGTTCCAGGAAACCCGACGACTAGCTGAGGGAGAGATTACCGTCTTCATGGGCAATGCTTCAAAGGTGGCGGCTATTGCAGTGGGAGACGTTTATTTATCTTTTGATAGGAATAAAGTTTTGGTTTTGAGAAATTGTCTTTATGTACCTACTTTTAGAAAGAATTTAATTTTAGTTTCTAAATTGTTTATGGATGGATATTCTGTTTCTTTTAATGACAAAGTGGTTATAAAAAGGAATAGGGAGATTATCTGTTCTGGTACATTGGTTGGCAATTTATATACTCTTGAACCGAAAACTCCCACGATGTATATAGAAATCAATAACTCATCTTCTAAGTCTAATAAGAGGAAAGAACCTTCGCAAATCAACGAAACATATCTTTGGCATCTAAGGCTTGGTCATATTAACCTAAGCAGAATTCAAAGGTTGATAGCTGATGGACCTTTAGGTTCATTAGTGGTGGAGGATCTCCCTACCTACGAATCTTGCTTGGAAGGTAAAATGACCAAGAGGCCTTTCAAGGCCAAGGGGTATAGAGCCAAAGATGTGTTAGAATTGGTTCATTCTGATTTGTGCGGTCCTATGTCTATCCAGGCAAGAGGTGGTTTTGAATATTTCGTCTCTTTTATAGACGATTATTCAAGATATGGATACATTTACTTGATGCGCCGCAAGTCTGAATGCTTTGATAGGTTTAAAGAATTCAAGGCTGATGTGGAGAACCGTCAAGGTAAAAGTATCAAGACATTATGATCTGATCGTGGTGGCGAGTACCTCTTGGGAGAGTTTAGGAGTTACTTATCAGAGGCTGGGATTCAATCCCAATTGTCCGCACCGGGCACACCCCAGCAAAATGGTGTGGCGGAGCGAAGGAACATGACTCTTACGGAGATGGTAAGATCTATGATGAGTTATTCTGAGTTACCTACTTCGTTCTGGGGGTTTGCTCTGAAAACAGCAGCACACATTCTGAACTTGGTTCCATCTAAGACAGTACCCTCTACTCCCACAGAGTTGTGGACTGGGCGAAAGCCTAGTCTAAGACATATTCGGATTTGGGGTAGTCCAGTACATGTGCTAAAGGGAGATGCTGGTAAGTTGGAATCTCGTACAGAAGTACGCTTGTTTGTTGGCTACCCTAAGGGAACGAAGGGTGGTTTATTCTATAGTCCTAGAGATCAGAAGGTGATCGTGAGTACGAATGCCAGATTTCTAGAGGAGGACTATGTGATGAACCACAAGCCCACGAGTAGGATTGTTCTTGAGGAATTAACAGGGGAAGTCCCGACTTCAGTACCACCGGTACAAGGGGAGATACCACAAGTTGTTGGTGCAGGGGCAATAGATAATCGAACCTGTGTTTTGATTATGGCAAAGACACAAAGTTAAGTTTATATTGTTATCTCACGAGCTAAATCAAGTGTGCATAAAAGTACTAAAGCTGGAGCTGAAGGCTAGCGACACCCGGAGGAAGCCGTGGTGGTCGGGCGACACTTGAGTGAATTCGGAGGGAGCCGAAGGAATCGAGTGGAAGGCCGGAAGCGAGAGCTACTATCGAGGTAAGCTCGTGTGAGTGAGAGATTGTAAGGTCGTGTCCTCTTTACGGGGATGACCGTAGGCGGCGATTCGACTAAGACTTCCTGTGGAAGGTCTAGGTCGAGATCGGACGGTTAGAAACCGTCGTATTTATCATTTTCCGAGCTAATCTCTTACTGCAGGGAAGTGGCCAGGCCGGGCAATGACCGGACATTGGGCAAGCCGATCGTTATCGCTGATCGATGAGATGCATCAAGCCGATCGTCATCACGACCGATGAGAGGCATCACCGATCGATGGCGACGATTTATCCTTTTGCGCTTAGGTCAAAACGGATAACGCTTGACGCGCCACTTCGCGATAAAAATTTGGAAAATTCATGATCCATTCCAAAGAAATAGGAGACAAATTCAGAGCCCAAAGTCTATAAAAGGAGGGAGGATTCCATCTCCAAATCATCATCAATTATTCATCAAGTGCTCCTACAACGCCAACGCTCAACACCGCCATAACGCTGACGCGACGACAACCTCGTGATCTTCTTCGCTTACAGCAGATTCAAGTAATATTTTTGATATTATATTCTGTTTTTATCTTCATAACGAGGTGAGGTAGGCTTGTTGCCTCATCCTCGTATTCGGTTTTTGTAATCGTTGTCTCCTACCTCCAACGAGGAGGAGACGTTTTAGTGCTTTGCCCTCCGTACGCGGTCTAGGACCGATAGGGCCTTGGAGTAGCAACCGCTGGGTTGTGAACCAAGTAAAATAAACGTGTTCATTTATTTTCCGCTGTGCTTACTTTGCGTATTGAACGAACGAAAAAGAAAAGATTTACGATCGCTATTCACCCCCCCTCTAGCGACGCTTCTCGATCCAACAATTGGTATCAGAGCGGGGGCGCTAAGATTTGGTGAAACCACCAATCTAGCACGTTTTGGTTTTCTTTTCGTATTTTTCGATTCGTATATTTCTTAGGTTTTTGTTTCCCGCACTACTAATCCAAGACCAAGTCTTGGTACATAGTTTTTTGTTGTGTTTTTGCTAGTACTAATCTCCTTCGGAGTACCTCACGATCAAACGAGCATAACTTTTGCTACAAGTGGACTCACGAAACGATCTACCCACCAAATCGAAGCTCTCTGAAAGATCTACACTTTTTATGGGGGGTTTACCCCCGTAACAAGCTGTTTCCAGCCCCAAAATCCAGCGTTTAGTACCCTTTCGGGGACATCGAAGGTCGTAAGTTTCAAATTTTTTTTAGTTTTTTATCCTCCTTATTTATTTCTGTTTTTTGTCCTATTATTTCCCACATTACTAATCCAAGACCAAGTCTTGGAATTCTCTTTGGTTTTTATTTGTGTTTTTGCAAGATACTTAATGGCTCACATTGAGGGATATAGCACCACCCGACCTCCGTTCTTTAACGGAGATGATTTCCGTTATTGGAAAGGTCGGATGGAGTGTTTCTTGAAAACACAAGTCGAGACTTGGATAATAATCCAAACCGGCTTTGCTTTACCCACCAATGATCAAGGAGAGCCCTTGGATTTCAACAAGTGGACAAATGCAACCAAGAGGCAAATCGAAGCCGATGCAAGAGCAACCCAAATATTGCAATGCGGCTTGTCCAAGGAGGAACTCAACCGCATCGGACCATTCATTAGCGCCAAGGACCTATGTAATAAATTAATCGAGCTACACGAAGGAACGACCGATGCTAAGGTATGTAAACGTGACCTTCTTTTCAATAAGTTGTATAACCTCAAGATGCAGGAACACGAGACTAACGCAACTACACGCCGCATCCAAGTGACATTGTCAACGGCCTACACACCATCGGACACAAGGTCGAAAATCGTGACCTACTAAGGTATGTTCTTAATTCATTTCTAGGACTACCTTGTGGGCATCCATGGTCGATGCCTACAAGGTCTCTAAGGACCTATCGCTTAGGTTAGATGAATTATTTTCCGAGTTTGAACTTCATGAGCAAACTAACGTGATCCGGCCGAGAGAGGTATTGCTCTACTTGCAGGACAAAGAAGCAAGCCACCTACTAGGCAAGTAGATGAACTCGAACCCAAGACGAATCCGAATCCAAGAGGAGGCCATAATAGTCAATATTGTGCGGAGAATAGTTCGACAAGAAAGAAGGAAATTGAAGAATGAGAACCAAAAGAAAAGGGAGCAAGGAAAGCCTTCCATGCAACTTGGGACAACAGAGAAGACATAGCTTACATGGCAAGAACGGAGGAGTCCGAGTCAATCCGGCCGAGTCCAACTACAACTCCGACTCCGACTCAAGATTATTTCGAGAGAAAACTCAAAGCCGGACCAAAAGGGAAAGTTAAGGTTGATTTCTCTTTAATTAGTACACTTTACATACAATTAAACCGCTTAATAGGAAATTAACTAAGTCCGAGTCTAGGGTTGAGTCGTTACTTGAGGAGGTTGAAACCCTCAAGCAAGAGGTACTCTAACCTCTTCAACTAGTCAAGTTCAAGAGAGAAACTCAACCCAAATTGAAAAACTTGAGAAGGAGAATTCTCTCTGAAAGACCAAGTTCAAGAGGTCGAGGCTAGGTTGGAAAAGTTCACGCTGGGATCTAAGAACCTTAACCGACTACTTGGAACCCAAAGAGCCGAGTGTACAACAAAGCCGGACTCGATTTAAGTCAAAGACTACGAATAGGTCTTATATGTCTATCGTAAATCGTAGTCATCAAAGAGTCCAAGCATGGGTCCCAAAGGTTTTATTAAATTCACATATTAGGACTAATAAGTATTGGATTCCTCAGATCAAGTTCATTATTTGAATAGACCTTATTGGTTCAATGGTCTAGGGGAGCTAACACTAAAATAGTATACCCGCTTACTTAGCAAAACCATTGCATGCTTAGAATTTCATTAACTTGTGAACTTACTTAGAATACGACATAACCAACTAAAATCCTTCGAAAAGATTGAGCCTCGGGAGCCTCTTTTCATAAATAACTAGTTAGTCAACTCTTGATAATATAGTATCGGACGCGCGAGATGATAGTACGCTTAGGGAGACAAAGTCTCAGGTATTCGAGCTAGATAAGGCGATCTAGCTTGGTGCACTTGATCGAGTGGAACTAGTGAAGCTACCTCACAGATCCTAACCAGTTGTGACCAGAAGTAACCCTAAGTGACTTAAGTGATATTTTCTTGAATTTGGCTTTGTCTAAGGAAGTGGTCGTTGTTCCGATCAAAGAAGGCCCCTGTCTCTCGCCACGACTGAAGCCGCTAAAAGTTACTTAACGATCTAAAGGTTAAATCCAATCTAACCTAAGGTTGACTATCTTTAATCAATTTAAAATCATCTCACAAAACATATAAGGTGAACAAATTATGAGACACATAGAATGGGTGAGATGTTAAGGATAATTGAAATATACTTGAAACAATCCTTCAAAATACTACTTATTTTCTCAACTATTGTACTTAACAACTCGAGGCCAAAGTTTAGCGCCCCCTACATCTCTTATACTTCATATATTTGACTAAGGGGGAGAGCAAACTAATCTTAAGGGTTATATTAAAAATCTTTAGATTATTGGTGCAGAGGGACACACCTCGAACCAATCTATCTAACTATTGCTAGACGCATGCTTGGACTCATATTTGATTTATCTAGATGCATTCATAAACGACATTGTTTTAAACCCCTATTTTATACAAAAACCCCAACACTCTTTTTTGATTTATGGCAAAAGGGGGAGAAGAGCGAAAGCTAAGGGGGAGTAACACAAAATTTCATTTTGAAACACAAAATTTGTTTTTGAAAACTAAAGTATCTCTTTCAAAACTCACCTAGGGTTAAGGGGGAGTTTTGGTTAAGGGGGAGTTTTTGGGAATGGCATTCATCATCTACTATATGTGTTTTATGCTTTAATTTCCCTTAACTTTGTGTTGGTTTGCCATAGATCAAAAAGGGGGAGATTGTTGGTGCAGGGGCACTAGATAATCGAACCTGTGTTTTGATTATGGCAAAGACACAAAGTTAAGTTTATATTGTTATCTCACGAGCTAAATCAAGTGTGCATAAAAGTACTAAAGCTGGAGCTGAAGGCTAGCGACACCCGGAGGAAGCCGTGGTGGTCGGGCGACACTTGAGTGAATTCGGAGGGAGCCGAAGGAATCGAGTGGAAGGCCGGAAGCGAGAGCTACTATCGAGGTGAGCTCGTGTGAGTGAGAGATTGTAAGGTCGTGTCCTCTTTACGGGGATGACCGTAGGCGGCGATTCGACTAAGACTTCCTGTGGAAGGTCTAGGTCGAGATCGGACGGTTAGAAACCGTCGTATTTATCATTTTCCGAGCTAATCTCTTACTGCAGGGAAGTGGCGGCCAGCCGGGCATGATCGCTGGACATTGGGCGATCCGATTATCGATTGGTGATCGATGAGATGCATCGATCGTATCATCGATCGTGATGAGAGGCATCAGTCGACTGATGGCGACGATTCAGCCTTTGTGCTAGGTCAAAACGGATAACGTTTGACGCGGCCACTTCGCGATAAAATTTAGAAAAATTCATGATCCGTTCCAAAGAAATAGGAGACAATTTCAGAGCCCAAAGTCTATAAAAGGAGGGGAGGATTCCACTCCAAAATATCATCAATTATTCATCAAGTGCTCCTACAACGCCAACGCTTCAACACCGTCATAACGCCGACGCGACGACAACCTCAGATCTTCTTCGTCGGCAGCAGATTCAAGTAATATTTTTGATATTATATTCTGTGTTTTTTTATCTTCATAACGAGGTGAGGTAGACTTGTTGCCTCATCCTCGTGTATTCGGTTTTTGTAATCGTTGTCTCCTACCTCCAACGAGGAGGAGACGTTTTAGTGCTTTGCCCTCCGTACGCGGTCTAGGACCGATAGGGCCTTGGAGTAGCAACCGCTGGGTTGTGAACCAAGTAAAATAAACATGTTCATTTATTTTCCGCTGTGCTTACTTTGCGTATTGAACGAACGAAAAAGAAAAGATTTATGATCGCTATTCACCCCCCCTCTAGCGACGCTTCTCGATCCAACACAAGTCACTACACCGCGTGTCATAGAGCATACACAGGAGGCACCTCGTCGTAGTGGGAGGGTTGTTAGACAACCCAAGAGATTCATGTTTTTGGGAGAGTCTTCGGACTTAATCCCTGGTGAACATGAACCGGATCCCTGGACATATGACAAGGCACTCCAAGATAGAGATGCGGTATCTTGGCAAAGTGCGATGAATTCAAAGATAGAATCTATGGATTCTAATCAGGTCTGGGAGCTAGTAGAGCCACCCGATGGTGTAAAAGCCATTGGATGCAAGTGGATCTACAAGAGAAAGAGAGGAGTGGACGGGAAGGTTGAGACCTTCAAAGCTAGGCTTGTTGCGAAAAGGTATACTCAGAAAGAGGGTATCAATTATGAGGAGACATTTTCGCCGGTAGCTATGCTTAAGTCTATCCGGATTCTCTTATCTATAGCTGCTCATATGGATTATGAGATTTGGCAGATGGATGTCAAGACAGCTTTCCTTAACGGAAGTCTTGAGGAGAACATCTATATGCGGCAACCAGAGGGATTCATTGCTAAAGGCAAAGAGCATCTTGTATGTAAGCTTAATCGATCCATTTATGGATTGAAGAAAGCTTCTAGATCTTGGAACATCCGCTTTGATGAGGTAATCCAGTCATATGGATTTATTCAAAGTCTGGATGAGCCTTGTGTATACAGGAGATGTGACGGAAACGTAGTGGTATTTCTTGTACTATACATAGATGACATTTTGTTAGTTGGTAACAATATCAAAGTGTTATCAGACATAAGGTTATGGTTGTCCAAACAGTTTGACATGAAGGACTTGGGAGAAGTGGGACACATCCTTGGGATCAAAGTTATAAGGGATCGCAAGAAAAGGATGTTGTGCTTATCTCAAGCTTCATACATTGACACTATCCTTGCTCGTTTTAGAATGCAGAACTTCAAGAAAGGTTTTCTACCTTTTAGGCATGGAGTTCCTTTATCTAAAGAGATGTGTCCCAAAACATCAAAGGAGATAGAGGACATGAAGGCGGTTCCTTATGCTTCGGCAGTAGGAAGCCTTATGTATGCTATGCTATGTACGAGACCGGATATCTGCTTTACCGTGGGCATGGTTAGCAGATATCAGAGTAATCCTGGACAGGGACATTAAATTGCGGTAAAGCATATATTGAAGTACCTGAGAAGGACTAGGGATTATATGCTGGTTTACCGGGCATATCAATTGGTCCTTGTGGGTTACACGGATTCGGATTTCCAATCAGATAGGGACAAGAGTAAGTCTACCTCGGGGTTTGTGTTTACTTTTGGAGGTGGAGCCATAGTATGGAGGAGTATCAAGAAGAAATGCGTGGCAGACTCTACCCTGGAAGCTGAGTATGTGGCAGCCTCTGAGGCAGCCAAGGAAGCTGTATGGCTCAGGAACTTCTTGATGGACTTGGATGTGATTCATGGTTTGCCCAGAACTATCACAATTTATTGTGATAATAGTGGTGCAGTTGCAAACTCGAAGGAACCACGAGCCCATAAGGCGAGTAAACACATAGAGCGCAAGTACCACCTTATACGAGAGATCGTAAAGCGAGGAGAAGTTGCTGTAGCCAAGATTGTATCAGAGGATAACCTGGCAGATCCATTCACTAAGGCCCTTCCAACGAAAGCGTTTGATAGGCATGTGGAGGACATGGGGATCAGATGTATGGTAGTGTGATGACGGCATAGTCTTTTACTATAAGTGGGAGATTGTTGGAATGTATACTGAAAGCCTAGCTCTTTTTGTATGACCATTTTATTTTGGAATAAGAATCACATGATCATTGTTTGCACTTTATATATTTATTATATGTGTGTACATATTGTCTAATATTTTACATTGTAGATAACATGGTGCTTGGTGTGGCACAGAAGATCATGTTATCAGTCCCTTGTAAAATATAAATAGATGCTCACAACCAAGATGGTTTTGGACAAACCATTGGCATGGTTGTAGTGTGGCTTGGTATTGTTTTGTCTTGAACATGGAGTTACACTAGTACACTTAGGTGTATTGAGCAGGACCGACATAGAGGTGATTCAATTTATTGCTGACTACATAATTGAATCGGACCTCGGATATTATGTTGTACATGCTCTTAATCCCGATATAATAACGGGCACATGTACTTAGTATTTATTTCTTTGGTTTACCAGAGGGTGAGATTTAGATGGATTAAATCAATATGCCCGGTAAGTTAGGAAATAATATTATTTACATGGTGTGTCGTTGATTATAGGAGGAAACCATGTCCTATATACTAGGTTGATGATGTCCCCTTGAGGAGCTCATAAGGTTCATCATGTAAACCTAGCTGGTTGACTTAGTCAACATGATGATAAGGTTGAGAGGTACTACTCGAGGAATTAGATGTTAATTAATTGATGGTCAGCAAATCAATTAATTGACGGACATTCGATATCTTAAACACGGGGAGATGAATGTATAAATAATATATGGAACCCATATTAATTTATGGGGGTTGGTGAGGTAGTTCAATGATGATCCTCTAGTGGAATGGAACATCATTGATGGATCAAGTTAGTGTGGTTCCGATCCATCGGGTGGCCAAGATCCAACTCCTCCTTATAGTCCCTATCGTAGCCTAATATAATCCTAAAGAAGTCTAGATCCAAGAATGTAAAACAAAACTCTAGAACCAATGGTTGGGATTAAATCCCTATATCCGATGGTTGGGATGAAACCCTAGAACCAACGGTTGGGATTAAATCCCTAGATCCGATGGTTAGGATGAAACCCTAGAATCGATGGTTGGGATTAAATCCCTAGATCCGACGGTTGGGATAAAACCCTAGATCTGACGGTTGGTATGAAATCCTAGATCCGACGGTTGGGATGAAATCCTAGATCCGATGGTTGGGTTGAAACCCTAGATCCGACGGTTGGGATAAAACTCTAGATCCGACGGTGGAGATTAAATCCCTAGATCCGACGGTGGAGATTAAAGGAGGCTTAAGCCCAATTCTATAAATAGAGGGCTTAGGTTGGGCGGCAAGCATGGTTCACTTGGATTAGGGTTTTGCCTCTCAAGTGCTTTAGGCGGCTAGGGTTTTGGATTTGGTTTGGGTGGCAACTAGAAGGGAGTTTAGGATTTCCTCCTTTGCTCCTTGGTGGCCGGCGCTCATTCTCTGCTCCTCCTTGGTTTTGGCCGGCTCTCTTCCTCCTCCCTTGCTCCTTGGTGGTCGGCGGTCCTCCAACAATTGGTGGCCGGTGCTTCTCCAACCTCTAGGTGGCCGGCGGCAACCTCTCATCAAGGTTGGCCGACGCTCATCCATTCGTTCCTTGGTCGGCGATTGCATCAAACTCCCTTGCTTGGTGGCCGGTTCTAGAAAGGAAAGGTTTTGTTGGTTCTTCTCTTTGTTCGCAGCAGACAAGGAAGGGAAGAATGCGATCTAGAAGGCTTCTACTCGTGGAGGATCTTCGCCCACACGTCGTCTACGAGAAGGATAGGACATATGGTAGAAGATCGTAAGGTATAAAGTTTTACAACTTTATTTTATGATCTTAGCATGTTATTTTATGTGTTGATTATACAAGAGTGCATATGTATATATTTTGTATAATCATGGACCCCGAAGACAAACACAAAAAACCGGCGATCCATCCGTCGTCTCTTCCGCGGCTAACCAACTAGAAGAGTTGGGTTGCTTGAACAACTAGTTTGTTCAAGCGATCACTCAAGTTGTTAGCACGACGACGAATAGGTTGTGCTAAGGAAACTCATCCCATCCGGATTAGTTCTTTCATTGGTGAAAATTTTAATCCGGGGACATGGGAGCCAATGAGCCTCCGAAGCAACTCCCTACAATAATAGGGATGACTTGTAGTGTGGTAGTCACTATTCGTAACCATGGTTTGAGTTGACCACAGAAACAACATGTAGAGTCTGTGTGTCTTGGACCTATTGTCAAAAAGGTAAATTACCTTTGAGAGCCGACTGATACCGAGTCAGAAAATTGGAGTTAGGTAGTCACATTTCACATAGAGATTAAAGATTACAGTCCTAAGGATTTTCACTAATTATACTTGTCAGATTGTTACTTGAGGGGTAATGGACTAAGCGAGTATACTATTGCTGATGCAGATAGTAGAAAATTAGTGGATGATATTCATAAGGATTTTGATCCATAGGTTGGTCGTTCTAGGTTGTATAACTTTGAGAGTACTTTCGACTACTTAACTCATGTTATGCAAAGAAAGTAGTTTTAGTTGCATACCATTATCGGGATCAAGCCGATACTTGGTAGAAGAGATAGGAAATAACCTTCGGGAAATCACACATCACTTGGCCACGATGTAGTGATGTTGTGAAAGAGTATTTTCCCAAGTCATCTTCTTTGACTCATCGTCAGGGAATTCTTGAGCTTCAGGTTGAGTGATCATTTGGTAATCAAGGTACCATGCAGAGTCGTTAGACTTGCGAGGGTTACGACCACCTAATAGCTCGAGAATGTCATCGACATGTCTTAAGCCACCCATAGTTTATTGGCTGATATTTTGATCAAGATCTTGGATCTCCTACCAGATCCTACTGGAAGTCCTTAGACCGAGTCATGTGTATAGAAATGACTCCGTAGCCAGTGTTTTTGTTGGGATGTATACTGAAAGCCTAGATCTTTAGTATGAACATCTTTATTTTGAAATAAGAATCACATGATCATTGTTTGCACTTTTATATTTGTTATATGTTGTGCATATTGTCTAATACTTTACATTGTAGATAACATGGTGCTTGGGTGATGGCACAGAAGATCATGTTATCAGTCCCTTGTAGAGTATAAGTAGAGGCTCACAACCAAGATGGTCTTGGACAAACCATTGGCATGGTTGTAGTGTAGCTTGGTATTGTTTTATCTTGAACATAGAGTTACACTAGTACACTTAGGTGTATTGAGCAGGACCGACATAGAGGTGATTCAATTTATTGCTGACTACATAATTGAATCGGACCTCGGATATTATGTTGTACATGCTCTTAATCCCGATATAATAACGGGCACATGTACTTAGTATTTATTTCTTTGATTTACTAGAGGGTGAGATTTCTATGGATTAAATCAATATGCCCGGTAAGTTGGGAAATGATATTATTTACATGGTGTGCCGTTGATTATAGGAGGAATCCGTGTCCTATATATTAGGTTGATGATGTCCCCTTGAGGAGCTCATAAAGTTTATCATGTAAACCCCGCGGGTTGACTTAGTCAACATGATGATAAGTTTGAGTGGTACTACTCGAGGAGTTAGATGTTAATTGATTGATGGTCAGTAAATCAATCGATTGACGGACATTCGATATCTTAAACACGGGGAGATAAATGTAAAAATAATATATGGAGCCCATATTGATTTATGGGGGTTGGTGAGGTAGTTCGATGATGATTCTCTAGTGGAATGGAACATCATTGATGGATCGAGTTTGTGTGGTTCCGATCCATCGGGTGGCCAAGACCCAACTCCTCCTCATGGTCCCTATCGTAACCTTATATAAACCTCATGAAGTCTAGATCAATGATGGAAAACAAATCTCTAGATCCGACGGTTGGGATTAAATCCCTAGAACCGATGGTTGAGATTAAATCTCTAGATCCGAAGGTTGGGATTAAATCCCTAGAACCGACGGTGGAGATTAAATCTCTAGATCCGACGGTTGGATTAAAATCCTAGAACTGACGGTTGAGATTAAATCTCTAGATCCAACGGTTGGGATTAAAACCCTAGAATCGACGGTTGAGATAAAACCAAGGCCTAAACCTAACTCTATAAAAAGGGTGGCTTGGGTTGGGCGGCAATTAAGGTTTTTGGAGATGGAGTTGGATGGCTTGGGCGGCAAGAAACAAGGAGGAGGCTAGGGTTAGGTTTTGGTTCATGGTGTTGGGCGGCAACATGAAGGAGGCTTCTCTTCTTCTTCTTCCCAATGATGGCCGGCAAAACCTTTCTTCCCTTTTCCTCCTTAACTTGGCCGGCGCCCAAGCTTCTCCATCCTTTCAATGGTTCATGATGGAAGCTAAGGAAATTAGGGTTTTGCCTAGTTTGCTTGGGCGGCAAGCAACCTCAAGGAGGAAACCCTAATTAGGGTTTTGGCTCCTTAGGTTGGGCGGCCAAGGTGATGATTTGGATTGGGCGGCAACCTATGGAGAAGCTTGTCTTCTTCCTTGGAGGTGGCTAGCTCATAGTTCTCTCTTCTCCACCATGCTTCGGCGGCAAGAAACCTATGAAGGAAACCCTAATTAGATTAGGGTTTTGGCTCTTTGGATTGGGCGGCAAGGTTGGAAGTTAGGTTGGGCGGCAACTATAGGGGAAGGGCTCATCTTCTTCCTTCTAAGGGTTGGCCGGCCACTACCTTGTCTTCCTCTACCTTGGGCGGCAAGAAATCCAAAGGAAGCTTGGTTGGGCGGCTAGGGTTTGAAAGGAAAGGTAGGTGGCAACTCTAGGGGAAGTGTTCTTCTTCTTCCTAGGGTGTTGGCCGGTTCCTATCCTTTTTCCTATACCTTTGGTGGTGCCCAACCTATTCCTCTTTTCCTTTTGTTTTCCTCTTGGCCGGCGGCACTAGGAGCTAGGGTTTGTCCCTAGTTCGGTTGCTTGGTTGTTTCCATTATGTTCTCTCTATTCTTGGGGCCGGCGGCATCAATCCTTTGTGGATTGGTGGTTGGCTCAAGCAAGAAGGGAAAGAGAGTTCTTCTTTCTTTGGATTGAAGATGATCTAAGAAGCTTCAACTTGTGGAGGATCTTCGCCCACACGAAGTCTACGAGGAGGTTAGGACATACGATAGAAGATCAAGAGGTATAAAAGTTTTATAACTTTTATTTATGATCTTTGCATGTTTCTATTATTATGTGGATGTTTACTTTATGTATGTGTTGATTATACATGTTTATATTTGCATATATTTGTATAATCATGGACCCCGATAAGAAACACAAAAACCGGCGATCCGTCCGTCGTCTCTTCCGCGGCTAATCGACTAGGAGAGTTGGTTTCTTGGACAACTAGTTTGTTCAAGCGATCGCTCGAGTCGTTAGCACGACGACGAATTGGTTGTGCTTAGGAAACTCATCCCATCCGGATTAGTTTTCATTAGTGAAAATTTTAATCCGGGGACATGGGAGCCTATGAGCATTTCGAGGACTAGCACAATGCCAACAAATAGTATCAGAGCTTCTGGGCAATACCAACAATTGGTATCAGAGCTTCTGGGCAATACCAACAACTGGTATCAGAGCCATGGTTTCCGGTTTTGTGTGTTTTGGATTCGGTTACTTTCATGCACATATCATATATTTTGTATGCAGGATAATAGTAGGATGTGCGTAGGCTAACTTTTTGGTTGCAGGCATAAGATCCGACTATTATGGCTATATGTGTGTATGTGATTGTTTGTGTATGATTGTATATTATTTGAATCCTCGGGGTTGACGAGGCTAGATTAGTATTTAATTTTTGTAATTAAATACGGCATTGTTTAGCCACTCTTTATTTTATTTTACTTTCGATCTAGATTTCATGTACACTCCCTCGTGGAGTATAGGATCGATGGATGTAAAATAAAATAGGTTTTATACTCGGCTCGGATCTCCGGATGGCTCGTACATGGCGTAGGAGGAGCGGACGAGGTGGCGACACGACGGGACGCATATTTGAGAACAATGCCATAATAGTTGGAAAAATTCTGATTTTTCCATATTTATTGCTGATTTGTTTTATATGCATGTTGTGTGTGCTTGAAAATTCCTCATTTTCAATTTACTAAGTGGGAGAGGGATATTTTAATTAATTCTCATGGCCTTCCATTACAATTTGACATGTGATGCAACAAACTTCATGCGTCGGCTCGAGTGCCTTCCTCCCCATCGGATGAGTTTGTTTGCGGATCACTAGGTCAAATAATGGTTATAGGAAATTATTTAGGAGCGTGTGTACTTCCCCAGTGAAGGCACATAATCCGAGATAATTCCCTTAGTATCGTAATGGTGCACACTTAGATGCAAATAAAAGTATCCTCCCCATCGAGTCACCGCTTTTATTTGTAGGGCCAAAGAGGAACCAACTATTAATTTTATTTGTCAAAAAGTAAGGTTGACAAGATAATAAAATTAATGGGTAAAACCTCCTCTTACAAATGTAGAATTCGTATACGTCCACACTATCGTGGCATGCGAAATTCTCGGTGTTTTGAGGTGTTGGTTGATTTCGGGATTTTATTGTTTTGAGGAATCAATAATATTTGAAATCTAAAGCAATGATCTATGTGATTCTTAGGATTTTCAAAATTGATTTTCAGTCCACTTATTTTGATACTAAAGGAAATAAACTTACTGTTCCCAAATAATGTTGATTGAAAAAGAATCTAGATGTTGTCTTATTTGCTAAGAAGTACAAGTATTCTCTCTTCAAAGAGTGTCCTCAAGCCATGGTTGCTCAAAAAGGTTTCTACTTCTAAGCCGAAAGGCAAGAAGAAGAAGAAACAAGGTGGAGCAAAGGTGGTGGGAGGATCTCAGGGAGGAGTGAATAAGCCGAAAGGCAAATACTTCACTTACTAGCAGACCGGACATGAGAAGAAGGACTATCCCAATCCGAAGCAAGAACAAAGATATATTCTTTAAACTAGTCGTTGAAACATGATTAGCGGTATTATCTATCGGCACCTGGTGTGTAGATACGAGAGCCACTAATCATGTCTGCAACACTTTGCAGGGGTTCCAGGAAACCCGACGATTAGCTAAAGGGGATATTACCATTTACTTGGGCAATGCCATAATGGCGGCTATTGCAGTGGGAGATATTTTATTTATCTTTTGAGAAAAATAAAGTTTTTGGTTCTTAGAAATTTTCTTTATGTACCTTTATTTAGAAAGAATTGATTTCGATTTCTAAATTATGGATGGATAATCTATTTCTTTTGATGACAGATATGTTATAAAAGGAATAGGGACATTATCTATTCAGGTACATAGATAGGAAATTTATAACTTTGAACCACAAGCTCCCACGATGCAAATTGAAGTTTACAACTCATCTTCTAATTCCGATAAGAGAAAAGAACCTTCGAAGATGAACCAAACATATCTTTCGGATCTTAGGGTTGGTCATATTAACCTAAGCAGAATTCAAAGGTTGATAGCTGATGGACCTTTGGGGTTCATTAGTGGTGGAGAATCTCCCAACCTGCGAATCTTGCTTGGAGGGTAAGATGACCAAGAGGCCTTTTCATTGCCAAGGGGTATAGATCCAAAGATGTGTTGGAAATGGTTCATTCTGATTCGTATGGTCCTATGTCTATCCAGGCAAGAGGTAGTTTTGAATAATTCGTCTTTTTCATAGACAATTATTCAAGAAGACACTACAATTTGATCGTAGTAGTGAATACCTCTTAGGAGAGTTTAGGAATTACTTATCAGAGGCTGGGATTCAATCCCAATTGTCTGCACCTGGCACAGCCTAGCAGAACGGTGTAGCAAAGCAAAGGAATAGGTCTCTTATGGAGATGGTTAGATTGATGATGAGTTATTCTGACTTGCCAGATTTGTTCTTAGGATATGCTCTAGATACGACGGTATACATTCTGAACCTTGTTCCATCTAAATCAGTGCCTTCTACTCCCACAGAATTGTGGACTGGGCGGAAGCCTAGTCTAAGACATGTTCGGATATGGGGAGTCCAACACATGTGCTGAAGGCTGATGCTGGTAAGTTGGAACCTCGTACAGAAGTATGCATGTTCGTTGGCTATCCTAGGGGAACGAAGGGTGGTTTGTTTTATAGTCCTAGAGATCAGAGGGTGATCGTTAGTACGAATGCCAGATTTCTAGAGAAGGACTATGTGATGAACCACAAGCCCACGAGTAGGATTGTTCTTGAGGAGTTGATAGGGGAAGTCCCGACTTCAGTACCACTGGTACAAGAGGATATACCATGTGTCACTGCACCGCGTGTCACAGAGGATATACAGGTGATACCTCGTCGTAGTGGGAGGGTTGTGAGACAGCCTGATAGATTCATGTTCTTGGGAGAATCTTCCGATTTGGTCCCTGGCGAACATGAACCTGATCCCTGGACATATGACGAGGTAATCCAAGATATAGATGCAACATCTTTGCGAAGTGCAATGAATACTGAGATTTAATCTATGGATTCAAATCAGGTCTGGGAGCTCCTATGTATAGCACCTCATATGAATTTATGAGGTGTGACAGATGGATGTCAAGACATATTTCCTTAGTGGAAGTCTTGAGGAATCCATTTATATGAAGCGACCAGAGGGATTCATTGCTAAGGGCAAAGAGTATCTTGTATGTAAGCTTAATCGGTCCATTTGTGGATTGAAGCAAGCTTCGAGGTCTTGGAACATCCGCTTTGAGGAGGTAAATCCAGTCTTATGGATTTATTCAAAGTTCGGATGAGTCTTGTGTATATCAGAGATGTGACGGAAATGTAGTGGTATTTTTTTTGCTATACGTAGATGACATTTTGGTGGTTGGCGACAACATCGAAGTGTTATCAGACGTAAGGGTATGGTTGTCCAAACAGTATGATATGAAGGACTTGGGAGAAGTGGGTCACAACCTTGGGATCAAGGTTGTTGTGCTTATCCCAAGCTTCATACATAGACATGATTTTGGATCGTTTTAGCATGCAAAACTCCAAGAAGGGTTTTCTACCTTTCAGGCATGGAGTTCCTTTATCTAAGGAGATGTGTCCTAAGATCATTTGAGGAGATAGAGGAGATGAAGGCGGTTCCTTATGCTTCGGCAGTAGGAAGCCTCATATATGTGATGCTCAGATGAGACCGGATATCCGCTTACTGTGGCATGGTCACAGATATCGAGTAATCCAAAGATGTGGATATTGGACTGCGGTAAAGCATATATTGTGGTGCCTGAGAAGGACTAGGGATTATATGCTAGTTTACCGGGCAGACCAATTACTCCCTGTGGGTTGCATAGATTCTGATTTCCAATCTGATAGGGATAACAGTAAGTCTACCTCTGGTTTTGTGTTTACTTTTGGAGGTGGAGCCATAGTATGGAAGAGTGTCAAGCAGAAATGCGTGGTGGACTCTACCATGGAAGCTGACTGTATGGCAGCCTCTTAGGCGGCCAAAGAAGTTGGGTGGCTCAGGAACTTCCTGATGGACTTGGATGTGATTCCTAGTTTGCCCAGAACTATCACAATTTATTGTGATAATAATGGTGCAGTTGCAAACTCGAAGGAACCACGAGCCCATAAGGCTGGTAAAACACATAGAGTGCAAGTACCACCTGTTACGAGAAATCGTCAAGGAGGTAGAAGTTGTTGTCGCCTAGATTGCATCAGAGGATGACCTGGTAGAACCTTTTCACTAAGGCCCTTCTAGCGAGAGCTTTGATAGGCATGTGGAGGGAAGGGGAATCAGATGTATGGCAGTATAATGACAGCATAGTCTTTTAGTATAAGTGGGAGATTGTTGGGATGTATACTGAAAGCCTAGCTCTTTAGTATGAACATCTTTATTTTGAAATAAGAATCACATGATCATTGTTTGCACTTTTATATTTGTTATATGTTGTGCATATTGTCTAATACTTTACATTGTAGATAACATGGTGCTTGGGTGATGGCACAGAAGATCATGTTATCAGTCCCTTGTAGAGTATAAGTAGAGGCTCACAACCAAGATGGTCTTGGACAAACCATTGGCATGGTTGTAGTGTAGCTTGGTATTGTTTTATCTTGAACATAGAGTTACACTAGAACACTTAGGTGTATTGAGCAGGACCGACATAGAGGTGATTCAATTTATTGCTGACTACATAATTGAATCGGACCTCGGATATTATGTTGTACATGCTCTTAATCCCGATATAATAACGGGCACATGTACTTAGTATTTATTTCTTTGATTTACTAGAGGGTGAGATTTCTATGGATTAAATCAATATGCCCGGTAAGTTGGGAAATGATATTATTTACATGGTGTGCCATTGATTATAGGAGGAATCCGTGTCCTATATATTAGGTTGATGATGTCCCCTTGAGGAGCTCATAAAGTTTATCATGTAAACCCCGCGGGTTGACTTAGTCAACATGATGATAAGGTTGAGTGGTACTACTCGAGGAGTTAGATGTTAATTGATTGATGGTCATTAAATCAATCGATTGACGGACATTCGATATCTTAAACACGGGGAGATAAATGTACAAATAATATATGGAGCCCATATTGATTTATGGGGGTTGGTGAGGTAGTTCGATGATGATCCTCTAGTGGAATGGAACATCATTGATCGATCGAGTTTGTGTGGTTCCGATCCATCGGGTGGCCAAGACCCAACTCCTCCTCATGAAGTCTAGATCAATGATGGAAAACAAATCTCTAGATCCGACGGTTGGGATTAAATCCCTAGAACCGATGGTTGAGATTAAATCTCTAGATCCGAAGGTTGGGATTAAATCCCTAGAACCAACGGTGGAGATTAAATCTCTAGATCCGACGGTTGGATTAAAATCCTAGAACCGACGGCTGAGATTAAATCTCTAGATCCGACGGTTGGGATTAAAACCCTAGAATCGACGGTTGAGATAAAACCAAGGCCTAAACCTAACTCTATAAAAAGGGTGGCTTGGGTTGGGCGGCAATTAAGGTTTTTGGAGATGGAGTTGGATGGCTTGGGCGGCAAGAAACAAGGAGGAGGCTAGGGTTAGGTTTTGGTTCATGGTGTTGGGCGGCAACATGAAGGAGGCTTCTCTTCTTCTTCTTCCCAATGATGGCCGGCAAAACCTTTCTTCCCTTTTCCTCCTTAACTTGGCCGGCGCCCAAGCTTCTCCATCCTTTCAATGGTTCATGATGGAAGCTAAGGAAATTAGGGTTTTGCCTAGTTTGCTTGGGCGGCAAGCAACCTCAAGGAGGAAACCCTAATTAGGGTTTTGGCTCCTTAGGTTGGGCGGCCAAGGTGATGATTTGGATTGGGCGGCAACCAATGGAGAAGCTCGTCTTCTTCCTTGGACGTGGCTAGCTCATAGTTCTCTCTTCTCCACCATGCTTAGGCGGCAAGAAACCTATGAAGGAAACCCTAATTAGATTAGGGTTTTGGCTCTTTGGATTGGGCGGCAAGGTTGGAAGTTAGGTTGGGCGGCAACTATAGGGGAAGGGCTCATCTTCTTCCTTCTAAGGGTTGGCCGGCCACTACCTTGTCTTCCTCTACCTTGGGCGGCAAGAAATCCAAAGGAAGCTTGGTTGGGCGGCTAGGGTTTGGAAGGAAAGGTAGGTGGCAACTCTAGGGGAAGTGTTCTTCTTCTTCCTAGGGTGTTGGCCGGTTCCTATCCTTTTTCCTATACCTTTGGTGGTGCCCAACCTATTCCTCTTTTCCTTTTGTTTTCCTCTTGGCCGGCGGCACTAGGAGCTAGGGTTTGTCCCTAGTTCGGTTGCTTGGTTGTTTCCATTATGTTCTCTCTATTCTTGGGGCCGGCGGCATCAATCCTTTGTGGATTGGTGGTTGGCTCAAGCAAGAAGGGAAAGAGAGTTCTTCTTTCTTTGGATTGAAGATGATCTAAGAAGCTTCAACTTGTGGAGGATCTTCGCCCACACGAAGTCTACAAGGAGGTTAGGACATACGATAGAAGATCAAGAGGTATAAAAGTTTTATAACTTTTATTTATGATCTTTGCATGTTTCTATTATTATGTGGATGTTTACTTTATGTATGTGTTGATTATACATGTTTATATTTGCATATATTTGTATAATCATGGACCCCGATAAGAAACACAAAAACCGGTGATCCGTCCGTCGTCTCTTCCGCGGCTAATCGACTAGGAGAGTTGGTTGCTTGGACAACTAGTTTGTTCAAGCGATCGCTTGAGTCGTTAGCACGACGACGAATTGGTTGTGCTTAGGAAACTCATCCCATCCGGATTAGTTTTCATTAGTGAAAATTTTAATCCGGGGACATGGGAGCCTATGAGCATTCCGAGGACTAGCACAATGCCAACAAATGGTATCAGAGCTTCTGGGCAATACCAACAATTGGTATCAGAGCTTCTAGGCAATACCAACAGTTTTAAGAGTTGGAGATTTGATAAGCAGACATTGCAAGTCAAATTATTGGAATCCGAAGTCTCCAAATGTTGGATAAAAGGAGCGAGATTGGAGTCATGAGTCATGAGCTACTATTGGAGAGTTTTCCGACCATAGAAGACCGATTGTAGATCGTCAGCATCTTCTCATGTTTATCAGCGAACTCAGAAGAAAGACTTCGAAAGGATTATGTGCGTGTAGTGCGAGTCATGATGACACACAGAGTCAGATTATCCGATGGATCATTTTATCTGCTTCTACCATAAGCAGCCAATATCTACGAGGAGAGTATGTACTTTGAGGACTCAGTTGAAGACTATGGATGAAGCTTTCGATAGGACGATCCACAACCTCAAAAGTCAAGATCATCACAGAAGAGTGGATTATCACACCAGTAGCGATCTATTGCCTCAGACATAGTTGAGTTCTTTGATACTTCCATTCGAGAGAAGCGAGTTACTCAGCATTATCAGTAGAAGACATCTCAGAAGACTCAGATGTTCAGACGTCCAAACGACAACTATTACCTCCCCAAGCGTAGTTATCCTTTGTACAGAGGAAAGCATTTACGACGATGGTCGTATCTATGTTGTATTCTTCAGTTGCAGCTAAACCATTTACAGAGTTGAAGCGTGCTACGATGTTGGTAGTTATTCAGTATTTTGTAGTCGGTTGGGTACTCTTTGCCAGTACAATAGTGTTTGTCATCTCCATTGCAGTCATTTTGGACATTGCATCTCAGTTCAGCAGTTGATTTTAGTTCCTCCATGGCAGACTTTTACAGCTACTTGAGCTCAGCCGTCAAGAACAGATGCTGGTCGAGTTACATGATTACTCGAGTAGAGGAGTTATAGAAGACCAAAGAATTGGTCATTTGGGAATCACTTAGTTTACCCTATGTGTGATATATTGAGAGATACTGGTAGTTTAAAGGTATCTATGTCTAGAATATGCTTAGATAAGATTAGAAGGGTTTCTATCGACTTGTGGGTTGGTGATTTTTCTCTACCGTCAGGTGAGATGTTAATCAACAACTAAGAAGTCAAGGGATACCATTAGATTTTGATAGACATACCTTTGCTATAAACATATCCTTACGGATAGTTAAATGGTTGAAATTAGGGTATAGCATGTATCTCGAATGTGCATATAATTCCAGAGTATTCAAATATTGTTTCGGATGAACTCCTGGGTTTTCCATTGAATGGGCAAGTGGAATATGCGATTAGGGGTGATTTCGGGAATAGTTCCGATATGGAAGACCTCATACCAGGAGATAATTTTATTGGTATCTGTGTTGCTAAACACTATGGAAATTAAAAGAATGTAAGTTGCAATTATTTGAGGTATTAGATGGGAGATTTATCTTTCCTATTGTTTCTTTTTGAGAAGACTCGTAACTCTTTATTAAGAGAGAGATGAACCCTGGAGGTTATGCATCGATTATCGATGGTGGTATGCAGTAGTTGTTGGAAATGATATCCTTCGTTGTGGATAGATTATCTGTTTAGTTCAGCTAAAGGACACCTGTGTATACCCTAGGGTTGATCTATGGTTGGAGTTGTATCATTTTAGGGATTATGAGTGATTTTGATGCAGTTAATTGAGATGTATCTTAGGCATACGTCAGTTGAGGGACTACGTATATGACATGAATTTAGCAGTTATTATCCTGATTTGTAGAGGTGCAAAGCAGGAGTGCTCATGAAATTTTGGCTAGCTACTGGGTAGCTGCTATAGGGTTGTTAGAACACGGATAGATACAACTGGAGAGATTGATCATTATGGTCTCCCAGTCACTTATAGTGTTGCGCGATAGAGTGGATTTTGGAACAGTAGATTGGTTTTTTCTTGTGAGAAAGTAATTCTTCGGCTCCAAGGAGAATAGTGGGTTACAGAGTTTCATTCGATTTAGGAAGTGTTGTTCCAGGAGTCTCTTCATTCGAGATTGGTGATTTATTCAGAGTGTATCCAAAAATAGTGAGTATTGAGACGTTCTTTTTGGTGGAATGATATATAGGACATGGTTGATTTCGTAGTTCGATGTTGGGTGTGCCAACGAGTAAAGATGAAATATTAGTGACCAGTAAGGTTACGTACTGAGATAGAAGTGGGAGCCTAGAACGTTAAACTGTGTTGGGAGATTATTTAGAATTCGGAAAGGACTTGATAGGATTTGGGCAATCGATCATCGATTAGTCAAGTCCGCTCATTTTCTACCGAGCCGTAAGGTGGATTTTGTTTGATTGCTTGATGGAATTATATTCATGGAGTATATTTGAGTATCATTTCTGATAGTGATTCATTATTTATCTTACGATTCTGGCAAAGTCTCTAACATGTCACGGTTATAGAGTTCCACTATGGTACGATTATCTACCTTTTAATAGGTCTGTTGAGAGTGTTTATAAGAGCTGGAATATAATATTCAAGCTCAGTATCCCATTTAGTTACTTGAGGTGTATGACTTTTTCTCTAGATACTTGAGATGGTTGCTGTGATATCTCGTACCGGTACATGAGTCAGAAATTTGGGGACCAAATTTTATTAAGTGGGGGAGAATGTATTATATCGAAAAAAACAATACCTGTTAATTAGGAAAGTACTTTATAGTTTTTTAGAATTTTAGAATTTTTTTTGAATTTAATAAGAAATTTTTGGAGGAAGATTTAGTGGACCTTGATAAAGTTTTCAAATGGTGTCATTAGGTTTTATAATGCTACCTTTGATTAATAAGGTTAATGAAGTATTTAATAAAGGGGTTGATGGTTTAACCCTAAGTCGGATTGCCCATTTAAGTTGGGTCTGAACCCGATTTCCTTCTCCTTAAGCCTGACCTGTTTCCTCATCCCTTCTTCATGGTTTCGATTTCGCAATTTCTCATCGCGAGCCGACATTACTTTTTTCCTGATTCTTCTCTTCCTCGTTTCGCCGCCACAGCCTTCCCAATCGCACGCAATATCGTCCACTCCTTCGGTCATCCCCACCGTCACGATCTCAATTTGTGTTCGCTACCGTCACTTTCTTTTATCGCCGAGCTGCTCTCTTCAATTTCAGTCGCTGCCTCTGCTCGGTCCTTCTCGCAGCGAGAACCAACTGTTGCCGACATTCCTGAGCTGGATCTCACTTTTTCGACGACCTGCCACCGTCGACGCTCGAGCTTAGCTCGCCCCATCGCCCCGTCGCAGCCTATCTCCACCATGAGCTATGTTTTGCAGCGAGGTTGGTCTCGTGGTGTCGCTCTCCGTTTCTGCCATTGTCGTCGTCATATCTACTTGTGAAAGGTGTTTTGTTGAGCTGTGATGTTAGGGATTTCGGCTGGAAGCTGTGTATGAGATGGGGAAGAGCTATGGGTGTGAGGGTTCCGATCTGGTATATCGATAATTTGTTGGTTGGGCGAAAGCTAAGGGATGCAGTAGGTGGTGAAGTGGAGCTGCCGAGGTGATTGAAGTGGTGCTGAGAAGGCTAGTTTTGTATCAGTAGTATAAGGTAACTATCGATTTGGTTGTGTTATAGCTATGCAATCAATTGTGCATGGATATTACTCTTGGATTTAACAATGGAATGGATCAATTGATGTGGATACTTGTTTAAGATAATTGGATAAATAGCTAAGGCAGTAGCGATGTGGTAATTGATTTGGTAACTAGGTTCATGATAGAACTTAGTTGTGTTCCATGTTCTTTCTTGCAGGACTTTGATTAGTGATGGATGCTCGTACGTGTGGATAGTCATCATGTCAAGTGGGTAATATCTACCCTAGTCAGTAAGTTTTGATTTGAATCTGGTGCATGAATTTGGATTTATACTGAATTCTTTTACCTTGACTCCACTCTTATTTTATTATGTACTTGTACATAGCCTTGACCTTTGAGATATTGTTGTTAGTTCATCGTTCATTTATCTTGGATATGAATTACAAACCCTATTGTGTGTTACCTGATGGATGTTCAGTTAAGTACATGTGATTAGGGTTATCATTCTGAACTCAGATTGGGTTATTGTGTCACATCACTAGGGTTAGGTGATGGAGTCGATTTCTGTATCATACACATAGTAGTTGTGCATCTATGGTGGATCTAGTCATCTGTGTATAGATAAATATGTGTGGATGTCAGTATGTGGCTATGGATTGGAGGTCCTAGTGTGATTATATATCCATTATGGATCGTCTGTCTGCGTATGGTTATATGGATTGTCGATAGTATCTCGCTATGGACTGGAAGTCCTAGCATGGTTAACTATCAGTTGTCTATGACTCTCTGTGTGATAGAGAGAGAGTATTTTGGATTAGTAGTCCTTGCATAGTTGACTTTTGGGTTGACTAGGACTCCCCGTGGGATAGGGAGTGTTGCGAGGATACGTATGTGGAGCTATGCATCATTACATTGCATGCATGCTTTTGACTGGGTCTCTCTTGTGGTTTAGATGGGTCATCAGTCATCCTGCCTCCCCGACCACTCGAGGTAGTAGTAGCAGGGTTGAGGGCAGAGCATTGGATGTGACGCGCTCAGCCACTATAGATGGTGGTAGCTGGAGTGGCATGCAGCTTGTCCTGTCGGGCAGCACTCGGCCACTCATGGGTAGTGGTAGCTAGAGTCACTTGCAGCAGGGACCCCTAGAGTAGCATATAGCTCTATGGCAGCTAGCTACCAGTCATACTACCCAACTCAGCCACTCGAGAATAGTGGTAGCTGGAGTCGGGATAGTTGTCATGTCGTGCCACCCTGGCCACTCTAGGGTCATGGTTGGACGGGTCCGCAGACAGTGACCATGCATATGCATTGCTGAGATATATGTATGTATGTATTTGATATATGTTTTACATATGCCTATGAGATGCTGTATTTGATTGAGCTATAATTGTTGCATATGTATGTCCATTGGACTCATTCTGTATACCTCTAGATCTTCACATATATACTTGTTGATCTTTATATCCCTATATGTTGTTCATGCACTTTCTACATATTACCCCTGAGTTTATACTCTCCTCCCCCGACCCTGGGTTTCCTGTCGTCCAGGTAATAGGTACACTGAATGGATGGATGTTTATTATGATTTGTGGTATTCTCTTGGATTGTCATTTTGGGATTTTATCTTGTATCGTTTTTGTATTTGTGGTTACTGATGTGTTGTATGTATTTGACTTCTGGTGTGGTTTCTGTTGTTTTAAGTCACTTTGGAGTGCATAGTTGAGTCGTTGTGTATTTATTATTTGTCAGTATCTTCCGCTGTGTTTGTATGGATTATGTCTATATATTTGTTATGTGATTGTGGCCGAAAGGCTTTATGTATATCAAGAAATTGTATCACGTACAGGGGAGATGTTGTCCGTTTATTTTCGGCTCGGCATACTCTCGGGGCATGACAATTTTATTGGTATCAGAGTCCTAGGTTGCGAAGTCCACTTTTGGGATTTTATTTCGTTCGGACATCGAGTTTTGTTTTACTCGGTTTTGGTTTTGTGAGTTCTGAGATCTGGCTATATTGGGACATCTTCGAGCTACAAGGTTTAAGGTATGATAACTGTTATCACATATCCTTCTGTTGGCTATGCATTTAGTTGCTTATAACAGGGATGACTTGTAGTGTGGTAGTCACTATTCGTAACCATGGTTTGAGTTAACCACAGAAACAACATGTAGACTCTGTGTGTCTTGGACCTGCTGTCGAAAAGGTAAATTACCTTTGAGAGCCGACTGATACTGAGTCAGAAAGTAGGGGTTAGGTAGTCACATTTCTCATGGAGATCAAAGATTACAGACCTAAGGATTTTCACTAATTATACTTGTTAGATTGTAACTTGAGGGGTAATGGACTAAGCGAGTATACTATTGCTGATGCAGATAGTAGAAAATTAGTGGATGATATTCATAGGGATTTTGATCCATAGGTTGGTCGTTCTAGGTTGTATAACTTTGAGAGTACTTTTGACTTCTTAACTCATGTTATACAAAGAAAGTAGTTTTAGTTGCATACCATTATCGGGATCAAGCCAATACTTGGTGGAAGAGATAGGAAATAACCTTCGAGAAATCACACATCACTTGGCCACGGTGTAGTGATGTTGTGAAAGAGTATTTTCCCACGTCATCTTCTTTGACTCATCGTCAGGGAATTCTTGAGCTTTAGGTTTGGTGATCATTTGGTAATGAAGGTACCATGCAGAGTCATTAGACTTGCGAGGGTTACGACCACCTAATAGCTCAAGAATGTGATCGACATGTCTTAAGCCACCCATAGTTTATTGGCTGATATTTTGATCAGGATATTTGGATCTCCTACCAGATCCTACCGGAACTCCTTAGACCGAGTCATGTGTATAGAAATGACTCCGGAGCAATTGTTTTAAGAGTTGGAGATTTGATAAGCAGACATTGCAAGTCAAATTATTGGAATCCGAAGTCTCCAAATGTTGGATAAAAGGAGCGAGATTGGAGTCATGAGTCATGAGCTACTATTGGAGAGTTTTTCGACCACAGAAGACCGATTGCAGATCGTCAGCATTTTCTCATGTTTTTCAGCAAACTCAGAAGAAAGACTTCGAAAGGATTATGTGCATGTAGTGCGAGTCACGACGACACACTGAGTTAGATTATCCGATGGATCATTTTATCTGCTTTTACCATAAGCAGCGAGTATCTATGAGGAGACTATGTACTTTGAGGACACAGTTGAAGACTATGGATGAAGCTTTTGATAGGACGATCCACAATCTCAAAAGTCGAGATCATCACAGAAGAGTGGATTATCACACCAGTAGCGATCTATTGCCTCGGACATAGTTGAGTTCTTTGATACTTCCATTCGAGAGAAAAAGTTACTCAGCATTATCAGCAGAAGACATCTCAGAAGACTCATACGTTCAGACATCCAGACGACAACTATTACCTCCCCAGGCGTAGTTATCCTTTGTACAGAGGAAAGTGTTTACGACGATGGTCATATCTATGCTTTATTCTTCAGTTGTAGCTATACCATTTACAGAGTTGAAGCATGCTATGATGTTGGTAGTTATTCAGTATTTTGCAGTCGGTTGGGTACTCTTTGCCAGTACAACAGTGTTTGTCATCTCCATTACAGTCATTTTGGACATTGCATCTCAGTTCAACAGTTGATTTTAGGTCCTCCATGGCAGACTTTTACAGCTACTTGAGCTCAGCCGTCAAGAACAGATGTTGGTCGAGTTACATGATTACTCGAGTAGAGGAGTTATAGAAGACAAAAGAATTGGTCATTTGGTGATTACCTTAGTTTACCCTATGTGTGATATATGGAGAGATATTGGTAGTTTACAAGTATCTAGATCTAGAATATTCTTAGATAAGATTAGAAGGGTTTCTATCGACTTGTGGGTTGGTGATTTTTCTGTACCGTCAGGTGAGATATTGATCAACAACTAAGAAGTCAAGGGATACCGTTAGATTTTGATAGAAATACCTTCACTATAAACATATCCTTACGAATAGTTAAATGGTTGAAATGAGGGTATAGCATATATCTTGAATGTGCATATAATTCGAGAGTATTCGGATATTGTTTCGAATGAACTCCCGGGTTTTCCACTGAATGGGCAAGTGAAATATGCGATTAGGGGTGATTTTGGGAATAGTTCTGATATGGAAGACCTCATACCAGGAGATGATTTTATTGGTATCTGTGTTGCTAAACACTGTGGAAATTGGAAGAATGTAAGTTGCGATTATTTGAGGTATTAGATGGGAGATTTATCTTTCCTAGTGTTTCTTTTTGAGAAGACTCATAACTCTTTATTAAGAGAGAGAAGAACCTTGGAGGTTATGCATCGATTATCGATGGTGGTATGTAGCAGTTGTTTGAAAAGATATCCTTCGTTATGGATAGATGATTTGTTTAGTTCAGCTAAAGGACACCTGTGTATACCCTAGGGTTGATCTATGGTTGGAGTTGTATCATTTTAGGGATTATGAGTGATTTTGATGCAGTTGATTGAGACGTATCTTAGGCATACGTCAGTTGAGGGACTACATATATGACATGAATTTAGCAGTTATTATCCTGATTTGTAGAAATGCAAAGCACGAGTGCTCATGAAATTTTGGCTAGCTACTGGGTAGCTGCTATAGGATTGTTAGAACACGGATAGATGCAACTAAAGAGATTGGTCATTATGGACTCCCAGTCACTTATAGTGTTGCATGATAGAGTGGATTTTGGAACAGTAGATTGGTTTTTTCTTGTGAGAAAGTAATTCTTCGCCTCCAAGGAGAATAGTGGGTTACAGAGTTTCATTTGATTTAGGAAGAGTTGTTCCAGGAGTCTCTTCATTCGAGATTGGTGATTTATTCAGAGTGTATCCAAAAATAGTGAGTATTGAGACGTTCTTGTTGGTGGAATGATATGTAGGACATGGTTGATTTCGTAGTTCGATGTTGGGTGTGCCAATGAGTAAAGATGAAATATTTGTGACCAGTAAGGTTATGTACTGAGATAGAAGTGGGATCCTAGTACGTTAGACTGTGTTGGGAGATTATCTAGAATTCGGAAAGGACTTGATAGGATTTGGGCAATCGATGATCGATTAGTCAAGTCCGCTCATTTTCTACCGAGCCATAAGGTGGATTTTATTTGATTGCTTGATGGAATTATATTCATGGAGTATATTTGAGTATCATTTCTGATAGTGATTCATGATTTATCTTACGATTCTGGCAAAGTCTCCAACATGTCACGGTTATGAAGGGTTTTGCTTATCGAGTCCATGATAGGAAACTTTGCTTCCCACTTCACCTCGGTAGCTTATCCGTGGTGATCCCTTCGATGTCCCCGGATTAAAAAAATTTAATCCTAGACAAAAGGGATTTCCCAAACCACCAAGTCATCGTCGTGCTATTCGTTTAGAGAGGTCACTTGAACAAACTAGTTCTTCAAGTGACCATCCTCTATTTTACGAATAGCCGCGGAATAGACGATATCCGGATCGCCGATCTTTGTATTTATGCTCGGGATCCAAGTATTATTTAGCCATTTACAGATTTATAACATGCTTATAATTGAAAAACAAAAACAAGCAACAAACAAAAGAGAAAAGAGAATAGATATACCTCTTGATCTTCTAATGTATGACCTTCCTCCTTTTGGACGTCGTGTGGGCGATGATCTACCAAAAGTCGAAGCTCCAAGATCGCAAATCTTCCTTCCTTGCTCCTCCAAAGAAAGAGGAAGAATAGAAACATGGTTTTTCTCCTCCCTAAAACCAACCAACAAGGAGCACACAAACTCCTTGCCGCCGGCCAACTAGAAGGAGATGTTTGTTGTGGAATTTTGCCAAGACACCAAGGGAAGCCCTATATCTTGTTTCCACCACCTAAGGAGAAGGAGAAGAGAGGCTTGGCTGCCGGCCAAAGGCTGGAAGAGGGCTGGAAAACAATCTGGACTCTGGCCAATGAAGGAAGAAGAAGAAATAATCACCTTCCTTATTTGGTGCCGCCCTAGCCTCCAAACCCTAACCCTAATCCTATCTCAACTAGGATTTCTTCTCTTGCCGTCAAAAACCTAGCTCTCCTTGATGATAGTTCACGCCAACTCCCATGCCCTCCTTTTATAGAGTTAGGGATAAGTCATGAATTAATCTCCTCCATTGGTTCTAGGGATTTAATCTCAACCGTCGGATCTAGAGATTTAATCTCAACCGTCGGATCTTAGATATTTAATATCTACCTATGGATCTTAGAGTTTTGTTTCTATCCATTGGATCAAAGCTTCATGAGGTGTTAATAGGCTACATTAGGGACCATGAGGAGGAGTTGGATCTTGGCCACCCATGGATCAAGCCCACATAAAGTCCAATCCACTAATGATGATCCAATCCACTATGATAATATGGGCTCCATATAATATTTATACATTTTCTCCCCGTGTTTAAGATCTCGAATGTCCGACGATTAATTAATTTACTGACCATTAATTAATCAACATATAACTCCTTGAGTAGTACCACTCAACCTTTTCATCATTCCGAACCAAGTCCACCTACAGGGTTTACATGATGAACCTTATGAGCTCCTCAAGGGGACATCATCATCCTAATATATAGGACACAGTTTCCTCCTATAATCAACGGCACACTATATAAATAATATCATCTCCCAACTTACCGAGCCTATCGATTTAATCTAAAAATCTCGCCCATTGGTAAATCAAAGAGATGAGTACTAAGTATATGTGCCCATTATTATATCGGGATTAAGACCATGTACTAAATAATATCTGAGATCTGATTCGATTATGTAGTCAGGAATAAATCGAATCACCTCTAAGTCGGTCCTGCTCAATACACATAAAGTGCACTAGTGTGATTCTATGGTCAAGACAAACCAATACCAAATCACACTACAACCATTCCGATGGTTTGTCCAAAGTCATCTCGGTTGTGAGCCTTTACTTATACTTTTCAAGGGGTCGATAACATGATCTCCTGTGTGACACCACACATCATGTTATTGTAGGGATGTATACTTAAAAGTCTATTTTTTGTATGAACATCTTTATTTTGAAATAAGAATCACATGATCATTGTTTGCATATTTTTATGGTTATGCAATATTGTCTAATACCATACATTGTAGATAACATGGTGTGTGGTGTCACACGGGAGATCATGTTATCGGCTCCTTGTAAAGTATAAGTAAAGGCTCACAACCGAGATGGCTTTGGACAAACCATCGGAATGGTTGTAGTGTGATTTGGTATTGGTTTTTCTTGACCATAGAATCACACTAGTGCACTTTGTGTGTATTGAGCAGGACCGACACAGAGGTGATTCGATTTATTGCTGACTACATAATCGAATTGGACCTCAGATATTATTTAGTACATGCTCTTAATCCCGATATAATAACGGGCACATATACTTGGTACTCATCTCTTTGATTTACCAATGGGCGAGATTTATAGATTAAATCGATAGACTCGGTAAGTTGGGAGATGATATTATTGTTGGGGTTGATCTGTGAGGGGAAACTTCGCTTCCCCTTCACCTCGGTTGCTTGACCATGGTGATCCCTTCGATGTCCCCGGATTAAAAAATTTAATCCTAGACAAAAGGGATTGCCAAAGCAACCAAGTCATCGTCGTGCTATTCGTTTAGAGAGGTCACTTGAACAAACTAGTTGTTCAAGCGACCATCCTCTATTCTACGAGCAGCCGCGGAATAGACGATGTCCGGATCGCCGGTTTTTGTGTTTGTACTCGGGATCCAAGTATTATTTAGCCTATTTACAGAAATATAACATGCTCATATTTTTAAAAACAAACACAAGCAATGAATAAAAGAGATAGAAGAATAGTTATACCTCTTGGTCTTCTAATGTATGACCCTCCTCTTTTTGGAGGTCGTGTGGGCGACGATCCACCAAAAGTCGAAGCTCCTAGATCGCAAAACTTCCTTCCTTGCTTTTCCCAAGCAAGAGGAAGAAGAGAAACAATGTTTTTCTCCTTCAACAAACCAACCAACAAGGAGCACCAAATCTCCTTGCCGCCGGACAACTAAAAGGAGAAGAAGATGATGGAAAATCACCAAGACACCAAGGGAAACCCTATATCTTGTTTCCACCACCTAAGGAGAAGAGAGGGGAGTGTTTTGGGCGCCGGCCAAGGGCTGGGAAGGGCTGGAATAGCTGCTGGACGTTGGCCACAAGACAAGGAAGAAGAAAGGAAAACTTGCCTTATTTGGTGCCACCCTTGCTTCCAAACCCTAACCCTAATTCCAATCCTATCTCAACTAGGATTGCCCTATTCTTGCCGCCCAAGCCTTGCTCCCTCTCTATGATCATCTTCACGCCAACCCCATGCCACCTTTTATAGAGTTTGGGGATAAGCCATGAATTAATCTCCTCCATTGGTTCTAGGGATTTAATCTCAACCGTCGGATCTAGAGATTTAATCTCAACCGTCGGATCTTAGAGATTTAATCTCTACCAATGGATTTTAGTGTTTTGTTTCTATCCATTGGATCTAAGCATCTTGAGGTGTTAATGGGCTACATTAGAGACCATGAGGAGGAGTTGGGTCTTGGCCACCCATGGATCAAGCCCACATAAAGTCCGATCCACTAATGATGGTCCAATCCACTAAAGGTCCTTCATTGATCTACCTCACCAACCCCCATATGATAATATGGGCTCCATTTATTATTTGTACATTTTCTCCCCGTGTTTAAGATCTCGAATGTCCGTCGATTAATTAATTTACTGACCATTAATTAATCAACATCTAACTCCATGAGTAGTACCACTCAATCTTTTCATCATGCCGGACCAAGTCCACCTGCAGGGTTTACATGATGAACCTTATGAGATCCTCAAGGGGACATCATCATCTTAATATATAGGACACGGTTTCCTCCTATAATCAACGGCACACCATATAAATAATATCATCTCCCAACTTACCGAGTCTATCGATTTAATCTATAAATCTCGCCCATTGGTAAATCAAAGAGATGAGTACCAAGTATATGTTCACGTTATTATATCGGGATTAAGAGCATGTACTAAATAATATCTGAGGTCCGATTCGATTATGTAGTCAGCAATAAATCGAATCATCTCTGTGTCGGTCCTGCTCAATACACACAAAGTGCACTAGTGTGATTCTATGGTCAAGACAAACCAATACCAAATCACACTACAACCATTCCGATGGTTTGTCCAAAGCCATCTCGGTTGTGAGCCTTTACTTATACTTTACAAGGAGCCGATAACATGATCTCCCGTGTGACACCACACACCATGTTATCTACAATGTAAGGTATTAGACAATATTGCATAACCATAAAAATATGCAAACAATGATCATGTGATTCTTATTTCAAAATAAAGATGTTCATACAAAAAATAGACTTTTATGTATACATCCCTACAATCTCCCACTTATACTAAAAGACTATGCTGTCCTCAAAGTGCCATACATCTGATCCCCATTCCCTCCACATGCCTATCAAAAGCTCTCGCCGGAAGGCCCTTTGTGAAAGGATCTGCCAGGTTATCCTCCGATACAATCTTGGCCACAACAACTTCTCCTCGCTTTACGATTTCTCGTATCAGGTGGTACTTGCGCTCTATGTGTTTACTAGCCTTATGGGCTCGTGGTTCCTTCGAGTTTGCAACTGCACCACTATTATCACAATAAATCGTGATAGTATTGGGCAAACCAGGAATCACATCCAAGTCCATCAGGAAGTTCCTGAGCCATACAGCTTCTTTGGCCACCTCAGAGGCCGCCACATACTCAGCTTCCATGGTGGAGTCTGCCACGCACTTTTGCTTGACACTCCTCCATACAATGGCTCCACCTCCCAAAGTAAACACAAAACCTGAGGTAGACTTACTGTTATCCCTATCTAACCACAGTGAGTAATTGGTCCGCCTTGTGAAACCAAAGATATAATCCCTAGTCCTTCTCGGTACTTCAATATATGCTTTACATCGATGTACTTCGTTCCAGTTACATGTTGCTCTAAATAAGGCATTCCCCAACCTTTGGTGACGAGAATCCCAAATTCTAGGGTTTGCTTCCAAAGCACTTTGGCTAACCATATGTTTAATACTGGGGTCCTCTATCTCCTCGGATGATCTAGGACACATCTCCTTAGATAAAGGAACTCCATGCACTGAAGGTAGAAAACCCTTCTTGGAGTTACGCATGCTAAAGCGCTCCATAATCGTGTCTATGTATGAAGCTTGGGATAAGCACAACATCCTTTTCTGTGATCCCTTATAACCTTGATCCCAAGGATGTGTCCCACTTCTCCCAAGTCCTTCATATCAAATTGTTTGGACAACCATACCCTTCGTCAGATAACACCTTGATATTGTTGCCAATCAACAAAATGTCATCTACGTATAGTACAAGAAATACCACTACGTTTCTGTCACATCTCTTGTATACACAAGACTCATTCGAACTATGAATAAATCCATAAGACTGGATCACCTCATCAAAGCGGATGTTCCAAGACCTCGAAGCTTGTTTCAATCCATAAATGGACCGATTAAGCTTACATACAAGATGCTCTTTTCCCTTAGCAATGAATCCCTCTGGTTGCTTCATGTAGATGTTTTCCTCAAGACTTCCATTAAGGAAAGTTGTCTTGACATCCATCTGCCACACTTCATAATCCATATGAGCTGCTATGCATA
The DNA here is from genome assembly GCA_025175895.1 of Wurfbainia villosa. Lineage (NCBI taxonomy): Eukaryota > Viridiplantae > Streptophyta > Magnoliopsida > Zingiberales > Zingiberaceae > Wurfbainia > Wurfbainia villosa. The sequence continues at coordinate 31,882,162 of CM045992.1, read as the reverse complement.
AGAGAATCCAGATAGATTTAAGCATGGCTACCGGCGAAAAGGTCTCCTCATAATCGATACCCTCTTTCTGAGTATACCCCTTCGCAACAAGCCTCGCTTTGAAGGTTTCAACCTTCCCATCTATTCCTCTCTTTCTTTTGTAGATCCACTTGCATCCAATGGTTTTTACACCATCGGGTGGTTCTACTAGCTCCCAGACCTGATTTGAATCCATAGATTCAATCTCAGCATTCATTGCATGCCAAGATACTGCATCTTTATCTTGGATTGCCTCATCATATGTCCAGGGATCAGGTTCATGTTCGCCAGGGACCAAATCAGAAGATTCTCCCAAGAACATGAATCTATCAGGCTGTCTCACAACCCTCCCACTACGACGAGGTATCACCTGTGTATCCTCTGTGACACGTGGTGCAGTGACATGTGGTATATCCTCTTGTACCGGTGGTACTAAAGAAGTGACTTCCCCTTTTAACTCCTCCAGAACAATTTTACTCTTGGGCTTGTGGTTCATCACATAGTCCTCCTCTAGAAATCTGGCATTCGTACTCACGATCACCTTCTGATCTCTAGGACTATAGAACAAACCACCCTTCGTTCCCTTAGGGTAGCCAACAAACATGCACACTTCTGTACGAGGTTCCAACTTACCAGCATCTGCCTTCAGCACATGTGCTGGACTCCCCATATCCGAATATGTCTCAGACTAGGCTTTCGCCCAGACCACAATTCTACGGGAGTAGAAGGCACTGATTTAGATGGAACCAAGTTCAGAATGTATACCGCCGTATCTAGAGCATATCCCCAGAACGAATCTGGCAAGTCAGAATAACTCATCATTGATCTAACCATCTCCATAAGAGTCCTATTCCTTCGCTCTGCTACACCATTCTTCTAGGGTGTGCCAGGTGCAGTCAATTGGGATTGAATCCCAACCTCTGATAAGTAGTTCCTAAACTCTCCCAAGAGGTTGTCACCACCACGATCAGATCGTAGTGTCATCCATATCTTGAATAATCGTCTATAAAAGAGACGAAATATTCAAGATTACCTCTTGCCTAGATAGTCATAGGACATCACAAATCAGAATGAACCATTTCTAACACATCTTTGGCTCTATACCCCTTGGCCTTAAAAAGGCCTCTTGGTCATCTTACCCTCCAAGCAAGATTCATAGGTTGGGAGATCCTCCACTACTAATGAGCCCAAAAGTCCATCAGCTATCAACCTTTGAATCCTGCTTAGGTTAATGTGACCAAGCATAAGATGCCAAAGATATGTTTGGTTCATCTTCGAAGGTTCTTTTCTCTTATCGGATTTAGAAGATGAGTTATTAACTTCAATTTGCATCGTGGGAGGTTTTGGTTCAAGATATAAATTTCCTATCTATGTACCTGAATAGATAATGTTCCTATTCCTTTTATAACAAATTTGTCATTAAAAGAAATAGATTATCCATCCATAATTTAGAAACCGAAATCAATTCTTTCTAAATAAAGGTACATAAATGGAATTTTCAGAACCAAGTTTTATTTTCTCAAAAGATAAATAAAACTTCTCCCCCTTTAATAGCCACCACCTCATGGCATTGCCCAAGTAAATGGTAATCTCCCCTTTAGCTAGTCATCGGGTTTCCTGGAACCCCTGCAAAGTGTTGCAGACATGATTAGTGGCTTTCGTATCTACACACCAGGTGTCGGTAGATAACACCTCTAATCATGTTTCAACGACAAGTTCAAAGGATATACCATTGTTTTGTTTCGAACTGGGACAGTCCTTCTTCCAATGTCCATCCTGCTTCTAAGTGAAGTACTTGCCTTTCGGCTTCTTCACTATTCCATGAGATCCTCCCACCACCTTTGCTTCACCTTGTTTCTTCTTCTTCTTGCCTTTCGGCTTAGAAGTAGAAACCTTTTGAGCAACTTGAGGACACTCTTCGAAGAGTGCATACTTGTACTCCTTAGCAGATAAGACAATATCTAGATTCCTTTCCAATCAACATAATTTGGGTATAACAAGCTTATTTTCCTTTAGTATCACAACAAGTGGACTGAAAGTCAAATATTGAAAATCCTAAGAATCACATAGATCATTACTTTAGATTTCAAAAAATTATTGATTCCTCAAACAATAAAATTTTGTTATCAACCAACACCTCAAAACACCGAGAATATCGCATTCCACGCAGTGTGGACGTATACGAATTCTAAATTTGTAAGAGGAGGTTTTACCCATTAATTTTATTATCTTGTCAACCTTACTTTTTGACAAATAAAATTAATAGTTGGTTCCTCTTTGGCCCTACAAATAAAAGCAGTGACTCCGATGGGGAGGATACTTTTAATTTGCATCTAAGTGTACACCATTACACGATACTAAGGGAATTATTTCGGATTATGTGCCTTACCGCTGTGGAAGTACACACGCTCCTAGATAATTTCCTATAACCATTATTTGACCAAGTGATCCACAAACAAACTCATCCGCAGGGAGGAAGGCACTCAGAGCCAACACGCAAGTTTGTTGCATCACACGTCAAATTGTAATGGAGGCCGCGGGAATTAATTAAAATATCCCTCTCCCACTTAGTAAATTAAAATGAGGAATTTTCCTACGACTTGCATATCAAACAAAAAGCACTAAATATGAAAAATAAATTATTTTCCAACTATTATGGCCTTTGTCTTCAATATGGCTCCCGTCGCATCGCCATCTCGTCCGCTCCTCCTACGCCATGTACAAGCCCTCCGGAGATCCGAGCCGAGACTAAAACCTATTTTAATTTACATCCATCGATCCTATACTCCACGAGGGAGTGTACATGAATCTAGATCGAAAGTAAAATAAAATAAAGAGAGGCTAAACAATGCCGTATTTAATTTACAAAAAAAAAACTAAATACTAGCCTCGTCAACCCCGAGGATTCAACAAAATAAACATTTACACACATACAATCACATACACACACATGCCATAATAGTCGGATCTTATGCCTGCAACCAAAGAGTTAAACTACGCATATCCTACTATTATCCGACACATTTAATATATGAAAAAGTGCATAAAAATTAACCGAATCCTAAACACACAAAACCGGAATCCTTGGCTCTGATACCAATTGTTGGGGTTGATCCGTGAGGGGAAACTTCGCTTCCCCTTCACCTCGGTTGCTTGACGATGGTGATCCCTTCGATGTCCCCGGATTAAAAAATTTAATCCTAGACAAAAGAGATTGCCAAAGCAACCAAGTCATCGTCGTGCTATTCGTTTAGAGAGGTCACTTGAACAAACTAGTTGTTCAAGCGACCATCCTCTATTCTACGAGTAGCCGCTGAATAGATGATGTCCGGATCGCCGGTTTTTGTGTTTGTACTCGGGATCCAAGTATTATTTAGCCTATTTACAGAAATATAACATGCTCATATTTTGAAAAACAAACACAAGCAATGAATAAAAGAGATAGAAGAATAGTTATACCTCTTGGTCTTCTAATGTATGACCCTCCTCCTTTTGGACGTTGTGTGGGCGACGATCCACCAAAAGTCGAAGCTCCTAGATCGCAAAACTTCCTTCCTTGCTTTTCCCAAGCAAGAGGAAGAAGAGAAACAATGTTTTTCTCCTTCAAAAAACCAACCAACAAGGAGCACCAAATCTCCTTGCCGCCGGCCAACTAAAAGGAGAAGAAGATGATGGAAAATCACCAAGACACCAAGGGAAACCCTATATCTTGTTTCCACCACCTAAGGAGAAGAGAGGGGAGTGTTTTGGGCGCCGGCCAAGGGCTGGGAAGGGCTGGAATAGCTGCTGGACGTTGGCCACAAGACAAGGAAGAAGAAAGGAAAACTTGCCTTATTTGGTGCCACCCTTGCTTCCAAACCCTAACCCTAATTCCAATCCTATCTCAACTAGGATTGCCCTATTCTTGCCGCCCAAGCCTTGCTCCCTCTCTATGATCATCTTCACGCCAACCCCATGCCACCTTTTATAGAGTTTGGGGATAAGCCATAAATTAATCTCCTCCATTGGTTCTAGGGATTTAATCTCAACCGTCGGATCTAGAGATTTAATCTCAACCGTCGGATCTTAGAGATTTAATCTCTACCAATGGATTTTAGTGTTTTGTTTCTATCCATTGGATCTAAGCATCTTGAGGTGTTAATGGGCTACATTAGGGACCATGAGGAGGAGTTGGGTCTTGGCCACCCATGGATCAAGCCCACATAAAGTCCGATCCACTAATGATGGTCCAATCCACTAAAGGTCCGTCATTGATCTACCTCACCAACCCCCATATGATAATATGGGCTCCATATATTATTTGTACATTTTCTCCCCGTGTTTAAGATCTCGAATGTCCGTTGATTAATTAATTTACTGACCATTAATTAATCAACATCTAACTCCATGAGTAGTACCACTCAACCTTTTCATCATGCCGGACCAAGTCCACCTGCAGGGTTTACATGATGAACCTTATGAGCTCCTCAAGGGGACATCATCATCCTAATATATAGGACACGGTTTCCTCCTATAATCAACGGCACACCATATAAATAATATCATCTCCCAACTTACCGAGTCTATCGATTTAATCTATAAATCTCGCCCATTGGTAAATCAAAGAGATGAGTACCAAGTATATGTGCCCGTTATTATATCGGGATTAAGAGCATGTACTAAATAATATCTGAGGTCCGATTAGATTATGTAGTCAGCAATAAATCGAATCACCTCTGTGTCGGTCCTGCTCAATACACACAAAGTGCACTAGTGTGATTCTATGGTCAAGACAAACCAATACCAAATCACACTACAACCATTCCGATGGTTTGTCCAAAGCCATCTCGGTTGTGAGCCTTTACTTATACTTTACAAGGAGCCGATAACATGATCTCACGTGTGACACCACACACCATGTTATCTACAATGTAAGGTATTAGACAATATTGCATAACCATAAAAATATGCAAACAATGATCATGTGATTCTTATTTCAAAATAAAGATGTTCATACAAAAAATAGACTTTTAAGTATACATCCCTACAATTATTTATATGGTGTGCCGTTGATTATAGGAGGAAACCGTGTCCTATATATTAGGATGATGATGTCCCCTTGAGGAGCTCATAAGGTTCATCATGTAAACCCTACAGGTGGACTTGGTCCGGCATGATGAAAAGGTTGAGTGGTACTACTCATGGAGTTAGATGTTGATTAATTAATGATCAGTAAATTAATTAATCGACGGACATTCGAGATCTTAAACACGGGGAGAAAATGTACAAATAATATATGGAGCCCATATTATTATATGGGGGTTGGTGAGGTAGATCAATGATGGACCTTTAGTGGATTGGACCATCATTAGTGGATCGGACTTTATGTGGGCTTGATCCATGGGTGACCAAGACCCAACTCCTCCTCATGGTCCCTAATGTACCCCATTAACACCTCAAGATGCTTAGATCCAATGGATAGAAACAAAACACTAAGATCCCTTGGTAGAGATTGAAAGGTTTTTGCCCGGAAGCTCTGATACCAATTCTTGGGGTCGATCCGTGAGGGGAAACTTCGTTTCCCCTTCACCTCGGTTGCTTGACCATGGTGATCCCTTCGATGTCCCCGGATTAAAAAATTTAATACTAGACAAAAGAGATTGCCAAAGCAACCAAGTCATCGTCGTGCTATTCGTTTAGAGAGGTCACTTGAACAAACAAGTTGTTCAAGCGACCAACCTCTATTCTACGAGTAGCCGCGGAATAGACGATGTCCGGATCGCCGGTTTTTGTGTTTATACTCGGGATCCAAGTATTATTTAGCCTATTTACAGAAATATAACATGCTTATATTTTGAAAAACAAACACAAGCAATGAATAAAAGAGATAGAAGAATAGTTATACCTCTTGGTCTTCTAATGTATGACCCTCCTCCTTTTGGACGTCGTGTGGGCGACGATCCACCAAAAGTCGAAGCTCCTAGATCGCAAAACTTCCTTCCTTGCCTTTCCCAAGCAAGAGGAAGATGAGAAACAAAGTTTTTCTCCTTCAAAAACTCAACCAACAAGGAACTCTCAAAGCCCTTGCCGCCGGCCAAGTAGAAGGAGAAGGAGATGGTGGAAAACTACCAAGACACCAAGGGAAACCCTATATCTTGTTTCCACTACCTAAGGAGAAGAAGAAGAGGACCTTGGGCGCCGGCCAAGGCTGGAAAAGAGATGGATAAGGCTGCTGGACGTTGGCACAAAAAGGAAGAAGAAGAGAGAAAGAACCTTCCTTATTTGGTGCCACCCTAGCCTCAAAACCCTAATCCCAATCCTATCTCAATTAGGATTGCTCCTTGCCGCCCAAACCCTTGCTCTCCTACTTATCATGATGTTCACGCCAACCCCATGCCACCTTTTATAGAGTTTGGGGATAAGCCATGAATTAATCTCCTCCATTGGTTCTAGGGATTTAATCTCAACCGTCGAATCTAGAGATTTAATCTCAACCGTCGGATCTTAGAGATTTAATCTCTACCAATGGATCTTAGTGTTTTGTTTCTATCCATTGGATCTAAGCATCTTGAGGTGTTAATGGGCTACATTAGGGACCATGAGGAGGAGTTGGGTCTTGGCCACCCATGGATCAAGCCCACATAAAGTCCGATCCACTAATGATGGTCCAATCCACTAAAGGTCCATCATTGATCTACCTCACCAACCCCCATACGATAATATGGGCTCCATATATTATTTGTACATTTTCTCCCCGTGTTTACGATCTCGAATGTCCGTCGATTAATTAATTTACTGACCATTAATTAATTGACATCTAACTCCATGAGTAGTACCACTCAACCTTTTCATCATGCCGGACCAAGTCCACCTGCAGGGTTTACATGATGAACCTTATGAGCTCCTCAAGGGGACATCATCATCCTAATATATAGGACACGGTTTCCTCCTATAATCAACGGCACACCATATAAATAATATCATCTCCCAACTTACCGAGTCTATCGATTTAATCTATAAATCTCGCCCATTGGTAAATCAAAGAGATGAGTACCAAGTATATGAGCCCGTTATTATATCGGGATTAAGAGCATGTACTAAATAATATCTGAGGTCCGATTCGATTATGTAGTCAGCAATAAATCGAATCACCTCTGTGTCGGTCCTGCTCAATACACACAAAGTGCACTAGTGTGATTCTATGGTCAAGACAAACCAATACCAAATCACACTACAACCATTCCGATGGTTTGTCCAAAGCCATCTCGGTTGTGAGCCTTTACTTATACTTTAAAAGGAGCCGATAACATGATCTCCCGTGTGACACCACACACCATGTTATCTACAATGTAAGGTATTAGACAATATTGCATAACCATAAAAATATGCAAACAATGATCATGTGATTCTTATTTCAAAATAAAGATGTTCATACAAAAAATAGACTTTTAAGTATACATCCCTACAGAGATTAAATCTCTAAGATCCGACGGTTGAGATTAAATCTCTAGATCCGACGGTTGAGATTAAATCCCTAGAACCAATGGAGGAGATTAATTCATGGCTTATCCCCAAACTCTATAAAAGGTGGCATGGGGTTGGCGTGAAGATCATCATAGAGAGGGAGCAAGGCTTGGGCGGCAAGAATAGGGCAATCCTAGTTGAGATAGGATTGGAATTAGGGTTAGGGTTTGGAAGCAAGGGTGGCACCAAATAAGGCAAGTTTTCCTTTCTTCTTCCTTGTCTTGTGGCCAACGTCCAGCAGCTATTCCAGCCCTTCCCATCCCTTGGCCGGCGCCCAAAACACTCCCCTCTCTTCTCCTTAGGTGGTGGAAACAAGATATAGGGTTTCCCTTGGTGTCTTGGTGATTTTCCATCATCTTCTTCTCCTTTTCGTTGGCCAGCGGCAAGGAGATTTGGTGTTCCTTGTTGGTTGGTTTTTTGAAGGAGAAAAACCTTGTTTCTATTCTTCCTCTTGCTTTGGATGAGCATGGAAGGAAGATATGTGATCTAGGAGCTTCGACTTTTGGTAGAGCGTCGCCCACACGACGTCCGGAAGGAGGAAGGACATACATTAGAAGATCGAGAGGTATATCGATTCTCTAATTTTATATGTTACATGTTTGTATTTGTTTTTCATTTATAATCATGATATATTTCTGTGAATGGCTAAATAATACTTTGATCCCGAGTATAAACACAAAAACCGGCGATCCGGACATCGTCTATTCCGCGGCTACTCGTAGAATAGAGGTTGGTCGCTTGAACAACTTGTTTGTTCAAGTGACCTCTCTAAACGAATAGCACGACGATGACTTGGTTGCTTTGGCAATCCCTTTTGTCTAGGATTAAATTTTTTAATCCGGGTACATCGAAGGGATCACCATGGTCAAGCAACCGAGGTGAAGGGGAAGCGAAGTTTCCCCTCACGGAACAACCCCAACAATTGGTATCAGAGCTTCCGGGCAAAACCTACAATTGGTATCAGAGCCAAGGATTCCGGTTTTGTGTGTTTAGGATTCGGTTAATTTTATGCACTTTTTCATATATTATATGTGCCGGATAATAGTAGGATATGCGTAGTTTAACTCTTTGGTTGCAGGCATAAGATCCGACTATTATGGTCATGTGTGTGTATGTGATTGTATGTGTGTAAATATTTATTTTGTTGAATCCTCGGGGTTGACGAGGCTAGTATTTAGTTTTTTATAAATTAAATACGGCATTGTTTAGTCGCTCTTTATTTTATTTTACTTTCGATCTAGATTCATGTACACTCCCTCGTGGAGTATAGGATCGATGGATGTAAATTAAAATAGGTTTTAGTCTCGGCTCGGATCTCCGGAGGGCTTGTACATGGCGTAGGAGGAGCGGACGAGATGGTGATGCGACGGGAGCCATATTGAAGACAAAGGCCATAATAGTTGGAAAATAATTTATTTTTCATATTTATTTCTTTTTGTTTGATATGCAAGTCGTAGGAAAATTCCTCATTTTCAATTTACTAAGTGGGAGAGGGATATTTTAATTAATTCCCGCGACCTCCATTACAATTTGACGTGTGATGCAACAAACTTGCGTGTCGGCTCTGAGTGCCTTCCTCCCTGTGGATGAGTTTGTTTGTGGATCACTAGGTCAAATAATGGTTATAGGAAATTATCTAGGAGCGTGTGTACTTCCACAGCGGTAAGGCACATAATCCGAAATAATTCCCTTAGTATCGTGTAATGGTGTACACTTAGATGCAAATTAAAAGTATCCTCCCATCGAGTCACGCTTTTATTTGTAGGGCCAAAGAGGAACCAACTATTAATTTTATTTGTCAAAAAGTAAGGTTGACAAGATAATAAAATTAATGGGTAAAACCTCCTCTTACAAATGTAGAATTCAGATATCGTCCACATGCGTGGCATGCGATATTCTCGTGTTTTGAGGTGTTGGTTGATATCAAAATTTTATTGTTTGAGGAATCAATAATTTTTTGAAATCTAAAGTAATGATCTATGTGATTCTTAGGATTTTCAAAATTTGACTTTCAGTCCACTTGTTGTGATACTAAAGGAAAATAAGCTTGTTATACCCAAATTATGTTGATTGGAAAGGAATCTAGATATTGTCTTATCTGCTAAGGAGTACAAGTATGCACTCTTCGAAGAGTGTCCTCAAACCATGGTTGCTCAAAAAGGTTTCTACTTCTAAGCCGAAAGGCAAGAAGAAGAAGAAACAAGGTGAAGCAAAGGTGGTGGGAGGATCTCATGGAAGAGTGAAGAAGCCGAAAGGCAAGTACTTCACTTAGAAGCAGGATGGACATTGGAAGAAGGATCCCTCAAACAAAACAATGGTATATCCTTTGAACTAGTCGTTGAAACATGATTAGAGGTGTTATCTACCGACACCTGGTGTGTAGATACGAAAGACACTAATCATGTCTGCAACACTTTGTAGGGGTTCCAGGAAACTCGATGACTAGCTAAAGGGGAGATTACCATTTACTTGGGCAATGCCACTGAGGTGGTGGCTATTGCAGTGGGAGAAGTTTTATTTATCTTTTGAGGAAAATAAAACTTTGGTTCTGGAAAATTCCATTTATGTACCTTTATTTAGAAAGAATTGATTTCGGTTTCTAAATTATGGATGGATAATCTATTTCTTTTAATGACAAATTTGTTATAAAAGGAATAGGAACATTATCTATTCAGGTACATAGATAGGAAATTTATAGCTTGAACCACAAGCTCCCATGATGCAAATAGAAGTTATTAACTCATCTTCTAATTCCGATAAGAGAAAATAACCTTCGAAGATGAACCAAACATATCTTTGGCATCTTAGGCTTGGTCACATTAACCTAAGCAGAATTCAAAGGTTGATAGCTGATGGACCTTTGGGTTCATTAGTGGTGGAGCATCTCCTAACCTGCGAATCTTGCTTGGAGGGTAAAATGACCAAAAGGCCTTTCAAGGCCAAGGGGTATAGATCCAAAGATGTGTTGGAATTGGTTCATTCTGATTTGTGTGGTCCTATGTCTATCCAGGCTAGAGGTGGTTTTGAATATTTCGTCTCTTTTATAGACGATTATTCAAGATATGGATGCATTTACTTGATGCGCCGCAAGTCTGAATGCTTTGACAAGTTCAAAGAATTCAAGGCTGATGTGGAGAACCGTCAAGGTAAAAGTATCAAGACCCTATGATCTGATCGTGGAGGTGAGTACCTCTTGGGAGAGTTTAGGAATTACTTATCAGAGGCTAGGATTCAATCCCAATTGTCTGCACCTGGCACACCCCAGCAGAATGGTGTAGCAGAGCTAAGGAATAGGACTCTTATGGAGATGGTTAGATCAATGATGAGTTATTCTGACTTTCCAGATTCGTTCTGGGGATATGCTCTAGATACGGCGGTATACATTCTGAACTTGGTTCCATCTAAATCAGTGCCTTCTACTCCCGTAGAATTGTGGACTGGGCGAAAGCCTAGTCTGAGACATATTCGGATATGGGGGAGTCCAGCACATGTGCTGAAGGCAGATGCTGGTAAGTTGGAACCTTGTACAGAAGTGTGCATGTTTGTTGGCTACCCTAAGGGAACGAAGGGTGGTTTGTTCTATAGTCCTAGAGATCAGAAGGTGATCGTGAGTACGAATGCCAGATTTCTAGAGGAGGACTATGTAATGAGCCACAAGCCCAAGAGTAAAATTATTTTGGAGGAGTTAAAAGGGGAAGTCACTTCTTTAGTACCACCGGTACAAGAGGATATACCACATGTCACTGCACCGCGTGTCATAGAGGATACACAGGTGATACCTCGTCGTAGTGGGAGGGTTGTGAGTCAGCCTGATAGATTCATGTTCTTGGGAGAATCTTCTGATTTGGTCCCTGGCGAACATGAACCTGATCCCTGGACATACGACAAGGCAATCCAAGATATAGATGCAGCATCTTGGCAAAGTGCAATGAATACTGAGATTGAATCTATGGATTCAATTTAGGTCTGGGAGCTCCTATGCATAGCAGCTCATATGGATTATGAGGTGTGGCAGATGGATGTCAAGACAGCTTTCCTTAATGGAAGTCTTGAGGAAACCATCTATATGAAGCAACCAGAGGGATTCATTGCTAAGGGCAAAGAGCATCTTGTGTGAAAACTTAATCGGTCCATTTATGGATTGAAACAAGCTTCGAGGTCTTGGAACATTCGGTTTGATGAGGTGATCCAGTCTTATGGATTTATTCAAAGTCCGGATGAGTCTTGTGTATACAAGAGATGTGACGGAAACGTAGTGGTATTTCTTGTACTATACGTAGATGACATTTTGTTGATTGGCAACAATATCAAGGTGTTATCGGACGTAAGGGTATGGTTGTCCAAACAGTTTGATATGAAGGACTTGGGAGAAGTGGGACACATCCTTGGGATCAAGGTTATAAGGGATCGCAAGAAAAGGATGTTGTGCTTATCCCAAGCTTCATACATAGACACGATTATGGAGCGTTTTAGCATGCAGAACTCCAAGAAGGGTTTTCTACCTTTCAGGCATGGAGTACCTCTATCTAAGGAGATGTGTCCTAGATCATCTGAGGAGATAGAGGAAATGAAGGCGGTTCCTTATGCTTCGGCAGTAGGAAGCCTCATGTATACGATGCTCTGTATGAGACCAGATATTTGTTTTGCCGTGGGCATGGTCAGCAGATATCAGAGTAATCCAGGACAGGGACATTGGACTGCGGTAAAGCATATATTGAAGTACTTGAGAAGGACTAGGGATTATATCTTTGGTTTAAGGCAGAACAAATTACTCCTGTGGGTTACATTCGACTTCCAATCGATAGGGATAACAGTAAGTCTACCTCGGGTTTTGTGTTTACTTTGGGAGGTGGAGCCATTGTATGGAGGAGTGTCAAAAGTGCGTGGCGACTCCACCATGGAAGCTGAGTATGTGGCGGCCTCTGAGGCGGCCAAAGAAGCTGTATGGCTCAGGAACTTCCTGATGGACTTGGATGTGATTCCTGGTTTGCCCAGAACTATCACGATTTATTGTGATAATAGTGGTGCAGTTGCAAACTCGAAGGAACCACGAGCCCATAAGGCTAGTAAACACATAGAGCAAGTACCACCCGACACGAGAAATCAAAGCGAGGAGAAGTTCTGTGGCCAAGATTGCATCGGAGGATAACTGCAGATCCTTTCACTAAGGGCCTTCCGGCGAGAGCTTTTGATAGGCATGTGGAGGGAATGGGGATCAGATGTATGGCACTTTGAGGACAACATAGTCTTTTAGTATAAGTGGGAGATTGTAGGGATGTATACTTAAAAGTCTATTTTTTGTATGAACATCTTTATTTTGAAATAAGAATCACATGATCATTGTTTGCATATTTTTATGGTTATGCAATATTGTCTAATACCTTACATTGTAGATAACATGGTGTGTGGTGTCACACGGGAGATCATGTTATCGGCTCCTTGTAAAGTATAAGTAAAGGCTCACAACCGAGATGACTTTGGACAAACCATCGGAATGGTTGTAGTGTGATTTGGTATTGGTTTGTCTTGACCATAGAATCACACTAGTGCACTTTGTGTGTATTGAGCAGGACCGACACAGAGGTGATTCGATTTATTGCTGACTACATAATCGAATTGGACCTCAGATATTATTTAGTACATGCTCTTAATCCCGATATAATAACGGGCACATATACTTGGTACTCATCTCTTTGATTTACCAATGGGCGAGATTTATAGATTAAATCGATAGACTCGGTAAGTTGGGAGATGATATTATTTATATGGTGTGCCGTTGATTATAGGAGGAAACCGTGTCCTATATATTAGGATGATGATGTCCCCTTGAGGAGCTCATAAGGTTCATCATGTAAACCCTGCAGGTGGACTTGGTCCGGCATGATGAAAAAGTTGAGTGGTACTACTCATGGAGTTAGATGTTGATTAATTAATGGTCAATAAATTAATTAATCGACGGACATTCGAGATCTTAAACACGGGGAGAAAATGTACAAATAATATATGGAGCCCATATTATCATATGGGGGTTGGTGAGGTAGATCAATGACGGACCTTTAGTGGATTGGACCATCATTAGTGGATCGGACTTTATGTGGGCTTGATCCATGGGTGACCAAGACCCAACTCCTCCTCATGGTCCCTAATGTACCCCATTAACACCTCAAGATGCTTAGATCCAATGGATAGAAACAAAACACTAAGATCCATTGGTAGAGATTAAATATCTAAGATCCGACGGTTGAGATTAAATCTCTAGATCCGACGGTTGAGATTAAATCCCTAGAACCAATGGAGGAGATTAATTCATGGCTTATCCCCAAACTCTATAAAAGGTGGCATGGGGTTGTTGTGAAGATGATCATAGAGAGGGAGCAAGGCTTGGGCGACAAGAATAGGGCAATCCTAGTTGAGATAGGATTGGAATTAGGGTTAGGGTTTGGAAGCAAGGGTGGCACCAAATAAGGCAAGTTTTCCTTTCTTCTTCCTTGTCTTGTGGCCAACGTCCAGCAGCTATTCCAGCCCTTCCCAGCCCTTGGCCGGCGCCCAAAACACTCCCCTCTCTTCTCCTTAGGTGGTGGAAACAAGATATAGGGTTTCCCTTGGTGTCTTGGTGATTTTCCATCATCTTCTTCTCCTTTTAGTTGGCCGGCGGCAAGGAGATTTGGTGCTCCTTGTTGGTTGGTTTTTTGAAGGAGAAAAACCTTGTTTCTATTCTTCCTCTTGCTTTGGATGAGCAAGGAAGGAAGATATGTGATCTAGGAGCTTCGACTTTTGGTAGAGCGTCGCCCACACGACGTCCGAAAGGAGGAAGGACATACATTAGAAGATCGAGAGGTATATCGATTCTCTAATTTTATATGTTACATGTTTGTATTTGTTTTCCATTTATAATCATGATATATTTCTGTGAATGGATAAATAATACTTGGATCCCGAGTATAAACACAAAAATCGGCGATCCGGACATCGTCTATTCCGCGGCTACTCGTAGAATAGAGGTTGGTCGCTTGAACAACTTGTTTGTTCAAGTGACCTCTCTAAACGAATAGCACGACGATGACTTGGTTGCTTTGGCAATCCCTTTTGTCTAGGATTAAATTTTTTAATCCGGGGACATCGAAGGGATCACCATGGTCAAGCAACCGAGGTGAAGGGGAAGCGAAGTTTCCCCTCACGGAACAACCCCAACAATTGGTATCAGAGCTTCCGGGCAAAACCTACAGTTATCTACAATGTAAAGTATTAGACAATATTGCATAACCATAAAAATATGCAAACAATTATCATGTGATTCTTATTTAAAATAAAGATGTTCATACAAAAGATAGACTTTTCAGTATACATCCCTACAATCTCCCACTTATACTAAAGACTATGTTGTTTTCAAAGTGTCATACATCTGATTCCCATTCCCTCAACATGCCTATCAAAAGCTCTTTCTGGAAGGGCCTTAGTGAAAGGATCTGCCAGGTTATCCTCTGATGCAATCTTGGCCACAGCAACTTCTCCTCTCTTTACGATTTCTCGTATCAGGTGGTACTTGCGCTCTATGTGTTTACTAGCCTTATGGGCTCGTGGTTCCTTCGAGTTTGCAACTGCACCACTATTATGACAATAAATTGTGATAGTTCTGGGCAAACCAGGAATCACATCCAAGTCCATCAGGAAGTTCCTGAGCCATACAACTTCTTTGGCCGCCTCAGAGGCTGCCACATACTCAGCTTCCATGGTGGAGTCCGCCACGCACTTATGCTTGACACTCCTCCATACAATGACTCCACCTCTCAAAGTAAATACAAAACCTGAGGTAGACTTACTGTTATCCCTATCAAATTGGAAGTCAAAATCTGTGTAACCCACAGGGAGTAATTGGTCTGCCCGGTAAACTAACATATAATCCCTAGTCCTTTTCAGGTACTTCAATATATGTTTTACCGCAGTCCATTGTCCCTGTCCTGGATTACTCTGATATCTGCTGACCATGCCCATGACAAAGCAGATATCTGGTCTCGTACAGAGCATCGCATACATGAGGCTTCCTACTACCGAAGCATAAGGAACCGCCTTCATCTCCACTATCTCCTCAGATGATCTAGTACACATCTCTTTAGATAAAGGAACTCCATGCCTGAAAGGTAGAAAACCCTTCTTGGAGTTATGCATGCTAAAATGCTCCATAATCGTGTCTATGTTGAAGCTTGGGATAAGCACAACATCCTTTTCCTGTGATCCCTTATAACCTTGATCCCAAGGATGTGTCCGACCTCTCCCAAGTCTTTCATATCAAACTGTTTGGACAACCATACCCTTACGTCCGATAACACCTTGATGTTGTTGCCAATCAACAAAATGTCATCTACGTATAGTACAAGAAATACCACTACGTTTCCGTCACATCTCTTGTATACACAAGACTCATCCGGACTTTGAATAAATCCATAAGACTGGATCACCTCATCAAAGCGGATGTTCCAAGACCTCGAAGCTTGTTTCAATCCATAAATGGACCGATTAAGCTTACATACAAGATGCTCTTTGCCCTTAGCAATGAATCCCTCTGGTTGCTTCATGTAGATGTTTTCCTCAAGACTTCCATTAAGGAAAGTTGTCTTGACATCCATCTGCCACACCTCATAATCCTTATGAGCTGCTATGCACAAGAGAATCTGGATAGACTTAAGCATGGCTACCGGTGAAAAAGTCTCCTCATAATCGATACCCTCTTTCTGAGTATACCCCTTCGCAACAAGCCTCGCTTTGAAGGTCTCAACCTTCCCATCTATTCCTTTCTTTCTCTTGTAGATCCACTTGCATCCAATGGTTTTTACACCATCGGGTGGTTCTACTAGCTCTCAGACCTGATTTGAATCCATAGATTCAATCTCAACATTCATTGCACTTTGCCAAGATACTGCATCTTTATCTTGGATTTCCTCGTCATATGTCTAGGGATCAGGTTTATGTTCGTCAGGGAACAAATCAGAAGATTCTCCCAAGAACATTAATCTATCAGGCTGTCTCACAACCCTCCCACTACGATGAGGTATTACCTGTGTATCCTCTGTGACACGCAGTGCAGTGACATGTGGTATATCCTCTTGTACTGGTGGTACTAAAGAAGTACTTCCCCTTTTAACTCCTCAAGAACAATTTTACTCTTGGGCTTGTGGCTCATCACATAGTCTTCCTCTAGAAATCTGGCGTTCGTGCTAACGATCACCCTCTGATCTCTAAGACTATAAAACAATCCACCCTTCATTCCCCTAGGATAGCCAATAAACAAGCGTACTTCTGTACGAGGTTCCAACTTATCAGCATCTGCCTTCAGTAATGTGCTGGACTCCCCCATATCCGAATATGTCTTAGACTAGGCTTTCGCCCAGTCCACAACTCTGTGGTAGTAGAAGGCACTGATTTAGATGGAACCAAGTTCAGAATATACACCGTCGTATCTAGAGCATATCCCCAAAATGAATCTGGCAAGTCAGAATAACTCATCATCGATCTAACCATCTCCATAAGAGTCCTATTTCTTCGCTCTGCTACACCGTTCTGCTGGGGTGTGCCAGGTGTAGTCAATTAGGATTGAATCCTAGCCTCTAATAAGTAGTTCCTAAACTCTCCCAAGAGGTACTCACCACCACAATCAGATCGTAGTGTCTTGATACTTTTACCTTGACGTTTCTCCACATCAGTCTTGAATTCTTTGAACTTGTCAAAGCATTCAGACTTCCGGCGCATCAGGTAAATGTATCCATATCTTGAGTAATCGTCTATAAAAGAGATGAAATACTCAAAACCACCTCTAGCCTGGATAGACATAGGACCACACAAATCAGAATGAACAAATTCTAACACATCTTTTGCTCTAAGCAAGATTCACAGGTTGGGAGATCCTCCACCACTAATGAACCTAAAGGTCCATCAGCTATCAACCTTTGAATTGTACTTAGGTTAATGTGACCAATCCTAAGATTCCAAAGATATGTTTGGTTCATCTTCGAAGGTTCTTTTCATTTATTGGAATTAGAAGATGAGTTATTAACTTCAATTTGCATCGTGGGAGGTTTTGGTTCAAGTGTGTATAAATTTTCTATCAATGCACCCGAACAGATAATGTCCTTATTCCTTCTTATAACAACTCTGTCATTAAAAGAAATAGAATATCCATCCATAAATAATTTAGAAACCGAAATTAAATTCTTTCTAAATAAGGGTACATAAAGGCAATTCTTAAGAACCAAAAGTTTATTTTTCTCAAAAGATAAATGAATATCTCCCACTGCAATAGCCGCCACCTTCGTGGCATCGCCCAAGTAAACAGTAATCTCCCCCTCAGCCAGTCGTCTGGTTTCCTGGAACCCCTGTAAAGTATTGCAGACATGATCAGTGGCTCCCATATCTACACACCAGGTGCCGGTAGATAACACCACTAAACATGTTGCAATGACTAGACCAAAAGATATACCTTTGTTCTTGCGGTTGGGGCAGTCCTTCTTCCAGTGTTCAGTCTGCTTACAAGTGAGGCACTTGCCTTTCGGCTTCTTAACTCCTCCCTGAGTACCTCCCACCGCCTTCACCCCGGTTTGTTTCTTCTTCTTCTTGCCTTTCAGCTTAGAAGTAGAAACCTTCAGGTCACCATGATCCGAGCACTCGTGAAATAGTCCCTCTGCCGCCTGGAGTTTTGTCAAAAGTTCCACCAACGAATACAACCTCTTGTTCATGTTGTAGTTCAGGTGAAACTGCTCAAAACTCCTAGGTAGAGACTAGAGTTTCATATCGACCTAGGTTTCCCCATCGATCTCAGCTCCTAGGACCTCCATCTTATTCAAATGAGCCATCATCTTTAGAACATGATCCCTCACGGGTGTTCCCTCGACCATGGTGGTCGTCATCAAGTTTCTCATGGCCTCTTGCCTCGCAACCCAATTCTGGTGTCCGAAAAGCTCCTTGAGATTGAGCATCATATCATAAGCAGTTGACATGGCTTGATGCTGATGTTGCAGTACATTTGACATAGTTCCCAAAATGTAACACCGCGCCATCTCATCGGCCTTGATCCACTTCTTATAACTCTCTCTCTCCTTTTCCCCAGAATCATCTGCAGGCTTGGGAGGACACTCTTCGAGGAGTACATATTTGTATTCCTCAGCAGTCAAGACAATATCTAGATTCCTCTTCCAATGTACATAGTTGGGTCCAGTAAGTTTTTTCTCTTTCAGTATCACAACAAGTGGGTTGAAAGTCATTTTGAAAGAAAACCTAAGAATCACATAAATCAAAACATTAGATTTCAAAAAATTATTGATTCCTCAAACAATAAAATTTTAAAATCAACCAACACCTCAAAATACCGAGAATATCATATGCCATGATAGTGTGGACGTATACGAATTCTACATTTGTAAGAGGAGGTTTTACCCATTAATTTTACTATCTTGTCAACCAAACTTTTTGACAAGTAAAATTAATAGTTGGTTCCTCTTTGGCCCTACAAATAAAAGCAGTGACTCCGATGGGGAGGATACTTATATTTGTATCTAAGTGTTCACCATTACTCGGTACCAAGGTAATTATCTCGGGTTATGTGCCTTACGATGAGAAAGTACACACGCTCCTTAATAATTTCCTATAACCATATTCGACCTTGTGATCCGCAAACAAACTCATCCGATGGGGAGGAAGGCACTCAGAGCCGACGCGCAATTTTGTTTGCATCACTTGTCAAATCGTACTGGAGGCCGTGGGAATTTTAAAAATTCCCTCTCCCACTTAGTAATTTGAAATTGAGGAATTTTCCTAGCCTACGACATGCATATCAAACAAAAAGCAATAAATATGAAAAATAAATTATTTTCTAACTATTATGGCTTTTGTTTTCAATATGACTCTCGTCGCATCGCCATCTCGTCCGCTCCTCCTACGCCATGTACGAGCCATCCAGAGATCCGAGCCGAGACTAAAACCTATTTTAATTTATATCCATCGATCCTATACTCCACGAGGGAGTGTACATGAAATTTAGATCGAAAGTAAAATAAAATAAAGAGTGGCTAAACAATGCTGTGTTTAATTTACAAAAACTAAATACTATACTCGTCAACCCCGACGATTCAACAAAATAAATATTTACACACATGCAATCACATACACACATATAGTCATAATAGTCAGATCTTATGCCTGCAACCAAAATGTTAAACTACGCATATCCTACTATTATCTGACACATATAATATATGAAAAAGTGCATAAAAATTAACTGAATCCTAAACACACAAAACCGGAAACCTTGGCTCTGATACCAATTAAAGGGTTTTGCTTATCGAGTTGGTGAGGGGAAACGTCGCTTCCCACTTCACCTCGGTAGCTTGTCCATGGCAATCCCTTCGATGTCCCCGGATTAAAAACATTTAATCCTAGACAAAAGGGATTGCCCAAACCACCAAGTCATAATCGTGCTATTCGTTTAGAGAGGTCACTTGAACAAACTAGTTGCTCAAGCGACTATCCTCTATTCTACGAGTAGCCACGGAATAGACGATGTTCGGATCGCTAGTCTTTGTGTTTATGCTCGAGATCCAAGTATTATTTAGCCATTTACAGATTTATAACATGCTTATAATTGAAAAACAAAAACAAGCAACAAACAAAAAAGAAAAGAGAATAGATATACCTCTTGATCTTCTAATGTATGACCTTCCTCCTTTTGGACATCGTGTGGGCGACGATCTACCAAAAGTCGAAGTTCCTAGATTGCAAATCTTCCTTCCTTGCTCTTCCAAAGCAAGAGGAAGAATAGAAACAAGGTTTTTCTCCTCCCTAAAACCAACAAACAAGGAGCACACAAACTCCTTGCCGCCGGTCAACTAGAAGGAGATGTTTGTGGTGGAATCCGGCGAAGACACCAAGGGAAGCCCTATATCTTGTTTCCACCACCTAAGGAGAAGGAGAAGAGAGGCTTGGCTGCCGGCCAAAGGCTGGAAGAGGGCTGGAAAACAATCTAGATGCCGGCCAATGAAGGAAGAAGAAGAAACAATCACCTTCCTTATTTGGTGTCGCCCGAGCCTCCAAACCCTAACCCTAATCCTATCTCAACTAGGATTCCTTCTCTTGCCGCCCAAAACCTAGCTCTCCTTGATGATAGTTCACGCCAACTCCCATGCCCTCCTTTTATAGAGTTAGGGATAAGTCATGAATTAATCTCCTCCATTGGTTCTAGGGATTTAATCTCAACCGTCGGATCTAGAGATTTAATCTCAACCGTCAGATCTTAGAGATTTAATCTCTACCTATGGATCTTAGAGTTTTGTTTCTATCCATTGGATCTAAGCTTCATGAGGTGTTAATAGGCTACATTAGGGACAATGAGGAGGAGTTGGAACTTTGCCACCCATGGATCAAGCCCACATAAAGTCCGATCCACTAATGATGATCCAATCCACTAAAGGATCATCATTGATCTACCTCACCAACCCCCATATGATAATATGGGCTCCATATATTATTTGTACATTTTCTCCCTATGTTTAATATCTCGAATGTCCATCGATTAATTAATTTACTGACCATTAATTAATCAATATCTAACTCCTTGAGTAGTACCACTCAACCTTTTCATCATGCCGGACCAAGTCCACTTGCAGGGTTTACATGATGAACCTTATGAGCTCCTCAAGGAGACATCATCATCCTAATATATAGGACACAATTTCCTCCTATAATCAACGGCACACCATATAAATAATATCATCTCTCAACTTACCGAGCCTATCGATTTAATCTATAAATTTTGCCCATTGGTAAATCAAAGAGATGAGTACTAAGTATATGTGCCCGTTATTATATCGGGATTAAGAGCATGTACTAAATAATATCTGTGGTCTGATTCGATTATGTAGTCAGCAATAAATCGAATCACCTCTAAGTCGGTCCTGCTCAATACATACAAAGTGCACTAGTGTGATTCTATGGTCAAGACAAACCAATACCAAATCACACTACAACCATTCCGATGGTTTGTCCAAAGCAATCTCGATTGTGAGCCTTTACTTATACTTTTCAAGGGGCCGATAACATGATCTCCTGTGTGACACCACACACCATGTTATCTACAATGTAAAGTATTAGACAATATTGCATAACCATAAAAATATGCAAACAATGATCATGTGATTCTTATTTCAAAATAAAGATGTTCATACAAAAGATAGACTTTCAGTATACATCCCTACAGGTTATAGAGTTCCACTATGGTTTGATTATCTACCTTTTAATAGGTCTGTTGAGAGTGTATATAAGAGCTGGAATATAATATTCGAGCTCAGTATCCCATTTAGTCACTTGAGGTGTATGACTTTTTCTCCAGATACTTGAGATGGTTGCTGTGATATCTCGTACTGGCACATGAGTCAGAAATTTGGGGACTAAATTTTATTGAGTGGGGGAGAATGTAAGATATCGAAAAAAAACTATACCTATTAATTAGGAAAGTACTTTATAGTTTTTCAGATTTTTAGAATTTTTTTTTGAATTTAATAATAAATTTTTGGAGGAAGATTTTGTGGACCTTGATAAAGCTTTCTTATGGTGTCATTAGGTTTTATAATGCTACCTTTGATTAATAAGGTTAATGAAGTATTTAATCAAGGGTTTGATGGTTTAACCCTTAGTCGGATTGCCCATTTAAGTTGGGCCAGAACTCGATTATCTTCTCCTTAAGCCCGGCATGTTTCCTCATCCCTTCTTCATGGTTTCGATTTCGCAATTTCTCATCGCTAGTCGAGATTACTTTTTTCCCGATTCTTCTCTTCCATATTTCACCGCCGCAGCCTTCCCGATCACACGCGATGTCGTCCACTCCTTCAGTCATCCCCACCGTCACGAGCTCAATTTGTGGTCGCTACTGTCACTTTCTTTTATCGTCGAGCTGCTCTCTTCAATTTCAGCCACTGCCTCTTCTCAGTCCACCTCGCTCCGAGAACCAACTGTTGCCGACATTCTCGAGCTGGATCTCACTTTTTTGACGACCTTCCACTGCCGACACTCGAGCTCAGCTCGCACCGTCGCCCCGTCGCAACCTATCTCCACCATGAGCTCTCTTTTGCAGCGAGGTTGGTCTCATAGTGTCACTCTCCGTTTCTGCCACTGTCGTCGTTGGATCTACTTATGCAAGGTGGTTTGTTGAGCTGAGATGTTAGGGATTTCGGTTGGAAGCTGTGTATGAGATGGGGAAGAGCTATGGGTGTGAGGGTTCTGATCTGGTATATCGACAATTTGTTGGTTGGGTGGAAGCTAAGGGATGCAATAGGTGGTGAAGTGGAGCTACCGATGTGATTGAAGTGGAGCTGAGAAGGCTAGTTTTGTATCAACAATATAAGGTAACTATCGATTTGGTTGTGTTATAGCTATGAAATCAATTGTGCATGGAAATTACTCTTGGATTTAACAATGGAATGGATCAATTGATGTGGATACTTGTTTAGGATAATTGGATAAATAGCTAAGGCAATAGCGATGTGGTAATTGATTTGGTAACTTGGTTCATGATAGAACTTAGTTGTGTTCCATGTTCTTTCTTGCATGACTTTCATTAGTGATGGATGCTCGTACGTGTGGATAGTCATCATGTCAGGTTGGTAATATCTACCCTGGTCAGTTAGTTTTGATCTGAATCTGGTGCATGAATTTGGATTTATACTGAATTCTTTTACCTTGACTCCACTCTTATTTTATTATGTGCTTGTACTTAGCCTTGACCTTTGAGATATTGTTGTTAGTTCATCGTTCATTTATCATGGATATGAATTACAAACCCTATTGTGTGTTAGCTGATGGATGTTCAGTTAACTACATGTGATTAGGGTTATCATTGTGAACTCAGATTGGGTTATAGTGTCACATCACTAGGGTTAGGTGATGGATTAGATTATGGAGTCGATTTCTGTATTGTACACATAGTAATTGTGCATCTATGGTGGATCTAGTCATCTATGTATAGATAAATATGTGTGGTTGTCAGTATGTGGCTAAGGATTGGAGGTTCTAGTGTGATTGTATATCCATTATGGATCGTGTGTCTTCGTATGGTTATATGGATTGTCGATAGTATCTCGCTATGGACTAGATGTCCTAGCATGGTTAACTGTCAGTTGTCTATGACTCTCTGTGTGATAGAAAGAGAGTCTTGTGGATTAGTAGTCCTTGCATAGTTGACTTTTGGGTTGACTAGGACTCCCCGTGGGATAGGGAGTGTTGCGAGGATACGTATGTGGAGCTATGCATCATTACATTGCATGTATGCTTTTGAGTGGGTCTCTCTTGTGGTTGAGATGGGTCATCAGTCATCCTGCCTCCCCAACCACTCGAGGTAGTGGTTGTAGGGTTGAGGAAGACCATTGGATGTGGCGCGCTCGGCCACTATAGACGGTGGTAGCTGGAGTGGCTTGCAGCTTATCCTGTCGTGCAGCACTCGGCCACTCATGGGTAGTGGTAGCTAGAGTCACTTGTAGCAGGGACCCCTAGGGTAGCATATAGCTCTATGACAGCTAGCTACCAGTCATACTACCCAACTCAGCCACTCGAGAATAGTGGTAGCTGGAGTCGGGATAGTTGTCATGTCGTGCCACCCTGGCCACTCTAGGGTCATGGTTGGACGGGTCCATAGACACTGACCATGCATATGCATTGCTGATATATATGTATGCATGTATTTGATATATGTTTTACATATGCCTGTGAGATGCTGCATTTGATTGAGCTATAATTGCTGCATATGTTTGTACATTATGATAGATGTCATTTGCATATTATATACTGCTGTGTGTTGAGCATGATATATGTGTTTGTCTTGACTATTGTATGCACTTGATTAGCATCATGTCCTAGTATGGACTGGGATGTTATTACATGTGATTATATACTATTCATATGTCTGAGTGTTGGTCAGGTATGGGATTGACCTTGTACGTTATATGGGTTATGTTATTATATACCTATTCAGGATGATATAGCTTATGGTGTTGCAGACTGTCAAGTACGTTGGTACATTACTTCATGTTTAGTTTATCAGTTTAGTACATGCATTGAGTATTACTATACTGATGGTTACTTGTTGTTACATTTAGGACTCTATGTCTATTGGACTATTTCTGTATACATGTAGATCTTCACATATATACTTGTAGATCTTTATATACCTATATGTTGTTCATGCACTTTCTTCATATTACCCCTGAGTTTATTCTCACCACTTCGGACCTTGGGTTTCCTGTCGCCCAGGTAACAGGTAGAAGATTCCTTGGATGTTCGGAGCTCCGCCAACTAATCCCATCTCACACCGAACGGATGGAGGTTTATTACGATTTGTGGCCAGTATTTTGTTGGATTGTCGTTTTGGGATTTTATTCTGTATCATTTCCGTATTTGTGGTTACAGATGTGTTGTATGTATTTGACTTCTGATGTGGTTTCTGTTGTGTCAAGTCACTCTGGAGTGCATAGTTGAGTCATTGTGTATTTATTATTTGTCAGTATCTTTCACTGTGTTTGTATGGATTATGTGTATATATTTGTTATGTGATTGTGGCCGAAAGGATTTATGTATATAAGGAAATTGTATCACGTACAGGGGAGATGCTGTCCGATTATTTTCGGCTCGACATACTCTCGGGGCATGACAGCAGATTTGGCAACAATCGTCGAATGTTGCGGCAACCATGACAGATCAAAAATGGTAGGGATAGTGATCAACCCTTAAATCCCCTGGTGGAACCACTGACAGAGACATCGGCAGATGCCAACGTTGCTATTTGTACACCATGGTTGGCAGATGGCAAGGTCAACCTCCTCCATCCTTGAGCAACAAACTGCCAAAGAAATGGATGACACATAATTGTGATCGAGCACCTCGAGGTGAGGGGTGACAGATCGCCATTCGCGGTGTTGAAGGGAGAGGCAATGGGGCTATCCGGGGTGGTCATAGCAAGTCGCGATGGCTGCTATGGCTGTCCGCAGTGATGGGAACGATGAGGAAGAGAAAAGAATATGAAACTGAGGAATGGTTGTGTGGCACCTTCGGCGACAAGCACCACAACTGATGCAGCTGCAATGACCTAAGGATCTCGTTGCGATATCTGGTCCGGTGCTGCGACAGATAAGGAGGGAAATTGACAACAATCGGCGGATGAGAAGAGGTAGCGGAAGAAAGGAATCGAGAAGAAAAGGGTTGTGGCATTTAAAGAAAAAGAATAGGAGGAAATAGGGAAATAAGACCCAAGTTTTAGTATTTAAACATTTGGTTAATTAACCTATTAATCCCAATATTAATTGATAATCCATATATGTTTTACCAACCTATAAATTATATCCCCATGAAATACCATAGAAAACCCTCAAAATTTATAAAAACTTTATAGGGTAATTTAGTTGATAGTCATTATTCTATTATTATTTTGATGTTGTATTTTACATTTTCCCCCACTAATAAAAAATTGGTCTCCAAATTTCTTACCTCCTTGCAATAAGTAATGTCATAGTAGTCCAGTCATGGACCTTATGTAAATAGTGGGGGTATTATGCAAAGATATTGTCCACCAAAATATGAATAGTGTGCTCTGTCTCACCAACTATCTAGGGTGAAAATCTACACCAAAGCGGAGTTCTATTCCCATGGCATGTTGGAGAATTTTCTAGAATCGTGAGGTGAACCACGAATCTCTATTAGATATGATGTTCAAGGATACTCCATAAAATATGAAAACCCACCTATATTATCATTTCATCAAGAGATCTAACAAATCCATCTTACAAATTGGTAGAATATGAGCGAACATGGTTAATTGATCACCGATTACCCAAATCGCATCATGTCCTTATCGAAAGTTCTAGGTAATCTCCCAACAACGCCCATCATAGTATGCTCCCACTTCTATTCAAGTAACTGATCATCTAGAGTAACCCTGTTGGTCACTAGTGTTCTGTCTCTGCTTGTTGTCACACCAACATCAAGCTACGAAACCAACCATGTCATGTATATCATTCCACCAGCATGAACATTTCAACCCCGATACATTCGAGTACCATCCGAATGTATCACCAATCCCGAATGATGAGCCACCTAAAGCAACTTGTCCTAAAATCAAAACAACTCTGGATCATAGTCTTCCTCGTAGATGAAGAATCCTTCTCTCTCGCAAGAGAAATCAATCTACTGTCGAAAATCCAATCTGCTACACAGAAACTGCAAGTGTTGGTCACTAACTTGTGCTTGCTTAATCTTCTCCATAATGAATAACTGTGCAATTCTGATACCAATAAAACTATCAATCTTCCAGTAGAAACATCTTTTTAATTCTTGATATATTAGGATATTACTAGGATGTAATGCAAATCTATATCGATAGGCTTCCCAAAGAAAATCTTCTTTAATATGGTGCATCCCAGGAGTACACAATCTTCCTCGAGGATGATTCCTATTGTTCTGAACACACTCTGCTACATAAAAATTGGAAGTGACTAGGATGCCAATTCTCTATTAGCTACCCCATAGCCAGCCAAAACTCCAAGAGAACTCTTGCTCCATGCATCTACAAAACAGGATAATAACTATTAAATCCATGTCATTTATATGACATCGACTCACGTAGTTCCTCAACTGGCATAAGCATGAGATACGTCTCATTCAACTGCATGGGAATTGCTTGAATCCCTGAAATAATGCATCTATGTACAATACCCTTCCATTCACAACGGAAGGATTAACTAACACTGATGTAGAAGTCAGTCATCGTCTGGGCCATGAAAATTGGGTTCACAAGCTTCTGACCAAGTGAATTCCATCACCTTCTTGGTCAAACAAGTCAGTGATATAATAATGCTAGAAACATCCTATCTATATCTACGATAATAACCAAATCAATTCAAGGAAACCTCAAACTTCCCTTACCTTCTTAAGTTGCTTCCAACTGATGATTGTCTTGAGCTCCGGGTCCATAGAAATATCTCTACTCAAACAATGTATCCAATAAATCCCACAAATGAAACTAAAATGTGCATTTGTTGAACATTACATGAAATTGTTCACATAATAATGTCTCCAATACAATGTAAAGACGATGCTTCTTCTTCCCTTAAGATTGTGAATATATCCAAAAATATCATCTACGAAGATGATGACAACCATTCAAATACTTCAAGAATACTTGATTCACCAAATTGATGAACACGGGTGAAGCACTATTAAGTCTAAACATGATCACCAACAACTCATAATATCCAAACCAAGTGTGAAATATCATCTTTTGCACAATTGTATCTTTTACTCTAAGTCAATGATATACTGATCATAAATTAATCACAGAGTATACACATCTATCTCTAAATCAATTAAACATACCTTCTGTCCATAGCAAAGGATATATGTTCCTAACGGTTGATGTGAGCAAAATATATAAGGTTTTAGGAGTAGAATTAGTACAAATCCCATTGTATTTTATACTTGTTTCATGCATATTCTACTTTGCTTTGCATGCATTTCTTATTTTCTGGTTTGGAGATCTGCTCTTGTTGCTTTTGTGTGCACGATGACATTTTATAGGTGAAATGACACACTTATGGAGCAAAAGGAAGGCATTCACTGGATGGAATCGAGGTGGACATGGCCAGTCGTGTGGATTCCACACAACCATGTCCAAACCCCCGAGTCAAGCCATCCCAGCGCTCCACATGGTCGTCCGTATGGATTCCACATGGTCATGTGGCATTGTGCAGTTTTGATGCGACTAGGGTTTTCGTGGGATTTATGAAGAGCCGACTTCACGTCTATAAAAAGGAAGGCACACCCAAACCATAGGGAGGAATCCCTGACAGCTATAATGACAAATGGTGCCCTAAAACCACCAGAGACTCACAATGGGGAGGAGGGAAGCGGCTAGGAGATCCATCCTAAAGCTCCGACATTATGGAGAAAAACCAAGACACACATATTGGTTAGGACAGAGAATATCTTCTTTATCCTCTTGTTCTATTTTCAGTGTAATGATATTTTCTATGTTGTCTTGTTTTTATTCTTACTTGTTTATGGAGTAGATACTTTGATTATAGGATTAAGGAGTAACTTGTGTTTGTGGATATGTTAGTGCAAATAGTCATTTATCTCCTTTGATTCCATTTGTAGTTTTGTGTGTTGTGATTTATGAAGATTGTGTTTTGATTCTAATTCTACCATGCGTAGCGGTTACAAAGGGTGAAACCCTTCATATCACAAACCTAGGAGAATCAAGGATGAGCCTTGCGGTGATCCTATCTCCTGTAATCGTTGAAGATAGAATATGATAGGATAGGATATGAAATAAGATCCACCTCTATATATGGATTGTTAGGACGTCTTGGTACCCAATTACCTATCTTAGCAGAAAGGCTAAAGTAGGAGAAATTAACTCTAGAAGGGTTGAGGGACCTTAGTGACAAGGGCTCCCAACGATATCAACCCCCTGAGCTCTAATGATCCTGAAGGTAAACTTGGTTAGGAATAGGTAGCTCCAAGTAGAAGCAAAAGTTCATCGGACAATTACATATTGATCCTCCCTCAAGATAATAATTAGAGATCTCAACGCACCTAATGAATAACATGTTTCACGATGCACAAGTGAAATCGAAGTCTTATAATCCTTTTTGAGAACTTCGAACCAACCTTCCCTTCCTCCGAGTGACACCGTACTAGAGTTAGGACTACCATCAACCTTGCAACCTATACTTTTAGGAGATTTATTCCCAACAACAACATCCACTGGATAGATGGTATTCAAATCTCAGTCTCTGGGGGATTGATAATCTTTTATTACTTGATGACACCTGTGTATTTATGAGCTTTTGAGCGAAAGCACGCGGTACGAGTCCATGATGAGTCCTGTCGGAGATTTGAGAGTCATGCTCGCATGCATCAAGTTTGTGGTATCGTTGTTGGGGACTGTTGATTCGATATTGAATCGCAAGTGGATAGCTTGGATCGGACTTAGGTAAGATTTTCTTTCTTGTTTTATTTCATTACAACTTATTCAATTTTAGGATTTTGCTATTTAAATTCAGCTTAGCTTAATTTTAGTAGTCACATTACATTTTGCTTTAGTTTAGTTCTTAGGTCTTCTTCACTTTGTTCAGGGTGTCAGAGTTATTTTATTTGGTGTTAATAAGTAGTAGATATGCTCCCAATTGTGAAGCTTGGTTCATTGTATGCATCGACGATTAGGATCGGAAAATCTGCTTCCGATAGACCCAGAAATAGAACAAACCAACTATCATAGGAAAGCTGAGTAAAGAAGCATGGAGGACCAAGACACCCCTTTGGTGAACCTAGGTAGCCAGCCTTTGTGGGACTACGCAACCCCGAGTGCTAGAGGGTATAGGCCGAGTATGGTTGAACCATCCATCTCAACTAATAACTTTGAATTAAAACCTGCACTCATACACATGGTCTAGCAGAGCCAATTCAGTGGAGTTGCAATTGAAGACCCAAACCGACACCTAGAGATGTTTTTAGAGATATGCTTGACATTTATGTTCAATGGAGTGCCCACCGATGCGATCCATCTGAGCCTATTCTCGTTCTCACTGTGGGACAAGGCGAAGACATGGCTACACTCCCTTTCCTCAGGAAGCATTGCCACATGGGAGCAGTGTGAGCAGCAATTTATGAATAAATTCTTCCCACCAAGTAAGACTTCCCACGTGCGCCATTTGATTACTAGCTTTTGTCAAAAGTAAGGGGAGTCCCTGTTTGAAGCCCTGGGATCGTTGCAAAGGGTTACTCTATCAATGCCCCCATCATGGTCTAGAGAGGTGGCTGGTGATGCATATATTCTATAATGGGATCACATATGCCACAAAGGTTTCCCTTGATTCTTCTACAAGAGGAGCGTTAATGAATAAGACCATCGAGGAAGCAGAAGAGCTGATCGAGGAGGTGGCCTAGAACCACCACCAATGGACTTCCGAGCATAGTCACACAGTACCTGCAGCCAATAGATAGGCTATCAACTCCATCGATCATTTAGTGGAAAGAATGGATGCGCTAAGTAGATGGTTTGACTCTCTAACCCCTACTTCTGCATTTGTGGCCAGTTTCTTTGGAGAGGGCATAGCGGCATATCAAGAGGACTACTATGGAGGGTAAGGCAGCTCTGGGGAGCAGATTGAGCATGTTGATGTAGTTGGCGACCACAATCAAAGGCCCAACAACCCATATTCTAGCACCTACAACCTCGGATGGAGGAACCACCTAAACTTTTCCTATAGGAAAAATTTGGAAAATTTCCAACAATTGGGAGGATATGGGCAACAATAGGGCAGTGGGCAACAATTGTTGGGAATTGCTTTGGAGGCTCGTCGGCTCCCATGTCCCCGGATTAAAATTTTCACTAATGAAAACTAATCCGGATGGGATGAGTTTCCTAAGCACAACCAATTCGTCGTCGTGCTAACGACTCAAGCAATCGCTTGAACAAACTTGTTGTTCAAGCAATCAACTCTTCTAGTCGGTTAGCCGCGGAAGAGACGACGGACGGATCGCCGATTTTTGTGTTTATCTTCGGGGTCCATGATTATACAAAAACATACAAATGTAGACATGTATAATCAACACATACAAACATATAAATAAGAACATGCAAAGATCAATAATAAAACTTGTAAAAGTTTTATACCTCTCGATCTTCTATCGTATGCCCTAACCTCCTTGTAGACTTCGTGTGGGCGAAGATCCTCCACAAGTTGAAGCTTCCTAGATCTTCTTCAATCGAAAGAAAGAAGAACTCTCCTTCCCTTCTTGCTTGAGCCAACCACCAATCCATAAAGGATTGATGCCGCCGTCCCCAAGAATGGAGAGAACAAAATGAAAACAACCAAGGAACCGAACAAGGGAACAATCCCTAGCTCCTTTGTGCCGTCGGCCAAGAGGAAAAGAAGAGGAGAAGAGGAATAGATCGAGCTCCGACCAAGGAAGAGGGAAGAGATCTAGGAGCCGGCCACACCCTAGGAAGAAGAAGAGATCTTCTCCTATAGTTGCCGCCCACTCTTCCTTGCAAACCCTAGCCGCCCAACCAAAGAGCCAAACCCTAATCTAATTAGGGTTTCCTCCTTAGGGTTTCTTGCCGCCCAAGCTATTGATAGGCAAAACCCTAATCTCCAAAACCAACCAACATCTTCTCTTGCCGCCCACCCTAAGCCACCCTTTTATAGAGTTAGGGATAAGCCTTGGTTTAATCTCCACCATCGGATCTAGAGACTTAGTCTCCACCGTCGGATCTAGGGTTTCATCCCAACCATCAGATCTAGGGTTTCATCCCAACCGTCGAATCTAGGTATCATCCCAACCATCGGATCTAGGGTTTCATCCCAACCATCGGATCTAAGGTTTCATCCCAACCATCGGATCTAGGGTTTCATCCCAACCGTCGGTTCTAGGGATTTAATCTCAACCGTCGGTTCTAGAGATTTAATCTCCACCGTCGGATCTCAACCATCGGTTCTAGGGATTTAATCTCAACCGTCGGTTCTAGAGATTTAATCTCCACCGTCGGATCTAGAGATTTAATCTTAACCGTCGGTTCTAGAGTTTTGTTTTACATCCTTGGATCTAGAACTTCATGAGGATTATATTAGGCTAAGATAGGGACCATGAGGAGGAGTTGGATCTTGGCCACCCGATGGATCGGAACCACACAAACTTGATCCATCAATGATGTTCCATTCCACTAGAGGATCATCATTGAATTACCTCACCAAACCCCATAAATTAATATAGGCTCCATATATTATTTGTACATCCATCTCCCCGTGTTTAAGATATCGAATGTCCGTCAATTAATTGATTTACTGACCATCAATTAATTAACATCTAACTCCTCGAGTAGTACCACTCAACCTTATCATCATGTTGACTAAGTCAACCTGCAGGGTTTACATGATGAACCTTATGAGCTCCTCAAGGGGACATCATCAACCTAATATATAGGACACGGTTTCCTCCTAAAATCAATGGCACACCATGTAAATAATATCATTTCCCAACTTATCGGGCATATTGATTTAATCCATAGAAATCTCACCCTTTGGTAAATCAAAGAAATAAATACTAAGTACATGTGCCCGTTATTATATCGGGATTAAGAGCATGTACAACATAATATCTGAGGTCCGATTCAATTATGTAGTCAGCAATAAATTGAATCACCTCTATGTCGGTCCTGCTCAATACACCTAAGTGTACTAGTGTAACTCTATGGTCAAGACAAACCAATACCAAGCTACACTACAACCATGCCAATGGTTTGTTCAAAACCATCTTGGTTGTGAGCCTCTACTTATATTCTACAAGGGACTGACAACATGATCTTCTGTGTCACACCAAGCACCATATTATCTACAATGTAGAGTATTAGACAATATGCACACATATAATAAATATAAAGTGCAAACAATAATCATGTGATTCTTATTTAAAAAAATAAAAATATTCATACATAAGAGCTAGGCTTTCAGTATACATCCCAACAACAATAACTGCCTAAATCTAGACTGGAATCAATGATTGAAGGCTTCATTACTACCCAAACAAAGGCCAATGCAAAATTCCAACGGCAACATCAAAGAGCCGAAGAGGCACTAGGGAGTTGAAGGCCTCTATCGATGGGATCACAAGCCACACTAAGATACTGGAAATACAAGTGGCCCAAATAGCCAAGACCGTATCACAAACCATGGATAGCTCTCCCCTACCATCCGAGCAAAACCAGGTTAAGGGGGAGGGAACGTAAAATGAAGGAGTAGGTCAGAAAAACAAAGTCACTAGGGGGTGTGCAGCCATGATTTCAACTTTTCCAAACCAAGCAGAGATTGAAGATAATATTCCACCAAAGCAGGAGGACCCTGGTGAATTTGTTATATCCTGCATGATCCATGGTGAAAGCTTCAATGAATAACTATGTGACCTAGGGTCATCTATTAGCGTGATGCCTACGCATTCTACAGGGAGATGGGACTGAGTGGTATACGACCAATGGGCCTGGCTTTTCGCATGGCAGATGATTTGATCAAGGAACTTGTTGGCAGGCTGAAGAATGTACCTCTGGTAGTTGAAAGTTTTCTGATACCCACAGGCTTTATTGTATTAGACACAAGGCCAAACCCTCAGAATCCAATCATCTTAGGGTGACCCTTCTTGGCAACTGCAGGAGCATGCATAGACATGTGGGAGCATAAAGTCTCATTGGAAGTGGATGGAGAATTCATTGTATTCAACTTACCAGAGTGTAAGGCTCGATTCACAGATGGATATACTTCCTGCAAGATAACAAGTACCCTCAGAAAAGTGATGATGCTAAGAGGATGAATGGAGGTCCACGGAACCACTAGAGCCAAGTTGAAGCGATGGAGTATGGTCGAGCTAAAAGACCTTAAACAAAGTACTTCTTAGGAGACAACCCAAGTTTAATTTTATATGTTTTTAATTTTATCGCATTCATGCGTACAGTTTAGACTTTGGTTTATGGTCATTAATGTTCATACAAATAGTTTAGGGTTAGAAAGAACTTGCTAGGTAGAAATGAGATTCCTTTTTAAACCTTAAAAAAATGCATGGGCGGCCATGTGGATCCCACACAACCGTTCCCAATGATCAGAAGCGCACATTGCGGGGAATGTGAACGATTCGGACCGTGTTGTACTCTGGGAGAAAATCAGAGGCTCACATGACCGTGCCAAATTTTAGCCTCTCTCCTGTCATCACACATGGGTCACCATGTGGATTCCACATGGCCGTGTTGCGTGGTTTTAAAAGGTGAAATGCCGCTTGTTTTGCCCCAAATCTGTCGTGCACTTCTACCCCTCTTGCCCTAGCCATGTGAAATCTCCTTCTCCAACCCACAAGGACCCTCTCCAACCTTCCAAAAGTGTCCAAGGAGGACTAAGCATGTGGCAACTAGGGCTTCCCCTTCATGGTCAAGGTCAAGGGGAAGAGGCACTCGTCAAGTTACTGAGGAAGGTGATGAACCCCCAAGTATCTTATTTTATAATAATGAGCATAGGGATAGATTTAACATGCTTTCCAACCGTAAAATCACTGCTACTAGGTATTTTGATGAAGCTCTTTTAAAAACCCTAGGTTTTCTTGGGGATGTACAAGGTCTTTTGGCAAAAAAGGGTTGGGGAGATATCATGGGGGTAAGATGCCCAACCTACCCTAGGATAATTTTAGAATTCTTGAGTTCATTAGAGGTGGAGATCTTGATGGGGAGAGATAGTGAAGAGGGTAGGATCACTTTTAGGCTTTTTAACATTGAATATGAGTGCACCTTGCACCAATGGAACTCGTGTTTTGGATTACCTAGTGGAGGAGAGAGGAGAACCCCTAACGAGTTCAATGCAAGATTATTTTGGATGGAGCTAATGAGAGAGACCTCCTATGACCCCTCTAGAGCTAAGGCATCCCGATTACAAAACCCTATTTTCCGATACATTCACGGGTTATAGCGAGTACCCATTTTGGGAGAGGAGAGAGCGATGGAGTAGTGAGGATGAGTGAGCTTCTTTGCTTGTGGGACATGCTTCAGGAGAGGAATAACATTGATGTAGGATCCCACTTCATTAGGCATCTAGTGAAGATGAGTAAGGCGGCAAGGGGAGAGATTATTTTGGGGGGATTGATCATCCACATTTGCTATAGGATAGGGTACGATTATACTGCATTGGATAGAGTGGAGGGGAGCCCTAGTATCGACCTAGGGGTGTGCATAGCCATGAAAATGATAGTGAGAGAGGGGAACTATTTTTACTTTGTAAGGATGAACCTGGGACCCCTTAGGCTCCCCTACATTGACCATACGATCATCACCAACCGTGCCAATTGGCAGTTGGATCTCATGGTGGAGGCCCCACCACACACAGGGCCTTCCACTCATACACCCCATCACCCCCTACCCATCGCTCTCCCATGAGTCCGCATATGTATAGGAGTCCCCCTAGTCCACACCAAGAGTCTACACCTGCACCTCCTTCTTTTTCTACTTTTGAATAGGATGCAGGTACATCTGCCTATAATTTTTTTAGTTTTGATCATGCCTCGACGACATATACGCCGAGCAACAGACATAGAGACAACGATGGGAGGAACAGAGTGTTGGGAATCCTATGTGATAAATAATAAAATCACAGTGGAAAAAAGATCCCTTGAGCGATCCATGCGAAAGAAAACCCATACAAAGGCTCTCCACACAAGACTTTGGCCAAGAAGAAGGAAGAAGGGAAAAAGGGATGCTTGGCTAAAATGAGATCACTCACCCAAATGAGATCACCATCCTCATTCACGTTGAAGAGCAACTTTTATCCCATTTTCATCCATTAAATCCCATTGCATGCAATTAATGACATTTGCATGCAATAACCTCCAATTGCAAGAAACGTTGAGTGACCTCATGAAATTCCATTGCATTTAATTACTCCATTTGCATGCATTAATCCATTTACATGCAACTTCTCAAATTCCATTTGCATGCATTAATTCATTTGCATTAATTCATTTGCATGAATTAATCCATTTGCATGCAACATTGAGAAAAACTTCTCAAATTCCATTTGCATGAATTAATCAATTTGCATTCATGATTAATCATCATTAATCATGCTAACCTTCTTCAATTGGTTTCACTTGAGTCTAACTCAAATTAAACCAATTTGAGTCCAACTCAAGTTTGGCCAAGCAATGAGTCCAACTCATTCTAGTCCACTCAATTAACTAATGGTTCATTTAGTCAAACTAAAATGAACCCCATCTCCAAAACATGTTCTTTGTGTGTGACCATATAGGTTTTTGTAATGTTGGCAATGTCTCTAAACCACTTTAGACACATAAGTAATGAGCGGCATCTAGCAATGCATCATTGCTACCCAAGTTATGAAAATATCAAGATCCTACAAAACCTTTCTGTGGCTACTATCTTGTATGACCTTGTCCTTCTATCCTCGATATCTAGATTGATTAATGAGACATAAACCATGTCATCCTCTTATCAATCTTTGTGTTTCTTGATCCCCAAGTAGACTCATTCAAACAAATGAGCTGAATATCTCATTTTGACTCATTTGAGCATGACCATGTATTTTGTGGTCCTACTCTATCAAGAGGCCTAAAAATATAACTCCCATCATATGGGAGGGATAGATCACATCTACATTATTCACATCCCTCCGCATAATTTGTTACATACCCAGTGATCACCTTTATAGTCCACCTTGTTACGGGTGATGTTTGACGATATCAAAGTACATAACTCCTTATGTAGGGAACCATAGTGATTTTCAGGTCTAAGGACTATTCATACTAATAGTCACATGAGAAAGTTTATGACACTCATATAACGATCCATGAAACTTTCTCATGGTGGGCTAATTTGGTATATGGTCTCTAATATATACTCATGTGTCAACTTGATATCACATATCCATGACCTGTGAGATCAAATCATCAATTGACATACATGCTAGTTGATGTGAGCAAAACATATAGGGTTTTAGGAGTAGTTTTCGCTCACATCTCATCTCATTTTATGTTGGTTTCATACATATTTTACTTTGTTTTCCATGCATTTCCTATTTTCTGGTTCGGAGATATGCTCTGTATACTTTTGTGTGTAGGATAGTGTTTCATGGGAAAAATGGTGCACTTTTGGAGCAAAAAGAAGATATTTGGCAGTTGGACGCAGAAGGAAACACAACTAGGGTGTGTGCCTACACACGCCCGTGTTTAGAAGTCGAAAATGGCCACTACAGCTTGACACACGACCAGGCCGTGTGTTTTCACATGACTGTGTGGCAGCCAAGCGATTTGATGTGACTAGAGTTTTTTCCAAATTTCACAGTTATTCGGCGTGATGTCTATATCAGGAAAGCTCTGCCTAAACCCTAGAGGGAGGCACGCCGATCGGGATAGCACTCTGAAGCCCTAAAAAGCTTCGAGAACTCACATCGAGGAAGGAGAGAGTCGCTCGAGGTTCAAGATCTGCACCACAATGGTAGAGGGAAGAGCTGCGATTACATTGTAATTCGTATTTCTTGCACATTTATTGGTTTATTCATGAATTCTATAATGTATTGTGACTCTCTTCTCGTATTCATGGAGTAGATTCTCCAATTCTAGGATTAGGGAGTAGTTTGTGTTGAGTAGAACATTGCTATTTCAAATATGTTTCCATCCTTGATATTATATTTGCACTATTTAGATCTAGATTTGTATTTTAATTTTTTATCTTCTATGCGTAGACAATACGAGGAGTGACAGTCCTCATATCTAAGATTTAGGAGATATTAGGAGGAACCTATAGGTTGGCCTCATCGCTTGCAACTGTGGATAGAAAGATGCGATAGAGTCGGTAACGTGTCTCGTTTTTGGCTCATCGAAGGGATTGATTCGGCATCCTCGTACCATAGTGTATGATGTCCTTTCCACAAAACCCTAGCTAGAAAATTTGGAAATATTCGATTGATGCATGTTCTGCGACACACAAACGAAACTGAAGTCCTAGAATTCCATTCAAATCCTCAAAGCAACCTTTTCTCTTCTTCCGTGTGACATCGTACTGAGTTCGAACCACCGACGACCTCTCATTCGTGAACCCTCAGATTTCCAATCCGAACAACAACACATCCACTGGACAAACCGATACTCAAAATCTCAATCCCTGTGGGATCAATATTTTTATTACTTGACGACATCTGTGCACTTGCGAGCGTTGAACCTGAGCATACACTTCGAGTCCTCGATGATCTCTGTCGTGAGATTTGATGTCGCGTTTGTGAGCATCAAATTTTTGGCGTGGTTACTGGGGATTGATTGATTCGATATCGAATAAAGAAAGTGGATAGTTGGATTGGACATAGGTTAGATTTATTTACTTACATATTTTTATTTTATTTGAATTTTTATGATTTTCCATTTGTAGATTTAGTTTTTAATTTATTCTAGCAGTGATTCTCTATTTATTATTTTCTCTTTGATTATTTAGCTAGATTAGTTTATTTCCTATTTCTAAATATTAGGTAAATACTCCTAATTTTTTGGCTCAGTTCTTTGTATGCTTAAACACTTAGGATCAGAAGGTCTGATTCCGATCGATTTAGAAATCGAACGAATCTATCATCGCCGGAAAGCCGAACAGAAGAGGATGGAGGATCAAGCTGCATCCGAAGTGAATATAGGTAGCTAACCCTTGCAGGATTACGCAACCCCTAGCGCTAGAGGATTTAGGCCGAGTATAGCTAGACCATCTATTTCGGCAAACAACTTTGAACTGAAGCCAACACTTATACATATGGTCCAATAGAGTCAATTCGGGGGAGCTGCGACTGAAGACCCGAACCGGCACCTGGAGTAATTAATGGAAATCTTCATGACGATGAAGATAAATGGAGTCCCTACAGATGAGATTCGCCTGAGCCTATTCCCGTTCTCATTACGGGATAAGGCTAAGGCATGACTTCACTCCCTGCCTTCGGGAAGCATTATTAAATGGGAGCAATGTGAGCAGCAGTTTTTAAATAAATACTTCCCACCAAGAAAAACTTCTCACATGAGCCCCTATTTGAAGCGTAGGATCACTACAAGGGGCTACTTTACCATGCCCCCACCATGGATTCGAAAGGTTGCTAGTGATCCACATCTTCTACAATGGGATCACGTACGCCACAAAGATATCTCTCGATTCTACCACAGGAGGGGCACTTATTAATAAGACCATAGAGGAAGCTGAGGAGATAATAGAAGAGGTGGCCCATAACCACTATCAATGGGCTTCCGAACGTGGTCACCCAGCTCCTGTAGTGGGATGATATGTTGTCAACTCCAAGGATCACCTAGCAGCGAAAATGGACACACTTAGCAGATGATTCGACTCTTTAAATCCTTCATCTGCATGTGCAGCCATTGACTTTGGAGAAGGAGCAACATCGTATCGGAAGGACTACTATAGAGGGCAGGGTAGCTTAGAAGAGTAGATTGAGCATTGCGATGCGGTTGGGGACTACAATCAAAGGCCCAACAACCAATAATCCGGTACTTACTACCCGGGATGGAAGAACCACCCGAACTTTTCCTATCGTAATAACTTGGGGAACATCCAATCATCAGGAAGGTATGGGCAGCAGTAGGGCAATGGACAACATCAACCATAGAAATCTTTGTTAGAATTGATGATGGAAGACTTTATTGCTACCCAAACGAAGTCCAATGAAGAGTTCCATCGCCGACATCAGAAAAAAGAGAAGTCACTCAAAGACTTGAAGGCCACTGTTGATGGTCTTGCAAGTCACACAAGGATGTTGGAGACACAGGTGGCCCAGATAGCTCAAACTGTGTCACAACCTATGGAGAGCTCTCTAGCATTACCCAAGCCAGTTAAATTTAAGGAAGAAAGAGGGTGCAGCGAGAAAGGAGTGAAAAGAAACAAATTTACCAAGGGGTGTGCAACCATGATTTCCACTGTTTGGACTTTTCGAGCCGTAAAAATTGCTTTTTACATTGTGGAAACCTCGGAAGTCGGGCACGGATCTGTGCGAAGATAAATAAAATAATACATGTACGTGTTAAAAACATTAGATCTACCTTAGCTCTACTTGTGAAGAGCATTACCCTTGTAGCGACACCCTTCACTTATCCTGCTCGTCCAAACGGCTTGTCGGATCTAGTAGAGTGTCAAGCGTACACTCCTCTACAAGTATCTACATGAACAATTGGTGGAGAAGGCAACTTAGAGTGTGCTAGCACTCTTAGAAACCCACGGCAAGAAGGATGAGGGAGATCACAAGAGAGGAGGAAGGAAGAAGATGAAGTTAATTCCCACTAACTTCTCACTAATGCTCATATAAAGTGGTCGGCCACTTCATGGAGGTTTAAATACCTCGATGTAATACCAAGAGCAATGGCTCTTGGTCTCCCTCATGAGGTGGCACACCATGATGTGTCCATGATGATGTGGAACATCATCATTGGTCGGTCCCATGCCAAGTCACCATGACGTGGCATTTGGTCAAGTCAAACTTGACCTTTCATCTTCCCTCTCAAGTCATGTCATACATGACCTCTTATCTCCCATGGCTGATCAAATCCAACCAATTGATTCAAGTCAATTTAATTTAATGAATCTCTATTCATTAATTTAAATTAACTCAAGGAATCAAATCTAAATTAGACTCATTCAACACTTGAATCAAATTGAGTCCAACTCAATTAGTCTAATTTGGATTACTCTTAATCCAATTTGGTTCATCACATGAACCTAATCCTCATGGTCCATCATATGAACCTAATCTCCATCTAATTTCCCTTTGTGTGTGACCCTATAGGTTCTTGTAACGTTGGCAATGCTTCTAAACCGATTTAGAAACATAAGCAATGAGTGGTATCTAGTAACACATCATTGCTACCGAAGTTACAAGAATGTTGAGTTCCAACATCACCTTTGTGAATAATAATTGTGACTCTCACAATATGTGACAATGTCCCTCTATCCTTGACATCTAGATTATTCAATTGAGGCATAGACTGTGTCAGCCTTTGTACAATATATATCTTGAACTCCAAGTAGACTCACTCTAATCAAACGAGCTCAATATATCATATTTACTCATTTGGGCATGGCCATGCACTTCGTTGTCTCACTCTATCAAGAATCATGATGTCACTCCCATCATATAGGAGGGATAGATCCCATCTACATCACTCACATCACTCCACATAATTTTTTACATACCCAGTAATCGCCTTTATAGTCCACCCATTTACAGGTGACGTTTGACGAAGCCAAAGTATGCAACTCCTTATGTAGGGAACCATGGTGACTTCAGGTCCAAGGACTAATAGTCACATGTGAAAGTATATGACACTCATATAATGATCCATGATACTGTCTCATGGCGGGTCATTCAGTATACATTCTCCAATGCATACCCATGTGTTAACTTGATATCTCATATCCATGACTTGTGAGATCAAGTCATCGAGTTGACCTACACACTAGTCTCTTCACATTAACATTGTCCTTGAATGTTAGTACTTGACTAGGAATGATTAATAGTAGTGTTCTCTATATCATCTCATTATCGATTCAACCAATCGATTGATATAGATAAGTACCTTCTACTCAAGGATGTTATTATACTTAGTTATTTGACAACAATACAAGTATAATAACCATAAAGAAATGCCTTTATTAATATATATATAGGAATATGATACAACAAGTCCATACAACAATCATCACATGATTGGCTCTAGGGCTTTCACTAACAATCTCTCACTAGCACTAGTGTCAATCACTGTAGTATCTAATACCTAATGACTTAGTGTGACCATCATGTTTTTTCTGTGCTAAAGCCTTGGTCAAGGGATCTGCGACGTTAGCTTATGTGGGTACTCTACAAATCTTCACATCTCCTCTATCGATAATCTCTTGAGTGAGATGGAAGTGTCATAGTATGTATTTGGTCTGCTGGTGTGAGCGAGGTTCCTTAGCCTGCGTAATCACTCCATTGTTGTCACAATAGAGCTCTATTGGATCTTCTATGCTAGGATCCACCCCAAGCTCAGTAATGAACTTGCAGATCCAAATTATCTCCTTTGCTGCCTCTGATGCAGCAATATACTCGGCCTCTATTGTAGAATCAGCAACTGTGTCCTGCATTGAACTCTTCCAGCTCACAGCGCCAACATTCAAGCAAAACACGAACCCTGACTGCTATCTATAATCATCCTGATCAGTTTGAAAGATGGCATCGGTGTAACCCTTTACAGCTAGCTCCTCATCGCCTCTAAATATCAAGAAATATTCTTTAATCCTTCTCAAGTACTTAAGAATATTCTTGACTGCTATCCAGTGATGCTCACCTAGATCTGACTGGTATCTGCTCGTCATGCTCAAAGCATACAAGATATCAAGACGAGTACATAGCATGGCGTACATGATAGATCCTATGGCAGATGCATAAGGGATCATATCCATGCGGTCTCTCTCCTCTCTAGAAGAGGGACTTTGAGTCTTCGAAAGACTCACACCATGTGACATCGATATAAGTCCCTTCTTGGAATTCTGCATGGCAAACCATAGTAATACCATATCAATATATGTACTCTGACTTAGGCCAAGCAATCTCTTAGATCTATCTCTATAGATCTTGATGCCTAGAATATAGGTTGCTTCACCTAAGTCCTTCATTGAGAAATACTTCCCCAGCCAAGTCTTCACAGACTATAGCGAAGGGATGTCATTCTCAATGAGTAGTATGTCATCCACATACAATACAAGGAAGACAATATTGTTCCCATTTACCCTCTTGTAGACACAGTGTTCATCTTCATTCTTGATGAAACCAAACTGTTTGATCGCATCATCGAATCAAAGATTCCAGCTCCGAGAAGCTTGCTTTAGCCTATAAATGGACCTTTGTAGCTTGAATACTTTGTCAGTATGTGGTGGATCTACAAAACTCTCTGGTTGTGTCATGTACACATCCTCGAGCAAGTTTCCATTCAGAAATGCGGTTTTGACATCCATCTTCTAGATCTCATAATCGTGGTACGCTGCAATAGCAAGCATGATCCGAATGGACTTAAACATCGCAACTGGAGAAAAGGTTTCATCATAGTCAATACCATGAATTTGCTTAAAACCTTTAGCCACCAATCGACCCTTATAGGTATGCGTAAGTCCATCCATATCAGTCTTTCTCTTAAAGACCAACTTACCCCCAATGGGTTTGACACCTTCAGGTGGATCAACCAAAGTCCATAATTGGTTGGTGTACATGGTGTTGGGTTTCCGGCACCGCGGTGTGTGTGTGTTCGATCATGTTTCGTAAACATGAACACAGCGGAAGCAATTAAAAATAATAAATCTATATTTATTACAACACACACAACACACGCATGCATATTACAATAAGTGTAGACATAACCGTAAATTAAAATTTGCAATAAAAGGAAATTAAACTACGTTATACCTTTCGTATGACATGTAGTGGGAACGGCATCAACCGGAACGATCCTCGTAAGAATCGTCTTTATCCGTATCCACGCCGAGCTCCTCGGGATGACTTCGCCAAGCCACGAGCTTCGTCTTTGTACGGGTTACTAGCCTCGTGTTGAAGATGACGTGATCGAGAGATGATCACGATCCGAATCCAAATTCGGACCTA
This sequence comes from Wurfbainia villosa, assembly GCA_025175895.1. Lineage (NCBI taxonomy): Eukaryota > Viridiplantae > Streptophyta > Magnoliopsida > Zingiberales > Zingiberaceae > Wurfbainia > Wurfbainia villosa. The sequence goes on along the minus strand of CM045992.1, from coordinate 31,838,405 downwards.
AAAACAAGTCCTCAAGACTCGCTTCTCCGGAGAGGTATTCGTCAACCGATTGACGAATCCTTCGTCCTCCACCTCAGAGGATTACCGGAGATCAAATCCCCGGTATGTTAGCCGCTGTCGGAGCACTAACCGTCGTCCAAATGACGCTCCGACAAGAGGAGAAGAAGCTGTCCAGAAAACTGGACAGCTTGGTGGAGGAGTAGGCGCCGGCCAAAACAAGGAGAGAAAAAGGTCACCTTGATGCCGAACCTATAGGAGATCACCGGAGGGTCGCCGGAGGTTCACCGGCTGGAGCTTGGACGCCGGCAAGAGTCTTGGACGGCGGCACAAAGCTGGGCGGTGGCAGCTTTAGGGTTGGCGCCGATTAACTCCTCCAAGGAGTGGGCGGCAACTCAAGGGATTAGTTAGGGTTTAACAATCCCTTAAGGCCACTTTTATAGAGAACTAATTCTCTTAATGGTTAATGGATCATATCCATAAAGCCCGTTAACCCGCTCCATTAAGATAAGTTAAAATAAACCAAACCACGATGGTTTATTTTAAGTTAAAACGAACCGAACCAACTTTTGGTTCATTCGTTTAAAATAAATCAAACCCTTTGGTTTATTCTTATCCATTGGATTAGAACCAAACCATTTTGGTTCATCCATTACGTCTTCATAAGACGCAGCCCATCCACGCTTCTATTGCGACTGAAACAATTTCATGCTCGCTTTATGTTTGGTCCAACCAAACCTAGTTTCTCTCGGTCTGAGAATCTCATTCTCAAGCTCGTTTTAAATCCTTTGGATTACGCTCATTGTGCGTGTGACCAAATAGGTTCTCGGTTTATGTTGGCCGTCTATAATTAACCATTAATTATAGAACGATCATGAGTGGCACCTAGTAGTACATCATGATCCCCAATGGCGAAAGATCAGCGGTTGATCAGAACTATTTACGAAACCCTTGATGGCTCGAATGATTATCGTGCCCCATTCCCTTCACTCATCTTATACCCACTTGGTTGAGGACATGGTCTATAGTGTCGGTCCCCACTAAGTGACACGTCACACCTAGCCCAAGTATCATTTCCTCGTCCTCACAGTTCTAGTTACTCCACATGTATCGAAGAGTACCTTACTCTAAACATGTAATGCTTTGGCAAAGACTTTAGTAACAATCAACGAGAGGCCATGGGTATACATCTCCTCATGAGTGGTGAATCCTTTATAGGCTATTCAAACACCTTGATCACTTGACTTATACCCAATCATCCGGGTCCACATCTCCTTAGAGATGTTTGCTTAAGATGTCAAAGCATAAGTCTCCATGATCAAGATGACTTGAATACCACAAGTCGAAGAACATCGCACTTAAGCCCGATAAGAACTTCATTGACATATCTATATATGCGAGAGAACCATATGAAGTCTTACGGTGGTCACTCCAATGAACTAGTTACCATAACTAGCATCCACGATTAACTCCGGACATCACTATGTCTCCAGCCAGTGAGAATCAGCTGCTTGGATACACCAAGGAGTATACCTCGTGCTAGTCTCGACAGAATTGATGGTGTCCAAATCCAACAATTCATCGACTAGGGATAATTACGATACATCACAATTACACATGTAGAGATACTCACTAGTTGTGATCCAATCACAAATTCTCTCATGCTGTGAATCGTATCGTGGACATTCAGTAAATGAGTTTAAGATCAAATCAAATACATAAAACATGTATACTCAAATAGTGAATCTTCATTTATCATATAAATGGTTCATACATAAGGCGATTGCCTTAGGACATCTCTCATATATTACTAACAGACTCCCACTTGGCCTAATGCCAATCGCTACGGTATCCAAGACCATAAGCTCTAACATGACCCTCAAACTTACTTTGAGGTAATGCTTTAGTCAAAGGATCCGCTAAGTTCCTTTCAGTGGGAATTTTCTCGATTTGTATTTCGTTCCTACTTATGATCTCTCTGATAAGATGATAGCGGCGAAGCACATGTTTGGATCATTGATGAGACCACATCAAGTTCAAAGATGAACTTCTTGATCCAAACCGCTTCCTTTCTTTGCTTCCAAAGCTGCAATGTATTACGCCTTAGTGGCGAGAATCCGCTATCAAGCTTGGAACCTTTCCAACTTATTGCGCCTCCATTCTAGGTGAATACATACCCGAGAGACATGGAATCATCCTTGTGCATGCGGGTAACATCCGTATACCCGTATCACCATGTATCCTTCTCCATATATTAGGAACACATCCTTAGTTCTTCTCAAGTACTTAGGATCATCTTAACAAGCCCAATGATCCATTCTGGATCGGTGGTATCTGCTCGTGACACTCGGGCATACGATACATCGGGCCTTGTACATAACATAGCATACATGATAGATCCTATTGCGGATGCATAGGGAATCTTACTCATGCAAATCCTCTCTAAATCTTATACATGCGCGGACACATAGACTTGAAAGGTGTACCCATGCACGATGGGTAGATAACCTTTCTTGGATTCCGACATGCTAAACCTCTTTAGCACTCGGTCTATATATGTAGACTGCGAAAGACCAAACAACCGTTTCGATCTATCTCTATAGATCTTAATCCCAAGGATGTAGGTTGCTTCTCCCAGGTCTTTCATGGAGAATGTCTTGGATAACCAAACCTTAACTGACTGTAAGATTGACACGTCGTTTCCTATAAGTAATATGTCATCGACATACAATACTAGGTACAAGACTGCACTCCCACTAACCTTCTTGTACACACAAGGTTCGTCTGGATTTTGTGAGAAATCAAACTTTTTGATCGTCTCATCAAAACGGATATTCCAGCTCCTGGATGCTTGCTTCAATCCATAAATGGATCGTCGCAATTTGCATACCTTGGTTTTATCAACCGATGTGAAACCCTCAGGCTGTATCATATACACGTCCTCGAGCAGGTTTCCATTAAGGAAAGCTGTTTTCACATCCATCTGCCATATCTCATAATCATAATGAGCCGCTATGGCCAGGAGCATCCGAATGGATTTAAGCATAGCTACAGGCGAATAGGTTTCGTCATAATCAACACCTTGCTTTTGACGATATCCTTTCTCCACCAATCTAGCCTTATAGGTAATCACATTACCATCCATGTCGGTTTTCTTCTTGAAAACCCACTTGCACCCTATAGGCTTTATGCCTTCAGGTGGGTCAACCAAGTTCCAAACTTGGTTTTCGTACATGGAATCCATTTCCGACTTCATGGCACCAAGCCACTTATCCCTTTCTGAACTTGTCAGCACTTCTTCATAACTGGTAGGCTCCTCATCATCAATGAGTAACACGTCGTTCGATTCACTTACGAGAAATCCATATCTCGGGAATATTGCGTGTTCTACGGATCTATGAAGATGTGGTGTTACAATAGGTCCAGCCGATTGCTCATCACTATGAGTTGTCGGCTGTTGTGCTTCACCAGGTATCTCATCAATGTCTATTTGAGTCTCTCGAGCCTCCTCAAGCTCGACGACACTCCCACTATTTTCTTGCAAGAGAAACTCTTTCTCTAGAAACACAACATGTCTTGAAATAAACAGCTTTTGTTCCACAGGATGATAGAATTGGTAACCCCTTTTTTCCTTAGGGTATCCAATAAATAGACATTTATCAGACTTAGCATCCAATTTGTCTGATACTGTCCGCTTCACATAAGCAGGACAACCCCATATCTTCAAGTAAGATACATAGGGTTTCTTACTATTCCATATCTCATATGGAGTAGTTGAGACTACCTTGGTAGGCATTCTGTTTAACAAGTAAACAGTTGTCTGAAGTGCATAACCCCAAAAGGACTTGGGAAGAGTCGCATGATTCATCATTGACCTGACCATGTCCAACAAGGTCCGGTTACGCCTCTCAGATACACCATTATGCTGTGGTGTATAGGGCGGAATCCATTGAGACAATATGCCATTGTCTCTTAGATAATCAAGAAACTCTTGACTTAAGTATTCACCACCTCGATCCGATCGAAGTATTTTAATACTTTTGTCATGTTGTTTCTCTACTTCATTTCTGAATTCTTTGAACCTTTCAAAGGCTTCAGACTTGTGTTTCATCAAGAACACATACCCAAACCATGAGTGATCATCGGTGAAGGTAATGAAGTAGCTATAGCCTCCTAGAGATTGAGTTGACATAGGTCCATATACATCACTATGTATTAGGCCTAGCAACTCTCCCACTCGTTCACCTTTTCCCGTAAAAGGTAATTTAGTCATCTTGCCTTTTAAGCATGATTCGCATGTATCGTATGAATCAAATTCAAACGATTCCAGAATTCCACATCGGTGTAATTCGGACATGTGTTTCTTGCTTACATGGCCAAGATGACAATGCCACATGTAGGAGTCTATTTGATTATCCTTTCGAGCACGCTTGTTGCTCACTTCGATATTGCAAATGTCACTGGATACATCCAACGTATAAATACCATTGCTTAAAGTTCCAGTCCCATAAAGAACCCCATTCAAAGTTATGTAACAACAATTGTAACTAAACGTCAAATGGAAACCATTTCTATTTAAACAAGAAATAGAAATGATGTTCTTTATCAAAAAAGGAATATAAAAGCAATTGTCCAGTTCTAAGACAAGTCCTGCAGGGAGTTTCAACAAATACGTTCCGATGGCGAGTGCAGCAACCTTTGCTCCATTCCCAACACGTAAATTTGACTCTCCCTTGACGAGTCTTCTTCTATTCCTTAGCCCATGTATGTCATTACATATATGTGAGCCACACCCAGTATCCAATACCCAAGTGTCTAAGGAAATAGAATGACAATCAATAAAGAAGATTTCTGAAGAAGATGGGGCATCCGATGCCTTATCCTTCTTCACGGACTCAAGATAAATCTTGCACTTTCTTCACAAATGGCTCTCCTTGCCATAATGATGGCAAGTTTCCTTTTGTGCTAGTTCTACCTTCTTAGCCTTTCTCTTCTTTCCCTTCTGCTGTTCTTTTGACCTCCTCTTAGAACCTTTCTTCGAGGAATCAACTAACAGCACTGTCCCCTGCTCATGCTTCTCAGAAGACTCCACAGTCTTCAGCATGTTGAGCAGTACCACAGATGAACCTTCTTGCATCTCAGAGGTGAAGAGGAGCTTGGTGACTTCGAACCTTTCGAATCTCACTTGCTCATCAACCAACTCATAAAGATGAAGAACTACGATATGAGCATCCATATGCTCATGCTGCTTCGTAGCTTGGGTTCCATCGCGGCTAGCATGATGCAACTCATTTGTTCAGAATCACTCACATGTTTCTGATAGGCCAACAATTGGTCCAAAGTTGCATCATTACTAGGACGGGCGGGAAGAGGCGCTTCGAGGACATACACAAGCTTTTCACCTTGAGAACAATTCTCAAGTTTCTAAGCCAGTCCAAGAAGTTCGGCCCAGTCAATTTATTTGAATCCAAAATGGAACGCAAATTCAAACACATCATGATCAATATATTAACTTAGAAATACAAACGAGCATATATGAGAAAGATGATTTTAAAATGCATCAATATACATTTATAAATCCCATTCATTTTTCGAATTTTAAAAACCCCAAAATCACTTCGGGAGATTGTAGGTCCATCTCCGAATGGGCTGATATCCATCATAGTTATGAACAACCTTGGAGAGAGTCCAACAAGCCATTCATAACTACGACGGTAGGTATCATCTATACCGATTGCATATCACGTATATGCAACTATCACAATGTGCTATCAACTAATTGAATGTTCACACATACATCGGGTTGTTAACACATTAACAAGTATGCATCATATGCATAGCACCCAACTTCACCTCCCTTTACATCGACCTTGGAGAGAGTCCAACAAGCCGATTCTCCAGGTTAAAGCCAACCCATTAATCAGGACATAGTTTTAATATGGTTAGAGCGCATTCAACCAATTAGCCCAGCTTGGAGAGAGTCCAACAACCAAAGCTAATGATTGACCTCTGACTCTTACCATATTAGTATTAAACTATTCCATGGTTTGAACATATTCAGGTTCGAGCCGGGCTTGGAGAGAGTCCAACAACTCAAACAAGAAACAGAACTCTGGTTCTAACCATATTAATGGAAGGTGTAGGCTTTAATATTGATTAAGGGTTTTTATGTCTCATCCTCTTTGCATGCAAATAACTATTATCTACATGGTATAGCATATATGGAATACATCTACATGTCACGACACGCATGGCATAATGTTATGCATCTAATGCAATTACATGGCATACAATTATGTCATGTATATAATTTCCTTATATGTCATAACTATTTATGGAAATAAAATATGTTTAAGATTTGATTCTCCAAATCAAATCATAATTAAATTAGGAAACAAATTTCCAAATCTAATCACATATTTTATTCATGGAATTATTTGATTAAGGAAAATCTATTTAGGAAACCAATTTCCTAAATCTTTAAAACTACTTATGGAAATAAAATATTTTAAGATTTGATTTCCCAAATCAAATCATGATTAAATTAGGAAACAAATTTCCAGAATCTAATCAAATATTTTATTTATGGAAAATATAAATTTCCATAAATACTTCCAACTTTCCAAAAGTGGAAGATTTCCATAAATACTTCTAGACTTTCCAAAATTGAAAAATTTCCTTAAATACTTCTAAATTTCCAAAATTTAGAAAATTTCCAGAAATACATTATGACTATCGCAAAACCATTTTTACGATTATGTCGAAACACAACCTGGGCTCTGATACCACTGTTGGGTTTCCGGCACCGCGGCGTGTGTGTGTTCGATCATGTTTCGTAAACATGAACACAGCGGAAGCAATTAAAAATAATAAATCTATATTTATTACAACACACACATCACACGCATGCATATTACAACAAGTGTAGACATAACCGTAAATTAAAATTTGCAATAAAAGGAAATTAAACTACGTTATACCTTTCGTATGACATGTAGCGGGAACGGCATCAACCGGAACGATCCTCGTAAGAATCGTCTCTATCCGTATCCACGCCGAGCTCCTCGAGATGACTTCGCCAAGCCACGAGCTTCGTCTTCGTACGGGTTACTAGCCTCGTGTTGAATACGATGTGATCGAGAGATGATCACGATCCGAATCCAAATTCGGACCTAAAAACAAGTCCTCAAGACTCGCTTCTCCGGAGAGGTATTCGTCAACCGATTGACGAATCCTTCGTCCTCCACCTCAGAAGATTACTGGAGATCAAATCCCCGGTATGTTAGCCACTGTCGGAGCACTAACCGTCGTCCAAACGACGCTCCGACGAGAGGAGAAGAAGCTGTCCAGAAAACTGGACAGCTTGGTGGAGGAGTAGGCGCCGGCCAAAACAAGGAGAGAAAAAGGTCACCTTGATGCCGAACCTATAGGAGATCACCGGAGGGTCGCCGGAGGTTCACCGGCTGGAGCTTGGATGCCGGCAAGAGTCTTGGACGGCGGCACAAAGCTGGGCGGTGGTAGCTTTAGGGTTGGCGCCGATTAACTCCTCCAAGGAGTGGGCGGCAACTCAAAAGGGGGCTAGGGTTTGGATTAGTTAGGGTTTAACAATCCCTTAAGCCCACTTTTATAGAGAACTAATTCTCTTAATGGTTAATGGATCATATCCATAAAGCCCGTTAACCCGCTCCATTAAGATAAGTTAAAATAAACCAAACCACGATGGTTTATTTTAAGTTAAAATGAACCGAACCAACTTTTGGTTCATTCGTTTAAAATAAACCAAACCCTTTGGTTTATTCTTATCCATTGGATTAGAACCAAACTATTTTGGTCCATCCATTACGTCTTCATAAGACGCAGCCCATCCACGCTTCTATTGCGACTGAAACAATTTCATGCTCGCTTTATGTTTGGTCCAACCAAACCTAGTTTCTCTCGGTCTGAGAATCCCATTCTCAAGCTCGTTTTAAATCCTTTGGATTACGCTCGTTGTGCGTGTGACCAAATAGGTTCTCGGTTTATGTTGGCCGTCTATAATTAACCATTAATTATAGAACGATCATGAGTGGCACTGATGTGTGTAAATCATGCTATGTTTTCACTACTTTATATATGTGCATTTTATCTCATTTCATATCCTAGGCATGTATTTTATCATGATTCAGTTAAGTTTAGCATATTTTGGGAAGAAGAGACTGTTTTTGGGTGTTTTTGTGTTAACAGGGCAAAGGAGAAGGCGTATCAAAACAACACAGCCGTGTTGGGAATCGACACGCCTGTGTCATTAGAGCCAGCGGACAACACGCCCGAGTTCAAAGCGCAACACGCCCGTGTCAGTGAATCCAGCAGCCGACACGCCCTAGTGCAGCCGCGACACGCCCCAGTTCAAACCATAACACGCCACGTGGAAACGGCTGACACGCTTGTGCCCTCATGTAGCGCAGGCGTGTTGGCATTCGAATTCGCAATCGGGATCTTAAATGCGAATTAAAGGGAAATCTATTGCCTTAAGTGAAGAGGAGGCCAAAGCTATAAAAGAGAAGATATTATAACCCTAAAAGGAAGACGGCGGATGGTCAAAAAGGAGGAGTGAAGACGTCAAAGTGATGGAAACACAGAGGAAGCAAAGAGAAGAGTGCGGAGGAGCAGATGGCATCGATTGTATTTTCTTTCTCTAGCAACTCTTGTCAGACTATGGAGTAGTGTCCTGTAATCTTAGGATGGGGGAGTAGCCCTTTGACGATTTACGATGATGATATAATCTATACTACTTAAATTATTGTTTGTGTTGATTTGGTTTTCGTTGGATTCTTATTGACAAACCTAAGGAGCTAAGGGGAAGTACCTAACAGTGAACCCAAGTTCTCGAAACCCCGAACCAACTAGGGATAAACTCCTGTCAAGTAGCGGTAGCGTATCTACGAGGCTTGCATGGGGTCTCGTGACAGTCCCCTTAGATTATGGTCCCGTGTGCAAACCTACGTGAAAAAGGAAATTTGACTCTAGAGGAACTCTTATGGACTTAATGGATCTATCAAATCCAGTTTCTACCTAGTAGAGGTAAGAATAGGGAGGTTTGCGGGGTCTCGTGGAGTCCCCTTAGCTGATTATGATCCCCTATGCTCGAACACCGTGACAGGTAAATTGAATTTGATAGGTACAGTCAGCGTAGACCTCGAAAGGGGCCGTTGATTTACCTTAGGATAGGTTCCATCAAAACAAACTCTAATAGGGGTAGGAAAGAATCAAATCACCTTATAAATCATCGACGTGGTGAAACCCATATCCTGAGATTCTCCTCAACTATCGACTTTTAGCTCGTTCTTCTCATTCGTTGTTATTGACTGCTCAGTTTCTTAGCTTAAACCATACATTGATTTACTAGATAACTTGGTATCACGATCATTCGGTAATTGTTCCAATCCCTGTGGGATCGATATTTTTATTACTTAGCGACATAGTGCACTTGCGGAAAATAACACATCAAGTTTTTGGCGCCGTTGCCGGGGTGAATCATGCTATGTTTTCACTACTTTATATATGTGCATTTTATCTCATTTCATATCCTAGACATGTATTTTATCATGATTAGCATATTTTGGAGGAAGAGACTGCTGTCAGGGTGTTTTTGTGTTAACAGGGCGAAGAAGAAGGGCGTATCAAAACAACACAGGCGTGCTCGAATCGACACGCGCTGTGTCATGAGCGGCGGACAACACGCTGAGTTCAAAGAGCAACACGCCGTCGGTGATTCCAGCAGCCAACACGCCCTATGCAGCCGCGACACGCCCCAGTTCAAACCGTAACACGCCTTGTGGGAAACCCGCGACACGCCGGTGCCCTCATGTGGCATGGGCGTGTTGGCCTGATTTCAGCCTTCCTTTTCTGCGAGCAATCAGGATCTTCGTGGGAATCTATTGCCTTAAATTGAAGATGAGGCAAGGCTCTACAAGAGAAGATATTCTAACCTAAAGGGAGGGCGGATGGTCAAAAGGAGGAGAGAAGGCGCGAAGGGATCGAAACAAGAGGAAGCAAAAGAAGAATTCGGCGAGAGGACGCAGATGGCATCCAGTATTGTATTTTCTTTCTCTAGCAACTCTTGTCAGACTATGGAGTAGTGTCCTGTAATCTTAGGATGGGGGAGTAGCCCTTTGACGATTTACGATGATGATATAATCTATACTACTTAAATTATTGTTTGTGTTGATTTGGTTTTCGTTGGATTCTTATTGACAAACCTAAGGAGCTAAGGGGAAGTACCTAACAGTGAACCCAAGTTCCCGAAACCCCGAACCAACTAGGGATAAACTCCTGTCAAGTAGCGGTAGCGTATCTACGAGGGCTTGCGGGGGTCTCGTGACAGGTCCCCTTAGCTGATTATGGTCCCGTGTGCAAACCTACCGTGAAAAAAGGAAATTTGACTCTAGAGGAACTCTTATGGACTTAATGGATCTATCAAATCCAGTTTCTACCTAGTGACAGAGGTAAGAATAGGGAGGTAAAAATCAGCTGCCCTATCCAAATGCTGTGTCACCATGCGATGGTGCTCCTCTGTAGCTTGGGCATACCGATCCCACACACCAATGTGCGAGGTATGCTCGACCCTAAATGCTTCGAATGATGATCGGAATCCTGAAAAATCAAAAGAAGAGTACCCTGCAGAAACATTGTCAGTAGGAAACCGTGGGGGTTCAGGAGTCGAATGTGATGGTTCGGGGGCTATGTGAGATGGCTCCCTAGCAGGGGGTGATGGAGCATGGGCAGTGGGGGTAGGAAAGGGTTCCTGAACATCTCTAAAAAGCCGATTGGATGAATTACGTACAGTCATCCGCTCAGGGTTCGGAAGAGGGATTTTAATTCCATTTCTTAACACCAAACGATATCCCTCGTCACATGCCTCAATCATCTTCATATTTATACAAGCATCCAAATCCAATCTAGGGCTAGCAGGACAATATTCAAGGTCATCCAAATCACATCCTAAGGCTACAGCAATCCTAGTGATAATACCCCCTATGACTATGACTCCGGATGGGCTATTACTAACCTTAACTAAATGCCTAACCATATGGGCTCCTGAATCAATCTTAACTTCATTTAGCATGGCCCATAGAAATTGTAACTCACTCTGCCTAGCCACCCCTACACTATCATATCTCCCTGAGATTGTATTAGCCATGAATCTAAGGAGATAAGTAGGATTAGGGATGTTAAATGATTTAGATCTAGATGCATCGTAGGCGAGGTCATCAAATTAATCTCCAAAATTGATGATCAATAAAATGTCTATGAATTTGCCTCTCCCCTCCGCTAGGAAAATCAAATATCATATTAAAATCACTTTCGGAGAAAGGGTAAATTCATGGTTCATTAATCTAAATTTTATTTTCCTTCCTCACAATCTTTTCCTTGCGATTTATGACAGGAGCTAAGGAATTCAAGAGTGATACTAGGGTAAGTAAGGTGATGGTGTGTGATAAACTCTGTCCGACCTATCCTATTTGTTAACCAAGTTATGTCATCTCTTAACCTAAGGTGGTCAAGCGTGTAGAAGTCTATAGTTCTCGTAGATACTAACTTCCTCTTTTCAAGCTTACTGAATTTAGTCTTCATAATATCATCCCTAAAAACAATTCCATAAGGATGGCTAGAGGTCGGAGGAGGTTCGTTACCCAAATCCTGAGCTTTTCTTTTCCCCTTGTCCTTTGTCGTAGAGGAAGAAGCTCCTCCTCTTGTCTTCACTCGCTTGCTCATGGCGTTGGAATTGGAGAGACAGCAGGTTTGCTCCTCGCCTGCTTGAGAGGGAGACCGGCGGCGGCTGCTTCAACCTTGTATCGCGAGTGGAAGATTAGGGCGTGCTCGGGCTGGTTTTAGAGGGTTATCCGCAGCATAGGCGTGTCGGGCTTGTTCTTACGCAAATACCCGACCCGTTTAGGTGCGACATGGGCGTGCTCCGTCGCTCCCCAGGCGTGTCGCAGTCCGGCCCAGGCGTGCCTAGGTTGAGAAGTGTGCGACACGGGCGTGCTAGTCAGCACGCCCTGCCTATGTTGTCTTCGGGTACCAACAACACGCCTGTGTCGTTCGGCATAGGAGGGTCGTGTCAATTTGTACGCATGCACGTTTAACATGTCGTGTCCTGTAAACCTGAAAAAAATGTAAAACTCAAAATCAAATAAAATAAAATAAAATTACTAAAAAATGAAAATAGCTTGGGTTGCCTCCCAAGAAGCGCTTGTTTAAGGTCGTTAGCTTGACCCCTCAGTTATCCCCTAGTTTTGGGGATATGGCTCGAGGAGTGTGCTCTGCCCCTCTTCCTCCTCAACCAGCTCTGTGGTGTTAGGTTGGGGTCGGAAATCTCCAGCTCTTTATCCTCAAAATCCCCTTCGAGCTTATTAAGATAAGTTTGTTCTGATGCTCCTTCTAGTGCTATTGACTGGAAACTATCAATCCTACAACAAACATCAAAAATAGAAGGCTGTTTACTTGACTTTTGAAAGGTCGAATTCAATTTTGTCGCTTCCAAATGCAAGTGAGAGTTTGTGGTTCTTGACATCTATCATTGCCCTGCAGTAGCCAAGAAAGGTCTCTCCCAAAATGAGTGGAATGCATGGGTCTTCATCCATGTCAAGCACTACTAAATCGTGAGAATAATAAAATTTCCCACCTTGTGGTACATCTTCTAAGATTCCCAAAGGATATCTAATTGAGCGATCAATCGCAAGGCCATAGTAGTTAGTTTCATTTCTCCCAAATCCAATTTCTTGCATATGGAAAGAGGTATCAGATTGACACTGGCACCCAAATCGCAAAAAGCCTTATCAAAATTTGAGTCATTAATTATGCAAGGTATAGAAAAGCTACCTGGATCATTTAGTTTGGGAGGTACCATGTTCTTAATTAAGGCCTTTGCACTCCTCAAGAAACCAGCATTACATGCTCCTCGACTTTTCTTTTATTGGTTAAGATGTCCTTCAAGAACTTAGAGTATGTAGGCATTTGTTGAAGAGCTTCTATAAAAGGTATATTGATATATAGCTTCCTAATTACCTCAAGGAACTTACCAAATTGTTCATCCAATTTTTCCTTAATCAGCCTTTGAGGGAACGGGATAGGGGGCTTATATGTTCTTGGTTCCCTATTCGACACGCCTGTGTTGTTTGGCACAGCCTGGGCGTGTTGTCTGCTGGAATGACCCGACACGGGTGTGTCGGCTGACACGCGCTCGTGGGCCTCCGGCGTGTTGCTTAACACGCCCTGGGTCAGGGTGTGTCGGTTCAACCCAGGCGTGCTGCTGTCATCTTCCAACTCCGACACGCTCGTGTCAGAGGCTGCTTGTTTAGCTCTGTCTCCTTCTAAAATCCTTCCACTTCTCAAACTTATAGAATTACAATGCTCAGCTGGGTTTACTTCTGAATTTCCAGGAAATCTGCCGGGCGTCCTTGATGCTGAGCTGGCAATTTGGGAAATTTGATTTTCCAGCATTCTTGTGTGATTAGTCAAATTATCAACCTTGCTTCCCAATTGCTTGATTGCCTCGGTATTATTTTGATGTTGCCTATTTGATTCTACAATATGCTGCCGAAATTCATCATTTATCTTCCCCTGACACGTGATAAAATTTTCCATCATCTTTTCTAAGCTCGACTTGGGTCCTGGCTGAAATCCCGAAGGTGCTCCAAAGTTGTTCTGTCCAGAAGAATTTTGATGGGCTCTATACGAAAAGTTGGGATGATTTCTCCAACCGGGATTGTACGTGTTTGAGTAAGGGTTGCCACCATTAGGCTTCTGATTAAAATTATTCAACGCATCAACTTGCTCAATCGACTTCCGATGATGGTGCGTGTAGGATTTGGATTCATCGCTCGTGCCTGTTACACCACAGATCTACAGTGACATTAGATGAGTTCTGGTGATACATTAAAATGTTCGAGCTTTTGAGTTAATGCATCGACTTTTGCCGAGTAGATCAATGGTACTTACCTCAAACTTACCGCATTTTAGTTTGATATCCTCGTTCAGAGCCCATTGGTGAGAATTCATTGCCACATTCTCGATAATCTCAAAAGCTTCATCCAATGTTTTGTTCATAAGAGCTCCTCCCGCAGAATCAAGAGAAACCTTAGTAGCATACGAGATTCCATTGTAGAAAGTATGAACAATGAGCCACTTCTCCAGCCCATGATGAGGGCATTGCTGTAGTAATCCCTTAAATCTGTCCCAGGCTTCAAATAATGTTTCTCCATCCTTTTGTGCAAAATTAGTGATTTGATGGCGAAGACTTGCAGTTTCTTTGGGTGGAAAGTACTTGTCTAAAAATCTTTGCTCCATTGATCCTGTAGTTATACAATCTGCTTTGGAAGAGAGTGTAGCCAAGCTCGGCTTTGTCCAATGAGAAAGGAAACAAGCGCAATCTAATAGCATCTGCGATGCTCCATTCGATTCAAAGTCTCGCAAATTCCAAAATACTTCCAAGTGCAGATTTGGATCTTCAGTAGGTGCTCCTCCGAATTGATGCTGTTGGACCATAGATAGTAGCGCCGGTTTTAATTCGAAATTGTTTGCTTCAATAGGGGGTCTTCTAATACTCGATCTCAATCCCCTTGTACTAGGTCTTTGCATAATCCCTTAAAGGTTTATTTTCGCTCGGTCAGCCATGTCGAGGTCGATTGTTTTCACGAGGTTCTTTGAAATCGTCTTCTAGCAAGGAAAGTTCTCTATCTCGGGATCAATATCGAGAATTTCCCTATTAAGTCTCTGTGCATGCAACAACAAGAGAGGCTCCCAAAACAAGAATTCGAATAGATACAAAAGAAAAATAGGAACAATCAATATTGAACAAGAATTCGAGCGAAATCTAGATTAACTAAATCACGCTCAATTCAATATTGAGTGTCAATCCCCGGCAACGACGCCAAAAACTTGATGTGTTATTTTCGCAAGTGCACGGTTGTCGTCAAGTAATAAAAATATCGATCCACGAGGATTGAAACAATTAGAATGATCGTGATACCAAGTTATCTAGTAAATCAATGTATGGTTTAAGCTAAGAAACCGAGCGATCAATAACAACGAATGAGAAGAACGAGCTAAAAGTCGATAGTTGAGGAGAATCTCAGGATATGGGTTTCACCACGTCGATGATTTATAAGGTGATTTGATTCTTTCCTACCCCTATTAGAGTTTGTTTTGATGGAACCTATCCTAAGGTAAATCAACGGCCCCTTTCGAGGTCTACGTTGTTGTACCTATCAAATTCAATTTACATCACGGTGTTCGAGCATAGGGGATCATAATCGCCTAAGGACTGTCACGAGACCCCATAAACCTCCCTATTCTTACCTCTGTCACTAGGTAGAAACTGGATTTGATAGATCCATTAAGTCCATAAGAGTTCCTCTAGAGTCAAATTTCCTTTTTCACGGTAGGTTTGCACTGCAGGACCATAATCGGCTAAGGGGACTGTCACGAGACCCCATGAAGCCCTCGTGAATACGCTCGCTACTTGACAGAGTTTATCCCTAGTTGGTTCGGGGTTTCGGGAACTTGGGTTCACTGTTAGGTACTTCCCCTTAGCTCCTTAGGTTTGTCAATAAGAATCCAACGAAAACCAAATCAACACAAACAATAATTTAAGTAGTATAGATTATATCATCATCGTAAATCGTCAAAGGGCTACTCCCCCATCCTAAGATTACAGGACACTACTCCATAGTCTGACAAGAGTTGCTAGAAAGAAAATACAATACTGGATGCCATCTGCGTTCCTCTGCCGACTCCTTCTCTTTTGCTTCCTCTGTTGTCGATCCCTTTGCCGTCTTCTCTCCTCCTTTTTGACCATCCGCCGTCCTCCCTTTAGGGTTAGAATATCTTCTCTTTTATAGCCTTGCCTCATCTTCAATTTAAGGCAATAGATTCCCACTAAGATCCTGATTGCTCGCAGAAAAGGAAGGCTGAAATCAGGCCAACACGCCCATGCCACATGAGGGCACCGGCGTGTCGCGGGTTTCCCACAAGGCGTGTTACGGTTTGAACTGGGGCGTGTCGCGGCTGCATAGGGCGTGTTGGCTGCTGGAATCACCGGCACGGGCGTGTTGCTCTTTGAACTCAGGCGTGTTGTCCGCTGGCTCTCATGACACAGGCGTGTCGATTCCGAGCACGCCTGTGTTGTTTTGATACGCCCTTCTTCTTCGCCCTGTTAACACAAAAACACCCTGACAGCAGTCTCTTCCTCCAAAATATGCTAATCATGATAAAATACATGTCTAGGATATGAAATGAGATAAAATGCACATATATAAAGTAGTGAAAACATAGCATGATTCACCCCGGCAACGGCGCCAAAAACTTGATGTGTTATTTTCCGCAAGTGCACGGTTGTCGTCAAGTAATAAAAATATCAATCCCACAGGGATTGGAACAATTACCGAATGATCGTGATACCAAGTTATCTAGTAAATCAATGTATGGTTTAAGCTAAGAACGAGCAGTCAATAACACGAATGAGAAGAACGAGCTAAAAGTCGATAGTTGAGGAGAATCTTAGGATATGGGTTTCACCACGTCGATGATTTATAAGGTGATTTGATTCTTTCCTACCCCTATTAGAGTTTGTTTTGATGGAACCTATCCTAAGGTAAATCAACGGCCCCTTTCGAGGTCTACGCTGACTGTACCTATCAAATTCAATTTACCTGTCACGGTGTTCGAGCATAGGGGATCATAATCAGCTAAGGGGACCTGTCACGAGACCCCCGCAAACCTCCCTATTCTTACCTCTGTCACTAGGTAGAAACTGGATTTGATAGATCCATTAAGTCCATAAGAGTTCCTCTAGAGTCAAATTTCCTTTTTTCACGGTAGGTTTGCACACGGGACCATAATCAGCTAAGGGGACCTGTCACGAGACCCCATGAGCCCTCGTAGATACGCTTCTCGCTACTTTGAGAGTTTATCCCTAGTTGGTTGGGGTTTGAGAACTTGGGTTCACTGTTAGGTACTTCCCCTTAGCTCCTTAGGTTTGTCAATAAGAATCCAACGAAAACCAAATCAACACAAACAATAATTTAAGTAGTATAGATTATATCATCATCGTAAATCGTCAAAGGGCTACTCCCCCATCCTAAGATTACAGGACACTACTCCATAGTCTGACAAGAGTTGCTAGAGAAAGAAAATACAATACTGGATGCCATCTGCGTTCCTCTGCCGACTCCTTCTCTTTTGCTTCCTCTGTTGTCGATCCCTTTGCCGTCTTCTCTCCTCCTTTTTGACCATCCGCCGTCCTCCCTTTAGGGTTAGAATATCTTCTCTTTTATAGCCTTGCCTCCTCTTCAATTTAAGGCAATAGATTCCCACGAAGATCCTGATTGCTCGCAGAAAAGGAAGGCTGAAATCAGGCCAACACGCCCATGCCACATGAGGGCACCGGCGTGTCGGAGTTTCCCACAAGGCGTGTTCACGGTTTGAAGCTGGGCGTGTCGCGGTGCATAGGGCATGTTGGTGCTGGAATCACCGCGGCGTGTTGCTCTTTGAACTTCGAGCGTGTTGTCCGCTGGCTCTCATGACACAGGCGTGTCGATTCCGAGCACGCCTGTGTTGTTTTGATACGCCCTTCTTCTTCGCCCTGTTAACACAAAAACACCCTGACAGCAGTCTCTTCCTCCAAAATATGCTAATCATGATAAAATACATGTCTAGGATATGAAATGAGATAAAATGCACATATATAAAGTAGTGAAAACATAGCATGATTCACCCACACACCTAGTAGTACATCATGATCCCCAATTAACCGAAAAGATCAACGGTTGATCCCTAACTATTTCTGAAACCCTTCAGTAGCTCGAATGAATCGTGCCCCATTCCCTTCACTCATCTTATACCCACTTGGTTCAGGACATGGTCTATAGTGTCAGTCCCCACTAGGCTGACTACGTCACACCTAGCCCAAGTATCATTTCCTCGTCCTACGGATTCTAGTTACTCCACATGTATCGAAGAGTACGTTACTCTAAACATGTAATGCTTTGGCCAAAGACTTTAGTAACAATCCGACGAGAGGCCATGGGTATACATCTCCTCGCAAGGAGTGGTGAATCCTTTATAGGCTATTCAAACACCTTCGATCATTTCGACTTATACCCAATCATCCCGGGTCCACATCTCCTTAGAGATGTTTGCTTAAGATGTCAAAGCATAAGTCTCCATGATCAAGATGACTTGAATACCGCAAGTCAAAGGAACATCGCACTTAAGCCACGGTAAGAACTTCATTGACATATCTATATATGCAGAGAACCATATGAAGTCTTACGGCTGGTCACTCCAATGAACTAGTTACCATAACTAGCATCCACGATCAACTCCGGACATCACTATGTCTCCAGCCAGTGAGGATCAGCTGCTTGGATACACCAAGGAGTATACCTCGTGCTAGTCTCGACAGAATTGATGGTGTCCAAATCCATCAATTCATCGACTAGGGATAATTCCGATACATCACAATTACACATGTAGAGATACTCACTAGTTGTGATCCAATCACAAATTCTCTCTCATCTTGTGAATCGTATCGTGGACATTGATAAATGAGTTTAAGATCCAATCAAATACATAAAACATGTATACTCAAATAGTGAATCTTCATTTATCATATAAATGGTTCATACATAAGGCGATTGCCTTAGGACATCTCTCATATATTACTAACACATGGATTCCATCTCGAATCTCATGGCCTCTAGTTATTTCTCAAAATTTGGGCTCATCACAGCTTCCTGATAGGAGGTAGGCTCATTCTCAATGAGCATAACATCATCATGGTAAGAGAAGATAAATGAGTATCTCTCAGGCAGATGACGTACCCTATCAGACCTGCAAAGAGGTAGGTCTACCTGAACAGGTTGTTGTTCCACAACTCTTTGTGCAACAATCTCATCACCCACAACACTTTGTGGTTCCTGTTCATCCTCCATCAAGGCCTCAATGCTATGGTCCTTATCTTGAATTTCTTCAAGATCGAATGTACTCCCACTATTTTTTCTAGAAACAAATTCCTTTTCTAGAAATACCCCAGTCTTTTCCACAAACACTTTGTGCTGACTGGGAATGTAGAAGTAATATCTCTTTGTTTCCTTAGGATATCCAACAAAATAGCACTTATCGGATTTGGGTGCCAGTTTGTCTGAGACTTGACATCGAACGTAAGCCTCACAACCCCAAATCCTCATAAAAGACATCTTGGGATTTTTCTCTGTCCATATTGTATATGGTATCTTTATGACAAATTTGGATGAAACATGGTAAAGTGTGAAGGCTGCTGTGTCTAGAGCATATCCCCAAAAGGATATAGGAAGATTTATGTGACTCATCATAGATCGTACCATATCTAATAGGGTACGATTCCTCCTTTCGGATACACCATTCCACTGTGGTGTTCCAGGAGGAGTGAGTTGGGATAGAATCCCACACTCAGCTAGATAGTCATGAAACTCATGGCTAAGGTATTCACCACCTCGATCTGATCAAAATATCTTAATACTCTTGCCAAGCTGGTTTTGTACTTTATTTTTGAATTCTTTGACTTTTCAAAGGATTCTGACTTATGTGTCATCAGGTACACATAACCATATCTGCTGAAGTCATCAGTAAATGTAATGAAGTACCTATAACCACCTCTAGCAACAACATTGAAAGGCCACATACATCACTATATATAAGTCCTAACAAGTCTGTTGCTCTCTCGCTGTGTCCACTAAAGGGAGTCTTTGTCATCTTGCCTAGAAGGAAAGACTAGCATTTCTCATATGATTCAAAATCAAATGAGTCTTGTAGCCCATCCTTATGGAGCTAGAATAAGTGACTCTCATTTATGTGACCTAAGTGACAATGCCAGAGATAGGTTTGGTTCAACTCATTTGACGTGAACCTTTTGGTACTTATGTTATAGATGGGGTTCTCTAAGTCTAGAATGTAGAGTCCGTTCATCAGAGGTGCACTACAATAGAACATATCATTTAAATAAATTGAACAACATTTGTTCTTTATTATAAATGAAAAACCTTTCTTGTCTAAACAAGAAACTGAAATTATATTCTTAGTCAGAGCAGGAACATAATAACATTCATCTAATTCTAGTACAAGCCCAGAGGGCAGAGATAGAAAATAAGTTCCTACAGCAACAACAGCAACCCTTGCTCCATTGCCTACTCATAGGTCCACCTTCCCCTTCGTCAATGCCCTGCTATTTCTCAGCGCCTGCACATTAGTACAAGTGTGAGATGCACATCCGGTATCTAATACCCATGATGAAGAAATAGATAGATTGACTTCTATGACATATATACCTAAAGTAGAAGTCTCACTTCTCTTCTTCTTAAGATCTTCCAGGTATGCTTTGCAGTTATGCTTCCAGTGTCCAGCTTCCTTACAGTGGAAGCAAGTTTCTTCCTTGGCCACCCCTCCTTTCGGTTTCAGTGCCTTGCCTTTGCCCTTGACTTGGGACTTTCCCTTACCTTTAGGCTTTCCCTTGCCTTTCTTCTTTTGCACCATCAAAATGGAGTCGGGTTTTCCCTTCTTATGGTTGAGCTCATCAGTTCTCAACATACTAAGCATCTCAGGCAGTGGCTTATCAATTTCATTCATGTTGTAATTCATGACAAATTGATTGTTGCTTTCTGGCAAGGATTGCAAGATCAAATCAGTGGGCAGTTCTTGTCCAAGTGAAAGTCCCATCCTCTGTAGGTTCTCTATGTACCAAATCATCTTGAGTACATATGGACCTACGGGAGTCCCATCTTGCATCTTGCACTGAAACAATGCCTTGGAGATCTCGTATCTCTCGTGCCTTGCTTGACCTTGATACAGTTGATGAAGATGTTCAACCATATCAAAAGCATTCATGAACTTGTGTTGCTTCTGAAGCTCAGAGTTCATGGTCGCGAACATGAGGCATGACCCATCAAATGTATCATCTTGATGCTTCTTGTAAGCATCTCGGTCAGCTCGCGAGGCAGTGGCAAGAGGTGCTTTCAGAATGGGCTGCTCCTGGATGTACAATTTTCTTTCTTGAGTGAGAACG
Source organism: Wurfbainia villosa (assembly GCA_025175895.1). NCBI lineage: Eukaryota > Viridiplantae > Streptophyta > Magnoliopsida > Zingiberales > Zingiberaceae > Wurfbainia > Wurfbainia villosa. Next base: position 31,817,329 of record CM045992.1, on the reverse strand, counting down.
ATTCTCAGATTCCTGTACCAGTCCAGAAAAGTAGCTCCATTGAGCTTGTCGTTCTCAAGGACAGAACACAGGGAGAGAGTGTTTATGTTTGACGACATGGCAATCTACAACATAAATAATGCAGAAAGTAAATATCATATTCCATTTATCATTTAATTAGGCCTTTAATTAAATGATGCTCTCACTGAATTATAGGACTTTTTTAGAATTGAGTCATGGATGTGGTCAAACCACACTATTAGATTCATACAAACTAGCTATAATTCTAGCGGGACAAGATCCACATCATACTACACCTTGAGTTAGCTTTGGCTAAATCGCCCAAGACTTAGTATGATCGGTAGGTAACAAATTACCGATTACATCTCTATGCAACTCTTGTTTATAGGATCAAGATCCACATTTACAAAAGACCTTGAGTTAGCTTTGGTTAAATCGCCCAAGATTTAGTGTAAATGTAATCTTATCCTATCTTTCCAACCGTTGGAATATGCCTATAGTTTTACCCTATCCAATTGAGTTAACTAGTTTCACTCAATCTAATTGAGCTTATTCTCACCCAAGTTGTGATAGGCAGGATCAAGATTGTCCCTCCGCACCCTACCAAGATAATATGCATTGCTCTGCTTTGGTAGATTCAACAACAACAAATGATCGAGGTAGTGATGGCTATCAAAACTTGGTAGGCATTTCGAGTTGATTCGATTAAGATCTAATCTAATCGTGAATGTGTATCATATACGCATTAAGGCATTAATTACCCTACACTAGCATGCATCACATACATACAAGCAAAATATACTAGCATGCATTAAATACATACAAGCAAAATATACTAGCATGCATCACATACATACAAGCAAAATATACTAGCATGCATCACATATATACAAGAAAAAACAAATATATATATATATATATATATATATAATAATAATAATTAAATTGTGATGAAGTCATGACCCTACTACGATCTTCTCAAGACAATGAGAAGATCGCACGGTCAACCTAGGGTTAGCGGCTTCTCCAAGTGTCTCCTTTGACCGCCATGTGTCGTCGGCACCCTCCTCGTAACTCCGTCTTCTAGTGGACCTTCCACCACTTTATTTTGTAGATTACAAAGATGAAACTTGAGTTACATTTGAGTCTAAAAACTATTTACAATAGGAATATTAAAGGGAGAGGCACGACGCACAGGTCGCATACCATATACAACATGCACAACACAAAAATGGCGTGCAAGTCGTATTATGAATTACAACACATTTTATCCAATCACATTGGGTCCATGACCATCACAGTATCATACATAATTCTAAATTATATATTTTACAGAAATTTCTATAATTTTTCTTATTTTTCTTTTAATTTTATGAGTCACATCTCCGTAATGGTCCCACTAAGCAATTTCCGAGCGAGATCGCGGGACAATGCCTATTGCGGGGTTAGGGGAAGCGTTTCTTCTCACAAAATGAATCTCGCGAGTGTCCCATCTTGATCTTACAGTGCCTTAAGTCACTATCCCAAAAGACTAAAGCAAGAATTCACCGTTTCGGAGAGTTTTTCTCGGTGGTTGAAGCCTACAAGTGTCCCAACACTTGTTTCTTCGACTCTACGAGAAAAATACTCACAAAAACCTATAAAATAGGAAATATACAGAAATTTACAGATCAGTAATTTTTCATATCTAAAACAAAAATTACAAAACTAAACACATATATGCTTCGCACGAGGCTCTGATACCATAGTTGGACTTTTTGAGCCACAAAAATCATTTTTTGCATTGCGGAAACCTCGAAAGTCGGCCACGGATCCGTGAAAATATAAAAAAAATAATACATGTACGTGTTAAAAACCTTAGATCTACCTTAGATCTACATGTGAAGAACATTACCCTTGTAGCGATGCCATTCGCTTATCCCGCTCGTCCAAACGGCTTGTCGGATCTAGTAGAGTGTCAAGTGTACACTCCTCTATAAGTATCCACACGAACAATAGGTGGAGAAGGCAACTTAGAGTGCACTAGCACTCCTAGAAACCCACATCAAGAAGGATGAGGGAGATCACAAGAGAGGGGGAAGGAAGAAGATGAAGTTAATTCCCACAAACTTCACACTAATGCTCATCTAAAGTGGCCGGCCACTTCATGGAGGGTTAAATACCTCCATGTAATACCAAGAGCCATGGCTCTTGGTCTCCCTCATGAGGTGGCACACAATGTGTTGGATCGAGAAGTGTCGCTAGAGGGGGGGTGAATAGCGATCATAAATCTTTCGTTCGAATTCGTTCGTTGATACACAAGTAAACGAGTAAGCACAGCGGAAAATAAATGAACACGTTTATTTTACTTGGTTCACAACCCAGCGGTTGCTACTCCAAGGCCCTATTGGTCCTAGACAGCGTACGAAGGGCAAAGCACTATAACATCTCCTCCTCGTTGGAGGTAGGAGACAACGATCACAAAACCAAATATACAAGGATGAGGCAACAAGCCTACCTCACCTCGTTATGAAGAAAAACAAAGAATACAATATCAAAAATATTACTTGATTCTGCTGCTGACGAAGAAGATCGGAACTTGGCGTCGCATCAGTGTTATGACAATGTTGAAGCATTGGCGTTGTAGGAGCACTTGATGAATAAACTTGATGTATTTTGGAGTTGGAATCCTCCCCTCCTTTTATAGATTTTGGCCTCTGAATTTGTCTCCTCATCTTTAGGAACGGATTACGAAATTATCCAAAATTTATCGCGGAGTGGCCGCGTCAAACGTTATCCATTTTGACCTAGCGCAAAGGCTGATTCATCGCCATCAGTCGACTGATGCCTCCCATCAATCGACTGGCCAACGTCCAGCAGTCGACTGCCAGCCTGGCCACTTCCCTGCAGTAAGAGGTTAGCTCGAAAATTGATAAATGCGACGGTTTCTGACCGTCCATCTCGACCTAGACCTTCCACGGGAAGTCTTAATCGGATCGCCGCCTACGGTCGTCCACGTAAAGAGGACACGACCTTACAATCTCTCACTCACACGAGCTTACCTCGATAGTAGCTCTCGCTTTCGGCCTTCCACTCGATTCCTTCGGCTCCCTCTGTAGTCACTCGAGTGTCGCCCAACCACCGCGGCTTCCTCCGGGTGTCGCTAGCCTTCAGCTCCAGCTTTAGCACTTTTCTGCACACTTGATTTAGCTCGTGAGATAACGATGTAAACTTAACTTTGTGTCTTTGCCATAATCAAAACACAGGTTCGATTATCTAGTACCCTTGCACCAACACAATGATGTGTCCATGGTGATGTGCAACATCATCATTGGTCGGTCCCACGCCAAGTCACCATGACGTGGCATTTGGTCATGCTAAACTTGACCTTTCATATTCCCTCTCAAGTCAAGTCAAACTTGACCTCTTATCTCCCATGGTTGATCAAATCCAACCATTTGATTCAAGTCATTTTAATTTAATGAATCTCTATTTATTAATTTAAATTGACTCAATGAATCAAATCTAAATTAAACTCATTCAACACTTGAATCAAATTGAGTCCAACTCAATTAGTCTAATTTGGATTACTCTTAATCCAATTTGGTTCATCACATGAACCTAATCCTCATGGACCATCATATGAACCTAATCTCCATCTAATTGCCCTTTGTGTGTGACCCTATAGGTTCTTGTAACGTTGGAACTGCTCCTAAACCGATTTAGAAACATAAGCAATGAGCGGTATCTAGCAACACATCATTGCTACCCAAGTTACAAAAATGTTGAAATCCAAAATCACCTTTGTGACTAATAATTATGACTCTCACAATATGTGACAATGTCCCTCTATCCTTGACATCTAGATTGTTCAATTAAAGCATAGACCGTGTCATCCTCTGTACAATCTATATATTGAACTTCAAGTAGATTCTCTCTAATCAAACGAGCTCAAATATCTCATATTGACTCATTTAGGCATGATCATGCACTTCGTGGTCTCACTATATCAAGAATCATGATATCACTCCCGTCATATAGGAGGGATAGATCTCATCTACATCACTCACATCGCTCCACATAATTTGTTACATACCCAGTAATCGCCTTTATAGTCCACCCATTTATGGGGGACGTTTGACGAAGCCAAATTATGCAACTTCTTATGTAGGAAACCATGGTGACTTCAAGTCCAAAGACTAATAGTCATACTAATAGTCACATGAGAAAATATATGACACTCATATAACGATCCATGATACTTTCTCATGGTGGGTCATTCAGTATACATTCTCCAATGCATTCCCATGTGTCAACTTAATATCTCATATCCATGACTTATGAGATCAAGTCATCGAGTTGACTTACATGCTAGTCTCTTCGCATTAACTTTGTCCCTGAATGTTAATTCTTGACTAGGAATGATTAAGAGTAGTGTTCTCTATATAATCTCATTATCGATTCAACCAATCGATTGATATAGATAAGTACCTTCTACTCAAGGACGTTATTATACTTAGTTATTTGGCACCAATACAAGTAAGTATAATAACCATAAAGAAATGCCTTTATTAATATATATATAGGAATATGATACAACAAGTCCATACAACAATCATCACATGATTGACTCTAGGGATTTCACTAACATCCACACTACCAGACCAAGCTGAAATTAAAGATAAAATTTCATCCCAACTTGAGGACGCTAGTGAATTTCTTATCCCTTAAGGGAAAGTCGTGTTTCACTTCTTTGCTTCGGTCGCTTGTGCATGGCGATCTTGTCTCACGTCCCCAAAATAAAATTTTGTCAATTAAACTAATTCATACGGAGATGGATTACCCAAGTAACCGATACATCATCGTGCAATTTGATTTGAGTAGTCGCTTAAACAAACTTGTTGTTCAAACAACCTAACTCTTTTCCTCGATTAGCCACGAAATAGATGATGTACGGATCGCTGGTTTTTGCATTTATCTTCGGGGTCCATGATCATACAATTAAAATCCAATTACATAGAACATGAAAGAAAACTAAACAAGAATTATACCTCTTGTTTACCTCTTGATCTTTTATTGTATGACCTAACATCTTCTTGGACGTTGTGTCGGCAACGATCATTCAAGAATTGAAGCCTCCTAGATCACGTATCTTCCTTTCCTTGCTCTCTCCGAACAAAGGAAGATAACCCTCCCTTCTTTTCCTATCTCATGCCGAACACAAAGCTCTCCTCATCTCCTTGCTTGCGCCGACCACCAAAGCCTCCAAGAGTTGGTGTTCGTCGCCCCTAAGGAGAAAGAAGAAGAGATTGAGGAAGAAAGGACCTTCTTCCTCCTTGCTTTGTTTCCACCATCCCTAGGAGAGGGAGAATTAGCACCGTCCCTTGCTGGATGGAGAAGGAGCACCGACCTCAAGAAGAGGAAGAGTAGGCGGTGACCAAAGGAGAGGAAAAGAGAAGCAAAACCTAACCCTAATCCTCTAACCTTGCCACCCACAAAAGACAAGCCAAACCCTAGAACGTTTTCCGCCCAAGCCTCTCCCCTTCTTATATAGATCTAGGCTTCATGAGGTATTTATAATAAGATACAATAGGGACCATGAGGAGGAGTTGGATCTTGGCCACCCAATGGATCCGAACCCAATCCATTAATGATAATCCATTCCACTAAAGCGATCATCATTGATCTACCTCACCAACCCCTATAATTAAATATGGGCTCCATATATTATTTGTACAAATATCTCTCCGTATTTAAGATATCAAATTTTTGTTAATTAATTAATTTATTGACGATTAATTAATTAACATCTAACTCCATGAGTAGTATCACACAACCTCATCATCATGTTGGACCAAGTCCACCTGCAAGATTTACATGATAATCCTTATGACCTCCTCAAGGAGACATCATCATCCTAATACATAGGACACGGTTTCCTCCTATAATCAACAACATACCATGTAAATAATATTATTTCCCAACTTACCAGGCCTATCGATTTAACCCATAAATCTCGTCCATTGGTAAATCAAAGAAATAAATATTAAGTACATATGCCCATTATTATATCGCGATTAAGAGCATATACACCATAATATCCGAGGTCTAATTCAATTATGTAGTCAGCAATAAATTGAATCACCTTTAAATTAGTCCTGCTCAATACACACAAAGTGTACTAGTGTAATTCTATTGTCAAGATAAACCAATATCAAATTACACTATAACCATGCCAATGGTTTATCCAAAACCATCTTGGTTGTGAGCCTCTACTTATACTCTACAAGGAACTGATAACATGATCTTCTGTGTGACACCACACACCATGTTATCTACAATGTAAAGTATTAGACAAGATGCACACATATAATAAATATAAAATGCAAACAATGATCATGTGTTTCTTATTTCACAATGAAGATGTTCATAGAAAGGCTAGGCTTTCAGTATACATCCTAACAATCTCCCACTTTTACTAAAAGACTATGCTGCCATCAAACTTCCATACATCTGATTCTTATTCCCTCCACATGCCTATCAAAATCTCTCACTGAAAGGGCCTTAGTGAAAGGATCTACCAGGTTATCCTCTGATGCAATCTTAGTGATAGTAAGTTCTCCTCGCTTTACGATCTCTCGTATAAGGTGGTACTTGCGCTCTATGTGTTTACTTGCCTTATGGGCTCGTGGTTCCTTCGAGTTTGCAACTACACCATTGTTATCACAATAAATTGTGATAATTCTAGGGAAACCAGGAATCACATCCAAGTTCATCAAGAAGTTCCTGAGCCATACAACTTCTTTGGCTACCTTAGAGGCTGCCACATACTCAGCTTCCATGGTAGATTCCACCAAGCATTTCTACTTGATACTCCTCCATACAATGGCTCCACCTCCCAAAGTAAACACAAAACCCGAGGTAGACTTACTATTATCCCTATCTGATTCGAAGTCAGAATCTGTGTAACCCACAGGGAGTAATTGATCTGCCTGGTATACAAGTATATAATCCCTAGTCCTTCTCAAGTACTTTAATATATGCTTTACCGTAGTCCAATGTCCATGTCCTGGATTACTCTGATATCTGCTAAGCTTGCCCACAACAAAGCAGATATCTGGTCTCGTACATAACATAGCATACATGATGCTTCCTACCGCTGAAGCATAAGGAACCGCCTTCATCTCCTTTATCTCCTTTGATGTTCAAGGACACATCTCTTTAAATAAAAGTACTCCATGCCAAAAAGGTAGAAAACCTTTCTTGGAGTTCTGCATGCTAAAACGAGCTAAAATAGCATCTATGTTTGAAGCTTGAGATAAGCACAACATCCTTTTCTTGCGATCCCTTATAACTTTAATCCCAAGAATGTGTCCCACTTCTCCCAAGTCCTTCATATCAAATTATTTGGACAACCATACCCTTACGTCTGATAACACTTTGACATTGTTGCCAATGAGCAAAATGTCATCTACGTATAGTACAAGAAATACCACCACGTTTCCATCACATCTCTTAAATACACAAGACACATCTGGACTTTAAATAAATCCATATGACTGGATTACCTCATCAAAGCAGATGTTCCAAAATCTTGAAGCTAGCTTCAATCCATAAATGGACTGATTAAGCTTACACACAAGATGCTCTTTGCCATTTGCAATGAATCCCTCTGGTTGCTCCATATAGATGTTTTCTTCAAGACTTCCATTAAGGAATGCTATCTTTACATCCATCTGCCAAACCTTAAAATCCATATATGCAGCAATAGACAAGAGAATCTGAATAGACTTAATCATGGCTATCAGCGAAAAGGTCTCCTCATAATCGATACCCTCTTTCTGAGTATACCCTTTCGTAACAATTCTTGGTTTGATGGTCTTTACCTTCACGTCTAATCATCTCTTTATTTTGTAGATCTACTTGCATCCAATGGATTTTACACCATTAGGTGGTTTTACTAGCTCCCAGACCTAATTTGAATCCACAGATTCTATCTCAAAATTCATCACCTTTTGCTAAGATACCACATCTTTATCTTAGATTGCCTCGTCATATGTCCAAGGATCAGGTTCATGTTCGCTAGGGACCAAATCAGAAGATTCTCTCAAGAACATAAATCTATCAGGTTATTTAACAACCCTCCAACTACGACGAGGTATCACCTGCGTATCCTCTGTGACACGCGGTGCAGTGACTTATGGTATGTCCTCTTGTACCATTGGTACTGAAGTAGTGACTTTCCCTTTTAATTCCTCCATAACAATCTTGCTCATGGGCTTGTGATTCATCACATAGTCTTCCTCTAAAAATTGGGCGTTCGTGCTAACGATGTCCCTCTAATCTCTAGAACGATAGAACAAACCACCTTTCATTCCTTTGGGATAGCCTACGAACAGGTGCACTTCTGTACGAGATTCCAACTTACTAGTATCTCCCTTTAGCACATGTGCTGGACTACTCCAAATTCGAATATGTCTCAGACTAGGTTTTCGCCTAGTTCACAATTCTGTGGGAGTAGAAGGTGCTGATTTAGATGGTACCAAGTTCAGAATATACACTGTCATTTCCAGAGCATAACCCTAGAACGAATCTGGTAACTCAGAATAACTCATCATCGATCTAACCATCTCCATAAGAGTCTTATTCCTTCACTCTGCCACACCATTCTGCTGGGGTGTACCAGGTGCAGATAGTTGGGATTGAATCCCAACCTCTGATAAGTAACTCCTAAACTCTCCCAAGAGGTACTCACCACCACGATTATATCGTAGTGTCTTGATACTTTTACCTTGACATTTTTCCACATTAGTCTTGAATTCTTTAAACTTGTCAAAGCATTCAGACTTGCACCGCATCAAGTAAATGTATCCATATCTTGAATAATTGTCTATAAAAGAGACGAAATATTCAAAACCACCTCTAGCCTGGATAGACATAGGACCACACAAATCAGAATGAACCAATTCCAACACATCTTTTGCTCTATACCCCTCAGCCTTAAAAGGCCTCTTAGTCATTTTGTTGGGGATTTGACGCCCGCTAGAGGGGGGGTGAATAGCGCGAGACCCGTACGTGAATGGAATTCGTTCGCGTGCTTGTCTACAAAATTCGTTATGCACAGCGGAATAGAAATAATAGCAATAACGAAATACAACAATCACGAACACAAAGATATAACGTGGTTCGGAACCACACGGTTCCTACTCCACGGATTGAGCTCTAAAGAGCTCTAGTGATGCACACGCAATCACTAATCAATAATAACTCCTTCTCAGAATAATCCGGAGGCGGAGAAACCTCGTACAAGGATTACACTAAGTAATACACAAGATACAAGCAAATACAAGTAAGAAATACAATGCAAGTAAAGGAAAAACAACTTTACAAGAACTTTGGATTGCTTGATCTTTGATTGCCTTGAACTAGCTTTGAAGGACTAGAAAGCACCAACTTCCCCCTTCAATTTCGCCCGAGAAAATCGCTGCTAAAACCCTCCTTCCGAGCTGCCTTTATAACCTGCGTCGGCCGATTTTCGCATCGCGATCGCCATAAGTCCCGGTCGTGATGCCACTGTTGTCGTGAGACAACGGATCGATCCACGCTGGAAAAACTCCAACGGATCTCTTGGCGGTCCGATCGCCAACATTGGCGGCCGATCTAACGCCCGTAGTCGACCGCCTCGACTACGAGTGTCTGAATGCTCGACACTCGGAGCGGTCATCGCCATCCCTTGGTAGTCGATCGCCAAACCATTTTCCCCGGCCGGTCGAACTCAAGTCGACTCACGGCAGTCGAACCGGCCATAATGCCAGTCGACTGCCAACCTCAAGAATGAGGTTTTAACCCAAGTATGGTGCCCCCATACTTTCTAGACCACCCTTAGCCTAGACCTAAGCCTTCTAGCCACCTCCATCAGCCTCACGCCTCTCGGATCCCTCCAAGTCATCCATGACTTGTTCATCCATCGCGCTAGCCTCCAGGTGCTTCCCTCGGATATGTCATGCTAACGGTGTCTACACCGCCAAGGCACATTGGACTTATGCCGCCAAGACTCCGCTTGGACTTTATGCCGCCAACCATTGGACTTATGCTGCCAAGACTCCCGCTTGGACTTTACGCTGCCAATATCAAACCCTTGGACTTCTCAAATGCCAAGACTCAAGCTTGGACTTTCCCTTGCCAACCCATGTTGGACTTTCCATGCCAAGACCCATGCTTGGACTTTCCATTTGCCAAGACTCATGCTTGGACTTCTCATTTGCCAAGACCCATGCTTGGACTTCTCATGCCAAGTGCTCAAGACTTGGACTTTTCCAATTGCCAAGTGTCCCACTTGGACTTTCCATGCCAAGTACCCATGACTTGGACTTTACCTTGCCAAGACCCATGCTTGGACTTCTCATAATCACATGGTCAACCCTAGTCAACCTTTAAGGTCTCTCTCGAGTCAAACTCGAGTCCGGTCAAACATGACCCAGGTCGATTGCTCCAACAATCTCTCCAACATATTAACCGACATTAATGTCAAACACCAATGCCAAAACACTTTGTCAAATCCCTTTGTCAAACATCAAAACATCACTCGAGTCAAACTCGAGTCTGGTCAATCGTGACCTGGGCCGATTGCACCAATAATCCCCCCCTTTTTTGATGTTTGACAAAAACCAAATAAAACCATTGAGTTAGAACACTAACTCAAATCCCTTACCAATTATCCCAAATTGGTAAATACTCACCAAATGTTCTCCCCCAAACATTCAAGTGAAAATGTAAACCAAATGTTCTCCCCCAAACATTCTCCCCCTTTTTGACTAACATCAAAAAGGTTATCTCTCCAAGGAGGTCAATGTCTCATGTCCCAATGAGATCTTACAATCTCCCCCTTGATCCAAAAATACCTAGGATGCCTACCATCTTCCTAGTGATAAGTCACATATCACTCAAGAAAGGCAATCCTATTCACTCTCCCAATTTCCAAATTGGGTATCAAAAACCCATCAATTTTCCCAATTGATGATACTCTCCCAAAAACATCTCCTCTTCAAGGAGAAAACACATCCATCATCCCAAGATGGATTCCTCCCCCTAAAGGCTTGCTCCCCCTTGACCATTGCACCAACAATGTCCTTGGGAAGCCCCTAAGCCAATAGGAACTCTAAACCATCAAAATTAAGGTTCTAAGTTCAACATAGAACTTTTACTCACCCTAAATTTGATACTTTGACCTAACACAACTCCTAATCCATATCCAATGGATTTTCACCCTTCATAATGCTTCCCAAAGCATATCCTAGGGTTAGGGACCTTTACCATGGCTGAAAATGGGCTAAACAAACCTTGTTAACCCGAAATCAGACACAGATCGACTGGCAATGATCGATATTGCCATCCATCGATCGTGACACCAAGTGGCGGATCATTGTCCGAAATTCCCGAATTTCAACTATCAGATCGAATTTCAGAAATTCATAACTAATTATGCGTATATCTAAAAAACATGAAAATTCATACGTATAATACTTATGACCAAAATAATGGGTGAAAAATCTTTTAAAAATATTTTACCCATAAAATAGTGAAATTGATACAAAATCCAAAAGTGACTAAAAACTTTAAAGTTTAAGCTCACTTTGTATCAATCTCATCAATGGTGATTGCTATCAAAAGATAGACTTCACCAAGGTTTTTCAAAATGATTTTAACCCGTTTTCAAAACCTTATTTTGGATCATATTCCTTGGGCTCTATGTACATGACTTGTACACATGCTCTCCCAATGATCCACAAATAAAATTAGATGAGTTTTGGTTCAACTAGATGCAAAAACTATGCACCTTGAACTCAATTCATATCCTAACATCTCACATGTATCTAGGGTGTATAAATACACATACATGTCAATTGGATGTGAGATGTGGGTTTTGTTCTCCCTAAACTAGGGTTTCATGCATTTTCTAAGACAACCCTACTTGATTCCCTTATAAATGGGACTTCAAGTCATGCCATAGTCCTTAAATCTATTTCAACCAAATTGTCTTAAATGCATGAATGATTATGACATTTAGAGATGATATGGATAAACACATGCTCATAATCATGATGTCATGGAATAATATGAAATCTAAAAACACATGACATTAATCCAAAAACCTAAGCATACTCATGACATATAAAATCATAGAAATAGGCATGATGTCATGACATGGCATATGGCAATCAAAGCATGGCATATAAAATATATAGGTATAATAATACCTAAATTTTAATATTAATTGCCGTTTGTTGGGATTAAACATATTTTGCCATATTAACCTAATCTCCCTAGTGTGCCAAAAACCCAAAATGGCACACTAACTTCTAAACCTAAATTGTGCCAATTCGATCATTTTATCAATACTCATAATTAATATTGGCACATCCTAAAGACCTTTAGGATTCAAATCAAACCACATTCCCAAGGTAGCCATAACCTTGAAAAAGACCTAAAATGCCACCTTTGTCATGGTTGAGTTAACTACCCATCCAATCACGATTGGCACACCCTAAACCCAACTAGCGTGAATCAATCACGCTCTTAGGAACCCAAAACCGATTTGAGCTCCTAGGGTTAATTAGGTATACCTTAGGGATATCCTCCCTAGATACCTTCCTAATGACCTTCCTAGGCTTGTTGGCCTTGGTCATTTGGGTCTTACCTAGGTTGACTCTAGGGGTGACTCCCCTTGCAACCTTCTTAGTGGCCACCCTAGGTTTCCTAGAAACCCTAGCCACTAGACACACCCTTTGGTCAACTCTAGGGATGACTTCCCTATTGACCTTGGTCTTCCTAGACCTAGTTTGTGTTCCATAATCAAATGGAACACTATGGTAAGTCACCTTAGGCTTAGGTTTGTGACCCAAACCTTGCTTGCCCTTGGTTGACTTTTGACTCTTAGGTCCTAAATGTTGACTTTGAGATTTTGACTTAGGAGTTTGACCAATTGACCCTTGCATGTGATTTTGCATAACCTTAAGGGTCTTTTCAAGTTTTTCAAGCCTTGACCTCAAGGCTTGGTTTTCTAATTCTAATTGCCCAATTTTAGAATTTTGATTTAAATCTTGGGCATGGGACTTCCTAGGCATATGCCTAGTCCATTTTGGATTAAAACCTAGATGTTCTTGTATTTTCTTAATAGATTCCCTAGGTATGGTTTTTCTAGGGACATTAGTCCCAAATTTCTCCTTATTACTAAAATGGACACTTTTAGCTCCTAAGCAAAAATATTTATTCCTATTAGCATGCTTTTCATAAATTGCAAGAGAATTAAAATTATTTCTAGCATGCTTTTGCCTATTAACTAAAGAGGGTGCATTATTTAAATGATATACCTTAGGGTTTGCCTTAATGGCTCCCCCTACTTGTGAAGCTCCTCCTCGCCCCTTCTTCTTCCCCCTAGGGCATTGACTCCGATAATGCCCCTTTGAATTGCACTTGAAGCATATGATGTGCTCCTTGCTCTTGATATTTGGGGAACCGGCATCCTTGACTTTTGGTGCCGGTGGAGCTTTCCTAACCTTCTTTGGGCACTTGCTCTTATAGTGCCCAAATTCCCTACACTCAAAACACATAATATTATTTTTATTTGACATTAGAGTGTTTGAGTTACCTAGGGTAGTGGTGGAGTTTTCTTGAACTTGCTCTTCCTCTCTACCGGATGTAGATGGTTCCTCTTGTTGCTTCGGTGTTGAGGATGGTCTCTCCTCCTCAATAATAGAAGTGGATGCTTCTTCCACTTCCTCCACCAATCCGGAAGTTGATTCCCTATCAACTTCAGACTCCTCAAGCTCTTTAGATGGAGATGTGCTTGCTTTTTGCTTGAGAGGGTGTGCACTCCTCTTCTTCTTCTTCTTCTTGTTGGAGTTGATCTTCACTCCAACAATCTCATTAGGGACCAAATCAAGAATAAATTTTACTACCTTCATGTTTTTCTCGAAGGCTTGGAGTTGATCTTCACTCCACTTCTTCTTCTTGAGGAACCCTCCCTTTGGTCCTATCGGATAGCTATATCCCTCCATTAAAATGGACCATTCCTCGAAGTCCCTCATCATCAAAAAATCTTCAATTCTTGCCTTCCAAGAATTGAAACCTTCTCGTCCATAGAATGAATAAGGGACCGGTGTGTTGATGTCCCATCCTAATTGATCTTGGACTTCGATCTTTTACCCTCTAGCATCTTGCTCCCGGTTGTTAATCCGTTGAAGAGCCACCAGGCTCTGATATCACTTGTTGGGGATTTGACGCCCGCTAGAGGGGGGGGGTGAATAGCGCGAGACCCGTACGTGAATGGAATTCGTTCGCGTGCTTGTTTACAAAATTCGTTATGCGCAGCGGAATAGAAATAATAGCAATAACGGAATACAACAATCACGAACACAAAGATATAACATGGTTCGGAACCACACGGTTCCTGCTCCACGGATTGAGCTCTAAAGAGCTCTAGTGATGCACACGCAATCACTAATCAATAATAACTCCTTCTTGGAACAATCCGGAGGCGGAGAAACCTCATACAAGGATTACACTAAGTAATACACAAGATACAAGCAAATACAAGTAAGAAATACAATGCAAGTAAAGGAAAAACAACTTTACAAAAACTTTGGATTGCTTGATCTTTGATTGCCTTGAACTAGCTTTGAAGGACTGGAAAGCACCAACTTCCCCCTTCAATTTCGCCCGAGAAAATCGCTGCTAAAACCCTCCTTCCGAGCTGCCTTTATAACCTACATCGGGCTGGATTTCCGCCTATCAGTCGACTGCCATAAGTCCCCAGTCGACTGATGCCACTGTTGTCGTGAGACAACGGATCGATCCACGCTGGAAAAACTCCAATGGATCTCTTGGCAGTCGACTGCCAACATTGGCAGTCGATTAAGCGCCCCGTATCGGCCCGATCGGCTCTGGGCGTTACATGCTCGACACTCACTCGATGGCGATCATTGCGAGCATTTTCAGCCTCAAGATGGCAGTCGAACTCAAGTCGACTCACGGCAGTCGAACCGGCCATAATGCCAGTCGACTGCCAACCTCAAGAATGAGGTGTTAACCCAAGTATGGTGCCCCCATACTTGCTAGACCACCCTTAGCCTAGACCTAAGCCTTCTAGCCACCTCCATCAGCCTCACGCCTCTCGGATCCCTCCAAGTCATCCATGACTTGTTCATCCATCGCGCTAGCCTTCAGGTGCTTCCCTCGGCTATGTCATGCTAACAGTGTCTACACCGCCAAGGCACATTAGACTTACGCCGCCAAGACTCCGCTTGGACTTTACGCCGCCAACCATTGGACTTATGCTGCCAAGACTCCCGCTTGGATTTTACGCTGCCAATATCAAACCCTTGGACTTCTCAAATGCCAAGACTCAAGCTTGGACTTTCCCTTGCCAACCCATGTTGGACTTTCCATGCCAAGACCCATGCTTGGACTTTCCATTTGCCAAGACCCATGCTTGGACTTCTCATTTGCCAAGACCCATGCTTGGACTTCTCATGCCAAGTGCTCAAGACTTGGACTTTCCCAATTGCCAAGTGTCCCACTTGGACTTTCCATGCCAAGTACCCATGACTTGGACTTTACCTTGCCAAGACCCATGCTTGGACTTCTCATAATCACATGGTCAACCCTAGTCAACCATTAAGGTCTCCCTCGAGTCAAACTCGAGTCCGGTCAAACATGACCCGGGTCGATTGCTCCAACAATCTCCCCAACATATTAACCGATATTAATGTCAAACACCAATGCCAAAATACTTTGTCAAATCCCTTTGTCAAACATCAAAACATCACTCGAGTCAAACTCGAGTCTGGTCAATCGTGACCTGGGCCGATTGCACCAACACATTTTACCTTCCATGCAAGATTCACAGGTTGGGAAATCTTCCACCACTAATGAACCCCAAGGTCCATCAACTATCAACCTTTGAATTGTACTCAGGATAATATGACCTAACCTTAGATGCCAAAGATACGTTTGGTTCATTTTCGAAGGTTCTTTTCTCTTATTAGATATAGAAGATGAGTTATTTATTTCTATTTGCATCGTGGGAGCTTTTAGTTTAAGAGTGTATAAATTTCCTACCAACGTACCAGAACAGATAATCTCCCTATTCCTTTTTGTAACAACTCTGTCATTAAAAGAAATAGAATATCCATCCAAAAATAATTTAGAAACTGAAATCAAATTCTTTCGAAATGAAGGTACATAAATGCAATTTCTCATAACCAAAGTTTTATTCCTATCAAAAGATAAATAAACATCTCCCCCTGCAATAGCTGCCACCTTTGCAGCATTGCCCATGTAGACGGTAATCTGTCCCTCAGCTAGTCGTCTGGTTTCTTGGAACTCTTGCAAAGAGTTGCATACATGATAAATGGCTTCTATATCTACACACCAGGTACCGGTAGATAACACTGCTAAATATATTTCAATAACTAAACCAAAAGATATACCTTTGTTCTTCTTTCGGTTAGGACAGTCCGCCTTCCAATGTCCAGTCTGCTTGCAAGTGAAGCACTCGCCTTTTGGCTTCTTCACTCCTCCCTGAGATCCTCCCGCCACCTTTGCTACACCTTGTTTCTTCTTCTTCTTGCCTTTCGACTTAGAAGTAGAAACCTTTTGAGCAACCATGGCCTGAGAACTCTGATGAAAAAGTCCCTCTACCGCCTGGAGTTATGTTAGAAGCTCCCCAATGAATACAACCTCTTATTCATGTTGTAGTTCAGGCGAAACTGGTCAAAACTTCTAGGTAAAGATTGGAGAATGATATCGACCTGGGTTTCCCCATCGATCTCCACTCCAAGGACTTCCAGCTGATTCAAATGAGCCATCATCTTGAGAACATGATCCCTCACGGGTGTTCCCTCAATCATGGTGGTCATCATCAAGTTCCTCATAGCTTCTTGCCAAGCAGCCCGATTCTGGTGTCCGAAAAGTTCCTTGAGATTGAGCATCATGTCATAGGCAGTATTAATGGTCTGATGCTGATGTTGTAATACATTTGACATAGAAGCCAAAATGTAACACCGTGCCATCTCATCAGCCTTGATCCACTACCTATAACTCTCTTTCTCCTTTTCACCAGAATCATCTGTTGGCTTAGGAGGACAATTTTCGAAGAGTACATATTTGTACTCCTCAGCAGTTAAGACAATATCATGATTCCTTTTCCAATCAACATAGTTAGGTCCAGTAAGTTTGTTTTCTTTCAGAATCACAACAAGTGGGTTGAAAGCCATTTTGAAAAAAACCTAAAAAACACAGTGATCAAAACATTAGATTTCAAAAATTTATTGATTCCTCAAACAATAAAATTTTAAAATCAACTAACACCTCAAAACACCGAGAATATCATATGCACAATAGTGTGGATGTATATGAATTCCACATTTGTAAGAGGAGGTTTTACCAATTAATTTTATTATCCTATCAACCTTACTTTTTGACAAATAAAATTAATAGTTGGTTCCTTTTCATCCCTACAAATGAAAACAATTACTTCGATGGAGAGGATACTTTTATTTGCATTTAACTATTTACCATTACCTGATACTAAGGGAATTACCTCGGATTATGTGCCTTCCGATTGGGAAGTAAACACGCTCCTAAACAGTTTCCTAAAACCATATTTCACCTAGTGGTCCGTAAAACAAACTCATCTGATATGGAGGAAGGCACTCAAAGCCAACGCGTAAGTTTGTTCGCATCACATGTCAAATTGTAATGGAGACCGCGAGAATTAAAAATATCTCTCTCCCACTTATTAATTTAAAATTGAGGAATTTTAATTATGCAACCACAACAAGCATATAAATCAAAAGCAATAAATATGAAAAATAACAAATTTTCCAACTATTATAGCTTTTGTTCTCCAATATGCCTCAAGTCATGTTGGCACCTCGTCCGCTCCTCCCTACACCATGTACAAGCCATCCTCTCGAAGGGGATCTGAGCTGAGAAAAATTATTTTAATATACATCCATCGATCCTATACTCCACAAAGGAGTGTACATGAAATCTAGATCAAAAGTAAACTAAAATAAAAGAGTGGCTAAACAATGCCGTACTTAATTACAAAAATTAAAAACTAGCCTCGTCAATCCCGAGGGTTCAAATAATATTACAATTATACACACACAATCACATACAATCACATATGGTCATAATAGTTGGATCTTATGCCTACAAGCAAAAAGTTAGACTACGCACATCCTATTATTATCCAGAACATATAATATATGATAAGTGCATAAAAGTAACCAAATCCAAAACACACAAAACTGAAAATCGTAGCTCTGATACCACTTGAAGGGAAAGCTGCATTTCTCTGCTTTGCTTCGGTCGCTTGTGCATGGCGATCTTGTCTCACATTCTCGGATTAAAATTTTATCAATTAAACTTATCCGAACAGAGATGGATTACCTAAGCAACCGATACATCATCGTGGTATTCGATTTGAGTAGTTGCTTGAACAAACTTGTTGTTCAAGCATCCTAACTTTTTTCCTCGATTAGCTGCGGAATAGATGATGTATGGATCGCCAATTTTTGCATTTATCTTCGGGGTCCATGATCATACAATTATAATCCAATTACATAGAATAAGAAACAAAACTAAACAAGAATTATACCGCTTGTTTACCACTTGATCTTCTATTGTATGACTTATCCTCTTCTTGGACTTTGTGTGGGAAACGATCTTCCAAGAATTGAAACCTCCTAGATCACATTTCTTCTTTTCCTTGCTCTCTCCGAACAAAGGAAGATAACCCAACCTTCTTCTCCTCTCTCGTGCCGAACACAAAGCTCTCCTCGTCTCCTTGCTTGTGCTGCCCACCAAAGCCTCCAAGAGTTGGTGTCCGCCGGGCCTAAGGAGAAAGAAGAAGAGATTGAGGAAGAAAGGACCTTCTTCCTCCTTGCTTTGTTGCCACCGACCCTAGAAGAGGGAAAATTGGCGTCGTCCCTTGCTGGATGGAGAAGGAGCACCAGCCTCAAGAAGAGGAAGGGTAGGCGGCAGCCATATGAGAGGAAAAGAGAAGCAAAACCTAACCTTAATCCTCCAACCTTGCTACCGACAAAAGACAAGCCAAACCCTAGCACTTTTGCCCTCCCAAGCCTCTCCCCTTCATATATTGATCTAGGCTTCATGAGGTATTTATAATAGGCTACAATAGGGATCATGAGGAGGAGTTGGATCTTAACCACCCAATGGATCCGAACCCGATCAATTAATGATAATTCATTCCACTTAAGCAATCATCATTGATCTACCTCACAAACCCCCATAATTAAATATGGGCTCCATATATTATTTGTACAAATATCTCCCCGTGTTTAAGATATTGAAAGTCCATTAATTAATTAATTTATTGGCAATTAATTAATTAACATCTAACTCCATGAGTAGTACCACTCAACTTCATCATCATACTAGACCAAGTCCACCTGCAGAATTTACATGATGATCCTTATGAGCTCCTCAAGGGGACATCATCATCCTAATACATAGGACACGATTTCCTCCTATAATCAACGACAGACCATGTAAATAATATTATTTTCCAACTTACCTGGCCTATCGATTTAACATATAAATCTCGCCCATTGATAAATCAAAGAAATAAATATTAAGTATATCTGCCTGTTATTATATCGGGATTAAGATCATGTACACCATAATATCCGAGGTATAATTCAATTATTTAGTCAGCAATAAATTGAATCACCTCAAAATCGATCCTGCTCAATACACACAAATTGTACTAGTGTAATTCTATGGTCAAGATAAACCAATACAAAATTACACTACAACCATGCCAATGGTTTTTCCAAAACCATCTTGGTTGTGAGCCTCTACTTATACTCTATAAGGAACTGATAACATGATCTTCTGTGTGACACCACACACCATGTTATCTACAATGTAAGTATTAGACAAATGCACACATATAATAAATATAAAATGCATACAATGATCATGTGATTCTTATTTCAAAATGAAGATGTTCTTATAAAGGCTAGGCTTTCAGTATACATCCCAACAATCCCCTTCTCAATTTATGGGAAAAGCTTCAATGAAGCATTGTGTGACTTAGGGTCATCAGTAAGTGTGATTCCCTATCCATACTACTTGAAGATGAGACTGAATGGGCTCCAACGAGCAAACCTTGGTATTCATATGGGGGACGACTCAGTCAAGGAACCCGTCGCCATGTTAGCACATGTGCTTGTGGTGGTCGAGAACTTCATCATATATACAGATTTTATCATACTTGAAATAGGACCAGATCCCTAGAATCCCATCATCTTGGGAAGACCCTTTATGGAAACTGTGGGGGTGTGTATAGATGTAAAGGCACACTAAATCTCCTTAGAGGTAGATGGAGAGATCATCATTTTCAGCCTATCAGAGTGCAGAGCTCCCTACCTAGACGACTTTACTTTCAGCAGGATAAAACTGAGTCTATTGGATGTGAACACTGAGATGGATGAATGGAGGTTCATAGAACCTCCAGAGCCAAGTTGATAATGGAGTGTGGTCTAGCTAAATGACCTTAAACAAAGCGCTTCTTGGGAGGCAACCCAAGTTTAGTTTTTAGGTTTTCTTTTGATTGTATTGCATTCATTTGGTTAATTTGAACTTTTATTTCCATTTCATTTAGTATTAGGACCAAAAATAACTTGCTAGGTAAAAATAAAATCAAATTTTAGCTTACACGGTGAAACATGTGAGAAAATTCGGACCGTTTGCATAAAAATAGAGAAATAGGGGACACACAGCCTGACCGTGTGTTTTTCCATGGTCGTACCCGACTAACCCGAGGTGCACACGGCCTGGCCGTGTGTTTTCACACGGTCATGTCGCGCTAGGTTAAAAAGGGCACATCGTGCATTTTTGCCCCAAATGGCCCGTGTGTTTCGATTTTTCTTGCCCTAGCCGTGTGGATCCTTCGTCCCCTCCACCTAAGAGCTTTTCCAACCTTCAAAGAAGCCAAATGGAGCAAGGATGAGGAGAACCAATGCCCCTCAAGCTTCGGAGGAGGGTAACACTCTTCCAACCCTATTTTTTCGCAATAATGAGGATAGGGATAGATATAATATGCTTTATACTCGTAAAATCACTGTAACTAGGTATCTTGATGAAGATTTGCTAGAGTCCTTAGGGTTGTTAGGTGACATTCAAGCCCTATTTGCAAAAATGGGGTGGGAAGAGATAATGGGAATAAGACACCCAACCTACCCTAGGATAGTTTTGGAATTTTTAAGTTCTTTAGAAGCTGAGGTTTTAACAGGTAGAGAGAGCGAAGAGGGTAGGATTACCTTTAGGATATTTAACATTGAGCATGAATGGACACTACACCAATGGAACTCATGCTTTGGCTTGCCGAGTGGGGGAGAGAGAAGAACTCCTATAGGGTTCAACTCTCAAATATTTTGGACTGAGCTGATAGGAGAACACGCTTACGACCCATCTAGGGACAAAGCATCACGCCTCCAAAACCCCATTTTCCGATACCTCCACCGAATCATGGCAAGCACTATTTTTTGGTCGTGGAGAGAGTGACAGTGTAGTGAGAGCTAACGAGCTGCTTTGCCTATGGGACATGCTACAAGAAAGGAGTAGCATCGATGTAGTGTCCCATTTCATTAGACACTTAATGAAAATGGGCAAAGCAGCGAGAGGAGAGATTAATGTGGGGGGCCTGCTTACCCACATTTTTCATAGGATGGGGTATGACTACATTGCACTAGATAGCATAGAGGGGAACCCTAGGATCGACCTGGGAGTGTGTATGGCCATGAAGATGATTGTAAGAGAGGGACACTCCTTATGATTTGTAAGGAAAAACCTGACGACCCTTAGGCTCCCCGACCCCGATCATACCACTATCACCACACGCGCTAATTGGTGCATAGACATGATCGTGGAGTCCCCATCATATGAGGGACCATCCACATCAACGCCCATCTCTCCCCCTTTGCCTCACGCTCCCTCCAGTCCATACATACATAGAATCCCATCTAGTCCATGCCGACATGAGCCTGCACCTGCACCGCCACCTTTTTCTACTTTTGAGAAGGATGTAGGTACATTTGCCTATGATTTTTCGGAGTTCTAATTGCGCCTCGATGACATATATGCCGAGTAGCAGACATAGAGGCAGCGATGGGAGGAGCAGAGTGCCTACAGGCAGGTGGAGTTTCAGGGCTTCCGGGAGCACTTCCAGTGCGCCGAGGAGTTCTATGATAAGGCCCGTGTCTATTTCCAGGAGGAGGCTACCCGCCACGGTGAGCCGCCACCGAGATCTTGGCGCATATCAGCCAGCCGAGTACATTGGGGCTAGGGAGGAGGAGCACCTAGCAGCTGCTGCATCCACTAGCTCTCAGATCTACCACATGTATATGTGGCATCAGCGACTCAGCAACAAATTCTCTCTGGATCTCGAGATGCCGAGGCTACCAGACTTTTCACCTCATCCACCATAATAGAGGTATGCTTCACTTAAGTCTGGGTGGGGGGGGCCGAAGTTTTGTTTTGTTTCTAGCAGTAGTTTCTTTCCTAATGTTTGCATTTTGGTTATCATTCATTTATTCATGCATAGTGTGTTTAGTTTATTCTTTCACTTAGTCTTGGCTATCTTTAAGCTGCCTCAGTAGTGTTTTTAAAGTTACCATCATGAGTTGTTCCCATAAGTAGCTTAACTTTATTTATCTCATGATATTTTATTTTATTTGCTCTAATGAATATTCTATACTTACATTGGTTAGTTTTTATTTTTACACCTACACATATCGAACATTTTGAAAGGGAGAGTCTCGTACATACCTAGTTATAATTCATCTTAGTAGTATAATACTTTAGAATTCACAGGTGACCCTAAGTTTAGCATTTTAGTTACTGGAGATGCTCGAATTGTGTAAGCCCATTCAGAAAAATCAAAATCTCAGTGAGCCAAAATAATAAAAGAGAGAAAAGAACAAAGAAAAAAAAGAAATGAAAAAGAAAAGAAAGAAGAAAAAGAGATTATGAGGGATAAAAAAAAGTTGTCGTGGGTCGAAATGGTTAGGTGCCCCTTTGAGACCGAGTTAGGTTACTGGAGAAACACCTACCAATTTCTCTCAATACCAAGCACGCCATTGAGACTTTGTGCTAGATTTAGAGAACGACCCTTGCTTTAGGCATGTAAGTGCCTAAGAGCCGGAGACCTTAGGAAAGATATAGGATGACGACTTAAGTCACCATGGAACAAGTATCCCCTAAGAAGATTCGCTTAGCACTAGCACGAGGAGCTTTCTTAGTGAATTTCTAGAACATATCTATTTTACTTTGATTGCAAATACCACTTGATTTGCTTGAACAATAGCCTTCTTAGTGATTTCTAGACATAAATCTAGTTAACATGCTAAGTATTGAACAATACATTTTTAAAATTTCATTGCACTTTGGTTTGCTTGAGGACAAGCAAAGATCTATGTCTGGGGGAATTGATGTGAGCAAAACATATAAGGTTTTAGGAGTAGTTTTCACTCACATCTCATCACATTTTATGTTGGTTTCATGCATATTTTACTTTGTTTTCCATGCATTTCTTATTTTCTGGTCCAGAGATATGCTCTGTATACTTTTGTGTGCAGGATATCATTTCATAGGGAAAACGATGCACATTCAGAGAAAAAAGAAGACATTTGGCAGCTGGACGTAGAAGGGAACACGACCAAGGCGTGTGCCTACACATGCCCATGTTCAGAAGGTGAAAATGGCCACCACAGCCTGACACATGGATAGGTTGTGTGTTTTCACACGGTCGTGTTGCGGCCCAGTGATTTGACGTGACTAGGGTTTTTTCTAGATTTCGCAATGATCTGGCATGATGTCTATATAAGGAAAGCTCCACCCAAACCCTAGAGGGAGGCACACCGACCGGGATGACACTCCAAAGCCCTAAAAAGATTCGGGAACTCGCATTGGGGAAGGAGAGAGTCACTCGAGGATCAAGATCTACACCACAACGGCAGAGCGAAGAGCTACAATTACATTGTAATTTGTATTTCTTGAACATTTATCATTTTATTCATGAATTCTATAATGTATTGTGACTCTCTTCTCGTATTCATGGAGTAGATTCTCTAATTCTAACATTAGGGAGTAGTTTGTGTTGAGTAGAATATTGCTATTTCAAATATGTTTTCATCCTTGAAATCGTATTTGCAATATTTAGATCTATAGCTTTGTGTTTTGGTTTTCTATCTTCTGTGCGTAGACGATACGAGGAGTGATAGTCCTCGTATCTAAGATTTAGGGCAATATTAGGAGGAACCTATAGGTTGACCTCATTGCCTGCAACTGTGGATAGAAGGATGTGATTGAGTCGGTAATGTGTCTCGTTTCTAGCTTGTCGCAGAGATTGATTTGGCATCCTCGTACTATAGTGTATGATGTACTTTCCATAAAACCCTTGCTAGAAAATCTGGATATATTCGATTGATAGCATGTTCTGTGACACAAAAACGAAACCGAAGTCCTAGAATTCCATTCAAATCCCCGAAGCAACCTTTTCTCTCCTTTCGTGTGACACCGTACTGAATTTGAACCACTGACAACCTCTCATTCGTGAACTCTCAGATTTCCAATCCGAACAACAACACATCCACTGGACAAACCGATACTCAAAATCTCAGTCCTTGTGGGATCGATATTTTTTATTACTTGACAACATCCATGCACTTGCATGCATTGAACGCGAGTGCGCACTTCGAGTCCTCGATGGTGTCTGTTGCGTGATTTGAGGTCATGTTTGTGTGCATCAATAGTCTCAATGCATTAATATTGCCCTTGTATATTAATACTTGACTAGGAATATTTAAGAATAATGTTCTCCATATCTTCTCACAATCAATTCTACCAATTGATATATTGTGGATAAGAACCTAATTTCTAGGGCCTTATTATATTTATTCAGCTGATACAAGCATGCAGTAAATATAATAACCAAACTTTGTCTTTATTAATGAAGTATGATACATATGATCCGTAATCAATCATCTCATGATTGACACTAAGGGCTGACACTAACAATCTCCCACTAGCACTAGTGCTAATCACTATAATCTCTAAGACCCAGTGATCTAGTATGACCATTATGGTTCCTCTATGCCAAAGCCTTGGTCAAGGGATCCGCAATGTTAGCATCAGTATCTACTCTGCATATCCACACATCTCCTGTCCTCTATCGATGATCTCTAGAATGTGGTGATACCGCCGTAGTATCTACTCTGCATATCTGCATATCTCCTCTATCGATGATCTTCATTGTGAGAACGAGGCTCCTTAGCCTGTGCTATAACCCCATTGATGTCACAATAAAGATCTATAGGGCTCAGGATGCTAGGAACTAAACCAAGCTCAGAAACAAACTTCCTGATCCAAACAACCTCCTTTGCCGCATCAGAACCAGTAATATACTCGGCCTTTGTAGTAGAATATGCAATTGTGTCTTACTTTGAACTCTTCCAGCTCACATCACCACCATTTAAACAAAAAATATACCCTGACTGCGATCTATAATCATCCTTGTCCATTTGGAAGCTAGCATCGCTCTAACCCTTTACAGCGATCTCCTCATCGCCTCCAAATATCAAGAAATATTCTTTAGTTCTTCTTAAGTACTTAAGAATATTCTTGACAGTTGTCCAGTGATTGTCACCTAGATTTGACTGGTATCTGCTCATCATGCTTAAAGCATATGTGACATCAGGACAAGTGCATAGCATGACATATATAATAGTCCCTATAGCAGATGCATAAGAGATCTGATCTATGCATTTCCTTTCTTCCTTAGAAGAAGGGCATTGAGCCTTCGTAAGGCTCACACCATGTGACATTGGCATAAATCCCTTTTTGGAATTCTACATGGCAAAACGTTTAAGCACCTTGTCAATGTATGCACTCTGACTTAAGCCAAGAAATATCTTAGATCTATCTCTATATATCTTAATACCTAAAATATATGCTACTTCACCTAGGTCCTTCATTGAGAAACAATTCCCAAGTCAAGTCTTCACATACTTCAGTGTAGGGATGTCATTTCCAATGAGAAGTATGTCATCAACATACAAGATAAGAAAGATAACTATGCTCCCACTAACCCTCTTGTAGAACCAAGGTTCATCTTCATTCTTGGTGAAACCAAACTATTTGATCGCATCAACGAATCAAAGATTCCAACTTCCAGATGCTTACTTTAAACCATAAATGGACCTTTGCAGCTTGCATACTTTGCCAACATGTTTTGGATCTACAAAACCCTCAGGTTGTGTCATGTACACATCCTCGAGGAGATTTCTATTTAGAAACGCAGTTTTGACATCCATTTGCAAGATCTCATAATCGTGGTAAGCTGCAATAGCAAGCATGATCGAATAGACTTAAGCATCACAACTGGTGAAAAAGTTTCATCATAGTCAAAACCATGAATTTGCTTAAAACCTTTAGCTACCAATCACCCTTTATTGCTATGCATAAGACCATCCATGTCAATCTTTCTCTTAAAGATCTACTTACACCCAATGGGTTTGCCCCCTTCAGGTGGATCAACCAAAGTTCATACTTGGTTAGTGTACATGGATTCCATTTCGAATCTCATGGCCTCTAGCCATTTCTCAGAATCTATGCTCATCACAGCTTCCTGATAGGATGTAGGCTCGTTTAACTCAACAAGCATAACGTCATCATTGTCAAACAAGAAAAATGAATATCTCTCAGGCTAATGATGTATCCTATCAGACCTGAAAAGAAGTTGGTCTACTTGAACAGGTTGTTGCTCCACAACTTCTTGTGCAACAATCTCATCATCCACAACACTTTGTGGTGCCTGTTCAACTTCCATCTCAGTGCTATCTTTATCTTTAATATCTAAAAGATATATTTTACTCCCACTAGTTCTTCCAGAAATGAACTCTCTTTCTAGAAATACTTCATTTCTAGCGACAAAAACTTTGCCTTGTGTGGGATTGTAGAAGTAATATCCTTTTGTTTCCTTAGGATATCCAACAAAGTAGCAATTGTCTGATTTGGGGCCTAGTTTGTCTGAAATTTGACATCGAAATAAGCCTCACAACCCCAAATCTTCATAAAGATATTTTGGGACTCTTCTCAGTCCATATCGCATATGGTGTCTTTATGACTGCCTTCGATGGGACACAGTTAAGTGTGAAAGCCGCTGTCTCTAAAGCATATCCCCAGAAGAAAGAAGGAAGATTTGTGTGACTCATCATGGATCATACCATATCTAATAATATATGATTTCTCCTTTCTGATACACCATTCCACTATGGTGTTCCAGGTGGATTGAGTTGAGATCTAATCCCAAACTCAACGAGATAGTCACAAAAATCTTGGCTAAGGTATTCCTCACCTCGATCTGATCGAAATACTTTTATACTCTTACCAAGTTGGTTTTGTACTTCATTCTTGAATTCTTTGAACTTTTCAAAGGATTCAGATTTGTGTCTCATAAGATACACATATTCATATCTCCTGAAATCATCAGTAAAAGTAATGAAGTACTGATAGCCTCCTCTACCTGCTACATTGAAAGGCCCACATACATCAGTATGTATGAGTTCTAACAAATCAGTAGCTCGTTCGCCATGTCCACTAATTGGAGTCTTGGTCATCTTTCCTAGACGACAAGATTCGCATGTCTCATATGATTCAAAATCAAATGAGTCCAGTAATCCATCCTTAAAGAGCTGGGATATGCAACTCTCATTTACATGACCCAGGCGACAATGCCAGAGATATGTTTGGTTCAGATCATTAGATTTGAACCATTTGGTATTTATGTTATAGACTGGGGTTTAAAGATCTAGAAGATGGAAACCATTCACAAGGTGTGCACTACAAAAAAAAACATATCATTTAAATAAACAGAATAACACTTGTCCATTATTACAAATGAAAAACCTTTCTTGTGTAAACAAGAAGCAGAGATAATGTTTTTAGTCAAGGCAGGCACATAACAACATTCTTCTAGTTCTAAGATAAGCCCAGTGGGCAAAGATAAGGAATATGTCTCTACAACGATGGCAACTATAGAGATGTATATTGAAAAGTCTATCTTTTGTATGAACATCTTTATTTTGAAATAAAAATCACATGATCATTGTTTGCATATTTTTATGGTTATGCAATATTGTCTAATACATTACATTGTAGATAATATGGTGTGTAGTGTCACACAAGAGATCATGTTATCGACCCCTTGAAAAGTATAAGTAAAGGCTCACAACCGAGATGGCTTTGGACAAACCATCGGAATGGTTGTAGTGTGATTTGGTGTTGGTTTGTCTTGACCATAGAATCACACTAGTACACTTTGTGTGTATTGAGCAGGACCAACATAGAGGTGATTTGATTTATTACTGACTACATAATCGAATCGGACCTCAGATATTATTTAGTACATGCTCGTAATCCCGATATAATAACGGGCACATATACTTAGTACTCATCTCTTTGATTTACCAATGGGCGAGATTTATAGATTAAATCGATAGGCTCGGTAAGTTGGGAGATGATATTATTTATATGGTGTGCCGTTGAATATAGGAGGAAACCGTGTCCTATATATTAGGATAATGATGTCCCCTTGAGGAGCTCATAAGGTTCATCATGTAAACCCTACAGGTGGACTTGGTCCGGCATGATGAAAAGGTTGAGTGGTACTACTCAAGGAGTTAGATGTTGATTAATTAATGGTCAGTAAATTAATTAATCGACGGACATTCGAGATCTTAAACACAAGGAGAAAATGTACAAATAATATATGGAGCACATATTATCATATGGGGGTTGGTGAGGTAGATCAATGATGATCCTTTAGTGGATTGGATCATCATTAGTGGATCGGACTTTATGTGGGCTTGATCCATGGGTGGCCAAGATCCAACTCCTCCTCATGGTCCCTAATGTAGCCTATTAACACCTCATGAAGCTTAGATCTAATGGATAGAAACAAAACTCTATGATCCATAGGTAGAGATTAAATCTCTAAGATCCGACGGTTGAGATTAAATCTCTAGATCCGACGGTTGAGATTAAATCCCTAGAACCAATGGAGGAGATTAATTCATGACTTATCCCTAACTCTATAAAAGGAGGGCATGGGAGTTGGCGTGAACAACAATCAAGAGAGCTAGGGTTTTGGGCGGCAAGAGATGGAATCCTAGTTGAGATAGGATTAGGTTTAGGGTTTGGATGCTAGGGCGGCACCAAATAAGGAAGGTGTTGTTTTCTTCTTCCTTCTCCATTGGCCAGCGTCCAGCTCCTTTCCAGCCCTTTTCCAGCCTTTGGCTGGTGGCCAAAGCTCCTCCTCTCTTCTCCTTAGGTGGTGGAAACAAGATATAGGGCTTCCCTTGGTGTCTTGGTTGTTTTCCATCATCTTCCCCTCCTTCTAGTTGGCCGGCGGCAAGGGTTTGGTGTGCTCCTTGTTGGTTGGTTTTAGGGAGGAGAAAAACCTTGTTTCTATTCTTCCTCTTTCTTTGGAAAAGAAAGGAAGGAAGATTTGCGATCTTGGAGCTTCGACTTTTGGTAGATCGTCGCCCACACGACGTCCAAAAGGAGGAAGGACATACATTAGAAGATCGAGAGGTATATCGATTCTCTAATTTTTATATGTTACATGTTTGTATTTGTTTTTCAACTATGAGCATGATATAAATCTATACATGGCTAAATAATACTTAGATCCCAAGCATAAACACAAAAACCGGTGATCCAAACATCGTCTATTCCGCGGTTACTCGTAGAATAGAGGATGGTCGCTTGAACAACTAGTTTGTTCAAGTGACCTCTCTAAACGAATAGCACGACGATGACTTGGTGGTTTGGGCAATCCATTTTGTCTAGGATTAAATTTTTTTAATCCAGGGACATCGAAGGGATCGCCATGGACAAGCTACCGAGGTGAAGTGGGAAGCGAAGTTTCCCCTCACGGACTCGATAAGCAAAACCCTTCAATTGGTATCAGAGCCAAGGTTTCCGGTTTTGTGTGTTTAGGATTTGGTTAATTTTTATGCACTTTTTCATATATTATATGTGTCGGATAATAGTAGGATATGTGTAGTTTAACTCTTTGATTGCAAGCATAAGATCTTGATTGTATGTGTGTAAATATTTATTTTGTTGAATCCTCGGGGTTGACGAGGCTAGTATTTAGTTTTTGTAAATTGAATATGACATTGTTTAGCCACTCTTTATTTTATTTTACTTTCTTTCTAGATTTCATGTACACTCTCTCATGGAGTATAGGATCGATGGATGTAAATTAAAATAGATTTTAGTCTCGGCTCGGATCTCCGGATGGCTCGTACAGGGCGTAGGAGGAGCGGACGAGATGGCGATGCGACGAGAGTCATATTGAAGACAAAAGCCATAATAGTTGGAAAATAATTTATTTTTCATATTTATTGCTTTTTGTTTGATATGCGTGTCGTAGTCTAGGAAAATTCCTCAATTTCAAATTACTAAGTGGGAGAGGGAATGTTTTAAAAAAAAATTCCCACGACCTCCATTACGATTTGACAAGTGATGCAAACAAACTTGTGTGTCGGCTCTGAGTGCCTTCCTCCATATCGGATGGGTTTGTTTGCGGATCACAAGGTCGAATATGGTTATAGGAAATTATTAAGGAGTGTGTGTACTTACCCATCGTAAGGTACATAACCCGAGATAATTACCTTGGTACCGAGTAATGGTGAACACTTACATACAAATATAAGTATCCTCCCCATCGGAGTCACTACTTTTATTTGTAGGGCCAAAGAGGAACCAACTATTAATTTTACTTGTCAAAAAGTTAGGTTGACAAGATAGTAAAATTAATGGGTAAAACCTCCTCTTACAAATGTAGAATTCGTATATGTTCACACTATCATGGCATACGATATTCTCGGTGTTTTGAGGTGTTGGTTGATTTTAAAATTTTATTGTTTGAGGAATCAATAATTTTTTGAAATCTAATGTTTTGATTTATGTGATTCTTAGGTTTTCTTTAAAAATGACTTTCAACCCACTTGTTGTGATACTGAAAGAGAACAAACTTACTGGACCCAACTATGTTGATTGGAAGAGGAATCTAGACATTGTCTTGACTGCTGAGGAATAAAAATATGTACTCCTCGAAGAGTGTCCTCCCAAGCCTGCAGATGATTCTGGGGAAAAGGAGAGAGAGAGCTATAAGAAGTGGATCAAAGCCGATGAGATGGCGCGGTGTTACATTTTGGCATCTATGTCAAATGTACTACAACATCAGCATCAAGCCATGTCCACTGCTTATGATATGATGCTCAATCTCAAGGATCTTTTCGGACACCAGAATCGGGCTACGAGGCAAGAGGCCATGAGAAACTTGATGACGACCACCATGATCGAGGGAACACCCGTAAGAGATCATGTTCTCAAGATGATGGCTCATTTGAATGAGCTGGAGGTCCTAGGAGCTGAAATCGATGGGTAAACCCAGGTCGATATCATACTCCAATCTCTACCTAGGAGTTTTGAGCAGTTTCGCTTGAACTACAACATGAACAAGAGGTTGTATTCATTGGCAGAACTTCTGACAGAACTCCAGCCGACAGAGGGACTATTTCGTCAGAGTGCTCAGACGCATGCCGTGGTGACCCGAAAGGTTTCTACTTCTAAACCGAAAGGCAAGAAGAAGAAGAAACAAACTGGGACAAAGGTGGTGGGAGGTACTCAGGGAGGAGTGAAGAAGCCGAAAGGCAAGTGCTTCACTTGTAAGCAGACTGGACACTGGAAGAAGGACTGCCCCAACCACAAGAACAAAGGTATATCTTTTGGTCTAGTCGTTGAAACATGTTTAGCGGTGTTATCTACCAGGCACCTGGTGTGTAGATATGGGAGCCACTGATCATGTCTGCAATACTTTACAAGGGTTCCAGGAAACCAAACGACTGGCTGAGAGGGAGATTACCGTATACTTGGGCAATGCCACGAAGGTGGCGGCTGTTGCAGTGGGAGACATTCATTTATCTTTTGAGAAAAATAAACTTTTGGTTCTTAAGAATTGCCTTTATGTACCCTTGTTTAGAAAGAATTTAATTTCAGTTTCTAAATTGTTTATGGATGGATATTTTATTTCTTTTAATGACAGAGTTGTTATAAGAAAGAATAGGGACATTATCTGTTCGGGTGCATTAATAGGAAATTTGTACACACTTGAACCAAAACCTCCCACGATGCAAATTGAAGTTAATAACTCATCTTCTAATTCCAATAAGAGAAAAGAACCTTCGAAAATGAACCAAACATATCCTTGGCATCTTAGGCTTGGTCACATTAACCTAAGCAGAATTCAAAGGTTGATAGCTGATGGACCTTTGGGTTCAATAGTGGTGGAGGATCTCCCAACCTATGAATCTTGCTTGGAGGGTAAGATGACCAAGAGGCCTTTTAAGGCCAAGGGGTATAGAGCCAATGATGTGTTAGAATTGGTTCATTCTGATTTGTGTGGTCCTATGTCTATCCAAGCTAGAGGTGGTTTTGAGTATTTCGTCTCTTTTATAGACGATTACTCAAGATATGGATACATTTACCTGATGTGCCGCAAGTCTGAATGCTTTGACAAGTCCAAAGAATTCAAGGCTGATGTGGAGAAATGTCAAGGTAAAAGTATCAAGATACTACGATCTGATCGTGGCGATGAGTACCTCTTGGGAGAGTTTAGGAACTACTTATCAGAGGTTGAGATTCAATCCCAATTGACTGCACCTGACACACCCTAGCAGAACGGTGTAGCAGAGCAAAGGAATAGGACTCTTATGGAGATGGTTAGATTGATGATGAGTTATTCTGACTTGCCAGATTCGTTCTAGGGATATGCTCTAGATATGACAGTGTACATTCTGAACTTGGTTCCATCTAAATCAGTGCCTTCTACTTCCACAGAGTTGTGGACTAGGCGAAAGCCTAGTCTAAGACATATTCGGATATGGGGGAGTCCAGCACATGTGCTGAAGGCAGATGATGGTAAGTTGGAACCTCGTACAAAAGTACGCTTGTTCGTTGGCTATCCCAGGGGAACGAATGGTGGATTGTTTTATAGTCCTAGAGATCAGAGGGTGATCATTAGCACGAACGCTAGATTTCTAGAGAAAGACTATGTGACGAGCCACAAGCCCAAGAGTAAAATTGTTCTGGAGGAGTTAAAAGGGGAAGTCAATTCTTTAGTACCACCGGTATAAGAGGATATACCACATGTCACTGCACCGCGTGTCACAGAGGATACACAGGTAATACCTCATCATAGTTGGAGGGTTGTGAGATAGCCTGATAGATTCATGTTCTTGGGAGAATCTTCTGATTTGGTCCCTAGCGAACATGAACCTAATCCCTGGATATATGACGTGGCAATCCAAGATAAAGATGCAGTATCTTGGCAAAGTGCAATGAATGCTGAGATTGAATCTATGGATTCAAATCAGGTCTGGGAGCTAGTAGAACCACCCGATGGTGTAAAAAACATTGGATACAAGTGGATCTACAAGAGAAAGAGAGGAATAGATGGGAAGGTTGAGACCTTCAAAGCGAAGCTTGTTGCGAAGGGGTATACTCAGAAAGAGGGTATCGATTATGAGGAGTCCTTTTTGCCGGTAGCCATGCTTAAGTCTATCCGGATTCTCTTATGCATAGCAGCTCATATGGATTATGAGGTGTGGCAGATGGATGTCAAGAAAACTTTCCTTAATGGAAGTCTTGAGGAAAACATCTACATGAAGCAACCAGAGGGATTCATTGCTAAGGGCAAAGAACATCTTGTATATAAGCTTAATCGGTCCATTTATGGATTGAAACAAGCTTCGAGGTCTTGGAACATCCTCTTTGATGAGGTGATCCAGTCTTATGGATTTATTCAAAGTCCAGATGAGTCTTGTGTATACAAGAGATGTGACGGAAACGTAGTGGTATTTCTTGTACTATACGTAGATGACATTTTGTTGATTGGCAACAATATCAAGGTGTTATCGGACGTAAGGGTATGGTTGTCCAAACAGTTTGATATGAATGACTTGGGAGAGGTGGGACACATCCTTGGGATCAAAGTTATAAGGGATCGCAGGAAAAGGATGTTGTGCTTATCCCAAGCTTCATACATAGACACGATTATGGAGCGTTTTAGCATGTAGAACTCCAAGAAGGGTTTTCTACCTTTCGGGCATGGAGTTCCTTTATCTAAGGAGATGTGTCCTAGATCATCTGAGGAGATAGAGGAGATGAAGGGGGTTCCTTATGCTTCAGCAGTAGGAAGCCTCATGTATGCGATGCTTTGTACGAGACCAGATATCTGCTTTGACGTGGGCATGGTCAGCAGATATCAGAGTAATCCAGGACAGGGACATTGGACTGCGGTAAAGCATATATTGAAGTACCTGAGAAGGACTAGGGATTATATGCTGGTTTATCGGGGAGACCAATTACTCTCTGTGGGTTACACGGATTCCGACTTCCAATCTGATAGGGATAACAGTAAGTCTACCTCAAGTTTTGTGTTTACTTTGGGAGGTGGAGCCATTGTATGGAGGAGTGTCAAGCAGAAGTGCGTGGCGGACTCCACCATGGAAGTTGAGTATGTGGCGGCCTCTGAGGTGGCCAAAGAAGCTGTATGGCTCAGGAACTTCCTGATGGACTTGGATGTGATTCCTGGTTTGCCCAGAACTATCAAAATTTATTGTGATAATAGTGGTGCAGTTGCAAACTCGAAGGAACCACGAGCCCATAAGGCAAGTAAGCACATAGAGCGCAAGTACCACCTGATACGAGAAATCGTAAAGAGAGGAGAAATTGCTGTGGCCAAGATTGCATCAGAGGATAACTTGGCAGATCCTTTCACTATGGCCCTTCCGGCGAGAGCTTTTGATAGGCATGTGGAGGGAATGGGGATCAGATGTATGACACTTTGAGGACAACATAATCTTTTATTATAAGTGGGAGATTGTAAGGATGTATACTGAAAAGTCTATCTTTTGTATGAACATCTTTATTTTGAAATAAGAACCACATGATCATTGTTTGCATAATTTTATGTTTATGCAATATTGTCTAATACATTACATTGTAGATAACATGGTGTGTGGTGTCACATAGGAGATCATGTTATCGGCCCCTTGAAAAGTATAAGTAAAGGCTCACAACCGAGATGACTTTGGACAAACCATCGAAATGGTTGTAGTGTGATTTGGTGTTGGTTTGTCTTGACCATAGAATCACACTAGTGCACTTTGTGTGTATTGAGCAGGACCGACTTAGAGGTGATTCAATTTATTGTTGACTACATTATCGAATCGGACCTTAGATATTATTTAGTACATGCTCTTAATCCCGATAAAATAACGGGCACATATACTTAGTACTCATCTCTTTTGTAACGGCTGCCCTTCCCGTCCTCCTAACACACATCCTATAGACGGGCGGCGGCGCTACGCGATCATACATTCTTGCATATAACAGCGGAAGTATTTAAAAAAACTTTACAACTTGAAACTCTAATTACATTAACCCAATCAACCTAACAATTTAATCATGGAAAAAGGTCTTAGCAATTTATTTAACTAAACATGTATTAACCATTTCAAGGTTCATAAAAATAAACATGAGTAACAACCATAGAAAGCATTAATGTCTCCTAATAGTTTACACATAAACTGAAAATCATACATAAGTCCGTATATGAAAAATGATCTCGTCCACCATGCCACTGCCACACACATCCTTGCCCCTCCTGCTGCTCCCTTTAATTTATCCATTCCTTGCCCTTTTCTGCAGTACAAGGAAAGTAAACTGTAAGCACATAGGCTTAGTAAGGTCCTTTCCTACTCACAAAAACATACATCATGAATTAAACGTAAAGTAATGACATGTTCGTTTAAACAACATATGAGCACAACATTTATTTAAAGTAGAGACATGATCAATTTAGGAAAAGAACATAAACTTAGCATTTTCATAGCAACAGTACATTGTCTCTAAACATGATAATTCGATGAACATAAAATGATATATGCAGGATGCTTTTTGAAAACATATAGTTTATATACTTAAACATAATCTCAACATATTGGGCCCGGCATTGTACCACATACATCATTCGCGCGCATCCTAAATATATCTGAGGTAGCTAATCCCGAACCTACTAGGTTACTAGGTCCGTACTATGTCCGTCGACCTAGGGGCAACTTGGAGCCCATCCCGTGGACCTTGTTAGGGTCCGGTAAAAGCCATGCATAAAGTAAAATAACATACATGTTCGTTGTCCTAAAGAGTGTTCTTGTCCCCACTCTTAGGGAAATATTTCTTAGACATTTCATATACGTGAGTCATGCCTAACATGGGTGAAAACATAAGCATGTAGTATAACATAAATCGGCATAAGTACAATTTAACATGACATAAGGTAGTGACATAAGGAAAATTAAGCTAAAATAAATAGAAATTATCAAATCAAAACCTTGTTACAAGCACAAGAAGATTCATGCAAGCCTACCAAACTGACACATCCTTTACAATAAAAATATGCAGAAAATTTAAGAAATATATACAAATCTTAGAAATTATTTTCCTTTAATTTATTATTTAATTTCTCACCAGCATTATATATATATTTTACCATAAATTAATTCACTTCAGATCAATTCTGGAAGTGCATTTTTAGTTTAACATTTATTTGTCGCATATACAACTTTGTTTCCATGATGCTCGAATTCTAAAAATCACGTGTGGTAAAGGACCTTGTTAGGGTCCGGTACAAGTCATGCATAAAGTAAAATAACATACATGTTTTTTTGTCTTAAAGAGTGTTCTTGTCCCCACTCTTAGGGAAATATTTCTTAGACATTTCATATACGTGAGTCATGCCTAACATGGGTGAAAACATAAGCATGTAGCAAAGCATAAATCGGCATGAGTACAATTTAACATGGCATAAGGTAGTGACATAAGGAAAATTAAGCTAACATAAATAGAAATCATCATCTAACATGCATAACATGGAAGAATTTCAACAAGAATAATTTCTCTAATCCTATTAGCCGAACCTTCTACACATAGTTCTAGATTCTTTCGTTCAAAATCAAGCATACAACCTTACATCGTAAGCACTTATACTGCAGGTGAGGGGATACTTACATCCTACGCTTTTTCACCAATTTATACCGTTAGACTTCGCAAAGAGAAGACCTCCTATGTGTTTCCTTGCTTTAGCTTGATCCTCTACCAAGTCCCTCTTGAAAATCCCCTGAATCCAGATCTACCTGAAATTCATGGGAGGGAATCGGTCGAAAAACGTTGACATGATCGATCGAAAAACACGATAGGGAACTCCTTTCCTTTGATCGGTGTTTGGAGTTCTCAGCGTCTGGAGAAAAACAAGCGAGAGAGAGAGAGAGAGCATCGACATTGGAGAGAGGAGGGAGAGAGAGAGGCGGCGTGGGATTTTAGAGAGAGGAAAGAAAAGAAATATATATATAAATTATGATTTTTCTTAACCTAATTATCCCTTTAAATGATCAGCTAGATTAATCAACTTCTTTTTTTTTTTCTACCAATAGATATATTCTGTTATATCCTACTCATTGATAATCTTATGACTTAGTGGTGGGAAGCCTATTCCCCCAAATCAACGGTCCATGGTTCAAGCCTCGGCTACGAACTATTTATTCATTTTTTTATTCTTATTTCTATATATATATATATATATATCCTTTAAATAAAAATATAGTAACTAAAATTTGGGATGTTACAATCCCTTATACCTTATAAAAGTTTCGTCCTGGAAACTTAGAACAACTCGGGGTACTTTTGCTTCATGTCATCCTCACGTTCCCAGGTGGCTTCTTCGTATCGTTGACTTTGCCATAGGACCTTAACTAAGGGTACTTCTTTATTCCTTAGTCTTTTGTCTTCTCGGTCTAGTATTCGGATAGGTCGACTTTCATAGCTCAGGTCCTCTTGAATTTTCACTATCTGTGGCTCGACCACTTGGTCGATACTGGAAATTCACTTCTTAAGCATCGAGGCATGGAACACGTTGTGAATAGAAGACATCTCCTAAGGTAGTCCTAGCTCATAGGCTACCTTGCCAACTCTTTTCAGGATCTTGTACAGTCCTACGTATCGTGGACTTAGCTTTCCTTTCTTCCCGAATCTCATTATTCCTTTCATTGGAGCTACTCGGAGAAATATCAAATCTACGACATTGAATTCCAAAGATCTACATCGCTGATCCGCATAGTTCTTCTGCCGGCTCTGAGCAGTCTCTATTCTTTGGCGGATATTCTGTATCGCTCGGGTGGTGTCGTCAATGAAATCCGTCTGAAGTCCCATCTCTTTCTTCTCACCACCTTCGTACCAACAGATCGGAGACCTACATCTCCTCCCATATAATGCTTCATAAGGTGTCATTCCGATGGTAGCTTGGTAGCTATTATTGTAAGTGAATTCCCCTAAACATAAGTAGTGGCACTAACTCCCTTTGAAATCCAAGGCACAAGCTCATAACATGTCTTCCAGTACTTGGTTCACTCTTTCTATTTGCCCATTTGTCTGAGGATGAAAGGCGGTACTGAAACGCAGCTTCGTGCCAAGTGCCTTATGAACGCATCCCCAAAACTATGAAGTGAAGCGACCATCCCTATCTGAAATGATGGTCTTGGGAATACCATGCAGTCTGATGATTTCCTTAGCATATAATTGAGCCAGTTGCTCAATCGAATATGTCATCTTGATCGCTAGGAAATGAGCTGACTTTGTCAATCTGTTAATGATAACCCATATAGCATCATATCCGTTCGTAGTCCTGGGAAGACCTGAAATGAAATCCATAGAGATGTCTTCCCATTTCCACTTTGGAATTTGGATCGGTTGCAGAACTCCTCTAGGCCTCTGGTGTTCTGCTTTAACTTGATGGCAGGTCAGGCAGGAACTGACGGGTTGAGCTACGTCCCTCTTCATACCGGACCACAAGAACTTCTCTTTCAGGTCTTGATACATTTCGGTGGATCCCGGATGCATAGAATAGGGGGTTTAGTGAGCCTCCTCTAATATCTTTTTGCATAGTTCCGGATCATTAGGGATACATAATCGATCCCTAAGGTATAATACTCTGCTATTGGCGATACGGAAACCCTCACCTTTTCCTTCTAGGATCTCCTGCTTGATCCTCTGGAGACTTGGATCATCACTTTGTTTTGCTAATATGTCATCGAATAGTGCTGGTATTATTGCCATGGTCGAAAGCTACCTGGAAATAACCTCGATTCCATAGCGCATAATTTTCTTCTCCAGCGGTCGAGATAATACCGATAAGGACATCAGGGTGGCCCTGGACTTCCTGCTGAGTGCATCAGCCACTTTGTTTGCCTTGCCAGGATGGTAAAAGATCTCGCAGTCATAGTCCTTCACGAGCTCCAGTCATCTGCATTGTCTCATATTGAGGTCCTTCTAAGTGAAGAAATACCGCAGACTCCGGTGATCCGTATAAATCATGCACTGTGCTCTATACATATAGTGCCTCCATACCATGAGAGCGAAGACCACAGCTGCTAGCTCTAAATCGTGAGGGGGATAGTTCTTTTCATGTTCCTTGAGTTTTCCTAGACGCATAGGCAATAACTTTACCCCTATGCATAAGTACAACTCCGAGTCCCAATCCGGAGGCATCGCTGTACATGTCGAAGCTCTTGTCGTTCTCTGGGAGAGTAAGGATTGGAACACTTGTAAGTCTCCCTTTCAGCTCCAAGAAACTCTTCTCACATTCCTCCATCCATACATACTTCTTGTTCTTCCGGGTGAGAACTATCATAGGTGTTGCTATTCTGGCGAAGTCTTCTATGAATTTCCGGTAATAGCCCGCTAATCCGAGAAAACTCCTCACTTCGCTAGCATTCTTTGACCTGCTCCAGTTACTCACATCTTCAATCTTTCTTGGGTCTACCATAACTCCGTCTTTGGATATAATATGACCCAGAAAAGATACTTGATCGAGCCAGAATTCACATTTGGAGAACTTGGCATATAGTTGCTTTTCTCGAAGAATCTGTAATACCATCTTCAGGTGTTCGGCATGCTCTTCTTGATTTCTCGAATAGACGAGGATATCGTCAAAGAAGACGATCACGAACTTGTCAAGAAATGCCGAGAATACCCGATTCATCTGGTCCATGAACATAGCAGGAGCATTCGTCACTCCGAAAGGCATGACTACGAACTCATAATGTCCGTATCTTGTTCGGAAAGCTGTCTTTGGTATATCATCTGGTTTCACTTTCACTTGATGATAGCCAGACCTTAGGTCAATCTTAGAGAAGACGGTGGCACCCTTTAACTGGTCGAACAGGTCATCAATGCGTGGTAAAGGGTACATGTTCTTGATCGTCACATTATTTAGCGCTCGGTAGTCTATGCACATTCGCATAGACCCTTCTTTCTTCTTTAGCAACAATACTAGAGCTCCCTATGGAGAGCAAAATAATATCTCATCGACTCTATTACTAAGTCTTCCATATATTACTGTCTCATCGACTCTATTACCACGTCTTCCATATATTACTGTCTCATCGACTCTATTACTACGTCTTCCAACCATGCTTATCTTCATATATTATATAAGGCTAGCAAAAGATTATTATGCATATATTCATCTCATCGACTCTATTACTACGTCTTCCATATATTACTTGTCTCATCGACTCTATGACTACGTCTTCTAGCCATGCTTATCTTCATATATTATAATAAGGCTAGCATAAGGTTATCATTCATATTTATTTATGCATATTTAAACTAAAGGCTAGCATAAGGTTATCATACATATATTCTTGCATATTTAAGTTAAAAGCATTTCTTATCTTACATGAAAGAAATAGAGTAGGCATAGAATTTCTAACTTGGAGCGGCAGGATTTGGAGCTTGATGTGTGTGTAGTGGAAAGGCAGAACTGGCCTCTGATACCACCTGTAACGCCCACCCTTCCCATCCTCCTAACACACATCCTATAGATGGGCGGCGGCGCTACGCGATCATACATTCGTGCATATAACAACGGAAGTATTTAAAAAAACTTTACAACTTTTAACTCTAATTACATTAACCTAATCAACCTAAGAATTTAATCATGGCAAAAGGTCTAAGCAATTTATTTAACTAAACATTTATTAACCATTTCAAGGTTCATAAAAATAAACATGAGTAACAACCATAAAAAGCATTAACGTCTCCTAACAGTTTACACATAAACTGAAAATCATGCATAAGTCCATATATGAAAAATGATCTCGTCCACCATGCCACTACCACACACATCCTTGCCCCTCCTGCTGCTCCCTTTAATTTATCCATTCCTTGCCCTTTTCTGTAGTACAAGGAAAGTAAACTGTAAGCACATATGCTTAGTAAAGTCCTTTCCTACTCACAAAAACATACATCATGAATTAAACATAAAGTAATAACATGTTAGTTTAAATAACATATGAGCACAACATTTATTTAAAGTAGAGACATGATCAATTTAGGAAAACAACATAAACTTAGCATTTTCATCGCAACAGTACATTGTCTCTAAATATGATAATTCGATGAACATAAAATGGTATATGCAGGATGCTCTTTGAAAACATATAGTTTATATACTTAAACATAATCTCAACATATTGGGCCCGGCATTGTACCACATATATCATTCGCGCGCATCCTAAATATATCCGAGGTAGCTAATCCCGAGCCTACTAGGTTACTAGGTCCGTACTATGTCCGTCGACCTAGGGGAAACTTGGAGCCCATCCCGTGGACCTTGTTAGGGTCCGGTAAAAGGCATGCATAAAGTAAAATAACATACATGTTCGTTGTCCTAAAGAGTGTTCTTGTCCCCACTCTTAGGGAAATATTTCTTAGACATTTCATATACGTGAGTCATGCCTAACATGGGTGAAAACATAAGCATGTAGTATAACATAAATCGGCATAAGTACAATTTAACATGACATAAGGTAGTGACATAAGGAAAATTAAGCTAAAATAAATAGAAATCATCAAATCAAAACCTTGTTACAAGCACAAGAAGATTCATGCAAGCCTACCTAACTGACACATCCTTTACAATAAAAATATGCAGAAAATTTAAGAAATATATACAAATCTTAGAAATTATTTTTTTTAATTTATTATTTAATTTCTCACCAGCATTATATATATATTTTACCGTAAATTAATTCACTTCAGATCAATTCTGGAAGTGCATTTTTAGCTTAACATTTATTTGTCGCATATACAACTTTGTTTCCATCATGCTCGAATTCTAAAAATCACGTGTGGTAAAGGACCTTGTTAGGGGCCGGTACAAGTCATGCATAAAGTAAAATAACATACATGTTCTTTGTCCTAAAGAGTGTTGTTGTCCCCACTCTTTGGGAAATATTTCTTAGACATTTCATATACGTGAGTCATGCCTAACATGGGTGAAAACTTAAGCATGTAGCATAGCATAAATCGGCATGAGTACAATTTAACATGGCATAAGGTAGTGACATAAGGAAAATTAAGCTAACATAAATAGAAATCAT
Source organism: Wurfbainia villosa (assembly GCA_025175895.1). Classification (NCBI taxonomy): domain Eukaryota; kingdom Viridiplantae; phylum Streptophyta; class Magnoliopsida; order Zingiberales; family Zingiberaceae; genus Wurfbainia; species Wurfbainia villosa. The sequence continues at coordinate 31,774,682 of CM045992.1, read as the reverse complement.
CATCTAACATGCATAACGTGGAAGAATTTCAACAAGAATAATTTCTCTAATCCAATTAGCCAAACCTTCTAGATATAGTTCTAGATTCTTTCGTTCAAAATCAAGCATACAACCTTACATCGTAAGCACTTATACTGCAGGTGAGGGGATACTTACATCCTACGCTTTTTCACCAATTTATACCGTTAGACTTCGCAAAGAGAAGACCTCCTATGTGTTTCCTTGCTTTAGCGTGATCCTCTACCAAGTCCCTCTTGAAAATCCCCTGAATCCAGATCTACCTGAAATTCGTGGGAGGGAATCGGTCGAAAAATGTTGACATGATCGGTCGAAAAACACGATAGGGAACTCCTTTCCTTTGATCGGTGTTTGGAGTTCTCGGCGGCTGGAGAAAAATGAGCGAGAGAGAGAGAGAGAGAGCGTCGACATTGGAGAGAGGAGGGAGAGAGAGAGGCGGCGTGGGATTTTAGAGAGAGGAAAGAAAAGAAATATATATATAAATTATGATTTTTCTTAACCTAATTATCCCTTTAAATGATCAGCTAGATTAATCAACTTCTTTCCTTTTTTCTACCTATAGATATATTCTGTTATATCCTACTCATTGGTAATCTTATGACTTAGTGGTGGGAAGCCTATTCCCCCAAATCAAAGGTTCATGGTTCAAGCCTCGGCTACGAACTATTTATTTATTTTTTTTATTCTTATTCCTATATATATATATATATATATATATATATATATATATATATATATATATTTCCTTTAAATAAAAATATAGCAACTAAAATTTGGGATGTTACAATCCCTTATACCTTATAAAAGTTTCTTCCTCGAAACTTAGAACAACTCGGGGTACTTTTGCTTCATGTCATCCTCACGTTCCCAGGTGGCTTCTTCGTATCGTTGACTTTGCCATAGGACCTTCACTAAGGGTACTTCTTTATTCCTTAGTCTTTTGTCTTCTCGGTCTAGTATCCGGATAGGTCGACTTTCATAGCTCAGGTCCTCTTGAATTTGCACTATCTGTGGCTCGACCACTTGGTCGATACTGGAAATGCACTTCTTAAGCATCGAGGCATGGAACACGTTGTGAATAGAAGACATCTCCTGAGGTAGTCCTAGCTCGTAAGCTACCTTGCCAACTCTTTTCAGGATCTTGTACAGTCCTATGTATCATGGACTTAGCTTTCCTTTCTTCCCGAATCTCATTATTCCTTTCATAGGAGCTACTCGGAGAAATACCAAATCTCCGACATTGAATTCCAAAGATCTACGTCGCTGATCCGCATAGTTCTTCTGCCGGCTCTGAGTAGTCTCTATTCTTTGGCGGATATTCTGTATCGCTCGGGTGGTGTCGTCGATGAAATCCGTCTGAAGTCCCATCTCTTTCTTCTCACCACCTTCGTACCAACAGATCGGAGACCTACATCACCTCCCATATAATGCTTCATAAGGTGTCATTCCGATGGTAGCTTGGTAGCTATTATTGTAAGTGAATTCCGTTAAACATAAGTAGTGGCACTAACTCCCTTTGAAATCCAAGGCACAAGCTCGTAACATGTCTTTCAGTACTTGGTTCACCCTTTCTATTTGCCCATTTGTCTGAGGATGAAAGGCGGTACTGAACGCACTGCCTTCGTGCAGTGCTATGGCATCCCCAAAACTATGAAGTGAAGCGACCATCCCTATCTGAAATGATGGTCTTGGGAATACCATGCAGTCTGATGATTTCCTTAGCATATAATTGAGCCAGTTGCTCAATCGAATATGTCATCTTGATCACTAGGAAATGAGCTGACTTTGTCAATCTGTTAATGATAACCCATATAACGTCATATCCGTTCGTAGTCCTGGGAAGACCTGAAATGAAATCCATAGAGATGTCTTCCCATTTCCACTCTGGAATTTGGATCGGTTGCAGAACTCCTCTAGGCCTCTGGTGTTCTGCTTTAACTCTTGGCGGTCGGAGTGACGGCGTCGTTGAGCTACGTCCCTCTTCATACCGGACCACCAGAACTTCTCTTTCAGGTCTTGATACATTTCGGTGGATCCCAGATGCATAGAATAGGGGGTTTAGTGAGCCTCCTCTAATATCTTTTTGCATAGTTCCGGATCATTAGGGATACATAATCGATCCCTAAGGTATAATACTCTGCTATTGGCGATACGGAAACCCTCACCTTTTACTTCTAGGATCTCCTGCTTGATCCTCTGGAGACTTGGATCATCACTTTGTTTTGCTAATATGTCATCGAATAGTGCTGGTATTATTGCCATGGTCGAAAGCTGCCTTGAAATAACCTCAATTCCATAGCGCATAATTTTCTTCTCCAGCGGTCGAGACAATATCGATAAGGACATCAGGGTGGCCCTGGACTTTCTGCTGAGTGCATCGGCCACTTTATTTGCCTTGCCAGGATGGTAAAAGATCTCGCAGTCATAGTCCTTCACGAGCTTCAGTCATCTGCATTGTCTCATATTGAGGTCCTTCTGAGTGAAGAAATACCGCAGACTCCGGTGATCCGTATAAATCATGCACTGTGCTCTATACAGATAGTGCCTCCATACCTTGAGAGCGAAGACCACAGCTGCTAGCTCTAAATCGTGAGGGGGATAGTTCATTTCATGTTCCTTGAGTTTCCTAGAGGCATAGGCAATAACTTTACCCCTCTACATAAGTACAGCTCCGAGTCCCAATCCGGAGGCATCGCTGTACATGTCGAAGCTCTTGTCGTTCTCTGGGAGTGTAAGGATTGGAACACTTGTAAGTCTCCCTTTCAGCTCCAAGAAACTCTTCTCACATTCCTCCATCCATACATACTTCTTGTTCTTCCGGGTGAGAACTATCATAGGTGTTGCTATTCTGGCGAAGTCTTCTACGAATTTTCAGTAATAGCCCGCTAATCCGAGAAAACTCCTCATTTCGCTAGCATTCTTTGACCTGCTCCAGTTACTCACATCTTCAATCTTTCTTGGGTCTACCATAACTCCGTCTTTGGATATAATATGACCCAGAAAAGATACTTGATCGAGCTAGAATTCACATTTGGAGAACTTGGCATATAGTTGCTTTTCTCGAAGAATCTGTAATACCATCTTCAGGTGTTCGGCATGCTCTTCTTGATTTCTCGAATAGACGAGGATATCGTCAATGAAGACGATCACGAACTTGTCAAGAAACGCCGAGAATACCCGATTCATCTTGTCCATGAACATAGAAGGAGCATTCGTCACTCCGAAGGGCATGACTACGAACTCATAATGTCCGTATCTTGTTCGGAAAGTTGTCTTCGGTATATCATCTGGTTTCACTTTCACTTGATGATAGCCAGACCTTAGGTCAATCTTAGAGAAGACGGTGGCACCCTTTAACTGGTCGAACAGGTCATCAATGCGTGGTAAAGGGTACATGTTCTTGATCGTCACATTATTTAGCGCTCGGTAGTCTATGCACATTCGCATAGACCCATCTTTCTTCTTTACCAACAATACTGGAGCTCCCTATGGAGAGCAAAATACTATCTCATCGACTCTATTACTACGTCTTCCATATATTACTGTCTCATCGACTCTATTACCACGTCTTCCATATATTACTGTCTCATCAACTATATTACTACGTCTTCCAACCATGCTTATCTTCATATATTATATAAGGCTAGAAAAAGATTATTATGCATATATTCATCTCATTGACTCTATTACTACATCAACCATATATTACTTGTCTCATCGACTCTATGATTACGTCTTCTAGCCATGCTTATCTTCATATATTATAATAAGGCTAGCATAAGGTTTTCATTCATATTTATTTATGTATATTTAAACTAAAGGCTATCATAAGGTTATCATACATATATTCATGCATATTTAAGCTAAAAACATTTCTTATCTTACATGAAAGAAATAGAGTAGGCATAGAATTTCTAACTTAGAGTGGCAGGATTTTGAGCTTGATGTGTGTGTAGTGGAAAGGCAGAACTGGCCTCTGATACCACCTGTAACGCCCACCCTTCCCGTCCTCCTAACACACATCCTATAGATGGGCGGCGGCGCTACGCGATCATACATTCAAGCATATAACAACGGAAGTATTTAAAAAACTTTACAACTTTTAACTCTAATTACATTAACCCAATCAACCTCACAATTTAATCATGGCAAAAGGTCTTAGTAATTTATTTAACTAAACATGTATTAACCATTTCAAGGTTCATAAAAATAAACATGAGTAACAACCATAGAAAGCATTAACGTCTCCTAACAGTTTACACATAAACTGAAAATCATGCATAAGTCCGTATATGAAAAATGATCTCGTCCACCATGCCACTGCCACACACATCCTTGCCCCTCCTATTGCTCTCTTTAATTTATCCATTCCTTGCCCTTTTCTGCAGTACAAGGAAAGTAAACTGTAAGCACATAGGCTTAGTAAGGTACTTTCCTACTCACAAAAACATACATCATGAATTAAACGTAAAGTAATGACATGTTGGTTTAAACAACATATGAGCACAACATTTATTTAAAGTAGAGACATGATCAAATTAGGAAAAGAACATAAACTTAGCATTTTCATCGCAACAGTACATTGTCTCTAAACATGATAATTCGATGAACATAAAATGGTATATGCAGGATGCTCTTTGAAAACATATAGTTTATATACTTAAACATAATCTCAACATATTGGGCCCGTCATTGTACCACATACATCCTTCATGCGCATCCTAAATAGATCCGAGGTAGCTAATTCCGAACCTACTAGGTTACTAGGTCCGTACTATGTCAGTCGACCTAGGGGTAACTTGGAGCCCATCCCGTCGACCTTGTTAGGGTCCGGTACAAGCCATGCAAAAAGTAAAATAACATACATGTTTGTTGTCCTAAAGAGTGTTCTTGTCCCCACTCTTAGGGAAATAGTTCTTAGACATTTCATATACGTGAGTCATGCCAAACATGGGTGAAAACATAAGCATGTAGTATAGCATAAATTGGCATGAGTACAATTTAACAAGACATAAGGTAGTGACATAAGGAAAATTAAGCTAACATAAATAGAAATCATCAAATCAAAACCTTGTTACAAGCACAAGAAGATTCATGCAAGCCTACCAAACTGACACATCCTTTACAATAAAAATATGCAGAAAATTTAAGAAATATATACAAATCTTAGAAATTATTTTTCTTTAATTTATTATTTAGTTTCTCACCAGCATTATATATATATTTTACTGTAAATTAATTCACTTCAGATCAATTCTGGAAGTTCATTTTTAGCGTAACATTTATTTGCCTCATATACAACTTTGTTTCCATCATGCTCGAATTCTAAAAATCACGTGTGGTAAAGGACCTTGTTAGGGTCCGGTACAAGCCATGCATAAAGTAAAATAACATACATGTTCTTTGTCCTATAGATTGTTCTTGTCCGCACTCTTAGGGAAACATTTCTTAGACATTTCATATACGTGAGTCATGCCTAACATGAGTGAAAACATAAGCATGTAGCATAGCATAAATCGGCATGAGTACAATTTAACATGGCATAAGGTAGTGACATAAGGAAAATTAAGCTAACATAAATAGAAATCATCATCTAACATGCATAACATGGAAGAATTTCAACAAGAATAATTTCTCTAATCCTATTAGCTGAACCTTCTACACATAGTTCTAGATTCTTTCGTTCAAAATCAAGCATACAACCTTACATCGTATGTAACGCCCGCCCTTATCTACCTTAAAGGCGGAGCTACTTTTTTTTTTTTATAACATAACCTATATGGATCATTTCACAATCTACATAATCAAACCTGTTATCATGACATGAATCTTCTTTTATAACATGCATCACATATCATAATCATAATTAGCATGTTACCATATCGTATCTCATTTTATAACATGCATAACATAAAGATTAGAGAAGGTAACTATTATTAACACAATCCTTTCATGAGTTCTAACATATCAACTTTCATAAGTAAGGTGAACAATAACATAACTAAGCAACATCCAACATGGTACTAATAAATCACAAGTCATAAAAGCGGAAGCAATTGTCTTAAGTTGTTCATTGAACATATAAATAAAAGCAGAGAGTAATAGGGTCTTTTTCCACCATACCACTATCAAACACACTTTGCCCCTCCAGCTACTTCCTTAGTTCATGTTTCCTTTATCTGCAGTAAATGGACAATCATAAACTATAAGCATATAGCTTAGTAAGATTCTTGCCTACTCACAGAAGCCGCAGTTACATCAAATGATTAGAAACCATGAGCACACTAACGTAATGAAACATAAGCATGGCATAAAATTTACATAAGCATGCTAAACATAATTAAATCTAAGCATGGCATAAATTAAACATAAGCATTCATGACATCATCAATCCTAAACATGCATAAAGGGCATAATCATAAGCATTCTTAAACTTAAACATAAGCATTCATGACATCATCAATCCTAAACATGCATAAAGGGCATAATCATAAGCATTCTTAAACTTAAACATAAGCATTCATGACATCATCAATCCTAAACATGCATAAAGGGCATAATCATAAGCATTCTTAATTTCATACAAGTCCTTTCTTTTCAAAACATATACATATAGATACTTCAATATAATAATAACATGAAGGGGGGCCCCAGGCTAAGTACCACATAAAGCGCGTTCCCTAATAGGTTGGGGTAGCTAGCCACCAGACCTACTAGAGCAAGACCTCTTACGTCTTACCAGGGCAAGACCTCTTACGTCTTCTTATGTCCCTTGGATTTGATTAACGACCACCTAACGGGTCGGGTACTTAACCTCTTACAAAGTAAAATACTTAATTTTCATTCTTTTCTTTCTTATCATATCATAAAGAATGCTCTTAATCCCCAACATGAAAAGGGAAGCATCTCCATCTTATCTTATCATAAGGAGAGCTCTTAATCCCAACATAAAAAGGGAAGCATCTCCGTCTTATCTTATCATAAAGAGAGCTCTTAATCCCAACATAATAAGGGGAAGCATCTACTTAGACATTTCATAGCATATATGCATGCATAACATAAGAATACCCTAAAGGGGTCTTAAAGCATAAACATGTTCATCACATAAGCATATTTCATGGCATATCAAGCATAAACATGCTCATCACAAAGGCATATTTCATGGCATATTAAATCATAAACATGTTCATCACATAGGCATATTTCATGGCATATTAAATCATAAACATGTTCATCACATAGGCATATTTCAGGGCATATTAAATCATAAACATGTTCATCACATAGGCACATTTCATGACATATTAAATCATAAACATGTTCATCACATAGGCACACATACAATCATGCAACATAGCATGAATTCTAAGGGAATTCTTATACACCAATTTAAGCACATAATCTTAACCCTAGCTTAGGTACCCTAAGTGGCCGAAATCACTAGGGAGGGGTCATACATTTTTTTTTTTTGCACATGAAGCTTACATAAGTGTCACATAACATATCATAAACTTAGGGGGAGTATTTGCACATGAAGTTGGGTACTTAGACCCCACCCTAACCCTAACACCCTAGTTGGCCGAAACCTTAGGGGCACAAAACCTTCATTTTTGTCACATAACATTTATACATGAAGACATACAACATATCATAATTTGATAAGGAATATTTTCATGCAACCCTAGCCCTAAAACCCTAGGTGGCCGGAACTTGTAGGGTATCAAACATCATATTTCTTTCATATATCATGTCCTACAAGAGCAAATATACTGCAGGTGAGGGAATCTTACCACTTATAATTGTTACCCCATAATAAGAGAGAGACCTTGATTGGAGAGGAGACAAGAAATAATCTTGCCCTAGAACCCTTCTTGGTGCTCTTGACCCTTAGATGAAGATTAGCCCCTTAGATGAACCCTTCTCTTTGCTTAACTCTCTAGGGTGGAACCCTATTTTGCTTTGGCCGAAACTCAAGGAAGGAGCCCTAGGGTTTCAGTTGAAGGAGGAAGAAGGAAGAAGTTGGCAAATGAAACTTTCCCTCTTATTTATAAAGGGAGGAAGAGAAGTGTCTCTTTTCTTTTCATGCCTCTTCATTTACCCTCCTCACACTCATCTACAATTTCTCCTCTTTCTCCAACAGTAAGCTACTGCTGAGCACTTGGTCATCACATGCATGGTAAGAGTTAACTCTCACCAAGAGGTTTAAGGTTCAAACCTCACCTCTACACTTTTTATTCTTTTATCATCATTTTCCAGGATTCCATATATAATCTACTAGACATGAAATTAAATTCTATACAAAAATTTTGGAGAAAAATTTTAGGGTGTTACAATCCCTCGTACCTTATGAAAAGTTCATCCAGAACATAAAATAGTTCCGGATACTTTTGTCGCATCTCGTCTTCTCGTTCCCACGTGAACTCTTCGAACCCTTGACTTCGCCATAGGACCTTCACTAGGAGTACCTCTTTGCTCCTTAGCTTCTTGACCTCTCGATATGTTATCTGAACAGGTCGGCTTTCATAACTTAGGTCCCCTTGAATTTGTACTGCCATTGGTTCGATCACCTGGTTTGCATTGGGAACGCATCTCTTGAGCATTGATACATGGAAGACATTGTGGATAGTCGACATCTCCTAAGGTAGCTCCAGCTCATAGGCCACCTTGCCGATTCTTTTCAGGATCTGATACGGTCCTACATAATGCGGACTCAGCTTTCCCTTTCTTCCAAATCTCATTACTCCTTTCATAGGGGCGACCTTGAGGAATGCAAAATCCCCAACTTCGAATTCCAATGGTCGGCGTCTCTTATCCGCATAACTCTTTTGCCGGCTCTGAGCAGTCTCTATCCTCTGATGGATAGTCTGTATAGCTCGGGTGGTATCGTCAATAATATCGGCCTGAAGACCCATTTCCCTCCTTTCACCACTCTCGTACCAACAGATAGGAGACCTACATCTTCTCCCGTATAGAGCTTCATATGGTGCCATTCCAATAGTGGCATGGTAACTGTTGTTGTAAGTGAGTTCTGCCAATCACAAATATCGACACCAACTCCCCTTAAAGTCTAGAGCACAAGCCCGCAACATATCTTCCAGCACCTGGTTCACTCTTTCTGTATGACCGTCGGTCTGAGGATGAAACGCAGTGCTGAATTTCAACTTAGTGCCAAGAGCCTTCTGAACACATTCCCAGAAATGGGAGGTAAAACGACCATCACGATAAGAAATAATATCCTTAGGCACTCCATGTAATCTGATAATTTCCTTGGCATATAATTGAGCTAGCTGCTCAACCGGATAGGTCATCTTAATTGCCAGGAAATGGGAAGACTTTGTCAACCGGTCTATGATTACCCATATAGCATCATAACCATTTGTTGTTCTGGGTAATCCCGAGATGAAATCCATAGAAATTTCTTCCCATTTCCACTCTGGAATCAGATCATGGCAGAATCCTCCGGTGTTTCGGTGCTCGCCTTAACCCTCTTGCAGTCGACAGTCCGACGATCGAGCCACATCCCTTTTCATGCCGGACCACCAAAATTTATCTCTTAAGTCCTGATACATTTTTGTAGATCCAGGATGCATGGTATAAGGTGTTCCATGGGATTCCTCGAGTATCTTCTTCCGTAATTCCGGGTTGTCCGGAATACATAGTCGGTCCCGGAGGTATAATAATCCGCTGTCGAAAATGCGGAATCCATTATCCCTTCCTTCCAGGATTTCCTATTTGATCTTCTGGATGTCTGAATCACTATCTTGCTTTCCCAATATATCGTCGAACAATGTCGGCGCTATCGTCATGGTGGAAAGTTGTCCAGAAATAATCTCTATTCTGTAATTCATTATTTCCCTTTTCAAGGGCTGAGATAGCATTGATAAGGACATCAAAGCGGCACATGACTTTCTGCTAAGTGCATCTGCCACTTTGTTGGACCTTCCTGGATGATAGAATATCTCACAATCTTAATCTTTGACTAGCTCGAGCCATCTGCGTTGTCTCATATTTAGGTCTTTCTGAGTGAAGAAATATCTCAGACTCTGGTGGTCAGTATAAATCCTACACCGAGCTCCGTATAAGTAGTGTCTCCATATTTTCAGAGCGAATACCACGGCTGTTAGTTCTAAGTCATGGGTAGGATAATTTCTTTCGTGCTCCTTGAGCTGTCTAGAGGCGTAAGCGATAACCTTGCCATTTTGCATAAGTACAGCTCCGAGCCCCAGTTTAGAAGCGTCACTATACATATCGAAGCTTTCATTATCTTCCGGGAGAGTCAGAATGAGAGCGCTGGTCAGTCTCCTCTTCAGTTCCGTAAAACTCCTCTCACAGTCCTCAGTCAATTTGTATTGCTTGTCCTTTCTGGAGAGGGCTGTCATAGGGGCTGCAATTCTAGAGAAGTCCTCTACAAACTTTCTGTAATAGCACTTGCAGAAAACTTCTGATTTCACTCACATTCCTTGGCCTATTCCAGTTCCTCACAGCTTCAATCTTTATTAGGTCTACCATGATTCCTTCTTTAGAGATGACATGACCCAAGAATGACACTTGATCGAGCCAGAACTCACATTTGGAGAACTTCGCATATAGTTGCTCTTTACAAGAATCAGAGTAATCGCCTTGTCTTCGGATGCTATTCTCGGTCTCTCAAGTAGATAAGAATATCGTCGATGAAAACAATTACAAATTTGTCGAGGAAGGCCGAGAATACTCGATTCATCAAGTCCATGAACATCGCAGGAGCATTGGTTACTCCGAAGGGCATAACTACGAACTCATAATGTCTGTATCTTGTCCGGAAGGTCATCTTCGAAATATCGCCTGGCTTTACTTTTACTTGATGATAGACAGACCTGAGATCGATCTTTGAAAAGACAGTAGCTCCCTTCAGTTGGTCGAACAGGTCGTCAATCCTGGGAAGTGGGTACCTATTCTTGATGGTCACGTTGTTCAGTGCCCGATAGTCTATACACATTCGCATAGACCCATCTTTTTTCTTTATGAACAACACTGGAGCTCCCCATGGTGAGTGACTTGGGCGGATAAATCCCTGGTCAAGTAACTCTTGTAGCTATTTCTGAAGCTCTTTCAACTCAGTCGGCGCCATACGGTAAGGTGCCTTGGAGATCGTGTTAGTTCCGGGAATCAATTCGATCTCGAACTCAATTTCTCTATCAGAGGGTAATCCAGGTAGGTCATCAGGGAATACCTCCGGATGGTCGCACACCACTCTGACATCTTCTAGCTTCTGGTTCTTTGCTGATACGGTATCAACCACATGTGCTAGAAATCCAGTGCATCCCTTTTCTAACATTTTTCGGGCTTTCAGCGCTGATAAGAATTTCCTTGTTCCTTTCTTTGGCTCCCCGATAAACTCAAATGAAACCTCTGCTTCGGGTCGGAAGATCACCTTCCGTTTACGACACTCAATTGAAGCGCCATACTTGTGCATATAATCCATGCCCAATATAACATCATAGTCCCGCATATCCAGAACTATCAGGTCACAATAGAGCTCCCTGTCTGCGAGTCTAATTGATGCAGCGCGCAAAATATGGGTGGATGGCATCACTTCTCCCGAAGGTAACGTTGATAAGAATTTATAGTCCAAAACATGGGGATGCCTATCTATCTTTCTTGTGAAATGCGTAGAGATGAACGAATGGGTTGCCCCAGTGTCAAACAATACAGTAGCATACTGACTGAAAATAAATATCTGACCTGTGACAACCGTCGAGGCACTCGCTACATCTTCTCTGGTGAGGGAGAACACCCTGGCATTTGTCACAACGGGTGGGGCTTCCAGTCTCCCTTGGATTATCTAAGGACCCTCTATCGTAGCCTGCATCTGGTGAAGCTGTGGAGGAGCACCCTGGTACTGGACATACTGCTGAGGAGGTGCCTGAACTCGGGTAGGGCAGTTCCAGGCTATGTGCCCTTCCAATCCACAACTGTAACACTTCCTCGTGCCCTAACGACATTCCCCCGAATGCTTCTTCCCACATGTAGGATAGTCAGGATACATAGTTTGGTTGTTTCCTGGGCCCCCTTTTGGGTCATTCCACTGTTTCTTCTTGCCACTGCGGTCCCTCTTCCATCTAGTATTCTGAGATTTTTGACCTCCGGTCAGTGCCTTATTCTGCTGACTGATGTTGTTCAGGTAGTGCTCGGTGATCAGGGCACTACTGAACAGCTCTTCGGCGGTCTGGGGTCGATTGACTCTGCCGGCCACATTCAAAGCTATCTCCGGTCGTAACATTTTCAGCATGAGTCTGATCCTCTCCCTTTCTGTACTGACTAATTCTGGGCAGAGACTTGCCAGTCGGTTGAACCTTTTCATAGCTTCACTGACTGATAGATCGCCTTGTCGGAACTCGAGGAACTCATCGTAGTGCTTATTTGTGATCCATCTCTGAAAGAACTCCTCGAAGAACTCAGATTCAAAGTCTGTCCACCTCATTTGATTTACTTGTCTCTTTGCTTTGACTCTCTCCCACCACATCCTTGCATCTCCAGAAAGACAGAATGAGGCACATTTTATCTTTTCGTGCTCGGGCCAATCCGGCAGCTCCACGATGCTCTCAACTGTTTTGAACCAGGCTTGGGCATCCCATGGTTCGCAGCACGAAATTTTACGGTTTGACCTCCGCCCTTTGAATCAGATAAGTTTCGGGTCGGACCCCGATGGCAGCATTGGCTAGTGGTGCTTGCACCATAGTGGTCGTGTTTGGCGTCACGTTATGCGTCTCTGGTGTGGTGCTAGGGTTCTCGGGTTGATTCATGAGAGCATTGATAACCAGCTGTTGTTCTGCGACCTGACGCTGTAGCTCGGTAACCACATGCATCAAATCTGGTGGCATCCATGTTATCTAAGTGATAAATAAATAATTAAGGTATTATTATAATTTCTACTCATATACATGCATCTAAACATTCCTTATCACAAAAAAGGTAAGGTATCCTTTCTAGTTGTATTTCTAGGTTAGAAACATGTTTCCATCATATAAAGCATGGTAAAGTATCATTACTATCTAAGTCACAAGCATGGTTCCATTCTACTAAAACATGATGAGGTATTATTTCTATCTAGAAAGAAGACATTCTTCATTATAAAAGAAATTTAGGTATATATAAAGTTACTTACTTGGAAACAGCAGGATGGAGGCTTGATATGTGATAGTTGAAAGGTGAACCCGCTCTGATACCAACCTGTAACGCCCGCCCTTATCTGCCCTCAGGGCGGCGCTACTTTTTTTTTTTTATAACATAACCTATATGGATCATTTCACAATCTACATAATCAAACCTATTATCATGACATGAATCTTCTTTTATAACATGCATCACATATCATAATCATAATTAGCATGTTAACATATCATAACTTCTTTTATAACATGCATCACATATCATAATCATAATTAGCATGTTACCATATCGTATCTCATTTTATAACATGCATAACATAGAGATTAGAGAAGGTAACTATTATTAACACAATCCTTTCATGAGTTCTAACATATCAACTTTCATAAGTAAGGTGAACAATAACATAACTAAGCAACATCCAACATGGTACTAATAAATCACAAGTCATAAAAGCGGAAGCAATTGTCTTAAGTTGTTCATTGAGCATATAAATAAAAGCAGAGAGTAATAGGGTCTTTTTCCACCATGCCACTATCAAACACACTTTGCCCCTCCTGCTACTTCCTTAGTTCATATTTCCTTTATCTACAGTATATGGACAATCATAAACTATAAGCATATAGCTTAGTAAGATTCTTGCCTACTCACAAAAGCCGCAGTTACATCAAATGATTAGAAACCATGAGCACACTAACGTAATGAAACATAAGCATGACATAAAATTTACATAAGCATGCTAAACATAATTAAATCTAAGCATGGCATAAATTAAACATAAGCATTCATGACATCATCAATCCTAAACATGCATAAAGGGCATAATCATAAGCATTCTTAAACATAACCATAAGCATTCATGACATCATCAATCCTAAACATGCATAAAGGGCATAATCATAAGCATTCTTAAACTTAAACATAAGCATTCATGACATCATCAATCCTAAACATGCATAAAGGGAATAATCATAAGCATTCTTAATTTCATACAAGTCCTTTCTTTTCAAAACATATACATATAGATACTTCAACATAATAATAACATGAAGGGGGGCCCCAGGCTAAGTACCACATAAAGCGTGTTCCCTAATAGGCTGGGGTAGCTAGCCACCAGACCTACTAGAGCAAGACCTCTTACGTCTTACCAAGGCAAGACCTCTTACGTCTTCTTATGTCCCTTGGATTTGATTAACGACCACCTAGCGGGTCGGGTACTTAACCTCTTACAAATTAAAATACTTAATTTTCAGTCTTTTCTTTCTTATCATATCATAAAGAATGCTCTTAATCCCCAACATGAAAAGGGAAGCATCTCCATCTTATCTTATCATAAAGAGAGCTCTTAATCCCAACATAAAAAGGGAAGCATCTCCGTCTTATCTTATCATAAAGAGAGCTCTTAATCCCAACATAATAAGGGGAAGCATCTTCTTAGACATTTCATAGCATATATGCATGCATAACATAAGAATACCCTAAAGGGGTCTTAAAGCATAAACATGTTCATCACATAAGCATATTTCATGGCATATCAAGCATAAACATGCTCATCACATAGGCATATTTCATGGTATATTAAATCATAAACATGTTCATCACATAGACATATTTCATGGCATATTAAATCATAAACATGTTCATCACATAGGCATATTTCAGGGCATATTAAATCATAAACATGTTCATCACATAGGCACATTTCATGGCATATTAAATCATAAACATGTTCATCACATAGGCACACATACAATCATGCAACATAGCATGAATTCTAAGGGAATTCTTATACACCAATTTAAGCACATAATCTTAACCCTAGCTTAGGTACCCTAAGTGGATGAAATCACTAGGGAGGGGTTCATACATTTTTTTTTTTTTTTTGCACATGAAGCTTACATAAGTGTCACATAACATATCATAAACTTAGGGGGAGTATTTGCACATGAAGTTGGGTACTTAGACCCCACCCTAACCCTAACACCCTAGTTGGCCGAAACCTTAGGGGCACAAAACCTTCATTTTTGTCACATAACATTTATACATGAAGACATACGACATATCATAATTTCATAAGGAATATTTTCATGCAACCCTACCCCTAAAACCCTAGGTGGCCGAAACTTGTAGGGTATCAAACATCATATTTCTTTCATATATCATGTCCTACAAGAGCAAATATACTGAAGGTGAGGGAATCTTACCACTTATAATTGTTACCCCTTAATAAGAGAGAGACCTTGATTGGAGAGGAGACAATAAATAATCTTGCCCTAGAACCCTTCTTGGTGCTCTTGACCCTTAGATGAAGATTAGCACCTTAGATGAACCCTTCTCTTTGCTTAACTCTCTAGGGTGGAACCCTATTTTGCTTTAGCCGAAACTCAAGGAAGGAGCCCTAGGGTTTCGGTGGAAGGAGGAAGAGGGAAGAAGAAGTTGGCAAATGAAACTTTCCCTCTTATTTATAATGGGATGAAGAGAAGTGTCTCTTCTCTTTTCATGCCTCTTCATTTACCCTCCTCACACTCATCTACAATATCTCCTCTTTCTCCAACAGTAAGCTACTGCTGAGCACTTGGTCATCACATGCATGGTAAGAGTTAACTCTCACAAAGAGGTTTAAGGTTCAAACCTCACCTCTCCACTTTTTATTCTTTTATCATCATTTTCCAGGATTCCATATATAATCTACTAGACATGAAATTAAATTCTATACAAAAATTTTGGAGAAAAATTTTTGGGTGTTACATCGTAAGCACTTATACTGCAAGTGAGGGGATACTTACATCCTACGGTTTTTCACCAATTTATACCGTTAGACTTCGCAAAGAGAAGACCTCCTACGTGTTTCCTTGCTTTAGCGTGATCCTCTACCAAGTCCCTCTTGAAAATCCCCTTAATCCAGATCTACCTGAAATTCGTGGGAGGGAATCGGTCGAAAAATGTTGACATGATCGGTCGAAAAAAACGATAGGGAACTCCTTTCCTTGGATCAGAGTTTGGAGTTCTTGACGGCTGGAGAAAAACGAGCAAGAGAGAGAGAGAGCGTCGGCGTTTGAGAGAGGAGGGAGAGAGAGAGGCGGCGTGGGATTTTAGAGAGAGGAAAGAAAAGAAATATATATATATATATGATATATATATATATATATATATATATATATTAGGATTTTTCTTAACCTAATTATCCCTTTAAATGATCACCTAGATTAATCAACTTCTTTCCTTTTTTTCTACCAATAGATATATTCTGTTATATCCTACTCATTGGTAATCTTATGACTTAGTGGTGGGAAGCCTATTCCCCCAAATCAACGGTTCATGGTTCAAGCCTCGGCTACAAACTATTTATTCATTTTTTTTATTCTTATTTCTATATATATATATATATATATATATATATTTCCTTTAAATAAAAATCTAGTAACTAAAATTTGGGATGTTATATCTTTGATTTACCAATGGGCGAGATTTATAGATTAAATCGATAGGCTCGGTAAGTTGGGAGATGATATTATTTATTTGGTGTGCCGTTGATTATAGGAGGAAACCGTGTCCTATATATTAGGATGATGATGTCCCCTTGAGAAGCTCATAAGGATCATCATGTAAACCCTGCAGGTGGACTTGGTCCGGCATGATGAAAAGGTTGAGTGGTACTACTCAAGGAGTTAGATGTTGATTAATTAATGGTCAGTAAATTAATTAATCAACGGACATTCGAGATCTTAAACATGGAGAGAAAATGTACAAATAATATATGGTGCCCATATTATCATATGAGGGTTGGTGAGGTAGATTAATGATGATCCTTTAGTGGATTGGATCATCATTAGTGGATCGGACTTTATGTGGGCTTGATCCATGGGTGGCCAAGATCCAACTCCTCCTCATGGTCCCTAATGTAGCCTATTAACACCTCATGAAGCTTAGATTCAATGGATAGAAACAAAACTCTAAGATCCATAGGTAGAGATTAAATCTCTAAGATCCGACGGTTGAGATTAAATCTCTAGATCCGACGGTTGAGATTAAATCCCTAGAACCAATGGAGGAGATTAATTCATGACTTATCCCTAACTCTATAAAAGGAGGGCATGGGAGTTGGCGTGAACAACAATCAAGAGAGCTAGGGTTTTGGGCGGCAAGAGAAGGAATCCCAGTTGAGATAGGATTAGGTTTAGGGTTTGGAGGCTAGGGCGGCACCAAATAAGGAAGGTGTTGTTTTCTTCTTCCTTCTCCATTGGCCGGCATCCAGCTCCTTTCTGTTGGATCGAGAAGCGTCGCTAGAGGGGGGGGGGTGAATAGCGATCGTAAATCTTTTCTTTTTCGTTCGTTCAATACGCAAAGTAAGCACAGCGGAAAATAAATGAACACATTTATTTTACTTGGTTCACAACCCAGCGGTTGCTACTCCAAGGCCCTATCGGTCCTAGACCGCGTACGGAGGGCAAAGCACTAAAACGTCTCCTCCTCGTTGGAGGTAGGAGACAACGATTATAAAAACCGAATACACGAGGATGAGGCAACAAGCCTACCTCACCTCGTTATGAAGATAAAAAACACAGAATATAATATCAAAAATATTACTTGAATCTGCTGCCGACGAAGAAGATCTGAGGTTGTCGTCGCATCGGCGTTATGACGGTGTTGAAGCGTTGGCGTTGTAGGAGCACATGATGAATAATTGATGATATTTGGAGATGAATCCTCCCCTCCTTTTATAGACTTTAGCCTCTGAATTTGTCTCCTATTTCTTTGGAACGGATCATGAATTTTTCCAAATTTTTATCGCGGTAGCGCGTCAGCGTTATCCGCTTTGACCTAGCGCAAAAGCGAATCGCCGCCATCGATCGATGATGCCTCTCATCGGTCGATGATGGATCGATCGATGCATCTCATCGATCGGTGATAACGATCGCCAATGTCCGCGATCATTGCCGGCTAACCACTTCCTGCGTAAGAGATTAGCTCGGAAAATGATAAATCACGGCGGTTTCTAATCGTCCGATCTCGACCTAGACCTTCCACGAAGTCTTAGTCGAATCGTCGCCTACTGATCGCGTAAAGAGGACACGACCTTACAATCTCTCACTCACGAGCTTACCTCGATAGTAGCTCTTGCTTCCGGCCTTCCACTCGATTCCTTGGCTCCTCCGAATTCACTCAAGTGTCGCCCGACCACCACGGCTTCCTCCGGTGTCGCTAGCCTTCACTCGACTTTAGTACTTTTGCACACTTGATTTAGCTCGTGAGATAACAATATAAACTTAACTTTGTGTCTTTGCCATAATCAAAACACAGGTTCGATTATCTAGTGCCCCTGCACCAACAATCCCCTTTGATCTATGGCAAACCAACACAAAGTTAAGGAAATTAAAGCATAAAACACATATAGTAGATGATGAATGCCATTCCCAAAAACTCCCCTTAACCAAAACTCCTCCTTAACCCTAGGTGAGTTTTGAAAGAGATACTTTAGTTTTCAAAGCAAATTTTGTGTTTCAAAATGAAATTTTGTGTTACTCCCCTTAACTTTTGCTCTTCTCCCCTTTTGCCATAAATCAAAAAGAGTGTTGGGGTTTTTGTATAAAATAGGGGTTTAAAACAATGTCATTTATCAATGCATCTAGATAAATCAAATATGAGTCCAAGCATCGTCTAGCAATAGTTAGATAGATTGGTTCGAGGTGTGTCCCTCTGCACCAATAATCTAAAGATTTATAATATAACCCTTAAGATTAGTTTGCTCTCCTTAGTCAAATATATGAAGTATAAGAGATGTAGGGGCGCTAAACTGGCCTCGAGTTGTTAAGTACAATAGTTGAGAAAATAAGTAGTATTTTGAAGGGATGCTTCAAGTATATTTCAATTATCATAACATCTCACCCATTCTATGTGTCTCATAATTTGTTCACCTTATATGTTTTGTGAGATGATTTTAAATTGATTAAAGATAGTCAACCTTGGGTTAGATTCAGATTTAACCTTTAGATCGTTAAGTAACTTTTAGGCGGCTTCAGTCGTGGCGAGGCACGAGGGCCTTCTTTGATCGGAACAACGACCACTTCTTAGACAAAGCCAAATTCAAGAAAATATCACTTAAGTCACTTAGGGTTACTTCTGGTCTAACTAGTTTAGGATCTGTGAGGTAAGCTTGGCTAGTTCCACTCGGTCAAGTGCACCAAGCTAGATCGCCTTATCTGGCTCGAATACCGAGACTTTGTCTCCTAACGTACTATCATCTATCAGAGTTGACTAACTAGTTATTTATGAAAAGAGGCTCCCAGGCTCAATCTTTTGAAGGATTTTAGTTGGTTATGTATGTATTCTAAGTAAGTTCACAAGTTAGAAATTCTAAGCATGCAATGGTTTTGCTAAGTAGCGGGTATACTATTTTAGTGTTAGCTCCCTAGACCATTGAACCAATAAGGTCTATTCAAATAATGAACTTCATCACGAGGAATCCAATACTTATTAGTCCTTATATGAATTTAATAAAACCTTTGGGACCCATGCTTGGACTCTTTGATGACTACGATTTCGATAGACATATAAGACCTATTCGTAGTCTTTGACTTAAATCCGAGTCCGGCTTTGTTGTACGGCTCTTTGGGTTCCAAGTAGTCGGTTAAGGTTCTTAGATCCCAACGTGAACTTTTCCAACCTAGCCTCGACCTCTTGAACTTGGTCTTTCAAGAGAATTCTCCTTCTCAAGTTTTTCAATTTGGGTTGAGTTTCTCTCTTGAACTTGACTAGTTGAAGAGGTTAGAGTAGCCTCTTGCTTGAGGGTTTCAACCTCCTCAAGTAACGACTCAACCCTAGACTCGGACTTAGTTAATTTCCTATTAAGCGGTTTAATTGTATCTTGTAAAGTGTACTCATTAAAGAGAAATCAACCTTAACTTTCCCTTTTGGTCCGGCTTTGAGTTTTCTCTCGAAATAATCTTGAAAGTCGGAGTTGTAGTTGGACTCGGCTTCGGATTCTGACTCGGACTCCTCCGTTCTTGCCATGTAAGCTATGTCTTCTCTGTTGTCCCAAGTTGCATGGAAGGCTTTCCTTGCTCCCTTTTTCTTTTGGTTCTCATTCTTCAATTTCCTTCTTTCTTGTCGAACTATTCTCCGCACAATATTGACTATTATGACCTCCTCTTGGATTGGATTCGTCTTGGGTTGAGTTCATCTACTTGCCTAGTAGGTGGCTTGCTTCTTTGTCCCAAGTAGAGCAATACCTCTCTCGGCCGGATCACGTTAGTTTGCTCATGAAGTTCAAACTCGGAAAATAATTCATCTAACCTAAGCGATAGGTCCTTAGAGACCTTGTAGGCATCGACCATGGATGCCCACAAGGTAGTCCTAGAAATGAATTAAACGTACCTTAATAGGTCACGGTTTTCGACCTTGTGTCGATGGTGTGTGTAGGCCGTTGACAATGTCTGGGCCAGGCGTGTAGTTGTGTTGCCGTCTCGTGGTCCTGCATCTTGAGGTTATACAACTTATTGAAAAGAAGGTCACGTTTACATACCTTAGCATCGGGTGTTCCTTCGTGTAGCTCAATTAATTTATTCCATATGTCCTTGGCGCTAATGAATGGTCCGATGCGGTTGAGTTCCTCCTTGGACTAGCCGCATTGCAATATTTGGGTTGCTCTTGCATCGGCTTGATTTGCCTCTTGGTTGCATTTGTCCACTTGTTGAAATCCAAGGGCTCTCCTTGATCATTGGTGGGTAAAGCAAAGCGGTTTGGATTATTATCAAGTCTCGACTTGTGTTTTCAAGAAACACTCCATCCGACCTTTCCAATAACGGAAATCATCTCCGTTAAGAGCGGAGTCGGGTGGTGCTATATCCTCAATGTGAGCCATTAAGTATCTTGCAAAAACACAAATAAAAACCAAAGAGAATTCCAAGACTTGGTCTTGGATTAGTAATCTGAAATAATAGAAAAAAACAGAAATAAATAAGGAGGATAAAAACTAAAAAATTTGAAACTTACGACCATCGATGTCCCGAAGGCTACTAAACGCTGGATTTTGGGGATGGAAACAGCTTGTTACGGGGGTAAACCCCCAGTAAAAAGTGTAGATCTTTCAGAGAGCTTCGATTTGGTGGGTAGATCGTTTCGTGAGTCCACTCGTAGCAAAAGTTATGCTCGTTTGATCGTGAGGTACTCCGAAGGAGATTAGGCCTAGCCAAAACACAACCACAAACTATGTACCAAGACTTGGTCTTGGATTAGTAATCTTGAGGAAACAAAACCTAAGAAATATACGAATCGAAAAATACGAAAAGAAAACCAAAACGTGCTAGATTGGTGGTTTCACCAAATCTTAGCGCCCCCGCTCTGATACCAATTGTTGGATCGAGAAGCGTCGCTAGAGGGGGGGGTGAATAGCGATCGTAAATCTTTTCTTTTTCGTTCGTTCAATACGCAAAGTAAGCACAGCGGAAAATAAATGAACACGTTTATTTTACTTGGTTCACAACCAGTAGTTGCTACTCCAAGGCCCTATCGGTCCTAGGACGCGTCACGGAGGGCAAAGCACTAAAACGTCTCCTCCTCGTTGGAGGTAGGAGACAACGATTACAAAAACCGAATACACGAGGATGAGGCAACAAGCCTACCTCACCTCGTTATGAAGATAAAAAACACAGAATATAATATCAAAAATATTACTTGAATCTGCTGCCGACGAAGAAGATCTGAGGTTGTCGTCGCGTCGGCGTTATGACGGTGTTGAAGCGTTGGCGTTGTAGGAGCACTTGATGAATAATTGATGATATTTGGAGATGAATCCTCCCCTCCTTTTATAGACTTTAGCCTCTGAATTTGTCTCCTATTTCTTTGGAACGGATCATGAATTTTTCCAAATTTTTATCGCGAAGTAGCGCGTCAAGCGTTATCCGTTTTGACCAAGCGCAAGTCGAATCGTCGCCATCGATCGATTGATGCCTCTCATCGGTCGTGATGACGATCGATGATGCATCTCATCGATCGTGATAACGATCGGCGCCCAATGTCCGGTGATCATGATGCCAGCCTGGCCACTTCCCTGCAGTAAGAGATTAGCTCGGAAAATGATAAATACGACGGTTTCTAACCGTCCGATCTCGACCTAGACCTTCCACAGGAAGTCTTAGTCAAATCGTCGCCTACGGTCGTCCCCGTAAAGAGGACACGACCTTACAATCTCTCACTCACACGAGCTTACCTCGATAGTAGCTCTTGCTTCCGGCCTTCCACTCGATTCCTTCGGCTCCCTCCGAATTCACTCAAGTGTCGCCCGACCACCACGGCTTCCTCCGGGTGTCGCTAGCCTTCAGCTCCAGCTTTAGTACTTTTCTGCACACTTGATTTAGCTCGTGAGATAACAATATAAACTTAACTTTGTGTCTTTGCCATAATCAAAACACAGGTTCGATTATCTAGTGCCCCTGCACCAACACTTTCCAGCCCTTTTCCAGCCATTGGTTGGCAGCCAAAGCCCCTCCTCTCTTCTCCTTAGGCGGTGGAAACAAGATATAGGGCTTCCCTTGGTGTCTTGGTTGTTTTCCATCATCTTCCCCTCCTTCTAGTTGGCCGGCGGCAAGGGTTTGGTGTGCTCCTTGTTGGTTGGTTTTAGGGAGGAGAAAAACCTTTTTTCTATTCTTCCTCTTGCTTTGGAATATCAAGGAAGGAAGAATGGCGATCTTGGAGCTTCGACTTTTTGTAGATCGTCGCCCATACGACGTCCAAAAGGAGGAAGGACATACATTAGAAGATCGAGAGGTATATCGATTCTCTTATTTTTATATGTTACATGTTTGTATTTGTTTTTCAACTATGAGCATGATATAAATCTGTACATGGCTAAATAATACTTGGATCCTGAGCATAAATACAAAAACCGGCGATCCTGACATCGTCTATTCCGTGGCTACTCATAGAATAGGGGATGGTCACTTGAACAACTAGTTTGTTCAAGTGACCTCTCTAAACGAATAGCACGACAATGACTTGGTGGTTTGCGAAATCCCTTTTGTCTAGGATTAAATTTTTTTAATTCGGGGACATCGAAGGGATCGCCATGGACAAGCTACCGAGGTGAAGTGGGAAGCGAAGTTTCCCCTCACGGACTCAATAAGCAAAACCTTTCAGCGACAACTTTTTCTCTATTGCCTACTCGTAGGTCCACTTCTCCCTTTGTCAATGATCTAGTCTTTCGAAGGCCCTGTACATTGGTACAAATGTGAGAAGCACAGTCGGTATCTAATACCCAAGAAGACGAGATAGATAAATTGACTTTGATAACATATATACCTAAGGTAGAAGTCTCAAATCTCTTCCTTTTCACCTCTTCCAGCTATAGCTTGCAGTTTCTCTTCCAATGCCCGGTCTCACCGCAGTGGAAGCATTCCCCTTCCTTAGACACCTCTCCTTTAGGTTTCAATGCCTTTGCCTTGCCTTTCCCTTTGCCTTTGGCTTGGGTCTTAACCTTACCTTCAGGCTTCTGCTTGCCTTTTCCTTTGCCTTTGTTCACCATCAAAACAGTACTAGGCTTTGCCTTCTTAAGGTTGAGTTCAGCAGTTCACAACATGCTCAATATCTCAAGTAAAGGCTTGTCAATTTCATTCATGTTATAGTTCATGATAAATTGACTGTAGCCTTCTAGTAGTGACTGCAAAACAAGGTCAGTGGTCAGCTCTTGGCCTAATGAAAATCCCAATCTCACTAGATTCTCAACATATTCAATCATCTTGAGTACATGAGTGCCCAGGAGAGTTCCTTCTTGCATTTTGCATTGAAACAAGGCCTTTGACACTTTGTATCTTTCGTGCCTTGCTTATCCCTAGTATAGTTGTTCTAGATGCTCAACCATATCATTGGCATCCATGTTCTCTTATTACTTCTGAAGCTCAGAGTTCATGGTGGCAAGCATAAGGCATGACACATTCAGTGCGTCATCTTGATGCTTCTTATAAGCATCCTTATCAACACGAGTGGTCATAGGGGTGGGTGGTATAGGAATGGACTGCTTTAGGATGTATAGTTTGCGTTCTTGCTTAAGAACTATCCTCAAGTTCCTGTACCAGTCTAGGAAATTAGCTCCAGTGAGCTTGTCCTTATCAAGGACAGATCGCAGAGAGAGTGTGTTTGACGTATTTGATGACATGGTGATCTACAGTACAAAAATGTAGAAATGTATCATATTTCAATCATTTAATTAGGCCTTTGACTAACACTACAAAAAAATATCAAATTGGCGACGAAATTTAGCAATGAAAATAGTTCGTTACAAATCTACAATGAATTTTGTGATGAATTTTTTGTTTCTTTGAAAATTAGTAATGAAATTTCCAACAAAAAAAATTTTGTTGCAAAATTATTTAAATTTCCAACATTTAATTTTCGTCAAAAAAATTAGTCGTAAATTTGCGACGAAAATCATTTTTCGTCGCCAATTTAAGACAAAAAAATATTTTCATTGCAAATATTTGCAACAAATTTTGAATTCGTTGTAGAATCGGCAAAAATTTTATTTTCGTTGTAGAAATCTACGACGAATTAAAAAATTCATCACAGATTTGGCGACTAATATAGGATTCGTCACCAAATTGGCGAGAAAATTTGCAACGAAATAATATTCGTCACTAATTTTCCCCTAATTATCCCGCCGTTCCGAACCACACAATCCCTCCATCCTTCCTCCGCTCGATCGCTCGATCGCTCGGTCCTTCCTCCTCCCGCCGCCACCGTCGGGACACCTCTCCTAGTTTTCTTCCCTCACCGTCGCCGGAGCAGCGACGACATTGCCGTGAGCTCGCGGTTGCAGCTTGCTAGCTGCCGCCGTGAGTGTGCGGCGGTCGCGTGTCCTTACGTGGCGGTAGTGGCCACCACACACGTGCCCTCGTCGGCGCGTAGCGCGCCCTGCGTGCCACGCGGCCGTTGCGCGCGTGCCCTCACTCGCGTAAGATTCTGTACCTTATCATGAATTAAAATGTTATCCAAATTATATAAATCAGTATAATGTGTCGTAATCTAAATACAAAATTATTTTTCATAGGTTTGTCCTACTTCATTACGGTGTTATGTGTGTTCGTGAAGTGTTCGTGAAGTGTTCATCTAGCCGTGAGCTCATCCTCACGTTATTTCTATCTGGACAGGTATGCGTAAAAATATTGTATATTTATAACATTAATTATAGTATTATTAAGTCTATTATATTAATTATTCTTAATGTTTTATTTTAAGTAATTTAATTACTGTTAATAGATCATATTTTTCGAAATGATATTATAGTTTTCAATTAAATATCACATAAAATCATATTTAGTATTAGGAAAATTTAATTTATTTTGAGTATAAATTTATGGTTAGATTGATATATATGGATGAAGTTTGGAAAAAATTAAATTTAATCGTTGATATAATTTTGAAAACAGGATCAATGGAGAGAGAACGAAGTTGGATGTATAAAAAGAATTTACCAGAATGTCGTGGTTTAACCGATGAATTTTTAATTGGGTTGGAACAATTTTTTAGATTTGCTAATAAAAATGTTGAGTTTATGGATGGGAATAAATTATGGTGTCCGTGAAAAAAATGACATAATGGTAAATTTTTCCAATGTGATAAAGTTCGGAAACATCTTTGTAGATTTTGTTTTACACCAAATTATTATAATTGGACTTGTCATGGTGAACCGTTTATATTCGATGAAGCGATTGGATGAAATATACAAAGGACAGTTAGTGGAGAGCAAGTATATTACGATCAATTCAATCCATACCAGAGGATGATAGTTGATGAAGTTGGTCATAATTTGAATAGCGAAACAAACGCTGCAAGTTCTAGTTATCCTCAAGCATTTGAACACATGTATACTAATTATTCAACACCGTTGGAGGAGGTAGAAGTTATTGGTGTTAATGAAAATGTGTACAATGAGCCATATATAAAATTTCAAGAAGTATTGAGAGCTGTAGATAAACCCGTGTGGTCTGGTTGTGATAGTCACACAAAATTATCTCTCACCGCAAGATTGTTGAATGTTAAAACTGAGCATAATGTGTCCGAAGAATATTTTAATGATTTTTTTCAAGTTATTGGAGAAGTCTTGCCGCGTGATCACATAATGTCGAAGGATTTTTACAGTATGAAAAAACTTGTGAGAGATTTGGGTCTCCCAGTGCAAAGAATTGATGTTTGTAGAGATGGTTGTATTCTATATTGGGGAGATAATGCAAATTTAGAGGCTTGTAAATTCTGTAGTCAATGCAGATACAAGAATACCACGAGATCAAATCGTAATAAGCGATTAAAATCATTCAGACAAATGTTTTATTTGCCTTTAACTCCTAGATTGCAAAGACTTTATGCTTCAAAGGCCACTGCTGAACACATGACTTGGCATGCAAATCATGAAACAGAGAATGGGCTAATTTGTCATCCATTTGATGCAGAGGCGTTGAAAATTTTGATCGAACATATCCTGAGTTTGCGAATGAGACCTGAAATATCAGGTTGGGTCTATGTGCTGATGGATTTACTCCATTTGGCAAATCAGGAAGAACTTATTCATGCTAGCCAATTATCGTAACTCCATACAATCTTCCACCCAGTATGTGTATGAAAACACCTTATATGTTTTTAACATTGATTGTGCCTGGCCCTCATAATCCGAAGAAGTTAATAGAAGTTTACATGCAACCGTTGATTGCCGAGTTGATCCAACTATGGGACGTGGGTGTTTCCACATATGATGTCCATACTAATTAGATGTTCACAATGAGAGCTGCACTTCTTTGGACCATAAATGATTTTCCTGCTTATGGGATGTTATCGGGCTGGAGTACTGCGGGGATTTTAGGATGTCCAATATGTATGGAGAGATCAAAGTCATTCAGATTGAAACACGAAAAGAAATCGAGTTATTTTGATTGTCATAGATAATTTTTACCGCCAAATCATAAATTCAGAAGAAATAAAGAAGAATTTACTAAGAATATAATTGAAAGAACACCTCAACCATTGAGATTCATCAGTTAAATTTTATGGCAAAGAGTGCTTAACTTTCCATCTATTATTGAAGAACCAAATGTTACAACATATGACTATGGAATTACGCATAAATGGACAAAACGAAGTATATTTTTGGATTTACCGTATTGGCAGAGTAATTTGATTCATCACAATCTTGATTTAATGCATATTGAAAAGAATGTTTTTGATAATCTGATAAATACGGTGATGGATATTATCGAAAAAACAAATGACAATCTGAATGCAAGAAAATATCTGCATCTCATATGTAAATGACCCACCCTTGATGTTGATGAAAATAGTAGGGGACCAAAACCGAAAGCAGTTTATACATTTAATAAGGATCAGAGATGGATTGTTTGTGAATGGTTGAAATCATTGAGATTTCCGGATGGTTATGTCTCAAATCTTGGTAGATGCGCTAATTTGAAGGAATGCAAATTGATGGGTTTTAAAAGTCATGACTGTCATATATTCATGGAAATATTAATTCCTATTGATTTGAAGGAACTGTTACCAAATTTTGTCTAGGGTGCAATTACAGAATCAAGCATTTTCTTTCATGATATCTGCTCGACAGTACTGAGTCATTCACACATGGAGACATTAGAGAGAGACATTCCGATCATTTTGTGTAACTTAGAAAGGATATTTCCACCGGGGTTTTATGATTCAACCGAACATCTTTTGGTTCACTTGTCATATGAGGCTAAAGTTGGAGGTCCTGTTCAATTTCGATGGATGTATCCATTTGAAAGGTGATTTTTTTTTACTTTTTTTTCATTGTTTTTTCATTTGGTCAAATTTAGTATAATTTATTTTCTAATAAATTTTATTGTATTACTCATAGATTCCTCTATGACTTGACAAAAAAAAGTGAAAAATAAGGCTCATGTTGAAGCTTCTATTGTTAATGCATATATTGTGGAGGAAGTTACAACTTTTGCATCATATTATTTTGAACCTCACGTTCAATGCAAGAGTCGGAAGAAGAAAGAAACGATGAGGGTCCCGTTAATCCAAATTTGAGGGCGTTCTCAATTTTTAACTACCTTGGTCGACCAAGTGGATCTTGTACAAGTAGATACTTAACTGGTCCGGAGTGGCGAGCAGCCCATACATATATTTTATTAGGCTATGTCCGAAATGTAGCATGCATTTAGTCGATATATAAAAGTTATATTATACATTTCATATATCATAAATTATTGTTCATGTTATATTTAATTTTATTGTAGGATTTTTTAAACTCTATATTCGGAGCTTTCGGAGCATGAGTTTAATAATTTCTGTGATGAAGAATTTGCACAATGGTTCAAAAATTATGTAAGTATTCTATGATAAATTTTTTTGATAAATCTTGACTTTAACACATATTTATTTTGCTTTAGGTTCTTGATAATCACGGTCACATTGAGCAAGACCTAATAAAACATCTGTCATCGGATGCAAATTCAATGGTGAAAACTTGGTCGGCATATTTCATAAACGGATATAATTTTCATACTCGGGATTATGGAACTAGGAAAACTACAATGAATAGTGGAGTTTGTGTTTAGTCATCTATTGATGGGGGTGCAAGGAATGAATTTTACGGATTACTAGATGAAATTTTAGAGGTAGCATACTCAGGCTCAGATTTGTGAGTTATTTTATTTATGTGTAGTTAGTTTGACCCTATCAAAGGCATGAGGGTGCATCCACAGTTTAATTTGGTTGAAATTAATTACAAAAAAATATACAAGAGGTACGAACCATTTGTGTTAGCACAACAAGCGATTCAAGTATTTTATGCTTCATATCCTAGTCTGAGACAAGATAAAAGTGATTGGTGGGTTGTTTGTAAAACAAAAGCACGTAATAAAATTGAGGAACATTGGGAAGACATAGCATATCAACAAGATGATGTTATCAAATACATTTTATATCGAAGAGTATAATATTTCAACGTTATGAAATCCTAACAGCGTAGTAATAGACGTTGATGCAAGTGAACTGAATGAGTATGAAGATGAGGATTTTAATGATGAGGATGAGGATGATGATGACGATGATGATAACGATGATGATGACATGACGATGATGATTAGGTGCATGACTAGGCCAAAAATTTTGTTGCAAATTTTGATTTCTAATTGTGGGTAACCTTTTATTGAGTACCAATTATGTTTTAATTCACTATGTAATTCGAAATTCCATATATTTGATATACTAATGAACTCTTTTTTTTTAGGGTCATCCAGTTGCTATGAATATGGTAATATTTTCATATTGTTCCTATTAAAAATTTGATATGCAAATGTATTTTTTATTGTAATATTCTTCTAATAATCATGATTGTTAGTTTCGACGTGGCGATCATAGACGTAGTAGTGAAGGAAGATCACAGTCTTCCTCTGCTTTAGCCCCCGCACATTCTGATGCTCTTACAAGAAATGTGCCCTCCACCTCTTCCCCAGTTGCAGGATCTTCTAATTCTCAGCATATACCTACTAATGTATTTTCCCCGGTACAACAATCACTCGTGGAGAGGGAAGATATGAGAGAGTTTATATCTCCGCGTTGAGATTCGTAAGTATTCAAGTTTTAGAATATCTATATTTAATTTATAATAAAATATATATTTTTATAAGTATATAACGGGGTTTGTTTTTATTTTATGTTAGATTTATAAATTCTGTACAAGTTATTCACGAGGTGAATAAAATAGTGAATAACCATTGGGGCGGCACTTCTATGACTTATATAAGCACGCCGGAAGAAATAAAAGTACTGTGGTGGAATGAGTTCAAGGTAACTTATCTAAATCATTTTGTATATGAAATTGTAGTTAACATAATCAATTTTTATTTTTCTCTACTGCAGCGGGTATTTACTTGGGAGGAGAGTCAAACAATAGAGATTAGGAGGATTTTTAAGAAAGACTGTCGTGATCATATGAGAAACATACTAAATCATGCGAAAACTAGAAATAAGAAACCACACTGTATAACCGAGGAGAATTGGAATAAAATTGTTGCACATTGGGGATCTGAGGAAAGCAAAAGGAAGAGTGAACAGAAAAAGCAAAATCAGCATTATAATTCTGGCATTATGTCTGCCACGTATGCGGGAGGATCCATAAATATCGATGAGCATAGACATCGATTGGTGAGTGTTTTTAAATTATAATTTTGTAATCTAATACTCACTAATTTATAAATTTTAACTGTTTAATTTCTTTAGGCCAAGGAGACGGGAACTGAGTCATTATTTATAGACACTTTCACCCGTACATTCCAAAATAAGGAATGGAGTGGGGGAAAGAGCTAGAACAATAAAGGTGTGTAATTGTAAAAATTTCATTTATTATGTTACTATTTAATTTTTTTTTCTTTCACAATAGGAGAAATATGATGAACTTTCACAAAGAAATTCAAGTGCAAGCGATGATGCAGTCGAATCTGAGCCATCTGTTAGCAATATAAATTTTTGGCTTGAAACATCTGGAGGACTGAAAAGTGGAAGAATACATGGACTCGGCTTTTTGAGCTGATCCTATAGAGTCCCTGGTGCTTCTTCTTCATCCTCCCCAGCATCAAAAGCACAACTAATTCAATTAACCGAAGAGGTTAATCATTTGAGAGAGTTACTAGGGCAAAAGGAAACTGAATCGAGAGAAAATGCTCAGAAAGTACAAGACTTAAATGAAAAGATGAACGAATTTCAAAGGCAACAAATGTTTATTATGCAACATCATCAGTTAATGTATAGCTCAAATCAACTTCCTCCTTCTGGCTCTGCTCCTCCTCCTCCTGATCCCTGTCATAGAGATAATGATGATGTATTTTTTGATGACGATGGTGATGATGGTGATTATCTTTGACTGTATTTGTTGTATTTAAATGCTAGCTACTTGACTTATGATATATACGATATTTATGTTTTTGTAAGTTTTTTGTATTTAAATGCTACTTGATGATTGATGATGATTGTCGTTAGTAAGTACGTACCTTTGGATGTATTTGTTATATATATATATATATATATATATATATATATATATATATATATATATATATATATATATATATATATATATATATATATATATATATATATATATATATATATATATATATATATATATATTAATTCCATATTAATGTTTGTGTATAAATTTGTTACTATTGTCGTGTGTTTGTTGTAAAACTGGGAAAAAAGAATAATCTAAAAAATTATTTTTTTTTCCAAGATTTGCAACGAAAATACAATTTTCGTTGCAAAAATAGATGTATCAGTCGACTGATTTAACATTCAGTCGACTGATACTTGAGAAAATGTGGCTTCCATATATATTTTCAACATCAGTCGACTAATGTTATTGTAGTAGTTTACAGAATATTTCTTAGCTGACTGAGTAGTCGGCTACTCACCTGGCAGTCGACTGATGAATATGACCAGTCGACTGCCATACTGTAGCATTTCACAGAACCTTTGGTAGCCGACCGATCAATCCAACTGGTCGCATATTCAGTCGACTTATGTATTCATCAGTCAACTGATATTGAAAATTTTTGCGATGAATTTTTCTTTTCGTCGCCAAATTTGCAACGAGAAATAAATTCAACACCAAATTTAATTTTTTTCGTTAATTATATTCATTAGATTTTTGCGACGAATATATTTTCATCGCCAAATTTAATTATATTTGTTGGAGTATGCGTGTGAGAGTTTTGCAACGAATAAATATTTCGTCGCAAAGTTAGGAATGAAAAAATATTTTCGTCGCAAATTTGGTGTCGAATGTTTATTTTGTCACCAAATTCGGCGACGAAAAGATTTATTCGTCGCCATATTTGGCGACGAAAAGTCTTATTCGTTGCAAAAATTTGCAATGAATCTTGCTTTTCGTCGCCAAATTTGCGATGAAACATTTATTTGTCTCCAAATTTGGCGACAAATTTTCCAACGAAAATATTATTCGTTGCAATTTGGCAACGAATTTTTATTTTTCGTTGAAGAATTTAGCGGCGAATTATTTGCGACGAAAAAATTTTCTTTGCAAATTTTTTTTTGTAGTGTAAATGATTCTTCCACTGGTCACAAAGTGGGACAAGATCCATATTATACCGCATCTTGAGTTAGCTTTGGCTAATCGCCCAAGACTCATAAAAGTTATGTAGGTAACTTGTACCAATTACATCTAATGTAACTCTTGTATATCTATATGAACAAAATTATTTGTTCATTGTGCGCATCGCATGGGATAACTTTCTAAATTACCACTCATCTTGAGTTAGCTTTGGCTAATTGGCCAAGATTTGTTTAGTGTAGGTAGATGTCCCATATGAGTTATGCATCTAAGTTCATCAATCTAATTGAGAGAGCTTAACTAAGTCAAATCCAAGGTTTAATAGTTGGACATCACAATTGTCCTATTGCACTTTACTGAGGTAAATCGAGTCACTTTGCTTTGGCAAACGTGCTATGATTCAACAAGGTAATAGTGAGTATTAACTTTGGTAGGCATATATTAAGTGACCCAATTGTGTGACAACTAACTATGCATGCATCACATATAAGCATAATATATATCAAAATATAAGTTTAAACATGACATGGTTATGACCCGAATCTACGATCTCCTCAAGCCTATGAGAAGAGTGAGGGTCAACATAGGGGTAGCATCTTCTCCAAGTGCATCCTTTGGTTGTTATGTGTCGTCGGCATCCTTCTTGTAACTTCATTCTCCAATGGACTTTCCACTCATCATTTTGTACATTACAAAATAAGAATACTCGATTTACATTCGATTTTAGATCTATTTTACACTTAGAAAAATAGGGAGGCACGACTCATAGACCGTATTATGAATTACAACATGCACACACAACACAACCACAATCACATTAGGGTCAAGGGTCATAACCATGCACCATGGCATACATCGTTCACATATATCTATGACATGCAAATTTTATTATGATGCTATGCACGACTTATAAGCCGCTACGACACGGTTGCAGGATCAAGGGGCAACACCCCTTGTGGGGTTTGCAGGGGGATTGCCCCAGAGCAAAATCTTATTTTAACGACTCTTTGAATGAGTCGCTACCCTTAGTCCATCATAATGAACCCGAGACCCTTTCTTGCCACTGTTCGTAGCAATTTTGGGTGATAGATCCGAATGACAAACATGCTTGTTCGATCAACAAATATGTTGTGCATATCTTGTTGCACAAAATCACCCAAACAATCATGCATGCACTCATAATAAACTTCTTAAACAAAATTTTATATCACATATAAAATGACCTATGACGATCTTTATGTATGATCTTTTGCAAGTGGCTCTGATACCACTGTTGGGAATCCTATGCGATAAAAAATAAAATCACAGCAGAAAAAGGATCCCTTGAGCAATCCATGCGAAAGAAAACTTATACAAAGGCTCTATCCTATAGAGTATACCATTGATGCGTGCCATTTGTGTATCCCGTTCATCCACGGTTTGTCAGATCTTAGCATGATCAAAATTTCTGCGTTTCTATGGTATCCACACAAACACTATCTTGGAGAAAGAGATGAATCCTTTGGTTGTGCTAGCAACCATACAAAGGCTCTCCACACAAGACTTTGGCCAAGAAGAAGGAAGAAGGGAAAAAGGGATGCTTGGCTAAAATGAGATCACACACCCAAATGAGATCACCATCCTCATTCACATTGAAGAGCAACTTTTATCCCATTTTCATCCATTAAATCCCATTGTATGCAATTAATCACATTGGCATGCAATAACCTCCAATTGCATGAAACGTTGAGTGGTCTCATGAAATTCCATTGCATGTAATTAATCCATTTGCATGCATTAATCCATTTACATGCAACTTCTCAAATTCTATTTGCATGCAACATTGAGAAAAACTTCTCAAATTCCATTTGCATGAATCAATTGGTTTCACTTGAGTCTAACTCAAATTTAACCAATTTGAGTCCAACTCATTCTAGTCCACTTAATTAACTAATGGTTCATTTAGTCAAACTAAAATGAACCCCATCTCCAAAATATATTCTTTGTGTGTGACCCTATAGGTTTTTGTAATGTTGGCAATGTCTCAAAACCACTTTAGACACATAAGCAATGAGCAGCATATAGCAATGCATCATTTCTACCCAAGTTATGAAAATGTCATGATCCTACAAAACCTTTCTATGGCTACTATCTTGTATGACCTTGTTCTTCTATCCTCGATATCTAGATTGATCAATGAGGCATAGACCGTGTCATCCTCTTGTCAATCTTTGTGTTTCTTGATCACCAAGTAGAGTCACTCAAACAAATGAGCTGAATATCTTATATTGACTCATTTGAGCATGGTCATGTATTTCGTGGTCCTACTCTATAAAGAGGCCTAAAAATATCACTCCCGTCATATGAGAGTGATAGATCACATCTACATCATTCACATTCCTCTGCATAATTTGTTACATACCCAGTGATCACCTTTTGGTCCACCCTATTATGGGTGATGTTTGACGATACCAAAGTACATAACTCCTTAAATAGGAAACCGTAGTGATTTTAGGTCTAAAGACTATTTATACTAATAGTCACATGAGAAAGTTTATGATACATATATAATGATCCATGAATCTTTCTCATGATGGGTCAATTCAGTACATAGTCTCTAATATGTACCCATGTGTCAACTTGATATCACATATCCATGACTTGTGAGATCAAATCATCAATTGACCTACATGTTAGTTATAGCCCTAGAACCAATCATGTGATGGTTGAATAGGGAACATTTTGTATCATATTCTATAAAGGCAAAGGATTGGTTATTATATTTACGTCTTGCTTGTGCCAGCTAAATTAAATATAATAATGCCCTAGAAAAGTAGGTTCTTATCTACAGCACATCAATTGGCAGAATTGATTATGAGAGGCTGTAGAGAACACTTTCCTAAATGTTCCTAGTCAAGTATTAATATGCAAGGGAAATATTAATACATAAAGACTAGCATGTAGGTCAATTGATGACTTGATCTCACAAGTCATGGATATATGATATCAAGTTGACACATGGGTATATATTAGAGAATATATACTGAACTGACCTGCCATGAGAAAGTTTCATGGATCATCATATGAGTGTCATAAACTTTCTCATGTGACTATTGGTATGAATAGTCCTCAAACCTGAAGTCACTACGGTTCCCTACATAAGGAGTTATGTACTTTGGTATCGTCAAACGTCACCCGTAATAGGGTGGACCATAAAGGCGATTACTGGGTATATAACAAATTATGCGGAGGGATGTGAGTGATGTAGATGGGATCTATCCCTCCCATATGATGGGAGTGATATCTGTGGGCCCCTTGATTGAGTAGAACTACTAAAACGCATGGCCATGCTCGAATGAGTCAATATGAGATATTGAGCTCATTTGTTTGAGTTAGTTTACTCAAGGATCAAGAAACATATAGATTGATCGAGGATGACACGGTCTATGCCTCATTGGTCAATCTGATATCAAGGATAGAAGGACACGGTCATACATTATAGTAGTCACGGAAAGGTTAGTCGGATCTTGACTTATTTCGTAACTTGGGTAGCAATGATGTATTGCTAGATGCCGCTCATTACTTGTGTATCTAAAAGAGTTTAGATCCACTGGCAATGTTATGAGAGCCTATAGGGTCACACACAAAGAGCATGATGATTAGAAGAATTAGTGCATTCTAGTTTGACTAGAATAAGCTTAAGTACAAAATGGTTTTTGGACTTTAAGCTTAATGAGAATTTTAGCTTGTTTATTTAATGAGATTAATTCAATATGCTAAGCTTATTAATTTAATAAGATTAAATAAATATGTTATCATGATAGCCTAAGCTTAATTGATTTAATAAGATTAATTCAATATGTTACATTATTGATTTAATGAGATTAATTCAATATGATAACATAAGCTTATTGAATTAATAAGATTAATTCAACATGCATGAATGCCACATAAGCATGCCGCCTAAGCATGCCACATAAGCATGCCACATAAGCATGCCACCAAAGCTTGATGAGGTGGAAGGAGACAAAGGGTTTTGACCTTTGGAATTTCTCCACATGTGGCCGGCCTTGTTTGATTATTTTTCAATGCAATTGATTGCATTGAATGTGATAGGAGGTGAAAGGTTTTTTCAATCCTATAAAACACTCCATGGGATGGCCGGCCAATGTGGTGGAAGCTTGAGGCTTGGAGAGAGCTTGGTGGTGAGAGGCTTTGGTTGTGTGGCTTTTGTGAGTGTAGGCTAGCAAGAAGAGTGGTCTTCTTCTTCCTTTCTCTTTTTCCCTACCTTCCTCTCCTTTAGGGACTTCTCTAGCAAGAAGTAAAGGAGAGCTCTTCTAGTTTCTTTTGTGAGACAAGAGCTTGCTCGTGTGGATACATATAGAGGCACGGACAATTGAACGTGCTAAAAGATCCAACAAACCCAAGGAGAAGCGGGATTAAAAAGGGCACGCAACAAAAGTAATATTCTCCTATAAGATAGGTTTTTCTTTTAGAGAAATTTATTTTTTTGTACGAGGTTTTCTTTCGCAAGGATCACTTGGAAGGGATCCTATTTTTCCGTTGCGCATAAGCTATTTTGCATAAAAAAAAATCCCTACAGTGGTATCAGAGCCACTTGCGAAATATCGTATAAAAACAAAATAGGTTTTCTCTATTTTATATATGATATAGAAGTAGGATAAATTTTATTATGAGTTGATAATTGCATTAGCAATTTTTCAAACATAATAAAATATCCGATATCTTTTAAAAGTTAAAATTGACATGGTGCATTGTTATGGCCTAGGCCCAAAAAGTTTGTGAATGTGTGTGTTGTAATTCTTAATACGGCCTGTGTGTCATGCCTTTCTCCTAAAATTCTTGTTGTAAAATTAGCTTTAGACTCAAATGTAACTCGAGTATTTCTCCTTTTGTAATATACAAAATAAAGATGGAGGATCCATTGGAAGATGATGTTACAAGGAGGAATTCAACAACACAAGACAACCAAAAGGAAGCACTTGGGAGAAGATGCTATCCCTAGGTTGACCAATCAATCTTTTCATTGGCTTGAGAAGATTGTAGAATAAGGGCCATAACCATGACACGCTTAGTTTAATATGTATGTGATGCATGTTAATTTAGCTTATATGTGATGTATGCTAATATGTATGTGATGCATGTTTAAGTTTATTTCTTAATAAGTCAAAAACGATATTCCTACCAAAGTTTGGTACTCACTACTTCCTTGATCATTTGTTGTTGGGTTTTTCAAAGCAAAGCAATGCATTTTATCTTGGAAGAGTGCGAGTGGACAATCGTGATGTCCCGCTATCAAACTTGGTTAAGACTTAATTAAGTTTTTCTTAATTAATTAAGAAAGTAGAGGCATATTTTAGCTTTGAACATAAGTTTTAAAAATTAGTTTTGTGTGATTTCCGAACATCAGCTTTGTCTTAGAAAGTGGTCGTTGCTCCGATATCAAAGAAGGCCTCTGTGCCTCGCCACGGCCTGGAAGCTGGTTTAGGAATAAGCACTAAACTAATCTAAACTTAACCAAAGCTATTAAAGAGTTACATCAGATGTAATTGGCAAAAGATTGCCTACCTAATCATACTACGTCTTGGGCGATTAGCCAAAGCTAACTCAAGATGAAGTATGATGTGGATCTTTATCCCATATAAATTTATAGCTAAATAGAAGCTAATGATGTAAGCAAAATGTGTTTGCCTACATCAATGATTAGCTCATATCAAAGCTATGAGAATTTAGTGGGAGCCTCATTTAATTAAAGACCTAATTAAATGACTTAGGTATGATACTTAATTTTGCATTTTAATGTTGTAGATCACCATGTCATCTAACACGACACACCCCCTCAACTTGCGATCTGTCCTTGAGAAAGACAAGCTCAATGGAGCTAACTTTCTAGACTGGTATAGGAACTTGAGGATTATCCTCAAGCAAGAACGTAAACTGTATGTCCTAGAGTAGTCTATCCCTGAAACACCCGCCCCTGCGGCCACTCGTGCTGAAAAGGATGCTTATAAGAAGCATCAAGATGACGCATTAGATGTGTCATGTCTTATGCTTGCCACCATGAACTCTGAGCTTCAGAAGCAACATGAGAACATGGGTGCCTATGGTATGGTTGAGCATTTTAAACAACTATATCAAGGACAAGCTAGGCACGAGCGTTTTGAAGTGTCTAAGGCTCTTTTTGCATGCAAGATGCAAGAAGGAACACCTGTAGGAACTCACGTACTTAAAATGATAGGGTACGTTGAGAACCTTGAAAGACTAGGTTTTCCAGGCCAAGAATTGTAGCCGATGTTATCCTGCAATCGTTCTTAGGAAGCATATAATCAATTCATCATGAATTATAACATGAATGAAATTGATAAGCATTTGCTGAGATTCTCATGTTAAGAAGCTACGAACCGAATCTCAAGAAGAAAGTTAGTAATGTACTAATGGTCAAGAAGGGCAAAGGTAAGCGCAAAGGCAAGGGTAAGACCCAAGCCAAAG
This sequence comes from Wurfbainia villosa, assembly GCA_025175895.1. Lineage (NCBI taxonomy): Eukaryota > Viridiplantae > Streptophyta > Magnoliopsida > Zingiberales > Zingiberaceae > Wurfbainia > Wurfbainia villosa. Next base: position 31,735,936 of record CM045992.1, on the reverse strand, counting down.
GCAAGGCCCATTCATCCACTTCAAAGGGTAAAGGTAAAGTACCTAAGGAAGGGAATTTGTTTCCATTCGGTGAGGGGACCTTTAGGCGGGCTATGAAGTCTACCTTGAGGAAGTAAAGAAGAAAGAAGTGGGACTTACGCCTCAAGTATACACGTTATAGAAGTTAATCTATCTATTTCTTCTACATGGGTATTAGATCTGGATGTGCATCTCACATTTGTACTAATGTGCGAGGATTGAGAAATAGTAGACTAAAAGGCGAAGTGGACCTCTGAGTAGGCAATGGCGCAAAGTTCTTCTTTGTGTGTAGGAACATATTCTTTGTCTTTTCCCACTGGGATTATCTTAGAACTAGAGGAGTGCTTTTATGTACCTGCATTAACGAAGAACATAATTTCTGTATCTTGTTTAGACAAGAAAAACTTTTCTTTTATAATAAAGGACAAATGTTGTTCCATTTATTTGAATGAAATGTTCTATTGTAATGCACCACTTATGAATGGTCTCTATGTTCTAGATTTAGAAAACCCAATTTATAACGTAAATACCAAACGGTTCAAATCGAATAATTTGAACCAAACATATCTCTGGCACTGTCGCATAGGTCACATAAATGAAAAACACATATCCCAACTCCATAAAGATGGATTATTGGACTCATTTGATTTTGAATCATATGAGGTATGCGAATCTTGTCTTTTAGGAAAGATGACTAAAACTCTATTTAGTGGACATGGCAAGAGAGCGACGAACTTGTTAGGACTCATACATACTGATGTATGTGGCCCTTTCAATGTCGAAGCCAGAGGAGGCTATAAGTACTTTATTACTTTCACTGATGATATGAGTAGATTTGGCTACTTATATTTGATGAGACATAAGTCAGAGTCCTTTGAAAAGTCAAAGAATTCAAGAATGAAGTACAAAACCAACTTGGTAAGCGTATTAAGCTACTTCGATCAGATCGAGGTGGTGAATACCTTAGTCAAGAGTTTCGTGATCACCTGGCTGAGTGTGGGATAATATCCCAACTCACTCCACCTGGAACACCACAATGGAATGGTGTATCTGAGAGGAGAAATCGTACTCTATTAGATATGGTACGATCAATGATGAGTCAGACTGATCTACCTACTTCCTTTTGGGGTTTAGCTCTAGAGACAGTCGCTTTCACACTTAATCGTGTCCCATCAAAAGCCGTAGAAAAGACACCATATACGTTATGGACTGGGAAGAGTCCCAAAATGTCGTTTATAAAGATTTGGGGTTGTGAAGCTTATGTTAGACGTCAAGTCTCAGATAAACTAGGACCCAAATCAGATAAGTGTTATTTTGTAGGATATCCCAAGGAAACTAAGGGATATTACTTTTACAATCCCACACTTGGCAAGGTGTTTGTTGCCAGAAATGTTGTCTTTCTAGAAAGAGAATTTATTTCTAGAAAAACTAGTGGGAGTAAAATTCATCTTTAAGAAATTCAAGATGAAGATAACACTAAGGCTTCGATGGAAAATGAACAGGCACCACAAAGTGTTGTGGATGAGGAAATTGTTGCCCAAAGGGTTGTGGAGCAAACACTTGTTCAAGTAGACCAACCTCTTCGTAGATCTGATAGGATCCGTCGTCAACCTGAGAGATATTCTTTTCTCTTGACTGACAACGGTGAGGTATTGCTTGTCGATCTTGACGAGCCTACATCCTATCAAGAAGCTATGATGAGCCCAGATTCTGAGAAATGGAAAGAGGCCATGAGATTCGAAATGGAATCCATGTACACTAACCAAGTATGGACTTTGGTTGATCCACCTGAAAGGGTAAAACCCATAGGGTGTAAGTGGGTCTTTAAAGTAAAGACTGACATGGATGGTAATAAGCATACCTATAAAGGTAGATTGGTGGCTAAAGGATTCAAACAAATTCATGGTATTGACTATGATGAAACCTTTTCACCAGTTGCGATGCTTAAATCCATTTGGATCATACTTGCTATTGCAGCCTACCACGATTATGAGATCTGGCAGATGGATGTCAAAACCGCTTTTCTGAATGGAAAGCTACTCGAGGATGTGTACATGACACAGCCTGAGGGTTTTGAAGATCCAAAGCATCCTGGAAAGGTATGCAAACTTCAAAAGCCCATTTATGGACTAAAGCAAGCCTCTCGAAGCTGGAATCTTCGATTTGATGATGCAATCAAGGAGTTTGGTTTCATCAAGAATGAAGATGAACCTTGTGTCTACAAGAGAAATAGTGGGAGCACAGTTGTATTTCTTATCTTGTATGTAGATGACATACTTCTCATCGGAATGTAGGGATGTATACTTAAAAGTCTATTTTTTGTATGAACATCTTTATTTTGAAATAAGAATCACATGATCATTGTTTGCATATTTTTATGGTTATGCAATATTGTCTAATACCTTACATTGTAGATAACATGGTGTGTGGTGTCACACGGGAGATCATGTTATCGGCTCCTTGTAAAGTATAAGTAAAGGCTCACAACCGAGATGGCTTTGGATAAACCATCGGAATGGTTGTAGTGTGATTCGGTATTGGTTTGTCTTGACCATAGAATCACACTAGTGCACTTTGTGTGTATTGAGCAGGACTGACACAGAGGTGATTCGATTTATTGCTGACTACATAATCGAATCGGACCTCAGATATTATTCAGTACATGCTCTTAATCCCGATATAATAACGGGCACATATACTTGGTACTCATCTCTTTGATTTACCAATGGGCGAGATTTATAGATTAAATCGATAGACTCGGTAAGTTGGGAGATGATATTATTTATATGGTGTGCCGTTGATTATAGGAGGAAACCGTGTCCTATAAATTAGGATGATGATGTCCCCTTGAGGAGCTCATAAGGTTCATCATGTAAACCCTGCAGGTGGACTTGGTCCGGCATGATGAAAAGGTTGAGTGGTACTACTCATGGAGTTAGATGTTGATTAATTAATGGTCAGTAAATTAATTAATCGACGGACATTCGAGATCATAAACACGGGGAGAAAATGTACAAATAATATATGGAGCCCATATTATCATATGGGGGTTGGTGAGGTAGATCAATGATGGACCTTTAGTGGATTGGACCATCATTAGTGGATCGGACATTATGTGGGCTTGATCCATGGGTGGCCAAGACCCAACTCCTCCTCATGGTCCCTAATGTAGCCTATTAACACCTCATGATGCTTAGATCCAATGGATAGAAACAAAACTCTAAGATCCATTGGTAGAGATTAAATCTCTAAGATCCGACGGTTGAGATTAAATCTCTAGATCCGACGGTCGATATTAAATCCCTTGAACCAATGGTGGAGATTAAACAAAGACTTATCCCTAAACTCTATATAAGGGTGGCTTAGGGTTGTTGGCGTGGAGAACACAATGGATGAGGGAATTAGGGTTTGCTTCCTTTGGTGGCTAGGAATCCTAGTTGGTTTAGGATTGGGTTTGGTGGCTAGGGTTTTGGAGCAAGGGTGGGCGGCAACTAATGGAGGTTTTTCCTCTTCTTCCTTGGGTTGGCTGGCCACTATGCTGCTCCAATCTACCTTAGCTTCAACTCATCCTATTCTTCTTCCCCTCTTCCATGGTCGGATAAAAGGTAAGTTAGGATTAGGGTTTGGGTGGCTAGGTTTTTGGGAGAAAAGGGTGGGCGGCAACTATAGGAGATGTTCTTCTTCTTCCTAAGGGTTGGCCGGCCACTATGGTTCTCCTCTTTACCTTGGCTTGAGCTCATCCTAATCTTTTTTCTCACTTCCATGGCCGGCCACAAGGTGAGCTTGGATTAGGGTTTGGAAGCTTAGGGTTTAGGAGGTTTGGGTGGCACCAAATAAGGAAAGTTTCTTCCTTTCTCCTTCATGGTTTGGTGGCCGGTGCCCATATCACCTCCTCCAGCCCTTAGACAGCATCCAAAGACCCCTTCTTCTTCTCCTTGGGTGGTGGAAACAAGACTAAGGGGTTTCCCTTGATGTCTTGGTCGGTTTCCACCATTATCTCCTTCTCCTTGTTGGCCGGCGGCAAGCATTTCTTTTGTTGCTTGTTGGTTGGCCATAGGAAGGAGATGAGCTTTGTTTCTATTCTTCCTCTTGCTTTGGATGAGCAAGGAAGGAAGATATGTGATCTAGGAGCTTCGACTTTTGGTAGAGCGTCGCCCACACGACGTCCGAAAGGAGGAAGGACATACATTAGAAGATCGAGAGGTATATCGATTCTCTAATTTTATATGTTACATGTTTGTATTTGTTTTTCATTTATAATCATGATATATTTCTGTGAATGGCTAAATAATACTTGGATCCCGAGTATAAACACAAAAACCGGCGATCCGGACATCGTCTATTCCGCGGCTACTCGTAGAATAGAGGTTGGTCGCTTGAACAACTTGTTTGTTCAAGTGACCTCTCTAAACGAATAGCACGACGATGACTTGGTTGCTTTGGCAATCCCTTTTGTCTAGGATTAAATTTTTTAATCCGGGGCCATCGAAGGGATCACCATGGTCAAGCAACCGAGGTGAAGGGGAAGCGAAGTTTCCCCTCACGGATCAACCCCAACAATTGGTATCAGAGCCAAGGTTTCCGGTTTCGTGTGTTTAGGATTCGGTTAATTTTTATGCACTTTTTCATATATTATATGTGTCGGATAATAGTAGGATATGCGTAGTTTAACTCTTTGGTTGCAGACATAAGATCCGACTATTATGGCATGTGTGTGTATGTGATTGTATGTGTGTAAATATTTATTTTGTTGAATCCTCGGGGTTGACGAGGCTAGTATTTAGTTTTTTGTAAATTAAATACGGCATTGTTTAGCCTCTCTTTATTTTATTTTACTTTCGATCTAGATTCATGTACACTCCCTCGAGGAGTATAGGATCGATGGATGTAAATTAAAATAGGTTTTAGTCTCGGCTCGGATCTCCGGAGGGCTTGTACATGGCTTAGGAGGAGCGGACGAGATGGCGATCTGACAGAGCCATATTGAAGACAAAGGCCATAATAGTTGGAAAATAATTTATTTTTCATATTTATTGCTTTTTGTTTGATATGCATGTCGTAGGAAAATTCCTCATTTTCAATTTACTAAGTGGGAGAGGGATATTTTAATTAATTCCCGCGACCTCCATTACAATTTGACGTGTGATGCAACAAACTTGCGTGTTGGCTCTGAGTGCCTTCCTCCCTGCGGATGAGTTTGTTTGTGGATCACTAGGTCAAATAATGGTTATAGGAAATTATCTAGGAGCGTGTGTACTTCCACAGCGGTAAGGCACATAATCCGAAATAATTCCCTTAGTATCGTGTAATGGTGTACACTTAGATGCAAATTAATAGTATCCTCCCCATCGGAGTCACTGCTTTTATTTGTAGGGCCAAAGAGGAACCAACTATTAATTTTATTTGTCAAAAAGTAAGGTTGACAAGATAATAAAATTAATGGGTAAAACCTCCTCTTACAAATGTAGAATTCGTATCGTCCACCTGCGTGGCATGCGATATTCGGTGTTTTGAGGTGTTGGTTGATATCAAAATTTTATTGTTTGAGGAATCAATAATTTTTGAAATCTAAAGTAATGATCTATGTGATTCTTAGGATTTTCAAAATTTGACTTTTCCACTTGTTGTGATACTAAAGGAAAATAAAGCATTATACCCAAATTATGTTGATTGGAAAGGAATCTAGATATTGTCTTATCTGCTAAGGAGTACAAGTATGCACTCTTCGAAGAGTGTCCTCAAACCATGGTTGCTCAAAAAGGTTTCTACTTCTAAGCCGAAAGGCAAGAAGAAGAAGAAACAAGGTGAAGCAAAGGTGGTGGGAGGATCTCGTGGAAGAGTGAAGAAGCCGAAAGGCAAGTACTTCACTTAGAAGCAGGATGGACATTGGAAGAAGGACTGTCCCAGTTCGAAACAAAACAATGGTATATCCTTTGAACTAGTCGTTGAAACATGATTAGAGGTGTTATCTACCGACACCTGGTGTGTAGATACGAAAGCCACTAATCATGTCTGCAACACTTTGCAGGGGTTCCAGGAAACCCGATGACTAGCTAAAGGGGAGATTACCATTTACTTGGGCAATGCCACTGAGGTGGTGGCTATTACAGTGGGAGAAGTTTTATTTATCTTTTGAGGAAAATAAAACTTTGGTTCTGGAAAATTCCATTTATGTACCTTTATTTAGAAAGAATTGATTTCGGTTTCTAAATTATGGATGGATAATCTATTTCTTTTAATGACAAATTTGTTATAAAAGGAATAGGAACATTATCTATTCAGGTACATAGATAGGAAATTTATAGCTTGAACCAAAACCTCCCACGATGCAAATTGAAGTTAATAACTCATCTTCTAAATCCGATAAGAGAAAAGAACCTTCGAAGATGAACCAAACATATCTTTGGCATCTTATGCTTGGTCACATTAACCTAAGCAGGATTCAAAGGTTGATAGCTGATGGACTTTTGGGCTCATTAGTAGTGGAGGATCTCCCAACCTATGAATCTTGCTTGGAGGGTAAGATGACCAAGAGGCCTTTTTAAGGCCAAGGGGTATAGAGCCAAAGATGTGTTAGAAATGGTTCATTCTGATTTGTGATGTCCTATGACTATCTAGGCAAGAGGTAATCTTGAATATTTCGTCTCTTTTATAGACGATTATTCAAGATATGGATGACACTACGATCTGATCGTGGTGGTGACAACCTCTTGGGAGAGTTTAGGAACTACTTATCAGAGGTTGGGATTCAATCCCAATTGACTGCACCTGGCACACCCCAGAAGAACGGTGTAGCAGTACGAAGGAATAGGACTCTTATAGAGATGGTTAGATCGATGATGAGTTATTCTGACTTATTTTGTAGTCCTAGAGATCAGAGGGTGATCGTTAACACGAATGCCAGATTTCTAGAGGAAGACTATGGGATAAGCCACAAGCCCAAGAGTAAAATTGTTCTGGAGGAGTTAAAAAGGGAAGTCACTTCTTTAGTACCACCGGTACAAGAGGATATACTACATGTCACTGCACCGCGTGTCACAGAGGATACACAGGAGATACCTCGTCGTAGTGGGAGGGTTGTGAGTCAGCCTGATAGATTCATGTTCTTGGGAGAATCTTCTGATTTGGTCCCTGGCGAACATGAACCTGATCCCTGGACATACGACAAGGAAATCCAAGATATAGATGCAACATCTTGGCAAAGTGCAATGAATACTGAGATTGAATCTATTTAGGTCTGGGAGCTCCTATGCAAAGCAGCTCATATGGATTATGAGATGTGGCAGATGGATGTCAAGACAACTTTCCTTAATGGAAGTCTTGAGGAAACCATCTATATGAAGCAACCAGAGGCATTCATTGCTAAGGGCAAAGAGCATCTTGTGTGAAAACTTAATCAGTCCATTTATGGATTGAAGCAAGCTTCAAGATCTTTGAACATCCGCTTTGATGAGGAAATCCAGTCTTATGGATTTATTCAAAGTCCGGATGAGTCTTGTGTATACAAGAGATGTGACGGAAACGTAGTAGTATTTCTTGTACTATACGTAGATGACATTTTGATGGTTGGCGACAACATCGAAATGTTATCGGACGTAAGGGTATGGTTGTCCAAACAGTTTGATATGAAGGACTTGGGAGAAGTGGGACACATCCTTGGGATCAAGGTCATAAGGGATCGCAAGAAAAGGATGTTGTGCTTATCCCAAGCTTCATACATAGACACGATTATGGAGCGTTTTAGCATGCAGAACTCCAAGAAGGGTTTTCTACCTTTCAGGCATGGAGTACCTCTATCTAAGGAGATGTGTCCTAGATCATCTGAGGAGATAGAGGAGATGAAGGCGGTTCCTTATGCTTCGGCAGTAGGAAGCCTCATGTATCACGATGCTCAGACGAGACCGGATATCTGTTTCAGTGGGCATGGTCGTGAATATCGAGTAATCGGAGAGGGGACATTGGATGCGTAAAGCATATATTGAAGTACGAAGGACTAGGGATTATATCTTGGTTTACCGCGGACCAATTACTCCTGTGGGTTACAGATTCCGACTTCCAACGATAGGGATAATAGTAAGTCTACCTCGGGTTTTGTGTTTACTTTGGGAGGTGGAGCCATTGTATGGAGGAGTGTCAAGCAAAGTGCGTGGCGGACTCCACCATGGAAGTTTAGTATGTGGCGGCCTCTCGAGGCGGCCAAAGAAGCGTATGGCTCGGGAACTTCGATGGACTTGGATGTGATTCTGGTTTGCCCGAACTATCACGATTTATTGTGATAATAGTGGTGCAGCTTGCAAACTCAAGGAACCACGAGCCCATAAGGCTAGTAAACACATAGGCGCAAGTACCACGATACTGAAAGGAGGTAGAAGTTCTTTGTCGCCTAGATTGCATCAGAGGATGACCTGGTAGACTCTTTTCACTAAGGCCCTTCTAGCGAGAGCTTTGATAGGCATGTGGAGGGAAGGGGAATCAGATGTATGGCAGTGTGATGACAGCATAGTCTTTTAGTATAAGTGGGAGATTGTAGGGATGTATACTTAAAAGTCTATTTTTTGTATGAACATCTTTATTTTGAAATAGGAATCACATGATCATTGTTTGCATATTTTTATGGTTATGCAATATTGTCTAATACCTTACATTGTAGATAACATGGTGTGTGGTGTCACACGGGAGATCATGTTATCGGCTCCTTGTAAAGTATAAGTAAAGGCTCACAACCGAGATGGCTGTGGACAAACCAGCTGAATGGTTGTAGTGTGAATAGGTATTGGTTTGTCTGTACAATAGAATCACACAAGTGCACTTTGTGTGTATTGAGCAGATCGACACAGCAGGTGATTCTGATTGTCGACTACATAATCGAATCGACCTCGTATATTATTTAGTACATGCTCTTAATCCCGATATAATAACGGGCACATATTCTTGGTACTCATCTCTTTGATTTACAAATGGGCGAGATTTATAGATTAAATCGATAGACTCGGTAAGTTGGGAGATGATATTATTTATATGGTGTGTCGTTGATTATAGGAGGAAACCGTGTCCTATAAATTAGGATGATGATGTCCCCTTGAGGAGCTCATAAGGTTCATCATGTAAACCCTGCAGGTGGACTTGGTTCGGCATGATGAAAAGGTTGAGTGGTACTACTCATGGAGTTAGATGTTGATTAATTAATGGTCAGTAAATTAATTAATCGACGGACATTCGAGATCTTAAACACGGGGAGAAAATGTACAAATAATATATGGAGCCCATATTATCATATGGGGGTTGGTGAGGTAGATCAATGATGGACCTTTAGTGGATTGGACCATCATTAGTGGATCGGACATTATGTGGGCTTGATCCATGGGTGGCCAAGACCCAACTCCTCCTCATGGTCCCTAATGTAGCCTATTAACACCTCATGATGCTTAGATCCAATGGATAGAAACAAAACTCTAAGATCCATTGGTAGAGATTAAATCTCTAAGATCCGACGGTTGAGATTAAATCTCTAGATCCGACGGTCGATATTAAATCCCTTGAACCAATGGTGGAGATTAAACCAAGACTTATCCCTAAACTCTATATAAGGGTGGCTTAGGGTTGTTGGCGTGGAGAACACAATGGATGAGGGAATTAGGGTTTGCTTCCTTTGGTGGCTAGGAATCCTAGTTGGTTTAGGATTGGGTTTGGTGGCTAGGGTTTTGGAGCAAGGGTGGGAGGCAACTAATGGAGGTTGTTCCTCTTCTTCCTTGGGTTGGCCGGCCACTATGCTGCTCCAATCTACCTTAGCTTCAACTCATCCTATTCTTCTTCCCCTCTTCCATGGCCGGATAAAAGGTAAGTTAGGATTAGGGTTTGGGTGGCTAGGTTTTTGGGAGAAAAGGGTGGGCGGCAACTATAGGAGATGTTCTTCTTCTTCCTAAGGGTTGGCCAGCCACTATGGTTCTCCTCTTTACCATGGCTTGAGCTCATCCTAATCTTCTTTCTCACTTCCAAGGCCGGCCACAAGGTGAGCTTGGATTAGGGTTTGGAAGCTTAGGGTTTAGGAGGTTTGGGTGGCACCAAATAAGGAAAGTTTCTTCCTTTCTCCTTCATGGTTTGGTGGCCGGTGCCCATATCACCTCCTCCAGCCCTTAGACAGCATCCGAAGACCCCTTCTTCTTCTCCTTGGGTGGTGGAAACAAGACTAAGGGGTTTCCCTTGATGTCTTGGTCGGTTTCCACCATTATCTCCTTCTCCTTGTTGGCCGGCGGCAAGCATTTCTTTTGTTGCTTGTTGGTTGGCCATAGGAAGGAGATGAGCCTTGTTTCTATTCTTACTCTTGCTTTGGATGAGCAAGGAAGGAAGATATGTGATCTAGGAGCTTCGACTTTTGGTAGAGCGTCGCCCACACGACGTCCGAAAGGAGGAAGGACATACATTAGAAGATCGAGAGGTATATCGATTCTCTAATTTTATATGTTACATGTTTGTATTTGTTTTTCATTTATAATCATGATATATTTCTGTGAATGGCTAAATAATACTTGGATCCCGAGTATAAACACAAAAACTGGCGATCCGGACATCGTCAATTCCGTGGCTACTCGTAGAATAGAGGTTTGTCGCTTGAACAACTTGTTTGTTCAAGTGACCTCTCTAAACGAATAGCACGACGATGACTTGGTTGCTTTGGCAATCCCTTTTGTCTAGGATTAAATTTTTTAATCCGGGGACATCGAAGGGATCACCATGGTCAAGCAACCGAGGTGAAGGGGAAGCGAAGTTTCCCCTCACGGATCAACCCCAACACGGAAATGATATTCCCTCACTCCAGTCTGTGAAGATATGGTTAGGGAATTGTTTCTCGATGAAAGACTTAGGTGAAGCTGCCTATATACTAGGCATCAAGATCTATAGAGATAGATCTAAAAGATTACTTAGCCTAAGTCAGAGTACATACATTGATAAAGTGCTAGATCGTTTTGCTATGCAAAATTCCAAGAAAGGATTTCTGCCTTTATCACATGGTGTGAGTCTTTCGAAGACTCAATGTCCCTCTTCTAAAGAGGAGAGAGATCGCATGGATAAGATCCCTTATGCATCTGCTATAGCGTCAATCATGTACGCCATGCTTTGTACTCATCCTGACATCTCGTATGCTTTGAGCATGACGAGTAGATACCAGTCGGATCCAGGTGAAAGTCACTGGATAGCAGTCAAAAATATTCTTAAATACTTACGAAGAACAAAAGAATATTTCCTGATATTTGGAGGCAATGAGGAGCTAACAGTAAAGGGTTACAGTAATGCAAGCTTCCAAACAGACAAGGATGACTATAGATCGTAATCGGGGTACGTGTTTTGCCTGAATGGTGGAGCTGTGAGCTGGAAGAGTTCGAAGCAGGACACAGTTGCTGATTCTACAACAGAAGCCGAGTATATTGCTGCGTCTGATGCAGCAAAGAAGGTTGTTTATCTCCGCAAGTTCATTAGTGAACTTGGGGTAGTTCCTAGCATTACAGATCCAATAGACCTCTATTGTGACAACAATGGGGCTATTGCACAGGCTAAGGAACCTCGATCACATTAGCGGACCAAACACATACTGCGGCGCTTCTATCTCATTCGAGAGATCATCGATAGAGGAGATGTGAGTATATGCAGAGTACCGACAGAAGCTAACATCGCAGATCTATTGACCAAGGCTTTGGCACAGAGGAAGCATGATGGTCACACTAGGTCACTAGGTATTAGATATTATAGTGATTGGTACTAGTGCTAGTGGGAGATTGTTAGTTATAGCCCTAGAACCAATCATGTGATGGTTGAATAGGGAACATTTTGTATCATATTCTATAAAGGCAAAGGATTGGTTATTATATTTACGTCTTGCTTGTGCCAGCTAAATTAAATATAATAATGCCCTAGAAAAGTAGGTTCTTATCTACAGCACATCAATTGCGTAATTGATTATGAGAGGTCAGAGAGAACACTTTCCTAAATGTTCTAGTCAAGTATTAATATGCAAGGGCAATATTAATACATAAAGACTAGCATGTAGGTCAATTGATGACTTGATCTCACAAGTCATGGATATATGATATCAAGTTGACACATGGGTATATATTAGAGAATATATCTCAACCGACCCGCCATGAGAAAGTTTCATGGATCGTCCATATGAGTGTCATAAACTTTCTCATGTGACTATTGGTATGAATAGTCCTCAAACCTCAAGTCACTCTGATTCCTACATAAGGAGTTATGTACTTTGGTATCGTCAAACGTCACCCGTAACAGGGTGGACCATAAAGGCGATTACTGGGTATATAACAAATTATGCGGAGGGATGTGAGTGATGTAGATAGGATCTATCCCTCCCATATGACGGGAGTGATATCTGTGGGTCCCTTGATTGAGTAGAATTACTAAAACGCATGGCCATGCTCGAATGAGTCAATATGAGATATTGATCTCATTTGTTTGAGTTAGTTTACTCAGGGATCAAGAAACACATAGATTGATCGAGGATGACACGTTCTATGCCTCATTGGTCAATCTGATATCAAGGATAGAAGGACACAGTCATACATTATAGTAGTCACGGAAAGGTTAGTCGGATCTTGACTTATTTCGTAACTTGGGTAGCAATGATGTATTGCTAGATGCCGCTCATTACTTGTGTATCTAAAAGAGTTTAGATCCACTGGCAACGTTATGAGAGCCTATAGGGTCACACACAAAGAGCATGATGATTAGAAGAATTAGTGCATTCTAGTTTGACTAGAATAATTTGGGAATAAGCTTAAGTACAAAATGGTTTTTGGACTTTAAGCTTAATGAGAATTTTAGCTTGTTGATTTAATGAGATTAATTCAATATGCTAAGCTTATTAATTTAATAAGATTAAATAAATATGTTATCATGATAGCCTAAGCTTAATTGATTTAATAAGATTAATTCAATACGTTACCTTATTGATTTAATGAGATTAATTCAATATGATAACATAAGCTTATTGAATTAATAAGATTAATTCAACATGCATGAATGCCACATAAGCATGCCACCTAAGCATGCCACATAAGCATGTCACCTGAGCTTGATGAGGTGGAAGGAGCCAAGGGTTTTGACCTTTGGAATTTCTCCACATGTGGCCGGCCAAACAAGGAGTGTAACTCCTAGTTTGATTATTTTTCAATGCAATTGATTGCATTGAATGTGATAGGAGGTGAAAGGTTTTTTCAATCCTATAAAACACTCCATGGGGTGGTCGGAAAATGTGGTGGAAGCTTGAGGCTTGGAGAGAGCTTGGTGGTGAGAGGCTTTGGTTGTGTGGCTTTTGTGAGTGTAGGCTAGCAAGAAGAGTGGTCTTCTTCTTCCTTTCTCTTTTTCCCTACCTTCCTCTCCTTTAGGGACTTCTCTAGCAAGAAGTAAAGGAGAGCTCTTCTAGTTTCTTTTGTGAGACAAGAGCTTTCTCATGTGGATACATATAGAGGCACGGACAATTGAACGTGCTAAAAGATCCAACAAACTCAAGGAGAAGCGGGATTAAAAAGGGCACGCAACAAAGGTAATATTCTCCTATAAGATAGGTTTTTCTTTTAGAGAAATTTATTTTTTTGTACGAGGTTTTCTTTCGCAAGGATCACTTGGAAGGGATCCTATTTTTTCGTTGCGCATATGCTATTTTGCATAAAAAAAAATCCCTACACTACATGCTAGTCTTAATGCATTAATATTTCCCTTGTATATTAATACTTGACTAGGAATATTTAAGAATAGTGATCTCCTTAGCTTCTTACAATCAATTCTATCAATTGATATACTGCAGATATGAACCTACTTTCTAGGGCATTATTATATTTATTCAGCTGGCATAAGCATGAAGTAAATATAATAACCAAACTTTTCCTTTATTAATGAAGTATAATACATTTGATCCCTAATCAATCATCTCATGATTGTCACTAAGGGCTGACACTAACAAAGAGCACCTACATGCAAGCAGAGTTTCAGGGACTACGGGAGCACTTCCAGCGAGCTGAGGAGTTCTTCGGCGAGGCCCGTGTCTATTTCCAGTAGGAGGCTGCCAACCGCCAGGAGGATCGGCAACACATGCGTTCCATGCAGGCACAGTGGGCCAGGGAGGAGCAGCACAGAGTAGCCGCTACATCCACCAGTTCTTAGATTGACCATATGTACATGTGGCATCAGCAGTTGAGCATTATATTTTCCCAAGATCTCGACATGTCGAGATTACTAGACTTCCCACCTCAGCCACAATATTAGAGGTACTGTTTCGCTTAAGACTGAGGAGAAGCCCTAAATTTTGATATGTCTTTCTTTTAGCAGTAGTTTCTTTCTTGAAATTTATGGTTTAGTTTTAGTTTACTCATGCATAGAGGGTTTAGTTTCCTTTTCACAATTAGTTTTTGCCATCTTTAAGTTGCCTCAATAATATTTTTTAGAATCTCTTCACGAATTGCTTCCATATATAACTTAACTTCATTTATCTTTTGGTATTTTATTTTTAGTTTCTTTAATGAATGTTCTAGACTTTCATTAGTTAGCTTTTATCTTTCACTCACACTTGACAAAAATTCCCGAGGGGATAATCTATTATATACATAGTTATTGATTCATCCTAGTAGTTTAGTACTTTGGAATCCATAGGTGACTCTATATTTAGCATTTTAGTTACTAGAGATGCTCAGATTGTGTAAGCTCATTTAGAAAAATCAAAATACTAGTGAGCTAGAGAGGAATAAAGTTCCTTGTAAAAAAAAATATAAATAAAAATAAATAAAAAGGTAGAAAAAATAGAGAGAGAAAAAAAGATAGTTAAAAACTGTTGTCGTGGGTGGAAATGACTAGGTGCCTCTTTGAGATCGAGTTAGGTTACTAGGGAAATACCTATCAATTTCTCTCAATACCGAGAACGTCTTTGAGATTTTGTGCTAAATCTAGGGAATTGCCCTCGCTTAGGGCTGGTAAGTGCCTAAATGTCAGAGACCTTAGGAAAGCTATAGGATGACAACTTGACTCACTATGAAACGAGTATCCCTTAAGAAAATTCACTTAGCACATGCACGAAAAGCTAACTTAGTGAACTTTTAGAACATATCTATTTTGCTTTGATTGAAAATACCACTTGATAATTCAAGTTAGCATGCTAAGTATGGAACAATACTTTTTAAAATTTCATGGCATTGAGATTTGTGTGAGGACATGCAAAGATCTAAGTCTGGAGGAATTGATGTGAGCAAAATATATTTGTTTTAGGAGTAGTTTTAGTACACATCTCATTGCATTTTATACTTGTTCCATGCATATTCTACTTTGTTTTGCATGCATTTACTATTTTCTGGTTTAGAGATCTTCTCTTATTGCTTTTGTGTGTAGGACGACATTTTATAGGTGAAACGACACACTTTTGGAGAAAAAGGAAGGCATTCACCAAGTGGAATAGAGGTGGACACGACCGACCATGTGGATTCCACACGATCGTGTGGCGTTGGGAAGTTTTGACACGACTAGGGTTTTCGTGGGATTTATGAAGAGTCAGCTTCACGTCTATAAAAAGGAAGGCATACCCAAACCCTAGGGAGGAGGCCCTGATAGCTATAATGACAAACATCCCCCTAAAAGAATCGTAGACTCACAATGGGGAGGAGGGAAGTGGCTAGAAGATCCATCCTGATGCTCTAGCATTGTGGAGAACAACCAAGACATGTATATTGGTTAAGACAGAGAGTATATTCTTTATCCTCTTATTCTATTTTCAGTGTAATGATGTATTCTAAGTTGTCTTGTGTTTATTCTTTCTTGTTTATGGAGTAGATACTTCGATTCTAGGATTAGGGAGTAGCTTGTGTTTGTGGACATGTTAGTGTAAATAGTAAATTATCTCCTTTGATTCTATTTGTAGTTTTGTGTGTTGAGATTTATGAAGATTGTGTTTTGATTCTAATTCTACTATGCGTAGTCGATACAAAGGGTGACAACCTTCGTATCAAAAACCTAGGAGAATCAAAGATGAGCCTTGCGGTCATCCTACCTCCCATAATCATAGAAGAGAGAATATGATAGGACAGGATATGAAATAAGATCCACCTCTGCATTGGGATTGTTAGGATGTCTTGGTACCCAAGTACCTATCTTAGCAAGAGGGCCAAAGTAGAAGAAATTAACTCTAGAAGGGTTGAGGGACCTTAGTGATAGAGGGCTCCCAACGGTATCAACCCCCTAAGCTCTGATGATCCGAAAGATAAACTTGGTTAGGAATAGGTAGCTCCCGATAGAAGCAAAAGTTCATCGGGCAATTACATTTTGATCCTCCCTCAAGATCATTATTAGAGATCTCAACACACCTAATGGATAGCATGTTCCACGATGCACAAGTGAAACCGAAGTCCTAGAATCCTTTTTAAGAACTTCGAACCAACCTTCCCTTCCTCCAAGTGACACCGTACTAGAGTTAGAACTACCGTCAATGTTAAATACTGAAAAATTTAAAATATTAAATTAAATGGCCAAATAATTAAGAAAATAATCCTGGAAATTTTTCGGGATTTTTAGGAATTTTTCTGGATTTAAATGGAGTCCGTACGATATTTTTACGGGGATAAAATAAATAGGCTTTTATGGAGTCTATTTAAGGGGTTTAATACATGATAAAAACATAAAATTCCTTTTCTTTTTCTATTTTCCCCGCCGCGACTCCTTCGGCAGTTACCTTTCGCGAGCCCACCTCCGCCGGCGCCGTCTTCTCCGTCGCCGGGTTCCTTCTTCCCCGATCCCTTTTTCTTTCTCACGATCTTAGGCGCTGTTCCTAAATTTTCCCGAGTTCTCCTTCCTCGCGGCAAAAATCAGCAGTCGTGCCCTCTTCTTTCTTCCTCGCGGCAGCCCGACGCCTCCGCACCCGAAGCCAGCCCTCTTCTCCGCCGGCGACCTCTTCTTCGTCGATTGCTCTGCGGAAGACGGCTCTTGTCGTTCTCTTCATCCCTGACTGCCGCGTCCGATGCGCCTCCTCCACACGCGTCGGCCTCCATGGCCACGCAATCGTCGCCGCTCACAGTCGCGATAACAGGATCGGGCCGGCCATCCCTCTACAAGTGCCGCCGACCGTTCGCCTTTCCCGGTGCCCAGGTCGCCGACCCCAGCCGCGCGCGCCGACCTCCACCGCCACAGCCTCGTCATCGGGTTCCTCTGCCCTAGACGACGAGCGCCGGTTGTTCTCCGGCCAGTTTCTACCACACCAAGGAGAATACCACTGAGGGGAGCTTCCAAATTTCCGGTATAGCTTGTTTTTATTTTTACTTCGTTTGTTCCAGTGGGTGCGGTTTAGGTGAAGAGGAACGCCTGTGGACTTGAGGGGGGGTTATTGGCTGAGAGGGCAGTGAGGTTTTATTGGGAGTTTTCAATCGCAGGTATATCTTGAGTTGTCTACTATTGGTAAGTTGCTTGATTTTGTTTCGGTTGATGGTGGCTGCGGGTGGATGTGGTCGGCTGTGAACAATCTTTGAGCTAGTGTAAATTGAGTTGGGGATCTAATTTGGGGAAAGGATTGGTTACCGGTGGGATCTTGGGGCTGGTAAGTCTGATTTTGTTGTTATTCGGTTGATCGTATTGTGTTCGGAGGATATGGGATGGTTGAGTGATATTGTTTGATCTTGATGATTTTTGTAGATGATGAATTAGGTTAGTTGATTAGAAATTAATTGAGTAAGTTGATTGGTACAATTAATTGATAAATTAAAAGCCATAGAATTTTTATTTATATGGCCTAGGTTGTTAAAATGCGGGTTAATCCAGGTTTAATTGATTAATTATCTTATCGGTAATTAATCAAAATTTTTATCAATTGATTTAGTGAGCTAAATTAATTGTATGGATATTTGTGGTAGGAAAAGATTAATAAGATGGTTGGAAAATTAGTGACAATTGGAAATAGTTTGGGTTAATTGGGTTATGAAGGAAATCGATTAAGTATTCGATTTGTCAGTGAATTGTATTTTTGTGCTTAACTATAGTTATGCTATTTGCACGTTTTGGTCACGAGGAAGGTCCCCGGTCGTGACGTT
Organism: Wurfbainia villosa; assembly: GCA_025175895.1. Taxonomy (NCBI): domain Eukaryota; kingdom Viridiplantae; phylum Streptophyta; class Magnoliopsida; order Zingiberales; family Zingiberaceae; genus Wurfbainia; species Wurfbainia villosa. The sequence goes on along the minus strand of CM045992.1, from coordinate 31,717,850 downwards.
TTCATTCTTGCAGATATTTATATTCAGGCGGATATTTTGACTTATCTTTTAGATATAGTCTTTGTTGATATGCTAGTTAGGATAGCATGCAATAATTTTCATATTTATATGCCTAGTATGTTTTTTGGTGTCTACTTGATACATGCATGTGATAGGATATGATTTTATCTTCCCTGTTTTTATTTGGATCATCGTTTCTTGGATTATGGATATGTACAAATTGATTGTACATATTATTCGGATAGGTATTTTGAGTAGGATTGACATGCTTTAGTATCATGCATCATCTTGCATGATTGCATGCTGGCTAGATGGGGTTCCATTATTGTTGAGCCCGCAGCCAGTTACATGACCTGCACACACTGCCACTCATGGGTTAGTGGTACATCAGGAGGGTGTGTGCAGTAGCTATGTCAGGCTCCGCTGGTCCGCTCATGGGTAGCGATGAGGCAGCGGGTAGCGGGCGGGGATCCCTCCTCTGGTCTATGACACCGGGAGATGAGAGCTTAGCTCCCCCACTCTGTTTGGGGCAGGAGGATAGGTGTACTCCGACAGCATCCTGTCCACTCGGTCACTCAGGAGCAGTGATGGCAGAGTGCACAGTTGTCATAGCCCTATCCACTCAGCTTAACCATCGCGTGTGAGGCGGTTGACTGGCGTCAGGGGTGACCATGTCATTGGCACAACATGCACTTTGCACGTATCGCATTTGTATTGTGTTTGCTGCATTTTTATTGATACCTTGGATGTGCATATGATTGTCATGCATACAGGATACATATTGTTGGGTTTTCGGCACCGCGGCGTGTGTGTGTTCGATCATGTTTCGTAAACATGAGCACTGCGGAAGCAATAAAATTAATAAATCTACATTTATTACAACACACACATCACACGCATGCATAGTACAACAAGTGTAGACATAACCGTAAATTTGAATTTGCAATAAAAGGAAATTTAACTAAGTTATACCTTTCGTATTACGTGTAGCGGGAACGGCATCAACCGGAACGATCCTCGCTAGAATCGTCTCTATCCGTATCCACGCCGAGTATCCTTAGGATGACTTCGCTAAGCCACGAGCTTCGTCTTCGTACGGGTTACTAACCTCGTGTTGAAGACGACGTGATCGAGAGATGATCATGATCCGAATCCAAATTCGGATCCAAAACGAGTCCTCAAAACTCGCTTCTCCGGAGAAGTATTCGTCAACCGATTGACGAATCCTTCGTCCTCCACCTCAGAGGATTATCGGAGATCGAATCCCCGGTAAGTTAGGCACTGTCGGAGCTCTAACCGTCGTCCAAAAGATGCTCCGACGAGAAGAGAACAAGCTGTCCAGAAAACTGGACAGCTTTGGTGGAGGAGTAGGCGCCGGCCAAACAAGGGAAGCCAAGTGCTCACCTTATCACCGAAGCCTAGGAAGATCACCGGAGGGTCGCCGGAGGATCACCGACTGAAGCTTGGACGCCGGCAAGGAGCTGGACGGCGACACAAGGGGCTGGGCGGCAATGGGGGTTGGCACCGAGAGTCTCCAAGGAGAGGTGGGCGGCAACTATTGCTAGGGTTTTGGATTAGGGCTTAATTATCCCTTAAGCCATCTTTTATAGAGAACTAATTCTCTTAACGGTTATTGGATCATAACAATTAGGCCCGTTAACCCGCTCCATTAAGATAAGTTAAAATAAACCAAACCATGATGGTTTATTTTAAGTTAAAACGAACCGAACCAACTTTTGGTTGATTCATTTAAAATAAACCAAACCCTTTGGTTTATTCTCCTCCATTGGATTAGAACCAAACCATTTTGGTTCATCCATTATGTCTTCATAAGACACGGCCCATCCACGCTTCTATTGCGACTGAAACGATTTCATGCTCGCTTCATGTTTGGTCCAACCAAACCTAGTTTCTCTCGGTCTGAGAATCCCATTCTCAAGCTCATTTTAAATCCTTTGGATTACGCTCGTTGTGCGTGTGACCAAATAGGTTCTTGGTTTATGTTGGTCGTCTATAATTAACCATTAATTATAGAACGATCATGAGCGGCACCTAGTAGTACTTCATGATCCCCAATTAACTGAAAAGATCAACGGTTGATCCAGAACTATTTCTGAAACCCTTCAGCAGCTCGAATGATTCGTGCCCCATTCCCTTCACTCATCTTATACCCACTTGGTTCAGGACATGGTCTATAGTGTCAGTCCCCACTAGGCTGACTACGTCACACCTAGCCCTGTTGGATCGATGTGGTTCGCTAGAGGGGGGGTGAATAGCGAAAACACATTAGTCCTATGTGTTGTGAGATGTACTGGCTCCTTAAATCTATAGGTGCATGATATCTAAGGTATGTCCTATGCTAGTTCCATGAAATTAAAGAAATAGTAGTAAGAACATATAATTTGCAAGTACCTATTCTATTACGCACATGCCCAATTTTCATCTTAATAGACTAAATTCGGCTTCGGGTAGGGGTTTAGTAAATAGGACTACCAAGTTAGACTTCGATTCGACGTATTCGAGTTGTATGGCTCCGTTGGCCACATGTTCTCGAATGAAATGGTGTTTGACTTCTATATGTTTGGTCCTAGAATGACATATCAGATTCTTTGTAAGATTAATTGAACTAATGTTATCTACGTGAAGTTTAGTATTCGTAAAGTCTAACTTAAAGTCGCGGAGAGTGTGCTTCATCCAAAGAAGCTGCGTGACACTCTCACCCATCGCGATGTATTCGGCTTCGATGGTAGATAAAGCAACACAGTGTTGCTTCCTACTGTACCAACTCACTAGACTCGAGCCGAGAAGTTGACAACAACCACTCGTGCTCTTTCTATCGAGCTTACTACCGGCATAGTCCGAATCAGAGTAGCCGGTTAGTTCGAACTCGGTAGATCTAGGATATCAAATATCGACATTAAGTGTACCCTTTAGATATCTAAGGATACGCTTAACTAGGGTTAGGTGAGACTCCTTAGCATAGGTTTAAAACCTGGCGCACATACTTACTGCGAATAGGATGTCAGGTCGACTCGCAGTTAAGTATAGGAGACTTCCTATCGTGCTCCTATAGTACTTTAAGTCAATGGACTTACTTTCTAGGTCTTCTCCTATGTTAACATTAATCGCCATTGGGGTGTTTATTACCTTAGCGTCTTGCATTCCAAATCTTTTAATTAACTCCTTAGTGTATTTTTGTTTATATAGGTATATACCATCCTTAGATTGTTTAATTTGTAGACCTAAAAAGAAACTTAACTCGCCTACCAAGTTCATTTCGAACTCACTTTCCATGAGCGAAACGAACTCGTTTAGTAAGGCTGAGTTAGAGGTTCCAAAAATTATATCGTCTACGTAAATTTGAGCTATGAATATTTCTTTACCTAAGGTTTTTACGAAGAGAGTTGGGTCAACTAAGCCTTGGTTAAACCCTTTTGACTTTAAGATGGATTGAAAGTCTCTCGTACCAAGCTCGAGGAGCTTGTTTAAGTCCATAGAGAGCCTTCTTAAGTTTTAGAACATGGTCGGGTTTATCTAGATTTTCGAATCCGGGGGGTTGGCTAACATAAACTTCTTCTTTAATGTATCCATTTAGGAATGCCGACTTAACATCCATTTGAAACAAATTTAAATCCTCGATGTGCGGCATAAGCTAGCAACATTCGAATGGATTCGAGTCTAGCTACTGGGGCATAGGTTTCGTCGTAATCTAAGCCTTCGACTTGACTAAACCCTTTGGCGACTAACCGAGCCTTGTTTCTAACTACTTCACCTTTATCATCAAGCTTATTTCGAAACACCCACCTTGTTCCAATTATCGTTTTGTCTTTAGGTGGTGGTACTAATTCCCACACTTCATTCCTAGTAAATTGAGCTAGCTCTTCTTGCATTGCAATGATCCAATCGGGATCAAGAAGAGCTTGTTCAATTGATTTGGGTTCTATCTTTGAAATTAAGGAAATTTGACTAAGGTTCCTATAGGATGCTCTAGTTCGAACTCCTAGATTAGGATCTCCTATCACTTGATCGATAGGGTGGTTAGTCCAATCCTAGATTGGGTTGGGTTTGTGTCACCTAATGCTTGATCAATGGGGTGACTTGGTTGAACACTAGTTTGACTCGGATCACTTGTCACTTGGTCGACAAGAGAAGTTGGTTGATGTGGATTAGACTCGATCTCAGGGTCAGAGACGAGTTTGGTATCAATGGGCTCAACACTTGGGGTCATTAAGGGTTTTGTAGGTTCGGGTACTTCATCGAACACTACATTAATAGTCTCTTCGACTTTAAGGGTATCGTGGTTATATACCCTATAGGCTCTACTCGTGGTTGAGTATCCTAAGAAGATTCCGGTGGAGGTTTTGGATTCGAATTTCCCTAGGTGGTTCTTAGTGTTTAAGATATGTACTTTACATCCAAATACCCTAAAGTACTTGATGTTGGGTACTTTATTGTGATAAATCTCGTACGAGGTCTTAAGGTACCTCTTTACCATAAGGATCCTATTCTGGACATAGCAAGTCGTGCTAACGGCTTCTGCCCAAAACCTATCAGGTAGGTCATATTCGTTCAACATGGTCCTAGCGGCTTCTTGTAGAGTTTGGTTTTTCCGCTCCACTAGGCCATTTTGTTGAGGGGTCCTAGGGCAAGAGAATTCATGGTGGTATCCGTTTAGGTTACAGAAGTCGGTGAACCTTTGATTTTCGAATTCACCACCATGATCGCTTCTAAGTCTTTTAACCTTAAGGTTTTTTTGATTCTCGATTAATTTGAATAGATTGATTAATTGATCTAGGGTATCATTTTTATATTTGATGAACCTAACCCAGGTAAACCTGGAGTAGTCGTCAATTATGACTAAGCAATATTGACTTCTATTGAGTGACTTGGCTCCATGTGAATCGAATAGATCCATATGCAGGAGATCAAGTACACTTGAGGTTCGTTCTTGGTTAGTTAACTTGTGTTGTGTCCTAGGTTGTTTTCCTTGTTGACAAGCATTACAGATTTTATTAACCAAATTGTTGTGGTTGGGTAAGCCTCTGACTAAGCTACTCTGACTCATCTTGTGGACGAGTCTTGGGTGCGAGTGACCGAGTCGTCGGTGCCACAACCATGATTCCTCTTCCTGTGTCTTAAGACATTTGGCTAAGGAATTGATTAAGTTAATTGTATAAATGTTATTTGTCCTAGTTCCTTTGAGTATTGTTTTAGCTGTTTTATTTGTTTTAATTACACATTCATTTTCTAAAAATATGACCTTATAGTTATTGTCACATAATTGGCTTACACTAAGCAGGTTATATTCAAAATTGTCTACAAGTAATACATTTTTAATAACAAAATTCGAGTTAAGCTCGATATCACCTGATCCGATGATTTTGAGCTTGCCTTTATTCCCAAAGGCTACCGATCCTTGTCGTTTGAATCGAAGCTTCGTGAATTTGAGTTGATCCCCGATCATGTGTCGGGAGAAACCGCTATCCAACATCCATTGATCCTACACACAAGGTGGTTGGATTGGATGTTAGATTTTTTTTTTAAAGATTGGTTGTAAGTTGTTAAACCTAGGTCATCTCGCCTGTGTCTATATGATCAAGCATGTTATACTTATGTGTTTTTTGTGAGATGACTTCGAATTAAGTTGATTAAGTGCATTTAGGTTCAAGTAATTTTATGTTAGATTTGGATTTGACCCTAGGCTTGTCAAGTTTACCTTTTCAAGATCATGGCTTCCAGGTCGTGGCGAGGCTCAGAGGCCTTCTTTTATCGGATCATCAACCACTTCCTTAGACAAAGCCATTTTCAAGAAAATGATGACTTGACTCACCTAAGACTATTTCCTAGTCTAACTGGTTATTTTTGAAAAGAGGCTCCCCGAGGCTCAATCTTTTCGAAGAATTTTAGTTGGTTATGTACGTGTTCTAAGTGAGTTCACAAGTTTTAAAGAACAAACTTTCTAAGTTAAAGCATGCAATTTCTAAGTTAAAGCACAAACTTTCTAAGTTAAAACATGCAATTTCTAAGTTAAAGCACAAACTTTCTAAGTTAAAGCATGCAATTTCTAAGTTAAAGCACAAACTTTCTAAGTTAAAGCATGCAATTTCTAAGTTAAAGCACAAACATATTTTGTACTGGCTCCCCCTAGACCGTTGAATCGGTTCGGTCTATCCACATAGTGGATTTGGTCCTTGGGAATCCAGTACGGGTTGGATCTTAGAGTTGAAATCAAAAGGTTCTTAGGGACCCATGCTTGGACATGTTTCCTATGTCGACTTACAATCGACATATACGACCTATTAGTCATGTTTGAGTTAAACCTTAGTCCAGCCTTGTTGTACACGGCCCTTTGAGATCCAAGTAGGAGGTCAAGTCCTTTGGATCCCGAAGTGAACCTTTCCAACGTGTTCCTAAGATCTTCAACTTGACTTTTCAAGAGAGAGTTCTCAACTTCGAGCTTTTCAGCTCGAGTTGGGTCCTCTTCTCGAACTTGACTAGTCGAAGAGGTTAGGGAGACCTTGTGTTTGAGGAGTTTGACCTCCTCAATCAGGGTCTCGACCTTGGACTCGGACTTAACTAATTTCCTAGACAAAAACCTAACCGTATTATGTAAAGTATTAAATAAAGTTCGACTCACTTTAAGGGTATCTTTTGAACCGGATGCGTATCTGTGGCTTGACTTGAAGGTAGCTTCGTAGTCCGAGTCATCCTCAGGTTCTGACTCAAGTTTAGGTTCGGTCTCCGTGTCTGACTCAATCGATTTCGCCATGAAGACGTGGTCTTCGTCTTCTTCAGATGACGCTTCTTCCCATGTCGCGTTGAGGGCCTTCTTGTGCTTAGGTGCTTGGTGGTTGAGCTTGGGGCACTCGGACTTGATATGTCCAAACCTGTTACACTCATAACACCTAATATTAGAGATTTTAGGCTTACCTTGGTTGGGCCGAGTCGTGGTTCGCTTTCGTCCCTTGGCTATCCTTCGAGCTAGGTTCATTAGTTCGGCAGTCAACTCCGGGTCAACTTCTTCTTCGGACTCGTCTTCCTCCTCGGTTGGTGGTGGCTTGCTTGCAATTTTCTTCTTCTTTGAACCTGCAAACAAGGCTATACCCCTCTCTGGTTCCGAGTTGGACTGCTCATGTAATTCGAAATCTGAGAATAATTCGTCTATTCTAACTTTAGAAAGGTCCTTGGAGACCTTGTAGGCGTCGACCATGGATGCCCACAAGGTAGTCCTCGGAAAAGAGTTTAGAACATACCTTATAAGGTCGCGGTTTTTGACCTTTTGCCCGATTGCATGTAGGTTGTTGACGATGTCCTGGACGCGGGCATGCAATTGTGTTGCCATCTCGTGTTCCTGCATTTTTAGTGTGTACAATTTATTGAACAACAAATCGCGTTTGCAAACCTTAGCTTGATCCGATCCTCGCCTCGTCCAGAGATCTCTTACGCTGATGAAGGGTCCGACTCGTTTCAGCTCCTCCTTGGATAGCCCGCACTGCAAGATTTGAGTCGCCTTTGCATCTGCCTCGACTTGTCGTTTAGTGGCAATGGACCACTGATTGTAATCCAAGGATTCACCTTCTTCATTAGTAGGAAGGGTGAACCCGGTTTGGATCACAATCCACATCTCTATTTGGGGTTTTAGGAAGCACTCCATCCGACCTTTCTAGTAACGGAAATCGTCACCGTTGTAAAACGGTGGTCGGACGGTGCTAAAACCCTCGAGATGGACCATTAACACGAAAGACACAAAGAGACGAAGACGAAGAAACTAGCAACGACAAAAACACAAAAACAAGTACCAAGACTCGCGTCTTGGATTAGTAGTGCGGGAGAAAAACTTAACAAAGCGAAATAATTAATAAAAAAAAGAATTAAAAGAAAAATAAATCTGTAAAAATGGCTAGATTGGTTGTTTCACCAAATCTTAGCAACCCCCGGCTCTGATACCAATTGTTGGATCGATGCGGTTCGCTAGAGGGGGGTAAATAGCGAAAAAAAACTTTTTCTTTCGAATTCGTTTCAAGACAAATATACGTAGTGAAAATGTAAATAAAAACTAAAAGACACAAATAGTTTTTTTACATGGTTCGTAACCTTCGGCTACTACTCCAAGGCCCTAACGGTCCTAGACCATGTACGGAGGGCAATTCACTAAAATATTCCTCCTCGTTGGAGGTAGGAGTTTACGATTACAAAAAAAACTTTCGAAGCACAAGATAGAGAGACAAACCCTCTCTTCTATTAAAATGAAAATGCAACGATAGAAAGCCTCGATTAACAAACTAATTGCAAGATTAAAAGAAATGACAAGACAAGATTATATCAACAACTCGAAGATAGGACATAAACTAGGGTTGTTGGCAGCACTTCGTTGTCGTAGAGTTGTCGGAGAGTCGCAGCATTGCGGAGGCTTTTGAGCACTTAGAATTAATGATGAAACCCTAGGTTTGACCCTCTTTTTATAGCCTTTGAGCCCCTTTTCGAGAGGAACCCTAGCCAATCACAATTGAGCACCACTCCCCTTGAAATTTGGTGATAAACCTTGACTCCTCGAGGCTGATCCTTTGACCATCAGTCGACTGATGGCCATCATCACCGATCCGATGGCGCATCGGGCCGATCGATGGCCATCATCACCGATCCGATTGACGGCAGTCGAGTCCTCCAAGCTGGTAGTCGACTGATGCTTGCTGCAAGTCAAAGTTAGCTCAATAAAAACATAATTTCGACGGTCGTCGACCGTCCGATCTCGACCTAGACCATCTATAGGATGTCTTTGGTCGGATCTACGCTTAAGATCATCCCCATAAAGAGGATACGACCTCACTTACACTCGCACACATGAGCTTACCTCGACACTTACATGTTGCTTTTGCTTCCGGCCTTCCACTCGCTTCCTTCGGCTCCCTCCGAAGTCACTCGAGTGTCACCCGACCACCGCGGCTTCCTCCGGGTGTCGCTAGCCTTCAGCTCCAGCTATAGCAATTTACTGCACACTCAATTTAGCTCGTGAGATAATGACATGAGCTTAACTTTGTATCGTTTTCTATAATCAAAACTCAGGTTCGACTTAGGTGCCTACTGCACCAACAAGCCCAAGTATCATTTCCTCGTCCTATGGATTCTAGTTACTGCACATGTATTGAAGAGTACCTTACACTAAACATGTAATGCTTTGGCCAAAGACTTTAGTAACAATCCGACGAGAGGCCATGGGTATACATCTCCTCGCAAGGAGTGGTGAATCCTATATAGGCTATTCAAACACCTTCGATCACTTCGACTTATACCAAATCATCCCGGGTCTACATCTCCTTAGAGATGCTTGCTTAAGATGTCAAAGCATAAGTCTCCATGATCAAGATGACTTGAATACCGCAAGTCAAAGGAACATCGCACTTAAGCTATAGTAAGAACTTCATTGACATATCTATATATGCAGAGAACCATATGAAGTCTTACGGCTGGTCACTCCAATGAACTAGTTACCATAACTAGCATCCACGATCAACTCCGGACATCACAATGACTCCAGCCAGTGAGAATCAGCTGCTTGGATACACCAAGGAGTATACCTCGTGCTAGTCTCGACAGAATTGATGGTGTCCAAATCCATCAATTCATCGACTAGGGATAATTCCGATACATCACAATTACACATGTAGAGATACTCACTAGTTGTGATCCAATCACAAATTCTCTCATGCTGTGAATTGCATCGTGGACATTCAGTAAAAGAGTTTAAGATCCAATCAAATACATGAAATATGTATACTCAAATAGTGAATCTTCATTTCTCATATAAATGGTTCATACATAAGGCGATTGCCTTAGGACATCTCTCATATATTACTAACACATATTTATATATATGGTGAGAACTTTATTACTTCTAGTCAGGCACATGCTCCTATATCAGGGTAGGAGATTCAAGTAAGTACAGTCCTTTTGTATTTCTTACTTGCATACCCTATTTATGTGAGACTGTACTGGCATGATTTTTATTGTTAGCTATACCTTACTTTGCATATCTACTATACCCGCTGAGTTCTTTGAACTTACCCCGTTGATTTATATATATTTTAGGATGAAGCTGTCATGAGAGTGCAGCTGCCAAACCCCACTCGTCGTGAATATTTGATTTGGTTATTTGTGTTATGGTATTTGGATTTTGATTAGGGGGCATGTTTAGGATTGGAGATTGATATTTGTATTCGTGGATTTTTGGTGTCCTTGTGGACCTTTATTCGGATTTATTTAGATTGGGTTTGGATGATTATTCCTGCCCAGATGGCAGAAGGGGTAAGTCTATTTATTGTAGACTGTTTATCATTTATTTTGGTTGATGGCCATAGGCCTATCTTTATTATCTGCGTGTGAGTTGGATTCTGGTCGTGTTGACCGATGTATAGCGGTCGTGTAGGCCTTGTATGTAAATTGGCATTGTCACCCGTACAGGGGAGATGCTGTCGGATTTTCGTCTGGCGGGGTCTCCTTCGGGGCATGACAATTTATTTGGTATCAGAGCCCTAGGTTTTCAAATTCCTAGGGGTTTTTGGATTTTTCAGAGTTCGCCATGTTTTGGCAGGTTTTGCGAGGCAATTTGGAAATTTTAGATTTGGTGTGGATTTTCGATGATTTTTATGTTTCGAAAATTCGAGGATTTTTGACGAGATCAATATGGGGTTTTGGCGGCTACGGGACCACTCCTGATGGTGAAATAGGTATGATGGTTAATTATATATGTTTTTACTTCTAGTAACATCTGTATTAATTTATCAGATATGAGACGAGGTGGGCATGCTTCTGCGCCGAGACGCGGTGCGGGGCGGCCACGACAGAGGACATTGAGATCTTTGGCGACTGACTTGCCAGAGAGATCTACTGAGGGTGAGCATGTTGATCAGGGTCAGGTTCCACATGGTGCTGCGGGAGTCGTGGATCCTCAGTCCTCGACGGTTCCTCCTCCAGAGATACCCGCTTCTGGAGTATCCGATGTACCCGGAGACCTCGCGCTACACACGTACACCTCACGGTAGACTCACATTATCGACCCGACAGGCCTATCAATGGAGCCGGTCGGCCCTCACTGATTCGCCTGCTCAGCAAATGACACTATCTACAGTACTTTCACCAGCTCCTGCGACGACCCCTACTTATCCTACTGATGTAGCTGCGACACGAGCTCGGATTCCAGGATTAGCAAAGTCAATGAAAAGCCGATTCACTTTATTCAGTGGAGAGACTGATCCGATCGTGGCTCAGTCCTAGATCGAGACGATGGAGCGTACCTTCTACTATATGGTCTGCTCCAAGTGGGAGAAGGCAGAGTTGGCGGCCTTCCATTTACGAGGCGAGGCCGAGATCTTGTGGGATATGCAGCGCTCGATTATCGGTGAGCATCAGGTTACTTGGGCGAGATTTAGAGAGGCTTTTGAGAGTCAGTTCTTCCCATGGGCAAATCAGATGATGCGCTGATAGGATTTTATGAGTCTATAACAGAATAATCGCTCAGTGATGAAGTATAATATAGAATTTAATAGGTTAGCCAGGTTTTGTCCAGAATTAGTTGTTGAGGATAGGTCACGGATGATGCAATTTGTTTAGGAACTAGATGGGCATCTACAGGTCAAGATGGTAGGATTTGGCAGTTCTTCCTACCAAGAGGCATTGGATAGAGCTTTGTTGATCGAGTCAGCTCAACAGAGAGTTAATACTGATAGGAAGAGGAAACAGACCGAAGAAGACAGTCGACTCAGCAGACCACGGATCATCTGGACAATAATAAAGTGGCCGCAATACCGGGTCGAGTCATTCTGGGGCATCTAGCCACCTCGTAAATCAGACGATCTTCACCGGGCCCTCCTGCCTTCTCGAGAGAGCGAGGTCGCCCACTAGTGACACCCATCGCATTTCGCAGATCGAGAGAGCATATCGTCTCAGCCTGCACCTTGGGACAGTCAGTTTGTTATTACTGCAAACTGCCTGGACACCTGAGCCGAGATTGTTCGTTGAAGGCTCAGCATGTGGCTTCCGAGATTTCTATTCAGGGATGACCGCGCCCACCGACTCGAGAGGGGGGCAAACAGCCAGACCTTCGCAACGCCCGCAGAGGATAGCTCCTCCTTCAGGAGTCGCCTATGGCATTCATGGGATGAGTACACCAGGTCTGCACGGTGTAACAGGTTTAGTTTCGACAAGAAGATCATGCGCCCCACCATCGCATAAAGATACGCGCAGAGAATGTACCATCGATACAAGATCTACCGCCGCCACTAGTTCAGGATCAACCGCTGCAACCGATACAGTACCAGTCGCAGTCGTTATACCAGTCATCCTATCAGCCTTCGTACTAGCCTTCATATCAATCGCAGGTCCAGACACAACCACCTCTGGCAGTGATACCACCTCCACCTCCACCTCCACCAGAGACTGGGCGGATTCGTGCGATTACCAGAGAGGATGCACAGTGAGCCAACGAATCCGTATTTCATGGTACGGTTTCACTTTATGCATGTTCAGCTATTATGCTAGTTGATACTGGTAGTTCGCATTCATTTATTTCTCGTACTTTTATGAGAGAGATTGGTAGATTACTTACTAGTAGATCACAGAGATTAGTCGTCTCCCTACCATCTGGCGATACATTGGACGTTACCCAGGAGGTCCGAGGTTGTCCCTTAGATTTCGGTAACATCATTCTTACTGTAGATTTATTGGTACTGGACATAGTCGAGTTCTACATTATCCTTGGCATGGATTGACTGTCAGCATATCATGCCACACTTGATTGCCAGACGAGGGTGGTCACATTCCGACCTCCGAACCAACCCTCGTGGGATTTCACTGGCATCCAGGATGACGGTATAGCGACCATTTCTGAGATTCAGGCTCAGAAGCTTTTATTGCACGGTTGACAAGGTTTTCTATTATCTATGATCAATGTAGAAGACAGTGGTGGCTCTCAGTTGAACGCTGTCACTATCAAAAATAAATATCCCCTGCCATGTATTGAGGACTTGTTTGATCAGCTCAGAGGTACATCAGTCTATTCTAAGATTGATCTGCGGTCCGGATATCATCAATTAAGGGTTAGAGATTCTGACATTCAGAAGATAGTGTTCCTTACCAGATATGGACACTATGAGTTTTTGGTAATGCCATTTGGGCTTACCAATGCTCCAGCGGTATTCATGGATTTGATGAATAGTGAATTTATGGATTTCTTAGATCGGTTCGTCATTGTTTTTATCGATGACATTCTGGTCTATTCTTGTTCTCGATAGGCTCCGACAGAAGCGACTATATGTGAAGTTCAATAAATGCGCATTCTGGTTACACTCAGTCGATTTTCTAGGACATGTGGTTTCGAGTAGAAGTATTTCAGTTGACCCCCAGAAGATCGAGGCTGTCACCAGTTGGGAGCAGCCAAAATCAGTTAAGGAGGTTTGCAGTTTCCTAGGCTTGGCTGGTTATTACAGATGGTTCATTGAGGGTTTCTCGAGCATTGCTATGCCATTGACACGCCTTACCAGGAAGGGTCTGAAGTTCACATGGACAGAGGCATGCGAGACTAGTTTTCAGGAGTTGAAGAGGAGATTGGTGTCATCACCGATTCTGGTATTGCCATCAGGGGACGATGGTTTCATTCTTTATACAAATGCGTCTCTACAGGGTTTAGGCACAATATTGATGTAGCACGGCATGGTAGTCTCTTATGCTTCTCGCCAATTGAAGGATCATGAGAAAAACTACCCAGTTCATGATTTAGAGTTAGTCGCTATTATCTTCGCCTTGAAGATTTGGAGGCATCATTTATATGGTATTACATTTGAGATTCTTACTAATCATAAGAGTCTCAAATATCTATTTACACAGAAGGAACTCAATCTCCGACAAAGGAGATGGATGGAGTTCCTGAATGATTATGACTATACCATCAGCTACCACCCAGGGAAAGCCAATGTGGTTGCCGATGCACTTAGCCGGAAGTCCCGAGGGACTTTAGCTTCCTTCCGAGTTTTGGTCACGGATTTGATTCGGGGTTTCTCTGAGTTGAGCCTTGAGGAGCAGGGATCGATAGAGCAGGGCGTTCTGGTTTCCATGGTTGCTCAGTCATCTATCCGGACGAAAGTCCGGGAGGCTCAGGCCAGTGATCAACATTTACAGTTCATTGGTAGTCAGATAACTTCTGGACAGCAAACTGAGTTCACCCGAGATGATGAGGGTATTATATATTTTCGAGGCAGATTATGTGTACCTCAGCCTCACCCGGTTAAGGAGGAGTTACTACAGGAGGCTCATCGCTCTCGATTTGCGATCTACCCAGGCGAAAACTGCATGTATCGACATTTAAAGCGTTTGTAGTGGTGGAACGGTATGAAGAAAGACATCGCGGATTTTGTAGCTAGATGTCTGATTTGTCAGCAGGTAAAGACTGAGCACCAGAGACCAGCTAGATTACTTCAGAGGATTCCTATTCTTGAGTGGAAGTGGGATCATATTACTATGGATTTTGTGATGGGTTTGCCTAGGACACGTCAAGGCCATGACGCGATTTGTGTAGTCGTAGATCGACTAACCAAATCCGCGCACTTCTTATCGATTCGGAAGACCGACTCTCTGGATCGGTTGGCAGAGCTATATTGTCGGGAGATCATCAGATTGCATGGTGTTCCTTTGAGCATTATATCATATAGAGATACCCGGTTCACATCTAGGTTGCAGATCGCAGCAGCTTTAGGCACACAACCGGTTTAGTCGCTTCCATCCGCAGCAGATGGGCGGATACCGAGCGGACCATTCAGACACTAGAGGATTTGCTGAGGTCCCGTGTTATAGATTTCGGAGGCAACTGGGAGGATCATTTGCCATTAGTGGAATTCGTCTACAATAAAAGTTATCATTCGGCTATCCAAATGGCCCCGTATAAGGCATTGTATGGTAGGCAGTGTCGTACACCCACCCTCTGGGAGGTGGTTGGGGAGGCCCAGTTGCTAGGACCCCAGAGAGCTCAGCATGAGGCAGAGTTGGTCCATACTATCAGATGTAGGATGACAGAGGCGCAGGATCGCCAGAAGAGTTATGCAGATCGTAGACGGAGACCTTTAGAGTTCTCTATTGGTGAACATGTATTCCTGCGAGTTTCACCCACGAAAGGGGTGAAGAGATTTGGCCTTCGTGGTAAGCTAGCTCCTAGATATATTAGTTCGTTTGAGATTTTGGAGAGGATCGGAGCAGTGGCTTATCGTCTAGCGCTACCACCATCTTTGACGAGTATACATGATGTGTTCCATGTGTCTATGCTGAGGAAGTATGTGCCAGACTCTACACATATTCTGTCAGATGTGTCAGGTTCCATTCAACCTGATGCTACTTACGCAGAGGTTCCGGTACGGATTTTGGATCACAAGGAACGACAGTTGCGGAACAAGGTTGTGCGACTCGTCAAGGTCGGGTGGAGTCACCATACCGATGAGGAGGCTACTTGGGAGCTCGAGGAAAAGATTCGAGCTCAATACCCCCACTTGTTTACTTAAGGTACGTGTGGTATATTTTCAGTACTTGTGGTATTTCTTACTCGTTGTGCATTTGAGTAGGAAAATTTAGAGACCAAATTTTAATTAGTGGGGGAGAATGTTAAATACTAAAAAATTTAAATTATTTAATTAAATGGCCAAATAATTAAGAAAATAATCCTGGAAATTTTTCGGGATTTTTAGGGAATTTTAGGAATTTTTTCGAATTTTATCTGGATTTAAACGGAGTCTGTACGAGGTTTTTAGGGGGATAAAATAAATAGGCTTTTATGGAGTCTATTTAAGGGGTTTAATACACGATGAAAACCTAAAATTCCTTTTCTTTTTCTATTTTTCCCCGTCGTGACTCCTTCGGTAGTTACCTTTCGCGAGCCCACCTCCGCCAGCGTCGTATTCTCCACCGTCGGTTCCTTCTTCCCCGATCCATTTTTCTTTCTCGCGATCTCATGCGTTGTTCCTAAATTTTCCCGAGTTCTCCTTCCTCGTGGCAAAAATCAGCAATTGCGCCCTCTTCTTTCTTCCTCGTGGCAGCCCGATGCCGCTGCGCCCGACGCCAGCCCTTTTCTCCGCCGGCAACCTCTTCTTCGTCGATTGCTCCACGGCAGATGGCTCTCGCCGTTCTCTTCATCCCTGACTGCCGTGCCCGACGCCCCTCCTCCGCACGCGTCGGCCTCCACGGCCACGAAATCATCGCCGCTCATAGTCGCGACAACAGGATCGTGCTGGCCATCCCTCTACAAGCGCCGGCCACCGTTCGCCTTTCCCGGTGCCCAGGTCACCGACCCCAGCCGCGCGCGCCGACCTCCACCGCCACAACCTCGTTGTCAGTTTCCTCTGCCTAGACGATGAGTGCCGGTTGTTCTCCGGCCAATTTTGGCCGCACCGAGGAGAATACCACTGAGGGGAGCTTCCAAATTTCTGGTATAGCTTGTTTTTCTTTTTACTTCATTTGTTCCAGTGGGTGCGGTTTAGGTGAAGAGGAACGACTGTGGATTTGAGGGGTGGTTGTTAGCTGAGAGGGCAGTGAGGTTTTATTGGGAGGTTTCAATCGCAGGTATATCTTGAGTTATCTATTGTTTGTATGTTGCTTGATTTTGTTTCGGTTGATGGTGGTTGCGGGTGGATGTGGTCGGCTGTGAACAATCTTTGAGCCGCTGTAAATTGAGTTGGGGATCTAATTTGGGGAAAGGATTGGTTACCGGTGGGATCTTGGGGCTGGCAAGTCTGATTTTGGTGTTATTCGGTTGGTCGTATTGTGTTCGGAGGATATGGGATGGTTGAGTGATATTGTTTGATCTTGATGATTTTTGTAGATGATGAATTAGGTTAGTTGATTAGGAATTAATTGTGTAAGTTGATTGGTACAATTAATTGATAAATTAAAAGCCATAGAATTTTTATTTATATGGCCTAGGTTGTTAAAATGCGGGTTAATCCAGGTTTAATTGATTAATTAGCTTATCAGTAATTAATCAAAATTTTTATCAATTGATTTAGTGAGCTAAATTAATTGTATGGATTTTTTTGGTAGGAAAAGATTAATAAGATGGTTGGAAAATTAGTGACAATTGGAAATAGTTTGGGTTAATTGGGTTATGAAGGAAATCGATTAAATATTCGATTTGTCGGTGAATTGCATTTTTGTGCTTAACTATAGTTATGCTATATGCAGGTTTTGGTCACGAGGCAGGTCCCCAGTCGTGACGTTTTAATTCTTGCGAATATTTATATTCAGGCGGATATTTTGACTTATCTTTTAGATATAGTCATTGTTGATATGCTAGTTAGGATAGCATGCAATAATTTTCATGTTTATATGCCTAGTATATTTTTTGGTGTCTACTTGATATATGCATGTGATAGGATATGATTTTATCTTCCCTATTTTTATTTGGATCATAGTTACTTGGATTATGGATATGTACATATTGATTGTACATATTATTCGGATAGGTATTTTGAGTAGGATTAACATGCTTTAGTGTCATGCATCATCTTGCATGATTGCATGTTGGCTGGACGGGGTTCCATTATTGTTGAGCCCGCAGCCAGTTACATGGCCTGCACACACTGCCACTCATGGGTTAGTGGTACATTTGGAGGGTGTGTGCAGTTTCTCTGTCAGGCTTCGCTGGTCCGCTCATGGGTAGCGATGAGGGAGCGTGGTAGCGGGCAGGGATCCCTCCTCTGGTCTATGACACCGGGAGATGAGAGCTTAGCTCCCTACTCTGTTTGAGCCAGGAGGATAGGTGTACTCCGACAGCATCCTGTCCACTCGGTCACTCAGGAGCAGTGATGGCAGAGTGCACAGTTGTCATAGCCCTACCCACTTGGCTTCACCATCGCATGTGAGGCGGCTGACTAGCATCAGGGGTGGCCATGTCATTGGCACGACATGCACTTTGCACGGATAACATTTGAATTGTGTTTGCTACATTTTTATTGATGCCTTGGATGTGCATATGATTGTCATGGATACAGGATACATATTTATATATATGGTGAGGACTTTTTTACTTCTAGTCAGGCACATGCTCCTATATCAAGGTAGGAGATTCAAGTAAGTACAGTCCTTTTGTATTTCTTGCTTGCATACCCTATTTATGTGAAACTGTACTGGAATGATTTTTATTGTTAGCTATACCTTACTTTGCATATCTACTATACCCGTTGAGTTCTTTGTACTTACCCCGTTGATTTATATCTATTTCAGGATGAAGCTGTCAGGAGAGTGCAGCTGTCAAACCCCACTCGTCGTGAATATTTGATTTGATTATTTGTGTTATGGTATTTGGATTTTGATTAGAGGACATGTTTAGGATTGGAGATTGATATTTGTATTCGTGGATTTTTTGTGTCCTTATGGACCTTTATTCGGATTTATTTAGATTGGTTTTGGATGGTTATTCCTGCCCAGATGGCAGAAGGGGTAAGTCTATTTATTATAGATTGTTTATCATTTATTTTGGTTGATGGCCAGAGGCCTATCTTTATTATCAACGTGTGAGTTGGATTTCGATCATGTTGACCGATGTATAGCGGCCGTGTAGGCCTTGTATGTAAATTGGCATTGTCACCCGTATAGGGGAGATGCTGTCGGATTTTTGTCTGGCGGGGTCTCCTTCGGGGCGTGACAGTCAACCTCGCAACCTATATTCTTAGGAGATTTATTCCCAACAGCATCCACTGGATAGACGATACTCAAATCTCAGTCTTTATGGGATTGATAATCTTTTATTACTTGATGACACCCATGCACTTGCGGGCATTGAGTGCGAGCGCACGCTACGAGTCCTGTCGAAGATTTGAGAGTCGTGCTTGTGTGCTTCAACGATCACTGTATTGAGTTGTCAATAGTCAATGTATAATCTCCTAATTCATTTTTTTTTTGAACCCGAAAGTACTAGAAACTCTCTTAATGAAAATTCCGGAATAGATAAGTCATCTTTCCAGAGACTCCTGTAATGCAAACAAACGTTCTTTTAACCCTCTTGGTGTCATCCAGTATAGGATACTAGAGTTGTTACCATAACTATCTCAACTTCTAATTGATCCTCAATCTATCAATAGATACACTACTCATGCCCAATTATCACATTGACAATGATAATTGTATGATACTAAGCTACTACAATATCAACACTCCTATCAATCACATGAGAATAATCCACCTAAATAGTGTTGTACTCACTCTGATAATCATCCCATCATCATCTAAATCTAAAGAAGTATCCCCACATAATCAAGACAAATGACCAAAATCTCCCACATCATCATCATCCTATAATAAATTCCAAATCACCAATATATACATAACCCGCTAATAATCATCATAGTAGCAAAATCAACATCTCACCTAATGGCAGAGATATAACTAATCGACATGATCTAAGTATAAGAATCCTCCTAATCTTATCCAAGAATATTCTAGACACAGATAACTGTAAACTACTAGTATATCTCAGTATATCAACAAATAGAGTAAACTAAAATAATACTCCGAATGATCAATCAGTTGGTCCATTGTGCCTTTTCCATAGTGAAGGCATAGACCAGTCCAACTTCCATGCTAGGTGGTTGAGTTCCTATAGGTGTTGTTGGTTAGCCCCAAAAAACTGATTTCCACAACTGAGAAAATTGTGAAGCAAAGACTTTGCAAGTCTAATAAATTCCACATTTCCCACCAAACAAGGACCTGATCTCATAAATTTATGCGAATAACTATACTTCCTCTACACAAGTGCAGGTCATGTACTCAAAGGTGCTTCCAAGGTTACCAAACCAAGTACAAGCAACCCAAGGATTCGAGTCCCCATAAACAAGGTAATTCAATCCTTTACTAACTATATCAATAATCGTATACAAGTTTTGTCCATTCCCCAACTGGTAGAGACCTGCAATAGCATAGTGAATGATATTCCATGAGACTGTAACCCTTTGATCTACAAAAGGAGTGTGGCCTGCCCTCGGCTTTCCGACTCGGTATCAGTCAGTTCTCCGAGGTAGTTCACCTCTTCATAAGCAGGTATAGATCTCACTAACTCAACAGATCATTTCCATTAATCCAAACCACAACTACAACCCGTAACTAATACACTACCTGACATTCCTTGTTATAACAACTAAATGCATAATCAACAGAAGGATACATAATAATTATTGACATACCTTACATTCTATTGCTCGGAGATGTCCCACCGCTGCCAGATCCCAAAACACACAAAAGAAAATTCAAGTAAAATAAAACTCGACATCTGAACGAAATAAAAATTGAAAGTGGACTTCGCAACCTGAGCTATGATACCAATAAAATTGTCACGCCCCGGGGGTATACTTGTTCGTCAATTGAACGGTACCCCCTAGTGACAATATAAGATACAACCTTAATATAAGGCCTAAATAGTTATTGTCACACAATCTATATACAATATCAAAGTAAAATGGTCAAATATAGGATACAAAATCACAAAGGTGCATGCCGGCATGACTTTAATTGAATTAGAAAACATAAACGAACAAGCTGAAGACCACAGATAGAAAATACGAAAGCTCAACTTTAACATACATATCAAAGTGCGAACAACATACATATTGAAATGTGAAACAATAAGGAAATAAAAATCCAATATCTCGATGTGAGGTGGGATCAACTGGCAAAACTCCGAGCACAGAACATATCTTCAATCTTCTATCTTCTACTTGGGCGATAGAAAAACCAGGTTCTTTGGTAGTGAGTAATAATACTTAGTGAGTATATAGAAGATAGTGCATGAACTAAATGTATATATAGAGGTTAAAGGATATACAGTCTTACAGGAAATATCAACTGAACAACAATAAGAATATAATAAATCCTTGTACTAACCTAATCCTCCCGATATAATGTACTGAACAAAAATAAATAGAGATCTGTAATAGTATAGCTCGTGGCCACGTGAGCAACATAGGACAACATAAAACATGCAAATGACATGAATGACCATGTGCAAACATATGCAACAATCTTAGCTCAAACATATACAACAAATCACAAGCATATGCAATATATCACCAATATGTACAACATACATCACAATGCATATGCATGGTCACTATTTGCACCTCGCAACCATGACCTCGATGAATGGCCTGGGTGGACAAACACATGACGACTACAACCAACTCCGACTACCACTACTCTCGAGTGGAACTGAGTTGCTAGTGTATAATAGCTATCTAGCTATATACCATGGGGTCCCTGCTGCTTGCAACTCCATCTATCACTACCTCTGAGTAGTTGAGTGGCCACGATAGGACGAGCACACACTTTTGCCACCACTACCCCTGAGTGGTTTAGTGTGCTCCAGAGAGATGACACGACTCTCTCTCTCAACCACAAGGGGAGAAATAGTCGTCAGCATGCATGTAGTGCGATGATAAAAAAATGGCATACATGTAAGTACATTCATAATTATACAACAACAATATATGATCATAATCAGAAATCTAAATCAAAACCAATACATATAAAAAAATCGGTATAACAGTACCAAATAAAACGGATAGCAAAAAAGACTATATAGACATCAAGTAGATCATCTCTAAGATCATGTGGATAAGTATCAAGCACAAGAAAAATATCGAGTGGAGTCAATATAAAGATCATAATACCATATCCGTTCATGCACTAAGATAAAAGATCTACAAGAGTCAAAGGAAGAACTACCCACCTAACATGTAGAATGTTGGTTGTCTTCATGTCCGGGTGTCTGTCTCAACTCAAATATCTATAACCATAGAACACAGGGCATAACTAATTTATATTGTACATCTAGCAATAAAGTTGAATCATAGAATTAACCCATTAACATAATCATTTTGTTATCCACGTGTAATCCATCTACAAAGTTAATCATTAATCTGATTAACATAGGATAAATTTCCTAATTAATCAATCATGCCAATTAACTCACCTACATAACTAATGCATCAAGTAATCGAGTTGTTAATTAAAACTCCAACTTAGGTAATCAACCCAATTAATCCCAAAATTCCCTTCACAACATGTACCTCTTTTCTCCAGCATAAACGGATCAAGACACCGTCAACAAATGGTGGTGACAGTGACCCTATATTTTTGGAGCACAATCGACGATAATGATGAATCGATAATGACCAAGGTGCTATGAAGACTACGGTGGTTGGAGGGACTGGCAACGTGGGCGAGGGTTAGTGGCGGATGGAGCTACTCGCGGATCTATTGCTCACTGCAGATATGGCAACAATCGTCGAATGTTGGAGCAATCGAGATAGATCACAAATTGTAGGGATAGTGATTAACCCTTAAATCCCATGGTGGAACCAGCGACAGAGACATCGACGGATGCCGATGTTACTATTTGTACACCATGGATGGAAAATGGCATGGTTGACCCCCTTCATTCCTGAGTGACGAATGATGTGAGCAAAATATATAGGGTTTCAGGAGTAGTTTTCGCTCACTTCTCGCTGCATTTTATACTTGTTTCATGCATATTATACTTTGTTTTGCATGTATTTCCTATTTTCTAGTTTGGAGATCTGCTCTTTGTGCTTTTGTGTATAAGACAACATTTTAAGGGATAAACGACACACTTTTAGAGCAAAAGGAAGACATTCGGAAATCACACGTCTGCGTTCTCACCCCACCAGTCACACACATGGTACATGGCTGTGTGTATCCACATGGTCATGTGGCACTGGCCTTTTTCGGCGAGACTAAGTTTTTTTTATGGATTCGGGCAACACCAGCCTCAAGTCTATATAAGGAAGGTCATGCCTAAACCCTAAGGGGGAGGCCTGATGACCGAGACGACACACTGACGCCCTAAAAATCTTCGGAAAATTGCAACGGGGAGGAAGAAGATGACTAAAGGATCGTATCCTGCGCTTCGACATCGAAGAGAAGAACCAAGAGTACTGAAATTTACTTTATATTCATCTTTTTCATTGTAATGATATATTCTAATATGCATTGTGTTCGTTCTTTTTCATCTATCGAGTAGAATATTCAATTCAAGGATTAGAGAGTAACTTGTGTACGAAGAACATGCTAGATCAAATATTAATTCTATTTTGGGATTTCTATTCGAAGTTCATGTTTGTTTGATTCAATGAAATTTTTGTTTTGGTTTTCTATCTATTGTGCATAGCTGATACAAAGGGTGAACTCCCTTGTATCAATGATCTAGGGGAATTAAAAAGGAACCAAGGGGTTGTCGTCATCTCCGGTAACCATAGGTAGAAGGGTATGATGGAGTAGGGAACGGGACACGTTCCGACTCCTCGTAGGGATTGATTTGGCATCCTCATACTATCTATCCTATCTTAATGAAAAGGCCGGCCTTGTTAAGGATAGGTAGTTCCTGATAGACACAAAAGCACATCGGGAAACAGTATGATGTCCCTTCTATAAGACCCTAATTAGAGAAGCAAACTACATTTAATTGATTAGCATGTTCCATGTTGCACAAGTGAAACTAAAATCCTAGGATCTTTTTTTTAACCTCGAACCAACCTTCCCTTCCTCTGTGTGACACCGTACTAGAGTTAGGACCGTCGACAATCCTCATAATCACAACCCTTAGAACTAAACTTCAAATAATAACGTCCACTGAACAATCGGTACTCGAATCTCAGTCTCTGTGGGATCAATAATCTATTTATTACTTGTCGACATCCGTGCACTTACGGGCATTGAGTGTGAGTGCGTGCTTCGAGTCCTCGAAGACTCCCTTTGTGAGATTTGTAGTCGCATTCACGTGCATCAAGTTTTTGGTGCCGTTGCCGGGAACTAATTGATTCGATATCAAATCAAGAGGTGGATAGTTGGATCGGACATAGGTTAGATTTATTTACTTGCTTTATTTTTATTTTTATTTTATTTACTTTAGTTTCAGATATCTATATTAAGGTTAGATTAATTTCAATAGTTGCATTCAGCAACCTTTAGTTTAAATTTTCTGCATTTGATTTTGTATTTAGACTAGTTTATTTCTGATTTTTAAGAATTAGGTATAATCCTAATTTAGTGGCTTGGTTCTTCGTATGCATAGACATTTAGAATCGAAAAATCTATTTCTGATAGACCCAGAAATCGAAAGAACCTACTATTGCAGAAGAGCTGACCAAATAAGCATGGAAGACCTAGACACATCTATGGTAAACTTAGGTAGCCGACCTCTATGAGACTATGCATCCCCTAGTGCTAGAGTATATAACTCGAGCATGACTGGACCATCAATTTCGGCCAACAACTTTGAACTGAAACCTGTGCTCATACACATGGTCCAATAGAGCCAATTCGAAGGAGCTGCAACTGAAGCTCCAAACTAGCACCTGGAGATATTTTTGAAGATATGCTTAATGATGAAATTCAATGGAGTACCTGTTGATGTGATCCATCTGAGCCTATTCCCATTCTCACTGCGGGATAAGGTGAAGACATGGCTCCACTCCCTTCCTTTAGGAAGCATCACCATGTGGGAGATATATGAGCAGCAGTTCTTAAATAATTTTTTTCCACCAAGTAAGATTGCCCACATGCGCCACTTGATCACGAGCTTCTGCAGAAGGAAGGGAAGTCCTTGTTTTAAGCTTGGGATCACTACAAAAGTTTTCTTTACAAATGCCCCCATCATGGTCTAGAGAGGTGGTTGGTGATCGACATATTCTATAATGGGATCACATACGTCACTAAGGTGTTAGTTATATATGAGAGGTGTCCTAAGGCAATCGCCTTATGTTTAAACCATTTATATGATAAATGAAGATTGACTATTTAAGTATACAGATTTTCATGTATTTGATTGGATCTTAAACTCATTTACTGAATGTCTATAATACGATTCACAGCATGAGAGAATTTGTGATTGGATCACAACTAGTGAGTATCTCTACATGTGTAATTATGATATATTGAAATTATCCCTAGTCGATGAATTGATGGATTTGAACACCATCAATTCTGTTGAGACTAGCATGAGGTATACTCTTTAGTGTATCAAAGTAGCTGATTCTCACTGGCAGGAGACATTGTGACGTCCGGAGTTAATCATGGATGCTATTTATGGTAACTAGTTCATTGTAGTGACCAGCTGTAAGACTTCATATGGTTCTCTACATATATGGATTTGTCAATGAAGTTCTTACTGCAGCTTAACTGTGATGTTCCTTTGACTTGTGGTATTCAAGTCATCTTGGTCATGGAGACTTATACTTTGACATCGTAAGCAAGCATCTCTAAGGAGATGTGGGCCCGGGATGATTGGGTATAAGTTGAAGTGCCCGAAGGTGTTTGAATAGCCTATAAAGGATTTACCACTCCTTGTGGAGAGATGTATACCCAGGGCCTCTCGTTGGATTGTTACTAAAGTCTTTGGCCAAAGCATTACATGTTTAGAGTAATGTACTCTTGGATACATATGCAGTAACTAGAATCCAAAGGAAGAGGAAATCATACTTGGGCTAGGTGTGACGTAGTCAGCCTGGTGGGGACTGACACAATAGATCATATCCTGAACCAAGTGACTATAAGATGCATGAAGGGAACCGGGCACAATTCACTATGGTTGTTGAAAGGTTTCAGAAGTTGTTATGGAGTCTACCATTTGTTTTTTGATTAATTAGGGTTCATGATGTACTACTAGATGCCACTCATGATCGTTCTATAATTAATGGTTAATTATATGTGACCAACATAAATTGGGAACCTATTTGGTCACACGCACAACGAGCATAATCCGAAGGATTTAAAACGAGCTTGAGAATTAGATTCTTAGAACGAGAGAAACTAGATTTGGTTGGACCAAACAAGGAGAAAGCATGAAATCGTTTCAGTCGCAATGGAAGCATGGATGGGTTGTGTCTTTTGAAGACATGATGGAAAAACCAAATTGGTTTGGTTCTAATCCAATGGTGGAAAATAAACCAAAGGGGTTTGGTTTGTCTTAAACGAATGAACCAATGTTTGTTCGGTTCATTTTAACTTAAAATAGACCAACACGGTTTGGTTTATTTTATCTTAAGTTATTGGAGTGTGTTAATGGGTTTTAGTTATGAACCAATAACTCTAAGGATAAGGTCTCTTGGTGGTTAAGAAACACATGCTCTATAAAAGCGCGACTAGAGGTTTGGAGAGCCCTTAGAGTTTTATTTTTGGAAAACCTCTCTTCCTCTCCTCCCTCTCTTCTCCTTGCCGCCGCTGCCCAAGAGGTCTTTGCTACCGATGCCATCTACTGCCACTGATGCCACCTACTGCCGCCGGCATCTTGCTGTTGTCGCCGATCCTCCGGCAACCCTCCTTGGCTCTGGTGACCAAGGACTAGCCGACCCTTTTCCTTTAGTTGGTGCCAAGTCCTCCACCAAGCTGTCCAGCTTTGGACAACTTGCTTACTTATTGTCGGAGCATCATTTGGACAGCGTTTGGAGCTCCGACAGCAACTTTCTTATCGGGGATTAGATCTTCAGCAATCCTCATAGGTGGAGGACCAAGGATACATCAATCGTTTGACGAATAACTCTTTAGAGAAGCGAGTTTTGGGGACTCATTTTTGCATCCAAATTTTGATTTGGATTGTGATCTTCTCTCAATCACATCGTTTTCGACACGAAGCTAGTGACTCCTACGAAGACGAGACTAGTAGCTTGGCGAAGCTATCCCAAGGTACTTGACGTGGATACGGATAGAGGCAATTCTAGCATGAGTTACTCTTGTTAATGTCATTCTCGCTGCACGTGATACGTTAGGTATAACTAGCATAATTTTTTTTATTGCAAAATTTTAAACTGCGATTATGTCTACACAAGTTATATCTTGCTTGTTTGTGGTGTGTGTGTTATAATAAATTAGATTTATTGCTTTTATGTCTTCTGCTTTGCACATGTTTATGAAACATGCTCGAATACACATCCGCTGCGGTGACGGGGAAACCCAACAGTGGTATCAGAGCCAGGTTATGTTTCGACATAATCATAAATTTTTTTTGCGATAGTCATAATTGTATTTATGGAAATTTTCTACTTTTGGAAAGTTTAGAAGTATTTATGGAAATTTCCTAATTTTTGAAAGTTTAGAAGTATTTATGGAAATCTTCTACTTTTGGAAAGTTTAGAAGTATTTATGGAAATTAATACTTTCCATAAATAAAATATGTGATTAGATTTGGAATTTTATTTCCTAATTTAATCATGATTTGATTTGGGGAATCAAATCTAAAACATATTTTATTTCCTTAAATAGTTTTGCCAATTTAGGAAATTTGTTTCCTAAATTAAATTTGACTTTCCTTAATTAACACTTTTCAAAAATAAATTATGTGATTAGATTTGGAAATTTATTTCCTAATTTAATCATGATTTGATTTGGGGAATCAAATCTCAAACATATTTTATTTTCATAAATAGTTATGACAAATGAGGAAATTTTTGTACATGCCATAATTGTATAGCATGTAATTGCATTAGATGCATATCATTATGTCATGTGTGTTGTGACATGTAGATGCATTAGATGCACATATGCATGTCATGCCATCTAGATAATAGTTATTGGATGTAAAGAGGATGAGACTACAAAAACCCTTATACAATATTAAAGCCTACACCTTTCATTAATATGGTTTGAACCAGAGTTCTGTTTCTTGTTTGGGTTGTTGGTCTCTCTCCAAGCCCAGCTCGAACCTGAACATGTTCAAACCATGGAATAGTTTAATACTAATATGGTAAGAGTCAGAGGTCAATTGTTAGCTTTGGTTGTTGGACTCTCTCTAAGCCGGGCTAATTGGTTGAATGCGCTATAACAATATTAAAACTATTTCACAATTAATGGGTTGCCTTTAACTTGGAGCATCGGCTTGTTGGACTCTCTCCAAGGTCGTTACAAAGGGAGGTGAAGATGGGTGCTATTCATATGATGCATACTTGTTAATGTGTTAACAACCCAATGTATGTGTGAACATTCAATTAGTTGATAGCACATTGTGATAGTTGTATATATGTGATATGCAATCGGTATACTTGATACCTACCATCATAGCTATGAATGGCTTGTTGGACTCTCTCCAAGGTTGTTCATATCTATGTTGGATATCATCTCATTCGGAAATGGACCTACGATCTCCTAAAGTGATTTTGGGGTTTTGAAATTTGAAAAATGAATGGGATTTATAAATGTATGTTGATGCATTTTTCCATCTTTCTCATATATGCTCGATTTGTATTTCTAGGTTAATCGATTGATCATGACGTCTTTGAATTTGTGCTCTATTTTGGATTCGAATATATTGACTAGGCCTAACTTCTTGGATTGGCTTAGAAACTTGAGAATTGTTCTCAAGGAAGAAAAGCTCGTCTATGTCCTCGAAGAGCCTCTTCCCAACCATCCTAAGGACAATGCAACTCCAGACCAATTGTTGGCCTATCAAAAATATGTGGTTGATTCTGAACTAGTGTGTTGCATCATGCTAGCTGCGATGGTACTCGAGTTGCAAAAGAAGCATGAGCATATGGATGCTAATACCATTGTCTTCCATCTTCATGAGTTGTTTGATGAGCAAGCGAGATCCGAAAGGTTCGAAGTCTCCAGGATCCTCTTCACCTCTATGATGCAAGAAGGTTCATCTATAGTGCAATTTGTGCTAAAGATGAATGGATACATTGAGCGACTGGCAACCCTCAAGTTTATGATGTATCATGAATTAAGTATTGACTTAATTCTGCATTGTTTGCCTAAGAGTTTCTCACAATTTGTGATGAATTACCAGATGAACAAACTTGAATCCACTATTCCTGAGCTTCTCAACATGCTGAAGACTATAGAGCCTTCTGTAAAGCATGAGGAGAAGGCAGTTCTGTTAGTTGATACCTTAAAGAAAGGTTCTAAGAGGAAGTGAAAGGAACAAAAGAAAGGAAAGAAGAAAAAGGCTAAGAAGGCAGAACAAGCACAAAAGGGGACTTGCCATCATTGTGGCAAAGAGGGCCACTGGCGAAGAAATTCCATCCTCTTCAGGTATCTTCGTTATTGATTGTCATTCTATTTCCTTAGACACTTAAGTATTGGATACTGGATGTGGCTCATATATATGTAATGATATACAGGGGCTAAGGATTAGATGAAGACTCGTCAAAGGGGAGTCAAATTTGTGAGTTTGTAATGGAGCAAAGGTTGTTGTGGTCGCCATCGGAACTTATTTGCTAAAGCTCCCTACTAGACTAGTCTTGGAACTGGACAATTGCTATTATGTTGCTTCTCTAATAATGAACATTATTTCTATTTCTTGCTTAAATAGAAATGGATACCATTTGACGTTTAGTAACAATTGTTGTTATATAACTTTGAATGACGTACTTTATGGGACTTGAACTTTAAGAAATGGTATTTATACCGTGGACGTATCCAGTGACATTTTCAATATTGAAGCGAGCAACAAGCATGCTTGAAAGGATAATTAATTAGACTCCTACATGTGGCAATTTTGTCTTGGACATGCAAGCAAGAAATGCAAGTCTGAATTACACCGATGTGGAATTCTAGAATCGTTTGAATCTGATTCATTTGATACATGCGAATTATGTTTAAAAGGCAAGATGACCAAGTTACCTTTTACTGGAAATGGTGAACCGGTGGGAGAGTTACTTGGTCTAATACATACGGATGTATGTAGACCTATGACAACTCATGCTCCAGGAGGCTATAACTACTTCATTACATTCACTGATAATCACTCACGGTTTGGGTATGTGTTCTTGATGAAACACAAGTCTAAAGCCTTTGAAAGGTTCAAAGAATTCAAAAATGAAACAGAGAAACAATTTGGCAAGAATATTAAAATACTTCGATCGGATCGAAGTGGTGAATACTTGAGTCAAGAGTTTCTAGATTATCTAAGGGGCAATGGTATATTGTCTTAAAGGACTCCGCGTATACACTGCAGCATAATGGTTTATATGAGAGGCATAACCAGACCTTATTGGACATGGTCAGGTCGATGATGAATCATGTGAATATTCCTAAGTTTTTTGGGGCTATGCACTTCAGACAGCTATTTACTTGTTAAACAGAATGCCGACCAAGATAGTCTCAACTACTCCATATGAAATATAGAATAGTAAGAAACCTCATATATCGTACTTGAAGATATGGGATTGTCCTACTTATGTGAAGTGGACTGTATTAGACAAATTGGATGCTATGTCTGATAAATATCTTTTTATTGGATACCCTAAGGAAACGAGGGGTTGCCAATTCTATCATCCTATGGAACAAAAAGTGTTTGTTTTCAAGGCATGTTGTGTTTCTAGAGAAAGTTTCTCTTGCAAGAAAACAATGAGAGTGTCATTGAGCTTGAAGGGGCTCAAGAGACTCCAATAGACATTGATGAGATACCTGGTGTGTTGGGATGTATACTGAAAAGTCTATCTTTTGTATGAACATCTATATTTTTGAAATAAGAATCACATGATCATTGTTTGCATATTTATGGTTATGCATATTGTCTGATACATTACATTGTAGATAACATGGTGTGTAGTGTCACATAGGAGATCATGTTATCAGTTCCTTGTAGAGTATAAGTAGAGGCTCACAACCGAGATGGTTTTGGACAAACCATTGGTATGGTTGTAGTGTAATTTGGTATTGCTTTGTCTTGACCATAGAATTACACTAGTACACTTTATGTGTATTGAGCAGGACCGACTTAGAAGTGATTCAATTTATTGTTGACTACTTAATTGAATCGGACCTCGGATATTATGGTGTACATGCTCTTAATCTCGATATAATAATGGAGACATGTACTTAGTATTTTTTCTTTGATTTACCAATGGGCAAGATTTATAGATTAAATCAATAGGCTCGGTAAGTTGGGAAATGATATTATTTATATGGTGTGTCGTTGATTATAGGAGGAAATTGTGTCCTATATATTAGGATGATGATGTCCCCTTGAGGAGCTCATAAGGATCATCATGTAAACCCTACAGGTGGACTTGGTCCGACATGATGATGAGGTTGAGTGGTACTACTCATGGAGTTAGATGTTGATTAATTAATTGTCAGTAAATTAATTAATTAACGGACATTCGAGATCTTAAACACGGGGAGATATTTGTACAATTAATATATGGAGCCCATATTTATTTATGGGGGTTGGTGAGGTAGATCAATGATAATACTATAGTGCAATGAATTATCATTAATGGATCAGATTTTATGTGGGTTGGATCCATTGGGTGGCCAAGATCCAACTCCTCCTCATGGTCCCTATTATAGCCTATTAAAACCCTCATGAAGCCTAGATCCGATGGTGGAAAATGAAACCCTAGATCCGACGGTGGAAATTGAATCCTTAGATCTGACGGTGGAGATTGAAAGGAGGCTAAAGCCTAGCTCAATAAAAGGAGGGCTAGGGCTTGGTTGGTGAGAGCAATTGAGAAAGGATTAGGGTTTTGCTCTTTGGCTTGGGCGGCTAGGGTTTGGAGAGGCTTTGGGTGGCAACAAGTGGAAGAGCTTCTTCGCTTCCTAAGGTCTAGCCGGTGCCCATATCTTATCTTCTTTGTCTTCTTGGCCAGCGCCCATCTTGTCACGCCCCGAGAGTATGCCGTGCCGAAAAGCAAACGGACGACTTCTCCCCTGTACGTGGCAACATATCGGGTTAATACAAGGCCCGTAGGCCCACAACAACAATATGATATACACAGATATCAACATATCAAACGCAGCGGAAACATACAACAGATAAAACAATACACAATGACCCAAACATCGATTGCCAACCAGCGGTATTCCTCCCCAATCCACTCTGTTCACCGGCGAGATTCTGAGTTTTGATCAGAAATTGCATCAAGCAGACAAATCTAAACCAACATCAAGGAAAACGACACTCACCTAGCTACCACCGAGATCAGCCGGAGTACAGTCGCTGCCGATCCAAGCTCCACAAACTCTGTCCAAAACCACCGATTGAAGTTAAAACGAGGAAATCCATAGCTAGAACCTAGATCTCATCTCAAAATAAGAAGGAGATCAGCTCTAACCTGGCTCTCATACCAATAAAATTGTCACGCCCCGAGAGTATACCGTGCCGAAAGGCAAACGGACGACATCTCCCCTGTACGTGGCAACATATCGGGTTAATACAAGGCCCGTAGGCCCACAACAACAATATGATATACACAGATATCAACATATCAAATGTACTAAACATAGCGGAAATAATACAAACAGATCAACAAGATACAAAGACCAACTGTGCACTCCGGAGTGACTTGACACGACAAGAATCATAACAGAAATCGAATCAAAGACCAAATACATACAATATGTCTGTATATCACAAATACGGAACCAATACAGGGAAAAACCCAAACCAACAATCCGTAAGAATACAACAACACGGAAAACATATCCATTCGTCCGGTGGGAGATGGGATCAGCTGGCGGAGCTCCGAACGTCCAATGAATCTTCTACCTGTTATTTGGGCGACAGGAAGCCCAGGGTCCAGGGGTGGTGAGTATAAACTCAGGGGTAATATATAGAAAGTGCATGAACAACATATAAGGATAGATCTACAAGTATACATGTGAAGATCTACAGGTATACAACATGAGTCCAATAGACATACAATCATATCCAAATCTAATAACAAGTAACTACGGTAAAGTCATACTCGATGTATATACTAAACTGATCAACTAAACATAAAGTAATGTGCCAACGTACCTGACGGTCTGCAACACCATAAGCTATATCATCCTGACAGATATACAATAACATAACCCATATAATGTACCAGGTCAATCCCATACCTGACCAATACTCAGACATATGAACAGTATATGATCACCTGTATAATAACCCGGTCCGTACCACACAATGACATGATGCTAATCAAATGCATTTAACAGTCTGAATCAACGCATGTATCATGCTCAACACATAGCAGTAAATAAAATGCAGATGGCATGTATCATGATGAACAAACATATGCAGCAATCAAATGCAGCATCTCACAGGCATATGTAAAACATATATCAAATACATGCATACATATATATCATCAGTGCATATGCATGGCCATGTCTGCGGACCCGTCCAACCACAACCCCAGTATGGCCCGGGTGGCACGGCATGACGACTAGCCCGACTCAGCCACTACTCGAGTGACCGAAGTTGGGTAGTATGAATGAGTAGCGTAAAAGCTAACTACTCCCGGGGTCCTCGTGTCGCTCCGTCACTACCCATGAGTAGACGAGCTCTGCACACAGGACAACTGCACGTCACACAACCACCATCTATAGTGGGCGAGTGCTAACACCACTCTGCTCAGTGGCCAAGTGTGCATCTCCAGCTACCACCATCCATAGTGGCCGAGCGCGACACATCCAATGCTCTGCCCTCAACCCTGCTATCACTACCCCAAGTGACCGGGGAGGTAGGATGACTGACGACTTGTCTCAACCACAAGGGAGACCCAGTCAACAACATGCATGCAATGTAATGATGCATAGCTCCGTACATGTATCCTCGCCACACTCCCTATCCCACGGGGAGTCCTGGTCAACCAAAAGTCAACTATGCAAGGACTATAATCCACAAGACTCTCTATCGTACAAAGAGTCATACTCATCTGACAGTCAACCACGCTAAGACCTCTAGTCAGTAGCGAGATACTATCGACCATCCATATAACCATACACAGATATACGATCCATAATGGATATACAATCATGCTAGGACCTCTAGTCCATAACCACATACTGACAATCACACACATTTATCTATGCACAGACAACTAAATCCACCATAGATGCACAACTAATATGTGTACGATACAACAATCGACTCCATAACCCAATTTATCACCTAACCCTAGTGATGTAACACAGTAACCCACTCTGAGGTCACAAAGATAACCCTAACCACCTGTACTTACTGAACATCCATCAGCTAATACATAATAGGGTTTATAGTTCCTATCCGAGCTAGATAATCAATGAAGTACCAGAGTTTATATCTCAAAGGTCAAGGCAGTACAAGCATATTGTTAAATAAGAGTGGATTTAAGGTAAACAGGTATAAACATAAATCCAAGATCATGCACTAGAATTTGATCAAAACTACCAGACCAGGTAGATATTACCCACCTGCTATGTAACCCGTGCTATTCATCTCCACGTCCATGTATCTATCACAATCAAAGTCCTGTAACAATATGACACAATAAAGTACTGTCACATATCTAATGATCACGAATAAAACATGATTGTTCTCCAACTATACCATCACTAGATCAAGCTTACCAAACTAAATTTCCATTGTCCACAGTAGTTCTGGAATCAAGCCCTCAGTCGAATAGAAATAAACCCTAGTTAAATACAAGAATACCTGAAATCACAATATATATATATATATATATATATATATATATATATATATCTGTTTTCATCCGATCCTCACTTCCAACATCCTTATTCAAATAAAACAATTATGCTCATCCCATATGCACCGATCGGCTACCACTCCAAATAGGGCAGATCTCATATCTCAGTCGATCTTAAACTAATTCAATCGCCTTTTAAGATAGTTGTTTATATCCACATTGCATAGAACAAAAATATAAACAAACTTACCATGAATTACGGTGGCGAATCTGCAATTCCACGCTCAAACCATTGATTGTTGCATTGATGGTGTGCTTCCTAGTTATGAGACTGGTGGTCGCTCATGAAGCAACCCTAGATAGCAACAACCACAGAAATCGACAACAACATCATAAGCTGTTGCTGATGAAACATAGAGCAGATCGATTATGGTGGCAAACACAGGAAGGGTAGCAATAAATTTGCTCGCAGCGGAGATACCTGACACCGAAGGGGAAACTATTGACAACGACAATTCACCTCGATCGGAGTAGGTAGACAACAGAAATCAGCCGACAACAGCTCCGACCGGGCCGGCGATGGACTGAGCAGAGGCGGCGGCGATCGAACAACTGCTCAAATAGCGATCCCCGACGACGGAGAAGGCTACGATCGAGAAAAAGGCCTCGCGGCGGAGAAAGAATCGGCGACTGAGCACCGGGGAGAAGAAATCGCTGGCAGCAGCGGGGTCGTTGCTTGTGGCGAAGAGGGCGGCGACGGCGGTAGCAGCTCCAGCTCACGGTGAAATGGACGATGTGAGGAATCCACGACGGCGATGAGGAGGAGAAGAAATGCGATCGGGAAAAAATGAGGGAGAAGAACGCGATCGAAGAAATCGGGGAAATAGGAAAACGGGATTGGGGATTTAATTAAAGGCCAAAACTATTTATATATGTAATTAAACCTTAGGTTTAATTAATTAAATCCCAATCAATCCCATTAATCCAATGATTCCAAATAAATTTTCAAGCCCAATCATTTGGCCCAATTGGCTCAGCCCAACAAGCTAATCAACCCAATTAGCCCACTAATTAAGCCTAATTAATCCCCTAATTAATGCAATTAATCTACTAATTAAATTCAATTAATTAAAGGGTTAATCCATAATTTTTTTTTTCTGTATTTTACATTCTCCCCCACTTATAAAAATTTGGTCCCCAAATTTCCGACTCATGTACGAGTACGAGATGTCACAATAACCATCACAAGTATCTGGTGCAAAGTCACAACTCAAGTGACTAAGTGGGTTATGAGCTCGAATATTATATTCCAGCTCTCCTACAATCTCAATCAACCTATTACAAGGTAAATAACTGTACCAAAGTGGAGCTCTATACCGGTACCCGATGGGAGATTTTGCCAGAATCGTAAGGTGAATCATGAATCACTATCAGAAATGATACCCAAGGATACTCTATGGATATAATTCCATCAAGCGATCCAACGGAGTCCATCTTACGATTCGGAAGAAAATGAGTGGACCTAGCTAATCGATCATCGACTACCCAAATCCTATCAAGTGCTTTTCGAAATCTAGATAATCTCCCAACACAGTCTAACGTACTAGGCTCCCACTTCATCACGGTACGTAACCCTACAGGTCACTAATATCCCACCTTTGCTTGTTGGCATACCTAACATCAACTACGGAATCATCCATGTCCCACATATCGTTCCACCAACCGGAACGTTTCAATACTCACTATTTTCGGATACACTCCGAATAAATCATCACTCTCGAATGAAGAGTCTCCGGAAACAACTCTTCCTAAATCGAAATACAACTCTGTAACCCACTATTCTCCTAGGAAACGGAGAATTACTTTCACAAGAGAAATTAATCTAATGTCCAAAATTCACTCTGTCACACAGAACTGAAAGTACCTGTAAGACTAACATGACAAATCTCGCTAGTTTCTCAACAAGCGTACACATAATATACGTCTCATTCAACTGCATCGGGATCACTCATAATCCCTGAAATGATGCATCTGCGTATAATACCCTTCCATCCATATCGGACGGATTAACTAACACTGACACAAAAGTCAGTCACCTTCTAGGCCCTAAAACCTAGCTTCACAAACTTTCAACCAGGTGATTTCCATCACCTTTTTGGTTCAACAAGTCAGCGGTATAGTAACTCTAGAGCATCATATCCACATCTACGGTAAATACCAAATCAATCTAGGGAAACCACAACTTCCCTCAAGATTGGGAATATATCCTCCATAGATATGATGCCAAGCGGTCTCAAATACTCCAAGACTACTTGATTCCTCATATCCATGAACGACTAAATCGTCGATAAGTCTAACAACATTATCAATCAGCTCTATACACATGATTCCTTTTTCTCCATGCTAATGATAGCTCAATCATCACACCGACAATGATAATTGTATGACACTAAGTCACTACAATATCAAACCTCCAGTCGTAGACCAACCCTAGGATATACACAGGTGTCATTTAGCTGATATAAACAAATCATCTATCCACAACGAAGGATATTCATTCACCACAACTACTGCATTCCAATCATCGATAATCGATGCATAGACTACTTCGTTTCAGTTACGTATTGCTTGTCAAGAGTATTTTTAATCGTCTTTAGTATAACAATTTACTTTAGGTCAAATAGGTGATTTGCTCGGATCATTAAATTTTTTATCGTAAATTCTACATTTGAGTAGAAAAGTTTCTAGTTCGATTGGAATTCTTTAAGTTTGACTTGATAGAAGATGAATCTAATCTTAGTAAAATCGTGTGATATTGTTCTATTACACATCAGTGATCAATGGAGTGACTAACATTATTCAAGATCATATAACTATCCATAAGGATATGTTTATAGTGGAGGTATGTCTAGCAAAGGCTAAGGGTATCCCTTGCCTTCTTGGTTGTTGATCAACATCTCACCAAACGGTAGAGAAAATCACCAACCACCAGTCGATAGGAACCCTTCGAACCCTATCCAAGAATGTTCTAGACAAAGATACATGTAAACTACCAGTATCTCTCGATATATCCGCAAATAGGATAACCAAAAGTAATACCCCGAAGGACCGATCCTTCGGTCTTCTATACTTCTTCTTGAGTAATCATGTAAACTTGTCCAACATCTGTTCTGGACAGCTGAGCTCATGTAGATGCAAAGACTATCATGGAGGAACTGGAACCAACTGCTGGACTGAAATACAAACTGAAACAACCGCAATGGAGATGGTAAACACTGTTGTACTAGCAAAGGGTACACATCCGGCTGAAAAATACTGAAGAACTGTCAACATCAAAGCACGCTCCATCTCTGTGAAAGGTATAGCTGTCACTGGAGAATACTGCATAGATACGACTATCGTCGTAAAATCTCTCCTCTGCATAAAGCATAACCACGTTTGGGAAGGTAACAGTTGTCGTCGTCCGGGAAGGTAACAATTGTTGTCCGATCGTTTGAGTCTTCTAAGAGGTCTTCAGCTGATACTGCTGAGTAACTTACTTCTTCCGGATGAAAGTATCAAAGAGCTCCAACTAAATCTGATGTAATAGACCGCTGCTGATGTGATAACCCAATCTTCTGTAATGATCTCGGCTTTCGAGGTTGTGGATCGTCCGCTCGAAAGCATCATCCATAGTCTTCAACTGAGTCTTCATAATACGTACTCTCCTCGTAGATACCGGCTGCTTATAGTAGAAACAGATACAATGGTCCATCGGATAATCTGACTCTGTGTCTCGTCGTAACCCGCACTGCACAAACATAATCTCCTTTCGGAGTCTTTCCTCTGAGTTCGCTGATAAACATGAGAAGCTACTGACAATCTGCAATCGGTCTTCTATGATCGAAAAAACTCTCCAATAGTCGCTCGTGACTCACGACTTTAATCTTGCTCCTTTTTTCAAACATTCGGAGACTTATGATTCCAATAATTTGACTTGCAATATCTGCTTATCAAATCTTCAACTCTTAAAACCCTTGCTAAAGAGCCACTTCTAAACACATGACTCGGTCTTAGGACTTCCGGTAGGATCTGGTAGAAGATCCAAACATCATGATCAAGATGTCAGCCAATAACTGTGGGTGACCAAAACCAACCCAATCACATTCTTGGGCTATTAAATGGTCGTAACCCTCACCAGTCTAACGACTCTGCATGGTACTTTCATCACCAGACGATCACCCAACCTGAAGCTCAAGAATTCCCTGACGATGAGTCAAAAAAAAAATGACATGGGAAAATACCCTCTCACAACATCACTACACCGTGGCCAAGTTATGTGTGATTTCCCGAAGGTTATTTCCTATCTCTTCCACCAAGTACCGACTAGATCCGGATAATGGTATGCAGCTAACTTAGCTTCCTCTGTATAATATGAGTTAATTACTCAAAAGTACCCTCGACGTTATACAACCTAGAACGACCAACTCAGGGATCAAAATCCCTATGAATATCACCAAAATAATCCTCTACTATCTGCATCAGCAATAGTGTACTCGCTTGTCCATTACCCAATAGGTAATGATCTGACTAACATAATTAGTGAAAATCTTAGGACCAAAATCCTTAATCTCCACAATAGATGGGACTACCTAACTCCTGCTTTCCGACTCGGTATCAGTCGGCTCTCAAAGGTAATTACCTCTTCGATAGCAGGTATATGTCTAATAACCTCAATATATCGTTGCCGTGGTCAACTCAAACCATGGTTACGAATACTAACCAATATCCTACAAGTCATCCATGTTATAAGCAACTAAATGCATAACCAATAGAAGGATATGTAATAACAATTAACATACCTTAAACCTTGTAGCTCGGAGATGTCCGCAACAGCCAGATCGCAGAACTCACGAACCAAAATTGAGTAAAGCAAAACTCAATGTCCGAATGAAATCAAATCCGAAAATGGACTTCGCAACCTAGGGCTCTGATACCAATAAAATTGTCATGCCCCGAGAGTATGCCGTGCCGAAAAGCAAACGGACGGCATCTCCCCTGTACGTGGCAACATATCGGGTTAATACAAGGCCCGTAGGCCCACAACAACAATATGATATACACAGATATCAACATATCAAACGCAGCGGAAACATACAACAGATAAAACAATACACAATGACCCAAACATCGATTGCCAACCAGCGGTATTCCTCCCCAATCCACTCTGTTCACCGGCGAGATTCTGAGTTTTGATCAGAAATTGCATCAAGCAGACAAATCTAAACCAACATCAAGGAAAACGACACTCACCTAGCTACCACCGAGATCAGCCGGAGTACAGTCGTTGTCGATCCAAGCTCCACAAACTCTGTCCAAAACCACCGATTGAAGCTAAAACGAGGAAATCCATAGCTAGAACCTAGATCTCATCTCAAAATAAGAAGGAGATCAGCTCTTACCTGGCTACGATGCCAATGGAGCCGATCCGGCATCCCTCATCGCCGGCAGACATCAACGGCAGCTCACTACTGCGGTGCCAACATGCCGATTCACCGAAGGATTCGCCGAGATCCCCATGCGTTAACTCACTGACCTTCGGCCGGAGATCAGCCAAGTTGGCGGCGCCGTCGATTGCTCTCACCGGGACGCCGACGAGCTGAGGAGATCGGCCGACGCGTGCGAGGCAAAGAACCGAGGCGAAGAAGAGAAGGAGATGGTGAAATCGCGATGCGTTCGTTTCGTTCGGCAGGATTTAAATGCCGTTCGACCGATTCGATTAAACCATCCCAATCCAATTTGGTTCAGCCCTTAACCCAAGTCAAACCAATCAGCCCAAGCCCAATACAACCCAAGCCAAAATTTCAGCCCAATTCCGAAACTAGCCCAATGGACTCAATCCAACTAGCTAATCAACCTTATTAGCCCAATTAAACCACTAATTAAATCCAAATTAATTAAAGGGGTTAATCCATTTTTTTTTCGTATTTTACATTCTCCCCCACTTATAAAAATTTGGTCCCCAAATTTTTGACTCATGTACGAGTACGAGATGTCACAATAACCATCTCAAGTATCCGGAGAAAAGTCACAC
Organism: Wurfbainia villosa; assembly: GCA_025175895.1. Taxonomy (NCBI): domain Eukaryota; kingdom Viridiplantae; phylum Streptophyta; class Magnoliopsida; order Zingiberales; family Zingiberaceae; genus Wurfbainia; species Wurfbainia villosa. Next base: position 31,677,338 of record CM045992.1, on the reverse strand, counting down.
CTCAAGTCACTAAGTGGGGTACTGAGCTCGAGTATTACATTCTAGCTCTTATATACACTCTCAACCGACCTATTAAAAGGTAATAATTATACCAAAGTGGAGCTCTATACTCGTAACCGATGGGAGACTTTGCCAGAATCGTAAGGTGAATCGTGAATCACTATCAGAAATGATACCCAAAGATACTCCATGGATATAATTCCATCAAGCGATCCAACGGAGTCCATCTTACGGCTCGGAAGAAAATGAGCAAACCTAGCTAATCGATCATCGATTACCCAAAATCCTATCAAGTCCTTTCCGAATTCTAGATAATCTCCCAACACAGTCTAACGTACTAGGCTCCCACTTTATCACGGTACGTGACCCTACCGATCACAATATTTCACCTTTGCTTGTTGGCATACCCAACATCAAACTACGAAATCAACCGTGTCCCATATCTCGTTCCACCAACAGGAACGTCCCAATACTCACTATTTTCGGATACACTCCGAATAAATCATCACCCTCGAATGAAGAGTCTCCTGAAACAACTCTTCCTAAAGCGAATGCAACTCTGGGAACCATTATCCTTTCCAGAGACGGAGATTTATTCTCACTAGAGAAATTAATCAAATGTCCAAAAATTCACTCTATCACACAGAACTAAAAGTAACTGGAAGACTATAATGACTAATCTCCCCAGTTGCATCTATCTGTGCTCTAACAACCCTATAGCAGCTACCCAGTAGCTAGCCAAAACTCCATGAGCACTCCTGCTCTATACATCTACTACTCAAGATAATAACTGTTAAGCTCCACGATATATATTTGACAGCTTATCTCGCAGTTCCTCAACTGACGTAAGCATAAGACACGTCTCATACAACTGCATCGGAATCGCTCCAATCCCTGAAATGATGCATTTGCGTACAATACTCTTCCATCCATATCGGACGAATTAACTAACACTGACACAAAAGTCAGCCACCTTCTAGGCCCTGAAACCTAGCTTCACAAACTTTCTACCAGGTGATTTCCATCACCTTCTTGGTCCAACAAGTCGACGGTATCGTATCGCTAGAACATCCTATCCTCATCCATGGTAAATATCAAATCAATCTAGGGAAACCACAACTTCCCTCAAGATTAGGAATATATCCTCCACAAATATGATGACAATCGATCTCAAATACTCCAAGAGTACTTGATTCCTCAAGTCCATTAACAACTAAATCGTCGATAAGTCTAACAACATTATCAACATCTCCTAAAGTTCATACCAAGTATGAAATGTCGTCTTCTACACACCTGCATCCTTTTACTCTAAGCTACAGATAGCTTAATCATCACACCGACAATGATAATTGTATGACACTAAGTCACTACAATATCAAACCTCCAGTCATAGGCCAACCCTAGGATATACATAGGTGTCATTTAGCTGATCTAACAGATCCTCTATCCACAACGAAGGATACTCATTCTCAACTACTGTGTTCAAATCATCGATAATCGATGCATAACCTCAAAGGTCTGTCTCTCTTTTAACAAGAGTTACGAGTCTTCTCAAGAAGAAACACTAGGAAAGATAAATCTCCCATGGTGTTTAGCAACACTAATACCCATAAAATCATCTCCCGGTATGAGGTCCCCAATATCAGGACTATTCCCGAAATTACCTCAATCGCATACTCCACTTGCCCATGCAGTGACCAGCCCGAGAGTTCATCCGTAACTACATCCGAATACTCTCGGATTATACATACATCCAAGAGTCCTAGTATACCAACGCTCCAACAATCCAACTATCCGTAAGGATATGTCTATAGTGGAGGTATGTCTAGCAAAGACTAAGGGTATCCCTTGACTTCTTGGTTGTTGATCAACATCTCACTTGACGGTAGAGAAAAATCACTAACCCACAAGTCGATAGAAACCCTTCTAATCTTATATAAGAACGTTCAAGATAAAGATACCTGTAACCTACCAGTATCTCTCGATATATCTGCAAATAGGATAACCTAAAGTAATACCCCGAAGGACCGATCCTTCGATCTTCTATATTTCTTCTTGAGTATTATGTAAATTTGTCCAACATCTGTTCTGGACGGCTGAGCTCATGTAGATGCAAAGACTATCATGGAGGAATTGAAGTCAACTGCTGAAACTGAGGTACAAACTGAAACAACTGCAACGGAGATGGTAAACACTGTAGTACTTGCAAGGGTACACATCTGCTGTAAAATACTGAAGAACTACCAACATCGTAGCACGATCCAACTCTGTGAAAGGTATAGCTGCAATTGGAGAATACTGCGTAGATACGACCATCATCGTAAATCTCTCCTCTGTATAAAGCATAACCATGTCTGGAAAAGTAACAGTTGTTGTCGTATGAGAAGGTACAATTGTTGTCTGAACGTCTGAGTCTTCTGAGATGTCTTCGGCTGATACTGCTGAGTAACTTACTTCTTCCGGATGAAAGTATCAAAGAACACCAACTATATCTGGGGTAGTAGATCGCTGCTGATGTGATAATCTAATCTGCTGTAATGATCTCGGCTTTCGAGGTTGTGGATCATCCGCTCGAAAGTATCATCTATAGTCTTCAACTGAGTCTTCAAAATACATACTCTCCTCATAGATACCGGCTGCTTATAGTAGAAACAGATACAATGGTCCATTGGATAATCTGACTCTGTGTCTCATCGTAACCCGCACTACACACACATAATCTCCTTTCGGAGTCTTTCCTCTGAGTTCGCTGATAAACATGAGAAGTTGCTGACAAACTTCAATCGGTCTTCTATGATCAAAAAAACTCTCCAATAGTCGCTCGTGACTCACGACTTTAATCTTGCTCCTTTTGTCAAACATTCGGAGACTTCTGATTCCAATAATTTGACTTGCAACATCTGCTTATCAAATCTTCAACTCTTAAAACCCTTGCTACAGAGTCACTTCTATACACATGACTCGGTCTTAGGACTTCCGGTAGGATCTGGTAGAAGATCCAAACATCATGATCAAGATGTCAGCCAATAACCTGTGGGTGACCAAAACCAACCCAATCACATTCTTGGGCTATTAAATGGTCGTAACCCTCATCAGTCTAACGACTTTGCATGGTACTTTCATCACCAGACGATCACCCAACTTGAAGCTCAAGAATTCCCTGACGATGAGTCAAAAAAAAAATGACACGGGAAAATACCCTCTCACAACATCACTACACCGTGGCCAAGTGATGTGTGATTTCCCGAAGGTTATTTCCTATCTTTTCCACCAAGTACCGGCTAGATCCGGATAATGGTATGCAGCTAACTTAGCTTCCTCTGTATAATACGAGTTAAGTACTCAAAAGTACCCTCGACGTTATACAACCTAGAACGACCAACTCAGGGATCAAAATCCCAATGAATATCACCAAAATAATCCTCTACTATGTACATCAGCAAAAGTGCACTCGCTTGTCCATACCCAATAGGTAATAATCTAACTAACATAATTAGTGAAAATATTAGGACCGAAATCCTTAATCTCCACAATAGATGGGACTACCTAACTCCTGCTTTCTGACTCGGTATCAGTCGGCTCTCAAAGGTAATTACCTCTTCGATAGCAGGTATATGTCTAATAACCTCAATATATCATTCCCGTGGTCAACTCAAACCACGGTTACGAATACTAACCAATATCCTACAAGTCATCCATGTTATAAGCAACTAAATGCATAACCAATAGAAGGATATGTAATAACAATTAACATACCTTAAATCTTGTAGCTCGGAGATGTCCGCAACGGCCAGATCCCAGAACTCATGAACCAAAATCGAGTAAAGCAAAACTCGAAGTCCGAACGAAATCAAATCCAAAAATGGACTTCGCAACCTAGGGCTCTGATACCAATAAAATTGTCACGCACCGAGAGTATGCCGTGCCGAAAAGCAAATGGACGACATCTCCCCTGTACGTGGCAACATATCGGGTTAATACAAGGCTCGTAGGCCCACAACAACAATATGATATACACAGATATCAACATATCAAACGCAGCGGAAACATACAACAGATAAAACAATACACAATGACCCAAACATCGATTGCCAACCAGCGGTATTCCTCCCCAATCCACTCTGTTCACCGGTGAGATTCTGAGTTTTGATCAGAAATTGCATCAAGCAGACAAATCTAAACCAACATCAAGGAAAATGACACTCACCTAGCTACCACCGAGATCAGCCGAAGTACAGTCGCTACCGATCCAAGCTCCACAAACTCTGTCCAAAACCACCGATTGAAGCTAAAACGAGGAAATCCATAGCTAGAACCTAGATCTCATCTCAAAATAAGAAGGATATCAGCTCTTACCTGGCTACGATGCCAATGGAGCCGATCCGGCGTCCCTCATCGCCGGCAGACATCAATGGCAGCTCACTGCTGCGGTGCCAACATGCCGATTCACCGAAGGATTCGCCGAGATCCCCATGCGAGAACTCACTGACCTTCGGCCGGAGATCAGCCAAGTTGGCGGCGCCGTCGACTGCTCTCACCGGGATGCCGACGAGCTGAGGAGATCGATCGACGCTTGCGAGGCGAAGAACCGAGGCGGAGAAGAGAAGGAGATTGTGAAATCGCGATGCGTTCGTTTCGTTCCACAGGATTTAAATGCCGTTCGACCGATTCGATTAAACCAACCCAATCCAATTTGGTTCAGCCCTTAACCCAAGTCAAACCAATCAACCCAAGCCCAATACAGCCCAAGCCCAAATTTCAGCCCAATTCCGAAACTAGCCCAATGGACTCAATCCAACTAGCTAATCAACCTTATTAGCCCAATTAAACCACTAATTAAATCCAAATTAATTAAAGGGGTTAATCCATTTTTTTTTTCGTATTTTACACATCTCCTTTCTTCCTCGTGCTTGGCCGGCGGCAACTTGGGCAAGGCTTTGCTCTTCTTTCTTTGGTTGGTCGGTGCCCATCTTCCATCTCCCTCTCCTTGGTGGTTGGCGGCAACAACAAAGAGGAGGAAGAGGTTTGATCTTTCTCCAAAGGGATTGTCTCCACAACTAGATAGTAGAAGAAGGGAGCTTATTATCTTCCTTTGTTCGGAGAGAACAAGGAAAGAAGGATACGAGATCTAGGAGGCTTCATCTCTTGGAGGATCGTTGCCCACACAACGTCCAAGAGGAGGATAGGATATACAATAGAAGGCCAAGAGGTAAACAAGAGGTATAATTCTTGTTTTGGTTTCCTTTTGTTTCTTTGCATTATGTATGTAATTGCATGTCACTAATTTACTTGGACCCCAAAGACAAACACAAAAACCGACGATCCATACATCATCTATTCCACGGCTAATCGAGGAAAAGAGTTAGGTTGCTTGAACAACAATTTTGTTCAAGAGACCGCTCTAATCAAATAGCACGATGATGGATCAGTTGTTTGAGTAATCCTTCATCGTCTTGGATTAATTTTTTAATCCGGGGATGTAAATGTGATCGCCATGCACAAGCGACCGAGTTCAGGAGGGAAGCGAAGCTTCGTTCCTTCAAGTGGTATCAGAGCCATGGTTTCCAGTTTTGTGTGTTTAGGATTCAGTTAATTTTATGCACTTATCATATATTATATGTGCCGGATGATATTAGGATGTGTGTAGGCTACCTTTTTGGTTGCAAGCATAAGATCCAACTATTATGGCCATATGTGTGTGTATGTGATTTGTTGTGTGTAATATTATTTGAATCCTCGGGGTTGACGAGGCTAGTATTTAATTTTTGTAATTAAGTATGACATTGTTTAGCCACTCTTTTATTTTAGTTTACTTTCGATCTAGATTTCATGTACACTCCTTCATTGAGTATAGAATCGATGGATGTAAATTAAAATAATTTTTCTCGGCTCGGATCTTCGGATGGCTTGTACATGGCGTAGGGAGGAGCGAACGAGATGACGATACGACAGGGGGCATATTGGAGAACAAAAGCTATAATAGTTGGAATTTTTTTTTCATATTTATTGCTTCTTGTTTGATATGCATGTCGTGTACTAGGAAAATTTCTCGATTTTAAATTACTAAGTGGGAGAGAGATATTTTTTAAAATTCCCATGACCTCCATTATGATTTGACATGTGATGCAAACAAACTTGTGCGTCGGCTCTGAGTGCCTTCCTCCACATCGGATGAGTTTGTTTTGCAGATCACAAGGTCAAATGTGGTTATAGGAAGTTATTTATGAGCGTGTGTACTTCCCCATTGAAAGGCACATAATCCGAGATAATTACCTTGGTATCGAGTAATGGTGAATACTTAGATGCAAATAGGAGTATCCTCCCCATCGGAGTCACTGCTTTTATTTGTAGGGCCGAAGAGGAACCAACTAATAATTTTATTTGTCAAAAAGTAAGGTTGACAGGATAATAAAATTAATGGGTAAAACCTCCTCTTACAAATGTAGAACTCATATACGTCCACACTATCGTGGCATACAATATTCTTAGTGTTTTGAGGTGTTGGTTGATTTTAAAATTTTATTGTTTGAGGAGTCAATACATTTTTGAAATATAATGTTTTGATCTATTTGATTCTTAGGTTTTTCAAAAATGACTTTCAACCTACTTGCTGTGATACTAAAGGAAAATAAACTTACTGGACCCAATTATATTGTTTGGAAAAGGAATCTGGATATAGTCTTGACTACAGAGAAGTACAAGTATGTACTCTTCGAAGAGTATCCTCCTAAGCCCGCGGATGATTATGGGGAAAAGGAGAAAGAGAGTTATAAGAAGCGGATAAAGGCTGATGAGATGGTGCGGTGTTACATTTTGGCTTCTATGTCAAATGTATTGCAACATCAACATCAAGCCATACCTACTGCTTATGACATAATGCTCAATCTCAAGGAACTTTTTGGACACCAGAATCGGGCTGCTAGGCAGGAAGCCATGAGGAATTGGATGACGACCACCATGATCGATGGAACACCCGTGAGGGATCATGTTCTCAAGATGATGGCTCATTTGAATGAGCTGAAAGTCCTTGGAGCTGAGATCGATGGGGAAACCCAAATTGATATCATTCTCCAATCTCTACCTAGGAGTTTTGAGCAGTTTCGCCTGAATTACAACATGAATAAGAGATTGTATTCATTGGCTGAGCTTCTGACAGAACTCCAGGCGGCACAGGGGCTTTTTCGTCAGAGTGCTCAGGCTCAGGCCATGGTTGCTCAAAAGGTTTCGACTTCTAAGACGAAAGGCAAGAAGAAGAAGAAACAAGGTGGAGCAAAGGTGGTGGGAGGAGTGAAGAAGTCGAAAGGCAAGTGCTTCACTTGCAAGCATACTGGACATTGAAAGAAGGACTGCCCGAACCGAAAGCAGAACAAAGGTATATCTTTTGGTCTAGTCGTTGAAATATATTTAGAGGTGTTATCTACTAGCACCTGGTGTGTAGATATGGGAGCTACTGATCATGTATGCAATATTTTGCAGGAGTTCCAGGAAACCAGACGACTAGTTGAGGGGGAGATTACCGTTTACTTGGGCGATGCTACGAAGGTGGCAGCTATTGTAGTGAGAGATGTTTATTTATCTTTTGATAGGAATAAAACTTTGGTTCTGAAAAATTGCCTTTATGTACCTTTATTTAGAAAGAATTTGATTTTGGTTTCTAAATTATTTTTGGATGGATATTCTATTTCTTTTAATGACAAAGTTGTTATAAAAAAGAATAGGGAGATTATCTATTCTGGTGCATTGAAAGGAAATTTTAATACCCTTGAATCAAAAGATCTCACGATGCAATTAGAAGTAAATAACTCATCTTCTAATTCTAACAAGAGAAAAGAACCTTCAAAAATAAACCAAACATATCTTTGGCATCTAAGGTTAGGTCATATAAACCTAAGTAGAATTCAAAGGTTGATAGCTGATGGACCTCTGGGTTCATTAGTGGTGGAAGATTTCCCAACTTGCGAATCTTGCTTGGAAGGTAAAATGACCAAGGGGTCTTTTAAGGCCAAGGGGTATAGAGCCAAAGATGTGTTGGAATTGGTTCATTCTGATTTGTGTGGTCCTATGTCTCTCCTAGCTAGAGGTGGTTTTGAATATTTCATCTCTTTTATAGATGATTATTCAAGATATGGATACATTTACTTGATGTGCCGCAAGTCTAAATGCTTTGACAGGTTAAAAAAATTCAAGGTTGATGTGGAGAAACGTCAAGGTAAAAGTATCAAGAAACTACGATCTGATCATTGTGGTGAGTACCTCTTGGGACAGTTTAGGAATTACTTATCAGAGGCTGGAATTCAATCCCAATTGTCTGCACCAGGCACACCCCAGCAGAATGGTGTAGCGGAGCGAAGGAATAAGACTCTTATGGAAATGGTTAGAACGATGATAAGTTATTCTAAGTTGCCAGATTCGTTCTGGGAGTATGCTCTGGATACGACAGTGTATATTCTGAACTTGGTACCATCTACATCAGTGCCTTCTACTCCCATAGAATTGTGGACTGGGCGAAAGCCTAGTCTGAGACATATTCGGATTTAGGGGAGTACAACACATGTGCTGAAGATAGATGCTGGTAAGTTGGAACCTCGTACAGAAGTGTGCATGTTCACAGGCTATCCTAGAGGAACGAAAGGTGATTTACTCTATAGTCCTAGAGATCAAAGGGTGATCGTTAGCACGAATGCAAGATTTTTAGAGGAAGACTATGTGATGAATCACAAGCCCATGAGTAAGATTGTTCTGGAGGAATTGAGAGGGGAAGTCACTACAGTACCACCGGTACAAGAGGATATACCACAAGTAACCACACGGCGTGTCACAGAGGATACATAGATGAGACCTCGTCGTAGTGCAAGAGTTGTTAGACAGCCTGATAGATTTTTATTCTTGGGAGAATCTTCTAATTTGGTCCCTGGCAAACATGAACCTGATCCCTAGACATATGACAAGGCAATACAAGATAAAGATACGGTATCTTGGCAAAGTGCAATGAGTTTTGTGATATAATCTATGGATTCAAATAAGGTCTTGGAGCTAGTAGAACCACCCAATGGTGTAAAAACCATTGGATGCAAGTGGATCTACAAAAGAAAGAAAGGAATAGAGGGGAAGGTTGAGACCTTCAAAACAAGGCTTGTTGCAAAAGGGTATACTCAGAAAGAGGGTATCGATTATGAGGAGACCTTTTCGCCGATAGCCATGCTTAAGTCTATCCAGATTCTCTTATGTATTGCTACTCAAATGGATTATGAGGTGTGGCAGATAGATGTCAAGATAGCTTTCCTTAATCGAAGTCTTGAGGAAAACATCTATATGAAGCAACCAGAGGGATTCATTACAAAGGGCAAAGAGCATCTTGTATACAAGCTTAATCGGTCAATTTATGGATTGAAGCAAGCTTCGAGATCTTGGAACATCCGCTTTGATGAGGTAATCCAATCTTATGGATTTATTCAAAGTCCGGGTGAGTATTGTGTATAAAAGAGATGTGATAGAAACGTAGTGGTATTTCTTGTACTATACATAAATGACATTTTATTAATTGGCAATAATGTCAAGGTGTTATCGGACGTAAGGGTATGGTTGTCCAAACAGTTTGATATTAAGGACTTGGGAGAAGTGGGACACATCCTTGGAATCAAGGTTATAAGGGATCGCAGGAAAAGGATGTTGTGCTTGTCTCAAGCTTCATACATAGACACTATTTTGGCTCGTTTTAGCATGCAGAACTCCAAGAAATGTTTTCTACCTTTTAGGCATAGAGTACCTTTATCTAAAGAGATGTGTCCTAGAACATCAAAGGAGATAGAGGAGATGAAGGTGGTTCCTTATGCTTCGGCAGTAGGAAGCCTCATGTATGCTATGCTATGTACGAGACCGGATATCTGCTTTGTCATTGGCATGGTTAGCAGGTATCAGAGTAATCCAGGACAGGGACGTTGGACTGTGGTAAAGTATATATTGAAGTACCTGAGAAGGACTAGAGATTATATGCTGGTATACCAGGTAGATCAATTACACCCTATGGGTTACACAAATTCCGACTTCCAATCAGATTGGGATAACAGTAAGTCTACCTCGGGTTTTGTGTTTACTTTGGGAGGTGGAGCCATTGTATGGAGGAGTGTCAAGCAGAAGTGCGTGGCGGACTCCGCTATGGAAGTTGAGTATGTGGCAGTCTCTCAGGCAGCCAAAGAAGTTGTATGGCTCAGGAACTTCTTGATGGACTTGGATGTGATTCCTGGTTTGCCCAGAACTATCACAATTTATTGTGATAACAGTGGTGCTGTCGCAAACTCGAAGGAACCATGAGCCCATAAGGCAAGTAAACACATAGAGCGCAAGTACCACCTGATACAAGAAATTATAAAGCGAGGAGAAGTTGTTGTAGCCAAGATTGCATCAGAGGATAACCTGGCAGATCCTTTCACTAAGGCCCTTCCAGCGAGAGCTTTTGATAGGCATGTGGAGGAAATGGGAATCAGATGAATGGCAGTATGAGGACAGCATAGTCTTTTAGTATTAGTGGGAGATTGTCGGGATATATACTGAAAAGTCTATCTTTTGTATGAACAACTTTATTTTTGAAATAAGAATCACATGATCATTGTTTGCATATTTATGGTTATGCATATTGTATTATACATTATATTGTAGATAACATGGTGTGTAGTGTCACACAGAAGATCATGTTATCAGTTCCTTGTAGAGTATAAGTAGAGGCTCACAATCGAGATGGTTTTGGACAAACCATTGGTATGATTGTAGTATAATTTGGTATTGCTTTGTCTTGATCATAGAATTACACTAGTACACTTTGTATGTATTGAGCAGGATCGAATTAGAGATGATTCAATTTATTGCTGACTACATAATTAAATCGGACCTCGGATATTATGGTGTACATGCTCTTAATCCCGATATAATAATGGGCACATGTACTTAGTATTTATTTCTTTGATTTACCAATGGGCAAGATTTATAGATTAAATCGATAAGCTCGGTAAGTTGGGAAATGATATTATTTACATGGTGTGTCGTTGATTATAGGAGGAAACCGTGTCCTATATATTAGGATGATGATGTCCCGTTGAGGAGCTCATATGGATCATCTTGTAAACCCTACAAGTGGATTTGGTCCGACATGATGATGAGGTTGAGTGTTACTACTCATGGAGTTAGATGTTGATTAATTAATCATCAGTAAATTAATTAATTGATGGACATTCGAGATCTTAAACATGGGGAGATATTTGTACAATTAATATATGGAGCCCATATTTATTTATGGGGGTTGGTGAGGTAGATCAATGATAATCCTCTAGTGGAATGAATTATCATTAATGGATCGGATTTTATGTGGGTCGAATCCATTTGGTGGCAAAGATCCAACTCCTTCTCATGGTCCTTATTATAGCCTATTCAAACCCTCATGAAGCCTAGATCTGACGATGGAAAATGAAACCCTAGATCCGACGGTGGAAATTGAATCCTTAGATCCGACAGTGGAGATTGAAAGGAGGCTTAAGCCTAGCTCTATAAAAGGAGGGCTAGGGCTTGAGCGGTGAGAGCAATTGAGAAAGGATTAGGGTTTTGCTCTTTGGCTTGGGTAGCTGGTTTGGAGAGGCTTTAGGCAGCAACAAGTGGAAGAGCTTCTTCTCTTCCATCTCCTTTCTCTTCTTGGCGCCCATATCTTGTCTTCTTTTTCTTCTTGGCTAGCGCCCATCTCCTTTCTTCCTCAAGCTTGGCCGGCGGCAACTAGGGCAAGGCTTTGCCCTTCTTTCTTTGGTTAGCCGGCACCCATCTTCCATCTCCCTCTCCTTGGTGGTCGGCGGCAACAACAAAGAGGAGGAAGACGTTTGATCTTTCTCCAAAGGGATTGTGTCCGGAACTAGGTAGGAGAAGAAAGGACCTTATTATCTTCCTTTGTTCAGAGCGAACAAGGAAAGGAGGATATGAGATATAGGAGGCTTCATCTATTGGAGGATCATTACCCACTCAACGTCCAAGAGGAGGATAGGATATACAATAGAAGGCCAAGAGGTAAACGAGAGATATAATTCTTGTTTTGGTTTCTTTTGTTTTCTTTGTATTATGTATGTAATTGCATGTGGCTAATTTACTTGGACCTCAAAGACAAATACAAAATCCGGCGATCCATACATCATCTATTCCGTGGCTAATCGAGGAAAAGAGTTAGGTTGCTTGAACAACAAGTTTGTTCAAGAGACCACTCTAATCGAATAGCACGATGATGGATTGGTTGCTTGGGTAATCTGTCATCATCTTGGAATAATTTTTTAATCTGGGGACGTGAATGGGATTGCCATACACAAGCGACCGAGTTGAGGAGGGAAGCGAAGTTTCTCCCTTCATGGTGAAGCACCACAACCGATAACTTGTAGTGATGAGCCATCGGTTGAACCTATTGTGACACCACATCTTCATAGATCTGGTAGAACACACAACATTCCTGAGAGATATGGATTTCTCTTAAGTGAATCAAACGACATGTTACTCATTGATGATGAGGAGCCTACCAGTTATGAAAAAGTTATTAAAAGTTCAAAAAGGGATAAATGACTTAACGCAATGAAGTCAGAAATGGATTCCAAGTATGAAAATTAAGTTTGGAACTTGGTTGACCCACCTTAAAGCATAAAGCCAATAGGGTCCAAGTGGGTTTTCAAGAAAAAAATTGACATGGATGGTAATGTGATTGCCTATAAGGTTATATTGATGGTGAAAGGGTATCGTCAAAAGCAAGGTGTTGATTATGACGAGACCTATTCACCTGTTGCTATGCTTAAATCCATACAAATGCTCCTGACCATAGTGGCTCATTATGATTATGAGATATGGAATTGTTGGGGATCCTTGGAAGCTAGAGAGGGGGGGTGAATAGCGTCGATTCGTTACGTGATGGATTTCATTGCGTGCTTGTCTACAAATCTTCGTTAGTTCGTAGCTGAAATAAAACAATAACAAAACATAAACACGCAAACACAACTATGTAACGTGGTTCGGAACCAAACGGTTCCTACTCCACGGATCGAGCTCTAAAGAGCTCTAGCGATGCCAATCACAAACCACTAATAAAACACTCCTCGACACAAGTCGGAGGTGGAGAAACCTCGTACAAATGATGTTAGAACAGTAAGAAATAAATACAAGCAATTACAATAAGAAAATACACTACAAGTAAAGGAAAAACACTTTACAATTGCCTTTGGATTGCTTGCTTTTGGTTGCTTGAAGAATAGCCTTGGAGACCCTGATTTGCATTAATAAATCGCCCCAAAGTAGCTCAAGAACCATGTTGATTTCCTCCTCCACGAGATCCATTTAAAGCTGCTGCCTGGGCTAGAAATCGCCGATCAGTCGACTGCTCAGGACCATCAGTCGACTGATGTTACTGTTTCATGAGACAACGACTAGATCCACGCTGGAAAAATCCAACAGATCCATCATTAGTCGACTCATCATACCCATCAGTGGGCTGATAGAACTTTCACTAGACTACTAACCCCAGTAGTCAAGTCTCGACTCCATTCTGTGCTCAATTTCTCGAGCACCAGTCGACTGATCACACGATCAGTCGACTACTTGAGCCAGCAGTCGATTTCCCACCTCTGGCAGTCGACTACTGGGACACTTCCCGCAGTCAAACCCTGGTTGACTCACACCAGTCGACTATCACATGACATCAGTCGACTAGTAGACCTCTAATATGAGGTTTTAACCCAAGTATGGTTCCCCCATACTTGCTAGACCACCCTTAGCCTAGACCTAAGCCTTCTAGCCACCTCTGTCAGCCTCATGCCTCTCAGATCCCTCTAAGTCATCCATGACTTGTTCATCCATGCGCTAGCCTTCAGGTGCTTCCATCGGCTATGTCATGCTAACGGTGTCTACATCGCCAAGGCACATAGGACTTACGCTGCCAAGACTCTGCTTGGACTTTACGCCGCCAACCATTGGACTTATGTTGCCAAGACTCCGGCTTGGACTTTACACCACCAATATCAAACCCCTTGGTCTTCTAAAATGACAAAACTTAAGCTTGGACTTTCCCTTGCCAACCCATGTTGGACTTTCCATGCCAAGACCCATGCATGGACTTTTCCTTGCCAAGACCCATGCTTGGACTTTATATGCCAAGTACTCAAAACATGGACTTTCCATGACATGCTCAACTCCAGTCAACCATTAAAATCCCCCTCGAGTCAAACTCGAGTCCGGTCAATCATGACCTGAGTCGATTGTGCCAACAATCTCCCCAAAATATTATCATAAATCGATTTCAAACATCGATGTCAAACTTCCATGTCAAACATCAAAACATCACTCGAGTCAAACTCGTGTCCGATCAATCATGACCTGGGCCGATTACACCAATAATCTCTTCCTTTTTGATGTTTAACAAAACTACATACCTTTGAGTTAGAACACTAACTCAAATTCCATTACAAATTATCCCAAATTGGTAATTTCACTTTCTCCCCAATTATCCGAATTGACAATTGATAACATTAATTGATAACACTCTCCATAACATTCTCCCCCAAAACATTCTCTCCCTTTTTGACAAACATAAAAAAGGTTTACTCTGCAAGGAGGTCAATATCTCATATCCAATGAGATCTTACAATATCCTCCTTGGTCCAGAAATACCTAGGATGCCTACCATCTTCCTAGTGATAAGTCTCATATCACTCAAGAGAGGCTATCCTATAAGCTCTCCCAATTTCCAAATTGGGTATCTCAAAATCCCATTTTCCCCCTCATAAGGAAAAATACCATCCATCATCCCATGATGGATACCTCCCCCTAAAGGCTTGCTCCCCCTTGACCATTGCCCCAACAATGTCCTTGGGAAGCCCCTAAGCTAATAGGAACTCTAAACCATAAAAAATAAGGTTCAAAGTTCAAACATGAAGTCTCCAACCTTAAATTTGATACATCATCCTAACACCTCTCCTAATCCATATCTAATAGATTTTCACCCTTAATAATGCTTCCCAAAGCATATTCTAGGGTTATGAGTAGTTAGGGAACTTTACCATAGCTGAACATGGGCTAAACAACCTTGTTTTTCCCAAAATCAGCCAATCAGTCGAGTCCTTCAGAAATCAGTCGACTGAAGTGCACATCAGTCGACTGCCACAAAGAGCAGTCGATTGATAAGTGTAAAATCTGATTTTCAGTTATCAGAAATAAATTTTGAAAATTCATAAAAAATTATACATATATCAAAAAATCATGAAAATTCATATGTATAATACTTATGACCAATACAATTGATGAAAATGATAGAAAAATATTTTACCGATAAAATATTGAAATTGATACAAAATTCAAAGTGAAGAAAAACTTCAATGTTTTAGCTCACTTTGTATCAACTTCATCAATGATGATTGCAATCAAAAGATAGACTTCACCAAGGTTTTCTAAAAGGATTTTAAAATGTTTTTAAAACCTTATTTTGGATCATATTCCTTGGGCTCAATGTACATGACTTGTACACTGAAGGGTTTTGCTTATCGAGTCCGTGAGGGGAAACTTCGCTTCTCACTTCACCTCGGTCGCTTGTTCATGGCGATCCCATCGATGTCCCCGGATTATAAAAATTTAATCCTAGACAAAAGGGATTGCCCAAACAACCAAGTCATCGTCGTGCTATTCGTTTAGAGAGGTCACTTGAACAAACTCGTTGTTCAAGCGACCAACCTCTATTCTACGAGTAGCTGCGGAATAGACGATGTCCGGATCACCGATTTTTGTGTTTATGTTCGGGATCCAAGTATTATTTAGCCACATACATAAAGTAAACATCCACACAACACATGCATATAATTGAAAAGCAATTATAAACATAATACAAAAGAACACTAATCAAAATAAACAAGATTATACCTCTTGTTATACCTCTTGATCTTCTATTTTATGTCCTTCCTCCTTTTGGACGTCGTGTGGGCGATGATCTTCCAAAAGTCGAAGCTCCTAGATCGCCAATCTTCCTTCCTTGTTCACTTCGAACAAAGGAAGATCATAAAACAAAAACTCATCTTCCTATCTAGAACCGGCCACCAAGTCAATAAACTCGATGTTGCCGCCGGCCAAGGAAGAGAACATGGATTATAGAAACCGGCCTAAGGAGAATCAATGAGGGCATGGGCACCGGCCAACACTTGGAGAAGAGAAAGGAAAGCAATCCTTCTCCTTGTTGCCGCCCAAACCCTAAACTAAGATCTCCTAATTTCCGGCCAAGGATGAAGGGAAGAAGAATAGGTTGAGCTCTGGCCAAGGTAGAGGGAAGAAGAAGAGGGGCCAACCAACCTTAGGAAGAAGAAGATGAATCCCTCCTCCACTTGTTGCTGCCCACCATCAACCCCCAAAACCTAACCCTAGCCGCCCACTCCTATTCCTATCCCAACTAGGATTGCTTGCCACTCAAGTGAAGCAACCCTAATGCCATCTATCATAAGCCATAGATGAAAGGGAGAAGCTTGTGTTGGGGTTTCCGGCACTGCGGCGAGTGTGTGTTCGAACATGTTTCGTAAACATGTACACATCGGAAGGAATATAAAATAATAAATCTAATTTATTACAACACACACATCACATGCATGCATAGTACAACATGTGTAGACATAACCGTAAATTTAAAATTTTGCAATAAAAGGAAATTTATACTACGTATACCTGACGTATCACGTGTAGCAGGAAAGACATCAACCGAAACGATTTTCGCTAGAATCGTCTCTATCCTATCCATGCCGAGTATCTTCGGGAGGACTTCACAAAGTCACGAGCCTCGTCTTCGTACGGGATACTAGCCTCGTGTTGAAGACAATGTGATCGAGAGAAGATCACGATCCGAATCAAAATTCGGATCCAAAATGAGTCCTCAAAAACTCGCTTCTCCGGAGAGGTATTCGTCAACCGTTTGACGAATCCTTCATCCTCCACCTATGAGGATTACCGGAGATCGAATCCCCGACAAGGCTACCGCTGTCGGAGCTCCAAACGTCGTCCAAATGATGCTCCAACGAGAAGGAAACAAGCTGTCCTGAAAACTGGACAGCTTTGGTGGAGGAATAGGGGCCGGCCAAATAAGGAAGGTTGAGGCTCACCTTGTCGCCGGACCCAAAGGAGATCACCGGAGCTCCTCCGGCAGCAGCTCGACACTGGCAAGAGGGAAGGACAACACCTTCTGGATGCCGGCAAGGGAGCTGGGCGGCGGCAAGAGGGTTGGCGCCGACAAGACTTGGAGAGGAGAGGGGGTTGGGCGGCAACTACTAGATTATCACTTAACAAAACCCTTAAGCCCTATTTTATAGAGAACAAATTCTCTTAATGGTTATCGGATCATAACCAAAAGCCCGTTAACCCACTCCATTAATTTAAATTAAAAAAAAACAAACAATGATGGTTTATTTTAAGTTAAAATGAACCGAACCAACATTGGTTCATTCGTTTAAAATAAACCAAACCCTTTGGTTTATTCTCCTCCATTGGATTAGAACCAAACCAATTTAGTTCATCCATCATTTCTTCATAAGACACGGCTCACCCATGCTTCCATTGCGACTGAAACGATTTCATGCTCGCTCCATGTTTGGTCCAACCACACCTAGTTTCTCTCAGTCTGAGAATCTCATTCTCAATCTCGTTTTAAATCCTTCGGATTACGCTCGTTGTACGTGTGACCAAATAGGTTCTCGGTTTATGTTGCCCATCTATAATTAACCATTAATTATAGAACGATCATGAGTGGAACCTAGTAGTACATCATGATCCCCAATTAACCGAAAAGATCAACGGTTGATCCAGAACTATTTCTGAAACCCTTCAGCAGCTTGAATGAATCGTGCCCCATTCCCTTCACTCATCTTATACCCACTTTGTTCAGGACATGGTCTATAGTGTCAGTCCCCACTAGGCTGACTATGTCACACCTAGCCCAAGTATCATTTCCTCGTCCTACGGATTCTAGTTACTACACATGTATCGAAGAGTACCTTACTCTAAACATGTAATGCTTTGGCCAAAGAATTTAGTAACAATCCAACGAGAGGCCATGGGTATACATCTCCTCGCAAGGAGTGGTGAATCCTTTATAGGCTATTCAAACACCTTCGATCACTTCGACTTATATCCAATCATCCCAGGTCCGCATCTCCTCAGAGATGCTTGCTTAAGATGTCAAAGCATAAGTCTTTATGATCAAGATGACTTGAATACCGCAAGTCAAAGGAACATCGCACTTACGATGCAATAAGAACTTCATTGACATATCTATATATGCAGAGAACCATATGAAGTCTTACGGCTGGTCACTCCAATGAACTAGTTACCATAACTAGCATCCACGATTAACTCCGGACATCATAATGTCTCCAGCTAGTGAGAATCAGCTGCTTGGATTCACCAAGGAGTATACCTCGTGCTAGTCTCGACAGAATCAATGGTGTCCAAATCCATCATTTCATTGACTAGGGATAATTCCGATACATCACAATTACACATGTAGAGATACTCACTAGTTATGATCCAATCTCAAATTCTCTCATGCTATGAATCGTATCGTGGACATTCAGTAAATAAGTTTAAGATATAATCAAATACATGAAAACATGTATACTCAAATAGTGAATCTTCATTTATCATATAAATGGTTCAAATATAAGGCGATTGCCTTAGGAAATCTCTCATATATTACTAACAGCTTGGGCGCCGGCCAAGCCAAGGAGAGATGATGGAAAAAGGGTGCCGACCACCAAAGGAAGAAGAAGAAGAAGAACATCTTTCCTTTATTGTGGCCACCAAAAACCCTAATCCTCCCTTGCTCTTGCCGCCAAAAACCCTAGCCCCCTTTCCTCTCATTTTCTTGCCGCCCACCCCTAGTCCACCCTTTTATAGAGTTAGGGATAATCCTTGGTTTAATCTCCACTATTGGTTCTAGGGATTTAATCTCAACCGTCGGATCTAGAGATTTAATCTCAACCATCGGATCTTAGAGATTTAATCTCTACATTTGGATCTAGAGTTTTGTTTCTATCCATTGGATCTAAGCTTCATGAGGTGTTAATAGGCTACAATAGGGACCTTGAGGAGGAGTTGGATCTTAGCCACCCATAGATCAAGACCACATAAAGTCCGATCCATTAATGATAATCCAATCCACTAAAGGATTATCATTGATCTACCTCACCAACCACCATAAGTTAATATGGGCTCCATATATTATTTGTATATTTTCTCCCCGTGTTTAAGATATCGAATGTCCATCGATTAATTTATTTACTGACCATTAATTAATCCACATCTAACTCCATGAGTAGTACCACTCAACCTTTTCATCATGCCGGACTAAGTCCACCTGCAGGGTTAACATGATGAACCTTATGAGCTCCTCAAGGGGACATCATCATCCTAATATATAGGACACGATTTCCTCATATAATCAACAACACACCATATAAATAATATCATCTCCCAACTTACCGAGCCTATCGATTTAATTTATAAATCTCGCCCATTGGTAAATCAAAGAGATGAATACTAAGTATATGTGCTCGTTATTATATCGGGATTAAGAGCATGTACTAAATAATATCTGAGGTCCGATTCAATTATGTAGTCAGCAATAAATTGAATCACCTCTAAGTCGGTCCTGCTCAATACACACAAAGTGCACTAGTGTGATTCTATGGTCAAGACAAACCAATATCAAATCACACTACAACCATTCCGATGGTTTGTCCAAAGCCATCTCGGTTGTGAGCCTTTACTTATACTTTACAAGGAGCCAATAACTTGATCTCCCGTGTGACACCACACACCATGTTATCTACAATGTAATGTATTAGACAATATTGCATAATCATAATAATGCAAACAATGATCATGTGATTCTTATTTCAAAACAAAGATGTTAATACAAAAGATAGACTTTTCTGTATACATCCCTACAATCTCCCACTTATACTAAAAGACTATGTTGTCCTCAAACTACCATACATCTGATCCCCATTCCCTCCACATGCCTATCAAAGCTCTCGCTAGAAGGGCCTCAGTGAAAAGGGTCTACCCGGTCATCCTCTAATGCAATCTAGGCGACAGCAACTTCTACCTCCTTTACAATTTCTCGTATCAGGTGTACTTGTGCTCTATGTGTTTACTTGCCTTATGAGCTCGTGGTTCCTTCGAGTTTGCAAATGCACCATTATTATCACAATAA
Organism: Wurfbainia villosa; assembly: GCA_025175895.1. NCBI lineage: Eukaryota > Viridiplantae > Streptophyta > Magnoliopsida > Zingiberales > Zingiberaceae > Wurfbainia > Wurfbainia villosa. The sequence continues at coordinate 31,657,093 of CM045992.1, read as the reverse complement.
ATTGTGATAGTTCTGGGAAAACCAGGAATCACATCCAAGTCCATCAGGAAGTTCCTGAGCCACACAGCTTCTTTGGCCGCCTCAGAGGCTGCCACAACCTCAACTTCCATGGTGGAGTCTGCCATGCATTTCTGCTTGACACTCCTCCATACAATGGCTCCACCTCCCAAAGTAAACAGAAAACCTAAGGTAGACTTACTGTTATCCCTATCAGATTGGAAGTCGAAATCCGTGTAACCCACAGGGAGTAATTGGTCTGCCCGGTAAACCAGCATATAATCCCTAGTCCTTCTCAAATACTTCAATATATGTTTTACCACAGTCCAATGTCCCTATCCTTGATTACTCTGTGTTAGTAATATATATGAGAGATGTCCTAAGGCAATCGCCTTATGTATGAACCATTTATATGATAAATGAAGATTCACTATTTGAGTATACATATTTTATGTATTTGATTGGATCTTAAACTCATTTCCTGAATGTCCACGATACGATTCACAGCATGAGAGAATTTGTGATTGGATCACAACTAGTGAGTATCTCTACATGTGTAATTGTGATGTATCGGAATTATCCCTAGTCGATGAATTGATGGATTTGGACACCATCAATTCTGTCGAGACTAGCACGAGGTATACTCCTTGGTGTATCGAAGCAGCTGATTCTCACTAGCTGGAGACATAGTGATGTCCGGAGTTAATCGTGGATGCTAGTTATGGTAACTAGTTCATTGGAGTGACCAGCCGTAAGACTTCATATGGTTCTCTGCATATATAGATATGTCAATGAAGTTCTTACTGGGGCTTAAGTGCGATGTTCCTTTGACTTGCGGTATTCAAGTCATCTTGATCATGGAGACTTATGCTTTGACATCTTAAGCAAACATCTCTAAGGAGATGTGGACCCGGGATGATTGGGTATAAGTCGAAGTGATCGAAGGTGTTTGAATAGCCTATAAAGGATTCACCACTCCTTGCGAGGAGATGTATACCCATGGCCTCTCGTCGGATTGTTACTAAAGTCTTTGGCCAAAGCATTATATGTTTAGAGTAAGGTACTCTTCGATACATGTGGAGTAACTAGAATCCGTAGGACGAGGAAATGATACTTGGGCTAGGTGTGACGTAGTCAGCCTAGTGGGGACTGACACTATAGACCATGTCCTGAACCAAGTGGGTATAAGATGAGTGAAGGGAATGGGGCACGAATCATTCGAGCTACTGAAGGGTTTCAGAAATAGTTCTGGATCAACCATTGATCTTTTCGGTTAATTGGGGATCATGATGTACTACTAGGTGCCACTCATGATCGTTCTATAATTAATGGTTAATTATAGACGGCCAACATAAATCAAGAACCTATTTGGTCACACGCACAACGAGCGTAATCTAAAGGATTTAAAACGAGCTTGAGAATGGGATTCTCAGACCGAGAGAAACTAGGTTTGGTTGGACCAAACATAAAGCGAGCATGAAATCGTTTCAGTCGCAATGGAAGCGTGGATGGGCCGTGTCTTATGAAGACATAATGGATGAAACAAAATGGTTTGGTTCTAATCCAATGGAGGAGAATAAACAAAAGGGTTTGGTTTATTTTAAACGAATGAACCAAAAGTTGGTTCGGTTCGTTTTAACTTAAAATAAACCATCATGGTTTGGTTTATTTTAACTTATCTTAATGGAGCGGGTTAACGGGCTTTATGGATATGATCCATTAACCATTAAGAGAATTAGTTCTCTATAAAATAGGGCTTAAACCCTAATCCAAAACCCTAATTTTTGGAGTTGCCGCCCAACCTAATTGTGCCGCCCCCTCCATCTTCTCTCCTAGTCGGCGCCAACCCTAGGTGTGCCGCCGCCCAACTTTTGTGCCGCCGTCCAAGTCATTGCCGGCGACCAAGCTTCAGCCGGTGAACCCTCCGGTGATCTCCTATAGGTTTGGCATCAAGGTGAGCCTTTTCTTCCCTTGGTTGGCCGGCGCCTATCTCCTCCACCAAGCTGTCCAGTTTTCTGGACAGCTTCTTCTCCTATCGTCGGAGCGTCATTTGGACGACGGTTAGAGCTCCGACAGCGGCTAACTTACAGGGGATTCGATCTCCGGTAATCCTCTGAGGTGGAGGACGAAGGATTCGTCAATTGGTTGACGAATACCTCTCCGGAGAAGCGAGTTTTGAGGACTCGTCTTAGGATCCGAATTTGGATTCGGATCGTGATCATCTCTCAATCATATCGTCTTCAACACGAGGCTAGTAACCCGTACGAAGATGAAGCTCGTGGCTTAGCGAAGTCATCCCGAGGAGCTCGGCGTGGATACGGATAGAGATGATTCTTACGAGGATCGTTCCGGTTGATGCCGTTCCCGCTACACGTCATACGAAAGGTATAACGTAGATAAATTTCCTTTTATTGCAAATTTAAATTTACGGTTATGTCTACACTTGTTGTAATATGCATGCGTGTGTTGTGTGGGTTGTAATAAATGTAGATTTATTATTTTTATTGCTTCCGTTGTGCTCATGTTTGCGAAACATGATCGAAAACACACACGCCGCGGTGCCGGAAACCCAACAGTGGTATCAGAGCCCAGGTTGTGTTTCGACATAATCGTAAAATGGTTTTGCGATAGTCATAATGTATTTCTGGAAATTTTCTAATTTTGGAAATTTAGAAGTATTTATGGAAATTTTTCAATTTTGGAAAGTCTAGAAGTATTTATGGAAATCTTCCACTTTTGGAAAGTTGGAAATATTTATGAAAATTGATATTTTCCATAAATAAAATATTTGATTAGATTCTGGAAATTTGTTTCCTAATTTAATCATGATTTGATTTGGGAAATAAAATCTTAAAATATTTTATTTCCATAAGTAGTTTTAATGATTTAGGAAATTGGTTTCCTAAATAGGTTTTCCTTAATCAAATAATTCCATGAATAAAATATGTGATTAGATTTGGAAATTTGTTTCCTAATTTAATTATGATTTGATTTGGAGAATCAAATCTTAAACATATTTTATTTCCATAAATAGTTATGACATATAAGGAAATTATATACATGACATAATTGTATGCCATGTAATTGTATTAGATGCATAACATTATGTCATGCGTGTCGTGACATGTAGATGTATGTCATGTATGACATGCCATGTAAATAATAGTTATTTTCATGCAAAGAGGATGAGACATAAAAACCCTTAAACAATATTAAAGCCTACACCTTCCATTAATATGGTTAGAACCAGAGTTTTGTTTCTTGTTTGGGTTGTTGGACTCTCTCCAAGCCCGGCTCGAACCTGAATATGTTCAAACCATGGAATAGTTTAATACTAATATGGTAAGAGTCAGAGGTCAATCATTAGCTTTGGTTGTTGGACTCTCTCCAAGCTGGGCTAATTGGTTGAATGCGCTCTAACCATATTAAAACTATGTCCTGATTAATGGGTTGGCTTTAACCTGGAGCATCGGTTTGTTGGACTCTCTCCAAGGTCGATGTAAAGGGAGGTGAAGTTGGGTGCTATGCATATGATGCATACATGTTAATGTGTTAACAACCCGATGTATGTGTGAACATTCAATTAGTTGATAGCGCATTGTGATAGTTGCATATACGTGATATGCAATCGGTATAGATGATACCTACCGTCGTTGTTATGAATGACTTGTTGGACTCTCTCCAAGGTTGTTCATAACTATGATGGATATAAGCCCATTCGGAGATGGACCTACAATCTCCCGAAGTGATTTTGGGGTTTTTGAAATTCGAAAAGTGAATGGGATTTATAAATGTATATTGATGCATTTTAAAAAATCATCTTTCTCATATATGCTCGTTTGTATTTCTAAGTTAATATATTGATCATGATGTGTTTGAATTTGCGTTCCATTTTGGATTCAAATAAATTGACTGGGCCAAACTTCTTGGACTGGCTTAGAAACTTGAGAACTGTTCTCAAGATGAAAAGCTTGTGTATGTCCTCGAAGCGCCTCTTCCCGCCCGTCCTAGTGATGATGCAACTTTGGACCAATTGTTGGCATATCAGAAACATGTGAGTGATTCTGAACAAATGAGTTGCATCATGCTAGCCGCGATGGAACCCAAGCTACTAAAGCAGCATGAGCATATGGATGCTCATATCATAGTTCTTCATCTTTATGAGTTGGTTGATGAGCAAGTGAGATTCGAAAGGTTTGAAGTCTCCAAGCTCCTCTTCACCTCTGAGATGCAAGAAGGTTCATCTGTGGTACTGCTCAACATGCTGAAGACTGTGGAGTCTTCTGAGAAGCATGAGCAGGGGACAGTGCTGTTAGTTGATTCCTCGAAGAAAGGTTCTAAGAGGAGGTCAAAAGAACAGCAGAAGGGAAAGAAGAGAAAGGCTAAGAAGGTAGAACTAGCACAAAAGGAAACTTGCCATCATTATGGCAAGGAGAGCCATTTGTGAAGAAAGTGAAAGATTTATCTTGAGTCCGTGAAGAAGGATAAGGCATCGGATGCCCCATCTTCTTCAGAAATCTTCTTTATTGATTGTCATTCTATTTCCTCAGACACATGGGTATTGGATACTGGGTGTGGCTCACATATATGTAATGACATACATGGGCTAAGGAATAGAAGAAGACTCGTCAAGGGAGAGTCAAATTTGCGAGTTGGCAATGGAGCAAAGGTTGCTGCGGTCGCCATCGGAACTTATTTGCTGAAGCTCCCTAGTGGACTAGTCTTGGAACTGGACAATTGCTATTATGTTCCTTCTCTAATAAAGAACATTGTTTCTATTTCCTGCTTAAATAGAAATGGTTTCCATTTAACGTTTAGTAACAATTGTTGTTATATAACTTTGAATGGCGTACTTTATGGAACTGGAACTTTGAGTAATGGCATTTATACGTTGGACGTATCCAGTGACATTTTCAATATCGAAGCGAGCAACACGCGTGCTCGAAAGGATAATCACATAGACTCCTATATGTGGCATTGTCGTCTTGGCCATATAAGCAAGAAACGCATGTCCGAATTACACCGATGTGGAATTCTGGAATCGTTTGAATTAGATTCATATGATATATGCGAATCATGCTTAAAAGGTAAGATGGCCAAGTTACTTTTACTGGAAAGGGTGAACGAGTGGGAGAGTTACTAGGTCTAGTACATACTGATGTATGTGGACCTATGTCAACTCAAGCTTTAGGAGGCTATAGCTACTTCATTACCTTCACCGATGATCACTCACGGTTTGGGTATGTGTTCTTGATGAAACACAAGTCTGAAGCCTTTGAAAAGTTCAAAGAATTCAGAAATGAAGTAGAGAAACAACATGACAAAAGTATTAAAATACTTCGATCGGATCGAGGTGGTGAATACTTAAGTCAAGAGTTTCTTGATTATCTAAGAGACAATGGCATATTGTCTCGACTCCGCCTATACGCCACACATAATGGTGTATCCGAGAGGCGAATCGGACCTTGTTGGACATGGTCAGTCAATGATGAATCATGCGACTCTTCCCAAGTCCTTTTGGGGTTATGCACTTCGCATCATTGTTTACTTGTTAAGCATGTAATGCCTACCAAGGTAGTCTCAACTACTCCATATGAGATATGGAATGGTAAGAAACCTCATGTATCTTACTTGAAGATATGGGGTTGTCCTCGCTTATGTGAAGTGATCAGATCGCATAAAATTGGATGCTAAGTCCGATAAATGTCTATTTATTGGATACCCTAAGGAAACAAGGGGTTACCAATTCTATCATCTGTGGAACAAAGGTGTTTGTTTCAAGGCATCTTTGTTTCTAGAGAAAGAGTTTCTCTTGCAAGAAAACAAAGGGAGTGTCATCGAGCTTGAGGAGGCTCGAGAGACTCAAATAGACATTGATGAGATACGACAAGTGCAACTCATATTGATGAGCAATCGACTGGACCTATTGTAACACCACATCTTCGTAGATCTGGTAGAACACGCAATATTCCTGAGAGATATGGATTTCTCGTAAGTGAATCGAACGATGTGTTACTCATTGATGATGAGGAGCCTACCAGTTATGAAGAGGTGCTGACAAGTTCATAAAGGGATAAGTGGCTTGGTGCCACGAAGTCAGAAATGGATTCCATGTACGAAAACCAAGTTTGGAACTTGGTTGACCCACCTGAAGGCATAAAGCCTATAGGGTGCAAGTGGGTTTTCAAGAAGAAAACCGACATGGATGGTAATGTGATTACATATAAAGCTAGATTGGTGGCGAAAGGATATCGTCAAAAGCAAGGTGTTGATTATGACGAAACCTATTCGCCTGTAGCTATGCTTAAATCCATTCGGATGCTCCTGGCCATAGCGGCTCATTATGATTATGAGATATGGCAGATGGATGTGAAAACAGCTTTCCTTAATGGAAACCTGCTCGAGGACGTGTATATGATACAGCCTGAGGGTTTCACATCGGTTGATAAAACCAAGGTATGCAAATTGCGACGATCCATTTATGGATTGAAGCAAGCATCCAGGAGCTGGAATATCCGTTTTGATGAGACAATAAAAAAGTTTGATTTCTCACAAAATCCAGACGAACCTTGTGTGTACAAGAAGGTTAGTGGGAGTGTAGTCATGTTCCTAGTATTGTATGTCGATGACATACTACTTATAGAAAATGATGTTTCAATCTTACAGTCAGTGAAGGTTTGGTTATCCAAGACATTCTCCATGAAAGACCTGGGAGAAGCAACCTACATCCTCGGGATTAAGATCTATAGAGATAGATCGAAACGGTTGCTTGGTCTTTCGCAGTCTACATATATAGACCGAGTGCTAAAGAGGTTTAGCATGTCGGAATCCAAGAAAGGTTTCTTACCCATCAGGCATGGGGTACACCTTTCGAAGTCTATGTGTCCGCGCACAGAAGACGAGAGGATTTGTATGAGTAAGATTCCCTATGCATCCGCAATAGGATCTATCATGTATGCTATGTTATGTACAAGGCCCGATGTATCGTATGCTCTGAGTGTCACGAGCAGATATCAGTCTGATCCAAGAATGGATCATTGGGTGGCTGTTAAGACGATCCTTAAGTACTTGAGAAGAACTAAGGATGTGTTCCTAATATATGGAGAAGGGTACATGGTGATACGTGGGTATACGGATGCCAGCTCCAGACAGACAAGGATGATTCCATGTCTCAGTCTGGGTATGTATTCACCTAGAATGGAGGCGCAATAAGTTGGAAAGGTTCCAAACTTGACACTATAGCGGATTCTGCCACTAAGGCAGAATACGTTGCAGCTTTGGAAGCAGCAAAGGAAGCAGTTTGGATCAAGAAGTTCATCTATGAACTTGATTTGGTCTCATCAATGATCCAAACATGTGTTTCGCCGCTATCATCTTATCAGAGAGATCATCAGTAGGAATGAAATACAAATCGAGAAAATTCCCACTGAAAGGAACTTAGTGGATCCTTTGACTAAAGCATTACCTCAAAGTAAGTTTGAGGGTCATGTTAGAGCTTATGGTATTGGATATCGTAGCGATTGGCATTAGGCCAAGTGGGAGTCTGTTAGTAATATATATGAGAGATGTCCTAAGGCAATCGCCTTATGTATGAACCATTTATATGATAAATGAAGATTCACTATTTGAGTATACATATTTTATGTATTTGATTGGATCTTAAACTCATTTCCTGAATGTCCACGATACGATTCACAGCATGAGAGAATTTGTGATTGGATCACAACTAGTGAGTATCTCTACATGTGTAATTGTGATGTATCGGAATTATCCCTAGTCGATGAATTGATGGATTTGGACACCATCAATTCTGTCGAGACTAGCACGAGGTATACTCCTTGGTGTATCCAAGCAGCTGATTCTCACTGGCTGGAGACATTGTGATGTCCGGAGTTAATCGTGGATGCTAGTTATGGTAACTAGTTCATTGGAGTGCCAGCCGTAAGACTTCATATGGTTCTCTGCATATATAGATATGTCAATGAAGTTCTTACTGTGGCTTAAGTGCGATGTTCCTTTGACTTGCGGTATTCAAGTCATCTTGATCATGGAGACTTATGCTTTGACATCTTAAGCAAGCATCTCTAAGGAGATGTGGACCCGGGATGATTGGGTATAAGTCGAAGTGATCGAAGGTGTTTGAATAGCCTATAAAGGATTCACCACTCCTTGCGAGGAGATGTATATCCATGGCCTCTCGTCGGATTGTTACTAAAGTCTTTGGCCAAAGCATTACATGTTTAGAGTAAGGTACTCTTCGATACATGTGGAGTAACTAGAATCCGTAGGACGAGGAAATGATACTTGGGCTAGGTGTGACGTAGTCAGCCTAGTGGGGACTGACACTATAGACCATGTCCTGAACCAAGTGGGTATAAGATGAGTGAAGGGAATGGGGGCACGAATCATTCGAACTGCTGAATGGTTTCAGAAATAGTTCTGGATCAACCATTGATCTTTTCGGTTAATTGGGGATCATGATGTACTACTAGGTTCCACTCATGATCGTTCTATAAGTAATGGTTAATTATAGACGGCCAACATAAACCAAGAACCTATTTGGTCACACGCACAATGAGCGTAATCCAAAGGATTTAAAACGAGCTTGAGAATGGGATTCTCAGACCGAGAGAAACTAGGTTTGGTTTGACCAAACATAAAGCGAGCATGAAATCGTTTTAGTCGCAATGGAAGCGTGGATGGGCCGTGTCTTATGAAGACATAATGGATGAAACAAAATGGTTTGGTTCTAATCCAATGGAGGAGAATAAACCAAAGGGTTTGGTTTATTTTAAACGAATGAACCAAAAGTTGGTTCGGTTCGTTTTAACTTAAAATAAACCATCATGGTTTGGTTTATTTTAACTTATCTTAATGGAGAGGGTTAACGGGCTTTATGGATATGATCCATTAACCATTAAGAGAATTAGTTCTCTATAAAATAGGGCTTAAACCTTAATCCAAAACCCTAATTTTTGGAGTTGCCGCCCAACCTAATTGTGCCGCCCCCTCCATCTTCTCTCCTAGTCGGCGCCAACCCTAGGTGTGCTGCCGCCCATCTTTTGTGCCGCCGTCCAAGTCATTGCCGGCGACCAAGCTTCAGCCGGTGAACCCTCCGGCGACCCTCCGGTGATCTCCTATAGGTTTGGCATCAAGGTGAGCCTTTTCTTCCCTTGGTTGGCCGGCGCCTATCTCCTCCACCAAGCTGTCCAGTTTTCTAGACAGCTTCTTCTCCTCTCGTTGGAGCGTCGTTTGGACGATGGTTAGAGCTCCGATAGCGGCTAACTTACCGGGGATTCAATCTCCGGTAATCCTCTGAGGTGGAGGACGAAGGATTCGTCAATTGGTTGACGAATACCTCTCCGGAGAAGCGAGTTTTGAGGACTCGTCTTAGGATCCGAATTTGGATTCGGATCGTGATCATCTCTCGATCATGTCGTCTTCAACACGAGGCTAGTAACCCGTACGAAGACGAAGCTCGTGGCTTAGCGAAGTCATCCCAAGGAGCTCGGCGTGGATACGGATAGAGATGATTCTTACGAGGATCGTTCCGGTTGATGCCGTTCCCGCTACACATCATACGAAAGGTATAACGTAGATAAATTTCCTTTTATTGCAAATTTAAATTTACGGTTATGTCTACACTTGTTGTAATATGCATGCGTGTGTTGTGTGTGTTGTAATAAATGTAGATTTATTATTTTTATTGCTTCCGCTGTGCCCATGTTTGCGAAACATGATCGAACACACACACGCCGCGGTGTCGGAAACCCAACAGTGGTATCAGAGCCCAGGTTGTGTTTCGACATAATCGTAAAATGGTTTTGCGATAGTCATAATGTATTTCTGGAAATTTTCTAATTTTGGAAATTTAGAAGTATTTATGGAAATTTTTCAATTTTGGAAAGTCTAGAAGTATTTATGGAAATCTTCCACTTTTGGAAAGTTGGAAATATTTATGAAAATTGATATTTTCCATAAATAAAATATTTGATTAGATTCTGGAAATTTGTTTCCTAATTTAATCATGATTTGATTTGGGAAATAAAATCTTAAAATATTTTATTTCCATAAGTAGTTTTAATGATTTAGGAAATTGGTTTCCTAAATAGATTTTCCTCAATCAAATAATTTCATGAATAAAATATGTGATTAGATTTGGAAATTTGTTTCCTAATTTAATTATGATTTGATTTGGAGAATCAAATCTTTAACATATTTTATTTCCATAAATAGTTATGACATATAAGGAAATTATATACATGACATAATTGTATGCCATGTAATTGTATTAGATGCATAACATTATGCCATGCGTGTCGTGACATGTAGATGTATGCCATGTATGCCATGCCATGTAGATAATAGTTATTTGCATGCAAAGAGGATGAGACATAAAAACCCTTAAACAATATTAAAGCCTACACCTTCCATTAATATGGTTAGAACCAGAGTTTTGTTTCTTGTTTGGGTTGTTGGACTCTCTCCAAGCCCGGCTCGAACCTGAATATGTTCAAACCATGGAATAGTTTAATACTAATATGGTAAGAGTCAGAGGTCAATCATTAGCTTTGGTTGTTGGACTCTCTCCAAGCTGGGCTAATTGGTTGAATGCGCTCTAACCATATTAAAACTATGTCCTGATTAATGGGTTGGCTTTAACCTGGAGCATCGGTTTGTTGGACTCTCTCCAAGGTCGATGTAAAGGGAGGTGAAGTTGGGTGCTATGCATATGATGCATACTTGTTAATGTGTTAACAACCCGATGTATGTGTGAACATTCAATTAGTTGATAGCGCATTGTGATAGTTGCATATACGTGATATGCAATCGGTATAGATGATACCTATCGTCGTAGTTATGAATGACTTGTTGGACTCTCTCCAAGGTTGTTCATAACTATGATGGATATAAGCCCATTCGGAGATGGACCTACAATCTCCCGAAGTGATTTTGGGGTTTTTGAAATTCGAAAAGTGAATGGGATTTATAAATGTATATTGATGCATTTTAAAAAATAATCTTTCTCATATATGCTCATTTGTATTTCTAAGTTAATATATTGATCATGATGTGTTTGAATTTGCGTTCCATTTTGGATTCAAATAAATTGACTGGGCCGAACTTCTTGGACTGGCTTAGAAACTTGAGAACTGTTCTCAAGGTGAAAAGCTTGTGTATGTCCTTGAAGCGCCTCTTCCCGCCCGTCCTAGTGACGATGCAACTTTGGACCAATTGTTGGCCTATCAGAAACATGTGAGTGATTCTGAACAAATGAGTTGCATCATGCTAGCCGCGATGGAACCCAAGCTACTAAAGCAGCATGAGCATATGGATGCTCATATCATAGTTCTTCATCTTTATGAGTTGGTTGATGAGCAAGTGAGATTCGAAAGGTTTGAAGTCTCCAAGCTCCTCTTCACCTCTGAGATGCAAGAAGGTTCTTCTGTGGTATCGCCAACATCAAGACTGTGGAGTCTTCGAGAAGCATGAGCAGGGACTGTTAGTTGATTCCTCGAAGAAAGGTTCTAGAGAGGAAGTCAAAGGAGCAATGAAGGAAAGAAGAAAGGCTAAGAAGGTAGAACTAGCACAAAGGAAACTTGCCATCATTATGGCAAGGAGAGCCATTCTTGAAGAAAGTGCAAGATTTATCTTGAGTCCGTGAAGAAGGATAAGGCATCGGATGCCCCATCTTCTTGAAATCTTCTTTATTGATTGTCATTCTATTTCCTCGGACACTTGGGTATTGGATCTGGGTGTGGCTCACATATATGTAATGACATACATGGGCTAAGGAATAGAAGAAGACTCGTCGAGGAGAGTCAAATTTGGGAGTTGGGAATGGAGCAAAGCGGTTCTTTTTCGCCATCGGAACTTATTCTTTGAAGCTCCCTAGTGGACTTAGTCTTAGAAGGGACAATTGCTATTATGTTCCTTCTCTAATAAAGAACATTGTTTCTATTTCTTGTTTAAATAGAAATGGTTTCCATTTAACGTTTAGTAACAATTGTTGTTATATAACTTTGAATGGCAGTTCTTTATGGAATTGGAACTTTGAGTAATGGCATTTATCGTTGGCGTATCGTATCCGGTGACATTTTCAATATAGGCGAGCAACACGTGCTCGAAAGGATAATCACATAGACTCCTATATGTGGCATTGTCGTCTTGGCCATATAAGCAAAAGCGCATGTCGAATTACACGATGTGGAATTGGAATCGTTTGAATTAGATTCATATGATACATGCGAATCATGCTTAAAAGGTAAGATGACTAAGTTACCTTTTCTTGGAAAGGGTGAGCAGTGGGAGAGTTACTAGGTCTAGTACATGATGTATGTGGACCTATGTCAACTCAAGCTTTAGGAGGCTATAGCTACTTCATTACCTTCAGATGATCACTCACGGTTTGGGTATGTGTTCTTGATGAAACACAAGTCTGAAGCCTTTGAAAGGTTCAAAGAATTCAGAAATGAAGTAGAGAAACAACATGACAAAAGTATTAAAATACTTGATCGGATCGAGGTGGTGAATACTTAAGTCAAGAGTTTCTTGATTATCTAAGAGACAATGACATATTGTCTCAATGGACTCCGCCCTATACACCCTGACATAATGGTGTATCGAGAGGCGTAATCTTAGGACCTTGTTGGACATGGTCAGTCAATGATGAATCATCGACTCTTCCCAAGTCCTTTTGGGGTTATGCACTTGACATTTGTTTACTTGTTAAGCAGAATGCCTACAGGTAGTCTCAACTACTCCATATGAGATATGGAATGGTAAGAAACCTCATGTATCTTACTTGAAGATATGGGGTTGTCACTGCTTATGTGAAGCGTATATCGAGACAAATTGGATGCTAAGTCCGATAAATGTCTATTTATTGGATACCCTAAGGAAACAAGGGGTTACCAATTCTATCATCCTATGGAACAAAGGTGTTTGTTTCAAGGCATCTTTGTGTTTCTAGAGAAAGAGTTTCTCTTGCAAGAAAGCAGTGGGAGTGTCGTCGAGCTTGAGGAGGCTCGAGAGACTCAAATAGACATTGATGAGATACCTGGTGAAGCACAACAGCCGACAACTCATAGTGATGAGCAATCGACTGGACCTATTGTAACACCACATCTTCGTAGATCTGGTAGAACACGCAATATTCCTGAGAGATATGGATTTCTCGTAAGTGAATCGAATGATGTGTTACTCATTGATGATGAGGAGCCTACCAGTTATGAAGAAGTGCTGACAAGTTCAGAAAGGGATAAGTGGCTTGGTGCCATGAAGTCGGAAATGGATTCCATGTACGAAAACCAAGTTTGGAACTTGGTTGACCCACCTGAAGGCATAAAGCCTATAGGGTGCAAGTGGGTTTTCAAGAAGAAAACCGACATGGATGGTAATGTGATTACATATAAGGCTAGATTGGTGGCGAAAGGATATCGTCAAAAGCAAGGTGTTGATTATGACGAAACCTATTCGCCTGTAGCTATGCTTAAATCCATTCGGATGCTCCTGGCAATAGCGGCTCATTATGATTATGAGATATGGCAGATGGATGTGAAAACAGCTTTCCTTAATGGAAACCTGCTCGAGGACGTGTATATGATACAGCCTGAGGGTTTCACATCGGTTGATAAAACCAAGGTATGCAAATTGCGACGATCTATTTATGGATTGAAGAAAGCATCCAGGAGCTGGAATATCCGTTTTGATGAGACAATCAAAAAGTTTGATTTCTCATAAAATCCAGACGAACCTTGTGTGTACAAGAAGGTTAGTGGGAGTGCAGTCGTATTCCTAGTATTGTATGTCGATGACATACTACTAATAGGAAATGATGTTTCAATCTTACAGTCAGTGAAGGTTTGGTTATCCAAGACATTCTCCATGAAAGACCTGGGAGAAGCAACCTACATCCTCGGGATTAAGATCTATAGAGATAGATCGAAACGGTTGCTTGGTCTTTCACAGTCTACATATATAGACCGAGTGCTAAAGAGGTTTAGCATGTCGGAATCCAAGAAAGGTTTCCTACCCATCAGGCATGGGGTACACCTTTCGAGGTCTTTGTGTCCGAGCACAGAAGACGAGAGGATTTGCATGAGTAATATTCCCTATGCATCCGCAATAGGATCTATCATGTATGCTATGTTATGTACGAGGCCCGATGTATCGTATGCTCTGAGTGTCACGGCGGATATCGATCCGATCGAGGAATGGATCATTGGGTGGCTATTAAGGCGATCCTTAAGTACTTGAGAAGAACTAAGGATGTGTTCCTAATATATGGAGAAGGGTACATGGTGATACGTGGGTATACGGATGCGACTCGGCATGAACAAGGATGATTCCATGTCTTAGTCTGGGTATGTATTCACTTAGAATGGAGGCGCAATAAGTTGGAAAGGTTCCAAACTTGACACTATAGCGGATTCTGCCACTAAGGCAGAATACGTTGCAGCTTAGGAAGCAGCAAAGGAAGCGGTTTGGATCAAAAAGTTCATCTATGAACTTGATGTGGTCTCATCAATGATCCAAACATGTGTTTCGCCGCTATCATCTTATCAGAGAGATCATCAGTAGGAACAAAATACAAATCGAGAAAATTCCCACTGAAAGGAACTTAGCGGATCCTTTGACTAAAGCATTACCTCAAAGTAAGTTTGAGGGTCATGTTAGAGCTTATGGTATTGGATACCGTAGCGATTGGCATTAGGCCAAGTGGGAGTCTGTTAGTAATATATATGAGAGATGTCCTAAGACAATCGCCTTATGTATGAACCATTTATATGATAAATGAAGATTCACTATTTGAGTATACATATTTTATGTATTTGATTGGATCTTAAACTCATTTACTGAATGTCCACGATACGATTCACAGCATGAGAGAATTTGTGATTGGATCACAACTAGTGAGTATCTCTACATGTGTAATTGTGATGTATCGAAATTATCCCTAGTCGATGAATTGATGGATTTGGACACCATCAATTCTGTTGCGACTAGCACGAGATATATTCCTTGGTGTATCCAAGCATCTGATTCTCACTAGCTGGAGACATAGTGATGTCCGGAGTTAATCGTGGATGCTAGTTATGGTAACTAGTTCATTGGAGTGACCAGCCGTAAGACTTCATATGGTTCTCTGCATATATAGATATGTCAATGAAGTTCTTACTGTGGCTTAAGTCGATGTTCCTTTGACTTGCGGTATTCAAGTCATCTTGATCATGGAGACTTATGCTTTGACATCTTAAGCAAACATCTCTAAGGAGATGTGGACCCGGGATGATTGGGTATAAGTCGAAGTGATCGAAGGTGTTTGAATAGCCTATAAAAGATTCACCACTCCTTGCGAGGAGATGTATACCCATGGCCTCTCGTCGGATTGTTACTAAAGTCTTTGGCCAAAGCATTACATGTTTAGAGTAAGGTACTCTTCGATACATGTGGAGTAACTAGAATCCGTGGGGACGAGGAAATGATACTTGGGCTAGGTGTGGCGTAGTCGACCTAGTGAGGGTGACACTATAGACCATGTCCTGAACCAAGTGGGTATAAGATGAGTGAAGGGAATGGGGGCACGAATCATTCGAGCTGCTGAAGGGTTTCAGAAATAGTTCTGGATCAACCATTGATCTTTTCGGTTAATTGGGGATCATGATGTACTACTAGGTGCCACTCATGATCGTTCTATAATTAATGGTTAATTATAGACGGCCAACATAAACCAAGAACCTATTTGGTCACACGCACAACGAGCGTAATCCAAAGGATTTAAAACGAGCTTGAGAATGGGATTCTCAGACCGAGAGAAACTAGGTTTGGTTGGACCAAACATAAAGCGAGCATGAAATCGTTTCAGTCGCAATGGAAGCGTGGATGGGCCGTGTCTTATGAAGACATAATGGATGAAACAAAATGGTTTGGTTCTAATCCAATGGAGGAGAATAAACCAAAGGGTTTGGTTTATTTTAAACGAATGAACCAAAAGTTGGTTCGGTTCGTTTTAACTTAAAATAAACCATCATGGTTTGGTTTATTTTAACTTATCTTAATGGAGCGGGTTAACGGGCTTTATGGATATGATCCATTAACCATTAAGAGAATTAGTTCTCTATAAAATGGGGCTTAAACCCTAATCCAAAACCCTAATTTTTGGAGTTGCCGCCCAACCTAATTGTGCCGCCCCCTCCATCTTCTCCCCTAGTCGGCGCCAACCCTAGGTGTGCTGCCGCCCAGCTTTTGTGCCGCCGTCCAAGTCATTGCCGGTGACCAAGCTTCAGCCGGTGAACCCTCCGGCGACCCTCCGGTGATCTCCTATAGGTTTGGCATCAAGGTGAGCCTTTTCTTCCCTTGGTTGGCCGGCGCCTATCTCCTCCACCAAGCTGTCCAGTTTTCTGGACAGCTTCTTCTCCTCTCGTCGGAGCGTCGTTTGGATGATGGTTAGAGCTCCGACAGCGGCTAACTTACCGGGGATTCAATCTCCGGTAATCCTCTGAGGTGGAGGACGAAGGATTCGTCAATTGGTTGACGAATACCTCTCCGGAGAAGCGAGTTTTGAGGACTCGTCTTAGGATCCGAATTTGGGTTCGGATCGTGATCATCTCTCGATCACGTCGTCTTCAACACGAGGCTAGTAACCCGTACGAAGACGAAGCTCGTGGCTTAGCGAAGTCATCCCGAGGAGCTCGGCATGGATACGGATAGAGACGATTCTTACGAGGATCATTCCGGTTGATGTCGTTCCCGCTACATGTCATACGAAAGGTATAACGTAGATAAATTTCCTTTTATTGCAAATTTAAATTTATGGTTATGTCTACACTTGTTGTAATATGCATGCGTGTGTTGTGTGTGTTGTAATAAATGTAGATTTATTATTTTTATTGCTTCCGCTGTGCTCATGTTTGCGAAACATGATCGAACACACACACGCCGCGGTGCCGGAAACCCAACACTCTGATATATGTTTACCATGCCCACGGCAAAGCAGATATCTAGTCTCGTACATAGCATCGCATACATGAGGCTTCCTACTACCGAAGCATAAGGAACAACCTTCATCTCCTCAGATGATCTAGGACACATCTCCTTAGATAAAGGAACTCCATGCCTGAAAGGTAGAAAACCCTTCTTGGAGTTCTGTATGCTAAAAAGATCCATAATTGTGTCTATGTATGAAGCTTGGGATAAGCACAACATCCTTTTCCTGCGATCCCTTATAACCTTGATCCCAAGGATGCGTCCCACTTCTCCCAAGTCCTTCATATCAAAATGTTTGGACAACCATACACTTACGTTCGATAACACTTTGATATTGTTTCCAATCAACAAAATATCATCTACGTATAGTACAAGAAATACCACTACGTTTCCGTCACATCTCTTGTATACACTAGACTCATCCGGACTTTGAATAAATATATAAGACTGGATTACCTCATCAAAACGGATGTACCAAGACCTTGGAGCTTACTTCAATCCATAAATAGACCGATTAAGCATACATACAAGATCCACTTTGCTAAGATACTATATCTTTATCTTGGATTGCCTCGTCATATGTCCAGGGATCAGGTTCACATTCGCCAGGGATCAAATCAGAAGATTCTCCCAAGAACATAATCTATTATGCTGTCTCACAACCCTCCCATTACGACGAGGTATCACCTGTGTATCCTCTATGACACGCGGTGCAGTGACTTGTGGTATATCCTCTTTTACCGGTGGTATTGAAGAAGTGACATCCCCTTTTAATTCCTCAATAACTATTTTACTCTTGGGCTTGTGGTTCATCACATAGTCTTCCTCTAGAAATATGGCGTTCGTGCTAACGATCACCCTCTGATCTCTAAGACTATAAAACAAACCACCCTTCGTTCCTCTAGGATAGCCAACGAACATGCGTACTTCTGTACAAGGATCCAATTTACCAGCATCTACCTTCAGCACATGTGCTAGACTCCCCATATCTGAATATGTCTTAGACTAGGCTTTCGCCCAGTCCACAATTTTGTGGGAGTAGTATGCACTGATGGAACCAAGTTCAGAATGTATACCGCCGTATCTTGAGCATATCCCCAAAATGAATTCGGCAACTCAGAATAACTCATCATCTATCTAACCATCTACATAAGAGTCCTATTCCTTCGCTCTGCTACACCGTTCTGCTGGGGTGTGCCAGGTGCAGAATATTGGGATTGAATCCCAACCTCTGATAAGTAATTCCTAAACTATCCCAAGAGGTACTCACTACCAAGATCAGATCGTAGTGTCATCTGTTAGTGAAAGCCCTAGAGCCAATCATGTGATGATTGTTGTATGGACTTTATTGTATCATATTCCTATTTATAAAGGCATGATTATTATATTTACATGTATTGGTGCCAAATAACTAAATATAATAATGTCCTTGATTAGTAGGTTCTTATCTATATCAATCGATTGGTTGAATCGATAATGAGATGATATATAGAACACTACTCTTAATCATTCCTAGTCGAGTATTAACATTCAGGGACAATGTTAATGCGTAGAGACTAGCATGTAGGTCAATACGATGACTTGATCTCACAAGTCATGGATATGAGATATCAAGATGACACATGGGTATGCATTGGAGAATGTATACTGAATGACCTGCCATGAGAAAGTATCATGGATCGTTATATGAGTGTCATATACTTTCTCATGTGGCTATTAGTATGACTATTAGTCCTTAGACCTGAAGTCACCATGGTTCCCTACATAAGGAGTTGCATACTTTGACTTCGTCAAATGTCACCCGTAAATGGGTGGACTATAAAGGCGATTACTGGGTATGTAACAAATTATGCGGAGGGATGTGAGTGATGTAGATGAGATCTATCCCTCCTATATGACGGGGGTGACATCGATATTCTTGATAGAGTGAGACCACGAAGTGCATGGTCATGCCCAAATGAGTCAATATGAGATATTGAGCTCATTTGATTAGAGTGAGTCTACTTGGAGTTCAAGATATAGATTGTACCGAGGATGACATGGTCTATGCCTCAATTGGTCAATCTAGATGTCAAGGATAGAGGGGCATTGTCACATATTGTGAGAGTCACAATTAGTAGTCACAAAGGAGATGTTGGAGCTCAACATTCTTGTAACTTGGGTAGCAATGATGTGTTGCTAGATACCGTTCATTGCTTATGTTCCTAAATCAGTTTAGGGACATTGCCAACGTTACAAGAACCTATAGGGTCACACACATAAGGGCAATTAGATGGAGATTAGGTTCATATGATGAACCATGAGGATTAGGTTCATGGGATGAACCAAATTGGATTAAGAGTAATCCAAATTAGACTAATTGAGTTAGACTCAAGTTGATTCAAGTGTTGAATGAGTCTAATTTAGATTTGATTCGTTAAGTCAATTTAAATTAATGAATAGAGATTCATTAAATCAAATTGACTTGAGTCAAGTGGTTAGATTTGATCAACCATGGGAGATTAGAGGTCAAGTTTGACTTGACTTGAGAGGGAAGATGAAAGGTCAAGTTTGACTTGACCAAATGTCATGTCATGATGATGACTTGCCATGGCCGGCCAATGATGATGCTCCACATCATCATTGACTTATCATGTGGTGCCACCTCATGAGGGAGACCAAGAGCCATGGGAGTTACATGCATGCATGTAACCTCCCAAGCCTTGAAGTGGCCGGCCACTTTAGGAGTTTTGATGGTTGAATTCATTAGGTGAGTTAGACACAACTTCATCTTCTTCCTTGGATCAACTTCCCTCAAGCTCTCCCTCTCTCCTTCCTCATCTTGCCGAGCATCTAAGGAGCGCTACCACACTTAAGATTGCTTTTCTCCACCTTTTGCTTGTGTGGATACCAATAGAGGAGTGTGCACTTGATGCTCTTGAGTTCCGACGAACCTTGATTTGAGCCGGATTCATGGATGGGCGCCGATCGAGGGTAACATCCTTATCATATAGATCTAAGGTAGATCTAGGGTGTTATATAAGCACATACATGTTTTAGTTTTAATACATCTTCGCACAGATCCGTGGCCGGGGCTTCCGAGGTTTCCGCAACGCAAAAAGTAGTTTTTACGGCTAGGAAAACCCAACAGTGGTATCAGAGCCACGTGCGAAGCATGTATGTGTTTCGTTTTTGTAGTTTTTATATTAGATATAAAAATTACAGATTTTTATGTTTCTGTAAATTTCCTAATTTTATAGAATTTTTGGGTATTTTTCTCGAAGAGTCGAAGCAACGAGTGTTGGGACACTTATAGGCTTCAACCGTCGAGAAAAACTCTCCGAAACGGCGAGTTCTCGCTTTAGGTTTTTGGGATAGTGACTTAAGTCACTGTAGGATCGTACTAGGGACACTCATGAAGTTAATTTTGTGATTATTGACGCTGCCCCTATCCCCGAAAGGGGCCTTGTCCCGCGATCGCTCCCGGAAACCGCTTAGCGGGACCGTTACGGAGAGGTGACTCATAAATGTGAAAAAAAAAATTAGGAAAAATAATAGAAATTTTCTGTAAAAATACATAATTTAGAATTATGTATAATTCTGTGATTGTCATGGTCCAATGACACCAATTTGATTGGAATATGTGTGTTGTAAGTGCGTGTTGTATAGTGTATAATACGCACTGCAGTACCTCTTCTTTTGAAATTCTAGTTGTAAATAGTTTTAGACTCGAATGTAACTCGAGTTTCATATTTGTAATATACAAAATGGAGTGATGGAAAGTCCACTTGTAGACGAAGTTAAAAAGAAGGGTGCCGACGACACATGGCGGTCAAAGGAAGCACTTGGAGAAGTCGCTAGCCTTAGGTTGACCGTCCGATATTCTCATTGGCTTGAGAAGATCGTAGTAGGTCCATGACTACATCACAGTTAAATGTATATATATATATGTTGATATATATATATATATATATATATATTTGATTTTGCTTGTATGTATGTGATGCATGCTAGTAGAATAATGCTTGTATGTATATGATGCATGCTAGGATAATTTTTTTGTATGTATATGATGCATGCTAGAATAATGTATGTGATGCATGCCAATATAGGATAATAAAGTCCTCAATGCGTATATGATACACATTACGATTAGATTAGATCATAATCGAATCAACTCGAAAATGCCTACCGAGCCTTGATACCCATCACTACCTCGATCATTTGTTGTTGTTGAATCTGACAAAGCAGAGCAACACATATTATCTTGGTATGGTGCGGAGGGACAATCTTGGTCCCGCCTATCACGCTTGGGTTAGAGTAAGCTCAATTAGATTGAGCAAAACTAGTTAACTCAATTGGATCGAGTAGAGCTATAGGCATATTCCAACCATTGGAAAGATAGGATAAGATCACATTTACACTAAATCTTGGGCGATTTAGCCAAAGCTAACTCAAGGTCTTTTGTAAATATGGGTCTTGATCCTATAAACAAGAGTTGCATAGAGATGTAATCGGTAATGTGTTACCCACCGATCGTACTAAGTCTTGGGCGATTTAGCCAAAGCTAACTTAAGGCTTAGTATGATGTGGATCTTGTTCCGCAAGAATTATAGCTAGTTTGTATGAATCTAGTACTGTGGTTTGACCACATCCATAACTCGATTCTATAAAATTCCTATAATTCAGTGGGAGCATCATTTGATTAAAGGCCTAATTAAATGATAAAAGGAATATGATATTAATTCTCTGCATTGTACGTTGTAGATAACTATTTCGATAAACACGAACACTCTCTCTCTGCATTCTGTCCTTGAGAAAGACAAGCTCAATGGAGCAAATTTCCTAGATTGGTACAGGAACCTGAGAATTGTTCTCACTCAAGAAAGGAAGTTGTACGTCCTAGAGTAGCCCATTCCGGTGGCACCTCCTGCCACTGCCTCGCGAGCTGACAAAGATGCTTACAAGAAGCATCAAGATGATGCATTAGATGTGTCATGTCTAATGCTCGCAACCATGAACTCTGAGCTTCAGAAGCAACACGAGTTCATGAATGCTTATGATATGGTTGGACATCTTCGTCAACTATATCAAGGACAAGCAAGGCATGAGAGATATGAAGTCTCTAAGGCATTGTTTGGGTCCAAAATGCAAGATGGGACTCCCGTAGGTCCATATGTACTGAAGATGATTGGGTGCGTAGAAAACCTACAAAGGCTGGGATTCCCACTTGGCCAAGAGTTGGCTACTGACCTGATCTTGCAATCTTTGCCACAAGCCTACAATCAATTTGTCATGAATTATAACATGAATGAAATTGATAAGTCACTGCCTGAGATGCTCAGCATGTTGAGAATTGCTGAGCTTAACCTTAAGAAGGGAAAATCTGACACCATTTTGATGGTGCACAAAAAGAAAGGAAAGGGCAAGCCTAAAGGTATGGGAAAGTCCCAAGCCAAGGGCAAAGGAAAAGAACTTAAACTCAAAGGAGGGGTAGCCAAGGAAGGGGCTTGCTTCCACTGCAAGGAAGCTGGACACTGGAAGCGTAACTGCAAAGCTTACCTGGAAGATCTTAAGAAAAAAAGAAGTGAGACTTCTACTTCAGGTATAAATGTTATAGAAGTCAATCTATCTATTTCTTCATCATGGGTATTAGATATCGGATGTGCATCTCACATTTGTACCAAAGTGCAGGCGCTGAGAAATAGCAGGGCATTGACAAAGGGCGAGGTTGACCTACGAGTAGTCAATGGTGCAAGGGTTGCTGTTGTTGCTGTAGGAACTTATGATCTATCTCTACCCTCTGGGCTTGTACTAGAATTAGATGAATATTGTTATGTGCCTGCTTTGACTAAGAACATAATTTCGGTTTCTTGTTTGGACAAGAAAGGATTTACATTTTTAATAAAGAACAAATATTGTTCAGTTTATTTAAATGATATGTTCTATTGTAGTGCACCTCTAATGAACGGACTCTACTTTCTAGACTTAGAGAGCCCTATCTATAACATAAGTGCCAAAAGGTTCAAGTCAAATGAGTTGAACTAAACCTATCTCTGGCATTGTCGCTTAGGTCACATAAATGAGAGTCGCTTATCTCAGCTCCATAAGGATGGGCTTCTAGACTCATTTGATTTTGAATCATATGAGACATGCGAGTCTTGCCTTTTAGGCAAGATGACCAAGACTCCCTTTAGTGGACACAGCGAAAGAGCAACAGATTTGTTAGGACTTATACATAGTAATGTATGTGGTCCTTTCAATGTTGCTGCTAGAGGTGGTTACAAGTACTTCATTACATTTACTGATGACTTCAGTAGATATGGTTATGTGTATCTTATGACACATAAATCAGAATCCTTTGAAAAGTTCAAAGAATTCAAGAATGAAGTACAAAACCAGCTTGGCAAGAGTATTAAGATACTTCGATCAGATCGAGGTGGTGAATACCTTAGCCATGAGTTTCGTGACTATCTAGTTGAGTGTGAGATTCTATCCCAACTCACTCCTCCTGGAACACCACAGTAGAATGGTGTATCCGAAAGGAGGAATCGTACCCTATTAGATATGGTACATTCTATGATGAGTCACACAGATCTTCCTATATCCTTTTGGGGATATGCTCTAGACACAACATCTTTTACCCTTAACCATGTACCATCCAAGGCTGTCATAAAGACACCATATATTATATGGACAGGGAGAAATCCCAAGATGTCTTTCATGAGGATTTGGGGTTGTGAGGCTTACGTTCGACATCAAGTCTCAGACAAACTATGACCCAAATCCGATAGGTGCTATTTTATTGGATATCCCAAGGATACAAAGGGATATTACTTCTACATTCCCAGTCAGCACAAAGTATTTGTGGCAAAGACTGGAGTTTTTCTAGAAAGAGATTTTGTTTCTAGAAAAACTAGTGGGAGTACCTTCGATCTTGAAGAAATTCAAGATAAGGACCATAGCACTGAGGCATTGTTGGAGGTTGAACAAGAACCACAAAGTGTTGTGGGTGATGAGGTTGTTGCACAAAGAGTTGTGGAACAACCACCTGTTCAGGTAGACCTACCTCTTCGTAGATCTGATAGGGTACGTCGTCAGCCTGAGAGATACTCATTTCTCTTGTCTGACCATGATGACGTTATGCTCATTGAAAATGAGCCTACCTCCTATCAGGAAGCTGTGATGAGCCTAGATTCTGAGAAATGGCTAGAGGCCATGAGATCCAAGATGGAATCCATGTACACTAACCAAATATGGACTTTGGTTGATCCACCTGAAGGGGTAAAATCCATTGGGTGTAAGTGGGTCTTTAGGAGAAAGACTGACATGGATGGACTTACGCATACCTATAAGGGCCGATTGGTGGCTAAAGGTTTCAAGCAGATTCATGGTATTGACTATGATGAAACCTTTTCTCCAGTGGTGATGTTTAAGTCCATTCGGATCTTACTTGCTATTGCAGCATACCACGATTATGAGATCTGGCAGATGGATGTCAAAACTGCATTTCTGAATGGAAACTTACTCGAGGATGTGTATATGACACGACCTGAGGGTTTTGAAGATCCACAACATATTGAGAAAGTATGCAAGCTGCAAAGGTCCATTTATGGGCTAAAGCAAGCCTCTCGGAGTTGGAATCTTCGATTCGATGATGCGATCAAACAGTTTGGTTTCACCAAGAATGAAGATGAACCCTGTGTCTACAAAAGGGTTAATGGGAATACAATTGTCTTCCTTGTATTATATGTGGACGACATACTACTCATTGGGAATGACATCCCTTCGCTACAGTCTGTGAAGACTTGGCTAGGGACGTGCTTCTCAATGAAGGACTTAGGTGAAGCAGCCTATATTCTAGGCATCAAGATCTATAGAGATTGATCTAAGAGATTGCTTGGCCTAAGTCAGAGTACATACATTGATACGGTATTACTACGGTTTGCCATGCAGAATTCCAAGAAGGGACTTCTGCCGATATCACATGGTGTGAGTCTTTCGAAGACTCAAAGTCCCTCTTCTAGAGAGGAGAGAGACCGCATGGATAAGATCCCTTACGCATCTGCTATAGGATCTATCATGTACGTCATGCTGTGTACTCGTCCTGATGTCTCGTATGCTTTGAGCATGACGAGTAGATACTAGTCAGATCCAGGTGAGCATCACTGGATAGCAGTCAAGAATATTCTTAAGTACTTGAGAAGGACTAAAGAATATTTCTTGATATTTGGAGGCGATGAGGAGCTAGCTGTAAAGGGTTACAGCGATGCCAGCTTCCAAACTGACCAGGATGATTATAGATCGCAGTCAGGGTTCGTGTTTTGCTTGAATGGTGGCGCTGTGAGCTGGAAGAGTTCGAAGCAGGACACAGTTGCTGATTCTACAACAGAAGCCGAGTATATCGCTGCATCTGAGGCAGCAAAGGAGGCAGTTTGGATCCGCAAGTTCATTACTGAGCTTGGGGTGGTTCCTAGCATAGCAGATCCCATAGAGCTCTATTGTGACAACAATGGAGCGATTGCACAGGCTAAGGAACCTCGCTCACAACATCGGACCAAACACATACTACGGCACTTCCATCTCATTTGAGAGATTCTCGATAGAGGAGATGTGAAGATTTTCAGAGTACCCACAGAGGCTAACATCGCAGATCCCTTGACCAAGGCTTTGGCACAGAAAAAGCATGATGGTCACACTAGGTCATTGGGTATTAGATACTACGGTGATTGGCACTAGTGCTAGTGGGAGATTGTTAGTGAAAGCCCTAGAGTCAATCATGTGATGATTGTTGTATGAACTTTATTGTATCATATTCCTATTTATAAAGGCATGATTGTTATATTTACTTGTATTGGTGCCAAATAACTAAATATAATAATGTCCTTGAGTAGTAGGTTCTTATCTATATCAATCGATTTGTTGAATCGATAATGAGATGATATAGAGAATACTACTCTTAATCATTCCTAGTCGAGTATTAACATTCAGGGACAATGTTAATGCGTAGAGACTAGCATGTAGGTCAACACGAAGACTTGATCTCACAAGTCATGGATATGAGATATCAAGTTGATACATGGGTATGCATTGGAGAATGTATACTGAATGACCCGCCATGAGAAAGTATCATGGATCGTTATATGAGTGTCATATACTTTCTCATGTGGCTATTAGTATGACTATTAGTCCTTAGACTTGAAGTCACCATGGTTCCCTACATAAGGAGTTGCATACTTTGGCTTCGTCAAACGTCACCCGTAAATGGGTGGACTATAAAGGTGATTACTGGGTATATAACAAATTATGCGGAGGGATGTGAGTGATGTAGATGGGATCTATCCCTCCTATATGACGGGGGTGACATCGATATTCTTGATAGAGTGAGACCACGAAGTGCATGGTCATGCCCAAATGAGTCAATATGTGATATTGAGCTCTTTTGATTAGAGTGAGTCTACTTGGAGTTCAAGATATAGATTGTACCGAGGATGACACGGTCTATGTCTCAATTGGTCAATCTAGATGTCAAGGATAGAGGGACATTGTCACATATTGTGAGAGTCACAATTAGTAGTCACAAAGGTGATGTTGGAGCTCAACATTCTTGTAACTTGGATAGCAATCATGTGTTGCTAGATACCGTTCATTGCTTATGTTCCTAAATTGGTTTAGGGACATTGCCAACGTTACAAGAACCTATAGGGTCACACACATAAGGGCAATTAGATGGAGATTAGGTTCATATGATGAACCATGAGGATTAGGTTCATGGGATGAACCAAATTGGATTAAGAGTAATCCAAATTAGACTAATTGAGTTAGACTCAAGTTGATTCAAGTGTTGAATGAGTCTAATTTAGATTTGATTCGTTAAGTCAATTTAAATTAATGAATAGAGATTCATTAAATCAAATTGACTTGAGTCAAGTGGTTAGATTTTATCAACCATGGGAGATTAGAGGTCAAGTTTGACTTGACTTGAGAGGGAAGATGAAAGGTCAAGTTTGACTTGACCAAATGTCATGTCAAGATGATTATTTGGCATGGCCGACCAATGATGATGCTCCACATCATCATTGACTTATCATGTGGTGCCACCTCATGAGGGAGACCAAGAGCCATGGGAGTTACATGCATGCATGTAACCTCCCAAGCCTGGAAGTGGCCGGCCACTTTAGGAGTTTTGATGGTTGAATTTATTTTGTGAGTTACACACAACTTCATCTTCTTCCTTGGATCAACTTCCCCTCAAGCTCTCCCTCTCTCCTTCCTCATCTTGCCGAGAATCTAAGGAGTGCTAGCACACTCAAGATTACTTTTCTCCACCTTTTGCTTGTGTGGATACTAATAGAGGAGTGTGCACTTGATGCTCTAGAGTTCCGGTGAACCTTTTGGACGAGCGGGATTTGCAAAGGGCGTTGCATTGAGGGTAATGTCCTTATCATATAGATCTAAGGTAGATCTAGGGTTTTATATAAGCACATACATGTTTTAGTTTTAATACATCTTCGCACGGATCCGTGGCCGGGGCTTCCGAGGTTTCCACAACGCAAAAAGCGATTTTTACGGCTCAGAAAAACCAACATCATCCATATCTTGAATAATCATCTATGAAAAAGACGAAATATTCAAGACTACCTCTTGCCTGGATAGACATAGGACCATACAAATCAGAATGAACCAATTCCAACACATTTTTGGATCTATACCCCTTGGCCTTGAAAAGGCCTCTTGATCATTTTACCCTCCAAGCAAGATTCGCAGGTTGGGAGATCCTCCACCACTAATGAACCCTAAGGTCCATCAGCTATCAACCTTTGAATTCTGCTTAGGTTAATGTGACCAAGTCTAAGATGCCAAAGATATGTTTGGTTTATCTTCAAAGGTTCTTTTCTCTTATTGGAATTAGAAGATGAGTTATTTAATTTCAATATGCATCGTGGGAGCTTTTGGTTCAAGTGTGTACAAATTTCCTATCAATGCACCGGAACAGATAATGTTCCTATTCCTTCTTATAACAACTCTGTCATTAAAAGAAATAGCATATCCATCCATAAACAATTTAGAAACCGAAATTAAATTCTTTCTAAATAAGGGTACATAAAGGCAATTCTTAAGAACCAAAAGTTTATTTTTCTCAAAAGATAAATGAACATCTCCCACTGCAACAGCCGCCACCTTCGTGGCATCACCCAAGTATACGGTAATCTCCCCCTCAGGCAGTCGTTTGGTTTCCTGGAACCCCTACAAAGTATTACAGACATGATTAGTGGCTCCCGTATCTACATACCAGGTGCCGGTAGATAACACCGCTAAACATGTTTCAACGATTAGACCAAAAGATATACCTTTGTTCTTGCGGTTGGGGCAGTCCTTCTTCTAGTGTCCAGTCTGCTTACAAGTGAAGCACTTGCCTTTCGGCTTCTTTACTCCTCCCTGAGTACCTCCCACCGCCTTCGCCCCCATTTTTTTCTTCTTCTTCTTGCCTTTCAGCTTAAAAGTAGAAATCTTTTGGGTCACCATGGCATGTGCCTGAGCACTCTGACGAAATAGCCCCTCTGCCGCCTGGAGTTCTATCAGAAGCTCCGCCAATGAATACAACCTCTTATTCATGTTGTAGTTCAGGCGAAACTGCTCAAAACTCCTAGGTAGAGACTGGAGTATGATATCCACTTGGGTTTCCCCATCGATCTCAGCTCCAAGTGTTGGAGATCGGTTTGAAGCTAGAGGGGGGGTGAATAGCTTGTTTTTCTTCTCTACAAAAATATTAGCGGAAGCACAACAAAAATAACAATAATGCAAATGAAAAATATGCTAACATGATTCTTTTACGTGGTTCAGAGATGGTGCTCCTACTCCATGGTGATCCTTGAGGTGGATCAACCCTAATCAAATCACTATGAAGCTTCCCTTTACAACAATCCTCCTCTTCTTACAAAGAATGAAACTTGAGCTTAGAGAGAGGAGGAGGAGATTTAAAAATACTAGAAAGCTTGAAAACTCATGGAGGCTTGAGAGAATAATCAGATAATGAGCATTTACCGCAAAACCCTCCACCAGCCCTCTTTTTATTGAGAGAAGGTTGATTTTCCCATTGGAGTATGATCGCGGCCACGAGCAATTTGGATTCGCGGTATTCAGAGTCGTTTCCTCCAACGACATTCTCATCAGTCGACTGATCCATCCATCAGTCGACTGATGGAGTGATCAGTTGAGTGATCACAGGCCACAGTCGAGTGTGACTCCACTGCGTACGATTTAACTTGATCGATCAGCCACCGCTATTGGCGGTGGATCGATCGCAACATCGATCGGCCGCCACGACCAGCGATCGTGATGGTCGAGGTTTCATCCTCGACTCGACGAGCACTGACGGTCAGTGATACTCATCAAGTATGAGTAATTCATAGTTGATTTTACCCCTTAGACCTAGACTCAACCTTCTAGCTCTTCCTTAAGCCTTGCGCCTCCAGGATCCCTCCGAGTCCGCGACTTGTTCATCCTTTGTGCTTTGCTTCCAAGAGCTTCCTTTGGTTTTGTCAAGTCTTGGGTTTCCTTTGCCAAGGTGTTCTTGGACTTTACGCCGCCAAGTCTACATTCTTGGACTTACGCTGTCAGGACTTGCCTTTGGACTTCCTTTACCACGGTCCGTTTGGACTTAATGCCGCCAAGACAACATGCTTGGTCTTATGCCGCCAAACCTTTACCTTGGACTTCTCTTGCCAAGATCATACTTGGACTTTGCATTTACCTATCACTTAATCATGTTCACCATTAGATCACAATTTGTTGCCTAACTTAGATGATTATCCAAACATCAAAACATATAAATGCTTGAGGCATTGTTGCACCAACAATCTCTCCCTTTTTGATGTTTGACAATCATTAAGTTAGGTCTTTTTAAAGATACACATAATCATATCACATAATCATATATCCAATTCTAACTTAAACATTTCTTCTCCCCCTTTGAAATATATCAAAAAGAGAAGAAATCATACATTTCATAGAAGAATTGAATGCATTGTAATCTTGAACTAAGGTATAGAGTTGAAATTTAGCTCCCCCTAAATCCAAGATATAGTTCATGATGAGTAAAATACATGTGTAGCAAAAGTCTATCAAACAATTTGAAGATTTACATCCTAACTTTGCACCAACAATGTAAATTTGGAAATGACAAAGATACATCTTATGAAACTCCCCCTAGAACACCGCATTAAACAGTTCTAATAGTTGATTTATACTCAGTATTATCATGCTAAAGTTTTAGGAGATCAAAGATACACTCAATATCAGAAAATGAAGCTATTTATCAGAAAAGATGTATCGATCGTTGGTTTACGAACGATCATTGCTCATCTGAAGTTCAATTCGACCTTTTATTAAATTGAAATGCATCAGAAATTTCATAAATCTCGAAAAATCACAAAATTTTGTGTACACATTTCTGAAATCATACTTTATCAAGGAAAAATATTTTGAAAAATATATGTTTTCCAGATTTTAATATTGATACAAACTTGGAAACCAACAAAAGTTCTAATGTTTTTCCAAACTTTGTATCACTTTTGTGTTTCACTTAAAAACTGTTTTTCAAAATATGATAAACATAGTTTAAAATATGTTTTATTTGAAATTTCCAATCATGTTCTTGGAGCTATATGCACATCAATTGTGTATAAGCCTTCTCAATGGTTGGTCCAATGAAGGATTAATGTCTCTAGATGACATTTTAGTCCATAGTAATGCATCATAACAAGCATGATGAACCAAGTGCATCTTCCTAACATCTCACATGTTGTCTAAGTACCTCAATACAAAAATCATGATTTTTTAGGTATTTTGTGAGATGCTTAAAGGTATAAATCCTAGTATTTCTATAGGATCATGCAAACCTATACCTTTACTCAACCAAGCACATTCCAAGTTCTCTCCTAAGTGATGAAAAATCTACCTCGGGGAGAGCCTTGGTAAATATATCAGCTAGGTTGGACTTGGATTCAATGTAATTAAGCTCAATGTCCCCCTTAGCCACATGATCTCTAATGAAGTGATGTTTCACTTCAATGTGCTTGTGTTGGTTTTGCCCGGAAGCTCTGATACCAATTGTTGGGGTTGATCCGTGAGGGGAAACTTCGCTTCCCACTTCACCTCGGTAGCTTGACCATGGCGATCCCTTCGATGTCCCCGGATTAAAAAAAATTTAATCCTAGACAATAGGGATGGCCTAAACTACCAAGTCATCGTCGTGCTATTCGTTTAGAGAGGTCACTTGAACAAACTAGTTGTTCAAGCGACCATCATCTATTCTACGAGTAGCCGCGGAATAAACGATGTCCGGATCGCCAGTTTTTGTGTTTATGCTAGGGATCCAAGTATTATTTAGCCATTTACAGAAATATAACATGCTTATAAATGAAAAACAAATACAAGCAATAAACAAAAGAAGAAAGTATAATAGGTATACCTCTCGATCTTCTAATGTATGTCCTTCCTCCTTTTGGACGTCGTGTGGGTGACGATCCACCAAAAGTCGAAGCTCCTAGATCGCAACACTTCCTTCCTTGCTTTTCCCAAGCAAGAGGAAGAAGAGAAACAATGTTTTTCTCCTCCCCAAAACCAACCAACAAGGAGCACACAAACTCCTTGCCACTGGCCAACTAGAAGGAGGAGAAAGTGATGGAAAACTACCAAGACACCAAGGGAAACCCTATATCTTGTTTCCACCACCTAAGGAGAGGGAGAAGGGGACTTTTGGGCACTGTCCAAGGCTGGAAAAGGGGCTTAGGAGGTGCTGGACGTTGGCCAAAAGAGGAAGAAGAAGAGAGAAAGAACCTTCCTTATTTGGTGCCACCCTTGCCTCCAAACCCTAATCCTAATCCTATCTCAACTAGGATTGCTCTTGCCACCCAAAACCCTAGCTCTCCTTCATGTCATCCACGCCAACTCCCATGAAACCCTTTTATAGAGTTAAGGATAAGTCATGAATTAATCTCCTCCATTGGTTCTAGGGATTTAATCTCAACCGTCGGATCTAGAGATTTGATCTCAACCGTCGGATCTTAGAGATTTAATCTCTACCAATGGATCTTAGTGTTTTGTTTCTATCCTTTGGATCTAAGCATCATGAGGTGTTAATGGGCTACATTAGGGACCATGAGGAGGAGTTGGGTCTTGGTCACCCATGGATCAAGCCCACATAAAGTCCGATCCACTAATGATGGTTCAATCCACTAAAAGTCCATCATTGATCTACCTCACCAACCCCCATATGATAATATGGGCTCCATATATTATTTGTACATTTTCTCCCCGTGTTTAAGATCTCGAATGTCCGTCAATTAATTAATTTACTGACCATTAATTAATCAACATCTAACTCCTTGAGTAGTACCACTCAACCTTTTCATCATGCCGGACCAAGTCCACCTGCAGGGTTTACATGATGAACCTTATGAGCTCCTCAAGGGGACATCATCATCCTAATATATAGGACACGGTTTCCTCTTATAATCAACGGCACACCATATAAATAATATCATCTCCCAACTTACCGAGTCTATCGATTTAATCTATAAATCTCGCCCATTGGTAAATCAAAGAGATGAGTACTAAGTATATGTGCCCGTTATTATATCGGGATTAAGAGCATGTACTAAATAATATCTGAGGTCCGATTCGATTATGTAGTCGTGAATAAATCGAATCACCTCTGTGTAGGTCTTGCTCAATACACACAAAGTGCACTAGTGTGATTCTATGGTCAAGATAAACCAATACCAAATCACACTACAACCATTCCGATGGTTTGTCCAAAGCCATCTCGGTTGTGAGCCTTTACTTATACTTTACAAGGAGCCGATAACATGATCTCCCGTGTGACACCACACACCATGTTATCTACAATGTAAGGTATTAGACAATATTGCATAACCATAAAAATATGCAAACAATGATCATGTGATTCTTATTTCAAAATAAAGATGTTCATACACAAAATAGACTTTTAAGTATACATCCCTACAATCTCCCACTTATACTAAAAGACTATCGTCCTCAAAGTGCCATACATCTGATCCCCATTCCCTCCACATGCCTATCAAAAGCTCTTGCCGGAAGGCCCTTAGTGAAAGGATCTGCCAGGTTATCCTCCGATGCAATCTTGGCCACAACAACTTCTCCTCGCTTTACGATTTCTCGTATCAGGTGGTACTTGCGCTCTATGTGTTTACTAGCCTTATGGGCTCGTGGTTCCTTCGAGTTTGCAACTGCACCACTATTATCACAATAAATCGTGATAGTTCTGGGCAAACCAGGAATCACATCCAAGTCCATCAGGAAGTTCCTGAGCCATATAACTTCTTTGGCCGCCTCAGAGGCTGCCACATACTCAGCTTCCATGGTGGAGTCTGCCACGCACTTCTGCTTGACACTCCTCCATACAATGGCTCCACCTCCCAAAGTAAACACAAAACCTGAGGTAGACTTACTGTTATCCCTATCAGATTGGAAGTCGGAATCCGTGTAACCCACAGGGAGTAATTGGTCTGCCCGGTAAACCAGCATATAATCCCTAGTCCTTCTCAGGTACTTCAATATATGCTTTACCGCAGTCCAATGTCCCTGTCCTGGATTACTCTGATATCTGCTGACCATGCCCACGGCAAAGCAGATATCTGGTCTCGTACAGAGCATCGCATACATGAGGCTTCCTACTGCCGAAGCATAAGGAACCGCCTTCATCTCCTCTATCTCCTCAGATGATCTAGGACACATCTCCTTAGATAGAGGTACTCCATGCCTGAAAGGTAGAAAACCCTTCTTGGAGTTCTGCATGCTAAAACGCTCCATAATCGTGTCTATGTATGAAGCTTGGGATAAGCACAACATCCTTTTCTTGCGATCCCTTATAACCTTGATCCCAAGGATGTGTCCCACTTCTCCCAAGTCCTTCATATCAAACTGTTTGGACAACCATACCCTTACGTCCGATAACACCTTGATATTGTTGCCAATCAACAAAATGTCATCTACGTATAGTACAAGAAATACCACTACGTTTCCGTCACATCTCTTGTATACACAAGACTCATCCGGACTTTGAATAAATCCATAAGACTGGATCACCTCATCAAACCGAATGTTCCAAGACCTCGAAGCTTGTTTCAATCCATAAATGGACCGATTAAGCTTACATACAAGATTCTCTTTTCCCTTAGCAATGAATCCCTCTGGTTGCATCATGTAGATGTTTTCCTCAAGACTTCCATTAAGGAAAGCTGTCTTGACATCCATCTGCCACACCTCATAATCCATATGAGCTGCTATGCATAAGAGAATCCGGATAGATTTAAGCATGGCTACCGGCGAAAAGGTCTCCTCATAATCGATACCCTCTTTCTGAGTATACCCCTTCGCAACAAGCCTCGCTTTGAAGGTCTCAACCTTCCCATCTATTCCTCTCTTTCTTTTGTAGATCCACTTGCATCCAATGGTTTTTACACCATCGGGTGGTTCTACTAGCTCCCAGACCTGATTTGAATCCATAGATTCAATCTCAGCATTCATTGCACTCTGCCAAGATACTGCATCTTTATCTTGGATTGCCTCATCATATGTCCAGGGATCAGGTTCATGTTCGTCAGGGACCAAATCAGAAGATTCTCCCAAGAACATGAATCTATCAGGCTGTCTCACAACCCTCCCACTACGACGAGGTATCACCTGTGTATCCTCTGTGACACGTGGTGCAGTGACATGTGGTATATCCTCTTGTACCGGTGGTACTAAAGAAGTGACTTCCCCTTTTAACTCCTCCAGAACAATTTTACTCGTGGGCTTGTGGTTCATCACATAGTCCTCCTCTAGAAATCTGGCATTCGTACTCACGATCACCTTCTGATCTCTAGGACTATAGAACAAACCACCCTTCGTTCCCTTGGGGTAGCCAACAAACATGCACACTTCTGTACGAGGTTCCAACTTACCAGCATCTGCCTTCAGCACATGTGCTGGACTCCCCCATATCCGAATATGTCTCAGACTAGGCTTTCGCCCAGTCCACAATTCTACGGGAGTAGAAGGCACTGATTTAGATGGAACCAAGTTCAGAATGTATACCGCCGTATCTAGAGCATATCCCCAGAACGAATCTGGCAAGTCAGAATAACTCATCATTGATCTAACCATCTCCATAAGAGTCCTATTCCTTCGCTCTGCTACTCCATTCTGCTGGGGTGTGCCAGGTGCAGACAATTGGGATTGAATCCCAGCCTCTGATAAGTAATTCCTAAACTCTCCCAAGAGGTACTCACCACCACGATCAGATCGTAGGGTCTTGATACTTTTACCTTGACGGTTCTCCACATCAGCCTTGAATTCTTTGAACCTGTCAAAGCATTCAGACTTGCGGCGCATCAAGTAAATGCATCCATATCTTGAATAATCGTCTATAAAAGAGACGAAATATTCAAAACCACCTCTAGCCTGGATAGACATAGGACCACACAAATCAGAATGAACCAATTCTAACACATCTTTTGCTCTATACCCCTTGGCCTTGAAAGGCCTTTTGGTCATTTTACCCTCCAAGCAAGATTCGCAGGTTTGGAGATGCTCCACCACTAATGAACCCAAAGGTCAATCAGCTATCAACCTTTGAATTCTGCTTAGGTTAATGTGACCAAGCCTAAGATGCCAAAGATATGTTTGGTTCATCTTCGAAGGTTCTTTTCTCTTATCGGAATTAGAAGATGAGTTAATAACTTCTATTTGCATCATGGGAGCTTGTGGTTCAAGCTATAAATTTCCTATCTATGTACCTGAATAGATAATGTTCCTATTCATTTTATAACAAATCTGTCATTAAAAGAAATAGATTATCCATCCATAATTTAGAAACCGAAATCAATTCTTTCTAAATAAAGGTACATAAATGGAATTTTTCAGAACCAAAGTTTTATTTTCCTCAAAAGATAAATAAAACTTCTCCCACTGTAATAGCCACCACCTCAGTGGCATTGCCCAAGTAAATGGTAATCTCCCCTTTAGCTAGTCATCGGGTTTCCTGGAACCCCTGCAAAGTGTTGCAGACATGAATAGTGGCTTTCGTATCTACACACGTGTGTGGTAGATAACACCTCTAATCATGTTTCAACGACTAGTTCAAAGGATATACCATTGTTTTGTTTCGAACTGGGACAGTCTTTCTTCCAATGTCCATCCTGCTTCTAAGTGAAGTACTTGCCTTTCGGCTTCTTCACTCTTCCATGAGATCCTCCCACCACCTTTGCTTCACCTTGTTTCTTCTTCTTCTTGCCTTTCGGCTTAGAAGTAGAAACCTTTTTGAGCAACCATGGTTTGAGGACACTCTTCGAAGAGTGCATACTTGTACTCCTTAGCAGATAAGACAATATCTAGATTCCTTTCCAATCAACATAATTTGGGTATAACAAGCTTATTTTCCTTTAGTATCACAACAAGTGGACTGAAAGTCAAATTTTGAAAATCCTAAGAATCACATAGATCATTACTTTAGATTTCAAAAAATTATTGATTCCTCAAACAATAAAATTTTGATATCAACCAACACCTCAAAACACCGAGAATATCGCATGCCACGCAGTGTGGACGTATACGAATTCTACATTTGTAAGAGGAGGTTTTACCCATTAATTTTATTATCTTGTCAACCTTACTTTTTGACAAATAAAATTAATAGTTGGTTCCTCTTTGGCCCTACAAATAAAAGCAGTGACTCCGATGGGGAGGATACTTTTAATTTGCATCTAAGTGTACACCATTACACGATACTAAGGGAATTATTTCGGATTATGTGCCTTACCGCTGTGGAAGTACACACGCTCCTAGATAATTTCCTATAACCATTATTTGACCTAGTGATCCACAAACAAACTCATCCGCAGGGAGGAAGGCACTCAGAGCCGACACGCAAGTTTGTTGCATCACACGTCAAATTGTAATGGAGGTCGCGGGAATTAATTAAAATATCCCTCTCCCACTTAGTAAATTGAAAATGAGGAATTTTCCTACGACTTGCATATCAAACAAAAAGCAATAAATATGAAAAATAAATTATTTTCCAACTATTATGGCCTTTGTCTTCAATATGGCTCCCG
Organism: Wurfbainia villosa; assembly: GCA_025175895.1. Classification (NCBI taxonomy): domain Eukaryota; kingdom Viridiplantae; phylum Streptophyta; class Magnoliopsida; order Zingiberales; family Zingiberaceae; genus Wurfbainia; species Wurfbainia villosa. Next base: position 31,619,984 of record CM045992.1, on the reverse strand, counting down.
TCGCATCGCCATCTCGTCCGCTCCTCCTACGCCATGTACAAGCCCTCCGGAGATCCGAGCCGAGACTAAAACCTATTTTAATTTACATCCATCGATCATATACTCCACGAGGGAGTGTACATGAATCTAGATCGAAAGTAAAATAAAATAAAGAGCGGCTGAACAATGTCGTATTTAATTTATAAAAACTAAATACTAGCCTCGTCAACCCCGAGGATTCAACAAAATAAATATTTACACACATACAATCACATACACACACATGGCCATAATAGTCGGATCTTATGCCTGCAACCAAAGAGTTAAACTACGCATATCCTAATATTATCCGGCACATATAATATATGAAAAAGTGCATAAAATTAACCGAATCCTAAACACACAAAACCGGAAACCTTGGCTCTGATACCAATTGTTGGTTTTGCCCGGAAGCTCTGATACCAATTGTTGGGGTTGATCCGTGAGGGGAAACTTCGCTTCCCACTTCACCTCGGTAGCTTGACCATGGCGATCCCTTCGATGTCCCCGGATTAAAAAAAATTTAATCCTAGACAATAGGGATGGCCTAAACCACCAAGTCATTGTCATGCTATTCGTTTAGAGAGGTCACTTGAACAAACTAGTTGTTCAAGCGACCATCATCTATTCTACGAGTAGCCGCGGAATAGACGATGTCCGGATCGCCAGTTTTTGTGTTTATGCTCGGGATCCAAGTATTATTTAGCCATTTACAGAAATATAACATGCTTATAAATGAAAAACAAATACAAGCAATAAACAAAAGAAGAAAGTATAATAGGTATACCTCTCGATCTTCTAATGTATGTCCTTCCTCCTTTTGGACGTCGTGTGGGCGACGATCCACCAAAAGTCGAAGCTCCTAGATCGCAACACTTCCTTCCTTGCTTTTCCCAAGCAAGAGGAAGAAGAGAAACAATGTTTTTCTCCTCCCCAATACCAACCAACAAGGAGCACACAAACTCCTTGCCACCGGCCAACTAGAAGGAGGAGAAAGTGATGGAAAACTACCAAGACACCAAGGGAAACCCTATATCTTGTTTCCACCACCTAAGGAGAGGGAGAAGGGGACTTTTGGGCACTGTCCAAGGCTGGAAAAGGGGCTTAGGAGGTGCTGGACGTTGGCCAAAAGAGGAAGAAGAAGAGAGAAAGAACCTTCCTTATTTTGTGCCACCCTTGCCTCCAAACCCTAATCCTAATCCTATCTCAACTAGGATTGCTCTTGCCGCCCAAAACCCTAGCTCTCCTTCATGTCATCCACGCCAACTCCCATGAAACCCTTTTATAGAGTTAAGGATAAGTCATGAATTAATCTCCTCCATTGGTTCTAGGGATTTAATCTCAACCGTCGGATCTAGAGATTTGATCTCAACCGTCGGATCTTAGAGATTTAATCTCTACCAATGGATCTTAGTGTTTTGTTTCTATCCTTTGGATCTAAGCATCATGAGGTGTTAATGGGCTATATTAGGGACCATGAGGAGGAGTTGGGTCTTGGTCACCCATGGATCAAGCCCACATAAAGTTCGATCCACTAATGATGGTCCAATCCACTAAAAGTCCATCATTGATCTACCTCACCAACCCCCATATGATAATATGGGCTCCATATATTATTTGTACATTTTCTCCCCGTGTTTAAGATCTCGAATGTCCGTTGATTAATTAATTTACTGACCATTAATTAATCAACATCTAACTCCTTGAGTAGTACCACTCAACCTTTTCATCATGCCGGACCAAGTCCACCTGCAGGGTTTACATGATGAACCTTATGAGCTCCTCAAGGGGACATCATCATCCTAATATATAGGACACGGTTTCCTCTTATAATCAACGGCACACCATATAAATAATATCATCTCCCAACTTACCGAGTCTATCGATTTAATCTATAAATCTCGCCCATTGGTAAATCAAAGAGATGAGTACTAAGTATATGTGCCCGTTATTATATCGGGATTAAGAGCATGTACTAAATAATATCTGAGGTCCGATTCGATTATGTAGTCAGCAATAAATCGAATCACCTCTGTGTCGGTCCTGCTCAATACACACAAAGTGCACTAGTGTGATTCTATGGTCAAGACAAACCAATACCAAATCACACTACAACCATTCCGATGGTTTGTCCAAAGCCATCTCGGTTGTGAGCCTTTACTTATACTTTACAAGGAGCCGATAACATGATCTCCCGTGTGACACCACACACCATGTTATCTACAATGTAAGGTATTAGACAATATTGCATAACCATAAAAATATGCAAACAATGATCATGTGATTCTTATTTCAAAATAAAGATGTTCATACAAAAAATAGACTTTTAAGTCTACATCCCTACAGCTTGGTCCTAGAGTGATGCACCAGATTTTTGGTCAAGTTTATGGTGCTCACATTGTCACAAAATACTTTCATGTTGGAGTAGGATAGCTCATAATCTTCTAAGGTATGTTTCATCCATAGTAGTTGAGCTACACAACCACCCATAGCCACATACTCGGCTTCGGTGGTGGATAGGGCAACACAAGGTTGCTTCCTACTACTCCAACTAACTAGGGAGGACCCAAGGAATTTGCATCCACCACTAGTGCTCTTCCGATCCAATTTACAACTGGCATAATCGGAATCGGTGTACCCAACCAAATCAAAAGACCTAGTCCTAGGGTACCAAAGTCCTACATTTAGTGTGCCTTTAATATATCTTAAGATACTCTTAACAGCAACTAAATGAGATTCTTTTGCACATGATTGGTACCTAGCACACATACCAACCGCAAATAATATGTCGGGTCTACTAGCGGTTAAGTACAGGAGGCTACCAATCATGCTCCTATATAGTGTAAGATCAATTTGTTTGCCTTCACTATCATTATCTATTTTTGTATTTGTTTCCATTGGAGTTGAAACTACTTTAGCATTTTCCAAACTAAATTTCTTAATCATTTCCTTAGATTATTTGGTTTGATAAATATAAATTCCTTCACTTGTTTTTTTAACTTGTAATCCTAGGAAGAAATTTAATTCCCCAACTAGACTCATTTCAAACTCTTTTTCCATATTTTTAATAAAGTCTTGGAGAAGTTCATCATTTGTTGACCCAAAGATGATGTCATCAACATATACTTGGGCTACAAAGATGTTCGTTGATGTTGACTTTATAAATAGAGTTTGATCTACACTACCTCTTTTAAAGTCCTTAGAAATTAAAAAAGATGATAATCTTTCATACCAAGCCCGGGGAGCTTGTTTCAAACCATACAAAGCTTTCCTAAGCTTGTATATATGGTTTAGATAGTCCATATTCTCAAACCCGGGAGGTTATTCTACATATACTTCTTCCTTAATAAACCCATTTAGGAATGCTGATTTAACATCCATTTGATGGAGTTTGAAACCCATATAGGAGGCATATCCTAATAGTATTCTAATAGACTCTAATCTAGCAACCGGGGCATATGTTTCATCATAGTCATGTCCTTCAACTTGATTAAAACCCCTTGCAACTAATCTTGCTTTATTTCTAGTGATATTTACTTGGTCATCTAGTTTGTTCCTAAAAACCCATCTTGTAGTAATAATGGTGTTTTCATTTGGTCTAGGAACTAACTCCCATACTTGACTCCTTTCAAATTGAGCTAATTCATCTTGCATTGCTAAGATCCAATCCGGATCAAGTAATGCATCTTTGATTGTTTTGGGCTCAATTTGAGAAATTAGAGCTATATGACTAGTGGGATCCCTATGAAATGACCTAGTCCTAACACCTTGAGATAATTCACCCACAATTTGATCTAAGGGGTGATTTTGATGAACTCTTATGGTTCTAGGTGTATTAATTTGAGTTTGATCATGATTAACCTCAATCCTTTGCTCATCATTGGAATCACCTCTTACTCCCCCTTGATTTAATCCTCCCCCTTGATCATTACCCCCTAAGGTTAAATCTTGAAATTGTTGGGTAATTTCTTGTTTTTCATTATTAATATCATCATCAATAGGGGATTTCCTAGGGTATGTATTGGAAGTTTCATCAAATTTGACATTTGAAGATTCTTCAATCTTTTGAGTCCTTTTATTGTAAACTCTATACCCTACACTAGTGGATGAGTATCCAACTAGGATTCCCTCATCCGCTTTGGACTCAAACTTACCTAGGTTGTCTTTGGTATTTAAAATATAGACTTTACATCCAAAGACCTTAAAATAATGAATTGTCGGAATTATACCATTCCACAATTCAAATGGAGTTTTTCCTAAAAACCTATGAATTAATACCCTATTTTGGATATAGCAAGCGGTATTAACCGCTTCCGCCCACAAGTAGCTAGGTAAGGAGTATGAATTAAGCATTGTCCTAGCCGCTTCTTGTAGGGCACGATTTTTCCTTTCCACAACCCCATTTTGTTGGGGTGTTCTAGGACAAGAAAACTTATGCTTGTACCCTTGTTCTAAGCAAAAAGTTAAAAAATTAGAATTCTCAAATTCTCCACCATGATCACTTCGGATCCGGTTGATTTTGAGTTTTCTTTCATTTTTTACTCTTTTGCTAAATCCTATGATTATTCCTTAGTTTTCATCTTTATTTTTCAAGAAAAATACCCAAGTAAAACTAGAGAAATCATCTACTACTACTAAGCAATATTTACTACCAATCATAGAAGGGGTACTATGACAATCAAATAAATCCATATGTAAGAGTTCTAAAGGTAAAGCGGTACTAAGTAAATTTTTACCTTTGTGTGATGTTTTTGTTGGCATTGTGTGTGTCCTCGGAATGCTCATCGACTCCCATGTCCCCGGATTAAAATTTTCACTAATGAAAACTAATCCGGATGGGATGAGTTTCCTAAGCACAACCAATTCGTCGTCGTGCTAACGACTCGAGCGATCGGTTGAACAAACTATTTGTTCAAGCAACACAACTCTTCTAGTCGGTTAGCCGCGGAAGAGACGACGGACGGATCGCCGGTTTTTGTGTTTCTTATCGGGGTCCATGATTATACAAATATATGCAAATATAAACATGTATAATCAACACATACATAAAGTAAACATCCACATAATAATAGAAACATGCAAAGATCATAAATAAAAGTTATAAAACTTTTATACCTCTTGATCGTCTATCGTATGTCCTAACCTCCTTGTAGACTTCGTGTGGGCGAAGATCGTCCACAAGTTGAAGCTTCTTAGATCCTCTTCAATCCAAAGAAAGAAGAACTCTCTTTCCCTTCTTGCTTGAGCAAACCACCAATCAACAAAGGATTGATGCCGCCGGCCCCAAGAATAGAGAGAACATAATGGAAACAACCAAGCAACCGAACTAGGGACAAACCCTAGCTCCTAGTGCCGCCGGCCAAGAGGAAAACAAAAGGAAAAGAGGAATAGGTTGGGCACCACCAAAGGTATAGGAAAAAGGATAGGAACCGGCCAACACCCCAGGAAGAAGAAGAACACTTCCCCTATAGTTGCCACCAACCTTTCCTTCCAAACCCTAGCCGCCCAACCAAGCTTCCTTTGGATTTCTTGCCGCCCAAGGTAGAGGAAGACAAAGTAGTGGCCGGCCAACCCTTAGAAGGAAGAAGATGAGCCCTTCCCCTATAGTTGCCGCCCAACCTAACTTCCAACCTTGCCGCCCAATCCAAAGAGCCAAACCCTAATCTAATTAGGGTTTCCTCCATAGGTTTCTTGCCGCCTAAGCATGGTGGAGAAGAGAGAACTATGAGCTAGCCACCTCCATGGAAGAAGACAAGCTTCTCCATAGGTTGCCGCCCAATCCAAATCATCACCTTGGCCGCCCAACGTAAGGAGCCAAAACCCTAATTAGGGTTTCCTCCTTGAGGTTGCTTGCCGTCCAAGCAAACTAGGCAAAACCCTAATTTCCTTAGCTTCCATCATGAACCATTGAAAGGATGGAGAAGCTTGGGCATCGGCCAAGTTAAGGAGGAAAAGGGAGGAAAGGTTTTGCCGGCCATCATTGGGAAGAAGAAGAAGAGAAGCCTCCTTCATGTTGCCGCCCAACACCATGAACCAAAACCTAACCCTAGCCTCCTCCTTGTTTCTTGCCGCCCAAGCCATCCAACTCCATCTCCAAAAACCTTCTTTTTTGCCGCCCAACCCAAGCCACCCTTTTTATAGAGTTAGGTTTAGGCCTTGGTTTTATCTCAACCGTCGGTTCTAGGGTTTTAATCTCAACCGTCGGATCTAGAGATTTAATCTCAACCGTCGGTTCTAGGATTTTAATCCAACCGTCGGATCTAGAGATTTAATCTCCACCGTCGGTTCTAGGGATTTAATCCCAACCTTCGGATCTAGAGATTTAATCTCAACCATCGGTTCTAGGGATTTAATCCCAACCGTCGGATCTAGAGATTTGTTTTCCATCATTGATCTAGACTTCATGAGGTTTATATAAGGCTACGATAGAGACCATGAGGAGGAGTTGGGTCTTGGCCACCCGATGGATCGGAACCACACAAACTCGATCCATCAATGATGTTCCATTCCACTAGAGGATCATCATTGAACTACCTCACCAACCCCCATAAATCAATATGGGCTCCATATATTATTTGTACATTTATCTCCCCGTGTTTAAGATATCGAATGTCCATCAATCGATTGATTTACTGACCATCAATCAATTAACATCTAACTCCTCGAGTAGTACCACTCAACCTTATCATCATGTTGACTAAGTCAACCCGCGGGGTTTACATGATAAACCTTATGAGCTCCTCAAGGGGACATCATCAACCTAATATATAGGACACGGATTCCTCCTATAATCAACGACACACCACGTAAATAATATCATTTCCCAACTTACCGGGCATATTGACTTAATCCATAGAAATCTCACCCTCTAGTAAATCAAAGAAATAAATACTAAGTACATGTGTCCATTATTATATTGGGATTAAGAGCATGTACAACATAATATCCGAGGTCCGATTCAATTATGTAGTCAGCAATAAATTGAATCACTTCTATGTCGGTCCTACTCAATACACCTAAGTGTACTAGTGTAACTCTATGTTCAAGATAAAACAATACCAAGCTACACTACAACCATACCAATGGTTTGTCCAAGACCATCTTGGTTGTGAGCCTCTACTTATATTCTACAAGGGACTGATAACATGATCTTCTATGCCATCACCCAAGCACCATGTTATCTACAATGTAAAGTGTTAGACAATATGCACAACATATAATAAATATAAAAGTGCAAACAATGATCATGTGATTCTTATTTCAAAATAAAAATGTTCATACTAAAGAGCTAGGCTTTCAGTATACATCCCAACAATCTCCCACTTATACTAAAACACTATGCTGTCATTATACTGCCATACATCTGATTCCCCTTCCCTCCACATACCTATCAAAGCTCTCGCTAGAAGGGCTTTAGTGAAAAAGGGTCTACCAGGTCATCCTCTGATGCAATCTAGGTGACAGCAACTTCTACCTCCTTAACGATTTCTCGTATCAGGTGGTACTTGCACTCTATGTGTTTACTAGCCTATGGGCTCGTGGTTCCTTCGAGTTTGCAACTGCACCATTATTATCACAATAAATTGTGATAGTTCAGGGCAAACCAGGAATCACATCCAAGTCCATCAGGAAGTTCCTGAGCCACCCAACTTCTTTGGCTGCCTAAGAGGCTGCCATACAGTCAGCTTCCATGGTAGAGTCCACCACGCATTTCTGCTTGACACTCTTCCATACTATGGCTCCACCTCCAAAAATAAACACAAAACCTGAGGTAGACTTACTGTTATCCCTCTTAGATTGGAAATCAGAATCTATGTAACCCACAGGGAGTAATTGGTCTGCCTGGTAAACTAGCATATAATCCCTAGTCCTTCTCAGGCACTACAATATATGCTTTACCGCAGTCTAATATCCCTGTCCTAGATTACTCTGATATCTATTGACCATGCCCACGACAAAGTAGATATCTGGTCTCGTATAGAGCATCGCATACATGAGGCTTCCTACTACCGAAGCATAAGGAACCGCCTTCATGTCCTCTATCACCTCAGATGATCTAGGACACATCTGCTTAGATAAAGGAACTCCATGCCTGAAAGGTAGAAAACCTTTCTTGGAGTTTTGCATGCTAAAACGATCCAAAATCATGTCTATGTATGAAGCTTGGGATAAGCACAACAACATTGATCCCAGGGTTGTGACCCACTTCTCCCAAGTCCTTCATATCATATTGTTTTGACAACCATACCCTTACGTCTGATAACACTTCGATGTTGTCGCCAACCACCAAAATGTCATCTACGTATAGCACAAAAATACCACTACATTTCCGTCACATCTCTGATATACACAAGACTCATCCGAACTTTGAATAAATCCATAAGACTGGATTTACCTCCTCAAAGCGGATGTTCCAAGACCTCGAAGCTTGCTTCAATCCACAAATGGACCGATTAAGCTTACATACAAGATACTCTTTGCCCTTAGCAATGAATCCCTCTGGTCGCTTCATATAAATGGATTCCTCAAGACTTCCACTAAGGAAATCTGTCTTGACATCCATCTTGCACACCTCATAAATTCATATGAGCTGCTATGCATAGGAGCTCCCAGACCTGATTTGAATTTATAGATTCAATCTCAGTATTCATTTCACTTTGCAAAGATGTTGCATCTATATCTTGGATTACCTCGTCATATGTCCAGGGATCAGGTTCATGTTCGCCAGGGACCAAATCGGAAGATTCTCCCAAGAACATGAATCTATCAGGCTGTCTCACAACCCTCCCACTACGACGAGGTATCTCCTGTATATCCTCTGTGACACGCGGTGCAGTGACATGTGGTATATCCTCTTGTACCAGTGGTACTGAAGTCGGGACTTCCCCTATCAACTCCTCAAGAACAATCCTACTCGTGGGCTTGTGGTTCATCACATAGTCCTCCTCTAGAAATCTGGCATTCGTACTAACGATCACCCTCTGATCTCTAGGACTATAAAACAAACCACCCTTCGTTCCCCTAGGATATCCAACGAACATGCATACTTCTGTACGAGGTTCCAACTTACCAGCATCAGCCTTCAGCACATGTGCTGGACTCCCCATATCCGAATATGTCTTAGACTAGGCTTCCGCTAAGTCCACAATTCTGTGGGAGTAGAAGGCACTGATTTAGATAGAACAAGGTTCATAATGTATGTCGTCGTATCTAGAGCATATCCTAAGAACAAACCTGGCAAGTCAGAATAACTCATCATCAATCTAACCATCTCCATAAGAGAGCTATTCCTTCGCTACACTACACCATTCTGCTGGGGTGTGCCAGGTGCAGACAATTGGGATTGAATCCCAGCCTCTGATAAGTAATTCCTAAACTCTCCCAAGAGGTACTCACCACTATGATCAGATCGTAGTGTCATCTTGAATAATTGTCTATGAAAAAGATGAAATATTCAAAACTACCTCTTGCCTGGATAGACATAGGACCATACGAATCAGAATGAACCAATTCCAACACATCTTTTGGATCTATACCCCTTGGCCTTGAAAAAGGCCTCTTGGTCATCTTACCTTCCAAGCAAGATTCGCAGGTTGGGAGATCCTCCACCACTAATGAACCCCAAAGGTCCATCAGCTATCAACCTTTGAATTCTGCTTAGGTTAATATGACCAAGCCTAAGATCCGAAAGATATGTTTGGTTCATCTTCGAAGGTTCTTTTCTCTTATCGGAATTAGAAGATGAGTTAATAACTTCTATTTGCATCATGGGAGCTCGTGGTTCAAGTCATAAATTTCCTATCTATGTACCTGAATATATAATGGCCCTATTCCTTTTATAACAAATCTGTCATTAAAAGGAATAGATTATCCATCCATAATTTAGAAATTGAAATCAATTCTTTCTAAATAAAGGTACATAAAGAAAATTTCTAAGAACCAAAAACTTTATTTTTCTCAAAAGATAAATAAAATATCTCCCACTGCAATAGCCGCCATTATGGCATTGCCCAAGTAAATGGTAATATCCCCTTTAGCTAGTCGTCGGGTTTCCTGGAACCCCTGCAAAGTATTGCAGACATGATTAGTGGCTCTCGTATCTACACACCAAGTGCCAGTAGATAACACCGCTAACCATGTTATAACGACTAGACCAAAAGATATACTTTTGTTCTTGCTTCGGATTGGGATAATCCTTCTTCTCATGTCCGGTCTGCTAGTAAGTGAAGTATTTGCCTTTCGGCTTATTCACTCCTCCCTGAGATCCTCCCACCACCTTTGCTCCACCTTGTTTCTCCTTCTTCTAGCCTTTCGGCTTAGAAGTAGAAACCTTTTTGAGCAACCATGGCTTGAGGACACTCTTTGAAGAGTGAATACTCGTACTCCTTAGCAGTTAAGACAATAGCTAGATTCTTTTCCAATCAACATTAATTGGGTACAGTAAGTTTATTTCATTTAGTATTATTATAAGTGGACTGAAAATCATTTTGAAAATCCTAAGAATCACAATGATCAAATCTTCAGATTTCAAATATTATTGATTCCTCAAAACAATAAAATCCCGAAATCAACCAACACCTCAAAACACCGAGAATATTGCATGCCACGATAGTGTGGACGTATACGAATTCTACATTTGTAAGAGGAGGTTTTACCCATTAATTTTATTATCTTGTCAACCTTACTTTTGACAAATAAAATTAATAGTTGGTTCCTCTTTGGCCCTACAAATAAAAGCAGTGACTCCGATGGGGAGGATACTTTTTATTTGCATCTAAGTGTGCACCATTACACGATACTAAGGGAATTATCTCGGATTATGTGTCTTACCGATGGGGAAGTACACACGCTCCTAAATAATTTCCTATAACCATTATTTGACCTAGTGATCCGCAAACAAACTCATCCGATGGGGAGGAAGGCACTCAGAGCCGACGCGCAAGTTTGTTGCATCACATGTCAAATTGTAATGGAGGCCGCGAGAATTAATTAAAATATCCCTCTCCCACTTAGTAAATTGAAAATGAGGAATTTTCAAGCACACACAACATGCATATAAAACAAATAAACAATAAATATGGAAAAATAGAATTTTTCCAACTATTATGGCTTTGTTCTCCAATACGCATCCCGTCGTGTTGCCACCTCGTCCGCTCCTCCTATGCCATGTACGAGCCATCCGGAGATCCGAGCCGAGTATAAAACCTATTTTATTTTACATCCATCGATCCTATACTCCACGAGGGAGTGTACATGAAATCTAGATCGAAAGTAAAATAAAATAAAGAGTGGCTAAACAATGCCGTATTTAATTACAAAAATTAAATACTAATCTAGCCTCGTCAACCCCGAGGATTCAAATAATATACAATCATACACAAACAATCACATACACACATATAGCCATAATAGTCGGATCTTATGCCTGCAACCAAAAAGTTAGCCTATGCACATCCTACTATTATCCGGCATACAAAATATATGATATGTGCATGAAAGTAACCGAATCCAAAAACACACAAAACCGGAAACCATGGCTCTGATACCAATTGTTGGCATTGTGTGTGTCCTCGGAATGCTCATCGGCTCCCATGTCCCCGGATTAAAATTTTCACTAATGAAAACTAATCCGGATGGGATGAGTTTCCTAAGCACAACCAATTCGTCGTCGTGCTAACGACTCGAGCGATCGGTTGAACAAACTATTTGTTCAAGCAACACAACTCTTCTAGTCGGTTAGCCGCGGAAGAGACGACGGACGGATCGCCGGTTTTTGTGTTTCTTATCGGGGTCCATGATTATACAAATATATGCAAATATAAACATGTATAATCAACACATACATAAAGTAAACATCTACATAATAATAGAAACATGCAAAGATCATAAATAAAAGTTATAAAACTTTTATACCTCTTGATCTTCTATCGTATGTCCTAACCTCCTTGTAGACTTCGTGTGGGCGAAGATGCTCCACAAGTTGAAGCTTCTTAGATCCTCTTCAATCCAAAGAAAGAAGAACTCTCTTTCCCTTCTTGCTTGAGCCAACCACCAATCAACAAAGGATTGATGCTGCCGGCCCCAAGAATAGAGAGAACATAATGGAAACAACCAAGCAACCGAACTAGGGACAAACCCTAGCTCCTAGTGCCGCCGGCCAAGAGGAAAACAAAAGGAAAAGAGGAATAGGTTGGGCACCACCAAAGGTATAGGAAAAAGGATAGGAACTGGCCAACACCCTAGGAAGAAGAAGAACACTTCCCCTATAGTTGCCACCTACCTTTCCTTCCAAACCCTAGCCGCCCAACCAAGCTTCCTTTGGATTTCTTGCCGCCCAAGGTAGAGGAAGACAAAGTAGTGGCCGGCCAACCCTTAGAAGAAAGAAGATGAGCCCTTCCCCTATAGTTGTCGCCCAACCTAACTTCCAACCTTGCCGCCCAATCCAAAGAGCCAAACCCTAATCTAATTAGGGTTTCCTCCATAGGTTTCTTGCCGCCTAAGCATGGTGGAGAAGAGAGAACTATGAGCTAGCCACCTCCATGGAAGAAGACAAGCTTCTCCATAGGTTGCCGCCCAATCCAAATCATCACCTTGGCCCCCCAACCTAAGGAGCCAAAACCCTAATTAGGGTTTCCCCCTTGAGGTTGCTTGCCGCCCAAGCAAACTAGGCAAAACCCTAATTTCCTTAGATTCCATCATGAACCATTGAAAGGATGGAGAAGCTTGGGCGCCGGCCAAGTTAAGGAGGAAAAGGGAGGAAAGGTTTTGCCGGCCATCATTGGGAAGAAGAAGAAGAGAAGCCTCCTTCATGTTGCCGCCGAACACCATGAACCAAAACCTAACCCTAGCCTCCTCCTTTTTTCTTGCCGCCCAAGCCATCCAACTCCATCTCCAAAAACCTTCTTTTTTGCCGCCCAACCCAAGCCACCCTTTTTATAGAGTTAGGTTTAGGCCTTGGTTTTATCTCAACCGTCGGTTCTAGGGTTTTAATCTCAACCGTCGGATCTAGAGATTTAATCTCAACCGTCGGTTCTAGGATTTTAATCCAACCGTCGGATCTAGAGATTTAATCTCCACCGTCAGTTCTAGGGATTTAATCCCAACCTTCGGATCTAGAGATTTAATCTCAACCATCGGTTCTAGGGATTTAATCCCAACCGTCGGATCTAGAGATTTGTTTTCCATCATTGATCTAGACTTCATGAGGTTTATATAAGGCTACGATAGGGACCATGAGGAGGAGTTGGGTCTTGGCCACCCGATGGATCGGAACCACACAAACTCGATCCATCAATGATGTTCCATTCCACTAGAGGATCATCATTGAACTACCTCACCAACCCCCATAAATCAATATGGGCTCCATATATTATTTGTACATTTATCTCCCCGTGTTTAAGATATCGAATGTCCATCAATCGATTGATTTACTGACCATCAATCAATTAACATCTAACTCCTCGAGTAGTACCAATCAACCTTATCATCATGTTGACTAAGTCAACCTGCGGGGTTTACATGATAAACCTTATGAGCTCCTCAAGGGGACATCATCAACCTAATATATAGGACACGGATTCCTCCTATAATCAACGACACACCATGTAAATAATATCATTTCCCAACTTACCGGGCATATTGATTTAATCCATAGAAATCTCACCCTCTAGTAAATCAAAGAAATAAATACTAAGTACATGTGTCCATTATTATATCGGGATTAAGAGCATGTACAACATAATATCCGAGGTCCGATTCAATTATGTAGTCAGCAATAAATTGAATCACCTCTATGTTGGTCCTACTCAATACACCTAAGTGTACTAGTGTAACTCTATGTTCAAGATAAAACAATACCAAGCTACACTACAACCATACCAATGGTTTGTCCAAGACCATCTTGGTTGTGAGCCTCTACTTATATTCTACAAGGGACTGATAACATGATCTTCTGTACCATCACCCAAGCACCATGTTATCTACAATGTAAAGTGTTAGACAATATGCACAACATATGATAAATATAAAAGTGCAAACAATGATCATGTGATTCTTATTTCAAAATAAAGATGTTCATACTAAAGAACTAGGCTTTCAGTATACATCCCAACAGTTTTTGATTGTTTCCCTTCTTGGCATGCATCACACATCTTGTCCTTGAGAAATTTGACTTTAGGCAACCCTTTGACTAATTTCATTTTTGCTATTTTGACTATGTTCTTCATGTTTATGTGTCCTAGCCTCCTATGCCAAAGCCAACTTTCTTCCTCTTTTGCAATAAGACACTTAGTAGAAGCATTAGTAGCATAGGATAAATCAACATAATATATATTTGATTTCCTAAAACCTACTAACATGCAATCATTTAGAGTTTTGTGTCTTATAAAACATTTTGAGGAATCAAATTTAACATCAAAGTTTGCATCACTTAGTTGGCTTACACTAAGTAAATTAAATTTCATATTTTTAACTAATAATACTTTATGAATGACAAGGTTTGGGGATACCTCAATTGTGCCATTTCCTAGAATCTTAAGTTTGCCGCTATTACCAAAAGATACTTTTCCTTTGCTAGTGTGGTTGATAGTGGAGAATTTTCTCTCATCACCGGTCATGTGCTTTGAGCACCCACTATCAACTATCCACAAGCTTGGTTCTTCTACCTATATCACATGAAAAATACAATCCTTAGGTACCCAAATCTTAGGACCATTAGCATTAATTATAAATTTTTTAGGTACCCAAGCCTTTCTACCCTTGCTTTTAATCATGGATTTTCTACTAACAAGAGATGTAAATGCTACCTCCTTTTCCTTAGGCCTATATCCCAATCCGGCCTTGTTGTAAATATCCCTTTGATCCTTAATAATCATGTCTAGGTATTTAGAGCCATTAGTAAATTTTTCTAGGCATGCTCTTAAGTTACCTATTTCTTTTCTTAATTCATCATTTTCATCCCTAAGGGTACATTCATCACTAGATAACTTACCACAAGATGATTCTATACTCTTAAATGATTTAATATCTATTTTTAAATCCTTAATCCTAGTTTTCGATCTATTCAAAGCATTTTGTAGGCATGCAATAGTCTTGTAAAGTAAATCTACTTTAGGTGAGTTGTTTACCTCATCATCATCACTTGATGATGATTCGTCGCTTGAAGAAGAAGAGGACTCCTCGCTTGAGCTCCCGGCTTCTTCCTCCAATGCCATGAGGGCTAGATTCCTGGTGGCATGGCATACTTCTTCATCGTCGAAAGACTCCTCCATGCTTAGAGTGTCCCATGTTTGTGCACCATTGCCTCCTCCTTCTTCTTCTCCTTCTTTTTCTTTTCCTTCTCCTCCTTCTTCTTTAGTTCCGGGCAATTTGGCTTTATATGCCCTTTCTTGTTGCAACCAAAACAAGTCACGTTAGAGGTAGAATTTAAACTATTTGAAGACTTACCTCTTGAGGATTGGAACATCCTCTTCACATCTTTCTTGGTGAGTTTCCTTGACTTCCCACCAAACTTCTTGACGCAATGTGCCACCTTGCTTGCCGATAACTCATCTTCACTACTTGATGAGCCTTCCTCGGATTTGGATGAAGAAGACACTTCTTTCTTCTCCTTCTTCTTTTTGTCCTTCTTTCCTACAAAAAGAGCTATACCCTTCTCTTTGGATGAAGTGTTAGCTTGTTCATGTAATTGAAATTCACAAAATAGCTCATCTAACTTAACCAATGAAAGATCCCTAGAGACCTTATAGGCATCTACCATTGAGGCTCATAAGGTTGTTCTAGGGAAAGCTTATAGCACATACCTTACAAGGTCTCAGTTGTCGACCTTCTCACCTATAACATGTAGTCTGTTGACTACTTCTTTGAAGCGACCATGCATTTGGCTCACGGTCTCATTGGTCTTCATTGAGAAGCTTTGAAGTTGGCCAATTAGAAGATCTCTCTTGGCCCTTCTTATTTCTTTGGATCATTCGTTGAGCTCGATCAACTTCTCCCAAAGCTCCTTTTCCGATTCAAAAGGGCCAACCTTGCTTAATTGCTCTTTTGACAAACCACATTGAAGTGTGGTTGTTGCCTTGGCGTTGGCTTGAGCCTTCTTGGCCATGTCTCTCGTCCAATCCTTTGTCAGTATGGGTGCTCCGTGTTCGTCCACCGGCATCTCGAAACCATCTACAATACTAAACCAATTCTCAATATTATTCATTAAGTAATACTCCATCCTACCTTTCCAATCATCGAAGTCGTTGCCGTCGAAGAACGGAGGCCTCGCTGTGCTATACCCCTCTTGAAAAGCCATTCTTGCTCCGGTTGATTGTTAGATCTTCCGATGCGATCCGGGCTCTGATACCACTTGTTGGAGATCGGTTTGAAGCTAGAGGGGGGGGGTTGAATAACTTGTTTTTCTTCTCTACAAAAATATTAGCGGAATCACAACAAAAATAACAATAACACAAATGAAAAACATGCTAACACGATTCTTTTACGTGGTTCGGAGATGGCGCTCCTACTCCACGGTGATCCTTGAGGTGGATCAACCCTAATCAAATCACTATGAAGATTCCCTTTACAACAATCCCCCTCTTCTTACAAAGAATGAAACTTGAGCTTAGAGAGAGGAGGAGCTTTAAAAATACTAGAAAGCTTGAAAACTCGTGGAGGCTTGAGAGAATAATCAGAGAATGAGCATTTACCCCAAAACCCTCCACCATCCCTCTTTTTATAGAGAGAAGGTTGATTTTCCCGTTGGAGAACGATCAGTCGACTGATGCACAACATCAGTCGACTGTCGGCGTGATTAACGACTTCTGAACAACCGGATTCGCGGGATTCAGAGTCGTTTCCTCCAACAACATTCTCATCAGTCGACTGATCCATCCATCAGTCGAGTGATGGAGTGATCAGTTGAGTGTGGCTCCACTCTGTGCTCGGATTTAACTTGATCAGCCACTACCACAGTTGGCAGTCGACTGATCGCAACATCAGTCGACTGCCACAACCAAAGCAGTCGATTGATGGTCAGGGTTTCATCCTGACTCAGTCGAGCACCTAACCAGTAGACTGATACATCATATCTGTCGACTGATACTCATCAAGTATGAGTAATTCATACTTGATTTTACCCCTTAGACCTAGACTCAACCTTCTAGCTCTTCCTTAAGCCTTGCGCCTCCAGGACTCATTTTACATGTCAAAGAATCTTGAGGTAAGTACTCTAGATGAATTTTTCTCCACTATGGAATTACATGAATCTAGGCTTGAAGGAATACAAGAAGAGCCAAAAATACAACCCTCAAGGGGAGTAGCATTGTTGGCAAATAAGGGGAAGAAGAAGATAGAGATCTCCTCCTCCGATGATGATGAAGCGTCTTCATCCTCCATGGATAGCACCGAAGAAGCCTATATGGTAAGGAGGGTAAGACGTGCTTTAAAAGGTTTTCATTTTCATAAATCAAATGATAGGAATAGAAGACCAAGGGGGAAGGTCATATGCTACAATTGCCAAGGAGAGGGGCACATAAGGGATAATTGTCCCCTCCTAAACAAGAGCAAGGAAGAGAAGAAAAAGAAAGAAGAAAAGAAGAAGAAAAAGGGGAGCAAGAAAAAGAAGGAAGAGGAGAAGAAAACAAAAGAAAAGGGGAAGACCAAAGCTCTAAAGGCAAGGACTTGGGATGACCCATCCTCATCCTCCTCATCATCATCGGATGAGGAGAATGCTTTTGTCACCAATTTGTCCTTGATGGCCTTTGATGACTTGGATTGCTCCTCCACTGAAAATGAAGGATCATGCTTAAGAGGAGAGAGTTCAAGTGAAGGGGGAGCTTCTACATCCTCATCATCCGAAGAAGAAGAGGACATGGAAACTATGGTAACGAATCTTTCACCCCATAAGATAGTTTCCATGATTTCTAGCTTAACTAAGGATCTATTTAGAGCCAAGAAAAAGAACAAAATCATGCTTGACCAAATTAAGGAATTAGAGCAAAAATTAGGAAAATCATCTTTTAATGATAATGATGATGATGCATGCTCACATGAATATGTGCCATTAGATGTTAGTGATGCATGTATAAACGAAAATAGGGCATTAAGGAAAAAGGTAGACTATTTAACAAAAGCCCTAGAAAAATTCACTATAGGCTCCAACACATTAAATATGATAATTGGGAGCCAAAGAGCTAGTTTCAACAAAAAGGGCCTAGGTTATAAAGAAAAGAAAAATGAAAAGGCCTATAAATGCCTAATTGCTAGGGGACAAGATAAAAAGAAAGTAATTGCTAGAAAATGGATCCCCAAGGAATACTTAGTGAACCCAATTGGAAAGAACTTATTTTGGGTTCCAAAATCCATCCTTAAGGGTTAGAAAACCCCTAGGGTAGTCAACCATATGTAATTGACCTATATCATATTTTGGTTGACTTAGGATGGCGGGACAACATTTTTAGAATAGTGTTGGGTGATGATAACGTGCCCATAAATAGATAATAATGCTTAAATCATGATGATTAATGTAATTGCTATGTATGTGTGCAATCATGATTTATGATTTTGATATTTTGGCACATCATCATAAGAAATAGGGTTTAAATCATGTCTTAGGTGATAATTTGTTTATTATCATGATATAATACCTAATGCATGAGAACAATTCAATGAATACATGTACTTCATGATCATAATGTAGAATTAATTGATATATGCTTTTATGATCATGAGGATTGTTAGGTTGATACTTAACCTTGATAGAATTGTATGAATATAATGGTTAAGTATATACAAATATCCCCTAGGATGCATCTCACACTCACCATAGGCTACTTTGATTGAAAACTTAGCATGGGTGAGATGTTAGGATGATACAAATGTCCACTAATGCCTATGGTATTTAGATGGTCATTTAAAGTATCAAAATAGCAATAATAGAACAATCATGGGGAAGGCTTATGTTTAATCCATTGTCATATTGCCCAAAGATCATGGTTGGATATTTCATATGTTTTCAAAACAATTTCTTAATCTAAAATCTATGTATTCATGTTTTGAAACAATTGAAACCAAAACTAGGTGTTTGACTTGATACTAGAATGATCAAAAACTAGTGGTTTTTAAAGCTTTTAGATTTTTGTCAAATCTTGGAAAATATAATGATTTTTCTTGGAAACCTATTTTTCATTGATAGATATACTTAAAAGAAATATGTTCCTCAAATTTCATGATTTTTTGAATTTTCTAGAATTTTTAATGCATTTCTGAAATTACTTAGAAAATCGTAATTTGAAACTCATTGTGCTACGATCGCCATCTTGATATGATCATCGCTCATCCAAAATATTTTCCGATTTCAGATTTTAATCATGTTTTTGGTGTTCTCTTTCTATTAGACTTGATGCCATGGGTTTTATAACTTAGTGTTAATCTTTTTGATGGTGTGAAAGGGGGAGAAATAATTATGTTTAAGTTAATTATTTTAGGGGGAGAAATATATGATAGGGGGAGAAAATTTGTATGGGGAGTTTCATGGGTTAAGGGGGAGTTGCATGTTGCTATATCATGTTTATGTTTACATGCTTTCTTACCTTAGAAATTAATATCAAATGTTTTTACCTAACTTAAACGGATTGCCACACATCAAAAAGGGGGAGATTGTTATGGCAATCTCTTGCCATGATAAGGTTTTGATGTGTGTGGCAAAGGGTTTAAGTTAGGTTGTTATGTTGACTTGATATGTGCGTTGGAGTCTTGCAGGACTTAGTAATTCGCACATGGAGCCTTGGCGGGTTCACCCTCACAACCTCGTGCCTGAGTCGGAGAAGGAGCATTGCAGAGCCATGCGCTTGATGCTGCCGAGGGACCGCCGGACGAGATGACTTGAAGTGAAGCCAAGGAAGCAGACTTCGGAGGCAAGAGACGCGAAGGAGCATTGCAGAGCTGTGCGCCTGATGCTGCCGAGGGACGTGGCCGCGAACGAAGAGAGCTTCAGCGAGGGACATCGAGTGAGATGAGAGAATGAGTGAAATGTAAGTAGCTCATTAGGTGAACTTGGCCGAATGGCTGAGTGTCGGAGACTTGACCGCAAGGGTCAAGGTTTACCCAACCGCCGGAAGCTCAAACTTATGTTAAGTTTGAGTTTCACACGACACCAGTCGACTGTCATGTAATGGCATTCGACTGCTCTGAGTCGAGTGAGTTCGACTGGTATCCGACTGATAGGTTTATGCTCAGCAGTCGACTGCCATGGAATGACAGTCGACTGCCAGAGGATATCGTGGGCACAGAACCGCTCGTAGCCGACTGGGTAGTCGACTACGGAGGCAACAGTCGACTGGTGAGGTCCATCAGTCGACTGCCAAGAGTTCCGTTGGACTACAACGGTCCAGATCCGACGTGTTCGGAGGCAGTTGTAGTGACGAAAGTCGACTGCCAAGGGTAGCAGTCGACTGGTGGCGGCCAACGGGAAGAAATCATCCCTCTCTATAAAAAGAGAGGGTGTGAGCCTTTGAGAGGCTAATGCTTATGCTCTATGTGATCTTCCTAATGCCCCACAAGCTCTAAACTCTTCTTACTTGTTTTTACTCCATTCTTATTGTAAGAAGAGTGATCTTGATTGTAAAGGTTACCTCCACCTAGCTTGGTGCAAAGGAGAGACCAATAGTGATTGGCTTTGAAGGAGTGATTCACCTCGGACGAATCGGGATTGTGGATTAGCGGCGTAGCCGTGAACCACATTACATTCTTTGTTAGCGTTTGTATTTTCATTTATTGCTTTGTCTTTATTGTTTATGCTTCCGCTTGCACTAACTATTGTGTAGACGAGCAAACGAACGAGAGAATTCCGACATCCATCGTAAGAGGGCTATTCACCCCCCTCTAGCCGACCAATCGATCCCCAACATACACCGCCAAGACTACATGCTTGGACTTATGCTGTCAAAACTTGCCTTTGGACTTCCTTTGCCACGGTCTGTTTGGACTTAATGCCGCCAAGACAACATGCTTGGTCTTATGCCGCCAAACCTTTACCTTAGACTTCTCTTGCCAAGATCATACTTGGACTTTGCCTTTACCTGTCACTTAATCATGTTCACCATTAGATCACAAATTGTTGCCTAACTTAGATGATTATCCAAACATCAAAACATATAAATGCTTGAGGCATTGTTGCACCAATACCAAGGACCTCCAGCTCATTCAAATGAGCCATCATCTTGAGAACATGATCCCTTACGGGTGTTCCCTAGATCATGGTGGTCGTCATCAAGTTTCTCATGGCTTCTTGCCTCGCAGCCCGATTCTGGTCTCCGAAAAGCTCCTTGAGATTGAGCATCATATCATAAGCAGTGGACATTGCTTGATGCTGATGTTGGAGTACATTTGACATAGATGCCAAAATATAACACCCCGCCATCTCATCAGCCTTGATCTACTTCTTATAGCTCTCTCTCTCCTTTTCCCCAGAATCATCTGCAGGATTGGGAGGACACTCCTCGAGGAGTACATATTTGTATTCCTCAGCAGTCAAGACAATGTCTGTTAGTAATATATGAGAGATGTCCTAAGGAAATCGCCTTATGTATGAACCATTTATATGATAAATGAAGATTCACTATTTGAGTATACATATTTTATGTATTTGATTGGATCTTAAACTCATTTACTGAATGTCCACGATACGATTCACAGCATGAGAGAATTTGTGATTGGATCACAACTAGTGAGTATCTCTACATGTGTAATTGTGATGTATCGGAATTATCCCTAGTCGATGAATTGATGGATTTGGACACCATCAATTCTGTCGAGACTAGCACGAGGTATACTCCTTGGTGTATCCAAGCAGCTGATTCTCACTGGCTGGAGACATAGTGATGTCCGGAGTTAATCGTGGATGCTAGTTATGGTAACTAGTTCATTGGAGTGACCAACCGTAAGACTTCATATGATTTTCTGCATATATAGATATGTCAATGAAGTTCTTACTGTGGCTTAAGTGCGATGTTCCTTTGACTTGCGGTATTCAAGTCATCTTGATCATAGAGACTTATGCTTTGACATCTTAAGCAAACATCTCTAAGGAGATGTGGACCCGGGATGATTGGGTATAAGTCGAAGTGATCGAAGGTGTTTGAATAGCCTATAAAGGATTCACCACTCCTTGCGAGGATATGTATACCCATGGCCTCTCGTCGGATTGTTACTAAAGTCTTTGGCCAAAGCATTACATGTTTAGAGTAAGGTACTCTTCGATACATGTGGAGTAACTAGAATCCGTAGGACGAGGAACTGATACTTGGGCTAGGTGTGACGTAGTCAGCCTAGTGGGGACTGACACTATAGACCATGTCCTGAACCAAGTGGGTATAAGATGAGTGAAGGGAATGAGGCACGATTCATTCGAGCTACTGAAGGGTTTCAGAAATAGTTCGGGATCAACCGTTGATCTTTTCGGTTAATTGGGGATCATGATGTACTACTAGGTGCCACTCATGATCGTTCTATAATTAATGGTTAATTATAGACGGCCAACATAAACCGAGAAGCTATTTGGTCACACGCACAACGAGTGTAATCCAAAGGATTTAAAACGAGCTTGAGAATGTGATTCTCAGACCGAGAGAAACTAGGTTTGGTTGGACCAAACATAAAGCGAGCATGAAATCGTTTCAGTCGCAATGGAAGCGTGGATGGGCTGCGTCTTATGAAGACGTAATAGATGGACCAAAATGGTTTGGTTCTAATCCAATGGATAAGAATAAACCAAAGGGTTTGGTTTATTTTAAACGAATGAACCAAAAGTTGGTTCGGTTCGTTTTAACTTAAAATAAACCATCATGGTTTGGTTTATTTTAACTTATCTTAATGGAGCGGGTTAACGGGCTTTATGGATATGATCCATTAACCATTAAGAGAATTAGTTCTCTATAAAATAGGGCTTAAACCCTAATCCCAAAACCCTAATCTATTTTGGCCGCCCAACATAGTTGCCGCCCACTTCCTTGGTGATTTCGGCGCCCAACTACAAGCTGCCACCGCTCAGCTTTGTGCCGCCATCCAAGAACCTTGCCGGCGTCCAAGCTTCAGCCGGTGAACCTCCGGCGACCCTCCGGTGATCTTCTATAGGTTCGGCATCAAGGTGAGCTTCTTCTCTCCTTGTTTTTGGCCGGCGCCTACTCCTCCACCAAGCTGTCCAGTTTTCTGGACAGCTTCTTCTCCTCTCGTCGGAGCGTCGTTTGGACGACGGTTAGTGCTCCGACAGCGGCTAACATACCGGGGATTTGATCTCCGGTAATCCTCTGAGGTGGAGGACGAAGGATTCGTCAATCGGTTGATGAATACCTCTCCGGAGAAGCAAGTCTTGAGGACTTGTTTTTAGGTCCGAATTTGGATTCGGATCGTGATCATCTCTCGATCACGTCGTCTTCAACACGAGGCTAGTAACTCGTACGAAGACGAAGCTCGTGACTTAGCGAAGTCATCCCGAGGAGCTCGGCGTGGATACGGATAGAGACGATTCTTACGAGGATCGTTCCGGTTGATGCCGTTCCCGCTACACGTCATACGAAAGGTATAACGTAGTTTAATTTCCTTTTATTCCAAATTTTAATTTACGGTTATGTCTACACTTGTTGTAATATGCATGCGTGTGTTGTGTGTGTTGTAATAAATATAGATTTATTATTTTTAATTGCTTCCGCTGTGCTCATGTTTACGAAACATGATCGAACACACGCCAAACCCAACAGGGTATCGTGAGCCTGTGTTGTGTTTCGACATAATCGTAAAATGGTTTTGCGATAGTCATAATGTATTTCTGGAAATTTTCTAAATTTTGGAAATTTAGAAGTATTTATGGAAATTTTTCAATTTTGGAAAGTCTAGAAGTATTTATGGAAATCTTCCACTTTTGGAAAGTTGGAAGTATTTATGGAAATTGATATTTTCCATAAATAAAATATTTGATTAGATTCTGGAAATTTGTTTCCTAATTTAATCTTGATTTGATTTGGGAAATCAAATCTTTAAAATATTTTATTTCCATAAGTAGTTTTGAAGATTTAGGAAATTGGTTTCCTAAATAGATTTTCCTAAATCAAATAATTCCATGAATAAAATATGTGATTAGATTTGGAAATTTGTTTCCTAATTTAATTATGATTTGATTTGGAGAATCAAATCTTAAACATATTTTATTTCCATAAATAGTTATGACATATAAGGAAATATTGTACATGACATAAATTGTATGACATGTAATTGCATTAGATGCATAACATAATGCCATGCGTGTCGTGACATGTAGATGTATGCCATGTATGCCATGCCATGTAGATAATAGTTATTTGCATGCAAAGAGGATGAGACATAAAAACCTTTAAACAATATTAAAGCCTACACCTTCCATTAATATGGTTTGAACGGAGTTAGTTTCTTGTTTGGGTTGTTGGACTCTCTCCAAGCCCTGCTCGAACCCGAACATGTTCAAACCATGGAATAGTTTAATACTAATATGGTAAGAGTCAGAGGTCAATCGTTAGCTTTGGTTGTTGGACTCTCTCCAAGCTGGGCTAATTGGTTGAATGCGCTCTAACCATATTAAAACTATTCTTGATTAATGGGTTGACTTTAACCTGGAGCATCGGCTTGTTGGACTCTCTCCAAGGTCGATGTTAAGGGAGGTGAAGTTGGGTGCTATGCATAAGATGCATACTTGTTAATGTGTTAACAACCTAATGTATGTGTGAACATTCAATTAGTTGATAGCACATTGTGATAGTTGCATATACGTGATATGCAATCAGTATAGATGATACCTACCGTCATAGCTATGAATGGCTTGTTGGACTCTCTCCAAGGTTGTTCATAACTATGATGGATATCAACCCATTCGGAGATGAACCTACAATCTCCCGAAGTGATTTTGAGGTTTTTGAAATTCGAAAAATGAATGGGATTTATAAATGTATATTGATGCATTTTAAATTGTTTTCTCATATATGCTCGTTTTGTATTTCTAGGTCAATAAATTGATCATGACGTCTTTGAATTTGCGCACTATTTTGGATTCAAACAAACTGACTGGGCCTAACTTCTTGGACTGGCTTAGAAACCTGAGAATTGTTCTCAAGGCGGAAAAGCTTGCATATGTCCTTGAAGAGACTCTTCCTAACCGTCCTAAGGACGATGCAACTCCAGACCAAATGTTGGTCTATCAGAAGCATGTGCGGTCCGGTGGCGAGTTGCATCATGCTAGCGGCGATGGTACGAGCAAAAGCGGCATGAGCATATGGATGCTAATACTATGGTCTTCCATCTTCATGAGTTGTTCGATGAGCAAGCGAGATCCGAAGGTTCGAGGTCTCTAGGCTCCTCTTCACTACGAAGATGCAAGAAGGTTCGCCCAGAGTGCGGTTTGTGCTAAAGATGAACGGGTACATCGAGCGGCTAGCTACCCTCGGTTTTGTGATGGATCATGAGTTAAGTATTGACTTAATTGCATTGTTTGCCCAAGAGTTTCGCAATTTGTGATGAACTATCGGATGAACAAATTGGAATCCACCATTCGAGCTCCTCAATATCTTGAAGGCTGGAGCCTTCTATAAAGCATGAGGAGAAGCGGTTCATTAGTTGATTCCTCAAAGAAAGGTTCTAAGAGGAAAGAAAAGGAAAAAGAAAGAAAAGGCAAAGAAGGCGAACTACAAGAAAAAGGGCACTTGCCATCACTTGTGGCAAGGAAGGCCATCATGAAGAAGCTGCAAGATTTATCTTGAGTCCATGAAGAAGAAGAAGGCATCCGATGCCCCATCCTCTTGTATCTTCAAGTTATTGATTGTCATTCTATTTCCTTAGACACTTGGGTATTGGATCTTGGGTGTGGCTCACATATATGTAATGACATACGGGGGGCTAAGGAATAGAAGAAGACTCGTCGAGGAGGAGTCAAATTTGTGAGTTGGCAATGGAGCAAAGGTTGCCGCCATCGAACTTATTTCTTCAAGCTCCCTAGTGGACTAGTCTTGGAACTGGACAATTGCTATTATGTTCCTTCTCTAATAAAGAACATTGTTTCTATTTCCTGCTTAAATAGAAATGGTTTCCATTTGACGTTTAGTAACAATTGTTGTTATATAACTTTGAATGGCGTACTTTATGGAACTGGAACTTTGAGTAATGGCATTTATACGTTGGACGTATCCAGTGACATTTTCAATATCGAAGTGAGCAACACGCGTGCTCGAAAAGATAATCAAATAGACTCCTATATGTGGCATTGTCGTCTTGGGCATATAAGCAAGAAACGCATGTCCGAATTACACCGATGTGGAATTCTGGAATCGTTTGAATTGGATTCATACGATACATGCGAATCATGCTTAAAAGGCAAGATGACTAAGTTACCTTTTACTGGAAAGGGTGAACGAGTGGGAGAGTTACTAGGTCTAGTACATACTGATGTATGTGGACCTATGTCAACTCAAGCTTTAGGAGGCTATAGCTACTTCATAACCTTCACCGATGATCACTCACGGTTTGGGTATGTGTTCTTGATGAAACACAAGTCTGAAGCCTTTGAAAGGTTCAAAGAATTCAGAAATGAAGTAGAGAAACAACATGACAAAAGTATTAAAAGACTTCGATCGGATCGAGGTGGTGAATACTTAAGTCAAGAGTTTCTTGATTATCTAAGAGACAATGACATATTGTCTCAATGGACTCCGCCCTATACACCACAGCATAATGGTGTATCTGAGAGGCGAATCGGACCTTGTTGGACATGGTCGTCAATGATGAATCATGCGACTCTTCCCAAGTCCTTTTGGGGTTATGCACTCGCATTGTTTACTTGTTAAGCAGAATGCCTACCAAGGTAGTCTCAACTACTCCATATGAGATATGGAATGGTAAGAAACCTCATGTATCTTACTTGAAGATATGGGGTTGTCTCGCTTATGTGAAGCGGTGATCAGACGCATAAAGCTGGATGCTAAGTCCGATAAATGTCTATTTATTGGATACCCTAAGGAAACAAGGGGTTACCAATTCTATCATCTGTGGAACAAAAGGTGTTTGTTTCAAGGCATCTGTGTTTCTAGAGAAAGAGTTTCTCTTGCAAGAAAAGCGATGGGAGTGTCGTCGAGCTTGAGGAAACTCGAGATACTCAAATAGACATTGATGAGATACAGTGAAGCACAATGTAGATAACTCATAGTGATGAGCAATCTACTTTGGACCTCCATCAGTAACACCACATCTTCGTAGATCTGGTAGAACACGCAATATTCCTGAGAGATATGGATTTCTCGTAAGTGAATCGAACGACGCGTTACTCATTGATGATGAGGAGCCTACCAGTTATGAAGAAGTGCTGACAAGTTCAGAAAGGGATAAGTGGCTTGGTGCCATGAAGTCGGAAATGGATTCCATGTATGAAAACCAAGTTTGGAACTTGGTTGACCCACTGAAGGCATCAAGCCTATAGGGTGCAAGTGGGTTTTCAAGAGGAAAACCGACATGGATGGTAATGTGATTACCTATAAGGCTAGATTGGTGGCAAAGGATATCGTCAAAAGCAAGGTGTTGATTATGACGAAACCTATTCCTTTGTAGCTATGCTTAAATCCATTCGGATGCTCCTGGCCATAGCGGCTCATTATGATTATGAGATATGGCAGATGGATGTGAAAACAGCTTTCCTTAATGGAAACCTGCTCGAGGACGTGTATATGATACAATCTGAGGGTTTCACATCGGTTGATAAAACCAAGGTATGCAAATTGCGACGATCCATTTATGGATTGAAGCAAGCATCCAGGAGCTGGAATATCCGTTTTGATGAGACGATCAAAAAGTTTGATTTCTCACAAAATCCAGACGAACCTTGTGTGTACAAGAAGGTTAGTGGGAGTGCAGTCGTGTTCCTAGTATTGTATGTCGATGACATATTACTTATAGGAAACGATGTGTCAATCTTACAGTCAGTGAAGGTTTGGTTATCCAAGACATTCTCCATGAAAGACCTGGGAGAAGCAACCTACATCCTTGGGATTAAGATCTATAGAGATAGATCGAAACGGTTGCTTGGTCTTTCGCAGTCTACATATATAGACCGAGTGCTAAAGAGGTTTAGCATGTCGGAATCCAAGAAAGGTTATTTGCCCATCAGGCATGGGGTACACCTTTCAAAGTCTATGTGTCCGCGCACAGAAGACGAGAGGATTTGCATGAGTAAGATTCCCTATGCATCCGCAATAGGATCTATCATGTATGTTATGTTATGTACGAGGCCCGATGTATCATATGCTCTGAGTGTCACGAGCAGATACCAGTCTGATCCAGGAATGGATCATTGGGCGGCTGTTAAGACGATCCTTAAGTACTTGAGAAGAACTAAGGATGTGTTCCTAATATATGGAGAAAGGGTACATGGTGATACGTGGGTATACGGATGCCATCTCCAGACAGACAAGGATGATTCCATGTCTCAGTCTGGGTATGTATTCACCTAGAATGGAGGCGCAATAAGTTGGAAAGGTTCCAAGCTTGACACTATAGCGGATTCTGCCACTAAGGCAGAATACATTGCAGCTTTGGAAGCAGCAAAGGAAGCGGTTTGGATCAAGAAGTTCATCTATGAACTTGATGTGGTCTCATCAATGATCCAAACATGTGCTTCGCCGCTATCATCTTATCAGAGAGATCATCAGTAGGAATGAAATACAAATCGAGAAAATTCCCACTGAAAGGAACTTAGCGGATCCCTTGACTAAAGCATTACCTCAAAGCAAGTTTGAGGGTCATGTTAGAGACTATGGTATTGGATACCGTAGCGATTGGCATTAGGCCAAGTGGGAGTCTGTTAGTAATATATGAGAGATGTCCTAAGGCAATCGCCTTATGTATGAACCATTTATATGATAAATGAAGATTCACTATTTGAGTATACATATTTTATGTATTTGATTGGATCTTAAACTCATTTACTGAATGTCCACGATACGATTCACAGCATGAGAGAATTTGTGATTGGATCACAACTAGTGAGTATCTCTACATGTGTAATTGTGATGTATGGAATTATCCCTAGTCGATGAATTGATGGATTTGGACACCATCAATTCTGTCGAGACTAGCACGAGGTATACTCCTTGGTGTATCCAAGCAGCTGATTCTCACTGGCTGGAGACATAGTGATGTCCGGAGATAATCGTGGATGCTAGTTATGGTAACTAGTTCATTGGAGTGACCAACCGTAAGACTTCATATGGTTTTCTGCATATATAGATATGTCAATGACGTTCTTACTGTGGCTTAAGTGCGATGTTCCTTTGACTTGCGGTATTCAAGTCATCTTGATCATAGAGACTTATGCTTTGACATCTTAAGCAAACATCTCTAAGGAGATGTGGACCCGGGATGATTGGGTATAAGTCGAAGTGATCGAAGGTGTTTGAATATCCTATAAAGGATTCACCACTCCTTGCGAGGAGATGTATACCCATGGCCTCTCGTCGGATTGTTACTAAAGTCTTTGGCCAAAGCATTACATGTTTAGAGTAAGGTACTCTTCGATACATGTGGAGTAACTAGAATCCGTAGGATGAGGAAATGATACTTGGGCTAGGTGTGACGTAGTCAGCCTAGTGGGGACTGACACAATAGACCATGTCCTGAACCAAGTGGGTATAAGATGAGTGAAGGGAATGGGGCACGAATCATTCGAGCTGCTGAAAGGTTTCAGAAATAGTTCTGGATCAACCGTTGATCTTTTCGGTTAATTGGGGATCATGATGTACTACTAGGTGCCACTCATGATCGTTCTATAATTAATGGTTAATTATAGACGGCCAACATAAACCGAGAAGCTATTTGGTCACACGCACAACGAGTGTAATCCAAAGGATTTAAAACGAGCTTGAGAATGTGATTCTCAGACCGAGAGAAACTAGGTTTGGTTGGACCAAACATAAAGCGAGCATGAAATCGTTTCAGTCGCAATGGAAGCGTGGATGGGCTGCGTCTTATGAAGACGTAATGGATGGACCAAAATGGTTTGGTTCTAATCCAATGGATAAGAATAAACCAAAGGGTTTGGTTTATTTTAAACGAATGAACCAAAAGTTGGTTCGGTTCGTTTTAACTTAAAATAAACCATCATGGTTTGGTTTATTTTAACTTATCTTAATGGAGCGGGTTAACGGGCTTTATGGATATGATCCATTAACCATTAAGAGAATTAGTTCTCTATAAAATAGGGCTTAAACCCTAATCCAAAACCCTAATCTATTTTGGCCGCCCAACATAGTTGCCGCCCACTTCCTTGGTGATTTCGGCGCCCAACTACAAGCTGCCACCGCCCAGCTTTGTGCCGCCGTCCAAGACCCTTGCCGGCGTCCAAGCTTCAGCCGGTGAACCTCCGGCGACCCTCCGGTGATCTTCTATAGGTTCGGCATCAAGGTGAGCTTCTTCTCTCCTTGTTTTTGGCCGGCGCCTACTCCTCCACCAAGCTGTCCAGTTTTCTGGACAGCTTCTTCTCCTCTCGTCGGAGCGTCGTTTGGACGACGGTTAGTGCTCCGACAGCGGCTAACATACCGGGGATTTGATCTCCGGTAATCCTCTGAGGTGGAGGACGAAGGATTCGTCAATCGGTTGACGAATACCTCTCCGGAGAAGCAAGTCTTGAGGACTTGTTTTTAGGTCCGAATTTGGATTCGGATCGTGATCATCTCTCGATCACGTCGTCTTCAACACGAGGCTAGTAACCCGTACGAAGACGAAGCTCGTGGCTTGGCGAAGTCATCCCGAGGAGCTCGGCGTGGATACGGATAGAGACGATTCTTACGAGGATCGTTCCGGTTGATGTCGTTCCCGCTACACGTCATACGAAAGGTATAACGTAGTTTAATTTCCTTTTATTGCAAATTTTAATTTACGGTTATGTCTACACTTGTTGTAATATGCATGCGTGTGTTGTGTGTGTTGTAATAAATATAGATTTATTATTTTTAATTGCTTCCGCTATGCTCATGTTTACGAAACATGATCGAACACACACACGCCGCGGTGCCGGAAACCCAACAATGTCTAGATTCCTCTACCAATCAACATAGTTGGGTCCAGTAAGTTTGTTCTCTTTCAGTATCACAGCATGTGGGTTGAAAGTCATTTTTAAAGAAAACCTAAGAATCACATAAATCAAAACATTAGATTTCAAAAAATTATTGATTCCTCAAACAATAAAATTTTAAAATCAACCAACACCTCAAAACACCGAGAATATCATATGCCACGATAGTGTGGACGTATATGAATTCTACATTTATAAGAGGAGGTTTTACTCATTAATTTTACTATCTTGTCAACCTAACTTTTTGACAAGTAAAATTAATAGTTGGTTCCTCTTTGGCCCTACAAATAAAAGTTGTGACTCCGATGGGGAGGATACTTATATTTGTATCTAAGTGTTCACCACTACTCGGTACCAAGGTAATTATCTCGGGTTATGTGCCTTCCGATGGGGAAGTACACACGCTCCTTGAAAATTCCCTATAACCATATTTGACCTTGTGATCCGCAAATAAACTCATTCGATGGGGAGGAAGGCCCTCAGAGCCAACGCACAAGTTTGTTTGCATCACTTGTCAAATCATAATGGAGGCCGTGGGATTTTTTTTAAAAATTCTCTCTCCCACTTAGTAATTTGAAATTGAGGAATTTTCCTAGCCTACGACATGCATATGAAACAAAAAGCAATAAATATGAAAAATAATTTATTTTCCAACTATTAAGTCTTTTGTCTTCAATATGTCTCCCGTCGGATCACCATCTCGTCCGCTCCTCCTACGCCATGTACGAGCCATCCGGAGATCCGAGCCGAGACTAAAACCTATTTTAATTTACATCCATCGATCCTATACTCCACGAGAGAGTGTACATGAAATCTAGATCGAAAGTAAAATAAAATAAAGAGTGGCTAAACAATGTCATATCTAATTTACAAAAAATCAAATACTAGCCTCGTCAACCCCGAGGATTCAACAAAATAAATATTTACACACATACAATCACATACACACATATTGCCATAATAGTCGGATCTGATGCCTGCAACCAAAGAGTTAAACTACATATTTCCTACTATTATTCGGCACATATAATATATGAAAAGTGCATAAAAAAGTTAACCGAATCCTAAACACAAAAAATCAGAAACCTTGGATCTTATACCAATTGAAGGGTTTTGCTTATCGAGTCCGTGAGGGGAAACTTTGCTTCCCACTTCACCTCGGTCGCTTGTTCATGGTGATCCCATCGATGTCCCCGGATTAAAAAAATTTAATCCTAGACAAAAGGGATTGCCCAAATAACCAAGTCATCGTCGTGCTATTTATTTAGAGAGGTCACTTGAACAAACTCGTTGTTCAAGCGACCAACCTCTATTCTACGAGTAGCCATGGAATAGACGATGTCCGGATCGCCAGTTTTTGTATTTATGTTGGGGATCCAAGTATTATTTAGCCACATACATAAAGTAAAACATCCACACAACACATGCATATAATTTAAAAGCAATTATAAACATAATACAAAAGAACACTAATCAAAATAAACAAGATTATACCTCTTGTTATACCTCTTGATCATCTATTGTATGTCCTTTCCCCTTTTGGACGTCGTGTGTACGACGATCTTCCAAAAGTCGAAGCTCCAAGATCGCCAATCTTTCTTCCTTGTTCACTCCGAACAAAGGAAGATCATAAAACAAAAACTCATCTTCCTATCTAGAACCGGCCACCAAGTCAATAAACTCGATGTTGCCACCAGCCAAGCAAGAAAACATGGAGTATAGAAACTGGCCTAAGGAGAATCAATGAGGGCATGGGCACCGGCCAACACTTGGAGAAGAGAAAGGAAAGCAATCCTTCTCCTTGTTGCCGCCCAAACCCTAAACTAAGATCTCCTAATTTCTGGCCAAGGATGAAGGTAAGAAGAATAGGTTGAGCTCCGGCCAAGGTAGAGGGAAGAAGAAGAGGGGCCGGCCAACCTTAGGAAGAAGAAGATGAATCCCTCCTCCACTTGTTGTCGCCCACCATCAACCCCCAAAACCTAACTCTAGCCGCCCACTCCTATTCCTATCCTAACTAGGATTGCTTGCCACCCAAGGGAAGCAACCCTAATTCCATCCATCAGAATCCATAGATGATAGGGAGAAGCTTGGGTGCCGGCCAAGCCAAGGAGAGATGAAGGAAGAAGGGTTCCGGCCACCAAAGGAAGAAGAAGAAGAAGAAGAACATCTTTCCTTAATTATGGCCACCCAAAACCCTAATCCTCCCTTGCTCTTGCCACCCAAAACCCTAGCCCCCTTTCCTCTCATTTTCTTGATGCCCACCCCTAGTACACCCTTTTATAGAGTTAGGGATAAGCCTTGGTTTAATCTCCACCATTGGTTCTAGGGATTTAATCTCAACCGTCGGATCTAAAGATTTAATCTCAACTGTCGGATCTTAGAGATTTAATCTCTACCTATGGATCTAGAGTTTTGTTTCTATCCATTGGATCTAAGCTTCATGAGGTGTTAATAGGCTACAGTAGGGGACCATGGGGAGGAGTTGGATCTTGAGCACCCATGGATCAAGCCCACATAAAGTCCGATCCATTAAAGATAATCCAATCCACTAAAGGATTATCATTGATCTACCTCACCAACCCCCATAAGTTAATATGGGCTCCATATATTATTTGTATATTTTCTCCCCGTGTTTAAGATCTTGAATGTCCGTTGATTAATTAATTTACTGACCATTAATTAATCAACATCTAACTCCATGAATAGTACCACTCAACCTTTTCATCATGCCAGACCAAGTCAACCTGCAGGGTTTACATGATGAACCTTATGAACTCCTCAAGGGGACATCATTATCCTAATATATATGATACAGTTTCCTCCTAAAATCAACGACACACCAAATAAATAATATCATCTCCCAAGTTACCTAGCCTATAGATTTAATCTATAAGTCTCGCCCATTGGTAAATCAAAGAGATGAATACTAAGTATATGTACCCGTTATTATATCGGGATTAAGAGAATATACTGAATAATATTTGAGGTCTGATTCGATTATGTAGTCAGCAATAAATCGAATCTCCTCTAAGTCAGTCCTGCTCAATACACACAAAGTGCACTAGTGTGATTCTATGGTCAAGACAAACCAATACCAAATCACACTACAACCATTCCGATGGTTTGTCCCAAGCCATTTCAGTTGTGAGCCTTTACTTATACTTTACAAGGAGGCGATAACATGATCTCCCGTGTGACACCACACACCATGTTATCTACAATGTAATGTATTAAACAATATTACATAACCATAATAATGCAAAGAATGATTATGTGATTCTTATTTCAAAATAAAGATGTTCCTACAAAAGATAGACTTTTCTGTATACATCCCTATAATCTCCCACTTAAACTTTAAGACTATGCTGTCCTCAAACTGCCATACATCTGATCTCCATTCCCTCCACATGCCTATCAATGCTCTCGCTAGAAGGGCCTCAGTGAAAAGGGTCTACCAGGTCATCCTCTAATGCAATCTAGGCGACAACAACTTCTACCTCCTTTACGATTTCTCGTATCAGGTAGTACTTGCGCTCTATGTGTTTACTTGCCTTATGAGCTCGTGGTTCCTTCGAGTTTGCAACTGCACCATTATTATCATAATAAATT
The DNA here is from genome assembly GCA_025175895.1 of Wurfbainia villosa. Lineage (NCBI taxonomy): Eukaryota > Viridiplantae > Streptophyta > Magnoliopsida > Zingiberales > Zingiberaceae > Wurfbainia > Wurfbainia villosa. Next base: position 31,585,243 of record CM045992.1, on the reverse strand, counting down.
GTGATAGTTCTGGGAAAACCAGGAATCACATCCAAGTCCATCAGGAAGTTCCTGAACCACACAGTTCTTTGGCCGCCTCAGAGGCTGCCACATACTTAGCTTCCATGGTGGAGTCCGCCACGCATTTCTGCATGACACTCCTCCATACAATGGCTCCACCTCCCAAAGCAAACACAAAACCTGAGGTAGACTTACTGTTATCCCTATCAGATTGGAATTCGAAATTCGTGTAACCCACAGGGAGTAATTGGTCTGCCCAGTAAACCAGCATATAATACTTAGTCCTTCTCAGGTACTTTAATATATGCTTTACCGCAATCCAATGTCCCTGTCCTGGATTACTCTGATATCTGCTGACCATGCCCACGGCAAAGCAGATATCTGGTCTCATACATAGCATCGCATACATGAGACTTCCTACTGCCGAAGCATAAGGAACCACCTTCATCTCATCTATCTCCTCAGATGATCTAGGAAACATCTCATAAGATAAATGAACTCCATGCCTGAAAGGTAGAAAACCCTTCTTGGAGTTCTGTATGCTAAAATGATCCATAATCGTGTCTATGTATGAAGCTTGAGATAAGCACAACATCCTTTTCCTGCGATCCCTTATAACCTTGATCCCAAGGATGTGTCCCACTCCTCCCAAGTCCTTCATATCAAACTGTTTGGACAACCATACCCTTACGTCCGATAACACTTTGATATTGTTGCCAATCAACAAAATGTCATCTACGTATAGTACAAGAAATACCACTACGTTTCCGTCACATCTCTTGTATACACAAGACTCATCCGGACTTTGAATAAATCCATAAGACAGGATTACCTCATCAAAACGGATATACCAAGACCTAGAAGCTTGCTTTAATCCATAAATGGACCGATTATGCTTAAATACAAGATCCTCTTTGCTAAGATACTGTATCTTTATCTTGAATTGCCTCGTCATATGTCCAGGGATCAGGTTCACGTTCGCCAGGGATCAAATCAGAGATTCTCCCAAGAACATGAATCTATTAGGCTGTCTCACAACCCTCCCATTACGACGAGATATCACCTTTGTACCCTCTGTGACACGCGGTGCAGTGACATGGTATATCCTCTTGTACCGGTGGTACTGAAGAAGTGACTTCCCCTTTTAATTCCTCCAGGACTATTTTACTCTTGGGCTTGTGGTTCATCACATAGTCTTCCTCTATTAATCTGGCGTTCGTGCTAACGATCACCCTCTGATCTCTAGCACTATAAAACAAACCAGCCTTCGTTCCTCTAGGATAGCCAACGAACATGCGTACTTCTGTATGAGGTTCCAATTTACCAGCATCTGCCTTCAGCACATGTGTTGGACTCCCCATATCCGAATATGTCTTAGACTAGGCTTTCGCCCAGTCCACAATTGTGTGGGAGTAGTAGGCACTGATGGAACCAAGTTCAGAATGAATACTGCCATATCTTGAGCATATCCCCAGAACGAATTCGGCAACTCAGAATAACTCATCATCTATCTAACCATCTACATAAGAGTCCTATTCCTTCGCTCTGCTACACCGTTCTGCTGGGGTGTGCCAGGTGCAGACAATTGGGATTGAATCCCAGCCTCTGATAAGTAATTCCTAAACTATCCCAAGAGGTACTCACTACCACGATCAGATCATAGTATCATCCATATCTTGAATAATCATCTATGAAAAAGATGAAATATTCAAGACTACCTCTTGCCTGGATAGACATAGGACCATACAAATCAGAATGAACCAATTCAAACACATCTTTGGATATATACCCCTTGGCCTTGAAAAGGCCTCTTGATCATTTTACCCTCCAAGCAAGATTCGCAGGTTGGGAGATCCTCCACCACTAATGAACCCAAAGGTCCATCAGCTATCAAGCTTTGAATTCTTCTTAGGTTAATGTGACCAAGCCTAAGATGCCAAAGATATGTTTGGTACATCTTCGAAGGTTCTTTTCTCTTATTGGAATTAGATGATGAGTTATTTAATTTCAATATGCATCGTGGGAGATTTTGGTTCAAGTGTGTACAAATTTCCTATCAATGCACCCGAACAGATAATGTCCCTATTCCTTCTTATAACAACTCTGTCATTATAAGAAATAGCATATCCATCCATAGACAATTTAGAAACCGAAATTAAATTCTTTCTAAATAAGGGTACATAAAGGCAATTCTTAAGAACCAAAAGTTTATTTTTCTCAAAAGATAAATGAACCTCTCCCACTGCAACAGCTGCCACCTTCGTGGCATCGCCCAAGTATACGGTAATATCCCCCTCAGCCAGTCGTCTAGTTTCCTAGAACCCCTGCAAAGTATTGCAGACATGATCAGTGCCTCCCGTATCTACACACCAGGTACTGGTAGATAACACTGCTAAATATGTTTCAACGACTAGACCAAAAGATATACCTTTGTTCTTGCGGTTGGGACAGTCCTTCTTCCAGTGTCCAGTCTGCTTACAAGTGAAGCACTTGCCTTTCGGCTTCTTCACTCCTCCCTGAGTACCTCCCACCGCCTTCGCCCAGTTTGTTTCTTCTTCTTCTTGCCTTTCGACTTAGAAGTAGAAATCTTTTGGGTCACCATGGCATGTGCCCGAGCACTCTGACGAAATAACCCCTCTGCCACCTGGAGTTCTGTCAGAAACTCTGCCATCAAATACAACCTCTTGTTCATGTTGTAGTTCAGGCGAAACTGCTCAAAACTCCTAGGTAGAGATTGGAGTATGATATCGACTTGGGTTTCCCCATCGATCTCAGCTTCAAGGACCTCCAGCTCATTCAAATGAGCCATCATCTTGAGAACATGATCCCTTACGGGTGTTCCCTCGATCATGGCGATCGTCATCAAGTTTCTCATGGCTTCTTGCCTCGCAGCCTGATTCTAGTGTCCGAAAAGCTCCATGAGATTGAGCATCATATCATAAACAGTGGACATGGCTTGATGCTAATGTTGGAGTACATTTGACATAGATGCCAAAATGTAACACCGCGCCATCTCATCAGCCTTGATCCACTTCTTATAGCTCTCTCTCTCCTTTTCCCCAGAATCATCTGCAGGATTGGGAGGACACTCCTCGAAGAGTACATATTCGTATTCCTCAGCAGTCAAGACAATGTTTAGATTCCTCTTCCAATCAACTTAGTTGGGTCTAGTAAGTTTGTTCTCTTTCAGTATCACAACAAGTGGGTTGAAAGTCATTTTGAAAGAAAACCTAAGAATCACATAAATCAAAACATTATATTTCAAAAAATTATTGATTCCTCAAAAAATAAAATTTTAAAATCAACCAACACCTCAAAACACCGAGAATATCGTATGCCACGATATTGTGGACGTATACGAATTCTACATTTGTAAGAGGAGGTTTTACCCATTAATTTTACTATCTTGTCAACCTAAATTTTTGACAAGTAAAATTAATAGTTGGTTCATCTTTGGCTCTACAAATAAAAGTTGTGACTCCGATGGGGAGGATACTTATTTTGTATCTAAGTGTTCACCACTACTCGGTACCAAGGTAATTATCTCGGGTCATGTGCCTTCCGATGGAGATGTACACACACTCCTTGATAATTCCCTATAACCATATTTGATCTTGTGATCCATAAACAAACTCATCCGATGGGGAGGAAGGCACTCAGAGCCGACGCGCAAGTTTGTTTGCATCACTTGTCAAATCGTAATGGAGGCCGTGGGAATTTTAAAAAAAATTCCCTCTCCAACTTAGTAATTTGAAATTGAGGAATTTTCCTAGCCTACGACATGCATATCAAACAAAAAGCAATAAATATGAAAAATAAATTATTTTCCAACTATTATGGCATTTGTCTTCAATATGTATCCCGTCGCATTGCCATCTCGTTCGCTCCTCCTATGCCATGTACGAGCCATCCGGAGATCCGAGCCGAGACTAAAACCTATTTTAATTTACATCCATCGATCCTATACTTCACGAGGGAGTGTACATGAAATCTAGATCGAAAGTAAAATAAAATAAAGAGTGGCTAAACAATGCCATATCTAATTTACAAAAAATCAAATACTAGCCTCGTCAACCCCGAGGATTCAACAAAATAAATATTTACACACATACAATCACATACACACATATAGCCATAATAGTTGGATCTTATGGCTGCAACCAAAGAGATAAACTACGCATTTCCTACTATTATCCGGCACATATAATATATGAAAAGTGCATAAAAAAGTTAACCGAATCCTAAACACAAAAAATCGGAAACCTTGGCTCTGATACCAATTGAAGGGTTTTGCTTATCGAGTCCATGAGGGGAAACTTCGCTTCCCACTTCACCTCGGTCGCTTGTTCATGGTGATCCCATCGATGTCCCCGGATTAAAAAAATTTAATCCTAGACAAAAGCGATTGCCCAAACAACCAAGTCATCGTCGTGCTATTTATTTAGAGAGGTCACTTGAACAAACTCGTTGTTCAAGCGACCAACCTCTATTCTACGAGTAGCCGTGGAATAGACGATGTCCGGATTTCCAGTTTTTGTGTTTATGTTCGGGATCCAAGTATTATTTAGCCACATACATAAAGTAAAACATCCACACAACACATGCATGTAATTGAAAAACAATTATAAACATAATACAAAAGAACACTAATCAAAATAAAGAAGATTATATCTCTTGTTGTGCCTCTTGATCTTCTATTGTATGTCCTTCCTCCTTTTTGACGTCGTGTGGGCGACGATCTTCCAAAAGTCGAAGTTCCTAGATTGCCAATCTTCCTTCCTTGTTCACTCCGAACCAAGGAAGATCATAAAACAAAAACTCATCTTCCTATCTAGAACCGGCCACGAAGTCAATAAACTTGATGTTGCCGCCGGCTAAGGAAGAGAACATGGAGTAAAGAAACCGGCCTAAGGAGAATCAATGAGGGCATGGGAACCGACCAACACTTGGACAAGAGAAAGGAAAGCAATCCTTCTCCTTGTTGCCGCCCAAACCCTAAACTAATATATCCTAATTTCCAGCCAAGGATGAAGGGAAGAAGAATAGGTTGAGCTTCAGCCAAGGTAGAGGGAAGAAGAAGAGGGGCCGGCCAACCTTAGGAAGAAGAAGATGAATCCCTCCTCCACTTGTTGCCGCCCAACATCAACCCCCAAAACCTAACCCTAGCCGCCCACTCCTATTTCTATCCCAACTAGGATTGCTTGCCACCCAAGGGAAGCAATGTTGATGCATGGGCACCTAAGTCGAACCTATATTTTGATTATGGCAAAAGACGCAAAATCAAGGATATATCGTTATCTCACGAGCTGAATCAAGTGTGCAGAAAAGTGCTAAAGCTGGAGCTGAAGGCTAGTGACACCCGGAGGAAGCCGCGGTGGTTAGGCGACACTCGAGTGACTTCAGAGGGAGCCGAAGGAATCGAGTGGAAGGCCGGAAGCAAAAGCGACATGGTAAGTATCGAGGTAAGCTCGTGTGTACGAGCGTAAGTGAGGTCGTATCCTCCTTACGGGGATGGTCTTAAGCGTAGATCCGACGAAAGACATCCCATCGATGGTCTAGGTCGAGATCGAACGATCGAAGGCCGTCGAAATAATGTTTTCTTTGAGCTAACTTTGACTTGCAGCAAGCATCATTCGACTGCTAGTTGGAGGACTCGACTGCCATCAATCAGTCGACTGCCGGAGGTCAGCACTCCAATGATGCTGCCATCAGTCGACTGATGATGGCCATCAGTCGACTGATGGTTAAAAGAATAGGCTCGATGAGTCAAGGCTTATCACCACTTTTCAAGGAGGTTGTGTGTTCATTTGTGATTGGTTGAAGACCCATTCGATGAGAGGCTCAAAGGCTATAAAAGGAGGCCCTAACCTAGGGTTTTCTTAACAATTCTAAGCTTCCAAAAGCCTCCGCAAAGCTACAACTCTCCGACAATGAAGTGCTTCTTCTCCGACGTCTAGGTGTTAACTTCTTTTCTTTTTGTAACATCGGTTTAAGCTTTTACTTCAGTTTGTTACTTTAATTCATTCGGAGCTTTTATCGTAACGAGGAGAGGGGGAGTGTCCCTCTACCTCAAGTTTTGTTCTTTATTGTATCGATTAACTCCTACCTCCAAACGAGGAGGAGTTCGTTTAGTATTTTGCCCTGCGTGCGTGGTCAAGGACCACTAGGGCCTTGGAGTAGTAGCCGAAGGCTACGAACCAAGCAAAAAGAATTGTCTCTTTTATTTATTGTTTATCTTTCCGCTGCAAATTATCTACTCGAGTTTTAATGAATGATTTCGTAAAAGTTTTATCGCTATTCACCCCCCCCTCTAGCGATCCGCTTCGATCCAACAAGCAACCCTAATGCCATCCATCATAAGCCATAAATGATAGGGAGAAGCTTGGGCGCTGGCCAAGCCACGGAGAGATGATGGAAGAAGGGTGCCGACCACCAAAGGAAGAAGAAGAAGAACATCTTTCCTTAATTGTGGCCACCCAAAATCCTAATCCTCCCTTGCTCTTACCGCCCAAAACCCTAGCCCCCTTTCTTCTCATTTTCTTGCCGCCCACCCCTAGTCCACCCTTTTATAAAGTCAGAGATAAGCCTTGGTTTAATCTACACCATTGGTTCTATGGATTTAATCTCAACCGTCGGATCTAGAGATTTAATCTCAACCGTCGGATCTTAGAGATTTAATCTCTACCTTTGGATCTAGAGTTTTGTTTCTATCCATTGGATCTAAGATTCATGAGGTGTTAATAGGTTACAATAGGGACCATGATGAGGAGTTGGATCTTCGCCACCCATGGATCAAGCCCACATAAAGTCCGATCCATTAATGATAAACCAATCCACTAAAGGATTTTCATTGATTTACCTCACCTACCCCCATAAGATAATATTGGCTCCATATATTATATGTACATTTTCTCCCCGTGTTTAAGATCTCGAATGTCCGTCGATTAATTAATTTACTGACCATTAATTAATCAACATCTAACTCCATGAGTAGTACCACTCAACCTTTTCATCATGCCGGACCAAGTCCACCTACAGGGTTTACATGATGAACCTTATGAGCTCCTCAAGGGGATATCATCATCCTAATATATAGGACACGGTTTCCTCCTATAATCAACGACACACCATATAAATAATATCATTTCCCAACTTACCGAGCCTATCGATTTAATCTATAAATATCGCCCATGGTAAATCAAAGAGATGAATACTAAGTATTTGTGCCCGTTATTATATCGGGATTAATAGCATGTACTAAATAATATCTGAGGTCCGATTCGATTATGTAGTCAGCAATAAATCGAATCACCTCTAAGTCGGTCCTGCTCAATACACACAAAGTGCACTAGTATGATTCTATGGTCAAGACAAACCAATACCAAATCACACTACAACCATTGCGATGGTTTGTCCAAAGTCATCTCGGTTGTGAGACTTTACTTATACTTTACAAGGAGCCGATAACATGATCTCCCGTGCGACACCACACACCATGTTATCTATAATGTGTTGGTGCAGTAGGCACCTAAGTCGAACCTGAGTTTTGATTATAGCAAACGATACAAAGTTAAGCTCATGTCGTTATCTCACGAGCTGAATCGAGTGTGCAGAAGATTGCTATAGCTGGAGCTGAAGGCTAGCGACATCCGGAGGAAGCCGCGGTGGTTAGGCGACACTCGAGTGACTTCAGAGGGAGCCGAAGGAATCGAGTGGAAGGTCGAAAGCAAAAGCAACACGTAAGAATCGAGGTAAGCTCGTGTGTGTGAGCGTAAGTGAGGTCGTATCCTCTTTACGGGGATGATCTTAAGCGTAGATCCGACAAAAGACATTCTATAGATGGTCTAGGTCGAGATCGGATGGTCGACGACGGTCGAAATTATGTTTTTGTTGAGCTAACTTTGACTTGCAGAAAGCATCAGTCGACTGCAAGCTTGGAGGACTCGACTGCCGTCAATCAGTCGACTGCCGGAGGTCAGCACTCGACTGATGCTTCCATCAGTCGACTGATGATGGCCATCAGTGGACTGATGGTCAATGATTTGATTCGAGGAGTCAAGGCTTATCACACCATTTCAAGGAGATTGGTGCTAAATTGTGATTGGCTAGGGTTCCTCTCGAAAAGGGGCTCAAAGGCTATAAAAGGCGATCATAACCTAGGGTTTTCTCATCAATTCTAAGTGCTCAAAAGCCTCCACAACACTGCGACTCTCCGATAACTCTACGACAACGAAGTGCTGCCAACAACCCTAGTTTAAGTCCTATCTTCGAGTTGTTGGTATAATCTTGTTTTGTCATTTCTTTTAATCTTGCAATTCGTTTGTTAATTGAGGCTTTCTACCGTTGCATTTCATTTTAATAGAAGAGAGGGTTTGTCTCTCTATCTTGTGCTTCGAAGGTTTTTGTAATCGTAAAACTCCTACCTCCAACGAGGAGGAGTGTTTTAGTGAATTGCCCTCCGTACACGGTCTAGGACCGTTAGGGCCTTGAAGTAGTAGCCGAAGGCTACGAACCAAGTAAAAAAACTATTTGTCTCATTTAGTTTTTATTTACATTTCCACTGCATTTAATTGCCTACCGAACGATTTAAAAGAAAAAGTTTTTTATCTCTATTCACCCCCCCCTCTAGCGATCCGCATCGATCCAACAATTGGTATCAGAGCCGGGGGCGCTCAGATTCGGTGCAACCACCGGTCGAGCATTGTTTTGTTTTCGTATTTATCGTTTTAAGATTTTTCCCACACTACTAATCCAAGACCAAGTCATGGTACATAGTTTTTGGTTGTGTTTTTGCAAGTATTGATTGCCTTCGGAGTGCCTCACGATCAAACGAGCATAACTTTTGCTACAAGTGGACTCACGAAATGATCTACCCACAAAATAGAAGCTCTCGCAGAGATCTACACTTCTTACCGGGGGTTTACCCCTGTAACAAGCTGTTTTCATCCTAAAAAATCGACGTTTAGTAGCCTTTCTGGGACATCGAAGTTTGTGAGTACTTACTTTTTATTTAGTTTCCTATTTCTTTGCTTAACTTTCTAGTTTTCGTTTGTTTCTTTTTATTTCCCGCACTACTAATCCAAGACGCAAGTCTTGGTACTTTCGTGTGTTTTTGTCATTGCTAGGTTTTCTTTTTAGTCCCTTGTTTTTTTGTTCTAATTGCCCATCTCGAGGGTTTTAGCACCGTCCGACCTCCGTTTTACAACGGAGATGATTTCCCTTACTGGAAAGGTCGGATGGAATGCTTTCTCAAAACCCAAATCGAGATGTCGATCATAATCCAAATGGGTTTCACACTTCTGACTAATGAAGTGGGTGACTCCTTGGATTATGATCAATGGACCGTTGCAACAAAACGACAAGTCGAAGCCGATGCCAAGGCAACACAAATCCTCCAATGCGGCTTGTCCATGGAGGAGTTAAATCGCGTCGGCCCCTTCATCAGCGCAAAGGACCTATGGACAAAGCTAGTAGAGCTACACGAAGAGACCGATGAAGCCAAGGTATGTAAGCGTGACCTTTTATTCAATAAATTATATAATCTAAAAATGCAGGAACACGAGTCCGCGACGCAACTTCACGCCCGAGTCCAGGACATCGTCAACAATCTACACGCAATCGGGCAAAAGGTCGAAAACCGCGACCTTATAAGGTATGTCCTAAACTCCTTTCCGAGGACTACCTTGTGGGCATCCATCGTCGATGCCTACAAGGTCTCCAAGGATCTTTCTAAACTTAGATTAGATGAACTCTTTTCCGATTTCGAACTTCATGAGCAGTCTAACTCGGAACCCGAGAAAGGTCGCTAGCAAGCCACCTCCGAAGGAAGAAGAGGAGGAGTCCGATTCGGAGGTCGACTCGGAAATGGAGGCTGAACTAGTCAACCTAGTTTAGAGGATAGTCAAGGGCCGAAAATGAGCCGTCACTCTACCCAACGAAGGTAAGTCTAACGGTTTGAACATAAGATGTTATGAATGCAACAGGTTTGGACATATCAAGTCCGAATGCCCAAAACTCAAGAGCAAGGCACCAAAACACAAAAAGGCACTCAACGCTTCTTAGGAAGAAGCTTCCGAAGAAGAAGACAATGATCGAGTCCTTATGGCTAAACCGGTGCAATCGGAGACAGAGTCGGAATCGGAACTCGAATCGAAAACCGAAGATGAGTCGGACTGCGAAGCACTATTCAAGACAAGCCACGGATACACATCTGGTTCAAAAGATACACTCAAGGTAAGTTGCTCTCTTATTACCACACTTTATAGTGCAATTAAGTTTTTAAATAGAAAGTTAGCTAAGTCTGAGTCCAAGGTTGAGACCCTGGTTGAGGAAGTTAAACTCCTCAAACATGAGGTCTCCCTAACCTCTTCGACTAGTCGAGTTCAAGAGAAGGACTCAACTCGGGTCGAAAAACTCGAAGTTGAGAACTCACTCTTGAAGAGTCAAGTCGAAGATCTTAGGAATACGTTGGAAAGGTTTACTTTGGGATCCAAAGGACTTGACCTCCTACTTGGATCGCAAAGGGCCATGTACAACAAGGCCGGGCTAGGGTTTAGCTCAAATATGACCAACAAGTCGTATATGTCAATCGTAAGTCGACATAAAAAACGTGTCCAAGTATGGGTCCCTAAGACCACCTTGATTTCAAACTTAGGATCAAACCAGTACTGGGTTCCCAAGGACTAAATCCACTATGTGGAGAGACCGAATCGATTCAACGGTCCAGGGGGAGCTAGTACGAAATTTGTTTGTGTTTTAACTTAGAAATTGCATGCTTAGGTTTTTATTTAGTTTGATTTTTCTTTTTAGAATGGTTAGACAAGACTATAACTCGTCAATACTTGATAACATAGTACCAGGATGCGGCGAGATGATAGTACGCTAGGAATGCGGAGTCTTGTGTATTCGGGCTAGATAAGGCATATCTAGTTCGGTGCACTTGACCGAGCGGAACTAGCTGAAGCTACCTCACCGTATCCTAGACTAGTTAGACCAGGAAGTGGTCTAAAGTGAGTCAAGTCTCTATTTTCTTGAAAATGGCTTTGTCTAAGGAAGTGGTCGTTGTTCCGATCAAAGAAGGCCTCTGTGCCTCGCCACGACCTGGAAGCCATGATCTTGAAAAGGTGACTTGATGAGCCTAAGGCCAAATCCGAATCTAACGCAAGGTTGACAAGTGTTTAAGTCATTAAATTTAATTCAACTAAAATTGGAAGTCATCTCACAAGAACATATAGGATTAACATGTTTGATCATGTAGACATGGGTGAGATGATTTAGGTTAATAATTTTCAACCAATTTTTAATAAATCCAATATCCTATCCAACTACCTTGCGTGTAGGATCAATGGATGTTGGACAGTGGTTGCTCCCGACACATGACCGGGGATCAACTCAAGTTTTCGAAGCTTCGATTCAAACGACAAGGATCGGTAGCCTTCGGAAATAACGGCAAGCTCAAAATCATCGGATCAGGTGATATTGAGCTTATCTCAAATTTTGTCATTCAAAATGTTTTATTAGTAGAAAATTTTCAATATAATCTTCTCAGTGTAAGCCAATTGTGTGATAATAACTATAAGGTCATATTTTTAGAAAATGAATGCATAATTAATACAAACGAAACCTCTAAAACAATTCTTAAAGGAACTAGAAATAACAACATTTACACTATCAACTTAACTAACTCCTCAACTAAGTGTCTTTTGACACGGCAAGAGGAATCATGGTTGTGGCACCGACGACTCGGTCACTCACATCCAAGACTCATCCACAAGATGAGTCAGAGTGACTTAGTCAGAGGTTTGCCTAACCTCAATAACTTGGATAATAAAATATGTAATGCTTGTCAACAAGGTAAACAATCTAGGACACAACATCAACTAACTAATCAAGAACGAACCAAAAGTGTGCTTGAGCTCCTACACATGGATCTATTTGATTCACACGGAGCTAAGTCACTTAATGGAAGTAAATTCTGTTTAGTCATTATTGATGACTACTCTAGATTTACTTGGGTTAGGTTCATCAAACACAAAAGTGATACCCTAGATCAATTAATCAACCTATTTAAGTTAATAGAAAATAAACAAAACATTAAAATCAAAAGACTTAGGACTGATCATGGTGGTGAATTCGAAAACCATAGGTTTATAGAATTCTGTAACCTAAATGGATACCACCATGAGTTCTCTTTCCCTAGAAATCCACAATAAAATGGCCTAGTAGAACGCAAAAATAGAACCCTACAAGAATCCGCTAGGACAATGTTAAATGAGTATAACCTACTCGATACATTTTGGGCGGAAGCCGTGAGTACAGCATGCTATGTCCAAAATAGGATCCTTATGGTAAAGAGGCACCTTAAGACCTCATACAAGATTTATCATGATAAAATACCTAACATCAAGTACTTTAGGGTATTTGGGTGTAAGGTACATATCCTAAACACTAAGGATTATCTAGGGAAATTTACATCCAAAACCACGACCGAAATCTTTCTAGGATACTCGACTACAAGCAGAGCTTATAGAGTATATAACCACGACACCCTTATAGTCGAGGAGACTATCAATGTAGTATTTGATGAAGGACACGAACCTACAAAACCCCCGGCAACCCCAATTAGCGAGTCGACTCACACTAGACCTAACTCTGATCCGGAGATCAGGTCTAGTGTTAATCCTAACCTAAGTCAACCAAGTCACTCTATCGACCAAGTGATAGATGACTCCAACCAAACTAGAACTCAAACGAGTCATCCTATGGATCAAATTGTAGACTCAAACCCAAATCCAACTAGGACTCAAATGAATCATCCTATCGATCAAGTGATAGGTGATCCAAGTCTAGGAGTTCGAACTAGAGCCTCATACAGAAACCTTAGTCAAATATCTTTGATTTCTAAAATTGAACCCAAAACTATTGACCAAGCTCTTCTTGATCCCGATTGGATTATTGCAATGCAAGAAGAGTTGGCTCAATTCACTAGGAATGAAGTATGGGAATTAGTACCACCACCTAAAGATAAAACAATCATTGGAACAAGGTGGGTGTTTAGAAATAAAATAGATGATAAAGGTGAAGTAGTTAGAAATAAAGCTAGACTAGTTGCTAAAGGGTTTAGTCAAGTCGAAGGTTTAGATTACGACGAGACCTATGCCCCAGTAGCTATATTAGAGTCCATTCGAATGCTATTAGCGTACGCAGCACATCGAGGATTTAAATTGTTTCAAATGGATGTGAAATCTGCGTTCTTCAATGGATATATTAAAGAAGAAGTTTATGTTAGTCAACCCCCCGGTTTCGAAAGTTTAGACAAACCTGATCATGTCCTTAGGTTAAGGAAAGCTCTTTATTGACTTAAACAAGCTCCTCGAGCTTGCTACGAGAGACTATCGATTTATCTTAAGTCCAAAGGCTTTAACCAAGGTGTAGTTGACCCAACCCTTTTCATAAAAACCTTAGGTAAAGACATATTTATAGCCCAAATCTACGTAGATGATATTATTTTCGGAACCACCAACTCAATCCTACTAAATGAGTTCATTTCACTTATGGAAAGTGAATTTGAAATGAATTTAGTAGGCAAGTTAAGATTCTTTTTGGGTCTACAAATTAAACAAACTAAAGATGGAATATACCTACATCAACGCAAATATACTAGGGAATTAATTAAACGCTTTGGAATGCAAGACGCTAAAATTATTAATACCCCAATGGCAACTAATGTGAATATAGAAGAAGATGTAATCGGAAATTCAATTGATTTAAAATACTATAGGAGCGTAATAGGGAGTCTCCTTTACTTAACTGCAAGCCGACCCGATATCTTATTTGCAGTAAGTATGTGCGCAAGGTTCCAAACCTGTGCCAAGGAGTCTCACCTAACTCTAGTCAAGCGTATCCTTAGATATCTAAAGGGTACACTTAATGTCGGTATTTGGTACCCTAGATCTACCGAGTTCGAACTAACCGGCTACTCCGATTCGGACTATGCCGGTAGTAAGCTCGATAGAAAGAGCACGAGTGGTTGTTGTCAACTTCTCGGCTCGAGTCTAGTGAGTTGGTGCAGTAGGAAGCAACACTATGTTGCCTTATCTACCACCGAATCCGAATACATCACGATGGGTGAGTGTGTCACTCAGCTTCTTTGGATGAAGCACACTCTCCGCGACTTAAAGTTAGACTTTACGAATACTAAACTTCAAGTAGATAACATTAGTTCAATTAATCTTACTAAGAATCCAATATGTCACTCTAGGACCAAACATATAGAGGTCAAACACCATTTCATTCGAGAACATGTGGCCAACGGAGCCATACAACTCGAATACGTCGAATCGAAGTCTAACTTAGCAGACCTATTTACTAAACCCCTACCCGAAGCCGAATTTAGTCTATTAAGACGAAAATTGGGCATGTGCGTAGTAGAATAGGAACTTGCAAATTATATTTTCTTACTACTATTTCTTAAATTTTCATTTTTATGGAACTAGCATAGGACATACCTTAGATATCTTGCACCTATAGATTTAAGGAACCAATACATCTCACAACACATAGGACTAATGTGTTTGTGTACTTAGCCACATAGATGGGCGTGAGATGTTAGGACCTTACTCCTGGTTCCAGATGTAGAGCTAGTGCATCGCTATGAACCACGGAGTATAATCATACATACTAACCGACTCTGACCACGACTGGTTGATCTTTCATATCAATCAAGCCAAATATGAGTCGAATATTTTATAGATGAACTTATTTTCAATATATTATTTTCAAAATAATGTGGAACATGCTTGGACTTTAAAATTAAAACTTATTTTTTATTCCACACACACCCTCACTCTTTTCGATATATGGCAAAAGGGGGAGAAAAAGGGCAAAGTTAAGGGATCATTTATTTTATGGCCAAGGCTTACTTAACTTTAAGGTAGCAAAACAAGTTAAGGGAATTCTTAACTTAAACACATTTAGTTAACTTGTTTTCGTTAACAATAAAAAAAAAATAATTTACTTAACTTTTAGTTAACCTGTTAACAAAAAGTAATTTACTTAACTTTAAGTTAACTTGTTAACAAAATGGAAGTAAAGGACAAGGTTAAGAAATCAATTTTTTGATTTCTTAACTTAAAACTTATTTTAAACACTATGGCCAATATTAAGTAATTTCGGTTACTTAATTCTTTTTTAGTAGCAAATATCAAGGGGGAGAGTTAAAACTCTTTCTCAAGTACTCACCCTCGGTCAAGGGGGAGGATTCCTCAAGGGGGAGCACTTGAAAAAGAGTTTTTATATATTCCTGGTCATTCATGCATATCTCATACTTATTTTGCTTAATGCACTTAATTTATTTTTATTAACTTTGTATGTGGGTTTGCCATAAATCAAAAAGGGGGAGATTGTCGGTGCAGTAGGCACCTAAGTCGAACCTGAGTTTTGATTATAGCAAACGATACAAAGTTAAGCTCATGTAGTTATCTCACGAGCTAAATCGAGTGTGCAGAAGATTGCTACAGCTGGAGCTGAAGGCTAGCGACATTCGGAGGAAGCCGCGGTGGTCGGGCGACACTCGAGTGACTTCGGAGGGAGCCGAAGGAATCGAGTGGAAGGCCGGAAGCAAAAGCGACACGTAAGTATCGAGGTAAGCTTGTGTGTGCGAGCGTAAGTGAGGTCGTATCCTCTTTACGGGGAAGATCTTAAGCGTAGATCCAACCAAAGACATCCTATAGATGGTCTAGGTCGAGATCGGATGGTCGACGACCGTCGAAATTATGTTTTTGTTGAGCTAACTTTGACTGCCCGGCTTGGAGGACTCATGCGTCAATCGATCGATCGCCGGAGGTCGACACTCGATCGATCTTGCCATCGATCGTGATGATGGCCATCAGTCGACTGATGGTCAATGATCAGATTCGAGGAGTCATGGCTTATCACCCCATTTCAAGGAGATTGGTGCTCAATTGTGATTGGCTAGGGTTCCTCTCGAAAAGGGGCTCAAAGGCTATAAAAGGAGGTCCTAACCTAGGGTTTTCTCATCAATTCTAAGTGCTCAAAAGCCTCCACAACACTGCGACTCTCCGATAACTCTACGACAACGAAGTGCTGCCAACAACCCTAGTTTAAGTCCTATCTTCGAGTTGTTGGTATAATCTTGTTTTGTCATTTCTTTTAATCTTGCAATTTGTTTGTTAATCGATGCTTTCTACCATTGCATTTCATTTTAATAGAAGAGAGGGTTTGTCTCTCTATCTTGTGCTTCGAAGGTTTTTGTAATCGTAAAACTCCTACCTCCAACGAGGAGGAGTGTTTTAGTGAATTGCCCTCCGTACACGGTCTAGTACCGTTAGGGCCTTGGAGTAGTAGCCGAAGGCTACGAACCAAGTAAAAAAACTATTTGTCTCATTTAGTTTTTATTTACATTTCCGCTGCATTTAATTGCCTACCGAACGATTTAAAAGAAAAAGTTTTTTATCTCTATTCACCCCCCCCCCTCTAGCGATCCGCATCGATCCAACACATTGTAATGTATTAGACAATATTGCATAACCATAATAATGCAAACAATGATCATGTGATTCTTATTTCAAAATAAAGATGTTCATACAAAAGATAGACTTTTCTATATACATCTCTACATACACAAGCTTTCCCAATGATCCACAAATACAAAAGATGAGTTTAAGATCATCTAGATACAAAAACTATGCGCCTTGAACTTAACTCATATCCTATAATCTCACAAATATCTAGGGTGTATAAAAAACACACACAAGTCAATGTTATGTGAGATGTGGGTTTTATTCGCCTAATCGAGGGTTTCATGCATTTCTAAGGCAACCCTACTTGATTCTCGTATACATCGGACTTCAAGTCATACCAAAGTCCTTAAATTAATTTTCATTAATTTAAATGCATGAAGTATGATCATGGCATAAATGATAACATAAGTAAACATGACCAATGATCATGATGTCTTGACATATGATGTAATTTAAGCATACATGACATTTAACCTAACCCTAAGCATGATCATGACATTTTAAATGATTAAAAGTAGATATGATGTCATGACATGTTATATGGTAAACAAATCATGACATATAAAATGTATAGGTATAATAATACCTAAATTTTAATATTAATTACCATTTGATATAATTTAGTATATTTTGCCATAATATCACTAAACCCCCATGTGTGCCACAAACCCAAAATGACACACAATGACCTCTAGACCTAAATTGTGCCAACTTAATTGATTTTTCATAATCCCAACAATGTATTGACACATCCTAAAATATTTTAGGATTATAGATCAAATCTATTTCCAAGGTATCCATAACCTTGAAAATATCCTAAAGTGCCACCTTTACCATGGTTAGGTTGACTATCCATCCATTGAAAGTTGGCACACCTAAACCCATCTAGCATGAATCGATCAGGCTCTTAGGAACCCAAAACCTATTTTAACTCCTAGGGTTTACTAGGTATTCCTTAGGGATGACCTCCCTAGATACCTTCCTAATGACCCCTATAGGCTTGTTAACCTTGGTTATTTGGTTCATGCCATGGTTAACTCTAGGGTTGGCTCCCCTTGTAACCTTCTTAGTGGCCACCCTAGGTTTCTTAGAAACCCTAGCCACTAGGCACACACCTTGGTTACCCTTAGGGATGACTTCCCTAGTCACCTTGGTCTTCCTAGACCTGGTTTGTGTTCCATAATCAAATGGAACACTATGATAAGCCAACTTAGGCTTAGGATTGTGACCCAAACCTTTCTTGCCCTTGGCTGACTCTTGTCTCCTATGCCCTAGGCCTTGACTCTTGGACCTAGACCCTTGACATTGACCATTCGATCCTTTTATTTGGTTTTGCATAATCTTAAGGGTCTTTTCAAGATTCTCAAGCCTTGACCTCAAGGCTTGATTTTCAACCTCTAATTGCCCAATTTTAGAATTTTGGTTTAATCCTTGAGCATGGTTCTTCCTAGGCATATGCCTAGTCTATTTGGGATGTAAACCTAGGTGCTCTTGTACTTTTCTAATTTTCTCCCTAGGTAGAATTGGTCTAGAATTATTTGACCTAGATTTGTCTTTAGATAAATTCGTTTTAGGGACATTAGTCCCAAATTTCTCCTTATTATTGAAATGAATATTCTTAGCTCCTAGGAAAAAATATTTATTGTTCCTAGCATGCTTTTCATGATAAATTGCAAGGGAATTGAAATTCCTAGCATGCTTTTGCCTATTAACTAAAGAAGGTGCATTATTGAAATATACCTTAGGGTTAGCCTTAGCTCCCCCTACATGTGATACTCCATTTTGGGTCTTTTTGCTCTCCCTTGGGCATTGACTCCTATAATGCTCCAATATCCAGCATTTGAAACAAATCACTTGTTCCTTGCTTCTCTTGGTGGGAACACTGACATCCTTGACTTTTGGTGCCGGAGGAGCTTTCTTTACCCTTTTCGGACACTTACTCTTGTAGTGTCTGGATTCCCTACACTCAAAACACATTATATGCATTTTATTTTGAAACGATGTGTTTGAGTTACCTAGGTTGGTCATAGATGGCAGAGTTGGAGCTTCTTCATCTTGACCGAATGTGGAAGCTTCTTTTTGTTGCTCCAGTGTGGGAATTCTCTCCTCCCCCTCAATCCTTGAAGTGGAAGCTTCATCCACTTTTTCTTTTTCTTCCACCGATTCGGAAGTTGACTACCTCTCATCTTCCGAATCATCACTCGATTGTGAGGATGAGGATTCATTTTCGACCTCCTTTTCTTGAGCCGGTGATGGGTCTTCATGGAGCTTGGCCAATTCCCTTCAAAGCTCCTTAGCATCCATGCAATCACCTTGGCTACACAAGAAGTCATTAGGAATTAAATCAAAAATAAATTTGATTACCTTCTTCTTTTTCTCAAATTGTTGGAGTTGTTCTTCACTCCATTTCTTTGTTTTGAGGAAGCCACCTTTTGGTCCTCTTGGATATTCAAATCCTTCCATTAAGATGGAACACTCCTCAAAATCTCTCATCATGATAAAATCTTCAATTCTTCTCTTCCAAGAATTGAAGTCTTCTCGTCCATTTAGGGTGTAAGGCACCGGTGTGTTGATGTCCAAACCTAATTGTTCTTCCAACTCCATCTTCACCCTCTAGTATGCTCCCTTAGTTGTTAAACTTGAAGAGCGGTCTCTCTCTGATACCACTTGTTAGGGATCCTTGGAAGCTTGAGAACGTGTATATGATATAGCCTGAGGGTTTCACATCGGTTGATAAAATCAAGGTATGCAAACTACGACAGTCCATATATGGACTAAAGCAAGCATCCAGGAGCTAGAATATCCATTTTAATGAAACAATCAAAATATTTGATTTATTAAAAAATATGGACGAACCTTGTGTGTACAAGAAGGTTAGTGGGAGTGCAGTCATGTTCCTAGTATTGTATGTCGATGACATATTACTTATAGGAAATGATGTTTCTGTCTTACAGTCAGTTAAAATTTAGTTATCCAAGATGTTCTCCATGAAAGACCTAGGAGAAGTAACCTACATCCTCGGGATTAAGATTTATAAGGATAGATTGAATCGATTGCTTTGTCTTTCACAGTCTACATATATAGACCGAGTGTTAAAGAGGTTTAGCATGTCAGAATCCAAGAAATGTTTCCTACCCATCAGGCATGGGATACACCTTTTGAAGTCCATGTGTTGGCGAATAGAATACGAGAGGATTTGCATGAATAAGATTCCCTATGCATCCGGAATAGGATCTATCATGTATGCTATGTTATGTACGAGGCCCGATGTATCGTAAGCTCATGTCGTTATCTCACGAGCTGAATCAAGTGTGCAGAAGATTGCTATAGCTGGAGCTGAAGGCTAGCGACATCCGGAGGAAGCCGCGGTGGTCAGACGACACTCGAGTGACTTCGGAGGGAGCCGAAGGAATCGAGTGGAAGGTCGGAAGCAAAAGCAACACGTAAGTATCGAGGTAAGCTCGTGTGTGCGAGCGTAAGTGAGGTCGTATCCTCTTTACGGGGATGATCTTAAGCGTAGATCCGATAAAAGACATCCTATAGATGGTCTAGGTCGATATCGGATGGTCGACGACCGTCGAAATTATGTTTTTGTTGAGCTAACTTTGACTTGCAACAAGCATCGATCATTGCCCGGCTTGGAGGACTCATTTATCGTCAATCGATCATGCCGGAGGTCGAAGACTTTCGTCGATGCTTCCATCACCGGTGATGATGGCCATCAGTGGACTAATGGTCAATGATCAGATTTGAGGAGTCAAGGCTTATCACACCATTTCAAGGAGATTGGTGCTCAATTGTGATTGGCTAGGGTTCCTCTCGAAAAGGGGCTCAAAGGCTATAAAAGGCGGTAATAACCTAGGGTTTTCTCATCAATTCTAAGTGCTCAAAAGCCTCCACAACACTGCGACTCTCTGATAGCTCTACGACAACGAAGTGCTGCCAACAACCCTAGTTTAAGTCCAATCTTCGAGTTGTTGGTATAATCTTGTTTTGTCATTTCTTTTAATCTTGCAATTCGTTTGTCAATCGAGGCTTTCTACCGTTGCATTTCATTTTAATAGAAGAGAGGGTTTGTCTCTCTATCTTGTGCTTCGAAGGTTTTTGTAATCGTAAAACTCCTACCTCCAACGAGGAGGAGTGTTTTAGTGAATTGCCCTCCGTACACGGTCTAGGACCGTTAGGGCCTTGGAGTAGTAGCCGAAGGCTACGAACCAAGTAAAAAAACTATTTGTCTCATTTAGTTTTTATTTACATTTCCGCTGCATTTAATTGCCTACCGAACGATTTAAAAGAAAAAGTTTTTTATCTCTATTCACCCCCCCCCTCTAGCGATCCGCATCGATCCAACAATTGGTATCAGAGCCGGGGGCGCTCAGATTCGGTGCAACCACCGGTCGAGCATTGTTTTGTTTTCGTATTTATCGTTTTAAGATTTCTCCCACACTGCTAATCCAAGACCAAGTCTTGGTACATAGTTTTTGGTTGTGTTTTTGCAAGTATTGATCGCCTTCGGAGTACCTCACGATCAAACGAGCATAACTTTTGCTACAAGTGGACTCACGAAACGATCTACCCACCAAATCGAAGCTCTCGCAGAGATCTACAATTCTTACTGGGGGTTTACCCCTGTAACAAGCTGTTTTCATCCTAAAAAATCGACGTTTAGTAGCCTTTCTGGGACATCGAAGTTTGTGAGTACTTACTTTTTATTTAGTTTCCTATTTCTTTGCTTAACTTTCTAGTTTTTGTTTGTTTCTTTTTATTTCCTGCACTACTAATCCAAGACGCAAGTCTTGGTACTTTCGTGTGTTTTTGTCATTGCTAGGTTTTCTTTTTAGTCCCTTGTTTTTTTGTTCTAATTGCCCATCTCGAGGGTTTTAGCACCGTCCGACCTCCGTTTTACAACGGAGATGATTTCCCATACTGGAAAGGTCGGATGGAATGCTTTCTCAAAACCCAAATCGAGATGTGAATCATAATCCAAATGGTTTTCACACTTCCGACTAATGAAGTGGGTGGCTCCTTGGATTATGATCAATGGACCGTTGCAACAAAACGACAAGTCGAAGCCGATGCCAAGGCAACACAAATCCTCCAATACGGCTTGTCCAAGGAGGAGTTAAATCGCATCGGCCCCTTCATCAGCGCAAAGGACCTATGGAGAAAGCTAGTAGAGCTACACGAAGGGACCGATGAAGCCAAGGTATGTAAGCGCGACCTTTTATTCAATAAATTATATAATCTAAAAATGTAGGAACACGAGTCTGCGACGCAACTTCATGCCCGAGTCCAGGACATCATCAACAATCTACACACAATCGGGCAAAAGGTCGAAAACCGTGACCTTATAAGGTATGTCCTAAACTCCTTTCCGTGGACTACCTTGTGGGCATCCATCGTCGATGCCTACAAGGTCTCCAAGGATCTTTCTAAACTTAGATTAGATGAACTCTTTTTCGATTTCGAACTTCATGAGCAGTCTAACTCGGAACCCGAGAAAGGTATAGCACTATTTGTAGGTTCAAAGAAGAAATCGCTAGCAAGCCACCTCCGAAGGAAGAAGAGGAGGAGTCCGATTCGGAGGTCGACTCGGAAATGGAGGCTGAACTAGTCAACCTAGTTTGGAGGATAGTCAAGGGCCGAAAATGAGCCATCACTCTACCCAACGAAGGTAAGTCTAAAGGTTTGAACATAAGATGTTATGAATGCAACAGGTTTGGACATATCAAGTCTGAATGCCCAAAACTCAAGAGCAAGGCACCAAAACACAAAAAGGCACTCAACGCTACTTGGGAAGAAGCTTCCAAAGAAGAAGACAACGATCGAGTCCTTATGGCTAAACCGGTGGAATCGGAGACAGAGTCGGAATCGGAACTCGAATCGAAAACCGAAGATGAGTCGGACTGCGAAGCACTATTCAAGACAAGCCACGGATACACATCCGGTTCAAAAGATACACTCAAGGTAAGTTGCTCTCTTATTACCACACTTTATAGTGCAATTAAGTTTTTAAATAGAAAGTTAGCTAAGTCCGAGTCCAAGGTCGAGACCCTGGTTGAGGAAGTTAAACTCCTCAAACATGAGGTCTCCCTAACCACTTCGACTAGTCGAGTTCAAGAGAAGGACTCAACTCGGGTTGAAAAACTCGAAGTTGAGAACTCACTCTTGAAGAGTCAAGTCGAAGATCTTAGGAATACGTTGGAAAGGTTTACTTTGGGATCCAAAGGACTTGACCTCCTACTTGGAACGCAAAGGGCCATGTACAACAAGGTCGGGCTAGTGTTTAGCTCAAATACGACCAACAAGTCGTATATGTCAATCGTAAGTCGACATAAAAAACGTGTCCAAGCATGGGTCCCTAAGACCACCTTGATTTGAAACTTAGGATCAAACTAGTACTGGGTTCCCAAGGACCAAATCCACTATGTGGAGAGACCGAATCGATTCAATGGTCCAGGGGGAGCTAGTACGAAATTTGTTTGTGTTTTAACTTAGAAATTGCATGCTTAGGTTTTTATTTAGTTTGATTTTTCTTTTTAGAATGGTTAGATAGGACTATAACTTGTCAATACTTGATAACATAGTACCAGGATGCGGCGAGATGATAGTACGCTAGGAAAGCGGAGTCTTGTGTATTCGGGCTAGATAAGGCGTATCTAGTTCGGTGCACTTGACCGAGCGGAACTAGCTGAAGCTACCTCACCGTATCCTAGACTAGTTAGACCAGGAAGTGGTCTAAAGTGAGTCAAGTCTCTATTTTCTTGAAAATGGCTTTGTCTAAGGAAGTGGTCGTTGTTCCGATCAAAGAAGGCCTCTGTGCCTCACCACGACCTGGAAGCCATGATCTTGAAAAGGTGACTTGATGAGCCTAAGGTCAAATCCGAATCAAACGCAAGGTTGACAAGTGTTTAAGTCATTAAATTTAATTCAACTAAAATTGGAAGTCATCTCATAAGAACATATAGGATTAACATGTTTGATCATGAAGACATGGGTGAGATGATTTAGGTTAATAATTTTCAACCAATTTTTAATAAATCCAATATCCGATCCAACTACCTTGCGTGTAGGATAAATGGATGTTGGACAGTGGTTGCTCCCGACACATGACCGGGGATCAACTCAAGTTTTCGAAGCTTCGATTCAAACGTCAAGGATCGGTAGCCTTCGGAAATAACGCAAGCTCAAAATCATCGGATCAGGTGATATTGAGCTTATCTCAAATTTTGTCATTCAAAATGTTTTATTAGTAGAAAATTTTCAATATAATCTTCTCAGTGTAAGCCAATTGTGTGATAATAACTATAAGATCATATTTTTAGAAAATGA
This sequence comes from Wurfbainia villosa, assembly GCA_025175895.1. Classification (NCBI taxonomy): domain Eukaryota; kingdom Viridiplantae; phylum Streptophyta; class Magnoliopsida; order Zingiberales; family Zingiberaceae; genus Wurfbainia; species Wurfbainia villosa. The sequence continues at coordinate 31,561,370 of CM045992.1, read as the reverse complement.
ATGCATAATTAATACAAAAGAAACCTCTAAAATAATTCTTAAAGGAACTAGAAATAACAACATTTACACTATCAACTTAACTAACTCCTCAACTAAGTGTCTTTTGACACGACAAGAGGAATCATGGTTGTGGCACCGACGACTCGGTCACTCACACCCAAGACTCATCCACAAGATGAGTCAGAGTGACTTAGTCAGAGGTTTGCCTAACCTCAATAACTTGGATAATAAAATATGTAATGCTTGTCAACAAGGTAAACAATCTAGGACACAACATCAACTAACTAATCAAGAACGAACCAAAAGTGTGCTTGAGCTCCTACACATGGATCTATTTGATTCACACGGAGCTAAGTCACTTAATGGAAGTAAATTCTGTTTAGTCATTATTGATGACTACTCTATATTTACTTGGGTTAGGTTCATCAAACACAAAAGTGATACCCTAGATCAATTAATCAACCTATTTAAGTTAATAGAAAATCAACAAAACATTAAAATCAAAAGACTTAGGACTGATCATGGTGGTGAATTCGAAAACCATAGGTTTATAGAATTCTGTAACCTAAATGGATACCACCATGAGTTCTCTTTCCCTAGAACTCCACAACAAAATGGCCTAGTAGAACGCAAAAATAGAACCCTACACGAATCCGCTAGGACAATGTTAAATGAGTATAACCTACTCGATACATTTTGGGCGGAAGCCGTGAGTACGTCATGCTATGTCTAAAATAGGATCCTTATGGTAAAGAGGCACCTTAAGACCTCATACAAGATTTATCATGATAAAATACCTAACATCAAGTACTTTAGGGTATTTGGGTGTAAGGTACATATCCTAAACACTAAGGATTATCTAGGGAAATTTACATCCAAAACCACGACCGGAATCTTTCTAGGATACTCGACTACAAGCAGAGCTTATAGAGTATATAACCACGACACCCTTAGAGTCGAGGAGACTATCAATGTAGTATTTGATGAAGGACACGAACCTACAAAACCCCCGGCAACCCCAATTAGCGAGCCGACTCACACTAGACCTAACTCTGATCCGGAGATCATGTCTAGTGTTAATCCTAACCTAAGTCAACCAAGTCACTCTATCGACCAAGTGATAGATGACTCCAACCAAACTAGAACTCAAACGAGTCATCCTATGGATCAAATTGTAGACTCAAACCCAAATCCAACTAGGACTCAAACGAATCATCCTATCGACCAAGTGATAGGTGATCCAAGTCTAGGAGTTCGAACTAGAGCCTCATACAGAAACCTTAGTCAAATATCTTTGATTTCTAAAATTGAACCCAAAACTATTGACCAAGCTCTTCTTGATCCCGATTGGATTATTGCAATGCAAGAAGAGTTGGCTCAATTCACTAGGAATGAAGTATGGGAATTAGTACCACCACCTAAAGATAAAACAATCATTGGAACAAGGTGGGTGTTTAGAAATAAAATTGATGATAAAGGTGAAGTAGTTAGAAATAAAGCTAGACTAGTTTCTAAAGGGTTTAGTTAAGTCGAAGGTTTAGATTACGACGAGACGTATGCCCCAGTAGCTATATTAGAGTCCATTCGAATGCTATTAGCGTACGCAGCACATCGAGGATTTAAGTTGTTTCAAATGGATGTGAAATCTGCGTTCTTAAATGGATATATTAAAGAAGAAGTTTATGTTAGTCAACCCCCCGGTTTCGAAAGTTTAGACAAACCTGATCATGTCCTTAGGTTAAGGAAAGCTCTTTATGGACTTAAACAAGCTCCTCGAGCTTGCTACGAGAGACTATCGATTTATCTTAAGTCCAAAGGCTTTAACCAAGGTGTAGTTGACCCAACCCTTTTCATAAAAACCTTAGGTAAAGACATATTTATAGCCCAAATCTACGTAGATGATATTATTTTCGGAACCACCAACTCAATCCTACTAAATGAGTTCATTTCACTTATGGAAAGTGAATTTGAAATGAATTTAGTAGGCAAGTTAAGATTCTTTTTAGGTCTACAAATTAAACAAACTAAAGATGGAATATACCTACATCAACGCAAATATACTAGGGAATTAATTAAACGCTTTGGAATGCAAGACGCTAAAATTATTAATACCCCAATGGAAACTAATGTGAATATAGAAGATGTAATCGGAAATTCAATTGATTTAAAATACTATAGGAGCGTAATAGGGAGTCTCCTTTACTTAACTGCAAGCCGACCCGATATCTTATTTGCAGTAAGTATGTGCGCAAGGTTCCAAACCTGTGCCAAGGAGTCTCACCTAACTCTAGTCAAGCGTATCCTTAGATATCTAAAGGGTACACTTAATGTCGGTATTTGGTACCCTAGATCTACCGAGTTCGAACTAACCGACTACTCCGATTCGGACTATGCCGGTAGTAAGCTCGATAGAAAGAGCACGAGTGGTTGTTGTCAACTTCTCGGCTCGAGTCTAGTGAGTTGGTGCAGTAGGAAGCAACACTATGTTGCCTTATCTACCACCGAATCCGAATACATCGCGATGGGTGAGTGTGTCACTCAGCTTCTTTGGATGAAGCACACTCTCCGCGACTTTAAGTTAGACTTTACGAATACTAAACTTCACGTAGATAACATTAGTTCAATTAATCTTACTAAGAATCCAATATGTCACTCTAGGACCAAACATATAGAGGTCAAACACCATTTCATTCGAGAACATGTGGCCAATGGATCCATACAACTCGAATACGTCGAATCGAAGTCTAACTTAGCAGACCTATTTACTAAACCCCTACCCGAAGCCGAATTTAGTCTATTAAGATGAAAATTGGGCATGTGCGTAGTAGAATAGGAACTTGCAAATTATATTTTCTTACTACTATTTATTAAATTTTCATTTTTATGGAACTAGCATAGGACATACCTTAGATATCATGCACCTATAGATTTAAGGAGCCAATACATCTCACAACACATAGGACTAATGTGTTTGTGTACTTAGCCACATAGATGGGCGTGAGATGTTAGGACCTTACTCCTGGTTCCAGATGTAGAGCTAGTGCATCGCTATGAACCACGGAGTATAATCATACATACTAGCACTCGACCGTGGTTGATCTTTCATATCAATCAAGCCAAATATGAGTCGAACATTTTATAGATGAACTTATTTTCAGTATATTATTTTCAAAATAATGTGGAACATGCTTGGACTTTAAAATTAAAACTTATTTTTTATTCCACACACACCCTCACTCTTTTCGATATATGGCAAAAGGGGGAGGAAAAGGCCAAAGTTAAGGGATCATTTATTTTATGGCCAAGGCTTACTTAACTTTAAGTTAGCAAAACAAGTTAAGGGAATTCTTAACTTAAACACATTTAGTTAACTTGTTTTCGTTAACAATAAAAAAAAAATAATTTACTTAACTTTTAGTTAACCTGTTAACAAAAAGTAATTTACTTAACTTTAAGTTAACTTGTTAACAAAATGGAAGTAAAGGCCAAGGTTAAGAAATCAATTTTTTGATTTCTTAACTTAAAACTTATTTTAAACTCTTTGGCCAATATTAAGTAATTTCGGTTACTTAATTCTTTTTTAGTAGCAAATATCAAGGGGGAGAGTTAAAACTCTTTCTCAAGTACTCACCCTCGGTCAAGGGGGAGGATTCCTCAAGGGGGAGCACTTGAAAAAGAGTTTTTATATATTCCTGGTCATTCATGCATATCTCATACTTATTTTGCTTAATGCACTAAATTTATTTTTCTTAACTTTGTATGTGGGTTTGCCATAAATCAAAAACGGGGAGATTGTCGGTGCAGTAGTCACCTAAGTCGAACCTGAGTTTTGATTATAGCATACGATACAAAGTTAAGCTCATGTCGTTATCTCACGAGCTGAATCGAGTGTGCAGAAGATTGCTATAGCTGGAGCTGAAGGCTAGCGACATTCGGAGGAAGTCGCGGTGGTCGGGCGACACTCGAGTGACTTCGGAGGGAGCCGAAGGAATCGAGTGGAAGGCTGGAAGCAAAAGCGACATGTAAGTATCGAGGTAAGCTTGTGTGTGCGAGTGTAAGTGAGGTCGTATCCTCTTTACGGGGATGATCTTAAGCGTAGATCCGACCAAAGACATCCTATAGATGGTCTAGGTCGAGATCGGATGGTCGACGACCGTCGAAATTATGTTTTTGTTGAGCTAACTTTGACTTGCAGAAAGCATCGATCATTGCACTTGGAGGACTCGATCGTCCGTCCAATTAGTCATTGCGGTCGGGACTCGATGTCGATCGCCATCGACTGATGATGGCCATCAGTCGACTGATGGTCAATGATCAGATTCGAGGAGTCATGGCTTATCACCCCATTTCAAGGAGATTGGTGCTCAATTGTGATTGGCTAGGGTTCCTCTCGAAAAGGGGCTCAAAGGCTATAAAAGGAGGTCCTAACCTAGGATTTTCTCATCAATTCTAAGTGCTCAAAAGCCTCCACAACACTGCGACTCTCCGATAACTCTACGACAACGAAGTGCTGCCAACAACCCTAGTTTAAGTCCTATCTTCGAGTTGTTGGTATAATCTTGTTTTGTCATTTCTTTTTATCTTGCAATTTGTTTGTTAATCGATGCTTTCTACCGTTGCATTTCATTTTAATAGAAGAGAGGGTTTGTCTCTCTATCTTGTGCTTCGAAGGTTTTTATAATCGTAAAACTCCTACCTCCAACGAGGAGGAGTGTTTTAGTGAATTGCCCTCCGTACACGGTCTAGGACCGTTAGGGCCTTGGAGTAGTAGCCGAAGGCTACGAACCAAGTAAAAAAACTATTTGTCTCATATAGTTTTTATTTACATTTTCGCTGCGTTTAATTGCCTACCGAACGATTTAAAAGAAAAAGTTTTTTATCTCTATTCACCCCCCCCCCTCTAGCGATCCGCATCGATCCAACACAATGTAATGTATTAGACAATATTGCATAACCATAATAATGCAAACAATGATCATGTGATTCTTATTTCAAAATAAAGATGTTCATACAAAAGATAGACTTTTCTATATACATCCCTACATACACAAGCTTTCCCAATGATCCACAAATACAAAAGATGAGTTTAAGATCATCTAGATGCAAAAACTATGCACCTTGAACTTAACTCATATCCTATAATCTCACAAATATCTAGGGTGTATAAAAAACACACACAAGTCAATGTTATGTGAGATGTGGGTTTTATTCGCCTAATCGAGGGTTTCATGCATTTCTAAGGCAACCCTACTTGATTCTCGTATACATCGGACTTCAAGTCATGCCAAAGTCCTTAAATTAATTTTCATTAATTTAAATGCATGAAGTATGATCATGGCATAAATGATAACATAAGTAAACATGACCAATGATCATGATGTCATGATATATGATGTAATTTAAGCATACATGACATTTAACCTAACCCTAAGCATGATCATGACATTTTAAATGATTAAAAGTAGATATGATGCCATGACATGTTATATGGTAAACAAATCATGACATATAAAATGTATAGGTATAATAATACCTAAATTTTAATATTAATTACCTTTTGATATAATTTAGTATATTTTGCCAAAATATCACTAAACCCCCATGTGTGCCACAAACCCAAAATGACACACAATGACCTCTAGACCTAAATTGTGCCAACTTAATTGATTTTTCATAATCCCAACAATGTATTGACACATCCTAAAATATTTTAGGATTATAGATCAAATCTATTTCCAAGGTATCCATAACCTTGAAAATATCCTAAAGTGCCACCTTTACCATGGTTAGGTTGACTATCCATCCATTGAAAGTTGGCACACCTAAACCCATCTAGCATGAATCGATCACGCTCTTAGGAACCCAAAACCTATTTGAACTCCTAGGGTTTACTAGGTATTCCTTAGGGATGACCTCCCTAGATACCTTCCTAATGACCCCTATAGGCTTGTTAACCTTGGTTATTTGGTTCTTGCCATGGTTAACTCTAGGGTTGGCTCCCCTTGTAACCTTCTTAGTGGCCACCCTAGGTTTCTTAGAAACACTAGCCACTAGGCACACACCTTGGTTACCCTTAGGGATGACTTCCCTAGTAACCTTGGTCTTCCTAGACCTGGTTTGTGTTCCATAATCAAATGGAACACTATGATAAGCCAACTTAGGCTTAGGATTGTGACCCAAACCTTTCTTGCCCTTGGCTGACTCTTGTCTCCTATGCCCTAGGCCTTGACTCTTGGACCTAGACCCTTGACATTGACCATTCGATCCTTTTATTTGGTTTTGCATAATCTTAAGGGTCTTTTCAAGATTCTCAAGCCTTGACCTCAAGGCTTGATTTTCAACCTCTAATTGCCCAATTTTAGAATTTTGGTTTAATCCTTGAGCATGGTTCTTCCTAGGCATATGCCTAGTCTATTTGGGATGTAAACCTAGGTGCTCTTGTACTTTTCTAATTTTCTCCCTAGGTAGAATTGGTCTAGAATTATTTGACCTAGATTTGTCTTTAGATAAATTTGTTTTAGGGACATTAGTCCCAAATTTCTCCTTATTATTGAAATGAATATTCTTAGCTCCTAGGAAAAAATATTTATTGTTCCTAGCATGCTTTTCATGATAAATTGCAAGGGAATTGAAATTCCTAGCATGCTTTTGCCTATTAACTAAAGAAGGTGCATTATTGAAATATACCTTAGGGTTAGCCTTAGCTCCCCCTACATGTGATACTCCATTTTGGGTCTTTTTGCTCTCCCTTGGGCATTGACTCCTATAATGCTCCAATATCCGGCATTTGAAACAAATCACTTGCTCCTTGCTTCTCTTGGTGGGAACACTGACATCCTTGACTTTTGGTGTCGGAGGAGCTTTCTTTACCCTTTTCGGACACTTACTCTTGTAGTGTCTGGATTCCCTACACTCAAAACACATTATATGCATTTTATTTTGAAACGATGTGTTTGAGTTACCTAGGTTGGTCATAGATGGCAGAGTTGGAGCTTCTTCATCTTGACCGAATGTGGAAGCTTCTTTTTGTTGCTCCAGTGTGGGAATTCTCTCCTCCCCCTCAATCCTTGAAGTGGAAGCTTCATCCACTTTTTCCTTTTCTTCCACCGATTCGGAAGTTGACTACCTCTCATCTTCCGAATCATTACTCGATTGTGAGGATGAGGATTCATTTTCGACCTCCTTTTCTTGAGCCGGTGATGGGTCTTCATGGAGCTTGGCCAATTCCCTTCAAAGCTCCTTAGCATCCATGCAATCACCTTGGCTACACAAGAAGTCATTAGGAATTAAATCAAAAATAAATTTGATTACCTTCTTTTTCTCAAATTGTTGGAGTTGTTCTTCACTCCATTTCTTTGTTTTGAGGAAGCCACCTTTTGGTCCTCTTGGATATTCAAATCCTTCCATTAAGATGGACCACTCCTCAAAATCTCTCATCATGATAAAATCTTCAATTCTTCTCTTCCAAGAATTGAAGTCTTCTCGTCCATTTAGGGTGTAAGGCACCGGTGTGTTGATGTCCAAACCTAATTGTTCTTCCAACTCCATCTTCACCCTCTAGCATGCTCCCTTAGTTGTTAAACTTGAAGAGCGGTCTCTCTCTAATACCACTTGTTAGGGATCCTTGGAAGCTTGAGGACGTGTATATGATATAGCCTTAGGGTTTCACATCGGTTGATAAAATCAAGGTATGCAAACTACGACAGTCCATATATGGACTAAAGCAAGCATCCAGGAGCTGGAATATCCATTTTAATGAAACAATCAAAATATTTGATTTATTAAAATATATGGACGAACCTTGTGTGTACAAGAAGGTTAGTGGGAGTGCTGTCATGTTCCTAGTATTGTATGTCGATGACATATTACTTATAGGAAATGATGTTTCTGTCTTACAGTTAGTTAAAATTTAGTTATCTAAGATGTTCTCCATGGAAGACCTAGGAGAAGTAACCTACATCCTCGGGATTAAGATTTATAGGGATAGATTGAATCGATTGCTTGGTCTTTCACAGTCTACATATATAGACCGAGTGTTAAAGAGGTTTAGCATGTCAGAATCCAAGAAATGTTTCCTACCCATCAGGCATGGGATACACCTTTTGATGTCCATATGTTGGCGAATAGAATACGAGAGGATTTGCATGAATAAGATTCCCTATGCATCCGGAATAGGATCTATCATGTATGCTATGTTATGTAGAGGCCCGATGTATCGTATGCTCTGAGTGTCACGAGAACATACCAGTCTGATCCAAGAATGGAGCATTGAGTGGCTATTAAGATGTTCCTTAAGTACTTGAGAATAACTAAGGATGTGTTCCTAATATATGGAGAAGGAGACATGGTGATACGTGGGTATACGGATGCCAACTTCCAGACAGACAAGGATGATTACAGGTCTCAGTCTGGGTACGTGTTCACCTTGAATGGAGGCGCAGTGAGTTGGAAAAGTTCCAAACAAGACACTATAGCGGATTCTACCACAAAGACAAAATACATTGCAGCTTCAGAAGTAGCAAAGGAAGCGGTTTGGATCAAGAAGTTCATTTATGAACTTGGTGTGGTTCCAACCATTATTGAAGCAATACCGGTTTACTGCGACAATAATGGAGTGATTGCACAGGCAAAAGAGACAAGGTCTCATCAACAATCTAAACATGTGCTTCGCCGCTATCATCTGATCAGAGAGATTATCAGTAGGAACAAAATTCAAATCGAGAAGATTCCCACTGAAAAGAACTTAGCGGATCCTTTAACTAAGGCCTTACCTCAAAGTAAGTTTTAGGGCCAAGTTAGGGCTTATGGTATTGGATACCGTGGCGATTGGCATTAGGCCAAGTGGGAGTTTGTTAGTTATATATGAGAGGTGTTTTAAGGCAATCACCTTATGTTTAAACTATTTATATGATAAATAAAGATTCACTATTTAAGTATACATGTTTTCAAGTATTTGATTAGATCTTAAACTCATTTACTGAATGTCCACAATATGATTCACAGTATGAGAGAATTTGTAATTGGATCACAACTAGTGAGTATCTCTACATATGTAATTGTGATGTATTGGAATTATCCCTTCTCAATGAATTGATGGATTTGGACACCATCAATTCTATCGAGACTAGAACGACGTATACTCTTTGGTGTATCCAAGCAGCTGATTTTCACTGGATGGAGATATTGTGATATCTGGAGTTAATTGTGGATGCTAGTTATGGTAACTAGTCCATTGGAGAGACCAACTGTAAGACTTCATATGGTTCTCTGCATATATGGATATGTCAATGAAGTTCTTACTGAAGCTTAAGTGCGATGTTCCTTTGACTTGTGGTATTCAAGTAATCTTGGTCATGAAGACTTATGCTTTGACATCTTAAGCAAGCATCTCCAAGGAGATGTGGACCCGGGATGATTGGGTATAAGTTGAAGTGCCTGAAGGTGTTTGAATAGTCTAAAAAGGATTCACCACTCCTTGTAGGGAGATGTATACCCAAGGCCTCTCATTGGATTGTTACTAAAGTCTTTGGCCAAAACATTATATGTTTAGAGTAATGTACTCTTGGATACATGTGCAGTAACTAGAATCCAAACGATGAGGAAATCATACTTGGGCTAGGTGTGATGTAGTCAGCCTGGTGGGGACTGACATATTAGATCATATCCAGAACCAAGTGGGTATAAGATGTATGAAGGGAACGGGGCATGATTCACTGTGGCTGCTGAAAGATTTCAAAAGTCGTTCTGGAGTCAACCATTGATTTTTCGATTAATTGGGGATCATGATGTACTACTAAGTGCCACTCATGATTGTTCTATAATTAATGGTTAATTATAGATGACCAACTTAAATCGGGAACCTATTTAGTCACACACACAATGAGCGTAATCCGAAGGATTTAAAATGAGCTTGAGAATGAGATTCTCATAATGAGATAAACTCGATTTGGTTAGACCAAACAAGGAGCGAGCATGAAATTGTTTCAGTCACAACGAAAGCATGGATGTGCCATGTCTTTTGAAGACACGATGGATAAACCAAATTGGTTTGGTTCTAATCCAATGGTGTAAAATAAACAAAAGGGGTTTGGTTTGTTTTAAACGAATGAACCAAAGTTGGTTCGGTTTGTTTTAACTTAAAATAGACCAACGTGGTTCAGTTTATTTTATCTTAAGTTATTTGAGCATGTTAACAGGTTTTGGTTATGAACCAATAACTCTAAGGAGAAGATTTCTTAGTGGTTAAGAAACACACACTCTATAAAAGTGCATCTAGAGGTTTGGAGAACCCTTAGAGTTTTATTTTTGGAAAACCTCTCTTCCTCTCCTCCCTCTCTTCTCCTTACCGCCGCCGCCCAAGGGGTTCTTACCGTCGACGCCAGCTCTACCACCGACGCCACCTACAGCTGCCAGCCTCCTGCTGCTGCTGGTGATTCTCCGATGACCCTCCTTGGCTCTGGTGACCAAGGACCTATTGGGATGTATACTGAAAGCCTAGCCTTTGTATGAACATCTTCATTTTGAAATAAGAATCACATGATCAATGTTTGCATTTTATATTTATGCATATTGTCTGATACTTTACATTGTAGATAACATAGTGTGTGGTGTCGCACAGAAAATCATGTTATCAGTTCCATGTAGAGAATAAGTAGAGGCTCACAACCAAGATGGTTTTGGATAAACCATTGGTATGGTTGTAGTGTAATTTGGTATTGGTTTATCTTGACCATAGAATTACACTAGTACACTTTGTGTGTATTGAACAGGACTGATTTAGAGGTGATTCGATTTATACTGACTATTTAATTGAATTAGACCTCATATATTATGGTGTACATGCTCTTAATCACGATAAAATAACGGACACATGTACTTAGCATTTATTTCTTCGATTTACCAATGGGTGAGATCTATGTGTTAAATCGATAGGCCTGGTAAGTTAGGAAATAATTTTATTTACATGGTGTGTCGTTGATTATAGGAGGAAACTATTGGGATATATACTGAAAGCCTAGCTTTTGTATGAACATTTTATTTTGAAATAAGAATCAAATGATCATTGTTTGCATATTTATAGTTATGCATATTGTCTAATACTTTTCATTATAGATAACATGGTGTGTAGCGTCACACAAAAGACCATGTTATCAGTTCCTTGTAGAGTATAAGTAGAGGATCACAACAAAGATGGTTTTGGACAAACCATTGGCATGATTGTAGTATAATTTAGTATTGGTTTATCTTGATCATAGAATTACACTATTACACTTTGTGTGTATTGAGAAGGACCGACTTAGAGGTGATTCAATTTATTGCTGACTACATAATTGAATCAGACCTCGGATATTATGGTATATATGGTCTTAATCCCGATATAATAACAGGCACATGTGCTTAATATTTATTTATTTGATTTACCAATGGGCGAGATTTAGGGGTTAAATCGATAGACCCGTCATGTTGGCAAATAATATTATTTACATGGTGTGTCATTGATTATAGGAGGAAACCGTGCCCTGTTATTAGGATGATGATGTCCCCTTGAGGAGCTTATAAGGATCATCATATAAATCCTGCAGGTGGACTTGGTCCAGCATGATGATAAGGTTGAGTGGTACTACTCATGGAGTTAGATATTAATTAATTAATTTTCAGTAAATTAATTAATTAATGGACATTCGATATCTTAAACACGGGGAGATATTTGTACAAATAATATGTGGAGCCCATATTTATTTATGGGATTTGTGAGGTAGATCAATTATGATTGCTTTAGTGGAATGGATCAACATTAATGGATCGGGTTTGGATCCATTGGGTGGCCAAGATCCAACTCCTACTCATGGTCCCTATTGTAGCCTATTAAAACCCTCATGAAGCCTAGATCCAACGGACACGAATGAATAGAGTTTTGGGCGATAACTATAAAGAGGAGGAAGAGGCTTGGGTGGAAAAGACCAAGTGCTAGGGTTTGAGTTGGCATTGGGCGGTAACATAAGCAAACCTAGGGTTTGGCTTCTATTCGGTGCCAACCTAGGGTTTGGCTTCTATTCGGTGGCAACCTAGGGTTTGCTCCTTAAGGTCGGCGGCACAAGGGGATTTGGTGTAGTTTTTACCTTTCTCTTCTTCTCCATTGCCGGTGCCACCCTCTTCTCCCTCTCTAAGGGATAGCGGCAACAAGAGTCCTAGATCTCTTGGCCGGCATCTATTTATTCTCCCTCTCCATCGGTGGTAGCAATAATCAAGCAAGGAAGCTTGGTGGTCGGCACTAGATTGGAGAAGTAGGGAGATGTTTTCTTCCCTTTGTTCGGAGTGAGCAAGGAAGGGAAGATAGAGATCTAGGAGGCTTCGACTCTTGGAGGATCATTGCCCACACAATGTTCAAGAGGAGGATAGGTCATACAATAGAAGATCAGGAGGTAACAAAGTGGTATAATCTTGTTTTTTTTTATTTTAGTTCTTTTGTATCATGTATGTGGTTAATTTACCTGGACCCTAAAGATAAACATAAAAATTGGCAATCCGTTCATCATCTATTCTGCGGCTAATTGAGGAAAAGAGTTAGGTTGCTTGAACAACTAGTTTGTTCAAGCGATGACTCAAATCAAGAAACACGATGATGAATCGGTCGCTTGGGTGATCCCTTTTTGTCCGAATTAATTTTTTTAATATGGGTATGCGAGATAGGATCGTCATGCACAAGCAACTGAAGTGGGAAGAAATTCCCCACAAGTGGTATCAGAGCCACAGTTTTCGGTTTTGTGTGTTTTGGATTTGATTACTTTTATGCACTTATCATATATTATGTGTGTCGTATAATAGTAGGATGTGCGTAGGCTAACTTTTTGGTTGTAGGCATAGGATCCAACTATTATGGCCATATGTGTGTGTATGTGATTGTATGTGTGTAATCGTAATATTATTTGATTCCTCAGGGTTAACGAGGCTAGTATTTAATTTTTATAATTAAGTACGACATTATTTAGCCACTCATTTATTTTAGTTTATGTACGATCTAGATTTCATGTACACTCCTTTGTGGAGTATAGGATCAATGGATGTAAATTAAAATAATTTTTCTCGGCTCCGATCTCCGGATGGCTTATACATGGCATAGTGAGAAGAAAACGAGGTGGCAACACGACTGGAGGCATATTGGAGAACAAAAGCCAAAATAGTTGGAAAATTTGTTTTTCATATTTATTGGTTTTGATTTATATGCTTGTTGTGGTTGCATAGTTAAAATTCCTCAATTTTAAATTACTAAGTGGGAGAGGGATATTTTTTAAATTTCCACGGCCTCCATTACAATTTGACATGTGATGCGAACAAACTTGTGCGTTGCCTCTGAGTGCCTTCCTCCATATCGGATGAATATGTTTTGCGGATCACTAGGTCAAAAATAGTTATAAGAAAATTATTTAGGAGTGTGTGTACTTCTCCAATGAAAGGCACATAATCCGAGATAATTGCATCAGTATCGGGTAATGGTGAACACTTAGATGCAAATAAGAGTATTCTCCCCATTGGAGTCACTGCTTTTATTTGTAGGGCCGAAGAGGAACCTGTTGGTGCAGTAGGAACCTAAGTCGAACCTGAGTTTTGATTATAGCAAACGATACAAAATTTAAGCTCATGTCGTTATCTCACGAGCTGAATCGAGTGTGCAGAAGATTGCTATAGCTGGAGCTGAAGGCTAGCGACACCCGGAGGAAGCCACGGTGGTTGGGCGACACTCGAGTGACTGCGGAGGGAGCCAAAGGAATCGAGTGGAAGGCCGGAAGCAAAAGCAACACGTAAGTATCGAGGTAAGCTCGTGTGTGCGAGCGTAAGTGAGGTCGTATCCTCTTTACGGGGATGACCTTAAGCGTAGATCCGACCAAAGACATCCTATAGATGGTCTAGGTCGAGATCGGACGGTCGAAGGCCGTCAAAATAGAGTTTTTGTTAAGCTAACTTTGCCTTGCAGCTAGCATCACGATGCCTTAGAGGACTCGATCGGCCACAATCGATCGCTAGAGGTTAGCACTGATCGATCGCCATTAGTCGACTGATGATGGCCATCAGTCGACTGATGGTCAAAGGATCAGCTTCGAGGAGTCAAGGTTTATCACCAAACTTCACTACAAAAAAATGAGGCATTTGGATCGGAAATTTAGAAGCGGTTGGGAAAATGATGGTAAAGGAGGGGCTTTTAGAAGCGGTTTTCTTAACTGGTGCTAATACCACTTCAATTGATTTTTTTTTGAAGCGGATGATTTTTCGATTCTGTTGCGTATGTTTAGAATCGGTTAACAAACGGCTCTATATACATTTTATAGGAGCGGTTAATAACCGCTCCTATTACTTTAGGAGCGGTTATAACCGCTCCTAATACCGCTTCAATATACCATTTTTTGAAGCGGATAATTTTCCGATTATGTTTAAGATATTTAGAATCAAAGATACAGATTTGGAAAAGAATGAATCAAAGATTAACTTTTAGAAGCGGTCATTTTTGACCGGTTCTATTTGGGACCTTTAGAAGCGGTATTTGACCGCTCCTAAATGTTGGATCGAAAGTGTCGCTAGAGGGGGGGGGTGAATAGCGATACGGTGTCGTTAAAAAAAACTTTTGCAATAAGTAAAAAGCAAGTAGAGAGTGCACAGCGGAAATATAAAGTAGACAAGATATTTTTACGTGGTTCACAATCTTTCGATTGCTAATCCACGGCCCTAGTGATCCTTGATCACGTACGGAGGGCAATTCACTAAAACCACTCCTCCTCGTTGGAAGTAGGAGCAACGATCACAAAAAGAAATCAAGGCAAAGGGACACTCCCCCTTTCCTTGTTACGATTAAAGCACAAAGACAATTTAAAGAAGTAGAACTTAAATAAATATACCGACAACTCTTATAAGTAGAAGATGTAGCTTTCGTTGTCGGCGGCACTTCGTCGTAGCAAATGTGAGTAGTAGTAGCGGCGTTACGACGGCGTGTTGAGAGCTCTTGATTTCTTGTTATTTGCTTGGCTTGAACATGTCTATTTATGGATATTGATCTATGAATTTAGACATAGGTAGTGTCCAAGGTGAGGTTCTTATCCCAACTCAAGGATGAGGTGTTTCATCCAACCACCTTGTGCCACCTCCAACCTTCTTGTGCGCCAACTCAAGGATGAGGTGTTTCATCCAACCACCTTGTGCCACCTCCAACCTCCTTGGGCGCCAACTCAAGGATGAGGTGTTTCATCCAACCACCTTGTGCCACCTCAAGGAAGCCTTCACGCCAAGAAGAAGAAGCCATCCAACTTGTGCCACATCATGGGAGCCAACCATCTTGTGCCACCTCAAGGAGGCCTTCACGCCAAGAAGAAGAAGCCATCCAACTTGTGCCACATCATGGGAGCCAACCATCTTGTGCCAACTCACCTTATTTTGGGCGTCCACCACAAGGAAGCTTGGTGATGGTTTGGATGTCCACCTTGATGCCACATCACCCTTTGTACCAAAACACGAGTCAAGTCCAAATTCACCCCCTTGAAATTCGAGCTCTTCTCGAGGCTGGAACTTGACTAGCAGTTGACTGTAGTCAAAGGGTTTTGGACTGCAGTACAAGTTAGCTTAAAATATAAAGTGCGATGGTTCTAACCATCTGATCTCGACCTAGACCTTCCATTGGAGGTATTGGGTCGGATCTACGCTTAACGACCTTGCTTCGCTTTCACACGAGCTTACCTTGTAGCCTCGCTTCCGGTCTTCACCCGAGTACCTCGGCTTCCTCCAAGTCCTCTCAAGGTCGACCACCTCGGTTCCCACCGGGTGTCGCAGACCTTCCGCTCAACTTTAGCATTTCTGCACACTTAATTGAGCTCGTAAGATAACAAATATACCCTTAACTATTGAGCCTTTTGCCATAATCAAAATACCGGTTCGACTTTGGTGCCCACTGCACCAACAATCTCCCCCTTTTTGATTAATGGCAAACCGACACAAAAGTTAAGGAAAAATTAAGCATAACAGTAAGCTAGCATAATGATTAAGCATGAATGAGCTAGCATAAAGATTAAATATGAATGAGCTAGCATAATGATTAAGCATGAATGAGCTAGCATAAAGATTAAATATGAATGAGCTAGCATAATGATTAAGTATGAATGAGCTAGCATAAAGATTAAGCATGAGTGAGAAATATTATTGTTTCAAGTTCTCCCCTTTGAGGTAACCTCCCCCTTGACCGAAGGTGAGTTCTTGAAAAATAATTTTTACTCCCCCTTAATAGTTGCTTAAGTAAACGGAATTATTTAATATAAAAGGTAATAATTTTGTTTACTTTCTTCCCCTTTAATTTTGGTTAATTTTGGTTACTTTTGTGACTTTCTCCCCCTTTTGCCTTAACTCAAAAAGTTTGTAAATATATTTTAGGGTTTGTAAGTCCAAGCAAGTTCCCAATATGATTTCTAAGGTAAGACTTAGGCTAATTTCATAAAAAGAAGCAAAAATAGAGTACATATATAGAAAAATTTAAATCCTACTCTATTACGCACATACCTAACTTTTAATGTTGTTAAAGATTAAGCTAAAGTCTTGGAGAGTGTGCTTCATCCACAGGAGCTGAGAGACACACTCACCCATCGCAACGTATTCGGCTTTGGTGGTAGATAAGGCAACGCAATGCTGCTTCCTACTGCACCAACTCACTAGACTCGAGCCGAGGATTTGACAACAACCACTCGTGCTCTTTCTATCGAGTTTACTACCGGCATAGTCGGAGTCGGAGTAGCCGATTAGATTAAACTCGGTAGATCTAGGGTACCAAATACCTACGTTTAGCGTGCCCTTTAGATATCTAAGGATACGCTTGACTAGGGTTATGTGAGACTCCTTGGCACAGGTTTGTAACCTTGCGCACATACTTACCGCGAATAAAATGTCGGGTCGGCTCGCGGTTAAGTATAGGAGACTTCCTATTGCGCTCCTATAGTATTTTAGGTCAACGGGTGTATTGATTATTTTAGCATCTTGCATTCCAAATCGATTTATTAAGTCCTTAGTATATTTTTGTTGATGTAAATATATTCCATCTTTAGTTTGTTTAATTTGTAAACCTAAGAAGAAACTTAACTCTCCCACTAAATTCATTTCAAATTCACTTTCCATAAGTGAGATGAATTCGTTTAGCAGGATCGAGTTGGTATTTCCAAAAATTATATCATCTACATAGATTTGGGCTATAAAGATTTCTTTTCCTACGGTTTTAACGAATAAGGTTGGGTCGACTAAACCTTGGTTTTATTTCTAACTACTTCACCTTTATCATCAAGTTTATTTCGAAATACCCACCTTGTTCCAATAATTGATTTTTCTTTAGGTGGTGGTACTAATTCCCAGACTTCATTTCTAGTGAATTGAGCTAGCTCTTCTTGCATAGCAATAATCCAGTCGGGATCAAGAAGTGCTTGTTCAATAGTTTTGGGTTCGATTTTGGAAATTAACGAGATTTGACTAAGGTTTCGATATGAAGCTCTAGTTCGAACCCCTAAATTTGGATCGCCTATAACTTGATTGATAGGATGATTTGTTTGAGTCTTAGTGTGACTCGGGTTAGGGTCATCTATCACTTGGTCGATAGGATGACTTGGGTGAGTTCTAGTTTGACTTGGGTTAGAGTCATCTATCACTTGGTCGATAGGATGACTTGGGTTAGGACGAGATTCAAGTTCAAGATCAGAGTCGGGTTCGCTATAAGTTGATTTGCTAGTTGGTTTTGTTAAGGATTGAACGGGTTCGTGTCCTTCGTCGAAAACTATATTAATGGTTTCTTCGACTCTTATGTGTAGGATCAATGGAATTACTAAAGGGTTGTTTGTAAGTTTTTAAACCTAAATCATCTCACCAATATCTACATGATCAAAACATGTTATTCCTATGTGTTACTGTGAGATGACTTTCAATTTTACTTGATTAATTTTAACCAACATTAGGTTAGATTCGGATTTAGTCTAAGCTCATCAAGTAATCTTTTCAAGAGATTAGCTTCGTGTCGTGGCGAGGCATAGAGGCCTTCTTTGATCGGAACAACGACCACTTCCTTAGACAAAGCTAATTTCAAGAAATTGATAACTCGACTTACTTGAGACTACGTCTTGGTCTAACTAGTTATTTTTGAAAAGAGGCTCCCCGAGGCTCAATCTTTTCGTAGGATTTTAGTTGGTTATGAGTCCTATCTAACCATTCTAAAAATAAAGGAAAAACTAAGCATGCAATTTCTAAGACTTAACAAAAATACATTTTGTATTGGCTCTCGACCATTGAATCGAGTGGGTCTATTCACATAGTGAATTTGGTCCTGGGAACCCAATACATGTTAGATCCTAAAGTTGAAATCAAAGTGGTCTTAGGGACCCATGCTTGGACATTTTTCTTATGTTGGTTTACTATAGACATATATGACTTATTGGTTGTATTTGAGTTAAACCCGAGTCCGGCCTTGTTGTACACGGCCCTTTGTGATCCAAGTAAGAGGTCAAGTCCCTTGGATCCCAAAGTGAACCTTTCCAACGTGTTCCTAAGGTCTTCGACTTGTGTTTTCAAAAGCGAGTTCTCAACTTCAAGCTTTTCAACTTGAGTTGAGTCCTCCTCTTGAATACGAGTAGTCGAAGAGGTTAGGAGACCTCATGTTTGAGAAGGTTAACCTCCTCAATTAGGTCTCGACCTTGGACTCGGACTTAGCTAGTTTCTTATTTAAAAATTTAATTGCACCATACAAAGTATTAAGTAACGACCGACTTACCCTTAATGATTCTTTTGAACCGGATACGGATCCGTGGCTTGTCTTGAATGGAAGCTCATCATCGGATTCGACTCGGACTCTTCTTCGATTTCGAGTCGTGCTCGGTCGGCTTGGCCATTAGAGCTTGGATATCGCCTTCTTCCTCCGAGGGTGGCTTGCTTGGGGCTTCTTCTTCTTGGAACCTCGCAACTAACGCAATACTCTTCTCGGCCCGGACCACGTTAGTTTGCTCATGTAATTCAAGTTCAAAACAATTGCCTAACCTAATCTTAGAAAGGTCTGGAGACCTTGTAGGCATCGACCATGGATGCCCACAAGGTGGTCCTAGGAAACGAGTTAAGAGAATACCGATAAGGTCGCGATCCTCGACCTTTTGTCCGATGGCATGGAGTTGGTTGACGGCGTCTTGGATACGAGCATGTAGTTGAGTTCGGTCTCGCTTTCCTGCATTTTCAAGTTATACAATTTATTTAAAAGTAAATCTCTTTACATACCTTCGTGTCGCGGTGCCTTCGTGTAGTTCCACTAGCTTGGTCCATAAGTCCTTTGCACTAATGAAGGGCCGACGCGGTTGAGCTCTTCCTTGACAACCCACATTGCAAGATTTGAGTTGCCTTGGCATCGGCTTCTACTTGTTTTTTCATGGAATTTGACCATTGATCGAACCCAAAGATTCACCATCTTCATTAATAGGAAGTGTGAAACCGGTTTGATTATCGATCCACATCTCGATTTGGGTTTTAAGAAAGCATTCCATCCGACCCTTCCAATAACGAAAGTCATTACCGTTGTAAAACGGGTCGGCGGTGCTAAACCCTTCGAGATGGGCCATTTAAAAACAAGAAGAAGAACGACTTAAAAGAATCTTGCAAAACACACACGGAAAGAATATTCCAAGACTTTCGTCTTGGATTAGTAGTACGGGAAGTAAAAAAAGATATATAAAATGTAACTTGCAAAAAGAAATAAACAATCAAATGCGAATGTCGTTGAAGTTCCGGAGGACAACCTTACTCGGGATCTAACCCGAAGGACAACCTTATCCGGATCCTAAAGCCTCTAATGCAATTCTATATGTAGGAGAAGATAAGCAAGTGAAATAATTATACGAAAACAGAAATAAATAAATAAAAATCTGAAAAAAAGAAAAACAAAGCTAGATTGGTGGTTTCACCGAATCTTAGCGCCCCCGGCTCTGATACCAATTGTTGGATCGAAAGTGTCGCTAGAGGGGGGGGTGAATAGCGATACGGTGTCGTTAAAAAAAACTTTTGCAATAAGTAAAAAGCAAGTAGAGAGTGCACAGCGGAAATATAAAGTAGACAAGATATTTTTACGTGGTTCACAATCTTTCGATTGCTAATCCACGGCCCTAGTGATCCTTGATCACGTACGGAGGGCAATTCACTAAAACCACTCCTCCTCGTTGGAAGTAGGAGCAACGATCACAAAAAGAAATCAAGGCAAAGGGACACTCCCCCTTTCCTTGTTACGATTAAAGCACAAAGACAATTTAAAGAAGTAGAACTTAAATAAATATACCGACAACTCTTATAAGTAGAAGATGTAGCTTTCGTTGTCGGCGGCACTTCGTCGTAGCAAATGTGAGTAGTAGTAGCGGCGTTACGACGGCGTGTTGAGAGCTCTTGATTTCTTGTTATTTGCTTGGCTTGAACATGTCTATTTATGGATATTGATCTATGAATTTAGACATAGGTAGTGTCCAAGGTGAGGTTCTTATCCCAACTCAAGGATGAGGTGTTTCATCCAACCACCTTGTGCCACCTCCAACCTTCTTGTGCGCCAACTCAAGGATGAGGTGTTTCATCCAACCACCTTGTGCCACCTCCAACCTCCTTGGGCGCCAACTCAAGGATGAGGTGTTTCATCCAACCACCTTGTGCCACCTCAAGGAAGCCTTCACGCCAAGAAGAAGAAGCCATCCAACTTGTGCCACATCAAGGGAGCCAACCATCTTGTGCCACCTCAAGGAGGCCTTCACGCCAAGAAGAAGAAGCCATCCAACTTGTGCCACATCATGGGAGCCAACCATCTTGTGCCAACTCACCTTATTTTGGGCGTCCACCACAAGGAAGCTTGGTGATGGTTTGGATGTCCACCTTTATGCCACATCACCCTTTGTACCAAAACACGAGTCAAGTCCAAATTCACCCCCTTGAAATTCGAGCTCTTCTCGAGGCTGGAACTTGACTAGCAGTTGACTGTAGTCAAAGGGTTTTGGACTGCAGTACAAGTTAGCTTAAAATATAAAGTGCGATGGTTCTAACCATCTGATCTCGACCTAGACCTTCCATTGGAGGTATTGGGTCGGATCTACGCTTAACGACCTTGCTTCGCTTTCACACGAGCTTACCTTGTAGCCTCGCTTCCGGTCTTCACCCGAGTACCTCGGCTTCCTCCGAAGTCCCTCTGGCGTTGCCCGACCACCTCGGTTCCCACCGGGTGTCGCAGACCTTCCGCTCAACTTTAGCATTTCTGCACACTTAATTGAGCTCGTAAGATAACAAATATACCCTTAACTATTGAGCCTTTTGCCATAATCAAAATACCGGTTCGACTTTGGTGCCCACTGCACCAACACTAAAGGCCGGTACCAAAAATACAAGTTCGGAATAGAATGAATCAAAGATTAACTTTTAGAAGCGGTCATTTTTGACCGATTCTATTGGGGACCTTTAGAAGCGATTTTTGACCGCTTCTAAAGGCCGGTACCGGTTTCCCTACGAAAGGTTATTGGCAATCTTTAGAAGCGGTATATTTTGATCGGTTCTATTGGTAACATTTAGAAGCGGTAAATTTTAACCGGTTCTATAGGCAAAACCTTTAGAAGCGGTATATTTGACCGATTCTGTTGGATACTTTTCAGGAGCGGTTTTTGACCGCTCCTAAAGGTCATCCTTTAGGTTAATTTCCCTTCTTCAACGACATTTTTTTCGTATTCCGCGGCTATATCTCCGTCTCCAGCTCCCGAAATCCATCTCCCGCCGCCCGTCATTATCACTTGAAATTTATCCGCACATATCCACCGTCCATTATCACGTATCTGTCCGCCGCAGTCTGCCACTGCTCACATTGGTATCCCCATAATTGCTGGCCACATGTTGTCCGCCGTGCCAGTCTGGGCCCGACCCATGATTGTCCGTAAGTCTTGCATTGATCACGATCGCAGTCCCGTAAGGGTCATGTTGTTGAAACACCATATGTACAATTTTCTATTTTTGGGATTTAATTTGCTTGTTTAGCGTGCTTGTGTGCAGGGCTGCTTTAGATACAATTTCGAGTATCTCCTTTGTAGATGGATATTTGAGTTCCGTGTTTTTATTGGTCTTTGCATGCAAGCAGATTTTGTTATTGGATCATCCTGGAATAGATTTTATAGATTACAGAAGCCTCCATATTTGGAAGCCAAGTTGTATTAATAGCTTCATCATTCTCTTAATATTTTCAACTTGAGTTGCATGAACTTTGGTTATGATTCTCAATAACCAAGATCTCTATGCTTCTCATGGTCCATCTATGGGTCTTTTAGATGTTGTGTTAATTATCCATATTACAGATTAGCATCCATACACCGTATACTCATTTACAATGAAAATTAATTGTATTAGCACCTTATTAATTCTCATATACTTTTCACTTGAAGTTTCAATATATTCATCATTTTCTTGATACTTCAAATTTGACATGCATTTTATGCAGCTTGTGTTTATGATTCTTGATAACCAAGACGTCATATACTTCTCATTGTCCATTATGGATAACGTCTTTCATCTGGATCATTGCTTGGGCCTTAGTGATTTACATCTTTGAATTGTTAGTTAGGAGATAATGAGTTGCATCAGTATCAAAACCAGCTTCTGCACCAAAGGCAATGCCTTGGGAACCAATTGTCCCAAAAAGCTCAATTAAGCGGGACTTGTTCAAAGCCACTACCGATGCAAGACTTGCATGATGATGTAAATACTGTAGTTCTAGCTGAATTACGAAACTTTCATTTTACTCTTCCATATTAGAAGATTAATGACTAAAATGATCAAATCTAAGTACCTTTCGAATTATAATCAGCAAATTAATTGAAGTGATAGCCTTTGTGGATGGCAAAATATCTGAGATGATCAAAGTGGTGGAAATCTAGAAGGAAGTGAAATGATAAATGAAAATCTCTTAGTTTATTAATTCTCGAGTATTATTGAGAAAGAATGGAGCAAAGAATATACATTTGATTCAGTCAACTTTCACATCAATGAAGGAATTCTTATACTTGTATTGTGAACAAACATCAAAAGTACAAAGCCCTCCTTTCTGATGCCAGCAGAGATGTAAGTGCCTGCTCATTAATTAAATATAGAATGGAAGAATGTTGAATATAGTCGGATGAGAATACCCAAACATACAAATATTGAAAAACACTAAAAGCAGAATGATCCTAAATCTTGGAAGAAGAAACACAACTGGGGTTTAAATACTAAATATCGATAAATAATTATCAATCATAATCATACCACCGATTTCATATGAGAGATACCAAAGACAAACCAAAACAATCATTTCATTTCATGATACATAATAACATGAGAAAAGAGGTGAAATAAAGAATTTCAAGTGTGCCACCCTTCAGTCTCACTTGGAAACTTATGATTTAAACCAGAAAGTTTATAGGTTTAAATGAGTGAACTAACATTAACTAGTACTTACATATTTTGGGTTAGCTGTTAGATCTAATAATTCGATCAAAGCAGAAAAAGATAATGAGCATTGGTGTTATGAGAATGATTAAATTTATGAAACATAAATGGAAGCAAAACTGTCACTAAATCTATTTTACACTGGCACTTCTTTTCATATCTCTCATTATCTGGTTTTGATACTCATGCAATCATTTGGAATTTTCTCGAAGTTGGTTGTTATCGTGATCTGATCGAGAGACAACTCATTATGCTTTTATTCATTTTCAATCTCTCTATGATTTTCGCAGTACACATCTATCCAGCCCGTGGGTGATAGAGTCTTAGTTAAGATCAAGTCTTCTGAGGAGCAAACCAGTGGAGGAATACTTCTGCCTACTACTGCTCAGACAAAACCTCAAAGTGGTGAGGTAGTTGCTGTTGGAGAAGGAAGAACAGTTGGGAAAATAGAAATAAAAATTGGAATTGAGGTATTCCTTCTCTTGATTTTTTTATGTTAATTTAATTTGGGTTAGTGTAGATTTCTGTGGCTTCTGAACAATATAAAGGAAATGGCTTTCTCTGATGCTAGTCAAACATCTTGTTCCACTAGCCGATGGGCACATAGAACTGATTGAGACAGATAAAACAAGAACTTCTTCCATATGTGTGAGAGTTCCTAATGTGTGTTTTGTTTTAAGTTGATTTATTTGAGTTAGATCATTATATCAATTCCTAATGCAGAATATCCCAATTTCTATGTTTCAGTAGGTTTTTTTTTTAAAACATAGAAAAGCTCGTTTACACAGGTTTATAAAAGATTTGTGTTTCAGAAAAGCTCGTTTTTACACAGGTTTTTAAAAACACTGATTGAGACACTGAGTTTCTTTCTGATGTATGTTACTCAGTGATCTTGTGTATAATTAAAGCAATGTTGTTCACTGTCACTACAGATTACAAAATATTAAAGTGTTTGCTGCCTAAACATTACACTACCAACTTCACCTTGTTCTTTATGTATGTTTTAGATGAAAGTTTGTCAAATTAGCATTGGAGCAATCTTGTAAACAACAACATGGCTATCTGCTTTCATCTAGTAAATTTTTGTAGTTATCATTGCTTATCAGAAATTGTTAGACTTATTTTCTCTTTTCCCCTTATTTTGCAGCATGTCTTTTCAGAACCATTTGAGCCATCCCCATTCTTTCCCACTAAGGGGCTTGATGATGAATATGATCCATCTTCTAAACAACAAGGGCGTGTGGATGGTAATATCAGGCCATTGGACAATGAAAAAGAGATTAACACTAGAGAGACCAATGTTGCAAAGATCAAAGTTGTGGTATGTTTAGAAATTTGGGAATGCTTTCTCTAAACTATTGTCTTGTGATGCTCACACTCTTGTTATATAATTAGTTACTAAGTCCTTTTTTTAACGTTATTATAACTAGTAATGAGAGATATAATTAAGATCACGCTCATGAGTTTTTTATGCACCTGCTTGGGACCAATGAAATTCTCCACCCATTTTTTCTAATTATTGATTTACTTAAATAAATTCAATACCTGATATAATATAAGATCATCAATTCATATAATTCTTTTGTGACGGATGAATGGCAGGCAGTATTATAAGTTAATGATTTTTGTGGTTCCACTCCTGCTCTATTCTTGTGCGATAAATCATTCTGATTTTGTGATGGCTGTGACTTGTGCTGCACATTGTGAACATGGTGGTAGTGATGATGATAATGATGGTGATGGTGATGCTGTGCCGGAACTTGATGCTGGATCTCCCTTGGCTGTACAGGATGGAAAGCTAATGCCGCATCAAACTTGATCTTTGTCTGAGGATGGAATCTTGCTGTAATGGTGGTAATGATGGTAATGGTGGTGATGGTGATGCTGTGCCGGAACTTGATGTTGTACAGGATGGAAAGCTGAGGTTTGCGTTGCCATTTGAACCTTGCTTCAGGGTAGCCACATTTGAACCAGAAATAATATTAGACTCCGTCTTAATTGCTTCTGAGCTGTTATCAATCAGAGTACAGCTTCCGCCACATGATCATTTATTCTTTTATCTTCACATGTTGTTGCAACCTTGTGCGCAATTCTATCATATTCGCTTTTATCCCAATCAAATGGCCTGATGTGATGCTCCTTCATCATACAAGACTAAGCTTAAATTTTCCTTATTTCAGGTTGAATTTAACGACTGCAAAAGGAATCCTTCATACAAGTTTTTGGCCGCAAGGAAACGGATGTTGCAATACAAGTTTTTATCAAAATCTGCCATTGAGATGTATTAACATTAGTGTGGGTAAAATGTATTGAGATGCATTCCGAGTAAAATATAGTGTGGAGTAAAATGTTAATGAGATGTATTAACATTTTGAACTTAAACATGAATATTATGTGTTAGTTTGATAATACAATAAATTTGTTTTGTGAAGTGAAATGTGAATATTGTAAATTAATTTAATTTGGTATTGTATCAATATGATATGAGATCATTGTTCAAACTCGATATTAGAAGCGCTTATAATCTCTCTTAAAAATATGATTATAGAATCGGCCGTAACCGTTTTTAAAATTATGCATGAGATATATATACATTAGGAGCGGTTTTTAACCGCACCTAAACCTTATCGCCATACAAACACATTAGGAGCGGTTAAAACCACTCCTAAAACTCTAACAAGTGTTTGTGATGTTTGTACAATAGGAGCGATTGCAAACTCTTTAGAACCGGTAAAAAACCGATTCTATAGGTCTCCAACACAAGCGGTCACAAGTGTTTGTGATGTTTGTACAATAGGAGCGGTTGCAAACTCTTTAGAACCGGTTAAAAACCGATTCTATAGGTCTCCAACACAACCGGCTCTTTATTTTGAACCACCGGTTTATTTTACCGCTTCGGTTGTCTTTAGCATCACCATTATCTACAACGGTTATAAACCGATTCTAATTATTTAGAAGCGGTTGATAAGTGGTTTTAAAGGCTTTTTAAAACCGCTTCTAAAGGGTTTTTTTTTGTAGTGCTTCAAGGGGAGTGGTGCTCAAATATGATTGCCTAGGGTTCCTCTCAAAAAAGGGCTCAAAGGCTATAAAAGGAGGTCCTAACCTAGGGTTTCATCATCAATTCTAAGCTTCCAAGAGCCTCCACAAAGCTACAACTCTCCGACAACGAAGTTCTTCTTCTCCGACGCTAGGTTTAATTTTCTTTTAGTTTTTTGTACGTCAGTTTTAGATTTATTCGTTGTTCATTTACTTTTTCGAAGCTCTCTTTCTATCATAACGAGGAGAGGGGGAGTGTCCCTCTACCTCAAGTTTTTGTTCTTGTATCGATTAACTCCTACCTCCAACGAGGAGGAGTTCATTTAGTGTTTTGCCCTCCGTGCGTGGTCAAGGACCACTAGGGCCTTGGAGTAGTAGCCGAAGGCTACGAACCAAGTAAAAAGAATTGTCTCTT
This sequence comes from Wurfbainia villosa, assembly GCA_025175895.1. Taxonomy (NCBI): domain Eukaryota; kingdom Viridiplantae; phylum Streptophyta; class Magnoliopsida; order Zingiberales; family Zingiberaceae; genus Wurfbainia; species Wurfbainia villosa. The sequence goes on along the minus strand of CM045992.1, from coordinate 31,534,438 downwards.
TTATTTATTATTTATATTTCCACTGCAAATTATCTACTCGACTTTCAAAGAACGATTTCGCAAAAAACTTTTGTTTCGCTATTCACCCCCCTCTAGCGAACCGCCTCGATCCAACAATTGGTATCAGAGACGGGGGCGCTCAGATTCGGTGCAACCACCGGTCGAACATTGTTTTGTTTTCGTATTTATCGTTTTAAGATTTCTCCCACACTACTAATCCAAGACCAAGTCTTGGTACATAGTTTTTGGTTGTGTTTTTGCAAGTATTGATCGCCTTCGGAGTACCTCATGATCAAACGAGCATAACTTTTGCTACAAGTGGACTCACAAAACGATCTACCCACTAAATCAAAGCTCTCGCAGAGATCTACACTTCTTACAAGGGGTTTACCCTCGTAACAAGCTGTTTTAATCCTAAAAAATCGACGTTTAGTAGCCTTTCGGGGACATGGAAGTTTGTGAGTACTTACTTTTTATTCTTTTTATTTCCCGCACTACTAATCCAAGATGCAAGTCTTTGTACTTTCGTGTGTTTTTGTCGTTGCTAGGTTTTCTTTTTAGTCTCCTTGTTTTTTTTGTTCTAATGGCCCATCTCGAGGGTTTTAGCACCGTCCGACCTCCGTTTTACAATGGAGATGATTTTTGTTACTGGAAAGGTCAGATGGAATGCTTTCTCAAAATCCAAATCGAGATGTGGATCATAATCCAAACGGGTTTCACACTTCCGACTAATGAAGTGGGTGACTCCTTGGATTATGATCAATGGACCGTTGCAACAAAACGACAAGTCGAAGCCGATGCCAAGGCAACAAAAATCCTCCAATGCTGCTTGTCCAAGGAGGAGTTAAATCGCGTCGGCCCCTTCATCAGCGCAAAGGACCTATGGACAACGCTAGTAGAGCTACACGAAGAGACCGATGAAGCCAAGGTATGTAAGCGCGACCTTTTATTCAATAAATTATATAATATAAAAATGCAGGAACACGAGTCCGTAACGCAACTTCACGCCCGAGTCCAGGACATCGTCAACAATCTACATGCAATCGGGCAAAAGGTCAAAAACCGTGACCTTATAAGGTATGTCCTAAACTCCTTTCCGAGGACTACCTTGTGGGCATCCATGGTCGATGCCTACAAGGTCTCCAAGGATCTTTCTAAACTTAGATTAGATGAACTTTTTTCTGATTTTGAACTTCATGTGTAGGTTTTGCCCAGAAGCTCTGATACCAATTGAAGGGATTTCCCTTGTCGAGTCCGTGAGGGGAAACTTCGCTTCCCCTTCACCTCGGTTGCTTGACCATGGTGATCCCTTCAATGTCCCCGGATTAAAAAAATTTAATCCTAGACAAAAGGGATTCCCAAAGCAACCAAGTCATCGTCATGCTATTCGTTTAGAGAGGTCACTTGAACAAACTAGTTGTTCAAGCGACCATCCTCTATTCTACGAGTCGCCGTGGAATAGACGATGTCCGGATCGCCGGTTTTTGTGTTTATACTCAGGATCCAAATATTATTTAGCCTATTTACAGAAATATAACATGCTTATATTTGAAAAACAAACACAAGCAATGAATAAAAGAGAAAGAAGAAAAGGTATACCTCTTGATCTTCTAATGTATGACCTTCCTCCTTTTGGACGTCGTATGGGCGACGATCCACCAAAAGTCGAAGCTCCTAGATCGCAAATCTTCCTTCCTTGCTCTTCCAAAGCAAGAGGAAGAATAGAAAAAATGTTTTTCTCCTTCCAAAACTCAACCAACAAGGAGCTATCAAAGCCCTTGCCGCCGGCCAACTAGAAGGAGAAGGAGATGGTGGAAAACTACTAAGACACCAAGGGAAACCCTATATCTTGTTTCCACCACCTAAGGAGATGAAGAAGGGGACTTTGGGCACCGGCCAAGGCTGGAAAAGAGATGGAAAAGGCTGCTGGACGTTGGCCCAAAGAGGAAGAAGAAGAGAGAAAGAACCTTCCTTATTTGGTGCCACCCTAGCCTCAAAACCCTAATCCCAATCCTATCTCAAATAGGATTGCTCTTTGCCGCCCAAACCCTAGCTCTCCTCCTATTCATCATATTATCCATGACCACTCCCCATGCCCTCCTTTTATAGAGTTAGGGATAAGTCATGAATTAATATCCTCCATTGGTTCTAGGGATTTAATCTCAACCGTCGGATCTAGAGATTTAATCTCAACCGTCGGATCTTAGAGATTTGATCTCTACCAATGGATCTTAGAGTTTTGTTTCTATCCATTGGATCTAAGCATCATGAGGTGTTAAAAGGCTACATTAGGGACCATGAGGAGGAGTTTGGTCTTGGCCACCCATGGATCAAGCCCACATAAAGTCCGATCCACTAATGATGATCCAATCCACTAAAGGTCCATCATTGATCTACCTCACCAACCCCCATATGATAATATGGGCTCCATATATTATTTGTACATTTTCTCCCCGTGTTTAAGATCTCGAATGTCCGTCGATTAATTAATTTACTGACCATTAATTAATCAACATCTAACTCCTTGAGTAGTACCACTCAACCTTTTCATCATGCCGGACCAAGTCCACCTGCAGGGTTTACATTATGAACCTTATGAGCTCCTCAAGGGGACATCATCATCCTAATATATAGGACACGGATTCCTCCTATAATCAACAGCACACCATATAAATAATATCATCTCCCAACTTACCGAGTCTATCGATTTAATCTATAAATCTCGCCCTTTGGTAAATCAAAGAGATGAGTACCAAGTATATGTGCTCGTTATTATATCGGGATTAAGAGCATGTACTAAATAATATCTGAGGTTCGATTCGATTATGTAGTCAGCAATAAATCGAATCACCTCTGTGTCGGTCCTGCTCAATACACACAAAGTGCACTAGTGTGATTCTATGGTCAAGACAAACCAATACCAAATCACACTACAACCATTCCGATGGTTTATCCAAAGTCATCTCGGTTGTGAGCCTTTACTTATACTTTACAAGGAGCCGATAACATGATCTCCAATGTGACACCACACACCATGTTATCTACAATGTAACGTATTAGACAATATGCATAAATATATGCAAACAATGATCATGTGATTCTTATTTTAAAAATAAAGATGTTTATAGAAAAGATAGACTTTTCAGTATACATCCCTACAATCTCCCACTTATACTAAAAGACTATGTTGTGCTCTTACTGCCATACATCTGATTCCCCTTCCCTCCACATGCCTATCAAAGCTCTCGCTAGAAGGGCCTTAGTGAAAGGGTCTACCAGGTCATCCTCTGATGCAATCTAGGCGACAACAACTTCTACCTCCTTTACGATTTCTCGTATCATGTGGTACTTGCGCACTATGTGTTTACTAGCCTTATGGGCTCGTGGTTCCTTCGAGTTTGCAACTGCACAATTATTATCACAATAAATTGTGATAGTTCTGGGCAAACCAGGAATCACATCCAAGTCCATCAGGAAGTTCCTGAGCCACACAACTTCCTTGGCTGCCTCATAGGCTGCCACATACTCGGCTTCCATGGTGGAGTCCGCCTCACATTTCTGCTGGACACTCCTCCATTCAATGGCTTCACCTCCCAAAGTAAACACAAAACCTGAGGTAGACTTACTGTTATCCCTATCTGGTTGGAAGTCGCAATCCATGCAACCCACAGGGAGTAATTGGTCTGCTCGGTAAACTAGCATATAATCCCTATTCCTTCTCAGGCACTATAATACATGCTTTACCGCAGTCCAATGTCTCTATCCTGGATTACTCTGATATCTACTGACCATTCCCACAGCAAAGCAGATATCGGGTCTCGTACATAACATCGCATACATGAGGCTTCTTACTGCCAAAGCATAAGGAACCGCCTTCATCTCCTCTATCTCCTCAGATGATCTAGGACACATCTCCTTAGATAAAGGAACTCCATGCATAAAAGGTAGAAAACCTTTCTTGGAGTTCTGCATGCTAAAACGAGCAAGATTGTGTCTAACTATAAAGCTTGGGATAAGCACCACATCCTTTTCCTGCGATCTCTTATAACCTTGATCCCAAGGATGTGTCCTGCTTCTCCCAAGTCCTTCATATCAAACTGTTTGGACAACCATACCCTTACGCCCGATAACACTTTGATATTGTTGCCAATCACCAAAATATTATCTACGTATAGTACAAGAAATACCACTATGTTTCAGTCACATATCTTGTATACACAAGACTCATTCGGACTTTGAATAAATCCATAAGACTAGATTTACCTCATCAAAGTGGATGTTCCAAGACCTCGAAGCTTGCTTAAATCCATAAACGGACCGATTAAGCTTACATACAAGACACTCTTTGCCCTTAGCAATGAATCCCTCTGTTTGCTTCATATAGATGTTTTCCTCAAGACTTCCATTAAGGAAAGCTGTCTTGACATCCACCTACCGCACCTCATAATCCATATGGGCTGCTCTGCATAAGAGCTCCCAGACCTGACTTGAATCCATAGATTCAATCTCAGTATTCATTGCACTTTGCCAAGATGTTGTATCTATATCTTGGTTTGCCTCATCGTATGTCTAGGGATGAGGTTCATGTTTGCCAGGGACTAAATCAGAAGATTCACCCAAGAACGTGAATCTAAAAGGCTGTCTCACAACCCTCCCACTATGACGAGGTATCACCTGTGTATCCTTCTGTGACACGCGGTGCAGTGACACGTGGTACATCCTCTTGTACCGGTGGTACTAAAGAAGTGACTTCCCCTTTTAACTCCTCCGGAACAATTTTACTCTTGGGCTTGTGGCTCATCACATAGTCTTTCTCTAGAAATTTGGTGTTCGTGCTAACGATCACCCTCTGATCTCTAGGACTATAAAACAATCCACCCTTCGTTCATCTAGGATAGCCAACGAACAAGAGCACTTTTGTACGAGGTTCCAACTTACCATCATCTGCCTTCAGCACATGTGCTAGACTCTCCCATATCCGAATATGTCTTAGACTAGGCTTTCGCCTGGTCCACAACTCTGTGGGAGTAGAAGACACTGATTTAGATGGAACCAAGTTCAGAATGTACACCACCGTATCTAGAGCATATCCCTAGAACGAATCTGGCAAGTCAGAACAACTCATCATCGATCTAACCATCTGCATAAGAGTCCTATTCCTTCGCTCTGCTACACCGTTCAGCTGGGGTGTGCCAGGTGCAGTCAATTGGGATTGAATCCCAACCTCTGATAAGTAGTTCCTAAACTCTCCCAAGAGGTTCTCACCACCATGATCAGATCGTAGTGTCATCCATATCTTGAATAATCGTCTATAAAAGAGACGAAATATCCAAGACCACCTCTTGCCTAGATAGTCATAGGACCACACAAATCAGAATGAACCATTCCTAACACATCTTTTGCTCTATACCCCTTGGCCCTAAAAAGGCCTCTTGGTCATCTTACCCTCCAAGCAAGATACGTAGGTTGGGAGATCCTCCACTACTATTGAACCCAAAGGTCCATCAGCTATCAACCTTTGAATTCTTCTTAGGTTAATGTGACCAAGCCTAAAAAGCCAAATATATGTTTGGTTCATCTTCAAAGGTTCTTTTCTCCTTTTGGAATTAGAAGATGAGTTATTAACTTCAATTTGCATCGTGGGAGGTTTTGTATACAAATTTCCTTTCAATGTACCTGAACAGATATTCTCCCTATTCCTTTTTATAACAACTCTATCATTAAAAGAAATAGAATATCCATCCATAATAATTTAGAAACTGAAACTAAATTTTTTCTAAATAAAGGTACATAAAGGGAATTTTCCAGAACCTAAGTTTTATTTTTATCAAGAGATAAATAAAACTTCTCCCACTGCAATAGCCGCCACCTTCATGACATTGCCCAAAATGGTAATCTCCCCTTTAGCTAGTCGTCAGGTTTCCTGGAACCCCTGCAAAGTGTTGCAGACATGATTAGTGGCTCTCATATCTACAAACCATATGCCTGTAGATAACACCGCTAATCATGTTTCAACGACTAGTCCAAAGGATATACCTTTGTTCTGTTTTGAACTGGGACAGTCCTTCTTCCAATGTCCATCCTGCTTATAAGTAAAGTACTTGCCTTTCGGCTTCTTCACTCTTCCCTGAGATCCTCCCACCACCTTTGCTCCACCTTATTTTTTCTTTTTCTTGCTTTTCGGCTTAGAAGTAGAAACATTTTTGAGCAACCATGGTTTGAGGTCACTCTTTGAAGAGTGTATACTTGTACTCCTTAGCAGATAAGACAATATCTAGATTCTTTTCCAATCAACATTATTTGGGTACAGTAAGTTTATTTCCTTTAGTATCATAGTAAGTGGACTGAAAGTCATTTTTGAAAATCCTAAGAATCACATAGATCATTACTGTAGATTTCAAAAAATTATTGATTCCTCAAACAATAAAATTTCAAAATCAACCAACACCTCTAAACACCGGGAATATCGCATGCCACGATCGTGTGGACGTATACGAATTCACCATTTGTAAGAGGAGGTTTTACCCATTAGTTTTACTATCTTGTCAACCTAACTTTTTGACAAGTAAAATTAATAGTTGGTTTCTCTTCGGACCTACAAATAAAAGCAGTGACTCCGATGGGGAGGATACTTATATTTGCATCTAAGTGTTCACCATTACACGATACTAAGGGAATTATCTCAGATTATATGCCTTACCGATGTGGAAGTACACACGCTCCTAAATAATTTCCTATAACCATTATTTGACCTAGTGATCCGCAAACAAACTCATCCGATGGGGAGGAAGGCACTCAGAGCCGACGCGCAAGTTTGTTGCATCACACGTCAAATTGTAATGGAGGCCGTGGGAATTAATTAAAATGTCCCTCTCCCACTTAGTAAATTGACCGGGAGGAATTTTCAAGCACACACAACATGCATATTATTACTGTAGATTTCAATAAAAATTATTGATTCCTCAAACAATAAAATTTCAAAATCAACCAACACCTCAAAACACCGAGAATATCGCATGCCACGATAGTGTGGACGTATACGAATTCTACATTTGTAAGAGGAGGTTTTACCCATTAATTCTACTATCTTGTCAACCTAACTTTTTGACAAGTAAAATTAATAGTTGGTTCCTCTTTGGCCCTACAAATAAAAGCAGTGACTCCGATGGGGAGGATACTTATATTTGTATCTAAGTGTTCACCATTACTCGGTACTAAGGTAATTATCTCGTGTTATGTGCCTTACGATGGGCAAGTACACACGCTCCTTAATAATTTCCTATAACCATATTCGACCTTGTGATCCGCAAACAAACCCATCCGATGGGGAGGAAGGCACTCAGAGCCGACGCGCAAGTTTGTTTGCATCACATGTCAAATCGTAATGGAGGCCATGGGAATTAATAAAAATTTCCCTCTCCCACTTAGTAATTTGAAATTGAGGAATTTTCCTACGACATACATATCAAACAAAAAGCAATAAATATGAAAAATAAAAATTTTCCTACTATTATGGCTTTTGTCTTCAATATGTCTCCCGTCGCATCGTCATCTCGTCCGCTCCTCCTACGCCATGTACAAGCCCTCCGGAGATCCGAGCCGAGACTAAAACCTATTTTAATTTACATCCATCGATCCTATACTCCATGAGGGAGTGTACATGAAATCTAGATCGAAAGTAAAATAAAATAAAGAGCGGCTAAACAATGCCGTATTTAATTTACCAAAAACTAAATACTAGCCTCGTCAACCCCGAGGATTCAACAAAATAAATATTTACACACATACAATCACATACACACATATAACCATAATAGTCGGATCTTATGTCTGCAACCAAAGAGTTAAACTACGCATATCGTACTATTATCCGGCACATATAATATATGAAAAAGCAAATAAAAATTAACCGAATCCTAAACACACAAAACCGGAAACCATGGCTCTGATACCAATTGTAGGTTTTGCCTGGAAGCTCTGATACCAATTGAAGGGATTTCCCTTGTCGAGTCCATGAGGGGAAACTTCGCTTCCCCTTCACCTCGGTTGCTTGACCATGGTGATCCCTTCAATGTCCCCGGATTAAAAAAATTTAATCCTAGACAAAAGGGATTCCCAAAGCAACCAATTCATCGTCAAGCTATTCATTTAGAGAGGTCACTTGAACAAACTAGTTGTTCAAGCGACCATCCTCTATTCTACGAGTAGCCGCGGAATAGACGATGTCCGGATCGCCGGTTTTTGTGTTTATACTCGGGATCCAAATATTATTTAGCCTATTTACAGAAATATAACATGCTTATATTTGAAAAACAAACACAAGCAATGAATAAAAGAGAAAGAAGAATAGGTATACCTCTTGATCTTCTAATGTATGACCTTCCTCCTTTTGGACGTCGTGTGGGCGACGATCCACCAAAAGTCGAAGCTCCTAGATCGCAAATCTTCCTTCCTTGCTATTCCAAAGCAAGAGGAAGAATAGAAACAATGTTTTTCTCCTTCCAAAACTCAACCAACAAAGAGCTATCAAAGCCCTTGCCGCCGGCCAACTAGAAGGAGAAGGAGATGGTGGAAAACTACCAAGACACCAAGGGAAACCCTATATCTTGTTTCCACCACCTAAGGAGAAGAAGAAGGGGACTTTGGGCACCGGCCAAGGCTGGAAAAGAGATGGAAAAGGCTGCTGGACGTTGGCCCAAAGAGGAAGAAGAAGAGAGAAAGAACCTTCCTTATTTGGTGCCACCCTAGCCTCAAAACCCTAATCCCAATCCTATCTCAAATAGGATTGCTCTTTGTCGCCCAAACCCTAGCTCTCCTCCTATTCATCATATTATCCATGACCACTCCCCATGCCCTCCTTTTATAGAGTTAGGGATAAGTCATGAATTAATCTCCTCCATTGGTTCTAGGGATTTAATCTCAACCGTCGGATCTAGAGATTTAATCTCAACCGTCGGATCTTAGAGATTTGATCTCTACCAATGGATCTTAGAGTTTTGTTTCTATCCATTGGATCTAAGCATCATGAGGTGTTAAAAGGCTACATTAGGGACCATGAGGAGGAGTTGGGTCTTTGCCACCCATGGATCAAGCTCACATAAAGTCCGATCCACTAATGATGATCCAATCCACTAAAGGTCCATCATTGATCTACCTCACCAACCCCCATATGATAATATGGGCTCCATATATTATTTGTACATTTTATCCCCGTATTTAAGATCTCGAATGTCCGTCGATTAATTAATTTACTGACCATTAATTAATCAACATCTAACTCCTTGAGTAGTACCACTCAACCTTTTCATCATGCCGGACCAAGTCCACCTGTAGGGTTTACATGATGAACCTTATGAGCTCCTCAAGGGGACATCATCATCCTAATATATAGGACACAGTTTCCTCCTATAATTAACAGCACACCATATAAATAATATCATCTTCCAACTTACCGAGTCTATCGATTTAATCTATAAATCTCGCCCATTGGTAAATCAAAGAGATGAGTACCAAGTATATGTGCCCGTTATTATATCGGGATTAAGAGCATGTACTAAATAATATCTGAGGTCCGATTCGATTATGTAGTCAGCAATAAATAGAATCACCTCTGTGTCGGTCCTGCTCAATACACACAAAGTGCACTAGTGTGATTCTATGGTCAAGACAAACCAATACCAAATCACACTACAACCATTCCGATGGTTTGTCCAAAGTCATCTCGGTTGTGAGCCTTTACTTATACTTTACAAGGAGCCGATAACATGATCTCCCGTGTGACACCACACACCATGTTATCTACAATGTAACGTATTAGACAATATGCATAAATATATGCAAACAATGATCATGTGATTCTTATTTCAAAAATAAAGATGTTTATAGAAAAGATAGACTTTTCAGTATACATCCCTACATCATGAGCAGTCTAACTCGGAACCCGAGAAAGGTATAGCATTATTTGCAGGTTCAAAGAAGAAAACCGCTTGCAAGCCACCTTCGAAGGAAGAAGAGGATGAGTCCTATTCGGAGGTCGACTCGGAAATGGAGGCCGAACTAGTCAACCTAGTTCGGAGGATAGTCAAGGGCCGAAAATGAGCCGTCAATCGACCCAACGAAGGTAAGCCTAAAAGTTCAAACATAAGATGTTATGAATGCAACAGGTTTGGACACATTAAGTCCGAATGCCCAAAACTCAACAGCAAGGCACCAAACACACAAAAGGCACTTAACACCACTTGGGAAGAAGCTTCCGAGGAAGAAGATAACGATCGAGTCCTCATGGCTAAACCGGTGGAATCGGAGATGGAGTCGGAACCGGAACTTGAATCGGAAACCGAAGACGAGTCGGACTGCAAAGCACTATTCAAGACGAGCCACAGATATGCATCCGGTTCAAAAGATACACTCAAGGTAAGTCGGTCTCTTATTACTACACTTTATAATGCAATTAAGTTTTTAAATAGAATGTTATCTAAGTCCGAGTCAAAGGTCGAGACCTTGGTTGAGGAAGTTAAACTCCTCAAACACGAGGTCTCCCTAACCTCTTCGGCTAGTCGAGTTCAAGAGAAGGACTCAACTCGGGTTGAAAAACTCGAAGTTGAGAACTCACTCTTGAAGAGTCAAGTCGAAGATCTTAGGAATATGCTGGAAAGGTTTACTTTGGGATCCAAAGGACTTGACCTCCTACTTGGATCGCAAAGGGCCGTGTACAACAAGGCCGGGCTAGGGTTTAGCTCAAACACGACCAATAAGTCGTATATGTCAATCGTAAGTCGACATAAAAAATGTGTCCAAGCATGGGTCCCTAAGACCACCTTGATTTTAAACTTAGGATCAAACCAGTACTGGGTTCCCAAGGACCAAATCCACTATGTTGAGAGACCGAATCAATTCAATGGTCCAGGGGGAGCTAGTACGAAATTTATTTGTGTTTTAACTTAGAAATTGCATGCTTAGGTTTTTATTTAGTTTGATTTTTCTTTTTAGAATGGTTAGATAGGACTATAACTCGTCAATACTTGATAACATAGTATCAGGACGCGGCGAGATGATAGTACGCTAGGAAAGCGGAGTCTTGTGTATTTGGGCTAGATAAGGCGTATCTAGTTCGGTGCACTTGACCGAGCGGAACTAGCTGAAGCTACCTTGTCGTATCCTAGACTAGTTAGACCAGGAAGTGGTCTTAAGTGACTCAAGTCTCTATTTTCTTGAAAATGGCTTTGTCTAAGGAAGTGGTCGTTTTTCCGATCAAAGAAGGCCTCTGTGCCTCGCCACGACCTGGAAGCCATGATCTTGAAAAGGTGACTTGATGAGCCTAAGGTCAAATCCGAATCTAACGCAAGGTTGACAAGTGTTTAAGTCATTAAATTTAATTCAACTAAAATTGGAAGTCATCTCACAAGAACATATAGGATTAACATGTTTGATCATGTAGACATGGGTGAGATGATTTAGGTTAATAATTTTCAACCAATTTTTAATAAATCCAATATCCGATCCAACTACCTTGCGTATAGGATCAATGGATGTTGGATAGTGGTTTCTCCCGACACATGACCGGGGATCAACTCAAGTTTTCGAAGCTTCGATTCAAATGACAAGGATCGGTAGCCTTCGGAAATAATGGCAAGCTCAAAATCATCGGTTCAGGTGATATTGAGCATAACTAAAATTTTGTCATTCAAAACGTTTTATTAGTAGAAAATTTTCAATATAATCTTCTCAGTGTAAGCCAATTATGTGATAATAACTATAAGGTCATATTTCTAGAAAATGAATGCGTAATTAATACAAACGAAACCTCTAAAACAATTCTTAAAGGAACTAGAAATAACAACATTTACACTATCAACTTAACTAACTCCTCAACTAAGTGTCTTTTGACACGGCAAGAGGAATCATGGTTGTGGCACCAACGACTCGGTCACTCACACCCAAGACTCATCCACAAGATGAGTCAGAGTGATTTAGTCAGAGGTTTGCCTAACCTCAACAACTTGGATAATAAAATATGTAATGCTTGTCAACAAGGTAAACAATCTAGGACACAACATCAACTAACTAGTCAAGAACGAACCAAAAGTGTGCTTGAGCTCCTACACATGGATCTATTTGATTCACACGGAGCTAAGTCACTTAATGTATAAATTGCTTAGTCATTATTGATGACTACTCTAGATTTACTTGGGTTTGGTTCATCAAACACAAAAGTGATACCCTAAATCAATTAATCAACCTATTTAAGTTAATAGAAAATCAACAAAGTGTTAAAATCAAAAGAATTAGGACTGATCATGGTGGTGAATTCGAAAACCATAGGTTTACAAAGTTCTGTAACCTAAATGGATACCACCATGAGTTCTCTTGCCCTAGAACTCCACAACAAAATGACCTAGTAGAACGCAAAAATAGAACCCTACAAGAAGCCGCTAGGACAATGCTTAATGAGTATAACCTACCCGATAGGTTTTGGGCGGAAGCCGTGAATACGGCATGCTATGTCCAAAATAGGATTCTTATGGTAAAGAGGCACCTTAAGACCTCATACGAGATTTATCACGATAAAATACATAACATCAAGTACTTTAGGGTATTTGGGTGTAAGGTACATATCCTAAACACTAAAGATTACGTAGGGAAATTTACATCCAAAACCATGACCGGAATCTTTCTAGGATACTCGACTACAAGTAGAGCTTATAGAGTATATAACCATGACACCGTTAGAGTCGAGGAAACTATCAATGTAGTATTCGATGAAGGACACGAACCTACAAAACCCCCGACAACCCCAATTAGCGAGCCGATTCAAACTTGACCTAACTCTGATCCGGAGATCAGGTCTAGTGTTAATCCTAACCTAAGTCAACCAAGTCACTCTATCGACTAAGTGATAGATGACTCCAACCAAACTAGAACTCAAACGAGTCATCCTATAAATCAAGTTGTAGACTCAAACCCAAATCCAACTAGGACTCAAACGAATCATCCTATCGACCAAGTGATAGGTGATCCAAGTCTAGGAGTTCGAACTAGAGCCTCATACAGAAACCTTAGTCAAATATCTTTGATTTCTAAAATTGAACCCAAAACTATTGACCAAGCTCTTCTTGATCCCAATTGGATTATTGCAATGCAAGAAGAGTTGGCTCAATTCATTAGGAACGGAGTATGGGAATTAGTACAACCACCTAAAGATAAAACAATCATTGGAACAAGGTGGGTGTTTAGAAATAAACTTGATGATAAAGGTGAAGTAGTTAGAAATAAAGCCAGACTAGTCGCTAAAGGGTTTAGTCAAGTCGAAGGTTTAGATTATGATGAGACCTATGCTCCAGTAGCTAGATTAGAGTTCATTCGAATGTTATTAGCATATGCAGCACATCGAGGATTTAAGTTGTTTCAAATGGATGTGAAATCTGCATTCTTAAATGGATACATTAAAGAAGAAGTTTATGTTAGTCAACCCCCCGGTTTCAAAAGCATAGACAAACCCGATCGTGTCCTTAGGTTAAAGAAAGCTCTTTATGGACTTAAACAAGCTCCCCGAGCTAGGTACGAGAGACTTTCGATTTATCTTACGTCCAAAGGCTTTAACCAAGGTGTAGTTGACCCAACCCTTTTCGTAAAAACCTTAGGTAAAGACATATTTATAGCCCAAATCTACGTAGATGATATTATTTTCGGAACCACCAACTCAATCCTACGAAATGAGTTTATTTCACTTATGGAAAGTGAATTTGAAATGAATTTAGTAGGTGAGTTAAGTTTCTTCTTAGGTCTACAAATTAAACAAACTAAAGATGGAATATACCTACATCAATGCAAATATACTAGAGAATTAATTAAATGCTTTGGAATGCAAAACGCTAAAATTTTTAATACCCCAATGGAAACTAATGTGAATATAGAAGAAGATTTAATCAGAAACTCAATTGATTTAAAATACTATAGGAGCATAATAGGGAGTCTCCTTTACTTAACTGCAAGCCGACCTGATATCCTATTTGCAGTAAATATGTGCACAAGGTTCCAAACCGGTGCCAAGGAGTCTCACCTAACTCTAGTCAAGCGTATCCTTAGATATCTATAGGGTACACTTAATGTCGGTATTTGGTACCCTAGATCTACCGAGTTCGAACTAACCGGCTACTCCGATTCGGACTATGCCGGTAGTAAGCTCGATAGAAAGAGCACGAGTGGTTTTTGTCAACTTCTCGGCTCGAGTCTAGTGAGTTGGTGCAGTAGGAAGCAATACTGTGTTGCCTTATCTACCACTGAAGCCGAATACATCGCGATGGGTGAGTGTGTCACTCAGCTTCTTTGGATGAAGCACACTCTCCGCGATTTCAAGTTAGACTTTATGAACACAAAACTTCACGTAGATAACATTAGTTCAATTAATCTTACTAAGAATCCAATATGTCACTCTAGGACCAAACATATAGAGGTCAAACACCATTTCATTCGAGAACATGTGGCCAACGGAGCCATACAACTCGAATATGTCGAATCAAAGTCTAACTTAGCAGACTTATTTACTAAACCCCTTCCCGAAGCCGAATTTAGTCTAGTAAGATGAAAATTGGGCATGTGCGTAGTAGAATAGGAACTTGCAAATTATATTTTCTTACTACTATTTCTTAAATTTTCATTTTTATGGAACTAGCGTAGGACATACCTTAGATATCATGCACCTATAGATTTAAGGAGCCAATACATCTCACAACACATAGGACTAATGTGTTTGTGTACTTAGCCACGTAGATGGGCTTGAGATGTTAGGACCTTACTCCTGGTTCCAGATATAGAGCTAGTGCATCGCTATGAACCACGGAGTATAATCATACATACTGACCGACTCTGACCAGGACTGGTTGATCTTTCATATCAATCAAGCCAAATATGAGTCGAACATTTTATAGATGAACTTATTTTCAGTATATTATTTTCAAAATAATGTGTAACATGCTTGGACTTTAAAATTAAAACTTATTTTTTATTCCACACACACCCTCACTCTTTTCGATATATGGCAAAAGGGGGAGAAAAGGCCAAAGTTAAGGGATCATTTTTTTTTATGGCCAAGGCTTACTTAACTTTAAGTTAACAAAACAAGTTAAGGGAATTCTTAACTTAAACACATTTAGTTAACTTGTTTTCGTTAACAATACAAAAAAAATAATTTACTTAACTTTTAGTTAACTTGTTAACAAAAAGTAATTTACTTAACTTTAAGTTAACTTGTTAACAAAATGGAAGTAAAGGCCAAGGTTAAGAAATCAATTTTTTGATTTCTTAACTTAAAACTTATTTTAAACACTATGGCCAATATTAAGTAATTTCGGTTACTTAATTCTTTTTTAGTAGCAAATATCAAGGGGGAGAGTTAAAACTCTTTCTCAAGTACTCACCCTCGGTCAAGGGGGAGCACTTGAAAAAGAGTTTTTATATACTCCTGCTCATTCATGCATATCTCATACTTATTTTGCTTAATGCACTTAATTTATTTTTCTTAACTTTGTATGTGGGTTTGCCATAAATCAAAAAGGGGGAGATTGTTTGTGTAGTAGGCACCTAAGTCGAACCTGAGTTTTGATTATAGCAAACGATACAAAGTTAAGCTAATGTCTGTGCAGAAGATTGCTATAGCTAGAGCTGAAGGCTAACGACACCCGGAGGAAGCCTCAGTGGTCGGGCGACACTCGAGTGACTTCGAAGGGAGCCGAAGGAATCGAGTGGAAGGCCGGAAGCAAAAGCAACACATAAGTATCGAGGTAAGCTCGTGTGTACGAGCGTAAGTGAGGTCGTATCCTCTTTACGGGGATGACCTTAAGCGTAGATCCGACCAAAGACATCCTATAGATGGTCTAGGTCGAGATCGGATGGTCGGAGGCCGTCAAAATAATATTTTTGTTAAGCTAACTTTGCCTTGCAGCTAGCATCACGATCACAAGATAGAGGACTCACCGCCACAATCGATCATCTGGAGGTTAGCACTCGATCGATGTCGCCATCGATCGATGATGGCCATCAGTCGACTGATGGTCAAAGGATCAGCTTCGAGAAGTCAAGGTTTATCACCAAATTTCAAGGGGAGTGGTGCTCAAATATGATTGGCAAGGGTTCCTCTCGAAAAGGGGCTCAATGTGCTAATCCTCGGAATGCTCATTGGCTCCCATGTCCCCAGATTAAAATTTTCACTAATGAAAACTAATCTGGATGGGATGAGTTTCCTAAGCACAACCAATTCGTCGTCGTGCTAACAACTTGAGCGATCGCTTGAACAAACTAGTTGTTCAAGCAACACTACTCTTCTAGTTGGTTAGCCGCGGAAGAGACGACAGATGGATCGCCGGTTTTTGTGTTTCTTATCGGGGTCCATGATTATACAAATACATGCAAATGTAAACTAGTATAATCAACATATACTAACATAAAGAACATAAGCTAGCATATCAAATAAGAACATGCAAAGAACAATAATAAAAGTTGTAAAACTTTTATACCTCTTGATCTTCTATCGTATGTCCTAACCTCCTTGTAGACTTCGTGTGGGCGAAGATCCTCCACAAGTTGAAGCTTCCTAGATCTTCTTCAATCCAAAGAATGAAGAACTCTCTTTCCCTTCTTGTTTGAGCCAACCACAAATCCATAAAGGATTGATGCCGCCGGCCCCAAGAATAGAGAGAATAATATGGAAACAACCAAGGAACCGAACTAGGGACAAACCCTAGTTTTGGTGCCGCCGGCCAAGATGGAGTGAATAGGAGAAAAGGAATATGTTGGGCGCCGGCCACGGTGGAGGGAATAGAGGAAGGAGCCGGCCACACCCTAGGAAGAAGAAGACCTCCTCTCCTATAGTTGCCGCCCAACTTCCTTGCAATCCCTAGCCGCCCAAACTAAGGAGGAAACCCTAATTAGGGTTTCTCCTTAGGCTTTCTTGCCGTCCAACCATGGTGGAGAGAAGAGATCTAGGAGCTTGCCACCTCCAAGGAAGAAGACAAGCTCTTCCACAAGTTGCCACCCACTCTTCATTCCCATCAATGGCCGCCCATGCAAAGGAGCCAAAACCCTAATCAAATTAGGGTTTCCTCCATAGGGTTCCTTGCCGCCCAAGCATGGTGGAGAGAAGAGATCTAGGAGCTAGCAACCTCCAAGGAAGAAGACTAGCTCCTCCACAAGTTGCCGCCCCCTCTTCATTCTCACCTTGGTCGCCCAACTCAAGGAGCCAAAACCCTAATTAGGGTTTCCTCCTTAAGGTTGCTTGCCGCCCAAGCAATGCAAGGCAAAACCCTAATTTCCTTAGCATCCATCATCAACCATTAAACTTGTTGCCGCCCAACCCATAGCCACACTTTTATTGAGTTAGGGTTTAGGCCTTGGTTTAATCTCCACCGTCGGTTCTAGGGTTTTAATCTCAACCGTCGGATCTAGAGATTTAATCTCCACCGTCGGATCTAGAGATTTAATCTCAACCGTCGGATCTAGAGATTTAATCTCAACCGTCGGTTCTAGGATTTTAATCCCAACCGTCGGATCTAGAGATTTAATCTCTACCGTCGGTTCTAGGGTTTTAATCCCAACCGTCGGATCTAGAGATTTAATCTCCACCGTCGGTTCTAGGAATTTAATCCCAATCATCGGATCTAGAGATTTGTTTTCCATCATTTGATCTAGACTTCATGAGTTTTATATTAGGCTACGATAGGGACCATGAGGAGGAGTTGGATCTTGGCCACCCGATGGATCGGAACCACACAAACTTGATCCATCAATGATGTTCCATTCCACTAGAGGATCATCATCGAACTACCTCACCAACCCCCATAAATTAATATGGGCTCCATATATTATTTGTACATTCATCTCCCCGTGTTTAAGATATCGAATGTCCATCAATTAATTGATTCTTGACCTGTGATTAATTAACATCTAACTCCTCGAGTAGTACCACTCAACCTTATCATCATGTTGACTAAGTCAACCTGCAGGGTTTACATGATGAACCTTATGAGCTCCTCAAGGGGACATCATCAACCTAATACATAGGACACGGATTCCTCCTATAATCAACGGGACACCATGTAAATAATATCATTTCCCAACTTACCGAGCATATTGATTTAATCCATAGAAATCTCACCCTCTGGTAAATCAAAGAAATAAATACTAAGTACATGTGCCCGTTGTTATATCGGGATTAAGAGCATGTACAACATAATATCCGAGGTCCGATTCAATTATGTAGTCAGCAATAAATTGAATCACCTCTATGTCGGTCCTGCTCAATACACCTAAGTGTACTAGTGTATCTTTATGTTCAAGACAAAACAATACCAAGCTATACTACAACCATGCCAATGGTTTGTCCAAAACCATCTTGGTTGTGAGCCTCTACTTATATTCTACAAGGAACTGATAACATGATCTTCTGTGCCACACCAAGTACCATGTTATCTACAATGTAAAATATTAGACAATATGCACAAAATATAAATATAAAGTGCAAACAATGATCATGTGATTCTTATTTCAAAATAAAATGTTCATACCAAAGAGCTAGGCTTTCAGTATACATCCCAACAATCTCCCACTTATACTAAAAGACTATGCTGTCATCATGCTACCATACATCTGATTCCCCTTCCCTCCACATGCCTATCAAAGCTCTCGCTTGAAGGGCCTTAGTGAAAGGGTCTACCAGGTCATCCTCTGATGCAATCTTGGCGACAGCAACTTCTACCTCCTTTACGATTTCTCGTATCAGGTGGTACTTGCACTCTATGTGTTTACTAGCCTTATGGGCTCATGGTTCCTCCGAGTTTGCAACTGCACCATTATTATCACAATAAATTATGATAGTTCTGGGCAAACCAGGAATCACATCCAAGTCCATCAGAAAGTTCCTGAGCCACCCAGCTTCTTTGGCCGCCTAAGAGGCTGCCATACACTCAGCTTCCATGGTAGAGTCCACCACGCATTTCTGCTTGATACTCTTCCATACTATGGCTCCACCTCCAAAAGTAAACACAAAACCTGAGATAGACTTACTGTTATCCCTATCAGATTGGAAATCGGAATCTATGTAACCCACAGGGAGTAATTTGTCTGCCCGGTAAACTAGCATATAATCCCTAGTCCTTCTCAGGCACTACAATATATGCTTTACCGCAGTCCAATTTCCCTGTCCTGGATTACTCTGATATCTGCTGACCATGCCCATGGCAAAGCAGATATCTTGTCTCGTACAGAGCATCGCATACATGAGGCTTCCTACTGCCAAAGCATAATGAATCACCTTCATCTCCTCTATCTCCTTTGATGTTGAGACACATCTCTTTAGATAAAGGTACTCCATACCTAAAAGGTAGAAAACCTTTCTCGGAGTTATGCATGCTAAAACGATCCATAATTATGTCTATGTATGAAGCTTGGGATAAGTACAACAACCTTGATCCCAAGGTTGTGACCCACTTCTCCCAAGTCCTTCATATCAAACTCATTGGACAACCATACCCTTACGTCTGATAACACTTCGATGTTGTTGCCAACCACCAAAATGTCATCTACGTATAGTACAAAAATACCACTACGTTTCCGTCACATCACTTGTATACACAAGACTCATCCGAACTTTGAATAAATCCATAAGACTGGATTTACCTCCTCAAAAAGGATGTTCCAAGACCTCGAAGCTTGCTTCAATCCATAAATGGACCGATTAAGCTTACATACAAGATGCTCTTTGCCCTTAGCAATGAATCCCTCTGGTTGCTTCATATAGATGGATTCCTCAAGACTTTCACTAAGGAAAGCTGTCTTGACATCCATCTGTCACACCTCATAAATTCATATGAGCTGCTATGCATAAGAGCTCCCAGACCTGATTTGAATCCATAGATTCAATCTCAGTATTCATTACACTTTGCAAAGATGTTGCATCTTTATCTTGGATTGCCTCGTCATATGTCTAGGGATCAGGTTCATGTTCGCCATGGACCAAATCAGAAGATTCTCCCAAGAACATGAATCTCTCAGGCTGTCTAACAACCCTCCCACTATGACGAGGTATCACCAGTGTATCTTCTATGACACGCGGTGCAGTGACATGTGGTATGTCCTCTTATACCGGTGGTACTAAAGAAGTGACTTCCCTTTTCAACTCCTCAAGAACAATCCTACTCGTGGGCTTGTGGTTCATCACATAGTCCTCCTCTAGAAATCTGGCATTCGTACTAACGATCACCCTCTGATCTCTAGGACTATAAAACAAACCACCCTTTGTTCCCCTAGGATAGCCAACAAGTAAGCGCACTTCTGTACGAGGTTTCAACTTACCAGTATCTTCCTTCAGCACATGTGCTGGACTCCCCATATCCGAATATGTCTTAGACTAGGCTTTAGCCCGGTCCACAACTCTGTGGGAGTAAAAGGTACTGATTTAGATGGAACCAAGTTCAGAATGTACACCGCCATATCTAGAGCATATCCCTAGAACGAATCTGGCAAGTCAGAATAACTCATCATCAATCTAATCCATCTCCATAAGAGACCTATTCCTTCCCTTTGCTACACCGTTCTGCTGGGGTGTGCCAGGTGCAGACAATTGAGATTGAATCCCAGCCTCTGATAAGTAATTCCAACTCTCCCAAGAGGTACTCACCACTATGATCAGATCGTAGTGTCATCTTGAATAATTGTCTATGAAAAAGACAAAATATTCAAAACTACCTCTTGCCTGGATAGACATAGGACCATACGAATCAGAATGAACCAATTCCAACACATCTTTGGATCTATACCCCTTGGCCTTGAAAGACCTCTTGGTCATCTTACCCTCCAAGTAAGATTCGCAGGTTGGGAGATCCTCCACCACTAATGAACCCAAAGGTCCATCAGTTATCAACCTTTGAATTCTGCTTAGGTTAATATGACCAAGCCTAAGATCCCAAAGATATGTTTGGTTCATTTTCGAAGGTTCTTTTCTCTTATTGGAATTAGAAGATGAGTTAATAACTTCTATTTGCATCGTGGGAGCTGGTGGTTCAAGTCATAAATTTCCTATCTATGTACCCGAATAGATAATGTCCCTATTCCTTTTATAACAAATCTGTCATCAAAAGAAATAGATTATCCATCCATAATTTAGAAACCGAAAGCAATTCTTTCTAAATAAAGGTACATAAAGAAAATTCTTAAGAACCAAAAACTTTATTTTTCTCAAAAGACAAATAAAACATCTCCCACTGCAATAGCCGCCATCTTCATGGCATTGCCCAAGTAAATGGTAATCTCCCCTTTAGCTAGTCGTCAGGTTTCCTGGAACCCCTGTAAAGTGTTGCAGACATGATTAGTGGCTCTCGTATCTACACACCAGGTGCCGGTAGATAATGCCTCTAACCATGTTTCAACGAATGGACCAAAGGATATACATTTGTTCTTGCTTCGGATTGGGATAATCCTTCTTCTTATGTCCAGTCTGCTAGTAAGTGAAGTACTTGCCTTTCGGCTTCTTCACTCCTCCCTGAGATCCTCCCACCACCTTTGCTCCACCTTGTTTCTAATTCTTCTTGCCTTTCGGCTTAGAAGTAGAAACCTTTTTGAGCAACCATGGCTTGAGGATACTCTTTGAAGAGTGTATACTTGTAGTTCTTAGCACATAAGACAACATCTAGATTCTTTTCCAATCAACGTTATTTGGGTACAGTAAGTTTATTTCCTTTAGTATCACAATAAGTGGACTGAAAGTCATTTTTGAAAATCCTAAGAATCACATAGATCAATACTTTAGATTTCAAATATTATTGATTCCTCAAAACAATAAAATTCCGAAATCAACCAACACCTCAAAACACCGAGAATATCGCATGCCATGATAGTGTGGACGTATACGAATTCTACATTTGTAAGAGGAGGTTTTACCCATTAATTTTATTATTTTGTCAACCTTACTTTTTGACAAATAAAATTAATAGTTGGTTCCTCTTTGGCCCTACAAATAAAAGCAGTGACTCCGATGGGGAGGATACTTTTTATTTGCATCTAAGTGTGCACCATTACACGATACTAAGGGAATTATCTCGGATTATGTGCCTTACCGATGGGGAAGTACACACGCTCCTAAATAATTTCCTATAACCATTATTTGACCTAGTGATCCGCAAACAAACTCATCCAATGGGGAGGAAGGTACTCAGAGCCGACGCGCAAGTTTGTTGCATCACATGTCAAATTGTAATGGAGGCCGCGGGAATTAATTAAAATATCCCTCTCCCACTTAGTAAATTGAAAATGAGGAATTTTCAAGCACACACAACATGCATATAAAACAAATCAGCAATAAATATGGAAAAATCAGAATTTTTCCAACTATTATGACACTGTTCTCCAATACGCATCCCGTCGTGTCGCCACCTCGTCCGCTCCTCCTACGCCATGTACGAGCCATCCGGAGATCCGAGCCGAGTATAAAACCTATTTTATTTTACATCCATCGATCCTATACTCCACGAGGGAGTGTACATGAAATCTAGATCGAAAGTAAAATAAAATAAAGAGTGGCTAAATAATGTCGTATTCAATTACAAAAATTAAACACTAATTTAGCCTCGTCAACCCCGAGGATTCTAATAATATACAATAACACACACATGCAATCACATACACACATATAGCCATAATAGTTGGATCTTATGCCTGCAACCAAAAAATTAGCCTACGCACATCCTACTATTATCCGGTATACTAAATATATGATATGTGCATGAAAGTAACCGAATCCAAAACACACAAAACCGAAAACCATGGCTCTGATACCATTTGTTGGCAATGTGCTAATCCTCGGAATGCTCATTGGCTCCCATGTCCCCGGATTAAAATTTTCACTAATGAAAACTAATCCGGATGGGATGAGTTTCCTAAGCACAACCAATTCGTCGTCGTGCTAACAACTTGAGCGATCGCTTGAACAAACTAGTTGTTCAAGCAACACTACTCTTCTAGTTGGTTAGCCGCGGAAGAGACGACGGACGGATCGCCGGTTTTTGTGTTTCTTATCGGGGTCCATGATTATACAAATACATGCAAATGTAAACTAGTATAATCAACATATACTAACATAAAGAAAATAAGTTAGCATATCAAATAAGAACATGCAAAGAACAATAATAAAAGTTGTAAAACTTTTATACCGCTTGATCTTTTATCGTATGTCCTAACCTCCTTGTAGACTTCATGTGGGCGAAGATCCTCCACAAGTTGAAGCTTCCTAGATCTTCTTCAATCCAAAGAATGAAGAACTCTCTTTCCCTTCTTGCTTGATCCAACCACCAATCCATAAAGGATTGATGCCGCCGGCCCCAAGAATAGAGAGAATAATATGGAAACAACCAAGGAACCGAACTAGGGAGAAACCCTAGTTTTGGTGCCGCCGGCCAAGATGGAGTGAATAGGAGAAAAGGAATATGTTGGGCGCCGACCACGGTGGAGGGAATAGAGGAAGGAGCCGGCCACACCCTAGGAAGAAGAAGACCTCCTCTCCTATAGTTGCCGCCCAACTTCCTTGCAATCCCTAGCCGCCCAACCTAAGGAGGAAACCCTAATTAGGGTTTCTCCTTAGGCTTTCTTGCCGCCCAACCATGGTGGAGAGAAGAGATCTAGGAGATAGCCACCTCTAAGGAAGAAGACAAGCTCTTCCACAAGTTGCCACCCACTCTTCATTCCCATCCATGGCCGCCCATGCAAAGGAGCCAAAACCCTAATCAAATTAGTGTTTCCTCCATAGGGTTCCTTGCTGCCCAAGCATGGTGGAGAGAAGAGATCTAGGAGCTAGCCACCTCCAAGGAAGAAGACTAGCTCCTCCACAAGTTGCCGCCCCCTCTTCATTCTCACCTTGGCCGCCCAACCCAAGGAGCCAAAACCCTAATTAGGGCTTCCTCCTTAAGGTTGCTTGCCGCCCAAGCAATGCTCGGCAAAACCCTAATTTCCTTAGCATCCATCATCAACCATTAAACTTGTTTCCGCCCAACCCATAGCCACCCTTTTATAGAGTTAGGGTTTAGGCCTTGGTTTAATCCCCACCGTCGGTTCTAGGGTTTTAATCTCAACCGTCGGATCTAGAGATTTAATCTCCACCGTCGGATCTAGAGATTTAATCTCAACCGTCGGATCTAGAGATTTAATCTCAACCGTCGGTTCTAGGATTTTAATCCCAACCGTCGAATCTAGAGATTTAATCTCCACCGTCGGTTCTAGGGTTTTAATCCTAACCGTCGGATCTAGAGATTTAATCTCCACCGTCGGTTCTAGGAATTTAATCCCAATCGTCGGATCTAGAGATTTGTTTTCCATCATTTGATCTAGACTTCATGAGGTTTATATTATGCTACGATAGGGACCATGAGGAGGAGTTGGATCTTGGCCACCCGATGGATCGAAACCACACAAACTT
Organism: Wurfbainia villosa; assembly: GCA_025175895.1. Classification (NCBI taxonomy): domain Eukaryota; kingdom Viridiplantae; phylum Streptophyta; class Magnoliopsida; order Zingiberales; family Zingiberaceae; genus Wurfbainia; species Wurfbainia villosa. The sequence continues at coordinate 31,509,984 of CM045992.1, read as the reverse complement.
GATCCATCAATGACGTTCCATTCCACTAGAGGATCATCATCGAACTACCTCACCAACCCCCATAAATTAATATGGGCTCCATATATTATTTGTACATTCATCTCCCCGTGTTTAAGATATCGAATGTCCGTCAATTAATTGATTTACTAACCATCAATTAATTAACATCTAACTCCTCGAGTAGTACCACTCAACCTTATCATCATGTTGACTAAGTCAACCTGCAGGGTTTACATGATGAACCTTATGAGCTCCTCAAGGGGACATCATCAACCTAATACATAGGACACGAATTCCTCCTATAATCAACGGCACACCATGTAAATAATATCATTTCCCAACTTACCGGGCATATTGATTTAATCCATAGAAATCTCACCCTCTGGTAAATCAAAGAAATAAATACTAAGTACATGTGCCCGTTATTATATCGGGATTAAAAGCATGTACAACATAATATCCGAGGTCTGATTCAATTATGTAGTCAGCAATAAATTGAATCACCTCTATGTCGGTCCTGCTCAATACACCTAAGTGTACTAGTGTAACTTTATGTTCAAGACAAAACAATACCAAGCTACACTACAACCATGCCAATGGTTTGTCCAAAACCATCTTGGTTGTGAGCCTCTACTTATATTCTACAAGGAACTGATAACATGATCTTCTATGCCACACCAAACACCACGTTATCTACAATGTAAAATATTAGACAATATGCACACATATAAATATAAAGTGCAAACAATGATCATGTGATTCTTATTTCAAAATAAAATGTTCATACCAAAGAGCTAGGCTTTCAGTATACATCCCAACACTAACCTAGGGTTTCATCATCAATTCTAAGCTTCCAAGAGCCTCCACAAAGCTACAACTCTCCGACAACGAAGTTCTTCTTCTCCGACGCTAGGTTTAATTTTCTTTTAGTTTTTTGTACGTCGGTTTTAAATTTATTCGTTGTTCATTTACTTTTTCGAAGCTCTCTTTCTATCATAACGAGGAGAGGGGAAGTGTCCCTCTACCTCAAGTTTTTATTCTTGTATCGATTAACTCCTACCTCCAACGAGGAGGAGTTCATTTAGTGTTTTGCCCTCCGTGCGTGGTCAAGGACCACTAGGGCCTTGGAGTAGTAGCCGAAGGCTACGAACCAAGTAAAAAGAATTGTCTCTTTTATTTATTATTTATATTTTCGTTGCAAATTATCTACTCGACTTTCAAAGAACGATTTCACAAAAAGCTTTTGTTTCGCTATTCACCCCCCCTCTAGCGAACCGCCTCGATCCAACAGAACCAACTATTAATTTTCTTTGTCAAAAAGTAAGGTTGACAAGATAATAAAATTAATGGGTAAAACCTCCTCTTACAAATGTAGAATTCGTATACATCCACACTATCGTGGCATATGATATTCTCAGTGTTTTGAGGTGTTGGTTGATTTTAAAATTTTATTGTTTTGAGGAATCAATAATTTTTGAAATCTAATGTTTTTATCTATGTGATTCTTAGGTTTTTCAAAATGACTTTCAACCCACTTGTTGTGATACTAAAGGAAAACAAACTTACTTGACCCAATTATGTTGATTGGAAAAGGAATCTAGATATTGTCTTAACTGTAGAGGAGTGCAAGTATGTACTTCTCGAAGAGTGTCCTCCTAAGCCTATAGATGATTCTGGTGAGAAGGAGAAAGGGAGTTATAGGAAGTGGGTCATGGAAGATGAGATGGCGCGGTGCTACATTTTGGCTTCTATGTCAAATGTATTGCAACATTAGCATCAGGCCATGAATACTGCCTATGACATGATGCTCAATCTCAAGGAATTTTTCGGACACTAGAATCAGGCTGCTCAATGTCCATCAGTCGACTGCCAGCCTGGCCACTTCCCTACAGTAAGAGGTTAGCTCGAAAAATGATAAATGCGACGGTTTCTAACCGTCCGATCTCGACCTAGACCTTCCACAGGAAGTCTTAGTCAGATCGCCGCCTACGGTCGTCCCCGTAAAGAGAACATGACCTTACAATCTCTCACTCACACGAGCTTACCTCGATAGTAGCTCTCGCTTCCGGCCTTCCACTCGATTCCTTCAGCTCCCTCCGAAGTCACTCGAGTGTCGCCCGACCACCGCGGCTTCCTCCGGGTGTCACTAGCCTTCAGCTCCAGCTTTAATACTTTTCTGCACACTCGATAGCTCGTGAGATAACGATGTAAACTTAACTTTGTGTCTTTTCCATAATCAAAACACAGGTTCGATTATCTAGTGCCCCTGCACCAACAATGAGAAGGGAAGTCTCTACTTCAGTACCAATGGTACAAGAGAACATACCACAAGTGACTGCACCGCATATCTTAGAGGATACACAGGTGATACCTCATTGTAGTCGGAGGGTTGTTAGACAACCTGAGAGATTTATGTTTTTGGGAGAATCTTATGATTTGGTCCATGATGAACATGAATATGATCCCTGTACATATAACAAGGCAATCCAAGATAAAGATACGGTATCTTTTCAAAGAGCAATGAATTCTAAGATAGAATCTATGGATTCAAATTAGGTCTGGGAGCTAGTAGTACCATCCAATGGTGTAAAATCCATTGGATGCAAGTGGATCTCTCAGAGAGCTTCGATTTTGTACGTAGATCGTTATGTGAGTCCACTTGTGCGAAAAGTTATGGCCCCTTTACCGTCGGCTACTCCAAGAGAGAAAAACTTGCAAGCACACAACCAAAAGAAATGTACCAAGACTTCGTCTTGGATTAGTAGTGCGGGAGGAAAAAGACCAAAAAAAAATACGAATCAAAAAATACGAACGGAAAACCAAAACGTGCTAGATTGGTGGTTTCACCAAATCTGAGCGCCCCCGCTCTGATACCAATTATTGGATCGAGAAGCGTCGCTAGAGGGGGGGGTGAATAGCGATCGTAAAACTTTTCGGCGTTTCGTTCAAGTAGACAATTAAATGAGTAAACACAGTGGAAAATAAAGTGACACGTTTATTTTACTTGGTTCACAACCCAGCGGTTGCTGCTCCAAGGTCCTATCGGTCCTAGACCGCGTACGGAGGGCAAATCACTATAACGTCTCCTCCTCGTTGGAGGTAGGAGACAACGATCACAAAACCGAAATTACGAGGATGAGGCAACAAGCCTACCTCACCTCGTTACGAATAAAAATAAAGAATACAATATCAAAATATTACTTGCTACTGCTGCCGACGAAGAAGATCGGAACTTGTTGTCGCGTCGGCGTTATGACGGTGTTGGAGCGTTGGCGTTGTAGGAGCACTTGATGAATAAACTTGATGTTCTTTGGAGTTGGATTCCTCCTCCTTTTATAGACTTTGGGCTCTGAATATGTCTCCCTTTTATTTGGAACGGATCACGAAGTTTTCCAAATTTTATCGCGAAGTGGCCGCGTCAAACGTTATCCGTTTTGACCTAGCGCAAAGGCTGAGTCGTCGCCATCAGTCGACTGATGCCTCTCATCAGTCGACTGATGACAGTCGACTGATGCCTCTCATCAGTCAACTGATAACAGTCGACTGCCCAATGTCCAGCAGTCGACTGCCAGCCTGGCCACTTCCCTGCAGTAAGAGGTTAGTTCAAAAAACGGTAAATGCGACGGTTTCTAACCGTCCGATCTCGACCTAGACCTTCCACAGGAAGTCTTAGTCGGATCGCCGCCTACGGTCATCCCCGAAAAGAGAACACGACCTTACAATCTCTCACTCACACGAGCTTACCTCGATAGTAGCTCTTGCTTCCGACCTTCCACTCGATTCCTTCGGCTCCCTCCGAAGTCACTTGAGTGTCGCCCTACCACCGCGGCTTCCTCCGGGTGTCGCTAGCCTTCAACTCCATCTTTAATACTTTTCTGCACACTCGATAGCTCGTGAGATAACGATGTAAACTTAACTTTGTGTCTTTTCCATAATCAAAACACAGGTTCAATTATCTAGTGCCCCTGCACCAACAATGAGAAGGGAAGTCTCTACTTCAGTACCAATGGTACAAGAGAACATACCACAAGTGACTGCACCGCATATCTTAGAGGATACACAGGTGATACCTCATTGTAGTCGGAGGGTTGTTAGACAACCTGAGAGATTTATGTTTTTGGGAGAATCTTATGATTTGGTCCTTGACGAACATGAATATGATCCTTGTACATATGACAAGGCAATCCAAGATAAAGATATGGTATCTTTTCAAAGAGCAATGAATTCTAAGATAGAATCTATGGATTCAAATTAGGTCTGGGAGCTAGTAGTACCATCCAATGGTGTAAAAGCCATTGGATGCAAGTGGATCTACAAATGAAGGAGAGGAACATACGGGAAGGTTGAGACCTTCAAAGAAAGGCTTGTTGCGAAAGGGTATACTCTGAAAGAGGGTATCGATTATGAGGAGACATTTTTACCGGTATCCATGCTTAAGTCTATCCGGATTCTTTTATCTATTACTACTCATATGGATTATAAGGTTTGGCAGATGGATGTCAAGACAGCTTTCCTTAATGGAAGTCTTGAAGAAAAAACATCTATATGGTACAACCAGAGGGATTCATTGCAAAGGGAAAAGAGCATCTTGTGTGCAAGCTTAATCTGTCCATTTATGTATTGAAGCAAGCTTCGAGATCTTGGAACATCAGCTTTGATTAGGTAATCTAGTCATATGGATTTATTCAATGTCCGGATGAGTCTTGTGTATACAAGAGATGTGACGGAACGTAGTGGTATTTCTTGTACTATACGTAGATGCCATTTTTCTCATTGACAACAATGTCAAAGTGTTGTCTGATGTAAGGGTATGGTTGTCCAAACAGTTTTATATGAAGGACTTGGGTGAAGTGTGACACATCCTTGGGATCAAGGTTATAACGGATCTCAAGAAAAGGATGTTGTGCTTATCTCAAGCTTCATACATAGACACTATTTTGGCTCATTTTAGCATGTAGAACTCCAAGAAAGGTTTTCTAACTTTTAGGCATGGAGTACCTTTGTCTAAAGAGATGTGTCTTAGAACATCAAAGGAGATAGAGGAAATGAAGGTGGTTCCTTATGCTTCGGCGGTAGGAAGCCTCATGTATGCTATGTTATGAACCCGGCTGGATATCTATTTTGCCGTGGGCATGGTTAGCATATATCAGAGTAATCCAGGACAGGGTCATTGTATGACAGTAAAGCATATATTGATGTACTTGAGAAGGACTAGAGATTATATGCTGGTATACCAGGCAGATCAATTACTCCCTGTGGGTTACACAGATTCTGACTTCTAATCAGATAGGGATAACAGTAAGGCTACCTCGGGTTTTGTGTTTACTTTGGGAGGTGGAGCCATTTTATGGTTGAGTGATGCACGCGAACGCGATCTCAAATCTCGTGACGGAGACCATTGAGGACTCGAAGCATACACTCGCGCTCAATACCCGCAAGTGCACGGATGTCATCAAGTAATAAAAGATTATCGATCCCATAGGGACTGAGATTCGAGTACCGATTTGTTCAGTGGGTGAAATTGTTCGGAAGTAAAATCTAAAGGTTTCGATTGCGAGGGTTGTTGGTGGACTAAACTCTAGTACGATGTCACACAGAGGAAGAAAGGAGCGTGCCAAGATCTTTAAAAGGGATTCTAGGACTTCGGTTTCACTTGTGTGTCGCAAAACATACTATCAACTGGGCGTTGTCTAAACGTCTAACTATGGTTTTGTGGAAGGGAAATCATACACTCTCCCGATGAGCCACTGCATCTATCGGAAGCTATCTCTGGCATAAAAGGACGGGATAGGCGGTACGAGGATGCCAAATCAATCCCTACGATGAACCGTTTCAAGTTCCATTGCATCCTTCTACCCACGATTATAGGAGATCAGGTTTACCCCTAGGTTCCTTGTATAAATACCCTAAATCTTAGATACGAGGGTTGTCACCCCTCGTATCACCTAAGCACAGTAGGTAGAAAACCAAATACGTATAGATATTGGTATAAATAATTTCCAATTGTAAATTCAAACTCAAAAACAGAATTCAATTTGAAGCAACATGTCATGCGCACACAAGCTACTCCCTAATCCTATAATCAAAGGAACTACTCCATATATAGAAGAGGAGAATCACAAGGCATGTTCATGTTCGAATATATCATAAATAAAATGCAAGAACAAGAGGTTACAATGCCGATGTGGCCTTCTCTCCAGCGCTGAAGTGTAGAACTTGGATCTCCGACGGCATTCTTCCTCCCCATTGCCTGTTCCTAATTCTTTTTAGGGCTTCGGTGTGCTATCCCAGCCGTCGTGCCTCTTTCATAGGGTTTGGGCGGAGCTCTCCTTATATAGACATCACATCAGATCATTGCAAAATCTGAAAAAAAAAACCCTAGTCGCGTAAATCTGCTGGGTCGCAACACGGCCATGTGTCTCCATACGGCCAGGCCGTGTGCGGCCCTATGGTGGTTGATCTCGCCCATTGGACACGACCATGTGTAGCCACATGCCCTGGCCATGTCCCATTCTATGTCTAGCTGCAAAATGCCCTTCTTTTGCTCAGAAAGTGAGCCTTTTTCCCCCTAAATGCTATCGTGCACGCAAAAGTACAAAGAGCAGTCCTCCAAACCAGAAAATAGGAAATGTATACAGAACAAAGTGACATATGCATGAAACTAACATGAAATGTAATGAGATGTGAGCGAAAACTACTCCTAAAACCCTATATGTTTTGCTCACAACACTTCCCCCAGACTTAAATCTTTGCTTGTCTTCAAGCAAACCTCAGTGCCACAAAATTTTAAAAGGATATTGTTCTATACATAGCATGCTAACTAAATTTATCAAGTGGTATTTGCAGTCAAAGCAAAATAAATATATTCTAGAAATTTACTAAATTACCTCCTCATGCTCGTGCTAAGCGAATCATTCTTAGGGGATACTCGTTCCATGGTGAGTTAAGTCGTCATCCTATAGCTTTCCTAAGGTCTCCGGCTCTTAGGCACTTACCTGTCCAAAGCAAGGGACGTTCCCGAGATCTAGCACAAAGTCTTAAAGGCGTGCTCGGTATTGAGAGAAATTGATAGGTGTTTCCCTAGTAACCTAACTCGCTCTCAAAGGGGCACCTAACCATTTCCACCCACGACAACTATTTTTTTATCTCTCATAATCTCTTTTTCATCTTTCTTTTCTTTTTCATTTATTTTCTCTCTCTCTTTTATTTTTTGGCTCACTAGGATTTTAATTTTTCCGAATGGGCTTACACAATCTGTGCATCTCTAGTAACTAAAATGCTAGTCTTAGGGTCACCTATGGATTCCAAAGTACTAGACTACTGAGATGAATCATAACTAGGTATGTACTAGACTCTCCCTTTCAGAATGTTCGACATGTATAGGTGTGAAAATAGAAGCTAACCAGTGTAAGTCTAGAATATTCATTCAAAGCCAACAAAATGAAATACCACGAGGTAAATGAAGTTATACTACTCATGGAAACAACTCATGAAGAAAACTCTAAAAATACTACTGAGGCAGCTTTACAAATAGAAAAAACTAAGTGTTGAAATAAACTCAACAACTTATGCATGCACAAATGAATGCTGACAATGATCCAATATCAGGAAAGAAACTACTGCTAGAAACAAAATAAAATTTGGGGTCCCCCCAGACTTAAATGAAAGTATACCTCTAGTATGGTGGACGAGGTGGAAAGTTTGGAAGCCTCGACATCTCGGGATCTTGGGAGAATCTGCTGCTGAGCCACTGATTGCACATGTACATGTGGTCGATCTGAGAGCTGGTGGATGTAGCGGCTACTCGGTGCTTCTCCTCCCTAGCCCACTGTGCATGTTGGGCTAGCATATGCTGCCGCATCTCCTGGCGGTAGGCGGCCTCATCCTGGCGATAGGTAGCCTCCTCCTGGAAGTATATATGGGCCTCATTATAGAACTCCTCAGGCCACTGGAAGTGCTCCCATAAGCCATGGAACTCTGCCTACTTGTAGGCGCTCTGCTCCACCCATCGTTGCCTATGCATCTGCTGCTCGGAGTATATGTCGTCGAGGCATGATCAGAACTCCAAGAAATCATAGGTCGACGTACCTGCATCCTGCTCAAAAGTGGAAAAAGGTGGTGGTGCAGGTGCAGGCTCATGTCGGTATGGACTAGGTGGGCTCCTATGCATGTGTGGACTTGAGGGAGAGTGGTGTAAAGGGGGAGAGATGGGCACCGATGTGGAAGGTCCCTCATGCGGAGGGGACTCCACTATCAGGTCAAAGCGTCAGTTGGCGCGTGTAGTAATGGTAGTACGATCAGGGTCGGGGAGCCTAAGGGCTATCTGATTTTTCCTTACAAAGCATAAGGAGTGTCCTTCTCTCACAATCATCTTCATGGCCATGCACACTCCTAGGTCGATCCTAGGGCTCCCCTCTATACGCTCTAATGCAGTGTAATCGTACCCCATCCTATGGAAAATGTGGGTAAGTAGGCCCCCCACATTAATCTCTCCTCGTGTTGCTTTGCCCATCTTCACTAAGTGTCTGATGAAGTGGGACCCTACATCGATGCTACTTCTTTCTTGTAGCATGGCCCAAAGGCAAAGTAGCTCGCTAGCTCTCACCATACCATCACTCTCCCCACCAAATATAGTACTGGCCATGATTCGGTGGAGGTATCGGAAAACGGGGTTTTGAAGGCGCAATGCTTTGGCCCTAGAAGGGTCATAAGCATGCTCCCCCATCAACTCGGTCCAAAATATCCGAGAGTTAAACCCAATAGGGATTCTTCTCTCTACCCCACTAGGCATGCCAATGCATGAATTCCATTGGTGGAGGGTCCATTCATGCTCAATGTTAAATATTCTAAAAGTTATCCTCCCCTCTTCGTTCTCTCTACCCGTTAAAATTTCTTCCTCTAAGGAGCTTAAAAATTCTAGAACTATCCTAGAGTAGGTTGGGTGACTTATTCCCATTATCTCTTCCCACCCCATTTTTGTAAATAGGGCTTGAATGTCTCCCAACAACCCTAAGGACTCTAGCAAATGTTCATCGAGGTACCAAGTAGCAGTGAGTTTATGAGTAGAAAGTATATTATATCTATCTCTATATTCATTATTGCAAAAAAGAAGGGTTGGTAGAGCGTTACCCTCCTCCGGAGCTTGAGGGGCGTCGGTTCTCCTTGCTTGTCGCTTTGAAGCATCGGATCAAGGCACCACATGCTTGGTCCTCCTCATCCTTGCTTCTTTTGGCTTCCTTGAAGGTTAGAAAAGCTTCTAGGTGGTGGGGAAGAAGAAACCACACTGCTAAGGCAAGAGAAATTAAAGCACACGATGCAAATAGGGCGAAAACACACGGCTTGCCCTACTTAACCCTTGTGCAACACAGCCGTGTGAAAACACATGGATTGGCTGAGTGAGCCTTGAGTCTGTCGGGCACAGCCATGGGAAAACACACCTCCAGGTCATGTGTCCCCTTTCTTCTCCCCTTTTTGCACCACAGTTCGAATTTCCTCATATGCCTCGTCATGTAAGGTAATATGGATTTTACTTTTACCTAGAAAAGTTTTTTCTAGTCCTAATGCTAATGAAATGAAATCAAAGTTCAAATTAACTAAATGCATGTAAGACAATCAAAGGGAAATCTCTCCTCGTGCTGCTTTGCCCATCTTCACTAAGTGTCTGATGAAGTGGGGCCATACATCGATGCAATTTCTTTCTTGTAGCATGGCCCAAAGGTAAAGCAGCTTGCTAGCTCTCACCATACCGTCACTCTCCCCACGACCAAATATAGTACTGGCCATGATTCGGTGGAGGTATCGGAAAATGGGGTTTTGAAGGCGCAATGCTTTGGCCCTAGAAGGGTCATAAGTGTAGGAGATTTGAGGCCGCTAGAGGGGGGGTGAATAGTGTGTGACCGTATGATAATGGAATTCGTTCGCGTTGCTTGTCTACAATCTTGTTAGTACGCAGCAGAATAAATAATAACAAATACAAACACAAGACACAATCAACACGAATGATATAACGTGGTTCGGAACCGAATGGTTCCTACTCCACGGATCGAGCTCTAACGAGCTCTAGCGATGCCAATACAATCACTAATCAATAAACTCCTTCTCGACAACACGTCGGAGGCAGAGAAACCTTGTACAAATGTTTACAACAATAAACGAAAGAAATACAAGCAAATACAAAGGAAATGTAAAGAACACTTTACAAAACTAGGGTTTGAGCGCTTTGCTTGTTGGTTGCTTGGATGAGGTTGAAGGGCCCAGAAATGCACCTGCAAATCGCCTCAAGAAAGCTCCCCAAGAACTGATGATGAAATCCTCCATGAGCTCCCCTTTTTATCTTGCGTCGGGCTGGATTTCCGCCTGGCAGTCAATTGCCATAAGTCCCCAGTCGACTGCCAATACTGTAGCTGTGAGACAACGACTCAATCCATGTTGGACAAGTTCCAACGGGACTCTTACGATCGCTAACATTGGCCGATCATGATAGTCGATCTTGCCACGGCTACGAGCATTCTTCGGCTCACGCTGAACTATCACGATCATCGTTCCTAGCCGATCGCTCCAATGAGCAGTCGACTGCCAAAGCAATTCCATCTCTTAAACGTCAGTCGAACTCAAGTCGACTCACGGCAGTCGAACCGGCCATAATGCCAGTCGACTGCCAACCTCAAAGATAAGGTTTTAACCCAAGTATGGTGTCCCCATACTCACTAGACCACCCTTATCCTAGACCTAAGCCTTCTAGCCACCTCCATCAGCCTTACGTCTCTCGGATCCCTGCAACTCATCCATGACTTGTTCATCCATCACGCTAGCCTTCAGGTGCTTCCATCGGCTATGTCATGCTAACGGTGTCTACACCGCCAAGGCACATTGGACTTACGCCGCCAAGACTCCGCTTGGACTTTACGCCGCCAATATCAAACCCCTTGGACTTCTCAAATGCAAAGACTCAAGCTTGGACTTTCCCTTGCCAACCCATGTTGGACTTTCCATGCCAAGACCCATGCTTGGACTTTCACTTGTGCCAAGTACTCAAGATTTGGACTTTCCCAAATGCCAAGTGTCCCACTTGGACTTTCCATGCCAAGTACACATGACTTGGACTTTACCTTTCCAAGAACCATGCTTGGATTTTCCCATAATCACATGGTCAACCCTAGTCAACCATCAAAGTCTCCCTCGATTCAAACTCGAGTCTGGTTAATTATAACCTAGGTTTATTGTATAAACAATCTCCCCAAAATATTAACCGACATCAATGTCAAACATCAAAACATCACTCGAATCAAACTCGAGTCTGGTCAATCGTGACCTGGGCCGATTGCACTAACAATCTCCCCCTTTTTGATGTTTGACAAAACAAACCTTGAGTTAGGCCCCTAACTCAAATTTCCTTACCAATTATCCCAAATTGGTAATCCCAAACATTCTCTAAAACTTCTCCCCCAAACATTCTCCCCCTTTTTGACTAACATCAAAAAGGTTATCTCTCCAAGGAGGTCGATGTCTCATGTCCCAATGAGATCTTACAATCTCCCCCTTGGTCTAAAAATACCTAGGATGCCTACCATTTTCCTAGTGATAAGTCTCATATAACTAAGGAGAGTCAATCCTATACTTTCTCCCAATTTCCAAATTGGGTTTTTCAATATCCCATCAATTTTCCCAATTGATGATACTTCCAAATAACTTCTCCCCCTTCAAGAAGAGAAACACATCCATCATCCTAAGATGGATAACTCCCCCTAAAGGCTTGCTCCCCCTTGACCATTGCACCAACAATGTCCTTGGGAAGTCCCTAAGCCAATAGAAACTCTAAACTATTAAAATTAAGGCTCAAAATTCAAACATGAACTCTCCCCACCTTACATTTGATACATTACCCTAACACCTCTCCTAATCCATATCCAATGGATTTTCACCCTTTCTAATGCTTCCCAAAGCATATCCTAGGGTTAGGAGTGGTTAGGGACCTTAACCGTAGCTGAACATGGGCTAACCAAACCTAGTTTTCCTGACTACTTACGATAATCGATCAGCGCCATTCACATCGATCATTATCATCGAATGATCGGTGATAATCGAAATTCTCGAATTTCAATTTATTCAATCGAGTTTTGATAAGTCATAAGTAATTCTACGTATTTTGAAAAATCATGAAAATTCATACGTATATTACTTATAGTCAATACAATGGGTGAAAAATATTAGAAAATTATTTTACCCATAAAATACCAAAATTGATACAAAATTCAAAAATAAAGAAAAACTTCAATGTTTTAGCTCACTTTGTATCAATCTCATCAATGGTGATTGCTATCAAAAGATAGACTTCACCAAGGTTTTCTAAATGGATTTTAAAACAATTTCAAAACCTTATCTTGGATCTTATTCCTTAGGCTCTATGCACATGACTTGTACACAAGCTTTCCCAATGATCCACCATTGAAATTAGATGAGTTTTAGTTCATCTAGATGCAAAAACTATGCATCTTAAACTCAACTCATATCCTAGCATCTCACATGTATCTAGGGTGTATAAAATACACATACATGTCAATGTAATGTGAGATATGGGTTTTGTTCTCCCTAAACTAGGGTTTCATGCATTTTTCTAAGGCAACTCTACTTGATTCCCTTTTAAGTGGGACTCCAAGTCATGTCATTGTCCTTAAATCAATTTTAAATCAAGTTAATGCATGATTGTATGATCATGGCATAAATAATAGCATTATTAAAACATGGCCAATAATCATGATGTTATGACATATGATATAAAACTTAACCTCATGACATTCAATCCTAATTCCTAAATATAATCATGACATATAAATAATAAAAATAGGCATGAGGTCATGACATGACATATGACAAAAAAAGCATAGCATATAAAATATATAGGTATAATAATACCTAAGATTTAATATTAGTTGCCATTTGAGATAATTAAGCATATTTTTGCTATAATACTACTAATCTCCCAAGTGTGCCAAAAGCCCAAAATGGCACACTAACCTCTAAACCTAAATTGTGCCAATTTGATCAATTTATCAAACTTCTCAAATAATATTGGCACATTCTAAAATCTTTTAGGATTAAGGCTCAAATGTATTTCCAAGGTAACCATAACCTTGAAAATAACCTAAAACACCACCTTTATCATGGTTGAGTTAACTACCCATCCAATCAAGGTTGGCACACCTAACCCATCTAGCGTGAGTCAATCACACCCTTAGGAACCCAAAATCTATTTGAGCTCATTGAGTTAATTAGGTATTCCTTAAGGATGACCTCCCTAGATTCCTTCCAAATGACCCTCTTAGGATTGGTAGCTTTGGTCATTTTGGTCTTACCTAGGTTGACTCTAGGGGTAACTCCCCTTGCAACCTTCTTAGTGGCTTCCCTAGGTTTCCTTGAAACCCTAGCCACTAGGCACACACCTTGGTCAACTCTAGGGATGACTTTATTATTTACCTTGGTCTTCCTAGACCTAGTTTGTGTTCCATAATCAAATGGAACACTATGATAAGCCACCTTAGGCTTAGGTTTGTGACCCAAACCTTGCTTGCCCTTGGTTGACTTTTGACTCTTAGGTCCTAGGTGTTGACTTTGACTTTTGGACCCTTGACTTAGACCACTAGACCCTTGAACTTGTTTTTGTATATTCCTAAGGGTCTTTTCTAGTTTTTCAAGCCTTGACCTCAAGGCTTGGTTTTCCAACTATAATTTCCCAATTTTTGATTTCTCATTTGGTCCTTGGGCATTACCATTTCCTCTAGGCATATGCCTAGTCCATTTAGGATTAAGACCTAGGTGTTCTCCTATTTTCTTGATAGATTCCCTAGGTAAAATATTTTTAGGGACATTAGTCCCAAATTTCTCCTTAGTTTCAAAATGGACACTCTTAGCTCCTAAACAATATTATTTATTCTTCCTAGCAACGTTTTCATGATGAATTGCAAGAGAATTAAAAGCATACTTTTTAGCATTAAACCTAGAAGAATGAGTATTATTGAAATGATATACCTTAGGGTTTGCCTTAGTAGCTCCCCCTACTTGTGATGCTCCTTCTTGGGTCTTTTTGCTCCCCCTAGGACATTGATTCCTATAATGTCCTTTTGAATTGCACTTGAAGCATATGATGTGCTCCTTGCCTTTAGGTGTTGGGGAACCGGTATCCTTGACTTTTGGTGCCGGTGGAGCTTTCCTAATCTTCTTTGGGCACTTGCTTTTGTAGTACCTGGTTTCCATACACTCAAAACATATTATATGCATTTTATTATTAACACATATGCTTGAGTTACCTTGGGTGGTTGTGGTGATTGGAGTGGATTCTTCATTCTTCCCGGAGGTTGAGGCTTCTACTTTGTTTTGTTCCGGCTCCAGTGTGGATGGTCTCTCCCCCTCAATCATATAAGTGGATGCTTCTTCCACCTCTTCTACTTCCTTCTCCGATCCGGAAGTTGACTCCTCACTTTCTTGTGAGGATGATGAAACTTCCTCTTCGATCTCCTCCTCTTCCAAATCTTCTTGGACCGATTCGGGATTGTCGTAGAACTTGACCAACTTACAATTCCTTGGCGTCCCTATAGCTTCCTAATCTAGACAAAATGTCGTTAGGTATCAAATTAACCAACATTTTTGTTACCATAACGGTTGTCTTGAATTTTTCCCGTTGCTCCTCGGTCCATCGCTTCTTTTTGAAGATTTCACCATTCTCTCCTCTCATAGCATCAAAACCTATAAATATGGCAAACCAATTTTCTATATCGAACATTAGAAAATATTCCATCCTACCTTTCCAATACGCAAAATCTTCGTGGTCAAAGGCGGGTGGAGTCGCTATGTCATCGTCCCATCTTTCTTGAAGATCCATCATCTTCCTTCTAGCTTCTTTAGCTCCTGGCGGTTAATCCGTAGAAGAGCCCCAGGTTCTGATACCAATTGTAGGAGATTTGAGGCCGCTAGAGGGGGGGGTGAATAGCGTGTGACCGTACGATAATGGAATTCGATCGCATTGCTTGTCTACAATCTTGTTAGTACGCAGCGGAATAAACAATAACAAATACAAACACAAGACACAATCAACACGAACGATATAACGTGGTTCGGAACCGAACGGTTCCTACTCCACGGATCAAGCTCTAACGAGCTCTAGCGACGTCAATGCAATCACTAATCAATAAACTCCTTCTTGATAACACGTCGGAGGCGGAGAAACCTCATTCAAATGTTTACAACAATAAACGAAAGAAATACAAGAAAATACAAAGGAAATGTAAAGAACACTTTACAAAACTAGGGTTTGAGTGCTTTGCTTGTTGGTTGCTTGGATGAGGTTGAAGGGCCCAGAAATGCACCTGCAAATCGCCTTCAAATCGCCTCAAGAAAACTCCCCAAGAACTGATGATGAAATCCTCCACGAGCTCCCCTTTTTATCTTGCGTCGGGTTGGATTTCCGCCTGGCAATCGACTGCCATAAGTCCCCAGTCGACTGCCAATACTATAGTTGTGAGACAACGGCTCAATCCACATTGGACAAGTTCCAACGGGACTCTTAGCGATCGCCCGGTAGCGTAGTCATTGCCCGGCCATCACGGAACATTCGTGCTCGTGGTGAACTATCTCGTCATTATCGTTCCTTAGCGGTCATTGCGAGCAATTCCATCTCTTAAACATCAGTTAAACTCATATCGACTCACGGCAGTCGAACCGGCCATAATGCCAGTCGACTGCCAACCTCAAAGACAAGGTTTTAACCAAAGTATGGTGTCCCCATACTCGCTAGACCACCCTTAGCCTAGACCTAAGCCTTCTATCCACCTCCATCAGCCTTACGCCTCTCGGATCACTCCAAGTCATCCATGACTTGTTCATCCATCGCGTTAGTCTTCAGGTGCTTCCATCGGCTATGTCATGCTAACGGTGTCTACACCGCCAAGGCACATTGGACTTACGCCGCTAAGACTCCGCTTGGACTTTACGCCGCCAATATCAAACCCCTTGGACTTCCCAAATGCCAAGACTCAAGCTTGGACTTTCCCTTGCCAACCCATGTTGGACTTTCCATGCCAAGACCCATGCTTAGACTTTCCCTTTCCAACCCATGTTGGACTTTCCATGCCAAGACCCATGCTTGGACTTTCCCTTGTGCCAAGTACTCAAGACTTGGACTTTCCCAAATGCCAAGTGTCCCACTTGGCTTTCCATGCCAAGTACCCATGACTTGGACTTTACCTTGCCAAGTCCCATGCTTGGATTTTCCCATAATAACATGGTCAACCCTAGTCAACCATCAAAGTCTCTCTCGAGTCAAACTCGAGTCTAGTCAATTATAACCTAGGTCGATTGTATAAACAATCTCCCCAAAATATTAACCGACATCAATGTCAAACATCAAAATATCACTCGAGTCAAACTCGAGTCTGGTCAATCGTGACCTGGGCCGATTACACCAACAATAAGCATGCTCCCCCATCAACTCGGTCTAAAATATCTCAGAGTTAAACCCAATAGGGATTCTTCTCTCTACCCCACTAGGCATGCCAATGCATGAATTCCATTGGTGGAGGGTCCATTCATGCTCAATGTTAAATATTCTAAAAGTTATCCTCCCCTCTTCGTTCTCTCTACCCGTTAAAATTTCCACCTCTAAGTAGCTTAAAAATTCTAGAACTATCTTAGGATAGGTTGGGTGTCTTATTCTCATTATCTCTTCCCACCCCATATTTGTAAATATGGCTTGAATGTCTCCCAACAACCCTAAGGACTCTAGCAAATGTTCATCAAGGTACCTAGTAGTAGTGAGTTTATGAGTAGAAAGTATATTATATCTATCTCTATGTTCATTATTACAAAAAAGAAGGGTTGGTAGAGCGTTACCCTCCTCCGGAGCTTGAGGGGCGTCGGTTCTTCTTGCTCGTTGCTCTGAAGCACCAGATTGAGGCACCACATGCTTCGTCCTCCTCATCCTTGCTTCTTTTGGCTTCCTTGAAGGTTAGAAAAGCTTCTAGGTGGTGGGGAAGAAGAAACCACACTGCTAGGGCAAGAGAAATTGAAGAACACGATGCAAATGGGGCGAAAACACATGGCTCACCCTACTTAACCCTTGTGCGACACGACCGTGTGAAAACACATGGCTAGGTTGTGTGCGCCTCGGGTCTGTCGGGCAAAGCAATGGGAAAACACACATCCAGGTCGTGTGTCCCCTTTCTTCTCCCCTTTTAGCACCACAATCCGAATTTCCTCATATGCCTCGCCGTGTAAGGTAATATGGATTTTACTTTTACCTAGCAATGTTTTCTCTAGTCCTAATGCTAAATGAAATGGAAATCAAAGTTCAAATTAACTAAATGCATGTAAAACAATCAAAGGGAAATCTAAAATCTAAACTTGGGTTGCCTCCCAAGAAGCGCATTGTTTAAAGTCATTTAGCTCGACCGCACTCCATTATCAACTTGGCTCCGGAGGTTCAGTGAACCTTCATTCATCCATCTCGGAATCTTCATCTGGGGGCCTTGCCTTTAACCTGCTGAAAGTGAAGCTGTCTAGGTAGGGGGCTCTATACTCTGAAAGGTTGAAGAGGATGATCTCCCCATCTACCTCTAGGGAGATCTGGTGTGCCTTAACATCTATGCACGCTCTCATAGTTGCCAGAAAAGGCCTTCCCAAAATTATGGGATTCTGGGGATTGGGTCTTGTGTCTAGTATGATGAAGTACATGGGTATCATCAAATTCTCGATAACTACAGGCACATGTGCTAACAAACCGACGGGTTCTGTTGGGATGTATACTGAAAGCCTAGCCTTTTGTATGGACATCTTTATTTTGAAATAAGAATCACATGATCATTGTTTGCACTTTATATTTATTATATGTGCATATTGTCTAATACTCTACATTGTAGATAACATGGTGCTTGGTGAGGCACAGAAGATCATGTTATCAGTTCCTTGTAGAATATAAGTATAGGCTCACCACCAAGATGGCCTTGGACAAACCATTGGCATGGTTGTAGTGTGATTTGGTATTGGTTTATCTTGACCATAGAATTACACTAGTACATTTTGAGTGTATTGAGCAGGACCGACATAGAGGTGATTCAATCTATTGCTGACTATATGATTGAATCAGACCTCGGGTATTATGTTGCACATGCTCTGAATCCCGATATAATAACGGGCGCATGTACTTAGTATTTATTTCTTTGATTTACCAAAGGATGAGATTTATATATTAAATCAATAGGCCCGGTAAGTTGGGAAATGATATTATTTACATGGTGTGTCATTGATTATAGAAGGAAATTGTGTCCTATATATTAGGTTGATGATGTCCCCTTGAGGAGCTCATAAGGTTTATCATGTAAACCCCGCGGGTTGACTTAGTCAACATGATAATAAGGTTGAGTGGTACTACTCGAGGAGTTAGATGTTAATTAATTGATGGTTAGTAAATCAATTAATTGACGGACATTCGATATCTTAAACACGGGGAGATAGTTGTGCAAATAATATATGGAGCCCATATAAATTGGGGTTGGTGAGGTAGATCAATGATGATCCTCTAGTGGAATGGAACATCATTGATGGATCAAGTTTGTGTGGTTCCGATCCATTGGGTGGCCAAGATCCAACTCCTCCTCATGGTCCCTATCGTAGCCTTATTAAAACCTCAAGGAGCCTAGATCCAATGATGGAACATAAAACTCTAGATCCGACGGTTAGGATGAAACCCTAGATCCGACGGTTGAGATGAAACCCTAGATCGGACGGTTGGGATGAAACCCTAGATCGGATGGTTGGAATGAAACCCTAGATCCGACGATTGGGATGAAACCCTAGATCCGACGTTTGGGATGAAACCCTAGATCCGATGGTTGGGATGAAACCCTAGATTCGACTATTGGGATAAAACCCTAGATCCGACGGTTGGGATGAAACCCTAGATCCGACGGTTGGGATGAAACCCTAGATCCGACGGTTGGGATGAAACCCTAGATCCGACGGTTGGGATGAAACCTTAGATCCGACGGTTGGGATGAAACCCTAGTTACGACTGTTGGGATAAAACCATAGATCCGACGGTGGAGACTAAGTCTCTAGATCCGACGGTGGAGATTGAATGGAGGCTTAAGCCTAACTCTATAAAAGGAGGGCTAAGGGCTTGGGTGTGTAAGATAGAGATATATCAAGAAGGAGATTAGGGTTTTTGGCTTGGGCGGCTAGGGTTTGGGAAAAGGTTTGGGCGGCAATCCTTGGAAGGATTAAGGTTTGTTTCCTTCTCTTCCTAATTGGTAGTCGGCGCCCATCTTCTTCCTCCTTGCTTTGGCCGGTGCCCATACCCATTATTCCTTCTCCCTCTCTCCTTGGTGGCCAGCGGCAACCTTTCTTCAAGGTTGGCCGACGCTCAATTATCTACTCCTTGGCCGGCGGCTATATCAAGCTCCTCGGCTTGGTGGTCGGTTCTACATAGGAGAAGGAGTTTTTGTTTGGTTCTTCTCATTGTTCGGAGCGAGCAAGGAAGGGAAGAACGTGATCTAGGAGGCTTCAACTCGTGGAGGATCTTCGCCCACACGATGTCCACGAGGAGGATGGGACATACGGTAGAAGACCAAGAGGTATAAAAGTTTTACAAACTTTATTCTTGATCCTCTTATGATAAGATATGCTAGCTTATGTTTTTTATGTTAGTATGTGTTGATTATACTAGTTTTCATTTGTTTGTATTTGTATAATCATGGACCCCGATAAGAAACACAAAAACCGGTGATCCGTTCGTCGTCTCTTCTGTGGCTAACCGACTAGAAGAGTTGATTGCTTGAACAACAAGTTTGTTCAAGCGATCGCTCGAGTCGTTGGCACGATGACGAAACGGTTGTGCTTCGGAAACTCATCACATCCGGATTAGTTTTAATTGATAAAATTTTAATCCGGGGACATGGGAGGCAATGAGACTCCGACGCAACCAAGGGCACTCCCTTCTAATGGTATCAGAGCCATGGTTTCTGGTTTTGTGTGTTTCGGATTCGGTTACTTTCATGCACATATCATATATTGAGTATGCCGAATAATAGTAGGATGTGCGTAGGCTAATTTTTTGGTTGCAGGCATAAGATCCGACTATTATGGCTATATGTGTGTATGTGATTGTTTGTGTGTGATTGTATGTATATCATTTGAATCCTCGGGGATGACGAGGCTAGATTAGTATTTAATTTTTATAATTAAATACGACATTGTTTAGCCGATCATTCTAGTTTACTTTCGATCTAGATAGTTTGTACACTTCTTCGTGGAGTATAGGATCGATGGATGTAAATTAAAATGATATTTCTCGGCTCGGATCTCTTTTGTGGCTTGCGCACGGAAAAGGTGGAGCGGACGAGGTGGAGACACGGTGGGACGCATATTGGAGAACAAAGCCATAATAGCTGGAAAATTTCTGTTTTTTCCATATTTATTGCTGATTTGTTTTATATGCATGTTGTGTGTGCTTGAAAATTCCTCATTTTCAATTTACTAAGTGGGAGAGGGATATTTTAATTAATTCCCGCGGCCTCCATGACGTGTGATGCAACAAACTTGCTTGTCGGCTCTGAGTGCCTTCCTCCCCATCGGATGGGTTTGTTTGTGGATCACTAGGTCAAATATGGTTATAGGAAATTATTTAGGAGCGTGTGTACTTCCCCATCGGTAAGGCACATAATCCGAGATAATTGCCTTAGTACCAAGTAATGGTAAACACTTAGATGGAAATAAAGGTATCCTCCCCATCGGAGTCACTGCTTTTATTTGTAGGGCCTAAGAGGAACCAACTATTAATTTTATTTGTCAAAAAGTAAGGTTGACAAGATAATAAAATTAATGGGTAAAACCTCCTCTTACAAATGTAGATTTCATACGTCCACACTATCATGGCATGCGATATTCTCGGTGTTTTGAGGTGTTGGTTGATTTCGGAATTTTATTGTTTTGAGAAATCAATAATATTTGAAATCTAATATTTTGATCATTGTGATTCTTAGGATTTTCAAATGGTTTTCAACCCACTTGCTGTGATACTGAAAGAAAATAAACTTACTGGAATAAAATACATTGATTGGAAAAGAAATTTGGATATTGTCTTAACTGTCGAGGAGTACAAGTATGTGCTCTTCGATGAGTGTCCTCCTAAGCCTGCGGATGATTCTGGGGAAAAGGAACTTTTCGGATACCAGAATCGGGCTGCTAGGCAGGAAGCCATGGTTGCTCAGAAGGTTTCTACTTCTAAGCCAAAAGGCAAGAAGAAGAAGAAACAAGGTGGAGCAAAGGTGGCGGGTGGACCTCAGGGAGGAGTGAAGAAGCCAAAAGGCAAGTGCTTCACTTGTAAGAAGACTGGACATGGGAAGAAAGACTGCCCCAACCTAAAGCAGAACAAAGGTATATCTTCTGGCTTAGTCGTTGAAACATGTTTAGTGGTGTTATCTACCGGTACCTGGTGTGTAGATACGGGAGCCACTGATCATGTCTGCAATTCTTTGCAGGGGTTCCAGGAAACCCGACGACTAGCTGAAGGAGAAATTATTGTCTACATGGGCAATGCTACAAAGGTGGTGGCTATTGCAGTTGGAGACGTTCATTTATCATTTGATAGAAATAAAGTTTTGGTTTTGAGAAATTATCTTTATGTACCTACATTTAGAAAGAATTTGATTTCGGTTTCTAAATTGTTTATGGATGGATATTCTGTTTCTTTTAATGACAGAGTTGTTATAAAAAGAAATAGAGAGATTATCTGTTCAGGTACATTGGTTGTCAATTTGTATACTCTTAAACCAAAAGCTCCCACGATTCATATAGAAGTTAATAACTCATCTTCTAATTCCAATAAGAGAAAAGAACTTTCGAAGATGAACCAAACATATCTTTGGCATCTAAGGCTTGGTCATATTAACCTGAGTTGAATTCAAAGGTTGATAGCTGATGGACCTTTGGGTTCATTAGTGGTGGAGGATCTCCCAACCTGCGAATCTTGCTTGGAAGGTAAAATGACCAAGAGGCCTTTCAAGGCCAAGGGGCATAGAGCTAAAGATGTGTTAGAATTGGTTCATTCTGATTTATGCGGTCCTATGTCTATCCAGGCTAGAGGTGGTTTTGAATATTTCGTCTCTTTTATAGACGATTATTCAAGATATGGATACATTTACTTGATGCGTCGCAAGTCTAAATGCTTTGACAGGTTCAAAGAATTCAAGGCTGATGTGGAGAACCATCAAGGTAAAAGTATCAAGACCCTACGATCTGATCGTGGTGGTGAGTACCTCTTGGGAGAGTTTAGGAATTACTTATCAGAGGCTGGGATTCAATCCCAATTGTCTGCACCTGGCACACCCCAGCAGAATGGTGTAGCGGAGAGAAGGAATAGGACTATTATGGAGATGGTTAGATCGATGATGAGTTATTCTGAGTTGCCAGATTCGTTCTGGGGGTATACGCTGGATACGACAGTGTATATTCTGAACTTAGTTCCATCTAAATCAATACCTTCTACCCCCATAGAATTGTGGACTGGGCGAAAGCCTAGTCTGAGACATATTCGGATATGGGGGAGTCCAGCACATGTGCTGAAGGCTGATGCTGGTAAGTTGGAACCTCGTACAGAAGTGTGCATGTTCGTGGGCTACCCTAGAGGATTGAAAGGTGGTTTGTTTTATTACCACCGGTACAAGAGGATATACCACAAGTCACTACACCGCGTGTCACAGAGGATACACAGGTGATACCTCGTCGTAGTGGGAGGATTATGAAACAGCTTGATAGATTCATGTTCTTGGGAGAGTCTTCGGACTTGGTCCCTGGCGAACAAGAACTTGATCCCTGGACATATAACGAGGCACTCCAAGATGAAGATGCGGTATCTTGGCAAAGAGCGATGAATTCTGAGATAGAATCTAAGGATTCTAATCAGGTCTGGGACCTAGTAGAGCCACCCGATGGTGTAAAAGCCATTGGATGCAAGTGGATCTACAAAAGAAAGAGAGGAGTAGACGGGAAGGTTGAGACCTTCAAAGCTAGGCTTGTTGTGAAAGGGTATACTCAGAAAGAGGGTATCGATTATGAGGAGACTTTTTCGCCGGTAGCTATGCTTAAGTCTATCCGAATTCTCTTATCTATAGCTGCTCATATGGATTGTGAGATTTGGCAGATGGATGTCAAGATAGCTTTCCTTAACGGAAGTCTTGAGGAGAACATCTATATGCAGCAGCCAGAGGGATTCATTGCTAAAGGCAGAGAGCATCTAGTGTGTAAGCTTAATCGGTCCATTTATGGATTGAAGCAAGCTTCTAGATCTTGGAACATCCATTTTGATGAGGTAATCCAGTCATATGGATTTATTCAAAGTCCAGATGAGCCATGTATATACAAAAGATGTGACGGAAACATAGTGGTATTTCTTGTACTATACGTAGATGACATTTTGTTAGTTGGCAACAATATCAAAGTGTTATCAGACGTTAGGGTATGGTTGTCCAAACAGTTTGACATGAAGGATTTGGGAGAAGTGGGACACATCCTTGGGATCAAGGTGATAAGGGATCGCAAGAAAAGGATGTTGTGCTTATCTCAAGCTTCATACATTGACACTATCCTTGCTCGTTTTTGCATGCAGAACTCCAAGAAAGGTTTTCTACCTTTTAGGCATGGAGTACCTTTATCTAAAGAGATGTGTCCCAAAACATCAAAGGAGATAGAGGAGATGAAGGCGGTTCCTTATGCTTCGGCAGTAGGAAGCCTCATGTATGCTATGCTATGTATGAGACCAGATATCTGCTTTACCGTGGGCATGGTTAGTAGATATCAGAGTAATCCTGGACAGGGACATTAGACTACGGTAAAGCATATATTGATGTACCTGAGAAGGACTAGGGATTATATGCTGGTTTACCGGGCAGATCAATTAGTCCCTATGGGTTACACGGATTCTGATTTCCAATCAAATAGGGACAACAGTAAGTCTACCTCGGGGTTTGTGTTTACTTTTGGAGGTGGAGCCATAGTATGGAGGAGTGTCAAGCAGAAATGCATGGCGGACTCTACCATGGAAGCTGAGTATGTGGTAGCCTCTGAGGCAGCCAAAGAAGCTGTATGGCTCAGGAACTTCTTGATGGACTTGGATGTGATTCCTGGTTTGCCCCGAACTATCACAATTTATTGTGATAACAGTGGTGCAGTTGCAAACTCGAAGGAACCACGAGCCCATAAGGCGAGTAAACACATAGAGCGCAAGTACCACTTGATACGAGAGATCGTAAAGCGAGGAGAAGTAGCTGTTGGCAAGATTGCATCATAGGATAACCTGGCAGATCCATTCACTAAGGCCCTTCCAGCGAAAGTGTTTGATAGGCATGTGGAGGACATGGGGATCAGATGTATGGCAATGTGATGACAGCATAGTCTTTTAGTATAAGTGGGAGATTGTTGGGATGTATACTGAAAGCCTAGCCTTTTGTATGGACATCTTTATTTTGAAATAAGAATCACATGATCATTGTTTGCACTTTATATTTATTATATGTGCATATTGTCTAATACTCTACATTGTAGATAATAAGGTGCTTGGTGAGGCACAGAAGATCATGTTATCAGTTCCTTGTAGAATATAAGCATAGGCTCACAACCAAGATGGTCTTGGACAAACCATTGGCATGGTTGTAGTGTGATTTGGTATTGGTTTATCTTGACCATAGAATTACACTAGTACATTTTGTGTGTATTAAGAAGGACCGACATAGAGGTGATTCAATCTATTGCTGACTATATGATTGAATCAGACCTCGGGTATTATGTTGCACATGCTCTGAGTCCCGATATAATAACGGGCACATGTACTTAGTATTTATTTCTTTGATTTACCAATGGGTGAGATTTATAGATTAAATCAATAGGCCCGGTAAGTTGGGAAATGATATTATTTACATGGTGTGCCGTTGATTATAGAAGAAAACCTTGTCCTATATATTAGGTTGATGATGTCCCCTTGAGGAGCTCATAAGGTTTATCATGTAAACCCCGCGGGTTGACTTAGTCAACATGATAATAAGGTTGAGTGGTACTACTCGAGGAGTTAGATGTTAATTAATTAATGGTCAGTAAATCAATTAATTGAAGGACATTCAATATCTTAAACACGAGGAGATAGTTGTGCAAATAATATATGGAGCCCATATAAATGGGGATTGGTGAGGTAGATCAATGATGATCCTCTAGTGGAATGAAACATCATTGATGGATCAAGTTTGTGTTGTTCCAATCCATCGAGTGGCCAAGATCCAACTCCTCCTCATGGTCCCTATCGTAGCCTTATTAAAACCTCAAGGAGCCTATATCCAATGATGGAACATAAAACTCTAGATCCGACGCTTGGGATGAAACCCTAGATCCGACGGTTGGGATGAAACCCTAGATCCGACGGTTGAGATGAAACCCTAGATCCGACGGTTGGGATGAAACCCTAGATCCGACGGTTGGGATGAAACCCTAGATCCGAAGGTTGGGATGAAACGCTAGATCCGACGGTTGGGATGAAACCCTAGATTCGACGGTTGGGATGACACCCTAGATCCAACGGTTGGGATGAAACCTCGATCCCACGGTTGAGATGAAACCCTAGATCCCACGGTTGGGATGAAACCCTAGATCCGACGGTTGGCCTGAAACGCTAGATCAGATGGTTAGGATGAAACCCTAGATCCGACGGTTGGGATGAAACCCTAGATCCGACGGTTGGGATGAAACCCTAGATTCGACGGTTGGGATGAAACCCTAGATCCGACGGTTGGGATAAAACCCTAGATCCGACGGTGGAGACTAAGTCTCTATATTTGACGGTGGAGATTGAAAGGAGGCCTAAGCCTAACTCTATAAAAGGAGGGCTAAGGGCTTGGGCGTGTAAGATATAGATATATCAAGAAGGAAATTAGGGTTTTTGGCTTGGGCGGCTAGGGTTTGGGAAAAGGTTTGGGTGGCAATCCTTGGAAGGATTAAGTTTTGTTTCCTTCTCTTCCTAATTTGTAGCCGGCGCCCATCTTCTTCCTCCTTGCTTTGGCTGGCGCCCATACCCATTATTCCTTCTCCCTCTCTCCTTGGTGGCCAGTGGCAAACTTTCTTCAAGGTTTGCCGGCGCTCAATTATCTACTCCTTGGCCGGTGGCTATATCAAGCTCCTTGGCTTGGTGGTCGGTTCTAGATAGGAGAAGGAGTTTTTGTTTGGTTCTTCTCTTTGTTCGGAGCGAGCAAGGAAGGGAAGAACGTGATCTAGGAGGCTTAAACTCGTGGAGGATCTTCGTGTTGGTGCAATCGGCCCAGGTTGACTCGAGTTTGACTCGAGCAGTACCTTGATGGTATTTTGATGATAGACAAAACTCATGACATGGGATTGTCATGGGAAAGTCCAACATGGGGTTGGCATGGAAAATCCAAGCATGGAGCTTGGTGTGGAAGTCCAAGGGAGAAGCCTTGGCATGGGAAAGTCCAAAGCATTGCGAAGCCGTGCGCTTGGTGCTTGGTGAGAAATGCATTACGAAGCCGTGCGCTTGGTGCATGTGGGAAGTCTTGAAGACTTGGTAAGTTCACTAGGCTCGGGGTCCTTGAGTCGGTGAAGGATGGCATTGCGAAGCCGTGCGCTTGGTGCATCCGAGGGACCGCCGGACGGGGAGCGAATGGAGTGAGCCCAAAGGGAAGCATACTTCTAGGGTATGAGACGCGAAGGATGGCGTTGCGAAGCCGTGCGCTTGGCGCATCCGAGGGACGTAGGCCGAGGGAAGAGAGCTTCGGTGGGGAACTCCATGAGGGATGTGGACTTAGCCAAGTGGCTAAGACTGAGTGTCGGAGGCTCAAACAACTTGGTGTTTGAGGTTTGCCCGACATCAGTCGACTGGCATAGGTGCCGGTTCGACTTTTCCAAGTCGACTAGGGTTCGACTGGTGTAAGACTGCGCTTTGGTGCTTGGTAGTCGACTGCCATGGATCGGTCGGCCGATGATAGCCGATAGGCAATGATCGTGGGATGGCAATGATCGATGGAAGTGCGAGCGCTCGTAGCTGATCGGCGATCGATTATTAGGTCACGATCACCGCCATCCTCGGCGATCGCGGTAGGAGATCCGTTGGAACTTGTCCGACGTGGATCTGCCGTTGTGAGACAACGGACAGCGATCGGGCCTTTTGGCAATCGGATCGATGGCGCGAAAATAGCTTGATGCAGGTTATAAAAGGAGCTCGAGTTGGAGGATTTCGCCATGGTTTTTGTGGAGCTATTGGAGGGGAATTGCTGCTGCATTCCAGTCCTTCAAGAGCCAATCAAAGCAAGCAACAAACAAGTGATCAAAAGCAATCGGTGAAAAGAGTTTCTTTTGTTTTGTATTTGTATTCTTGTTTGTATTTCTATATTACATTGTAATTGCTTGTGAGAGGTTTCTCCACCTCCGACGTGTAGTCGAGAAGGAGTTTAGTTAGTGTCGTGCGCATAACCAGAGCTCGAGGAGCTCGCCCGTGGAGTAGGAACCATTCGGTTACGAACCACGTAAATCTTGTGTTGTGATCGTGTATTGTTGTTAGTTTCATTATTATTGTTATTCTGCTGCGCTAACGACAATCGTAGACAACCAACGCAAGAAGAACGAGCAATTTACTACGTCCAACGAACGAGGGCTATTCACCCCCCTCTAGCCGGCCATTCGATCCCGTTCAAGTGGTATCAGAGCCGAGGTCGCTCTTCAAGGACTAACCGCCGCGAGAGCACTACAAATGGCCGGCTTCATCCATCCACCAAAATTCGATGGAGATTTTGCTTGGTGGAGGAAACGGATGGAGGTATATCTTGAAACCGATTTTGATTCTATGTTAATTATAGAAAACGGTTTTAAAATGCCTAGGGATAAAAACAACAAGCAAATTGAGAATGCTAGGTGGACCCAAGACCAAGTCAAGGATTTCAAGACAAATCTTGAGGTAATCAAATTGATTAGTGATTTGTTACCTAATACTATTTGGTCTAGATTGGGTGATTATAGGGATGCAAGGGAATTATGGGATAAGATAACGAAATTCCAAGAAAATTCCCAATCGGCACAAGTAGAGGAGAATGCCGAAGAAGAATCACCATCCACCTTTGAAGATGTGGATGATTTGGTGGAGACCTCCACCTCTAGCATTGAGGGGGAGGAGAGGTAATCTTCCATCCCGGAGCAAGAACAAGAAGCATCTACATCCGGGAGAAGTGAAGATCAAGAAGAGGCCTCCACCACCTCCCTAGGTAACTCAAGTGTTGTAATTTTAAATAAAAATCACATAATATGCTTTGAGTGTAGGGAGAAAGGGCATTACAAAAGCAAATGCCCTAAATTGGCTAAGAAGAAGGCATCAACACCAAAAGTCAACCCAAAGTCAAAGGATGCCGGTGTTCCCAAAATCAAGAGCAAAGAGCACATTATGTGCTTTAAATGCAATCAAAAGGGACATTACCGAAGCCAATGCCCTAGGGGGAGGAAGAAAGGGCAAGAAGGTGTAATTCATGTAGGGGGAGCTTCCCAAGCTAACCCTAAGGTAAATTTATTTAATGCACTTTCAATTCCTAAAGTCAAAAAGCATGCTAAAAACTATTTTAGTTCTCTTGCAATTATAAATGAAAAGCATGCTAGGAGAAATAATAATGTTTATTGCTTAGGTGCTAAGCATGTTCATATGGCTAAAAACAAACCTAGGACTCATAATTCTAGAAATATTTTACCAAAGGAGTCCATTAGGAGAATAGAAGAAAACTTGGGTGTTAATCCCAAGAAATCTAGGCATATGCCTAAAAGGAAAAAAAAAATCCCCTAAACCTAATGAAAATTCAAAAATGGGAAAATTAGATCTAGAGAACCAAGTCTTGAGGTCAAGACTTGAGAGAATGGAGAAAACCCTTAGAATCATAGAAGACTCAATTCTAGGGTCAAATGCCCAAAAGTCAAGACCTAAGGTTCAAAAACGGTCTAAGGGCAAGGAAGGTTTGGGTCACAAACCTAAGCCCAAGAAGACTTATCATAATGTTCCATTTGATTATGGAATAATTTCTAGGTCTAGGAAAACCAAGGCTAATAGGGAAGCTATCCCTAAGTCTAGCCATGGTGTTTGCTTGGTGGCTAAGGACCTAAGGAAAACCAAGAAAGCCACTAAGAAGGTCAATGGAGGAGTCGCCTCTAGAGTTGACCTAAGTAAGACCCATTTGACTAAGGCTTCAAAGCCAAAAAGGGTCATTAGGAAGGTATCTAGGGAAGTTATCCCTAGGGAATACCTTGTCAACCCAAGGAGCTCCAATAGATATTGGGTTCCTAAGGGCGTGATCGATTCACGCTAAATGAGTTAGGGCGTGTCAACCCTAAGTGGAAGGGTAGTTAACCTAACCATAGTAGAGTTGACACATTAGGGTGTGCCAATATGGTTTGAGAAGTTAAAAATGATTTAAATTGGCACAATTAGGTCTTAGAGGTATTGGTGTGCCATTTTGGTTTTTTTTGGCACACTAGGGAAGTTAATGGCATTAAGGCAAAATTGAATTAATCTCTAGAAATGGCAAATTGATTCTAACACTTAGGTATCCCATACCTTAGTATGTTTTTCTTGCCATGCTTTATTTGCCTTGCCATGTCATGACATCATTTTCATTTTATCTATAAAAATGTCATGATATTCAGTTACGTATTGCTGTATACCTTCGAGACTAGCATGAGCGTATAACTCCTTAGTCTTGTCGGCGGTGACATCTCCTCTCATGATATTGGCATATGTTTCTATCTTATATCATATCTATGCCATAATCATCATCATGCATAAATTAAAATGAAATTAAGGACTATGGCATGATTTGATGGGAATCAAATAATATTGCCTAGAAATATGCATGAGACCATTTAAAGAATAAAAACCCACATCTCACAAAAATTTGACTTGTATGTGTTTTACACATCTAGATATTGGTGAGATGTTTAGGAAAAAGAAAATAAAGGTTTGAAAAACATTTTGAAAACATTTTGAAAAACCTTGGTGAAGCCTATCTTTTGATAGCCATCACCATTGAATGGGATGATACAAAGATGGCTCTTTATTGAAGCTTTTCTAAACTTTTGAACTTTGTATAAATCTCCTAATTTAGTGGGTAAAATAATTTTCCAATATTTTTCACCCATAGTGTTTAGGATAAGTATTATACGTATGCATTTTCAAGATTTTTAAAATTACGTATATTTACTTTTGAATTTCGGAAATCCATTTCTGAAATGCTAAAACTAAATCGATTATCGATCGACCGCCATGGATGGCGATCGGTGATGAATGTGACCGTGATTTACGATTGATTTCATCTTGCCCTAAATCTTGATGGTTAGGCTCATGTTCAGCATGTCTTGGTCCCCTAACCACTCCTAACCCTAGGATATGCTTGGGAGAGCATTAGAGAGGGTGGAAATCCATTGGATATGGATTAGGAGTTGGGTTGAGGGTGAGTATCAACTTTAAGGTGGAAGAGAGTTCATTGTTGAACTTTGCCTTAATTTTGTTTTGGTTAATGTTCCTATTGGCTTAGGGACTCTCCAAGGACATTGTTGGTGCAATGGTCAAGGGGGAGCAAGCCTCTAGGGGGAGGTATCCATCATGGGAAGATGGATGTGTATTTCCTCATGGGAGGAAATTGGGTTGCCTCTCTTTAAGTGATATGGGATCACTAGAAAGATTGTAGGCATGTGTTCCTCCAAGGGAGAGATTGTAAGATCTCATAGGGATATGAGACATTCATACCCTTGGGGAGGACCTTTTTGATGTAATGTCAAAAAGGGGGAGAAGTTACCAAGTTACCAATTAGGGGTTCGTTGGAATTCTCATTGGGATATGAGAATTGCCAATATGGGAGAATTGGTAGACTTGAGATGGTAGTTTTGTCAATCATCAAAAAGGGGGAGATTGTTGGTGCAATCGGCCCAGGTTGACTCGAGTTTGACTCGAGCAGTACCTTGATGGTATTTTGATGATAGACAAAACTCATGACATGGGATTGTCATGGGAAAGTCCAACATGGGGTTGGCATGGAAAATCCAAGCATGGAGCTTGGTGTGGAAGTCCAAGGGGGAAGCCTTGGCATGGGAAAGTCCAAAGCATTGCGAAGCCGTGCGCTTGGTGCTTGGTGAGAAATGCATTGCGAAGCCGTGCGCTTGGTGCATGTGGGAAGTCTTGAAGACTTGGTAAGTTCACTAGGCTCGGGGTCCTTGAGTCGGTGAAGGATGGCATTGCGAAGCCGTGCGCTTGGTGCATCCGAGGGACCGCCGGACGGGGAGCGAATGGAGTGAGCCCAAAGGGAAGCATACTTCAAGGGTATGAGACGCGAAGGATGGCGTTGCGAAGCCGTGCGCTTGGCGCATCCGAGGGACGTAGGCCGAGGGAAGAGAGCTTCGGTGGGGAACTCCATGAGGGATGTGGACTTAGCCAAGTGGCTAAGACTGAGTGTCGGAGGCTCAAACAACTTGGTGTTTGAGGTTTTCGCGACATCAGTCGACTGGCATAGGTGCCGGTTCGACTGGTCCAAGTCGACTAGGGTTCGACTGGTGTAAGGCTGCGTTTTGGTGCTTGGCAGTCGACTGCCATGGACTGGCAGTCGACTGCCGTGGGATGGCAGTCGACTGATGGAAGTGTCGGGAGCACAGAACGCTCCGTAGCCGACTGGGCAGTCGACTACTAGGTCACCAGTCGACTGCCAGCCCCTGGCAGTCGACTGGTAGGAGATCCGTTGGAACTTGTCCGACGTGGATCTGGCCGTTGTGAGACAACGGACACAGGGGCAGTCGACTGGGGCCTTTTGGCAGTCGACTGATGGGCGCGAAAACAGCTTGATGCAGGTTATAAAAGGAGCTCGAGTTGCAGGATTTCACCATGGTTTTTGTGGAGCTATTGGAGGGGAATTGCTGTTGCATTCCAGTCCTTCAAGAGCCAATCAAAGCAAGCAACAAACAAGTGATCAAAAGCAATCGGTGAAAAGAGTTTCTTTTGTATTGTATTTGTATTCTTGTTTGTATTTCTATATTACATTGTAATTGCTTGTGAGAGGTTTCTCCACCTCCGACGTGTAGTCGAGAAGGAGTTTAGTTAGTGTCGTGCGCATAACCAGAGCTCGAGGAGCTCGCCCGTGGAGTAGGAACCATTCGGTTCCGAACCACGTAAATCTTGTGTTGTGATTGTGTATTGTTGTTAGTTTCATTATTATTGTTATTCCGCTGCGCTAACGACAATCATAGACAACCAACGCAAGAAGAACGAGCAATTTACTACGTCCAACGAACGAGGCCTATTCACCCCCCTCTAGCCGGCCATTCGATCCCGTTCACTTCGCCCACACGATGTCCACGAGGAGGATGGGACATACGGTAGAAGACCAAGAGGTATAAAAGTTTTACAAACTTTATTCTTGATCCTCTTATGATAAGATATGCTAGCATATGTTCTTTATGTTAGTATGTGTTTATTATACTAGTTTGCATTTGTATAATCATGGACCCCGATAAGAAACACAAAAACCGGTGATCCGTTCGTCGTCTCTTCCGCGGCTAACCGACTAGAAGAGTTGATTGCTTGAATAACAAGTTTGTTCAAGCGATCGCTCGAGTCGTTGGCACGATGACGAAATGGTTGTGCTTCTGAAACTCATCCCGTCCGGATTAGTTTTAGTTGATAAAATTTTAATCCGGGGACATGGGAGGCAATGAGACTCTGACGCAACCAAGGGCACTCCCTTCAGGTTCCTTGACTGAGTCGTCCCCCATACGAATACCAAGATTCACTGGTTTGATCACATTCAGTCCCATCTTCAGATAGTATGCATAGGGCATCACACTTACTGATGACATCAAGTCACACAATGCTTCATTGAAGCTTTCCTCATAAATCGAGCAGGGGATAACAAATTCACCTAGGTCCTCAAGCTGTGGTGGAATCTTATCTTCAATTTCAGCTTGGTCAGGTTGGGTGGAAATCATGGTTGCACACCCCTTGGTGAATTTGCTACTCTGCCCCACTCCTTCCTCTTTAGCTTGACTCCGCTCGGGTAATGACGGAGATCTCTTCATAGTTTGCGACATGGTTTGGGCTATCTGGGCCACTTGTGTCTCCAACATCCTTGTGTGACTTGGAAGGTCGTCAACGGTGGCCTTCAAGTCTCTGAGTGATTCTTTAGATTTCTGATGTTGGCGACAAAATTCCTCATTGGCCTTAGTTTGGGTAGCAATGAAGTATTCCATCATCAGTTCAGGACTGGACTTCTGTGGTTGCTGCCCATTGCCCTGCTGCTGCCCATACCCTTCTGATGCTTGGAAGTTTCCCGAGTTATTCTTATAGGAGAAATTTGGGTGATTCCTCCATCCGAAATTATAGGTACTGGAGTATGGGTTGTTGGGCCTTTGACTATAGTCCCCAACCGCATCAACATGCTCAATCTGCTCTTCTGAGGTTCCCTGCCCTCCATAGTGGTCCTCTCGATATGATGCTGCTCCTTCTCCAAAGTCAATGGCTGCGCATGAAGATGAAGGATTTAAAGATTCGAACTGCCTGCTAAGCGTGTCCATCCTTGCTGATAAGTGGTCAACGGAGTTGACAGCATATCGTCGGGCCACAGGAGGTGGGTGACCATGTTTGGAAGCCCATTTGATGGTGGTTCTGGGCCACCTCTTCTATCAGCTCTTCTGCTTCCTCTATGGTCTTATTAATAAGTGCTCCTCCTGCAGCAGAATCCAGGGACATCTTCGTGGAGTATGCCATCCCATTATAGAAGATGTGGATCACTAGCCACCTTTCCAGTCCATGGTGGAGGCATTGGTAGAGTAGCCTCTTGTAGCGATCCCATGCTTCGAATAAGGACTCCCCCTCCTTCTGACATAAGCTTATGATAAGATGGCGCATGTGAACAATCTTGCTTAGTGGGAAGTATTTGTTCAAAAACTGTTGCTCACATTGCTCCCATGTAGTGATGCTTCCCGAAGGTAGGGAGTGAAGTCATGCCTTAGCCTTATCTCACAATGAGAACGGGAATAGGCTCAAGCGGATTGCATCTATAGGGACTCCATTCATCTTCATTGTTGAGCAGATTTCCAAAAATGCCTCTAGGTGCCGATTCAAGTGTTTAGTCGCAGCTCCCTCAAATTGACTCTACTGGACCATATGTATAAGTGCTGGTTTATGTTCAAAGTTGTTCGACGAAATAGATGGTCCAGCTATACTCGGCCTAAATCCTCTAGCGCTAGGAGCTGCGTAATCCCATAGAGGTCGGCTACCTATATGTACTTCGGATGCAGCTTGGTCCTCCATCCTCTTCTATTCAGCTTTTCGGTGTTGAAAGGTTCGTTCGATTTCTAAGTCGATCGGAATCAGGCCTTCCGATTCTATGTGTCTAAGCATACAATGAACCGAGCCACAAAAAACAGGAGTGCTACCTAATACTAAGAAATAGGAAATAAACAAATCTAGCTGATAAAATTAAAGAGGCAATAAGGAAATAGAAAACTACTACTAAATAAAAATAAAAACTAAATCTAAATATGGAAAATATAAAACTAAAGTAAATGAAGCAAACTAAAAAGAAAATTAAACAAGTAAATAAATCTAATCCTAAGTCCAATCCAATTTTCAACTTCTCGATTCGATATCGAATCGATCAGTCCCCGGCAACGGTGCCTAAAACATGATGCACGCGAACGTGACCTCAAATCTCGCAATGAAGACCATCGAGGACTCGAAGCGTGTGCTCGCACTCAACGCTTGCAAGTTCACGGATGTCGTCAAGTAATAAAAGATTATCGATCCCACAAAGACTAAGATTCAAGTACCGATTTGTTCTGTGAGTGAAATTGTTCGGAAGTAAAATCTAAAGGTTTCGATTGCGTGGTTGTCGGTGGACTAAACTCTAGTACGGTGTCACACGGAGAAAGACACGAGCATGCCGAGATCTTTAAAAGGGATTCTAGGACTTCAGTTTCTCTTGTGTGTCGGAAAACATGTTATCAACTGGCCGTTGTCTAAATGTCTAACAATGGTTTTGTGGAAGGGACATCATAAACTTGCCCGATGAGTCACTGCATCTATTAGAAGCTATCTCTGCCTTACAAAGACGTGATAGGTGGTACAAGGATGCCAAATCAATCCCTGCGATAAACCATTTCTAGTTCCATTTCATCCTTCTACCTACGATTATAGGAGATCAGGTTTACCCCTAGGTTCCTTGTATAAATCCCCTAAATCTTAGATACAAGGGTTGTCACCCCTCGTATCGCCTAAGCACAGCTTGTAGAAAACAAAATACGCATAGATATTGGTATAAACAATTTTCAATCGCAAATTCAAACTCAAAAATAGAATTCAATTTGAAGCAACATGTCATGCGCACACTGAAGGGTTTTGCTTATCGAGTCCGTGAGGGGAAACTTCGCTTCCCACTTCACCTCGGTAGCTTGTCCATGGCGATCCCTTCGATGTCCCCAAATTAAAAAAATTTAATCCTAGACAAAAGGGATTGCCCAAACCACCAAGTCATCGTCGTGATATTCGTTTAGAGAGGTCACTTGAACAAACTAGTTGTTCAAGCGACCATCCTCTATTCTACGAGTAGCCGCGGAATAGACAATGTTCGGATCGACAGTTTTTGTGTTTATGCTCGGGATCCAAGTATTATTTATCCATTTATAGATTTATAACATGCTTATAATTGAAAAACAAAAACAAGCAACAAACAAAAGAAGAAAGTAGAATAGGTATACCTCTCGATCTTCTAATGTATGACCTTCCTCCTTTTGGACGTCGTGTGGGCGACGATATACCAAAAGTCGAAGCTCCTAGATCACAAATCTTCCTTTCTTGCTCTTACAAAGCAAGAGGAAGAGTAGAAACAAGCTTTTTCTCCTCCCCAAAACCAACCAACAAGGAGCACAAAATCTCCTTGCCGCCGGCCAACTAGAAGGTGGAGAAGATGATGGAAAACAATAAAGACACCAAGGGAAACCCTATATCTTGTTTCCACCACCTAAGGAGAGGGAGAAGGGAGCTTTTGGGTGCTGGCCAAGGGCTGGGACGGGCTAGAAACAAACTGGACGCCGGCCACAAGACAAGGAAGAAGAAA
Organism: Wurfbainia villosa; assembly: GCA_025175895.1. NCBI lineage: Eukaryota > Viridiplantae > Streptophyta > Magnoliopsida > Zingiberales > Zingiberaceae > Wurfbainia > Wurfbainia villosa. The sequence continues at coordinate 31,473,820 of CM045992.1, read as the reverse complement.
GAAAACCTTGCCTTATTTGGTGCCGCCCTAGCCTCCAAACCCTAACCCTAATCCTATCTCAACTAGGATTCACCTTCTTACCGCCCAAACCCTAGGTCTCTTCAATGTTATCCATGCCGACTCCCCATGCACTCCTTTTATAGAGTTAGGGATAAGTCATGAATTAATCTCCTCAATTGGTTCTAGGGATTTAATCTCAACCGTCGGATCTTGAGATTTAATCTCAACCGTCAGATCTTAGAGATTTAATCTCTACCAGTGGATCTTAGAGTTTTGTTTCTATCCATTGGATCTAAGCATCATGAGGTGTTAATAGGCTACATTAGGGACCATGAGGAGGAATTGGGTCTAGGCCACCCATGGATCAAACCCACATAAAGTCCGATCCACTAATGATGATCCAATCCACTAAAGGTTCATCATTGATCTGCCTCACCAACCCCCATATGATAATATGGGCTCCATATATTATTTGTACATTTTCTCCCCGTGTTTAAGATCTCGAATACCCATCGATTAATTAATTTACTGACCATTAATTAATCAACATCTAACTCCTTGAGTAGTACCACTCAACCTTTTCATCATGCCGGACCAAGTCCACCTGCAGGGTTTACATGATGGACCTTATGAGCTCCTCAAGGGGACATCATCATCCTAATATATAGGACACGGTTTCCTCCTATAATCAACGGCACACCATATAAATAATATCATCTCCCAACTTACCGAGCCTATCGATTTAATCTATAAATCTCGCCCATTGGTAAATAAAAGAGATGAGTACTAAGTATATATGCCCGTTATTATATCGGGATTAAGAGCATGTACTAAATAATATCTGAGGTCCGATTCGATTATGTAGTCAACAATAAATTGAATCACCTCTAAGTCGATCCTGCTCAATACACACAAAGTGTACTAGTGTGATTCTATTGTCAAGAAAAACCAATACCAAATCACACTACAAACATTCCGATGGTTCGTCCAAAGCCATCTCAGTTGTGAGCCTTTACTTATACTTTTTAAGGGGCCGATAACATGATCTCCTGTGTGACACCACACACCATGTTATCTACAATGTAAAGTATTAGACAATATTGCATAACCATAAAAATATGCAAACAGTGATCATGTGATTCTTATTTCAAAATAAAGATGTTCATACGAAAGATAGACTTTTAAGTATACATCCCTACAATCTCCCACTTATACTAAAAGACTATGCTGTCCTCAAAGTGTCATACATCTGATCCCCATTCCCTCCACATGCCTATCAAAAGCTCTCACCAGAAGGGCCTTAGTGAAAGGATCTACCAGGTTATCCTCTGATGCAATATTGGCCACAACAACTTCTCCTCTCTTTACGATTACTCGTATCAGGTGGTACTTGCGCTCTATGTGTTTACTAGCCTTATGGGCTCGTGGTTCCTTCGAGTTTGCAACTGCACCACTATTATCACAATAAATTGTGATAGTTCTGAGCAAACCAGGAATCACATCCAAGTCCATCAGGAAGTTCCTGAGCCATACAGCTTCTTTGGCCGCTTCAGAGGCTGCCACATACTCAGCTTCCATGGTGGAGTCCGCCACGCATTTCTACTTGACACTCCTCCATACAATAGCTCCACCTCCCAAAGTAAACACAACACCTGAGGTAGACTTACTATTACCCCATCAGATTGGATGTCGGAATCCGTGTAACCCACAGGGAGTAATTTGTCTGCCCGATAAACCAGCATATAATCCCTAGTCCTTCTCAGGTACTTCAATATATGCTTTACCGCAGTCCAATGTCCCTGTCCTGGATTACTCTGATATCTGCTGACCATGCCCACGGAAAAGCAGATATCTGGTCTCGTACAGAGCATCGCATAAATGAGGCTTCCTACTGCCGAAGCATAAGGAACCGCCTTCATCTGCTCTATCTCCTCAGATAATCTTGCACCCATCTCCTTAGATAAAGGAACTCCATGCCTGAAAGGTAAAAAACCCTTCTTGCAGTTCTGCATGCTAAAACGCTCCATAATCGTGTCTATGTATGAAGCTTGGGATAAGCACAACATCCTTTTCCTGCGATCCCTTATAACCTTGATCCCAAGGATGTGTCCCACCTCCCCCAAGTCCTTCATATCAAACTGTTTGGACAACCATACCTTACGCCCGATAACACCTTGATATTGTTGCCAATCAACAAAATGTCATCTACGTATAGTACAAGAAATACCACTACGTTTACGTCACCTCTCTTGTATACACAAGACTCATCCGGACTTTGAATAAATCCATAAGACTGGATCACCTCATCAAACCGGATGTTCCAAGACCTTGAAGCTTGTTTCAATCCATAAATGGACCGATTAAGCTTACATACAAGATGCTCTTTTCCCTTAAGAATGAATCCCTCTGGTTGCTTCATGTAGATGTTTTTCTCAAGACTTCCATTAAGGAAAGTTGTCTTGACATCCATCTGCCACACCTCATAATCCATATGAGCTGCTATGCATAAGAGAATCCGGATAGACTTAAGCATGGCTACTGGCGAAAAGGTCTCCGCATAATCGATACCCTCTTTCTGAGTATACCCCTTCGCAACAAGCCTCGCTTTGAAGGTCTCAACCTTCCCATCTATTCCTCTCTTTCTCTTGTAGATCCACTTGCATCCAATGGTTTTTACACCATCGGGTTGTTCTACTAGCTCCCAGACCTGATTTAAATCCATAGATTCAATCTTAGCATTCATTGCACTTTGCCAAGATACAACATCTTTATCTTGGATTGCCTCTTCATATGTCCAGGGATCAGGTTCATGTTCGCCAGGGACCAAATCAAAAAATTCTCCCAAGAACATGAATCTATCAGGCTATCTCACAACCCTCCCACTACGACGAGGTATCACCTGTGTATCCTCTGTGACACGCGGTGCAGTGATATGTGGTATATCCTCTTGTACCGGTGGTACTAAAGAAGTGACTTCCCCTTTTAACTCCTCCAGAATAATTTTACTCTTGGGCTTGTGACTCATCACATAGTCTTCCTCTAGAAATCTAGCGTTCGTGCTAACGATCACCCTCTGATCTCTAGGACTATAAAACAATCCACCCTTGGTTCCCCTGGGATAGCCAACGAACAAGCGTACTTCTGTATGAGGTTCCAACTTACCAGTATCTGCCTTCAACACATGTGCTGGACTCCCCCATATCCGAATATGTCTTAGACTAGTCTTTCGCCTAGTCCACAACTCTGTGGGAGTAGAAGGCACTGATTTAGATGGTACCAAGTTCAGAATGTACACCGCCGTATCTAGAGCATATCCCCAGAACAAATCTGGCATGTCAGAATAACTCATCATCGATCTAACCATCTCCATAAGAGTCCTATTCCTTTGCTCTGCTACACCGTTCTGCTGGGGTGTGCCAGGTGTAGTCAATTGGGATTGAATCCCAGCGTCTGATAAGTAGTTCCTAAACTCTCCCAAGAGGTACTCACCACCACGATCATATCGTAGTGTCTTTTACCTTGACGTTTCTCCACATCAGCTTTGAATTTTTTGAACTTGTCAAAGCATTCAGACTTTTGACGCATCTGGTAAATGTATCCATATCTTGAGTAATCGTCTATAAAAGAGACGAAATACTCAAAACCACCTCTAGCCTGGATAGACATAGGACCACACAAATCCGAATGAATCAATTCTAACACATCTTTGGCTCTATACCCCTTGGCCTTAAAAGGCCTCTTGGTCATCTTCCACTCCAAGCAAGATTCACAGGTTGGGAGATCCTCCACCACTAATGTACCCAAAGGTCCATCAGCTATCAACCTTTGAATTCTTCTTAGGTTAATGTGACCAAGCCTAAGATGCCAAAGATAAGTTTGGTTCATCTTCGAAGGTTCTTTTCTCTTATTGGAATTAGAAGATGAGTTATTAACTTCAATTTGCATCGTGGGAGGTTTTGGTTCAAGTGTGTATAAATTTCCTATTAATGCACCCGAACAGATAATGTCCCTATTCCTTCTTATAACAACTCTGTCATTAAAAGAAATAGAATATCCATCCATAAACAATTTAGAAACCGAAATTAAATTCTTTCTAAATAAGGGTACATAAAGGCAATTCTTAAGAACCAAAAGTTTATTTTTCTCAAAAGATAAATGAACATCTCCCACTGCAACAACCTCCACCTTCATGATATCGCCCAAGTACACGGTAATTTCCCCCTCAACTAGTCGTCTGGTTTCCTGGAACCCTTGTAAATTATTGCAGACATGATCAGTGGCTCTCGTATCTACACACCAGTTGCCGGTAGATAACACCGCTAAACATGTTTCAATGACTAGACCAAAAGATATGCCTTTGTTCTTGCGGTTGGGGCAGTCCTTCTTCCAGTGTCCAGTTTGCTTACAAGTGAAGCACTTGCCTTTCGGCTTCTTCACTCCTCCCTGAGTACCTCCCACCGCCTTCGCCCCAGTTTGTTTCTTCTTCTTCTTGCCTTTCGGCTTAGAAGTAGAAACCTTCTGGGTCACCATGGCATGCGCCTGAGCACTCTGACGAAATAGTCCCTCTGCCGCCTGGAGTTCTGTCAGAAGTTCCGCCAACGAATACAACCTCTTATTCATGTTGTAGTTGAGGCGAAACTGCTCAAAACTCCTAGGCAGAGACTGAAGTATGATATCGACCTAGGTTTCCCCATCGATCTCAGCTCCAAGGACCTCCAGCTCATTCTAATGAGCCATCATCTTGAGAACATGATCCCTCACGGGTGTTCCCTTGATCATTGTGGTCGTCATCAAGTTTCTCATGGCCTCTTGCCTTGCAGCCCAATTTTGGTGTCCGAAAAGCTCCTTGAGATTGAGCATCATATCATAAGCAGTGGACATGGCTTGATGCTGATGTTGCAATACATTTGACATAGATGCCAAAATGTAACACTGCACTATCTCATCGACCTTGATCCACTTCTTATAGCTCTCTCTCTCCTTTTCTCCAGAATCATCTGCAGGCTTGGGAGGGCACTCTTCGAGGAGTACATATTTGTATTCCTCAGCAATCAAGACAATGTATAGATTCCTCTTCCAATCTACATAGTTGGGTCCAGTAAGTTTATTCTCTTTCAGTATCACAGCAGGTGGGTTGAAATTCATTTTGAAAGAAAACCTAAGAATCACAAAAATCAAAACATTAGATTTCAAAAAATTATTGATTCCTCAAACAATAAAATTTTAAAATCAACCAACACCTCAAAACACCGAGAATATCGTATGCCACAATAGTGTGGACGTATACGAATTCTACATTTGTAAGAGGAGGTTTTACCCCTTAATTTTACTATCTTGTCAACCTAACTTTTTGACAAGTAAAATTAATAGTCGGTTCCTCTTTGGCCCTACAAATAAAAGCAGTAACTCCGATGAGGAGGATACTTATATTTGTATCTAAGTGTTCACCATTACTCGGTACCAAGGAAATTATCTCGGGTTATGTGCCTTACGATGGGCAAGTACACACGCTCCTTAATAATTTCCTATATCCATATTCCACCTTGTGATCCGCAAACAAACCCATCCAATGGGGAGGAAGGCACTCAGAGCCGACGTGCAAGTTTGTTTGCATCATTTGTCAAATCGTAATGGAGGCTGCGGGAATTTATAAAAATATCCCTCTCCCACTTAGTAATTTGAAATTGAGGAATTTTCCTAGCCTACGACATGCATATCAAACAAAAAGCAATAAATATGAAAAATAAAATTATTTTCCAACTATTATGGCTTTTGTCTTCAATATGTCTCCCGTCGCATCGTCATCTCGTCCGCTCCTCCTACGCCATGTACAAGCCATCCGGAGATCCGAGCCGAGACTAAAACCTATTTTAATTTACATCCATCGATCCTATACTCCACGAGGGAGGGTACATGGAATCTAGTTCAAAATTAAAATAAAATAAAGAGCGGCTAAACAATGTCGTATTTAATTTACCAAAAACTAAATACTAGCCTCGTCAACCCCGAGGATTCAACAAAATAAATATTTACACACATACAATCACATACACACATATGGCCATAATAGTTGGATCTTATGCCGGTAACCAAAGAGTTAAACTACGCATATACTACTATTATCTGGAACATATAATATATGAAAAAGTGAATAAAAATTAACCGAATCCTAAACACACAAAACCGGAAACCTTGGCTCTGATACCAATTGAAGGGTTTTGCTTATCGAGTCCATGAGGGGAAACTTTGCTTCCCACTTCACCTCGGTAGCTTGTCCATGGCGATCCCTTCGAAGTCCCCGGATTAAAAAAATTTAATCCTAGACAAAAGGGATTGCCCAAACCACCAAGTCATCGTCGTGCTATTCGTTTAGAGAGGTCACTTGAACAAACTAGTTGTTCAAGCGACCATCCTCTATTCTACGAGTAGCCGTGGAATAGACAATATCCAAATCGGCGGTTTTTGTGTTTATCCTCAGGATCCAAGAATTATTTAGCCATTTACAGATTTATAACCTGCTTATAATTGAAAAACAAAAACAAGCAAAAAACAAAAAAAAGAAAGTAGAATAGGTATACCTCTCGATCTTCTAATGTATAACCTTCCTCCTTTTGGACGTCGTGTGAGCGACGATCTACCAAAAGTCGAAGCTCCTAGATCGCAAATCTTCCTTCCTTGCTCTTCCAAAGCAAGAGGAAGAGTAGAAACAAGATTTTTCTCCTCCCCAAAACCAACCAACAAGGAGCACACAATCTCCTTGCCGTAGGCCAACTAGAAGGTGGAGAAGATGATGGAAAACAATCAAGACACCAAGGGAAACCCTATATCTTGTTTCCACCACCTAAGGAGAGGGAGAAGGGAGCTTTTGGGCACCGGCCAAGGGATGGGAAGGGCTGGAAACAAACTGGATGCCAGCCACAAGACAAAGAAGAAGAAAGGAAACCTTGCCTTATTTGGTGTTGCCCTAGCCTCCAAACACTAACCCTAATCCTATCTCAACTAGGATTCACTTTCTTGCCGCCCAAACCCTAGCTCTCTTCAATGTTATCCACGCCAACTCCCCATGCCCTCCTTTTATAGAGTTAGGGATAAGTCATGAATTAATCTCCTCCATTGGTTCTAGGGATTTAATCTCAACCGTCGAATCTAGAGATTTAATCTTAACCATTGGATCTTAGTGTTTAATCTCTACCAATGGATCTTAGAGTTTTGTTTCTATCCATTGGATCTAAGCATCATGAGGTGTTAATAGGCTACATTAGGGACCATGAGGAGGATTTGGGTCTTGGCCACCCATGGATCAAGCCCACATAAATTCCGATCCACTAATGATGATCCAATCCACTAAAGGTTCATCATTGATCTACCTCGCCAACCCCAATATGATAATATGGGATTCATATATTATTAGTACATTTTCTTCCCGTGTTTAAGATCTCGAATGTTCGTCGATTAATTAATTTACTGACCATTAATTAATCAGCATCTAACTCCTTGAGTAGTACCACTTAACCTTTTCATCATGCCAGACCAAGTCCACCTGCAGGGTTTACATGATGAACCTTATGAGCTCCTCAAGGGGACATCATCATCCTAATATATAGGACACGGTTTCCTCCTATAATCAATGGCACACCATATAAATAATATCATCTCCCAACTTACCGAGCCTATCGATTTAATCTATAAATCTAGCCCATTGGTAAATCAAAGAGATGAGTACTAAGTATTTGTGCCCGTTATTATATTGGGATTAAGAGCATGTACTAAATAATATCTGAGGTCCGATTCGATTATGTAGTCAGCAATAAATCGAATCACCTCTAAGTCGATCCTGCTCAATACACACAAAGTGCACTAGTGTGATTTTATGGTCAAGACAAACCAATACCAAATCACACTACAACCATTCCGATGGTTCGTCCAAAGTCATCTCGGTTGTGAGCCTTTACTTATACTTTTTAAGGGGTCGATAACATGATCTCCTGTGTGACACCACACACCATGTTATCTACAATGTAAAGTATTAGACAATATTGCATAACCATAAAAATATGTAAACAATGATCATGTGATTCTTATTTCAAAATAAAGATGTTCATACAAAAGATAGACTTTTCAATATACATCCCTACACACACAAGCTACTCTCTAATCCTAGAATCGAAGGAACTACTCCATATATATAAGAGGAGAATAACAAGGCATGTTCATGTTCAAATATATCAGAAATATAATGCAAGAACAAGAGGTTACAATGTCGATGTGGCCTTCTCTCCGACATTGAAGTGCAGAACTTGGATCTCCGGCGGCGTTCTTCCTCCCCGTTGTGAATTCCCGAAGCTTTTTAGTGCTTCGGTGTGCCGTCCCAGCCGTCGTGCCTCTTTTCTAGGGTTTGGTCGGAGCTTTCCTTATATAGACATCACATTAGATCGCTACAAAATCCTGAAAAAACCCTTGTCGCATCAATCTTTTGGGCCGCCATATGGTCGTGTGTCTCCACATGGCCATGCCATGTTCAGCCCTAGGGTGGCTGATCTCGCCGATTAAACACAGTCATGTGTAGCCACATGCCTTGGTCGTGTCCCATTCTACATCTAGCTAAAAAATGTCCTTCTTTAGTTCCGAAAGTGCGTCTTTTTCCCCCTAAATGCTATCCTGTACGCAAAAGTACAAATAGTATTCCTCCGAACTAGAATATAGGAAATATATGCAAAATGAAGTGACATATGCATGAAAATAACATGAAATGTAATGAGATGTGAGCAAAAACTACTAAAATCCTATATATTTTTCTCACATCAAGGAGTGTCAAGCTGAAATGCGTGGCAGACTCCACCATGGAAGCTGAGTATGTGGCAACCTCTAAGGTAGCCAAAGAAGTTGTATGGCTCAGGAACTTCTTGATGGACTTAGATGTGATCTCTTGTTTGCCCAGAACTATCACAATTTATTGTGATAATAGTGGTGCAGTTGCAAACTCGAAGGAACCACGAGCCCATAAGGAAAGTAAACACATAGAGCGCAAGTACCACCTGATACGAGATATCGTAAAGCGAGGAGAAATTGCTATCCCCAAACTTGCATAAGAGGATAACCAGGAAGATCCTTTCACTAAGGCCCTTCCAGCGAGAGCTTTTGATAGGCATGTGGAGGAAATGGGAATAAGATATATGGCAGTTTGATGGCAGCATAAACTTTTAGTATAAGTGGGAGATTGTTGGGATGTATACTGAAAGCCTAGCATTTGTATGAACATTTTATTTTGAAATAAGAAACATATGATCATTGTTTGCATATTTATAGTTATGCTAATTTTCTAATACTTTACATTGTAGATAAGATGGTGTGTAGTGTCACACAGAAGATCATGTTATCAGTTCCTTGTAGAGTATAAGTAGAGGCTCACAACCAAGATGGTTTTGGACAAACCATTGGCATGGTTGTAGTGTAATTTGGTATTAGTTTATCTTGACTATAGAATTACACTAGTACACTTTTTGTGTATTGAGCAAGACCGACATAGAGGTGATTCAATTTATTACTGGCTACATAATTTAATCGGACCTTGGATATTATGGTGTACATGCTCTTAATCCCGATATAATAATGGGCACATGTACTTAGTGTTTATTTCTTTGATTTACCAATGGGCAAGATTTATAGATTAAATCGATAGGCTCGGTAAGTTGGAAAATGATATTATATACATGGTGTGCCATTGATTATAGGAGGAAACCGTGTCCTATATATTAGGATGATGATGTCCCCTTGAAGAGCTCATAAGGATCATCATGTAAACCCTGCAGGTGGACTTGGTCCGGCATGATGATGAGGTTGAGTGGTACTTCTCATGGAGTTAGATGTTGATTAATTAATCGTCAGTAAATTAATTAATTGATGAACATTCGAGATCTTAAACACGGGGAGATATTTGTACAATTAATATATGGAGCCCATATTATCATATGGGGGTTGGTGAAGTAGATCAATTATGATCACTTTAGTTGAATGGATCATCATTAATGTATCGGGTTTGGCTCCATTGGGCGGCCAATATCCAACTCCTCCTCATGGTCCCTATTGTAGCGTATTAAAACCCTCATGAAGCCTAGATCCAATGGACATGAATGAATAGAGTTTTGGGCAAAATCTATAAAGAGGAGGAAGAGGCTTGGGCGGAAAAGTCCAAGTGCTAGGGTTTCAGTTGGCATTGGGCGACAACATAAGCAAACCTAGGGTTTGGCTTCTATTTGGCGGCAACCTAGGGTTTGCTCCGTAAGGCTGGCGGCACAAGCGGATTTGGTAGAGTTTTTTTCCTTTATATTCTTCTCCATTGCTGGTGCCACCCTCTTCTCCCTCTCCAAGAGGCGGTGGTAATAATAGTCCTAGCTCTCTTGGCCGGCATCTATTCATTCTCCCTTTCCTTGGACGACGTCAATAATCAAGCAAGGAAGCTTGGTGGTCGGCACTAGATAGGAGAAGTAGGGAGAAGTTTTCTTCCTTTTGTTCGGAGCAGCAATGAAGGGAAGATAGAGATCTAGGAGGCTTCGACTCTTGGAAGATCATTGCCCACACAATGTTCAAGAGGAGGATAGGTCATACAATAGAAGATCAGGTGGTAAACAAGAGGTATAATCTTGTTTGTTTCGATTTTAGTTCTTTTGTATCATGTATGTTGTTAATTTACTTGGACCCCGAAGATAAACATAAAAACCAGCGACCCGTTCATCATCTATTCCGCGGCTAATCGAGGAAAAGAGTTAGGTTGCTTGAAGAACTAGTTTGTTCAAGCGACGACTCAAATCGAGAATCACGATGATGAATCGGTTGCTTGGGTAATCCCTTTTCGTCCAAATTAATTTTTTTAATCTGGGGACACGAGATAGGATTGTCATGCACAAGCGACTGAAGATGGAAGCAATTCCCCACAAAGTGGTATCAGAGCCATGGTTTCCAATTTTGTGTGTTTTGGATTCGGTTACTTTTATACACTTATCATATATTATGTGTGTCGGATAATAGTAGGATGTGCGTAGGCTAACTTTTTGGTTGCAGGCATAAGATCCAACTATTATAGCCATATGTGTGTGTATGTGATTGTTTGTGTGTAATTGTAATATTATTTGAATCCTTGTTTAGCCACTATTTTATTTTAGTTTACTTTCAATCTAGATTTCATGTACACTCTTTTGTGAAGTATAGGATCGATGGATGTAAATTAAAAAAAAAAATTTGGCTCGGATCTCCGGATGGCTTGTACATAGCATAAGGAGGAGCAGACGAGGTGGCAACACGACTGGAGGCATATTGGAGAACAAAAGTCATAATAGTTGGAAAATTTGTTTTTCATATTTATTGCTTTTGATTTATATGCTTGTTGTGGTTGCATAGTTAAAATTCCTCAATTTTAAATTACTAAGTGGGAGAGGGATATTTTTTAAATTCTCGTGGCCTCCATTACAATTTGACATGTAATGCAAACAAACTTGCGCGTTGACTTTGAGTGCCTTCCTCCATATCAGATGAGTATGTTTCACGGATCACTAGGTCAAATATGGTTATAGGAAATTATTTAGGAGCGTGTGTACTTACCCATTGGAAGGCACATAATCCAAGATAATTGTCTTAGTATCGGGTAATGGTGAACACTTAGATGCAAATAAGAGTATCCACCCCATCATAGTCACTGCTTTTATTTGTAGGGCCGAAGAGGAACCAACTATTAATTTTTTTTGTCAAAAAGTAAGGTTTATAGGATAATAAAATTAATGGGTAAAACCTCCTCTTACAAATGCAGAATTCACATACGTCCACACTATCGTGGCATACGATATTCTCGATGTTTTGAGGTGTTGGTTAATTTTAAAATTTTATTATTTTGAGGAATGAATAATTTTTGAAATCTAATGTTTTTATCAATATGATTTTTAGGTTTGTCAAAATGACTTTCAACTCACTTGCTGTGACACTAAAGGAAAACAAACTTATTGTACCCAATTATGTTGATTGGAAAAGGAATTTAGATATTGTCTTAACTGCTGAGGAGTACAAGTATGTACTTCTCAAAGAGTGTCCTCCTAAGCCTATAGAAGATTCTAATGAAAATGAGAAAGAGAGTTATAGGAAGTGGGTCAAGGTTGATAAGATGGCACGGTGTTGCATTTTGGCTTCTATGTCAAATGTATTGCAACATCAGCATCAGGCCATGAATACTGCCTATGACATGATGCTCAATCTCAAGGAACTTTTCGAATACCAGAATCGAGCTGCAAGGCAGGAAGCCATGAGAAACTTGATGATGACCACCATGGTTGAGGGAACACCCATCAGGGATCATGTTCTTAAGATGATGACTCATTTGAATGAGCTGGAAGTCATTGGATCTGAGATCGATGAGAAACCCCAGGTCAATATCATTCTCCAATCTCTACTTAAGATTTTTGAGCAGATTCGCCTCAACTACAACATGAATAAGAGATTATAATCGTTTGCGGAGCTTTTGACAGAACTCCAGGCACTAGAGGGACTTTTTTGTCAGAGTTCTCAAGCTTTGGTTGCCCAGAAGGTTTCTACTTCTATGCCGAAAGGCAAGAAGAAGAAGAAATAAGGCACAACAAAGGTGGTGGGAGGATCTCAGGGAGGTGTGAAGAAGCCGAAAGACAAGTGCTTCACTTGCAAGTAGACTGGACATTAGAAGGCGGACTGTCCCAATCGCAAACAAAACAAAGGTATATCTTTTCGTTTAGCTGTTGAAATATATTTAGCGTTGTTATCTACCGGCACGTAGTGTGAAGATACGAGAGTCACTGATCATGTCTGCAACACCTTGCAGGGGTTCCAGGAAACCAAACAACTAGCTGAGGGGGAGATTACCGTCTACATGGGCAATGCTGCGAAGCTGGCGGCTATTGAAGTGGGAGATGTTTATTTATCTTTTGATAGGAATAAAACTTTGGTTCTGAGAAATTGCCTTTATGTACCTTCGTTTAGAAAGAATTTAATTTTAGTTTCTAAATTGTTTTTGGATGGATATTCTATTTCTTTTAATCACAGAGTTGTTATAAAAATGAATAGAGAGATTATCTGGTCTGGTGCATTAGTATGAAATTTGTACACTCTTGAACCAAAAGCTCCCACGATGCAAATAGAAATAAATAACTCATCTTCTAAATATAATACGAGAAAAGAACCTTCAAAAATGAACCAAACATATCTTTGGCATCTAAGGTTAGGTCATATTAACCTAAGTAGAATTCAAAGGTTGATAGCTGATGGACCTTTTGGTTCATTAGTGGTAAAAGATTTCCCAACCTGCAAATCTTGCTTGGAAGGTAAAATGACCAAGAGGCCTTTTAAGGCCAAGGGGTATAGAGCTAAAGATTTGTTGGAATTGGTTCATTCTAATTTGTGTGGTCCTATGTCTATCTAGGCTAGAGGTGGTTTTGAATACTTCGTCTCTTTTATAGATGATTATTCAAGATATGGATACATTTACTTGATTCACCGCAAGTCTGAATGCATTGACAGGTTCAAAGAATTCAAGGCTGATGTGGAGAAATTTCAAGGTAAAAGTATCAAGACACTACGATATGATCGTGGTGGTGAGTACCTCTTGGGAGAGTTTAGGAGTTACTTATCAGAGGCTGGGATTCAATCCCAACTGTCTGCACCTCCAACACCCTAGCAGAATGGTGTGGCGAAGCGAAGGAATAGGACTCTTATGGAGATGGTTAGATCGATGATGAGTTATTCTGAGTTACCAAATTCGTTCTGGGGGTATGCTCTGGATACGACAGTGTACATTCTGAACTTAGTACCATCTAAATCAGTACCTTCTACACCCACAGAATTATGGATTGGGCGAAAGCCCAGTCGAAGTCATATTTGGATTTGGGGTAGTCCAACACATGTGCTGAAAAGAGATGCTGGTAAGTTGGAACCTCGTACAGAAGTGCCACTATTTGTAGGCTATCCTAGAGAAACGAAAGGTGGTCTATTCTATATTCCTAGAGATCATAGGGTGATCGTTCGCACGAATACTCGATTTTTAGAGGAAGACTATGTGATGAACCACAAGCCCATGAGCAGGATTGTTCTGGAGGAGTTGAGAAGGGAAGTCCCTACTTCAATACCAATGGTACAAGAGGACATACCACAAGTGACTGAATCGCGTGTCACAGAGGATACATAGGTGATACCTCGTTGTAGTGGGAGGGTTGTTAGACAACCTGAGGGATTTATGTTCTTGGTAGAATCTTCTGATTTGGTCCATGACGAACATGAATCTGATCCCTGGACATATGATGAGGCAATCCAAGATAAAGATGTAGTATCTTGGCAAAGGGCAATGAATTCTGAGATAGAATATATGGATTAAAATCAGTTCTGGGAGCTAGTAGCACCACCTAATGGTGTAAAAGTCATTGGATGCAAGTGGATCTACAAAAGAATTATAGGAATAGACGGGATGATTGAGACCTTCAAAGCAAGGCTTGTTGCGAAAGGGTATACTCAGAAAGAGGGTATCGATTATGAGGAGACCATTTCGTCGGTAGCCATGCTTAAGTCTATTTGGATTCTCTTATCTATTATTTCTCATATGGATTATGAGGTTTGGCAGATAGATGTCAAGACAACTTTCCTTAATAGAAGTCTTGAAGAAAACATCTATATGGAGCAACCAGAGGGATTCATTAATGCAAAGGGCAAAGTGCTTCTTGTGTGTAAGCTTAATCGGTCCATTTATGGATTGAAGCAAGCTTTAAGATCATAGAACATCCGCCTTAATGAGGTAATCCAATCATATGGATTTATTCAAAGTCTGGATGAGTATTGTGACGGAAACGTAGTGGTATTTCTTGTACTATACGTAGATGACATTTTGCTCCTTGGCAACAATGTCAAAGGTTTGTCTGACGTAAGGGTATGGTTGTCCAAACAATTTGATATGAAGGACTTGGGAGAAGTGTGACACATCCTTGGGATCAAGGTTATAAGGGATCGCAAGAAAAGGATGTTGTGCTTATCTCAATCTTCATATATTGACACTATCCTGGCTCGTTTTAGCATGGAGAACTCCAAGAAAGATTTTCTACCTCTTAGGCTTGGAGTACCTTTGTCTAAAGAGATGTGTCCTAGAACATCATAGGAGATAAAGGAAATGAAGGTGGTTCCTTATGCTTCGGCGGTAGGAAGCCTCATGTATGCTATGTTGTGTATGAGGCTAGATATCTGCTTTGTCGTGGGCATGGTTAGAAGATATCAGAGTAATCCAGGATAGGGACATTGGACTACGGTAAAGCATATATTGAAGTACCTAAGAAAGACTAGGGATTATATGCTGGTATACCAGGCAGATCAATTACTCCCTGTGGGTTACACAGATTCTGACTTCCAATCAGATAGGGATAACAGTAAGTCTACCTTGGGTTTTGTGTTTACTTTTGGAGGTGGAGCCATTGTATGGAGGAGTGTCAAGTTGAAATGCGTGGCAGACTCCACTATGGAAGCTAAGTATGTGGCAGTCTCTGAGGCAGCCAAAGAAGTTGTATGGCTGAGGAACTTTTTGATGGACTTAGATGTGATTCCTGGTTTGCCCAAAACTATCACATTTTATTGTGATAATAGTGGTACAGTTGCAAACTCGAAGGAACCAAAAGCCCATAAGGCATGTAAACACATAGAGCGTAAGTACCACCTGATACGAGAGATCGTAAAGTGAGGAGAAGTTGTTGTCGTCAAGATTGCATCTAAGGATAACTTGGCAGATACTTTCACTAAGGCATATCTAGAGAGAGCTTTTGATAGGCATGTGGAGGAAATGTGAATCAGATGTATGCCATTTTGATGGCAGCATAGTCTTTTAGTATAAGTGGGAGATTGTTGGGATGTATACTGAAAGCCAAGCTTTTGTATGAACATTTTAATTTGAAATAAGAATCACATGATCATTGTTTGCATATTTATAGTTATGTATATTGTCTGATACTTTACATTGTAGATAACATGGTGTGTAGTGTCACACAGAAGATCATGTTATCAGTTCCTTGTAGAGTATAAGTAGAGGTTCACAACCAATATGGTTTTGGGCAAACCATTGCCATGGTTGTAGTGTAATTTGGTATTGGTTTATCTTGACCATAGAATTACACTAGTACACTTTGTATGTATTGAGCAGGACGGACTTAGAGGTGATTCAATTTATTGCTGACTACATAATTGAATCAGACCTCGCATATTATTGTATACATGCTCTTAATCCCGATATAATAACAAGCACATGTACTTAATATTTATTTTTTTGATTTACCAATGGGCGAGATTTATGGGTTAAATCGATAGGTCCGGTAAGTTGAAAAATAATATTATTTACATGGTGTGTCATTGATTATATGAGGAAACCATGTCCTATGTATTAGGATGATGATTTCCCCTTGAGGAGCTCATAAGGATCATCATGTAAATCTTGCAGGTGGACTTGGTCCAACATGATGATAAGGTTTAGTGGTACTACTCATGGAGTTAGATGTTAATTAATTAATTATTAATAAATTAATTAATGGGCATTCGATATCTTAAACATAGGAAGATATTTTTACAAATAATATATGGAGTCCATATTTATTTATGGGATTGGTGAGGTAGATCAATGATGATCGCTTTAGTGGAATGGATCGGGTTTGGATCCATTGGGTGGCCAAGATCTAACTCCTCCTCATGGTCTCTATTGTAGCCTATTAAAACCCTCATGAAGCCTAGATCCAATGGACTCAAACGAATAGAGTTTTGGGCGAAAACTATAAAGAGGAGGAAGAGGCTTGGGTGGAAAAGACCAAGTGTTAGGGTTTCAGTTGGCATTGGGCAGCAGCAGAAGCAAACCTAGGGTTTGGCATCTATTCGGCGGCAACCTTGGGTTTGCTCTTTAAGGTCGGCGACACAAGGGGATTTGGAGGAGTTTTTTCCTTTCTCTTCTTCTCCATTGCCGACGCCACCCTCTTCTCCCTCTCCAGGGGCCAGTGGCAAAAAGAGTCATAGCTCACTTGGTCGGCGTCTATTCATTCTCCCTCTCCTTGGCCGGCTGCAATAATCAAGCAAGGAAGCTTGGTGGTCGGCACTAGATAGGAGAAGTAGGGAGAAATTTTCTTCCCTTTGTTCGGAGCAAACAAGGAAGGGAAGATAGAGATCTAGGAGGCTTCGATTCTTGGAAGATCGTTGCCCACACAACATTCAAGAGGAGGATAGGTCATACAATAGAAGATCAAGAGGTAAACATGAGGTATAATCTTGTTTGTTTTGATTTCAGTTCTTTTGTATCATGTATGTGGTTAATTTACTTGGACCCCGAAGATAAACACAAAAATTGGCGATCAGTTCATCATCTATTCCGGGCTAATCGAGGAAAAGAGTTAGGTTTCTTAAACAACTAGTTTGTTCAAGCGACGACTCAAATCGAGAAGCACGATGATGAATCGGTTGCTTGGGTAATCCCTTTTCGTCTAGATTAATTTTTTTAATACAAGGATGTGAGATAGGAATGTCATGCACAAGCGACCGAAGCGGGAAGCAATTCCCCACAGAAATCGAATCCTATATACTAGGATGATGATGTCCCCTTGAGGAGCTCATAAAGCTCATCATGTAAATCCTGCAAGTTGACTTGGTCTAACATGATGATAATGATAAGTGGTACTACTCATGGAGTTAGATATTAATTAATTAAATTGTCAGTAATTTAATTAATTAATGAACATTCAATATCTTAAACACGGGGAGATATTTTGTGCAAATAATATGTGGAGCTCATATTTAATTATGGGCTTAGTGAGGTAGATCAATGATGATCCTCTAGTGGAATGGATCATCATTATTGTATTGGGTTATATGTTGTTTGGATCCATTGGGTGGGCAAGATTCAACTCCTCCTCATGGTCCCTATTATAGCCTATTATAAATAACTCATGAAGACTAGTTCTATATAAGAGGTGGAGAGGCTTGGGCGGCAACAAGTTCTAGGGTTTGCTTCTTGAGGCTGGCGGCAAGGGAGTTGTGCTAGGGTTTGGTGTTTGCTTCTCTTAGGGCGAGTGCCAACTTGTGCTAGAGTTGGTTTTGCTTCTCCTAAGGCCGGCACTCCTTCACCCTCTCCCTAAGGTTGGCACCTCTTCCTCTCCCACTTCTAGGGTCGGCGGCAACAAATCTCCTCTCCTCTCCTAGGGTTGGCAGACACCAACCCTTGAAGCCTTGGTGGTCGACACATGCAAGGAGAAGAGGAGGCTTTGTGTTCGGCACGAGATAGGAGAAGAAGGGAGGGTTTTCTTCCCTTGCTCGGAGAGAGCAACGAAGGGAAGATACGTGGTCTAGGAGGCTTCAATTCTTGGAAGATTGTCGCCCACATGACATCCTAGAAGAGGATAGGAATACAATTGAAGATCAAGAGGTAAAAAAAGAGGTATAATCTTGTTTAATATTGACTCTAGTTCTTTTGTATTTTGCATGTTATTGATTGTCATGGACCTCGATGATAAACACAAAAACCGATGACACATTCATCATCTATTCTGCGGCTAATCGAGGAAAAGGGTTAGGTTGCTTGAACAACAAGTTTGTTCAAGCGACCACTCAAATCGAATAGCAGATGATGAATTGGTTGCTTAGGTAATCCATCTTTGTTTGGATTAGTTTTAATTAATAAAATTGTAATCCGAGGATGTGAGATAGGATAGCCATGCACAAGCGACCAAAGCGAAGAAGCGAAATGCGACTTTCCCTTCAAGTGGTATCAGAGCCCAGGTTTTCGGTTTTGTGTGTTTTGGATTCGGTTACTTTCATACATTTATCATATATTGTTTATGCTAGATAATAGTAGGATGTGCGTAGGCTAACTTTTTGCTTGCAGGCATAAGATCCAACTATTATGGCTATGTGGATGTATGTGATTGTGTGTGTGTGATTGTAAATAATTGTTTGAACCTTCGGGGTTGATGAGGCTAATTAGTAATTAATTTTTGTAATTAAATACGACACTATTTAGCCTCTCATTTTAATTTACTTTTGATCTAGATATGTTGTACACTCCTTCGTGGAGTATAGGATCGATAGATGTAAATTAAAATAGTTTATCTTGGCTCGGATCCCCTTGTCGCTTGCGCATGGTAAAGGGAGGAGCGGATGAGGTGGTGACACGATGGGAAGCATATTTGAAAACAAAAGCCATAATAGTTGGATTTTTTTTCATATTTATTGCTTATTGTTTGATATGCATGTTGTGTGTGTTTGAAAATTCCTCAATTTTAAATTACTAAGTGGGAGAGAGATATTTTTTAATTTCCGGGCCTCCATTAATTTTTGACATGTGAAGCGAACAAACTTGCGCATTGGCTCTAAGTGCCTTCCTCCATATCGGATGAGTTTGTTTTGTGGATCACTAGGTCAAATATGGTTATAGGTGATAGGGAATTGCTTCCTGCTCAGTCAGTTGTGCATGGCGATCCTATCACACGTCCCCGGATTAAAATTTTGTCAACTAAAACTATTCCTGATGGAGATGGATTACCCAAGCAACCGATTCATCATCGTGCTATTCGATTAAAGTATTCGCTTAAACAAACTTATTGTTCAAGTAAGCTAACACTTTTCCTCAATTAGTCGCGGAATAGATGATGAACGGATCACCAATTTTTGTGTTTATTATCGGGGTCCATGTCAATAAACAACATGCAAAATACAAAAGAACACTAATCAAAATTAAACAATATTATACCTCTTGTTTTACCTCTTGATTTTCTATTGTATTCCTATCATCCTCTTGGACGTCGTGTGGGCAACAATCTTCCAAGAGTCGAAGCCTCCTAGATCTCATATCTTCCCTTCCTTGCTTGCTCCGAACAAGGGAAGATAACCCTCCCTTCTGTTGGGATGTATACTGAAAGCCTAGCTCTTTTGTATGAACATCTTTATTTTGAAATAAGAATCACATGATCATTGTTTGCATATTTTTATGGTTATGCAAAATTATCTAATATTTTACATTGTAGATAACATGGTGCTTGGTGTGGCACAGAAGATCATGTTATCAGTCCCTTGTAGAATATAAGTAGAGGCTCGTAACCAAGATGGTTTTGGACAAACCATTGGCATGGTTGTAGTGTAGCTTGGTATTGTTTTGTCTTGAACATAGAGTTACACTAGTACACTTAGGTGTATTGAGCAGGACCGACATAGAGGTGATTCAATTTATTGCTGACTATATAATTGAATCGGACCTCGGATATTATGTTGTACATGCTCTTAATCCCGATATAATAATGGGTACATGTACTTAGTATTTATTTCTTTGATTTACCAAAGGGTGAGATTTCTATGGATTAAATCAATATGCCCGAAAAGTTGGGAAATGATATTATTTACATGGTGTGTCGTTGATTATAAGAGGAAACCGTGTCCTATATATAGGTTGATGATGTCCCCTTGAGGAGCTCATAAGGTTCATCATGTAAACCCTGCAGGTTGACTTAGTCAACATGATGATAAGGTTGAGTGGTACTACTCGAGGAGTTAGATGTTAATTAATTGATGGTTAGTAAATCAATTAATTGATGGACATTCGATATATTAAACACGGGGAGATGGATGTACAAATAATATATGGAGCCCATATTAATTTATGGGGGTTGGTCAGGTAGTTCAATGATGATCCTCTAATGGAATGGAACATCATTGATGGATCAAGTTTGTGTGGTTCCGATCCATCGGGTGGCCAAGATTCAACTCCTCCTCATGGTCCCTATCGTAGCCTAATAAAAACCTCATGAAGTCTAGATCCAATGATGGAAAAGAAATCTCTAGAACCGAAGGTGGAGATTAAATCTCTAGAACCGACGCTTGAGATTAAATCTCTAGATCCGACGGTTGAGATTAAATCTCTAGATCCGACGGTTGAGATTAAAACCCTAGAACCGACGGTTGAGATTAAATCTCTAGAACCGAGGGTTGAGATTAAATCTCTAGAACCGACAGTGGAGATTAAATCCCTAGAACCGACGGTAGAGATTAAATCTCTTGAACCGACGGTTGAGATTGAATCTCTTGATCCGACGGTTGAGATTAAATCTCTAGAACCGACGGTTGAGATTAAATTTAGAACCCATTTCTGAGATTAAATTCTAGAACCGACGTTGCTGAGATTGAAATCTCTAGATCCGATTCGCTGAGATTAAATCCCTAGGTGGATATTAAATCTCTAAGATCCGACGGTTGAGATTAAATCTCTAAGATCCGACAGTTGAGATTAAATCTCAAGAACCAATGGAGGAGATTAAACCAAGGCCTAAACCTAACTCTATATATATAGGCTTAAGGTGGGCGGCAAGAAGATTGATGAAGTTGGATGTTTTGGAGATTAGGGTTTTGCCCATCAATGGCTTGGGCGGCAAGAAACCCTAAGGAGGAAACCCTAATTAGATTAGAGTTTGGCTCCTTTGGTTGGGCGGCAAGGTTTGGAAGGAGAGGGGCGGCAACTATAGGAGAAGAGTTCTTCTTCTTCCTAGGGAAGGTGGCCGGTTCCTAGATCTCCTCCTTCCACCTTGGTTGGGCGGCAAGAAAGCCTAAGGAGGAAACCCTAATTAGGGTTTGGCTCCTATGGTTGGGCGGCTAGGGTTTGAAAGAAGGTGGGCGGCAACTATAGGAGAGGAGCTCTTCTTCTTCCTAGGGTGTGGCCGACTCCTTCCTCTATTCCCTCCACCTTGACCGGCGCCCAACATATTCCCTTTCTCCTCTTCACTCCATCTTGGCCGGCGGCACTAGAAGCTAGGGTTTGTCCCTAGTTTGGTTCCTTGGTGGTTTCCATTTAGTTCTATCTATTCTTGGGGCCGGCGGCATCAATCCTTTGTGGATTGGTGGTTGGCTCAAGCAAGAAGGGAAGGAGAGTTCTTCTTTATTGGATTAAAGAAGATCTAGGAAACTTCAACTTGTGGAGGATCTTCGCCCACACGAAGTCTACAAGGAGGTTAGGACATACGATAGAAGATCAAGAGGTATAAAAGTTTTATAACTTTTATTATTGATATTTGCATGTTCTTATTGATATGCTAGCTTATGTTCTTTATGTTAGTATGTGTTGATTATACTAGTTTACATTTGTATGTATTTGTATAATCATGGACCTCGAAGAAAAACATAAAAACCGGTGATCCGTCCGTCGTCTCTTCCGCGGCTAATTGACTAGAAGAGTTTGGTTGCTTGAACAACTAGTTTGTTCAAGCGATCGCTCAAGTCGTTAGCACGACGACGAATTGGTTGTGCTTAGGATACTCATCCCATATGGATTAGTTTTCATTAGTGAAAATTTTAATCCGAGGACATGGGAGCTGATGAGCTTCTGGAGAAGCCGATTCCCAACAATTGGTATCAGAGCCACGGTTTCCGGTTTTGTGTGTTTTGGATTCGGTTACTTTCATGCACATATCATATATTGAGTATGCCGGATAATAGTACGATGTGCGTAGGCTAACTTTTTCGTTGCAGGCATAAGATCCGACTATTATGGCTATTTGTGTGTATGTGATTGTTTTGTGTGTGATTGTATGTATATTATTTGAATCCTCGGGGTTGACGAGGCTAGATTAGTATTTAATTTTTGTAATTAAATACGGCATTGTTTAGCCACTCATTTTAGTTTACTTTCAATCTAGATTATTTATACACTCCTTCGTGGAGTATAGGATCGATGGATGTAAATTAAAATAGTTTATCTCGGCTCGGATCTCTTTGGTGACTAGCGCATAGGAAAAGATGGAGCGAACGAGGTGGCGACACGACTGGATGCATATTGGAGAACAATGCCATAATAGTTGGAAAAATTCTATTTTTTCCATATTTATTGCTTATTTGTTTTATATGCATGTTGTGTATGCTTTAAAATTCCTCATTTTCAATTTACTAAGTGGGAGAGGGATATTTAAATTAATTCCCGCGGCCTCCATTACAATTTGACGTGTGATGCAACAAACTTGCGTGTCGGCTCTGAGTGCCTTCCACCCTGCGGATGAGTTTGTTTGTGGATCACTAGGTCAAATAATGGTTATAGGAAATTATCTAGGAGCGTGTGTACTTCCACAGCGGTAAGGCACATAATCCGAAATAATTCCCTTAGTATCGTGTAATGGTGCACACTTAGATGCAAATAAAGGTATCCTGCCCATCGGAGTCACTGCTTTTATTTGTAGGGCCAAAGAGGAACCAACTATTAATTTTATTTATCAAAAAGTAAGGAACCAACTATTAATTTTATTTGTCAAAAAGTAAGGTTGACAAGATAATAAAATTAATGGGTAAAACCTCCTCTTACAAATGTAGAATTCGTATAGGTCCACACAGCGTGGCATGCGATATTCTCGGTGTTTTGAGGTGTTGGTTGTTTTCGGAATTTTATTGTTTTGAGGAATCAATAATATTTGAAATCTAAAGTAATGATCTATGTGATTCTTAGGATTTTCAAAATGACTTTCAGTCCACTTATAATGATACTAAAGGAAATAAACTTATTATACCCAAATAATGTTGATTTGAAAAGAATCTAGATATTATCTTATCTGCTAAGGAGTACAAGTATGCACTCTTCTATGAGTGTCCTCAAGCCATTATTGCTCAAAAAGGTTTCTACTTCTAAGCCAAAAGGCAAGAAGAAGAAGAAACAAGGTGAAGCAAAGGTGGTGGGAGGATCTCAGGGAGGAGTGAAGAAGCCGAAAGGCAAGTACTTCACTTACTAGCAGACTGGACATAAGAAGAAGGATTATCCCAATCCGAAGCAAGAACAAATGTATATCCTTTGGTCCAGTCGTTGAAACATGGTTAGAGGTATTATCTACCGGCACCTGGTGTGTAGATACGAGAGCCACTAATCATGTCTGCAACACTTTACAGGGGTTCCAGGAAACCCGACGACTAGCTAAAGGGGAGATTACCATTTACTTGGGCAATGCCATGAAGGTGGCGGCTATTGCAGTGGGAGAAGTTTTATTTATCTTTTGAGAAAAATAAAGTTTTTAGTTCTTAAGAATTTTCTTTATATACCTTTATGTAGAAAGAATTGCTTTCGGTTTCTAAATTATGGATGGATAATCTATTCCTTTTAATGACATATTTGTTATAAAAGGAATAGGGACATTATCTATTCAGGTACATAGATAGGAAATTTATAACTTGAACCACAAGCTCCCACGATGCAAATAGAAGTTAATAACTCATCTTCTAATTCCGATAAGAGAAAAGAACCTTCGAAGATGAACCAAACATATCTTTGGGATCTTAGGCTTGGTCATATTAACCTAAGCGGAATTCAAAGGTTGATAGCTGATGGACCTTTGGCTTCATTAGTGGTGGAGGATCTCCCAACCTGCGAATCTTGCTTGGAGGGTAAGATGACCAAGAGGCCTTTCGAGGCCAAGGGGTATAGATCCAAAGATGTGTTGGAATTGGTTCATTCTGATTCGTATGGTCCTATGTCTATCCAGGCAAGACGTAGTTTTGAATATTTCATCTTTTTCATAGATGATTATTCAAGATATGGATGACACCTCGATCTAATTGTGGTGGTAAATACCTCTTGGGAGAGTTTAGGAACTACTTATCAGAGCTTGGGATTCAATCCCAATTGTCTGCACCTGGCACACCCCAACAGAACAGTGTAGCAGAGCGAAGGAATAGGACTCTTATGGAGATGGTTAGATCGATGATGAGTTATTCTGACTTGCTAGATTCATTCTGGGGATATGCTCTAGATACGGCGGTGTACATTCTGAACTTGGTTCCATCTAAATCAGTGCCTCCTACTCCCACAGAGATGTGGACTGGGCGAAAGCCTAGACTAAGACATATTCGGATATGGGGGAGTCCAGCACATGTGCCGAAGGCTGATGCTGGGAAGTTGGAACCTCATACAGAAGTGTGCTTGTTTGTTGGCTATCCTAGGGGAACGAAGGGTGGTTTGTTTTATAGTCCTAGAGATCAGAGGGTGATCGTTAGTACGAATGCCAGATTTCTAGAGGAGGACTATGTGATGAACCACAAGCCCACGAGTAGGATTGTTCTTGAGGAGTTGACAGGGGAAGTCCCGACTTCAGTACCACTGGTACAAGAGGATATACCACATGTCACTGCACCGCGTGTCACAGAGGATACACAGGTGATACCTCATCGTAGTGGGAGGGTTGTGAGACAGCCTGATAGATTCATGTTCTTGGGAGAATCTTCCGATTTGGTCCCTGGCGAACATGAACCTGATCCCTGGACATATGACGAGGCAATCCAAGATAAAGATGTAGCATCTTTGCAAAGTGCAATGAATATTGAGATTGAATCTATGGATTCAAATCAGGTCTGGGAGCTCTTATGCATAGTAGCTCATCTGGATTATGAGGTGTGGCAGATGGATGTCAAGATAGCTTTCCTTAATGGAAGTCTTGAGGAGACCATCTATATGAAGCAACCAGAGGGATTCATTGCTAAGGGCAAAGAACATCTTGTATGTAAGCTTAATCGGTCCATTTATCGATTGAAACAAGCTTCAAGGTCTTGGATCATCCGCTTTGATGAGGTAAATCCAGATTTATGGATTTATTCAAAGTTCGGATGAGTCTTTTGTATACAAGAGATGTGACGGAAACGTAGTGGTATTTCTTGTACTATACGTAGATAACATTTTGATAGTTGGCAACAATATCGGAATGTTATTAGACGTAAGGGTATGGTTGTCCAAACAGTTTTGAAGGACTTGGGAGAAGTGGGACACATCCTTGGGATCAAGGTTAGTGTTCTAATCCCAAACTTCAAACATAGACACGATTATGGATCGTTTTAGTATGCAAAACTCCAAGAAAGGTTTTCTACCTTTCAGGCATGGAGTTCTTTTATCTAAGGAGATGTGTCCTAGATCATCTGAGGAGATAGAGGAGATGAAGGTAGTTCTTTATGCTTCGGCAGTAGGAAGCCTCATGTATACGATGCTATGTACGAGACCCGATATCTGCTATGTCATGGGCATGGTCAGCAGATATCAGAGTAATCCAGGACAGGGACATTGGACTGCGGTAAAGCATATATTGTAGTGCCTGAGAAGGACTAGGGATTATATGCTAGTTTATCGGGCATACCAATTACTCCCTGTGGGTTACATAGATTCCGATTTCCAATCTGATAGGGATAACAGTAAGTCTACCTCAGGTTTTGTATTTACTTTGGGAGTGGAGCCATTGTATGGAGGAGTGTCCAGCAGAAATGCGTGGCGGACTCCACCATGGAAGCTGAGTATGTGGCAGCCTCTTAGGCGGCCAAAGAAATTGGGTGGCTCAGGAACTTCCTCATGGTCTTGGATGTGATTCATGGTTTGCCCAGAAATATCACAATTTATTGTGATAATAATGGTGCAGTTGCAAACTCGAAGGAACCACGAGCCCATAAGGTAAGTAAATGCATAGAGTGCAAGTACCACCTGATACGAGAAATCGTAAAGGAGGTAGAAGTTGCTGTAGCCAAGATTGCATCAGAGGATGACTTGGTAGACCCTTTCACTAAGGCCCTTCTAGCGAGAGCTTTGATAGGCATGTGGAGGGAAGGGGAATCAGATGTATGGCAGTGTGATGACAGCATAGTCTTTTAGTATAAGTGGAAGATTGTTGGGATGTATACTAAAAGCCTAGCTCTTTTGTATGAACATCTTTATTTTGAAATAAGAATCACATGATCATTGTTTGCATATTTTTATGGTTATGCAAAATTGTCTAATATTTTACATTGTAGATAACATGGTGCTTGGTGTGGCACAGAAGATCATGTTATCAGTCCTTTGTAGAATATAAGTAGAGGCTCGCAACCAAGATGGTTTTGGACAAACCATTGACATGGTTGTAGTGTAGCTTGGTATTATTTTATCTTGAACATAGAGTTACACTAGTACACATAGTTGTATTGAGCAGGACCAACATAGAGGTGATTCAATTTATTGCTGACTATATAATTGAATCGGACCTCGGATATTATGTTGTACATGTTCTTAATCCCGATATAATAACGGGCATATGTACTTAGTATTTATTTCTTTGATTTACCAAAGGGTGAGATTTCTATGGATTAAATCAATATGCCCGGTAAGTTGGGAAATGATATTATTTACATGGTGTGCCGTTGATTATAGGAGGAAACCGTGTCCTATATATAGGTTGATGATGTCCCCTTGAGGAGCTCATAAGGTTCATCATGTAAACCATGCAGGTTTACTTAGTCAACATGATGATAAGGTTGAGTGGTACTACTCGAGGAGTTAGATGTTAATTAATTGATGGTTAGTAAATCAATTAATTGATGGACATTCGATATATTAAACACGGGGAGATGGATGTACAAATAATATATGGAGCCCATATTAATTTATGGGGGTTGGTCAGGTAGTTCAATGATGATCCTCTAATGGAATGGAACATCATTGATGGATCAAGTTTGTGTGGTTCCGATCCATCGGGTGGCCAAGATTCAACTCCTCCTCATGGTCCCTATCGTAGCCTAATAAAAACCTCATGAAGTCTAGATCCAATGATGGAAAAGAAATCTCTAGAACCGACGGTGGAGATTAAATCTCTAGAACCGACGCTTGAGATTAAATCTCTAGATCCGACGGTTGAGATTAAATCTCTAGATCCGACGGTTGAGATTAAAACCCTAGAACCGACGGTTGAGATTAAATCTCTAGAACCGAGGGTTGAGATTAAATCTCTAGAACCGACAGTGGAGATTAAATCCCTAGAACCGACGGTAGAGATTAAATCTCTTGAACCGACGGTTGAGATTGAATCTCTTGATCCGACGGTTGAGATTAAATCTCTAGAACCGACGGTTGAGATTAAATCTCTAGAACCGACGGTGGAGATTAAATCTCTAGAACCGACGGTTGAGATTGAATCTCTTGATCCGACGGTTGAGATTAAATCCCTAGGTGGATATTAAATCTCTAAGATCCGACGGTTGAGATTAAATCTCTAAGATCCGACAGTTGAGATTAAATCTCAAGAACCAATGGAGGAGATTAAACCAAGGCCTAAACCTAACTCTATATATATAGGCTTAAGGTGGGCGGCAAGAAGATTGATGAAGTTGGATGTTTTGGAGATTAGGGTTTTGCCCATCAATGGCTTGGGCGGCAAGAAACCCTAAGGAGGAAACCCTAATTACATTAGAGTTTGGTTCCTTTGGTTGGGCGGCAAGGTTTGGAAGGAGAGGGGCGGCAACTATAGGAGAAGAGTTCTTCTTCTTCCTAGGGAAGGTGGCGGGTTCCTAGATCTCCTCCTTCCATCTTGTTTGGGCGGCAAGAAAGCCTAAGGAGGAAACCCTAATTAGGGTTTGGCTCCTATGGTTGGGCGGCTAGGGTTTGAAAGAAGGTGGGCGGCAACTATAGGAGAGGAGCTCTTCTTCTTCCTAGGGTGTGGTCGGCTCCTTCCTCTATTCCCTCCACCTTGACCGGCGCCCAACATATTCCCTTTCTCCTCTTCACTCCATCTTGGCCGGCGGCACTAGAAGCTAGGGTTTGTCCCTAGTATGGTTCCTTGGTGGTTTCCATTTAGTTCTCTCTATTCTTGGGGCCGACGGCATCAATCCTTTGTGGATTGGCGGTTGGCTCAAGCAAGAAGGGAAGGAGAGTTCTTCTTTCTTGGATTGAAGAAGATCTAGGAAACTTCAACTTGTGGAGGATCTTCGCCCACACGAAGTCTACAAGGAGGTTAGGACATACGATAGAAGATCAAGAGGTATAAAAGTTTTATAACTTTTATTATTGATCTTTGCATGTTCTTATTGATATGCTAGCTTTTGTTCTTTATGTTAGTATGTGTTGATTATACTAGTTCACATTTGTATGTATTTGTATAATCATGGACCTCAAAGATAAACACAAAAACCGGCGATCCGTCCATCGTCTCTTCCGCAGCTAATTGACTAGAAGAGTTTGGTTGCTTGAACAACTAGTTTGTTCAAGCGATCACTCAAGTCGTTAGCACGACGACGAATTGGTTGTGCTTAGGAAACTCATCCCATCCGGATTAGTTTTCATTAGTGAAAATTTTAATCCGGGGACATGGGAGCCGGTGAGCCTCTCCAAGAAGCATGAGTTACCAACACCTTCTTCTCCTTGCTTGTGCAGACCACCAAACACCAAGTAAGGTTGTCATCGGCCCTAAGTAAAGGAAAGGATGCGTCATCCAAGAGATCTCTTGTTACCGCTGACCAAAGGAGAGGGAGAGAGAATGCCACCCAAGAGGAGAGGGTGAAGGGGTGCCGGCCAAGTGAAGGGAAGGGAAGGAAAAACCAAAACCCTAGCCACCCTTATGTTGCCACCGGCCCTAGGAGAAAAGCCACCAAACCCTAGCCACCCAACCTTATTTTCTGCCCAAGCCTCTTCCACGCCAACAATAAACCCTAGGTTGTTATTCTTGTTTGCCCAAGCCTCTTTCCTTTATTATATATAGATCTAGGCTTCATGAGGTATTTATAATATGCTACAATAGGGACCATGAG
The DNA here is from genome assembly GCA_025175895.1 of Wurfbainia villosa. Classification (NCBI taxonomy): domain Eukaryota; kingdom Viridiplantae; phylum Streptophyta; class Magnoliopsida; order Zingiberales; family Zingiberaceae; genus Wurfbainia; species Wurfbainia villosa. The sequence continues at coordinate 31,444,264 of CM045992.1, read as the reverse complement.
GAGGAGTTGGATCTTGGCCACCCAATGGATCAAAAGCACATAAAATGCGATTCATTAATGATGATCCATTCCACTAGAAGATCATCATTGATCACCTCACCAACCCCCATAAATAAATATTGGCTCCACATATTATTTGTACAAAAATATCTCCCCGTGTTTAAGATATCCAATGTTCATTAATTAATTAAATTATTGACAATTTAATTAATTAATATCTAACTCCATGAGTAGTACCACTCATCCTTATCATCATCATCGTAGTATATAGGACACGGTTTCCTCCAATAATCAATGACACACCATGTAAATAATATTATTTCCCAACTTACCAGACCATTCGATTTAATACATAAATCTCGCCCATTGGTAAATCAAAGAAATAAACACTAAGTACATGTGTCGGTTATTATATCAGGATTAAGAGCATGTACACCATAATATCTAAGGTCCGATTCAATTATATAGTCAGTATAAATTGAATCACCTCTAAGTCGGTCCTGCTCAATACACACAAAATGTACTAGTGTAATTCTATGGTCAAGATAAACCAATACCAATCACCCTACAACCATGCCAATGTTTGTCCAAAACCATCTTGGTTGTGAGCCTCTACTTTTAGTCTACAAGGAACTGATAACATGATCTTTTGTGCGACACCACACACCATGTTATCTACAATATAACGTATCAGACAATATGCATAAATATAAAATGTAAACAATGATCATGTGATTCTTATTTCAAAATGAAGATGTTCATACAAAGGCTAGGCTTTCAGTATACATCCCGATAATAGAAAATTATTTAGGAGCATGTGTACTTCTGCATCGAAAGGCATATAATCCGAGGTAATTGCCTTAGTATCGGGTAATGGTAAACACTTAGATACAAATAAAGTATCCTCCCCATTGGAGTCACTCTTTTATTTGTAGGGCTAAAGAGGAATCAACTATTAATTTTATTTGTCAAAAAGTAAGGTTGATAGGATAATAAAATTAATGGGTAAACCTCCTCTTACAAATGTAGAATTCGTATATGTCCACACTATCGTCGCATATGATATTCTCGGTGTTTTGAGGTGTTGGTTGATTTTAAAATTTTATTGTTTGAGGAATCAATAAATTTTTGAAATCTAATATTTTGATCACTGTGATTCTTATGTTTTTCAAAATGGCTTTCAACCCACTAGCTGTGATTCTGAAAGAAAACAAACTTACTGGACCTAACTATGTTGATTGGAAATGGAATCTGGACATTGTCTTGACTGCTGAGGAGTACAAATATGTACTCTTCTAGTGAAAAGGAGAAATAGAGTTAGAGGAAGTTGATCAAGGCAGATGAGATGGTGCGGTGTTACATTTTAGCTTCTATTTCAAATGTATTGCAACACCAGCATCATGCCATGACTACTGCCTATGACATGATGCTCAATCTCAAGGAACTTTTTGGACACCAGAATCGGGCTGCTAGGCAGGAAGCTATGAGAAACTTGATGATGACCACCATGATTGAGGGAACACTCATGAGGGATAATGTTCTCAAGATGACGACTCATTTGAATGAGCTGGAAGTCCTTGGAGCGGAGATTGATGGGGAATCCCAAATCGATATCATTCTCTAATCTCTACCTTGAAGTTTTGAGCAGTTTCACCGGAACTACAACATGAATAAGAGGTTGTATTCATTGGCGGAGCGTCTGACAAAACTCCCGACGGCAGAGGGGCTTTTTTGTTAGAGTGCTCAGGCTATGGTTGCTCAAAAGGTTTCTACTTCTAAGCCGAAAGGCAAGAAGAAGAAGAAACAAGGTGTAGCAAAGATGGGGGCAGGATCTCATGCAAGAGTGAAGAAGCCAAAAGGCAAGTGCTTCACTTACAAGCAGACTGGACATTGGAAGACTGACTGTCCTTACCATAAATAGAACAAAGGTATATCTTTTAGTTTTGTTGGGATGTATACTGAAAGCCTAGCTCTTTTGTATGAACATTTTTATTTTGAAATAAGAATCACATGATCATTGTTTGCACTTTATATTTATTATATGTGTGCATATTGTCTAATACTTTACATTGTAGATAACATGGTGCTTGGTGTGGAACAGAAGATCATGTTATCAGTCCCTTGTAGAATATAAGTAGAGGCTCACAACCAAGATGGTTTTGGACAAACCATTGGCATGGTTGTAGTGTAGCTTGGTATTGGTTTGTCTTGAACATAGAGTTACACTAATACACTTAGGTGTATTGAGCAGGACTGACATAGAGGTTATTCAATTTATTGCTGACTACATAATTGAATCGGACCTCGGATATTATGTTGTACATGCTCTTAATCCCGATATAATAACGGGCACATGTACTTAGTATTTATTTCTTTGATTTACCAAAGGGTGGGATTTAAATAGATTAAATCAATATGCCCGGTAAGTTGGGAAATGATATTATTTACATGGTGTGCTGTTAATTATAGAAGGAAACCGTTTCCTATATATTAGGTTGATGATGTCCCCTTGAGGAGCTCATAAGGTTCATCATGTAAACCCTGCAGGTTGACTTAGTCAACATGATGATAAGGTTGAGTGGTACTACTCGAGGAGTTAGATGTTAATTGATTGATGGTCAGTAAATCAATTAATTGACGTACATTCGATATCTTAAACACGGGGAGATGGATGTACAAATAATGTATGGAGCCCATATTAATTTATGGGGGTTGGTGAGGTAATTCAATAATGATCCTCTAGTGGAATGGAACATCATTGATGGATCAAGTTTGTGTGATTCCGATCCATCGGGTGGCCAAGATCCAACTCCTCCTCATGGTCCCTATCGTAGCCTAATATAATCCTCAAGAAGCCTAGATATAACAATAGAAGGAAAAGAAAGGGGAGGGAAAGGAAAGGGGAGGGAAAGGAATGGAAAGGGAGAGGAGAGGTTGGATGAGGTGGGCGGCAAGTTTAAAGATTGATAAAAAAAATTTTATTTCCTAATTCTATGCCACCTTAGGCAGCAAGATTTGAATTAGTTAAATTTTTTTTTTCAAGATTAGAATTTGTAAAAAAAAAATTTCTATTTTCTATGCCACCTTGGGCAGCAAGATTAGAGGAGGTAGAATTTTTTTTTTAGTAATTTCTTGCTACCTTGGGCGGCAAGAATAATTAGGAATTAGTTCCTAATTTTTTGGCCACCTCACCAATAACCAACTTTCTTCTAAGTTCTAAAAAAGGGAGGCTAAGGGGGCGGCACGATGACGATCAAAAATTAGGGTTTAGGTTTCTTTGCTTGGCCGGCTCTATCCCCTTGTGGTTGGCGGCACAAAGATATAAGAAACCCTTGTTAGGACCCTTGGAATGGCTAGAGGGGTGGGGGTATTAGCCTTTCTTTCTTTCTACAAAAACGTTAGCGGAAGCAATACAAATATAAACACAAATAAAAGCAAGAAACAAAGCTAACACCCGATGTAACGTGGTTCGGAGATGACACTCCTACTCCACGGCAATCCGTAAGGTGGATTAGCCCTAATCAATCTTCACAAGAACCTCCTTTGGATGAACCAAGGTGGAGAAACCTTATCTTACAATGCACTCCTCTTCTTTACAATGATGGATGATTAAGAACAAGAGAAGAGGAGATTTTGAATTGCTAAAAACACTTGGAAAGCTTGGTGAGCACGAGGGTGTAGTTAGGAGCAAGAGCACTAGCTTCACAAAGCTCCCCATGGCCCCTTTTTATAGAAGAGGGGCTGTTTTTCCCGTTACTTGATCGGTCGTGATGCTTACCATCGATCATTGCCGCCAACCAGCGGCCAACGAAATCGATCTCCGCGGAGATTCGTAGCCGCAATCTCCAACGGCCAGGCGATCAGTCGACTGATCCCTCCATCAGTCGACTAATGGGGTGATCAGTCGAGTGATCAAGGCAGCAGTCGAGTGAGACTGCATTCTGTGGCGATATTCCCCTTGATCGATCGGTGATTCCCTTGCGTCGTGATCGATCGGCGATTAGTCGATCATTGCTCGACTAAGGCGGATCGGTGATGGTCGAGTTTCACCACGACTCAATCGAAACGCGACGGTCGGTGATACATCATATCAGTCGACTGATACTTATCAAGTATGAGTAATTCACACTTGATTTTATACCCTAGACCTAGACTCAACCTTCTAGCTCCTTAATAAGCCTTGCGCCTCCAGGATCCCTTCGAGTCCATGACTTGTTCATCCTTTGCGCTTTGCTTCCAAGAGCTTCCTTCGGTTTCGTCATGTCTTGGGTTGCCAAATTCTTGGACTTTGCGCCGCCAAGACTACAAGCTTGGACTTATGCTGCCAAGACTTTACTTTGGACTTCCTTTGCCAAGGTTCACTTGGACTTTACATTGCCAAGACTATAAGCTTGGTCTTACGCTGCCAAGTCCATCCCTTGTACTTCCTTTGCCAAGATCATACTTGGACTTCCTTTGCCAAGATCATACTTGGACTTCTCTGTCACTTAAATATTTTCGCAATTAGATCACAAGATATTGCCTAACTTAGATGATTATCCAAACATCAAAACATATATAAATGCTTGCAGCATTGTTGCACCAACAATCTCCCCCTTTTTGATGTTTGGCAATCATTTAAGTTAGGTATTTAAATACACACATAATCATATTTTCAATATGAATTATAACTTAAACACTCCTCTCCCTTTGACATACATCAAAAAGAGAAGGATTCAAACATGAAGGAAATAATGTGTTAGATCTTGGACTAAGGTACAATATTGAAATTAAGCTCCCCCTTAATCCAAGATATGCTTTATAATATGTAAACAATAGTTGAAGCAAAGCATAACAATAAATTCAAAAATTAAGTCCTAACTTTGCACCAACAATGGTTTTTAGGGATGAAAAAGATATAATTTATGAAAACTCCCCCTAAAACACTGCATTAATCAGTCCTAAAACTTGTTTATATGCAATATTATCATACTATAGTGTTAGGACATCAAAGATACACCAAATATCAGAAAATGAAGTTTATTATCAGAAAACACATCACGCTACTAAAATCGAAATTTCCTTTTCATTAACTTGAAATGGTATAAATTTCAAAAATCTCTAAAAATCATGAAATTTTGTGTACATATTTCTGAAACCATACTTTATTAAGGAAAAATAATTTGAAAAATATATGTTTTCCAGATTTCAAGATTGGTACAAACTTGGAACCAAGCAAAAGTTCTAAAGATTTTGTAAACTTTGTATCACTTTTGGGTTTCATTTGAAAACTGTTTTTCAAAATATGATGAACATAGTTTAAAATATATATTATTTGGAATTTCCAACCATGTTCTTAGAGCTATGTATTCATTACTTGAATACAAGCCTTCCCAATGATTGGTCCATAAGGTATTTATGTCTCTAGGTGTGTCATTGGCTCATAGTAATGCATCATAACAAGCATAATGAGCCAAGTACACCTTCCCTATCATCTCACATGGTTCTAAGTGTCTTAGTACAAAAATCAAGTTTTCTTAGGGCTTTTTGTGAGATGCATCAAGGTATAAAGATACTATAAAAATATAGGATCATGCAAACCTAGAATTTTACTTTACAAAGCACATACCAAGCTCTCTCCTTAATGATGAAAATTCAGTTTCGGGAAGAGCTTTGGTGAAAATATCGGCAAGGTTGGACTTAGATTCTACATAATTAAGTTCAATGTCCCCTCTTGCCACATGATCTCTTATGAAGTGATGTTTAACTTCAATGTGCTTTGTCCTAGAGTGATGTACCGGATATTTGGTCAAGTTGATGGTACTCACATTTATCGTAATAGACTTTAATGTTAGAGTAGTGTAGCTCATAGTCCACAAGAGTATGTCTCATCCAAAGTAGTTGAGCTACGCAACCACCCATAGCCACATATTCGGCTTCGGTGGTTGATAAAGCAACACAATGTTGCTTCCTACTACTCCAACTAACTAAGGAGGATCCAAGAAATTGGCATCCACCACTAGTACTCTTCCTATCCAATTTGCACCCGGCATAATCGGAATCGGTATAACCAAGTAATTCAAATGACCTAGTCCTAGGATACCAAAGTCCTACATTTAGGGTGCCTTTAATATATCTTAAGATTCTCTTAATGGCTACTAAATGTGATTCTTTGGCACAAGATTGGTATCTTGCACACATACCTACCGCAAATAAAATATCGGGTCTACTAGCGGTTAGGTATAGTAGGCTACCAATCATACTCCTATAAAGTTTAAGATCAATTGATTTACCTTCATGATCACTATCTATTCTAGTGCTAGTGGCCATAGGAGTGGTTACAATTTTGGCATTCTCCAAACCAAATTTCTTGATCATTTCATTTGCATATTTGGTTTGATAAATGTGAATCCCTTCATTGGTTTGTTTGACTTGTAAACCTAGGAAAAAGGTAAGCTCTCCAACTAAACTTATTTCAAATTCATTTTCCATATATTTTATGAAGTCTTGAAGAAGATCATCGTTTGTTGACCCAAAAATAATGTCATCAACATATACTTGGGTTATGAATATATCCTTTAGTGTTGACTTTATAAACAAGGTTTGATCTACTTGGCCTCTTCTAAAATCCTTAGAAATTAAGAAGGATGACAATCTTTCATATCATGCCCTAGGAGCTTGTTTTAACCCATATAACGCTTTTCTAAGCTTACATACATGGTTTGGATCATCTATGTTCTCAAATCCGGGTGGTTGCTCTACATATACTTCCTCCATAATATACCCATTTAAGAATGCTAATTTAACATCCATTTGGTAAAGTTTAAATCCCATATGGGAAGCATACCCTAAGAGAATTCTAATAGATTCTAATCTAGCAACCGGGGCATAAGTCTCATCATAGTCAAGCCCCTCAACTTGATTAAATCCCCTAGCAACCAACCTAGCCTTATTCCTAGTGATATTTCCTTGATCATCTAGTTTATTCCTAAAGACCTATCTTGTAGTAATTATGGTGCTATCATTGGGTCTAGGTACTAATTCCCACACTTGACTTCTCTCAAATTGAGCCAATTCATCTTGCATTGCAAAAATCCAATCCGGATCATGTAATGCATCATTGATCGATTTTGGCTCAATTTGTGAGATAAGAGCTACTTGACTAGTAGGAGGTCTATGAAATGACCTAGTTCTTACTCCTTGAGATAGATCTCCTACTACTTGTTCAAGTGGATGATCTTGATGAATTCTTAGGTTTCTAGAAGGGGTTTCAATTTGATCACTGTTATCTTCCACCCTTCTTTCATCATCGGAGTCTCCTCTTCCTCCCCCTTGATCATTACCCCTAATGGTCAAATTTTGAAGTTTTTGGGTAATGTCTTGATTATTGTCATTAATATCCTTATCAATGGAGGACTTTCTAGGGTAGGTACTAGTAGTTTCATCAAATTGAACATTAGAAGACTCAATCCCTTTGGTTCTCTTATTGTAGACTCTATACCCTCTGCTTGTGGATGAGTATCCAACTAGGATTCCCTCATCCGCTTTTGATTCAAATTTTCCTAAGTTATCTTTGGTGTTTAGAATATAAACTTTACATCCAAAGACTTTGAAATAATGAATTGTGGGTATAGTCCCGTTCCATAATTCGAATGGTATTTTTCCTAAAAACCTATGGATTTGAACCCTATTTTGGATATAGCAAGCGGTATTAACCGCTTCTGCCCACAAGTATCTAGGTAGAGAATATGCATTAAGCATAGTCCTAGCCGCCTCTTGTAGGGCACGATTTCTCCTTTCCACCACCCCATTTTGTTGGGGTGTTCTAGGACAAGAGAACTCATGCTTGTACCCTTGCTCTAAACAAAATTGTGAAAATTTTGAGTTCTCAAATTCACCACCATGATCACTACGGATCCGGTTGATTTTGAGACTCTTTTCATTTTCAACCCTTTTACTAAATCCTATGATTATTTCTAAGGTATCATCCTTATGTTTCATAAAATAGACCCAAGTATACCTAGAAAAATCATCTACTATAACTAGACAATATTTATTACCATTTAAAGATGGAGTACTATGGCAATCAAATAAGTCAAGATGCAATAATTCTAATGGTAAAGAGGTATTGGTTAGGGTTTTACCTTTGTGTGATGCCTTTGTTTGTTTTCCTTCTTGGCATGCATCACACAATTTGTTCTTGACATACTTGATCTTTGGTAGCCCTTTGACCAACTCCATCTTGGCTACCTTGGCTATGTTTTTCATGTTGATGTGCCCCAATCTTCTATGCCATAGCCAACTTTCCTCTTCTTTTGCAACAAAACACTTAGTAGAAATGTTAGAAGCATATGAAAGATCAACATAATAGATATTTGATTTCCTATATCCAACTAACATACAATCATTTAATTCCTTGTGTCTAATCATGCATTTAGAGGATTCAAAGGAGACATGATAGTTTGCATCACAAAGTTGACTAACACTTAATAAATTAAATTTCATATTTTCAACTAGCAAGACTTTGTGAATAACAATTTTTGGGGATACCTCAATTGTACCTCTACCTAATATCTTGAGTTTTCCACTATTCCCAAAGGACACCGCTCCCTTCTTCACATACTTAATTGTGGAGAACTTGCTCACATCTCCGGTCATATGTGTTGAGCAACCACTATCCACAATCCACATACCTCGCTCTCCTACCTAAATCACATAAAAAACACAAGCTTTTGGTACCCAAACATTTGGACCGGTAACATTAAGTAAAAACTTCTTAGGTACCCAAACTTTCTTAACCTTACCCTTAATGGTTGCTTTCCTATTTATTAATGAAACATAAGCAACTTGTTTTTCTTTTGGCTTATATCCTAAACCGGCCTTGTTGTAAACGGCTCTTTATCTACTAAGAATCATATCAAGATACTTTGAGCCATTTGAAAATTTTTCTAAACATGCTTTCAATTCACTAACCTCATCCTTAAGTTTGTCATTTTCTTCCTTAAGCATGCAAGAATCAACATGTGAAGGTTTTTCATTCCTAATAGCCTTTAGTTCTACCTTCATGCTCTTAACCTTAGATTTAGACTTATCTAGAGCTTCTTGAAGATAGGCAATTGATTTATAAAGGAGCTTAACTTTGGGAGAGTTCATTACCTCATCGTCACTAGATGACGATTCATCGCTTGAGGAATCTTCTTGGCTTGATGTGCCCGAATCATCTCCTAGTGCCATGAGTGCCACATGGCGTGTGATGTGGCAAAGCTCATCATCGGAGGAGGAGTCTTCAACACTTGGTGTGTCCCATGTGGTTTGAGCCACCATGGCCTCCTTCTTCTTCTTCTCCTTCTTGTCCTTCTTTTTCTTTTCTTTTTCCTCCTTCTTCTTTAGCTCCGGGCAATTCGGCTTTATGTGCCCCTTCTTGTTGCAAGCATGGCAAATCACATTATTGTTAAAACTTGAATTACCATTATTTTTACCTCTTGACGAATGGGACCCCTTTCTTGCATCTCTATTCTTGAATTCCTTTGATTTTCTAAGGAACTTCTTGACAAAATGGGCCATCTCACAGATCTTCGTCACTACTTGACTCACGCTCTGACTCGGATGATGATGAAACCTCTTTCCTTTCTTTCTTCTTCTTTTCTTTCTTCTCAACAAATAGAGCTAAGCCCTTTTCCTTAGAAGACATGTTAGTTTGCTCATGCAATTCAAACTCACAAAATAGTTCATCAATTTTAATTTGCGGAAGATCCCTAGTTACCTTAATGGCATCAACTATAGAAGTCCATAAAGAATTTCTAGGAAATGCTTGTAAAATATACCTTACCAAATCCCGGTTGTCAACTCGCTCACCTATGATATGGAGTCCGTTAACAATTTCTTTTAACCTTCCATGCATTTGACTTACGGTTTCATGCATCTTCATTTGGAAGGCTTGAAGTTGTCCAATTAGTAGGTCCTTCTTTGCCCTTTTTGACTCCTTGGAACCTTCATTTAGCTCAACGAGCTTTTCCCATAGCTCCTTGGCGGATTCGAAAGGCCCCACCTTGTTGAGTTGCTCCATTGTAATGCCGCATTGGATGGTGAGTACGGCTTTTGCATTTGACTCGAACTTCTGGTTCATCTCCCTTGTCCAATCCTTGTTTGGAATAGGGTTTCCATGTTCATCCACCGGTTCCTCGAAGCCATCTACAATACTATGCCAAATTTCAATATTGCTCATTAAATAATACTTCATCCTACCTTTCCAATACGCAAAATGACTCCCATCGAAGAGCGGTGGCTTGGCGGTGCTATATCCCTCTTGAAGAGCCATTGATGTCTTGGTTGATGGTGAGATCTTCCAAGCTATCCGGGCACTGATACCACTTGTTAGGACCCTTGGAATGGCTAGAGGGGGGGTGATTAGCCTTTCTTTCTTTCTACAAAAACGTTAGCGGAAGCAATACAAATATAAACACAAATAAAAGCAAGAAACAAAGCTAACACCCGATGTAACGTGGTTCGGAGATGACGCTCCTACTCCACGGCAATCCGTAAGGTGGATTAGCCCTAATCAATCTTCACTAGAACCTCCTTTGGATGAACCAAGGTGGAGAAACCTTATCTTACAATGCACTCCTCTTCTTTACAATGATGGATGATTAAGAACAAGAGAAGAGGAGATTTTGAATTGCTAAAAATACTTGGAAAGCTTGGTGAGCACGAGGGTGTAGTTAGGAGCAAGAGCACTAGCTTCACCAAGCTCCCCATGACCCCTTTTTATAGAAGAGGGGTTGTTTTTCCTGTTAGGCTTCAATCAATTGACTGATGCTTACCATCAGTCGACTGCCGCCGAAGCCAACGGCATCTGAAACGCGATCTCCACGGAGATTCGTAGCCACAATCTCCAACGGCCAGGTGATCAGTCGACTGATCCCTCCATCAGTCGACTGATGGGGTGATCAGTCGAGTGATCAAGGCAGCAGTCGAGTGAGACTGCATTATGTGGTGATATTCCCCTTGATCGATCGATCGCCATCGATCGATCGCTGATTAAGACAAGGCGATCGATGTTCGTGGTTTCACCGACTCGGTCGCCGCGCTGACCCGGTGATCGATACATCATATCGCCGATCGATACTAATCAAGTATGAGTAATTCACACTTGATTTTATACCCTAGACCTAGACTCAACCTTCTAGCTCCTTAATAAGCCTTGCGCCTCTAGGATCCCTCCGAGTCCGCGACTTGTTCATCCTTTGCGCTTTGCTTCCAAGAGCTTCCTTCGGTTTCATCATGTCTTGGGTTGCCAAATGCTTGGACTTTACGCCGCCAAGACTACAAGCTTGGACTTATGCTACCAAGACTTTACTTTGGACTTCCTTTGCCAAGGTTCACTTGGACTTTACGCTGCCAAGACTATAAGCTTGGTCTTACGCTGCCAAGTCCATCCCTTGTACTTCCTTTGCCAAGATCATACTTGGACTTCCTTTGCCAAGATCATACTTGGACTTCCCTGTCACTTAAACATTTTCGTAATTAGATCACAAGATATTGCCTAACTTAGATGATTATCCAAACATCAAAATATATATAAATGCTTGGAGCATTGTTGCACCAACAACCCTAAGCTTTCTTCCTAAGCTTGGTCTCCTCTTCACTCCCTCTAGGGCCAGCGACACAAAGGGGTTGTAGGGTCTTCTATTGCTCCCCTTTGGCCGGTCTTTCTCTCATCCTTTTCCTCTTGGCCGGCGGCACTAGGAGCTAGGGATTGTTCCCTTTTTTGGTTCGTTGGTTGGCCATCTTGTTCTCTATTTTCTTGGGGCAGGCGGCAACAAGCTTTTGTGTCTTGGTGGTTGGCTCAAGCAAGAAGGGAAGGAGAGTTCTTCTTTCTTTTGATTGAAGAAGATCTAGGAAGCTTCAACTTGTGGAGGATCTTCGCCCACACGAAGTCTACAAGGAGGTTAGGACATACGATAGAAGATCGAGAGGTATACAAGTTTTACAAGTTTTATTATTGATCTTTGCATGTTCTTATTAATATGTTTGTATGTGTTGGTTATACATGTCTACATCCATATGTATTGGTATAATCATGGACCCCGAAGATAAACACAAAAACCGGGGATCCGTACGTCGTCTCTTCCGTGGCTAACCGACTAGAAGAGTTTTGTTGCTTGAACAACTAGTTTGTTCAAGCGATCGCTCAAGTCGTTTGCACGACGATGAATTGGTTGAGCTTAGGAAACTCATCCCATTCGGATTAGTTTTCATTAGTGAAAATTTTAATCCGGGGACATGGGAGCCGACAAGCCTTCGAGCATGCCATCAAATTGGTATCAGAGCCAAGGTTTCCGATTTTGTGTGTTTAGGATTCGGTTAATTTTTATGCACTTTTTCATATATTATATGTGCCAGATAATAGTAGGATATGCATAGTTTAACTCTTTGGTTGCAGGCATAAGATCCGACTATTATGGCCATATGTGTGTATGTGATTGTATGTGTGTAAATATTTATTTTGTTGAATCCTCGGGGTTGACGAGGCTAGTATTTAGTTTTTGTAAATTAAATACGGCATTGTTTAGCCACTCTTTATTTTATTTTACTTTCGATCTAGATTTCATGTACACTCCCTCGTGGAATATAGGATCGATGGATGTAAATTAAAATAGGTTTTAGTCTCGGCTCGGATCTCTGGATGGCTCGTACATGGCGTAGGAGGAGCGGACGAGAAGGCGATGCGACGGGAGACATATTGAAGACAAAAGCCATAATAGTTGAAAAATAATTTATTTTTCATATTTATTGTTTTTTGTTTGATATGCATGTCGTAGGCTAGAAAATTCCTCATTTTCAAATTACTAAGTGGGAGAGGGATATTTTTATAAATTCCCACGGCCTCCATTACGATTTGACATGTGATGCAAGCAAACTTGCGCGTCGGCTCTGAGTGCCTTCCTCCCCATCAGATGAGTTTGTTTGTGGATCAGAGGGTCGAATATGGTTATAGGAAATTATTAAGGAGCGTTTGTACATGCCCATCGTAAGGCACATAACCCGAGATAATTACCTTGGTACCAAGTAATGGTGAACACTTAGATACAAATATAAGTATCCTCCCCATCGGAGTCACTGCTTTTATTTGTATGGCCGAAGAGAAACCAACTATTAATTTTACATGTCAAAAAATTAGGTTGACAAGATAGTAAAATTAATGGGTAAAACCTCCTCATACTAATGTAGAATTCGTATACGTCCACACGATCGTGGCATGCGATATTCTTGGTGTTTAGAGGTGTTGGTTGATTTTAAAATTTTATTGTTTGAGGAATCAATAATTTTTTGAAATCCAAAGTAATGATCTATGTGATTCTTAGGATTTTCAAAAATGACTTTCAGTCCACTTACTATGATACTAAAGGAAATAAACTTACTATACCCAAATAATGTTGATTGGAAAAGAATCTAAATATTGTCTTGTCTGCTAAGGAGTACAAGTATGCACTCTTTGAAGAGTGTCCTCAGGCCATCGTTGCTCATAAGGTTTCTACTTCTAAGCCGAAAGGCAAGAAGAAGAAGAAACAAGGTGAAGCAAAGGTGGTGGGAGGATCTCATGGAGGAGTAAAGAAGCCAAAAGGCAAGTACTTGCAAGCAGGATGGACATTGGAAGAAGGACTGTCCCAATCCAAAGCAGAACAAAGATATATCCTTTGGACTAGTCGTTGAAACATGATTAGCAGTGTTATCTACCGGCACCTGATGTGTAGATACGAGAGCCACTAATCATGTATGCAATACTTTGCAGGGGTTCCAGGAAACTCGACGACAAGCTAAAGGGGAGATTACCATTTACTTGGGCAATGCCATGAAGGTGGCGGCTATTGCAGTGGGAGAAGTTTTATTTATCTTTTGAGAAAAATAAAACTTTGGTTCTGAAAAATTCCCTTTATGTACCTTTATTTAGAAAGAACTTAGTTTCAGGTTTTAAATTGTTTATGGATGGATATTCTATTTCTTTTAATGACAGAGATATTATAAAAAGGAATAGGGAGAATATCTGTTCAGGTACATTGATAGAAAATTTGTATACACTTGAACCAAAACCTCCCACGATGCAAATTGAAGTTTATAGCTCATCTTCTAATTCCAATAAGAGAAAAGAACCTTCGAAGATGAACAAAACATATCTTTGGCATCTTAGGCTTAGTCATATTAACCTAAGCACAATTCAAAGGTTGATAGCTGATGGACCTTTTGGGTTCATTAGTGGTGGACGATCTCCCAACCTGTGAATCTTGCTTGGAAGGTAAAATGACCAAGAGGCCTTTTAAGGCCAAGGGCTATAGAGCCAAAGATGTGTTAGAATTGGTTCATTCTGATTTGTGTGGTCCTATGTCTATCCAAGCTAGAGGTGGTTTTGAGTATTTCATCTCTTTTATAGACGATTACTCAAGATATGGATACATTTACCTGATGTGCCGAAAGTCTGAATGCTTTGACAAGTTCAAAGAATTCAAGGATGATGTGGAGAAACGTCAAGGTAAAAGTATCAAGACACTACGATCTGATCGTGGTGGTGAGTACCTCTTCGGAGAGTTTAGGAACTACTTATCAAAGGCTGGGATTCAATCCGAATTGATTGCACCTGACACACCCCAGCAGAACAGTGTAGTAGAGCGAAGGAATAGGACTCTTATGGAGATGGTTAGATCGATGATGAGTTATTCTGACTTGGCAGATTCGTTCTGGGGATATGCTCTAGATACGACGGTGTACATTCTGAACTTGGTTCCATCTAAATCAGTGTCTTCTACTCCCACAGAGTTGTGGACTGGGCGAAAGCCTAGTCTAAGACATATTCGGATATGGGGGAGTCCAGCACATGTGCTGAAGGCAGATGCTGGTAAGTTGGAACCTCATACAGAAGTACGCATGTTTGTTCGCTATCCTAGGGGAACGAAGGGTGGATTGTTTTATAGTCCTAGAGATCAGAGGGTGATCGTTAGCACGAATGCCAGATTTCTCGAGGAAGACTATGTGATGAGCCACAAGCCCAAGAGTAAAATTGTTTTGGAGGAGTTAAAAGGGGAAGTCACTTCTTTAGTACCACCGGTACAAGAGGATATGCCACATGTCACTACACCGCGTGTCACAGAAGATACACAGATGATACCTCATCGTAGTGGGAGGGTTGTGAGACAGCCTGATAGATTCATGTTCTTGGAAGAATCTTCTGATTTGGTCCCTGGCGAACATGAACCTGATCCCTGGACATAAGACGACGCAATCCAAGATAAAGATACAATATCTTGGCAAAGTGCAATAAATGCTGAGATTGAATCTATGGATTCAAGTCAGGTCTAGGAGCTAGTAGAACCACCCGATGGTGTAAAAATCATTGGATGCAAGTGGATCTACAAGAGAAACAGAGGAATAGATGGGAAGGTTGAGACCTTCAAAGCGAGGCTTGTTGCCAAGGGGTATACTGCGAAAGAGGGTATCGATTATGAGGAGACCTTTTCGCCGGTAGCCATGCTTAAATCTATTCGGATTCTCTTATGCATAGCAGCTCATATGGATTATGAGGTGTGGCAGATGGATGTCAAGACAGCTTTCCTTAATGGAAGTCTTGAGGAAAACATCTACATGAAGAAACCAGAGGGATTCATTGCTAAGGGCAAAGAGCATCATGTATGTAAGCTTAATCGGTCCATTTATGGATTGAAACAAGCTTCGAGGTCTTGGAACATCCTCTTTGATGAGGTGATCCAGTCTTATGGATTTTTTCAAAGTTCGGATGAGTCTTGTGTATACAAGAGATGTGACGGAAACGTAGTGGTATTTCTTGTACTATACATAGATGATATTTTGTTGATTGGCAACAATATCAAGGTGTTACCGGACGTAAGGGTATGGTTGTCCAAACAATTTGATATGAAGGACTTGGGAGAGGTGGGACACATCCTTGGGATCAAGGTTATAAGGGATCGCAGGAAAAGGATGTTGTGCTTATCCCAAGCTTCATACATAGACAGGATAATGGATCGTTTTAGCATGCAAAACTCCAAGAAAGGTTTTCTACCTTTCAGGCATAGAGTTCCTTTATCTAAGGAGATGTGTCTTATATCATCTGATGAGATAGAGGAGATGATGGCGGTTCCTTATGCTTTGGCAGTAGGAAGTCTCATGTATGCGATGCTATGTACGAGACCAGATATCTGCTATGCCGTCGGCATGGTCAGCAGATATCAGAGTAATCCAGGACAGGGACATTGGACTACGGTAAAGCATATATTGAAGTGCCTGAGAAGGACTAGAGATTAAATGTTAGTTTACCGGGCAGACCAATTACTCCTTATGGGTTACATGGATTGCGACTTCCAATTAGACAGGGATAACAGTAAGTCTACCTCAGGTTTTGTGTTTACTTTGGGAGGTGGAGTCATTGTATGGAGGAGTGTCCAGCAGAAATGCGTGGCAGACTCCACCATGGAAGCTGAGTATCTGGCGGCCTCTAAGGCGGCAAAAGAAGCTGTATGACTCAAGAACTTCCTGATGGACTTGGATGTGATTCTTGGTTTGCCCAAAACTATCACAATTTATTGTGATAACAGTGGTGCCGTTGCAAACTCGAAGGAACCACGAGCCCATAAGGCGAGTAAACACATAGAGTTCAAGTACCACCTGATACGAGAGATCGTAAAGTGAGGAGAAGTAGATGTCGCCAAGATTGCATCAGAGGATAACCTAGCGGATCCATTCACTAAGGCCCTTCCAGTGAAAGCGTTTGATAGGCATGTGGAGGACATGGGGATCAGATGTATGACAGTGTGATGATAGCATAGTCTTTTAGAATAAGTGGGAGATTGTTGGGATGTATACTGAAAGCCTAGCTCTTTTGTATGAATATTTTTATTTTGAAATAAGAATCACATGATCATTGTTTGCATTTATATTTATTATATGTGTGCATATTGTCTAATACTTTACATTGTAGATAACATGGTGCTTGGTGTGGCACAGAAGATCATGTTATCAGTCCCTTGTAGAATATAAGTAGAGGCTCACAACCAAGATGGTTTTGGACAAACCATTGGCATGGTTGTAGTGTAGCTTGGTATTGGTTTGTCTTGAACATAGAGTTACACTAGTACACTTAGGTGTATTGAGCAGGACCGACATAGAGGTGATTCAATTTATTGCTGACTACATAATTGAATCGGACCTCGGATATTATGTTGTACATGCTCTTAATCCCGATATAATAACGGGCACATGTACTTAGTATTTATTTCTTTGATTTATCAAAGGGTGAGATTTAAATGGATTAAATCAATATGCCCGGTAAGTTGGGAAATGATATTATTTACATGGTGTGTCGTTAATTATAGGAGGAAACTGTGTCCTATATATTAGGTTGATGATGTCCCCTTAAGGAGCTCATAAGGTTCATCATGTAAACCCTGTAGGTTGACTTTGTCAACATGATGATAAGGTTGAGTGGTACTACTCAAGGAGTTAGATGTTAATTGATTGATGGTCAGTAAATAAATTAATTGACGGACATTCGATATCTTAAACACGGGGAGATGGATGTACAAATAATGTATGGATCCCATATTAATTTATGGGGGTTGGTGAGGTAATTCAATGATGATCCTCTAGTGGAATGGAACATCATCGATGGATCAAGTTTGTGTGGTTCTGATCCATCGGGTGACCAAGATCCAACTCCTCCTCATGGTCCCTATCATATCCTAATATAATCATCATGAAGCCTAGATATAAGAATAGAAGGAAAAGAAAGGGGAGGGAAAGGAAAGGGGAAGGAAAGGAAAGGAAAGGAAAGGGAGAGGAGAGGTTGGATGAGGTGGGCAGCAAGTTTAAAGATTGATAAAAAAAATTTATTTCCTAATTCTATGCCACCTTAGGTGGAAAGATTTGAATTAGTTAATTTTTTTTTTCAAGATTAGAATTTGTAAAAAAAAAAATTCTATTTTCTATGCCACCTTGGGCGTCAAGATTAGAGGAGGTAGAAATTTTTTTTTTACTAATTCCTTGCTACCTTGGGCGGCAAGAATAATTAGGAATTAGTTCCTAATTTTTTGGCCACCTCATCAATAACCAACTTTCTCCTATGTTCTAAAAAAGGGAGGCTAAGGGGGCGGTACGATGAGGATCAAGAATTAGGGTTTAGGTTTCTTTGCTTGGCCGGCTCTATCCCCTTGTGCTTGGCGGCACAAAGATATAAGAAACCCTAAGCTTTCTTCCTAAGCTTGGTCTCCTCTTCACTCCCTCTAGGGCCGGCGGCACAAAGGGGTTGTAGGGTCTTCTATTGCTCCCCTTTGGCCGGTCTTTCTCTCATCCTTTTCCTCTTGGCCGGCGGCACTAGGAGCTAGGGATTGTTCCCTTGTTTGGTTCCTTGGTTGGCCATCTTGTTCTCTATTTTCTTGGGGCCGGCAGCATAAAGCTTTTGTGGCTTGGTGGTTGGCTCAAGCAAGAAGGGAAGGAGAGTTCTTCTTTCTTTTGATTGAAGAAGATCTATGAAGCTTCAACTTGTGGAGGATCTTCGCCCACACGAAGTCTACAAGGAGGTTAGGACATACGATAGAAGATCGAGAGGTATAAAAGTTTTACAAGTTTTATTATTGATCTGTGCATGTTCTTATTAATATGTTTGTATGTGTTGGTTATACATGTCTACATCCATATGTATTTGTATAATCATGGACCCCGAAGATAAACACAAAAACCGGCGATCCGTCCGTCGTCTCTTCCGTGGCTAACCGACTAGAAAAGTTTTGTTGCTTGAACAACTAGTTTGTTGAAGCGATCGCTCAAGTCGTTAGCACGACGACGAATTGGTTGCGCTTAGAAAACTCATCCCATCCGGATTAGTTTTCATTAGTGAAAATTTTAATCCGGGGACATGGGAGCCGACGAGCCTCCGAGCATGCCATCAAGTTTAGTCGTTGAAACATGTTTAGCGAGGTTATCTATCGGTACCTGGTGTGTAGATACGGGAGTCATTGATCATGTCTACAACTCTTTGCAAGGGTTCCAGGAAATCAGACGACTAGCTGAGGGAGAGATTATCGTCTACATGGGCAATGCTCTGAAGGTGGCGGCTATTGCAATGGGAGATGTTTATTTATATTTTGATAGAAATAAAATTTTGGTTCTGAGAAATTGTCTTTATGTACCAATATTTAGAAAGAATTTGATTTCAATTTCTAAATTATTTATGGATGGGTAATCTATTTCTTTTAATGATAGAGTTGTTATAAAAAGGAATAGAGAGATTATCTGTTCTGGTTCATTGGTAGAAAATTTATACACTCTTGAACTAAAAAGTCCCACGATGCAAATAGAAATAAATAACTCATCTTCTAAATCTAATAAGAGAAAGGAACCCTCGAAAATGAACCAAACATATCTTTGGCATCTAAGGATAGGTCATATTAACCGGAGTAGAATTCAAAGGTTAATAGTTGATGGACCTTTGGGTTCATTGGTGGTGGAAGATTTCCCAACCTACGAATCTTGCTTGGAAGGTAAAATGACCAAGAGCCTTTTAGGGCCAAGGGTGTATAGAGCTAAAGATGTGTTGGAATCGGTTCATTATGATTTGTGTGGTCCTATCTTTATCTAGGCTAGAGGTGGTTTGAATATTTTGTCTCTT
This sequence comes from Wurfbainia villosa, assembly GCA_025175895.1. NCBI lineage: Eukaryota > Viridiplantae > Streptophyta > Magnoliopsida > Zingiberales > Zingiberaceae > Wurfbainia > Wurfbainia villosa. The sequence goes on along the minus strand of CM045992.1, from coordinate 31,424,616 downwards.
TTATTGACGATTATTCAAGATATAGATACATTTACTTGATGCGCCACAAGTCTGAATGCTTTGATAGGTTTAAAGAATTCAAGACTGATGTGGAGAAACGTCAAGTAAAAGTATCAAGACACTACTATCTGATCGTAGTGGTGAATACCTCTTGGAAGAGTTTAGAAGTTACTTATCAAAGGCTGGGACTCAATCTCAACTGTCTACACCTAGTAGACACCAGTAGAATGGTCTGGCGGAGCGAAGGAATATAACTCTTATGGAGATGGTTAGATCGATGATGAGTTATTCTGAGTTACCATATTCATTCTAGGGGTATGCTCTGGAAACGACAGTATATATTCTGAACTTGGTACCATCTAAATCAGTACCTTCTACTCCCACAGAATTGTGGACTGGGCAAAAGCATAGTCTGAGACATATTCGCATTTGGGGTAGTCTAACATATGTGCTGAAGGGTGATGCTGGTAAGTTGGAATCTCATACAGAAGTGCGCTTGTTCGTAGGCTATCCCAGCGGAACGAAAGGTGGCTTGTTCTATAGTCCTATAGATCAAAGGGTGATCGTTAGCACGAATGCCCAATTTTTAGAGGAAGACTATATGATGAACCACAAGCCCATGAGCAAGATTGTTCTCAAGGAATTAAGAGGGGAAGTCACTACTTCAGTACCAACGATACAAGAGGACATACCACAGGTGACTGCACCACGTGTCACAGAAGATACACAGGTGATACCTCGTCATAGTGGGAGGGTTGTTAGACAACCTGATAGATTTATGTTCTTGGGGAAATCCTCTGATTTGGTCCCTGGCGAACATGAACCTCATCCCTGGACATATGACGAGGCAATCCAAGATAAAGATGTGGTATCTTGGCAAATGGTGATGAATTCTGAGATAGAATCTATGGATCGATTTAAATCAGGTCTTGGAGCTAGTAGAACCACCCAATGGTGTAAAAGCCATTAGATGCAAGTGGATCTATAAAATAAAGAGAGGATCATATGGGAAGGTAGAGACCTTCAAAGCAAGGGTTGTTGCGAAAGGGTATACTCAGAAAGAGGGTATCGATTATGAGGAGACCTTTTCGCCGATAGCCATACTTAAGTCTATCCGGAATCTCTTGTCTATTGCTGCTCATATAGATTATGAGGTTTGGCAGATGGATGTCAAGACAACTTTACTTAATGGAAGTCTTGAAGAAAACATCTATATGGAGTAACCAGAGGGATTCATTGCAAAGGTCAAAGAGCATCTTGTGTACAAGCTTAATCGATCTATTTATGGATTGAAGCAAGCTTCGAGATCTTGGAACATCCACTTTGATGATGTAATCCAGTAATATTGATTTATTCAAAGTCTGGATCAGTCTTGTGTATACAAGAGATGTGACGGAAACATAGTGGTATTTCTTGTACTATACTAGATGACATTTTGCTCTTTGGCAACAATGGCAAAGTGTTATCAGACATAAGGGTATGGTTGTCCAAACAATTTGATATTGTTGGTGCAGGGGCACTAGATAATCAAACCTGTGTTTTGATTATGACAAAGACACAAGGTTAAGTTTACATCATTATCTCACGAGCTAAATCGAGTGTGCAAAAAAGTACTAAAGCTAGAGCTGAAGGCTAGCGACACCCGGAGGAAGCCGAGATGGTTGGGCGACACTCGAGTGACTTCGGAGGGAGTCCAAGGAATCGAGTGGAAGGCCGGAAGCGAGAGCTACAAAGGAAGTATCGAGGTAAGCTTGTGTGAGTGAGAGATGGTAAGGTCGTGTCCTCTGTACGGGGACGACCATAGGCGACGATCCGACTAAGAATTCCTGTGGAAGGTCTAGTTTGAGATCGGACGGTTAGAAACTGTCGCATTTACCATTTTCCATACTAATCTCTTACTGCAGGAAAGTGGCCAGGCTAGTAGTCGACTGCTGGACATTGAGCAGTCGACTGATGGTGACGAATCAGCCTTTGCGCTAGGTCAAAATGGATAAGGTTTGACACGGCCACTTCGTGATAAAATTTGTACAACTTCATGATCTGTTCCAAAAAAAGAGGAGACATATTCAAGGGCCAAAATATATAAAAGGAGGGGAGGATTCCAACTCCAGAGATCATCAAGTTTATTCTCAAGTGCTCCTACAACGCTAAAGCTCCAACACCGTCACAACGCCGACGCAACGACAAGTTCTCATCCTTTTCGTCGACAGCAGCAACAAGTAACATATTCTATTATATTCTTTGTTTTTATTCGTAACGAGGTGAGGTAGGCTTGTTGCCTCATCCTCGTATCTTCGGTTTTGTTATCGTTGTCTCCTACCTCCAATGAGAAGGAGACGTTATAGTACTTTGCCCTCCGTACGCGATCTAGGACCGATAGGGCCTTGGAGTAGCAACTGCTGGGTTGTGAACCAAGTAAAATAAATGTGTCTCTTTATTTTCCGCTATGCTTACTCATGTATCGAACGAACGAACGAAAAGTTTTACGCTTGCTATTCACCCCCCCCCTCCCCTCTAGCGATGCTTCTCGATCCAACAGATATGAATGACTTGGGAGAAGTGGGACACATCCTTGGGATCAAGGTTATAAGGGATCACAAGAAAAGGATGTTGTTCTTATCTAAATCTTCATACATAGACACTATTCTATCTCTCGTTAGCATGCAGAACTCCAAGAAAGGTTTTCTACTTTTTCGGCATGGAGTACCTTTATCTAAAGAGATGTGTCCTAGAACATCAAAGGAGAGAGAGGAGATGAAGACAGTTCCTTATGCTTCAGCGATAGGAAGCCTCATGTATACTATGTTTTGTACGAGATCAAAAATCTTCTTTGCCGTGGGCATGATTAGCAGATATCAGAGTAATCCAAGACTGGGATATTGGACTACGGTAAAGCATATATTGAAGTACCTAAGAAGGACTAGGGATTATATGCTAGTATACCAGACAGATCAATTACTCCTTGTGAGTTACACAGATTCTGATTTCCAAACATATAGGGATAATAGTAAGTCTACCTCGAATTTTGTGTTTACCTTGCAAGGCGGATCCATTATATGGAGGAGCATCAAGTAGAAATGCGTGGCGGAATCGACCATGGAAGCTGAGTATGTGGCAGCCTCTAAGACAGCCAAAGAAGTTGTATGTCTCAGGAACTTCTTGATGGACTTGGATGTGATTCCTGGGCTGCCTAGAACTATCACAATTTATTGTGATAACAATGGTGCAGTTGCAAACTCGAAGGAACCACAAGCCCATAAGGCAAGTAAACACATAATACACAAGTACCACCTGATATGAGAGATCGTAAAGCGAGGATAAGTTACTATCGGCAAGATTGCATCAAAGGATAACCTGGTAGATCCTTTGACTAAGACCCTTCTAGCGAGAGCTTTTGATAGGCATGTGGAGGGAATGAGAATCAGATGTATGGCAGTTTGATCGCAGCATAATCTTTTAGTATAAGTGAAAGATTGTTGGGATGTATACTGAAAGCCTAGCCTTTGTATGAACATCTTCATTTTGAAATAAGTATCACATGATCATTGTTTGCATTTTATATTTATGCAGATTGTCTGATACTTTACATTGTAGATAACATGGTGTGTGGTGTCGCACAGAAGATCATGTTATCAGTTCCTTGTAGAGTATAAGTAGAGGCTCACAACCAAGATGGTTTTGGACAAACCATTGGCATGGTTGTAGTGTAATATGGTATTGGTTTATCTAGACCATAGAATTACACTAGTGCACTTTGTGTGTATTGAGCAGGACCGATTTAGAGGTGATTCAATTTATACTGACTATATAATTGAATCATACCTCAGATATTATGGTGTATATGCTCTTAATCCCGATATAATAACTGGCATATATACTTAGTATTTATTTCTTTCATTTACCAATGGGTGAGATTTATGTGTTAAATTGAAAGACCTGATAAGTTAGGAAATAATATTATTTACATGGTGCGTCGTTGATTATAGGAGAAAATCGTGTCTTGTATACTTGAATGATAAAGTTAATCATGTAAATCCTACAGGTGGACTGGTCCAACATGATGATAAGGATGAGTGGTACTACTCATTGAGTTAGTTATTAATTAATTAAATTATCAGTAATTTAATTAAATAATGGGCATTCGATATCTTAAACACGGATAGATATTTTGTACAAATAATATGTGGAGCCCATATTTAATTATGGGGGTCGGTTAGATAGATCTATGATGATCCTCTAGTGGAATGGATCATCATTAATGGATCGGGTTATATGTGGTTCATATCAATTGGGTGGCCAAGATCCAACTCCTCCTTATGGTCTCTATTGTAGCCTATTATAAATACCTCATGAAGCCTAGATCTATATAAGAGGTGGAGAGGCTTGGGAGGCAACAAGTTCTAGGGTTTGCTTCTTGATGCCAACGACAAGGGAGTTGTGCTAGGGTTTGGTGTTTGCTTCTCCTAGGGCTAGCGCCAACTTGTGCTAGAGTTGGCTTTTGTTTCTCCTAAGGTCGGCGCTCCTTCACCCTCTCCCTAAGGCCGATGCCACTTTCTCTCCCTCTCCTAGGGCCGGTGGCAACAAATCTCCTCTCCTCTCCTAGGGTCGGCGGACACCAACCCTTGAAGCCTTGGTGGTCGGTAGAAGCAAGGAGAAGAGGAGGCTTTGTGTTCGGCATGAGATAGGAGAAGAAGGGAGGGTTTTCTTTCCTTGCTCGGAGCAGCAAGGAAGGGAAGATATGTGGTCTAGGAGGCTTTAATTCTTGGAAGATCATCGCCCACACGACGTCCAAGAAGAGGATAGGAATACAATAGAAGATCAAGAGGTAAAACAAGAGGTATAATTTTGTTTAATATTGATTCTAGCTCTTTTGTATTTTGCATGTTATTGATTGACATGGACCCCGATGATAAACACAAAAATTGTCAACCCATTCATCATCTATTCCGAGGCTAATCAAGGAAAAGGGTTAGGTCACTTGAACAACAAGTTTGTTCAAGCGACCACTCAAATCGAATAGCACGATGATGAATCGGTTGCTTGGATAATCCATCTCCGTCCGGATTAGTTTTAATTAATAAAATTTTAATCCGGGGACATGAGACAGAATCACCATGCATAAGTGACCGAAGCGAAGAAGTGAAACGCGCCTTTCCATTCAGGACCAGCCAACCCTTTTCCTTTGGTCGGTGCCAAGTCCTCCACCAAGCTGTCCAATTTTGGACAGCTTGCTGTAGGGAATCCATGGAAGCTAGAGGGGGTGGGGGTGAATAGATTGTATTAGTTTCGTGATGGAAATCGTTCATGATCGAGTCTACAATTTTCATTAGCGTGCAACAGAATAATAGAAATAATTCAATAATGAAATAGAAAATAACAAATACATAAGTATTTAACGTGGTTCGGAACCGAACAGTTCCTACTCCACGGATTGAGCTCTAAGAGCTCTAGCGATTCCACAAACACACCACTATGCAATAACTCCTTCTCGACACAAGTCAGAGGTGGAGAAACCTCTTACAAAATTTTACATCAATAATACAAGTGAATAACAAGTAATTATAAGTGAATGCAACAAAAGAAAGCAAAGAAAACTTTACACAAATCTTTTGGAAGCTTGCTTGTTGATTGCCTTGGACTAACAGCTGAAGGCCCTGATTTGCAATAGCAAATCGCTTCAAAACATAGAAGAAAATCGGTAGTGATTTCCTCCACGAGCTCCATTTAAAGCTATAACCTGGGCTGGAAATCGTCAATCATTCGACTACTCGGGATCATCAGTCGACTGATGCTGCTGTTGTCGTGAGACAACGGCTAGATCCATGCTAGAAAAATCCAACGGATCCATCATCAATCGATTGATCATGACCATCAGTCGACTGTTCGAGCATCCACTTGACTGCTAACCCCAGCAGTGGAGTCAAACTCCATTCTATGGCAAAAAAACCGAGCACCAGTTGACTGATCACAAGATCAGTCGACTGCTTGGCCAATTAGTCGACTTCCCTCCTTTGGCAGTTGACTGCTAGGCCAATTCCCGTAGTCAAACCTTAGTTGACTCATGCCAGTCGACTGCCACATCACGCCAGTCGACTAGCACACCTCAAACATGAGGTTTTAGCCCATGTATGATTCCCCCATAATTGTTAGACGACCCTTAGCCTAGACCTAAACCTTCTAGCCATCTCCGTCAGCCTCATGCCTCTCAGATCACTCCAAGTCATCCATGACATGTTCATCCATTGCGCTAGCCTTCAGATGCTTCCATCGGCTATGTCATGCAAATGGTGTCTACACCGCCAAGGCACATTGGACTTACGCTGCCAAGACTCCGCATGGACTTTACGCCACCAACCATTGGACTTATGCTGCCAAGACTCTCGCTTGGACTTTACGCTTCCAATATCAAACCCCTTGCACTTCTCAAATGACAAGACTCAAGTTTGGACTTTCCCTTGCCAACCCATGTTGGGCTTTCCATGCCAAGACCCATGCTTGGACTTTTCCTTGCCAAGAACCATGCTTGGACTTTACATGCCACGTACTCAAGACTTGGACTTTCCATAACATGGTCAACTCCAGTCAACCATCAAAATCCCCTCGAGTCAAACTCGAGTCCGATTAATCATAATCCGGGTCGATTGTTTGAACAATCTCCCCAAGACCTTATTAGACATCAATGTCAACTCACTATGTCAAACATCAAAACATTACTCGAGTTAAACTCGAGTCCGGTCAATTGTGACCTAGACCGATTGCACCAACACTTGCTTCCTTATTGTTAGAGAATCGTTTGGATGACTTTTGGATCTTCGACAACAACTTTCTTACTGGGGATTGGATCTCCGAAAATCCTCATAGGTGGAGGACCAAGGATTCATCAATCGATTGACGAATACCTCTTCGGAGAAGTGAGTTTTGGGGACTCATTTTTGCATCTGAATTTTGATTCAGATTGTGATATTCTCTCGATCACATCGTCTTTAACACGAGGCTAGTGACTCCTATGAAGATGAGGCTCGTAGCTTGGCAAAGCTATCCCGACAGTACTCAATGGGGATACGGATAGAGGCAATTCTAGTGTGAGTTACTCCGATTAATGTCATTCTCGCTGCACGTGATGCGTCAGGTATAACTAGCATAATTTCCTTTTATTGCAAAATTTGAAACTGTAATTATGTCTACACATGTTTTATCTTGCATGTGTATGGTGTGTGTGTTGTAATAAATTAGATTTATTGTTTTTATTTCTTTCGCTGTGCACATGTTTACGAAATATGTTAGAACACACACCCGCTGTGTTGCCGGGGAAACCCAACATAAAGTGTCCCTCGATTCTGCTGCAGGAGGTGCTTTGATGAATAAGACTATTGAGGAAATAGAGGAGCTGATCGAAGAGGTTGCCCAGAAGGTGCTTTGATGAATAAGACTATTGAGGAAACAGAGCAGCTGATCGAAGAGGTGGCCCAGAACCACCATCAATGGGCTTCCGATCGTAGTCACCCAGCACCTACAATTGGTCGATATGTTGCGAACTTCGTTGATCACCTAGCAGCAAGAATGAACGTACTTCACAGATGATTCAACTCTCTAAACCCTGCTTCTACACGTGTAGTCAAAACCATTGAAGAGGAAGCAACAGCATACCAAGAGGACTATTATGGAGGGCAGGGCAGTTTAGAAGAATGAATTCAGCATGTCGATGTGGTTGGCGACCACAACCAAAGGGCTAACCACCCATATTCGAGCACTTACAACCCCGGATGGAGGAACCACCCGAGTTTTTCCTATAGGAATAATTCGGGGAATTTCCAACAATCGGGAGGAAATGGGAAGTCACAACCATCTAGCACTTGTCTAGAAAATATGATAGAGAACTTCATTCGGGCACAACAAGAAGCGAACGTTGAATTTCAGCAGTGACATTCGCAGACGGAAATGATGATTGAAGATTTAAAATTGTGTGTAAAGTGTTGGTTCAATCGACCCAGGTTACGATTGGCCAGGACTCGAGCTTGACCCGAGAGATATTTTGATGTTCGACAAAAACATATGACAATGTGATTGTCATGGGAAAGTCCAAGTCTTGGGTACTTTGCATGGAAAGTCCAAGTGGGACACTTGGCATTTGGGAAAGTCCAAGCATGGATCTTGGCAATGGAAAGTCCAACATGGGTTGGCAAGGTAATGTCCAAGTCTTGAGTACTTAGCATGGAAAGTCCAACATGGGTTGGCAAGGAAAAGTCCAAGCTTGAGTCTTGGCATTTGAGAAGTCCAAGGGGTTTGATATTGGTTGCGTAAAGTCCAAGTGGGAGTCTTGGCAGCATAAGTCCAATGGTTGGCGAAGTAAAGTCCAAGCGGAGTGTTGGCAGCGTAAGTCCAATGTGCCTTGGCGGTGTAGACATCGTTAGCATGACATAGCCAATAGAAGCACCTGAAAGCTAACGCAATGGATGAACAAGTCATGGATGACTTGGATGGATCCGAGAGGCATGAGGCTGACGGAGGTGGCTAGAAGGTTGTGGTCTAGGGTAAGGGTGGTCTAGCAAGTATGGGAGCACCATACTTGGATTAAAACCTCATGTTTGAGGTGTGTCAGTCAACTGGTGCCATGTTCAAATCTACTGGCGTGATTCAACAAGGGTTTGACTGCAGAAATTGGACTTGCAGTCGACTACTAGAAGAGGGAAGTCGACTGATTGGCCAAGCAATCGACTGATCTTGTGATCAGTCGACTGGTGCTCGATTTTTCGGGCATAGAATTGAGTCTGACTCGACTGTTGGGGTTATCAGTCGAGTGGAGGCTCTATTAGTCGACTGATAATGGATCCGTTGGATTTTTCCAGTGTAGATCTTGTCGTTGTCTCACGACAATAGTGTCATCAGTCGACTGATGGTCCCGAGCAGTCGACTGATCGACGATTTCTAGCCCAGGTTGAAGCTTTAAATGGAGCTCGTGGAGGAGATTTCGGCAAGAGATTCTTGAGGCTTTTAGGCTGATTTGTTATTGTAAATCAGGGTATCCAAGATTAAGTCAAGTAACCAAGCATTCAAGTTATCAAAAGCAAAGTGTTGTAAAGTTTTCTTTACTTGTCTTTCATATTTGTATTGTATATTGCTTATAATCTATTGTAAGAGGGTTCTCTGCCTCCGACTTGTGTCGAGAAGGAGTTATTTGTGATTAGTGATTGCATTAGCGTCGCTAGAGCTCTTTAGAGCTTGATCCATGGAATATGAACCATTCGGGTTCGAACCACGTTAAATATTTGTCTTTGCATGATTGTCTTGTTTTGTTATTGCTATTATTATTTTTCCGCTGCGTGCTAACAAAATTTGTAGAGACAAACGCAATCGAAATCCATCTCGAAACGAATACAAGCTATTCACCCCCACCCCCCTCTAGCTTCCAAGGATTCCCTACAAGTGGTATTAGAGTAAGGTCGCTCTACAAGTTTAACAACTAAGGGAGCACGCTAGAGGGTGAAGATGGAAGTTCAAGAGCAACTAGGTTGGGACATCAACACACCGGTCCCTTACACCTTATATGGATGAGAAGGCTTCAATTATTGGAAGAGAAGAATTGATGATTTTATCATGATGAGGGACTTCGAAGAATGGTCCATTTTGATGGAGGGATATAGCTACTCACTAGGACCAAAGGGAGGGTTCCTCAAGAAAAAGAGACGGACCGAAGAGCAAGTTCAAGCCTTCGAGAAAAATGATAAGGTAATGAAGTTTTTAATTGATTTAATACCTTACAATATCTTGTGTGTGTTAGGAAATTATGTAGATGCCATGGAGCTATGGAGCCAAGTGGCAGAGCTCCATGGAGATTCATTACCGGTCCAAGAAGAAGGACCATCACTGGCTCAAGAAGAGGAGGCCGAAGATGAATCCTCATCCTCAAAAGCGAGTGAGGATTCTGAAGTTGATAGGGAGTCAACTTTTGAATCGGTGGAAGAAGAGGAAACCTCCACCTCTAGGATTGAGGGGGAGGATATTAGAGCATCCTCAACACCGGAGCAACAAGAGGAGCCATCCACGTCCGGTCGAGAGGAAGAGAAAGCTCAAGAGACCCTCATCACCAAACTAGGTAACTCGAGCAATTTGGTTTTAAATAAAAAACATATAATTTTCTTTGAGTGTAGGGAAAGTGGGCATTACAAGAGCAAATGCCCAAAGAGAGTAAGAAAAGCTCCACCGGTGCCCAAAAGTCAAGAAAAATCAAAGGAAGTCGGTTCCCCAACCATCAAAAGCAAGAAGCATGTTGTGTGCTTCAAGTGTCACCACGAAGGACATTATAGGAGTCAATGTCCTATGGGGAAGAAGAAGGGGCAAGAAGGAGCGACTCATGTAGGGGTAGCTAAGGCTAACCTTAATGTATACTTCAATAATGCTCTCTCTAATTTAAATATCAAAAACATTCTAGGGATTTTAATTCTCTTGCAATTTATGAAAAGCATGCTAATAGGAACAAGTATTTTTGTCTAGGAGCGAAGAATATTCATTTCAATAATATGGAGAAATTTGGGACTAATATCCCTAAAACAAATTTATCTAAAGACATATCTAGGTCAAATAATTTTAGACCAATTCTACCAAGGGAGACAATTAGAAAGGTATAAGAGCACCTAGGTTTTAACCCCAAATGGATTAGGCATATGCCTAGGAAGAACCATGCCCAAGGATTAAATCAAAATTCAAAAATTGGGCAATTAGAGGTTGAAAATTAAGCCTTGAGGTCAAGGCTTGAAAAACTTGAAAAAACCCTTAGAATTATGCAAAATCAAGTTAAAGGGTCAAATGGTCAAATTCAAGAGTCTAGGACCAAGAGTCAACACTTAGGGCCTAAGAGACAAAAGTCAACCAAGGGCAAGAAGGGTTTGGGCCACAAACCTAAGCCTAAGGTATCTTATCATAGTGTTCCATTTGATTATGCAACACAAACTAGGTCTAGGAAGACCAAGGTCAAAAGGGAAGTCATCCCTAGAGTTGACCAAGGTATGTGCCTAGTGGCTAGGGTTTCAAGGAAACCTAGGAAAGCCACTAAGAAGGTTGCAAGGGGAGTTACCCCTAGAGTTAACCTAGGTAAGGCTCAAATGACCAAGGCTAATAAGCCTAGAAGGGTCATTAGGAAGGTATCTAGGGATGTTATCCCTAAGGAATACCTAGTAAACCCTAGGAGCTCAAATAGGTTTTGGGTTTCCAAGAGCGTGATTGATTCACGCTAGATGGGTTTAGGGTGTGGCAACTTTAAATGGAAAGGTAGTTGACCTAACCATGGTAAAGGTGGCACTTTAGGTAATATTCAAGGTTATGAATACCTTGAAAATAGATTTGATATTATGATCCTAAAAGATTTTAGGATATGCTAATACATTTTTGGGATTGTAAAAAATAATCAAAATGATACAATTTAGGTTTAAAAGTCATAGTGTGCCATTTTGGGTTTTTAGCACACTTTGGAGAAAATTAGTATTATGGAAAAATATACTTAATTATATCAAATGACAATCAATATTAAAATTTAGGTATTGTTATACCTATGCATTTAATTTGCCATGCCTTGATTGCCATATAACATGCCATGACATCATGTTTGATTCTTAACCATTTTATATGTCATGATCATGTTTAGGATTAAGGATTAATGTCATGTGTTTTTCGATTCCATCTTATTCCATGACATCATGATTATGAGTATGAGTTTATTTATATCATCATTAATGCCATAATCATTCATGCATTTGAATTTGATTAAAATTGATTTAAGGACAATGGCATGACTTGGAGTCCCATTTATAAGGGAATCAAGTAGTGTTGCCTTAGGAAAATGCATGAAACCGTAGATTAGGAGAACAAAACCCACATCTCAAATCACATTGACAAGTATGTGTATTTATACACCTTAGATACATGTGAGATGCTAGGATATGAGTTAAGTTCAAGGTGCATAGTTTTTGCATCTAGATTAACTAAAACTCATCTAATTTCAAGATGGATCATTGGGAAAGCTTGTGTACAAGTCATGTACATTGACCCCAAGGAATACGATCCAATATAGGTTTTCAAAAACATTTTAAAATCATTTTAGAAAACCTTGGTGAAGTCTATATTTTGATAGCAATCACCATTGATAGAGTTGACACAAAATAGGACCAAAGCATTGAAAATTTCAATGGTTTTGAGTTTTGTATCAAACTCATTATTTTATGGGTAAAATAATTTTCAAATATTTTTCACCCATTGTATTGGTCATAAGTATTATACATATGAATTTTCATGAATTTTTTATATAAGTATAATTATTTATGAATTTATGAATTTCATTTCTAGTGATTGAAATTCTGAAAATTCAGTTATCTGTCGACTTCCCTTGGTGGCGTCGACTGATGGAGACGGCAATCGATTGATATCTGATAAAGTCGACTGCTAAGACTGATTTTGGGTAAACAAGATTGTTTAGCCCATTTTCAACCATAGTAAAGTTTCCTAACCACTCCTAACCCTATGATATGCTTTGGGAAGCATTATAAAGGGTGAAAATCCATTGGATATGGATTAGGAGAGTTGTTTAGGGTTTGTATCAAATTTAAGGATGGGAGAGTTCATGTTTGAACTTTGAACCTTATTTTTGATGGTTTAGATTTCCTATTGGCTTAAGGACTTCCCAAGGACATTGTTGGTGCAATGGTTATGGGGGAGCAAGCCTTTAGGGGGGAGGTATCCATCATGGGATGATGGATGAAAATGGGATTTTGAGATACCCAATTTGGAAATTGGGAGAGTGAATAGGATTGTCTCTCTTGAGTGATATGGGACTTATCACTAGGAAAATGGTAGGCATCCTAGGTATTTTTGGACCAAGGGAGAGATTGTAAGATCTCATTGGGATATGAGACATTGACCTCCTTGGAGAGAACCTTTTTGATGTTAGTCAAAAAGGGAGAGAATTTATTAGGAGAATGACATCAATTGGGAAAATTGATGGGGATGATTGGTTTGAGTTAGATGGTCTAACTCAATGGTTTGTTTGGTTTTTGTTTAACATAAAAAAGGGAGAGATTGTTGGTGGAATCGACCCAGGTCATGATTGACCAGGACTCGTGCTTTACTCGAGCAATGTTTTGATGTTCTACAAAAACATATGACAATGTAATTATCATGGGAAAGTCCAAGTCTTAGGTACTTGGCATGGAAAGTCCAAGTGGGCCACTTGGCATTTGGGAAAGTCCAAGCATGGGTCTTGGCAATGGAAAGTCCAACATGGGTTGGTAAGGTAAAGTCCATGTCTTTAGTACTTGGCATGGAAAGTACAACATGGGTTGGCAAGGGAAAGTCCAAGCTTGGCGACGTAAAGTCCAAGCGGGAGTCTTGGCAGCATAAGTCCAATGGTTGGCGGCGTAAAGTCCAAGCGGAGTCTTAGCAGCATAAGTCCAATGTGCCTTGGCAGTGTAGACACCGTTAGCATGACATAGCCGATGGAAGCACCTGAAGGTTAGCGTAATGGATGAACAAGTCATGGATGACTTGGAGGGATCCGAGAGGTGTGAGGCTGATTGAGGTGCCTATAAGGGTTAGGTATAGGCTAAGAGTGGTCTAGCAAGTATGGGGGCACCATACTTGGGTTAAAACCTCATGTTCGAGGTGTGTCAATCGATTGGTGTCATGTGGCAGTTGACAGGCATGAGATAACTAGGGTTTGACAGCGGGAATTGGCTTAGCAGTCGACTGTCAGAGGAGGACAGTCGACTGATCTTGTGATAAGTTGACTGGTGCTCAGTTTTTTTGGCACAGAATGGAGTCTGACTCGACTATTAGGGTTAGTAGTCGAGTGGAGGCTCTATCTATCGACTGATGGTAATGATCAGTAGACTGATGAAGGATCCGTTGGATTTTTCTAACGTGGATCTAGCCATTGTCTCACGACAACAGTGGCATCAGTCGACTGATGGTCCCGAGGAGTCGATTGATCGGTAATTTCCAGCCCAGGTTGAAGCTTTAAATGAAGCTCGTGGAGGAGATTTCGACAAGCAGTTCTTGAGGCTTTTGGGGCGATTTGTTGCTGCAAATTATGGTCTCCAAGTACAAGGTAAGTAACCAAGCATTTAAGCAATTAAAAGTAAAGTGTTGTAACATTTTCTTTACTTGTCTTTCATATTTGTATTGTATATTTCTTGTAATCAGTTGTAAGAGGTTTCTCCGCCTCCGACTTGTGTCGAGAAGGATTTATTTGTGACTAGTGATTGCATTGGCGTCGCTAGAGCTCTTTATAGCTCGATCCGTGGAGTAGGAACCATTCGGTTCCGAACCACATTAAATATTTGTGTTTGCGTGATTGTCTTGTTTCGTTATTGCTATTTTTATTATTCAGCTGCATGCTAACGAGATTTGTACAGACAAACGCAATTGAAATCCATCTCGAAACGAATACAAGCTATTCACCCCCCCCTCTAGCTTCCAAGGATCCCCTACATAAAGGATATCACCAACAGGCAAAAGACGCTAGAAATTCAAGTAGCTTAGATTGCCAACTAGATCTCCAAAGTACCGGGGAAATTGCCAGGAAAGTCAGAAGTAAATCCGGTAGAGCAGTGCAAGGCGATGACGTTGCGGAGTGGAAGGATTCTTAAAGAGATGCCGAGCCGATGTGTTGTCGGACCAGAACCAAGACCCGAAATAAAGGAAACTTTGAGGGTGACATGGAAGAAAGAAGTCAAAAACATAGATCAGGAGCTTGCCGTGAAAACTCAACCACCCTTGACGGTACCATTCGCCCAGCGGCTAACCAATGTAAAGAAAGATGCTGAGTTCAGTAAATTTCTGAACATGCTAAAGTCGATCTCTGTAAAGGTGCTGATACTCGAAGCGCTGCACCAAGTGCCCCAATTCGTAAGATTAATTAAAAGATATTCTAGCACATTGTAGGAAGGTCGAAAAGTCTGAGACAGTGGCCCTCATGGAGGAATCAAGTGCTTACCTCCGAAACGAGACCACTCAAAAACTAAAAGATCCGGGGAGTTTCTATATCCCATGTTATATAGGGTGATTAGCAAAGCCTTCCGTGACTTGGGCGCTAGTGTGAGCTTGATGCCCTATACCCTATGCAAAAAGCTAGGGTTGGGGAATTTAAAGTTCACCACTATGACATTACAGCTGGTCGACCATTCATACCGATACCCACTGGGGATTCTGAAAGATGTGCCTGTAAAGGTGGGAAATTTTACACTTCCAATCGACTTTGTGGTCATGGAAATGGAAGAAGATCCGAAGATTCTCGTCATCCTTGTGTTGGTGCAGCGGCACTAGATAATCGAACCTGTGTTTTGATTATGACAAAGACACAAAGTTAAGTTTACATCGTTATCTCACGAGCTAAATCAAGTGTGCAGAAAAGTGCTAAAGCTGGAGCTGAAGGCTAGTGACACCCGGAGGAAGCCGCGGTGGTCGGGCGACACTCGAGTGACTTCGGAGGGAGCCGAAGGAATCAAGTGGAAGGCCGGAAGCGAGAGCTACTATCGAGGTAAGCTCGTGTGAGTGAGAGATTGTAAGGTCGTCTCCTCTTTACGGGGACGATCGTAGGTGGCAATCCGATTAAGACTTCCCGTGGAAGGTCTAGGTCGAGATCGGACGGTCAGAAACCATCGCATTTATCATTTTCTGAGCTAACCTCTTACTGGAGGGAAGTGGCCAGGCTGGCAGTCGACTACTGGACATCAAGCAGTCGACTGATGCTCATCCGTCGACTGATGCTCATCAGTCGACTGATGGCGACGAATCAACCTTTGCGCTAGGTCAAAATGGATAAGGTTTGACGCGACCACTTCGCGATAAAATTTGGACAACTTCGTGATCTGTTCTGAAAAAAGAGGAGACATATTCAGAGGCCAAAATCTATAAAAGGAGGGGAGGATTCCAACTTCAAGCATCATCATGTTTATTCATCAAGTGCTCCTACAACGCCAACGCTCCAACGCCATCATAACACCGACGCGACGACAAGTTCAAATCTCCTTCGTCGGCAGCAGTAGCAAGTAATTATTTTTATTGTATTCTTTATTTTAATCATAACGAGGTGAGGTAGGCTTGTTGCCTCATCCTTGTACATTCGGTTTTTGTGATCGTTGTCTCCTAACTCCAACGAAGAGGAGATGTTATAGTGCTTTGCCCTCCGTACGCAGTCTAGGACCGATAGGGCCTTGGAGTAGCAATCGTTGGGTTGTGAACCAAGTAAAAATAAACATGTTCTTTTATTTTCCGCTGCTCTTACTCGTTTAATTTTCTACTCGAATGAAACGTCGAAAAGATTTACGATCGCTATTCACCCCCCCTCTAGCGACGCTTCTCGATCCAACACCTTGGGCGACCATTTTTAGCAACTGTCAGAATGGTCATTGACATCAAGAATCACAAATTAACACTAATAGTAGGAGACGATAAGATGGAATTTGTGCCTGCTAGCGTGACAAGTCAGGGACTCGTGTTAGGGAAGTACGTTATTCTAGCCAAAGATAAAGAGGAAAGCGTATATAAAGTTTTCGAGATGGATGAAGGGAGGTTTATATAACCTCCAGAGCCGAGTTGAGATAATGGAGTGTGGTTGAGTTAAAAGATCTTAAACAAAGCACTTCTTGGGAGGCAACCCAAGTTTAGATTTTACTTGTGTTTGACTTTATTGCATAGTTTAGATTTTTTTTTCTAGCATTTAGCATTTGTGCAAATTAAATCGAATTAGAAAGAACTTGCTAGATAGGAACAAAAACCCATTTTTGAGAGGCACAGGTGGACGTGTGTTTTCATACGACCATACCCCCATGAGGAAAAGCCCACACGATAGAAAAATAAGCGTACATGACTTGGCAATGTGGATTCACATTGTCGTGCCCCAACTTTCAGTGGCACACACGACTTGGCCGTGTGGATTCACATGGTCATGGTGCGTCAGGTATAAGGGGCATTGCACCATGTGTTTCACCCCAAACCTGCCATGTGCTTAAAGTTTTATTGTCCAAGCCATGTGAAATCATCTTCCCTACCTCCTAGGAGCCTCTCCAACCCTCAAGGATGCCCAAAAGAAGCAAACATGAGGAGGACAAGGCAAGTGGTGCCTCGATCTGCTACCTCTGAGCGAAGAACAAGGAGAAGGGACTCCCCACAAACTCTGAAGGAAGGTGACGCTCTTCCCTCCCTTGCATTTCATAATAACGAGCATAGGGAAAGATGTAACATGCTTTCTACTTGAAAAATCACCGCTACTAGGTATATAGATGAAGATCTCTTAGAAACCCTAGGTTTGTTTGGTGATATTCAAGCCCTATTTGCAAAAATAGGGTGGGGAGAGATCATGGAGGTAAGACACCCAACCTACCCTAGGATAGTTTTAAAATTTTTGAGTTCTTTAGAAGCAGAGATCTTGACGGGGAGAGAGAGCGAAGAGGGTAGGATTACCTTTAGGTTGTTTAACATTGAGAATGAATGGGCATTACACCAATGGAATAAGTGTTTTGGATTGCCTAGTGGGGGAGAAAGGAGAACCCCTATTGGGCTTAATGGCCGGACCTTTTGGTCCGAATTGATGGGGGAGAGTGCTTATGACCCTTCTAGGGCCAAAGCCTCACGTCTCCAAAACCTATCTTTCAGTACCTACACTAGATTATGGCGAGTACAATTTTCGGGAGAGGAGAGAGTGATGGTGTAGTGAGAGCGAGTGAGCTGCTTTGCTTGTGGGACATGCAAAGGACAATTGAGCATATGGCTAAGATTTGAGTTAGACTAAAACTGGTTAAACTTGAGTTAGACTCAAGTTGAACCATGGAAGATGATTCATCATCATGCATGATTAATTTGATTAATCATGCATGGGAATACCAAGAGCCTTGGTATTCATGAACGAGAATACCAAGGGCATTGGTATTAAGAGATGTCTTAATGAGGAGATAATGGCATTGATGGCTTGACCATAAAATGGTTTTTGTGCTCAATGTGGATGAGAAGTGGTGTTGTTCTTGTGTTTTGGGTGTGCAAGCCAAAAGGGCCAAGAGAGAAAGTGTTCTCTCATCTCCTCCTTCCTCTCCTTCTTCTTCCAAAAGTGTTCTTGGCGTTTTGCTAGGGGTTGCTAGCACAACGTGACTCCAAAGCTAGTGTGGGTGTCAGTGGTGATACTATAGATATATGGTTACCCTTACCGTATTGAGATCCGACAACGTTTAGAAAAGCGGGATTGCGAAGGGCACACACCGAAGGTATATTCCTCATCTAGATAAGATCTAGACTAGATTAAAGAAAATGACTTATATAGTTTTGCATGGATCTCTGGTGGGATCCGGTACAATTATTGTTTCCACTACGGTTGTGCAAAGTATTCGCTCGCGATGTTGTAAACATCAGATCCGGAGTTTTTCCCAATAGTGGCATCAGAGCCACTTGCAAAACATATACTTCGTTATAATGATTAATATGTGATATAAATCTAGATCTTCATGTTTTCTATGAGATATGAAATATATGAAATATGGATACACAAATTTTAGGCTTGAAATGTTGATAAAGGGGCAAAAAAACAGAGTTGAACAGGACGACACACGGTCGTGTTGAAAACCATGGCCTGGCCGTGTTCAACCCCACAGTCATGTTGAAAGACACGGCCTGGCCATGGGCGCCTCTGTGATAGCAACCCACGGTCGTGTGGAAAGACATGGCCTGCCCGTGTGGGCCTCTGATCATCCCAGCATGGTCGTTCCAATTGGCACGGCCCGACCGTGTAGGACACGGGATGATCTGGAAACGAGGGACTTGGTTTCATAGTGATTGACCAAGGGCAGCAACTCATTCAAGGAGTTGAAAAAATTTTTTTGCTTCGGGGGCGCTGCCCCTTGACCCCACTTGCTAATCGGCTAGTGGGACCATCGTGGGGTTGTGGCTTATCGATGAAGCGGCTTTAAAATTCATGTATGTATAATTAATTTTATAAAATCACATCATTATGAATGATATAATGCATGGTGCATGGTTATGGCCTAGGACCCAATATGATTGTGGTTGTATGTGTTGTGTGTGCATGTTGTAATTCATAATGCGACTTGCATGTCGCGCCTTCATCTATATTTTTCCTATTGTAAAATAGATTTAGACTCGAATGTAACTCGAGTGTTCTTATTTTGTAATTTACAAAATGAAGAAATGGAAAGTCCATTGAAGGGTGAAGTTACAAGGAGTATGCCAACAATATAGGATGACCGAAGGAAGCACTTGGAGAAGATGTCATCCCTAGGTTATCCATTCGCTCTTCTCATTAGCTTGAGAAGATCGTAGATTCGGGCCATAACCATGTCACGTTTAAAATTATATGTTGATATATATTATGCTTGCATGTGATGCTTGTGTATGTGATGCTTGTATGAGATGCATGCATAGTTAGTTGTCACAAAATTAGGTGACTTATAAATATGCTTACCAAAGTTTAATACTTACTCTTACCTTGTTCAATCGTGGTGCATTTGCCAAAGCAAAGTGACTCAATTTACCTTGGTAAAGTACGACAGGACAATTATGATGTCCGCCTATTAAACTTTGGGTTTGACTTAACTAAGCTCTCTCAATTAGATTGATGAACTTAGAGGCATAGCTCATACGAGACATCTACCTATATTATACAAATCTTGGGCGATTAGCCAAATCTAACTCAAGATAAGTAGTAATTTAGAAGGATATCTCATTCGATGGGCACTATGAACAAATGTTATTCTTAAAGATATACAAGAGTAACATTAGATGTAATTGGTACGAGTTACCTACCTAATTTATACGAGTCTTGTGCGATTAACCAAAGCTAACTCAGGATGCGGTATAATATAGATCTTGTACCACTTTTTGACCAGTGGGAGAATCATTTAGTTAATGGCCTAATTAAATGATTGAAATATGATACATGTCTGCATTTTTGTTGTAGATAACTATGTCTTCAAATACGTCAAATACCCTATCTCTGCGATCGGTCCTTGAGAATGACAAGTGTTGGGATTTCCGAGATGCAAAAATCACTTTTTGCGTTGCGGAAACCTTGGAAGCCCGGCCACGGATCCGTGCGAAGGTATAAAACATAAAACTACATGTATGTGTTATGAAAAACCTAGATCTACCATAGATATAAATGGTGAGAGAATTACCCTTGTAGCGACGCCCTTCGCTTATCCCGCTCGTCCAAACGCTTTATCGGATCTCGAAGAGTGTCAAGTGCACACTCCTCTACAAGTATCCACACAAACAAATGGTGGAGAAGAAACCTTAGAGTGTGCTAGCACCCTTGAGAGTTTCGGCCAAAGAGAGGATTGGAAGAAAGAGCTTGAGAGGAAGTCCCAAGGAAGAAGAAGATGGAGTTACCACAAAATGAATTCATCCCATGAATAACACTAAAGTGGTCGGCCACTCTTGGATGGGGGGTTACATCCATTCATCTAACTCCAAGAGCCAATGGCCCTTGGTCTCCCTCGTGAGGTGGCACCAAATGATATGTCCATGATGATGTAGAACATCATCATTGGCCGGCCCACATGCCATGTCACCATGACATGGCAATTGGTCAAGTCAAAATTAACCATTCATCTTCCTGAAGGGTTTAGCTTATCGAGTCCGTGAGGGGAAACTTCGTTTCCTACTTCACCTCGGTTTGCTTGACCATGGCGATCCCTTCGATGTCCCCCAATTAAAAATATTTAATCCAAGATAAAAGGGATTGCCCAAACAACCAAGTCATCATCGTGCTATTCGTTTAGAGAGGTCACTTGAACAAACTCATTGTTCAAGCGACCATCCTCTATTCTACGAGTAGCCGCGGAATAGACGATGTATGGATCGCCGGTTTTTGTGTTTATGCTCGGGATCCAAGTATTATTTAGCCATATACAGATTTATATCATGCTCATAGTTGAAAAACAAATACAAACATGTAACATATAAAGATTAGAGAATCGATATACCTCTTGATCTTCTAATGTATGACCTTCCTCCTTTCGGACGTCGTGTGGGCGACGCTCTACCAAAAGTCGAAGCTCCTAGATTGCAAATCTTCCTTCCTTGCTCTTCCAAAGTAAGAGGAAGAATAGTAACAAGGTTCTCCTCCTTCCTAAAACCAACCAACAAGGAACAAATAGAATCCTTGCCGTCGGCCAACTAGGAGGAGGAGTTTGTGGTGGAATCTGGCCAAGACACCAAGGGAAAGCCCTATATCTTGTTTCCACCACCTAAGGAGAAGGAGAAGAGAAGCTTTGTCCATC
The DNA here is from genome assembly GCA_025175895.1 of Wurfbainia villosa. Classification (NCBI taxonomy): domain Eukaryota; kingdom Viridiplantae; phylum Streptophyta; class Magnoliopsida; order Zingiberales; family Zingiberaceae; genus Wurfbainia; species Wurfbainia villosa. The sequence continues at coordinate 31,403,344 of CM045992.1, read as the reverse complement.
GACCAAGGTTGGAAAGGGGCTGGAAAAGCTGTTGGACGCCGGCCAATGAAGGAAGAAGAAGAAAGGGAAACCTTGCTTATTTGGTGTCGCCCAAGCCTCCAAACCCTAGCCCTAATCCTATCTCAACTAGGATTCCTCTCTTGCCGCCAAAAACCCTAGCTCTCTTGGATATTCATCACGCCAACCCCCTTGCCCTCCTTTTATAGAGTTAGGGATAAGTCATGATTTAATCTCCTCCATTGGTTCTAGGGATTTAATCTCAACCGTCAGATCTAGAGATTTAATCTCAACCATCGGATCTTAGAGATTTAATCTCTACCTATGGATCTTAGAATTTTGTTTCTATCCATTGGATTTAAGCTTCATGAGGTGTTAATAGGCTACATTAGGGACCATGAGGAGGAGTTGGATCTTAGCCACTCATTGATCAAGTCCACATAAAGTCCGATCCACTAATGATAATCCAATCCACTAAAGGATCTTCATCGATCTACCTCACCAACCCCTATATGATAATATGGGCTCCATATATTATTTGTACATTTCTCCCCGTGTTTAAGATCTCGAATGTCCGTCGATTAATTAATTTACTGATCATTAATTAATCAACATCTAACTCCATGAGTAGTACCACTCAACCATTTCATCATGTCGGACCAAGTCCACCTGCAGGATTTACATGATGAACCTTATGAGCTCCTCAAGGGGACATCATCATCCTAATATATAGGACACGGTTTTCTCCTATAATCAACGACACACCATATAAATAATATCATCTCCCAACTTACCGAGCCTATCGATTTAATCTATAAATCTCGCCCATTGGTAAATCAAAGAGACGAATACTAAGTATATGTGCCCGTTATTATATCGGGATTAAGAGCATGTACTAAATAATATCTGAGGTCCGATTCGATGATGTAGTCAGCAATAAATCGAATCAACTCTAAGTCGGTCCTGCTCAATATACACAAAGTGCACTAGTGTGATTCTATGGTCAAGACAAACCAATACCAAATCACAATACAACAATTCCGATGGTTTGTCCAAAGTCATCTCGGTTGTGAGCCTTTACTTATACTTTACAAGGAGATGATAACATGACCTCCCATGTGACACCACACACCATGTTATCTACAATGTAATGTATTAGACAATATGCATAACCATAAAAATATGAAAACAATGATCATGTGATTCTTATTTCATAATAAAGATGTTCATACAAAAGATAGACTTTTCAGTATACATCCCAACAATCTCCCACTTATACTTAAAGACTATGTTGTCCTCAATCTGCCATACATCTGATCCCTATTCCCTCCACATGCCTATTAAAAGCTCTCGTCGGAAGGGCCTTAGTGAAAGGATCTGCCAGGTTATCCTCCGATGCATTCTTGGCCACAACAACTTCTCCTCTCTTTACGATTTCTCGTATCAGGTGGTACTTGCGCTCTATGTGTTTACTAGCCTTATGGGCTCGTGGTTCCTTCGAGTTTGCAACTGCACCACTATTATCACAATAAATTGTGATAGTTCTGGGCAAAACTGGAATCACATCCAAGTCCATCAGGAAGTTTCTGAGCCACACAACTTCTTTGGCCGCCTCAGAGGCTGTCACATACTCAACTTCCATGGTAGAGTCCGCCACGCATTTCTGCTTGACACTCCTCCATACAATGGCTCCACCTCCCAAAGTAAACACAAAACCTGAGGTAGACTTATTGTTATCCCTATCAGATTTGAAGTCGGAATCCGTGTAACCCATAGGGAGTAATTGGTCTGCCCGGTAAACCAACATATAATCCCTAGTCCTTCTCAGGTACATCAATATATGCTTTACCGCAGTGCAATGTCCCTACCCTGGATTACTCTGATATTTGCTGACCATGCCCACGATAAAGCAGATATCTGGTCTCGTACATAGCATCGCATACATGAGGCTTCCTACTGCCGAAGAATAAGGAACCGCCTTCATCTCCTCTATCTCCTCAGATGATCTAGGACCCATCTCCTTATAGCCTTACATCCTTTTTCTACGATCCCTTATAACCTTGATCCCAAGGATGTGTCCCACCTCTCCCAAGTCCTTTATATTAAACTGTTTGGACAACCATACCCTTACGTCCGATAACACCTTGATATTGTTGATAATCAACAAAATGTCATCTATGTATAGTATAAGAAATACCACTACGTTTTCGTCACATCTCTTGTATACACAAGACTCATCCGGACTTTGAATAAATCCATAAGACTGGATTACCTCATCAAAGCGGATGTTCTAAGACCTCGATGCTTGCTTCAATACATAAATGGACCGATTAAGCTTAGATACAAGATGCTCTTTGCCTTTAGCAATGAATCCCTCTGGTTGCTTCATATAGATGTTTTCCTCAAGACTTCCATTAAGGAAAGTTGTCTTGACATCCATCTACCACACCTCATAATCCATATGAGCTGCTATGCATAAGAGAATCCGGATAAACTTAAGCATAGCTACCGGCGAAAAGGTCTCCTCATAATCGATACCCTCTTTCTGAGTATACCCCTTCGCAACAAGCCTCGCTTTGAAGGTCTCAACCTTCCCATCTATTCCTCTCTTTCCCTTGTAGATCCACATGCATCCAATGGTTTTTACACCATCGAGTGGTTCTACTAGCTTCCAGACCTGATTTGAATCCATAGATTCAATCTCATCATTCATTGCACTTTGCCAAGATACTGCATCTTTATCTTGGATTGCCTCATCATATGTCCAGGGATCAGGTTCATGTTCGCCAGGGACCAAATCAGAAGATTCTCCCAATAACATGAATCTATCAGGCTGTCTAACTGTAGGGTGTTGCTTCGGAGGCTTATTGGCTCCCATGTCTCCGGATTAAAATTTTCACTAAAGAAAGAATTAATCCGGATGGGATGAGTTTCCTTAGCAAAACCTATTCGTCGTCGTGCTAACAACTTGAGTGATCGCTTGAACAAACTAGTTATTCAAGCAACTCAACTCTTCTAGTTGGTTAGCCGCGGAAGAGACGACGGACGGATCGCCGATTTTTGTGTTTGTCTTCGGGGTCCATGATTATACAAAATATATACATACGCACACTTGTATAATCAACACATAAAATAACATGCTAAGATCAGAAAATAAAGTTGTACCACTTTAAACCTTACGATCTTCTACCGTATATCCTATCCTCCTCGAGGACGACGTGTGGGCGAAGATCCTCCACGAGTAGAAGCCTTCTAGATCGAGTTCTTCCCTTCCTTGTCCGCTACGAAAAAAGAGAAGAACCAACAAAACCTTTCCTTTCTAGAACCGGCCACCAAGCAAGGGAGTTTGATGCAACCGCCGGCCAAGGAACGAATGGATGAGCGCCGGCCAACCTTGAAAAGAGGTTGCCGCCGGCCACCTAGAGGTTGGAGAAGCACCGGCCACCAATTGTTGGAGGACCGCCGGCCACCAAGGATCAAAGGAGGAGGAAGAGGGCCGGCCAAAGCTTGGAGAAAGAAGGAGTGAGCGCCGGCCACCAAGGAGACAAGGAAGAAGATGGGCGTCGGCTTCTTGTCCAAGAGTTGCCGCCCAAAACTTTGCATCCAAACCCTAGTCGGCCAAACTAAAACCCTAACTCCAAAATTGAACCTCCTTTGCCGCCCAACCTAAGCCCTCTATTTATAGAATTGGGCTTAAGCCTCCTTTAATCTCCACCGTCGGATCTAGGGATTTAATCTCCACCATCGGATCTAGGGTTTTATCCCAACCGTCGGATCTAGGGTTTCATCCCAACCGTCGGATCTAGGATTTCATCCCAACCGTCGGATCTAGGGTTTCATCCCAACCGTCGTATCTAGGGTTTCATCCCAACTGTCGGATCTAGAGATTTAATCCCAACCGTCGATTCTAGGGTTTCATCCTAACCATCGGATCTAGGGATTTAATCCCAACCATTGGTTCTAGGGTTTCATCCCAACCATCGGATCTAGGGATTTAATCCCAACCGTTGGTTCTAGAGTTTTGTTTTACATCCTTGGATCTAGACTACGTTAGGATTATATTAGGCTACGATAGGGACCATAAGGAGGAGTTGGATCTTGGCCACCCGATGGATCGGAACCACACTAACTTGATACATCAATGATGTTCCATTCCACTAGAGGATCATCATTGAACTACCTCACCAACCCCCATAAATTAATATGGGCTCCATATATTATTTGTACATTCATCTCCCCGTGTTTAAGATATCGAATGTCCATCAATTAATTGATTTACTGACCATCAATTAATTAACATCTAATTCCTCGAGTAGTACCACTCAACCTTATCATCATGTTGACTAAGTCAACCAGCTGGGTTTACATGATGAACCTTATGAGCTCCTCAAGGGGACATCATCAACCTAGTATATAGGACACGATTTCCTCCTATAATCAACGGCACACCATGTAAATAATATTATTTCCCAACTTACCGGGCATATTAATTTAATCCATCTAAATGTCACCCTCTGGTAAATCAAAGAAATAAATACTAAGTACTTGTGCCCGTTATTATATCGGGATTAAGAGCATGTACAACATAATATCTGAGGTCCGATTCAATTATGTAGTAAGCAATAAATTGAATCACCTCTATGTCGGTCCTGCTCAATACACCTAAGTGTACTAGTGTAACTCCATGTTCAAGACAAAACAATACCAAGATACACTACAACCATGCCAATGGTTTGTCCAAAACCATCTTGGTTGTGATCCTCTACTTATATTTTACAAGGGACTGATAACATGATCTTCTGTGCCACACCAAGCACCATGTTATCTACAATGTAAAATATTAGACAATATGCACACACATATAATAAATATATAAAGTGCAAACAATGATCATGTTATTCTTATTCCAAAATAAAATGTTCATACAAAGAGATAGGCTTTCAGTATACATTCCAACAATCTCTCACTTATACTAAAAGACTATGCCGTCATCACACTGCCATACATCTGATCCCCATGTCCTCCACATGGCTATCAAACGCTTTCGCTGGAAGGGCCTTAGTGAATGGATCCGCCAGGTTATCCTCTGATTCAATCTTGGAGACAGCAACTTCTCCTCGCTTTACGATCTCTCGTATAAGGTGGTACTTGCGCTCTATGTGTTTACTCGCCTTATGGGCTCGTGGTTCCTTTGAGTTTGCAACTGCACCACTGTTATCACAATAAATTGTGATAGTTCTGGGCAAACCAGGAATCACATCCAAGTCCATCAAGAAGTTCCTGAGCCATACAGCTTCCTTGGCTGCCTCAGAGGCTGCCACATACTCAGCTTGCATGGTAGAGTCCGCCACGCATTTCTGCTTGACACTCCTCCATACTATGGCTCCACCTCCAAAAGTAAACACAAACCCCGAGGTAGACTTACTCTTGTCCCTATCTGATTGGAAATCCGAATCCGTGTAACCCACATGGACTAATTGATCTGCCCGGTAAACCAGCATATAATCCCTAGTCCTTCTCAGGTACTTCAATATATGCTTTACCGCAGTCCAATGTCCCTGTCTAGGATTACTCTGATATCTGCTAACCATGACCATGGCAAAGCAGATATCCGGTCTCGTACATAGCATAGCATACATAAGGCTTCCTACTGTCGAAGCATAAGGAACCGCCTTCATGTCCTCTATCTCCTTTGATGTTTTGGGACACATCTCTTTAGATAAAGGAACTCCATGCCTAAAAGGTAGAAAACCTTTCTTGGAGTTCTGCATGCTAAAACGAGCAAGGATAGTGTCAATGTATGAAGCTTGAGATAAGCACAACATCCTTTTCTTGCGATCCCTTATAACTTTGATCCCAAGGATGTGTCCCACTTCTCCCAAGTCCTTTATGTCAAACTGTTTGGACAACCATACTCTTACGTCTGATAACACTTTGATATTGTTGCTAACTAACAAAATGTCATCTACGTATAGTACAAGAAACACCACTACGTTTCCGTCACATCTCTTGTATACACAAGGCTCATCCGGATTTTGAATAAATCCATATGACTGGATTACCTCATCAAAACGGATGTTCTAAGATCTAGAAGCTTGCTTCAATCCATAAATGGACCGATTAAGCTTACATACAAGATGTTCTTTGCCTTTAGCAATGAATCCCTCTAGTTGTCGCATATAGATGTTTTCCTCAAGACTTCCGTTAAGGAAAGCTGTCTTGACATCCATCTGCCAAATCTCATAATCCATATGAGCAGCTATAGATAAGAGAATCTGGATAGACTTAAGCATAGCTACCGGCGAAAAGGTCTCCTCATAATCGATACCCTCTTTCTGAGTATACCCTTTCGCAACAAGCCTAGCTTTGAAGGTCTCAACCTTCCCGTCCACTCCTCTCTTTCTCTTGTAGATCCACTTGCATCCAATGGCTTTTACACCATCGGGTGGCTCTACTAGCTCCCAGACCTGATTAGAATCCATAGATTCTATCTCTGAATTCATCTCACTTTGCCAAGATACCGCATCTCTATCTTGGAGTGCCTCGTCATATGTCCAGGGATCCGGTTCATGTTCACCAGGGACTAAGTCCGAAGACTCTCCCAAAAACATGAATCTCTCGGGTTGTCTAACAACCCTCCCACTACGCCGAGGTGCCTCCTGTGTATGCTCTGTGACACGCGGTGCAGTGACTTGTGGTATCTCCTCTTGTACCGGTGGTACTAAAGTCGAGACGTCCCCTGTTAATTCCTCAAGAACAATCCTACTCGTGGGCTTGTGGTTCATCACATAGTCCTCCTCTAGAAATATGACATTCGTACTCACGATCACCTTCTGATCTCTAGGACTATAGAATAAACCACCCTTCGTTCCCTTAGGGTAGCCAATAAATAAGCGTACTTCTGTATGAGATTCCAACATACCAGCATCTCCCTTCAGCACTGTTGGTGCAGGGGCACTAGATAATCGAACCTGTGTTTTGATTATGGCAAAGACACAAAGTTAAGTTTACATCGTTATCTCACGAGCTAAATCAAGTATTCAGAAAAGTGCTAAAGCTGGAGCTGAAGGCTAGCGACACCCGGAGGAAGCCGCGGTGGTCGGGCGACACTCGAGTGACTTCGGAGGGAGCCGAAGGAATCGAGTGGAAGGCCGGAAGCGAGAGCTACTATCGAGGTAAGCTCGTGTGAGTGAGAGATTGTAAGGTCGTGTCCTCTTTACGGGGATGACCGTAGACGACGATCCGACTAAGACTTCTTGTGGAAGGTCTAGGTCGAGATCGGACGGTTAGAAACCGTCGCATTTACTGTTTTTCGAGCTAACCTCTTACTGCAGGGAAGTGGCCGCTAGCGATCACCGGACATTGGGAAGTTGATTATCGGTTGATCGATAAGAGGCATCGATCATCGGCCATCGATCGACTCATGGGAGTCATCGATCGTGATGGCGGCGATTGAGTTTTGCGCTAGGTCAAAGCGGATAACGTTTGAGCGACGCGTGATAAAAATTTGGAAAAATTCATGATCTGTTCCAAAGAAATAGGAGACAAATTCAGAGGCTAAAGTCTATAAAAGGAGGGGAGGATTCATCTCCAAATTACATCAATTATTCATCAAGTGCTCCTACAACGCCAACGCTTCAACACCGTCATAACGCCGACGCGACGCCAAGTTTTGATCTTCTTCGTCGGCAGCAGATTCAAGTAATATTTTTGATATTATATTCTGTATTTTTATCTTCATAACGAGGTGAGGTAGGCTTGTTGCCTCATCCTCGTATATTCGGTTTTTGTAATCGTTGTGTCCTACCTCCAACGAGGAGGAGACGTTTTAGTGCTTTGCCCTCCGTACGCGGTCTAGGACCGATAGGGCCTTGGAGTAGCAACCGCTGGGTTGTGAACCAAGTAAAATAAACATGTTCATTTATTTTCCGCTGTGCTTACTTTGCGTATCGAACGAACGAAAAAGAAAAGATTTACGATTGCTATTCACCCCCCCCCCTCTAGCGACGCTTCTTGATCCAACAATTGGTATCAGAGCGGGGGCGCTAAGATTTGGTGAAACCACCAATCTAGCACGTTTTGGTTTTCTTTTCGTATTTTTCGATTCGTATATTTCTTAGGTTTTTGTTTCCCGCACTACTAATCCAAGACCAAGTCTTGGTACATAGTTTTTTGTTGTGTTTTTGCAAATACTAATCTCCTTCGGAGTACCTCACGATCAAACGAGCATAACTTTTGCTACAAGTGGACTCACGAAACGATCTACCCACCAAATCGAAGCTATTTGAAAGATCTACACTTCTTATGGGGGGTTTACCCCCGTAACAAGCTATTTCCAGCCCCAAAATCCAACGTTTAGTACCCTTTCGGGGACATCGAAGGTTGTAAGTTTCAAATTTTTGTTAGTTTCTTATCCTCCTTATTTATTTCTGTTTTTTAGTCCTATTATTTCCCGCATTACTAATCCAAGACCAAGTCTTGGAATTCTCTTTGGTTTTTATTTGTGTTTTGCAAGATACTTAATGGCTCACATTGAGGGATATAGCACCACCCGACCTCCGTTCTTTAACGGAGATGATTTCCGTTATTGGAAAGGTCGGATGGAGTGTTTCTTGAAAACACAAGTCGAGACTTGGATCATAATCCAAACCGGCTTTGCTTTACCCACCAATGATCAAGGAGAGCCATTGGATTTCAACAAGTGGACAAATGCAACCAAGAGGCAAATCGAAGCCGATGCAAGTGCAACCCAAATATTGCAATGCGGCTTGTCCAAGGAGGAACTCAACCGCATCGGACCATTCATTAGCGCCAAGGACCTATGGAATAAATTAATTGAGCTACACGAAGGAACGTCCGATGCTAAGGTATGTAAACGTGACCTTCTTTTCAATAAGTTGTATAACCTCAAGATGCAGGAACACGAGACGGCAACGCAACTACACGCCCGCGTCCAGGACATTGTCAACGGCCTACACACCATCGGACACAAGGTCCGTGACCTACTAAGGTACGTTCTTAATTCATTTCCTAGGACTACCTTGTGGGCATCCATGGTCGATGCCTACAAGGTCTCTAAGGACCTATCGAAGCTTAGGTTAGATGAATTATTTTCCGAGTTTGAACTTCACGTGCAAACTAACATGATCCGGGCCGAGAGAGGTATTGCTCTACTTGCAGGACAAAGAAGCAAGCCACCTACTAGGCAAGTAGATGAACTCGAACCCGAAGACGAATCCGAATCCGAAGAGGAGGCCATAATAGTCAACATTGTGCGGAGAATAGTTCGACAAGAATGGAGGAAATTGAAGAATGAGAACCAAAAGAAAAAGGGAGCAAGGAAAGCCTTCCATGCAACTTGGGACAACAAATAAGACATAGCTTTCATGGCGAAATCGATTGAGTCAGACACGGAGACCGAACCTGAACTTGAGTTAGAACCTGAGGATGACTCGGACTACGAAGCTAACTTCAAGTCAAGCCACGGATACGCATCCGGTGTTAGTGAAAGCCCTAGAGCCAATCATATGATGATTGTTGTATGGACTTTATTGTATCATATTCCTATTAATAAAGGCATGGTTATTATATTTACTTGTATTGGTGCCAAATAACTAAATATAATAATGTCTTTGGGTAGTAGGTTCTTATCTATGTCAATCGATTGGTTGAATCGATAATGAGATGATATAGAGAACACTACTCTTAATCATTCCTAGTCGAGTATTAACATTCAGGGACAATGTTAATGCGTAGAGACTAGCATGTAGGTCAACAAGATGACTTGATCTCACAAGTCATGGATATGAGATATCAAGTTGACACATGGGTATGCATTGGAGAATGTATACTGAATGACCCGCCATGAGAAAGTATCATGGATCGTTATATGAGTGTCATATACTTTCTCATGTGGCTATTAGTATGACTATTAGTCCTTAGACACAAGTCACCATGGTTCCCTACATAAGGAGTTGCATACTTTGGCTTTCACAAACGCCACCCGTAAATGGGTGGACTATAAAGGCGACATCGGGTATGTAACTAATTATGCGGAGGGATGTGAGTGATGTAGATGGGATCTATCCTCCTATATGACGGGGTGACATCGATATTCTTGATAGAGTGAGACCACGAAGTGCATGGTTATGCCCAAATGAGTCAATATGAGATATTGAGCTCATTTGATTAGAGTGAGTCTACTTGGAGTTCAAGATTTAGATTGTACCGAGGATGACACGGTCTATGCCTCGATTGGTCAATCTAGATGTCAAGGATAGAGGGACATTGTCACATATTGTGAGAGTCACAATTAGTAGTCACAAAGGTGATGTTGGAGCTCAACATTCTTGTAACTTGGGTAGCAATGATGTGTTGCTAGATACCGCTCATTGCTTATGTTCCTAAATCGGTTTAGGGACATTGCCAACGTTACAAGAACCTATAGGGTCACACACATAAGAGCAATTAGATGGAAATTAGGTTCATATGATGAACCATGAGGATTAGGTTCATGGGATGAACCAAATTGGATTAAGAGTAATCCAAATTAGACTAATTGAGTTAGACTCAAGTTGATTCAAGTGTTGAATGAGTCTAATTGAGATTTGATTCATCAAATCAATTTAAATTAATGAATAGAGATTCATTATATTAAATTGACTTGAGTCAAGTGGTTAGATTTGATCAACCATGGGAGATTAGAGGTCAAGTTTGACTTGACTTGAGAGGGAAGATGAAAGGTCAAGTTTGACTTGACCAAATGTCATGTCATGATGATGACTAGGCATGGCCGGCCAATGATGATGCTCCACATCATCATTGACTTTGTCAATTGGTGCCACATCATGAGGGAGCCAAGGGTTATGGGAGTTACATGCATGCATGTAACCCCCCTAAAACAAAGTGGCCAGCCACTTGATGGTGATGAAGTGGGAATTCATTTTTGTGGGTTACACTCAATTACTTCATCTTCTTCCTTGGGAATTTTTCTCTCAAGCTCTCCCTCTCCTTCCTCATCTTGCCGAGACACCCTAGGAGTGCTAGCACACTCAAGTGTGTTTTTCTTCCACCTATTGCTTGTGTGGATACCATAGAGGAGTGTGCACTTGACACTCTCGAGTTCCGGCGGACTTTGGACGAGCGGGATAAGCGAAGGGCGTCGCAACGAGGGTAAAGTTCTAACCTTTTAGATCTAAGGTAGATCTAGGGTTTTGTAGGCACATACATGTATTTATATGTTTTATACTTCGCACGGATCCGTGGCCGGGGCTTCCGAGGTTTCTGCAACGCAAAAAGCGGTTTTTGCGGCTCGGAAAATCCCAACAGTGGTATCAGAGCCACGTGCGAAGCATGTATGTGTTTCATTTTTGTAATTTTTGTATTAGATATAAAAATTACAGATTTATATGTTTCTGTAAATTTCCTAATTTTATAGAATTTTTGGGTATTTTTCTCAAAGAGTCGATGTTGGGACACTCGTAGGCTTCAACCGTCGAGAAAAACTCTCCGAATCGGCGAGTTCTCGCTTTAGGTTTTTGGGAAAGTGACTTAAGTCGCTGTAAGATCATTGTAGGGACACTCGCGAAGTTTATTTTGCGAGTAGGGGCGCTGCCCCTATCCCCGAAAGGGGCCATGTCCCGTGATCGCGCCCGGAAACCGCTTAGCGGGACCGTTACGGAGAGTTGACTCATAAATTCGAAATAAATTAGGAAAAATTATAGAAATTTCTGTAAAAAATACATAATTTAGAATTATGTATAATTATTTGATTGTCATGGCCCAATGACCCCAATTTTATTGAATAAGTGTGTTGTAATTCATAATACGGCCTGCGTGCCGTTTTTGTGGTTATGCGTGTTGTAAAGTGTTTGCGACTTGCGCGTCGTACCTCTTATTTTGAAATTCTAGTTGTAATTAGTTTTTTAGACTCGAATGTAACTCAAGTTTCATATTTGTAATGTACAAAATGGAGCGGTGGAAAGTCCACTCGAAGACGAGATTACGAGAAGGGTGACGACGACACATGGCGGTCAAAGGAAGCGCTTGGAGAAGCCGCTAGCCTTAGGTTGATCGTCCGATCTTCTCATTGGCTTGAGAAGATCGTAGTAGGGCCATGACTATATCACATTTAATTATATATATATATGTTGATATATATATATAAATATTTAATTGATTTTGCTTGTATGTATGTGATGCATGCTAGTAGAATAATGTTTGTATGTATATGATGCATGCTAGGTTAATTTTCTTGTATGTATATGATGCATGCTAGAATAATTAATGTATGTATATGATGCATGATAATATAGGATAATAAAGGCCTAAATGCATATAAGATACACATTACGATTAGATTAGATCATAATCGAATCAACTCGAAAATGCCTACCGAGCCTTGATACCCATCACTACCTCGATCATTTGTCGTTGTTGAATCTGCCAAAGCAGAGCAACACATATTATCTTGGTAGGGTGCGGAGGGACAATCTTGGTCCCGCCTATCACGACTCGGGTTAGAGTAAGCTCAATTAGATTGAGCAAAACTAGTTAACTCAATTGGATCGAGTAGAACTATAGGCATATTCCAATCGTTGGAAAGATAGGTTAAGATCGCATTTACACTAAATCTTGGGCGATTTAGCCAAAGCTAACTCAAGGTCTTTTGTAAATGTGGGTCTTAATCCTATAAACAAGAGTTGCATAGAGATGTAATCGGTAATGTGTTACCCACCGATCGTACTAAGTCTTGGGCAATTTAGCCAAAGCTAACTCAAGGCTTAGTATGATGTGGATCTTGTCCCGCAAGAATTATAGCTAGTTTGTTTGAATCTAGTAATGTGGTTTGACCACATCCATAACTCGATTCTACAAAATTCCTATAATTCAGTGGGAGCATCATTTGATACAAACACGAACACTCTCTCTCTGCGATCTGTCCTTGAGAAGGACAAGCTCAATGGAGCAAATTTCCTGGACTGGTATAGGAACCTGAGAATTCTCACCCAAGAAAGGAAGTTGTATGTCTGGAGCGGCCCATTCGGAGGCACCTCACCTTGCTTGCCTCATGGTGACAAAGATGCTTACAAGAAGCATCAAGATGATGCATTAGATGTGTCATGTCTAATGCTCGCGACCATGAACTCTGAGCTTCAGAAGCAACATGAGTTCATGAATGCTTATGATATGGTTGGACATCTTCGTCAACTATATCAAGGACAAGCTAGGCATGAGAGATATGAAGTCTCTAAGGCATTATTTGGGTCCAAAATGCAAGAAGGGACTCCCGTAGGTACATATGTACTCAAGATGATTGGGTACGTAGAAAACCTACAAATTTGGGATTCCCACTTGGCCAAGAGCTGGCCACCGACTTAATCTTGCAATCTTTGCCAAGAGCCTTCGATCAATTTGTCATGAATTATAACATGAATGAAATTGATAAGCCACTGCCTGAAATGCTCAGCATGTTGAGAACTGCTGAGCTTAACCTTAAGAAGGGAAAATCTGACACCATTTTGATGGTGCAGAACAAGAAAGGCAAGGGCAAGCCTAAAGGTAAGGGAAAGTCCCAAGCCAAGGGCAAAGGCAAAGAACTTAAACCCAAAGGAGGGGTAGCCAAGGAAGGGGCTTGCTTCCAACGCAAGGAGCGAGGACATTGGGCGTAGCTGGCATACGGAAGATCTTAAGAAGAGAAGTGAGACTTCTACTTGGTATAAATGTTATAGAAGTCAATCTATCTATTTCTTCATCATGGGTATTAGATGGGATGTGCATCTCACATTTGTACCAATGTGCGTGAGAAATAGCGAGGCATTGACAAAGGCGAGGTGGACCTACGAGTAGGCAATGGAGCAAGGGTTCTTCTTTATTCTTTGTAGGAACTTATGATCTATCTCTGCCCTCTGGGCTTGTACTAGAATTAGATGAATGTTGTTATGTGCCTGCCTTAACTAAGAACATCATTTTAGTTTCTTGTTTGGACAAGAAAGGTTTTTCATTTATAATAAAGAACAAATGTTGTTCAGTTTATTTAAATGATATGTTCTATTGTAGTGCACCTCTAATGAACGGACTCTACTTTCTAGACTTAGAGAGCCCTATCTATAACATAAGTACCAAGAGGTTCAAGTCAAATGAGTTGAACCAAACCTATCTCTGGCATTGTCGCTTAGGTCACATAAATGAGAGTCGCTTATCTCAGCTCCATAAGGATGGGCGGCTAGACTCATTTGATTTTGAATCAAATGAGACAAATGAGTCTTTCCTTTTAGGCAAGATGTCCAAGACTCCCTTTAGTGGACATAGCGAAAGAGCAACAGATTTGTTAGGACTTATACATAGTGATGTATGTGGTCCTTTCAATGTTGCTGCTAGAGGTGGTTACAGGTACTTCATTACATTCTTGATGACTTCGAGATATGGTTATGTGTATCTCATGACACATAAATCAGAATCCTTTGAAAAGTTCAAAGAATTCAAGAATGAAGTACAAAACCAGCTTGGCAAGAGTATTAAGATACTTCGATCAGATCGAGGTGGAGAATACCTTAGCCATGAGTTTCGTGACTATCTAGCTGATTGTGGGATTCTATCCCAACTCACTCCTCCTGGAACACCACAGTGGAATGGTGTATCCGAAAGGAGGAATCGTACCTTATTAGATATGGTACGATCTATGATGAGTCACACAGATCTTCCTATATCCTTTTGGGGATATGCTCTGGACACAGCAGCCTTTACCCTTAACCGTGTACCATCCAAGGTTGTGGTAAAGACACCATATACGATATGGACAGGGAAAAATCTCAAGATGTCTTTTATGAGGATTTGGGGTTGTGAGGCTTACGTACGACGTCAAGTCTCAGACAAACTGGGACCCAAATCCGATAGGTGCTATTTTGTTGGATATCCCAAGGATACAAAGGGATATTACTTCTACATTCCCAGTCAGCACAAAGTGTTTGTGGCAAAGACTGGGGTTTTTCTAGAAAGGGATTTTGTTTCTAGAAAAACTAGTGGGAGTACCTACGATCTTGAAGAAATTCAAGATAAGGACCATAGCACTGAGGCCTTGATGGAGGTTGAACAGGAACCACAAAGTGTTGTGGGTGATGAGGTTGTTGCACAAAGAGTTGTGGAACAACCACCTGTTCAAGTAGACCTACCTCTTGCGGTGCGATAGAGTGCGTCGTCATCGAGAGATACTCATTTCTCTTGTCGACCATGATGACGTTATGCTCATTGAGAATGAGCCTACCTCCTATCGAAGCTATGATGAGCCCAGTTACGAGAAATGGCTAGACGCCATGAGATCAGATGGAATCCATGTACACTAACCAAGTATGGACTTTGGTTGATCCACGAAGTCAAACCCATTGGGTGTAAGTGGGTCTTTAGGAGAAAGACTGACATGGATGGACTTACGCATACCTATAAGGGCCGATTGGTGGCTAAAGGTTTCAAGCAAATTCATGGTATTGACTATGATGAAACCTTTTCTCCAGTTGCAATGTTTAAGTCCATTCGGATCTTGCTTGCTATTGCAGCATACCACGATTATGAGATCTGACAGATGGATGTCAAAACTGCGTTTCTGAATGGAAACTTACTCGAGGATGTGTACATGACACAACCTGAGGGTTTTGTAGATCCACAGCATACTGGGAAGGTATGCAAGCTGCAAAGGTCCATTTATGGGCTATAGCAAGCTTCTCGGGTGGAATCTTGATTCAATGATGCGATCAAGCAGTTTAGTTTCATCAAGAATGAAGATGAACCTGTGTCTACAAGAGGGTTAATGGGAAACAGTTGTGTTCCTTGTATTGTATGTGGATGACATACTACTCATTGGGAATGACATCCCTTCGCTCTGATCTGTGAAGACTTGGTGAGGCGTGCTTCTCAATGAAGGACTTAGGTGAAGCAGCCTGTATTCTAGGCATCAAGATCTATAGAGATAGATCTAAGAGATTGCTTGGCCTAAGTCAGAGTACATACATTGACACGGTATTACTTTGGTTTGCCATGCAGAATTCCAAGAAAGGACTTCTGCCGATGTCACATGGTGTGAGTCTTTCGAAGACTCAAAGTCCTTCTAGAGAGGAGAGAGACCGCATGGATAAGATCCCTTACGCATCTGCTATATGATCTATCATGTACGCCATGTTGTGTACTCGTCCTGATGTCTCGTATGCTTTGAGCATGACGAGTAGATACCAGTCAGATCCAAGTGAGCGTCACTGGATAGCAGTCAAGAATATTCTTAAGTACTTGAGAAGGACTAAAGAATATTTCTTGATATTTGGAGGCAATGAGGAGCTAGCTGTAAAGGGTTACTGATGATGCGGCTAAACCGGACCGGGGCGATTACAGATCGCGATCGAGGTTCGTGTTTTGCTTGAATGGTGGCGTGTGGTGGAAGAGTTCGGCGAGACACGATTCTTGATTCTACAAAGCCGAGTATATCATTTGCATCGAAGCGTGAGGAGGCGATTTGGATCCGCAAGTTCATTCTTCGAGCTTGGGGTGGTTCCTAGCATTGCAGATCCTATAGAGCTCTATTGTGACAACAATGGAGCGATTACCTGAAACTAAGGAACCTCGCTCACACCAGCGGACCAAACACATACTACGGCGCTTCCATCTCATTCGAGAGATCATCGATAGAGGAGATGTGAAGATTTGCAGAGTACCCACAGAGGCTAACATCGCAGATCCCTTGACCAAAGCTTTGGCATAGAAAAAGCATGATGGTCACACTAGGTCATTGGGTATTAGATACTACGGTGATTGGCACTAGTGCTAGTGGGAGATTGTTAGTGAAAGCCCTAGAGCCAATCATATGATGATTGTTGTATGGACTTTATTGTATCATATTCCTATTAATAAAGGCATGGTTATTATATTTACTTGTATTGGTGCCAAATAACTAAATATAATAATGTCCTTGGGTAGTAGGTTCTTATCTATGTCAATCGATTGGTTGAATCGATAATGAGATGATATAGAGAACACTACTCTTAATCATTCCTAGTCGAGTATTAACATTCAGGGACAATGTTAATGCGTAGAGACTAGCATGTAGGTCAACAAGATGACTTGATCTCACAAGTCATGGATATGGGATATCAAGTTGACACATGGGTATGCATTGGAGAATGTATACTGAATGACCCGCCATGAGAAAGTATCATGGATCGTTATATGAGTGTCATATACTTTCTCATGTGGCTATTAGTATGACTATTAGTCCTTAGACCTGAAGTCACCATGGTTCCCTACATAAGGAGTTGCATACTTTGGCTTCGTCAAACGTCACCCGTAAATGGGTGGACTATAAAGGCGATTACTGGGTATGTAACGAATTATGCGAAGGGATGTGAGTGATGTAGATGGGATCTATCCCTCCTATATGACGGGGGTGACATCGATATTCTTGATAGAGTGAGACCACGAAGTGCATGGCCATGCCCAAATGAGTCAATATGAGATATTGAGCTCATTTGATTAGAGTGAGTCTACTTGGAGTTCAAGATTTAGATTGTACCGAGGATGACCGCGGTCTATGCCTCGATTGGTCAATCTAGATGTCAAGGATAGAGGACATTGTCACATATTGTGAGAGTCACAATTAGTAGTCACAAAGGTGATGTTGGAGCTCAACATTCTTGTAACTTGGGTAGCAATGATGTGTTGCTAGATACCGCTCATTGCTTATGTTCCTAAATCGGTTTAGGGACATTGCCAACGTTACAAGAACCTATAGGGTCACACACATAAGAGCAATTAGATGGAAATTAGGTTCATATGATGAACCATGAGGATTAGGTTCATGGGATGAACCAAATTGGATTAAGAGTAATCCAAATTAGACTAATTGAGTTAGACTCAAGTTGATTCAAGTGTTGAATGAGTCTAATTGAGATTTGATTCATCAAATCAATTTAAATTAATGAATAGAGATTCATTATATTAAATTGACTTGAGTCAAGTGGTTAGATTTGATCAACCATGGGAGATTAGAGGTCAAGTTTGACTTGACTTGAGAGGGAAGATGAAAGGTCAAGTTTGACTTGACCAAATGCCATGTCATGATGATGACTAGGCATGGCCGGCCAATGATGATGCTCCACATCATCATTGACTTTGTCAATTGGTGCCACATCATGAGGGAGACCAAGGGTTATGGGAGTTACATGCATGCATGTAACCCCCCTAAAACAAAGTGGCCGGCCACTCGATGGTGATGAAGTGGGAATTCATTTTTGTGGGTTACACTCAATTACTTCATCTTCTTCCTTGGGAATTTTTCTCTCAAGCTCTCCCTCTCCTTCCTCATCTTCCCGAGACACCCTAGGAGTGCTAGCACACTCAAGTGTGTTTTTCTTCCACCTATTGCTTGTGTGGATACCATAGAGGAGTGTGCACTTGACACTCTCGAGTTCCGGCGGACTTTGGACGAGCGGGATAAGCGAAGGGCGTCGCAACGAGGGTAAAGTTCTAACCTTTTAGATCTAAGGTAGATCTAGGGTTTTGTAGGCACATACATGTATTTATATGTTTTATATTTCGCACGGATCCGTGGCCGGGGCTTCCGAGGTTTCCGCAACGCAAAAAGCGGTTTTTGCGGCTCGGAAAATCCCAACATCCGGTTCAAAAGATACCCTTAAAGTGAGTCGAACTTTATTTAATACTTTACATAATACGGTTAAGTTTTTGTCTAGGAAATTAACTAAGTCCGAGTCTAGGGTTGAGTCGTTACTTGAGGAGGTTGAAACCCTCAAGCAAGAGGCTACTCTAACCTCTTCAACTAGTCAAGTTCAAGAGGGAAACTCAACCCAAATTGAAAAACTTGAGGAGGAGAATTCTCTCTTGAAAGAACGAGTTCAAGAGGTTGAGGCTAGGTTGGAAAGGTTCACATTGGGATCTAAGAACCTTAATCGACTACTTGGAACCCAAAGAGCCGTGTACAACAAAGCCGGACTCGGATTTAAGTCAAAGACTACGAATAGGTCTTATATGTCTATCGTAAATCGTAGTCATCAAAGAGTACAAGCATGGGTCCCAAAGGTTTTATTAAATTCACATATAAG
This sequence comes from Wurfbainia villosa, assembly GCA_025175895.1. Classification (NCBI taxonomy): domain Eukaryota; kingdom Viridiplantae; phylum Streptophyta; class Magnoliopsida; order Zingiberales; family Zingiberaceae; genus Wurfbainia; species Wurfbainia villosa. Next base: position 31,384,250 of record CM045992.1, on the reverse strand, counting down.
GACTAACAAGGTTTGGATTCCCCAGGATCAAGTTCATTATTTGAATAGACCATATTGGTTCAATGGTCCAGGGGGAGCTAACACTAAAATAGTATACCCGCTTACTTAGCAAAACCATTGCATGCTTAGAATTTTTGTTAACTTGTGAACTTACTTAGAATGCGTACATAACCAACTAAAATCCTTCAAAAAGATTGAGCCTCGGGGAGCCTCTTTTCAGTTAGACTAGGAAATAGTCTTAGGTGAGTCAAGTCATCATTTTCTTGAAAATGGCTTTGTCTAAGGAAGTGGTCGATGATCCGATAAAAGAAGGCCCCTGTGCCTCGCCACGACCTGGAAGCCATGATCTTGAAAAGGTAAACTTGACAAGCCTAGGGTCAAATCCAAATCTAACATAAAATTACTTGAACCTAAATACACTTAATCAACTTAATTTTAAAACCATCTCAAAAAACATATAAGGTGAACAAATTCTGAGACACATAGAATGGGTGAGATGTTAAAGATAATTGAAATATACTTAAAACAATCTCTTCAAAATACTACTTATTTTCTCAACTATTCTTAGGCCAAAGTTTAGTGCCCCCTACATCTCTTATACTTCATATATTTGACTAAGGGGGAGAGCAAACTAACCCTAAAGGTTATATTATAAATCTTTAGATTATTGGTGCAGAGGGACACACCTCGAACCAATCTATCTAACTACTGCAGGACGTATGCTTGGACTCATATTTGATTTATCTAGATGCATGCATATATGACATTGTTTGATTTTGAAAACTAAACTATCTCTTTCAAAACTCACCTAGGGTTAAGGGGGAGTTTTTGGGAATGACATTCATCATCTACTATATGTGTTTTATGCTTTGATTTCCCTTAACTTTGTGTTGGTTTGCCATAGATCAAAAAGGGGGAGATTGTTGGTGCAGGGGCACTAGATAATCGAACCTGTGTTTTGATTATGGCAAAGACACAAAGTTAAGTTTACATCGTTATCTCACGAGCTAAATCAAGTGTGCAGAAAAGTGCTAAAGCTGGAGCTGAAGGCTAGCGACACCCAGAGGAAGCCGCGGTGGTCGGGCGACACTCGAGTGACTTCGGAGGGAGCCGAAGGAATCGAGTGGAAGGCCGGAAGCGAGAGCTACTATCGAGGTAAGCTCGTGTCCTCTTTACGGGGATGACCGTAGACGACGATCCGACTAAGACTTCTTGTGGAAGGTCTAGGTCGAGATCGGACGGTTAGAAATCGTCGCATTTACTGTTTTCCGAGCTAACCTCTTACTGCAGGGAAGTGGCTAATGATCATTGGACATTAGGCGATCGTTATCGATTGATCGATGAGAGGCATCGATCATTATCATCGATCGTGATAAGTCATCGATCGGTGATGGCGATTTAACAAGCTAGGTCAAAACGGATAACGTTTGACGCGGCCACTTCGCGATAAAAATTTGGAAAAATTCATGATCCGTTCCAAAGAAATAGGAGACAAATTCAGAGGCTAAAGTCTATAAAAGGAGGGGAGGATTCATCTCCAAATTACATCAATTATTCATCAAGTGCTCCTACAACGCCAACGCTTCAACACCGTCATAATGCCGACGCGACGCCAAGTTTTGATCTTCTTCGTCGGCAGCAGATTCAAGTAATATTTTTGATATTATATTCTGTATTTTTATCTTCATAACGAGGTGAGGTAGACTTGTTGCCTCATCCTCGTATATTCGGTTTTTGTAATCGTTGTCTCCTACCTCCAACGAGGAGGAGACGTTTTAGTCCTTTGCCCTCCGTACGCGGTCTAGGACCGATAGGGGCTTGGAGTAGCAACCGCTGGGTTGTGAACCAAGTAAAATAAACGTGTTCATTTATTTTCCGCTGTGCTTACTTTGCGTATCGAACGAACGAAAAAGAAAAGATTTACGATCGCTATTCACCCCCCCCCCTCTAGCGATGCTTCTCGATCCAACAAGCACATGTGCTGGAATACCCCAAATCCGAATATTTCTTAGACTAGGCTTTCGCCCAGTCCACAACTCTGTGGGAGTAGAGGGTACTGACTTAGATTAAACCAAGTTCAAAATGTGTGCTGTTGTTTCCAGAGCAAACCCCCAGAACGAATCAGGTAACTCAGAATAACTCATCATAGATCTGACCATCTCCATAAGAGTCTTGTTCCTTCGCTCCGCCACACCATTCTGCTGGGGTGTGCCCGGTGCGGACAATTGGGATTGAATCCTAGCCTCTGATAAGTAACTCCTAAACTCTCCCAAGAGGTACTCGCCACCACGATCAGATCGTAATGTCTTGATACTTTTACCTTGACGGTTCTCCACATCAGCCTTGAATTCTTTGAACCTATCAAAGCATTCAGACTTGCGGCGCATCAAGTAAATGTATCCATATCTTGAATAATCGTCTATAAAAGAGATGAAATATTCAAAACCACCTCTTGCCTGGATAGACATAGGACCGCACAAATCAGAATGAACCAATTCTAACACATCTTTGGCTCTATACCCCGTGGCCTTGAAAGGCCTCTTGGTCATTTTACCTTCCAAGCAAGATTCGCAGGTTGGGAGATCCTCCACCACTAATGAACCTAAAGGTCCATCAGCTATCAACCTTTGAATTCTGCTTAGGTTAATATGACCAAGCCTTAGATGCCAAATATATGTTTAGTTCATTTGCGAAGGTTCTTTTCTCTTATTAGACTTAGAAGATGAGTTATTGATTTCTATATGCATCGTGGGAGTTTTCGGTTCAAGAGTATATAAATTGCCAACCAATGTACCAGAACAGATAATCTCCCTATTCCTTTTTATAACCACTTTGTCATTAAAAGAAACAAAATATCCATCCATAAACAATTTAGAAACTGAAATTAAATTCTTTCTAAAAGTAGGTACATAAAGACAATTTCTCAAAACCAAAACTTCTATCAAAAGATAAATAAACGTCTCCCACTGCAATAGCCGCCACCTTTGAAGCATTGCCCATGAAGACGGTAATCTCTCCCTCAGCTAGTCGTTGGGTTTCCTGGAACCCCTGCAAAGTATTGCAGACATGATCAGTGGCTCCTGTATCTACACACGAGCCTTTGATATAACCGCTAAACAAATTTGTACTCGCTAAACAGAAGATATACCTTTGTTCTTTTGGCGATGATCCGCCTTTTCGATCTGCCAAGTGAAGCACTTGCCTTTAAAAATCTTCACTCGGTGAGTCCCCCTTTACCTTCTTCTCTATTGCTTCTTCTTCTTCTTACCTTTGGTTTAGAAATAGAAACCTACAGCGACCATGGCTTGAGCACTTTGTGAAAAAGCCCCTCTGCTAGATTACATGAGGAAGCTCCGTGATACAACCTCTTATTCATGTTGTAGTTGTGAACCTTAAAACTCTAATAAAGAATAATAGTCGACACTGGGTTTCCCCATCGATCTCGACTCAGGACATCCATCTCATTAAGATGAGCCATCATCTTGAGAACATGAATTATGGGTGTTCCCTCGATCATGGTGAGTACATCAAGTTTCTCATCGCCGGCCTATATTATTTACGATGTGAAAAGTTCCTTGAGATTGAACATCATGTCATATGTATATGGCACGATCAAATGTTCGGATTTGTTTGACATAGATGCCAAAATGTAACACCGCCATCTCATACTGCCTTGACCCATTTCTTATAACATTCTTTCTCCTTTTCATAGTCATCAGCTTAGGAGGAACCTCGAAAATCTAATTTGTACTCCTCATGATTAAGACAATATCGATTTCTTTTCCAATGAATGAATTTGGTCCGATGGCTCATTTCTTTTAAAATCACGGCCAAGTGGGTTGAAAGCCATTTGAAAATCCTAAAAATCACAATGATCAAAATATTAGATTTCAAATTATTGATTCCTCAAAATAATTAAATCGAAATCAAGCACCTCGAAACACAAATATAGCATCACATAGTGTCGTATCTGAATTCTACATTTGTAAGAGGAGGTTTTACCCATTAATTTTATTATCTTGTCAACCTTACACAAATAAAATTAATAGTTGGTTTCCTCTTTAGCCTACAAATAAAAGCGGCTCTCAGATACTTTTATTTGCATCAACAAAAACCATTACACGATACTAAAATTATTGATTATGTGCCTTACAAGTACACACGCTCTAAATAATTTCCTATAACCATTATTTGACCTAGTGATCTGCAAACAAACCCATCCGATATAGAAGGCACTTGAGCCAAGCAGAGTTTGTTGCATCACACATTATTGTAATGGAGGCCGTGAAATTTAAATATCCTCTCCCACTTAGTAAATTGAAATCGAGGAATTTTAAAGCATGCACAACATGCCTATATAAAACAAATAAGCAATAAATATGAAAAAAATAGTTTTTAACTATTATGGCATTGTTCTCAATATCCCGTCGGTCGTGTCCTCATCAGCTCCATCTTTTCCGTGTCAAGTCACCAAGAGATCCGATGAGATAAATCATTTTAATTTACATCCATGTCCTATACTCCACGAAGTGTACAAATAATCTAGATCAGTAAACTAAAATGATGCTAAACAATGTAATATTTAATTACAAGAAATTAAATACTAATCTAGCCCATCCAAGAGGATTCAAATAATATAGATACAATCACACAAAACAATCACAAAACAAATAGCCATAATAGCCGGATCTTATGCCGCCCAACAAAAAGTTAGCCTCACATCCTACTTTATCAAACACTCAATAAATGATATGTGCATGTAACCTAATCCAAAACACCCCCTTTGAAGAGTGGCTCACATTACCACTTGTAGGGCATTCTTCGAGGCTCATTGGCTCCCATGTCCCCTTAAAATTTTCACTAATGGATTAATCGGATGGGATGATTTCATTCAACCTATTTGTCGTCGTGCTAACAAAGTGATCGCTTAACAAACTAGTTGTTAAAGAACTCAACTCTTCTAGTTGGTTACCAAAGAGGACGGATCCGGGTTTTGTCTTGAAGTCCATGATATATACTATACATACACACTTGTATAATCAACACATAAAATAATCTTATTATCAGAAAATAAAGTTGTACCACTTTATACCTTATGATCTTCTCAGTATGTCCTATCCTCCTGCGTGGGCGCGTGTGGGCAAGATCCTCCACCATCAACCTTCTAGATCGCGTTCTTCCCTTCCTGCGAACAAAGAGAAGAACCACAAAACCTTTCCTTTCTAGAACCGGCCACCAAGCAGCGGAGTTTGATGTAATCCCAAGGAGCAGATGGAGGCCTTAATAACCTTGAAGAGGTTTCAGGCCACCTGAGGTTGAGAAGCACCGACCACCAATTGTTGGAGGATCATCCCAGGATCATAGGAGGAAGACCCCAAAGCTTGGAGAAAGAAGGAGTCCGCCACCAAGGAGACAAGGAAGAAGATGGTGACTTCTTGTCCCGAGTTGACCCAAAACTTTGCTTACCCTGGACTAAAACTCTAACTCCAAAATTGAACCTCCTTTGGAACCTAAGCCTCTATTTATAGAATTGGGCTTAAGCCTCCTTTAATCTCAATGTTGATCTAGGGATTTAATCTCCACCGTCGGATCTAGGGTTTTATCCCAACCGTCGGATCTAGGGTTTCATCCCAACCGTCGGATCTAGGATTTCATCCCAACCGTCGGATCTAGGATTTCATCCCCAACCCTCGGATCTAGGGTTTCATCCCAATCGGATCTAGGGTTTCATCCCAACCGTCGGATCTAAATTTAATCCCAACCATCGATTCTAGGGTTTCATCCTAACCATCGGATCTAGGGATTTAATCCCAACCGTTGGTTCTAGGGTTTCATCCCAACCATCGGATCTAGGGATTTAATCCCAACCGTTGGTTATAGAGTTTTGTTTTACATCCTTGGATCTAGAATTCTTTAGGATTATATTAGGCTACGATAGGGACCATAAGGAGGAGTTGGATCTTGGCCACCCGATGGATCGGAACCACACTAACTTGATACATCAATGATGTTCCATTCCACTAGAGGATCATTATTGAACTACCTCACCAACCCCCATAAATTAATATGGGCTCCATATATTATTTGTACATTCATCTCCCCGTGTTTAAGATATCGAATGTCCATCAATTAATTGATTTACTGACCATCAATTAATTAACATCTAATTCCTCAGTAGTACCACCACCTTATCATCATGTTGATAAGTCAACTTGGAGTTTACATGATGAACCTTATGATCCTCAAGACATCATCAACTGAAGTATATAGGACACGATTTCCTCCTATAATCAACGACACACCATGTAAATAATATTATTTCCCAACTTACCGAGCATATTGATTTAATCCATCTAAATCTCACCCTATGGTAAATCAAAGAAATAAATACTAAGTACATGTGCCCGTTATTATATCGGGATTAAGAGCATGTACAACATAATATCTGAGGTCCGATTCAATTATGTAGTTAGCAATAAATTGAATCACCTCTATGTCGGTCCGGCTCAATACACCTAAGTGTACTAGTGTAACTCCATGTTCAAGACAAAACAATACCAAGCCACACTACAACCATGCCAATGGTTTGTCCAAAACCATCTTGGTTGTGAGCCTCTACTTATATTTTACAAGGGACTGATAACATGATCTTCTATGCCACACCAAGCACCATGTTATCTACAATGTAAAATATTAGACAATATGCACAAACATATAATAAATATATAAAGTGCAAACAATGATCATGTGATTCTTATTCCAAAATAAAATGTTCATACAAAAAGATCTAGGCTTTCAGTATACATTCCAACACTAACAACCCTCCCACTATGACGAGGTATCTCCTGTGTATCCTCTGTGACACGCAGTTCAGTGACTTGTGATATATCCTCTTGTACCGGTGGTACTAAATAACTAACTTCCCCTTTTAATTCCTCCAGAACAATTTTACTCTTGGGCTTGTGGCCTATCACATAGTCTTCCTCTAGAAATCTGGCGTTCGTGCTAACGATCACCCTCTGATCTCTAGGACTATAAAATAGACCACCCTTTGTTCCTCTAGGATAGTAGAAACATCTTTCATGGCATTGCGAGCGAGGTTCGACTTACCACGCCTTTGATATCTTTGGACTCCCTCTTGTTCATATGAATATGTCTTAGACTAGGCTTTCGCCCAGTCCATAATTCTGTGGGAGTATAAGGCACTGATTTAGATGGAACTAAGTTTAGAATGTGCACCGCCATATCTAGAGCATATCCCCAGAACGAATCTGGAAACTCAGAATAACTCATCATCGATCTAATCATCTCCATAAGAGTCCTATTCCTTCACTCTACTGCACCATTCTGCTGGGGTGTGCCAGGTGCAGTCAATTGGGATTGAATCCCAGCCTCTGATAAGTAGTTTCTAAACTCTCCACAGAGGTACTCACCACCACGATCAGATCATAGTGTCTTGATACTTTTACCTTGACGTTTCTCCACATCAGCCTTGAATTCTTTGAACTTGTCAAAGCATTCAGACTTGCGGCGCATTAGGTAAATGTATCCATATCTTGAGTAATCGTCTATAAAAGAGACAAAATACTCAAAATCACCTCTAGCCTGGATAGACATAGGACCACACAAATCAAAATGAACCAATTCTAATACATCTTTGGCTCTATACCCCTTGGCCTTAAAAGGCCTCTTGGTCATTTTACCCTCCAAACAAGATTGAGTTTGGAAATCTTCAATTGAACAATGGTCATGTATAAATCCTATCAATATCCTCGAAGGATATGTCCTTTTCTTCTTATAAAAAGTAAAAGAAATAGAATATCCATCTATAAACAATTTATAAACCGAAATTAAATTCTTTCTAAATAAGGGTACATAAAGGCAATTCTTAAGAACCAAAAGTTTATTTTTCTCAAAAGATAAATGAACATCTCCCATCAGCGCCCGCATCTCCTTTAGATAACACCGCTAAGATATACCTTTGTTCTTGCGGTTTTAGGCAAAATTGCTCAAAACTCCTAGGTAGAATGAGCCATCATCTTGAGAACATGATCCTCATGGGTGTTCCCTCGATCATGGTGGTCCTATTTTAATTTACATTCATCGATCCTATACTCCACGAGGGAGTGTACATGAAATCTAGATCGAAAGTAAAATAAAATAAAGAGTGGATAAACAATGTCATATCTAATTTACAAAAAATCAAATACTAGCCTTGTCAACCCCGAGGATTCAACAAAATAAATATTTACACACATACAATCACATACACACATATGGTCATAATAGTCTGATCTTATGCCTGCAACCAAAGAGTTAAACTACGCATATCCTACTATTATCCGACACATATAATATATGAAAAGTGCATAAAAATTAACCGAATCCTAAACACACAAAACCGGAAACCCTTGCTCTGATACCAATTGAAGGGTTTAGCTTATCGAGTTCGTGAGGAGAAACTTCGCTTCCCACTTCACCTCAGTTTACTTGACCATAGCGATCCCTTCGATGTCCCCGGATTAAAAAAATTTAATCCTAGACAAAAGGGATTGTCCAAACAACCAAGTCATCGTCGTGCTATTCGTTTAGAGAGATCACTTGAACAAACTCGTTGTTCAAGCGACCATCCTCTATTCTACGAGTAGCCACAGAATAGACGATGTCCGGATCGTCAGTTTTTGTGTTTATGCTCGGGATCCAAGTATTATTTAGTCATATATAGATTTATATCATGCTCATAGTTGAAAAACAAATACAAACATGTAACATATAAAGATTAGAGTATCGATATACCTCTCGATCTTCTAATGTTTGACCTTCCTCCTTTCGAACGTCGTGTGGGCGATGCTCTACCAAAAGTCGAAGCTCCTAGATCACAAATATTCCTTCCTTGCTCTTCCAAAGTAAGAGGAAGAATAGAAACAAGGTTCTTCTCCTCCCCAAGACCAACCAACAAGGAACAAATAGAATCCTTGCCGCCGGCCAACTAGGAGGAGGAGTTTGTGGTGGAATCCGGCCAAGACACCAAGGGAAAGCCCTATATCTTGTTTCCACCACCTAAAGAGAAGGAGAATAGAATCTTTGGCCACCAGCCAAGGTTGGAAAGGGGCTGGAAAAGCTGCTGGACGCTGACCAATGAAGGAAGAAGAAGAAAGGAAAACCTTCCTTATTTGGTGCCGCCAAAGCCTCCAAACCCTAGCCCTAATCCTATCTCAACTAGGATTCCTCTCTTGCCACCCAAAACCCTAGCTCTCTTGGATATTCTTCACGCCAACCCCCTTGCCCTGCTTTTATAGAGTTAGGGATAAGTCATGATTTAATCTCCTCCATTGGTTCTAGGGATTTAATCTCAACCGTCGGATCTAGAGATTTAATCTCAACCGTCGGATCTTAGAGATTTAATCTCTACCTATGGATCTTAGAATTTTATTTCTATCCATTGGATCTAAGCTTCATGAGGTGTTAATAGGCTACATTACGGACCATGAGGAGGAGTTGGATCTTAGCCACCCATGGATCAAGCCAACATAAATTCCGATCCACTAATGATAATCCAATCCACTAAAGGATCATCATCGATCTACCTCACCGACCCCCATATGATAATATGGGCTCCATATATTATTTGTACATTTTCTCCCCGTGTTTAAGATCTCGAATGTCCGTCGATTAATTAATTTACTGACCATTAATTAATCAACATCTAACTCCATGAATAGTACCACTCAACCTTTTCATTATGCCGGACCAAGTTCACCTGCAGGGTTTACATGATGAACCTTATGAGCTCCTCAAGGGGACATCATCATCCTAATATATAGGACACGGTTTCATCCTATAATCAACGACACACCATATAAATAATATCATCTCCCAACTTACCGAGCCTATCAATTTAATCTATAAATCTCTCCCATTGGTAATTCAAATAGACGAATACTAAGTAAATGTGCCCAATATTATATCGGGATTAAGAGCATGTACTAAATAATATCTGAGGTCCGATTCGATTATGTAGTCAGCAATAAATTGAATCACCTCTAAGTCGGTCTTGCTCAATACACACAAAGTGCACTAGTGTGATTCTATGGTCAAGACAAACCAATACCAAATCACACTGGAACCATTCCGATGGTTTGTCCAAAGCCATCTCGGTTGTAAGCCTTTACTTATACTTTACAAGGAGCCTATAACATGATCTCCCGTGTGACACCACACACCATGTTATCTACAATGTAATGTATTAGACAATATGCATAACCATAAAAATATGCAAACAATGATCATGTGATTCTTATTTCAAAATAAAGAGGTTCATACAAAAGATAGACTTTTCAGTATACATCCCAACACTTCCCTCTCAAGTCAAGTCAAACTTGACGTCTTAACTCCCATGGTCGATCAAATATAACCACTTTATTCAAATCAATTTAATATAATGAATCTCTATTCATTAATTTAAATTGACTCAATGAATCAAATCTAAATTAGACTCATTCAACACTTGAATCAAATTGAGTCTAACTCAATTAGTCTAATTAGGATTACTCTTAAACCAATTTGGTTCATCCCATGAACCTAATCCTCATGGTTCATCATATGAAACCAATCTCCACCTAATAGCCCTTTGTGTGTGACCCTATAAGTTCTTGTAACATTGGCAATGCTCCTAAACTGATTTAGGAACATAAGCAATGAGCGGTATCTAGCAACACATCATTGCTATCCAAGTTACAAGAATGTTGAGATCCAACATCACCTTTGTGACTACTAATTGTGACTCTCACAATATGTGACAATGTCCCTCTTTTTTTTGACATCTAGATTGACCAATCGAGGCATAGACCATGTCATCCTCAGTACAATCTATATCTTGAACTTCAAGTAGACTCACTCTAATCAAATGACCTCAATATCTCATATTGACTCATTTAGGCATGGCCATGCACTTCGTGGTCTTACTCTATCAAGAATAATGATGTCACTGCCGTCATATAGGAGGGATAGATCCCATCTACATCTCTCACATCCCTCTGCATAATTTGTTACATACTAAGTAATCCCCTTTAAAGTCTACCCATTTACGGGTGACGTTTGACGAAGCCAAAGTATGCAACTCCTTCTGTAGGGAACCATGGTGACTTCAGGTCAAAGAACTAATAGTCATACAAATAGTCACATGAGAAAGTATATGACACTCATATAATGATCCATGATACTTTCTCATGGCAGGTCATTCAGTATACATTCTCTAATGCATACCCAAGTGTCAACTTGATATCTCATATCCATGACTTGTGAGATAAAGTCATCGTGTTGATCTACATGCTAGTCTCTACGCATTAACATTGTCTCTGAATGTTAATACTTGACTAGGAATGATTAAGAGTAGTGTTCTCTATATCATCTCATTATCGATTCAACCATTCGATTAATATACATAAGAACCTACTACTCAAGGACGTTATTATACATAGTTATTTGGAACTAATACAAGTAAATATAATAACCATGCCTTTATTAATAGGAATATGATACAATAAAGTCCATACAACAATCATCACATGATTGGCTCTAGGGCTTTCACTAATAATCTCCCACTAGCACTAGTGTCAATCACTGTAGTATCTAATACCCAATTACCTAGTGTGACCATCATGCTTTTTCTGTGCCAAAGCCTTGGTCATAGGATCTGCTGTTAGCCTCTGTGGGTACTCTATAAATCTTCACATCTCCTCTATCGATAATATCTTGAATGAGATGGAAGTGCAGTAGTATGTGTTTGGCCCGCTGGTGTGAGCGAGGTTCCTTAGCCTGTGCAATCGCTTCATTGTTGTCACAATAGAGCTCTATGGGATCTGCTATGCTAGGAACCACCCCAAGCTTAGTAATAAACTTGCGGATCCAAACTGCCTCCTTTGTTGCCTCAGATGGAGCGATATACTTGGCTTCTATTGTAGAATCAACAACTATGTCCTACTTCGAACTCTTCCAGCTCACAGCGCCACCATTCAAGAAAAATGCGAACCCTAACTGCGATCTATAATCATCCTGGTCAGTTTGGAAGCTGGCATCGCTGTATCCCTTTACAACTAGCTCCTCATCGCCTCCAAATATCAAGAAATATTCTTTAGTCCTTCTCAAGTACTTAAGAATATTCTTGACTACTATCCAGTGATGCTCACCTGGATCTGACTGGTATCTACTCGTCATGCTCAAAGCATACGAGACATCAGGATGAGTACATAGCATGGCGTACATGATAGATTCTATAGCATATGCATAAGGGATCTTATCCATGCGGTCTCTCTCCTATATAAAAGAGGGACTTTGACATCGGCAGTACAATCTATATCTTGAACTCCAAGTAGACTCACACCATGTGACATCGGCAGAAGTCCCTTCTTGGAATTCTACATGGCAAACCGTAGTAATATCGTGTTAATGTATGTACTCTGACTTAGGCCAAGCAATCTCTTAGATCAATCTCTATAGATCTTGATGCCTAGAATACAGGCTGCTTCATCTAAGTCCTTCATTGAGAAGCATGTCCCCAACCAAGTCTTCGCAGACTGTAGCGAAGGGATGTCATTCTCAATGAGTAGTATGTCATCCACATACAATACAAGGAAGACAACTGTGTTCCCATTAACCCTCTTGTAGACACAGGGTTCATCTTCATTCTTGATGAAACCAAACTGTTTGATCGCATCATCGAATCGAAGATTCCAGCTCCAAGAAGCATGCTTTAGCCTATAAATGGACCTTTGCAGCTTGCATATTTTCCAAGTATGCTGTGGATCTACAAAACCCTCAGGTTGTATCATGTACACATCCTCGAGTAAGTTTTCATTCAGAAATGCAGTTTTGACATCCATCTGCCAGATCTCATAATTGTGGTATGCTTCAATAGCAAGCATGATCTGAATAAACTTAAACATCACCACTGAAGAAAAGGTTTCATCATAGTCAATACTATGAATTTGCTTGAAACCTTTAGCCACCAATCGGCCCTTATAGGTATGCGTAAGTCCATCCATATCAGTCTTTCTCTTAAAGACCCACTTACACCCAATGGGTTTGACCCATTCAGGTGGATCAACTAAAGTCCATACTTAGTTGATGTACATGGATTCCATCTCGGATCTCATGGCCTCTAGCCATTTCTCAGAGTCTGGGCTCATCACAGCTTCCTAATAGAAGGTAGGTTCATTCTCAATGAGCATAACATCATTATGGATAGACAAGAGAAATGAGTATCTCTCAGGCTGATGAAGTACCCTATTAGACCTGCGAAGAGGTAGGTCTACTTGAATAGGTGGTTGTTCCACAACTCTTTATGCAACAACCTCATCACCCACAACACTTTGTGGTTCCTTTTCATTCTCCATCAAGGCCTCAGTGCTATGGTCCTTATCTTTAATTTCTTCAAGATCGAACGTACTCCCACTAGTTTTTCTAGAAACAAAATCCCTTTCTAGAAAAACCCCAGTCTTTGCCACAAACACTTTGTGCTGATTAGGAATGCAGAAGTAATATCCCTTCGTGTCCTTGGGATATCCAACAAAATAGCAACTATCAGATTTGGGTCCCAGTTTGTCTGAGACTTGACGTCGAATCTAAGCCTCACAACCCCAAATCCTCATGAAAGACATCTTGGGATTTCTCTTTGTCCATATTGTATATGGCATCTTTATCACAGCCTTGGATTGTACACGGTTAAGGGTGAAGGCTGCTGTGTCTAGAGCATATCCCCAAAAGGATATAAGAAGATCTGTGTGACTCATCATAGATCGTACCATATCTAATAGGGTACGATTCCTCCTTTTGGATACACCATTCCACTGTGGTGTTCTAGGAGGAGTGAGTTGGGATAGAATCCCACACTCAGCTAGATAGTCACGAAAATCATCGCTAAGATATTCACCACCTCGATCTGATCGAAGTATCTTAATACTCTTGCCAAGCTGGTTTTGTACTTCATTCTTGAATTCTTTAAACATTTCAAAGGATTCTGATTTATGTGTCATGAGATACACATAACCATATCTACTAAAGTCATCAGTAAATTTAATGAAGTACCTGTAACCACCTCTAGCAGCAACATTGAATGGGCTACATACATCACTATATATAAGTCCTAACAAATCTGTTGCTCTTTCGCTGTGTCCACTAAAGGGAGTCTTGGTCATCTTGCCTAAAAGGTAAGATTTGCATGTCTCATATGATTCAAAATCAAATGAGTCTAGCAGCCCATCCTTATGGAGCTGAGATAAGCGACTCTCATTTATGTGACCTAAGCGACAATGCCAGAGATAGGTTTGGTTCAACTTATTTGACTTGAACCTCTTGGTACTTATGTCATAGATGGGGCTCTCTAAGTCTAGAAAGTAGAGTCCGTTCATTAGAGCTGCACTACAATAGAACATATCATTTAAATAAACTAAACAACATTTGTTCTTCATTATAAATGTAAATCCTTTCTTGTCCAAACAAGAAATAAAAATTATGTTCTTAGTTAAAGCAGGCACATATCAACATTCATCTAATTCTAGTACAAGCCCCGTGGGCAAAGATAGATCATAAGTTCCTACAACAACAGCGGCAACTCTTGCTCCATTGCCTACTCGCAGGTGCACCTCGCCCTTTGTCAATGCCCTGCTATTTCTTACCGCCTGCACATTGGTACAAATGTGAGATGCACATCCGTTATCTAATACCCATGATGAAGAAATATATATATTGACTTCTATAACATTTATACCTGAAGTAGAAGTCTCACTTCTCTTCTTCTTAAGATCTTTTAGGTAAGCTTTGCAGTTACGCTTCCAGTGTCCAACTTCCTTGTAGTGGAAGCAAGCCCCTTCCTTGCCACCCCTCCTTTGGGTTTAAGTTCTTTGCCTTTGCCCTTGGCTTGGGACATTCCCTTACCTTTAGGCTTGCCCTTGCCTTTCTTCTTTTGCACCATCAAAATGGAGTCAGATTTTCCCTTCTTAAGGTTGAGCTCAGCAGTTCTCAACATGTTGAGCATCTCAGGCAATGGTTTATCTATTTCATTCATGTTGTAATTCATGACAAATTGATTGTAGCTTTATGGCAAAGACTGCAAGATGAAGTCAGTGGCCAGCTCTTGGCCAAGTGGGAATCCCAATCTCTGTAGGTTTTCTACGTACCCAATCATCTTGAGTACATATGGACCTACAGGAGTCCCATCTTTCATTTTGGACCCAAACAAAGCCTTACAGACTTCATATCTCTGGTGCCTTGCTTGTCCTTGATATAGTTGACGAAGATGTTCAACCTTATCATAAGTATTCATGAACTCGTGTTGCTTCTGAAGCTTAGAGTTCATGGTCGTGAGCATTAGACAAGACACATCTAATGCATCATCTTGATGCTTCTTGTAAGCATCTTTGTCAGCTCGCGAGGAAGTGGCAAGAGGTGTCTCCGGAATGGGCTGCTCCAGGATGTACAATTTCCTTTCTTGGGTAAGAACGATTCTTAGATTCCTGTACCAGTCCAGGAAATTTGCTCCATTGATCTTGTCCTTCTCAAGGACAGAATGCAGGGAGAGAGTGTTCATATTTGTCGGCATAGTTATCTACAACATACACAATGCAGAAAATTAATATCATATTCCTTTTATCATTTAATAAGGCCTTTAATCAAATGATACTCCTACAGAATTATAGGAATTTTGCAGACTCCTACTGAATTATAGCTTGCTGGAACTCTAGAGTGTCAAGTGTACACTCCTCTATTGGTATCCACACAAGCAATAGGTGAAGAAAACACACCCTTGAGTCTGCTAGCACCCTATGGATGGTTCGGCCAAGGAGGAGAGGGAGCTTGAGAGGATGATCCAAGGAGGAAGTTGAAGTTGTAGTAACTCACAAAAATGAATTCCCATCTAATGGAATGGTGGCCGGCCACTTCAAGGCTTGGGAGTTACATGCATGCATGTAACTCTAGGAGCCAATGCCTCTTGGTCTCCCTCATGAGGTGTCACCACATGATAAGTCAATGATGATGTGGAACATCATCATTGGCCAGCCATGCCAAGTCATCATCATGCATGGCATTTGGTCAAGTCAAACTTGACCTTTAATCTTCTCTCTCAAGTCAAGTCAAACTTGACCTCTTATCTCCCATGGTTGATCAAATCCAACCATTTGATTCAAGTCAATTTTAATTTAATGAATCTCTATTCATTAATTTAAATTGATTTGATAAATTAAATCTAAATTAGACTCATTCAACACTTGAATCAAATTGAGTCCAACTCAATTAGTCTAATTAGGATTACTCTTAATCCAATTTGGTCCATCCAATGAACCTAATCCTCATGGTTCATCATATGAACCTAATCTCTATCTAATTGCCCTTTGTGTGTGACCCTATAGGTTCTTGTAACGTTGGCAATGTCCCTAAACCGATTTAGGTACCTAAGCAATGAGCGGTATCTAACAACACATTATTGCTACCCAAGTTACAAGAATGTTGAGCTCCAACATCACCTTTGTGACTACTAATTGTGACTCTCACAATATGTGACAATGTCCCTCTATCCTTGACATCTAGATTTACCAATTGAGGCATAGACCGTGTCAGCCTCGGTATAATCTATATCTTGAACTCCAAGCAGACTCACTCTAATCAAATGAGCTCAATATCTCATATTGACTCATTTGGGCATGGCCATGCACTTTGTGGTCTCACTCTATCAAGAATATCGATGTAACCCCTGTCATATAGGAGGGATAGACCCCATCTACATCACTCACATCCCTGAGCATAATTTGTTATATACCCTGTAATCGCCTATATAGTCCACCCATTTTCGAGTGACGTTTGACGAAGCCAAAGTATGCAACTCCTTATGTAGGGAACAATGGTGACTTCAGGTCTAAGGACTAATAGTCACACTAATAGCCACATGAGAAAGTATATGACACTCATACAATGATCCATGATACTTTCTCATGGCAGGTCATTCAGTATACATTCTCTAATGCATACCCATGTGTCAACTTGATATCTCATATCCATGACTTGTGAGATCAAGTCATCGTGTTGACCTACATACTAGTCTCTACGCATTAACATTGTCCCTGAATGTTAATACTCGACTAGGAATGATTAAGAGTAGTGTTCTCTATATCATCTCATTATCGATTCAACCAATCGATTGATATAGATAAGAACCTACTACTCAAGGACATTATTATATTTAGTTATTTGGCACCAATACAAGTAAATATAATAACCATACCTTTATAAATAGGAATATGATACAATAAAATCCATACAACAATCATTACATGATTGGCTCTAGGGCTTTCACTAACAATATCCGACTAGCACAAGTGCCAATCACCATAGTATATAATACCCAATGACCTAGTGTGACCATCATGCTTTTTCTGTGCCAAAGCCTTGGTCAAGGGATCTGCGATGTTAGCCTCTGTGGGTACTCTGCAAATCCTCACATCTCCTCTATCGATAATCTCTCGAATGAGATGGAAGCGTCGTAGTATGTGTTTGATCCGCTGGTGTGAGCGTGGTTCCTTAGCCTGTGCAATTGCTCCATTGTTGTCACAATAGAGCTCTATAGGATCTGCAATGCTAGGAACCACCCCAAGCTCAGTAATGAACTTACGAATCCAAACTGCCTCCTTTGTTGCCTCAGATGCAACGATATACTCAGCTTCTTTTGTAGAATCAGGAACTGTGTTCTGCTTCGAACTCTTCCAGCTCACAGCGCCACCATTCAAGCAAAACATGAACCCTGACTGCGATCTATAATCATCCTGGTTAGTTTGGAAGCTGGCATCACTGTAACCCTTTACAGCTAGCTCCTTATTGCCTCCAAATATCAAGAAATATTCTTTAGTCTTTCTCAAATACTTAAGAATATTCTTGATTGCTATCCAGTGATGCTCAATTGGATCTGACTGGTACCTACTCGTCATGCTCAAAGCATAGGAGACATCATGACGAGTACACAGCATGGCGTACATGATAGATCCTATAGCAGATGCGTAAGGGATCTTATCCATGCAGTCTCTCTCCTCTCTAGAAGAGGGACTTTGAGTCTTCGAAAGACTCACACCATGTGACATCGGCAGAAGTCTCTTCTTGGAATTCTACATGGCAAACCGTAGTAATACCGTGTCAATGTATTCACTCTGACTTAGGCCAAGCAATCTCTTAGATCTATCTCTATAGATCTTGATGCCTAGAATACAGGCTGCTTCACCTAAGTCCTTCATTGAGAAGCACGTCCAAAGCTAAGTCTTCACAGACTGTAGCGAAGGGATGTCATTCCCAATGAGTAGTATGTCATCCACATAGAATTCAAGGAAGACAACTGTGTTCCCATTATCCCTCTTGTAGACATAGGGTTCATCTTCATTCTTGATGAAACCAAACTGTTTGATCGCATCATCAAATCGAAGATTCCAGCTCCGAGAGGCTTGCTTTAGCCCATAAATGAACCTTTGCAGCTTACATACTTTCCTAGTATAACATGGATCTTCAAAACCCTCAGATTGTGTCATGTACACATCCTCGAGTAAGTTTCCATTCAGAAATGCGGTTTTGACATCCATCTGCCAGATCTCATAATCGTGGTATGATGCAATAGCAAGCATGATCTGAATGGACTTAAATATTGCCACTAGAGAAAAGGTTTCATCATAGTCAATATCATGAATTTGCTTGAAACCTTAAGCCACCAATCGACCCTTATAGGAATGCGTAAGTCCATCCATATCAGTCTTTCTCCTAAAGACCCACTTACACCCAATGGGTTTGACCCCTTCAGGTGGATCAACCAAAGTCCATACTTGGTTGGTGTACATTGATTCCATCTCGGACCTCATGGCCTCTAGCCATTTCTCAGAATTTGGTTTCTTCACAGCTTCCTGATAGGAGGTAGACTCATTCTCAATGAGCATAACGTCATCATGGTCAGACAAGAGAAATGAATATCTCTTAAACTGACGATGTACCCTATCAAACCTGCAAAGAGGTAGGTCTACATGAACATGTGGTTGTTCCACAACTCTTTGTGCAACAATCTCATCTCCCACAACACTTTGTGGTTTCTGTTCAACCTCCATCAAGGCCTCAGTGTTATGGTCCTTATCTTGAATTTCTTCAAGATCGAACGTACTCCCACTAGATTTTCTAGAAACAAAATCCCTTTTTAGAAAAACCCCAGTCTTTGCTACAAACACTTTGTGTTGTCTGGGAATGTAGAAGTAATATCCTTTTGTATCCTTGGGATATCCAACAAAATAGCACCTATCAGATTTGGGTCCCAGTTTGTCTGAGACTTGATGTCAAATGTAAGCCTCACAACCCCAAATCCTCATAACAGACATCTTGGGATTTCTCCCTGTCCATATCGTATATGGTGTCTTTATCACAGCCTTGGATGGTAAACGGTTAAGGGTAAAGGTTGCTGTGTCTAGAGCATATCCCCAAAAGGATATAGGAAGATCTGTGTGACTCATCATAGATCGTACCATATCTAATAAGGTATGATTCCTCCTTTCGAATACACCATTCCACTGTGGTGTTCTAGGAGGAGTGAGTTGGGATAGAATCCCACACTCAGCTAGATAGTCACGAAACTCATGGCTATGGTATTCACCACCTCGATCTGATTGAAGTATCTTAATACTCTTGCCATGCTGGTTTTTACTTCATTCTTGAATTCTTTGAACTTTTCAAAGGATTCTGATTTTTGTGTAATAAGATACACATAACCATATCTACTGAAGTCATCAGTAAATTTAATGAAGTACCTGTAACCACCCTTAGCAGCAACATTGAAAGGGCCACATACATCACTATGTATAAGTCCTAACAAGTCTGTTGCTCTTTCGCTGTGTCCACTAAAGGGAGTCTTGGTCATCTTGCCTAAAAGGCAAGACTCACATGTCTCATATGATTCAAAATCAAATGAGTCTAGCAGCCCATCCTTATGGAGCTGAGATAAGCGACTCTCATTTATGTGACCTAAGCGAAAATGCCAGAGATAGGTTTGGTTCAACTCATTTGACTTGAACCTTTTGGTACTTATGTTATAGATAGGGCTATCTAAGTCTAGAAAGTAGAGTCCATTCATTAGAGGTGCACTACAATAGAACATATCATTTAAATAAACTGAACAACATTTGTTCTTTATTATAAATGTAAATCCTTTCTTGTCCAAACAAGAAACTGAAATTATGTTCTTAGTTAAAGCAGACACATAACAACATTCATCTAATTCTAGTACAAGCCCAGAGGGCAGAGATAGATCATAAGTTAACTCTTGCTCCATTGCCTACTCGTAGGTCCACCTCGCCCTTTGTCAATGCCCTATTATTTCTCAGTGCCTGTACATTGGATCAAATGTGAGATGCACATCTGGTATCTAATACCCATGATGAAGAAATAGATAGATTGACTTCTATAACATTTATAGCTGAAGTAGAAGTCTCACTTCTCTTCTTCTTAAGATCTTCCAGGTATGCCTTGTAGTTGCGCTTCCAATGTCCAGCTTTCTTCTAGTGGAAGCAAGCCCCTTCCTTTGCCACGCCTCCTTTGGGTTTAAGTTCTTTTCCTTTCGCCTTGGCTTGGGACTTTCCCTTACCTTTAGGCTTGCCCTTGCCTTTCTTATTTTGTACCATCATAATGGAGTCAGATTTTCCTTTCTTAAGGTTGAGCTCAGCAGTTCTCAATATGCTAAGCATCTCAGGCAGTGGCTTATCAATTTCATTCATGTTGTAATTCATGACAAATTGATTGTAGGCTTGTGGCAAAGATTGCAAGATCAGGTCAGTGGCCAGCTCTTGGCCAAGTGGGAATCCCAGCCTTTATAGGTTTTCTAAGTACCCAATTATCTTGAGTACATATGGAGCTACAGGAGTCCCATCTTGCATTTTGGACCCAAACAATGCCTTAGAGACTTCATATCTCTCATGCCTTGCTTGTCCTTGATATAGTTGACGAAGATGTCCAACCATATCAGAAGCATTCATGAACTCGTGTTGCTTCTGAAGATCAGAGTTCATGGTCGCGAGCATTAGACATGACACATCTAATGCATCATCTTGATGCTTCTTCTAAGCATCTTTGTTAGCTCGCGAGGCAGTGGCAGGAGGTGCCTCCGGAATGGGCTGCTCTATGACGTACAGTTTTCTTTCTTGGGTGAGAACGATTCTCAGGTTCTTGTACCAGTCCAAGAAATTTGCTCCATTGAGTTTGTCCTTCTCATGGACAAAACGCAGAGAGAGAAAGTGTTCGTGTTTGTCGACATGGTAATCTACAACATACAATGCAAAGAATTAATATCATATTCCTTTTATCATTTAATTAGGCCTTTAATCAAATGATGCTCCCACTGAATTATAGGAATTTTGTAGAATCGAGTTATGGATGTGCTCAAACAACATTACTAGATTCATACAAACTAGCTATAATTCTTGCGGGACAAGATCCACATCATACTAAGCCTTGAGTTAGCTTTGGCTAAATCGCCGAAGACTTAGTACGATCGGTGGGTAACACATTACCGATTACATCTCCATGCAACTCTTGTTTATAGGATCAAGACCCACATTTACAAAAGACCTTGAGTTAGCTTTGGCTAAATCACCCGAGATTTAGTGTAAATGCGATCTTATCCTATCTTTCCAACGGTTGGAATATGCCTATAGTTCTATTCGATCCAATTGAGTTAACTAGTTTTACTCAATCTAATTGAGCTTACTCTAACCCAAGCCGTGATAGGCGGGACCAAGATTGTCCCTCCGCACCCTACCAAGATAATATGCATTGCTCTGCTTTGGCAGATTCAACAACTACAAATGATCGAGGTAGTGATGGGTATCAAGGACATGGTAGGCATTTACAAGTTGATTCGATTAAGATCTAATCTAATCGTAATGTGTATCGTATATGCATTAAGGCCTTTATTATCCTATATTAGCATGCATCACTTACATACAAGCATTATTCTAGCATGCATTATATACATACAAGAAAAATATCCTAGCATGCATCATATACATACAAGCATTATTCTACTAGCATGCATCACATACATACAAGAAAAATCAAATATATATATATATATATATATATATGAGAAGATGGGACGGTCAACCTAGGGCTAGCGGCTTTTCCAAATGCTTCCTTTGACCACCATGTGTCGTCGGCACCCTTCTCGTAACTTCGTCTACAAGTGGACTTTCCACCACTCCATTTTGTACATTATAAATATGAAACTCGAGTTACATTCGAGTCTAAAACTATTTACAACTAGAATTTCAAAAGAAGAGGCACGACACGTAGGTCGCATACACTATACAACATGCACAACCACAAAAACGGCATGCAGGCCGTATTATGAATTACAACACATTTATGTCCAATCAAATTAGGGTTCTTGGGCCATGAAAATCGCATAATTATACATAATTCTAAATTATGTATTTTTACAGAAAATTTCTATAATTTTTTCCTATTTTGTTTTCAATTTTATGAGTCACCTCTCCGTAATGTTCTCGCTAAGTGGTTTCCGGGTGCGATCGCGAGACAAGGCCCCTTTCGGGGATAGGGGCAGCACCCATACTCGCAAAATAAACTTTGCAAGTGTCCCTACTACGATCTTACAGCAACTTAAGTCACTGTCCCAAAAACCAAAAGCGAGAACTCGCCATTTCGGAGTGTTTTTCTCGATGGTTGAAGCCTACAAGTGTCCCAACACTCGTTGCTTTGACTCTTCGAGAAAAATACCCAAAAATTCTATAAAAATAGGAAATTTACAGAAACATAAAAATCTATAATTTTTTATATCTAATATAAAAACTACAAAAATTAAACACATACATGTTTCGCACGTGGCTCTGATACCACTGTAGGGTTTCCCGAGCCGCAAAAATCGCTTTTTGCGTTGCGGAAACCTCGGAAGCCCCCGCCACGGATCCGTGCGAAGTATAAAAAATAAAACTAACATGTATGTGTTTAATACCTTTAGATCTACTCTAGATCTACATGATAAGAAGTTACCCTCGATGCGACGCTCTTCGCAAATCTCGCTCGTCCAAATAGCTTGTCGGAACTCTAGAGTGTCAAGTGTACACTCCTCTATTGGTATCCACACAAGCAATAGGTGGAGAAAACACACCCTTGAGTGTGCTAGCACCCTATGGATGGTTAGGCCAAGGAGGAGAGGGAGCTTGAGAAGATGATCCAAGGAGGAAGATGAAGTTGTAGTAACTTACAAAAATGAATTCCCATCTAATGGAATGGTGGCCGGCCACTTCGAGGCTTGGGAGTTACATGCATGCATGTAACTCCAAGAGTCAATGCCTCTTGGTCTCCCTCATGAGGTGGCACCACATGATAAGTCAATGATGATATGGAACATCATCATTGGCCCGCCATGCCAATTCATCATCATGACATGGCATTTGGTCAAGTCAAACTTGACCTTTCATCTTCCCTCTCAAGTCAAGTCAAACTTGTACACTTATCTCCCATGGTTGATCAAATCCAACCATTTGATTCAAGTCAATTTTAATTTAATGAATCTCTATTCATTAATTTAAATTGATTTGATGAATCAAATCTAAATTAGACTTATTCAACACTTGAATCAAATTTAGTCAAACTCAATTAGTCTAATTAGGATTACTCTTAATCCAATTTGGTTCATTTCATGAACCTAATCCTCATGGTTCATCATATGAACCTAATCTCCATCTAATTTCCCTTTGTGTATGACCCTATAGGTTCTTGTAACGTTGGCAATGCCCCTAAACCGATTTAGGAACATAAGCAATGAGCGGTATCTAGCAACACATCAATGCTACCCAAGTTACAAGAATGTTGAGCTCCAACATCACCTTTGTGAATACTAATTGTGACTCTCACAATATGTGACAATGTCCCTCTATCCTTGACATCTAGATTGACCAATTGAGGCATAGACCGTGTCATCCTCGATACAATCTATATCTTGAACTCCAAGTAGACTCACTCTAATCAAATTAGCTCAATATCTCATATTGACTCATTTGGGCATGGCCATGCACTTCGTGGTCTCACTCTATCAAGAATATCGATGTAACCCCTGTCATATAAGAGGGATAGATCTCATCTACAACACTCACATCCCTCCGCATAATTTATTACATACCCAGTAATCGCCTTTATAGTCCACCCATTTACGGGTGACGTTTGATGAAGCCAAAGTATGCAACTCCTTATGTAGGGAGCCATGGTGACTTCAGGTCTAAGGACTAATAGTCATACTAATAGCCACATGAGAAAGTATATGACACTCATATAACGATCCATGATACTTTCTCATGGCGGGTCATTCAGTATATATTTTCCAATGCATACCCATGTGTCAACTTGATATCTCATATCCATGACTTGTGAGATCAAATCATCGTGTTGACTTACATGCTAGTCTCTACGCATTAACATTGTCCCTGAATGTTAATACTCGACTAGAAATGATTAAGAGTAGTGTTCTCTTTATCATCTCATTATCGATTCAACCAATCGATTGATATAGATAAGAACCTACTACTCAAGTACATTATTATATTTAGTTATTTGGCACCAATACAAGTAAATATAATAACCATGACTTTATAAATAGGAATATGATACAATAAAGTCCATACAACAATCATCACATGATTGGCTCTAGGGCTTTCACTAACAATACATACAAGCATAAAATATATATATATATATATATATAAATTAATTGTGATTAGGTCATGACCCTACTACGATCTTCTCAAGCCAATGAGAAGATCGGACGGTCAACATAGGGTTAGCGGCTTCTCCAAGCGCCTCCTTTGACCACCATGTGTCGTCGGTACCCTTCTTGTAACTCCGTCTAGTAGTGGACCTTCCACCGCTCCATTTTGTACATTATAAACATGAAAATTCAGTTACATTCGAGTCTAAAACTATTTACAACTAGAATTTTAAAAAAAGAGGCACGACACGCAGGTCGCATACCCTATACAACATGCACAACTACAAAAACGGCACGCAAACCGTATTATGAATTACAACACATTATCATCCAATCATATTGGGGTTCTGGGGCCATGACCATCACAAAATTATGCATAATTCTAAATTATGTATTTTACACAAAATTTCTATAATTTTTCCTATTTTATTTTCAATTTTATGAGTCACCTCTCCATAATGGTCCCGCTAAGCGGTTTTCGGGCGCGATCATGGGACAAGGCCCCTTTCAGGGATAGGGGCAGCGCCCCTACTCACAAAATAAACTTTGCGAGTGTCCCTATTCGATCGTATAGAGACTTAAGTTTTTGTCCCAAAAACCAAAAGCAAGAACTCACCGCTTTAGAGAGTTTTTCTCGGTAGTTGAAGCCTACAAGTGTCCCAACACTCGTTGTTTCGACTCTTCAAGAAAAATACCCAAAAATCTATAAAAATAGGAAATTTACAGAAAATTAAAAATATGTAATTTTTATATATAATACAAAAACTACAAATTTAAAACACATACATGCTTCGCACGTGGCTCTAATACCAATGTTGGGATTTTCGAGCCACAAAAACTACTTTTTGCATTGAAGAAACCTCGGAAGCCCGGCCACGGATCTGTGCGAAGGTATAAAACATAAAACTACATGTATGTGTTATGAAAAACCTAGATCTACCAAAGATCTAAATGGTGAGAGCATTACCGTCGTACTGATGCCCTTTGCTTATCCCGCTCGTCCAAATGCTTTGTCGGATCTCGAAGAGTGTCAAGTGCACACTCCTCTACAAGTATCCACATGAACAAATGGTGGAGAAGAAACCTTAGAGTGTGCTAGCACCCTTGAGAGTTTTATCCAAAGAGAGGATTGGAAGAGAGAGCTTGAGAGGAAGTCCCAAGGAAGAAGAAGATGGAGTTACCACAAAATGAATTCATCCCATAAATAACACTAAAGTGGCCAGCCACTCTTGGATGGGGGGTTACATGCATGCATGTAACTCCAAGAGCCAATGTCTCTGGTCTCCCTCATGAGGTGGCACCACATGATAAGTCCATGATGATATGGAACATCATCATTGGCCGGCCCACATGCCATGTTACCATGATATGGCAATTGGTCAAGTCAAAATTAACCATTCATCTTCCCTCTCAAGTCAAGTCAAACTTGACCTCTTATCTCCCATGGTTGATCAAATCTAACAGCTTGATTCAAGTCAATTTGATATAATGAATCCCTATTCATTAATTTAAATTGACTCAATAAATTAAATCTAAATTATACTCATTCAACACTTGAATCAAATTGAGTCTAACTCAATTATTCTAATTTGGATTACCCTAAATCCAATTTGGTTGATCCCATGAACCTAATCCTCATGGTTCATCATTTGAACCTAATATCCACCTAATTTCCCTTTGTGTGTGACCCTATAGGTTCTTGTAACATTGGCAATGCTCCTAAACTGATTTAGGAACATAAGCAATGAGCGGTATCAAGCAACACATAATTGCTACCCAAGTTACAAGAATGTTGAGATCCAACATCACCTTTGTGACTACTAATGGTGACTCTCACAATATGTGACAATGTCCCTCTATCCTTGACATCTAGATGACCAATCGAGGAATAGACCGTGTCATCCTCAGTATAATCTATATCTTGAACTCCAAGTAGACTCACTCTAATCAAATGACCTCAATATCTCATATTGACTCATTTGAGCATGGCCATGCACTTCGTGGTCTCACTTTATCAAGAATAACGATGTCACTCCCGTCATATAGGATGGATAGATCTCATCTACATCACTCACATCCCTCCGCATATTTTGTTACATACCCAGTAATCGCCTTTATAGTCGACCCATTTACGGGTGACGTTTGACGAAGTCAAAGTATGCAACTCCTTATGTAGCAAACCATGGTGACTTCATGTCAAAGAACTAATAGTCATACTAATAGTCACATGAGAAAGTATATGACACTCATATAACGATCCATGATACTTTCTCATGGCGGGTCATTCAGTATACATTCTCTAATGCATACCCATGTGTCAACTTGATATCTCATATCCATGACTTATGAGAACAAGTCATCATGTTGACCTACATGCTAGTCTCTACGCATTAACATTGTCTCTGAATGTTAATACTTGACTATGAATGATTAAGAGTAGTGTTCTCTATATCATCTCATTATCGATTCAACCATTCGATTAATATAGATAAGAACCTACTACTCAAGGAAGTTATTATACTTAGTTATTTGACACCAATACAAGTAAATACAATAATCATGCCTTTATTAATAGGAATATTAAATAATAAAGTTCATTCAACAATCATCACATGATTGGCTCTAGGGCTTTCACTAACAACAAGCTCAATGGAGCAAACTTTATTGACTGGTATAGGAATTTGAGAATAGTTCTCAAACAGGAGCGGAAACTCTATGTCCTAGAGTAACCCATTCCTGAACCACCCACCAACAATGCCACTTGTGCTAATAAGGATGCTTACAAGAAGCATCAAGATGATGCATTAGATGCATCATGCCTTATGCTTGCAACCACGAACTCTGAGCTTTAAAAGCAACATGAGAAAATGGATGCCTTTGCTATGGTTGCACACCTGAAGCAACTATATCAAGGGCAAGCAAGGCACGAGAGATCCGAAGTATCTAAGGCATTGTTTCAATGCAAGATGCAAGAAGGAACACCCGTAGGAATTCACGTACTCAAGATGATTGGGTACATGGAGAACCTTGAGAGATTGGGATTTCCTTTAAGCCAAGAGTTGGCCACTGACCTTATTCTGCACTCCTTGCCTAGAGACTTTAGTCAATTTGTCATAAATTATTACATGATTGAAATTGACAAACTGTTGCCTGAGCTCTTAAGCATGTTGAGAACTGCTGAGAGCAATCTTAAGAAGATACAACCTAGTACTAGTACAGTACTTATGGTTAAAAAGGGCAAAGGTAAGAAGAAGTCTAAAGGCAAGACCCAAGAAAACGGCAAGAAAGCATTGAATCCCAAAGGTGGGATGGCCAAGGAAGGGACTTGTTTCCACTGTAAGGAAGCTGGATATTGGAAGAGGAACTTTAAAAAGTATCTTGAGGAAGTCAAGAAGAAGCAAAGTGAGACTTCTGCTTCAGGTATACATGTTATAGAAGTCAATCTATCTATTTCTACTTCATGGGTATTGGATACCGGTTGTGCTTCTCACATTTGCACTAATGTGCAGGGCCAGAGAAG
Source organism: Wurfbainia villosa (assembly GCA_025175895.1). NCBI lineage: Eukaryota > Viridiplantae > Streptophyta > Magnoliopsida > Zingiberales > Zingiberaceae > Wurfbainia > Wurfbainia villosa. The sequence goes on along the minus strand of CM045992.1, from coordinate 31,355,946 downwards.
AAGTAGATCACTGACACAAGGGGAAGTGGACATGCGTGTGGGCAATGGTGCAAGAGTTGCTGCTATAGTTGTAGGAACATATTCCTCATTGTTGCCGAGTGGTTTTATTTTAGAACTTGATGAGTGCTATTTTGTACCTACAATAACTAAAATCATTATGTCTGTATCTTGTTTGGACAAGAAAGATTTTTCATTTACTATAAAGAATAAATGTTGTTATATTTATTTAAATGAAATGTTCTATTGTAGTGCACATTTGATGAATGGACTCTATATTCTAGATCTAGAAAACCCAGTCTATAACATCAATACCAAATGATTCAAATCTAATGATTTGAATCAGACATATCTTTGGCATTGTTGCTTGGGTCACATAAATGAGAGTCGAATATCCCAGCTCCATAGAGATGGATTACTGGACTCATTTGATTTTGAATCATATGAGACATGCAGATCTTGTCTTTTAGGCAAGATGACCAAGACTCTATTTAGTGGACAAGGCAAACGAGCGACTGATTTGTTAGGCCTCATACATAGTGATGTTTGTGGTCCTTTCAAAGTCATAGCCAGAGGTGGTTATCAGTACTTTATTACATTTACTGATGATTTCAATAGATATGGATATGTGTATCTTATGAGGCACAAATCAAAATCCTTTGAAAAGTTCAAAGAATTCAAGAATGAAGTACAGAACTAACTTGAAAAGAGTATTAAGATGCTTTGATCAGATCGAGGTGGGGGAATACCTTAGCCAAGAGTTTCATGACTATCTAGTTGAGTGTGGGATACGATCTCAACTCATTCCACTCGGAACACCACAGTTGAATGGTGTATCCGAGAGGAGAAATCGTACTCTGTTAGACATGGTACGATCGATGATGAGTCATATAGATCTTCCTCGTTCCTTTTGGGGATATACTCTAGAGACAACTGCTTTCACACTTAACTGTGTTCCATCTAAGGCAGTCATAAAGACACCATATGTGATATAGACTGGGAAGAGTCCCAAGATGTCTTTTATGAGGATTTGGGGATGTGAAGCTTATGTAAGACGTTAAGTTTCAGATAAATTAGGCCCCAAATCAGACAAGTGTTATTTTGTAGGATATCCTAAGGAAATGAAAGGATATTACTTTTATAACCCCACGCTAGCACAAGTGTTTGTCGCCAGAAATGGTGTATTTCTAGAAAGGGAATTTATTTCTAGAAAGGCTAGTGGGAGTAAATTTGATCTTGAAGAAGTTTAAGATACACAAATAGCACTGATGCCTTAATACAACAAGAACAGCCATCATAAGGAGTTATGGTACAACCTGTTCAGGTAGACCAAGCTCTGCGCAGGTCTGATAGGATGCGTCATCAACCTGAGAGATATTCTTTTCTCTTGGATGACAATGATGGTGTCATGCTAGATGAGACAACATCCTATCAGGAAGCTGTAATGAGCCCAGATTCTAAGAAATGGCTTGAGGCCATGAGATCTGAAATGGAATCTATGTACACTAACCAAGTATGGACTTTGGTTGATCCACCTGAAGGGGTCAAATCCATTGGGTGTAAGTGGGTCTTTAGAAGAAAGACTGACATGGATGGTAATGTGCATACCTATAAGGGGCGATTGGTAGCAAAAGGATTCAAGCAGATTCATGGTATTGACTATGATGAAACCTTTTCTCCAGTTGTGATGCTCAAATCCATTCGGATCATGCTTTCTATTGCTGCTTACTATGACTATGAAATCTGGAAGATGGATGTCAAAACTGCATTTCTTAATGGGAATCTACTCGAGGATGTGTATATGACACAGCCTGAGGATTTTATCAATCCAAAGGATGCTGGAAAGGTTTGTAAGTTGCATAGGTCCATTTATGGTTTAAAGCAAGCTTCTAGAAGCTGGAATCGTCGATTCGATGATGCGATCAAAACGTTTGATTTCATTAAGAACGAAGATGAACCTTGTGTCTACAAGAAGGTGAGTGGGAGTACAGTTGTTTTCCTTATTTTGTATATAGATGACATACTACTCATTGGAAATGATATCCCTATGCTGGAGTCTGTGAAGACTTGGCTTAGGAATTATTTTTCAATGAAGAACTTAGGTAAAGCAGCCTATATTCTTGGCATCAAGATCTATAGGAATAGATCTAGGAGAATTCTTGGCCTGAGTCAGAGTACATATATTGACAAGGTGCTTAAGCATTTTTCCATGCAGAATTCCAAGAAGGGATTTCTGCCAATGTCACATGGTGTAAGTCTTTTGAAGACTAAATGTCCCTCTTCTGCGGAAGAGAAACAACGCATGGATCAAATCCCTTATGCATCTGCTATAGGATCTATGATGTATGTCATGATTTGTACTCGCCCCGATATCTCGTATGCTTTGAGCATGACGAGTAGGTACAAGTCAGATCCCGGTGAGTGTCACTGGATAGCAGTCAAGAATATTCTTAAGTACTTGAGAAGGACGAAAGAATATTTCTTGATCTTTGGAGGTGAGGAGGAGCTAGTTATAAAGGGTTACAACGATGCAAGTTTCCAAACCGACATAGATGATTCGCGATCGCAATCAGGGTATGTATTTTGTCTGAATGGTGGTGATGTGAGCTAGAAAAGTTCGAAGCAAGACACAGTCACAGATTCTACAATAGAAGCCGAGTACATTGCTGCTTCGGATGCAGTAAAGGAGGCTGTTTGGATCAGAAAGTTTGTTTCTGAGCTTGGTGTAGTTCCTAGCATTTTGAGCCTTATAGAGCTTTATTGTGACAACAACGGGGCTATAGCACAGGCTAAGGAACCTCGTTCTCACCAGCATTCCAAACATATACTGCGGTAGTATCATCTCATTCGAGAGATCATCGATACAGGAGATGTGCTGATATGCAAAGTAGATACTGATGCTAACATTGCGGATCCCCTGACGAAGGCTTTGGCACAGAAAAAGTATGATGGCCATACTAGGTCACTGGGTCTTAGAGATTATAATGATTGACACTTGTGCTAGTGGGAGATTGTTAGTGTCAACCCTTAGTATCAATCATGAGATGTAGTGCCAATCATGAGATGATTGATTGTTAGGAGATCGATTGGCCGGCTAGAGGGGGGTGAATAGCCCTCGTTCGTTGGACGTCGTATTTTGCTCGTCTACAAAACGTTAGTGCAAGCGGAATATACAAATATAAATAAAGACAAGCAAAATATACACAAGCAATACAAACACCGAGATGTAACGTGGTTCACGGCTACGCCGCTAATCCACGGTCCGATTCGTCCACGGTGAATCACTCCACAATCTATCCACTCGATCTCTCCTTTGCACAAAGCTAGGTGGAGGTAACCTCTTTACAACAACACTCCTCTTACAAATATAATGAAAATAAGCTTGGGTAAGAGGATGGAAAGCTTTAGGGAACTTTGGGAGAGTATTAGAGTATGAGCATTTTTCTCCCAAACCCTTACCCCCTTCCTTTTTATAGAGGAAGAGGGTTTCTTCCCGTTGACACAGGATCAGTCGACTGATGCCCTAGATCAGTCGACTGATCCCGTAGCCGTTGCCCAATAATGGCCGCTTTCCACGTTGGATACTATCCAACGGTATTGACATCAGTCGACTGATGGCACCATCAGTCGACTGGTGCTCGATCAGTCGAGTGATCAACTGAGTCGACTTCATTCTGTGCCCGTGCACAGTGCCATCAGTCGACTGCCATTCCCTGGCAGTCGACTGCTGTCGACATCAGTCGACTGCCAGTCCTGGCAGTCGACTGCCAAGCACTAAACTGGTCTTATACCAGTCGATCGACCCATCGACTCAGAGCAGTCGACTGCCATATCATGACAGTCGACTGGTGTCGGGAAAACCCATCCGACACTTGGCCAAAAGGCCAAGTTTCACCTAAGAGCTACCCCTTCCCGGGTTACAATCGCTCACTCTCATCCCTTGGAGTCCCTCGCCTTCGAAGTTCTCTTCGTTCGCGGCCACGTCCCTCGGCAGCATCAGGCGCACGACTCTGCAATGCTCCTTCGTGTCTCTTGCCTCGAAGTCTACTTCCTCCGGCTTCACTCCAAGCTTCTCGTCCGGCGGTCCCTCGGATGCTCCAAGCGCACGGCTTCTGCAAAGCAATCCTTCACCGACTCAAGGCCCGAGTGATGAGATGTGAAACTCGCCATGGCTCTATGTGCGAATTACTAAGTCCTGCACGACTTCAACGCACATATCGAATCAACATAACAAACTAACTTAAACCCTTTGCCACACCATCAAAACCATATCACGGCAAGAGATTTCCCTAACAATCTCCCCCTTTTTGATGTGTGGCAATCTGTTTAAGTTAGGTAAAAACATTTAATAAAAATTTCTAAGATAAGAAAGCATGTAAATATAAACCTGATATTGCAACATGCAACTCCCCCTTAATCCATGAAACTCTCTACACAAATTTCTCCCCTATCATATATTTCACCCCCTAAAATAATTAACTTAAACATAATTATTTCTCCCCCTTTGACACCATCAAAAAGATTAACACTAAGTTATAAACTCATGACATCAAGTATAATGGAGGGAAATTATGACAAGTTGATCTAAAATTGGATGCCACTTGTCGGTTTAAAATCTGAATTCGGCCTTCAATGTTCTGATTTTCAGGCCATCAGTCGACTGGTTCAGATACCAGTCGACTGGCACATGAATTTCAGGATTTCCTGATTTTCGGACCGAATTTCAGAAATGCATTAAAAATTCCAGAAAATTCAAAAAATCATGAAATTTGGGGAACATATTTCTTTTAGGTATATCTATCAGTGAAAAATATGTTTTCATGAAAGATCATTATATTTTCACGTATTTGCCAAAAATCCAAAGGCTTTAAAAACAACTAGGTTTTTGATCATTCTAGTATCAAGTTTAGCACCTAGTTTTGCATCCAATTGTTTTAAAACATGAATACATGTATTTTAAGGTAAGAAATTGTTTTGAAAACATATGAAATATCCAACCATGATCTTTGGGCAATATGTTTATGAATTAAACATAAGCCTTCCCCATGATTGGTCTATTATTACTATTTTGATACTTTAAATGACCATCTAAATGCCATAGACATTAGTGGACATTTGTATCATCCTAACATCTCACCCATGCTAAGTTTGCAATCAAGTTAGCCTATAGTGAGTGTGAGATGCATCCTAAGGGGTATTTGTATATACTTAACCAATATATTCATGCAATTCTATCAAGGTTAAGTATCAACCTAATAACCTACATGATCATAATGACATATATGATTTAATTTCACATTATGATCATGAAATACATGTTTTCATCACATTATAATCATGCATTAGGTATTATATTATGATAACAAATAACGTATCACCTAAAGCATGATTTAAACCTATTTCTCATGATAACGTGCCAAATTTCAAAAACATAAATCATGATTGCAAACATACATAGCAATTACATTAATCACCATGATTTAAGCAATATTATCTATTTATGGGCACGTTATCATCACCCAACACTATAAAAAAAATGGTGTCCCGTCATCCTAAGTCAACCAAAATATGATATAGGTCAAGTTCATATGGTTGACTACCCTAGAGGTTTTCTAACCCTTAAGGATGGATTTTGGAACCCAAAATAAGTTCTTTCCTATTGGGTTCACTAAATATTCCTTGGGGATCCATTTTCTAGCTATTACCTTCTTCTTATCTTGTCCCATAGCTATTAGGCATTTGTAGGCCTTTTCATTTTTCTTTTCCTTATATCCTAGGCCCTTTTTGTTGAAGCTAGCTCTTTGGCTCCCTAAGATCATGTTCAATGTGTTGGAGCCAATTGTGAATTTCTCTAGGGCTTTGGTTAAATAATCTACCTTTTCCCTTAATGCCCTATTTTCATTTATACATGCATCATTAACATCCAAAGGCATATAGTCATGTGAGCATGCATCATCATGGCAAGAAGAGGTATCATTATTATTTAGGCATGCATTTTCTAGCTTATTTTCTAAGTCCTTAATTTGATTAAGCATGCTTTTATTTTTCTTTTTCATTCCAAATAAGTCTTTAGTTAAACTAGAAATTATGGAAACTATTTTCTTAGGAGAGGCTTTCGTTACCATAGTTTCCATATCCTCTTCTTCTTCTTCGGATGAGGAGGATGTAGAAGCTCCCCCTTCATTTGAGCTCTCCCCACTTGTGCTTGATTCTTCATTTGAGGAGGAGGAGGAGCAATCTGAGTCATGAAGAGCCATCAATGCTAGGTTGGAGTAAACATGCTCTTCTTCTTCGGATGAGGAGGAAGAAGCAACTTCATCCCATGTCTTTGCTTTGAATGCCACGGCCTTCCCCTTTTCCTTGGCCCTCTTCTCCTCTTTCTTCTTGCTCCCCTTCTTCTTCTTCTTTTCTTCCTTCTTTTTCTTCTCTTCCTTGTTCTTGTTTAGGAGGGGACAATTATCCCTTATATGTCCTTCCCCTTGGCAATTATAGCATATGACCTTCCCCCTTGATCTTCTATTCCTATCATTAGATTTATGAAAATGAAAACCTTTTAAAGCACGTCTTACCCTCCTTACCATATATGCTTCTTCGGTGCTATCCATGGAGGAGGATGAGGATGCTTCATCATCGGAGGAGGAGGGGATTTTCATCTTCTTCTTCCCCTTATTTGCTATCAAGGCTACTCCTCTTGAAGGTTGAATTCTAGGCTCCTCTTGTATTCCTTCAAGCCTAGTTTCGTGGAGCTCCATTGTTGAGAAGAACTCCTCCAAGGTACTCACTTCTAGGTTCTTGGACATGTAGAAGGAGTCCACCATGGAGCTCCATTTTGAGAACCGGGGAAAAGCATCTATAGCCTTCATGAGCATGTCCTGGTTTGATAGCTTCTCACCTACACTTGTTAGCCCGATTAATATTTCTTTAAATCTAGAGTGTAGGGAAGTTACCTTTTCTCCCTTTTCAAGCTTAATATTTGATAGTTGGGAGCGGAGGAGGTCTCTCCTTGCTAGCTTGGCCTCGGATGTGCCTTCATGAAGTTCAACCAATTTCTCCCACATCTCTTTGGCACTTGAGCACTCCCCTATCCTATTTACTTCTTGTTGAGGGAGCACATTGTAGAGGTGGTGTTTGGCCTTTGAATTTGCCAAATACTCCTCTCTTTGTCTTATGCTCCATTTCGATTTTTCCAAAAGCTCCCCATTCTCGTTCCTAGGCAACTCGAAACCGTTTTCCATTATTAATAAAATTTCAAAGTCGGTTTCGAAGAATACCTCCATCCTCTTTTTCCACCAAGAGAATTCGCCGTCGAACTTCGGTGGGTGGATGTTTGAGCCGGCCATTTTTGAATGTTGTTTGTTGTGGTGGTTAGTCCTCGACAAGCTTTCCTTGGCTATGATACCACTTGTTAGGAGATCGATTGGCCGGCTAGAGGGGGGTGAATAGCCCTCGTTCGTTGGACGTCGTATTTTGCTCGTCTACAAAACGTTAGCGCAAGCGGAATATACAAATATAAATAAAGACAAGCAAAATATACACAAGCAATACAAACACCGAGATGTAACGTGGTTCACGGCTACGCCGCTAATCCATGGTCCGATTCATCCACGGTGAATCACTCCGCAATCTATCCACTAGATCTCTCCTTTGCACAAAGCTAGGTGGAGGTAACCTCTTTACAACAACACTCCTCTTACAAATATAATGAAAATAAGCTTGGGTAAGAGGATGGAAAGCTTTAGGGAACTTTGGGAGAGTATTAGAGTATGAGCATTTTTCTCCCAAACCCTTACCCCCTTCCTTTTTTATACTGGAAGAGGGTTTCTTCCCGTTGACACAGGATCAGTCGACTGATGCCCTCGGTCAGTCGACTGATCCCGTAGTCGTTGCCCAATAACGGCCGCTTTCCACGTTGGATACTATCCAACGGTATTGACATCAGTCGACTGATGGCACCATCAGTCGACTGGTGCTCGATCAGTCGAGTGATCAACTGAGTCGACTTCATTCTGTGCCCGTGCACAGTGCCATCAGTCGACTGCCAAGCACTAAACTGGTCTTATACCAGTCGATCGACCCATCGACTCAGAGCAGTCGACTGCCATATCATGGCAGTCGACTAGTGTCGGGAAAACCCATCTGACACTTGGCCAAAAGGCCATGTTTCACCTAAGAGCTACCCCTTCCCGGGTTACAATCGCTCACTCTCATCCCTTGGAGTCCCTCGCCTTCGAAGTTCTCTTCGTTCGCGGCCACGTTCCTCGGCAGCATTAGGCGCACGCCTCTGCAATGCTCCTTCGCGTCTCTTGCCTCAAAGTCTACTTCCTCCGGCTTCACTCCAAGCTTCTTGTCCGGCGGTCCCTCGGATGCTCCAAGCGCACGGCTTCCGCAAAGCAATCCTTCACCGACTCAAGGCCCGAGTGATGAGATGTAAAACTCGCCATGGCTCTATGTGCGAATTACTAAGTCCTGCACGACTTCAACGCACATATCGAATCAACATAACAAACTAACTTAAACCCTTTACCATACCATCAAAACCATATCACGGCAAGAGATTACCCTAACATTGATTAGGGATTATGTGTATCATATTTCATTAATAAAAAGCAAGGATTGTTTATTATATTTACTTTAAGAATATGTCAGCTAAAATAAATATAATAATATCCTTGAATAGTAGGTTCTAATCTACAGTTTATCAATTGGTAGAATTTATTATGAGAAGCTGTAGAGAACACTATTCTTAATATTCCTAGTTAAGTATTAATATACAAGGGCAATATTAATACATTGAGACTAGCATGTAGATCAATGAATGACTTGATCTCACAAGTCATGGATATGTGATATCACATTGACACATGGGTATACTTGGGGATCAAGAAACATAAAAATCGATAAGGGGATGACACGGTCTATGCCTCATTGATCGATCTAAGATATCAGAGATAGAAGGACATCGTCATACATGATAATAGTCACGAAAAGGTTGTCGGATCTCGACGATCTTGTAACTTGGGTAGCAATGATGTATTGCTAGATGCCGCTGATTGCTTATGTATCTAAAATGGTTTTAGATACATTTCCAACGTTACAAAAGCCTATAGGGTCACACACAAATGACATTCTATTTTGGAGATGGTTTCTTTTAGTTGGACTAAAAGAACAATTAAGCATATGGCCAAGATTTGAGTTAGACTCAAACTGGTTAAACTTGAGTTAGACTCAAGTTGAACCATGGAAGATGATTCATCATCATGCATGATTAATTTGATTAATCATGCATGGGAATACCATGAGCCTTGGTATTCATGATGAGAATTCATGAAGGAGAATGCCAAGGGTCTTGGTATTAAGAGATGTCTTAATGAGGAGATAATGGCATTGATGGCTTGAGCATAAAATGGGTTTTGTGCTCAACGTGGATGAGAAGTGGTGTTGTTCTTGTGTTTTGGGTGTGCAAGCCAAAAGGACCAAGAGAGAAAGTGTTCTCTCATCTCCTCCTTCCTCTCCTTCTTCTTCCAAAAGAGTTCTTGGTGTTTTGCTAGGGGTTGCTAGTACAACGTGACTCTAAAGCTAGTGTGGGTGTCAGTGTGGATACCATAGATATACGGTTACCCTTACCGTATTGACATCCGACAGCGTTTGGAAAAGCGGGATTACTAAGGGCATGTACCGAAGATATATTCCTCATCTAGATAAGATCTAGACTAGATTAAAGAAAATGACTTATATAGTTTTGCATGAATCTCTGCTGGGATCCGATTTAATTATTGTTTCCCCAGCGGTTGTGCGAAGTATTCGCCCACGATGTTGTGAACATCAGGTCCAGAGTTTTCTCAATAGAAGGGTACAATGGAGTAGGGAACGAGACATGTTCTAACTCCTCGTAGGGATTGATTTGGCATCCTCGTACTATCTATCCTATCTTAACAAAAGGCTCGGCCTGTTAAGGATAGGTAGTTCCCAATAGACCCGAAAGCTCATCGGGAAATGGTATGATGTCCCTTTCACAAGACCCTAATTAGAGGACCAAACTACATTTAATTGATTAGCATGTTCCATGTTTCACAAGTGAAACCGAAGTCTTAGGATCTCTTTTTGAACCTCGAACCAACCTTCCCTTCCTCCGTGTGACACCGTACTAGAGTTAGGACCACCGAAAATCCTCGTAATCATAACCGTTAGAACTAAACTCTGAACAATAACATCCACTGAACAATCGATACTCAAATATCAGTCTTTGTGGGATCGATAATTTATTTATTACTTGACGACATCCATGCACTTGTGGGCATTGAGCGCGATCGTGCACTTCGAGTCCTCAATGTCTCCCATCACGAGATTTGAGGTCACGTTCATGTGCATCAAATAACACCCAAAGAAATGTACTATGCATAGTTGTAATCAACCATGGCGAGGTGAGGGGTGACAGATCGACATTCACGGTGTTGAAGGGAGAGGTGATGGGGCTGTCTGGGATGGTCCCAGCTAGCCGCGACTATCCGCAGTGATTGGCGCGATGAGGAAGAGAAAAAAATATGGAACCGAGGAATGGTTGCGTGGCACCTCCGGCGACAAGCACCACAACCGAGGCAGCTGCAACGACCCAAGGATCTCACTGCGACGGCTGGTCCTGTGCTATGACGGATGAAGGAGGTAAATTGGCAACAATCGACGGATGAGAAGAGGCAACAGAAGAAAGGAATAGAGAGGAAAAGGGTTGCGATATTTAAAGAAAAAGAATAGGAGGAAATAGACAAATAAAACCCAAGTTTTAGTATTTAAACATTTGGTTAATTAACTTACTAATCCTAATATTAATTGATAATCCATATAGGTTTTACCAACCTATAAATTTTATCCCCATGAAATACCATAGTAAACCCTAAAAATTTATAAAATCTTTATAGGGAAATTTCCTTAATTGATAGTCATTATTCTATAATTATTTTGATGTCGTATTTTACACTACCTCTCCTATGGGATATGACCGGTCACTTCTCTATTAATGCATTGACCATTCCCAACACTACCCCCTTCGTCTCTCCATCTTATCAACCCATACTTTCCTTCTTTTCCGAGCGAATGAATTAATGCTCCCATTTCTTCTATAAAAACTCCCTGTAAGTCCTTTGCTTTCACATTCCTTGACCCTTCCACTTTCTGAATGGCTAACCCTGTGGAGCAAGAAGATAGAGCACTTTCCTTTGAACTTCTTACGGCAGACCAGCAGTGCATATTGGAGTTAGAAAATGTGGTGAGAGATTTGAGGGGTCATCTTCAATTGTCTTACACCCGCACTTACTCTCTTCGTCAAGAGCTGACCATCACTTAATGAAGCTTAACCAGGCTCTGTGCGACTCACCGAGCTCTTATATGGCACTGCCTATCGACTATGCCCTCTCCTCTTGAGACTCCCCCAAGAATCCCAACTGAAGAGAAGATCATTTATGAAGCGCCTTAATTTCCTTCCCTAACATAATCTCCTTTTTCCCGTCAACTTTACTAGTTATTATGATTTTAAATAAAGATGTTATAGAAATATATATACCATTTTGAAGGGAGGAGAAACTTCGCTTCCCACTTCAACTCGATCACTTGTTCATGGTGATCCCGTCGTCGTCCCCGGATTAAAAAAATTAATCCTCGACAAAGAGGGATTACCAAAGCAACCGTTCTATCGTCGTGCTATTCGATTAGAGTAGTCACTTGAACAAACTTGTTGTTCAAGCAACCAACTTTTATTATTCGAATACCCGCGGAATAGACAATGTACAGATCGCTGGTTTTTGTGTTTGTATTCGGGGTCCAAGTAAATTTAGCCACATGCCATGCAAACAATATACAAAGAAACAAACAAGTAAAACAAAACAAGATTTATACCTCATGTTTACCTCAAAATCTTCTATTGTATGTCCTATCCTCCTCTTGGACGTTGTGTGGGCAACGGTGGTCCAAGAGATCAAGCCTCCTAGATCACGATCTTCTTTCCTTGCTCGCTCTGAACAAGAAGAAGTATAGAAAAGAAACTCCTCCCTATCTAAGACCGGCCACCAAGTCAAGAGACTTGATGATGCCGCTGGCCAAGGAATAGAGGAGGAAGAGGGTGCCGGCCAAGAGCTCCAAGGATAAACCCTAACCCTTGTTTCTACCGGCCAAGGAGAAGAGGAAGAGGGGAAGAGCGCCGGCCAAAGTTGAGAGGAGGAAGAGGTGTGCCGACCAAAACCCTAGGAAGAAGGAAGCCTTGCCGCCCAAGACTTCTAGCCGCCCAAAACCCTAATTCCCTTCCAATTGCTCTTGTCGCCCACCCTTATCTCCTTTTATAGAGCTAGGCCTAAGCCTTCTTTTAATCTCCAACGTCGGTTCTAGGAATTTAATCTCAACCATAGGATCTAAAGATTTAATCTCAACCGTCAGACTTTGAGATTTAATCTCCACCGTCGGATCTAAAGATTTAATCTCCACCGTCGGATCTAGTGATTTAATCCCCACCGTCGGATCTAGAGTTCTATTCTCCACCATCGGATCTTGGCTTCATGAGTGTTTTAATAGGTTACGATAGGGACCATGAGGAGGAGTTGGATCTTGGCCACCCAATGGATCAAGCCAACATAAAGTCCGATCCATTAATGATAATCCATTCCACTAGAGGATTATCATTGATCTACCTTACCAACTCCCATAAATTAATATGGGCTCCATATATTTTTTATACATTTATCTCCCCGTGTTTAAGATCTCGAATGTCCGTCGATTAATTAATTTACTGACAATTAATTAATTAACATCTAACTCCATGAGTAGTACCACTCAACCTTATCATCATGCCGGTCCAAGTCCACCTGCAGGGTTGACATGATGAACCTTATGAGCTCCTCAAGGGGACATTACCATCCTAATATATAGGACACGATTTCCTCCTATAATCAAGGACACACCATATAAATAATATTATTTCCCAACTTACCGAGCCTATCGATTTACTCTATAAATCTTGCTTATTGGTAAATCAAAAAAATGAATACTAAGTATATGTGCCCATTATTATATCGGGATTTAAGAGCATGTACAACATAATATCTGAGGTCCGATTCGATTATGTAGTCAGCAATAAATCGAATCACCTCTAAGTCGATCATGCTCAATACACACAAAGTGTACTAGTGTAATTCTATGGTCAAGATATACCAATACCAAATCACACTACAACAATGCCAATGGTTTGTCCAAAACCATCTCGGTTGTGAGCCTTTAATTATACTTTACAAGGAACTGATAACATGATCTCCCGTGTGACACTACACACCATGTTATCTATAATTTAATGTATTAGACAAAATGCATAACCATAAATATGCAAACAATGATCATATGATTCTTATTTCAAAATAAAGATGTTCATATAAAAGATAGACTTTTCAGTATACATCCCAACAATCTCACACTTATACTAAAAGACTATGTTGTCCTCAAACTGCCATACATCTGATTCTCATTCCCTCCACATGCCTATCAAAAGCTTTCGTTGGAAGGGCCTTAGTGAAAGGATCTGCCATGTTACCCTCCAATGCAATCTTAGTCATAGCAACTTCTCCTCTCTTTACGATTTCTCATATCTGGTGGTACTTGCGCTCTATGTGTTTACTTGTCTTATGGGCTCTTGGTTCCTTCGAGTTTACAACTGCACCACTATTATCACAATAAATTGTGATAGTTCTGGGCAAACCAGGAATCACATCCAAGTCCATCAAGAAGTTCTTGAGCCATACAACTTCTTTGGCCGCCCCAGAGGCCGCCACATACTCAACTTCCATGGTAGTGTCTGCCAAGCATTTCTGCTTGACACTCCTCCATACAATGGATCCACCTCTCAAAGTAAACATAAAACCTGAGGTAGACTTACTGTTATCCCTATCTGATTGGAAGTCGAAATCTGTGTAACCCATAGGGAGTAATTGGTCTGCCTGGTATACTAGCATATAATCCATAGTCCTTCTTAGGTACTTTAATATATGCTTTGTCGTAGTCCAATGTCCCTGTCCTGGATTACTCTGATATCTGTTAACCATGCCCACGGCAAAGCAGATATCCGGTCTCGTACATAGCATGGCATATATGAGGCTTCCTACTGCCGAAGCATAAGGAACCGCCTTCATCTCCTCTATCTCCTTAGATGTTCTAGGACACATCTCCTTAGATAAAGGAACTCCATGCCTGAAAGGTAGAAAACCTTTCTTGGAGTTTTGCATGCGAAAACGATCCATAATGGTGTCTATGTATGAAGCTTGAGATAAGCACAATATCCTTTTCTTGCAATCCCTTATAACCTTGATCCCAAGGATGTATCCCACTTCTCCCAAGTCCTTCATATCAAACTGTTTGGACAACCATACCCTTATGCCCGATAACACCTTGACATTGTTGCCAATTAACAAAATGTCATCTACGTATAGTACAAGAAATACCACTACATTTTCGTCACATCTCTTGTATACACAAGACTCATCCGGACTTTGAATAAATCCATAAGACTGGATTACCTCATCAAAGCGGATGTTCCAAGACCTCGAAGCTTGCTTCAATCCATAAATGGATTGATTAAGCTTGCAAACAAAATGCTCATTGCCCTTTGCAATGAAACCCTCTGGTTGCTTCATATAGATGTTTTCCTCAAGACTTCCATTAAGGAAAGTTGTCTTGACATCCATCTGCCATACCTCATAATCCATATGAGCAGTAATACATAAGAGAATCCGGATAGACTTAAGCATGGCTACTGATGAAAAGGTCTCCTCATAATCGATGCCCTCTTTCTGAGTATATCCCTTTGCAACAAGCCTCGCTTTGAAGGTCTTGACCTTCCCGTCTATTCCTCTCTTTCTTTTGTAGATCCACTTGCATCCAATGGCTTTTACACCATTGGGTAGTTCTACTAGCTCCCATACCTGATTTGAATCCATAGATTCTATCTCAAAATTCATCACACTTTGCCAAGATACCACATCTTTATCTTGGATCGTCTCGTCATATGTCCAGGGGTCAGGTTCATATTCGCCAGGGATCAAATAAGAAGATTCTCCTAAGAACATGAATCTCTCAGGCTGTCTAACAACCCTACCACTACGACGAGGTATCACCTGTGTATCCTCTGTGACACGCGGTGTAGTGACTTGTGGTATATCCTCTTGTACTGGTGGTACTGAAGTAGTGACTTCCCCTTTCAATTCCTCCAGAACAATCCTACTCATGGGCTTGTGGTTCATCACATAGTCTTCCTCTAGAAATCTAGCATTCGTGCTAATGATCACCCTCTGATCTCTAGGACTATAAAACAAACCACCTTTCATTCCTCTAGGATAGCCAATGAACATGCACACTTCTGTACGAGGTTCCAGCTTACTAGCATCTGCCTTCAGCACATGTGCTGGACTCCCCCAAATCCGAATATGTCTCAAACTAGGTTTTTGCCCAGTCCATAATTCTATGAGAGTATAAGCCACTAATTTAGATGGAACCAAGTTCAGAATATACACTGTCGTATCTAGAGCATACCCCCAGAATGAATCTGGCAAATCAGAATAACTAATCATCGATCTAACCATCTCCATAAGAGTCCAATTCCTTCTCTCTACTACACAATTCTGCTGGGGTGTGCCAGGTGCAGATAATTGGGATTGAATCCCAGCCTCTAATAAGTAATTCCTAAACTCTCCCAAGAGGTACTCACCACCACGATCAGATCGTAGTGTCTTGATACATTTACCTTGACGTTTCTCTACATCAGCCATGAATTCTTTGAACTTGTGAAAGCATTTAGACTTGCGGCGCATCAAGTAAATGTATCCATATCTTGAATAATCGTTTATGAAAGAGACGAAATACTCAAAATCACCACTTGCCTAGATAGACATAGGACAACACAAATCAGAATGAACCAATTCCAACGCATCTTTGGCTCTATACCCCTTGGCCTTGAAAGGCCTCTTGGTCATTTTACCTACCAAGCAAGACTCGCAGGTTGGGAAGTCTTCCACCACTAATGAACTCAAAGGTCCATCAGCTATCAACCTTTGAATTCTGCTTAGGTTAATATGACAAAGCCTTAGATGCCAAAGATATGTTTAGTTCATCTTCGAACGTTCTTTTTTCTTATTAGAATTAAAAGATGAGTTATTAACTTCTATTTGCATCGTGGGAGCTTTTGGTTCAAGTGTATATAAATTTTCTATCAATGTACCAGAACAGATAATCTCCCTATTCCTTTTTATAATAACTTTGTCATTAAAAGAAATAGAATATCCATCCATAAATAATTTAGAAACCGAAATCAATTTCTTTCTAAATAAAGGTACATAAAGGCAATTTTTAAGAACCAAAACTTTATTCCTCTCAAAAGACAAATAGACATCTCCCACTGTAACAGTTGCCACCTTCGTGGCATCGCCCATGTATACGGTAATCTCCCCCTCAGCCAGTTGTCTAGTTTCCTGGAACCCCTGCAAAGTATTGTAGACATGATCAGTGGCCCCCGTATCTACCCATCAGGTGCCGGTAGATAACACCGCTAAACATGTTTCAACGACTAGACTAAAAGATATACCTTTGTTCTGCTTCCGATTGAAGCAGTCCTTCTTCCAGTGTCCAGTCTGCTTGCAAGTGAAGAACTTGCCTTTCGGCTTCTTCACTCCTCCTTGAGTTCCTCCCGCCACCTTTACCCCAGCTTGTTTCTTCTTCTTCTTGCCTTTTGGCTTAGAAGTAGAAACCTTTTGGGCAACCATGGCCTATGCCTGAGCACTCTGACGAAATAGCCCCTCTACCGCCTGGAGTTCTGTCAGAAGCTCCGCCAACGAATACAACCTCTTATTCATGTTGTAGTTCAGGTGAAACTGCTCAAAACTCCTAGGTAGAGACTGGAGAATGATATCGACCTGGGTTTCCCCATCGATCTTAGCTCCGAGGACTTCCAGCTCATTCAAAGGAGCCATCATCTTGAGAACATGATCCCTCACGAGTGTTCCCTCGATCATGGTGGTCATCATCAAGTTTCTAATGGCTTCCTTTCTTGCAACCCGATTCTGGTGTCCAAAAAGATCTTTGAGATTAAGCATCATGTCATAAGCAGTGGGCATGGCTTGATGCTGATGTTGCAGTACATTTGATATAGATGCCAAAATGTAACATTGCGGCATCTCATCGGCCTTAATCCACTTCTTATAACTCTCCTTCTTCTTTTCCTCAGAATCATACGTAGGCTTAGGAGGGCACTCTTCGAGGAGTACATATTTGTATTCCTCAACAGTCAAGACAATGTCAAGATTCCACTTCCAATCAACATAATTGGGTCTAGTAAGTTTATTTTCTTTTAGTATCACAGCAAGCGGGTTGAAATTCATTTTTAAAAAACCTAAGAATAACATAGATCAAAACATTAGATTTCAAAAAATTATTGATTCCTCAAATAATAAAATTTTAAAATCAACCAACACCTCAAACCACCAAGAATATCGTATGCCACGATCGTGTGGACGTATACGAATTCTACATTTGTAAGAGGGGGTTTTACCCATTAATTTTATTATCTTGTCAACCTTACTTTTTGACAAGTAAAATTAATAGTTGGTTCCTCTTTGGCCCTACAAATAAAAGCAGTGACTCCGATGGGGAGAATACTTATATTTGTATCTAAGTCTTCACCATTACTTGGTACCAAGGCAATTATCTCGGGTTATGTGCCTTCCGATGGGAGAGTACACATGGTCCTTAATAATTTTCTATAACCATATTCGACCTTGTGATCCGCAAATAAACTCATCCGATGGGGAGGAAGGCACTCAGAGCCGACGCGCAAGTTTGTTTGCATCACATGTCAAATGGTAATGGAGGCCGTGAGAATTTATAAAAATATCCCTCTCCCACTTAGTAATTTAAAATTGAGGAATTTTCCTAGCCTACGACATGCATATCAAACAAGAAGCAATAAATATGAAAAAAATGTTTTCCAACTATTATGGCTTTTATCTCCAATATGCCTCCCGTCGTATCGCCATCTCATCTGCTCCTCCCTACGCCATGTACAAGCCATTCGGAGATCCGAGCTGAGAAAAACTATTTAAATTTACATCCATCGATCCTATACTCCTCGAAGGAGTGTACATGAAATCTTGATCGAAAGTAAACTAAAATAAATGAGTGGCTAAACAATGTAGTACATAATTAAAAAATTAAATACTAGCCTCGTCAACCCCGAGGATTCAAAAAATATATAATTACACACATACAATCACATACACACATATGACCATACTAGTTGGATCCTATGCCTGCAACCAAAAAGTTAACCTACGCACATCCTACTATTATCTGGCACATATAATATATGAGAAGTGCATAAAAGTAACCGAATTCTAAACACACAAAACCGAAAACCGTGGCTCTGATACCACTTGAAGGGAGGGGAAACTTCGCTTCCCACTTCAACTCAGTCACTTGTTCATCGCGATCCCGTCGTCATCCCCAGATTAAAAAAATCAATCCTCGACAAAGAGGGATTACCAAAGCAATCGTTCCATCGTCGTGCTATTCGATTAGAGTAGTCACATGAACAAACTTGTTGTTCAAGCAACCAACTTCAATTATTCGAATAGCCACGGAATAGATGATGTACGGATCGTCGATTTTTGCCTTTGTATTAGTGGTCCAAGTAAATTTAGCCACATGCAATACATACAATATACAAAGAAACAAATAAGGAAAACAAAACAAGATTTATACCTCTTGTTTACCTCAAGATCTTCTATCGTATGTCCTATCCTCCTCTTGGACGTTTTGTGGGCAACGGTTCTCCAAGAGATCAAGCCTCCTAGATCACGATCTTCTTTCCTTGCTCGCTCCAAACAAGAAGAAGTATAGAAATGAAACTCCTCCCTATCTAAGACCGGCCACCAAGTCAAGAGACTTGATGATGTCGCTGGCCAAGGAATAGAGGAGGGAGAGGGTGCCGGCCAAGAGCTCCAAGGATAAACCCTAACCCTTGTTTCCACCGACCAAGGAGAAGATGAAGAGGGGAAGAGCGCCGGCCAAGGTTGAGAGGAGGAAGAGGGGCACTGGCCAAAACCCTTGGAAGAAGGAAGCCTTGCCGCCCAAGACTTCTAGCCGACCAATGCTTCTACAAAACCCTAGCCGCCCAAAACCCTAATCCCCTTCCAATTTCTCTTGCTGCCCACCCTTATGCCTCCTTTTATAGAGCAAGGCCTAAGCCTTCTTTTAATCTCCACCGTTGGTTCTAGGGATATAATCTCAACCGTCGAATCTAGAGATTTAATTTCAACCGTCGGACTTTGAGATTTAATCTCCACCGTCGGATCTAAAGATTTAATCTCCGCCGTCAGATCTAGTGATTTAATCCCCACCGTTGGATCTAGAGTTCTATTCTCCACCATTGGATCTAGGCTTCATGAGGGTTTTAATAGGTTACGATAGGTACCATGAGGAGGAGTTGGATCTTGGCCACCCAATGGATCAAGCCCACATAAAGTCCGATCCATTAATGATAATCCATTCCACTAGCGGATTATCATTAATCTACCTCACCTACCCCCATAAGTTAATATGGGCTCCATATATTATTTGTACATTTATCTCCCCGTGTTTAAGCTCTCGAATGTCCATCGATTAATTAATTTATTGACAATTAATTAATCGACATCTAACTCCATGAGTAATACCACTCAACCTTATCATCATGCCGGTCCAAGTCCACCAACAGGGTTTACATGATGAACCTTATGAGCTCCTCAAGGGGACATCACCATCATAATATATAGGACACGGTTTCCTCCTATAATCAATGACATGCCATATAAATAATATCATTTCCCAACTTACATAGCCTATCGATTTACTCTATAAATCTTGCTCATTGGTAAACAAAAGAAATGAATACTAAGTATATGTGTTCATTATTATATCGGTATTTAAGAGCATGTACAACATAATATCTGAGGACCAATTCGATTATGTTGTCAGCAATAAATTGAATCACCTGTAAGTCGATCCTCCTCAATACAAACAAAGTGTACTAGTGTAATTCTATGGTCAAGCAAACCAATACCAAATCACACTACAACCATGCCAATGGTTTGTCCAAAACCATCTCGGTTGTGAGCCTTTACTTATACTTTACAAGGAACTGATAACATGATATCCCATGTGACACTACACACCATTTTATCTACAATGTAATGTATTAGACAAAATACATAACCATAAATATGCAAACAATGATCATGTGATTCTTATTTCAAAATAAAGATGTTCATACAAAAGATAGACTTTTCAGTATACATCCCGACACATTTTATAGCGAGCATGTCATTACATAAGAAAATTCATTACTGTGAAATTAAAACAGCGTACCTTTTCAAAAATTATCCCTTCAGAACTCTCCTTCCCAACCCCTTAGTCACCATAGTGCAGTTGCCTTATCTATCCGCCAATGCTCTTTAAAAAATTATGCCTTGCCCTAAATCACTGTTCTTCTGAAATGAAATACATTCTGTCATTCTTCTGAAATGGAACTTCCCGTGAGACACAACTACTCCCCTTTGCTACCTCAAGGGGATAATGGTTCTGATTAAGGCCAAGCTTGAACCCAACTCTTCCAATCCACCACCATATGGGGATAATAGCTTTGACCGAAGCCAAGCTGTAAAAATAGTGACGATCTGACCTAGGGCTTCACCTAATCAGATCGGAATTGATTTTTTTCTTTTGTCTTCTTCAATAGTGAATCTAGCTTGAACCCCACTCCTCCAAACCGCCACCGCATGGGGATAATAGCTTCAACTGAAGCCGAGCTACAAAAATAGTGATGATATAACCTAGGAATTCATCTCATCAGATCGGAATTATTTTGTTTCATCATCTTCAACAGTGAATCGACCTCGAACCCAACTCCTCCTATCCACCAGCGCACAAGGATAATAGCTACGACTGAAGCCAAGATGTAAGAATTGTGACGATTTGACCCAGGGCTTCGCCTTATCAAATTGAAATGATTTTTTCTACAATCATCTTCAATAGTGAATCTACCTTGAACCCAATTCCTTCGATCCGCCACCGCACGAGGATAATAGCTTCGAATGGAGCTAAGCTATAAGAATAGTGAAGAATTGACCCAGGGTTTCACCTCGTCAGATCAGAATGAATTTTTACTTCCTTGACCTTCAACGATAAATATACCTTGAATCCAACTCCTCCTATCCGCCACCGCACAGGGATAATAGCTTCAGCAGAAGAAGAGTTGTAAGAATAGTGACGATCTAACCCAGGGCTTCAACTCGTTAGATCGGAATGATTTTTTTACTTCTGTCATCTTCAAGAGTGAATCTACCTTGAACCCAACTCCTCTGATCCTCTATCGCATGGGGATAATAGCTTCGACTGAAGCCAAGCTATAAGAATAGTGACGATCTTACCTTGGGCTTCGCCTTTTCAGATCGGAATGATTTTTTACTTCCATCCTCTTCAACAGTGAATCTACCTTGAACCTAACTCCTCTGATCCGCCATCGCATGAGGATAATAGCTTCAGCTTGAGCGGAGATGTAAGAATAGTGAAGACCTGAACCAAGGCTTTGCCTCGTCAGATCGAAATTATTTTTTACTTCCGTAATCTTCAACAGTGAATCTACCTGGAACCCAACTCCTCTCATCCGCCACCGCATGGGAATAATAGCTTTGTCTGAAGCCAAGGTGTAAGAATAATGACAATCTAACCCAGAGCTTCACCTTATCTGATCGGAATGATTTTTTACTTCCATCATCTTCAACAGTGAATCTACCTTGAAACCAACTCTTCCGATCTATCACCATACAGGGATAATAGCTTTGGCTGGAGTCAAGCTATAAGAATAGTGAAGATCTGACCAAGGGCTTCGCTTCATCAAATCGGAATGAATTTTTACTTCCATCATCTTCAATAGTGAATCTACCTTGAACCCAACTCCTCTGATTGTCCATCGCACAGGGATAATAGCTTCGGCTGAAGCCAAGCTGTAAGAATAGTGAAGATCTAACCTAGGGCATTGCCTCATTAGATCAGAATGATGTTTTACTTCCATCATCTTCAAAAGTGAATCTACCTTGAATCCAACTCCTCCAATCCACCACCGTACGGGGATAATAGCTTCGACTGAAGCCGAGCTGTAAGAATAACGACGATCTGACCCAGGGCTTCGCCTCATCAGATCGGAATGATTTTTGACTTCCATCATCTTCAACAATTAATCTACCTTAAACTCAACTTCTCTGATTTGCCACTACACGGGGATAATAACTTCAGATAGAGCCAAGCTATAGGAATAGTGAAGATCTTGTTAGGACCTATGTGCCCGCTAGAGGGGGTGAATAGCATCGTTCGTCGTATGATGGATTTTGATTGTGCTTACTACAAAATGTGTTATACACATCAGAATATATATAATAACAAAACAAATACACAAGCACAAGTACAATGCATAAGATATAACATGGTTTGAAACCTCAAGATTGCTACTCTACGGGTTGGGATTGTAAGAGCCCTAGTGATGCAAACACGCACCACTAATCCAATAAACTCCTAAACAACATGTTGGAGGTGGAGAAACCTCGTACAAATGATTACAAAAGCAAAACAAAGGAATACAAACAAAATATGAATGAAATGTAAAAAGCACTTTACAAACTAAGGTTTTGAGCGCTTTCTTGTTGGTTGCTTGGATGAGCTTGAAGGACCCTGAAATGCACCTATAATTCGCATTCAAAACGTCTCAAGAAGTCTCCCCAAGAACCATTGCCAAATCCCTCTCCATGAGTTTCTTTTATAACTTGCATTTGGGTTGGATTTCGCCTAGTAGTCGACTGATCGAGACCATCAGTCGACTGCTCCTATAGTCGTTGTCTCACAAAGGCATGAGCCATGTTGGATAGGTTCCAATGGATATACCAACAGTCGACTGATCATGCCCATCAGTCGACTGATATAGACCATCAGTCAATTGATCAAGTCATCACTCGACTGTCAAACTCTAATAGTCGACTCGAAAATTTTCGGTCCCCGAAAACTCGACCAGTAGTCAACTGCCATCCATGGCAGTCGACTGATCAGGCAATCAGTCAACTGTCTAATTCTGGCAGTCGATTGCCAGGCCATTTCGTGTAGCCGAACTCTAGTCGACTCCCATCAGTCAGCTGACCATAATATCAGTCGACTAATAACTTCATCCATGAGATTTTAATCACAAGTATGGTGCCCCATACTTGCTAGACCACCCTTAGTCTAGACCTAAGCCTTCTAGCCACCTCCATCAGCCTCACGCCTATCGGATCCCTCTAAGTCATCCATGACTTGTTCATCGATACGCTAGCCTTCAGGTGCTTCAATTATCTATTATGATGCTAACGGTGTTTACACCGCCAAGGCATATTCGACTTACGCTGCCAAGACTTCGCTTGGATTTTACGCAGCCAACCATTAGACTTATTCTGCCAAGACTCCACCCTTGGACTTTATGTCACCAATATTCCCCTTGGACTTCTCAATTGCCAAGTACCCATGACTTGGACTTTTACCACCAAGACTACACCCTTGGACTTACGTGGCCAAGACTACACCCTTGGACTTTCCATGCCAACTCCATGTTGGACTTTTCAATTGCCAAGACTTAAGCTTGGACTTTCCTTTGCTAAGACCCATGCTTGGACTTTTCATGCCAAGTACACAATACTTGAACTTTCCCTTGCCAAGATGCATGCTTGGACTTTCCTTGCCAACCCATGTTGGACTTTCCATGCCAAGTACACAAGACTTGGACTTCTCCCATCACAATGGTCAAACCATCATCAAACATCAAAATCCTAACCTAGGTTAATTGCACCAACAATCTCCCCAACACATTGTCAGACATCAATGTCAAACATCAAAACACTACTCAAGTGCAACTCGAGTCTGGTCAATCGTGACCTGGGCCAATTGCACCAACAATCTCCCCCTTTTTGATGTTTGACAAAAACCAAACACCTTTGAGTTAGGCCTAAACCCTAACTTCAGTTGCGTATTGCTCTCTGTCATTAATGACTATTCACTAGTTATCTCTATTTTTACTTAAAAACTTGTTGAGCCACAAAAGGTGTAATCCCGCTTTTAATTCTAAGTGAGTGCATTATTTAAATGTACCTAGGATGCCTTCACTCTTCCTAGTGATAAGTCTCATATCACTTATGACAGGCTTCCTAACTTCTCCAAAATTCTCCACATTCTCCCCCTTACAAGGAAGAATATGCATCCATTATCTCAAGAGGGATAACATCCCCCTAAAGGCTTGCTCCCCCTTGACTATTGCACCAACAATGTCCTTGGGAAGTCCCTAAGCCTATAGGCACTCTAAACCATTAAAAATAAGGTTAAAAGTTCATCATTGAACTTTCACATACCTTAAATTGATACACATCCTAAACAACTCTCCTAATCCATATCCAATGGATTTTCACCCTTTCTAATGCTTTCCAAAACATATCCTAGGGTTAGGGGAACGCTAACATAGCTGAAACATGGGCTAAACATTCTTATTTACCCAAAATCAGTGTTGGCAGTCGACTCTGACAGTAATCAATCGACTGACCTACCCATCAATCGACTGCCATCATGCAGCAGTCGACTGATAACTGCAAAATGTAGTTTTCAACTATCATATTCGAATTTTGATAATACATAAGTAATTATACGTAATTTAAAAAATAGTGAAACTTCATATGTATAATACTTATAGCAAATACAATAGGTGAAAAATGTGTGAAAATAATTTACCCATAAAATAGTGAAATTGATACAAAGTTCAAAAATGAAGAAAAGCTTCAATGTTTTGTGCTCTCTTTGGATCAACATCATCAATGATGATTGCTATCAAAAGATAGACTTCACCAAGATTTTTCAAAATGATTTTAAAACCTTATATTGGATCCTTTTCTTTGGGCTCAATACACATGACTTGTACATTAGCTTTTCCAATGATCCCTCCATGGTATAAAAGTGAGTTTGAGTTCATCTAAATGCACGTGTCTAGGGTGTATCAATACACACACATGTCAATGTGATGTGAGATGTGGGTTTTGGTTATCCAAATCTAAGGCCTCATGCATTTTCTAAGACAATACTACTTAATTCCCTTATACATGGGACTTTAAGTCATGCCATAGTCCTTAAATCAATTTCAATTACTTTAAATGCATGAATGATCATGGCATAAATGATGACATAAATAAGCATGGCCAATGATCATGATTTCATGACATATGATATAAATCTAAACATACAAGATATTAAAAACATAACCTAAGTATGATCATGACATATAAATGGTAAAAATAGATATGATGTCATGACATGTTATATAGCAAATCAAGCATGACAAATAAAATGTAAAAGTGTATAATACCTAAATTATAATATTTGTTGCCATTTGTTAGAGTTAAATTCATTTTTCCATATTACTACTAAGCCTCCAAGTGTGCCAAAAATATAAAATGGCACACCATGACTTTAAGACCTAAATTGTGCCAATTTGATCAATTTATCAAACTTCTTAAATAATATTGGCAAATCCTAAAATATTTTAGGATTATGATCAAAATTATTATCAAGATACCCAAAACCATGGAAATGACCTAAAGTATCACCTTTACCATGGTTAGGTTAACTACCCATCCATTTAAAGTTGGCACACCCTAACCAATTTAGCGTGAATCGATCATGCTCCTAGGAACCCAATATCTATTGGAGCTCCTTGGGTTTACTAGGTATTCCTTAGGGATAACTTCCCTAGATACCCTCCTAATGACCCTCCTAGGCTTAAAAGCCTTGGTCATTTGGGTTTTGCCTAGGTTTGCTCTAGGGGTAACTCCCCTTGTAACCTTCTTAATGGCTTCCCTAGGTTTACTTGAAACCTTAGCCACTAAGCTTCTACCTTGGTCAACCTTAGGGATGACTTCCCTATTGACCTTGGTTTTCCTAGACCTAGGTTGTGTTCCATAATCGAAAGGAACTCTATGATAAGTCCTTTTGGGCTTAGGTTTGTGACCCAAATCTTTATTGCCCATGGATGGTTCTTGTTTCCTAGGCCTTTGACTTTGACTCCTAGACCTATATTTTTGATCACTTGACCCTTGAAATTAATTTTTCATTTCCCAAAGGGTCCTCTCCAATTTCTCAAAGCTTGACCTCAAGGCTTGATTTTCCTTTTCTAATATCTCATTTTTTTATTTTTCATTCTCTCTTGAGATATTCTCCTTTCTAGGCATATGTCTAGTCCATTTAGGATTGATGCCTAGGTGGTTCTCAATTTTCCAAATACTTTCCTTAGGTAAAATTGTTTTAGGGATATTAGTCCCAAATTTCTCCTTATTCCTAAGGCTGACATGTTTCGCTCCTAAACAATAAAACCTATTATTTCTAGCATGCCTTTCATGAATAATTGCAAGATTACTTCTAGCATGATTTTGATAATTAATTGAAGAAGAAGCATACTTAAACGTTACCTTAGGGTTTGCCTTAGCTCCCCCTACATGTGTAGCTCTTCCATCATGAGTCTTCTTCTCCCCCTTTGGGCTTTGACTCCAGTAGTGTCCTCATTGTCGGCATTTGAAGAAAATGACATGCTCTTTACTCTTCTTATCGGGGACTCCGACATCCTTTGATATTTCTTGAAGTTTTTGTGTCGGTTGAGGCTTCTTGACCTTCTTTGGGCACTTGCTCTTATAGTGTCCATATTCCCTACACTCAAAACACATTATATGAATTTTATTTTGAAATAATGTTCTTGAGTTACCTAGGTCAATGTTGGGAATCGGAATTGGTTCTTTTTCATCTCTCCCAAATGTTGATGCCATTTCTTGACCTTGCTCCGGTTCCGGTGGTCTAATATCCTCCCCCTCAATCCTAGAGGCGGAGTTTCTTCCAATTCCACCAATTTTTCCTTCTCGAATGTTGACTTCTCTTCAAATTCCGACTCCTCACTTTCTTATGAGGATGAACTTGTTTCTTCAGGCTCCACTGATTAAGCCAATGAACATTCCTCTGTTCGTGTATGGGCACCAGATAATCGAACTTGTATTTTGATTATGGCAAAATCACAAAGTTAAGTTTACATCGTTATATCACGAGCTAAATTGAGTGTGCAAAAAAGTACTAAAACTGGAGCTGAAGGCTAGCGACTACCGGAGGAAGCCACGGTGGTCGGGCGACACTTGAGTGACTTCGGAGGGAGCCGAAAGAATCGAGTGGAAGGTCGGAAGCAAGAGCTACAAAGTAAGTATCGAGGTAAGCTCGTGTGAGTGAGAGATGGTAAGGTTGTGTCCTCTGTACGGGTACGACCGTAGGCGGCGATCTGACTAAGACTTCTTGTGGAAGGTCTAGGTCGAGATCGGACGATTAGAAACTGTCGCATTTATCATTTTTCGTGCTAACCTCTTAGTGCAGGGAAGTGGCTAGGCTGGCAGTCGACTGATGGACATTGGGCAGTCGACTGATGCTCATCAATCGACTGATGGGAGGCATCAGTAGACTGATGGCGACTAATCAGCCTTTACGCTAGGTCAAAACGGATAAGGTTAGACATGGCCACTTTGTGATAAAATTTGGTACAACTTCGTGATATGTTCCAAAAGATGAGGAGACATATTCAGAGGTCAAACTCTATAAAAAGAGGGGAGGATTTCAACTCCAAAGATCATCAAGATTATTCTTAAGTGCTCCTACAACGCTAAAGCTCCAACACCATAATAACGTCGATGCGACGCCAAGATTTCACCTTCTTCATCGAAAGAAGCAAAAAGTAACATATTTTGTTATTGTATTCTTTGTTTTTATTCGTAACGAGGTGAGGTAGGCTTGTTGCCTCATCCTCATACTTTTGGTTTTGTGATCGTTGTCTCCTACCTCCAACGAGGAGGAGACGTTATAGTGCTTTGCCCTCCGTACGTGGTCTAGGACCGTTAGAGCCTTGGAGTAGCAACTGCTGGGTTGTGAACCAAGTAAATATAAATGTGTCTTTTTATTTTTCCGCTATTCTTACTCGTGTATCGAACGAACGAACGAAAAGATTTACGCTCGCTATTCACCCCCCCCTCTAGCGACGCTTCTCGATCCAACATCCTCTTCTTCTTCGTCTTCTTGGACCGGTTGAGGATTCTCATGGAATCTTTTCACTTGGTTCTATAGCTCCTTGGCATCCATGTAGTCCCCGAAACTAGACAAAATATTGTTAGGTATTAAATCAATCAAAAATTTCATTACCTTCTTATTTTTCTCAAACCTTTGGAGTTGTTCCTCGGTCAATCTCTTCATCTTGAGGAAACCTTCCTTTGGTCCTCTAGGATATTCAAATCCTTCCATCAAAGAGGACCACTCTTCGATATCCCTCATCATCATGAAGTCTTCAATCCTTGCCTTCCATGAATTGAAGCCTTCTCGTCCATAGAGCTAATACAGGAGCGGACTATTGATATCCCATCGTAATTGTTCTTCAAATTCCATCTTCCCTCTAGCGATCTTGCTTTCGGGTGTTAATCCGTAGAAGAGCTCCAAACTCTGATACCACTTGTTAGGACATGTGCGCCCACTAGAGGGGGGGGTGAATAGCGTCGTTCGTCGTATGATGGATTTCGATCAAGTTTGCTACAAAATGTGTTATACACAGCGGAATATATATAATAACAAAAAAAATACACAACACAAGCACAATGCACAAGATATGAACCTCAAGGTTCCGACTCTACGGGTTGGGCTCATAAGAGCCCTAGCAATGCAAACACACACCACTAATCCAATAAACTCCTTCTTGAAAACACGTTGGAAGTGGAGAAACCTCGTACAAATGATTAGAAAAGAAATACAAAGTAATACATGAAAAATATGAATGAAATATAAAGAGCACTTTACAAACAAGGGTTTTGAGTGCTTGCTTGTTGATTGCTTGGATGAGCTTGAAAGACCTTGAAATGCACCTGTAATTCACCTTCAAAACATCTCAAGAAGTCTCCCTAAGAACCATTGCCAAATCCCTCCCACGAGCTACTTTTATAACCTGCATTTAGGATGGATTTCGCCTAGTAGTCGACTACTCCTGTAGCCATTGCCTCACAATGGAATGAGCTACGTTGGATAAGTTCCAATGCATAGACTATCAGTCGACTGATCATGCCCATCACCATCGGTACGATCAGTCATCACTCATCAAACCCTAACGATCAACTCGAAACTTTCATCCCGCTTCGACCATCGATCGCAGCCGCCGATGCGGTCGAGATCAATCCATTAGTCGACTACCTAATGTTGGCAGTCGACTGTCAGGCCATTTTTTGCAGCCGAACTCTAGTCGACTCTCATCAGTCGACTAATAACCTCATCCATGAGATTTTAACCCCAGGTAGGGTGCCCCCTTACTTGATAGACCACCCTTAGCCTAGACCTAGCCTTCTAGCCACCACTATCAGCCTCATGCCTATCAGATCCCTCCAAGTCATCCATGACTTGTTCATCCATATGCTAGACTTCAGATACTTCCATCGGCTAATGTCATGCTAACGGTGTCTACACCGCCAAGGCACATTCGACTTACCCTGCCAAGACTCCACTTGGACTTTACGTCGCCAACCATTGGACTTATGCTGCCAAGACTCCACCCTTTGACTTTACGCTACCAATATTTCCCTTGGACTTCTCAATTGCCAAGTACTTATGACTTGGACTTTCACCGCCAAGACTACACCCATGGACGTTCCATGCCAACTCCATGTTAGACTTTCCAATTGCCAAGACTCATGCTTGGACTATCCCTTGCCATGACCCATGCTTGGACTTTTCATTCCAAGTAGACAATACTTGGACTTTTCCATACCAAGACTCATTCTTGGACTTTCCTTACCCACCCATGTTGGTCTTTCAATGCCAAGTACACAAGACTTGGACTTCTCCCATTACAATGGTTAAAACATCGTTAAACAACAAAATCCTAATCTGGGTTGATTGCACCAACAATCTCCCTAACACATTGTCAGACATCAATGTCAAACATCAAAACACTACTCGAGTCCAACTCGAATCTAGTCAATCGTGACCTGGGTGGATTCCACCAACAGATCTGACCTAGCACTTCACCTTGTCCGATCGAAATGATTGTTTACTTCTGTCATCTTCAATAGTGAATCTACCTTGAACCCAACTCCTCCGATCCACCACCAAACGAAGATAATAGCATCGGTTGAAGTCGAGTTGTAAGAATAGTGACGATCTGATCCAGGACTTTGGCTCGTCAGATCATAATTATTTTTTACTTTCATCATCTTTAACAGTGAATCTTCCTTGAACCTAACTCATCCGATCCATCACCACACGAGTATAATATTGGTGCAATCGGCCCAAGTCACGATTGACTGGACTCGAGTTTTACTCGAGCGATGTTTTGATGTTTGACATGAAGGTTTGACATTGATGTTTGACATTAATATCTTATAATGTTTTGGGGTTTATTGGTGCAATCGACCCGGGTCATGATTGACCAGACTCGAGTTTGACTCGAGGGGGATTTTGATGGATGGCTAGGGTTGACCATGTCATGGAAAGTCCAAGTCTTGAGTACTTGGTATGTAAAGTCCAACATGGGTTGCCAAGGGGTCTTGGCATTTGGAAAGTCCAAGGGTGTAGTCTTGGCGGTGAAAGTCCAAGTCATGAGTAGTTGGCATTTGGAAAATCCAAGGGGTTTGATATTGGCGGTGTAAAGTCCAAGGGTGAAGTCTTAGCAGTATAAGTCCAATGGTTAACGATGTAAGGTCCAAGCAGAGTCTTGGCAGCGTAAGTCCAATGTATCTTGGCGGTGTATGTAGGATCGAAGTAGTGTGGATGTGGCCGGCTAGAGGGTGGTGAATAGCCCTCAATCGTTCGATGACATAATTTGCTCGTCTACGATTTTTGTTAGCGCAGTGGAATAAAAATGATAATAACAATACTAACAACACATAACAATCACAAGCAATACACAAGCATATATGTGGTTCGGAGCCGAATGGTTCCTACTCCACGGGCGAGCTCACGGAGCTCTAGTTTTGCGCACGACACTAACTAAACTCCTCCACTACACGTCGGAAGTGGAGAAACCTCTCACAAGCAATTACAACAGTAATATACAAATACAATACAAAAGAAATACTTTTCACCGATTGTTTTTTATCACTTGTTTGTTGCTTGCTTTGGTTGGCTCTTGAAGGACTGGAATGCAGTAGCAATTCCCCTCCAATAGCTCCCTTAAAGTCTTGGCGAAATCCTCCTACTTGAGCTCCATTTATAACCTGCATCAAGCTATTTTCGGGCCCATCAGTCGACTGATCATGACCATCAGTCGACTGGTACGTTAGCCGTTGTCCCACAATAGCCAGATCAACGTTGGTTAAGTTCAAACGGATCACACATCAGTCGACTGATGATACCCATCAGTCGACTGGTCATCATCAGTCGAGTGCTGGCGAGCTCGACTCCATTCTGTGTCCATGCACAGTTCCATCAGTCGACTGATCTCCCTAATCAGTCGACTGTTGACACTATATGTTGACTGCCATCCCTTGGCAGTTGACTGATTAGCCAGACACCATTCAGTCGAACACCGGTCGAACCTATACGACCTAGATCAGTCGACAGACACCTATGCCAGTCGACTGATGTAGGGTAAAACCTCAAACATCAAGCTGTTTGAGCATCCGACAACCAGTCTTAGCAACTTGGCCAAGTCCTCACCATCTCTCATGGAGTTTCGCACCGAAGCTCTCTTCCCTCGGCCTACGTCCCTCGGATGTGCCAAGCGCATGGCTTCGCAACGCCATCCTTCACGTCTCATGCCCTCGAAGTATTCTTCCCTTTGGTCTCACTCCATTCGCTCCCCGTCCGACGGTACCTCGGATGCACCAAACGCACGACTTCGCAATGTCATCCTTCACCGACTCAAGGACCCCGAGCCTAGTGAACTTACCAAGTCCTCAAGACTTCGCACATGCACCAAGCGCACGACTTTGCACTGCATTTCTCACCAAGCACCAAGCGCACGGCTTCGCAATGCTTTGGACTTTTCCCACACCAAGCTCCAAGCTTGGATTT
The DNA here is from genome assembly GCA_025175895.1 of Wurfbainia villosa. Classification (NCBI taxonomy): domain Eukaryota; kingdom Viridiplantae; phylum Streptophyta; class Magnoliopsida; order Zingiberales; family Zingiberaceae; genus Wurfbainia; species Wurfbainia villosa. The sequence continues at coordinate 31,323,771 of CM045992.1, read as the reverse complement.
TCCATGCCAACCCCATGTTGGACTTTCCCATGAAAATCCCATGTCATGAGTTTTGTCTATCATCAAAATACTATCAAGGTACTGCTCGAGTCAAACTCGAGTCAACCTGGGCCTATTGCACCAACAATATCCCCCTTTTTGATGATTGATAAAACTACCATCTCAAGTCTACCAATTCTCCCATATTGGCAATTCTCACATCCCAAATGAGAATTCCAAACCTAATTGGTAACTTGGTAACTTCTCCCCCTTTTTGACATTACATCAAAAAGGTCCTCCACAAGGGTATGAATGTCTCATATCTCAATGAGATCTTACAATCTCTCCCTTGGAGGAACACATGCCTACAATCTTTCTAGTGATTCCATATCACTTAAGAGAGGCAACCCAAACTTTCCTCCCATGAGGAAATACACATCCTTCTTCCCATGATGGATACCTCCCCCTAGGGGCTTACTCTCCCTTGACCATTGCACCAACAATGTCCTTGGAGAGTCCCTAAGCCAATAGGAACATTTAACCAATCAAAATTAAGGCAAAGTTCAACAATGAACTCTCTTCCACCATAAAATTGATACTCTCCCTAAACCCATCTCCTAATCCATGTCCAATGGATTTCCACCCTTTCTAATGCTCTCCCAAGCATATCCTAGGGTTAGGAGTAGTTAGGGGACCTTAACCTACCTGAAAATGGGCCTAATCAACAAGATTTACTCGAATCATAGGCAATGAATCTGTAAATCAATGGTCATTGCACCTCCATCGATTGATCGCCACCTGGTATGGCCGATCGATAATCGATTTTCAATTTCAGAAATGAGTTTCCAAAATTCATAAGTAAATATACATAGGTTTAAAAATCTTGAAATTTGGTATGTATATTACTTATCACAATCATTATGGGTGAAAAATATTAGAAAATTATTTTACCGACTAAATTAAGATATTGACACAAAGTCCAAAAGTTAAGAAAAGCTTCAATAAAGAGCCCTCTTTGTATCATCTCATTCAATGGTGATAGCTATCAAAAGATAGGCTTCACCAAAGTTTTTCAAAAAGTTTTCAAAATGTTTTTGAAACCTTTAGTTTCTTTTTCCTAAACATCTCACTTGTATCTAGATGTGAAAAACACATACAAGTCAAGTTTTTAGTGAGATGTGGGGTTTTGATCTTTAATGGTCTAATGGATATTTCTAGGCAATATTCTTTGATTCCCATCAAATTATGCCATGGTCCTTAATTCCATTTTAATTAATGCATGATGATGATTATGGCATAAATATGATATAGATAAAAGCATGTGCCAAAATCATGATGTCATGGCATGTGAGAGACATCTAATCATACATGACATCTAAAGATAATTCTAAACATGATCATGACATTTTTATAGATAAAAATGAAAATGATGTCATGACATGGAAAGGCAAACAAATCATGGCAAGTAAAGTATACTAAGGTATAAAATACCTAAGCGTTAAATCCAAATTGTCATTTCTAGGGTTAAGTCCATTTTTGTCTTAATAGCCATTTATCCCCCTAGTGTGCCAAAAACCCAAAATGGCACACCAATACCTCTAAGACCTAATTGTGCCAATTTAAATCATTTTTAACTTCTCAAGCACATTGGCACATTCTAATGTGTCAACTCTACTATGGTTAGGTTAACCACCCATCCACTTAGGGTTGACACACCTTAACCCATTTAGCGTGAATCGATCACGCTCTTAGGAACCCAATACCTATTGGAGCTCCTTGGGTTAACAAGGTATTCCCTAGGGATAACTTCCCTAGATACCTTTCTAATGACCCTTTTAGTCTTTAAAGCCATAGTCTTTTGGGTCTTTCTTAGGTCAACTCTAGAGGTGACTCCTCCTTTGACCTTCCTAGTGGCTATATTTGATTTCTTTGAGGTCTTAGCCACTAAGCAAACACCATGGCTAGACTTAGGGATAGCTTCCCTATTAGCCTTGGTTTTTCTAAACCTAGAAATAGTTCCATAATCAAATGGAACATTATGATAAGTCTTCTTGGGCTTAGATTTGTGAGCCAAACCTTCATTGCCCATAGACCGTTTTTGAGCCTTAGGTCTTGACTTTTGGACATTTGACCCTAGAATTGAATTTTCTATGATTATAAGGGTTTTCTCCATTCTCTCAAGTCTTGACCTCAAGACTTGGTTTTCTAACTCTAATTTCTTCAATTTTGAATTTTTATTAGATTTTTGGGAAGGCCTCTTGTTCTTAGGCATGTGCCTAGACTTTTTGGGATTTATACCCAAATTTTCTTCTACTCTCCTAATTGATTCCCTAGGCAAAATATTTCTAGAATTATGAGTCCTAGGTTTATCCTTAGTTATATGAACATGCTTGGCACCTAAGCAATAAACCTTATTCTTTCTCCTAGCATGCTTTTCATTGATAATAGCAAGAGAACTAAAATAATTCTTAGCATGTTTTTTGACTTTAGGAATTGAAGGTGCATTAACTAAATGTACCTTAGGGTTAGCTTTTGGAGCTCACCCTACATGAGATACACCTTCTTGCCCTTTCTTCCTCCCACTAGGGCATTGGCTTCGGTAGTGTCCCTTTTGATTGCATTTAAAGCACACAATGTGTTCTTTGCTTCTAGTTGTGGGAACTCTGGCATCATTTGATTTTTGAGTTTTTGGTGCCGATACCTTCTCCTTAGCCAATTTTGGGGACTTACTTTTGTAATGCCCTTTCTCCCTACACTCCAAACAAATTATATAATCTTTACGATTAATTATAATACATGAGTTACCTAGGGAGTTGGTGGAGGCCTCTTCACTTCTTCCGGATGTAGAAGCTTCATTTTGATCTTGCTCTGGAATGGAAATCCTTTCCTCCCCCTCATTGCTAGAGGTGGAGGTCTCCACCAAATCATCAACATCTTCAAATGTGGATGGACTTTCTTCCACGACATCTTCCTCTACTTGTGCCGGTTGGGAATTTTCTTGAAGTTTCATTATCTTTTCCCATAATTCCTTTGCATCCCTATAGTCACCCAATCGACACCAAATATGATTAGGTAACAAATCACCAAGTAATTTTATTACCTCGAGATTTGTCTTGAAGTTCTTTATTTGGTCTTGGGTCAACTTTGACTTCTCAATTTTCCTATTTCTTTCATCCTTAGGCAATTTGAAACCGTTTTCTAAGATTAGCATAAAATCAAAATCGATTTCTAGATATACCTCCATTTTTCTTCTCCACCATAGAAAATCTCCTTCGAATTTTGGTGGTTGAAGGTTGTAGATGGCCATTTTGTAGTGCTCTCGTGGCGGTTAGTCTTTGAAGAGCGACTTTTGCTCTGATTCCACTTGTAGGATCGAAGTAGTGTGGATGTGGCCGGCTAGAGGGGGGTGAATAGCCCTCAATCATTCGATGATGTAATTTGCTCGTCTACGATTGTTGTTAGCACAGCGGAATAACAATGATAATAATAATAATACTAACAACACTTAACAATCACAAGAAATACACAAGCATATACGTGGTTTGGAACTGAATGGTTCCTACTCCATAGGCGAGCTCATGGAGCTCTAGTTATGCGCACGACACTAACTAAACTCCTTCTCGACTACACGTCGGAGGTGGAGAAATCTCTCACAAGCAATTACAACAGTAATATACAAATACAAACAAGAATACAAATACAAAACAAAAGAAACACTTTTCACCGATTGCTTTTGATCACTTGTTTGTTGCTTGCTTTGGTTGGCTCTTGAAGGACTGGAATGCAGCAGCAATTCCCCTCCAATAGCTCCCTTAAAGTCTTGGCGAAATCCTCCCACTTGAGCTCCATTTATAACCTGTATCAAGCTATTTTCGTGCCCATCAGTCAACTGATCATGACCATCAGTCGACTGGTCTTGTAGCCATTATCTCACAACGACTAGATCCATGTTGGTTAAGTTCCAACGGATCACACATCAGTCGACTGATGATACCCATCAGTCGACTGGTCCTCATCAGTCGAGTGTTGGCGAGCTCGACTCCATTCTGTGCCCGTGCACAGTTCCATCAGTCGACTGATCTCCCTAATTAGTCGACTGCCATCCTCGCGATCGATCACCGAACTCCATTGATCGAATATTGGTCGAACCTATCGACCTAGATCACGATCGATGCACCTATGCGGTCGGTGATGTCGATAAAACCTCAAACATCAAGCTGTTTGAGTATCCGACAACCAGTCTTAGCCACTTGGCCAAGTCCACACCATCCCTCATGGAGTTACCCACCGAAGCTCTCTTCCCTCGGCCTACGTCCCTCGGATGAGCCAAGCGCACGACTTCGCAATGCCATCCTTCGCGTCTCATGCCCTCGAAGTATGCTTCCCTTTGGTCTCACTCCATTCGCTCCCCGTCCGGTGGTCCCTCGGATGCACCAAGCGCATGGCTTCGCAATGCCATCCTTCACCGACTCAAGGACCCCGAGCCTAGTGAACTTACCAAGTCCTCAAGACTTCCCACATGCACCAAGAGCATGGCTTCGCAATGCATTTCTCACCAAGCACCAAGCGCACTGCTTCGTAATGCTTTGGACTTTTCCCACACCAAGCTCCATGCTTGGATTTTCCATGCCAACCCAATGTTGGACTTTCCCATGACAATCCCATGTCATGAGTTTTGTCTATCATCAAAATACTATCAAGGTACTGCTCGAGTCAAACTTGAGTCAACCTGGGCTGATTGCACCAACAGTATAGACACCATTAGCATGACATAGCCGATGGAAGCAACTGAAGGCTAATGTATGGATGAACAAGTCATGGATGACTTAGATGGATCCAATAGGCGTGAAGCTGATAGTGGTAGCTAGAAGGCTAGGTCTAGGCTAAGGGTGGCCTATCAGGTAAGGGGGCACCCTACCTGGTGTTAAAATCTCATGGATGAGGTTATCAGTCGACTGATGAAAGTTGACTAGAGTTTGGCTATAAAAAATGGCCTGGCAGTCGACTGCCAGTATTAGGCAGTCGACTGATGTATTGATCAGTCGACTGGCATGGATCGAGGCAATTGGTAGCAGTCTATGACACCGTTGTCTCACAGCAACGGTGTCATCAGTCGACTGATGGTCCCTATCAGTCGACTGGTAGGTGAAATCTAGCCCAGTCAGCAGCTTTAAAGGGAGCTCGTGGAGGAGATTTCAATCACCGGTTCTTGAGGAGTTTTGGGGTGATTTGCTGCTCCGAATCAGGGTCTCCAAGTACATTTCAAGCAACCACAAAGCAAGCAATCAAAAAAGCAATTGTAAAGTGTTGTTTTCTTTACTTGTTGTGTATTTCATTTGTATCTTGCTTGTATTTGTTTTTTTACTATTGTAAGACCGTTTGTACAAGGTTTCTCCACCTTTTGATTGTTCCGAGAAGGAGTATTTGTGATTAGTAGTGCGTGTTTGCATTGCTAGGGCATTTAAAGCCCAATCCGTGGAGTAGGAACTATTCGGTTCCGAACCACGTTATATCCTTGCGTTGTGATTGTGTTTCTTGTTATTTCTTTTTTAATACTATTCCACTATGCTAACAAAATTGTAGATGATCAAACACAAACGAATTCCATCAATCATCGAAACTCGCTATTCACCCCCCCCTCTAGCAGCCACTGAATCATCAATAATTGGTATCAAAGCCTGGGGCTCTTCTACGGACTAGTTGCTGGGAGAAAAACTGCTAGAGGAAGAATATGAAGTTTCAAGAAAAATTAGGATGGGACGTCCACACACCGCCACCATACGACCAAAAGGATTTTTCGGCTTGGAGGGCATGAATTGAGAACTTCTTGATGATTGATATAGAAGATTGGTTCATCATCATGGAAGGCTTTGAACCTCCTAGAGATAAGAAGGGAAATGTCTTGAAGTTGAAGAAGTGGACACAAGAGCAACGTCTCAAGTTCAAGACCGAAGTCAAGGTAACAAAGCTTTTAGAAGATTTGATACCTAATGACATTTTGTGCAAGCTAGGGGATTACATAGATGCCAAGGAGCTATGGAGCAAGCTAGGGGATTACATAGATGCCAAGGAGCTATGGAGCAAGTTGGCAAGATTTCATGAGGAGTCCTACTCGACACAAGAAGAAGAGAAGACTGAAGATGAATCCTCATCCTCACAAGCAAGTGAGGATTCGGAAGTTGATAGAGAGTTGATGTGTTATTTTCTGCAAGTGCACGGTTGTCGTCAAGTAATAAAAATATCGATCCCACAGGGATTGGGACAATTACCGAATGATCGTGATACCAAGTTATCTAGTCAATCAATTTGTTGATTAAGCAAAGACACTGAGCAGTCAAGAACAACGAATGAGAAGAACGAGATAAAAGTCAATAGTTCAGGAGAATCTCAGGATATGGGTTTCACCACGTCGACAATTTATAAGGTAATTTAATTCTTTCCTACCCCTATTAGAGTTGTTTTGATGGATCCTATCCTAAGGTAAATCAACGGCCCCTTTCGAGGTCTACGCTAATTGTACCTATCAAACTCAATTTACCTGTCACGATATTCGAGTGTAGGGGATTATAATCAGCTAAGGGGACCTGTCACGAGACCCCCGCAAACCTCCCTTGTCTTACCTCCATTACTTAGTAAACACTGGATTTGATAGATCCATTAAGTCCATAAGAGTTCCTTTAGAGTCTAAATTTCCTTTTCACGGTAGGTTTGCACACAGGACCATAACTAGCTAAGGGGACCTATCACGAGACCCCCGCAAGACCTCATAGATACACTACCACTACTTGGCAGGAGTTAATCCCTAATTGGTTCTGGGTTTCGGGAACTTGGGTTCACTGTTAGGTACTTCCCCTTAGCTCCTTAGGTTTATCAATAAGAATCCAAAAACCAGATCAAAACAAACAATAATTCAAGTAGTATAGATTACATCATCCATCATAAATCGTCAAGGGCTACTCCCCCATCCTAAGATTACAAGACACTACTCCATAGTCTGGCAAGAATTGCTAGAGAAAGAAATTACGATACTTAGTGCCATATGTGTTCCTCTGTCGTCGACTCCTTCCTTCTCCTCCTTCTTCTATCGTCCTTTTGACCACCCGCCGTCCTCCCCTTTAGGGTTAGAATATCTCCTCTTTTATAGCCTTGGCCTCCTCTTTAATTAAGGTAAAAGATTTTCCTTTAATTGAGACAAAGATCGCGGCTTCATCGAGTTGCTCGCAGAAAAGGAAATCTGGAATCAGGCCAACACGCCCGTGCCAAATGAGGGCACAGGCGTGTCGTGGGCTTCCCACCGAGCATGTTGCGCTTGAATTGGGGCATGTTGAAGGCTGAACTAGGGCGTGTTGAGCACTGGAACTCCTGACACGGGCGTGTCACTGATGACACGCCTGTGTTGTTTTGATACGCCTACTTCTTTGCCCTGTTAACACGAAAAACACCCAAAAGCAGTCTCTTTGTCAAAAATATGCTAAACTTAACTAAATCATGATAAAATACATGCCTAAGACATGAAATGAGATAAAATGCATGTATATGGAGTTGTGAAAACATAGCATGATTTACACACATCAAAATCCCCTAGTCCTAAACTTTTGCTTGTCCTCAAGCAAAGAAAACTCAAAAGATAACTTATTTGTGGGAATGCTAGACACCATCCAGAGGTATACAATATGATCTTAATCTTTTCAAATCATTCCTAGTTGCCAAGCTTGAAAGATCCCTATATAGTGCACGTGAAAAGTTGACTAAAGTCATTGGACACCAATCCGGATTTGACATCCCTTCTATCGTAGAGCATTCTTATTTAGGCATAGAGGAACTTACGCCTTAATGCATGGATCATCCTTACCTATCATCAAAAGGTCTCAAAGGAGCACTTTCTAAGAAGAAAGAAAGAAAGGAATTTATAGAGAGCATTTCCTCAAAGAACTAGTTAGTCTCAAAGGGGCACCTTTTAGGTGTTTCCCCAGTAACTACTTGGTCTCAAAGGGGTGCTTGAAAACAATTCCAGTTTTCATTTTTTTTTAATCATACTTCTAGTGAAAGTGTTTCTCCAGTAACCAAGTTGCGCAGGCAAGTCTCCAATGGAAAATCGACTACTCGTCCGATATGGGGGGTTTAAATCTTTTTTTGGATACCTCAGACCTATAGACCGTGTTAGAAGTGAAATAGGGTTCTTATCAAATAGGCAAAAAGGAATATCATGATCCGAGCAATGTTCAGTTGTATTACGCTAGATGATATAAAAATGCAATGTTATGATATATGAAAAGATGCAAACAAAATAGCACTAACCAAACTAAAAATCTAAGTAGAAACAACATAAGCAGTAAAGGATGTGCATCGAAACTCACAAAATAGTTCAAGGTGGTCAATGGTCATCGTCTTCGCTACTAGCATCCTCCTCTGCCCACCTATGCCGGTCTCTCTCGAGTGGAAAAATTAGGGCGTGCTCGGGCCGGCTTTAGAGGGCTATCCGCAACATAGGCGTGCTTTCGGCCAGGCGTCGCATAGTGAGAAAGGTGCGACAGGCGTGATCATCGACCGACGCTCGACTGTGTTATCTGCGGGTAACCTCAACATGCGTAATGGATTCGGCATAGGCGGAGTCCTCCAATCAATCGCCTTGTGATGCACGTTTAACATGTCGTGTCCTGTAAACCTAAAAAAATATGTAAAACTCAAAATAAAACGACTAAAAAAATGAAAATAGCTTGGGTTGCCTCCCAAGAAGTGCTTGTTTAAGGTCGTTAGCTTGACCCCTCAGTTATTCCCTAGTTTTGGGGATATGGCTCGAGGAGTGTGCTCTGTCCCTCTTCCTCCTCAACCAACAGTTAGCATTAATGATCACAGGGATAAGTAGAGTTTTACAAGAAATTCATACCCGAGTGTTGATGGAAGAGGCTTAAGTTCTACTGTGGTGTTAGGTTGGGGTCGAAATCTCGACTCTTTACCCTCAAAATCCTTGAGCTTATTAAGATAAGTTTGTTCGTGCTCCTTCTAGTCATTATTTATCAATCCTACAACAAACATAAAAATAGAAGGTTGTTTAACAACTTTTGAAAGGTCGAATTCAATTTTGTCGTTTCCAAATGCAAGTGAGAGTTTGTGGTTCTTGACATCTATCATTGCCTAGAGCCAAGAAAGGTCTCCCCAAAATGAGTGGAATGCATGGGTCTTCATCCATGTCAACAAAATCGGCAGAATAATAAAATTTCCCACTGACTGGTACATCTTCTAAGATTCCCAAAGGATATCTAAAACTGCAAGGCCATAGTAGATAGTTTCATTTCTCCCAAATCCAATTTCTTGCATATGGAAAGAGGTATCAGATTGACACTGGCGCCCAAATCGCAAAAAGCCTTATCAAAATTTGAGTCATTAATTATGCAAGGGATAGAAAAGCTACCCGGATCATTTAGTTTGGGAGGTACCATGTTCTTAATTAAAGCCTTTGCACTCCTCAAGAAGAGCCCTTACATGCTCCTCGACTTTTCTTTTATTGGTTAAGATGTCCTTCAAGAACTTGGAGTATGTAGGCATTTGTTGAAGAGCTTCTGTAAAAGGTATATTGATATATAGCTTCCTAATTACCTCAAGGAACTTACCAAATTGTTCATCCAATTTTTCCTTAATTATCCTTTGAGGGAACGAGATAGGGGGCTTATATGTTCTTGGTTCCTTATTCGACACGCCTGTGTCGTTCGGCACAGACTGGGCATGTTGGCTGCTGGAGTGCCCCGACACGGGTGTGTCGGCTGACACGCGCTCGTGGGCATTCTCTTTCTCAGGCGTGTTGAACAACACGCCCTGGGTCAGGGTGTGTCGGCTTCCTTTTCTATTCATCCCAGGCGTGTTACTGTCTTCTTCCAACTCTGACACGCTCGTGTCCTTTAGCACAGGGGCCGCTTGTTGAGCTCTGTCTCCTTCTAAAATCCTTCCACTTCTCAAACTTATGGAATTACAATGCTCAGTTGGGTTTACTTCTAAATTTCGAGGAAATCTGCCCGACGTCCTTGATGCTGAGCTAGCAATTTGGGAAATTTGATTTTCCAGCTTTCTTGTGTGATTAGTCAAATTATCAACCTTGCCTCCCAATTGCTTGATTGCCTCGGTATTATTTTGATGTTGCCGATTTGATTCTACAATATGCTGTCGAAATTCATCATTTATCTTCCCCTGACACGTAATAAAATTTTCCATCATCTTTTCTAATCTCGACTTGTGTCCTGGCTGAAATCCCGAAGGTGCTCCAAAACTGTTCTGTCCAGAAGAATTTTGGTTGGCTCTATACGAAAAGTTGGGATGATTCCTCCAACCGGGATTGTACGTGTTCGAGTAAGGGTTGCCACCATTAGGCTTCTGATTAAAATTATTTAGCGCATCTACTTGCTCAATCCCAGCTCCTGCAGATGGCACGTGTAGGATTTGGCAATTCATCGCTACATGTCCTGTTACACCACAGATCTCGCAAGTGACATTAGATGAGTTTACAGCTGATACATTAAAATGTTTGAGCTTTTGAGTTAACGCATCGACTTTTGCACTGAGTAGATCAAGGGTACTTACCTCAAACTTACCTGGCATTTTAGTTTGATATCCTCGTTCTATAGCCCATTGGTGAGAATTCATTGCGACATTCTCGATGATCTCAAAAGCTTCATCCAATGTTTTGTTCATAAGAGCTCCTCCTGCAGCAGAATCAAGAGAAACTTTAGTAGCATACGAGATTCCATTATAGAAAGTATGAATAATGAGCCACTTCTCCAGTCCATGATGAGGGCATTGCTGTAGTAATCCCTTAAATCTGTCCCATGCTTCAAATAATGTTTCTCCATCCTTTTGCGCAAAATTAGTGATTTGATGACGAAGACTTGCAGTTTTTGCTGGGTGGAAAATACTTGTCTAAAAATCTTTGCTCCAGCTGATCCCAGGTAGTTATGCAATCTGCTGGAAGAGAGTGTAGCCAGGCTCTAGCTTTGTCCCGCAATGAGAAAGGAAACAAGCACAATCTAATAGCATCAACTGAGGCTCCATTCAATTTTAAAGTTTCACAAAATTCCAAAAATACTTCAAAGTGCAGATTTGGATCTTCAGTGGGTGCTCCTCCGTATTGATGTTGTTGGACCATGGATAGTAGAGCCGGTTTCAATTCAAAATTATTTGCTTCAATAGGGGGTCTTCTAATACTCGATCTCAATCTCCTTGTACTAGGTGCTGCATAATCCCTTAAAGATTTATTCTCGTTCTGATCAGCCATGTTGGAGGTCAGATTGTCTTCCTGACGTTGCTGAAATCGTGTTCTAACGAGGAACGTTCTCTCTACCTCAGGATCAATATCGAGAATTTCCCTATTAAGTCTATGCATGCAACAACAAGAGAGGCTCCCAAAACAATAATTCAGAACAGACATAAAGAATAGGAACAAAAACAAAAATCTAGATTATCTAAATCACGCTCAATTCAATATTGAGTGCCAGTCCCGGCAACGGCGCCAAAAACTTGATGTGTTATTTTCCGCAAGTGCACGGTTGTCGTCAAGTAATAAAAATATTGATCCCACAGGGATTGGGATAATTACTGAATGATCGTGATACCAAGTTATCTAGTCAATCAATTTGTGGATTAAGCAAAGACACTGAGCAGTCAAGAACAACGAATGAGAAGAACGAGTAAAAAGTCAATAGTTTAGGAGAATCTCAAGATATGGGTTTCACCACGTTGACGATTTATAAGGTGATTTAATTCTTTCCTACCCCTATTAGAGTTGTTTTGATGGAACCTATCCTAAGGTAAATCAACGACCCCTTTCGAGGTCTACGCTAACTGTACCTATCAAACTCAATTTACCTGTCATGGTATTCGAGCGTAGGGGATCATAATCAGCTAAGGGGACCTATCACGAGACCCCTACAAACCTCCCTAGTCTTACCTCCGTTACTTGGTAAAAACTAGATTTGATAGATCCATTAAGTCCATAAGAGTTCCTTTAGACTCTAAATTTCCTTTTCACGGTAGGTTTTCACACGGGACCATAATCAGCTAAGGGGACCTGTCACGAGACCCCCGCAAGCCCTCATAGATACACTACCGCTACTTGGCAGGAGTTAATCCCTAATTGGTTCTGGGTTTTGGGAACTTGGGTTCACTGTTAGGTACTTCCCCTTAGCTCCTTAGGTTTATCAATAAGAATCCAAAAACCAGATCAAAACAAGCAATAATTCAAGTAGTATAGATTACATCATCCATCATAAATCGTCAAGGGCTACTCCCCCATCCTAAGATTACAAGACACTACTCCATAGTCTTGCAAGAATTGCTAGAGAAAAAAATTACGATACTTAGTGCCATCTGTGTTCCTCTATCGTCGACTCCTTTCTTCTCCTCCTTCTTCTGTCGTCCTTTTGACCACCAGCCTTCCTCCCCTTTAGGGTTAGAATATCTCCTCTTTTATAGCCTTGGCCTCCTCTTTAATTAAGGTAAAAGATTTTCCTTTAATTGAGACGAAGATCGTGGCTTCATCGAGTTGCTCGGAGAAAAGGAAATCTAGAATCAGGCCAACACGCCCGTGCCAAATGAGGGCACAGGCGTGTCGCGGGCTTCCCACCGAGCGTGTTGCGCTTGAATTGGGGCGTGTCGAAGGCTGAACTGGGGCATGTTGAGCTCTGGAACTCCTGACACGGGCGTGTCACTGATGACACACCTATGTTGTTTTGATACGCCTGCTTCTTTGCCCTGTTAACACGAAAAACACCCAAAAGCAGTCTCTTTGTCCAAAATATGCTAAACTTAACTAAATCATGATAAAATAAATGCCTAACACATGAAATGAGATAAAATGCATGTATATGGAGTAGTGAAAACATAGCATGATTTACACACATCAAGAGTCAACCTCCGAATTAGTGGAAGAAGAGGTGGAATTGGAGATTAGACCTTCCACACTGGAGGAACCACAAGAAGAACCATCTACATCCGGTCGAGAGGAAGAGCAAGCTCAAGAGACCCTCACCACCACCCTAGGTGACTTAGACACTTCAATTTCAAATAAAATTCATATAATGTGTTTTGAGTGTAGGGAGATTGGGCACTATAAGAGCAAGTGCCCAAAGAAGGTCAAGAAGACTCCACCAACACCTAAAAGTCAAGAAAAATCAAAGGAAGCCGATTCTCCAACCATCAAAAGCAAGGAGCACATTATATGCTTCAAATGTAATCAAAGAGGGCATTATAGGAGTCAATGCCCTAGGGGGAGCAAAAAGACCCAAGAAGGAGCATCACAAGTAGGGGGAGCTAAAACTAACGCTAAGGTACATTTTAATAATGCACCTTCTAATTTAAATGTCAAAAAGCATGCTAGAAATTTTAATTCTTTTGTAATTTTTCATAAAGAGCATGCTAGAAATAGGGAATATTGTTTAGGAGCTAAGAAGGTCAACCTTAGAAATAAGGAGAAATTTGGGAGTAATGTCCCTAAAAATATTTTACCTAAAGCATCTATTAGAAAAATTGAAGAACACCTAGGTTTTAACCCCAAATGGACCAGGCATATGCCTTGAAAGAACAATGCCAAAAGATTAAATCAAAATTCAAAAATTGGGCAATTAGAGTTTGAAAATCAAGCCTTGAGGTCAAGGCTTGAGAAACCTGAAAAGACCCTTCCAAAAATGACAAATCAAATGCAAAGGTCAAATGGTCAAACTCTAGGGTCTAGTAGTCAAAGTCAAAATCTAGGGCCTAGGAGACAAGGGTCATCCAAGGGCAAGCAAGGTTTGGGTCACAAACCTAAGTCCAAGGAAACTTATCATAATGTTTCATTTGACTATGGAACTAAACTTAGGTCTAGGAAGACCAAGGTCAATAGGGAAGTCATCCCTAAGGTTGACTAAGGTGTACGCCTAGTGGCTAGGGTTTGGAAGAAACCTAGTATGGCCACTAAGAAGGTTACAAGGGGAGTACCCCCTAGAGTGAACCTAGGCAAAACCCAAATGACTAAGGCTAACAAACCTAGAAGGGTCATTAGGAAGGTACCTAGGGAGGTCATTCCTAAGGAATACCTAGTAAACCCTAGGAGCTCAAATAGGTGTTGGGTTCCTAAGAGCGTGATCGATTCACGCTTGATGGGTTTAGGTGTGCCAACCTTAAATAGATGAGTAGTTAACATAACCATGGTAAAGGTGGCACTTTAGGTCATTTCCAAGGTTTTGGGTATCTTGGAAATAAGTTAGATCTTATGTCCTAAAAGATTTTAGGATGTGCCTATACACTTTTGGGATTATGAAAAATCAATTAAATTTGCACAATTTAGGTTTAGAGGTTGTAGTATGTCATTTTGGGTTTTGGCACACTTGAGAGATTAGTAGTAATATGGCAAAATATACTCAATTATATCAAATGACAACAAATATTAAAATTTAGATATTATTATGCCTATATATTTTATTTGTCATGCTTGATGGCGACTAATCAGCCTTTGCGCTAGGTCAAAACGGATAAGGTTAGACATAGCCACTTTGTGATAAAATTTGGTACAACTTCGTGATCTGTTCCAAAAGATGAGGAGACATATTCAGAGGCCAAACTCTATAAAAGTAGGGGAGGATTTCAACTCCAAAGATCATCAAGATTATTCTTAAGTGCTCCTACAACGCTAAAGCTCCAACACCATAATAACGTCGATGTGACGCCAAGCTTTCACCTTCTTCATCGAAAGAAGCAAAAAGTAACATATTTTGTTATTGTATTCTTTGTTTTTATTCGTAACGAGGTGAGGTAGGCTTGTTGCCTCATCCTCATACTTTTGGTTTTGTGATCGTTGTGTCCTACCTCCAACGAGGAGGAGACGTTATAGTGCTTTGCCCTCCGTACGTGGTCTAGGACCGTTAGAGCCTTGGAGTGGCAACTGCTGGGTTGTGAACCAAGTAAATATAAATGTGTCTTTTTATTTTTCCGCTATTCTTACTCGTGTATCGAACGAACGAACAAAAAGATTTACGCTCGCTATTCACCCCCCCTCTAGCGACGCTTCTCGATCCAACATCCTCTTCTTCTTCGTCTTCTTGGACCGGTTGAGGATTCTCATGGAATCTTTTCACTTGGTTCCATAGTTCCTTGGCATCCATGTAGTCCCCGAAACTAGACAAAATATTGTTAGGTATTAAATCAATCAAAAATTTCATTACCTTCTTATTTTTCTCAAACCTTTGGAGTTGTTCCTCGGTCAATCTCTTCATCTTGAGGAAACCTTCCTTTGGTCCTCTAGGATATTCAAATCCTTCCATCAAAGAGGACCACTCTTCGATATCCCTCATCATCATGAAGTCTTCAATCCTTGCCTTCCATGAATTGAAGCCTTCTCGTCCATAGAGCTCATACAGGAGCGAACTATTGATATCCCATCGTAATTGTTCTTCAAATTCCATCTTCCCTCTAGCGATCTTGCTTCCGGGTGTTAATCCTTAGAAGAGCTCCAAACTCTGATACCACTTGTTATGACATGTGTGCCCACTAGAGGGGGGGGGTGAATAGCGTCGTTCGTCGTATGATGGATTTCGATCAAGCTTGCTACAAAATGTGTTATACACAGCGGAATATATATAATAACAAAAAAATACACAACACAAGCACAATGCACAAGATATAATGTGGTTAGGAACCTCAAGGTTCCGACTCTACGGGTTGGGCTCATAAGAGCCCTAGCAATGCAAACACACACCACTAATCCAATAAACTCCTTCTTGAAAACACGTTGGAAGTGGAGAAACCTCGTACAAATGATTAGAAAAGAAATACAAAGTAATACAAGAAAAATATGAATGAAATATAAAGAGCACTTTACAAACAAGGGTTTTGAGCGCTTGCTTGTTGATTGCTTGGATGAGCTTGAAAGACCTTGAAATGCACCTGCAATTCACCTTCAAAACATCTCAAGAAGTCTCCCTAAGAACCATTGCCAAATCCCTCCCACGAGCTACTTTTATAACCTGCATTTAGGTTGGATTTCGCCTAGTAGTCGACTACTCCTGTAGCCATTGTCTCACAATGGAATGAGCTACGTTGGATAAGTTCCAATGCATAGACCATCAGTCGACTGATCATGCCCATCAGCCGACTGATCGAGTCATCACTCGACTGTCAAACCCTAACAGTCAACTCAGAAACTTTCTGTCCCCGAAAACTCGACCATCAGTCGACTGCCATCGATGCCAGTTGACTGATCAATCCATTAGTCGACTACCTAATGCTGGCAGTCGACTGTCAGGCCATTTTTTGTAGTCGAACTCTAGTCGACTTTCATCAGTCGACTAATAACCTCATCCATGAGATTTTAACCGTAGGTAGGGTGCCCCCTTACTTGATAGACCACCCTTAGCCTAGACCTAGCCTTCTAGCCACCACTATCAGCCTCATGCCTATCAGATCCCTCCAAGTCATCCATGACTTGTTCATCCATATGCTAGACTTCAGATACTTCCATCGGCTATTGTCATGCTAATGGTGTCTACACCGCCAAGGAACATTCGACTTACCCTGCCAAGACTCCACTTGGACTTTACGTCGTCAACCATTGGACTTATGCTGCCAAGACTCCACCCTTTGACTTTACGCTGCCAATATTTCCCTTGGACTTCTCAATTGCCAAGTACTTATGACTTGGACTTTCACCGCCAAGACTACACCCATGGACGTTCCATGCCAATTCCATGTTAGACTTTCCAATTGCCAAGACTCATGCTTGGACTTTCCCTTGCCATGACCCATGCTTGGACTTTTCATTCCAAGTAGACAATACTTGGACTTTTCCTTACCAAGACTCATTCTTGGACTTTCCTTGCCCACCCATGTTGGTCTTTCAATGCCAAGTACACAAGACTTGGACTTCTCCCATTACAATGGTTAAAACATCGTTAAACATCAAAATCCTAATCTGGGTTGATTGCACCAACAATCTCCCTAACACATTGTCAGACATCCATGTCAAACATCAAAACACTACTCGAGTCCAACTCGAATCTGGTCAATCGTGACCTGGGTCGATTCCACCAACAGATCTGACCTAGCGCTTCACCTTGTCCGATCGAAATGATTGTTTACTTCTGTCATCTTCAATAGTGAATCTACCTTGAACCCAACTCCTCCGATCCACCACCAAATGAAGATAATCGCATCGGTTGAAGTCGAGTTGTAAGAATAGTGACGATCTGACCCAGGACATTGGCTCGTCAGATCAGAATTATTTTTTACTTTCATCATCTTTAACAGTGAATCTTCCTTGAACCTAACTTATCCGATCCATCACCACACGAGTATAATATTGGTGCAATCGGCCCAAGTCATGATTGACTGGACTCGAGTTTTACTCGAGCGATGTTTTGATGTTTGACATGAAGGATTGACATTGATGTTTGACATTAATATCTGATAATGTTTTGGGGTTTATTGGTGCAATCGACCCGGGTCATGATTGACCAGACTCGAGTTTGACTCGAGGGGGATTTTGATGGATGGCTAGGGTTGACCATGTCATGGAAAGTCCAAGTCTTGAGTACTTGGTATGTAAAGTCCAACATGGGTTGCCAAGGGGTCTTGGCATTTGGAAAGTCCAAGGGTGTAGTCTTGGCGGTGAAAGTCCAAGTCATGAGTACTTGGCATTTGGAAAGTCCAAGGGGTTTGATATTGGCGGTGTAAAGTCCAAGGGTGAAGTCTTAGCAGCATAAGTCCAATGGTTAACGATGTAAGGTCCAAGCAGAGTCTTGGCAGCGTAAGTCCAATGTGTCTTGGCGGTGTATGTAGGATCGAAGTAGTGTGGATGTGGCCGGCTAGAGGGTGGTGAATAGCCCTCAATCGTTCGATGACGTAATTTGCTCGTCTACGATTTTTATTAGCGCAGCAGAATAACAATGATAATAACAATACTAACAACACATAACAATCACAAGCAATACACAAGCATATATGTGGTTCGGAACTGAATGGTTCCTACTCCACGGGCGAGCTCACGGAGCTCTAGTTTTGCGCACGACACTAACTAAACTCCTTCTCCACTACACGTCGGAGGTGGAGAAACCTCTCACAAGCAATTACAACAGTAATATACAAATACAAACAATAATACAAATACAATACAAAAGAAATACTTTTCACCGATTGTTTTTTATCACTTGTTTGTTGCTTGCTTTGGTTGGCTCTTGAAGGACTGGAATGCAGCAGCAATTCCCTCCAATAGCTCCCTTAAAGTCTTGGCGAAATCCTCCCACTTGAGCTCCATTTATAACCTGCATCAAGCTATTTTCGGGCCCATCAGTCGACTGATCATGACCATCAGTCGACTGGTACGTTAGTCGTTGTCCCACAATAGCCAGATCAACGTTGGTTAAGTTCAAACGGATCACACATCAGTCGACTGATGATACCCATCGATCGTCATCATCGATCGAGTCTTTGGCGAGCTCGACTCCGTCGTAATCCATGCACGGTTCCATTAGTCGTGATCTCCTAATCGATCAGTTGACACCATATGTCGGACCATCCCTTGCCCGACCGGTGATCGGCCGGAACTCCATTCAGTCGAACACTGGTCGAACCTATACGACCTAGATCAGTCGACTAACACCTATGCCAGTCGACTGATGTCGGGTAAAACCTCAAACATCAAGCTGTTTGAGTTTTGAGTTTTTGGTGCCGATACCTTCTCCTTAGCAACTTGGCCAAGTCCACACCATCTCTCATGGAGTTTCGCACCGAACCTCTCTTCCCTCGGCCTACGTCCCTCGGATGCGCCAAGCGCACGGCTTCGCAACGCCATCCTTCGCGTCTCATGCCCTCGAAGTATTCTTCCCTTTGGTCTCACTCCATTCGCTCCCCGTCCGACGGTACCTCGGATGCACCAAGCGCACGACTTCGCAATGCCATCCTTCACCGACACAAGGACCCCGATCCTAGTGAACTTACCAAGTCCTCAAGACTTCGCACATGCACCAAGCGCACGACTTCGCACTGCATTTCTCACCAAGCACCAAGCGCACGGCTTCGCAATGCTTTGGACTTTTCCCACACCAAGCTCCAAGCTTGGATTTTCAATGCCAACCCCATGTTGGACTTTCCCATGACAATCCCATGTCATGAGTTTTGTCTATCATCAAAATACTATCAAGGTATTGCTCGAGTCAAACTCGAGTCAACCCAGGCCTATTACACCAACAATCTCCCCCTTTTTGATGATTGACAAAACTACCATCTCAAGTCTACCAATTCTCCCATATTGGCAATTCTCACATCCCAAATGAGAATTCCAAACCTAATTGGTAACTTAGTAACTTCTCCCCCTTTTTGACATTACATCAAAAAGGTCCTCCACAAGGGTATGAATGTCTCATATCCCAATGAGATCTTACAATCTCTCCCTTGGAGGAACACATGCCTACAATCTTTCTAGTGATTCCATATCACTTAAGAGAGGCAACCCAAACTTTCCTCCCATGAGGAAATACACATCCATCTTCCCATGATGAATACCTCCCCCTAGGGGCTTACTCTCCCTTGACCATTGCACCAACAATGTCCTTGGAGAGTCCCTAAGCCAATAGGAACATTTAACCAATCAAAATTAAGGCAAAGTTCAACAATGAACTCTCTTCCACCTTAAAATTGATACTCTCCCTAAACCCATCTCCTAATCCATGTCCAATGGATTTCCACCCTTTCTAATGCTCTCCCAAGCATATCCTAGGGTTAGGAGTGGTTAGGGGACCTTAACCTAGCTGAAAATGGGCCTAATCAACAAGATTTACTCGAAATCAGCTAGGCGATTGACTAATTCGTAAATCGGGTCAACACCTCCATCGATTGATCGCCACCGTGGCGGCCGATCGATAACTTATTTGATTTCTAAATTTCAGAAATGACTTTCCAAAATTCATAAGTAAATATACATAGGTTTAAAAATCTTGAAATTTGGTATGTATATTACATATCACAATCATTATGGGTGAAAAATATTAGAAAATTATTTTACCCACTAAATTAAGAGATTGACACAAAGTCCAAAAGTTAAGAAAAGCTTCAATAAAGAGCTCTCTTTGTATCATCTCATTCAATGGTGATAGCTATCAAAAGATAGGCTTCACCAAGGTTTTTCAAAAAGTTTTCAAAATGTTTTTGAAACCTTTAGTTTCTTTTTCCTAAACATCTCACTTGTATCTAGATGTGTAAAACACATACAAGTCAAGTTTTTAGTGAGATGTGGGGTTTTGATCTTTAATGGTCTCATGGATATTTCTAGGCAATATTCTTTGATTCCCATCAAATTATGCCATGGTCCTTAATTCCATTTTAATTAATGCATGATGATGATTATGGCATAAATATGATATAGATAAAAGCATGTGCCAAAATCATGATGTCATGGCATGTGAGAGACATCTAATCATACATGACATCTAAAGATAATTCTAAACATGATCATGACATTTTTATAGATAAAAATGAAAATAATGTCATGACATGGAAAGGAAAACAAATCATGGCAAGTAAAGTATACTAAGGTATAAAATACCTAAGCATTAAAACCAAATTGTCATTTCTAGGGTTAAGTCCATTTTTGCCTTAATAGCCATTTATCCCCCTAGTGTGCCAAAAACCCAAAATGGCACACCAATACCTCTAAGACATAATTGTGCCAATTTAAATCATTTTTAACTTCTCAAGCACATTGGCACATTCTAATGTGTCAACTCTACTATGGTTAGGTTAACCACCCATCCACTTAGGGTTGACACACCTTAACCCATTTAGCGTGAATCGATCACGCTCTTAGGAACCCAATACCTATTGGAGCTCCTTGGGTTAACAAGGTATTCCCTAGGGATAACTTCCCTAGATACCTTTCTAATGACCCTTTTAGTCTTTAAAGCCATAGTCTTTTGGGTCTTTCTTAGGTCAACTCTAGAGGTGACTCCTCCTTTGACCTTCCTAGTGGCTATATTTGATTTCTTTGAGGTCTTAGCCACTAAGCAAACACCATGGCTAGACTTAGGGATAGCTTCCCTATTAGCCTTGGTTTTTCTAAACCTAGAAATAGTTCCATAATCAAATGGAACATTATGATAAGTCTTCTTGGGCTTAGATTTGTGAGCCAAACCTTCATTGCCCATAGACCGTTTTTGAGCCTTAGGTCTTGACTTTTGGACATTTGACCCTAGAATTGAATTTTCTATGATTATAAGGGTTTTCTCCATTCTCTCAAGTCTTGACCTCAAGACTTGGTTTTCTAACTCTAATTTCTTTAATTTTGAATTTTTATTAGAGTTTTGGGAAGGCCTCTTGTTCTTAGGCATGTGCCTAGACTTTTTGGGATTTATACCCAAATTTTCTTCTACTCTCCTAATTGATTCCCTAGGCAAAATATTTCTAGAATTATGAGTCCTAGGTTTATCCTTAGTTATATGAACATGCTTGGCACCTAAGCAATAAACCTTATTCTTTCTCCTAGCATGCTTTTCATTGATAATAGCAAGAGAACTAAAATAATTCTTAGCATGTTTTTTGACTTTAGGAATTGAAGGTGCATTAACTAAATGTACCTTAGGGTTAGCTTTTGGAGCTCACCCTACATGAGATACACCTTCTTGCCCTTTCTTCCTCCCACTAGGGCATTGGCTTCGGTAGTGTCCCTTTTGATTGCATTTAAAGCACACATTGTGTTCTTTGCTTCTAGTTGTGGGAACTCTGGCATCTTTTGATTTTTGAGTTTTTGGTGCCGATACCTTCTCCTTAGCCAATTTTGGGGACTTACTTTTGTAATGCCCTTTCTCCCTACACTCCAAACAAATTATATAATCTTTACGATTAATTATAATACACGAGTTACCTAGGGAGTTGGTGGAGGCCTCTTCACTTCTTCCGGATGTAGAAGCTTCATTTTGATCTTGCTCCGGAATGGAAATCCTTTCCTCCCCCTCATTGCTAGAGGTGGAGGTCTCCACCAAATCATCAACATCTTCAAATGTGGATGGACTTTCTTCCACGACATCTTCCTCTACTTGTGCCGGTTGGGAATTTTCTTGAAGTTTCATTATCTTTTCCCATAATTCCTTTGCATCCCTATAGTCACCCAATCTACACCAAATATGATTAGGTAACAAATCACCAAGTAATTTTATTACCTCGAGATTTGTCTTGAAGTTCTTTATTTGGTCTTGGGTCAACTTTGACTTCTCAATTTTCCTATTTCTTTCATCCCTAGGCAATTTGAAACCGTTTTCTAAGATTAGCATAAAATCAAAATCGGTTTCTAGATATACCTCCATTTTTCTTCTCCACCATAGAAAATCTCCTTCGAATTTTGGTGGTTGAAGGTTGTAGATGGCCATTTTATAGTGCTCTCGTGGCAGTTAGTCTTTGAAGAGCAACTTTTGCTCTGATTCCACTTGTAGGATCGAAGTAGTGTGGATGTGGCCGGCTAGAGGGGGGTGAATAGCCCTCAATCATTCGATGATGTAATTTGCTCGTCTACGATTGTTGTTAGCACAGCAGAATAACAATGATAATAATAATACTAACAACACTTAACAATCACAAGCAATACACAAGCATATACGTGGTTTGGAACTGAATGGTTCCTACACCATAGGCGAGCTCATGGAGCTCTAGTTATGCGCACGACACTAACTAAACTCCTTCTCGACTACACGTCGGAGGTGGAGAAATCTCTCACAAGCAATTACAACAGTAATATACAAATACAAACAAGAATACAAATACAAAACAAAAGAAACACTTTTCACCGATTGCTTTTGATCACTTGTTTGTTGCTTGCTTTGGTTGGCTCTTGAAGGACTGGAATGCAGCAGCAATTCCCCTCCAATAGCTCCCTTAAAGTCTTGGCGAAATCCTCCCACTTGAGCTCCATTTATAACCTGTATCAAGCTATTTTCGCGCCCATCAGTCAACTGATCATGACCATCAGTCGACTGGTCTTGTAGCCGTTATCTCACAACGGCCAGATCCATGTTGGTTAAGTTCCAACGGATCACACATCAGTCGACTGATGATACCCATCAATCGACTGGTCCTCATCAGTCGAGTGTTGGCGAGCTCGACTCCTCGTGCGTGCGCAGTTCCATCACGATCGATCTCCCTAATCGATCATTGCCATCCTTTGCGATCGGTGATCGGCGGACTCCATTCAGTCGAATATTGGTCGAACCTATACGACCTAGATCAGTCAATTGGCACCTATGCCAGTCGACTGATGTTGGGTAAAACCTCAAACATCAAGCTGTTTGAGTATCCGACAACCAGTCTTAGCCACTTGGCCAAGTCCACACCATCCCTAATGGAGTTACCCACCGAAGCTCTCTTCCCTCGGCCTACGTCCCTCGGATGAGCCAAGCGCACGACTTCGCAATGCCATCCTTCGCGTCTCATGCCCTCGAAGTATGCTTCCCTTTGGTCTCACTCCATTCGCTCCCCGTCCGGTGGTCCCTCGGATGCACCAAGCGCATGGCTTCGCAATGCCATCCTTCACCGACTCAAGGACCCCGAGCCTAGTGAACTTACCATGTCCTCAAGACTTCCTACATGCACCAAGCGCATGGCTTCGCAATGCATTTCTCACCAAGCACCAAGCGCACTGCTTCGTAATGCTTTGGACTTTTCCCACACCAAGCTCCATGCTTGGATTTTCCATGCCAACCCAATGTTGGACTTTCCCATGACAATCCCATGTCATGAGTTTTGTCTATCATCAAAATACTATCAAGGTACTGCTCGAGTCAAACTCGAGTCAACCTGGGCTGATTGCACCAACAGTATAGACACCATTAGCATGACATAGCCGATGGAAGAAACTGAAGGCTAATGTATGGATGAACAAGTCATGGATGACTTGGATGGATCCAATAGGCGTGAAGCTGATAGTGGTAGCTAGAAGGCTAGGTCTAGGCTAAGGGTGGTCTATCAGGTAAGGGGGTGTAGGGATGTATACTTAAAAGTCTATTTTTTGTATGAACATCTTTATTTTGAAATAAGAATCACATGATCATTGTTTGCATATTTTTATGGTTATGCAATATTGTCTAATACCTTACATTGTAGATAACATGGTGTGTGGTGTCACATGGGAGATCATGTTATCGGCTCCTTGTAAAGTATAAGTAAAGGCTCACAACCGAGATGGCTTTGGACAAACCATCAGAATGGTTGTAGTGTGATTTGGTATTGGTTTGTCTTGACCATAGAATCACACTAGTGCACTTTGTGTGTATTGAGCAGGACCGACACAGAGGTGATTCGATTTATTGCTGACTACATAATTGAATCGGACCTCAGATATTATTTAGTACATGCTCTTAATCCCGATATAATAACGGGCACATATACTTGGTACTCATCTCTTTGATTTACCAATGGGCGAGATTTATAGATTAAATCGATAGACTCGGTAAGTTGGGAGATGATATTATTTATATGGTGTGCCGTTGATTATAGGAGGAAACCGTGTCCTATATATTAGGATGATGATGTCCCCTTGAGGAGCTCATAAGGTTCATCATGTAAACCCTGCAGGTGGACTTGGTCCGGCATGATGAAAAGGTTGAGTGGTACTACTCATGGAGTTAGATGTCGATTAATTAATGGTTAGTAAATTAATTAATCGACGGACATTCGAGATCTTAAACACGGGGAGAAAATGTACAAATAATATATGGAGCCCATACTATCATATGGGGGTTGGTGAGGTAGATCAATGATAGACCTTTAGTGGATTGGACCATCATTAGTGGATCGGACTTTATGTGGGCTTGATCCATGGGTGGCCAAGACCCAACTCCTCCTCATGGTCCCTAATGTAGCCCATTAACACCTCAAGATGCTTAGATCCAAAGGATAGAAACAAAACACTAAGATCCATTGGTAGAGATTAAATCTCTAAGATCCGACGGTTGAGATCAAATCTCTAGATCCGACGGTTGAGATTAAATCCCTAGAACCAATGGAGGAGATTAATTCATGACTTATCCTTAACTCTATAAAAGGGTTTCATGGGAGTTGGCGTGGATGAGATGAAGGAGAGCTAGGGTTTTGGGCGGCAAGAGCAATCCTAGTTGAGATAGGATTGGGATTAGGGTTTGGAGGCAAGGGTGGCACCAAATAAGGAAGGTTCTTTCTCTCTTCTTCTTCCTCTTGGGACCAACGTCCAGCAGCCTTACCAGCTTTTTTCCAGCCTTGGACGGCGCCCAAAAGCCTCCTTCTTCTTCTCCTTAGGTGGTAGATATAGGGTTTCCCTTGGTGTCTTGGTAGTTTTCCACCATCTCCTTCTCCTTCTACTTGGCCGGCGGCAAGGGCTTTGAGAGTTCCTTGTTGGTTGAGTTTTTGAAGGAGAAAAACTTTGTTTCTCATCTTCCTCTTGCTTGGGAAAGGCAAGGAAGGAAGTTTTGCGATCTAGGAGCTTCGACTTTTGGTGGATCGTCGCCCACACGACGTCCAAAAGGAGGAGGGTCATACATTAGAAGACCAAGAGGTATAACTATTCTTCTATCTCTTTTATTCATTGCTTGTGTTTGTTTTTCAAAATATAAGTATGTTATATTTCTGTAAATAGGCTAAATAATACTTGGATCCCGAGTATAAACACAAAAACTGGCGATCCGGACATCGTCTATTCCGCGGCTACTCGTAGAATAGAGGTTGGTCGCTTGAACAACTTGTTTGTTCAAGTGACCTCTCTAAACGAATAGCACGACGATGACTTGGTTGCTTTGGCAATCCCTTTTGTCTAGGATTAAATTTTTTAATCCGGGGACATCGAAGGGATCACCATGGTCAAGCAACCGAGGTGAAGGGGAAGCGAAGTTTCCCCTCACGGATCAACCCCAACAATTGGTATCAGAGCTTCCGGGAAAAACCCTACAATTGGTATCAGAGCCAAGGATTCCGGTTTTGTGTGTTTAGGATTCGGTTAATTTTATGCACTTTTTCATATATTATATGTGCCGGATAATAGTAGGATATGCGTAGTTTAACTCTTTTGCGTGCATAAGATCCGACTATTATGTCATGTGTTTGTATGTTATTTTATGTGTGTAAAGTTTTATTTTGTTGTATACTCGGGTTTGTCGTGTCTAGTATTTAGTTTGATTAAATTATATTCGGAATTGTTTAGCCGCTCTTTATTTTATTTTACTTTCGATCTAGATTCATGTACACTCCCTCGTGGAGTATAGGATCGATGGATGTAAATTAAAATAGGTTTTAGTGTCGGCTCGGATCTCCGGAGGGCTTGTACATGGCGTAGGAGGAGCGGACGAGATGGCGATGCGACTGGAGCCATATTGAAGACAAAGGCCATAATAGTTGGAAAATAATTTATTTTTCATATTTATTGCTTTTTGTTTGATATGCATGTCGTAGGAAAATTCCTCATTTTAAATTACTAAGTGGGAGAGGGATATTTTTATAAATTCCCGCGGCCTCCATTACAATTTGACAAGTGATGCAAACAAACTTGCGCGTCGGCTCTGAGTGCCTTCCTCCCCATCGGATGGGTTTGTTTGCGGATCACAAGGTCGAATATGGTTATAGGAAATTATCAAGGAGCGTGTGTACTTGCCCATCGTAAGGCACATAACCCAAGATAATTACCTTAGTACCGAGTAATGGTGAACACTTAGATACAAATATAAGTATCCTCCCCATCGGAGTCACTGCTTTTATTTGTAGGGCCAAAGAGGAACCAACTATTAATTTTACTTGTCAAAAAGTTAGGTTGACAAGATAGTAAAATTAATGGCTAAAACCTCCTCTTACAAATGTAGAATTCGTATACGTCCACACTATCGTGGCATACGATATTCTCGGTGTTTTGAGGTGTTGGTTGATTTGAAAAATTTTATTGTCTGAGGAATCAATAATTTTTTTTGAAATCTAATGTTTTGATTTATGTGATTCTTAGGTTTTCTTTCAAAATGACTTTCAACCCACTTGCTGTGATACTGAAAGAGAACAAATTTACTAGACCCAAGTATGTAGATTGGAAGAGGAATCTAGATATTGTCTTGACTGCTGAGGAATACAAATATGTACTCCTCGAAGAGTGCCCTCCCAAGCCTGCAGATAATTCTGGGGAAAAGGAGAGAGAGAGCTATAGGAAGTGGAACAAGGCCGATGAGATGGCACGGTGTTACATTTTGGCATCTATGTCAAATGTACTCCAACATCAGCATCAAGCCATGCCCACTGCCTATGATATGATGCTCAATCTCAAGGAGCTTTTCGGACACCAGAATCGGGCTGCGAGGCAAGAGGCCATGAAAAACTTGATGACGACCACCATGATCGAGGGAACACCCGTGAGGGATCATGTTCTCAAGATGATGGCTCATTTGAATGAGCTGGAGGTCCTAGGAGCTGAGATCGATGGGGAAACCCAGGTCGATATCATACTCCAGTCTCTGCCTAGGAGTTTTGAGCAGTTTTGCCTCAACTACAACATGAACAAGAGGTTGTATTCACTGGCGGAACTTCTAACAGAACTCCAGGCAACAGAGGGACTATTTCGTCAGAGTGCTCAGGCGCATGCTGTGATGACCCAGAAGGTTTCTGCTTCTAAGCCGAAAGGCAAGAAGAAGAAGAAACAAACCGGGGCAAAGGCGATGGGAGGTACTCAGGTAGGAGTGAAGAAGCCGAAAGGCAAGTGCTTCACTTGTAAGCAGACTGGACACTGGAAGAAGGACTGCCCCAACCGCAAGAATAAAGGTATATCTTTCGGACTAGTCGTTGAAATAAGTTTAGCGGTGTTATCTACCGGCACCTGGTGTGTAGATACGGGAGCCACTGATCATGTCTGCAATACATTGCAGGGTTCGAAAACAGACGTAGGTCGAAGGAGATTACTGCAGTGTACTTGGGCGATGCCACAAAGGTGGCGGCTGTTGCAGTGGGAGACGTTCATTTATCTTTTGAGAAAAATAAACTTTTGGTTCTTAAGAATTGCCTTTATGTACCCTTATTTAGAAAGAATTTAATTTTAGTTTCTAAATTATTTATGGATGGATATTCTATTTCTTTCAATGACAGAGTTGTTATAAAAAGAGATAGGGACATTATCTGTTCGGGTACATTGATAGGAAATTTGTACACACTGGAACCAAAACCTCCCACGATGCAAATTGAAGTTAATAACTCATCTTCTAATTCCAATAAGAGAAAAGAACCTTCGAAGATGAACCAAACATATCTTTGGCTCATATTAACCTAAGCAGAATTCAAAGGTTGATAGCTGATGGACCTTTGGGTTCATTAGTGGTGGAGGATCTCCCAACCTGTGAATCTTGCTTGGAGGGTAAGATGACCAAGAGGCCTTTAAGGCCAAGGGGTATAGAGCCAGATGTGTTAGAATTGGTTCATTCGATTTGTGTGGTCCTATGTCTATCGGTCTAGAGGTGGTTTTGAGTATTTCGTCTCTTTATAGGCGACTACTCAATATATGGATACATTTACGATGCGCATAAGTCCAATGCTTTGACAAGTTCAAAGAATTCAAGGCTGATGTGGAGAAACGTCAAGGTAAAAGTATCAAAACACTACGATCTGATCATGGTGGTGAGTACCTCTTGGGAGAGTTTAGGAACTACTTATCAGAGGTTGGGATTCAATCCCAATTGATCGGCACACCCAGAGAATGGTGTAGCAGAGCGAAGGAATAGGACTCTTATGGAGATGGTTAGATCGATGATGAGTTATTCTGACTTGCCAGATTCGTTCTGGGGATATGCTCTAGATACGGTATACATTCGAACTTGGTTCCATCTAAATCAGTGCCTTCTACTCCCACGAGTTGTGGATCGAAAGCCTAGTCTAAGACATATTCGGATATGGGGAGTCGTCATAGCATCTTGACAAGGCGATGGTAAGTTGGAACCTCGTACAGAAGTACGATTGTTCGTTGGCTATCCTAGAGGAACGAAGGGTGGATTGTTTTATAGTCCTAGAGATCAGAGGGTGATCGTTAGCACGAACGCCAGATTTCTAGAGGAAGACTATGTGATGAGCCACAAGCCCAAGAGTAAAATTGTTCTGGAGGAATTAAAAGGGGAAGTCACTTCCTTAGTACCACCGGTACAAGAGAATATACCACATGTCACTGCACCGCGTGTCACAGAGGATACACAGGTGATACCTCGTTGTAGTGGGAGGGTTGTGAGACAGCCTGATAGATTCATGTTCTTGGGAGAATCTTCTGATTTGGTCCCTGGCGAACATGAACCTGATCCCTGGACATATGATGAGGCAATCCAAGATAAAGATGCAGTATCTTGGCAGAGTGCAATGAATCGAGATTGAATCTATGGATTCAAATCAGGTCTGGGAGCTAGTAGAACCACCCGATGGTGTAAAAACCATTGGATGCAAGTGGATCTATAAGAGAAAGAGAGGAATAGATGGGAAGGTTGAGACCTTCAAAGCAAGGCTTGTTGCGAAGGGGTATACTCAGAAAGAGGGTATCGATTATGAGGAGACCTTTCACGTAGTATGCTTAAATCTATCCGGATTCTCTTATGCATAGCATATGGATTATGAGGTGTGGCAGATGGATGTCAAGATGACTTTCCTTAATGGAAGTCTTGAGGAAAACATCTACATGAAGCAACCAGAGGATTCATTGCTAAGGGCAAAAGAGCATCTTGTATGTAAGCTTAATCGGTCCATTTATGGATTGAAACAAGCCGAGGTCTTGGAACATTCGGTTTGATGAGGTGATCCAGTCTTATGGATTTATTCAAAGTCGGATGAGTCTTGTGTATAAAACGTAGTGGTATTTCTTGTACTATACGTAGATGACATTTTGTTGATTGGCAACAATATCAAGGTGTTATCGGACGTAAGGGTATGGTTGTCCAAACAGTTTGATATGAAGGACTTGGGAGAAGTGGGACACATCCTTGGGATCAAGGTTATATGGGATCGCAAGAAAAGGATGTTGTGCTTATCCCAAGCTTCATACATAGACACGATTATGGAGCGTTTTAGCATGCAGAACTCCAAGAAGGGTTTTCTACCTTTCAGGCATGGAGTACCTCTATCTAAGGAGATGTGTCCTAGATCATCTGAGGAGATAGAGGAGATGAAGGCGGTTCCTTATGCTTCGGCAGTAGGAAGCCTCATGTATGCGATGCTCTGTACGAGACAAGATATCTGTTTTGCAGTAGGCATGGTCGTGAGATATCGAGTAATCCAGGCGGGGACATTGGATGCGTAAAGCATATATTGAAGTACACGAGAAGGACTAGGGATTATATGGTTTAATGCAGACCAATTACTCCTTGTGGGTTACACGGATTCCGACTTCCAATATGATAGGGATAACAGTAAGTCTACCTCAGGTTTTGTGTTTACTTTGGGAGGTGGAGCCATTGTATGGAGGAGTGTCAAGCAAAAGTGCGTGGCAGACTCCACCATGGAAGCTGAGTATGTGGCGGCCTCTGAGGCGGCCAAAGAAGCTGTATGGCTCAGGAACTTCCTGATGGACTTGGATGTGATTCCTGGTTTGCCCAGAACTATCACGATTTATTGTGATAATAGTGGTGCAGTTGCAAACTCGAAGGAAGTTTGCATAAGGCACTGATTCGATTGCATCGGATACGAGAGCCCATAAGGCTAGTAAACACATAGAGCGCAAGTACCACCTGATACGAGAAATCGTAAAGCGAGGAGAAGTTGCTGTGGCCAAGATTGCATCGGAGGATAACCTGGCAGATCCTTTCACTAAGGGCCTTCCGGCGAGAGCTTTTGATAGGCATGTGGAGGGAATGGGGATCAGATGTATGGCACTTTGAGGACAGCATAGTCTTTTAGTATAAGTGGGAGATTGTAGGGATGTATACTTAAAAGTCTATTTTTTGTATGAACATCTTTATTTTGAAATAAGAATCACATGATCATTGTTTGCATATTTTTATGGTTATGCAATATTGTCTAATACCTTACATTGTAGATAACATGGTGTGTGGTGTCACACGGGAGATCATGTTATCGGCTCCTTGTAAAGTATAAGTAAAGGCTCACAACTGAGATGGCTTTGGACAAACCATCGGAATGGTTGTAGTGTGATTTGGTATTGGTTTGTCTTGACCATAGAATCACACTAGTGCACTTTGTGTGTATTGAGCAGGACCGACACAGAGGTGATTCGATTTATTGCTGACTACATAATCGAATCGGACCTCAGATATTATTTAGTACATGCTCTTAATCCCGATATAATAACGGGCACATATACTTGGTACTCATCTCTTTGATTTACCAATGGGCGAGATTTATAGATTAAATCGATAGACTCGGTAAGTTGGGAGATGATATTATTTATATGGTGTGCGTTGATTATAGAAAAAACCGTGTCCTATATATTAGGATGATGATGTCCCCTTGAGGAGCTCATAAGGTTCATCATGTAAACCCTGCAGGTGGACTTGGTCCGGCATGATGAAAAGGTTGAGTGGTACTACTCATGGAGTTAGATGTCGATTAATTAATGGATAGTAAATTAATTAATCGACGGATATTCGAGATCTTAAACACGGGGAGTGTTAGTAATATATGAGAGATGTCCTAAGGCAATCGCCTTATGTATGAACCATTTATATGATAAATGAAGATTCACTATTTGAGTATACATGTTTTATGTATTTGATTGGATCTTAAACTCATTTATCAATGTCCACGATATACGATTCACAAAGATGAGAGAATTTGTGATTGGATCACAACTAGTGAGTATCTCTACATGTGTAATTGTGATGTATCTAATTATCCCTAGTCGATGAATTGATGGATTCGACACCATCAATTCGCCGAGACTAGCACGAGGTATACCTTGGTGTATCCAAGCAGATTCTCACCGGGCCGGAGACATAGTGATGTCCGAGTTAATCGTGGATGCTAGTTATGGTAACTAGTTCATCGAGTGACCAAATGTAAGACTTCATATGGTTCTCTCGATATATAGATATGTCAATGAAGTTCTTACTGTAGCTTAAGTGCGATGTTCCTTCGACTTGCGGTATTCAAGTCATCTTGATCATGGAGACTTATGCTTTGACATCTTAAGCAAACATCTCTAAGGAGATGTGGACCCGGGATGATTGGGTATAAGTCAAGTGATCAAGGTGTTGGCATAGCCTATAAAGGATTCACCACTCCTTGCGAGGAGATGTATACCCATGGCCTCTCGTCGGATTGTTACTAAAGTCTTGGGCCAAAGCAGTACATGTTTAGAGTAAGGTACTCTTCGATACATGTGGAGTAACTAGAATCCGTAGGACGAGGAAATGATACTTGGGCTAGGTGTGACGTAGTCAGCCTAGTGGGGACTGACACAATAGACCATGTCCTCAACCAAGTGGGTATAAGATGAGTGAAGGGAATGGGGCAATCATTCGAGCCATCAAGGGTTTCGTAAATAGTTCGATCAACCGCTGATCTTTCGGTTAATTGGGGATCATGATGTACTACTAGGTGCCACTCATGATCGTTCTATAATTAATGGTTAATTATAGACGGCCAACATAAACCGAGAACATTTTTGGTCACACGCACAACGAGTGTAATCCAAAGGATTTAAAACGAGCTTGAGAATGGGATTCTCAGACCGAGAGAAACTATGTTTGGTTGGACCAAACATAAAGCGAGCATGAAATTTTTTCAGTCGCAATGGAAGCGTGGATGGGCCGTGTCTTATGAAGACATAATGGATGGACCAAAATGGTTTGGTTCTAATCCAATGGAGGAGAATAAACCAAAGGGTTTGGTTTATTTTAAACGAATGAACCAAAAGTTGGTTCGGTTTGTTTTAACTTAAAATAAACCATCATGGTTTGGTTTATTTTAACTTATCTTAATGGAGCGGGTTAACGGGCCTAATGGTTATGATTTAATAACCATTAAGAGAATTAGTTCTCTATAAAATAGTAACAAGAGCAGCCGCCACTAACCTCATTGAGCTGCCGCCATCTCTGCCGCCGGCGCCAAGCTTCAGCCGGTGGACCTCCGGCGACCCTCCGGTGATCTCCTTGGGTTCGGTGTAAGGTGAGCCTCCATCTCCTCTTTGGCCGGCGCCTATATTCCTCCACCAAGCTGTCCAGTTTTCTGGACAGCTTCTTTCCTCTCGCCTGAGCGCTGCTTGACGACGGTTAGTGCTCCGACAGCGGCTAACATACCGGGGATTTGATCTCCGGTAATCCTCTGAGGTGGAGGACGAAGGATTCGTCAAACGGTTGACGAATACCTCTCCGGAGAAGCAAGTCTTGAGGACTTGTTTTTAGGATCCGAATTTGGATTCGATCGTGATCATCTCTCGATCACGCTGCCTTCAACACGAGGCTAGTAACCCGCACGTAAGACGGCTCGTGACTTAGCGAAGTCATCCCGAGGAGCTCGGCGTGGATACGGATAGAGACGATTCTACGAGGATCGCTCCGCTGATGCCGTTTCCCGCTTACACGCCATACGAAAGGTATAACGAGTTTAATTTCCTTATTGCAAATTTTAATTTACGTTATGTCTACACTTGTTGTAATAGCATGCGGTGTTGTGTGTGTTGTAATAAATATAGATTTATTATTTTTAATTGCTTCACTGTGCTCATGTTTACGAAACATGATCGAACACACACACGCCAGCAAGTGCTCTAAACCCAACAAAGGGTATCGAGCCTGTGTTGTGTTTCACATAATCGTAAAATGGTTTTGCAATAGTCATAATGTATTTCTGGAAATTTTCTAATTTTTTGAAATTTAGAAGTATTTATGGAAATTTTTCAATTTTGGAAAGTCTAGAAGTATTTATGGAAATCTTCCACTTTTTAAAAGTTGGAAGTATTTATGGAAATTGATATTTTCCATAAATAAAATATTTGATTAGATTCTGGAAATTTGTTTCCTAATTTAATTATGATTTGATTTGGGAAATCAAATCTTAAAATATTTTATTTCCATAAGTAGTTTTAATGATTTAGGAAATTGGTTTCCTAAATAGATTTTCCTTAATCAAATAATTCCATGAATAAAATATGTGATTAGATTTGGAAATTTGTTTCTAATTTAATTATGATTTGATTTGGAGAATCAAATCTTAAACATATTTTATTTCCATAAATAGTTATGACATATAAGGAAATTATATACATGACATAATTGTATGCCATGTAATTGCATTAGATGCATAACATTATGTCATGCGTGTCGTGACATGTAGATGTATGCCATGTATGCCATGCCATGTAGATAATAGTTATTTGCATGCAAAGAGGATGAGACATAAAACCTTAATCAATATTAAAGCCTACACCTTCCATTAATATGGTTAGAACCAGAGTTCCGCTTTCTTGTTTGGGTTGTTGGACTCTCCAAGCCCGGCTCAACTCAATATGTTCAAACCATGGAATAGTTTAATACTAATATGGTAAGAGTCAGAGGTCAATCGTTAGCTTTGGTTGTTGGACTCTCTCCAAGCTGGGCTAATTGGTTGAATGCGCTCTAACCATATTAAAACTATGTCCCGATTAATGGGTTGGCTTTAACCTGGAGCATCGGCTTGTTGGACTCTCTCCAAGGTCGATGTAAAGGGAGGTGAAGTTGTGTGCTATGCATATGATGCATACTTGTTAATGTGTTAACAACCCGATGTATGTGTGAACATTCAATTAGTTGATAGCACATTGTGATAGTTGCATATACGTGATATGCAATCGGTATAGATGATACCTACCGTCGTAGTTATGAATGGCTTGTTGGACTCTCTCCAAGGTTGTTCATAACTATGATGGATATCAACCCATTCGGAGATGGACCTACGATCTCCCGAAGTGATTTTGGGGTTTTTGAAATTCGAAAAATGAATGGGATTTATAAATGTATATTGATGCATTTTAAAATCATCTTTCTCATATATGCTCGTTTTGTATTTCTAAGTTAATATATTGATCATGATGTGTTTGAATTTGCGTTCCATTTTGGATTCAAATAAATTGACTGGGCCGAACTTCTTGGACTAGCTTAGAAACTTGAGAATTGTTCTCAAGGTGGAAAAGCTTGTGTATGTCCTCGAAGCGCCTCTTCCCGCCCGTCCTAGTGACGATGCAACTCTGGACCAATTGTTGGCCTATCAGAAACATGTGAGTGATTCTGAACAAATGAGTTGCATCATGCTAGCCACGATGGAACCCAAGCTACGAAAGCAGCATGAGCATATGGATGCTCATATCGTAGTCCTTCATCTTTGTGAGTTGGTTGATGAGCAAGTGAGATTCGAAAGGTTCGAAGTCTCAAAGCTCCTCTTCACCTCTGAGATGCTAGGAGGTTCATCTGTGGTACTGCTCAATATGCTGAAGACTGTGGAGTCTTCTGAGAAGCATGAGTAGGGGACAGTGCTGTTAGTTGATTCCTCGAAGAAAGGTTCTAAGAGGAAGTCAAAGGAACAACAGAAGGGAAAGAAGAGAAGGGCTAAGAAGGTAGAACTAGCACAAAAGGAAACTTGCCATCATTATGGCAAGGAGAGCCATTTGTGAAGAAAGTGCAAGATTTATCTTGAGTCCGTGAAGAAGGATAAGGCATCGGATGCCCCATCTTCTTCAGAAATCTTCTTTATTGATTGTCAATCTATTTCCTCAGACACTTGGGTATTTGATACTGGGTGTGGCTCACATATATGTAATGACATACATGGGCTAAGGAATAGAAGAAGACTTGTCAGAGGGGAGTCAAATTTGCGAGTTGGCAATGGAGCAAAGGTTGCTGCGGTCGCCATCGGAACTTATTTGCTGAAGCTCCCTAGTGGACTAGTCTTGGAACTGGACAATTGCTATTATGTTCCTTCTCTAATAAAGAACATTGTTTCTATTTCCTGCTTAAATAGAAATGGTTTCCATTTAACGTTAAGTAACAATTGTTGTTATATAACTTTGAATGGCGTACTTTATGGAACTGGAACTTTGAGTAATGGCATTTATACGTTGGACTTATCCAGTGACATCTTCAATATCGAAGCGAGCAACACGCGTGCTCGAAAGGATAATCACATAGACTCCTATATGTGGCATTGTCGTCTTGGCCATATAAGCAAGAAACGCATGTCCGAATTACACCAATGTGGAATTCTGGAATCGTTTGAATTGGATTCATACGACACATGCGAATCATGCTTAAAAGGCAAGATGACTAAGTTACCTTTTACTGGAAAAGGTGAACGAGTGGGAGAGTTACTAGGTTTAGTACATACTGATGTATGTGGACCTATGTCAACTCAAGCATTAGGAGGCTATAGCTACTTCATTACCTTCACCGATGATCACTCACGGTTTGGGTATGTGTTCTTGATGAAACACAAGTCTGAAGCCTTTGAAAGGTTCAAAGAATTCAGAAATGAAGTAGAGAAACAACATGACAAAAGTATTAAAATACTTCGATCGGATCGAGGTGGTGAATACTTAAGTCAAGAGTTTCTTGATTATCTAAGAGACAATGGCATATTGTCTCAATGGACTCCGCCCTATACACCACAAAGATAATGGTGTATCCGAGAGGCGAATCGACTTGTTGGACATGGTCAGTCAATGATGAATCATGCGACTCTTCCCAAGTCCTTTTGGGGTTATGCACTGCATATTTGTTTACTTGTTAAATGTAATGCCTACCAAGGTAGTCTCAACTACTCCATATGAGATATGGAATGGTAAGAAACCTCATGTATCTTACTTGAAGATATGGGGTTGTCTCGCTTATGTGAAGCTGATCAGACGATAAATGGATGCTAAGTCCGATAAATGTCTATTTATTGGATACCCTAAGGAAACAAGGGTTACCAATTCTATCATCCTGTGGAACAAAAGGTGTTTGTTTCAAGGCATCTGTGTTTCTAGAGAAAGAGTTTCTCTTGCAAGAAAACAAAGGGGAGTGTCAGAGCTTGAGGAAACTCGAGATACTCAAATAGACATTGATGAGATACTGGTGAAGCACAACAATGATAACTCATAGTGATGAGCAATACTGGACTTATTGTAACACCACATCTTCAGAGATCCGTAGAACACGCAACATTCTGAGAGATATGGATTTCTAAGTGAATCGAACGACGTGTTACTCATTGATGATGAGGAGCCTACCGCTTATGAAGAAGTGCCGACAAGTTCAGAAAGGGATAAATGGCTTGATGCCATGAAGTCGGAAATGGATTCCATGTATGAAAACCAAGTTTGGAACTTGGTTGACCCACCTGAAGGCATCAAGCCTATAGGGTGCAAGTGGGTTTTCAAGAGGAAAACCGACATGGATGGTAATGTGATTACCTATAAGGCTAGATTGGTTGCAAAAGGATATCGTCAAAAGCAAGGTGTTGATTATGACGAAACCTATTCGCCTGTAGCTATGCTTAAATCCATTCGGATGCTCCTGGCCATAGCGGCTCATTATGATTATGAGATATGACAGATGGATGTGAAAACAGCTTTCCTTAATGGAAACCTGCTCGAGGACGTGTATATGATACAGCCTGAGGGTTTCACATCGGTTGATAAAACCAAGGTATGCAAATTGCGACGATCCATTTATGGATTGAAGCAAGCATCCAGGAGCTGGAATATCCGTTTTGATGAGACGATCAAAAGGTTTGATTTCTCACAAAATCCAGACGAACCTTGTGTGTACAAGAAGGTTAGTGGGAGTGCAGTCGTGTTCCTAGTATTGTATGTCGATGACATATTACTTATAGGAAACGATGTGTCCATCTTACAGTCAGTTAAGGTTTGGTTATCCAAGACATTCTCCATAAAAGACCTGGGAGAAGCAACCTACATCCTTGGGATTAAGATCTATAGAGATAGATCGAAACGGTTGCTTGGTCTTTCGCAGTCTACATATATAGACCGAGTGCTAAAGAGGTTTAGCATGTCGGAATCCAAGAAAGGTTATCGACCCATCAGGCATGGGGTACACCTTTCGAAGTCTATGTGTCCGCGCACAGAAGACGAGAGGATTTGCATGAGTAAGATTCCCTATGCATCCGCAATAGGATCTATCATGTATGCTATGTTATGTACGAGGCCCGATGTATCGTATGCTCTGAGTGTCACGAGCAGATACCAGTCTGATCCAGGAATGGATCATTAGGCGGCTGTTAAGACGATCCTTAAAGTACTTGAGAAGAACTAAGGATGTGTTCCTAATATATGGAGAAGGGTACATGGTGATACGTGGGTATACGGATGCCAGCTCCAGACAGACAAGGATGATTCCATGTCTCAGTCTGGGTATGTATTCACCTAGAATGGAGGCGCAATAAGTTGGAAAGGTTCCAAGCTTGACACTATAGCGGATTCTGCCACTAAAAATAATACGTTGCAGCTTTGGAAGCCGCAAAGGAAGCGGTTTGGATCAAGTAGTTCATCTATGAACTTGATGTGGTCTCATCAATGATCCAAACATGTGCTTCGCCGCTATCATCTTATCAGAGAGATCATAAGTAGGAACGAAATACAAATCGAGAAAATTCCCACTGAAAGAAACTTAGCGGATCCTTTGACTAAAGCATTACCTCAAAGTAAGTTTGAGGGTCATGTTAGAGCTTATGGTATTGGATACCGTAGCGATTGGCATTAGGCCAAGTGGGAGTCTGTTAGTAATATATGAGAGATGTCCTGAGGCAATCGCCTTATGTATGAACCATTTATATGATAAATGAAGATTCACTATTTGAGTATACATGTTTTATGTATTTGATTGGATCTTAAACTCATTTACTGAATGTCCACGATACGATTCACAAGATGAGAGAATTTGTGATTGGATCACAACTAGTGAGTATCTCTACATGTGTAATTGTGATGTATAATTATCCTAGTCGATGAATTGATGGATGACACCATTCATGAGACTAGCACGAGGTATACTCCTTGGTGTATCCAAGCGGTGATTCTCACCGGGCCGAGACATAGTGATGTCCGAGTTAATCGTGGATGCTAGTTATGGTAACTAGTTCATTGGAGTGACCACCGTAAGACTTCATATGGTTCTCTGCATATATAGATATGTCAATGAAGTTCTTACGTGGCTTAAGTGCGATGTTCCTTTGACTTGGTATTCAAGTCATCTTGATCATGGAGACTTATGCTTTGACATCTTAAGCAAACATCTCTAAGGAGATGTGGACCCGGATGATTGGGTATAAAGTGATCGAAGGTGTTTGAATAGCCTATAAAGGATTCACCACTCCTTGCGAGGAGATGTATACCCATGGCCTCTCGTCTGATTGTTACTAAAGTCTTTGGCCAAAGCATTACATGTTTAGAGTAAGGTACTCTTCGATACATGTGGAGTAACTAGAATCCGTAGGACGAGGAAATGATACTTGGGCTAGGTGTGACGTAGTCAGCCTAGTGGGGACTGACACTATAGACCATGTCCTGAACCAAGTGGGTATAAGATGAGTGAAGGGAATGGGGCACGAATCATTCGAGCTGCTGAAGGGTTTCAGAAATAGTTCGGGATCAACCGTTGATCTTTTCGGTTAATTGGGGATCATGATGTACTACTAGGTGCCACTCATGATCGTTCTATAATTAATGGTTAATTATAGACGGCCAACATAAACTGAGAACCTATTTGGTCACACGCACAACGAGTGTAATCCAAAGGATTTAAAACGAGCTTGAGAATGGGATTCTCAGACCGAGAGAAACTATGTTTGGTTGGACCAAACATAAAGCGAGCATGAAATTGTTTGATCAGAATGGAAGCGTGGATGGGCAGTGTCTTATGAAGACATATTGGATGGACCAAAATGGTTTGGTTCTAATCCAATGGATAAGAATAAACCAAAGGGTTTGGTTTATTTTAAACGAATGAACCAAAAGTTGGTTCGGTTCGTTTTAACTTAAAATAAACCATCTTGGTTTGGTTTATTTTAACTTATCTTAATGGAGCGGGTTAACGGGCCTAATGGTTATGATTTAATAACCATTAAGAGAATTGGTTCTCTATAAAATAGGGCTTAAGGGTTTTTGTAAAAACCTAATTTTTGAGGCAACCCTAATTGGCCGCCCACCCCTCTCTCCCTCTTGTTGTTGGCGTCAACAACAAGAGCAACCTCATTGAGCTGCTGCCATCTCTTTGCCGCGTCAAGCTTCGGCGGTGGACCTCCGGCGACCCTCCGGTGATCTCCTTGGGTTCGGTGTAAAGGTGAGCCTCCATCTCCTCTTTAGCCGGCGCCTATATCCTCCACCAAGCTGTCCAGTTTTCTGGACAGCTTCTTCTCCTCTCGTCGGAGCGTCGTTTGGACGACGGTTAGTGCTCCGACAGCGGCTAACATACCGGGGATTTGATCTCCGGTAATCCTCTGAGGTGGAGGACGAAGGATTCGTCAATCGGTTGACGAATACCTCTCCGGAGAAGCAAGTCTTGAGGACTTGTTTTTAGGTCCGAATTTGGATTCGGATTGTGATCATCTCTCGATCACATCGTCTTCAACACGAGGCTAGTAACCCGTACGAAGACGAAGCTCGTGACTTAGCGAAGTCATCCCGAGGAGCTCGGCGTGGATACGGATAGAGACGATTCTTACGAGGATCATTCCGGTTGATGCCGTTCCCGCTACACGTCATACGGAAGGTATAACGTAGTTTAATTTCCTTATATTGCAAATTTTAATTTACGGTTATGTCTACACTTGTTGTAATAGCATGCGTGTGTTGTGTGTGTTGTAATAAATATAGATTTATTATTTTTAAATTGCTTCCGCTGTGCTCATGTTTACGAAACATGATCGAACACACACACGCCGCGGTGCCGGAAACCCAACAGGGAGAAAATGTACAAATAATATATGGAGCCCATACTATCATATGGGGGTTGGTGAGGTAGATCAATGATGGACCTTTAGTGGATTGGACCATCATTAGTGGATCGGACTTTATGTGGGCTTGATCCATGGGTGGCCAAGACCCAACTCCTCCTCATGGTCTCTAATGTAGCCCATTAACACCTCAAGATGCTTAGATCCAAAGGATAGAAACAAAACACTAAGATCCATTGGTAGAGATTAAATCTCTAAGATCCGACGGTTGAGATCAAATCTCTAGATCCGACGGTTGAGATTAAATCCCTAGAACCAATGGAGGAGATTAATTCATGACTTATCCTTAACTCTATAAAAGGGGTTCATGGGAGTTGGCGTGGATGAGATGAAGGAGAGCTAGGGTTTTGGGCGGCAAGAGCAATCCTAGTTGAGATAGGATTGGGATTAGGGTTTGGAGGCAAGGGTGGCACCAAATAAGGAAGGTTCTTTCTCTCTTCTTCTTCCTCTTGGGGCCAATGTCCAGCAGCCTTCCCAGCTTTTTTCCAGCCTTGGACGGCGCCCAAAAGCCTCCTTCTTCTTCTCCTTAGGTGGTGGAAACAAGATATAGGGTTTCCCTTGGTGTCTTGGTAGTTTTCCACCATCTCCTTCTCCTTCTACTTGGCCGGCGGCAAGGGCTTTGAGAGTTCCTTGTTGGTTGAGTTTTTGAAGGAGAAAAACTTTGTTTCTCATCTTCCTCTTGCTTGGGAAAGGCAAGGAAGGAAGTTTTGCGATCTAGGAGCTTCGACTTTTGGTGGATCGTCGCCCATACGACGTCCAAAAGGAGGAGGGTCATACATTAGAAGACCAAGAGGTATAACTATTCTTCTATCTCTTTTATTCATTGCTTGTGTTTGTTTTTCAAAATATAAGCATGTTATATTTCTGTAAATAGGCTAAATAATACTTGGATCCCGAGTATAAACACAAAAACCGGCGATCCGGACATCGTCTATTCCGCGGCTACTCGTAGAATAAAGGTTGGTCGCTTGAACAACTTGTTTGTTCAAGTGACCTCTCTAAACGAATAGCACGATGATGACTTGGTTGCTTTGGCAATCCCTTTTGTCTAGGATTAAATTTTTTAATCCGGGGACATCGAAGGGATCACCATGGTCAAGCAACCGAGGTGAAGGGGAAGCGAAGTTTCCCCTCACGGATCAACCCCAACAGGGGGCACCCTACCTGGTGTTAAAATCTCATGGATGAGGTTATAAGTCGACTGATGAAAGTTGACTAGAGTTTGGCTATAAAAAATGGCCTGGCAGTCGACTGCCAGTATTAGGCAGTCGACTGATGTATTGATCAGTCGACTGGCATGGATCGAGGCAATTGGTAGCAGTCTATGACACCATTGTCTCACAGCAACGGTGTCATCAGTCGACTGATGGTCCCTATCAGTCGATTGGTAGGTGAAATCTAGCCCAGTCAGCAGCTTTAAAGGGAGCTCGTGGAGGAGATTTCAATCACCGGTTCTTGAGGAGTTTTGGGGTGATTTGCTGCTGCGAATCAGGGTCTCCAAGTACATTTCAAGCAACCACAAAGCAAGCAATCAAAAAAGCAATTGTAAAGTGTTGTTTTCTTTACTTGTTGTGTATTTCATTTGTATCTTGCTTGTATTTGATTTTTTTACTATTGTAAGACCATTTGTACAAGGTTTCTCCACCTTTTGATTGTTCCGAGAAGGAGTATTTGTGATTAGTAGTGCGTGTTTGCATTGCTAGGGCATTTAAAGCCCAATCCGCGGAGTAGGAACCATTCGATTCCGAACCACGTTATATCCTTGCGTTGTGATTTTGTTTCTTGTTATTTCTTTTTTATTACTATTCCGCTATGCTAACAAGATTGTAGATGATCAAACACAAACGAATTCCATCAAGCATCGAAACTCGCTATTCACCCCCCCCCCTCTAGCAGCCACTGAATCATCAATAATTGGTATCAAAGCCTGGGGCTCTTCTACGGACTAGTTGCCGGGAGAAAAACTGCTAGAGGAAGAATATGAAGTTTCAAGAAAAATTAGGATGGGACGTCCACACACCGCCACCATACGACCAAAAGGATTTTTCGGCTTGGAGGGCATGAATTGAGAACTTCTTGATGATTGATATAGAAGATTGGTTCATCATAATGGAAGGCTTTGAACCTCCTAGAGATAAGAAGGGAAATGTCTTGAAGTTGAAGAAGTGGACACAAGAACAACGTCTCAAGTTCAAGACCGAAGTCAAGGTAACAAAGCTTTTAGAAGATTTGATACCTAATGACATTTTGTGCAAGCTAGGGGATTACATAGATGCCAAGTAGATATGGAGCAAGCTAGGGGATTACATAGATGCCAAGGAGCTATGGAGTAAGTTGGCAAGATTTCATGAGGAGTCCTACTCGACACAAGAAGAAGAGAAGACTGAAGATGAATCCTCATCCTCACAAGCAAGTGAGGATTCGGAAGTTGATAGAGAGTTGATGTGTTATTTTCTGCAAGTGCACGGTTGTCGTCAAGTAATAAAAATATCGATCCCACAGGGATTGGGACAATTACCGAATTATCGTGATACCAAGTTATCTAGTCAATCAATTTGTGGATTAAGCAAAGACATTGAGCAGTCAAGAACAACGAATGAGAAGAACGAGATAAAAGTCAATAGTTGAGGAGAATCTCAGGATATGGGTTTCTCCACGTCGACGATTTATAAGGTGATTTAATTCTTTCCTACCCCTATTAGAGTTGTTTTGATGGATCCTATCCTAAGGTAAATCAACGGCCCCTTTCGAGGTCTACGCTAATTGTACCTATCAAACTCAATTTACCTGTCACGGTATTCGAGTGTAGGGGATCATAATTGTTAGTAATATATGAGAGATGTCCTAAGGCAATCGCCTTATGTATGAACCATTTATATGATAAATGAAGATTCACTATTTGAGTATACATGTTTTATGTATTTGATTGGATCTTAAACTCATTTACTGAATGTCCACGATACGATTCACAGCATGAGAGAATTTGTGATTGGATCACAACTAGTGAGTATCTCTACATGTGTAATTGTGATGTATCGGAATTATCCCTAGTCGATGAATTGATGGATTTGGACATCATCAATTCTGTCGAGACTAGCACGAGGTATACTCCTTGGTGTATCCAAGCAGCTGATTCTCACTGGCTAGAGACATAGTGATGTCCGGAGTTAATCGTGGATGCTAGTTATGGTAACTAGTTCATTGGAGTGACCAGCCGTAAGACTTCATATGGTTCTCTGCATATATAGATATGTCAATGAAGTTCTTACATGTGGCTTAAGTGCGATGTTCCTTTGACTTGCGGTATTCAAGTCATCTTGATCATAGAGACTTATGCTTTGACATCTTAAGCAAACATCTCTAAGGAGATGTGGACCCGGGATGATTGGGTATAAGTCGAAGAGATCGAAGGTGTTTGAATAGCCTATAAAGGATTCACCACTCCTTGCGAGGAGATGTATACCCATGGCCTCTCGTCGGATTGTTACTAAAGTCTTTGGCCAAAGCAATACATGTTTAGAGTAAAGTACTCTTCGATACATGTGGAGTAACTAGAATCCGTAGGACGAGGAAATGATACTTGGGCTAGGTGTGACGTAGTCAGCCTAGTGGGGACTGACACAATAGACCATGTCCTGAACCAAGTGGGTATAAGATGAGTGAAGGGAATGGGGCACGATTCATTCAAGCCGAAGGGTTTCGTAAATAGTTCGGATCAACCGCTGATCTTTTGGTTAATTGGGGATCATGATGTACTACTAGGTGCCACTCCATGATCGCTCTATAATTAATGGTTA
The DNA here is from genome assembly GCA_025175895.1 of Wurfbainia villosa. Lineage (NCBI taxonomy): Eukaryota > Viridiplantae > Streptophyta > Magnoliopsida > Zingiberales > Zingiberaceae > Wurfbainia > Wurfbainia villosa. The sequence continues at coordinate 31,279,093 of CM045992.1, read as the reverse complement.
ATTATAGACGGCCAACATAAACCGAGAACCTATTTGGTCACACGCACAACGAGTGTAATCCAAAGGATTTAAAACGAGCTTGAGAATGGGATTCTCGCATCGAGAGAAACTATGTTTGGTCGATCAAACATAAAGCGAGCATGAAATTGTTTCACGCAATGGAAGCGTGGATGGGCCGTGTCTTATGAAGACATAATGGATGGACCAAAATGGTTTGGTTCTAATCCAATGGATGAGAATAAACCAAAGGGTTTGGTTTATTTTAAACGAATGAACCAAAGGTTGGTTCGTTCGCTTTAACTTAAAATAAACCATCATGGTTTGGTTTATTTTAACTTATCTTAATGGAGCGGTTAACGGGCCTAATGGTTATGATTTAATAACCATTAAGAGAATTAGTTCTCTATAAAACCCATCCTCCTTGTTGTTGGCGCTCGCCAACAAGGGCTGCCGCCTAACTTCATTGAGCTGCTGCCATCTGTCGCCGGGCGCCCAAGTTTCGCCGGTGAACCTCCGGCGACCCTCCGTGATCTCCTTGGTTCGTGTAAAGGTGAGCCTCCATCTCTTCTTTAGCCGGGCGCTTATTTCTTCCACCAAGCTGTCCAGTTTTCTGGACAGCTTCTCCTCTCGCCGGAGCGCTGCTTGGACGACGGTTAGTTCTCCGACAGCGGATAACATACCGGGGATTTGATCTCCGTAATCCTCTGAGGTGGAGGACGGCGATTCGGCCAATCGGTGACGAATACCTCTCCGGAGAAGCAAGTCTTGAGGACTTGTTTTAGGTCCGAATTTGGATTCGGATCGTGATCATCTCTCGATCACGCTGCCTTCAACACGAGGCTAGTAACCCGCACGAAGACGGCTCGTGGCTTAGGCGGTCATCCCGAGGAGCTCGGCGTGGATACGGATAGAGACGATTCTTACGAGGATCGCTCCGCTGATGCCGTTTCCCGCTACACGCCATACGGAAGGTATAACGAGTTTAATTTCTTTATTGCAATTTTAATTTACGGTTATGTCTACACTTGTTGTAATAGCATGCGGTGTTGTGTGTGTTGTAATAAATATAGATTTATTATTTTTAATTGCTTCACTGTGCTCATGTTTACTTAAAACATGATCGACACACACACGCCAAGGTGCAAACCCAACAAAGGGTATCAGAGCCCAGTTGTGTTTCACATAATCGTAAAAATGGTTTTATGCGATAGTCATAATGTATTTCTGGAAATTTTCTAAATTTTGGAAATTTAGAAGTATTTATGGAAATTTTTCAATTTTGGAAAGTCTAGAAGTATTTATGGAAATCTTCCACTTTTGAAAGTTGGAAGTATTTATGGAAATTGATATTTTCCATAAATAAAATATTTGATTAGATTCTGGAAATTTGTTTCCTAATTTAATCATGATTTGATTTGGGAAATCAAATCTTAAAATATTTTATTTCCATAAGTAGTTTTAAGATTTAGGAAATTGGTTTCTAAATAGATTTTCCTTAATCAAATAATTCCATGAATAAAATATGTGATTAGATTTGGAAATTTGTTTCCTAATTTAATTATGATTTGATTTGGAGAATCAAATCTTAAACATATTTTATTTCCATAAATAGTTATGACATATAAGGAAATTATATACATGACATAATTGTATGACATGTAATTGCATTAGATGCATAACATTATGCCATGCGTGTCGTGACATGTAGATGTATGCCATGTATGCCATGCCATGTAGATAATAGTTATTTGCATGCAAAGAGGATGAGACATAAAACCTTAAACAATATTAAAGCCTACACCTTCCATTAATATGGTTAGAACCAGAGTTCCGCTTTCTTGTTTGGGTTGTTGGACTCTCTCCAAGCCCTCGAACCCAACATGTTCAAACCATGGAATAGTTTAATACTAATATGGTAAGAGTCGAGGTCAATCGTTAGCTTTGGTTGTTGGACTCTCTCCAAGCTGGGCTAATTGGTTGAATGCGCTCTAACCATATTAAAACTATTCTTGATTAATGGGTTGGCTTTAACCTGGAGCATCGGCTTGTTGGACTCTCTCCAAGGTCGATGTAAAGGGAGGTGAAGTTGGGTGCTATGCATAAGAATGCATACTCATAATGTATTAACAACCCAATGTATGTGTGAACATTCAATTAGTTGATAGACATTGTGATAGTTGCATATACGTGATATGCAATCGGTATAGATGATACCTACCGTCGAGTTATGAATGGCTTGTTGGACTCTCTCCAAGGTTATTCATAACTATGATGGATATCAACCCATTCGAGATGGAACCTACAATCTCCCAAGTGATTTTGAGGTTTTTGAAATTCAAAATGAATGGGATTTATAAATGTATATTGATGCATTTTAAATCGCTTTTCATATATGCTCGCTTTGTATTTCTAGGTCAATAAATTGATCATGACGCCTTTGAATTTGGCGCACTATTTTGGATTCGAACAAACCGACCGGCTAACTTCTCGGATCGCTTAGAAACTCGAGAATTGTTCTCAAGGCGGAAAAGCTTGCATATGTCCTCAAGAGCCTCTTCCCACCGGGCCCTAAGGACGATGCAACCTGCATCAAATGTTGGTCTATCGTAAGCATGTGGCGATTCTCGAGCCGGCGAGTTGCATCATGCTAGCGCGATGGTACTCGAGCCGCAGGCGCATGAGCATATGGATGCTAACACTATGGTCTTCCATCTTCGAGTTGTTCGATGAGCAAGCGAGATCCGAAAGGTTCGAGGTCTCTAGGCTCCTCTTCACCACGAAGATGCAAGAAGGTTCTGGCCTCAGAGTAGCTTTGTGCTAAAGATGAACGGTACACATCGAGCGCCAGCTACCTCGGTTTTGTGATGGATCATGAGTTAAGTATTGACTTAATTCTGCATTGTTTGCCCAAGAGTTTCTCGCAATTTGTGATGAACTATCGGATGAACAAATTGGAATCCACCATTCCCGAGCCTCAATATGTCAAGACTGTGGAGCCTTCTCGAAGCATGAGGAGAAGGTGGTTCATAAGTTGATTCTCAAAGAAAGGTTCTAAGAGGAAGGCAAAAGAATGAAGAAAGGAAAGAAAAGGCAAAGAAGGCGGAACTAATAAAAGGGCACTTGCCATCATCTGGGCAAGGAAGGCCACCGCGAAGAAATCGCAAGATTTATCTTGAGTCCATGAAGAAGAAGAAGGCATCCGATGCCCCATCCTCTTCGTATCTTCGTTATTGATTGTCATTCTATTTCCTTAGACACTTGGGTATTGGATAATCGGGTGTGGCTCACATATATGTAATGACATACAGGCTAAGGAATAGAAGAAGACTTGTCGAGGGGGAGTCAAATTCATGAGTTGGCAATGGAGCAAAGGTTGCCGCTACGCCATCGGAACTTATTTAAGCTCTAGTGGACTAGTCTTGAATCGGACAATTGCTATTATGTTCCTTCTCTAATAAAGAACATTGTTTCTATTTCCGCTTAAATAGAAATGGTTTCCATTTAACGCTTAGTAACAATTGTTGTTATATAACTTCAATGGCGCATTTTATGGAACCGAACTTTGAGTAATGGCATTTATACGCTGGACGATCCAAAGGACATCTTCAATATCGGGCGAGCAACACGCGTGCTCGAAAGGATAATCACATAGACTCTATATGTGGCATTGTCGTTTTGCCATATAAGCAAGAAACGCATGTCCGAATTACACCAATGTGGAATTCTGAATCGCTTGAATTGGATTCATACGATACATGCGAATCATGCTTAAAAGGCAAGATGACTAAGTTACCTTTACGGGAAAAGGTGAACGAGTGGGAGAGTTACTAGGTTTAGTACATACCGATGTATGTGGACCTATGTCAACTCAAGCATTAGGAGGCTATAGCTACTTCATTACCTTCACCGATGATCACTACTTTGGGTATGTGTTCTTGATGAAACACAAGTCCAAGCCTTTGAAAGGTTCAAAGAATTCAGAAATGAAGTAGAGAAACAACATGACAAAAGTATTAAAATACTCGATCGGATCGAGGTGGTGAATACTTAAGTCAAGAGTTTCTGATTATCTAAGAGACAATGGCATATTGTCTCAATGGACTCCGCCCTATACACCACAAAGATAATGGTGTATCCGAGAGGCGAATCGACCTTGTTGGACATGGTCGTCAATGATGAATCATGCGACTCTTCCCAAGTCCTTTGGGGTTATGCACTCAGATATAGCATTTGTTAAATGTAATGCCTACCAAGGTAGTCTCAACTACTCCATATGAGATATGGAATGGTAAGAAACCTCATGTATCTTACTTGAAGATATGGGGTTGTCCTCGCTTATGTGAAGCGGATCAGACGTATAAATTGGATGCTAAGTCCGATAAATGTCTATTTATTGATACCCTAAGGAAACAAGGGGTTACCAATTCTATCATCCCGTGGAACAAAAGGTGTTTGTTTCAAGGCATGCCGTGTTTCTAGAGAAAGAGTTTCTCTTGCAAGAAAACAAGGGGAGTGTCGCCGAGCTTGAGGAAACTCGAGATACTCAAATAGACATTGATGAGATACCGGTGAAGCACAACAATGATAACTCATAGTGATGAGCAATCTCGACCTCCATTGTAACACCACATCTTCGTAGATCTGGTAGAACACGCAACATTCCTGAGAGATATGGATTTCTCATAAGTGAATCGAACGACGTGTTACTCATTGATGATGAGGAGCTTACCAGTTATGAAGAAGTGCTGACAAGTTCAGAAAGGGATAAATGGCTTGATGCCATGAAGTCGGAAATGGATTCCATGTATGAAAACCAAGTTTGGAACTTGGTTGACCCACCAAGGCATCAAGCCTATAGGGTGCAAGTGGGTTTTCAAGAGGAAAACCGATGGATGGTAATGTGATTACCTATAAGGCTAGATTGGTGGCAAAGGATATCGTCAAAAGCAAGGTGTTGATTATGACGAAACCTATTCGCCTCGTAGCTATGCTTAAATCCATTCGGATGCTCCCGCCATAGCGGCTCATTATGATTATGAGATATGGCAGATGGATGTGAAAACACTTTCCTTAATGGAAACCCGCCGAGGACGTGTATATGATACAACTGAGGGTTTCACATCGGCTGATAAAACCAAGGTATGCAAATTGCGACGATCCATTTATGGATTGAAGCAAGCATCCAGAGTCGGAATATCCGCTTTGATGAGACGATCAAAAAGTTTGATTTCACAAAATCCGCATTTAACCTTGTGTGTACAAGAAGGTTAGTGGGAGTGCAAATGTGTTCCTAGTATTGTATGTCGATGACATATTACTTATAGGAAACGATGTGTCAATCTTACAAGCTGAAGGTTTGGTTATCCAAGACATTCTCCATGAAAGACTGGGAGAAGCAACCTACATCCTTGGGATTAAGATCTATAGAGATAGATCAAACGGTTGCTTGGTCTTTCGCAGCTACATATATAGACCGAAAAGCAAAGAGGTTTAGCATGTCAGAATCCAAGAAAGGTTATCTGCCCATCAGGCATGGGGTACACCTTTCGAAGTCTATGTGTCCGCGCACAGAAGACGAGAGGATTTGAATGAGTAAGATTCCCTATGCATCCGCAATAGGATCTATCATGTATGCTATGTTATGTACGAGGCCCGATGTATCGTATGCTCTGAGTGTCACGAGCAGATACCAGTCTGATCCAGGAATGGATCATTGGGCGGCTTATAAGACGATCCTTAAGTACTTAAGAAGAACTAAGGATGTGTTCCTAATATATGGAGAAGGGGACATGGTGATACGCGGGTATACAGATGCCAGCTTCCAGACAGACAAGGATGATTCCAGGTCTCAGTCTGGATACGTGTTCACCTTGAATGGGGGCGCAGTGAGTTGGAAAAGTTCCAAACAAGAGACTGTAGCGGATTCTACCACTGAGGCAGAATATATTGCAGCTTCGGAAGCAGCAAAGGAAGCGGTTTGGATCAAGTAGTTCATCTATGAACTTGATGTGGTCTCATCAATGATCCAAACATGTGCTTCGCCGCTATCATCTTATCAGAGAGATCATAAGTAGGAACGAAATACAAATCGAGAAAATTCCCATTGAAAGGAACTTAGCGGATCCTTTGACTAAGGCATTACCTCAAAGTAAGTTTGAGGGTCATGTTAGAGCTTATGGTATTGGATACCGTAGCGATTGGCATTAGGCCAAGTGGGAGTCTGTTAGTAATATATGAGAGATGTCCTAAGACAATCGCCTTATGTATGAACCATTTATATGATAAATGAAGATTCACTATTTGAGTATACATGTTTAATGTATTTGATTGGATCTTAAACTCATTTACTGAATGTCCACGATACGATTCACAGCATGAGAGAATTTGTGATTGGATCACAACTAGTGAGTATCTCTACATGTGTAATTGTGATGTATCGGAATTATCCCTAGTCAATGAATTGATGGATTTGGACATCATCAATTCTGTCGAGACTAGCACGAGGTATACTCCTTGGTGTATCCAAGCAGCTGATTCTCACTGGCTGGAGACATAGTGATGTCCGGAGTTAATCGTGGATGCTAGTTATGGTAACTAGTTCATTGGAGTGACCAGCCGTAAGACTTCATATGGTTCTCTGCATATATAGATATGTCAATGAAGTTCTTACATGTGGCTTAAGTGCGATGTTCCTTTGACTTGCGGTATTCAAGTCATCTTGATCATGGAGACTTATGCTTTGACATCTTAAGCAAACATCTCTAAGGAGATGTGGACCCGGGATGATTGGGTATAAGTCGAAGTGATCGAAGGTGTTTGAATAGCCTATAAAGGATTCACCACTCCTTGCGAGGAGATGTATACCCATGGCCTCTCGTCGGATTGTTACTAAAGTCTTTGGCCAAAGCATTACATGTTTAGAGTAAAGTACTCTTCGATACATGTGGAGTAACTAGAATCCGTAGGACGAGGAAATGATACTTGGGCTAGGTGTGACGTAGTCAGCCTAGTGGGGACTGACACAATAGACCATGTCCTGAACCAAGTGGGTATAAGATGAGTGAAGGGAATGGGGCACGATTCATTCGAGCTACTGAAGGGTTTCAGAAATAGTTCTGGATCAACCGTTGATCTTTTCGGTTAATTGGGGATCATGATGTACTACTAGGTGCCACTCATGATCGTTCTATAATTAATGGTTAATTATAGACGGCCAACATAAACCGAGAACCTATTTGGTCACACGCACAACGAGTGTAATCCAAAGGATTTAAAACGAGCTTGAGAATGGGATTCTCAGACCGAGAGACACTATGTTTGGTTGGACCAAACATAAAGCGAGCATGAAATTGTTTCAGTCGCAATGGAAGCGTGGATGGGCAGTGTCTTATGAAGACATAATGGATGGACCAAAATGGTTTGGTTCTAATCCAATGGATGAGAATAAACCAAAGGGTTTGGTTTATATTAAACGAATGAACCAAAGGTTGGTTCGGTTCGTTTTAACTTAAAATAAACCATCATGGTTTGGTTTATTTTAACTTATCTTAATGGAGCGGGTTAACGGGCCTAATGGTTATGATTTAATAACCATTAAGAGAATTAGTTCTCTATAAAATAGGGCTTAAGGGTTTTTTGAAAACCTAATTTGAGGCAACCCTAATTGGCCGCCCAACCCATCCTCCTTGTTGTTGGCGTCAACAAGGGCTGCCGCCTAAACTTCATTGAGCTGCTGCCATCTCCTTGTCGCCCAAGTTTTCGGCCGGTGAACCTCCGGCGACCCTCCGATGATCTCCGTTGTGTTCGGTGTAAAGGTGAGACTCCATCTCTTCTTTAGCCGGCTCCTATTTCCTCCACCAAAGCTGTCCAGTTTTCTGGACAGCTTCTTCTCCTCTCGTCGGAGCGTCGTTTGGATGACGGTTAGTGCTCCGACAGTGGATAACATACCGGGGATTTGATCTCCGGTAATCCTCTGAGGTGGAGGACGAAGGATTCGTCAATCGGTTGACGAATACCTCTCCGGAGAAGCAAGTCTTGAGGACTTGTTTTAGGTCCGAATTTGGATTCGGACCGTGATCATCTCTCGATCAGGTCGTCTTCAACACGAGGCTAGTAACCCGTACGAAGACGAAGCTCGTGGCTTGGCGAAGTCATCCCGAGGAGCTCGGCGTGGATACGGATAGAGACGATTCTTACGAGAATCGTTCCGGTTGATGCCGTTCCCGCTACACGTCATACGGAAGGTATAACGTAGTTTAATTTCTTTTATTGCAATTTTAATTTACGGTTATGTCTACACTTGTTGTAATAGCATGCGTGTGTTGTGTGTGTTGTAATAAATATAGATTTATTATTTTTTAATTGCTTCCGCTGTGCTCATGTTTACGAAACATGATCGAACACACACACGCCGCAGTGCCGGAAACCCAACAATAATCAGCTAAGGGGACCTGTCACGAGACCCCCGCAAACCTCCCTAGTCTTACCTCCATTACTTAGTAAACACTGGATTTGATAGATCCATTAAGTCCATAAGAGTTCCTTTAGAGTCTAAATTTCCTTTTCACGGTAGGTTTGCACACGGGACCATAATCAGCTAAGGGGACCTGTCACGAGACCCCCGCAAGCCCTCATAGATACACTACCGCTACTTGGCAGGAGTTAATCCCTAATTGGTTCTGGGTTTCGGGAACTTGGGTTCACTGTTAGGTACTTCCCCTTAGCTCCTTAGGTTTATCAATAAGAATCCAAAAACCAGATCAAAACAAACAATAATTCAAGTAGTATAGATTACATCATCCATCATAAATCGTCAAGGGCTACTCCCCCATCCTAAGATTACAAGACACTACTCCATAGTCTGGCAAGAATTGCTAGAGAAAGAAATTACGATACTTAGTGCCATCTGTGTTCCTCTGTCGTCGACTCCTTCCTTCTCCTCCTTCTTCTGTCGTCCTTTTGACCACCCGCCGTCCTCCCCTTTAGGGTTAGAATATCTCCTCTTTTATAGCCTTGGCCTCCTCTTTAATTAAGGTAAAAGATTTTCCTTTAATTGAGACGAAGATCGCGGCTTCGTCGAGTTGCTCGCAGAAAAGGAAATCTGGAATCAGGCCAACACGCCCGTGCCAAATGAGGGCACAGGCGTGTCGTGGGCTTCCCACCGAGCGTGTTGCGCTTGAATTGGGGCGTGTTGAAGGCTGAACTGGGGCGTGTTGAGCACTAGAACTCCTGACACGGGCGTGTCACTGATGACACGCCTGTGTTGTTTTGATACGCCTGCTTCTTTGCCCTGTTAACACGAAAAACACCCAAAAGCAGTCTCTTTGTCAAAAATATGCTAAACTTAACTAAATCATGATAAAATACATGCCTAAGACATGAAATGAGATAAAATGCATGTATATGGAGTTGTGAAAACATAGCATGATTTACACACATCAAAATCCCCTAGTCCTAAACTTTTGCTTGTCCTCAAGCAAAGAAAACTCAAAAGATAACTTATTTGTGGGAATGCTAGACACCATCCAGAGGTATACAATCTGATCTTAATCTTTTCAAATCATTCCTAGTTGCCAAGCTTGAAAGATCCCTATATAGTGCACGTGAAAAGTTGACTAAAGTCATTGGACACCAATCCGGATTTGACATCCCTTCTATCGTAGAGCATTCTTATTTCCGGCATAGAGGAACTTACCTGCCTTAATGCATGGATCATCCTTACCTATCATCAAAAGGTCTCAAAGGAGCACTTTCTAAGAAGAAAGAAAGAAAGGAATTTATAGAGAGCATTTCCCCAGTAACTAGTTAGTCTCAAAGGGGCACCTTTTAGGTGTTTCCCCAGTAACTACTTGGTCTCAAAGGGGTGCTTGAAAACAATTCCAGTTTTCATTTTTTTTTAATCATACTTCTAGTGAAAGTGTTTCTCCAGTAACCAAGTTGCACAGGCAAGTCTCCAATGGAAAATCGACTACTCGTCCGATATGGGGGGTTTAAATCTTTTTTTGGATACCTCAGACCTATAGACCGTGTTAGAAGTGAAATAGGGTTCTTATCAAATAGGCAAAAATGAATATCATGATCCGAGCAATGTTCAGTTGTATTATGCTAGATGATATAAAAATGCAATGTTATGATATATGAAAAGATGCAAACAAAATAGCACTAACCAAACTAAAAATCTAAGTAGAAACAGCATAAGCAGTAAAGGATGTGCATCGAAACTCACAAAATAGTTCAAGGTGGTCAATGGTCATCGTCTTCGCTACTAGCATCCTCCTCTGCCCACCTATGCCGGTCTCTCTCGAGTGGAAAAATTAGGGCGTGCTCGGGCCGGTTGGGATGAAACCCTAGAACCAACGGTTGGATTAAATCCATAGATCCGATGGTTAGGATGAAACCCTAGAATCGACGGTTGGGATTAAATCCCTAGATCCGACGGTTGGGATAAAACCCTAGATCCGACGGTTGGGATGAAATCCTTGATCCGACGGTTGGGATGAAATCCTAGATCCTATGGTTGGGATGAAATCCTAGATCCTACGGTTGGGATGAAATCCTAGATCTGACAGTTGGGATAAAACCCTAGATCCGACGGTGGAGATTAAATCCCTAGAACCGACGGTGGAGATTATATCCCTAGATCCGACGGTGGAGATTAGAGGAGGCTTAAGCCTAAATTCTAGAATTAGGGTTTGGCTCATCCATGTGTTGGGCAGCAACAAATCTTAAAGGAGATAAGGTTGGTTGGGCGGAAAGAAAATAGGAGTTAGTTCCTATATTTTAGGCTAACCAACTTTCTCCTAAATTCTATAAATAAAGGCTTAGGGTTGGGCGGCAACTAATGATTTTTGGATTAGAGAATTAGGGTTTGGCTCATCCTAGTGTTGGGCGGCAACAAACCCTAGAGGAGCTAGGGTTTTGGGCGGCTAGGAAAGTGGGCGGCAAGGTGATTGTTCTCCATAGGTTTTTGGCCGGCGCCCCTCTTCTTCTCCTCCTCCCTTTGCCGGTTCTCTTCATCCTCCTCTCTTGCTCCTTGGTGGCCGGCGGCTCTCCAACAATTGGTGGCCGGTGCTTCTCCAACATCTAGGTAGCCGGCGGCAACAATACAACTAGTTGGCCGGCGCTCATCCAATCGTTCCTTGGCCGGCGGTTGCATCAAACTCTCTTGTTTGGTGGCCGGTTCTAGAAAGGAAAGGTTTTGTTGGTTCTTCTCTTTGTTCGCAGCGGACAAGGAAGAGAAGAACGCGATCTAGAAGGCTTCTACTCATGGAGGATCTTCGTCCACACGTCGTCCACGAGAAGGATAGGACATACGGTAGAAGATCGTAAGGTATAAAGTTTTATAACTTTAATTTCAGATCTGAGCATGTTCTTATATATGATGATTATACATGTGCGTATATGAATATATATTGTATAATCATGGACTCCGAATACAAACACAAAAACCGGCGATCCGTCCGTCGTCTCTTCTGCGGCTAATCAACTAGAAGAGTAGAGTTGCTTGAACAACTAGTTTGTTCGAGCGACCACTCAAGTTGTTAGCACGACGACGAAATGGTGTTGCTAAGGAAGCTCATCCCATCCGGATTAATCCTTTCATTAGTGAAAATTTTAATCCGGGGACATGGGAGCCAATGAGCCTCCGAAGCGACATTCCATCAAGAATCGCCAGAGCCGATCGGGCGATCGACGAGGCGTGATCCGATGGATCCATCACCGATCGCTAAGGGATCCGTTGGACTACAACGGTCGGGATCCGACGTGTTCGGAGGCTGTTGAAGTGGTGACAGTCAACTGCCAAGGGCGGCAGTCGACTGGTGGCGGCCAACGGGAAGAAATCTGCCCTCTCTATAAAAAGAGATGGTGTGGGCTTGTGGATGCCTAATGCTTATGCTCTAAGTGATCATCCAAGTGCTCCACAAGATTCAAACTCCTTCTCTTAGTTTTCTTTCACATCTATTGTAAAAGATGGAGTGTTCTTGAGTTGTAAGGGTTACCTCCACCTAGCTTAGTGTAAAGGAGAGACCGATAGTGATTTGGTTACGGAGTGATTCACCGAGGAGGAATCGGGGACCATGGATTAGCGGCGTAGCCGTGAACCACGTTATATTATCTTGTCAGCATTGTTTTTACCTTTGCATTGTTTATTTGCTTGTCTTGTTTAGTATTCCGCTTCCGCTAACGATTGTGTAGACGAGCAAATTCCGTCATCCAATGAAAGAGGGCTATTCACCCCCCCCCTCTAGCCGGCCAATACACACCGATCGATCCCCTACAGGTCACACCCACCATACAACCTTTTAACCTTATTCCCTTGTGTGCTTCACTATCCACCCTTCCCGCAAATCTACTTTTGATAAACCCTTGCCAATCCTCCTCTTCCCTTTTTCCCCAAACTCTTCCCCTTTCACCCTCCTCACATTTGAACATTAGAGTGCTAGTGCGAGGATCCTGTTGGACTATCCGAGCCATAAAAACCGCTATTTGCAATGCGAAAACCTCAGAAGTCATCCATGGATCCGTGAGAAGGTAAATAAAAACTACATGTATGTGTTTAATACCTTTAGATCTACTATAGATCTAAATGATAAGAGTTTACCCTTGAAGCGATGCCCTTCGCTTATCCTGCTTGTCCAAACGGATTGCCGGAACTCGAGAGTGTCAAGTGTTCACTCCTCTATTGGTATCCACACAAGCAATAGGTGGAGAAATGACAATTTTGAGTGTGCTAGCACTCCTTGAAGTCCACGGCAAGATGAGGAAGAGAAAGGAGAGAGCTTGAGGGAAGAACCACGGAAGACGATGATGAAGTTACACAAATTAACTTCCCACTCATGACCCACATCAAGAGTGGTCGGCCACTTCATGGAGGGGGGGTTACATGCATGCATGTAACTCCAAGAGCAAATGAATCTTGGTCTCCCTAATGAGGTGGCACCCCATGATAAGTCAATGATGATGTGGAACATTATCATTGGCCAACCCCCATGCCAAGTCACCATGACATGGCAATTGGTCAAGTCAAAATTGACCATTCATCTTCCCTCTCAAGTCAAGTAAAACTTGACCTCTTATCTCCCATGGTTGATCAAATCTAACTACTTGAATCAAGTCAATTTGATTTAATGAATCTCTATTCATTAATTTAAATTGCTTCAATGAATTTGTCATGCCCGCCCCTTCTCGTACTCTAGAGGGGGAGGAAGGGCGGCGCGACGCGATCATACATGCGTGCATTTACAGCGGAATAATTTAAACTTTCAAAAAAACATAAAATATGGAACATGCATTTACCTTCTTATGTGCAAATAACTCAACATTCTTAATCATGTAACAGGTGAACATTTACTAAACATGCGTAATCATTTCATAAGGACACTACTTGGTGCAAGTTCATGATAATCAACATAATGAAGTTATAAGAGCCTAAATACAGGTATAGGGTACATGGACATCACTGAGGCATTTAGAGTATCATCTAGGTACATAGTTCTCTATCACTTAACAATTTAATCAAGATAAGAAGGTTCTTAGCAATTCTTTAACTAAATCAAGTGCTTAACATACTAAGGTTTCATAAAGCATAACGAGTATAGTTTCACAACATGTATAACCCTCGAAGCAAGTCAAAGTTAACATCAAGTAGCAACCATCAAAACATCAAGTAGTGATCAACTCTTAACAACTGACATGCAAACTTTAAAACATGCATAAGTCTTGAAACATAAAACAGATCGCTTCCACCATGCCACTTCCACACACACACTTTCCCCTCCTGCTGCTCCCTTTAGTTTAGCCATTCTTTACCCTTATCTGCAGTACAAGGGAAACATAAAACTATAAGCACATAGGCTTAGTAAGATCCTTTCCTACTCACAAAAAAAAATCATACATCAGGAATTAGACAGAGTAGTGACACGTTCATCTAGACAACAAATAGGCATAACATTCATATAAAAGGTCTTAACATGATCATTTAGGAACATATGACTAGAATTCATAAAAACATTGACATGTTCATCTAAACAACATGTAGGCATAGCATTCATATAAAATATCATAATCACATAGACATGAAATGGGTATATGCAAGATGTTCTTTGAAAACATATATTTTATAGGTACTTAAACATAATCTCAACATTGACGGCCCGACATTGCACCACATATATCATCATCTTTGTGCGCATTGTTGGTGCAATCGGCCCAGGTTGACTCGAGTTTGACTCGAGCAGTACCTTGATAGTATTTTGATGATTGACAAAACTCATGACATGGGATTGTCATGGGAAAGTCCAACATGGGGTTGGCATGGAAAGTCACTAGGCTCGGGTCTTTGAGTCGGTGAAGGATGGCATTGCGAAGCCGTGCGCTTGGAGCATCCGAGGGACCGCCGGACAGGGAGCGAATGGAGTGAGCCCAATGGCGCATCCGAGGGACGTAGGCCGAGGGAAGAGAGCTTCGGTGGGGAACTCCATGAGGGATAAGGTGGACTTGGCCAAGTGGCTAAGACTGAGTGTCGGAGGCTCAAACATCGTTATGTTTGAGGTTTTAGCCGACATCACGATCGTAGCATAGTGCCCGATCGCTTCTAGGTCGTATGGGTTCGACCTGTTCGATCAACCAAGTCTGTTGATCGATCGCCGAGGGAGGGCAATCGACTATTGGGAAGATCGGGCCGACCGCCGAGGGATGGCAATGATCGATGACACCGCGGCACGGGCAGAGAATGGAGTCGAGCTTGCCAAAGACTGATCGATGGGTTACCGATCGATGGGTGCCATCAGTCGACTGATGTGTGATCCGTTGGAACTTAACCAACGTGGATCTGGCCGTTGTGAGACAACGGCTACTGGACCAGTCGACTGATGGTCACGATCAGTCGACTGATGGGCACGAAAACAGCTTGATGCAGGTTATAAATGGAGCACGAGTTGGAGGATTTTGCCAAGACTTTTGTGAAGCTATTGGAGGGGAATTGCTGCTGCATTCCAGACCTTCAAAAGCCATCTAAAGCAAACAACAAGCAAAGGGTTCAAAGCAAGCATTGTAAAGTGTTCTTTACGTGTATTTCGTATTTGTCTTTGTATTGCTTGTATTTCATTACTTAGTGTAATTGCTTGTGAGAGGTTTCTCCACCTCCGACGTGTAGTCGAAAAGGAGTGTTATAGTTAGTGTCGTGCGTATAACTAGAGCTCGAGGAGCTCGCCCGTGGAGTAGGAACCATTCGGTTCCGAACCACATATATCTTTGTGTATTGCATGTGCTTGTGTGTATTTGTGTTTCTTGTTAGTATTATTATTGTTATTCCGCTGCGCTAACAAGAATTGTAGATGAGCACGCAACGAGAACGAACAAATTACGACATCCATCGTAAGAGGGCTATTCACTGCCCTCTAGCCGGCCAATCGATCCCCAACAAGTGGTATCAGAGCCGAGGTTGCTCTTCAAGGACTAACCCTGCGAGAGCACTACAAGATGGCCGGCTACAACCTCCAACCACAAAAATTCGAAGGAGATTTGCTATGGTGGAGAAGAAAAATGGAGGTATACCTAGAAACCGATTTTGATTTTATGCTAATCTTAGAAAACGGTTTCGAATTGCCTAGGGATGAAAGAAATAGGCAAATTGAGAAGTCAAGGTGGACCCAAGACCAAATCAAAGACTTTGAGATAAATCACAAGGTAATCAAATTGCTTAGTGATTTGATTCCTAACAACATTTGGTCTAGGTTGGGAAATTTTAGGGATGCAAAAGAATTATGGGATAAAGTAATGAAATTCCAAGAAAGTTTCCAATCGACACAAGTAGAGGAGAATGCCGAAGAAGAATCACCATCCACTTTTGAAGATGTGGATGATTTGGTGGAGACCTCCACCTCTAGCGTTGAGGGGAAGGAAAGGATTTCAATTCCGGAGCAAGATCAAAATGAAGCTTCTACCTCCGGAAGAAGTGAAGAGGCCTCCACCAACTCCCTAGGTAACTCAAGTGTTGTAATTTTAAATAAAAATCACATAATATGCTTTGAGTGTAGGGAGAAAGGGCATTACAAGAGCAAATGCTCTAAATTGGCTAAGAAGAAGGCATCGACACCAAAAGTCAACCCAAAGTCAAAGGATGCCGGTGTTCCCAAAATCAAGAGCAAAGAGCACATTGTGTGTTTCAAATGCAATCAAAAGAGACACTACCGAAGCCAATGCCCTAGGGGAAGGAAGAAAGGGCAAGAAGGTGCAACTCATGTAGGGGGAGCTCCTAAAGCTAACCCTAAGGTATATTTAAATAATGCACCTTTAATTCCTAAAGTCAAAAAGCATGCAAAAAATTATTTTAGCTCTCTTGCCATTATCAATGAAAAGCATGCTAAGAGAAATAATAAGGTGTATTGTCTAGGTGCCAAGCATGTTCATATAACTAAGGACAAATCTAGGACCCAAAACACTAGACCTATATTACCTAGGGAGTCAATTAGGAGAATTGAAGAAAACTTGGGTGTTAATCCCAAGAAATCTAGGCATATGCCTAAAAAGAAAAACATTTCCCCTAAACCTAATGAAAATTCAAAATTGAGGAAATTAGAGGTGGAGAACCAAGACTTGAGGTCAAGGCTAGAAAAATTGGAGAAGACCCTAGCAATAATATCAAACTCGGTTAAGGGGTCTAATGCACAAAAGTCAAGACCTAGGAAACAAGAAACATCTAAGGACAAGAAGGGTTTGGGTCACAAACCTATGTCCTACCATAATGTTCCATTTAATTATGGAACATCATCTAGGTCTAGACAAACCAAGGCTAATAGGGAAGTCATCCTTAAGTCTAGCCATGGTATGTGTTTAGTGGCTAAGGACTTAAGGAAAATCAAGAAAGCCACTAAGAAGGTCAATGGAGGAGTCACCTCTAGAGTTGACATAGGAAAGACCCAAAAGACTATGGCTTCAAAGCCTAAAAGGGTCATTAGGAAGGTATCTAGGGAAGTTATCCCTAGGGAATACCTTGTTAACCCAAGGAGCTCCAATAGATATTGGGTTCCTAAGAGCGTGATTGATTCACGCTAAATGGGTTAGGGTGTGTCAACCCTAAGTGGATGGGTGGTTAACCTAGCCATTGTGAGTTGACACATTAGGATGTGCCAATACGGTTTGAGAAGTTAAAAATGATTTAAATTGGCACAATTAGGTCCTAGAGGTATTGGTGTGTCATTTTGGGTTTTTGGCACACTAGGGAAATTAATGGCATTAAGGCAAAGTGAATTTAATCCCTAGAAATGGCAAATTGATTTTAACACTTAGGTATTTTATACCTTAGTATATTTTTCTTGCCATGCTTTATTTGCCTTGCCATGTCATGACATCATTTTCATTTTTATCTATAAAAATGTCATGATCATGTTTAAAGTTATGTTTAGATGTCATGAATGCTTAGGTCTCATTCACATGTCATGACATCATGATATTGGCATATGTTTTTATCTATATCATATCTATGCCATAATCATCATCATGCATAAATTAAAATGAAATTAAGGACTATGGCATGATTTGATGGGAATCAAATAATATTGCCTAGAAATATGCATGAGACCATTTAAAGAATAAAAACCCACATTTCACAAAAATTTGACTTGTATGTGTTTTACACATCTAGATATTGGTGAGATGTTTAGGAAAAAGAAAATAAAGGTTTGAAAAACATTTTGAAAACATTTTGAAAAACCTTGGTGAAGCCTATCTTTTGATAGCTATCACCATTGAATGAGATGATACAAAGAGGGCTCTTTATTGAAGCTTTTCTTAAATTTTGAACTTTGTATCAATCTCCTAGTTTAATGGGTAAAATAATTTTCTAATATTTTTCACCCATAGTGATTAGGATAAGTATTATACGTATGCATTTTCAAGATTTTTAAAATTACGTATATTTATTTATGGATTTTGAAGAATCACGGTTATCGATCTACTGGGATGGCGGTTGATCGATGGTAAGTCCAATGATCGTGGTATCGTGAGTCGACTGGCATAGGCTGATTTCGGGTAAACTTGATAGTTAGGCCCATGTTTAGCCATGTTTTGGTCCCCTAACCCCTCCTAACCCTAGGATATGCTTGGGAGAGCATTAGAGAGGGTGGAAATCCATTGGACATGGATTAGGAGTTGGGTTGAGGGTGAGTATCAATTTTAAAGTGGATAAGAGTTCATTGTTGAACTTTACCTTAATTTTGATTTGGTTAATGTTCCTATTGGCTTAGGGACTCTCCAAGGACATTGTTGGAGCAATGGTCAAGGGGGAGCAAGCCTCTAGGGGGAGGTATCCATCTTGGGAAGATGGATGTGTATTTCCTCATGGGAGGAAAATTGGGTTGCCTCTCTTTAAGTGATATGGGATCACTAGAAAGATTGCAGGCATGTGTTCCTCCAAGGGAGAGATATAAGATCTCATTGGGATATGAGACATTCATACCCTTGGAGAGGACATTTTTGATGTAATGTCAAAAAGGGGGAGATGTTACCAAGTTACCAATTAGGTTTGGAATTCTCATTTGGGATATGAGAATTGCCAATATGGGAGAATTGGTAGACTTGAGATGGTAGTTTTGTCAATCATCAAAAAGGGAGAGATTGTTGGTGCAATCGGCCCAGGTTGACTCGAATTTGACTCGAGCAGTACCTTGATAGTATTTTGATGATAGACAAAACTCATGACATGGGATTGTCATGGGAAAGTCCAACATGGGGTTGGCATGGAAAATCCAAGCATGGAGCTTGGTGTGAAAGTCCAAGGGGGAAGCCTTGGCATGGGAAAGTCCAAAGCATTGCGAAGTCGTGTGCTTCGTGCTGGGTATGGGAAATCCAAAGCATTGCGAAGCCGTGCGCTTGGTGCTTGGTGAGAAATGCATTGCGAAGTCGTGCGCTTGGTGCATTTGGGAAGTCTTGGCATGGGAAAGTCACTAGGCTCGGGTCTTTGAGTCGGCGAAGGATGGCATTGTGAAGCCGTGCGCTTGGTGCATTCGAGGGACCGCCGGACGGGGAGCGAATGGAGTGAGCCCAAAGGGAAGCATACTTCTAGGGTATGAGACGCGAAGGATGGCATTGCGAAGCCGTGCGCTTGGCGCATCCGAGGGACGTAGGCCGAGGGAAGAGAGCTTCGGTGGGGAACTCCATGAGGGATAAGGTGGACTTGGCCAAGTGGCTAAGACTGAGTGTCGGAGGCTCAAACATCGTTATGTTTGAGGTTTTAGCCAACATCAGTCGATTGGCATAGGTGCTAGTCGAGTGCTCTAGGTCATATGGGTTCGACCAGTGTTCGACTGAACCAAGTTCAGCCGATCGATCACGGAGGAGGCGATCGTTGGGAAGATCCGACCGCCGAGGATGGCAATGATCGATCGTGACCTGTACGCGGGCAGAATGGGGTCGAGCTTGCCAGCACTCGACTGATGGGTTACCAGTCGATTGATGGGTGCCATCAGTCGACTGATGTGTGATCCGTTGGAACTTAACCAACGTGGATCTGGCCGTTGTGAGACAACGGTTACGGGACCAGTTGACTGATGGTCACGATCAGTCGACTGATGGGCGCGAAAACAACTTGATGCAGGTTATAAATGGAGCACGAGTTGGAGGATTTCGCCAAGACTTTTGTGAAGCTATTGGAGGGGAATTGCTGCTGCATTCCAGACCTTCAAAAGCCATCTAAAGCAAGCAACAAGCAAAGGGTTCAAAGCAAGCGTTGTAAAGTGTTCTTTACGTGTATTTCGTATTTGTCTTTGTATTGCTTGTATTTCATTACTTAGTGTAATTGCTTGTGAGAGGTTTCTCCACCTCTGATGTGTAGTCGAAAAGGAGTGTTATAGTTAGTGTCGTGCGCATAACTAGAGCTCGAGGAGCTCACCCGTGGAGTAGGAACCATTCGGTTCCGAACCACGTATATCTTTGTGTATTGCATGTGCTTGTGTGTATTTGTGTTTCTTGTTAGTATTATTATTGTTATTCCGCTGCGCTAACAAGAATTGTAGACGAGCACGCAATGAGAATGAACGAATTACGACATCCATCATAAGAGGGCTATTCACCCCCCTCTAGCCGGCCAATCGATCCCCAACATGCATCCCTAAATAGACCCGAGGTAGCTAATCCGAACCTACTAGGGTACTAGGTCCATACAATGACCGTCGACCAAGGGGCAACAAAGGATCCCATCCTAGGCCCGTACTACGACCGTCGACCTTGGGCAACTTAGGAGCCCATCCCGTACTAGGTCTGTACTATGACCGTCGACCTAGGGGCATGTAGGAGCCCATCCCGTGGACCTTGCTAGGGTCCGGTACAAGCCATACAAAAGTAAAATAGCATATCATATTCCTTATCAAAACATATCATGTTTCTTATCATAACATATCATATTCCTTATCATAACATATCATGTTCCTTATCATAAACTATCATGTTCCTTTTCATAACATATCATGTTCCTTTTCATAACATAAAGAGTTCTCTTAGTCCCCATTCATAGGGAAGCGTCTCTTAGGAATTTCATCATACATGTTCATCATGACGCAATGAGCATAACATAATCATACATTCATACAATTAACATGGACATAAGGTAGTGGCATAAACAAATCATGCTATCATAAAGTCTAACTATCATCATGTTAACATCATATATAGATATATCTGTAGGGAATTCTTTATGCCAAATGGCATATGCGCAACGGAAAAATTAGGATCCCTTCCAAGTGATCCATGAGAAAGCAAACTCGTATAAAATAAATTTCTCTAAACCAAGCCTATCTTATAGGAGAGTTCTACCTTTGTTGCGTGCCCTTTGCAATCCCGCTTTTCCTTGGATGTGTTGGATCTTTTAGCACGTTCAAATGTCCGTGCCTCTATATGTATCCACACGAGCAAGCTCTTGTCTCACAAAAGGAAAAACTAGAAGATCTCTCCTTTACTTCTTGCTAGAGAAGTCCCTAAAAGAGAGGAAGGTAGGGAAGAAGAGAAAGGAAGAAGAAGACTCCTCTTCTTGCTAGCTTACACTCACAAAACCACACAACAAAAGCCTCCACCAAGCTCTCAAGCTCTCACACAACCACAACAACAATTGCTCTATGGCCGGCCACCCCATGGAGCCTTTTATAGGGTGGGAAAAACCCTTCCACCTCCTTCACATTCAATGCAATCCATTGCATTGAGACACCAAAAGGGATTTGGCTTCCTTGTTTGGCCGGCCACTTAAGGAGACAAAACCATTTTGTTTCCTTCCACCTTATCTAGCTTAGGTGGATGCTTAGGTGGTATGCTTATGTGGCATGCTTATGTGGCATTCATGCATGTTGAATTAATCTTATTAATTCAATTAAGCTTATGTTATCATATTGAATTAATCTTATTAATTCAATTAAGCTTATGTTATCATATTGAATTAAATCAATAAGGTAACATATTGAATTAATCTCATTAAATCAATTAGCTAAAATTCTCATTAAGCTTAAAGTCCAAAAACCATTTTGTACTTAAGCTTATTCCCAAATTATTCTAGTCAAACTAGAATACTCTAATTCCTCTAATTATCATGCTCTTTGTGTGTGACCCTATAGGCTCTCATAACGTTGGCAGTGGACCTAAACTCTTTTAGATACACAAGCAATGAGCGGCATCTAGCAATACATCATTGCTACCCAAGTTATGAGATAAGTCAAGATCCGACTAACATTTCCGTGACTACTATAGTGTATGACCGTGTCCTTCTATCCTTGATATCAGATTGATCAATGAGGCATAGACCGTGTATCCTCGATCAATCTATGTGTTTCTTGATCCCTGAGTAAACTAACTCAAACAAATGAGCTCAATATCTCATATTGACTCATTCGAGCATGGCCATGCGTTTTAGTAGTTCTACTCAATCAAGGGGCCCACAGATATCACTCTCGTCATATGAGAGGGATAGATCCCATCTACATCACTCACATCCCTCTGCATAATTTGTTATATACCCAGTAATCGCCTTTATGGTCCACCCTGTTACGGGTGACGTTTGACGATACCAAAGTACATAACTCCTTATGTAGGGAACCGTAGTGACTTCAGGTCTGAGGACTATTCATACCAATAGTCACATGAGAAAGTTTATGACACTCATATAACGATCCATGAAACTTTCTCATGGCGGGTCAGTTCAGTATATATTCTCTAATATATACCCATATGTCAACTTGATATCATATATCCATGACTTGTGAGATCAAGTCATCAATTGACCTACATGCTAGTCTTTATGTATTAATATTGCCCTTGCATATTAACACTTGACTAGGAACATTTAGAAAGTGTTCTCTACAGCCTCTCATAATCAATTCTGTCAATTGATGTGTTGTAGATAAGAACCTACTTTTCTAGGGCATTACTATATTTAATTTAGCTGGCACAAGCAAGACTTAAATATAATAATCAATCCTTTGCCTTTATAGAATATGATACAAAATGTTCCCTATTCAACCATCACATGATTGGTTCTTAGGGCTATAACTAACAATATCATGGCATGGAAGATCATGGGTGAGCATGAACAAGGTTTGGCCGAAACTTCCAAGGGGGATCTTAAGAATTCAAACCCTAATTAAACTTATACAAGGTCTAACTAACATCAAGCTAACATCATATACATATATATCATGGCATGGAAGATCATTAGTGAGCATAAACTTATCATGGCCAAAACATCCAAGGAAGGTTTGTAAGAATTCAACACCCAAACAACTCACACAAAGCCTAACTAACATCATGTTAACATCTTAATTATATACATGTATCATGGCATGGAAGGTCATTAGTAGGCACATACACGGTCTTGGATGAAACCCTAATAGAGGTTTAAGGGACGCAAATACTCAAACAACTTACACAAAGCCTAACTAACATCATGTTAACATCATATATACACCTAGCATGGCATGGAAGATCATTAGGAGCATAAATGGTGTCTTGGCCGAAAATTTCAAAGAGGGGTTTGAAATCAAACACTCAAACAACTTGTACAAGGTCTAACTACACCATATTAACATCATATATACACATAGCATGGCATGGAAGATCATTAGGAGCATAAATAGGGACTTGGCCGAAACATTCAAGGAGGGGTTTGAAATCAAACACTCAAAAAACTTGTCAAAGGTCTAGCTAATATCATATATACACCTAGCATGGCATGGAAGATCATTAGGAGCATAAATGGGGTCTTGGTCGAAACTTTCAAAGCATGATCTTAAGAAAACAACAATCGAAACAACTTGTACCTTAGGTGAGGGGATTACTTACATCCTTCCGCTTGGTTTACTAATAGAACTATACCCTTGGAGCCAAGACAAAGCCTCTCTTTCTTGCTTCTTGAGTTTTCGAAAATGGAAGAAAGGAGGGGATAGGTTTTCGGTTGAGGAAGAAGAGAGGAAGAAGAGAATGATAACTTGTGTTCTCTTGTCTCCTCATTACTCCTATTTATTCAAGTGAAGGTGTCCCTTTGCCTCCCTTACCGTTATCTATCATTTCCCTTACCTTTCTAATAGCAAACCCCTACTGGGTTTCTGGTTATCACATGCATCTTAAGGTTTAGTTATCTGCTTGGAGGTTCAGGGTTGAAACCCTGGGTTATGCTTCCTTTTTGGCTCTATTTTCTTTTATTTTTGAAAGAGCCCACATAAAAGCCCATTATAATCATGCAAAATTCTTATAAAATTTGCTAGAAATTTTACGGGCATTACAGCCCTTCATACCTTTTAAAAGTTTCATGCTCGAAACTTAGAACAACTCTAGATACTTCTGTTTCATGTCCCCGTCGCGTTCCCAGGTGGCTTCTTCGTACTGTTGATTTTGCCACAGGACCTTCACTAATGGCACCTCTTTATTCCTTAGTCTTTTGACTTCTCGGTCTAGTATCTGGATTGACCGAGTTTCATAACTCAGGTCCTCTTTAACTTGCACAGTTTGGGGCTCAATCACTTGGTCTGTACTGGAAATGCACTTCTTGAGCATCGAAACATGGAACACGTTGTGAATAGTCGACATCTCTTGAGGCAGCTCTAGCTCGTAAGCTACCTTGCCGACTCTCTTCAGTATCGGATACAGTCCCACATAGTGCGGGCTCAGCTTACCCTTCCTTTCGAATCTCATCACTCCCTTCATAGGGGACACTTTGAGGAATACCAGATCCCCGACTTCAAATTCCAACGGTCTACGCCGCATATCTGCATAGCTCTTTTGCCGGCTCTGAGCAGTTTCAATTCTTTGGTGGATGTTCTCTATAGCTCGGGTGGTGTCGTCAACGAAATCTTTTTGGAGTCCCATCCCCTTCTTTTCACCACCCTCGTACTAGCATATAGGAGATCTACATCTCCTCCCGTATAGAGCCTCGTAGGGCGCCATTCCAATAGTAGCTTGGTAGCTATTATTGTAGGTGAATTCTGCCAAGCATAGGTATCGGCACCAGCTCTTTTGAAATCCAAGGCATAAGCTCGTAACATATCCTCCAGTACTTGGTTCACCCTTTCTGTCTGTCCGTCGGTCTGAGGATGAAAGGCAATACTGAATAATAGCTTCGTGTCAAGGGCCTTCTGAACATACTCCTAGAAATGGGAAATAAAGTGACCATCTCTATCAGAAATGATAGTCTTAGGAATCCCATGTAATCTGATAATTTCCCTAGCATATAATTGAGCCAGTTGCTCAGTCAAGTAGGTCATCTTGATTGCTAAGAAGTGGGCAGACTTCGTCAATCTGTCCACGATTACCCATATAGCGTCATATCCGTTCGTCATCTTGGGTAGTCCTGAGATGAAAACCATAGAAATATCTTCCCATTTCTATTCTGGAATTTGGATTGGCTGCAGTGTTCCTCCAGGTCTTTGGTGTTCTGCTTTAACCCTCTAGCAGGTCAGGCAGGTATTGACATACTGAGCCACATCTCTTTTCATACCGAACCACCAGAACTTCCCTTTCAGATCTTGGTACATCTTGGTGGATCCAGGATGCATCACATAGGGGGTTCCATGAGCTTCCTTAAATATCTTCTTCCGTAATTCTGGATCATCGGGAATACATAAGCAATCCCTTAGGTATAGTACTCCACTATCAGAGATACGAAATCCCTCATTCTTCCCTTCTAGGACCTCTTGCTTGATCCTTTGGATGCTTAGGTCACGAGCTTGCTTTTCTAATATATCGTCGAACAGCGTCGGTGCTATTGTCATTGTAGAAAGCTGTTCGGAAATGATTTCAACCCTATAACACATAATCTCCCTTTTTAGGGACCAAGATAATACTAATAAAGACATCAAGGTGGCACCAGACTTCCTGTTGAGTGCATCGACCACTTTGTTCACTTTCCCTGGATGGTAGAAGATCTCATAGTCATAGTCCTTAACGAGCTCGAGCCATCTTCGTTGTCTCATGTTTAGTTCTTTCTGTGTGAAGAAATATTTCAGACTCTAGTGATCTGTATAAATCCTACACTGAGCTCCATATAGATAATGCCTCCATGTTTTGAGAGCAAAGACCACGCCCGCTAGCTCTAGATCATGAGTGGGATAATTCCTTTCATGTTCCTTGAGTTGCCTAGAGGTGTAGGCAATGAACTTGCCATTCTGCAAGAGTACAACTCCGAGTCCCAACTTGGAAGCATCGTTGTACATGTCGAAGCCTTCGTTACTGTCCGGAAGAGCAAGGATTGGAGCACTGGTCAGTCTCCTTTTCAATTCCGTGAAACTCTTCTCATAGGCATCCGTCCATTCAAACTTTTTGTTCTTTCTGGTGAGAATTGTCAAAGGGGCTGCAATTCTAGAGAAGTCCTCTACAAACTTCCTGTAGTAGTTTGCTAGTTCGAGAAAGCTTCTGATTTCGCTGGCATTCTTTGGCTTGTTCCAGTTACTCACAACTTCTATCTTTATTGGGTCTACCATCACTCAGTGCTTAGATATAACGTGCCCCAAAAATGATACTTGATCGAGCTAGAACTCGCATTTGGAGAACTTTACATACAGTTGCTTTTCCTGGAGGATCTGCAATACCATATTCAGGTGTTCGGCGTGCTCTTCTTGGGTTCTCGAATATATCAGTATATCGTCGATGAAAATGATCACAAATTTGTCGAGTAATGCCAAGAATACCCGATTCATCATATCCATGAACATAGCAGGTGCATTATGTAGGGGATCGATCAGCCGGCTAGAAGGGGGTGAATAGCCATTTGTTGTTGGATGGTGTAATTTGCTAGTCTACAAAGATTATTAGCACAAGCGGAATATGCAAATACAAATAGACAAAGCAAAAGATAAACAAACAATGCTAACACAAGGTCGTAACATGGTTCACAGCTACGCCGCTAATCCACGATCCCCGATTCATCCTCGGTGAATCACTCCGCCAAAACCAATCCACTATTGGTCTCTCCTTTGCACCAAGCTAGGTGGAGGTAAACTTTACAAATCAAGATCACTCTTCTTACAATATAAATGAAGTAAAAGCATGTAAGAAGAGTTTGAAGCTTGTGGGGCACTTGGATGATCACTTAAAGCATAAGCATTAACCTCTCAAAGCCCCACACCCTCTCTTTTTATAGAGAGGAAGCTTTTCTTCCCGTTGGCCGCCACCAGTCGACTGCTGCCCTTGGCAGTCGACTGCCGCCACTCCAACGGCCTCCGAACACGTCGGATCCCGACCGTTGTAGTCCAACAGAACACTTGGCAGTCGACTGATGGATCCCATCACGATCACACTCGTAGTCGACCGCCTCGGCTACGAGCGGTTCTGCGTCAACCCTTCGACCTACCGATCACGCTTCATCGCCTTCATCACGATGGTCTTGGCATCGATTGCCCCATATGGCGATGATCACGCCTCAAAACACTTAGTCGAATACCAGTCGAACCACGTTCAACTCAGAGCAGTCGACTGACATTTCATGGCAGTCGACTGATGTCGGGAAAACTCATCCGACACTTAGCCATTCGGCCAAGTTCACCTAATGAGCTACTTACATTTCACTCATTCTCTCATCTCACTCGAAGTCCCTTGCCGAAGCTCTCTTCGTTCACGGCCACGTCCCTCGGCAGCATCAGGCGCACGGCTCTGCAATGCTCCTTCGCGTCTCTTGCCTTCGAAGTCTGCTTCCTTGGCTTTGCTTTAAGTCATCTTGTCCGGCGGTCCCTCGGCAGCATCAAGCGCACGACTCTGCAATGCTCCTTCTCCGACTCAAGCACGAGGTAATGAGTGGTGAACCCGCCAAGACTCCATGTGTGAATTACTAAGTCCTATAAGACTCCAACGCACATATCAAAACATAATAACAACCTAACTTAAACCCTTTACCACACACATCAAAACCTTATCATGGCAAGAGATTACCCTAACAATCTCCCCCTTTTTGATGTGTGGCAATCCGTTTAAGTTAGGTAAAAATATTTGATAGAAATTTATAAGGTAAGAAAGCATGTGAACATAAACATGATATAGCAACATGTAACTCCCCCTTAATCCATGAAACACCCCATACATATTTATCCCCCTAAATATATTCCCCCTTACTTAAACATACATTTCTCCCCCTTTGACACCATCAAAAAGATTAATAAAGTTTATACAGTATGACATTAAGTCTACAAAGAAATATAACCAAGAATATGCCTTAAAACCGTGTATCAGAAATTGCTGGGCTATTTTTCAAGTGAGCAGTCGACTACTATCAGTATGGCAGTCGACTGGCACAAAGAAAACAACAATTCTAATTTTCTGGACGAAATTCAGAAATACATTATTAATTCCAAAAAATTCGAAAAATAGTGAAATTTGGGGAACACATTTCTTGTAAGTATATCTATCAATGAAAAATAGTTTTTCAAGAAAAAACATTATATTTTCTAGTATTTGCCAAAAATCCAAAAGCTTTAAAAACCACTAGGTTTTTTATCATGTTAGTATCCATTTTAACACCTAGTATTGCTTTGGATTGTTTCAAAACATGAATACACAGATTTTAAAGTAAGAAATTGTTTTGAAAACATATGAAATATCCAACCATGATCTTTGGGCAATATGTCTATGAATTAAACATAAGCCTTCCCCATGATTGGTCTATTATTGCTATTTTGATACCTTAAATGACCATCTAAATGCCATAGGCATTAGTGGATATTTGTATCACCCTAACATCTCACTCATGCTAAGTTTTCAATCAAAGTAGCCTATGGTGAGTGTGAGATGTATCCTAAAGGTATTTGTATATACTTAACCATTATTTTCATGCAATTCTATCAAGGTTAAGTATCATCCTATCATTCCACATGATCATAAAGATGTATATGAATTAATTTCACATTATCATCATGAAACACATGTATTCATCAAATTGTGATCATGCATTAGGTATTATATCATGATAATAAAGCAAATATCACCTAAAACATGATTTATCTATTTATAGGTGCATTATCATCACTTAACACTATTTTTAAAATGTTGTCCCGCCATCCTAAGTCAACCAAAATATGATATAGGTCAAGTCCATATTTAAAAATGTTTTTCTAACCCTTAAGGATGGATTTTGGAACCCAATAGAAATTCTTGCCTATGGGG
Organism: Wurfbainia villosa; assembly: GCA_025175895.1. Classification (NCBI taxonomy): domain Eukaryota; kingdom Viridiplantae; phylum Streptophyta; class Magnoliopsida; order Zingiberales; family Zingiberaceae; genus Wurfbainia; species Wurfbainia villosa. Next base: position 31,250,473 of record CM045992.1, on the reverse strand, counting down.
TTCACTAGAAATTCCTTAGGAATCCATTTTCTAGCTATTACCTTCTTCTTATCTTGTCCCGTAGCAATTAGGCATTTATAGGCCTTTTCATTTTTCTTTTCCTTATATCCTAGGCCTTTTTTGTTAAAACTTGCTCTTTGGCTCCCTATGATCATGTTCAAAGTGTTTGAGCCAATAGTGAATTTTTCTAGGGCTTTTGTCAAATAGTCTACCTTTTCCCTTAAAGCCCTATTTTCTTCTATGCATGCATCATTAACATCTAATGGCACATAAAGATCATGTGAGCATGCATCATCATTATTATCATTAAGGCATGCTTTTTCTAATTTTTCTTCTAATTCCTTAATTTAATCAAGCATGCTTTTATTCTTTTTCTTTTCTCTAAATAGGTCCTTAGTGAGGCTAGAAATCATAGAAACTATTTTACTAGGTGAAAGGTTAGTTACCATAGTTTCTATGTCCTCTTCTCGGATGAGGAGGTAGAGGAGGCTCCCCCTTCACTTGAACTCCCTTCATTTGAACTTGATCCTTCATTTTTGAAGGAGGAGCAATCCAAGTCGTCAAATGCCATCAATGCTAAGTTGGTGACAAATGTGTTTTCTTCCTCGGATGATGATGATGAGGAGGAGGAAGGGTCATCCCATGTCTTTGCTTTGAATGCCTTGGCCTTCCCTTTTTCTTTGGCCTTCTTTTCTTCTTCCTTTTTCTTCTTGCTCCCCTTTTTCTTCTTCTTTTCTTCTTTCTTCTACCTCTCTTCTTTGCTCTTGTTTAGGAGAGGACAATTGTCCCTTATCTGTCCCTCTCCTTGGCAATTGTAACAAATGACCTTTCCCCTTGGTCTTCCCCTCCTATCATTAGATTTATTAAATTGAAAACCTTTTAAAGCACGCCTTACCCTCCTTACCATATATGCTTCTTCCGTGCTATCCATGGAGGAGGAGGAGGATGCTTCATCATCGGAGGAGGAGGAGATCTCTATCTTCTTCTTCCCTTTGTTTGCCAAAAATGCTACTCCTCTTGAAGGTTGGATTCTTGGCTCTTCTATTATTCCTTAAAGTCTTGTTTCATGAAGCTCCATGGTTGAGAAAAACTTCTCCAAAGTACTTACTTCTAAGTTCTTCGACATATAGAAGGAGTCCACCATTGAGCTCCATTTTGATGACCGGGGAAAAGCGTCAATTGCTTTCATAAGCATGTCCCGGTTTGAAAGTTTTTCTCCTACACTTGTTAGCCCAATTAAAATCTCTTTAAATCTAGAATGTAAGGAGGTTACCTTCTCTCCCTTTTCTAATTTTATGTTCGATAGTTGGGAGTGGAGGAGGTCTCTCCTTGCAAGTTTAGCCTCCGAGGTACCTTCATGAAGCTCTACTAGCTTCTTCCACATCTCCTTTGCACTAGACCATTCCCCTATCCTATTCACTTCTTGTTGGGGAAGCACATTGTAGAGGTGGTGCTTGGCCTTTGAATTTGCCAAGTATTCTTCTCTTTGCCTCTTGCTCCACCTTGCTTTCTCCAAAGGCTCCCCATCTTCATTCCTAGGTAACTCGAAATCGTTTTCCATAATTAATAAAATTTCAAAGTCGGTTTCAAAGAATACCTCCATTCTCTTTTTCCACCAAGAGAATTCGCCTTTGAATTTTGGTGGGTGAATGTTTGAGCCGACCATCCTTGAATGTGCTTGTTGTGGCGGTTAGTCCTCGACAAGCTTTCCTTGGCTCTGATACCACTTGTAGGGGATCGATCGGCCGACTAGAGGGGGGCGAATAGCCCTTTGTTGTTGGATGGTGTAATTTGCTCGTCTACAAAGATTATTAGCGCAAGTGGAATATGCAAATACAAATAGACAAAGCAAAAGATAAACAAACAATGCTAATACAAGGTCATAATGTGGTTCACGGCTACACGGCTAATCCACGATCCCCGATTCGTCCTCGGTGAATCACTCCGCCAAAACCAACCCACTATTGGTCTCTCCTTTGCACCAAGCTAGGTGGAGGTAACCTTTACAAATCAAGATCACTCTTCTTACAATACAAATGAAGTAAAAGCAAGTAAGAAGAGTTTGAAGCTTGTGAGGTACTTGGATGATCACTTAAAGCATAAGAATTAACCTCTCAAAGCCCCACACCCTCTCTTTTTATAAAGAGGAAGCTTTTCTTCCCGTTGGCCGCCACCAGTCGACTGCTTCCCTTGGCAGTCGACTGCCACCACTCCAACGGCCTCCGAACACATCAGATCTCGACCGTTGTAGTCCAACGGAACACTTGGCAGTCGACTGATGGATCCCATTAGTCGACTGCTGCCTCCGTAGTCGACTTCCCAGTCAGCTACGAGCGGTTCTGTGGTCAAACCCTTTCGACTAGTCGATCACGCTTCATCACCGATCGATGGATGGCTGTAGTCGATCGCCCACATATGGCGGTCAGCCTCAAACACTTAGTCAAATACCAGTCGAACCACGTTCGACTCAGAGAAGTCGATTGACTTTCATAGCAGTCGACTGATGTCGGGAAAACTCATCCGACACTTAGCCATTCGGCCATGTTCACCTAATGAGCTACTTACATTTCACTCATTCTCTCATCTCACTCGAAGTCCCTCGCCGAAGCTCTCTTCGTTCGCGGCCACATCCCTCGGTAGCATCAGGCACACGACTCTGCAATGCTCCTTCGCGTCTCTTGCCTCCGAAGTCTGCTTCCTTGGCTTCGCTTCAAGTCATCTCGTCCGACGGTCCCTCGACAGCATCAAGCATACGGCTCTACAATGCTCCTTCTGCGACTTAAGCACGAGGTAATAAATGGTGAACCCGCCAAGACTCCATGTGTGAATTACTAAGTCCTGTAAGACTCCAACGCACATATCAAAACATAATAACAACCTAACTTAAACCCTTTGCCACACACATCAAAACCTTATCATGGCAAGAGATTGCCCTAACACATTCGTCACTCCGAAAGGCATAACTACGAACTCATAATGTCCGTATCTTATTTGGAAAGTCGTCTTCGGTATATCATCTGGTTTCACTTTCACTTGATGAAAGCCAGACCTCAGATAAATCTTAGAGAAGATGGTGGCACCCTTTGACTGGTCGAATAGGTCATCAATCCGTGGTAAAGGGTGCCTGTTTTTTATCGTCATATTATTTAGCGCTCGGTAGTCTATGCACATTTGCATAGACCCATCTTTCTTCTTTACCAACAGTACTGGAGCTCCCCATGGAGAGCGACTTGGGCGATAAGTCCCTTGTTAAGTAACTCCTGTAGATGTCCCTGAAGTTCCTTCAATTTAGCCGGCGCCATACGGTATGGTGCTTTAGAGATTGGGTTAGTACCAGGAATCAATTCGATCTCAAATTCAATTTCTCTATCAAGGGCTAACCATGGTAGTTCATCTGGGAATACCTTTGGGTAGTTGCATACAACTCTGACATCATCTAGCTTCTGGTCCTCGGCTTGACTTGTATCAACCGCATGTGCTAGAAACCCAGTGCATCCACTATCTAACATCTTGCATGCCTTTAGAGCTGATAGAAATTTATCGATTCTTTTCCTTGGCTCTCCAATAAATTCAAACATAGGTTCTGCCTCCGGCTGGAAGAACACTTTTCTTTTACAGCACTCGATCGAAGCACCGTACTTACTTAAAAAATCCATGCCCAATATGATATCATAATTTTGCATGTCGAAAACTATCAGATCACAATAAGTTCTCTGTCTGTGATTTTGATGGGTGCGGCTCATAGCATATGAGTAGATGACATCACTTCTCCCGAGGGCAGTGTCATTAAGAACTTGCGATCCAAAGCTTGTGGTGGCATGTTCACCTTCTTCATGAAAGGTGTAGAGACAAACGAGTGTGTTGCCCTAGTATCAAATAATATAGTAGCATGCTGACAAAAAATAAATATTTGACCTGTGACATCTGTAGAAGCGCTCGCCACATCTTCTTTGGTGAGAGAGAATACCCTGGCATTCGTCGTAACTGGCAGGGCTTCCAATCTCCCTTGGCTTATCGGAGTACCTTCGATTGCAGCCTACATCTAGTGTAGCTGTGGAGGAGCACCCCTGTACTGGGTATACTGCTGAGGATGTGCCTGAACCTGAATAGGGCAGTCCTTGACTCTATGCCCTTCCCATCCACAGTTGTAGCATCTATTCGTGCCCCTGTAGCACACTCCGGGATGTATCTTCCCGCATGTAGTACACTGAGGGATCTTGGGCTGCTTGTTTGCTGGACCACCTTTAGAGTCATCCCATTGCTTTCTCTTGCCATTGTGGTTCCCTTTCCAAGTACTCTTGGTTCTCTGACCTCCTAACTGGGCTTGACTCTTGCCTTCATTCAGTGCCTTCTTTTGTTGGTTAATGTTATTTAGTGCCTTCTTTTGTTGGTTAATGTTATTCAGGGCACTACTGAACAGCTCCTCTACGGTCTACGGTCTGTTAACTCCGCTGGCCACGTTCAGAGCTATCTCGGATCGGAGCATCTTCAGCATGAGTCTGACCCTTTCTCTTTCTGTATTGACCAACTCTGGGCATAGGCGTGCGAGCCAGTTCAATCTCTTCACAGCTTCACTAACTGATAGGTCACCTTGCCGGAACCTGGTGAACTCGTCGTAATGCTTGTTTGTCACCCGCATATGGAAGAATTATTCGAAAAATTCATATTCGAAGTCTGTCCATCTCATTTGATTCACTTGCCTCTTTGCTTTAACCCTTTCCCACCACATTCGGGCATCTCTCGAAAGGCAAAATGATGCGCACTTAATCTTCTCATATTCGGGCCAGTCCAGTAGCTCTACGATGCTTTCCACAGTCTTGAACCAGGCCTAGGCATCCCATGGTTCACCAGTACTAGAGAAATTTTCTAGCTTCAGCCTCTGCCACTGGATTAGGTAAGCTTCTTGTCGAATTATCGGGCCAGGGCCTGCTAGTGGGGTGGTAGGGTTTCCTCGCTGGTTCATTAAAGCATTTATCACTTGCTGTTGCACTGTGACTTAACGCTGGAGTTCAGTAACCACATGCGTAAGGTCAGGTGAGGGTGCTATCTCATCAACTCTATTAATGCGTCTCCCAGCCATGTTTATCTTCATATATTATAATGAGGCTAGCATAAGATTATCATACATATATTCATGCATATTTAAACTAAAGGGTAGCATAAGATTATCATACATATATTCATGCATATTTAAACTAAAAGCATTTCTTATCATACATGAAAGAAATAGAGTAGGCATAGAATTTCTTACTTGGAGGGGCAGGATAGGAGTTTGATGTGTGTGTAGTGGAAAGGCAGATCTGCTGTGATACCAACCTGTCACGCCCGCCCCATCTCATACTCTAGAGGGGGAGGAAGGGCGGCGTGACGCGATCATACATGCGTGCATTTACAGCACAATAATTTAATCTTTAAAAAAAACAGAAAATATGGAACATGCATTTACCTTCTTATGTGCAAATAACTCAACATTCTTAACCATGTAACAGGTCAATATTTATTAAACATGCACAATCATTTCATAAGGACACTACTTGGTGCAAGTTCATGATAATCAACATAATGAAGTTATGGGAGCCTAAATACAGGTATAGGGTACATGGACATCACTGAGGCATTTAGAGTATCATCTAGGTACATAGTTCTCTATCACTTAACAATTCAATCAAGATAAGAAAGTTCTTAGTAATTCATTAACTAAATCAAGTGCTTAACATACTAAGGTTTCATAAAGCATAATGAGTATAGTTTCACATCATGTATAACCCTCGAAGCAAGTCAAAGTTAACATCAAGTAGCAACCATCAAAACATCAAGTAGTGATCAACTCTTAACAACTAACATACAAACTTTAAAACATGCATAAGTCTTGAAACATAAAACAAATCGCTTCCACCATGCCACTGCCACACACACACTTTGCCCCTCCTGCTGATCCCTTTAGTTTAGCCATTCTTTACCTTTATCTGCAGTACAAGGGAAACATGAAACTATAAGCACATAGGCTTAGTAAGATCCTTTCCTACTCACAAAAAAAAACCATACATCAGGTATTGACATAGAGTAGTGACACGTTCATCTAGACAACATATAGGCATAGCATTCATATAAAAGGTCTTAAAATGATCATTTAGGAACATATGACTAGAATTCATAAAAACATTGACATGTTCATCTAAACAACATGTAGGGATAGCATTCATATAAAATATCATAATCACATAGACATGAAATGGGTATATGCAAGATGTTCTTTGAAAACATATATTTTATAGGTACTTAAACATAATCTCAACATTGATGGCCCGACATTGTACCACATACATCATCATCTTTGTGCGCATCCCTAAATAGACCCGAGATAGCTAATCCCGAACCTACTAGGGTACTAGGTCCGTACTAGACCATCGACCTAGGGGCAACATATGAGCACATCCTAGGCCCGTACTATGACTGTCGACCTAGGGCAACTTAGAAGCCCATCCCGTACTAGGTCCGTACTATGACCGTCGAGCTAGGGGCACATAGGAGCCCATCCCGTGGACCTTTTTAGGGTCCGGTACAAGCCATACAAAAGTAAAATAGCATATCATGTTCCTTATCATAACATATCATATTCCTTATCATAACATATCATGTTCCTTATCATAACATATCATGTTCCTTTTCATAACATATCATGTTCCTTTTCATAACATAAAGAGTGCTCTTAGTCCCCATTCATAGGGAAGCATCTCTTAGGCATTTCATCATAAATACTTGTTCATCATGACGCAATGAGCATAACATAATCATACATTCATACAATTAACATGGACATAAGGTAGTGGCATAAACAAATCATGCTATGATAAAGTCTAACTATCAACATGTTAACATCATATATAGATATATCATGGCATGGAAGATCATGGGTGAGCATGAACAAGGTTTGGCCGAAACTTCCAAGGGGGATCTTAAGAATTCAAACCCTAATTCAACTTGTACAAGGTCTAACTAACATCAAACTAACATCATATAAATATATATCATGGCATGGAAGATCATTGGTGAGCATAAACTTATCATGGCCGAAACATCCAAGGAAGGTTTGTAAGAATTCAACACCCAAACAACTCACACAAAGCCTAACTAACATCATGTTAACATCTTATATACATGTAGCATGGCATGGAAGGTCATTAGTAGGCACATACATGGTCTTGGCCGAAACCCTAATAGAGTTTTAAGGGACTCAAATTCTCAAACAACATACACAAAGCCTAACTAACATCATGTTAACATCATATATACACCTAGCATGGCATGGAAGATCATTAGGAGCATAAATGGGGTCTTGGCCGAAACTTTCAAAGAGGGGTTTGAAATCAAACACTCAAACAACTTGTACAAGGTCTAACTAACATCATATTAACATCATTTATACACATAGCATGGCATGGAAGATCATTAGGAGCATAAATAGGGACTTGGCCGAAACTTTCAAGGAGGGGTTTGAAATCAAACACTCAAACTCAACTTATCCAAGGTCTAGCTAACATCATGTTAACATCATATATACACCTAGCATGGCATGGAAGATCATTAGGAGCATAAATGGGGTCTTGGCCGAAACTTTCAAAGCATGATCATAAGAAATCAACAATCAAAACAACTTGTACCGCAGGTGAGGGGATTACTTACATCCTTTCGCTTGGTTTACTAATAGAACTATACCCTTGGAGCCAAGACAAAGCCTCTCTTTCTTGCTTCTTGAGTTTTCGGATTGGAAGAAAGGAGGGGATAGGTTTTCGGTGGAGGAAGAAGAGAGGAAGAAGAGAATGATAACTTGTGTTCTCTTGTCTCCTCATTACTCCTTTTTATTCAAGTGAAGGTGTCCCTTTGCCTCCCTTACCCTTATCTATCATTTCACTTACACTTCTAATTGCACACCCCTATTGGGTTTCTGGTTATCACATGCATCTTAAGGTTTAGTTATCTGCTTGGAGGTTCAGGGTTCAAACCTTGGGCCATGCATCCTTTTTGGCTCTATTTTCTTTTATTTTTGAAAGAGCCCAAATAAAATCCCATTATAATCATGCAAAATTCTTATAAAATTTGCTAGAAATTTTACGGGCGTTACAAAATCAAATCTAAATTAGACTCATTCCACACTTGAATCGAATTGAGTCTAACTCAATTAGTCTTATTTGGATTACTCTTAATCCAATTTGGTTCATCCCATGAACCTAATTCTCATGGTTCATCATATGAACCTAATCTCCATCTAATTGCCCTTTGTGTGTGACCCTACAGGTTCTTGTAACATTGTCAATGCTTCTAAACCGATTTAGGAACATAAGCAATGAGCGGTATCTAGCAATACATCATTGCAATCCAAATTACAAGAATGTTGAGATCCAACATCACCTTTGTGGCTACTAATTGTGACTCTCACAATATGTGACAATATCCCTCTATCCTTGACATCTAGATTGACCAATTGAGGCATAGACCATGTCATTCTCGGGCATGCCCAAGAAGACTCACTCTAATCAAATGAGCTCAATATCTCATATTGACTCATTTGGGCATAGCCATGCACTTTGTGGTCTCACTCTATCAAGAATAACGATGTCACTCCCATCAAATAGGAAGGATAGATCTCTTCTAAATTACTCACATCTCTCTGCATAATTTGTTACATACCTAGTAATCCCCTTTATAGTCCACCCATTTACGGGTGACGTTTGACGAAGCCAAAGTATGCAACTCCTTATATAGGGAACCATGGTGACTTCAGATCCAAGGACTAATAGTCATACTAATAGACACATGAGAAAGTATATGACACTCATATAACGATCCATGATACTTTCTCATGGCGGGTCATTCAATATACATTCTCCAATGCATACCCATTTGTCAATTTGATATCTCATATCCATGACTTGCAAGATCAAGTCATCGAGTTGACCTACATGCTAGTCTCTACGCATTAACATTGTCCCTGAATGTTAATACTTGACTAGGAATGATTAAGAGTAGTGTTCTCTATATCATCTCATTATCGATTCAACCAATCGATTAATATAGATAAGAACCTTCTACTCAAGGACGTTATTATACTTAGTTATTTGGCACCAATACAAGTAAATATAATAACCATGCCTTTATCAATAGGAATATGATACAATAAAGTCCATACAATAATCATCACATGATTGACTCTAGGGTTTTCACTAACAATCTCCCACTAGCACTAGTGCCAATCACCGTAGTATCTAATACCCAATGACCTAGTGTGACCATCATACTTTTTCTATGCCAAAGCCTTGGTCAAGGGATCTACGATGTTAGCCTCTGTGGGTACTCTACAAATCTTCACATATCCTCTATCGATAATCTCTCGAATGAGATGGAAGCACCGGAGTATGTGTTTGGTCCGCTGGTGTGAGCGAGGTTCCTTAGCCTGCGCAATCGCTCCATTATTGTCACAATAAAGCTCTATGGGATTTGCTATGCAAAACACAAATCCTGACTGTGATCTATAATCATCCTGGTCAGTTTGGAAGCTGGCATCGCTGTAACACTTTACAGCTAGCTCCTCATCACCTCCAAATATCAAGAAATATTCTTTAGTCCTTCTCAAGTACTTAAGAATATTCTTGACTGCTATCCAGTGACGCTCACCTGGATCTGACTAGTATCTACTCGTCATGCTCAAAGCATACGAGACATCAGGACGAGTACATAGCATAACATACATGATAGATCCTATGGCTGATGCATAAGGGATCTTATCGATGCGGTCTCTCTCCTCTCTAGAAGAGGGACTTTGAGTCTTCGAAAGACTCACACCATGTGACATCGGCAGAAGTCCCTTCTTAGAATTCTGCATGGCAAACCGTAGTAATACCGTGTCAATATATGTACTCTGACTTAGGCCAAGCAATCTCTTAGATCTATCTCTATAGATCTTGATGCCTAGAATACAGGCTGCTTCACCTAAGTCCTTCATTGAGAAGCACGTCCCCAGCCAAGTCTTCACAGACTGTAGCGAAGGGATGTCATTCCCAATGAGTAGTATGTCATCCACATACAATACAAGGAAGACAACTGTGTTTCCATTAACCCTCTTATAGACATAGGGTTCATCTTCATTCTTGATGAAACCAAACTGTTTGATCGCATCATCGAACTAAAGATTCCAACTTCGAGAAGCTTGCTTCAGCCCATAAATGGACCTTTGTAGCTTGCATACCTTCCCAATATGTTGTGGATCTACAAAACCCTCAGGTTGTGTCATGTACACATCCACGAGCAAGTTTCCATTCAGAAATATAGTTTTGACATCCATCTGCCAGATCTCATAATCATGGTACGCTGCAATGGCAAGCATGATCCGAATGAACTTAAACATCGCTACTGGAGAAATGGTTTCATCATAGTCAATACCATGAATTTGCTTGAAACCTTTAGCCACCAATCGTCCCTTATAGGTATGCGTATGTCCATGCATGTCAGTTTTCTCTTAAAGATCCACTTACACCCAATGGGTTTGACGCCTTCAAGAGGATCAACCAAAGTCCATACTTGGTTGGTGTACATGGATTTCATCTCGGATCTCATGGTCTCTAGCCATTTCTCAGAATATGGGCTCATCACAGCTTCCTGATAGGAGGTAGGCTCATTCTCAATGAGCATAACATCATCATGGTCAGACAAGAGAAATGAGTATCTCTCAGACTGACGACGTACCCTATCAGACCTGCGAAGAGGTAGGTCTACCTGAACAAGTGGTTGTTCAACAACTCTTTGTGCAACAAACTCATCACCCACAACACTTTGTGGTTCCTGTTCAACCTCCATCAAGGCCTCGATGCTATGGTCCTTATCTTGAATTTCTTCAAGATCGAACGTACTCCCACTAGTTTTTCTAGAAACTAAATCTCTTTCTAGAAATACCCAGTCTTTGCCACAAACACTTTGTGTTGACTGGGAATGTAGAAGTAATATCCCTTCGTCTCCTTGGGATATCCAACAAAATAACACTTATCATATTTGGGTCCCAATTTGTCTGAGACTTGACGTCGAACGTAAGCCTCACAACCCCAAATCCTCATGCATGAAAGACATCTTGGGATTTCTCCCTGTCCATATCATATATGGTGTCTTTATCACAGCCTTGGATGGTACACGGTTAAGTGTAAAGACTGTTGTGTCTAAAGCATATCCCCAAAAGGATATAGGAAGATCTGTGTGACTCATCATAGATTGTACCATATCTAATAGGGTATGATTCCTCCTTTCGGATACACCATTCCACTGTGGTGTTCCAGGAGGAGTGAGTTGGGATAGAATCCCACACTCAGCTAGATAGTCATAAAACTCATGGCTAAGGTATTCACCACCTCGATCTGATCGAAGTATCTTAATACTCTTACCAAGTTGGTTTTGTACTTCATTCTTGAATTCTTTGAACTTTTCAAAGGATTCTGATTTATGTGTCATCAGATACACATAACCATATCTACTGAAGTCATCAGTAAATGTAATGAAGTACCTATAATCACCTCTAGCAGCAATATTGAAAGGGCCGCATACATCACTATGTATAAGTCCTAACAAATCTGTTGCTCTCTCGCTGTGCCCACTAAAAGGAGTCTTGGTCATCTTGCCTAAAAGGCAAGACTCGCATGTCTCATATAATTCAAAATCAAATGAGTCTAGCAGCCCATCCTTATGGAGCTGGGATAAGCTACTCTCATTTATGTGACCTAAGGGACAATGCCAGAGATAGGTTTGGTTCAACTCATTTGACTTGAACCTTTTGATACTTATGTTATAGATGGGGCTCTCTAAGTCTAGAATGTAGAGTCTGTTCATTAGAGGTGCACTACAATAGAACATATCATTTAAATAAACTGAACAACATTTGTTCTTTATTATAAATGAAAATCCTTTCTTGTCCAAACAAGAAACCGAAATTATGTTCTTAGTCAAAGCAGGCACATAACAACATTCATCTAGTTTTAGTACAAGCCCATAGGGCAGAGAAAGATCATAAGTTCTTACAGCAACAAGAACAACTCTTGCTCCATTGCCTACTCGTAGGTCCATCTCGCCTTTTGTCAATGCCCTGCTATTTCTCAGCACCTACACATTAGTATAAATGTGAGATGCACATCTGGTATCTAATACCCATGATGAAGAAATAGAAAGATTGACTTCTATAACATTTATACCTAAAGTAGAAGTCTCACTTCTCTTCTTCTTAAGATCTTCTAGGTATGCTTTGCAGTTACGCTTCCAGTGTCCAACTTCCTTGCAGTGGAAGCAAGTCCCTTCTTTGTCCACCCCTCCTTTCGGTTTCAGTTCCTTGCCTTTGCCCTTGGCTTGGGACTTTCCCTTACCTTTAGGCTTGCCCTTGCCTTTCTTCTTTTGCACCATCAAAATTGAGTAAGATTTTCCCTTCTTAAGGTTGAGCTTAGTAGTTCTCAACATGCTGAGCATCTTAGGCAGTGGCTTATCAATTTCATTCATGTTGTAATTCATGATAAATTGATTGTATCTTTGTGGCAAAGATTGTAAGATCAAGTCAGTGGCCAACTCTTGGCCAAATGGGAATCCCATCCTCTGTAGGTTTTCTATGTACCCAATCATCTTGAGTATATATGGACCTACGGGAGTCCCATCTTGCATCTTGGACTGAAACAATGATTTAGATATCTCATATCTCTCGTGCCTTGCTTGTCCATGATATAGTTGACGAAGATGTTCAACCATATCATAAGCATTCATGAAATCATGTTGCTTCTGAAGCTCGGAGTTCATGGTCGCGAGCATGAGACATGACATATCTAATGCATCATCTTGATGCTTCTTGTAAGCATCACGGTCAGTTTGTGAGGCAGTGGCAGGAGGTGCCTCCGGAATGGGCTGCTCCAAGATGTACAGTTTCCTTTCTTGGGTGAGAACGATTCTCAGGTTCCTGTACCAATCCAGGAAATTAGCTCCATTGAGCTTGTCCTTCTCAAGGATAGAACGCAGAGAGAGAGTGTTCGTGTTTGTCGACATGGTAATCTACAACATATACAATGCAGAAAATTAATATCATATTCCATTTATCATTTAATTAGGCCTTTAATCAAATGATGCTCCCACTGAATTATAGGACTTTTATATAATCGAGTCATGGATGTGGTCAAACCACATTACTAGATTCATACAAACATGCTATAATTCTTGCGGGACAAGATCCACATCATACTAGGCCTTGAGTTAGCTTTGGCTAAATCGCCCAAGACTTAGTATGATCGGTAGGTAACACATTACCGGTTACATCTCTACGCAACTCTTGTTTATAGGATCAAGACCCACATTTACAAAAGACCTTAAGTTAGCTTTGGCTAAATCGCCCAAGATTTAGTGTAAATGCGATCTTATCCTATCTTTCCAAGGGTTGGAATATGCCTATAGTTTTACTCGATCCAATTGAGTTAACTAGTTTTACTCAATCTAATTGAGCTTACACTCACCCAAGCTATGATAGGCAGTGTTGGTGCAATTGGCCCAGGTCACGATTGACCAGGACTCGAGTTTGACTCGAATGATGTTTTGATGTTCGACAAAAATATATGACAATGAAATTGTCAAGGTAAAGTCCAAGTCTTGAGTACTTGGCACATGAAAAGGCCAAGCATGGGTCTTGGCATGAATAGTCCAACATGGGTTGGCAAGGGAAAAGTCCAAGCATGGTCTTGGCATTTTAGAAGTCCAACATGGGTTGGCAAGGGAAAGTCCAAGCTTGAGTCTTGGCATGAGAAGTCCAAGGGGTTTGATATTGGCTGCGTAAAGTCCAAGCGGGAGTCTTGCCAGCATAAGTCCAATGGTTGGCGGCGTAAAGTCCAAGCGGAGTCTTGGCGGCGTAAGTCCAATGTGCCTTGGCGGTGTAGACACCGTTAGCATGACATAGCCGATGGAAGCACCTGAAGGCTAGCGCAATGGATGAACAAGTCATGGATGACTTGGAGGGATCCGAGAGGCATGAGGCTGATGGAGGTAGCTAGAAGGCTTAGGTCTAGGCTAAGGGTGGTCTAGCAAGTATGGGGACACCATACTTGGGTTAAAACCTCATGTTTGAGGTGTGTTAGTCGACTGGTGCCATATGGCAGTCGACTGGCTTGAGTCAACTAGAGTTTGACTGCGGGAAGTGGCCTAGCGATCATTGCCACTATCGAGGGTCGGTGATGAGCAGCGATCGGTGATCATGTGATCGGTCGTGATGCTCGAATTTTCACCACAAAATGGAGTCTCACTCATTCTCGAGACGGCGGTCGGTGATGGCTCATCAGTCGACTGATGGTCATGATCAGTCGACTGATATCCTAGCCGTTGGATTTTTCCAGCGTGGATTACACCGTTGTCTCACAGCAAAAGTGTTATCAGTCGACTGATGATCCCGAGCAGTCGACTGATCGACCTTTTCCAGCACAGGTTGAAGCTATATAAGGAGCTCGTGATGGAGGAAAAACTAGGGGTTTTCTTGACACTATTTGGGGCGATTTGCTGTTGCAAATCAGGGTCTCCAAGTTGATATCAAGCAACCAAGTGATCAAGCTTCCAAACGATCCCTAACAAGTGGTATCAGAGCCCGGGGCTCTTCTACGTATTAACAACCGGGAGCTAAGACAAAAGGCTAGAGGGTCAAGATGGAATTCCAAGACAAGCTTGGATGGGATATCAACACTCCACCTCTATATGATCCAGAAGATTTTCCGGCGTGGAGAGCAAGAATGGAAACATTCTTGATGATAAACATAGAGGATTGGTTCATCCTCGTTGAAGGCCTTGAACCCCCTAGGGATAAGAAGGGGAATGTCCTAAAATTGAAAAAGTGGACCCAAGAGCAACGCCAAAAGCTCAAGACCGAAGTTAAGGTAACGAAACTTTTAGAAGATTTAATCCCTAATGATGTTTTGTGCAAGCTAGGGGATTACATGTATGCCAAGGAGCTATGTAGAAAATTGGCAAGATTCCATGAGGAGAATTCATCCTCAAGTGAAAGTGAGGAATCGGAAGTTGAGATGGAGTCAACTTCCGGATCGGAGAAAGAAGAAGTAGAAGAGGTGAAAGAAGTATCTACCTCTAGGATTGAGGAGGAGAGACCATCCTCTACATCGGAGCAACCTCAAGAAGAGCCTTCAACATCCGATCAAGATGAGGAAGCTCAAAATTCAACTCCGGCACCTACCACCACCCTAGGTAACTCAAACACTTTATTTTCAAATAAAAATCATATAATGTGCTTTGAGTGTAGGAAGTATGGGCATTACAAGAGAAAATGCCCAAAGAAGGTTAGAAAAGCTTCTCCGGCACCCAAAAGTCAACAAAAGTCAAAGGATGCCGGTTCCCCAAGTCAAAAGAGCAAGGAGCATATTATATGCTTCAAGTGCCATCAAAAGGGACATTATAGAAGCCAATGCTCTAGGGGGAGGGAAAAAACCCAAGAAGAAGCATCACAAGTAGGGGGAGCTAAGGCTAACCCTAAGGTACATTTTAGTAGTGCATCTTCTAATTTAAATGTTAAAAAGTTTGCTAGGAATTTAAATTCTCTTGCAATTTATGAAAAGCATGCTAATAGGAATAAATATTTTTGCTTAGGAGCTAAAAGTGTCCATTCTAGTAATAAGGAGAAATTTGGGACTAAGGTCCCTAGAAAAACCATAACTAGGGAATCTATTAAGAAAATACAAGAACATCTAGGTTTTAACCCTAAATGGACTAGGCATATGCCTAGGAAGTCCAATGCCCAAGGATTAAATCAAAATTCTAAAATTGGGCAATTAGAATTAGAGAACCAAGCCTTAAGGTCAAGGCTTGAAAAACTTGAGAAGACCCTTAACATTATGCAAAATCAATTTAAAGGGTATAATGGTCAAACTCCTAGGTCAATAAGTCAAAGTCAACATCTAGGACCAAGAGTCAAAAGTCAACCAAGGGCAAGAATGGTTTGGGTCACAAACCTAAGTCCAAGGTGACTTATCATAGTGTTCCATTTGACTATGGAACACTAACTAGGTCTAGGAAGACCAAGGTCAATGGGGAAGTCATCCCTAGAGTTGACCAAGGTTTGTGCCTAGTGGCCAAGGTTTCGAAGAAACCAAGGGTGGCCACTAAGAAGGTTGTTAGGGAGGCAATCCCTAAGGTTAACCTAGGCAAGACCAAAATGACCAAGGCTAATAAGCCTAGGAAGGTCATTAGGAAGGTATCTAGGGAAGTTATCCCTAAGGAATACCTAATTAACCCTAGGAGCTCAAATCGTTTTGGGTTCCTAAGAGCGTGATTAATTCACGCTAAGATGGGGTTAGGGTGTGCCAACCTTAATTGGAGGGGTAGTTAACTCAACCATGGCAAAGGTGGCACTTTAGGATATTTTCAAGGTTATAGTTACCTTGGAAATACATTTGAATCAATATCCTAAAAGATTTTAGGATGTGCCAATGCACTTTTGAAACTACGAAAAATCAATTAAATTGGCACAATTTAGGTTTAGAGGTTAGTGTGTCATTTTGGGTTTTTGGCACACTAGGGAGATTAGGTTAATATGGCAAAATATGATTAATCCCAACAAATGGCAATTAATATTAAAATTTAGGTATTATTATACCTATATATTTTATATGCCATGCTTTGTTTGCCATATAACATTCCATGACATCATGCTTACTTTCAATCATTTTATATGTCATGTTCATGTTTAGGATTAAGGTCTTAAATGTCATGTGTTTTTAGATTTCATATTATGCCATGACATCATGATCATTGGTCATGCTTAATTATTTCTATTTTTATGCCATGATCATTTCATGCATATAATTGATTAAAATTGAATTAAGGACAATGGCATGACTTGGAGTCCCATTTATAAGGGAATCAAGTAGGGTTGCCTAGAAAAATATATGAAACCATAGTATTAGGAAGAACAAAACCCACATCTCACATCCAATTTACATGTATGTGTATTTATACACCTTAGATACATGTGAGATGCTAGGATATGAGTTAAGTTCAAGGTGCATAGCTTTTGCATCTAGTTGAACCCAAACTCATCTTAACTCAACATGTGGATCATTGGGAAAGCTTGTGTACAAGTCATGTACTTAGAGCCCAAGGAATATGATCCAAAATAAGGTTTTGAAAACATTTTAAAATCATTTTGAAAAACCTTGGTGAAGTCTATCTTTTGACAGCAATCACCATTGATGAAGTTGATACAAAGTAGGGCTAAAACATTGAAAATTTCAATGGTTTTGAACTTTGTGCCAATTTCACTATTTTATGGGTAAAATAATTTTCAAATATTTTTCACCCATTGTATTGGTCATAAGTATTATACATACCAAATTTCGTGATTTTTTGATATACGTATAATTATTTATGATTTTCCAAAACTCATTTCTGATAACTGAAATTCGAAATTTGATTATCACGACGCCATTGGTGGCCGATCGATGGAGGTGCAATGATCGATTTCTGAATCACTCGACTGGTAGCCTGATTTCGGGGTAAACAAGGTTGTTTAACCCGATTTCAGCTACGGTTATGGTCCCTAATCACTCCTAGCCCTAGGATATGCTTTGGGTAGCATTGTAAAGGGTGAAAATCCATTGGATATGGATTAGGAGAAGTATTTAGGGTTTGTATCAATTTTAAGGTGTTGGGCAGTTTAATGTTGAACTTCTAACCTTAATTTGATGGTTTAGAGTTCCTATTGGCTTAGGGACTTCCCAAGGACATTGTTGGTGCAATGGTCAAGGGGGAGCATGCCTTTAGGGGGAGGTATCCATCTTGGGATGATGGATGTGTTTTTCTCCATGAAGAGGAGAAGTTATGGGAGAATATGACATCAATTGGGAATTTGATGGGATTTTTAGAAACCCAATTCCGAAATTGGGAGAGTGTATAGGATTGCCTCTCTTGAGTGATATTGGACTTATCACTAGGAAGATGGTAGGCATCCTAAGTATTTTTGAACCAAGGGGGAGATTGTAATATCTCATTGGGACATGAGACTTTGACCTCCTTGGAGAGGAAACCTTTTTGATGTTAGTCAAAAAGGGGGAGAATGTTTGGGGGAGAACAATTAAGATTACCAATTTGGAATAATTGGTAAGAGACTTGAGTTAGTGGTCTAACTCAAATAATTTATTTGGTTTTTGTCAAACATCAAAATGGGGGAGATTGTTGGTGCAATCGGCCCAGGTCACAATTGACCAGGACTCGAGTTTGACTCGAATGATGTTTTGATGTTCGACAAAAATATATGACAATGAAATTGTCAAGGTAAAGTCCAAGTCTTGAGTACTTGGCACATGAAAAGTCCAAGAATGGGTCTTGGCATGAAAAGTCCAACATGGGTTGGCAAGGGAAAAGTCCAAGCATGGTCTTGGCATTTGAGAAGTCCAACATGGGTTGGCAAGGGAAAGTCCAAGCTTGAGTCTTGGCATGAGAAATCCAAGGGGTTTGATATTGGCTGCGTAAAGTCCAAGCGGGAGTCTTGGCAGCATAAGTCCAATGGTTGGCGGCGTAAAATCCAAGCGGAGTCTAGGCGGCGTAAGTCCAATGTGCCTTGGCGGTGTAGACACCGTTAGCATGACAAAGCCGATGGAAGCACCTGAAGGCTAGCGCGATGGATGAACAAGTCATGGATGACTTGGAGGGATCCGAGAGGTGTGAGGCTGATGAAGGTAGCTAGAAGGCTTAGGTCTAGGCTAAGGGTGGTCTAGCAAGTATGGGGACACCATACTTGGGTTAAAACCTCATGTTTGAGGTGTGCCAGTCGACTGGTGTCATATGGCAGTCGACTGGCCTGAGTCAACTAGGGTTTGACTGTGGGAAGTGGCCTAGTAGTCGACTGCCACTATCGGGCAATGATCGATAGATGAGCAAATGATCGATCATGTGATCACCGACCGATGCTCGATTGGCCACAGAATGGAGTCTCACTCGACTGCTGAGACGAGCAGTAGAGTGATGGCTCATCAGTCGATTGATGGTCATGATCAGTCGACTGATGTCCTAGCCGTTGGATTTTTCCAGCGTCGATTACACCGTTGTCTCACAGCAACAGTGTTACCAGTCGACTGATGGTCCCGAGCAGTCGACTGATCGACCTTTTCCAGCACAGGTTGAAGCTATATAAGGAGCTCGTGATGGAGGAAAAGCAAGTGATTTTCTTGAGCGAAATTGAAGGGGAAAGTTGGTGCTTTCCAGTTCTTCAAAGCTAGTTCAAGGCAATCAAAGATCAAGAAATCCAAAGCTCTTGTAAAGTGTTTTTCCTTTACTTGCATTTGTATTTCATATTGTATTTGCTTGTATCTATTTGATTATTGTTGTAATCATTATTGTACGAGGTTTATCCGCCTCCAGATTGTTCCGAGAAGGAGTGTTTATTAGTGGTTGCATGTGCATCACTAGAGCTCGTAGATCTCGATCCGTGGAGTAGGAACCGTGCGGTTCTGAACCACGTTATATCCTTGTGTTAGCGTGTTGTGCATTTCGTTATCGTTATTACTTTTCTATTTCCGCTGCGCTAACGAAATTGTAGAAATAAACGAGATCGAATTCCACCAACGTACGGGAAAATGCTATTCACCCCCTCTAGCCGTTACAAATATTCCTAACAGGCAAGACCAAGATTGTTCCTCCGCACCCTACCAAGATAATATGTGTTGCTCTGCTTTGGTTGATTCAACAACAACCAATGATCGAGGTAGTGATTGGTATCAAAACTTGGTAGGCATTTTTGAGTGTATTCGATTAAGATCTAATCTAATCGTGAATGTGTTTCGTATATGCATCAAGACCTTTATTACCCTACACTAGCATGCATCACATACATACAAGCAATATACTACCATGCATCATATACATACAAGCAAAATATTCTAGCATGCATCATATACATACAAGCAAAATTTACTAGCATGCATCACATACATACAAACAAAACAAATATATATATATATATATATATATATATATATAAATTAATTGTGATGTGGTCATTGTCCTACTATGATCTTCTCAAGCCAATGAGAAGATCGAATGGTCAACCTAGGGTTAGCGGCTTCTTCAAGCGCCTCCTTTGACCGCCATATGTCATCGGCTCCCTCCTCGTATCTCCATCTACAAGTGGACTTTCCACCGCTCCATTTTGTACATTACAAACATGAAAGTCGAGTTACATTCGAGTCTAAAACTATTTACAACTAGAATTTTAAAAGAAGAGGCATGACGTGTAGGTCGCATATCCTATGCAACATGCACAACCACAAAAACGACGTACAAGCCGTATTATGAATTACAACACATTTATCATCCAATCATATTGGGGTTCTTGGGCCATGACCATCACAGAATTATACATAATTCTAAATTATGTATTTTATAGAAATTTCTATAATTTCCCCCTCTTTATTCAATTTTATGAGTCACCTCTCCGTAACGGTCCCGCTAAGCGATTTTCGGGCGCGATCGTGGGATAATACCCCTTTCGGGGTTAGGGGCAGTGCCCCTACTCACAAAATGAACTTTGCGAGTACTCCATCTTGATCTTACAGTGACTTAAGTCACTTTCCAAAAAACCTAAAGCGAGATTTCATCGTTCCGGAGAGTTTTTCTCGATGAGTTGAAGCCTGACTATCTGAGCCGAAAAAATCGCTTTTTGCATTACAGAAACCCCGGAAGTCGGCCATGGATCCGTGCGAAGGTAAATAAAAACTACATGTATGTGTTTAATACCTTTAGATCTACTCTAGATCTACATGATAAGAGTTTACCCTTGAAGCGATGCCCTTCGCTTATCCTGCTCATCCAAACGGATTGCCGGAACTCGAGAGTGTCAAGTGTACACTCCTCTATTGGTATCTACACAAGCAATAGGTGGAGAAAAGACAATCTTGAGTGTGCTAGCACTCCTTGAAGTCCACGGCAAGATGAGGAGGAGAAAGGAGATAGCTTGAGGGAAGAACCAAGGAAGAAGATGATGAAGTTACACAAATTAACTTCCCACTCATAACCCACATCAAGAGTGGCCGACCACTTCATCGAGGCGGGGTTACATGCATGCATGTAACTCCAAGAGCCAATGGCTCTTGGTCTCCCTCATGAGGTGGCACCCCATGATAAGTCAATGATGATGTGGAACAGTATCATTGGTCAGCCCCCATGCCAAGTCACCATGACATGGCAATTGGTCAAGTCAAAATTGACGATTCATCTTCCCTCTCAAGTCAAGTCAAACTTGACCTCTTATCTCCCATGGTTGATAAAATCTAACCACTTGATTCAAGTCAATTTGATTTAATGAATCTCTATTCATTAATTTAAATTGACTCAATGAATCAAATCTAAATTAGACTCATTCAACACTTGAATCGAAATGAGTCTAACTCAATTAGTCTAATTTGGATTACTCTTAATCCAATTTGGTTCATCCCATGAACCTAATCCTCATGGTTCATCATATGAAACTAATCTCCATCTAATTTCCCTTTGTGTGTGACCCTATAAGTTCTTGTAACGTTGGCAATGCTCCTAAACCAATTTAGGAACATAAGCAATGAGTGGTATCTAGCAACACATCATTGCTGCGCAAGTTACAAGAATGTTGAGATCCAACATCACCTTTGTGACTACTAATTGTGACTCTCACAATATGTGACAATGTCCCTCTATCCTTGACATCTAGATTGACCAATTGAGGCATAGATCATGTCATCCTTGGTACAATCTATATCTTGAACTCCAAGTAGACTCACTCTAATCAAATGAGCTCAATATCTCATATTGACTCATTTGGGCATGGCCATACACTTCGTGGTCTCACTCTATCAAGAATAACGATGTCACTCCCGTCATATAGGAGGGATAGATCTCATCTACATCACTAACATCCCTCCGCATAATTTGTTACATACCCAGTAATCACCTTTATAGTCCACCCATTTACGGGTGACGTTTGACGAAGGCAAAGTATGTAACTCCTTATGTAGGGAACCATGGTGACTTCAGGTCCAAGGACTAATAGTCGTACTAATAGTCACATGAGAAAGTATATGACACTCATATAACGATCCATGATACTTTCTCATGGCGGGTCATTCAATATACATTCTCCAATGCATACCCATGTGTCAACTTGATATCTCATATCCATGACTTGCGAGATCAAGTCATCAAGTTGACCTACATGCTAGTCTCTATGCATTAACATTGTCCCTGAATATTAATACTTGACTAGGAATGATTAAGAGTAGTGTTTGTAGGGATGTATACTTAAAAGTCTATTTTTTGTATGAACATCTTTATTTTGAAATAAGAATCACATGATCATTGTTTGCATATTTTTATGGTTATGCAATATTGTCTAATACCTTCCATTGTAGATAACATGGTGTGTGGTGTCACACGGGAGATCATGTTATCGGCTCCTTGTAAAGTATAAGTAAAGGCTCACAACCGAGATGGCTTTGGACAAACCATCGGAATGGTTGTAGTGTGATTTGGTATTGGTTTGTCTTGACCATAGAATCACACTAGTGCACTTTGTGTGTATTGAGCAGGACCGACACAGAGGTGATTCGATTTATTGCTGACTACATAATCGAATCGGACCTCAGATATTATTTAGTACATTCTCTTAATCCCGATATAATAACGGGCACATATACTTGGTACTCATCTCTTTGATTTACCAATGGGCGAGATTTATAGTTTAAATCGATAGGCTCGGTAAGTTGGGAGATGATATTATTTATATGGTGTGCCGTTGATTATAGGAGGAAACCGTGTCCTATATATTAGGATGATGATGTCCCCTTGAGGAGCTCATAAGGTTCATCATGTAAACCCTGCAGGTGGACTTGGTCCGGCATGATGAAAAGGTTGAGTGGTACTACTCATGGAGTTAGATGTCGATTAATTAATGGTTAGTAAATTAATTAATCGACGGACATTCGATATCTTAAACACGGGGAGAAAATGTACAAATAATATATGGAGCCCATATTATCATATGGGGGTTGGTGAGGTAGATCAATAATGGACCTTTAGTGGATTGGACCATCATTAGTGGATCGGACTTTATGTGGGCTTGATCCATGGGTGGCCAAGACCCAACTCCTCCTCATGGTCCCTAATGTAGCCCATTAACACCTCAAGATGCTTAGATCCAATGGATAGAAACAAAACACTAAGATCCATTGGTAGAGATTAAATCTCTAAGATCCGACGGTTGAGATTAAATCTCTAGATCCGACGGTTGAGATTAAATCCCTAGAACCAATGGAGGAGATTAATTCATGGCTTATCCCCAAACTCTATAAAAGGTGGCATGGGGTTGGCGTGAACATCATGATAAGGAGGAGAGCTAGGGTTTGGGCGGCAAGGAGCAATCCTAATTGAGATAGGATTGGGATTAGGGTTTTGAGGCTAGGGTGGCACCAAATAAGGAAGGTTCTTTCTCTCTTCTTCTTCCTCTTTGTGCCAACGTCCAGCAGCCTTATCCATCTCTTTTCCAGCCTTGGCCGGCGCCCAAGGTCCTCTTCTTCTTCTCCTTAGGTGGTGGAAACAAGATATAGGGTTTCCCTTGGTGTCTTGGTAGTTTTCCACCATCTCCTTCTCCTTTTAGTTGGCCGGCGGCAAGAGCTTTGATAGCTCCTTGTTGGTTGAGTTTTTGAAGGAGAAAAACATTGTTTCTCATCTTCCTCTTGCTTGGGAAAAGCAAGGAAGGAAGTGTTGCGATCTAGGAGCTTCAACTTTTGGTGGATCGTCGCCCACACGACGTCCAAAAGGAGGAGGGTCATACATTAGAAGACTAGGAGGTATACCTATTCTTCTTTCTCATTTATTCATTGCTTGTATTTATTTTTTATTTATGAGCATGTTATATTTCTGTAAATGGCTAAATAATACTTGGATCCCGAATATAAACACAAAAATCGGCGATCCGGACATCGTCTATTCCGCGGCTACTCGTAGAATAGAGGATGGTCGCTTGAACAACTAGTTTGTTCAAGTGACCTCTCTAAACGAATAGCACGACGATGACTTGGTTGCTTTGGCAATCCCTTTTGTCTAGGATTAAATTTTTTAATCCGGGGACATCGAAGGGATCACCATGGTCAAGCAACCGAGGTGAAGGGGAAGCGAAGTTTCCCCTCACGGATCAACCCCAACAATTGGTATCAGAGCCAAGGATTCCGGTTTTGTGTGTTTAGGATTCGGTTAATTTTATGCACTTTTTCATATATTATATGTGCCGGATAATAGTAGGATATGCGTAGTTTAACTCTTTGGTTGCAGGCATAAGATCCGACTATTATGGCATGTGTGTGTATGTGATTGTATGTGTGTAAATGTTTATTTTGTTGAATCCTCGGGGTTGACGAGGCTAGTATTTAGTTTTTTTTGTAAATTAAATACGGCATTGTTTAGCCGCTCTTTATTTTATTTTACTTTCGATCTAGATTCATGTACACTCCCTCGTGGAGTATAGGATCGATGGATGTAAATTAAAATAGGTTTTAGTCTCGGCTCGGATCTCCGGAGGGCTTGTACATGGCGTAGGAGGAGCGAACGAGATGGCGATGCGACGGGAGCCATATTGAAGACAAAGGCCATAATAGTTGGAAAATAATTTATTTTTCATATTTATTGCTTTTTGTTTGATATGCATGTCGTAGGCTAGGAAAATTCCTCAATTTCAAATTACTAAGTGGGAGAGGGATATTTTTATAAATTCCTGCGGCCTCCATTACAATTTGACAAGTGATGCAAACAAACTTGCGCGTCGGCTCTGAGTGCCTTCCTCCCCATCGGATGGGTTTGTTTGCGGATCACAAGGTCGAATATGGTTATAGGAAATTATCAAGGAGCGTGTGTACTTGCCCATCGTAAGGCACATAACCCAAGATAATTACCTTGGTACCGAGTAATGGTGAACACTTAGATACAAATATAAGTATCCTCCCCATCGGAGTCACTGCTTTTATTTGTAGGGCCAAAGAGGAACCAACTATTAATTTTACTTGTCAAAAAGTTAGGTTGACAAGATAGTAAAATTAATGGCTAAAACCTCCTCTTACAAATGTAGAATTCGTATACGTCCACACTATCGTGGCATACGATATTCTCGGTGTTTTGAGGTGTTGGTTGATTTTAAAAATTTTATTGTTTGAGGAATCAATAATTTTTTGAAATCTAATGTTTTGATTTATGTGATTCTTAGGTTTTCTTTCAAAATGACTTTCAACCCACTTGCTGTGATACTGAAAGAGAACAAACTTACTGGACCCAACTATGTAGATTGGAAGAGGAATCTAGATATTGTCTTGACTGCTGAGGAATACAAATATGTACTCCTCGAAGAGTGCCCTCCTAAGCCTCTGAGAGATAAGTGGGGAAAAGGAGAGAGAGAGCTATAGGAAGTGGAACAAGGCCGATGAGATGGCACGGTGTTACATTTTGGCATCTATGTCAAATGTACTCCAACATCAGCATCAAGCCATGCCCACTGCCTATGATATGATGCTCAATCTCAAGGAGCTTTTCGGACACCAGAATCGGGCTGCGAGGCAAGAGGCCATGAGAAACTTGATGACGACCACCATGATCGAGGGAACACCCGTGAGGGATCATGTTCTCAAGATGATGGCTCATTTGAATGAGCTGGAGGTCCTAGGAGCTGAGATCGATGGGGAAACCCAGGTCGATATCATACTCCAGTCTCTGCCTAGGAGTTTTGAGCAGTTTCGCCTCAACTACAACATGAACAAGAGGTTGTATTCAGGCGGAACTTCCGATGAACTCGAGCAAAGATAGGGACTATTTCGTCGAGTGCTCGAAGATCTTTGTGATGACCCGGAAGGTTTACGCTTCTAAGCGAAAGGCAAGAAGAAGAAGAAAAACAAACCGGGCAAAGGCGATGGGAGGTACTCGGATAGGAGGAGTGAAGCCGAAGGCAAGTGCTTCACTTGTAAGATGGACACTAGAAGAAGGCGCCCAACCGCAAGAACAAAGGTATATCTTTTGGACTAGTCGTTGAAACATGTTTAGCGATGTTATCTACGGCACTGGTGTGTAGATACTGAGAGCCGATCATGTCCGCAATACTTTGCAGGTTCCAGAAACAGACATGGTCAAGGGGAGATTACCGTGTACTTGGGTGATGCCACAAAGGTGGCGACTGTTGCAGTGGGAGACGTTCATTTATCTTTTGAGAAAAATAAACTTTTGGTTCTTAAGAATTGCCTTTATGTACCCTTATTTAGAAAGAATTTAATTTCAGTTTCTAAATTATTTATGGATGGATATTCTATTTCTTTCAATGACAGAGTTGTTATAAAAAGAGATAGGGACATTATCTGTTCGGGTACATTGATAGGAAATTTGTACACACTGGAACCAAAACCTCCCACGATGCAAATTGAAGTTAATAACTCATCTTCTAATTCCAATAAGAGAAAAGAACCTTCGAAGATGAACCAAACATATCTTTGGCATCTTAGGCTTAGTCACATTAACCTAAGCAGGATTCAAAGGTTGATAGCTGATGGACCTTTGGGTTCATTAGTGGTGGAGGATCTCCCAACCTGTGAATCTTGCTTGGAGGGTAAGATGACCAAGAGGCCTTTTAAGGCCAAGGGGTATAGAGCCAAAGATGTGTTAGAATTGGTTCATTCTGATTTGTGTTGTCCTATGTCTATCCAGGCTAGAGGTGGTTTTGAGTATTTCGTCTCTTTTATAGACGATTACTCAAGATATGGATACATTTACCTGATGCGCCGCAAGTCTGAATGCTTTGACAAGTTCAAAGAATTCATGGCTGATGTGGAGAAACGTCAAGGTAAAAGTATCAAAACACTACGATCTGATCGTGGTGGTGAGTACCTCTTGGGAGAGTTTAGGAACTACTTATCAGAGGCTGGGATTCAATCCCAATTGACTGCACCTGGCACACCCCAGCAGAATGGTGTAGCAGAGCGAAGGAATAGGACTCTTATGGAGATGGTTAGATCGATGATGAGTTATTCTGACTTGCCAGATTCGTTCTGGGGATATGCTCTAGATACGGCGGTATACATTCTGAACTTGGTTCCATCTAAATCAGTGCCTTCTACTCCCACAGAGTTGTGGACTGGGCGAAGGCCTAGTCTAAGACATATTCGGATATGGGGGAGTCCAGCACTTGTGCTGAAGGCAGATGCTGGCAAGTTGGAACCTCGTACAGAAGTACGATTGTTCGTTGGCTATCCCAGAGGAACGAAGGGTGGATTGTTTTATAGTCCTAGAGATCAGAGGGTGATCGTTAACACGAACGCCAGATTTCTAGAGGAAGACTATGTGATGAGCCACAAGCCCAAGAGTAAAATTGTTCTGGAGGAATTAAAAGGGGAAGTCACTTCCTTAATACCACCGGTACAAGAGGATATACCACATGTCACTGCACCGCGTGTCATAGAGGATACACATGTGATACCTCGTCGTAGTGGGAGGGTTGTGAGACAACCTGATAGATTCATGTTCTTGGGAGAATCTTCTGATTTGGTCCCTGGCGAACATGAACCTGATCCCTGGACATATTATGAGGCAATCCAAGATAAAGATGCAGTATCTTGGCAGAGTGCAATGAATACTGAAATTGAATCTATGGATTCAAATCAGGTATGGGAGCTAGTAGAACCACCCGATGGTGTAAAAACCATTGGATGCAAGTGGATCTATAAGAGAAAGAGAGGAATAGATGGGAAGGTTGAGACCTTCAAAGCAAGGCTTGTTGCGAAGGGGTATACTCAGAAAGAGGGTATCGATTATGAGGAGACCTTTTCGCCGGTAGCCATGCTTAAATCTATCCGGATTCTCTTAAGCATAGCAGCTCATATGGATTATGAGGTGTGGCAGATGGATGTCAAGACAGCTTTCCTTAATGGAAGTCTTGAGGAAAACATCTACATGAAGCAACCAGAGGGATTCATTGCTAAGGGCAAAGAGCATCTTGTATGTAAGCTTAATCGGTCCATTTATGGATTGAAACAAGCTTCGAGGTCTTGGAACATTCGGTTTGATGAGGTGATCAAGTCTTATGGATTTATTCAAAGTCCGGATGAGTCTTGTGTATACAAGAGATGTGACGGAAACGTAGTGGTATTTCTTGTACTATACGTAGATGACATTTTGTTGATTGGCAACAATATCAAGGTGTTATCGGACGTAAGGGTATGGTTGTCCAAACAGTTTGATATGAAGGACTTGGGAGAAGTGGGACACATCCTTGGGATCAAGGTTATAAGGGATCGCAAGAAAAGGATGTTGTGCTTATCCCAAGCTTCATACATAGACACGATTATGGAGCGTTTTAGCATGCAGAACACCAAGAAGGGTTTTCTACCTTTCAGGCATGGAGTACCTCTATCTAAGGAGATGTGTCCTAGATCATCTAAGGAGATAGAGGAGATGAAGGCGGTTCCTTATGCTTCGGCAGTAGGAAGCCTTATGTATGCGATGCTCTGTATGAGACCAGATATCTGTTTTGCCGTGGGCATGGTCAGCAGATATCAGAGTAATCCAGGACAGGGACATTGGACTGCGGTAAAGCATATATTGAAGTACCTGAGAAGGACTAGGGATTATATGCTGGTTTACCGGGCAGACCAATTACTCCCTGTGGGTTACACAGATTCTGACTTCCAATCTGATAGGGATAACAGTAAGTCTACCTCAGGTTTTGTGTTTACTTTGGGAGGTGGAGCCATTGTATGGAGGAGTGTCAAGCAAAAGTGCGTGGCAGACTCCACCATGGAAGCTGAGTATGTGGCGGCCTCTGAGGCGGCCAAAGAAGCTGTATGGCTCAGGAACTTCCTGATGGACTTGGATGTGATTCCTGGTTTGCCCAGAACTATCACGATTTATTGTGATAATAGTGGTGCAGTTGCAAACTCGAAGGAACCACGAGCCCATAAGGCTAGTAAACACATAGAGCGCAAGTACCACCTGATACGAGAAATCGTAAAGCGAGGAGAAGTTGCTGTGGCCAAGATTGCATCGGAGGATAACCTAGCAGATCCTTTCACTAAGGGCCTTCCGGCGAGAGCTTTTGATAGGCATGTGGAGGGAATGGGGATCAGATGTATGGCACTTTGAGGACAACATAGTCTTTTAGTATAAGTGGGAGATTGTAGGGATGTATACTTAAAAGTCTATTTTTTGTATGAACATCTTTATTTTGAAATAAGAATCACATGATCATTGTTTGCATATTTTTATGGTTATGCAATATTGTCTAATACCTTACATTGTAGATAACATGGTGTGTGGTGTCACACGGGAGATCATGTTATCGGCTCCTTGTAAAGTATAAGTAAAGGCTCACAACCGAGATGGCTTTGGACAAACCATCGGAATGGTTGTAGTGTGATTTGGTATTGGTTTGTCTTGACCATAGAATCACACTAGTGCACTTTGTGTGTATTGAGCAGAACCGACACAGAGGTGATTCGATTTATTGCTGACTACATAATCGGATCGGACCTCAGATATTATTTAGTACATGCTCTTAATCCCGATATAATAACGGGCACATATACTTGGTACTCATCTCTTTGATTTACCAATGGGCGAGATTTATAGATTAAATCGATAGACTCGGTAAGTTGGGAGATGATATTATTTATATGGTGTGCCGTTGATTATAGGAGGAAACCGTGTCCTATATATTAGGATGATGATGTCCCCTTGAGGAGCTCATAAGGTTCATCATGTAAACCCTGCAGGTGGACTTGGTCCGGCATAATGAAAAGGTTGAGTGGTACTACTCATGGAGTTAGATGTCGATTAATTAATGGTCAGTAAATTAATTAATCGACGGACATTCGAGATCTTAAAAACGGGGAGAAAATGTACAAATAATATATGGAGCCCATATTATCATATGGGGGTTGGTGAGGTAGATCAATAATGGACCTTTAGTGGATTGGACCATCATTAGTGGATCGGACTTTATGTGGGCTTGATCCATGGGTGGCCAAGACCCAACTCCTCCTCATGGTCCCTAATGTAGCCCATTAACACCTCAAGATGCTTAGATCCAATGGATAGAAACAAAACACTAAGATCCATTGGTAGAGATTAAATCTCTAAGATCCGACGGTTGAGATTAAATCTCTAGATCCGACGGTTGAGATTAAATCCCTAGAACCAATGGAGGAGATTAATTCATGGCTTATCCCCAAACTCTATAAAAGGTGGCATGGGGTTGGCGTGAACATCATGATAAGGAGGAGAGCTAGGGTTTGGGCGGCAAGGAGCAATCCTAATTGAGATAGGATTGGGATTAGGGTTTTGAGGCTAGGGTGGCACCAAATAAGGAAGGTTCTTTCTCTCTTCTTCTTCCTCTTTGTGCCAACGTCCAGCAGCCTTATCCATCTCTTTTCCAGCCTTGGCCGGCGCCCAAGGTCCTCTTCTTCTTCTCCTTAGGTGGTGGAAACAAGATATAGGGTTTCCCTTGGTGTCTTGGTAGTTTTCCACCATCTCCTTCTCCTTTTAGTTGGCCGGCGGCAAGAGCTTTGATAGCTCCTTGTTGGTTGAGTTTTTGAAGGAGAAAAACATTGTTTCTCATCTTCCTCTTGCTTGGGAAAAGCAAGGAAGGAAGTGTTGCGATCTAGGAGCTTCAACTTTTGGTGGATCGTCGCCCACACGACGTCCAAAAGGAGGAGGGTCATACATTAGAAGACTAGGAGGTATACCTATTCTTCTTTCTCATTTATTCATTGCTTGTATTTATTTTTGATTTATGAGCATGTTATATTTCTGTAAATGGCTAAATAATACTTGGATCCCGAGTATAAACACAAAAATCGGCGATCCGGACATCGTCTATTCCGCGGCTACTCGTAGAATAGAGGATGGTCGCTTGAACAACTAGTTTGTTCAAGTGACCTCTCTAAACGAATAGCACGACGATGACTTGGTTGCTTTGGCAATCCCTTTTGTCTAGGATTAAATTTTTTTAATCCGGGGACATCGAAGGGATCACCATGGTCAAGCAACCGAGGTGAAGGGGAAGCGAAGTTTCCCCTCACGGATCAACCCCAACAGTGTTCTCTATATCATCTAATTATCGATTCAACTAATCGATTGATATAGATAAGAACCTTTTACTCAAGGACAATATTATACTAAGTTATTTGGCACCAATATAAGTAAATATAATAACCATGCCTTTATAAATAGGAATATGGTACAATAAAGTCCATACAACAATCATCACATGATTTGCTCTAGGGCATTCACTAAAAGATCCACAGGTCACAAAATACAAGAAGGTACCATCGTCATCGTCCATCCTTCCCCATTCTTCGAAGGGAACACTGCTAAATCTTCTTCCCCCTTTCCTTTTCCTACCCCTATTTCTCCGCAAAGGATGGTGTCATCATCTCTTCATTTGAATACTACCTTTTTTGTCATTCAATTGCCTCCCCTTCCTCAACTACTCAGCCCCTCCTTCCCGTCTTCAACCTTGTTTGCTCTAAAGGAAACTCTTTGGCCACTTCCTTCTTCCCAAACACCATTGCACCCTCCCTTACAGTTGACATTCCTATTTCCCTTCCACCTTTGACCTTCTTCCTTTCCCTTCCTTCTACTTCACCCTTAGAGACCATTGTTGGTGCAATTAGCCCAGGTCACGATTGACTAGACTCGAGATTGACTCAAGCAATATTTTGATGTTCGATAAAACGTATGACATATGATTGTCATGGGAAGTCTAAGTCTTGTGTACTTGGAATGGGAAGTACAAGTCTTGGGTACTTGGAAACGAAAGTCCAAGCATGGGTCTTGGCAATGGTAAAGTCCAAGAATGGGTACTTGGCAATTGGAAGTCCAAGCATGGGTCTTGGCAATTGGAAAATCCGACAAGGAGTTGGCTTGGAAAGTCCAAGAGTGTGATATTAGCAGCATAAAGTCCAAGTATGGGTATTGGAAGCATAAGTCCAATGTTTGGTAGCGTAAAGTCCAAGCGTGGAGTCATGGCAGTATAAGTCCAAATGGATCTTGGCATTTGGGAAGTCGAAGGGTGTAATTTTGACTACGTAAAGTCCAAGCTGTAGTCTTGGCGGCATAAGTCCAATGATTAGCAGTGTAAAGATCAAGCTTGTGTCTTGGCAGCATAAGCTCATATGTACCTCGACAATGAAGACTCGGTAGCATGGCAATAGCCGATGGAACACCTGAAGGCTAGCATATGGATGAACATGTCATGGATGACTTGGAGGGATCCAATAGGCATGAGGCTGATGGAGGTGGCTAGAATGCTTAGGCCTAGGCTAAAGGTGATCTATCAAGTATGAGAGCAACATACTTGAGTTAAACCTCATATTTGAGGTCTATCAGTCGACTGATCAAGTGTTTTAACACTTGGCAGCCTAGTCGACTCTGAGCAGTCAACGAGGGCTATGACCAGTCGATTGGTCAAAAGTCGACTGGAGCTCGACTGTGGTCGTGTGGCCTTGGAAGTCGACTTTCATATTTGAATAGTTGATTGACCTTGAGCAGTCGATTTCTATGGAGGGTAGTCGACTGCTAGTCTCGAACATGGGCACAGATAGTTTGATAGTCGATTGAGCAGTCGTTGTTATGACATCTATCGACTACTAGGGTTTGGCAGTTGACTAATTGGCTATCCATTGGTGTTTTTCCAGCATGGATTAAGTCGTTTTCCCACAACAACTCCAGGAGCAGTCGACTGCTAGTCAAAAATTAGCCCAAATTGCTACTTTATAAGGAGCACAAAGAGGAGGATTTTAGCCATGGTTCTTGAGGCGATTTGAAGGGGAATAGTTGGTGCTTTCTAGTCCTTCAAAGTCATTCCAATGTAATCAACAAGAAAACAATACAAAGTTTTTTGTGTAAAGTTTTCTTTGTATTTGTGTATTGCTTAGTATACTTGTTGTATTTCATTCTTATTGTTGTAAGAGTATTGTAAGAGTTTCTCTACCTTCAATGTGTCACTGAGAAGGAGTGGTTTGATTAGTAGTGGTGTGCATCACTATAGCTTGCTATTGAGCTCGCCCCATGGAGTAGGAACTAGGGTTCCAAACCATTTTACATTTTGTGTCTTTGTGCTTGTGTATTCTTGTGTGTATTTGTATTAGTATTTCTATTTCCGCTACGTACTAACTATTGAAGACAAGCACGATCAAATTCCATCAAGCGAAGCAAAATGCTATTCACCCCCCCCCCCCCTCTAACGTGTCATCAACAGTCCTATAAGTGGTATCAAATCAAGGAGCTCTTCTACAGACTAACCGCTAAGGAGCAAATGAGCTAGAGGATGGAGTTGCCTAATGAATAGCAAGTCCAAACCTTCGAAAAAAATGAAAGGGTAACAAATATTTGAGTTAATGTAATCCCTAATGACATTTTGTGTAGATTAGGTGATTATGAGGATGCCAAGGAGCTTTGGAGCAAATTGGTAAAATATCATGAAGACCCATCATCGGCTCAATTGGATAAGGAGACCAAAGAAGCAAGCTCATCCTCTCAAGAGAGTGAGGATTCGAAGGTTGAAAGACCATCAACATTCGAGGAAGAGGTGGAAGAATTTGAGGAAGCCTCCACCTCTAGAATTGAGGGGGAGGAGAGACCATCCACTCTGAAGCAAAATCAAGAAGAACCATCAACATTCGAGAGAGATGAAGAAGCTCAAAATTCCCCTACCATGTAAGGTAACTCAAGCATAATAATTAGAAATAAAAATAAAATTGTGTGTTTTGAGTGTAGGGAAGTAGGATATTATAAGAGTAAGTGTTCGAAAAGGGTCAAGAAGACAACACAAGTCGTTCCAAAGACCAAGGAGATCGATGCTTCAACAATTAAGAGCAAGGAGCACATCATTTGTTTCAAATTTCATCAAAAGGGGCACTATATAAGCCAATGCCCTAAGGCAAGACAACGTAGTATTGGTAAAGGAGGAGCTACACATGTAGGGGGAGCTAAGGCAAACCCTAAGGTATAGTTCAATAATGATCTTTATTTACGTCATAATCAAAAGCATGCTAGGAGTAATTTTAATACTCTTTCTATTGTTCATAATCATGAAAGGCATGCAAATAGCAATAAATATATTTGTTTAGGTGCTAAATCTTGCAATGTTAGGGTTAAGGATTAATCTAGAACCAATAACCCTAAAATAATTCTTCCTAAGGAAGCCATTACGAAGGTAAAGAACCACTTAGGAATTAACCCTAAGGAAGGTAGGAATATGCCTAAGAGAAAGAACCATTCCCAAAAGGTTAATGAAAAATCAAAAATTGAGAAATTAGAGTTAGAGAACCAAGCCTTGAGGTCAAGGCTTGAGAAATTAGAGAAGACCCTTAGGAAGATGCAAAATCCAATTCAAGGGTCAAATGGACAAAATCTAAGGTCTAGGAGGCAAGAACCATCTAGGGGCAAAAAAGGTTTGTGTCTCAAACCCAAGCCCAAGGAGACCTACCATAGTGTTCCATTTTATTATGGAACCATCCATAGGTCTAGGAAAGTCAAGGTCACAAGGGAGTTCATCCCTAGAGTTGACCATGATGTGTGTCTAGTGACTAAGGATTCAAAAAAACCTAGGAAGGTCACTAAGAAGGTTACAAGGGGAGTTACCCCTAAGATTAACCTAGACAAGACCCAATTGACCAAGTCTTCCAAGCCTAAAAGAGTCATTAGAAAGGTACTAAGGAAGGATATGTTGGTGCAATCGGCCCAGGTCACGATTGACCAGACTCGAGTTTGACTCGAGTGATATTTTGATGTTTGACAAAGTAAGTTGACTTTGAAGTTTGACATTAATGTCTGTTGATGTTTTGGGGAGATTGTTTATACAATCAACCCAGGTTATAATTGAACAGACTCGAGTTTGACTCGAGGGAGACTTTGATGGTTGACTATGGTTGACCATGTGATTATGGGAAAGTCCAAGCATGGGTCTTGGCAAGGTAAAGTCCAAGTCATGGGTACTTGGCATGGAAAGTCAAAGTGGGACACTTGGCATTTGGGAAAGTCCAAGCATGGGTCTTGGCATGGAAAGTCCAACATGGGTTGGCAAGGGAAAGTCCAAGCTTGTGTCTTGGCATTTGAGAAGTCCAAGGGGTTTGATATTGGCGGCGTAAACTCCAAGGGTGAAGTCTTGGTAGCATAAGTCCAATGTTTAGCGGTGTAAAGTCCAAGCGGAGTCTTGACGGCGTAAGTCAAATGTGTCTTGGCGGTGTAGACACCGTTAGCATGACATAGTCGATGGAAGCACCTGAAGGCTAGCGCGATGGATGAACAAGTTATGGATGACTTGGAGGGATCCGTGAAGCGTGAGGCTGATGGAGGTGGCTAGAAGGTTTAGGTCTAGGCTAAGGGTGGTCTAGCAAGTATGGGGGTGTTGGAGATCGATTTGAAGCTAGAGGGGAGGGGGGTGAATAGCTTGTTTTCCTTCTCTACAAAAATATTAGCGGAAGCACAACAAAAATAACAATAACACAAATGAAAAACATGCTAACTTGATTCTTTTACGTGGTTCGGAGTTGGCGCTCCTACTCCATGGTGATCCTTGAGGTGGATCAACCCTAATCAAATCACTATGAAGCTTTCCTTTACAACAATCCTCCTCTTCTTACAAAGAATGAAACTTGAGCTTAGAGAGAGGAGGAGGAGATTTAAACACACTAGAAAGCTTGAAAACTCGTGGAGGCTTGAGAGAATAATCAGAGAATGAGCATTAACACCAAAAACCTCCACCATCCCTCTTTTTATAGAGAGAAGGCTGATTTTCCCATTGGAGCACGATCAGTCGACTGATGCACAACATCAGTCGACTGTCGGCGCGGTTAATAGTTTCTAAATAGCCAAATTCGCGGGATTCAGAGTCATTTCCTCCAATGGCATTCTCATAAGTCGACTGATCCATCCATCAGTCGACTGATGGAGTGATCAGTCGAGTGATCACAGACCGCAGTCGAGTGTGACTCCACTCTGTGCCCGTATTTAACTTGATCGATCGCCACAGCTGCCGCGGTTGGCGGATCGATTGCAACATCGATCATTGCCACGACCAGCAGGATCGTGATGGTCGAGTTTCATCTTATGAGTAATTCATACTTGATTTTACCCCTTAGACCTAGACTCAACCTTCTAGCTCTTTCTTAAGCCTTGCACCTCCAGGATCCCTCTGAGTCCGCGACTTGTTCATCCTTTGCACTTTGCTTCCAAGAGCTTCCTTCGGTTTTGTCATGTCTTGGGTTTCCTTTGCCAAGGCGTGCTTGGATTTTACGCCGCCAAGTCTACATGCTTGGACTTATGCTGCCAAGACTTGCCTTTGGACTTCCTTTGCCAAGGTCCGTTTGGACTTAATGCCGCCAAGACAACGTGCTTGGTCTTATGCTGCCAAACCTTTACCTTGGACATCTCTTGCCAAGATCATACTTGGACTTTGCCTTTACCTGTCACTTAATCATGTTCACCATTAGATCACAATTTGTTGCCAAACTTAGATGATTATCCAAACATCAAAACATATAAATGCTTGGGGCAATGTTGCACCAACAATCTCCCCCTTTTTGATGTTTGGCAATCATTTAAGTTAGGTCTTTTAAAGATACACACATAATCATATCACATAATCATATATCCAATTTTAACTTAAACATTCTTCTCCCCCTTTGACATACATCAAAAAGAGAAGAAAACATATATTTCATAGAAGAATTGAATGCGTTGTAATCTTGAACTAAGATATAGAATTGAAATTTAGCTCCTCCTTAATCCAAGATATAGTTCATGATGAGTAAAATACATGTGGAGCAAAAGTCTATCAAACAATTTGAAGGTTTAAATCCTAACTTTGCACCAACAATGTAAATTTGGGAATGAAAAAGATATATCTTATAAAACTCCCCCTAAAACACCGCATTAAACAGTTCTAAAAGTTGGTTTATACTCAGTATTATCATGATAAAGTTTTAGGAGATCAAAGATAAACTAAATATCAAAAAATGGAGCTATTTTTCAGAAAATACAGTGTATCTGTCGACTGGTTTATGAACCAGTCGACTGCTACGCATGAAATTCGAAATTCAGCCTTTTTAGTCTAAATTCAAAAATGCGTTAGAAATTCCAGAAATCTCAAAAAATCACGAAATTTTGCGTACACATTTCTGAAATCATACTTTATCAAGGAAAACTATTTTAAAAAATATATGTTTTCTAGATTTCGAGGTTGATACAAACTTTGAAACTAACAAAAGTTCTAATGTTTTTGCAAACTTTGTATCACTTTTGTGTTTCACTTAAAAACTATTTTTCAAAATATGATAATCATAGTTTAAAATATGTTTTATTTGACATTTCCAATCATGTTCTTAGAGCTATATCCACATCAATTGTGTATAAGCCTTCCCAATGATTGGTCCAATGAAGGATTAATGTCTCTAGATGACACTTTGGTCCATAGTTATGCATCATAACAAGCATGATGAACCAAGTGCATCTTTCTAACATCTCACATGTTGTCTAAGTGACTCAATACAAAAATCATGGTTTCCTAAGTATTTTATGAGATGCTTAAAGGTATAAATCCTAGTATTTCTATAGGATCATGCAAACCTACACCTTTACTCAACCAGACACATTCCAAGTTCTCTCCTAAGTGATGAAAATTCTACCTTGGGGAGAGCCTTGGTAAATATGTCGACTAGATTGGACTTGGATTCAATGTAATTAAGTTCAATGTCCCCCTTAGCCACATGATCTCTAATGAAGTAATGTTTCACTTCAATGTGCTTAGTCCTAGAGTGATGCACCGGATTTTTGGTCAAGTTTTTGGTGCTCACATTGTCACAAAATACTTTCATGTTGGAGTAAGATAGCTCATAATCTTCTAAGGTATGTTTCATCCATAGTAGTTGAGCTACACAACCATCCATAGCCACATACTCGGCTTCGGTGGTGGATAGGGCAACACAATGTTGCTTCCTACTACTCCAACTAACTAGGGAGGATCCAAGGAATTGACATCCACCACTAGTACTCTTCCGATCCAATTTACAACCGACATAATCGGAATCGGTGTACCCAACCAAATCAAAAGACCTAGTCCTAGGGTACCATAGTCCTACATTTAGTGTGCCTTTAATATATCTTAAGATTCTCTTAACGGCAACTAAATGATATTCTTTTGCACATGATTGGTACCTAGCACACATACCAACCGCAAATAATAT
Organism: Wurfbainia villosa; assembly: GCA_025175895.1. Taxonomy (NCBI): domain Eukaryota; kingdom Viridiplantae; phylum Streptophyta; class Magnoliopsida; order Zingiberales; family Zingiberaceae; genus Wurfbainia; species Wurfbainia villosa. The sequence goes on along the minus strand of CM045992.1, from coordinate 31,212,182 downwards.
ATCGGGTCTACTAGCGGTTAGGTACAAAAGGCTACCAATCATGCTCCTATAGAGTGTAAGATCAATTTGTTTTCCTTCTTTATCACTATCTATTTTTGTATTGGTTTCCATTGGAGTTGAAACTAGCTTATCATTTTCCAAGCCAAATTTCTTAATCATTTTCTTATCATATTTGGTCTGGTAAATATAAATTCCTTCACTTGTTTGTTTGACTTGCAATCCTAGGAAGAAATTTAATTCCCCAACTAGACTCATTTCAAACTCTTTTTCCATATTCTTAATAAAGTCTTGGAGAAGTTCATCTTTTGTTGACCCAAAGATAATGTCATCAACATATACTTGGGCTACAAAGATGTCCGTTGATGTTGACTTTATAAATAGAGTTTGATCTATACTACCCCTCTTAAAGTCCTTAGTGATTAAGAAAGATGATAATCTTTCATACCAAGCCCGGGGAGCTTATTTCAAACCTTACAAAGCTTTCCTAAGCTTGTATACATGGTTTGGATAATCCATATTCTCAAACCCGGGAGGTTGTTCTACATATACCTATTCCTTAATAAACCCATTTAGGAATGCCGATTTAACATCCATTTGATGGAGTTTGAAACCCATATAGGAGGCATACCCTTAATAGTATTCTAATAGACTCTAACCTAGCAACCGGGGCATATATTTCATCATAGTCAAGTCCTTCAACTTGATTAAAGCCCCTTGCAACTAATCTTGCCTTATTCCTAGTAATATTCCCTTGGTCATCTAGTTTGTTCCTAAAGACCCATCTTGTAGTAATGATGGTGTTTTCATTAGGTCTAGGAACTAACTCCCATACTTGACTCCTTTCAAATTGAGCCAAATCATCTTGCATTGCTAAGATCCAATCCGGATCAAGTAATGCATCTTTGATGGTTTTGGGCTCAATTTGAGAAATTAGAGCTATATGACTAGTGGGATCCCTATGAAATGACCTAGTCCTAACACCTTGAGATAATTCACCCACAATTTGATCTAAGGGGTGATTTTGATGAGCTCTTATGGTTCTAGGAGGTGTATTAATTTGAGTTTGATCATAATTAATCTCAATCCTTTGCTCATCATCGGAATCACCTCTTACTCCCCCTTGATTCAATCCTCCCCCTTGATCATTACCCCCTAAAGTTAAATCTTAGAATTGTTGGGTAATTTCTTGATGTTCATTATTAATATCATCATCAATAGGGGATTTCCTAGGGTATGTATTGGAAGTTTCATCAAATTGGGCATTTGAAGATTCCTCAATCTTTTGAGTCCTTTTATTGTAAATTATATACCCTACACTAGTGGATGAGTATCCAACTAAGATTCCTTCATCCGCTTTGGACTCAAACTTACCTAGGTTGTCTTTTATATTTAAAATATAAACTTTGCATCCAAAGACCTTAAAATAGTGAATTGTTGGAATTGTACCATTCCACAATTCAAATGGGGCTTTTCCTAGGAACCTATGAATTAACACCCTATTTTGGATATAGCAAGCGGTGTTAACCGCTTCTGCCCACAAGTAGCTAGGTAAGGAGTATGCATTAAGCATTGTCCTAGCCGCTTCTTGTAGGGCACGATTTTTCCTTTCCACAACCCCATTTTGTTGGGGTGTTCTAGGACAAGAAAACTCATGCTTGTACCCTTGTTCTAAGCAAAAGGTTGTGAAATTAGAATTCTCAAATTCTCCACCATGATCACTACGGATCCGGTTGATTTTGAGTTTTCTTTCATTTTCTACTCTCTTGCTAAATCCTATGATTATTCCTAGGGTTTCATCTTTATTTTTCAAGAAAAATACCCAAGTAAATCTAGAGAAATCATCTACTATTACTAAATAATATTTACTACCAATCATAGAAGGGGTACTATGACAATCAAATAAGTCCATATGCAAAAGTTCTAAAGGCAAAGCGGTACTAAGTAAATTTTTACCTTTGTGTGATATTTTTGATTGTTTCCCTTCTTGGCATGCATCACACATTTTGTCCTTGAGAAATTTGACTTTGGGCAAACCTTTGACTAACTTCATTTTTACTAGTTTGGCTATGTTCTTCATGTTTATGTGTCCTAGCCTCCTATGCCATAGCCAACTTTCTTCCTCTTTTGCAATAAGACACTTAGTAGAAGCATTACTAGCATAGGATAAATCAACATAATATATATTTGATATCCTAAAACCTACTAACATGCAATCATTTAGAGTTTTGTGTCTTATAAAACATTTTGAGGAATCAAATTTAACATCAAAGTTTGCATCACATAGTTGGCTTACACTAAGTAAATTAAATTTCATATTTTTAACTAATAATACTTTATGAATGGCAAGGTTGGGGGATACCTCAATTGTGCCCTTTCCTAGAATCTTAAGTTTCCCGCTATTACCAAATGATACTTTTCCTTTGCTAGTGTGGTTGATAGTAGAGAATTTTCTCTCATCACCGGTCATGTGCTTTGAGCACCCACTATCAACTATCCACAAGCTTGGTTCATCTACCTATATCACATGAAAAATACAATCCTTAGGTACCCAAATCTTAGGACCACTAGCATCAATTAGAAATTTCTTAGGTACCCAAGCCTTTCTACCCTTGCTTTTAATCATGGATTTTCTACTAACAAGAGATGTAAATGCTACCTCCTTTTCCTTAGGTCTATATCCCAATTCGTCCTTGTTGTAAATAGCCCTTTGATCCTTAATAATCATGTCTAGGTATTTAGAGCCATTAGTAAATTTTTCTAAACATGCTCTTAAGTTACCTATTTCTTTTCTTAATTCATCATTTTCATCCCTAAGGGTACATTCATCACTAGATAATTTACCACAAGATGATTCTACACTCTTAAGTGATTTAATCTCTATTTTTAAATCCTTAATCCTAGTTTTCAATCTATTTAAAGCATTTTGAAGACATGCAATAGTCTTGTAAAGTAAATCTACCTTAGGTGAGTTGTTTACCTCATCATCATCACTTGATGATGATTCGTCGCTTGAAGAGGAAGAGGACTCCTCGCTTGAGCTCCCGACTTCTTCCTCTAATGCCATGAGGGCTAGATTCTGGGTGGCATGGCATACTTCTTCATCGTCGGAAGAATCCTCCATGCTTAGGGTGTCCCATGTTTGAGCCACCATTGCCTCCTTCTTCTTCTTCTCCTTCTTTTCTTTCTTTTTCTTTTCCTTCTCCTCCTTCTTTAGTTCCGGGCAATTTGGCTTTATATGCCCTTTCTTGTTGCAACCAAAACAAGTTACGTTAGAGGTAGAATTTGAACTATTTGAAGACTTACCTCTTGAGGATTAGAACATCCTCCTCATATCTTTCTTGGTGAGTTTCCTTGACTTCCCACCAAATTTCTTAACGTAATGTGCCACCTCGCTTGTCGATAACTCATCTTCACTACTTGATGAGTCTTCTTCGGATTGGGATGAGGAGAACACTTCCTTCTTCTCCTTCTTCTTTTTGTCCTTCTTTCCTACAAAAAGAGCTATACCCTTCTCTTTGGATGAAGTATTAGCTTGTTCATGTAATTGAAATTCACAAAATAGTTCATCTAACTTAACCAATGAAAGATCCCTAGAGACCTTATAGGCATCTACCATTGAGGCCCATAAGGTTGTTCTAGGGAAAGCTTGTAGCACATACCTTACAAGGTCTCGGTTTTCGACCTTTTCACCTATTACATGTAGTTCGTTGACAACTTCTTTGAAGCGACCGTGCATTTGGCTCACAGTTTCATTGGTCTTCATTGAGAAGCTTTGATGTTGGCCAATTAGAAGATCTCTCTTGGCCCTTCTTGTTTCTTTGGATCCTTCGTTGAGCTCGATCAACTTCTCCCAAAGTTCCTTCGCCGATTCAAATGGCCCCACCTTGCTTAGTTGCTCTTTTGACAAACCACATTGAAGGGTGGTTGTTGCCTTGGCATTGGCTTGAGCCTTCTTGGCCATGTCTCTCGTCCAATCCTTCGTCGATATGGGTGCTCCGTGTTCATCCACCGGCTTCTCAAAACCATCTACAACACTAAACCAATTCTCATATCATTCATTAAGTAATACTCCATCCTACCTTTCCAATAGTCGAAGTCGTTGTCGTTGAAGAACGGAGGCCTCGCCGTGCTATACCCCTCTTGAAAAGCCATTTTTGCTCCGGTTGATTGTTAGATCTTCCGATGCGATCCGGGCTCTGATACCACTTGTTGGAGATCAATTTGAAGCTAGAGGGGCGTGAATAGCTTGTTTTCCTTCTCTACAAAAATCTTAGCGGAAGCACAACAAAAATAACAATAACACAAATGAAAAACACACTAACACGATTCTTTTACGTGGTTCAGAGATGGCGCTCCTACTCCACGGTGATCCTTGAGGTGGATCAACCCTAATCAAATCACTATGAAGCTTTCCTTTACAACAATCCTCCTCTTCTTACAAAGAATGAAACTTGAGCTTAGAGAGAGGAGGAGGAGATTTAAAAATACTAGAAAACTCGTGGAGGCTTGAGAGAATAATCAGAGAATGAGCATTAACCCCAAAAACCTCCACCAGCCCTCTTTTTACAGAGAGAAGGCTGATTTTCCCGTTGGAGCACGATCAGTCGACTGATGCACAGCATCTGTCGACTGCCGACACGGTTAACGGCTTCTGAACAGCCGGATTTGTAGGATTCAGAGTCATTTCCTCCAACGACATTCTCATCAGTCGACTGATCCATCCATCAGTCGACTGATGGAGTGATCAATCGAGTGATCACAGGCCGCAGTCGAGTGTGACTCCACTCTGTGCCCGTATTTAACTTGATCAATCGACTACCACTGTTGGCAGTCGACTGATTGCAACATCAGTCGACTGCCATAACCAAAGCGATGATGATGGTCGTGGTTTCATCCTGACTCGATCAAATCTGACGATCAGATAATGAGTAATTCATACTTGATTTTACCCCTTAGACCTAGACTCAACCTTCTAGCTCTTCCTTAAGCCTTGCGCCTCCAGGATCCCTCCGAGTCTGTGACTTTTTCATCCTTTGCGCTTTGCTTCCAAGAGCTTCCTTCGGTTTTGTCATGTCTTGGGATTCCTTTGCCAAGGCGTGCAAGGACTTTACGCTGCCAAGTCTACATGCTTGGACTTACGTTGCCAAGACTTTCCTTTGGACTTCCTTTGCCAAGGTCCATTTGGACTTAATGCCGCCAAGACAACATGCTTGGTCTTATGCCACCAAACCTTTACCTTGGACTTCTCTTGCTAAGATCATACTTAGACTTTGCCTTTACCTATCACTTAATCATGTTCACCATTAGATCACAATTTGTTGCCTAACTTAGATGATTATCCAAACATCAAAATATATAAATGCATGGGGCATTGTTGCACCAACAGGGGGCACCAAACTTGGGCTAAAACCTCATGTTTGAGGTGTGCCAGTCGACTGGTGCCATGTGGCAGTCGACTGGCATAGTCAACTAGGGTTTGGCTGCAGGATTTGACCAAGCAGTCGACTGCCATATGTGGGTAGTCGACAGATTGGCTGATCAGTCGACTGATGCTCATGAAATTGGGCACAGAATGGAGTCAAGACTCGACTAGTCGAGTGAAGGCTCCTTCAGTCGACTGATGATGGATCCATTGGACTTATCCAGCGTGGATCTAGCCGTTGTCTCATGACAATAGTGGCATCAGTCGACTGATGGTCCAGAGTAGTCGACTGATCGACTTTTTCCAGCACAGGTTGAAGCTATAAAAGGAGCTCATGATGGAGAAAAATACATCCGGTTCTTGAGAGCTATTGGGCCGATTTGTTGCTGCAAATCAGGTCTCCAAGTGCAAGCAAGCAACCAAGTATTCAAGCAATCAAAAATAAGTGTTGTAAAGTCTTTTCTTTACTTGTCTTTTTTATTTTCATTGTATATTGCTTGTATTTCGTTCTTGCTGTTGTAAGATCATTTGTACGAGGTTTCTCCACCTCCGACTTATGTCGAGAAGGAGTTATTGTGATTAGTAGTGCATGTTTGCATTGCAAGGGCTTTTAGAGCCCGATCCGTGAAGTAGGAACCGTTCGGTTCCAAACCACGTTAAATACTTGTGTATTTATGTTTGTCTATTTCGTATTGCTTCAATATTATTCCATTGCGCGCTAATGAAATTTGTAGACGAACGCAAAATGAATTCCATCACGCGACGCTATTCACCCCCCTCTAGCGGCCTCAAATCCCTTACAATTGGTATCAGAGCCTGGGGCTCTTCTACGGATTAAACGCCGAGAGCTAAAGAAGCAAGAGGGAAGATGGAATTCCAAGACAAGCTTGGATGGGACATCAACACTCCACCGCCATATGATCGAGAAGACTTTTCGGCGTGGAAAGTAAGAATGGAGACATTCTTGATGATGGATATAGAGGATTGGTTCATCATCGTAGAAGGCTTTGAACCTCCTCGGGATAAGAATGGAAATGTCTTGAAATTGAAGATGTGGACACAAGAGCAACGTCTCAAGTTCAAGACTGAAGTCAAGGTAACAAAGCTTTTAGAAGATTTGATACCTAATGACATTTTGGCGAGTTTAGGTGAATTTCAAGATGCCAAGGAGCTATGGGACAAATTGGCCAAGTTCCATGAGAAGCCTCACTTGGCACAAGTAGAAGAAGAAGAATCTTCATCGGCTCAAGAAGAGGAAGAAGTCGAGGAAGAATCATCATCATCTTCACAAGCGAGTGAGGACTCAGAAGTTGAGAAGGAATCAACTTCTGGATTGGTGGAAGAAGAGGAGACCTCCACCTCTAAGATTGAGGGGGAGGAGATTAGAGCATCTACACCGGAGAAATCTCAAGAAGAATCATCTACATCCTGTAGAGAAGAAGAGCAAGCTCAAGAGAACCTCACCACCACCCTAGGTAACTCAAGCATATCAATTAATAACAAAATTCATATAATATTCTTTGAGTGTAGGGAATCCGGACACTACAAGAGTAAGTGTCCAAAAAGGGTTAAGAAAGCTCCTCCGGCACCAAAAGTCAATGAAAAAGTCAAGGATGTCGGTGTCCCCACCAAGAAGAGCAAGGAGCACGTGTTGTGCTTCAAATGCCGACAATCGGGACACTATAGGAGCCAATGTCCTAGAAGAAAGGAGGGAGCTTTACAAGTAGGGGGTGTCTCTAAGACTAACCCTAAGGTATATTTTCATAATGCTCATTCCTTAAATTCTAAGCAAAAGCATGCTAGAATTAATTTTAATAATTTTTCTATTACTCATGAATCAATGCATGCTAGAAATAACGATTATGGTTGTCTAGAAGCTAAACATGTTGGTTTTAGGACTAAGGAGAAATCTAGAAATAATAACTCTAGACCTATTTCAAAGAAGAAGAAATTTGGGACTAATGTCCCTAGAAATGTCCTTCCTAAGAAAACAATTAAGAAAATCGAAAATCATTTATGCATCAATCCTAGTAAAGGTTGACATATGCCTAAAGAGAATGGTAATGCCCAAAAATCTAATCAAAAATCAATTGGGCAATTAGAGTTAGAAAATCAAGCCTTGAGGTCAAGTCTTGAGAAATTTGAAAAGACCCTTGCAAGTATGCAAAAACAATTTAAAGGGTCAAATTATCAAACTCTAGGATCTAGAAGTCAACAAAAAGGGTGTAGGATACAAGAATCATCTAGGAGATAAGGTTTGGGTCACAAGCCTATGTCTAAGAAAGTAATGCCTACTTATCACAATGTTCCATTTGATTATGGAACTAAACCTAAATATAAGAAAACCAAAGTCTCTAGGGAAATTATCCCTAAGGCCAACCATAGTATGTGCCTAGTGGCTAGGGTTTCTAAGAAACTTAAGGAAGTCACTAAGAAGGTTACTAGGGAGGCAATCCCTAAGGCTAACCATGGCAAGACCATAATGACCAAGGCTAACAAGCCTAGAAGGGTCATTAGAAAGATATCTAGGGAAGTCATCCCTAAGGAATACTTAATTAATCCAATGAGCTCAAATAGATTTTGGGTTCCAAGGAGCGTGATTGACTCACGCTAAATGGGTTAGGATGTGTCAACTTTGATTGGATGGGTAGTTAACTCAACCATAGCAAAGTTGACATTTTAGGTTATTTTCAAGGTTATGGATACCTTGAAAATAGGTTTGATTTTATATCCTAAAAGGTTTTAGGATGTGTCATATATTTTTGGAATCATGAAAAATCAATAAAATTGACACAATCTAGATTTAGAGGTAATGGTGTGCCATTTTAGGATTTTGACACACTTTAGGAATTAATGTATCAAGAGAAGTGCTTAAAGTTTATAAGTCACATCAAGAGTGATATTCAAGTGCCACACACCTTGACGTCTTACACTTACCATGCTTCATGTGTTTTACCATATGTTTGCATGGAAGAAATATTTATGGTATATTGCATCTCACAAAACAGGTCATTCATCTTGATTGTATATTTCCACACTTAGAAAGGGTGAGATGGTAGGATTTTAAAATCATAGGATGCTAATGATTGTTAACATGAAATAAAATACCAAAATACATTAACAAATATATGAATATAAGCATAACATTAATATATTCGACATACAAGAGTAAACATGATAAAATGAAACAAATTGAGTGAAGAAATCGAAATTCACTCAATTTCAGAATTGGAAATCAGAGATCAGTCAACTGATACAGTTTATCAGTCGACTGTTACTACTGTAGCACGATACAGTGAGTCCGATAGTCGAGTGTTGTTTCCAAGACTCGACTGTTTTGTACAGCAGTCAACTGATAGGATACATCACTCGACTGATGGTACGCTCATTCGAGGCGTATGATCATCACCGAGTGGTCACGAGCAATGAGTGATGATCGATCACGACCGATGTTACCGTAGCACGATTACGTAATACTCGCAATGAGCGCCGAGCCAAGCAATGATCACGGCTCAAGAAACCGCCATAACTCGATCACCAACTGATGTCACACATCAGTCGATTGGAGTCACGATTTTATAATGCCAAACCACTAGGGTTCAGCGTCTTCACGCTCGTTTCCCTCGCGATTTTCGCTCCGATCGGCGCTCATCATCTCTGGTCAACCTTTCCTCGTCCACGCCGGCGACCAAAGCCCTAGGGTTGGTACTCTTCTCTTTCGGTTGTGTCTTTCATCTCTATATAACCCTAATGGTATCTCACAACCCTAATTTTTTCTTCTCCAAACGATTAGGGTTCCGGCAAGACCCTTTCTCCGGCGATCTTTGTGGCGTTCCCTTCAGCAGCTTCTTTGTGCCTTCCCTTCATCACCTTCAAATGGCACCAAAGTATAACTTCTATACCCCTTAAACTTTAGATTTTTGTCTTTACAACTCATTGTGATCTAATCGTGTATTTTGTATCATTGCATTTCATTCCATTGCATTGCATTCATATAGACGACAACGTAGGAACGACCTGATTGAGGTCGCATCACGATTGTACCAACCCATGTCGGTTAGGTACATCGATATCGACTTCTTTCGGCATTATTGTGGCGATATCATGGAGATTCTAGCATACTATCAACTCATGAAGATAGTCCTTTGTACTCATGCCATAAATGATGATCTCCTTAAGGAGTTCTATCAAAACATAAGGAAGGTAGATGATGGTCCTACCTACACTACTCGCGTTGCAAAACGTGACTTAGAGTTCACTCCTGTGATATTGCAGGAGTTTCTTGAGTGTAGGCCATCGGATGATACTTTCTGTTGGGATGTATACTGAAAGCTTAGCTCTTTTGTATGAACATCTTTATTTTGAAATAAGAATCACATGATCATTGTTTGCACGTTATATTTATATGTGTGCATATTGTCTAATACTTTACATTGTAGATAACATGGTGCTCGGGTGTGGCACAGAAGATCATGTTATCAGTCCCTTGTAGAGTATAAGTAGAGGCTCACAACAAAGATGGTTTTGGACAAACCATTGGCATGGTTGTAGTGTAGCTTGATATTGTTTTATCTTGAACATAGAGTTACACTAGTACACCTCGGTGTATTGAGCAGGACCGACATAGAGGTGATTCAATTTATTGCTGACTACATAATTGAATCGGACCTCGGATATTATATTGTACATGCTCTTAATCCCGATATAATAACGGGCACATGTACTTAATATTTATTTCTTTGATTTACCAGAGGGTGAGATTTCTATGGATTAAATCAATATGCCCGGTAAGTTGGGAAATGATATTATTTACATGGTGTGCCGTTGATTATAGGAGGAAACTGTGTCCTATATATTAGGTTGATGATGTTCCCTTGAGAAGCTCATAAGGTTCATCATGTAAACCCTAAAGGTTGACTTAGTCAACATGATGATAAGGTTGAGTGGTACTACTCGAGGAGTTAGATGTTAATTAATTGATCGTCAGTAAATCAATTAATTAACGGACATTCGATATATTAAACACGGGGAGATAAATGTACAAATAATATAAGGAGCCCATATTAATTTATGGGGGTTGGTGAGGTAGTTCGATGATGATCCTCTAGTGGAATGGAACATCATTGATGGATCAAGTTTGTGTGGTTCCGATCCATCGGGTGGCCAAGACCCAACTCCTCCTCATGGTCCCTATCGTAGCCTAATATAAACCTCATGAAGTCTAGATCAAATGATGGAAAACAAATCTCTAGATCCGACGATTGGGATTAATTCCTAGAACCGACGGTTGAGATTAAATCTCTAGATCCGACAGTTTGGATTAATTCCTAGAACTGACGGTTGAGATTAAATCTCTAGATCCGACGGTTGGGATTAAATTCCTAGAACCGACGGTGGAGATTAAATCTCTAGAACCGACGGTTGAGATTAAATCTCTAGATCCGACGGTTGGGATTAATTCCTAGAACCGACGGTTGAGATTAAATCTCTAGATCCGACGGTTGAGATTAAAACCCTAGAACCGACGGTGGAGATTAAACCAAGGCCTAAACCTAACTCTATATATATGGGAGATTGGGTTGGGCGGCAATGAAGTTTTTTTTTGGTTGGAGTTGGATGGCTTGGGCGGCAAGCAACCTTAAGGAGGAAACCCTAATTAGGGTTTTGGCTCCTTAGGTTGGGCGGCCAAGGTGGTGAAGGTGGGTGGGTGGCAACTAGTGGAAGAGCTTGTCTTCTTCCTTGTAGGTGGCTAGCTCCTAGATCTCTACTTTCCACTATCCTTAGGCGGCAATAAACCTATGGAGGAAACCCTAATTAGATTAGGGTTTGGCTCTTTGGATTGGGCGGCTAGGTTTGGAAGTTATGGTTGGGCGGCAACTATAGGGGAAGGGCTCATCTTCTTCCTTCTAAGGGTTGGCCGGCCACTACCTTCTCTTCCTCTACCTTGGGCGGCAAGAAATCCAAAGGAAGCTTGGTTGGGCGGCTAGGGTTTGGAAGGTAAGGTAGGTGGCAACTATAGGGGAAGTGTTCTTCTTCTTCCTAGGGTGTTGGCCGGTTCCTATCCTTTTTCCTATACCTTTGGTGGTGCCCAACCTATTCCTCTTTTCCTCTTGTTTTCCTCTTGGCCGGCGGCACTAGGAGCTAGGGTTTGTCCCTAGTTCGGTTGCTTGGTTGTTTCCATTATGTTCTCTCTATTCTTGGGGCCGGCGACATCAATCCTTTGTGGATTGGTGGTTGGCTCAAGCAAGAAGGGAAAGAGAGTTCTTCTTTCTTTGGATTGAAGAAGATCTAAGAGGCTTCGACTTGTGGAGGATCTTCACCCACACGAAGTCTACAAGGAGGTTAGGACATACGATAGAAGATCAAGAGGTATAAAAGTTTTATAACTTTTATTTATGATCTTTGCATGTTTTTATTATTATGTGGATGTTTACTTTATGTATGTGTTGATTATACATGTTTATATTCATATGTATTTTTATAATCATGGACCCCGAAGATAAACAAAAAAAATCGGCGATCCATCCATCGTCTCTTCCGCGGCTAACCGACTAGAAGAGTTTAGTTGCTTGAACAACTAGTTTGTTCAAGCGATCGCTCGAGTCGTTGGCACGACGACGAATTGGTTGTGCTTAGGAAACTCATCCCATCCGGATTAGTTTTCATTAGTGAAAATTTTAATCCGAAGACATGGGAGCCAATGAGCATTCCGAGGACTAGCACATTGCCAACAAATGGTATCAGAGCCATGGTTTCCGTTTTTGTGTGTTTTGGATTCGGTTACTTTCATGCACATATCATATATTTAGTATACCGGATAATAGTAGGATGTGCGTAGGCTAACTTTTTTGTTGCAGGCATAAGATCCGACTATTATGGCTATATGTGTGTATGTGATTGCATGTGTGTATGATTGTATATTATTTGAATCCTCGGGGTCGACGAGGCTAGATTAGTATTTAATTTTTGTAATTAAATACGGCATTGTTTAGCCACTCTTTATTTTATTTTACTTTCGATCTAGATTTCATGTACACTCCCTCGAGGAGTATAGGATCGATGGATGTAAAATAAAATAGGTTTTATTCTCGGCTCGGATCTCCGGATGGCTCGTACATGGCGTAGGAGGAGCGGACGAGGTGGCGACACGACGGGACGCATATTAGAGAACAATGCCATAATAGTTGGAAAAATTCTAATTTTTCCATATTTATTGCTGATTTGTTTTATATGCATGTTGTGTGTGCTTGAAAATTCCTCATTTTCAATTTACTAAGTGGGAGAGGGATATTTTAATTAATTCCCGCGGCCTCCATTACAATTTGACATGTGATGCAACAAACTTGCGCGTCGGCTCTGAGTGCCTTCCTCCCCATCGGATGAGTTTGTTTGCGGATCACTAGGTCAAATAATGGTTATAGGAAATTATTTAGGAGTGTGTGTACTTCCCCATCGGTAAGGCACATAATCCGAGATAATTCCCTTAGTATCGTGTAATGGTGCACACTTAGATGCAAATAAAAAGTATCCTCCCCATCGGAGTCATTGCTTTTATTTGTAGGGCCAAAGAGGAACCAACTATTAATTTTATTTGTCAAAAAGTAAGGTTGACAAGATAATAAAATTAATGGGTAAAACCTCCTCTTACAAATGTAGAATTCGTATACGTCCAAACTATCGTGGCATGCGATATTCTCGGTGTTTTGAGGTGTTGGTTGATTTCGGAATTTTATTGTTTTGAGGAATCAATAATATTTGAAATCTAAAGTTTTGATCATTGTGATTCTTGGGATTTTCAAAAATGACTTTCAGTCCACTTATTATGATACTAAAGGAAATAAACTTACTGTACCCAAATAATGTTGATTGGAAAAGAATCTAGATGTTGTCTTATTTGCTAAGAAGTACAAGTATTCTCTCTTCAAAGAGTGTCCTCAAGCCATGGTTGCTCAAAAAGGTTTCTACTTCTAAGCCAAAAGGAAAGAAGAAGAAGAAACAAGGTGGAGCTAATGTGGTGGGAGGATCTCAGTGAGGAGTGAAGAAGCCGAAAGGCAAGTACTTCACTTACAGGCAAGATGGACATAAGAAGAAGGATTGTCCCAATCCGAAGCAAGAACAAAAGCATATCTTTTGGTCTAGTCGTTGAAACATGGTTAGAGGTGTTATCTACCGGAACATGGTATGTAGATACGAGAGCCACTAATCATGTCTGCAACACTTTGCAGGGGTTCCAGGAAACCTGACAACTAGCCAAAGGGGATATTACCATTTACTTGGGCAATGCCATGAAGATGGCGGCTATTGCAGTGGGAGATATTTTATTTATCTTTTGAGAAAAATAAAGTTTTTGGTTCTTAAGAATTTTCTTTATGTACCTTTATTTAGAAAGAATTGTTTTCGGTTTCTAAATTATGGATGGATAATTTATTCCTTTTAATGACAGAATTGTTATGAGAGGAATAGGGATATTATCTATTCAGGTACATAGAAAGGAAATTAATAATTTGAACCACAAGCTCCCACGATGCAAATTGAAGTTAAATAACTCATCTTCTAATTCCGATAAGAGAAAAGAACCTTCGAAGATAAACCAAACATATCTTTGGGATCTTAGGCTTGGTCATATTAACCTGAGCAGAATTCAAAGGTTGAAAGCTGATGGACCTTTGGGTTCATTAGTGGTGGAGGATCTCCCAACCTGCGAATCTTGCTTGGAGGGTAAGATGACCAAGAGGCCTTTCAAGGCCAAGGGGTATAGATCCAAAGATGTGTTGGAATTGGTTCATTCTGATTCGTATGGTCCTATGTCTATCCAGGCAAGAGGTAGTTTTTAATAATTCATCTTTTTCATAGACAATTATTCAAGATGACATTACGATCTAATCGTAGTGGTGAATACCTCTTGGGAGAGTTTAGGAATTACTTATCAGAGGCTGGGATTCAATCCCAATTGTCTGCACCTGGCACACCCCAGCAGAATGGTGTAGCGGAGCGAAGGAATAGGTCTCTTATGGAGATGGTTAGATTGATGATGAGTTATTCTGACTTGCCAGATTCGTTCTGAGGATATGCTCTAGATACGATGGTGTACATTCTGAACTTGGTTCCATCTAAGTCAGTTCCTTCTAATCCCACAGAGTTGTGGACCGGGCGAAAGCCTAGTCTAAGACATATTCGGATATGGGGAGTATAGCACATGTGCTGAAGGCAGATACTGGTAAGTTGGAATCTCGTACAGAAGTATGCATGTTCGTTGGCTATCCCAAGGAGACGAAGGGTGGTTTGTTTTATAGTCCTAGAGATCAGAGGGTGATCGTTAGTACGATTGCGAGATTTCTAGAGGAGGACTATGTGATGAACCACAAGCCCACGAGTAGGATTGTTCTTGAGGAGTTGATAGGGGAAGTCCCGACTTCAGTACCACCGATACAAGAGGATATACCACATGTCACTGCACCGCATGTCACACAGGATACACAGGTGATACCTCGTCGTAGTGGGAGGGTTGTGAGATAGCCTGATAGATTCATGTTCTTGGGAGAATCTTCTGATTTGGTCCCTGGCGAACATGAACCTGATCCCTGGACATATGATGAGACAATCCAAGATATAGATGCAGCATCTTTGCAAAGTTCAATGAATACTGAGATTGAATCCATGGATTCAAATCAGGTCTGGGAGCTCCTATGCATAGCAGCTCATATGAATTTATGAGGTGTGACAGATAGATGTCAAGAGAGATTTCCTTAGTGGAAGTCTTGAGGAATCCATCTATATGAAGCAACCAGAGGGATTCATTGCTAAGGGCAAAGAGTATCTTGTATGTAAGCTTAATCGGTCCATTTGTGGATTGAAGCAAGCTTCAAGGTCTTGGAACATCCGCTTTGAGGAGGTAAATCCAGTCTTATGGATTTATTCAAAGTTCGGATGAGTCTTGTGTATACAAGAGATGTGACGGAAATGTAGTGGTATTTTTGTACTATACGTAGATGACATTTTGGTGGTTGGCGACAACATCGAAGTGTTATCAGACGTAAGGGTATGGTTGTCCAATGAGTTTGATATGAAGGACTTGGGAGAGGTGAGACACATCCTTGGGATCGAGGGATCGCTGGAAAAGGATGTTGTGCTTATCCCAAGCTTCATACATAGACATGGTTCTGGATCGTTTTAGCATGCAAAACTCCAAGAAGGGTTTTTCTACCTTTCAGGCATGGAGTTCCTTTATCTAAGGAGATGTGTCCTAGATCATCTGAAAAGATATAGGAGATATAGGCAGTTCCTTATGCTTCGGCGGTAGGAAGCCTAATGTATGCTATGTACGAGACCCGATATCTGCTATGTCGTGGGCATGGTCAGAAGATATCAGAGTAATCCAGGACAGGGACATTGGACTGCGGTAAAGCATATATTGTAGTGCCTGAGAAGGACTAGGGATTATATGCTAGTTTACTGGGCAGACCAATTACTCCCTGTGGGTTACATAGATTCTGATTTCCAATCTGATAGGGAGAACAGTAAGTCTACCTCAGGTTTTGTCTTTACTTTTGGAGGTGGAGCCATAGTATGGAAGAGTGTTAAGCAGAAATGCGTGGTGGACTCTACCAAAGAAGCTGGGTGGCTCAGGAACTTCCTGATGGACTTGGATGTGATTCCTGGTTTGCCCAGAACTATCACAATTTATTGTGATAATAATGGTGCAGTTGCAAACTCGAAGGAACCACGAGCCCATAAGGCTAGTAAACACATAGAGTGCAAGTACCACCTGATACGAGAAATCGTAAAGGAGGTAGAAGTAAGCTGTCGCCTAGATTGCATCAGAGGATGACCTAGTAGACCCTTTCACTAAGGCCCTTCTGGCGAGAGCTTTGATAGGCATGTGGAGGGAAGGGGAATCAGATGTATGGCAGTATGATGACAACATAGTCTTTTAGTATAAGTGGGAGATTGTTGGGATGTATACTGAAAGTCTAGCTCTTTTGTATGAACATCTTTATTTTGAAATAAGAATCACATGATCATTGTTTTCACGTTATATTTATATGTGTGCATATTGTCTAATACTTTACATTGTAGATAACATGGTGCTTGGGTGTGGCACAGAAGATCATGTTATCAGTCCCTTGTAGAGTATAAGTAGAGGCTCACAACCAAGATGGTTCTGGACAAACCATTGGCATGGTTGTAGTGTAGCTTGATATTGTTTTATCTTGAACATAGAGTTACACTAGTACACCTCGGTGTATTGAGCAGGACCGACATAGAGGTGATTCAATTTATTGCTGACTACATAATTGAATCGGACCTCGGATATTATATTGTACATGCTCTTAATCCCGATATAATAACGGGCACATGTACTTAATATTTATTTCTTTGATTTACCAAAGGGTGAGATTTCTATGGATTAAATCAATATGCCCGGTAAATTGGAAAATGATATTATTTACATGGTGTGCCGTTGATTATAGGAGGAAACCGTGTCCTATATATTAGGTTGATGATGTCCCCATGAGGAGCTCATAAGGTTCATCATGTAAACCCTATAGGTTGACTTAGTCAACATGATGATAAGGTTGAGTGGTACTACTCGAGGAGTTAGATGTTAATTAATTGATGGTCAGTAAATCAATTAATTAATGGACATTCGATATCTTAAACACGGGGAGATAAATGTACAAATAATATAAGGAGCCCATATTAATTTATGGGGGTTGGTGAGGTAGTTCGATGATGATCCTCTAGTGGAATGGAACATCATTGATGGATCAAGTTTGTGTGGTTCCGATCCATCGGGTGGCCAAGACCCAACTCCTCCTCATGGTCCCTATCGTAGCCTAATATAAACCTCATGAAGTCTAGATCAAATGATGGAAAAAAATCTCTAGATCTGACGGTTGGGATTAATTCCTAGAACCGACGGTTGAGATTAAATCTCTAGATCCGACGGTTGGGATTAATTCCTAGAACCGACGGTTGAGATTAAATCTCTAGATCCAACGGTTGGGATTAAATTCCTAGAACCGACGGTGGAGATTAAATCTCTAGAACCGACGGTTGAGATTAAATCTCTAGATCCGACGGTTGGGATTAATTCCTAGAACCGACGGTTGAGATTAAATCTCTAGATCCGACGGTTGAGATTAAAACCCTAGAACCGACGGTGGAGATTAAACCAAGGCGTAAACCTAACTCTATATATATGGGAGATTGGGTTGGGTGGCAATGAAGTTTTTTTTTTTGGTTGGAGTTGGATGGCTTGGGCGGCAAGCAACCTTAAGGAGGAAACCCTAATTAGGGTTTTGGCTCCTTAGGTTGGGCGGCCAAGGTGGTGAAGGTGGGTGGGCGGCAACTAGTGGAAGAGCTTGTCTTCTTCCTTGTAGGTGGCTAGCTCCTAGATCTCTACTTTCCACTATGCTTAGGCGGCAAGAAACCTATGGAGGAAACCCTAATTATATTAGGGTTTGGCTCTTTGGATTGGGCGGCTAGGTTTGGAAGTTATGGTTGGGCGGCAACTATAGGGGAAGGGCTCATCTTCTTCCTTCTAAGGGTTGGCCGGCCACTACCTTCTCTTCCTCTACCTTGGGCGGCAAGAAATCCAAAGGAAGCTTGGTTAAGGCTAGGGTTTGAAGGTAAGGTAGGTGGCAACTATAAGGGAAGTGTTCTTCTTCTTCCTAGGGTGTTGGCGGTTCCTATCCTTTTCCTATACCTTGGTGGTGCCCAACCTATTCCTCTTTCCTCTTGTTTTCCTCTTGGCTGGCACTAGGAGCTAGGGTTTGTCCCTAGTCTGCTGTTTGGTTGTTTCCATTATGTTCTCTCTATTCTTGGGGCCGGCGGCATCAATCCTTTGTGGATTGGTGGTTGGCTCAAGCAAGAAGGGAAAGAGAGTTCTTCTTTCTTTGGATTGAAGAAGATCTAAGAAGCTTCGACTTGTGGAGGATCTTCGCCAACACGAAGTCTACATGGAGGTTAGGACATACGATAGAAGATCAAGAGGTATAAAAGTTTTATAACTTTTATTTATGATCTTTGCATGTTTTTATTATTATGTGGATGTTTACTTTATGTATGTGTTGATTATACATGTTTATATTCATATGTATTTGTATAATCATGGACCCCGAAGATAAACAAAAAAAACCGGCGATCCGTCCGTCGTCTCTTCCGCGGCTAACCGACTAGAAGAGTTGAGTTGCTTGAACAACTAGTTTGTTCAAGCGATCGCTCGAGTCGTTGGCACGACAACGAATTGGTTGTGCTTAGGAAACTCATCCCATCCGGATTAGTTTTCATTAGTGAAAATTTTAATCCGGAGACATGGGAGCCAATGAGCATTCCGAGGACTAGCACATTGCCAACACTTTCATCTTCTATCCTACCTTCGATGCCCCTCCTCCTGAGCCGTTTGATCATATTTCTTTGGACTCCATGCATGAGGACATCTTTCATCATCCTCGCCCACCAGCTCAGAACCTATTCCCTATCACTGAGCTATCTGCCCATGACAATATACTTTACAAAGTCATTGTTGGGTGTTTTCTCCCTATCGTTGTTGGTGCAATCTGTTGGGAGGATCGGGACGGCCGGCTAGAGTGAAGTCGTTGCCCAATAACGGCTGCTTTCCATTTTGGATTCCATCCAACGGTATTGGCATCAGTCGACTGATGGCACCCATCAGTCGACTGATGTCAATCAGTCGACTGATGTCAATCAGTCGAGTGCTCGACGAGATCGACTCCATTCTGTGCCCATGCACAGTGTCATCAGTCGACTGATCAAGCCATCAGTCGACTGCCCATGCCGTCAGTCAACTGATCAACTTGATTCAGCTGACTTAAACAAGTCGATCGAACCATCGACTCAGAGCAGTCGACTGCCATGACATGGCAGTTGACTGGTGTCGGGAAAACTCATTCGACACTTGGCCAAATGGCCAAGTTTCACCTAAGAGCTACCCCTTCCCGGGTTACATTCGCTCACTCTCATCTCTCGAAGTCCCTCACCTTCGAAGTTCTCTTCGTTTACGGCCACGTCCCTCGGCAGCATCAGGTGCACGACTCTGCAATGCTCCTTCGCTTCTCTTGCCTGGAAGTCTACTTCCTCCGGCTTCACTCCAAGCTTCTCGTCCGGCGGTCCCTCGGATGCTCCAAGCGCACGGCTTCCGCAAAGCTATCCTTCACCGACTCAAGGACCGAGTCATGAGATGTGAAACTCGCCACGGCTCCATGTGCGAATTACTAAGTCCTGCACGACTTCAATGCACAAATCAAATCAACATAATAAACTAACTTAAACCCTTTGCCACACACATCAAAATCTAATCATGGCAAGAGATTGCCCTAACAATCTCCCCCTTTTTGATGTGTGGCAATCCGTTTAAGTTAGGTAAAAACATTTGATAAAAATTCTAAGGTAAGAAGGCATGTAAACATAAACATAATATAGAAACATGCAACTCCCCCTTAATCCATGAAACTCCCCATACAAATTTTCTCCCCCTATCATAATTTACTTAAACATAATCAATTCTCCCCTTTTGACACAATCAAAATGATTAACACTAAGTTATAAACTCATGGAATCAATTATAATAGGAGGAAAATTCCAAAAATTGTTTTAAAACCTGATATCAGCCTTTACTATTCGGAATATCAGGTCACCAGTCGATTGGCTCAGACTACCAGTCGACCGACACACTGTTTTCAGGAATTCTGATTTCCGGGGTGAAATTCAGAAATGCATTAAAAATTCCAAAAAATTTGAAAAATCATGAAATTTGGGGAACATATTTCTATTAAGTATATCTATCAATGAAAAATAGTTTTTCATGAAAAATCATTATATTTTCTGATATTTGCCAAAAATCCAAAAGCTTTAAAAACTACTAGGTTTTTGATTATGATAGTATCCATTTTAACACCTAGTTTCAGTTTGAATTGTTTCAAAACATGAATACACATATTTTAAAGTAATAAATTGTTTTGAAAACATATGAAATATCAAACCATGATCTTTGGGCAATATGTCTATGAATTAAACATAAGCCTTCCCCATGATTGGTCTATTATTGCTATTTTGATACTTTAAATGACCATCTAAATGCCATAGGCATTAGTGGACATTTGTATCATCCTAACATCTCACCCATGCTATGTTTTCAATCAAGGTAGCCTATTGTGAGTGTGAGATGTATCCTAGAGGGTATTTGTATATACTTAACCATTTATATTCATGCAATTCTATCAAGGTTAAGTATCAACCTAACAATCCTCATGATCATAAAGATATATATGAATGAATTACACATTATGATCATGAAATACATGTATTCAACAAGTAATAATCATGCATTAGGTATTACATGATGATAATTAGCAAATATCACCTAAGGCATGATTTAAATCCTATTTCTCCTGATGATGTGCCAAATTTCAAAATCATAAATCATGATTGCAAATATACATAGCAATTACATTAATCATCATGATTTAAGAATTATTAACTATTTATAGGCACATTATCATCACCTAACACTATTTAAAAATGTTGTCCTGCCATCCTAAGTCAACCAAAATATGATATAGGTCAATTGCATATGGTTGACTACCCTAGGGTTTTTTAACCCTTAAGGATGGATTTTGGAACCCAAAATAAGTTCTTGCCTATGGGATTCACTAGATACTCCTTGGGGATCCATTTCCTAGCTATTACTTTCTTCTTATCTTGTCCCCTAGCAATTAGGCATTTATAGGCCTTTTCATTTTTCTTTTCTTTGTATCCTAGGCCCTTTTTGTTGAAGCTTGCTCTTTGGCTCACTATGATCATGTTCAATGTGTTGGAGCCAATTGTGAATTTCTCTAGGGCTTTTGTCAAATAGTCTACCTTTTCCCTTAAAGCCCTATTTTCCTCTATGCATGCATCATTAACATCAAGAGGCATATAGTTATCATGTGAGCATGCATCATTATCATTATCATTAAAACATGCTTTTTCTAATTTTTGCTCTAATTCCTTAATTTGGTCAAGCATGCTTTTGTTCTTTTTCTTGGCTCTAAATAAGTCCTTAGTGAGGCTAGAAATCATAGACATAATTTGCTTACGGGGTAGATTTGTTACCTCACTTACCAAATCCTCTTCTTCGGATGAGGATGATGTAGAGGCTCCCCCTTCACTTGAGCTCTCTCCACTTGAGCTTGATTCTTCATTTTCGGTGGAGGAGCAATCCAAGTTGTCAAATGCCATCAATGCTGGGTTGGTGACAAATGCATTTTCTTCCTCGGATGATGATGAAGATGAGGAGGAAGGGTCATCCCATGTCTTGGCCTTGAATGCTTTGGCCTTCCCCTTTTCCTTTGCCTTCTTTTCTTCTTCCTTTTTCTTGTTCCCCTTTTTCTTGTTCCTTTCTTCTTTCTTCTTCCTCTCTTCCTTGCTCTTGTTTAGGAGGGGACAATTATCCCTTATGTGGCCCTCTCCTTGGCAATTGTAGCATATGATCTTTCCTCTTGGTCTCCTATTCCTATCATTTGACTTATTAAATCTAAAACCTTTTAATGCACGCCTTACCCTCCTTACCATATACGCTTCTTCCGTGCTATCCATGGAGGAGGAGGAAGAGGCTTCATCATCATCGGAGGAGGGGATCTCTATCTTCTTCTTCCCTTTATTTGCCATCAATGCTACTCCCCTTGAAGGTTGAGGTCTTGGCTCTTCTTGTATTCCTTCAAGCCTCGTTTCGTGGAGCTCCATTGTTGAGAAAAACTCCTCCAAGGTACTTACTTCCAAGTTCTTGGAGATGTAAAATGAATCCACCATGGAGCTCCATCTTGAGGAGCGGGGAAAGGCATCTATGACCTTCATTACCATATACCAGTTGGAGAGCTTTTCACCTACACTTGTCAAATCGGTTAGAACTTCCTTAAATCTAGAGTGTAGGGATTTTACCTTCTCTCCCTTTTCGATTTTGATATTGGACAATTGGGAGCGAAGGACATCTCTCCTTGCTAGCTTCGCCTCGGATGTGCCTTCATGGATCTCTATTAATTTGTCCCACATTTCCTTGGCACTAGTACACTCTTCTATCCGGTTGACTTCTTGTTGGGGCAGTACATTGTATAGATGATGCTTGGCCTTTGAATTTGCCAAGTATTCTTCTCTTTGCCTCTTGCTCCACCTTGATTTCTCCAATGGCTCCCCATCTTCTTTTCTAGGCAACTCGAAACCGTTTTCCATTATTAAAAGGATTTCAAAGTCGGTTTCGAAGAATACCTCCATTCGCTTCTTCCACCAAGCGAATTCGCCGTCGAACTTCGGTGGGTGAATGTTTGAGCCGGCCATTTTGAATGTTGCTTGTTGTGGCGGTTAGTCCTCGACAAGCTTTCCTTGGCTCTGATACCACTTGTTGGGAGGATCGGGACGGACGTCTAGAGGGGGGTGAATAGCCCTCGTTCGTTGGATGTCGTATTTTGCTCGTCTACAAAACGTTAGCACAAGCGGAATATGCAAATACAAATAAATAAAGCAAAAGATAAACAAACAATACAAACACCGAGATGTAACGTGGTTCACGGCTACGTCGCTAATCCACGATCTGATTCGTCCACGGTGAATCACTCCGCAATCTATCCACTAGATCTCTCCTTTGCACAAAGCTAGGTGGTGGTAACCTCTTTACACAAAAACACTCCCCTTACAAATATAATGGAAATAAGCTCAAGTAAGAGGATGGAAAGCTTTAGGGAACTTTGGGAGAGTATTCGAGCATAAGCATTAGGCTCCCAAAGCCTCATCCCCTTCCTTTTTATAGAGGAAGAGGGTTTCTTACCGTTAACACAGGAGCAGTCGACTTATGGCACCCATCAGTCGACTGGTCCTGTAGCCATTGCCTAATAACGACTACTTTTCACGTTGGATTCCATCCAATGGTATTGGCATCAGTCGACTGATGGCACCCATCAGTCGACTGATGTCAATCAGTCGAGTGCTCCACGAGATCGACTCCATTCTATGCCTGCGTACGTGTCATCACCGACTACCATCCTTGGCGATCCGATCAAGCCATCACCGATCCGCCATGCCATCACCGATCGATCAACTTGATTCAGCTGACTTAAACAAGTCGATCGGACCATCGACTCAGAGCAGTCGACTGCCATGACATGCCAGTCGACTGGTGTCGGGAAAACTCATTCGACACTTGGCCAAATGGCCAAGTTTCACCTAAGAGCTACCCCTTCCCGGGTTACATTCGCTCACTCTCATCTCACGGAGTCCCTCGCCTTCGAAGTTCTCTTCGTTTGCGGCCACGTCCCTCGGCAGCATCAGGCGCACGGCTCTGCAATGCTCCTTCGTTTCTCTTGCCTCGAAGTCTACTTCCTCCGGCTTCACTCCAAGCTTCTCGTCCGGCGGTCCCTCGGATGCTCCAAGCGCACGGCTTCCGCAAAGCTATCCTTCACTGACTCAAGGACCGAGTCATGAGATGTGAAACTCACCAAGGCTCCATGTGTGAATTACTAAGTCCTACACGACTTCAACACACATATCAAATCAACATAACAAACTAACTTAAACCCTTTGCCACACACATCAAAACCTAATCATGGCAAGATATTTCCCTAACACAATCGGCCCAGGTCACGATTGACCAGGACTCGAGTTTGACTCGAGCGATGTTTTGATGTTTCAACAAAAACATATGACAATGTAATTGTCATGGGAAAGTCCAAGTCTTGAGTACTTGGCATGGGAAGTCCAAGTGGGACACTTGGCATTTGGTAAAGTCCAAGCATGGGTCTTGGCAATGGAAAGTCCAACATGAGTTGGCAAGGAAAGTCCAAGCATGGGTCTTGGTAATGGAAAGTCCAAGCATGGGTCTTGGCATGAAAAGTCCAACATGGGTTGGCAAGGTAAAGTCCAAGCATGAGTTTTGGCATGAGAAGTCCAAGGGGTTTAATATTGGCTGCGTAAAGTCCAAGCGGGAGTCTTGGCGGTATAAGTCCAATGGTTGGCGGCGTAAAGTCCATGCGGAGTCTTGGCGGCGTAAGTCCAATGTGCCTTGGCGGTGTAGACACCGTTAGCATGACATAGCCGATGGAAGCACGTGAAGGCTAACGCGATGGATGAATAAGTCATGGATGACTTGGAGGGATCCAAGAGGCATGAGGCTGATGGAGGTGGCTAGAAGGCTTAGGTCTAGGCTAAGGGTGGTCTAGCAAGTATGGGGGCACCATACTTGGGCTAAAACCTCATGTTTGAGGTGTGCCGATCGGCCCGGTGCCATGTGGCGATCGCGACCGAGTCAACTAGGGTTTGATCGCAGAAGTGGTCTAGCATCGCCGGAGGTGGGCGGCCGATCGATAGCTCAGCGATTATCGATCGTGTGATCAGTCAACTGGTGCTCGAATTTTCGGCCACATAATGGAGTCTCACTCGACCGCTGCGACGAGCAGTCGAGTGATGGCTCATCAGTCGACTGATGTCCTAGCCATTGGATTTTTCCAATGTGGATTACACTGTTGTCTCACAGCAACAGTGTTATCAGTCGACTGATGGTTCCGAGCAATCGACTGATCGACTTTTTCTAGCACAGGATGAAGCTATAAAAGGAGCTCGTGATGGAGAAAAAGAGAGCGATTTTCTTGAATGAAATTGAAGGGGGAAGTTGGTGCTTTCCAGTCCTTCAAAGCTAGTTCAAGGCAATCAAAGATCAAGCAATCCAAAGCTCTTGTAAAATGTTTTTCCTTTACTTGCATTTGTATTTCATTGTATTTGCTTGCATCTATTTGATTATTGTTGTAATCATTATTGTACGAGGTTTCTCCGCCTCCGGATTGTTCTGAGAAGGAGTGTTTATTAGTGGTTGCGTGTGCATCACTAGAGCTCGTAGAGCTCGATCAGTGGAGTAGGAACCGTGCGGTTCCGAACCACGTTACATACTCGTGTTCTTGTTGTGTTTGTGTATTTCGTTATTGTATTATATCTATTTCCGCTGCGCACTAACGAAATTATAGAGACGAACACGCGATCGAATTCCATCTACGAACGGTCAAACGCTATTCACCCCCCCCCTCTAGCGGTGTCAAATATCCTACAATTGGTATCAGAGCAAGGTTGCTCTTCAACGGATTAACAATCGGGAGCAAGACGCTAGAGGGTAAAAGATGGAAGTACAAGATCAATTAGGTTGGGACATCAACACACCGGTGCCCTACACCCTATACGGACGAGAAGAATTCAATTCTTGGAAGGGATAAATTGAGGATTTTATTACGATGAGAGACTTTGAGGAATGGTCTGTTTTGATGGATGGATTTGAATATCCAAGAGGACCAAGAGGTGGATTCCTCAAAAAGAAGAGATGGACCGAAGAGCAAGTTCAAGCATCCGAGAAAAATGATAAGGTGATAAAATTTTTAATTGATTTAATGCCTAACAATATCTTGTGTATGTTAGGTAATTATGTAGATGCTAAAGAGTTATGGAGTCAAGTGGCAAAGCTCCATGAAAACTCATCATCGATCCAAGAAGAAGAAGAATAAGAGGAGTGCTCACCCTCTCAAGCTCAAGAAAGTTCACCATCAATTCAAGAAGATAAGGAGGGTGAAGAAGAGAGATCATCCTCACAAGGAAGTGAGGATTCGGAGGTTGATAGGGAATCAACATCCGGATCGGAAGAGGTGGAGGAAGTGGAAGAAGCATCCACCTCAAGGATTGAAGGGGAGGAGAGAACCTCCACACCGGAACATCAAGAAGAAGCTTCGACATCCAGTCAAGATGAAGAAGCCCAAAGTCCAATTCCGGTCCTTATTAACCTAGGTAACTCAAGCAATTTAAGTTTAAATAAAAATCATATAATTTTCTTTGAGTGTAGGGAAACCGGGCACTATAAGAGAAAGTGCCCAAAGAAGATCAGAAAAGCTCCTCGGCACCAAAACCTCAAGAAAGATCAAAAGATGTCGGTGCCACCACTAGAAGAAGCAAAGAGCACGTCATTTGCTTCAAGTGTCAACAACCGGGGCATTTTAGGAATTCATGCCCTAGGGGGAGCAAGAAAGTCAAAGAGGGAGCTATACATGTAGGGGGAGCCTCCAAGGCAAACCCTAAGGTATATTTCAATAATGCACCTTCTAGATTTAATAGTCAAAAGCATGCTAGGAATTTTAATTCCCTTGCAATTCATAAAGAGCATGCTAGAAGTAAGGAATTTTGCTTAGGTGCTAAAAATGTTTACCTTAAGAGTAAGGAGAAATTTGGGACTAATGCCCCTAAAAATATTTTACCTAAGGAATCAATTAGGAAAATAGGAGAACATCTAGATCTAAATCCTAAATGGACTAGGCATATGCCTAGAAAGTCTCATTCCCATGGTTTAAATCAAAATTCTAAAATTGGGCAATTAGAATTAGAGAATCAAGTCTTGAGGTCAAGGCTTGAAAAACTTGAGAAGACCCTTAAAATTATACAAAATCAATTTAAAGGGTCAAATGATCAAAAGTCTAGGTCCAAATCTCAAAGTCAACACTTAGGACTTAAGAGTCAAAAGTCAACCAAGGGCAAGCAAGGTTTGGGTCACAAACCTAAGCCTAAGGTGGCTTATCATAGTGTTCCATTTGACTATGGAACACAAACTAGGTCTAGGAAGACCAAGGTCAATAGGAAAGTCATCCCTAAGGTTGACCAAAGGTTGTGCCTAGTGGCTAGGGTTTCTAGGAAACCTAGGGTAGCCACTAAGAAGGTTGCAAGGGGAGTTACCCCTAGAGTCAACCTAGGTAAGACCCAAATGACCAAGGCTAACAAGACTAGGAGGGGCATTAGGAAGGTATCTAGGGAGGTTATCCCTAAGGAATACCTAATTAACCCTAGGAGCTCAAATCGGTTTTGGGTTCCTAAGAGCATGATTGATTCACGCTAGATGGATTTAGGGTGTGTCAACCTTGATTGGATGGGTAGTTAACTCAACCATGGTAAAGATGACACTTTAGGATATTTTCAAGGTTATGGTTACTTTGGAAATAGATTTGAATCAATATCCTAAAAGATTTTAGTATGTGCCAATGCACTTTTGAAATTAAGAAAAATCAATTAAATTGGCACAATTTAGGTTTAGAGGTTAGTGTGCCATTTTGGGTTTTTGGCACACTAGGGAGAATAATGATAATATGGAAAAATATATCTAATTATATCAAATGACAATTAATATTAAAATTTAGGTATTACTATACCTATATATTTTATATGCCATGCTTTGTTTGCCATATAACATGCCATGACATCATGCTTACTTTTAATCATTTTATATATCATGTTCATGTTTTAGGATTAAGGTTTTAAATGTCATGTGTTTTTAGATTTCATCTTATGCCATGACATCATGATTATGAGCATATGCTTATTTATATCATCATTAATGCCATAATCATTCATGCATTTAAGAAAATTTCAATTGAAATTTATTTAAGGACTATGGCATGACTTGAAGTCCCATTTATAAGGGAATCAAGTAGGGTTGCCTTAGAGAATGCATGAAACCCTAGATTAGGATGAACAAAACCCACATCTCACATTAAATTGACATGTATGTGTATTTTATACACCCTAGATACATGTGAGATGCTAGGATATGAGTTAAGTTCAAGGTGCATAGTTTTTGCATCTAGATGAACTAAAACTCATCTAATTTCAATTATGGATCATTGGGAAAGCTTGTGTACAAGTCATGTACATAGAGGCCAAGGAATATGATCCAAAATAAGGTTTTCTAAAACATTTTAAAATCAATTTAGAAAACCTTAGTGAAACCTATCCTTTGATAGCAATCACTATTGATGAAGTTGATACAAAGTGAGCTAAAACATTGAAGTTTTTCTTCACTTTTGGATTTTGTATCAATTTCGATAGTTTATGGGTAAAATAATTTTCAAATAATTTTCACCCATTGTATTGCTTATAAGTAATGTACGTATGAATTTTCACGAATTTTCAAAATACGTAGAATTACTTATGAATTGTCAAAATTGGATTTTGATAGCTGAAATTCAGAAATTTCAAATGATCGATCGGTGGGACAAGGTGATCGGTGATTAAATGTGATCGTTATTCTTTGTCGAGTCATTGCCTGTGTCTGATTTTGGGTTAACAAGGTTTGTTTAGCCCGTGTTCAACTATGGTAAAGGTTCCTAATCACTACTAACCCTAGGATATGCTTTGGGAAGCATTATAAAGGGTGAAAATCCATTGGATATGGATTAGGAGATGTGTTAGGTCAAAGTATCAAATTTAGGGTATGGAAAGTTCAAGTTTGAACTTAGAACCTTAATTTTGATGGTTTAGAGTTTCTATTGGCTTAGGGACTTCCCAAGGACATTGTTGGTGCAATGGTCAAGGACGAGCAAGCCTTTAGGGGGAGTTATCCATCTTGGGATGATGGATGTGTTTCTCCTCTTGAAGGGGGAGAAGTTATTGGGAGAGTATCATCAATTGGGAAAATTGATGGGATGTTTGAGAAACCCAATTTTGAAATTGGGAGAGAGTATAGGATTGCCTCTTTTGAGTGATATGGGACTTATCACTAGGAAGATGGTAGGCATCCTAGGTATTTTTGGATCAAGGGGGAGATTGTAAGATCTCATTGGGACATGAGACATTGACCTCCTTGGAAGGAAAACCTTTTTGATGTTAGTCAAAAAGGGGGAGAATGTTTGGGGGAGAACATTTGGAGAGTGTTTACCAATTTGGGATAATTGGTAAGGGATTTGAGTTAGTGTTCTAACTCAATGATTTGTTTGGTTTTTGTCAAACATCAAAAAGGGGGAGATTGTTGGTGCAATTGGCCCAGGTCACGATTGACCAGGACTCGAGTTTGACTCGAGTGATGTTTTGATGTTTCGACAAAAACATATGACAATGTAATTGTCATGGGAAAGTCCAAGTCTTGAGTACTTGGCATGGGAAGTCCATGTGGGACACTTGGCAATTGGTAAAGTCCAAGCATGGGTCTTGGCAATGGAAAGTCCAACATGAGTTAGCAAGAAAAGTCCAAGCATGGGTCTTGGCAATGGAAAGTCCAAGCATGGGTCTTGGCATGAAAAGTCCAACATGGGTTGGCAAGGTAAAGTCCAAGCATGAGTCTTGGCATGAGAAGTCCAAGGGGTTTGATATTGGCTGCGTAAAGTCCAAGCGGGAGTCTTGGCAGCATAAGTCCAATAGTTGGTGGCGTAAAGTCCAAGCGGAGTCTTGGCGGCGTAAGTCCAATGTGCCTTGGCGGTGTAGACACCGTTAGCATGACATAGCCGATGGAAGCACCTGAAGGCTAACGCGATGGATGAATAAGTCATGGATGACTTGGAGGGATCCGAGAGGCGTGAGGCTGATGGAGGTACCTAGAAGGCTTAGGTCTAGGCTAAGGGTGGTCTAGCAAGTATGGGGGCACCATACTTGGGCTAAAACCTCATGTTTGAGGTGCGTGCCCGGGTGCTATGTGCTATAGCGGTCGGACCGAGTCAACTAGGGTTTGATCATGCGGAAGTGGTCTAGCGATCATTTGCCCGGAGGTGGGCGATCGGTGATGGCTCAGCGATCGGTGATGCTCGATTTTCGACCCGAATGGTGTCTCACTCGGCCGTGCGACGGCGATCAAGTGATGGAGCTCAATCGTGATGCTCATGATGATCGTGATGTCCTAGCCGTTGGATTTTTCCAGTGTGGATTACACCGTTGTCTCACAGCAACAGTGTTATCAGTCGACTTATGGTCCCGAGCAGTCGACTGATCGACTTTTTCCAGCACAGGTTGAAGCTATAAAAGGAACTCGTGATGGAGAAAAAGAGAGCGATTTTCTTGAGCGAAATTGAAGGGGGAAGTTGGTGCTTTCCAGTCCTTCAAAGCTAGTTCAATGCAATCAAAGATCAAGCAATCCAAAGCTCTTGTAAAGTGTTTTTCCTTTACTTGCATTTGTATTTCATTGTATTTGCTTGCATCTATTTGATTATTATTGTAATCATTATTGTACGAGGTTTCTCCGCCTCCGGATTGTTTTGAGAAGGAGTGTTTATTAGTGGTTGCGTGTGCATCACTAGAGCTCGTAGAGCTCGATCCGTGGAGTAGGAACCATGCGGTTCCGAACCACGTTACATACTCGTGTTCTTGTTGTGTTTGCGTATTTCGTTATTGTATTATATCTATTTCTGCTGCGCACTAACGAAATTGTAGAGACGAACACGCGATCGAATTCCATCTACGAACAGTCAAACACTATTCACCCCCCCCTCTAGCGGCGTCAAATATCCTACAATTGTGACTCGGGGTCTGGCCAAGATTTGACCTCCCCATCTTATTCTTATGTATGCCTTGCGTCATAGATTAGATATAAACATTGCATTGAACATGTTTCATTGCATTGTACATTTCATATCCCCTGTGCAAGGGAAAGTGCATATGCCTTTTGGCCATCTCATCACTGTATGGCTAGAGTCTATAGGCATTAACATTAACAGGGGATCTCTGAGGCCGCTTTCCGAGGTTTACGACTCTATATCAGTTCGTAACTTCTCATTGGCGAAGCTGTGGATCAGACATGGGCAGATAGAGCTGGCACCTCGACCTCCGCCCAGGCCACGTAGGGAGCCACCTCTGGTACCGGGGGAGCATGCAGACCGGCATGAGGATCCAGTTGCTACTGACGAGGAGGACTAGATGCCAGCAGATGCATCAACGACAGGTCTTTCAGATCGGATTGCCCAGCTGGAGTCCAGCTTCCTGGATTATCAGTAGATGATGGACTCCCGACTAGCAGAGCTTATATCAGGGTAATCCTCCATGGGTGAGCATCTCAGTCGGATAGAGGAGCGCTACATTCGGATTGAGGAGTCACAAAGCTGCATTGAGCAGTGTCAGCTCGATATGTACGAGATGATGCGAGCATGGAATTTGGGTCAGCAGCCACCTCCGCCTCCACCTTCCGTAGAGGACTAGTGCTATTAGGATGTTTAGCGATTTAGGATGTCTCTTTGTTTGAACACTTCATATTTTGGATGTAAAAAACTTCAAGTTTTTAATGAGATATTTTGTTTCTAAAATTATTTTTGTCTGATTATCTGTTTGGTTGAAATGTGTTTGTTTATGTAAGCTTGCTATGTCATGGCATCTAATTCCGTTTTCTTTTATACCATATCAAGCTATTAATTAGGACTTTTGTAGATGTCATGTTTACTTTTTTTAAAGAGCTTACTGATATATCATGACATCATGATCATTGTCATGCTTTATTATTGTTATTATTTATGCCATGATCATTCATGCATTTAACTTGATTAAAATTGAGTTAAGGACAATGACATGACTTGGAGTCTCATTTATAAGGGAATCAAGTAGGGTTGCCTAGAAAATGTACGAGGCCATAATAATCCTAACTCCACATCTCACATCTAAATTGACATGTATGTGTGTGTATACACCTTAGATAACATGTGAGATGTTAGGATAATAAGTTAGGTTCAAGGTGCATAGGTAGTACATCTAGATGAACTTAACTTATTTCAATCATCACTAAGAATTATGAGGAAAGCTAATATACAAGTTATGTATATTTAGCCAATAAATCATGGTTCAAAATAGGATTTTAAAAACATTTTAAAATCACTTTAGAAAACCTTGGTGAAGTCTATCTTTTGATAGCCATCATCATTGTAGAAGTTGATACAAAGTAGATCAAAAATTTAAAGTTTTAATAGTTTTTTATCTTTGTACCAATCTCCTATTTTAATGGTTAAAATATTTTTCCAAGATTTTTCACCGATTGTATTTGTGATAAGTATTGTACATGTGAAATTTCATGATTTTTCAATCTATATATATTTAGTTACGACTTTTCAAAGTTGAAGTCTGATAGTTGAAAATCAGTTTTCGATTATCGATCATTGCGTCTACAAAGCGATCGTGATGGGCAACGATAAGGAACTGTCTAGCGTAGTATCACTCGATTGTTATGTTGCCGGCATCAGTGATCTATAGGACTCGAATGATAGTTTGATTTCGGGATAAACAAACTTGTTTAACCCGATTTCAGCTATGGTTAAGGTCCCTAATCACTCCTAACCCTAGGATATGCTTTGGGGAGTATAATAAAGGGTGAAAATCCATTGGATATGAATTAGGAGAGTTGTTTAGGGCTTGTATCAAATTTAAGGTGTTGGAAAGTTCAATGTTGAATTTCTAACCTTATCTTTGATGGTTTAAAGT
The DNA here is from genome assembly GCA_025175895.1 of Wurfbainia villosa. Lineage (NCBI taxonomy): Eukaryota > Viridiplantae > Streptophyta > Magnoliopsida > Zingiberales > Zingiberaceae > Wurfbainia > Wurfbainia villosa. The sequence continues at coordinate 31,179,529 of CM045992.1, read as the reverse complement.
TCTTATTGGCTTAGGGACTTCCCAAAGACATTGTTGGTGCAATGGTCAAGGGGGAGCAAGCCTTTAGGGGGAGGTATCCATCATGAGATGATGGATGGTATTTTTCCTCATGGGAAGGAAAAATGAGATTTTGAGATACCCAATTTGGAAGTTGGGAGAGTGAATAGGATTGTCTCTCTTGAGTGATATGGGACTTATCACTAGGAAGATGGTAGGCATCCTAGATATTTTTGAACCAAGGGGGAGATTGTAAGATCTCATTGGGACATGAGACATTGACCTCCTTGGAGAGTACACCTTTTTGATGTATGTCAAAAAGGGGGAGACTATAAGATTACCAATTTATGAAATTTGTAAGGGAATTTGAGTTAGGGGCCTAACTCAAGGTTTTTTTTGTCAAACATCAAAAAGGGGAAGATTGTTGGTCCAATCGGCCCAGGTCACGATTGACTAGGCTCGAGTTTGACTCGAGTGATATTTTGATGTTTGATAAAGTAAGTTGACATTAATGTTTGTTGATGTTTTGGGGAGATTGTTTATATAATCAACCCAGGTTATAATTGATCAGACTCAAGTTTGACTCGAGGGAGACTTTGATGGTTGACTAGGGTTGACCATGTGATTATGGGAAAGTCCAAGCATGGGTCTTGGCATGGTAAAGTCCAAGTCATGGGTACTTGGCATGGAAAGTCCAAGTTGGACACTTGGCATTTGGGAAAGTCCAAGCATGGGTCTTGGCATGGAAAGTCCAACATGGGTTGGCAAAGGAAAGTCCAAGCTTGAGTCTTGGCATTTGAGAAGTCTAAGGGGTTTGATATTGGCGGCGTAAAGTCCAAGGGTGAAGTCTTGGCAGCATAAGTCCAATGTTTGGTGGCGTAAAGTCCAAGGGAAGTCTTGGTGATGTAAGTCCAATGTGCCTTGGCGGTGTAGACACCGTTAGCATGACATAGCCGATGGAAGCACCTGAAGGCTAGCACAATGGATGAACAAGTCATGGTTGACTTGGAGGGATCTGAGAGGCCTGAGGCTGATGGAGGTGGCTAGAAGGCTTAGGTCTAGGCTAAGGGTGGTCTAGCAAGAATGGGGGCACCATACTTGGGCTAAAACCTCATGTTTGAGGTGTGCCAGTCGACTGGTGTAATGTGGCAGTCGACTGGCATAGTCAACTAGGGTTTGACTACGGAATTTGGCCTAGCAGTGAACTGCCATATGTGGGCAGTCGACTGAATGGCTGATCAGTCGACTGATCTTGGGATCAATCGACTGGTGCTCGTGAAATCGGGCACAGAATGGAGTCGAGACTCGACTGGTCGAGTGAAGGCTCCATCAATCGACTGATGGGTATCATCAGTCGACTGATGATGGATCCATTGGACTTATCCAGTGTGGATCTAGCCGTTGTCTCACAACAACAGTGGCATCATTCGACTGATGATCCCAAGCAGTCGACTGATCGTCTTTTTCCAGCATAGTTTGAAGCTATAAAAGGAGCTCGTGATGGAGAAAAATGCATCCAGTGCTTGAGAGCTATTGGGGCAATTTGTTGCTGCAAATCAGGTCTCCAAGTGCAAGCAAGCAACCAAGCATTCAAGCAATAAAAAACAAGTGTTGTAAAGTCTTTTCTTTACTTGTCTTTCGTATTTGCATTGTATATTGCTTGTATTTCATTCTTGCTGTTGTAAGATCGTTTATACGAGGTTTCTCCACCTCCAACTTGTGTCGAGAAGGAGTTATTGTGATTAGTAGTGCGTGTTTGCATTGCTAGGGATTTTAGAGCCCGATTCGTGGAGTAGGAACCGTTGGGTTCCGAACCATGTTAAATACTTGTGTATTTGTGTTTGTCTATTTCATATTGCTTCATTATTATTCCGCTGCGCGCTAACGAAATTTGTAGATGAACGCGAAATGAATTCCATCACACGATGCTATTCACCCCCCTCTAGTGGCCTCAAATCCCTTACAGGATATCCCTAGTGAGTACCTAGTAAACCCAAGGAGCTCCAATAGGTATTGGGTTCCTAGGAGCATGATCACTTCATGGTAGATGGGTTAGGATGTGTCAACTTTAAATGGATGGGTAGTTAACCTAACCATGGTAGAGTTGGCACTTTAGGTCATTTCCAAGGTAATGGGATACTTTGGAAATGAGTTTGGATTTATATCCTAAAGGAATTTAGGATGTGCCAATAAAACTCAACAAATTTGAAAAATTGATCAAATTGACACAATTAGGTTTAGTGGTCATGATGTGCCATTTTGGGTTTTTGGCACACTTGGAAGATGAGTAGTATTATGGAAAATTAGGTTTAATTCTAACAAATGGCAATTAATAATAAAATTTAGGTATTCTTATGCCTTTATATTTTATTTGCTATATTTTGTTTATCATTGACATGTCATAACATCATGCTTCATATTACCATTTAAAATGTCATGAAAATATTTAGGTTTAATTTTTATGTCATGTTAGTGCGATTTTATACATATGGCATGACATCATGATTATTGGTGCATGTTTTATATATGTTATTCTTATATGTCATAATCATCATTCATGCATTTAGGAATAACTAAAATTGATTTAAGGACTATGGCATGATTTGAAGTCCCATGTATAGGGGAATCAAATAGAGTTGCCTAGAAAAATGCATGAGACCTTAGATTAGGAAGAACAAAAACCCACTTCTCACATTAAATTGACATGTGTATGTTTTCATACACCCTAGGCACATGTGAGATGATAGGAAATGAGTTAAGTTCATGTGCTTATTTAGTACATCATAATGAACTTAGAACTCATTAAGTAATAATGATGGATCATGGGAAAAACTAATGTGCAAGTCATGTGCATTGAGCCCATAGATCATGGTCCAATATAAGGTTTTAAAATCATTTCAAAATTATTTTGAAAAACCTTAGTGAAGCCTATCTTTTGATTGCAATCACCATTGACAAAGTTGATACAAAGTAGACTCAAAACATCGAAGTTATCTTTGTTTTTGAACTTTGCATCAATCTCACTATTTAATGGGTATTTTATTTTTCAAATATTTTTCACCCATAATAATTGACATGAGTATTATACACATGAATTTTCTTGATTTTTTGATTTATGAATAATTACTTATGATTTTCAAACTTTAAATTCTAATTTCTAGATTTTTGCATCTGCATAAACTAGTCGACTACCGTCTTGGGCAGTCAACTGACGTTGATGGCAGTCAACTGGTTGCTGACCAAGTCAACTGCCAATGTTGATTTTGGGTAAACAAGATTTGTTTATCCCAGTTTTAGCTACTTTAGGCTAACCTAACTGCTCCTAACCCTAGGATATACTTTGGAAAACATTAGAAAAGTAAAAATCCATTGGATATGGATCAGGAGAGTTGTTTAGGGTGAAAATTAAATTTTAAGATGTGTGAAAGTTCAAGTTTGATTTTTTTCCCCTTAATTTTGATTGTTTAGTGTTTCTATTGTCTTAGAAACTCTCTAAGGACATTGTTGGTGCAATAGTCAAGGGGGAGCAAGTCTTTAGGGGGAGGTTATCTATCATGGGATGATGGATGTGTTTTTCCTCATAGGGGAGAATTTGAAGAAGTGAGGATTGCTTCTCATTTAGTGATATGTAAATGATTTATCACTAGGAAGGGTGAAGGGATCCTATATATTTTTAGATCAAGGAGGAGATTGTAAGATCTCATTGGGATATGAGACATTGATTCGCTTAGGGAGAGCCTTTTTTATGTATGTCAAAAAGGGGGAGAATTGTGAGATTTTTTAGCTTGAGTTAGGTGGCCTAACTCAAAGGTTTTGCCAAATATCAAAAAGGAGAATATTGTTGGTGTAATCAACCAAGGTCATGATTAACTAAACTCAAGATTGACTCGAATAGAATTTTGATGTTAGACAACATATGGCATGTGATTATCATGGGAAGTTCAAGTCTTGTGTACTTGGCATGGAAAGTCCAAGTCTTGGGTACTTGGCATGGAAAGTCCAAGCATGGGTCTTGGAAATGATAAAGTCCAAGTCATGGGTACTTGGCAATAGGAAGTTCAAGCATGGGTCTTGGCAATTGGAAAGTCCAACATAGAGTTGGCAAGGAAAGTCCAAGGGTGTGATATTGGCAGCGTAAAGTCCAAGCATGGGTCTTGGCAGCATAAGTCCAATGTTTGGCAGTGTAATGTCCAAGCGTGGAGACATGGCGACATAAGTCCAAATAGATCTTGGCATTTGGGAAGTCCAAAGGTGTGATTTTTGTAACGTAAAGTTCAAGCTATAGTCTTGGCACCATAAGTCCAATGATTGGTGGCGTAAAATCCAAGTGTGTGTCTTGGCAGCATAAGCCCAAATGTTCCTTGGCGATGTAGACCTGAATACCATGATAATAGCCGATGGAAGCACTTGAAGGCTAGTGTATGGATGAACAAGTCATGGAGGACTTGGAGGGATCCAATAGGCATGAGGTTGATGGAGGTGGCTAGAAGGCTTAGGTCTAGGCTAAGGGTGGTCTATCAAGTATATGGGCATCATACTTGGGTTAAACCTCATGTTTGAGGTCTATTAGTCGACTTGGATTATGGACTAGTCGATTGGTCATGTGTTTTGACACTTGATAGCCTAGTCGACACTAAGAAGTCTGTAAGAGATTTGAGACCGCTAGAGGGGGTGAATAGAGGTGTGCTTGTATGATCGAATTCGTTCGCGTTTGCTTGTCTACAATCTTGTTAGTACACAGCGGAATATACAATGAAATACAACAAGAATAAACACAACACGATAGACACGAGATGTAATGTGGTTCGGAACCAAACGGTTCCTACTCCACGGATCGGGCTCTAAAAGCCCTAGCAATGCAAAAACACACTACTAATCACAATAACTCCTTCTCGACACAAGTCGGAGGTGGAGAAACCATGTACAAGAGATCTTACAACAACAAGAATGAAATACAAACAATATACAATGCAAATACGAAAGACAAGTAAAGAAAAAATTTACAATACTTGCTTTTGATTGCTTGAATGCTTGGTTGTTTGATTTGCAGCAATAAATCGCCGCAAAAGCTCTCAAAAATCGGATCACTTTTTCTCCTTTTCAAGCTCCATTTTTATCTTCAACTGTGGAAAAACCGATCGGTCGATCGCCGGGACCATCACCGATCGATCACACCGTTGTGAGACAATGGTGTAATCCACATCAAAAAATCCAAGCTAGGACATCGCTGGTGATCATGACCATTAGTCGATCGCTCGCCATCACTCGATCGCTGACCGCGGCCGAATGAGACTTCATTCTGCGGCCTCAAAACTCGAGCATCACCGATCGATCACAAGATCACGATTTGTCATCCAATCACGACACCGTGCTCGGCAATGATCACCGGGACACATCCCATAGTCAAACCCTAGTTGACCCTTGCCAGTCGACTGTCATATGGCACCAGTCGACTGGCACACCTCAAACATGAGGTTTTTGCCCAAGTATGGTTCCCCCAAACTTGCTAGACCACCCTTAGCCTAGACCTAAACCTTCTAGCCACCTCCATCAGCCTCACGCCTCTCGGATCCCTCCAAGTCATCCATGACTTGTTCATCTATCGCGCTAGCCTTCAAGTGCTTCCATCGGCTATGTCATGCTAACGGTGTCTACATCGCCAAGGCACATTGGACTTACGCCGCCAAGACTCCACTTGGACTTTACGCCGCCAACCATTGGACTTATGCTGCCAAGACTCCCGCTTGGACTTTACGCCTCCAATATCAAACCCCTTGGACTTTTCAAATGCCAAGAGTCAATCTTGGACTTTCCCTTGCCAACCCATGTTGGACTTTCCATGCCAAGACCCATGCTTGGACTTTACTTGCCAAGTACTCAAGACTTGGACTTTCCATGACATGGTCAACTCCAGTTAACAATCAAAGTCTCTCTCAAGTCAAACTCGAGTCTGGTTAAACATAACCCGGGCTGATTGTATAAATAATCTCCACAAAACATCAACAGACATTAATGTCAAACATCAATGTCAACTTACTTTGTCAAACATCAAAAATTTACTCGAGTTGGGATTATTATAGTCTCATGCATTTTCTAGGCAACCCTACTTGATTCCTTTATAAATGGGACTCCAAATCATGTCATTGTCCTTAACTCAATTTTAATCAAGTTAAATGCATGAATGATCATGGAATAAATGATAGTAATAATAAAACATGGCCAATGATCATGATGTCATGGCATATGATATAATTTAAAAACAAACATGACATCTAAAATAATCCTAAACAATGTCATGACATGTTATATGATAAGATAAAATTTGATGTCATGACATGGCAAATTTGTATAAACAAGCACATTAATACATACATATAATCAGATAAAAACATTTCTTTTATGAACAAAACATTCCATTCAATTAAAACTTTAGTTTTATTTACAACCAAAAATAGAAGTTTGAAACGCTCAATCTCACTACGAAAACTAAAAACAGAAACCTAAACATCCTCTAGCTCTAATCTCCTACAGAAGGTGGAGGCAGAGGAGGCTGCTGGCTCAGGGTCCAGGCCCGCATCATCTCGTACATGTCAAGCTGATGCTGCTCCATGCGACTTTGGCACTCCTCATTCCAGGTGTGGCGCTCCTCCATCCGGGTGTGGCGCTCCTCCATCCGGCTGAGGTACTGACCCATGGAGGATTGCCCCAATATAATCTCTGCCAGCCGAGAGTAAACCGTCTGCTGGTAATCCTGAAATCTGGCCTCCAGCTGTCCAACCCGATATGAGGGACCTACTGCTGATGCATCTACTGCATCTGGTCATCCTCATCAGCAGCATCGGGGTCCTCATATTGTCCTGCAGGCTCTCCCGGTACTAGCGGTGGCTGAGGCCGAGGTATCAGCTCCATCTGCCCATCTCCGATCCGCAGCCTCGCCAATGTGAAGTTATGAACTAATATACAGTCGTAAACCTCAGATAGTGCCCTCAGAGATCCCCTGTTAATGTTAATGCCTATAGACTCTAGCCATGCAGTGATGATATGTCCAAAAGGCATATGCACTTTCCCTTGCGCATGGGATATGAAATGTACAATGCAATATTTACATCTAATCTATGACGCATGGCGTACATGAGGAAGAGATGGGGATGCCGAATCTTGGCCAGACCTCGAGTCACAATAGGGAGAAAGCACCAAACAATGACTTTGTAGAGCACATTGTTAGGTGCAGATAGCTCAGTGATAGGAAATAGGTTCTGAGCTGGTGGGCGAGGATAGCGAAAAATGTGCTCATGCATGGAGTCTAAAGTAATATGATCAAAAGGCTCTGGAAGAGGGGCATCGAAGGTAGGATAGAATATGAAAGTGTCATTCGCTGGCCTACACTCAAGGAACTCCTACAGGATTACAGGAGTGAACTCTAGGTCGCATTTTGCGACCCGAGTAGTGATGTAGTACTATCATCTACTTTCTTTAGATTTTGATAAAACTCCTTAAGGAGATCATCATTGATGGCATGATTGCATAGAGATACCTTCATGAGTTGATAATATGCTAAAATCTCCATGACATCGCTACAGTAATGCCTAAAGAAATCCACATCGATGTACCTAACCGCCATGGGTTGGTACAATTGTGATCCACCCTTAGTCTGATCATTTCTATGGGGTCGTCTATATGAATGCAATGCAATGTGATGGAATGCGATGATACAAACACAATGATTAGATCAAAATGAGTTGTAAAAGAAAATTAGGGTTTAAAGGGTATAGAAATATACTTTGGTGCCATTTGAAGATGATGAGGAGAAGGCGCAAGGCACCTGGACAGTTGATTGTTGAAAAGAATGCCGGAAAGATCGCCGGAGGAAGGATCTCGCCAGAACCCTAACATTTGGAGAAGAAAACTAGGGTTGTGAGATGCCATTAGGGCCATAGAGAGATCAAAACCATAAACGGAAGAGAAAACTACCAACCCTAGGGCTTTGGTCGCCAGCGTGGATGAGAAACGATTGGTCGGAGAGAGTTGGAGATGATCAAAGAGAAGAATCGCGTGAAGGAGAGGGCGTGAAGACGCTGAACCTTAGCGGTTCGACGTTATAAAATCGCGATGCCAGTCGACTGATGTGTGACATCAGTCGACTGATGGCGGGTTATTGAGTGGTTTACTAAATGGACGATCATTTGCTCGGCTCAAGACTTGATCGCTGAGCATTCTCAGATTATATATAAGATGATCATCCGATCGATACACTATCTCAGTCGACTGATCTATGATTTCTATTTTTGAAATTGAGTGAATTTCGATTTCTTCACTCAATTTATTTCATTTTATCATGTTTACTCTTGTATGTCGAATATATTAATGTTATGCTTATATTCATGTATTTGGTAAGTTATTTCATTTTAACAAACATTAACATCCAATGGTTTCAAAATCCTAACATCTCACCTTTTATAAGTGTTGAAATACACAATCAAGGTGAATGACCTGTTTTGTGAGATGCAATATACCATAAACATTCCTTTCATGCAAACATATGGTAAAACACATGAAGCATGGCAAGTGTAAGACATCAAGATGTGTAGCACTTGAGTATCACTCTTGATATAACTTCTAAATCTTAAGACAATTCTCTTGATACACTAATTCCCAAAGTGTGCCAAAGCCCAAAATGGCACACCATGACCTCTAAATCTAGATTGTGCCAATTTTATTGATTTTTCATTATTCCAAAAATGTATTGCCACATCCTAAAATCTTTTAGGATATAAGATCAAACCTATTTCCAAGGTATCCATAACCTTGAAAATAACCTAAAATGTCAACTTTGCTATGGTTGAGTTAACTACCCATCCAATCAAAGTTGGCACATTCTAACCCATTTAGCGTGAGTCAATCACGCTCCTTGGAACCCAAAATCTATTTGAGCTCATTGGATTAGTTTGATATCCCTTAGGGATGACCTCCCTAGATACCTTTCTAATGACCCTTCTAGGCTTGTTAGCCTTGGTCATTATGGTCTTGCCATGGTTAACCTTAGGAATTGCCTCCCTAGTAACCTTCTTAGTGACTTTCTTAGGTTTCTTAGAAACCCTAGCCACTAGGCACCCACCATGGTTGGCCTTAGGAATAATTTCCCTAGAGACCTTGGTTTTCTTAGACCTAGGTCTAGTTCCATAATCAAATGGAACATTGTGGTAAGTAGACATTACTTTCTTGGACATAGGTTTGTGACCCAAACCTTGTCTCTTAGATGATTCTTGCCTCTTACACCCTTTACGTTGACTCCTAGATCCTAGAGTATGACAATTTGACTTTTTAAATTGATTTTTGCATATTTCCAAGGGTCTTTTCTAATTTCTCAAGCCTTGACCTTAAGGCTTGATTTTCTAACTCTAACCTCTCTAATTTTGTGCGCCCATTATTTCTTTGATCATTTTTGTTATTTCTAGACATATGTATAGAATTCTTAGCATTAAAACTTAGATTTTCTCCTATTTTCTTAATGCTTTCCTTAGGTAATATTGATTTAGTGACATTAGTCCCAAATTTCTCCTTACTTCCTAAGTTAACATTCTTAGCTCCTAGGCAATAGAATCTATTTCTACTAACATGCTTTTCATGAGTAATAGCAATTGAATTAAAAGCGTGCTTTTGACTTTTAAATTTAAAATATGCATTATTGACTTTTACCTTAGGAATTGCTTTAGAAGCTCCCCCTACATGTGATACTCCCTCTTGAGTCTTCTTGCTCCCCTTAGAGCATTGACTCCTATAGTACCCCTTTTGATGGCACTTGAAGCAAATGATATGCTCCTTGCTCCTTTGACTTTGGGCATCGGCATCCTTGACCTTTGGCGCCTGTGGACTTTTCTTGATTCTCTTTGGGCACTTTCTCTTATAGTGCTCAGTTTCCCTACACTAAAAAAAAATTATATGGATTTTAATTTGAACCGAAATGCTTGAGTTACCTAGGTCAATGGTGGAATTTTGAGCTTCTTTTTGACCGGATGTGGATGGTTCTTCTTGAGATTGCTCTTGTGTAGATGCTCTAATCTCCTCGCCCTCAATCCTAGAGGTGGAGGTCTCCTCTTCTTCCACCGATCCGGAAGTTGATTCCTTCTCAACTTCTGAGTCCTCACTCGCTTGTGAGGATGATGATGATTCTTCCTCGACTTCTTCCTCTTCTTGAGCCGATGAAGATTCTTCTTCTTCTACTTGTGCCAAGTGAGGCTTCTCATGGAACTTGACCAATTTGTCTCATAGCTCCTTGGCATCTTGAAATTCACCTCAGCTAGACAAAATGTCATTAGATATCAAATCTTCTAAAAGCTTTGTTACCTTGACTTCGGTTTTGAACTTGAGACGTTGCTCTTGTGTCCACTTCTTCAACTTCAAGACGTTTCCCTTCTTATCCCGAGGGGGTTCAAAGCCTTCTACAAGGATGAACCAATCCTCTATATCCATCATCAAGAATGTCTCCATTCTTGGTCTCCACGCCGGAAAATCTTCTCGATTGTATGGTGGTGGAATATTGATTTTCCCATCCAAGTTTGTCTTGGAATTCCATCTTCCCCCAAGCTTCTTTAGCTCCTGGTGGTTAGTCCGTAGAAGAGCCTCGGGCTCTGATACCAATTGTAAGAGATTTGAGACCGCTAGAGGGAGGTGAATAGCGGTGTGCTCATACGATGGAATTCGTTCGCGTTTGCTTGTATACAATCTTGTTAGTACGCAGCGGAATATACAATGAAATACAACAAGAATAAACACAACACGATAGACACGAGATGTAATGTGGTTCGGAACCGAATGATTCCTACTCCACGGATCGGGCTCTAAAAGCCCTAGCAATGCAAACACACACTACTAATCACAATAACTCCTTCTCGACACAAGTCGGAGATGGAGAAACCTCGTACAAGAGATCTTACAACAGCAAGAATGAAATACAAGCAATATACAATGCAAATACGAAAGACAAGTAAAGAAAAACATTACAACACTTACTTTTGAGTGCTTGAATGCTTGGTTGTTTGATTTTCACTTGGAGACCTGATTTGCAGCAACATATCGCCCCAAAAGCTCTCAAAAACTGGATCACTTTTTCTCCTTCTCGAGCTCCATTTATATCTTCAACCTATGCTGGAAAAAGTCGATCAGTCGACTGCTCGGGACCATCAGTCAATTGATCACACTGTTGTTGTGAGACAATGGTGTAATCCACACTGGAAAAATCCAACGGCTAAGACATCAGTCGACTGATCATGACCATCAGTCGACTAGTGATTGCAGCAGTCGAGTGAGACTCCATTTTGTGCCCCAAAAATTGAGCATCAATCGATTGATCACAAGATCGGTCGACTACTAGTCCAATCAGTCGACTCCTTGGCTCTGGCAGTCGACTGCTGGGACATATCCCGTAGTCAAACCCTAGTTGACTCTCACCAGTCGACTGCCATATGGCACCAGTCGACTGGCACACCTCAAACATGAGGTTTTTGCCCAAGTATGGTTCCCCCAAACTTGCTAGACCACCCTTAGCCTAGACCTAAGCCTTCTAGCCACCTCCATCAGCCTCATGCCTCTCGGATCCCTCTAAGTCATCCATGACTTGTTCATCCATCGCGCTAGCCTTCAGGTGCTTCCATTGACTATGTTATGCTAACGATGTCTACACCGTCAAGGCACATTTGACTTACGCCGTCAAGACTCCGCTTGGACTTTACACCGCTAAACATTGGACTTATGCTACCAAGCCTTCACCCTTGGAGTTTACGCCGCCAATATCAAACCCCTTGGACTTCTCAAATGCCAAGACACAAGCTTGGACTTTCCCTTGACAACCCATGTTGGACTTTCCATGCCAAGACCCATGCTTGGACTTTACATGCCAAGTACTCAAGACTTGGACTTTCAATGACATGGTCAACTCCAGTCAACCATCAAAGTCTCCCTCGAATCAAACTCGAGTATGGTTAAACATAACGCGGGATGATTGTATAAACAATCTCCCCAAAACATCAACAGACATTAATGTCAAACATCAAAATATTACTCGAGTCAAACTCGAGTCCGGTCAATCGTGACCTGGGTCGATTGCACCAACAAAGTCGATTGAGGTTATGACTAGTTGACTGGTCGGGAGTCGACTGGAGCTCAACTGTGGTTGTATGGCTTTGGCAATCGACTGCCAGCTTTGGGCAGTAGACTGGCCTCGAGCAATCGTCTTCTGGTGGCGAAAACGGACACAAAAAGTTCCGTAGTCGACTGGGCAGTTGGTTGTTGTGGCATCAGTCGACTTCTAGGGTTTGACAGTCGACTAATTGGCTATATGTTGGAGTTTTCCCAATATGGATTAAATCGTTGTCTCACAATGGCTACATAAGCAGTCGACTATCGGGTATGGCCAGTTGATTGCTAGTCGAAAATCAACCCAAGTTGTAGCTTTATAAAAAGCACAAAGAGGAGGATTTTGGCCATGATTATTGGGGCGATTTGAAGGGGAATAGTTTGAACTTTCCAGTCCTTCAGAGCCATTCCAAAGTAATCAACAAGCTAGCAATCCAAAGTTCTTTATGTAATGTTTTCTTTACTTATATTTGTGTATTGTTTAGTATACTTGTTGTATTTCATTCTTATTGTTGTGAGAGTGTTGTAAGAGATTTCTCCACCTTCTAGTGTGTCACTGAGAATGAGAGGTTTGATTAGTGGTAGTGTGCATCACTAGAGCTTGCTATTGTGCTCACCCCGTGGAGTAGGAACTAGGGTTCTGAACCACCTTACATCTTTGTCTTTGTGCTTGTGCATTCTTGTGTGTATTTGTATTAGTATTTCTATTTCTATTGTGTACTAATGATTGTAGATAAGCACAATCGAATTCCGTCAAGCGAAACAAAATGATATTCACGCCCCCCCCTCTAGCATGTCATCAACGGTTTTACACCTATGATTTCCCCTTCTTCGTGCCCAAACTCTAACCCCCTACTTCTTATTAACATTTCCCCTTTTTCCTCGGAAACTTTCCCCCCTCTCCATATTGAGGGATTAAAGAGCTCCTATGTAGTATCCCATCCTTCAACAATCTTGTGCAAAATAGCTCTTCTTATTGTTTCCTCTCCTTCCTCATCATCCACGAGAGACTCTCGCATCCTCAACCTGGATGAACTGATACCACGTATGGAGAGTTTGCAGCATGCTCTAGAGTTGGTAAGCCTTTCTACACCATTTTTGCATCTAATTTTAAGACTACCCCTTTCTTCTAACTTGTTGTTCTTAGGCTATGATGAATTATTAAGAGTTGAAGCCCTCCTTCTCCCATTGTCAAGTGCAACTTCACCATCAAGCCTTGCAGCATTCCATCACTAATTCAACGACCCAAGAAAAACTCAAACAAAGAGGTGACTCTTTACTCTAAGAATTGGCCTTGTGCCATGCTCAATTAGCATAGGCTCAACTGTAACAACAGAGAGATACTAAAAGAATAGTCGTCCTACGAGCCCAAGTAGGGAGATTTGCCACAGTTCAGTTTTACTATCAGAGAGGAATATGGCCCTTTCTCAAGTACGTCAGCATGAAGTTTCCTTGCAGCAAGTGAGGTATGATGTTGCCAAGACCAGGTCCCATACTACATATGTTGGAGAAGTTTCGGCTTCAATACGACAAGATTTGGTGGATATGTTGGGAATCATTCATCAAGACTATGTTTCTCAATCTCAGGGCATGAATATCCGCACTAACACTGTAAAATATCACAAATAAATGACAAAGTGATGATATTGTTATTGGATAAATTAAATTGAAAAAAATATGGTTATGGATTTAGTTAAACCTAACATATGTTAAGAGTTTAATGGTTTAATTGAATATAGGTTTAATTGAACCAAGGGTTAATTGCTTATAGGATTAAACCTAACCCAGTAGTAAAAACTCGACCCGTTTGTGTTTTCTCTTTTTCCATTTCTATTTTTTCTCACGCGAGCTCAGCATCTCTTCTCTTCCTCACCGCGTCACAACCTGCTCCTACCGACTGTTTCTCAGTCGCCTCTCCTAAATGCCAACCGCTCTTCTCAATAACCCATCATCGGTTTTCCTCGTTCGCGATAACTCCTTTTTTTCTCACACGTGACTCTTCTCTTCCTCACCGAGCGATCTCTCTGTTTCATTGCCCAAATCTTGAGCCTTCCATCCTAGCAAGTCATCGGCCTCCTTGGTCAACCGATTGGACGACGGTGCCACCTTGGTTGGTTGCTCTTGTCGTGGGTCAATCGATCTCTCCCTCCTTGGCACTCGTCGACCCTTCACGTGAGCAGAGCCGTCGGTTGAGGGGGGGGAGTGTCACGGTCATATGTCGTCGGAACTAGGTAAGGGTTGATTTCTTCTTACCTTGGACAAGCTATAATTTTCCCTTCATTGAGCTCGATCTATGAATTGGGTAGTGACCTTGTGCCAGTGAACAAGGGATTGCCACAGAAGTTAGGGCAACAACATTGATGTGGGGTTTTTCCAGCGAACAGAGCAGATTGGAGGAGGGTCTCATCGTGGGTATAACTCAAATTAACTCCTTTATATCTGTTGTTTAGTTGATTCAAGTGATGGTCTTGGTGTTTGATTTGGAGTTTTGGTCGGTTGTGATGGAATGGAGGGTTTTGTCGATGAATCATGCCGTTTGTGGGTTGTATTAGGGATTTGCCGACTGTGTTGGGGATTTGAGTTGAGTTTTTCAATTAGGGTGGTTAGATCCCTAATTTGGTGTAATGGTGGGTTGTGCGGGGTTGTGAGTGTGGCCGTGAATAATGCTATGAATGGCTATGATGGTTGTGGATGGAGTTGTGATCAGTGGTTTAAATGGTTGGAGAGTCATTTTGGGTTGTGAAATTATTCTGTGAATGTAGAATTTGGTGTATGGAGTTGAATGTAGTAGTTTAGCATAATTTCTAATTGGAAACGGTGGGTTTAATTATGGTGTTAACTGTACAAGCTGAGGGATTAATGTGAAGGCTCGATTAGATAAATTGGATAACTAGATCAATCTAGTTGATCGGGACACGAAGTCGATGTATGATTCGATTCGATCATTCATTGTATGCTTGCACTTAACCATAATGTTCTGATATATGCAGGACGTGGATACGAGACATGACCGCGGTTGTGAAGATATTATTATTACGAGCTTTATCATAGGTGGGTAATATTTCTTACCCTGGTCAGGTAGTAGCTAAACCCTGATGTATATGATTTCATATTGTTGTCACTTAGAGCTTAACTCCACTCTAGTTTTTCTATTGCTTGATACTTGCCTTTGCACTTAAATGCTCTGTCATTGTTGTTATCTATTCATTCATCATTGTTACGAATTATAGAGGTTATGGTAAGTTGACCTATAATGGTTTACCTATGTGTACATAGCTAAATTCGGTTGTAGATCTAAATTGTGCAATTTAAACAATTCATCCAGGGGATGGGTGATGACCTTGATGTAGAGTTGATTGTCATATTGCATTCCTTACGTGGTATGATGGTTATGGATCACGTATCCATTTTGGATCATGTATTTATGTATGGTCATGTGGATAGTGTGTCACTACGGACCGGTGGTCTTAGTTGGTTGTGATTAATTGAGTACGACTCTCTGCAGGATAGAGAGTGTGTTGAGTAGTTGAGTATGACTCTCTGTAGGATAGAGAGTGTGTTGATCAGTTAAGTATGACTCTCTGCAGGATAGAGAGTGTGTTGATCAGTTGAGTATGACTCTCTGTAGGATAGAGAGTCTATGGTGGATGTATGTATGTGTGACTATGCATTCATGTCATTTACATGCATACTAGCGACTTGGTCTCCCTTGTGGTTGAGAGGGCCGTCAGTCATCCTACCTCCCAGGTTACTCGTGGAGGAGTAACTGGTGTGAGGGCAGAGCATTTGTTGTGCCTCACTCGCTCCACTATTGACAGTGGTTGTTGGAGTAGCGTGTAGTTGTCATAGGTGCGTGGCACTCGACCACTCATGGGTAGTGACAGTCGGAGTGGCCATCAGTAGGGACCCCCGTTGTGTAACTAGTTCTTTACGCTTATATGCTACTTGTTCATACTGCTCACTCATCCACTCAAGAGAAGTAGTTGTTGTTGAGTTGGGACAGTTGTCATGTCGTTTCGCCTAGGCTATACTGGGATTGTGGTAGCAAGTAGGGTGCAGGCATGACCATGCATCTACATTGACGTGGTTGATGGCGTTTGTAACCATGGCAATGCAGATAGAGTCTATATATATGATCATTGTGAGGTTGCATTTGTTTGAGCTATGTTTACTGTATTTGATTGTACATCATCTTGCATTCTACTTGCATATTATATATGGTCGGGTGTGGATTACCAGTGTTGAGTTGGTCAGACTGTTGTATACCTTTGACCAGTACCTTGAGGTGATACGGGATGGACCCGGTTCATTGTTGTTTTTGACATAGAATGTTAGTATGGTGGTTTTGTTGATTACAGAGTTAGTATTACTCTACCATGTTGTAGGTGTTGTATTATGGTACTTATACTCAGGTTATATGAGTTGCATCGTTCCTGATCTTCAAGTATGTTAGTACCTTATATTGTTATTGTTGATCAGTTAGTTATACAGTAGTTATATCATACAAGTGTATATCTGTTATACCTTTAGACAGTGTATTGTTGACTCGCATGTGATATATATATTATGCATGCACTTCTATTCTTATTATCGCTGAGTTTTATACTCACCACCACATACTCTGGGTTTCTTGTCATCTAGGTAACAGGTAGCCAGCTTCGTGATGGGCTTGGAGAATCACTAGCTAGCATCATCTCATCTAACTTCTGAGGGTCCTGGCTTTTGGTTTATCTTAGGTGTTTTGTTATGGACTTGATTTCATATGATGGTTTATAGTGTTCGACACTTTTGGTGTTGTACTTGTCTTTTTGATTTTGTTACGGTACTTCCTTATTTTGGTGTTAGTCATACCGGTATGCAGTGATGTCGAGTTTTTATCTCTATTGTGGTGATTTTCGCTGTGAATTTGGTTATACATATGTATATATTGTTGTGATTGTGGCTGAAAGACCTTGTATCAACAGGATATGGTGTCATGTACAGGGGAGATACTGCCCATTTGTTTTTTGGCTTGACATACTCTCAGGGCATGATAGACACCATTGCTCAAACATCACGTCAGTATCGCCAAATTCGACAAGACTTCCTAGAGCACGGAGAACATTTTATAAAATTTCACCAAGATGTATAGCCACTGATAGATACCGACAAGAACGTTTAAAACCCTTAATGCATGTCACATTCAAGGATGGTTTTAATGAAGAAATCAGACAATATGTCGCTCAAGGATTCCCTCTGGCTTAACAACTGGCTCCTTTCTTAAACTGGGAAAATGGTTTAAAATGTTATCCCCCTGAACATTTTAGGCTGTAACTTTTTGACTTTTCTCCACTCTATGATTGTAAACATCATCTTTTTGCAATCATATAAATCTACATTCAAGTTGCACCGCTCCTCTTTATGGTTAATATAAAAGATAACTCTGTTTATTGATGTTTCCCACTTACATTGTAAAAAAATACTTGAAGTGCACTACATTCTAAGGCCTAGGCAACTCCTTGCCCTAGGCGTCTCAAAGTTAGTATGCTGACCCAATGACTCTGCAAACTACCGTGTATGGTCTTTCCCAATTAGGGGACAGTTTCTCAGGATCCCCTACTGGATTGACTTTCCATAAAACCAAGTCGCCCTCCTGAAATCTTCATAGTATCGCCTTCTTATTAAAGACTTACTGTATTATCTGCTTGTATGCTTCAACTCAGATATTAGCCTGTTCTCACCTTTCCTCCAATAAGTCTAATTCAGTGCCCCTCAATATTTGGTTCTGCTCCAGCTCATAAGCTTCAACTCGGGCACTATTTAGAATAGCCTCCACATGGATGATCGCTTATGTTCCATACACTAAACTGAAAGGGGTCACTTTAATTGTTGTCTTAGGTGTAGTGTGACAAGTCCACAGTATCCCTGACATCTCATCTACTCAATTTCCTCGCTTAGCTCCTAATTTAGTTTTCAACCCTTGAATAAGAATCATGTTGACCACTTCCACTTGCCCATTCACTTGCGGGTAAGCTACTGAAGTGAAAGCCTGTTGAATATTAAGGCTCTAACACCACTCTTGAATTTTCCAACCCTGGAATTGACGTCCATTGTCACTGACCAACTTCCTTGGGATTCCATATCTACACATGATATTCTTCTATAGAAATTGTATTTCCACTCCTTTTGTGATCTTGGGTAAAAGTTCTGCCTCCACCCATTTAGAGAAATAATCCACTACCACTAATAAGAACTACTTCTGTGATGAAGCTACAGGCATCAGACCCACTATATCCATTCCCCATTGATTAAAGGGGCAAGAAGTGATCACAACTTTTATCAACTCGGCTAGTCGGTCTGACCTGTTGTTATTCTTCTGGCAGGCTTGGCAGGTCTTGACTAGTTGCACAACATCTTAATGAAGGGTCGACCAAAAGTAACTGGCTAATAACACTTTTTGAGTTAGAGCTCGTCCTCCTACATGTTTGCTACAACATCTTTTCTGAAAGAATCTTCTTTCCTGAGACACTTTAGCAAAGGTCAACTAAAAGATGTCTTGTATAAAACCCCATCAATAATTATGAACCTCTTCACTCGTCTCAATAAAGATGATGCCTCTCGTGGGTTGGAAGGAACACTCCCTTGCTACAGATAGATTATAATATTTGTCCTCTAATTGGGTATATCATTGCCTCCTATCCCCACCTCCTCTACGCTGCATATCTCCAAAGAATGAGGAACCTCCAAATATAAAGGAGCTGAGACTCTTTGTTGGGATGTATACTGAAAAGTTTATCTTTTGTATGAACATCTTTATTTTGAAATAAGAATCACATGATCATTGTTTGCATATTTTTATGGTTATGCATATTGTCTAATACATTACATTGTAGATAACATGGTGTGTGGTGTCACACGGGAGATCATGTTATCGACTCCTTGTAAAGTATAAGTAAAGTCTCACAACCAAGATGGCTTTGGACAACCCATTGGAATGGTTGTAGTGTGATTTGGTATTGGTTTGTCTTGACCATAGAATCACACTAGTGCACTTTGTGTGTATTGAGCTTGACCGACTTAGAGGTGATTCGATTTATTGCTGACTACATAATCGAATTGGACCTCAAATATTATTATATACATGCTCTTAATCTCGATATAATAATGGGCACATATACTTAGTATTCATTTCTTTGATTTACCAATGGGTGAGATTTATAGATTAAATCGATAGGCTCGATAAGTTGGGAAATGATATTATTTATATGGTGTGCCATTGATTATAGGAGGAAACCGTGTCTTATATATTAGGATGATGATGTCCCCTTGAGGAGCTCATAATGTTCATCATGTAAACCCTGCAAGTGGACTTGGTCCGGCATGATGAAAAGGTTGAGTGGTACTAGTCATGGAGTTAGATGTTGATTAATTAATGGTCAGTAAATTAATTAATCGACAGACATTCGAGATCTTAAACATGGGGAGAAAATGTACAAATAATATATTGATCCCATATTAACATATGGGGGTTGGTGAGGTAGATCAATGATGATCCTCTAGTGGAATGGATTATCATTAATGGATCGGACTTTATGTGGGCTTGATCCATGGGTGGCCAAGATCCAACTCCTCCTCATGGTCCCTATTGTAGCCTATTAACACCTCATGAAGCTTAGATCCAATGGATGACAACAAAACTCTAGATCCAAAGGTAGAGATTAAATCTCTAGATCCGACGGTAGTGATTAAATCTATAGACCCGATGGTTGAGATTAAATCACTAGAACCAATGGAGGAGATTAAATCATGGCTTATCCCTAACTCTATAAAAGGAGGTGATACGGGTGGGCGGCAACTTGATGGATGAAGCTTAGGGTTTGCTTCCCTTGGGCGGCAAGCAATCCTAATTAGATTAGGATTAGGAGTGGGCGGCTAGGGTTAGGGTTTGGGTGTTGGTTGTGGGCGGCAACATGAGGAGAAGCCTTTTTCTTCTTCTTCCAAGGTTTGTCCGGCAACCTATACCTCCTCCCTCTACCTTGGCCGGTGCTCAACCTATTCTTCTTCCCCTCATCCTTGGCTGGAAATTAGGAGAGCTAGGTTTAGGGTTTGGGCGGCAACAAGGAGAAGGATAGCTTTCCTTTCTCTTCTCCAAGTGTTGGCCGGCGCCCATACTCTCATGTTTTCTCCTTTGGCCGGTTCCCATACTCCGTGTTCTCTTCCTTGGCCGGCGGCAACATCGAGTCTATTGACTTGGTGGCCGGTTCTAGATAGGAAGAAGAGTTTTGTTTGATGATCTTCCTTTGTTCGGAGTGAACAATGAAAGGAAGATTGGTGATCTAGGAGGCTTCGACTTTTGGAAGATCGTCGCCCACACGACATCCAAAAGGAGGAAGGGCATACAATAGAAGATCAAGAGGTATAACAAGAGGTATAATCTTGTTTATTTTGATTAGTCTTCCTTTGTATTATGTTTATAATTGCTTTTCAATTATATGCATGTTTTATGTGGATGTTTACTTTTTGTATGTGGCTAAATAATACTTGGATCCCGAACATAAACACGAAAGCCGGCAATCCGGACATCGTCTATTCCGCAGCTACTCGTAGAATAGAGGTTGGTCGCTTGAACAACAAGTTTGTTCAAGTGACCTCTCTAAACGAATCGCACGACGATGACTTGGTTGTTTGGGCAATCCCTTTTGTCTAGGATTAATTTTTTTTTAATCCGGGGACTTTGATGGGATCGCCATAAACAAGCGACCAAGGTGAAGTGGGAAGCGAAGTTTCCCCTCACGGATCAATGAAAAACCAAAACCTTACAATTGGTATCAGAGCCAAGGTTTCCGATTTTGTATGTTTAGGATTCGATTAATTTTTATGCACTTTTCATATATTATATATGTCAGATAATAGTAGGATATGCGTAGGTTAACTCTTTGGTTGCAGGCATAAGATCTGACTATTATGGCCATATGTGTGTATGTGATTGTATGTGTGTAAATGTTTATTTTGTTGAATCCTCGGGGTTGACGAGGCTAGTATTTGATTTTTTGTAAATTAGATACGGCATTGTTTAGCCACTCTTTTTATTTTAGTTTACTTTCGATCTAGATTTCATGTACACTCCCTCGTGGAGTATAGGATCGATGGATGTAAATTAAAATAGATTTTAATCTCGGCTTGGATCTCCGGAAGGCTCATACATGGCGTAGAAGGAGCGGGCGAGAAGGCAATGCGACGGGAGACATATTGAAGACATATTATAGACGATTACTCGAGATATGGATACATTTACCTGATGCGCCGCAAGTCTGAGTGCTTTGACAAGTTCAAAGAATTCAAGGCTGATGTGGAGAAACGTCAAGGTAAAAGTATCAAGACACTACGATCTGATCGTGGTGGCGAGTACCTCTTGGGAGAGTTTAGGAATTATCTATCAGAGGCTGAGATTCAATCCCAATTGACTGCACCTGGCACACCCCAGCAGAATGGTGTAGCAGAACGAAGGAATAGGACTCTTATGGAGATGGTTAGATCAATGATGAGTTATTCTGAGTTGCCAGATTCGTTCTAGGGATATGCTCTAGATAAGGCGGTGTAGATTATGAACTTGGTTCCATCTAAATCAGTGCCTTCTACTCCCACAGAATTGTGGACTGGGCGAAAGCCTAGTCTAAGACATATTCGGATATGGGGGAGTCCAACACATGTGTTAAAGGTAGATGCTGGTAAGTTGGAACCTCGTACAGAAGTACGCATGTTCGTTGGCTATCCTAGAGGAACGAAGGGTGGTTTGTTTTATAGTCCTAGAGATCAGAGGGTGATTGTTAGCACGAATGCCAGATTTCTAGAGGAAGACTATGTGATGAGCCACAAGCCCAAGAGTAAAATTGTTCTGGAGGAATTAAAAGGGGAAGTCACTTCTTTAGTACCACCGGTACAAGAAGATATACCATATGTCACTGTACTGCGTGTCACAGAGGATACACAGGTGATGGCTCGTCATAGTGGGAGGGTTGTGAGATAGCCAGATAGATTCATATTCTTGGGAGAGTCTTCTGATTTGGTCCCTGGCGAACATGAACCTAATCCCTGGACATATGACGAGGCAATCCAAGATAAAGATGCAGTATCTTGGCAAAGTGCAATGAATGCTAAGATTGAATCTATGGATTCAAATCAAGTCTGAGAGCTAGTAGAACCCCTCGATGGTGCAAAAACCATTGGATGCAAGTGGATCTACAAGAGAAAGAGGGGAATAGATGGGAAGGTTGAGACCTTCAAAGCGAGGCTTGTTGCGAAGGGGTATACTCAGAAAGAGGGTATCGATTATGAGGAGACCTTTTCGCCGGTAGCCATGCTTAAGTCTATGCAGATTCTCTTATGCATAGCAGCTCATATGGATTATGAGGTGTGGCAGATGGATGTCAAGATAGCTTTCCTTAATGGAAGTCTTGAGGAAAACATATATATGAACCAACCAGAGGTATTCATTGCTAAAGGCAAAGAGCATCTTGTGTGTAAGCTTAATCGGTCCATTTATGGATTGAAGCAAGCTTCGAGGTCTTGGAACATCCGCTTTGATGAGGTAATTCAATCTTATGGATTTATTCAAAGTCTGGATGAGTCTTGTGTATACAAGAGATGTGACGGAAACATAGTGGTATTTCTTGTACTATACGTAGATGATATTTTGTTGATTGGCAACAATATCAAGGTGTTATCGGACGTAAGGTTATGGTTGTCCAAACAGTTTGATATGAAGGACTTGGGAGAGGTGGGACACATCCTTGAGATCAAGGTTATAAGGGATCACAGGAAAAATATGTTGTGCTTATCCCAAGCTTCACACATAGACACGATTATGGATCATTTTAGCATGCAGAACTCCAAGAAGGGTTTTCTACCTTTCAGGCATGGAGTTCCTTTATCTAAGGAGATGTGTCCTAGAACATCTGAGGAGATAGAGGAGATGATGGCGGTTCCTTATGCTTCGGCGGTAGTAAGCCTCATGTATGCGATGCTATGTACGAGATCAGATATCTGCTATGCCGTGGGCATGGTCAACAGATATCAGAGTAATCTAGGACAGGGACATTGGACTACGGTAAAGCATATATTGAAGTACCTTAGAAGGCCTAGGGATTATATGCTAGTTTACCAAGCAGACCAATTACTCCCTGTGGGTTACACGGATTTCAACTTCCAATCTGATAGGGATAACAGTAAGTCTACCTCATGTTTTGTGTTTACTTTGGGAGGTGGAGCCATTGTATGGAGGAGTGTCAAGCAGAAATGCGTGGGGGACTCCACCATGGAAGCTGAGTATGTGGCAGCCTCTGAGGTGGCCAAAGAAGTTGTGTGGCTCAGGAACTTCCTGATAGACTTGGATGTGATTCCTGGTTTGCCCAGAACTATCATAATTTATTGTGATAATAGTGGTGCAATTGCAAACTCGAAGGAACCACGAGCCCATAAGGCAAGTAAGCACATAGAGCGCAAGTACCACCTGATACGAGAAATCGTAAAGAGAGGAGAAGTTGTTATGGCCAAGATTGCATCGGAGGATAACCTGACAGATCCTTTCTCTAAGGTCCTTCCGGCGAGAGCTTTTGATAGGCATGTGGTGGGAATGGGGATCAGATGTATGGCAGTTTGAGGACAGCATAGTCTTTTAGTATAAGTGGGAGATTATTGGGATGTATACTGAAAAGTCTATCTTTTGTATGAACATCTTTATTTTGAAATAAGAATCACATGATCATTGTTTCCATATTTTTATGGTTATGCATATTGTCAATACATTACATTGTAGATAACATGGTGTGTGGTGTCACACGGGAGATCATGTTATCGGCTCCTTGTAAAGTATAAGTAAAGGCTCAAAACCAAGATGGCTTTGGACAACCCATTAGAATGGTTGTAGTGTGATTTGGTATTGGTTTGTCTTGACCATAGAATCACACTAGTGCACTTTGTGTGTATTGAGCTGGACTGACTTAGAGGTGATTCGATTTATTGCTGACTACATAATCGAATCGGACCTCAGATATTATTATGTACATGCTCTTAATCCCGATATAATAACGGGCACATATACTTAGTATTCATTTCTTTGATTTAACAATGGGCGAGATTTATAGATTAAATCGATAGGCTCCGTAAGTTGGGAAATGATATTATTTATATGGTGTGTCGTTGATTATAGAAGGAAACCGTGCTCTATATATTAGGATGATGATGTCCCCTTGAGGAGCTCATAAGGTTCATCATGTAAACCCTGCAGGTGGACTTGGTCCGGCATGATGAAAAGGTTGAGTGGTACTACTCATGGAGTTAGATGTTAATTAATGGTCAGTAAATTAATTAATCGACGGACATTCGAGATCTTAAACACGGGGAAAAAATGTACAAATAATATATGGAGGCCATATTAACTTATGGGGGTGGTGAGGTAGATCAATGATGATCCTCTAGTGGAATGGATTATCATTAATGGATCGGACTTTATGTGGGCTTGATCTGTGGGTGGCCAAGATCCAACTCCTCCTCATAGTCCCTATTGTAGCCTATTAACACCTCATGAAGCTTAGATCCAATGGATGACAACAAAACTCTAGATCCAAAGGTAGAGATTAAATCTCTAGATCCGATGGTTGAGATTAAATCTCTAGATCCGACGGTTGAGATTAAATCCCTAGAACCAATAGAGGAGATTAAATCATGGTTCATCCCTAACTCTATAAAAGGAGGTGATAGGGGTGGGCGGCAACTTGATGGATGAGGCTTAGGGTTTGCTTCCCTTGGGCGGCAAGCAATCCTAATTAGATTTGGATTAGGAGTGGGCGGCTAGGGTTTGGGTTTAGGTGTTTATTGTGGGCGGCAACATGAGGAGAAGCCTTTTTCTTCATCTTCCAAGGTTTGGCCGGCAACCTATACCTCCTCCCTCTACCTTGGTTGGTGCTCAACCTATTCTTCTTCCCCTCATCCTTGGCCGGAAATTAGGAGAGCTAGGTTTAGGGTTTGGGCATCAACAAGGAGAAGGATTGCTTTCCTTTCTCTTCTCCAAGTGTTGGCCGGCGCCCATGCTCTCATGTTTTCTCCTTTGGACGATTCCCATACTCCATGTTCTCTTCCTTGGCCGGTGGAAACATCGAGTCTATTGACTTGGTGGCCGGTTCTAGATAGGAAGAAGAGTTTTTTTTGATGATCTTCCTTTGTTCGGAGTGAACAAGGAAAGGAAGATTGGTGATCTAGGAGGCTTCGAATTTTGGAAGATCGTCGCCCACACGACGTCCAAAAGGAGGAAGGACATACAATAGAAGATCAAGAGGTATAACAAGAGGTATAATCTTGTTTATTTTGATTAGTCTTTTTTTGTATTATGTTTATAATTGCTTTTCAATTATATGAATGTTTTATGTGGATGTTTACTTTATGTATTTGGCTAAATAATACTTGGATCCCGAACATAAACACGAAAGCCGGCGATCCGGACATCGTCTATTCTGTGGCTACTCGTAGAATAGAGGTTGGTCGCTTGAACAACAAGTTTGTTCAAGTGACCTCTCTAAACGAATGACACGACGATGACTTGGTTGTATGGGCAATCCCTTTTGTCTAGGATTAGTTTTTTTTAATCCGGGGACATCGATGGGATTGCCATGAACAAGCGATCGAGGTGAAGTGGGAAGCGAAGTTTCCCCTCACGGATCAATGAAAAACCAAAACCTTTCACTCCCATTCAGTCAGGGTACATGCCAACCATGCTAGTTCATCTGCCTTGGTATTTTGCTCCCTTGGAATCTGTTGTAATTGTACCTCTTGAAAATGAGCCCTTAACTTCTTAAAACCCTCAGCATACTTCAATAGTCTCTCTTTCTGAACAACAAATACACCCTGTAATTATGACACTGCTAATTGGGAATCTGAATACACCACAATAGAGGCAGCACCTACCGCATAAGCTGCTTGTAATACAGCTAGAATAGCTTCATATTCTACTTCATTGTTGGATTCCTTATACCCTAATCGAATGACTAAAAAGGTTTCTTTTTCAAAAGGAGATATGAGGACTACTCCCATTCCACTCCCACCGACCCTCGAAGATCCATCCACGAAGACTTTCCACATACTTCTTTCTTCTCATTTTTGCACCGAATTATTTTTCAGACCCACTAGCAACTTGGCTAAAATGTCAGCCAGCGAGTGAGCTCCATAGCCCATTTAGCTAACCTTCCTAAGAAATTAGATTTAGTGACCACTTGACCTAGCTCACTTTATGTCAACATATTCACTAGATGGGCTAAGAAATAAGGCCTCAGCTTGCGAGTAGTTAGGACTAGAATGTATGCTAGGTTCTCCAACTCATTGTATCGCAACTCGACCCCCTTTAATATATGATTGGTGTAATAAATAGGTTGTTGCTGAGAACCTTCCTGTCTTAATAAAATGGAACTGATTGTCCCTTCTGATACAACTAGATATACCCACAGTAGTTCTCCGAAAATGAGCTTGGCAAATAAAGGGAGTTTAGTCAAATACTTCTTTAATTCCTGAAAAGCTTGTTCGCACTATTCATTCCACTGAAACCGAGTAGCCTTCCTTAGAATTCGAAAGAAAGGTATCCCCATATCCGCCAACCTAGTTATAAATCGAGACAGAGAGGCTATCCTTCTGTAACGCCCGCCCTTATCTGCTCTCAGGGCGGCGCTACTTTAGTCTATATTTTTTTTTATTAGCATACTACATATGGATCCGTTCAAAGTCTACATGCTTAAACAGGTTATCATAACTGAAACCTTCTTTGCCACATGCATCACCTATCTTATTCATCATTAGCATGACCTCATATCTTATCTCATTTCATAACATGCATAACGAAAGGATTCGTTCATGAGTTCTAACATATCGAACCTCTTAAATAAAGGGATACTCATTAAACACAAGTCTTATAAGCGGAAGCAATGTCTTAAATTGTTCTTAGAGCATATAAATATAAGCAGATAGTGAAGGGTCTTCTTCCACCATGCCACTATCACACACGCACATGGCCCCTCCTGCCACTTCCTCTAGTGCAGACTTCCTTTATCTGCAGTATATGGACAACATAAACTATAAGCATATAGCTTAGTAAGATCCTTGCCTACTCACAAAAGCCACGATTTCATCAAACTATTAGAACATGAGCATGCTGGCATAGAAAATGACCTAAGCATTTCATAGCAACACTAATCAACAACATATCCAGGTAATAGTACAAAAAGAACTAAGCATGGCATAGAATTGTTCATAAGCAGGTTAAGCATAATTAATCTAAGCAGGGCATACTTTGAACATGAGCATAACTGCATAAACTAAGCGTGCATGAAAGAACGTAATCATAAGCATTTGGTTAACTTGAACATAAACATTTGTAATAACATAAACCCTAATCATGCAGAAGGAACATAGTCGCAAGTATTCTTAACCTTACCCTTAACCTTCACCACATCATAAATTCTAAACTAGCATAAAGTACATAGTCACCACATACTTAGACTTAACTCTAAACATCATAACTTCATAACATCTAGCATGCATAAAGAACCTAGTTCGTAAGCATTCAGAGCATTTAACATAAGCATACACAATATCATAAAAGTCTTTTCTTTTCAAAACATATACTTATAAATACTTAAATATCATCATAACTTCATAACATCTAGCATGCATAAAGAACCTAGTTCGTAAGCATTCAAGGCATTTAACATAAGCATACACAATATCATAAAAGTCTTTTCTTTTCAAAACATATACTTATAAATACTTCCATATCATCATCACTTCATAACATCTAGCATGCATAAAGAACCTAGTTCGTAAGCATTCAAGGCATTTAACATAAGCATACACAATATCATAAAAGTCTTTCCTTTTCAAAACATATACTTATAGATACTTCAAAATCATCATAACTTCATAACATCTAGCATGTATAAAGAACCTAGTTCGTAAGCATTCAAGGCATTTAACATAAGCATACACAATATCATAAAAGTCTTTTCTTTTCAAAACATATACTTATAAATACTTCCATATCATCATCACTTCATAACATCTAGCATGCATAAAGAACCTAGTTCGTAAGCATTCAAGGCATTTAACATAAGCATACACAATATCATAAAAGTCTTTCCTTTTCAAAACATATACTTATAGATACTTCAAAATCATCATAACTTCATAACATCTAGCATGCATAAAGAACCTAGTTCGTAAGCATTCAGAGCATTTAACATAAGCATACACAATATCATAAAAGTCTTTCCTTTTCAAAACATATACTTATAGATACTTCAAAATCATCATAACTTCATAACATCTAGCATGCATAAAGAACCTAGTTCGTAAGCATTCAGAGCATTTAACATAAGCATACACAATATCATAAAAGTCTTTCCTTTTCAAAACATATACTTATAGATACTTCAAAATCATCATAACTTGTTTGGGGGGCCCCAGGTTAAGTACCACATAATGCGCGTTCCCTAATAGGCTGGGGTAGCGAGCCACCAGTCCTACTAGAGCAAGACCTCTTACGTCTTACCAGGGCAAGACCTCTTACGTCTTCTTGTGTCCCTATGGATTTGATTAACGACCACCTGACGGGTCGGGTACTTAACCTCTTGCAAAGTAAAATACTTAATTCTTTCCTTTTTATTGTCATAATATAAAGAATGCTCTTGATCCCCAACACAAAAAGGGAAGCATCTTGATTTTATCTTGTCATAAAGAGAGCTCTTGATCCCTACTTGAAAGGGAAGCATCTCCATCTTATCATATCATAAGGAGAGCTCTTGATCCCTACTTGAAAGGGAAGCATCTCCATCTTATCTGGTCATAAGGAGAGCTCTTGATCCCTACTTGAAAGGGAAGCATCTCCATCTTATCTTGTCATAAGGAGAGCTCTTGATCCCTACTTGAAAGGGAAGCATCTCCATCTTATCTTATCATAAGCACACATGCATTCATAACGTAAGAGCACCCTAAAGGGGTCCTAAAGCATAAACGTGTTCATCACATAAGCATGTTTCATTGCATCGTAAACATGAAGCATATTTCCTAAGCATATTCATGACATATTAAATCACAAAACATGTTCTTCACCTAGGCAAATCACAATCTTCATGGCACATTACATCATAAACATGTAGCACATTTCCTAGGCATATTCATGGCATATTGAATCATAAAACATGTTCATCACATGGCCTAATTTCATGGCATACTAATTCATAAACTTGAAGCATATTCCCTAAACATATACATGGCATATTAATTCACACAACATGTTTATCACCTAAGCATATTTCATGGCACATTACATCATAACATGAAGCTTATTTCCTAGGCCTATTCAAGGCATATTAAATCATCAAACCTGTTCATCACATTGCCTAATTTCATGTTGCATTGAATCATAACATATTCATCACACAAGCATAGTTCATGTCATATTAAAAAAAACATACCCATAGCACAACTACATATAGGGGTGTTTTCATGAAACCCTAACCCTAAAATCATTGGTTGGCCGAATCTTGTAAGGGGCTCAAGCTTAGGTTTTGTCCCCTAAAATTCATTCATAAAGCATTATAACCTAGCATAGCCTCATTAGGGATATTTTCATGCAACCCTAACCCTAGTTACCTAGGGTGGCCGAAACCTATAAGGGCTCAACTAGGGTTCTTATCACCTAATATTCATTCATGAGCACTACACCCTAGCATAGCATCTTTAGGGATATTTTCATGCAACCCTAACCCTAGTTACCTAGGGTGGCCGAAACCTATAAGGGCTCAACTAGGGTTCTTGTCACCTAACCTTCATTCATGAGCATTATAACCTAGCATAGCACCATTAGGAATATTTTTTATGCAACCCTAACCCTAGTTACCTAGGGTGGCCGAAACCTATAAGGGCATCATCTTGGATGGTGGTTACTTAAAGGTCTTACTTGAAACATACAATCTAAGAACATAACTTTAGAATCAAGTTCATGCAACCCTAACCCTAAAATCTTGGGGTTGGCCGAACCATATAGGGTCATCCCCTTTGGACTTTGGACTCCCAAAGGTATCTACTTGAAACATACCACCCATACAAACCTATCTTAGTAGCATTTTCATGAATCCTAGCCCACCAACTTAGTTGGCCGAAACTTATAAGGCTACAATTTCATATTTCTTTCAAGCAACCTAACCTATCAAACTAATACACTGCAGGTGAGGGGAAAACTTACTTCCTTCGCTTTGCTTGGGGAGATGACCTAATGGAGGTCACCTAGCTCTCTCCTAGCTTGCAAGGAGCTCTCGGCCAAAGGAGGAAGAAGGGCTTGGGGTTTCGGTGAGAATGAAGAGAAGAGGAAGAAGGAAGGAAGAAGTGGCCAATTGGAACTTCTCTCTTCTTTATAAAGGGGAGGAAGAGAAGTTCCTCTTCTCCTTGTCAAGCCTCTTCATTTACCCTCCTCCCATTTATCTATAGGTTCCCCTTTTCCTCTAATGATATGATTCTATTGGGCTTATGGTTAGTGGGTGCATCTATAAGGCTTGGTTATCTCTAGAGGTGGGGTGTTCAATTCCTAGGCTTTGCATCTCTTTTTGGCTTATTTTCTTTTATTTCTCCAAAAAGGCCCACATAAAGCCCATCATCATAAAGCCAAAATTCTCGTAAAATTGCTAGAATTTCACGGGCGTTACACCTTCCTACTAATTTTTATATTTCCCATAAATTAGTAGGAGACTTCATATTTCACAATGCTTGCACCTTCTCAGGATTAGCCTGTAGCCCCTTCTGTTAGTAATATATGAGAGATGTCCTAAGGCAATCGCCTAATGTATGAACCATTTATATGATAAATGAAGATTCACTATTTGAGTTTACATGTTTCATGTATTTGATTGGATCTTAAACTCATTTACTGAATATCCACGATGCAATTCACAGCATGAGAGAATTTGTGATTGGATCACAACTAGTGAGTATCTCTACATGTGTAATTGTGATGTATCGGAATTATCCCTAGTCGATGAATTGATGGATTTGGACACCATCAATTCTGTCGAGACTAGCATGAAGTGTTAGTAATATATATGAGAGATGTCCTAAGGCAATCGCCTTATGTATGAACCATTTATATGATAAATGAAGATTCACTATTTGAGTATACATGTTTAATGTATTTGATTGGATCTTAAACTCATTTACTGAATGTCCACGATACGATTCACATGATGAGAATTTGTGATTGGATCACAACTAGTGAGTATCTCTACATGTGTAATTGTGATGTATCGGAATTATCCCTAGTCGATGAATTGATGGATTTGGACACCATCAATTCTGTCGAGACTAGCACGAGGAATACTCCTTGGTGTATCCAAGCAGCTGATTCTCACTGGCTGGAGACATAGTGATGTCCGGAGTTAATCGTGGATGCTAGTTATGGTAACTAGTTCATTGGAGTGACCAACCGTAAGACTTCATATGGTTTTCTGCATATATAGATATGTCAATGAAGTTTTACTGTGGCTTAAGTGCGATGTTCCTTTGACTTGCGGTATTCAAGTCATCTTGATCATGGAGACTTATGCTTTGACATCTTAAGCAAACATCTCTAAAGAGATGTGGACCCGGGATGATTGGGTATAAGTCGAAGTGATCGAAGGTGTTTGAATAGCCTATAAAGGATTCACCACTCCTTACGAGGAGATGTATACCCATGGCCTCTCGTCGGATTGTTACTAAAGTCTTTGGCCAAAGCATTACATGTTTAGAGTAAGGTACTCTTCGATACATGTGGAGTAACTAGAATCCGTAAGACGAGGAAATGATACTTGGGCTAGGTGTGACGTAGTCAGCCTAGTGGGGACTGACACTATAGACCATGTCCTGAACCAAGTGGGTATAAGATGAGTGAAGGGAATGGGGCACGATTCATTCGAGCTACTGAAGGGTTTCAGAAATAGTTCTGGATCAACCGTTGATCTTTTCGGTTAATTGGGGATCATGATATACTACTAGGTGCCACTCATGATCGTTCTATAATTAATGGTTAATTATAGACGGCCAACATAAACCGAGAACCTATTTGGTCACACGCACAACGAGTGTAATCCAAAGGATTTAAAACGAGCTTGAGAATGGGATTCTCAGACCGAGAGAAACTAGGTTTGGTTGGACCAAACATAAAGCGAGCATGAAATCGTTTCAGTTGCAATGGAAGCGTGGATGGGCTGCGTCTTATGAAGACGTAATGGATGGACCAAAATGGTTTGGTTCTAATCTAATGGATAAGAATAAACCAAAGGGTTTGGTTTATTTTAAACGAATGAACCAAAAGTTGGTTCGGTTCGTTTTAACTTAAAATAAACCATCATGGTTTGGTTTATTTTAACTTATCTTAATGGAGCGGGTTAACGGGCTTTATGGATATGATCCATTAACCATTAAGAGAATTAGTTCTCTATAAAAGTGGGCTTAAGGGATTGTTAAACCCTAACTAATCCAAAACCCTAAACCTAGTTGTCGCCCAACATATTGTTGCCGCCCAACATATTTTTGCCGCCCAGCTTTGTGCCGCCGTCCAAGACCCTTGCCGGCGTCCAAGCTCCAGCCGGTGAACCTCCGGCGACCCTCCGGTGATCTCCTATAGGTTCGGCATCAAGGTGAGCTTTTTCTCTCCTTGTTTTGGCCGGCGCCTACTCCTCCACCAAGCTGTCCAGTTTTCTGGACAGCTTCTTCTCCTCTCGTCGGAGCGTTGTTTGGACGATGGTTAGTGCTCCGACAGCAGCTAACATACAGGGGATTTGATCTCCGGTAATCCTCTGAGGTGGAGGACGAAGGATTCGTCAAACGTTTGACGAATACCTCTCCGGAGAAGCGAGTCTTGAGGACTTGTTTTTAGGTCCGAATTTGGATTCGGATCGTGATCATCTCTCGATCACGTCGTCTTCAACACGAGGCTAGTAACCCATACGAAGATGAAGCTCGTGGCTTGGCGAAGTCATCCCGAGGAGCTCGGCGTGGATACGGATAGAGACGATTCTTACGAGGATCGTTCCGGTTGATGCCGTTCCCGCTACACGTCAAACGAAAGGTATAACGTAGTTTAATTTCCTTTTATTGCAAATTTTAATTTACGGTTATGTCTACACTTGTTGTAATATGCATGCGTGTGTTGTGTGTGTTGTAATAAATATAGATTTATTATTTTTAATTGCTTCCGCTGTGCTCATATTTACGAAACATGATCGAACACACACACGCCGCGGTGCCGGAAACCCAACAGTGGTATCAGAGCCCAGGTTGTGTTTCGACATAATCGTAAAAATGGTTTTGCGATAGTCATAATGTATTTCTGGGAATTTTCTAAATTTTGAAAATTTAGAAGTATTTATGGAAATTTTTCGATTTTGGAAAGTCTAGAAGTATTTATGGAAATCTTCCACTTTTGGAAAGTTGGAAGTATTTATGGAAATTGATATTTTTCATAAATAAAATATTTGATTAGATTCTGGAAATTTGTTTCCTAATTTAATCATGATTTGATTTGGGAAATCAAATCTTAAAATATTTTATTTCCATAAGTAGTTTTAAAGATTTGGGAAATTGGTTTCCTAAATAGATTTTCCTTAATCAAATAATTCCATGAATAAAATATGTGATTAGATTTGAAAATTTGTTTCCTAATTTAATTATGATTTGATTTGGAGAATCAAATCTTAAACATATTTTATTTCCAAAAATAGTTATGACATATAAGGAAATTATATACATGACATAATTGTATGCCATGTAATTTCATTAGATGCATAACATTATGCCATGCGTGTCGTGACATGTAGATGTATGCCATGTATGTCATGCCATGTAGATAATAGTTATTTGCATGCAAAGAGGATGAGACATAAAAACCCTTAATCAATATTAAAGCCTACACATTCCATTAATATGGTTAGAACCAGAGTTCTGTTTCTTGTTTGGGTTGTTGGACTCTCTCCAAGCCCGGCTCGAACCTGAATATGTTCAAACCATGGAATAGTTTAATACTAATATGGTAAGAGTCAGAGGTCAATCATTAGCTTTGGTTGTTGGACTCTCTCCAAGTTGCGCTAATTGGTTGAATGCGCTCTAACCATATTAAAACTATGTCCTGATTAATGGGTTGGCTTTAACCTGGAGCATCGGCTTGTTGGACTCTCTCCAAGGTCGATGTAAAGGGAGGTGAAGTTGGGTGCTATGCATATGATGCATACTTGTTAATGTGTTAACAACCCGATGTATGTGTGAACATTCAATTAGTTGATAGCACATTGTGATAGTTGCAAATATGTGATATGCAATCGGTATAGATGATACCTACCGTTGTAGTTATGAATGGCTTGTTGGACTCTCTCCAAGGTTGTTCATAACTATGATGGATATCAGCCCATTCGGAGATGAACCTACAATCTCCCGAAGTGATTTTGGGGTTTTTGAAATTCGAAAAATGAATGGGATTTATAAATGTATATTGATGCATTTTAAAAATCATCTTTCTCATATATGCTCGTTTTGTATTTCTAAGTTAATATATTGATCATGATGTGTTTGAATTTGCGTTCCATTTTGGATTCAAATAAATTGATGGCCGAACTTCTTGGGTGGCTTAGAAACTTGAGAATTGTTCTCAAGGTGAAAAGCTTGCGTATGTCCTCGAAGCGCCTCTTCCGCCCATCCTAGTGACTGATGCAACTCTGGACCAATTGTTGGCCTATCGAAACATGTGAGTGATTACGAACAAATGAGTTGCATCATGCTAGCCACGATGGAACCCAAGCTCTGGCGGCATGAGCATATGGATGCTCATATCGTAGTTCTTCATCTTTATGAGTTGGTTGATGAGCAAGTGAGATTCGAAAGGTTCGAAGTCTCCAAGCTCCTCTTCACCTCTGAGATGCAAGAAGGTTCATCTGTAGTCTTGCTCAACATCTTTGAAGACTGTGGAGTCTTCTGAGAAGCATGAGCAGGGGACAGTGCTGTTAGTTGATTCCTCGAAGAAAGGTTCTAAGAGGAGGTCAAAAGAACAACATAAGGGAAAGAAGAGAAAGGCTAAGAAGGTAGAACTAGCACAAAAGGAAACTTGCCATCATTATGGCAAGGAGAGCCATTTGTGAAGAAAGTGCAAGATTTATCTTGAGTCCGTGAAGAAGGATAAGGCATCGGATGCCCCATCTTCTTCAAAAATCTTCATTATTGATTGTCATTCTATTTCCTTAGACACTTGGGTATTGGATACTGGGTGTAGCTCACATATATATAATGACATACAGGGGCTAAGGAATAGAAGAAGACTTGTCAGAGGGGAGTCAAATTTGCGAGTTGGCAATGGAGCAAAGGTTGCTGCAGTCGCCATCGGAACTTATTTGCTGAAGCTCCCGAGTGGACTAGTCTTAGAACTGGACAATTGCTATTATGTTCCTTCTCTAATAAAGAACATTGTTTCTATTTCCTGCTTAAATAGAAATGGTTTCCATTTGACGTTTAGTAACAATTGTTGTTATATAACTTTGAATGGCGTACTTTATGGAACTGGAACTTTGAGTAATGACATTTATACGTTGGACGTATCCAGTGACATTTTCAATATCGAAGCGAGCAACACGCGTGCTCGAAAGGATAATCACATAGACTCCTATATGTGGCATTGTTGTCTTGGCCATATAAGCAAGAAACGCATGTCCGAATTACATCGATGTGGAATTCTGGAATCGTTTGAATTGGATTCATACGATACATGTGAATCATGCTTAAAAGGCAAGATGACCAAGTTACCTTTTACTGGAAAGGGTGAACGAGTGGGAGAGTTACTAGGTCTAGTACATACTGATGTATGTGGACCTATGTCAACTCAAGCTTTAGGAGGCTATAGCTACTTTATTACCTTCACCGATGATCACTCACGGTTTGGGTATGTGTTCTTGATGAAACATAAGTCTGAAGCCTTTGAAAGGTTCAAAGAATTCAGAAATGAAGTAGAGAAACAACATGACAAGAGTATTAAAATACTTCGATCGGATCGAGGTGGTGAATACTTAAGTCAAGAGTTTCTTGATTATCTAAGAGACAATGACATATTGTCTCAATGGACTCTGCCCTATACACCACACCATAATGGTGTATCTGAGAGGCGTAACCGGACCTTGTTGGACATGGTCAGGTCAATGATGAATCATGCGACTCTTCCCAAGTCCTTTTGGGGTTATGCACTTCAGACAGCTGTTTACTTGTTAAACAGAATGTCTACCAAGGTAGTCTCAACTACTCCATATGAGATATGGAATGGTAAGAAACCTCATGTATCTTACTTGAAGATATGGGGTTGTCCTGCTTATGTGAAGCGGACTATATCAGACAAATTGGATGCTAAGTCTGATAAATGTCTATTTATTGGATACCCTAAGGAAACAAGGGGTTACCAATTCTATCATCCTGTGGAACAAAAGGTGTTTGTTTCAAGGCATGCTGTGTTTCTAGAGAAAGAGTTTCTCTTGCAAGAAAACAGTGGGAGTGTCATCGAGCTTGAGGAGGCTCGAGAGACTCAAATAGACATTGATGAGATACCTGGTAAAGCACAACAACCGACAACTCATAGTGATGAGCAATCGGCTGGACCTACTGTAACACCACATCTTCGTAAATCTAGTAGAACACGCAATATTCCTGAGAGATATAGATTTCTCGTAAGTGAATCGAACGACGTGTTACTCATTGATGATGAGGAGCCTACCAGTTATGAAGAAGTGCTGACAAGTTCAGAAAGGGATAAGTGGCTTGGTGCCATGAAGTCGGAAATAGATTCCATGTACGAAAACCAAGTTTGGAACTTGGTTGACCCACCTGAAGGCATAAAGCCTATAGGGTGCAAGTGGGTTTTCAAGAAGAAAACCGACATGGATGGTAGTGTGATTACCTATAAGGCTAGATTGGTGGCGAAAGGATATCCTCAAAAACAAGGTGTTGATTATGAAGAAACCTATTCGCCTGTAGCTATGCTTAAATCCATTCGGATGCTCCTGGCCATAGCAGCTCATTATGATTATGAGATATGGCAGATGGATGTGAAAACAGCTTTCCTTAATGGAAACTTGCTCGAGGACGTGTATATGATACAACCTGAGGGTTTCACATCGGTTGATAAAACCAAGGTATGAAAATTGCGACGATCCATTTATGGATTGAAGCAAGCATCCAGGAGCTGGAATATCCGTTTTGATGAGACGATCAAAAAGTTTGATTTCTCACAAAATCCAGACGAACCTTGTGTGTACAAGAAGGTTAGTGGGAGTGCAGTCGTGTTCCTAGTATTGTATGTCGATGACATATTACTTATAGGAAACGATGTGTCAATCTTACAGTCAGTGAAGGTTTGGTTATCCAAGACATTCTCCATGAAAGACCTGGGAGAAGCAACCTACATCCTTGGGATTAAGATCTATAGAGATAGATCAAAACGGTTGCTTGGCCTTTCGCAGTCTACATATATAGACCGAGTGCTAAAGGGGTTTAGCATGTCAGAATCCAAGAAAGGTTTCCTACCCATCAGGCATGGGATACACCTTTCGAAGTCTTTGTGTTCGCGCACAGAAGACGAGAGGATTTGCATGAGTAAGATTCCCTATGCATCCGCAATAGGATCTATCATGTATGTTATGTTATGTACGAGGCCCGATGTATCGTATGCTCTGAGTGTCACGAGCAGATACCAGTCTGAACCAGGAATGGATCATTGGGTGGCTGTTAAGACGATCCTTAAGTACTTGAGAAGACCTAAGGTTGTGTTCCTAATATATGGAGAAGGGTACATGGTGATACGTGGGTATACGGATGCCAACTCCAGACAGACAAGGATGATTCCATGTCTTAGTCTGGGTATGTATTCACCTAGAATGGAGGCGCAATAAGTTGGAAAGGTTCCAAGCTTGACACTATAGCGGATTCTGCCACTAAGGCAGAATATGTTGCAGCTTTGGAAGCAGCAAAGGAAGCCGTTTGGATCAAGAAGTTCATCTATGAACTTGATGTGGTCTCATCAATGATCCAAACATGTGCTTCGCCGCTATCATCTTATTAGAGAGATCATCAGTAGGAACGAAATACAAATCGAGAAAATTCCCACTGAAAGGAACTTAGCGGATCCTTTGACTAAAGCATTACCTCAAAGTAAGTTTGAGGGTCATGTTAGAGCTTATGGTATTGGATACCGTAGCGATTGACATTAGGCCAAGTGGGAGTCTGTTAGTAATATATATGAGAGATGTCCTAAGGCAATCGCCTTATGTATGAACCATTTATATGATAAATGAAGATTCACTATTTGAGTATACATGTTTAATGTATTTGATTGGATCTTAAAATCATTTACTGAATGTCCACGATACGATTCACAGTATGAGAGAATTTGTGATTGGATCACAACTAGTGAGTATCTCTACATGTGTAATTGTGATGTATCGGAATTATTCCTAGTCGATGAATTGATGGATTTGGACACCATCAATTAGCCGAGACTCTTGGTGTATCCAAGCGGTGATTCTCCGGTGGAGACATAGTGATGTCCGGAGTTAATCGTGGATACAAGTTATGGTAACTAGTTCATTGGAGTGACCAACCGTAAGACTTCATATGGTTTTCTGCATATATAGATATGTCAATGAAGTTCTTACTGTGGCTTAAGTGCGATGTTCCTTTGACTTGCGGTATTCAAGTCATCTTGATCATGGAGACTTATGCTTTGACATCTTAAGCAAACATCTCTAAGGAGATGTGGACCCGGGATGATTGGGTATAAGTCGAATTGATCGAAGGTGTTTGAATAGCCTATAAAGGATTCACCACTCCTTGCGAGGAGATGTATACCCATGGCCTCTCGTCGGATTGTTACTAAAGTCTTTGGCCAAAGCATTACATGTTTAGAGTAAGGTACTCTTCGATACATATGGAGTAACTAGAATCCGTAGGACGTGGAAATGATACTTGGGCTAGGTGTGACGTAGTCAGCCTAGTGGGGACTGACACTATAGACCATGTCCTGAACCAAGTGGGTATAAGATGAGTGAAGGGAATGGGGCACGATTCATTCGAGCTACTGAAGGGTTTCAGAAATAGTTCGGGATCAACCGTTGATCTTTTCGGTTAATTGGGGATCATGATGTACTACTAGGTGCCACTCATGATCGTTCTATAATTAATGGTTAATTATAGACGGCCAACATAAACCGAGAACCTATTTGGTCACACGCACAACGAGTGTAATCCAAAGGATTTAAAACGAGCTTAAGAATGGGATTCTCAGACCGAGAGAAACTAGGTTTGGTTGGACCAAACATAAAGCGAGCATGAAATCGTTTCAGTCGCAATGGAAGCATGGATGGGCTGCGTCTTATGAAGACGTAATGGATGGACCAAAATGGTTTGGTTCTAATCCAATGGATAAGAATAAACCAAAGGGTTTGGTTTATTTTAAACGAATGAACCAAAAGTTGGTTCGGTTCGTTTTAACTTAAAATAAACCATCATGGTTTGGTTTATTTTAACTTATCTTAATGGAGCGGGTTAACGGGCTTTATGGATATGATCCATTAACCATTAAGAGAATTAGTTCTCTATAAAAGTGGGCTTAAGGGATTGTTAAACCCTAACTAATCCTAAACCCTAAACCTAGTTGCCGCCCAACATATTGTTGTCGCCCAACATATTGTTGCCGCCCAGCTTTGTGCCACCGTCCAAGACCCTTGCCGGCGTCTAAGCTCCAGCCGGTGAACCTCCGGCGACCCTCCGGTGATCTCCTATAGGTTCGGCATCAAGGTGAGCTTTTTCTCTCCTTGTTTTGGCCGGCGCCTACTCCTCCACCAAGCTGTCCAGTTTTCTGGACAGCTTCTTCTCCTCTCGTCGGAGCGTTGTTTGGACGACGGTTAGTGCTCCGACAGCGGCTAACATACCGGGGATTTGATCTCCGGTAATCCTCTGAGGTGGATGACGAAGGATTCGTCAAATGTGTAGGGGATCGGATGGCCGGCTAGAGGGGGGTGAATAGCCCTCGTTCGTTGGACGTCGTAATTCGCTCGTTCGTTTGCTCGTCTACACAATCGTTAGCGCAAGCGGAATAATAAAACAAAACAAGTAAAGACAAAGCAAAACAAACCAATGCTAACAAAGGAATATAACGTGGTTCACGGCTACGCCGCTAATCCACGACCCGATTCGTCCCCGGTGAATCACGCCGCCAAACCAATCACTATTGGCCTCTCCTTTGCACCAAGCTAGGTGGAGGTAACCTTTACAATCAAGCACACTCCCTCTTTTACAATAGATGTGAAGGAAAGCTAAAAGAAGGAGTTTAAATCTTGTGGAGCACTTGGATGGTCGTTTAGAACTTGAGCATTAACCCACCAAAGCTCCACACCCTCTCTTTTTATAGAGAGGGTTGATTTCTTCCCGTTGGCCGCCATCACGATCGCCTCGGCAATGATCGTCACTACAACGGCCTCCGAACACGTCGGATCCCGACCGTTGTAGGCTAACAGATACTTGGCGCGATCGATGGACCTCACCACCGATCATGCCAGTCGACTGCCCAGTCGGCTACGAGCGGTTCTGTGGCCGAACCATTTCTGGCCAGTCGACTGCTGCCTTCAGCAGTTCGACTGATGGTCTTGGCAGTCGACTGCCAACCTATGGCAGTCGACTGCTGGCCACAATCCAGCCAGTCGGATACCAGTCGAATCCAACTCGACTTAGAGCAGTCGACTGCCATGATATGGCAGTCGACTGGTGTCGGGAAAACCCATCCGACACTTGGCCAAATGGCCAAGTTTCACCTAAGAGCTACCCTTCCCGGGTTACATTCGCTCACTCTCATCCCTCGGAGTCCCTCGCCTTCGAAGTTCTCTTCGTTCGCGGCTACGTCCCTCGGCAGCATCAGGCGCACGGCTCTGCAATGCTCCTTCGCGTCTCTTGCCTCGAAGTCTACTTCCTCCGGCTTCACTCCAAGCTTCTCGTCCGGCGGTCCCTCGGATGCTCCAAGCGCACAGCTTCCGCAAAGCACTCCTTCACCCACTCAAGGCACGAGTGATGAGATGTGAAACTCGCCACGGCTCCATGTGTGAATTACTAAGTCCTGCACGACTTCAACGCACATATCAAATAAACATAACACACTAACTTAAACCCTT
Source organism: Wurfbainia villosa (assembly GCA_025175895.1). Classification (NCBI taxonomy): domain Eukaryota; kingdom Viridiplantae; phylum Streptophyta; class Magnoliopsida; order Zingiberales; family Zingiberaceae; genus Wurfbainia; species Wurfbainia villosa. Next base: position 31,138,166 of record CM045992.1, on the reverse strand, counting down.
TGCCACACCATCAAAACCATATTACGGCAAGAGATTGCCCTAACAATCTCTCCCTTTTTGATGTGTGGCAATCCGTTTAAGTTAGGTAAAAACATTTGATATTAATTCTAAGGTAAGAAAGCATGTAAAGATAAACATGATATAACAACATGCTACTCCCCCTTAATCCATGAAACTCTCTATACAAATTTTCTCCCCCTTTTATAATTAACTTAAATATAATATTTTCTCCCCCTTTGACACCATCAAAAAGATTATCACTAAGTTAAGAACCCATGGCATCAATTTATATATGACAAGTTATAAAATTGGGTATCACTTGTTGGTTAACAAACTGAAAACGACTTTCAATATTCTGATTTACAGGCCACTCATGATGCTATCGATATATGATCGGTGGCCTAAAAAGCCGAATTTCTGATTTTCTGGATGAAATTCAGAAATGCATTAAAAATTCCAAAAAATTCGAAAAATCATGAAATTTGAGGAACATATTTCTTTTAAGTATATCTATCAATGAAAAATAGTTTTTTATGAAAACTCGTTATATTTTCTTGTTTTTGCCAAAAATCCAAAAGCTCTAAAAACCACTAGGTTTTTGATCATTCTAGTATCAAGTTAGCTACCTAGTTTTGCATCCAATTATTTCAAAACATGAATACATGTATTTTAAGGTAAGAAATTGTTTTGAAAACATTAGAGATATCCAACCATGATCTTTGGGCAATATGTCTATTAATTAAACATAAGTCTTCCCCATGATTGGTCTATTATTGATATTTTGATACATTAAATGACCATCTAAATGCCATAGGCATTAGTGGACATTTGTATCATCCTAATATCTCACCCATGCTAAGTTTGCAATCAAGTTATCCTATAGTGAGTGTGAGATGTATCCTAGGGGGTATTGTATATACTTAACCATTAAATTTATGCAATTCTATCAAGGTTAAGTATCAACCTAACAACCTACATGATCATAATGATATATATGATTTAATTTCACATTATGATCATGAAATACATGTTTTCATCAAATTATAACCATGCCTTAGGTATTATATGATGATAATAAATAAGTTATCACCTAAAGCATGATTTAAACCTATTTTTCATGATAATGTGCCCAATATCAAAATCATAAATCATGATTACACATATACATAGCAATTGCATTAATCATCATGATTTAAGCATTATTACCTATTTATGGGCACGTTATCATCACCCAACACTATCTAAAAAAAAATGTTGTCCCGTCATCCTAAGTCAACCAAAAAATGATATAGGTCAAGTTCATATGGTTGACTACCCTAGGGGTTATCCTAACCCTTAAGGATGGATTTTGGAACCCAAAATAGATTTTTGCCTATGGGGTTCACTAGAAATTCTTTGGGGATCCATTTCTTAGCTATTAGTTTGTTTTTGTCTTGTCCCCTAGCTATTAGGCATCTATAGGCCTTCTCATTTTTCTTCTCTTTATATCCTAGGCCCTTCTTGTTAAAACTTGCCCTTTGGCTCCCTATGATCATATTCAAAGTGTTGGAGCCAATTGTGAATTTTTCTAGGGCTTTTGTTAAATAGTCTACCTTTTCCCTTAGGGCCCTATTTTCATTCATGCATGCATCACTAACATCCAAAAGCATATAATCATGTGAGCATGCATCATCATGGCAAGAAGAGGTATTTTCATTTAAGCATGCTTTTTCAAACTTATTTTCTAAGTCCTTAATTTGTTCAAGCATGCATTTATTTTTCTTTTTCATTCCAAATAAGTCCTTAGTTAAACTAGAAATTATGGAAACTATTTTACTAGGAGAAGCTTTCGTTACCATAGTTTCCATATCTTCTTCTTCTTCTTCTTCGGATGAGGAGGATGTAGAAGCTCCCCCTTTACTTGAGCTCTCTCCTCTTGAGCTTGATCTTTCACTTTCGGAGGAGGAGGAATCCAAGTCATCAAAGGCCATCAAGGCCAAATTGGCGACAAAGGCATTCTCCTCATCCGATGATGAGGAGGAGGATGAGGAAGGATCATCCCATGTCTTGGCCTTGAATGCTTTGGCCTTCCCCTTTTCTTTTGTCTTCTTCTCCTCTTCCTTCTTTTTCTTGCTCCCCTTTTTCTTCTTCTTTTCTTCTTTCTTTTTCCTCTCTTCCTTGCTTTTGTTTAGGAGGGGACAATTGTCCCTTATGTGTCCCTCTCCTTGGCAATTGTAGCATATCACCTTCCCCCTTGGTCTTCTATTCCTATCATTAGATTTATCAAATCTAAAATTCTTAAATGCACGTCTTACCTTCCTTACCATGTAGGCTTCCTCGGTGCTATCCATGGAGGAGGAGGAGGCTTCATCATCGGAGGAGGAGGGGATTTCCATCTTCTTCTTCCCCTTGTTTGCCATCAAGGCTACTCCTCTTGAAGGTTGTATTCTAGGCTCCTCTTGTATTCCTTCAAGCCTAGTTTCGTGGAGTTCCATCGTTGAGAAGAACTCCTCCAAAGTGCTCACTTCTAAATTCTTGGAGATGTAGAATGAGTCCACCATGGAGCTCCACTTTGAGGACCGGGGAAAAGCATCTATAGCCTTCATGAGCATGTCCCGGTTCGATAGCTTCTCACCTACACTTGTTAGCCCAATTAAAATTTCCTTAAACCTAGAGTGTAGTGAAGTTACCTTTTCTCCCTTTTCTAATTTTATGTTGGATAGTTGGGAGCGGAGGAGGTCTCTTCTTGCAAGCTTGGCCTCCGAGGTGCCTTCATGAAGCTCTACAAGCTTCTCCCACATCTCTTTGGCGCTAGTGCATTCTCCGATCCGGTTGATCTCTTGTTGAGGAAGCACATTGAGAAGATGATGTTTTGCCTTTGAGTTTGCAAGGTGCTCCTCTCTTTGCTTCTTATTCCACCTTGACTTCTCTATTGGCTCACCCCTTTCATCCCTAGGCAACTCGAAACCATTTTCCATTATAAGCATAATATCGAAATCGGTTTCGAAGAATACCTCCATTCTCCTTTTCCACCAAGAGAATTCGCCGTCGAACTTCGGTGGGTGGATGTTGGAGCCGGCCATTTTTGATGTTGCTTGTAGTGGCGGTTAGTCCTCGACAAGCTTTCCTTGGCTCTGATACCACTTGTAGGGGATCGGATGGCCGGCTAGAGGGGGGTGAATAGCCCTCGTTCGTTGGACGTCGTAATTCGCTCGTTCGTTTGCTCGTCTACACAATCGTTAGCGCAAGCGGAATAATAAAACAAAACAAGTAAAGACAAAGCAAAACAAACCAATGCTAACAAAGGAATATAACGTGGTTCATGGCTACGCCGCTAATCCACGACCCGATTCGTCCCCGGTGAATCACGCCGCCAAACCAATCACTATTGGCCTCTCCTTTGCACCAAGCTAGGTGGAGGTAACCTTTACAATCAAGCACACTCCCTCTTTTACAATAGATGTGAAGGAAAGCTAAAAGAAGGAGTTTAAATCTTGTGGAGCACTTGGATGGTCGTTTAGGACTTCAGCATTAACCCACCAAAGCTCCACACCCTCTCTTTTTATAGAGAGGGTTGATTTCTTCCCGTTGGCCGCCATCGATCACGCTCTGCCAGCGCGATCATTGCCGCCACTACAACGGCCTCCGAACACGTCGGATGCCGACCGTTGTAGGCCAACGGTATCGATCGGCCCGATGGACCTCACCGATCGATTGCCGCCGTAGTCGATCGCCGCTCGGCTGCGCGGTTCGTGGTCGAACCATTTCGGCCATCGGCGCCGCCTTGGCGATTCGATCGATGGTCTTAGCGATCGATTGCCAACCTATGGCGATCGGCTGGCCATAATCCACCGATCGGATACCGATCGAATCCAACTCGACTTGAGCGATGATCGCCATGACATGGCAGTCGACTGGTGTCGGGAAAACCCATCCGACACTTGGCCAAATGGCCAAGTTTCACCTAAGAGCTACCCTTCCCGGGTTACATTCGCTCACTCTCATCCCTCGGAGTCCCTCGCCTTCGAAGTTCACTTCGTTCGCGGCTACGTCCCTCGGCAGCATCAGGCGCACGGCTCTGCAATGCTCCTTCGCGTCTCTTGCCTCGAAGTCTACTTCCTCCGGCTTCACTCCAAGCTTCTTGTCCGGCGGTCCCTCGGATGCTCCAAGCGCACGGCTTCCGCAAAGCACTCCTTCACCCACTCAAGGCACGACTGATGAGATGTGAAACTCGCCACGGCTCCATGTGCGAATTACTAAGTCCTGCACGACTTCAACGCACATATCAAATAAACATAACACACTAACTTAAACCCTTTGCCACACCATCAAAACCATATTACGGCAAGAGATTGCCCTAACAAAACGGTTGACGAATACCTCTCCGGAGAAGCGAGTCTTGAGGACTTGTTTTTAGGTCCGAATTTGGATTCGGATCGTGATCATCTCTCGATCACGTCGTCTTCAACACGAGGCTAGTAACCCGTACGAAGACGAAGCTCGTGGCTTGGCGAAGTCATCCCGAGGAGCTCGGCATGGATACGGATAGAGACGATTCTTACGAGGATCGTTCCGATTGATGCCGTTCCCGCTACACGTCATACGAAAGGTATAACGTATCTTAATTTCCTTTTATTGCAAATTTTAATTTACGGTTATGTCTACACATGTTGTAATATGCATGCGTGTGTTGTGTGTGTTGTAATAAATATAGATTTATTATTTTTAATTGCTTCCGCTGTGCTCATGTTTACGAAACATGATTGAACACACACACGCCGCGGTGCCGGAAACCCAACATGAAGTATACTCCTTGGTGTATCCAAGCAGCTGATTCTCACTGGCTGGAGACATTGTGATGTTCGGAGTTGATCGTGGATGCTAGTTATGGTAACTAGTTCATTGGAGTGACCAGCCGTAAGACTTCATATGGTTCTCTACATATATATAGATATGTCAATGAAGTTCTTACTATAGCTTAAGTGCGATGTTCCTTTGACTTGCGGTATTCAAGTCATCTTGATCATGGAGACTTATGCTTTGACATCTTAAGCAAGCATCTCTAAGGAGATGTGGACCCGGGATGATTGGGTATAAGTCAAAGTGATCGAAGGTGTTTGAATAGCCTAAAAATGATTCACCACTCCTTGCGAGGAGATGTATACCCATGGCCTCTCGTCGGATTTTTACTAAAGTCTTTGGGCAAAGCATTACATGTTTAGAGTAAGGTACTCTTCGATACATGTGCAGTAACTAGAATCCGTAGGACGAGGAAATGATACTTGGGTTAGGTGTGACGTAGTCAGCCTAGTGGGGACTGACACTATAGACCATGTCTTGAACCAAGTGGGTATAAGATGAGTGAAGGGAATGGGGCACGAATTATTCGAGCTGCTGAAGGGTTTCAGAAATAGTTCTGGATCAACCGTTGATCTTTTCGGTTAATTGGGGATCATGAAGTACTACTAGGTGCCACTCATGATCGTTATATAATTAATGGTTAATTATAGACGACCAACATAAACCGAGAACCTATTTGGTCACACGCACAACGAGCGTAATCCAAAGGATTTAAAACGAGCTTGAAAATGGGATTCTCAGACCGAGAGAAACTAGGTTTGGTTGGACCAAACATGAAGCGAGCATGAAATCGTTTCAGTCGCAATGGAAGCATGGATGGGCCGTGTCTTATGAAGACATAATGGATGAACCAAAATGGTTTGGTTCTAATCCAATGGAGGAGAATAAACCAAAGGGTTTGGTTTATTTTAAACGAATGAATCAAAAGTTGGTTCGGTTCGTTTTAACTTAAAATAAACCATCATGGTTTGGTTTATTTTAACTTATCTTAATGGAGCGGGTTAACGAGCCTAATTGTTATGATCCAATAACCGTTAAGAGAATTAGTTCTCTATAAAAGAGGGCTTAAGGGATAATTAAGCCCTAATCCAAAAACCCAAGCAATAGTTGCCGCCCACCTCTCCTTGGAGACTCTCGGCGCCAACCCCCATTGCCGCCCAGCCCCTTGTGCCGCCGTCCAGCTCCTTGCCAGTGTCAAAGCTTCAGTCGGTGATCCTCCGGCGACCCTCTGGTGATCTTCCTAGGCTTCGGTGATAAGGTGAGCACTTGGCTTCCCTTGTTTGGCTGGCCCCTACTCCTCCACCAAAGCTGTCCAGTTTTCTGGACAGCTTGTTCTCTCCTCGTCGGAGCATCGTTTGGACGACGGTTAGAGCTCCGACAGTGCCTAACTTACCGGGGATTCAATATCTGGTAATCCTCTGAGGTGGAGGACGAAGAATTCGTCAATCGGTTGACGAATACCTCTCCGGAGAAGCGAGTTTTGAGGACTCATTTTGGATCCGAATTTGGATTCGGATCGTGATCATCTCTCGATCACGTCGTCTTCAACACGAGGCTAGTAACCCGTATGAAGACGAAGCTAGTGGCTTAGCGAAGTCATCCTAAGGATACTCGGTGTGGATACGGATAGAGACGATTCTAGCGAGGATCGTTCCGGTTGATGTCGTTCCCGCTACACGTAATACGAAAGATATAATGTAGTTAAATTTTCTTTTATTGCAAATTTAAATTTATGGTTATGTCTACACTTGTTGCACTATGCATGCGTGTGATGTGTGTGTTGTAATAAATGTAGATTTATTAATTTTATTGCTTCCGCTGTGCTCATGTTTACGAAACATGATCGAACACACACACGCCGCGGTGCTGGAAACCCAACAGTGGTATCAGAGCCCAGGTTGTGTTTCGACATAATCGTAAAATGGTTTTGTGATAGTCATAATGTTATTTCTGGAAATTTTCTAATTTTTGAAATTTAGAAGTATTTATGGAAATTTTTAATTTTGGAAAGTCTAGAAGTATTTATGGAAATCTTCCACTTTTGGAAAGTTGGAAGTATTTATGGAAATTGATATTTTCCATAATTAAAATATTTGATTAGATTCTGGAAATTTGTTTCCTAATTTAATCATGATTTTATTTGGTAAATCAAATCTTAAAATATTTTATTTCCATAAGTAGTTTTGATGATTTAGGAAATTGGTTTCCTAAATTGATTTTCCTTAATCAACTATTTCCATAAATAAAATATGTGATTAGATTTGGAAATTTGTTTCCTAATTTAATCATGATTTGATTTGGAGGATCAGATCTTAAACATATTTTATTTCCATAAATAGTTATGACAAATAAGGAAATTATGTACATGACATAATTGTATGACATGTAATTGCATTAGATGCATATCATTATGTCATGCGTGTCGTGACATGTAGATGTATGCCATGTATGTCATGTCATGTAGATAATAGTTATTTGCATGCAAAGAGGATGAGACATAAAACCCTTACTCAATATTAAAGCCTACACCTTCTATTAATATGGTTAGAACCAGAGTTCCGTTTCTTGTTTAGGTTGTTGGACTATCTCCAAGCCCGGCTCGAACCCGAACATGTTCAAACCATGGAATAGTTTAATACAAATATGGTAAGAGACAAAGGTCAATCGTTAGCTTTGGTTGTTGGACTCTCTCCAAGCGGGGCTAATTGGTTGAATGCGCTCTAACCATATTAAAACTATTTCTCGATTAATGGTTGGTTTTAACCTGGAGCATCGGCTTGTTGGACTCTCTCCAAGGTCGATGTAAAGGGAGGTGAAGTTGGGTGCTATGCATATGATGCATACTTGTTAATGTGTTAACAACCCGATGTATGTGTGAACATTCAATTAGTTGATAGCACATTGTGATAGTTGCATATACATGATATGCAATCGGTATAGTTGATACCTACCATTGTAGTTATGAATGACTTGTAGGACTCTCTCTAAGGTTGTTCATATCTATGATGGATATCATCCCATTCGGAGGTGGACCTAAGATTTCCCGAAGTGATTTTGGGGTTTTGAAATTCTAAAAATGAATGTGATTTATAAATGTATATTGATGCATTTTAAAATCATTTTCTCATATATGCTCATTTTGTATTTATAGGTCAATAAATTGATCATGACGTCTTTGAATTTGTGCATTATTTTGGATTCAAACAAACTGACTGGGCCTAACTTCCTGGACTGGCTTAGAAACCTGAGAATTGTTCTCAAGGCGGAAAAGCTAGCATATGTCCTTGAAGAGCCTCTTCCTGACCGTCCTAAGGACGATGCAACTCCAGACCAAATGTTGGTCTATCAGAAGAATGTGGCAGATTCTGAGCTGGCGAGTTGCATCATGCTAGCGGCGATGGTACCTGAGCTGCAAAAGCAGCATGAGCATATGGATGCTAATACTATGGTCTTCCATCTTCATGAGCTGTTCGATGAGCAAGCAAGATCCGAAAGGTTCGAGGTCTCTAGGCTCCTCTTCACCACGAAGATGCAAGAAGGTTCGTCTGTAGTACAGTTTGTGCTAAAGATGAACGGGTACATCGAGCAGCTAGCCACCCTCGGGTTTGTGATGGATCATGTGTTAAGTATTGACTTAATTCTACATTTTTTGCCCAAGAGTTTCTCACAATTTGTGATGAACTATCGGATGAACAAATTAGAATCCACCATTCCCGAGCTCCTCAATATGCTGAAGACTGTGGAGCCTTCTTTGAAGCATGAGGAGAAGGCAGTTCTGTTAGTTGATTCCTCAAAGAAAGGTTCTAAGAGGAAGGCAAAAGAACAGAAGAAAGGGAAGAACAAAAAGGCAAAGAAGCCAGAACTAGCGCAAAAGGGCACTTGCCATCACTGTGGCAAGGAAGGCCACTGGCGAAGAAACTGCAAGATTTATCTTGAGTCCATGAAGAAGAAGAAGGCATCTGATGCCCCATCCTCTTCAGGTATCTTCGTTATTGATTGTCATTCTATTTCGTTAGACACTTAGCTATTGGATACTGGGTGTGGCTCACATATATGTAATGACATACAGGGGCTAAGGAATAGAAGAAGACTTGTCAGAGGGGAGTCAAATTTGCGAGTTGGCAATGGAGCAAAGGTTGTTGCGGTCGCCATCGGAACTTATTTGCTGAAGCTCCCTAGTGGACTAGTCTTGGAACTGGACAATTGCTATAATGTTCCTTCTCTAATAAAGAACATTGTTTCTATTTCCTGTTTAAATAGAAATAGTTTCCATTTGACGTTTAGTAACAATTGTAGTTATATAACTTTGAATGGCGTACTTTATGGAACTGGAACTTTGAGTAATGGCATTTATACGTTGGACGTATCCAGTGACATTTTCAATATCGAAGCGAGCAACACGCGTGCTCGAAAGGATAATCAAATAGACTCCTATATGTGGCATTGTCGTCTTGGCCATATAAGCAAGAAACACATGTCCGAATTACACCGATGTGGAATTCTGGAATCATTTGAATTGGATTCATACGATACATGCGAATCATGCTTAAAAGGCAAGATGACCAAGTTACCTTTTACTGGAAAAGGTGAACGAGTGGGAGAGTTACAAGGTCTAATACATACTGATGTATGTGGACCTATGTCAACTGAAGCTTTAGGAGGCTATAGCTACTTCATTACCTTCACCGATGATCACTCACGGTTTGGGTATGTGTTCTTGATGAAACACAAGTCTGAAGCCTTTGAAAGGTTCAAAGAATTCAGAAATGAAGTAGAGAAACAACATGAGAAGAGTATTAAAATACTTCGATCGGATCGAGGTCGTGAATACTTGAGTCAGGAGTTTCTTGATTACCTAAGAGACAATGGTATATTGTCTCAATGGACTTCGCCCTATACACCACAACATAATGGTGTATCTGAGAGGAGTAACCGGACCTTGTTAGACATGGTCAGGTCAATGATGAATCATGCGACTCTTCCCAAGTCCTTTTGGGGTTATGCACTTTAGACAGTTGTTTACTTGTTAAACAGAATGCCTACCAAGGTAGTCTCAACTACTCCATATGAGATATGGAATAGTAAGAAACCTCATGTATCTTACTTGAAGATATGGGGTTGTCCTGCTTATGTGAAGCGGACAGTATCAGACAAATTGGATGCTAAGTCTGATAAAAGTCTATTTATTGGATACCCTAAGGAAACAAGGGGTTACCAATTCTATCATCCTATAGAACAAAAGGTGTTTGTTTCAAGGCATGCTGTGTTTCTAGAGAAAGAGTTTCTCTTGCAAGAAAACAGTGGGAGTGTCGTCGAGCTTGAGGAGGCTCGAGAGACTCAAATAGACATTGATGAGATACCTGGTGAAGCACAACAGCCGACAACTCATAGTGATGATCAATCGGCTGGACCTATTGTAACACCACATCTTCGTAGATCTAGTAGAACACGTAATATTCCTGAGAGATATGGATTTCTCGTAAGTGAATCGAACAACGTGTTACTCATTGATGATGAGGAGCCTACTAGTTATGAAGAAGTGCTGACAAGTTCAGAAAGAGATAAGTGGCTTGGTGCCAGAAGTCGGAAATGGATTCCATGTATGAAAACCAAGTTTGGAACATGGTTGACCCACCTGAAGGCATAAAGCCTATAGGGTGCAAGTGGGTTTTCAAGAAGAAAACCGACATGGATGGTAATGTGATTACCTATAAGGCTAGATTGGTGGCGAAAGGATATCGTCAAAAACAAGGCGTTGATTATGACGAAACCTATTCACCTGTAGCTATGCTTAAATCCATTCGGATGCTCCTGGCCATAGCGGCTCATTATGATTATGAGATATGGCAGATGGATGTGAAAACAGCTTTCCTTAATAGAAACCTACTCGAGGATGTGTATATGATACAGCCTGAGGGTTTCACATCGGTTGAAAAAACCAAGGTATGTAAATTGCGACGGTCCATTTATGGATTGAAACAAGCATCCAGGAGCTAGAATATCCGTTTTGATGAGACAATCAAAAAGTTTGATTTCTCACAAAATCCAGACGAACCTTTGTGTGTACAAGAAGGTTAGTGGGAGTGCAGTCGTGTTCCTAGTATTGTATGTCGATGACATATTACTTATAGGAAATGATGTTTCAATCTTATAGTCAGTTAATGTTTGGTTATCCAAGACATTCTCCATGAAAGACCTGGGAGAAGCAACCTACATCCTTGGGATTAAGATCTATAGAGATAGATCGAAACGGTTGCTTGGTCTTTCATAGTCTACTTATATAGACCGAGTGCTGAAGAGGTTTAGCATGTCGGAATCCAAGAAAGGTTTCCTACCCATCAGGCATGGGGTACACCTTTCGAAGTCTATGTGTCCGCACACAGAAGACGAGAGGATTTGCATGAGTAAGATTCCCTATGCATCCGCAATAGGATCTATCATGTATGCTATGTTATGTACAAGGCCCGATGTATCGTATGCTCTGAGTGTCACGAGCATATACCAGTCTAATCCAGGAATGGATCATTGGGTGGCTGTTAAAACGATCCTTAAGTACTTAAGAAGAACTAAGGATGTGTTCCTAATATCTGGAGAAGGGGACATGGTGATACGCGAGTATACGGATGCCAGCTTCCAGACAGACAAGGATGATTCCAGGTCTCAGTCTGGATACGTGTTCACCTTGAATGGGGGCGCAGTGAGTTGGAAAAGTTCCAAACAAGACACTGTAGCGGATTCTACCACTGAGGCAGAATACATTGCAGCTTCGGAAGAAGCAAAGGAAGCGGTATGGATCAAGAAGTTCGTTTATGAACTTTGTGTGATTCCGGCAATTGTTGAAGCAATACCGGTCTACTGCGACAATAATGGAGCAATTACACAGGCTTAGAGCCAAGGTCTCATCAACGATCCAAACATGTGCTTTGCCGCTATCATCTTATCAGAGAGATCATCAGTAGGAACGAAATACAAATCGAGAAAATTCCCACTGAAAGGAACTTAGCGGATCCTTTGACTAAAGCATTACCTCAAAGTAAGTTTGAGGGTCATGTAAGTGCTTATGGTATTGGATACCGTAGCGATTGGCATTAGGCCAAGTGGGAGTCTGTTAGTAATATATGAGAGATGTGTTAGTAATATATGAGAGATGTCCTAAGGCAATTGCCTTATGTATGAACCATTTATATGATAAATGAAGATTCACTATTTGAGTATACATGTTTTATGTATTTGATTGGATCTTAAACTCATTTACTGAATGTCCACGATACGATTCACAGCATGAGAGAATTTGTGATTGGATCACAACTAGTGAGTATCTCTACATGTGTAATTGTGATGTATCGGAATTATCCTAGTCGATGAATTGATGGATTTGGACACCATCAGATTCGCCGAGACTAGCATGGTATACTCCTTGGTGTATCCAAGCGGTGATTCTCCGGTGGAGACATAGTGATGTCGGAGTTAATCGTGGATGCTAGTTATGGTAACTAGTTCATTGGAGTGACCAGTAGTAAGACTTCATATGGTTCTCTGCATATATAGATATGTCAATGAAGTTCTTCGTAGCTTAAGTGCGATGTTCCTTTGACTTGCGGTATTCAAGTCATCTTGATCATGGAGACTTATGCTTTGACATCTTAAGCAAACATCTCTAAGGAGATGTGGACCCGGGATGATTGGGTATAAGTCGAAGTGATCGAAGGTGTTTGAATAGCCTATAAAGGATTCACAACTCCTTGCGAGGAGATGTATACCCATGGCCTCTCGTCGGATTGTTACTAAAGTCTTTGGCCAAAGCATTACATGTTTAGAGTAAGGTACTCTTCGATACATGTGGAGTAACTAGAATCCGTAGGACGAGGAAATGATACTTGGGCTAGGTGTGGCGTAATCGACCTAGTGGGGGTGACACAATAGACCATGTCACTGAACCAAGTGGGTATAAGATGAGTGAAGGGAATGGGGCGCGAATCATTCGAGTCTTTGAAGGGTTTGAAATAGTTCTGGATCAACCGTTGATCTTTTCGGTTAATTGGGGATCATGATGTACTACTAGGTGCCACTCATGATCGTTCTATAATTAATGGTTAATTATAGACGGCCAACATAAACCGAGAACCTATTTGGTCAGACGCACAACGAGCGTAATCCAAAGGATTTAAAACGAGCTTGAGAATTGGATTCTCAGACCGAGAGAAACTAGGTTTGGTTGGACCAAACATGAAGCGAGCATGAAATCATTTCAGTCGCAATGGAAGCGTGGATTGGCCATGTCTTAAGAAGACATAATGGATGAACCAAAATGGTTTGGTTCTAATCCAATGGAGGAGAATAAACCAAAGGGTTTGGTTTATTTTAAACGAATGAACCAAAAGTTGGTTCGGTTCGTTTTAACTTAAAAAAAACCATCATGGTTTGATTTATTTTAATTTATCTTAATGGAGCGGGTTAACGGGCCTAATGGTTATGATCCAATAACCATTAAGATAATTAGTTCTCTATAAAAGAGGGCTTAAGGGATAATTAAGCCCTAATCAATCCAAAGCCCTAGTTGTGCCGCCCCCTCCCTCTTCTCTCCTAGTCGGCGCCAACACCTTCATTGCCGCCGCCCAGCTTTTGTGCCGTCGTCCAAGTCCTTGCCGGCGTCCAAGCTTCAGCCGGTGAACCCTCCGACGACCCTCCGGTGATCTTCGTAGGCCTCAGTGAAAAGGTGAGCACTTGGCTCCCTTGTTTTGGCCGGCGCCTACTCCTCCACCAAGCTGTCCAGTTTTCTGGACAGCTTCTTCTCCTCTCGTCGGAGCGTCGTTTGGACGACGGTTAGAGCTCCAACAGCGGCTAACTTATAAGGGATTCGATCTCCGGTAATCCTCTGAGGTGGAGGACGAAGGGTTCGTCAATTGGTTGACGAATACCTCTCCGGAGAAACGAGTTTTTGAGAAATCGTATTAGGATCCGAATTTAGATTCGGATCGTGATCATCTCTCGATCACGTCGTCTTCAACACGAGGCTAGTAACCCGTACGAAGACAAAGCTCGTGGCTTAGTGAAGTCATCCCGAGGAACTCGGCATGGATACGGATAGAGACGATTCTAGCGAGGATCGTTCCGGTTGATGCCGTTCCCGCTACACGTCATACGAAAGGTATAACGTAGATAAATTTCCTTTTATTGCAAATTTAAATTTACGGTTATGTCTACACTTGTTGTAATATGCATGCGTGTGTTGTGTGTGTTGTAATAAATGTAGATTTATTATTTTTATTGCTTCCGTTGTGCTCATGTTTACGAAACGTGATCGAACACACACGCCGCGGTGCCGGAAGCCCAACAGTGGTATCAGAGCCCAGGTTGTGTTTCGACAAAATCGTAAAATGGTTTTGCAATAGTCATAATGTTATTTCTGGAAATTTTCTAATTTTGGAAATTTAGAAGTATTTATGGAAATTTTTCAATTTTGGAAAGTCTTGACGTATTTATGGAAATCTTCCACTTTTGGAAAGTTGGAAGAATTTATGGAAATTGATATTTTCCATAAATAAAATATTTGATTAGATTCTGGAAATTTGTTTCCTAATTTAATCATGATTTGATTTGGGAAATCAAATCTTAAAATATTTTATTTCCATAAGTAGTTTTAAAGATTTAGGAAATTGGTTTCCTAAATAGATTTTCCTTAATCAAATAATTCCATAAATAAAATATGTGATTAGATTTGGAAATTTGTTTCCTAATTTAATTATGATTTGATTTGGAGAATCAAATCTTAAACATATTTTATTTCCATAAATAGTTATGACATATAAGGAAATTATATACATGACATAATTGTATGCCATGTAATTGCATTAGATGCATAACATTATGCCATGCGTGTCGTGACATGTAGATGTATGCCATGTATGCCATGCCATGTAGATAATAGTTATTTGCATGCAAAGAGGATGAGACATAAAAACCCTTAAACAATATTAAAGCCTACACCTTCCATTAATATGGTTAGAACCAGAGTTCCGTTTCTTGTTTGGGTTGTTGGACTCTCTCCATGCCCGGCTCAAACCCGAACATGTTCAAACCATGGAATAGTTTAATACTAATATGGTAAGAGTCAAAGGTCAATCGTTAGCTTTGGTTGTTGGACTCTCTCCAAGCTGGGCTAATTGGTTGAATGCACTCTAACCATATTAAAACTATGTCCTGATTAATGGGTTGACTTTAACCTCGAGCATCGGCTTGTTGGACTCTCTCCAAGGTCGATGTAAAGGGAGGTGAAGTTGGGTGCTATGCATATGATGCATACTTGTTAATGTGTTAACAACCCGATGTATGTGTGAACATTCAATTAGTTGATAGCACATTGTGATAGTTGCATATACGGGATATGCAATCGGTATAGTTGATACCTACCGTCGTAGTTATGAATGGCTTGTTGGACTCTCTCCAAGGTTGTTCATATCTATGATGGATATCAGCCCATTCGGAGATGGACCTACGATCTCCCGAAGTGATTTTGGGGTTTTTGAAATTCAAAAAATGAATGGGATTTATAAATGTCTATTGATGCATTTTAAAATCATCTTTCTCATATATGCTCGTTTTGTATTTCTAAAATTGATCATGATGTCTTTGAATTTGCATTCCATTTTGGATTCGAATAAATTGACTGGGCCGAACTTCTTGGACTGGCTTAGAAACTTGAGAATTGTTCTCAAGGTGAAAAGCTTGTGTATGTCCTCGAAGTGCCTCTTCCCGCCTATCCTAGTGATGATTCAACTCCGGACCAATTGTTGGTCTATCAGAAACATGTGACTGATCTAAACTAACAAGTTGCATCATGCTAGCCGCGATGGAACCCAAGCTACGAAAGCAGCATGAGCATATGGATGCTCATATCGTAGTCCTTCATCTTTATGAGTTGTTTGATAAGCAAGTGAGATTCGAAAGGTTCGAAGTTTCCAAGCTCCTCTTCACCTCTGAGATGCAAGGAGGTTCATCTGTGGTACTGCTCAACATGTTGAAGAATGTGGAGCCTTCTGAGAAGCATGAGTAGGGGACGATGTTGCTAGTTGATTCCTCGAAGAAAGGTTCTAAGAGGGAGTCAAAGGAACAACAGAAGGGGAAGAAGAAAAGAGCTAAGAAGGTAGAACTAGCACAAAAGGAAACTTGCCATCATTATGGCAAGGAGAGCCATTTGCGAAGAAAGTGCAAGATTTATCTTGAGTCCGTGAAGAAGGATAAGGCATCGGATGCCCTATCTTCTTCAGAAATCTTCTTTATTGATTGTCATTCTATTTCCTCAAACACTTGGGTATTTGATACTGGGTGTGGCTCACATATATGTAATGACATACATGGGCTAAGGAATAGAAGAAGACTCGTCAAGGGAGAGTCAAATTTACGTGTTGGGAATGGTGCAAAGGTTGCTGCACTCGCCATCGGAACGTATTTGTTGAAACTCCCTGTAGGACTTGTCTTAGAACTGGACAATTGCTTTTATATTCCTTCGTTGATAAAGAACATCATTTCTATTTCTTGTTTAAATAGAAATAGTTTCAATTTGACGTTTAGTAACAATTGTTGTTACATAACTTTGAATGGGGTTCTTTATGGGACTGGAACTTTAAGCAATGGTGTTTATACATTGGATGTATCCAGTGACATTTGCAATATCGAAGCGAGCAACAAGCGTGCTCGAAAGGATAATCAAATAGACTCCTATATGTGACATTGTCGTCTGGGCCATGTAAGCAAGAAACGCATGTCCAAATTACACCGATGTGGAATTCTGGAATAGTTTGAATTGGATTCATACGATACATGTGAATCATGCTTAAAAGGCAAGATGACTAAGTTACCTTTTACTGGAAAAGGTGAACGAGTGGGAGAGTTACTAGATCTAATACATACTGATGTATGTGGACCTATGTCAACTCAAGCATTAGGAGGTTATAGCTACTTCATTACCTTCACCGATGATCACTCACGGTTTGGGTATGTGTTCTTGATGAAACACAAGTCTGAAGCCTTTGAAAGGTTCAAAGAATTCAGAAATGAAGTAGAGAAACAACATGACAAGAGTATTAAAATACTTCGATCGGATCGAGGTGGTGAATACTTGAGTCAGGAGTTTCTTGATTACCTAAGGGACAATGGTCTATTGTCTCAATTGACTCCGCCCTATACACCACAGCATAATGGTGTATCTGAGAGGCGTAACCAGACCTTGTTGGACATGGTCAGGTCAATGATGAATCATGCGACTCTTCCCAAGTCCTTTTGGGGTTATGCACTTCAGACAGTTGTTTACTTGTTAAACAGAATACCTACCAAGGTAGTCTCAACTACTTCATATGAGATATGGAATAGTAAGAAACCTCATGTATCTTTCTTGAAGATATGGGGTTGTCCTGCTTATGTGAAGCGGACAGTATCAGACAAATTGGATGCTAAGTCTGATAAATGTCTATTTATTGGATACCCTAAGGAAACAAGGGGTTACCAATTTTATCATCCTGTGGAACAAAAGGTGTTTGTTTCAAGGCATGTTGTGTTTCTAGAGAATAAGTTTCTCTTGCAAGAAAATAGTAGGAGTGTCGTCGAGCTTGAGGAGGCTCGAGAGACTCAAATAGACATTGATGAGATACCTAGTGAAGCACAACAGCCGACAACTCATAGGGATGAGCAATCGGCTGGACCTATTGTAACACCACATCTTCGTAGATCTGGTAGAACACGTAATATTCCTGAGAGATATGGATTTCTCGTAAGTGAATCGAACGACGTGTTACTCATTGATGATGAGGAGCCTACTGTTAGAATGTATACTGAAAGTCTAGCTCTTTTTGTATGAACATTTTATTTTGAAATAAGAATCACATGATCATTGTTTGCATTTTATATATTCGTTATATATGTGTGCATATTGTCTAATATCTTACATTGTAGATAACATGGTGCTTGGGGTGGCACAGAAGATCATGTTATCAGTACCTTGTAAGATATAAGTAGAGGCTCACAACCAAGATGGTTTTGGACAAACCATTGGCATGGTTGTAGTGTAGCTTGGTATTCTTTTATCTTGAACATAGAGTTACACTAGTACACTTAGGTGTATTGAGCAGGACCGACATAGAGGTGATTTAATTTAGTGCTGACTACATAATTGAATCGGACCTCGGATATTATGTTGTACATGCTCTTAATCCCGATATAATAACGGGCACATGTACTTAGTATTTATTTCATTGATTTACCAGTGGGTGAGATTTAGATGGATTAAATCAATATGCCCGGTAAGTTGGGAAATAATATTATTTACATGGTGTGTCGTTGATTATAGGAGGAAACCGTGTCCTATATATTAGGTTGATGATGTCCCCTTGAGGAGCTCATAAGGTTCATCATGTAAACCCAGCTGGTTGACTTAGTCAACATGATGATAAGGTTGAGTGGTACTACTCGAGGAATTAGATGTTGATTAATTGATGGTCAGTAAATCAATTAATTAACGGACATTCGATATCTTAAACACGGGGAGATTAATGTACAAATAATATATGGAGCCCATATTGATTTATGGGGGTTGGTGAGGTAGTTTAATGATCATCCTCTAGTGGAATGGAACATCATTGATGGATCAAGTTTGTGTGGTTCCGATCCATCGGGTGGCCAAGACCCAACTCCTCCTTATGGTCCCTATCGTAGCCTAATATAATCCTTGTGAAGTCTAGATCCAAGAATGTAAAACAAAACCTAGAACCAACGGTTGGATTAAATCCATAGATCCGATGGTTGGGATGAAACCCTAGAACCAACGGTTGGATTAAATCCATAGATCCGATGGTTAGGATGAAACCTTAGAATCGACGGTTTGGATTAAATCCATAGATCCGATGGTTGGGATGAAACCCTAGAACCAACGGTTGGATTAAATCCAAAGATCCGATGGTTAGGATGAAACCCTAGAATCGACAGTTGGGATTAAATCCCTAGATCCGACGGTTGGGATAAAATCCTAGATCCGACGGTTGGGATGAAATCCTTGATCTGACGGTTGGGATGAAATCCTAGATCCTATGGTTGGGATGAAATCCTAGATCCTACGGTTGGGATGATATCCTTGATCCGACGGTTGGGATAAAACCCTAGATCCGACGGTGGAGATTAAATCCCTAGAACCGACGGTGGAGATTAAATCCCTAGATCCGACGGTGGAGATTAGAGGAGGCTTAAGCCTAAATTCTAGAATTAGGGTTTGGCTCATCCATGGTTGGGCGGCAACAAATCTTAAAGGGGATAAGGTTGGTTGGGCGGCAAGAATATAGGAGTTAGTTCCTATATTTTAGGCTAACCAACTTTCTCCTAAATTCTATAAATATATGGCTTAGGGTTGGGCGGCAAGATATAGAACTTGGTTCGAATTGGAGTTAGGGTTTGGAGAATAGTGGGCGACTAGGGTTTTGGAGAAGAGGCTTGGGCGGCAACATCCCTTCTTCTAGTTGTTGCCGGCGCCCATATTCCTCCATCCACACTTGGCCGGCGCCCATCTTCTAAGCCATTCTCTTCTTCCTCCTCCCTTATTCCTTGGTGGCCGGCGGCTCTCCAAGACTTGGTGGCCGGCACATCTCCTATCTCTAGGTGGCCGGCGGCATCATTCCATTAGTTGGCCGGCGCATCATCCATAGCTCCTTGGCCGGCGGCTGCACCAAATTCTCCAATTTGGTGGTCGGTTCTAGATAGGAGAGGTATTTGTTGGTTTTTCTCTTTGTTCGCAGCGGACAAGGTAGAGGAGAACTCGATCTAGAAGGCTTCTACTCGTGGAGGATCTTCGTCCACACGTCGTCCACGAGAAGGATAGGACATACGGTAGAAGATCGTAAGGTATAAAGTTATTTTAACTTTATGTACAGATCTGAGCATGTTCTTATTTGTTTTGATTATGCATGTTCGTATATGAATATATGTTGTATAATCATGGACCCCGAAGACAAACACAAAAACCGGCGATCCATCCGTCGTCTCTTCCGCGGCTAATCAACTAGAAGAGTAGAGTTGCTTGAACAACTAGTTTGTTCGAGCGACTACTCGAGTTGTTAGCACGACGATGAAATGGTGTTGCTAAGGAAGCTCATCCCATTCGGATTAATCCTTTCATTAGTGAAAATTTTTATCCGGGGACATGGGAGCCAATGTGCCTCCGAAGCGACATTCCATCAATTGGTATCAGAGCCACGGTTTCCGGTTTTGTGTGTTTAGGATTCGGTTATTTTTTTATGCATTTTTCATATATTATATGTGCCGGATAATAGTAGGATGTGCGTAGTTTAACTCTTTGGTTGCAGGCATAAGATCCGACTATTATGGCCATGTGTGTGTATGTGAATGGATGTGTGTAAAATTTATTATTTGAATCCTCGGGGCTGACGAGGCTAGATTAGTATTTAATTTTTGTAATTAAATACGGCATTGTTTAGCCGCTCATTTTAGTTTACTTTCGATCTAGATTATTTGTACACTCCTTCGTGGAGTATAGGATCGATGGATGTAAATTAATATGATTTATCTCGGCTCGGTACTCTTTGGTGACTTGCGCACGGGAAAAGATGGAGCGGACGAGGTGGCGACACGACGGGATGCGTATTGGAGAACAATGCCATAATAGTTGGAAAAATTCTGATTTTTTCATATTTATTGCTTATTTGTTTTATATGCATGTTGTGTTTATTTTAAAATTCCTCGATTTCAATTTACTAAGTGGGAGAGGGACATTTTAATTAATTCCCGCGGCCTCCATTACAATTTGACGTGTGATGCAAACAAACTTGTGTGTTGGCTCTGAGTGCCTTCCTCCCCATCGGATGGGTTTGTTTGCGGATCACTAGGTCAAATAATGGTTATAGGAAATTATTTAGGAGCGTGTGTACTTCCCCATTGGTAAGGCACATAATCCGAAATAATTCCCTTAGTATCGTGTAATGGTGCACACTTAGATGCAAATAAAAAGTATCCTCCCCATCGGAGTCACTGCTTTTATTTGTAGGGCTAAAGAGGAACCAACTATTAATTTTATTTGTCAAAAAGTAAGGTTGACAAGATAATAAAATTAATGGGTAAAACCTCTTCTTACAAATGAAGAATTCGTATATGTCCACACTATCTTGGCATGCGATATTCTCGGTGTTTTGAGGTGTTGGTTGATTTTGGGATTTTATTGTTTTGAGGAATCAATATTATTTGAAATCTAATATTTTGATCATTGTGATTCTTAGGATTTTCAAATGACTTTCAATCCACTTACTTTGGTACTAAAGGAAACAAACTTACTGTCCCCAAACAATATTGATTGGAAAAGAAATATGGATAGTGTCTTAACTGTCGATGAGTGTCCTCCTAGGTCTGCAGATGATTCTGGGGAAAAGGAACTTTTCGGATACCAGAATCGAGCTGCAAGGCAAGAAGCCATGGTTTCTCAGAAGGTTTCTACTTCTAAGCCGAAAGGCAAGAAGAAGAAGAAACAAGGTAGAGCAAAGTTGGTGGGAGGATCTCAGGGAGTGAAGAAGCCGAAAGGCAAGTACTTCACTTGTAGACAGACTGGACATGGGAAGAAAGACTTCCCCTTCCTAAAGCAGAACAAAGGTATATCTTCTGCCTTAGTCGTTGAAACATGTTTAGTGGTGTTATCTACGGCACGGTGTGTAGATACGGAGCCACTGATCATGTCTGCAATTCTTGCGGGGTTCCGGAAACCCGGCTACTAGCCGAGGAGAGATTACCGTCTACATGGGCAATGCTACTAAGGTAGCGGCTATTGCAGTGGGAGACGTTTATTTATCGTTTGATAGGAATAAAGTTTTGGTTTTGAGAAATTGTCTTTATGTACCTACTTTTAGAAAGAATTTGATTTCGGTTTCTAAATTGTTTATGGATGGATATACTATTTCTTTTAATGACAGAGTTGTTATAAAAAGTAATAGAGATTATCTGAGTACATTGGTTGGCAATTTATATACTCTTGAACCAAAAGCTCACGATGCATATAGAAGTGAATAACTCATCTTCTAAGTCTAATAAGAGAAAAGAACCTTCATGAATGAACCAAACATATCTCTGGCATCTGAGGCTTGGTCATATTAACCTAAGTAGAATTCAAAGGTTGATAGCTGATGGACCTTTGGGTTCATTAGTGGTGGAGGATCTCCCAACCTGCGAATCTTGCTTGGAAGGTAAAATGACCAAGAGGCCTTTTAAGGCCAAGGGGTATAGAGCCAAAGATGTGTTAGAACTGGTTCATTCTGATTTGTGCGGTCCTATGTCTATCCAGGCAAGAGGTGGTTTTGAATATTTCGTCTCTTTTATAGACGATTATTCAAGATATGGATACATTTACTTGATGCGCCGCAAGTCTGAATGCTTTGACAGGTTCAAAGAATTCAAGGCTGATGTGGAGAACCGTCAAGGTAAAAGTATCAAGACATTACGATCTGATCGTGGTGGCGAGTACCTCTTGGGAGAGTTTAGGAGTTACTTATCAGAGGCTGGGATTCAATCCCAATTGTCTGCACCTGGCACACCCCAGCAGAATGGTGTAGCGGAGCGAAGGAATAGGACTCTTATGGAGATGGTCAGATCTATGATGAGTTATTCTGAGTTACCTGATTCGTTACGGGGTTTGCTCTCTGAAGCGGCACACATTCTGAACTTGGTTCCATCTAAGTCAGTACCCTCTACTCCCACAGAGTTGTGGACTGGGCGAAAGCCTAGTCTAAGACATATTCGGATTTGGGGTAGTCCAGCACATGTGCTGAAGGGAGATGCTGGTAAGTTGGAATCTCGTACAGAAGTGTGCATGTTTGTTGGCTACCCCAAGGGAACGAAAGGTGGTTTATTTTATAATCCTAGAGATCAGAGGGTGATCGTTAGCACGAACGCCAGATTTCTAGAGGAGGATTATGTAATGAACCACAAGCCCACGAGTAGGATTGTTCTTGAGGAGTTGACGGGAGAAGTACCGACTTCAGTACCACAGGTACAAGAGGAGACACCACAAGTCACTGCACTG
Organism: Wurfbainia villosa; assembly: GCA_025175895.1. Taxonomy (NCBI): domain Eukaryota; kingdom Viridiplantae; phylum Streptophyta; class Magnoliopsida; order Zingiberales; family Zingiberaceae; genus Wurfbainia; species Wurfbainia villosa. The sequence goes on along the minus strand of CM045992.1, from coordinate 31,115,266 downwards.
CGTGTCACAGAGCATACGCAGGAGGCACCTCATCGTAGTGGGAGGGTTGTTAGACAACCCGACAGATTCATGTTTTTGGGAGAGTCTTCGGACTTAGTCCCTGGTGAACATGAACCTGATCCCTGGACATATGATGAGGCACTCCAAGATAGAGAATCACGGTATCTTGGCAAAGTGCGATGAATTCAGAGATAGAATCTATGGATTCTAATCAGGTCTGGGAGCTAGTAGACCCACCCGATGGTGTAAAAACCATTGGATGCAAGTGGATCTACAAGAGAAAGAGAGGAGTAGACGGGAAGGTTGAGACCTTCAAAGCTAGGCTTGTTGCGAAAGGGTATACTCAGAAAGAGGGTATCGATTATGAGGAGACCTTTTTTGCGTAGCTATGCTTAAGTCTATCGGATTCTCTTATCTATAGTGCTCATATGGATTATGAGATTTGGCGGATGGATGTCAAGCGGCTTTCCTTAATGGAAGTCTTGAGGAGAACATCTATATGCGGCAACCAGAGGGATTCATTGCTAAAGGCAAAGAGCATCTTGTATGTAAGCTTAATCGGTCCATTTATGGATTGAAGCAAGCTTCTAGATCTTGGAACATCTGATTTGATGAGGTAATCCAATCATATGGATTTATTCAAAGTCCGGATGAGCCTTGTGTATACAAGAGATGTGACGGAAACGTAGTGGTGTTTCTTGTACTATACGTAGATGACATTTTGTTAGTTGGCAACAATATCAAAGTGTTATCAGACGTAAGGGTATGGTTGTCCAAAAAGTTTGATATGAAGGACTTGGGAGAAGTGGGACACATCCTTGGGATCAAAGTTATAAGGGATCGCAAGAAAAGGATGTTGTGCTTGTCTCAAGCTTCATATATTGACACTATCCTTGCTCGTTTTAGCATCACGAGAACTCCAAGAAAGGTTTTCTACCTTTTAGACATGGAGTTCCTTTATCTAAGAGATGTGTCCCAAAACATCAAAGGAGATAGAGGACATGAAGGCGGTTCCTTATGCTTGGCGATGGAAGCCTTATGTATGCTATGCTATATGCGAGGCCAGGATATACCTTTATCGTGGGCATGGTTAGTAGATATCGAGTAATCTGGGCAGGGGACATTGAAGCATATATTGAAGTACGAGAAGGACTAGGGATTATATCTTTGGTTTCGAGCAGATCAATTAGTCCCTGTGGGTTACACGGATTCGGATTTCCAATCAGATAGGGACAAGAGTAAGTCTACCTCGGGGTTTGTGTTTACTTTTGGAGGTGGAGCCATAGTATGGAGGAGTGTCAAGCAGAAATGCGTGGCGGACTCTACCATGGAAGCTGAGTATGTGGCAGCCTCTGAGGCAACCAAGGAAGTTGTATGGCTCAGGAACTTCTTGATGGACTTGGATGTGATTCCTGGTTTGCCCAGAACTATCACAATTTATTGTGATAACAGTGGTGCAGTTGCAAACTCGAAGGAACCACGAGCCCATAAGGCGAGTAAACACATAGAGCGCAAGTACCACCTTATACGAGAAATCGTAAAGCGAGGAGAAGTTGCTGTGGCCAAGATTGCATCAAAGGATAACCTGGTGGATCCATTCACTAAGGCCCTTCCAGCGAAAGCGTTTGATAGGCATGTGGAGGACATGGGGATCAGATGTATGGCACTATGATGACAGCTTAGTCTTTTAGTATAAGTGGGAGATTGTTAGAATGTATATTGAAAGCCTAGCTCTTTTTCTATGAACATTTTATTTTGAAATAAGAATCACATGATCATTGTTTGCATTTTATATATTCATTATATATGTGTGCATATTGTCTAATATCTTACATTGTAGAAACATGGTGCTTGGTGTGGCACAGAATATCATGTTATCAGTACCTTGTAAGATATAAGTAGAGGCTCACAACCAAGATGGTTTTGGACAAACCATTGGCATGGTTGTAGTGTAGCTTGGTATTGTTTTATCTTGAACATAGAGTTACACTAGTACACTTAGGTGTATTGAGCAGGACCGACATAGAGATGATTCAATTTAGTGCTGACTACATAATTGAATTGGACCTCGGATATTATGTTGTACATGCTCTTAATCCCGATATAATAACGGGCACATGTACTTAGTATTTATTTCTTTGATTTACCAGTGGGTGAGATTTAGATGGATTAAATCAATATGCCCGGTAAGTTGGGAAATAATATTATTTACATGGTGTGTCGTTGATTATAGGAGGAAACCGTGTCCTATATATTAGGTTGATGATGTCCCCTTGAGGAGCTCATAAGGTTCATCATGTAAACCCAGCTGGTTGACTTAGTCAACATGATGATAAGGTTGAGTGGTACTACTCGAGGAATTAGATGTTGATTAATTGATAGTCAGTAAATCAATTAATTGATGGACATTCGATATCTTAAACACGGGGAGATTAATGTACAAATAATATATGGAGCCCATATTGATTTATGGGGGTTGGTGAGGTAGTTCAATGATCATCCTCTAGTGGAATGGAACATCATTGATGGATCAAGTTTGTGTGGTTCCGATCCATCGGGTGGCCAAGACCCAACTCCTCCTTATGGTCCCTATCGTAGCCTAATATAATCCTTGTGAAGTCTAGATCCAAGAATGTAAAACAAAACCTAGAACCAACGGTTGGATTAAATCCATAGATCCGATGGTTGGGATGAAACCCTGAACCAACGGTTGGATTAAATCCATAGATCCGATGGTTAGGATGAAACCTTAGAATCGACGGTTTGGATTAAATCCATAGATCCGATGGTTGGGATGAAACCCTAGAACCAACGGTTGGATTAAATCCATAGATCCGATGGTTAGGATGAAACCCTAGAATCGACGGTTGGGATTAAATCCCTAGATCCGACGGTTGGGATAAAACCCTAGATCCGACGGTTGGGATGAAATCCTTGATCTGACGGTTGGGATGAAATCCTAGATCCTATGGTTGGGATGAAATCCTAGATCCTACGGTTGGGATGAAATCCTTGATCCGACGGTTGGGATAAAACCCTAGATCCGACGGTGGAGATTAAATCCCTAGAACCGACGGTGGAGATTAAATCCCTAGATCCGACGGTGGAGATTAGAGGAGGCTTAAGCCTAAATTCTAGAATTAGGGTTTGGCTCATCCATGGTTGGGCGGCAACAAATCTTAAAGGGGATAAGGTTGGTTGGGCGGCAAGAATATAGGAGTTAGTTCCTATATTTTAGGCTAACCAACTTTCTCCTAAATTCTATAAATATATGGCTTATGGTTGGGCGGCAAGATATACAACTTGGTTCGAATTGGAGTTAGGGTTCGGAGAATAGTGGGCGGCTAGGGTTTTGGAGAAGAGGCTTGGGCGGCAACATCCCTTCTTCTAGTTGTTGCCGGCGCCCATATTCCTCCATCCACACTTGGAAGCCATTCTCTTCTTCCTCCTCCCTTATTCCTTGGTGGCCGGCGGCTCTCCAAGACTTGGTGGCCGGCACATCTCCTATCTCTAGGTGGCCTACGGCATCATTCCATTAGTTGGCCGGCGCATCATCCATAGCTCCTTGGCCGGCGGTTGCACCAAATTCTCTAATTTGGTGGTCGGTTCTAGATAGGAGAGGTATTTGTTGGTTTTTCTCTTTGTTCGCAGCGGACAAGGTAGAGGAGAACTCGATCTAGAAGGCTTCTACTCGTGGAGGATCTTCGTCCACACGTCGTCCACGAGAAGGATAGGACATACGGTAGAAGATCGTAAGGTATAAAGTTATTTTAACTTTATGTACAGATCTGAGCATATTCTTATTTGTTTTGATTATGCATGTTCGTATATGAATATATGTTGTATAATCATGGACCCCGAAGACAAACACAAAAACCGGCGATCCATCCGTCGTCTCTTCCGCGGCTAATCAACTAGAAGAGTAGAGTTGCTTGAACAACTAGTTTGTTCGAGCAACTACTCGAGTTGTTAGCACGACGACGAAATGGTGTTGCTAAGGAAGCTCATCCCATTCGAATTAATCCTTTCATTAGTGAAAATTTTTATCCGGGGACATGGGAGCCAATGTGCCTCCGAAGCGACATTCCATCACCTACCAGTTATGAAGAAGTGCTGACAAGTTCAGAAAGGGATAAGTGGCTTGGTGCCATGAAGTCGGAAATAGATTCCATGTATGAAAACCAAGTTTATAACTTGGTTGACCCACCTGAAGGCATAAAGCCTATAGGGTGCAAGTGGGTTTTCAAGAAGAAAACCGACATGGATTGTAATGTGATTACCTATAAGGCTAGATTGGTGGCGAAAGGATATCGTCAAAAACAAGGCATTGATTATGACGAAATCTATTCGCCTGTAGCTATGCTTAAATCCATTCGGATGCTCTTGGCCATAGCGGCTCATTTTGATTATGAGATATGGCAGATGGATGTGAAAACAACTTTCCTTAATGGAAACCTGCTCGAGGACATGTATATGATACAGCCTGAGGGTTTCACATCGGTTGATAAAACCAAGGTATGCAAATTGCGACGGTCCATTTATGGATTGAAGCAAGCATCCAGGAGCTGGAATATCCGTTTTGATGAGACCATCAAAAAGTTTGATTTCTCACAAAATCCAGACGAACCTTGTGTGTACAAGAAGGTTAGTGGGAGTGCAGTCGTGTTCCTAGTATTATATGTTGATGACATATTACTTATAGGAAACGATGTTTCAATCTTACAGTCAGTTAAGGTTTGGTTATCCAAGACATTCTCCATGAAAGACCTGGGAGAAGCAACCTACATCCTTGGGATTACGATCTATAGAGATAGATCGAAACGGTTGCTTGGTCTTTCGCAATCTACATATATAGACCGAGTGCTAAAGTGGTTTAGCATGTCAGAATCCAAGAAAGGTTTCCTACCCATCAGGCATGGGGTACACCTTTCAAAGTCTATGTGTCCGCGCACAGAAGACGAGAGGATTTGCATGAGTAAGATTTCCTATGCATCCGCAATAGGATCTATCATGTATGTTATGTTATGTACGAGGCCCAATGTATCGTATGCTCTAAGTGTCACGAGCAGATACCAGTCTGATCCAGGAATGGATCATTGGGTGGCTGTTAAGATGATCCTTAAGTACTTAAGAAGAACTAAGGATACGTTCCTAATATATGAAGAAGGGTACATGGTGATACGTGGGTATACGGATGCCAGCTCCAGACAGACAAGGATGATTCCATGTCTCAGTCTGGGTATGTATTCACCTATAATGGAGGCGCAATAAGTTTGAAAGGTTCCAAGCTTGACACTATAGCGGATTCTGCCACTAAGGCAGAATACGTTGCAGCTTTGGAAGCAGCAAAGGAAGTGGTTTGGATCAAGAAGTTCATCTATGAACTTGATGTGGTCTCATCAATGATCCAAACATGTGCTTCGCCGCTATCATTTGATCAGAGAGATCATTAGTAGAAAGGAAATACAAATTGAGAAAAACCCCACTGAAAGGAACTTAGCGGATCCTTTGACTAAGACATTACCTCAAAGTAAGTTTGAGGGTAATGTTAGAGCTTATGGTATTGGATACCGTAGCGATTGGCATTAGGTCAAGTGGGAGTTTGTTAGTAATATATGAGAGATGTTCTAAGGCAATCGCCTTATGTATGAACCATTTATATGATAAATGAAGATTCACTATTTGAGTATACATGTTTTATGTATTTGATTGGATCTTAAACTCATTTACTGAATGTCCACGATACGATTCACAGCATGAGAGAATTTGTGATTGGCTCACAACTAGTGATTATCTCTACATGTGTAATTGTGATGTATCGGATTTATCCCTAGTCGATGAATTGATGGATTTGGACACCATCAAATCTGTCGAGACTAGCACGAGGTATACTCCTTGGTGTATCCAAGCAGCTGATTCTCACTGGCTGGAGACATAGTGATGTCCGGAGTTAATCGTGGATGCTAGTTATGGTAACTAGTTCATTGGAGTGACCAGCCGTAAGACTTCATATGGTTCTCTGCATATATAGATATATCAATGAAGTTCTTACTGTTGCTTAAGTGCAATGTTCCTTTGACTTGCGGTATTCAAGTCATCTTGATCATGGAGACTTATGCTTTGACATCTTAAGCAAACATCTCTAAGGAGATGTAGACCCGGGATGATTGGGTATAAGTCGAAGTGATCGAAGGTGTTTGAATAGCCTATAAAGGATTCACCACTCCTTGCGAGGAGATGTATACCCATGGCCTCTCGTCAGATTGTTACTAAAGTATTTGGCCAAAGCATTACATGTTTAGAGTAAGGTACTCTTCGATACATGTGGAGTAACTAGAATCCGTAGGACGAGGAAATGATACTTGGGCTAGGTGTGACGTAGTCAGCCTAGTGGGGACTGACACTATAGACCATGTCCTGAACCAAGTGGGTATAAGATGAGTGAAGAGAATGGGGAACGAATCATTCGAGCTGCTGAAGGGTTTCAGAAATAGTTCTGGATCAACCGTTGATCTTTTCAGTTAATTGGGGATCATGATGTACTACTAGGTGTCACTCATGATCGTTTTATAATTAATGGTTAATTATAGACGGCCAACATAAACCGAGAACCTATTTGGTCAGACGCACAACGAGCGTAATCCAAAGGATTTAAAACGTGCTTGAGAATGGGATTCTCAGACCGAGAGAAACTATGTTTGGTTGGACCAAACATGAAGTGAGCATGAAATCGTTTCAGTCACAATGGATACGTATTGCTAATCCTAGCCTGTGCAAAGATAGGCTAATAACATTGCCCATCCATGTCGAAGAAAATGATGAATGATGCCAAAGGGTTTGGTTTATTTTAAACGAATGAACCAAAAGTTGGTTCGGTGCGTTTTAACTTAAAATAAACCATCATGGTTTGGTTTATTTTAACTTATCTTAATGGAGCGGGTTAACGGGCCTAATGGTTATGATCCAATAACCATTAAGAGAATTAGTTCTCTATAAAAGAGGTCTTAAGGGATAATTAAGCCCTAATCAATCCAAAGCCCTAGTTGTGCCGCCCCCTCCCTCTTCTCTCCTAGTCAGCGCCAACACCTTCATTGCCGCCGCCCAGCTTTTGTGCCGCCGTCCAAATCCTTGCCGACGTCCAAGCTTCAGCCGGTGAACCCTCCGGTGATCTTCCTAGGCCTCAGTGAAAAGGTGAGCACTTGGCTCCCTTGTTTTGCCCGGCGCCTACTCCTCCACCAAGCTGTCCAGTTTTCTGGACAGCTTCTTCTCCTCTCGTCGGAGCGTCGTTTGGACGACGGTTAGAGCTCCGACAGTGGCTAACTTACCGGGGATTCGATCTCCAGTAATCCTCTGAGGTGGAGGACGAAGGATTCGTCAATTGGTTGACGAATACCTCTCAGGAGAAATGAGTTTTTGAGAACTCGTATTAGGATCCGAATTTGGATTCGGATCGTGATCATCTCTCGATCATGTCGTCTTCAACACGAGGCTAGTAACCCATACGAAGACGAAGCTCGTGGCTTAGCGAAGTCATCCCGAGGAACTCGGCGTGGATACGGATAGAGACGATTCTAGTGAGCATCGTTCCGGTTGATGTCGTTCCCGCTACACGTCATACGAAAGGTATAACATAGATAAATTTCCTTTTATTGCAAATTTAAATTTACGGTTATGTCTACACTTGTTGTAATATGCATGCGTGTGTTGTGTGTGTTGTAATAAATGTAGATTAATTATTTTTATTGCTTCCGCTGTGCTCATGTTTACGAAACGTGATCGAACACACACGTCGCGGTGCCGGAAACCCAACAAGATGTCCTAAGGCAATCGCCTTATGTATGAACCATTTATATGATAAATGAAGATTCACTATTTGAGTATACATGTTTCATGTATTTGATTGGATCTTAAACTCATTTACTGAATGTCCACGATGTGATTCAAGCATGAGAGAATTTGTGATTGGATCACAACTAGTGAGTATCTCTACATGTGTAATTGTGATGTATCGGAATTATCCCTAGTCGATGAATTGATGGATTTGGACACCATCAATTCTGTCGAGACTAGCATGAGGTATACTCCTTGGTGTATCCAAGCAGCTGATTCTCACTGGCTGGAGACATTGTGATGTCCGGAGTTGATCGTGGATGCTAGTTATGGTAACTAGTTCATTGGAGTGACCAGCCGTAAGACTTCATATGGTTCTCTGCATATATAGATATGTCAATGAAGTTCTTACTGTAGCATAAGTGCGATGTTCCTTTGACTTGCGGTATTCAAGTCATCTTGATCATGGAGACTTATGCTTTGACATCTTAAGCAAGCATCTCTAAGGAGATGTGGACCCGGGATGATTGGGTATAAGTCGAAGTGATCGAAGGTGTTTGAATAGCGTATAAAGGATTCACCACTCCTTACGAGGAGATGTATACCCTTGGCCTCTCGTCGGATTGTTACTAAAGTCTTTGGCCAAAGCATTACATGTTTAGAGTAAGGTACTCTTCGATACATGTGCAGTAACTAGAATCCGTAGGACGAGGAAATAATACTTGGGCTAGGTGTGATGTAGTCAGCCTAGTGGGGACTGACACTATAGACCATGTCCTGAACCAAGTGGGTATATGATGAGTGAAGGGAATGGGGCACAAATCATTTGAGCTGCTGAAGGGTTTCAGAAATAGTTCTGGATCAACCGTTGATCTTTTCGGTTAATTAGGGATCATGAAGTACTACTAGGTGCCACTCATGATCGTTCTATAATTAATGGTTAATTATAGACGGTCAACATAAACCGAGAACCTATTTGGTCACACGCACAATGAGCGTAATCCAAAGGATTTAAAACGAGCTTGAGAATGGGATTCTCAGACTGAGAGAAACTAGGTTTGGTTGGACCAAACATGAAGCGAGCATGAAATCGTTTCAGTCGCAATGGAAGTGTGGATGGGCCGTGTCTTATGAAGACATAATGGATGAACCAAAATGGTTTGGTTCTAATCCAATGGAGGAGAATAAACCAAAGGGTTTGGTTTATTTTAAACGAATGAACCAAAAGTTGGTTCGGTTCGTTTTAACTTAAAATAAACCATCATGGTTTGGTTTATTTTAACTTATCTTAATGGAGCGGGTTAACGGGCCTAATGGTTATGATCCAATAACCATTAAGTGAATTAGTTCTCTATAAAAGAGGGCTTAAGGGATAATTAAGCCCTAATCATTCCAAAGCCCTAGTTGTGCCGCCCCCTCCCTCTTCTCTCCTTGTCGGCGCCAACACCTTCATTGCCGCCGCCCAGCTTTTGTGCCGCCGTCCAAGTCCTTGCCGGCGTCCAAGCTTCAGCCGGTGAACCCTCCGGCGACCCTCCGGTGATCTTCCTAGGCCTCAGTGAAAAGGTGAGCACTTGGCTCCCTTGTTTTGGCCGGCGCCTACTCCTCCACCAAGCTGTCCAGTTTTCTGGACAGCTTCTTCTCCTCTTGTTGGAGCGTCGTTTGGACGACGGTTAGAGCTCCGACTGTGGCTAACTTAACGGGGATTCGATCTCCGGTAATCCTCTGAGGTGGAGGACGAAGGATTCGTCAATTGGTTGACGAATACCTCTCAGGAGAAATGAGTTTTTGAGAACTCATATTAGGATACGAATTTGGATTCGGATCGTTATAATCTCTTGATCATGTCGTCTTCAACACGAGGCTAGTAACCCGTACGAAGACGAAGCTCGTGGCTTAGCGAAGTCATCCCGAGGAACTCGGCGTGGATACGGATAGAGACGATTCTAGCGAGGATCGTTCCGGTTGATGTCGTTCCCGCTACACGTCATACGAAAGGTATAACGTAGATAAATTTCCTTTTATTGCAAATTTAAATTTACGGTTATGTCTACACTTGTTGTAATATGCATGCGTGTGTTGTGTGTGTTGTAATAAATGTAGATTAATTATTTTTATTGCTTCCGCTGTGCTCATGTTTACGAAACGTGATCGAACACACACGTCGCGGTGCCGGAAACCCAACAAGATGTCCTAAGGCAATCGCCTTATGTATGAACCATTTATATGATAAATGAAGATTCACTATTTGAGTATACATGTTTCATGTATTTGATTGGATCTTAAACTCATTTACTGAATGTCCACGATGTGATTCAAGCATGAGAGAATTTGTGATTGGATCACAACTAGTGAGTATCTCTACATGTGTAATTGTGATGTATCGGAATTATCCCTAGTCGATGAATTTATGGATTTGTACACCATCAATTCTGTCGAGACTAGCACGAAGTATACTCCTTGGTGTATCCAAGCAGCTGATTCTCACTGGCTGGAGACATTGTGATGTCCGGAGTTGATCGTGGATGCTAGTTATGGTAACTAGTTCATTGGAGTGACCAGCCGTAAGACTTCATATGGTTCTCTGCATATATAGATATGTCAATGAAGTTCTTACTGTAGCTTAAGTGCGATGTTCCTTTGACTTGCGGTATTCAAGTCATCTTGATCATGGAGACTTATGCTTTGACATCTTAAGCAAGCATCTCTAAGGAGATATGGACCCAGGATTATTGGGTATAAGTCGAAGTGATCGAAGGTGTTTGAATAGCCTATAAAGGATTCACCACTCCTTGCGAGGAGATGTATACCCATGGCCTCTCGTCGGATTGTTACTAAAGTCTTTGGCCAAAGCATTACATGTTTAGAGTAAGGTACTCTTCGATACATGTGCAGTAACTAGAATCCGTAGGATGAGGAAATGATACTTGGGCTAGGTGTGATGTAGTCAGCCTAGTGGGGACTGACACTATAGACCATGTCCTGAACCAAGTGGGTATATGATGAGTGAAGGGAATGGGGCACAAATCATTTGAGCTGCTGAAGGGTTTCAGAAATAGTTCTGGATCAACCGTTGATCTTTTCGGTTAATTAGGGATCATGAAGTACTACTAGGTGCCACTCATGATCGTTCTATAATTAATGGTTAATTATAGACGGCCAACATAAACCGAGAACCTATTTGGTCACACGCACAATGAGCGTAATTCAAAGGATTTAAAACGAGCTTGAGAATGGGATTCTCAGACTGAGAGAAACTAGGTTTGGTTGGACCAAACTTGAAGCGAGCATGAAATCGTTTCAGTCGCAATGGAAGTGTGGATGGGCCGTGTCTTATGAAGACATAATGGATGAACCAAAATGGTTTGGTTCTAATCCAATGGAGGAGAATAAACCAAAGGGTTTGGTTTATTTTAAACGAATGAACCAAAAGTTGGTTCGGTTCGTTTTAACTTCAAATAAACCATCATGGTTTGGTTTATTTTAACTTATCTTAATGGAGCGGGTTAACGGGCCTAATGGTTATGATCCAATAACCGTTAAGAGAATTAGTTCTCTATAAAAGAGGGCTTAAGGGATAATTAAGCCCTAATCCAAAAACCCTAGCAATAGTTGCCGCCCACCTCTCCTTGGAGACTCTCGGCGCCAACCCCCATTGCCGCCACCTTGTGCCATCCACATCCGGCTTGCCGGCATCCAAGCTTCAGCCGGTGATCCTCCGGCGACCCTCCGGTGATCTTCCTAGGCTTCGGTGATAAAGTGAGCACTTGGCTTCCCTTGTTTGGCCGGCGCCTACTCCTCCACCAAAGCTGTCCAGTTTTCTGGACAGCTTGTTCTCTCCTCGTTGGAGCATCATTTGGACGACGGTTAGAGCTCCGACAGCGCCTAACTTACCGGAGATTCGATCTCCGGTAATCCTCTGAGGTGGAGGACGAAGGATTCATCAATCGGTTGACGAATACCTCTCCGGAGAAGCGAGTTTTGAGGACTCATTTTGGATCCGAATTTGGATTCGGATCGTGATCATCTCTCGATCACGTCGTCTTCAACACGAGGCTAGTAACCCGTACGAAGACGAAGCTCGTGGCTTAGCGAAGTCATCCTAAGGATACTCGGCGTGGATACGGATAGAGACGATTCTAGCGAGGATCGTTCCGGTTGATGTCGTTCCTGCTACACGTAATACGAAAGGTATAACGTAGTTAAATTTCCTTTTATCGCAAATTTAAATTTACGGTTATGTCTACACTTGTTGTACTATGCATGCGTGTGATGTGTGTGTTGTAATAAATGTAGATTTATTAATTTTATTGCTTCCGCTGTGCTCATGTTTACGAAACATCATCGAACACACACACGCTGTGGTGCCGGAAACCCAACACCTTCTCTGTTACAATATATCCCAAGAAATTCTCACTCTTCACCCCGAATAAGCACTTCTTTGGGTTCAACTTTATGTTGTACCATCTAAGGGTAACAAACGTTTCCTCAAGATCTTGCACCAAATCCCAAGCAAACCTTGACTTTACTAGGATATCATCAACATACACTTCCACATTCTTGCCCTTCTGTTCAGTGAATATCTTGTCCATAAGCCTCTGGTAAGTTGCTCCTGTATTCTTCCGCCCGAAGGGAATCACTATGTAGGCATATAATCCTTTTGCAATTACAAAGCTAACCCTCTTTTGATCATCCTGCCCTAATGGGATTTGATGGTACCATTGATAAGCATCCATAAGTGATACCACTTCATATCCCACAGTAGAATCCACTAATTGGTCAATACGAGGTAAGGGGTAGCAGTCTTTAGGACATCCTTTATTTAAATCATGAAAATCAATACACATCCTCTGCTGCCTCGAAGGCTTGGGGACCAAAACTATACGATCATAATATTTCGAGAGAAAGGGGTGAATCTCGAAAGTTATAATTTTTTTTTAGAAATTAAAAATTATTTTTAGAAATCTTTAGAAACAAAAAGTATGCAGCAGAATTAAATAAAATAAGAAGACAAGTTATTTACTTGGTTCACAACCCTAGCCGGGTTGCTACTCCAAGGCACGTAGCTCTCCGAGAGCTACCTCGATGGGCAATGCACTATAATGCCCTCCGACTCGAGAACTCTCAACTTTAGAGGGATTCACTTTTTAACAATGATTAACAGATAGGTAACACACTACCCTCTCTTTGAAATGAAGTACATAAAGCGAAATAAAATAAATAGAATGTACTGACACTTTAGTAGCTATTGAATTAGGTCACGGAATGTCGGAGTTGCATGGATGCAATGGGATGTACCTTATGTGGGTGAAGAACACTTGTAACAACACTTGGACATAGTAGATTAGTTGTATTCGAAGCTGGTTGTGGATTTCTTTTATAGGCCATTTTCAATAAACTGGAATGACCTCCAGTCGACTCCACACCAACTCGTTGATATGGTACTTCGGTCTTACCAATCGACTAGACATGTTCCAATCGACTCTAGGTCACCTGGCTCCGCATCAGGAAATTTGCTTTTCTAGTCGACTGGACCTCCCTAGTCAATTGAAACTCTTTCCATCTGGGCTGCTAGATCTTCGATCAATCTTCAGATAATCTTACCAACTGGGTAACCAGTTGACTAAACCATACTCAGTCGACTAGAATTTATTCAGTTTACTGTTCCCTACAAAATGAGATTAGCAAAAACAAACAGTATAAAATACAAAAGTAGTAGTAATATTGCTCAATCTCAACTTCTTAGTCCCACGTGGACTATCTGTCGGATCAACTTTGTCCCCCCTACAGAGGACTCGACCTCACCTCTTCACTCAAAGCTTACCTATCGATTGTCTTGCCAGACTTACCATACTTGATATCCGATCTGACCCACCAAGGCTTCCCGCCAACTGTCCGATCTTCCCTGACCCAGGTGAACTTCATATCGGTTGTCTGGTCTCCTGACCCAACCGATCTTCATGCCAGATGTCCGGTCTCCTGACCCACCTAGACTTCCTATCTGATGTCTAGTCCTCCTAATCTGTCAAGTTTTCTTCCTAGTATCCGGTCAACATTACCTACTTGGACTTTCCATACTTTGCCTAATATTCAGTATATTTGACCTACTAGAATTTCCTGTTAAATCTACACACTTAACACATATATCAAACCACAAGTAATTCCTAACTTTAACTATGGTTCATACATCAAAACTAAGGAGTGGTTCTTTCTGCACCAACAATCTCTCTCTTTTTGATGTATGACAACACATCAGTTAAAGTTAAGAGAATCAATTTGCAATATTCAAATTTAACATATATTAGGAATGCATTGTGCTAAAAATGTATAAAGTTTAAATGCATGAGATGCTAATATGAATGAAAAGCTTTCTTACTTTAAATTTCTCTAACTTTAAACCTTCTCTCTCTCTCCCCCTTTGGCATACATCAAAAGAATTATTAACCACCAAATGCCATAATATAAAGATGTGTTTTAAAGCTTTTCAAACATAAGGACTAAAGGTTATAACACTTACTTGACAAGCTTCATGAGTATTTCAAAAATGCCTAAGCTTTATAAATTTCAAAACACTTAATCTTTCAAAAGACTTAGGTTTTTCAAAACCAGCTAAATTTGAAAACCATTTATAGAAACTTTCTCTTCTTTAATTCAGTGTTTTCTGAAAACTCTATTTTCAAAAAATATTTATTAATACTCCCCCTAAATTCATGCAATAAGATCTCCCCCTTTATCTATGAGTTTCAGAATGACTTTTATCAAAATTTTCAAAAGTACTTAACCTTTACAAAAGATTAAAATTTTTAAATCAAACTTTTAACATTTTCAAAATTTGAACGAATTTATGAAAAATATCCAAAAGGCAATGTTTTCAAAACCCTCAATATTTCAAAACTCCCCGTCAATAAAAATATTTTTGAAATTTTCAAAATTCTCAATATTTCAATTCTCAAGACGACTCCTCAATAAAAATAAATTTCAAAATTTCAAAATTCTCAATAAAAGCTAAAAAATTTATGAAACCCAAAGTTTTCAAAATTTTCAACATTTGTTCTAAAATTAGGGTAGGATAATGCAAATGAGATAGAAAAATGCCCAAGCATGAATTCCTAAACATTATTATTTTTACTTAAAATACACAACTAAAAATTATCATTAAAGCAAATTTCCAACTCTTTAGTAGCTCAAGTGATATAGAATTATCATCAAGCTTTGAATTGAAGTTAGTCACCAAAGTGATTGATGTGCTTTTAAAATCCCATGTTGGTTCAAGTCGATGCACTGAATCTACATCTAGAACCTGGGGTGCAGTCTTAACATCTCACACACATCCTCGTGGCTCAATACACAAACAAGTAATCCTAGGTGTTTGTGAGATGCAAAGGCTTATCTAGGTCTATAGGATCATGAAATCTAAAATGACCTAGGCTAGATTAATTTTTAGTTTTCCTTTAAGAAAATAGTATAAAACAAAATAGTTTAATAGATTTTGAATAAAGAACATCAAATCATCCTAGTCTACTAAGCATAACCCAAGTCATTTTCAAGAATATCCAAGATTTAAAAATTACCAAATTTATAAGTTCAAATTGTAACAACTAGTATATCTAAGAGAATCCTAATCAGAAGGAGGAGGTGGAAAAGGTGGATGACCCATGCTCCAAGAACGAAAAAAGTTCCATCATCTCTCGGTGATCCTCTCTCTGTGCTTGAAACATCTACATTATCTCAAGATGACGGGTCTGATGTTGCTTCTCCTGATGTTGCATCGCATCCTCTAACCTGGATAATCTCTCGGCCATAGTGGGAGCTACTGGAAGCGTAAGAAAAGGAGATAAACTATCAAATCCTACTGCTTCCTGATGCTCAAGCTGAGGATCAGAATGATGCTCTGGATCAATATCTGTTTCAGGCTCAGGCTCAGGCTCAGGCTGGTGCTGGGGTTAAGGACCATCTCTCCTCCATGTCAAGACATTATTTTCATCTAAACCTATTTTAGTTAAACCAAACTGTCTAGAGCCAATCATGTCATACTCAGAAAGCAGTTTGATGTTACCTATGGTAACATCAAACACTAATGTGGCTAGTAAAGATGTGATGACATGACAATAAGACAGATGTGCCTTCCTACTAGTAACTATCCTAGAATTATAGATGACAGAGAGAAACATCTGTAAACTAATGTCTAAGTCTAATTTATGACTAAGTACATGAAGTAGAAATGAATGATAAGGAAACATCATAGTGATGCCCCTAGTGGTGAGTGGCAAAATGCAGTTCACTATGACTCTGTACAGGGCATAGACCTGTGTTGGGTTTCTGGCACCGCGGCTGTGTGTGTTCGATCACGTTTCGTAAACATGAACACAACGGAAGCAATAAAAATAATAAATCTACATTTATTACAACACACACAACACACACGCATGCATATTACAACAAGTGTAGACATAACCGTAAATTTAAATTTGTAATAAAAGGAAATTTATCTACGTTATACCTTTCGTATGACATGTAGTGGGAACGGCATCAACCGGAACGATCCTCGCTAGAATCGTCTCTATCTGTATCCACGCCGAGTTCCTCGGGATGACTTCGCTAAGCCACGAGCTTCGTTTTCGTACGGGTTACTAGCCTCGTGTTGAAGACGACGTGATCGAGAGATGATCACGATCCGAATCCAAATTCGGATCCTAAGACGAGTCCTCAAAACTCGCTTCTCCGGAGAGGTATTCGTCAACCGATTGACGAATCCTTCGTCCTCCACCTCAGAGGATTACCGGAGATCAAATCCCCGGTAAGTTAACCGCTGTCGGAGCTCTAACCGTCGTCCAAACGACGCTCCGACGAGAGGAGAAGAAGCTGTCCAGAAAACTGGACAGCTTGGTGGAGGAGTAGGCGCCGGCCAAAACAAGGAAGTCAAGTGCTCACCTTTTCACCAAAGCCTAGAAAGATCACCGGAGGGTCGCCGGAGGATCACTGGCTGAAGCTTGGACGCCGGCAAGGAGCTAGACGGCAACACAACAAGCTGGGCGGCAATGGAGGTTGGGCGGCACAACTAAGTTGGGCGGCACAACTAGGTTGGGCGGCAACTCCAAGCTAGGGTTTTTGGATTAGGGCTTAATTATCCCTTAAGCCCTCTTTTATAGAGAACTACTTCTCTTAATGGTTATTGGATCATAACCATTAGGCCCGTTAACCCGCTCCATTAAGATAAGTTAAAATAAACCAAACCATGATGGTTTATTTTAAGTTAAAACGAACCGAACCAACTTTTGGTTCAGTCGTTTAAAATAAACCAAACCCTTTGGTTTATTCTCATCCATTGGATTAGAACCAAATCATTTTGGTTCATCCATTACGTCTTCATAAGACACGGCCCATCCACGCTTCCATTGCGACTGAAACGATTTCATGCTCGCTTTATGTTTGGTCCAACCAAACCTAATTTCTCTCGGTCTGAGAATCCCATTCTCAAGCTCATTTTAAATCCTTTGGATTACGCTCGTTGTGCGTGTGACCAAATAGGTTCTCGGTTTATGTTGGCCGTCTATAATTAACCATTAATTATAGAACGATCATGAGTGGCACCTAGTAGTACATCATGATCCCCAATTAACCGAAAAGATCAACGGTTGATCCAGAACTATTTCTGAAACCCTTCAGCAGCTTGAATGATTCGTGCCCCATTCCCTTCACTCATCTTATACCCACTTAGTTCAGGACATGGTCTATAGTGTCAGTCCCCACTAGGCTGACTACGTCACACCTAGCCCAAGTATCATTTCCTCGTCCTACGGATTCTAGTTACTCTACATGTATCGAAGAGTACCTTACTCTAAACATGTAATGCTTTGGCCAAAGACTTTAGTAACAATCCGACGAGAGGCCATGGGTATACATCTCCTCGCAAGGAGTGGTGAATCCTTTATAGGCTATTCAAACACCTTGATCACTTCGACTTATACCCAATCATCCGGGTCCACATCTCCTTAGAGATGTTTGCTTAAGATGTCAAAGCATAAGTCTCCATGATCAAGATGACTTGAATACCGCAAGTCAAAGGAACATCGCACTTAAGCCACAGTAAGAACTTCATTGACATATCTATATATGCAGAGAACCATATGAAATCTTACGGCTGGTCACTCTAATGAACAAGTTACCATAACTAGCATCCACGATTAACTCCGGACATCACTATATCTCCAGCTAGTGAGAATCAGCTGCTTGGATACACCAAGGAGTATACCTCGTGCTAGTCTCGACAGAATTGATGGTGTCCAAATCCATCAATTCATCGACTAGGGATTATTCCGATATATCACAATTACACATGTAGAGATACTCACTAGTTGTGATCCAATCACAAATTCTCTCATGCTGTGAATCGTATCGTGGACATTCAGTAAATGAGTTTAAGATCCAATCAAATACATTAAACATGTATACTCAAATAGTGAATCTTCATTTATCATATAAATGGTTCATACATAAGGTGATTGCCTTAGGACATCTCTCATATATATTACTAACAGACTCCCACTTGGCCTAATGTCAATCGCTACGGTATCCAATACCATAAGCTCTAACATGACCCTCAAACTTACTTTGAGGTAATGCTTTAGTCAAAGAATCTGCTAAGTTCCTTTCAGTGGGAATTTTCTTGATTTGTATTTCATTCCTACTGATGATCTCTCTGATAAGATGATAGCGGCGAAGCACATGTTTGGATCATTGATGAGACCTTGGCTCTTTCGCCTGTGCAATTGCTCCATTGTTGTCGCAGTAGACCGGTATTGCTTCAACAATGGCGGAATCACACCAAGTTCATGAGCGAACTTCTTGATCAAACCGCTTCCTTTCTTTGCCTTAGAAGGCGCAATGTATTCTGCCTCGGTGGTAGAATCCGCTCTGATCTCTTGTTTGGAACTTTTCCAACTCAACTGCGCCCCATTCAAGGTGAACACGTATCGGTGAGACACGGAATCATCCTTGTCTGCGGAAGTGGCATCCGTATAGCGTATCACCATGTCCCCTTCTCCGTATATTAGGAACACATCCTTAGTTCTTCTCAAGTACTTAAGGATCGTCTTATGACCACCCAATGATCCATTCTGGATCGGTGAGTATCTGCTCGTGACACTTTCGGGCGTATGATACATCGGGCCTCGTACATAACATAGCATACATGATAGATCCTATTGCGGATGCATAGGGAATCTTACTCATGCAAATCCTCTCATTACGTGCGCGGACACATAGACTTGAAAGGTGTACCCCATGCACGATGGGTAGAAACCTTTCTTGGATTGACATGCTAAACCTCTTTGCTTTTCGGTCTATATATATGCGAAAGACCAAACAACCAGTTTGATCTATCTCTATAGATCTTAATCCGGATGTAGGTTGCTTCTCCCGGTCTTTCATGGAGAATGTCTTGGATAACCAAACCTTCATTTGTAAGATTGAAACATCATTTCCTATAAGTAATATGTCATCGACATATAATACTAGAACACATTGCCTCCCACTAACCTTCTTGTACACACAAGGTTCATGCGGATTTTGTAGAAATCAAACTTTTTGATCGTCTCATCAAAGCGGATATTCGACTCTGGATGCTTGCTTCAATCCATAAATGGACCGTTGCAATTTCTTGGTTTTATCAGCCGATGTGAAACCCTCGGGTTGTATCATATACCGTCCTCGGCGAGTTTCCATTAAGGAAATTTTCACATCCATCATATCTCATAATCATAATGAGCTATGGCGGGAGCATCGAATGGATTTAAGCATAGCTACAGGCGAATAGGTTTCGTCATAATCAACACCTTGTTTTTGACGATATCCTTTCGCCACCAATCTAGCCTTATAGGTAATCACATTACCATCCATATCGGTTTTCTTCTTGAAAACCCACTTGCACCCTATAGGCTTTATGCCTTCAGGTGGGTCAACCAAGTTCCAAACTTGGTTTTCGTACATGGAATCCATTTCCGACTTCATGGCACCAAGCCACTTATCCCTTTCTGAACTTGTCGGCGCACTTCTTCATAGCGGTAGGCTCCTCATCATCAATGAGTAACACGTCGTTCGATTCACTTACGAAATCCATATCTCTTAGGAATATTACGTGTTCTACGGATCTCTGAAGATGTGGTGTTACAATAGTCGGTGATTGCTCATCACTATGAGTTGTCGGCTGTTGTGCTTCACCAGGTATCTCATCAATGTCTATTTGAGTCTCTCGAGCCTCCTCAAGCTCGACGACACTCCCACTATTTTCTTGCAAGAGAAACTCTTTCTCTAGAAACACAGCTTGCCTTGAAACAAACACCTTTTGTTCCACAGGATGATAGAATTGGTAACCCCTTGTTTCCTTAGGGTATCCAATAAATAGACATTTATCAGACTTAGCATCCAATTTGTACGTCTGATCAGCTTCACATAAGCGAGGACAACCCCATATCTTCAAGTAAGATACATGAGGTTTCTTACTATTCCATATCTCATATGGAGTAGTTGAGACTACCTTGGTAGGCATTACATTTAACAAAGTAAGCATGCGAAGTGCATAGCCCCAAAAGGACTTGGGAAGAGTTGCATGATTCATCATTGACCTGACCATGTCCAACAAGGTCCGGTTACGCCTCTCAAATATACCATTATGCTGTGGTGTATAGGGCGGAGTCCATTGAGACAATATGCCATTGTCTCTTAGATAATCAAGAAACTCTTGACTTAAGTATTCACCACCTCGATCCGATCGAAGTATTTTAATACTTTTGTCATGTTGTTTCTCTACTTCATTTTTGAATTCTTTGAACCTTTCAAAGGCTTCAGACTTGTGTTTCATCAAGAACACATACCCAAATCGTGAGTGATCATCGGTGAAGGTAATGAAGTAGCTATAGCCTCCTAAAGCTTGAGTTGACATAGGTCCACATACATCAGTATGTACTAGACCTAGTAACTCTCCCACTCATTCACCCTTTCCAGTAAAAGGTAACTTGGTCATCTTGCCTTTTAAGCATGATTCACATGTATCGTATGAATCCAATTCAAACGATTCCAGAATTCCACATCGGTGTAATTCGGACATGCGTTTCTTGCTTATATGGCCAAGACGACAATGCCACATATAGGAGTCTATGTGATTATCCTTTCGAGCACGCGTGTTGCTTGCTTCGATATTGAAAATGTCACTGGATACGTCCAACGTATAAATGCCATTACTCAAAGTTCCAGTTCCATAAAGTACGTCATTCAAAGTTATATAACAACAATTGTTACTAAACGTCAAATGGAAGCCATTTCTATTTAAGCAGGAAATAGAAACAATGTTCTTTATTAGAGAAGGAACATAATAGCAATTGTCCAGTTCTAAGACTAGTCCACTCGGGAGCTTCAGCAAATAAGTTCCGATGGCCACCGCAGCAACCTTTGCTCCATTGCCAACTCGCAAATTTGACTCCCCTCTGACAAGTCTTCTTATATTCCTTAGCCCCTGTATGTCATTACATATATGTGAGCTACACCCAGTATCCAATACCCAAGTGTCTAAGGAAATAGAATGACAATCAATAACGAAGATACCTGAAGAGGATGGGGCATCGGATGCCTTCTTCTTCTTCATGGACTCAAGATAAATCTTGCAGTTTCTTCGCCAGTGGCCTTCCTTGCCACAATGATGGCAAGTGCCCTTTTGCGCTAGTTCCGCCTTCTTAGCCTTTTTGTTCTTTCCTTTCTTCTGTTCTTTTGCCTTCCTCTTAGAACCTTTCTTTGAGGAATCAACTAACAGAACCGCCTTCTCCTCATGCTTCACAGAAGGCTCCACAGTCTTCAGCATATTGAGGAGCTCGGGAATGGTGGATTCCAATTTGTTCATCCGATAGTTCATCACAAATTGCGAGAAACTCTTGGGCAAACAATGCAGAATTAAGTCAATACTTAACTCATGATCCATCACAAAACCGAGGGTAGCTAGCCGCTCGATGTACCCGTTCATCTTTAGCACAAACTGCACTACAGACGAACCTTCTTGCATCTTCGTGGTGAAGAGGAGCCTAGAGACCTCGAACCTTTCGGATCTCGCTTGCTCATCGAACAACTCATGAAGATGAAAGACCATAGTATTAGCATCCATATGCTCATGCTGCTTTTGCAGCTCAGGTACCATCGCCGCTAGCATGATGCAACTCGTCAGCTCAGAATCTACCACATGCTTCTGATAGACCAACATTTGGTCTGGAGTTGCATCGTCCTTTGGATGGTCAGGAAGAGGCTCTTCAAGGACATATGCAAGCTTTTCCGCCTTGAGAACAATTCTCAGGTTTCTAAGCCAGTCCAGAAAGTTAGGCCCAGTCAGTTTGTTCGAATCCAAAATAGTGCGCAAATTCAAACACGTCATGATCAATTTATTGACCTAGAAATACAAAACGAGCATATATGAGAAAATGATTTTAAAATGCATCAATATACATTTATAAATCCAATTCATTTTTCGAATTTAAAAAAACCCCAAAATCACTTCGGGAGATCGTAGGTCCATCTCCGAATGGGCTGATATCCATCATAGTTATGAACAACCTTGGAGAGAGTCCAACAAGCCATTCATAACTACGATGGTAGGTATCAACTATACCGATTGCATATCACGTATATGCAACTTTCACAATGTGCTATCAACTAATTGAATGTTCACACATACATCGGGTTGTTAACACATTAACAAGTATGCATCATATGCATAGCACCCAACTTCACCTCCCTTTACATCGACCTTGGAGAGAGTTCAACAAGCCGATGCTCCAGGTTAAAGCCAACCCATTAATCAGGACATAGTTTTAATATGGTTAAAGCGCATTCAACCAATTAGCCCAGCTTGGAGAGAGTCCAACAACCAAAGCTAATGATTGACCTCTGACTCTTACCATATTAGTATTAAACTATTCCATGGTTTGAACATATTCGGGTTCGAGCCGGGCTTGGAGAGAGTCCAACAACCCAAACAAGAAACGGAACTCTGGTTCTAACCATATTAATGGAAGGTGTAGGCTTTAATATTGTTTAAGGGTTTTTATGTCTCATCCTCTTTGCATGCAAATAACTATTATCTATATGGCATGGCATACATGGCATACATCTACATGTCACGACACGCATGGCATAATGTTATGCATCTAATGCAATTACATGGCATACAATTATGTCATGTATATAATTTCCTTATATGTCATAACTATTTATGAAAATAAAATATGTTTAAGATTTGATTCTCCAAATCAAATCATAATTAAATTAGGAAACAAATTTCCAAATCTATTCACATATTTTATTTATGGAATTATTTGATTAAGGAAAATCTATTTAAGAAACCAATTTCCTAAATCATTAAAACTACTTATGGAAATAAAATATTTTAAGATTTTATTTTCCAAATCAAATCATGATTATATTAGGAAACAAATTTTCAGAATCTAATCAAATATTTTATTTATGAAAAATATCAATTTCCATAAATACTTCCAACTTTCCAAAAGTGAAAATTTTCCATAAATACTTCTAAATTTCCAGAATTTAGAAAATTTCAAGAAATACATTATGACTATCGCAAAAACCATTTTACGATTATGTCGAAACACAACCTGGGCTCTGATACCACTGTTGGGTTTCCGGCACCGCGGCGTGTGTGTGTTCGATCACGTTTCGTAAACATGAACACAGCAGAAGCAATAAAAATAATAAATCTACATTTATTACAACACACACAACACACACGCATGCATATTACAACAAGTGTAGACATAACCGTAAATTTAAATTTTCAATAAAAGGAAATTTATTTACGTTATACCTTTTGTATGACATGTAGCGGGAACGACATCAACCGGAACGATCCTCGCTAGAATCGTCTTTATCCGTATCCACGCCGAGTTCCTCGGGATGACTTCGCTAAGCCGCGAGCTTCGTCTTCGTACGGGTTACTAGCCTCGTGTTGAAGACGACGTGATCGAGAGATGATCACGATCCGAATCCAAATTCGGATCCTAAGACGAGTCCTCAAAACTCGCTTCTCCGGAGAGGTATTCGTCAACCGATTGACGAATCCTTCGTCCTCCACCTCAGAGGATTACTGGAGATCGAATTCCCGGTAAGTTAACCGCTGTCGGAGCTCTAACCGTCGTCCAAATGATGCTCCGACGAGAGGAGAAGAAGCTGTCCAGAAAACTGGACAGCTTGGTGGAGGAGTAGGTGCCGGCCAAAACAAGGAAACCAAGTGCTCACCTTTTCACCGAAGCCTAGGAAGATCACCGGAGGGTCGCCGGAGGATCACCGGCTGAAGCTTGGACGCCGGCAAGGAGCTAGACGGCAGCACAACAAGCTGGGCGGCAATGGAGGTTGGGCGGCACAACTAGGTTGGGCGGCACAACTAGGTTGGGCGGCAACTCCAAGCTCGGGTTTTTGGATTAGGGCTTAATTATCCCTTAAGCCCTCTTTTATAGAGAACTACTTCTCTTAATGGTTATTGGATCATAACCATTAGGCCCGTTAACCCGCTCCATTAAGATAAGTTAAAATAAACCAAACCATGATGGTTTATTTTAAGTTAAAACTAACCAAACCAACTTTTGGTTCAGTCGTTTAAAATAAACCAAACCCCTTGGTTTATTCTCATCCATTGGATTAGAACCAAATCATTTTGGTTCATCCATTACGTCTTCATAAGACACGGCCCATCCACGCTTCCATTGCGACTGAAACGATTTCATGCTCGCTTTATGTTTGGTCCAACCATACCTAATTTCTCTCGGTCTGAGAATCACATTCTCAAGCTCGTTTTAAATCCTTTGGATTACGCTTGTTGTGCGTGTGACCAAATAGGTTCTCGGTTTATGTTGGCCGTCTATAATTAACCATTAATTATAGAACGATCATGAGTGGCACCTAGTAGTACATCATGATCCCCAATAAACCGAAAAGATCAATGGTTGATCCAGAACTATTTCTGAAACCCTTCAGCAGCTTGAATGATTCGTGCCCCATTCCCTTCACTCATCTTATACCCACTTGGTTCAGGACATGGTCTATAGTGTCAGTCCCCACTAGGCTGACTACGTCACACCTAGCCCAAGTATCATTTCCTCATCCTACGGATTCTAGTTACTCCACATGTATCGAATAGTACCTTACTCTAAACATGTAATGCTTTGGCCAAAGACTTTAGTAATAATCCGACGAGAGGCCATGGGTATACATCTCCTCGCAAGGAGTGGTGAATCCTTTATAGGCTATTCAAACACCTTCGATCACTTCGACTTATACCCAATCATCCCGGGTCCACATCTCCTTAGAGATGTTTGCTTCAGATGTCAAAGCATAAGTCTCCATGATCAAGATGACTTGAATACCGCAAGTCAAAGGAACATCGCACTTAAGCCACAGTAAGAACTTCATTGACATATCTATATATGCAGAGAACCATATGAAGTCTTACGGCTGGTCACTCCAATGAACTAGTTACCATAACTAGCATCCACGATTAACTCCGGACATCTCTATATCTCCAGCCAGTGAGAATCAGCTGCTTGGATACACCAAGGAGTATACCTCGTGCTAGTCTCGACAGAATTGATGGTGTCCAAATCCATCAATTCATCGACTAGGGATAATTCCGATACATCACAATTACACATGTAGAGATACTCACTAGTTGTGATCCAATCACAAATTCTCTCATGCTGTGAATCATATCGTGGGCATTCAGTAAATGAGTTTAAGATCCAATCAAATACATTAAACATGTATACTCAATTTATCAAATAAATGGTTCATACATAAGGCGATTGCCTTAGGACATCTCTCATATATATTACTAACATCCTGTACTCTGAGTCTAGTGGAACTGAAGATACTTACAGATGGAGTCCTCTCCTCACCAAATAAATGCATGTGTATCCTATCTAATGTGATGTGTGAGTAGGGATCACCATATGGTAATTCCATTGATGGAAAACATGCAACTAGGCATGATGAATGCATGAGTCTTAAATGATCTCTCAACAATAAGAGAGTAAGGATAAAGTCTTTACCCTGTACTCTAGTGGAATATGTAAGATCATAAATTCTAATAAAGTTATTGAAAAACTCTGTACATAGATCTATGTTAATAGAGTTTTAACAATAAACTAATTTATCTAGACTGTAATGTGCTATGACTTCCATGCTAGGTATGCATGATCTACTAAAAAATTATCTACTAATATATCTAATAGGCATGGGAATATAAAGAGTGTTTTCGAACCTTATCCTATGTCCCTCAGTGGGGAACCTAATGTCCATACATGGAGTAGAAGATGACTCGGCCTCAACTGTTCTTCTTTTACCCCTAATTAAATTGCAATAATTTATTATTTATATAAAAATAATTTAAATTAGAGTTTAGAATTGTTACCTAGGCATTATAGATGATGTTATCAAAGAGATATGACAACCTAGACGCTTCGAAGGGTTGAAAAAGAGGTTTTTGTAGCTGGTTGGGGTGGTTGTGGGTAGACTCGGCACTGCCCTAGCGTTGGTTTTATAAACGGAATCCAGTTGACTGAATTCGAATCGACTGGACTTGGTTAATTCAACTATCATAAATTTAACATTTATTGTGTCTACCTAATGTAGGATATTTGAGGCTGCTAGAGGGGGGGGGGGTGAATAGTGTCGCGTGATGGAATTCGATCGTGTGTTCGTCTCTACAATTTCGTTAGTACGCAGTGGAATAGTAATAAAAGCAATAACGAAACAATTAACAACACGCAAACACAATTGTTTAACATGGTTCGGAACTGAATGGTTCCTACTCCATGGATCGGGTTCGTACGAACCCTAGCGATGCCAATCACACACCACTATAATAAACAGTCCTTCTCGGAACAATCCGGAGGCGGAGAAACCTCGTACAAGATGATTACAACAATAATCAAAAGCTACAAGCAAATACAATAAAATACAAAGCAAGACTAGTAAAGAAAAACACTTTACAAATGCTCTTGAATGCTTGATCGCTAGGTTGATCGAGTAGCACTTGGAGACTCTGAATTGCAGCAGCAACTCGCCCCAAATCGCCTCAAATAACCATGCCAATTTCCTCCATCACGAGCTCCTTATAAAGCTTCGACTTGTGCTGGAAAAAGTCGATCAGTCGACTGATCGGGACCATCAGTCGACTGATGCCATTGTTGTCGTGAGACAACGGCTAGATCCACGCTGGATAAGTCCAACGAATCTACCATCAGTCGACTGATCATACCCATCAGTCGACTGATGGAGTCCTCACTCGACCAGTCGAGTCTCGACTCCATTCTGTGGCTGATTTCTTGAGCACCAGTTGACTGATCACACAATTAGTCGACTGCTCGAGCCATCAGTCGACTACCCACCTCTGGCAGTCGACTACTAGGCCACTTCCCGTAGTCAAACCCTAGTTGACTCTATCCAGTCGACTGCCACATGACACCAGTCGACTGACACACCTCAAACATGAGGTTTTAGCCCAAGTATGGTTCCCCCATACTTGCTAAACCACCCTTAGCCTAGACCTAAGCCTTCTAGCCACCTCCATCAGCCTCACGCCTCTCGGATCCCTCCAAGTCATCCATTACTTGTTCATCCATCGCGCTAGCCTTCAGGTGCTTCCATCGGCTATGTCATGCTAACGGTGTCTACACCGCCAAGGCACATTGGACTTACGCCGCCAAGACTCCGCTTGGACTTTACGCCGCCAACCATTGGACTTATGCTGCCAAGACTCCCGCTTGGACTTTACGCCGTCAATATCAAACCCTTGGACTTCTCAAATGCCAAGTGTTCCACTTGGACTTCCCTTGCCAACTCATGTTGGACTTTCTATTGCCAAGACCCATGCTTGGACTTTACCAAATGTCAAGTGTCCCACTTGGACTTTCCATGCCAAGTACCCAAGACTTGGACTTTCCCATGACAATTATATTGTCATATGTTTTTGTCGAACATCAAAACATCACTCGAGTCAAACTCGAGTCCTGGTCAATCGTGATCTGGGTCGATTGCACCAACAATCTCCCCCTTTTTGATGTTTGATAAAAACCAAACAAAAACATTGAGTTAGAACACTAACTCAAATCCCTTACCAATTATCCAAATTGGTAATCCTAAACATTCTCCAAATGTTCTCCCCCAAACATTTTCCCCCTTTTTGACTAACATCAAAAAGGTCTTCTCTCCAAGGAGGTTAATGTCTCATGTCCCAATGAGATCTTACAATCTCTCCCTTGGTCTAAAAATACCTACGATGCCTACCATCTTCCTAGTGATAAGTCCCATATCACTCAAGAGAGACAATCCTATTCACTCTCCCAATTTCCAAATTGGGTATCAAAAACCCATCAATTTTCCCAATTGATGATACTCTCCCAATAACTTCTCCTCTTCAAGGAGAAAAACACATCCATCATCCCAAGATGGATACCTCCCCCTAAAGGCTTCCTCCCCCTTGACCATTGCACCAACAATGTCCTTGGGAAGTCCCTAAGCCAATAGGAACTCTAAGACATCAAAATTAAGGTTAGAAATTCAACATTGAACTTTCCAACACCTTAAAATTGATACAAGCCCTAAACACCTCTCCTAATACATATCCAATGGATTTTCACCCTTGATCATGCTTCCCAAAGCATATCCTAGGGTTAGGAGTGGTTAGGGACCTTAACCGCAGTTGAAATCGGGTTAAACAACCTTGGTTACCCCAAAATTAGGCTATCAGTCGAGTGATTCAGAAATCAGTCGACTGACACGCTCATCAGTCGACTGTCACCCAGGGGCATGTTGGGATGTATATTGAAAGCCTAGCTCTTTTTGTATGAACATTTTTATTTTGAAATAAGAATCACATGATCATTGTTTGCACTTTATATTTATTATATGTGTGTATATTGTCTAATACTTTACATTGTAGATAACATGGTGCTTGGTGTGGCACAGAAGATCATGTTACCAGTCCCTTGTAGAATATAAGTAGAGGCTCACAACCAAGATGGTTTTTGACAAACCATTGGCATGGTTGTAGTGTAGCTTGGTATTGGTTTGTCTTGACCATAGAGTTACACTAGTACACTTAGGTGTATTGAGCAGGACCGACATAGAGGTGATTCAATTTATTGTTGACTACATAATTGAATCGGACCTCGGATATTATGTTGTACATGCTCTTAATCCCGATATAATAACGGGCACATGTACTTAGTATTTATTTCTTTGATTTACCAAAGGGTGAGATTTCTATGGATTAAATCAATATGCCCGGTAAGTTGGGAAATGATATTATTTACATGGTGTGTCGTTGATTATAGGAGGAAACCATGTCCTATATATTAGGTTGATGATGTCCCCTTGAGGAGCTCATAAGGTTCATCATGTAAACCCTGCAGGTTGACTTAGTCAACATGATGATAAGGTTGAGTTGTACTACTCGAGAAGTTAGATGTTAATTGATTGATGGTCAGTAAATCAATTAATTGACAGACATTCGATATCTTAAACACGAGGAGATGGATGTACAAATAATATATGGAGCCCATATTAATTTATGGGGGTTGGTGAGGTAATTCAATGATGATCCTCTAGTGGAATGGAACATCATTGATGGATCAAGTATGTGTGGTTCCGATCCATCAGGTGGCCAAGATCCAACTCCTCCTCATGGTCCCTATCGTAGCCTAACATAAACCTCATGGAGCCTAGATCCAATAATGGAACGTAAAACTCTAGATCCGACGGTTAAGATTAAATATCTAGATCCGACGGTTGATATTAAATCTCTAGATCCGACGGATGGGATGAAACCCTAGATCCGACGGTTGGGATGAAACCCTTGATCCGACGGTTGGGATGAAACCCTAGATCCGACGGTGGAGATTAAATCCCTAGATCTGACGGTGGAGATTAAAGGAGGCTTAAGCCCAACTCTATAAATAGAGGGCTAAGGCTTGGGCGGCAACCTAATGCTTGGAAGATTAGGGTTTTGCCTCTCAAGAGTTTGGGCGGCAAGAAATCAAAGGAGGGATTAGGGTTTGTCCCTTGGGCGGCTAGGGTTTGGCTTGTGGCTTGGGTGGCAACATGGTGGGAGATTAGGGTTTGCTTCCTTTCTCTTAATAAGGTGTAGCCGGCGCCCACTCCATCTTCCTCCTTGCTTTGGCCGGCGCCCAAAGGATTAAGGTTAGGTTTTTGGCTTGGGCGGCAACAAGGTGGGAGATTAGGGTTTACTTCCTTTCTCTTCCTAAGGTGTAGCCGGCGCCCCCTCCATCTTCCCCTCTACCTTGGCCGGCGCTCAACCTATTCCCCTTCTTTCCTTGGCCGGCGGCTATATCAAGCTCCTTGGCTTGGTGGTCGGTTCTAGATAGGAGAAGGAGTTTTGTTTGGTTCTTCTCTTTGTTCGGAACGAGCATGGAAGGGAAGAACGTGATCTAGGAGACTTCAACTTGTGGAGGATCTTCGCCCACACGAATTCTACAAGGAGGTTAGGACATACGGTAGAAGATCGAGAGATATAAAAGTTTTACAACTTTTATTATTGATCTTTGCATGTTCTTATTATTATGTTCCTTATCTTAGTATGTGTTGATTATACTAGTTTACATTTGTATGTATTTCTATAATCATGGACCCTGAAGATAAACACAAAAACCGGCGATCCGTCCGTCGTCTCTTCCGTGGCTAACCGACTAGAAGAGTTGATTGCTTGAACAACAAGTTTGTTCAAGCGATTGCTCGAGTCGTTAGCACGACGATGAATTGGTTGTGCTTAGGAAACTCATCCCATCCAGATTAGTTTTCATTAGTGAACATTTTAATACGGGGACATGGGAGCCGACGAGCCTCTGAAGCAATTCCCAACAATTGGTATCAAAGCCACGGTTTTCGGTTTTGTGTGTTTTTGATTCGGTTACTTTCACACACTTATCATATATTGAGTATGCCGGATAATAGTAGGATGTGCGTAGGCTAACTTTTTGGTTGCAAGCATAAGATCCGACTATTATGGCTATATGTGTGTATGTGATTGTTTGTGTGTGATTGTATGTATATCATTTGAATCCTCGGGGTTGACGAGGCTAGATTAGTATTTAATTTTTGTAATTAAATACGGCATTGTTTAGCCGATCATTTTAGTTTACTTTCAATCTAGATAGTTTGTACACTCCTTCGTGGAGTATAGGATCGATGGATGTAAATTAAAATGATATATCTCGGCTCAGATCTCCTTGGTGACTTGCGCACAGGAAGAGATGGAGCGGATGAGGTGGTGACACGACGGGACGCATATTGGAGAACAAAGCCATAATAGTTGGAAAAATTCTGTTTTTTCCAAATTTATTGCTGATTTGTTTTATATGCATGTTGTGTGTGCTTGAAAATTCCTCATTTTCAATTTACTAAGTGGGAGAGGGATATTTTAATTAATTCCCGCGGCCTCCATTACAATTTAATGTGTGATGCAACAAACTTACATGTCAGCTCTGAGTGCCTTCCTCCCCATCGGATGGGTTTGTTTGCGGATCACTAGGTCAAATATGGTTATAGGAAATTATTTAGGAGCGTGTGTACTTCCACATCTGTAAGACACATAATCCGAGATAATTGCCTTAGTATCGAGTAATGGTAAACACTTAGATGCAAATAAAGGTATCCTCCCCATCGGAGTTACTGTTTTTATTTGTAGGGCCAAAGAGAAACCAACTATTAATTTTACTTGTCAAAAAGTAAGGTTGACAAGATAATAAAATTAATGGGTAAAACCTCCTCTTACAAATGTAGAATTCGTATACGTCCACACTATCGTGGCATGCGATATTCTCGGTGTTTTGAGGTGTTGGTTGATTTAGAACAATGCCATAATAGTTGGGAAAATTCTGATTTTTTCCATATTTATTGCTGATTTGTTTTATATGCATGTTCTGTGTGCTTGAAAATTTCTCATTTTCAATTTACTAAGTGGGAGAGGGATATTTTAATTAGTTCCCGCAGCCTCCATTACAATTTGACGTGTGATGCAAAAAATTGCGTGTCGGCTCTGAGTGCCTTCCGCCCCATCCGATGAGTTTGTTTGTGGATCACTAGGTCAAATAATGGTTATAGTAAATTATTTAGGAGCGTGTGTACTTCCACATCGGTAAGGCACATAATCCGAGATAGTTCCCTTAGTATCGTGTAATGGTGCACACTTAGATGCAAATAAAAAGTATCCTCCCCATCGGAGTCACTGCTTTTATTTATAGGGCCAAAGAGAAACCAACTATTAATTTTATTTGTCAAAAAGTAAGGTTGACAAGATAGTAAAATTAATGGGTAAAACCTCCTCTTACAAATGTAGAATTTGTATACGTCCACACTATCGTGGCATGCGATATTCTCGGTGTTTTGAGGTGTTGGTTGATTTCAGAATTTTATTGTTTTGAGGAATCAATAATATTTGAAATCTAATATTTTGATCATTGTGATTCTTAGGATTTTCAAAAATGACTTTCAGTCCACTTACTTTGATACTACAGGAAATAAACTTACTGTACCCAAATAATGTTGATTGGAAAAGAATCTACATATTGTCTTATCTGCTAAGAAGTACAAGTATGCACTCTTCAAAGAGTGTCCTCAAGCCATGGTTGCTCAAAAAGGTTTCTACTTCTAAGCCGAAAGGCAAGAAGAAGGAGAAACAAGGTGGAGCAAAGGTAGTGGGAGGGTCTCAGGGAGGAGTGAAGAAGGCGAAAGGCAAGTACTTCACTTGTAAGCAGACTGGACATAAGAAGAAGGATTATTCCAATCCGAAGCAAGAACAAATGTGTATCCTTTAGTCCAGTCGTTGAAACATGGTTAGAGGCATTATCTACCGGCACATGGTGTATAGATAAGAGAGCCACTAATCATGTCTGCAACACTTTGCAGGGGTTCCAGGAAACCCGACGACTAGCTAAAGGGGAGATTACCATTTACTTGGGCAATGCCATGAATGTAACGCCCGTAAAATTCTAAACTATTCAAAGTAATTATATGGGTTTTAATGCCATAAAAGGTTTAAAATAAAATAAAATAAAAGATGGTTATAGGTAGGATTTGAACCATGAACCTCCTAATAGGGAGGTAGCCTTGACACCACTAGACCATAGGATGATTCATGGATAAGATATATAAAGAATGTACAAGACCATAGGATGATTCGTGGATAAGATATATAAAGAATGTACAAGACCATAGGATGATTCATGGATAAGATATACAAAGAATATAGATGGGAAGATGAGGCGTTGGTTCATCCCCCTATGAAAGGATGAAGGGTGTTCATTCCCTAGGTATTAAAGAGGATAATTAAGAGAAGGAAGATGAGGAGTTAGTTCATCCCCCCATGAAAGAATGATGGGTGTTCATTCCCTAGGTATTAAAGAGGAGAATTAAAAGAAGAGAGGAAGTAAAACCCCACTTTCCTTCTTCATTCTCCTTCTTCCTCATCCTTGGCTGAATTTCTCATTCCCCTTCCTCCCTTTTTCATCCCAAGCTCTAGGGTTTCTTGTGTAGGGATTCTCAAGAGGGGTTTTCCAAGAGGAGTTCCCACAAGTCTTAGTATTGCTAGAAGATCCAACTCCACCGAAATGTTCCCTCCTCCTTCCTCCTTCACTGAGACCCTAATGCCCTTGTTTGGTGTTTTTGAGAGGGTTTCAAGGGGATACAAAGGCTTAGTATATGCTAGAGGATAACTCCTAAGGATAAGGAACAAGGGAAGGTCTTCATATCCTAAAAACCCTAGCGGTATACTAGTACGATAGTGAGAGGATGTAAGTATCTCTCACCTGCAGTACAAGTAGCTCTTCGATTGTTTTATATAGCTTATTTTTCTATGTTTTGAAGATTATATGTTTGGATCAGATGATATATGTGTGTGATCAGATTTACAATTAAGGTATATGTCTTTTTAAGCAAGATCTAAGATCACAAAGATGCTATCTTTCACCTATAACATAAGTAACTCTTTAATATGCCCATTTAACTTCTATCACCATATTTTATTCGAATTTATATGTTCTGTCCAGATTATGTTTGTTTATATTTTTAGGTATTTTAAGTATATTTCATGTTGAAGAAAGACATAAGATCGCAAAGATGCTTCCCCTATAAGTTTTGGGGACAAAGAGCATGATTGCATGTCTTGAAAGGCTTCCTATATGAGTTTTGGGAGTACGATCATGTTAAATGTTTGATAAATGATAAAGAATATATTTTGATCAGATTATATAGGTGTGTTTAGATTTATAGGTAAGTATCCCCTCACCTGCATACAAGTAGCTTTCCGATTGAAGTTTTGTATCAAACCCCCCATGAACCATTCGGCCAACCTTTGCTTTTGATGTTTCAATGAAGTTCTATACCCTATTTTATATGCATATGATGATGTTAGGATGTTAAGTGGATTTGGTTAAAAGTTCAACCCCAAAAGCCTCCATGAACCAATCGTCCAACCTTTGCTTTTGATGTTGTTGGGATGTATACTGAAAGTCTAGCTCTTTTGTATGAACATCTTTATTTTGAAATAAGAATCACATGATCATTGTTTGCACTTTATATTTATATATGTGCATATTGTCTAATACTTTACATTGTAGATAACATGGTGCTTGGGTGTGGCACGGAAGATTATGTTATCAGTCCCTTGTAGAGTATAAGTAGAGGCTCACAACCAAGATGGTTCTGGACAAACCATTGGCATGGTTTTAGTGTAGCTTGGTATTGTTTTATCTTGAACATAGAGTTACACTAGTACACCTCGGTGTATTGAGCAGGACCGACATAGAGGTGATTCAATTTATTGCTGACTACATAATTGAATCGGACCTCGGATATTATGTTGTACATGCTCTTAATCCCGATATAATAACGGGCACATGTACTTAATATTTATTTCTTTGATTTACCAGAGGGTGAGATTTCTATGGATTAAATCAATATGCCCGGTAAGTTGGGAAATGATATTATTTACATGGTGTGTCGTTGATTATAGGAGAAAACCGTGTCCTATGTATTAGGTTGATGATGTCCCCTTGAGGAGCTCATAAGGTTCATCATGTAAACCCTGCAGGTTGACTTAGTCAACATGATGATAAGGTTGAGTGATACTACTCGAGGAGTTAGATGTTAATTAATTGATTGTCAGTAAATCAATTAATTGACGGACATTCGATATCTTAAACACGGGGAGATGAATGTACAAATAATATATGGAGCCCATATTAATTTATGGGGGTTGGTGAGGTAGTTCGATGATGATCCTCTAGTGGAATGGAACATCATTGATGGATCAAGTTTGTGTGGTTCCGATCCATCGGGTGGCCAAGACCCAACTCCTCTTCATGGTCCCTATCGTAGCCTAATATAAACCTCATGAAGTCTAGATCAAATGATGGAAAACAAATCTCTAGATCCGAGGGTTGAGATTAAATCTATAAATCCGACGGTTAGGATTAAATCCCTAGAACCGACGATTGAGATTAAATCTCTAGAACCGACGGTTGAGATTAAATCTCTAGAACCGACGGTTGAGATTAAATCTCTATATCCGACGGTTGGGATTAAAACCCTAGAACTGACGGTTGAGATTAAATCTCTAGATCCGATGGATGGGATGAAACCCTAGATCCGACGGTTGGGATAAAACCCTAGATCCGACGGTTGGGATGAAACCCTAGATCCGACGGTGGAAATTAAACCAAGGCCTAACCCTAACTCTATAAAAGGGTGGCTATGGGTTGGGCGGCAAGTAGGTTTTTTTGGTTCATGATGGATGCTAAGGAAATTAGGGTTTTGCCTAGCATTGCTTGGGCGGCAAGCAACCTTAAGGAGGAAACCCTAATTAGGGTTTTGGCTCCTTAGGTTGGGCGGCCAAAGGTGAAAGGAGAGTGGGCGGCAACCTATGGAGGAGCTTGTCTTCTTCCTTAGAGGTGGCTAGCTCCTAGATCTCTCCTCTCCACCATGCTTGGGCGGCAAGAAACCCCATGGAGGAAACCCTAATTAGATTAGGATTGGGCGGCTAGGTTTGGAAGCAATGGTTGGGCGGAAACTATAGGGGAAGGGCTCTTCTTCTTCCTAAGAGGGTTGATCGGCCACTATCTTCTCTTCCTCTACCTTGGGCGGCAAGAAATCCAAAGGAAGCTTGGTTGGGCGGCTAGGGTTTGGAAAGTAAGGTGGGTGGCAACTATAGGGGAAGTGTTCTTCTTCTTCCTAGGGTGTTAGCCGGTTCCTATCCTTTTTCCAATACCTTTGGCGGTGCCCAACCTATTCCTCTTTTCCTCTTCTTTTCCTCTTGGTCGGCGGCACTAGGAGCTAGGGTTTGTCCCTAGTTAAGTTCCTTGGTTGTTTCCATTATTTTCTCTCTATTCTTGGAGTCGGCGGCATCAATCCTTTGTGGATTGGTGGTTGTCTCAAGCAAGAAGGGAAAGAGAGTTCTTCTTTCTTTGGATTGAAGATGATCTAAGAAGCTTCAACTTGTGGAGGATCTTCGCCCACACGAAGTCTACAAGGAGGTTAGGACATACGATAGAAGATCGTGAGGTATAAAAGTTTTATAACTTTTATTTATGATCTTTGCATGTTTTTATTATTATGTGGATGTTTACTTTATGTATGTGTTGATTATACATGTTTATATTCATATGTATTTGTATAATCATGGACCCCGAAGATAAACACAAAAACTGGCGATCCGTCCGTCGTCTCTTCTGTGGCTAACCGACTAGAAGAGTTGGTTGCTTGAACAACTAGTTTATTCAAGCGATCGCTAGAGTCGTTAGCACGACAACGAATTGGTTGTGCTTAGGAAACTCATCCCATCCGGATTAGTTTTCATTAGTGAAAATTTTTAATCCGGGGACATGGGAGCCAATGAGCATTCCGAGGACTAGCACATTGCCAACAAGTGGTATCAGAGCCACGGTTTTCGGTTTTGTGTGTTTTGGATTCGGTTACTTTCATGCACATATCATATATTTAGTATACCGGATAATAGTAGGATGTGCATAGGCTAACTTTTTTGTTGCAGGCATAAGATCCGACTATTATGGCTATATGTGTGTATGTGATTGTTTGTGTATGATTGTATATTATTTGAATCCTCGGGGTTGACGAGGCTAGATTAGTATTTAATTTTTGTAATTGAATACGGCATTGTTTAGCCACTCTTTATTTTATTTTACTTTCGATCTAGATTTCATGTACACTCCCTCGTGGAGTATAGGATCGATGGATATAAAATAAAATAGGTTTTATTCTCGGCTCGGATCTCCCGATGGCTCGTACATGGCGTAGGAGGAGCGGACGAGGTGGCGACACGACGGGACGCATATTGGAGAACAATGCTATAATAGTTGGAAAAATTCTGATTTTTCCATATTTATTGCTGATTTGTTTTATATGCATGTTGTGTGTGCTTGAAAATTCCTCATTTTCAATTTACTAAGTGGGAGAGGGATATTTTAATTAATTCCCGCGGCCTCCATTACAATTTGACATGTGATGTAACAAACTTGCGCGTCGGCTCTGAGTGCCTTCCTCCCCATCGGATGAGTTTGTTTGCGGATCACTAGGTCAAATAATGGTTATATGAAATTATTTAGGAGCGTGTGTACTTCCCCATCGGTAAGGCACATAATCCGAGATAATTCCCTTAGTATCGTGTAATGGTGCATACTTAGATGCAAATAAAAAGTATCCTCCCCATCGGAGTCACTGCTTTTATTTGTAGGGCCAAAGAGGAACCAACTATTAATTTTATTTGTCAAAAAGTAAGGTTGACAAGATAATAAAATTAATGGGTAAAACCTCCTCTTACAAATGTAGAATTCGTATACGTCCACACTATCGTGGCATGCGATATTCTCGGTGTTTTGAGGTGTTGGTTGATTTCGGAATTTTATTGTTTTGAGGAATCAATAATATTTGAAATCTAATATTTTGATCATTGTGATTCTTAGGATTTTCAAAATTGACTTTCAGTCCACTTATTATGATACTAAAGGAAATAAACTTACTGTACCCAAATAATGTTGATTGGAAAGAATCTAGATATTGTCTTATCTGCACAGAAGTACATGTATGCACTCTTCGAAGAGTGTCCTCAATCCATGGTTGCTCAAAAAGGTTTCTACTTCTAAGCCGAAAGGCAAGAAGAAGGAGAAACAAGGTGAAGCAAAGGTGGTGGGAGGATCTCAGGGAGGAGTGAAGAAGCCGAAAGGCAAGTACTTCACTTTCAAGCAGACTGGACATGAGAAGAAGGATTATCCCAATCCGAAGCAAGAACAAAAGTATATCCTTTGGTCCAGTCGTTGAAACATGGTTAGAGGCATTATCTACCGGCACCTGGTGTGTAGATACGAGAGCCACTAATCATGTCTGCAACACTTTGCAGGGGTTCCAGGAAACCCGACGACTAGCTAAAGGGGATATTACCATTTACTAGGGCAATGCCATGAAGATGGCAGCTATTGCAGAGGGAGATGTTTTATTTATCTTTTGAGAAAATAAAGTTTTTGTTTCTTAAGAATTTTCTTTATGTACCTTTATTTAGAAAGAATTGATTTCGGTTTCTAAATTATGGATGGATAATCTATTTCTTTTGATGACAGATTTGTTATAAAAGGAATAGGGACATTATCTATTCAGGTACATAGATAGGAAATTTATAACTTGAACCACAAGCTCCCACGATGCAAATAGAAGTTGATAACTCATCTTCTAATTCCGATAAGAGAAAAGAACCTTCGAAAATGAACCAAACATATCTTTGGGATCTTAGGCTTGGTCATATTAACCTAAGCAGAATTCAATAGGTTGATAGCTGATGGACCTTTGGGTTCATTAGTGGTGGAGGATCTCCCAACCTGTGAATATTGCTTGGAGGGTAAGATGACCAAGAGGCCTTTCAAGGCCAAGGGGTATAGATCCAAAGATGTGTTGGAATTGGTTCATTCTGATTCGTATGGTCCTATGTCTATCCAGGCAAGATGTAGTTTTGAATATTTCGTCTTTTTCATAGACAATTATTCAAGATGACACTACGATCTGATCGTATTGATGAATACCTCTTGGGAGAGTTTAGGAATTACTTATCAGAGGTTGGGATTCAATCCCAATTGACTGCACCTGGCACACCCCAGCAGAACGGTGTAGCGGAAAGAAGGACTCTTATGGAGATGGTTAGATCGATGATGAGTTATTCTGACTTGCCAGATTCGTTCTGGGGATATGCTCAAGATACGACGGTGTACATTGTGAACTTGGTTCCATCTAAATCATTACCTTTTACTCCCTCAGAGTTGTGTGGACTGGGCGAAAGCCTAGTCTAAGACATATTCAGATATGGGAGTACAACACATGTGCTGAAGGCAGATACTGGTAAGTTGGAACCTCGTACAGAAGTATGCATGTTCGTTGACTATCCCATGGGAACGAAGGGTGGTTTGTTTTATAGTCCTAGAGATCAGAGGTTGATCGTTAGTACGAATGCCAGATTACTAGAGGAGGACTATGTGATGAACCACAAGCCCATAAGTAGGATTGTTCTTGAGAAGTTGATAGGGGAAGTCCCGATTTCAGTACCACCGGTACAAGAGGATATACCACATGTCACTGCACCGCGTGTCACACAGGATACACAGGTGATACCTCGTCGTAGTGGGAGGGTTGTGAGACAGCCTGATAGATTCATGTTCTTGGGAGAATCTTCCGATTTGGTCCTTGGCGAACATGAACCTGATCCCTGGACATATGACGAG
Organism: Wurfbainia villosa; assembly: GCA_025175895.1. Classification (NCBI taxonomy): domain Eukaryota; kingdom Viridiplantae; phylum Streptophyta; class Magnoliopsida; order Zingiberales; family Zingiberaceae; genus Wurfbainia; species Wurfbainia villosa. The sequence continues at coordinate 31,075,598 of CM045992.1, read as the reverse complement.
GCAATCCAAGATATAGATGCAACATCTTTGCAAAGTGCAATGAATACTGAGATTGAATCTATGGATTCAAATCAGGTCTGGGAGCTCCTATGCATAGCAGCTCATATGAATTTATGAGGTGTGACAGATGGATGTCAAGACAGATTTCCTTAGTGGAAGTCTTGAGGAATCCATTTATATGAAGCGACCAGAGGGATTCATTGCTAAGGGCAAAGAGTATCTTGTATGTAAGCTTAATCGGTCCATTTATGGATTGAAGCAAGCTTCGAGGTCTTGGAACATCCGCTTTGAGGAGGTAAATCCAGTCTTATGGATTTATTCAAAGTACGGATGAGTCTTGTGTATACAAGAGATGTGACGAAAATGTAGTGGTATTTTTGTACTATACGTAGATGACATTTTGGTGGTTGGCGACAACATCAAAGTGTTATCAGACGTAAGGGTATGGTTGTCCATTGAGTTTGATATGAAGGACTTGGGAGAGGTGAGACACATCCTTGGGATCGAGGGATCGCTGGAAAAGGATGTTGTACTTATACCAAGCTTCATACATAGACATGATTTTGGATCGTTTTAGCATGCAAAACTCTAAGAAGGGTTTTCTACCTTTCAGGCATGGAGTTCCTTTATCTAAGGAGATGTGTCCTAGATCATCTGAAAAGATAGAAGAGATATAGGAAGTTCCTTATGCTTCGGTGGTAGGAAGCCTAATGTATGCTATGTACGAGACCAGATATCTGCTTTGCCGTAGCCATGGTCAGCAGATATCAGAGTAATCTAGGACAGGGACATTGGACTGCGGTAAAGCATATATTGTAGTGCCTGAGAAGGACTAGAGATTATATGCTAGTTTACCGGGCAGACCAATTACTCCCTGTGGGTTACATAGATTCTGATTTCCAATCTGATAGGGATAACATTAAGTCTACCTCAGGTTTTGTGTTTACTTTTGGAGGTGGAGCCATAGTATGGAAGAGTGTCAAGCAAAAATGCATGGTGGACTCTACCATGGAAGCTGACTGTATGGCAGCATCTTAGGCGGCCAAAGAAGCTGGGTGGCTTAGGAACTTCCTGATGGACTTGGATGTGATTCCTGGTTTGCCCAGAAATATCACAATTTATTGTGATAATAATGGTGCAGTTGCAAACTCGAAAGAACCACGAGCCCATAAGGCTAGTAAACACATAGAGTGCAAGTACCACCTGATACGAGAAATCGTGAAGGAGGTAAAAGTTATTGTCGCCAAGATTATATCAGAGGATGACCTGGTAGACCCTTTCACTAAGGCCCTTCTAGCGAGAGCTTTGATAGGCATGTGGAGGGAAGGGGAATTAGATGTATGGCAGTAAGAGGACAACATATTTTTTAGTATAAGTGGGAGATTGTTGGGATGTATACTGAAAGGCTAGCTCTTTTGTATGAACATCTTTATTTTGAAATAAGAATCACATGATCATTGTTTGCACTTTATATTTATATATGTGCATATTGTCTAATACTTTACATTGTAGATAACATGGTGCTTGGGTGTGGCACAGAAGATCATGTTATTAGTCCCTTGTAGAGTATAAGTAGAGGCTCACAACCAAGATGGTTCTGGACAAACCATTGGCATGGTTGTAGTGTAGTTTGGTATTGTTTTATCTTGAACATAGAGTTACACTAGTACACCTCGGTGTATTGAGCAGGACCGACATAGAGGTGATTCAATTTATTGCTGACTACATAATTGAATCGGACCTCGGATATTATGTTGTACATGCTCTTAATCCCGATATAATAACGGACACATGTACTTAATATTTATTTCTTTGATTTACCAGAGGGTGAGATTTCTATGGATTAAATCAATATGCTCGGTAAGTTAGGAAATGATATTATTTACATGGTGTGCCGTTGATTATAGGAGGAAACCGTGTCCTATGTTTTAAGTTGATGATGTCCCCTTGAGGAGCTCATAAGGTTCATCATGTAAACCCTGTAGGTTGACTTAGTCAACATGATGATAAGGTTGAGTGGTACTACTCGAGGAGTTAGATGTTAATTAATTGATGGTCAGTAAATCAATTAATTGATGGACATTCGATATCTTAAACACGGGGAGATGAATGTACAAATAATATATGGAGCCCATATTAATTTATGGGGGTTGGTGAGGTAGTTCAATATTGATCCTCTAGTGGGATGGAACATCATTGATGGATCAAGTTTGTGTGGTTCCAATCCATCGTAGCCTAATATAAACCTCATGAAGTCTAGATCAAATGATGGAAAACAAATCTCTAGATCCGAGGGTTGAGATTAAATCTCTAAATTCGACGGTTAGGATTAAATCCCTAGAACCGACGGTTGAGATTAAATCTCTAGAACCGACGGTTGAGATTAAATCTCTAGAACCGACGGTTGAGATTAAAACCCTAGAACCGACGGTTGGGATTAAAACCCTAGAACCGACGGTTGAGATTAAATCTCTAGAACCTACGGTTGAGATTAAATTTCTAGATCCGATGGATGGGATGAAACCCTAGATCCGACGGTTGGGATAAAACCCTAGATCCGACGGTTGGGATGAAACCCTAGATCCGACGGTGGAAATTAAACCAAGGCCTAACCCTAACTCTATAAAAGGGTGGCTATGGGTTGGGCGGCAAGTAGGTTTTTTTGGTTCATGATGGATGCTAAGGAAATTAGGGTTTTGCCTAGCATTGCTTGGGCGGCAAGCAACCTTAAGGAGGAAACCCTAATTACGGTTTTGGCTCCTTAGGTTGGGCGGCCAAAGTTGGAAAGGAGAGTGGGCGGCAACCTATGGAGGAGCTTGTCTTCTTCCTTGGAGGTGGCTAGCTCCTAGATCTCTCCTCTCCACCATGATTGGGCGGCAAGAAACCCCATGGAGGAAACCCTAATTAGATTAGGGTTTGGCTCTTTGGATTAGGCGGATAGGTTTGGAAGCAATGGTTGGGCGGCAACTATAGGGGAAGGGCTTTTCTTCTTCCTAAGAGGGTTGATCGGCCACTATCTTCTCTTCCTCTACCTTGGGCGGCAAGAAATCCAAAGAAAGCTTGGTTGGGCGGCTAGGGTTTGGAAATTATGGTGGGTGGCAACTATAGGGGAAGTGTTCTTCTTCTTCCTAGGGTGTTAGCCGGTTCCTATCCTTTTTACTATACCTTTGGCGGTGCCCAACCTATTCCTCTTTTCCTCTTCTTTTCCTCTTGGCCGGCGGCACTAGGAGCTAGGGTTTGTCCCTAGTTCGGTTCCTTGGTTGTTTCCATTATATTCTCTCTATTCTTGGAGCCGGCGGCATCAATCCTTTGTGGATTGGTGGTTGGCTCAAGCAAGAAGGGAAAGAGAGTTCTTCTTTCTTTGGATTGAAGATGATCTAAGAAGCTTCAACTTGTGGAGGATCTTCGCCCACACGAAGTCTACAAGGAGGTTAGGACATACGATAGAAGATCGTGAGGTATAAAAGTTTTATAACTTTTATTTATGATCTTTGCATGTTTTTATTATTATGTGGATGTTTACTTTATGTATGTGTTGATTATACATGTTTATATTCATATGTATTTGTATAATCATGGACCCTGAAGATAAACACAAAAACCGGCGATCCGTCCGTCGTCTCTTCCACGGATAACCGACTAGAAGAGTTGGTTGCTTGAACAACTAGTTTGTTCAAGCGATCGCTCGAGTCGTTAGCACGACGACGAATTGGTTGTTCTTAGGAAACTCATCCCATCCGGATTAGTTTTCATTAGTGAAAATTTTTAATCCGGGGACATGGGAGCCAATGAGCATTCCGAGGACTAGCACATCGCCAACAGATGTTTCAATGAAGTTCTATACCCTATTTTATATGCATATGATGATGTTAGGATGTTAAGTGGATTAGGTTAAAAGTTCAACCCCAAAAGCCTCCATGAACCATTTGGCCAACCTTTGATTTTGATGTTTCAATGAAGTTCTATACCCTATTTTGTATGCATATGATGATGTTAGGATGTTAAATGGATTAGGTTAAAAGTTCAACCCCAAAACCCTCCATGAACCATTCGGCCAACCATTGATTTTGATGTTTCAATGAAGTTCTATACCCAATTTTATATGCATATGATGATGATCGGATGTTAAATGGATTAGGTTAAAAGTTTAACCCTAAAAGCCCCCATGAACCATTCGGCCAAACATTGTTTTTGAGGTTTCAATGAAATTCTATACCATATTTGTAGGGAATTCTTTATGCCAAATGGCATATGCGCAACGGAAAAATTAGGATCCCTTCCAAGTGATCCTTGCGAAAGAAAACCTCGTACAAAACAAATTTCTCTAAAAGAAAACCTATCTTATAGGAGAGTTCTACCTTTGTTGTGTGCCCTTTGCAATCCCGCTTTTCCTTGGATGTGTTGGATCTTTTAGCACGTTCAAATGTCCGTGCCTCTATATGTATCCACACGAGCAAGCTCTTGTCTCACAAAAGAAAAACTAGAAGATCTCTCCTTTACTTCTTGCTAGAGAAGTCGCTAAAGAAGAGGAAGGTAGGGAAGAAGAGAAAGGAAGAAGAAGACTCCTCTTCTTGCTAGCTTACACCCACAAAACCACACAACAAAAGCCTCTCCCACCAAGCTCTCACCAAGCCTTAAGCTCCCACAACAAAAAGTACAATGGCCGGCCACTCCATGGGGTGTTTTATAGGGTTGGAAAAACCCTTCACCTCCTATCACATTCAATGCAATCAATGGCATTGAAAGATAATTAAACAAGGAGTTATCCTCCTTGTTTTGGCCGGCCACATGTGGAGGAAATCCAAGGGTCAAAACCCTTTGTTTCCTTCCAACTCATCAAGCTTAGGTGGCATGCTTATGTGGCATGCTTAGGTGGCATGCTTATGTGGCATTCATGGATATTGAATTAATCTTATTAATTCAATAAGCTTATGTTATCATATTGAATTAATCTCATTAAATCAATAAGGTAACATATTGAATTAATCTTATTAAATCAATTAAGCTTAGCATATTGAATTAATCTCATTAAATCAATAAGCTAAAATTCTCATTAAGCTTAAAGTCCAAAAACCATTTTGTATTTAAGCTTATTCCCAAATTATTCTAGTCAAACTAGAATGCACTAATTCTTCTAATCATCATGCTCTTTGTGTGTGACCCTATAGGCTCTCATAACGTTGGCAGTGGATCTAAACTCTTTTAGATACACAAGCAATGAGCGGCATCTAGCAATACATCATTGCTACCCAAGTTACGAGATAAGTCAAGATCCGACTAACCTTTAAAGTGACTACTATAATATATGACCGTGTCCTTCTATCCTTGATATCAGATTGACCAATGAGGCATAGACCGTGTCATCCTCGATCAATCTATGTGTTTCTTGATCCATGAGTAAACTAACTCAAACAAATGAGCTCAATATCTCATATTGACTCATTCGAGCATGGCCATGCGTTTTAGTAGTTCTACTCAATCAAGGGGCCCACAGATATCACTCCCGTCATATGGGAGGGATAGATCCCATCTACATCACTCACATCCCTCCGCATAATTTGTTATATACCTAGTAATCGCCTTTATGGTCCACCCTGTTATGGGTGACGTTTGACGATACCAAAGTACATAACTCCTTATGTAGGGAACCGTAGTGACTTCAGGTCTGAGGACTATTCATACCAATAGTCACATGAGAAAGTTTATGACACTCATATAACGATCCATGAAACTTTCTCATGGCGGGTCAGTTCAGTATATATTCTCTAATATATACCCATGTGTCAACTTGATATCATATATCCATGACTTGTGAGATCAAGTCATCAATTGACCTACATGCTAGTCTTTATGTATTAATATTGCCCTTGCATATTAATACTTGACTAGGAACATTTAGAAAGTGTTCTCTACAGCCTCTCATAATCAATTCTGCCAATTGATGTGTTGTAGATAAGAACCTACTTTTCTAGGGCATTACTATATTTAATTTAGCTGGCACAAGCAAGACTTAAATATAATAATCAATCCTTTGCCTTTATAGAATATGATACAAAATGTTCCCTATTCAACCATCACATGATTGGTTCTTAGGGCTATAACTGACAATATTTTATATGTATATGATGATGTTAAGATGCTAGATGAAGATAACATGCTCTAGGTTAGGTTAACATGTGTTTTATGTTTATGTGAATTCATGTTGACTTGTGATATTAAATGATGCTAGATGAAGATAACATGCTCTAGGTTAGGTTAACATGTGTTTTATGCTTAGATGAATTCATGTTAACTTGTAATATTAAATGATGCTAGATGAAGATAACATGCCCTAGGTTAGTGTTTACTTCCTCTTGATGTTTATACCTTATTCCATGCCCTATATGTGTGTGATATTAAGATATGTTAGGAAATGAATATGATATGATTATGAAATGAAAAATGATATGTTTATGAAATGAAATATGATATGTTCATGAAGTGAAACATGATATGTTATGAAATGAAGTATGATGTGATTATGAAATGAAATATGATATGTCATGAAGTGAATTATGATATGTTATGAAATGAAGTATGATGTGTTTATGAAATGAAATATGATATGTCATGAAGTGAGTGAAATATGATATGTTATGAAATTAAGTATGATATGTTTGCGAAATGAAATAAGATATGTTATGATAAAAAAAAGCATATAAGTATTTTACCTTCTGCATGGCTTATACTAGGACCCTAACAAGGTCCAAAGGGATGGGCTCCTAAGATGCCCTAGGCCGACGGACTAAGATCGGGCCTAGGATGGGCTTCTATGTATGATTGCCCCTAGGTCGACGGACTAAGATCGGGCCTAGTACGGGATGGGCTCCAAGTTGCCCTAGGTCGATGGACTATGATCGGGCCTAGGATGGGCTTCTACGCTATGACGATGGCCCCTAGGTCGATGGACTAAGATCGGGCCTAGTAACATAGTAGGTTCGAGACTTGCTACCTCGGGTCTATTTAGGGATGCGCGCTATGATGATGATGATGTGGTACAATGTCGGGCCCAAATATGTTGAGATTTATGTTTACGTACCTATAATATATGTTTTCAAAGAGCATCCTGCATATGTTTACATGTTATGATTGTTATGTTTACATGTTATGATGGTTATGTTATATATGTTTACATGTTATGATGGTTATGTTATATATGTTTACATGCTCTGTTTGTTATGTTATATATGTTTACATGTTATGATGGTTATGTTATATATGTTTACTTGTTATGTTTGCTTATGTTATGTATGTTTACATGCTATGTTTGTTATGTTATATATGTTTACATGTTATGATGGTTATGTTATATATGTTTACATGCTATGTTTGTTATGTTATATATGTTTACATGTTATGATGGTTATGTTATATATGTTTGCATGTTATAATCGTTATGTTATATATGTTTACATGTTATGATTGCTATGTTATATATGTGTTTACATGTTATATGCCTGCTTACGATGTTGTATGTCGACATGTTATTGCCTGCTTATGTCTATGCTGATATATTTTTGTTATGTCTGCTTATGTTATGATGTTATGTCATGTTATGTTTACGTATGGTTTTGGGATGTATACTGAAAGCCTAGCTCTTTTTGTATGAACATTTTTATTTTGAAATAAGAATCACATGATCATTGTTTGCACTTTATATTTATTATATGTGTGCATATTGTTTAATACTCTACATTGTAGATAACATGGTGCTTGGTGTGGCACAGAAGATCATGTTATCAGTCCCTTGTAGAATATAAGTAGAGGCTCACAACCAAGATGGTTTTGGACAAACCATTGGCATGGTTGTAGTGTAGCTTGGTATTGGTTTGTCTTGACCATAGAGTTACACTAGTACACTTAGGTGTATTGAGCAGGACCGACATAGAGGTGATTCAATTTATTGCTGACTACATAATTGAATCGGACCTCGGATATTATGTTGTACATGCTCTTAATCCCGATATAATAACGGGCACATGTACTTAGTATTTATTTCTTTGATTTACCAAAGGGTGAGATTTCTATGGATTAAATCAATATGCCCGGTAAGTTGGGAAATGATATTATTTACATGGTGTGTCGTTGATTACAGGAGGAAACCATGTCCTATATATTAGGTTGATGATGTCCCCTTGAGGAGCTCATAAGGTTCATCATGTAAACCCTGCAGGTTGACTTAGTCAACATGATGATAAGGTTGAGTGGTACTACTCGAGGAGTTAGATGTTAATTGATTGATGGTCAGTAAATCAATTAATTGACGGACATTCGATATCTTAATCACGGAGAGATGGATGTACAAATAATATATGAAGCCCATATTAATTTATGGGGTTTGGTGAGGTAATTCAATGATGATCCTCTAGTGGAATGAAACATCATTGATGGATCAAGTATGTGTGGTTCCGATCTATCGGGTGGCCAAGATCCAACTCCTCCTCATGGTCCCTATCGTAGCCTAACATAAACCTCATGGAGCCTAGATCCAATGATGGAACATAAAACTCTAGATCCGACGGTTGAGATTAAATCTCTAGATCCGACGATTGAGATTAAATCTCTAGATCCAACGGATGGGATGAAACCCTAGATCCGACGGTTGGGATGAAACCCTAGATCCGACGGTTGGGATGAAACCCTAGATCCGACGGTGGAGATTAAATCCCTAGATCCGACGGTGGAGATTAAAGGAGGCTTAAGCCCAACTCTATAAATAGAGGGCAAAGGCTTGGGCGGCAACCTAATGCTTGGAAGATTAGGGTTTTGCCTCTCAAGAGTTTGGGCGGCAAGAAATCCAAGGAGGGATTAGGGTTTGTCCCTTGGGCGGCTAGGGTTTGGCTTGTGGCTTGGGCGGCAACAAGGTGGGAGATTAGGGTTTGCTTCCTTTCTCTTCCTAATGTGTAGCCGGCGCCCACTCCATCTTCCTCCTTGCTTTGGCCGGTGCCCAAAGGATTAAGGTTAAGGTTTTGGCTTGGTCGGCAACAAGGTGGGAGATTAGGGTTTGCTTCCTTTCTCTTCCTAAGGTGTAGCCGGCGCCCACTCCATCTTCCCCTCTACCTTGGCTGGCGCTCAACCTATTCCTCCTCTTCTCCTTGGCCGGCGGCTATATCAAGCTCCTTGGCTTGGTGGTCGATTCTAGATAGGAGAAGGAGTTTTGTTTGGTTCTTCTCTTTGTTTAGAGCATGCAAGGAAGGGAAGAACGTGATCTAGGAGGCTTCAACTTGTGGAGGATCTTCACCCACACGAAGTCTACATGGAGGTTAGGACATACGGTAGAAGATCGAGAGGTATAAAAGTTTTACAACTTTTATTATTGATCTTTGCATGTTCTTATTATTATGTTCCTTATCTTAGTATGTGTTGATTATACTAGTTTACATTTGTATGTATTTCTATAATCATGGACCCCGAAGATAAACACAAAAATCAGCGATCCGTCCGTCGTCTCTTCCACGGCTAATCGACTAGAAGAGTTGATTGCTTGAACAACAAGTTTGTTCAAGCGATTGCTCGAGTCGTTAGCACGACGACGAATTGGTTGTGTTTAGGAAACTCATCCCATCCGGATTAGTTTTCATTAGTGAAAATTTTAATACGGGGACATGGGAGCCGACGAGCCTCCGAGCACAATGCCAACAGGGTAGTTGACTGATTACTGAAAATCTCGATTTTCAATTATCAGAAATGAATTTTGGAAAATCATAACTAATTATACGTATATCGAAAAATCACGAAATTTGATACGTATAATACTTATGACCAATACAATGGGTGAAAAATATTTGAAAAATATTTTACCTATAAAATAGCGAAATTGATACAAAATCAAAAAGTGACTAAAAACTTTAAAGTTTAAGCTCACTTTGTATCAATCTCATCAATGGTGATTGCTATCAAAAGATAGACTTCGCCAAGGTTTTTCAAAATAATTTTAAAATGTTTTCAAAACCCTATTTTGGATCATATTTCTTGGGCTCTATGTACATGACTTGTACACAAGCTTTCCTAATGATCCACATGTTGAGTTAAGATGAGTTTGGGTTCAACTATATGCAAAAACTATGCACCTTGAACTTAACTCATATTCTAGCATCTCACATGTATCTAGGGTGTATAAATATACATACATGTCAATTGGATGTGAGATGTGGGTTTTGGTTCATTTAATCTAGGGTTTCATGCATTTCCTAGGCAACCCTACTTGATTCCCTTATAAATGGACTTCAAGTCATGTCATTGTCCTTAGTTCAATTTTAATCAATTTAATGCATGAAATGATCATGGCATAAAGATAGCAATAATTAAGCATGGCCAATAATCATGATGTCATGGCATATGATAAAATCTAAAAACTCATGACATTTAAAACCATAATCCTAAAACATGAACATGACATATACAATGAATAAAAGTAAGCATGATGTCATGACATGTTAAATGGCAAACAAAGCATGACATATAAAATATATAGGTATAATAATACCTAAATCTTAATATTAATTGCCATTTGATATAATTCATCATATTTTGCCATATTTCTACTTTTCTCCCAAGTGTGCCAAAAACCCAAAATGGCACACCAACCTCTAAACCTAAATTGTGCCAATTTGATCATTTTATCAAACTTCTCAAATAATATTGGCACATCCTAAAATCTTTTAGGATTAAGACTCAAATGTATTTCCAAGGTGACCCTAACCTTGAAAATAACCTAAAGTGCCACCTTTATCATGGTTGAGTTAACTACCCATCCAATCAAGGTCGGCACACCATAACCCCATCTAGCGAGAATCAATCACGCTCTTAGGAACCCAAAACCTATTTGAGCTCCTAGGGTTAATTAGGTATTCGTTAGGGATAACCTCCCTAGATACCTTCCTAATGACCCTCCTAGGCTTGTTAGCCTTGGTCATTGTGGTCTTACCTAGGTTGACTCTAGGGGTAACTCCCCTTGCAACCTTCTTAGTGGCCACTCTAGGTTTCCTAGAAACCCTAGCCACAAGGCACAACCTTTGGTCTGTTGGCAATGTGCTAGTCCTCGGAATGCTCATTGGCTCCCATGTCCCCGGATTAAAATTTTCTCTAATGAAAACTAATCCGGATGAGATGAGTTTCCTAAGCACAACCAATTCGTCGTTGTGCTAACGACTCGAGTGATCGCTTGAACAAACTAGTTGTTCAAGCAACCAACTCTTCTAGTCGGTTAGCCACGGAAGAGACGACGGACGGATCGCCGGTTTTTGTGTTTATCTTCGGGGTCCATGATTATACAAATACATATGAATATAAACATGTATAATCAACACATACATAAAGTAAACATCCACATAATAATAAAAACATGCAAAGATCATAAATAAAAGTTATAAAACTTTTATACCTCTTGATCTTCTATCGTATGTCCTAACCTCCTTGTAGACTTCGTGTGGGCGAAGATCCTCCACAAGTTGAAGCTTCTTAGATCTTCTTCAATCCAAAGAAAGAAGAACTCTCTTTCCCTTCTTGCTTGAGCCAACCACCAATCCACAAAGGATTGATGCCGCCGACTCCAAGAATAGAGAGAACATAATGGAAACAACCAAGGAACCGAACTAGGGACAAACCCTTGCTCCTAGTGCCGCCGGCCAAGAGGAAAAGAAGAGGAAAAGAGGAATAGGTTGGGCACCGCCAAAGGTATAGGAAAAAGGATAGGAACCGGCCAACACCCTAGGAAGAAGAAGAACACTTCCCCTATAGTTGCCACCCACCTTACTTTCCAAACCCTAGCTGCCCAACCAAGCTTCCTTTGGATTTCTTGCCGCCCAAGGTAGAGGAAGAGAAGATAGTGGCCGACCAACCCTCTTAGGAAGAAGAAGAGCCCTTCCCTTATAGTTGCCGCCCAACCATTGCTTCCATACCTAGCCGCCCAATCCAAAGAGCCAAACCCTAATCTAATTAGGGTTTCCTCCATGGGGTTTCTTGCCGCCCAAGCATGGTGGAGAGGAGAGATCTTGGAGCTAGCCACCTCCAAAAAAGAAGACAAGCTCCTCCATAGGTTGCCGCCCACTTTCCATTCCCACCTTGGCCGCCCAACCTAAGGAGCCAAAACCCTAATTAGGGTTTCCTCCTTAAGGTTGCTTGCCGCCCAAGCAATGCTAGGAAAAACCCTAATTACCTTAGCATCCATCATGAACCATTAAAAACTTGTTGCCGCCCAACCCATAGCCACCCTTTTATAGAGTTAGGGTTAGGCCTTGGTTTAATCTCCACCGTCGGATCTAGGGTTTCATCCCAACCGTCGGATCTAGGGTTTTATCCCAACCGTCGGATCTAGGGTTTCATCCCATCCGTCGGATCTAGAGATTTAATCTCAACCGTAGGTTCTAGAGATTTAATCTCAACCGTCGGTTCTAGGGTTTTAATCCCAACCGTCGGATCTAGAGATTTTATCTCAACCGTCGGTTCTAGTGATTTGTTTTCGATCATTTGATCTAGACTTCATGAGGTTTATATTAGGCTACGATAGGGACCATGAGGAGGAGTTGGGTCTTGGCCACCCGATGGATCGGAACCACACAAACTTGATCCATCAATGATGTTCCATTCCACTAGAGGATCATCATCGAACTACCTCACCAACCCCCATAAATTAATATGGACTCCATATATTATTTCTACATTCATCTCCCCGTGTTTAAGATATCGAATGTCCGTCAATTAATTGATTTACTGACCATCAATTAATTAACATCTAACTCCTCGAGTAGTACCACTCAACCTTATCATCATGTTGACTAAGTCAACCTGCAAGGTTTACATGATGAACCTTATGAGCTCCTCAAGGAGACATAATCAACCTAATATATAGGACACGGATTCCTCCTATAATCAACGACACACCATGTAAATAATATCATTTCCCAACTTACCGGGCATATTGATTTAATCCATAGAAATTTCACCCTCTGATAAATCAAAGAAATAAATACTAAGTACATGTGCCCGTTATTATATCGGGATTAAGAGCATGTACAACATAATATCCGAGGTCCGATTCAATTATGTAGTCAGCAATAAGTTGAATCACCTCTATGTCGGTCCTGCTCAATACACATAAGTGTACTAGTGTAACTCTATGTTCAAGACAAAACAATACCAAGCTACACTACAACCATGCCAATGGTTTGTCCAAAACCATCTTGGTTGTGAGCCTCTACTTATATTCTACAAGGAACTGATAACATGATCTTCTGTGCCACACCAAGCACCATGTTATCTACAATGTAAAATATCAGACAATATGCACACATATAATAAATATAAAGTGCAAACAATGATCATGTGATTCTTATTTCAAAATAAAATGTTCATACTAAAAGAGCTGGGCTTTCAGTATACATTCCAATAATCTCCCACTTATACTAAAAGACTATGCTCTCCTCATACTGCCATACATCTGAATCCCCTTCCCTCCACACGCCTATCAAATCTCTCGCTAGAAAGACCTTAGTGAAAGGGTCTACCAGGTCATCCTCTGATGCAATCTTGGCGACAGCAACTTCTACCTCCTTTACAATTTCTCGTATCAGGTGGTACTTGCACTCTATGTATTTACTTACCTTATGGGCTTGTGGTTCCTTCGAGTTTGCAATTGCACCATTATTATCACAATAAATTGTGATATTTCTGGGCAAATCAGGAATCACATCCAAGTCCATCAGGAAGTTCCTGAGCCACCCAACTTGTTTGGCCGCCTAAGAGGCTGCCATACAGTCAGCTTCCATGGTAGAGTCCACCACGCATTTCTGCTTGACACTCTTCCATACTATGGCTCCACCTCCAAAAGTAAACACAAAACCTGAGGTAGACTTATTGTTATCCCTATCAGATTGGAAATCAGAATCTATGTAACCTACAGGGAGTAATTGGTCTGCCCGGTAAACTAACATATAATCCCTAGTCCTTCTCAGGCACTACAATATATGCTTTACCGCAGTCCAATATCCCTGTCCTGGATTACTCTGATATCTGCTGACCATGCCCACGACATAGCAGATATCGGGTCTCGTACATAGCATACATTAGGCTTCCTACCGCCGAAGCATAAGGAACTGCCTATATCTCCTATATTTTTTCAGATGATCTAGGACACATCTCCTTAGATAAAGGAACTCCATGCCTGAAGGGTAGAAAACCCTTCTTGGAGTTTTGCATGCTAAAACGATCCATAATTATATCTATGTATGAAGCTTGGGATAAGTACAACAACCTTGATCCCAAGGTTGTGACCCACTTCTCCCAAGTCCTTCATATCAAACTGTTTGGACAACCATACCCTTATGTCTGATAACACTTCGATGTTATTGCCAACCACCAAAATGTCATCTACGTATAGTACAAAAATACCACTACGTTTCCGTCACATCTCTTGTATACACAAGACTCCTCCGAACTTTGAATAAATCCATAAGACTGGATTTACCTCCTCAAAACGGATGTTCCAAGACCTCGAAGCTTGCTTCAATCCATAAATGGACCGATTAAGCTTATATACAATACGCTCTTTGCCCTTAGCAATGAATCCCTCTGGTCGCTTCATATAGATGTATTCCTCAAGACTTCCACTAAGGAAAGCTGTCTTGACATCCATCTGTCACACCTCATAATCCATATGAGCTGCTATGCATAGGAGCTCCCAGGCCTAATTTGAATCCATAGATTTAATTTCAGTATTCATTGCACTTTGCAAAGATACGGTATTTATATCTTGGATTGCCTCGTCGTATGTCTAGGGATTAGGTTCATGTTTGCTAGGGACCAAATCAGAAGATTTGTCCAAAAACATAAATCTAAGAGGTTGTCTAACAACCCTCCCACTACGACGAGGTATCTTCTGTGTATCCTCTGTGACACTCGGTGCAGTGACATGTGGTATATCCTCTTGTACCGGTGGTACTGAAGTCAGGATTTCCCCTGTCAACTCCTCAAGAACAATCCTACTTATGGGCTTGTGGTTCATCACATAGTCCTCCTCTAGAAATCTGGCATTCGTACTAACGATCACCCTCTGATCTCTAGGACTATAAAACAAATCACCCTTCGTTCCCATGGGATAGTCAACGAACATGTGTACTTCTGTACGAGGTTCCAACTTACCAGTATCTGCCTTCAGCACATGTGCTGGACTCCCATATCTGAATATGTCTTAGACTAGGCTTTCGCCCAATCCACACAACTCTGTGGGAGTAAAAGGTATTGATTTAGATGGAACCAAGTTGAGAATGTACACCGCCGTATCTTGAGCATATCCCCAGAACGAATCTGGCAAGTCAGAATAACTCATCATCGATCTAACCATCTCTATAAGAGTCCTCTTCCTTCGCTACGCTACACCATTCTGCTAGGGTGTGCCAGGTGCAGATAATTGGGATTGAATCCCAGCCTCTGATAAGTAATTCCTAAACTCTCCCAAGAGGTATTCACCACTACGATCAAATCGTAGTGTCATCTTGAATAATTGTCTATGAAAAAGACGAAATATTCAAAACTACCTCTTGCCTGGATAGACATAGGACCATACGAATCAGAATGAACCAATTTCAACACATCTTTGGATCTATACCCCTTGGCCTTGAAAGGCCTCTTGGTCATCTAACCCTCCAAGCAAGATTCGCAGGTTGGGAGATCCTCCACCACTAATGAACCCAAAGGTCCATCAGCTTTCAACCTTTGAATTCTGCTCAGGTTAATATGACCAAGCCTAAGATCCCAAAGATATGTTTGGTTCATCTTCGAAGGTTCTTTTCTCTTATCGGAATTAGAAGATGAGTTATTAACTTCAATTTGCATCGTGGGAGCTTGTGGTTCAAATTATTAATTTATTTTCTATGTACCTGAATAGATAATATCCCTATTCCTTTTATAACAAATCTGTCATTAAAAGGAATAAATTATCCATCCATAATTTAGAAATCGAAAACAATTATTTCTAAATAAAGGTACATAAAGAAAATTCTTAAGAACCAAAAATTTTATTTTTTCAAAAGATAAATAAAACATCTCCCACTGCAATAGCCGCCATCTTCATGGCATTGCCAAGTAAATGGTAAATCCCCTTTATCTAGTCGTCGGGTTTCCTGGAACCCCTGCAAAGTGTTGCAGACATGATTAGTGGCTCTCGTATCTACACACCAGGTTCCGGTAGATAACACCGCTAACCATGTTTCAACGACTAGACCAAAAGATATACTTTTGTTCTTGCTTCGGATTGGGACAATCCTTCTTCTTATGTCCTGTCTGCTAGTAAGTGAAGTACTTGCCTTTCGGCTTCTTCACTCCTCGCTGAGATCCTCCCACCACCTTTGCTCCACCTTGTTTCTGCTTCTTCTAGCCTTTCGGCTTAGAAGTAGAAACCTTTTTGAGCAACCATGGCTTGAGGACACTCTTTGAAGAGTGTATACTTGTACTTCTTAGCAGATAAGACAACATCTAGATTCTTTTCCAATCAACATTATTTGGGTACAGTAGTTTATTTCCTTTAGTATCATAATAAGTGGACTGAAAATCATTTTGAAAATCCTAAGAATCACAATGATCAAAACTTTAAATTTCAAATATTATTGATTCCTCAAAACAATAAAATTCCAAAATCAACCAACACCTCAAAACACCGAGAATATCGCATGCCACGATAGTGTGGACGTATACGAATTCTACATTTGTAAGAGGAGGTTTTACCCATTAATTTTATTATCTTGTCAACCTTACTTTTTGACAAATAAAATTAATAGTTGGTTCCTCTTTGGCCCTACAAATAAAAGCAGTGACTCCGATGGGGAGGATACTTTTTATTTGCATCTAAGTGTGCACCATTACACGATACCAAGGGAATTATCTTGGATTATGTGCCTTACCGATGGGGAAGTACACACGCTCCTAAATAATTTCCTATAACCATTATTTGACCCAGTGATCCGCAAACAAACTCATCCGATGGGGAGGAAGGCACTCAGAGCCGACGCGCAAGTTTGTTGCATCACATGTCAAATTGTAATGGAGGCCGCGGGAATTAATTAAAATATCACTCTCCCACTTAGTAAATTGAAAATGAGGAATTTTCAAGCACACACAACATGCATATAAAACAAATCAGCAATAAATATGGAAAAAATAGAATTTTTCCAACTATTATGGCATTGTTCTCCAATATGCGTCCCATCGTGTCGCCACCTCGTCCGCTCCTCCTACGCCATGTACGAGCCATCCGGAGATCCGAGCCGAGAATAAAACCTATTTTATTTTACATCCATCGATACTATACTCCACGAGGGAGTGTACATGAAATCTAGATCGAAAGTAAAATAAAATAAAGAGTGGCTAAACAATGCCGTATTTAATTACAAAAATTAAATACTAATCTAGCCTCGTCAACCCCGAGGATTCAAATAATATACAATCATACACAAACAATCACATACACACATATAGCCATAATAGTCGGATCTTATGCCTGCAACCAAAAAGTTAGCCTACGCACATCCTAGTATTATCTGGCATACAAAATATATGATATGTGCATGAAAGTAACCGAATCCAAAACACACAAAACCGGAAACCGTGGCTCTGATACCATTTTGTTGGCAATGTGCTAGTCCTCGGAATGCTCATTGGCTCCCATGTCCCCGGATTAAAATTTTCTCTAATGAAAACTAATCCGGATGGGATGAGTTTCCTAAGCACAACCAATTCAACGTCGTGCTAACGACTCGAGTGATTGCTTGAACAAACTAGTTGTTCAAGCAACCAACTCTTCTAGTCGGTTAGCCGCGGAAGAGACGACGGACGGATCGTCGGTTTTTGTGTTTATCTTCGGGGTCCATGATTATACAAATACATATGAATATAAACATGTATAATCAACACATACATAAAGTAAACATCCACATAATAATAAAAACATGCAAAGATCATAAATAAAAGTTATAAAACTTTTATACCTCTTGATCTTCTATCGTATGTCCTAACCTCCTTGTAGACTTCGTGTGGGCGAAGATCCTCCACAAGTTGAAGCTTCTTAGATCTTCTTCAATCCAAAGAAAGAAGAACTCTCTCTCCCTTCTTGCTTGAGCCAACCACCAATCCACAAAGGATTGATGCCGCCGGCTCCAAGAATAGAGAGAACATAATGGAAACAACCAAGGAACCGAACTAGGGACAAACCCTAGCTCCTTGTGCCGCCGGCCAAGAGGAAAAGAAGAGGAAAAGAGGAATAGGTTGGGCACCGCCAAAGGTATAGGAAAAAGGATAGGAACCGGCCAACACCCTAGGAAGAAGAAGAACACTTCCCCTATAGTTGCCACCCACCGTACTTTCCAAACCCTAGCCGCCCAACCAAGCTTCCTTTGGATTTCTTGCCACCCAAGGTAGAGGAAGAGAAGATAGTGGCCGACCAACCCTCTTAGGATGAAGAAGAGCCCTTCCCCTATAGTTGCCGCCCAACCATTGCATCCATACCTAGCCGCCCAATCCAAAGAGCCAAACCCTAATCTAATTAGGGTTTCCTCCATGGGGTTTCTTGCCGCCCAAGCATGGTGGAGAGGAGAGATCTTGGAGCTAGCCACCTCCAAGGAAGAAGACAAGCTCCTCCATAGGTTGCAGCCCACTTTCCATTCCCACCTTGGCCGCCCAACCTAAGGAGCCAAAACCCTAATTAGGGTTTCCTCCTTAAGGTTGCTTGCCGCCCAAGCAATGAGCATCCATCATGAACCATTAAAAACTTGTTGCCGCCCAACCCATAGCCACCCTTTTATAGAGTTAGGGTTAGGCCTTGGTTTAATCTCCACCGTCGGATCTAGGGTTTCATCCCAACCGTCGGATCTAGGGTTTTATCCCAACCGTCGGATCTAGGGCTTCATCCCATCCGTCGGATCTAGAGATTTAATCTCAACCGTAGGTTCTAGAGATTTAATCTCAACCGTCAGTTCTAGGGTTTTAATCCCAACCGTCGGATCTAGAGATTTAATCTCAACCGTCGGTTCTAGTGATTTGTTTTCCATCATTTGATCTAGACTTCATGAGGTTTATATTAGGCTACGATAGGGACCATGAGGAGGAGTTGGGTCTTGGCTACCTGATGGATCGGAACCACACAAACTTGATCCATCAATGATGTTCCATTCCACTAGAGGATCATCATCGAACTACCTCACCAACCCCCATAAATTAATATGGGCTCCATATATTATTTGTACATTCATCTCCCCGTGTTTAAGATATCGAATGTACGTCAATTAATTGATTTATTGACCATCAATTAATTAACATCTAACTCCTCGAGTAGTACCACTCAACCTTATCATCATGTTGACTAAGTCAACCTGCAGGGTTTACATGATGAACCTTATGAGCTCCTCAAGGGGACATCATCAACCTAATATATAGGACACTGTTTCCTCCTATAATCAACGACACACCATGTAAATAATATCATTTCACAACTTACCGGGCATATTGATTTAATCCATAGAAATCTCACCCTCTGGTTAATCAAAGAAATAAATACTAAGTACATGTGCCCGTTATTATATCGGGATTAAGAGCATGTACAACATAATATCCGAGGTCCGATTCAATTATGTAGTCAGCAATAAATTGAATCACCTCTATGTCGGTCCTGCTCAATACACATAAGTGTACTAGTGTAACTCTATGTTCAAGACAAAACAATACCAAGCTACACTACAACCATGCTAATGGTTTGTCCAAAACCATCTTGGTTGTGAGCCTCTACTTATATTCTACAAGGAACTGATAACATGATCTTCTGTGCCACACCAAGCACCATGTTATCTACAATGTAAAATATCAGACAATATGCACACATATAATAAATATAAAGTGCAAACAATGATCATGTGATTCTTATTTCAAAATAAAATGTTCATACTAAAAGAGCTAGGCTTTCAGTGTACATTCCAACATGGTCAACCCTAGGGATGACTTCCCCATTGACCTTGGTCTTCCTAGACCTAGTTAGTGTTCCATAATCAAATGGAACACTATGGTAAGCCACCTTAGGCTTAGGTTTGTGACCCAAACCTTGCTTGCCCTTGGTTGACTTTTGACTCTTAGGTCCTAGGTGTTGACTTTGACTTTTGGACACTTGAAATTGATTTTGGATGTTCCTAAGGGTCTTCTCAAGTTTTTCAAGCCTTAACCTCAAGGCTTGATTTTCCAACTTTAATTTCCCAATTTTTGATTTCTCATTTGGTCCTTGGACATTATCCTTTCTAGGCATATGCCTAGTCCATTTTGGATTAAAACCTAGATTATCCCCTTTTTTTCTCAATTGATTTCCTAGGTAGAATATTTTTAGGGACATTTGACCTAGATTTGCTCTTAGATAAATTATTTTTAGGGACATTAGTCCCAAATTTCTCCTTACTTTCAAAATGAAAATTCTTAGCTCCTAAGCAAAAGTACTTGTTCCTATTAGCATGCTTTTCATAAATTGCAAGAGAATTAAAATTCTTAGCATGCTTTTGACTTTTAAATTTAGAAGGAGCATTACTAAAATATACCTTAGGGTTTGTCTTAGAGGCTCCCCCTACTTGTGAAGCTCCATTTTGAGTCTTTTTGCTCCCCCTAGGACATTGATTCCTATAATGTCCTTTTGAATTGCACTTGAAGCATATGATGTGCTACTTGCCTTTAGGTGTTGGGGAACCGGCATCCTTGTCTTTTGGTGCCGGTGGAGCTTTCCTAATCTTCTTTGGGCATTTGCTCTTGTAATGCCCATACTCCCTACACTCAAAGCACATTATATGAATTTTATTTGAAATTAAAGTGTTTGAGTTACCTAGGGTCGTGGTAGGAGCCGGAGTTGAATTTTGAGCTTCCTCATCTTAACAGGATGTTGAAGGCTCTTCTTGAGGTTGCTCCGGTGTAGATGGTCTCTCCCCCTCAATAACGGAGGTGGATGCTTCTCCCACCTCTTCTACTTCCTTTTCCGATCCGGAAGTTGACTCCTCACTTTCTTGTGAGGATGATGAAGCTTTCTCTTCGGTCTCCTCCTCTTCCAAGTCTTCTTGGACCGATTCGGGATTATCGTAGAACTTGACCAACTTGTTCCACAACTCCTTGGCATCCCTATAGCTTCCTAATCTAGACAAAATGTAGTTAGGTATCAAATTAACTAACATTTTTGTTACCTTAATGGTTATCTTGAATTTTTGTCGTTGCTCCTCGGTCCATTGCTTCTTTTTGAGAATTTCGCCGTTCTCTCCTCTCGGAGCATCAAAACCTATAATCACGGCAAACCAATTTTCTATATTCGACATTGAAAAATATTCCATCCTACCTTTCCAATATGCAAAATCTTCGCGGTCAAAGGCGGGTGGAGTCGCTATGTCATCGCCCCATCATTCTTGAAGATCCATCGTCTTCCATCTAGCTTCTTTAGCTCCCGGCGTTTAATCCGTAGAAGAGCCCCAGGCTTTGATACCAATTGTAGGATATTTGAGGCCGCTAGTGGGGGGGGGGGTGAATATCGTCGCGTGATGGAATTCGATCGTGTGTTCGTCTCTACAATTTCATTAGTACGCAACAGAATAGTAATGAAAGCAATAACGAAATAATTAACAACACGCAAACACAATTGTTTAACGTGGTTCGGAACCGAATGGTTCCTACTCCATGGATCGGGTTCGTACAAACCCTAGCGATGCCAATCACACACCACTATAATAAACACTCCTTCTCGGAACAATCCGGAGGCGGAGAAACCTCGTACAAGATGATTACAACAATAATCAAAAGCTACAAGCAAATACAATAAAATACAAAGCAAGACTAATAAAGAAAAACACTTTACAAATGCTCTTGAATGCTTGATCGCTAGGTTGATCGAGTAGCACTTGGAGACCCTGAATTACAGTAGCAACTCGCCCCAAATCGCCTCAAATAACCATGCCAATTTCCTCCATCACGAGCTCCTTATAAAGCTTCAACCTGTGCTGGAAAAAGTCGATCAGTCGACTGATCGGGACCATCAGTCGACTGATACCATTGTTGTCGTGAGACAATGGCTAGATCCACGCTGGATAAGTCCAACGGATCTACCATCAGTTGACTGATCATACCCATCAGTCGACTGATGGAGTCCTCACTCGACCAGTCGAGTTCCGACTCCATTCTATGGCCGATTTCTCGAGCACCAGTCAACTGATCACACGATCAGTCAATTGCTCGAGCCATCAGTCGACTGCCCACCTCTGGCAGTCGACTGCTAGGCCACTTCCCGCAGTCAAACCCTAGTTGACTAGGTCCAGTCGACTGTCACATGACACCAGTCGACTGACACACCTTAAACATGAGGTTTTAGCCCAAGTATGGTTCCCCCATACTTGCTAGACCACCCTTAGCCTAGACTTATGCCTTCTAGCCACCTCCATCAACCTCACGCCTCTCGGATCTCTCCAAGTCATCCATGACTTGTTCATCCATCGCGCTAGCCTTCAGATGCTTCCATCGGCTATGTCATGCTAACGGTGTCTACACCGCCAAGGCACATTGGACTTACACCGCCAAGACTCCGCTTGGACTTTACGCCGCCAATATCAAACCCTTGGACTTCTCAAATGCCAAGTGTCCCACTTGGACTTCCCTTGCCAACTCATGTTGGACTTTCCATTGCCAAGACCCATGCTTGGACTTTACCAAATGTCAAGTGTCCCACTTGGACTTTCCATGCCAAGTAACCAAGACTTGGACTTTCCCATGACAATTACATTGTCATATGTTTTTGTCGAACATCAAAACATCACTCGAGTCAAACTCGAGTCCTAGTCAATCATGACCTGGGTCGATTGGACCAACACCTAAAACTTATCTATTGTTGCATTCCATACGACTGAATTAGTTTCTGTCGACTGGAGTCGTATTTTACCTTTTTGAGGTTTGAAGGTAACTGAATATCATTCAGTCGACTATTATTCAATCCACTGAATATTTTCCAGTCGACTGGAATTGATTAATTTTATTTTTCATTAACTTTTACCATTAATTAATTAGGTTTAGTCTATTACGTTAACTAAATTGAGTTGATTGATTAATTTGATTATGTTTGATTAAATGGTTAAGGTGAATTAAATTTTTTAGTTAAGTTGTGTAAAGTTGTTAAATTTGAGTTAAATTAAGTAAAGTTGTTAAATTTTGAGTTAAATTAAGTAAAGTTGTTAAATTTGAGTTAAATTAAGTAAAGTTGTTAATTTTGAGTTAAATTAAGTAAAGTTTTTAAATTTGAGTTAAATTAAGTAAAGTTGTTAATATTTGTGTTAAATTTGAGTTAAATTAAGTAAAGTTGTTAATATTGAGTTAAATTATGTAAAGTTGTTAAATTTGAGTTATATTACATAAACTTGTTAATATTAGAGTTAGATTAAACTATTTAAGCTTGGTTAAGTTCTAATTCATCTCACAAGAACTAAGTTTTCAATACACGTTAATCCAATGGATTTTGTGATATGAGAATTTATTTTATCTTAATTTTAAAGTGAAATTTCAAAGTTTTTAAACTTGTATTAGATTCAAGTTTAACTTGAGCTAATCAAGTAGGTTTATCCAGCATTGACTTCCAGGTCATGATGAGGCATATTGTTAGTGCTTATAAGAATCATATATCTCTACAATGATATTATATTGTCCACTTTTGGCCTAAGCCCTCATGATTTTATTTTTGGGCTTTACCCAAAAGGTTTTATGCCAATGGAAATATCTTTTCATCTTTTAAGCACATGATCTTTTCCATGTCTTACCAATGTGGGACTTTAATTGTATCCTCAATACTCCAACAATACCCCCCTTAGACGAAGGACCACATTGGCACCCCTCAAGCCTATCTGTCCTCGAAGGACATCCTCTGCTTGATGTCTGATGCTCAACCCACTAGGACTTCCTGCCAACTATCTAGTCCTCCTAACCCAGCTGGACTTCCTGCAGTTGTCTAACCCTTCTGGCCCAACTAGACTTCCTGCCAGTTGTTCGGTCCTCCCGACCCAACTGGACTTCCTGTCTAGTGTCTGGTTCTCTTGATCTGGACATGGGAGCTCAACTTCCTTCGTTTGAGATTCATGGCTTGACATGGACCATGGCTCTGATAACAATTGTTAGTGCTTATAAGAATCATATATCTCTACAATGATATAATATTGTCCACTTTGGGCCTAAGCCCTCAAGGTTTTGTTTTTGGGCTTTACCCAAAAGGCCTCATGCCAATGGAAATTTCTTTTCATCTTATAAGCACATGATCTTTTCCATGCCTTACCAATGTGGTACTTTGATTGTATCCTCAATTCTCCAACACATATGGCTATTTTGGATATCGAATGAACCACTTTCTAGACAAAGTCAATGAAAAATCAAGTACTTGACTCACTTTGGACTAAGCTTTGGTCTAACTAGTTAAAGACTTAGTGAGTTAGCTTCGGTCAGTTCCACTCGACTTAGTGCACCATTCGTGGCGAGGCATATGACCTTCTTGGATATCGGATGGACCACTTCCTAGACATGAACTTCAAAAAGCTTCTCTAACTTACTATCAGTTCACTTTGTCTTAGTACTAGGTTGTTCAAGTTTAAACTACTTTATTTCCTATCTAGTCTATTATAAATTAAGCAAGTAAAGTAAACTAAGACATGCAAGAGTTTAACTAAATAAAGAAACAAGTAAGGTATTTTCTCCCCCTAAGTGGTAACTTGGTTGAGTTTTATTCAGCAAGTGAACTCGACTCTTGGGAACCCAAAATTGATTTGGTCAAACTTGGTTGACTCAGCTAGACTTAGGAACCCATGATTGGACTCGATTCTTATTATTTCGGATAACTAATGACATGTATGATTTATATGAGGATTTAGCTTTGTGTCCGAGTCTGGACTTGTTGTATATAGCTCACTGAGATCCAAGCATCATGTTTAGATACTTGGAGCCTAAACTGAACATTTCCAACATTCCGGTAAAATCTCCTACTTGCTTTTTTAGGACCGAGTTCTCTTCCTCAAGTTTTTCAACTTGAGTTGAGTCTCTGTCCTTAACTTGGCAAGCTGAAGTCTTCGAGTTTACTTACTCCTTAAGTACTTGAACTTCCTTAAGGAGTGAGTCTACTCGATTCTCATATTTAGCTAATTTCCTTCCTAGGCATGCAATTATGTTGTAAAGTTTATCTTCTAAAGGAGAAGTTACCTCGTATAGTCCTTCAGAAATGGATGCAGATTCGTGGCTTCACTTGGACTCGGACTCGGAACTTGATTCTTCTCCGAAGCTTGATTCGGCCATTAATGCCACAAAACTTCTCTTTGTCTCTTCTACGTCTGACTATTCTGAAGGCGATTCATCCCAAGTTACCTTAAGTGTTTTCTTCTTCTTTTCCTTGTTAGGTCTTTCTTCCTTTTTTAGATTTGTGCATTCTGACTTGTAGTGTCCTTTTCCACTGCACTCGTAAGACGTTACTTCCGATCTAGGTCTCGGCTTGTTGTCGACAACCTTTCTGGCATCTTTCTTTGTAAAGCTTTTTCTCAAGTTGAACATTTTCTAGACCATGTTTATGATTTCCTCTTCTCCGTTTACGTCCGACTCCGACTCGTCTTCGGATTCACTTTTTGTTTTTCTTTCCTTTTTAGTCGAACCTGCCACAAAAGCAATATTGTTCTCTGTTTGACTTGAGTTAGCTTGTTAGTGTAGTTTGAGTTTGCAAAATAGTTCATCTAATCTAATTAAGGAAAGATCCCTGGAGACCTTATAAGCATCGACAATGGATGTCCATAAGGCATTCCTTGGGAATGGCATAAGTGTATACCTAATTACATCCCTATTTTCTATTTGATGTCCTATTAAATGAAATCCATTTAATATATCTTTTATTCTATTGTGGAGTTGACTAGCATTTTCATTTTCATTCATTTTACAATTAAAAAGTTTATTAAGTAACATACTCATTTAGCTATTCTAGTATCATTAGTGCCTTCGTGTAATTCAATTAGCTTATCCCAAAGTTCCTTTGAATTTTCGAAGGGACCGACTCTATTGAGCTCTTCTTTGGTAAGTCTGCATTGCAAGGTGTTAAGCGTCTGCATTTAGTTTTTTATAACATGGAATGACATGTAGTGTGTTGGTCACTATTCATAACGTGGGTTGAGTTGACCACGGGAATGACACATTGAGTCTATTAGACATGTATCTACTTTCGAAAAGGTGGAGTACCTTTGAGAGCCGACTGATATTGAGTCGGAAAGTAGGGGTCAGGTTGTCACATTTCTTATAGAGATCGAAGATTACAATCTTAGGGATTTTCACTAACTATGCTAATCAAATCATTACCTCTGGGGTAATGGACAAGGCGTGTATGCTATTGTTGATGCAGATAGCGGAGAATTAGTATATGATATTTCATAGGGATTTTAATTCCTGAGTTGGTTGTGCTAGGTTGTAAAACTTTGAAGGTACTTTTGAGTACTTAACTCGTGTTATATAGAGAAAGTAGTGTTAGTTGCATACCATTATCGGGATCGAGCCGGTACTTGGTGGAGGATGTAGGAACTAACCTTTGAAAAATGACACATCACTTGGTCACAATGTAGTGATGTTATGAGAGAGTATTTCCCTGCGTCATTTTTTTTACTTATTGTCAGGGAATTCTTGAGCTTCAAGTAGGGTGATCATTTGGTAATGGGAGTACCATGTTGAGCCATTAGACTTGCTGAGGTTACGACCACCTAATAGCTCAAGAATTTGAATGGATGTTTTAAGCCACCCACGATTTATTGGCTTACATTTGGATTAGGATGTTTGGATCTTTTATGAGATCCTGCCAGAAGACATTGGATCGAGTCATGAGTTTAGAAATGACTTCGTACAAGTGTTTAAGAGTTGGAGACCTATAAGCAGATATTGGAGGTCGAATTATTAGAATCAAAAGTCTCCAAATGTTAGATAAAATGAGCAAGATTGGAGTTATAGGCTACGAGCTACTATTGGAGAGTTTTCCGATCATAGAAGACCAACCATAGATCGTCAGAACTTTCTCACGTTATCAGCAAAATCAGAAGAAAGACTCCGGAGGGAATATGTGAGGGCAGTGCGGGTCACAACGACACACAAAGTCGGATTATCTGTTGAATCAGTTCATCTGTTGCTATTGTAAGAAACCAATACATTTGAGGAGGTGTACTTTGAAGACTCAATTGAAGACCATCGACGTTGCTTTCAGGGGGGATGATTCACAATCTCGATAGCAGAGATCATTATAGAAGATTGGATTATCACACTGGCAGTTATTTACTCCTTCCGACATAGTTGGGGTTCTTGGATCCTTCCCTCCAGAGGAAGCGATTTACTGAGTAACATCAGTAGAAGACATTTCAGAAGACTCATGTAGACAACAACAACTGTTACCTCCCCATACGTGGATTTTCTTTGCACAAAGGAGAGAGTATATGACGATGGTCATATATATTTTGTATTCTTCAATTGAAGCTATATTATTTGTAGAGTTGGAGCGTGCTACGATGTTGGCAATTCTTCAGTACCTTATAGTTGATGGTGTACTCATTACCAGTACAACAGTGTTTGCCACCTTCATTGCAGTCGGTTGGTTTGTATCTCAACTTTAGTAGTTGATGTCAGCTCCTCCAGGGTAGTCTTTTTCACCTACATAAGCTCAGCCGCTATGAGCAGAAGTTGGACGAGTTTATATGATTACTAGAGAGAAGACATAGAGGGTCAAAGGATTGATTGTTCGGGGTAGTACTTTAGCTTACCCTCTCGGTTGATATATTGAGAGATACTGGTAGTTTACAGGTATCTTTGTCTAGAACATTCTGAGATAGGATGAGAAGGATTTCTATATTTAGATTATGTGGATCGGTGGTATCTTTATCATCAGGCAAGATGTTGACAAACAATTTAGAAGTCAAGGGATGCCCTTGGACTTTGATAAACATAATTTTACTGTGGAAATATCCTTACAGATAGTTAAATTGTTAAAATGTTGGTATGCTATGTCTCACAGATGTGCGTATAATCCGAGAGTATTCAGATGTAGTTTCGGATGAACCCCCAGGCTTGCCATTGCATAGGCAAGTGGAGTATATGATTGGAGTGATTTTGGGAATAGTTTCGATACTGAAGACCTCATATCGGGAGAACATTTCTGATGATTATTTTACCGATTGAGGTAATGATATTGTAGAGCCAAATGTCTTTACTTATAGTGTATTGGCTGAGGGTTGGTGTAGAGCACACAAAGTAGTTGAAGCTCGTGATGTACTCAATGCAATGTCATTTATTGGTTGTGAGCCTATTCAGGTTGTTTGATACCCTCAGTGATTGATTTTGCAAAGTTGACAAGGTCGATGATGCACAGGAGGTATTTGTTGGAATGACAATTTTACCAAGAGATAATTTTATTGGTATCAATGTTGCTAAACACTGATATTGTAGAACGAAATGAATATCCTTCGTTGTGGATAAATGATCTGTTTAGATCAGTTAAAGGACACCTGTGTATACTCTAGGGTTGTTTACGACTGGTGCATTGATATTGTAGTGACTTGGTGTCATATAATTATCATTGTTAGTGTGATGATTAAGATATCATCAACTTAGGGTAAAAAGGATGCAGGTGTGTAGAAATGGCATTTCATACTTAGTATGAAATTTTATGAGTCGTTGATAATGTTATTAGTGTTGGTTTAGCCCGGAAGCTCTGATACCAATTGTTGGGGTTGATCCGTGAGGGGAAACTTCGCTTCCCCTTCACCTCGGTTGCTTGACCATGGTGATCCCTTCGATGTCCCCGGATTAAAAAAATTTAATCCTAGACAAAAGGGATTGCCAAAGCAACCAAGTCATCGTCGTGCTATTCGTTTAGAGAGGTCACTTGAACAAACAAGTTGTTCAAGCGACCAACCTCTATTCTACGAGTAGCCGCGGAATAGACGATGTCCGGATCGCCGGTTTTTGTGTTTATACTCGGGATCCAAGTATTATTTAGCCATTCACAGAAATATATCATGATTATAAATGAAAAACAAATACAAACATGTAACATATAAAATTAGAGAATCGATATACCTCTCGATCTTCTAATGTATGTCCTTCCTCCTTTCGGACGTCGTGTGGGCGACGCTCTACCAAAAGTCGAAGCTCCTAGATCACATATCTTTCTTCCTTGCTCATCCAAAGCAAGAGGAAGAATAGAAACAAGGCTCATCTCCTTCCTATGGCCAACCAACAAGCAACAAAAGAAATGCTTGCCACCGGCCAACAAGGAGAAGGAGATAATGGTGGAAACCGACCAAGACATCAAGGGAAACCCCTTAGTCTTGTTTCCACCACCCAAGGAGAAGAAGAAGGGGTCTTTGGATGCTGTCTAAGGGCTGGAGGAGGTGATATGGGTACCGGCCACCAAACCATGAAGGAGAAAGGAAGAAACTTTCCTTATTTGGTGCCACCCAAACCTCCTAAACCCTAAGCTTCCAAACCCTAATCCAAGCTCACCTTGTGGCCGGACATGGAAGTGAGAAAGAAGATTAGGATGAGCTCAAGCCAAGGTAAAGAGGAGAACCATAGTGGCCGACCAACCCTTAGGAAGAAGAAGAACATCTCCTATAGTTGCCGCCCACCCTTTTCTCCCAAAAACCTAGCCACCCAAACCCTAATCCTAACTTACCTTTTATCTGGCCATGGAAGAGGGGAAGAAGAATAGGATGAGTTGAAGCTAAGGTAGATAGGAGCAGCATAGTGGCCGGCCAACCCAAGGAAGAAGAGGAACAACCTCCATTAGTTGCCGCCCACCCTTGCTCCAAAACCCTAGCCACCAAACCCAATCCTAAACCAACTAGGATTCCTAGCCACCAAAGGAAGCAAACCCTAATTCCCTCATCCATTATTTTTTTTTCACGCCAACAACCCTAAGCCACCCTTATATAGAGTTTAGGGATAAGTCTTGGTTTAATCTCCACCATTGGTTCAAGGGATTTAATCTCAACCGTCGGATCTAGAGATTTAATCTCAACCGTCGGATCTTAGAGATTTAATCTCTACCAATGGATCTTAGAGTTTTGTTTCTATCCATTGGATCTAAGCATCATGAGGTGTTAATAGGATACATTAGGGACCATGAGGAGGAGTTGGGTCTTGGCCACCCATGGATCAAGCCCACATAAAGTCCGATCCACTAATGATGGTCCAATCCACTAAAGGTCCATCATTGATCTACCTCACCAACCCCCATATGATAATATGGGCTCCATATATTATTTGTACATTTTCTCCCCGTGTTTAAGATCTCGAATGTCCGTCGATTAATTAATTTACTCACCATTAATTAATCAACATCTAACTCCTTGAGTAGTACCACTCAACCTTTTCATCATGCCGGACCAAGTCCACCTGCAGGGTTTACATGATGAACCTTATGAGCTCCTCAAGGGGACATCATCATCCTAATATATAGGACACGGTTTCCTCCTATAATCAACGGCACACCATATAAATAATATCATCTCCCAACTTACCGAGTCTATCGATTTAATCTATAAATCTCGCCCATTGGTAAATCAAAGAGATGAGTACTAAGTATATGTGCCCGTTATTATATCAGGATTAAGAGCATGTACTAAATAATATCTGAGGTCCGATTCGATTATGTAGTCAGCAATAAATCGAATCACCTCTAAGTCGGTCCTGCTCAATACACACAAAGTGCACTAGTGTGATTCTATGGCCAAGACAAACCAATACCAAATCACACTACAACCATTCCGATGGTTTGTCCAAAGCCATCTCGGTTGTGAGCCTTTACTTATACTTTTCAAGGGGCCGATAACATGATCTCTTGTGTGACACCACACACCATGTTATCTACAATGTAAAGTATTAGACAATATTGCATAACCATAAAAATATGCAAACAATGATCATGTGATTCTTATTTCAAAATAAAGATGTTTATACAAAAGATAGACTTTTAAGTATACATCCCTACAATTAGACGTATTAATGATTTAGTCGTCCATGGATTGAGAAATCATGTATTCTAGACACGATTGATTAGTAGGTGGTAGTTAGAGTTGCGCACTCGGCCACCGTAGATGGTGGTTTCTTTGTATTGATTTGATTATTACCGCAGATGTGGATAGGATGTTACTAGCATTACTATATCGTTGAGATGTTTTGACCAAGGAGATGATGGCATTCACTTGGTCAAAAGCTGGTGAAACTAGGTTTCAGGGCTTATACGGTGGCTAACTTTTGCACAAGTATTAGTTAGTCCTTTCGGTGTGGATGGAAGGATATTGTATGCAAATGCATCATTACAAGGATCGGAGAGATTCCGATGCAGTTGAATGAGATGTATTTTATGCTTATGTCAACTGAGGAATTATGAGATAAACTATCATGTACGTGACATGGGTTGAGCAGTTATTATTTGGTTTTGTAGATGTATAGAGCAGGAATGCTCATGGGATTTTGGCTAGCTACTGGGTAGCAACTATAGAGTTGTTGGAACATGGATAGTTGAAACAAGGGAGATTAGTCACTATAGTCTCCCAGTCACTTCCAGTTCTGTGTGATTGTGTGGAATTTGGACAGTAGATTTATCTTGTGAGAAAATAATTCTCCATCTCTAAGGAGAATAGTGGGTTACAAAGTTGCATTCGAATTTAGGAAGAGTTACTTTTGATTTAGGATAGTAGACAGATCTTTATAGTGATGATAGAGAGATTCTTCATCTTCAAGGAAGACCATGACCTAGAGTTGTTTCAGTTTCAGGAAGAGTTGATTCAAGAAGCTCATCATCCGAGATTGGTGATTTATTCGCATAATATCCGGAAAATAGTGAGTTTTGAAGCGTTCTTAGTGGTGGAACGACGTGTAGGAAATGGTTGATCTTGTAGGCTGGTGTTGGTGCACCAACTAGTAAAGGTGGAATATTAGTGACCAGTAGAGTTATGTACGAAGATTGTGTTGGTGCAGGGGCACTAGATAATCGAACCTGTGTTTTGATTATGGCAAAGACACAAAGTTAAGTTTACATCGTTATCTCACGAGCTATCAAGTGTGCAGAAAAATATTAAAGCTGGAACTGAAGGCTAGCGACACCCAGAGGAAGCCGCGGTGGTCGAGCGACACTTGAGTGACTTCGGAGGAAGCCGAAGGAATCGAGTGGAAGGCCAGAAGCGAGAGCTACTATCGAGGTAAGCTCGTGTGAGTGAGAGATTGTAAGGTCGTGTCCTCTTTACGGGGATGACCGTAGGCGGCGATCCGACTAAGACTTCCTGTGGAAGGTCTAGGTCGAGATCGGACGGTTAGAAACCGTCGTATTTATCATTTTCCGAGCTAACCTCTTATTGCAGGGAAGTGGAAGGGCTGTCGGGCGATCACGACATGGAAGCCGATCGTGATGCCCATCGATCTGATGGGAGGCATCAGTCGACTGATGGCAACGATTCAACTTTTGCGCTAAGTCAAAATGGATAACGTTTGACGCGGTCACTTTGCGATAAATTTTTGGACAATTTCGTAATCCGTTCCTAAAGATGAGGAGACATATTCAGAGGCCAAAGTCTATAAAAGGAGGAGGATTCCAACTCCAAAAAGATATCAAGTTTATTCATCAAAGTGCTCCTACAACGCCAACGCTCCAACATCGTCATAACGCCGACGCGATGCCAAGTTACGATCTTCTTCGTCGGTAGCAGAATCAAGTAATATTTTTGATATTGTATTCTTTGTTTTCTTCATAACGAGGTGAGGTAGGCTTGTTGCCTCATCCTCGTATATTCGGTTTTGTGATCGTTGTCTCCTACCTCCAACGAGGAGGAGACGTTATAGTGCTTTGCCCTCCGTACGCAGTCTAGGATCGATAGGGCCTTGGAGTAGCAACCGCTGGGTAGTGAACCAAGTAAAATAAACGTGTTCATTTATTTTCCGCTGTTCTTATTTGTGTATCGAACGAATTCGAACGAAAGATTTACGATCGCTATTCACCCCCCCTCTAGCGACGCTTCTCGATCCAACAGATTGAAGTGGTAGCCTAGTATAATGGACTGTGTTAGGAGATTATCTAGAATATGAAAAGGACTTGATGCGATTTGGGCTAATCGGTGGTCGATTAACTAAGTCCACTCAATTTCTACCGAGACATAAGATGTATTCCATTGGGTCACTCAACGAAATTATACTACAAGGAGATTTTCAATTTGTTGGTGTAGGGGCACTAGATAATCAAACCTTGGTTTTAATGATGGCAAAGATTCAAAGTTAAGTTATTTTGTTATCTCATATGATATGCTAAGTGTGCAAGAAATGTTTAAACTAAGCTGAAGGTCAACGACACCGGAACAACCTCGTGGAGTCGAGGAACCTAGGTAGAAGACCGAAAGCTAAGTAATGGGTCAGGAGGACCAAAGGTAAGCTCCGGGTGTGGAGAGGTAGTAAGGATGCGTCCTCACTTAGAGGACAATCCTAGGCATCGATCCGACTAAGGCTTCCGAAGGAATGCTAAAATCGAGATTGGACAGTCAAAAGACTATAACACTGCATGACATTATGCATCTATTGTGCTAATCTTGTGTTATAGGAATTATCAAGTGCAGCAGTCAATTGGAGTTGTTAGCAGTCGACTGAAGGCAGTCGACTGCTAAGAGGATTCGTCGACTGATGTCAACGAATCAGCCAAATGCACAAGGTCAACGAGATAGAGATTGATGTTGCCACCTCCTGATAAGATAAGTCGCCACCTCAAGATTAGATCCACGAGTTTTGGATCTGGATCGGGACAAATTCCAAGGCACAAATTTATAAAAGGAGGGGAGGACTCAAACCCAAATTCAAAAATCTCCCAAGTGCTCATGCTCTCTACAACGCTACTCCGATCGTGCACCATCTTCTAATTAATTATCGATATTATTGTTATCTTTCTGTACTTAATTTGTATAAGGATCGATAAGGTGGTTACCGATCTTATAATCATTGTAATTGTCTTGTCTCTTACCTCCAACAATGAAGAGACTTTTAGTGATTGCCCTTCGGAAGCGATCAAGGATCGTAGGGCCTTGGATTAGCAGCCAGTGGGTTGTGAACCAAGTAAAAAAAAGCTTTGGGTCTTTGTATGTATCTTTGTGTTGTTTTCCGCTGCGAAGTTTTTAAAAAAGAAAAGAACAATTTTACGTGCGCTATTCAACCCCCTAGCGCTTATTCCGATCCAACAATTAGTATCAGAGCAGGGTTGCTCAGATTCGGTGCAACCACCGGTCAAGCATTTTCTTTTCTTTTTTTTTTTATTTTTAATTATCTCCTACACTATTAATCCAAGGCCAAGTCTTGGGACTTTTTAGTTTGTGTTTTTTCTTTTTTGCGAGTATTGGAAGATTGTTGACCGAGCTAACCATGGAAGAGTATCGCTCAAGGCCTAAAGGTAACAATGTCAATTTAAATTTTAAATTTCATATTATTTCCTTCAAGTGCGGGGAGAGAGGACACTATAAAAATAAGTGTCTTACTCGTAAGACTCGAACGACGCAACCGGCGACAAAGGAGACACCATTGCCAGGAGTCCAGAAGAACAAGGAGCACATCAAGTGCTTCGGGTGCAGAAGATTCGGTCACTACAAGAATCGGTGTCCAGAAAAAAAGATTAGTAAAGTTAATAATTTTGAAAAATTGAGTTTTAGAATAGTTGATAATTTAGATAAATTTTGTAGTTGTTATCAATTAATTAATACAAAAATAATTCAACTAATAAAATATTAATTAATTCAGATTTAATTGGTTTAAATAATAATAATAACAATATCTTGGAAGAAAATAATCAAATTAATCTAACATTTGATAAAATTAAGCAAGAGATTAATCAATATAGATCTAGATCAAGTCAAGGATAAAACCAATCTAGGACTTAATCATAATAATCAAATACTAGATCAAAATAATCAAACAATAGAACAGAATCATCAAATGCTAGATCTGATTAATCTAGATAATTCCGAATTAAAAAATTCTGTTTTGAAAAATTCAACCATAAAAAATTCGAAATTAACTTTAAAAAATTCCAAATATAATCTAAATAATTCTAATAATAATTGTAACTTTATTAACTCTAGCAATCTTATCTTAAATAATTCTAATAATAATTCAACCTTTAAAAACTCTAACAATCTTATCTTAAATAATTCTAATAATAATTCTACCTTTAAAAACTCTAACAATCTTATCTTAAATAATTATAATAATAATAATTCTACCTTTAAAAACTTTAACAATATTATCTTAAATAATTATATCTATAAAAACTCTAACAATCTTATCTTAAATAATTCTAATAATAATTCTACCTTTAAAAATTCTAATAATCTTATCTTGAATAATTCTTATAATTCTACCTTAAAAAATTCTAATAATTTTAATAATTCTATTTTTTAAAATTTAATAATCTTATCTTAAATAATTCTAATAATTCTACTTTTAAAAAGTATAATAATCTTATCTTGAAAAAGTATAATAATATTATTTTGAAAAATTCTAATAATCCTATTTTAAATAATTCACAATCTAACTTAATTAAAAAATTCAAAATTAGATAATCAAACCAATAAAATTAATTATAATAGAGTACCATTTGATTATACATAAATTAATATTCTAGTAATTAAAACTTCAACCTTTAAAAATTCAACTAATAAATATGTAGCCTTTGGTTACAAGTCTAAGTTAACCAAAAATCAAGACACTAAAATTTGTAAACTTAATTATAATAAAGTATCTTATAACTATGGAACAAATAAAAGTCTACCCAAGAAGACAACCATTTCTTTAAATTGATTGAATGTAGCTTGCTCATGCATACATATCATTATCATGATTATTTTGTCATGTCATACATACTAGTTTTAAATTAACTCTCATAGAATGGTTAGATAGAAAATAATTAATTAATCTTGACAACAAAGTATTAGGACGCAATGAGATGATAGTACGTTAAGAAAACGAAGTCAAGTATATCCGAGTTGGATAAGGAGTATCTAGCTTGGTGCATTTAACTAAATGAAACTAACTGAAGCTACCTCACCACATTCTAAACTAGTTAGACCAGGATATAACCCTAAGTGAATTAAGTGTATAATTTCCTAAGTTGACTTTGTCTAAGAAAGTGGTCATTGTTTCGATCAAAGAAGGCTCCCGTGCCTCACCATGACCTAGAAGCCCTCTTTTGAAATGTTTACTTAACTAACTAAAGGTTAAATCCGAATCTAACCACAGGTTAATTAATTTCTAAGGCATTAAATTAAATTCATCTCACAATACCTATAAGGATAACTTGGTTGATCATGTAGAATGAGTGAGATGTTAAGGACAACAAATTGAAAATTGTTTTGAAAATTATTTAAAAATTTATATACACATAAATAGATTCTTAAAACTATTTTTATTGGTTGTCTTGATTGTTGCGTGTAGTTATACATAGTTTTCAAAACAACTATGCTCCTTAAAATAATGGTTAGTTGACCAATACTGAACGTCTAAATCCTTAGGTCAACTTTAGACACCTAGACCCTCTGGACACTTAGGTGAGCCTTCCTTGTGGCCAACAAGGATGTCCTAAGAGTTTGCCAGACAAAAGGGGAGACCCTCTAGATAAGCCTTCCTTGTGGCTAACAAGGATATTAGGTTAAGGGGGAGGTTCTAATTGGATAATCATCATAGAAGTTGTTAAAAAATATTTTTTTTAAAAAAAAGCCAATACTTTCTAAATTTAAATCCTTATTTTGATAATATACCAAGGGGGAGAGAAGACTTAAGTTGGACAAACTTAGTATCTAGCTACCTTTAGTTTGGCATAAAACCCAATAGACATGAGCCTTTAATTTTTTTTTTTTAAAAAAAAATCTTTCTCAAAATTTTACAACAATGTTAAAGTTTAGGGGGTCACATTCTAAACTAGGATATACATTGTTGGTGCAGGATCTAGAAACCTAAACTCTTAAGTATTAAAGGGAGTTGAACATATTAAAACAAATTAATTAGAATGTTTAAAAATTCTATTTCTTGTCAAATGTTAACCTTAACAATACACCCCTTATAAAGTTATTTTTGATATAAGTCAAAGGGGGAGAGACGATAAAGTTAAGGGGTTACTTATTTTTTTCCCAAAAAGTAATTGTTTTTCAAAACTCACCTAGGGTTAAGGGGGAGGTACCCTTAAGGGTGGGGTTTTGAAAAATAATTGTTCAATGCTTACTGCATATTTTCTCTTAACTTTGAGTTAGTTTTCCATAGATCAAAAAGGAGAAGATTGTTGGTGCAGGGGCACTAGATAATCGAACCCTGCTTTTCATGATGGCAAAGATTCAAAGTTAAGATATTTTGTTATCTCATGTGCTATGCTAAGTGTGTAGGAAGTATTTAAGCTAAGCTGAAGGTTTATGTCACGCCCCGAGAGCATGCCGAGCCGAAAATCAAACGGACGACATCTCCCCTGTACGTGGCAACATTTTGGGTTAATACAAGGCCCGTAGGCCCACAATAACAACAATATATATATATGAAAAGAAAAACTACACAAGGCACAGCGGAAACATACTACAATCAACAAACGACAACACACAACATACCGGTATGACTAACACCGACTCAGGACACCATAATAAAACCAGAAAGGAAGAAAAGGGTACAACATCAATAGTCACATAAAACAAATCCATAATGGAATACAAATGAGAACACTAAAAATCCAGACTCTCAGAGTTGAGATGAGAT
Source organism: Wurfbainia villosa (assembly GCA_025175895.1). Taxonomy (NCBI): domain Eukaryota; kingdom Viridiplantae; phylum Streptophyta; class Magnoliopsida; order Zingiberales; family Zingiberaceae; genus Wurfbainia; species Wurfbainia villosa. The sequence continues at coordinate 31,037,765 of CM045992.1, read as the reverse complement.
GATGCCAGCCAGCGGTGCTCCAAGTCCATCACGAAGTCGGCTACCTGTTACCTGGGCGACAGAAAACCCAGGGTCCGCGGGGGTGGTGAGTAAAACTCAGCAGGTAATAGAAAACATGTATATATATGTAATATCACATGTATTTCGACAACATAATCTTGATGTACAACAAGTATATCAGCATAGTATATAAATACAAGCATATACCGTCTAACTGAAATGAATAACATAAAATGCAGACATACCAGAAGTCTGCTACGCTACTCTGATCCAACCTGAACATATATCCAACATATATATATATAACAGGAAGAGTAGATCAACTCAAAATATACTCTAGCTACAGGTCAAGGTATCTAGTAGTGCATCTAACACATACCAATATCCGACTCAATCGTATAACAAATGTAAGAGACATGCATGAATATGATGTCCACCCAAATGCAGCAAGCATAGTACAAACAAATGCAACATCACAATAATCATATATATATAGACTGTATCCATATATATATTAATCTCAACCATCCATATATATATATATATATATATACATGCATATATGTATATATATATATGGTAATATGCAAAGAGCCATCAGATACGGCAATGCGGCATGCATGGTCATGTCGGCTCACCCTAAAGCTACCACGACCCCAGTGTTGCCTCGGTGGCTCGAGCATGACAACTGTCCCAACTCAACACCAACCACTACTCTCGAGTGGCCGAGTGGGCAGTATGATCGAGTAGCATATAAGCGTAAAGAGCAAGCTACACGATGGGGGTCCTGCTTTGTTGGTCACTCACGGAGTCACTACCCATGAGTGGTCGAGTACCACACCTGGCGGGACTCGACACGCAAATCCAACTACCACCGTCTATAGTGGTAGAGTCGACACCTCAATGCTCTGCCCTCACCAGGTTACTCCTCCTATGAGTAGAAGGCGAGGATGATAGCGACCTCTCGACCATAAGGAGACCTGCGTCGCCCGTGCATGTAAATGCATGAATGCAATGTCTCACATACAGACATCCACCATAGACTCTCTATCCTGTAGAGAGTCATACCAATCTACTCGACGCACTCTCTATCCTGTAGAGAGTCGTACTCAACTGATCATAATACTCTCTATCCTGTAGAGAGTCATACTAATCTACTCGACGCACTCTCTATCTTGTAGAGAGTCGTACTCATCTGATTATAAGAAGCTAGGACCACCGGTCCGTAGCGATACCCTAAGTATCATTCCTTTGACCATTTACACAACACATGTTCGGTGGTAACATACAACCTAAGGGTACTAGAACTAACCCTAGGTTAAAGCCATTATCTACCTACGGATGACCTTTTTGCCCAATATACAATCAGGTTGTCATCCGGACTTTACCATTTGCACTTAACTTAAACAAATTCTAAGTTACTTGCATCACCTATATGTATAAATCCTAATCATGATAAAATAAAAATGATATCAGTAATAGAGTTAATAGCCAACGGTAAAGGATCAAGCATACGATAAAAAGAACATGGTCAAGGTAATATGAACACCTAACATGCTCATATCAATGACTAAATCTGAATGAAATACAACTACCCGGACCAGGTAGGAAATTACCCACCTGCTATGTAAACCGTAACTGTCTTCTCGTCCAAAAGACTATTCCAAATCAAGGTCCTACAGTTACAAAACATAAAGAGTAATTAAATGCTAGCATAACCCTAATGCTAGAATAATTCTCTAAATCACATCCTAACCCTTGCTTAGTCAATTTAATCATGTAATAATGTACTCATCTACACTTCATTTACTAATCATATTTGATCCATGATTACTTCACAAGCAATACTACTGTGACATATCATATCGAATCAAATATCTGAAACGGTAGAATCTAATCCAATCTTAATCCCCAATTAATTAATCAAATCTCAAAGTGGCATAATCTCATTCCATTTATTAATACCCAACCATTCTCTATTCTTACTCAGATTAAATTCACCGTATATTTCATGAATCAACTCTAGCATCAACAATAAAGGTAACACATCCTATATCATAATGTACCAAATCAAAGCTTACCTTCCCTTATCCGATTTGTAGATCTGCCTTAGCCCATCGTAAGCTATGATGATACGAGAATCAACACCCTTGTAGAATCTGTTCCCCTTGAACCCCAGCTGGACTCCTGAAACACCAAAGTTCTAGATCGGGCATACTCATCGTAGGTCAACAATGAAGCTAAATGGAAACTGAAAGAACTGATCAATTACCCTAGGCATTACCAGGAAGTGAGTAAGAACAGAATCACCTAAACTTTGATCCCCTAGCTCGAATCCCTCCTTGCAACAACCCCACAACCAATGCCTCGGAAGAAGACCGGCTTGGTGCGGCTGGTGATCAGTAGAGTTAGGCATTGAGACGAGTGGCGGCTGAGGAAACAAAGAAAAGGGGTGCACGACCCCGACAGAGCCCAAGCAAGAGAAATAGTGATCGACCCTCTGCTCCCTCAATGGAATCGTCGACGACACCGGCGTTGCTGATTGCACACCAAAGCCGACAAATCACGAGGTCCATCTCCTCTCTGTCCTCTACGCCGGACGCTTGCAGAAATAGTCGGCAAATGGTCGTGATCAGCCCCCGACAGGGTGAGGCCGTCGGAACATGAAATCGACGTCGATCGCAGGGGCAGAGGTGGTGGCTAGGTCATCGACAGCGAGCATAGGAAGGAGATCGGGCTGGATCGGCCCCGACGGCAGCAGCCAATCCAACTCGCGGTGGCAGCGAGTGGAGCGGCGACGGCGAGTGCACGGCGACAACGAGTTCTGGCCGGAGATCGCTGGATCTACACCGGCGGCAGCAGCTCTCTCCCTCGCGGCTGCGGCGAGTCGAGTTCAGGTGGCGTCGACACTCGCTGTTGTTGGATCGGAGGAAAAAGGAAGCCGGCGGCGGTGAGATGGCTGATGGCAGCGACTGGCCGGAAGGTGGAAGAGGGCATGGCGGGAGGCACTGCGGCGAGGATGAGAAGTAGAGAAAGGGAGCATCGGGGAAGAGGAGGAGAAGCGACGGAGAAATGCCTGCGCGGAGTAAAACCGCGTGTGAATGATGAAAATGTCGTTCGGTTTGGCATTACGAAGGGGAAAACGGGTCAGGGTAGGCCTGTTTAATGGGTTGGGCTTAAAATGTTGTTTGGGTTCTTACCCTATAGGACCAACCCTAGCTTTAATCAACCCCTATCAATTGAACCCATAACTTCCGTTTAAATCCAGAAATTTTTTTAAAAATTCCTGAAAAATTCCACAAGATATCTTATCAATTACCGAGGAATATTTTTATTTTTATTTTTATTTTTTTTTCTCCGGTATTTTACATTCTCCCCTACTTATAAAAATTTGGTCCCCAAATTTCGTACTAACATGCAAAATTTTTACTTAAAGCAAGTTTCCGAAAGGACCACATACATTCTTCAAGTGAACAGATGAGACTATCGAGCCCGGATAGTGTCTTCCATTTCCCAAGTAGCCTCCTCATCAATATGATGTTGCCATCCAACCTTTATGAGTCGAATGGTTTTTGTTCTGCAACTTATGCTCGTTGCGACTAGGAATACACACTGAAATCTCCTCGTAAGCCGCATTAGACTGAGGTAGAATCGGAACCTCTTTCAGAACATGGTCAGATCGCGGCACGTATTTTCCCAACATAGAAACATGAAATACGTTGTGAACACCCGCAAGTGTCGGAGGTAAAGCCAATCGATAAGCTACACCTTCATAATCCACGACACAAGATCTGAATAAATCCTCCAATGTCTAAATGATACACTCAGACTGTTCATCTATCTGCGGATGAAAACGTTCCACTAAGCCGAAGCTCTGTGCCCATCGTCTCGTGCAGAATCTGCTAAAAAACGCGAGATAAATCGTGAATCTCTATCCGATATGGTACTTAAAAGTACCCCACGCAATTTGATAATCTTTCGGTAATACAACGCTGCCGGATCGTCCAACGAGTACGACCCACGAATAGGAAGGAAATGGACGGATTTGGTTAATCGATCTACGATCACCCAAATCGCATTATGTCATTTATGGGTTCTAGGCAATCCCGTAACGTAATCAATAGTGATATGCTCCCACTTTCATTCTGGAATCGGAATTTTCTAGAGCAATCCAGCGAGTTTCTGATGTTTAGCCTTCACTTACTAGCATACTAAACATCGAGCAGCAAAATCTGCTATAACTCTCTTTATACCATTCCACCAGTATAAACGTTTCCACTCTCGGTACATCTGAGTACCACCACGGTATATAGCCCATCTCGAATGATGTACTTTTTGTAGCAACTCTTCCTTAAATACCGCAACTCCGGAACCCACAATCATTATCAGAGACGGGGAATCATTTTCTCAAAAGAGAAATCCATCAACCATTCAAGATCCCCTCTACCACACACTCTATAAGTGCATGGAAAACTATAGCAATCAAATCTCGCAAATTACAACTATTCGCGTTCCAGCAACTTTATACTAGCTACCCAGTAGTTAGTTAAAATCCCATGAGCATTCCTCCTCCATATATCCATAAATCCAGACAATAACTACTAAAGTCATGTCATGTATATGACAGACTATCTCGTAGTTTCTTAACTGACGTAGGCATAAGATATGCCTCATTCAACTGCATCGGAATCGTTCCGATCCCTGAAACGATGCATCTGCGTATAACATCCTTTTATCCACTACGGAAGGATTAACTAATACTCGTGTAAAAGTTAACCGCCGTCTAAGCCTTGTAACTGGTTTCACCAGCTTCCGATTAAATGATTTTCATCATCACCGTTGTCAAACAAGTCTGTGGTATAGTAATGCTAAGACATTCTATCCACATCTACAGTACTAACCAACCCATACAAGGCAAACCACCTTCTACGGTGGTCGAGTGCGCAACTCCAACTACTACAACCAACAGTGGCCAGGTTACGCAACTCCAACAATACAAAAGGATCCAATCGTGTCCAGGATACACGATTATCAAATCCAGTGGCGACTAAATCGTTAATTAGTCTAACAACTTAATCACAACTTGTAAAATTCATACTAAGTATGAAATTATCGTCTCCACACACCTGCATCCCCTTTACTCTAAGCTGACGATATAATAATCATCTCAACGACAATGATAATTGTATGACATCATGTCACTACAATATCAACACTCCAGTCGTAAACCAACCTTAGAGTATACACAGGTGTCTTTGGCTGATCTAAATAGATCATCTATCCCCAACGGAGGATATTCATCACGATAACTACTGTATTCCATCATCGATAATTGATGCATACTTTTAAAGGTCCATCTCTCTTTCAACAAAGTTTTCCGGATCTTCTCAAGGAGGAATACTGGGGTAGATAAATATCCCCTCCAACCTCTCCTATAATCGCAACTTACGTTCTTCCAATTTCTATAGTGTTTAGCAACACTGATACCAACAAAATTATCACTCATATGTGATATTCGAAACCAGAACTAATTTCCTCAATCATTTCGATCACCTACTCCACTTGCTTAAGCAACAACAAGGCTAGGAGTTAATCCGAAACTACATCCGATTGCTCTCGGATTATACGCACATCTGAGAGACATCATTATACTATAATCTCAACAACTTGACCATCCGTAAGGATATGTCTATCCGAGTCTAAGGGCATCCCTTGACTTCTTAATTGTTGATCCTCATCTCACTTGACGGTAGAGATACCATCGACCCACAAGTCGATGTAAAGGACCCTTCTAATCCAACTGAGAATGTTCTAGACAAAGATACTCGTAACTACAAGTATCTCTCAATATTAATATTGAGGGTAAACTAAAGCAATACCCTGAACGATGAAATATCTGTTGATCCGATCCAAAAGGCTCCACACAGGTCTCGGCCTTTCTCCGAAGAGAACCAGATCAGATCCAACAGTTCGCGACAAAGCGGTCACATTTCTGCGACGAATGCCACGGGGATTTTTTTTTCCTAGACCATCTGATCCCATCACTAAATCCTACGAGCTGCAACTGTAGGATACCAAATAGATACGACCATCGTCGTATACTCTCTCTTCTGTACTAAGCAAAATATATCTGGAGGTAACTGTTTGTTGTTGTCTGCTGAGTCTTCTACAATGTCTTCTGCTGATGCGGCTTCTGTGCTGATCTCTGCTGAAGGGGAGTATCAAGGAACTCCAACCACGCCTGAAGTAGTAGGTTGATGCTGATAAGGTAACTCACATCTTCTGTGCTGATCTCTGCTGTCAAGATGATGCATCTTCCTCCCGGAACACCATCGATAGTCTTCAACTGAATCTTCAAAGTACACCTCCTCCACTATATTGGTTTCTCACCAATAGCAACAGCTGAACTGCCCCTACGGATATCTGACTTCGCGTGTCTTTGTGATCCACACTGCACGCACATAATCACTTCGGAGTCTTTGTTATGATTTTGCTGATATCTATAAGAAGGTTCTGATAATCTGCGATTGGTCTTCTATAATCAGAAAGTAGCCCCAAGTCCTCTGACTCCGATCTTGCTCCTTTTGTCCAACATTCGGAGGCTTCTTACTCCAATATCTGACTTGCAATATCTGCTTATAGATCTTCATCTCCTAAACACTTATACGGAGTCATTCCTAAACTCCTGTCTCAATCCAACGTCTTCCGGGAGGATCTGGTAGAAGATCCCGACATCCTAATCCAACTATAAGTCAAACTCTGGGTGGCTTAAATCATCCATCCATCTTCTTGAGCTATTAGGTGGCCGTAACCTCCGCAAGTCTCACGACTCTGCACCGTATACTGTTACTAACCGATCACCCTTTCTTGAAGCTCAAGAATTCCTTGTAATGTGTCACTAAAAGTGACACGGGGAAATACTCTCTTTCAACATCACTAATCCATGATCAAGTGATATATTATTTCCCGAAGATTATTTCCTGCATTTATCACCAAATACTGGCTTGATCCCGATAATGGTATGCAACCCACTCTTCTTTCTCGGTATAACATGAGTTAAGTACTCAAAAGTACTCTCAAAGTTATACAACTCAGTACGAACAACTCAGGGATAAAATCCCTATGAAACACCCATAACCTAGCCTTCTGCTATCTGCATCGCAATAGTCTACAAGCATGTTCATTACCCACAGGTAATGATCTGACTAGCACAGTTAGTGAAAATCTCTAAGGTTGAAATCTCTGATTTCAACCAGAAATGTGATGACTTGACCCATGTTTTTCCGACTCGGTATCAGTCGGCTCCCAAAGGTAAATCACCTTTTCGACACGGGTTCAAAACTCACAGACTCAATAGGTCATTCCCGTGGTCAACTCATACCACGGTTACGAATGATAACCAACACGCTACAGGTTATTCCTTGGTATAAGCATCTAAATGCATATCCAACATAAGTGGGAGTATAAACCCTAAAGGTCACTCCGGTTTGTCGCCTCGGTGGACGACCCCTACTACAAGTCTGCACAGGTGTCAAAACTCTATGGTATACATCTACTGATCAAGTTTAGATAAATATCTACTAAACCATAAGTTTTCAGGAATTCTTACCTCGTGCTGCTTGGAACTCAGGCCACTGTCCATCTCATCTCAGAAAACCAAAACCGAATAAATCGACTCCCGAGAATCCAAGACTCGACTCAAAAACAACATTGTATGGCATCGCAGAACCTTGGGCTCTAATACCACTAAAGTTGTCACGCCCCGAGAGCATGCCGAGCCGAAAATCAAACTAACGGCATCTCCCCTGTACGTGGCAACATTTCGGGTTAATACAAGGCCCGTAGGCCCACAATAACAACAATATATATATATATGAAAACAAAAACTACACAAGGCACAGCGGAAACATACTACAATCAACAAATAACAACACACAGCATATCGGTATGACTAACACCGACTCAGGACACCATAATAAAACCAGAAAGGAAGAAAAGGGTACAACATCAATAGTCACATAAAACAAATCCATAACGGAATACAAATGAGAACACTAAAAATCCGGACTCTCGGAGTTGAGATGAGATGATGCCAGCCAGCGGTGCTCCAAGTCCATCACGAAGTCGGCTACATTACAGCGCGCGAAAACCGAGTGTGAGTAAAACTCAGCAGGTAATAGAAAACATGTATATATATGTAATATCACATGTATTTCGACAACATAATCTAGATGTACAACAGGTATATCAGCATAGTATATAAATACAAGTATATACCGTCTAACTGAAATGAATAACATAAAATGCAGACATACCTGAAGTCTGCTACGCTACTCTGATCCAACCTGAACATATATCCAACATATATATATATATAACAGGAAGAGTAGATCAACTCAAAATATACTCTAGCTACAGGTCAAGGTATCTAGTGGTCTGTCCAACACATACCAATATCCGACTCAATTGTATAACAAATGTAAGAGACATGCATGAATATGATGTCCACCCAAATGCAGCAAGCATAGTACAAACAAATTCAACATCACAATAATCATATATATATAGACTGTATCCATAAATATATATATATATATATATATACATGCATATATGTATATATATATATGGTAATATGCAAAGAGCCATCAGATATGGTAATGCGGTATGCATGGTCATGTCGGCTCACCCTAAAGCTACCACAACCCCAGTGTTGCCTCGGTGGCTCGAGCATGACAACTGTCCCAACTCAACACCAACCACTACTCTCGAGTGGTCGAGTGGGCAGTATGATCGAGTAGCATATAAGTGTAAAGAGCAAGCTACACGATGGGGGTCCCTGCTATTGGTCACTCCGACAGTCACTACCCATGAGTGGTCGAGTACCACACACGCAGGACTACGACACGCAAATCCAACTACCACCGTCTATAGTGGTAGAGTGCGGCACCTCAATGCTCTGCCCTCACACCGATTACTCCTCCTATGAGTAACCGTGGAGGCAGGATGATTGGCAACCCTCTCAACCACAAGGGAGACCTCGTCGCCAGCGTGCATGTAAATGCATGAATGCAATGTCTCACATACAGACATCCACCATAGACTCTCTATCCTGTAGAGAGTCATACCAATCTACTCGACGCACTCTCTATCCTGTAGAGAGTCGTACTCAACTGATCATAATACTCTCTATCCTGTAGAGAGTCATACTAATCTACTCGACGCACTCTCTATCCTGTAGAGAGTCGTACTCATCTGATTATAACAAGCTAGGACCACCGGTCCGTAGCGATACCCTAAGTATCATTCCTCTGACCATTTACACAACACATGTTCGGTGGTAACATACAACCTAAGGGTACTAGAACTAACCCTAGGTTAAAGCCATTATCTACCTACGGATGACCTTTTTGCCCAATGTACAATCAGGTTGTCATCCGGACTTTACCATTTGCACTTAACTTAAACAAATTCTAAGTTACTTGCATCACCTATTTGTATAAATCCTAATTATGATAAAATAAACATGATATCAGCAATAGAGTTAATAGCCAACGGTAAAGGATCAAGCATACGATAAAAAGAACATGGTCAAGGTAATATGAACACCTAACATGCTCATATCAATGACTAAATCTGAATGAAATACAACTACCCGGACCAGGTAGGAAATTACCCACCTGCTATGTAAACCGTAACTGTCTTCTCGTCCAAAAGACTATTCCAAATCAAGGTCCTGTAGTTACAAAACATAAAGAGTAATTAAATGCTAGCATAACCCTAATGCTAGAATAATTCTCTAAATCACATCCTAACCCTTGCTTAGTCAATTTAATCATGTAATAATGTACTCATCTACACTTCATTTACTAATCATATTTGATCCATGATTACTTCACAAGCAATACTACTGTGACATATCATATCGAATCAAATATCTGAAACGGTAGAATCTAATCCAATCTTAATCCCCAATTAATTAATCAAATCTCAAAGTGGCATAATCTCATTCCATTTATTAATACCCAACCATTCTCTATTCTTACTCAAATTAAATTCACCGTATATTTCATGAATCAACTCTAGCATCAACAATAAAGGTAACACATCCTATATCATAACGTACCAAATCAAAGCTTACCTTCCCTTATCCGATTTGTAGATCTGCCTTAGCCCATCATAAGCTATGATGATACGAGAATCAACACCCTTGTAGAATCTTTTCCCCTTGAACCCCAGCTGGACTCCAGAAACACCAAAGTTCTTGATCGGGCATACTCATCGTAGGTCAACAATGAAGCTAAATAAAAACTGAAAGAACCGATCAATTACCCTAGGCATTACCAGGAAGTGTGTAAGAACAGAATCACCTAAACTTTGATCCCCTAGCTCGAATCCCTCCTTGCAACAACCCCACAACCAATGCCTCGGAAGAAGACCGGCTTGGTGCGGCTGGTGATCAGTAGAGCTGGGCATTGAGACGAGTGGCGGCTGAGGAAACAAAGAAAAGGGGTGCACGACCCCGATAGAGCCCAAGCAAGAGAAATAGGGATCGACCCTCTGCTCCCTCAATGGAATCGTCGACAACACCGGCGTTGCTGATTGCACACCAAAGCCGACAAATCATGAGGTCCATCTCCTCTCTGTCCTCTGCGCTGGACGCTTGCAGAAATAGTCGGCGAATGGTCGTGATCAGCCCCCGACAGGGTGAGGCCGTCGGAACATGAAATCGACGTCGATCGCAGGGGCAGAGGCGGTGGCTAGGTCATCGACTGCGAGCATAGGAAGGAGATCAGGCTGGATCGTCACCGACAGCAGCAGCCAATCCAACTCGCGGTGGCAGCGAGTGGAGCGGCGACGGCGAGTGCACGGCGACAACGAGTTCGGGCCGGAGATCGCTGGATCTACACCGGTGGCAGCAGCTCTCTCCCTCGCGGCGGCGGCGAGTCGAGTTCAGGTGGCGTCGACACTCGATGTTGTTGGATCGGAGGAAAAAGGAAGCCGGCGGCGGTGATATGGCTGATGGCAGCGACTGGCCAGAAGGTGGAAGAGGGCATGGCGGGAGGCACTGCGGCGAGGATGAGAAGGAGAGAAAGGGAGCATCGGGGAAGAGGAGGAGAAGCGGCGGAGAAACGCCTGCGCGGAGTAAAACTCCGTGTGAATGATGAAAACGCCGTTCGGTTTGGCGTTACGAAGGGGATAACGGGTCAGGTAGGCCTGTTTAATGGGTTGGGCTTAAAATGTTGTTTGGGTTCTTACCCTATAGTACCAACCCTAGCTTTAATCAACCCCTATCAATTGAACCCATAACTTCCATTTAAATCCAGAAAAATTTCTAAAAATTCCTTAAAAATTCCACAAGATATCTTATCAATTACCGAGGAATATTTTTATTTTTATTTTTTTTTTCTCCAGTATTTTACAGTTTATGTAATTGAGAGGTGTCCTAAGGCAATCGCCTTAGAAGTTAATAATAAAATTCACTATTTGAGTATACATTATCTATGTATTTGATTGGATCGTAAACTCATATACTGAAGTCCACAATACGGTGCATATCATGAGAGAAATTATGATTGGATCACAATTAGTGGGTATCTCATCATGTGTAAATATGCAAGTATTGAAACTATCCCTAGTCGATGAATTGATGAGATTGGACATCATCAATTCTGTGAGACTAGCACATGTTATTCTCTTTGGTTTATCCAAGCATTCGGTATTCATTGAATGGAAGCATAGGGATGTTGAGATTGAATATGTTGATGCTAGTTATGGTAACTAGTTCATTGGAGTGACCTACTATGAGACTTCATATGGTTCTATATGTCGTTGAAGATCTCATTGTGGCTTGAGTACGAGCTTCCTTAGACTTGAGGTATTCAAGTCACCTTGATCATGGTGCCTTGTACTTTGACTTCTTCGCAGCCATCTACATAGTAGGTGTAACTCCGGGATGATTGGGTATAAGCCAAAGTGATCGAAGGTGTTTGAATAGCCAACAGAGGATTCACCACTCCTGATAAAGGAGATGTATACCCTAGGCCTCTTGTCAAGATTGTTACTCAGAAGTCTCTGGCTAGAGCAAGCATGTTAAGAAGATGATCTTCTTGGGAACATGTAGGAGTAACATGAATCCACATAACAAGAAAATTAACTTGGGCTAGGTGTGACGTAGTCAGCCTAGTGGGGACGAACACAGAGACCATGTCCTGAACCAAGTGGGTATAGGATGAGTGAAAGAAACAAGGCACGAACAACTGTAGCTGCTGAAGGGTTCAGAAAATGTTTTGAAGTCGATTTAGATTGTCTGGTTAATTGGGGGTCATGATGTACTGCATGTTAGGTGCCACTCATGATCTATTCATAATTAAAGGGTTAATTATGAATGGCCAACATAATTGGGAACCTATTGGGTCACATGCACTATGAGTGATTTCGAGGTGTAAAACAAGTCTGAGAATGAGATTCTCATTGAGAGAGGATATGTCTAGTTGGACCAGACCAAGGGGGTGCGAAACGGAGGCTATGGAACCTCCTATGACTTTGTTGGACTTAGCACGGCCATATCTCACTTAAACGAAGTCAAACGGACCATACAAAGCCTCACACGATCGTGCCTAACTTGGCACGGGTCATGCTTGTCTCTGGCCATAAATTGGCAAAGTCTGCGCTGCGCCAATGAGACACACGGTCAGGCCATTTGTTTTCACACGGCCATGTGAATCCACATGGCTGTGTCGCGTCTCCGCCGATTTTGGAGATTTCTCTTTATAGAAATTCCTGGGTTGTTCTTACCTTAATTATGGGATAATTATGGTAAGTTATGTTCCGTTTAAGCCTCCTAAGATGACCTAATCAAGAGATAAATAAATATATCCCTTGATAATCTTTGGCTAAGGTTTTGGTTTTTAGGTTTTCCCTTGGTAGCCGTCGTCGCTCTCTTCTCTCTCCTCTTCCCTTGTCTCCACCGGTTGGCTAGCACCAATCGGAGACAAAGACATGCTGCTCTAGGAGTTGTCTCAGGTGATTCCGACATGGATACTGATAGAGGAAAGGTCCGTTGGTCTTGCTTGTGGTTTCGACGGATTCAAAAGAATCCCGAAGGTATAACTTCTCTTTCTCCTTGCGTGTTTTTATGTGATTATGCCAAAACAAGTTTTCCTGGCCCCCAGGGGATGTCTGGGATGTAATAAAAATTGTTTTTATTCGCTTATTCCACTACGCAAGATTTCGGAATCTCCAACAAAGGTCAGTGACACTGGAAGAACCTCGTAGAGTCGAGGAACCTAGGTAGAAGACCAAAAGCTAAGTAATGGGTCAGGAGGACCAAAGGTAAGCTCCGGGTGTGGAGCGATGGTAAGGACACGCTCTCAGTTAGAGGATAATCCTAGGCGTCGATCTGACTAAGGCTTTCAGAGGAATGCCAAAGTCGAGATTGGACTGTCAAAGGACTGTACACTGCATGGCATTATGCATCTATTGTGCTAACCTTGTGTTACAGGAATTCTCAAGTCTGTGATCGGTGAAAGCGGTCATTGCTAAGAGGATCGATTGGTGATGTCGGCCGATCGCACAAGGTCAAAGAGATAGAGATTAATGCCACCACCTCATGATAAGATAAGCCACCACCTCAAGATAAGATCCACGAGTTTTGGTTCTGGATCAGGACAAATTCCAAGGTGCAAATCTATAAAAGGAGGGGAGGTCTCAAACCCAAATTCAAGAATCTCCCAAGTGCTCGTGCTCTCTACAACGCTACTCCAACCGTGCGCCATCTTCTAATTAATTGTCGATATTATTATTATCTTTCTATACTTAATTTGTATAAGGACTAGTAAGGTGGTTACCGGCCTTATAATCATTGTAATCGTCTTGTCTCTTACCTCAAACGAGGAAGAGGCTTTTAGTGATTGCCCTTCAAAAGCGATCAAGGATCACAAGGGCTTGGATTAGTAGCCGGTGGGTTGTGAACCAAGTAAAAAAAGCTTTGTGTCTTTATATGTTTTTATCTTTGTGTTGTTTTCGACTGTGAAGTTTTTAAAAAATAAAAGAACAATTTTACATGAACTATTCACCCCCCTCTAGCGCTTTTTCCAATCCAACATAATTTTCTTAGAGTATCCTTGAGTATCATTTCTGATAATGATTCTTGATTCACCTTAAGATTTTGGCAAAGTCTCTACCAGGTTGCGGATACAGGACTCCACTCTGGTAGAGTTATTTATTTTTTTGATAGGGCTGTAAAAGCATGTGAGATGGATTTTGGAGGCTATATGAAAGCTAAAAAATAATATTCGAGCATAATACCCAACTTGGTTACTTGAGGTGTGTGACTTTTCTCAAAGTACTTGAGTTGATTGTTGTGACATTTCTTACTCATACATGAGTAGGAAATTTGGGGGACCAAATTTTTATTAGTGTGGGAGAATGTGAGATATCAAAAAATAAAATACTCCTAATTGATTAACAAATTATCTTATAGAATTTTATTTCAAATAAAATCAGCTTGATATAGCAATTAACCCTAGCTATCTACTATAGGTGAAGAATTTTGGGAGATGACTTGATTAATTAAATGATTAGTATTATTAATCAAGGGTTAGGGTGGTTAACCCTAAAGTTTGGATATCTAACTAGTTTAAGCTTTTCCTCAAAATCCCGATTCTCATTTTCTCCACAGCCGTTATTTCTTTCCTTCCCATCTCCCATTCCCAATTTCCTCTATTCTTTCATTACTTCACCATCTCCGACTGCTCCCTCTTGATCTCAACAATGGTGACCCCTCTCCAGTGTCGAGCTCCTTTGTGAGGTCAACTCAACTCGGCGTCACCCTCTTCTTCCACCATTTCATCGTTAAAGATCTCAGGTTGCGCAACTGCTACTTCTTTTGATGCCGATGCAATTGCCGTCACTTGAGCTCAGATCGTCACCATCGTTCGAGTATAGTTAAGTCGCTGGCCTCCGCCAAACCAAGCAACAACAAGAGTGTGATTATCTCTTCCCTGCTTGGGTTCTTATCATCGACAGACAGCACCTCCCCTTTCTTCCGATCTGACAACAGCAAGCACCATTGCTTCCACAATGAGCATCGGTCCATCTTCACTACGAGTCACATCTGCTCTCATTGTGACTGGAAAGAGAATAGGCATTGTTGTTCATGGTGGATCTGAGGCTTGAGTTCGGAGAATCAATCAGATTCATATTTTCTACAATTTCTCCATCTAGTTCTGATCTGCCTTGTGTATCAAGAAGAAGTTGTGGCTGGTTGATTTGGAGTGAGGTAAGTGGATCTGGATGCATTAAGGTTATGTAATTAGAATCTTGTCTATTATTATAGTGGTAATGGTGTTAATGTCAGAGTTACATGCAGTATAGGAAAATTGTAAGTTAGGTGTTGTGATTGGGGATTGATTTTACCATTTATCTTTGTGGTGATGTTATTACGGTAGATTACTTGTGAAGGATGCTAGTTGGGATCATTTGCCTTTGATTCGATTATGGGATTGATATATGGGATCATGAAATTGGGGCAAGAAGTTGTACGGGTGAAACTAATCAAGGTGAGTTGTGATTTAAGTGCTATGGATGAGAATGTTTGATCTATAGCTAGCTTATTATTGGTTTGTTGATTAAGAACTAATGGAGGAAGTTGTTCAGTTAGCTGATCAAGATATAAAGTGAATGTTGGATTAGCATTTGATCCTAATATTAGAATTGATAGCATGATTGGATCATATATGTTTTGTTTGCAAGATTTTGATTTAAGGACCTTTATTCAAGATAGGGTCATGGACGTGAAGACTATCGACATAGTCTACATATTTGGTGGGTAATTTCCTACCCTGGTCAAGTAGTTGATATATCTTGATCATGATATTTATGTTGACAATACCTTTACCTTGACTCCACTCTTATATAATCTTGTACTTGTTACTTAGCCTTTGTACTTTGAGATGCGTTATTACTATCTTATAGTTCGTTCATCATTGTTATAGATTATAGACTCTATTGTAAGTTGACCTGTAGAGGTTCATTTAAGTGCATGTTACTAGGGCACAGTTGTGCGTTTAGCTTTATTCATTGTGCTACATTTGGGGTTAGGTGATGATTTTGATGGTGGGGTCAATTGTTGAGTCACACACATTTACGTGGTTGTTGTCAGTATGTTGAGTGGATTATCGTGTTATATCCCTTTACGTTGTGTGTCTAATATGGATCATGGATATATGTTTGGTAGATTGTCAAAAGTGGGTGGCTATAGAATGGTGGTCCTAGCATGGTTGACTGTCAATTGTGTATGACTCTCTATTTGATAGAGAGTGTGTTGTGGATGTATGTGTGTGTAGTTGTGCATTCATTCCATTTACATGCATACTGCCGACTTGGTATTTCTTGTGGTTGAGAGGGTCATCAGTCATCCTGCCTCCACAGTTACATGTGGTAGTAGTAATTGGTGTGAGAGCAGTTCATTTATTATGCCGCACTCGGCCACTATTAATAGTGGTAGTTAGAGTAGCATGCAATTGTCCTGGGTGTGTGGCACTCGACCACTCATGGGTAGTGTCAGTCGGAGTGGCCAGCAGCAGGGACCCCCGTTGTGTAGCTTATAGCTCTTTATCTTATTGCTACTTATTCATACTGCCCACTCAACCACTCCAGAGCAGTGGTTGTTGTTGAGTTGGGACAATTGTCATGTCGTGCCACCTAGCCTACACTGGGTTTGTTAGAATGTATACTGAAAGCCTAGCTCTTTTTGTATGAACATTTTATTTTGAAATAAGAATCACATGATCATTGTTTGCATTTTATATATTCATTATATATGTGTGTATATTGTCTAATATCTCACATTGTAGATAACATGGTGCTTGGTGTGGCACAGAAGATCATGTTATCAGTACCTTGTAAGATATAAGTAAAGGCTCACAACCAAGATGGTTTTGGACAAACCATTGGCATGGTTGTAGTGTAGCTTGGTATTGTTTTATCTTGAACATAGAGTTACACTAGTACACTTAGGTGTATTGAGCAGGACCGACATAGAGGTGATTCAATTTAGTACTGACTACATAATTGAATCGGACCTCGGATATTATGTTGTACATGCTCTTAATCCCGATATAATAACGGGCACATGTACTTAGTATTTATTTCTTTAATTTACCAGTGGGTGAGATTTAGATGGATTAAATCAATATGCCTAGTAAGTTGGGAAATAATATTATTTACATGGTGTGCCGTTGATTATAGGAGGAAACCGTGTCCTATATATTAGGTTGATGATGTCCCCTTGAGGAGCTCATAAGGTTCATCATGTAAACCCAGCTGGTTGACTTAGTCAACATGATGATAAGGTTGAGTGGTACTCCTCGAGGAATTAGATGTTAATTAATTGATGGTCAGTAAATCAATTAATTGACGGACATTCGATATCTTAAACACGGGGAGATTAATGTACAAATAATATATGGAGCCCATATTAATTTATGGGGGTTGGTGAGGTAGTTCAATGATGATCCTCTAGTGGAATGGAACATCATTGATGGATCAAGTTTGTGTGGTTCCGATCCATCGGGTGGCCAAGACCCAACTCCTCCTTATGGTCCCTATCGTAGCCTAATATAATCCTTGTGAAGTCTAGATCCAAGAATGTAAAACAAAACCTAGAACCAACGGTTGGATTAAATCCATAGATCCGATGGTTAGGATGAAACCCTAGAACCAACGGTTGGATTAAATCTATAGATCCGATGGTTAGGATGAAATCCTAGATCCGACGGTTGGGATGAAATCCTAGATCCGACGGTTGGGATGAAATCCTAGATCCGACGGTTGGGATGAAATCCTAGATCCGACGGTGGAGATTAAATCCCTAGATCCGACGGTGGAGATTAGAGGAAGCTTAAGCCTAAATTCTAGAATTAGGGTTTGGCTCATCCTTGGTTGGGCGGCAACAAATCTTAAAGGGGATAAGGTTGGTTGGGCGGCAAGAATATAGGAGTTAGTTCCTATATTTTAGGCTAACCAACTTTCTCCTAAATTCTATAAATATATGGCTTAGGGTTGGGCGGAAAAAATATATAGATTTTCGAATAGGGATTAGGGTTTGGAAAGAGTTGGGCGGCTAGGGTTTGGAGCTAGGTTGGGCGGCAACCATCTTCTTCCAACATTGTTGCCGGCGCCCAATTCACTCAAGCTTTCCTTGGCCGGCGCCCTTCACCTTAGCCACTCTCTTCTTCCTTTGCCGGCGGTTCTCCTCCCATTGGTGGCCGGCAAGATCATCTTCCTCCAATTCCCAAAGGTGGCCGGCGGCTCCTCTTGTTTTGGTGGCCAGCGCATCTTCATCCATTCCTTGGCCGGCGGTTGCATCAAACTTCCTAGCTTGGTGGCCGGTTCTAGATAGGAAAGGTATTTGTGGTTTTTCTCTTTGTTCGCAGCGGACAAGGTAGAGGAGAACTCGATCTAGAAGGCTTCTACTCGTGGAGGATCTTCGTCCACACGTCGTCCACGAGAAGGATAGGACATACGGTAGAAGGTCGTAAGGTATAAAGTTATTTTAACTTTATGTACAGATCTGAGCATGTTCTTATTTGTTTTGATTATGCATGTTCGTATGTGTATATATATTGTATAATCATGGACCCCGAAGACAAACACAAAAACCGGCGATCCATCCGTCGTCTCTTCCGCGGCTAATCAACTAGAAGTGTAGAGTTGCTTGAACAACTAGTTTGTTCGAGCGACCACTCGAGTTGTTAGCACGACGACGAAATGGTGTTGCTAAGGAAGCTCATCCCATCCGGATTAATCCTTTCATTAGTGAAAATTTTAATCCGGGGACATGGGAGCCAATGAGCCTCCGAAGCGACATTCCATCAGGGTTGTGGTAGCGAGTGGGGTGCGCAGGCATGACTATTCATTTGCATTGCCATGTGAGAGGGCATTTGCATATATTTATGTATATATTGTTAGTAATATATGAGAGATTTCCTAAGGCAATCGCCTTATGTATGAACCATTTATATGATAAATGAAGATTCACTATTTGAGTATACATGTTTCATGTATTTGGTTGGATCTTAAACTCATTTACTGAATGTCCACTATGCGATTCACAGCATGAGAGAATTTGTGATTGGATCACAACTAGTGAGTATCTCTACATGTGTAATTGTGATGTATCGGAATTATCCCTAGTCGATCAATTGATGGATTTGGACACCATCAATTCTGTCGAGACTAGCACGAGGTATACTCCTTGGTGTATCCAAGCAGCTGATTCTCACTGGCTGGAGACATTGTGATGTCCAAAGTTGATTGTGGATGCTAGTTATGATAACTAGTTCATTGGAGTGACCAGCCGTAAGACTTCATATGGTTCTCTGCATATATAGATATGTCAATGAAGATCTTACTGTAGCTTAAGTGCGATGTTCCTTTGACTTGCGGTATTCAAGTCATCTTGATCATGGAGACTTATGTTTTGACATCTTAAGCAAGCATCTCTAAGGAGATGTGAACCCGGGATGATTGGGTATAAGTCGAAGTGATCGAAGGTGTTTGAATAGCCTATAAAGGATTCAGCATTCCTTGCGAGGAGATGTATACCCATGGCCTCTCGTCGGATTGTTACTAAAGTCTTTGGCCAAAGCATTACATGTTTAGAGTAAGGTACTCTTTGATACATGTGCAGTAACTAGAATCCGTAGGATGAGGAAATGATACTTGGGCTAGGTGTGACGTAGTCAGCCTAGTGGGGACTGACACTATAGACCATGTCCTGAACCAAGTGGGTATAAGATGAGTTAAGGGAATGGGGCACGATTCATTCGAGCTACTGAAGGGTTTCAGAAAGAGTTCTGGATCAACCGTTGATCTTTTCGGTTAATTGGGGATCATGATGTACTACTAGGTGTCACTCATGATCGTTCTATAATTAATGGTTAATTATAGACAGCCTGTTGGGATGTATACTGAAAGCCTAGCTCTTTGGTATGAACATTTTATTTTGAAATAAGAATCACATTATCATTGTTTGCACTTTATATTTATATATGTGCATATTGTCTAATACTTTACATTGTAGATAACATGGTGCTTGGGTGTGGCACAGAAGATCATGTTATCAGTCCCTTGTAGAGTATAAGAAGAGGCTCACAACCAAGATGGTTTTGGACAAACCATTGGCATGGTTATAGTGTAGCTTGGTATTGTTTTATCTTGAACATAGAGTTACACTAGTACACTTAGGTGTATTGAGCAGGACTGACATAGAGGTGATTCAATTTATTGCTGACTACATAATTGAATCAGACCTCGGATATTATGTTGTACATGCTCTTAATCCCGATATAATAACGGGCACATGTACTTAGTATTTATTTCTTTGATTTACCAGAGGGTGAGATTTCTATGGATTAAATCAATATGCCCGGTAAGTTGGGAAATGATATTATTTACATGGTGTGCCGTTGATTATAGGAGGAAACCGTGTCCTATATATAGGTTGATGATGTCCTATTGAGGAGCTCATAAGGTTCATCATGTAAACCCTGCATGTTGACTTAGTCAACATGATGATAAGGTTGAGTGGTACTACTTGAGGAGTTAGATGTTAATTAATTGATGGTCAGTAAATCAATTAATTGACGGACATTCGATATCTTAAACACGGGGAGATAGATGTACAAATAATATATGGAGCCCATATTAATTTATGGGGGTTGGTGAGATAGTTCAATGATGATCCTCTAGTGGAATGGAACATCATTGATGGATCAAGTTTGTGTGGTTCCGATCCATCGGGTGGCCAAGATCCAACTCCTCCTCATGGTCCCTATCGTAGCCTAATATAAACCTCATGAAGTCTAGATCAAATGATGGAAATTAAATCTCTAGATCCGACGGTTGGGATTAAATCCCTAGAACCAATGGTTGAGATTAAATCTCTAGATCTGACGGTTGGGATTAAATCCCTAGAACCGATGGTTGAGATTAAATCCCTAGATCCGACGGTTGAGATTAAAACCCTAGAACCGACGGTGGATATTAAAAGAAGGCTTAAGCCTAACTCTATAAATAGAGCTTCTTGGCTTGGGCGGCAAGTTAAGGCAAAGGATTAGGGTTTTGGAGAGGCCATGGGCGGCAAGAATGAGGGTTGAGAACCCTAATGCTTGGACGGCAACATTGGGGTTGAGAACCCTAATGCATGGGCGGCAACCATTAGGGTTTAGGGTTTAGGGAGCTTCCCGGCTGGTGCACCACCATGGCCTATGGGATGTGGCCGGCGGCAAGGAGGTAAGGGAGAAGCTTTTCATCTTCCTCTCATGGCCGGAGCATCCTCTCCTCTTCTCTTGGCCGGCGGCAACCTTCTTCAAGGTTGGTCGGCAATTCTTTTGCTCACTTTGGGCCGGCGGCAAACATCATGCTTGGAGTTTGATGGTTGGTTCTAGATAAGAGATGAGTTTTGTTTCCATTTTGTTCTCTCTATTCTTGGGGTCGGCGGCATCAATCCTTTGAGGATTGGTGGTTGGCTCAAGCAAGAAGGGAAAGAGAGTTCTTCTTTCTTTGGATTGAAGAAGATCTAGGAAGCTTTAACTTGTGGAGGATCTTCGCCCACACGAAGTCTACAAGGAGGTAAGGACATACGATAGAAGATCAAGAGGTATAAAAGTTTTACAACTTTTATTATTGTTCTTTGCATGTTCTTATTGATATGCTAGCTTATGTTCTTTATGTTAGTATATGTTGATTATACTAGTTTACATTTGTATGTATTTGTATAATCATGGACCGCGAAGATAAACAAAAAAACCGGCAATCCGTCCGTCGTCTCTTCCGCGGCTAACCAACTAGAAGAGTTGTGTTGCTTGAACAACTAGTTTGTTCAAGCGATCGCTCAAGTTGTTAGCACGACGACGAATTAGTTGTGCTTAGAAAACTCATCCCATCCGGATTAGTTTTCATTAGTGAAAATTTTAATCCGGGGACATGGGAGCCAATGAGCCTCCGAGGATTAGCACATTGCCAACAATTGGTATCAGAGCCACAGTTTCCGATTTTGTGTGTTTAGTATTCGGTTACTTTCATGCACATATCATATATTGAGTATGCCGGATAATAGTAGGATGTGCGTAGGCTAACTTTTTGGTTGCAGGCATAAGATCCGACTATTATGGCTATATGTGTGTATGTGGTTGTGTGTGTGTGATTGTATGTATATTATTTGAATCCTCGGGGTTGACGAGGCTAGATTAGTATTTAATTTTTGTAATTAAATACGGCATTGTTTAGCCACTCTTTATTTTATTTTACTTTCGATCTAGATTTCATGTACACTCCCTTGTGGAGTATAGGATCGATGGATGTAAAATAAAATAGGTTTTATTCTCGGCTCGGATCTCCGGATGGCTCGTACATGGCGTAGGAGGAGCAGACGAGGTCGCGACACGACGAGACACATATTGGAGAACAATGCCATAATAGTTGGAAAAATTCTGTTTTTTTTCCATATTTATTGCTAATTTGTTTTATATGCATGTTGTGTGTGCTTGAAAATTCCTCATTTTCAATTTACTAAGTGGGAGAGGGATATTTTAATTAATTCCCGCGGCCTCCATTACAATTTGACGTGTGATGCAACAAACTTGCGTGTCAGCTCTGAGTGCCTTCCTCCCTGTGGATGAGTTTGTTTGCGGATCACTAGGTCAAATAATGGTTATTGGAAATTATCTAGAAGCGTGTGTACTTCCACAGCGGTAAGGCATATAATCCGAAATAATTCCCTTAGTATCGTGTAATGGTGCACACTTAGATGCAAATATAAAGTATCCTCCCCATCGGAGTCACTGCTTTTATTTGTAGGGCCAAAGAGGAACCAATTATTAATTTTATTTGTCAAAAAGTAAGGTTGACAAGATAATAAAATTAATGGGTAAAACCTCCTCTTACAAATGTAGAATTTGTATACGTCCACACTGCGTGGCATGCGATATTCTCGGTGTTTTGAGGTGTTGGTTGATTTCGGAATTTTATTTTTTGAGGAATCAATAATATTTGAAATCTAAAGTAATGATCTATGTGATTCTTAGGATTTTCAAAATGACTTTCAATCCACTTATTGTGATACTAAAGGAAATAAACTTACTGTACCCAAATAATGATGATTGGAAAAGAATCCAGATATTATCTTATCTGCTAGGAAGTACATGTATGCACTCTTCAAAGAGTATCTTCAAGCCATGGTTGCTCAAAAAGGTTTCTACTTCTAAGCCGAAAGGCAAGAAGAAGGAGAAACAAGGTGGAGCAAATGTGGTGGGAGGATCTCAGGGACGAGTGAAGAAGCCGAAAGGCAAGTACTTCACTTGCAAGCAGACTGGACATAAGAAGAAGGATTATCCCAATCCAAAGCAAGAACAAATGTATATCCTTTGGTCCAGTCGTTGAAACATGGTTAGAGGCATTATCTACCGGCACCTGGTGTGTAGATACGAGAGCCACTAATCATGTCTGCAGCACTTTGCAGGGGTTCCAGGAAATCCGACGACTAGCTAAAGGGAATATTACCATTTGCTTGGGCAATGCCATGAAGATGGTGGCTATTGCAGTGGGAGATGTTTTATTTATCTTTTGAGAAAAATAAAGGTTTTGGTTCTTAAGAATTTCCTTTATGTACCCTTATTTAGAAAGAATTGATTTCGGTTTCTAAATAGTTTTTGGATGGATAATCTATTTCTTTTCATGACAGATTTGTTATAAAAGGAATAGGGACATTATATATTCAGGTACATAGATAGGAAATTTATAACTTGAACCACAAGCTCCCACGATGCAAATTGAAGTTTACAACTCATCTTCTAATTCCGATAAGAGAAAAGAACCTACGAAGATGAACCAAACATATCTTTGGGATCTTAGGCTTGGTCATATTAACCTAAGCAGAATTCAATAGGTTGATAGCTGATGGACCGTTGGGTTCATTAGTGGCGGAGGATCTCCCAACCTACGAATCTTGCTTGGAGGGTAAGATGACCAAGAGGCCTTTCAAGGCCAAGGGGTATAGATCCAAAGATATGTTGGAATTGGTTCATTCTGATTCGTATGGTCCTATGCTATCCAGGCAAGAGGTAGTTTTGAATATTTCATCTTTTTCATAGACAATTATTCAAGATGACACTACGATCTGATCGTAGTGGTGAATACCTCTTGGGAGAGTTTAGGAATTACTTATCAGAGGCTGGGATTCAATCCTAATTGTCTGCACCTGGCACACCCCAGCAGAATGGTGTAGCGGAGCGAAGAAATAGGACTCTTATGGAGATGGTTAGATCGATGATGAGTTATTCTGACTTGCCAGATTCGTTTTGGGGATATGCTCTAGATACGGCGGTGTACATTCTGAACTTGGTTCCATCTAAATCAGTGCCTTCTACTCCCATTAGAGTTGTGGACTGGGCGAAAGCCTAGTCTAAGACATATTCGAACATGGGGAGTCCAGCACATGTGCTGAAGGCTGATGCTGGTAAGTTGGAACCTCGTACAGAAGTGTGCTTGTTTGTTGGATATCCTAGGGGAACAGAGGGTGGTTTGTTTTATAGTCCTAGAGATCAGAGGGTGATCGTTAGTACGAATGCCAGATTTCTAGAGAAGGACTATGTGATGAACCACAAGCCCACGAGTAGGATTGTTCTTGAGGAGTTGACAGGGGAAGTCACGACTTCAGTACCACCGGTACAAGAGGATATACCACATGTCACTGCACCGCGTGTCACAAAGGATACACAGGTGATACCTCGTCGTAGTGGGAGGGCTGTGAGTCAGCCTGATTGATTCATGTTCTTGGGAGAATCTTCTGATTTGGTCCTTGGCGAACATGAACCTGATCCCTGGACATATGACGAGGCAATCCAAGATATAGATGCAGCATCTTTGCAAAGTGCAATGAATACTGAGATTGAATCCATAGATTTAAATCAGGTCTGGGAGCTCTTATGCATAGCAGCTCATATGGATTATGAGGTGTGGCAGAAGGATGTCAAGCCAGCTTTCCTTAATGGAAGTCTTGAGGAAAACATCCATATGTAGCAACCAGAGATTCATTGCTAAGGGCAAAGAGCATCTTGTATGTAAGCTTAATCGGTCCATTTATGGATTGAAGAAAGCTTCGAGGTCTTGGAACATCCGTTTTGATGAGGTAAATCCAGACTTATGGATTTATTCAAAGTCCGGATGAGTCTTGTGTATACAAGAGATGTGACGGAAATGTTGTGGTATTTCTTGTACTAAACGTAGATAATATTTTGGTAGTTGGCAACAATATCAGAGTGTTATCAGACGTAAGGGTATGGTTGTCCAAACAGTTTTGAAGGACTTGGGAGAAGTGGGACACATCCTTGGGATCAAGGTTAGTGTGCTAATCCCAAGCTTCATACATAGACATGATAATGGATCGTTTTAGCATGCATATCTCCAAGAAAGGTTTTCTACCTTTCAGGCATGGAGTTCCTTTATCTAAGGAGATGTGTCCTAGATCATCTGAGTAGATAGAGGAGATGAAGGCAGTTCTTTATGCTTTGGCAGAAGGAAGCCTCATGTATACGATGCTATGTACGAGACCCGATATCTGCTATGTCGTGGGCATTGTCAGCAGATATCAGAGTAATCCAGGACAGGGACATTGGACTACGGTAAAGCATATATTGTAGTGCCTGAGAAGGACTAGGGATTATATGCTAGTTTACCGGCCAGACCAATTACTCCCTGTGGGTTACATAGATTCCGATTTCCAATCTGATAGGGATAACAGTAAGTCTACCTCAAGTTTTGTATTTACTTAGGGATGTGGAGCCATTGTATGGAGGAGTGTCCAGCAGAAATGCGTGGCGGACTCCACTATGGAAGCTGAGTATGGCAGCCTCTAAGGCGGCCAAAGAAGCTGGGTGGCTCAGGAACTTCCTGATGGACTTGGATGTGATTCCTGGTTTGCCCAGAAATATCACAATTTATTGTGATAATAATGGTGCAGTTGCAAACTCGAAGGAACCACGAGCCTATAAGGTAAGTAAATGCATAGAGTGCAAGTACCACCTGATACGAGAAATCGCTAAGGAGGTAGAAGTTTTTGTCACCATGATTCCATCAGAGGATGACCTGGTAGACCCTTTCACTAAGGCCCTTCTAGCGAGAGCTTTGATAGGCATGTGAAGGGAAGGGGAATCAGATGTATGGCAGTATGATGACAACATAGTCTTTTAGTATAAGTGAGAGATTATTGGGATGTATACTGAAAGCCTAGCTCTTTGGTATGAACATTTTATTTTGAAATAAGAATCACATGATCATTATTTGCATTTTATATTTATATATGTGCATATTGTCTAATACTTTACATTGTAGATAACATGGTGCTTGGGTGTGGCACAGAAGATCATGTTATCAGTCCCTTGTAGAGTATAAGTAAAGGCTCACAACAAAGATGGTTTTGGACAAACCATTGGCATGGTTGTAGTGTAGCTTGGTATTGTTTTATCTTGAACATAGAGTTACACTAGTACAGTTAGGTGTATTGAGCAGGACCAACATAGAGGTGATTCAATTTATTGCTGACTACATAATTGAATCAGACCTCGGATATTATGTTGTACATGCTCTTAATCCCGATATAATAACGGGCACATGTACTTAGTATTTATTTCTTTGATTTACCAGAGGGTGAGATTTCTATGGATTAAATCAATATGCCCGGTAAGTTGGGAAATGATATTATTTACATGGTGTGCCGTTGATTATAGGAGGAAACCGTGTCCTATATATAGGTTGATGATGTCCTCTTGAGGAGCTCATAAGGTTCATCATGTAAACCCTGCAGGTTGACTTAGTCAACATGATGATAAGGTTGAGTGGTACTACTCGAGGAGTTAGATGTTAATTAATTGATCGTCAGTAAATCAATTAATTGACGGACATTCGATATCTTAAACACGGGGAGATGGATGTACAAATAATATATGGAGCCCATATTAATTTATGGGGGTTGGTGAGGTAGTTCAATGATGATCCTCTAGTGGAATGGAACATCATTGATGGATCAAGTTTGTGTGGTTCCGATCCATCGGGTGGCCAAGATCCAACTCCTCCTCATGGTCCCTATCGTAGCCTAATATAAACCTCATGAAGTCTAGATCAAATGATGGAAATTAAATCTCTAGATCCGACGGTTGGGATTAAATCCCTAGAACCGATGGTTGGGATTAAATCCCTAGAACCGATGGTTGAGATTAAATCTCTAGATCCGACGGTTGGGATTAAATCCCTAGAACCGATGGTTGAGATTAAATCCCTAGATCCGACGGTTGAGATTAAAACCCTAGATTCGACGGTGGAGATTAAAACAAGGCTTAAGCCTAACTCTATAAATAGAGCTTCTTGGCTTGGGCGGCAAGTTAAGGCAAAGGATTAGGGTTTTGGAGAGGCCATGGGCGGCAAGAATGTGGGTTGAGAACCCTAATGCTTGGACGGCAACATTGGGGTTGAGAACCCTAATGCATGGGCGGCAACCATTAGGGTTTAGGGTTTAGGGAGCTTCCCGGCTGGTGCACCACCATGTCCTATGGGATGTGGCCGGCGGCAAGGAGGGAAGGGAGAAGCTTTTCATCTTCCTCTCATGGCCGGAGCATCCTCTCCTCTTCTCTTGGCCGGCGGCAACCTTCTTCAAGGTTGGTCGGCAATCCTTTTGCTCTCTTTGGGCCGGCGGCAAACATCATGCTTGGAGCTTGATGGTTGGTTCTAGATAAGAGATGAGTTTTGTTTCCATTTTTTTCTCTCTATTCTTGGGGCCATACATCAACGTTCCAGTTGCATGTTGCTGTTCCTTTGACGGCGGGAATTGTTTATCTTGGGATGATAAGTGTAAAGTGACATCTCCATGAAACATCTCAGGGAGATGTGTTGAAATAGCCTATAAAGGATTCACCCGACATCGATAGAAGATCAAGAGGTATAAAAGTTTTACAACTTTTATTATTGTTCTTTGCATATTCTTATTGATATGCTAGCTTATGTTCTTTATGTTAGTATATGTTGATTATACTAGTTTACATTTGTATGTATTTGTATAATCATGGACCCCGAAGATAAACACAAAAACCGGTGATCCGTCCGTCGTCTCTTCCGCGGCTAACCAACTAGAAGAGTTGTGTTGCTTGAACAACTAGTTTGTTCAAGCGATCGCTCAAGTTGTTAGCACGACGACGAATTGGTTGTGCTTAGGAAACTCATCCCATCCGGATTAGTTTTCATTAGTGAAAATTTTAATCCGGGGACATGGGAGCCAATGAGCCTCCGAGGATTAGCACATTGCCAACACGGTCAACATAAACCGAGAACCTATTTGGTCACACGCACAACGAGCGTAATCTGAAGGATTTAAAACGAGCTTGAGAATGGAATTCTCAGACCGAGAGAAACTGGGTTTGGTTGGACCAAACAAGATGCGAACATGAAATCGTTTCAGTTGCAATGGAAGCGTGGATGGGCCGTGTCTTATGAAGACATAATGGATGAACCAAAATGGTTTGGTTCTAATCCAATGGAGGAGAATAAACCAAAGGGGTTTGGTTTATTTTAAATGAATGATCCAAAAGTTGGTTCGGTTCGTTTTAACTTAAAATAAACCATCATGGTTTGGTTTATTTTAACTTATATTAATGGAGCGGGTTAACGGGCCTCATGGTTATGATCCAATAACCATTAATAGAATTAGTTCTCTATAAAAGAGGGCTTAAGGGATTGTTAAGCCCTAATCCACAACCCTAAGTTGCCGCCCACCTCTCCTTGGAGAAATTCGGCACCAACTCTCCTCCTCCTTGCCACCGCCCACCTTGAGGCTCCAACCGGCGTCCAAAAGGTGCTGACCTTCCCCCTCGCCGGCGTTGAGCTACTGCCGGTTGGTACTCCGGTGATCTCCTTTAGGTTTGGCATCAAGGTGAGCTTTATCTTCCCTTGGTTGGCCAGCGCCTATCTCCTCCACCAAAGTTGTCCAGTTTTCTGGACAGCTTGTTCTCCTCTCGTCAGAGCATCGTTTGGACGACGGTTAGAGCTTCGACAACGGCTAACTTACCGGGGATTCGATCTCCGGTAATCCTCTGAGGTGGAGGATGAAGGATTCGTCAAACGGTTGACGAATACCTCTCCGGAGAAGCGAGTTTTGAGGACTCATCTTTGCATCCGAATTTGGATTCGGATCGTGATCATCTCTCGATCACGTCGTCTTCAACACGAGGCTAGTAACCCGTACGAAGACAAAGCTCATGGCTTAGCAAAGTCATCCTAAGGATACTCGGCGTGGATACGGATAGAGACGATTCTAGCGAGGATCGTTCCGATTGATGCCGTTCCCACTACACGTAATACGAAAAGTATAACGTAGTTAAATTTACTTTTATTGCAAATTTAAATTTACGGTTATGTCTACACTTGTTATACTATGCATGCGTGTGATGTGTGTGTTGTAATAAATGTAGATTTATTAATTTTATTGTTTCCGCTGTGCTCATGTTTACGAAACATGATCGAACACACACTGCGCGTGAAAAACCCACTTGGTATCGAGCCCGAGGTTGTGTTTCGACATAATCGTAAAATGGTTTTGCGATAGTCATAATGTTATTTCTGGAAATTTTCTAATTTTGGAAATTTAGAAGTATTTATTGAAATTTTTCAATTTTGGAAAGTCTAGAAGTATTTATGGAAATCTTCCACTTTTGGAAAGTTGGAAGTATTTATGGAAATTGATATTTTCCATAAATAAAATATTTGATTAGATTCTGGAAATTTGTTTCCTAATTTAATCATGATTTGATTTGGGAAATCAAATCTTAAAATATTTTATTTCCATAAGTAGTTTTGATGATTTAGGAAATTGGTTTCCTAAATTGATTTTCCTTAATCAACTATTTCCATAAATAAAATATGTGATTAGATTTGGAAATTTGTTTCCTAATTTAATCATGATTTGATTTGGAGAATCAAATCTTAAACATATTTTATTTCCATAAATAATTATGACAAATAAGAAAATTATGTACATGACATAATTGTATGCCATGTAATTGCATTAGATGCATATCATTATGTCATGCGTGTCATGACATGTAGATGTATACCATGTATGCCATGCCATTTAGATAATAGTTATTTGCATGCAAAGAGGATGAGACATAAAAACCCTAACTCAATATTAGAGCCTACACCTTCCATTAATATGGTTAGAACCAGAGTTTCGTTTCTTGTTTGGGTTGTTGGACTCTCTCCAAGCCCGGCTCGAACTCGAACATGTTCAAACCATGGAATAGTTTAATACTAATATGGTAAGAGTCAGAGGTCAATCGTTAGCTTTGGTTGTTGGACTCTCTCCAAGCTGGGCTAATTGGTTGAATGCGCTCTAACCATATTAAAACTATTTCTCGATTAATGGGTTGGCTTTAACCTGGAGCATCGGCTTGTTGGACTCTCTCCAAGGTCGATGTAAAGGGAGGTGAAGTTGGGTGCTATGCATATGATGCAAACTTGTTAATGTGTTAACAACCCGATGTATGCGTGAACATTCAATTAGTTGATAGCACATTGTGGTAGTTGCATATACGTGATATGCAATCGGTATAGTTGATACCTACCATCGTAGTTATGAATGGCTTGTTGGACACTCTCCAAGGTTGTTCATATATATGATGGATATCAGCCCATTCGGAGATGGACCTACGATCTCCCGAAGTGATTTTGGGGTTTTTGAAATTCAAAAAATGAATGGGATTTATAAATGTATATTGATGCATTTTAAAATCATTTTCTCATATATGCTCGTTTTGTATTTCTAGGTCAATAAATTGATCATGACGTCTTTGAATTTGCGCACTATTTTGGATTCGAACAAACTGACTGGGCCTAACTTCCTAGACTGGCTTAGAAACCTGAGAATTGTTCTCAAGGTGGAAAAGCTTGCATATGTCCTTGATGAGCCTCTTCCCAACCGTCCTAAGGATGATGCAACTCCAGACCAAATGTTGGTCTATCAGAAGCATGTGGCAGATTCTGAGCTGGCGAGTTGCATCATGCTAGCGGCGATGGTACCTGAGCTGCAAAAGCAGCATGAGCATATGGATGCTAATACTATGGTCTTCCATCTTCATGAGTTGTTCGATGAGCAAGCGAGATCCGAAAGGTTCAAGGTCTCTAGGCTCCTCTTCACCACGAAGATGCAAGAAGGTTCGTCTGTAGTGCAGTTTGTGCTAAAGATGAACGGGTACATTGAGCGGCTAGCTACCCTCGGGTTTGTGATGGATCACGAATTAAGTATTGACTTAATTCTGCATTGTTTGCCCAAGAGTTTCTCACAATTCGTGATGAACTATCGGATGAACAAATTGGAATCCACTATTCCTGAGCTCCTCAATATCAAGACTGTGGAGCCTTCTGTGAAGCATGAGGAGAAGGCGGTTCTGTTAGTTGATTCCTCAAAGAAAGGTTCTAAGAGGAAGGCAAAAGAACAGAAGAAAGGGAAGAACAAAAAGGCAAAGAAGGCAGAACCAGCACAAAAGGGCACTTGCCATCATTGTGGCAAGGAAGGCCACTGGCGAAGAAACTGCAAGATTTATCTTGAGTCCATGAAGAAGAAGAAGGCATCCGATGCCCCATCCTCTTCAGGTATCTTCGTTATTGATTGTCATTCTATTTCCTTAGACACTTGGGTATTGGATACTGGGTGTGGCTCACATATATGTAATGACATACAGGGGCTAAGGAATAGAAGAAGACTCGTCAGAGGGGAGTCAAATTTGCGAGTTGGCAATGGAGCAAAGGTTGCTGCGGTCGCCATCGGAACTTATTTGCTGAAGCTCCCCAGTGGACTAGTCTTGGAACTGGACAATTGCTATTATGTTCCTTCTCTAATAAAGAACATTGTTTCTATTTCCTGTTTAAATAGAAATGGTTTCCATTTGACGTTTAGTAACAATTGTTGTTATATAACTTTGAATGGCGTACTTTATGGAACTGGAACTTTGAGTAATGACATTTATACGTTGGACGTATCTAGTGACATTTTCAATATCGAAGCGAACAACACGCGTGCTCGAAAGGATAATCAAATAGACTCCTATATGTGGCATTGTCGTCTTGGCCATATAAGCAAGAAACACATGTCTGAATTACACCAATGTGGAATTCTGGAATCGTTTGAATTGGATTCATACAATACATGCGAATCATGCTTAAAAGGAAATATGACCAAGTTACCTTTTACTGGAAAAGGTGAACGAGTGGGAGAGTTATTAGGTCTAATACATACTGATGTATGCGGACCTATGTCAACTCAAGCTTTAGGAGGCTATAGCTACTTCATTACATTCACCGATGATCACTCACGGGTTGGGTATGTGTTCTTGATGAAACACAAGTCTGAAGCCTTTGAAAGGTTCAAAGAATTCATAAATGAAGTAGAGAAACAACATGACAAGAGTATTAAAATACTTCGATCGGATCGAGGTGGTGAATACTTGAGTCAGGAGTTTCTTGATTATCTAAGAGACAATGGTATATTGTCTAAATGGACTCCGCCATATACACCACAGCATAATGGTGTATCTGAGAGGCGTAACCGGACCTTGTTGGACATGGTCAGGTCAATGATGAATCATGCGACTCTTCCCAAGTCCTTTTGGGGTTATGCACTTCAGACATTTGTTTACTTGTTAAACAGAATGCCTACCAAGGTAGTCTCAACTACTCCATATGAGATATGGAATAGTAAGAAAAATCATGTATCTTACTTGAAGATATGGGGTTGTCCT
Organism: Wurfbainia villosa; assembly: GCA_025175895.1. NCBI lineage: Eukaryota > Viridiplantae > Streptophyta > Magnoliopsida > Zingiberales > Zingiberaceae > Wurfbainia > Wurfbainia villosa. The sequence goes on along the minus strand of CM045992.1, from coordinate 31,004,919 downwards.
GCTTATGTGAAGCGGACAGTATTAGACAAATTGGATGCTAAGTCTGATAAATGTCTATTTATTGGATACCCTAAGGAAACAAGGGGTTACCAATTCTATCATCCTGTGGAACAAAAGGTGTTTGTTTCAAGGCATGCTGTGTTTCTAGAGAAAGAGTTTCTCTTGCAAGAAAATAGTGGGAGTGTCGTCGAGCTTGAGGAGGCTCGAGAGACTCAAATAGATATTGATGAGATACCTGGTGAAGCACAACAGCCGACAACTCATAGTGATGAGCAATTGGATGTACCTATTGTAACACCACATCTTCGTAGATCTGGTAGAACATGCAATATTCCCGAGAGATATGGATTTCTCGTAAGTGAATCGAACGACGTGTTACTCATTGATGATGAGGAGCCTACCAGTTATGAAGAAGTGCTGACAAGTTTAGAAAGGGATAAGTGGCTTGGTGCCATGAAGTCGGAAATGGATTCCATGTATGAAAACCAAGTTTAGAACTTGGTTGACCCACCTGAAGGCATAAAGCCTATAGGGTGCAAGTGGGTTTTCAAGAAGAAAACTGACATGGATGGTAATGTGATTACCTATAAGGCTAGATTAGTGGCGAAAGGATATCGTCAAAAACAAGGCATTGATTATGACGAAACCTATTCGCCTGTAGCTATGCTTAAATCCATTCGGATGCTCCAGGCCATAGCGACTCATTATGATTATGAGATATGGCAGATGGATGTGAAAACAACTTTCCTTAATGGAAACCTGCTCGAGGACGTGTATATGATACAACCTAAGGGTTTCACATCGGTTGATAAAACAAAGGTATGCAAATTGCGATGGTCCATTTATGGATTGAAGCAAGCATCCAGGAGCTGGAATATCCGTTTTGATGAGACCATCAAAAAGTTTGATTTCTCACAAAATCCAGACGAACCTTGTGTGTACAAGAAGGTTAGTGGGAGTGCAGTCGTGTTCCTAGTATTATATGTAGATGACATATTACTTATAGGAAACGATGTTTCAATCTTACAATCAGTTAAGGTTTGGTTATCCAAGACATTCTCCATGAAAGACCTGGGAGAAGCAACCTACATCCTCGGGATTAAGATCTATAGAGATAGATCGAAACGGTTGCTTGGTCTTTCGCAGTCTACATATATAGACCGAGTGCTAAAGAGGTTTAGCATGTCGGAATCCAAGAAAGGTTTCCTACCTATCAAGCATGGGGTACACCTTTCGAAGTCTATGTGTCCGCGCACAGAAGACGAGAGGATTTGCATGAGTAAGATTCCCTATGCATCCGCAATAGGATCTATCATGTATGCTATGTTATGTACGAGGCCCGATGTATCGTATGCTCTGAGTGTCATGAGCAGATACCAGTCTGATCCAGGAATGGATCATTGGGTGGCTGTTAAGATGATCCTTAAGTACTTGAGAAGAACTAAGGATGTGTTCCTAATATATGGAGAAGGGGACATGGTGATACACGGGTATACGGATGCCAGCTTCCAGACAGACAAGGATGATTCTAGGTCTCAGTCTGGATACGTGTTCACCTTGAATGGGGGCGCAGTGAGTTGAAAAAGTTCCAAACAAGATACTGTAGCGGATTCTACCACTGAGGCAGAATACATTGCAGCTTCGGAAGTAGCAAAGGAAGCGGTTTGGATCAAGAAGTTCGTTTATGAACTTGGTGTGATTCCGGCCATTGTTGAAGCAATACCGGTCTACTGCGACAACAATGGAGCAATTGCACAGGCGAAAGAGCCAAGGTCTCATCAACAATCCAAACATGTGCTTCATCGCTATCATCTTATCAGAGAGATCATCAGTAGGAACGAAATACAAATCGAGAAAATTCCCACTGAAAGGAACTTAGCGGATTCTTTGACTAAAGCATTACCTCAAAGTAATTTTGAGGGTCATGTTAGTGCTTATGGTATTGGATACCGTAGCGATTGGCATTAGGCCAAGTGTGAGTCTGTTAGTAATATATGAGAGATGTCCTAAGGCAATCGCCTTATGTATGAACCATTTATATGATAAATGAATATTCACTATTTGAGTATACATGTTTCATGTATTTGATTGGATCTTAAACTCATTTACTGAATGTCCATGATGCGATTCACAACATGAGAGAATTTGTGATTGGATCACAACTAGTGAGTATCTCTACATGTGTAATTGTGATGTATCGGAATTATCCCTAGTCGATGAATTGATGGATTTGGACACCATCAATTCTGTCGAGACTAGCACGAGGTATACTCCTTGGTGTATCCAAGCAGCTGATTCTCACTGGCTGGAGACATTGTGATGTCCGGAGTTGATCGTGGATGCTAGTTATGGTAACTAGTTCATTAGAGTGACCAGCCGTAAGACTTCATATGGTTCTCTGCATATATAGATATGTCAATGAAGATCTTACTGTAGCTTAAGTGCGATGTTCCTTTGACTTGCGGTATTCAAGTCATCTTGATCATGGAGACTTATGCTTTGACATCTTAAGCAAGCATCTCTAAGGAGATGTGGACCCGGGATGATTGGGTATAAGTCGAAGTGATCGAAGGTGTTTGAATAGCCTATAAAGTTTTCACCACTCCTTGTGAGGAGATGTATACCCATGGCCTCTCATCGGATTGTTACTAAAGTCTTTTGCCAAAGCATTACATGTTTAGAGTACGGTACTCTTTGATACATGTGCAGTAACTAGAATCCGTAGGACGAGGAAATGATACTTGGGCTAGGTGTGACGTAGTCAGCCTAGTGGGGACTGACACTATAGACCATGTCCTGAACCAAGTGGGTATAAGATGAGTGAAGGGAATGGGGCACGATTCATTCGAGCTGCTGAAGGGTTTCAGAAAGAGTTCTGGATCAACCGTTGATCTTTTCGGTTAATTGGGGATCATGATGTACTACTAGGTGCCACTCATGATCATTCTATAATTAATGGTTAATTATAGATGGCCAACATAAACCGAGAACCAATTTGATCACACGCACAACGAGCGTAATCCGAAGGATTTAAAATGAGCTTGAGAATGGGATTCTCAGACCGAGAGAAACTGGGTTTGGTTGGACCAAACAAGAAGCGAGCATGAAATCGTTTCAGTCGCAATGGAAGCGTGGATGGGTCGTGTCTTATGAAGACATAATGGATGAACCAAAATGGTTTGGTTCTAATCCAATGGAGGAGAATAAACCAAAGGGGTTTGGTTTATTTTAAACGAATGAACCAAAAGTTGGTTCGGTTCGTTTTAACTTAAAATAAACCATCATGGTTTGGTTTATTTTAACTTATATTAATGGAGCGGGTTAACGGGCCTCATGGTTATGATCCAATAACCATTAAGAGAATTAGTTATCTATAAAAGAGGGCTTAAGGGATTGTTAAGCCTTAATCCACAACCCTAAGTTGCCGCCCACCTCTCCTTGAAGAAATTCGGCGCCAACTCTCCTCCTCCTTGCCGCCGCCCACCTTGAGGCTCCAACCGGCGTCCAGAAGGTGCTGACCTTCCCCCTCGCCGGCGTCGAGCTGCTGCCGGTTGGTACTCCGGTGATCTACTTTAGGTTTGGCATCAAGGTGAGCTTTATCTTCCCTTGGTTGGCCGGCGCCTATCTCCTCCACCAAAGCTGCCCAGTTTTCTGGACAGCTTGTTCTCCTCTCGTCGAAGCGTCTTTTGGACAACGGTTAGAGCTCCGACAGTGGCTAACTTACCGGGGATTCGATCTCCGGTAATCCTCTGAGGTAGAGGACGAAGGATTCGTCAAACGGTTGACGAATACCTCTCCGGAGAAGCGAGTTTTGAGGACTCGTCTTTGCATCCGAATTTGGATTCGGATCGTGATCATCTCTCGATCACGTCATCTTCAACATGAGGCTAGTAACCCGTACGAAGATGAAGCTCGTGGCTTAGCGAAGTCAGCCTAAGGATACTCGGCATGGATACGGATAGAGACGATTCTAGCGAGGATCGGTCCGGTTGATGTCGTTCCCGCTACACGTAATACGAAAGGTATAACGTAGTTAAATTTACTTTTATTGCAAATTTAAATTTACGGTTATGTCTACACTTGTTGTACTATGCATGCGTGTGATGTGTGTGTTGTAATAAATGTAGATTTATTAATTTTATTGCTTCCGTTGTGCTCATGTTTACGAAACATGATCGAACACACACACGCCGCGGTGCCGGAAACCCAACATATATATGTGTGTGAGTGTGAGCAGTGTATATAGATACTGTCTATATATATTCTTGTTGTGATGTTGCATTTTTTTTTACTATGCTTGCTGTATTTGTTTGTACATCATCATACATGTTATTTGCATATTCTATATGGTTGTCTGTGGGATACCTTTGACTAGTATCATGATGTAGTATGAGTTAGACCAGATTTATTGTTTGTATTTTTTATAGAATGTTAGTAAGGTCATTGTTGAATTACAAAGTTAGTATTACTCTTCATGTTGTATATTGTGGATATATGCTTAGTTTGGATGAGTGTAGTATAGCAGACTTTTAGGTATGTCAATACCTTATGTTATTTCAGTTGATCTTTTAGTATATGCATAGGTTATATTATACGGGTTATTATCTGTTGTACCCTTAGACTGTATATATGTTAATCTCCTTATATTTATTTAGTTCATGTACTATCTATTATTTATTGCTGAGTTTTATACTCACTACCACACACCCTGGTAGTAGTTCTTCCAGGGTGAGGTAAGGAGTTGTTCTTCCTTGATTCCCTTGATTTCGAAAGAGATCCATCTGTGAACGTGTTTCTTGTGCGTTTAACACAGATTGCCACGGAAGTTAGGGCAGCGACACTGTCATTGGATTTTTCGATGAACCAAGCAGATTAGGGGTGGGGGGGTTCCATTGTTGTTTGTCATCGGGAAAAGGTAAGCGCTAATTTTTCTCTTTGTATTGGACAAAATCAACTTCAAGATGTAATTTTTCCCTTCACTGTTCTTGATCAGTTGATATGGGCAGTGATCCGAGAGTCAGTGAACAAAGGATAGGAAGAAGGGGGGTTGTCGATGGAGTCCAGGGCAGGTATATCTCAAACTTTCGTTTGTTATTTAGTGAGGTAAGCGTAGAGGTGGTTGTGGATGGTGTAAGGAGTTGAATTGGGTTATAATTTGATTTACCCATAATGCCATCGTTCTTTGCAGATCAGATTACTTTTGTATCAAGTAGTAGCGATAGCTGATTAAATACGTGTTGTGAATATGGATTAGAATTATAACTAATTTTGTTGGTGATACTATTACATCAAATTTAAGTGTAAATGGTTAAATAGTTGTTTGGGTTTTAAGTATGATGTTAACTGTACAAGTTGAGGGCTTAATTGGGAGGATAGTTACGGTGAAGTGACCTTAGATGATTTGGGGGTTTTCCTAATTCGTATTCGATAAAAAGGATGCGAATATAGGAACGATAGAGTAGTAAATAGTATGTTGTCATGTGTTTGAACTTAATGCATATTATGATTATGCAGGACGTGGATACGAGATAGGACTGTGGTCGTGAAGACATTTATTTCGAGAGTTATATTAGGTGAGTAATTTTCTACCCTTATCAAGTAGTAGCTAAACCCTGAAGTATATAACTTCATAGTATTATCACATTGACCTTAATCCCACTCTAGTACTCTAGTTTTTCTAATGCTTGATACTTAGTCGTTGACCTTTTTATAATACTCTATTGTTGTTATCACATTTTCCTTCATTATGATTATGAGTTGTAGATGTGATGCATGTAGACCTATAGTTGTTCAATTAGGTGTATTTAGTAGAGTACAGATGAAGACTTGAATTATAAATGGGATAAAAGTTTATCCTGGGGAGTTAGTAATGTCCTGAACATATAATCAAATCTTATGTTAAACCCTGGTGTTGTGTACCATTTCAGATCATGTAATTAGGTATGGTCATATGGATTGTCGATAGTGCATCACTACTGACCGAAGGTCCTAGTTTGGTTGTGATCAATTGAGTACGACTCTCTATAGGATAGAGAGTGCATTGATTAGATTAGTATGACTCTCTATAAGATAGAGAGTCTTATGATCAATTGAGTATGACTCTCTATAGGATAGAGAGTACATTGATCAGATTGGTATGACTCTCTATAGAATAGAGAGTCTGTGGTGGATGTCTATAGGTGTGACTATGCATTCATGTCATTTACATGCATGCTGGCGATTAGGTCTCCCTTGTGGTTGAAAGGGTCGTCAGTCATCCTACCTCCATGGTTACTCATAGGAGGAGTAACTGGTGTGAGGGCAGAGCATTTGATGTGCCGCACTCTACCACTATAGACAGTGGTAGTTCGATTTACATGCAGTTGTCCTGCGTGTGTGGCACTGGACCACTCATGGGTAGTGACTGTCGGAGTGGCCAACAGCAGGGACCCCCGTCGGGTAGCTTGCTCTTTATGCTTATATGCTACTCGATCATACTGCTCACTCGGCCACTCGAGAGTAGTGGTTGGTAATGATTTAGGGCAGTTGTCATATCGAGCCACCGAGGCCACACTGGGGTTATGGTAGCTTTAGGGTGAGCCGACATGACCATGGATTCTGCATTGTCGTGTCTTATGACATTCTGCATATTATCATATATATACATATATGCATGTGTGTGTATATATATATATATATATATATATATATATATATATATATATATATATATATATATATATATTGCATTTTCTATATGGTTGGGTGTCAGATATCTATACACTTGTTAGTCGGTTTATTTAATACCTTTGACCCATATCATGATATAGTGTGAGTTGGTATTACTCGTCATGTCGTATATTCTGGATATATACTCAGGTTAGATGAGGGTAGAGTAGCTGACTATCAGGTATGTCAATATCTTTTGTTGTTCAGATTATTTAGAGGGTATATGCATGTATATATATATTTATTATGCTGATGTATACCTGATGTACCTATAGATTATACTGTTGAATTACATGTGATATTTGATATATACATGTTCTCTCATATTACCGTAGAGTTATACTCACCACCACGGACCCTGGGTTTTTCTGTCGCCCAGGTAATAGGTAGAAGTCTTCGTGATGGCTTGGAGCATCGCCAGCGATCCATCCCATCTCATTTCCGAGGCTCCCGTGGATTTTAGTTTCTTTTCATGTACTTTAGTTTGTATTTGTAGTTTTATGTACTATTTGGTATTGTTGACTTGTTGGTGGTGTACACCTATGTTGGTTTCGGATTTGTATGTCGGTATGTGCGGTTGTGAGTTTTGGTATTATGTTTCCGCTGTGTTTTGATTTAATTATGTTTATTATTTTATGATTGTCGGCCCAAGGGCCTTGTATTAACAGGATATGTTGCCACGTATAGGGGAGATGTCGTTCGTTTGCTTTTCGGCTCGGCATACTCTCGGGGTGTGATAACTTTATTGGTATCAGAGCCGAAGGTTCTACGATGCCATACAATGATTTTTATTTTTGAGTCTTGGATTCTCAGGAGTCGATTTATTTTTCAGTTTTGGTTTCCTGAGATGAGATGGACAGCGGCATGAGCTCCGAGCAGTACGAAGTAAGAATTCTTGATAACTTATACTTTAGTTAGATACTTATCTAAATTTGTTCAACAAGTGTATACAGTCAGAGTTATGACACCTGTGCAAACTCGTGGTCAAGGTCATCCATCAAGACGATCAGCCATAGTGGTGGGACAAGATACAGTTACGACTGAGCCAGCTACTCAAGAACAGCCTCAGCCTCCCCTTATCGGAGGTTCAAAGTCTCAAGATTTGAATATATCACTGATTAGGTCGGAACCTGCAGACTCCAGTTGGTTGAATAATAAGGCATGGATACTTGTACTTGCGTGTTCATCCAAGGATCGACTTACTATGTTCCGAGGGGAGTCTGACCCATGGATTGCACGTGCGTGGCTAGAGAATTTAGAGGACACTTTCGAGTACATGGACTATACGGACGAGGAGAAGGTGGGCCTTGCTGCATACCACCTTAGAGATCAGGCTGTTACTTGGTGGAAAATGCAGAAGACCCTACTCGAGGAGCATGGGATTACTTGGATAATTTTTCGAGATGCTTTCTGGAGACAGTATTTCCCTTCCATATTTTCTACGACACATCATCATGAGTTCCTAAGTCTGAAGCAAGGGGACCGATCCGTAATGGAATATAATGTTGAGTTTACTAGACTTACGGAGTTTTGCCCTTATTTGGTAACCCAGGATGAAGACCGAATGTTCCAGTTCACTTAGGGCCTAGCTGCTTATATTCGAGCCAGGATGTGAGGATCGTCTATTGCCTCTTACAGGGAGGCATTGGACCGGGCCATCTGTATTGAAATGACTTCCCAATAGATTTCCAAGGAAAAGGATATCGAGAAGAAGATGCCCCAGAGTAAGAAGCCGAAACAAAATTCAATGAATCAGATGCAAAAAAAAAGCAGGATTAGAAGGGAAATACTCGAGGTTCTGGAGAGGGATCATCAAGGTGCAAAAAGGGAAGTGTCCGGCTTCTGAATATGTTGGAGGTTCTCAAAAGGGTCGTAAGAGTCAAAACAAAAGCAGATGTTATAAATGTGGATCTGGAAGTCATAAAACCCCAGAGTATCCCCTGGAACAACCTGTTTGCTATTATTTCAAGCAACTTGGGCATACCAGTCGGGACTGTACTCTGAGAGCATAGTTGGAGTATGCAGATAATTCCAATAGGGGAAAGAACCCTAGCCGGCATCGACAGTAGAGGATAGCACTATGAACGCAGTCTTATGGCCAGAGACAGCCAGTAACTCCACAGGATCAGTTATATCAGATATAGGGGGGTGCCTCTTCAGTGATGTCAACGGCTATCCAGTATCCTACATCTCTAGTAATCTACTATTCAGGGGTGCTTACACCGCAGTTATTACCAGCCAACTCTCCGGGTTATCTTATGCCTGCACCAGCGACTCAGTCTCCAGTACCACAGAGTCAGACTCACCCCGAGTGGAGGCACACTACTACTTCATCCAGGATGTAGTCGACAAATATGGAGAGTGGACATATTTATTCCATCACCAGAGATGAGGCACAACGAGCTGAGGGATCAGTCATACGGGGTATGATTTCAGTTTATTCTATATATGCTAATACTTTGATTGATACCGATAGTTCACATTCATTCGTATCTAGAATATTTCTGGGTAGAGTTGGAAGGATCCCGATGGTTCATTCTTGTGGGTTAGCAGTATCCTTGCCATCAGGGGAGGTGCTGACTAGTGATGTGAGCAAAACATATAGGGTTTTAGGAGTAGTTTTCGCTCACATCTCATTACATTTTATGTTAGTTTCATACATATGTCACCTTGTTTTACATGTATTTCCTATTTTTTAGTTTGTGTAGGGGATCGTTGGAACGCTAGAGGGGGTGAATAGCGACGTGCTATGCGTTGATGGAATTCGTTCGAGTTCATCTCTACAAAACTCCTTATGTGCAGTGGAATATAGATAATAGAAATAATAAGAAATAAGATAAACACGAACAAAAGAATATAACGTGGTTTGGAACCGAACGGTTCCTACTCCACGGATCGAGCTCTAAAGAGCACTAGCGATGCTATAAATACACCACTATGCAAACACTGCTTATCGACACAAGTCAGATATAGAGAAACCTCGTATAATTGATTTCAACAGTAATACGAAAGACAAACAAGCAAATACAATGCAAATACAAAAACAAGTAAAGAGAACTTTACAACACTTTGCTTTTGATTGCTTGAATGCTAGGTTGATCGAGTAGAACTTAGTGACCCTGAATTGCAGCAGCAACTCGCCCCAAATTACCTCAAAGAAGCATGTTGGCTTTTTCTCCTTCACGAGCTCAATTTAAAGCTTCAACCTGTGCTAGAAAATGTCGATCAGTCGGCTCAGGATCATCAGTCGACTGATGCCACTGTTGTCGTGAGACAATGGCTAGATCCACGCTGGAAATATCCAACGGATCCATCATCAGTCGACTGATTATGACCATCAGTTGACTGACCAAGCCATCACTCGACTACTGACCACAGCGGTCGAGTGAGACTCTATTCTGTGCCCAATTCCTCGAGCACCAGTCGACTGATCACATGATTAGTTGACTGCTCGAGCCAGCAGTCGACTACCCACTTCTAGCAGTCGACTGTTGGGACACATCCCGTTGTCAACCCTAGTTGAATCTCACCAGTGGACTTCCATATGACACCAATCGACTGGCACACCTTAAACATGAGGTTTTAGCCCAAGTATGATTCCCCCATACTTGCTAGACCACCCTTAGCCTAGACCTAAGCCTTCTATCCACCTCCATCAGCCTCACGCCTCTCGGATCCCTCCAATCATCCATGACTTGTTCATCCATCGTGCTAGCCTTCAGGTGCTTCCATCGACTATGTCATGCTAACGGTGTCTACACCGCCAAGGCATATTGGACTTACACCGCCAAGACTCCACATAGACTTTACGCCACCAACCATTTGACTTATGCTGCCAAGACTCCTGCTTGGACTTTACGCCACCAATACTAAACCACTTGGACTTCTCAAGTGCCAAGACTCAAGCTTGGACTTTCCCTTGCCAACCCATGTTGGACTTTCCATGCCAAGACCCATGCTTGGACTTTTCCTTGCCAAGACCAATGCTTGGACTTTACATGCTAAGTACTCAAGACTTGGACTTTCTATGACATGGTCAACTCCAGTCAACCATCAAAGTCTCCCTCGAGTCCGGTTAAACATAACTCGGGTTGATTGTATAAACAATCTCCCCAAAATATCAACAGACATTAATGTCAAACATTAAAGTCAACACACTTTGTCAAACATCAAAACATCACTCGAGTCAAACTCGAGTCTGGTCAATCGTGACCTGGGCCGATTGCACCAACAATCTTCCCCTTTTTGATGTTTGACAAAAACATATACCTTTGAGTTAGAACACTAACTCAAATTTTCTTACCAATTATTCCAAATTGGTAAGTTCACATTCTCCCCCATTTTGACATACATCAAAAAGGTTTACTCTCCAAGGAGGTCAATGTCTCATATCCAATGAGATCTTACAATCTCCCCCTTGGTCCAAGGATACTTAGGATGCCTACCATCTTTCTAGTGATAAGACCCATATCACTCAAGAGAGGCAATCCTATACTCTCTCAATTTCCAAATTGGATATCTTAAAATCCCATTTTCCTCCTTATGAGGAAAAATACTATCCATCATTCCATGATAGATACCTCCCCCTAAAGGCTTGCTCCCCCTTGACCATTGCACCAACAATGTCCTTGGGAAGTCCCAAAGCCAATAGGAACTCTAAACCATCAAAAATAAGGTTGGAAATACAACATTGAACTTTCCAACACCTTAAATTTGATACATTATCGTAACATCTCTCCTAATCCATATCCAATGGATTTCACCCTTTAAAATGTTTCCCAAAACATATCCTAGGGTTAAGAGTGGTTAGGGAACCCTAACATAGCTGAAAGTGGGGTAAACAAATCTTGTTTTCCCGAAATCAGCTTGGCAGTTGACTCTCTCAGCTACCAGTCGACTGCCACCCAGGGAAGTCGACTAATAACTGAAATATCAGAATTTTAGTTATCAGAAACGAAATTCGAAAATTCATAAATAATTATACATATATCAAAAAATCACGAAAATTCATATGTATAATACTTATGACACATACAATTGGTGAAAAATATTGGAAAAATATTTTATCCATAAAATATCGAAATTGATACAAACTTCAAAAGTGAAGAAAAACTTCTATATTTTGGCTCACTTTGTATCAACTTCATCAATGAGGATTGCTATCAAAAGATAGACTTCACTAAGGTTTTCTAAAATTATTTTAAAATGTTTTTGAAAACCTTATTTTGGATCATATTCCTTGGGCTCAATGTACATGACTTGTACACAAGCTTTCCCAGTGATCCACAAATGAAATAAGATGAGTTTTAGTTCATCTAAATGCAAAAACTATGCACCTTGAACTTAACTCATATCCTAGCATCTCAAATGTATCTAGGGTATATAAATACACATACATGTCAATGTAATGTGAGATGTGAGTTTTGTTCTCCCTAATCTAGGATTTCATGCATTTTTCTAAGGCAACTCTACTTGATTCCCTTATAAATGGAACTCCAAGTCATGTCATTGTCCTTAAATCAATTTTAATCAATTTAAATGCATGAAATGATCATGGCATAATGATAGCAATAATTAAGCATGGCCAATGATCATGATGTCATGACATATGATTAAATCTAAAAACACATGACATTTAATCCTTAATCCTAAACATGATCATGACATATAAATGATAAAAATAAACATGATGTCATGGCATGTTATATGGCAAACAAAGCATGGCATATAAAAGGTATATGTATAATAATACCTAAATTTTAATATTAATTGTCATTTCATATAATTAAATATATTTTGCCATATTATCACTTTTCTCCCTAGTGTGCCAAAAACCTAAAAAGACACACTATGACCTCTAAACCTATATTGTGCCAATTTAATTGATTTTTCATAATTTCAAAAATGTATTGGCACATCCTAAAATATTTTAGGATCAAGGATTAAACCTATTTCCAAAGTATCCATAACCTTGAAAATAACCTAAAGTGCCACCTTTACCATGGTTAGGTTAACTACCTTTCCATTTAAAGTTGGCACACCCTAAACCCATCTAGCGTGAATCAATCACACTCTTAGGAACCCAAAAACTATTTGAGCTCCTAAGGTTAATTAGGTATTCCTTAGGGATAACCTCCCTAGATACCTTCCTAATGACCCTCCTAGGCTTGTTAGTCTTGGTCATTGTGGTCTTACCTAGGTTGACTCTAGGGGTAACTCCCCTTGCAACCTTCTTAGTGGCCACCCTAGGTTTCTTAGAAACCATAGCCACTAGGCACACACCATGGTCAACTCTAGGGATGACTTCCCTTATGACCTTGGCTTTCCTAGACCTAATTTGTGTTCCATAATCAAATGGAACACTATGATAAGCCACCTTAGGCTTAGGTTTGTGACCCAAACTCTTCTTGCCCTTGGGTGACTTTTCTCTCTTTGGCCCTAGGTGTTGACTCTTGGTCCTAGACTCTTGACTTTGACCATTTGACCCTTGAAATTGATTTTGCATCTTCTTAAGGGTCTTTTCTAATTTTTCAAGCCTTGACCTCAAGGCTTGGTTCTCAATCTCTAATTGCCCAATTTTAGAATTTTGATTTGGTCTTTGGGCAATGTTCTTCCTAGGCATATGCCTAGTCTATTTGGGATTAAAACCTAGGTGATCTTGCACCTTTCTAATTGTCTCCCAAGGTAGAATTAGTCTTGAGTTATTTGACCTAGGTTTGTCCTTAGATAAATTGTTTTTAAAGACATTAGTCCCAAATTTCTCCTTATTATCCAAGTGGACATTTTTAGCTCCTAAACAAAAATATTTGTTATTCCTAGCATGCTCTTTATGATAAATAGAAAGATTGCCAAAATTAGTTCTAGCATGCTTTTCATGATGAATTGCAAGAGAATTAAAATTCCTAGCAGACTTTTGACTTTTAAATTTAGAAGGTGCATTATTAAAATATACCTTAGGGTTACCCTTAGCTCCCCCTACTTGTGATGCTCCCCATTGAGTTTTCTTCTCCCCCTTTGGGCATTGATTCTGGTAGTGTCCCGGTTGTCGGCATTTGAAGCAAATCACTTGCTCCTTGCTTTTGGTTGTTGAGGGACCGACATCCTTAACTTTTGGTGTCGGTGGAGTTTTTCTTACTCTCTTTGGGCATTTGATCTTGTAATGCCCACTTTCCTTACACTCAAAGCAAATTATATGATTTTTATTTAAACCTAAATTGCTTGAGTTACCTAGGGTATTTGTGGTGGTGATCGGAGTGGGTTCCTCATCCCTCCCGGAGGTTGAGGCTTCTCCTTGATTTTGCTCTAGCTCCGGTGTGGATGGTCTCCCCTCCCCCTCAATCCTTGAAGTGGAGGCTTCTTCCACTTCTTCCACAGATCCGGAAATTGATTCCCTATCAACTTCCGAATCCTCAAGCTCTTTAGATGACGATGTACTTGCTTGAGCTTGAGAGGGTGAGCACTCCTCTTCTTCTTCTTCTTCTTCTTCTTGGATTGATGATGAATTTTCATGAAGCTTGGCCAAATCGCTCCATAGCTCCTTGGCATCCATGCACTCACCTAGGCTACACAAGAAGTCATTAGGAATTAAATCAAAAATGAAATTGATTACCTTCTTGTTTTTCTCAAATCTTTGGAGTTGATCTTCACTCAATTTCTTCTTCTTGAGGAAGCCACCCTTTGGTATTTTTGGATATTTGAATCCTTCCATCAAAACGGACCACTCCTCAAGGTCTCTCATCATCAAAAAGTTTTCAATTCTCACCTTCCAAGAATTGAAGCCTTCTCGTCCATAGAAGGCATAGGGAATTGGGGTGTTGATATCCCATCCCAATTGTTCCTCCAACTCCATTTTCACCCTCTAGCGTGCTCCCTCAGTTGTTAAACTTTGAAGAGCAGCCTCGCTCTGATATCACTTGTAGGAGATCATTGGAATGCTAGAGGGGGGTGAATAGAGACGTGTTATGCATCGATGGAATTCATTCACGTTCGTCTCTACAAAACTCGTTATGCGCAGCGGAATGTAGATAATAGTGATAACAAGAAACAAGACAAACACAAACACAAGAATATAACATGGTTCAGAACCGAACGGTTCCTACTTCACGGATCGAGCTTTAAAGAGCTCTAGCGATGCTACAAATACACCAATATGCAAACACTCCTTATCGACACAAGTCGGAGGTGGAGAAACCTCATACAATTGATTACAACAGTAATACGAAAGACAAACAAGCAAATACAATGAAAATACGAAAACAAGTAAAGAGAACTTTACAACACTTTGCTTTTGATTGCTTGAATGCTAGGTTGATCGAGTAGCACTTGGAGACCCTGAATTGTAGCAGCAACTCGCCCCAAATTACCTCAAAGAACCATGTTGTCTTTTTCTCCTTCATGAGCTCCATTTAAAGCTTCAACCTGTGCTGGAAAATGCAGATCAGTCGACTGCTCGAGACCATCAGTCGACTGATGTCACTATTGTCATGAGACAACGGCTAGATCCACGCTGGAAAGATCCAACGAATCCATCATCAGTCGACTAATTATGACCATCAGTCGACTGATCAAGCCATCATTCAACTGCTGACCGTAGCGGTCGAGTGAGACTCCATTCTGTGCCCAATTCCTTGTGCACCAGTCGACTGATCACATGATCAGTCGACTGCTCGAGCCAACAGTCGACTGCCCACTTCTGGAAGTCAACTGTTGGGACACATCCCACAGTCAACCCTAGTTGACTCTCACTAGTCGATTGTCATATGACACCAGTCGACTTGCACACCTCAAACATGAGATTTTAGCTCAAGTATGGTTCCCCCATACTTGCTAGACCACCCTTAGCCTAGACCTAAGCCTTCTAGCCACCTCCATCAGCCTCACGCCTCTCAGTTCCCTCCAAGTCATCCATGACTTGTTCATCCATCGTGCTAGACTTCAGGTGCTTCCATCGGCTATGTCATGCTAATGGTGTCTACACTGCCAAGGCACATTGGACTTACACCGCCAAGACTCCGCTTGGACTTTACGCCGCCAACCATTGGACTTATGTTGCCAAGACTCCCGCTTGGACTTTACGCTGCCAATACCAAATCCCTTTGACTTCTCAAGTGCCAAGACTCAAGCTTGGACTTTCCCTTGCCAACCCATGTTGGACTTTCCATGCCAAGATCCATGCTTGGACTTTTCCTTGCCAAGACCACTGCTTGGACTTTACATGCCAAGTACTCAAGACTTGGACTTTTCATGACATGGTCAACTCCAGTCAACCATCAAAGTCTCCCTCGAGTCAAACTAGAGTCCGGTTAAACAAAACCTGGGTTGATTGTATAAACAATCTCCCCAAAACATCAACAGAAATTAATGTCAAACATCAAAACATCACTCGAGTCAAACTCAAGTCTGGTCAATCATGACCTGGGTCGATTGCACCAACAGTTTGGATATCTGCTCTTTGTACTTTTGTGTCCAAGATAGCATTTCGAGGGGAAAAAGGTGCACTTTTGGAGCAAAAAAAGGGCATTTTATAGCTAGATGCAGAAGGGGACACAGCCAGAGCATGTGGCTACACACGGTCGTGTCCAAGGGACAAAATCAACCACCCCAAGGCCACACATGGCCTGGCCATGTTGAAACACACGGCAGTGTGGCGACCCAGCAAGTTGATGCGACTAGGGTTTTTTCCGGATTTCGTAGCGATATGGTGCGATGTCTGTTGGGATGTATAATGAAAAGTCTATCTTTTGTATGAACATCTTTATTTTTGAAATAAAAATCACATGATCATTGTTTGCATATTTATGGTTGTGCATATTGTCTAATACATTACATTATTGATAACATGGTGTGTAGTGTCACACGGGAGATCATGTTATCATTTCCTTGTAGAGTTTAAGTAGAGGCTCAAAGCCGAGATGGTTTTGGACAAACCATTGATATGGTTGTAGTGTGATTTGGTATTGGTTTATCTTGACCATAGAATTATACTAGTACACTTTGTATGTATTGAGCAGGACTGACTTAGAGGTGATTCAATTTATTGCTGACTACATAATTGAATCGGAACTCGGATATTATGGTGTACATGTCATAATCCCGATATAATAACGGGTACATGTACTTAGTATTTATTTCTTTGATTTACCAATGGGCGAGATTTATAGATTAAATCGATAGGCTTGATAAGTTGGGAAATGATATTATTTACATGGTGTGCCATTGATTATAGGAGGAAATCGTGTCCTATATATTAGGATGATGATTTCTCCTTGAGGAGCTCATAAGGTTCATCATGTAAACCCTGCAGGTGGACTTGGTCCGACATGATGAAAAAGTTGAGTGGTACTACTCATGGAGTTAGATGTTGATTAATTAATTGTCAGTAAATTAATTAATTGATGGACATTCAAGATCTTAAACATGGGGAGATATTTGTATAATTAATATATTAAGCCCATATTTACTTATAGGGGTTGGTGAGGTAGATCAATGATAATCCTCTAGTGGAATGAATTATCATTAATGGATCGGACTTTATGTGGGCCAGATCGAACTCCTCCTCATGGTCCCTATTGTAGCCTATTAAAACCCTCATGAAGCCTAGATCTAATGGTGGAAAATGGAACTCTAGATTCGACGGTAGTGGTTAAATCTCTAGATCCGACGGTGGAGATTAAATCTCTAGATCCGACGGTTGAGACTAAATCTCTAGATCCAACGATGGAGATTAAATCCCTAGATACGACGACTGAGATTAAATCCCTAGATCCGACGGTGGAGATTAAAAGGAGGCTTAAGCTTAACTCTATAAATAAGGGCTTAGGTGGCAAGGAGATGGGACATCCAATTAGGGTTAGGGTTTTTGGAGTTGGCTTGAGAGAAGAGGTGGGCGGCAACCCTAGGTTGTCTTCTTCCTATTGGGCAGTGGCAAGCCTTCTAGGTTTTGGCTCTTCTTGGCTGGCAGTGCCTCACCCTCTCTCTCTCTAGGTTGGCCGACAACTCCTCCCTCTCTCTCTCTCTCTCTTTGGTCGGCTGCAACCTTTCTTCAAGGTTGGCCGATGCTCCTTCATCCACTCCTTGGCCGACGGCAACATCAAGCTCCTTGGCTTGGTGGTCGGTCCTAGATAGGAGAAGAAGTTTTGTTTTATTCTTCCCTTTGTTCGGAGCAAGCAAGAAAGGGAAGAACATGATCTAGGAGGCTTCGACTTTTGGAAGATCGTCGCCCACATGACATCCAAAAGGAGAAAGGACATACAATAGAAGAGCTTGAGGTAAACTGTAACGGCCATAAAATTCCTAGCAATTTTACAAGAATTTTTGCATGATTATAATGGGCTTTATGTGGGCTCTTTTAAAAAATAAAAGAAATAGAGCCAAGAAAGGATGCATGGCCTAGAAATTGAACCCCAAACCTCTAGTAGATAGCTAAGCCCTAAGATACATCCAATAACTAGAAGCCCAGCAGGGTTGTGCTATTAGAGGAATATAGGAAATGATAGATAAGGGTAAGGGAGGCTAAGGGACACCTTCAAGTGAATAAATAGGGAATGAGGAGACAAGAGAAAACCCAATTTTCATTCTCCACTTCTCCTCTTCTTCTTCCTCACCGAAAACCCTAGGCTCCCTCTTCCATTTTTCAAAAGCTAATCAAGCTAGGAGAAGGCTCTAATCTTGGCACAACCTAGGGTGTTTTCCAAATATTAACAAAGTGAAGGATGTAAGTATCCCCTCACCTGCATACAAGTTGTTTCGATTGATGTTATTATGTAAACCCCTTCATGAACTTTCGGCCAAGACCCTTCTTTGTGTTTTCCATGATGATACATGCTATACCTTGTATGAATATGATGATGATAGGTTGCTAGATAGGTTTGGTTAAGTGTTAGATCTTAAAAACTTCAAGAAACTTTCGGCCAAGACCATTCTTTGTGTTTTCCATGATGATCCATGCTATACCTTGTATGAATATGATGATGATAGGTTTCTAGATATGTTTGGTTAAGTGGTTGATCTTCAAACCCTCATATAACTCTCGGCCAAGCCCCCTTTGGACCCCTAATGTTTTTTTTTTGACATGCTCTAGATGAGTTCATGCTATGTCTTGATGTTAGATGAAGAAAACATGTTCTATGCTATGCTCTAGATGAGTTCATGATATGTTTTGATGTTAGATGGAGATAACATGTTCTATGCTATACTCTAGATGAGTTCATGATATGCTTTGATGTTAGATGAAGATAATATGTTGTTAGCTAACCTAAATTTAAGTGCTTGATCCTTTAAGTTCCTTGAACCATTCGGCCAAGACCCATGTAGGTCTATTATGCTATAATCTATAAGTTGTCATGCTATGTTATGAATATAGATGAAGGTAACATGTCGTTAATTAACCTAAATTTAAGTGGTTGATCCTTTAAGTTCCTTGAACCATTCGGCCAAGACCCATTTAGGTCTATTATACTATGATCTATAAGTTGTTATTCTATGTTATGAATGTAAATGAAGGTAACATGTTGATAGCAAAGCTAGATTTAAGAAATGGACCTTAGGATTCCTTGAAGCTCTCGGCCAAGACTTATCTAAACTCCTAAGTGCCTTCCATGCCATGATTTATATGCGAAAGAATTAATATGTGGTTAGTTAGATTATATATAAGTTGTTTAGGGTTTAAAATTTTGCTAGAACTCCATGAAGTTTAGATCACACCATGTTATGTTTGTTCATGATGTTTATGCCATGCCCTATATGTGTGTGATGTTAGCATGATGTTAAGTAGTCCTTGCTCAAGTTGTTTAGTATGATTGGTTTATATGTCACTACCATATGTCCATGTTAATTGTAGGAATGCATGATTATGTTCTTTTCATTACCATGTTAAATGCATGATCATGTTATACTCATTGCCTTGTAAATTGTATGAATGTATGATATGTTATAAAGAAGGAACATAATATGTATGAAAAGAAATATGATATGTTATGAAGAGGGAACATGATATGTTATGAAAAGCAATATGATATGTTATGAAGAAGAAATATGTTATGATATGAAGAAGAAACAGGATATGCCATGATAAGGAACATGATATGTTTATGAAAAGAAATATGATATGTTATGATAGGAAGCATGATATGTATTTTACTTTCTGCATGGCTTGTACCAGGACCCTAACAAGGTCCAAGGGATGGGCTCCTATGTGCCCCTGGGTCGACGATCATAGTACGGACTCAGTATGGGATGGATTCCCAGATGCCCTAAGTCGACGGTCATAAGTACGGGCTTAGGATGGACTTCTGTTATGCTGCCCCTAGGCCGACGAACTTAGTACGGGCCTAGTACTCTAGTGGGTTCAGGATTAGCTACCTCGGGTCTATTAGGGATGCGCGCTATGATGATGATGATGTGGTACAATGTCGGGCCCAATATGTTGAGATTATGTTTAAATACCTATAATATATGTTTTCAAAGAGCATCTTACATATATCCTTAGTTCGAGTCTGGATCATTATGATGTTATATGCATGTTATGCTTGCTTATGTTCTTGTATGTTTATATGCATGTTATGCTTGCTTATGTTCTTGTATGTCTATATGCATGTTATTCTTGCTTATGTTCTTGTATGTCTATATGCATGTTATGCTTGCTTATGTTCTTGTATGTCTATATGCATGTTATGCTTGCTTATGTTCTTGTATGTTATATGCATGTTATGCTTGCTTATGTTCATGTATGGTTATATGCATGTTATGTTTATTTATGTTCTTGAATGTCTATATGAATGCGATGTTTATGTTCTGGTATGTTTATATGCATGTCATGCTTATATGTTCTTGTATGTTTACATGAATGTCATGCTTATATGTCTTTGTATGTTATATGAATGTTATGCTTATAAGTGTTATATGATCATGTCACTACTCTATGTTTAATGCTTGATGTATGGTTTTTGTGAGTAGGACAAGATCTTACTAAGCCTATGTGCTTATAGTTTATGTTCCCTTGTACTGCAGATAAGGGTAAAGGGTGGCTAAACTAAAGGGAGCAGCAGGAGGGGCAAAGTGTGTGTGGTTGTGGCATGGTGGAGGAGATCTGTTTATGTTTCCCATACTTATGCTTGTTTTTCCTTTAAGATGATTTTTATGAACTTGAACTAAGTACTTATGAAATAATGATGCATGCTCTGATTAAAAAGAAGTAATTATGAAATGATGATGCATGTTTAAGTTTAAAAGAAGAAAAAAAAGAAGTCTAAAGTCTTCCACTGTAAGAAGTATATGTAGTCTTCCGCTGTAATGCATGTATGTACGATCGCATCGCGCCGCCCCTCCGAACCCCTGGAAAGGGTGGGCGTGACATAAACAAGAGGTATAATTCTTGTTTATGTATGTTTTCTTATTCTATGCAAGTTGTATGTATTGTATGTGGCTAATTTACTTGGACCCCGAAGACAAATACAAAAACCGGCGATCCGTACATCGTCTATTCCATGACTAATCGTAGATAAGAGGTAGGTTGCTTGAACAATAAGTTTGTTCAAGTGACCACTCTAATCGAATAGCACGACAATGGATCGGTTGCTTGGGTAATCCCTCTTCGTCAAGGATTTATTTTTTTGTAATCTGGGGACGTAGATGGGATCGCCATGCACAAGATGAAGTGGAAAGTGAAGTTTCCACCTTCAATTGGTATCAGAGCCACGGTTTCCGATTTTGTGTGTTTAGGATTCGATTAATTTTATGCACTTATCATATATAGTATGTGCCAGGTAATAGTAGGATGTGCGTAGGCTAACTTTTTGGTTGCAGGCATAAGATCCAACTATTATGGTCATATGTGTGTGTATGTGATTGGATGTGTGTAATTGTAATATTATTTGAATTCTCGGGGTCGACGAGGCTAGTATTTATTTTTTTGTAATTAAGTACGGAATTTTTTAGCCACTCTTTTATTTTAGTTTACTTTCGATCTAGATTTTATGTACACTCCTTCGTGGAGTATAGGATCGATGTATGTAAATTAAAAAAATATTCTCGGCTCGGATCTCCGAATGGCTTGTACATGGCGTAGGAAGGAGCGGACGAGATGGCGATACGACGAGAAGCATATTGGAGAACAAAAGCCAAAATAGTTGGAAAATATTTTTTTCATATTTATTGCTTCTTATTTGATATGCATGTCATGTGCTAGAAAAATTCCTCAATTTTAAATTACTAAGTGGGAGAGGGATATTTTTTTAAATTCCCATGGCCTCCATTACAATTTGACATGTGATGCAAACAAATTTGCGCGTCGGCTCTGAGTGCCTTCTGTTGGATCGAAGCGATTCGCTAGAGGGGGGGTGAATAGCGAAAAACCTTTTTTTTCTTTTCGAGTTCATATCAAAACAATTAAGTGCAGCGGAAAGATAAATGAAACAAAAAGAGACAAGATATTTTTTTACTTGGTTCATAGCCTTCGGCTACTACTCCAAGGCCCTAACGGTCCTAGACCGTGTACGGAGGGCAATTCACTAAAACACTCCTCCTCGTTAGAGGTAGGAGTTTGACGATTACAAAAACCTTCAAAGCAAAAAAGATAGAGAGACAAACCCTCTCTTCTATTTAAGTAAAATGCAATGATAGAAAACCTTGATTAAAAAGAATTGCAATATTGAAAGCAATAACAAAGTAAGATTATACCAACAACTAGAAAAAAAGAACTTAAGCTAGGGTTGTTGGCAGCACTTCGTTGTTGTAGAGTCGTCGGAGAGTCGCAGCATTGCGGAGGCTTTTGAGCACTTAGAATTGATGAAGAAACCCTACGTTAGGACCTCCTTTTATAGCCTTTGAGCCCCTTTATGAGAGGAACCCTAGCCAATCATATTTGAGCACCACTCCCCTTGAAATTTGGTGATAAGCCTTGACTCCTCGAAGCTGATCCTTTGACCATCAGTCGACTGATGGCCATCATCAGTCGACTGATGGCAGCATCAGTCGAGTGCTAACCTCCGACAGTCGACTGATTGACGGCAGTCGAGTCCTCCAAGCTGGCAGTCGACTGATGCTTGCTGCAAGTCAAAGTTAGCTCAACAAAAACATAATTTCGACAGTCGTCGACCATCCGATCTCGACCTAGACCATCTATAGGATGTCTTTGGTCGGATCTACGCTTAAGATCATCCCCGTAAAGAGGATACGACCTCACTTACGCTCACACACACACGAGCTTACCTCGATACTTACTGTGTCGCTTTCGCTTCCGGCCTTCCACCCGATTCCTTCGGCTCCCTCCGAAGTCACCCGAGTGTCGCCCGACCACCGCGGCTTCCTCCGGGTGTCGCTAGCCTTCAGCTCTAGCTATAGCAATTTTCTGCACACTCGATTCAGCTCGTGAGATAACGACATGAGCTTAACTTTGTATCGTTTGCTATAATCAAAACTCAGGTTCAACTTAGGTGCCTACTGCACCAACAATCTCCCCCTTTTTGATTTATGGCAAACCCACATACAAAGTTAAGAAAAATAACTTAAGTGCATTAAGCAAAATGAGTAAGAGATATGCATGAATGAGCAGGAGTATAAAAACTTTTATGCATGAATGAGCAGAAGTATATAAAAACTTTTTGTTCAAGTGCTCCCCCTTGAGGAATCCTCCCCCTTGACCGAGGGTGAGTACTTGAGGAAGAGTTTTAACTCTCCCCGTTGGTCTTGAGAAAGAGTTTTAACTCTCCCCCTTGGTGTTTTCTACTAAACAAAAGAATTAAGTAACCAAAATTACTTAATATTGGCCATAGTATTTAAAATAAGTTTTAAGAGATCAACCTTGGCCTTTACTTCCATTTGTTAACAAGTTAACTTAAAGTTAAGTAAATTACTTTCATTTTGTTAACAAGAACAAGTTAACTGAATGTGTTTAAGTTAAGAATTCTCTTGACTTGTTTTGTTAACTTAAAGTTAAGTAAGCCTTTTCCATACAAAAAAAATGATCCCTTAACTTTGGCCTTTTTCTCCCCCTTTTGCCATATATCGAAAAGAGTGAGGGTGTGTGTGAAATAAGTATTAATTTTAAAGTCCAAGCATGTTCCACATTATTTTGAAAATAATATACTGAAAATAAGTTCATCTATAAAATGTTCGACTCATATTTGGCTTGATTGATATGAAAGATCAACCAGTCCTGGTCAGAGTCGGTTAGTATGTATGATTATACTCCGTGGTTCATAGTGATGCACTAGCTCTACATCTGGAACCAGGAGTAAGGTCCTAACATCTCACGCCCATCTACGTGGCTAAGTACACAAACACATTAGTCCTATATGTTGTGGGATGTACTGGCTCCTTAAATCTATAGGTGCATGATATCTAAGGTATGTCCTATGCTAGTTCCATAAAAATGAAAATTAAGAAATAGTAGTAAGAAAATATAATTTGCAAGTTCCTATTCTACTACGCACATGCCCAATTTTCGTCTTAATAGACTAAATTTGGCTTCGGGTAGGGGTTTAGTAAATAGGTCTGCTAAGTTAGACTTTGATTCGACGTATTCGAGTTGTATGGCTACGTTGGCCACATGTTCTCGAATGAAATGGTGTTTGACCTCTATATGTTTGGTCCTAGAGTGACATATCGGATTCTTTGTAAGATTAATTGAACTAATGTTATCTACGTGAAGTTTAGTATTCGTAAAGTCTAACTTAAAGTCGCGGAGAGTGTGCTTCATCCAAAGAAGCTGAGTGACACACTCACCCATCACGATGTATTCGACTTCGGTGGTAGATAAGGCAACACAGTGTTGCTTCCTACTGCACCAACTCACTAGACTCGAGCCGAGAAGTTGACAACAACCACTCGTACTCTTTCTATCGAGCTTACTACCGGCATAGTCCAAATCGGAGTAGCTGGTTAGTTCGAACTTGGTAGATCTAGGATACCAAATACCGACATTAAGTGTACCCTTTAGATATCTAAGGATACGCTTGACTAGAGTTAGGTGAGACTCCTTGGCACAGGTTTGAAACCTTGCGCACATACTTACTTCAAATAAGATATCAGGTCGGCTTGTAGTTAAGTAAAGGAGACTCCCTATTACGCTCCTATAGTATTTTAAATCAATTGGGTTTCCAATTACATCTTCTTCTATATTAACATTAGTTGCCATTGGGGTATTAATAATTTTAGCGTATTGCATTCCAAAGCATTTAATTAATTTCCTAGTATATTTGCGTTGATATAGGTATATTCCATCTTTAGTTTGTTTAATTTGTAGACCTAGGAAGAAACTTAACTTGCCTACTAAATTCATTTCAAATTCACTTTCCATAAGTGAAATGAACTCATTTAGTATGATTGAGTTGGTGGTTCCAAAAATAATATC
Organism: Wurfbainia villosa; assembly: GCA_025175895.1. NCBI lineage: Eukaryota > Viridiplantae > Streptophyta > Magnoliopsida > Zingiberales > Zingiberaceae > Wurfbainia > Wurfbainia villosa. Next base: position 30,979,862 of record CM045992.1, on the reverse strand, counting down.
ATCTACGTAGATTTGGGCTATGAATATGTCTTTACCTATGGTTTTTATGAAAAGAGTTGGGTCAACTACACCTTGGTTAAAACCTTTGGACTTAAGATAAATCGAAAGTTTCTCGTACCAAGCTTGAGAAGCTTATTTAAGTCCATAAAGAGCTTTCTTTAACCTAAGGACATGATCGGGTTTGTCTAAACTTTCGAAACCGGGGGGTTGACTAACATAAACTTCTTCTTTAATGTATCCATTTAAGAATGCAGATTTCACATCCATTTGAAACAACTTAAATCCTCGATGTGCTGCATATGGTAATAGCATTCGAATGGACTCTAATCTAGCTACTGGGGCATAGGTCTCGTTGTAATCTAAACCTTCGACTTGACTAAACCCTTTAGCAACTAGTCTAGCTTTATTTCTAACTACTTCACCTTTATCATCAATTTTATTTCTAAACACCCACCTTGTTCCAATGATTGTTTTATCTTTAGGTGGTGGTACTAATTCCCATACTTTGTTCCTAGTGAATTGAGCCAACTCTTCTTGCATTGTAATAATCCAATCGGGATCAAGAAGAGCTTGGTCAATAGTTTTGGGTTCAATTTTAGAAATCAAAGATATTTGACTAAGGTTTATGTATGAGGCTCTAGTTCGAACTCCTAGACTTGGATCACCTATCACTTGGTCGATAGGATGATTCGTTTGAGTCCTAGTTGGATTTGGGTTTGAGTCTACAACTTGATCCATAGGATGACTCGTTTGTTGGGAATTGCTTCGGAGGCTCGTCGGCTCCCATGTCCCCGGATTAAAATTTTCACTAATGAAAACTAATCCAGATGGGATGAGTTTCCTAAGCACAACCAATTCATCGTCGTACTAATGACTTGAGCAATTGCTTGAACAAACTTGTTGTTCAAGTAATCAACTCTTCTAGTCGGTTAGCCGCGGAAGAGACGACGGACGGATCGCCGGTTTTTGTGTTTATCTCCGGGGTCCATGATTATACAAATACATACAAATGTAAACTAGTATAATCAACACATTCTAATATAAGGAACATAATAATAAGAACATGCAAAGATCAATAATAAAAGTTGTAAAACTTTTATACCTCTCGATCTTCTACCGTATGTCCTAACCTCCTTGTAGACTTCGTGTGGGCGAAGATCCTCCACAAGTTGAAGCCTCCTAGATCACATTCTTCCCTTCCTTGCTTGCTCCGAACAAAGAGAAGAACCAAACAAAACTCTTTCTCCTATCTAGAACCGACCACCAAGCCAAGGAGCTTGATATAGCTGCCGACCAAGGAGAAGAGGAGGAATAGGTTGAGCGCCGGCCAAGGTAGAGGGGAAGATGGAGTGGGTGCCGGCTACACCTTAGGAAGAGAAAGGAAGCAAACCCTAATCTCCCACCTTGTTGCCGCCCAAGCCAAAACCCTAACCTTAATCCTTTGGGCACCGGCCAAAGCAAGGAGGAAGATGGAGTGGGCGTCGGCTACACCTTAGGAAGAGAAAGGAAGCAAACCCTAATCTCCCACCTTGTTGCCGCCCAAGCCACAAGCCAAACCCTAGCCGCCCAAGGGACAAACCCTAATCCCTCCTTGGATTTCTTGCCGCCCAAACTCTTGAGAGGCAAAACCCTAATCTTCCAAGCATTAGTTTGTCGCCCAAGCCTTAGCCCTCTATTTATAGAGTTGGGCTTAAACCTCCTTTAATCTCCACCGTTGGATGTAGGGATTTAATCTCCACCGTCGGATCTAGGGTTTCATCCCAACCGTCGGATCTAGGGTTTCATCCCAACCGTCGGATCTAGGGTTTTATCCCATCCGTCAGATCTAGAGATTTAATCTCAACCGTCGGATCTAGAGATTTAATCTCAACCGTCGGATCTAGAGTTTTATGTTCCATCATTGGATCTAGGCTCCATGAGGTTTATGTTAGGCTACAATAGGGACCATGAGGAGGAGTTGGATCTTGGCCACCCGATGGATCGGAACCACACAAACTTGATCCATCAATGATGTTCCATTCCACTAGAGGATCATCATTGAATTACCTCACCAACCCCCATAAATTAATATGGGCTCCATACATTATTTGTACATCCATCTCCCCGTGTTTAAGATATCGAATGTCCGTCAATTAATTGATTTACTGACCATCAATCAATTAACATCTAACTCCTCAAGTTGTACCACTCAACCTTATCACTATGTTGACTAAGTCAACCTGCAGGGTTTACATGATGAACCTTATGAGCTCCTCAAGGGGACATCATCAACCTAATATATAGGACACGGTTTCCTCCTATAATCAACGGCACACCATGTAAATAATATCATTTCCACACTTACCGGGCATATTGATTTAATCCATAGAAATCTCACCCTTTGGTAAATCAAAGAAATAAATACTAAGTACATGTGCCCGTTATTATATCGGGATTAAGAGCATGTACAACATAATATCCGAGGTCCGATTCAATTATGTAGTCAGCAATAAATTGAATCACCTCTATGTCGGTCCTGCTCAATACATCTAAGTGTACTAGTGTAACTCTATGGTCAAGACAAACCAATACCAAGCTACACTACAACCATGCCAATTGTTTGTCCAAAACCATCTTGGTTGTGAGCCTCTACTTATATTCTACAAGGGACTGATAACATGATCTTCTGTGCCACACCAAGCACCATGTGATCTACAATGTAGAGTATTAGACAATATGCACATATATAATAAATATAAAGTGAAAACAATGATCATGTGATTCTTATTTCAAAATAAAAATATTCATACAAAAAGAGCTAGACTTTCAGTATACATCCCAACAATATCCCACTTATACTAAAAGACTATGCTGTCATCACACATCCATACATCTGATTCCCTTTCCCTCCACATGCCTATCAAAGCTCTCGCTAGAAGGGCCTTAGTGAAAGGGTCTACCAGGTCATCCTCTGATGCAATCTAGGCGACAGCAACTTCTACCTCCTTTACGATTTCTCGTATTAGGTGGTACTTTCGCTCTATGAATTTACTTACCTTATGGGCTCGTGGTTCCTTCGAGTTTGCAACCGCACCATTATTATCACAATAAATTGTGATATTTCTGGGCAAACCAGGAATCACATCCAAGTCCATCAAGTTTTCTTTGGCCGCCTAAGAGGTCGCCACATACTTTCCATGGTGGAGTCTCACACGATTCCGGACACTCCTCCATACAATGGCTCCACCTCCCAAAGTAAATACAAAACCTGAGGTAGACTTACTGTTATCCCTATCAGATTGGAAATCGGAATCCGTGTAACCCACAGGGAGTAATTGGTCTGCCCGGTAAACTAGCATATAATCCCTAGTCCTTCTCAGGCACTACAATATATGCTTTATCACAGTCCAATGTCCCTGCCCTGGATTACTCTGATATCTGCTGACCATGCCCACGGCATAGCATATATCAGGTCTCGTACATAGCATCGTATACATGAGGCTTCCTACTGCCAAAGCATAAAGAACCGCCTTCATCTCCTCTATCTCCTCAGATGATCTAGGACACATCTCCTTAGATAAAGGAACTCCATGCCTGAAAGGTAGAAAACCTTTCTTGGAGTTTTGCATGCTAAAACGATCCATAATCGTGTCTATGTATGAAGCTTGGGATTAGCACACTAACCTTGATCCCAAGGATGTGTCCCACTTCTCCCAAGTCCTTCAAAACTGTTTGGACAACCATACCCTTACGTCCGATAACACTCTGATATTGTTGCGAACTAACAAAATATCATCTACGTATAGTACAAGAAATACCACTACATTTCCGTCACATCTCTTGTATACACAAGACTCATCCGGACTTTGAATAAATCCATAAGTCTAGATTTACCTCATCAAAGCGGATGTTCCAAGACCTCAAAGCTTGTTTCAATCCATAAATGGACCGATTAAGCTTACATACAAGATGCACTTTGCCCTTAGCAATGAATCCCTCTGGTTGCTTCATATAGATGTTCTCCTCACGACTTCCATTAAAGAAAGTTGTCTTGACATCCATCTGCCACACCTCATAATCCACATGAGCTGCTATGCATAAGAGCTCCCAGACCTTATTTGAATCCATAGATTCAATCTCAGTATTCATTGCACTTTACAAAGATGCTGCATCTTTATCTTGGATTGCCTCGTCATATGTCCAGGGATCAGGTTCATGTTCACCAGGGACCAAATCGGAAGATTCTCCCAAGAACATGAATCTATCAGGCTGTCTCACAACCCTCCCACTATGACGAGGTATCACCTGTGTATCCTCTGTGACACGAGGTGCAGTGACATGTGGTATATCCTCTTGTACCGATGGTACTGAAGTCGGGACTTCCCCTGTCAACTCCTCAAGAACAATCCTACTCGTGGGCTTATGGTTGATCACATAGTCCTCCTCTAGAAATCTGGCATTCGTAACGATCACCCTCTTATCTTTAGGACTATAAAACAAACCACCCTTCGTTCCCCTAGGATAGCTAACAAACAAGCACACTTCTGTACGAGGTTCCAACTTACCAACATCAACCTTCAGCACATGTGCTGGACTCCCCCATATCCGAATATGTCTTAGACTAGGCTTTCGCCCAGTCCACAACTCTGTGGGAGTAGAAGGCACTGATTTAGATGGAACCAAGTTCAGAATGTACACCGCCGTATCTAGAGCATATCCCCAGAATGAATCTGGCAAGTCAGAATAACTCATCATCAATCTAACCATCTCCATAAGAGTCCTATTCCTTCGCTCTGCTACACCGTTCTGCTGGGGTGTGCCAGGTGCAGACAATTGGGATTGAATCCCAACCTCTGATAAGTAGTTCCTAAACTCTCCCAAGAGGTACTTACCACCATGATCAGATCGTGGTGTCATGCATATCTTGAATAATCATCTATGAAAGAGACAAAATATTGAAGACTACCTCTTGCCTAGATAGTCATAGGACCACACAAATCAGAATGAACCATTCCTAACACATCTTTGGCTCTATACCCCTTGGCCTAAAAAGGCCTCTCGATCATTTTACTTTCCAAGCAAGATTCGCAGGTTGGGAGATCCTCCACCACTAATGAACCCAAAGGTCCATCAGCTATCAACCTTTGAATTCTACTCAGGTTAATATGACCAAGCCTTAGATGCCAAAGATATGTTTGGTTCATCTTCGAAGGTTCTTTTCTCTTATTAGAATTAGAAGATGAGTTATAAACTTCAATTTGCATCGTGGGAGGTTTTTGGTTCAAGTGTTTACAAATTTCTTATCAATGTACCTGAATAGATATTTTCCCTATTCCTTTTTATAACAACTCTGTCATTAAAAGAAATAGAATATCCATCCATAAACAATTTAGAAACCGAAATTAAATTCTTTATAAATAAAGGTACATAAAGGGAATTTTCCAGAACCAAAATTTTATTTTTCTTAAGAGATAAATAAAACTTCTCCCACTGCAATAGCCGCCACCTTCATGGCATTGCCTAAGTAAATGGTAATCTCCCCTTTAGCTAGTCGTCGAGTTTCCTGGAACCCCTGCAAAGTGTTGCAGACATGATTAGTGGCTCTCGTATCTACACACCAGGTGCCGGTAGATAATGCCTCTAACCATGTTTCAACGACTGGACCAAAGGATATACATTTGTTCTTGCTTCGGATTGGGATAATCCTTCTTCTTATGTCCAGTCTGCTTGCAAGTGAAGTACTTGCCTTTCGGCTTCTTCACTCCTCCCACCACCTTTGCTCCACCTTGTTTCTCCTTCCTCTTTCCTTTCGGATTAGAAGTAGAAACCTTTTTGAGCAACCATGGCTTGAGGACACTCTTTGAAGAGTGCATACTTGTACTTCTTAGCAGATAAGACAATATCTAGATTCTTTTCCAATCAACATTATTTGGGTACAGTAAGTTTATTTCCTTTAGTATCATAGTAAGTGGACTGAAAGTCATTTTTGAAAATCCTAAGAATCACATTGATCAAAATATTAGATTTCAAAAATTATTGATTCCTCAAAACAATAAAATTTCGAAATCAACCAACACCTCAAAACACCGAGAATATCGCATGCCATGATAGTGTGGACGTATACGAATTCTACATTTGTAAGAGGAGGTTTTACCCATTAATTTTACTATCTTGTCAACCTTACTTTTTGACAAATAAAATTAATAGTTGGTTCCTCTTTGACCCTACAAATAAAAGCAGTGACTCCGATGGGGAGGATACTTTTTATTTGCATCTAAGTGTGCACCATTACACGGTACTAAGGGAATTATCTCGGATTATGTGCCTTACCGATGTGGAAGTACACACGCTCCTAAATAATTTCTTATAACCATTATTTGACCTAGTGATCCGCAAACAAACTCATCCGATGGAGAGGAAGGCACTCAGAGCCGACACACAAGTTTGTTGCATCACACGTCAAATTGTAATGGAGGTCGCGGGAATTAATTAAAATATCCCTCTCCCACTTAGTAAATTGAAAATGAGGAATTTTCAAGCACACACAACATGCATATAAAACAAATCAGCAATAAATATGGAAAAAATTAGAATTTTCCCAACTATTATGGCATTGTTCTAAATCAACCAACACCTCAAAACACCGAGAATATCGCATGCCACGATAGTGTGGACGTATACGAATTCTACATTTGTAAGAAGAGGTTTTATCCATTAATTTTATTATCTTGTCAACCTTACTTTTTGACAAATAAAATTAATAGATGGTTCCTCTTTAACCCTACAAATAAAAGCAGTGACTCTGATGGGGAGGATACTTTTTATTTGCATCTAAGTGTGCACCATTACACGATACTAAGGGAATTATCTCGGATTATGTGCCTTATCGATGTGGAAGTACACACGCTCCTAAATAATTTCCTATAACCATTATTTGACCTAGTGATCCACAAACAAACTCATCCGATGGGGAGGAAGGCACTCAGAGCCGACACGCAAGTTTGTTGCATCACACGTCAAATTGTAATGGAGGTCGCGGGAATTAATTAAAATATCCCTCTCCCACTTAGTAAATTGAAAATGAGGAATTTTCAAGCACACACAACATGCATATAAAACAAATCAGCAATAAATATGGAAAAAATCAGAATTTTCCCAACTATTATGGCATTGTTCTAAATCAATATGCATCCCGTCGTGTCGCCACCTCATCCGCTCCATCTTTTCCCGTGCGCAAGTCACCAAAGAGATCCGAGCCGAGATATATCATTTTAATTTACATCCATCGATCCTATACTCCACGAAGGAGTGTACAAACTATCTATATCGAAAGTAAACTAAAATGATCGGCTAAACAATGTCGTATTTAATTACAAAAATTAAATACTAATCTAGCCTCGACAACCCCGAGGATTCAAATGATATACATACAATCACATACAAACAATCACATACACACATATAGCCATAATAGTCGGATCTTATGCCTGCAACCAAAAAGTTAGCCTACGCACATCCTACTATTATCCGGCATACTCAATATATGATAAGTGTGTGAAAGTAACCGAATCAAAAACACACAAAACCGAAAACCGTGGCTCTGATACCAATTGTTGGGAATTGCTTCGGAGGCTCGTCGGCTCCCATGTCCCTGGATTAAAATTTTCACTAATGAAAACTAATCCGGATGGGATGAGTTTCCTAAGCACAACCAATTCATCGTCGTGCTAACGACTCGAGCAATCGCTTGAACAAACTTGTTGTTCAAGCAATCAACTCTTCTAGTCGGTTAGCCACGGAAGAGACGACGGACAGATCGCCAGTTTTTGTGTTTATCTTCGGGGTCCATGATTATACAAATACATACAAATGTAAACTAGTATAATCAACACATACTAAGATAAGGAACATAATAATAAAAACATGCAAAGATCAATAATAAAAGTTTTAAAACTTTTATACCTCTCAATCTTCTACCATATGTCCTAACCTCCTTGTAGACTTCGTGTGGGAGAAGATCCTCCACAAGTTGAAGCCTCCTAGATCACTTTCTTCCCTTCCTTGCTCGCTCCGAACAAAGAGAAGAACCAAATAAAACTCCTTCTCCTATCTAGAACCGACCACCAAGCCAAGGAGCTTGATATAGTTGCCGGCCAAGGAGAAGAGGTGGAATAGGTTGAGCACCGGCCAAGGTAGAGGGGAAGATGGAGTGGGCGTCGGCTACACCTTAGGAAGAGAAAGGAAGCAAACCCTAATCTCCCACCTTGTTGCCGCCCAAGCCAAAACCCTAACCTTAATCCTTTGGGTGTCGGCCAAAGCAAGGAGGAAGATGGAGTGGGAGCCGGCTACACCTTAGGAAGAGAAAGGAAGCAAACCCTAATCTCCCACCTTGTTTCCGCCCAAGCCACAAGCCAAACCCTAGCCGCCCAAGGGACAAACCCTAATCCCTCCTTGGATTTCTTGCCGCCCAAACTCTTGAGAGGCAAAACCCTAATCTTCCAAGCATTAGTTTGCCGCCCAAGCCTTAGCCCTCTATTTATAGAGTTGGGATTAAGCCTCCTTTAATCTCCACCGTCGAATCTAGGGATTTAATCTCCACCGTCGGATCTAGGGTTTCATCCCAACCGTCGAATCTAGGGTTTCATCCCAACCGTCGGATCTAGGGTTTCATACCATCCGTCGGATCTAGAGATTTAATCTCAACCATTGGATCTAGAGATTTAATCTCAACCGTCGAATCTAGAGTTTTATGTTCCATCATTGGATCTAGGCTCCATGAGGTTTATGTTAGGCTACGATAGGGACCATGAGGAGGAGTTGGATCTTGGCCACCCGATGGATCGGAACCACACAAACTTGATCCATCAATGATGTTCCATTCCACTAGAGGATCATCATTGGATTACCTCACCGACCCCCATAAATTAATATGGGCTCCATACATTATTTGTACATCCATCTCCCCGTGTTTAAGATATCGAATTTCTGTCAATTATTTGATTTACTGACCATCAATCAATTAACATCTAACTCCTTGAGTAGTACCACTCAACCTTATCACCATATTGACTAAGTCAACCTGCAGGGTTTACATGATGAACCTTATGAGCTCCTCAAGGGAACATCATCAACCTAATATATAGGACACAGTTTCCTCCTATAATCAACGACACACCATGTAAATAATATCATTTCCACACATACCGGGCATATTGATTTAATCCATAGAAATCTCCCCCTTTGGTAAATCAAAGAAATAAATACTAAGTACATGTGCCTGTTATTATATCAGGATTAAGAGCATGTACAACATAATATCCAAGGTCCGATTCAATTATGTAGTCAGCAATAAATTGAATCACCTCTATGTCGGTCCTGCTCAATACACCTAAGTGTACTAGTGTAACTCTATGGTCAAGACAAACCAATACCAAGCTACACTACAACCATGCCAATGGTTTGTCCAAAACCATCTTGGTTGTGAGCCTCTACTTATATTCTACAAGGGACTGATAACATGATCTTCTGTGCCACACCAAGCACCATGTTATCTACAATGTAGAGTATTAGACAATATGCACACATATAATAAATATAAAGTGCAAACAATGATCATGTGATTCTTATTTCAAAATAAAAATGTTTATACAAAAAGAGCTAGGCTTTCAGTATACATCCCAACATCGTTTGAGTTCTAGTTTGGTTGGAGTCCTCTATCACTTGGTCGATAGAGTGACTTGGTTGACTTAGGTTAGGATTAACACTAGACCTGATCTCCGGATCAGAGTTAGGTCTAGTATGAGTCGGCTCGCTAATTAGGGTTGCCGGGGGTTTTGTAGGTTTGTGTCCTTCATCAAATACTACATTGATTGTCTCCTCGACTCTAAGGGTGTCGTGGTTATATACTCTATAAGCTCTGCTTGTAATCGAGTATCCTAGAAAGATTTCGATCGTGGTTTTGGATGTAAATTTCCCTAGGTAATCCTTAGTGTTTAGGATATGTACCTTACACCCAAATACCCTAAAGTACTTGATGTTAGGTATTTTATCGTGATAAATCTCGTATGAGGTCTTAAGGTGACTCTTTACCATAAGGATCCTATTTTGGACATAGCATGTCGTACTCACGGCTTCCGCCCAAAACCTATCGGGTAGGTTATACTCATTTAACATTGTCCTAGCGGCTTCTTGTAGGGTTCTATTTTTGTGTTCTACTAGGCCATTTTGTTGTGGAGTTCTAGGGCAAGAGAACTCATGGTGGTATCCATTTAGGTTACAGAATTCTGTAAACCTATGGTTTTCGAATTCACCACCATGATCAGTCCTAAGTCTTTTGATTTTAATGTTTTGTTGATTTTCTATTAACTTAAATAGGTTGATTAATTGATCTAGGGTATCACTTTTGTGTTTGATGAACCTAACCCAAGTAAATCTAGAGTAGTCATCAATAATGACTAAACCGAATTTACTTCCATTAAGTGACTTAGCTCCGTGTGAATCAAATATATCCATGTGTAGGAGCTCAAGAACACTTTTGGTTCGTTCTTGATTAGTTAATTGATGTTGTGTCCTAGATTTTTTACCTTGTTGACAAGCATTACATATTTTATTATCCAAGTTATTGAGGTTAGGCAAACCTCTGACTAAGTCACTCTGACTCGTCTTGTGGATGAGTCTTGGGTGTGAGTGGATGATTCCTCTTGCCGTGTCATAAGACACTTAGTTGAGGAGTTAGTTAAGTTAATAGTGTAAATGTTGTTATTTCTAGTTCCCTTAAGAATTATTTTAGAGGTTTCGTTTGTATTAATTGCGCATTCATTTTCTAGAAATATGACCTTATAGTTATTATCACACAATTGGCTTACACTAAGTAGATTATATTGAAAATTTTCTACTAATAAAACATTTTGAATAACAAAATTTGAGTTAAGCTCAATATCAGCTGATCCTATGATTTTGAGCTTGCCGTTATTTCCGAAGGCTACCGATCCTTGTCGTTTGAATTGAAGCTTCGAAAACTTGAGTTGATCCCCGATCATGTGTCGGGAGCAACCACTGTCCAACATCCATTGATCATACATGCAAGGTAGTTGGATCGGATATTGGATTTATTAAATATTGGTTGAAAATTATTAACCTAAATCATCTCACCCATATCTACATGATCAAACACGTTAACCCTATATGTTCTTGTGAGATGACTTCCAATTTTACTTGATTTAAATTTAATGACTTAAACACTTGTCAACCTTGCGTTAGATTCGGATTTGACCTTATCAAGTCACTTTTTCAAGATCATGACTTCCAGGTCATGGCGAGGCACAGAGGCCTTCTTTGATCGGAACAACGACCACTTCCTTAGACAAAGCCATTTTCAAGAAAATAGTAACTTGACTCACCTAAGACCACTTCCTGGTCTAACTAGTCTAGGATACGGCGAGGTAGCTTCAGCTAGTTCCACTCGGTCAAGTGAACCGAACTAGATACGCCTTATCTAGCTCGAATACACGAGACTCTGTTTTCCTAGCGTACTATCATCTCGCCGCGTCCTGGTACTATGTTATCAAGTGTTGACGAGTTATAGTCCTATCTAACCATTCTAAAAAAAAATCAAACTAAATAAAAACTTAAGCATGCAATTTCTAAGTTAAAACACAAACAAATTTTGTACTAGCTCCCCCTGGACCGTTGAATCGATTCTGTCTCTCCACATAGTGGATTTGGTCCTTGGGAACCCAGTACTGGTTTGATCCTAAGTTTGAAATCAAGGTGGTCTTAGGGACCCATGCTTGGACACACTTTTTATGTCGACTTACAATCGACATATATGACTTATTGGTCGTATTTGAGCTAAACCCTAGCCCGGCCTTGTTGTACATGGCCCTTTGTGATCCAAGTAGGAGGTCAAGTCCTTTGGATCCCAAAGTAAACCTTTCCAACGTATTCCTAAGATCTTCGACTTGACTCTTCAAGAGTGAGTTCTCAACTTCGAGTTTTTCAACCCGAGTTGAGTCCTTCTCTTGAACTCGACTAGTCGAAGAGGTTAGGGAGACCTCGTGTTTGAGGAGTTTAACTTCCTCAACCAGGGTCTCGACCTTGGACTCGGACTTAGCTAACTTTCTATTTAAAAACTTAATTGCACTATAAAGTGTAGTAATGAGAGACCGACTTACCTTGAGTGTATCTTTTGAACCGGATGCGTATCCGTGGCTTGTCTTGAATAGTGCTTCGCAGTCTGACTCGTCTTCGGTTTTCGATTCAAGTTTTGGTTCCAACTCCGTCTCCGATTCCACCGATTTAGCCATGAGGACTCGATCATCATCTTCTTCCTCGGAAGCTTCTTCCCAAGTAGCATTGAGTGCCTTTTTGTGTTTTGGTGCCTTGCTCTTGAGTTTTGGGCATTCGGACTTGATATGTCCAAACCTGTTGCATTCATAACACCTAATATTTGAACTTTTAGGCTTACCTTCGTTGGGTCAAGTGACGGTTCGTTTTCGGCCCTTGACTATCCTCCGAACTAGGTTGGCTAGTTCGGCCTCCATTTCCGAGTCGACCTCTGAATCCGACTCATCCTCTTCTTCCTTCGGGGGTGGCTTGCTAGCGGTTTTCTTCTTTGAACCTGCAAATAGTGCTATACCTTTCTCGGGTTCCGAGTTAGACTACTCATGAAGTTCAAAATTAGAAAAAATTTCATCTGACCTAAGTTTAGAAAGATCCTTGGAGACCTTGTAGGCATCGACCATGGATGCCCACAAGGTAGTCCTTGGAAAGGAGTTTAGGACATACCTTATAAGGTCGCGGTTTTCGACCTTTTGCCCGATTGCGTGTAGATTGTTGACTATGTCCTGGACGCGGGCGTGGAGTTGCATCGCTGTTTCATGTTCCTGCATTTTTAGATTATATAATTTATTAAATAAAAGGTCGCGCTTACATACGTTGGCTTCATTGGTCCCTTCGTGTAGCTCCACTAGCTTTGTCCAAAGGTCCTTTGCACTGATGAAGGGGCCGACGTGATTTAACTCCTCCTTGGACAAACCGCATTGGAGGATTTGTGTTGCCTTGGCATCAGCTTCGACTTGTCGTTTTGTCACAATGGTCCATTGGTCATAACCCAAGGATTCACCCACTTCGTTAGTCGGAAGTGTGAAACCCGTTTGGATTATGATCCACATCTCGATTTGGGTTTTGAGAAAGCATTCCATCCGACCTTTCCAGTAACGGAAATCATCTCCATTGTAAAACGGAGGTCGGACGGTCATAAAACCCTCGAGATGGGCCATTTGGAAGGGAAACCTTGCACAAAAAAAATACCAAAAAAAATGAAAAAGGTTCCAAGACTTCGCCTTGGATTAGTAATGTAGGAAATGAAAAGAAACAAAAGGAATAAACGAGAAATAACCAACTAAAATAAAAGATGATCACTTACAACCTTCGATGTCCCCGAAATGGTACTAAACGATGGTTTTTGGGGATGAAGACAGCCTGTTACGAAGTTTTACCCTCGTAAGAAGTGTAGATCTCTCCGAGAGCTTCGTTTTAGTAGGTAGCCCGTTTCGTGAGTCAACTTATACGAAAAGTTATGCCCGTTTTACCGTTGGCTACTCCAAAAGAGAATACTTGCAAAACAAAACCAAACGAAGAGTACCAATACTTCGTCTTGGATTAGTAGTGCGGGAGAAAAATTTAAACGAACGAAAAACAAATCTATAAAAAATGCTAGATTGGTGGTTTCACCAAATCTAAGTGCCCCCGGCTCTGATACCAATTGTTGGATTGAAGCGGTTCGCTAGAGGGGGGGGTGAATAGCGAAAAAGCTTTTTTTTTTCTTTTCGAGTTCGTATCAAAATAATTAAGTGCAGCGGAAAGATAAATGAAACAAAAAGAGACAAGATATTTTTTTTACTTGGTTCGTAGCCTTCGGCTACTACTCCAAGGCCCTAACGGTCCTAGACCGTGTATGGAGGGCAATTCACTAAAACACTCCTCGTTGGAGGTAGGAGTTTGACGATTACAAAAACCTTCGAAGAAAAAAAGATAGAGAGACAAACCCTCTCTTCTATTTAAGTAAAATGCAACGATAGAAAACCTTGATTAAAAAAGAATTGCAATATTGAAAGCAATAACAAAGTAAGATTATACCAACAACTAGAAAAAAAGAACTTAAGCTAGGGTTGTTGGCAGCACTTCGTTGTTGTAGAGTCGTCGGAGAGTCGCAGCGTTGCGGAGGCTTTTGAGCACTTAGAATTGATGAAGAAAGCCTAGGTTAGGACCTCCTTTTATAGCCTTTGAGCCCCTTTTCGAGAGAAACCCTAGCCAATCATATTTGAGCATCACTCCCCTTGAAATTTGGTGATAAGCCTTGACTCCTCGAGCTGATCCTTTGATCATCAGTCGACTGATGGCCATCATCAGTCGACTGATGGTAGCATCAGTCGAGTGCTAACCTCCGAATGATCGATTGACAACAATGAGTCCTCCAAGCCGGGCTCGATGCTTGCTGCAAGTCAAAGTTAGCTCAACAAAAATATAATTTCGACAGTCGTCGGCCGTCCGATCTTGACCTAGACCATCTATAGGATGTATTTGGTCGGATCTACGCTTAAGATCATCCCCGTAAAGAGGATACGACCTCACTTACGCTCACACACACACGAGCTTACCTCGATACTTACTGTGTCGCTTTCGCTTCTGGCCTTCCACCCGATTCCTTCGGCTCCCTCCGAAGTCACCCGAGTGTCGCCCGACCACCGCGGCTTCCTCCGGGTGTCGCTAGCCTTCAGCTCTAGCTATAGCAATTTTCTACACACTCGATTCAGCTCGTGAGATAACGACATGAGCTTAACTTTGTATCATTTGCTATAATCAAAACTCAGGTTTGACTTAGGTGCCTATTGCACCAACAGAATGTACCAACACTTTAGTAGGTATTGAATTAAGGCACATAGTGGCGGAGTTGCGTGGATGCAATGGGATGTAGCTTCTATGGACAAAGAACACTTGTAACAACACTTGGACGTAGTAGATGAGTTGTATTCGAAGCTGGTCGTGCATTTCTTTTATAAGTCATTTCCAGTCGACTTGAATGCCCTCCAATCGACTCCACATTAGGCCATCGATATGGTACTTCGGCCTTTCCAGTCGATTGCACCTATTCCAGTCGACTCCAGGTCACCTGGATCCACATCGGGAAATTTGCCTTTCTAGGCGATTGGACCTCCCCAGTCAACTGAAACTCTTTCAAACTGAGTTGTTAGATCTTTAATCGATCACCAGCTAATATTGCCAACTGGGTATCCAGTCGACTGGACCATACTCAGTCGACTGTACTTCAGTTGACTATTCCCTACAAAATGAGATTAGCAAAAATAAATAGTATAAAATACAAAAGCAGTAGTAATACTGCTCGATCTTGACTTCTTAGTCCCATGCGGACTATCTGTCGGATCGATGCCTAGCTTTGTCCTCCTACAAAGGACTCGATCTCACCTTTTTACTCGAGGTTTACTAGCAGGTTGTCTTGCCAGACTTACCATACTTGACATCCGATCTGACCCACCGGGGCTTCTCGCCAACTGTCCGATCTTCCCCGACTCAACTAGACTTCATGTCGATTGTCCGATCTCCTGACCCAATCAATCTTCATGCCAGATGTTCGGTTTCATGACTCACCTGGAATTCCTGCCTGATGTCCGATCCTCCTAATCTATCAAGTCTTCTGCCTAGTATCCGGTCATCACGACCTACTAGGAATTTCCATACTTTGCCTAGTGTTCGGTCTGTCTGACCTACGACGATTTCCTGTTAAGCCTGCACACTTAACACATATATCAAACTACAAGTAATTTCTAACTTTAACTATGGTTCATACATCAAAACTAAGGAGAGGTGCTTTCTGTACCAATAAAAATTACATTTGAAACCCACTCGGGGAATTTAATTTCTTTAATGTGGCTAGCCTGTAGCAACTTATCCACCTCTTCTGCAATGATCTTGTCTTTTTCCAGTCCAAAGTGCCGCCTCTTCTGTTGAACTGATCGAACTCCTCGAATAATGTTTAGATGATGCTCTGCAACTCCGGGATCAATCCTCCTCGGGTAATGTACATCTTTGGTGAAGATATCTTCGTTTCTTTATAGGCAGGCATTGTGTTCTTCCTTTACCTCCAACTATTGTTCTATCTGAGTTATTTTCTGGGGAGCTATTTGTTGGAGGATCATGGCCCGGCTAGAAGGGGGGTTGAATAGCCCAATGTCGTAGATGGAAATCACTCGTCTTAATTGTCTATGAGAATGATTAGCGTAGCGAAATAATGCTAAAGCAAAAGGCAATTAAGCAAATACAAGAAGTAAAGAGACAAATGGTAACACAATTATGTAACGTTGTTCATGACCCTCTCCACTAATCCACGGACGATTCATAAGGCGAATCACTCTCCAACTCAAATCACTAATCTCTCCTTTAGCTTAAACAAGGTGGAGGTAACCTATTTACAACAATTCAATCCCTCTTACAATAGAATAGAAGTAAGCACAAGAAAGAGGAGTGAAAAATGTTTAGGGCACTTGGGAGTATGAATGGTAGTTAAGCATTAACCTCCCCAAGACACCCAAGGCCTCCTCTTATAGAGAGGAAGTCATTCTTCCCATTGGGCATGCAGCAATCAATTGCTGCATGCTAGCAGTCGACTGATGTTGTAGCCATTGTCTCACAATGGGTTCATCCACGTTGGCATCCATCCAACGGATAAACCATCAGTCGACTGATAGAACTATCAGTCGATTGCTCCAAGCAATCAAGTGACTCAAAATGGTTCTGTGCTCACGACACCTCTGAACAGTCGACTGTCATCCCCTGCCAGTCGATTGATGGTGCAACAGTCGACTACCAGACCCTAGCAATCGACTACTGGGCCAGAAATCCATCAGTTAAATACCAGTCGATTGATCTTAACTTGGATCAGTCGACTGGTATCGGGTAAAACCTCAAACAAACACTTGTTGAGCATCCGACTAATCCAATTATTGGGTAAAACCTCAAACACAAGTTTGGTCGTCCGACTTGTCGGGTAAAACCTCAAACCTAAGTTTGAGTGTCCGAACTTGACTTAGCCATTCAGCCAAGTTCACCTATGAGCTACCCCGTCGCGAGTTACAATCTCTCATCTTCCAATGGAGTCTCTCACCGAAGCTCTCTTCGTCCGACCACATCACTCGGATGCACTAAGCCTGCGGCTCCTCCAGTGCCATCCTTTGCATCTCACCCTGAAGTCTGCTTCCTTTGGCTTCACTCCTATGCTCCTCGTCCGGTGGTCCCTTGGATGCACCAAGCCCACGGCTTCCGCAATGCCATCCTTCACTGATTCAAGGACCCGAGACATGAGATGGTGAACTCGCCAATGCTTTCATAAAGTCAACCTTGTGTGATTCACTTAAATCCTACCCAACTTAAACACACACATCAAATCACATAAACAACCTAACTTAAAATCTTTGTCACACACATCAAAACCAAACCATACTTTGGTTGATTGCCCTAACAATCTTCCCCTTTTTGATGTGTGACAACATGTTTAAGTTAGGTAAAACATTAACCAAAACACTAAGGCAAGGAAAGCATGTAAACATAACATGAGTATCAAAACACTCCCCCTTAATACATGCAACTCCCCCTTAACACATGCTAATTCTCCCCCTAGCATGATTCACTTAAACACTAACATTTTTCCCCCTTTGACACCATCAAAAACATCAAATATATGTTATACAATATGGCATCACTATCTAAGGGAATAAAATCATCAAAATCAGACTAAAACCATTTAAAATAGATTACTATGCTTGTGCACAGTACATCAGTCGACTGGTTCAGATAGTTAATCGACTGGCACCTAAAAACATAGATTTCTAATTTTTGAACCCAAATTCAGAAATGCATTAAAATTTCTAGAAAAATTGAAAAATCATGAAATTTGGAGAACACATTTCTAATGAGTGCCTTTATCAAGGAAAAAATATTTTTCATGAAAATTCAATCAATTTTTGAAATTAAGGCAAAATCTCAAAAGTTTAAAAATCACTAAGGTTTGTATCAACTTGAAAGCCTAGTTTTGTCTTGGAATGTTTCAAAACATAAACCCTCAGTTTTTAAAACATGAAATGGTCTTAAAACATTTAAAATATCCAACCATGATCTTTGGGCAATATGTCCATGAATTAAACATAAGCTTTCCCCATGGTTGGTCTATGATTGCTATGTCATGATACTCTAAGTGACCCATCTAAATGCCATAAGCATTAGTGAAACACTTGTATCAACCTAACATCTCACCCATGTTATGTTTTCAATCAAGTTCTCCTTATGATGAATGTGAGATGTGACTAAGGTATTTATACTTAACCATAATTTCATGCAATTTCTACCAAGGTTAAGTATTATTCAAAAACACCCATTATGATCATAAAACAAGTATTATCCATAACTACACATCATGATCATACATCAAGTATATCCTCAAGTATCACAAGTCATGATTCAAACAAAATTACCCAAATCATTTACCATGCTCATAATAAATCAACCACATAATATGATAAGAAAAATATTCAAGTATGGTTGACATCCTAGGGTTCTCTAACCTTTAAGGATTAACATGGGAACCCAATATAAATTCTTTCCAATAGGGTTCACCAAGTACTCCTTTGGCATCCATTTCCTAGCTACCATTATTGTTTTAGATTGACCTCTAGCAATTAAAAAATGATAGGCTTTCTCATTCCTAGATCCCTTATATCCTAGGACATTTTTGTTGAAACTTGCCCTTTGGCTCCCAATGATCATATTTAATGTGTTTGAGCCAATTGTGAATTTTTCAAGGGCCTTAGTAAGGAATTCTACCTTTTCCCTTAAAATCCTATTCTCTTCTAAGCATGCATCATTAACACTAGAAGAAATAGCATTATCATGTGAACATGAATTTTTTAATTTTTCTTCTAGATTTTTAATTTCATCAAGCATGCATTTATTTTTCTTTTTCATTCTAAACAAGTCCTTAGTTAAACTGGTAATCATTGAAATGACATCATGGGAGGGTATTTTATTTACCTCACTTACCCAATCCCCTTCTTCCGAATCCGAAGTAGACACTCTCCCTTCACTTGAGCTCTCCTCCTCACTTGAGCTTGCTTCTTCTCTTTTGGATGAGGTGGAGGCTATGTCATTTATTCCCATTAATGCAAATGGGAGACTATTTATTCTTCCTCCGATGAAGATGGATCATCCCATGTGGCTTTCAAATTGTGGGCTTTTTGTAGGGATGTATACTGAAAAGTCTATCTTTTGTATGAACATCTTTATTTTGGAATAAGAATCACATGATCATTGTTTGTATATTTTTATGGTTATGCAATATTGTCTAATACTTTACATTGTAGATAAACATGGTGTGTGGTGTCACACAGGAGACCATGTTATTGACCCCTTGAAAAGTATAAGCAAAGGCTCACAACCGAGATGGCTTTGGACAAACCATCGGAATGGTTGTAGTGTGGTTTGGTATTGGTTTGTCTTGACCATAGAATCACACTAGTGCACTTTGTGTGTATTGAGCAGGACCAACTTAGAGGTGATTCAATTTATTGCTGACTACATAATCGAATCAGACCTCAGATATTATTTAGTACATGCTCTTAATCCCGATATAATAACGGGCACATATACTTAGTACTCATCTCTTTGATTTACCAATGGGTGAGATTTATAAATTAAATCGATAGGCTCGGTAAGTTGGGAGATGATATTATTTATATGGTGTGTCGTTGATTATAGGAGGAAACTGTATCCTATATATTAGGATGATGATGTCCCCTTGAGGAGCTCATAAGGTTCATCATGTAAACCTTGCAGGTTGACTTGGTCCCGCATGATGAAAAGGTTGAGTGGTACTACTCAAGGAGTTAGATGTTGATTAATTAATGATCGGTAAATTAATTAATCGATGGACATTTGAGGTCTTAAACACGGGGAAAAAATGTACAAATAATATATGGAGCCCATATTATCATATGGGGGTTGGTGAGGTAGATCAATGATGAACCTTTAGTGGATTGGATCATCATTAGTGGATCAGACTTTATGTGGGCTTGATCCATGGGTGGCCAAGACCCAACTCCTCCTCATGGTCCCTAATGTAGCCTATTAACACCTCATGATGCTTAGATCCAAAAGATAGAAACAAAACTCAAACATCCATTGGTAGAGATTAAATCTCTAAGAACCGACAATTGAGATTAAATCTCTAGATCCGACGGTTGAGATTAAATCCCTAGAACCAATGGAGGAGATTAATTCGTGACTTATCCCTAACTCTATAAAAGGATGCAAAGAGATTTGGCGTGACATACATGATAGGAGAGCTAGGGTTTGGGAGGCAAGAAGGAATCCTATTTGAGATAGGATTAGGATTAGGGTTTGGAGGCAAGGGTGGCACCAAATAAGGAAGGTTCTTTCTCTCTTCTTCTTCCTCTTTTGGCCAACGTCCAGCACCCTTCCCAGCTCTTTTCTAGCCTTGGCCGGCGCCCAAAAGCTTCCTTTTCCCTCTCCTTAGGTGGTGGAAATAAGATATAGGGCTTCCCTTGGTGTCTTGGTTGTTTTCCACCATCTTCTCCTTCATCTAGTTGGCCGGCGGCAAGGATAAGTTTGGTTCCTTGTTGGTTGTTTCTAGTGAGGCAAAAAACCTTGTTTCTATTCTTCCTCTTGCTTTGGAAGAGCAAGGAAGGAAGATTTGGCATCTAGGAGCTTCGACTTTTGGTGGATCGTCGCCCACACGACGTCCAAAAGGATGAAGGTCATACATTAGAAGATCGAGAGGTATACCTATTCTACTTTCTTCTTTTGTTTGTTGCTTGTTCTTGTTTTTCAACTATAAGCATATTATAAATCTGTAAATGGCTAAATAATACTTGGATCCCGAGCATAAACACAAAAACCGGTGATCCGGACATCGTCTATTCCGTGGCTACTCGTAGAATAGAGGATGGTCGCTTGAACAACTAGTTTGTTCAAGTGACCTCTCTAAACGAATAGCACGATGATGACTTGGTTGCTTTGGCAATTCCTTTTGTCTAGGATTAAATTTTTTTAATCCGGGGACATCGAAGGGATCACCATGGACAAGCTACCGAGGTGAAGTGAGAAGCGAAGTTTCCCCTCACGAACTCGATAAGCAAAACCCTACAATTGGTATCAGAGCCAAGGTTTCCGATTTTGTGTGTTTAGGATTCAGTTAACTTTTATGCACTTTTTCATATATTATATGTGTCGGATAATAGTAGGATATGCGTAGTTTAACTCTTTGGTTGCAGGCATAAGATCCGACTATTATGGCCATATGTGTGTATGTGATTGTATGTGTGTAAATATTTATTTTGTTGAATCCTCGGGGTTGACGAGGCTAGTATTTAGTTTTTGGTAAATTAAATACGACATTGTTTAGCCGCTCTTTATTTTATTTTACTTTCGATCTAGATTTCATGTACACTCCCTCGTGGAGTATAGGATGGATGGATGTAAATTAAAATAGGTTTTAGTCTCGGCTCGGATCTCCGGATGGCTCGTACATGGCGTAGGAGGAGCGGACGAGATGGCGATGCGACGGGAGTCATATTGAAGACAAAAGTCATAATAGTTGGAAAATAATTTATTTTTCATATTTATTGCCTTTTGTTTGATATGCATGTCGTAGGCTAGGAAAATTCCTCAATTTCAATTTACTAAGTGAGAGAGGGATATTTTTATAAATTCCCGCGGCCTCCATTACGATTTGACAAGTGATGCAAACAAACTTGCGCATCGGCTTTGAGTGCCTTCCTCCCCATCGGATGGGTTTGTTTGTGGATCACAAGGTCCAATATGGTTATATAAAATTATTAAGGAGCGTGTGTACTTGCCCATCGTAAGGCACATAATCCGAGATAATTACCTTGGTACCGAGTAATGGTGAACACTTAAATACAAATATAAGTATCCTCCCCATCGGAGTCACTGCTTTTATTTGTAGGGCCAAAGAGGAACCAACTATTAATTTTACTTGTCAAAAAGTTAGGTTGATAAGATAGTAAAATTAATGGGTAAAACCTCCTCTTACAAATGTAGAATTCGTATACGTCCACACTATCGTGGCATACGATATTCTCGGTGTTTTGAGGTGTTGGTTGATTTTAAAATTTTATTGTTTGAGGAATCAATAATTTTTTGAAATCTAATGTTTTGATTCATGTGATTCTTAGGTTTTCTTTCAAAATGACTTTCAACCCACTTGCTGTGATACTGAAAGAGAACAAACTTACTGGACCCAACTATATAGATTGGAAGAGGAATCTAGACATTGTCTTGACTGCTGAGGAATACAAATATGTACTCCTCGAAGAGTGCCCTCCCAAGCCTGCAGATAATTCTGGGGAAAAGGAGAGAGAGAGCTATAATAAGTGGATCAAGGCCGATGAGATGGCGGGGTGTTATATTTTGGCATCTATGTCAAATGTACTGCAACATCAGCATCAAGTCATGTCCACTTCTTATGATATGATGCTCAATCTCAAGGAGCTTTTCAGACACCAGAATCGGGCTGTGAGGCAAGAGGCCATGAGAAACTTGATGGCGACCACCATGGTCGAGGGAACACCCGTGAGGGATCATGTTCTCAAGATGATGACTTATTTGAATGAGCTGGAGGTCCTAGGAGCTGAGATCGATGGGGAAACCCAAGTCGATATCATACTCCAGTCTCTACCTAGGAGTTTTGAGCAGTTTCGCCTCAACTACAATATGAACAAGAGGTTGTATTCGTTGACAGAACTCCTGACAAAACTACAGGCACCAGAGGGACTATTTCGTCAGAGTGCTCAGGCACATGCAGTGGTGACCCAGAAGGTTTCTACTTCTAAGCCGAAAGGAAAGAAGAAGAAGAAACAAACCGGGGCGAAGGCAGTGGGAGGTACTCAGGGAGGAGTGGAGAAGCCAAAAGGCAAGTGCTTCACTTGTAAGCAGACTGGACATTGGAAGAAGGACTGCCCCAACCGTAAGAACAAAGGTATATCTTTTGGTCTAGTCATTGAAACATGTTTAGCGATGTTATCTACCGGCACCTGGTGTGTAGATACGGGAGCCACTAATCATGTCTGCAATACTTTGTAGGGGTTCCAGGAAACCAGACAACTGGCTGAGGGGGAGATTACCGTATACTTGGGCGATACCACGAAGGTGGCGGCTGTTGCAGTGGGAGATGTTCATTTTTCTTTTGAGAAAAATAAACTTTTGGTTCTTAAGAATTGCCTTTATGTACCCTTATTTAGAAAGAATTTAATTTCGATTTCTAAAATGTTTATGGATGGATATTCTATTTCTTTTGATGACAGAGTTGTTATAAGAAGGAATAGGGACATTATCTGTTCGGGTGCATTGATAGGAAATTTGTATACACTTGAACCAAAACCTCCCACGATGCAAATTGAAGTTAATAACTCATCTTCTAATTCCAATAAGAGAAAAGAACCTTCAAAGATGAACCAAACATATCTTTGCCATCTTAGGCTTGGTCACATTAACCTAAGCAGAATTCAAAGGTTGATAGCTGATGGACCTTTGGTTTCATTAGTGGTGGAGGATCTCCCAACCTGTGAATCTTGCTTGGAGGGTAAGATGACCAAGAGGCCTTTTATGGCCAAGGGGTATAGAGCCAAAGATGTGTTAGAATTGGTTCATTCTGATTTGTGTGGTCCTATGTCTATTCAGGCTAGAGGTGGTTTTGAGTATTTTGTCTCTTTTATAGACGATTACTCAATATATGGATACATTTACCTAATGCGCCGCAAGTCTGAATGCTTTGACAAGTTCAAAGAATTCAAGGTTGATGTGGAGAAACGTCAAGGTAAAAATATCAAGACACTACGATCTGATCGTGGCGGTGAGTACCTCTTGGGAGAGTTTAGGAACTACTTATCTGAGGCTGGGATTAAATCCCAATTGACTGCACCTAGCACACCCCAGCAGAACGGTGTAGCAGAGCGAAGGAATAGGACTCTTATAGAGATGGTTAGATTGATGATAAGTTATTCTGACTTGCCAGATTTGTTCTGGGGATATGCTCTAGATACGGCGGTATACATTTTGAACTTGGTACCATCTAAATCAGTGTCTTCTACTCCCACAGAGTTGTGGACTGGGCGAAAGTCTAGTCTAAGACATATTCGGATATGGGGGAGTCCAGCACATGTGCTGAAGGCAGATGCTGGTAAGTTGGAACCTCGTACAGAAGTACGCTTGTTCATTGGCTATCCCAGGGGAACGAAGGGTGGATTGTTTTATAATCCTAGAGATCAGAGGGTGATCGTTAGCACGAACGCCAGATTTCTAGAGGAAGACTATGTGATGAGCCGCAAGCCCAAGAGTAAAATTGTTCTGGAGGAGTTAAAAGGGGAAGTCACTTCTTTAGTACCACCGGTACAAGAGGATATACCACATGTCACTGCACCGCGTGTCACAGAGGATACACAGGTGATACCTCATCGTAGTGGGAGGGTTGTGAGACAGTCTGATAGATTCATGTTCTTGGAAGGATCTTCTGATTTGGTCCCTGGCGAACATTAACCTGATCTCTGGACATATGACGAGGCAATCCAAGATAAAGATACAGTAACTTGGCAAAGTGCAATGAATGCTGAGATTGAATCTATGGATTCAAATCAGGTCTGGGAGCTAGTAGAACCACCCGATGGTGTAAAAACCATTGGATTCAAGTGGATCTACAAGAGAAAGAGAGGAATAGATGGGAAGGTTGAGACCTTCAAAGCGAGGCTTATTGCGAAGGGGTATACTCAGAAAGAGGGTATCGATTATGAGGGGACCTTTTCCCCGATAGCCATGCTTAAGTCTATCTGGATTCTCTTATGCATAACAGCTCATATGGATTATGAGGTGTGGCAGATGGATGTCAAGATAGCTTTCCTTAATGGAAGTCTTGAGGAAAACATCTACATGAAGCAACCAGAGGGATTCATTGCTATGGGCAAAGAGCATCTTATATGTAAGCTTAATCGGTCCATTTATGGATTGAAACAAGCTACGAGGTCTTGGAACATCTGGTTTGATGAGGTGATCCAGTCTTATGGATTTATTCAAAGTCCGGATGAGTCTTGTGTATACAAGAGATGTGATTGAAACGTAGTGGTATTTCTTGTACTATACGTAGATGACATTTTGTTGATTGGCAACAATATCAAGGTGTAATCGGACGTAAGGGTATGGTTGTCCAAACAGTTTGATATGAAGGACTTGGGAGAGGTAGGACACATCTTTGGGATCAAGGTTATAAGGGATCACAGGAAAAGGATGTTGTGCTTATCCCAAGCTTCATACATAGACACGATTATGGAGCGTTTTAGCATGCAGAACTCCAAGAAGGATTTTCTACCTTTCAGACATGGAGTTCCTTTATCTAAGGAGATGTGTCCTAGATCATCTGAGGAGATAAAGGAGATGAATGAAGTTCCTTATGCTTCGGCAGTAGGAAGCCTCATGTATGCGATGCTCTGTACGAGACCAGATATCTGCTTTGCCGTGGGCATGGTCAATAGATATTAGAGTAATCCAGGACAGGGACATTGGACTGCGGTAAAGCATATATTGAAGTACCTAAGAAGGACTAGGGATTATATGCTGGTTTACCGAGCAGACCAATTACTCCCTGTGGGTTACACGGATTCCGACTTCCAATCTGATAGGGATAACAGTAAGTCTACCTTAGGTTTTGTGTTTACTTTGGGAGGTGGAGCCATTGTATGGAGGAGTGTCAAGCAGAAGTGCGTGGTGGACTCCACCATGGAAGCTGAGTATGTGGCGGCCTCTGAGGCAGCACAAGAAGCTGTATGGCTCAGGAACTTCTTGATGGACTTGGATGTTATTCCTGGTTTGCCCAGAACTATCACAATTTATTGTGATAATAGTGGTGCAGTTGGAAACTCGAAGGAACCACGAGCCCATAAGGCTAGTAAACACATAGAGCGCAAGTACCACATGATACGAGAAATCATAAAGAGAGGAGAAGTTGCTGTGGCCAAGATTGCATCGGAGGATAACCTGGCAGAACCTTACACTAAGGCCCTTCCGGCGAGAGCTTTTGATAGGCATGTGGAGGGAATGGGGATAAGATGTATGGCACTTTGAGGACAGCATAGTCTTTTAGTATAAGTGGGAGATTGTAGGGATGTATACTGAAAAGCCTATCTTTTATATGAACATCTTTATTTTGGAATAAGAATCACATGATCATTGTTTGCATATTTTTATGGTTATGCAATATTGTCTAATACTTTACATTATAGATAATCATGGTGTGTGGTGTCACACAGGAGGCCATGTTATCGTCCCCTTGAAAAGTATAAGCAAAGGCTCACAACCGAGAAGGCTTTGGACAAACCATCGGAATGGTTGTAGTGTGGTTTGGTATTGGTTTGTCTTGACCATAGAATCACACTAGTGCACTTTGTGTGTATTGAGCAGGACCGACTTAGAGGTGATTCGATTTATTGCTGACTACATAATCGAATCGAACCTCAGATATTATTTAGTACATGCTCTTAATCCAGATATAATAACGGGCACATATACTTAGTACTCATCTCTTTGATTTACTAATGGGCGAGATTTATAGATTAAATCGATAGGCTCGGTAAGTTGGGAGATGATATTATTTATATGGTGTGCCATTGATTATAGGAGGAAACTGTGTCCTATATATTAGGATGATGATGTCTCCTTGAGGAGCTCATAAGGATCATCATATAAACCCTACAGGTGGACTTGGTCCGGCATTATGAAAAGGTTGAGTGGTACTACTCAAGAAGTTAGATGTTGATTAATTAATGGTTGGTAAATTAATTAATCGACGGGCATTCAAGATCTTAAACACGGGGAGAAAATATACAAATAATATATAGAGCCCATATTATCATATGGCGGTTGGTGAGGTAGATCAATGATGAACCTTTAGTGGATTGGATCATCATTAGTGGATCGGACTTTATGTGGGCTTGATCCATGGGTGGCCAAGACCCAACTCCTCCTCATGGTCCCTAATGTAGCATATTAACACCTCATGATGCTTAGATCCAAAGGATAGAAACAAAACTCAAAGATCCATTGGTAGAGATTAAATCTCTAAGAACCGACGGTTGAGATTAAATCTCTAGATCCGACGGTTAAGATTAAATCCCTAGAACCAATGGAAGAGATTAATTCATGACTTATCCCTAACTCTATAAAAGGATGGCAAAGGGATTTGGCATGACATACATGATAGGAGAGCTAGGGTTTGGGTGGCAAGAAGGAATCCTATTTGAGATAGGATTAGGATTAGGGTTTGGAGGCAAGGGTGGCACCAAATAAGGAAGGTTCTTTCTCTCTTCTTCTTCCTCTTTTGGCCAACGTCCAGCACCCTTCCCAGCTCTTTTCCAGCCTTGGACGGCACCCAAAAGCTTCCTTTTCCCTCTCCTTAGGTGGTGGAAACAAGATATAGGGCTTCCCTTGGTGTCTTGGTTGTTTTCCACCATCTTCTCCTTCATCTAGTTGGCCGGCGGCAAGGATAAGTTTGGTTCCTTGTTGGTTGTTTCTAGTGAGAAGAAAAAGCTTGTTTCTATTCTTCCTCTTGCTTTGGAAGAGCAAGGAAGGAAGATTTGGCATCTAGGAGCTTCGACTTTTGGTGGATCGTCGCCCACACGACGTCCAAAAGGAGGAAGGTCATACATTAGAAGATCGAGAGGTATACCTATTCTACTTTCTTCTTTTGTTTGTTGCTTGTTTTTGTTTTTCAATTATAAGCATGTTATAAATCTGTAAATGGCTATATAATATTTGGATCCCAAGCATAAACACAAAAATTGGAGATCCGGACATCGTCTATTCCGCGACTACTCATAGAATAGAGGATGGTCGCTTGAACAACTAGTTTGTTCAAGTGACCTCTCTAAACGAATAGCACGACGATGACTTGGTTTCTTTGGCAATCCCTTTTGTCTAGGATTAAATTTTTTTAATCCGGGGACATCGAAGGGATCACCATGGACAAGCTACCGAGGTGAAGTGGGAAGCGAAGATTCCCCTCACAGACTCGATAAGCAAAACCCTACACTTTTGACTTCCCTCTTTCTTTCTCATTTGACTTCTTCTCTTCCTTCTTCTTACTTTATTTCTAACTCCTCTTGATTGCTTGATTGGATCTTTAACTATTCCTTCAAGCCTAGTTTCATGTAATTATATTCCATGGTAGAAAAGAATTCTTCTAGAGTACTTACCTCTAGATTCTTTGAGATGTAGAATGAATCTACCTTGGAGCTCCACTTTGAAGATCGAGGGAAGGCATCTATTGCTTTCATTATCATGTCTCTATTTGAGAGCTTCTCCCCTAAACTAGATAGAACATTAATTTTTTCTTTAAAATGAGAGTGTAGAGATAATACCTTCTCCCTTTTATCTAGCTTGATGTTGTTCAATTGCGATCGGAGAAGGTCTCTTCTAGCTAGCTTGGCTTCGGATGTGCCTTCATGAAGCTCCACTAGCTTTTCCCATATTTCTTTAGCGCTAGAGCACTCACCAATCCTATTAATCTCTTGTTGAGGAAGCACATTGTAGAGATGGTGCTTGGCTTTCGAATTTGCAAGGTGCTCCTCTCATTGGATGTTGGAGCCAGTCATTTCATTGATTATTGCGGCGGTGAGTCTGGCGACAATCTCCTCGCTCTGATACCACTTGTTGAAGGATCGTGGCACAACTATAAGGGGGGGGTTGAATAGCCCGATGTCGTAGATGGAAATCGTTTGTCTTAATTGTCTACGAGAATGATTAGCATAGCGAAAATAATTCTAAAGCAAAAGATAATTAAGCAAATATAAGAAGTAAAGAGACAAACGCTAACACAATTATGTAACGTGGTTCATGGCCCTTGTTGTTAATCCATGGATGATTCGTAAGGTGAATCACTACCCCAACTCAAATCACTAATCTCTCCTTTAGCTTAAACAAGGTGGAGGTAACCTTTTTACAACAATTCACTCCCTCTTACAATAGGATAGAAGTGTTGGGATGTATACTGAAAAGTCTATCTTTTGTATGAACATCTTTATTTTTGAAAAAAGAACCACATGATCATTATTTGCATATTTTTATGGCTATGCATATTGTCTAATACATTACATTGTAGATAACATGGTGTGTGGTGTCACACGGGAGATCATGTTATCAGCTCCTTGTAAAGTATAAGTAAAGGCTCACAACCGAGATGGCTTTGGACAAACCATCGGAATGGTTGTTGTGTGATTTGGTATTGGTTTGTCTTGACCATAGAATCACACTAGTGCACTTTGTGTGTATTGAGCAGAACCGACATAGAGATGATTCGATTCATTGCTGACTACATAATCGAATCGGACCTCAGATATTATTTAGTACATGCTCTTAAACCCGATATAATAACGGGCACATATACTTAGTATTCATCTCTTTGATTTACCAATGGGCGAGATTTATAGATTAAATCGATAGGCTTGGTAAATTGGGAGATGATATTATTTATATGATGTATCGTTGATTATAGGAGGAAACCGTATCCTATATATTAGGATGATGATGTCCCCTTGAGGAGCTCATAAGGGTCATCATGTAAACCCTGCAGGTAGACTTGGTCCGGCATGATGAAAAGGGTGAGTGGTACTACTCATGGAGTTAGATGTTGATTAATTAATGGTTAGTAAATTAATTAATCGATGGATATTCGAGATCTTAAACACGGGGAGAAAATGTACAAATAATATATGGAGCCCATATTAATTTATGGGGGTTGGTGAGGTAGATCAATGATAATCCTCTAGTGGAATGGATAATCATTAATGGATCGGACTTTATGTGGGCTTGATCCATGGGTGGCCAAGATCCAACTCCTCCTTATGGTCCCTATTGTTGCCTATTAACACCTCATGAAGCTTAGATCCAATGGATGAAAACAAAACTCTAGATCCAAAGGTAGAGATTAAATCTCTAGATCCGACGGTTGAGATTAAATCCCTAGAACCAATGGTGGAGATTAAATCAAGCCTTAAGCCTAACTCTATAAATATGGGCTTGAGGGTGGGCGGCAAGAATTGAATTAGAGGAAAGGGGGCTAGGGTTTTGGGTGGCAAGAGCAAGGGAGGCTTAGGGTTTTGGGTGGCCACAATTAAGGAAAGATGTTTTTTCTTCTTCTTCTTCCTTACGTGGCCGACACCCTTCCTTCTTCTTCTCTCCTTGGTTTGGCCGGCGCCCAACCTTCTCCCCTTCATCTATAGCTTATGATGGATAGCATTAGTGTTGCTTCCCTTGGGCGGCAAGAATTCCTAGTTGGGGTAGGATTAGGAGTGGGCGGCAAGGGTTAAGGTTTGGGTGTTGGTTGTGGGCGGCAACATGAGGAGAAAGGATTTTCTTCTTCTTTCATAGTTTGACCGACAACCTTCCTTCTTCCCTTTATCTTGGTTGGAGCTCAACCTATTCTTCTTCCCTTCATCCTTGGCCGGAAATTAGGAGAACTAGGTTTAGGGTTTGGGCGGCAACAAGGAGAAGGATTGCTTTCCTTTCTCTTCTCCAAGTGTTGGTCGGCGCCCATGCCCTCATTGATTTTCCTTTGGCCGGTTCCCATACTCCATGTTCTCTTCCTTGGCTGGCGGCAACATCGAGTTTACTGACTTGGTGGCCGGTTCTAGATAGGAAGAAGAGTTTTGTATTATGATCTTCCTTTGTTCGGAGTGAACAAGGAAGGTAGATTGGCGATCTAGGAGCTTCGACTTTTGTAAGATCGTCGCCCACACGACGTCCAAAAGGAGGAAGGACATACAATAGAAGATCAAGAGGTATAATCTTATTTATTTTGATTAGTGTTCTTTTGTATTATGTTTATAATTGTTTTTCAATTATATGCATGTTTTGTGTGGATGTTTACTTTATGTATGTGGCTAATATAACTTGGACCCCGAACATAAACACAAAAACCGGTGATCCGGACATCGTCTATTCCATGGCTACTCGTAGAATAGAGGTTGGTCGCTTGTACAACGAGTTTGTTCAAGTGACCTCTCTAAACGAATAGCACGATGATGACTTGGTTGTTTGGGCAATCCCTTTTGTCTATGATTAAATTTTTTAATCCGGGGACATGGATGGGATTGCCATGAACAAGCAACCGAGGTGAAGTGGGAAGCGAAGTTTCCCCTCACGGACTCAATAAGCAAAACCCTTCAGTAAGCACAAGAAAGAGGAGAACATTTAAGGCACTTGGGAGTATGAATGGGAGTTAAGCATTAATCTCCCCAAGGCACCCAAGGCCTCCTCTTATAGAGAGGAAGTCATTCTTCCCATTGAGCATGTAGTAGTCGACTGTTGCATGCTAGCAGTCGACTGATGTTGTAGCTATTGTCTCATAATGGCTTCATCCACGTTGGCATCTAGCCAATGGATAAACCATCAGTTGACTGACAGACCCTATCAGTCAACTCATAGAACCATCAGTCGATTGCTCTAAGCAATCAGTCGACTCAAAATGGTTTTGCGCCCGTGACACCCTTGAACTGTCGACTGTCATCCCTTTGCAGTCGACTAATGGTGCAACAGTCGATTGTTGGGCCAAAAACCCTTCAGTCAAACACAAGTCAATTTCTCTCAACTTGGATCAGTCGATTGTTATCTATAGCAGTCGACTGGTATTGAGTAAAACCTCAAACAAACACTTATTTGAGCATTCGACTTATCCAATTGTCAGGTAAAACCTCAAACACAAGTTTGAGTGTCCGACTTGTCAGGTAAACCTCAAATCTATGTTTGAGTGTCCAACACTTGACTTAGTCATTCGGCCAAGTTCACCTATGAGCTACCCTGTCCCGGGTTACAATCGCTCAATTTCTCATCTTCCCATGGTGTCCCTCACGAAGCTCTCTTCATCCGGCCACGTCCCTCGGATGCACTAAGCCTGTGACTCCTCCAGTGTCATCCTTCGCATCTCGCCCTGAAGTATACTTCCTTTGGCTCCACTCCAATGCTCCTCGTCAGGCGGTCCCTTGGATGCACCAAGCGCACAGCTTCCGTAATGTCATCCTTCACTGACTCAAGGACTTGAGCCATGAGATGGTGAACTCGCCAATGCTTTCATCAAGTCAACCATGTGTGATTCACTTAAGTCCTGCACAACTTAAACACAAACATCAAATCACATAAACAATCTAACTTTAACCCTTTGCCACACACATCAAAACCAAACCATACTTGGGTTGATTACCCTAAAACTATCTTCAAAGACTCTCCTTCTTCTATCTTCTCTTTCGGGGGTAAAACTTCTTCCAACACACATACTCCCAACGCAGCGGATGTTTTCCCTTTGGGATCATCCACTCGGGCTTTTTTCTTGTCATCGTGCACCATTTGGATATAACATCTCCGAGCTACCTTTTTCTCTCCTCAGACTTCCCCAATGAGTTGGCCTACATGAAACTTGATCTTCTAATGGTAGGGAGAAGCCACTGCTTGAAAGATGGATAAAAAAGGATGACCCAAGATAGCATTATAAGTGGAAGGAGCATCCACCACAATGAAGAGAATCATATTAGTTTTCTGACTAGGCTTTAACCCAAAGGTAAGAGGTAGAGAGATTTTCTCTACAGGATGCAACATGTGCCTGACAAACCCAAATAAAGGGGTTGCCACATCTTCCAACTGTGCATTCCCAGCTACATTTGTTCGAAGGCTTTCTTGAAGAGAATGTTAATAGAACTTTCTGAGTCCACCAAGACTCGAGTCACCTCATAATTTGCAAGTGAGACCCTAATTACCAAGGCATCAGTGTGAGGTAGAAGAATACCTTAAAGGTCTTCAGGTCCAAAGTATACTCGGGGTGCACCCTGGATGGCCCAGTCTTCCCTAATAGCCAAGCTTTTCATCATGCGAGCATAAGACTTCTTAGCTCTATTTGGAGTCTCCATCAGTGGATCCTCCTGCAATAACATTACTAACCCTTCTATTGGCAACATCACCCAGAGCAGCAATGTCCCCTCATTGGTTGATCCTTCTTGAGAGATGCCCTCAGGGTTGGGTTGCACTGGCCCTGGTGGGGGAAGAGCTTGAGGTCTTCTATTATAAGGCCAAAGACGAACAACATTAGGTCTACGACCTCTCCATGCCCATCCCCCCAACTGCAGTTGAAGGTGTGAGTAATTGGCTCTGACACGCTCTAGCTCACTTTGTAACTTAAAGCACTGATCGCTAGTATGCCCATAGTCTGTATGGTATTGACAAAAGAATGGAGTTGGAGGATTATGAGGAACCCCTCTGTAACTGAAAGGGCACTACAGGACACCCTTCTGATCATATATTTCTATTTCCCTCTCCTATGTCCATGGGAGGGGTAAGTGTTGGTGCAGGGGCACTAGATAATCGAACCTAAGATTTTGATAATGGCAAAAATTTAAAGTTAAGTTATTTTGTTGTCTCATATGCTATGCTAAGTGTGCAGGTATTGTATTAGACTTTGCTAAGGTCAACGACATCTGAAGAATCTCCAGACGAGAAACCTCGGTGGTCAATGACACCAAGAGAATCTCGGGATAAGAAACCTTGGTGGTCAGGTAACACCAGGAGAATCTCATAAGGGGAAACCTTAGTGGTCGGGTGATGCCAGGAGAATCTCGGAAGGAGAAACCTCGGTGATCAAGTGATCGAAAGCTAAGCAACAAGTTAGGAGGAGAAAAGATAAGCTCCGTGTGTAGAGTGATGGTAAGGACATGTCCTCGGTAAGAGGATAATCCTAGACGTCGATCCGACTAAGGCTTCTGGAGGAATGTCGAAGTCAAGATCGATCAATCAAAGGACTGTCACACTGCATGGAATTATGCATCTCTTGTGCTAATCTTGTGTTGTAGGTGTTGGGTTGAATTCTTAAGTGTAGCAGTCGACTAGTGATTTCAACAGTCGACTGGAGGTAGTCGACTACCAAAAGGACCAGTTGACTGATGTCGATGAATCAGCCCAATGCACAAGGTCAAAAAGTTATCAATCGATGCTGCCACATTAAGATAAGATAAGTTGCCACCTCAAGATAAGATCCACAAGTTTTGGATCCAAATTTGGACATACTCCAAGGCACCAATCTATAAAAAGGAGGGGAAGACACAAACCCTATTCAATAATGAACTCCTAAGTGCACTTGATCTCTAATCGTAATTCTACGTGATACAATGTTACTCCGACCGTGCATCCTCTACAATTCAGTTGTCGGTACCTTGCTTATTTATTACTTATTATTTTCTAAGAGGAGAGGTAGGTTTTTACCTCTTCCTTTACATCATTATTGTGATCGGTTGTCTCTTACCCCCAACGAGGAAGAGATATTTAGTGTTTTGTCCTTCAGAAGTGATTAAGGATCGCAGGGACTTGGATTAGCAGCCGGTGGGATATGAACCAAGTAAAAAATACTTGTGTTTTTTGTTGTGTGTTTCTACTGCATACTTTGGTTTTAACTCGAAGAAAAGAAAGTTTTTTGAACGTTTTTCACCCCCCCCCCCTCCTATCATTTTCTTGATCCTACAATTGGTATCAAAGCAGGGGCACTCAGATTCGGTGCACCCACTGGTAGAGAACTTTCTTTTCATGTTTTTCATTTATTTATTTAATTTTAGTTATCTCCCACACTACTAATCCAAGACTATGTCTTGGAACATTTTTTTTTGTGTGTGTTATTACATCCAAGTATCAGAAGATCTTAGACCGGGCTAACCATAGAAGAGCATCCCACAAGGCCAAAAGGTAATAATGTAATTTTAAACTTTAAATTCCACATTATTTGTTTCAAGTGCAGGGAGAGAGAACACTATAAAAATAAGTGTGCTACTTGTAAGACTCATACGGCACAACCGGCGGTAAAGGAGGCATCATTGCCAGGAGTCCGAAGGAACAAGGAGCACATCATGTGCTTTAGATGCAGAAGATTCTGTCATTGCAAAATCCAGTGCCAAAAAAAAGGAAGAAATTCACAGAAATAGGGGATGTGAGTAAGGTTAGTAAAGTTAAATGTTCTAAAATTCCAATTTTTGAAATGCATAATCATAATAATTTAGATGTTGATCGTATTAATGACATTCAATTAAATGTACCTAAGTCTAAGTCAATTAATTATAATTTAAATCCAATCAATTCAACTAATAAAAAATTAATTAATTTTATTTAATTAGTTTAAATAATAATAATATTATTGAGAAAAATGGTCAAATTAATCTGAAATTTGAGAAAATTAATCAAGAGCTTAATTAAATCTTTAGTTTAATCAAAATAGATCAAAATCAAATCAAGAATAAAACCAACCTAGGACTTAATCAGAATAATCAAAGACTAGATCAGAATAATCAAATCTTATGAAAGAATTATCAAATACTAAATCTGATTAATCAAGATAATTCTGAATTAAAAAAATACTATTTTGAAAAATTCAACCATAAAATTCCGAAATTAAATTTGAAAAATTCTGATAATTCTAATAATTCGAATTTAAAAAATTTCAAATCTAATCTGAAAATTTTTAATAATTTTAATAATTCTTATTTTAAAAATTCTAATAATCTTATCTTGAAAAAATATAATAATTCTAATAATTCTATTTTTAAAAATTCTAATAATCTTATCTTGAAAATTTTTGAATAATTCTAATAATCTTATCTTTTAAAAAATTCTAATAATACTATTTTTAAAATTCTAATAATCTTATCTTGAAAAATTATAATAATTCTAATTTTTTTTAAATCTAATAATCTTATCTTGAAAATTCTAATAATTATTTTTTTAATTCTTATAATATTATCTTGAAAAATTCTAATAATTCTACTTTTAAAAATTCAAATAATCTTATCTTGAAAAATTCTAATAATTCTACTTTTGAAAAGTCTAATAATCTTATCTTGAAAAATTTCTAATAATATTATTTTGAAAAAGGTTAATAATCATATTAAATCTATTTTAAATAATTCAAAATCTAACCTAATTAAAAATTCAAAAATTAGATAATCAAACCAATAAAATTAGTTATAATAAAGTACCATTTGATTATACATAAATTAATAATTTAGTAATTAAACCTTCAACTTTTAGAAATTCAACAAATAGAAGTCTACCTAAGAAATGAATCACTTCTTTGAATTGATTGATTATAACATGCTCATGCATACATATCATTGTAATTAATTATCATATTTTTTTATCATGTCATACATACTAGTCTTAAATTAACTCTCATAGAATGATTAGATAGGAAATGATTAATTAACCTTGACAACATGGTATCAGGATGCGATGAGATGATAGTACGTTAGGAAAACAAAGTCTCGTGTATCCGGGTTAGATAAGGAGTATCTAGCTTAGTGCAATTGGCTAAGTGGAACTAGCTAAAGCTACCTCACCACATCCTAAATTAGTTAGACTAGGATTTGACCCAAAGTGAATTAAGTGTGTAATTTTCTAAGTTGGCTTTTTTTAAGGAAGTGGTCATTATTCCGATCAAAGAAGGCCTCTGTGCCTCGCCATGACCTAGAAACCCTCTTTTAAAATGTTCACTTAACTAACTAAAGGTTAAATTCAAATCTAACCCAAGGTTAATTAATCTCTAGGACATTAAAGTTAACTAAGTAAAATTAAATTCATCTCACAACACCTATAAGGATAATTTGGTTGATCATGTAGAATAGGTGAGATGTTAAGGACAACAAATTGAAAATTGTTTTAAAAATGATTTCAAAATTTATATATATAAATAAATTCTTAAAACTATTTTTATTGGTTGTCATGATTGTTGTGTTCAGTTATACGTAGTGTTTGAAAAAAAACTATGTTGCTTAAAATGATGGTTAGTTGACCAATACTGAACTTCTAGATCCTTAGGTCAACTTTAGACACCTAAACCCTCTAAACACTTTGGTAAGCCTTCCTTGTGGCCAACAAAGATGTCCTAAGAGTTTGTCAGACAAAGGCGGAGACCCTCTAGATAAGTCTTCCTTGTAGCTAACAAGGATGTCAAGTTAAGGGAAGGTTCTAATTGGAAATCATTATTTTTAGAAGTTGTTAAAATATTATTATTATTTAAAAAAAAAATATGCCAAGGGGGAGAGAAGACTTAAGTTAGACAAACTTAATATCTCTAGCTACCTCTAGTTTTGCATAAAACCTAATAGACATGAGCCTTTAATATCTTGTAAATGTATCTTTAATTCTTTTTAAAAAAAATCTTTCTCAAAATTCTATAACAATGTTAAAGTTGGACGGTCACATCCTAACCTAGGATATA
This sequence comes from Wurfbainia villosa, assembly GCA_025175895.1. NCBI lineage: Eukaryota > Viridiplantae > Streptophyta > Magnoliopsida > Zingiberales > Zingiberaceae > Wurfbainia > Wurfbainia villosa. The sequence continues at coordinate 30,942,496 of CM045992.1, read as the reverse complement.
AATTGTTGGTGCAGGATCTAGAAACCTAAGCTCATAAATATTAAAGGGAGTTGAACATGTTTAGTGTTAAGTCATATTGATTAGAATATTTTAAAATTCTATTTTTGGTAAAAGTAAAGGACTCATGCTTGAAAAAATTGTTCAAATGTTAACATTAAAAATGCACCCCTTATAAAGTTATTTTTGATATATGGCAAAGGGGGGGAGAGGTTAAAGTTAAGAGGTTAACTATTTTTTTTTTTTTTGAAAAGTATTTGTTTTTCAAAACTCACCTAGGGTTAAGTGGGAGGTAACCTTAAGGGGGAGGTTTTGAAAAATACTTGTTTAATGCTTACTTCTTATTATCTCTTAACTTTGAATTGGATTGCCATAGATAAAAAAAGGGGGAGATTGTTGGTGCAGGGGCACTAGATAATCTAACTTAGGGTTTGGATAATGGCAAAGATTCAAAGTTAAGCTATTTTGTTCTCTCATATGTGTTGACACAGTGAGCATCACTCCTTACTTTTGATGTATGAACTACAGTTAAATGTTATGATTCACTTGTGTTCTAATATAAGTGTTAAGTGTGCAGGCTTAACAGGAAGTCCTAGTAGGTTGTGTTGACCGGATACTAGGCACGTATTATAACAGATCAGGAGGACCGGACACGAGGCATGAAGTCAAGATGTCACGCCCCGAGAGTATGCCATGTCGAAAAGCAAACGGACGGCATCTCCCCTATATGTGGCAACATCTCGTGTTAATACAAGGCCCGTAGCCCACAACAACAACAATATATATCTATGTAAACAAACCACAGCGGAAACATAATACAATAATATCACAAACTATACACATGCATACCGGTATGACTAACACCAACTCAGAAACACCATAACAAAACCAGAAAAAAGAAAGGTACAATATTTACAGGGTCCAATCACTAGAAAACATCACATAAACAAAATCCATATCAGAACACCAATGAAAACCCAAAAACTCGGACTCTCAGAGTTGAGATGAGACGATGCCAGCCAGCGGTGCACCAAGCCGTCACGAAGACTTCGACCTATTACTTGGGCGACAGAAAAACCCAGGGTTTGTGGTGGTGAGTAAAACTCAGCAAGTAATAAGATAGAATATGTAAATATATATATATATATCACATGTCATTCAACAGCATAACCTAAAGGTACAACAGGTATACCAGCACAGTATATAAATACATGCATATACCGTCTAACCAAATAAACAACGTATAACGTAGACATACCTGAAAGTCTACTACGCTATTCTGATCCAACCTGAGCATATATCCAACATATATAACAGGAAGAGTAATACTAACTCACAATAGACTCATGATACAGGTCAAGATATCTAATGGTCTGTTTAACAAATATACAAGTATCTGACACAACCATATAACAGATGCAAGAAACATGCATGAATATGATGTACAACCAAATGCAACAAGCATAGTACAATCAAATGCAACATCACAATAAGCATATATATATAGACTGCATCTATATATATATATTAATCACAACCTGTTAGTGCCTATAAGATTCATATATCTCCACAATGGTATGATATTGTCCACTTTGGGCCTAAGCCCTCATGGTTTTATTTTTGGGATTTCCCCAAAAGGTCTCATACCAATGGAGATATCTTTTTCATCTTATAAGCACATGATCTTTTCCATATCTTACCAATGTGGGACTGATTGTATTCCCAATGCTCCAACAATCCCCCCTCAAACGAAGGACCACATTGACCCCTCCTCAAGCATATTCGTCCTCGAAGGACATCCTCTGCTTGATGTCCGATCTCAACCCACCAGGACTTCCTGCCAATTGTCTGGTCCTCCTGACCCAGCTGGACTTCCCGCTAGTTGTCCAGCCCTTCTGGCCCAACTGGACTTTCTGCCAGTTATTCGGTCCTCCCGACCCAACAGGACTTCCTGCCTGGTGTCTGGTTCTCTTGATCCAGACATGGGAGCTCAACTTCCTTCGTTCGAGGTTCATGGCTTGACATGGACCATGGCTATGATACCAATTGTTAGTGCCTATAAGATTCATATATCTCCACAATGACATGATATTGTCCACTTTGGGCCTAAGCCCTCTTGGTTTTGTTTTTGGACTTTACCCAAAGGGTCTCATACCAATGGAGATATCTTTTTCATCTTATAAGCACATGATCTTTTCCATATCTTACCAATATGGGACTTTGATAGTATTCCCAATGCTCCAACACAACCATCCATATATATATACATGCATATATGTATATATATGGCAATATGCAAAAATGTCATAAGTCACAGCAATGCATCATGCATGGTCATGTCGGCTCACCCTAAAGCTACCACGACCCCAGTGTGGCCTCGGTGGCTCGAGAATGACAACTGTCCCAACTCAACACCAACCACTACTCTCGAGTGGCCGAGTGGGCAGTATGATCGAGTAGCATATAAGCGTGAAGAGCAAGCTACACGATGGGGGTCCCTGCTGATGGCCACTCCAACAGTCACTACCCATGAGTGGTCGAGTGCCACACACGCAGGACTACGTCACGGAAATCCAACTATCACCGTCTATAGTGGTAGAGTGTGACACCACAATGCTCTGCCCTCACACCGATTACTCCTACTATGAGTAACCGTGGAGGCAGGATGACTGACGACCCTCTCAACCATAAGGGAGAGCACGTCGCCAGAATGCATGCAAATGACATGAATGCTCTGTCACAAATAGACATCCACCATAGACTCTCTATTCTACAGAGAGTCATACAAATTAGATCAACGCACTCTCTATCCTGCAAAGAGTCATACTCAACTGATCATAACACTCTCTATCCTGTTGAGAGTCATACCAATCTAATCGACACACTCTCTATCCTGCAGAGAGTCGTACTCAAACTGATTATATCAGGCTAGGACCACCAGTCCGTAGCGACACACTAAGTACCATTCACCTGACCATTTACACAATACATGGTCGGTGGTAAACATGCAACCTAAGGGTACTAGAATTAACCCTAGGTTCAAGACATTATCTACCTACAGATGACCTTTTTGTCCAATTTACAATCAGGTTGTCATCTGAACTTTACTATTTGCACTTAACTAGACAAATTCTAGGTTACTTACATCACCTATATAACTCCTAATCATGATAAAATGAAACATGATAGCAACGATGGAGTTTAACAGCCAAAGGTAAGGTATCAAACGCAAGAGTAAATAAGAACAGAGTCAAGGTAACATAATCATATAAGATGATCATGCATCTAAATCTGCATGCATTAAAACTACCTGACCAGGGTAGAAAATTACCCACCTGTTTTGATGACTTGTCTGAGAATACAAGTTGTCTTCACGTCCATGAACCTGCCTTATATCAAAGTCCTCACATTGTTTCCATCTCAACCACTTCTTAATCTGCTTAAAGAGTATGGTCTCAATTTAATCTAAATAAATCAAACATCATCATGTAATGAACAGGTACTATCATCACTACATAATTATAGCATATCCAGATCAGTTTACTAAACATAATGGATACACAACTATGAACAACTAAATCTATACTTACCACCTTGTTTCCATCTGCTCAACTTCTTGGTCCTCATCAGATCTGACTCCAACATCATAATATCAAATCTAAACCACCATTCTTTGATCCCCACATAGGCATCCAATCTAGATCAATCAAGTTAGTTTGGATTAAATTCCTAACCCAAAACATTCACCTAAAATCTCAATTCAAACCTTACCTTCTTTTTGGCACAATCCCGAACCATAGATTTGCTTGTCGGATGTTGAACAACTGACCATCTCTACCAATCCAAATAATAATATGACCAACTAATCTCCAATTCATAAAACAACAAAAACAATATAAACAGACTTACCATGAATCAATAAGTCAATTCACACGTCAACCCCTCTTACCCCTTTCTGACATAATCAAGGTGTAACACCCACCGAAGTCACAACTGTGCCAAGGATTGTTGCTGCAAATCGATAAAAAGGGCGGTTGCCAATCTAGCTAGAGATCTGAGTTGTGGCAGAGGATAATGAGAATTCGATCGGTACAGCAACAGGTGGTTGATCTAGGGCTCTCGGGAGGAGGTGCGGTGGTCTGAGCAGAGGGCAACCAATTCCTGCTCACCTATGGAACAAGGCTAGACAATAAAGATCAGTCGCAACGATGACATCGCACAGATGAACTCGCTCGAAGAAGCCAATGGAAGGAAGGAGATCGATCAGCTTACCAACCCTAGGAACTCCACCGGCGACAGCAATCCATCCAACTCACGGCAACAGTGAATCCCACTTGCGACGATGCACGTGAGGCTGGGCTCGACGGTGATCCAACTCATGGTGGCTGAAGGAGAAAGAGAAGAGAAGGGGATCGGGCTAGATTGGGCGGAGATCGACACCGGCGACAACATCTCTCTCTCACGGCGGTGACGAGTGGCATGGCAAGAGACACGGTGACGGCGAGCACGAACACGAGGAAAGGGGACGCGATCGGGAGAGGGATCGGGCTCTGGTCGCTTCGGACACGAAGAGAAGAGGTCACGAGTGATCGAGAGAAACGGGAAGAAGCATTATGGTCATGACGGCTGGAAACGCTCGGAGAAAATTAACCGATGCGGAGGAGAAAACAACGTGAAACGGATGGGGTTAAATGAATTTGGAAAATGGATCGGGTTTAACCTATAAGCATTAAACCCAAACCAAAATCCCTTCATAAATAGATAACCCAAACAGGCTCTCCCAAAGCCTATTAAATCTTTCCCCGCAAACTACCATGGAAATTTTCATTTAAGTCCAGAAAATTTCTAAAAATTCCTGGAAAATTCCATAGGATATTTCCTAATTAACAAGCATTATATATATATATATATATATATATATATATATATATATATATATATATATATATATATATATATATATATATATATAAGTATCTTACACCAAATGGGTCGTGTGGACCGAACATGTGGCATGAAGACCGGTTGGGTTAGAAGACTGGACAATCGACAAAAAGTCCAGCTAGGTCAAACAGATCGGACAGTTGGTGGAAGTCCTGGTGGGTCAGATCAGATGTCAAGAATGGTAAGTCTGGTAGGTAGTCAGCAAGTACCCCTCGAGTGAAGAGATGAGGTCGAGTCCTCTATAGGGAGACAAAGCTAGGTGTGGATCCGACGAAAAGTCTGCGTGGGACTTAGTAGTTTAGATCGAGCAGTATTACTACTACTATCGCATTTCATATTATTTATTTTTTGCTAATCCTATTTTGTAGGGATCAGTCGACTGGAGGTGTATCAGTCTACTAGATACCTATTTGGCAGGATCAACTGGTGATCGATCGGAGATCGTGCGACGCAGATGGAAAGGACTTCAGTCGACTGAAGAGTTTAAGTCGACCGAAGAGGGAAATTTCCCGATGCAAAGCCGAGTGACGTGGAGTCGACTAGAGAGGTTTCAGTCGACTGGAAGACCACGAATTCCATATCAACGGGCTGATGTGGAGTCGACTGGAAGGCAATCCAGTCGATTGGAAAAAGTTTATAAAAGTTATGCTCGACCAGATCTAAGAGATGAATTAAATCAACGTCAAAGTGCTGTCAAAATTTTCTCATGATCACAAGAACTTCAACCTTCAAAAAGGACTCTTTTTCGACACCCTGAGCCTGCATCCAGATCTTCAGTAGTGTCGGTATAAAGTAGTCTTAATTTGCTTTTAGTTCGCTTTTGAATTTAATTTCAAGAGAGGGTAGGTTGTTACCCTTCTCTCATACTTGTGAAAAGCGAAATCCTCCGAAGTCGAGAGTTCTCAAATCGGAGGGTATTATAGTGATTGCCCAACGAGGTAGCTCTCGGGAGAGCTACGAACCTTGGAGTAGCAACCCAATTAGGGTTGTGAACAAAGTAAATTGTCTGTGTCTAAATTTCTTTCAATTTCCACTACATACTCTTATTAGAAAACAAGTTCAGAAAATAAATTAAATTATAAAACAACGAGATTCACCCCCCTCTCTCAGTTCACTCGATCCTACAATTGTATCAGAGCGAGGCGCTCCGAGTTGGTGAAACCACCATCGTGAGCCTTAGATTATTTTTCTTCTTGCTTTAGATTAACTTAGAATTTTTTTTTTTTTGCTTTAGATTAATTTACAATATTTTTTTTCTTACTATAGAATATTTTAGAATATTTTTTCAGCATTTAATATTTGCTAGATAATATTTTCAGTATTTAATATTTGTTAGAATAATTATTTTTGCATTTAAATAATTATTTTTACATTTAGTTAAATATTTTTTTATTTAAATAATTATTTCTGTATTTAGTTAATTATTTATGCATTTAAATAATTATTTCTGCATTTAGTTAATTATTTCAGCATTTAAATAATTATTTCAATATTTAGTCAATTATTTATGCATTTAAATGATTATTTCTACATTTAAATAATTATTTCTGTATTTATTTAATTATTTCTGCTTTTAAACAATTATTTCTACATTTAGTTAATTATTTCTATATTTAAATAATTATTTCTGCATTTAAATAATTATTTTCTGTATTTTAGATATTTTAAAAATCATTTTCTGTATTTTAGATATTTTAAAAATCATTTTCTGCATTTTAGATATTTTACAAATCACTTTCTGCATTTTAGATATTTTAAAAATTATTTTCTACATTTTAGATATTTTAAAAACCTTTTTTTGCATTTTAGATATTTTAAAAATTATTTTTTTCATATTTAAATTAGATAAAATCATTTTCTCATATATTTAAATAAGTTAAAATTAATTTTCTACATATCTAGATCAATTTAATTAATTTTATGATTAGAAAATATTAGATTTAATTTTTCTTACCTTAGAAAATATTGGAATTTTTTTCTTGCCATACAAAATATTTGATTTAATTTTCTATAGTTAGAGAATATTTCATTAATAATGTCACACTTAGAGGGATACAGTACCGTTCGCCCTCCTCTCTTCAATGGAGAGGACTTTTCATACTGGAAAAGGTGAATGGAGTGTTATTTGAAGACCGACCTAGAGGTCTGGTTTTCAATTAGGAAAGGGTTCATAGCTCCGATAAACGACTCGGATGAGTTATTAGAACTAGAGAAATGGACCGCGGATATTAGAAAGAGAGCTCAAGTCGATTACAAGGCACTTAACACCTTGCAATCATTACTAGAAAAGTTATTTTTAATGACGGAATTTATCGACGATATCAAAATACCATCATTATTAATGGTTCGACATCGACGGAATTTAATACCCGTCGTTAATGTATATGCATTAATGACGGTATTTTGTCCCGTCGGTGATACTTTGTCATTAACGATGATTTTTTTTTGTTTTGGTCGGTAAAGGTATGCCTATAACGACGGTATTTTTTTTTCCATCGTTAAAGATTTTGGTAGAGTATATTTAGATTATTAAATTATTGAGTGATTTACTTAACTTGATATTTAAATCCCTAAAATCTATGTTTTATCTCTTGCCCTTTTCCCCATCCATCGCCCCTCTTTGCGCGAGCCCCAGTTCGGCGACTTCGTTGTCACGGTCAATTACCGTTGTTGTTGGCCCTCTTCCTCAGTAGTTGCCTTTTCTTCTTCCTCTATCGCAAACAACTTCTCCCACCGTCGACCAGCCTTTGATTGAGTGGTTTTGCCTTCTCCAATCGCCCCTGCAGTCTCTTCCTCGTGCCATTGCCTGGGTCTCCCCTGCGAGCATCGATCATCGTGGTCAGCCCCTCTCTGCCCGTGATCAACTCCATCGCCGTTTGTTTCACTGTCAACCCAGCAATCCCAGCGCTGCCCACCTCTACGACCGTCGACTTACCGTGCATTGCACGCAGCAACATTGGTCATCGGTCTAATGTGCACTGTGGGTAGCAGCGTCGCTGTGCACCCTTCCAATTGTTGGGATCCTACTATGCGTGCGAACCGATTCGCAAAACTGCAGTGGAAACAAAATTTTTGGATCCCACCATAGATCCAAGCGAAAACATATAAATTGCTTTTAACCATCTAGATCCTATCTAGAAGAAGTATAATACCTTTGAAGCGAGCCCTTCGCAATCCCACTAGTCCAAAATTTTCAGATCTAAATACGGTAAGGATAACCGTATCTCTAAGGTATCCACACTGACACTCAGCTCTTTTGGAAATATGGTTGTGCTAGCAACCTTTGTAGAACAACTAGCCAAAATTAGAAAGATGAAGAAGTGAAGAAGAAGAAAGAACACCCCAACCCTTTGATCACTCTTTGACTCCTCTTTCACCCTTATATATTATCATGCTTGAATTCCAAAATCAATGTATCAAATGCATCATTGAAAATCCACTAGCCTCTTCCCATTCTACACATTGAAAATCAAATGCATCAAATGCATTGAATTGTAATCTAATGCATTATTGAAAATCCATTAGCCTCTTCTAATTATTCACGTTGAAATCCAATGCATTTTTAATGCATCATGCATGCATTAAAACCTTTTGCATGTGACTTGGGTTTAACTCAAGTCTAACTTAAGTTTTGCATGTGATTTGGGTTTAACTCAAGTCTAACTTGAGTTTTGCATGTTACTTGGGTTTAACTCAAGTCTAAGTTGTGTTTTGCATGCGAATTGAGTTTAATTCAAGTCTCACTTGATTCTAACTCAAATCTAGTCTTCATCCATCCAATTTAGTTTGAGTCTAACTCAAATGTAACCCACTTGAGTCTAACTCAACCAACTTGATTTTGACTCGTGCCTTGACCATCCATTATTCTCATTGTTCTTTTAGTCAAACTAAAAGAACTCATTTCCAAAATAGAATGTCATTTGTGTGTGACCCTATAGGCTCTTGTAACGTTGGCAATGTGTCTAAAACCCCTTTTAGACACATAAGCAATGAACGGCATCTAGCAATACATCATTACTACTTAAGTTACAAGAAAGTCGAGATCCGACAACCTTTCTGTGACTATTATTATGTATGATGGTGTCCTTCTATCCTTGATATCTTAGATCGATCAATGAGGCATAGACCGTGTCATCCCCTTATCGATCTTTGTGTTTCTTGATCCCCAAGTAGACTCACTCAAACAAATGAGCTCAATATCTCATATTGACTCATTTGAGTATGATCATGCATTTCGTGGTCCTACTCTATCAAGAGGCCCAAGATATCACTCCTGTCATATATGAGGGATAGATCCCATCTACATCACTCACATCCCTCCTCATAATTCATTACATACCCAATGATCACCGTTATAGTGCACCCTGTTACGGTGTGACGTTAAACATGTTAGTTATAGCCCTAAGAACCAATCATGTGATGGTTGAATAGGGAACATTTTGTATCATATTCTATGAAGGCAAAGGATTGATTATTATATTTAAGTCTTGCTTGTGCCAGCTAAATTAAATATAGTAATGCCCTAGAAAAGTAGGTTCTTATCTACAGCACATCAATTGGCAGAATTGATTATGAGAGGCTGTAGAGAACACTTTCTAAATGTTCCTAGTCAAGTATTAATATGCAAGGGCAATATTAATACATAAAGACTAGCATGTAGGTCAATTGATGACTTGATCTCACAAGTCATGGATATATGATATCAAGTTGACACATGGGTATATATTAGAGAATATATACTGAACTGACCCGCCATGAGAAAGTTTCATGGATCGTTATATGAGTGTCATAAACTTTCTCATGTGACTATTGGTATGAATAGTCCTCAGACCTGAAGTCACTACGGTTCCCTACATAAGGAGTTATGTACTTTGGTATCGTCAAACGTCACCCGTAACAGGGTGGACCATAAAGGCGATTACTGGGTATATAACAAATTATGCGGAGGGATGTGAGTGATGTAGATGGGATCTATCCCTCCCATATGACGGGAGTGATATCTGTGGGCCCCTTGATTGAGTAGAACTACTAAAACGCATGACCATGCTCGAATGAGTCAATATGAGATATTGAGCTCATTTGTTTGAGTTAGTTTACTCAGGGATCAAGAAACACATAGATTGATCGAGGATGACACGGTCTATGCCTCATTGATCAATCTGATATCAAGGATAGAAGGACACGGTCATATATTATAGTAGTCACGGAAAGGTTAGTCGGATCTTGACTTATCTCATAACTTGGGTAGCAATGATGTATTGCTAGATGCCTCTCATTGCTTGTGTATCTAAAAGAGTTTAGGTCCACTGCCAACGTTATGAGAGCCTATAGGGTCACATACAAAGAGCATGATAATTAGAGGAATTAGAGTATTCTAGTTTGACTAGAATAATTTGGGAATAAGCTTAAATACAAAATGGTTTTTGGACTTTAAGCTTAATGAGAATTTTAGCTAATTGATTTAATGAGATTAATTCAATATGTTACCTTATTGATTTAATAAGATTAATTCAATATGATAACATAAGCTTAATTGAATTAATAAGATTAATTCAATATGATAACATAAGCTTAATTGAATTAATAAGATTAATTCAATATGATAACATAAGCTTAATTGAATTAATAAGATTAATTCAACATGCATGAATGCCACATAAGCATGCCACCTAAGCATCCACCTAAGCTAGATAAGGTGGAAGGGGACAAAATGGTTTTTGTCTCCTTAAAGTGGCCGGCCAAAACAAGGGAGGCAAATCCTTTTTGATTATGTCTCAATGCAATGGATTGCATTGAATGTGAAGGAGGTGGAAGGGGTTTCCAACCCTATAAAAGGCCCCATGGAGTGGCCGGCCAAAGTATGATTTTGGATTGTGATTGTGGTGTGGTTGTGAGAGAGCTTGGTAGAAGCTCTAGTTGTGTGGCTTTGTGAGTGTAGGCTAGCAAGAAGAGTAGTCTTCTTCCTCCTTTCTCTTCTTCCCTAGATTCCTCTCCTTTAGGGACTTCTCTAGCAAGAAGTAAAGGAGAGCTCTTCTAGTTTCTCTTGTGAGACAAGAGCTTGCTCGTGTGGATACGTATAGAGGCACGGACACTTGAACGTGCTAAAAGATCCAACACAAACAAAAGGAAAAGCGGGATTAACAAAGGGCACGCAACAAAGGTAATCCTCTCCTATAAGATAGGTTTGGTTTAGAGAAATTTATTTTATACGAGTTTGCTTTCGCATGGATCACTTGGAAGGGATCCTATTTTCCGTTGCGCATATGCCATTTGGCATACAAGAATTCCCTACAGTGGTATCAGAGCCACTTGCGAAAGATCGTATAAAAATAGGTTTTCTCTATTTTATATGTGATATGGAAGTAGGATAAATTTTATTATGAGTTGATAATTGCATTAGCAATTGTCAAACATAATAAAATATCCGATGTCTTTTAAAAGTTAAAATGACATGGTGCATGGTTATGGCCTAGTCCCAAAATGTTTGTGATTGTGTGTTGTAATTCTTAAATACGGCCTGCGTGTCGTGCCTTCCTCCTAAAATTCTTGTTGTAAAATTAGTTTTAGGCTCGAATGTAACTCGAGTATTTCTCCTTTTGTAATGTACAAAACAAAGATGGAAGGTCCATTGGAAGATGAGGTTACAAGGAGGAAGTCAACACACAAGACAACCAAAAGGAAGCACTTAGGAGAAGATGCTATCCCTAGGTTGACCAATCAATCTTTTCATTGGCTTGAGAAGATTGTAGAATAAGGGCCATAACCATGACACGCTTGGTTTAATATGTATGTGATGCATGTTAGTTTAGCTTGTATGTGATGCATGATTAGTTTAGCTTATATGTGATGTATGCTAATATGTATATGATACATGTTTATTTCTTAATAAGTCAAAAACGATATGCCTACCAAAGCTTGGTACTCACTACTTCCTCGATCATTTGTTATTGGGTTTGCCAAAGCAAAGCAATGCATTTTATCTTGGAGGGGTGCGAGTGGACAATCGTGATGTCCCGCTATCAAACTTGGTTAAGACTTAATTAAGTTTTTCTTAATTGGTTAAGAAAGTAGAGGCATATATTAGCTTTGAACATAAGTTTTAAATTAGTTTTGTGTGATTTCCGAACATCAGCTTTGTCTTAGAAGTGGTCGTTGCTCCGATATCCAAGAAGGCCCCTGTGCCTCGCCACAGCCTGGAAGCTGGTTTAGGAATAAACACTAAACTAATCTAAAACTTAACCAAAGCTATTAAAGAGTTACATCAGATGTAATTGGCAAAAGATTGCCTACCTAATTATACTACGTCTTGGGCGATTAGCCAAAGCTAACTCAAGACGAATTATGATGTGGATCTTTATCCCATATAAATTTATAGCTAAATAGTAGCTATGAGAATTTAGTGGGAGCCTCATTTAATTAAAGGCCTAATTAAATGATTTAGGTATGATACTTAACTTTGCAATTTAATGTTGTAGATCACCATGTCATCTAACACGACACACCCCCTGAACTTGCGATCTGTCCTTGAGAAGGACAAGCTCAATGGAGCAAATTTTCTTGACTGGTATAGGAACTTGAGGATTATCCTCAAGCAAGAACGCAAACTGTATGTCCTAGAGCAGTCTACCCCTGAAACACCCGCCCATGCGGCCACTCGTGCTGAAAAGGATGCTTATAAGAAGCATCAAGATGACGCATTAGATGTGTCATGCCTTATGGTTGCAACCATGAACTCTGAGCTTCAGAAGCAACATGAGAACATGGATGCCTATGATATGGTTGAGCATTTGAAACAACTATATCAAGGACAAGCTAGGCACGAGCGTTTTGAAGTGTCTAAGGCTCTTTTTGCATGCAAGATGCAAGAAGGAACACCTGTAGGAACTCACGTACTCAAAATGATTGGGTACGTTGAGAACCTTGAAAGACTAGGTTTTCCACACAGCCAAGAATTGGTAACCGATGTTATCCTGCAATCGTTGCCGGAAGCATATAATCAATTCGTCATGAATTATAACATGAATGAAATTGATAAACCTTTGCCTGAGATTCTCAGCATGTTAAGAACTGCTGAACCGAATCTCAAAAAGAAAGTTAGTAACGTACTAATGGTCAAGAAGGGCAAAGGTAAGCGCAAAGGCAAGGGTAAGACCCAAGCCAAAGGCAAGGCCAATTCATCCACTTCAAAGGGTAAAGGTAAAGTACCTAAGGAAGGGGACTGCTTCCATTGCGGTGAGATCGACACCGGAAGCGGAATCGCAAAGTCTACCTTGAGGAAGTAAAGAATAAAAGAAGTGGGACTTCTGCCTCAGGTATACACGTTATAGAAGTTAATCTATCTATTTCTTCTACATGGGTATTAGATACCGGATGTGCATCTCACATTTGTACTAATGTGCAGGGACTGAGAAATAGTAGACAAATGGCAAAAGGCGAAGTGGACCTACGAGTAGGCAATGGCGCAAAAGTTGCTGCTGTAGCTGTAGGAACATATTCTTTGTCTTTTCCCACTGGGCTTATCTTAGAACTAGAGGAGTGCTTATATGTACCTGCATTGACAAATAACATAATTTCTGTATCTTGTTTAGACAAGAAAAACTTTTCTTTTATAATAAAGGACAAATGTTGTTCCATTTATTTAAATGAAATGTTCTATTGTAATGCACCACTTATGAATGGTCTCTATGTTCTGGATTTAGAAAACCCAATTTATAACGTAAATACCAAGCGGTTCAAATCGAATGATTCAAACCAAACATATCTCTGGCACTGTCGCCTAGGTCACATAAATGAAAAATGCATATCCCAACTCCATAAAGATGGATTATTGGACTCATTTGATTTTGAATCATATGAGGTATGCGAATCTTGCCTTTTAGGAAAGATGACTAAAACTCCATTTAGTGGACATGGCGAGAGAGCGACGGACTTGTTAGGACTCATACATACTGATGTATGTGGGCCTTTCAATGTCGGCGAGGAGGCTATAAGTACTTTATTACTTTCACCGATGATATGAGTAGATTTGGCTACTTATATTTGATGAGACATAAGTCGAATCCTTTGAAAAGTTCAAAGCATTCAAGAATGAAGTACAAAACCAACTTGGTAAGCGTGTTAAGCTACTTGATCGGATCGAGGTGGTGAATACCTTAGTCAAGAGTTTCGTGATCACTGGTGAGTGTGGGATAATATCCCAACTCACTCCCCTGGAACACCACAATGGAATGGTGTATCCGAGGAGAAATCGTACTCTATTAGATATGGTACGATCAATGATGAGCCGACGATCTACCTACTTCCTTTGGGACTAGCTCTAGAGATACAGCTTTCACACTTAATCGCGTCCCATCAAAAGCCGTGAGAAAAGACACCAACCATATCTGATATGAATCGAAGAGTCCCAAAATGTCTTTTATAAAGATTTGGGGTTGTGAAGCTTATGTTAGACGTCAAGTTTCAGATAAACTAGGACCCAAATCAGATAAGTGTTATTTTGTCGGATATCCCAAGGAAACTAAGGGATATTACTTTTACAATCCCACACTTGGCAAGGTGTTTGTTGCCAGAAATGCTGTCTTTCTAGAAAGAGAATTTATTTCTAGAAAAACTAGTGGGAGTAAAATTCATCTTGAAGAAGTTCAAGATGACGATAACACTAAGGCTTCGATGGAAAATGAACAGGAACCACAAAGTGTTGTGGATGAGGAAATTGTTGCCCAAAGAGTTGTGGAACAAACACCTGTTCAAGTAGACCAACCTCTTCGTAGATCTGATAGGATCCGTCGTCAACCCGAGAGATATTCTTTTCTCTTGACTGACAACGGTGATGTATTGCTTGTCGATCTTGACGAGCCTACATCCTATCGAGAAGCTATGATGAGCCCAGATTCCGAGAAATGGCTAGAGGCCATGAGATCCGAAATGGAATCTGTTGGATCGAAAGTGTCGCTAGAGGGGGGGGGTGAATAGCGATACGATGTCGTTAAAAAACTTTTGCAATAAGTAAAAAGCAAGTAGAGAGTGCACAGCGGAAATATAAAGTAGACAAGATATTTTTACGTGGTTCACAATCTTTCGATTGCTAATCCACGGCCCTAGTGATCCTTGATCACGTACGGAGGGCAATTCACTAAAACCACTCCTCCTCGTTGGAGGTAGGAGCAACGATTACAAAAAGAAATCAAGGCAAAGGGACACTCCCCCTTTCCTTGTTACGATTAAAGCACAAAGACAATTTAAAGAAGTAGAACTTAAATAAATATACCGACAACTCTTATAAGTAGAAGATGTAGCTTTCGTTGTCGGCGGCACTTCGTCGTAGCAAATGTGAGTAGTAGTAGCGGCGTTACGACGGCGTGTTGAGAGCTCTTGAATTCTTGTTATTTGCTTGGCTTGAACATGTCTATTTATGGATATTGATCTATGAATTTAGACATAGGTAGTGTCCAAGGTGAGGTTCTTATCCCAACTCAAGGATGAGGTGTTTCATCCAACCACCTTGTGCCACCTCCAACCTTCTTGTCAACTCAAGGATGAGGTGTTTCATCCAACCACCTTGTGCCACCTCCAACCTCCTTGGGCGCCAACTTGAGGATGAGGTGTTTCATCCAACCACCTTGTGCCACCTCCAACCTCCTTGGGCGCCAACTCAAGGATGAGGTGTTTCATCCAACCACCTTGTGCCACCTCCAACCTCCTTGTGCGGCAACTCAAGGATGAGGTGTTTCATCCAACCACCTTGTGCCACCTCCAACCTCCTTGGGCGCCAACTTGTTGGAGCCATTCAACTTGTGCCACATCATGGGAGCCAACCATCTTGTGCCAACTCACCTTATTTTGGGCGTCCACCACAAGGAAGCTTGGTGATGGTTTGGATGTCCACCTTGATGCCACATCACCCTTTGTACCAAAACACGAGTCAAGTCCAAATTCACCCCTTGAAATTCGAGCTCTTCTCGAGGTCTGGAACTTGACTAGCAGTTGACCGTAGTCAAAGGGTTTTGACGATACAAGTTAGCTTAAAATATAAAGTACGATGGTTCTAACCATCGATCTCGACCTAGACCTTCCATTGGAGGTATTGGGTCGGATCTCGCTAACGACCTTGCTTCGCTTTCACACGAGCTTACCTTGTAGCCTCGCTTGGTCTTCACCCGAGTACCTCGGCTTCCTCAGAAGTCCTCTCTGGCGTTGCCCGACCACCTCGGTTCCACCGGTGTCGCAGACCTTCCGCTCAACTTTAGCATTTACGCACACTTAATCGAGCTCGTAAGATAACAAATATACCCTTAACTATTGAGCCTTTTGCCATAATCAAAATATGTTCGACTTTGGTGCCCACTGCACCAACAATCTCCCCCTTTTTGATTCATGGCAAACCGACACAAAAGTTAAGGAAAAATTAAGCATAACAGTAAGCTAGCATAATGATTAAGCATGAATGAGCTAGCATAAAGATTAAATATGAATGAGCTAGCATAATGATTAAGCATGAATGAGCTAGCATAAAGATTATTGTTTCAAGTTCTCCCCTTTGAGGTAACCTCCCCCTTGACCGAAGGTGAGTTCTTGAAAAATAATTTTTACTCCCCCTTAATAGTTGCTTAAGTAAACGGAATTACTTAATATAAAAGGTAATAATTTTGTTTACTTTCTTCCTTACTTTTGTGACTTTCTCCCCCTTTTGCCTTAACTCAAAAAGTTTGTAAATATATTTTAGGGTTTGTAAGTCCAAGCAAGTTCCCAATATAAATATATTTTTTTTAAAATAATAATAAGCTTGAAAATATGTTCATCTAAAATGTACAACTCCGGTTGGACTTGATTGATATAGAATGATCAATAAGTCTTGAAGGAGTTGATTTCTAAGGTAAGACTTAGGCTAATTTCATAAAAAGAAGCAAAAGTAGAGTACATATATAGAAAAATTTAAATCCTACTCTATTACGCACATACCTAACTTTCGTCTTAATAAACTAAATTCGGCTTCGGGTAGTGGTTTGGTGAAGATGTCCGCTAGGTTTGATTTGGACTCAACATACTCTAGTTGTATAGTTCCATTAGTTACATGTTCCCTAATGAAGTGATGTTTAACTTCTATATGTTTTGTCCTAGAATGACATATTGGATTTTTAGTTAAGTTAATTGAACTAATGTTATCTATGTAGGTTTTAATGTTGTTAAAGATTAAGCTAAAGTCTTGGAGAGTGTGCTTCATCCACAGGAGCTGAGAGACACACTCACCCATCGCAACGTATTCGGCTTCGGTGGTAGATAAGGCAACGCAATCTTTGCTTCCTCGCACCAACTTACTAGACTCGGCGAGGATTTGACAACAACCACTCGTGCTCTTTCTATCGAGTTTACTACCGCATAGTCGGTCGGAGTAGCCGATTAGATTAAACTCGGTAGATCTAGGGTACCAAATACCTACGTTTAGCGTGCCCTTTAGATATCTAAGGATACGCTTGACTAGGGTTAGGTGAGACTCCTTGGCACAGGTTTGTAACCTTGCGCACATACTTACCGCGAATAAAATGTCGGGTCGGCTCGCGGTTAAGTATAGGAGACTTCCTATTGCGCTCCTATAGTATTTTAGGTCAACGGGTTTTCCTTCTACATCTTCGTTTATATTAACATTAGTTGCCATAGGTGTATTGATTATTTTAGCATCTTGCATTCCAAATCGATTTATTAAGTCCTTAGTATATTTTTGTTGATGTAAATATATTCCATCTTTAGTTTGTTTAATTTGTAAACCTAAGAAGAAACTTAACTCTCCCACTAAATTCATTTCAAATTCACTTTCCATAAGTGAGATGAATTAGTTTAGCATTATCGAGTTGGTAGTTCCAAAAATTATATCATCTACATAGATTTGGGCTATAAAGATTTCTTTTCCTACGGTTTTAACGAATAAGGTTGGGTCGACTAAACCTTGGTTGAATCCTTTGGACTTAAGATAGATCGAAAGCCTTTCGTACCAAGCTCTTGGGGCTTGTTTGAGTCCATATAGGGCTTTCTTAAGTCTAAGGACATGGTCGTTTATCTAGATTTTCGAATCCGGAGGTTGGTAGCGTAAACTTCTTCCTTAATGTATCCATTCAAAAATGCTGACTTGACATCCATTTGAAACAATTTAAAACCTCGATGTGCGCATATGCTAACAACATTCGGATGGACTCTAGTCGCTACGGGCATAGGTCTCATCGTAATCTAAACCTTCGACTTGACTAAACCCTTTTGCGACTAACCTAGCTTTATTTCTAACTACTTCACCTTTATCATCAAGTTTATTTCGAAATACCCACCTTGTTCCAATAATTGATTTTTCTTTAGGTGGTGGTACTAATTCCCGGACTTCATTTCTAGTGAATTGAGCTAGCTCTTCTTGCATAGCAATAATCCAAATCGGGATCAAGAAGTGCTTGTTCAATAGTTTTGGGTTCGATTTTGGAAATTAACGAGATTTGACTAAGGTTTCGATATGAAGCTCTAGTTCGAACCCTAAATTTGGAGCACCTATAACTTGATTGATAGGATGATTTGTTTGAGTCTTAGTGTGACTCGGGTTAGGGTCATCTATCACTTGGTCGATAGGATGACTTGGGTGAGTTCTAGTTTGACTTGGGTTAGAGTCATCTATCACTTGGTCGATAGGATGACTTGGGTTAGGACGAGATTCAAGTTCAAGATCAGTCGGGTTCGCTATAAGTTGATTTGCTAGTTGGTTTTGTTAAGGATTGAACGGTTCGTGTCCTTCGTCGAAAACTATATTAATGGTTTCTTCGACTCTTATGTGTAGGATCAATGGAATTACTAAAGGGTTGTTTGTAAGTTATTAAACCTAAATCATCTCAACAATATCAAAATGATCAAAACATGTTATTACTAAGTGTTATAGTGACATGACTTACAATTTTACTTGATTAATTTTAATGAATTTAAATTAACCAACATTAGGTTAGATTCGATTTAGTCTAAGCTCATCAAGTAATCTTTTCAAGAGATTAGCTTCAGTGTCGTGGCGAGGCACGAGGCCTTCTTTGATCGGAACAACGACCACTTCCTTAGACAAAGCTAATTTCAAGAAATTGATAACTCGACTTACTTGAGACTACATCTTGGTCTAACTAGTTATTTTTGAAAAGAGGCTCCCCGAGGCTCAATCTTTTCGTAGGATTTTAGTTGATTTATTTTTGAAAAGAGGCTCCCCGAGGCTCAATCTTTTCGCAGGATTTTAGTTGGTTATGAGTCCTATCTAACCATTCTAAAAATAAAGGAAAAACTAAGCATGCAATTTCTAAGACTTAACAAAAATACATTTTGTATTGGCTCCCCCTGGACCATTGAATCGAGTGGGTCTATTCACATAGTGAATTTGGTCCTTGGGAACCCAATACATGTTAGATCCTAAAGTTGAAGTCAAAGTGATCTTAGGGACCCATGCTTGGACATTTTTCTTATGTTGGTTTACTATAGACATATATGACTTATTGGTTGTATTTGAGTTAAACCCGAGTCCGGCCTTGTTGTACACGGCCCTTTGTGATCCAAGTAAGAGGTCAAGTCCCTTGGATCCCAAAGTGAACCTTTCAACGTGTTCCTAAGGTCTTCGACTTGTGTTTTCAAAAGCGAGTTCTCAACTTCAAGCTTTTCAAGAGTTGAGTCCTCCTCTTGAATACGAGTAGTCGAAGAGGTTAGGAGACCTCATGTTTGAGGAGGTTAACCTCCTCAATTAGGGTCTCGACCTTGGACTCGGACTTAGCTAGTTTCTTATTTAAAAATTTAATTGCACCATACAAAGTATTAAGTAACGACCGACTTACCCTTAATGATTCTTTTGAACCGGATACGGATCCGTGGCTTGTCTTGAATGGAAGCTCATCATCGGATTCGGACTCGGACTCTTCTTCGGTCGAGTCGTGCTCGGTCGGCTTGGCCATTAGAGCTTGGATATCGTCTTCTTCCTCCTGGGGTGGCTTGCTTGGGGGCTTCTTCTTCTTGGAACCTGCAACTAACGCAATACTCTTCTCGGCCTGGACCACGTTAGTTTGCTCATGTAATTCAAGTTCAAAACAATTCGCCTAACCTAATCTTAGAAAGGTCCTTGGAGACCTTGTAGGCATCGACCATGGATGCCCACAAGGTGGTCCTAGGAAAGCGAGTTAAGAGAATACCGATAAGGTCGCGATCCTCGACCTTTTGTCCGATGGCATGGAGTTGGTTGGCGATGTCTTGGAATCGAGCATGTAGTTGAGTTGCGGTCTCGTTTTCCTGCATTTTCAAGTTATACAATTTATTTAGAAGTAAATCTCTTTTACATACCTTCGTGTCGTCGGTGCCTTCGTGTAGTTCCACTAGCTTGGTCCATAAGTCCTTTGCACTAATGAAGGGCCGACGCGGTTGAGCTCTTCCTTGGACAACCCACATTGCAAGATTTGAGTTGCCTTGGCATCGGCTTCTACTTGTTTTTCATGGAATTTGACCATTGATCGTAACCCAAAGATTCACCATCTTCATTAGGAAGTGTGAAACCGGTTACGTATTGCTCACATCTCGATTTGGAGTTTTAGAAAGCATTCCATCCGACCCTTCCAATAGCGAAAGTCATTACCGTTGTAAAGCGGGGTAGTGATGCTAAACCCTTGAGATGGGCCATTTAAAAACAAGAAGAGAGCGACGAAAAAGAATCTTGCAAAACACACACGGAAAGAATATTCCAAGACTTTCGTCTTGGATTAGTAATCTTGAGAAGTAAAAAGATATATAAAATGTAACTTGCAAAAGAAATAAACAATCAAATGCGAATGTCGTTGAAGTTCCGGAGGACAACCTTACTCGGGATCTAACCCGAAGGACAACCTTATCCGGATCCTAAAGCCTCTAATGCAATTCTATATGTAGGAGAAGATAAGCAAGTGAAATAATTATATGAAAACAGAAATAAATAAATAAAAAATCTGTAAAAAAAAGAAAAACAAAGCTAGATTGGTGGTTTCACCGAATCTTAGCGCCCGACTCGATACCAATTGTTGGATCGAAAGTGTCGCTAGAGGGGGGGGTGAATAGCGATACGATGTCGTTAAAAAACTTTTGCAATAAGTAAAAAGCAAGTAGAGAGTGCACAGCGGAAATATAAAGTAGACAAGATATTTTTACGTGGTTCACAATCTTTCGATTGCTAATCCACGGCCCTAGTGATCCTTGATCACGTACGGAGGGCAATTCACTAAAACCACTCCTCCTCGTTGGAGGTAGGAGCAACGATTACAAAAAGAAATCAAGGCAAAGGGACACTCCCCTTTCCTTATTACGATTAAAGCACAAAGACAATTTAAAGAAGTAGAACTTAAATAAATATACCGACAACTCTTATAAGTAGAAGATGTAGCTTTCGTTGTCGTGACGCCGTCGTAGCAAATGTGAGTAGTAGTAAGCGGCGTTACTGACGGTGTGTTGAGCTCTTGAATTCTTGTTATTTGCTTGGAACATGTCTATTTATGGATATTGATCTATGAATTTAGACATAGGTAGTGTCAAGGTGAGGTTCTTATCCCAACTCAAGGATGAGGTGTTTCATCCAACCACCTTGTGCCACCTCCAACCTTCTTGTGCGCCAACTCAAGGATGAGGTGTTTCATCCAACCACCTTGTGCCACCTCCAACCTCCTTGGGCGCCAACTTGAGGATGAGGTGTTTCATCCAACCACCTTGTGCCACCTCCAACCTCCTTTGCGCCAACTCAAGGATGAGGTGTTTCATCCAACCACCTTGTGCCACCTCCAACCTCCTTGTGCGCCAACTCAAGGATGAGGTGTTTCATCCAACCACCTTGTGCCACCTCCAACCTCCTTGGGCGCCAACTTGTTGGAGCCATTCAACTTGTGCCACATCATGGGAGCCAACCATCTTGTGCCAACTCACCTTATTTTGGGCGTCCACCACAAGGAAGCTTGGTGATGGTTTGGATGTCCACCTTGATGCCACATCACCCTTTGTACCAAAACACGAGTCAAGTCCAAATTCACCCCTTGAAATTCGAGCTCTTCTCGAAATTTGGAACTTGACTAGCGATTGGTATGTAGTCAAAGGGTTTTGGACTGCAGTACAAGTTAGCTTAAAATATAAAGTACGATGGTTCTAACCATCTGATCTCGACCTAGACCTTCCATTGGAGGTATTGGGTCGGATTTACGCTTAACGACCTTGCTTCGCTTTCACACGAGCTTACCTTGTAGCCTCGCTTCCGGTCTTCACCCGAGTACCTCGGCTTCCTCCGAAGTCCCTCTGGCGTTGCCCGACCACCTCGGTTCCCACCGGGTGTCGCAGACCTTCCGCTCAACTTTAGCATTTCTGCACACTTAATTGAGCTCGTAAGATAACAAATATACCCTTAACTATTGAGCCTTTTGCCATAATCAAAATACCGGTTCGACTTTGGTGCCCACTGCACCAACAGAATCCATGTACACTAACCAAGTATGGACCTTGGTTGATCCACCTGAAGGGGTAAAACCCATTGGGTGTAAGTGGGTCTTTAAAGTAAAGACTGACATGGATGGTAATAAGCATACCTATAAAGGTAGATTGGTGGCTAAAGGATTCAAACAAATTCATGGTATTGACTATGATGAAACCTTTTCACCAGTTGCGATGCTTAAATCCATTCGGATCATACTTGCTATTGCAGCCTACCACGATTATGAGATCTGGCAGATGGATGTCAAAACCGCTTTTCTGAATGGAAAGCTACTCGAGGATGTGTACATGACACAGCCTGAGGGTTTTGAAGATCCAAAGCATCCTGGAAAGGTATGCAAACTGCAAAGGTCCATTTATGGACTAAAGCAAGCCTCTCGAAGCTGGAATCTTCGATTCGATGATGCAATCAAGGAGTTTGGTTTCATCAAGAATGAAGATGAACCTTGTGTCTACAAGAGAAATAGTAGGAGCACAGTTGTATTTCTTGTCTTGTATGTAGATGACATACTTCTCATCGGAAATGATATTCCCTCACTCCAGTCTGTGAAGATATGGTTAGGGAATTGTTTCTCGATGAAAGACTTAGGTGAAGCTGCCTATATTCTAGGCATCAAGATCTATAGAGATAGATCTAGAAGATTACTTGGCCTAAGTCAGAGTACATACATTGATAAAGTGCTAGAACGTTTTGCTATGCAAAATTCCAAGAAAGGATTTCTGCCTTTATCACATGGTGTAAGTCTTTCGAAGACTCAATGTCCCTCTTCTAAGGAGGAGAGAGATCGCATGGATAAGATCCCTTATGCATCTGCTATAGGGTCTATCATGTACACCATGCTTTGTACTCGTCCTGACGTCTCGTATGCTTTGAGCATGACGAGTAGATACCAGTCAGATCCAGGTGAAAGTCACTGGATAGCAGTCAAAAATATTCTTAAGTACTTACGAAGAACGAAAGAATATTTCCTGATATTTGGAGGCAATGAGGAGCTAACTGTAAAGGGTTACAGTGATGCAAGCTTCCAAACTGACAAAGATGACTTTAGATCGCAATCGGGGTACGTGTTTTGCCTGAATGGTGGAGCTGTGAGCTGGAAGAGTTCAAAGCAGGACACAGTTGCTGATTCTACAACAGAAGCCGAGTATATTGCCGCATCCGATGCAAAGAAAGGAGGTCATTTGGCTCGTAAGTTCATCGATGAACTTGGGGTAGTTCCTAGCATTCAGCAGATCCAGACCTCTATTGTGACAATAATGGGGCTATTGCAGCTAAGGAACCTCGATCACATCGGACCAAACACATATGCGGCGCTTCCATCTCATTCGAGAGATCATCGATAGAGGAGATGTGAGGATATGCAGACCGAATGAAGCTAACATCGCAGATCCATTGACCAAGGCTTTGTACGAGGAAGCATGATGGTCACACTAGGTCACTAGGTATTAGATATCATAGTGATTGGTACTAGTGCTAGTGGGAGATGGTTAGTTAGAGCCCTAAGAACCAATCCTGTGATGGTTGAATAGGGAACATTTTGTATCATATTCTATGAAGGCAAAGGATTGATTATTATATTTAAGTCTTGCTTGTGCCAGCTAAATTAAATATAGTAATGCCCTAGAAAAGTAGGTTCTTATCTACAGCACATCAATTGGCAGAATTGATTATGAGAGGCTGTAGAGAACACTTTCTAAATGTTCTAGTCAAGTATTAATATGCAAGGGCAATATTAATACATAAAGACTAAGCATGTAGGTCAATTGATGACTTGATCTCACAAGTCATGGATATATGATATCAAGTTGACACATGGGTATATATTAGAGAATATATCTGACATGAGAAAGTTTCATGGATCGTTATATGAGTGTCATAAACTTTCTCATGTGACTATTGGTATGAATAGTCCTCGGACACCAAGTCACTACGGTTCCCTACATTTGGAGTTATGTTCTTTGGTATCGTCAAAACGTCACCCGTAATAGGGTTGACCATAAATGCGATTACTTGGTATATAACAAATTATGCGGAGGGATGTGAGTGATGTAGATGGGATCTATCCCTCCCATATGACGGGAGTGATATCTGTGGGCCCCTTGATTGAGTAGAACTCCGAAAACGCAGGGCCATGCGTGAATGAGTCAATATGAGATATTGAGCTCATTTGTTTGAGTTAGTTTACTCAGGGATCAAGAAACACATAGATTGATCGAGGATG
Source organism: Wurfbainia villosa (assembly GCA_025175895.1). NCBI lineage: Eukaryota > Viridiplantae > Streptophyta > Magnoliopsida > Zingiberales > Zingiberaceae > Wurfbainia > Wurfbainia villosa. Next base: position 30,917,849 of record CM045992.1, on the reverse strand, counting down.
ACACGGTCTATGCCTCATTGATCAATCTGATATCAAGGATAGAAGGACACAGTCATATATTATAGTAGTCACGGAAAGGTTAGTCGGATCTTGACTTATCTCATAACTTGGGTAGCAATGATGTATTGCTAGATGCCTCTCATTGCTTGTGTATCTAAAAGAGTTTAGGTCCACTGCCAACGTTATGAGAGCCTATAGGGTCACACACAAAGAGCATGATAATTAGAGGAATTAGAGTATTCTAGTTTGACTAGAATAATTTGGGAATAAGCTTAAATACAAAATGGTTTTTGGACTTTAAGCTTAATGAGAATTTTAGCTAATTGATTTAATGAGATTAATTCAATATGTTACCTTATTGATTTAATAAGATTAATTCAATATGATAACATAAGCTTAATTGAATTAATAAGATTAATTCAATATGATAACATAAGCTTAATTGAATTAATAAGATTAATTCAATATGATAACATAAGCTTAATTGAATTAATAAGATTAATTCAATATGATAACATAAGCTTAATTGAATTAATAAGATTAATTCAACATGCATGAATGCCACATAAGCATGCCACCTAAGCATCCACCTAAGCTAGATAAGGTGGAAGGGGACAAAATGGTTTTTGTCTCCTTAAAGTGGCCGGCCAAAACAAGGGAGGCAAATCCTTTTTGATTATGTCTCAATGCAATGGATCCATGCTGGGACCCTCGGAGACGAGATGAGACGATGATAGCCAGCGATGCTCCAAGTCCATCACGAAGTCGACTACCTATTACCTGGGTGACAGAAAAACCCAGCGTCCATGGTGGTGAGTAAAACTCAGCAGGTAATAAGGGAGAACATGTATATATATCAAATATCACATGTCATTCAACAGTAAAATCTATAGGTACATCAGGTAAACACCAGCATGATAATCATATACATGCATATACCTTCTAACCAAATGAACAATGTAAAATGAAGACATACCTGAAAGTACGCTACGCTACACCTATCCAACTTGAGCACATATCCACAATATATATGTATATATCACATGAAATCTGGTCAAAACCATACAACATCATAAATACTAGTCAAAGATATCTAATGGTCCGACCAACAAGTATATAGGTATTTGACATAACCATATAACAAATGCGAATAGCATATATGAAGATGATGTACAACCAAATGCAACAAGCATAGTACAATCAAATGTAACATCACAATAAGCATATATATATATATATATATATATATATATATATATATATATATATATATATATATATATATATATATATATAGACTGCATCTATATATATACTAATAACAACCATCCATATATATATACATGCATATATGTATATATATGGTAATATGCAAAGCGCCATGAGATATGGCAATGCAAAGATGCATGGTCATGCTCAGCACCCTACTGCTACCATGACCCTTGCCTAGGTAGTGGTACGCATGATAATCACCCCACTCATCACCAACCCGCGGCCGAGTGAGCAGATGATCCAACTACCATCATCTATAGTGGTAGAGTGCGGCACAATAAATGCTCTGGCCTCACACCAGTTACTCCTCCATGAGTAACCCAAGAGGCAGGATAACTGACGACCCTCTCAACCACAAGGGAGACTATGTCGTCAGTGTGCATGCAAATGATATGAATGCACAGTCACGCATACAGATATCCACCACAGACTCTCTATTCTACAGAGAGTCATACCAATCTAATCAACACACTCTCTATCTTACAGAGAGTCATACTCAACTGATCGATGCACTCTCTATCCTGTAGAGAGTCATACTCAACTGATCGACGGACTCTCTATCCTGTAGAGAGTCATACTCAATTGATCGATGCACTCTCTATCCTGTAGAGAGTCGTTCTCAACTGATCATAACAAGCTAGGACCACCGGTCCATAGCGACACACTAATCACGATTCACCTGACCATTACACAACACATGGTTGGTAATAAGTATGCAACATACAGGTATTGGAATAAATCCTACATTTAAGGCATTACCTACCCACGGATGACCTTTTACCCAATTTACAAATCAGGTCATCATCGGTACTCCAACATCTACACCCTACTAAACATTTATAGATCTACTTACATCCCATCTATAACTCCTCAATCAAGATAAAGGAAAATGTGATATCAACATTTGAGAATATATAACGAACGACAAATATCAAGCATAAGGATAAATAAGAGCAGGGTCAAGATAATATGAACATATAAGATGATCATATCTATGTCTAAATCTGAATGCAACTATAACTACCTGACCAGGGTAGGAAATTACCCACCTTCTAAGAAGCTCAGAATAATATCTTCACAGTCGTGGTCCTGTCTCATATCCATGTCCTGCACATATCAAATATTATGATTAAGTGCAAGCATACAATGAAGGATCAAATCGACTCCTACATCGGCTTTGTATCCCGATCAGCTTGAATGATCTAGTTATCTAATTAACCCAATCAATCCTCCACATTAATCCCTATCAACCATTAGACCAATTAGCAACCTATTATGCATTTATAAATACCCATATATTGTTAGTGAAAGCCCTAGAGTCAATCATGTGATGATTGTTGTATGGACTTTATTGTATCATATTCCTATTTATAAAGGCATGGTTATTGTATTTACTTGTATTGGTGTCAAATAACTAAATATAATAATGTCCTTGAGTAGAAAGTTCTTATCTATATCAATCGATTGGTTGAATCGATATTGAGATGATATAGAGAACACTACTCTTAATCATTCCTAGTCGAGTATTAACATTTAGGGACAATGTTAATGCGTAGAGACTAGCATGTAGGTCAACACGATGACTTGATCTCACAAGTCATGGATATGAGATATCAAGTTGACACATGGGTATGCATTGGAGAATGTATACTGAATGACCCGCCATGAGAAAGTATCATGGATCGTTATATGAGTGTTATATACTTTCTCATGTGGCTATTAGTATGACTATTAGTCCTTAGACCTGAAGTCACCATGGTTCCCTACATAAGGAGTTGCATACTTTGGCTTCGTCAAACGTCACCCGTAAATGGGTGGACTATAAAGGCGATTACTGGGTATATAACAAATTATGAGGAGGGATGTGAGTGATGTAGATGAGATCTATCCCTCCTATATGATGGGAGTGATATCGTTATTCTTGATAGAGTAAGACCACGAAGTGCATGGCCATGCCCAAATGAGTCAATATGAGATATTGAGCTCATTTAATTAGAGTGAGTCTACTTGGAGTTCAAGATTTAGATTGTACCGAGGATGACACGGTCTATGCCTCGATTGGTTAATCTAGATGTCAAGGATAGAGGGACATTGTCACATATTGTGAGAGCCACAATTAGTAGTCACAAAGGTGATGTTGGAGCTCAACATTCTTGTAACTTGGGTAGCAATGATGTGTTGCTAGATACCGCTCATTGCTTATGTTCCTAAATCAGTTTAGGGACATTGCCAACGTTACAAGAACCTATAGGGTCACACACATAAGAGCAATTAGATGGAGATTAGGTTCATATGATGAACCATGATGATTAGGTTCATGGGATGAACCAAATTGGATTAAGAGTAATCCAAATTAGACTAATTGAGTTAGACTCAAGTTGATTCAAGTGTTGAATGAGTCTAATTTAGATTTGATTCATCAAATCAATTTAAATTAATGAATAGAGATTCATTAAATTAAATTGACTTGAGTCAAGTGGTTAGATTTGATCAACCATGGGAGATTAGAGGTCAAGTTTGACTTGACTTGAGAGGGAAGATGAAAGGTCAAGTTTGACTTGACCAAATGCCATGTCATGATGATGACTTGGCATGGCCAGCCAATGATGATGCTTGACTTTGTCATGTGGTGCCACCTCATGAGGGAGACCAAGGGTCATGGGAGTTACATGCATGCATGTAACCCCCTCTCCATGAAGTGGCCGGCCACTTCTAGATCTAATGAGAATTCATTTGATGAGTTATTCTAACTTCATCTTCTTCCTTGGGATTTTTTCCTTCAAGCTCTCCTTCTTCTTCCTCATCTTGCCGAGACCTTCTAGGAGTGCTAGCACACTCAAGATTGTCTTTTTCTCCACCTATTGCTTGTGCGATACCAATAGAGAAGTGTGCACTTGACACTCTCGAGTTCCGACGAACATTTTGGACGAGCGGGATTTGCGAAGGGCATCGCATCGAGGGTAATGATCTCACCTCTTAGATCTAATGTAGATCTAGGGTTTTTAGTAAGCACATACATGTTTTATTTTAATATATCTTCGCACGGATCCGTGGTCGGGGTTTTCGAGGTTTCCACAACGCAAAAAGCGGTTTTTGCGGCTCGAAAAAATCCAACAGTGGTATCAGAGCCACGTGCGAAGCATGTATGTGTTTCGTTTTTGTAATTTTTGTATTAGATATAAAAATTACAGATTTATATGTTTCTATAAATTTCCTATTTTTATAGAATTTTTGGGTATTTTTCTTGAAGAATCGAAGCAACGAGTGTTGGGACACTTGTAGGCTTCAACCGTCGAGAAAAACTCTCCGAAACGGTGAGTTCTCGCTTTAGGTTTTTGGGACAGCGACTTAAGTTGCTGTAAGATCATTGTAGGGACACTCGTAAAGTTTATTTTGCGAGTAGGGGCGCTGCCCCTATCCCCGAAAGGGGCCTTGTCCCGCGATCGTGCCCGGAAACCGCTTAGCGGGACCATTACGGGGAGGTGACTCATAAAATTGAAAAAAAAATAGGAAATATTATAGAAATTTTCTGTAAAAATACATAATTTAGAATTATGTATAATTCTGTGATTGTCATGGCCTAATAACCCCAATATGATTGGATGTGATGTGTTGTAATTAATAATACGGCCTACGTGCCATTTTGTGGTTGTGCGTGTTGTATAGTATATGCGACCTGCGCGTCGAACCTCTTCTTTTGATATTCTAGTTGTAAATAGTTTTAGACTCAAATGTAACTCGAGTTTCATATTTGTAATGTACAAAATGGAGCGGTGGAAAGTCCACTTGAAGACGAGATTACGAGAAGGGTGACGACGACACATGGCAGTCAAAGGAAGCGCTTGGAGAAACCGCTAGCCTTAGGTTGACCGTCCGATCTTCTCATTGGCTTGAGAAGATCGTAGTAGGGCCATGACTACATCACATTTAATTATATATATATATATATATATATATATATATATATATATATATATATATATAGATATATATATATGTTTATATATATATATATATATATATATATATATATATATATTTGATTTTGCTTGTATGTATGTGATGCATGCTAGTAGAATAATGCTTGTATGTATATGATGCATGCTAGGATAATTTTCTTGTATGTATATGATGCATGCTAGAATAATGATTGTATGTATGTGATGCATGCTAATATAGGATAATAAAGGCCTAAATGTGTATGAGATACACATTACGATTAGATTAGATCTTAATCGAATCAACTCGAAAATGCCTACTGAGCCTTGATACCCATCACTACCTCGATCATTTGTTGTTGTTGAATCTGCCAAAGCAGAGCAACGAATATTTTCTTGGTAGGGTGCGGAGGGACAATCTTGGTCCCGCCTATCATGCTTGGGTTAGAGTAAGCTCAATTAGATTGAGCAAAACTAGTTAACTCAATTGGATCGAGTAGAACTATAGGCATATTCCAATCGTTGGAAAGATATGTTAAGATCGCATTTACACTAAATCTTGGGCGATTTAGCCAAAGCTAACTCAAGGTCTTTTGTAAATGTGGGTCTTGATCCTATAAACAAGAGTCGCATAGAGATGTAATCGGTAATGTGTTACCCACCGATTGTACTAAGTCTTGGGCGATTTAGCCAAAGCTAACTCAAGGCTTAGTATGATGTTGATCTTGTCCCACAAGAATTATAGCTAGTTTGTATGAATCTAGTAATGTGGTTTGACCACATCCATAACTCGATTCTATAAAATTCCTATAATTCATTGGGAGCATCATTTGATTAAAGGTCTAATTAAATGATAAAAGGAATATGATATTAATTCTCTGCATTGTATGTTGTAGATAACTATGTCGACAAACATGAACACTCTCTCTCTGCATTCTGTCCTTGAGAAGGACAAGCTCAATGGAGCGAATTTCCTGGACTGGTACAGGAACCTGAGAATTGTTCTCACCTAAGAAAGAAAGTTGTACGTCCTGGAGCAGCCCATTCCGGAGGCACCTCCTGCTACTGCCTCACAAGCTGACAAAGATGCTTACAAGAAGCATCAAGATGATGCATTAGATGTGTCATGTCTAATGCTCGCGACTATGAACTCTGAGCTTCAGAAGCAACATGAGTTCATGAATGCTTATGATATGGTTGGACATCTTCGTCAACTATATCAAGGACAAGCAAGGCATGAGAGATATGAAGTCTCTAAGGCATTGTTTGGGTGTAAAATGCAAGAAGGGACTCCCGTAGGTCAATATGTACTCAAGATGATTGGGTACGTAGAAAACCTACAAAGGCTGGGATTCCCACTTGGCCAAGAGCTGGCCACTGACCTGATCTTGCAATCTTTGCCACAAGCCTTCAATCAATTTGTCATGAATTATAACATGAATGAAATTGATAAGCCATTGCCTGAAATGCTCATCATGTTGAGAACTGCTGAGCATAAACTTAAGAAGGGAAAATCTGACACCATTTTGATGGTGCAAAAGAAGAAAGGCAAGGGAAAGCCTAAAGGTAAGGGAAAATCCCAAGCCAAGGGCAAAGGTAAAGAACTTAAACCCAAAGGAGGGGTAGCCAAGGAAGGGGCTTGCTTCTACTGCAAGGAAGCAGGACACTGGAAGCGTAACTGCAAGGCATACCTGGAAGATCTTAAGAAGAAAAGAAGTGAGACTTCTACTTCAGGTATAAATGTTATAGAAGTCAATCTATCTATTTCTTCATCATGGGTATTAGATACCGGATGTGCATCTCACATTTGTACCAATGTGCAGGCGCTGAGAAATAGCAAGACATTGACAAAGGGCGAGGTGGACCTACGAGTAGGCAATGGAGCAAGGGTTACTACTGTTGCTGTAGGAACTTATGATCTATCTTTGCCTTCTGGGCTTGTACTAGAATTAGATAAATGTTGTTATGTGCCTGCTTTAACTAAGAACATCATTTCAGTTTCTTATTTGGACAAGAAAGGATTTTCATTTATAATAAAGAACAAATATTGTTCAGTTTATTTAAATGATATGTTCTACTCTACTTTCTAGACTTAGAGAGCCCTATCTATAACATAAGTACCAAAAGGTTCAAGTCAAATGAGTTGAACCAAACCTATCTCTGGCATTGTCACTTAGGTCACATAAATGAGAGTCGCTTATCTCAGCTCCATAAGGATGGGCTGCTAGACTCATTTGATTTTGAATCATATGAGACATGCGAGTCTTGCCTTTTAGGCAAGATGACCAAGACTCCCTTTAGTGGACACAGCGAAAGAGCAATAGATTTGTTAGGACTTATACATAGTGATGTATATGGTCCTTTCAATGTTGCTGCTAGAGGTGGTTACAGGTACTTCATTACATTTACTGATGACTTCAGTAGATATGGTTATGTGTATCTTATGACACATAAATCAGAATCCTTTAAAAAGTTTAAAGAATTCAAGAATGAAGTACAAAACCAGCTTGGCAAGAGTATTTAGATACTTCGATCAGATTGAGGTGGTGAATACCTTAGCCATGAGTTTCATGACTATCTAGCGGAGTGTGGGATTCTATCCCAACTCACTCCTCCTGGAACACCACAGTGGAATGGTGTATCCGAAAGGAGGAATCATACCCTATTAGATATGGTAGGATCTATGATGAGTCACACAGATCTTCCTATATCCTTTTGGGGATATGCTCTAGACACAGTAGCCTTTACCCTTAACCCTGTACCATCCAAGGTTGTCATAAAGACACCATATACGATATGGACAGGGAGAAATCCCAAGATGTATTTTATAAGGATTTGGGGCTGTGAGGGTTACGTTCGACGTCACGTCTCAGACAAACTGGGACCCAAATCCGATAGATGCTATTTTGTTGGATATCCCAAGGATACAAAGGGATATTACTTCTACATTCCCAGTCAGCACAAAGTGTTTATGGCAAAGACTGGAGTTTTTCTAGAAAGGGATTTTATTTCTAGAAAAACTAGTGGGAGTACCTTCGATCTTGAAGAAATTCAAGATAAGGACCATAGCACTGAGGCCTTGATGGAGGTTGAACAGGAACCACAAAGTGTTGTGGGTTATGAGGTTGTTGCATAAAGAGTTGTGGAACAACCACCTGTTCATGTAGACCTACCTCTTCGCAGGTCTGATAGGGTACGTCGTCAGCCTGAGAGATACTTATTTCTCTTGTCTGACCATGATGACGTTATGCTCATTGAGAATGAGCCTATCTCCTATCAGGAAGTTGTGATGAGCCCAGATTCTGAGAAATGGCTAGAGGCCATGAGATCCGAGATGGAATCCATGTACACCAACCAAGTGTGGACTTTGGTTGATCCACCTGAAGGGGTCAAACCCATTGGGTGTAAGTGGGTCTTTAGGAGAAAGACTGACATGGATGGACTTACGCATACCTATAAGGGCCGATTGGTGGCTAAAGGTTTCAAGCAAATTCATGGTATTGACTATGATGAAACCTTTTCTCCAGTGGCGATGTTTAAGTCCATTCGGATCTTGCTTGTTATTACAGCATACCATGATTATGAGATCTAGAAGATGGATGTCAAAACCGCATTTCTGAATGGAAACTTACTCGAGGATGTGTACATGACACAACCTGAGGGTTTTGAATATCCACAGCATACTGGGAAGGTATGCAAGCTGCAAAGGTCCATTTATGGGCTAAAGCAAGCTTCTCGGAGCTGGAATCTTCGATTCGATGATGCGATCAAACAGTTTGGTTTCATCAAGAATGAAGATGAACCCTGTGTATACAAGAGGGTCAATGGGAACACAGTTGTCTTCCTTGTATTGTATGTGGATAACATACTGCTCATTGGGAATGACATCCCTTCGCTACAGTCTGTGAAGACTTGGCTCGGGACGTGCTTCTCAATGAAGGACTTAGGTGAAGCAGCCTGTATTCTAGGCATCGAGACCTATAGAGATAGATCTAAGAGATTGCTTGGCCTAAGTCAGAGTACATACATTGACACGGTATTACTTCGGTTTGCCATGAAGAATTCCAAGAAAGGACTTCTGCCGATGTCACATGGTGTGAGTCTTTCAAAGACTCAAAGTCCCTCTTCTAGAGAGGAGAGAGATCGCATGGATAAGATCCCTTACGCATCTGCTATAGGATCTATCATGTACACCATGTTGTGTACTCGTCCTGATGTCTCGTATGCTTTGAGCATGACGAGTAGATACCAGTCAGATTCAAGTGAGCGTCACTGGATAGCAGTCAAGAATATTCTTAAGTACTTGAGAAGGACTAAAGAATATTTCTTAATATTTGGAGGCGATGAGGAGCTAGCTGTAAAGGGTTACAGCGATGCCAGCTTCCAAACTGACCAGGATGATTATAGATCGTAGTCAGGGTTCGTGTTTTGCTTGAATGGTTTCGCTATGAGCTGGAAGAGTTCGAAGCAGGACACAGTTGCTGATTCTACAACAGAAGCCGAGTATATCGCTGCATCTGAGGCAGCAAAGGAGGCAGTTTGGATCCGCAAGTTCATTGCTGAACTTGGGGTGGTTCCTAGCATTGTAGATCCTATAGAGCTCTATTGTGACAACAATGGAGCGATTGCACAGGCTAAGGAACCTCGCTCACACCAGCGGACCAAACACATACTACGGTGCTTCCATCTCATTCGAGAGATTATCGATAGAGGAGATGTGAAGATTTGCAGAGTACCCATAGAGGCTAACATCGCAGATCCCTTGACCAAGGCTTTGGCATAGAAAAAGCATGATGGTCACACTAGGTCATTGGGTATTAGATACTACGGTGATTGGCACTAGTGCTAGTGGGAGATTGTTAGTGAAAGCCCTAGAGTCAATCTTGTGATGATTGTTGTATGGACTTTATTGTATCATATCCCTATTTATAAAGGCATGGTTATTATATTTACTTGTATTGGTGCCAAATAACTAAATATAATAATGTCCTTGAGGAGTAGGTTCTTATCTATATCAATCGATTGGTTGAATTGATATTGAGATGATATAGAGAACACTACTCTTAATCATTCCTAGTCGAGTATTAACATTCAGGGACAATGTTAATGCATAGAGACTAGCATGTAGGTCAACACAATGACTTGATCTCACAAGTCATGGATATGAGATATCAAGTTGACACATGGGTATGCATTGGAGAATGTATACTGAATGACCCGCCATGAGAAAGTATCATGGATCGTTATATGAGTGTCATATACTTTCTCATGTGGCTATTAGTATGCCTATTAGTCCTTAGACCTGAAGTCACCATGGTTCCCTACATAAGGAGTTGCATACTTTGGCTTCGTCAAACGTCACCCGTAAATGGGTGGACTATAAAGGCGATTACTGGGTATGTAACAAATTATGCGGAGGGATGTGAGTGATGTAGATGGGATCTATCCCTCCTATATGACGGGAGTGACATCGATATTCTTGATAGAGTAAGACCACGAAGTGCATGGCCATGCCCAAATGAGTCAATATGAGATATTGAGCTCATTTGATTAGAGTGAGTCTACTTGGAGTTCAAGATTTAGATTGTACCGAGGATGACCGGTCTATGCCTCGATTGGTCAATCTTGATGTCAAGGATAGAGGGACATTGTCACATATTGTGAGATTCACAATTAGTAGTCACAAAGGTGATGTTGGAGCTCAACATTCTTGTAACTTGGGTAGCAATGATGTGTTGCTAGATATCGCTCATTGCTTATGTTCCTAAATCGGTTTAGGGACATTGCCAGCGTTACAAGAACCTATAGGGTCACACACATAAGAGAAATTAGATGGAGATTAGGTTCATATGATGAACCATGAGGATTATGTTCATGGGATGAACCAAATTGGATTAAGAGTAATCCAAATTAGACTAATTGAGTTAGACTCAAGTTGATTCAAGTGTTGAATGAGTCTAATTTAGATTTGATTCATCAAATCAATTTAAATTAATGAATAGCGATTCATTAAATTAAATTGACTTGAGTCAAGTGGTTAGATTTGATCAACCATGGGAGATTAGAGGTCAAGTTTGACTTGACTTGAGAGGGAAGATGAAAGGTCAAGTTTGACTTGACCAAATGTCATGTCATGATGATGACTTGGTGTGGCCGGCCAATGATGATGCTCCACATCATCATTGACTTTGTCATGTGGTGCCACCTCATGAGGGAGACCAAGGGTCATGGGAGTTACATGCATGCATGTAACCCCCTCTCCATGAAGTGGCCGGCCACTTCTAGATCTAATGAGAATTCATTTGATGAGTTATTCTAACTTCGTCTTCTTCCTTGGGATTTTTTCCTTCAAGCTCTCCTTCTTCTTCCTCATCTTGCCGAGACCTTCTAGGAGTGCTAGCACACTCAAGATTGTCTTTTTCTCCACCTATTGCTTGTGTGGATACCAATAGAGGAGTGTGCACTTGACACTCTCGAGTTTCGGCGAACATTTTGGATAAGCGGGATTTGCGAAAGGCATCGCATCGAGGGTAATGATCTCACCTCTTAGATCTAATGTAGATCTAGGGTTTTTAGTAAGCACATACATGTTTTATTTTAATATATCTTCGTACGGATCCGTGGCTGGGGTTTCCGAGGTTTCCACAACGCAAAAAGCGGTTTTTGCGGCTCGGAAAAACCCAACATATATGGCACCCAGGGCAACGTCGCGATGGTAACTCACAAGGCTCCCCTCTGCGCTTCCAGGGGTCGATTCCGCCCTGGCTGCACATGCTGCACGGGTGGTGGTGCATGATGCCCCTCCCGTCCCAGCGTGGTCGGCCCATCTGGTGTAGCATGGGTTCAAACGTGCTCTTACCATCCGTCATCCTGATTTACCCTATCAGCCGTTGGGAAAATTCCGTGGGGCCAGGGCGGCTGGCCATCAAGATTAGTAGGGAAGAGAAATCATACCTAATACCTGAGGTAAACTAAATAAATAAATAAATAAATACCCATATATGAATCTATTAAATCTAATCCAACCTAAACACCTTCAATTTAATATCCAGACTTACATCCAATCCACCATCCTCAGAATACTTTAATATAAAGAAATAGAACAATAATGGAGGTCTCACCACAAATTTATGGTGAAGGCAGTAAGAAATTCCATAGGAGATTCACTGATCCACCCTAGAAAATTTAAATCTGAAATGATCTGATTTATTGACCGAACCCATTACTCCAATTGCCTTTTCCCACCTAGCAATCGCAACATCAAGCTAACATCAAATTCATGATCAGCTTCTCTAATCTATACAAAAAAATCAAACCATTACCCATCCATGGGAAAGAATTTGGCAACCAACTCAGCGATCATCGCCGCAATTAATTCGACCCCACTACTTCGATTCACCACATTGTCATAGCCCCTCATTGAGTTCACGCAACATCACCATCACAGCCTCCACTGCCTTCACAGCCGACCAACACATCTGACCCCCACGCACCAATCTCATCACAAACATCCACACACAGTAGCAAAGAAACTCAACTATACTCAATTCAAAGTTGTAAATACTGCTTACCTAACTTAGAAGTCCCTCGGCAGCAACCTTTCCCTTCTCCCCTATTCACCGGAGTGACCACTCACGATCACTGCCCAAACAGAATCCATGCTCAACAAAGGGAAACCACAGCAGGGATTTCGATCCCATTCAAGATCGAAGAAGGGCGCACCTACTCACCCTAACTCCGGCGGCGATCTTCCCCCCAAATCCTCTGTTCATTGGCACCACCGGCGCTCACAATCACTGCCCAAACAATGGGTTATGCTCAGCGAGGGAACAACCACAATTGACAGAAAGGAAAAGGAAACCGTGAGATTTACCAGCGATTTCAACTTCACCGGCACCTCTCCTCCCCTAATTGCTCTATCTGCCAAAACAGCTCCACCTCCGGCCGGAGCGACCAATCGCACGCCGTCATCTTGCTGCTCGCATGAGAAACAGCAAGCTGTGATGAAAAGATCGACTGAACCCATCGAGGAACCATGCCCTTCCTTGCTCTGGCGACAATCGATAGAAAACCCCTAAATCGGCAGCTCACCGTCGAAACGTCGCTGATTCAAGCTCCCCCGCCACTCACTCGCCCTCTGCTCCCGCACGCTCTCTGCCCTCGCTCATCCGCAGAGCCCATCGTGGATGGTCCAGCCGCCGCCGCTCGCCGCGAGGAAGGGAAGAACGCTCGACCGCCATGCATTTCAGAGAGGAAGAGAGCTCGTGGAGAAGCAATGAGATCGCAACTGGGAAAAGGAGAAAAGTCAGGATTTAAGGCGACGATAGAGAGCGGCTGTGCATTACACAAATAAAGCGGTCGGGTCCAATTAAAACGGGTCAGGTCCAACAGATTGGGTCGGGTCCAATCCTATACGCCTATTAAATCTTTCTCCAAAAATACCATAGAAATTTTCATTTAAGTCCAGGACTATTTTTAAAAATTCTTGAAAAATTTCATAGGGTATTTTCCTAATTAACAAGCATTATTTTATTATTATTTTTTTCCAGTATTTTACATATGGTGTTTTAATTTTTAATATATTGTGTTTTGATTTTTATTAGCATTTATTAATATGTATTGTGAATTGTGTATAACTAATAATGACGAAATAACATCTATATAATCATCGTTATTGTTATCATTAACGACGGTATGCTAAATGATCATTAAACAATTAAACGATAATAAATTATTAATGACAATACATATGTCCATCGTTATTGTTATTAACGACGGTACATATAACCGTCGTTGTTTTTATTAACGACGGTACATATGACCGTCATTGTTGCCATTAACGACGGTATATAAACTCGTCACTAATATCAATAACGATGGTAGTTAATACCATCGTTAAAACTCATTGATGGCGGTACTTTTATTCTCATTGTTAATCTTTTCTCGACGGGGCCTTTTAGCGACAACTTCCTACGGTATTTAATACCATCGTTAAAACTCATTAACGATGGAAATTGACTTTTTAACGATGAGATTTCCCATTGTTAAAAGAATCATTTTTAGTAGTGAATGCGGACTTACCAAAGAAGAGCTCAATAGGATAGGTCCACTTGAAAATTCTAAGGAATTATGGGAAAAATTAATTAAACTGCATGAGGATACAAATGACACTAGGATAGCCAAACAGGACATGCTATTAAATAAATTATTTAATTATAAAATGAATGAAAACGAAAATGCTAGTCAACTTCATACTAGGATTAAAGATATATTAAATGGATAGTATTTAATAGGACACCGAATAGAGAATAGGGACATAATTAAGTATATGCTTAAGGCATTCTCGAGAAATGCCTTATGAACATCGATTGTCGATGCCTATAAGGTTTCTAGGGATCTATCCACAATTAGATTAGATGAATTATTTTATAAACTTGAACTACACAAACAAGCTAACTCGGGTCAAACCGAGAATGGTATAGCTTTGATGGCAAGTTCGACTAAAAAGAAAAGAAAAGTGAAGAGTGAGTCTGAAGATGAATCGGAGTCGGAAACAAATGAAGAAGAGGAGATTGTAAATATGGTAAGGAAGATGTTCAACTGGAGGAAGAGATTTACAAAGAGAGTTGCCAAAAAGGTGGTCGACAACAAGCCAAGACCCTGATCGGAAGTGACGTGCTACGAATGCAACGAAAAGGGACACTACAAGTCGGAGTGCGCAAACTTAAAAAAGGAAGAAAAACCAAAAAAGGAAAAGAAGAAGAAGGCGCTTAAGGCGACGTGGGATGAGTCGTCATCGGAGGTGTCATGCCCCGAGGTAGACTCTGTCCGGCCAACGGACGGCACCCCCTTATGACAATTCCAATACATAATCAAATGGACACAGCCAACATATCACAAAGGAAATACATAACATCAATAGCGGAAGACTAATACAGTAAAAGATATAAACTCAATAATAAAGGTATAATAGTATACCCGTCCACCAGGGAAGAAATCCAACAATGAAATCGTAAAGGAAATCACAGAAATCACAATTATTACAATTAACCCACAATATGATCAACAATAGAGACAAAGTCCATATCGGGATACATACGATATGAAAACAAGATCCTCGAAAAAGTGATGGGATGGGATCACATGGTGATGCTCCAAGTTCGTGCCAAAATCTTCTATTTGCCACTTGGGCGACAAGAAACTCAGGGTCTGTGATGGTGAGTATAAACTCAAGGGTAATATATAGAAAGTGCATGAACAACATATAGGGTATAGAGATCTACAAGTACACGTGAAGATCTATAAGTATGTAACAAGAGTGCAACAGACATACAGTACTAAATATAATAACCAGTAACCACAAGTATGGTCATACTCATAGCATACACTAAACTGATCAACTGACATGAAATAATGTACATACCTGACGGTCTGCAATCCACATGACCTATATCATCCTGAACAGGTATACGATAGCATAACCCAAATAACAAGCAATGGTCTGAACCAATACATACTCATGCTCAACACATACACAGGAGTATAAAATATGCAAAAGGCATGTAGCATGATGTACAATCATATGCAGCAAACAAATGCAGCATCTCATAGGCATATGTAAAATATATATCGGATACATGCAAACATATATATCAGCAATGCATATGCATGGCCATGTCTGCAAACATGTATGGCCTGGGTGGCATGACTTGATGACTAGC
This sequence comes from Wurfbainia villosa, assembly GCA_025175895.1. Classification (NCBI taxonomy): domain Eukaryota; kingdom Viridiplantae; phylum Streptophyta; class Magnoliopsida; order Zingiberales; family Zingiberaceae; genus Wurfbainia; species Wurfbainia villosa. The sequence goes on along the minus strand of CM045992.1, from coordinate 30,901,918 downwards.
CCGATTCCAGCTACCACTACTCTCGAGTGACCAAGTTGGGTAGTATGAATGAGTTGCATATAAGCGTAAAGAGCTAACTACTCCACGGGGGTCCCTACTGCTAGTCGCTCCATCACTACCCATGAGTAGACGAGCTTCGCACACAGGACAACTGTGTTGGTGCAACAATGCCCCAAGCATTTATATGTTTTGATGTTTGGATAATCATCTAAGTTAGGCACATTTGTGATCTAATTGTGAACATGTTTAAGTGACAGGAAAAATGCAAGTATGAAGACTTGGTAAAGGAAAAGTCCAAGTGTGATCTTGGCAAAAGAAGTCCAAGGAAAAGGCTTGGCGACATAAGACCAAGCATGTAGTCTTGGCGGCATAAAGTCCAAGCAGATCTTGGCAATGGAAGTCCAAAGGAAAGTCTTGGCAGCGTATGTCCAAGCTTGTAGTCTTGGCGGCATAAAGTCCAAGTGTACTTTGGAAAAGAAAAACCCAAGACATGACGAAAGCGAAGGAAGCTCTTGGAAGTAAGCGCAATGGATGAACAAGTCGCGGACTCGGAGGGATCCTGGAGGTGCAAGGCTTAAGGAAGATCTAGAAGGTTGAGTCTAGGTCTAGGGAGTTAATTTAAGTATGAAATTATCATAATTGACAAGTATCAGTCGACTGATAAGGTGCTCGACTAAGTCAAGCTGAAACCCCGATGATCAATTGACTGCCAAGAGCTAGCAGTCGACTGATGTTGCAATCAGTCGACTGCCAATACAGATAGTTTATTGATCAAGTTGACGACGGGCACAGAATGGAGTCTCACTCGACTCCGTGCAGGGATCACTCGACTAATCGCTTCATCAGTCAACTGATGAAGTAATCACTCAACTGATCAGGATGCCATTGGAAATGGAAGCTACGTATCTCCGTAGATTTGCCTCGTCAGAAGCCGTTGGCTTCGACAACAGTCGACTGATCGTGGCCCAACAAGAAAAACAGCCCTCTCTCTATAAAAAGAGGGCTTGGGGTGGTTGAGAGGGTTAATACTTACATTCTGATCATTCTCTCAAGCCCCCATGAATTTTTTAATCTTTCTAAGTGTTTTAATTCCCCTCCTCCTTTCTAATCTTCATCTACATCCTTTGTAAGAAGAGGAGGGTTTTGTAAAAGAGAAAGCTTCTTAGTGAAGATTGATTTGGGTTGATCCACCTTAAGGATCTCCGTGGAGTAGGAGCGCTATCTCTGAACCATGTAAAGGCTTCCATGTTAGCATTGTATTTTCATTTCCATTACTATTGTATTTTTTTGTGCTTTCGCTAACAATTTTTGTAGAAATCGTAAAAGAGGCTATTCACCCCCCTCTAGCCTTCCAAAGATCCCCAACAAGTGATATCAGAGCCCAAAAAATGTCGGAAGATCTAACCATCAACCGGAGCAAAATGGCTTTTCAAGAGGGGTATACAACGGCAAGGCCTTCATTCTTCGACGGCAACAATTTCGGCTACTAGAAAGGTAGGATGGAATACTACCTCATGAATGATATTGATAATTGGTTTAGTATTATAGATGGATTCGAGAAGTCGATCGATGAACACGGAGCACCCATACCGACCAAGGATTGGACGAGGGACATGGCCAAGAAGGCTCAAGTCAACGCCAAAGCAACAACCACACTTCCATGTGGTTTGTCCAAAGAGGAACTAAGTAAGGTGGGGCCTTTTGAATCGGTGAAGGAGCTTTGGGAGAAGCTAATTGAGCTCAACTAGGGATAGAAGGAAACAAGAAGAGCCAAGAGATATCTCTTAATAGGCCAACTCCAATGCTTCGCCATGAAGACCAACGAAACCGTGAGCCAAATGCACGGTCGCTTCAAGGAAGTAGTCAATGGACTACATGTGATAAGCGAGAAGGTCGACAACCGAGACCTTGTGAGGTACATTCTCCAAGCTTTCCCTAGAACAACCTTGTGGGCTTCAATGGTAGATGCCTATAAGGTCTCTAGGGATCTTTCTTTGGTTAAATTAGATGAACTCTTTTGTGAATTTGAATTGCACGAGCAAGCTAATACTTCATCAAAAGAGAAAGGTGTAGCTCTTTTTGTAGGGAAGAAGGACAAAAAAGAAGAAGGAGAAGAAAGAAGTCTCTTCCTCATCCAAATCCGAGGAGTCATCAAGTAGGGACGACGAGCTATCGGCTAGTGAGGTAGCTCACTATATGAAGAAGTTTGGTGGGAGGTCAAGGAAACTCACCAAGAAAGATGTGAGGAGGATGTTCCAATCCTCCAAAGGTAAAACCTAAACTAGTTCAAATTCTACATCTAACGTAACTTGTTATGGTTGTAACAAGAAAGGGCATATCAAGGCAAACTGCCCGGAACTAAAGAAGAAGGAGGAGAAGGAAAAGAAAAGGAAGGAAAAGAAGGAGAAGAAGAAGAAGGAGGCAATGGTGGCACAAACATGGGACACACTAAGCTTGGAGGACTCTTCCGATGATGAAGAAATATGTCATGCCACCCGAAACCTAGCTCTCATGGCCTTGGAGGAGAAAGTCGGGAGCTCAAGTGAGGAGTCTTCATCCTCATCCTCAAGTGACGAATCATCATCAAGTGATGATGAGGTAAGAGACTCCCCTAGGATAGATTTACTTTACAAAACCATTGCATGCCTTCAAAATGCCTTAAATAGATCAAAAACTAGGATTAAGGACTTAAAAGTAGAAATTAAATCACTTAAAAATGTAGTACCACCTTGTGATGATGCATGTACACTTAGGAATGAGAATGATGAACTTAGGAAAGAAATAGGTGACTTACATGCATGTTTAGAAAAGTTTACAAATGGGGTCAAATATCTTGCTATGATTCTTAGGGACCAAAGGGACATTTATAACAAGGCCGGAATAGGATATAAGCCTAAGGAAAAAGAAGTAGCCTTCACCTCTTTAATTAGTAGAAAACCAACCATTAGGAGCAAGGCTAAAAAGGCTTGGGTCCCCAAGAGTTATATAGTTGATGCTATCGGTCCCAAAATTTGGGTGCCTAAGGCTTGCATTTTTCATGTTGTATAGGTAGAAGAACCAAGCTTATGGATTGTTGATAGTGGGTGCTCAAAACACATGACCGGTGATGAGAGAAAATTTTCTACCATCAACCACACTAGCAAGGGGAAGGTGTCTTTTGGAAAAAGTGGTAAACTTAAGATTCTAGGAAAAGGCACAATTGAGGTATCCCCCAACCTTGTCATTCATAAAGTGTTATTAGTTAAAATTATGAAATTTAATTTATTTAGTGTAAGTCAACTATGTGATGCCAATTTTGATGTTCAATTTGATTCTTCAAAATGTTTTATAAGACACAAAACTTTAAATGATTTCATGTTAGTAGGCTTTAGGAAATCAAATATATACTATGTTGATTTATCCTATGCTACTAATGCTTCTACTAAGTGTCTTATTGCAAAAGAAGAGAGTTGGCTTTGGCATAGGAGGCTAGGGCACATCAATATGAAGAACATTGCCAAAATAGCCAAAATGAAGTTAGTTAAGGGGTTGCCAAAAGTCAAGTATCTCAAGGACAAAATGTGTGATGCATGCCAAGAGGGGAAGCAATCAAAATCATCACACAAAGGTAAAACTTTACTTAGTACCACTTTACCTTTAGAACTATTGCATATGGATTTATTTGATTGTCATAGTACTCCTTCCATGATTGATAATAAATATTGCTTAGTGATAGTAGATGATTTTTCTAGATTTACTTGGGTATTTTTCATGAAACATAAGTATGAAACCCTAGGAATAATCATAGGATTTAGCAAGAGAGTAGAGAATGAAGGAAAACTCAAAATCAACCGGATCTGTAGTGATCATGGTGTTGAATTTGAGAGTTCTAACTTCTCAAAGTTTTGCCTAGAACAACGGTACAAGCACGAATTTTCTTGTCCCAGAACACCCCAACAAAATGGGGTTGTGGAAAGGAAAAATCGTGCCCTACAAGAAGCGACAAGGACTATGCTTAATGCATATTCTTTACCTAGTTAATTGTAGGCGGAAGCGGTCAACACTGCTTGCTATATCCAAAATAGGGTTTTAATTCATAGGTTTTTAGAGAAAACCCCATTGGAATTATGGAATGGTACAATTCCAACAATTCACTATTTTAAGGTCTTTGGATGCAAAGTTTACATTTTAAACACCAAAGACAACCTAGGTAAATTTGAGTCCAAAGCGGATGAAGGAATCCTAGTTGGATACTCATCCACTAGTGTAGGGTATAGAGTTTATAATAGAAAAACTCAAAAGATTGAGGAATCTTCAAATGTCCAATTTGATGAAACCTCTAATACTTACCCTAGGATATCCCCCATTGATAATGATATCAATGACAAAAATCAAGAAATTACTCAAAAATTTCAAGATTTAACTTTAGGGGGTAATGATCAAGGGGGAGAGTTAAATCAAGGGGGAGTAAGAGGTGATTCCGATGATGAAAGAAGGGTTGAGGATAATCATGATCAAAATCAATTTAATACACCTCCTAGAACAATAAGAGTTCAACAAAATCACCCTCTAGATCAAATTGTAGGTGAATTATCTCAAGGTGTTAGGACTAGATCATTTCATAGAGATCCCTCTAGTCATATAGCACTAATCTCTCAAATTGAGCCCAAAATAGTCAATGATGCATTACTTGATCCAGATTGGATCTTAGCAATGCAAGATGAATTGGCTCAATTTGAAAGGAGTCAAGTATGGGAGTTAGTTCCTAGACCTAATGACAATACCATCATTACTACAAGATGGGTCTTTAGGAACAAACTAGATGACCAAGGAAATATAAGTAGAAATAAGGCAAGGTTAGTTGCAAGGGGCTTTAATCAAGTTGAAGGACTTGACTATGATGAAAAATATGCCTCAGTTGCTAGGTTAGAGTCTATTAGGATCCTATTAGGGTATGCCTCTTACATGGGCTTTAAACTCCATCAAATGGATGTAAAGTCGGCATTCCTAAATGGGTTCATTAAGGAGGAAGTATATGTAGAACAACCTCACGGGTTTGAAAGCATAGACTATCCAAACCATGTATTCAAGCTTAAGAAAGCTTTGTATGGTTTAAAACAAGCTCCCCGGGCTTGGTATGAAAGATTATCATCCTTCTTAATCTCTAAAGACTTTAGGAGGGGTAATGTAGATCAAACTCTATTTATAAAGTCAACATCAAAGGACATCTTTGTAGCCCAAGTATATGTTGATGACATTATCTTTGGGTCAACAAATGATGAACTCCTTTAAGACTTTATCAAGAATATGGAAAATGAGTTTCAGATGAGTCTAGTTGGGGAACTAAATTTCTTCCTAGGATTACAAGTCAAACGAACAAGTGAAGGAATTTATATTTACCAAACCAAATATGTTAAGGAAATGATTAAGAAATTTGGTTTGGAAAATGCTAAGGTAGTATCAACCCCAATGACAACTCATACAAAAATAGATAATGATAATGAAGGAAAATCAATAGACTCAAAGCTTTATAGAAGTATGATTGGTAGCCTCCTCTACCTAACCGCTAGTAGACTCGATATTTTATTTGTGGTGGGTATGTGTGCTAGGTACCAATCATGTGCCAAAGAATCTCATTTAGTTGTCGTTAAGAGAATCTTAAGATATATTAAAGACACACTAAATGTAGGACTATGGTACCCTAGGACTAGGTCTTTTGATTTGGTTGGGTACATCGATTCCGATTATGCCGGTTGCAAATTGAATCGGAAGAGTACTAGTGGTGGATGTCAATTCCTTGGGTCCTCCCTAGTTAGTTGGAGTAGTAGGAAGCAACCTTGTGTTGCCCTATCCACCACCGAGGCCAAGTATGTGGCTATGGGTGGTTGTGTAGCTCAACTACTATGGATGAGACATACTTTAGAGGACTATGAGCTATCTTATTCCAACATAAAAGTATTTTGTGATAATGTGAGCACCATAAATTTGACCAAAAATCCAGTGCATCACTCTAGGACCAAGCACATTGAAGTGAAACATCACTTCATTAGAGATCATGTGGCAAAGGGGGACATTGAGCTTAATTACATTGAATCTAAGTCCAACCTAGCCAACATCTTTACCAAGCCTCTCCCCGAAGTAGAATTTTCATCACTTAGGAGAGAACTTTGAATGTGCTTAGTTGAATAAAGGTGTAGGTTTGCATGACCCTATAGAAATTCTAGAATTTATACCTTTAAGTATCTCACAAAACACCTAAGAAACCATGAATTTTGTATTGAGCCACTTAGACAACATGTGAGATGTTAGGAAGATGCACTTGGTTCATCATGCTTGTTATGATGCGTTACTATGAACTAAAGTGTCATCTAGAGACATTAATCCTTCATTGGACCAATCATTGGGAAGGCTTAAGCACAATTAATGTGCATATAGCTCCAAGAATATGAATGGAAATGTCAAATAAAACATAATTTAAACTATGTGTATCAAACTTTGAAAAATAGTTTTCAAGTAGAATACAAAAGTGATACAAAGTTTGCAAAAATATTAGAATTTTTGTTAGTTTCCAAGTTTGTATCAATCTTAAAATCTGGAAAACATATATTTTTCAAATTATTTTTCCTTGATAAAGCATGATTTTAGAAATGTGTACACAAAATTTCGTGATTTTTTGAGGTTTCTAGAATTTTGAACGCATTTTTGAAGTTGGGATGAAAAGGCTGAAAATCGGATTCAGCGAGATCGATTGAATCGATATTGATGATCGCTACTCTATTTTCGCAAATCAGCGAAAAATCGCCCAAAATTGCCCGCAAAACCGCTATGGGCGAATCGCCTCGGCGAGTTGCCCCGCAAAACTACCGATAAACCGCCTCGCAAAAGCGCCTGTAGAATTGCTCGCGTAATCGCCTGACAAATCGCGCCTAGTAGAAGCGCGAATCGCCTGTAAGACGCCGCAGAATCGCGCCGCAAGCTAAACTTCCCTGGTAGGCTAAACTTCCCTGGAATGGCTAAACTGCCCTGGAATTCAGCGAACTGCCCAAGAATTGGGCAAACAACCTTGAAATTGGACAAACTACCCTGCAATTAAGCAAATCAGCCTTGTTTCTTGGCCTTAAGTGTATTCTTAAGTGTCTTAAACCTATGGTATGATAATTTTATGTAAAAAAAGGTTTTAGGACTGAATAATGCAATGTTTTAGGGGGAGCTTCTTATATATAAATTTTAATACCCTAACTTCATATTATTGGTGCAAAGATAGGACATAGTTTCATATTTCTTGTTTATGCTTTGCTCAACATGCTATTCACACATCATAACCTATGTCTTGGATTAAGGGGGAGCCTTCATTCTATTTTATACCTTATTTCAAGGCATTATAAATTTCGTGAACTTATTTGTATTAAGTCCTTCTCTTTTTGATGTATGTCAAAAGGGGAGAAGGATGATTTAAGTTAGGAATTCACATTAATACATGTTGACATGTGATGTTTATTTCTGAGAATGATTTAAGACCTAACTTAAATGATTGTCAAACATCAAAAAGGGGGAGATTGTTGGTGTAACAATGCCCCAAGCATTTATATGTTTTGATGTTTGGATAATTATCTAAGTTAAGCAACATTTATGATCTAATTGTGAACATATTTAAGTGACAGGAAAAATGCAAGTATGAAGACTTGGTAAAGGAAAAGTCCAAGTGTGATCTTGGCAAAAGAAGTCCAAGGAAAAGGCTTGGTAGCATAAGACCAAGCATATAATCTTGGCAGCATAAAGTCCAAGCGGACCTTGGCAAAGGAAGTCCAAAGGAAAGTCTTGGCAGCGTAAGTCCAAGCTTGTAGTCTTGGCGGCGTAAAGTCCAAGTGTTGAAGGATGTCGCTTCGGAGGCTCATTGGCTCCCATGTCCCCAGATTAAAATTTTCACTAATGAAAGGATTAATCCGGATGGGATGAGTTTCCTTGGCACAACCATTTCGTCGTCGTGCTAACAACTTGAGTGGTCGCTTGAACAAACTAGTTGTTCAAGCAACACAACTCTTCTAGTTGGTTAGCCGCGGAAGAGACGATGGACGGATCGCCGGTTTTTGTGTTTGTCTTCGGGGTCCATGATTATACAATATACATTCATACACACACATGCATAATCAAAACAAATAAGAACATGCTCAGATCTGTACATAAAGTTAAAATAACTTTATACCTTACGATCTTCTACCGTATGTCCTATCCTCCTCGTGGACGACGTGTGGACGAAGATCCTCCACGAGTAGAAGCCTTCTAGATCACGTTCTTCTCTTCCTTGTCCGCTGCGAACAAAGAGAAGAACCAACAAAACCTTTCCTTTCTAGAACCGGCCACCAAACAAGAGAGTTTGATGCAACCGCCGGCCAAGGAACGATTGGATGAGTGCCGGCCAACTTGTAGTATTGTTGCCGCCGGCCACCTAGATCTTGGAGAAGCACCGACCACCAATTGTTGGAGAGCCGCCGGCCACCAAGGAGCAAGGGAGGAGGAAGAAGAGAACCGGCCAAGAGATGAGGAGAGGAAGAGGGGCGCCGGCCAAAAACCTAGGGAGAACAAGAACCTTGCCGCCCACTTCTAGCCGCCCAAAACCCTAGCTTCTCTAGGGTTTGTTGCCGCCCAACACTTGGATGAGCCAAACCCTAATTCTCTAATTTGAACAACTCTTAATCTCTATCTTTTTCGCCCAAATACCTAAGCCCTTATTTATAGAATTTAGGAGAAAGTTGGTTAGCCTAAAATATAGGAACTAATCCCTATTTTCTTGCCGCCCAAATAACCCTATCTCCTTTAGGATTTGTTGCCGCCCAACACATGGATGAGCCAAACCCTAATTCTAGAATTAGGCTTAAGCCTCCTTTAATCTCCACCATCAGATCTAGGGATTTAATCTCCACCGTCGGATCTAGGGTTTTATCCCAACCGTCGGATCTAGGATTTCATCCCAACTGTAGGATCTAGGATTTCATCCCAACCGTCGGATCAAGGATTTCATCCCAACCGTCGGATCTAGGGTTTTATCCCAACCGTCGGATCTAGGGATTTAATCTCAACCGTCGATTCTAGGGTTTCATCCTAACCATCGGATCTATGGATTTAATCCAACCGTTGGTTCTAGGTTTTTTTTTACATTCTTGGATCTAGACTTCACAAGGATTATATTAGGCTACGATAGGGACCATAAGGAGGAGTTGGGTCTTGGCCACCCGATGGATCGGAACCACACAAACTTGATCCATCAATGATGTTCCATTCCACTAGAGGATCATCATTGAACTACCTCACCAACCCCCATAAATCAATATGGGCTCCATATATTATTTGTACATTAATCTCCCCGTGTTTAAGATATCGAATGTCCGTCAATTAATTGATTTACTGACCATCAATTAATCAACATCTAATTCCTCGAGTAGTACCACTCAACCTTATCATCATGTTGACTAAGTCAACCAGCTGGGTTTACATGATGAACCTTATGAGCTCCTCAAGGGGACATCATCAACCTAATATATAGGACACGGTTTCCTCCTATAATCAACGGCACACCATGTAAATAATATTATTTCCCAACTTACCGGGCATATTGATTTAATCCATCTAAATCTCACCCACTGGTAAATCAAAGAAATAAATACTAAGTACATGTGCCCGTTATTATATCGGGATTAAGAGCATGTACAACATAATATCCGAGGTCCGATTCAATTATGTAGTCAGCACTAAATTGAATCACCTCTATGTCGGTCATGCTCAATACACCTAAGTGTACTAGTGTAACTCTATGTTCAAGATAAAACAATACCAAGCTACACTACAACCATGCCAATGGTTTGTCCAAAACCATCTTGGTTGTGAGCCTCTACTTATATTTTACAAGGGACTGATAACATGATCTTCTGTGCCACACCAAGCACCATGTTATCTACAATGTAAAATATTAGACAACATGCACACACATATAATAAATATATAAAGTGCAAACAATGATCATGTGATTCTTATTTCAAAATAAAATATTCATACAAAAAGAGTTAGGCTTTCAGTATACATTCTAACAATCTCCCACTTATACTAAAAGACTAAGCTGTCATCACAGTGCCATACATCTGATCCCCATGTCCTCCACATGCCTATCAAACGCTTTCGCTGGAAGGGCCTTAGTGAATGGATCCGCCAGGTTATCCTCTGATGCAATCTTGGCGACACCAACTTCTCCTCGCTTTACGATCTCTCGTATAAGGTGGTACTTGCGCTCTATGTGTTTACTCGCCTTATGGGCTCGTGGTTCCTTCGAGTTTGCAACTGCACCACTGTTATCACAATAAATTGTGATAGTTCTGGGCAAACCAGGAATCACATCCAAGTCCATCAAGAAGTTCCTGAGCCATACAGCTTCCTTGGCTGCCTCAGAGGCTGCCACATACTCAGCTTCCATGGTAGAGTCCGCCATGCATTTCTGCTTGACACTCCTCCATACTATGGCTCCACCTCCAAAAGTAAACACAAACCCCGAGGTAGACTTACTCTTGTCCCTATCTGATTGGAAATCTGAATCCGTGTAACCCACAGGGACTAATTGATCTGCCCGGTAAACCAGCATATAATCTCTAGTCCTTCTCAGGTACTTCAATATATGCTTTACCGCAGTCCAATGTCCCTGTCCAGGATTACTCTGATATCTGCTAACCATGCCCACGGCAAAGCAGATATCCGGTCTCGTACATAGCATAGCATACATAAGGCTTCCTACTACCGAAGCATAAGGAACCGCCTTCATGTCCTCTGTCTCCTTTGATGTTTTGGGACACATCTCTTTAGATAAAGGAACTCCATGCCTAAAAGGTAGAAAACCTTTCTTGGAGTTCTGCATGCTAAAACGAGCAAGGATAGTGTCAATGTATGAAGCTTGAGACAAGCACAACATCCTTTTCTTGCGATCCCTTATAACTTTGATCCCAAGGATGTGTCCCACTTCTCCCAAGTCCTTCATGTCAAACTGTTTGGACAACCATACCCTTACGTCTGATAACACTTTGATATTGTTGCCAACTAACAAAATGTCATCTACGTATAATACAAGAAACACCACTACGTTTCCGTCACATCTCTTGTATACACAAGGCTCATCCGGACTTTGAATAAATCCATATGATTGGATTACCTCATCAAATCGGATGTTCCAAGATCTAGAAGCTTGCTTCAATCCATAAATGGACCGATTAAGCTTACATACAAGATGCTCTTTTCCTTTAGCAATGAATCCCTCTGGTTGCCGCATATAGATGTTATCCTCAAGACTTCCGTTAAGGAAAGCTATCTTGACATCCATCTACCATATCTCATAATCCATATGAGCAGCTATAGATAAGAGAATCCGGATAGACTTAAGCATAGCTACCGGCGAAAAGGTCTCCTCATAATCGATGCCCTCTTTCTGAGTATACCCTTTCGCAACAAGCCTAGCTTTGAAGGTCTCAACCTTCCCGTCTACTCCTCTCTTTCTCTTGTAGATCCACTTGCATCCAATGGATTTTACACCATCGGGTGGCTCTACTAGCTCCCAGACCTGATTAGAATCCATAGATTCTATCTCTGAATTCATCGCTCTTTGCCAAGATATTGCATCTCTATCTTGGATTGCCTCATCATATGTCCAGGGATCAGGTTCATGTTCACCAGGGACTAAGTCCGAAGACTCTCCCAAAAACATGAATCTATCGGGTTGTCTAACAACAGGTGCCTCCGTGTATGCTCTGTGACATGCGGTGCGGTGACTTGTGGTGTCTCCTCTTGTATACGGTATCAAGACGAGACTTCACTAACTCCTCAAGAACAATCCTACTCTTGGGCTTGTGGTTCATTACATAATCCTCCTCTAGAAATCGGCGTTCGTGCTAACGATCACCCTCGATCTCTAGGATTATAAAACAAACCACTTCGTTCCCTTGGGTAGCCAACAAACATGCACACTTACATGCGAGGTTCCAACTTACCATGACCTTGGCAAGACATGTTGACTCCCATATCCGAATATGTCTTAGACTAGGCTTTGATCCACAATTCTACAGGGGTAGAAGGTACTGATTTAGATGGAACCAAGTTCAGAGTGTACATTGCCGTATCCAGTGCATACCCCCAGAACGAAACAGGTAACTCAGAATAACTCATCATCGATCTCACCATCTCCATAAGAGTCCTATTCCTTCGCTCTGCTACACCATTCTGCTGGGGTGTGCCAGGTGCAGACAATTGGGATTGAATCCCAGCCTCTGATAAGTAACTCCTAAACTCTCCCAAGAGGTACTCGCCACCACGATCAGATCATAATGTCTTGATACTTTTACCTTGACGATTCTCCACATCAGCCTTGAATTCTTTGAACCTGTCAAAGCATTCAGACTTGCGGCGCATCAAGTAAATGTATCCATACCTTGAATAATCCTCTATAAAAGAGACGAAGTATTCAAAGCCACCTCTTGCCTGGATATACATAGGACCGCACAAATCAGAATGAACCAGTTCTAACACATCTTTGGCTCTATACCCCTTGGCCTTAAAAGGCCTCTTGGTCATTTTACCTTCCAAGCAAGATTCACAGGTTGGGAGATCCTCCACCACTAATGAACCCAAAGGTCCATCAGCTATCAACCTTTGAATTCTACTTAGGTTAATATGACCAAGCCTTAGATGCCAAAGATATGTTTGGTTCATTTGCGAAGGTTCTTTTCTCTTATTAGATTTAGAAGATGAGTTATTTACTTCTATATGCATCGTGGGAGCTTTTGGTTCAAGAGTATACAAATTGCCAACCAATGTACCTGAACAGATAATCTCTCTATTTCTTTTTATAAAAACTCTGTCATTAAAAGAAACAGAATATCCATCCATAAACAATTTAGAAACCGAAATCAAATTCTTTCTAAATGTAGGTACATAAAGACAATTTCTCAAAACCAATACTTTATTTCTATCAAACGATAAATAAACGTCTCCCACTGCAATAGTCGCTACCTTAGTAGCATTGCCCATGTAGACGGTAATCTCTCCCTCAGCTAGTCGTCGGGTTTCCTGGAACCCCTGCAAAGAATTGCAGACATGATCAGTGGCTCCCGTATCTACACACGTACTGAGATAACACCACTAAACATGTTTCAACGACTAAGGCAGAAGATATACCTTTGTTCTGCTTTAGGAAGGGGAAGTCTTTCTTCCCATGTCCAGTCTGTCTACAAGTGAAGTACTTGCCTTTCGGCTTCTTCACTCCCTGATATCCTCCCACCACCTTTTGCTCTACCTTGTTTCTTCTTCTTCTTGCCTTTCGGCTTAGAAGTAGAAACCTTCTGAGCAACCATGGCTTCTTGCCTTGCAGCTCGATTCTGGTATCCGAAAAGTTCCTTTTCCCCAGAATCATCTACAGGCCTAGGAGGACACTCATCGACAGTTAAGACACTATCCATATTTCTTTTCCAATCATTATTGTTTGGGGACAGTAAGTTTGTTTCCTTTAGTACCAAAGTAAGTGGATTGAAAGTCATTTGAAAATCCTAAGAATCACAATGATCAAATAATATCAGATTTCAAAAAATATTGATTCCTCAAAACAATAAAATCCCGAAATCAACCAACACCTCAAAACACCGAGAATATCGCATGCCACGATAGTGTGGACGTATACGAATTCTTCATTTGTAAGAGGAGGTTTTACCCATTAATTTTATTATCTTGTCAACCTTACTTTTTGACAAATAAAATTAATAGTTGGTTCCTCTTTAGCCCTACAAATAAAAGCAGTGACTCCGATGGGGAGGATACTTTTTATTTGCATCTAAGTGTGCACCATTACACGATACTAAGGGAATTATTTCGGATTATGTGCCTTACCGATGGGGAAGTACACACGCTCCTAAATAATTTCCTATAACCATTATTTGACCTAGTGATCCGCAAACAAACCCATCCGATGGGGAGGAAGGCACTCAGAGCCAACGCGCAAGTTTGTTGCATCACACGTCAAATTGTAATGGAGGCCGCGGGAATTAATTAAAATGTCCCTCTCCCACTTAGTAAATTGCAATCGAGGAATTTTAAAATAAACACAACATGCATATAAAACAAATAAGCAATAAATATGGAAAAATCAGAATTTTTCCAACTATTATGGCATTGTTCTCCAATACGCATCCCGTCGTGTCGCCACCTCGTCCGCTCCATCTTTTCCCGTGCGCAAGTCACCAAAGAGTTCCGAGCCGAGATAAATCATATTAATTTACATCCATCGATCCTATACTCCACGAAGGAGTGCACAAATAATCTAGATCGAAAGTAAACTAAAATGAGCGGCTAAACAATGCCGTATTTAATTACAAAAATTAAATACTAATCTAGCCTCGTCAACCCCGAGGATTCAAATAATCAATTTTTACACACATCTATTCACATACACACACATGGCCATAATAGTCGGATCTTATGCCTGCAACCAAAGAGTTAAACTACGCATATCCTACTATTATCCGGCACATATTATATATGAAAAATGCATAAAAATTTAACCGAATCCTAAACACACAAAATCGGAAATCGTGGCTCTGATACCAAATTGAAGGATGTCGCTTCGGAGGCTCATTGGCTCCCATGTCCCCGGATTAAAATTTTCACTAATGAAAGGATTAATCCGGATGGGATGAGTTTCCTTGGCACAACCATTTCGTCGTCGTGCTAACAACTTGAGTGGTCGCTTGAACAAACTAGTTGTTCAAACAACACAACTCTTCTAGTTGGTTAGCCGCGGAAGAGACGACGGACGGATCGCCGGTTTTTGTGTTTGTCTTCGGGGTCTATGATTATACAATATACATTCATACACACACATGCATAACCAAAACAAAAAAGAACATGCTCAGATCTGTACATAAAGTTAAAATAACTTTATACCTTACGATCTTCTACTGTATGTCCTATCCTCCTCGTGGACGACGTGTGGACGAAGATCCTCCACGAGTAGAAGCCTTCTAGATCGCGTTCTTCTCTTCCTTGTCCGCTGCGAGCAAAGAGAAGAACCAACAAAACCTTTCCTTTCTAGAACCGGCCACCAAACAAGAGAGTTTGATGCAACCGCCGGCCAAGGAACGATTGGATGAGTGCCGACCAACTTGTAGTATTGTTGCCGCCGGCCACCTAGATCTTGGAGAAGCACCGGCCACCAATTGTTGGAGAGCCGCCGGCCACCAAGGAGCAAGGGAGGAGGAAGAAGAGAACCGGCCAAGAGATGAGGAGAGGAAGAGGGGCGCCGGCCAAAAACCTAGGGAGAACAAGAACCTTGCCGCCCACTTCTAGCCGCCCAAAACCCTAGCTCCTCTAGGGTTTGTTGCCGCCCAACACTTGGATGAGCCAAACCCTAATTCTCTAATTTGAACAACTCTTAATCTCTATCTTTTTCGCCCAAATACCTAAGCCCTTATTTATAGAATTTAGGAGAAAGTTGGTTAGCCTAAAATATAGGAACTAATCCCTATTTTCTTGCCGGCCAAATAACCCTATCTCCTTTAGGATTTGTTGCCGCCCAACACATGTATGAGCCAAACCCTAATTCTAGAATTAGGCTTAAGCCTCTTTTAATCTATACCATCGGATCTAGGGATTTAATCTCCACCGTCGGATCTAGGGTTTTATCCCAACCGTCGGATCTAGGATTTCATCCCAACCGTAGGATCTAGGATTTCATCCCAACTGTCGGATCAAGGATTTCATCCCAACCGTCGGATCTAGGGTTTTATCCCAACCGTCGGATCTAGGGATTTAATCCCAACCGTCGATTCTAGGGTTTCATCCTAACCATCGGATCTATGGATTTAATCCAACCGTTGGTTCTAGGTTTTGTTTTACATTCTTGGATCTAGACTTCACAAGGATTATATTAGGCTACGATAGGGACCATAAGGAGGAGTTGGGTCTTGGCCACCCGATGGATCGGAACCACACAAACTTGATCCATCAATGATGTTCCATTCCACTAGAGGATCATCATTGAACTACCTCACCAACCCCCATAAATCAATATGGGCTCCATATATTATTTGTACATTAATCTCCCCGTGTTTAAGATATCGAATGTCCGTCAATTAATTTATTTACTGACCATCAATTAATCAACATCTAATTCCTCGAGTAGTACCACTCAACCTTATCATCATGTTGACTAAGTCAACCAGCTGGGTTTACATGATGAACCTTATGAGCTCCTCAAGGGGACATCATCAACCTAATATATAGGACACGGTTTCCTCCTATAATCAACGGCACACCATGTAAATAATATTATTTCCCAACTTATCGGGCATATTGATTTAATCCATCTAAATCTCACCCACTGGTAAATCAAAGAAATAAATACTAAATACATGTGCCCGTTATTATATCGGGATTAAGAGCATGTACAACATAATATCCGAGGTCCGATTCAATTATGTAGTCAGCACTAAATTGAATCACTTCTATGTCGGTCCTGCTCAATACACCTAAGTGTACTAGTGTAACTCTATGTTCAAGATAAAACAATACCAAGCTACACTACAACCATGCCAATGGTTTGTCCAAAACCATCTTGGTTGTGAGCCTCTACTTATATTTTACAAGGGACTGATAACATGATCTTCTGTGCCACACAAAGCACCATTTTATCTACAATGTAAAATATTAGACAATATGCACACACATATAATAAATATATAAAGTGCAAACAATTATCATGTGATTCTTATTTCAAAATAAAATGTTCATACAAAAAGAGCTAGGCTTTCAGTATACATTCTAACAAGTGTACTTTGGAAAAGAAAAACCCAAGACATGACGAAACTGAAGAAAGCTCTTGGAAGCAAGCGCAAAGGATGAACAAGTCACGGACTTGGAGGAATCCTGGAGGCGCAAGGATTAAGGAAGAGCTAGAAGGTTGAGTCTAGGTCTAGGGAGTAAATTTAAGTATGAAATTATCATACTTGACAAGTATCAGTCGATTGATAGGATGTAGTAGTCAACTGATAAGGTGCTCGACTAAGTCATTTGAAACCACGATGATCGATTGTATCAAGTAGTGATCGTGATGTTGCTGTCGATCAGTATCAATCTGACCAATCGGTGATCAAGTCGGCGGCAGCGAATGGAGTCTCACTCGACTCCGTGCGAGGATCACTCGACTGATCGCTTCATCAGTCGACTGATGAAGTGATCAGTCGACTGATCAGAATGCCGTTGGAAATGGCGGCTGCGTATCTCCACAGATTCACCTCATCAGAAGTCATTGGCTTCGGCGGTAGTCGACTGATGTTATACATCAGTCGACTGATTGTGCCCCAACGGAAAAAATAACCCTCTCTCTATAAAAAGAGGGCTTGGGGTGGTTCAGAGGGTTAATGCTTACATTCTAATAATTCTCTCAAGCCCCCATGAATTTTCTAAGATTTTTAAGTTTATTAATTCCCCTCCTCCTCTATAATCTTCATCTACATCCTTTGTAAGAAGAGGAGGGTTTTGTAAAAGAGAAAGCTTCTTAGTGAAGATTGATTTGGGTTGATCTACCTTAAGGATCGCCGTGGAGTAGGAGCGTTATCTCCGAACCACATAAAGGCTTCCATGTTAGCATTGTATTTTCATTTCCATTACTATTGTATTTTGTTGTGCTTCCGCTAACAATTTTTGTAGAAATCGTAAAAGAGGTTATTCACCCCCTCTACCCTTCCAAGGATCCCCAACAAATTGCACGTCACACAACCACCGTTCATAGTGGGTGAGTGCTAACACCACTCTGCACAGTCGCCAAGTGGACATCTCCAGCTACCACCGTCTATAGTGGTCGAGTGCAACACATCCAATGCTTTGCCCTCAACCCTGCTACCACTACCCCGAGTGGTCAGGGAGGCAGGATGACTGACGACCCTCTCAACCACAAGGGAAACCTAATCGCCAGCATGCATGCAATGTAATGATGGATAGCTCCATACACGTATCCTCGCAACACTCCCTATCCCACGGGGAGTCCTAGTCAACCAAAAGTCAACTATGCAAGGACTACTAATCCATAAGACTCTCTCTCTATCACACAAAGAGTCATACACATCTGACAGTCAACCACGCTAAAACCTCTAGTCTGTAGCGAGATACTATCGACCGTCCATATAACCATACACAGACACATGATCCATAATGGATATACCATCACGCTAGGACCTCCAGTCCCTAGCCACATATTGACAACCACACACTTATCTATGCATAGATGACTAGATCCATTATAGATACACAACTAATATATGTACGATACAACAATCGACTCCATAATCTAATCCTTCACCTAACCCTAGTGATGTGACACGGTAACCCAATCTGAGTTCACAATGATAACCCTAACCACATGTACTTAACTGAACATTCATCAGCTAACACAAAATAGGGTTTGTAGTTCATATCCGTGATAAATAATCGACGAAGTAACAACAATATATCTCAAAGGTCAAAGGCAGTACAATCACATGATTAAATAAGAGTGGAGTCAAGGTAAAAGAATTCAGCATAAATACAAATTCATGCACCAGAATTAGTCAAAACTACCTGACCAGGGTAGATATTACCCACCTGATACGAAGCTCGAAATAATCCTCACAGCCGTGGACTTGCTTCATATCCCAAACCTGCACATAATAGCAAATAATGATTAAGTACAAGTATCCGATAAATATACGAACTAAACACTACATCGTTTCTATATTCGCATCCTTTCCTCGTCTACGAGTTAGAAACCCCGATTATCCCAACCTGATACACCATCACCATACTCGCTCCCACATCAGCAAGATCAATATATAGATCTAAACAACACTCAAAACAGGGTTATAATAGAAGCTTACCACAAGATCTATCTACCACAGCTAATCAATTCAATACATCCATCGAATAGTTCAATCAGACACATTTACAACACCTAATTCATTATACCTATGTACTTGTCGACTGAACTCCTCAGCTTCAACCCAAATCTGCACAACCAACATCATAAGTCCAAAACAATCTCCAGCCGCAACTTCTCCTTCAACACACAACCGACACAATCCCCACAGATCAACAATGACCAATCTACAATCAACAACAACACAGACAAAGTAACAAAGATTACCCATCAGATTTCCTCCGGCAGCACCCACCTGTTCACCGGAGCAATCCAAGCTCCAATCACTACCCAAACTCCACGGCAAATAGAGACTCACCACACTATTTACCAACACCAATCCATCAACACAACTCTTCCGATTCCATAGATACTGACACAATACCAGATCTACCCAACTCATCAATCGACAAACACCCAATCCCTAGCAATTACAAACATCACAAGCAAGAAGGAAATCAACCTTACCGATCTCAGATCTCCACCGGGAGCCCTTCCTCGTCTCCTATTCATGGAGCAATCCAATCTCCAATCACTGCCCAAACCATAGATCTAAGCTAAAACATGAAAACCCATAGCTAGCTGCAGATCTCATCTTAAAAGAGGAGGAAGGAGATCGATCCTTACCTACGACGGCAGCTTGCTGCCATAGCGACAACACCGCCAGTCCACCGGGAGTGTCACCGAGATTCCCCAGGTGAGAAACCCCCTTGATCTTTGGTCGGAGATCAGCCAAGTGATGGCACCGTCGAGCTACTCTCACCGGACGCCGACGAGCTGGGATCTGCCGATGTGTTCGTGCGGACGAAGAAAATCGCTAAGAACGAAAGAGGAACCGATCAGAGCAATGGTCTATGTCAAGCCATGAACCGCGAACGAAAAAAGTTGAGCTCCCATGTCCGGATCAAGAGAACCAGACACCAAGCAAAAAGTCCAATTGGATTGAGAGGATTAAACAACTGGCAAGAAGTCCAGTTGGGCCGGAACAATCGCGGAAGTCCAGGTCGAGGAGGATCGCATGGGCCGGTTGAAGTCTTGGTGGGTTGAGATCGGACATCAAGCAGAGGATGTCCTTCAAGGATGGATAGGCTTGAGGGGGGTCAATGTGGTCCTTCATTTGAGGGGGAATTGTTGGAGTATTGGGAATACAATCAAAGTCCCACATTGGTAAGATATGAAAAAGATCATGTGCTTATAAGATGAGAAGATATCTGCATTGGTATGAGACCTTTTGGGTAAAGCCCAAAAATTAAACCATGAGGGCTTAGGCCCAAAGTGGACAATATCATGTCATTGTGGAGATATATGAATCTTATAGGCACTAACAGGAGGAGTCGGACGCGGAAGAGACGAAGTGAAGTTTCATCGCATTTATGGCCGAATCAAGATCCGAAGCCGAGTCGAGTTCCGAGTACAAGTCCGATTCCGAGTCCGAGAGAAGCCACGGATCTGTATCTGTTTCCGAAGGTTCAAATGAGGTAACTTCTCCCTTAGAAGATAAATTGTATTACATTATTGCATGCTTAGGTAGGAAGTTAGCTAAGTCCGAGAATCGAGTCGACTCGCTACTTAAGGAAGTCCAAGTACTTAAGGAGCAAGTCAACTCAAAGACTTTGACTTGTCAAATTAAGGATAGAGATTCAACTCAAAGCTTGAGAAAGAGAACTCAGTCCTAAAAAGGCAAGTAGAAAATCTAACTAGATCTTTGGAAAAGTTCACTTCGGGTTCCAAGTATCTCAACATGATGCTTGGATCTCAGCGAATTATGTACAACAGATCCGGACTCAGGTACAAGGCTAAGTCCACCTATAAATCATACATGTCATTACTTAGCCAAAATGCTAAGAATCGAGTCCAAGCATGTTGGACCCAGCGAATCAGTTTTGGGTTCCCAGAGTCAAGTTCACTTAGTGAACAAAACTCAAACTAGCTACCATTTAGGGGAGCTAACCTTTTCTACTTGTTTCCTTATTTAGTTAAACACTTGTTTAGTTTACTTTACTTGTTTTAGTTAAATACTTGCATGCTTTAGTTTACTTTACTTGCTTGATTTAGAATGGATTAGATAGGAAACAAAGTAGTTTAAACTTGAACAACCTAGTACTAAGACAAGTGAATTGATAGTAAGTTAGGGAAGCTCTTCGAAGTGCATGTCTAGGAAGTGGTCATTGCTCCGATAACCAAGAAGGTCATGTGCCTCGCCACAACCTGGTGCACTAAGTCGAGTGGAACTGACTGAAGCTAACTCACTAAGTCTTTAACTAGTTAGACCAAGGCTTAGTCTAAAGTGAATCAAGTACTTGGTTCCTTTATTGACTTTGTCTAGGAAGTGGTCGTTGCTTCAATAACCAAGAAGGACATGTGCCTCGCCATGACCTGGAAGTCAATACTGGAAAAACCTACTTGACTAGCTCAAACCAAGCTTGAATCTAACACAAGTTTAAATACTTTGAAATTGCTCATTAAATTTAATTAAGATAAAAGGAATCCTCATCTCACAAAACTCATAGGAATAAGTGTATTGAAAACTTAGCCTGGGTGAGATGATTTAGATCTTAATTAAGTTAATTTAGTTTAACTAAATCTAATATACTTAAACGAATATTAATAAATTTATCTTAACAACTTACCTTAATTAAACTCAACTTAATGTACTATACATAAACTAAACAAACATACATAACTAAAATGAATTAACTTAACAAAACTTAATTTATTAAAAAACAACTCAACTTAATTTATTAAACTAATATATCTAAATAAACAGAATTATTTAACTTAAGAAACTAATTAATAATGTGGTTAAATTTAATCAAACCTAATTTAGCAAGATTAAAACAAATTTCATCATCTAAATCAATATAACTAGATTAATCGAATAAAAACAATTAAGTAAATAAATTTAAATTAATAAAATTGAGTAAATTGAATTAAACATAAAAAACAACCAAATTCAAAAATACGCGAATTCAGTCGATTGAATTGTTTTCAGTCGACTCAACAAGAGTCGACTGAATCAGCTTCAGTTTCCTTCGAGTATCGGGAAGGTAAAATGCAACTTCAGTTGACTGAAGTCAATTCAGTCGACTCAAATTCAGGCGACAGGAATGTTTTCAGTCGACTTAATACTGTCTATAAGAACAACATCGAGCCACACCAAATTCACTCACAACAACCACCAATCCACCTCAAAAACTCTGATTTCAGACTTCCAAAGTGCTTAGGTCATCATATTCTTTTAGTACCATCTTAAATGCTGAGGTAATAACTCTAACACCTTAGTTTCAATTATGTTCAATAAATATTGAATATTTATAATTTAATTAGGGGTAAAAGAAGAGTTATTGAGATTGAGTCACTAACTCCATGCATGGATATTAGGTTTCCCACTAAGGGGCAGAAGATTAGGTTTGAAAACACCACTTACATTTCTATGCCTACTAGGTACATTAGTAGATCATATTTTAGTAATGCATGCATGCTTAGTATGGAGGTCATCACACACTATGGATTAGAAAAACTATTTTATTGTAAAAACTCCATTAACATACACATATGTGCGGAGTTTTTCAATAACTTTAGTAAAATTGATGACCTTTCATACTCGACTAGGGTATAGGGTAAGGACTTTGTTTTTACCCCTACCATGTTGAGAGAGCATTTAGGACTTATGCATTCGACATGCCCTGTTGCATGCTTTCCATCCACGGAATTACTGTACGGTGACCCATACTCTCATACTACATTAGATAGGATACACATGCATCTTTTTGGTCAGGAAAGATCTCCGTCAGTGAGTATCTTTAGTTCTACTAGACTCAGAGTACAGGACTATGCCCTGTACCGAGTTATAGTGAACTGCATTTTGCCACTCACCACTAGGGACATTGCTATGATGTGCCCTTATCATTCATTTTTTACTTTTTGCACTTAGTCATAGATTAGATTTAGACATTATTCTACAGATGTTTCATTCCATCATTTATCATTCCAGGTCAGTCACTAGCAGGAAGGTGCATTTGCCTTACTGCCATGTCATCACATCTCTCTTAGCTGCATTAGGGTTTGATGTTACCACAAGTAACATCAAACAGCTTACTGAGTATGACATGATAGGGTCTAGGCAGTTTGGTTTAGCGAAAATAGGTCTATACAACAATAATATCCTTTCATGGAAGAGAGATAGCCCTCAGCCCCAACCCCAACCTGACTCGGAGCAGAAGCATGAGCCAGAGATCGACCCCGACCGCCACTCAGAGTCCGAGCATCAGGGAGCCCCAGGATTTTATAGTTTGTCACCATTCCTTGGGATTCCAGCACCTCCGACCATAGTAGAGAGACTATCTAGGTTAGAGGATGCGATGCAGTGCCAAGAGCAGTAGCATCTTGAGATGATGCAAATTTTGCAGGCACAGAGAGAGGACCATAGAGAGATGATGGAGCTTCTTAGGTCATGGGGCATGGGTCCTTCTCATTCTCTATCTACTGATTAGGATTGTTATGATACTTGAACTTAATAATTTTTTTTTAAAAACTTGTGTTATGATTGGTAGATTAGAAATTTTCATACTTATCATTCAGAATTATTTTGAAAAGTAATATTATATTTAAAAAAAATAAAATTGAAAATTAATCTAGATTAGGTCAATCAAGACTTCATGATCCTATAAATCTAGGTAGCCTTCGCATCTCACAAACACCTAGGATTACTTGTTTGTGTATTGAACCACGAAGATGGGCATGAGATGTTAGGACCGCACCCCTGGTTCCAGATGTAGATCAAGTGCATCGACATTAACCAACACGAAGTTTACAAGAGCAAATAGATCACTTCAGTGACTAACTCTAATTTAAAGCTTGATGATTAATACTACATCATTTGAGCTAGTAAAGAGTTAGACATTTGCTTTAAGGATAATTTTTAGATGTGTATTTTTAAAATTTGAATATAATATTTAGGAATTCATGCTTGGACTTATTCCCTATCAATTTTGCATCAAATTGAAAATTTTTGAAAATTCTTTAAAAAATTTTGAAACTAAGTTTTTATTCAGGGGGAGTTTTTTAAAAAATTGGAAAAATTTTGAAAATTCTATAAAAATTTTGAAACTTAGTTTTTATTCAGGAGGAATTTATTTTGAAACTAAGTTTTTATTCAAGGGGAGTTTTTTGAAAATTTGGAAGAATTTGAAAATTCTTTAAAAATTTTGAAACTAAGTTTTTATTTAGGGGGAGTTTTTTGAAAAATTGGAAGAATTTGAAAATTCTTTAAAAATTTTGAAACTAATTTTTTATTCTGGGGAATTTTTTTTTTGAAAAATTGGAAGAATTTGAAAATTCTTTAAAATTTTTGAAACTAAGTTTTAATTCAGGGGGAGTTTTTTGAAAAATTGGAAAAAAAATTGAAAATTCTTTAAAAATTTTGAATATAAGTTTTTATTCAGGGGGAGTTTTGAAATTTTTAAAAATTCTTTAAAATTTTTCAGGGAGTATTAAAAAGTTTAAATTTTTTGAAAAGTTTTAAATATTATTGAAAATCTTATATTAAATCAAATTTCAAGGTTGAAATATTTTAATTTTTGAGTTTGATAATTTCTCATGTTTGTGAAACTTAAACTCTCCACTACATTATGTTGCCATTTTATACTTAATCTTTATTTTGATGTATGCCAAAGGGGGAGAGAAGAGATATAAAATTATATATATATATATATATATATATATATATATATATATATATATATATATATATATACACACACACAAAATTTTGATAGGACTTATGCATCTCATACATGGTTAAATTTATGCATCAAATATTCATGACAAAATTTGATAGTTTATTTCTTATACATGTTAATATATGGAGATTGGTATTTGATTCTCCTAACTTTAACTGATGTGTTGTCATACATCAAAAAGGGAGAGATTATTGATGCAGTGAGCATCACTCCTTAGTTTTGATGTATGAACCACATTTAAATATTAGGATTCACTTGTGTTCTAATATAAGTGTTAAGTGTGTAAGCTTAATAGGAAGTCCTAGTAGGTCGTGTTGACCAGATACTAGGCACGTATCTTGAAAGATCATGTCATGCCCCGAGAGTATGCCGAGCCGAAAAGCAAACGGACAGTATCTCCCCTGTACGTGGCAACATATCCTGTTAATACAAGGCTCTTGGGCCCACAATCACAACATAATAAACATAACTAAATCAAAACACAGCGGAAACATAAAACCAAAAAACCATAATTAATTCCGATATTAATAGTTAATCCAACCTACTAATTTCATATAAGTTGTGATTCACTACTTACTCCATAAATACATAGATTATATTTACCTCAAAGTCCTCCAATTTACTACGGTGGATCTGCATAGGAACCCACTATTGATCTTCCCCCAAGATCACCTTCCCTTGTATGAATCATAGATCTGCCTTAGCCCATTGTAAGCTATAATGATACGAGAATCAACACACTTGTAGAATCTTCTCCCCTTGAACCCCAGCTTGACTCATGAAACACCAAAGTTCTAGATCAGGCATACTCATCGTAGGTCAACAATGAAGCTAAATAGAAACTGAAAGAACCGATCAATTACCCTAGGCATTACCAGGAATTGAGTAAGAACAAAACCACCTACTTCGATCACCTAGCTCAAATCCTTCCTCCCACAGTGAGCTCTAGAAACAACATTCCTCCTCCTTACAACAACCCCACAATGAATGCCTCGAAAGAAGACCGGCTTGGTGCGGCTGGTGATTGGTAGAGTAGACTCAGGGCATCGACAATGACAGTTAGCACAGATCAGGGTCTCCAAGAAGCTACTCGAGTGTAGATCTCCGACTGTAAAAAACCACATCGAGTGAGCTCTAGGGCGACAAGTGGGAGGAGCGACGCGTGCGGCTATGGGCGGCAAGCACGCGACACACAGGAGTTGTCGTGCTTGCGTGGCTGGCCACAGTGTAGGGCATCGGATGCAGGGCGGTGGTGATGAGGAAGAAGGGATGTCGAACTCCTTTGATCAGCAAAGAGAGGAAGCCGACAACGGGAGGTCACACACGGGAGAAACGAGAGACGGTGGAGTCGTGATGAAGACCGATCGCGTGGAAAAAGAAGAAGGCAACGACGACAATCGATCAGCGAAGAGGGGAAAAGAAAGTGAGGTCTCGATGAGAGACAGCTCGGATCCGAGAAGAGAAAGGGATGTTGCAGCGTGAGAAGAGGAATCGGTGAGAATGAGAAGTCGCGTAAGGAAGGAAGAGACCGCTCGGGATTAAAGAGCGATGGAGAAATGCAGAAATGGAATGAAACGCTCGGCTAAACAGGTCGGGTTTGGGAAGCAATCGGGTCGGGTTTAAAGGAAAGAACTGGTCCACTTTAATAGGATTAAATCTAGGTTATCTTTATTTAACTCCACAAAATTTAACCTAGATTAGACTTAAATAAATCCCTAACCATCCAACATTAATTTAATTTACCCAATAATAAGATCTCTATCTAAAGAATAATAGAGATATTATTCTATAGGAAATTTATTTGAGGTATTTTACATTCTCCCCCACTTAATAAAATTTGGTCCCCAAATTTCGTACTAACATGCAAAAATTATTTCAAGCAAGTTTTCGAAAGGACCACATGCATACCTCAAGTGAACAGATGAGGGTATCGAGCTCGGATAGTATCTTCCAGCTTCCCCATAACCTCATCATCAGTACGATGCTGCCATCCAACATTTACGAGTTGGATGGTTTTGTTCCGCAACCGGCGTTCTTTATGACCAAGGATCTGCACTGGAATCTCCTTATATGATGGATTAGGCTAAAGTAACATTAGTACCTCTTTCAAAATATGATCAGAATACGACACGTATTTCCTCAGCATAAAAACCTGAAATACGTTGTGAACACCCGTAAGTGTCGAAGGTAAAGCCAACTGGTAAGCTACACCCCCCCCAATCTGCTCCAATATCTCAAATGGACCAATGTAGCGTGGCGCTAATTTTCTTTTTAACCCAAATCTTTTGACTCCTTTGGTGGGTGTAACTCGTAGGAATACATGATCCCCGACTGAGAAATCTTAAGGCCTTTGTTTTTGGTCCGCATAACTCTTCTGTCGAATCCGGTGCCTCAGATAACCATCGTCGGAGGACTTGTACCAACTCTGCATCATGTCGAATACTCTATGGCCCCAATAGCTATCATTCCCCGACTTCCTCCCACAACACGGGAGATCTACATGGTCTACCGTATAAGGCCTCAAATGGTGCCATCTGAATATAAGAGTGGTAGCTGTTATTATAGGCAAATTCCACTAAATGAATGTGGTCCTTCCAACTACCTCCGAAATCCATAACGCAATATCTTAATAGATCCTCTAAAGTCTGAATGGTATGCTCAGACTGTTCATCTGGCTGTGGATGAAATATTGTACAGAGTTGAAGCTCTGTACCCATGGCCTGATGTAGACTCTGCAAAAATCGTGAGGTAAATTGTGGGTCTCTATCAGATATAAAACCCAAAGGCACTCCGTGCAATCTGATAATCTCTCAACAGTACAACTCCACTAGATGATCTAATGAGTTTGTTCCATGAATAGGAAGGAAATGGGCGGATTTGGTTAATCAATCCACAATCACCCAAATTGCATCATGTCCTTTACGGGTTCTAGGCAATCCCATAATGAAATCAATGGTGATATGCTCCCACTTTCATTCCGGAATCAGAATTTCCTCGAGCAATCAAGTGAGTTTCTGATGTTCAGCCTTCACCTACTAGCATACTAAACATCGAGCAGCAAAATATACTATATCTCTCTTTATACCGTTCCACTAGTATAAACGTTTCAAATCTCGGTACATCCAAGTACTACCAAGATATATAGCAAATCTCAAATGATGTGCTTCCTGTAGTAACTCTTCTTTATCAAAGATAGGAAATTATCTTTTCACAAGAGAAGTCCATCTACCGTCCAAAATCCACCCCCCCCCCCTACACACACTCTGTAAGTGCATGAGAGACTATAGCGACCAATCTCCCTTGTTGCAATTGTCCGTGTTTCAGTAACTCTATGGTAGCTACCCAGTAGCTAGTCAAAATCTCATAAGCATTCCTGCTCCATACATCCATAAATTAGGATAACATCCACTAAGTTCACGTTATGTATATGACAACTTATCTCGCAGTTCATCAACTGTCGTAAGCTTAAGATACATCTCATTCAATTGCATTGGGATCGCTCTGTTCCTTGGAACAATGCATCTACGTACAACATCCTTCCATACACCTCAGAAGGATTAACTAACATTGATGCAAATGTCAATCACTATCTACGTCCTGAAACCTAATTTCACAAGCTTCCGACTGAGTGAATTCCATTACCCTTTTGGTCAAACAAATCTGTGGTATTTTACATTCTCCCCCACTTAATAAAATTTGGTCCCCAAATTTCATACTTAAATGTAAGAACCAATACAAGAATTTTCCACAACTGTCGCTCCTTGCGACCAAGAATTCTCACTAATAAATTTGTCACGCCCCAAGAGTATGCCAAGCCAAAAAGTAAATGGATGGCATCTCCCATGTACGTGACAACATATCCTGTTAATACAAGGACCTTGGGCCCACAATAACCATAACATATACAAATGTAAACCTAACAACATAACAAAACATAGCGGAACTAACACAACTACAATACAAACCACACACCATGCATACCGGTATGACTAACACCAAATTAAGCAAATGTCATAACAAAATCAGAAAAGAAAGGTACAACAACAGCAGTGTCGAACACTACAAATCATCATATAAAACCAAATCCATCACGAAGACATGCGAAGTTAGATTATCCATTGGATCAGTTCATCTGATTCTATTGTAAGAAACTAGTACAGTTGAGGAGGTGTATTTTGAAGACTCAGTTGAAGACTATCGATGGTATTCCGGGAGGATGATGCACCATCTCGATAGTAGAGATCAGCACAGAAGATTGAGTTATCTCATCAGCAACGACCTACTATCTCAGGCATAGTTGGAGTTCCGTGATACTTCCCTTCAAGGGAAGTGATTTACTCAGCAGTATTAGCAGAAGATATCGTAGAAGACTCATGCAGACAACAACACTTACCCCCCAGATGTGGATTGGCTTTGTACCGAGGAGAGAGTATATGACGATGGTCGTATCTATTCTGTATTCTACAGATGGAGCTCATAGTATTTAAGTGATGGGATCATATTATCTAGGAAAATCCCCGAGGCATTCGTCACATAAATGCGATTGCTTTGTCGCGGACTGTTAGATCTAATTTTTTTTCTCTACGGGGGAAAGGACGAGACCTGTGTGGAGCCTTTGGATCGGATCAACAAATAATTGATAGTTCAGGGTATTACTTTAGTTTACCCTCTGGGTTAATATATTATGAGATGCTTGTAGTTTATAGGCATCTTTTTATAGAACATTCTTAGTTCGGATTAGATGGATTCCTATACATCGACTTGTGGGTCAGTGGTATCTCTACCGTCAGGTGAGATGATTGTTAGTAATATATGAGAGATGTCCTAAGGTAATCGCCTTATGTATGAATCATTTATATGATAAATGAAGATTCACTATTTGAGTATACATGTTTCATGTATTTGATTGGATCTTAAACTCATTTACTGAATGTCCACGATGCGATTCACAGCATGAGAGAATTTGTGATTGGATCACAACTAGTGAGTATCTCTACATGTGTAATTGTGATGTATCGGAATTATCCCTAGTCGATGAATTGATGGATTTGGACACCATCAATTCTGTCGAGACTAGCACGAGGTATACTCCTTGGTGTATCCAAGCAGCTGATTCTCACTGGCTGGAGATATTGTGATGTCCAGAGTTGATCGTGGATGCTAGTTATGGTAACTAGTTCATTGGAGTGACCAGCCGTAAGACTTCATATGGTTCTTTGCATATATAGATATGTCAATGAAGTTCTTACTGTAGATTAAGTGCGATGTTCCTTTGACTTGTGGTATTCAAGTCATCTTGATCATGGAGACTTATGCTTTGACATCTTAAGAAAGCATCTCTAAGGAGATGCAGACCCGGGATGATTGGGTATAAGTCGAAGTGATCGAAGGTGTTTGAATAGCCTATAAAGGATTCACCACTCCTTGCGAGGAGATGTATACCCATGGCCTCTCGTCGGATTGTTACTAAAGTCTTTGGCCAAAGCATTACATGTTTAGAGTAAGGTACTCTTCGATACATGTGCAGTAACTAGAATCCGTAGGACGAGGAAATGATACTTGAGCTAGGTGTGACGTAGTCAACCTAGTGGGGACTGACACTATAGACCATGTCCTGAACCAAGTGGGTATAAGATGAGTGAAGGGAATGAGGCACGAATCATTCGAGCTGCTGAAGGGTTTCAGAAATAGTTCTGGATCAACCGTTGATCTTTTCGGTTAATTGGGGATCATGATGTACTACTAGGTGCCACTCATGATCGTTCTATAATTAATGGTTAATTATAGACAGCCAACATAAACCGAGAACCTATTTGGTCACACGCACAATGAGCGTAATCCAAAGGATTTAAAACGAGCATGAGAATGGGATTCTCAGACTGAGAGAAACTAGGTTTGGTTGGACCAAACATGAAGCGAGCATGAAATCGTTTCAGTCGCAATGGAAGCGTGGATGGGCCGTGTCTTATGAAGACATAATGGATGAACCAAAATGGTTTGGTTCTAATCCAATGGAGGAGAATAAACCAAAGGGTTTGGTTTATTTTAAACGAATGAACCAAAAGTTGGTTCGGTTCGTTTTAACTTAAAATAAACAATCATGGTTTGGTTTATTTTAACTTATCTTAATGGAGCGGGTTAATGGGCCTAATGGTTATGATCCAATAACTGTTAAGAGAATTAGTTCTCTATAAAAGAGGGCTTAAGGGATAATTAAGCCCTAATCCAAAACCCTAGCAATAGTTGCCGCCCACCTCTCCTTGGAGACTCTCGGTGCCAACCCCCATTGCCGCTAAGCCCCTTGTGCCGCCGTCCAGCTCCTTGCCAGCATCCAAGCTTCAGCCGGTGATCCTCCGGCGACCCTCCGGTGATCTTCCTAGGCTTCGGTGATAAGGTGAGCACATGGCTTCCCTTGTTTGGTCGGCGCCTACTCCTCCACCAAAGCTGTCTAGTTTTCTGGACAGCTTGTTCTCTTCTCGTCGGAGCATCGTTTGGATGACGGTTAGAGCTCCGACAGTGCCTAACTTACCGGGGATTCGATCTCCGATAATCCTCTGAGGTGGAGGACGAAGGATTCATCAATCAGTTGACGAATACCTCTCCGGAGAAGCGAGTTTTGAGGACTCGTTTTGGATCCGAATTTGGATTCGGATCGTGATCATCTCTCGATCACGTCGTCTTCAACACGAGGCTAGTAACCCATATGAAGATGAAGCTCGTGGTTTAGCGAAGTCATCCTAAGGATACTCGGCGTGGATACGGATAGAGACGATTCTAGCGAGGATCGTTCCAGTTGATGCCGTTCCCGCTACACGTAATATGAAAGGTATAACGTAGTTAAATTTCCTTTTATTGCAAATTTAAATTTACGATTATGTCTACACTTGTTGTACTATGCATGCGTGTGATGTGTGTGTTGTAATAAATGTAGATTTATTAATTTTATTGCTTCCGTTGTGCTCATGTTTACGAAACATGATCGAACGCACACACTCCGCGGTGCCGGAAACCCAACAGTGGTATCAGAGCCCAGGTTGTGTTTCGACATAATCGTAAAATGATTTTGCGATAGTCATAATGTTATATCTGAAAATTTTCTAATTTTGGAAATCTAGAAGTATTTATGGAAATTTTTAATTTTGGAAAGTCTAGAAGTATTTATGGAAATCTTCCACTTTTGGAAAGTTGAAAGTATTTATGGAAATTGATATTTTCCATAAATAAAATATTTGATTAGATTCTGGAAATTTGTTTCCTAATTTAATCATGATTTGATTTGGGAAATCAAATTTTAAAATATTTTATTTCCATAAGTAGTTTTGATGATTTAGGAAATTGGTTTCCTAAATTGATTTTCCTTAATCAACTAATTCCATAAATAAAATATGTGATTAGATTTGGAAATTTGTTTCCTAATTTAATCATGATTTGATTTGGAGAATCAAATCTTAAACATATTTTATTTCCATAAATTGTTATGACAAATAAGGAAATTATGTACATGACATAATTGTATGTCATGTAATTGCATTAGATGCATATCATTATGTCATGCGTGTCGTGACATGTAGATGTATGTCATGTCATGTAGATAATAGTTATTTGCATGCAAAGAGGATGAGACATAAAAACCCTTACTCAATATTAAAGCCTACACCTTCCATTAATATGGTTAGAACCAGAGTTCCGTTTCTTGTTTGGGTTGTTGGACTCTCTCCAAGCCCGGCTCGAACCCGAACATGTTCAAACCATGGAATAGTTTAATACTAATATGGTAAGAGTCAGAGGTCAATCGTTAGCTTTTTTTGTTGGACTCTCTCCAAGCCGGGCTAATTGGTTGAATGCGCTCTAACCATATTAAAACTATTTCTCGATTAATGGGTTGGTTTTAACCTGGAGCATCGGCATGTTGGACTCTCTCCAAGGTCGATGTAAAGGGAGGTGAAATTGGGTGCTATGCATATGATGCATACTTGTTAATGTGTTAACAACCCGATGTATGTGTGAACATTCAATTAGTTGATAGCACATTGTGATAGTTGCATATACGTGATATGCAATCGGTATAGTTGATACCTACCATTGTAGTTATGAATGGCTTGTTGGACTCTCTCCAAGGTTGTTCATATCTATGATGGATATCAGCCCATTCGGAGATGGACCTACGATCTCCCGAAGTGATTTTGGGGTTTTTGAAATTCGAAAAATGAATGGGATTTATAAATGTATATTGATGCATTTTAAAATCATTTTCTCATATATGCTCGTTTTGTATTTCTAGGTCAATAAATTGATCATGACGTCTTTGAATTTGCGCACTATTTTGGATTCAAACAAACTGACTGGGCCTAACTTCCTGGACTGGCTTAGAAACCTGAGAATTGTTCTCAAGGTGGAAAAGCTAGCATATGTCCTTGAAGAGTCTCTTCCTGACCGTCCTAAGGACGATGCAACTCCAGACCAAATGTTGGTCTATCAGAAGCATGTGGCAGATTCTGAGCTGGCGAGTTACATCATGCTAGCGGCGATGGTACCTGAGCTGCAAAAGCAGCATGAGCATATGGATGCTAATACTATGGTCTTCCAACTTCATGAGTTGTTCGATGAGCAAGCGAGATCCAAAAGGTTCGAGGTCTCTAGGCTCCTCTTCACCACGAAGATGCAAGAAGGTTCATCTGTAGTACAGTTTGTGCTAAAGATGAATGGGTACATCGAGCGGCTAGCCACCCTCGGGTTTGTGATGGATCATGAGTTAAGTATTGACTTAATTCTACATTGTTTGCCCAAGAGTTTCTCAAAATTTGTGATGAACTATCGGATGAAAAAATTAGAATCCACCATTCCCGAGCTCCTCAATATGCTGAAGACTGTGGAGCCTTCTGTGAAGCATGAGGAGAAGGCGGTTATGTTAGTTGATTCCTCAAAGAAAGGTTCTAAGAGGAAGGCAAAAGAACAGAAGAAAGGGAAGAACAAAAAGGCAAAGAAGGCAGAACCAGCGCAAAAGGGCACTTGCCATCACTGTGGCAAGGAAGGCCACTAGCGAAGAAACTACAAGATTTATCTTGAGTCCATGAAGAAGAAGAAGGCATCCGATGCCCCATCCTCTTCAGGTATCTTCGTTATTGATTGTCATTCTATTTCCTTAGACACTTGGGTATTGGATACTGGGTGTGGCTCACATATATGTAATGACATACAGGGGCTAAGGAATAGAAGAAGACTTGTCGGAGAAGTCAAATTTGCGAGTTGGCAATGGAGCAAAGGTTGTTGCTGATGCGCCATCGGAACTTATTTCTTTGAAGCTCCTAGTGGACTAGTCTTAGGCTGGACAATTGCTATTATGTTCCTTCTCTAATAAAGAACATTGTTTCTATTTCTTGTTTAAATAGAAATGGTTTCCATTTGACGTTTAGTAACAATTGTTGTTATATAACTTTGAATGGCGTACTTTATGGAACTGGAACTTTGAGTAATGGCATTTATACGTTGGACGTATCCAGTGACATTTTCAATATCGAAGCGAGCAACACGCGTGCTCGAAAGGATAATCAAATAGACTCCTATATGTGGCATTGTCGTCTTGGCCATATAAGTAAGAAACGCATGTCCGAATTACACCGATGTGGAATTCTGGAATCGTTTGAATTGGATTCATACGATACATGCGAATCATGCTTAAAAGGCAAGATGACCAAGTTACCTTTTACTGGAAAAGGTGAACGAGTGGGAGAGTTACTAGGTCTAATACATACTGATGTATGTGGACCTATGTCAACTCAAGCTTTAGGAGGCTATAGCTACTTCATTACCTTCACCGATGATCACTCACGGTTTGGGTATGTGTTCTTGATGAAACACAAGTCTGAAGCCTTTGAAAGGTTCAAAGAATTCAGAAATGAAGTAGAGAAACAACATGACAAGAGTATTAAAATACTTCGATTGGATCGAGGTGGTGAATACTTGAGTCAGGAGTTTCTTGATTACCTAAAAGACAATAGTATATTGTCTCAATGGACTCCGCCCTATACACCATAGCATAATGGTGTATCTGAAAGACGTAACCGGACCTTGTTGGACATGGTCAGGTCAATGATGAATCATGCGACTCTTCCCAAGTCCTTTTGGGGTTATGCACTTCAGACAGCTGTTTACTTGTTAAACAGAATGCCTACCAAGGTAGTCTCAACTACTCCATATGAGATATGGAATAGTAAGAAACCTCATGTATCTTACTTGAAGATATGGGGTTGTCCTGCTTATGTGAAGCGGACAGTATCAGACAAATTGGATGCTAAGTCTGATAAATGTCTATTTATTAGATACCCTAAGGAAATAAGGGGTTACCAATTCTATCATCCTATGGAACAAAAGGTGTTTGTTTCAAGGCATGCTGTGTTTCTAGAGAAAGAGTTTCTCTTACAAGAAAACAGTGGGAGTGTCGTCGAGCTTGAGGAGGCTCGAGAGACTCAAATAGACATTGATGAGATACCTGGTGAAGCACAACAGCCGACAACTCATAGTGATGAGCAATCAATTTGGACTATTTAACACCACATCTTCGTAGATCTGGTAGAACACGCAATATTCCTAAGAGATTTGGATTTCTCGTAAGTGAATCGAACGACGTGTTACTCATTGATGATGAGGAGCCTACCAGTTATGAAGAAGTGCTGACAAGTTCAGAAAGGGATAAGTGGCTTGGTGCCATGAAGTCGGAAATGGATTCCATGTATGAAAACCAAGTTTGGAACTTGGTTAACCCACCTGAAGGCATAAAGCCTATAGGGTGCAAGTGGGTTTTCAAGAAGAAAACCGACATGGATGGTAATGTGATTACCTATAAGGCTAGATTGGTGGCGAAAGGATATCGTCAAAAATAAGGCGTTGATTATGACGAAACCTATTTGCCTGTAGCTATGTTTAAATCCATTCGGATGCTCCTGGCCATAGCGGCTCATTATGATTATGAGATATGGCAGATGGATGTGAAAACATCTTTCCTTAATGGAAACCTACTCGAGGACGTGTATATGATACATCCTGAGGGTTTCACATCGGTTGATAAAACCAAGGTATACAAATTGCGTTTGTCCATTTATGGATTGAAGCAAGCATCCAGGAGCTGGAATATCCGTTTTGATGAGACAATCAAAAAGTTTGATTTCTCACAAAATCCAGACGAACCTTGTGTGTACAAGAAGGTTAGTGGGAGTGCAGTCGTGTTCCTAGTATTGTATGTCGATGACACATTACTTATAGGAAACAATGTTTCAATCTTACAGTCAGTTAAGGTTTGGTTATCCAAGACATTCTCTATGAAAGACCTGGGAGAAGCAACCTACATCCTTGGGATTAAGATCTATAGAGATAGATCAAAATGGTTGCTTGGTCTTTCGTAGTCTACATATATAGACCGAGTGCTAAAGAGGTTTAGCATGTCGGAATCCAAGAAAGGTTTCCTACCCATCAGGCATGGGGTACACCTTTCGAAGTCTATGTGTCCGCGCACAGAAGACGAGAGGATTTACATGAGTAAGATTCCCTATGCATTCGTAATAGGATCTATCATGTATGCTATGTTATGTACGAGGCCCGATGTATCGTATGCTCTGAGTGTCACGAGTAGATACCAGTCTGATCCAGGAATGAATCATTGGGTGGCTGTTAAGATGATCCTTAAGTACTTAAGAAGAACTAAGGATGTGTTCCTAATATATGGAGAAGGGGACATGGTGATACGCGGGTATACGGATGCCAGCTTCCAGACAGACAAGGATGATTCCAGGTCTCAGTCGGGATACGTGTTCACCTTGAATGGGGGCGCAGTGAGTTGGAAAAGTTCCAAACAAGACACTGTAGTGGATTCTACCACTGAGGCAGAATACATTGCAGCTTCGGAAGCAGCAAAGGAAGCGGTTTGGATCAAGAAGTTCGTTTATGAACTTGGTGTGATTCCGGCCATTGTTGAAGCAATACCGGTCTACTGCGACAATAATGGAGCAATTGCACAGGCGAAAGAGCCAAGGTCTCATCAACGATCCAAACATTTGCTTCGCCGCTATCATCTTATCAGAGAGATCATCAGTAGGAACGAAATACAAATTGAGAAAATTCCCACTGAAAGGAACTTAGCGGATCCTTTGACTAAAGCATTACCTCAAATTAAGTTTGAGGGTCATGTTAGTGCTTATGGTATTGGATACCGTAGCGATTGGCATTAGGCCAAGTGGGAGTCTGTTAGTAATATATGAGAGATGTCCTAAGGCAATCGCCTTATGTATGAACAATTTATATGATAAATGAAGATTCACTATTTGAGTATACATGTTTCATGTATTTGATTGGATCTTAAACTCATTTACTGAATGTCCACGATGCGATTCACAACATGAGAGAATTTGTAATTGGATCACAACTAGTGAGTATCTCTACATGTGTAATTATGATGTATCGAAATTATCCCTAGTCGATGAATTGATGGATTTGGACACCATCAATTCTGTCGAGACTAGCACGAGGTATACTCCTTGGTGTATCCAAGCAGCTGATTCTCACTGGCTGGAGACATTGTGATGTCCGGAGTTGATCGTGGATGCTAGTTATGGTAACTAGTTCATTGGAGTGACCAGCCGTAAGACTTCATATGGTTCTCTGCATATATAGATATGTCAATGAAGTTCTTACTGTAGCTTAAGTGCGATGTTCCTTTGACTTGCGGTATTCAAGTCATCTTGATCATGGAGACTTATGCTTTGACATCTTAAGCAAGCATCCTTATGGAGATGTGGACCCGGGATGATTGGGTATAAGTCGAAGTGATCGAAGGTGTTTGAATAGCCTATAAAGGACTCACCACTCCTTGCGAGGAGATGTATACCCATGGCCTCTCATCGGATTGTTACTAAAGTCTTTGGCCAAAGCATTACATGTTTAGAGTAAGGTACTCTTCGATACATGTGCAGTAACTAGAATCCGTAGGATGAGGAAATGATACTTGGGCTAGGTGTGACGTAGTCGACCTAGTGAGGGACTAGGCACACTATAGACCATGTCCTGAACCAAGTGGGTATAAGATGAGTGAAGGGAATGGGGCACGATTCATTCGAGCTACTGAAGGGTTTCAGAAATAGTTCTGGATCAACCGTTGATCTTGTTGGTTAATTGGGGATCATGATGTACTACTAGGTGCCACTCATGATCGTTCTATAATTAATGGTTAATTATAGACGGCCAACATAAACCGAGAACCTATTTGGTCACACGCACAACGAGCGTAATCCAAAGGATTTAAAACGAGCTTGAGAATGGGATTCTCAGACCGAGAGAAACTAGGTTTGGTTGGACCAAACATGAAGCGAGCATGAAATCATTTCAGTCGCAATGGAAGCGTGGATGGGCCGTGTCTTATGAAGACATAATGGATGAACCAAAATGGTTTGGATCTAATCCAATGGAGGAGAATAAACCAAAGGGTTTGGTTTATTTTAAACGAATGAACCAAAAGTTGGTTCGGTTCGTTTTAACTTAAAATAAACCATCATGGTTTGGTTTATTTTAACTTAACTTAATGGAGCGGGTTAACGGGCCTAATGGTTATGATCCAATAACCGTTAAGAGAATTAGTTCACTATAAAAGAGGGCTTAAGGGATAATTAAGCCCTAATCCAAAACCCTAGCAATAGTTGCCGCCCACCTCTCCTTGGAGACTCTCGGCGCCAACCCCCATTGCCGCCCAGCCCCTTGTGCCGCCGTCCAGCTCCTTGCCGGTGTCCAAGCTTCAGCCGGTGACCCTCCGGTGATCTTCCTAGGCTTCGCTGATAAGGTGAGCACTTGGCTTCCCTTGTTTGGCCGGCGCCTACTCCTCCACCAAAGCTATCCATTTTTCTGGACAGCTTGTTCTCTTCTCGTCGGAGCATCATTTGGACGACGGTTAGAGCTCCGACAGCGCCTAACTTACCGGAGATTCGATCTCCGGTAATCCTCTGAAGTGGAGGACGAAGGATTCGTCAATCGGTTGACGAATACCTCTCCGGAGAAGCGAGTTTTGAGGACTCATTTTGGATCCGAATTTGGATTCGGATCGTGATCATCTCTCGATCACGTCCTCTTCAACATGAGGCTAGTAACCCATACGAAGATGAAGCTCGTGGCTTAGTGAAGTCATCCTAAGGATACTCGGCGTGGATATGGATAGAGACGATTCTAGCGAGGATCGTTCCGGTTGATGCCGTTCCCGCTACACGTAATACGAAAGGTATAACGTAGTTAAATTTCCTTTTATTGAAAATTTAAATTTACGGTTATGTCTACACTTGTTGTACTATGCATGCGTGTGATGTGTGTATTGTAATAAATGTAGATTTATTAATTTTATTGCTTCCGCTGTGCTCATGTTTACGAAACATGATCGAACACACACACGCCGCGGTGCCGGAAACCCAACAATGATGACCAACAATTTAGAAGTCAAGGGATGCCTTGGACTTTAACAGACATATTTTTACTGTAGACATATCCTTACGGATGGTCAAATTGTTGAAATGATGGTATAATATGTCTCTCGGATGTGCGTATAATCCAAGAGTATTTGGAGGTAGTTTTTGATGCACTTCCAGGCTTACCACGGTATAGGCAAGTAGAGTATGCAGTCAAAGTGATTTTGAGAATAGTTTCGATATTGAAGACCTCATACTGAGTGATAATTTTGTTAGTATCAGTGTTGCTAAACACTATGGAAATTGGAAGAACATAAGTTACGATTATAGGAGATGTTGGAGGGGATATTTATCTATCCCAGTATTTCTCCTTGAGAAGATCCGGAACTCTTTGTTGCAAGAGAGATGGACCTTTGAGATTATGGATCGATTATCGATGATGGAATGCGATAGTTGTTGAAAGTGAATATCCTTCATTGTGGATAGATGATCTGTTTAGATTAGCTAAGGACACCTGTGTATACTCTAGGGTTGATTTATGACTGGAGTGTTGATATTGTAGTGACATAATATCATACAATTATCATTGTCGTTGTGATGATTGATATGTCATCTGTTGGGTTTCCGGCACCGCGGCGTGTGTGTGTTCGATCATGTTTCGTAAACATGAGCACAGCGGAAGCAATTAAAAAATAATAAATCTATATTTATTACAACACACACAACACACGCATGCATATTACAACAAGTGTAGACATAACCGTAAATTAAAATTTGCAATAAAAGGAAATTAAACTACGTTATACCTTTCGTATGACATGTAGCGGGAACGGCATCAACCGGAACGATCCTCGTAAGAATCGTCTCTATCCGTATCCACGCCGAGCTCCTCGGGATGACTTCGCTAAGCCACGAGCTTCGTCTTCGTATGGGTTACTAGCCTTGTGTTGAAGACGACGTGATCGAGAGATGATCACGATCCGAATCCAAATTCGGACCTAAAAACAAGTCCTCAAGACTCGCTTCTCCGGAGAGGTATTCGTCAACCGATTGACGAATCCTTCATCCTCCACCTCAGAGGATTACCGGAGATCAAATCTCCGGTATGTTAGCCGCTGTCGGAGCACTAACCGTCGTCCAAACGATGCTCCGACGAGAGGAGAAGCTGTCCAGAAAACTGGACAGCTTGGTGGAGGAGTAGGCGCCGGCCAAAACAAGGAGAGAAAAAGCTCACCTTGATGCCGAACCTATAGGAGATCACCGGAGGGTCGCCGGAGGTTCACCGGCTGGAGCTTGGACGCCGGCAAGGGTCTTGGACGGCGGCACAAAGCTGGGCGGCGGCAGCTTGTAGTTGGGCGCCGAAAACTCCTCCAAGGGGTGGGCGGCAACTCCAAGCTAGGGTTTTGGATGATTAGGGCTTAACAATCCCTTAAGCCCTCTTTTATAGAGAATTAATTCTCTTAATGGTTAATGGATCATATCCATAAAGCCCGTTAACCCGCTCCATTAAGATAAGTTAAAATAAACCAAACCATGATGGTTTATTTTAAGTTAAAACGAACCGAACCAACTTTTGGTTCATTCGTTTAAAATAAACCAAACCCTTTGGTTTATTCTTATCCATTGGATTAGAACCAAACCATTTTGGTCCATCCATTATGTCTTCATAAGACGCAGCCCATCCACGCTTCCATTGCGACTGAAACGATTTCATGCTCGCTTTATGTTTGGTCCAACCAAACCTAGTTTCTCTCGGTCTGAGAATCTCATTCTCAAGCTCGTTTTAAATCCTTTGGATTACACTCGTTGTGCGTGTGACCAAATAGGTTCTCGGTTTATATTGGCCGTCTATAATTAACCATTAATTATAGAACGATCATGAGTGGTACCTAGTAGTACATCATGATCCCCAATTAACCGAAAAGATCAACGGTTGATCCAGAACTATTTCTGAAACCCTTCAGCAGCTCGAATGATTCGTGCCCCATTCCCTTCACTCATCTTATCCCCACTTGGTTCAGGACATGGTCTATAGTGTCAGTCCCCACTAGGCTGACTACGTCACACCTAGCCCAAGTATCATTTCCTCGTCCTACGGATTCTAGTTACTCCACATGTATCGAAGAGTACCTTACTCTAAACATGTAATGCTTTGGCCAAAGACTTTAGTAACAATCCGACGAGAGGTCATGGGTATACATCTCCTCGCAAGGAGTGGTGAATCCTTTATAGGCTATTCAAACACCTTCGATCACTTCGACTTATACCCAATCATCCCGGGTCCACATCTCCTTAGAGATGTTTGCTTAAGATGTCAAAGCATAAGTCTCCATGATCAAGATGACTTGAATACCGCAAGTCAAAGGAACATCGCACTTAAGCCACAGTAAGAACTTCATTGTCATATCTATATATGCATAGAACCATATGAAGTCTTACGGCTGGTCACTCCAATGAACTAGTTACCATAACTAGCATCCACGATTAACTCCGGACATCACTATGTCTCCGGCCCGAGAATCACCGCTTGGATACACCAAGGAGTATACTCGTGCTAGTCTCGACGAATTGA
Source organism: Wurfbainia villosa (assembly GCA_025175895.1). Lineage (NCBI taxonomy): Eukaryota > Viridiplantae > Streptophyta > Magnoliopsida > Zingiberales > Zingiberaceae > Wurfbainia > Wurfbainia villosa. The sequence goes on along the minus strand of CM045992.1, from coordinate 30,860,227 downwards.
TGGTGTCCAAATCCATCAATTCATCGACTAGGGATAATTCCGATACATCACAATTACACATGTAGAGATACTCACTAGTTGTGATCCAATCACAAATTCTCTCATGCTGTGAATCGTATCGTGGACATTCAGTAAATGAGTTTAAGATCCAATCAAATACATTAAACATGTATACTCAAATAGTGAATCTTCATTTATCATATAAATGGTTCATACATAAGGCGATTGCCTTAGGACATCTCTCATATATTACTAACAGACTCCCACTTGGCCTAATGCCAATCGCTATGGTATCCAATACCATAAGCACTAACATGACCCTCAAACTTACTTTGAGGTAATGCTTTAGTCAAAGGATCCGCTAAGTTCCTTTCAGTGGGAATTTTCTCGATTTGTATTTCGTTCCTACTGATGATCTCTCTGATAAGATGATAGCGGCGAAGCACATGTTTGGATCATTGATGAGACCACATCAAGTTCAGTGATGAACTTCTTGATCCAAACCGCTTCCTTTGCTGCTTCCAAAGCTGCAATGTATTCTGCCTTAGTGGCAGAATCCGCTATAGCGTCAAGCTTGGAACCTTTCCAACTTATTGCGCCTCCATTCCCGGTGAATACATACTCAGACTGAGACATGGAATCATCCTTGTCTGTCTGGAGCTTGCATCCGTATACCTGCGTATCACCATGTACCCTTCTCCATATATTAGGAACACATCCTTAGTTCTTCTCAAGTACTTAAGGATCGTCTTAACAGTCGCCCAATGATCCATTTCTGGATCGGACTGGTATCTGCTCGTGACACTCAGAGCGTATGATACATCGGGCCTTGTACATAACATAGCATACATGATAGATCCTATTGCGGATGCATAGGGAATCTTACTCATGCAAATCCTCTCGTCTTCTGTGCGCGGACACATAGACTTCGAAAGGTGTACCCCATGCCTGATGGGTAAGAAACCTTTCTTGGATTCCGACATGCTAAACCTCTTTAGCACTCGGTCTATATATGTAGACTGCGAAAGACCAAGCAACCGTTTCGATCAATCTCTATAGATCTTAATCCCAAGGATGTAGGTTGCTTCTCCCAGGTCTTTCATGGAGAATGTCTTGGATAACCAAACCTTAACTGACTGTAAGATTGACACATCGTTTCCTATAAGTAATATGTCATCGACATACAATACTAGGAACACGACTGCACTCCCACTAACCTTCTTGTACACACAAGGTTCGTCTGGATTTTGTGAGAAATCAAACTTTTTGATCGTCTCATCAAAACGGATATTCCAACTCCTGGATGCTTGCTTCAATCCATAAATGGATCGTCGCAATTTGCATACCTTGGTTTTATCAACCGATGTGAAACCCTCAGGTTGTATCATATACACGTCCTCGAGCAGGTTTCCATTAAGGAAAGCTGTTTTCACATCCATCTGCCATATCTCATAATCATAATGAGCCGCTATGGCCAGGAGCATCCGAATGGATTTAAGCATAGCTACAGGCGAATAGGTTTCGTCATAATCAACACCTTGCTTTTGACGATATCCTTTCGCCACCAATCTAGCCTTATAGGTAATCACATTATCATCCATGTCGGTTTTCTTCTTGAAAACCCACTTGCACCCTATAGGCTTTATGCCTTCAGGTGGGTCAACCAAGTTCCAAACTTGGTTTTCGTACATGGAATCCATTTCCGACTTCATGGCACCAAGCCACTTATCCCTTCTCGAACTTGTCGACTTCTTCATAAGCGGTAGGCTCCTCATCATCAATGAGTAACACGTCGTTCGATTCACTTACGAGAAATCCATATCTCTCAGGAATATTGCGTGTTCTACCAGATCTACGAAGATGTGGTGTTACAATAGGTCCAGCCGATTGCTCATCACTATGAGTTGTCGGCTGATGTGCTTCACCAGGTATCTCATCAATGTCTATTTGAGTCTCTCGAGCCTCCTCAAGCTCGATGACACTCCCACTATTTTCTTGCAAGAGAAACTCTTTCTCTAGAAACACAGCATGTCTTGAAACAAACACCTTTTGTTCCACAGGATGATAGAATTGGTAACCCCTTGTTTCCTTAGGGTATCCAATAAATAGACATTTATCAGACTTAGCATCCAATTTGTCTCATACAGTCCGCTTCACATAAGCAGGACAACCCCATATCTTCAAGTAAGATACATGAGGTTTCTTACCATTTCATATCTCATATGGAGTAGTTGAGACTACCTTGGTAGGCATTCTGTTTAACAAGTAAACAACTGTCTGAAGTGCATAGCCCCAAAAGGACTTGGGAAGAGTCGCATGATCCATCATTGACCTGACCATGTCCAACAAGGTCCGGTTACGCCTCTCAGATACACCATTATGCTGTGGTGTATAGGGCGGAGTCCATTGAGACAATATACCATTGTCTCTTAGGTAATCAAGAAACTCCTGACTCAAGTATTCGCCAACTCGATCCGATCGAAGTATTTTAATACTCTTGTCATTTTGTTTCTCTACTTCATTTCTGAATTCTTTGAACCTTTCAAAGGCTTCAGACTTGTGTTTCATCCAGAACACATACCCAAACCGTGAGTGATCATCGGTGAAGGTAATGAAGTAGCTATAGCCTCCTAAAGATTGAGTTAACATAGGTCCATATACATCACTATGTATTAGGCCTAGCAACTCTCCCACTCGTTCACCTTTTCCCATAAAAGGTAACTTAGTCATCTTGCCTTTTAAGCATGATTCGCATGTATCGTATGAATCCAATTCAAACGATTCCAGAATTCCACATCGGTGTAATTCGGACATGCGTTTCTTGCTTACATGTCCAAGATGACAATGCCACATGTAGGAGTCTATTTGATTATCCTTTCGAGCACGCTTGTTGCTCGCTTCGATATTGCAAATGTCACTGGATACGTCCAACGTATAAACACCATTGCTTAAAGTTCCAATCCCATAAAGAACCCCATTCAAAGTTATGTAACAACAATTGTTACTAAAAGTCAAATGGTACCCATTTCTATTTAGACGAGAAACAGAAATGATGTTCTTTATCAACGAAGGAACATAAAAGCAATTGTCCAGTTCTAAGACAAGTCCTGCAGGGAGTTTCAACAAATACATTCCGATGGCAAGTGCAGCAACCTTTGCTCCATTCCCAACATGTAAATTTGACTCTCCCTTGACGAGTCTTCTTCTATTCCTTAGCCCATGTATGTCATTACATATATGTGAGCCACACCCAGTATCCAATACCCAAGTGTCTAAGGAAATAGAATGACAATCAATAAAGAAGATTTCTGAAGAAGATGGGGCATCCGATGCCTTATCCTTCTTCATGGACTCAAGATAAATCTTGCACTTTCTTCACAAATGGCTCTCATTGCCATAATGATGGCAAGTTTCCTTTTGTGCTAGTTCTACCTTCTTAGCCTTTCTCTTCTTTCCCTTCTGCTGTTCTTTTGACCTCCTCTTAGAACCTTTCTTCGAGGAATCAACTAACAACACTGTCCCCTGCTCATGCTTCTCAGAAGACTCCACAGTCTTCAGCATGTTGAGCAGTACCACAGATGAACCTTCTTGCATCTCAGAGGTGAAGAGGAGCTTGGAGACTTCGAACCTTTCGAATCTCACTTGCTCATCAACCAACTCACAGAGATGAAGGACTACGATATGAGCATCCATATGCTCATGCTGCTTTCGTAGCTTGGGTTCCATCGCGGCTATCATGATGCAACTCATTTATTCAAAATCACTCACATGTTTCTGATAGGCCAACAATTGGTCCAAAGTTGCATCGTCACTAGGACGGGCGGGAAGAGGCGCTTCGAGGACATACACAAGCTTTTCACCTTGAGAACAATTCTCAAGTTTCTAAGCCAGTCCAAGAAGTTAGGCCCAGTCAATTTATTTGAATCCAAAATGGAACGCAAATTCAAACACATCATGATCAATATATTAACTTAGAAATACAAAACGAGCATATATGAGAAAGATGATTTTTTTTTTTTAAAATGCATCAATATACATTTATAAATCCCATTCATTTTTCGAATTTCAAAAACCCCAAAATCACTTCGGGAGATTGTAGGTCCATCTCCGAATGGGCTGATATCCATCATAGTTATGAACAACCTTGGAGAGAGTCCAACAAGCCATTCATAGCTACGACGGTAGGTATCATCTATACCGATTGCATATCACGTATATGCAACTATCACAATGTGCTATCAACTAATTGAATGTTCACACATACATTGGGTTGTTAACACATTAACAAGTATGCATCTTATGCATAGCACCCAACTTCACCTCCCTTAACATCGACCTTGGAGAGAGTCCAACAAGCCGATGCTCCAGGTTAAAGCCAACCCATTAATCAAGAATAGTTTTAATATGGTTATAGCGCATTCAACCAATTAGCCCAGCTTGGAGAGAGTCCAACAACCAAAGCTAACGATTGACCTCTGACTCTTACCATATTAGTATTAAACTATTCCATGGTTTGAACATGTTCGGGTTCGAGCCGGGCTTGGAGAGAGTCCAATAACCCAAACAAGAAACGGAACTCTGGTTCAAACCATATTAATGGAAGGTGTAGGCTTTAATATTGTTTAAAGGTTTTATGTCTCATCCTCTTTGCATGCAAATAACTATTATCTACATGGCATGGCATACATGGCATACATCTACATGTCACGACACGCATGGCATTATGTTATGCATCTAATGCAATTACATGTCATACAATTATGTCATGTACAATATTTCCTTATATGTCATAACTATTTATGGAAATAAAATATGTTTAAGATTTGATTCTCCAAATCAAATCATAATTAAATTAGGAAACAAATTTCCAAATCTAATCACATATTTTATTCATGGAATTATGTGATTAAGGAAAATCTATTTAGGAAACCAATTTCCTAAATCATTAAAACTACTTATGGAAATAAAATATTTTAAGATTTGATTTCCCAAATCAAATCATGATTAAATTAGGAAACAAATTTCCAGAATCTAATCAAATATTTTATTTATGGAAAACACTTCCATAAATACTTCCAACTTTCCAAAAGTGGAAGATTTCCATAAATACTTCTAGACTTTCCAAAATTGAAAAATTTCCATAAATACTTCTAAATTTCCAAAATTTAGAAAATTTCCAGAAATACATTATGACTATCGCAAAACCATTTTACGATTATGTCGAAACACAACCTGGGCTCTGATACCACTGTTGGGTTTCCGGCACCGCGGCGTGTGTGTGTTCGATCATGTTTCGTAAACATGAGCACAGCGGAAGCAATTAAAAAATAATAAATCTATATTTATTACAACACACACAACACACGCATGCATATTACAACAAGTGTAGACATAACCGTAAATTAAAATTTGCAATAAAAGGAAATTAAACTACGTTATATCTTTCGTATGACGTGTAGCGGGAACGGCATCAACCGGAACGATCCTCATAAGAATCATCTCTATTCGTATCCACGCCGAGCTCCTCGGGATGACTTCGCCAAGCCACGAGCTTCATCTTCGTACGGGTTACTAGCCTTGTATTGAAGACGACGTGATCGAGAGATGATCACGATCCGAATCCAAATTCGGACCTAAAAACAAGTCCTCAAGACTCGCTTCTCCGGAGAGGTATTCGTCAACCGATTGACGAATCCTTCGTCCTCCACCTCAGAGGATTACCAGAGATCAAATCCCCGGTATGTTAGCCGCTGTCGGAGCACTAACCGTCGTCCAAACGACGCTCCGACGAGAGGAGAAGAAGCTGTCCAGAAAACTGGACAGCTTGGTGGAGGAGTAGGCGCCGGCCAAAACAAGGAGAGAAAAAGCTCACCTTGATGCCGAAACTATAGGAGATCACCGGAGGGTCGCCGGAGGTTCACCGGCTGGAGCTTGGACGCCGGCAAGGGTCTTGGACGGCGGCACAAAGCTGGGCGGCGGCAGCTTGTAGTTGGGCGCCGAAAACTCCTCCAAGGGGTGGGCGGCAACTCCAAGCTAGGGTTTTGGATGATTAGGGCTTAACAATCCCTTAAGCCCTCTTTTATAGAGAATTAATTCTCTTAATGGTTAATGGATCATATCCATAAAGCCCGTTAACCCGCTCCATTAAGATAAGTTAAAATAAACCAAACCATGATGGTTTATTTTAAGTTAAAACGAACCGAACCAACTTTTGGTTCATTCGTTTAAAATAAACCAAACCCTTTGGTTTATTCTTATCCATTGGATTAGAACCAAACCATTTTGGTCCATCCATTACGTCTTCATAAGACGAAGCCCATCCACGCTTCCATTGCGACTGAAACGATTTCATGCTCGCTTTATGTTTGGTCCAACCAAACCTAGTTTCTCTCGGTCTGAGAATCTCATTCTCAAGCTCGTTTTAAATCCTTTGGATTACACTCGTTGTGCGTGTGACCAAATAGGTTCTCGGTTTATGTTGGCCGCCTATAATTAACCATTAATTATAGAACGATCATGAGTGGTCCTAGTAGTACATCATGATCCCCAATTAACCAAAAGATCAACGGTTGATCCGTAACTATTTCAAACCCTTCAAAGAGCTCGAATGAATCGTGCCCCATTCCCTTCACTCATCTTATACCCACTTGGTTCAGGACATGGTCTATAGTGTCAGTCCCCACTAGGCTGACTACGTCACACCTAGCCCAAGTATCATTTCCTCGTCCTATGGATTCTAGTTACTCCACATGTATCGAAGAGTACCTTACTCTAAACATGTAATGCTTTGGCCAAAGACTTTAGTAACAATCCGACGAGAGGCCATGGGTATACATCTCCTCGCAAGGAGTGGTGAATCCTTTATAGGCTATTCAAACACCTTCGATCACTCGACTTATACCCAATCATCCGGTCCACATCTCCTTAGAGATGTTTGCTTAAGATGTCAAAGCATAAGTCTCCATGATCAAGATGACTTGAATACCGCAAGTCAAAGGAACATCGCACTTAAGCCACAGTAAGAACTTCATTGACATATCTATATATGCAGAGAACCATATGAAGTCTTACTGCTGGTCACTCCAATGAACTAGTTACCATAACTAGCATCCACGATTAACTCCGGACATCACTATGTCTCCAGCCAGTGAGAATCAGCTGCTTGGATACACCAAGGAGTATACCTCGTGCTAGTCTCGACAGAATTGATGGTGTCCAAATCCATCAATTCATCGATTAGGGATAATTCCGATACATCACAATTACACATGTAGAGATACTCACTAGTTGTGATCCAATCACAAATTCTCTCATGCTGTGAATCGTATCGTGGACATTCAGTAAATGAGTTTAAGATCCAATCAAATACATTAAACATGTATACTCAAATAGTGAATCTTCATTTATCATATAAATGGTTCATACATAAGGCGATTGCCTTAGGACATCTCTCATATATTACTAACATCATCAGTGTAGAGTAAAGAGAATGCAGGTGTGTAAAGACGACAATTTCATACTTAGTATGAATTTTATGAGTTTTGATTATGTTGTTAGACTATTAAATGACTTAGTCATCCATGGATTTGAGAAATCATGTATTCGGGACACGATTGGATTAGGTTGTGGTTGTTGGAGTTGCTTAACTTGGCCACTATTGATTGTGGTAGTTGGAGTTGCGCACTCGTCCACCATAGTTGTTGTTTCCTTGTATTGATTTGGTTATTACGAATGTAGATAGGATGCTTTTAGCATTACCATACCACAGATTTGTTTGACCAAAAGGGTAATGGAATTCACTTGGTCGGAAGCTTGTGAAATTAGGTTTCAGGACCTAGATGGTGATTGACATTTGCATCAGTGTTAGTTAATCCTTTTGGGGTGGATGGAAGGATGTTGTACGCAGATGCATCGTTCCAAGGAACGGAGCGATCCCGATGCAGTTGAATGAGGCATATCTTGAGCTTACGACAGTTGAGGAACTGCGAGACAAGTTATCATATACATGATGTGGACTTAGTGGATGTTATCCTGATTTGTGGATGTATGGAGCAGGAATGCTCATGGGATTTTGACTAGCTACTGGGTAGTTACTATAGAGTTGCTAGAACGCGAACAGTTGCAACAAATGAGATTGGTCGCTATAGTCTTCCATGCACTTACAGAGTGTGTGGTGGAGTGGATTTTGGACGGTAGATGGACTTCTCTTGTGAGAAGATAATTTCCCGTCTCTAATATGGATATGTGTTCTGGGCACGCATCCACTTAAGAAAGATTTGCTACATGAGGCACATTATTTGAGATTTTCTATACATTTTGGTAGTACTTGGATGTATCGAGATTTGAAATGCTTATACTTGTAGAATGGTATAAAAGAGATAGTGCAAACTTGGTTGGTCGATGTTCAGTATGCCAGCGGGTAAAGATTGAACATCAGAAACCTGCTGGGTTGCTCCAGGAAATTTCGATTTCGGAATGGAAGTAGGAGCATATCACGATGGATTTTCGTTGCGGGATTACCTAGAACCCGTAAAGGACATGATGTGATTTGGGTGATCGTAGATCGACTAACCAAATCAGCTCACTTTCTGCCTATTTGTGGAATGGACTCATTGGATTGTCTAGCAGAGTTGTACTATCGAGATATTATCATACTGCATGGGGTATTTTTGAGTACTATATCTGATAGAGACTCGCAATTTACCTTGGGATTTTGACAGAGTCTACAGCAGGCCATGGGCACAGAGCTTCGACTCTGTACAACATTTCATCCGAAGATAGATAGACAGTCTGAGCATACCATTCATACTCTGGAGGATCTATTAAGATCTTGTATCGTGGATTATGGAGGTAGTTGGAAGGATCACATTCCTTTAGTGGAATTTGCCTACAATAATAGTTATCACTCTATTCAGATGGCTCCGTTTGAGGCCTTATATGGTAGACCTTACAGATCTCCTATGTTGTGGGAGGATATTGGGGAATAACAGCTACTGGGGCCACAGACTATTCAACACGATGCAGAGTCGGTGCGCATCATCAGACGATGGTTATCAGAGGCATAGGATAGACAGAAGAGTTACGCAGACCGAAGGTGAAGACCTTTGGAATTCTCAATAGATCATATATTTCTGTGTGTTTCATCTATGAAAGGGGTGAAACGATTTGGGCTAAAAGGAAAATTAGCTCCACGCTATATTGGCCCATTTGAGATATTAGAGTGGATTGGAGGTGTAGCTTATCGGTTGGCTTTACCTCCGGCACTTGCAGGTGTTCACAACGTATTTCCTATTTCTATGCTGAGGAAATACGTGTCACATGTTGATCATGTTCTGAAAGAGGTAGCAATTCCACTTCAGCCTAATGTGACTTACAAGGAGATTCCAGGGTGGATCCTGGGTCGGAAGGAGCGACAGTGGTGGGACAAAACAATCCGACTCATAAAGGTTGGATGATAGCATCATACTGATAAGAAGGCTACGTGGGAGCTTGAAGATACTCTCCGAGCTCGATACCCTCATCTTTTCACTTGAGGTATGTAATAGTTCAAGAAATTTCTTGAATGTATTACCGCATTTAAGTACGAAATTTGAGGATCAAATTTTTATTAGTGGGGGAGAATGTAAGATACTGAAAATAAATCACTTACTAATTGGGAATTATCTTGTGGAATTTTTCAAGAATTTTCAGAAAATTTTTTGGAATTAAAAGGGATTTGTATGACCGTTTAGGAGGAAGATTAAAATCGACTCCTTAATGGCCAACCACCTTTTTCTTCACCCATCGCTGACTCCTCTTCTCCGCTGATCCTTCTTCCCCGATCCCCAAATTCTCACTGTCGCCTCTCTCTCCCTATTCTTCCCGATTTCTCACACGCAACTCCTCCTCTTCATCGCCATCACTCGAGTGTTCTCTTCATCATTGTCGCCGCCTATCTCATCGGTGAGCCGATCACCTTTTGCTTCAATGGATCGTGCACCTCCAGATTGACTGCCACTTTCGATCGTGAGTTTTCCTCACCAGATCTCGATCTCGAACTCTTCCTCATTTTTGTGTTCTCTCTTCTCTATCGTCGATCTGTTCATGTTTGTCTTCAGCCGCTGCTTTACCACTTTGAGTGAGCACCGCTCCTCAATGCTGGCTCAGGAAAATCTAGCATCCGAGAGGAGCTAGCGACCTAGTATTCTCAGTGACGACGCGATACGGTGCACCACCATCTTGAGCAACCTTTGTTCCTCTTCTCCGTTTCCTGCTTGGCAGTGAGTTTTGATCTGAAGCATCATTGCCTCACGAGCTGACCTTGAGACTAAGAGGAAGAGCTTCCATATTCAGACTTGTTGTTGTTTCCCCGAATTGATTGCGATTTGTGGGGGTGTAGCTGCACTGCCGTTGTGAGAGAAAGGCACGACCCAGCTGTGGTTCGTAATGGTTATGTTGTGTTATAGGATTGTGAGCTTTAGGGCTCAGATCCTTTGTTTTGGTAATTGATGGATTGGGGCAGAGACTTGAAGGAGTCAATAGGGGTGGTTGTTGAGCTGTTGTGGTGATCGGAATTAAGCTGGGAAGTTGGATCTGAATTTGGTAGTGCAAGGTAAGTTTTGGTTTGAATTTTATGAATATGAGATTATAGTTATAGTATGAGCAGATTTGTTGTGGATTAATAACCAATAGTTGGTGAAAAGTGATTACAAGTTCCGACAGGGTGATTTCCATATAGGGTTGTGTAATATGCTTACCGTTAGCTTTGTTGTGGATTTGATTATTAAGTGCCTATGAACAAGGGGTTAATCTTTTGGTTGAACCCATCTGGTTGTATAGATTCTTTACAATGGATGCTAAGCTAGGATTTGATTCAAGATGGATTTATGGATGTGAAGACCATCAGCATAGTCTTCATAGCAAGTGGGTAATTTCCTACTCTGGTTAGGTAGTTGTTGATGCATGCAGATTTAGATATATGATCATGTTATATGATCATATTGCCTTGACTCCACTCTTATTTATTCTTGTGCTTGATACTTTGTCTTTGGCCTTATATGCTCTATTGTTGTTATCACATTTTCCCTCATCATGATTAGGAGTCACAGATGTGATGTAAGTAAACCTATAAATGCTTAGTTATGTGTAAATAGTGGAGTACGGATGATGATCTGATTTATAAATTGGGTAAAAGGACATCCGTAGGTAAGTAAGGTTCTGAACGTAGGATTGATTCCAATACCCTTATATTGTATATTTACTACCGATCATGTGTTGTGTAGATGGTCAGGTGAATTGTGATTAGTGTGTTGTTATGGACTGATGGTCCTAGCTTGTTATGATCAGTTGAGTACGACTCTCTATAGGATAGAGAGTGCATCGATCGAATTGGTATGACTCTCTATAGGATAGAGAGTGTTATGACTAGTTGAGTATGACTCTCTGCAGGATAGAGAGTGCGTCGATCAGATTGGTATGACTCTCTACAGGATAGAGAGTGTTATGATCAGTTGAGTACAACTCTCTGCAAGATAGAGAGTGCGTTGATTAGATTGGTATGACTCTCTGTAGAATAGAGAGTCTGTGGTGGATGTTTGTATGTGTGACTATGCATTCATGTCATTTACATGCATGCTATCGATTAGGTCTCCCTTGTGGTTGAGAGGGTCGTCAATCATCCTGCCTCCATGGTTACTCATAGGAGGAGTAACTAGTGTGAGGGAAGAGTATTTGATGTGTCGCACTCTACCACTATAGGCGATGGTAGTTGGATTTGAGTGTCGTTGTTCTGCGTTTGTGGCACTCGACCACTCATGGGTAGTGACTGTCGGAGTGGTCAATAGTAGGGACCCCCGTCGGGTAGCTTGCTCTTTACACTTATATGCTACTAGATTATACTGTAGGGATGTATACTGAAAAGTCTATCTTTTGTATGAACATCTTTAATTTGAAATAAGAATCACATGATCATTGTTTGTATATTTTTATGGTTATGAAATATTGTCTAATACTTTACATTGTAGATAACATGGTGTGTGGTGTCACACAAGAGATCATGTTATCGACCCCTTGAAAAGTATAAGTAAAGGCTCACAACCGAGATGGCTTTGGATAAACCATCGGAATAGTTGTAGTGTGATTTGGTATTGGTTTGTCTTGACCATAGAATCACACTAGTGCACTTTGTGTGTATTGAGTAGGACCGACATAGAGGTGATTCAATTTATTGCTGACTACATAATCGAATCGGACCTCAGATATTATTTTGTACATGCTCTTAATCCCGATATAATAACGGGCACATATACTTAGTAGTCATCTCTTTGATTTACCAATGGGCGAGATTTATAGATTAAATCGATAGGCTCGGTAAGTTGGGAGTTGATATTATTTATATGGTGTGTCGTTGATTATAGGAGGAAACTGTGTCCTATATATTAGGATGATGATATCCCCTTGAGGAGCTCATAAGGTTCATCATGTAAACCCTGCAGGTGGACTTGGTCCGGCATGATGAAAAGGTTGAGTGGTACTACTCATGGAGTTAGATGTTGATTAATTAATGGTCAGTAAATTAACTAATCGACGGACATTCGAGATCTTAAACACGGGAAGAAAATGTACAAATAATATATGGAGCCCATATTATCATATGGGGGTTGGTGAGGTAGATCAATGATAATCCTTTAGTGGATTGGATTATCATTAATGGATCGGACTTTATGTGGGCTTGATCCATGGGTGGCCAAGATCCAACTCCTCCTCATGGTCCCTATTGTAGCCTATTGACACCTCATGAAGCTTAGATCCAATGGATAGAAACAAAACTCTAAGATCCATAGGTAGAGATTAAATCTCTAAGATCCGACGGTTGAGATTAAATCTCTAGATCCGACGATTGAGATTAAATCCCTAGAACCAATGGAGGAGATTAATTCATGACTTATCCCTAACTCTATAAAAGGAGGGCATGAGAGTTGGCCTAAAGAATCATCAAGAGAGCTAGGGTTTGGGCGGCAAGAGAAGGAATCCTAGTTGAGATAGGATTAGGGTTAGGGTTTAGAGGCTTGGGTGCCATCAAATAAGGAAGGTTCTTCTTCCTTATTCTTGCTTCATTGGTCGGCATCCAGCAGCTCTCCCAGCCCTCTTCCAACCTTGGCCGGCGGCCAAAGCTTCTCTTCTCCCTCTCCTTAGGTGGTGGAAACAAGATATAGGGCTTCCCTTGGTGTCTTGGTTGTTTTCCATCATCATCTTCTTCTCTTTTGTGGCCGGCAGCAAGGATTTTGTTTGCTCCTTGTTGGTTGGTTTTAGGGAGGAGAAGAACATTGTTTCTATTCTTCCTCTTGCTTTGGAAAAGCAAGGAAGGAAGATTTGCGATCTTGGAGCTTCGACTTTTGGTAGATCGTTGCCCACACGACGTCCAAAAGGAGGAAGGACATACATTAGAAGATCAAGAGGTATATCTATTCTCTTTTCTCTTTTGTTTGTTGCTTGTTTTTGTTTTTCAATTATAAGCAAAAACCATTAAATTGGTATGAGAGCTTCCGGGGCAAAACCCCTACAATTGGTATCAGAGCCAAGGTTTCCGGTTTTGTTTGTTTAGGATTCCGTTAATTTTTATGCACCTTTTTCATATATTATATGTGACAGATAATAGTAGGATATGCGTTGTTTAACTCTTTGGTTGTAGGCATAAGATCTGACTATTATGGCCATATGTGTGTATGTGATTGTATGTGTGTAAATATTTATTTTGTTGAATCCTCGGGGTTGACGAGGCTAGTATTTAGTTTTTGTAAATTAAATATGGCATTGTTTAGCCACTCTTTATTTTATTTTACTTTCGATCTAGATTTCATGTACACTCCCTCGTGGAGTATAGGATCGATGGATGTAAATTAAAATAGGTTTTAGTCTCGGTTCGCATCTCCGAATGGCTCGTACATGGTGTAGGAGGAGCGGACGAGATGGCGATGCGATGGGAGTCATATTGAAGACAAAAGCCATAATAGTTGGAAAATAATTTATTTTTCATATTTATTGTTTTTTTTATATGCATGTCGTAGGCTAGGAAAATTCCTCAATTTCAAATTACTAAGTGGGAGAGGGAATTTTTAAAATTCCCACGGCCTCCATTACGATTTGACAAGTGATGCAAACAAACTTGCGCGTCGGCTCTGAGTGCCTTCCTCCCCATCGGATGAGTTTGTTTGCGGATCACAAGGTCTAATATGGTTATAGGAAATTATTAAGGAGCGTGTGTACTTGCCCATCGTAAGGCACATAACCCGAGATAATTACCTTGGTACCGAGTAATGGTGAACACTTAGATACAAATATAAGTATCCTCCCCATCGGAGTCACTGCTTTTATTTGTAGGGCCAAAGAGGAACCAACTATTAATTTTACTTGTCAAAAAGTTAGGTTGACAAGATAGTAAAATTAATGGGTAAAACCTCCTCTTACAAATGTAGAATTCGTATACGTCCACACTATCGTGGCATACGATATTCTCGGTGTTTTGAGGTGTTGGTTGATTTTAAAATTTTATTGTTTAAGGAATCAATAATTTTTTGAAATCTAATGTTTTGATTTATGTGATTCTTAGGTTTTCTTTCAAAATGACTTTCAACCCACTTGTGATATTGAAAGAGAACAAACTTACTGGACCCAACTATGTAGATTGGAAGAGGAATTGTCTTGACTGCTGAGGAATACAAATATGTACTCCTCGAAGAGTGTCCTCCCAAGCCTGCAGATGATTCTGGGGAAAAGGAGAGAGAGAGCTATAAGAAGTGGATCAAGGCCGATGAGATTGCGCGGTGTTACATTTTGGCATCTATGTCAAATGTACTGCAACATCAGCATCAAGTCATGTCCACTGCTTATGATATGATGCTCAATCTCAAGGAGCTTTTCGGACACCAGAATTGGGCTGCGAGGCAAGAGGCCATGAGAAACTTGATGACGACCTCCATGATCGAGGGAACACCCGTGAGGGATCATGTTCTCAAGATGATGGCTCATTTGAATAAGCTGGAGGTCCTAGGAGCTGAGATCGATGGGGAAACCTAGGTCGATATCATACTCCAGTCTCTACCTAGGAGTTTTAAGCAGTTTCGCCTGAACTACAATATGAACAAGAGGTTGTATTCGTTGGCAGAACTTCTAACAGAACTCCAGGCGGCAGAGGGACTATTTTGTCAGAGTGCTCAGGCACATGCTGTGGTGACCCAGAAGTTTTCTACTTCTAAGCCGAAAGGCAAGAAGAAGAAAAAAAAACCAGGGCGAAGGCGGTGGGAGGTACTCAGGGAGGAGTGAAGAAGCTGAAAGGCAAGTGCTTCACTTGTAAGAAGACTAGACACTGGAAGAAGGACTGCCCCAACCGCAAGAAAAAGGTATATCTTTTGGTCTAGTCGTTGAAACATGTTTAGCGGTGTTATCTACCGGCACCTGGTGTGTAGATATGGGAGCCACTGATCATGTCTGCAATACTTTGCAGGGGTTCCAAGAAACCAGACGACTGGTTGAGGGGGAGATTACTGTGTACTTGGGCGATGCCACGAAGGTGGCGACTGTTGCAGTGGGAAATATTCATTTATCTTTTGAGAAAAATAAACTTTTGGTTCTTAAGAATTGCCTTTATGTACCCTTATTTAGAAAGAATTTAATTTCAGTTTCTAAATTGTTTATGGATGGATATTCTATTTCTTTTAATGACAGAGTTGTTATAAGAAGGAATAGGGACATTGTCTGTTCGGGTGCATTGATAGGAAATTTGTACACACTTGAACCAAAACCTCCCACGATGCAAATTGAAGTTAATAACTCATCTTCTAATTCTAATAAGAGAAAAGGACCTTCGAAGATGAACCAAACATATCTTTGGCATCTTAGGCTTGGTCACATTAACCTAAGCATAATTCAAAGGTTGATAGCTGATGGACCTTTGGGTTCATTAGTGGTGGAGGATCTCCCAACCTATGAATCTTGCTTGGAGGGTAAGATGACCAAGAGGCCTTTTAAGGCCAAGGGGTATAGAGCCAAAGATGTGTTAGAATTGGTTCATTCTGATTTGTGTGGTCCTATGTCTATCCAGGCTAGAGGTGGTTTTGAGTATTTCGTCTCTTTTATAGATGATTACTCAAGATATGGATACATTTACCTGATGCACCGCAAGTCTGAATGCTTTGACAAGTTCAAAGAATTCAAGGCTGATGTGGAGAAACGTAAGGTAAAAGTATCAAGACACTACGATCTGATTGTGGTGGTGAGTACCTCTTGGGAGAGTTTAGGAACTACTTATCAGAGGCTGGGATTTAATCCCAATTGACTGCACCTGGCACACCCCAGCAGAACGGTGTAGCAGAGCGAAGGAATATGACTCTTATGGAGATGGTTAGACCGATGATGAGTTATTCTGACTTGCCAGATTCGTTTTGGGGATATGCTCTAGATACGGCGGTATACATTCTAAACTTGGTTCCATCTAAATCAGTGTCTTCTACTCCCACAGAGTTGTGGACTGGGCGAAAGCCTAGTCTAAGACATATTCGGATATGGGCGAGTCCAGCACATGTGCTGAAGGCAGATGCTGGTAAGTTGGAACCTCTTACAGAAGTACGCTTGTTCGTTGGCTATCCGAGGGGAACGAAGGGTGGATTGTTTTATAGTCCTAGAGATCAGAGGGTGATCGTTAGCACAAACACCATATTTCTAGAGGAAGACTATGTGATGAGCCACAAGCTCAAGAGTAAAATTGTTCTGGAGGAGTTAAAAGGGGAAGTCACTTCTTTAGTACCACCGGTACAAGAGGATATACCACATGTCACTGTACCGCGTGTCACAGAGGATACATAGGTGATACTGTTAGGACCCTTGGAATGGCTAGAGGGGGGTGATTAGCCTTTCTTTCTACCTACAAAACGTTAGCGGAAGCAATACAAAGATAAATACAAATCAAAGCAAGAAATAAAGCTAACACCCAATGTAACGTGGTTCAGAGATGACGCTCCTACTCCACGGCAATCCGTAAGGTGGATTAGCCCTAATCAATCTTCACTAGAACCTCCTTTGGATGAACCAAGGTGGAGAAACCTTATCTTACAATGCACTCCTCTTCTTTACAATGATGGATGATTAAGAACAAGAGAAGAGGAGATTTGGAATTGCCAAAAACACTTGGAAAGCTTGGTGAGCACGAGGGTGAAGTTAGGAGCAAGAGCACTAGCTTCACAAAGCTTCCCATGGCCCCTTTTTATCGAAGAGGGGCTGTTTTTCCCGTTCGATCACCGATCGATGCTTGCCATCGATCGCGCCGCCAACGGCTTCTGAAACGCGATCTCCATGGAGATTCGTAGCCGCAATCTCCAACGGCCAGGTGATCGATCCGATCCCTCCATCACCGATGATGGGGTGATCATCAGTGATCAAAGCAAAGAATCGAGTCGATCGCATTCTCGTGGCGATATTCCTTTGATCACCGATCGATGCCTTGGCGATTGATCGATCACAAGATCGGGCCGATCGATTTGCCCAAGGCGGTGCGATCGATGGTTAGGGTTTCACCCAGACTTAGTCGAACGCCTGATACTTATCAAGTATGAGTAATTCATACTTGATTTTATACCCTAGACCTAGACTCAACCTTCTAGCTCCTCAATAAGCCTTGCGCCTTCAGGATCCCTCCGAGTCCGCGACTTGTTCATCCTTTGCGCTTTGCTTCCAAGAGCTTCCTTCGGTTTCGTCATGTCTTGGGTTGCCAAATGCTTGGACTTTACGCCGCCAAGACTACAAGCTTGTACTTATGCTGCCAAGACTTTACTTTGGCCTTCCTTTGCCAAGGTTCACTTGGACTTTATGCTGCCAATACTACAAGCTTGGTCTTACGCTGCCAAGTCCATCCCTTGGACTTCCTTTGCCAAGATCATACTTGGACTTCCTTTGCCAAGATCATACTTGGACTTCCTTTGCCTTCCCTGTCACTTAAACATATTTGTAATTAGATCACAAAACATTGCCTAATCTTAGATGATTATCCAAACATCAAAACATATATAAATGCTTGGAGCATTGTTGCACCAACAATCTCCCCCTTTTTGATGTTTGTCAATCATTTAAGTTAGGTCTTTAAAAAATACACACATAATCATATTTTCAATATGAATTATAACTTAAACACTCCTTCTCCCCCTTTGACATACATCAAAAAGAGAAGGATTCTAATATGAAAGAAATAATGTGTTTGATCTTGGACTAAGGTACAATATTGAAATTAAGCTCCCCCTTAATCCAAGATATGCTTTATAATATGTAAACAATAGTTGAAGCAAAGCATAACAAAAATTCAAAAGTTAAGTCCTAACTTTGCACCAACAATGGAATTTTGGGGATGAGAAAGATATAATTTATGAAAATTCCCCCTAAAACACTGCATTAATCAGTCCTAAAACTTGTTTATACACAATATTATCATACTATAGTGTTAGGACATCAAAGATACACCAAATATTAGAAAATGGAGTTTATTATCAGAAAACACAGTATATCAGTCAACTGGTTTCAATCCAATGATCACATACTGAAACCGAAATTTCAGCCTTTTCAGCCCAATTTCAGAAATACGATAGAAATTCCAGAAGTATCGAAAAATTACGAAATTTTGCGTACACATTTCTGAATTCATACTTTATCAAGGAAAAATAATTTGAAAAATATATGTTTTCCAGATTACAAGATTGATACAAACTTGGAACCTATCAAAAGTTTTAAAGATTTTGTAAACTTTGTATCACTTTTGTGTTCCATTTGAAAACTGTTTTTCAAAATATGATGAACATAGTTTAAAATATATATTATTTGGAATTTCCAACCATGTTATTTGAGCTATGTATTCATTACTTGAATACAAGCCTTCCCAATGAGTCCATAAGGTTTTTATGTCTCTAGGTGTGTTATTGGCTCATAGTAATGCATCATAACAAGCATGATGAGCCAAGTACACCTTCCCTATCATCTCACATGGTTCTAAGTTTCTCAATACAAAAATCAAGGTTTCTTAGGGCTTTTGTGAGATGCATCAAGGTATAAAGAAGCTATATAAGTATAGGATCATGCAAACCTAGAATTTTACTCTACAAAGCACATACCAAGCTCTCTCCTTAATGATGAAAATTCAGTTTCGGGAAGAGCTTTGGTGAAGATATTGGCAAGGTTGGACTTAGATTCTACATAATTAAGTTCAATGTCCCCTCTTTCCACATGATCTCTTATGAAGTAATGTTTCACTTCAATGTGCTTGGTCCTAGAGTGATGTACCGAATTTTTGGTCAAGTTGATGGTACTCACATTATCACAATAAACTTTAATGTTAGAGTAGTGTAGCTCATAGTCCACAAGAGTATGTCTCATCCAAAGTAATTGAGCTACACAACCACCCATAGCCACATATTCGGCTTCGGTGGTTGATAAAGCAACACAATGTTGCTTCCTACTACTCCAACTAACTAGAGAGGATCCGAGAAATTGGCATCCACCACTAGTACTCTTCCTATCCAATTTGCACCCGACATAATCGGAATCGGTATAACCAAGCAATTCAAATGACCTAGTCCTAGGATACCAAAGTCCTACATTTAGGGTGCCTTTAATATATCTTAATATTCTTTTGACGGCTATCAAATGTGATTCTTTGGCACATGATTGGTATCTTGCACACATACCTACTGCAAATAAAATGTCGGGTCTACTAGCGGTTAGGTATAGTAGGCTACCAATCATACTCCTATAAAGTTTAAGATCAATTGATTTACCTTCATGATCACTATCTATTCTAGTGCTAGTGGCCATAGGAGTGGTTACAATTTTGGCATTTTCCAAACCAAATTTCTTGATCATTTCATTTGCATATTTGGTTTGATAAATATGAATACCCTCATTGGTTTGTTTGACTTGTAAACCTAGGAAAAAGGTAAGCTCTCCAACCAAACTCATTTCAAATTCATTTTCCATATTTTTTATAAAGTCTTGAAGAAGATCATCATTCGTTGACCCAAAAATGATATCATCAATATATACTTGGGCTATGAATATATCTTTTAATGTTGACTTTATAAACAAAGTTTGATCTACTTGTCCTCTTCTAAAATCCTTAGAAATTAAGAATGATGACAATCTTTCATACCATGCCCTAGGAGCTTGTTTTAACCCATATAATGCTTTCCTAAGCTTACATACATGATTTGGATAATCTATGTTCTCAAATCCGGGTGGTTGCTCTACATATACTTCCTCCTTAATAAAACCATTTAAGAATGCCGATTTAACATCCATTTGGTAAAGTTTAAATCCCATGTAGGAAGCATACCCTAGGAGAATTCTAATAGATTCTAACCTAGCAACTGGGGCATAAGTCTCATCATAGTCAAGCCCCTCAACTTGATTAAATCCCCTAGCAACCAACCTAGCCTTATTTCTAGTGATATTTCGTTGATCATCTAGCTTATTCCTAAAGACCCATTTTGTAGTAATTATGGTGCTATCATTGGGTCTAGGTACTAATTCCCACACTTGACTTCTCTCAAATTGAGCCAATTCATCTTGCATCGCCAAAATCCAATCCGGATCATGTAATGCATCATTGATCGATTTGGGCTCAATTTGTGAGATAAGAGCTACTTGACTAGTAGGAGGTCTATGAAATGACCTAGTTCTTACTCCTTGAGATATGTCTCCTACTACTTGGTCAAGTGGATGATCTTGATGAATTCTTAGGTTTCTAGAAGGGGTTTCAATTTGATCATTGTTATCTTCCACCCTTCTTTCATCATCGGAGTCTCCTCTTCCTCCTCCTTGATCATTACCCCTAATGGTTAAATTTTGAAGTTTTTGGGTAATGTCTTGATTATTGTCATTAATATCCTTATCAATGGAGGACTTTCTAGGGTAGGTACTAGTAGTTTCATCAAATTGAACATTAGAAGACTCCTCAATCCCTTTGGTTCTTTTATTGTAGACTCTATATCCTCTACTTGTGGATGAGTATCCAACTAGAATTCCCTCATCCGCTTTCGATTCAAATTTTCCTAAGTTATCTTTGGTGTTTAGAATATAAACTTTACATCCAAAGACTTTAAAATAATGAATTGTGGGAATAGTCCCATTCCATAATTCAAATGGTGTTTTTCCTAAAAACCTATGAATTTGAACCCTATTTTGGATATAGCAAGCGGTATTAACCGCTTCCGCCCACAAGTAGCTAGGAAGTGAATATGCATTAAGCATAGTCCTAGCGGCCTCTTGTAGGGCACGATTTCTCCTTTCCACCACCCCATTTTGTTGGGGTGTTCTAGGACAAGAGAACTCATGCTTGTACCCTTGCTCTAAACAAAATTGTGAAAATTTTGAGTTCTCAAATTCACCACCATGATCACTACGGATCCGGTTGATTTTGAGACTCTTTTCATTTTCAACCCTTTTACTAAATCCTATGATTATTTCTAAGGTATCATCCTTATGTTTCATAAAGTAGACCCAAGTATACCTAGAAAAATCATCTACTATAACCAAACAATATTTATTACCATTTAAAGATGGAGTACTATGACAATCAAACAAGTCAAGATGCAATAACTCTAATGGTAAAGAGGTGTTAGTTAGAGTTTTACCTTTGTGTGATGCCTTTGTTTGTTTTCCTTCTTGGCATGCATCACACAATTTGTTCTTGACATACTTGATCTTTGGTAGCCCTTTGACCAACTCCATCTTGGCTACCTTGGCTATGTTTTTCATGTTGATGTGCCCCAATCTTCTATGCCATAGCCAACTTTCCTCTTCTTTTGCAACAAAACACTTAGTAGAAATGTTAGAAGCATATGAAAGATCAACATAATAGATATTTGATTTTCTATATCCAACTAACATGCAATCATTTAATTCCTTGTGTCTAATCATGCATTTAGAGGATTCAAAAGAGACATGATAGTTTGCATCACAAAGTTGACTAACACTTAATAAATTAAATTTCATATTTTTAACTAGTAAAACTTTGTGAATGACAATCTTGGGGGATACCTCAATTGTACCTCTACCTAATATCTTGAGTTTTCCACTATTCCCAAAGGACACCGCTCCCTTCTTCACATATTTAATTGTGGAGAACTTGCTCACATCTCCGGTCATATGTGTTGAGCAACCGCTATCCACAATCCACATACCTCGCTCTCCTACCTAAATCACATGAAAAACACAAGCTTTTGGTACCCAAACATTTGGACCGGTAACATTAAGTAAAAACTTCTTAGGTACCCATGCTTTCTTAACTTTTCCCTTAATGGTTGCTTTCCTATTAATCAATGAAATATAAGCAACTTCTTTTTCTTTTGGCTTATATCCTAACCCGGCCTTGTTATAAACCGCTCTTTGCCTACTAAGAATCATATCAAGACACTTTGAGCCATTTGAAAATTTTTCTAAACATGCTTTCAAGTCACTAACCTCATCCTTAAGTTTGTCATTCTCTTCCTTAAGCATGCAAGAGTCAATATGTGAAGGCTTTTCATTTCTAATGGCCTTTAGTTCTACCTTCATGCTCTTAACCTTAGATTTTGACTTATCTAGAGCTTCTTTAAGATAAGCAATTGATTTATAGAGAAGCATAACCTTAGGAGAATTCATTACCTCATCGTCACTAGATGACGATTCATCACTTGAAGACTCTTCTTGGCTTGATGTGCCGGAATCATCTTCTAATGCCATGAGTGCCACATGGCGTGTGATGTGGCAAAGCTCATCATCGGAGGAAGAGTCTTCAACACTTGGTGTTTCCCATGTGGTTTGAGCCACCATGGCCTCCTTCTTCTTCTTTTCCTTCTTTTTCTTTTCCTTTTCCTCCTTCTTCTTTAGCTCCGGGCAATTCGGTTTTATGTGCCCCTTCTTTTTGCAAGCATGGCAAATCACATTATTACTAAAACTTGAATTACCATTAAATTTACCTTTTGAGGAATGAGACCCCTTCCTTGCTTCTCTATTCTTGAACTCTTTTGACCTTCTATAAAGCTTCTTGACGAAATTTGCCATTTCACTAGATGAGTTTCCATCACTACTTGACTCACCCTCTGACTCGGATGATGATGATGTTGGGTTTTTCCGAGCCGCAAAAACCGCTTTTTGCGTTGCGGAAACCTCGGAAGCCCCGGCCACGGATCCGTGCGAAGATGTATTAAAACAAAACATGTATGTGTTTATATAAAAACCCTAGATCTACCTTAGATCTAGAAGGTGAGAGTGTTACCCTCGTAGCGATGCCCTTCGCTTATCCCGCTCGTCCAAAAGGTTCGCCGAAACTCGAGAGTGTCAAGTGTACACTCCTCTATCGGTATCCACACAAGCAATAGGTGGAGAAAAGCATCCTAGAGTGTGCTAGCACCCCTTGGACGTTCATGGCAAGATGAGGAAGAGAGAGCTTGAGGGAAGAGAGGAGGAAGAAGATGAAGTTACACAACTTAACTTCACATCATCCATAACCCACTATAAGGGGGTTACATGCATGCATGTAACTCCAAGAGCCAATGGCTCTTGGTCTCCCTCATGAGGTGGCACCCCATGATGTGTCCATGATGATGTGGAACATCATCATTGGCCGGCTATGCCAAGTCATCATCATGACATGGCATTTGGTCAAGTCAAACTTGACCTTTTATCTTCCCTCTCAAGTCAAGTCAAACTTGACCTCATATCTCCCATGGTTGATCAAATCCAACCTTTAATGAATCTCTATTCATTAATTTAAATTGATTTGATGAATCAAATCTCAATTAGACTCATTCAACACTTGAATCAACTTGAGTCTAACTCAATTAGTCTAATTTTGATTACTCTTAATCCAATTTGGTTCATCCCATGAACCTAATCCTCATGGTTCATCATATGAACCTAATCTCCATCTAATTGCTCTTATGTGTGTGACTTATAGGTTCTTGTAACGCTGGCAATGTCCCTAAACCGATTTAGGAACATAAGCAATGAGCGTATCTAGCAACACATCATTGCTACCTAAGTTACAAGAATGTTGAGCTCCAACATCACCTTTGTGACTACTAATTGTGACTCACAATATGTGACAATGTCCTCTATCCTTGACATCTAGATTGACCAATCGAGGCATAGACCGTGTCATCCTCGGTACAATCTAAATCTTGAACTCCAAGTAGACTCACTCTAATCAAATGAGCTCAATATCTCATATTGACTCATTTGGGCATGGCCATGCACTTCGTGGTCTCACTCTATCAAGAATATCAATGTCACCCCTGGCCATATAGGAGGGATAGATCCCATCTACATCACTCACATCCTCCGCATAATTTGTTACATACCCAAGAATCGCTTTATAGTCCACCCATTTACGGGTGACGCTTGACGGCCAAAGTATGCAACTCTATGTAGGGAACCATGGTGACTTCGTGTCTAAGGACTAATAGTCATACTAATAGCCACATGAGAAAGTATATGACACTCATATAACGATCCATGATACTTTCTCATGGGTCATTCAAGATACATTCTCCAATGCATACCCATGTGTCAACTTGATATCTCATATCCATGACTTGTGAGATCAAGTCATCTTGTTGACCTACATGCTAGTCTCTACGCATTAACATTGTCCCTGAATGTTAATACTCGACTAGGAATGATTAAGAGTAGTGTTCTCTATATCATCTCATTATTGATTCAACCAATTGATTGATATAGATAAGAACCTACTACTCAAGGACATTATTATATTTAGTTATTTGGCACCAATACAAGTAAATATAATAACCATGCCTTTATAAATAGGAATATGATACAATAAAGTCCATACAACAATCATCACATGATTGGCTCTAGGGCTTTCACTAACAGATGATGCTTCTTTTCTTTCCTTCTTCTTCTTTTCTTTCTCGTCCTTCTTTTCGACAAATAGAGCTAGACCCTTTTCCTTAGAGGACATGTTAGTTTACTCATGTAATTCAAACTCACAAAATAATTCATCAATTTTAATTTGAGATAAATCTCTAGTTACCTTAATGGCATCAACTATAGAAGTCCATAAAGAATTTCTAGGAAATGCTTGTAAAATATACCTTACCAAATCCCGGTTGTCAACTCGCTCACCTATGATATGGAGTCCGTTAAAAATTTCTTTGAACCTTCCATGCATTTGACTTATGGTTTCATGCATCTTCATTTGGAAGGCTTGAAGTTGTCCAATTAGTAGGTCCTTCTTGGCCCTCTTTGACTCCTTGGAACCTTCATTTAGCTCAACGAGCTTTTCCCATAGCTCCTTGGCGGATTCGAAAGGCCCCACCTTGTTGAGTTGCTCCATGGTAATGCCGCATTGAATGGTGAGTACCGCCTTGGCATTTGATTCGAATTTGCAGTTCATTTCCCTTGTCCAATCCTTGCTTGGAATAGGGTCTCCATGTTCATCCACCGGTTCCTCGAAGCCATCTACAACACTATGCAAAATTTCAATATTGCTCATAAGATAGTACTTCATCCTACCTTTCCAATACGCGAAATGACTTCCGTCGAAGAGCGGTGGCTTGACGGTGCTATATCCCTCTTGAAGAGCCATTGATGTCTTGGTTGATGGTGAGATCTTCCAAGCTATCCGGGCTCTGATACCACTTGTTAGGACCCTTGGAATGGCTAGAGGGGGGTGATTAGCCTTTCTTTCTACCTACAAAACGTTAGCGGAAGAAATACAAAGATAAATACAAATCAAAGCAAGAAATAAAGCTAACACCCAATGTAACGTGGTTCGGAGATGACGCTCCTACTCCACGGCAATCCGTAAGGTGGATTAGCCCTAATCAATCTTCACTAGAACCTCCTTTGGATGAACCAAGGTGGAGAAACCTTATCTTACAATGCACTCCTCTTCTTTACAATGATGGATGATTAAGAACAAGAGAAGAGGAGATTTGGAATTGCTAAAAACACTTGGAAAGCTTGGTGAGCACGAGGGTGAAGTTAGGAGCAAGAGCACTAGCTTCACAAAGCTTCCCATGGCCCCTTTTTATAGAAGAGGAGGCCTCGAGTGATGCTTGCCATCACGATCGCCAAGCCAACGCGCGATCTCCGCGGAGATTCAGCCGTAATCTCCAACGGCGGTGATCGATCGATCGATCCCTCCATCACGATGGGGTGATGGTGATCACCGACTGATGGGGTGATCAGTCGAGTGATCAAAGCAGCAGTCGAGTGCGACTGCATTCTGTGGCGATATTCCCTTTGATCAGTCGACTGATGCCCTTGGCAGTCGACTGATCACAGTATCAGTCGACTGATTTGCCCAAGGCAGTCGACTGATGGTTAGGGTTTCACCCAGACTTAGTCGAACGCCTGACCAGTCGACTGATACATCGTATCAGTCGACTGATACTCATCAAGTATGAGTAATTCATACTTGATTTTATACCCTAGACCTAGACTCAACCTTCTAGCTCCTCAATAAGCCTTGCGCCTTCAGGATCCCTCCGAGTCCGCGACTTGTTCATCCTTTGCGCTTTGCTTCCAAGAGTTTCCTTCGGTTTCGTCATGTCTTGGGTTGCCAAATGCTTGGACTTTATGCCGCCAAGACTACAAGCTTGGACTTATTCTGCCAAGACTTTACTTTGGACTTCCTTTGCCAAGGTTCACTTAGACTTTACAATGCCAGTACTACAAGCTTGGTCTTACGCTGCCAAGTCCATCCCTTGGACTTCCTTTGCCAAGATCATACTTGGACTTCCTTTGCCAAGATCATACTTGGACTTCCTTTGCCTTCCCCGTCACTTAAACATATTTGTAATTAGATCACAAAACATTGCCTAATCTTAGATGATTATCCAAACATCAAAACATATATAAATGCTTGGAGCATTGTTGCACCAACAGATACCTCGTCGTAGTGGGAGGGTTGTGAGATAGCCTGATAGATTCATGTTCTTGGAAAAATCTTCTGATTTGGTCCTTGGCGAACATGAACCTGATCCCTGGACATATGACGAGGCAATCCAAGATAAAGATGCAGTATCTTGGCAAAGTGCAATGAATGTTGAGATTGAATCTATGGATTCAAATCAGGTCTGGGAGCTAGTAGAACCACCTGATGGTGTAAAAACCATTGGATGCAAGTGGATCTACAAGAGAAAGAGAGGAATAGATGGGAAGGTTGAGAACTTCAAAGTGAGGCTTGTTGCAAAGGGGTATACTCAGAAAGAGGGTATCGATTATGAGGAGACCTTTTCGCCGGTAGCCATGCTTAAGTCTATCCGGATTCTCTTATGCATAGCAGCTCATATGGATTATGAGGTGTGGCAGATGGATGTCAAGATAGCTTTCCTTAATGGAAGTCTTGAGGAAAACATCTACATGAAGCAACCAGAGAGATTCTTTGCTAAGGGCAAAGAGCATCTTGTATGTAAGCTTAATCGGTCCATTTATGGATTGAAACAAGCTTCGAGGTCTTGGAACATCCGCTTTGATGAGGTGATCCAGTCTTATGGATTTATTCAAAGTTCGGGTGAGTCTTATGTATACAAGAGATGTGACGGAAACGTAGTGGTATTTCTTGTACTATACGTAGATGACATTTTGTTGATTGGCAACAATATCAAGGTGTTATCGGACGTAAGGGTATGGTTGTCCAAACAGTTTGATATGAAGGACTTGGGAGAGGTGGGACACATCCTTGGGATCAAGGTTATAAGGGATCGCAGGAAAAGGATGTTGTGCTTATCCCAAGCTTCATACATAGACACGATTATGGATCGTTTTAGCATGCAGAACTCAAGAAGGGTTTTCTACCTTTGGGCATGGAGTTCCTTTATCTAGGAGATGTGTCCTAGATCATCGAGGAGATAGAGGAGATGAAAGCGGTTCCTTATGCTTGGCGATAGGAAGCCTCATGTATGCGATGCTCTGTCATGAGACCGGATATCTACTTTCTTTGGGCATGGCATGGTGGATATCGAGTAATCAGGGACAGGGGACATTGGGCGATATATTGAAGTACTACGAGAAGGACTAGGGATTATATCTTTGGTTTACCAGGCGGACCAATTACTCACTGTGGGTTACAGTTCGACTTCCAATCGATAGGGATAACAGTAAGTCTACCTCAAGTTTTGTGTTTACTTTGGGAGGTGGAGTCATTGTATGGAGGAGTGTCAAGAAGAAGTGTGTGGCGGACTCCACCATGGAAGCTGAGTATGTGGCGTCCTCTGAGGCGGCCAAAGAAGTTGTATGGCTCAGGAACTTTCTGATGGACTTGGAAGTGAATCCTAGTTTGCCCAGAACTATCACAATTTATTGTGATAATAGTGGTGCAGTTGCAAACTCAAAGGAACCACGAGCCCATAAGGCTAGTAAACACATAGAGCGCAAGTACCACCTGATACGAGAAATCGTAAAGAGAGGAGAAGTTGTTGTGGCCAAGATTGCATCGGAGGATAACCTGGCAGATCCTTTCACTAAGGCCCTTTCGGCGAGAGCTTTTGATAGGCATGTGGAGGGAATGGGGATTAGATGTATGGCACTTTGAGGACAACATAGTCTTTTAGTATAAGTGGGAGATTGTAAGGATGTATACTGAAAAGTCTATCTTTTTTATGAACATCTTTATTTTGAAATAAGAATCACATGATCATTGTTTGTATATTTTTATGGTTATGCAATATTGTCTAATAATTTACATTATAGATAACATGGTGTGTGGTGTCACACAGGAGATCATGTTATCGGCCCCTTGAAAAGTATAAGTAAAGGCTCACAACCGAGATGGCTTTGGACAAACCATCGGAATGGTTGTAGTGTGATTTGGTATTGGTTTGTCTTGACCATAGAATCACACTAGTGCACTTTGTGTGTATTGAGCAGGACTGACTTAGAGGTGATTTGATTTATTACTAACTACATAATCGAATTGGACCTCAGATATTATTTTGTACATGCACTTAATCCCGATATAATAACGGGCACATATACTTAGTAGTCATCTCTTTGATTTATCAATGGGCGAGATTTATAGATTAAATCGATAGGCTCGGTAAGTTGAGAGATGATATTATTTATATGGTGTGTCGTTGATTATAGGAGGGAACCGTGTCCTATATATTAGGATGATGATGTCCCCTTGAGGAGCTCATAAGGTTAATCTTGTAAACTCTGCAGGTGGACTTGGTACGGCATGATGAAAAGGTTGAGTGGTACTACTCATGGAGTTAGATGTTGATTAATTAATGGTCAGTAGATTAATTAATCGACAGACATTCGAGATCTTAAACACGTGGAGAAAATATACAAATAATATATGGAGCCTATATTATCATATGGGGGTTGGTGAGGTAGATCAATGATAATCCTTTAGTGGATTGGATTATCATTAGTGGATCGGACTTTATGTGGGCTTGATCCATGGGTGGCCAAGATCCAACTCCTCCTCATGGTCCCTATTATAGCCTATTAACACCTCATGAAGCTTAGATCCAATGGATAGAAACAAAACTCTAAGATCCATAGGTAGAGATTAAATCTCTAAGATCCGACGGTTGAGATTAAATCTCTAAATTCGACGGTTGAGATTAAATCCCTAGAACCAATGGAGGAGATTAATTCATGACTTATCCCTAACTCTATAAAAGGATGGCATGGGAGTTGGCATAAAGAATCATCAAGAGAGCTAGGGTTTGGGCGTCAAGAGAAGGAATCCTAGTTGAGATAGGATTA
Source organism: Wurfbainia villosa (assembly GCA_025175895.1). NCBI lineage: Eukaryota > Viridiplantae > Streptophyta > Magnoliopsida > Zingiberales > Zingiberaceae > Wurfbainia > Wurfbainia villosa. Next base: position 30,830,491 of record CM045992.1, on the reverse strand, counting down.
GGGTTAGGGTTTGGAGGCTTGGGCGGCACCAAATAAGGAAGTTTCTTCTTCCTTCTTCTTGCTTCATTGGCCGGCATCCAGCAGCTCTCCTAGCCCTCTTCCAACCTTGGCCGGCAGCCAAAGCTTCTCTTCTCCCTCTCTTTAGGTGGTGGAAACAAGATATAGGGCTTCCCTTGGTGTCTTGGTTGTTTTCCATCATCATCTTCTTCTCTTTTGTGGCCGGCAGCAAGGATTTTGTTTTCTCCTTGTTGGTTGGTTTTAGGGAGGAGAAGAACCTTGTTTCTATTCTTCCTCTTGCTTTGGAAAATCAAGGAAGGAAGATTTGCAATCTTGGAGCTTCGACTTTTGGTAGATCATCGCCCACACGACGTCCAAAAGGAGGAAGGACATACATTAGAAGATCAAGAGGTATATCTATTCTCTTTTCTCTTTTGTTTGTTGCTTGTTTTTGTTTTTCAATTATAAGCATGTTATAAATCTGTAAATGGCTAAATAATACTTGGATCCCGAGCATAAACACGAAAACCGGCGATCCGAACATCGTCTATTCCGCGGCTACTCGTAGAATAGAGGATGGTCGCTTGAACAACTAGTTTGTTCAAGTGACCTCTCTAAACGAATAGTACGACGATGACTTGGTGGTTTGGGCAATCCCTTTTGTCTAGGATTAAATTTTTTTATTCCGAGGACATTGAAGGGATCGCCATGGACAAGCTACCAAGGTGAAGTGGGAAGCGAAGTTTCCCCTCACGGACTCGATAAGAAAAACCCTTCATATACTGCCCACTCGGCCACTCGAGAGTAGTGGTTGGTGTTGAGTTGGGATAGTTGTCATGTCGAGCCACCGAGGCCACACTAGGGTCGTGGTAGCTTTAGGGTGAGCCAGCATAACCATGCATGCTGCATTACCGTGTCATATGACATTTTTGCATATATATATATATATATATATATATATATATATATATATATATATATATATATATATATTTATATATATATATATATATATATATATATATATATATATATATATATATATATATATATATATATATATATATATATATATATATATATATATATATATATATATATATATATATATATATATTTATGATGTATGCATTCTTCTTGCATTGGTTGTACATCAGGTTGGACCATTAGATACCTTTAACCTGTATCATGATTATAGTGTGAGTTAGTATTACTCTTCATGTTGTATATTGTGGATATATGCTCAGGTTGGATATATGTAGCGTAGCAGACTTTCAAGTATGTCTGCACTTTACACTGTTCATTTTGTTTAGGGAGTATATGCATGTATTTATATACTATGCTGGTGTATACCTGATGTACCTGTAGGTTATATTGTTGAATTACATGTGATATTTGATATATACATGTTCTCTCATATTACCACTGAGTTATACTCACCACCACGGACCTTGGGTTTTTCTGTCGCCCAAGTAATAGGTAGAAGTCTTCGTGACAGCTCGGAGCATCGCTGGCTGGCATTGTCTCTTCTCAACTTCAAGGTTCCGAGCTTTTGGGTTTATCGTAGGTGTTTCGTGATGGATTTGGTTTTATATGATGATTTGTAGTGTTGGACACTACTGTTGTTGTACCTTTCTTTTCTAGTTTTGTTACGGCGTTTGCTTAATTTGGTGTTAGTCATACCGGTATGCATGGTGTGTGGTTTGTATTGTAGTTGTGTTAGTTCCACTGTGTTTTGTTATGTTGTTATGTTTACATTTGTATATGTATGGTTATTGTGGGCCCAAAGGCCTTGTATTAATAGGATATGTTGTCACGTACAGGGGAGATGTCATCCGTTTGCTTTTCGGCTCGGCATACTCTCGGGGCATGACAACTTTAATAAAGTTGTCATGCCCCGAGAGTATGTTGAGCCGAAAAGCAAACGGACGGCTTCTCCCCTATACGTGACAACATATGCTGTTAATACAAGGCCCTTGGACCCACAATCACAACATAATAAACAATAACTAAATCAAAACACAACGGAAACATAAAACCAAAAACCCACAATTAATTCCGATATTAATAGTTAATCCAACCTACTAATTTCATATAAGCTGTGATTCACTACTACATCCATAAACACAGATTACATTTACCTCAAAGTCCTCCAATTTACTACGGTGGATCTACATAGGAAGCTGCTGTTGATATTCCCCCAAGATCACCTTCCCTTATCTGATTCGTAGATCTGCCTTAGCCCATCGTAAGCTATGATGATACGAGAATCAACACACTTGTAGAATCTTCTCCCCTTGAACCCCAGCTTGACTCATGAAACACCAAAGTTCTAGATTAGGCATACTCATCGTAGGTCAACAATGAAGCTAAATAGAAACTGAAAGAACCGATCAATTACCATAGGCATTACCAAGAATTGAGTAAGAACAGAACCACCTACTTCGATCACCTAGCTCGAATCCCTCCTCCCGCAGTGAGCTCTAGAAACAACATTCCTCCTCCTTGCAACAACCCCACAATGAATGCCTCAGAAGAAGACCAGCTTGGTGTGGCTGGTGATCGATAGAGCAAACTCAGGGCATCGGCAATGACAGTTAGCACAGATCAGGGTCTCCAAGCAACTGCTTGGGTGTAGATCTCCGGTGGTAGAAAACCACCTCGAGTGAGCTCTAGGGCGACATATGGGAGGAGCGACGCGTGCAACTGTGGGCGGCAAGCGCGCGATGCACAGGAGATGTGGTGCTCGCATGGCTGGCCACGGTGCAGGGCATCGGACGTAGGGCGGTGGAGATGAGGAAGAAGGGACGCTGAACTCCTTTGATCAACGAAGAGAGGAAGCCGACGATGGGAGGTCACGCACGGGAGAAACGAGCGGCGATGGAGTCACGATGAAGACCGATCGCGTGGAAAAAGAAGAAGGCAGAGACCACAATCGATCAGTGAAGGGGGAAAAGAAAGTGAGGCCATGATGAGAGACGGATCGGATCGGGGAAGAGAAAGGGATGTCATGGCGTGAGAAGAGGAATCGACGAGAATGAGAAGTCGCAAAAGGAAGGAAGAGATCGCTCAGGATTAAAGAGCGATGGTGAAATGTAGAAATGGAATGAAACGCTTGGCCAAATGGGTCGGGTTTGGGAAGAAATCGGGTTGGGTTTAAAGGAAAGAACCGGTCCACTTTAATAGGATTAAATCTAGGTTATCTTTATTTAACTCCACAAAATTTCACCTAGATTAGACTTAAATAAATCCCTAACCATCCAACATTAATTTAATTTACCCAATAATAAGATCTCTATCTAAAGAATAATGGAGATATTATTCTATAGGAAATTTATTTGAGGTATTTTACATATCAGGAGGACTGGACACCAGGCATGAAGTTCAAATGGGTCACGTGGATCAGACATTTGACATGAAGACTGGTTGGGTCAGGAGACAAGACAATCAATAAAAAGTCTAGCTGGGTCAAGCAGACCGGACAACTGGTGGAAGCCCTAGTGGGTTAGATCGGATGTCAACAATGGTAAGTCTGACAGGTAGCCAGCAGGTAAGCCTCGAGTGAAGAGGTGAGGCCAAGTCCTCTATAGGGGGACAAAGCTAGGCATTAATCCGACGAAAAGTCTGCGTGGGACTTAGTAGTCAAGATCGAGCAGTATTACTACTGCTATCGCATTTTATATTATCTATTTTGTGCTAATACTATTTTGCAGGGATCAGTCAACTGAATGGATTCAAGTCGACTGAAGTCCTGTCGATTAGAAGTGTATCAGTCGATTGAATACCTATTTAGCAGGATCAGTTGGTGATCGATCGGAGATCATGTGACACAGATGGAAAGGGCTTCAGTCAACTGAAGAGTTTGAGTCGATCAAGAGAAATTTCGGCGGTCGAGTGACGTAAGTCGATCGAGAGGTTTGATCATTGGAAGACTATGAATTCCATATCGACAAGATGATGTGGAGTCGATTGGAAAAAGTTTATAAAAGTTATGCTCGACTAGATCCAAGAGATGAATTGAATCAACGTCGAAGTGCTGTCAAAATTTTCTCACAATCACAAGAGCTTCAACCTTCAAAAAGGACTCTTTTTTGACACCTTGAGCCTGCATCCAGATCTTCAGTAGTGTTAGTATAAAGTAGTCTTAATTTTCTTTTAGTTCGCTTTTGTATTTAATTTCAAGAGAGGGTAGGTTGTTACCCTTCTCTCATACTTGTAAAAAGTGAAACCCTCTGAAGTCGATAGTTCTCGAATTGAAGGGTATTATAGTGATTTCCCAACGAGGTAGCTCTCGGGAGAGCTATGGGCCTTGGAGTAGCAACCTAGTTAGGGTTGTGAACCAAGTAAACTGCCTGTGTCTAAATTTCTTTCAATTTTTGCTTCATACTCTTATTGAAAAATAAGTTTAGAAAATAAATTAAATTATAAAACATCGAGATTCACCCCCTCTCTCGGTTCACTTGATCCTACTATATGGTATGCTAAGTGTGCAAGTATTGTATTAAACTTTCCTAAGGTCAACGACACCAGGAGAATCTTCGGATGAGAAACCTCGATGGTCAATGACACTAGGAGAATCTCGGGATGAGAAACCTCGGTGGTCGGGTAACACTAGGAGAATCTCGGAAGGAGAAACCTCGATGGTCGGGTGATGCTAGGAGAATCTCGAAATGAGAAACCTTGGTGATCAAGTGTGTAAAATACCACAAATAGATGCACAAATTGATGGCTAAAGGGTAATATTATTAGTGGATTAATTAAAATTTTTGAGGGATGGTTAGGGATTAATTACACCTAACCTTGCTTAAGAGTTTCATGGTTTAATTAACATAGATTTAATTGAACCTGGGTTTAAGGTGAGTGAACCCGACCTGTTCCAATTCACAATGCCAAGCCGCTTCATTTTTTTCTTTTCCTTTTGAATCCATTGGTTGCAGCCGTTTCGATTTGCGTTCTCATTTTGGCAGTTGACTTTAGTTCCTCCAAGGTAGTCTGTTGCACCTACATAAGCTCAGCAGCCATGAGCAGAAGTTGGACTAGTTTATATGATTACTAAAGAGATGGAGAGGGTCGAAGGATTGATCGTTCAGGGTATTACTTTAGTTTACCCTCTCGGTTGACATATTGAAAAATGCTAGTAGTTTACAGGTATCTATGTCTAGAAAATTTTGAGATAGGATCAGAAGAATTTCTATATTCATATTATGTGAATCGGTGGTATCTTTACCATCAAGCGAGATGTTGACCAATAATTTAGACATCAAGGGATGCCCTTGGACTTTAATAGACATATTTTTTTTACTGTATACATATCCTTATGGATAGTTAAATTGTTGAAATGATGGTATAATATGTCTCTCAGATGTGCATATAATCCGAGAGTATTCGGATGTAGCTTCTGATGCACTTCCAGGCTTACCGCTATATAGGCAAGTGGAGTATGTTGTCGAAGTGATTTTGAGAATAGTTTCGATATTGAAGACCCCATACCAGGAGATGATTATATTGGTAATAGTGTTGCTAAACACTATGGAAATTGGAGGAACGTAAGTTGCGATTAAAGAAGGTGATGGAATTCACTTAGTCGGAAGGTGGTGAAACTAGTTTACAGGACCTAGACGATGGTTAACTTTTGCACGGGTATTAGTTAATCCTTTCGAGGTGGATGGAAGGATGTTGTAGGCAGATGCATCGTTTCAGGGATCAGAGCGATCCCGATGCAGTTGAAGGAGGTGTATCTTAAGCTTACGATAGTTGAGAAACTATGAGACAAGCTATCATACACATGACGTGGACTTAGTGGATGTTATCCTGATTTGTAGATGTATGGAGCAGAAGTGCTCATGGAGTTTTAACTAACTACTGAGTAGCTATTATAGAGTTGTTGAAACATGGACATTTGCAACAAGGGAGATTGGTTGCTATAGTCTCCCATGCACTTACAAAGTGTGTGGTGGAGTGGATTTTGGACAATAGATAGACTTCTCTTGTGAGAAGATAATGTTGGTGCACAATGTCCCAAGCATTTATATGTTTTGATGTTTAGATAATCATCTAAGTTAGGCAACATTTGTGATCTAATTGTAAACATGTTTAATTAATAGGAAAATCCAAGTATGAAGACTTGGTAAAGGAAAAGTCCAAGTGTGATCTTGGCAAGAGAAGTCCAAGGAAAGGGCTTGGCGGCGTAAGACCAAGAATGTAGTCTTAGCGGCGTAAAGTCCAAGCGGACCTTGGCAAAGGAAGACCAAAGGCAAGTCTTGGCAGCGTAAGTCCAAGCATGTAGTCTTGACGGCGTAAAGTCCAAGCGTACTTTGGCGAAGAGAAACCCAAGACATGATGAAACCGAAGGAAGCTCTTAGAAGCAAGCGCAAAGGATGAATAAGTCACGGACTCGGAGGGATCCTGGAGGCGTAAGGCTAAAGGAAGAGCTAGAAGGTTAAGTCTAGGTCTAGGGAGTCAATTCAAGTATGAATTACTCATACTTGATGAGTATCAATCGACTGATACGATGTAGCAGTCAACTGATAAGGTTCTCGACTGAATCAGGTTGAAACCCTAATGATCAGTCGACTGCCAAGAGTTGGCAGTCGACTGATGTAGCAATCAGTCGACTGCCAATACCAGCAGTTGACTGATCAAGTCAACGATGGGCACAGAATGGAATCTCACTCAATCAGTCGACTGATCAAGTCAATGACGGGCACAGAATGGAGTCTCACTCGACTTCATACGGGGAACACTCGACTGATCGCTTCATCAGTCGACTGATCAGGCTGCCGTTGGAAATGGCGATTGCATATCTCCATGGATTCGCCTCGTCAGAAGTTGTTGGCTTTGACGACAGTCGACTGATGCTGCACATCAGTTGACTGATCATGGTCCAATGGGAAAATGGGTCTCTTTCTTATAAAAAGAGGCCAAGGGGAGCAAGAAAAGGCTAGTGCTTATATTTTGATCATTCTCTCAAGCTCCCATAAATTTCCTAAGCTTTCTAAGTATTTAAATTCCCCCTCCTCCTCTCTAATCTTCATCTTCATCTTTTGTAAGAAGAGGAGGGTTTTGTAAAAGAGAAAGCTTCTTAGTGGAGATCGATTTGGGTTGATCCACCTGAAGGATTGCCGTGGAGTAGGAGCTTAATCTCCGAACCACATTAAGCTCTTTGTGTTAGCATTGTATTTTCATTTCTATTACTATTATATTTGTTGTGCTTCTGCTAACCATTTTTGTAGAAACGAAAAGAGGCTATTCACCCCCCTCTAGCCTTCCAAGATTCCTAACAAGTGGTATCAGAGCCCGGATCGCTTTGGAAGATCTAACCATCAACCGAAGCATAATGGCTTTTTAGGAGGGGTATTAGCACGGCGAGGCCTCCATTCTTCGACGGCAACGACTTCGGCTACTGGAAAGGTAGGATGGAATACCACCTTATGAGTGATATTGATAATTGATTTAGTATTGTAGACGAATTCGAGAAGCTGGTCGATGAACACAGAGCGCCTATACCAACCAAGGATTGGATGAGGGGCATAGCCAAGAAGGCTCAAGCTAACGCCAAAGCAACAACCACACTTCAATGTGGTTTGTCCAAAGAGCAACTAAGTAAGGTGGGGCCTTTTGAATCAGCCAAGGAGCTTTGGGAGAAGCTAATTGAGCTCAACGAGGGATCGAAGGAAACAAGAAGACCCAAGAGAGATCTCTTGATAGGCCAACTCTAAAGCTTTGCCATGAAGACCAACGAGACTGTTGTAGGGATGTATACTAAAAAGTCTATCTTTTGTATGAACATCTTTATTTTGAAATAAGAATCACATGATCATTGTTTGCATATTATTATGGTTATGCATATTGTCTAATACTTTACATTGTAGATAACATGGTGTGTGGTGTCACACAGGAGATCATGTTATCGACTCCTAAGTAAAGGCTCACAACCGAGATGGCTTTGGACAAACCATCGGAATGGTTGTAGTGTGATTTGGTATTGGTTTATCTTGACCATAGAATCACACTAGTGCACTTTGTGTGTATTGAGCAGGACCGACTTAGAGGTGATTCGATTTATTGCTGACTACATAATCGAATCGGACCTCAGATATTATTTAATACATGCTCTTAATCCCGATATAATAACGGGCACATATACTTAGTATTCATCTCTTTGATTTACCAATGGGCGAGATTTATAGATTAAATCGATAGGCTCGGTAAGTTGGGAGATGATATTATTTATATGGTGTGTCGTTGATTATAGGAGGAAACTGTGTCGTATATATATTAGGATGATGATGTCCACTTGAGGAGCTCATAAGGTTCATCATGTAAATCCTGCAGGTGGACTTGGTCCGGTATGATGAAAAGGTTGAGTGGTACTACTCATGGAGTTAGATGTTGATTAATTAATGGTTAGTAAATTAATTAATCGACAGACATTCGAGATCTTAAACACGGGGAGAAAATGTACAAATAATATATGGAGCCCATATTATCATATGGGGGTTGGTGAGGTAGATCAATGATAATCCTTTAGTGGATTGGATTATCATTTATGGATCGGACATTATGTGGGCTTAATCCATGGGTGGCCAAGATCCAACTCCTCCTCATGGTCCCTAATATAGCCTATTAACACCTCATGAAGCTTAAATCCAATGGATAGAAACAAAACTCTAGATCCATAGGTAGAGATTAAATCTCTAAGATCCGACGGTTGAGATTAAATCTCTAGATCCGACGGTTGAGATTAAATCCCTAGAACCAATGGTAGAGATTAAAAGGAGGCTTATCTCTAACTCTATAAAAGGAGCTTGATGGGTTGGCGTGGAGAGGAATCCAAGGAGAGCAAGGGTTTTGGGCGGCAAGAGAGGAATCCTAGTTCATATAGGATTAGGGTTTGGAGGCTTAGGGTTTTGGAGGCTTGGGCGGCACCAAATAAGGAAGTTTTTCCTTTCTTCTTCCTTCTCCATTGGTCGGTGTCCAGCACCTTTTCCAGCCCCTTTCCAGCCCTTGGCCGGCACCTAAAGGCTCTCTTCTCTTCTCCTTGAGTGGTGGAAACAAGACTTAGGGCTCTCCCTTGGTGTCTTGGTTGGTTTCCATCATCATCTCCCTCTCTTTGTTGGCCGGCGGCAAGGATTGTTTTTGTTCCTTGTTGGTTGGTTTTAGGGAGGTGAAAAACCTTATTTCTATTCTTCCTTTTGCTTATGAAGAGCAAGGAAGGAAGATTTGCGATCTAGGAGCTTCGACTTTTGGTAGATCGTCGCCCACACAACGTCCGAAAGGAGGAAGGTCATACATTAGAAGATCGAGAGGTATATCGATTCTCTAATCTTTATATGTTACATGTTTGTATTTGTTTTTCAACTATGAGCATGATATAAATCTGTATATGGCTAAATAATACTTGGATCCCGAGCATAAACACAAAAACCGGCGATCTGGACATCATCTATTCCGCGACTACTCGTAGAATAGAGGATGGTCGCTTGAATAATGAGTTTGTTCAAGTGACCTCTCTAAACGAATAGCATGACGATGAATTGGTTGTTTAAGCAATCCCTTTTGTCTAGGATTAAATTTTTTTTAATCCGGGGACATCGATGGGATCGCCATGAACAAACAACCAAGGTGTAGTGGGAAGCGAAGTTTCCCCTCATAGACTCGATAAGCAAAACCCTTCAATTGGTATCAGAGCCAAGGTTTTCGATTTTGTGTGTTTAGGATTCGGTTAATTTGTTATGCACTTTTCATATATTATATGTGTCGGATAATAGTAGGATATGCCTAGTTTAACTCTTTGGTTGCAGGCATAAGATCCGACTATTATGGTCATATGTGTGTATGTGATTGTATGTGTGTAAATGTTTATTTTATTGAATCCTCGGGGTTGACGAGGCTAGTATTTGATTTTTTGTAAATTAGATACAGCATTGTTTATCCACTCTTTATTTTAGTTTACTTTCGATCTAGATTTCATGTACACTCCCTCGTGGAGTATAGGATCGATGGATGTAAATTAAAATAGGTTTTAGTCTCGGCTCGGATCTCTGGATGGCTCGTACATGGCATAGGAGGAGCGGACGAGATGGCGATGCGACAGAAGACATATTGAAGACAAAATCCATAATAGTTGGAAAATAATTTATTTTTCATATTTATTACTTTTTGTTTGATATGCATGTCGTAGGCTAGGAAAATTCCTCAATTTCAAATTACTAAGTGGGAGAGGGAATTTTTAAAATTCCCACGGCCTCCATTACGATTTGACAAGTGATGCAAATAAACTTGCGCATCGGCTCTGAGTGCCTTCCTCCATATCGGATGGGTTTGTTTGCGGATCACAAGGTCAAATATGGTTATAGGGAATTATCAAGGAGCGTGTGTACTTCCCCATCGAAAGGCACATAACCCGAGATAATTACCTTGGTACCGAGTAATGGTGAACATTTAGATACAAATATAAGTATCCTCCCCATCGGAGTCATTGCTTTTATTTGTAGGGCCAAAGAGGAACCAACTATTAATTTTACTTGTCAAAAAGTTAGGATGACAAGATAGTTAAATTAATGGGTAAAACCTCCTCTTACAAATGTAGAATTCGTATACGTCCACACTATCGTGGCATACGATATTCTCGGTGTTTTGAGGTGTTGGTTGATTTTAAAATTTTATTGTTTGAGGAATCAATAGTTTTTTTAAATCTAATGTTTTGATTTATGTGATTCTTAGGTTTTCTTTCAAAATGACTTTCAACCCACTTGTTGTGATACTGAAAGAGAACAAACTTACTTGACCCAACTATGTTGATTGGAAGAGGAATCTAGACATTGTCTTGACTGCTGAGGAATACAAATATGTACTCATCGAAGAGTGCCCTCCCAAGCCTGCAGATGATTCTGGGGAAAAGGAGAGAGAGAGCTATAAGAAGTGGATCAAGGCTGATGAGATGGCGCGGTGTTACATTTTGGCATCTATGTCAAATGTACTGCAACATCAGCATCAAGCCATGTCCACTGCTTATGATATCATGCTCAATCTCAAGGAGCTTTTCGGACACCAGAATCGGGCTGCGAGGCAAGAAGCCATGAGAAATTTGATGGCGACCACCATGATCGAGGGAACACCCGTGAGGGATCATGTTATCAAGATGATGACTCATTTGAATGAGCTGGAGGTCCTAGGAGCTGAGATCGATGGGGAAACCTAGGTCGATATCAAACTCCAGTCTCTACCTAGGAGTTTTGAGCAGTTTCGCCTGAACTACAACATGAACAAGAGGTTGTATTCATTGGCGGAACTTCTGACAGAACTCCAGGCAACAGAGGGACTATTTCGTCAGAGTGCTCAGGCGCATCTGTGGTGACCCAAAAGGTTTCTACTTCTAAGCCGAAAGGAAAGAAGAAGAAGAAACAAACTGGGGCGAAGGCGGTGGGAGGTACTCAGGGAGGAGTGAAGTAGCCGAAAGGTAAGTTCTTCACTTGTAAGCAGACTGGACACTGGAAGAAGGACTGCCCCAACCGCAAGAACAAAGGTATATCTTTTGGTCTAGTCGTTGAAACGTGTTTAGCGGTGTTATCTACCGGCACCTGGTGTGTAGATACGGGAGCCACTGATCATGTCTGCAATACTTTGTAGGGGTTCCAGGAAACCAGACGACTGGCTGAGGGGGAGATTACCGTGTACTTGGGCGATGCCACGAAGGTGGCGGCTGTTGCAGTGGGAGATTTTCATTTATCTTTTGAGAAAAATAAACTTTTGGTTCTTAAGAATTGCCTTTATGTACCCTTATTTAGAAAGAATTTAATTTCGGTTTCTAAATTGTTTATGGATGGATATTATATTTCTTTTAATGACAGAGTTGTTATAAGAAGGAATAGGGACATTATCTGTTCTGGTGCATTGATAGGAAATTTGTACACACTTGAACCAAAACCTCCCATGATGCAAATTGAAGTTAATAACTCATCTTCTAATTCCAATAAGAGAAATGAACCTTCGAAGATGAACCAAACATATCTTTGGCATCTTAGGCTTGGTCACATTAACCTAAGCAGAATTCAAAGGTTAATAGCTGATGGACCTTTAGGTTCATTAGTGGTGGAGGATCTCTCAACTTGTGAATCTTGCTTGGAGGGTAAGATGACCAAGAGGCCTTTTAAGGCCAAGGGGTATAGAGCCAAAGATGTGTTAGAATTGGTTCATTCTGATTTGTGTGGTCCTATGTCTATCCAGGCTAGAGGTGGTTTCGAGTATTTTATCTCTTTTATAGACGATTACTCGAGATATGGATACATTTACCTGATGCGCCGCAAGTCTGAATGCTTTGACAAGTTCAAAGAATTCAAGGCTGATGTGGAGAAACATCAAGGTAAAGTATCAAGACACTACGATCTGATCGTGGTGGTGAGTACCTCTTGGGAGAGTTTAGGAACTACTTATCAGAGGCTGAGATTCAATCCCAATTTACTGCACCTGGCACACCCCAGCAGAACGGTGTAGTAGAGCGAAGGAATAGGACTCTTATGGAGATTGTTAGATCGATGATGAGTTATTCTGAGTTGCCAGATTCGTTCTGGGGATATGCTCTGGATACGACAGTGTACATTCTAAACTTGGTTCCATCTAAATCAGTGCCTTCTACTCCCACAGAGTTGTGGACTGGGCAAAAGCCTAGTCTAAGACATATTCGGATATGGGGGAGTCCAGCATATGTGCTGAAGGCAGATGCTGGTAAGTTGGAACCTCGTACAGAAGTACGCTTGTTCGTTGCCTATCCTAGAGGAACGAAGGGTGGTTTGTTTTATAGTCCTAGAGATCAGAGGGTGATCATTAGCACGAACGCCAGATTTCTAGAGGAAGAATATGTGATGAGTCACAAGCCCAAGAGTAAAATTGTTCTGGAGGAGTTAAAAGGGGAAGTCACTTCTTTAGTACCACCGGTACAAGAGGATATACCACATGTCACTACACTGCGTGTCACAGAGACTACACAGGTGATACCTCGTCGTAGTGGGAGGGTTGTGAGACAGCTTGATAGATTCATGTTCTTGGGAGAATCTTCTGATTTGGTCCTTGGCGAACATGAACCTGATCCCTGGACATATGATGAGGCAATCCAAGATAAAGATGTAGTATCTTGGCAAAGTGCAATGAATGTTGAGATTGAATCTATGGATTCAAATCAGGTCTGGGAGCTAGTAGAACCACCCGATGGTGTAAAAACCATTGGATGCAAGTGGATCTACAAGAGAAAGAGAGGAATAGATGGGAAGGTTGAGACCTTCAAAGTGAGGCTTGTTGCGAAGGGGTATACTCATAAAGAGGGTATCGATTATGAGGAGACCTTTTCGCCGGTAGCCATGCTTAAGTCTATCCGGATTCTCTTATGCATAGCAGCTCATATGGATTATGAGGTGTGGCAGATGGATGTCAAGATAGCTTTCCTTAATGGAAGTCTTGAGGAAAACATCTATATGAAGCAACCAGAGGGATTTATTGCTAAGGGCAAAGAGCATCTTGTATGTAAGCTTAATCGGTCCATTTATGGATTGAAGCAAGCTTCGAGGTCTTGGAACATCCGCTTTGATGAGTTATCCAGTCTTATGGATTTATTCAAAGTCTGGATGAGTCTTGTGTATACATGAGATGTGACGAAAACGTAGTGGTATTTCTTGCACTTTACGTAGATGACATTTTGTTGATTGACAACAATATCAAGGTGTTATCGAACATAAGGGTATGGTTGTCCAAACACTTTGATATGAAGGACTTGGGAGAGGTGGGACACATCCTTGGGATCAAGGTTATAAGGGATCGCAGGAAAAGGATGTTGTGCTTATCCCAAGCTTCATACATAGACACGATTATGGATCGTTTTAGCATGCATAACTCCAAGAAGGGTTTTCTACCTTTCAGGCATGGAGTTCCTTTATCTAAGGAGATGTGTCCTAGATCATCTGAGGAGATAGAGGAGATGAAGGCAGTTCCTTATGCTTCGGCAGTAGGAAGCCTCATGTATGAGATGCTATGTACGAGACCAGATATCTGCTTTGTTGTGGGCATAGTCAGCAGATATCAGAGTAATCCAGGACAGGGACATTGGACTACGGTAAAGCATATATTAAAGTACCTGAGAAGGACTAGGGATTATATGCTGGTTTACGGGGCAGACCAATTGCTCCCTGTGGGTTACACTGTTGGGATGTATACTGAAAGCCTAGCTCTTTTGTATGAACATCTTTATTTTGAAAAAAGAATCACATGATCATTGTTTGCACTTTATATTTATATATGTGCATATTGTCTAATACTTTACATTGTAGATAACATGGTGCTTGGGTGTGGCACAGAAGATCATGTTATCAGTCCCTTGTAGAGTATAAGTAGAGGCTCACAACCAAGATGGTTTTGGACAAACCATTGGCATGGTTGTAGTGTAGCTTGGTATTGTTTTATCTTGAACATAGAGTTACACTAGTACACTTAGGTGTATTGAGCAGGACCGACATAGAGGTGATTCAATTTATTGCTGACTACATAATTGAATCGGACCTCGGATATTATGTTGTACATGCTCTTAATCCCGATATAATAACGGGCACATGTGCTTAGTATTTATTTCTTTGATTTACCAGAGGGTGAGATTTCTATGGATTAAATCAATATGCCCGATAAGTTGGGAAGTGATATTATTTACATGGTGTGTCGTTGATTATAGGAGGAATCCGTGTCCTATATATTAGGTTGATGATGTCCCCTTGAGGAGCTCATAAGATTCATCATGTAAACCCTGCAGGTTGACTTAGTCAACATGATGATAAGGTTGAGTGGTACTACTCGAGGAGTTAGATGTTAATTAATTGATGGTCAGTAAATCAATTAATTGACGGACATTCGATATCTTAAACATGGGGAGATGAATGTACAAATAATATATGGAGCCCATATTAATTTATGGGGGTTGGTGAGGTAGTTCGATGATGATCCTCTAGTGGAATGGAACATCGTTGATGGATCAAGTTTGTGTGGTTCCGATCCATCGGGTGGCCAAGACCCAACTCCTCCTCATGGTCCCTATCGTAGCCTAATATAAACCTCATGAAGACTAGATCAAATGATGGAAAACAAATCTCTAGATCCGACGGTTGGGATTAATTCCTAGAACCGACGGTTGAGATTAAATCTCTAGATCCGACGGTTGGGATTAATTCCTAGAACCGACGGTTGAGATTAAATCTCTAGATCCGACGGTTGGGATTAAATTCCTAGAACCGACGATGGAGATTAAATCTCTAGATCCGACGGTTGGGATTAAAACCCTAGAACCGACGGTTGAGATTAAATCTCTAGATCCGACGGTTGAGATTAAAACCCTAGAACCGACGGTGGAGATTAAACCAAGGCCTAAACCTAACTCTATATATATGGGAGATTGGGTTGGGCGGCAACTAAGTTTTTTGGTTGGAGTTGGATGGCTTGGGCGGCAAGCAACCTTAAGGAGGAAACCCTAATTAGGGTTTTGGCTCTTTAGGTTGGGCGGCCAAGGTGGGGAAGTGAAGTGGGCGGCAACTTGAGGAGGAGATCTTCTTCTTCCTAGGGTAAGTGGCCGGTTCTAGATCTCCACCTTCTACCTTGGTTGGGCGGCAAGAAATAGGAAGAGGATAGGGTTAGGGTTTGGTCCATGATGGTGGGCGGCAACCCTTCTTCCTTCTTCTTCCTTGGTTTGGCCGGCGCCCAAACTTCTCCTTTTCTTTTAGGGCTGTTGGTTTTGGAAATTAGGGTTTGCCTTTCCATTAGTGGGCGGCAAGAAACCCTAGAGCTTTCCTTTCCTAGGTTGGGCGGCTAAGTGTTGGAGGGGAAAGTGGGCGGCCACTAATGGAAGAGGATCTCTTCTTCTTCTTCCTAGGGTGTGGCCGGCTCCTAGACCTTTTCCCTCTACCTTGGTTGGTGCTCAACCTATTCTCTTACTCCATTTCATTCCATCTTGGCCGGCGGCACCAAAACTAGGGTTTGTCTCTAGTTCGGTTCCTTGGTTGTTTCCATATTATTCTCTCTATTCTTGGGGCCGACGGCATCAATCCTTTATGGATTGGTGGTTGGCTCAAGCAAGAAGGGAAAGAGAGTTCTTCATTCTTTGGATTGAAGAAGATCTAGGAAGCTTCAACTTGTGGAGGATCTTCGCCCACACGAAGTCTACAAGGAGGTTAGGACATATGATAGAAGATCAAGAGGTATAAAAGTTTTATAACTTTTATTTATGATCTTTGCATGTTTCTATTCTTATTTGATATGCTAGCTTATGTGCTTTATGTTAGTGTATGTTGATTATACTAGTTTACATTTGTATGTATTTGTATAATCATGGACCTCGATAAGAAACACAAAAACCGGCGATCCGTCCGTCGTCTCTTCCGCGGCTAATCGACTAGAAGAGTTGGTTGCTTGAACAACTAGTTTGTTCAAGTGATCGCTCAAGTCGTTAGCACGACGACGAATTGGTTGTGCTTAGGAAACTCATCCCATCCGGATTAGTTTTCATTAGTGAAAATTTTAATCCGGGGACATGGGAGCCAATGAGCATTCCGAGGAGAAGCACATTGCCAACAAATGGTATCAGAGCCATGGTTTCCGGTTTTGTGTGTTTTGGATTCGGTTACTTTCATGGACATATCATATATTTTGTATGTCGGATAATAGTAGGATGTGCGTAGGCTAACTTTTTGGTTGCAGGCATAAGATCCGACTATTATGGCTATATGTGTGTATGTGATTGTTTGTGTATGATTGTATATTTTTTGAATCCTCGGGGTTGACGAGGTTAGATTAGTATTTAATTTTTGTAATTAAATACGGCATTGTTTAGCGACTCTTTATTTTATTTTACTTTCGATCTAGATTTCATGTACACTCTCTCGTGGAGTATAGGATCGATGGATGTAAAAATAAAATAGGTTTTATTCTCGGCTCGGATCTCCGGATGGCTCGTACATGACGTAAGAGGAGCGGACGAGGTGGCGACACGACGGGACGCATATTGGAGAACAATGCCATAATAGTTGGAAAAATTTTGATTTTTCCATATTTATTGCTGATTTGTTTTATATGCATGTTGTGTGTGCTTGAAAATTCCTCATTTTCAATTTACTAAGTGGGAGAGGGATATTTTAATTAATTCCCACGGCCTCCATTACGATTTGACGTGTGATGCAACAAACTTGCGCGTCGGCTCTGAGTGCCTTCCTCCCCATCGGATGAGTTTGTTTGCGGATCACTAGGTCAAATAATGGTTATAGAAAATTATTTAGGAGCGTGTGTACTTCCCCATCGGTAAGGCACATAATCCGAGATAATTCCCTTAGTATCGTGTAATGGTGCACACTTAGATGCAAATAAAAAGTATCCTCCCCATCGGAGTCACTGCTTTTATTTGTAGGGCCAAAGAGGAACCAACTATTAATTTTATTTGTCAAAAAGTAAGGTTGACAAGATAATAAAATTAATGGGTAAAACCTCCTCTTACAAATGTAGAATTCGTATACGTCCACACTATCGTGGCATGCGATATTCTCGGTGTTTTGAGGTGTTGGTTGATTTCGGGATTTTATTGTTTTGAGGAATCAATAATATTTGAAATCTGAAGCTTTGATCATTGTGATTCTTACGATTTTCAAAATGACTTTCAGTCCACTTATTTTGATACTAAAGGAAATAAACTTACTGTACCCAAATAATGTTGATTGGAAAAGAATCTAGATGTTGTCTTATTTGCTAAGAAGTACAAGTATACACTCTTCAAAGAGTGTCCTCAAGCCATGGTTGCTCAAAAAGGTTTCTACTTCTAAGCCGAAAGGCTAGAAGAAGGAGAAACAAGGCGGAGCAAAGGTGGTGGGAGGATCTCAGGGAGGAGTGAAGAAGCCGAAAGGCAAGTACTTCACTTACTAGCAGACTGGACATAAGAAGAAGGATTGTCCCAATCCGAAGCAAGAACAAAAGTATATCTTTTGGTCTAGTCGTTGAAACATGGTTAGCGGTGTTATCTACCGGAACCTGGTGTGTAGATACGAGAGCCACTAATCATGTCTGCAACACTTTGCAGGGGTTCCAGGAAACCCAACGACTAGATAAAGGGGATTTACCATTTACTTGGGCAATACCATGAAGATGGTGGCTATTGCAGTGGGAGATGTTTTATTTATCTTTTGAGAAAAATAAAATTTTTTGGTTCTTAAGAATTTTCTTTATGTACCTTTATTTAGAAAGAATTGCTTTCGGTTTCTAAATTATGGATGGATAATCTATTTTCTTTTGATAACAGAGATGTTGTAAAAGGAATAGGGACATTATCTATTCAGGTACATAGATAGGAAATTTATAACTTGAACCACAAGCTCCCACGATGCAAATAGAAGTTGATAACTCATCTTCTAATTCCGATAAGAGAAAAGAACCTTCAAAAATGAACCAAACATATCTTTGGGATCTTAGGCTTGGTCATATTAACCTAAGCAGAATTCAAAGGTTGATAGTTGATGGACCTTTGGGTTCATTAGTGGTGGAGGATCTCCCAACCTGCGAATCTTGCTTGAGAGGGTAAGATGACCAAGAGGCCTTTCAAGGCAAAGGGGTATAGATCCAAAGATGTGTTGGAATTGGTTCATTCTGATTCATATGGTCCTATGTCTATCCAGGCAAGAGGTAGTTTTGAATATTTTGTCTTTTTCATAGACAGTTATTCAAGATGACACTACGATTTGATCGTAGTGGTGAATACCTCTTGGGAGAGTTTAGGAATTACTTATCAGAGGCTGGGATTCAATCCCAATTGACTGCACCCGGCACACCCCAGCAGAACGGTGTAGTAGAGCGAAGGAATAGGTCTCTTATTGAGATGGTTAGATTGATGATGAGTTATTCTAACTTGCCAGATTCGTTCTGAGGATATGCTTTAGATACGACGGTGTACATTCTGAACTTGGTTCCATCTAAATCAGTGCCTTCTACTCCCACAGAGTTGTGGACCGGGTGGAAGCCTAGTCTAAGACATATTCGGATATGGGGAGTCCAGCACATGTGCTGAAGGCAGATACTGGTAAGTTGGAACCTCGTACAGAAGTATGCATGTTCGTTGGCTATCCTAGGGGAACGAAGGGTGGTTTGTTTTATAGTCCTAGAGATCAGACGGTGATCGTAAGTGCGAATGCCAGATTTCTAGAGAAGGACTATGTGATGAACCACAAGCTCACGAGTAGGATTGTTCTTGAGGAGTTGATAGGGGAAGTCCCGACTTCAGTACCACCTGTACAAGAGAATATACCACATGTCACTGCACCGCGCGTCACACAGGATACACAGGTGATACCTCGTCGTAGTGGGAGGGTTGTGAGACAGCCTGATAGATTCATGTTCTTGGGAGAATCTTTCGATTTGGTCCCTGGCGAACATGAACCTGATCCCTGGACATATGACGAGGCAATCCAAGATAAAGATGCAGCATCTTTGCAAAGTGTAATGAATACTGAGATTGAATCTATGGATTCAAATCAGGTCTGGGAGCTCTTATGCATAGCAGCTCATATGAATTTATGAGGTGTGAAAGATGGATGTCAAGACAGCTTTCCTTAGTGGAAGTCTTGAGGAATCCATCTATATGAAGCAACCAGAGGGATTCATTGCTAAGGACAAAGAGAATCTTGTATGTAAGCTTAATCAGTCCATTTATGGATTGAAGCAAGCTTCGAGGTCTTGGAACATCCGTTTTGAGGAGGTAAATCCAGTCTTATGGATTTATTCAAAGTTCGGATGAGTCTTGTGTATACAAGAGATGTGACGGAAACGTAGTGGTATTTTTGTACTATACGTAGATGACATTTTGGTGGTTGGCGACAACATCGAAGTGTTATCAAACGTAAGGGTATGGTTGTCCAAACAGTATGATATGAAGGACTTGGGAGAAGTGGGTCACAACCTTGGGATCAAGGTTGTTGTGCTTATCCCAAGCTTCATACATAGACATGGTTTTGGATCGTTTTAGCATACAAAACTCCAAGAAGGGTTTTCTACCCTTTAGGCATGGAGTTCCTTTATCTAAGAAGATGTGTCCTAGATCATCTGAAGAGATAGAGGAGATATAGGCAGTTCCTTATGCTTCGGCAGTAGGAAGCCTAATGTATGCTATGTACGAGACCAGATATCTACTTTGCCGTGGGCATGGTCAGTAGATATCAGAGTAATCCAGGACAGGGACATTGGACTGCGGTAAAGCATATATTATAGTGCCTGAGAAGGACTAGGGATTATATGCTAGTTTACCGGGCAGACCAATTACTCCCTGTGGGTTACATAGATACTGATTTCCAATCTGATAGGGATAACAATAAGTCTACCTCAGGTTTTGTGTTTACTTTTGGAGGTGGAGCCATAGTATGGAAGAGTGTCAAGCAGAAATGCGTGGTGGACTCTACCATGGAAGCTGAGTGTATGGCAGCCTCTTAGGCAGCCAAAGAAGCTGGGTGGCTCAGGAACTTCCTGATGGACTTGGATGTGATTCCTGGTTTGCCCAGAACTACCACAATTTATTGTGATAATAATGGTGCAGTTGCAAACTCGAAGGAACCATGAGCCCATAAGGCTAGTAAACACATAGAGTGCAAGTACCACCTAATACGAGAAATCGTTGAGGTAGAAGTTGCTATCGCCTAGATTGCATCAGAGGATGACCTGGTAGACCCTTTCACTAAGGCCCTTCTGGCGAGAGCTTTGATAGGCATGTGGAGGGAAGAGGGAATCAGATGTATGGCAGTATGAGGACAGCATAGTCTTTTAGTATAAGTGGGAGATTGTTAGGATGTATACTGAAAGCCTAGCTCTTTTGTATGAACATCTTTATTTTGAAATAAGAATCACATGATCATTGTTTGCACTTTATATTTGTATATGTGCATATTGTCTAATACTTTACATTGTAGATAACATGGTGCTTGGGTGTGGCACAGAAGATCATGTTATCAGTCCCTTGTAGAGTATAAGTAGAGGCTCACAACCAAGATGGTTTTGGACAAACCATTGGCATGGTTGTAGTGTAGCTTGGTATTGTTTTATCTTGAACATAGAGTTACACTAGTACACTTAGGTGTATTGAGCAGACCGACATAGAGGTGATTCAATTTATTGCTGACTACATAATTGAATCGGACCTCGGATATTATGTTGTACATGCTCTTAATCCCGATATAATAACGGGCACATGTACTTAGTATTTATTTCTTTGATTTACCAGAGGGTGAGATTTCTATGGATTAAATCAATATGCCCGGTAAGTTGGGAAGTGATATTATTTATATGGTGTGCCATTGATTATAGGAGGAATCCGTGTCCTATATATTAGGTTGATGATGTCCCCTTGAGGAGCTCATAAGGTTCATCATGTAAACCCTGCAGGTTGACTTAGTCAACATGATGATAAGATTGAGTGGTACTACTCGAGGAGTTAGATGTTAATTAATTAATGGTCAGTAAATCAATTAATTGACGGACATTCGATATCTTAAACACGGGGAGATGAATGTACAAATAATATATGGAGCCCATATTAATTTATGGGGGTTGGTGAGGTAGTTCGATGATGATCCTCTAGTGGAATGGAACATCGTTGATGGATCAAGTTTGTGTGGTTCCGATCCATCGGGTGGCCAAGACCCAACTCCTCCTCATGGTCCCTATCGTAGCCTAATATAAACCTCATGAAGTCTAGATCAAATGATGGAAAATAAATCTCTAGATCCGACGGTTGGGATTAATTCCTAGAGCCGACGGTTGAGATTAAATCTCTAGATCCGACGGTTGGGATTAATTCCTATAACCGATGGTTGAGATTAAATCTCTAGATCCGACGGTTGGGATTAAATTCCTAGAACCGACGGTGGAGATTAAATCTCTAGATCCGACGGTTGGGATTAAAACCCTAGAACCGACGGTTGAGATTAAATCTCTAGATCCGACGGTTGAGATTAAAACCCTAGAACCGACGGTGGAGATTAAACCAAAGCCTAAACCTAACTCTATATATATGGGAGATTGGGTTGGGCGGCAACTAAGTTTTTTGGTTGGAGTTGGATGGCTTGGGCGGCAAGCAACCTTAAGGAGGAAACCCTAATTAGGGTTTTGGCTCTTTAGGTTGGGCGGCCAAGGTGGGGAAGTGAAGTGGGCGGCAACTTGAGGAGGAGATCTTCTTCTTCCTAGGGTAAGTGGCCGGTTCTAGATCTCCACCTTCTACCTTGGTTGGGCGGCAAGAAATAGGAAGAGGATAGGGTTAGGGTTTGGTCCATGATGGTGGGCGGCAACCCTTCTTCCTTCTTCTTCCTTGGTTTGGCCGGCGCCCAAACTTCTCCTTTTCTTTTAGGGCTGTTGGTTTTGGAAATTAGGGTTTGCCTTTCCATTAGTGGGCGGCAAGAAACCCTAGAGCTTTCCTTTCCTAGGTTGGGCGGCTAAGTGTTGGAGGGGAAAGTGGGCGGCCACTAATGGAAGAGGATCTCTTCTTCTTCTTCCTAGGGTGTGGCCGGCTCCTAGACCTTTTCCCTCTACCTTGGTTGGTGCTCAACCTATTCTCTTACTCCATTTCATTCCATCTTGGCCGGCGGCACCAAAACTAGGGTTTGTCTCTAGTTCAGTTCCTTGGTTGTTTCCATATTATTCTCTCTATTCTTGGGGCCGACGGCATCAATCCTTTATGGATTGGTGGTTGGCTCAAGCAAGAAGGGAAAGAGAGTTCTTCATTCTTTGGATTGAAGAAGATCTAGGAAGCTTCAACTTGTGGAGGATCTTTGCCCACACGAAGTCTACAAGGAGGTTAGGACATACGATAGAAGATCAAGAGGTATAAAAGTTTTATAACTTTTATTTATGATCTTTGCATGTTTCTATTCTTATTTGATATGCTAGCTTATGTTCTTTATGTTAGTGTATGTTGATTATACTAGTTTACATTTGTATGTATTTGTATAATCATGGACCCCGATAAGAAACACAAAAACCGGCGATCCGTCCGTCGTCTCTTCCGCGGCTAATCGACTAGAAGAGTTGGTTGCTTGAACAACTAGTTTGTTCAAGCGATCGCTCAAGTCGTTAGCACGACGACGAATTGGTTGTGCTTAGGAAACTCATCCCATCCGGATTAGTTTTCATTAGTGAAAATTTTAATCTGGGGACATGGGAGCCAATGAGCATTCCGAGGAGTAGCACATTGCCAACATACACAGATTCCGACTTCCAATCTTATAGGGATAACAGTAAGTCTACCTTAGGTTTGTAGGGATGTATACTGAAAAGTCTATCTTTTGTATGAACATCTTTATTTTGAAATAAGAATCACATGATCATTGTTTGCATATTATTATGGTTATGCATATTGTCTAATACTTTACATTTTAGATAACATGGTGTGTGGTGTCACACGGGAGATCATATTATCGACTCCTTGAAAAGTATAAGTAAAGGCTCACAACCGAGATGGATTTGGACAAACCATCGGAATGGTTGTAGTGTGATTTGGTATTGGTTTGTCTTGACCATAGAATCATACTAGTGCACTTTGTGTGTATTGAGCAGGACCAACTTAGAGGTGATTCGATTTATTGCTGACTACATAATCGAATCGGACCTCAGATATTATTTAGTACATACTCTTAATCCCGATATAATAATGGGCACATATACTTAGTATTCATCTCTTTGATTTACCAATGGACGAGATTTATAGATTAAATCGATAGGCTCAGTAAGTTGGGAGATGATATTATTTATATGGTGTGTCATTGATTATAGGAGGAAACCGTGTCCTATATATATTAGGATGATGATGTCCCCTTGAGGAGCTCATAAGGTTCATCATGTAAACCCTGCAGGTGGACTTGGTCCGGCATGATGAAAAGGTTGAGTGGTACTACTCATGGAGTTAGATGTTGATTAATTAATGGTCAGTAAATTAATTAATCGACGAGCATTCGAGATCTTAAACACGGGAAGAAAATGTACAAATAATATATGGAGCCCATATTATCATAAGGGGGTTGGTGAGGTAGATCAATGATAATCCTTTAGTAGATTGGATTATCATTTATGGATCGGACTTTATGTGGGCTTGATCCATGGGTGGCCAAGATCCAACTCCTCCTCATGGTCCCTAATGTAGCCTATTAACACCTCATGAAGTTTAGATCCAATGGATAGAAACAAAACTCTAGATCCATAGGTAGAGATTAAATCTCTAAGATCCGACAATTGAGATTAAATCTCTAGATTCGATGGTTGAGATTAAATCCCTAGAACCAATGGTAGAGATTAAAAGTAGGCTTATCCCTAACTCTATAAAAGGTGCTTGATGGGTTGGCGTGGAGAGGAATCCAAGGAGAGCTAGGGTTTTGGGTGGCAAGAGAGGAATCCTAGTTGAGATAAGATTAGGGTTTGGAGGCTTAGGGTTTTGGAGGCTTGGGCGGCACCAAATAAGGAAGTTTTTCCTTTCTTCTTTCTTCTCCATTGGCCGGCATCCAGCACCTTTTCCAGCCCCTTTCCAGCCCTTGGCCGGCACCCAAAGGCCCTCTTCTCTTCTCCTTGAGTGGTGGAAACAAGACTTAGGGGTCTCCCTTGGTGTCTTGGTTGGTTTCCATCATCATCTCCCTCTCTTTGTTGGCCGGTGGCAAGGATTGTTTTTGTTCCTTGTTGGTTGGTTTTAGGGAGGAGAAAAACCTTGTTTCTATTCTTCCTTTTACTTTGTAAGAGCAAGGAAGGAAGATTTGCGATCTAGGAGCTTCGACTTTTGGTAGATCGTCGCCCACACGACGTCTGAAAGGAGGAAAGTCATACATTAGAAGATCGAGAGGTATATCGATTCTCTAATCTTTATATGTTACATGTTTGTATTTGTTTTTCAACTATGAGCATGATATAAATCTGTATATGGCTAAATAATACTTGGATCCCGAGCATAAACACAAAAACCAGTGATCTGGACATCGTCTATTCCGTGGCTACTCGTAGAATAGAGGATGGTCGCTTGAACAACGAGTTTGTTTAAGTGACCTCTCTAAACGAATAGCACGATGATGACTTGGTTGTTTAAGCAATCTCTTTTGTCTAGGATTAAATTTTTTTTTAATCCAGGGACATCGATGGGATCGCCATGAACAAACAACCAAGGTGTAGTGGGAAGCGAAGTTTCCCCTCACGGACTCCATTAGCAAAACCCTTCAATCGTAAGCCAAATGCACGGTCGCTTCAAGGTGTTGGGTTTCCGGAACCGCAGCGTGTGTGTGTTCGATCATGTTTCGTAAACATGAACACAGCGGAAGCAATAAAAATAATAAATCTACATTTATTACAACACACACAACACACGCATGCATATTACAACAAGTGTAGATATAACCGTAAATTTAAATTTGCAATAAAAGGAAATTTAACTACGTTATACCTTTCGTATGACGTGTAGCGGGAACGGCATCAACTGGAATGATCCTTGCTAGAATCGTCTCTATCCGTATCCACGCCGAGTTCCTCGGGATGACTTCGCTAAGCCACGAGCTTCGTCTTCGTACGGGTTACTAGCCTCGTGTTGAAGACGACGTGATCGAGAGATGATCACGATCCGAATCCAAATTCGGATCCTAAAACGAGTTCTCAAAACTCGCTTCTCCGGAGAGGTATTCGTCAACCAATTGACGAATCCTTCGTCCTCCACCTCAGATGATTACCGGAGATCGAATCCCCGGTAAGTTAGCCGCTGTCGGAGCTCTAACCGTCGTCCAAACGACGATCCGACGAGAGGAGAAGAAGCTGTCCAGAAAACTGGACAGCTTGGTGGAGGAGTAGGCGCCGGCCAAAAACAAGGGAGCCAAGTGTTCACCTTTTCACCGAGGCCTAGGAAGATCACCGGAGGGTTCACCGGCTGAAGCTTGGATGCCGGCAAGGAGCTAGACGGCAGCACAACAAGCTGGGCGGCAATGGAGGTTGGGCGGCACAACTAGGTTGGGCGGCAACTCCAAGCTAGGGTTTTTGGATTAGGGCTTAATTATTCCTTAAGCCCTCTTTTATAGAGAACTACTTCTCTTAATGGTTATTGGATCATAACCATTAGGCCCGTTAACCCGCTCCATTAAGATAAGTTAAAATAAACCAAACCATGATGGTTTATTTTAAATTAAAATGAACCGAACCAACTTTTGGTTCATTCGTTTAAAATAAACCAAACCCTTTGGTTTATTATCCTCCATTGGATTAGAACCAAATCATTTTGGTTCATCCATTATGTCTTCATAAGACACGGCCCATCCACGCTTCCATTGCGACTGAAACGATTTCATGCTCACTCCATGTTTGGTCCAACCAAACTTAGTTTCTCTCGGTCTGAGAATCCCATTCTCAAGCTCATTTTAAATCCTTTGGATTACGCTCGTTGTGCGTGTGACCAAATAGGTTCTCGGTTTATGTTGGCCGTCTATAATTAACTATTAATTATAGAACGATCATGAGTGGCACCTAGTAGTACATCATGATCCCCAATTAACCGAAAAGATCAACGGTTGATCCAGAACTATTTCTGAAACCCTTTAGCAGCTCGAATGATTCGTGCCCCATTCCCTTCACTCATCTTATATCCACTTGGTTCAGGACATGGTCTATAGTGTCAGTCCCCACTAGGCTGACTACGTCACACCTAGCCCAAGTATCATTTCCTCGTCCTACAGATTCTAGTTACTCCACATGTATCGAAGAGTACCTTAGTCTAAACATGTAATGCTTTGGCCAAAGACTTTAGTAACAATCCGACGAGAGGTCATGGGTATACATCTCCTCGCAAGGAGTGGTGAATCCTTTATAGGCTATTCAAACACCTTCGATCACTTCGACTTATACCCAATCATCCCGGGTCCACATCTCCTTAGAGATGTTTGCTTAAGATGTCAAAGCATAAGTCTCCATGATCAAGATGACTTGAATACCGCAAGTCAAAGGAATATCGCACTTAAGCCACAGTAAGAACATCATTGACATATCTATATATGCAGAGAACCATATAAAGCTTACGGCTGGTCACTCCAATGAACTAGTTACCATAACTAGCATCCACGATTAACTCCGGACATCACTATGTCTCCAGCCAGTGAGAATCAACTGCTTGGATACACCAAGGAGTATACCTCGTGCTAGTCTCGACAGAATTGATGGTGTCCAAATCCATCAATTCATCGATTAGGGATAATTCCGATACATCACAATTACACATGTAAAGATACTCACTAGTTGTGATCCAATCACAAATTCTCTCATGCTGTGAATCGTATCGTGGACATTCAGTAAATGAGTTTAAGATCCAATCAAATGCATTAAACATGTATACTCAAATAGTGAATCTTCATTTATCATATAAATGGTTCATACATAAGGCGATTGCCTTAGGACATCTCTCATATATTACTAACAGACTCCCACTTGGCCTAATGCCAATCGCTACGGTATCCAATACCATAAGCTCTAACATGACCCTCAAACTTACTTTGAGGTAATGCTTTAGTCAAAGGATCCACTAAGTTCCTTTCAGTGGGAATTGTCTCGATTTGTATTGCGTTCCTACTGATGATCTCTCTGATAAGATGATAGTGGCGAAGCACATGTTTGGATCATTGATGAGACCACATCAAGTTCAAAGATGAACTTCTTGATCCAAACCGCTTCCTTTGCTGCTTCCAAAGCTGCAATGTATTCTGCCTTAGTGGCAGAATCCGCTATAGTGTCAAGCTTGGAACCTTTCCAACTTATTGCGCCTCCATTCCAGGTGAATACATACCCAGACTGAGACATGGAATCATCCTTGTCTGTCTGGAGCTGGCATCCGTATACCCACATATCACCATGTACCCTTCTCCATATATTAGGAACGTATCCTTAGTTCTTCTTAAGTACTTAAGGATCATCTTAACAGCCACCTAATGATCCATTCCTGGATCAGACTGGTATCTGCTCATGACACTCAGAGCATACGATACATTGGGCCTCGTACATAACATAGCATACATGATAGATCCTATTGCGGATGCATAGGGAATCTTACTCATGCAAATCCTCTCATCTTCTGTGCGCGGACACATAGACTTCGAAAGGTGTACCCCATGCCTGATGGGTAGGAAACCTTTCTTGGATTCTGACATGCTAAACCTCTTTAGCACTCGGTCTATATATGTAGACTGCAAAAGACCAAGCAACCGTTTCGATCTATCTCTATAGATCTTAATACCAAGGATGTAGATTGCTTCTCCCAGGTCTTTCATGGAGAATGTCTTGGATAACCAAACCTTAACTGACTGTAAGATTGAAACATCGTTTCCTATAAGTAATATGTCATCGACATACAATACTAGGAACACGACTGCACTCCCACTAACCTTCTTGTACACACAAGGTTCGTCTGGATTTTGTGAGAAATCAAACCTTTTGATCGTCTCATCAAAACGGATATTCCAGCTCCTGGATGCTTGCTTCAATCCATAAATGGACCATCGCAATTTGCATACCTTGGTTTTATCAATTGATGTGAAACCCTCAGGCTGTATCATATACACGTCCTCGAGCAAGTTTCCATTAAGAAAAGCTGTTTTCACATCCATCTGCCATATCTCATAATCATAATAAGCCGCTATGGCCAGGAGCATCCGAATGGATTTAAGCATAGCTACAGGCGAATAGGTTTCGTCATAATCAACACCTTGCTTTTGACGATATCCTTTCGCCACCAATCTAGCCTTATAGGTAATCACATTACCATCCATGTCGGTTTTCTTGAAAACCCACTTGCACCCTATAGGCTTTATGCCTTCAGTGGGTCAACCAAGTTCCAAACTTGGTTTTCATACATGGAATCCATTTCCGACTTCATGGCACCAAGCCACTTATCCCTTTCTGAACTTGTCAGCACTTCTTCATAACTGGTAGGCTCCTCATCATCAATGAGTAACACGTCGTTCGATTCACTTACGAGAAATCCATATCTCTCGAGAATATTACGTGTTCTACCAGATCTACGAAGATGTGGTGTTACAATAGGTCCAGCCAATTGCTCATCACTATGAGTTGTCGGCTGTTGTGCTTCACCAGGTATCTCATCAATGTCTATTTGAGTCTCTCGAGCCTCCTCAAGCTCGACGACACTCCCACTGTTTTCTTGCAAGAGAAACTCTTTCTCTAGAAACACAGCATGCCTTGAAACAAACACATTTTATTCCACAGGATGATAGAATTGGTAACCCCTTGTTTCCTTAGGGTATCCAATAAATAGAAATTTATCAGACTTAGCATCCAATTTGTCTGATATAGTCCGCTTCACATAAGCAGGACAATCCCATATCTTCAAGTAAGATACATGAGGTTTCTTACCATTCCATATCTCATGTGGAGTAGTTGAGACTACCTTGGTATGCATTCTGTTTAACAAGTAAACAGCTGTCTGAAGTGCATAGCCCCAAAAGGACTTGGGAAGAGTCGCATGATTCATCATTGACCTGACCATGTCCAACAAGGTCCGGTTACGCCTCTCAGATACACCATTATCTTTGTGGTGTATAGGGCGGAGTCCATTGAGACAATATGCCATTGTCTCTTAGATAATCAAGAAACTCTTGACTTAAGTATTCACCACCTCGATCCGATCAAGTATTTTAATACTCTTGTCATGTTGTTTCTCTACTTCATTTCTGAATTCTTTGAACCTTTCAAAGGCTTGGACTTGTGTTTCATCAAGAACACATACCCAAACCGTGAGTGATCATCGGTGAAGGTAATGAAGTAGCTATAGCCTCCTAAAGCTTGAGTTGACATAGTCCACATACATCAAGATGTATTAGACCTAGTAACTCTCCCACTGCTCACCTTTTCCAAAGGTAACTTAGTCATCTTGCCTTTAAGCATGATCGCATGTATCGTATGAATCCAATTCAACGATTCAATTCCACATCGTGTAATTCGACATGCTTTCTTGCTTACATGGCCAAGACGACAATGCCACATGTAGGAGTCTATTTGATTATCCTTTCGAGCACGCTTTGTTGCTCGCTTCGATATTGAAAATGTCAATCGATACGCCCAACGATAAACACCATTGCTTAAAGTTCCAAATTCCATAAAGAACTCCATTCAAAGTTATGTAACAACAATTGTTACTAAAGTCAAATGGTACCCATTTCTATTTAAACAAGAAATAGAAATGATGTTCTTTATCAACGAAGGAACATAAAAGCAATTGTCCGCTTCTAAGACAAGTCCTCAGGAGTTTCAACAAATACGTTCCGAATGGCGAAAAGAAGAACCTTGCTCCATTCCCAACACGAATTTGACTCTCCTCGACGAAGTCTTCTTCTATTCCTTAGCCCATGTATGTCATTACATATATGTGAGCCACACCCAAGATCAATACCCAAGTGTCCGAGGAAATAGAATGACAATCAATAAAGAAGATATATGAAAAGATGGGGCATCCTTATGCCTTATTCTTCTTCACGGACTCAAGATAAATCTTGCAATTTCTTCAAGAATGGCCCTACTCTTAATAATGATGGCAAGCTCGAGGTTCTCGCTTTTAGCCTTTTCTTCTTCCCTTCTGTTGCCTTTCGACTCTAGAACCTTTCTTCGAGGAATCAACTAACAACACCATCCCTCGCTTCATGCTTCGTAAGGCTCCACCTTTCAAAGATGTTGAGCAAGACTACGATGAACCTTCTTGCATCTCAGGTGAAGAGGAGCTCGAGACTTCGAACCTTCAATCTCACTTGCTTCATCAACCAACTCATAAAGATGAAGGACTACGAGCATGAGCATCCATATGCGCTGCGCCGCCCGTAGCTTGGGTTCCATCGCGCTAGCATGATGCAACTCATTTCGTAATCATTCACATGTTTCGAGCAGGCCAACAATTGGTCTAGAGTTGCATTGTCACTAGATCAAGTGAAGAGGCGCTTCGAGGACATACGCAAGCTTTTCCACCTTGAGAACAATTCTCAAGTTTCTAAGCCAGTCCAAGAAGTTCGGCCCAGCCAATTTATTCGAATCCAAAATGGAACGCAAATTCAAACACATCATGATCAATATATTAACTTAGAAATACAAAACGAGCATATATGAGAAAGATGATTTTAAAATGCATCAATATACATTTATAAATCCCATTCATTTTTCGACTTTCAAAAACCCCAAAATCACTTCGGGAGATCGTAGGTCCATCTCCGAATGGGCTGATATCCATCATAGTTATGAACAACCTTGGAGAGAGTCCAACAAGCCATTCATAACTACGACGGTATCAACTATACCGATCAGATATCACGATATGCAAACTATCACAATGTGCTATCAACTAATTGAATGTTCACACATACATCGGGTTGTTAACACATTAACAAGTATGCATCATATGCATAGCACCCAACTTCACCTCCCTTTACATCGACTCGAGAGAGTCCAACAAGCCGATGCTGTGTTAAAGCCAACCCATTAATCAGAAATAGTTTTAATATGGTTAGAGCGATTCAACCAATTAGCTTGGAGAGAGTCCAACAACCAAAGCTAACGATCGACCTTGACTCTTACCATATTAGTATTAAACTATTCCATGGTTTGAACATGTTCAAAGTTCGAGCTGCTTGAGAGAGTCCAACAACCCAAACAAGAAACGAACTCCGTTCTAAACCATATTAATGGAAGGTGTAGGCTTTAATATTGTTTAAAGTGGTTTTTATGTCTCATCCTCTTTGCATGCAAATAACTATTATCTACATGGCATGGCATACATGGCATACATCTACATGTCACGACACGCATGGCATAATGTTATGCATCTAATGCAATTACATGGCATACAATTATGTCATGTATATAATTTCCTTATATGTCATAACTATTTATGGAAATAAAATATGTTTAAGATTTGATTCTCCAAATCAAATCATAATTAAATTAGGAAACAAATTTCCAAATCTAATCACATATTTTATTCATGGAATTATTTTGATTAAGGAAAATCTATTTAGGAAACCAATTTCCTAAATCATTAAAACTACTTATGGAAATAAAATATTTTAAGATTTGATTTCCCAAATCAAATCATGATTAAATTAGGAAACAAATTTCCAGAATCTAATCTAATATTTTATTTATGGAAAATATCAATTTCCATAAATACTTCCAACTTTCCAAAAGTGGAAGATTTACATAAATACTTCTAGACTTTCCAAAATTGAAAAATTTCCATAAATACTTCTAAATTTCCAAAATTAGAAAATTTCCAGAAATAACATTATGACTATCGCAAAATCATTTTTACGATTATGTCGAAACACAACCCGGGCTCGATACCATCAAGGGGTTTCCTAAGATCATGGCGCAGGTGTGTGTTCGATCATGTTTCGTAAACATGACACAATGAAGCAATAAAAATAATAAATCTACATTTATTACAACACACACAACACGCATGCATATTACAACAAGTGTAGACATAACCGAAATTTAAATTTGCAATAAAAGGAAATTTAACTACGTTATACCTTCGTATGACGTAGCGGAACGACATCAACCGAACGATCCTCGCTAGAATCGCCTCTATCCGTGATCCACGCCGTATCCTCGATGACTTCACTAAGCCACGAGCTTCATCTTCGCACGGGTTACTAGCCTCGTGTTGAAGACGACGCGATCGAGAGATGATCACGATCCGAATCCAAATTCGGATCCAAACGAGTTCTCAAAACTCGCTTCTCCGAGAGGTATTCGCCAACCGCTTTGACGAATCCTTCGGCCCTCCACCTCAGAGGATTACCGAGATCGAATCCCCGTAAGTTAGCCGCGCCGAGCTCTAACCGCCGCGTCCAAACGACGCCCGACGAGAGAAGAAGCTGTCCAGAAAAACTGGACAGCTTTTGGTGGAGGAGTAGGCGCCGCCAAAACAAGGAGAAGTGCTCACCTTATCACCAACCAAAGATCACCGGAGGGTCGCCGAGGTCACCGGCTGAAGCTTGACGCCGCAAGAAGGAGCCAGACGACAAGACAAGCCGGGCGGCAATGGAGGTTGGGCGCAAAAATCCAAGGGCGGAAGGTGGGCGGAACTCAAGCTAGGGTTTTTGGATTAGGGCTTAATCTATCCCTAAGCCCTCTTTATAGAGAACTAATTCTCTTAATGGTTATCGATCATATCCATAAAGCCCAAGTAACTCCGCCCATTAAGATAAGTTAAAATAAACCAAACCATGATGGTTTATTTTAAGTTAAAACGAACCTAACCAACTTTTGGTTCATTCGCTTAAAATAAACCAAACCCTTTGGTTTATTCTTCATCCATTGATTAGAACCAAACCATTTTGGTTCCATCCATTATGTCTTCATAAGACACCTATCATCCACCCATCATGACATCAAAACAATTTCTCATTTTCGCTGTTGTCCAACCAAACCTTAGTTTCCTCTCGAGAATCCCATTCTCAAGCTCGCTTTAAATCCTTTGGATTACGCTGCTGCGTGTGACCAAATAGGTTCTCGCTTATGCTGGCCGCCTATAATTAACCATTAATTATAGAACGAGTGAGTGGCACCTAGTAGTACATCATGATCCCCAATTAACCTAAAAGATCAACCGATTGATCCGAAAAACCCTTCAAAGAAATGATTCGTGCCCCATTCCTTCACTCATCTTATACCCACTTGGTTCAGACATGGTCTATTGTGTCACCCCACTATACTCACGTCACTACCTAGCCTAAGTATCATTTCCTCATCCCTACGGATTCTAGTTACTCCACATAGCATGTATCAAGAGTACCTACTCTAAACATGTAATGCTTTGGCCAAAGACTTTAGTAACAATCCGACGAGAGGCCATGGGTATACATCTCCTCGCAAGGAGTGGTGAATCCTTTATAGGCTATTCAAACAATCGATCTCTTATACCCAATCATCCCGGGTCCACATCTCCTTAGAGATGTTTGCTTAAGATGTCAAAGCATAAGTCTCCATGATCAAGATGACTTGAATACTGCAAGTCAAAGGAACATCGCACTTAAGCCACAGTAAGAACATCATTGACATATCTATATATGCAGAGAACCATATGAAGTCTTACGATTGGTCACTCCAATGAACTAGTTACCATAACTAGCATCCACGATTAACTCCGGACATCACTATGTCTCCAACCAGTGAGAATCAGCTGCTTGGATACACCAAGGAGTATACCTCGTGCTAGTCTCGACAGAATTGATGGTGTCCAAATTCATCAATTCATCGACTAGGGATAATTCCGATACATCACAATTACACATGTAGAGATACTCACTAGTTGTGATCCAATCACAAATTCTCTCATGCTGTGAATCGTATCGTGGACATTCAGTAAATGAGTTTAAGATCCAATCAAATACATTAAACATGTATACTCAAATAGTGAATCTTCATTTATCATATAAATGGTTCATACATAAGGCGATTGCCTTAGGACATCTCTCATATATTACTAACACAAGGAAGTAGTCAAAGGACTACATGTGATAGGTGAGAAGGTCGACAACCGAGACCTTGTGAGGTACATTCTCCAAGCTTTCCCTAGAACAACTTTGTGGGCTTCAATGGTTTATGCCTATAAGGTTTCTAGGGATCTTTCTTTGGTTAGATTGGATGAACTCTTTTGTGAATTTGAGTTGCACGAGCAAGCTAACACTTCGTCCAAGGAGAAAGGTGTAGCTCTTTTTGTAGGAAAGAAGGACAAGAAGAAGAAGGAGAAGAAAGAAGTCTCTTCCTCATCCAAATCCGAGGAGTCATCAAGTAGCGATGACGAGTTATCAGCTAGTGAGGTAGCTCACTATGTAATGAAGTTTGGTGGGAGGTCAAGGAAACTCACGAAGAAGTATGTGAGGAGGATGTTCCAATGCTCCAAAGGTAAAAATTCTAGTAGCTCAAATTCTACTCCTAATGTTGTTTGTTATGGTTGCAACAAGAAAGGGCATATCAAGCCAATTGCCGGGAACTAAAGAAAAAGGAGGAGAAAGAAAAGAAGAAGAAGGAAAAGAAGGAGAAGAAGAAGAAGGAGGCAATGGTGGCACAAACATGGGACACCCTTGTTAGTAATATATGAGAGATGTCCTAAGGCAATCGCCTTATGTATGAACCATTTATATGATAAATGAAGATTCACTATTTGAGTATACATGTTTCATGTATTTGATTGGATCTTAAACTCATTTACTGAATGTCCACGATGCGATTCACAGCATGAGAGAATTTGTGATTGGATCACAACTAGTGAGTATCTCTACATGTGTATTTGTGATGTATCGGAATTATCCCTAGTCGATGAATTTATGGATCTGGACACCATCAATTCTGTCGAGACTAGCACGAGGTATACTCCTTGGTGTATCCAAGCAGCTGATTCTCACTGGCTGGAGACATTGTGATGTCCGGAGTTAATCGTGGATGCTAGTTATGGTAACTAGTTCATTGGAGTGACCAGCCGTAAGACTTCATATGGTTCTCTTCATATAAAGATATGTCAATGAAGTTCTTACTGTGGCTTAAGTGCGATGTTCCTTTGACTTGCGGTATTCAAGTCATCTTGATCATGGAGACTTATGCTTTGACATCTTAAGCAAACATCTCTGAGGAGATGTGGACCCGGGATGATTGGGTATAAGTCGAAGTGATCGAAGGTGTTTGAATAGCCTATAAAGGATTTACCACTCCTTGCGAGGAGATGTATAGCCATGGCCTCTACTTCGTTTCAGTTACGTATTGCTTCTTTGTGAAGTATTACATATGAGTAAGGTACTCTGATACATGTAGATGGCCAGAATCAGTAGGGAATCAGGAAATGATACTTGGGCTAGGTGTAGCGTGAGTCGACCTAGTGAGGACTAACACTATAGACCATGTCCTGAACCAAGTGGGTATAAGATGAGTGAAGGAATGGGGCAGCGAATCATTCGAGCTCTTGAAGGGTTTGAGAAATAGTTACGGATCAGCCGTTGATCTTTTGGTTAATTGGGGATCATGATGTACTACTAGGTGCCACTCATGATGGTTCTATAATTAATGGTTAATTATAGGCGGCCAACATAAACCGAGAACCTATTTGGTCACCGCCTGCTAGCGTAATCCAAAGGATTTAAAGCGAGCTTGAGAATGGGATTCTCGGCCGAGAGAAACTAGGTTTGGTTGGACCAAACATAAGCGAGCATGAAATCGTTTGATCGCAATGGAAGCGTGGATGGGCCGTGTCTTATGAAGACATAATGGATGAACCAAAATGGTTTGGTTCTAATCCAATGGAGGAGAATAAACCAAAGGGTTTGGTTTATTTTAAACGAATGAACCACAAGTTGGTTCGGTTCGTTTTAACTTAAAATAAACCATCATGGTTTGGTTTATTTTAACTTATCTTAATGGAGCGGGTTAACGGGCTTTATGGATATGATCCATTAACCATTAAGAGAATTAGTTCTCTATAAAATAGGGCTTAAACCCTAATCCAAAGTACTAATCAACCTTGGCCGCCCAAACCCCCTCCCTCTCCTATTCGGCGCCAACCCTAAAGCTGCCGCCGCCCAGCTTGTGTGCTGCCGTCCAAGTCCTTGCCGGCGTCCAAGCTTCAGCCGGTGAACCCTCCGGCGACCCTCCGGTGATCTCCTATAGGTTTGGCATCAAGGTGAGCCTTTTCTTCCCTTGGTTGGCCGGCGCCCATCTCCTCCACCAAAGCTGTCCAGTTTTTCTGGACAGCTTGTTCTCCTCTCGTCAGAGTGTCGTTTGGACGACGGTTAGAGCTCCGACAGCGGCTAACTTACCGGGGATTCGATCTCCGGTAATCCTCTGAGGTGGAGGACGAAGGATTCGTCAATTGGTTGACGAATACCTCTCCGGAGAAGCGAGTTTTGAGAACTCGTTTTAGGATCCGAATTTGGATTCGGATCGTGATCATCTCTCGATCACGTCGTCTTCAACACGAGGCTAGTAACCCGTACGAAGATGAAGCTCGTGGCTTAGCGAAGTCATCCCGAGGAACTCGGCGTGGATACGGATAGAGACGATTCTAGCGAGGATCGTTCCGGTTGATGTCGTTCCCGCTACACGTCATACAAAAGGTATAACATAGATAAATTTTCTTTTATTGCAAATTTAAATTTACGATTATATCTACACTTGTTGTAATATGCATGCGTGTATTGTGTGTGTTGTAATAAATGTAGATTTATTATTTTTATTGCTTCCGCTGTGCTCATGTTTACGAAACATGATCGAACACACACACGCCGCGGTGCCGAAAACCCAACAACCCTAAGCTTGGAGGACTCTTCCGATGATGAAGAAATGTGTCATGCCATCCGGAACCTAGCTCTCATGGCTTTGGAGGAGGAAGTCAGAAGCTCAAGTGAGGAGTCTTCATCCTCATCGTCAAGCGACGAATCATCATCAAGTGATGATGAGGTAAGAGACTCCGCTAGGATAGATTTACTTTATAAAACCATTGCATGCCTTCAAAATGCCTTAAATAGATCAAAAACTAGGATTAATGACTTAAAAGTAGAAATTAATTCACTTAAAAATGTAGAACCACCTTGTGATGATGCATGTACACTTAGGAATGAGAATGATGAACTTAGGAAAGAAATAGGTGATTTACATGCATTTTTAGAAAAGTTTACAAATGGGTCCAAATATCTTGATATGATTCTTAGGGACCAAAGGGTCATTTATAACAAGGTCGGCATAGGATATAAGCCTAAGGAGAAGGAAGTAGCCTTCACCTCTCTAATTAGTAGAAAACCAACCATTAGGAGCAAGGCTAAAAAGGCTTGGGTCCCCAAAAGTTATATAGTCAATGCTATCGGTCCTAAAATTTGGGTGCCTAAGGCTTGCATTTTTCATGTTGTATAGGTAGAAGGACCAAGCTTATGAATTGTTGATAGTGGTTGCATAAAACACATGACCGGTGATGAGAGCAAATTTTTCACCATCAACCACACTAGCAAGGGGAAGGCGTCTTTTGGAAATAGTGGTAAACTTAAGATCCTAGGAAAAGACACAATTGAGGTATCCCCAAATCTTGCCATTCATAAAGTGTTATTAGTTAAAAATATGAAATTTAACTTGTTTAGTGTAAGTCAATTATGTGATGCAAATTTTGATGTTCAATTTGATTCTTCAAAATGCTTCATAAGACATAAGGAAGTAAATGATTGCATATTAGTAGGATTTAGGAAATCAAATATTTATTATGTTGATTTATCCTATGCTACTAATGCTTCTACTAAGTGTCTTATTGCAAAAGAAGAAGAGAGTTGGCTTTGGCATAGGAGGCTAGGGCACATCAATATGAAGAACATTGCCAAAATAGCCAAAATGAAGTTAGTCAAGGGGTTGCCAAAAGTCAAGTATCTCAAGGACAAAATGTGTGATGCATGCCAAAAGGGGAAGCAATCAAAATCATCACACAAAGATAAAACTTTACTTAGTACCGTTTTACCTTTAGAACTATTGCATATGGATTTATTTGATTGTCATAGTACTCCTTCCATGATTGGTAGTAAATATTGCTTAGTGATAGTAGATGATTTTTCTAGATTTACTTGGGTATTTTTCATGAAACATAAGGATGAAACCCTAGGAATAATCATAGGATTTAGCAAGAGAGTAGAGAATGAAAGAAAACTCAAAATCAACCGGATCTGTAGTGATCATGGAGGAGAATTTGAGAATTCTAACTTCTCAAAATTTTACCTAGAACAAGGGTACAAGCATGAATTTTCTTGTCCTAGAACACCTCAACAAAATGGGGTTGTGGAAAGGAAAAATCGTGCCCTACAAGAAGCGGCTAGGACTATGCTTAATGCATATTCTTTACCTAGCTACTTGTGGGCGGAAGCGGTCAACACCGCTTGCTATATCCAAAATAAAGCTTTAATTCATAGGTTCTTAGGAAAAACCCCCATTTGAATTATGGAATGGTGCAATCCCACAAATTCACTATTTTAAGGTCTTTGGATGCAAAGTCTACATTTTAAACACCAAAGACAACCTAGGTAAATTTGAGTCCAAAGCGGATGAGGGAATCCTAGTTGGATACTCATCCACTAGTGTAGGGTTTAGAGTGTATAATAGAAGAACTCAAAAGATTGAGGAATCTTTAAATGTCCAATTTGATGAAACCTCTAATACATACCCTAGGAAATCCCCCATTGATGATGATATCAATGACAAAAATCAAGAAATTACCCTAAAATTTCAAGATTTAACCTTAGGGGGTAATGATCAAGGGGGAGAGTTAAATCAAGGGGGAGTAAGAGGTGATTCCGATGATGAAAGAGGGGTTGAGGATAATCATGATCAAAATCAATTTAATACACCTCCTATAATAATAAGAGTTCATCAAAATCACCCTCTAGATCAAATTGTAGGTGACTTATCTCAGGGTGTTAGGACTAGGTCATTTCATAGAGATCCCTCTAGTCATATAGCACTAATCTTCCAAATTGAGCCCAAAACAATCAATGATGCATTACTTGATCCGGATTGGATCTTAGCAATGCAAGATGAATTGGCTCAATTTGAAAGGAGTCAAGTATGTGAATTAGTTTCTAGACCTAATGATAATTCCATCATTACTACAAAATTGGTTTTTAGGAACAAACTAGATGATCAAGGCAATATAACTAGGAATAAGGCAAGGTTAGTTGCAAGGGGCTTCAATCAAGTTGAAGGACTTGATTATGATGAAACATATGCCTCAGTTGCTAAGTTAGAATCCATTAGAATCCTATTAGGATATGCCTCTTACATGAGATTTAAACTTCATCAAATGGATGTAAAGTAGGCATTCCTAAATGGGTTTATTAAGGAGGAAATATATGTAGAACAACCTCCCGAGTTTAAAAACATAGACTATCTAAACCATGTATACAAGCTTAGGAAAGCTTTGTATGGTTTGAAACAAGCTCCTTGGGCTTGGTATGAAAGATTATCATCTTTCTTAATCTCTAAAGACTTTAGGAGGGGTAATGTAGATCAAACTCTAAGTCAACATCAAAGGATATCTTTGTAGCCTAAGTATATATTGATGACATTATCTTTGGGTCAACAAATGAACTCCTTCAAGACTTTATCAAGAATATGGAAAATGAGTTTGAGATGAGTCTAGTTGGGGAACTAAATTTCTTCCTAGGATTACAAGTCAAATAAACAAGTGAAGGAATTTATATTTACCAACCCAAATATGCTAAAGAAATAATTAAGAAATTTGGTTTGGAAAATGCTAAGGTAGTGTCGACCCCTATGGAAACCAACACTAGAATAGATAATGATAATGAAGGAAAATCAATAGATTCAAAGCTTTATAGAAGTATGATTGGTAACCTCCTTTACCTAACCGCTAGTAGACCCGATATTTTATTTGCGGTTGGTATGTGTGCTAGGTATCAATTATGTGCCAAAGAATCTCATTTAGTTGCCATTAAGAGAATCTTAAGATATATCAAGGGCACACTAAATGTAGAACTTTGGTACCCTAGGACAAAATTTTTTGATTTAATTGGGTACACCGATTCTGACTATGCGGGTTGCAAGTTGGATAGGAAGAGTACTAGTAGTGGATGACAATTTCTTGGATCCTCCCAAGTGAGTTGGAGTAGTAGAAAGCAACCTTGTGTTGCTTTGTTAACTACCGAGGCCGAATATGTGGCTATGGGTGGTTGTGTAGCACAATTACTTTGGATGAGACACACATTAGAAGATTATGAGCTACACTACTCCAATGTCAAAGTCTATTGTGATAATGTGAGTACCATAAATTTGACCAAAAATCCGATACATCACTCTAGAACTAAGCACATTGAAGTGATACAAAGTTTGAAAAATACTTAAAGCTTTTGATAAGTTTCAAAATTTTATCATTGTTGAAATCTGGAAAATATATATTTTTCTAATCATTTTTCCTTGATAGAAAATGACTTCAGAAATGTGTGCACGAAATTTCATGATTTTTTTATGTTTCTTGAATTTTTGGTGCATTTCTGAAATACCTAAAAAACGAGTTTCAAGTGTGGCAGTCAACTGCGACAAATTCTCAGTCGACTACTACTCTATTTTTCGCAAATCAGCAGCAAAATTGCCTTGCCAGAACAACCCTAGCAAAACTGCCCTTGCAAAATCACCACAGCAAAGCGCCTGCGAACCACCACCACTGTGCAACCGCCTAGCAAATCGCACTGAAATCGCTTCGCAAAGCCTTGGCAGAGCTGCTCTAGGCAAACTGCCCTAGAATTTGGCGAACTACCTTGGAATTGGGCAAACTGCCCTAGAATTCAATGAATTGCCCTGAAATTGGGCAAACTGACCTGGAATTTG
The DNA here is from genome assembly GCA_025175895.1 of Wurfbainia villosa. Classification (NCBI taxonomy): domain Eukaryota; kingdom Viridiplantae; phylum Streptophyta; class Magnoliopsida; order Zingiberales; family Zingiberaceae; genus Wurfbainia; species Wurfbainia villosa. Next base: position 30,789,082 of record CM045992.1, on the reverse strand, counting down.
GCGAACTGCCCTAGAATTGGGCAAACTGTCCTGGAATTCGGCTAACTGCCCTAGAATTGGACAAACTACCCTGAAATAAAGCAAATCAGCCCTGTTTCTTGGCCTTAAGTGTACTCTTAAGTGTCCTAAAACTATGGTATGATAATCTTATGTAAAAAGAGGTTTTAGGACTGAATACTGCAATGTTTTAGGGGGGGCTTCATAGATATAAAGTTTTAATCCCCTAACTTTATATTGTTAGTGCAGAGATAGGACATAGTTTCATATTTCTTATTTATGCTTTGCTCAACATGCTATTCACACATCATAACCTATGTCTTGGATTAAGGGGGAGCTTTCATTCTATTTTATACCTTAATTCAAGGCATTATAAATTGGCGATCACGATGGGACTTAACCATTATAAATTTCATGAACTTATTTGTATTAAGTCCTTCTCTTTTTTATGTATGTCAAAGGAGGAGAAGGATGAAAGTTATAAATTCACATTGATATATGTTGACATGTGATGTTTATTCAAGTTAGGAATTCACATTGATATATGTTGACATGTGTTGTTTATTTCTGAGAATGTTTTAAGACCTAACTTAAATGATTGTCAAACATCAAAAAGAAAGAGATTGTTGGTACAACAATGCCCCAAGCATTTATATATTTTGATGTTTGGATAATCATCTAAGTCATGCAACATTTGTGATCTAATTCTAAACATGTTTAAGTGACAGGAAAATCTAAGTATGAAGACTTGGTAAAGGAAAAGTCCAAGTGTGATCTTGGCAAGAGAAGTCCGAGGAAAGGGGTTGGCGGCATAAGACCAAGCATGTAATCTTGGCGGCGTAAAGTCTAAGCGGACCTTGGCAAAGGAAGTCCAAAGGCAAGTCTTGTCAACGTAAGTTCAAGCATGTAGTTTTGGTGGCGTAAAGTCCAAGCGTACTTTGGCGAAGAGAAACCCAAGACATGACGAAACCGAAGGAAGCTCTTGGAAGCAAGCACAAAGGATGAACAAGTCACGGACTCGGAGGGATCCTGGAGGCGCAAGGCTAAAGGAAGAGCTAGAAGGTTAAGTCTAGGTCTAGGGAGTTAATTCAAGTATGAATTACTCATACTTGACGAGTATCAGTCGACTGATATAATGTAGCAGTCGACTGATAAGGTGCTTGACTGAATCAGGCTAAAACCTTGATGATCAGTCGACTGCCAAGAGCTGGCAATCGACTGATGCCACAATCAGTCGACTGCCATTACCGACAGTCGACTGATAAAGTCGACGACGGGCATAGAATGGAGTCTCACTCGACTCTGCACAGGGATCGCTTCATCAGTTGACTAAAGAAGTGATCAGTCGACTAATCAAGCTATCGTTGAAAATGGTGGCTGCGTATCTCTGTGGATTTGCCTCGTCAGAAGTCGTTGGCTTCGACGACAATCGACTGATGCTGCACATCAGTCGACTAATCGTGGTCCAATGGGAAAATGGGTCTCTTTCCTATAAAAAGAGGCCAAGGGGAGCAAGAAGAGGCTAGTGCTTATATTCTGATCATTCTCTCAAGCTCCCACAAATTTCCTAAGCTTTCTAAGTGTTTTAATTCCCCCTCCTCCTCTCTAATCTTCATCTTCATCTTTTGTAAGAAGAGGAGGGTTTTGTAAAAGAGAAAGCTTCTTAGTGGAGATCGATTTGGGTTGATCCACCTGAAGGATTGCCATGGAGTAGGAGCTTAATCTCCGAACCACGTTAAGCTCTTTGTGTTAGCATTGTATTCGTTTCTATTAATATTATATTTGTTGTGATTTTGCTAACCATTTTTGTAGAAACAAAAAGAGGCTATTCACCCTCCTCTAGCCTTCCAAGATTCCTAACAGATAATTCCCCGTCTCTGATAAGGATGGTGGGTTCCAGAGATGAATTAGTTTAAGGAAGAGTTGCTATAGGAAGTACATTATTCGAGATTTGCTATACATCCTGGTGGTACTCGGATGTACCAAGATTTGAAATGTTTATACTAGTATAACAGTATGAAGAGAGATATTGCAGACTTTGTTGCTAGATGATTAGTATGCCAGTAGGTGAAGGCTGAATATCAGAAACCCGCTGGATTACTTCAGGAAATTCTAATTTCTAGAATGGAAGTGGAAGCATATCACTATGGATTTCGCTACGGGATTGCCTAGAACCCGTAAAGGACATGATGTTATTTAGGCGATTATGGATCGACTAACCAAATCTGCCCATTTCCTTCCTATTCATGGGATGGACCCATTGGATCGTCTAATAGGGTTGTACTACCGAGAGATTATCAGATTGCATGGCATACCGTTGAGTATCATATCTGATAGAAATTCGTAATTTACCTCATGATTTTGGCAAAGTTTGCAGCAGGCTATGGGCACAGAGCTTTGGCTTAGTACAACATTTCATCTGCAAATAGATGGACAGTCTGAGTGTATCATTCAGACATTGGAGGATTTGCTGAGATCTTGTGTTATGGATTTCAGAGGAAGTTAGGAGGACCACGTTCATTTAGTGGAATTTGCCTATAACAACAACTACCACTCTTCTATTCAAATGGCTCCTTTTGAGGCCTTATATGGAAGACCCTGCAGATCTCCTGTGTTGTGGGATGAAGTTGGAGAGCGATAGTTACTGGGGCCACAGAGTATTCAGGATGATACAGAGTTGGTGCAAATAATCAGACGACGGTTATCCAAGGCACAGGATCGACAAAAGAGTTCTACAAACTGGAGGCGAAGGCCTTTGGAATTCTCACTAGGGGATCATGTATGAGTTTCACCCACCAAAGGAGTCAAGCGATTTGGGTTGAAAAGAAAATTAGCTCCACGCTACATTGGTCCATTTGAGATATTAGAGCGGATTGGGGGTGTAGCTTACGATTGGTTTTACCTCCGACACTTGTGGGTGTTCACAATGTATTTCATGTTTCTATGTTAAGGAAATACGTGCCACGAGCTGATCATGTTCTGAAGGAGGTACCGATTCCACTTCAGCTGAATGCGACTTATGAGGAGATTCCAGTGCGGATTCTTGGTCGCAAAGAGTGACAGTTGTAGAACAAAACCATCTGACTCGTAAAGGTTGGATGGCAACATCATACTGATGAGGAGGCTACGTGGGAGCTGGAAGATACTATCCGAGCTTGATACCCTCATCTGTTTACTTGTGGTATGTGATGATTTTTGAAAATTTCTTGTGTTGGTTCTTACATTTAAGTATGAAATTTAGGGACCAAATTTCATTAAGTGGGGGAGAATGTAAAATACCGTAAATAGATGTGCAAATTGATGGCTAAAGGGTAATATTATTAGTGGATTAATTAAAATTTTTTAGGGATGGTTAGGGGTTAATTACACCTAACCTAGCTTAAGAGTTTCATGGTTTAATTAACCTAGATTTAATTGAACCTGGGCTTAAGGTGAGTGAACCCGACCCGTTCCAATTCACAATGCCAAGCCGCTTTATTTTTTTTCTTTTCCTTCCGTTTCTTCGATTCCTCGCTAAGAACTTTTATATCGAGTGGTTTCCTCGCGCAATTCATCTCCTTCCTCTTCTACATCGTGAATCCACCTCTCCTCTCACTGGTTCTTCCCCTCTACAAACAGTGGCGAGCAGACTGTTCCCGACAACCTCCATGGACAAGCAAGAGCAGTGAGTGTGAGAGTGGCAAGGAGCTTGAATCAGTGGCATTCTGATTGGGAACTGCCTTCGCGATCTCTGTCAGTGCAAGGTGAGGCTTGGTCCTTCTTCCTTGATCTCGTGTGAGATCCCTCTTAGATCATGGTTTTCCTATTGTAGCCCAGATCTCCGCATTTGGGAGTAGGGCAGTGACCTTGAGCCGGTGAACAGGGGAAGGGAAGTGATGTCGACGAAGCTCTAATTGTTGGTATATGTCTTGATGTCCTCTCTTTCTTTTCAGTCCAGTTCGATGTTGTGGATTTGCCTTGGTTGAGCATGATCGGTTGTGTTGGCAGTGGGTTTTTCGGCGAACAGGGTAGATTCGAGGGAAATTATTGTCGGTGGAGTCCCGAGGGTAGGTATATCTCGGACTACCTCTTTTCCTTGTTGTTGTTAATTTTGGTTGGTTGTGATGTTTTTGTTGGGGTTGTGTGATCTGTGGAGTCGATTTCCTATCGATGGGGTTGGCTGTGGGTAGGAAAATTTCTGGTTGTGGATGGTCTGATGCCGGTTGTGCACAACTATGAGTGGGAATTTTTGGCCGACTGTGAAGAATGGTTCTATCCTAAACTTGTCTAGGCTGTGAATGATCTGATGGGCGACTGTATAGGGTTGTGAGTGTTGTTGTTGGCTGTGAATGAGCTGTGAAAGAGCTGTGAACGACTGTGAACGGCTATGATGGCGGTGATGGCTGTGAAGGTGAGTTGTGTGGGTTTTTGGTGTTCTGTACGGGGACTAGGAATGGGTTGGAGCAGCTCGATCTCGGTTGTGATGCATCGTTTAAGGCTGTGAATGGGTTAGTAGGAGCTGGAGTTGATTTGGAATGGTAAGGCCTTTGGGTTGGATGTGTTTGGAGGGTGTATCGAGGTGTTGTACTCATATTCGATAGATTAAGTGAATACAGGGTCGATGTAGAATCTAGTTTGTATGATTGTTGTGTGCTTGAAATTAATTATAGTTGATGCTATTTGGAGGACGTAGATACGAGGTAGGTTTGTGACCGTGAAGATATTTATTTCGAGCTTTATAGCAGGTGGGTAATATTTCCTACCCTGGTCAAGTAGCAGCTAAACCCTGAAGTATATAACTTCATATTATTATCACTTTGACCTTGACTCCACTCTAGTTTTTCTAATGCTTGATACTTAGTCTTTGCCCTTTTAAATACTCTATTGTTGTTATCACATTTTCCTTCATCAGGATTATGAGTTATAGATGTGATGCATGTAAGCCTATAGTTGTTCAATTAGGTGTATTTAGTAGAGTATGAATGAAGACTTGATTTGTAAATGGGATAAATGGTCATCCAGGGGAGTAGGTAATGTCCTGAACATAGAATTGAATCTTATGATAAATCCTTATGTTGTGTACCCATTTCTAATCATGTGTTTATGTATGGTCATGTGGATTATGGATAGTGCGTCGCTACGGACCAGTGGTCCTAGCTTGGTTGTGATCAATTGAGTATGACTCTTTGTAGGATAGAGAGTGTGTTGATCAGATTAGTATGACTCTCTGTAGAATATAGAGTCTGTGATGGATGTCTGGGTAGTGACTGTTAGAGTAGCCAACAGTAGGGACCCCCATTGTGTAGCTAGCTCTTTACGCTTATATGTTACTTGTTCATACTGCCCACTCGGCCACTCGAGAGTAGTGGTTGGTGTTGAATTGGGAAAGTTATCATGTCGATCCACCTAGGCTACCCTGGGGTCGTGGTAGCGGTTGGGGTGAGCAGGCATGACCATGCATCCTGCATTGTCATGTTCTTATGGCTATATATATATATATACAGTCTATATGTATGCTTGTTGAGATGTTGTATTTGTTTGTACTATGCTTGCTGCATTTGATTGTACATCATCTTGCATTCCACTTGCATATTTTTATATGGTCATGTGTGGATTACCAATGTTGAGTTGGTTAGACTGTTTATAAAATACCACAGTAAAAAAATATATATATTAATAATAATAATAAATATTATTGTTGGATAGATTAAATTAGTGATACATGGTTAGGAATTTACTTAAACCTAACCTAGATTTAAATCTTATGGGTTAATTGAATGGATCTAGGGTTAATGGCTTATAGGGTCTGAAATCTGACCCGTTATCCCCAAAACCCGACCCGTTTACCGTTCCTTTATTTCCTCGCAGTCTTCATTACCTGCGCTGATTCTTCCCGAATGTTTTCTCCCATTCGAGACTTTTCTCTTCTGAAACGTGCGACTCTTCTTCTCTTCTTCTTGCGATCTCTACAGTAGTCATCCATTTGATCGCCGAGATCTTGGCCTCGCCGGAACGTGGAGGAGAGCCGACTGTGGTTGGACGGTGGCTTGGAGCAGGGGATCTCATCCTCCCGCTGTGCCCCATCCATCGTCGGAGCTGCTGCCCTCTCAATGGAGCTTTATCGATCGTCGCTCCCTTTTTCCACCCGATCTTGACCGGCTGGTTCTCTTCTCTTCTCTGTGTGTTGTCGACCGATCCCTCTTCTCCCTTCCATCGCAAGCGCCATCGCATGCGACGGTTAGCACCCACAGCCCATGTCGGTGCAGCCTGCCCTTCCGATCGTGAGCTGCTCTATCTCTGCTGAGCAAGGTGTTTGGGAGTTGCTTCACGACATCTGCCAAAGCTAGGGTAGTAGGGGTCTTTCCGGTGAACAGGGCAGAATTGGGGATTTGCTGCCGGTGGGGTCCAGGGATGGTAAGCTTATTCTATCGCCTCTCTTTTAGTTGTAAATTGCTAAATTTGAGTTGTGTGTTCTGTGAAGTCGTGGAGGGCAGTGAAGGAGGTTATTCTATTGAGGTAAGGTTTATGTTGATCCATGATTTTATCATGTTTTGTATGCTACAACATGGTTGTTTGTGGTGATTTGGTTGTCGACTAAGGTCGTGCTGCTCTGTTTGGAGGTTTGTTAGGCTATGGATGAGTTGTGTGATTAACTTCGGGTTGGTCATATCTTCAAATTGGTATGGACATGGATGTAAATGGCTATGGATTAAGCTGGGTTGCGATGAGGATGTCAATTAGGGTGGTTAGATCCCTAAATTGATGGAATTGTGAGCTGTGAGGGCTGTGGTGGATTGATTTATGAAGAAAGGAGTATATGTTGGAGGATCGATGGCCGACTAGAGGGGGTGAATAGCCTTATATGAACTTCGATCGCGTCTTGATTGTCTACGATTAGGTTAGCACAGCGGAAATATAATGCTAAAGTAAAACAATTAAGACAATGCAAAGAAACAAAGAATACAAACGCTAACAAGGCATGTAACGTAGTTCACGGCCCTTGCCACTAGTCCACGACACGATTCATTCCAGGTGAATCATGCCTAAACCAATTCCACTAGTCTCTCCTTTGCACTAAGCTAGGTGGAGGTAAATCTTTCTTACAGAATCTCCCTCTTTACAATATGATTGAAATAATAGCAAGAAAGAGGGAAGAAAATGTTTGGGGCACTTGGGAGTATGATTGGAGTTCAAGCATTTTTCTCCCCAAGTGACCCAAGGCCCCTTCTTATAGGGAAGAGGCTATTCTTCCTATTGGGCACTGAGCAATCGACTGATGAAGTCATCAGTCGACTGCTGCTATAGTCATTGCATCGCAATGACTTCATCCACGTTGGATTCCAACCAATGGCTCCTACATCAGTCGACTGATGGAGCCAACAGTCAGTGACCGAATCGATCACTCAACTGGAAAACCTTCTGTGCCCAAAATTACCTCGATCAGTCGACTGTCATCCCTTGGCAGTCGATTGATGGTCGAGCAGTCGACTGCCAAACCCTAGCAATCGACTATTGGGCCAGAAATGGTTCAGTCGAACACCGGTCGAGTCCAATCGACCTAGAGCATCCGACTGCTACCTATAGTAGTTGATTGGTGTCGGGTAAAACCTTAAACCAACCTTCAGTTGAGCATTCGACACTTGACTTAGCCATTCGGTTAAGTTCACCTATGAGCTGCTCCATCCTGGGTTACAATCGCTCACTCTCATCTCCCTTGGAGTCATTTGCCTTGAAGCTCTCTTCGTCCTGTCATGTCCCTCGGATGCACCAAACGCACGACTTCACAATGTCATCCTTCACGTCTCGCCCTGAAGTCTGCTTCCTTGGCTTCACTCCAATGCTCCTCGTCTGGCGATCCCTCGGATGCACCAAGCGCATGGCTTCGCAATGTCGTCCTTCACCTACTCAAGGACCGAGTCATGAGATAGTGATCTTGCCAATGTTTTGTCAAGCTAACCATGTGTGAATTACTAAGTCCTGCATGACTTCAACACACATATCAAATGCACAAACAGCCTAACTTAAACCTTTGCCACACACATCATTCATGGGTTGATTGCACTAACAATCTCCCCCTTTTTGATGTGTGGCAACCATATTTAAGTTAGGTGAAACATTAATCAAAATACATAAGGAAGGAAAGCATGTAAAACATGGATATTAAACATGAATATCAACTCCCCCTTAATACATGCAACTCTCCCTTAACACATGCTAATTTCTCCCCTAGCATGATTAACTTAAACTTAGTCATTTCTCCCCCTTTGACACCATCAAAAACATCTAACATAAGTCATATAAGCATGACATCAAGTCTAGGGAACGAAAAATACCAAACTCAAACTCAAAACCTGATAAAATAAGTTATTGTGCTCATGCACATTACATCATTCGACTGAATCAGAGAATCAGTCGACTGACACCTATATTTTAGAATTTTTGATTTCCGAAGTCCAACTTCATAAATGCATTAAAAATTCTAAAAAATTTGAAAAATCATAAAATTTAGGGAACATATTTCTTGTAAGTCCTTTTATTAGTGAAAAATAGTTTTTCATGAAAATTAATTCTATTTTCGAAAATTAAGCAAAAAGTCTCAATTTTGTATCAACTTGAAAGCTAGTTTTGCCTTAGAATTATTTTTAAAACATGAACACACAGATTATTAAAAATAAAATGGTTTTATAACATTTGAAATATCTAACCATGATCTTTGGGCAATATGTCTATGAATTAAACATATGTTTTCCCCATGATTGGTCTATTATTGCTATCATGATACCTATAATGACTCATCAAAATATTTTAATCATAAGTGAGTCATTTGTATCATTCTAACATCTCACCCATGCTATGTTTCCAATCAAGTTAGCCTATAGTAGGATGTGAGATGTGCATAAAGGTATTTATACTTAACCAAAATTTCATGCAATTCTACCCAAGGTTAAGTATCATGCATAAATCCCTATTATGATCATAATACAATATTATCATTTAATTTGCATATCATGTTCATAAAACAAATATTATCATTCAAATCATAAATCATGATTATTTATCAACTATAAAATCAAGCATAAATCATGATTTAAGCATTCAATTTATGGGTTACTGATCACTATCATTTTATTGCATTATTTTGGTCCTTAATATCACGTTTTTTATCCTCTCTAGTGATTTATTATTGATTATTTGCATGTTTATTGAATTGGATAATCTTTTGGACCTAATTATAAATTCTCCAATATTGTAGCCTTATATGCAAAATCTGTCTTTATTTGTAGGAGATCCAGATGAGCCACTGGACTAGACTCAAGTTGGATCAAATATGACTTCATCTAGGACGAGAAAGATCATTTCAAACTGGATTAATCTGGACCTTTCATCAAGATTAGAGGCAATTAAATCAAGGGACCATATTTGATCGTCTGGGAAAAGCGATGGATTCTGAGCCATCTATCCAGATTTGGAGAGATCCAGTCCATACATTTTGATCTGGACATCTGAGCCCTTCATCCAGATTCGGTCGATCGTGATTATCCATTCAGATTCAATCAGTTCCATTCATTAGAGATCGGAGCAATCTTGATCGTCCAATGTGATGGCTCAATCTGAGCCATTAATCTGAATCTGGAGTGATCCGGCCCATACATTGTGATCTACACATCTTGGTTGTTCATCCGGACCGTTGGATTTCAATCGTACCTTCAGATTTATCAGATCCGACCATCTAGAGTTGAATCGATCACCACCGTTGGATTGAGTAGCCAAATTAAGCCAACTTAATTGATTAATCAAGCCCTAGCTCTAAGGAACGGCTGAGATTGAAGGGGCAATTGAATCGGATGGCTCAGAAAAATCATTTAATCAACCTTCTCTTCGTGCAGCAACAGAAAAGATCACCAAGTGCAGCAGAATCCTCTCCACGCGAGCGAGCACCGGCGCCGCCACCTGCTCCTTGTGGGCGACCGATTGCCAGCGCCGCCGCCTGCTCCTCATGGGCGAGTGACGGCGGGGGATGCTTCTTCCTCCTCGCGAGCACAGCGGCACAGACCCTAAATCGCGATAGCACCGAAGGCAGAAAGGGCTTCTTCCTCATGAGCGACGGCGACGACCTCTTCTTCTTCCACGCACGGAAGAGGGAACTACTTAGGACTCGCTGTCAGCGACACGCAGAAGAAGTTCCTGCAAAAAGGAGATCGCGAAGAACAGAATCGGCGACGTGTTTCTTTTTCCCCCCTTTTATCACGCGTGGCAAGCAGTGCTTCCTCCACGCGGCGGTGGCAGGTCCGGGCATCTCTTCCGGCGGCTTCCTTCCATCCAAGCCAGCGGCGATCCCCTTCCTCAACCGGCGATGAGATGCTGGGATTCCAGCCAGCTCGTCGACAGCAAGCAGTGAAGGCGATTCCAACGCTTTTCACTAGTGAAACTTCCAACGCTAACTGCCGGAGCTGAGAGCCGCAGCTGGACGAGATTTTGGACTGTGGTGATTGCTACTGTCGGGATTCTGCAGAACCTGTTTCCAGCTCACGGCAGTGATATTCCTTCTCCAATTTCCAGCGACAACACTTCATTTCATCGCCGACGAAGAGTTTCAACTTCTACTTCGATTCCATCCTCTCCATGCAGTGTCGATAGTTTCATTGTAGTATAATGGTGAGTATACTCGGTTCACAACTGAGTGACTCAGGTTCAGTCCCCGATGATGGAACTATGAGCTGATGCACTTTCATAGAGTCATCCATAGATTGTCAGGTTCCGATGTCATTGTAGTATAGTGGTGAGTATACTAGGCTACAACCGAGAGACCCGGGTTCGGATCCCGACAACTACACCAGACTTCGATAGTTCCACACCATCCACCGGAGAAAAGGGCTCTCTTCATCCATCAATTCAGCACTTGCCGGAGGATTTTCGACAAGGATCCAGCCATATCATCCACCGGAGGAGCTTGATTGGATTGTCGTCACCGTTGTGGAGATCAGTGGTTATATTTGGATTTTGTCCATTGATTTGGATGTTTATCTTATTTACTTTGATGTTTAATTTTAGTGCATAATTCAGTTGTTATTTTGTAGTTAATTAAGAGCTTAGTTGTAGTTTACTCTACATTTCAAATTCCTGCACTTTCTTTATGTTTTTAATGCTCTTGTTTTGAATGCTTTCCTTTACATGCTTAGTTTAGATCTTCTTTAATTTCATTGTCATCATAGTTAGTTAGATTAATACTTTAATTACTTGCATTGTCTTTCATTCAGTAGGATTAGTCTTTTAAATTCCAAACCCCCATTCAGTAGGATTAGCAATAATTAGAAATCTTAAGTTTACTATTCTATCTATTACACTCGTTTGGAAACGATCCAGGCCATCCACTATGCTATATTAGTGTAGTTAGGGGGTTCAGTAATTAATTTGAAATGGTACCACGACACAAATCGTCGTTATCAAAATTTGGCGTCGTTGCCGGGGAGTGTAATGATGCTTAGTAAACTTAGGATTATTTTCCCATTTTTCTATAAAAAATATATTTAGGTCTTCATTCTTTCATTTTCTGTATATCCATGTATTTTGTCATGTTTACTTCCTGTGTCTTTTGATTTGTTTGTTGGTGTTTCAGAAAAGACCAAGAATTCTCTTTTTTGAGAAACATGGATCTCTATAATTAGCAGTATGGAGACTATGATGATAGTTAGCATCATTGATCAAACAGCTAGATCAAATTGCAACATCCTTTAGCCAGATGCAGCACGAGAGTTCATTCAACCTCCATCAAAGACCACTTCTGTGGATATCGATGCGCTTAGGGAGATGGATTGTGGAGCGAGTGATAGGCATGTTAGTAATATATGAGAGATGTCCTAAGGCAATCGCCTTATGTATGAACCATTTATATGATAAATAAAGATTCACTATTTGAGTATACATATTTAATGTATTTGATTGGATCTTAAACTCATTTACTGAATGTCCACGATACGATTCACAGCATGAGAGAATTTGTGATTGGATCACAACTAGTGAGTATCTCTACATGTGTAATTGTGATGTATCGGAATTATCCCTAGTCGATGAATTGATGGATTTGGACACCATCAATTCTGTCGAGACTAGCACGAGGTATACTCCTTGGTGTATCCAAGCAGCTGATTCTCACTGGCTGGAGACATTGTGATGTCCGGAGTTAATCGTGGATGCTAGTTATGGTAACTAGTTCATTGGAGTGACCAGCCGTAAGACTTCATATGAGTCTCTGCATATATAGATATGTCAATGAAGTTCTTACTGTAGCTTAAGTGCGATGTTCCTTTGACTTGCGGTATTCAAGTCATCTTGATCATGGAGACTTATGCTTTGATATCTTAAGCAAACATCTCTAAGGAGATGTAGACCCGGGATGATTGGGTATAAGTCGAAGTGATCGAAGGTGTTTGAATAGCCTATAAAGGATTCACCACTCCTTGCGAGGAGATGTATACCCATGGCCTCTCGTCGGATTGTTACTAAAGTCTTTGGCCAAAGCATTACATGTTTAGAGTAAGGTACTCTTCGATACATATGGAGTAACTAGAATCCGTAGGACGAGGAAATGATACTTGGGCTAGGTGTGACGTAGTCAGCCTAGTGGGGACTGACACAATAGACCATGTCCTGAACCAAGTGGGTATAAGATGAGTGAAGGGAATGGGGCACGATTCATTCGAGCCAAGGGTTTCAAAAATAGTTCGATCAACCGTTGATCTTTTCGGTTAATTGGGGATCATGATGTACTACTAGGTGCCACTCATGATCGTTCTATAATTAATGGTTAATTATGGATGGCCAACATAAACCGAGAACCTATTTGGTCACACGCACAACGAGTGTAATCCAAAGGATTTAAAACGAGCTTGAGAATGGGATTCTCAGACCGAGAGAAACTATGTTTGGTTGGACCAAACATAAAGCGAGCATGAAATTGTTTCAGTCGCAATGGAAGCGTGGATGGGCCGTGTCTTATGAAGACATAATGGATAGACCAAAATGGTTTGGTTCTAATCCAATGGATGAGAATAAACCAAAGGGTTTGGTTTATATTAAACGAATGAACCAAAGGTTGGTTCGGTTCGTTTTAACTTAAAATAAACCATCATGGTTTTGTTTATTTTAACTTATCTTAATGGAGCGGGTTAACGGGCTTTATGGATATGATCCATTAACCATTAAGAGAATTAGTTCTCTATAAAAGTGGGCTTAAGGGATTGTTAAACCCTAACTAATCCAATCATCCAAACCCTAGCCGCCCAACACAAAGTTGCCGCCACCACTTGTGTTGCCGACCCATAGCTCCTCCAACCGGCGCGTATAAGGCGGCTTCCTTCCTCCTCGCCCGGCGTCGAGTCTGCGGAAGAGTTCCGGCGATCCTCCTTAGGTTTGGCATCAAGGTAAGCACTTCTTTGTTGGCGGCGCTATCTCCTCCACCAAGCTGTCCAGTTTTCTGACAGCTTCTTCTCCTTCGGGCGTCGTTTGGGCCGACGGTTGGTTAGTGCTCGCCGCTAACATACCGGGGATTTGATCTCCGGTAATCCTCTGAGGTGGAGGACGAAGGATTCGTCAAACGGTTGACGAATACCTCTCCGGAGAAGCGAGTTTTTGAGAACTCGTTTTGGGTCCGAATTTGGATTCGGATTGTGATCATCTCTCGATCACGTCGTCTTCAACACGAGGCTAGTAACCCGTACGAAGACGAAGCTCGTGACTTAGCGAAGTCATCCCGAGGAGCTCGGCGTGGATACGGATAGAGACGATTCTTACGAGGATCGTTCCGGTTGATGCCGTTCCCGCTACACGTCATACGGAAGGTATAACGTAGTTTAATTTCCTTTTATCGCAATTTTAATTTACGGTTATGTCTACACTTGTTGTAATAGCATGCGTGTGTTGTGTGTGTTGTAATAAATAGGAGTATTTATTATTTTTATTGCTTCCGCTGTGCTCATGTTTACGAAACATGATCGAACACACACACGCCGCGGTGCCGGAAACCCAACAGTGGTATCAGAGCCCAGGTTGTGTTTCGACATAATCGTAAAATTGGTTTTGCGATAGTCATAATGTATTTCTGGAAATTTTCTAATTTTGGAAATTTAGAAGTATTTATGGAAATTTTTCAATTTTGGAAAGTCTAGAAGTATTTATGGAAATCTTCCACTTTTGGAAAGTTGGAAGTATTTATGGAAATTGATATTTTCCATAAATAAAATATTTGATTAGATTCTGAAAATTTATTTCCTAATTTAATCATGATTTGATTTGGGAAATCAAATCTTAAAATATTTTATTTCCATAAGTAGTTTTAATGATTTAGGAAATTGGTTTCCTAAATAGATTTTCCTTAATCAAATAATTCCATGAATAAAATATGTGATTAGATTTGGAAATTTGTTTCCTAATTTAATTATGATTTGATTTTGAGAATCAAATCTTAAACATATTTTATTTCCATAAATAGTTATGACATATAAGGAAATTATATACATGACATAATTGTATGCCATGTAATTGCATTAGATGCATAACATTATGCCATGCGTGTCGTGACATGTAGATGTATGCCATGTATGCCATGGCATGTAGATAATAGTTATTTGCATGCAAAGAGAATGAGACATAAAAACCCTTAATCAATATTAAAGCCTACACCTTCCATTAATATGGTTAGAACCAGAGTTCTGTTTCTTGTTTGGGTTGTTGGACTCTCTCCAAGCCCGGCTCGAACCTGAATATGTTCAAACCATGGAATAGTTTAATACTAATATGGTAAGAGTCAGAGGTCAATTGTTAGCTTTGGTTGTTGGACTCTCTCCAAGCTGGGCTAATTGGTTGAATGCACTCTAACCATATTAAAACTATGTCCTGATTAATGGGTTGGCTTTAACCTAGAGCATCGGCTTGTTGGACTCTCTCCAAGGTCGATGTAAAGGGAGGTGAAGTTGGGTGCTATGCATATGATGCATACTTGTTAATGTGTTAACAACCCGATGTATGTGTGAACATTCAATTAGTTGATAGCACATTGTGATAGTTGCATATATACGGGATATGCACGTATAGATGATACCTACCGTCGTAGTTATGAATGGCTTGTTGGACTCTCTCCAAGGTTGTTCATAACTATGATGGATATCAGCCCATTCGGAGATGGACCTACAATCTCTCGAAGTGATTTTGGGGTTTTTGAAATTCGAAAAAATGAATGGGATTTATAAATGTATATTGATGCATTTTTAAAATCATTTTCTCATATATGCTCGTTTTGTATTTCTAGGTCAATAAATTGATCATGACGTCTTTGAATTTGCGCACTATTTTGGATTCGAACAAACTGACTGGGCCTAACTTCCTGGACTGGCTTAGAAACCTGAGAATTATTCTCAAGGCGGAAAAGCTTGCATATGTCCTTGAAGAGCCTCTTCCTGACCGTCCTAAGGACGATGCAACTCTAGACCAAATGTTGGTCTATCAGAAGCATGTGGCAGATTCTGAGCTGGCGAGTTGCATCATGCTAGCGGCGATGGTACCTGAGCTGCAGAAGCAGCATGAGCATATGGATGCTAACACTATGGTCTTCCATCTTCATGAGTTGTTCGATGAGCAAGCAAGATCCGAAAGGTTCGAGGTCTCTAGGCTCCTCTTCACCACGAAGATGCAAGAAGGTTCGTCTCAGAGTGCTTTGTGCTAAAGATGAACGGTACATCGAGCGCTAGCTACCCTCGCTTTTGTGATGGATCATGAGTTAAGTATTGACTTAATGCATTGTTTGCCCAAGAGTTTCTCGCAATTTGTGATGAACTATCGGATGAACAAATTGGAATCCACCATTCCCGAGCTCCTCAATATGAAGATCGTGGAGCCTTCACGTGAAGCATGAGGAGAAGGCGGTTCATAGTTGATTCCTCAAAGAAAGGTTCTAAGAGGAAGGCAAAAGAATGTAAGAAAGGAAAGAAAAGGCAAAGAAGGCGGAACTAAGAAAGGGCACTTGCCATCACTGTGGGCAAGGAAGGCCACTGGCGAAGAAACTGCAAGATTTATCTTGAGTCCATGAAGAAGAAGAAGGCATCTGATGCCTCATCCTCTTCAGGTATCTTCGATATTGATTGTCATTCTATTTCCTTAGACACTTGGGTATTGGATAATCGGGTGTAGCTCACATATATGTAATGACATACAGGCTAAGGAATAGAAGAAGACTTGTCGAGGGGAGTCAAATTTGCGAGTCAATGGAGCAAAGGTTCTTGCGGCGCCATCGGAACTTATTTGAAGCTCCCTAGTGGACTAGTCTTGAACCGACAATTGCTATTATGTTCCTTCTCTAATAAAGAACATTGTTTCTATTTCTGCTAAATAGAAATGGTTTCCATTTAACGCTTAGTAACAATTGTTGTTATATAACTTTGAATGGCGATACTTTATGGAACTCGGAACTTTGAGTAATGGCATTTATACGTTGGGACGTATCCGGTGACATCTTCAATATCGGGCGAGCAACACGCTGCTCGAAAGGATAATCACATAGACTATATGTGGCATTGTCGTCTTGGCCATATAAGCAAGAAACGCATGTCCGAATTACACCGATGTGGAATTCTGGAATCGTTTGAATTGGATTCATACGATACATGCGAATCATGCTTAAAAGGCAAGATGACTAAGTTACCTTTTACTGGAAAAGGTGAACGAGTGGGAGAGTTACTAGGTTTAGTACATAATGATGTGGACCTATGTCAACTCAAGCATTAGGAGGCTATAGCTACTTCATTACCTTCACCGATGATCACTCACGGTTTGGGTATGTGTTCTTGATGAAACACAAGTCCAAGCCTTTGAAAGGTTCAAAGAATTCAGAAATGAAGTAGAGAAACAACATGACAAAAGTATTAAAATACTGATCGGATCGAGGTGGTGAATACTTAAGTCAAGAGTTTCTTGATTATCTAAGAGACAATGGCATATTGTCTCAATGGACTCCTATACACCACAAAGATAATGGTGTATCCGAGAGGCGAATCGACCTTGTTGGACATGGTCGGTCAATGATGAATCATGCGACTCTTCCCAAGTCCTTTTGGGGTTATGCACTTGCATACCTGCTTACTTGTTAAATGTAATGCCTACCAAGGTAGTCTCAACTACTCCATATGAGATATGGAATGGTAAGAAACCTCATGTATCTTACTTGAAGATATGGGGTTGTCCTGCTTATGTGAAGCGGACTGTATCAGACAAACTGGATGCTAAGTCTGATAAATGTCTATTTATTGGATACCCTAAGGAAACAAGTGGTTACCAATTCTATCATCCTGTGGAACAAAAGGTGTTTGTTTCAAGGCATGCTGTGTTTCTAGAGAAAGAGTTTCTCTTGCAAGAAAACAGTGGGAGTGTCGTCGAGCTTGAGGAAACTCGAGATACTCAAATAGACATTGATGAGATACCTGGTGAAGCACAACAGCCGATAACTCATAGTGATGAGCAATCGGCTGGACCTACTGTAACACCACATCTTCGTAGATCTGGTAGAACACGCAACATTCCTGAGAGATATGGATTTCTCATAAGTGAATCGAACGACGTGTTACTCATTGATGATGAGGAGCCTACCAGTTATGAAGAAGTGCTGACAAGTTCAGAAAGGGATAAATGGCTTGATGCCATGAAGTCGGAAATGGATTCCATGTATGAAAACCAAGTTTGGAACTTGGTTGACCCACCTGAAGGCATCAAGCCTATAGGGTGCAAGTGGGTTTTCAAGAGGAAAACCGACATGGATGGTAATGTGATTACCTATAAGGCTAGATTGGTGGCAAAAGGATATCGTCAAAAACAAGGTGTTGATTATGACGAAACCTATTCGCCTGTAGCTATGCTTAAATCCATTCGGATGCTCCTGGCCATAGCGGCTCATTATGATTATGAGATATGGCAGATGGATGTGAAAAACAGATTTCCTTAATGGAAACCTGCTCAAGGACGTGTATATGATACAGCCTGAGGGTTTCACATCGGTTGATAAAACCAAGGTATGCAAATTGTGACGATCCATTTATGGATTGAAGCAAGCATCCAGGAGCTGGAATATCCGTTTTGATGAGACAATCAAAAAGTTTGATTTCTCTCAAAATCCAGACGAACCTTGTGTGTACAAGAAGGTTAGTGGGAGTGCAGTCGTATTCCTAGTATTGTATGTCGATGACATACTACTTATAGGAAACGATGTTTCAATCTTACAGTCAGTGAAGGTTTGGTTATCCAAGACATTCTCCATGAAAGACCTGGGAGAAGCAACCTACATCCTTGGGATTAAGATCTATAGAGATAGATCGAAACGGTTGCTTGGTCTTTCGCAGTCTACATATATAGACCGAGTGCTAAAGAGGTTTAGCATGTCGGAATCCAAGAAAGGTTATCTGCCCATCAGGCATGGGGAACACCTTTCGAAGTCTATGTGTCCGCGCACAGAAGACGAGAGGATTTGCATGAGTAAGATTCCCTATGCATCCGCAATAGGATCAATCATGTATGCTATGTTATGTACGAGGCCCGATGTATCGTACGCTCTAAGTGTCACGAGCAGATACCAATCCGATCCAGGAATGGATCATTGGGCATCTGTTAAGACGATCCTTAAGTACTTGAGAAGAACTAAGGATGTGTTCCTAATATATGGAGAAGGGTACATGGTGATACGTGGGTAGGATGCGGATCCGACATGCAAGGATGATTCCATGTCTTAGTCCGGTATGTATTCACCTGGAATGGAGGCGCAATAAGTTGGAAAGGTTCCAAGCTTGACACTATAGCGGATTCTGCCACTAAGGCAGAATACGTTGCAGCTTTGGAAGCAGCAAAGGAAGCGGTTTGGATCAAGTAGTTCATCTATGAACTTGATGTGGTCTCATCAATGATCCAAACATGTGCTTCGCCGCTATCATCTTATCAGAGAAATCATCAGTAGGAATGAAATACAAATCGAGAAAATTCCCACTGAAAGGAACTTAGCGGATCCTTTGACTAAAGCATTACCTCAAAGTAAGTTTGAGGGTCATGTTGGTGCTTATGGTATTGGATACCGTAGCGATTGGCATTAGGCCAAGTGGGAGTCTGTTAGTAATATATGAGAGATGTCCTAAGGCAATCGCCTTATGTATGAACCATTTATATGATAAATGAAGATTCACTATTTGAGTATACATGTTTAATGTATTTGATTGGATCTTAAACTCATTTATCGAATGTCCACGATACGATTCACAAAGATGAGAGAATTTGTGATTGGATCACAACTAGTGAGTATCTCTACATGTAATTGTGATGTATCAAAATTATCCCTAGTCGATGAATTGATGGATTTGGACACCATCAATTCTGTCGAGACTAGCACGAGGTATACTCCTTGGTGTATCCAAGCAGCTGATTCTCACTGGCTGGAGACATAGTGATGTCCGGAGTTGATCGTGGATGCTAGTTATGGTAACTAGTTCATTGGAGTGACCAGCCGTAAGACTTCATATGGTTCTCTGCATATATAGATATGTCAATGAAGTTCTTACTGTGGCTTAAGTGCGATGTTCCTTTGACTTGCGGTATTCAAGTCATCTTGATCATGGAGACTTATGCTTTGACATCTTAAGCAAACATCTCTAAGGAGATGTAGACCCGGGATGATTGGGTATAAGTCGAAGTGATCGAAGGTGTTTGAATAGCCTATAAAGGATTCACCACTCCTTGCGAGGAGATGTATACCCATGGCCTCTCGTCGGATTGTTACTAAAGTCTGCCAAAGCATTACATGTTTAGAGTAAGGTACTCTTCGATACATGTGGAGTAACTAGAATCCGTAGGAGAGGAAATGATACTTGGGCTAGGTGTGACGTAGTCACTAGTGGGGACCCGACAATAGACCATGTCCCGAACCAAGTGGGTATAAGATGAGTGAAGGGAATGGGGCACGATTCATTCGAGTTGAAGGGTTTCGAAATAGTTCGGATCAACCGTTGATCTTTTGCTAATCGGGGATCATGATGTACTACTAGGTGCCACTCATGATCGCTCTATAATTAATGGTTAATTATAGACGGCCAACATAAACCGAGAACCTATTTGGTCACACGCACAACGAGTGTAATCCAAAGGATTTAAACGAGCTTGAGAATGGGATTCTCGATCGAGAGAAACTATGTTTGGTTGGACCAAACATAAAGCGAGCATGAAATTGTTTCAAATGGAAGCGTGGATGGGCCGTGTCTTATGAAGACATAATGGATGGACCAAAATGGTTTGGTCCTAATCCAATGGATGAGAATAAACCAAAGGGTTTGGTTTATATTAAACGAATGAACCAAAGGTTGGTTCGGTTCGTTTTAACTTAAAATAAACCATCATGGTTTGGTTTATTTTAACTTATCTTAATGGAGCGGGTTAACGGGCTTTATGGATATGATCCATTAACCATTAAGAGAATTAGTTCTCTATAAAAGTGGGCTTAAGGGATTGTTAAACCCTAACTAATCCAATCATCCAAACCCTAGCCGCCCAACACAAAGTTGCCGCCCAGCTTGTGTTGCCGCCCAGCCCATAGCTCCTCCAACCGGCGTCCAGAAGGCGGCTTCCTTCCTCCTCGCCGGCGTCGAGCTGCTGCCGGAAGAGTTCCGGCGATCCTCCTTAGGTTTGGCATCAAGGTAAGCACTTGGCTTCCTTTGTTGGCCGGCGCCTATCTCCTCCACCAAGCTGTCCAGTTTTCTGGACAGCTTCTTCTCCTCTCGTCGGAGCGTCGTTTGGACGACGGTTAGTGCTCCGACAGCGGCTAACATACCGGGGATTTGATCTCCGGTAATCCTCTGAGGTGGAGGACGAAGGATTCGTCAAACGGTTGACGAATACCTCTCCGGAGAAGCGAGTTTTTGAGAACTCGTTTTGGGTCCGAATTTGGATTCGGATTGTGATCATCTCTCGATCACGTCGTCTTCAACACGAGGCTAGTAACCCGTACGAAGACGAAGCTCGTGACTTAGCGAAGTCATCCCGAGGAGCTCGGCGTGGATACGGATAGAGACGATTCTTACGAGGATCGTTCCGGTTGATGCCGTTCCCGCTACACGTCATACGGAAGGTATAACGTAGTTTAATTTCCTTTTATCACAATTTTAATTTACGGTTATGTCTACACTTGTTGTAATAGCATGCGTGTGTTGTGTGTGTTGTAATAAATAGGAGTATTTATTATTTTTATTGCTTCCGCTGTGCTCATGTTTACGAAACATGATCGAACACACACATGCCGCGGTGCCGGAAACCCAACAAGGCATACTACTCCATAGGACTCCTATGAATCATTGTGTTGTGATGTGATTTCGGACGCTGATGGATGTGATTTCATTGATGAAGTTGTTGTTGTTTCAGATGTTGAGGATGTTGATACAGGAGTGGTGGATAGCTGGACACCCCCAGACTAGACACTCCCACTTGAGATAGAGTCTCTAAGAAGTTGCTGATGAAAGCCCTAACAACAAACGCAGTAATCCTATCGCAAGGTTGGATACTTTTGCTAAAATACCTCCGACCACCAGAGAGTACATATGATGAGGCGATGAGCATTTCGGAGGGAGCAACATGGAACTACCCTGATCACATCAAGAGAGCACTCACCTCCATCCGATCCATCCCACTCCTAGCCTGGATTTCTTACTGGACCGCCTCCAACTACCAGGACCTCAGGGGAGTTTGTTCTATCCCATCTACTTTTCTTTTCATTGTATATACCCTTCTTTCACTTCATTTTACTTTATTTGTTTTTGTTTTAGTTGTTATGTTTCATTTGTTGAGTTTTTATTTTGTCGGTGCTTTCAAATAAATTTCCTATGCATTCCCTTATATCATCTTAGAAGTCGTGAAAGCTAGTTAAATTTGATTGTCGAGTTTCGGGGATTTATTGTTATGAATGGATTATTCAATTGCATATGGTTACTCCTTGGTGATGGATTCTGTGTTGATAGATTAAAATGATTTTTTTTCATTCCAAATGAGAATTGTGCCTATTTTTATTGCTTGAGTGTGGTGCACTTGTGGTTATTGTAACTCTAGAACTTGCTTTGATTCTTTCGAGACCACACAACTATAGGTTTGCATGATTACTATGAAGGCAATCTCACTTGTTTCCCTTTACTTCTTTTATTATCACATGCTATTCGAATAATTTTCTTATCACACGTCATATCATTTTCATTATTTATCCCATTATCTTTTCTACATTTTCATCATGTCATTTCTCTTCCATTTCTATTTTTAGATGTGGAATATTGAATGTTACATGATGAGTATTTTGCCCGGGACGGACAAAAGTTTAAGTGTGGGGGAGAGAGTGGCTCAGGAGAATTTAGTGGAAACATAGGCAAGTCGTGCTTGATCACCATGAGCTAGCCATGCTCTTTATCTTTTTAGCTGAGCTTGATGTTGGAGCATAGGGAAGTGCACTACATGTTGAAGAAAAAAAGTGAAAACAAAAGTTTGAAAAAAAAAGCTGAAAAAAAAGAGTTGAAAAAAAAATAAATTGTGTACCCATGAAATAAATAAGTATTGTGAAAATTTTTGACATGTGGTGTCATTCATTTTTATTTATGTGTGATAGTATTTTTGTTAATGACATCCCTTATTGCAGTTATTGAGAGAATTATTTTAGATCATATCTGGACTTGTATTATGAATGTGATAAGGATTGTTTACATGTTTAGTGGATGGTAAAATGCTAGCTTGGATGAAAACTTTTGGAGTATTACTTTCTTGTACTCATCTATGTAGCATTTCAGTATTTCCATATCTCCTTGCATTTCTGTAGCTATTTCATGTTTCCTTACTTTCTTGTACTCCTTTCTTTCCTTTCACACATATTGTCATTTCCCTTGCATTCATGTTTCCCTTACATTCCTAATAAGTCTTCAGTGATTGTGTATTCTTATATGTATATAGTGGTGAAGGTAGAAGAAAAGCAAGCATATGATAGTGCATAAACCATAAGTAGCTTGAGTGAACTCCACTATTATATGCTTATGAGAGCGAGAGAAACCACCACGTATCTTGTGAGGCTTAATCATTCTTAGTTTATTCAGGATGGATTAAAGTCACCATGTTTGTTAACCTGTGTAAGATTTGAGTCCATGATTGCTTAAGTCTTTGAGAGTTGACAATCCTAGGTAACTTTCTTTCACGATTTTCTATGTATGCTTGGGAATTGCTAGAGAAATATACTTTCAGTTTACTTTTAGTTTTCTTTACTTGCTCGGGACGCGCAAGAATAAGTGTGGGGGAATTGATCACTACCATTTTATTGCATTATTTTAGTCCTTAATATCACGGTTTTTATCCTCTCTAGTGATTTATATTGATTATTTGCATGTTTTATGAGTTGGATCATCTTTTGGACCTAATTGTAAATTCTCCTATATTGTGGACTTATATGCAAAATCTATCTTTATTTGTAGGAGATCCAGATGAGCCACTGGACTAGACTCAATTTGGATCAAATATGGCTTCATCTAGGACGAGAAAGATCATTTCAAACTGGATTAATCTGGATCTTTCATCAAGATTAGAGGCAATTAAATCAAGGGACCAGATCTGACCGTACAGGAAAAGCAGTGGATTCTGAGCCATCTACCTGGATCTGGAGAGATCCAGTCGGTACATTTTGATCTAGACATCTGAGCCCTTCATCCAGATTCGGCCAATTGTGATTATCCATTCAGATTCAATCAGTTCCATTCATTAGAGATCGGAGCAATCTTGACCGTCCAATGTAATGGCTTGATCTGAGCCATTAATCTAAATCTGGAGCGATCCGACCCATACATTGTGATCTACACATCTTGGTTGTTCATTCGGACCGTTGGATCTCGATCGTCTCTTCAGATTTATCAGATCCGACCATCCAGAGTTGAATCGATCACCACCGTTGGATTGAGCAGCCAAATTAAGCCAACTTAATTGATTGATCAAGGCCAAGCTCTAAGGAACGGCTGAGATTGAAGGGGCAATTGAATCGGATGGCTCAGAAAAATCATTTAATCAGCCTTCTCTTCGCGCAGCAACAAAAAAGATCACCAAGCGCAGTAGAATCCTCTCCTCGCGAGCGAGCGCCGGCGCCATCGCCTGCTCCTCGCGAGCGAGCGAGCGCCGGGGCCGCCGCCTGCACCTCGCGGGCGAGCAACGGCGGGGATGCTTCTTTCTTCTCGCGAGCACAGTGGCGCAAACCCAAAATCGCGACAGCACCGAAGGCAGAAAGGGCTTCTTCCTCGCGAGCAACGGCGGCAACCTCTTCTTCTTCCGTGTGTGGAAGAAGGAACTACACAGGACTCGCCGCCAGTGACGCATAGAAGAAGTTCCTGCAAAAAGGAGATCACGAAGAACAGAATTGGCGGCGTGTTTCTTTTCCCCCCCTTTTATCACGTACGGCAAGCAGCGCTTCCTCCACACGGCGGCGGCAGGTCCAGGCGTCTCTTCTGGCGGCCTCCTTCCATCCAAGCCGGCGGCGATCACCTTCCTCAGCCGACGATGAGATGCTAGGATTCTGACCAGAGCATCGGCAACGAGCAGTGAAGGCGATTCCGGAGCTTTTCACCGGCGAAACTTCCAACGCCAACTGTCGGAGCTAAGAGCCGCAGCTGGATGAGATTTCGGAAGGCTGTGGTGATTGCTACTGTCGGGATTCTGCAGAACCTATTTTCAGCTCACGGCAGTGATATTCCTTCTCCAATTTCCAGCAGCAGCACTTCATTTCATCGCCAGCGAAGAGTTTCAGCTTCTACTCCAATTCCATCCTCTCCACGCAGCGCCGGTAGTTCCAATGTAGTACAGTGGTGAGTATACTCGGTTCACAACTGAGAGACTCAGGTTCGATCCCTGGCGGCGGAACTACGGGCTGCTCCACTTTCACAAAGTCATCCATAGATTGTCAGGTTCCGGTGTCATTGTAGTATAGTGGTGAGTATATTCGGCTGCAACTGAGAGACCCGAGTTCAGATCCCGGAAACTACACTAGACTTCGACAGCTCCGCACCATCCACCGGAGAAAAGGGCTCGCTTCATCCATCAATTCAGCACTTGTCGGAGGATTTTCGACAAGGATCCAACCATATCATCCACCGGAGGAGCTCGATTGGATTGTCATCACCGTTGTGGAGATCGGTGGTTATATTTGGATTTTGTCCCTTGATTTAGATGTTTGTCTTATTTACTTTGATGTTTAATTTCAGTGCATAATTCAGTTGTTATTCTATAGTTAATTAAGAGCTTAGCTGTAGTTTACTCTACATTTCAAATTCCTGTACTTTCTTTATGTTTTTAATGCTCTTGTTTTGAATGCTTTCCTTTACATGCTTAGTTTAGATCTTCTTTAATTTCATTGTCATCATAGTTAGTTAGATTAATACTTTAATTACTTGTATTGTCTTTCATTCAGTAGGATTAGTCTTTTAAATTCCAAACTCTCATTCAGTAGGATTAGCAATAATTAGAAATCTTAAGTTTACTATTCTATCTATTACACTCGTTGGGAAACGATCCGGGCCATCCATTATGCTATATTTGTATAGTTAGGGAGTTTGGTAATTAATTTGAAGTAGTACCATGACACAAATCGCCGTTATCAGTTACACATTATCATCACCCAACACTAACTCAAAAATCATCACCCACATCCTTATAAGTCAACCATTTTACATGATATAAAGTAAGTTCACTCATGGTTGACTATCCTAGGGTTTTCCTAACTCTTAAGGATGGACTTGGGAACCCAATACACATTCTTCTCAATAGGGTCTACCAAGTACTCCTTTGGGATCCATTTCTTAGCTACCATTGTTGTTTTTGTTTGTCCCTTAGCAATCAAACAATGGTAAGCCTTCTCATTTTTGGATCCCTTATATCCTAGGCCTTTCTTGTTAAAGCTAGTCCTTTAACTCCCAATTATCATGTTAAAAGTATTGGAGCCTATTGTGAATTTCTCTAAGGCCTTAGTTAGAAAATCTACCTTTTCCTTTAAGATTCTATTTTCTTCTACACATGCATCATTAATACTAGAAGAAATACAATCATCATGTGAACATGCATTTTCAAGTTTTTCTTCTAGGGCATTAATTTCATTTTGCATGCACTTATTTTTCTTCTTAGCCCTAAATAAGTCCTTAGTTAAACTATTAATCATGGAAACAACTTTCTTGGGAGGGAGATTCATTACCTCACTTACCCAATCTCCTTCTTGTGATTCTGATGAGGATGACGATGAAGCTCCCCCTTCACTTGAGCTCTCCTTACTTGAGCTTGTTTCTTCTTTTTCGGAGGAGGTGGGGTCCAAGTCTTCTCTTTCCATTAGGGCAAGGCTTGTGAAGGCTTGATCTCCCTCTGATGAGGATGGATCATCCCATGTCGCCTTGTGTGCCTTGGCCTTCCCTCTTTCTTTTATTTTTCTTTCTTCTTCTTTCTTCTTGCTCCCCTTCTTCTTGTCTTCTTTCTTTCTCCTTTCTTCCTTGCTTTTGTTCAAGAGGGGACAATCATCCCTTATGTGTCCCTCTCCTTGGCAATTATAGCAAATGATTTTTCTCCTTGGCCTTCTTCCCCTATCATGAGATTTATTAAACTTAAAATTTTTCAATGCACGCCTTACCTTCCTTACCATATATGCTTCCTCATTGCTATCCATTGATGAGGAAGATGAATCTTCATCAGATGAGGAGGGTGGTGTATCCTTCTTCTTCTTCTTTCCCTTGTCGGCAATTAGTGCTAAACCCCTTGATGGCTTGATTGGCTCTTCTATTATTCCTTCAAACCTAGTCTCATGCAATTCCATGGTGGAGAAAAACTCTTCTAGAGTGCTTACCTCTAAATTCTTCGAAATATAAATGGAGTCCACCATAGAGTGCCACTTTGAAGACCGGGGGAATGCATCAATAGCTTTTATGATCATGTCCCAGTTAGAGAGCTTCTCTCCTACACTTGTCAAGCCGTTAATAATCTCTTTAAAATGAGAATGAAGAGATATTACCTTCTCCCCTTTATCGATTTTGATGTTGTTCAATTGAGAGCGGAAGAGGTCTCTTCTTGCAAGATTCGCCTCAGAAGTGCCTTCATGAAGCTCTATAAGCTTTTCCCACATCTCTTTGGCACTAAGGCACTCTCCAATCCTATTTATTGCAGGGGATCGGATGGCCGGCTAGAGGGGGGGTGAATAGCCCTTTTCGTTGGATGTCGTAAATTGCTCGTTCTTCTTGCGTTGGTTGTCTACGATTGTCGTTAGCGCAGCGGAATAACAATAATAATGAAACTAACAACAATACATAATCACAACACAAGATTTACGTGGTTCGGAACCGAATGGTTCCTACTCCACGGGCGAGCTCCTCGAGCTCTAGTTATGCGCACGGCACTAACTATAACACTCCTTTTCGATTACACGTCGGAGGTGGAGAAACCTCTCACAAGCAATTACACTAAGTAATGAAATACAAGCAATACAAAGACAAATACGAAATACACGTAAAGAACACTTTACAACGCTTGCTTTGAACCCTTTGCTTGTTGCTTGCTTTAGATGGCTCTTGAAGGTCTGGAATGCAGCAGCAATTCCCCTCCAATAGCTTCACAAAAGTCTTGGCGAAATCCTCCAACTCGAGCTCCATTTATAACCTGCATCAAGCTGTTTTTCGCGCCCGTGATCGCCAAAAGGCCCGATCATTGCCCTGTCCGTTGTCTCACAATGGCGGATCCACGCGTCGGACAAGTTCCAAGCGGATCTCCTACGATCATTGCGGTGGCGGTCGGTGTGACCTAATAATCGGCCCGATCGACTACGGGCGTCGTAATGCTCGCACTTCCATCGATCATTGCCATCACGGCGGTCATTGCTCATCGGCATCGATCATTGCCGATCCATAGCGATCGGCGCCGAAACCTGAAAACACTGACCTTACACCGGTCGAACCCTAGTCGACTTGGACCCGATCGGCCGCACCTATGCGATCGATTGCCGTCGGGCAAACCTCAAACACCAAGTTGTTTGAGCCTCCGACACTCAGTCTTAGCTACTTGGCTAAGTCCACATCCCTCATGGAGTTCCCCACCGAAGCTCTCTTCCCTCGGCCTACGTCCCTCGGATGCGCCAAGCGCACGGCTTCGCAACGCCATCCTTCGCGTCTCATACCCTAGAAGTATGCTTCCCTTTGGGCTCACTCCATTAGCTCCCGTCCGTGGTCCCTCGGATGCACCAGCGCGTAACCGCAATGCCATCCTTCACCGACTCAAGGACCCCGAGCCTAGTGAACTTACCAAGTCCTCAAGACTTCCCACATGCACCAAGCGCACGGCTTCGCAATGCATTTCTCACCAAGCACCAAGCGCACGGCTTCGCAATGCTTTGGACTTTCCCATGCCAAGGCTTCCCCCTTGGACTTCCACACCAAGCTCCATGCTTGGATTTTCCATGCCAACCCCATGTTGGACTTTCCCATGACAATCCCATGTCATGAGTTTTGTCTATCATCAAAATACCATCAAGGTACTACTCGAGTCAAACTCGAGTCAACCTGGGTCGATTGCACCAACAATCTCCCCTTTTTTGATGATTGACAAAACTACCATCTCAAGTCTACCAATTCTCCCATATTGGCAATTCTCATATCCCAATGAGAATTCCAACGAACCCTAATTGGTAACTTGGTAACTTCTCCCCCTTTTTGACATTACATCAAAAAGGTCCTCCCCAAGAGTATGAATGTCTCATATCCCAATGAGATCTTACAATCTCTCCCTTGGAGGAACACATGCCTACAATCTTTCTAGTGATCCCATATCACTTAAAGAGAGGCAACCCAATTTCCTCCTATGAGGAAAAAGTACACATCCATCTTCCCATGATGGATACCTCTCCCTAAAGGTTTGCTCCCCCTTGACCATTGTACCAACAATGTCCTTGGAAGTCCCTAAGCCAATATGAACATTAAAACAATCAAAATTAAGGCAAAGTTCAACAATGAACTCTCTTCCACCTTAAAGTTGATACTCAACCTCAACCCAACTCCTAATCCATATCCGATGGATTTCCACCCTCTCTAATGCTCTCCCAAGCATATCCTAGGGTTAGGAGTGGTTAGGGGACCAAAACATGCTGAACATGGGCCTAACCAATAAGATTTAGAAATCAACTTAGGCGGTCATTGAAATCGAAATCGATCATTTATCGATCATGCCATGGCATGATCGTTGATCTTCATTTCGATTTGACATTCAGAAATGACTTTCCGAAATTCATAAGTAAATATACATAAGTTGATAAATATTGAAATTTGGTATGTATATTACTTATCACAAACATTATGGGTGAAAAATATTGGAAAATTATTTTACCCATTAAATTAGGAGATTGATACAAAGTTCAAAAGTTTAGAAAAGCTTCAATAAAGAGCCCTCTTTGTATCATCCTATTCAATGGTGATAGCTATCAAAAGATAGGCTTCACCAAGGTTTTTCAAAATGTTTTCAAAATGTTTTTCAAACCTTTATTTTCTTTTTCCTAAACATCTCACCAATATCTAGATGTGTAAGACACATACATGTCAAAGTTTTGTGAGATGTGGGTTTTTATTCTTTAAATGGTCTCATGCATATTTCTAGGCAATATTATTTGATTCCCATCAAATCATGTCATAGTCCTTAATTTCATTTTAATTTGTGCATGATGATGATTATGGCATAGATATGATATAAGATAGAAACATATGCCAATATCATGATGTCATGGCATGTGAATGATAACTAATCATACATGACATCTAAACATAACTTTAAACATGATCATGACATTTTTATAGATAAAATGAAAATGATGTCATGACATGGCAAGGCAAATAAAGCATGGCAAGAAAAATATACTAAGGTATAAAATACCTAAGTGTTAAAATTAATTTGCCATTTCTAGGGATTAAATTCACTTTGCCTTAATACCATTAATTTCCCTAGTGTGCCAAAAACCCAAAATGACACACCATTACCTCTAAGACCTATTTGTGCCAATTTAAATCATTTTTAACTTCTCAAACCATATTGGCACACCCTAATGTGTCAACTCTACTATGGTTAGGTTAACTACCCTTCCACTTAGGGTTGACACGCCCTAACCCATTTAGCGTGAATCGATCACGCCCTTAGGAATCCAATATCTATTGGAGCTCCTTGGGTTGACAAGGTATTCCCTAGGGATAACTTCCCTAGATACCTTCCTAATGACCCTTTTTGGCTTTGAAGCCTTAGTCAAATGGGTCTTACTTAGGTCAACTCTAGAGGTGACTCCTCCATTGACCTTCTTAGTGGCTTTCTTGGTTTTCCTTAGGTCCTTAGCCACCAAGCAAACACCATGGCTAGACTTAGGGATAGCTTCCCTATTAGCCTTGGTTTTCCTAGACCTAGAAATTGTTCCATAATCAAATGGAACATTATGATAAGTCTTCTTGGGCTTAGGTTTGTGACCCAAACCTTCCTTGCCCATAAACCGTTTTTGAACCTTAGGTCTTGACTTTTGGGCATTTGACCCTAGAATTGAATTTTCTATGATTCTAAGGGTTTTCTCTATTTTCTTAAGTCTTGATCTCAAGACTTGGTTTTCTAGCTCTAATTTTCCCATTTTTGAATTTTCATTAGGTTTAGGGGAAATGTTTTTCTTTTTAGGCATATGCCTAGATTTCTTGGGATTAATACCCAAGTTTTCTTCTATTCTCCTAACTGACTCCCTAGGTAATATAGGTCTAGTGTTTTGGGTCCTAGATTTGTCCTTAGTTATATGAACACGCTTGGCACCTAGACAATACACCTTATTATTTCTCTTAGCATGCTTTTCATTGATAATGGCAAGAGAACTAAAATAATTCTTAGCATGCTTTTTAACCCTAGGAATTAAAGGTGCATTAAGTAAATTTACCTTAGGGTTAGCTTGGGAAGCTCCCCCTACATGAATTACACCTTCTTGCCCTTTCTTCCTCCCCCTAGGGCATTGACTTCGATAGTGTCCCTTTTGATTGCATTTGAAGCACACAATGTGCTCTTTGCTCTTGATTTTGGGAACACCGGCATCATTTGACTTTGGGTTGACTTTTGGTGTCGATGCCTTCTTCTTAGCCAATTTTGGGCATTTGCTCTTGTAATGCCCTTTCTCCCTACACTCAAAGCATATTATGTGATTTTTATTTAAAATTACAACACTTGAGTTACCTAGGGAGGTGGTGGAGGCCTCTTCTTGATCTTCACTTCTCCCGGATGTAGATGCTTCTTGTTCTTTCTCCGGAATGGAAGATTGCCTCTCCTCCCCCTCAATGCTAGAGGTGGAGGTCTCCACCAAATCATCCACATCTTCAAAGGTGGATGGTGATTCTTCTTCGGCATTCTCCTCTACTTGTGCCGATTGGGAATTTTCTTGGAATTTCGTTATCTTATCCCATAATTCCCTTGCATCCCTATAATCACCCAATCTAGACCAAATAGTATTAGGTAACAAATCACTAATCAATTTGATTACCTCAAGATTTGTCTTGAAATCCTTGACTTGGTCTTGGGTCCACCTAGCCTTCTCAATTTGCTTGTTGTTTTTATCCCTAGGCATTTTAAAACCGTTTTCTATAATTAACATAGAATCAAAATCGGTTTCAAGATATACCTCCATCCGTTTCCTCCACCAAGCAAAATCTCCATCGAATTTTGGTGGATGGATGAAGCCGGCCATTTGTAGTGCTCTCGCGGCGGTTAGTCCTTGAAGAGCGACCTCGGCTCTGATACCACTTGTAGGGGATCGGATGGCCGGCTAGAGGGGGGGTGAATAGCCCTTTTCGTTGGATGTCGTAAATTGCTCATTCTTCTTGCGTTGGTTGTCTACGATTGTCGTTAGCGCAGTGGAATAACAATAATAATGAAACTAACAACAATACACAATCACAACACAAGATTTACGTGGTTCGGAACCGAATGGTTCCTACTCCACGGGCGAGCTCCTCGAGCTCTAATTATGCGCACGACACTAAATATAACACTCCTTTTCGACTACACGTCGGAGGTGGAGAAACCTCTCACAAGCAATTACACTAAGTAATGAAATACAAGCAATACAAAGACAAATACGAAATACACGTAAAGAACACTTTACAACGCTTGCTTTGAACCCTTTGCTTGTTGCTTGCTTTAGATGGCTCTTGAAGGTCTGGAATGCAGCAGCAATTCCCCTCCAATAGCTTCACAAAAGTCTTGGCGAAATCCTCCAACTCGAGCTCCATTTATAACCTGCATCAAGCTGTTTTTCGCGCCTATCAGTCGACTGCCAAAAGGCCCCAGTCGACTTCCCCTGTGTCCGTTGTCTCACAACGGCCAGATCCACGTCGGACAAGTTCCAACGGATCTCCTACCCGATCGCCAGGTCGGCAATGGCGATCGGTGACCTAGTAGTCGGCGCCCGATCGGCTCACGGAGCGTTCGTGATCCCGACACTTCCATCGATCGCCATCCCATCAGCGATCGGCTGCCCATTGTCGATCATTGCCGATCGCACCATGGCGCCGATCGCCAAGCACCAAAACGCACCTTACACCGATCGAACCCTAGTCGACTTGGACGGTCATCGGCACCTATGCGATCATTGCCGTCGCAAACCTCAAACACCAAGTTGTTTGAGCCTCGACACTTTCGATCTTAGCCACTTGGCTAAGTCCACATCCCTCATGGAGTTCCCCACCGAAGCTCTCTTCCCTCGGCCTACGTCCCTCGGATGCGCCAAGCGCACGGCTTCGCAACGCCATCCTTCGCGTCTCATACCCTAGAAGTATGCTTCCCTTTGGGCTCACTCCATTCGCTCCCCGTCTGGCGGTCCCTCGGATGCACCAAGCGCATGGCTTCGCAATGCCATCCTTCACCGACTCAAGGACCCCGAGCCTAGTGAACTTACCAAGTCCTCAAGACTTCCCACATGCACCAAGCGCACGGCTTCGCAATGCATTTCTCACCAAGCACCAAGCGCACGGCTTCGCAATGCTTTGGATTTCCCATGCCAAGCACCAAGCGCACGGCTTCGCAATGCTTTGGACTTTCCACATGCCAAGGCTTCCCCCTTGGACTTCCACACCAAACTCCATGCTTGGATTTTCCATGCCAACCCCATGTTGGACTTTCCTATGACAATCCCATGTCATGAGTTTTGTCTATCATCAAAATACCATCAAGGTACTGCTCGAGTCAAACTCGAGTCAACCTGGGCCGATTGCACCAACATTTATTTCTTGTTGAGGGAGCACATTGTAGAGATGGTGCTTGGCTCTTGAATTTGCAAGGTGTTCCTCTCTTTGCTTCTTGGTCCACCTTGATTTTTCTATTGGCTTCCCTTCTTCATCCCTAGGTAAATCAAAATCGGTTTTGATTGTAATCATAATATCAAAATCTATTTCGAAAAATACCTCCATTCACTTTTTCCACCAAGCGAATTCTCCCTCGAACTTAGGTGGATGAATGTTGGAGCTGGCCATCTCTTGTCATGCTTGTGTTGACGATTAGTCCGCGACAAGCTCCTCGCTCTGTTACCACTTGTTGGAGGATCGGTGGTTGGCTAGAGGGGGGTGAATAGTCTTATATGAACTTCGATCGCATCTTGATTGTCTACGATTAGGTTAGCGCAGCGGAAATATAATGCTAAAGTAAAACAATTAAGACAATGCAAAGAAACAAAGAATACAAACTCTAACAAGGCATGTAACGTGGTTCACGTCCCTTGCCGCTAGTCCACGACCCGATTCGTTCCAGGTGAATCACGCCTAGACCAATTCCACTAGTCTCTCCTTTGCACTAAGCTAGGTGGAGGTAAACCTTTCTTACACAATCTCCCTCTTTACAATATGATTGAAATAATAGCAAGAAAGAGGAAAGAAAACATTTAGGGCACTTGGGAGTATGATTGGAGTTCAAGCATTTTTCTCCCCAAGTGACCCAAGGCCCCTTCTTATAGGGAAGAGGCCATTATTCTCGTTGGGCACTGAGCAGTTGACTGATGCAGTCATCAGTCGACTGCTGCTATAGTCATTGCCTCGTAACTGTAGGGATGTATACTTAAAAGTCTATCTTTTGTATAAACATCTTTATTTTGAAATAAGAATCACATGATCATTGTTTGCATATTTTTATGGTTATGCAATATTGTCTAATACTTTACATTGTAGATAACATGGTGTGTGGTGTTACACAGGAGATCATGTTATCGGCCCCTTGAAAAGTATAAGTAAAGGCTCACAACCGAGATGACTTTGGACAACCCATCGGAATGGTTGTAGTGTGATTTGGTATTGGTTTGTCTTGGCCATAGAATCACACTAGTGCACTTTGTGTGTATTGAGCAGGACCGACTTAGAGGTGATTCGATTTATTGCTGACTAAATAATCGAATCGGACCTCAGATATTATTTAGTACATGCTCTTAATCCCGATATAATAACGGGCACATATACTTAGTACTCATCTCTTTGATTTACCAATGGGCGAGATTTACAGATTAAATCGATAGACTCGGTAAGTTGGGAGATGATATTATTTATATGGTGTGCCGTTGATTATAGGAGGAAACCGTGTCCTATATATTAGGATGATGATGTCCCCTTGAGGAGCTCATAAGGTTCATCATGTAAACCCTGCAGGTGGACTTGGTCGGCATGATGAAAAGGTTGAGTGGTACTACTCATGGAGTTAGATGTTGATTAATTAATGGTGAAATTAATTAATCGACGGACATTCGAGATCTTAAACACGGGGAGAAAATGTACAAATAATATATGGAGCCCATATTATCATATGGGGGTTGGTGAGGTAGATCAATGATGGACCTTTAGTGGATTGGACCATCATTAGTGGATCGGACTTTATGTGGGCTTGATCCATGGGTGGCCAAGACCCAACTCCTCCTCATGGTCCCTAATGTAGCCTATTAACACCTCATGATGCTTAGATCCAATGGATAGAAACAAAACTCTAAGATCCATTGGTAGAGATTAAATCTCTAAGATCCGACGGTTGAGATTAAATCTCTAGATCCGACGGTTGAGATTAAATCCCTTGAACCAATGGTGGAGATTAAACCAAGACTTATCCCTAAACTCTATATAAGGGTGGATTAGGGTTGTTGGCGTGGAGAACACAATGGATGAGGGAATTAGGGTTTGCTTCCTTTGGTGGCTAGGAATCCTAGTTGGTTTAGGATTGGGTTTGGGTGGCTAGGTTTTTGGGAGAAAAGGGTGGGCGGCAACTAATGGAGGTTGTTCTTCTTCTTCCTTGGGTTGGCCGGCCACTATGCTGCTCCTATCTACCTTAGCTTCAACTCATCCTATTCTTCTTCCCCTCTTCCATGGCCGGATAAAAAGGTAAGTTAGGATTAGGGTTTGGGTGGCTAAGTTTTTGGGAGAAAAGGGTGGGCGGCAACTATAGGAGATGTTCTTCTTCTTCCTAAGGGTTGGCCGGCCACTATGGTTCTCCTCTTTACCTTGGCTTGAGCTCATCCTAATCTTCTTTCTCACTTCCATGGCCAGCCATAAGGTGAGCTTGGATTAGGGTTTGGAAGCTTAGGGTTTAGGAGGTTTGGGTGGCACCAAATAAGGAAAGTTTCTTCCTTTCTTCTTCATGGTTTGGTGGCCGGTGCCCATATCACCTCCTCCAGCCCTTATACAGCCCTTATACAGCATCCAAAGACCCCTTCTCCTTCTCCTTGGGTGGTGGAAACAAGACTAAGGGGTTTCCCTTGATGTCTTGGTCGGTTTCCACCATTATCTCCTTCTCCTTGTTGGCCGGCGGCAAGCATTTCTTTTGTTGCTTGTTGGTTGGCCATAGGAAGGAGATGAGCCTTGTTTCTATTCTTCCTCTTGCTTTGGATGAGCAAGGAAGGAAGATATGTGATCTAGGAGCTTCGACTTTTGGTAGAGTCGCCACACGACGTCCGAAAGGAGGAAGGACATACATTAGAAGATCGAGAGGTATATCGATTCTCTAATTTTATATGTTACATGTTTGTATTTGTTTTTCATTTATAATCATGATATATTTCTGTGAATGGCTAAATAATACTTGGATCCCGAGTATAAACACAAAAACCGGCGATCCGGACATCGTCTATTCCGCGGCTACTCGTAGAATAGAGGTTGGTCGCTTGAACAACTTGTTTGTTCAAGTGACCTCTCTAAACGAATAGCACGATGATGACTTGGTTGCTTTGGCAATCCCTTTTGTCTAGGATTAAATTTTTTAATCCGGGGACATCGAAGGGATCACCATGGTCAAGCAACCGAGGTGAAGGGGAAGCGAAGTTTCCCCTCACGGATCAACCCCATCAATTGGTATCAGAGCTTCCGGGCAAAACCAACAATTGGTATCAGAGCCAAGGTTTCCGGTTTTGTGTGTTTAGGATTCGGTTAATTTTATGCACTTTTTCATATATTATATGTGTCGGATAATAGTAGGATATGCGTAGTTTAACTCTTTGGTTGCAGGCATAAGATCCGACTATTATGGCCATGTGTGTGTATGTGATTGTATGTGTGTAAATATTTATTTTGTTGAATCCTCGGGGTTGACGAGGCTAGTATTTAGTTTTTATAAATTAAATACGGCATTGTTTAGCCGCTCTTTATTTTATTTTACTTTCGATCTAGATTCATGTACACTCCCTCGTGGAGTATAGAATCGATGGATGTAAATTAAAATAGGTTTTAGTCTCGGCTCGGATCTCCGGAGGGCTTGTACATGGCGTAGGAGGAGGCGGGCGAGATAGCGATCTGACAGAGCCATATTGAAGACAAAGGCCATAATAGTTGGAAAATAATTTATTTTTCATATTTATTTCTTTTTGTTTGATATGCATGTCGTAGGAAAATTCCTCATTTTCAATTTACTAAGTGGGAAAGGGATATTTTAATTAATTCCCGCGACCTCCATTACAATTTGACGTGTGATGCAACAAACTTGCGTGTCGGCTCTGAGGGCCTTCCTCCCTGCGGATGAGTTTGTTTGTGGATCACTAGGTCAAATAATGGTTATAGGAAATTATCTAGGAGCGTGTGTACTTCCACAGCGGTAAGGCACATAATCCGAAATAATTCCCTTAGTATCGTGTAATGGTGTACACTTAGATGCAAATTAAAAGTATCCTCCCCATCGGAGTCACTGCTTTTATTTGTAGGGCCAAAGAGGAACCAACTATTAATTTTATTTGTCAAAAAGTAAGGTTGACAAGATAATAAAATTAATGGGTAAAACCTCCTCTTACAAATGTAGAATTCGTATACGTCCACACTGCGTGGCATGCGATATTCTCGGTGTTTTGAGGTGTTGGTTGATATCAAAATTTTATTGTTTGAGGAATCAATAATTTTTTGAAATCTAAAGTAATGATCTATGTGATTCTTAGGATTTTCAAAATTTGACTTTCAGTCCACTTGTTGTGATACTAAAGGAAAATAAGCTTGTTATACCCAAATTATGTTGATTGGAAAGGAATCTAGATATTGTCTTATCTGCTAAGGAGTACAAGTATGCACTCTTCGAAGAGTGTCCTCAAACCATGGTTGCTCAAAAAGGTTTCTACTTCCAAGCCGAAAGGCAAAAAGAAGAAGAAACAAGGTGAAGCAAAGGTGGTGGGAGGATCTCATGGAAGAGTGAAGAAGCCGAAAGGCAAGTACTTCACTTAGAAGCAGGATGGACATTGGAAGAAGGACTGTCCCAGTTCGAAACAAAACAATGGTATATCCTTTGGACTAGTCGTTGAAACATGATTAGAGGTGTTATCTACCGACACCTGGTGTGTAGATACGAAAGCCACTAATCATGTCTGCAACACTTTGCAGGGGTTCCAAGAAACCTGATGACTAGCTAAAGGGGAGATTACCATTTACTTGGGCAATGCCACTAAGGTGGTGGCTATTGCAGTGGGAGAAGTTTTATTTATCTTTTGAGGAAAATAAAACTTTGGTTCTGGAAAATTCCATTTATGTACCTTTATTTAGAAAGAATTGATTTCGGTTTCTAAATTATGGATGGATAATCTATTTCTTTTAATGACAAATTTGTAGGGACATTATCTATTCAGGTACATAGATAGGAAATTTATAGCTTGAACCACAAGCTCCCATGATGCAAATAGAAGTTATTAACTCATCTTCTAATTCCGATAAGAGAAAAGAACCTTCGAAGATGAACCAAACATATCTTTGGCATCTTAGGCTTGGTCACATTAACCTAAGCAGAATTCAAAGGTTGATAGCTGATGGACCTTTGGGTTCATTTGTGGTGGAGCATCTCCTAACCTGCGAATCTTGCTTGGAGGGTAAAATGACCAAAAGGTCTTTCAAGGCCAAGGGGTATAGATCCAAAGATGTGTTGGAATTGGTTCATTCTGATTCGTATGGTCCTATGTCTATCCAGGCAAGAGGTAGTTTTGAACATTTCATTTTTTTTTTCATAGATGATTGTTCAAGATATGGATGACACTACGATTTGAAAGTGGTAGTGAGTACCTCTTGGGATAGCAAGGGAACTACTTATCAGAGGTTGGGATTCAATCCCAATTGTCTGCACCTGGCACACCCCAGCAGAATGGTGTAGAAGAGCCAAGGAATAGGACTCTTATGGAGATGGTTAGATCGATAATGAGTTATTCTAAGTTGCCAGATTCGTTCTGGGGGGTATGCGCTGGATATGGCAGTGTATATTCTGAACTTGGTTCCATCTAAATCAGTGCCTTCTACCCCTAGAATTGTGGACTGGGAGAAAGCCTAGTCTGAGATATATTCGGATATGGGGGAGTCCAGCACATGTGCTGAAGGCAGATGCTGGTAAGTTGGAACCGCGTACAAAAGTGTGCATGTTTGTTGGCTACCCTAAGGGAACGAAGGGTGGTTTGTTCTATAGTCCTAGAGATCAGAAGGTGATCGTTAGCACGAACACCAGATTTCTAGAGGAAGACTATGTGATGAGCCACAAGCCCAAGAGTAAAATTGTTCTAGAGGAGTTAAAAGGGGAAGTCACTTCTTTAGT
The DNA here is from genome assembly GCA_025175895.1 of Wurfbainia villosa. Classification (NCBI taxonomy): domain Eukaryota; kingdom Viridiplantae; phylum Streptophyta; class Magnoliopsida; order Zingiberales; family Zingiberaceae; genus Wurfbainia; species Wurfbainia villosa. The sequence continues at coordinate 30,749,998 of CM045992.1, read as the reverse complement.
ACCATCGGTACAAGAGGATATACCACATGTCACTGCACCGCGTGTCACAGAGGATACACAGGTGATACCTCGTCGTAGTGGGAGGGTTGTGAGTCAGCCTGATAGATTCATGTTCTTGGGAGAATCTTCTGATTTGGTCCCTGGCGAACATGAACCTGATCCCTGGACATACGACAAGGCAATCCAAGATATAGATGCAGCATCTTGGCAAAGTGCAATGAATACTGAGATTGAATCTATGGATTCAATTTAGGTCTGGGAGCTCCTATGCATAGCAGCTCATATGGATTATGAGGTGTGGCAGATGGATGTCAAGACAGCTTTCCTTAATGGAAGTCTTGAGGAAACCATCTATATGAAGCAACCAGAGGGATTCATTGCTAAGGGCAAAGAGCATCTTGTGTGAAAACTTAATCGGTCCATTTATGGATTGAAGCAAGCTTCAAGATCTTTGAACATCCGCTTTGATGAGGAAATCCAGTCTTATGGATTTATTCAAAGTCCGGATGAGTCTTGTGTATACAAGAGATGTGACGAAAACGTAGTGGTATTTCTTGTACTATACGTAGATGACATTTTGGTGGTTGGCGACAACATCGAAATGTTATCGGACGTAAGGGTATGGTTGTCCAAATAGTTTGATATGAAGGAATTGGGAGACGTGAGACACATCCTTGGGATCAAGGGATCACTGGAAAAGGATGTTGTGCTTATCCCAAGCTTCATACATAGACACGATTATGGAGCATTTTATCATACGAAACTCCAAGAAGGGTTTTCTACCTTTCAGGCATGGAGTTCCTTTATCTAAGGAGATGTGTCCTAGATCGTCTAAGGTGATAGAGGAGATGAAGGCGGTTCTTTGTGCTTCGGCAGTAGGAAGCCTCATGTATGCGATGCTCTGTACGAAACCAGATATCTGCTTTACCGTGGGCATGGTCAGCAGATATCAGAGTAATCCAGGACAGGGATATTGGACTGCAGTAAAGCATATATTGTAGTGCCTGAGAAGGACTAGGGATTATATGCTAGTTTACTGGGCAGACAAATTACTCCCTGTGGGTTACACGGATTTCAATTTCCAAATCTGATAGGGATAACAGTAAGTCTACCTCAGGTTTTGTGTTTACTTTTGGAGGTGGAGCCATAGTATGGAAGAGTGTCAAGCAGAAATGCATGGCAGACTCTACCATGGAAGCTGGGTATGTGGCAGCCCCTATGGCGGCCAAGGAAGTTGTGTGGCTCAGGAACTTCCTAATGGACTTGGATGTGATTCCTGGTTTGCGCAAAACTATCACAATTTATTATGATAATAATGGTGCAGTTGCAAACTCGAAGGAACCACGAGCCCATAAGGCTAGTAAACACATAGAGCGCAAGTACCACCTGATATGAAAGGAGGTAGAAGTTGCTGTCGCCTAGATTGCATCAGAGGATGACCTGGTAGACTCTTTTCACTAAGGCCCTTCTAGCGAGAGCTTTGATAGGCATGTGGAGGGAAAGGGAATCAGATGTATGGCAGTGTGATGATAAGTGGGAGATTGTAGGGATGTATACTTAAAAGTCTATCTTTTGTATAAACATCTTTATTTTGAAATAAGAATCACATGATCATTGTTTGCATATTTTTATGGTTATGCAATATTGTCTAATACTTTACATTGTAGATAACATGGTGTGTGGTGTCACACAGGAGATCATGTTATCGGCCCCTTGAAAAGTATAAGTAAAGGCTCACAACCGAGATGACTTTGGACAACCCATCGGAATGGTTGTAGTGTGATTTGGTATTGGTTTGTCTTGGCCATAGAATCACACTAGTGCACTTTGTGTGTATTGAGCAGGACCGACTTAGAGGTGATTCGATTTATTGCTGACTAAATAATCGAATCGGACCTCAGATATTATTTAGTACATGCTCTTAATCCCGATATAATAACGGGCACATATACTTAGTACTCATCTCTTTGATTTACCAATGGGCGAGATTTACAGATTAAATCGATAGACTCGGTAAGTTGGGAGATGATATTATTTATATGGTGTGCCGTTGATTATAGGAGGAAACCGTGTCCTATATATTAGGATGATGATGTCCCCTTGAGGAGCTCATAAGGTTCATCATGTAAACCCTGCAGGTGGACTTGGTCCGACATGATGAAAAGGTTGAGTGGTACTACTCATGGAGTTAGATGTTGATTAATTAATGGTCAGTAAATTAATTAATCGACGGACATTCGAGATCTTAAACACGGAGAGAAAATGTACAAATAATATATGGAGCCCATATTATCATATGGGGGTTGGTGAGGTAGATCAATGATGGACCTTTAGTGGATTGGACCATCATTAGTGGATCGGACTTTATGTGGGCTTGATCCATGGGTGGCCAAGACCCAACTCCTCCTCATGGTCCCTAATGTAGCCTATTAACACCTCATGATGCTTAGATCCAATGGATAGAAACAAAACTCTAAGATCCATTGGTAGAGATTAAATCTCTAAGATCCGACGGTTGAGATTAAATCTCTAGATCCGACGGTTGAGATTAAATCCCTTGAACCAATGGTGGAGATTAAACCAAGACTTATCCCTAAACTCTATATAAGGGTGGCTTAGGGTTGTTGGCGTGGAGAACACAATGGATGAGGGAATTAGGGTTTGCTTCCTTTGGTGGCTAGGAATCCTAGTTGGTTTAGGATTGGGTTTGGGTGGCTAGGTTTTTGGGAGAAAAGGGTGGGCGGCAACTAATGGAGGTTGTTCTTCTTCTTCCTTGGGTTGGCCGGCCACTATGCTGCTCCTATCTACCTTAGCTTCAACTCATCCTATTCTTCTTCCCCTCTTCCATGGCCGGATAAAAAGGTAAGTTAGGATTAGGGTTTGGGTGGCTAAGTTTTTGGGAGAAAAGGGTGGGCGGCAACTATAGGAGATGTTCTTCTTCTTCCTAAGGGTTGGCCGGCCACTATGGTTCTCCTCTTTACCTTGGCTTGAGCTCATCCTAATCTTCTTTCTCACTTCCATGGCCAGCCATAAGGTGAGCTTGGATTAGGGTTTGGAAGCTTAGGGTTTAGGAGGTTTGGGTGGCACCAAATAAGGAAAGTTTCTTCCTTTCTTCTTCATGGTTTGGTGGCCGGTGCCCATATCACCTCCTCCAGCCCTTATACAGCCCTTATACAGCATCCAAAGACCCCTTCTCCTTCTCCTTGGGTGGTGGAAACAAGACTAAGGGGTTTCCCTTGATGTCTTGGTCGGTTTCCACCATTATCTCCTTCTCCTTGTTGGCCGGCGGCAAGCATTTCTTTTGTTGCTTGTTGGTTGGCCATAGGAAGGAGATGAGCCTTGTTTCTATTCTTCCTCTTGCTTTGGATGAGCAAGGAAGAAAGATATGTGATCTAGGAGCTTCGACTTTTGGTAGAGCGTCGCCCACACGACGTCCGAAAGGAGGAAGGACATACATTAGAAGATCGAGAGGTATATTGATTCTCTAATTTTATATGTTACATGTTTGTATTTGTTTTTCATTTATAATCATGATATATTTCTGTGAATGGATAAATAATACTTGGATCCCGAGTATAAACACAAAAACCGGCGATCCGGACATCGTCTATTCCGCGGCTACTCGTAGAATAGAGGTTGGTCGCTTGAACAACTTGTTTGTTCAAGTGACCTCTCTAAACGAATAGCACGACGATGACTTGGTTGCTTTGGCAATCCCTTTTGTCTAGGATTAAATTTTTTAATCCGGGGACATCGAAGGGATCACCATGGTCAAGCAACCGAGGTGAAGGGGAAGCGAAGTTTCCCCTCACGGATCAACCCCATCAATTGGTATCAGAGCTTCCGGGCAAAACTAACAGTAACGGCTTCATCCACATTGGATTCCAACCAACGACTCCTACATCAGTCGACTGATCATCCCCATCAGTCGACTGATGGAGCCAACAGTTGAGTGACCGAAGTGATCACTCGATTGGACAACCTTCTGTGCCCAAACTTGCCTTAATCAGTCGATTGTCATCCCTTGGCAGTTGACTGCCAAACCCTAGCAATCGAATGTTGGGCCAGAAACGGTTCAGTTGACACCGATCGAGTCCAATCGACCTAGAGCAGTCGACTGCTACCTATAGCAGTCGACTAGTGTCGGGTAAAACCTCAAACCAACCTTTGGTTGAGCATTCGACACTTGACTTAGCCATTCGGCCAAGTTCACCTATGAGCTACCCCATCCCGGGTTACAATCGCTCACTCTCATCTCCCTTGGAGTCCTTCGTCTTGTAGCTCTCTTCGTCCGGCCATGTCCCTCGGATGCACCAGATGCACGGCTTCACAATGTCATCCTTCACATCTCGCCCTGAAGTCTGCTTCCCTGGCTTCACTCCAATGCTCCTCGTCTTGAGGTCCCTCGGATGCACCAAGCGCACGGCTTTGAAATGTCATCCTTCACCGACTCAAGAACCGAGTAATGAGATGGTGATCTTGTCAATGCTTTATCAAGCTAACCATCTGTGAATTACTAAGTCCTGCATGACTTCAACACACATATCAAATCCACAAACAACCTAACTTAAACCTTTACAATACACATCAAAACACATCATTTATGGGTTGATTGCCCTAATAGTATATTGATCTATAGTTGGTTGTGCTATTGAATTCGGTGTGGATAGATGTGTGTCTGATGATGATCTTCTCTATAATTGTGTATGGAGTTGAATGTTGTAGGTTAGCATATTTGCTAATTGGAAATGGTGGGTTTAATTACGGTGTAACTGTAAAAGTTGAGGGATTAATGTGAAGGCTTGATTAAGTTAATTGGATAACAAGATCAATCTAGTTGATCAGGATACGAAGTCGATGTAGGAGTCGATTCGATCATTCGTTGTATGCTTTCACTTAACCATATTGTTATGATATGTGAAGGACGTGGATATGAGACAGGACCACAGCCGTGAAGATATTATTATTACAAGCTTTATCACAGGTGGGTAATTTTCTACCCTGGTCAAGTAGTAGCTAAACCTTGAAGTATATAACTTCATATTATTATCACTTTGACCTTAAATCCACTCTAGTTTTTCTAATACTTGATAGAATTGAATCTTATGTTAAATCCTTGTGTTGTGTACCATTTCGGATCATGCGATTATGTATGGTCATATGGATTGTCGATAGTGCGTCGCTACGAACCGAAGGTCCTAGCTTGGTTGTGATCAATTGAGTACGACTCTCTACAGGATAGAGAGTGCATTGATCAGGTTGGTATGACTCTCTAAAGGATAGAGAGTGTTATGATCAGTTGAGTATGACTCTCTGCAGGATAAAGAGTGTGTTAATCAGATTGGTATGACTCTCTATAGAATAGAGAGTCTGTGGTGGATATTTGTATGTGTGACTATGCATTCATGCTATTTACATGCATGCTGGCGATTAAGTCTCCCTTGTGGTTGAGAGGGTCGTCAGTCATTCTGCCTCCACGGTTACTCATAGGAGGAGTAACTGGTGTGAGGGCAGAGCATTTGATGTGTCACACTCTACCACTATAAACGGTGGTAGTTGGATTTGTGTACAGTTGTCCTGCGTGTATGACACTCAACCACTCATGGGTAGTAACTGTCGGAGTGGCCAACAGCAGGGCCCTCGTCGGATAGCTTGCTCTTTACACTTATATGCTACTCGATCATATTGGCCACTCGGCCACTCGAGAGTAGTGGTTGGTGTTGAGTTGGGACAGTTGTCATATTGAGCCACCGAGACCACACTGGGGTCGTGGTAGCTTTAGGGTGAGTCGGTATGACCATGCATGCTGCATTGCCGTGTCTTATGGTGTTTTGCATATTGCCATATATATACATATATGCATGTATATATATATATATATATGGATGATTGTGATTAGTATATATATAGATGCAGTTTATATGTATGCTTACTATGATGTTGCATTTGTTTGTACTATGCTTGCTGTATTTGTTTGTACATATTCATACATGCTATTGCATTTTCTATATGGTTGGTTGTCAGATATCTGTATACTTGTTGGTCGGTCTATTTGATACCTTTGATCCGTATCATGATATAGTGTGAGGTAGTATTACTCTTCATGTTGTATTTTGTGGATATATGCTCAGGTTGGATGAGTGTAGAGTAGCTGACTGTCAGGTATGTCAGCATCTTTTGTTGTTCAGTTGTTTAGAGGGTATATGCATGTATATATATTTATTATACTGATGTATATCTGATGTACCTATAGATTATATATGGTTGGATTACATGTGATATTTTATATATACATGTTCTTTCCTATTACCGCTGAGTTATACTCACCACCACGAACTTTGGATTTTTCTATCGCCCAGGTAACAGGTAGAAGTCTTTGTGAAGGCTTGGAGCACCGCTGGCTGGCAACATCTCATCTCACTTCCGAGGCTCCTGTGGTCGTTTTGGGCTTTCCGTATGTTGTGTTATGTACTTGGAGTTTTACGTGGTGCTATGCATTATGGATTTGTTATGTGGTGTACACAAGTGTTGTTTCAGATTTTCAGTCGGTATTTTTCTTATGATGTGGTCAATCATACCGGCATGCACTATGTGTAGGTTATATGTCATTGTATAGTTTCCGCTGTGGTTTGTTGTATGTATATTTTTTTATATATGTTGTTGTGACTGCGACCGAATAACCTTGTATAAATAGGATATGTTGCCACGTACAGGAGAGATGTTGTCCGTTTGCTTTTCGGCTCGGCATACTCTTAGGGCGTGACACTATTGTATACCTTTGACCAGTACCTTAAGGTGATATGGGATGGACCCAGTTCATTGTGTATTGGACATAGAACGGTAGTTGTTGGGAATCGATTGGCCGGCTAGAGGGGGGGTGAATAGCCCTCGTTCGTTGGATGTCGTATTTTGCTCGTCTACGAAAACGTTAGCGCAAGCGGAAGCAATAAACTAAGACAAGCAAATAGAAGTAAAACAAAGACAATACAAACACGGAGATATAACGTGGTTCACGGCTACGCCGCTAATCCACGGTCCGATTCGTCCACGGTGAATCACTCCGAAACCCAATCACTATTGATCTCTCCTTTGCACCAAGCTAGGTGGAGGTAACCTTTACAAACACTCCTCTTACAAATAGAATGGAAATAAGCTTGAGTAAGAGGATGGAAAGCTTTAGGGAACTTTGGGAGAGTATTAGAGCATAAGCATTAGCCTCCCAAACCCTTACCCCCTTCCTTTTTATAGAGGAAGAGGGTTTCTTCCCGTTGACACAGGATCGGATCGGTGATGCCCTCGATCGGTCGGACCGATCTCGTAGCCGCCCGATAACAATAACAGCTGCTTTCCACGTTGGATTCCATCCAACGGTATTGGCATCAGTCGACTGATGGGACCATCAGTCGACTGATGCTCGATCAGTCGAGTTCTCAGTCGAGTCGACGCCATTACGTGCGTGCAGTTCCATCGATCGGCCTTCCTGGCGATCATTGTCGACATCGATCATTGCCGATTCCATGGCGATCGCCGCCCTAAACCGGTCTTATACGGTCGATCAACCCATCGACTCGAGCGGATCGCCGCCATGACATGGCGATTGGTGGTGTCGGGAAAACCCATCCGACACTTGGCCAAATGGCCAAGTTTCACCTAAGAGCTACCCCTTCCCGGGTTACAACGCTCACTCTCATCCCTCGGAGTCCCTCGCCTTCGAAGTTCTCTTCGTTCGCGGCCACGTCCCTCGGCAGCATCAGGCACACGGCTCTGCAATGCTCCTTCGCGTCTCTTGCCTCGAAGTCTACTTCCTCCGGCTTCACTCCAAGCTTCTCGTCCGGCGGTCCCTCGGACGCTCCAAGCGCACGGCTTCCGCAAAGCAATCCTTCACCGACTCAAGGCACGAGTGATGAAATGTGAAACTCGCCACGGCTCGATGTGCGAATTACTAAGTCCTGCACGACTTCAACGCACATATCAAATCAACAATACCAACCTAACTTAAACCCTTTGCCACACACATCAAAACCTTATCATGGCAAGAGATTGCCCTAACAATCTCCCCCTTTTTGATGTGTGGCAATCCGTTTAAGTTAGGTAAACATTTGATAAAAATTTCTAAGGTAAGAAAAGCATGTAAGTATAAACATGACATAGCAACATGCAACTCCCCCTTAATCAATGAAACTTTCTACACAAATTTTCTCCCCCTATCATATATTTCTCCCCCTAAAATAATTAACTTAAACATAATTATTTCTCCCCCTTTGACACCATCAAAAAGATTAACACTAAGTTATAAAACCCATGGCATCAAGTATAGAAGGAAAAAATACCACAAATTGAATTAAAAACTGAATTCGGCCTTCACTGTTCTGATTTTCAGGCCATCGATCGTAGTTGGATACGTCGGCACATGATTTTCTGGGATTTCGATTTTTACGTCGAATTTCAGAAATGCGTTAAAAATTCTAGAAAATTCAAAAAATCATAAAATTTGGGGAACACATTTCTTTTAAGTATTTCTATCAGTGAAAAATATGTTTTCATGAAAAGTAATTATATTTTCTGATATTTACCAAAAATCCAAAAACTTTAAAAACTACTAGGTTTTTGATCATGAAAGTATCAAGTTTGACACCTAGTTTTGGTTCCAATTGTTTCAAAACATGAATACATGTATTTTAAAGTGAGAAATTGTTTTGAAAACATATGAAATATCCAACCATGATCTTTGGGCAATATGTCTATGAATTAAACATAAGCCTTCCCCATGATTGGTCTATTATTGCTAATTTGATACATTAAATGACCATCTAAATGCCATAAGCATTAGTGGACATTTGTATCATCCTAACATCTCACCCATGCTAAGTTTGCAATCAAGTTAGCCTATAGTGAGTGTGAGATGCATCCTAGGGGGTATTTATATATACTTAACCAATATATTCATACAATTCTATCATGGTTAAGTATCAACCTAACAACCTACATGATCATAATGACATATATGATTTAATTTCACATTATGACCATGAAATACATGTTTTCAACAAATAATAATCATGCATTAGGCATTATATGATGATAATTAGCAAAGTATCACCTAAAGCATGATTCAAACCTATTTCTCATGATTATGTGCCAAAAACCAAAATGATAAATCATGATTACAAACATACATGACAATTTCAATAGATATCATGATTTAGGCATTATTATCTATTTATGGTCACGTTATCATCACCCAACACTATCTAAAAATGTTGTCCCGTCATCCTAAGTCAACCAAAATATGATATAGGTTAAATCCATATGGTTGACTACCCTAGGGTTATCCTAACCCTTAAGGATGGATTTTGGAACCCAAAATAGATTTTTGCCTATGGGGTTCACTAGAAATTCCTTGGGGATCCATTTCTTAGCTATTGCTTTGTTTTTGTCTTGTCCCCTAGCAATTAGGCATTTATAGGCCTTCTCATTTTTCTTCTCTTTATATCCTAGGCCCTTCTTGTTAAAACTTGCCCTTTGGCTCCCAATTATCATGTTAAGGGTATTGGAGCCAATTGTGAATTTTTCTAGGGCTTTGGTTAAATAATCTACCTTTTCCCTTAAAGCCCTATTTTCATTTATACATGCATCACTAACATCTAATGGCATATATTCATCATGTGAGCATGCATCATCATGGCAAGAAGAAATATTTTCACTTAAGCATGCTTTTTCTAATTTTTGCTCTAATTCCTTAATTTGATTAAGCATGCTTTTGTTTTTCTTTTTCATTCCAAATAAGTCCTTAGTTAAACTAGAAATTATGGAAACTATTTTCTTAGGAGAAGCATTCGTTACCATAGTTTCCATATCCTCTTCTTCTTCTTCGGATGAAGAGGATGTAGAGGCTCCCCCTTCATTTGAGCTCTCCCCACTTGTGCTTGAATCTTCATTTGAGGAGGAGGAGTAATCCGAGTCATGAAGAGCCATTAGTGCTAGGTTGGCAACAAATGCGTTCTCTTCTTCCGATGATGATGATGAGGCAAGGTCATCCCATGTCTTTGCTTTGAGAGCCATGGCCTTCCCTTTTCCTTTTGCCTTCTTTTCTTCTTCCTTTCTCTTGCTCCCCTTCTTCTTCCTCTTCTCTTCTTTCTTTTTCTTCTCTTCCTTGCTCTTGTTTAGGAGGGGACAATTATCCCTTATGTGCCCTTCTCCTTGGCAATTGTAGCATATCACCTTCCCCCTTGGTCTTCTACTCCTATCATTTGATTTGTTAAAATGAAAACCCTTTAAAGCACGTCTTACCCTCCTTACCATATATGCCTCTTCGGTGCTATCCATGGAGGAGGAGGAAGATGCTTCATCGGATGAGGAGGAAAGGATTTCCATCTTCTTTTTCCCTTTGTTGGCCATCAAGGCTACTCCCCTTGAAGTTTGGACTCTAGGCTCTTCTTGTATACCTTCAAGCCTTGTCTCATGAAGCTCCATGGTTGAAAAGAATTCCTCCAAGGTGCTTACTTCTAGGTTCTTGGAGATGTAAAATGAGTCCACCATGGAGCTCCATCTTGAGGACCGGGGAAAGGCATCTATGGCCTTCATTACCATATCCCGGTTCGATAGCTTCTCACCTACACTCGTTAGCCCAATTAATATTTCTTTAAATCTAGAATGTAGGGAAGTTACCTTTTCTCCCTTTTCAAGCTTGATATTTGATAATTGGGAGCGGAGGAGATCTCTTCTTGCTAGCTTTGCCTCCGAAGTGCCTTCATGAAGTTCAACCAACTTCTCCCACATCTCCTTGGCACTAGAGCACTCCCCAATTCGGTTTATCTCTTGTTGGGGAAGTACGTTGAGGAGATGATGCTTAGCCCTTGAATTTGCAATGTGTTCCTCTCTTTGCTTCTTAGTCCACCTTGTCTTCTCTATTGGTTCACCCCTTTCATCCCTAGGCAACTCGAAACCATTTTCCATTATAAGCATAACATCAAAATCGGTCTCGAAGAATACCTCCATTCGCTTCTTCCACCAAGCGAATTCGCCGTCGAACTTCGGCGGGTAGATGTTGGAGCCGGCCATCTTTTTGAAGTGCTCTCGCGGCGGTTAGTCCTTGAAGAGCGCCTTGGCTCTGATACCACTTGTTGGGAATCGATTGGCCGGCTAGAGGGGGGGGTGAATAGCCCTCGTTCGTTGGATGTCGTATTTTGCTCGTCTACGAAAACGTTAGCGCAAGCGGAAGCAATAAACTAAGACAAGCAAATAGAAGTAAAACAAAGACAATACAAACACGGAGATATAACGTGGTTCACGGCTACGCCGCTAATCCACGGTCCGATTCGTCCACGGTGAATCACTCCGAAACCCAATCACTATTGATCTCTCCTTTGCACCAAGCTAGGTGGAGGTAACCTTTACAAACACTCCTCTTACAAATAGAATGGAAATAAGCTTGAGTAAGAGGATGGAAAGCTTTAGGGAACTTTGGGAGAGTATTAGAGCATAAGCATTAGCCTCCCAAACCCTTACCCCCTTCCTTTTTATAGAGGAAGAGGGTTTCTTCCCGTTGACACAGGATCAGTCGACTGATGCCCTCGATCAGTCGACTGATCTCGTAGCCGTTGCCCAATAACGGCTGCTTTCCACGTTGGATTCCATCCAACGGTATTGTATCGATCGTGATGGGACCATGATCGGCCCGATGCTCGATCGATCGAGTGCTCGATCGAGTCGACTCCATTCGCGCCGTGCAGTTCCATCGATCGGCCGCGCCTTCCGGCCGATCGTCGACTATCGATCATTGCGGTTCCATGGCGATCGGCGCCAAGCCCTAAACCGGTCTTATACGTCGATCAACCCATCGACTCGGAAGCGATCGACCGCCATGACATGGCGATTGGTGGTGTCGGGAAAACCCATCCGACACTTGGCCAAATGGCCAAGTTTCACCTAAGAGCTACCCCTTCCCGGGTTACAACGCTCACTCTCATCCCTCGGAGTCCTTCGCCTTCGAAGTTCTCTTCGTTCGCGGCCACGTCCCTCGGCAGCATCAGGCGCACGGCTCTGCAATGCTCCTTCGCGTCTCTTGCCTCGAAGTCTACTTCCTCCGGCTTCACTCCAAGCTTCTCGTCCGGCGGTCCCTCGGACGCTCCAAGCGCACGGCTTCCGCAAAGCAATCCTTCACCGACTCAAGGCACGAGTGATGAAATGTGAAACTCGCCACGGCTCGATGTGCGAATTACTAAGTCCTGCACGACTTCAATGCACATATCAAATCAACAATACCAACCTAACTTAAACCCTTTGCCACACACATCAAAACCTTATCATGGCAAGAGATTGCCCTAACAGTAGTATGTCAGTATTATTGTTTATAGAGTTAGTATTTACTCTACCATATTGTAGGTGTTGTATTTTGGTACTTATACTCAGGTTGTATGAGTTACATCATTGTTGATCCTCAAGTATGTCAGTACCTTATGTTGTTATTGTTGATCAGTTTAGTTATACAGTTGTTATATTATGTTGGTGTATATTTGTTATACCTGTAGACAGTATATTGTTGACTCGCATGTGATATATATATTTTGCATGCACTTATATTCTTATTACCGCTGAGTTTTGTACTCACCATCACATACCCTAAGTTTTCTTGTTGCCCAAGTAACAGGTAGCCGACTTCATGATGGGCTTAGAACAACATTGATTGACAACCTCTCATCTCACTTCCGAGTGTCTCAGCTTGGTTTTATGTTTCTTATATCGATCCGGATTTATATGGTGTATGTGTGTTAAACATTGTTGAAGTACACACTTGTGGATTCGAGTTTAGCCGATGTTTCCTTTATGTTTTGGTGTCAATCATACCGGTATGCACTATGTGTAGTTTATTATGTCGTTGTGTTAGTTTCCGCTTTGTATTGTTATATTTACATTTATATATGTTATTGTGTTGTGGCCTAAAGGCTTGTATCAACAGGATATGTTTCCACGTACAAGGGAGATGTTGTCCATTTTTTTTCGGCTCGGCATACTCTCAGGGCATGACAAAGTGACCGAAAGCTAAGTGACAAGTCAGGAGGACCAAAGGTAAGCTCCGGGTGTGGAGTGATGGTAAGGACACGTCCTCGGTAAGAGGACAATTCTAGGCATTGATCCGACCAAGGCTTCCGGAGGAATGCTGAAATTGAGATCGGTCAATCAAAGGACTGTCACACTACATGACATTATACATCTCTTGTGCTAACCTTGTGTTGCAGGTGTCAGGTTAAATTCTCAAGTGTAGCAGTCGACTAGAGATTTCAATAGTTGACTGGAGGTAGTCGACTGTCAAAAAGATCAGTCAACTGATGTCGATGAATCAACCTAATGCACAAGGTCAAAGAGTTATCAATCGATACTGCCACCTCAAGATAAGATCCACGAGTTTTAGATCAAGATCTTGACTTACTCCAAGGCACCAATCTATAAAAGGAGGGGGGAGGACACAAACCCCATTCAATCAATGAACTCCTATGTGCGCTTGATCTCTGATCGTAATTCTACACGCTACAATACTACTCTGATCGTGCATCCTCTACAATTTATTTGGCGGTACCTTGCTTATTTATTACTTATTATTTGCGAAGAGGAGAGGTAGGTTTGTTACCTCTTCCTCTACATCATTATTGTAATTGGTTGTTTCTTACCTCCAATGAGGAAGAGATATTTAGTGTTTTTTCCTTCGGAAGCGATCAAGGATCACAGGGCTTTGGATTAGCAGCTGGTGGGCTATGAACTAAGTAAAAAATACTTGTGTTTTTTGTTGTATGTTTCCGCTGCATACTTTAATCTTAACTCAAAGAAAAGAAAGTTTTTCGAATGTTGTTCACCCCCCCCCCCCCTTGTGTTTTCTCGATCCTACAGTAAGGCCTCATTGGCCATAACCTGGAGGGGAGGGTGAGGATGAACTCCCAATGTTGAGGGTCGAGGATGAGGTACCTTGGTAAAAAATAGTCTAGTATATTCCCTTCTATGGGGCCCCCGTTGAGCAGGGGAGGATTCCTTTCTGTAGGAGTGGAAACATGCTTCTTCTTTGCCCTTCTCACCCTTAACTCTTCCTCCTCATTAATGTATTCTTCAACGCGGCTAAGTAAATCTTCATAACTAGTGGCTAACTTTCTTAGGAAAGAACTAAGGAAGGGTCCCTCCTTCAACCCATGAGAGATAACAACCCTTAAGAAGTCATGTATTACGAAGGGTATCTCCGAGACAGTGGCATTAAAGCAGTGTATGTAACTCCTTAAGGATTTAGATGACTCTTGTTTCAAATGAAGCAGAATGGAGGCATTATGCTTATATGTTTTACAACTAGCAAACTACTACAGAAAAACTCCTTTAAAATTAGAAAATCATGTAATAGAGCCAGAAGGTAAAGACTTAAACCATCTCTGAGCAGAGGATGCCAAGGTGATATGGAATGTCCGACACTTAAAGGCATCAGTATAACAATGAAGGGCAGCAACACCTTCAAATTGGGATAGGTGTTCTTCTAAATCGGACATGCCATCACATTTGAGTAGCACGAAAGTGTTGCAGTGGTCGTTTTAGCACTATGTCTTCAGTGAAAGGACAAGGCTCATAAGGTTCTGGTGCCCTCATGGAATGACTCTCACCCTTGTCCTATCTCGTTGGCATCATGGGAAAAGGATACTGATTCAAACCCCCCCCCCCGGTTGGTACTTCTCTAGACAATATTTCAGTTTCTTCGAGGACATGCGAAGGAACATGAGAAGGTCCTTCAAGTGGTGGTTCCCTTTGAGAAGGCTCACCAGAATAGGGATGAAGATATGTCATCCTCTTCCTTTCCCTCACCAAAGCTTCAGATCCACTGTGTCCACCAGAGTCTTTAGCTGAGACGGCAACAAAGTAATGGGTATTTCCTCCGTAGAAAAAGTTGCAGGAAGAGAAATTTCTTGTAGATGCATATCAACGTCTTGTTCAACTAAAAATGTTTCACACAGATGGCGCCAACTGATGGCATACGGATTTTCTGCCTCTTATAAATGAAGATGTTGAAGAAACTTGGGATTCTCTCTGGCCACAACAGTAAATAAGAGGATGATGAGAAGAGATTTAACGTGGTTCGAAATTTAGATTCTTACTCCACGGATGAGCTCTAGAGTGAGCTTCGGTGCTAGACACCTTTACTACAATTCCTCCTTCCCAGAAGTATTTCTGGAGGTGGAGAAACCTATTATAGATAAGAGTTCAATGAGCACGCCGGTGTTTCCCCCTCTCCTTTGAAGCAGCGAGTCTTGATAGAGAAAACTAATGAGAGAGCCCCCCCCCTTTCCTCCTTCCATCTTCCTTTCTTTTATATATGCTACTCCTGAGGCCAACTATCATGTAACAAACCGTCCTAATCACCGTCCAAGTGGAGATCCATGCAGGTTCAAAGAATAATATTGTTATGTTGTTAGCAAGTATGTGCTATCAGGAGCCTTCTGTGGGGCCCCACGAGGTGCTTTAGGTGGTTATAAGATGTAACAAACTTCCTATGTGTTTGGGGTCCTCCCTTTCTTTCATTTTACCTATGTACCATTCCTTTAATCAATCCTTCTTGCTACTGACTCGATCCTTTTCCCCGAGTCACCATTTTTCTAGTTCGGCTCATTTTCCTAAGTCGCTTTTCGACTCCATTTTAGCCACCTAGTTGATACCCTTATAACTCAACTTGACTCCCCGAGTTGAAATCCCCTCAGATAGGCTTAACCTTCCGAGCTAATCCCTGCTTGACTCAGATATATATCCCGAGCTCCAGTCTTATTCATCTAATCCTACCTTCTAATCTCAGTCCTTCATTCTTTCTTCCTTTATTCCTTAAATTGAAATATAAAAATATCATCGAACATTATTTCTAATTGACAAGCGAACTTTTTTGTTACTGTCAATTTAATTAGTCTACCTTGATGTACATCATGAATATTATTGTTACCATTTATTGATCAATATGATGATGAAATATATATAGGATCGTGTGCATATGGTACGTTGAACATAATATGTATACATCTTAAAATGATGGCTCTTGTCCCCACGGGGATGGCACATTTGTTGAGACAGGGTGGCACTTGCGAAATGAGCACGGGTTGATTCTGAAGGAGTGTCTAAAACCCCTCTCTAGACTCAGATAGCCCTCCTTTGCCCTGACCAATTGCGTCCAGGCCAAATACCTCCTATGATTTACCTCCCTCTCAATGGTCGTCGGACAGGCCGGTAGGGGCCGCTAGGTTAACAGTTCTAACCTTTTGTGAAATTAAAATGATCGCTCTTTGAAATTTATAAAATTTGAACATTTGAAGAATCTAAATTATTTATATCGTTGGATCACCTATTGATCCATTTGTACTTATCCAACTATACTCTGATAATTAATAAAAAAAATATGAAATTAAATTGTACATTCTAAAACTAATCAGGTCAAAGACCTTTTCTAAGACAAAGATATACCACATAGAATACAAATTGTTCAGAGCATGAATGAACTGTTCAAGGACATTTGGTGCCCCTAATGATAATGATTTTGACATCATAGCAAGTAACTTGCACAGTGATTCTATACTTGCAAACAAGAAGAGTGTTGGAACTTTTAATTAAAGGAGCTTAAGAGGGTACGAAGGGAGCCTATGTGGTTGTAGATGTGATGGCATGGAAGTCTAGTACAAGGTGATTTTAAAGGTGATCAAGATCAAAAGGAACGGAGCTAGACTCAACCACGGGTGTCACGCCCCGAGAGTATATCTATCCATCGATCGGATGGTATCCTCTTGTGACAATATAAATATAAAACCGATACATGACCCAGATAGCTGCTAATACACACAAGCTATAAAACACAGCGGAATACACCAACAAATAACAAAGATATAAAGACTCAAATATGCACTCCGGACTGAATTTGACATAACAAGAATCATAATAGAAACCAACATCCAAAACGAATTCATAATAAAGGCCAAATACATATAACACATCCGTATACTACAAAAGCAGAAATTATATAGGATAAAATCTCAAAATCAACAATCCAAGAGAATACAACGATATGGAATAAATATCCAACCATTTAGTGTGAGATAGGATCAGTTGGTGAAGCTCCGAACACCCAAAGAATCTTCTATCAGTGACCTGGGCAACAAAAAAATCCAGGGTCTGTGGTGGTCAGTACAAGACTCAGCGGTAATATGAGAGATAATGCATGAACAACATATAACACATGGAGATCAACATATATACATAGGGAGATCAACGGATATACAGTCTTAAAGGTAATAACAAATAACTATCAGTATAAATCTAATTAGTTCATATACCAAACTGACCAACTGAACATAATGTAATATACTGGCATACCTGAAAGGTCTGCAACAACACAACTTATACAACCTGAACAAGTATACAACAATATAACATGTATATCATTTATGAGCAATACTACACCTGTAATCAACACACAGTTATATGGTCAACATGTAAACAAATACATAACAAACCTGGTCCATCCTATACAACAACATCACGGTGATCAATTACGTACAATAGCCCGATCCAACTCGTACACTGTACCCCACACACAATAGTATAGAATATGCAAATAGCATGCAAGGTGATGTACAAACATATGCAACAAGCATAGCTCAATCAAATGCAACATCTCATAAGCATATATAGAATATATCTATATCACACACACACACACACACACACACACACACACATATATAAACCATCACACATAACAATGCAGTTGTATGATCATGCCTGCACACCCCACTCGCTACCACGACCCCAGTGTGGCCTAGGTGGCACGACATGACAATTGTCCCAACTCAACAACTACCACTACTCTCGAGTGGCCGAGTGGGAAGTAGGAATAAGTATAAGCTAAAGAGCTATAATCTACACAATGGGGGTCCCTGCTGCTGGCCACTCCAACTATCACTATCCATGAGTGGTTGAGTGTCACACATGCAGGATAAACTGCACGCAACTCCAACTACCACCATCAATAGTGGTCAAGAGCAGCACAACAGATGATCTGCTCTCACACCAGCTACTACTACCACGAGTAACTGTGGAGGCAGGATGACTGATGACCCTCTCACCCACAAGGGAGACCAAGTCACCAGCATGCATGTAAATGTGATGAATGCATAACTACACACACATACATCCACAACACACTCTCTACCCAATAGAGAGTCATACACAACTGACAGTCAACCATGCTAGGACCTCCAGTCCGTAGCAACCCATTATCGATGATTAACCTGTTGGAATGTATACTGAAAGCCTAGCTCTTTTTGTATGAACATTTTTATTTTGAAATAAGAATCACATGATCATTGTTTGCACTTTATATTTATTATATGTGTGCATATTATCTAATATTTTACATTGTAGAAAACATGGTGCTTGGTGTGGCACAGAAGATCATGTTATCAGTCCCTTGTAGAATATAAGTAGAGGCTCACAACCAAGATGGTTTTGGACAAACCATTGGCATGGTTGTAGTGTAGCTTGGTATTGTTTTGTCTTGAACATAGAGTTACACTAGTACACTTAGGTGTATTGAGCAGGACCGACATAGAGGTGATTCAATTTATTGCTGACTACATAATTAAATCGGACCTCGGATATTATGTTGTACATACTCTTAATCCCGATATAATAACGGACACATGTACTTAGTATTTATTTCTTTGATTTACCATAAGGTGAGATTTAGATGGATTAAATCAATATGCCCAGTAAGTTGGGAAATAATATTATTTACATGGTGTGTCGTTGATTATAGGAGGAAACCGTGTCCTATATATTAGGTTGATGATGTCCCCTTGAGGAGCTCATAAGGTTCATCATGTAAACTCAGCTGGTTGACTTAGTCAACATGATGATAAGGTTGAGTGGTACTACTCGAGGAGTTAGATGTTAATTGATTGATGGTCAGTAAATCAATTAAATAACGGACATTCGATATCTTAAACACGGGGAGATGGATGTACAAATAATATATGGAGCCCATATTAATTTATGGGGGATGGTGAGGTAATTCAATGATGATCCTCTAGTGGAATGGAACATCATTGATGGATCAAGTTTGTGTGGTTCTGATCCATCGGGTGGCCAAGATCCAACTCCTCCTCATGGTCCCTATCGTAGCCTAATATAATCCTCTAGAACCCTAGATCCAAGGATGTAAAACAAAACTCTAGATCCGACGGTTGGGATTAAATCCCTAGATTCGACGGTTGGGATGAAACCCTAGATCCGATGGTTGGGATGAAACCCTAGATCCGACGGTTGGGATGAAACCCTAGATCCGACGGTTGGGATAAAACCCTAGATCCGACGGTGGAGATTAAATCCCTAGATCCGACGGTGGAGATTAAAGGAGGCTTAAGCCCAATTCTATAAATAGAGGGCTAAGGCTTGGGTGGCAAGAATGGTTTTTTGGATTAGGGTTTTGCCTCTCAAGAGTTTAGGCGGCTAGGGTTGTGGTTTGTGGTTTGGGCGGCAACAAAGAAGGAGATTAGGGTTTCCTCCTTTGCTCCTTGGTGGCCGGCGCTCACTCCATCTTCCTCCTTGCTTTGGCCGGCCCTCTTCCTCCTCCTTTTCTCCTTGGTGGCCGGCGGTTCTCCAATCCATTGGTGGCCGGCGCTTCTCCCATTCCTTGGTGGCCGGCGGTAACATTGTTACAAAGGTTGGCCGGTGCTTAACCATCTACTCCTTGGCCGGCGGTTATATCAAGCTTCTTGGTTTGGTGGCCGGTTCTAGAAAGGAGAAGGAGTTTTGTTTGGTTCTTCTCTTTGTTCGGAGCGAGCAAGGAAGAGAAGAACGTGATCTAGGAGGCTTCTACTCGTGGAGGATCTTCGCCCACACGACGTCCACGAGGAGGATAGGACATACGGTAGAAGATCGAGAGGTATAAAAGTTTTACAACTTTATTTTTCTGATCTTAGCATGTTCTTTATGTGTTGATTATACTAGTTTGTATTTGTATGTATTTTGTATAATCATGGACCCCGAAGACAAACACAAAAACCGGTGATCCGTCCGTCGTCTCTTCCACGGCTAACCAACTAGAAGAGTTGTGTGGCTTGAACAACTAGTTTGTTCAAGCGATCGCTCATGTTGTTAGCACGACGACGAATTGGTTGTGCTAAGGAAACTCATCCCATCCGTATTAGTTTTTTCATTAGTGAAAATTTTAATCCGGGGACATGGGAGCCAATGTGCCTCCGAAGCAATTACCAACAAGTGGTATCAGAGCCACGGTTTCCGGTTTTGTGTGTTTTGGATTCGGTTACTTTCATGCACATATCATATATTGAGTATGCTAGATAATAGTAGGATGTGCGTAGGCTAACTTTTTGGTTGCAGACATAAGATCCGACTATTATGGCTATTTGTGTGTGTGTGATTGTTTTGTGTGTGATTGTATGTATATTATTTGAATCCTCGAGGTTGACGAGGCTAGATTAGTATTTAATTTTTATAATTAAATACGGCATTATTTAGCCACTCATTTTAGTTTACTTTCGATCTAGATTATTTGTACACTCTTTCTTGGAGTATAGGATCGATGGATGCAAATTAAAATAGTTTATCTCGGCTCGGATCTCTTTGGTGACTTGCGCACGGGAAAAGATGGAGCGGATGAGGTGGCGACACGACGGGATGCGTATTGGAGAACAATGTCATAATAGTTGGAAAAATTCTGTTTTTTCCATATTTATTGCTGATTTGTTTTTATATGCATATTGTGTATGCTTGAAAATTCCTCATTGTCAATTTACTAAGTGGGAGAGGGACATTTTAATTAATTCCCGCGGCCTCCATTACAATTTGACGTGTGATGCAACAAACTTGCACGTTGGCTCTGAGTGCCTTCCTCCCCATCGGATGGGTTTGTTTGCGGATCACTAGGTCAAATAATGGTTATAGGAAATTATTTAGGAGCGTGTGTACTTCCCCTTCGGTAAGGCACATAATCCAAAATAATTCCCTTAGTATCGTGTAATGGTGCACACTTAGATGCAAATAAAAAGTATCCTCCCCATCGGAGTCACTGCTTTTATTTGTAGGGCCAAAGAGGAACCAACTATTAATTTTATTTGTCAAAAAGTAAGGTTGACAAGATAATAAAATTAATGGGTAAAACCTCCTCTTACAAATGTAGAATTCGTATACGTCCACACTATCGTGGCATGCGATATTCTCGGTGTTTTGAGGTGTTGGTTGATTTCGGAATTTTATTGTTTTGAGGAATCAATAATATTTGAAATCTAATATTTTGATCATTGTGATTCTTAGGTTTTTCAAATGTCTTTCAACCCACTTGCTGTGATATTAAAAGAAAATAAACTTACTAGAACAAACTATATTGATTGGAAAAGAAACTTGGATATTGTCTTAACTGTAGAGGAGTACAAATTTGTACTCTTCGAGGTCTGTCCTCCGAAGCCCACCGATGACTCTGATGAAAAGGAGAAAGAAAGTTATAAGAAATGGATCAAGGCAGATGAGATGGTGCGGTGTTACATTTTGGCATCTATGTCAAATGTGTTGCAACATCAGCATCAGGCCATGGACACAGCTTATGACATGATGTTCAATCTCAAGGAACTTTTCGAACATCAGAGTAGGGCGGCTAGACAGGAGGCTATGAGAAACTTGATGACGACCACCATGGTCGAGGGAACACCCGTTAGGGATCATGTTCTCAAGATGATGGCTCATTTTAATGAGATGGAAGTCCTCGGAGCAGAGATCGATGGGGAAACCCAGGTCGATATCATTCTCCAGTCTCTGCCTAGGAGTTTTGAGCAGTTCTGCCTCAACTACAACATGAACAAGAGGTTGTATTTGTTGGCGGAGCTTCTGACAGAACTCCAGGCGGCAGAGGGGCTTTTTCGTCAAAGCGCTCAAGCCATGGTTGCTCAGAAGGTTTCTTCTTCTAAACTGAAAGGTAAGAAGAAGAAGAAGCAAGGTGGAGCAAAGAAAGTGACAGTGGGACCTCAGGCAGGAGT
Organism: Wurfbainia villosa; assembly: GCA_025175895.1. Lineage (NCBI taxonomy): Eukaryota > Viridiplantae > Streptophyta > Magnoliopsida > Zingiberales > Zingiberaceae > Wurfbainia > Wurfbainia villosa. The sequence goes on along the minus strand of CM045992.1, from coordinate 30,727,946 downwards.
GAAGAAGCCGAAAGGCAAGTGCTTCACTTACAAGCAGACTTGACATTGGAAGGCGGACTGTCCTCACCGAAAGAACAAAGGTATATCTTCTTGTTTAGTTGTTGAAACATGTTTAGCTGTGTTATCTACCAGTGCCTGGTGTGTAGATACAGGAGCCACTGATCATGTCTGTAATACTTTGCAAGGGTTCTAGGAAACCCGACGACTAGCTGAGGGAGAGATTACCGTCTTCATGGGCAATGCTTCAAAGGTGGCGACTATTGCAGTGGGAGACGTTTATTTATCTTTTGATAGGAATAAAGTTGTGGTTTTGAGAAATTATCTTTATGTACCTACTTTTAGAAAGAATTTAATTTATATTTCTAAATTGTTTATGGATGGATATTCTGTTTCTTTTAATGACAAAGTGGTTATAAAAAGGAATAGGAAGATTATCTGTTCTGGTACATTGGTTGGTAATTTGTATACTCTTGAACTGAAAACTCTCACGATGCATATAGAAGTAAATAACTCATATTCTAAGTCTAATAAGAGAAAAGAACCTTCGAAAATGAACCAGACGTATCTTTGGCATCTAAGGCTTGGTCATATTAACCTGAGTAGAATTCAAAGGTTGATAGCTGATGGACCTTTGGGTTCATTAGTAGTGGAGGATCTCCCAACCTGCGAATCTTGCTTGGAAGGTAAAATGACCAAGAGGCCTTTCAAGGCCAAGGGGTATAGAGCCAAAGATGTGTTAGAATTGGTTCATTCTGATTTGTGCGGTCCTATGTCTATCCAAGCTAGAGGTGGCTTTGAATACTTCGTCTCTTTTATAGATGATTATTCAAGGTATGAATATATTTACTTGATGCGCCGCAAGTCTGAATGCTTTGACAGGTTTAAAGAATTCAAGGCTGATGTGGAGAACCGTCAAGGTAAAAGTATCAAGACACTACGATCTGATCGTGGTGGCGAGTACCTCTTGGGAGAGTTTAGGAGTTACTTATCAGAGTCTGGGATTCAATCCCAATTGTCCGCACCTGGCACACCCCAGCAGAATGGTGTGGCGGAGCAAAGGAATAGGACTCTTATGGAGATGGTCAGATCGATGATGAGTTATTCTGAGTTACCTGATTCGTTCTGGGGGTTTGCTCTGGAAACAGCAGCACACATTCTGAACTTGGTTCCATCTAAGTCAGTACCCTCTACTCCCACAGAGTTGTGGACTGGGCGAAAGCCTAGTCTAAGACATATTCGGATTTGGGGTAGTCCAGCACATGTGCTGAAAGGAGATGCTGGTAAGTTGGAATCTCGTACAGAAGTACGCTTGTTTGTTGGCTACCCTAAGGGAACGAAGGGTGGTTTATTCTATAGTATTAGAGATCAGAAGGTGATCGTGAGTATGAATGCCAGATTTCTAGAGGAGGACTATGTGATGAACCACAAGCCCACGAGTAGGATTGTTCTAGACTTGATCACCGTACAAGAGGACATACCACAAGTCACTGCACCGCATGTCACAGAGCATACACAGGAGGCACCTCGTCGTAGTGGGAGGGTTGTTAGACAGCCTGATAGATTCATGTTCTTGGGAGAATCTTCTGATTTGGTCCCTGGCGAACATGAACCTGATCCCTGGACATATGACGAGGCACTCCAAGATAGAGATGCGGTATCTTGGCAAAGAGCGATGAATTCAGAGATAGAATCTATGGATTCTAATCATGTCTGGGAGCTAGTAGAGCCACCCGATGGTGTGAAAGCCATTGGATACAAGTGGATCTACAAGAGAAAGAGAGGAGTAGATGGGAAGGTTGAGACCTTTAAAGCTAGGCTTGTTGCGAAAGGGTATACTCAGAAAGAGGGTATCGATTATGAGGAGACTTTTTCGCCGGTAGCTATGCTTAAGTCTATTCGGATTCTCTTATCTATAGCTGCTCATATGGATTATGAGATTTGGCAGATGGATGTCAAGACAGCTTTCCTTAACGGAAGTCTTGAGGAGAACATCTATATGCGGCAACCAGAGGGATTCATTGCTAAAGGCAAAGAGCATCTTGTATGTAAGCTTAAATGGTCCATTTATGGATTGAAGCAAGCTTCTAGATCTTGGAACATCCGCTTTGATGAGGTAATGCAGTCATATGGATTTATTCAAAGTCCGGATGAGCCTTGAGTATACAAGAGATGTGACGGAAACATAGTGGTATTTCTTGTACTATACGTAGATGACATTTTGTTAGTTGGCAACAATATCAGAGTGTTATCAGACATAAGGGTATGGTTGTCCAAACAGTTTGACATGAAGGACTTGGGAGAAGTGGGACACATCCTTGGGATCAAGGTAATAAGGGATCGCAAGAAAAGGATGTTGTGCTTATCTCAATCTTCATACATTGACACTATCCTTGCTCGTTTTAGCATGCAGAACTCCAAGAAAGGTTTTTTACCTTTTAGGCATGGAGTTCCTTTATCTAAAGAGATGTGTCCCAAAACATCAAAGGAGATAGAGGACATGAAGGCGGTTCCTTATGCTTCGGCAGTAGGAAGTCTCATGTATGCTATGCTATGTACGAGACCAGATATATGCTTTGCCGTGGGCATGGTCAGCAGATATCAGAGTAATCCTGGACAGGGACATTGGACTGCGGTAAAGTATATATTGAAGTATTTGAGAAGGACTAAGGATTATATGCTAGTTTATCGAGCAGATCAATTAGTCCCTGTGGGCTACACGGATTCAGATTTCCAATCAGATAGGGATAACAGTAAGTCTACCTCAGGGTTTGTGTTTAGTTTTGGAGGTGGAGCCATAGTATGGAGGAGTGTCAAGCAGAAATGCGTGGCGGACTCTACCATGGAAGCTGAGTATGTGGCAGCCTCTGAGGCAGCCAAGGAAGTTGTATGGCTCAGGAACTTCTTGATGGACTTGGATGTGATTCCTGGTTTGCCCAGAACTATCACAATTTATTGTGATAACAGTGGTGCAGTTGCTAACCCGAAGGAACCACGAGCCCATAAGGCGAGTAAACAAATAGAGCATAAGTACCACCTAATACGAGTGATCGTAAAGCGAGGAGAAGTAGCTGTCGCCAAGAATGCATCAGAGGATAACCTGGTGGATCCATTCACTAAGGCCCTTCCAGCGAAAGCGTTTGATAGGCATGTGGAGGACATGGGGATCAGATGTATGGCAGTGTGATGACAGCATAGTCTTTTAGTATAAGTGGGAGATTATTGGAATGTATATTGAAAGGCTAGCTCTTTTTGTATGAACATTTTTATTTTGAAATAAGAATTACATGATCATTGTTTGCACTTTATATTTATTATATGTGTGCATATTGTCTAATATTTTACATTGTAAATAACATGGTGCTTGGTGTGGCACAGAAGATCATGTTATCAGTCCCTTGTAGAATATAAGTAGAGGCTCACAACCAAGATGGTTTTGGACAAACCATTGGCATGGTTGTAGTGTAGCTTGGTATTGTTTTGTCTTGAACATAGAGTTACACTAGTACACTTAGGTGTATTAAGCAGGACCGACATAGAGGTGATTCAATTTATTGCTGACTACATAATTGAATCGGACCTCGGATATTATGTTGTACATGCTCTTAATCCCGATATAATAACGGGCACATGTACTTAGTATTTATTTCTTTGATTTACCATAGGGTGAGATTTAGATGGATTAAATCAATATGCCCGGTAAGTTGGGAAATAATATTATTTACATGGTGTGTCGTTGATTATAGGAGGAAACCATGTCCTATATATTAGGTTGATGATGTCCCCTTGAGGAGCTCATAAGGTTCATCATATAAACCTAGCTGGTTGACTTAGTCAACATGATGATAAGGTTGAGTGGTACTACTCGAGGAGTTAGATGTTAATTGATTGATGGTCAGTAAATCAATTAATTAATGGACATTCGATATATTAAACACGGGGAGATGAATGTACAAATAATATATGGAGCCCATATTAATTTATGGGGGTTGGTGAGGTAATTCAATGATGATCCTCTAGTGGAATGGAACATCATTGATGGATCAAGTTTGTGTGGTTCCGATCCATCGGGTGGCCAAGATCCAACTCCTCTTCATGGTCCCTATCGTAGCCTAATATAATCCTCTAGAACCCTAGATCCAAGGATGTAAAACAAAACTCTAGATCCGACGGTTGGGATTAAATCCCTAGATCCGACGGTTGGGATGAAACCATAGATCCGACGGTTGGGATGAAACCCTAGATCCGACGATTGGGATGAAACCCTAGATCCGACGGTTGGGATGAAACCCTAGATCCGATGGTTGGGATAAAACCCTAGATCCGACGGTGGAGATTAAATCCCTAGATTCGACGGTGGAGATTAAAGGAGGCTTAAGCCCAATTCTATAAATAGAGGGCTAAGGCTTGGGCGGCAAGAATGGTTTTTTGGATTAGGGTTTTGCCTCTCAAGAGTTTAGGCGGCTAGGGTTTTGGTTTGTGGTTTGGGCGGCAACAAAGAAGGAGATTAGGATTTCCTCCTTTTCTCCTTGGTGACCGACGCTCACTCCATCTTCCTCCTTGCTTTGGCGGCCCTCTTCCTCCTCCTTTTCTCCTTGGTGGTCGGCGGTTCTCCAATCCATTGGTGGTCGGCGCTTCTCCCATTCCTTGGTGGCCGGCGGCAACATTGTTACAAAGGTTGGCCGGCGCTCAACCATCTACTCCTTGGCCAGCGGTTATATCAAGCTTCTTGGTTTGGTGGCCGGTTCTAGAAAGGAGAAGGAGTTTTGTTTGGTTCTTCTCTTTGTTCGGAGCGAGCAAGGAAGAGAAGAACGTGATCTAGGAGGCTTCTACTCGTGGAGGATCTTCGCCCACACGATGTCCACAAGGAGGATAGGACATACGGTAGAAGATCGAGAGGTATAAAAGTTTTACAACTTTATTTTTCTGATCTTAGCATGTTCTTTATGTGTTGATTATACTAGTTTGCATTTGTATGTATTTTGTATAATCATGGACCCCGAAGACAAACACAAAAATTGGCGATCCGTTCATCGTCTCTTCCGCGGCTAACCAACTAGAAGAGTTGTGTTGCTTGAACAACTAGTTTGTTCAAGCGATCACTCATGTTGTTAGCACGACGACGAATTGGTTGTGCTAAGGAAACTCATCCCATCCGGATTAGTTTTTTCATTAGTGAAAATTTTAATCCGGGGACATAGGAGCCAATGAGCCTCCGAAGCAATTACCAACACAACCATGCTAGAACCTCTAGTCCATAGCAACCCTCTATGGACAATCAACTATGCTAGGACCTCCAGTCCAAAGAAATCCACTATTAACAATCAACCATGCTAGGACCTCCAATCCGTAGCAACCCACTATCGACAAATCAATCATGCTAGGACCTCTAGTCCATAGCAAACCACTATCGACAATCAACCATGCTAGGACCTTCAATCCATAGCAACCTACTATTGACAATCAACCATGCTAGGACCTCCAATCCATAGCAACCCACTATTGACAATCCATACAACCATACACATATCCATGATCCATAATAGACACACAATGTAAAGGGATATAACACGACAATCCACTCCACATTTTAGAACATCAACCACTCCCAGGTGATTTATCCTGATGACACAAATCAAGTCTACAACCGTACTCAGCTACAAACACATAATTAAGCATCTATAGGTCCACATACCATAGCATCTGTACTCAATAACAATGATGAACGAAATGTAACGATAACAATAGAGCATCTCAAAGTTCAAAGACTAAGTATCAAGCAACAAAATAACGTGAGTGGAGGTAAGATAATGGTGTCATCAATATAAAATCTAATGCACCAAAATTAATCATCTACCTGACCAGAGTAGAAATTACCCACCTAGTAATGTAGACTATCTGAAAATCCCCACGTCCATACGATAGTCCTGAATCAAAATCCTGCAAGTCACATTCAAATATAATGGCTCTTCACTAAAGAACAACCTCTTCCAACACTATTTAATCAACCCACAAATGATTAAACTGCAACATGCATAACACATCCAGATCTGAACTTACCAAGCTTAACTTTCTTTGCACATCTTCTTGATCTCAAATTCCCTGTAATTCCAACATAATTATTCTAACCAAGTATCCACATAAATCCATCCATCATATCTATAGCAACTACACTTCTTCCATCAACTATTAATCGGTGAATCCAATAATAACTGGCTATAGATCTAACATCGTATCCATCCGAATCTGGACTTACCAAACTTAGATTTCTCTATAAAGTTGTTTAGTATCAAATCTACTCATCTGCCAAGTTAGAGGCAAAAGACCAATCAGATTCCATAGCCCCCCCCCTCAATCGTAACTATAATTGCCAAGATATAAGTTTCCCTCTCCAATCAACGTATTTGAATCTTTAATCCAAAGAACTAACATGTAAATGGAGATGCTACCAAAAAATTGATCACCGACAATGAGAACCTACACATCGGACTGCCAATTGAGCCTCCAACCACCCTGAGCAGTAAAGAAATTGAGCTTTCCTATTGTGGTGATAGCTCAACCGATTGGAAATCACAGATCACCGATAATGAGGAAGTTGTGCCATGGTTTGAGTGTTGTCGTAGAGGTGACACAACCGTTGGATCTCCCTCTTGGCCTCAACATCAACTCGTGAGGTGGACAAAAGTTGACTGTGAGGTGGCCAAGCAAAATGGGTTGAGGTAGCACACGATCAAAAAAGAAGAAGATGGCATGGCTCACAATCGTCGCACAGAGGAAAAACTCACGATGAGGCTATTGAACACTCGGTGGCAAAGCTCGGGCGTGACCACAATGCCATGATCGGCTTGGGAGAAGGGTCCGCGGTGAGGATTTGGATCGAAAGAAGGAAGAGACAGATCGACCGTAGCGACGATTGCCTAAGGGGTCGGCTGCGTCATGTGCACAATTACGGTGGCACATGAGCACAAGGCAGCGCTTCTGGTGTAGCAAATAGAGTGATTGAGAAGGCTAATGGCGCCGATGAGGAGGAGCAAGCTACGACGACGAAGGAAAGCAAAGGAAAAGAAAGAATCGGGCAGTGGGAGAGAGGAATGGGGATTTGGGCGGCAGGGAAAAGCAAAATAATAGAAATAAACATAGCTTCTAAATTACAATTAAACCAAATAAACTTAGGTTAATCAACTCAACTATCTCTTAAATTACGATTAAACCATATAGGCTCTATCCCTATTAAATCTTTCCCCACAAAATGTCGTAGAAACTCCAATTATTTCCAAGAAATTTTCTAAAAGTTCCTAAAAAATTCTATAAGATAATTTCTTAATTGACCATTATTATTTTTTATTATTTTATTTTTTGATATCTCGCAATGGGTCGGATCTGACTCAGCCTCGTAACCAGATCAACGGACCAATTACCCATTGACCTAAGTTATTGGGCCAAATCGATCACCAAGGGTCAAGGTTTGCTATGATTCTCGATCGTAACATTTGAATCGATGATTCAAATGCCGTTCAATCTGGGAGCTTTATATATATATATATATATATATATATATATATATATATATATATATATATATATATATATATATATATATATATATATATATTTGTTGTTGAAATTGGCGATTCCAATGGACAAAATGGAGGTTTTTTTGCGATTGAGATCATTTGATTACTTTTTAATCAATGACTATGATTTGTTGTCCATTATGCTCCAATTTCTATATATAAGAGGCTAATTTCATCATTTCAATCTCATTTTCCCTACTCTTCCCTTTGAATTTCACAATTTCAAGCACTTTCAATTCTTCGATTTCAATCAATTTCGATTTTCCGACTCCGATTTCAATGGAAGATAGTTCATCTCAATCTCGAAGGAGCAAGGAGGTCTTCATTCTAAATATTGATCCTGAGTCCGAGGAGGTTCAATTCACCAATGATAAACCACATCAATTTTGGACAACCGACACACAAGGAAGTACAAAAACTTCTAAGGTGTGGGATCTTTTACCTTTAAAATCCTCAATTTTTACTAAACATTTTGAGAAAGTCATTCTTTCCTTTGGAAAAATACTGACAAAATACAAATATTTCAATACCTCATATAATTCCAATCGACCAGCGATTATGGGTCATTAAAGTGACACGTTGAAATAAAATAATCCACAAAATTTGAGAATGATTGTTCTCAAACACAATTTTCTAGATTTTCTTCATTCACAGAAAGTGCGGATATAATTTTATTTAAATATTCTAATATTAAATTAAGAGAATCATTAGCTAGATTTGTTTATGTAGAACATCTTTTATTTAGTTTTGAGTATGAATACACATTTAAGGATTTTTGTCAAGAATCTCTTAATCCATCTGCTAAATGTATTAATAAAACTACACTAATTCATATAATTAAAAAATTGATTGAAGAATTTAGTAAATTAAATAATAAAGTATCTTTATGTTCAGATATTTGGAGAGATCATTAGCAAACTCATTCATATATGGGTGTGACTTGTCATTAGATCGATAGCTCCTAACAATCCAAAACTCTTTATTAACATATCGAGTTTTTAACGAATCATATATCACTCATAATATTTCTCAATTATTATTTTTAATTTTATAAAAATATGGATTAATTGATAAAATATTTTCAATTTCATTTGATAATGCTAGTTCTAATACCGCAAGTATAGATAACTTAAATTAGTGGTGCAGCCAGGTTTTTCAAGCAGGGGCAGATTCAATAAATTAAAAAAATAAATACAACACAAAATATATAATAAAAATCATATATTCACTTCGTATGCTTTTACAATAACACTCTCCAAGATTTCATGTTTTGAAATTACTGAATAATAGCTTCATTATCAGTGAGATTTTGATTCTTTTTATTGCTGAAAATAATCTCTCTACAGTACCAGTTGCAATAGGTAATAGCAATGCTAATTTCAAAAGTAAATATACCAAATGACATAGTTGATGTTTCTCCAATTGAATCATCCTTTTAGCAAGTTTGCTAATCCTTACAATCTCAGATAATTGATTGATACTTCGCATGTCAAAAATAAAGTTATCAAGTTGGTGCTCAAAATGCATTAACTCTATTAGAGAGAAATAGGATGGATAAAATGAAGAAAACTAAAGTAATTTTCACTTATCATAAGCAGAGAATGAATTTGATAGATCAAGACAAGCCATACATAACAACTCTGTGTTCAACTCGTTAAAGTGATTGTTCAACTCTTGAAGTTGCAAATCTATCGCTTCATAAAAAGTTTCAACATGATAATAGTAAAGATTAATTCTTATTTCAATATTTAATTGTGATTTCCCATGAAAAATGAATAAGTCTTCCATATATGAGGTGACTATATCATATTTAACACAAAATAAAGAAGCTTCGTTCATTAACAAATCTCAACCATCATCTCCCATAGTTTGCAATTGATGTTTACTTGATCTTACAAGAATCATGGTCCCTGCTAGAAGCCTCATGTCGATCCACGCCCATGGTGGTGACCATGGGTAGACCGTGGTAGCCTCTGGGAGTTCCATTATGCCCTATTTTGATTCCGAATGATGCAAACTCGTGTTAAGGAACACGAGCATGCTATGTTGTGATGGATGTGCCTACATCAGAGCATTGTCAAGTGCAACTTCATTGATATTCTCATTATGGTTAGCAAGAAATCTTCATAGTTCAAGAAAATTACCCTAATTGAGTGAGTATGTGGATTGATCATGACCACGAAATGATAATCCTTGACGCATAAGAAATATTATGCAATCGATTGATGCTATCAAATGAACACGATAATCAGTAGCTACCTGACTAGATTGATTGACTAAACAAATTTCAATATGTTGTTTTTGATTCATTAGATCATAAGCCACCATCATACACCTATTATGAATGTTGCTCTAATTTCTAACATGTTCATTAAATTTTTCTTTCTTTCTTCAATTTTTAAATCCCTCAGTAATAAAAGAATCACCACCACTTTGACAACCATGCTTAGCATTGAATAAATAACAATAAAGATAGAAGGTTGCATCTTTTGCAATGTTGTACTCTAGCCAATTAGGATGATCACTGAACCATACAACAACAACAACAACCAAGCCTTATCCCACTATGTGGGGTCGGTTATATGGATCCTTCTACGTCATAGAGTTATATCCCCTACTAAATCATCATCTATACTTAAATAAATTTTATCTTATTTTATTGTTACTAACTAAGTCTTTTTTAGTCTTCCTCTTCCTCGTTTGATATGTATATTTTTCATTGTTTCACATCACCTAACTAGAGCATTTATTGATCGCCTAAGTACATGTTCGTACCAACTTAAATGTGTCTCTCAGAGCTTTCCTTCAATAGATACAACTCTGACTTTCTCTCTAATGCTCTCATTATTGGTGCAATCAGCCCAGGTCACAATTGACCATAGTCGAGTTGGACTCAAGTAGTGTTTTGATGTTTGACAATATTTTGGGGAGATTATTAGTGCAATAGATCCAGGTCATGATTGACCGGACTTGAGATTGACTCGAGTGGAATTTTAATGTTTGACGATGGTTTGATCATTGTTTGACTATATGGTTGACATTGGGTTGACCATATGATGGATAAGTCCAAGTCTTGTGTACTTGGCATGGAAAGTCCAAGCATGGGTCTTAGCAAGGGAAAGTCCAAGCTTAAGTCTTGGCAATTGGAAAGTCCAACATGGGTTGGCAAGGAAAGTCCAAGCATGGGTCTTTGCAAGGGAAAGTGTAAGCTTGAGTCTTGGCAAATGGAAAGTCCAACATGGGTTGGCAAGGGAAGTCCAAGGGGTGATATTGGCAGCATAAAGTCCAAGGGTGGAGTCTTGGCAGCATAAGTCCAATGGTTGATGACGTAAAGTCCAAGCAGAAGTCTTGGCAGTATAAGCCCAATGTGCCTTGGCGGGATAGACCAGCTTAGCATGACAATAGCCAATGAAAGCACCTGAAGGCTAGCGTATGGATGAACAAGTCATGGATAACTTAGAGGGATCCGATAAGCATGAGGCTGACGGAGGTGGCTAGAAGTTTTAAGTCTAGGCTAAGGGTGGTCTAGCAAGTATGAGGGCATCATACTTGGTGTTAAAACCTCATGGATGAGGTTATCAGTCGACTGATGAGAGTCGACTGGAGTTCGACTGCAAGAAATAACCTGTTAGTCGACTGCTAGCATTGAGCAGTTGACTAATGGCCTGATCAGTAGACTGCTATGGCTGTCAGTCGATTGATGGTCGATGTCATGGGCAAAAAAGGTTCCAAAGTCGACTGTTAGGGTTTGACAGTCGAGTGATGACTCTATTAGTCGATTGATGGTCATGATCATTGGCTAATGGTCTATCCGTTGGAACTTATCCAATGTGGCTCAGGTCATTGTGAGGCAACGACTACAGGATTAGTCGACTGATGGTCGTGATTAGTCGACTACTTGGCGAAATCCAGCCCAAATGTAGGTTATAAAAGTAGCTCATGGAGAAGGTTTTTGCTATTAGTTTCTAGAGCGATTTGGGGCGATTTGCTAGTGCAATTAAGGGTTTCCAAGTGCAGCTCAAGCAACCAAACAAGCAAGCATCCAAAAGTGCATTTGTAAAGTTTTCTTTATGTGTTTTTGTGTATTGTATTTGTATTTGCTTGTTGTACTTTCATTTATTGTTGTAAACTCTTGTATGAGATTCCTCCACCTCTAACTTGTTGTTGAGGAGTGTTTTGATTGTTAGTGGTGTTTGGCATTGCTAGGGCTCATTAGAGCCCTAAGGTTCCTAACCACATTATATCGCTTGTGTATTTTATGTGATTGTGTATTCGTCTGTAGGGAATTGCTTCGGAAGGCTCATTGGCTCCCATGTCCCCGGATTAAAATTTTCACTAATGAAAAAACTAATCCGGATGGGATGAGTTTCCTAAGCATAACCAATTCGTCGTCGTGCTAACAACTTGAGTGATTGCTTGAACAAACTAGTTGTTCAAGCAACCCAACTCTTCTAGTTGGTTAGCCGCGGAAGAGACGACGGATGGATCGTCGGTTTTTGTGTTTGTCTTCGGGGTCCATGATTATTAAAATACATACAAATACAAACTAGTATAATCAACACATAAGAACATGCTAAGATCAAAAAAAATTGTAAAACTTTTATACCTCTCGATCTTCTACCGTATGTCCTATCCTCCTCGTGGACGTCGTGTGGGCGAAGATCCACCACGAGTAGAAGCCGCCTAGATCACGTTCTTCCTTTCCTTGTTCGCTCCGAACAAAGAGAAGAACCAAACAAAGACTCCTTCTCCTTTCTAGAACCGACCACCAAGCCAAGGAGCTTGATATTGCCGCCGGTCAAGGAGTAGATAGTTGAGTGTCGGCCAACCTTGAAGAAAGGTTGCCGCCGGCCAAGGAGTGGATGATTGGGCGCCGGCCACCAAGGTGAGGGATCAATGAACGCCGGCCACCAAGGTGAGGGATCAATGAACGCCGGCCAACCTTGAAGAGAGGTTGCCGCCGGCCAAGGAATAGGAGAAGGAACAATGAGGATGGGCGCCGGCCAAAACAAGTTGGAAGAAGATGGGCGCCAGCTTTTCCTTTCAAAGAATTGCCGCCCAAGCCTATCTTCCAACCCCTAGCCGCCCAAACTAAAAACCTAATTTCCTTCTTGATATCCCACGCCCAACCCTTAGCCTTCCTTTTATAGAGTTAGGCTTAGGCCTCCTTTAACCTCCACCGTCGGATCTAGGAATTTAATCTCCACCGTCGGATCTAGGGTTTCATCCCAACCGTCGGATCTAGGGTTTTATCCCAACCATCGGATCTAGGGTTTTATCCCAACCGTCGGATCTAGGGTTTCATCCCAACCGTCGGTTTTAGAGATTCAATCTCAACCGTTCATTCTAGAGTTTTGTTTTACATCCTTGGATCTAGAGTTCATGAGGATTATATTAGGCTACGATAGGGACCATGAGGAGGAGTTGGATCTTGGCCACCCGATGGATCGGAACCACACAAACTTGATCCATCAATGATGTTCCATTCCACTAGAGGATCATCATTGAATTACCTCACCAACTCCCATAAATCAATATGGGCTCCATATATTATTTGTACATCCATCTCCCCGTGTTTAAGATATCGAATGTCCATTAATTAATTGATTTACTGACCATCAATCAATTAACATCTAACTCCTCGAGTAGTATCACTCAACCTTATCATCATGTTGACTAAGTCAACCAGCTGGGTTTACATGATGAACCTTATGAGCTCCTCAAGGGGACATCATCAACCTAATATATAGGACACGGTTTCCTCCTATAATCAACGGCACATCATGTAAATAATATCATTTCCCAACGTACCGGGCATATTGATTTAATCCATCTAAATCTCACCCTTTGGTAAATCAAAGAAATAAATACTAAGTACATGTGCCCGTTATTATATCGGGATTAAGAGCATGTACAACATAATATCCGAGGTCCGATTCAATTATGTAGTGAATAAATTGAATCACCTCTATGTCGGTCCTGCTCAATACACCTAAGTGTACTAGTGTAACTCTATGTTCAAGATAAAACAATACCAAGCTACACTACAACCATGCCAATGGTTTGTCCAAAACCATCTTGGTCGTGAGCCTCTACTTATATTCTACAAGGGACTGATAACATGATCTTCTGTGCCACACCAAGCACCATGTTATCTACAATGTAAAATATTAGACAATATGCACACATATAATAAATATAAAGTGCAAACAACAATCATGTGATTCTTATTTCAAAATAAAAATGTTCATACAAAAAGAGCTAGGCTTTCAGTATACATTCCAACAATCTCCCACTTATACTAAAAGACTATGTTGTCATCACACTGCCATACATCTGATCCCCATGTCCTCCACATGCCTATCAAACGCTTTCGCTGGAAGGGCCTTAGTGAATGGATCCGCCAGGTTATCCTCTGATGCAATCTTGGCGACAGCTACTTCTCCTCGCTTTACGATCTCTCGTATCAGGTGGTACTTGCGCTCTATGTGTTTACTCACCTTATGGGCTCGTGGTTCCTTCGAGTTTGCAACTACACCACTGTTATCACAATAAATTGTGATAGTTCTGGGCAAACCAGGAATCACATCCAAGTCCATCAAGAAGTTCTTGGTTTGCCTCAGGCTGCCATATACTCAGCTTCCATGGTAGAGTCCGCCACGCATTTCTGTTTGACACTCCTCCATACTATGGCTCCACCTCCAAAAGTAAACACAAACCCCGAGGTAGACTTACTGTTATCCCTATCTGATTGGAAATCAGAATCCGTGTAACCCATAGGGACTAATTGATCTGCCCGATAAACCAGCATATAATCCCTAGTCCTTCTCAAGTACTTCAATATATGTTTTACCGCAGTCCAATGTCCCTGTCCAGGATTACTCTGATATCTGCTAACCATGCCCATGGCAAAATAGATATCTGGTCTCGTACATAGCATAGCATACATGAGGCTTCCTACTGCCGAAGCATAAGGAACCGCCTTCATCTCCTCTATCTCCTTTGATGTTTTAGGACACATCTCTTTAGATAAAGGAACTCTATGCCTGAAAGGTAGAAAATCCTTCTTGGAGTTCTGCATGCTAAAATGAGCTAGGACCGTGTCTATGTATGAAGCTTGAGATAAGCACAACATCCTTTTCTTGCGATCCCTTATAACTTTGATCCCAAGGATGTGTCCCACTTCTCCCAAGTCCTTCATGTCAAACTGTTTGGACAACCATACTCTTACGTCTGATAACACTTTGATATTGTTGCCAACTAACAAAATGTCATCTACGTATAGTACAAGAAATACCACTACGTTTCCGTCACATCTTTTGTATACACATGGCTCATCCGGACTTTGAATAAATCCATATGACTGGATTACCTCATCAAAATGGATGTTCCAAGATCTGGAAGCTTGCTTCAATCCATAAATGGACCGATTAAGCTTACACATTAGATGCTCTTTGCCTTTAGCAATGAATCCCTCTGGTTGCCACATATAGATGTTCTCCTCAAGACTTCCGTTAAGGAAAGCTGTCTTGACATCCATCTGCCAAATCTCATAATCCATATGAGCAGCTATAGATAAGAGAATCCGAATAGACTTAAGCATAGCTACCGGCGAAAAGGTCTCCTCATAATCGATACCCTCTTTCTGAGTATACCCTTTCGCAACAAGCCTAGCTTTAAAGGTCTCAACCTTCCCATCTACTCCTCTCTTTCTCTTGTAGATCCACTTGTATCCAATGGCTTTCACACCATCGGGTGGCTCTACTAGCTCCCAGACATGATTAGAATCCATAGATTCTATCTCTGAATTCATCGCTCTTTGCCAAGATACCGCATCTCTATCTTGGAGTGCCTCGTCATATGTCCAGGGATCAGGTTCATGTTCGCCAGGGACCAAATCAGAAGATTCTCCCAAGAACATGAATCTATCAGGCTGTCTAACAACCCTCCCACTACGACGAGGTGCCTCCTGTGTATGCTCTGTGACACGCGGTACAGTGACTTATGGTATCTCCTCTTGTACCGGTGGTACTGAAGTCGGGACTTCCCCTGTCAACTCCTCAAGAACAATCCTACTCGTGGGCTTGTGGTTCATCACATAGTCCTCCTCTAGAAATCTGGCATTCGTACTCACGATCACCTTCTGATCTCTAGGACTATAGAACAAACCACCCTTCGTTCCCTTAGGGTAGCCAACAAACAAGCGTACTTCTATACGAGATTCCAACTTACCAGTATCTCCCTTCAGCACATGTGCTGGACTACCCCAAATCCGAATGTCTTAGACTAGGCTTTCACCCAGTCCACAATTCTACGGGGGTAGAAGGCACTGATTTAGATGGAACCAAGTTCAGAGTATACATTGTCGTATCCAGCGCATACCCCCAGAACGAAACCGGCAACTCAGAATAACTCATCATTGATCTAACCATCTCCATAAGAGTCATATTCCTTCGCTCCGCCACACCATTTGGCTGGGGTGTGCCCGGTGCAGACAATTGGGATTGAATCCCAACCTCTGATAAGTAACTCCTAAACTCTCCCAAGAGGTACTCGCCACCACGATCAGATCGTAGTGTCTTGATACTTTTACCTTGACGGTTCTCCACATCAGTCTTGAATTCTTTGAACCTGTCAAAGCATTCAGACTTGCGGCGCATCAAGTAAATGTATCCATATCTTGAATAATCGTCTATAAAAGAGACGAAATATTCAAAACCACCTCTAGCCTGGATAGACATAGGACCGCACAAATCAGAATGAACCAATTCTAACACATCTTTGGCTCTATACCCCTTGGCCTTGAAAGGCCTCTTGGTCATTTTGCCTTCCAAGCAAGATTCGCAAGTTGGGAGATCCTCCACCACTAATGAACCCAAAGGTCCATCAGCTATCAACCTTTGAATTCTACTCAGGTTAATATGACCAAGCCTTAGATGCCAAAGATATGTCTGGTTCATTTTTGAAGGTTCTTTTTTCTTATTTGACTTAGAAGATGAGTTATTTACTTCTATATGCATCGTGGGAGTTTTCGGTTCAAGAGTGTACAAATTGCCAACCAATGTACCAGAACAGATAATCTCTCTATTCCTTTTTATAACCACTTTGTCATTAAAAGAAACAGAATATCCATCCATAAACAATTTAGAAAATGAAATTAGATTCTTTCTAAAAGTAGGTACATAAAGACAATTTCTCAAAACCAAAACTTTATTCCTATCAAAAGATAAATAAACGTCTCCCACTGCAATAGCCGCTACCTTTGAAGCATTGCCCATGAAGACGGTAATCTCTCCCTCAGCTAGTCGTCGGGTTTCCTGGAACCCCTGCAAAGTATTGCAGACATGATCAGTGGCTCCTGTATCTACACACCAGGCACTGGTAAATAACACCGCTAAACATGTTTCAACAACTAAACAAGAAGATATACCTTTGTTCTTTCGGCGAGGACAGTCCGCCTTCCAATGTCCAGTCTGCTTGCAAGTGAAGCACTTGCCTTTCGGCTTCTTCACTCCTGCCTGAGGTCCTACTGCCACTTTCTTTGCTCCACCTTGCTTCTTCTTCTTCTTACCTTTCGGTTTAGAAGAAGAAACCTTCTGAGCAACCATGGCTTGAGCACTTTGACGAAAAATCCCCTCTGCCACCTGGAGTTCTGTCAGAAGCTCCGCCAATGAATACAACCTCTTGTTCATGTTGTAATTGAGGCGGAACTGCTCAAAACTCCTAGGCAGAGACTGGAGAATGATATCGACCTGGGTTTCCCCATCGATCTCAGCTCCGAGTACTTCCATCTCATTAAGATGAGCCATCATCTTAAGAATATGATCCCTAACGGGTGTTCCCTCGATCATGGTGTTCGTCATCAAGTTTCTCATCGCCTCCTGTCTAGCCGCCCTACTCTGATGTCTGAAAAGTTCCTTGAGATTGAACATCATATCATAAGCTGTGGCCATGGCCTGATGCTGATGTTGCAGCACATTTGACATAGATGCCAAAATGTAACACCGCGCCATCTCATCTGCCTTGATCCATTTCTTATAACTTTCTTTCTCCTTTTCATCAGAGTCATTGGTGGGCTTAGGAGGACAGACCTCGAAGAGTACAAATTTGTACTCCTCTGCAGTTAAGACAATATCCAAATTTCTTTTCCAATCAATATAATTTGTTCCAGTAAGTTTATTTTCTTTTAATATCACAGCAAGTAGGTTGAAAGCCATTTGAAAAAACCTAAGAATCACAATGATCAAAATATTAGATTTCAAATATTATTGATTCCTCAAAACAATAAAATTCAAAAATCGACCAACACCTCAAAACACCGAGAATATCGCATGCCACGCTGTGTGGACGTATACGAATTCTACATTTGTAAGAGGAGGTTTTACCCATTAATTTTATTATCTTGTCAACCTTACTTTTTGACAAATAAAATTAATAGTTGGTTCCTCTTTGGCCCTACAAATAAAAGCAGTGACTCCGATGGGGAGGATACTTTTATTTGCATCTAAGTGTGCACCATTACACGATACTAAGGGAATTATTTCGGATTATGTGCCTTACCGCTGTGGAAGTACACACCTCCTAGATAATTTCCTATAACCATTATTTGACCTAGTGATCCGCAAACAAACTCATCCGCAGGGAGGAAGGCACTCAAAGCCGCTACGCAAGTTTGTTGCATCACACGTCAAATTGTAATGGAGGCCGCGGGAATTAATTAAAATATCCCTCTCCCACTTAGTAAATTGACAATGAGGAATTTTCAAGCATACACAACATGCATATAAAACAAATCAGCAATAAATATAGAAAAAATAGAATTTTCCCAACTATTATGGCATTGTTCTCCAATACGCATCCCGTCGTGTCGCCACCTCGTCCGCTCCATCTTTTCCCGTGCACAAGTCACCAAAGAGATCCGAGCCGAGTTAAACTATTTTAATTTACATCCATCGATCCTATGCTCCACGAAGGAGTGTACAAATAATCTAGATCGAAAGTAAACTAAAATGAGTGGCTAAACAATGTCGTATTTAATTACAAAAATTAAATACTAATCTAGCCTCGTCAACCCCGAGGATTCAAATAATATACATACAATCACACACAAAACAATCACATATACACAAATAGCCATAATAGTCGGATCTTATGCCTGCAACCAAAAAGTTAGCCTACGCACATCCTACTATTATCCGGCATACTCAATATATGATATGTGCATGAAAGTAACAGAATCCAAAACACACAAAATCGGAAACCGTGGCTCTGATACCACTTGTAGGGAATTGCTTCGGAAGGCTCATTGGCTCCCATGTCCCCGGATTAAAATTTTCACTAATGAAAAAACTAATCCGGATGGGATGAGTTTCCTAAGCATAACCAATTCGTCGTCGTGCTAACAACTTGAGTGATTGCTTGAACAAACTAGTTGTTCAAGCAACCCAACTCTTCTTGTTGGTTAGCCGCGGAAGAGACGACGGACGGATCACCGGTTTTTGTGTTTGTCTTCGGGGTCCATGATTATACAAATACATACAAATGCAAACTAGTATAATCAACACATAAGAACATGCTAAGATCAAAAAAAATTGTAAAACTTTTATACCTCTCAATCTTCTACCGTATGTCCTATCCTCCTCGTGTACGTCGTGTGGGCGAAGATCCTCCACGAGTAGAAGCCGCCTAGATCACGTTCTTCCTTTCCTTGTTCGCTCCGAACAAAGAGAAGAACCAAACAAAGACTCCTTCTCCTTTCTAGAACCGACCACCAAGCCAAGGAGCTTGATATCGCCGCCGGTCAAGGAGTAGATAGTTGAGTGTCGGCCAACCTTGAAGAAAGGTTGCCGCCGGCCAAGGAGTGGATGATTGGGCTGTTAGGGCAATCTCTTGCCGTAATATGGTTTTGATGGTGTGGCAAATGGTTTAAGTTAGTGTGTTATGTTTATTTGATATGTGCGTTGAAGTCGTGCAGGACTTAGTAATTCGCACATGGAGCCATGGCGAGTTTCACATCTCATGACTCGTGCCTTGAGTCGGTGAAGGATAGCTTTGCGGAAGCCGTGCGCTTGGAGCATCCGAGGGACCGCCGGACGAGAAGCTTGGAGTGAAGCCGGAGGAAGTAGACTTCGAGGCAAGAGACGCGAAGGAGCATTGCAGAGCCGTGCGCCTGATGCTGCCGAGGGACGTGGCCGAGAACGAAGAGAACTTCGAAGGCGAAGGACTCCGAGAAATGAGAGTGAGCGATTGTAACCCGGGGAGGGGTAGCTCTTAGGTGAAACTTGGCCATTTGGCCAAGTGTCGGATGGGTTTTCGACACCGATCGCCGATCGCATGGAATGGCAATGATCGCTGAGTCAAGTGTAGCTCGACCGTATACGATCGACCGCGTTAGCCGATCAGCGCGCCATGCGTTAGCGATCGTAAGACAGCCGATCGCCAAGGCAGCGAATGATCGTCAATAGGGTTTTAGCCAAGAACCGCCGTGGCCGGCGCCGACTACGGGTCGCAATGACCGTGAGGTCCATCAGTCGACTGCCAAGAGTTCCGTTGGACAACAACGGTCGGCATCCGATGTGTTCGGAGGCCGTTGTAGTGACGGCAGTCGATTGCCATGGGCGGCAGTCGACTGATGGCGGCCAACGGGAAGAAGTTAGCCCTCTCTATAAAAAGAGAGGGTGTGAGCCTTTGAGAGGCTAATGCTTAAGTTCCAAACAATCTTCCTAGTGCCCCACAAGCTCTAAACTCTTCTTACTTGTCTTTACTTCAATCCTATTGTAAGAAGAGTGATCTTGGTTGTAAAGGTTACCTCCACCTAGCTTTATGCAAAGGAGAGACTGATAGTGATTGGTTTTGGCGGAGTGATTCACCGTGGACGAATCGGATCGTGGATTAGCGGCGTAGCCGTGAACCACGTTACGACATTGTGTTAGCATTGTCTATTTCCTTTGCTTTGTCTTTATTTGTTTAATTTGCTTGTATTGTTGTTTCCGCTTGCGCTAATCTAATTGTAGACGAGCAAATTCCGACATTCAAACGAACAAGGGCTATTCACCCCCCTCTAGCCGGCCATCCGATCCCCTACAAGTGGTATCAGAGCCGAGGTTGCTTGTCACCGGACTAACCGCCGCAACAAGCCCTACATCAAAAATGGCCGGCTCCAACATCCATCCTCCGAAGTTTGAAGGAGAATTCGCTTGGTGGAAGAAGCGAATGGAGGTATTTTTTGAAACGGATTTTGATATAATGATTACAATGGAATCCGGTTTCGTTTTGCCTAGGGATGAAGAGGGGAAGCCAATAGAGAAATCTAGGTGGACCAAGAGGCAAAGAGAGGAGCACCTTGCAAACTCCAAAGCCAAGCACCATCTCTACAATGTGCTTCCTCAACAAGAAATCAACCGAATAGGAGAATGCCTAAGCGCCAAGGAGATGTGGGAGAAACTAATTGAGCTCCATGAAGGCACATCCGAGGCGAAGCTAGCTAGGAGAGATCTCCTCCGCTCCCAACTATCCAACATTAAATTAGAAAAGGGGGAAAAGGTAATCTCTTTGCATTCTAGATTCAAAGAAATTTTAAATGGACTAACAAGTGTAGGAGAAAGGCTCTCCAATCGCGACATGCTCATGAAGGCTATAGATGCCTTTCCCCAGTCCTCAAAGTGGAGTTCCATGGTGGACTCCTTCTATATGTCCAAGAACTTGGAAGTAAGTACCTTGGAGGAGTTCTTCTCGACAATGGAGCTCCACGAAACGAGGCTTGAAGGAATTCAAGAAGAGCCAAGAATTCAACCCTCAAGAGGAGTAGCATTGTTGGCAAACAAGGGGAAGAAGAAGATAGAGATCCCCTCCTCCTCGGATGATGAAGCCTCTACCTCCTCCATGGATAGCACCGAAGAAGCTTATATGGTAAGGAAGGTAAGGCGTGTATTTAAGAATTTTAGATTTGATAAATCTCGTGATAGGAATAGAAGACCAAGGGGGAAGGTCATATGCTACAATTGCCAAGGAGAAGGGCACATAAGGGACAATTGTCCTCTCCTAAACAAGAGCAAGGAAGAGAGGAAAAAGAAAGAAGAAAAGAAGAAGAAAAAGGGGAGCAAGAAAAAGAAGGAAGAGGAGAAGAAGACAAAAGAAAAGGGGAAGGCCAAAGCATTCAAGGCCAATACATGGGATGATCCTTCCTCATCCTCCTCCTCATCATCGGATGAGGAGAATGCCTTTGTCGCCAATTTGGCCTTGATGGCCTTTGACGACTTGGATTGCTCCTCCTCCGAAAATGAAGGATCAAGCTCAAGAGGAGAGAGCTCAAGTGAAGGGGGAGCCTCCTCCACATCATCATCCTCCTCATCATCCGAAGAAGAAGAAGAGGACATGGAAACTATGGTAACAAAAGCCTCTCCTAGTAAAATAGTTTCTATGATTTCTAGTTTAACTAGGGATTTGTTTAGAGCAAAGAAGAAAAATAAATGCATGCTTGAACAAATTAAGGACTTAGAAAATAAGTTAGAAAATGCATGCTTAAATGATAATGATATTTCTTCTTGCCATGATGATGCATGCTCACATGACTATATGACTTTGGATGTTAATGATGCATGCATAGAGGAAAATAGGGCATTAAGGGAAAAGGTAGATTATTTAACCAAAGCCCTAGGAAAATTCACAATTGGCTCCAACACTTTGAATATGATCATAGGGAGCCAAAGGGCAAGTTTTAACAAGAAAGGCCTAGGATATAAAGAGAAGAAAAATGAGAAGGCCTATAGATGCCTAATTGCTAGGGGACAAGACAAAAACAAAGTAATAGCTAAGAAATGGATCCCCAAAGAATTTCTAGTGAACCCCATAGGCAAAAATCTATTTTGGGTTCCAAAATCCATCCTTAAGGGTTAGAAAACCCCTAGGGTAGTCAACCATATGAACCTAATCTATATCATATTTTGGTTGACTTAGGATGACGGGATAACATTTTTAGATAGTGTTGGGTGATGATAACGTGCCCATAAATAGGTAATAATGCTTAAATCATGATGATTAATGCAATTGCTATGTATATGTGTAATCATGATTTATGATTTTGATATTGGGCACGTTATCATGAGCAATAGGTTTAAATCATGCTTTAGGTGATAACTTATTTATTATCATCATATAATGCCTAAGGCATGGTTATAAATTGATGAAAACATGTGTTTCATGATCATAATGTGAAATTAAATCATATATATCATTATGATCATGTAGGTTGTTAGATTGACACTTAACCTTGATAGAATTGCATGAATATGATGGTTAAGTATATACAAATACCCCCTAGGATGCATCTCACACTCACTATAGGCTAACTTGATTGCAAACTTAGCATGGGTGAGATATTAGGATGATACAAATGTCCACTAATGTCTATGGCATTTAGATGGTCATTTAAAGTATCAAAATATCAATAATAGACCAATCATGGGGAAGGCTTATGTTTAATTAATAGACATATTGCCCAAAGATCATGGTTGGATATTTCTAATGTTTTCAAAACAATTTCTTACCTTAAAATACATGTATTCATGTTTTGAAACAATTGGATGCAAAACTAGGTGTTAAAATGGATACTAACATGCTCAAAAACTAGTGGTTTTTCAAGTGTTTGGATTTTTGGCAAATCTTGTAAAATATAATGATTTTTCATGAAAAACTATTTTTCCTTGATAGGTATACTTAAGAGAAATATGTTCCTCGAATTTCATGATTTTTAGAATTTTCTGTAATTTTTAATGCATTTCTGAATTTCATCCAAAAAATCAGAAATTCGGCTTCCTTTATGCGATCATTGCCATGCGATGCTTGATCATTGGTGCTTCTAAATCAGAATATTGAAGGTCGTTTTCAGTTTGTTAACCAACAAGTAATACCCAATTTTATAACTTGTCATATATAACTTGATGCCATGGGTTCTTAACTTAGTGATAATCTTTTTGATGGTGTCAAAGGGGGAGAAAATATTATGTTTAAGTTAATTATAAAAGGGGGAGAAATATTTGATAAGGAAGGAAATTTTTATAGAAAGTTTCATGGATTAAGGGGGAGTTGCATATTGTTATATCATGTTTATCTTTACATGCTTTCTTACCCTTAGAATTAATATCAAATGTTTTTACCTAACTTAAACGGATTGCCACACATCAAAAAGGGGGAGATTGTTAGGGAAATCTCTTTCCGTAATATGGTTTTGATGGTGTGGCAAATGGTTTAAGTTAGTGTGTTATGTTTATTTGATATGTGCGTTGAAGTCGTGCAGGACTTAGTAATTCGCACATGGAGCCATGGCGAGTTTCACATCTCATGACTCGTGCCTTGAGTCGGTGAAGGATAGCTTTGCGGAAGCCGTGCGCTTGGAGCATCCGAGGGACCGCCGGACGAGAAGCTTGGAGTGAAGCCGGAGGAAGTAGACTTCGAGGCAAGAGACGCGAAGGAGCATTGCAGAGCTGTGCGCCTGATGCTGCCGAGGGACGTGGCCGAGAACGAAGAGAACTTCGAAGGCGAAGGACTCCGAGAAATGAGAGTGAGCGATTGTAACCCGGGGAGGGGTAGCTCTTAGGTGAAACTTGGCCATTTGGCCAAGTGTCGGATGGGTTTTCCCGACACCAGTCGACTGCCATGGAATGGCGATCGCGCTTCGAGTCAAGTGTAGCTCGACCGTATACGATCGATTTGTAGCCGATCGGCGCCATGCGTTAGCGATCGATAAGATGATCATCGGCTAGCGAGCCGATCGATCGGTCAATAGGGTTTTGCCAGACCGCTCGTAGCCGATCGGGCTCGATTACTGGGTCGTGATCGGAGGTGAGGTCCATCGATCGCTAAGAGTTCCGTTGGACAACAACGGTCGGCATCCGACGTGTTCGGAGGCCGCTAGAGGCAATGATCGCCATGGGCGCAAATGATCGATGGCGGCAAACGGGAAGAAGTTAGCCCTCTCTATAAAAAGAGAGGGTGTGAGCCTTTGAGAGGCTAATGCTTAAGTTCCAAACAATCTTCCTAGTGCCCCACAAGCTCTAAACTCTTCTTACTTGTCTTTACTTCAATCCTATTGTAAGAAGAGTGATCTTGGTTGTAAAGGTTACCTCCACCTAGCTTTGTGCAAAGGAGAGACCGATAGTGATTGGTTTTGGCGGAGTGATTCACCGTGGACGAATCGGATCGTGGATTAGCGGCGTAGCCGTGAACCACGTTACGACATTGTGTTAGCATTGTCTATTTCCTTTGCTTTGTCTTTATTTGTTTAATTTGCTTGTATTGTTGTTTCCGCTTGCGCTAATCTAATTGTAGACGAGCAAATTCCGACATTCAAACGAACAAGGGCTATTCACCCCCCTCTAGCCGGCCATCCGATCCCCTACATGGGCGCCGGCCAACTTTGGATAAAATATGCCGCCGGCCACCAAGGTGAGGGATCAATGAACGCCGACCAACCTTGAAGAGAGGTTGCCACCGGCCAAGGAATAGGAGAAGGAACAATGAGGATGGGCGCCGGCCAAAACAAGTTGGAAGAAGATGGGCGCCGGCTTTTCCTTTCCAAGAATTTCCGCCCAAGCCTATCTTCCAAACCCTAGCTGCCCAAACTAAAAACCTAATTTCCTTATTGATATCCCACGCCCAACCCTTAGCCTTCCTTTTATAGAGTTAGGCTTAGGCCTCCTTTAATCTCCACCGTCGGATCTAGGGATTTAATCTCCACTGTCGGATCTAGGGTTTCATCCCAACCGTCGGATCTAGGGTTTTATCCCAACCGTCGGATCTAGGGTTTTATCCCAACCGTCGGATCTAGGGTTTCATCCCAACCGTCGGTTTTAGAGATTCAATCTCAACCGTTGGTTCTAGAGTTTTGTTTTACATCCTTGGATCTAGAGTTCATGAGGATTATATTAGGCTACGATAGGGACCATGAGAAGGAGTTGGATCTTGGCCACCCGATGGATCGGAACCACACAAACTTGATCCATCAATGATGTTCCATTCCACTAGAGGATTATCATTGAATTACCTCACCAACCCCCATAAATCAATATGGGCTCCATATATTATTTATACATCCATCTCCCCATGTTTAAGATATCGAATGTCCGTTAATTAATTGATTTACTGACCATCAATCAATTAACATCTAACTCCTCGAGTAGTATCACTCAACCTTATCATCATGTTGACTAAGTCAACCAGCTGGGTTTACATGATGAACCTTATGAGCTCCTCAAGGGGACATCATCAACCTAATATATAGGACACGGTTTCCTCCTATAATCAATGACACACCATATAAATAATATCATTTCCCAACTTACCGGGCATATTGATTTAATCCATCTAAATCTCACCCTTTGGTAAATCAAAGAAATAAATACTAAGTACATGTGCCCGTTATTATATCGGGATTAAGAGCATGTACAACATAATATCCGAGGTCCGATTCAATTATGTAGTCAGCAATAAATTGAATCACCTCTATGTTGGTCCTGCTCAATACACCTAAGTGTACTAGTGTAACTCTATGTTCAAGATAAAACAATACCAAGCTACACTACAACCATGCCAATGGTTTGTCCAAAACCATCTTGGTCGTGAACCTCTACTTATATTCTACAAGGGACTGATAACATGATCTTCTGTGCCATACCAAGCACCATGTTATCTACAATGTAAAATATTAGACAATATGCACACATATAATAAATATAAAGTGCAAACAATGATCATGTGATTCTTATTTCAAAATAAAAATGTTCATACAAAAAGAGCTAGGCTTTCAGTATACATTCCAACATCGTCTTCATTGTTGTATTGTATTTTATATTTTCACTGCGCTAACAAGTTTTGTAGAGACGAACATGATCGAATTCTATCTTCGAATGAAAATGCTATTCACACCCCCTCTAGCGGTCACCAATGTTCCTACACTTGGTATCAGAGCGGGTCGCTCTTCACCGGCTTCACATCTGAGGGAGCACGTTAGAGGGAAGATGGATCTTTAAGAAAGATTGGTGATGACACCAATATTCCATCGTCCTTCGACCACGATGATTTTGCATATGGGAAAGGTAGAATGATGCACTTTCTTATGTGCAATTTTGATAATTGGATTAGTGTCATAGTAGGTTTCGACACTCCAAAGAACGAAAAAGGAAGAAAACTCAAGAAGAAGAATTGGAGCAAAGAGCAACTCTGATACTTCAATATAAATAATAAAGTAATGGGTATATTAATTAGCATAATTCCTAATGATATATTGTCTAAGATAGGAGATTATAAATATGCCAAGGAGCTTTGGAGCAAGTTGGCAAGATATCATGAAAACCCATCACCAGCACAAGAAGAAGAAGAGGAGAAAGAAAGTTCATCCTCATAAGAAAGTGAGGATTTGGAGGTCGAGGAGTGTTCGACATCCGAGGAGGAAGAAGAGGTGGGAAAAGTGGAAGAAGCAATCACCTCTAGGATTGAGGGGGAGGAGAAATCACCCTCTATGCCAAAGTAAGAAAAAGAGCTTTCAACATTCGGAAGAGTTGAAGAAGCTCAAAATTTGGCCACATTGACCTAGGTAACTCAAGCACATTAATTCAAAATAAAAATAATATAATGTATTTTGAGTGTAGGGAATATGGGCACTATAAGAGCAAGTGCCCTAAGAAGGTCAAGAAAAGTCAATCGCCGCCAAAGGTCAAGGATGTTGGAGTCCTCATTATGAAGAGCAAGGAACACATGGTGTGCTTCAAATGCAACCAAAAAGGGCATTATAGGAGTCAATGCCCTAGGGGGAGGAAGCCTAGCAAGGGTCAAGGAGCTATACATGTAGGGGGAGCCTCTAAGGCAAACCTTAAGGTATATTTTAATGCACCTTCTAATTCTAGGGTTAAAAGGCATGCTTTTAGTACTCTTGCCATCTCTCATGAAAATCATGCTAGTAGAAATAATAAATTTTATTTTTTAGGTGCTAAGCATATTAATGTATCTAAGGACAAATCTAAAAATAATAACTCTAGACCCATTTTATCTAGGGAGTCCATTAAAATGGTAGAAACCCATTTAGGCATTAACCCTAAAAAGGGTAGGCATATGCCTAAGAAATGGAACAATGCCCAAAGACTAAATCAAAATTCAAAAATTGGGGAATTAGAGATAGAAAATCAAGTTTTGAGGTTAAAACTTGAGAAGATGGAGAAGACCCTTAGAAAGATATAAAATCAAATGCAAGGGTCAAATGGTCAAAGCCAAGGGCCTAGGAGACAAGAATCATCCAAAGACAAGAAAGGTTTGAGTCACAAACCTAAGCCTAAAGAGACCTACCATAGTGTTCCATTTGATTATGGAACACAACCTAGGTCTAGGAAGGTCATAGTTAGTAGGGAGGCCATCCCTAAGGTTAACCAAGCCAAGTTCCTAGTGGCTAGGGTTTCGAAGAAACCTAGGGAAGCCACTAAGAAGGTTACAAGGGGAGTACACTCCTAGAGTTAACTTAGGTAAGACCCAAATAACCAAGGTTACCAAGCCTAGAAGGGTCATTAGGAGGGTATCTAGGGAGGTCATCCCTAAAGAATACCTAGTAAACCCAAGGAGCTCTAATAGATTTTGGGTTCCTAGGAGCGTGATCGATTCAAGCTAAATAGGTTAGGGGTGCCAACTTTAAATGGATGGGTAGTTAACCTAATCATGGTAAAGGTGACACTTTAGGTCATTTTCAAGGTTATAGGTACTGTTGGTGATCAATTGAAGCTAGAGGGGGGTGAATAGCTTGTTTTTTGTCTCTACAAAAATATTAGCGGAAGCACAACAAAAACAATAATAACACAAATGAAAAACACACTAACACGATTCTTTTACGTGGTTCGGAGATAGCGCTCCTACTCTACGGTGATCCTTGAGGTGGATCAACCCTAATCAAATCACTATGAAGCTTTCCTTTACAACAATCCTCCTCTTCTTACAAAGAATAAAACTTAAGCTTATAGAGAGGAGGAGGGGATTCAAAATCACTAGAAAAGCTTGAAAACTCGTGGAGGCTTGAGAGTATTATCAGAGAATAAGCATTAAACCCAAAAACCTCCACCAGCCCTCTTTTTATAGAGAGAAGGCTGATTTTCCTGTTGGAGCACCATCGATCGATGATGATGCGACATCGATCATCATCTTGATTAGCAACCGAATAGCCGAATTCGTGGGATTCAGAGTCGTTTCCTCCAACGGCATTCTCATCAATTGTCTGATCCATCCATCAGTCGACTGATGGAGTGATCAGTCGAGTGATCACAGGCCGCAGTCGAGTGTGACTCCACTCTATGCCCGTATTTAACTTGATCAGTCGATTGCCACTATTGGCAGTCGATTGATCGCAACATTAGTCGACTGCCACGACCAAAGCAGTCGACTGATGGTCAAGGTTTCATCCTGACTCAGTCGAGCACCTGACCAGTCGACTGATACTCATCAAGTATGAGTAATTCATACTTGATTTCACCCTCTAGACCTAGACTTAACCTTCTAGATCTTCCTTAAGCCTTGCGCCTTCAGGATCCCTCCGAGTCCGCGACTTGTTCATCCTTTGCGCTTTGCTTCCAAGAGCTTCCTTCGGTCTTGTCATGTCTTGGGTTTTCCTTTGCCAAATCGTGCTTGGACTTTACACTGCCAAGTCTACATGCTTGGACTTACGCTGCCAAGACTTTCCTTTGGACTTCCTTTGCCAAGGTACGTTTGGACTTAATGCCGCCAAGACAACATGCTTGGTCTTATGCCGCCAAACCTTTACCTTGGACTTCTCTTGCCAATATCATACTTGGACTTTGCCTTTACCAAGTCTTCATACTTGGATTTCCCTGTCACTTGAACATTGTAACAATTAGATCACAAATTGTTGCCTAACTTAGATGATTATCCAAACATCAAAACATATAAATGCTTGGGGCATTGTTGCACCAACAATCTCCCCCTTTTTGATGTTTGGCAATCATTTAAGTTAGGTCTTTCAAGGATATGCACATAATCATATTTCCAAATCATACATCCATTTCTAACTTAAACATTTCTTCTCCCCCTTTGACATACATCAAAAAGAGAAGAAAGAAAAAAATCATATATTTCATAAAAGAATCGAATGTGTTATAATCTTGAACTAAGGTATAGAATTGACATTTAGCTCCCCCTCAATCCAAGATATAGTTCATGATAAGTGAAAGACATGTTGAGCAAAGGCCTATCAAACAATTTGAAGATTAAATTCTAACTTTGCACCAACAATGTAAATCTTGGGATGAAAAAGATATATTTTATGAAACTCCCCCTAAAGCACGCATTAAACAGTCTTAAAAATTTATTTATACTCAATATTATCATGCTATGGCTTTAGGACATCAAAGATACACTAAATATCAGAAAATGGAGCTATTTATCAGAAAACACAGCGTATCATTCGACTGGTTTCTGAACCAGTCGACTGCTACGCCTGAAATCCGAATTTCAGCCTTTTCATCCCAACTTCAGAAATGCATTAGAAATTCTAGAAACCTCGAAAAATCACGAAATTTTGTGTACACATTTATAAAATCATAATTTATCAAGGAAAAATATTTTGAAAAATATATGTTTTTCATATTTCAAGATTGATACAAACTTGGAAACCAACAAAAGTTCTAATGTTTTTGCAAACTTTGTATCACTTTTGTGTTTCACTTAAAAACTATTTTTCAAAATATGATAAACATAATTTAAAATATATTTTATTTGACATTTACAATCATGTTCTTGGAGGTATATGCACATCAATTGTGTATAAGTCTTCCCAATGATTGGTCCAATGAAGGATCAATGTCTCTAGATGACACTTTGGTCCATAGTAATGCATCATAACAAGCATGATGAACCAAGTGCATCTTCCTAACATCTCACATGTTGTCTAAGTGGCTCAATACAAAAATCATGGTTCTTAGGTATTTTGTGAGATGCTTAAAGGTATAAATCCTAGTATTTCTATAGGATCATGCAAACCTACACCTTTACTCAACCAAGCACATTCCAAGTTCTCTCCTAAGTGATGAAAATTCTACCTCGGGGAGAGCCTTGGTAAATATGTCGGCTAGGTTGGACTTGGATTCAATGTAATTAAGCTCAATGTCCCCCTTAGCCACATGATCTCTAATGAAGTGATGTTTCACTTCAATGTGCTTGGTCCTAGAGTGATGCACCGGATTTTTGGTCAAGTTTATGGTGCTCACATTATCACAAAATACTTTCATGTTGGAGTAAGATAGCTCATAATCTTCTAAGGTATGTTTCATCCATAGTAATTAAGCTACACAACCACCCATAGCCACATACTCGGCCTCGGTGGTGGATAGGGCAACACAAGGTTGCTTCCTACTACTCCAGCTAACTAGGGAGGACCCAAGGAATTGGCATCCACCACTAGTACTCTTCCGATCCAATTTGCAACCGACATAATCGGAATCGGTGTACCCAACCAAATCAAAAGACCTAGTCCTGGGGTACCATAGTCTTACATTTAGTGTGCCTTTAATATATCTTAAGATTCTCTTAACGGCAACTAAATGAGATTCTTTTGCACATGATTGGTACCTAGCACACATACCAACCGCAAATAATATGTCGGGTCTACTAGCGGTTAAGTACAAGAGGCTACCAATCATGCTCCTATAGAGTGTAAGATCAATTTGTTTGCCTTCATTATCACTATCTATTTTTGTATTGGTTGCCATTGGAGTTGAAACTACCTTAGCATTTTCCAAACCAAATTTCTTAATCATTTCCTTAGCATATTTGGTTTGGTAAATATAAATTCCTTCACTTGTTTGTTTAACTTGTAATCCTAGGAAGAAATTTAATTCCTCAACTAGACTCATTTCAAACTCTTTTTCCATATTCTTAATAAAGTCTTGGAGAAGTTCATCATTTGTTGACCCAAAGATAATGTCATCAACATATACTTGGGCTACAAAGATGTCCGTTGATGTTGACTTTATAAATAGAGTTTGATCTACACTACCCCTTTTAAAGTCCTTAGAAATTAAGAAAGATGATAATCTTTCATACCAAGCCCGGGGAGCTTGTTTCAAACCATACAAAGCTTTTCTAAGCTTGTATACATGGTTTGGATAGTCCATATTCTCAAACCCGGGAGGTTGTTCTACATATACCTCTTCCTTAATAAACCCATTTAGGAATGTCGATTTAACATCCATTTGATGGAGTTTGAAACCCATATAGGAGGCATACCCTAATAGTATTCTAATAGACTCTAACCTAGCAACCGGGGCATATGTTTCATCATAGTCAAGTCCTTCAACTTGATTAAAGCCCCTTGCAACTAATCTTGCCTTATTCCTAGTAATATTCCCTTGGTCATCTAGTTTGTTCCTAAAGACCCATCTTGTAGTAATGATGGTGTTTTCATTAGGTCTAGGAAATAACTCCCATACTTGACTCCTTTCAAATTGAGCCAATTCATCTTGCATTGCTAAGATCCAATCCGGATCAAGTAATGCATCTTTAATTGTTTTGGGCTCAATTTGAGAAATTAGAGCTATATGACTAGTGGGATCCCTATGAAATGACCTAGTCCTAACACCTTGAGATAATTCACCCACAATTTGATCTAAGGGGTGATTTTGATGAACTCTTATGGTTCTAGGAGGTGTATTAATTTGAGTTTGATCATAATTAATCTCAATTCTTTGCTCATCATCGGAATCACTTCTTACTCCCCCTTGATATAATCCTCCCCCTTGATCATTACCCCCTAAGGTTAAATCTTGATATTGTTGGGTAATTTCTTGATTTTCATTATTAATATCATCATCAATAGGGGATTTTCTAGGGTATGTATTGAAAGTTTCATCAAATTGGACATTTGAAGATTCTTCAATCTTTTGAGTCCTTTTATTGTAAACTCTGTACCCTACACTAGTGGATGAGTATCCAACTAGGATTCCCTCATCCGCTTTGGACTCAAACTTACCTAGGTTGTCTTTGATATTTAAAATATAGAGTTTGCATCCAAAGACCTTAAAATAATGAATTGTTGAAATTGTACCATTCCACAATTCAAATGGAATTTTTCCTAAAAACCTATGAATTAATACCCTATTTTGGATATAGCAAGCGGTGTTAACCGCTTCCGCCCACAAGTAGCTAGGTAAGGAGTATGCATTAAGCATTGTCCTAGCCGCTTCTTGTAGGGCACGATTTTTTCTTTCCACAACCCCATTTTGTTGGGGTGTGTTAGGACAAGAAAACTCATGCTTGTACCCTTGTTCTAAGCAAAAGGTTGAGAAATTAGAATTCTCAAATTCTCCACCATGATCACTACGGATCCGGTTGATTTTGAGTTTTCTTTCATTTTCTACTCTTTTGCTAAATCCTATGATTATTCCTAGGGTTTCATCTTTATTTTTCAAGAAAAATACCCAAGTAAACCTAGAGAAATCATCTACTTTTACTAGGCAATATTTACTACCAATCATAGAGGGGGTACTATGACAATCAAATAAGTCCATATGTAAAAGATCTAAAGGTAAAGCGGTACTAAGTAAATTTTTACCTTTGTGTGATGTTTTTGATTGTTTCCCTTCTTGGCATGCATCACACATTTTGTCCTTGAGAAATTTGACTTTAGGCAACCCTTTGACTAACTTCATTTTTGCTATTTTGGCTATGTTCTTCATGTTTATGTGTCCTAGTCTCCTATGCCAAAGTCAACTTTCTTCCTCTTTTGCAATAAGACACTTAGTAGAAGCATTAGTAGCATAGGATAAATCAACATAATATATATTTGATTTCCTAAAACCTACTAACATACAATCATTTAGTGTTTTGTGTCCTATAAAACATTTTGAGGAATCAAATTTAACATCAAAATTTGCATCACATAGTTGGCTTACACTAAGTAAATTAAATTTCATATTTTTAACCAATAATACTTTATGAATGGCAAGATTGGGGGATACCTCAATTGTGCCCTTTCCTAGAATTTTAAGTTTGCCGCTATTACCAAAAGATACCTTTCCCTTGCTAGTGTGGTTGATAGTGGAGAATTTTCTCTCATCACCGGTCATGTGTTTTGAGCACCCACTATCAACGATCCACAAGCTTGGTTCTTCTACCTATGTCACATGAAAAATACAATCCTTAGGTACCCAAATCTTAGGACCACTAGCATTAATTAGAAATTTCTTAGGGACCCAAGTCTTTCTACCCTTTCTTTTAATTATGGATTTTCTACTAACAAGGGACGTAAATGCTACCTCCTTTTCCTTAGGCCTATATCCTAGTCCAGCCTTGTTGTAAATAGCCCTTTGATCCTTAATTATCATGTCTAGGTATTTAGAACCATTAGTAAATTTTTCTAAGCATGCTCTTAAGTTACCTATTTCTTTTCTTAATTCATCATTTTCATCCCTAAGGGTACATGCATCATCATCACAAGATAATTTACCATAAGACGGTTCTAAACTCTTAAGTGATTTAATTTCTATTTTTAGGTTCTTAATC
Organism: Wurfbainia villosa; assembly: GCA_025175895.1. Lineage (NCBI taxonomy): Eukaryota > Viridiplantae > Streptophyta > Magnoliopsida > Zingiberales > Zingiberaceae > Wurfbainia > Wurfbainia villosa. Next base: position 30,693,831 of record CM045992.1, on the reverse strand, counting down.
CTAGTTTTCGATCTATTCAAAGCATTTTGAAGACATGCAATTGTCTTATAAAGTAAATCTACCCTAGGGGAGTTGTTTACCTCATCATCATCACTTGATGATGATTCGTCGCTTGAAGAGGAAGATGAAGACTCTTCACTTGAGCTCCCGGCTTCTTCCTCCAATGTCATAAGGGCTAGATTCCGGGTGGCGTGACAAATTTCTTCATCGTCGGAAGAATCCTCCATGCTTAGGGTGTCCCATGTTTGTGCCACCATTGCCTCCTTCTTCTTCTTCTCCTTCTTTTCCTTCTTTTTCTTTTCCTTCTCCTCCTTCTTCTTTAGTTCCGGGCAATTTGGCTTTATATGCCCTTTCTTGTTGCAACCAAAACAAGTTACGTTAGGTATAGAATTTGAACTATTTGAAGACTTACCTCTTGAGGATTGAAACATCCTCTTCACATCTTTCTTTGTGAGTTTCCTTGACTTCCCACCAAATTTCTTGACGTAATGAGCCACCTCGCTTGCCGATAGCTCATCTTCACTACTTGATGAGTCTTCCTTGGATTCGGATGAGGAGGACACTTCTTTCTTCTCCTTCTTCTTCTTGTTCTTATTTCCTACAAAAAGAGCTATACCCTTCTCTTTGGATGAAGTGTTAGCTTGTTCATGTAATTGAAATTCACAAAATAGCTCATCTAACTTAACCAAAGAGAGATCCCTAGAGACCTTATAGGCATCTACCATTGAAGCCCATAAGGTTTTTCTAGGGAAAGCTTGGAGCACATACCTTACAAGGTCTCGGTTGTCGACCTTCTCACCTATAACATGTAGTCCGTTGACTACTTCTTTGAAGCAACCGTGCATTTGGCTCACGGTCTCATTGGTCTTCATGGAGAAGCTTTGAAGTTGGCCAATTAGGAGATCTCTCTTGGCCCTTCTTGTTTCCTTGGATCCTTCGTTGAGATTTATCAACTTCTCCCAAAGCTCCTTCGCCGATTCAAATGGCCCCACTTTGCTCAATTGCTCTTTTGACAAACCACATTGAAGTGTGGTTGTTGCCTTGGCGTTGGCTTGAGCCTTCTTGGCCATGTCTCTCGTCCAATCCTTCGTCGGTATGGGTGCTCCGTGTTCATCCAACGGCTTCTCGAAACCATCTACAACACTAAACCAATTCTCAATATCATTCATTAAGTAATACTCCATCCTACCTTTCCAATAGCCGAAGTCATTGCCGTCGAAGAACGGAGGCCTCGCCGTGCTATACCCCTCTTGGAAAGTCATTTTTGCTCCGGTTGATTGTTAGATCTTCCGATGCAATCCAAGCTCTGATACCACTTATTGGTGATCGATTTGAAACTAGAGGGGGGGCGAATAGCTTGTTTTTCATCTCTACAAAAATATTAGCAGAAGAACAACAAAAACAATAATAACACAAATGAAAAACATGCTAACACGATTCTTTTACATGGTTCGGAGATAGAGCTCCTACTCCACGGTGATCCTTGAGGTGGATCAACCCTAATCAAATCACTATGAAGCTTTTCTTTACAACAATCCTCCTCTTCTTACAAAGAATGAAACTTAAGCTTAGAGAGGAGGAGGGGATTCAAAATCACTAGAAAAGCTTGAAAACTCGTGGAGGCTTGAGAGTATTATCAGAGAATAAGCATTAACCCCAAAAACCTCCACCAGCCCTCTTTTTATAGAGAGAAGGTTGATTTTCCCATTGGAGCACCATCAGTCGACTGATGCTGTGCATCAATCGACTGCCGACGTGATTAACGACTTCTGAATAGCTGGATTCGTGGGATTCAGAGTCGTTTCCTCCAACAGCATTCTCATCAGTCGACTGATCCATCCATCAGTCGACTGATGGAGTGATTAGTCGAGTGATCATAGGCCGCAGTCGAGTGTGAATCCACTCTGTGCCCGTATTTGCTTCATCGATCGGCGCCGCTGTTGGCGATCGGTGATCGCAACGATTAGTTTGCGCGCCAGCGATCGGTGATGGTCAGGGTTTCATCCTGACTCAGTCGAGCACCTGACTAGTCGATTGATACATCGTATCAGTCGACTGATACTCATCATGTATGAGTAATTCATACTTGATTTCACCCCCTATACCTAGAATTAACCTTCTAGCTCTTCCTTAAGCCTTGCGCCTCCAGGATCCCTCCGAGTCCGCGACTTGTTCATCCTTTGCGCTTTGCTTCCAAGAGCTTCCTTCGGTCTTGTCATGTCTTGGATTTTCCTTTGCCAAATCGTGCTTGGACTTTACGCCACCAAGTCTACATGCTTAGACTTACGCTGCCAAGACTTGCCTTTGGACTTCCTTTGCCAAGGTCCGTTTGGACTTAATGCCACCAAGACAACATGCTTGGTCTTATACCGCCAAACCTTTACCTTGGACTTCTCTTGACAAGATCATACTTGGACTTTGCCTTTACCAAGTCTTCATACTTGGATTTTCCTGTCACTTGAACATTGTAACAATTAGATCACAAATTATTGCCTAACTTAGATGATTATCCAAACATCAAAACATATAAATGCTTGGGGCATTGTTGCACCAATAGGTACTTTGGAAATAAGTTTGATTTTAAATCCTAAAAGATTTTATGATGTGCCGATATTATTTAAGAATTATGAAAAATCAATCAAATTAGCACAAACTAGGTTTAGAGGTCGTGATGTGTCATTTTGAGTTTTTAGCACACTTTAGGAATTAGTGATAATATGGAAAAATGGGTTTAATTCTAACAAATGACAATTAATACTAAATTTTAGGTATTATATACCTTTATATTTTATTTGTCATGATTGATTTGTCATATGTCATGTCATGACAGTATATTTATTTTTATCATATAAAATGTCATGATTATGCTTAGGTTAGTTTTAATGTCATGTGTATTTTGATTTAATCATATGTCATGACATCATGATCATTGGTCATGCTTATTTATGTTATCTTTTATGTCATGATCATTCATGCATTAATTAGAATTAAATTAAGGACAATTGGCATGACTTGAAGTCCCATGTATAAGGGAATCAAGTAGTGTTGCTTTAGAAAATACATGAAACCCTAGTTTAGGATGAACAAAACTCACATCTCACATCAAATTGACATGGGTGTGTTTTCAAACACCCTAGACACATGTGAGATGCTAGGAAATGAGTTAAGTTTAAGGTACATAGTTTTTGCATCTAGATGAACTTAAACTCATCTTATATCATGGTGGATCATGGGGAAAGCTAATGTGCAAGTCATGTGCACTGAGCCCTGTTAGGGCAATCTCTTGCCATGATTAGGTTTTGATGTGTGTGGCAAAGGGTTTAAGTTAGTTTGTTATGTTGATTTGATATGTGCGTTGAAGTCGTGCAGGACTTAGTAATTCGCACATGGAGTCGTGGCGAGTTTCACATCTCATGACTCAGTCCTTGAGTCAGTTAAGGATAGTTTTGCGGAAGCCGTGCGCTTGGAGCATCCGAGGGACCGCCGGACGAGAAGCTTGGAGTGAAGCCGGAGGAAGTAGACTTCGAGGCAAGAGACGCGAAGGAGCATTGCAGAGTCGTTCGCCTGATGTTGTCGAGGGACGTGGCCGCGAACGAAGAGAACTTCGAAGGTGAGGGACTCCGAGGGATGAGAGTGAGCGAATGTAACCCAGGAAGGGGTAGTAGCTCGTAGGTGAAACTTGGCCATTTGGCTAAGTGTCAGATGGGATTTCCCGACACCAGTCGACTGCCATGATATGGCAGTCGACTAGTCTGAGTCGATGGTTCGATTGACTGGTTTAAGTCAGCTGAATCAAGTTGATCGATCATTGGCGACATGGCGGTCGGTGATGGCCTGCAGACGCAGTCAACCGTTGAGGACTCACCGATCGTGATGGTAATATCGGTCGGTGATGCATCTGGATTGGATGAATTCCAACGTGGAAAGAGGCCGTTATTGGGCAACGACTACAGGACCAGTCGACTGATCGAGGGCATCAGTCGACTGCTCTTGTGTCAACGGGAAGAAACCCTCTTCCTCTATAAAAAGGAAGAGGATGGGGCTTTAGGAGGCTAATGCTTATGCTCTAATACTCTCCCAAAGTTCCCTAAAGCTTTCCATCCTCTTACTTGAGCTTATTTCCATTATATTTGTAAGAGGAGTGTTTTTGTGTAAAGAGGTTACCTCCACCTAGCTTTGTGCAAAGGAGAGATCTCGTGGATAGATTATGGAGTGATTCACCATGGATGAATCGGACCGTGGATTAGCGGCGTAGCCGTGAACCACGTTACATCTCGGTGTTTGTATTGTTTGTTTATCTTTTGCTTTGTCTTTATTTATATTTGCATATTCCGCTTGCGCTAACATTTTGTAGACGAGCAAAATATGACATCCAACGAACGAGGGCTATTCACCCCCCTCTAGCCGGCCGTTTTGATCCCCAACAAGTGGTATCAGAGCCAAGTCGCTTGTCGAGGACTAACCGCCACAACAAGCAACATTCAAAATGGCCGGCTCCAACATCCACCCACCGAAGTTCGACGGCGAATTCGCTTGGTGGAAGAAGCGAATGGAGGTATTCTTCGAAACTGACTTTGAAATCCTTTTAATAATGGAAAACGGTTTCGAGTTGCCTAGGAACGAAGATGGGGAGCCATTGGAAAAATCGAGATGGAGCAAAAGACAAAGAGAGGAGTATTTGGCAAATTCAAAGGCCAAGCACCATCTCTACAATGTGCTCCCTCAACAAGAAGTAAATAGGATAGGAGAGTGTTCTAGTGCAAAGGAGATGTGGGAGAAGCTAGTGGAGCTTCATGAAGGCACCTCGGAAGCCAAACTTGCAAGGAGAGACCTTCTCCGCTCCCAACTATCCAACATAAAATTAGAAAAGGGAGAAAAGGTAACTTCTTTGCATTCTAGATTTAAAGAAATTTTAATTGGGCTAACATGTGTAGGAGAAAAGCTCTCCAACCGGGATATGGTAATGAAGGTCATAGATGCCTTTCTCCGGTCCTCAAAGTGGAGCTCCATGGTGGACTACTCCTTCTATATCTCGAAGAATTTAGAAGTGAGCACCTTGGAGGAGTTTTTCTCAACAATGGAGCTCCATGAAACGAGGCTTGAAGGAATACAAGAAGAGCCAAGAATCTAACCTTCAAGAGGAGTAGCTTTGATAGCAAACAAGGGGAAGAAGAAGATAGAGATCCCCTCCTCCTCCGATGATGAAGCGTCTTTCTCCTCCTCCATGGATAGCACCGAAGAAGCCTATATAGTAAGGAGGGTAAGACGTGCTTTAAAAGGTTTTCAATTTAATAAATCTCATGATAGGAGAAGAAGACCTAGGGGGAAGGTCATATGCTACAATTGCCAAGGAGAGGGGCACATAAGGGACAATTGTCCTCTCCTAAACAAGAGCAAAGAAGAGAGGAAGAAGAAAGAAGAAAAGAAAAAGAAAAAGGGGAGTAAAAAGAAGGAAGAAGAAAAGAAGGCCAAGGAAAAAGGAAAGGTCATGGCTCTCAAAGCAAAGACATGGGATGACCTTGCTTCCTCATCCTCATCAGAAGAAGAAGAACACGTCTACTCAAATTTAGCACTAATGGCTTTTGATGATTTGGATTGCTCCTCCACCGAAAATAAAGAATCAAGCTCAAGTGGAGAGAGCTCAAGTGAAGGGGGAGCCTCTACATCATCCTCATCCGAAGAAGAGGATTTGGTAAGTGAGGTAACAAATCTACCCCCTAAGCAAATTATGTCTATGATTTCTAGCCTCACTAAGGACTTATTTAGAGCCAAGAAAAAGAACAAAAGCATGCTTGACCAAATTAAGGAATTAGAGCAAAAATTAGAAAAAGCATGTTTTAATGATGATGATGATGATGATGCATGTTCACATGATAAATATATGTCATTTGATGTTAATGATGCATGCATAGAAGAAAATAGGGCTTTAAGAGAGAAAGTAGATTATTTAACCAAAGCCCTAGAAAAGTTTACAATTGGCTCAAACACCTTAAACATGATCATAGGGAGCCAAAGAGCTAGCTTCAACAAAAAGGGCCTAGGTTATAAAGAAAAGAAAATTGAAAAGGCCTACAAATGCCTAATTGCTAGGGGACAAGATAAGAAGAATGTAATAGCTAGGAAATGGATTCCTAAGGAGTATCTAGTGAACCCCATAGGCAAGAACTTATTTTGGGTTCCAAAATTCATCCTTAAGGGTTAGAAAACCCCTAGGGTAGTCAACCATATGCAATTGACCTATATCATATTTTGGTTGACTTAGGATGGCGGGACAACATTTTGAAATAGTGTTAGGTGATGATAATGTGCCTATAAATAGTTAATAATGCTTAAATCATGATGATTAATGTAATTGCTATGTATGTTTGCAATCATGATTTATGATTTTGATATTTGGCACATAATCATGAGAAATAGGATTTAGATCATGCCTTAGGTGATATTTGCTAATTATCATCATGTAATACCTAATGCATGATAACAATTCAATGAATACATGTGTTTCATGATCATAATATGAATTTAAGTCATATATGTCTTTATGATCATGTTGAGTGTTGGGATGATACTTAACCTTGATAGAATTGTATGAATATAATGGTTAAGTATATACAAATACCCTCTAGGATGCATCTCACACTCACCATAGGCTACTTTGATTGAAAACTTAGCATGGGTGAGATGTTAGGATGATACAAATGTCCACTAATGCCTATGGCATTTAGATGGTCATTTAAGGTATCAAAATAGCAATAATAGACCAATCATGGGGAAGGCTTATGTTTAATTCATAGACATATTGCCCAAAGATCATGGTTGAATATTTCATATGTTTTCAAAACAATTTCTTAATCTAAAATCTATGTATTCATGTTTTGAAACAATTGGAACCAAAACTAGGTGTTAAACTTGATACTAGAATGATCAAAAACCTAGTGGTTTTTAAAAGCTTTTGGATTTTTGGCAAATATCAGAAAATATAATGATTTTTCATGAAAAATTATTTTTCATTGATAGATATAGTTACAAGAAATATGTTCTCCGAATTTCATGATTTTTTGAATTTTCTAAAATTTTTAATGCATTTCTGAAATTCGGTCCGAAAATTAGAAAGTTACGAATTAGCATGTCGTCGATCATTGGTAGTCCGAACCCGATCATGGCCTAATTCAGGTTTTAGAATAATTTTTGGTATTTTCCTTCTATTAGACTTGATGCCATGAGTTTATAGCTTAGTGTTAATCTTTTTGATGGTGTCAAAGGGGGAGAAAATATTATGTTTAAGTTAATTATGATAGGGGGAGAATTTGTAGAGAGAGTTTCATGGATTAAGGGGGAGTTGCATGTTGCTATATCATGTTTATGTTTACATGCTTTCTTACCTTAGAAAATTTTATCAAATGTTTTTACCTAACTTAAACGGATTGTCACACATCAAAAAGGGGGAGATTGTTAGGGCAATCTCTTGCCATGATTAGGTTTTGATGTGTGTGGCAAAGGGTTTAAGTTAGTTTGTTATGTTGATTTGATATGTGCGTTGAAGTCGTGCAGGACTTAGTAATTCGCACATGGAGCCGTGGCGAGTTTCACATCTCATGACTCGGTCCTTGAGTCGGTGAAGGATAGCTTTGCGGAAGCCATGCGCTTGGAGCATCCAAGGGACCGTCGGACGAGAAGCTTGGAGTGAAGTCGGAGGAAGTAGACTTCGAGGCAAGAGACGCGAAGGAGCATTGCAGAGTCGTGCGCCTGATGTTGACGAGGGACGTGGCCGCGAACGAAGAGAACTTCGAAGGCGAGGGACTCCGAGGGATGAGAATGAGCGAATGTAACCCGGGAAGGGGTAGTAGCTCATAGGTGAAACTTGCCCATTTGGCTAAGTGTCGGATGGGATTTCCCAACACCAGTCGACTGCCATGACATGGCAGTCGACTGCTCTGAGTCGATGGTTCGATCGACTGGTTTAAGTCAGCTGAATCAAGTTGATCAGTCGACTGACGGCATGGGCAGTCGACTGATGGCTTGATCAGTCGACTGCCAAGGGACGACAGTCGACTAATGGCACTGTGCACGGGCATAGAATGGAGTCAACCTCGTTGAGGACTCGACTGATCGAGCACCAGTCGACTGATGGTAATATCAGTCGACTGATGCCAATACCGTTGGATGAATTCCAACGTGGAAAGCGGCCGTTATTGGGCAACGGCTACAGGACCAGTCGACTGATCGAGGGCATCAGTTGACTGCTCTTGTGTCAACGGGAAGAAACTCTCTTCCTCTAAAAAAAGGAAGAGGATGGGGCTTTAGGAGGCTAATGCTTATGCTCTAATACTCTCCCAAAGTTCCCTAAAGCTTTCCATCCTCTTACTTGAGCTTATTTCCATTATATTTGTAAGAGGAGTATTTTTGTGTAAAGAGGTTACCTCCACCTAGCTTTGTGCAAAGGAGAGATCTAGTGGATAGATTGCGGAGTGATTCACCGTGGATGAATCGGACCGTGGATTAGCGGCGTAGCCGTGAACCACGTTACATCTCGGTGTTTGTATTGTTTGTTTATCTTTTGCTTTGTCTTTATTTATATTTGCATATTCCGCTTGCGCTAACATTTTGTAGACGAGCAAAATACGACATCCAACGAACGAGGGCTATTCACCCCCCTCTAGCCGGCCGCTTCGATCCCCAACAAGCCCTATTTATCATGATCCTATATAGATTTACAAAATCATTTTAAAATCATTTTAAAATCATTTTAGAAACCCTTGGTGTAGTCTATCTTTTGATAGAAGTCACCATTGAGAGAGTTGATACAAAGTAGGGCCAAAATATTAAACTTTTCATGGTTTTGAACTTTGTGTCAATCTCCTAATTTTATGGGTAATTTAATTTTCAAATATTTTTCACCCATTTTATTTAGTATTGTTAGTAATATATGAGAGGTGTCCTAAGGCAATCGCCTTATAGTTGTACTATTTATTTGATAAATGAAGATTCACTATTTGAGTATATATATTTTTCATGTATTTAATTGGATCTTAAACTCATTTACTGAATGTTTGCAATACGATTCACAACATGAGAGAATTTGTGATTGGATCACAACTAGTGAGTATCTCTACATGTGTAATTGTGATGTATTGGAATTATCCATAGTCGATGAATTGATGGATTCGGACGCCATCGATTTTGTTGAGACTAGCACGAGGTATACTCTTTTGTTTATGCAATCAGTTGTTTCTCACTGGCTGGTGACATTGGGATGTCCGGAGTTGATTATAGATGCTAGTCATGGTAACTAGTTCATTAGAATAACCAGCTGTAAGACTTCATATGGTTATCTGCATATATGGAAACGTCAATGAAGTTCTTACAATATCTTAAGTGCGATGTTCCTTTGACTTATGGTATTCAAGTCATCTTGGTCACGAAGACTTATGCTTTGACATCTTAAGCAAGCATCTCTGAGAAGATATAGACCGAGGATGATTGGGTATAATTCGAAGTGGCCAAAGGTATTTGAATAGCCTATAGAGGATTCACCGCTCCTTGCGAGGAGATGTATACCCTATGACCTCTCGTCAGATTGTTACTAAAGTCTTTGGCTAAAGCATTACATACTTAGAGTATGGTACTCTTGGATAGATATGCAGTAACTAGAATCCGGAGGATGATGAAGTAATACTTGGGCTAGGTGTGACGTAGTCAACCTGGTGGGGACTGACACAATAGACCATGTCCTGAACCAAGTGGGTATAAGATGAGTGAAAGGAATGGGGCATGATTCATTATAGCTGCTGAAGGGTTTCAGAAATGGTTTTGGGATCAATCATTGATTTTCCAATTAATTAGGAATCATGATGTACTACTAGTTTCCACTCATGATCATTCTATAATTAATGATTAATTATAGATAGCCAACATAAACCAGGAACCTATTTGGTCACACGCACAACGAGTGTAATCCAAAGGATTTAAAACGAGTTTAAGAATAGGATTCTCAGATCGAGAGAGACTTGGTTTGGTTGGAACAAACAAAGAGCGAGTGTGAAATTGTTTCAATCGCATCGAAAGCATGAATGGATCAAGTATAATGGAGATATGATGGATGAACCAAATTGTTATGGTTCTAATCCAATGGTGGAAAATAAACCAAAGTGGTTTGGTTTGTTTCAAACGAATGAAACAAAGTTGGTTCGGTTCATTTTGACTTAAAATAGACCAATACGGTTTGATTTATTTTAACTTAAGTTATTAGAGCGGGTTAACGGGTTTTGGTTATGAACCAATAACCGTTAGGAGAATTGTTCTCTATAAAAATACGGCTTAAGGGTTTTGTGAATAATGATACAACTTTGCGTTGGAAAACCCTAGCCTCTTTTCCTTCTCCTCCTCTTCTCCTTGCCGCTGCCCAAGGTGTTGCCGCCAACCACCTTTGTGCCACCGCCGCCCAAAGGAGTTGCTGCCTCTCCTCGCCGTCGGCCATCCACCAGCCGCCAACGTCCCTTGGGCCACCCTCAGCCGCCGGCCAACCTCCCTTGGCCGCCGACGACCAAGGAGTAACCGGTCAAGCCTTTGGCCAACCCCTTCTTCCTCCACAACAAGACAGCTTGATCTCCTTCACGTGTAGAGGTCGTTTGGTCGGTGTTTTGTGCTCTAACAGTAGTCTACTTGCCGGAGATTGGATCTCTAGCAATCCTCATAGGTGGAGGGTTAAGTTTTCATCAAACGGTTGACGAAAATCACTTCCGACAAGCGAGTTTGTGAAACTCATTTTTGGGATCCGAATTTATTTCGAATTGTGATCGTCTCTCGGATCACATCGTCTTTGACATGAGGCTAATGACTTTTGCGAAGATGAGGCTCGTGGCTTTGTGAAGCTATCCCGACGAAACTCGGCGTGGATACGAATAGAGGCGATTCTAGCAAGGGTCACTACGGTTGATGTCATTCTCACTACACGTAATACGTCAGGTATACCTAGTATAAGTTTCCTTTTATTGCAAAATTTTAAATAATAATTTTGTCTACACATGTTGTATCCTGCATGCATGTGATGTGTGTGTTGTAATAAATTAGATTTAATTCTTTTATTGCTTCCACTATGTGCATGTTTATGAAACGTGTTCGAACACACACTCGTCGCGGTGCTGGGGAAACCAACAGGTATAAGTATTATACGTGTGAAGTTTCGCTATTTTTCAAATTATGTATAATTATTTATGTATTTCAAAAATTCAATTCTGATTTCTGCATTTTGCAGATATCAGTTGACTGTTACTAGATGGCAGTCGACTAGTGACTGTAAGAGTCGACTGACAGAGCTGATTTCGAGTAAAGAAGGATGTTTAGCCCATATTTTAACTATGTTAGGCTACCCTAACTGCTCTTAACCCTAGGATATGCTTTGGAAAGCATTAGAAAGGGTGAAAATCTATTGGATATGGATTAGGAGAGTTGTTTAGGGTGTGTATCAATTTTAATGTGTGTGAGAGTTCATGTTTGAACTTTTGTCCTTAATTTTGATGGTTTAGTATTCCTATAGGCTTAGGGACTCTCCAAGGACATTATTGGTGCAATGGTCAAGGGCGAGCAAGCCTTTAGGGGGAGGTATCCATCATGGGATGATGGATGTGTTCTTCCTCATGAGGGGGAGAATTGGGAGAGTTTATAGGAAGCCTCTCTTAAGTGATATGGGACTTATCATTAGGAAGAGTGAAGGCATCCTAGATGTTTTTGGACCAATGGGAAGATTGTAAGATCTCATTGGGATATGAGACATTGACCTGCTTGGGGAGAGAACCTTTTTGATGTATGTCAAAAAGGAAGAGAATTTATGGGATTACAAATTTGGGACAATTGGTAAGGAGATTTGAGTTAGGTAGTCTAACTCAATGGCTTTGTAGTTTTTGTCAAACATCAAAAAGGAGAGATTGTTGGTGCAATCGACCCAGATCACGATTGACCAGACTCGAGTTGGACTCGAGTAGTGTTTTGATGTTTGACAATATTTTGGGGAGATTATTGGTGCAATTGACCCAGATCATGATTGACCAGACTCGAGTTTGACTCGAGTGGTATTTTAATGTTTGACGATGGTTTGACCATTGTTTGACTATATGGTTGACATTGGATTGACCATATGATGGAGAAGTCCAAGTCTTGTGTACTTGACATGGAAAGTCCAAGCATGGGTCTTGGCAAGGGAAAGTCCAAGCTTGAGTCTTAGCAATTGGAAAGTCCAACATGGGTTGGCAAGGAAAGTCTAAGCATGGGTCTTGGTAAGGGAAAGTCTAAGCTTGAGTCTTGGCAAATGAAAAGTCCAACATGGGTTGGCAAGGGAAGTCAAGGGGTGATATTGGCGGCGTAAAGTCCAAGGGTGGAGTCTTGGAAGCATAAGTCCAATGGTTGGCGGCATAAAGTCTAAGCGAAAGTCTTGGCAGCGTAAGCCCAATGTGCCTTAGCGGGATAGACCAACTTACCATGACAATAGCCGATGGAATCACCTGAAGGCTAGCATATGGATGAACAAGTCATGGATGACTTGGAGGGATCCGATAGGCGTGAGGCTGATGGAGGTGGCTAGAAGGCTTAAGTCTAGGCTAAGGGTGGTCTAGCAAGTATAAGGGCATCATACTTGGTGTTAAAACCTCATGGATGAGGTTATCAGCCGACTGATCTTATGCTCAGTCGACTGATGGGAGTCGACTGGAGTTCGATCAGAAAATCTGTTACCGATCGCAAAGATCGCGGGCCGATCGATGGCTTGATCATAATGGTCGATGTCGTGGGCATAGAAGGTTCTAGAGTCGACTGTTAGGGTTTGATAGTCAAATGATGGCTTTATCAGTCGACTGATGGTCTATCCGTTGGAACTTATCCAACGTGGCTCGAACCATTGTGAGGCAATGCCTACAGGAGCAGTTGATTGATGGTCACGATCAATCGACTGCTAAGCAAAATCCAGACCGAATGCAGGTTATAAAAGTAGCTCGTGGAGATGGTTTTTGCTATCAGTTTCTAGAACGATTTGGGGTGATTTGCTGGTGCAATTCAGGGTCTCCAATTGCAGCTCAAGCAACCAAACAAGCAAGCATCCAAAAGTGCATTTGTAAAGTTTTCTTTATGTGTTTTTGTGTATTGTATTTGTATTTGTTTATTGTACTTCCATTTATTGTTGTAAACTCTTGTACGAGGTTTCTCCACCTTCGACTTGTTATCGAGAAGGAGTGTTTTGATTGTTAGTGGTGTTTGGCATCGCTAGGGCTCATTCGAGCCCAATTCATGGAGTAGGAGCCCTAAGGTTCTGAACCACGTTATATCGCTTATGTATTTTGTTTGATTGTGTATTCATCTTCATAGTTGTATTGTTTTTCATATTTCCACTGCGCTAACAAGTTTTGTAGAGATGAACATGATCGAATTCTATCTTCGAAAGAAAACGCTATTCACCCCCCCCCTTAGCGGTCACCAATGTTCCTACAATTCTCATTTCTTATTCTGTCCATTCTCGTATGTCCGCACACCACCTTAACATCCTTATCTCTATAACTCTCATCTTTTGCTCATGTGCTTGAGTCGTAGCCTAACATTTAGCATCATATAACAAAGCAGGTCTAATCACCATTTTGTAGAACTTCCCTTTCAGTTTTAAAAGTGCTTTACGATCACATAAAACACCTGACTCTTTCCTCAATTTCAATCATCCTACTTGTATTCTATGTAAGACATCTTTCTCAATCCCTCCATAACCTTGCAAAAAAGATCCTAAATATTTAAAGCTCTCAGTTTCAGACAACTCATCATCTCTTATCTTAACACTTGTCTCATTACGTCTATTATTGCTACACTTAAATTCCATATATTCTATCTTTACTCTACTAAGCCTAAAATCTTTCACTTCTAGTGTTTCCTGCTAAAATTCTAGTTTAGCATTTACTCCTTCACGTATCTCATCTACCAAAATAATATCATTCACAAACAACATGCACCATGGTACTATGTCTTGAATATGTCCAGTTAGTTCATCCATGATTAGTGTAAAAAGATAAGGACTTAGAGTTGATCCTTAATGTAACCTTATATTTATTGAAAATGCTTCAGTTAATCCGCCTGAAGTCATCACTTTGGTCGTTACTTCTTCATATATATCCTTAATTAGTTTAATATATATTACGCTAACACCTTTCTTTTCTAGAATTCTCTATATAATTTCTCTTAGGACTCTATCATAAATTTTTTCTAAGTCAATGAATACCATGTGTAGATCCTACTTTTTCTCTCGATACTTTTCAATTAGTTGTCTGAGAAAATGTATAGCTTTTATTATCGACCTTCCTGGCATGAACCCAAATTGATTTTCAAGAACCGTGGTAGCATTCCTTAATCTTTTTCTATTACTCTTTCCTAAAGTTTCAAGGTATGACTCATTAGTTTAATGCCCCTATAGTTTGCACAAGTTTGTATGTCTCCCTTATTCTTATATAAGGGAATTAGATTACTTGCCCTCCATTGATCAGACATCTTTTTTGTTTTCAATATCATGTTAAATAATTTTGTAAGTCATTCAATACCTTGTTACCTTTGGCACTTCCATACCTCTATTAGAATATTATTTGGTCCAATAGTTTTTCTATTTTGTATTCCATTTAAATCTTGTTCTACTTTTGAATTTTAATTCTACGATAAAAATTTAAATTTCTGTACTCATTTGACCTACTTAAATTACCTAAATTAAGTTGGTCGTCTAACCTTCATTAAATAGTTGATGAAAATATCTCTTCCACCGCTTTTTTATTTCTTCATCTTTTACTAGTACTCTATTGCATTCATCTTTAATACATTTTATTTGATTAAGATTTTTTGACTTCCTCTCTCTCACTTTAGCTATTCTATAAATTTCTTTTTTATCTTCTTTTGTATCTAATTTTTAATATAATAGTTCAAAAGTTTCATTCTTAGATTCATTCACTGCTTTCGTAGTATCTTTCTAGGCTATTGTATATTTTTTTTTAAGTTTTTCTCATTCTTACAAATATATAATTTCTTATAGGCTATTTGTTTTTTCTTCACTTTCTCTTATCTTTCTCATTCCACCATCAAGATTCGTTACTCGATAGTGCATGCCCCTTTGACTCACCGAATACACTCTTGACTATTATTTTCAACTTTGATATCATCTTATCTCATGTTGTATTAGGGTCACTGTATATTTCATCTAGTACTTGTACTCCTACCTTCTCCTTAAATATATTTTGTTTTCCATCCTTTAACTTCCATCACTTAATTCTAGGAGTTATGTATATTTTTCTTTTATTAATACTATGTTTGAAGCGTATATCCAATACTACTCATCTATGTTGGGTAATTAAGCTTTCTCCAAGAATAACCTTACAATCTTTATAAATCTTTCTATCTCTCTTCCTGACCATAAGAAAGTCAAATTGCAATTTATTATTTCCACTTTTGAGCGTGACCAAGTGCTCTTCTCTTTTCTTAAAAAACATATTGGCTAGTATAAAATCATATACTATTGCAAAATCCAATATAGTTTTACCTTCTTTATTTCTTATTCCAAACCCATAACCCCATTCACCTTCTCATATTCCTCATTTTTCACTCCGATATGCTCATTTAAATCGCCTCCTATTAAAATCATTTCATTTGACATAATATTTTGTAATACTTCATCTAGATCGCCCCAAAATCTTAATTTAGTATCTTCATCTAATCCTGCTTGAGGTGCATATACATTAATTATATTCATAGTTTCTTTCTCCACTACTATTTTGAGAGCTATAATTTTATCCTCCTATCTAACTACTCATACAACTTCATCCTTTAACAAACTATCTATAATAATAACCACTCCATTTCTTATTTTACTCTTTCCTATATACCATAACTTAAAATCCGAGTTTTCTATCATCTTTGCCTTCTCTCCTACCCATTTTGTCTCTTGTACATGCAAAATAGCAATTCTTCTCCTAATCATCGTATCTACTACCTCCATTATTTTACCAATGAGGGTTCCTATGTTCCATGTACCAAATTTTAGACTATTAGTTTTCTTATAATATTTGTTCTTATCCAACCTATGGTGTGAGAACTCTTACTTATTTAACACTACACCCAAGTTCTCATGGAGATGTAGCAGTCCTTGCCAATACGTTACAGTCGGACCCTACAACATAAACTCTTGTATATATATCACTACACCCGAGTTCTGAAAATGTAGCAGTCCTTGCCGAGACGTTATAGTCAGATCCTATAACGTGTTCCTTCCGGGGAACAACTTAGCATTAACACAATAGTTTGATGGATCCATTCATTGAACATTTGCCTTAGTTTAACACTGGCTAGCAACCTAACACAATCCTCCTCCTTTATCCAAGTTTGAGATCGGCCACGACAAAGTTAACTCCTCATGGAAGAGTTTGATCACTGAACCATATAGCTCAAAATCCTCATTTCTTCTTTGGAAAAGAATGCCAAGGAAATTCATGATTCTTAGGCTGAAATGGACCTTTTTTACAAATAATAGTGCCAAACAATCTCCCTTTCATTCACATTATACTCGAGGATATTTTTTCTTAGCCAAGGATCACTAGGATACTCATTTGAATTGACATCAGAAAGTGGTGGAGGAGGCGGAGGAGGAGGAGGTGGTGGAGGTGGAGATGCCCTATTTGAAGTAGGTTCATCTCACGTCTTCTTAAAATATCTCAACATTGTTATTTCACCTAATTTATCATTAACATAATATTTTAGAAGCATAATCACTTAATTTAATGATATTTTCCAATAATTTAGAAAAAAATAGCAAATGAAATATTGTTTGGCCTAGTGATGCTTTTGGTAGGACTTTGAAAACCAAGTGAAAACGACACTGCTACGAGGGATTTGGAAGGGAGATGGAATATGATACTACTGATACCTTCTCTACATAATCCCTGATAGGGGGGTTTAGCAGGTGACCCTAGATCTAATCCAAAATACACGGCTCCACTAAGGAAGAGAAGGAAGAATGGCACGGGCGAATGTCAGAAGCCATTGGCACGGGCGAATGTCAGAAGCCATGGGCATGGGCGAATATCGGAAGCCATTGGCACGGGAGAATGTCAGAAGCCATTGGCACGGGCGAATGTCAGAAGCCATTGGCACGGGCGAATATCAGAAGCCATGGGCACGGGTGAATGTCAGAAGCCATGGGCACGGGCGAATATCAGAAGCCATTGGCACGGGCGAATGTCAGAAGCCATTGGCATGGGCGAATGTCAGAAGCCATTGGCACGGGCGAATGTCAGAAGCCATGGGCATGGGCGAATATTGGAAGCCATTGGTACGGGAGAGTAATTGAAAGCCATTTACACAGCAAAGGAGAGACGGAAGGCGCTTTGCCAAGAGGTCGGTCCAATCTGATCAATACAAAGGGAATTTGACATGGGGAAAAGAGGAATTGGTTCGGGTTGATAAAAAGCCCTAGGGCTAGGTCACCCGTGGGCTATAGACCTAAACTAGCTTCCCTCAATACGGAAGGCTGAGGGAGGTAGTCTAGCCTAGTTTCCCGAAAAATAGAGGAAAAGGTGTTAGGCAACGGCCTGGGAGGCCCCACACAATATTCCAAGGAGTCTTCACTCCTTATATCTGTAACAGAATTATTCTCCAGGGGAAGGTGATGGCCACGTGTACGATGGAGATAACCTACAACGTTACGATGAAGGAAAGAGGAAGATAAAAGGGAGAAAGCAAGGAGGAAAGAGGGATCCCCCCGCAATCATTCCAACCCAGCAAGAGAGCAGAGGAGGCAAGTGGAGAAGGAGAACCACAGTCGCCTCGCCGGAGAAGGAAGAAGGAGATCTATCGTTGTCACATCTCTTGTATTTTTCTCGCTTTACGATATCACTGTAAAAGGTCTTCTCTCCACCTTCGGAAGTTGACCTTCCGTAAAGGAGGACCCTCAAAGTGAAAGTGCTTAGGCACTGCCTCCGGTGAGAAAGTTCACCTCCGTGGAGTAGGAATCCTTATTCCGAACCACGTTACATCTTGTGTCTGAGTCTCGATTGCTATTGTCGGTTTTCTTGCGTTTCACCTATTTCATCTTCTTATTCTTTACTGATTGCGGCCTGTGAAGACCCTCTGAGACCTCCCTCAGTGCTTCACTGCATTGAAAATGGAGCGAGCAGGTTTTCACTCGTTCCACATCAGTTGGCGCCGTCTGTGGGAACAATTGAGCTGGACGTCGAGATGCAACCGGAAGAAGTACAACCACCTGCTACCTCAGCAGCGGAGGAGCATCCCATCATCCTTCTACCCTCGCAGTTGAAAGCCCTGATGGATGACGCTATCACAGAAGCTCTCGCTTGGGAAAGGAGAAGGACCGGATATCTGCATCCGCATTCCGGGGAACCTTCTTCCAGGGGCCCACCCCCAGAAATGCCTCCTCCATCTCGTACAGCCGTCAATGGGGAAACATTGCTTGGAGGTGGATTCGGGGGAAGAACGCCTCAGAACACTATGCCCTTCACCCAAACGCGCAGGAAGGAACAGGGCGAAAGTCAATCAACCAGGCCTCCGGAAGTATACGATCCCAGTCCCTTCACAATGGACATTATCTCAGAGCTCCCTCCATCCTACTTTCGGAATCCTCAGATCATTAAGTATGATGGTTCGACGGATCTCGAAGAGCACATATCTCAATTTGACGGAGCGGCCTCGCTCCACTGTTATACTGACGCTCTCAAGTGCCGAGTCTTCCGAACCACCCTAACTGGCTCGGCGCAGAAATGGTTCAATACCCCCGAGGTCTATCACCGCGATTTCCGAGAGAATGTTGATCGAATTTGTCAGCTGCAAGGCGTATAGACAGGACGCCTCTATGTTAATGCATATCACCCAGGGACCTTCAGAATCCCTTAGAGGGTATCTTCATCGATTCACTTCTGCAGCTAGGGGAATCCCCTCAGCCCGATCTGAATCTTTCAGAGGTGCTATTCAGCACGGGCTGAAGGAGGGCCCCTTCCTCAGTTCCTTGTTAAGACAACCTGTGGATAGTTATGAGGAGCTACTAAGCCGTGCGGAGCAGTTCATCCGCGAAGAAGAAGGATTAAAGGTACGGAGTCGAATGGTGATGCCGCATGTGAAAGGGCTCGTCCCGCTGCTCCCCAAGCGCCTCTCCGGCGGGAGTATACAAGACCTTTTCGACAGGAGGTCCCGAGGCCTCGTCCGATGTTGCCAGGAGTTTGCTCCGTCCCGCCCTTACAAATCATGGCCGCTGAAGCGCTTCCTCCTGTGAGGACTTGGAAAGAACGGGAAATGGAATTCTATGACCAACAGGGTCTGCTGCAATGACCCTTAGGACACAGGGGGATCCCACGTAACCCCCCTGCCCCGTTCTTTTGCCAATATCATACAGAATACGGCCATAGTAGTGGTCGATGTTTCAAGTTACAAGAGGAATTGGATCGCCTCCATACTGCATATCCGCAAGTAAGGTTCCAGGCAGGAGGACCGGCACGGCGAGGCCCACGACCCAATGTAACCCATCCAAAGCCATATCATCAACAACCTCGGGTCACTTTCCCCCAAACGCCGTCCCAGGAGGATGTCTCTCAAGAAGGTCCATCAGGTGAGGGCCCTTCATCCAATCTAGAGGACATTCCCACGCGGGGGGTTATTCATGTTATAGCTGGAGGACCTAACGACGGGGACTCTAACCAGCGCGAGTAAATGCGCCGTCTCATGGAGAGTTTGGCCATCGCCACCAAGCTATTCAATTGGCACGCCTGCGTTTATTCATTCGGGCCGTAAGATCTACAAGGTGTCCTGGATGCCTTGGTTATTCGTATATCCTTGGCCAATTATGAAGTGGCCCGGGTGCTAGTTGACTCGGGAAGCTCCGTCAACATCCTCTTCCAGGAGGCTTTCGGACAGATGCAGCTGGGAAATGCCCAGCTAGAAGATGTGGTCACCCCCCTCTTTGGATTCGCTGGGCATGTAGTACACCCTACGGGGAAGATTTCCTTGCCTCTGACTCTGGGCGTAAAGCCCAGCCAAAAAACTAGTATAATCCCTTTTCTCATTGTGGACGCTCCGTCCACTTATAATGCTATTCTTGGGCGTCCTTTCCTCACCCTTTTTCAGGCCGTGGCTTCCCCGTACCACCAGAAGCTGAAATTTCCAATGGGTCAATTGGTGGGAGAAGTTTGTGGAGAACAGAAGACCTCGGAAGGCTCTACGCAAATGGTTCGACGAACAAGAAAGCCGAACAGCGACCTCAAAGGAAAAACTGTCATCATCACTGACGTCTGCGTCCTAGAGGAATCCCCCCCCCCCCCAAGGCCGGTAAAATAGAGGAAGGAGAACTGGTGGAAATCGCTCCAGGAAAGGCCACACGGATAGCACAACAGCTGGAAATCAAAGAAGAGCTGGTGGCTTACCTGAAGGAGAATGAAAACATCTTTGCAAAAGATGTGCATGATCTCATGGGGATCAACCCTCGAGTGGCTGAACACCGTCTCAATATCATTAAAGGAGCCCACCTGCTCAATGTAAGAGGCGACATTTTGGACCAGAAAACGACAAGGTCATAGCCGAAGAAGTGGACAAGCTGCTAAAAGTGGGTCATGTAAAGGAAATCCAGTTTCCCGAATGGGTTTCTAATGTAGTCTTGGTCCCCAAGCCTTTGGGGCAATGGAGGATGTGTATCGATTTCCGTGATTTAAATAAAGCATGCCCTAAAGACTGCTACCCCTTGCCTCGTATTGATCAACTGGTGGATTCTACTGTGGGATATGAAGTGGTGTCTCTAATGGATGCATATCAAGGATATCATCAAATACCTTTGGCCGAAGAAGATCAAAAAAGGGTTAGCTTCGTGACCGCAGGAGGGTTATATGCCTATGTGGTAATGTCGTTCGGATTAAAGAACGCAGGGGCCACATATCAGCGCCTTATGGACAAAATCTTTGCTGAACAGAAAGGGAAAAATGTGGAAGTCTACGTGGATGACATATTAGTCAAATCGAAGGTCACTCGGGATTTAGTCAAGGACTTAAATGAAACCTTCGCTACATTGAGGCGGTTTAATATGAAGTTGAACCCTAACAAGTGCCTGTTCGGGGTAAAGAGCGGCAAGTTCTTGGGGTACATTGTGACTGAGAAAGGGTTGCAAGCCAATCCTGAGAAGGTCCAAGCATTATGCAACATGAAGTCACCCGCTAATCTGCGGGAAACATAGAGGTTGGTGGGTCGGATCGTTTCTTTATCACGATTCATAGCCAGATCGGCGGACAAAGGGTTTCCTTTCTTCAAGGTCCTACGCAAGGCTACCAAGTTTCAGTGGGATGATCAATATGAACGGGCTTTCCATGAGTTAAAGAAATATTTGGCGGGACTCCCACTGCTAGCCAAACCAATAGCCGGTGAACCTTTATGGATGTATCTGGCCGTCTCAGAGGGAGCCATTAGTTCGGTATTGTTAAAGCAAGAAGGTTCTCATCAACAGCTTATTTATTACACCAGCCATATCCTTAAGGGGGTGGAATTCCGTTATACAGAGCTGGAAAAGTTGGCGTATATCCTAGTGCTAACCGCTCGCAAATTAAGGCCGTATTTTTTGGCTCATCCCATTACCGTTCTAACCCACAGCGAATTGGGCAAGGTCGTCACTAAGCCTAATTTCTCTGGAAGATTGGCCAAATGGGTAGTAGAACTAAGCGAATATGATATTCGTTACCAACCTCGAACGGTTATCAAAGCCCAAGCGCTTGCGGATTTTCTAGCAGAGGTACCCTGCGGTTCGGAAGAGGGTTCGACAGCCAACGAGGAGGGATCAGAGGCCTGGAATATATTCGTGGACGGTTCTTCAGGGTCCACGGGCAGCGACGTCGGTGTTCTATTAATTTCCCCTGATGGTGAAGAAACTCGATTAGTCATTCGCCTGGAATATCGGGCATCTAATAATGAGGCGGAATACGAAGCCATTCTAGCGGGATTGCAAGCTGCTAAAGCGGTGGGGGCTTCTTCCATTATAATCCATTCGGATTCCCAGTTGGTGATATCGCAACTTCAAGGTTCTTTCACGGTTCGAGAGGAAAGGCTGCATAAATACCTGAAGGCTTTTGAGAAAGAAAAAGCTCAATTCTGTCAGGTCCTCTTAAAGCAGATCCCGCGGGAGAACAACAGAAAGGCAGATGAATTGGCTCGGATGGCTAGTGCTATGGAAGGAATGAAGTCCTCAGGAATGGTCCATACGAAAATTCATACTTCCTTAGCCATATGCAGCTTGGAGGGCGACACACCCGAATCAAGCCTGATGCTTGATTGGAGGGCTGACATCATAGCTTATTTACGGCACGGGAAGATCCCTGAAGAAAAAATAGCGGCTTCCGCTTTAATAAGCCGAGCCAAATGGTTCACCCTCTTAAATGGGGACTTGTACAAGACTTCCTTCGGACGAACCTTATTGAAATGCTTGGGAAATGAGGATGCGAAATGGGTACTACGGGAGATTCATGAAGGTTGCTGCAGTAATCATTTAGAAGGGAGAGCTTTAGCAAGAAAGGTCCTCTTAGCAGGATATTTTTGGCCTACTCTTCAGCAAGATGCCGCTCGTATAGTGCAAGCTTGCCTCGCTTGTCAGAAACATAGCAACTGTTCTGAACGGCCAGCTGAGTTAATGAAAACGGTGATCTCTTCCTGCCCTTTCGATCAGTGGGGAATGGATATAGTAGGTCCAATGCCAACAGCGCCTTTATAGAAGAAGTTTTTATTGGTGGTTGTGGATTATTTTTCCAAATGGGTGGAGGCAGAGCCCTTAGCCAGGATTACTGAGAATGCCGTAATATAGTTCTTATGGAGAAACATTGTTTGTCGATATGGTATTCCTAGGAAAATAGTCAGTGACAATGGACGACAATTCCAAGGAAAAAAGATCCAAGAATGGTGCCAGAGTCTCAACATTCAGCATGCTTTCACTTCGGTCGCTCATCCCTCCCAGTGGAGGTGACTAACAGGATCCTCATTCAAGGATTAAAGACCAAATTGGGGGCTCAGAGGGGGAACTGGGTAGAAGAGTTACCAGGCGTCCTGTGGGCCTATCGATCTACACCCAAAACAGCAACAGGAGAAACTCCCTTTAGTTTGGTGTACGGGACGGAAGCTGTTATTCCAGTCGAGGTTCTGTTAAATAGCGCTCGGATAAAGGCATACGAACCAAATCAGAACCAACTCATCCGAAGCACCGAATTAGACTTGGTGGAGGAAAAGCGGGAGATGGCGAGAGCGGCGAACTATAAGAAGGTGATGCCTCGAAGATTTCAAGAAGGGGATTGGGTTTTGCGCAAGGTTAATCCCGCTGGAGACCCTGGAAAGCTGGCTCCAAACTGGGAAGGATCCTATGAAATAACGCACTGCATAGCAGGGTCAGCATATTATCTGAAAGATGACCGAGGCAAAGAGCTTCCAAGACCTTGGAATGCCCTTCATTTAAAATTTTTTCACACTGTATGAGAAATATAGAATGGAGGAAGAGAAATTATGAGACTCTGAAGGGGGTATTTCTTAAATTGGTTACATTAATTAGAGGCCGAGTACTCTCCAAATTTCATTAAGGGGTTATTTACAAAAGCAATACAGTATTGTTAATAAATCTTGAAGAAGAAAGAAAAGATGGAAAGGGAATTCCCGTTTCAAAACAGGCTATCATATTACAGCTTAAATCGGTCGGGAGGATAACGTTGAAAACCAGCCTCCCAATTTAAAGAAAAGGAAGGATAAGCGGGAGGAGATAATCCTTGGTTAGCATACTGCTGAACCGCTTCATTAAATCCGTCCTGATAGGTGGTGCACAGTAAAGTGATGAGTCTCTCCTGGCGGTGCGGATGGTCGGTGGCCTCTCGATTTTCTTGTTGCTCTTGAAGTTTTCGACGCACGTCCACATAGCGTCGCGACACCTCCATAATAGCATCGGCTAGGATGGAAACATCATCGGCTCGGGAACCTTGGTCCTGCTGCACAAGGTGCATCATCTCCACCATGTTCTGACGCATAGAAGCTGAGATCCCCTCCACTACTTCGGAATAAGATCTGGTTCGGGCGAGTTCAGTGCTCAGCCTCTGGAAGGAAGTCTCTTGCCTGCGTAGACGGGCATGAGCATGCGCCCGGGAATTTATAAGGGATGAGTTTTCTTGTACCTCCTTGCACAAGCGGATGCGGAGGTCCCCTATCTTATCCTGTGCTCGCTGGTATTGGACCTGAAGGCGAGCGATGACGCCGAATCGCTGTTGCTTCCTTGAGGAGTTCTACACGCCCTTGGAGACGTATCAATTCTTGAGCCGAGGAAGACTCCTTATCGGGAGGGGCCAGTGGGACTTCCCGTTGAGGGACGGGTGGCTGCACACCCGGACGTTGTTGTTCTCTTAACGCCGCAATGGTATCAGCATCCTTCTGAATTTGTTGACGAGCCTCGGATAATTGCTCCTGGCACAGGTGCAATTGCTGTAACAGGAGTCGTTCTCGATTTTGAGCATTCGCTAAATCTTCCCGTTGTTGTCGCTCCCATTCTTGAGCCTGAGCCTGATATTGACGGAGGGAGCGATCCAACTCTTGATGATTGGTCAAGGTCTGCACGCCAGTTGCGAAAAAGAAAATTGGCTAGTAAAACAAAGCTAAGAGAGCTAAGCGAGAAAACATACCAAATCCAGAGCATAGCGTAGGCTTTCCATGCGAGGAACCACTTCCTCTAAGTTCAAGATCCGAAGACTCCTGAGAGAAAAGGAAAAAGATGGGATGGATGATGTCGAGGTGGGAAATTCACTGGTGAGGGGAAGGAGGGGAATGATATTTGGAAGAGGAGAGGGGCTCTTCCGGCGATGAGTGGAAGGGGAAGCTTGCGGTAAGGGGACATCGACCGCCATTGGTTCGAAGGAAGAATGGTATTCAGGGGAGAAAGAAGGCAAGGATGGGTCAGTCTCTGTCATCGGCTGACATGGAGGCGCATCCTCCCCAAGTTCATCCTCAGGTGGTGGTGGAGGAGAAGGGGACTTCTGAATAATGGTGGCAGAGGCAGACAAAGTATGGGAGCTAGGGTTTGCAAATGCCGGGGACATTGAGGAAGGAATAATGGTACCAATTCCCTCCGGGGTGGAAGTAACAAGAGATGCAGGAGGAGGAGAGGAAGACGGACACGATGAAGTGGTTGTGGTGGTGACCGGGGAAGGTGAGGAAGAAATCGGAGCCGACGGCTGACCGGTTTTCCTCTTGCGATGTGGATAACGACCCGCTATCTCCTGGAAAAAGGTAGAGTGCATTTTGATGATCTAAGAATAAGGATTGGGGCAACGAAGTATGACGGCGGAGGAACGAACAGACGGAGAAGAAGGAGATGAAAAGGCAAAGGGATGAAGATATGCAGAGAAACGAAGGCAAAAGGATCCCCTATAAAGGGGAAGTGAGTGGGCTTGTAACCGTTATTGGGCTCCTCGCCTGCGGTAAAAGCGGCCCTAAGTGAAAGGGAAAGAAGGATTATTTTTTCTAAATGGCCCGTTATGTGCTATAGCCTTCACTTGCATGGGAAGGGGCGGATATGGGCGTTCCTCTTCAGAAGGCAAGCACAAAAGAGGGAGGATATGAAAGCGTTGCCTCCTTTATATTGATGGCTTCGGGACTATATACATATAAATTTCTATCCCCGCGAAGCGGAAGATATCCCCGTGTGGTGGCGGAACGGAAGAACCGAAATTCTTTCGGTTATACTCAAAATTTCTATCCCCGCGAGGCAGAGCGGAAGATATCCCCATGTGGTGGCAGAACGGAAGAACCGAAATCCCTCGGTTATTATTTATTCTACTTATAAATTTCTATCCCCGCGAAGCGGAAGATATCCCCGTGTGGTGGCGGAACGGAAGAATCGAAATCCCTCGGTTATTATTTATTCTACTTATAAATTTCTATCCCCGCGAAGCGGAAGATATCCCCGTGTGGTGGCGGAACGGAAGAACCGAAATCCCTCGGTTATTATTTATTCTACTTATAAATTTCTATCCCCGCGAAGCGGAAGATATCCCCGTGTGGTGGCGGAACGGAAGAACCGAAATCCCTCGGTTATTATTTATTCTACTTATAAATTTCTATCCCCGCGAAGCAGAAGATATCCCCGTGTGGTGGTGGAACGGAAGAACCGAAATCCCTCGATTATTATTTATTCTAGTTATACATTTCTATCCCCGTGAAGCGGAAGATATCCCCGTGTGGTGGCGGAATGAAAGAACCGAAATCCCTCGGTTATTATTTATTCTACTTATAAATTTCTATCCCCGCGAAGCGGAAGATATCGTCGTGTGGTGGCGGAACGGAAGAACCGAAATCCCTCAGTTATTATTTATTCTACTTATAAATTTCTATCCCCGCGAAGCGGAAGATATCCCCGTGTGGTGGCGGAACGGAAGAACCGAAATCCCTCGGTTATTATTTATTCTACTTATAAATTTCTATCCCCGCGAAGCGGAAGATATCCCCGTGTGGTGGCGGAACGGAAGAACTGAAATCCCTTGGTTATTATTTATTCTACTTATAAATTTCTATCCCCGTAAAGCGGAAGATATCCCCGTGTGGTGGCGGAACGAAAGAACCGAAATCCCCCGGTTATTATTTATTCTACTTATAAATTTCTATCCCCGCGAAGCGGAAGATATCCCCATGTGGTGGCGGAATGGAAGAATCGAAATTCATTCGGTTATACTCAAAATTTCTATCCCCGCGAAGTGGAAGATATCCCCGTGTGGTGGCGGAGCGGAAAAACTGAGATCCCCTCAGTTATATATCACTTTTTGTCCCCGTAAAGGGTGGGAAGTTGAAGTCCTTGTTTAACCGTATATTGTTTTATCCTTGCAAAATAGCAGAGTCAATTCATTTAATGGTTCTATATCCCAAGCAGATTATAAAAGCGGAAGAGCCGAAGTATATCTCAGTTATATGTAAGTCTATGTGGACACGAAAGGAGTAAAGCATGGTACAATGTAGAAGACACTGGAGAAAGAAGATAAACTGGGAAAGTTCATTGATGCAAAAGAATTACATATTTTGAGTCATTTACAGGGGAAAATGACAAACAGAAACCCTTATACATCTTGAGTATTATAGTTCTTTGTCGGGAGGAAAGGAGGGAGCTCCCTTGTATGGTGGAGGTTGGCACAATAGTTGTCGCCGATAAAACTGCTGCAGGAAGATCTGTTTTGCCAATTCCTTTTGGGACCCGACCAGTTGTTGGCGTAGGGAGCGATTACTGGCGGAAGTTTCCTTCAGTCGTTGTTGTAAGTACTTCACTTGCTCCTCCAAGCTAACTATGTATCGGCGATCATTTATCTGTTCTTCGGAAGGAGAGGAAATGTCGCCCTGTTCAGATATTCTGTCAATGGCAAATAAAGAGAAAAGGAAAGGATGGAAGCTATCAAGTAAGGATTGAGGACTTTTATAGCAACGAAGGGGGAAAGTGCATTTATTGGTAGAAGAAATAGGGACCATAAATGCCAGTAAAGAAGAGGAAACGTGGGGGCAGTAGTGGGAAAGTCGACGGGACTATAATTGTAATTAAGAGGGTCTGAATCCCCGGGCGATGATAGAGGAAGGTATGTTCGGATCAAATTGTCATCCTTTCGAAGACAGAAACCTTACCTCTACGAGAAAAAGACAAAAGCAAACATCAAGTTATCTCCCTCATTTTTACTCATATATTTGAAATGATTACATTAATTCGATTTATACAGATTTTCTCTGATTACTCCTCATAGACGAGGCGGGAGAAGTCTCTTTGGGAGGAGAGGGTGCCAAGACGACCCCGAAGCGCTCGACTTGAGGTGGAGGAAGAACTAATGGACCTTCATCGAACGGAGAAGGATGAGCTTCTGCCAGGGGGATTGGGATGAAAGCCTACTGTGGAAGTGGAGGAAGTTCTCCAAGACGGGTCTCCCATCAGATACTCCCTGTGTGAAGGGAGGATTCCATACCCTGTTGCGGAAGGAGGGGAAAGGAGCCCGAAAAGACCTTCCTTTAGGGGGAGCTAGAGTTGGATTGGAAGGCGGGAACGGAAGGGGGCGTAAGGCTGAAGTGGCGGTCGAGTGGGTTTCTGAGTCTCCAGTATCTTCCGAAGCCCAGTTCCATAACTCGAAGGATTCTGACTCTGAAGAAATTTCGATGGGATGCCCTGCCGAAGCCATGATAGTGAGATAGAGGGACGAAGACATGGAGGGTGATAATTTATAATGAAAGAAAAGCAATGGGGGAAGTTCTTGGGAAGGAGAAGAAGGCGAAGAGGTTGATACAGTTTCCGAAGTAGTAGAAAGGAATGGGGAAGGCTAACAGGCAAGAGTCACTTAAAGCAAGTCCCCAAACCGAAATCGGGACGGGTGTGAATAATATCAGACAAAATACTTCAAGCAGATTCCCGAACCGAAAGTGGGGTGGAGGCGAATAATGTTATTCAATATCTTTTCCATAAGCCCGAACCAACGAGGTGATTGCACCATCCGATACGGGAAAAGAGAGAACGGTATAAAAAAGGAGGAGTTTTAAAATGGGTCCAGAATTCCCGACCTGCCAAGAAGCATGCCAAGACGATGATAACTAAGTCTATATGTAAATTCATCATTCAGAAGCAGAAGAGAGACTATTGATAAAATTATCAAAAAAGGAGAATAATAGAAATTACAATTCAAAGAGTTCGGGCGGACATTTAGCTAACGCCTCCATGGGATCTAAATAACTAGTGTCCGTGCCAGGAGGCGGGTATCCTTGTTTGACATTTTGAGCCGAGGACCCCTCAAAACCTAGTATAAAGAGATCTACCCCCTTCTTGACATAACGCCCCTTGAGGTCGGCTTCCTGCTCCTTTAATTGGTCCTGATATTGAACCACCTGAGCCTGACTTTCCGCCAATTTAATCGCCAAAGCATCTCTCTCGGTGGCTGCCTTTATAGCTCGCTGACCTAAGGCTGAAAGAGCTTCAAGATACTCCTGTTGGAGGGTAGATTGCTGCTGAGCCACCGGTGATAAGGTTCGGGGAATAGCCGCTACCAGGGAGAAAAGCTCCTGACACTTCTTTGCATAGGATTCCCTGGTGGCTGCCCAGGCTTGACGCTCCAGATTAAAATGGTGGCGTTCTTTGTTGAAGTTGTGTGATAGTAGCCGAAGAATCAGCATCCTTGATCATGGCGTCCATAAGATATCTCTTATACTCCTTCAGTTCCTGAGTCAGGATATCTACCTGTTGCAGCTCACTAGACTGCAAGAAGAGGCGATGTTCTAGTTCCTCATTTTTTCGTTGCAGCTCCTCTTTTTCGCTTCGGACCAAGGCTAGTTGCATCGTGGCATCTTCGCACTGGCCCCGAAAGTCCGCCTCCTTTGCCTCTTGCTCGTTTAACCGTCGTGCGAGCTCTTTCTGTTGTGACACGGCGGTAAAATGGCGAGTCTCCACACTAGATTGGAATCGGGCTAAATGAGCCACCATGTTGTTATGTTGGGTAGAGGCCTAAAAGGAGAGGAAAATTATCAGCATACATCAGTATAGGGAAATACCCATAGCAAAGAGGAGGAAAAGAAAGAGTAAATACCTCTGCCAGCAGTTTGTTCACTTGCTCACACGGGCCTTGTATACCCGACTGATTAAAGAATTTTACCTCCGAAGGGTGCTGAATCTTCAGCAAAGATCCCAGCGTGGCCCTCGGAGGAACAGGAAGGGAAGGACCTTCTCCTTCCGAAGAAGATGGGGGCTTGGTACGGCGAAGAGGGATAGGAGCGGTTCTCGAGTCGGAAGGTATAGGAGCTTGAAGGGATTCTGTATGAGAAGGCAGGGGTGAATTTTGTGCGGATGGGGAAGAATGAAGAAATTGGGAGGGGGAATCCCCTCCTTGGGGAGATAAAGAAGAGGCAGGGGAGGTATTGCCTTCCCTTCTGGGCTCATAGATGGTTAGGGGTTGAGCTCCCGGCTGGTTGGAAGATAAGGGAAGAAGAGCTGATGAACTTGAAGCTCCTTTCTTGATAAGTCGTAGCTTTTTTCGGGGGGATGACGGAGCTGCTACTGACTTGCCTCTTTTAGTCGAGGCCTTCTTTTTCTTGGCAGCCTCAATTGCCTCCCCTTCCACCAAAGCCTTCTGCATTAGATTATCTGCAAGGTATACTTATAAGAAAGATGAATAATTTGGAAAGGAAGTCATAGTGCAGGACCAGTATCACCCTACCTACATCAACTGAAGTCATCAGAGGTAGAGGAGACAATCCAAAATGGCTTAACAGAGGAGTTTCTATTAGATGTTTGGAGCAGTAATGTAGCTCTCTTAATACTCTATACACTTCCGGGAAGGGACATTTGGTCCTCGTTTCTCGGAAGGGAGGCAATTCAGGAAGGGCTACCTCCAGGTATCAGAATAAGGAAGAGACTCGAGAAGTTGTACAAAGAAATACAATTCTTCCCAGCCCTTGTGGGAAGTGGGCAGGTTCACTAGGAATTGGCAGTCTGAACGGCTAGATAAATAAAAGAGACCTACCTTAGAAGACTTTAATTGGAAGAAGCAATGAAATATTTCGGGGGTCAAAGAGAGGTTCAAGTGTTGGAACACTATGTGGGCTCCCGATAGAATTCGGAAGGAGTTGGGGGTGAATTGGTTCAGGGGTAGTCCGTAGAAGTCTAGAAGGTCTAAATGGACCGGTGGTACCGGCAGGGATAGGCCGTTAAGAAATTGTTCAGAGAAAAAGCATGTCAAACCGGGAGGAGGATTGTGAGGCCGATGCAGTTTAGTCGTGAAACAGTATTTTATAGAGGGGTCTATGTAGTCGTTCTTAATATTAAAGAAATAATGGTTACAATCTAACTGGGTTATGGTATGTTCATACCAGGCGGGTGAAGAGGTGGTCCTAGGAGCCATGGGTGTGAACAAAGCAGAGCACTTACTCGGGGGTTAAAGAAGAATCGTGTGGAGAAAGGAAGGATTGGGTCGCCGAAACGCCGCCGGTGAAAATCACGGGAGGAGAAGAACAGGCTGGATTGTTAAGCACACTAAACGATACCTAAAAGAAGAAGGCGAGGGTTTATATAGGGTTTTCCGCGACGATTCAGCTGCACAGAAGGAGAAGGAGAAGCGGAGCCCATGGGCCCAGTTGGCCTCCTTCAATATATTTGGGGGAATTATAAGGGAACGGATGGATTTAAGTTGAGAAATTAAGAATAGGTCAGAAACTTTATGTACATTGGGAAAGTCAAGCTTATAACTTCGTTTAACTATTTTTCGGGGTTGACTAATGATACTACTGGTACCTTCTCTACATAATCCCCGATGGGGGGGGGGGTTAGCAGGTGACCCTAGATCTGATCCAAAATACACGGCTCCGCTAAGGAAGAGAAGGAAGAATGGCACGGGCGAATGTCAGAAGCCATTGGCACGGGCGAATGTCAGAAGCCATTGGCACGGGCGAATGTCAGAAGTCATTGGCACGAGCGAATATCAGAAGCCATGGGCACGGGCGAATGTCAGAAGCCATGGGCACGGGTGAATATCAGAAGCCATTGGCACGGGCGAATGTCAGAAGCCATTGGCACGGGCGAATGTCAGAAGCCATTGGCACGGGTGAATGTCAGAAGCCATGGGCATGGGCGAATATCGAAAGCCATTGGTACGGGAGAGTAAGTGAAAGCCATTGACACGGCAAAGGAGAGACGGAAGGCGCTTTGCCAAGAGGTCGGTCCAATCTGATCAATACAAAGGGAATTTGACATGGGGAAAAGAGAAATTTGTTCGGGTTGATAAAAAGCCCTAGGGCTAGGTCACCCGTGGGCTATAGACCTAAACTAGCTTCCCTCAATACGGAAGGCTGAGGGAGGTAGTCTAGCCTAGTTTCCCGAAAAATAGAGGAAAAGGTGTTAGGCAACGGCCTGGGAGGCCCCACACAATATTCCAAGGAGTCTTCACTCCTTATATCTATAACAGAATTATTCTCCAGGGGAAGGTGGTGGCCACGTGTACGATGGAGATAACCTACGACGTTACGATGAAGGAAAGAGGAAGATAAAAGGGAGAAAGCAAGGAGGAAAGAGGGATCCCCCCGCAATCATTCCAACCCAGCAAGAGAGCAGAGGAGGCAAGTGGAGAAGGAGAACCACAGTCGCCTCGCCGGAGAAGGAAGAAGGAGATCTATCGTTGTCACATCTCTTGTATTTTTCTCGCTTTACGATATCACTGTAAAAGGTCTTCTCTCCTCCACCTTCGGAAGTTGACCTTCCGTAAAGGAGGACCCTCATAGTGAAAGTGCTTAGGCACTGCCTCCGGTGAGAAAGTTCACCTCCGTGGAGTAGGAATCCTTATTCCGAACCACGTTACATCTTGTGTCTGAGTCTCGATTGCTATCGTCGGTTTTCTTGCGTTTCACCTATTTCATCTTCTTATTCTTTACTGATTGCGGCCTGTGAAGACCCTCTGAGACCTCCCTCAGTGCTTCACTGCATTGAAAACGGAGTGAGCAGGTTTTCACTCGTTCTGCATCAGAATATAAGCGGATGATGGTGATGTCAACGAGAAAAAGAGGTTTTATTTATAAAAAGAAGCACGATGCTTCAAGATTCGTGCTCCGAAGATGAATTAATTAAGGAGAGAGATTTCTTATAGAAGAAGAAAGAATTTAAAATATATATTTTATATATAGTATTTTTAAAATATATAGTATGAAACATATTAATTAGGATTTAGGCTATCGGTGGTGAGTGATATTTTAATAAAAATATATATATATTTTTATATAATTTTGATAACTCCCATTTTGCAAAAAGATTATATGCACATAAAAAGTAGTCTATATTGGGAGTATTGAAAATACAATTAAAGTTCCACGTTGATAAGACATCGAAAAGATCATGTGTTTATAAGATGAAAAGATACTCAATTAGCATGAGGCCTTTTGGGTAAAGCCCAAAAATAAAACTACGAGGGTTTAAGCTCAAAGTGGACAATATTATATCATTGTAAAGATATGTGAATCTTATTTGCACTAATAATTGGTATCAAAGTCATGGTCCATGTCAAGTCATACACTTCGAATGAAGGAACTGGGCCTCCCATGTCCGGATCAAGAGAACCATATATCAGATAGGAAGTTTAGTTGGGTTAGAAGGACCAGACAACTGACAGGAAGTCCAATTGAGTCAAAAGGATAAGACAACTGGCAGGAAGTTCAGCTGAGTCAGAAGAACCAGACAATTGGTAGGGAGACTTGGTGGTTGAGGATTAGACATCAAGTAGAGGAAATCCTTTCAGGATGAATAGGCTTGGGGTGGTCCAATGTGGTTCTTTGTTTGAGAGTGATTGTTGGGAGTATTGAGAATATAATTAAAGTTCCATATTGATAAAATATGAAAAAAATCATGTGCTTATAAGATGAAAAGATATCTCCATTGGCATGAGGTATTTTGAGTGTCACTCAAAAATAAAACTATTAGGGCTTAAGCCCAAAGTAGACAATATCATTCCATTGTAGAGATATGTGAATCTTTTTTGCACTAACATTGTCCATCAAAGTTTTGCTCTCTTTAACAACCCTCTCCTTGGTTCATGTGATAAAATAATTCATCAATCAATAATCTCAGAGGGGCGATTGCACCCCCTCGTCCTCGCTTAAAAATGTCATTGACTTAAATTAATTTGTCAATCTATTATTGGTGGCATATTTTTTTATACTTAATATATATTCCATATTTAAATTTATATGTTCAAGATAAATTAAAAATTTTAGAAAATCAATTAAAATTGTAATTTTTTTATTTATGGTTACATCCTAATACAATGAAATAGTAGGGTAAATTTTATAAAGTTAATGGGATGAGTCCTAAAAAAATTCCTTGTGATGTACCAATATGTTGGAATTCAACATATCAATTACTACAAGATTCATTTTAATACAAAGAATTATTATGTTTATTTTTCTCAAGTAGTTACTAATCCTAATATATATTTATTTTCATATCAATAAAATATACATAGTAGTATTTGTAAAATTTTAAAAATATTTAATGATGCAACTAAATAACTTTTTGGTATTTATTATCTTATTTCTCATTTAATTATAATGAATTTTTATAACATAGCTTTAATTTTAAATAAATATATTAATGATGAATTTTTATTTTCTTGTATATTAACAATGAAAGAAAAAAAGAGAAAAATATTTTGATTATATTTCTGATATTTATTTAGTTGCATTTACTTTAAACCCTAGATTAAAGTTAGAGATTTTATATAAAATGTCAATTATGTATTATGATCTTTAAATTCTAATAAAAGATTTTTCTCATGATTTTTCTACTATAGTACAAAATATAAGAAATAATTTATAAAGAATATAGTTTAAAATATGGAATAGAAAGTGATGTATCGGAACTTTAAAATATTAATAGTAGTAATGTAAAATCTATAAAATATATTTTTTACTAAAAGAACGGACAAAATGTCTATGAGGATCGTCAAGTTCTAGATAGAAATTTGAGAATTATTTAAATATTTCTTTTGATTTTAGTGATACAGATAGTAAAATAAATTTTCTATATTTTACGATGGTGGTTGCATAAGACTTAAAATTTTCATATCTTGTGAGTCAAATTCGAATCAAAATCTATTTATTTTTATATAATTTTAATTAAATATCCTCAAATTAAATTTGAATTGGCGACCCCTATCGTCGACGCATCATCGCCTCGCTGGCCCGTCGTTACCCACCTGGTCTTCCCACCCCTGGAAGTGGGTTTTTGCCTTTCCCAGGATTCGAACTCTAGACCTCCAGGCTAAGTACTAAAGTTTATGAATCCTGGTAACCAAGTGATCTAACGTTGTCATGCCCCGAGAGCATGCCGAGCCGAAAATCAAACGAACGGCACCTCCCCTGTACGTGGCAACATTTCGGGTTAATACAAGGCCCGTAAGCCCACAATAACAACACACATATATATATATAACAAAAC
Organism: Wurfbainia villosa; assembly: GCA_025175895.1. Lineage (NCBI taxonomy): Eukaryota > Viridiplantae > Streptophyta > Magnoliopsida > Zingiberales > Zingiberaceae > Wurfbainia > Wurfbainia villosa. The sequence continues at coordinate 30,658,847 of CM045992.1, read as the reverse complement.
AACAACTACACAAAAACACAGCGGAAGCAAGCCACAACAATACAACAATCCCATACATGCATACCGGTATGACTAACACACCACAACACGAAATCTTGACAAAATCTGAATATACAACATATACATCACGAAAACTCCAAAATACAATGCACAACGGACAGCAGGCCCAAAATAAAACACGGGAGCCTCGTGAGATAAGATGACGTCAGCCGGTGGTGCTCCAAGCTATCACGAAGTCTTCTACCTGTTACCTGGGCGACAGAAAACCCAGGGTCTGCGGGGAGTGGTCAGTAAAACTCAGCAGGTAATAGGAAACATGTATATATATGTAATATCACATGTATTTCAACGACATACTCTAGAAGTACAACAGGTATATCAGCATAGTATATAAATACAAGCATATACCGTCTAACTAAAAGAACAACATAAAAATGCAGACATACCTGAAGTCTGCCACGCTACTCTGATCCAACCTGAACATATATCCAATATATATATATATATATATATATATATATATATATATATATATATATATATATATATATATATATATATATATATATATATATATATATATATATATATATATATATATATATATATATATATATATATATATATAACAGGAAGAGTAGATCAACTCAAAACATACTCTAACTACAGGTCAAGGTATCTAGTGGTCTGTCCAACACATACCAATATCCGACACAATTGTATAACAAATGCAAGAGACATGCATGAATATGATGTCCACCCAAATGCAGCGAGCATAGTACAAACAAATGCAACATCACAATAATCATATATATATAGACTGTATCCATATATATATTAATCTCAACCATCCACATATATATATATATATGTATGTATGTATATATATATGGTAATATGCAAAGCGCCATCAGATACGGCAATGCAGCATGCATGGTCATGCCTGCTCACCCCTACTCGCTACCACGACCCCAGTGTGGCCTAGGTGGCACGACATGACAACTATCCCGACTCTAGCCGCCACCACTCTCGAGTGACCGAGTTGGGTAGTGTGATCAAGTAGCATATGAGCGTAAAGAGCTCGCTCATAGCGGGGTCCTCTGCTGGCCACTCCGACTAACACTACCAATGAGTGGTCGAGTACCACGCACCCAGGACAACTGCACGCAACTCCAACTACCACCATCTATAGTGGTAGAGTGCGGCACAACAGATGCTCTGCCCTCACACCAGTTACTCCTCGGGGAGTGCTCTGGGAGGCAAGATAACTGACGACTCTCTCAATCCCCAAGGGAGACTATGTCGTCAGAATGCATGCAAATGACATGTGTATGCTGTCACACGTATAACCATCTACCACAGACTCTCTGTTCAGCAAAGAGTCATACCCATCTAATCAATACACTCTCTATCCTGTAGAGAGTCGTACACAACAGATCGACGGACTCTCTATCCTGTAGAGAGTCGTACTCAACTGATCATAACTCTCTCTCTAATAGAGAGTCGTCCTCAATGGATCGACGCATTCTCTATCCAATAGAGAGTCGTACTCAACTGATGGATACACTCTCTATCCTGTAGAGAGTCGTACTCATCTGATTATAATAAGCTAGGACCATCGGTCCGTAGCGATACCCTAAGTATCATTCCTCTGACCATTTACACAATACATGTTCGGTGGTAACATACAACCTAAGGGTATTAGAACTAACCCTAGGTTAAAGACATTATCTACCTACGGATGACCTTTTTGCCCAATGTACAATCAGGTTGTCATCCGGACTTTACTATTTGCACTTAACTTAAACAAATTCTAAGTTACTTGCATCACCTATATGTATAATTCCTAATCATGATAAAATAAACATGATATCAACAATGGAGTTAATAGCCAACGGTAAAGGATCAAGCATACGATAAAAAGAGCAGGGTCAAGATAATATGAACACCTAACATGCTCATATCTATGACTAAATCTGAATGCAATACATCTACCCAGATCAGGTAGGAAATTACCCACCTGCTTTGTAGACACCAATCGTCTTTACGCCTGCGAATATCTCGAACCAAAATCCTGCACACAACATAGAACATGATTAAGTTCTATTGTACAATGCATAATCGAATCAGACCCCACATCAACTTCGTATCTCAAACAATAAGATTGATTTAGTTATCCAATTAACCTAATCAACCTTTCACATTCATCCCTATATTTCATTACCAAAATATTAACTCAAGGTTCACTTACCTTACTGATCGAATCAACCACCACCGACTCCTTGATACAAAAGAAACTCCGATCAACACCCATCAATGGAACTGTGGTCAAGTTCAATCTCTCCAATGCAATTAGTACCTCCATTCTCTTGCATGCTACGGTAAAAAGGAAGACACACTTAACTTCAATCACTTAGCAATTTACACCTTTCTTACTCTTAGCTACACAACTTTTGGATTAATGATTGATGGTTTCAGATCTGAAACAATTAGATCTATCTACCCGAAATCTTTGCTTTAATCACCCATCTCCCCTGAACATAGAAGAGAAAGTAAAATAGACATCAGCAAAGATGATTGAGTTGAAGAATTTACCAAGCAGCCAGCAGTGCAAGTGTCGATAAGGTCGAGCCAAATACACAGCACAGGAATACTGGAATTGGCATTGTATGAAACCACAATCTATGCTTCTTGCATTCTTCCCAGCACGACGAGAGCACGACTGGGCCCACCAGAGTCGTCGATCACTGGAATTAAGCAAGATCATGCTTTAGAACAGGATGGGTCGCGAAGATTCAATTACTAGTTCTCCTTGACTCTAGATTAGTTCCCAATTCTGGCAAAAACCCGAGATCCAGACGAGGAAGGCCTTGAGATAGCAGCAGTCTGGATCGGAAACACCACAGGGACATCTCGATCTGGATTAAGAAGAGGTCTTGGGGGTGAACACTCGCCTGCATCCACCGACGATGTTGCTCGGTAATCCTCCCTCCGACCGGATCTCCCAACAAGAAACATCGAGCTCCTTCCAATCGGCTCGAGGAGGTGGCCATCAGTGGCGGCAACGGCTCGGGCGGAGGTCGACTGGCTCAGGCGAAGCTAGGGCAGAGATCCGGCGGAGTGGCGGCGATGGGGCGCAGGGCGTGGCGACGGTGGCAGATCGGGCAGGCGGCGAGCGTGCGATGGCTGCAACGTGATGGCAGATCGATCTGGGCTCGCTGTTGCCTGCATCAACCGAGAGCGACGACTGTCGGGAGGGAGAAGGTTTGCGGCTGCGGCTGCTCGAGCATGGCAGCGGCCAGATCAATCGAGAAACACCGCGATCGGCAGTTGGGTGGCGGCAGTAGCGTGGCGGCACGTGTGGAGAACTCGAGAGGGGGGAGGGAAGAAGACGACACGATCGGAAGGAAAAGAGCAGTCGCGGAGAAAAAGAAACCGACGGGAATGAGAAGTCGCGCAAGGGAATCGGCTTAATTAAGCCATTGAAGATAGTCTAAATAGGCTTTACAAAAGCATGTTTACTTTATCCCCATGAAATGTCCATAAGACCTCCGTTTAATTCCAGAAAAATTTCTAAAAATTTCTGAAAAATTCCACAAGATGTTTTATCAATTAACGAGGGATATAATTTTATTTTATATTATTATTTATTTATTTTTTTCTCCCGGTATTTTACAGTGTCGAACTCGAATTTGTCATTTTGAGTTATTATTTGATTTGGCTCAAATTAAAATTTGAATAATTTGAGCTCGAATTTGAATTTCATTTTGAATCGAGCTTAAGTCAAAATCATTTATATTTTTGAGCTTCTAATCGAATTCGAATATCATATATATTTTCAAATTCAAATTTAAATATCAATATTTTTATACTATTTGACTCGATTCAGTTCATTGCACTCCTAGTGTAAAGGATCAAATTAAAAGGCATAAACAAAACATAAAGAGCTTGATGAATTTGATGAACTCGAAACTAATACAAGGTGAACTTGAGGGCGAGGAATATCTAAGAGGTTAAGAATCGAAGATGTGAAAGTTATTCAGGATTACAAGAATTATTCACAAGAGGAATAAGAGTCAATGTGCGTACATGCATGAGCTCATCAATGAGAGAGGCCAACACCTGCACATGGGGGTACTTTAGACCATAGTTTAAATTATTACAAAGATAGGCCAGCTTTATCCAAAATCTCTAAGTTACATCCACTCTAAGACTAATAAAAAGAGGGCAACGTTTTGTCCCACGGGATCTTATAGTGCTAAAAATGAAGAGATATTTCATACAAAAATATAATTCGATCTGTTATTATTATTGTTTGACGGTGAATTTTAAAAAAGAATCTATTCGAACGGTTTGAGATTTAGGAATTTGTTCGGTAGAGAAAGTACAATGCTTCCCTGATTTATCTTTGATGATCGGGGGAGATCATTTGGATTCCCATTTTATCCGACTTAACTATTAGTGAGACATCCTGAAAAGTCCATGGGGTAGGACCGATCACTACTAGGGATTAGTCGAACTGAAGGTTCAAATACCTTGGTGCCAATAAAAAAAAAGGACATGACACGATGCAATGCCAAAAGTAGAGAGATATCTCATAGGAGAACACAGTTTGATCATTTGTTGCGACATCGTTTAACGGCGAATTTAGAAAAAATCTATTCAAACAGCTCTGGGGCCAGGAGTTTGTCTAGTGAACGGAGTACGACTTCGACGTATGACTATCGTTCAGGGATGTCGTGACTGCGAAGTTCGGACTAAATCGTAAAAAAATTACGAGCACTTCCCTCGCACTTCTCTAATTTACCTTTGGTAGGCAGTGGAGACTATTTGGACTCATATCTTATACGGCTCAGCTGTTAGCAAGGTGTCCTGAAGATCCGTGAGACATGATTGATCATTCTTAAAGATTAATCGGATCGAAAATTCAGATAACTAGTCAATCACAATTGCAATAAATAAATAAAAAAAGGCAAGGCCGCCACTTAGAAAAGGGAACTACTTCCTTTGACAATATTTTTCACAAAAATTGCAAACACGTGGTGAAACGCTTTACCAGTTTGGACCTTATTTTCTTTGGCCTAGTTCATTCAAACTTGGCAAATATTAAAATGGCATCGTTATTGTCATTTCATTAAAAGAATATCTTTATTACAGAAAATATCAACCAAAAAAAAACATCTCAAAATATTTTTCATCTTCAAATATATTTATTTCAATGTTATTATAGGAGTAACAGTCATAGCTACTTACAACATAAGGTAAGATTGTTTTTTCTTAATCAAAATTATTATATATAAAATATTATTATATCAAAAATATTGTTTATAAGCTTTATCAAATTATTCAAACTTGATTAAAGTATTTCAATTTGGTCAAAATCACTTCATAAATATTATAGTAGATATATCTACCATGATAATAATTTTGAAGTGATTTTAACTAAGTGTAATCGATTTTGATTCGGGTTAAGTAATTTTGATTAAATTGATAAAAAAATATATTTTATGTATAATAATTTTGATTAAATTGAATTACTTTAACATACTATATATATATATTAATTATAGCCATAGCTACTATAGTCGTAAAATTGAAGATTTTTTTAAAATAAAAAAATACTAAAATATTGTCTTAATTTTTTTTTATAAAAAATATCCTAGTGATTTTTACCCTTGAAACTTTTAATGATGCGACAAGGAAAAATGCGTTTACCTCCTTTCGATGCGACGAAGGCACGAAGGAAGCTTTGGGGGTTCTCACAGGCCGCAACAGTAAAAATGATGAAAAGACGAAGCAAAGAAATGCAAAATCAACACCGGCAATGAAAACTAGAACACAGGATGTAACGTAGTTCGGAATAAGTATTCCTACTCCACGGAGGTGAGCTCTCTCACCGGGGATAATGCCCAAATACTTTCCACTATGAACGTCCTCCTGTACGGAAAGGAAACTTTCCGAGGCGGAGGAGAAAGTCTCTTACAATTTAATCCTAATACAAGAAAGAGTACACGCAATGTGACAGCGAAGGTCACTACTCTCCTTCTCCGGCGAGGTAGTGGTAGCTCTCCTCCTCCTATGTCTTCGTCTCTTACTTGTTGGAATATTTGCGGCCCCCCTTCCTTCTGTCCTCCTCTTTCCTTTTATCCTCCTTCTCTGATCCATCGCTACCTCGCGGGTTGTCTTCATCGTACACGTGGCCACCACGTCCACCTGGAGAATAATTCTGTTACAGGTACGAGGGGTGAAGGCTCCTCGAAATATTATGTGGGGACCTCTCTTTCTATTACACAACACCTCCTCGTCCCTATTTCAGGAAATTAGGTTAGCCTGTCCCCCTCAACCATCCACTTCTGGTGAAACTAACTTAGGTCTATAGCTCGCGGATAGTATAGCCTTTGGGCTCATCTGGCCGAACCGATTCCTATCCATCCCGTTTGTTTCTAGGCTTATCTGACCGAACCGATTCTGATCCGTCCCGTCTGTCTCTAGGCTTATCTGACCGAACCGATTCTGATCCGTCCCGTCTGTCTCTAGGCTTATCTGACCGAACCGATTCTGATCTGTCCCGTCTGTCTCTAGGCTTATCTGACCGAATCGATTCTGATCCGTCCCGTCTGTCTCTAGGCTTATCTGACCGAACCGATTCGGATCCGTCCCGTCTGTCTCTAGGCTTATCTGACCGAACCGATTCGGATCCGTCCCGTCTATCTCTAGGCTTATCTGACTGAACCGATTCTGGCTTATTTCCCAACGAAGTGCCTCTTCGCTTTGCCGTATTGATTATCTTCACTAACTTTCTCGTGCCAATTATTTCAGGCGCTTGCGCTCGAACCGTTCATCTCTTCTTTCTCCACTGAACCAGTTAATTGGTTCGAGTAACACCTTGCCTGTGAGCTCATAGAGAAGAGGTAACGGCGGTATCATTAGTCAACCCCAAAAAATAGTCAAGCGAAGTTATAAGTTTGACTTTCCAACTATATAAGGTTCCTACTCCATCCTTGGCTTATTAATTCAAATTTACTCCTTTCTTAAAGCTTTACCGCATATACTTGAGGCGGCCTAATGGGCCCATGGGCCCCACTTCTCCTTTTTCTCTCCTACAATCGAATCGTCACAAAAACCCTATATAAACCTTCGCCTTTTTCTTTTAGGTATTACTTAGTCTGCCCAACAATACCGTCCCTTCAACTTCTTCTCTCCTGTGATTTTCACCGGCGGCATTTCAGCAACCCACCCCTCTCCTCCTTATACGTTATTCTTCTAACCCCCCAAGTAAGTACTTTGTCCTGCTTTATACCTATGGCCCCTAAGACCATCCCATCCCCTGCGTGGTATGAGCATACCATAACCCAATTAGACCGCGACCATTATTTCTGTAACCTTAAGGATAGGTTTATAGACTCTTCCCTAAAATGCTGCTTTACGATCAAGATGCACCGACCAAATCGTCCTCCTCCTGGTCTAACCTGCTTCTTCTCCGAACAGCTTTAATTGTCCTACCGGACCTTCCATCTATTTAGATATTTTAGACTTTTATGGACTACCCCTGAACCAATTCACCCCCAATTCCTTTCGGATTATGTTGGGGGCCTCTATAGTGTTTCGACATCTAAACCTCCCTTTAACCCCTGAAATATTTCATTGCTTCTTTCAACTGAAATCTTCCAAGGCCGGCCTTTTTTATCTGTCCAGTTGCCCAGACTGCCAATTCCTAGTGAACATGCCTACTTCCCATAAGGGATGAGAAGAATTGTACTTCTTTGTACAACTTCCAACATCTTTACCTTACTCCAATACCTGGAAGGTGGAACTTCCCGAACTGCCTTCCTTCCAGGAAATGAGGACCCAATGTCCTTTCCCGGAAGTGTATAGGATATTAGGAGAGTCACATTACTATTCGAATCACTTGATAAAAACTCCCCTTCTGAGCCACTTCGGACTATCCCCCCTCCCTTCAACGACCTCAGTTGTTGTAGGTAGGATGATACTTTCCTTTTAATATAACTTTCTTCCTGCATTATTCATCTTTCTCACCAATACATTTTGCTGATAATCTAATGCAGGACGCTTTGGTAGAAGGAGAGGCGATTGAGGCTGCCAAGAAGAAGAATACCTCAACCAAGAGGGGTAAATCGCTGGCAGCTACCTTCTCCTCGGAAGAAACTGAGGCTCGTTAAGAAAGGAGCCCCGAGTTCATCTGCTCTTCCCCCTTCCTCTTCCGGTCAACCTGGTTCGCGATCCTTAACCCTCTACGAATCGAGGAGAAAAGATATTACCTTATCCGTCCCATCTTCATCTCCCCACAGAAGGGACTCTTCTTCCCATTCTCCTAATTCATCCCCCTCCGCACATGATTCTCCTTTGCCTTCCCGTACCGAGTCCATCTCTGCTCCTATCCCCTCCGACACACTTACTTCTCCCGCCCCTCTTCAACGCGTCAGACCTACGCTTCCCTCCGAAGGAGAGGATCTTCCTATTCCGACCCCCTCAAGGGCTACATTGGGATCTCTGCTGCAGATTCGTAACCCTTCGGAGGTGAAATTTTTTAATCAATCAGGCGTGCAAGGTCCCTGCAAACAAGTAGGCAAATTGTTAGCTGAGGTATTTACTGTCCCCTTCTCATCTTTACTATACGTATCTCTATGTGTCAGCATATATTGATGGTGCTTCCTTTCTTCTAGGCCTCAACCCAACACAGTAAAATGGTAGTTCAATTGGCTCAATTCCAATCCAGTGTAGAGGCACGCCACTTCGCCTCTCTAACGCAACAGAAACAGCTCGTTCGGCAATTGAGCGAGAAAGAGGCGAAGGAATCTGACCTGAGGGGCCAATGTGAAGATGCTATGACACAATTGGCCCTGGTCCAAAGCGAAAAGGAGGAGCTTCAGCGAAAGAATGAAGACCTCAAGCGGCAAGTTTTCCTTCAGTCTAGTGAATTGCAACAGGTGGATATCCTTGCCCATGAGCTAAAAGAATATAAGGGGAAGCTTGGAGACGCGATCATTAAAGCCGCAGATTCTTCAACTGCTATCGAACAACTCCAACAAGAGCGCCAACTGCTTCGACTGGAACGACAAGCCTGGGAAGCCACTAGGAGATCTGGCATAGAGAAGTGCCAAGAACTCTCCTCCATGGTGGCGGCTCTTCCTCAAACTCTCTCGGCAACGGCTCGGCAACAGTCTGCCCTTCAAAAAGAACACTCTGAAGCCCTTTCAACTTTGGGACGACAAGCTATAAAAGCAGCCACCGAGAGGGATGCCTTGGCAGCCCAACTAACGGAGAGACAAATCCAGCTGGCTGATTGCCGAGCTCGACGCCGATTGTCAATCCAGTGCAGAACAGAAGCTGATTTAAAAGGGCGATATGTCAAGAAGGGGGTGGACCTGTTCATATTAGGCTTTGATGGGTCTTCGGCTGTGAACGCTAAACGGGGATATCCGCCCCCTGGCACAGACACCAGCAATTTAAATCCCGTGGATGCACTAGCCAAGTGTCCCCCCGAACTATTTGAATTGTAACTTCCAACATTCTCTTCCTTGTAATGACTTTTTCCCTAATGCTGAAAAGTAATTATGTTAACATAGCTTTTTGTTATTCTCCTTGCATGTCTCCTTGTGGGTCGGGAATTCTGAACCAACCTTAAGCTTTTCTCTTTTTACACTGTCATTTCTTTTCTCGTGTCGCATGGCGCAATCACCTAGTTGTTTCGGGGACTTACTTGGAAGGTCTCGGAGGGTCTTATTCATATCCGACCCAATTTTGGCTCGGTCAAAAATTAAATGATTTTCTCCTGTTGATCTTCACTTTCTTTCTCACTGCTTCGGAAATGATATCTTGAGGAGTACCTATGTGGATGCCATTACGATATCAGTCTCTTCACCTTCTTCCCCTTCCCGAGAACTACCGCAGTTCCTTTTCCCCAACTATAAATTATCACCCTTCATGTCTTCGTCCTTCCATCTTACTTCCATGGCTTCAGCAGGACACCCCATTGAGATTTCTTTAGACTCCGAATCTTTTGAGCTGTGGGACTGGCTTTCCGAGGATGCTGAAGATTCTGAAACCCGCTCGACAGCGACCTCATCCTTCCATCCCCTTCCTTTTCCGCCCCACACCACAACTCCCTCTCCTCCCGTGGGGAGGTCTTATCGAGCACCCTTTCCTTCGTTCCGCAATCAAGTATGGAACCCTCCCTTATCATGGGAGTACACAGTGGGAGATCTCTGGGCCTCTGTCGAACTTCCCCCACTTCCACCGGCTTTAGCCTTCATTCTAGTTTCCCCGGCGGGGATCCGTTCGCCTCCTTTTGATGAAGGTCCATCAGTTCTTCCCTCTGCCCAAGGCGAGCTCTACAGGGTCATCTTGGCACCTTCCCCCCTTGGGGAGCCTCTAATGCTTCTTCTGTTAAGAGCAATCATAGAAAATCTTCGTAGCTTAAATGATGTAATCATTTTAAGTATGCTAATAAAAATGAAGGAGGGAATTGGTATTCGTTTTTGTCGTTTTCCTGTAGAAGTAAGGTTTCTGTCATCAGAAAGACTATAATCTAGCCTGAACCTACTTTCTTTTACCATCTCCCAAGGATTTGGACCCTTTTTTCTTACAATTAATGTACCAGCGACTTTTCACCTACTGTCGTTATGTTTCCCCTTCTTTACCAGCATTCATTATCCTTACTTTTTCTGTTAATAAATGCACCCTCATCCTTCATCGTTATAAGGACCTCTAACCTCGGCTGCATAACATCCATCTTTTCCCCTCTTTTCCCTTAGCCATGGACAAAATTTCTGAACAGGGTAGCAGTTCCTTCCCTTTTGAAGAAAGGGTGGACGAGCAACATTATATTGCTAACCTGGAAGAACAGGTGAGGTACTTGCATCAGTGGCTGAGGGAAGTCTCCGCCAGCAACTACTCTTTTCGTCAACAGCTACCAGGGTCCCAGAAGGAACTATCTAAGCAGATCTTCCTGCAGCAATCCTACTTTCGGCAACTAATGTGCCAACCTCCGCCGCGCAAAGAAGCTCCGTCAGCTCCTCCTAACAAAGAACTGTAATACCCCAAATATAAGGGTCTTTTATTTTTTTCTTGTAAGAAGAATTAGAATGTGTAATTTTTCTGAAGCAATGAACTCTTCATGTTTGTCTTCTTCTTCCAATATTTCTTGTGTTATGCCCCATTTTACCTTCCTCATACCCAAATAAGATGACACATAGCTGAGGCCTACTTCGCCGCTTCTGCTAGGAATATAATAATATAGAGTCACTAAATGACCCAACTTTCTTGCCCACGCCACAAGGGATAGAATAATATATAACGAATAAGGACTTGCGGGATAAAAATGATATATAACCGAGGTAATCTCGGTTCTTCCGTTCCACCACCACACGGGGATACTCTTCCGCTTCGCGGGGATAAAAATGATATATAACTGAGGAGATCTCAGTTCTTCTGTTCCACCACCACACGGGGATAAAATAATAATGACTTCAGCTTCTTCCACGTTGCGGGGATAAAAATGATATATATAACTGAGGAAATCTCAGTTCTTCCGTTCCGCCACCACACGGGGATAAAATAATATAAAGTTGAATAATATGTTCAACTTCTTCCGCTTTGCGGGGATAAAAATGATATATAACCGAGGTAATCTCGGTTCTTCCGTTCCACCACCACACGGGGATACTCTTCCGCTTCGCGGGGATAAAAATGATATATAACTGAGGAGATCTCAGTTCTTCCGTTCCACCACCACACGGGGATAAAATAATAATGACTTCAGCTTCTTCCGCTTTGCGGGGATAAAAATGATATATAACCGAGGTAATCTCGGTTCTTCCGTTCCACCACCACACGGGGATATTCTTCCGCTTCGCGGGGATAAAAATGATATATATAACTGAGGCAATCTCTGTTCTTCCATTCCGCCACCACACGGGGATAAAATAATATAAAGTTGAATAATATGTTCAACTTCTTCCGCTTCACGGGGATAAAAATGATATATAACCGAGGTAATCTCGGTTCTTCCGTTCCACCACCACACGGGGATACTCTTCCGCTTCGCGGGGATAAAAATGATATATAACTGAGAAGATCTCAGTTCTTCCGTTCCACGACCACACGGGGATAAAATAATAATGACTTCAGCTTCTTCCGCTTTGCGGGGATAAAAATGATATATATAACTGAGGAAATCTCAGTTCTTCCGTTTCGCCATCACACGGGGATAAAATAATATAAAGTTGAATAATATGTTCAACTTCTTCCGCTTCGCGTGGATAAAAATGATATATAACCGAGGTAATCTCGGTTCTTCCATTCCACCACCACACGGGGTTACTCTTAGCGCGAGGATAAAAATGATATATAGCGAGGAGATCTCGGTTCTTAGTTCCACCACCACGGGATAAAATACTTCACCAAGGGATAAAAATAATATATAACCGAGGTAATCTCAGTTCTTCCGTTCCACCACTACACGGGGATATTCTTCTGCTTCGCGGGGATAAAAATGATATATATAACTGAGGAAATCTCAGTTCTTCTGTTCCGCCACCACACGGGGATAAAATAATATAAAGTTGAATAATATGTTCAACTTCTTCCGCTTCGCGGGGATAAAAATGATATATAACCGAGGTAATCTCGGTTCTTCCGTTCCACCACCACATGGGGATAAAAATGATATATAACTAAGGAGATCTCAGTTCTTCCGTTCCACCACCACACGGGGATAAAATAATAATGACTTCAGCTTCTTCCGCTTTGCGGGGATAAAAATGATATATATAACTGAGGAAATCTCAGTTCTTCCGTTCCGCCACCACACGGGGATAAAATAATATATAGTGCCCAAAGGCCTTCAGCATAAAGAGTATGACGTTTTCACACCACTGTTCTTCCTATCTTCATCTCAAAGGGGGGCACCTCCACCCATTTCCTCCTATGAAAGCGAGGGCTTTAGCACATAATGGGCCATCTGCAGGATAAATCCTCGTTTTCCTCTCACTTAGGGCCTCCTCTCCTATCAACGAGGAGCCCAATAATCATTATAAGCCCATTCTTCCCCCTTTTTATAGGGGATTATTCGTCTTCCTTTATGTTACCTTCATTCCTTACGTCGTTTCGTCTTCTTCGTTTTTGTTTGTTCCTCTTTCCGCCGCCTTCCTCCATTGCCTCAATTCCCTACTTCAGCACCTCTCTTCTTCATTCTTAGACCAGCAAGATGCATTCCACTTTCCTCCGAGAAATAGCAAGCCGTTACTCACACCTCAAGCGAGGCGAAGGTCAGCCACCAGCTTCATCTTCCTCCTCACCTTCCCCTATTGCCATCATTCCTGCTCCATCTCGCCTTTCTTCTTCACCTCCGCTTGAAACCCTTATTACCTCCGTGCCAGAGGAAACCGGAGTAACCAGCCCTTCCTCCCTTCCTCTGTTACTTACAAACCCCAACTCTCGTACTTCTTCCCCCTCCGTCGCAAGTGTTCGGAAGTCACCTTCTCCTTCATCACAATCTGAGGATGAATCTATGGAGGGTGTGCTTCCATGTCAGCCAACTATAGATGCTTGCGCATCCTTTCCTTCTTTTTCCCCTGAATACAACTCCACCTTTGAACCCATGGTGATTGATAATTCCCCATTGACTATCTCCCCTTCTGTCTCTCGCCTGAAGAGCCCTTCTCCTCCTATGGGCATTAGCCCCCTTCCTTCCACTTCTCGCCTTCCTAACGAAGGCTCCTCTAGCCCTATGCTCATCATATCATCCTCTCTGGATTCCTCGCCCAACCAATTTCCTTCTGCCACTCCTGACGTGCCTACCTCATAGCCAGCCACAGTACATTTTCCCCCTCCGGCTCCTGATTCTTTGCCCCCAACTACTACCTCTGTGAGCCTTCTGGCCAATACTCCTTCTCCTTTCCCTTCTCAACCCCTGTCTCAACCTATGGATACCACCCCTATTCTTCCCTTTATGAGTGAGCCTCTACCTTCGGGGTCGTCCGTCCCTTCTTCTTCCCATTCCCCTCGGAGTTTTCAGATCTTGAATTTAGAGGAATTGATCCCCCGCATGGAAGGCATGCGTCATGCCCTCGACTTGGTATGTTTTTCCAATCAGCTTCTCTACCCTTTCTTACTGAATAACTTCTTTTCATCAACCGGCGTACAAGCCCTGACCAACTACCAAGAGTTGGATCGCTCTCTCCACCAATACCGAGCTCAATTTCTACAGTTAGAACAGCAGCAACGGGAGGATCTGGCGGCTGCTTTACATCGAGAACACCTCCTATCTCAACAATTGCAACAATGTCAGGAGCAACTGACAGAAGCTCTCCATCAACTTCAAAAAGATGTCGATATGAGAGCGGTATTACAAGAACAACAGCGAGCTGACCCGAAACCATCTTCACTCCCGTGAAACATTCAGCCGGCACATCCTGACCAGGAGTTTCCATCTTCTCAAGAATTGATAAATCTTCGAAACCAAGTAGCGGAGCTCCTTCAGGGGCAACAACGGGATTCAGAAACCATCGCCCGTCTTCGGCTTCAGCATCAGAAGGCGGAGGATAAAATAGGGAACCTCCGCACTCACCTATGCAAGGAGGTACAAGAAAACTCCTCCCTCGTAACTTCTAGGGCGCATGCTCACGCCCGTATACGCAGGCAGGAAACCTCCCTCCAGAGGCTCGACACTGAGCTTACCCGCACCAGATCTTACTTCGAGGTGGTGGAGGGAATTTCGGCCTCGATGCTCCAGAATATGATGGACATGACAACCCTTATCCAGCAAGATCAATCCTCCCGAGCAGATGATATTTCCATCCTAGCCGATGCTATTATGGAAGTATCCCGACGCTATGTTGACATACGCCGAACTCTTCAAGAGCAACAAGAGAAGTGTCATAGGCTTCATCGGGATCGGAGCCCTGATCGTCCGAACCGCCAGGAACGACTAACCATCCTGCTACATGCCACTTATCAAGATGGGTTTAACGAGGCGGTTCGCCAATACGCGCACCAAGGACTTTCGCCCGCAAACTACCCCACTTTTTCTTTAAATTGGGAAGCCGACTTTCGGCGCTATCCTCCCGAACGGTTTAGGTTATAACCTGATGTATTATTTCGGGACGTAGTCCCTTTGTTATCTTCTTTTCTTCTTCAGAATTTGCTATAAAAACTACGGTATCATTGTGAATCAATCAAACTCATATGTGCTATATATTGAATGAACACAACAAATTATCAAGTACATCCCCTCGAGGACTCTCCAATGCCTCTTCTCTTATCCATCATTTCTTATACAGTGTTGAAAGGTTTCAAGTGAATAGCGTTCCATGGTCGGGGAAATTCCTTGCCTTGATCGCCCTTTAAATAATACGACGACCCAGCTACGCGACGCGTCACTTCATAGGGCCCTTCCCAGTTTGGAGCTAACTTTCCAGGATCTCCCATGGGATTGACTTTACGCAGAACCAAATCCCCCTTCTAAAATCTTCGAGGCATCACCTTCTTATTAAAGGCTTGCTGCACTCCCCGCTTGTAAAACTCCGCTCGCCTCCGTGTCGCCTCCCGCTTTTCTTCCACCAAGTCCAACTCAGTGCTTCAAATAACTTGATTCTGCTCCGGCTCATACATTTCTACTCTGGCGCTACTTAAAAGAGCCTCGACCGGAATAACAGCTTCCGTCCCATATACTAAACTGAAAGGAGTCTCTCCCGTTGCAATTTTTGGTGTGGTTCGGTAGGCCCACAAGATTCCGGGCAATTCTTCCACCCAATTCGCCCTCTGAGTGCCCAATTTAGTCTTTAACCCTTGAATGAGAATTCTATTAGTGACTTCAACTTGACCGTTAGCTTGAGGGTGGGCTACTGAAGTGAAAGCTTGCTGAATGTTGAGACTTTGGCACCATTCTTTAATATTTTTGCCCTAGAACTGACATCCATTATCACTAACTATCCTCCGAGGAATACCATATCGACAGACGATATTCTTCCATAAGAATTGTATTACAGCATTCTCGATAATTTTGGCAAGGGGCTCTGCTTCCACCCACTTGGAGAAGTAATCTACAGCTACTAATAAAAATTTCTTCTGTAAAGGCGCCACTGGCATCAGACCCACTATATCCATCCCCCATTGATCAAAAGGACACAAGGCGACCACAGCTTTCATTAACTCAGCCGGTCGTTTGGACCGGTTGCTATGCTTTTGGCAAGCTGGGCAAGTTTGCACTATACGAGCGGCATCTTATTGGAGAGTAGGCCAAAAATACCCTGCTAACAGGGCCTTCCTTGCTAAAGCTCTCCCCTCCAGATGGTTACTGCAACAACCTTCGTGAATCTCCCGGAGTACCCATTCAGCATCCTTGCTTCCTAAACATTTCAATAAGGGTCGTCCGAAAGATGTCTTATATAAGTCTCTGTTTACGATGGTGAATTGTCTGGCTCTGCACATTAAAGCAAATGTTGCTCCTTTTTCTTCAGGAATCTTTCCATGCTGTTAATAAGCTATAATGTCGGTCCTCCAATCAGGGATTGGGTCTGGTTCGGGTACCGCTTCCTCCACATTGCATATCGCTAGGGAAGTAGGGATTTCCACATGAACCGTTTCCAATGATTTCACTCCTTCCATAGCGCTGGCCACCCGAGCCAATTCATCTGTCTTCTCGTTATTCTCCCGTGGAATTTGCTTCAAGAGGACTTGCTGAAACTGAACTTTTTCTTTCTCAAAAGCTTTCAAATACTTGTGCAGCCTTTCCTCCTGAACCACGAAAGAACCTTGAAGTTGTGATATCACCAGCTGGGAATCCGAATGGATTATAATTGAAGAAGCTCCTACTGCCTTAGCAGCCTACAATCTTACTAGAATGGCTTCATACTCCGCCTCATTATTGGATGCCTGATATCCCAGGCATACGACTATGCGGGTTTCCTCTTTATCAGGGGAGATTAACAAAACACCGACACCGCTACCCGTAGATCCTGAAGAACCATCTACGAATATGTTCCATGCATCTGATCCTTCCTTTTTTGTTGACGAACCATCTTCCGAGCCACAAGGTACCTCCGCTAGAAAGTCAGCGAGCGCTTAGGCCTTGATAATGGTTCGGGGTTGGTAGTGGATATCATATTCACTTAATTCTACCACCCATTTGGCCAATCTTCCGGAGAAGTTGGGCTTAGTGACAACCTTGCCCAGTTCACTGTGAGTTAGAACAGTGATGGGGTGAGCCAGAAAGTACGGCCTCAATTTACGGGCAGTCAGAACTAGAATATATGTCAGCTTCTCTAGCTCTGTATAACGGAATTCAGCTCCCTTCAGAATATGGCTGGTATAATAAATAGGTTGTTGATGAGAGCCTTCTTATTTCAATAAAACCGAACTAATAGCTCCCTCTGATATGGCCAAATACATCCATAACGGTTCGCCGGCCACTGGTTTGGCTAACAGTGGGAGCCCAGCCAAATATTTCTTCAACTCCTGGAAAGCCTGCTCGCATTGATCATCCCACTGAAATTTGGTAGCTTTACACAGAATCTTGAAGAAAGGTAGCCCTTTGTCCGCTGATCTGGCTATAAATCGGGATAAGAAAATAATCCTACCCACCAACTTCTGGGTCTCTCGCAAGTTAGTGGGTGACTTCATGTTGCACAGTGCTTGCATCTTCTCAGGGTTAGCCTGCAACCCTTTCTCAGTAACTATATACCCCAAGAATTTGCCGCTTTTCACCCCGAACAGGCATTTTATAGGGTTCAGCTTCATATTATACCGTCTAAGTGTGGCGAAGGTTTCATTTAAATTTTTGACCAAATCCCGAGTGGTTTTCGATTTGACTAAGATGTCATCCACGTAGACTTCCACATTTTTTCCTTTCAGCTCCGCAAAAATCTTGTCCATGAGGCGCTGATAGGTGGCCCCGACGTTCTTTAAATCGAAAGGCATCACCACATAAGCGTATAACCCCCCTGCCGTCACAAAGCTAACCCTCTTTTGATCTTCTTTGGCCAAAGGTATTTGATGGTATCCTTGGTATGCATCCATTAGGGACACCACTTCATATCCCACAGTGGAATCTACCAACTGATCAATACGAGACAAAGGGTAGCAGTCTTTAGGGCACACTTTATTCAAATCACGAAAATCGATACACAACCTCCATTGCCCAGAAGGCTTGGGGACCAAGACTACATTGGAAACCCACTCGGGAAATTGGATTTCCTTTACATGACCCGCCTTTAACAGTTTGTCCACTTCTTCAGCTATGACCTTGTCCTTTTCAGGTCCAAAGTGTCGCCGCTTCTGTTGGACGGGTCGGGCTCCTCTGGTTATGTTGATATGGTATTCAGCCACACGAGGGTTAATCCCTGTGAGATCATGCACATCTCCCGCAAAGATGTCTTCATTCTCCTGCGGGCAAGCCACCAGCTCCTCCTTGGCCTCCAGTTGCTGCGCCACCCATGTGACCTTTCCTGGAGCTATTTCCACCAGCTCTCCTTCCTCTATTTTGTCTGCTTTGGGGGGGGGGGGATTCTTCCAAGATGCAGACATCAGAAATGATGATAGCTTTCCCTTTGAGATCATCGGTTTGGGCCTTCTTCTGGTCATCCCGAACCATTTGTACATAACAGCTACGGGTGGCCTTATGTTCCCCTCGAACTCCTCCCACCAGCGGTCCAACTGGGAATTTCAACTTCTGGTGGTACGGGGAAGCCACCGCCTGAAAGATAGTAAGGAAAGGATGACCAAGAATAGCATTATAAGTGGATGGAGCATCCACGATGAAGAAAGGTATGATACTGGTTTTTTGGCTGGGCTTTACGCCCAAAGTCAGGGGCAGCGAAATCTGCCCGGTGGGGTGGACCACATGCCCTGCGAATCCAAAGAGGGGTGTAGCCACATCTTCTAGCTGAGCATTTCCCAGCTGCATCTGTCCGAAAGCCTTCTGAAAGAGGATATTGACAGAGCTTCCCGAGTCGACCAGCACCCTAGTCACTTCGTAATTGGCTAGGGATATTCGGATAACTAAGGCATCCATGTGGGGCAGTAGGACACCTTGAAGATCTTCTGGCCCGAATGAAATGGGCGGTGCAGTTTGTACAGTCTGGTCAATGATAATGACCAGACTCTTCATGTGACGGGCGTATGACTTCCACGCCCGGTTGGAGTCCCTATCAGTAGGTCCTCTGGCTATAACATGGATAACCCCCCGTGTGGGAGCGTTATTTAGATTGGATGAGGGGCCCTCACTTGACGGGCTCTCTTGAGAAACAACCTCCTGGGACGCCGTTTGGGGGAACGTAACTTGCGGTTGTTGATCATACGGACCTGGGCGGACCGTATTGGGTCGTTGCCCTCGCCGTGCTGGCCCTCCTGTTTGAAACCGCAATTGCGGGTATGCGGTTCGGAGGCGATCCAGTTCCTCTTGTAGCTTGAAACATCGGCCACTAGCATGGTCATACTCCATATGATATTGGCAGAAGAATGGGGCTGGGGATTATGTGGGATCCCCTGTAACGCTCGTAAAATTTTTAGCAATTTTACAAGAATTTTTGGTTGATTATGATGGGCTTTATGTGGGCTCTTTCAAAAATAAAAGAAAATGAGCCAAAAAGGATGCAAGGCCTAGGAATTGAACCCCAAACCTCTAGAGATAGCCAAGGCCTAAAGATGCATCCAATAACCAGAAGCCCAGTAGGGTTGTACTATTAGGGGAATATGGGAAGTGATAGTTATGGGTAAGGGAGGCTAAGGGACACTTCAAGTGAATAAATAGGGGAATGAGGAGACATGAGGAAGCAAACTTGACATCTTCTCCTTCTCTTCTTCTTCCTCACCGAACCCTAAAGCTCCCCCTTCTCATCCTTTGTCCGAAATTCATCCAAGCAAGAAGAAGTCTGGGATTGCTTCCCTTAGGTTATCTTCCAACCAAAAAGCAAAGCGAATGATGTAAGTATCCCCTCACCTGCATACAAGTAGCTTTTCGATTGAAGTTGTTATGTCAAATTCTCCATGAATCATTCGGCCAAGACCTTTACTTGAGTTTTCCATGAAGATCCATGCCATACCTTGTATGAATATGATGATGATAGGATGCTAGATGGATTAGGTTAAGAGTTTAACCCTAAAAGCCCCAAGAAACTTTCGGCCAAGACCATAACTTGGGCTTACCATGATGATCCATGCTATATCTTGTATTAATATGAAGATGAGGGATTTTTAAATGAGTTTAGTTAAGTGGTTGATCCATGAAACCCCTTTGAATCATTCGGCCAAGACCATAACTTGGGCTCACCATGAGGATCCATGCTATATCTTGTATTAATATGAAGATGAGGGATTTTTAGATGAGTTTAGTTAAGTGGTTGATCCATGAAACCCTTTTGAATCATTCGGCCAAGACCATAACTTGGGCTCACCATGATGATCCATGCTATATCTTGTATTAATATGAAGATGAGGGATTTTTAGATGAGTTTAGTTAAGTGGTTGATCCATGAAACCCTTTTGAATCATTCGGCCAAGACCATAACTTGGGCTCACCATGATGATCGATGCTATTAGATGAGTTTAGTTAAGTGGTTGATCCATGAAACCCTTTTGAATCATTCGGCCAAGACCATAACTTGGGCTCACCATGATGATCCATGCTATATCTTGTATTAATATGAAGATAAGGGATTTTTAGATGAGTTTAGTTAAGTGGTTGATCCATGAAACCCTTTTGAATCATTTGGCCAAGACCATAACTTGGGCTCACCATGATAATCCATGCTATATCTTGTATTAATATGAAGATGAGGGATTTTTAGATGAGTTTAGTTAAGTGGTTGATCCATGAAACCCTTTTTGAACCATTCGGCCAAGACCCCTAATGTGTTCTTTATGCCATGCTTTAGGTGAGTTCATGATAACTTGTGATGTTAAATGATGCTAGATGAAGATAACATGCTCTAGATTAGGTTAACATGTGTTTTATGCTTTAGGTGAGTTCATGATAACTTGTGATGTTAAATGATGTTAGATGAAGATAACATGCTCTAGGTTAGGTTTGAAATGAGTCCATGCCATGTTTGATGTTAGAAGAAGATAACATGTCTCATGCCATGCTTTATACATTAAAGAATTAACAAGTGTTTTAGTTAGACCATACATATATATAAGTTGTTTGGTGTTTAAAACTTTGATAGAGCTCCATGCAGTTTAGGCCACTCCATGTATACTTGCTCATGATGTTTATGCCTTATGTCATGCCCTATATGTGTGTGATATTTATGATATGTTTATGAAATGAAATATAATATATTTATGAAATGAAATATGATATGTTTATGAAATAAAATAAGATATGTTTATGAAGTGAAATGTGATATATTTATGAAGTGAAATATGATATGTTTATGAAGTGAAATGTATGAAGTGAAATATGATATGTTCATGAAATGAAATATGATATGTTTATGAAATGAAATACGATATGTTATGATAAGAAGCATGTATTGTTAGGAATATTTGGAACGGCTAGAGGGGGGTGAATAGCGTTTTGCCCGTTCGTGGATGGAATTCGATCTCGTTCGTATCTACAATTTCGTTAGCGCAGCGGAATATAGATAACAATAACAATAATGAAATAGACAATAAGCTAACACAATGATATAACGTGGTTCGGAATCGCACGGTTCCTACTCCACGGATCGAGCTCTAAAGAGCCCTAGTGATGCACACACACTCACTAATGATAAACACTCCTTCTCGACACAAGTTGGAGGTGGAGAAACCCCGTACAAACGTTTACAATAATAAACGAAAGGAATACAAGCAATATACAATGTAAATACAAAATACAAGTAAAGAAAAGACTTTACAACACTTGTTTTGATTGCTTGAATGCTTGGTTGCTTGCTTGCACTTGGAGACCTGATTTGCACCAACAAATCACCCCAATAGCCCTCAAGAACCGATCCCAAAATCCTCCATCACGAGCTCCTTATAAAGCTTCAACCTGTGCTGCAAAAAGTTGATCAGTCGACTGATCGGGACCATCAGTCGACTGATGCCACTGTTGTCGTGAGACAATGGCTAGATCCACGTTTGATAAGTCCAACGGAACTACCATTAGTCGACTGATGATGACCATCAGTCGACTGATGGAGTCCTTACTCGACCAGTCGAGTGAGACTCCATTCTGTGGCCGAAAAGCCGAGCATCAGTCGACTGATGCATAGCATCACGATCGCTGAGCGGCCAGCCGATCGCCCACCTCCGGGCCAACTCGCTAGGCTACTTCCCGCACCAAACCCTAGTTGATTACACATCACCGATCGCCACATGATAACCCTCAAACATGAGGTTTTAGCCCCAGTATGGTGCCCCCATACTTGCTAGACCACCCTTAGCCTAGACCTAAGCCTTCTAGCCACCTCCATCAGCCTCACGCCTCTCGGATCCCTCCAAGTCATCCATGACTTGTTCACCTATCGCGCTAGCCATCAGGTGCTTCCATCGGCTATGTCATGCTAACAGTGTCTACACCGCCAAGGCACATTGGACTTACGCCGCCAAGACTCCGCTTGGACTTTACGCCGCCAACCATTGGACTTATGCTGCCAAGACTCCCGCTTGGACTTTACGCCGCCAATATCAAACCCCTTGGACTTCTCAAATGCCAAGACTCAAGCTTGGACTTTCCCTTGCCAACCCATGTTGGACTTTCCATGCCAAGACCCATGCTTGGACTTTCCATTTGCCAAGACCCATGCTTGGACTTCTCATGCCAAGTGCTCAAGACTTGGACTTTCCCAATTGCCAAGTGTCCCACTTGGACTTTCCATGTCAAGTACACATGACTTGGACTTTACCTTGCCAAGACCCATGCTTGGACTTCTCATAATCACATGGTCAACCCTAGTCAACCATCAAACTCTCCCTCGAGTCAAACTCGAGTCTAGTCAATTATAACCTGGGTCGATTGCTCCAACAATCTCCCTAACATATTAACCGACATCAATGTCAAACCACTTTGTCAAATATCCTATGTCAAACATCAAAATATTACTCGAGTCAAACTCGAGTATGGTCAATCGTGACCTGGGCCGATTGCACCAACAATCTCCCCCGTTTTGATGTTTGACAAAACAAACCTTGAGTTAGGCCCCTAACTCAAATTCCCTTACCAATTTTCCAAATTGGTAATTTAATCTTCTCCCCCTTTTTGACATACATCAAAAAGGTTATCTCTCCAAGGAGGTCAATGTCTCATGTCCCAATGAGATCTTACAATCTCCCCCTTGATCCAAAAATACCTAGGATGTCTACTATCTTCCTAGTGATAAGTCACATATCACTCAAGAGAGGCAATCCTATACTCTCTCCCAATTTCCAAATTGGGTCTCTCAAAATCCCATCAATTTTCCCAATTGATGATACTCTCCCAATAACTTCTCCCCCTTCAAGAAGAGAAACACATCCATCATCCCAAGATGGATAACTTCTCCTAAAGGCTTGCTCCCCCTTGACCATTGCACCAACAATGTCCTTGGGAAGTCCCTAAGCCAATAGAAACTCTAAACCGTCAAAATTAAGGTTAAAAGTTCAAACTTGAACTTTCCACGCCCTAAATTTGATACTTTGACCTAACACTTCTCCTAATCCATATCCAATGGATTTTCACCCTTTATAATGCCTCCCAAAGCATATCCTAGGGTTAGGAGTGATTAGGGACCTTTACAATGGTTGAACACGGGCTAAACAAACCTTGTTAACCCAAAATTAGACTGGCAATGACTCTAACAGAATCACCGATCACACCCATATCATCGCCACACAGGCGATCGATTGATAGCTGAAATTTCTGAATTTCAGCTATCAGAATCGAGATTTTGAAAAGCATAAGTAATTCTACGTAATTTGAAAATTCATAAAATTTGATACGTATATTACTTATAGTCAATACAATGGGTGAAAAATATTTGAAAATTATTTTACCCATAAAATAGTGAGTTTGATACAAAACTCAAAACCATTGAAATTTTCAATGTTTTGGCCCTATTTTGTATCAACTCTATCAATGGTGATTGCTATCAAAAGATAGACTTCACCAAGGTTTTTCAAAATGATTTTAAAAAGTTTTCAAAACCTTATTTTGGATCATATTCCTTGGGCTCTATGTACATGACTTGTACACATGCTCTCCCAATGATCCACAATTGAAATTAGATGAGTTTTAGTTCATCTAAATGCAAAAACTATGCACCTTGAACTTAACTCATATCCTAGCATCTCACATGTATCTAGGGTGTATAAATACACATACATGTCAATTGGATGTGAGATGTGGGTTTTAGTTATCCTAATCTAGGGTTTTATGCATTCTCTAAGGCAACCCTACTTGATTCCCTTATAAATGGGACTTCAAGTCATGTCATAGTCCTTAATTCAATTTCAACCAAATTGTCTTAAATGCATGAATGATTATGGCATTAGAAATGATATAAATAAGCATATGCTCATAATCATGATGTCATGACATAAGATGAAATCTAAAAACACATGACATTTGAAACCTTAATTCTAAACATGAACATGACATATAAAATGATTTAAATGTAAGCATGATGTCATGGCATGTTATATGGCAAACAAAGCATGGCATATAAAATATATAGGTATAATAATATCTAAATTTTAATATTAATTTCCATTTCATATAATTAATTGCATTTTGTCATATTTCTAGTTTTCTCCCAAGTGTGCCAAAAACCCAAAATGGCACACTAACCTCTAAACCTAAATTGTGCCAATTTTGATCATTTTATCAAACTTCTCAAGTAATATTGGCACATCCTAAAAACTTTTAGGATTAAGACTTAAATGTATTTCCAAGGCAACCATAACCTTGAAAATAACCTAAAGTGCCTCCTTTATTATGGTTGAGTTAACTACCCATCCAATCAAGGTTGGCACACCCTAAACTCATCTAGCGTGAATCAATCACGCTCTTAGGAACCCAAAACCTATTTGAGCTCCTAGGGTTAATTAGGTATTCCTTAGGGATAACCTCCCTAGATATCTTCCTAATGACCTTCCTAGGCTTATTAGCCTTGGTCATTTTGGTCTTGCCTAGGTTAACCTTAGGGATTGCCTCCCTAACAACCTTCTTAGTGGCCACCCTAGGTTTCTTCGAAACCTTGGCCACTAGGCACAAACCTTGGTCAACTCTAGGGATGACTTCCCCATTGACCTTGGTCTTCCTAGACCTAGTTAGTGTTCCATAGTCAAATGGAACACATGATAAGTCACCTTGGACTTAGGTTTGTGACCCAAACCATTCTTGCCCTTGGTTGACTTTTGACTCTTAGGTCCTAGATGTTGACTTTGACTTCTTGACCTAGGAGTTTGACCATTAGACCCTTTAAATTGATTTTGCATAATGTTAAGGGTCTTCTCAAGTTTTTCAAGCCTTGACCTTAAGGCTTGGTTCTCTAATTCTAATTGCCCAATTTTAGAATTTTGATTTAAATCTTGGGCATTGGACTTTCTAGGCATATGCCTAGTCCATTTAGGGTTAACACCTAGATGCTCTTGCACCTTTCTAATTGTCTCCCTAGGTAAAATTGAGCTTGAGTTATTTGACCTAGGTTTGTCCTTGGGTAAATTGTTTTTAGGGACATTAGTCCTAAATTTCTTCTTGTTTCCTAAGTGGAAACTCTTAGCACCTAAACAAATATGTCTATTATTTCTAGCATGCTTTTCATGTACAATAGCAAGAGAATTAAAATTATTCCTAGCATGTTTCTTATCCCTAGAAATTGAAGGTGCATTAATAAATTTTACCTTAGGGTTTGCCTTAGAGGCTCCCCCTACTTGTGTTGCTCCTTCTTGCCCTTTTTTCTTCCCCCTTGGGCAATGACTCCGGTAATGTCCCGGTTGTCGGCATTTGAAGCAAATCACTTGCTCCTTGCTCTTTTGTGTTGAGGCACCGGTTTCCTTGACTTTTGGCACGGGTGGAGTCTTCTTAACCCATTTAGGACACTTACTCTTGTAGTGTCCTTGCTCCCTACACTCAAAGCATATAATATGAATTTTATTATTATTTGAAATGCTCGAGTTACCTAGGTCCGTGGTGGAAGGTGCCGGAGTTGAATTTTGAGCTTCCTCATCTTGATCGGATGTTGAAGGCTCTTCTTGAGGTTGCTCCGGTGTAGAGGATGGTCTCTCCTCCTCAATCCTAGAAGTAGATGCTTCTTCCACCTCTTCTACTTCTTCTTTCTCCGATCCGGAAGTTGACTCCATCTCAACTTCCGATTCCTCACTTTCACTTGAGGATGAGCTCTCCTCATGGAATCTTGCTAATTTTCTCCATAACTCCTTGGCATACATGTAATCCCCTAGCTTGCACAAAACATCATTAGGGATTAAATCTTCCAAAAGTTTCGTTACCTTAACTTCAGTCTTGAGCTTTTGGCTTTGTTCTTGGGTCCACTTTTTTAATTTTAGGACATTCCCCTTCTTATCTCTAGGGGGTTCAAGGCCTTCAATGAGGATGAATCAATCCTCTATGTTCATCATCAAGAATGTTTCCATTCTTGCTCTCCACGTCGGAAAATCTTCTGGATCATATGGAGGTGGAGTGTTGATTTCCCATCCAAGCTTGTCTTGGAATTCCATCTTCACCCTCTAGCCTTTTGTCTTAGCTCCCGGTTGTTAATCCGTAGAAGAGCCCCGGGCTATGATACCACTTGTTAGGAATATTTGGAACGGCTAGAGGGGGGTGAATAGCATTTTGCCCGTTCGTGGATGGAATTCGATCTCGTTCGTGTCTACAATTTCGTTAGCGCAGCGGAATCTAGATAACAATAACAATAAAGAAATAGACAACAAGCTAACACAATGATATAACGTGGTTCGGAACCGCACGGTTCCTACTCCATGGATCGAGCTCTGAAGAGCCCTAGTGATGCACACGCACTCACTAATGATAAACACTCCTTCTCGACACAAGTCAGAGGCGGAGAAACCCCGTACAAACGTTTACAACAATAAACGAAAGGAATACAAGCAATATACAATGTAAATACGAAATACAAGTAAAGAAAAGACTTTACAACACTTGTTTTGATTGCTTGGTTGCTTGCTTGCACTTGGAGACCTGATTTGCACCAACAAATCACCCCAATAGCCCTCAAGAACCGATCCCAAAATCCTCCATCATGAGCTCCTTATAAAGCTTCAATCTGTGCTGGAAAAAGTCGATCAGTCGACTGATCGGGACCATCAGTCGACTGATGCCACTGTTGTCGTGAGACAACGGCTAGATCCACGTTGGATAAGTCCAACGGAACTACCATCAGTCGACTGATGATGACCATCAGTTGACTAATGGAGTCCTTACTCGATCAGTCGAGTGAGACTCCATTCTGTGGCCGAAAAACCGAGCATCACCGATCGATGCATAGCATCACGATCGCTGAGCGCCAGCAATGATCGCCCACCTCCGCGATCGCTAGGCCACTTCCCACAGTCAAACCCTAGTTGACTACACCAGTCGACTGCCACATGGCAACAGTCGACTGACACACCTCAAACATGAGGTTTTAGCCCAAGTATGGTACCCCCATACTTGCTAGACCACCCTTAGCCTAGACCTAAGCCTTCTAGCCACCTCCATCAGCCTCACGCCTCTCGGATCCCTCCAAGTCATCCATGACTTGTTCACCCATCGCGCTAGCCTTCAGGTGCTTCCATCGGCTATGTCATGCTAACGGTGTCTACACCGCCAATGCACATTGGACTTATGCCGCCAAGACTCCGCTTGGACTTTACGCCGCCAACCATTGGACTTATGCTGCCAAGACTCCCGCTTGGACTTTACGCCGCCAATATCAAACCCCTTGGACTTCTCAAATGCCAAGACTTAAGCTTGGACTTTCCCTTGCCAACCCATGTTGGACTTTCCATGCCAAGACCCATGCTTGGACTTTCCATTTGCTAAGACCCATGCTTGGACTTCTCATGCCAAGTGCTCAAGACTTGGACTTTCCCAATTACCAAGTGTCCCACTTGGACTTTCCATGCCAAGTACCCATGACTTGGACTTTACCTTGCCAAGACCCATGCTTGGACTTCTCATAATCACATGGTCAACCCTAGTCAACCATCAAAGTCTCCCTCGAGTCAAACTCGAGTCTAGTCAATTATAACCTGGGTCGATTGCTCCAACAATCTCCCCAACATATTAACCGACATCAATGTCAAACCACTTTGTCAAACATCCTATGTCAAACATCAAAACATTACTCGAGTCAAACTCGAGTATGGTCAATCGTGACCTGGGCCGATTGCACCAACATGTATGTATTTTACCTTCTGCATGACTTGTACTAGGACCCTAACAAGGTCCAAAGGGATGGGCTCCTAAGTTGCCCTAGGCCGACGGACTAAGATCGGGCCTAGGATGGGCTTCTATGTTATGATTTCCCCTAGGTCGACGGTCATAGTATGGACCTAGTACGGGATGGGCTCCCAAATGTCCTAGGCCGACGGACTAAGATCGGGCCTAGGATGGGCTTCTATGTCATGATGATGGCCCCTAGGTCGACGGACTAAGATCGGGCCTAGTAACCTAGTAGGTTCGAGACTTGCTACCTCAGGTCTATTTAGGGATGCGCGCTATGATGATGATGATGTGGTACAATGTCGGGCCCAATATGTTGAGAGTTATGTTCAAATACCTATGATATATGTTTTCGAAGAGCATCCTGCATATACCTTTATGTTATGATTGCTTATGTTATATATGTTACATGTTATGGTTGCTTATGTTAAAGATGCTACATGTTATGTTTGCTTATGTCATATGTGTTACATGATATGGTTGCTTATGATATATATGTTACATGGTATGTTTGCTTATGTCATATATGTACATGATATGTTGCTTATGTTATATGTGTTGCATGTTATGTTTGCTTATGTTACATATGTTACATGTTATGTTTGCTTATGTCATATATGTACATGATATGTTGCTTATGTTATATGTGTTGTATGTTATGTTTGCTTATGTTACATAAGCTACATGTTATGTTTGCTTATGTCATATATGTTACATGTTATGTTTGCTTATATGTTATGAATGTTTACATGCTATGCTTAATGTCGATGTATGTTTTTTTTCATGAGTAGGACAGGATCTTGCTAAGCCTATGCGCTTATAGTTTATGTTCCCTTGTACTACAGATAAGGGTAAAGGGTGTTGGGAGTATGAGGAATACAATCAAAGTCCCACATTGGTAAGACATGGAAAAGATCATGTGCTTATAAGAAAAAAGATATCTCCATTGGTTGAGGCCTTTTGGGTAAAGCCCAAAAACAAAACCATGAGGGCTTGGGCCCAAAGTGGACAATATCATACCATTGTGGAGATATGTGGATCTTATATGCACTAACAATTGGTATCAGAGCCATGGTCCATGTCAAGCCATGAACCTCGAACGAAGGAAGTTGAGCTCCCACGTCCGGATCAAGAGAACCAGACATCAGGAAGGAAGTCTAGTTGGGTCGGGGGGACCGAACAACTGGCAGGAAGTCCTGGTGGGTTGAAGATCGGACATCAAGCAGAGAAAATCCTTCGAGGAGGGATAGGCTTGAGGGGGGGCCCAATGTGGTCCTTCGTTTGAGGGGGGGATTGTTGGGAGTATGAGGAATACAATCAAAGTCCCACATTGGTAAGACATGGAAAAGATCATGTGCTTATAAGAAAAAAGATATCTCCATTGGTTGAGGCCTTTTGGGTAAAGCCCAAAAACAAAACCATGAGGGCTTGGGCCCAAAGTGGACAATATCATACCATTGTGGAGATATGTGGATCTTATATGCACTAACAAAGGGTGGATAAACTAAAGGGAGCAATAGGAGGGGCAAGGTGTGTGTGGCAGTGGCATGGTGGAAGAGATCTGTTATGTCCCTTATGCATGTTTTCCTTAAGATGATTTGTTTATGAACTTGAATTAAGCACTAAGTACTTATGAAATAATGATTCATGCTCTATGTTAAGAAGAAGTACCTACGAAATGACAATGCATGTTTATGTTTAAAAGAAAAAAAATATGTCTAAAGTCTTCCGTTGTAAGTAGTACGATATATGTATGTACGATCGCGTCGCGCCGCCCCTCCGGACCCTAGGAAAGGGCGGGCGTGACATCCCCCTATATCCTAAGGGTCGTTGCAGTAGACCCTGCTGATCATAGAATTCCATCTCCCGCTCCTTCCAAGTCCTTGTGGGAGGAGGTGTCTCAGCGGCCATAATTTGTAATGGCGGCGCAGGGCGAGCGCCCTGCAACAATAGCCAAGGCCTCGGAGCCTCCTGTCGAAAGGGTCGCACATAACCTCGACGAGGGGGTACTTGAGGGGCGACAGGACGAGTTCTTTCGGCCGGGACTGCTGCGGCAGCACGTTCAGCTCTTCGCACTTGTAGTCCTTCCTCCTCGCGGATGAATTGTTCCGCACGACTTAACAGCTCCTCATAGCTGTTAGCAGGTTGTCTCAAAAGAGAACTGAGGAAGGGACCTTCATTCAGTCCGTGCGGAATGATGACTCTGAAAGATTCTGATCTTGCAGAAGGAATACCCCTAGCTACAGAGGTAAACCGGTGAAGATACCCTCTGAGTGATTCTGAGGGCCCTTGCGTGATGTGCATCAAGATAGAGGCGTCATGCTTATACACCTTGCAACTGGCGAATTCCCGGCTGAACATCCCATGAAAATTAGCGAAACAAGTGATGGATCCCGGGGGCAGAGTATTAAACAATTTTTGTGCTGAACCGGTTAAGGTGGTCCGGAAGACTCGGCATTTGAGGGCATCGGTATAACAGTGGAGCGAGGCCGCTCCATCAAAATATGAGAGATGCTCTTCGAGATCCGTCGAGCCATCGTACTTATCTATCTGGGGGTTCCGAAAGTACGATGGGGGAATTTAAGAGAGGATGTCCATGGTAAAAGGAATGGGCTCATAGACATCTGGAGGCCTGGTCGACCGACTTTCACCCTGTTCTTCCCGTCGAGTCTGGGTTAAGGGTATAGTATTCTGAGGTGCTCTCCCCCCAAGTCCTTCTCCAGGTGCTACTTCAACATTAATGGTTGTACGAGATGGAGGAGGCATTTCTGGGGGTGGGCCCCGAGAAGAAGGTTCTCCGAAATGAGGATGAAGATATCCGGTCCTTCTTCTTTCTCTAGCGAGGGCCTCCGTAACAACGTCGTCCAACAGAGCCTTCAACTGTGATGGTAAGATGGTAATGGGGTGTTCCTCCGCTGCGGAGGCAACTGGCTGTTGTATCTCTTCCGGCTGCATCTCGACGTCCAGCTCAATGTTTCCACAGACGCCGCCAACTGATGCGGCGAGGAAAAAGGTGTTTACCTCCTTTCGATGCGACGAAGGCACGAAGGAAGCTTTGGGGGTTCTCACAGGCCGCAACAATAAAAAATGATGAAAAGACGAAGCAAAGAAACGCAAAACCAACACCGGCAATGAAAATTAGAATACAGGATGTAACGTGGTTCGGAATAAGTATTCCTACTCCACGGAAGTGAGCTCTCTCACTGGGGACAATGCCCAATCACTTTCCACTATGAACATCCTCCTGTACGGAAAGGAAACTTCCCGAGGCGGAGGAGAAAGCCTCTTACAATTTAATCCCAATACAAGAAAGAGTACACGCAATGTGACAGCGAAGGTCGCTACTCTCCTTCTCCGGCGAGGTAGTGGTAGCTCTCCTCCTCCTGTGTCTTCGTCTCTTACTTGGAATATTTGCGGCCCCCCTTCCTTCTATCCTCCTCTTCCCTTTTATCCTCCTTCTCTGATCCATCGCTACCTCGCGGGCTGTCTTCATCGTACACGTGACCACCACGTCCACCTGGAGAATAATTCTGTTACAGGTACGAGAGGTGAAGGCTCCTCGGAATATTATGTGGGGATCTCTCTTTCTGTTACACAACACCTCCTCGTCTCTATTTCAGAAAACTATATTTGCCAGTCCCCCTCAACCATCCACTTCTGGTGAAACTAACTTAGGTCTATAGCTCGCGGATAGTATAGCCTTTGGGCTCATCTGGCCGAACCGATTCCTATCCATCCCGTTTGTTTCTTGGTTTATCTGACCGAACCGATTCTGATCCGTCCCGTCTGTCTCTAGGCTTATCTGACCGAACCGATTCGGATCCGTCCCGTCTGTCTCTAGGCTTATCTGACCGAATCGATTCGGATCCGTCCCGTCTGCCTCTAAGCTTATCTGACCGAACCAATTCTGGCTTATTTCCCAACGAAGCACCTCTTTGCTTTGCCGTATTGATTATCTTCACTAATTTTCCCGTGCTAATTATTTCAGGCGCTTGCGCCCGAACCGTTCCTCTCTTCTTTCTCCACTGAACCCGTTAATTGGTTCGGGTAACACCTTGCCTGTGAGCTCATAGAGAAGAGGTAACGACGGTATCATTCAACATCCAACAACTTCCAATGAATTGCTAAGTAAAAATACTCCAAGGATACGTTTAGTTCAAGATAAATTTAATTTGATTCAAATATTGAGTGAGTCTCAAATAATGAATTATACTTATTACGTCAATAAAAAATACATAATTTGGAAGAGTAAATTTTTTTAAAATTCCGAAATTATACGTGACAATCATAATTATACATAATAATTGAAACCAAACGCACTTCAATAGTTTGGTAAAACCCACCTTACTCTCAACGGGCATTAGGTCAAACTCCAAGCTACTCGGTCGAATCAATCATACAATTCCATTAATCAGACTTTGTAACCTTCCCTAGTCATGCAGTAGCAGTGGCAAAGGTCTCTCAGAGTACAACGTGACCATCTGCAACGACTGACCACCGCAAAAAGCAACTCACATTATTCAGGCATGCAGCAAGAAAAAAGAGGCAGGGGGAGGGAGACGAGGATCTTCATGTCGGAAACTCAAATCTGGGGATGGGCGACAAAGCAACAGAGATGATGGAGATCCACGTGCGATCCATCGTTCCTTGATATCAGGGAATGCATCTGATCGATGAGATTGAACTAGGAGACTCTACGATCAACTGGCTGAGCACGAAAGATGGGAAATGTTATATTAAACCGAACTAACTGCGCCCGTGCTGTACTGTACCGTAGGCGAGATCCGAATAATCAACCATGGCATTTGTTTATTAGGATTGCAGCCATCTCACATGCCCAGATCATTGTTTAGTTCAATCGAACGCCAACAGTTCATGCCTTCCATTAAGGAATTGAATAAACGTTATGTCCATTGATTGGAGGAGGAGGAAGAGCCTTACAATGAACGAGACACCCGCATCGCAGAGATGGATCTTTGAAATTAACCAAAAATTTGAGAAAGAAAGAGAGATGTGATGGTGCTTTTTTCACGGCGTGGATACGTGAATTGAGGCGTTCTTCACGGAGCCGCACACGGGGCACGTGCCGGCCTTAGGTGAGCAGTCGCGGCAGAGGCAGAGGTGCCTGCAGGGGAGAAGCAGAACGGATGCCTGCTGCCGGCGGCACGAGGTGCACCGGCGGGATCCGTCCGTACATGCCGCGCGATTGGATTTGTCTGCGGTGGGTCTCGGTGACGGTGAGTAGGACTGGGCGTCGTCGTCCTCGGTGTCACCGTAGCCTTCCTTGGCTTGCGCGGCGGCCGCGTTCTGGAGCAGGGCCTGGTCGAGGCTGGCGCGAAGGCTGGCGGCGACGGCCTCGTTATTCTTGCCCACGATGAACCACATCTGGGTCTCCACACTCGCCTTCCGCACTCGCTCCTCCAGCTCCGCGTTCCACCGCCGCGCCTTCTCTAGCTCGACATCCTTCTCCCGGAGGCGCTTCGCCGCCCTGTGCTCGACGCCCCAGACCAGGGCCTTGAAGTGCCTCCTCCGCGCCTCCTCCAATCCACTCCTCATTCGCTCCGTCTGCATGCGTGAACAACGACTTAGATAAATGGCGCACAGAGGAAGAAACAGAGAGATGGAGAGATGAATTCAGTACCTGGAGGCGGAGAAGGGCGTCGATCTCGATATTTTGCTGGCAGAGGAGGGAGGCGAGGTCTCGGGAGAAAGGAGAGGCAGCAGGGCGACCGCTGGCGGAAGGGTACTCAGATTCACCGAAGCGGTGGCTCTGCTCACAGCCAGCGCCGACGACGGCAGAGAGCGGATTGGGATCACAGAACGGAGCCTCCGGCGATACGAAGCCGAAGAATTGGTTACAGTCGAGATAGTCATGCGCCGGTGCCTCCTCTCGCTGCCGCTTCGTCCTCGTGCCGGAGGCGTTGTAGGAGAGCTCGCTCTGGGGGTCGTTGAGGTCGACGGCAGCGCCGTCGTAAACGCCGAGCAGTTGGCGCAGCTCCTGCATCATCCGAAGCTCATCCACCGCAGCACCGCTGCGAAGCTCCAGCGGGAAGGAACAATCGGAGGGATGCTGCTGGGCCTGCAGCGTCATGCAATGCTCTTCTCGCTAGCAAAAACAAGGCCAGAGAGGCTGCCCAGGCCGTCTATTTATATCAAGGGACGAGGCTATCGGAGAAGAAACACTATGCAGCAGGAGTAAGACGCAACCGAAAAGTATTAAAACGGATCGATCAATCCATCAATGAGTCGCCGAGCTACAAGTTCAACCATTAATAATGGTTGGGAGTTTGGATTCGACGGCATAGGTATTGACAAATGAGGACGCGTGGAGAGTGGCGGTCAAGCCAACAGGGAGGACAAAGAACGCAGACGACATGCACGTTAACTCTTATCTACTAACACATATTAATATCTAATATTCCAATGACTTCTGACTTGGGGAAACGTTCAACAAAACCGGAGCAGCAAAAGACTAGAAAGAAATAAATGGCCTCATCAAAGTTAATTCAAATCGCACGTCGGCGTCACTTCGCCGGGACCTTGGCCACTGCGAGAGCCCCCACCGGGCACTGTGGTCTCTCGTATTCATGCACCACTGTGCAGAGCGTTCAGAGCTGTTGAAATAAATGGATCAATTAATATATTCCTGCCCCCCCTCGCCTGGCAAAGATCTACTGTTCTTCTGCCATCGATAGTAGCATCGCGACAGGGCAAAGAAATTAAGCAGAGAGGTGGTGCCTGCCTTCAGAAAGGCCACCACCGCTGCAGTGTTCCCCCCCCCTTTGCTTTAACTGCATGCAACGCCGCGCAGCAGAGAAGGCACCTCGCGCCTCGGGACTCGCAAAATTCCATAACTCCACCGCTGCGGCCTCGGATTGCTCAGCGGTTGTGGGGGCAAACTCATTAATTGACCGGGACGAGAGAGGTGAAATAGCTACACCTCAGAATCAATCAAACCATGCATGCGCGCTGGGCTTGGAGATGGTAAATGAGATGGTACGCAGTTGGAAAGAGACAGGGGGAGAAGTAATGATGCAGGGAGGAAATTTAAACGGATTGTTGCACCGGTGATGACGTTTAATTTGTTTCAAGGGCTCCTTCTTCGATGTCTTCGAAGACGCAACGACGCCAGGCATCGCGAAAGGCGTGTACCCACCCAACCCAACTGGAAGGAGCGATCACGAGGCCTCCTCAGTGTTTTAATTCCATTATTTTGCTTTGGCGTACCGCATGGGCTGCTGTCCCCGTCACGGCTGTTGCATTCTTTATAAATTTTTCTCGTGTGCGTCGCATCTCACCAGAAGAATTTTTTTTTTTGAGGATTATTTAAAAAAAAAAGATTTATCTTTATGAAACATCATTTATTTGTGCAAACTCGACAGACTCTTGCACCTTACCTATATACTTATTAAAAAATTGGGCAGGACTGTCTAACCCTAATATACATACATGTCTATATAAATTTATAAGTTATAATTTAAGAAAAATATACAAATATTGCAGAAATATAAATTTTGTCATGAAATTTTAAAAAATGTTAGGTAAGTTATATAAAAGATTTTGAGCTTTAATTCAAATATTAAAATGTATAATTTCATAAATTTGGCCAAACTAACTTAATAACTTTGATTTTATTTTTTTTTAAATTGAATAGGTAGATACATTTGAAAAATCATTTGAGATTATACTTGCTTTCAAAAGTAATCTAAACATTTAAAGATAAGTACATATTATTTTTTTTAAAATCATTTTAGAAAAAAAATATATACTTTGAAATTTATAGAGATACACCAACCGAACGAACGTAGTCAAACCGAGGAAGTCTTGTCAACTCCCCAAGGGACAAGCACCACCATCTCAATTTTTGGCCCAATGGCTACAAGGCAAGGTCAATGGAGGATGGCTAGATTTGCACAGGGGAAATGTAACTGTCCAAGCAATTGAAAAAGATCCATTGTGTTGATGATGGATGTGTCTTGCATTAAAAAAAAAAAAGGGTTTGCAACATGATTGGAGTGTTTTATTAGTTTTCAAAGATTGTGGGTGCAATTATTTTATTGATTATTATTATTATTTGTTGTTGTTGTTGAACTCCACAACTCAACTTTTGCCACTTATATATCATGGTTTTATTTTTGCTTGTATATAATTAAGCATTGTGTCAAAGTCTTACTTTTGAATGCATATGTATCTTGGCTCACTTTTTTTTAATCATGTGATCTAATTAAGTATTAACAATTGAGGATAAAAAATTCACATCTCAATGCTATAAATAAGATATCGACCATAGATGATTATAGATATTATCTACAAGAGCTTTTGATTTAAGGGTTATGCCTTGAATGAGCCTTTTAAAGGCCTTTATATATATTAAAATATCGAATTTAAAGGGTTTGCAGATATTAAAATACCATGATCAACATTACCACAAGGGAGGAACTAATTTTAAACAATTTTCTCAATTTTTATATATGACAACTAGTTTAAGTTTGAGATTTAATAAATCAAATAAGAACAAAAGCCATTGAAAATCCAAAGCTCTCGCTCGACCTTAGCTCATCCTTAATCTTGCCATTCTATGAATATACTACACACTAAAGCCAAACTACCTTTGATGTGACTATTTTGTTTTCCTTGGGGAAGACATCCTAAGCTAAACTGCAATCTCTCTCTGTGTTTGATAACAACGAAATAAGCGTAAAGATAACTTTCACTACAATAACAACAACAACAATAACAAAAATCTTCATTTTTACAATGAATTTTGAAAGAAAATTCGTTGCAATTTTTTTTAACAACATTTGCAACGAAATATTTTTGGTTGCAAATATTCCGTCGCAAAATTTTACAACGGAAAATGAAAATTTGTTGCAAAAAATGCGACTGATGCGGACGTAGACGAATTTTCTCACCTCTCTTTTACGCCAAAGAGCGTCCAAGAGGTTTAGGGTTCTCTTCGACCGCAACAGTAATGAGAAAAATGAATAGATGACGAGAAAAATAACACAGAGAAACAAGGCACAAGGTTTAATGTGGTTCGAAATTCTAATTCCTACTACACGCGCGGGATGAGCTCTATCACGAGCTGCAATGTCAAAGCACTTTCACTATTAAACTCCTCCTCTTTAAAAAATGCTTCCAGAGGTGGAGAAAAAACCCCTTACAATACTTGCGATATACAAGAATAGAGAAATGGAACTAGCTCCCAACAGTCGTCTCTTCCTACTTCTTCCCTCTTCCTCTCTCTCCATCTTCCTTGGTTTTTTTCCTTCTCCCTTTGCTAGTTGTCCGATAACGAACAATTTCCATCACCGTTCGCGTGGAGGCTCCTCCTTCCTGGAGAATTATTCTGTTAAGAAGATAAGGAGTGGAGGCTCCTCCGAATATTGTGTGTGGGGGTCTAGTTTGTTATATAACAAACTCCTATAGATGAACGTCTCGGGAAATATTCTTCCCCTCTTCTTCACCCTCTCTTCCTTTGCTAGGTAAAATATTGACTCAGTCGTTCTCTCGGCGGGATCCTCCTGATTAATTGCCACTCAGGTATACATTATTTATTAATACCTAGACTTACTCTGATTATGAGACTCAGTACCTTATGCTTGCTGGAACTACCCGAGTCAACCCCCGACTCACTTGCCGAGTCAATCTTAGACTCACTTACCGAGTCAACTCCTAGACCCGTACCCTAGATCACTCATTTGATCTCCCTTAGCCCTAGAACTTATCTTCTCATTCCTACATCTTCATCTTGCCAGCCTGGTCGGCCCTCCTAGGTCAGGTTTCACCGGCTCAGTCAGTATTTCATGCATGAGCTTCTTCATTCTAATCCCTAAATTAGGTCACAATAATATCATTAGTCACCCCCTAAAAATAGTCAAAGGAAACATTGAGTTTTACTTTCCAAGTGAAAC
Source organism: Wurfbainia villosa (assembly GCA_025175895.1). Taxonomy (NCBI): domain Eukaryota; kingdom Viridiplantae; phylum Streptophyta; class Magnoliopsida; order Zingiberales; family Zingiberaceae; genus Wurfbainia; species Wurfbainia villosa. Next base: position 30,620,546 of record CM045992.1, on the reverse strand, counting down.
ACTTTGCTCTATCCTTCTCCCTATCAATCTCACCACATCTAAGTGATCTTCCTCCTTCACTTTATCATATATGCTCAGAACGGCTTATTGGACCCATGGGCCCCACCTTCTTTTTTTTCACAAGGAAGTTTAAAAGGTGCAAACCTGGTGTGAGTCACTCTCCACATGCCCCCTTCAACTTCTCATCTTCGACTCTTCTTATTCCTTCTTCGGTGACTCTCGTTAGCGGTGATCCTTCCTTTCCAACTCCCAGCACTCAGGAGTTTCTCTTCCTTCTCAAATGCCCTTTCTTAACCCTAAGTAAGTTTCTCATCCCTAACTCCTCTTATTTTCTCTTCTTTTACCACTAGCTGTCCTTCCCCTTCTTAGTCATAGCCTCAAAAAACCCTAAACCGACCCCCTGGTATGAAAAAATTGTTACTTGCCTAAATGCTCAAAGCTCCTTCTTCGCCACTAAAGATCAATACATAGATCTTTCAGTACCATATCGCTTTGCTGCAACTTCTTTTAGACCCCATCGTCCCCCTCTTGGCTTCCATTGCTTCTTCTTTGACCAACTACTGAACGACCTGCATTTGCCTATACCCCCTATTTATGCTGACATATTAGATTTCTACCAACTACCCATTAACCCATTGACCCCCAATGCCTTCCGCATATTGATAGGGGCGGTAATAGTTTTCCGACATCTTAACCTTAATATGTCCCCCTACTATTCTATTGTCTTTTCCAGCTAAAGTATTCTAAGGAAGACATTTTTTATTTTGCTAGTCGGCAAGATTGTCAGTTCCTCGTGAATATGCCATCCTCCCATAAGGGTTGGGAGGATCTATACTTTTTTGCCCAACTTCCCACTACCATACCTCACTCGGAAGTCTAGAAAACTACTCTACCCGACTTGCCCCCTCTTTCAAGAGAGTAGAGCTTAGGGCCCTTTCCAAGAAGTCTTCCAAGTGCTGAATGAATGCCACTATAATTCTAACGATTTGCTAAAACCTTCTCTACTAAGTCGCTATGGGCTTTCCCCTTTTCCCCTGGCTGATCCAGGTGTCATAGGTAGGATATTGCTTATATCCGAACCTATTACCTACAACGTCTCTGGTTACTGCTAACCATTATTCTCATTGTTCAATATTGTAGATGGTATGATGCAGGATGCCATGGTCAAGGGGGAACAAATTGTGGTAGCAAAGAAGACCTTCCAAGAAGCAAATTAGGGGCAAGTCCCCTGTTATTCCTTCTTCTCCCCGCAAGAGGCTTCGCCTTTGCAGGGAAGATGCCCCCAGTTCTTCTACCCTTCCGGTATCTTCTTCCTCCCACTCTTCTCCTCCTCCTCCTCCTCTAAAACTAAATAGGCATCGACGTCTAGTCATCTCTGAGCCCTCGAAGAGGAGGCTATTTTTGTAGCCCATACTTCTTCTCCGCAAGAACTTTCTCCTTCCCCTTCTATTCCTTCTCCTCCACTGATTACCCATACAACCTTACCTCCTTCTCCTCCTCCTACTTTGACCGTGGACCCTTCTGTATCTCATACATCCATGGCAGAGTCCTTTTTGATTGGGGGGGGGGGGTGGATATTCCCTCATCCACTTCTTTAGGATCCTCTCTTAGGATCTGCAGCACAGAAGAGGTATGACTCTTCGACTAGTCCCGTCTACAAAGCCCTTACGAACTCCTGTGCAATTTCTTGTTTGAGGTATATATATATATATATATATATATATATATATATATATATATATATATATATATATATATATATATATATATATATACTAGTGCTTATTCTCCTAACACTCTGTTTCCCTCCCCAAGCTGTTACCACTTGCAATGAGACAATGCCTAACATAGTGAACTATCAGTCCACCGTGGCTGCCCGCCACTCTGCCTCCCTCTCCCAACAGAAAAAGCTAACTCATCAACTGGTGGAGAGCCAATAGAAGGAAGCCACTCTGACCACACAATGCGAAGACTTGATGATGCAATTAGGGATGGCTCAGAGTGAAAAAGAAGAACTATTAAAGAAGAATGTTGACCTTCATCACGAGCTATTCCTACAGTCCAGTCAGCTTCAACAAATTGACCTCCTTACCTAGGAATTAGGGGAGCATAAAAGGCAGCTTAATGAAGCAGAGACTCAAACTTCCCATTCTTCAACGACTCTTCTTCAAATTCAAGAGAAGAACCTGTTGGTGCAGGGGCACTAGATAATCGAACCTGTGTTTTGATTATGGCAAAGACACAAAGTTAAGTTTATATTGTTATCTCACGAGCTAAATCAAGTGTGCAGAAAAGTACTAAAGCTGGAGCTGAAGGCTAGCGACACCCGGAGGAAGCCGTGGTGGTCGGGCGACACTTGAGTGAATTCGGAGGGAGCCGAAGGAATCGAGTGGAAGGCCGGAAGCGAGAGCTACTATCGAGGTAAGCTCGTGTGAGTGAGAGATTGTAAGGTCATGTCCTCTTTACAGGACGATCAGAGCGACGTCGACTAAGACTTCACGTGGAAGGTCTAGGTCGAGATCGAATTAGAAACCGTCGATTATCATTTTTCGAGCTAATCTCTTACTGCAGGAAGTGGCCAAGTGTGCGATCATTCTGACATTGGGCGCCGATCGTTATCAGCTGATCGATGAGATGCATCGATCATTATCATCGATCGATGAGAGGCATCAGTCGACTGATGGCGACGATTCAGCTTTTGCGCTAGGTCAAAACGGATAACGTTTGACGCGGCCACTTCGCGATAAAAATTTGGAAAAATTCATGATCCGTTCCAAAGAAATAGGAGACAAATTCAGAGGCTAAAGTCTATAAAAGGAGGGGAGGATTCATCTCCAAATTACATCAATTATTCATCAAGTGCTCCTACAACGCCAACGCTTCAACACCGTCATAACGCCGACGCGACGACAACCTCAAATCTTCTTCGTCGGCAGGAGATTCAAGTAATATTTTTGATATTATATTCTGTGTTTTTTATCTTCATAACGAGGTGAGGTAGGCTTGTTGCCTCATCCTCGTATATTCGGTTTTTGTAATCGTTGTCTCCTACCTCCAACGAGGAGGAGACGTTTTAGTGCTTTGCCCTCCGTACGCGGTCTAGGACCGATAGGGCCTTGGAGTAGCAACCGCTGGGTTGTGAACCAAGTAAAATAAACGTGTTCATTTATTTTCCGCTGTGCTTACTTTGCGTATCGAACGAACGAAAAAGAAAAGATTTACGATCGCTATTCACCCCCCCCCTCTAGCGACGCTACTCGATCCAACAGAACCAAGCATTAGAGGCAACTCTGATGTCCTACCAATAACAGCTAAAAAGCCTCTCTCTGACTATGTCCATTCTTCCTGGGATGATGGCTTCAATTGCCGAACAATAATGGGAACTTCAGAGGGAGCATTCTGAGGCCATGGCCTCCTTGGGCTAGCAAGCTATAGTGGTGGCTAAAGACAAAGACACCCTGGCTGCTCAACTAGCTAAACATCAAGCCCAATGGAAGGAGCGGGAAGAAGATCTGAAAATACAGTATGCCCAAAAAAGAGTATAATTATTCATATTGGGCTTTGACGGGTCTTCCACTCAAAATGCTATTAAGGGCTACCTTCCGTCGGGTGCTGATACAAGCCACCTCGATCCTGAGGTTTCCTTGGCCAATTACCCTCCGGAGATTTTTTAATTGTAGTTGTCATACTTTCCCTGATGTATTAATCAATTATTATAAACAAAGATTTTCAAATTGTAATGCTGAATACTCTTTACGATGTATGAATGATGATTATCCATGAAAAATATTAAAGGACCACTCTTGCGCTTCTCCCTTTTCCTTGAAATGAATTAAATTTATCCTTTCTATCACTTAAACATCACCCATCCCTCGGGGTGTCAATCGACTGCTACATGTTAGTAATATATGAGAGGTGTCCTAAGACAATTGCCTTATGATTGTACTATTTATTTGATAAATGAAGATTCATTATTTGAGTATACATATTTTCATGTATTTGATTGGATCTTAAACTCATTTATTAAATATCCGCAATACGATTCACAACATAAGAGAATTTTTGATTGGATCACAACTAGTGAGTATCTCTACATGTGAAATTGTGCTGTATTGGAATTATCCCTAGTCGATGAATTGATGGATTCGGATGCCATCGATTTTGTTAAGACTAGCACGAGGTATACTCTTTGGTTTATCCAAGAAGCTGTTTCTCACTGGCTGGTGACATTAGGATATCCGTGTTAGTAATATATGAGAGATGTCCTAAGACCATTGCCTTATGTTTAAACCATTCATATGATGAATGAAGATTCACTATTTTAGTATACATGTTTTCATGTATTTGATTAGATCTTAAACTCATTTACTGAATGTCCACGATACGATTCACAGCATGAGAGAATTTGTGATTAGTTCACAACTAGTGAGTATCTCTACATGTGTAATTATGATGTATCGAAATTATCCCTAGTCGATGAATTGATGGATTTGGACACCATTGATTCTGTCGAGACTAGCACGAGGTATATTCCTTGGTGTATCCAAGCAACTGATTCTCACTGACTGGAGACATTGTGATGTCCGGAGTTAATCGTGGATGCTAGTTATGGTAACTAGTTCATTGGAGTGATCAGCCGTAAGACTTCATATGGTTCTCTGCATATATATAGATATGTCAATGAAGTTCTTATTGCAGCTTAAGTGTGATGTTCCTTTGACTTGCGGTATTCAAGTCATCTTGATCATAAAGACTTATGCTTTGACATCTTAAGCAAGCATCTCTAAGGAGATGTAGACCCGGGATGATTGGGTATAAGTCGAAGTGATCGAAGGTGTTTGAATAGCCTATAAAGGATTCACCACTCCTTGCAAGGAGATGTATACCCATGGCCTCTCGTCGGATTGTTACTAAAGTCTTTGGCCAAAGCATTACATGTTTAGAGTAAGGTACTCTTCGATACATGTACAATAACTAGAATCTGTAGGACGAGGAAATGATACTTGGGGCAGGTGTGACGTAGTCAATGTTAGTAAAAGCCCTAGAGCCAATCATGTGATGATTGTTGTATGAACTTTATTGTATCATATTCCTATTTATAAAGGCATGGTTATTATATTTACTTGTATTGGTGTCAAATAACTAAATATAATAATGTCCTTGAGTAGTAGGTTCTTATCTATATCAATCAATTGGTTGAATCGATAATGAGATGATATAGAGAACACTACTCTTAATCATTCCTAGTCGAGTATTAACATTCATGGACAATGTTAATGTGAAGAGACTAGCATGTAGGTCAACATGATGACTTGATCTCACAAGTCATGGATATGAGATATCAAGTTGACACATGAGTATGCATTGGAGAATGTATACTGAATGACCCACCATGAGAAAGTATCATGGATCGTTATATGAGTGTCATATACTTTCTCATGTGGCTATTAGTATGACTATTAGTCCTTAGACCTGAAGTCACCATGGTTCCCTACATAAGGAGTTGCATACTTTGGCTTCGTCAAACGTCACCCGTAAATGGGTGGACTATAAAGGCGATTACTGGGTATGTAACAAATTATGCGGAGGGATGTGAGTGATGTAGATGGGATCTATCCCTCCTATATGACGGGAGTGACATCGATATTCTTGATAGAGTGAGACCACGAAATGCATGGCCATGTCCAAATGAGTCAATATGAGATATTGAGCTCATTTGATTAGAGTGAGTCTACTTGGAGTTTAAGATTTAGATTGTACCGAGGATGACACGGTCTATGCCTCGATTGGTCAATCTAGATGTCAAGGATAGAGGGACATTGTCACATATTGTGAGAGTCACAATTAGTAGTCACAAAGGTGATGTTGGAGCTTAACATTCTTGTAACTTGGGTAGCAATGATGTGTTGCTAGATACCTCTCATTGCTTATGTTCCTAAATCGGTTTAGGGACATTGCCAATGTTACAAGAACCTATAGGGTCACACACATAAGAGCAATTAGATGGAGATTAGGTTCATATGATGAACCATGAGGATTAGGTTCATGGGATGAACCAAATTGGATTAAGAGTAATCCAAATTAGACTAATTGAGTTAGACTCAAGTTGATTCAAGTGTTGAATGAGTCTAATTTAGATTTGATTCATCAAATCAATTTAAATTAATGAATAGAGATTCATTAAATTAAATTGACTTGAATCAAATGGTTGGATTTGATCAACCATGGGAGATAAGAGGTCAAGTTTGACTTGACTTGAGAGGGAAGATGAAAGGTCAAGTTTGACTTGACCAAATGCCATGTCATGATGATGACTTGGCATGGCCGGCCAATGATGATGCTCCACATCATCATTGACTTTGTCATGTGGTGCCACCTCATGAGGGAGACCAAGGGTCATGGGAGTTACATGCATGCATGTAACCCCCTCTCCATGAAGTGGCCGGCCACTTGATTTCCATTAGATGGTAGAATTCATTTGGGGTGAGTTACACAACTTCATCTTCTTCCTTGGATCAACTTCCCTCAAGATCTCTCTCTCTCCCAACCTCCTTGGCCAAACCATCCATAGAGTGCTAGCACACTCAAGGGTGTGTTTTCTCCACCTATTGCTTGTGTGGATACCAATAGAAAAGTGTGCACTTGACACTCTTGAGTTCCGACGAAGCTTTTGGACGAGCGGGATTTGCGAAGGGCGTCGCATCGAGGGTAACATCCTTATCATGTAGATCTAAGGTAGATCTAGGGTTTTATACAAATACATACATGTTTTAGTTTTAATACATCTTCGCACGGATCCGTGGCCGGACTTCCGGGGTTTCCGCAACGCAAAAAGCGGTTTTTGCAAATCGGAAAGTCCAACAGTGGTATCAGAGCCACGTGCGAAGCATGTATGTGTTTCATTTTTGTAATTTTTGTATTAGATATAAAAATTACAGATTTATATGTTTATGTAAATTTCCTATTTTATAGAATTTTTGGGTATTTTCTCGAAAAATCGAAGCAACGAGTGTTGGGACACTTGTAGGCTTCAACCGTCGAGAAAAACTCTCCGAAACGGCGAGTTATCGCTTTAGGTTTTTGGGACAGCAACTTAAGTTGTTGTAAGATCATTGTAGGGACACTCATAAAGTTTATTTTGTGAGTAGGGGCGCTGCCCCTATCCCCAAAAGGGGCCTTGTCCCGCGATCGCGCCCGGAAACCGCTTAGTGGGACCGTTACGGGGAGGTGACTCATAAAATTGAAAAAAAATAGGAAAATTATAGAAATTTTCTGTAAAAATACATAATTTAGAATTATGTATAATTCTGTGATTGTCATGACCCAATAACCCCAATTTAATTGGATGATGTATTGTAATTCATAATACGGTCTGCGTGCCGTTTTTGTGGTTGTGCATGTTGTATAGTGTATGCGACCTGCGCGTCGTACCTCTTCTTATGATATTATAGTTGTAAATAGTTTTAGACTCGAATGTAACTCGAGTTTCATATTTGTAATGTACAAAATGGAGCGGTAGAAAGTCCATTTGAAGACAAGGTTACGAGAAGGGTGCCGACGACACATGGCGGTCAAAGGAAGCGCTTGGAGAAGCCACTAGCCTTAGGTTGACCGTCCGATCTTCTCATTGGCTTGAGAAGATCGTAGTATGGCCATGACTACATCACAGTTAAATATATATATATATATATATGTATTTGATTTTGCTTGTATGTATGTGATGCATGCTAGTAGAATAATGCTTGTATGTATATGATGCATGCTAGGATAATTTTCTTGTATGTATATGATGCATGCTAGAATAATGATTGTATGTATGTGATGCATGCTAATATAGGATAATAAAGGCCTAAATACGTATTACAATTAGATTAGATCATAATCGAATCAACTCGAAAATGCCTACCGAGCCTTGATACCCATCACTACCTCGATCATTTGTTGTTGTTGAATCTGCCAAAGCAGAGCAACGCATATTATCTTGGTAGGGTGCGGAGGGACAATCTTGGTCCCGCCTATCACGCTTGGGTTAGAGTAAGCTCAATTAGATTGAGCAAAACTAGTTAACTCAATTGGATCGAGTAGAACTATAGGCATATTCCAATCGTTGGAAAGATAGGTTAAGATCGCATTTACACTAAATCTTGGGCGATTTAGCCAAAGCTAACTCAAGGTCTTTTGTAAATGTGGGTCTTGATCCTATAAACAAGAGTTGCATAGAGATGTAATCGGTAATGTGTTACCCACCGATCGTACTAAGTCTTGGGCGATTTAGCCAAAGCTAACTCAAGGCTTATTATGATGTGGATCTTGTCCCGCAAGAATTATAGCTAGTTTGTATGAATCTAGTAATGTGGTTTGACCACATCCATAACTCGATTCTACAAAATTCCTATAATTCAGTGGGAGCATCATTTGATTTGTTACGCCCGCCCTTATCTGCTCTCAGGGCGGTGCTACTTTTTTTTTATAACATAACATATATGGATCATTTCACCATTTACATACTTAAACATGTTATCATGGCTTAAACCTTCTTTTATACATGCATCCCATATCATATTCATAATTAGCATGTTAACATATCATATCTCATTTTATAACATGCATAACATAAAGATTCATTCATGAGTTCTAACATATCAAACTTTCTTAAGTAATTGAACAGTATCATAACTAAGCAACATCCAACATGATACTAATAAATCACAAGTCTTATAAGCGGAAGCAATGTCTTAAGTTATTCATTGAGCACATAAATATAAGCAGATAGTAATAGGGTCTTTTCCCACCATGCCACTATCACACACACTTGGCCCCTCCTGCTACTTCCTCTAGTTCATGTTTCCTGTATCTGCAGTATATGGACAACATAAACTATAAGCATATAGCTTAGTAAGATTCTTGCCTACTCACAAAAGCCACAACTTCATCAAACAATTAGAAGACATGAGCATACTAACATAAATAGCATAAGTATTTCATAACAACACTAATCATCAACATACCCACGTAATATAACATAAGCATGACATGAGATTTACATAAGTAGGCTAAACATAATTAAATCTAAGCATGGCATAAATTAAACATAAGCATTCATGACATCATCAATCCTAAACATGCATAAAGGACATAATCATAAGCATTCTTAAACTTGAACATAAACATTCATAATTTCATAACTCCTAAACATGCATCAAGGACATAATCATAAGCATTCTTAAACTTGAACATAAGCATTCATAATTTCATAAATCCTAAACATGCATCAAGGACATAATCATAAGCATTCTTAAACTTGAACATAAGCATTCATAATTTCATAAATCCTAAACATGCATCAAGGACATAATCATAAGCATTCTTAAACTTGAACATAAGAATTCATAATTTCATAAATCCTAAACATGCATCAAGGACATAATCATAAGCATTCTTAATTGTTGGGGATCGATTGGCCGGCTAGAGGGGGGTGAATAGCCCTCTTACGATGGACGTCGTATTTTGCTCGTCTACAAAAACGTTAGCGCAAGCGGAAGCAATAAACTAAGACAAGCAATAAATGAAAATACAAACGCTAACAAAGAATGTAACGTGGTTTATGGCTACGCCGCTAATCCACGATCCCGATTCGTCCGAGGTGAATCACTCCTCCAAAGCCAATCCAATATTGGTCTCTCCTTTGCACCAAGCTAGGTGGAGGTAACCTTTACAATCAAGATTACTCTTCTTACAATAAGAATGGAGTAAAAATAAGTAAGAAGAGTTTAGAGCTTGTGGGGCATTAGGAAGATCACTTAGAGCATAAGCATTAGCCTCTCAAAGGCTCACACCCTCTCTTTTTATAGAGAGGGATGATTTCTTCCCGTTGGCCGCCACGATCATTTGCGCCCTTGGCGATCGACTAAAATCCTCTAGCTTATAGAGAGGATGATTTCGAACATTGTAGTCCAACGAAACTCTTGGCAATGATCGATGGACCTCACCAACTCGCCTCCGTAGTCGACCGCCTACGGCTATGAAGCGGTTCTCAGGTTCGCGATATCCTCTCCGAAATGACCGCCATTCCTGACGTGATCAAGTGGCATAAACCCATCGACGGATACCGGTCGAACCCACTGATCGAGAAGAGCGAACATTGCCATTACATATGGCGGCCGATCGGTGCCGTGTGAAACTCAAACTTAACATAAGTTTGAGCTTCCGGCGGTCGGGTAAACCTTAACCCTTGCGGTTAAGTCTCCGACACTCAGCCATTCGGCCAAGTTCACCTAATGAGCTACTTACATTTCACTCATTCTCTCATCTCACTCGAAGTCCCTCGCCGAAGCTCTCTTCGTTCGCGGCCACGTCCCTCGGTAGCATCAGGCGCACGGCTCTGCAATGCTCCTTCGCGTCTCTTGCCTCCGAAGTCTGCTTCCTTGGCTTCACTTCAAGTCATCTCGTCCGGCGGTCCCTCGGATGCTCCAAGCGCACGGCTTCCGCAAAGTCATCCTTCACTGACTCAAGGACCGAGGTTGTGAGGGTGAACCCGCCAAGGCTCCATGTGCGAATTACTAAGTCCTGCAAGACTCCAACGCACATATCAAATAACATGACAACCTAACTTAAACCCTTTGCCACACACATCAAAACCTTATCATGGCAAGAGATTGCCATAACAATCTCCCCCTTTTTGATGTGTGGCAATCCGTTTAAGTTAGGTAAAAACATTTGATATAAATTTCTAAGGTAAGAAAGCATGTAAACATAAACATGATATAGCAACATGCAACTCCCCCTTAAATCATGAAACTTCATAAAAATTTTCTCCCCCTAAAATAATTAACTTAAACATAATTATTTCTCCCCCTTTGACACCATCAAAAAGATTAACACTAAGTTATAAACTCATGACATCAAGTATAAAGGAGGGAAATACCACAAGTTGATTTAAAATCTGAAATCAGAAAATATTTGACTCTTTTGCGATCATTGCTATCGATGTAAATGATCATTGACACAATGGTTTCAAATTACGATTTTGTAATTTGAAATGCATTAAAAATTCCAGAAAATTCGAAAAATCATGAAATTTGAGGAGCATATTTCTTTTAAGTATATCTATCAAGGAAAAATAGGTTTTCATGAAAAATCATTTTATTTTCTGAGATTTGCCAAAAATCCAAAAGCTTGAAAAACCACTAGTTTCTGAGCATGTTAGTATCCATTTTAACACCTAGTCTTACTTTGAATTGTTTCAAAACATGAATACATAGATTTTAGATTAAGGAATTATTTTGAAAACATATGAAATATCCAACCATGATCTTTGGGCAATATGTCTATGAATTAAACATAAGTCTTCCCCATGATTGGTCTATTATTGCTGTTTTGATACTTTAAATGACCATCTAAATGCCATAGGCATTAGTGGACATTTGTATCATCCTAACATCTCACCCATGCTAAGTCTTCAATCAAAGTAGCCTATGGTGAGTGTGAGATGCATCCTAGGGGGTATTTGTATATACTTAACCAATATATTCATACAATTCTATCATGGCTAAGTATCAACCTAACAACCTATATTATTTAATTTCACATTATGATCATGAAATACATGTTTTCATCAAATTATAACCATGCATTAGGTATTATATGATGATAATAAACAAATTATCACCTAAAGCATGATTTAAACCCTATTTCTCATGATAATGTGCCAAATATCAAAATCATAAATCATGATTGCAAACATACATAGCAATTACATCAATCATCATGATTTAAGCATTATTATCTATTTATGGGCACATTATCATCACCCAACACTATTCTAAAAATATTGTCCCGCCATCCTAAGTCAACCAAAATATGATATAGGTCAATTGCATATGGTTGACTACCCTAGGGGTTTTCTAACCCTTAAGGATGGATTTTGGAACCCAAAATAAGTTCTTGCCTATTGGGTTCACAAGATATTCCTTGGGGATCCATTTTCTAGCAATTACTTTCTTTTTATCTTGTCCCCTAGCTATTAGGAATTTATAGGCCTTTTCATTTTTCTTTTCTTTATAACCTAGGCCCTTTTTGTTAAAGCTAGATCTTTGGCTCCCTAAGATCATGTTCAGGGTATTGGAGCCAATAGTGAATTTTCCTAGGGCTTTTGTTAAATAATCTACCTTTTCCCTTAACGCCCTATTTTCATTTATACATGCATCACTAACATCTAATGGCACATACAGATCATGTGAGCATGCATCATAATGGCAAGAAGAGATATTTTCAGTTAAGCATGCTTTTTCTAACTTATTTTCTAAGTCCTTAATTTGTTCAAGCATGCATTTATTTTTCTTCTTTGCTCTAAACAAATCCCTAGTTAAACTAGAAATCATAGAAACTATTTTACTAGGTGAGAGGTTGGTTACCATAGTTTCCATGTCCTCTTCTTCTTCGGATGATGAGGATGTAGAAGCTCCCCCTTCACTTGAGCTCTCTCCTCTTGAGCTTGATCCTTCATTTTCGGAGGAAGAGCAATCCAAGTCATCAAAGGCCATCAAGGCCAAATTGGTGACAAAGGCATTCTCCTCATCCGATGATGAGGAGGAGGATGAGGATGGGTCATCCCAAGTCCTTGCCTTTAGGGCTTTGGCCTTTCCCTTTTCCTTTGTCTTCTTCTCCTCTTCCTTTTTCTTCTTGCTCCCCTTTTTCTTCTTCTTTTCTTCCTTCTTTTTCTTTTCTTCTTTGCTTTTGTTTAGGAGGGGACAATTGTCCCTTATGTGTCCCTCTCCTTGGCAATTATAGCAAATGATCTTCCCCCTTGGTCTTCTATTCCTATCATTTGATTTATTAAATCGAAAACCTTTTAAAGCACGTCTTACCCTCCTTACCATATAGGCTTCTTCGGTGCTATCCATGGAGGAGGAAGACGCTTCATCATCATCGGAGGAGGAGATCTCTATCTTCTTCTTCCCTTTGTTGGCCATCAAGGCTACTCCCCTTGAAGGTTGGATTCTAGGCTCTTCTTGTATTCCTTCAAGCCTAGATTCATGTAATTCCATAGTGGAGAAAAATTCATCTAGAGTACTTACCTCTAGATTCTTTGACATGTAAAATGAGTCCACCATTGAACTCCACTTGGATGATCGACGGAAAGCATCTATGACCTTCATTATCATATCGCGATTGGAGAGCCTTTCTCCTACACTTGTTAGTCCATTTAAAATTTCTTTGAATCTAGAATGCAAAGAAGTTACCTTTTCTCCCTTTTCTAATTTAATGTTGGATAGTTGGGAGCGGAGGAGATCTCTCCTTGCTAGCTTTGCCTCGGACGTGCCTTCATGAAGCTCAATTAGCTTCTCCCACATCTCCTTGGCGCTTAGGCATTCTCCTATTCGGTTGATCTCTTGTTGGGGAAGCACATTGAAGAGATGATGCTTGGCTTTTGAATTTGCAAGGTGCTCTTCCCTTTGCCTTTTGGTCCACCTAGATATCTCTATTGGCTTCCCCTCTTCATCCCTAGGCAAAACGAAATCGGATTCCATTGTAATCATTATATCAAAATCCGTTTCGAAAAATACCTCCATTCGCTTCTTCCACCAAGCGAATTCTCCTTCAAACTTCGGAGGATGGATGTTGGAGCCGGCCATTTTAAATGTTGCTTGTTGTGGCGGTTAGTCCTCGACAAGTTTTCCTTGGCTCTGATACCACTTGTTGGGGATCGATTGGCCGGCTAGAGGGGGGGGTGAATAGCCCTCTTACGATGGACGTCATATTTTGCTCGTCTACAAAAACGTTAGCGCAAGCGGAAGCAATAAACTAAGACAAGCAATAAATGAAAATACAAACGCTAACAAAGAATGTAACGTGGTTCACGGCTACGCCGCTAATCCACGATCCCGATTCGTCCGAGGTGAATCACTCCTCCAAAGCCAATCCAATATTGGTCTCTCCTTTGCACCAAGCTAGGTGGAGGTAACCTTTACAATCAAGATCACTCTTCTTACAATAAGAATGGAGTAAAAACAAGTAAGAAGAGTTTAGAGCTTGTGGGGAATTAGGAAGATCACTTAGAGCATAAGCATTAGCCTCTCAAAGACTCACACCCTCTCTTTTTATAGAGAGGGCTGATTTCTTCCTGTTGGCGCCACTACGATCACGCGCCCTTGGCGATCATTACCAACCTCCAACAACCTCCGAACCGCGTCGGATCTGGCCTGTAGTCCAGCGGAACTCTTGATGATCGATGGACCTTACCCGATCATCGCGCCTCCATATAATCGACTACCCGATCGGCTACGGCGGTTGCGCGATATCCTCTGGCGATCATTGCCATTCCATGCGCGATCACTGGGCATAAACCCATCGATCGGATACCATCGAACCCTCGACTGGAAGCGAATGATTGCCATTACATGCGATCGGGCGTGTGAAACTCAAACTTAACATAAGTTTGAGCTTCCGGCGGTCGGGTAAACCTTAACCCTTGCGGTCAAGTCTCCGACACTCAGCCATTCGGCCAAGTTCACCTAATGAGCTACTTACATTTCACCCATTCTCTCATCTCACTCGAAGTCCCTCACCGAAGCTCTCTTCGTTCGTGGCCACGTCCCTCGGCAGCATCAGGCGCACGACTCTGCAATGCTCCTTCGCGTCTCTTGCCTCCGAAGTCTGCTTCCTTGGCTTCACTTCAAGTCATCTCGTCCGGCGGTCCCTCGGATGCTCCAAGCGCACGGCTTCTGCAAAGTCATCCTTCACCGACTCAAGGACCAAGGTTGTGAGGGTGAACCCGCCAAGGCTCCATGTGCGAATTACTAAGTCCTGCAAGACTCCAATGCACATATCAAATAACATGACAACCTAACTTAAACCCTTTGCCACACACATCAAAACCTTATCATGGCAAGAGATTGCCATAACATTAATTTCATACAAGTCCTTTCCTTTCAAAACATATACATATAGGTACTTCAACATAATCATAACTTGAATGGGGGGCCCCAGGCTAAGTACCACATAAAGCGCATTCCCTAATAGGCTGGGGTAGCGAGCCACCAGACCTACTAGAGCAAGACCTCTTACGTCTTACCAGGGTAAGACCTCTTACGTCTTCTTATGTCCCTTGGATTTGATTAACGACCACCTGACGGGTCGGGTACTTAACCTCTTACAAAGTAAAATACTTAATTCCTTTCTTTCTTGTCATATCATAAAGAATGCTCTTAATCCCCAACATAAAAAGGGAAGCATCTCCGTCTTATCTTATCATAAGGAGAGCTCTTAATCCCTACTTAAAAAGGGAAGCATCTCCGTCTTATCTTATCATAAGGAGAGCTCTTAATCCCAACATAAAAAAGGCGAAGCATCTTTTTAGACATGTCATAGCATATATGCATTCATAACTTAAGAATACCCTAAAGGGGTCTTAAAGCATAATCATGTTCATCACATAAGCATATTTCATGGCATATTAAAATCATCAACTTGTTCATCACATAGGCATATTTCATGGCATCTTAAATCATAAACATATTCATCACATAGGCATAATTCATGACATATGAAAATCATAAACATGTTCATCACATAGGCATATTTCATGGCATATTAAAATCATCAACTTGTTCATCACATAGGCATATTTCATGGCATATTAAATCATAAACATATTCATCACATAGGCATAATTCATGACATATGAAAATCATAAACATGTTCATCACATAGGCATACAACACATCCTAATTTCCTAAGGGGTGTTTTCATGCAACCCTAGCCCTAAAACCATTGTTGGCCGAAACTTGTTGGGTACCAAAATTTTATTTTTTTGTTACATAAATTCATACATGAAGGCATACAACATAACATAACTTCATAAGGGGTGTTTTCATGATACTCTTGCCCTAAAACCCTAGTGGGCCGAAACTTGTAGGGTACCAAACTTTTATTTTTTTGTTACATAAATTCATACATGAAGGCATACATCTTAACATAACTTCATAAGGGGTGTTTTCATGAAACCCTAGCCCTAAAACCCTAGTTGACCAAAACTTGTAGGGTACCAAAATTTCATTTTTGTCACATAAGGTTCATACATGAAGGCATACAACATAATATAACTTCATAAGGGGTGTTTTCATGAAACCCTAGCCCTAAAACCAATGTTGGCCGAAACATGTAGGGGCACAAAGCTTGGATTTTTGTCACCTAAAAATTCCTACATGAAGCATACAACCTATCAAAATTTCCTTAGAAGCATTTTCATGCAACCCTAGCCCAAAAACCTTGGTTGGCCGAAACTTGTAGGGGCACAAAGCTTGGATTTTTGTCTCCTAAAAATTCCTACATGAAGCATACAACCTATCAAAATTTCCTTAGAAGCATTTTCATGCAACCCTAGCCCAAAAACCTTGGTTGGCTGAAACTTGTAAGGTATCAAGCATCATATTCTTTAATGTATCATGTCCTACAAGAACAAATATACTGCAGGTGAGGGAATCTTACATCCTTCGCTTGGCTTTTAGTTGGAAGATGACCTAATGGAAGCCAAACCTAGTCTTCTTCTTGCTTGGATGAATTTCATAAAATGGAAAGGGAGAAGGTGAGTTTCGGTGAGGAAGAAGAAGAGAAGAGGGAAGAAGAAGTGGCCAAATGGAACTTCCACTCCTATTTATAAAGGGAGGAAGAGAAGTGCCTCTTCTCTTTTCATGCCTCTTCATTTTACCCTCCTCACACTCATCTATAATTTCTCCTCTTTCTCCAACAGTAAGCTACTGCTGAGCACTTGGTCATCACATGCATGGTAAGAGTTAACTCTCACCAAGAGGTTTAAGGTTCAAACCCCACCTCTCCACCTTTTTTCATTCTTTTATCATCATTTTCCAGGATCCCTTATATAATCTACTAAAAAATTAAATTTCATTCCAAAAATTTTGGAGAAAAATTTTGGGGTGTTACAATCCCCTGTACCTTATGAAAAGTTCGTCCCGAACTTAAAACAGTTCCGGATACTTTTGTCGCATCTCGTCTTCTCGTTCCCACATGAACTCTTCGAACCCTTGACTTCACCATAGGACCTTCACTAAGGGTACCTCTTTGCTCCTTAGCTTCTTGACCTCCCGATCTGTTATCTGAACAGGTCGGCTTTCATAACTTAGGTCCCCTTGAATTTGTACTGCCATGGGTTCGATCACCTGGTCTGCATTGGGAACGCATCTCTTGAGCATTGATACATGAAAGACATTGTGGATAGTCGACATCTCCTGAGGTAGCTCCAGCTCATAGGCCACCTTGCCGATTCTTTTTAGGATCTGATACGGTCCTACGTAACGCGGACTCAGCTTTCCCTTTCTTCCAAATCTCATTACTCCTTTCATAGGGGCGACCTTGAGGAACACAAAATCCCCAACTTCGAATTCCAATGGTCGGCGTCTCTTATCCGCATAACCCTTTTGTCGGCTTTGAGCAGTCTCTATCCTCCAACGGATAGTCTGTATCGCTCGGGTGGTATCGTCAATAATATCGGCCTGAAGACACATTTCCCTCCTTTCACCACCCTCGTACCAACAGATAGGAGACCTGCATCTTCTCCCGTATAGAGCTTCATATGGCGCCATTCCAATAGTGGCCTGGTAACTGTTGTTGTAAGCAAATTCTGCCAAGCACAGATATCGACACCAACTCCCCTTAAAGTCTAGGGCACAAGCCTGCAACATATCTTCCAGCACCTGGTTCACTCTTTCTGTCTGACCGTCGGTCTGAGGATGAAACGCAGTGCTGAATCTCAACTTAGTGCCAAGAGCCTTCTGAACACATTCCCAGAAATGGGAGGTAAAACGGCCATCACGATCAGAAATAATAGCCTTAGGCACTCCATGTAATCTGATAATTTCCTTGGCATATAATTGAGCTAGCTGCTCAACCGGATAGGTCATCTTAATTGCCAAGAAATGGGCAGACTTGGTCAACCGGTCTATGATTACCCATATAACATCATAACTATTTGTTGTTCTGGGTAATCCCGAGATGAAATCCATGGAAATTTCTTTCCATTTCCACTCTGGAATCTGTATCGGCTGCAGTAATCCTCTAGGTTTCTGGTGTTCTGCCTTAACCCTCTGGCAGTCGGATAGGTGTCTGTATCGAGCCACATCCCTTTTCATGCCGGACCACAAAAATTTATCTCTTAAGTCCTGATACATTTTTGTTGATCCAGGATGCATGGTATAAGGTGTTCCATGGGATTCCTCGAGTATCTTCTTCCGTAATTCCGGATCATCCGGAATACATAGTCGGTCCCGGAGGTATAATAATCCGTTGTTGGAAATGCGGAATCCATTATCCCTTCCTTCCCGGACTTTCTGTTTGATCTTCTGGATGTCTGAATCACCATCTTGCTTTCCCAATATATCGTCGAACAATGTCGGCGCTATCGTCATGGTGGAAAGTTGTCCAGAAATAATCTCTATTCCGTAATTCATTATTTCCCTTTTCAGGGGCTGAGATAGCATCGATAAGGACATCAGAGCGGCACAGGACTTTCTGCTAAGTGCATCTGCCAACTTGTCGGCCTTTCCCGGATGATAGAATATCACACAATCATAATCTTTGACTAGCTCGAGCCACCTGCGTTGTCTCATGTTCAGGTATTGCTCGAAAATTAGGGTGCTACTGAACAACTCCTCTGCGGTCTGCGGTCTATGAGCTCCACCGGCCACATTAAGAGCTATTTCTGGTCGGAGCATCTTCAGCATAAGTCTGCCCCTTTCTCTTTCCGTGCTGACCAACTCTGGTATAGGCATGCGAGTCGGTTGAAGCTCTTCACGACTTTGCCGACTGATAGGTCACATGTAGTCCCTGATTGACTCAATGTAAATTGAATTGGTTTACAAAGTCAAGCGACAACATTGTTTCCACTCATCATTCGTATGTTCCAATCTAACCGACATTGATCAACTATACCATACACATCCCATGCAATGAACTCATCATTAATTTCAAAAGAAACGAACTTATCATCTCTTATTCATACTTTCAGACAAGAAGGAAGAATGTTAACATATAACATTCCTTATTCCTAATCTAAACAAAAAAAATTACTTGAGAAGATAGTTCATTACAACTCCCACTAGGACAAACCCTAGTGCAGTTGTAATTATTTTTAGTCCTATCTTCCTTGGCCTCCCTGGGGTAGTCTCAGGCTGGCCAATAAGTTGACTGTTTATAGAACTCTCTTCATTCTTCTCGAGGCCAGCTACCATAGGATTCTCTACCACAGGATTCTCTTGAACCTTGTGCTCCAGTAGTTCCCAGCATAACTCATCATATGTTATCCGCCCTTCATAGCGGCCCCATACGTGATGTGCAACTACCATGAAATCATTTGGCAGAGAGCGTACCAAGGCCCATATCCGATAATTGTCCAGTATCGGAAACTCCTGCTGCTTGAGTCTCCTAAAAAGACCATCGAGCCTTCTCATGTGTCCGACGACCCCACCATCAAGTTTATAAACTATCTCTTCAATAGCTTCCCTCAATTAGTTTCGTAACACATCACGATGGGTCATTGTAGTCATCGTCCGTGCCATCTGAAATTGAAATAAATGAAGTCAGTACAAAACCGACTAACCCGTACGAAATCGGCTTAATTCAATTCATATGAGCATAGACCTTACACAAATAATTACAAAAATCAAATCTTCATAATTTTAGGAGTTTTTTTTTCTGATCAATTTCAATTTACCTAACTTGTCTACCTTTGACCCAATCACTAGTATTTCTTGCGAAGCTAGTATAAGTTTTCTCTTTTTTTTTTGTTCGTTTATCTACGCGTAATTAAACTAAGGCTAGCATAAAGCTATCATTTGTATATTCATGCATTACTTAAACTAAAGGCTAGGCTAGCATAAGATTATCCTACATGAATTCATGCATATTTAAGCTAAAACAAAAAGACATTTCTTATCATAAACAAGGTAAGGTATCCTTTCTAGTGGTATTTCTAGGTTAGAGACATGTTTCCATCATATAAAGCTTGGTAAGGTATCATTACTATCTAAGTCACAAGCATGGTTCCATTCTACTAAAATATGATGAGATATTATTTCTAACTAGATAGAAGACATTCTTCATTATAAAAGAAACTTAGGTATGTATAAAGTTACTTACTTGGAAATAGCAGGATGGAGGCTTGATATGTGATAGTGGAAAGGTGAACCCGCTCTGATACCAACTCAGATACGCCTTTATCTCGCTCTCGTATGGCGCTACTTTTTTATAACATAACATATATGAATCATTTCACCATTTACATACTTAAACATGTTATCATGGATTAAACCTTCTTTTATACATGCATCCCATATCATATTCATAATTAGCATGTTAACATATCTTATCTCATTTTATAACATGCATAACATAAAGATTCATTCATGAGTTCTAACATATCAAACTTTCTTAAGTAATTGAACAGTATCATAACTAAGCAACATCCAACATGGTACTAATAAATCACAAGTCTTATAACCGGAAGCAATGTCTTAAGTTATTCATTGAGCACATAAATATAAGCAGATAGTAATAGGGTCTTTTTCCACCATGCCACTATCACACACACTTGGCCTCTCCTGCTACTTCCTCTAGTTCATGTTTCCTGCATCTGAAGTATATGGACAACATAAACTATAAGCATATAACTTAATAAGATTCTTGCCTACTCACAAAAGCCACAACTTCATCAAACAATTAGAAGACATGAGCATACTAGCATAAATAGCATAAGTATTTCATAACAACACTAATCATCAACATACCCACGTAATAGAACATAAGCATGGCATGAGATTTACATAAGCAGGCTAAACATAATTAAATCTAAGCATGGCATAAATTAAACATAAGCATTCATGACATCATCAATCCTAAACATGCATAAAGGACATAATCATAAGCATTCTTAAACTTGAACATAAGCATTCATAATTTCATAACTCCTAAACATGAATCAAGGACATAATCATAAGCATTCTTAAACTTGAACATAAGCATTCATAATTTCATAAATCCTAAACATGCATCAAGGACATAATCATAAGCATTCTTAAACTTGAACATAAGCATTCATAATTTCATAAATCCTAAACATGCATCAAGGACATAATCATAAGCATTCTTAATTTCATACAAGTCCTTTCCTTTTAAAACATATACATATAGGTACTTCAACATAATCATAACTTGAATGGGGGGCCCCAGGCTAAGTACCACATAAAACGTGTTCCCTAATAGGCTGGGGTAGCGAGCCACCAGACCTACTAGAGCAAGACCTCTTACGTCTTCTTATGTCCCTTGGATTTGATTAACGACCACCTGACGGGTCGGGTACTTAACCTCTTACAAAGTAAAATACTTAATTCCTTTCTTTCTTGTCATATCATAAAGAATGCTCTTAATCCCCAACATAAAAAGGGAAGCATCTCCGTCTTATCTTATCATAAGGAGAGCTCTTAATCCCTACTTAAAAAGGGAAGCATCTCCGTCTTATCTTATCATAAGGAGAGCTCTTAATCCCAACATAAAAAAGGGGAAGCATCTTTTTAGACATGTCATAGCATATATGCATTCATAACTTAAGAATACCCTAAAGGGGTCTTAAAGCATAATCATGTTCATCACATAAGCATATTTCATGGCATATTAAAATCATCAACTTGTTCATCACATAGGCATATTTCATGGCATCTTAAATCATAAACATATTCATCACATAGGCATAATTCATGACATATGAAAATCATAAACATGTTCATCACATAGGCATATTTCATGGCATATTAAAATCATCAACTTGTTCATCACATAGGCATATTTCATGACATATTAAATCATAAACATATTCATCACATAGGCATAATTCATGACATATGAAAATCATAAACATGTTCATCACATAGGCATACAACACATCCTAATTTCCTAAGGAGTGTTTTCATGCAACCCTAGCCCTAAAACCATTGTTGGCCGAAACTTGTGGGGTACCAAAATTTTATTTTTTTGTTACATAAATTCATACATGAAGACATACAACATAACATAACTTCATAAGGGGTGTTTTCATGATACTCTTGCCCTAAAACCCTAGTGGGCCGAAACTTGTAGGGTACCAAACTTTTATTTTTTTGTTACATAAATTCATACATGAAGGCATACATCTTAACATAACTTCATAAGGGGTGTTTTCATGAAACCCTAGCCCTAAAACCCTAGTTGACCGAAACTTGTAGGGTACCAAAATTTCATTTTTGTCACATAAGGTTCATACATGAAGGCATACAACATAATATAACTTCATAAGGGGTGTTTTCATGAAACCCTAGCCCTAAAACCAATGTTGGCTGAAACATGTAGGGGCACAAAGCTTGGATTTTTGTCACCTAAAAATTCCTACATGAAACATAGAACCTGTCAAAATTTCTTTAGAAGCATTTTCATGCAACCCTAGCCCAAAAACCTTGGTTGGCCGAAACTTGTAGGGGCACAAAGCTTGGATTTTTGTCACCTAAAAATTCCTACATGAAGCATACAACCTATCAAAATTTCCTTAGAAGCATTTTCATGCAACCCTAGCCCAAAAACCTTGGTTGGCCGAAACTTGTAAGGTATCAAGCATCATATTCTTTCATGTATCATGTCCTACAAGAACAAATATACTGCAGGTGAGGGAATCTTACATCCTTCGCTTGGCTTTTAGTTGGAAGATGACCTAATGGAAGCCAAACCTAGTCTTCTTCTTGCTTGGATGAATTTCGGAAAATGGAAAGGGAGAAGGTGAGTTTCGGTGAGGAAGAAGAAGAGAAGAGGGAAGAAGAAGTGGCCAAATGGAACTTCCACTCCTATTTATAAAGGGAGGAAGAGAAGTGCCTCTTCTCTTTTCATGCCTCTTCATTTTACCCTCCTCACACTCATCTATAATTTCTCCTCTTTCTCCAACAGTAAGCTATTGCTGAGCACTTGGTCATCACATGCATGGTAAGAGTTAACTCTCACCAAGAGGTTTAAGGTTCAAACCCCACCTCTCCACCTTTTTTCATTCTTTTATCATCATTTTCCACGATCCCTTATATAATCTACTAAAAAATTAAATTCCATACCAAAATTTTTGGAGAAAAATTTTGGGGTGTTACATGATTAAAGGCCTAATTAAATGATAAAAGAAATATGATATTAATTCTCTGCATTGTATGTTGTAGATAACTATGTCGACAAACACGAACAAGGCTCTCCTGAGAGAAGGAAAAGCTCAATGGAGCAAATTTCCGGATCGCACAGAACCTCGAGAATTATTCTCACCTAAGAAAGGAAGTCAGATGCGTCCCCGGAGCCCCCATTCGAGGCACCTCCGCCATCGCTGACAAAGATTCTTACAAGAAGCATCAAGATGATGCATTAGATGTGTAATGTCTAATGCTCGCGACCATGAACTCTGAGCTTCAGAAGCAACATGAGTTCATGAATGCTTATGATATGGTTGGACATCTTCGTCAACTATATCAAGGACAAGCAAGGCATGAGAGATATGAAGTCTCTAAGGCATTATTTGGGTCCAAAATGCAAGATGGGATTCCCGTAGGTCCATATGTACTCAAGATGATTGGGTACGTAGAAAACCTACAAAGGCTGGGATTCCCACTTGGCCAAGAGCTGGCCACTGACCTAATCTTGCAATCTTTGCCACAAGCCTACAATCAATTTGTCATGAATTATAACATGAATGAAATTGATAAGCCACTGCCTGAGATGCTCAGCATGTTGAGAACTGCTGAGCTTAATCTTAAGAAGGGAAAATCTGACACCATTTTGATGGTGCACAAGAAGAAAGGCAAGGGCAAGCCTAAAGGTAAGGGAAAGTCCCAAGCCAAGGGCAAAGGCAAAGAACTTAAACCCAAAGGAGGGGTAGCCAAGGAAGGGGTTTGCTTCCACTGCAAGGAAGCTGGACACTGGAAGCGTAACTGCAAAGCTTACCTGGAAGATCTTAAGAAGAAAAGAAGTGAGACTTCTACTTCAGGTATAAATGTTATAGAAGTCAATATATCTATTTCTTCATCATTGGTATTAGATACCGGATGTGCATCTCTCATTTGTACCAATGTGCAGGCGATGAGAAATAGTAGGACATTGACAAAGGGCTAGGTGGACCTACGAGTAGGCAATGGAGCAAGGGTTGCTGCTGTTGCTGTAGGAACTTATGATCTATCGCTGCCCTCTGGGCTTGTACTAGAATTAGATGAATGTTGTTATGTGCCTGCTTTGACTAAGAACATAATTTCGATTTCTTGTTTGGACAAGAAAGGATTTACATTTATAATAAAGAACAAATGTTGTTCAGTTTATTTAAATGATATGTTCTATTGTAGTGCACCTCTAATGAACGGACTCTACTTTCTAGACTTAGAGAGCCCTATCTATAACATAAGTACCAAGAGGTTCAAGTCAAATGAGTTGAACCAAACCTATCTCTGACATTGTCACTTAGGTCACATAAATGAGGGTCGCTTATCTCAGCTCCATAAGGATGGGCTGCTAGATTCATTTGATTTTGAATCATATGAGACATGCGAGTCTTGCCTTTTAGGCAAGATGACCAAGACTCCCTTTAGTGGACACAGTGAAAGAGCAACAGATTTGTTAGAACTTATACATAGTGATGTATGTGGTCCTTTCAATGTTGCTGCTAGAGGTGGTTACAGGTACTTCATTACATTTACTGATGACTTCAGTAGATATGGTTATGTGTATCTTATGACACATAAATCAGAATCCTTTGAAAAGTTCAAAGAATTCAAGAATGAAGTACAAAACCAGCTTGGCAAGAGTATTAAGATACTTCGATCAGATCGAGGTGGTGAATACCTTAGCCATGAGTTTCATGACTATCTAGCTGAGTGTGAGATTCTATCCCAACTCACTCCTCCTGGAACACCACAGTGGAATGGTTTATCCGAAAGGAGGAATCATACCCTATTAGATATGGTACGATCTATGATGAGTCACACAGATCTTCCTATATCCTTTTGGGGATATGCTCTAGACACAGCAACCTTTACCCTTAACCGTGTACCATCCAAGGCTATCATAAAGACACCATATACGATATGGACAGGGAGAAATCCCAAGATGTCTTTCATGAGGATTTGGGGTTGTGAGGCTTACGTTCGACGTCAAGTCTCAGACAAACTGGGACCCAAATCCGATAGGTGTTATTTTGTTGGATATCCCAAGGATACAAAGGGATATTACTTCTACATTCCCAGTCAGCACAAAGTGTTTGTGGCAAAGACTGGAGTTTTTCTAGAAAGAGATTTTATTTCTAGAAAACTAGTGGGAGTACCTTCGATCTTGAAGAAATTCAAGATAAGGACCATAGCACTAAGGCCTTGATGGAGGTTGAACAGGAACCACAAAGTGTTGTGGGTGATGAGGTTGTTGCACAAAGAGTTGTGGAATAACCACCTGTTCAGGTAGACCTACCTCTTCGCAGATCTGATAGGGTACGTTGTCAGCCTGAGAGATACTCATTTCTCTTGTCTGACCATGATGACATTATGCTCATTGACAATGAGCCTACCTCCTATCAGGAAGCTGTGATGAGGCCAGATTCTGAGAAATGACTAGAGGCCATGAGATCCGAGATGGAATCCATGTACACCAACCAAGTATGGACTTTGGTTGATCCACCTGAAGGGGTTAAACCCATTGGGTGTAAGTGGGTCTTTAGGAGAAAGACTGACATGGATGGACTTACACATACCTATAAGGGCCGATTGGTGGCTAAAGGCTTCAAGCAAATTCATGGTATTGACTATGATGAAACTTTTTCTTCAGTGGCAATGTTTAAGTCCATTCGGATCTTGCTTGCTATTGCAGCATATGACGATTATGAGATCTGGCAGATGGATGTCAAAACCGCATTTCTGAATGGAAACTTACTCGAGGATGTGTACATGACACAACCTGAGGGTTTTGAAGATCCACAGCATACTGGAAAAGTATGCAAGCTACAAAGGTCCATTTATGGGCTAAAGCAAGCTTCTCGGAGCTGGAATCTTCGATTCGATGATGCGATCAAACAGTTTGGTTTCATCAAGAATGAAGATGAACCCTGTGTCTACAAGAGGGTTAATGGGAATACAGTTGTCTTCCTTATATTGTATGTGGATGACATACTACTCATTGGGAATGACATCCCTTCGCTACAGTCTGTGAAGACGTGGTTGGGGACGTGCTTCTCAATAAAGGACTTAGGTGAAGCAGCCTGTATTCTAGGCATCAAGATCTATAGAGATAGATCTAAGAGATTGCTTGGCCTAAGTCAGAGTACATACATTGACACGGTATTATTACGGTTTGCCATGTAGAATTCCAAGAAGGGACTTCTGCCGATGTCACATGGTGTGAGTCTTTCGAAGACTCAAAGTCCCTCTTCTAGAGAGGAGAGAGACCGCATGGATAAGATCCCTTATGCATCTGCTATAGGATCTATCATGTATGTCATGCTGTGTACTCATCCTGATGTCTCGTATGCTTTGAGCATGACGAGTAGATACCAGTCAGATCCAGGTGAGCGTCACTGGATAGCAGTCAAGAATATTCTTAAGTACTTGAGAAGGACTAAAGAATATTTCTTGATATTTAGAGGCGATGAGGAGCTAGCTGTAAAGGGTTACAGCGATGCCAGCTTCCAAACTGACCAGGATGATTATAGATCGCAGTCAGGGTTCGTGTTTTTCTTGAATGGTGGCACTGTGAGCTGGAAGAGTTCGAAGCAGGACACAGTTGCTGATTCTACAATAGAAGCCGAGTATATCGCTGCATCTGAGGCAACAAAGGAGGCAGTTTGGATCCGCAAGTTAATTACTGAGCTTGGGGTGGTTCCTAGCATTGCAGATCCTATAGAGCTCTATTGTGACAACAATGGAGAGATTGCACAGACTAAGGAACCTCGATCACACCGGCGGACCAAACACATACTACGACGCTTCCATCTCATTCGAGAGATTATCGATAGAGGAGATGTGAAGATTTGCAGAGTACCCACAGAGGCTAACATCACAGATCCCTTGACTAAGGCTTTGGCACAGAAAAAGCATGATGGTCACACTAGGTCATTGGGTATTAGATACTACGGTGATTGGCACTAGTGCTAGTGGAAGATTGTTAGTGAAAGCCCTAGAGCCAATCATGTGATGATTGTTGTATGAACTTTATTGTATCATATTCCTATTTATAAAGGCATGGTTATTATATTTACTTGTATTGGTGCCAAATAACTAAATATAATAATGTCCTTGAGTAGTAGGTTCTTATCTATATCAATCGATTGGTTGAATCGATAATGAGATGATATAGAGAACACTACTCTTAATCATTCCTAGTCGAGTATTAACATTCAGGGACAATGTTAATGCGTAGAGACTAGTATGTAGGTCAACATGATGACTTGATCTCACAAGTCATGGATATGAGATATCAAGTTGACACATGGGTATGCATTGGAGAATGTATACTGAATGACCCGCCATGAGAAAGTATCATGGATCGTTATATGAGTGTCATACTTTCTCATATGGCTATTAGTATGACTATTAGTCCTTAGACCTGAAGTCACCATGGTTCCCTACATAAGGAGTTGCATACTTTGGCTTCGTCAAATGTCACCCGTAAATGGGTGGACTATAAAGGCGATTACTGGGTATGTAACAAATTATGCGGAGGGATGTGAGTGATGTAGATGGGATCTATCCCTCCTATATGACGGGAGTGACATCGATATTCTTGATAGAGTGAGACCACGAAGTGCATGGCCATGCCCAAATGAGTCAATATGAGATATTGAGCTCATTTGATTAGAGTGAGTATACTTGGAGTTCAAGATTTAGATTGTATCAAGGATGACACGGTCTATGCCTCGATTGGTCAATCTAGATGTCAAGGATAGAGGGACATTGTCACATATTGTGAGAGTCACAATTAGTAGTCACAAAGGTGATGTTGGAGCTTAACATTCTTGTAACTTGGGTAGCAATGATGTGTTGCTAGATACCTCTCATTGCTTATGTTCCTAAATCGGTTTAGGGACATTGCCAACGTTACAAGAACCTATAGGGTCACACACATAAGAGAAATTAGATGGAGATTAGGTTCATATGATGAACCATGAGGATTAGGTTCATGGGATGAACCAAATTGGATTAAGAGTAATCTAAATTAGACTAATTGAGTTAGACTCAAGTTGATTCAAGTGTTGAATGAGTCTAATTTAGATTTGATTCATCAAATCAATTTAAATTAATGAATAGAGATTCATTAAATTAAATTGACTTGAATCAAATGGTTGGATTTGATCAACCATGGGAGATAAGAGGTCAAGTTTGACTTGACTTGAGAGGGAAGATGAAAGGTCAAGTTTGACTTGACCAAATGCCATGTCATGATGATGGCTTGGCATGGTCGGCCAATGATGATGCTCCACATTATCATTGACTTTGTCATGTGGTGCCACCTCATGAGGGAGACCAAGGGTCATGGGAGTTACATGCATGCATGTAACCCCCTCTCCATGAAGTGGCCGACCACTTGATTGCCATTAGATGGTAGAATTCATTTGGGTGAGTTACACAACTTCATCTTCTTCCTTGGATCAACTTCCCTCAAGCTCTCTCTCTCTCCCAACCTCCTTGGCCGAACCATCCATAGAGTGCTAACACACTCAAGGGTGTGTTTTCTCCACCTATTGCTTGTGTGGATACCAATAGAGGAGTGTGCACTTGACACTCTCGAGTTCCGGCGAAGCTTTTGGATGAGCGGGATTTGTGAAGGGTGTCGCATCGAGGGTAACATCCTTATCATATAGATCTAAGGTAGATCTAGGGTTTTATATAAACACATACATGTTTTAGTTTTAATACATCTTCGCACGGATCCGTGGCAGGACTTCCGGGGTTTCCGCAATGCAAAAAGCGGTTTTTGTGGCTCGGAAAGTCCAACAGTCAACCTAGTGGGGACTGACACTATAAACCATGTCCTGAATCAAGTGGGTATAAGATGAGTCAAGGGAATGGGGTACGATTCATTGGAGCTGCTGAAGGGTTTCAGAAATAGTTCTGGATCAACCGTTGATTTTTTCGGTTAATTGGGGATCATGATGTACTACTAGGTGCCACTCATGATCATTCTATAATTAATAGTTAATTATAGATGATCAACATAAACCGAGAACCTATTTGGTCACATGCACAAAAAGCGTAATCCGAAGGATTTAAAACAAGCTTGAGAATGAGATTCTCAGACCGAGAGAAACTAGGTTTGGTTAGACCAAACAAGGAGTGAACATGAAATCATTTCAGTCGCAATGGAAGCATGGATAGGCCGTGTCTTATGAAGACATGATGGATGAATCAAATTAGTTTGGTTCTAATCCAATGGAGGAGAATAAACCAAAGGGGTTTGGTTTTTTTTAAACGAATGAACCAAAGTTGGTTCGGTTCATTTTAACTTAAAATAGACCAACATGGTTTGATTTATTTTAACTTAAATTTATGGAGCGGGTTAACGGGCTTTTGGTTATGATCCGATAACCATTAAGAGAATTTGTTCTCTATAAAATAAGGCGTAAGGGTTTTGTTAAGCCCTAATCCAAGCAACCCTAATATTGCCGCCCACCTCCCTCTCTTCTCCTAGTCTTGCCGGCGCCTAACTCCTTGCCACCGCCCAAGCTTCTCCAACCAGTGTCCAGCAGCTGTTGTCCTCCCCACTTGCCGGCATCTAGCTGTTGTCGTAGGAGCTCCGGTGATCTTCCTTGGCTCCGACGACAAGGTGAGCATATAGCTTTCCTTATTTGGCCGTCCCAAGGTCTCCACCAAAGCTGTCCAATTTTCTGGACAGCTTGTTTCCTTCTTGTCGGAGCGTCATTTGTTGGCGCAGGGGTACTAGATAATCGAACCTGTGTTTTGATTATGGCAAAGACACAAAGTTAAGTTTATATTGTTATCTCACGAGCTAAATCAAGTGTGCAGAAAAGTACTAAAGTTGGAGCTGAAGGCTAGCGACACCCGGAGGAAGCCGTGGTGGTCGGGCGACACTTGAGTGAATTCGGAGGGAGCCGAAGGAATCGAGTGGAAGACCGGAAGCGAGAGCTACTATCGAGGTAAGCTCGTGTGAGTGAGAGATTGTAAGGTCGTGTCCTCTTTACGGGGACGACCGTAGGCGGCGATTCGACTAAGATTTCCTGTGGAAGGTCTAGGTCGAGATCGGACGGTTAGAAACCGTCGTATTTATCATTTTCCGAGCTAATCTCTTCTCGCAGGAAGTGGCGGCCGGCATCATCTGGACATTGGGCGATCATATTATCGCTGATTGGTGATGAGATGCATCAATCGATCATCATCGATCGGTGATGAAGGCATCGATCGATCGTGATGGCGTGATCGACCTTTGCGCTAGGTCAAAACGGATAACGTTTGACGCGGTCACTTCACGATAAAATTTAGAAAAATTCATGATCCGTTCCAAAGAAATAGCAGACAATTTCAGAGCCCAAAGTCTATAAAAGGAGGGGAGGATTCCACTCCAAAAAATCATCAATTATTCATCAAGTGCTCCTACAACGCCAACGCTTCAACACCGTCATAACGCCGACGCGACGACAACCTCAGATCTTCTTCGTCGGCAGCAGATTCAAGTAATATTTTTGATATTATATTCTGTGTTTTTTATCTTCATAACGAGGTGAGGTAGGCTTGTTGCCTCATCCTCGTGTATTCGGTTTTTGTAATCGTTGTCTCCTACCTCCAACGAGGAGGAGACGTTTTAGTGCTTTGCCCTCCGTACGCGGTCTAGGACCGATAGGGCCTTGGAGTAGCAACCGCTGGGTTGTGAACCAAGTAAAATAAACGTGTTCATTTATTTTCCGCTGTGCTTACTTTGCGTATTGAACGAACGAAAAAGAAAAGATTTACGATCGCTATTCACCCCCCCCTCTAGCGACGCTTCTCGATCCAACATCATTTGGATGACATTTGGAGCTGCGACAGCGGTAGCCTTACCGGAGATTCGATCTCCGGTAATCCTCATAGGTGGAGGACGAAAGATTCGTCAAACGGTTGACGAATACCTCTCTGGAGAAGCGAGTTTTTGAGGACTCGTTTTGAATCCGAATTTTGATTCGGATTGTGATCTTCCCTCGATCACATCGCCTTTGACACGAGGCTAGTAACTCATACGAAGACGAGGCTCATGACTTTGTGAAGTCATCCTGAAGATACTCGGCGTGGATACGGATAGAGACGATTCTTGCGAGGATCGTTCCGGTTGATGCCTTTCCGACTACACGTGATACATAAGGTATATGTAGTATAAATTTTCTTTTATTGCAAAATTTGAATTTATGGTTATGTCTACACATGTTGTACTATGCATGCGTGTGGTGTGTGTGTTGTAATAAATTAGATTTATTATTTTTATTTCTTCCGCTGTGCATATGTTTACGAAACATGTTTGAACACATACTCACCGCGGTGCCGGAAATCCAACAGTGGTATCAGAGCCCAGGTTGTGTTTCGACATAATCATAAAATTATTTTGCGATAGTCATAATGGTATTTATGGAAATTTTCTACTTTTGGAAAGTTAGAAGTATTTTTTGGAAATTTTTTATTTTGGAAAGTCTAGAAGTATTTATGGAAATCTTCTACTTTTGGAAAGTTATAAGTATTTATAGAAATTGATATTTTCCATAAATAAAATATTTTATTAGATTTAAAAAATTGTTTCCTAATTTAATCATTATTTAATTTGGGAAATCAAATCTTAAAATATTTTATTTCCATAAGTAGTTTTGATGATTTAGGAAATTTGTTTCCTAAATTGACTTCCCATAATCAACACTTTCCACAAATAAAATATGTGATTAGATTTGAAAATTTGTTTTCTAATTTAATCATGATTTGATTTGGAGAATCAAATCTTAAACATATTTTATTTCCATAAATAGTTATGACATATAAGGAAATTTTGTACATGTCATAATTGTATACCATGTAATTGCATTAGATGCATATCATTATGCCATGTGTGTCGTGACATGTAGATATATGTCATGTATGTCATGCCATGTAGATAATAGTTATTTGCATGCAAAGAGGATGAGACATAAAAACCTTTACTCAATATTAAAGCCTACACCTTCCATTAATATGGTAAGAACTAGAGTTCCGTTTCTTGTTTGGGTTGTAGGACTCTCTCCAAGCCCGGCTCGAACCCGAACATGTTCAATCCATGAAATAGTTTAATACTAATATGGTAAGAGACAAAGGTCAATCATTAGCTTTGGTTGTTGGACTCTCTCCAAGCTGGGCTAATTGGCTGAATCTGCTATAACCATATTAAAACGATTTCTCGATTAATGGGTTGGCTTTAACCTGGAGCATCAGCTTGTTGGACTCTCTCCAAGGTCGATGTGAAAGGAGGTGAAGTTGGGTGCTATGCATATGATGCATACTTATTAATGTGTTAACAACCCGATGTATGTGTGAACATTCAATTAGTTGATAGCACATTATGATAGTTGCATATACATGATATGCAATCGGTATATTTAATACCTACCATTGTAGTTATGAATGACTTGTTGGACTCTCTCCAAGGTTGTTCATATCTATGTTGGATATCAGCCCATTCGGAGATGGACATACGATCTCCCAAAGTGATTTTGGGGTTTTTGAAATTCGAAAAATGAATGAGATTTATGAATGTATATTGATGCATTTTAAAATCATTTTCTCATATATGCTCATTTTGTATTTCTAAGTTAATTGATTGATCATGACGTCTTTGAATTTGTGCACTATTTTGGATTCAAACAAATTGACTGGGACTAACTTCTTGGACTGACTTAGAAACTTGAGAATTGTTCTCAAGGTTGAAAAACTTGCGAATGTCCTCAAAGCGCCTCTTCCCACCCGTCCTAGTGACAATGCAACTCCGGACCAATTGTTGGCCTATTAGAAACTTATGATTGATTCTAAAATGACGAGTTGCATCATGCTAGCCACGATGATACCTGAGCTGCGGAAGCAGCGTGAGCATATGGATGCTCATACCATAATCTTTCATCTTTATGAGTTGTTTGATGAGCAAGTGAGATTCGAAAGGTTCGAAGTCTCCAAGCTCCTCTTCACCTCCGAGATGCAAGAAGGTTCATCTGTGGTACTGCTTAACATGCTGAAGATTGTGGAGCCTTTTGAGAAGCATGAGCAGGGGGACGGTGCTGTTAGTTGATTCCTCGAAGAAAGGTTCTAAGAGGGAGTCAAGGGAATAGTAGAAGGGGAAGAAGAAAAAGGCTAAAAAGGCAGAACCAGCTCAAAAGGGCACTTGCTATCATTATGGCAAGGAGGGCCATTGGCGAAGAAATTGCAAGATTTATCTTGAGTCCGTGAAGAAGAATAAGACATCGGATGCCCCATCTTCTTCAGATATCTTCGTTATTGATTGTCATTCTATTTCCTCAAACACTTGGGTATTGGATACTGGGTGTGTCTCACATATATGTAATGACATACATGGACTAAGGAATAGAAGAAGACTCATCAAGGGAGAGTCAAATTTACGTGTTGGGAATGGAGCAAAGGTTGATGCACTCGCCATCGGAACGTATTTATTGAAACTCCCTACAGGACTTGTCTTAGAACTGGACAATTGCTTTTATGTTCCTTCGTTGATAAAGAACATCATTTCTATTTCTTGTTTAAATAGAAATGGGTACCATTTGACTTTTAGTAACAATTATTATTACATAACTTTGAATGAAGTTCTTTATGGGACTGGAACATTAAGCAATGTTGTTTATACATTGGACGTATCCAATGACTTTTTCAATATCGAAGCGAGCAACAAGCGTGCTCGAAAGGATAATCAATTAGACTCCTATATGTGGCATTGTCATCTTGGCCATGCAAGCAAGAAACGCATGTCCGAATTACACTTATGTGGAATTCTGGAATCGTTTGAATTGGATTCATACGATACATGAAAATCATGCTTAAAAGGCAAGGTGACTAAGTTACCTTTTACAGGAAAAGGTGAACGAGTGGGAGAGTTGCTAGGCCTAATACATACTGATGTATGTGGACCTATGTCAACTCAAGCTTTAGGAGGCTATAGCTACTTCATTACCTTCACCGATGATCACTCACGGTTTGGATATGTGTTCTTGATGAAACACAAGTCTGAAGCCTTTTAAAGGTTCAAAGAATTCAGAAATGAAGTAGAGAAACAACATGACAAGAGTATTAAAAAACTTCGATCGGATCGAGGTGGTGAATACTTAAGTCAAGAGTTTCTTGATTATCTAAGAGACAAAGGTATATTGTCTCAATGGACTCCGCCATATACACCACAACATAATGGTGTATTTGATAGGCGTAACCGGACCTTGTTGGACATGGTCAGGTCAATGATGAATCATGCGAATCTTCCCAAGTCCTTTTGGGGCTATGCACTTCAGACAACTATTTACTTGTTAAACAGAATGCCAACCAAGGTAGACTCTACTACTCCATATGAGATATGAAATAGTAAGAAACCTCATGTATCTTACTTGAAGATATAGGGTTGTCCTGCTTATGTGAAGTGGACTGTATCAAATAAATTGAATGTTAAGTCTGATAAATGTCTATTTATTGGATACCCTAAGGAAACAAGGGGTTACCAATTCTATCATCCCGTGGAACAAAAGGTGTTTCTTTCAAGGCATGTTGTGTTTCTAGAGAAAGAGTTTCTCTTGCAAGAAAACAGTGGCAGTATCGTCGAGCTTGAGGAGGCTCGAGAGACTCAATTAGACATTGATGAGATACCTGGTGAAGCACAACAGTCGATAACTCATAGTGATGAGCAATCGGCTGGACCTATTGAAACACTACATCTTCATAGATCTGGTAGAACACGCAACATTCCTGAGAGATATGGATTTCTCGTAAGTGAATCAAACGACGTGTTACTCATTGATGATGAGGAGCTTACCAGTTATGAAAGAGTTCTGAAAAGTTCAGAAAGGGATAAGTGGCTTGAAGCCATGAAGTCGGAAATGGATTCCATGTATGAAAACCAAGTTTAGAACTTGGTTGACCCACCTGATGGCATAAAACCTATAGGGTGCAAGTGGGTTTTCAAGAAGAAAATCGACATGGATGGTAATGTGATTACCTATAAGGCTAGACTGGTGGCGAAAGGATATCGTCAAAAGTAAGATGTTGATTATGATGAAACCTATTCGCCTGTAGCTATGCTTAAATCCATTCGGATGCTCCTGGCCATAGCGGCTCATTATGATTATGAGATATGGCAGATAAATGTGAAAATAACTTTCCTTAAAGGAAACCTACTCGTGGATGTGTATATGATACAACCTGAGGGTTTCACATCGGTTGATAAAACCAAGGTATGCAAATTGCGATGGTCCATATATGGATTGAAGCAATCATCCAGAAGCTGGAATATCCGTTTTGATGAGACAATCAAAAAGTTTGATTTATCGCAAAATCCAGATGAACCTTGTGTGTACAAGAAGGTTAGTGGGAGTGCAGTCATGTTCCTAGTATTGTATGTCGATGACATATTACTTATTGGAAATGATATTTCAGTCTTACAGTCAGTTAAGATTTAGTTGTCCAAGACATTCTCTATGAAAGACATGGGAGAAGAAATCTACATCCTCGGGATTAAGATCTATAGAGATACATCGAAACGGTTGCTTGGTCTTTCATAGTCTACATATATAGATTGAGTGCTAAAGAGGTTTAGCATGTCGGAATCCAAGAAAGGTTTCCTACCCATCAGGCATGGGATACACCTTTCGAAGTCTATGTGTCCACGCACAGAAGACGAGAGGATTTGCGTGAGTAAGATTCCCTATGCATCTGCAATAGGATCTATCATGTATGCTATGTTATGTACGAGGCCCGATGTATCGTATGCTCTGAGTGTCATGAGTAGATACCAGTCTAATCCAGGAATGGATCATTGGGCGACTGTTAAGACGATCCTTAAGTACTTAAGAAGAACCCAGGATGCGTTCCTAATATATGGAGAAGGGTATAAGGTGATACGTGGGTATACGGATGCCAGCTTCCAGACAGACAAGGATGATTCCATGTCTCAGTCTGGGTATGTATTCACCTAGAATGGAGGCACAATAAGTTGGAAAGGTTCCAAGCTTGACACTATAGCGGATTCTGCCACTAAGGCAGAATACATTGCAGCTTTGGAAGCAGCAAAGGAAGCGGTTTGGATCAAGAAGTTCATCTTTGAACATGACATGGTCTCATCAATGATCCAAACATATGCTTCGTCGCTATCATCTGATCAGAGAGATCATTAGTAGGAAGGAAATACAAATTGAGAAAATCCCCACTGAAAGGAACTTAGCGGATCCTTTGACTAAGACATTACCTCAAAGTAAGTTTGAGGGTAATGTTAGGGCTTATGGTATTGGATACCATAGCGATAAGCATTAGGCCAAGTGGGAGTTTGTTAGTAATATATGAGAGATGTCCTAAGGCAATCGCCTTATGTTTCAATCATTTATATGATGAATGAAGATTCACTATTTGAGTATACATGTTTTCATGTATTTGATTAGATCTTAAACTCATTTACTGAATGTCCACGATACGTATCACAGCATGAGAGAATTTGTGATTGGATCACAACTAGTGAGTATCTCTACATGTGTAATTATGATGTATCGGAATTATCCCTAGTCGATGAATTGATGGATTTGGACACCATTGATTCTGTCGAGACTAGCACGAGGTATACTCCTTGGTGTATCCAAGCAGCTGATTCTCACTGGCTGGAGACATTGTGATGTCCGGAGTTAATCGTGGATGCTAGTTATGGTAACTAGTTCATTGGAGTGACCAGCCGTAAGACTTTATATGGTTCTCTGCATATATATAGATATGTCATTGAAGTTCTTACTGCAGCTTAAGTGCGATGTTCCTTTGACTTGCGGTATTCAAGTCATCTTGATCATAAAGACTTATGCATTGACATCTTAAGCAAGCATCTCTAAGGAGATGTGGACCCGGGATGATTGGGTATAAGTCGAAGTGATCGAAGTTGTTGAATAGCTTATAAAGGATTCACCACTCCTTGCGAGGAGATGTATACCTATGACCTCTCATCGGATTGTTACTAAAGTCTTTGGCCAAAGCATTACATGTTTAGAGTACGGTACTCTTCGATACATGTACAGTAACTAGAATCCATAGGACGAGGAAATGATACTTTGGCTAGGTGTGACGTAGTCAACCTAGTGGGGACTGACACTATAGACCATGTCCTGAACCAAGTGGGTATAAGATGAGTGAAGGGAATGGGGCACAATTCATTGGAGCTGCTGAAGGGTTTCAGAAATAGTTCTGGATCAACCGTTGATTTTTTCGGTTAATTGGGGATCATGATTTACTACTAGGTGCCACTCATGATCGTTCTATAATTAATGGTTAATTATAGATGACCAACATAAACCGAGAACCTCTTTGGTCACACACACAACGAGCGTAATCCGAAGGATTTAAAACAAGCTTGAGAATGAGATTTTCAGACCGAGAGAAACTAGGTTTGGTTGGAACCAAACAAGGAGCGAGCATGAAATCGTTTCAATCGCAATGGAAGCGTGGATGAGCCGTGTCTTATGAAGACATGATGGATGAACCAAATTGGTTTGGTTCTAATCTAATGGAGGAGAATAAACCAAAGGGGTTTGTTTTTCTTTAAACGAATAAATCAAAGTTGGTTCGGTTCGTTTTAACTTAAAATAGATCAACATGGTTTGGTTTATTTTAATTTAAATTAATGGAGCGGGTTAACGGGCTTTTGGTTATGATCCGATAACAATTAAGAGAATTTGTTCTCTATAAAATAGGGCTTAAGGGTTTTGTTAAGCCCTAATCCAAGCAACCCTAATATTGCCGCCCACTTCCCTCTCTTCTCCTAGTCTTGCCGGCACCTAACTCCTTGCCACCGCCCAATCTTCTCCATCCGGCGTCCAGCAGCTGCCGTCCTCCCCACTTGCCGGCGTCTAGCTGTTGCCAGAGGAGCTCCGGTGATCTTCCTTGGCTCCGGCGACAAGGTGAGCATATAACTTTCTTTATTTGGCTGGCGCAAGGTCTCCACCAAAGCTGTCCAGTTTTCTGGACAGCTTGTTTCCTTCTTGTCGGAGCGTCGTTTGGACGATGTTTGGAGCTCCGACAGCGGTAGCCTTGTTGGGGATTCGATCTCCGGTAATCCTCATAGGTGGAGGACGAAGGATTCGTCAAATGGTTGACGAATACCTCTCCGGAGAAGCGAGTTTTTGAGGACTCGTTTTGAATCCGAATTTTGATTCGGATTGTGATCTTCTCTCGATCACATCGTCTTCGACACGAGGCTAGTAACACGTACGAAGACGAGGCTCATGACTTTGTGAAGTCATCCTGAAGATACTCGGCATGGATACGGATAGAGACGATTCTAGCGAGGATCGTTCCGGTTGATGCCTTTCCCGCTACACGTGATACGTAAGGTATACGTAGTATAAATTTTCTTTTATTGTAAAATCTGAATTTATGGTTATGTCTACACATGTTGTACTATACATGCGTGTGGTGTGTGTGTTGTAATACATTAGATTTATTATTTTTATTTCTTCCGCTGTGCACATGTTTACGAAACATGTTCGGACACACACTCGCCGCGGTGCCGGAAACCCAACAGTGGTATCAGAGCCCAGGTTGTGTTTTGACATAATCGTAAAATTATTTTGTGATAGTCATAATAGTATTTATGGAAATTGTCTACTTTTGGAAAGTTAGAAGTATTTTTTTGAAATTTTTTATTTTGGAAAGTCTGGAAGTATTTATGGAAATCTTCTACTTTTGGAAAGTTAGAAGTATTTATGGAAATTGATATTTTCCATAAATAAAATATTTGATTAGATTTGAAAATTTATTTTCTAATTTAATCATGATTTGATTTGGGAAATCAAATCTTAAAATATTTTATTTCCATAAGTAGTTTTGATGATTTAGGAAATTTGTTTCCTAAATTGACTTTCCTTAATCAACACTTTCCACAAATAAAATATGTGGTTAGATTTGAAAATTTGTTTTCTAATTTAATCATGATT
This sequence comes from Wurfbainia villosa, assembly GCA_025175895.1. Classification (NCBI taxonomy): domain Eukaryota; kingdom Viridiplantae; phylum Streptophyta; class Magnoliopsida; order Zingiberales; family Zingiberaceae; genus Wurfbainia; species Wurfbainia villosa. The sequence goes on along the minus strand of CM045992.1, from coordinate 30,581,338 downwards.
TGATTTGGAGAATCAAATCTTAAATGTATTTTATTTCCATAAATAGTTATGACATATAAGGAAATTTTGTACATGTCATAATTGTATGCCATGTGATTGCATTAGATGCATATCATTATGCTATGCGTGTCGTCACATGTAGATGTATGCCATGCCATGTAGATAATAGTTATTTTCATGCAAAGGGGATGAGACATAAAAATCTTTACTCAATATTAAAGCCTACACCTTCCATTAATATGGTTAGAACCAGAGTTCCGTTTCTTGTTTGGGTTGTTGGACTCTCTCCAAGCCCGGCTCGAACCCGAACATGTTCAAACCATGGAATAGTTTAATACTAATATGGTAAGAGTCAGAGGTCAATCATTAGCTTTGGTTGTTGGACTCTCTCCAAGCCGGGCTAATTGGTTGAATGCGCTCTAACCATATTAAAACTATTTCTCGATTAGTGGGTTGGCTTTAACTTGGAGCATCGGCTTGTTGGAATCTCTCCAAGGTCGATGTGAAGGGAGGTGAAGTTGGGTGCCATGCATATGATGCATACTTGTTAATGTGTTAACAACCCGATGTATGTGTGAACATTCAATTAGTTGATAGCACATTGTGATAGTTGCATATACGTGATATGCAATCGGTATATTTGATACCTACCATTGTAGTTATGAATGGCTTGTTGGACTCTCTCCAAGGTTGTTCATATCTATGTTGGATATCAGCCCATTCGGAGATGGACCTACGATCTCCCGAAGTGATTTTGGGGTTTTTGAAATTCAAAAGATGAATGGGATTTATGAATGTATATTGATGCATTTTAAAATTATTTTCTCATATATGCTCGTTTTGTATTTCTAAGTTAATTGATTGATCATGACGTCTTTGAATTTGTGCACTATTTTGGATTCAAACAAATTGACTGGGCAAAACTTCTTGGACTGGCTTAGAAACTTGAGAATTGTTCTCAAGGTTGAAAAGCTTGCGAATGTCCTCGAAGCGCCTATTCCCACTCGTCCTAGTGACAATGCAACTCTGGACCAATTGTTGGCCTATCAGAAACTTGTGATTGATTTTAAAATGGCGAGTTGCATCATGTTAGCCACGATGATACCTGAGCTGCGGAAGCAGCATGAGCATATGGATGCTCATACCATAATCTTTCATCTTTATGAGTTGTTTGATGAGCAAGTGAGATTCGAAAGGTTCGAAGTCTCCAAGCTCCTCTTCACCTCCGAGATGCAAGAAGGTTCATCTGTGGTACTGCTTAACATGCTGAAGACTGTGGAGCCTTCTGAGAAGCATGAGCAGGGGGACGGTATTGTTAGTTGATTCCTCGAAGAAAGGTGCTAAGAGGGAGTCAAGGGAACAATAGAAGGGGAAGAAGAAAAAGGCTAAAAAGGCAGAACCAGCTCAAAAGGGCACTTGCCATCATTATGGCAAGGAGGGCCATTGGTGAAGAAATTGCAAAATTTATTTTGAGTCCGTGAAGAATAATAAGGCATCGGACGCCCCATCTTCTTCAGATATCTTCGTTATTGATTGTCATTCTATTTCCTCAAACACTTGGGTATTGGATATTGGGTGTGCCTCACATATATGCAATGACATACATGGACTAAGGAATAGAAGAAGACTCGTCAAGGGAGAGTCAAGTTTACATGTTGGGAATGGAGCAAAGGTTGCTGCACTCGCCATCTGAACGTATTTATTGAAACTCCCTACAGGACTTGTCTTATAACTGGACAATTGCTTTTATGTTCCTTCGTTGATAAAGAACATCATTTCTATTTCTTGTTTAAATAGAAATGGATACCATTTGACTTTTAGTAACAATTATTGTTACATAACTTTGAATGGAGTTCTTTATGGGGCTGGAACTTTAAGCAATGGTGTTTATACGTTGGATGTATCCAGTGACGTTTTCAATATCGAAGCGAGCAACAAGCGTGCTCGAAAGGATAATCAATTAGACTCCTATATGTGGCATTGTCGTCTTGGCCATGCAAGCAAGAAACGCATGTCCGAATTACACTTATGTGGAATTCTGGAATCATTTGAATTGGATTCATACGATACATGCGAATCATGCTTAAAAGGCAAGGTGACTAAGTTACCTTTTATAGGAAAAGGTGAACGAGTGGGAGAGTTGCTAGGCCTAATACATACTGATGTATGTGGACCTATGTCAACTCAAGCTTTAGGAGGCTATAGCTACTTCATTACCTTCACAGATGATCACTCACGGTTTGGATATGTGTTCTTGATGAAACACAAGTCTGAAGACTTTGAAAGGTTCAAAGAATTCAGAAATGAAGTAGAGAAACAACATGATAAGAGTATTAAAAAACTTCGATCGGATTGAGGTGGTGAATACTTAAGTCAAGAGTTTTTTGATTATCTAAGAGACAATGGTATATTGTCTCAATGGACTCCGCCATATACATCACAGCATAATGGTGTATCTGAGAGGCGTAACCAGACCTTGTTGGACTTGGTCAATTCAATGATGAATCATGCGAATCTTCCCAAGTCCTTTTGGGGCTATACACTTCAGACAATTGTTTACTTGTTAAATAGAATGCCAATCAAGGTAGTCTCTACTACTCCATATGAGATATGGAATAGTAAGAAACCTCATGTATCTTACTTGAAGATATGAGGTTGTCCTGCTTATGTGAAGCGGACTGTATCAGATAAATTGGATGCTAAGTCTGATAAATGTCTATTTATTGGATACCCTAAGGAAACAAGGGGTTACCAATTCTATCATCCTATGGAACAAAAGATGTTTGTTTCAAGGTAAGCTGTGTTTCTAGAGAAAGAGTTTCTCTTGTAAGAAAACAGTGGGAGTGTCGTCGAGCTTGAGGAGGCTCGAGAGACTCAATTAGACATTGATGAGATACCTGGTGAAGCACAACAGTCGATAACTCATAGTGATGAGCAATCGGCTGGACCTATTGAAACACCACATCTTCATAAATCTGGTAGAACACGCAACATTCCTGAGAGATATGGATTTCTCATAAGTGAATTAAACGACATGTTACTCATTGAGATGAGGAGCCTACCAGTTATGAAAAAGTTTTGACAAGTTCAGAAAGGGATAAGTGGCTTGAAGCCATGAAGCCATGAAGTCGGAAATGGATTCCATGTATGAAAACCAAGTTTGGAACTTGGTTGACCCACCTGAAGGCATAAAACCTTTAGGGTGCAAGTGGGTTTTCAAGAAGAAAACCGACATGGATGGTAATGTGATTACCTATAAGGCTAGACTGGTGTCGAAAGGATATCGTCAAAAGTAAGGTGTTGATTATGACGAAACCTATTCGCCGGTTGCTATGCTTAAATCCATTCGGATGCTCCTGGCCATAGCGGCTCATTATTATTATGAGATATGACAGATGGATGTGAAAACATCTTTCCTTCAAGGAAACCTACTCGAGGATGTGTATATGATACAACTTGAGGGTTTCACATCGGTTGATAAAACCAAGGTATGCATATTGCGACGGTCCATATATGGATTGAAGCAAGTATCCAGGAGTTGGAATATCCATTTTGATGAGACAATCAAAAAATTTGATTTCTCGCAAAATCCAGATGAACCTTGTGTGTACAAGAAGGTTAGTGGGAGTGCAGTCGTGTTCCTAGTATTGTATGTCGACGACATATTACTTATAGGAAACGATGTTTCAGTCTTACAGTCAGTTAAGATTTAGTTGTCCAAGACATTCTCCATGAAAGACCTGGGAGAAGCAATCTACATCCTCGGGATTAAGATCTATAGAGATAGATCGAAACAGTTGCTTGGTCTTTCGCAGTCTACATATATAGACCGAGTGCTAAAGAGGTTTAGCATGTCGGAATCCAAGAAAGGTTTCCTACCCATCAGGCATGGGATACACCTTTTGAAGTCTATGTGTCCGTGCACAGAAGACGAGAGGATTTGCATGAGTAAGATTCCCTATGCATCCGCAATAGGATCTATCATGTATGCTATGTTATGTACGAGGCCCGATGTATCGTATGCTCTGAGTGTCACGAGCAGATACTAGTCTAATCCAGGAATGGATCATTGGGCGACTGTTAAGACAATCCTTAAGTACTTAAGAAGAACTAAGGATACGTTCCTAATATATAGAGAAGGGTACATGGTGATACGTGGGTATACGGATGCCAGCTTTCAGACAGACAAGGATGATTCCATGTCTCAGTCTGGGTATGTATTCACCTAGAATGGAGGTGCAATAAGTAGGAAAGGTTCCAAGCTTGACACTATAGTGGATTCTGCCACTAAGGCAGAATACATTGCAGCATTGGAAGCAGCAAAGGAAGCAGTTTGGATCAAGAAGTTCATCTTTGAACATGATGTGGTCTCATCAATGATCCAAACATATGCTTTATCGCTATCATTTGATCAGAGAGATCATTAGTAGGAAGGAAATGCAAATCGAGAAAATCCCCACTGAAAGGAACTTAGCGGATCCTTTGACTAAGGCATTACCTCAAAGTAAGTTTGAGGGTCATGTTAGGGCTTATAGTATTGGATACCGTAGCGATTGACATTAGGCCAAGTGGGAGTTTGTTAGTAATATATGAGAGATGTCCTAAGGCAATCGCCTTATGTTTGAACCATTTATATGATGAATAAAGATTCACTATTTGAGTATACATATTTTCATGTATTTGATTAGATCTTAAACTCATTTACTGAATGTCCACGATACGATTCACAGCATGAGAGAATTTGTGATTGAATCACTACTAGTGAGTATCTCTACATGTGTAATTATGATGTATCGAAATTATCCCTAGTTGATGAATTGATGGATTTGGACACCATTGATTCTGTCGAGACTAGCACGAGATATACTCCTTGGTGTATCCAAGCAGCTGATTCTCACTGGCTGGAGACATTGTGATGTCCGGAGTTAATCGTTGATGCTAGTTATGGTAACTAGTTCATTGGAGTGACCAGCCATAAGACTTTATATGGTTCTCTGCATATATATAGATATGTCAATGAAGTTCTTACTGCAGCTTAAGTGCGATGTTCCTTTGACTTGCGGTATTCAAGTCATCTTGATCATAAAGACTTATGCTTTGACATCTTAAGCAAGCATCTCTAAGGAGATGTGGACCCGAGATGATTGGGTATAAGTCGAAGTGATCGAAGGTGTTTGAATAGCCTATAAAGGATTCACCACTCCTTGCGAGGAGATGTATACCCATGGCCTCTCGTCGGATTGTTACTAAAGTCTTTGGCCAAAGCATTACATGTTTAGAGTAAGGTACTCTTCGATACATGTACAGTAACTAGAATCCGTAGGATGAGGAAATGATACTTGGGCTAGGTGTGACGTAGTCAACCTAGTGGGGACTGACACTATAGACCATGTCCTGAACCAAGTGGGTATAAGATGAGTGAAGGGAATGGGGCACGATTCATTGGAGCTGCTGAAGGGTTTCAAAAATTGTTCTGGATCAACCGTTGATTTTTTCGATTAATTGGGGATCATGATGTACTACTAGATACCACTCATGATCGTTCTATAATTAATGGTTAATTATAGACGACCAACATAAATCGAGAACCTATTTGGTCACACGCACAACGAGCGTAATCCGATGGACTTAAAACAAGCTTGAGAATGAGATTCTCAGACCGAGAGAAACTAGGTTTGGTTGGACCAAACAACGAGCATGAAATCATTTCAGTCGCAATGGAAGTGTGGATGGGCCGTGTCTTATGAAGACATGATGGATGAACCAAATTGGTTTGGTTCTAATCTATTGGAGGAGAATAAACCAAAGAGGTTTGTTTTTTTTTTAAACGAAAGAACAAAAGTTGGTTCAGTTCGTTTTAACTTAAAATAGACTAATATGGTTTGGTTTATTTTAACTTAAATTAATGGAGCGGGTTAACGGGCTTTTGGTTATGATCCGATAACCATTAAGAGAATTTGTTATCTATAAAATAGGGCTTAAGGGTTTTGTTAAGCCCTAATCCAAGCAACCCTAATATTGCCGCCCACCTCCCTCTCTTCTCCTAGTCTTGCCGGCACCTAACTCCTTGCCACCGCCCAAGCTTCTCCAACCGGCGTCCAGCAGCTGCCGTCCTCCCCACTTGCCGGCGTCTAGCTGTTGCTGGAGGAGCTCCGGTGATCTTCCTTGGCTCCGGAGACAAGATGAGCATATATCTTTCCTTATTTGGCCGGCGCAAGGTCTCCACCAAAGCTGTCCAGTTTTCTGGACAGCTTGTTTCCTTCTTGTTGGAGCGTCGTTTGGACGATGTTTGGAGCTCCGACAGCGGTAGCCTTACCGGGGATTCGATCTCCGGTAATCCTCATAGGTGGAGGGTGAAAGATTCGTCAAACGGTTGACGAATACCTCTCCGGAGAAGCGAGTTTTTGAGGACTCGTTTTGAATCCGAATTTTGATTCGGATTGTGATCTTCTCTCGATCACATCGTCTTCGACACAAGGCTAGTAACTGATACGAAGACGAGGCTCATGAATTTGTGAAGTCATCCTGAAGATACTGAGCGTGGATACGGATAGAGATGATTCTAGCGAGGATCATTCCGGTTGATGCCTTTCCCGCTACACGTGATACGTAAGGTATACGTAGTATAAATTTTCTTTTATTGCAAAATTTGAATTTATGGTTATGTCTACACATGTTCTACTATGCATGCATGTGGTTTGTGTGTTGTAATAAATTAGATTTATTATTTTTATTTCTTTCGCTGTGCACATGTTTATAAAACATGTTCAAACACACACTCGCCGCGGTGCCGGAAACCCAACAATCCGGAGTTGATCGTGGATGCTAGTTATGGTAACTAGTTCTTTGGAGTGACCAGATGTAAGACTTTATATGGTTATCTGCATATATGGATATTTCAATGAAGTTTTTACAGTAGCTTAAGTGCGATGTTCCTTCGACTTGCAGTATTCAAGTCATCTTGGTCATGAAGACTTATGCTTTGATATCTTAAGCAAGCATCTCTGAGGAGATGTGGACCTGGGATGATTGGGTATAAGTCGAAGTGGCCGAAGGTATTTAAATAGTCTACAGAGGATTTACTGGTCCTTGCGAGTAGATGTATACCCTATGGTCTCTCGTCGGATTGTTACTAAAGTCTTTGGCCAAAGCATTACATGTTTAGAGTATGATACTCTTGGATACATGTGCAGTAACTAGAATCCGGAGGACGAGAAAGTAATACTTGGGCAAGGTGTGACGTAGTCAACCTTGTGGGGATTGACACAATAGACTAGGTCCTGAACCAGGTGGGTATAAGATGAGTGAAAGGATTGGGGCACGATTCATTATAGCTACTGAAGGGTTTCAGAAAAGGTTCTGGGATCAACCGTTGATTTTTTGATTAATTGGGGATCATGATGTACTACTAGGTGCCACTCATGATCATTCTATAATTAATGATTAATTATAGATGGCCAACATAAATCGAGAACCTATTTGGTCACACACACAACGAGCGTAATCTAAAGGATTTAAAATGAATTTGAGAATAGGATTCTCAGATCGAGAGAGACTAGGTTTGGTTGGACCAAACAAAGAGCGAGTATGAAATGATTTTAGTCGCATCGGAAGCATGGATGGGTCATGTCTTTTGATGACATGATGGATGAACCAAATTGGTTTGGTTATAATCCAATGGTGGAAAATAAACCAAAGTGGTTTGGTTTGTTTTAAACGAATGAACCAAAGTTGGTTCAGTTCGTTTTAACTTAAAATAGACTAATGCGGTTTAGTTTATTTTAACTTAAGTTATTGGAGCGGCTTAACGAGTTTTGGTTATGAACCAATAACTGTTAGGAGAACGTGTTCTCTATAAAAACACGACTTAAGGGTTTTGTGGATGATTTGATACAACTTTGCATTAGAAAACCCTAGCCTCCTTTCCTTCTCCTCCTCTTCTCCTTGCCGCCGCCCAAGGTGTTGCCGTTGCCCACCTTTGTTCCGCCGCTGCCCAAAGGAGCTACTGCCTCTCCTCGCCGCCGGCCATCCACCATCCGCCAGTGTCTCTTGGGTCACCCTCAGTCGCCGACCAACCTCCCTTGGCCACCGGCGACCAAGGAGTAATCGACCAAGTCTTTAGCCGACCCCTTCTTCCTCAATAATTAGCTGTCCAGTTTTGGACAGCTTGATCTCCTTAAACAACATTAAAGCCTCCTTACACAACATTGTGGAGGAAGAAGGAGATCAAGCTGTCCAAAACTGGTTAGAACCAGAGTTCCGTTTCTTGTTTGGGTTGTTGGACCCTCTCCAAGCCGGGCTCGAACCTGAACATGTTCAAACTATTGGAATAATTTATTACTAATATGGTAAGAGTCAGAGGTCAATCGTTAGTTTGGGTTGTTGGACTCTCTCCAAGCTTGGCTAATTGGTTGAATGCGCTCTAACCATATTAAAACTATTTCTCAATTAATGGGTTGACTTTAACCTGGAGCATCGACTTGTTGGACTCTCTCCAAGGTCAATGTGAAGGGAGGTGAAGTCGGGTGCTATGCATATGATGCATACTTGTTAATGAGTTAACAACCCGATGTATGTGTGAACATTCAGTTATTTGATAACACATTGTGATAGTTGCATATATATGATATGCAATTGGTATACTTAATACCTACCATTGTAGCTAAGAATGGCTTGTTGGACTCTCTTCAAGATTGTTCTTATCTATGTTGGATATCAACCCATTCGGAGATGGACCTACGATCTCCCGAATTAATTATGAGGGGGTTTGAAATTCGAAAAATGAATGGGATTTTGTAAATGTATGTTGATGCATTTTAAAATCATTTTCTCATATATGCTTGATTTGTATTTCTAGGTTAATCGCTTGATCATGATGTCTTTGAATTTGTGCTCTATTTTGAATTCAAATAAATTGACTGGGCCAAACTTCTTGGACTGACTTAGGAACTTGAGAATTGTTCTCAAGGAGGAAAAGTTTGTGTATGTCCTCGAAGAGCCTCTTCCCACCCATCCTAGTGATGACGCAACTCTGGACCAATTGTTAGCCTATCAAAAACATGTGAGTGATTCTGAACTAGTGAGTTGCATCATGCTAGTTGCGATAGTACCCGAGCTGCGGAAGCAGCATGAGCATATGGATGCTCATACCATAGTTTTTCATCTTTATGAGTTGTTTGATGAGCAAGTGAGATTCGAAAGGTTTGAAGTCTCTAAGTTCCTCTTCACCTCTGAGATACAAGAAGGTTTATCTGTGGTACTACTCAATATGCTGAAGACTGTGAAGCCTTCTATGAAGCATGAGCAGGGGATGATGCTGTTAGTTGATTCCTCAAAGAAAGGTTCTAAGAGGAAGTCAAAAGAATAGCAGAAGGGGAAGAAGAAAAAGGCTAAAAAGACAGAACTAGCTCAAAAGGGTACTTGTCATCATCATGGCAAGGAGGGCCATTGACAAAGAAACTACAAGATTTAACTTGAGTCCGTGAAGAAGAATAAGACATTAGATGCCTCATCTTCTTCAGATATCTTCGTTATTGATTTTCATTCTATTTCCTCAAATACTTGGGTATTGGATACTGGGTGTGACTCACATATATGTAATGACATACATGAGCTAAGGAATAGAAGAAGACTCGTCAAGGGAGAGTCAAATTTACATGTTGGGAATGGAGAAAAGGTTGCTGCACTCGCCATCGGAACGTATTTGTTGAAACTCCCTACAGGACTTGTCTTAGAATTGGACAATTGCTTTTATGTTCCTTCATTGATAAAAAACATCATTTCTATTTCTTGTTTAAATAGAAATGGGTACCATTTAACTTTTAGTAACAATTGTTGTTATATAACTTTGAATGACGTTCTTTATGGGACTGCAACTTTAAGCAATGATCTTTATACATTGGATGTATCCAGTGATATTTTCAATATTAAAGCGAGCAACAAGTGTGCTCGAAAAGATAATCAATTAGACTCCTACATGTGACATTGTCATCTTGGCCATGTGAGCAAGAAACGCATGTCCAAATTACACCGATGTAGAATTCTGAAATCGTTTGAATTAGATTCATATGATACATGCGAAGCATGCTTAAAAGGCAAGATGACTAAGTTACCTTTTACGGGAAAAGGTGAACCGGTGGGAGAGTTTCTTGGTCTAATACATACTAATGTATGCGGACCTATGTCAACTCAAGCTCTAGGAGGCTATAATTACTTCATTACCTTCATCGATGATTACTCACGGTTTGGGTATGTGTTCTTGATGAACAGAGTTCTGACCAAGGTAGTATCTACTACTCCATATAAGATATGGAATAGTAAGAAACCTCATTTATCTTACTTGAAAATATGGGGTTGTTCTGCTTATGTGAGATGGATTGTATTAGTGAAACTTGATGCTAAGTCTGATAAATGTCTATTTATTGGATACCCTAAGGAAACGAGGGGTTACCAATTCTATCATCCCGTGGAACAAAATGTGTTTGTTTCAAGGCATACTGTGTTTCTAGAGAAAGAGTTTCTCTTGCAAGAAAATAGTGGGAGTGCTGTTGAACTTGAGGAGGTTCAAGAGACTCTAGTAGACATTAAGGAGATACCTGTTCAAGCACCTCGACCGATGACTCATAGTGATAAGACATCGGTTGAACCTATTGTGACACTACATCTTCGTAGATTTGGTAGGACACACAACATTACTGAGAGATATGGATTTCTCGTAAGTGAATCGAACGACATATTACTCATTGACGATGAGGAGCCTACCAATTATGAAGAAGTTCTGAAAAGTTCAGAAAGGAAAAAATGACTTGAAGCCATGAAGTCAGAAATGGATTCCATGTATGAAAATCAAGTTTGGAACTTGGCGTACCCACCTGAAGGCATTAAGCCTATAGGGTGCAAGTGGGTTTTTAAGAAGAAAACCAACATGGATGGTAATGTGATTATCTTTAAGGCTAGACTAGTGGTGAAAGGCTATCGTCAAAAAATAAGGTGTTGATTATGACGAGATCTATTCATCGGTTGCTATGCTTAATCCATTTGGATGCTCCTAGCCATAGCGGCTCATTATGATTATGAGATATGACAGATGGATGTGAAAATGACTTTCCTTAACGGAAACCTACTCGAGGACGTGTATATGATACAACTTGAGGGTTTCACATCGGTTGATAAAACCAAGGTATGTAAACTTCGACGGTCTATTTATGGACTGAAGCAAGCATCTAGGAGTTGGAATATCCGTTTTGATGAGACAATCAAAAGGTTTGATTTCTCATAAAATCCAGACGAACCCTGTGTGTACAAGAAGATTAGTGGGAGTGCAGTCATGTTCCTAGTGTTGTATGTCGATGACATATTACTTATAGGAAACGATATATCTATCTTACAGTCGATTAAAATTTGGTTATCCAAAACATTCTCCATGAAAGACCTGGGAGAAGCGACCTACATCCTCAAGATCAAGATATATAGAGATAGATCGAAATGGTTGCTTGGTCTTTCGCAGTCTACATATATAGACCGAGTGCTAAAGAGGTTTAGTATGTAGGAATCCAAGAAAGGTTTCCTTCCCATCAGACATGGGATACACCTTTCGAAGTCTATGTGTCTGCGCACAGAAGACGAGAGGATTTACACGAGTAAGATTCCCTATGCATCCGCAAAATGATCTATCATGTATGCTATGTTATGTACAAAGCTCGATGTATCGTATGCTCTGAGTGTCACGCATAGATATCAGTCTAATCCAGGAATGGATCATTGGGCGACTGTTAAGACAATCCTTAAGTACTTAAAAAGAACTAAGGATGTGCTCCTAATATATAGAGAAGGTGATAGAGTAATATGCGGGTATACGGATGCTAGCTTCCAGACAGACAAGGATGATTCCATGTCTCAGTCTAGGTATGTATTTACCTTAAATGGTGGTGCAATAAGTTGAAAAAATTTCAAGCAAGATACTATAGCGGATTCTGCCACTGAGGTAGAGTACATTACAACTTTGGAAGTAGCAAAGGAAGTGGTTTGGATCGAGAAGTTCATCTCTAAACTTGATGTGGTCTCATCAACGACCCAAACATTTGCTTTTCCGCTATCATTTGATCAGGGAGATCATCAGTAGGAAGGACATACAAATCGAAAAAATTCCCACTGAAAGGAACTTAGTGGACCCTTTAACGAAGGCCTTACCTCAAAGTAAGTTTGAGGGTCATGTTAGAGCTTATGGTATTGGGTACCGTGGCGATTAACATTAGGTCAAGTGGGAGTTTATTAGTAATATATGAGAGGTGTCCTAAGGCAATTGCCTTATGGTTGTACCATTTATTAGATAAATGAAGATTCACTATTTGAGTATACATGTTTTCATGTATTTGATTGGATCTTAAACTCATTCACTGAATGTTCACAATATGATTCATAGCATGAGAGAATTTGTGATTGGATCACAACTAGTGAGTACCTCTACATGTGTAATTATGATGTATTGGAATTATCCCTAGTCGATGAATTAATGGATTCGGACGCCATCCATTCTATTAAGACTAGCACGAGGTATACTCTTTGGTTTATCCAAGCAGCTATTTCTCACCGGCTGGTGACATTGGGATGTCCGGAGTTGATCGTGGATGCTAATTATGGTAACTAGTTCATTGGAGTGACCACTTGTAAGACTTCATATGGTTATCTGCATATATGGCTATGTCAATAAAGTGTTAGTAATATATGAGAGATGTCCTAAGGCAATCGCCTTATGTATGAACCATTTATATGATAAATGAAGATTCACTATTTGAGTATACATGTTTAATGTATTTGATTGGATCTTAAACTCATTTACTGAATGTCACGATACGATTCACGGCATGAGAGAATTTGTGATTGGATCACAACTAGTGAGTATCTCTACATGTGTAATTGTGATGTATTGAATTATCCTAGTCGATGAATTGATGGATTTGGACACCATCAATTCTGTCGAGACTAGCACGAGGTATACTCCTTGGTGTATCCAAGCAGCTGATTCTCACTGGCTGGAGACATTGTGATGTCCGGAGTTAATCGTGGATGCTAGTTATGGTAACTAGTTCATTGGAGTGACTAGCCGTAAGACTTCATATGGTTCTCTGCATATATAGATATGTCAATGAAGTTCTTACTGTGGCTTAAGTGCGATGTTCCTTTGACTTGCGGTATTCAAGTCATCTTGATCATGGAGACTTATGCTTTGACATCTTAAGCAAACATCTCTGAGGAGATGTGGACCCGGGATGATTGGGTATAAGTCGAAGTGATCGAAGGTGTTTGAATAGCCTATAAAGGATTCACCACTCCTTGCGAGGAGATCTATACCCATGGCCTCTCGTCGGATTGTTACTAAAGTCTTTGGCCAAAGCATTACATGTTTAGAGTAAGGTACTCTTCGATACATGTGGAGTAACTAGAATCCGTAGGACGAGGAAATGATACTTGGGCTAGGTTTGAAGTAGTCAGCCTAGTGGGGACTGACACTATAGACCATGTCCTGAACCAAGTGGGTATAAGATGAGTGAAGGGAATGGGGCACGATTCATTCGAGCTACTGAAGGGTTTCAGAAATAGTTCTGGATCAACCGTTGATCTTTTCGGTTAATTGGGGATCATGATGTATTACTAGGTGCCACTCATGATCGTTCTATAATTAATGGTTAATTATAGATGGCCAACATAAACCGAGAACCTATTTGGTCACACGCACAATGAGCGTAATCCGAAGGATTTAAAACGAGCTTGAGAATGGGATTCTCAGACCGAGAGAAACTAGGTTTGGTTGGACCAAACATAAAGCGAGCATGAAATCGTTTCAGTCGCAATGGAAGCGTGGATGGGCCGAGTCTTATGAAGACGTAATGGATAAACCAAAATGGTTTGGTTCTAATCCAATGGAGGAGAATAAACCAAATGGTTTGGTTTATTTTAAACGAATGAACCAAAAGTTGGTTCGGTTCGTTTTAACTTAAAATAAACTATCATGGTTTGGTTTATTTTAACTTATCTTAATGGAGCGGGTTAACGGGCTTTATGGATATGATCCATTAACCATTAAGAGAATTAGTTCTCTATAAAAGAGGGCTTAAGGGATTGTTAAGCCCTAACTAATCCAAACCCTAGCCCCTTTGAGTTGCCGCCCACCTCCACCTTGGAGTTATTCGGCGCCAACCCTAAAGCTTGCCGCCCATCTTGTTGTGCCGCCGTCTAGCTCCTTGCCGGCGTCCAAGCTTCAGCCGGTGAACCCTCCGGCGACCCTCCGGTGATCTCCTATAGGTTTGGCATCAAGGTGAGCCTCTTCTTCCCTTGGTTGGCCGGCACCTATCTTCTCCACCAAAGCTGTCCAGTTTTCTGGACAGCTTGTTCTCCTCTTGTCGGAGCGTCGTTTGGACGACGGTTAGAGCTCCGACAGTGGCTAACTTACCAGGGATTCGATCTCCGGTAATCCTCTGAGGTGGAGGACGAAGGATTCGTCAATTGGTTGACGAATACCTCTCCGGAGAAGCGAGTTTTGAGAACTCGTTTTAGGATCCGAATTTGGATTCGGATCGTGATTATCTCTCGATCACATCGTCTTCAACACGAGGCTAGTAACCCATACGAAGACGAAGCTCGTGGCTTAGAGAAGTCATCCCGAGGAACTCGGCATGGATACGGATAGAGACGATTCTAGCGAGGATCGTTCCGGTTGATGCCGTTCCCACTACACGTCATACGAAAGGTATAACGTAGATAAATTTCCTTTTATTGCAAATTTAAAATTACGGTTATGTCTACACTTATTGTAATATGCATGCGTGTGTTGTGTGTGTTGTAATAAATGTAGATTTATTATTTTTATTGCTTCCGCTGTGCTCATGTTTACGAAACATGATCGAACACACATACGCCGCGGTGCCGGAAATCCAACAGTGGTATCAGAGCCCAGGTTGTGTTTCGACATAATCGTAAAAATGATTTTGCGATAGTCATAATGTATTTCTGGAAATTTTCTAAATTTTGGAAATTTAGAAGTATTTATGGAAATTTTTTTATTTTGGAAAGTCTAGAAGTATTTATGGAAATCTTCCACTTTTGAAAAGTTGGAAGTATTTATGGAAATTGATATTTTCCATAAATAAAATATTTGATTAGATTCTGGAAATTTGTTTCCTAATTTAATCATGATTTGATTTGGGAAATCAAATCTTAAAATATTTTATTTCCATAAGTAGTTTTAATGATTTAGGAAATTGGTTTCCTAAATAGATTTTCCTTAATCAAATAATTCCATGAATAAAATATGTGATTAGATTTGGAAATTTGTTTCCTAATTTAATTATGATTTGATTTGGAGAATCAAATCTTAAACATATTTTATTTCCATAAATAGTTATGACATATAAGGAAATTATATACATGACATAATTGTATGCCATGTAATTGCATTAGATGCATAACATTATGCCATGCGTGTCATGACATGTAGATGTATGCCATGCCATGTAGATAATAGTTATTTGCATGCAAAGAGCATGAGACATAAAAACCCTTACTCAATATTAAAGCTTACACCTTCCATTAATATGGTTAGAACCAGAGTTCTGTTTCTTGTTTGGGTTGTTGGACTCTATCCAAGCCCGGCTCGAACCTGAATATGTTCAAACCATGGAATAGTTTAATACTAATATGGTAAGAGTCAGAGGTCAATCATTAGCTTTGGTTGTTGGACTCTCTCCAAGCTGGGCTAATTGGTTGAATGTGCTCTAACCATATTAAAACTATATCCTGATTAATGGGTTGGCTTTAACCTGGAGCATCGGCTTGTTGGACTCTCTCCAAGGTCGATGTAAAGGGAGGTGAAGTTGGGTGCTATGCATATGATGCATACTTGTTAATGTGTTAACAACCCGATGTATGTGTGAACATTCAATTAGTTGATAGCACATTGTGATAGTTGCATATACGTGATATGCAATCGGTATAGATGATACCTACCGTCGTAGTTATGAATGGCTTGTTGGACTCTCTTCAAGGTTGTTCATAACTATGATGGATATCAGCCCATTCGGAGATGGACCTACAATCTCCCGAAGTGATTTTGGGGTTTTTTGAAATTCAAAAAAATGAATGGGATTTATAAATGTATATTGATGCATTTTAAAATCATCTTTCTCATATATGCTCGCTTTGTATTTCTAAAATTGATCATGATGTCTTTAAATTTGCGTTCCATTTTGGATTCAAATAAATTGACTGGGCCGAACTTCTTGGACTAGCTTAGAAACTTGAGAATTGTTCTCAAGGTGGAAAAGCTTGCGTATGTCCTCGAAGAGCCTCTTCCCGCCCGTCCTAGTGATAACGCAACTCTAGACCAATTGTTGGCTTATCAGAAACATGTGAGTGATTCTGAGTAAGTGAGTTGCATCATGCTAGCCATGATGGAAGCCAAGCTACGAAAGCAGAATGAACATATGGATGCTCATATCGTAGTCTTTCATCTTTATGAGTTGGTTGATGAGCAAGTGAGATTCGAAAGGTTCGAAGTCTCCAAGCTCCTCTTCACCTCTGAGATGCAAGGAGGTTCATCTGTGGTACTGCTCAACATGCTAAAGACTGTGGGGCCTTCTGAGAAGCATGAGTAGGGGACGGTGTTGTTAGTTGATTCCTCGAAGAAAAGTTCTAAGAGGGAGTCAAAGGAACAACAGAAGGGGAAGAAGAAAAAGGCTAAAAGGCAGAACCAGCTCAAAAGGGCATTTGCCATCATTATGGCAAGGAGGGCCATTGGCGAAGAAATTGCAAGATTTATCTTGAGTCCGTGAAGAAGGATAAGGCATCGGATGCCCCATCTTCTTCAGAAATCTTCTTTATTGATTGTAATTCTATTTCCTTAGACACTTGGGTATTGGATACTGGGTGTGGCTCACATATATGTAATGACATACATGGGCTAAGGAATAGAAGAACACTCGTCAAGGGAGAGTCAAATTTACGTGTTGGGAATGGAGCAAAGGTTGCTGCACTCGCCATCGGAACGTATTTGTTGAAACTCCCTATAGGACTTGTCTTAGAACTGGACAATTGCTTTTATATTCCTTCGTTGATAAAGAACATCATTTCTATTTCTTGTTTAAATAGAAATGGTTTCCATTTGACGTTTAGTAACAATTGTTGTTACATAACTTTGAATGGGGTTCTTTATGGGACTGGAACTTTAAGCAATGGTATTTATATGTTGGACGTATCCAATGACATTTGCAATATCGAAGCGAGCAACAAGCGTGCTCGAAAGGATAATCAAATAGACTCCTACATGTGGCATTGTCATCTTGGCCATGTAAGCAAGAAACGCATGTCCGAATTACACCGATGTGGAATTCTGGAATCGTTTGAATTGGATTCATACGATACATGCGAATCATGCTTAAAAGGCAAGATGACTAAGTTACCTTTTACGGGAAAAGGTGAACGAGTGGGAGAGTTGCTAGGCCTAATACATAGTGATGTATATGGACCTATGTCAACTCAATCTTTAGGAGGCTATAGCTACTTCATTACCTTCACCGATGATCACTCACGGTTTGGGTATGTGTTCTTGATGAAACACAAGTCTGAAGCCTTTGAAAGGTTCAAAGAATTCAGAAATGAAGTAGAGAAATAACATGACAAGAGTATTAAAATACTTCGATCGGATCGAGGTGGTGAATACTTGAGTCAGGAGTTTCTTGATTACCTAAGAGACAATGGTATATTGTCTCAATGGACTCCGCCATATACACCCCAGCATAATGGTGTATCTGAGAGGCGTAACCGGACCTTGTTGGACATGGTCAGGTCAATGATGAATCATGCGACTCTTCCCAAGTCCTTTTGGGGCTATGCACTTCAGACAGCTGTTTACTTGTTAAACAGAATGCCTACCAAGGTAGTCTCAACTGCTCCATATGAGATATGGAATAGTAAGAAACCTCATGTATCTTACTTGAAGATATGGGGTTGTCCTGCTTATGTGAAGCGGATAGTATCAGACAAATTGGATGCTAAGTCTGATAAATGTCTATTTATTGGATACCCTAAGGAAACAAGGGGTTACCAATTCTATCATCCTGTGGAACAAAAGATGTTTGTTTCAAGGCATGCTGTGTTTCTAGAGAAAGAGTTTCTCTTGCAAGAAAACAGTGGGAGTGTCGTCGAGCTTGAGGAGGCTCGAGAGACTCAAATAGACATTGATGAGATACCTGGTGAAGCTGACGGTGACAACTCATAGTGATGAGCAATCAGTGGACCTATTGTAACACCACATCTTCGTAGATCACTGGTAGAACACGCAATATTCACGAGAGATATGGATTTCTCGTAAGTGAATCGAACGACGTGTTACTCATTGATGATGAGGAGCCTACCAGTTATGAAGAAGTGCTGACAAGTTCAGAAAGGGATAAGTGGCTTGGTGCCATGAAGTCGGAAATGGATTCCATGTACGAAAACCAAGTTTGGAACTTGGTTGACCCACCTGAAGGCATAAAGCCTATAGGGTGCAAGTGGGTTTTCAAGAAGAAAACCGACATGGATGGTAATGTGATTACCTATGAGGCTAGATTAGTGGCGAAAGGATATCGTCAAAAGCAAGGTGTTGATTATGACGAAACCTATTCGCCTGTAGCTATGCTTAAATCCATTCGGATGCTCCTAGCCATAGCGGCTCATTATGATTATGAGATATGGCAGATGGATGTGAAAACAGCTTTCCTTAATGGAAACCTGCTCGAGGACGTGTATATGATACAGCCTGAGGGTTTCACATCGGTTGATAAAACCAAGGTATGCAAATTGCGACGGTCCATTTATGGATTGAAGCAAGCATCCAGGAGCTGGAATATCCGTTTTGATGAGACGATCAAAAAGTTTGATTTCTCACAAAATCCAGATGAACCTTATGTGTACAAGAAGGTTAGTGGGAGTGCAATCGTGTTCCTAGTATTGTTTGTCGATGACATATTACTTATAGGAAACGATGTGTCAATCTTACAGTCAGTTAAGGTTTGGTTATCCAAGACATTCTCCATGAAAGACCTGGGAGAAGCAACCTACATCCTTGGGATTAGGATCTATAGAGATAGATCGAAACGGTTGCTTGGTCTTTCGCAGTCTACATATATAGACCGAGTGCTAGAGGGGTTTAGCATGTCGGAATCTAAGAAAGGTTTCCTACCCATCAGGCATGGGATACACCTTTCGAAGTCTATGTGTCCGCGCACAGAAGACGAGAGGATTTACATGAGTAAGATTCCCTATGCATCCGCAATAGGATCTATCATGTATGCTATGTTATGTACGAGGCCCGATGTATCGTATGCTCTGAGTGTCACGAGCAGATACCAGTCTGATCCAGGAATGGATCATTGGGTGGCTGTTAAGACGATCCTTAAGTACTTAAGAAGAACCAAGGATGTGTTCCTAATATATGGAGAAGGGTACATGGTGATACGTGGGTATACGGATGCCAACTCCAGACAGACAAGGATGATTTCATGTCTTAGTCTGGGTATGTATTCACCTAGAATGGAGGCGCAATAAGTTGGAAAGGTTCCAAGCTTGACACTATAGCGGATTACGCCCGCTAAAGGCGAGAATACGTTGCGACTTTAGCAACAAAGGAAGCGGTTTGGATCAAGAAGTTCATCTATGAACTTGATGTGGTCTCATCAATGATCCAAACATGTGCTTCGCCGCTATCATCTTATCAGAGAGATCATCAGTAGGAACGAAATACAAATCGAGAAAATTCCCACTGAAAGGAACTTAGCGGATCTTTTGACTAAAGCATTACCTCAAAGTAAGTTTGAGGGTCATGTTAGTGCTTATGGTATTGGATACCGTAGCGATTGGCATTAGGCCAAGTGGGAGTCTGTTAGTAATATATGAGAGATGTCCTAAGGCAATCGCCTTATGTATGAACCATTTATATGATAAATGAAGATTCACTATTTGAGTATACATGTTTAATGTATTTGATTGGATCTTAAACTCATTTACTGAATGTCCACGATACGATTCACAACATGAGAGAATTTGTGATTGGATCACAACTAGTGAGTATCTCTACATGTGTAATTGTGATGTATCGGAATTATCCCTAGTCGATGAATTGATGGATTTGGACACCATCAGTTACATGAGACTAGCATGAGTATACTCCTTGGTATATCCAGCGGTGATTCTCCTTTGGTGGAGACATTGTGATGTCCGGAGTTAATCGTGGATGCTAGTTATGGTAACTAGTTCATTGGAGTGACCAGCCGTAAGACTTCATATGGTTCTCTGCATATATAGATATGTCAATGAAGTTCTTACTGTGGCTTAAGTGCGATGTTCCTTTGACTTGCAGTATTCAAGTCATCTTGATCATGGAGACTTATGCTTTGACATCTTAAGCAAACATCTCTGAGGAGATGTGGACCCGGGATGATTGGGTATAAGTCGAAGTGATCGAAGGTGTTTGAATAGCCTATAAAGGATTCACCACTCCTTGCGAGGAGATGTATACCCATGGCCTCTCGTCGGATTGTTACTAAAGTCTTTGGCTAAAGCATTACATGTTTAGAGTAAGGTACTCTTCGATACATGTGGAGTAACTAGAATCCGTAGGACGAGGAAATGATACTTGGGCTAGGTGTGAGGTAGTCAGCCTAGTGGGGACTGACACTATAGACCATGTCTTGAACCAAGTGGGTATAAGATGAGTGAAGGGAATGGGGCACGATTCATTCGAGCTACTGAAGGGTTTCAGAAATAGTTCTGGATCAACCGTTGATCTTTTTGGTTAATTGGGGATCATGATGTACTACTAGGTGCCACTCATGATTGTTCTATAATTAATGGTTAATTATAGACGGCCAACATAAACCGAGAACCTATTTGGTCACACGCACAACGAGCGTAATCCGAAGGATTTAAAACGAGCTTGAGAATGGGATTCTCAGACCGAGAGAAACTAGGTTTGGTTGGACCAAATATAAAGCGAGCATGAAATCGTTTCAGTCGCAATGGAAGCGTGGATGAGCCGAGTCTTATGAAGACGTAATGGATGAACCAAAATGGTTTGGTTCTAATCCAATGGAGGAGAATAAACCAAATGGTTTGTTTTATTTTAAACGAATGAACCAAAAGTTGGTTCGGTTCATTTTAACTTAAAATAAACCATCATGGTTTGGTTTATTTTAACTTATCTTAATGGAGCGGGTTAACGGGCTTTATGGATATGATCCATTAACCATTAAGAGAATTAGTTCTCTATAAAAGAGGGCTTAAGGGATTGTTAAGCCCTAACTAATCCAAACCCTAGCCCCTTTGAGTTGCCGCCCACCTCCACCTTGGAGTTATTCGGCACCAACCCTAAAGCTTGCCGCCCAGCTTGTTGTGCCACCTTCTAGCTCCTTGCCGGCGTCCAAGCTTCAGCCGGTGAACCCTCCGGCGACCCTCCGGTGATCTCCTATAGGTTTGGTATCAAGGTGAGCCTCTTCTTCCCTTGGTTGGCCGGCGCCTATCTTCTCCACCAAAGCTGTCCAGTTTTCTGGACAGCTTGTTCTCCTCTCGTCGGAGCGTCGTTTGGACGACGGTTAGAGCTCCGACAGTGGCTAACTTACCGGGGATTCGATCTCCGGTAATCCTCTGAGGTGGAGGACGAAGGATTCGTCAATTGGTTGACGAATACCTCTCCGGAGAAGCGAGTTTTGAGAACTCGTTTTAGGATCCACATTTGGATTCGGATCGTGATCATCTCTCGATCACGTCATCTTCAACACGAGGCTAGTAACCCGTACGAAGAAGAAGCTCGTGGCTTAGAGAAGTCATCCCGAGGAACTCGGCGTGGATACGGATAGAGACGATTCTAGCGAGGATCGTTCCGGTTGATGCCGTTCCCGCTACACGTCATACAAAAGGTATAACGTAGATAAATTTCCTTTTATTGCAAATTTAAAATTACGGTTAAGTCTACAGTTGTTGTAATATGCATGCGTGTGTTGTGTGTGTTGTAATAAATGTAGATTTATTATTTTTATTGCTTCCACTGTGCTCATGTTTACGAAACATGATCGAACACACACACGCTGCGGTGCCGGAAACCCAAAATAAAGTTCTTACTACAACTTAAATGTGATGTTCCTTCGACTTGCGGTATTCAAGTCGTCTTGGTCATAGAGACTTATGCTTTGACATCTTAAGCAAGCATCTCTGAGGAGATGTGGACCCGGGATGATTGAGTATAAGTTGAAGTGGCCGAAGGTGTTTGAATAGCCTACCGAGGATTCACTGCTCTTTGCGAGGAGTTGTATACCCTATGGCCTCTTGTTGGATTGTTACTAAAGTCTTTGGCCAAAGAATTACATGTTTAGAGTATGGTACTCTTGGATATATATGCAGTAACTAGAATCCGGAGGACGAGAAAGTAATACTTGGGCTAGTTGTGACGTAGTCAACCTGGTGGGGATTAACACAATAGACCATGTCCTGAACCAAGTGGGTATAAGATGAGTGAAAGGAATGAGACACGATTCATTATAGCTGCTGAAGGGTTTCAGAAAAGGTTCTAGGATCAACCGTTGATTTTTCGGTTAATTGGGGATCATGATGTTCTACTAGGTGCCACTCATGATCATTCTATAATTAATGGTTAATTATAGATGACCAACATAAACTGAGAACCTATTTGGTCACACACACAACGAGCGTAATCCGAAGGATTTAAAACGAGTTTAAGAATAGGATTCTCAGATCGAGAGAGACTAGGCTTGGTTGGACCAAACAAAGAGCGAGTATGAAATGGTTTCAGTCACATATGAAGAATAGATGGGTCGTGTCTTTTGAAGACATGATGGATGAACTAAATTGATTTGGTTCTAATCCAATGGTGGAAAATAAACCAAAGTGGTTTGGTTTGTTTTAAACGATTGAACCAAAGTTGGTTCGATTCGTTTTAACTTAAAATATAACAACACAGCTTAGTTTATTTTAACTTAAGTTATTGGAGCAGCTTAACGGGTTTTGGTTATGAACCAATAACCGTTAGAAGAACATGTTCTCTATAAAAACAGGACTTAAGGATTTTGTGGATGATTTGATACAACTTTGCGTTGGAAAACCCTAGCCTCCTTTCCTTCTCCTCCTCTTCTCCTTGCCGCCGTCGAAGGTGTTGCCGCCGCTGCCCAAAGGAGCTGCTGCCTCTCCTTGCCATTGGCCATCCATCAGCCGCCGGTGTCTCTTGGGCCACCCTCAGCCGCCGGCCAACCTCCCTTGGCCGCCGACAACCAAGGAGTAACCGGCCAAGCCTTTGGCCCGACCCCTTCTTCCTCCACAATAAGTTGTTTTGGACAGCTTGACCTCCTTCACGTGAAGAGGCCGTTTGGTCGGTGTTTTGTGCTTCTACTTGCCAAGTATTGGATCTTCGGCAATCCTCATAGGTGGAGGGTTAAGTTTTCGTCAAACGGTTGACGAAAATTGCTTCTGATAAGCGAGTTTGTGAAACTCATTTTTGGGATCCGAATTTATTTCGGATTGTGATCGTCTCTCGGATCACATCGTCTTCGACACAAGGCTAGTGACTTTTGCGAAGACGAGACTCGTGGATTTGTAAATCTATCCCAATGATACTCGACGTGGATACGGATAGAAGCGATTTAACTGGAATGCTCAAATCCTCAATTTAGAGGAGCTTGTTCAGAGGATGGAAAGCCTATGCCACGTTTTAGAGCTGGTAAGCCTCTTTGATTAATTCTGCTTGTTTTTTCTCAATAGTAACTCCTTCTCCATTTGCTGCCTATAGGCGATGGTAAATTATCAAGAGTTGGACTGCTCTTTCTCCCAATATAGAGCCCAGCTACAATAGCAGGTCTTGCAACAATCTGTGGATTACGTTTCTTTCAGAAATAGAGAGAGCTCCTTGAGGCAAGAGTTGGCCCGATGCTAAGACAAACTGGCCGAAGCCCACTGCCAGAGGCAAAAGGATGCCGAAGCCTTAGCAACCTTTCAAAACCAACAATAGAGGGATGCAGAAACTATATCGGCCCTTCAACATGCTCAGTAAAAAGATAAAGACACTACCGCTTCCAGAGACAGAGAGAATTTCTTGTTGCAGGAAGTGTCTGGCTACCAGAGCCAAATAGATGAATCCCAATAGCAGAGGCAGGAGGATGCGAAAATTATAGCAACCTTCCAAGTTCAATAGCAAAAAGATGCAAAAACCATATCCACCCTCCGTACTCGACTGAGTAAGGAGGTACAAGAGAATTCATCTTTGATAACATCTAGGGCGCATGCTCATGCCCGAGTGCGCAGGCAGGAAATCTCTCTGCAGCAGTTAAGTAATGAGATTGCCTACACTAGAGCTTACACCAAGGCGGTGGAGGGGATTTTATCTTTTATTCGCCAAGACATGATGGAGATGTCGAGGGGCATGCATCAAGGTCAGACTTCCCGATCTGACGATATATCCACTCTGGCCGATACTATCCTTCAGGTCTCTCAGCAAAATTGTTAGATTCGTCAAGCTCTTCGTGAGCATCGGGAGTACTGCACCAAGTTTCATCAACACATGCACCCGAATGATCCGAACCAACAAGAACGCCTGTTGTCTCTAATGCGGGCCACTTTTCAGGACGGATTCAATAAAGTGGTTCGGTAGTATGCGGATCAAGAATTGCCCCCAGCCAATCAACCTGCACTCTTTCTACACTAAGAAACTGGTTTTAGGCGTTATCCCCTAGATCATTTTAGATTGTAACCCTCATATCATTTTAAAACTGTTGTTACTTATGGATAGTTGCATCAGTAGCATATTTATCTTTGGTATTGCTTTTAACTTCCTTGACTCTGCGAATGAGAAGCTACTTTTCAATGACATTTATTTCTCGTCCTTGTTTATGCTTATTACTTGTGATGTTATGTACTAAGGGTTACTCAAAATCCATAGGCACTAGGCCAAATTTCTTCTTTCAACAACCTTCTTCGACATGGTATGAAAATATTTTAAGTGTACAATATTCCAGGGTCGAGGTAGCTCCTTACCCTTATCATCTTTTAGGTAATAAGCCGACCCTGCCACTTGGCAAACAACAATGTAAGGTCCTGTTGGGTTTCCGACACAACGACGAGTGTGTGTTCGAACATGTTTCATAAACATGTGTGCAGCGGAAGAAATAAAAAGCAATAAATCTAATTTATTACATCACACACACCACACGCATGCATAGTACAACATGTGTAGACATAACCGTAGTTTCAAATTTTACAATAAAAGGAAATTATTCTACG
The DNA here is from genome assembly GCA_025175895.1 of Wurfbainia villosa. Lineage (NCBI taxonomy): Eukaryota > Viridiplantae > Streptophyta > Magnoliopsida > Zingiberales > Zingiberaceae > Wurfbainia > Wurfbainia villosa. The sequence goes on along the minus strand of CM045992.1, from coordinate 30,556,024 downwards.
TATACCTGACGTATCACGTGTAGCGAGAAAGACATCAACCGGACGACTCTTGCTAGAATTGTCTCTATCTGTATCCACGCCGAGTATCGTCGAGATGACTTCACAAAGCCACGAGCCTCATCTTCGTATGAGTCACTAGCCTCATGTCGAAGACGATGTGATCAAGAGAAGATCACAATCCGAATCAAAATTCGGATTCAAAATCGAGTCCTCAAAACTCGCTTCTCCGGAGAGATATTCGTCAACCATTTGATGAATCCTTCGTCCTCCACCTATGAGGATTACCAGAGATCGAATCCCCAGCAAGGTAGCCATTGTCAGAGCTCCAAACGTCGTCCAAACGATGCTCCGACAAGATGAAAACAAGCTGTCCAGAAAACTAGACAGCTTTGGTGGAGAACTTGTGCCGGCCAAATAACGAAAGCTAGGTGCTCACCTTGTCGCCGGAGCCAAGGAAGATCACCGGAGCTTCTCTGGCAGCAGCTAGACACTGGGAGGTGGGGAGGACAACAACTGGACGATGTGGAACCCTTGGGCGGAGGCAAGGAGAAGAGAGGGAGAGGGTGGCTAGGTTTTCCAACACCAAAAGTTGTCCACGAAAAACCCTTAAGCCATGTTTTTATAGAGAACACATTCTCCTAACGGTTATTGGTTCATAACCAAAACCCGTTAACCCGCTCCAATAACTTAAGTTAAAATAAACCGAACCAAGTTGGTCTATTTTAAGTTAAAATAAATCGAACCAACTTTGGTTCATTCATTTAAAACAAACCAAACCCTTTTGGTTTATTCTTCACCATTGGATTAGAACCAATCCAATTTGGTTCATCCATCATGTCTTCATAAGACACGACCCATCCACGCTTCCATTGTGATTGAAACGATTTCATGCTCGATCCTTGTTTGGTCCAACCAAACCTAGTTTCTCTCGGTCTGAGAATCTTATTCTCAAGCTCGTTTTAAATCCTTCGGATTACGCTCATTGTGCGTGTGACTAAATAGGTTCTCGGTTTATGTTGGCCATCTATAATTAACCATTAATTATAGAACGATCATGAGTGACACCTAGTAGTACATCATGATCTCCAATTAATCGAAAAGATCAACGGTTGATCTAGAACTATTTTTGAAACCCTTCAGCTGCTACAATGAATCGTGCCATGTTCCCTTCATGCATCTTATACCCACTTGGTTCAGAACATGGTCTATAGTGTTAGTCCTCACTAGGTTGACTACATCACACCTAGCCCAACATTTTAAGTTAAAACGAACCAACCAACTTTGGTCTATTCATTTAAAACAAACTAAACCATACGAATAGGTCTCACATAATCAATACCTTGCTTTGACGATACCCTTTCACCACCAATCTAGCCTTATAGGTAATCACATTACCATCCATGTCGGTTTTCTTCTTGAAAACCCACTTGCACCCTATAAGCTTTATGCCTTCAGGTGGGTCAACCAAGTTCCAAACTTGGTTTTCATACATGGAATCCATTTCCGACTTCATGGCACCAAGCCACTTATCCCTTTCTGAACTTGTCAGCACTTTTTCATAACTAGTAGCCTCCTCATCATCAATGATTAACACGTCGTTCAATTCACTTATGAGAAATCCATATCTCTCAGGAATATTGCGTGTTCTACCAGATCTACGAAGATGTGGTGTTACAATAGGTCCAGCCGATTGCTCATCACTATGAGTTATCCTGGCAGGTGTTCACTGTATCTCATCAATGTCTCATTGCGTGCTCTTGAGCCTCCTCAAGCTCAACACACCCTCCGCCTTCTTGCAAGAAAAAACTCTTCTCTAGAACTACAAACATTCCTTGAAACAAACACCTTTTGTTTCAAGGGATGATAGAATTGGTAACCCCTCGTTTCCTTAGGGTATCCAATAAATAGACATTTATTAGACTTAGCATCCAATTTGTCTGACACAGTCCGCTTCACATAAGCAGGACAACCCCATATCTTCAAGTAAGATAAATGAGATTTATTACTAGCCCATATCTCATATGGAGTAGTAGAGACTACCTTGGTCGGGACTCTGTTTAACAAGTAAACAGCTGTCTGAAGTGCATAGCCCCAAAAGGACTTGGGAAGATTCGCGTGATTCATCATTGACTTGACCATGTCCAACAAGGTCCGATTTCGCCTCTCAGATACACTATTAAGTTATGGTGTATACGGTGGAGTCCATTGAGATAATATACCATTGTCCCTCAGATAATCTAGAAACTCTTAACTCAAGTATTCACCACCTCAATCCGATCGAAGTATTTTAATACTCTTGCCAAGTTGTTTCTCTACTTCATTTCTGAATTCTTTGAACCTTTCAAAGGATTCAGACTTGTGTTTCATCAAGAACACATACCCAAACCGTGAGTGATCATCAGTGAAGGTAATGAAGTAGCTATAACCTCCTAAGGCTTGAGTTGACATAATTCCACATACATTAGTATGTATTAGACTAAGCAACTCACCCACCGGTTCACCTTTTCCAGTAAAAGGTAACTTGGTCATCTTGCCTTTTAAGCATGATTCACACGTATCGTATGAATCTAATTCAAACGATTCTAGAATTCTACATCGGTGTAATTCGGACATGCGTTTCTTGCTCACATGGCCAAGACAACAATGCCACATGTAGGAGTCTAATTGATTATCTTTTCGAGCATGCTTGTTGCTCGCTTTGATATTGAAAATGTCACTGGATACGTCCAATGTATAAATACCATTGCTTAAAGTTCTAGTCCCATAAAGAATGCCATTCAAAGTTATGTAACAACAATTGTTACTAAAAGTTAAATGATACCCATTTCTATTTAAACAAGAAATAGAAATGATGTTCTTTATCAACGAAGGAACATAAAAGCAATTGTCTAGTTCTAAGGCAAGTCCTGTAGGGAGTTTCAATAAATACGTTCTGATAGCGAGTGCAGCAACCTTTACTCCATTCCCAACACGTAAATTTGACTCTCCCTTGATGAGTCTTCTTCTATTCCTTAGCCCATGTATATCATTACATATATGTGTGCCACACCCAATATCCAATACCCAAGTGTCTGAGGAAATATAATGACAATCAATAATGAAGATATCTGAAGAAGATGGGGCATCTGATGCCTTATTCTTCTTTACGGACTCAAGATAAATCTTGCAGTTTCTTCGCTAATGACCCTCCTTGCCATAATGATGGCAAGTGCCCTTTTGAGCTGGTTCTGCCTTTTTAGCCTTTTTCTTCTTCCCCTTCTACTGTTCCTTTGACTTCCTCTTAGAACCTTTCTTCGAGGAATCAACTAACATCACCATCCCCTGCTCATGCTTCTTAGAAGGCTCCACAGTCTTCAGCATGTTGAGCAGTACCACAGATGAACCTTCTTGCATCTTAGAGGTGAAGAGGTGCTTGGAGACTTCGAACCTTTCGAATCTCATTTGTTCATCAAACAACTCATAAAGATGAAGGACTATGGTATGAGCATCCATATGCTCATGCTGCTTCTGCAGCTCGGGTACCATCGCGGCTAGCATGATGCAACTCACTTGCTCAGAATCACTTACATGTTTTTGATGGACCAACAATTGGTCCAGTGTTGCATCATCACTAGGACGGGCGGGAAGAGACGCTTCGAGGACATACTCAAGCTTTTCCTCCTTGAGAATAATTCTCAAGTTTCTAAGCCAGTCCAAGAAGTTCGACCCAATCAATTTATTCGAATTCAAAATAGAGTGCAAATTCAAAGACATCATGATCAAGCGATTAACCTAGAAATAAAAAACTAGCATATATGAGAAATATGATTTAAAATGCATCCACATACATTTACAAAATTCCATTCACTTTTCGAATTCAAAAACCCTCAAAATCAATTCGGGAGATCGTAGGTCAATCTCCGAATGGACTGATATCCAATATAAATAAGAACAACCTTAGAGTGAGTCCAACAAGCCATTCTTAGCTATGATGGTGGGTATCAAGTATACCGATTACATATCACGTATATGTAACTATCACAATGTGCTATCAACATCAAATAATTGAATGTTTATACATACATTGGGTTGTTAACACATTAACAAGTATTCATCATATGCATAGCACCCAACTTCACCTCTCTTCACATCGACCTTGGAGTGAGTCCAACAAATCGATGCTCCAAGTTAGAGCTGACCCATTAATCGTGAAATAGTTTTAATATGGTTAGAGCGCATTCAGCCAATTAGCCAGGCTTGGAGTGAGTCCAACAACCCAAACTAACGATTGACCTCTGACTCTTACCATATTTTAGTTAAACTATTCCAATGATTTGAACATGTTCAGGTTCGAGCCGGGCTTGGAGTGAGTCCAACAACCCAAACAAGAAACAGAACTCTGGTTCTAATCATATTAATGGAAGGTGTAGGCTTTAATATTGTATAAGAGTTTTAAAGTCTCATCCTCTTTGCATGCAAATAACTATTATCTACATGACATGACATACATGACATACATATACATGTCACGATACGCATGGCATAATGATATGCATCTAATGCAATTACAAGGCATACAATTATGACATGTACTTAATTTCCTTATATGTCATAACTATTTATGGAAATAAAATATGTTTAAGATTTGATTCCCAAAATCAAATCATGATTAAATTAGGAAATAAATTTCCAAATCTAATCACATATTTTATTTATGGAAGGTCTCAATTAAAGAAAGTTAAATTTGATTTAGGAAATAAATTTCCTAAATTGTCAAAACTATTTATGGAAATCAAATATATTTTAGATTTGATTTCCCAAATCAAATCATAATTAAATTAGGAAACAAATTTCCAAATCTAATCAAATATTTTATTTATGAAAAGTGTTAATTTTCATAAATACTTCTAACTTTCCAAAAGTAGAGGATTTCCATAAATACTTCTAGACATTCCAAAATTAGAAAATTTCCATAAATACTTCTAAACTTCCAAAAGTAGAAAATTTCCATAAATACAATTACGACTATCGCAAAACAATTTTACGATTATGTCGAAATACAACCTGGGCTCTGATACCACTGTTGGGTTTCCGGCACCACGGCGAGTGTGTGTTCGAACATGTTTCGTAAACATGTGTGGAGCGGAAGAAATAAAAAGCAATAAATCTAATTTATTACATCACACACACCACACGCATGAATAGTACAACATATGTAGACATAATCGTAGTTTCAAATTTTACAATAAAAGGAAATTATTCTACATATACCTGACGTATCATGTGTAGCGGGAAAGACATCAACCGGAGCGACTCTCGCTAGAATCACCTCTATCTGTATCCACGTCGAGTATCATTGGGATGACTTCACAAAGCCACGAGCCTCATCTTCGTACGAGTCACTAGCCTCGTGTCGAAGATGATGTGATCGAGAGAAGATCACAATCCGAATCAAAATTTGGATTAAAAATCGAGTCCCCAAAACTCGCTTCTCCGGAGAGGTATTCATCAATCGTTTGACGAATCCTTCGTCCTCCACCTATGAGGATTACCAGAGATTGAATCCCCGACAAGGTAGCCACTGTTGGAGCTCCAAATGTCGTCCAAATGATGCTCCGACAAGAAGGAAACAAGCTTTCCAGAAAACTGGATAGCTTTGGTGGAGAACTTGCGTCGGCCAAATAAGGAAAGCTAGGTGCTCACCTTGTCGCAGGAGCCAAGGAAGATCACCGGAGCTCCTCCGGCAGTAGCTAGATGCCGAGAGGTGGGGAGGACGGCAGCTGGATGGCGTGGAACCCTTGGGTGGCGATAAGGAGAAGAGAGGGAGAGGGTGGCTAGGTTTTACAACACCAAAAGTTGTCCACGAAAAACCCTTAAGCCATGTTTTTATAGAGAACACATTCTCTTAACGGTTATTGGTTCATAAACAAAACCCGTTAACCCACTCCAATAACTTAAGTTCAAATAAACCGAACCGAGTTGGTCTATTTTAAGTTAAAACGAACCAAACCAACTTTGGTTCATTCGTTTAAAATAAACCAAACCCCTTTGGTTTATTCTTCACCATTGGATTAGAACCAATCCAATTTGGTTCATCCATCATGTCTTCATAAGACACGGCCCATCCACGCTTCCATTGCGACTGAAATGATTTCATGCTCGATCCTTGTTTGGTCCAACCAAACCTAGTTTCTCTTGGTCTGAGAATCTTATTCTCAAGCTCGTTTTAAATCCTTCGGATTACGTTCATTGTGCGTGTGACCAAATAGATTCTCGGTTTATTTTGGCCGTCTATAATTAACCATTAATTATAAAATGATCATGAGTGGCACTTAGTAGTACATCATGATCCCCAATTAACTGAAAAGATCAACGGTTGATCTAGAACTATTTCTGAAACCCTTCAGCAGCTATAATGAATCGTGCCCCGTTCCCTTCATGCATCTTATACCCACTTGGTTCAGAACATAGTCTATAGTGTCAGTCCCCACTAGGTTGACTACATCACACCTAGCCCAAGTATCATTTTCTCGTCCTACGGATTCTAGTTACTGCACATGTATCTAAGAGTACCTTACTCTAAACATGTAATGCTTTGGCCAAAGACTTTAGTAACAATCCGACAAGAGGCCATGGGTATACATCTCCTCGCAAGGAGTGGTGAATCCTTTATAGGCTATTCAAACACCTTCGATCACTTTGATTTATACCCAATCATCTCGGGTCCACATCTCCTCATAGGTGCTTGCTTAAGATGTTAAAGCATAAGTCTTCATGACCAAGATGACTTGAATACCGCAAGTCAAAGGAACATCGCACTAAATCTGCAGTAAGAATTTATTGACATATCTATATATGCAGAGAACCATATGAAGTCTTACAGCTGGTTACTCCAATGAACTAGTTACCATAACTATCATCCACGATTAACTTCGGACATCACAATGTCTCCAGCTAGTGAGAATCAACTGCTTGGATACACCAAGAAGTATACCTCGTGCTAGTCTCGACAGAATTGATGGTGTCCAAATCCATCAATTTATCGACTAGGGATAATTCCGATACATCACAATGACACATGTAGAAATACTCATTAGTTATGATCCAATCACAAATTCTCTCATGCTGTGAATCGTATCGTGGACATTCAGTAAATGAGTTTAAGATCTAATCAAATACATGGAAACATGTATACTCAAATAGTGAACCTTCATTTATCATATAAATAGTTCAACCATAAGGCGATTGCCTTAGGACACCTCTCATATATTACTAACAGGTCCTTCCCAATTAGGAGCTATCTTCTCTAGATCTATTGCAGGGTTGACCTTACGTAAGACTAGATCACCTTCTTGAAACCTCCTAGGCACCACCTTCTTATTAAAGGTTTGTTGTATTCTTTTGCTTGTACAATCCATCCCGCATTCAGGCTTGCTCCCGTTTTTCTTCTAACAAGTCCAACTCAGTTCTTATGATGATATGATTCTATTCTGGCTCATAGGCATCGACTCGGGCACTGCTTAAAATGACTTCCACTGGAATAACTACTTCAGTTCCATACACCAAGCTGAACGGGGTTTACCCCATGGCCATTTTAGGAGTAGTTCGGTAGGCCTATAGAATCCTTGGCAATTCATCCACCCAATTTCCTCTTTTAGTGCCCAGTTTAGTCTTCAACCCCTGAATGAAGATTCTGTTAGTTACCTCCACCTGCCCATTAGCTTGAGGGTGAGCTACCAAGGTGAAGGCCTGCTGAATATTGAGACTTTGACACAATTCTCTAATCTTTTTACCCTGAAATTGCTTCCCGTTATCGCTAACTAACCTTCAAGGGATTCCATACCAGCAAATGATGTTCTTCCATAGAAACTGTATTACCATGCTCTCTGTGATTTTAGATAAAGGCTCGGCTTCTACCCATTTAGAAAAGTAGTCGACCGCTACCAATAGAAACTTCTTCTGTAAGGGTGCAGTAGGCATGAGGCCCACTATATCCATTCCCCACTGATCAAAGGGGCAAAAAGCAACAACAACTCTCATTAGCTCAGCTGGTCGCTCGGATCGGTTACTGTGCTTTTGACAGGCTGAACAAACTTGCACTAAGCGGGTCGCATCTTGATGAAGAGTGGGCCAAAAATACCAAGCCAATAATACTTTCCTCTGTTGGAATGTATACTGAAAGCCTAGCTCTTTTTGTATGAACATTTTATTTTGAAATAAGAATCACATGATCATTGTTTGCACTTTATATATTTATATGTGTGCATATTGTCTAATATTTTACATTGTAGATAACATGGTGCTTGGTGTGGCACAGAAGATCATGTTATCAGTTCCTTGTAAAATATAAGTAGAGGCTCACAACCAAGATGGTTTTGGACAAACCATTGGCATGGTTGTAGTGTAGCTTGGTATTGTTTTGTCTTGAATATAAAGTTACACTAGTACACTTAGGTGTATTGAGTAGGACCGACATAGAGGTGATTCAATTTAGTACTGACTACATAATTGAATCGGACCTCGGATGTTATGTTGTACATGCTCTTAATCCTGATATAATAACGGGCACATATACTTAGTATTTATTTCTTTGATTTACCAGAGGGTGAGATTTAGATGGATTAAATCAATATGCCCGGTAAGTTGGGAAATAATATTATTTACATGGTGTGCCGTTGATTATAGGAGGAAACCGTGTCCTATATATTAGGTTGATGATGTCCCCTTGAGGAGCTCATAAGGTTCATCATGTAAACCCAGCTGGTTGACTTAGTCAACATGATGATAAGGTTGAGTGGTACTACTCGAGGAATTAGATGTTAATTAATTGATGGTCAGTAAATCAATTAATTAACGGACATTCGATATCTTAAACACGGGGAGATAAATGTACAAATAATATATGGAGCCCATATTAATTTATGGGGGTTGGTGAGGTAGTTCAATGATGATCCTCTAGTGGAATGGAACATCATTGATGGATCAAGTTTGTGTGGTTCCGATCCATCGGGTGGCCAAGATCCAACTCCTCCTTATGGTCCCTATCGTAGCCTAATATAATCCTTGTGAAGTCTAGATCCAAGAATGTAAAACAAAACCTAGAACCAACGGTTGGGATTAAATCCCTAGATCCGATGGTTAGGATGAAACCCTAGAACCAACGGTTGGGATTAAATCCCTAGATTCGATGGTTAGGATGAAACCCTAGAATCGACGGTTGGGACTAAATCCCTAGATATGACGGTTGGGATAAAACCCTAGATCCGACGGATGGGATGAAACCCTAGATCCGACGGTTGGGATGAAATCATAGATCCGACGGTTGGGATGAAACCCTAGATCCGACGGTGGAGATTAAATCTCTAGATCCGACGGTGGAGATTAAAGGAATCCTAAGCCTAACTCTATAAAAGGAAAGCTTAGGGTTGGGCGGCAAGTAATCAATTTGAATTGGGATTAGGGTTTGGAGCAAAGGTGGGCGGCTAGGGTTTGGAGCAAAAGTGGGCGGCAACCATCTTCCATCAATTGTTGCCGGCGCCCACTTCCTTCCATCAAGACTTGGCCGACGCCCATCCTATAGGCCTCTCCCTTCTTCCTTGGCTGGCGATTCTCCTTCCATTGGTGGCCGGCGTTCATCTTCCTCCATACTCTCCAAGGTGGCCGGCGGTTCTCCTTCCATTGGTGGACGGCGCATCATCCACTTGTTCCTTGGCCGGCGGTTGCATCAAACATTCTATCTTGGTGGCCGATTCTAGAAAGGAAAGGTATTTGTTGGTTCTTCTCTTTGTTCACAGTGGACAAGGAAGGGAAGAATGCGATCTAGAAGGCTTCTACTCGTGGAGGATCTTCGTCCACACGTCGTCCACGAGAAGGATAGGACATACGGTAGAAGATCGTAAGGTATAAAGTTTTATAACTTTATTTTCAGATCTGAGAATGTTCTTTTAATTGTTGATTATACAATTATGCATATGTATATATTTTGTATAATCATGGACCCCGAAGACAAACACAAAAACCGGCGATCCGTCCGTCGTCTCTTCCGCGGCTAATCAACTAGAAGAGTTGTGTTGCTTGAACAACTAGTTTGTTCAAGCGACCACTCAAGTTGTTAGCACGACGATGAATAGGTTGTGCTAAGGAAACTCATCCCATCCGGATTAGTTCTTTCATTAATGAAAATTTTAATCCGGGGACATGAGAGCCAATGAGCCTCCGAAGCGACTCCCTTCAAGTGGTATCAGAGCCAGGTTTCCGATTTTGTGTGTTTAGGATTCGGTTAATTTTTATGCACTTATTCCTATATTATATGTGTCGGATAATAGTAGGATATGCGTAGTTTAACTCTTTGGTTGCAAGCATAAGATCCGACTATTATGGCCATATGTGTGTATGTGATTGGATGTGTGTAAATCTTTATTATTTGAATCCTCGGGGTTGACGAGGCTAGATTAGTATTTAATTTTTGTAATTAAATATGGCATTGTTTAGCCGCTCATTTTAGTTTACTTTCGATCTAGATTATTTTTACACTCCTTCGTGGAGTATAGGATCGATGGATGTAAATTAAAATAGTTTTATCTCGGCTCGGATCTCTTTGGTGACTTGCGCACGGGAAAAGATGGACACGACGGGATGCATATTGGAGGACAATGCCATAATAGTTGGAAAAATTCTGTTTTTTCCATATTTATTGCTTATTTGTTTTATATTCATGTTGTGTATGTTTTAAAATTCCTCATTTTCAATTTACTAAGTGGGAGAGGGAAATTTTAATTAATTCCCACGACCTCCATTACAATTTGACGTGTGATGCAAACAAACTTGTGTGTTGGCTCTGAGTGCCTTCCTCTCTGCGAACGGGTTTGTTTGCGGATCACTAGGTCAAATAAAGGTTATAGGAAATTATCTAGGAGCATGTGTACTTCCACAACGGTAAGGCACATAATCCGAAATAATTCCCTTAGTATCGTGTAATGGTGCACACTTAGATGCAAATAAAAGTATCCTCCCCATCGGAGTCACTGCTTTTATTTGTAGGGCCAAAGAGGAACCAACTATTAATTTTATTTGTCAAAAAGTAAGGTTGACAAGATAATAAAATTAATGGGTAAAACCTCCTCTTACAAATGTAGAATTCGTATACGTCCACACAGCGTGGCATGCAATATTCTCGGTGATTTGAGGTGTTGGTTAATTTCGGGATTTTATTGTTTTGAGAAATCAATAATATTTGAAATCTAATATTTTGATCATTGTGATTCTTAGGATTTTCAAATGGCTTTCAACCCACTTACTATGATGCTAAAGGAAACAAACTTACTGTACCCAAATAATAATGATTGGAAAAGAAATTTGGATAGTGTCTTAACTGTCGATGAGTGTCCTCCTAGGCCTGCAGATGATTCTGGGTAAAAGGAACTTTTCGGATACCAGAATTGAGCTGCTAGGCAGGAAGCCATGGTTGCTCAGAAGGTTTCTACTTCTAAGCCGAAAGGCAAGAAGAAGAAGAAACAAGGTAGAGCAAAGGTGGTGGGAGGATCTCAGGGAGTGAAGAAGCCGAAAGGCAAGTGCTTCACTTGTAGGCAGATTGGACATTGGAAGGTGGACTGTCCTCGCCGAAAGAACAAAGGTATATCTTCTTGTTTAGTTGTTGAAACATGTTTAGCGGTGTTATCTACCAGTGCCTGGTGTGTAGATATAGGAGCCACTGATCATGTCTGCAATACTTTGCAGGGGTTCCAGGAAACCCGACGACTAGCTGAGGGAGAAATCATCGTCTTCATGGGCAATGCTTCAAAGGTGGCAGCTATTGCAGTGGGAGACGTTTATTTATCTTTTGATAGGAATAAAGTTTTGGTTTTGAGAAATTGTATTTATGTACCTACTTTTAGAAAGAATTTAATTTCAGTTTCTAAATTGTTTATGGATGGATATTCTGTTTCTTTTAATGACAAAGTGGTTATAAAAAGGAATAGGGAGATTATCTGTTCTAGTATATTGGTTGGCAATTTATATACTCTTGAACCAAAAACTCCCACGATGCATATAGAAGTAAATAACTCATCTTCTAAATCTAATAAGAGAAAAGAACCTTAGCAAATGAACCAAACATATCTTTGGCATCTAAGGCTTGGTCATATTAACCTAAGTAGAATTCAAAGGTTGATAGCTGATGGACCTTTGGGTTCATTAGTGGTGGAGGATCTCCCAACCTGCGAATCTTGCTTGGAAGGTAAAATGACCAAGAGGCCTTTCAAGGCCAAGGGGTATAGAGCCAAAGATGTGTTAGAATTGGTTCATTCTGATTTTTGCGGTCCTATGTCTATCCAGGCAAGAGGTGGCTTTGAATACTTCGTCTCTTTTATAGACGATTATTCAAGATATGGATACATTTACTTGATACACCGCAAGTCTGAATGCTTTGACAGGTTCAAAGAATTTAAGGCTGATGTGGAGAACCGTCAAGGTAAAAGTATCAAGACATTACGATCTGATCGTGGTGGCGAGTACCTCTTGGGAGAGTTTAGGAATTACTTATCAGAGGCTGGGATTCAATCCCAATTGTCTGCACCTGGCACACCCCAGCAGAATGGTGTAGCGGAGCGAAGGAATAGGACTCTTATGGAGATGGTCAGATCGATGATGAGTTATTCTGAGTTGCCTATTTCGTTCTGGGGGTATGCACTGGATACGGCAATGTATACTCTGAACTTGGTTCCATCCAAATTAGTACCTTCTACCCCTGTAGAATTGTGGACTGGACGAAAGCCTAGTCTAAGACATATTCGGATATGGGGGAGTCCAGCACATGTGTTGAAGGCTGATGCTGGTAAGTTGGAACCTCGTACAAAAGTATGCATGTTTGTTGGCTACCCTAAGGGAATGAAAGGTGGTTTATTTTATAATCCTAGAGATCAGAGGGTGATCGTTAGCATGAACGCCAGATTTCTAGAGGAGGATTATGTAATGAACCACAAGCCCAAGAGTAGGATTGTTCTTGAGGAGTTGGCAGGGGAAGTCCCGACTTCAGTACCACCGGTACAAGAGGAGACACCACAAGTCACTGCACCGCGTGTCACTGAGCATATACAGGAGGTACCTCGTCGTAGTGGGAGGGTTGTTAGACAACCCGATAGATTCATGTTTTTGGGAGAGTCTTCGGACTTAGTCCCTGGTGAACATGAACCTGATCCCTGGACATATGACGAGGCAATCCAAGATAGAGATGCGGTATCTTGGCAAAGAGCGATGAATTCAGAGATAGAATATATAGATTCTAATCAAGTCTGGGAGCTAGTAGAGCCACCCGATGGTGTAAAAACCATTGGATGCAAGTGGATCTACAAGAGAAAGAGAGGAGTAGACGGGAAGGTTGAGACCTTCAAAGCTAGGCTTGTTGCGAAAGGGTATACTCAGAAAGAGGGTATCGATTATGAGGAGACCTTTTCGCCGGTAGCTATGCTTAAGTCTATCCGGATTCTCTTATCTATAGCTGCTCATATGGATTATGAGATTTGGCAGATGGATGTCAAGACAGCTTTCCTTAACGGAAGTCTTGAGGAGAACATCTATATGCGACAACAGGAGGATTCATTGCTAAAGGCAAAGAGCATCTTGTATGTAAGCTTAATCGGTCCATTTATGGATTGAAGCAAGCTTCTAGATCTTGGAACATCCGCTTTGATGAGGTAATCCAGTCATATGGATTTATTCAAAGTCTGGATGAGCCTTGTGTATACAAGAGATGTGACGGAAACGTAGTGGTGTTTCTTGTACTATACGTAGATGACATTTTGTTAGTTGGCAACAATATCAAAGTGTTATCAGACGTAAGGGTATGGTTGTCCAAACAGTTTGACATGAAGGACTTGGGAGAAGTGGGACACATCCTTGGGATCAAAGTTATAAGGGATCGCAAGAAAAGGATGTTGTGCTTATCTCAAGCTTCATACATTGACACTATCCTTCATCGTTTTAGCATGCAGAACTCCAAGAAAGGTTTTCTACCTTTTAGGCATGGAGTTCCTTTATCTAAAGAGATGTGTCCCAAAACATCAAAGGAGATAGAGGACATGAAGGCGGTTCCTTATGCTTCGGCAGTAGGAAGCCTTATGTATGCTATGCTATGTACGAGACCGGATATCTGCTTTGCCGTGGGCATGGTTAGCAGATATCAGAGTAATCCTGGACAGGGACATTGGACTGCGGTAAAGCATATATTGAAGTACCTGAGAAGGACTAGGGATTATATACTGGTTTACCGGGCAGATCAATTAGTCCCTGTGGGTTACACGGATTCGGATTTCCAATCAGATAGGGACAAGAGTAAGTCTACCTCGGGGTTTGTGTTTACTTTTGGAGGTGGAGCCATAGTATGTAGGAGTGTCAAGCAGAAATGCGTGGCGGACTCTACCATGGAAGCTGAGTATGTGGCAGCCTCTGAGGCAGCCAAGGAAGCTGTATGGCTCAGAAACTTCTTGATGGACTTGGATGTGATTCCTGGTTTGCCCAGAACTATCACAATTTATTGTGATAACAGTGGTGCAGTTGCAAACTCGAAGGAACCACGAGCCCATAAGGCGAGTAAACACATAGAGCGCAAGTACCACCTTATACGAGAGATCGTAAAGCGAGGAGAACTTGATGTCGCCAAGATTGCATCAGAGGATAACCTGGCGGATCCATTCACTAAGGCCCTGTTGGGAATTGAATGCCCGCTAGAGGGGGGGGTGAATAGCGGCGACCCGTACGGTGATGGAAATCGATCGCGTTTGTGTCTACAAAAACTCGTTATGCGCAGCGGAATAGAAACAATAGAAGCAATAACGAAATACAATCACAAACACAAACACAACACAAGCATATAACGTGGTTCGAAACCGTAACGGTTCCTACTCCACGGATCGAGCTCTAACGAGCTCTAGCGACGCCAATGCAATCACTAATCAATAAACTCCTTCTCGACAACAAGTCGGAGGCGGAGAAACCTCGTACACAAGATTACAACAATAATCTAAAGAAATACAAGCAAATACAAAGGAAATGTAAAGAACACTTTACAAAACTAGGGTTTGAGCGCTTTGCTTGTTGGTTGCTTGGATGAGGTTGAAGGGCCCTGAAATGCACCTGCAAATCGCCTTCAAATCGCCTCAAGAAAGCTCCCCAAGAACTGATGTCGCAATCTCCACGAACAACCTCGATTTCCGCTACCGCGCCGATCGCCATAAGTCCTCACGACCGCCAACATCAGAGCTGTGAGACAACGGCTCAATCCACGCTGGAAAAACTCCAACGGGACTCTCACCAGTCGACTGCCAACATTGGCGGCCGATCGCTAACGCCCGTAGTCGCTCGGTCACGGCTACGGAGCGCTTGCTCGACACTCGATTAGCGATCGCCATCCATAGCGATCGCTGCAGCTAATCGCTTCCAATGAGCAATGATCGCCAAGGCACTTTCAGCCTTGAATGGCAGTCGAGCTCTAGTCGACTCCTGGCAGTCGAACCGGCCATAATGCCAGTCGACTGCCAACCTCAAGAATGAGGTTTTAACCCAAGTATGGTGCCCCCATACTTGCTAGACCACCCTTAGCCTAGACCTAAGCCTTCTAGCCACCTCCATCAGCCTCACGCCTCTCGGATCCCTCCAAGTCATCCATGACTTGTTCATCCATCGCGCTAGCTTCCAGGTGCTTCCATCGGCTATGTCATGCTAACGGTGTCTACACCGCCAAGGCACATTGGACTTATGCCGCCAAGACTCCGCTTGGACTTTACGCCGCCAATATCAATCCCCTTGGACTTCTCAAATGCCAAGACTCAAGCTTGGACTTTCCCTTGCCAACCCATGTTGGACTTTCCATGCCAAGACCATGCTTGGACTTTCCCTTGCCAACCCATGTTGGACTTTTCAAATGCCAAGACCATGCTTGGACTTTCCCTTGCCAACCCATGTTGGACTTTCCATGCCAAGACCCATGCTTGGACTTTTCTTGTGCCAAGTACTCAAGACTTGGACTTTCCCAAATGCCAAGTGTCCCACTTGGACTTTCCATGCCAAGTACCCATGACTTGGACTTTACCTTGCCAAGACCCATGCTTGGACTTTCCCATTGCCAAGTGCTCAAGACTTGGACTTTCCATTTGCCAAGAGTCCCACTTGGACTTTCCATTGCCAAGTACCCATGACTTGGACTTTACCTTGCCAAGACCCATGCTTGGACTTTCACATGGTCAACCCTGGTCAACCATCAAGTCAATTATAACCTGGGTCGATTGTATAAACAATCTCCCCAACATATTAACCGACATTAATGTCAAACATCAATGCCAAAACACTTTGTTCAAATATACTTTGTCAAACATCAAAACATCACTCGAGTCAAACTCGAGTCCTGGTCAATCGTGACCTGGGCCGATTGCACCAACAATCTCCCCCTTTTTGATGTTTGACAAAAACCAAACAAATCATGAGTTAGAGCACTAACTCAAATCCCTTACCAATTATCCCAAATTGGTAAACACTCACCAAATGTTCTCTCCCAAACATTTCCAAAACATCCTCCCAAACATTCTCCCCCGAACATTCTCCCCCTTTTTGACTAACATCAAAAAGGTTTTCTCTCCAAGGAGGTCAATGTCTCATGTCCCAATGAGATCGTACAATCTCCCCCTTGATCAAAAATACCTAGGATGCCTACCATCTTCCTAGTGATAAGTCCCATATCACTCAAGAGAGGCAATCCTGTCTCACTCTCCCAATTTCCAAATTGGGTATCAAACACCCATCAATTTTTCAATTGATAACATTCTCCCCATAAAAAAAACATCCATCATTCCAAGATGGATACCTCCCCCTAAAGGCTTGCTTCCCCTTTGACCATTGCACCAACAATGTCCTTGGAAAGCCCCTAAGCCAATAGGAACTCTAAACCATCAAAATTAAGGTTCTAAGTTCAACATAGAACTTTTACTCACCCTAAATTTGATACTTTGACCTAACATAACTCCCAATCCATATCCAATGGATTTTCACCCTTCATAATGCTTCCCAAAGCATATCCTAGGGTTAGGAGTGGTTAGGGACCTTTACCATAGCTGAAAACGGGCTAAACAAACCTTGTTAACCCAAAATCAGACCTGGCAATGACTCGACAGAATCACCGAATCGCCATCCATCACCGATCCGCCACTAATCGGCGGTAGCTGAAATTCTTGAATTTCAGCTATCAGTTCGAATTTTAGAAATTCATAAATAATTATACGTATATCAAAAAATCATGAAAATTCATACGTATAATACTTATGACCAATACAATGGGTGAAAAATGTTTTAAAATTATTTTACCCATAAAATATCGAAATTGATACAAATTTCAAAAGTGAAGAAAACTTCTACGTTTTTGGCTCACTTTGTATCAATCTCATCAATGGTGATTGCTATCAAAAGATAGACTTCACCAAGGTTTTCTAAATTGATTTTAAAATGATTTTGAAAACCTTATTTTGGATCATATTCCTTGGGCTCTATGTACATGACTTGTACACAAGCTTTCCCAATGATCCACCAATAAAATTAGATGAGTTTTAGTTCATCTAGATGCAAAAACTATGCACCTTGAACTCAACTCATATCCTAGCATCTCACATGTATCTAGGGTGTATAAATACACATACATGTCAATTGGATGTGAGATGTGGGTTTTGTTCTCCCTAAACTAGGGTTTCATGCATTTTTCTAAGGCAACTCTACTTGATTCCCTTATAAATGGGACTCCAAGTCATGCCATAGTCCTTAAATCAATTTTAATCAATTTAGATGCATGAAAATGATCATGGCATAATGATAGAAAAATAAGTATATGCTCATAATCATGATGTCATGGCATATGATATAAAAATAATCATACATGACATTAACCTAAAACCTAAGTATGATCATGACATTTAGATGATAAAAGTAAACATGATGTCATGTCATGGCATATGGCAAACAAATCATGGCATATAAAATATATAGGTATAATAATACCTAAATTTTAATATTAATTGCCATTTGTTGAGACTTGTTGAGATTTAAACATATTTTGCCATATTAACCTAATCTCCCTAGTGTGCCAAAAACCCAAAATGGCACACCAACCTCTAAACCTAAATTGTGCCAAAATGATCATTTTATCAAACTTCATAATTAATATTGGCACATCCTAAAATCTTTTAGGATTAAAAACTCAAATGTATTTTCAAGGTAACCATAACCTTGAAAATAACCTAAAATGTCACCTTTGTTATGGTTGAGTTAACTACCCATCCAATCAAGGTTGACACACCCTAAACCCATCTTAGCGTGAATCAATCACGCTCTTAGGAACCCAAAAACGATTTGAACTCCTAGGGTTACTTAGGTATTCCTTAGGGATAACCTCCCTAGATACCTTCCTAATGACCCTCCTAGGCTTGTTAGCCTTGGTCATTTGGATGTTACCTAGGTTGACTCTAGGGGTGACTCCCCTTGCAACCTTCTTAGTGGCCACCCTAGGTTTCCTAGAAACCCTAGCCACTAGGCATATCCTTTGGTCAACTCTAGGGATGACTTCCCTATTGACCTTGGTCTTCCTAGACCTAGTTTGTGTTCTATAGTCAAATGGAACACAATGATAAGCCACCTTAGGCTTAGGTTTGTGACCCAAACCATTCTTGCCCTTGGTTGACTTTTGCTTCTTGGGTCCTAGATGTTGACTTTGACTTTTGGACCTTGACTTTTGATCATTTGACCCTTTAAATTGATTTTGTATAATTTTAAGGGTCTTCTCAAGTTTTTCAAGCCTTGACCTCAAGACTTGATTTTCCTTTTCTAATTGCCCAATTTTAGAGTTTTGATTTAAATCATGGGCATTTGACTTTCTTGGCATATGCCTAGTCCATTTTGGATTAAAACCTAGATGTTCCCCTATTTTCTTAATTGATTCCCTAGGTAGAATATTTTTAGGGATATATGACCTAGAGGTGTTCTTAGGTAAATTATTTTTAGGGACATTAGTCCCAAATTTCTCCCTATTTCCTAAATGCACACTCTTAGCTCCTAAGCAAAAATACTTGTTCTTATTAGCATGCTTTTCATAAATTGCAAGTGAATTGAAATCCCTAGCATGCTTTTGCTTATAAATTGAAGAAGAAGCAAAATTAGAAGTTACCCTAGGGTTTGCCTTAGCTCCCCCTACATATGATGCTCCATTTTGAGTCTTCTTGTCCCCCTTCATGCATTGACTCCGGAAATGTCCCGGTTGTCGGCACTTGAAGCAAATTACTTGTTCTTTGCTTCTTTGACTTTGGGCACCAACTTCCTTGATTTTTGGCACGGGTGGAGTCTTCTTAACCCGTTTAGGACACTTACTCTTGTAGTGTCCTTGCTCCCTACACTCAAAGCATATAATATGTATTTTATTTAAATTTAAATTGCTTGAGTTACCTAGGTTAATGAGGACCGGAATTGGACTTTGGACTTCTTCATCTTGACCGGATGTCGAAGCTTCTTCTTGATGTTCCGGTGTTGAGGAAACTCTAATCTCCTCCATCCTAGAAGTGGATACTTCTTCCACTTCCTCCACCAATCTGGAAGTTGATTCCCTATCAACTTCGGACTCCTCAAGCTCTTTTGATGGAGATGTGCTTGCTTGAGCTTGAGAGGGTGTGCACTCCTCTTCTTCTTCTTCTTCTTGTTGAATTGATAATGAATTTTAATGGAGCTTTGCCACTTGGCTCCATAGCTCCTTGGCATCTATATAATTACCTAACATACACAAGATATTGTTAGGTATTAACTCAACCAAAAACATTATTACCTTGGTGTTTTTCTCAAAGGCTTGGACTTGCTCTTCGGTCCATCTCTTCTTTTTGAGGAAACCACCTTTTGGTCCTCTTGGCAATTCAAAGCCTTCCATTAAGATAGACCATTCTTCGAAGTCCCTCATCATTAGGTAGTCTTCGATCCTTGCCTTCCATTGACTAAATCCTTCTTGTCCATAGAAGGAATAGGGGACCGGTGTGTTGATGTCCCATCTGAGCTTGTCTTGGAGTTCCATCTTTACCCTCTAGCGTCTTGCTCCCGGTTGTTAATCCGTTGAAGAGCCACCAGGCTCTGATACCACTTGTTGGGAATTGAATGCCCGCTAGAGGGGGGGGGGGGTGAATAGCGGCGACCCGTACGGTGATGGAAATCGATCGCGTTTGTGTCTACAAAAACTCGTTATGCGCAGTGGAATAGAAACAATAGAAGCAATAACGAAATACAATCACAAACACAAACACAACACAAGCATATAACGTGGTTCGAAACCGTAACGGTTCCTACTCCACGGATCGAGCTCTAACGAGCTCTAGCGACGCCAATTCAATCACTAATCAATAAACTCCTTCTCGACAACAAGTCGGAGGCGGAGAAACCTCGTACACAAGATTACAACAATAATCTAAAGAAATACAAGCAAATACAAAGGAAATGTAAAGAACACTTTACAAAACTAGGGTTTGAGCGCTTTGCTTGTTGGTTGCTTGGATGAGGTTGAAGGGCCCTGAAATGCACCTGCAAATCGCCTTCAAATCGCCTCAAGAAAGCTCCCCAAGAACTGATGTCGCAATCTCCACGAACAGCCTCCTTTTAACTCGCTGGCCGATTTCCACGCGATCGCCATAAGTCCCGATCGACCGCTAACATCAGAGGAGACAACAGCTCAATCCACGCTGGAAAAACTCCAACGGGACTCTCACCAGTCGACTGCCAACATTGGCAGTCGACTGCCAACGCCCGTAGTCGATCGCCACGGCCTACGGAGCGCTTCGCTCGACACTCGATTAGCCGATCGCCATCCATGGCGATCGATCGCCGAGTCAATCGCCCAATGAGCAACGATCGCCAAGGCACTTTCAGCCTTGAATGGCAGTCGAGCTCTAGTCGACTCCTGGCAGTCGAACCGGCCATAATGCCAGTCGACTGCCAACCTCAAGAATGAGGTTTTAACCCAAGTATGGTGCCCCCATACTTGCTAGACCACCCTTAGCCTAGACCTAAGCCTTCTAGCCACCTCCATCAGCCTCACGCCTCTCGGATCCCTCCAAGTCATCCATGACTTGTTCATCCATCGCGCTAGCTTCCAGGTGCTTCCATCGGCTATGTCATGCTAACGGTGTCTACACCGCCAAGGCCCATTGGACTTATGCCGCCAAGACTCCGCTTGGACTTTACGCTGCCAATATCAATCCCCTTGGACTTCTCAAATGCCAAGACACAAGCTTGGACTTCCCTTGCCAACCCATGTTGGACTTCTCAAATGCCAAGACCATGCTTGGACTTTCCCTTGCCAACCCATGTTGGACTTTTCAAATGCCAAGACCATGCTTGGACTTTCCCTTGCCAACCCATGTTGGACTTTCCATGCCAAGACCCATGCTTGGACTTTTCTTGTGCCACGTACTCAAGACTTGGACTTTCCCAAATGCCAAGTGTCCCACTTGGACTTTCCATGCCAAGTACCCATGACTTGGACTTTACCTTGCCAAGACCCATGCTTGGACTTTCCCATTGCCAAGTGCTCAAGACTTGGACTTTCCATTTGCCAAGAGTCCCACTTGGACTTTCCATTGCCAAGTACCCATGACTTGGACTTTACCTTGCCAAGACCCATGCTTGGACTTTCACATGGTCAACCCTGGTCAACCATCAAGTCAATTATAACCTGGGTCGATTGTATAAACAATCTCCCCAACATATTAACCGACATTAATGTCAAACATCAATGCCAAAACACTTTGTTCAAATATACTTTGTCAAACATCAAAACATCACTCGAGTCAAACTCGAGTCCTGGTCAATCGTGACCTGGGCCGATTGCACCAACAATCTCCCCCTTTTTGATGTTTGACAAAAACCAAACAAATCATGAGTTAGAGCACTAACTCAAATCCCTTACCAATTATCCCAAATTGGTAAACACTCACCAAATGTTCTCTCCCAAACATTTCCAAAACATCCTCCCAAACATTCTCCCCCGAACATTCTCCCCCTTTTTGACTAACATCAAAAAGGTTTTCTCTCCAAGGAGGTCAATGTCTCATGTCCCAATGAGATCGTACAATCTCCCCCTTGATCAAAAATACCTAGGATGCCTACCATCTTCCTAGTGATAAGTCACATATCACTCAAGAGAGGCAATCCTGTCTCACTCTCCCAATTTCCAAATTGGGTATCAAACACCCATCAATTTTTCAATTGATAACATTCTCCCCATAAAAAAAACATCCATCATTCCAAGATGGATACCTCCCCCTAAAGGCTTGCTTCCCCTTTGACCATTGCACCAACAATGTCCTTGGAAAGCCCCTAAGCCAATAGGAACTCTAAACCATCAAAATTAAGGTTCTAAGTTCAACATAGAACTTTTACTCACCCTAAATTTGATACTTTGACCTAACATAACTCCCAATCCATATCCAATGGATTTTCACCCTTCATAATGCTTCCCAAAGCATATCCTAGGGTTAGGAGTGGTTAGGGACCTTTACTATACCATAAATAAAACGGGCTAAACAAACCTTGTTAACCCAAAATCGAGACTGGCAATCGACTCCAGAATCGATGTCGAATCGATCCATCCATCGATCATTGCCACCAGTAGCGATCGGTAGCTAATTTCGAATTTCATTTATCGATTCAATTTTAGAAATTCATAAATAATTATACGTATATCGAAAAATCATGAAAATTCATACGTATAATACTTATGACCAATACAATGGGTGAAAAATGTTTTAAAATTATTTTACCCATAAAATATCGAAATTGATACAAATTTCAAAAGTGAAGAAAACTTCTACGTTTTTGGCTCACTTTGTATCAATCTCATCAATGGTGATTGCTATCAAAAGATAGACTTCACCAAGGTTTTCTAAATTGATTTTAAAATGATTTTGAAAACCTTATTTTGGATCATATTCCTTGGGCTCTATGTACATGACTTGTACACAAGCTTTCCCAATGATCCACAAATAAAATTAGATGAGTTTTAGTTCATCTAGATGCAAAAACTATGCACCTTGAACTCAACTCATATCCTAGCATCTCACATGTATCTAGGGTGTATAAATACACATACATGTCAATTGGATGTGAGATGTGGGTTTTGTTCTCCCTAAACTAGGGTTTCATGCATTTTTCTAAGGCAACTC
The DNA here is from genome assembly GCA_025175895.1 of Wurfbainia villosa. Lineage (NCBI taxonomy): Eukaryota > Viridiplantae > Streptophyta > Magnoliopsida > Zingiberales > Zingiberaceae > Wurfbainia > Wurfbainia villosa. The sequence continues at coordinate 30,532,823 of CM045992.1, read as the reverse complement.
TACTTGATTCCCTTATAAATGGGACTCCAAGTCATGCCATAGTCCTTAAATCAATTTTAATCAATTTAGATGCATGAAAATGATCATGGCATAATGATAGAAAAATAAGTATATGCTCATAATCATGATGTCATGGCATATGATATAAAAATAATCATACATGACATTAACCTAAAACCTAAGTATGATCATGACATTTAGATGATAAAAGTAAACATGATGTCATGTCATGGCATATGGCAAACAAATCATGGCATATAAAATATATAGGTATAATAATACCTAAATTTTAATATTAATTGCCATTTGTTGAGACTTGTTGAGATTTAAACATATTTTGCCATATTAACCTAATCTCCCTAGTGTGCCAAAAACCCAAAATGGCACACCAACCTCTAAACCTAAATTGTGCCAAAATGATCATTTTATCAAACTTCATAATTAATATTGGCACATCCTAAAATCTTTTAGGATTAAAAACTCAAATGTATTTTCAAGGTAACCATAACCTTGAAAATAACCTAAAATGTCACCTTTGTTATGGTTGAGTTAACTACCCATCCAATCAAGGTTGACACACCCTAAACCCATCTTAGCGTGAATCAATCACGCTCTTAGGAACCCAAAAACGATTTGAACTCCTAGGGTTACTTAGGTATTCCTTAGGGATAACCTCCCTAGATACCTTCCTAATGACCCTCCTAGGCTTGTTAGCCTTGGTCATTTGGATGTTACCTAGGTTGACTCTAGGGGTGACTCCCCTTGCAACCTTCTTAGTGGCCACCCTAGGTTTCCTAGAAACCCTAGCCACTAGGCATATCCTTTGGTCAACTCTAGGGATGACTTACCTATTGACCTTGGTCTTCCTAGACCTAGTTTGTGTTCTATAGTCAAATGGAACACAATGATAAGCCACCTTAGGCTTAGGTTTGTGACCCAAACCATTCTTGCCCTTGGTTGACTTTTGCTTCTTGGGTCCTAGATGTTGACTTTGACTTTTGGACCTTGACTTTTGATCATTTGACCCTTTAAATTGATTTTGTATAATTTTAAGGGTCTTCTCAAGTTTTTCAAGCCTTGACCTCAAGACTTGATTTTCCTTTTCTAATTGCCCAATTTTAGAGTTTTGATTTAAATCATGGGCATTTGACTTTCTTGGCATATGCCTAGTCCATTTTGGATTAAAACCTAGATGTTCCCCTATTTTCTTAATTGATTCCCTAGGTAGAATATTTTTAGGGATATATGACCTAGAGGTGTTCTTAGGTAAATTATTTTTAGGGACATTAGTCCCAAATTTCTCCCTATTTCCTAAATGCACACTCTTAGCTCCTAAGCAAAAATACTTGTTCTTATTAGCATGCTTTTCATAAATTGCAAGTGAATTGAAATCCCTAGCATGCTTTTGCTTATAAATTGAAGAAGAAGCAAAATTAGAAGTTACCCTAGGGTTTGCCTTAGCTCCCCCTACATATGATGCTCCATTTTGAGTCTTCTTGTCCCCCTTCATGCATTGACTCCGGAAATGTCCCGGTTGTCGGCACTTGAAGCAAATTACTTGTTCTTTGCTTCTTTGACTTTGGGCACCAACTTCCTTGATTTTTGGCACGGGTGGAGTCTTCTTAACCCGTTTAGGACACTTACTCTTGTAGTGTCCTTGCTCCCTACACTCAAAGCATATAATATGTATTTTATTTAAATTTAAATTGCTTGAGTTACCTAGGTTAATGAGGACCGGAATTGGACTTTGGACTTCTTCATCTTGACCGGATGTCGAAGCTTCTTCTTGATGTTCCGGTGTTGAGGAAACTCTAATCTCCTCCATCCTAGAAGTGGATACTTCTTCCACTTCCTCCACCAATCCGGAAGTTGATTCCCTATCAACTTCGGACTCCTCAAGCTCTTTTGATGGAGATGTGCTTGCTTGAGCTTGAGAGGGTGTGCACTCCTCTTCTTCTTCTTCTTCTTGTTGAATTGATAATGAATTTTCATGGAGCTTTGCCACTTGGCTCCATAGCTCCTTGGCATCTATATAATTACCTAACATACACAAGATATTGTTAGGTATTAACTCAACCAAAAACTTTATTACCTTGGTGTTTTTCTCGAAGGCTTGGACTTGCTCTTCGGTCCATCTCTTCTTTTTGAGGAAACCACCTTTTGGTCCTCTTGGCAATTCAAAGCCTTCCATTAAGATAGACCATTCTTCGAAGTCCCTCATCATTAGGTAGTCTTCGATCCTTGCCTTCCATTGACTAAATCCTTCTTGTCCATAGAAGGAATAGGGGACCGGTGTGTTGATGTCCCATCTGAGCTTGTCTTGGAGTTCCATCTTTACCCTCTAGCGTCTTGCTCCCGGTTGTTAATCCGTTGAAGAGCCACCAGGCTCTGATACCACTTGTTGGGAATTGAATGCCCGCTAGAGGGGGGGGGGGTGAATAGCGGCGACCCGTACGGTGATGGAAATCGATCGCGTTTGTGTCTACAAAAACTCGTTATGCGCAGTGGAATAGAAACAATAGAAGCAATAACGAAATACAATCACAAACACAAACACAACACAAGCATATAACGTGGTTCGAAACCGTAACGGTTCCTACTCCACGGATCGAGCTCTAACGAGCTCTAGCGACGCCAATTCAATCACTAATCAATAAACTCCTTCTCGACAACAAGTCGGAGGCGGAGAAACCTCGTACACAAGATTACAACAATAATCTAAAGAAATACAAGCAAATACAAAGGAAATGTAAAGAACACTTTACAAAACTAGGGTTTGAGCGCTTTGCTTGTTGGTTGCTTGGATGAGGTTGAAGGGCCCTGAAATGCACCTGCAAATCGCCTCAAGAAAGCTCCCCAAGAACTGATGTCGCAATCTCCACGAACAGCCTCCTTTAACTGCGTGGTGGATTTCCGCGCGATCGCCATAAGTCCCGGATCGCTAACATCGTAGGGTGAGACAACGGCTCAATCCACGCTGGAAAAACTCCAACGGGACTCTCACCGATCGCTAACATTGGCGGTCGATCGCTAACGCCCGTCGATCGCTCGATCGGCTACGGAGCGCTTCTGTGATCGACTCGATTGGCGATCGATCGCCATCCATGGCGATCGCCCGCGGCAGTCAACTGCTCCAATGAGCAGTCGACTGCCAAGGCACTTTCAGCCTTGAATGGCAGTCGAGCTCTAGTCGACTCCTGGCAGTCGAACCGGCCATAATGCCAGTCGACTGCCAACCTCAAGAATGAGGTTTTAACCCAAGTATGGTGCCCCCATACTTGCTAGACCACCCTTAGCCTAGACCTAAGCCTTCTAGCCACCTCCATCAGCCTCACGCCTCTCGGATCCCTCCAAGTCATCCATGACTTGTTCATCCATCGCGCTAGCTTCCAGGTGCTTCCATCGGCTATGTCATGCTAACGGTGTCTACACCGCCAAGGCCCATTGGACTTATGCCGCCAAGACTCCGCTTGGACTTTACGCTGCCAATATCAATCCCCTTGGACTTCTCAAATGCCAAGACTCAAGCTTGGACTTTCCCTTGCCAACCCATGTTGGACTTCTCAAATGCCAAGACCATGCTTGGACTTTCCCTTGCCAACCCATGTTGGACTTTTCAAATGCCAAGACCATGCTTGGACTTTCCCTTGCCAACCCATGTTGGACTTTCCATGCCAAGACCCATGCTTGGACTTTTCTTGTGCCAAGTACTCAAGACTTGGACTTTCCCAAATGCCAAGTGTCCCACTTGGACTTTCCATGCCAAGTACCCATGACTTGGACTTTACCTTGCCAAGACCCATGCTTGGACTTTCCCATTGCCAAGTGCTCAAGACTTGGACTTTCCATTTGCCAAGAGTCCCACTTGGACTTTCCATTGCCAAGTACCCATGACTTGGACTTTACCTTGCCAAGACCCATGCTTGGACTTTCACATGGTCAACCCTGGTCAACCATCAAGTCAATTATAACCTGGGTCGATTGTATAAACAATCTCCCCAACATATTAACCGACATTAATGTCAAACATCAATGCCAAAACACTTTGTTCAAATATACTTTGTCAAACATCAAAACATCACTCGAGTCAAACTCGAGTCCTGGTCAATCGTGACCTGGGCCGATTGCACCAACAGGCCCTTCCAGCGAAAGCGTTTGATAGGCATGTGGAGGACATGGGGATCAGATGTATGGCAGTGTGATGACGGCATAGTCTTTTAGTATAAGTGGGAGATTGTTGGAATGTATACTGAAAGCCTAGCTCTTTTTGTATGAACATTTTATTTTGAAATAAGAATCACATGATCATTGTTTGCACTTTATATATTTATATGTGTGCATATTGTCTAATATTTTATATTGTAGATAACATGATGCTTGGTGTGGCACAGAAGATCATGTTATCAGTTCCGACGGTGGAGATTAAATCTCTAGATCCGACGGTGGAGATTAAAGGAGTCCTAAGCCTAACTCTATAAAAGGAAAGCTTAGGGTTGGGCGGCAAGTAATCAATTTGAATTGGGATTAGGGTTTGGAGCAAAGGTGGGCGGCTAGGGTTTGGAGCAAAAGTGGGCGGCAACCATCTTCCATCAATTGTTGCCGGCGCCCACTTCCTTCCATCAAGACTTGGCCGGCGCCCATCCTATAGGCCTCTCCCTTCTTCCTTGGCCGGCGGTTCTCCTTCCATTGGTGGCCGGCGTTCATCTTCCTCCATACTCTCCAAGGTGGCCGGCGGTTCTCCTTCCATTGGTGGTCGGCGCATCATCCACTTGTTCCTTGGCCGGCGGTTGCATCAAACATTCTATCTTGGTGGCTGGTTCTAGAAAGGAAAGGTATTTGTTGGTTCTTCTCTTTGTTCGCAGCGGACAAGGAAGGGAAGAACGCGATCTAGAAGGCTTCTACTCATGGAGGATCTTCGTCCACACGTCGTCCACGAGAAGGATAGGACATACGGTAGAAGATCGTAAGGTATAAAGTTTTATAACTTTATTTTCAGATCGGAGAATGTTCTTTTAATTGTTGATTATACAATTATGCATATGTATATATTTTGTATAATCATGGACCCCGAAGACAAATACAAAAACCGGCGATCCGTCAGTCGTCTCTTCCGCGGCTAATCAACTAGAAGAGTTGTGTTGCTTGAACAACTAGTTTGTTCAAGCGACCACTCAAGTTGTTAGCACGACGACGAATAGGTTGTGCTAAGGAAACTCATCCCATCCGGATTAGTTCTTTCATTAATGAAAATTTTAATCCGGGGACATGGGAGCCAATGAGCCTCCGAAGCGACTCCCTTCATCCTCGCCAAGGCTCTTCCTCCCAAATGATTGCTGCAACATTCCTTATGTACTTCTCAGAGCACCCATTCAGCATCTTCCTTCCCCAAGCATTTTAATAAGGGGAGCCCAAAGGACACCTTATATAGAATCCTATCCACAATTGTGAACCGCTTCGCTCTAGTCACCAAGATAGATGCTGCTCCTCTTTAATCAGAAACCTTCCCTTGCTGTAAATATGCCATAATATAAGTTCTCCAATCGAGGATATAATCAATTCCCAGTTCCACTTCTTCCACATTACATACCGCCCGGGAGTTGGGAACTTCCACACAAATCGAACTTGGCTGTCTCATCCCTTCTAGGGAACTAGCTAGCCAGGCCAATTCATCCATCTTTCGGTTGTTTTCTCTTGGAATATGCAGCAGGATGACATCTTGGAAATGACCTTTTTCTTTTTCAAAGGCTATCAAATCTTTTTGCAATCTCTCTTCCCGAACAACAAAAGCACCTTGGAGTTGTGACACCGCTAACTGGGAATCTGAATCCATGACAATTGAAGTCACCCCAATGGCTCTGGCAGCTTGCAATCCATCTAGGATGGCTTCATATTCTACTTCATTATTGGATGCCCAGTATCCTAGGTGAACTACTACACTGGTTTCCTCTTCTTTAGGAGATACCAACAGTACCCATTCCACTACCTGTAGATCCAGAAGACCCATCTACAAAAACATTCCACACCCTCTTCCCCTCTTCTTTGTTGACCGAACTATTCCCCGAACTGACAGGTACTTTTTCTAGGAAATCGGCTAATGACTGAACCTTGATAGCAGTTTGGGGATGGTAGTGAATATCATATTCACTTAGTTCCACAGCCCACTTGGCAAGCCTCCCTGAAAAATTAGGCTTAGTCACCACTTACCCAATTAGCTGTGAGTTAAGATGTTGATTGGATGGGATAGGAAGTATGACCTCAATTTATGGGTTGTCAGAACTAATTTGTATGTCAATTTCTCCAACTCAGTGTATCATGACTCTGCTCTTTTTAAGATATGACTGGTATAATAAATGGGATGTTGTTGAGAGCCTTCTTGCTTTAACAATACTGAATGGATAGCTCCCTCTGAGACAGCTAAATACATCCACAATGGCTCTCCTGAGACGGGTTTGGCTAGCAGAAGTAGTTCAACTAAATACTTCTTTAGTTCCTAGAAGGCTTGCTCACACTAATCATCTCATTAGAATTTAGCGGCCTTGCGCAGAATCCGAAAGAAGGGTAGCACCTTATCTACCGATCTGGCTATAAATTGAGACAAGAAAACTATTCTTCTTACTAACTTTTGAGTCTCCCGTAGATTAGTAGGTGACCTCATGTTACACAATGCTTGCACTTTCTCCGGATTGGCTTGCAGTCCCTTTTCTGTCACAATATATCCCAAAAATTTCCCACTCCTCACCCCGAACATACATTTCTTGGGATTCAACTTCATGTTGTACCACCTAAGGGTGGCAAAAATCTCCTCCAGATCTGTAATTAGATCTCGAGTGGTTTTTTGATTGGACGAGAATGTTATCAACATATACTTTCACATTCTTGCCTTTTTGTTCTGCAAAAATTTTATCCATGAGTCATTGATAAGTAGCTCTTGCATTCTTTAGGCTAAAAGGCATCACTACATAAGCATACATCCCTCCTACCAACACAAAACTGACACACTTCTAATCATCTTTCGCTAGTGGTATCTGTTGGGATGTATACTAAAAGCCTTGTTTGGGATGTATACTAAAAGCCTAGCTTTTGTATGGACATCTTCATTTTGAAATAAGAATCACATGATCATTGTTTGCATTTTATATTTATGCATATTGTCTGATACTTTACATTGTAGATAACATGGTGTGTGGTGTCGCATAGAAGATCATGTTATCAATTCCTTGTAGAGTATAAGTAGAGGCTCACAACCAAGATGGTTTTAGACAAACTATTAGTATGGTTGTAATGTAATTTGGTATTGGTTTATCTTAACCATAGAATTACACTAGTACACTTTGTGTGTATTGAGCATGACCGATTTAGAGGTGATTTAATTTATACTGACTATATAATTGAATCAGCCATCAGATATTATGGTGTACATGCTATTAATCCCGATATAATAACCGATATATGCACTTACTATTTATTTCTTTGATTTACCAATGGGCGAAATTTATGTGTTAAGTCGATAGGTCTGGTAAGTTGGGAAATAATATTATTTATATGGTGTGCTATTGATTATAAGAGGAAACCATGTCCTATACACTAGGATGATGATGTCCCCTTGAGGAGCTCATAAAGTTCGTCATGTAAATCCTGCAGGTGGACTTGGTCCAACATGATGATAAGGATGAGTGGTACTACTCATGAAGTTAGATATTGATTAATTAAATTGTCAGTAATTTAATTAATTAAACGACATTCGATATCTTAAACACGGGGAGATATTTTGTACAAATAATATGTGGAGCCTATATTTAATTATAAGGGTTGGTGAGGTAGATCAATGATGATCCTCTAGTGGAATGGATCATCATTAATGGATCGGGTTATATGTGGTTCGGATCCATTGGGTGGCCAAGATCCAACTTCTTCTCATGGTCCCTATTGTAGCCTATTATAAATACCTCATGAAGCCTAGATCTATAAGAGGAGGTGGAGAGGCAAGGGCACAGATGAGTTAGGGTTTTGCTTCTTCTAGGACCGACGGCAAGAGAGAATTAGGGTTTCCTTCTCTTCCTTTCTTTTGGCCGGCACTCCTTCTTCCTCTCCCTAGGGCCGGCGCCTCCTTTCCTCAAGCAAGGGTCGGCGCCTCCTCTCCCTCTCCTAGCACCGGTGGCAACAAGCAAGGAGGAAGGGGGTTCTCTCTTCCTCAATCTCCTCTCCTCTCTTTAGGGCCGGCAGACACCACTTCTTGGAGTTTTAGTGGTCGGTACAAGCAAGGAGAAGAGGAGAAGGCTTTGTGTTCGACACAAGAAAGGAGAAGAAGGGAGGGTTTTCTTCCCTTTTTCGGAGTGAGCAAGGAAGGGAAGATACATGGTCTAGGAGGCTTCAATTCTTGGAAGATTGTCGCCCACACGACGTCCAAGAAGAGGATAGGAATACAATAGAAGATCAAGAGGTAAAACAAGAGGTATAATCTTGTTTGATTTTAATTCTTGTTCTTTTTTATTTTGCATGTTGTTGATTAACATGGACCCCGATCATAAGCACAAAAATTGGCGATACCTTCATCATCTATTCTGCGGCTAATAGAGGAAAAGGATTAGGTTTCTTGAACAACAAGTTTGTTCAAGCAACCACTCAAATCGAATAGCACGATGATGAATTGGTTACTCGGGTAATCCATCTCTGTCCAGATTAGTTTTAATTAATAAAATTTTAATCTGGGGACGTGAGATAGGATCGCCATGCACAAGTGAATGAATCGAAGCGAAACTCCCTTTCAAGTTGTATCAGAGCCACGGTTTCCGGTTTTGTGTGTTTTGGATTCGGTTACTTTCACGCATTTATCATATATTGTTTATGCCAGATAATAGTAGGATGTGTGTAGGCTAACTTTTTGCTTGTAGACATAAGATCCAACTATTATGACTATGTGAATGTATGTGATTGTGTGTGTGATTGTAATTAATTATTTGAATTCTCGGGGTTGATGAGGCTAATTAGTATTTAATTTTTGTAATTAAATACGATATTGTTTAGCCGCTTATTTTAATTTACTTTTGATCTAGATATGTTGTACACTCCTTCGTGGAGTATAGGATCGATGGATGTAAATTAAAATATTTTATCTCGGCTTGGATCCCCTTGTGGCTTGCGCATGGTAAAGGGAGGAGCGGATGAGGTGGCAACACGACGGGAAGCATATTGGAAAAAAAAAGCTATAATAGTTGGAAATTTTTTTTTCATATTTATTGCTTATTGTTTGATATGCATGTTGTGTGTGTTTGAAAATTCCTCAATTTTAAAATACTAAGTGGGAGAGGGATATTTTTTAATTCCCGGGGCCTCCATTACAATTTGACATGTGATGCGAACAAACTTGTGCATTGACTCTGAGTGCCTTTCTCCATATCGAATGAGTTTGTTTTGCGGATCACTAGGTCAAATATGGTTATAAGAAATTATTTAGGAGCGTGTGTACTTCCCCATCGGAAGACACATAATCCGAGGTAATTGTCTTAGTATTGGGTAATGGTAAACACTTAGATGCAAATAAAAGTATGCTCTCTATTGGAGTCATTGTTTTTATTTGTAGGGCCGAAGAGGAACCAACTATTAATTTTATTTGTCAAAAAGTAAGGTTGACAGGATAATAAAATTAATGGGTAAAACCTCCTCTTACAAATGTAGAATTTGTATACGTCCACACTATCGTGGCATACGATATTCTCGGTGTTTTGAGGTGTTGGTTGATTTTAAAATTTTATTGTTTGAGGAATCAATAGATTTTTGAAATCTAATATTTTTTATCACTGTGATTCTTAGGTTTTTCAAAATGACTTTCAACCCACTTGCTGTGATTCTAAAAGAAAACAAACTTACTGGCCCCAATTATGTTGATTGGAAACGAAATCTGGACATTGTCTTCACTGCTGAGGAGTACAAATATGTACTCTTCGAAGAATGTCCTCCTAAGCCTACGGATGATCCTAGTGAAAAGGAGAAAGAGAGTTATAGGAAGTGGATCAAGGCAGATGAGATTGTGCGGTGTTACATTTTGGCTTCTATGTCAAATATATTACAACATCAGCATCAGGCCATGACTACTGCCTATGACATGATGCTCAATCTCAAAGATCTTTTCGGACACCAGAATCGGGCTGCTAGGCAGGAAGCTATGAGGAACTTGATGACGACCACCATGATTGAGGGAACACCCGTGAGGGATCATGTTCTCAAGATGATGGCTCATTTGAATGAGATGGAAGTCCTTGGAGCGGAGATCGATGGGGAAACCTAGGTCGATATCATTCTCCATTCTCTACCTAGAAGTTTTGAGTAGTTTCACCTGAACTACAACATGAATAAAAGGTTGTATTCATTGGCAAAGCTTTTGATCGAACTTCAGGCGGCAGAGGGGATTTTTTGTCAGAGTACTCATGCCATGGTTGCTTAAAAGGTTTCTACTTCTAAGCCGAATGACAAGAAGAAGAAACAAAGTTTAGCAAAGATGGCAGCAGGATCTCAGGAAGTAGTGAAGAAGCCGAAAGGCAAGTGCTTCACTTGCAAGCATACTAGACATTGAAAGGCGGACTGTCCTAACTGGAAATAAAACAAAGGTATATCTTTTAGTTTAGTCGTTGAAACATGATTAGCGGTGTTATCTATCGATACCTGGTGTGTAGATACAGGAGCCACTAATCATGTCTGCAATTCTTTGTAGGGGTTCCAGGAAACTAGATGACTAGATGAGGGAGAGATTATCGTCTACATGGGCAATGCTACGAAGGTGGTGGCTATTGCAGAGGGAGACGTTTATTTATCTTTTGATAGAAATAAAACTTTGGTTTTGAGAAATTGCCTTTATGTACCTACATTTAGAAAGAATTTGATTTCAGTTTCTAAATTGTTTATGGATGGGTATTCTATTTCTTTTAATGATAGAGTTGTTATAAAAAGGAATAAGGAGATTATCTGTTCTAGTGCATTGGTAGGCAATTTATACACTCTTGAACCAAAAACTCCCACGATGCAAATAGAAATAAATAACTCATCTTCTAAATCTAATAAGAGAAAAGAACCTTCGAAAATAAACCAAACATATCTTTGGCATCTAAGGTTAGGTCATATTAACCTGAGTAGAATTCAAAGGTTGATAGCTGATGGATCTTTGGGTTCATTGGTGATAGAAGATTTCCCAACCTGCAAATCTTGCTTGGAAGGTAAAATGACAAAGAGACCTTTTAAGGCCAAGGGGTATAGAGCCAAAGATGTGTTAGAATTGGTTCATTCTGATTTGTGTGGTCCTATGTCTATCCAGGTTAGAGGTGGTTTTGAATATTTCGTCTCTTTTATAGATGATTATTCAAGATATGAATACATTTACTTGATGTGCTGTAAGTCTGAATGCTTTGATAGGTTCAAAGAATTCAAGGTTGTTGTGGAGAAACGTCAAGGTAAAAGTATCAAGATACTACGATCTAATCATGGTGGTGAGTACCTATTGGGAGAGTTTAGGAGTTACTTATCAGAGGTTGGGATTCAATCCCAACTGTCTGCACCTGGTACACCCCAGTAGAATGGTGTGGCGGAGCGAAGGAATAAGACTCTTACGAAGATGGTTAGATCGATGATGAGTTATTCTGAGTTACCAGATTCGTTCTGGGGGTATGCTCTAGAAATGACAGTGTATATTCTGAACTTGGTACCATCTAAATTAGTATCTTCTACTCCCACAGAATTGTGGTCTGGGTGAAAGCCTAGTCTGAGACATATTTGGATTTGGGGTAGTCCATCACATGTGCTAAAGAGAGATGCTGATAAGTTAAAATCTCATACAGAAGTGTGCCTATTCGTAGGCTATCCTAGAGGAATAAAAGGTGGTTTGTTCTATAGTCCTAGAGATCAGAGGGTGATCATTAGCACGAATGCCCGATTTTTTAGAGGAAGACTATGTGATGAACCACAAGCTCATGAGCAAGATTATTCTAGAGGAATTAAGAGGGGAAGTCCCTGCTTCAGTAGCAACGGTACAAGAGGACATGCCACAAGTGACTGTATCGCGTGTCACAAAGGATACATAGGTGATACCTCATCGTAGTGGGAGGGTAGTTAGACAACCTGATAGAGTTATGTTCTTGGGGGAATCTTCTGATTTGGTCCTTGGTGAACATGAACCTGATCCCTGGACATATGAGGAGGCACTCCAAGATAAAGATGCGGTATCTTGGCAAAGGGCGATGAATTATGAGATAGGATCTATGGATTCAAATCAAGTCTGGGAGCTAGTAGAACCACCCAATGGTGTAAAAGCCATTGATGCAAGTGGATCTACAAAAGAAAGAGAGGATTAGATGGGAAGGTAGAGACCTTCAAAGCAATGCTTGTTGTGAAAGGGTATACTCAGAAAGAGGGTATCGATTATGAGGATACTTTTTCGCCGGTAGCCATGCTTAAGTCTATGCGGATTCTCTTGTCTATTGTTGCTCATATGAATTATGAGGTTTGGCAAATGAATGTCAAGACAACTTTCCTTAATGGAAGTCTTGAAGAAAACATTTATATGAAGCAACTAGAGGGATTCATTTCAAAGGGCAAAGAGCATATTGTGTGCAAGATTAATCGGTCCATTTATGGATTAAAGCAATCTTCGAGATCTTGGAACATCCGCTTTGATGAGGTAATCCAGTCATATGGCTTTATTCAAAGTCTGGATGAGTATTGTGTATACAAGAGATGTGACGGAAACGTAGTGGTATTTCTTATACTATACGTAGATGATAGTTTGCTCATTGGCAATAATATCAAAGTGTTATCAGACGTAAGGGTATGATTGTCTAAACAATTTGATATTAAGGACTTGGGAGAAGTGGGACACATCCTTGGGATCAAGGTTATAAGGGATTGCAAGAAAAAGATGTTTTGCTTATCTCAAGATTCATACATAGACACTATTATAGCTCGTTTTAGCATGCAGAACTCCAAGAAAGGTTTTCTACCTTTTCAGCATGGAGTACCTTTATCTAAAGAGATGTGTCCTAGAACGTCAAAGGAGATAGAGGAGATGAAGGTGGTTCCTTATGCTTCGGTGGTAGGAAGCCTCATGTATGCTATGTTATGTACGAGACCGGATATCTGCTTTACCATGGACATGGTTTGCAAATATCAGAGTAATCCAGGACAGGGACATTGGACTGTAGTAAAGCATATATTCAAGTACCTGAGGACTAGGGATTATATGCTGGCATACCAGGCAGATCAATTACTTCTTGTGGGTTACACAGATTCTGACTTCCAATCAGATAGGGATAACAGTAAGTCTACCTCGAGTTATGTGTTTACTTTGGGAGATGGAGCCATTGTATGGAGGAGTGTCAAGCAGAAATACATGGCGGACTCCACCATGGAAGTTGAGTATGTAGCAGCCTCTGAGACAACCAAAGAAGTTGTATGTCTTAGGAACTTCTTGATGAACTTAGATGTGATTTCTGGTTTGCCCAGAACTATCACAATTTATTATGATAACAGTGGTGCAGTTGCAAACTTGAAGGAACCACGAGCCCATAAGGCAAGTAAACACATAGAGCGCAAGTACCACCTGATACGAGAGATCGTAAAGCGAGGAGAAGTTGCTGTCACCAAGATTGCATCAGAGGATAACCTGGCAGATCCTTACACTAAGGCCCTTCCAGCGAGAGCTTTTGATAGACATGTGGAGGGAATGGGGATCAGATGTATGACAGTTTGATGGAAGCATAGTCTTTTAGTATAAGTGGAAGATTGTTGGGATGTATACTAAAAGCCTTGTTTGGATGTATACTAAAAACCTAGCTTTTGTATGAATATCTTTATTTTGAAATAAGAATCACATGATCATTGTTTGCATTTTATATTTATGCATATTGTCTGATACTTTACATTGTAGATAACATGGTGTGTGGTGTCCCACAGAAGATCATGTTATCAGTTCCTTGTAGAGTATAAGTAGACGCTCACAACCAAAATGGTTTTGGACAAACCATTGACATGGTTATAGTGTAATTTGGTATTGGTTTATCTTGACCATAGAATTATACTAGTACACTTTGTGTGTATTGAGCAGGACTGATTTAGAGGTGATTCAATTTATACTGACTATATAATTGAATTAGACCTCAGATATTATGGTGTACATGCTCTTAATCCCGATATAAGAACAGGCATATGTACTTAGTATTAATTTCTTTGATTTACCAATGGGCGAGATTTATGTGTTAAGTCGATAGGCCTGGTAAGTTGGGAAATAATATTATTTATATGGTGTGCTGTTGATTATAGGAGAAAACTGTGTCCTATACACTAAGATGATGATGTCCCCTTGAGGAGCTCATAAAGTTTGTCATGTAAATCTTGCAGGTGGACTTGGTCCAACATGATGATAAGGATGAGTGGTACTACTCATAGAGTTAGATATTGATTAATTAAATTGTCTGTAATTTAATTAATTAATGGACATTCGATATCTTAAATACGGGGAGATATTTTGTACAAATAATATGTTGAGCCCATATTTAATTATGGGGGTTGGTGAGGTAGATCAATGATGATCCTCTAGTGGAATGGATCATTATTAATGGATCAGGTTATATGTGGTTCGGATCCATTGGGTGGCTAAGATCCAACTTCTCCTCATGGTTCCTATTGTAGCCTATTATAAATACCTCTTGAAGCCTAGATCTATAAGAGGAGGTGAAGAGGCAAGGGCACAGATGAGTTAGGGTTTTGCTTCTTCTAGGACCGGCGGCAAGAGAGGATTAGGGTTTCCTTCTCTTCCTTTCTTTTGGTCAGCACTCCTCCTTCCTCTCCCTAGGGTCGGCACCTCCTTTCCTTAAGGAAGGGCCAGCACCTCCTCTCCCTCTACTAGGGCCAGCTGCAACAAGCAAGGAGGAAGGGGGTTCTCTCTTCCTAAATCTCCTCTCCTCTCTTTAGGGCTAGCGGACACCACTTCTTGGAGTTTTGGTGGTCGGTACAAGCAAGGAGAAGAGGAGAAGACTTTGTGTTCGACACAAGAAAGGAGAAGAAAGGAGGAGGGTTTTCTTCACTTGTTCGGAGCGAGCAAGGAAGGGAAAATACGTTGTCTAGGAGGCTTCAATTCTTGGAAGATCGTAGCCCACACGACATCCAAGAAGAGGATAGGAATACAATAGAATATCAAGAGGTAAAACAAGAGGTATAATCTTGTTTGATTTTAATTCTTATTCTTTTGCATTTTGCATGTTGTTGATTGACATGGACCCTAATCATAAGCACAAAAACCAGCGATTCGTTCATCATCTATTCCGTGGCTAATCGAGAAAAAGGGTTAGGTTGCTTAAACAATAAGTTTGTTCAAGCGACCACTCAAATCGAATAGCACGATGATGAATCAGTTACTTGGGTAATCCATCTTTGTCCCGATTAGTTTTAATTAATAAAATTTTAATTCGGGGACGTGAGATAGAACCGGCATGCACAAGCAACCAAAGTGAAGCGAAACTCCCTTTCAATATTTGGTGATACCCTTGGTAGGCATCCATGAGAGATACAACTTCGTACCCCACGGTAGAGTTAACCAACTGATCAATACGAGGCAAGGGGTAGCAGTCTTTAGGGAATACTTTATTTAAATCACGAAAGTCGATACACATCCTCCACTGCCCAGAAAGCTTGGGGACCAGAACTACATTAGACACTCATTCATGGGATTGAATTTCTTTAACTTAACCTCCTTGCAATAATTTATCTACTTCTCTGACAATAACTTTATCCTTCTCAGGCCCGAAGTGTCGCCACTTTTGCTGGACGGGTCTGTAGGGAGTTGCTTCGGAGGCTCATTGGCTCTCATGTCCCCGGATTAAAATTTTCACTAATGAAAGAATTAATCCGAATGGGATGAGTTTCCTTAGCACAACCAATTCGTCGTCGTGCTAACAACTTGAGTGATCGCTTGAACAAACTAGTTGTTCAAGCAACCCAACTCTTCTAGTTGGTTAGCCGCGGAAGAGATGACGGACGGATCGCCGATTTTTGTGTTTGTCTTCGGGGTCCATGATTATACAAAATATATACAAATGCACACTTGTATAATCAACACATAAAAGAACATGCTAAGATCAGAAAATAAAGTTGTAAAACTTTTATACCTCACGATCTTCTACCGTATGTCCTATCCTCCTCGTGGACGACGTGTGGGCGAAGATCCTCCACGAGTAGAAGCCTTCTAGATCGCGTTCTTTCCTTCCTTGTTTGCTGCGAACAAAGAGAAGAACAAAACAAAAAAACTCCTCCTTTCTAGAACCGGCCACCAATCAAAAGAGCTTGATGTAACCGCCGGCCAAGGAATGAATGGATGAGCGCCGACCAACTTGTTGCAATCATACCGCCGGCCACCTAGAAGTTGGAGAAGTGCCGGCCACCAAGGAGTTGGAGAACCGCCGGCCACCAAGGAGCAAAGGAGGAGGAAGAGGGCCGGCCAAAGCTAGGAGAAGGAAGGAGTGAGCGCCGACCACCAAGGAGCAAAGGAGGAAACCCTAATCTCCTTTCTAGTTGCCGCCCAAACCAAATCCAAAAACCCTAGCCGCCTAAAGCACTTACGAGGCAAAACCCTAATCCAATTGAACCATCACTTACCGCCCAACCTAAGCCCTCTATTTATAGAATTGGGCTTAAGCCTCCTTTAATCTCCACCGTCGGATCTAGGGATTTAATCTCCACCGTCGGATCTAGGTTTTTATCCCAACCGTCGGATCTAGGGTTTCATCCCAACCGTCGGATCTAGGATTTCATCCCAACCTTCGGATCTAGGGTTTCATCCCAACCATCGGATCTAGGGTTTTATCCCAACCGTCGGATCTAGGGATTTAATCCCAACCGTCGATTCTAGGGTTTCATCCAAACCATCGGATCTAGGGATTTAATCCCAACCGTTGGTCCTAGGGTTTCATCCCAACCATCGGATCTAGGGATTTAATCCCAACCGTTGGTTCTAGAGTTTTATTTTACATCCTTGGATCTAGACTTCATGAGGATTATATTAGGCTACGATAGGGACCATAAGGAGGAGTTGGATCTTGGCCACCCGATGGATCGGAACCACACAAACTTGATCCATCAATGATGTTCCATTCCACTAGAGGATCATCATTGAACTACCTCACCAACCCCAATAAATTAATATGGGCTTCATATATTATTTGTACATCCATCTCCCCGTGTTTAAGATATCGAATTTCCGTCAATTAATTGATTTACTGACCATCAATTAATTAACATCTAACTCCTCGAGTAGTACCACTCAACTTTATCATCATTTTGACTAAGTCAACCAGCTGGGTTTACATGATGAACCTTATGAGCTCCTCAAGGGGACATCATCAACCTAATATATAGGACACGGTTTCCTCCTATAATCAACGGCACACCATGTTGGGTTTCCGGCACCGCGGCGTGTGTGTGTTCGATCATGTTTCATAAACATGAGCACAGCGGAAGAAATAAAAATAATAAATATACATTTATTACAACACACACAACACACGCATGCATATTACAACAAGTGTAGACATAACCGTAAATTTAAATTTGCAATAAAAGGAAATTTAACTACGTTATACCTTTCGTATCACGTGTAGCGGGAACGGCATCAACCGGAACAATCCTCGCTAGAATCGTCTCTATCCGTATCCACGCCGAGTATCCTTAGGATGACTTCGCTAAGACACGAGCTTCGTCTTTGTACGGGTTACTAGCCTCATGTTGAAGATGACGTGATCGAGAGATGATCACGATCCGAATCCAAATTCGGATCCTAAGACAAGTCCTCAAGACTCGCTTCTCCGGAGAGGTATTCGTCAACCGATTGACGAATCCTTCGTCCTCCACCTCAGAGAATTACCGGAGATCGAATCCCTGGTAAGTTAGCCACTGTCGGAGCTCTAACCGTCGTCCAAACGATGCTCCGACGAGAGGAGAACAAGCTGTCCAGAAAACTGGACAGCTTTGGTGGAGGTGATAGGCGCCGGCCAACCAAGGGAGATAGAGCTCACCTTGATGCCAAACCTGAAGGAGATCACCGGAGGGTCGCCGGAGGATCACCGGCTGAAGCTTGGACGCCGGCAAGGAGCTGGACGGCGGCACAAGGGATGGGCGGCACACCTAGGGTTGGCGCCGAAAATCCAAGGAGAGGATGGAGAGGTGGGCGGCAACCACAAGCTAGGGTTTTTTGGATTAGGGCTTAATTATCCCTTAAGCCCTCTTTTATAGAGAACTAATTCTCTTAATGGTTATTGGATCATAACCATTAGGCCCGTTAACCCGCTCCATTAAGATAAGTTAAAATAAATCAAACCATGATGGTTTATTTTAAGTTAAAACGAAACGAACCAACTTTTGGTTCATTCGTTTAAAATAAACCAAACCCTTTGGTTTATTCTCCTCCATTGGATTAGAACCAAACCATTTTGGTCCATCCATTATATCTTCATAAGACACGGCCCATCCATGCTTCCATTGCGACTGAAACGATTTCATGCTCGCTCCATGTTTGGTCCAACCAAACTTAGTTTCTCTCGGTCTGAGAATCCCATTCTCAAGCTCGTTTTAAATCCTTTGGATTACGCTCGTTGTGCGTGTGACCAAATAGGTTCTCGGTTTATGTTGGCCGTCTATAATTAACCATTAATTATAGAACGATCATGAGTGGCACCTAGTAGTACATCATGATCCCCAATTAACCAAAAAGATCAACGGTTGATCCAGAACTATTTCTGAAACCCTTCAGGAGCTCGAATGATTCATGCCCAATTCCCTTCACTCATCTTATACCCACTTGGTTCAGGACATGGTCTATAGTGTCAGTCCCCACTAGGCTGACTACGTCACACCTAGCCCAAGTATCATTTCCTCGTCCTACGGATTCTAGTTACTTCACATGTATCGAAGAGTACCTTACTCTAAACATGTAATGCTTTGGCCAAAGACTTTAGTAACAATCCGACGAGAGGCCATGGGTATACATCTCCTCGCAAGGAGTGGTGAATCCTTTATAGGCTATTCAAACACCTTCGATCACTTCGACTTATACCCAATCATCCCGGGTCCACATCTTCTTAGAGATGTTTGCTTAAGATGTCAAAGCATAAGTCTCCATGATCAAGATGACTTGAATACCGCAAGTCAAAGGAACATCGCACTTAAGCCACAGTAAGAACTTCATTGACATATCTATATATGCAGAGAACCATATGAAGTCTTACGACTGGTCACTCCAATGAACTAGTTACCATAACTAGCATCCACGATTAACTCCGGACATCACTATGTCTCCAGCCAGTGAGAATCAGCTGCTTGGATACACCAAGGAGTATACCTCGTGCTAGTCTCGACAGAATTGATGGTGTCCAAATCCATCAATTCATCGACTAAGGATAATTTCGATACATCACAATTACACATGTAGAGATACTCACTAGTTGTGATCCAATCACAAATTCTCTCATGCTGTGAATCGTATCGTGGACATTCAGTAAATGAGTTTAAGATCCAATCAAATACATAAAACATGTATACTCAAATAGTGAATCTTCATTTATTATATAAATGGTTCATACATAAGGCGATTGCCTTAGGACATCTCTCATATATTACTAACAGACTCCCACTTGGCCTAATGCCAATCTCTACGGTATCCAATACCATAAGCTCTAACATGACCCTCAAACTTACTTTGAGGTAATGCTTTAGTCAAAGGATCCGCTAAGTTCCTTTCAGTGGGAATTTTCTCGATTTGTATTTCGTTCCTACTGATGATCTCTCTGATAAGATGATAGCGGCGAAGCACATGTTTGGATCATTGATGAGACCACATCAAGTTCATAGATGAACTTCTTGATCCAAACCGCTTCCTTTGTCGCCTAAAGTTTAACGTATTCTGCCTTAGTGGCAGAATCCGCTATAGTGTCAAGCTTGGAACCTTTCCAACTTATTGCGCCTCCATTCTAGGTGAATACATACCCAGACTGAGACATGGAATCATCCTTGTCTGTCTGGAGTTGA
Organism: Wurfbainia villosa; assembly: GCA_025175895.1. NCBI lineage: Eukaryota > Viridiplantae > Streptophyta > Magnoliopsida > Zingiberales > Zingiberaceae > Wurfbainia > Wurfbainia villosa. Next base: position 30,512,768 of record CM045992.1, on the reverse strand, counting down.
CATCCATATACCCACGTATCACCATGTACCCTTCTCCATATATTAGGAACGCATCCTTAGTTCTTCTTAAGTACTTAAGGATCATCTTAACAGCCACCCAATGATCCATTCCTGGATCAGATTGGTATCTGCTCGTGACACTCAGAGCATACGATACATCGGGCCTCGTACATAACATAGCATACATGATAGATCCTATTGCGGATGCATAGGGAATCTTACTCATGCAAATCCTCTCGTCTTCTGTGCGCGGACACATAGACTTCGAAAGGTGTATCCCATGCCTGATGGGTAGGAAACCTTTCTTGGATTCCGACATGCTAAACCCCTCTAGCACTCGGTCTATATATGTAGACTGCGAAAGACCAAGCAACCATTTCGATCTATCTCTATAGATCTTAATCCCGAGGATGTAGGTTGCTTCTCCCAGGTCTTTCATGGAGAATGTCTTGGATAGCCAAACCTTAACTGACTGTAAGATTGAAACATCATTTCCTATAAGTAATATGCCATCAACATATAATACTAGGAACACGACTGCACTCCCACTAACCTTCTTGTACACACAAGGTTCGTCTGGATTTTGTGAGAAATCAAACTTTTTGATGGTCTCATCAAAACGGATATTCCAGCTCCTGGATGTTTGCTTCAATCCATAAATGGACCGTCGCAATTTGCATACCTTGGTTTTATCAACCGATGTGAAACCCTCATGTTGTATCATATACACGTCCTCGAGCAGGTTTCCATTAAGGAAAGCTATTTTCACATCCATCTGCCATTTCTCATAATCATAATGAGCCGCTATGGCCAGAAGCATCCGAATGGATTTAAGCATAGCTACAGGCGAATAGGTTTCGTCATAATCAACGCCTTGTTTTTTTTTTTGACGATATCCTTTCGCCACCAATCTAGCCTTATAGGTAATCACATTACCATCCATGTCGGTTTTCTTCTTGAAAACCCACTTGCACCCTATAGGCTTTATGCCTTCAGGTGGGTCAACCAAGTTCCAAACTTGGTTTTCATACATGGAATCCATTTCCGACTTCATGGCACCAAGCCACTTATCCCTTTCTGAACTTGTCAGCACTTCTTCATAACTGGTAGGCTCCTCATCATCAATGAGTAACACGTCGTTCGATTCACTTACGAGAAATCCATATCTCTCGGGAATATTGCATGTTCTACCAGATCTACGAAGATGTGGTGTTACAATAGGTCCAGCCAATTGCTCATCACTATGAGTTGTCGGCTGTTGTGCTTCACCAGGTATCTCATCAATGTTTATTTGAGTCTCTCGAGCCTCCTCAAGCTCGACGACACTCCCACTGTTTTCTTGCAAGAGAAACTCTTTCTCTAGAAACACAGCATGCCTTGAAACAAATATCTTTTTGTTCCACAGGATGATAGAATTGGTAACCCCTTGTTTCCTTAGGGTGTCCAATAAATAGACATTTATCAGACTTAGCATCCAATTTGTCTGATATTGTCCGCTTCACATAAGCAGGACAACCCCATATCTTCAAGTAAGATACATGAAGTTTCTTACTATTCCATCTCATATGGAGTAGTTGAGACTACCTTGGTAGACATTCTGTTTAACAAGTAAACAGCTGTCTGAAGTGCATAACCCCAAAAGGACTTGGAAAGAGTCGCATGATTCATCATTGACCTGACCATGTCCAACAAGGTCCGGTTACGCCTCTCAGATACACCATTATGCTGTGGTGTATAGGGCGGAGTCCATTGAGACAATATGCCATTGTCTCTTAGATAATCAAGAAACCCTTGACTTAAGTATTCACCACCTCGATCCGATCGAAGTATTTTAATACTCTTGTCATGTTGTTTCTCTACTTCATTTTTGAATTCTTTGAACCTTTCAAAGGCTTCAAACTTGTGTTTCATCAAGAACACATACCCAAACCATGAGTGATCATCGGTGAAGGTAATGAAGTAGCTATAACCTCCTAAAGCTTGAGTTGACATAGGTCCACATACATCAGTATGTATTAGACCTAGTAACTCTCCCACTCGTTCACCTTTTCCTATAAAAGGTAACTTAGTCATCTTGCCTTTTAAGCATGATTCGCATGTATCGTATGAATCCAATTCAAACGATTCCAGAATTCCACATCGGTGTAATTCGGACATGCATTTCTTGCTTACATGGCCAAGAGACAATGCCACATGTAGGAGTCTAATTGATTATCCTTTCGAGCACGCTTGTTGCTCGCTTCGATATTGAAAACATCACTGGATACGTCCAATGTATAAACACCATTGCTTAAAGTTCCAGTCCTATAAAGAACTCCATTCAAAGTTATGTAACAATAATTGTTACTAAAAGTCAAATGGTACCCATTTCTATTTAAACAAGAAATAGAAATGATGTTCTTTATCAACGAAGGAACATAAAAGCAATTGTCCAGTTCTAAGACAAGTCCTGTAGGGAGTTTCAACAAATACGTTCCGATGGCGAGTGCAGCAACCTTTGCTCCATTCTCAACACGTAAATTTGACTCTCCCTTGACGAGTCTTCTTCTATTCCTTAGCCCATGTATGTCATTACATATATGTGAGCCACACCCAGTATCCAATACCCAAGGTTCTGAGGAGATAGAATGACAATCAATAACGAAGATATATGAAAAAGATGGAGCATCTTATGCTTTATTCTTCTTCACGGACTCAAGATAAATCTTGCAATTCCTTTGCCAATGGCCCTACTTGCCATAATAATGGCAAGTGCCCTTTTGAGCTGGTTCTACCTTTTTAGCCTTTTTCTTCTTCCCCTTCTGTTGTTCCTTTGACTCCCTCTTAGAACCTTTCTTCGAGGAATCAACTAACAACACCGTCCCCTACTCATGCTTCTCAGAAGGCTCCACAGTCTTCAGCATGTTGAGCAGTACCACAGATGAACCTCCTTGCATCTTAGAGGTGAAGAAGAGCTTGGAGACTTCGAACCTTTCGAATCTCACTTGCTCATCAACCAACTCACAGAGATGAAGGACTACGATATGAGCATCCATATGCTCATGCTGCTTTCGTAGCTTGGGTTCCATCGCGGCTAGCATGATGCAACTCATTTGTTCAGAATCACTCACATGTTTCTGATAGGCTAACAATTGGTCCAAAGTTGCATCGTCACTAGGACGGGCGGAAAGAGGCGCTTCGAGGACATACACAAGCTTTTCACCTTGAGAACAATTCTCAAGTTTCTAAGCCAGTCCAAGAAGTTCGGCCCAGTCAATTTATTTGAATCCAAAATGCAACACAAATTCAAACACATCATGATCAATATATTAACTTAGAAATATAAAACGAGCATATATGAGAAAATGATTTTAAAATGCATCAATATACATTTATAATTCCCATTCATTTTTCGAATTTCAAAAACCCCAAAATCACTTCGGGAGATTGTAGGTCCATCTCCGAATGGGTTGATATCCATCATAGTTATGAACAACCTTGGAGAGAGTCCAACAATCCATTCATAACTACGACGGTAGGTATCATCTATACCGATTGCATATCACGTATATGCAACTATCACAATGTGCTATCAACTAATTGAATGTTCACACATACATCGGGTTGTTAACACATTAACAAGTATGCATCATATGCATAGCACCCAACTTCACCTCCCTTTACATCGACCTTGGAGAGAGTCCAACAAGCCGATGCTCCAGGTTAAAGCCAACCCATTAATCAGGACATAGTTTTAATATGGTTAGGGCGCATTCAACCAATTAGCCCAGCTTGGAGAGAGTCCAACAACCAAAGCTAATGATTGACCTCTGACTCTTACCATATTAGTATTAAACTATTCCATGGTTTGAACATATTTAGGTTCGAGCCGGGCTTGGAGAGAGTCCAACAACCCAAACAAGAAACAGAACTCTGGTTCTAACCATATCAATGGAAGGTGTAGGCTTTAATATTGTTTAAGGGTTTTTATGTCTCATCCTCTTTGCATGCAAATAACTATTATCTACATGTCATGGCATACATGGCATACATCTACATGTCACGACACACATGGCATAATGTTATGCATCTAATGCTATTACATGACATACAATTATGTCATGTATATAATTTCTTTATATGTTATAACTATTTATGGAAATAAAATATGTTTAAGATTTGATTCTCCAAATCAAATCATAATTAAATTAGGAAACAAATTTCCAAATCTAATCACATATTTTATTTATGGAATTATTTGATTAAGGAAAATCTATTTAGGAAACCAATTTCCTAAATCATTAAAACTACTTATGGAAATAAAATATTTTAAGATTTGATTTCCAAAATCATATCAAGATTAATTTAGGAAACAAATTTCCAAAATCTAATCAAATATTTTATTTATGGAAAAAATCAATTTCCATAAAATACTTCCAACTTTCCAAAAGTGGAAGATTTCCATAAATACTTCTAGACTTTCCAAAATTGAAAAATTTCCATAAATACTTCTAAATTTCTAAAATTAGAAAATTTCCAGAAATAACATTATGACTATCGCAAAACCATTTTTCGATTATGTCGAAACACAACCTGGCTCGATACCATGTTGTTTCCTGATCAAGCAAGGTGTGTGTTCGATCATGTTTCGTAAACATGAGCACAATGAAGAAATAAATCTATATTTATTACAACACACACAACACTGCGCATGCATATTACAACAAGTGTAGACATAACCGTAAATTTAAATTTGCAATAAAGGAAATTTAACTCGTTATACCTTTTCCGTATGGCGTGTGGCGAAACGGCATCAAGGAGCGATCCTCGCTAGAATCGTCTCTATCCGTATCCACGCCGAGTATCCTTAGGATGACTTCGCTAAGCCACGAGCTTCGTCTTCGTACGGGTTACTAGCCTCGTGTTGAAGATGACGTGATCGAGAGATGATCACGATCCGAATCCAAATTCGGATCCTAAGACAAGTCCTCAAGACTCGCTTCTCCGGAGAGGTATTCGTCAACCGATTGACGAATCCTTCGTCCTCCACCTCAGAGAATTACCGGAGATCGAATCCCCGGTAAGTTAGCCACTGTCGGAGCTCTAACTGTTGTCCAAATGACGCTCCGATGAGAGGAGAACAAGCTGTCCAGAAAACTGGACAGCTTTGGTGGAGGTGATAGGCGCCGGCCAACCAAGGGAGATAGAGCTCACCTTGATGCCAAACCTGAAGGAGATCACTGGAGGGTCGCCGGAGGATCACCGGCTGAAGCTTGGACGCCGGCAAGGAGCTGGACGGCGGCACAAGGGCTGGGCGGCACACCTAGGGTTGGTGCCGAAAATCCAAGGAGAGGATGGAGAGGTGGGCGGCAACCACAAGCTAGGGTTTTTTGGATTAGGGCTTAATTATCCCTTAAGCCCTCTTTTATAGAGAACTAATTCTCTTAATGGTTATTGGATCATAACCATTAGGCCCGTTAACCCGCTCCATTAAGATAAGTTAAAATAAACCAAACCATGATGGTTTATTTTAAGTTAAAACGAACCGAACCAACTTTTGGTTCATTCGTTTAAAATAAACCAAACCCTTTGGTTTATTCTCCTCCATTGGATTAGAACCAAACCATTTTGGTCCATCCATTATATCTTCATAAGACACGGCCCATCCATGCTTCCATTGCGACTGAAACGATTTCATGCTCGCTCCATGTTTGGTCCAACCAAACTTAGTTTCTCTCGGTCTGAGAATCCCATTCTCAAGCTCGTTTTAAATCCTTTGGATTACGCTCGTTGTGCGTGTGACCAAATAGGTTCTCGGTTTATGTTGGCCGTCTATAATTAACCATTAATTATAGAACGATCATGAGTGCCACCAAGTAGTACATCATGATCCCCAATTAACCGAAAAGATCAACGGTTGATCCAGAACTATTTCTGAAACTTTTCAGCAGCTCGAATGATTCGTGCCCCATTCCCTTCACTCATCTTATACCCACTTGGTTCAGGACATGGTCTATTGTGTCAGTCCCCACTAGGCTGACTACGTCACACCTAGCCCAAGTATCATTTCCTCGTCCTACGGATTCTAGTTACTCCACATGTATCAAAGAGTACCTTACTCTAAACATGTAATGCTTTGGCCAAAGACTTTAGTAACAATCCGACGAGAGGCCATGGGTATACATCTCCTCGCAAGGAGTGGTGAATCCTTTATAGGCTATTCAAACACCTTCGATCACTTGACTTATACCCAATCATCCCGGTCCACATCTCCTTAGAGATGTTTGCTTAAGATGTCAAAGCATAAGTCTCCATGATCAAGATGACTTGAATACCGCAAGTCAAAGGAACATCGCACTTAAGCCACAGTAAGAACTTCATTGACATATCTATATATGCAGAGAACCATATGGAGTCTTACGACTGGTCACTCCAATAAACTAGTTACCATAACTAGCATCCACGATTAACTCCGGACATCACTATGTCTCCAGCCAGTGAGAATCAGCTGCTTGGATACACCAAGGAGTATACCTCGTGCTAGTCTCGACAGAATTGATGGTGTCCAAATCCATCAATTCATCGACTAGGGATAGTTCCGATACATCACAATTACACATGTAGAGATACTCACTAGTTGTGATCCAATCACAAATTCTCTCATGCTGTGAATCGTATCGTGGACATTCAGTAAATGAGTTTAAGATCCAATCAAATACATAAAACATGTATACTCAAATAGTGAATCTTCATTTATCATATAAATGGTTCATACATAAGGCGATTGCCTTAGGACATCTCTCATATATTACTAACACACCATGTAAATAATATCATTTCCCAACTTACCGGGCATATTGATTTAATCCTTCTAAATCTCACCCTCTGGTAAATCAAAGAAATAAATACTAAGTACATGTGCCCGTTATTATATCGGGATTAAGAGCATGTACAACATAATATCCGAGGTCCGATTCAATTATGTAGTCAGCAATAAATTGAATCACCTCTATGTCGGTCCTGCTCAATACACCTAAGTGTACTAGTGTAACTCTATGTTCAAGACAAAACAATACCAAGCTACACTACAACCATACCAATGGTTTGTCCAAAACCATCTTGGTTGTGAGCCTTTACTTATATTCTACAAGGAACTGATAACATGATCTTCTGTGCCACACCAAGCACCATGTTATCTACAATGTAAAATATTAGACAATATGCACACACATATAATAAATATATAAAGTGCAAACAATGATCATGTGATTCTTATTCCAAAATAAAATGTTCATACAAAAAGAGCTAGCTTTCAGTATACATTCCAACAATCTCCCACATATACTAAAAGACTATGCCGTCATCACACTGCCATACATCTGATCCCCATGTCCTCCACATGCCTATCAAACGCTTTCGCTGGAAGGGCCTTAGTGAATGGATCCGCCAGGTTATCCTCTGATGTAATCTTGGCGACAGCAACTTCTCCTCGCTTTACGATCTCTCGTATAAGGTGGTACTTGCGCTCTATGTGTTTACTCGCCTTATGGGCTCGTGGTTTCTTCGAGAGTTTGCAATCGCACTATCGTTATCACAATAAATTGTGATAGTTCGGGCAAACCAGAATCACATTCAAGTCCATCAAGAAGTTCTTCAGCCTTGGTCGCCTTTAGAGGCTGCCACATACTCAGCTTCCATGGTAGAGTCCGCCACGCATTTCTGCTTGACACTCCATACTATGTCTCCACCTCCAAAAGTAAACACAAACCCCGAGGTAGACTTACTCTTGTCCCTATCTGATTGGAAATCCAAATCCGTGTAACCCACAGGGACCAATTGATCTGCCCGGTAAACTAGCATATAATCCCTAGTCCTTCTCAGGTACTTCAATATATGCTTTACCGTAGTCCAATGTCCCTGTCCAGGATTACTCTGATATCTGCTAACCATGCCCACGACAAAGCAGATATCTGGTCTGGTACATAGCATAGCATACATGAGGCTTCCTACTGCCGAAGCATAAGGAACCACCTTCATGTCCTCTATCTCCTTTGATGTTTTGGGACACATCTCTTTAGATAAAGGAACTCCATGCCTAAAAGGTAGAAAACCTTTCTTGGAGTTCTGCATGCTAAAACGAGCAAGGATAGTGTCAATGTATGAAGCTTGAGATAAGCACAACATCCTTTTCTTGCGATCCCTTATAACTTTGATCCCAAGGATGTGTCCCACTTCTCCCAAGTCCTTCATGTCAAACTGTTTGGACAACCATACCCTTACGTCTGATAACACTTTGATATTGTTGCCAACTAACAAAATGTCATCTACGTATAGTACAAGAAACACCACTACGTTTCCGTCACATCTCTTGTATACACAAGGCTCATCCGAACTTTGAATAAATCCATATGACTGGATTACCTCATCAAAGTGGATGTTCCAAGATCTAGAAGCTTGCTTCAATCCATAAATGGAACGATTAAGCTTACATACAAGATGCTCTTTGCCTTTAGCAATGAATCCCTCTGGTTGCCGCATATAGATGTTCTCCTCAAGACTTCCGTTAAGGAAAGCTGTCTTGACATCCATCTGCCAAATCTCATAATCCATATGAGCAGCTATAGATAAGAGAATCCGGATAGACTTAAGCATAGCTACCGACGAAAAGGTCTCCTCATAATCGATGCCCTCTTTCTGAGTATACCCTTTCGCAACAAGCCTAGCTTTGAAGGTCTCAACCTTCCCGTCTACCCCTCTCTTGCTCTTGTAGATCCACTTGCATCCAATGGCTTTTACACCATCGGGTGGCTCTACTAGCTCCCAGACTATATTAGAATCCATAGATTCTATCTCTGAATTCATCGCTCTTTGCCAAGATACCGCATCTCTATCTTGGAGTGCCTCGTCATATGTCCAGGGATCAGGTTCATGTTCACCAGGGACTAAGTCCGAAGACTCTCCCAAAAACATGAATCTCTTGGGTTGTCTAACAACCCTCCCACTACGACGAGGTGCCTCCTGTGTATGCTTTGTGACACACGGTGCAGTGACTTGTGGCATCTCCTCTTGTACCGGTGGTACTGAAGTCGGGACTTCCCCGATCAACTCTTCAAGAACAATCCTACTCTTGGGCTTGTGGTTCATTACATAATCCTCCTCTAGAAATCTGGCGTTCGTGCTAACGATCACCCTCTGATGTCTAGGATTATAAAACAAACCACCTTTCGTTCCCTTAGGGTAGCCAACAAACATGCACACTTCTGTACGAGGTTCCAACTTACCAGCATCAGCCTTTAGCACATGTGCTGGATTCCCCCATATCCGAATATGTCTCAGACTAGGCTTTCGCCCAATCCACAATTCTATAGGGGTAGAAGGTACTGATTTGGATGGAACCAAGTTCAGAGTATACATTGCCATATCCAGCGCATACCCCCAGAACGAAATAGGTAACTCAGAATAACTCATCATCGATCTGACCATCTCCATAAGAGTCCTATTCCTTCGCTCCGCTACACCATTCTGTTGGGGTGTGCCAGGTGCAGACAATTGGGATTGAATCCCAGCCTCTGATAAGTAATTCCTAAACTCTCCCAAGAGGTACTCGCCACCACGATCAGATCGTAATGTCTTGATACTTTTACCTTGACGGTTCTCCACATCAGCCTTGAATTCTTTAAACATGTCAAAGCATTCAGACTTGCGGCGCATCAAGTAAATGTATCCATATCTTGAATAATCGTCTATAAAAGAGACGAAATATTTAAAACCACCTCTTGCCTGGATAGACATAGGACCGCACAAATCAGAATGAACCAATTCTAACACATCTTTGGCTCTATACCCCTTGGCCTTGAAAGGCCTCTTGGTCATTTTACCTTCCAAGCAAGATTCGCGGGTTGGGAGATCCTCCACCACTAATGAACCTAAAGGTCCATCAGCTATCAACCTTTGAATTCTGCTTAGGTTAATATGACCAAGCCTTAGATGCCAAAGATATGTTTGGTTCATTTACGAAGGTTCTTTTCTCTTATTAGACTTAGAAGATGAGTTATTGATTTCTATATGCATCGTGGGAGTTTTCGGTTCAAGAGTATATAAATTGCCAACCAATATACCAGAACAGATAATCTCCCTATTCCTTTTTATCACCACTTTGTCATTAAAAGAAACAGAATATCCATCTATAAACAATTTAGAAACTGAAATTAAATTCTTTCTAAAAGTAGGTACATAAAGACAATTTCTCAAAACCAAAACTTTATTCCTATCAAAAGATAAATAAACGTCTCCCACTGCAATAGCCACCACCTTTGAAGCATTGCCCATGAAGACGGTAATCTCTCCCTCAGCTAGTCGTCGGGTTTCCTGGAACCCCTGCAAAGTATTGCAGACATGATCAGTGGCTCTGATTCTACACACCGTGCAATCGTAGATAACACCGCTAAACATGTTTCAACAACTAAACAAGAAGATATACCTTTGTTCTTGTTCTGGCGAGGACAGTCCGCCTTCCAATGTCCAGTCTGCTTGCAAGTGAAGCACTTGCCTTTCGGCTTCTTCACTCCTGCCTGAGGTCCCACTGCCACTTTCTTCGCTCCACCTTGCTTCTTCTTCTTCTTACCTTTCGGTTTAGAAGAAGAAACCTTCTGAGCGACCATGGCTTGAGCGCTTTGACAAAAAAGCCCCTCTGCCGCCTGGAGTTCTGTCAGAAGCTCCGCCAACGAATACAACCTCTTGTTCATGTTGTAATTGAGGCGGAACTGCTCGAAACTCCTAGGCAGAGACTGGAGAATGATATCGACCTGGGTTTCCCCATCGATCTCAGCTCCGAGGACTTCCATCTCATTAAGATGAGCCATCATTTTGAGAACATGATCCCTAACGGGTGTTCCCTCGATCATGGTGGTCGTCATCAAGTTTCTCATCACCTCCTGTCTAGCCGCCCTAATCTGATGTCCGAAAAGTTCCTTGAGATTGAACATCATGTCATAAGCTGTGGCCATGGCCTGATGCTGATGTTGCAGCACATTTGACATAGATGCCAAAATGTAACACCGCGCCATCTCATCTGCCTTGACCCATTTCTTATAACGTTCTTTCTCCTTTTCATCAGAGTGATCGGTGGGCTTAGGAGGACAGACCTCGAAGAGTACAAATTTGTACTCCTCCGCAGTTAAGACAATATCCAGATTTCTTTTCCAATCAATATAGTTTGGTCCAGTAAGTTTATTTTCTTTTAATATCACAGCAAGTGGGTTGAAAGCCATTTGAAAATCCTAAAAATCACAATGATCAAAATATTAGATTTCAAATATTATTGATTCCTCAAAACAATAAAATCCCAAAATCAACCAACACCTCAAATCACCGAGAATATCGCATGCCACGCTGTGTGGACGTATACGAATTCTACATTTGTAAAAGGAGGTTTTACCCATTAATTTTATTATCTTGTCAACCTTACTTTTTGACAAATAAAAATAATAGTTGGTTCCTCTTTGGCCCTACAAATAAAAGCAGTGACTCCGATGGGGAGGATACTTTTATTTGCATCTAAGTGTGCACCATTACACGATACTAAGGGAATTATTTCAGATTATGTGCCTTACCGCTGTGGAAGTACACATGCTCCTAGATAATTTCCTATAACCATTATTTGACCTAGTTATCCGCAAACAAACCCGTCCGTAGGGAGGAAGGCACTCAGAGCCGACACACAAGTTTGTTGCATCACACGTCAAATTGTAATGGAGGCCGCGGGAATTAATTAAAATTTCCCTCTCCCACTTAGTAAATTGAAATTGAGGAATTTTAAAGCATACACAACATGCATATAAAAACAAATCAGCAATAAATATGGAAAAAATAGAATTTTTCCAACTATTATGGCATTGTTCTCCAATACGCATCCCGTCGTGTCGCCACCTCGTCCACTCCATCTTTTCCCGTGCGCAAGTCACCAAAGAGATCCGAGCCAAGATAAACTATTTTAATTTATATCCATCGATCCTATACTCCACGAAAGAGTGTACAAATAATCTAGATCGAAAGTAAACTAAAATGAGTGGCTAAACAATGACGTATTTAATTACAAAAATTAAATACTAATCTAGCCTCGTCAACCCCGAGGATTCAAATAATATACATACAATCACACATAAAACAATCACATACACACAAATAGCCATAATAGTCGGATCTTATGCCCGCAACCAAAAAGTTAGCCTACGCACATCCTACTATTATCTGGCATACTCAATATATGATATGTGCATGAAAGTAACCGAATCCAAAATACACAAAATCGGAAACCGTGGCTCTGATACCACTTGTAGGGAGTTGCTTCGGAGGCTCATTGGCTCCCATATCCCCGGATTAAAATTTTCACTAATGAAAGAATTAATCCGGATGGGATGAGTTTCCTTAGCACAACCAATTCGTCGTCGTGCTAATAACTTGAGTGATCGCTTGAACAAACTAGTTGTTCAAGCAACCCAACTCTTCTAGTTGGTTAGCCGCGGAAGAGACGACGGACGGATCGCCGGTTTTTGTGTTTGTCTTCAGGGTCCATGATTATACAAAATATATACAAATGCACACTTGTATAATCAACACATAAAAGAACATGCTAAGATCAGAAAATAAAGTTGTAAAACTTTTATACCTCACGATCTTCTACCGTATGTTCTATCCTCCTCGTGGACGACGTGTGGGCGAAGATCCTCCACGAGTAGAAGCCTTCTAGATCGCGTTCTTCCCTTCCTTGTTCGCTGCGAACAAAGAGAAGAACAAAACAAAAAAAAACTCCTCCTTTCTAGAACTGGCCACCAATCAAAAGAGCTTGATGTAACCGCCGGCCAAGGAATGAATGGATGAGCGCCGGCCAACTTGTTGCAATCTTGCCACCGGCCACCTAAAAGTTGGAGAAGTGCCGGCCACCAAGGAGTTGGAGAACCGCCGGCCACCAAGGAGCAAAGGAGGAGGAAGAGGGCCGGCCAAATCTAGGAGAAGGAAGGAGTGAGCGCCGACCACCAAGGAGCAAAGGAGGAAACCCTAATCTCCTTTCTAGTTGCCGCCCAAACCAAATCCAAAAACCCTAGCCGCCTAAAGCACTTGAGAGGCAAAACCCTAATCCAATTGAGCCATCACTTGCCGCCCAACCTAAGCCCTCTATTTATAGAATTGGGCTTAAGCCACCTTTAATCTCCACCATCGGATCTAGGTATTTAATCTCCACCGTCGGATCTAGGGTTTTATCCCAACCGTCGGATCTAGGGTTTCATCCCAACCGTCGGATCTAGGATTTCATCCCAACCTTCGGATCTAGGGTTTCATCCCAACCGTCGGATCTAGGGTTTTATCCCAACCATCGGATCTAGGGATTTAATCCCAACCGTCGATTCTAGGGTTTCATCCAAACCATCGGATCGAGAGATTTAATCCCAACCGTTGGTCCTAGGGTTTCATCCCAACCATCGGATCTCGGGATTTAATCCCAACCGTTGGTTCTAGAGTTTTGTTTTACATCCTTGGATCTAGACTTCATGAGGATTATATTAGGCTACGATAGGGACCATAAGGAGGAGTTGGATTTTGGCCACCCGATGGATCGGAACCACACAAACTTGATCCATCAATGATGTTCCATTCCACTAGAGGATCATCATTGAACTACCTCACCAACCCCCATAAATTAATATGGGCTCCATATATTATTTGTACATCCATCTCCGTGTTTAAGATATCGAATGTCCGTCAATTAATTGATTTACTGACCATCAATTAATTAACATCTAACTCCTCGAGTAGTACCACTCAACCTTATCATCATGTTGACTAAGTCAACCAGCTGGGTTTACATGATGAACCTTATGAGCTCCTCAAGGGGACATCATCAACCTAATATATAGGACACAGTTTCCTCCTATAATCAACGACACACCATGTAAATAATATCATTTCCCAACTTACCGGGCATATTGATTTAATCCATCTAAATCTCACCCTCTAGTAAATCAAAGAAATAAATACTAAGTACATGTGCCCATTATTATATCGGGATTAAGAGCATGTACAACATAATATCCGAGGTCCGATTCAATTATGTAGTCAGCAATAAATTGAATCACCTCTATGTCGGTCCTGCTCAATACACCTAAGTGTACTAGTGTAACTCTATGTTCAAGACAAAACAATACCAAGCTACACTACAACCATACCAATGGTTTGTCCAAAACCATCTTGGTTGTGAGCCTCTACTTATATTCTACAAGGGACTGATAACATGATCTTCTATGTCACACCAAGCACCATGTTATCTATAATGTAAAATATTAGACAATATGCACACACATATAATAAATATATAAAGTGCAAACAATGATCATGTGATTCTTATTCCAAAATAAAATGTTCATACAAAAAGAGCTAGGCTTTCAGTATACATTCCAACAGGGTCGGACTCCCTGAGTGATGTTGAGGTGGTGTTCAACAATATGGGGATCTATTCCCGTAAGGTTGTGCACATCCTTAGAAAATATATCTTCATTTTTCTTCAAATAGGTCACCAGTTCTTCTTTTATCTCTAGCTATTGAGGCACCCGAGTGACACTGCCAGGGGCTATTTCTATAGACTCCCCTTCTTCTATTTTCTTAGCTCTGGGGGGTGACTCTTCCAACATGCATACGTCAGAGATGACGATGACCTTCCCCTTAGGGTCGTCTACTCTTGCCTTATTCTAATCATCCCTTACCATTTGTACATAACAACTTTGAACGACTTTCTGTTCTCCCCTTGCTTCCCCGATCAGCTGCCCAACTGGGAACTTCACTTTCTGATGGTAGGGGGAAGCCACCGTTTGACAAATAGATAGAAAAGGATGACCCAAAATAGCATTATAAGTGGATGGAGCATCTACTATGAGAAAAGGAATGATATTGGTTTTTTGGTTGAGTTTTTCACCCAGAGTGAGAGGCAAAGAGATTTGTCCTATGGGATGCACCATATGTCCCGCCAATCCGAATAGGGGAGTAGCCACGTCCTCCAGTTGTGTATTTCCCAACTGCATTTGTCCGAATGCCTCCTGGAAAAGGATATTAACTGAACTTCTCGAGTCGACTAGGACTCGGGCTACCTCATAGTTGGCGAGAGAAACCCGAATTACCAGAGTGTCTGTGTTAGGTAACAAGACACCTCGCAGATCTTCTGGTGCGAAAGATATTTGTGGTATACTCTGGACAGCTTGCTCTGTTCCAATGGCTAAACTTTCCATGAGGCGGGCATAGGACTTGTGAGGCCTATTAGAGTCCCCATCAGTAGGTCCTCCCGTAATAACATGAATAATTCCCCGTGTAGGGATATCATTTAGGGCAGATGAAGGGCCTTCATCTGCTGACCCTCCCGAATAGGAATTTGCTAGTCCGACTAGAGGGGAGCTTGAGGTCTTTGGTCATAGGGTCCCGGGCATGCTATATTAGGTTGTTGACCTCTTCTTGCCGATCCTCTCGTCTGAGGCCGCAGATGTGGATATGTGGCTCGGATGTGCTAAAATTCCTCTTGTAGCTTAAAACATCGGCCATTGGTATGACCATACTCCATATGATACTAATAGAAGAAAGGAGTTGGGGGGTTATGGGGGGCCCCCTATACCCGATTGGACGCTGGAGAAGACCCTGTTGGCCATAAGATTCCATCTCTTGCTCCTTCCAAGTTCTCGGGGGAGGGATGACATTGGTGACCATAATTTGTAAGGGAGGTGTTGAACGAGCCACTGCATTAATAGTCTAGGCCTAGGAGCTTCTGGTATGAAAGGTCGCACATATTCCCTTCGAGGGAGTGCTCATGGAGTTGGGGGGCGACTTCTCTTGGTTGGGACGGTCGTTGGCCTATGTTCGGCTCACCTAACTTTCAACCCTTCTTCTTCATTTATGTACTCTTCGGCGTGGCTTAGCAATTCCTCATAGCTTGCCGCTGGTTTTCTCAATAAGGAACTAAGGAAAGGTCCCTCTCTCAACCCATACGGGATGACCACCCTCAGAATATCAGACCCTGTCGAAGGGATATTCCTAGCAGTGGAGGTGAACCGATGAAGATAACCTCTGAGAGATTCTGAGGGTCACTGCCTAATATACAATAAGATTGAAGCATCATGTTTATAGGTCTTACTGCTAGTAAACTCTTGGTGAAAAACTCCCTGAAAATCAGCAAAGCAAGTGATAGATCCAGGAGGCAGGGCACTGAACCATCTATGTGCAGAGCTTGTTAATGTGGTGTGAAAAACTCGACACTTAAGGGCATCTATATAGAAATGAAGAGAGGCACCCCCAGCGAATTGTAACAAATGTGTATGATCTTTGGAAGGCTAGAGGGGGGTGAATAGCCATTTTTCATTTCTACAAAGATGGTTAGCGGAAGCAAAACAAAATTCTAAAGAAAAACAAGAAATGAAAAGACAATACATAAGCGCTAACAAGAATGATTTTATGTGGTTCGGAGATTAAGCTCCTACTCCATGATGACCCTTAATATGGATCAACCCAAATGAATCTCCACTAAGAAGGCTTTCTCTTACAAGATTCTCCTCTTCTTACAAATGATGAATATGAAGATTGGAGAAGAGGAGGACTAAAAGCACTTAGACAACTTAAGAAAACGTGGGGAGCTTGAGAGTAAGTTTGGAAGATAAGCACTAGCCTCGTCAAGCAACCCATGGCCTCTTTTTATAAAGAAGAGGCTAATTTTCCCGTTGAGCCTCCATCAGTCGACTGATTGTGTCCATCAGTCGACTGCTGCTATAGCTGAACTAATCCAACGACTTTTGACAAGCCAAATTTGCGATCGTCACTACCCAATGGGAAGCTGATCAGTCGACTGATCATATTATCAGTCGACTGATTAAGTAACTAGTCGAGTGCTCCAAGCGATCACTCGACTGGAGAACCTTCTGTGCCATCGTCCACTTATAGCAGTCGACTGATGGTGGACCAGTCGACTGCCAAACCCTAACAGTCGACTATTGGCCACAGAACTCAGCCAACTTGAGTCGAGTGAGTGATGTGCACGGATGCGACCTTAAATCTCGTGATGGATACCGTCGAGGACTCAAAGCATACGCTCGCACTCAACACTCGCAAGTGCACGGATGTCGTCAAGTAATAAAGATTATCGATCCCACAGGGACTGGGATTCGAATACCAATATACTTAGTGGTTGTAATTGTTCGGATGTAATCTCTAAGAGGTTACGGTTGGTGAGGGCTATCGGTGGACTCTACTCTATACGGTGTCACACGGAGGAGGAAAGGAGTGTGCCGAGGTCTTCAAAGGTGATTCTAGGACTTCGGTTTCGCTTGCGTAT
The DNA here is from genome assembly GCA_025175895.1 of Wurfbainia villosa. Taxonomy (NCBI): domain Eukaryota; kingdom Viridiplantae; phylum Streptophyta; class Magnoliopsida; order Zingiberales; family Zingiberaceae; genus Wurfbainia; species Wurfbainia villosa. Next base: position 30,495,430 of record CM045992.1, on the reverse strand, counting down.
CACAGAACAATGTTGTCAATTGGCGTTGTCTAGACGTTTACCTATGGTTTTGTGGAAGGGACATCATACACTCTCCCACAGAACCGCCGCATTCACCGGGAGCTATCTTCGCCTACAAGGACGGGATAGACGGTATCAGGATGCCAAATCAATCCCTGCGGTGGACCGTTTCCGATTCCACCGCACCCTTCTCCCCGCAGTTGCAGGAGATTAGGTTTACCCCTAGGTTCCTTAATCAAATCTCCTAAATTTTAGATTGCGAGGGTTGTCACCCCTCATATCGCCTAAGCGCAGAGGAAAGAAAGACAAATACACATAAATATAGTAAAGAGCAACTACCAATTGTCAAATCAAACTCATGGGCAGAATTTAATCATGAACCAACATTGTTTGTGAACACAAGCTGCTCCCTAATCCTAGAATCAAAATTACTACTCCATGTATACGAAGGAAGAATCACAAAGTATGTCTAAGTTTGAATACATAAGGAATGAAATGCAGTAATAGAAATATACAATGCTTCTGTGATCTTCTCTCCGGTGTTGTGTTGCAAGGTGTGGACCTCCGGCGACATTCCCCCTCCCCGTTGTGAGTTACTGAAGCTTTTTAGGGCTTCGGCATGCCATCCTAGCCGTCGTGCCTCCCCCCTAGGGTTTGGGCGGAGCCATCCTTATATAGACATCGCCTCAGGCCGTTGCAAAATCTGAAAAAAGCCCTAGTCGTGCAAATCTGTTGGGCCACCACATGGCCGTGTGTTTCCATACGGCCAGGATGTGTGCGGCCCTAGGGTGTTGATCTAGCCCATTGGACATGACCATGTGAATCCACACACCCTGGCCATGTCCCACTCTGCGTCTAGCTGCGAAATGTCCTTCTTTTTCTCCGAAAATGCATCTTTTTCACCCGAAAAGCTAACCTGCACACAAAAGTACAACGAGCAGACCTTCGAAATAGAAAATAGGAAATGCATGCAAAAATAGAGTAACATATGCATGAAACTAACACAAAATGCAATGAGATGCGAGCGAAAACTACTCCTAAAACCCTATATGTTTTGCTCACATCAGTGACTGAGCAGTCGACTGGGACGAAGCACCAATGGACTGATACACTTCAAGTATGAATAAATCATACTTGAATTAACCCCCTAAACCTAGACTTAACTTTCTAGCTCTTTATTCAGCCTTGCGCCTCCAGGATCCCTCCGAGTTCGTGACTCCTTCATTCTTGCACTTGCTTCTAAGAGCTTCCCTTGGTTTCGTCATGTCTTGGGTTTCTCTTTTGCCAAAGGACCACTTGGACTTTACGCCACCAAGACTATATGCTTGGACTTATACTGCCAAGACCTTACCTTTTGGTCTTTCTTTGCCAAGGTCCGCTTGAACTTTACGCTGCCAAGACTACATGCTTGGTCCTTCGCCGCCAAGACCTTTCCTTGGACTTCTCTTTCCAAGATCATACTTGGTCTTTCCTTCAGCAAGTCTTTATACTTGGATTTCCCTATCACTTAACACATTCTTAATTAAATCACAATTAATGCCTAACTACAAATGATTATTCAAACATCAAAAGACATAAATGCTTGGGGCATTGTTGCACCAACAATCTCCCCCTTTTTGATGTTTGACAATCATTTAAGTTAGGTCTTGAAATATACTCAGAAATAAACATCATATATCAATATGAATTATAACTTAAATTTCCCTTCTCTCTCTTTGACATACATCAAAAAGAGAAGGTCTAAATGAAATTAAGTTATGCATGAGTAAAGTTTAGGTATGTCTTGAACTAAGGTATAAGATAGAAATAAGGCTCCCCCTTAATCCAAGACATGTTTCATGATGTGTAAACAACATGTTGAGAAAAGCATAATATGAAAATATGTCCTAACTTTTCACCAATAATAAACATGATATAGACTTAGTGAATGAAAGGTTAATGTATTATAGAACTCCCCCCCTAAATCAATGCATCAAAAAGTCCTATACCCTCTTATTAACTTTGATTATTATACCATAGGGTTAGGACATTTAGGTTTACACTTAAGATGATAGAACAGGACTGAAACTACAAAAATATAGTGTAGCAGTTGACTGATTACTGAATCATTCAACTGCCCATCCTGAAATGCTGATTTTGGCCTTTTCATCTCAAATTCAGAAATGTGCCAAAATTTTAAGAAACATCGAAAAATCATAAATTTTTGTAGACACATTTCTGAAACCATTTTCTATCAAGGAAAAATAATTTTAAAAATATATGTTTTCCATATTTCGAAAATGATACAATTTTGAAAACTAGCAAAAGCCTTAATAAATTTTCAATAATTTGTGCCACTTTTGCTTGTCAAGTGAAAACTATTTTTCAAAATATAATAAACATAGTTTAAAATATATTTTGTTTGATATTTCCAATCATGTTCTTAGAACTATATGCACATCAATTGTACATAAGGCTTCCCAATGATTGGTCCAATTAAGGATTAATGTCTCTAGATGACATTTTGGTTCATAGTAATGCATCATAACAAGCATGATGAACCAAATGTATCTTTTTTACATCTCATATATTGTCTAAGTGGCTCAATACAAAAATCATGGTTTCTTAGGTATTTTGTGATATGCTTAGAGGTATAGTCCTAGATTTTCTATAGGATCATGCAAACCTGGACCTCTATTCTACTAATCACATTCCAAGTTCTCTCCTAAGTGATGAATATTCCACTTTGGGGAGAGCCTTGGTGAATATGTCGGCTATGTTGGACTTGGATTCTATGTAATTGAGTTCAATGTCCCTCTTTGGCACATGATCTCTAATGAAGTGATGCTTCACTTCAACGTGCTTAGTCCTAGAATGATGTACTAGATTTTTGGTCAAATTTATGGGACTCATGTTATCACAATAAACCTTGATCACATTGGAGTAGTGTAGCTCATAGTTCTCTAGAGTGTGTCTCATCCAAAGTAATTGAGCCGCACAACCACCCATAGCCACATATTCGGCTTCGGTTGTGGACAAAGCAACACAAGGTTGCTTTCTACTACTCCAACTAACTAGGGAGGATCCAAGAAATTGGCATCTACCACTAGTACTCTTCCTATCCAACTTGCAACTCGCATAGTCAGAATTAGTGTACTTAACTAAATCAAAAGATTTTGTCCTAGGGTACCAAAGTTCTACATTTAGTGTGCCTTTGATATATCTTAAAATTCTCTTAATGGATACTAAATGGGACTCTTTGGCACAAGATTGGTATCTTGCACACATACCTACCGCAAATAAGATATCGGGTCTACTAGCAGTTAGGTATAGAAGGCTACTAATCATGCTTCTATAAAGTTTTGGGTCAATTATTTTACCTTCTTGATCATTATCTATTTTTGTGTTGGTTGCCATAGGAGTTGAAACTAACTTAGCATTTTCCAAACCAAATTTCTTAATCATTTCTTTGGCATATTTGGTTTGGTATACATAAATTCCTTCATTTGTTTGTTTGACTTGTAAACCTAGGAAGAAATTTAGTTCTCCAACTAAACTCATTTCAAACTCATTCTCTATATTTTTGATGAAATCTTGAAGGAGTTCATCATTTGTTGATCCAAAAATGTTGTCATCTACATATACTTGGGCTACAAAGATATCCTTTGATTTTGCCTTTATGAAGAGAGTTTGATCTACTTGACCTCTTCTAAACCCCTTAGAAACTAAGAAAGATGACAATCTTTCATACCAAGACCGAGGAGCTTGTTTTCACCCGTATAAAGCTTTTCTAAGCTTGTATACATGGTTTGGATAATCTATATTTTCAAACTCGGAAGGTTGCTCTACATATACTTCTTTCTTAATGAACCCATTTAGGAATGCCAATTTTACATCCATTTGATGGAGTTTAAAGCCCATGTAAGAGGCATATCCTAATAGGATTCTAATTGACTCTAACCTAGCAACCAAGGCATAAGTTTTCTCATAATCAAGTCCTTCAACTTGATTGAAGCCCGTTGCAACTAACCTTGCCTTATTCCTAGTTATATTACCTTGATCATCTAATTTGTTTCTAAAGACCCATCTTGTAGTAATGATGGTGCTATCATTGGGTTTAGGAACTAACTCTCATACTTGACTCCTTTCAAATTTAGCCAATTCATCTTGCATTGCTAAGATCCAATCCAGATCAAGTAATGCATCATTGATTGATTTGGTCTCTAATGTGAGCAAAATATATAGGGTTTTAAGAGTAGTTTTCGCTCACATTTTGTTACATTTTGTGTTAGTTTCATGCATATGTTACTCTATTCTTGCACGCATTGCCTATTTTCTGGTTTGGAGGTTTGTTCATTGTACTTTTGTATGCAGGTTAGCTTTTCTGGTGAAAAAGACACGTTTTCAGAGCAAAAGAAGGACTTTCACAGCTAGACGCAGAGTGGGACACGGCCAGGGCATGTGGATTCACATGGCCATGTCCAATGGGCAAAGAACAACACCCTAGGGCCTCACACGACCTGGCTATGTGGCGGCCTATCGGATTTGCGCGACTAGGGCTTTTTTCAAATTTTGCAGTGATCCGAGGCGATGTCTATATAAGGATGGCTCCGCCCAAACCCTAGGGAGGAGGCACGATGACTAGGACGACACGCTGAAGCCCTAAAAAGCTTCGGTAACTCGGAGCGGGGAGGAGGAATGCCGTAAGAGGTCCACAACTTGCAATACAACGCCGGAGAGAAGATCGCGAAGCATCGTATATCTCTATTTCTGTGCTTTATTTCTATTGTATTCGAACTTAAACATGTTTTGTGATTCTTCCTTCGTATTTATGGAGTAGTACTTTCGATTCTAGGATTAGGGAGTACCTTGTGTACATAAACAATGTTGGTTCATATTAAATTCTGGCCATAAGTTTGATTTGACAATTGGTAGTTGTTCTCTACTATATCTATGTGTGTTTGACTTTCTTTCCGCTGTGCTTAGGCGATACGAGGTGGTGACAACCCTTGCAATCTAAATTTAGGAGGTTTTATCTAAGGAACCTAGGGGTAAACCTGACCTCCTGTAACTGCGGGGAGAAGGGAGCGGTGGAATCGAAAAGGGTCCACCGCAAGGATTGATTTGGCATCCTCGTACCCTCTATCCCATCCTTTTGGATAGAGATAGCTCCCAGTGAATGTTGTGGCTCTACGGGAGAGTGTATGATGTCCCTTCCCCAAAACCGTAGGTAGACGTTTAGGTGATGCCCATTGACAACATTGTTCTGTGGTACACAAGCGAAACCGAAGTCCTAGAATCACCTTTTAAGACCCCGGCACACTCTTTTCCTCCTCTGTGTGACACCGCACAGAGTAGGATCCACCGATAGTCCTCACCAACCGACTCTCTCAGAGATTACGTCTGAACAATCGTAACCACTTAGTGTATTGGTATTCGAATCTCAGTCCTGGTGGGATCTATAAATCTTTATTACTTAACGACATCCGTTCACTTACGGGCGTTGAGCGTGAGCGTGCACTTTGAGTCCTCGACGGTATCCGTCGTGAGATTTGAGGTTCTGTCCGTGCGCATCATGTTTTTGGCGCCGTTGCAGGGGAATGAGCAATTCGATATCAAATCGAATAGTGGTAAATTGGATCGGACTTAGCATAGATTTATTTTTCTTGTTTTATTTTATTTTATTTCAGTTTTGTTTATTCAGTTGCTCTTTCCTTATTCATAATTTCCTGCATATAGTGATGCATGCTTTCACTCATGATTATGGTCAATTTAATGTTGTAAGTTTTGGTAATATTTATTGTGAAGCTTGTGGTGAAACATGGCATACAATTAATGATTGTCCAGATATATTCGAACCTTCACAATTTGAACAAGAAGATGTCACCTACAATTACAACCAATGGCCACAAGATGATTTCTATTCATATAGTTATGACCCTGGGTACTTAAACCATCAATATTGTCCACCTAAATCCCGACTTGAGCAGACAATGGAAGATTTCATTTGAGCAGAACAAGCGGTGAACGATGAATTCCGACGACGACATTCACAGACAAAGACTCAATATCGTTTCCAAAATGAGAATGAGAGCTATGAGTCACCATGCAAATTTTATCCAGAACCAAGCCCCCACTTAGAAGCCCCGCTAGATAATTTTTCTAGGGAATGCAAATAGCATAGCCAACAATTTGTAGAGATGATGGAATGAAATCTAGCTAGAATAGAAACCAAATGATTAGAAGGTGGCTTTAATGACTAGATCACACCGAATAGGGTGGAGACTCACTTTGAGCGAATGAATGAGGAGGACGTAGATGACATTGGAAGTAAAGAAGGACAATCCATTCAATCACCACTAGAAGGAGAGCTTGAGGATTATATAATTGATACTTTAATCGAGGAGTGCATTGCTTCAATCAAAACACCTCCTAACCTCAAGGGTCTAGAAGAGCTTGCCTTAACCCTCACCAAAACTTTAGTTACCAATAACAAAGCCCACCCAGTGATTTGTAATGATAAAATTTCATTCGACATGATAGAATCTGCTAATAAATCTTTTGGTGAGAATATCTGTGGTGAGTTACATTATTTACAGCATATGGATGAAACAGAATATCATGACCAAATTCCTAATGATTCTTTAAAGATAAGCATGTTAAACCTCGTGTCAAGGAAAGCAGCGCCCAAGTATCTTACCCCTCCACGAGGAAGATTTAAAAGATATAGTAATGGAGGACCAAAAGACAAGAAGCGAAAGGTGAGAAAGTATCTAGCCCCTGCATGAGCAAGATTTAAGGGATATAGTGATGGAAGACCACCAGGCAAGAGGCATAAAGTGAGCAAGTATCTTTTTCCCCTACGATCAAGATTCAAATGCCTCAAATGAAACATCGGAATAAGGTCAAGCTAAAAGACCTTAAACAAAGCACTTCTTGGGAGGCAACCCAAGTTTAGTCTTTAGATTTCCCTTTGATTGTATTGCATGCATTTAGTTAATTCAAACTTTGATTTATGGTATTTAGCATTTGTAGGAATAGAAAAGAACTTTGCTAGGAAAAAATGAGACCCATATTAGCCTACACGGCGAAGTGTATGAGAAAATTTGGGCCATGGTGCATGAATGGGCAAAAAATGGGGACACACGGCTTGACCGTGTGTTTTCCCATGGACGTGCTCGATTGACCAGAGGCGCACACGGCCTGGCCATGTGTTTTCACACGGCCTGGCCGTGTGTTTTCACATGGTCGTGGCGCGCGAGGTTAAAAGGGGCGAGTCGTGTGTTTTCACCCCATTTGCGTCATGTGCTTCAAAAGTTCTTGCCCTAGCAGTGTGATTCCGCTTTCCCCTTCCTCTAGAAGCATTTCTAACCTCTAAAGAAACCAAAAGGAGCAAGGATGAGGAGGACCAAGACCGTAGCATCCCGATCCGGCACCTCGGAGTGACGAACAAGGAGAGCTGACGCCCCTCAAGCTCCGGAAGAGGGTAACACCCTACCCCCTCTACTTTTTCACAATAATGAACATAGAGATAGGTACAATATGCTCTCTACCCATAAACTTATTGCTACTAGGTACTTAGATGAGGATTTACTAGAATCTTTAGGTTTGTTGGGTGACATGCAAACCCTATTTGCAAAAATAGGGTGGGAAGAGATTATGGGAATAAAGCACCTAACCTACTCTAGTATAGTTTTGGAATTTTTGAGTTCTTTAGAGGCGAAAGTTTTAACGAGTAGAGAGAGCGAGGAGGGTAGGATAACTTTTAGGCTTTTTAATATTAAGCATGAGTGGACCCTCCACCAATGGAACTCATGCTTTGGCTTGCCAAGCGGGGGAGAGAGAAGGACCCCAAATGGGTACAACTCTCGTATGATTTGGACTGAGTTGACAGGGGAGCACGCTTATGACCCATCTAGGGCCAAAGCGTCGTGCCTCCAAAACCCCATCTTTCGATACTTACACCGTATCATGGCCAGTACCATATTTGGTCGTGGGGAGAGTGACAGTGTAGTTAGAGCCAGTGAGCTACTTTGCTTATGGGATATGCTACAAGAAAGGAGTAGCATCGATGTAAGGTCCCACTTCATCAGACACTTAGTGAAGATGGGCAAAGCAGCACGCGAAGAGATCAATGTGGGAGGCCTACTTACCCACATTTGTTATAGGATGGGGTATGATTACACAACATTGGAGAGTATAGAGGGGAGCCCTAGGATCAACCTAGGAGTATGCATGGCCATGAAGATGATTGTAAGAGAAGGAGACTCCTTATGCTTTGTAAGGAAAAATCTTATGGACCTTAGGCTCCCCGACCCCGATCGTACCACCATCACTATACGCGCCAACTGGCAGTTAGACCTGATAGTGGAGTCCCCTCCACATGAGGGACCATCCACATCAACGCCCATCTCTCCACCTTTGTATCACTCTCCCTCCAGTCCACAGATGCATAGGAGCCCACCTAGTCCACGCCGACATGAGCCTACACCTGCACCATCATCTTTTTCTACTTTTGAGCAGGATGTAGGTACGTTGGCCTATGATTTCTCGGAGTTCCGATCACGCCTCGACGACATTTACACTGAGCAATAGACGCAGAGGCAACGATGGGAGGAGCAGAGCGCCTACCAGCAGGTGGAGTTCCAGGGGTTCCAAGAGCATTTCTAGTGGGCTGAGGAGTTTTACGATGAGGCCCACATATACTTCTAGGATAAGGCCGCCTACCGCAAGGAGATGTGGCAGCATATGCACGCCCAACAGGCACAGTGGGCTAGGGAGGAGGAGCACCGAGCAGTCGCTGCATCCACTAGTTCCCAGATCGTCCACATGTATATGTGGCATCAGCGACTCAGCAGCATGTTCTCCTAGGATCTAGAGATGTCGAGGCTCCCAGACTTTCCACCTCATCCACCATATTAGAGGTATATTTTTGTGTAAGTCTGGGGGGAGACCCCAAAATCTATTTTGTTTTGTTTTCTAGCAGTAGTTTCTTTTCTGGTATTTTCTTTCATTTGTTCATGCATGCATGAGTTGTTTAGTTCATTTTAGTACTTAATTTTTGGTGTATGTAAACCTATCTCAGTAGTATTTTTGAAATTTGCTTGCATGAGTTGTTCCCATAGGTATCTTAACTTTATTTATCTTGTAGTATTTTATTCTATTCGCTCTATTGAATGTTCTAGACCTACACTGGTTAGCTTTATTTTTGTACTTACACATGTTGAACATTCTGAAAGGGAGAATCTAGTGCATACCTAGTTATGATTCACTTCAGTAGTCTAGTACTTTGGAATCCATAGGTGACTTTAGGTTTAGCATTTTAGTTACTGTAGATGCTCGGATTGTGTAAGCCCATTCAAAAAAATTGAAATCCCTGTGAGCCAAAAAATAAAAGAGAAATAAAATAAAAAAAAGGGAGAGAAAAAGAAATGACAAGAAAAAAAAAAGGAGATTGAGAGGGATAAAAAAATAGTTGTCGTGGGTGGAAATGGCTAGGTGCCCCTTTGAGACCGAGTTAGGTTACTGGGGAAACACCTCCCAATTTCTCTCAATACCGAGCACGCCTTTGAGACTTTATGCTAGATCTAGGAAACGACCCTCGCTTTGGGAAGGTAAGTGCCTAGGAGCCAGAAACCTTAGGAAAGCTATGGGGTGACGACTTAACTCACCATGGAATGGGCATCCCCTAAGAATGATTCGCCTAGCAAGAGCACGAGGAGCTAACTTAGTGAATTTTTAGAACATATTTGTTTTGATTTGATTGTAAATACCACCTGATAAATTTAGTTAGCATGCTAATTATGGAACAATATCTTTTTAAAATTTTATGGCACTGAGGTTTGCTTGAGGACAAGCAAAGATTTAAGTGTGGGGGAAGTGATGTGAGCAAAATATATAGGGTTTTAGGAGTAGTTTTTGCTCACATCTTGTTACATTTTGTGTTAGTTTCATGCATATGTTACTCTATTCTTGCACGCATTGCCTATTTTCTAGTTCGGAGGTCTGCTCATTGTACTTTGTATGCAGGTTAGCTTTTCTGGTGAAAAAGACACGTTTTCGGAGCAAAAGAAGGACTTTCGCAGCTAGACGCAGAGTGGGACACGACCAGGGCGTGTGGATTCACACGGATGTGTCCAATGGGTGAAGAACATCACCCTAGGGCCGCACACGGCCTGGCCGTGTGTTTCCACACGGTCGTGTGGTGGCTCGACTAGGGCTTTTTCGGATTTTGCAGCGGTCCGAGGCAATGTCTATATAAGGATGGCTCCATCCAAACCCTAGGGAGGAGGCACAACGGCTAGGATGGCACGCCGAAGCCTTAAAAACCTTCAGTAACTCACAGCCGGGAGGAGGAATGCCGCCGAAGGTCCACAACTTGCAATACAACGCCGGAGAGAAGATCACGAAGCATCGTATATCTCTATTTCTGTGCTTTATTTCTATTTTATTCGAACTTAAACATGTTTTTTGATTCTTCCTTCGTATTTACGGAGTAGTACTTTCAATTCTAGGATTAGGGAGTAGCTTGTGTACATAAACAATGTTGGTTTATATTAAATTCTGGCCATAAGTTTGATTTGACAATTGATAGTTGTTCTCTACTATATCTATGTGTGTTTGGCTTTCTTTCCGCTGTGCTTAGGCGATATGAGGTGGTGACAACTCTCGCAATCTAAATTTAGGAGGTTTAATCCAAGGAACCTAGGGGTAAACCTGACCTCCTGTAACTGAGGGTAGAAGGGAGTGGTGGAATCGGAAAGGGTCCACCGCAAGGATTGATTTGGCATCCTCGTACCCTCTATCCCGTCATTTTGGACAGAGATAGCTCCCGGTGAATGCGGCGGCTCTGCGGGAGAGTGTATGATGTCCCTTCCCTAAAACCATAGGTAGACGTTTAGACGACGCCAATTGACAACATTGTTCTATGGTACACAAGCAAAACCGAAGTCCTAGAATCGCCTTTTAAGACCCCAGCACACTCTTTTCCTCCTCGGTGTGACACCGCACAGAGTAGGGTCCATCGATAGTCCTCACCAACCGACTCTCTCAGAGATTACGTCCAAACAATCGTAACCACTCAGTGTATTGATATTCGAATCCCAGTCCCTGTGGGATCGATAAATCTTTATTACTTGACGACATCCGTGCACTTGCGGGTGTTGAGCGCGAGCGCGCACTTTGAGTCCTCGACGGTATCCGTCATGAGATTTGAGGTCGCATCCATCCACAAGATGATTTCTATTCATATAGTTATGACCCTGGGTACTTAAACCATCAATATTGTCCGCTTAAATCCCGACTTGAGTAGATGATGGAAGATTTCATTCGAACAGAACAAGCGGCGAACGATAAATTCTGATGGCGGCATTCGCAGACAGAGACTCAATATCGTTCCCAAAATGAGAATGAGAGATATAAGTCACCATGCAAATTGTGAAGGTTCGAATATATCCGGACAATCATTAATTGTATGCCATGTTCACCACAATGTTCACAATAAATATTACCAAAACTTACAGCATTAAATTGACCATAATAATGAGTGAAAGCATGATTTGTTATATGAAGGAAATTATGAATAAGGAAAGAGAAACTGAATAAACAAAACTAAAATAAAATAAAATAAAATAAAATAAAACAAGAAAAATAAATCTATCCTAAGTTCGATCCAATTTACCACTGTTCGATTTGATATCGAATCGCTCAGATCCTGAAACGACGCTAAAAATTTGATGCGCACGGACGCGACCTCAAATCTCAAGACGGATACCGTCGAGGACTCAAAGTGTGCGCTCGCGCTCAATGCCCTAAGTGCACGGATGTCATCAAGTAATAAAGATTTATCGATCCCATAGGGACTGAGATTCGAATACCAATACACTAAGTGGTTACGATTGTTCGGACATAATCTCTGAGAGAGTCGATTGGTGAGGACTATCAGTGGACCCTACTCTGTGCGGTGTCACACGGAGGAGGAAAAGAGTGTGCCGGGGTCTTAAAAGGCGATTCTAGGACTTCGGTTTCGCTTGTGTACCACAGAACAATGTTGTCAATTGGCGTCGTCTAAACGTCTACCTACGATTTTGGGGAAGGGACATAATACACTCTCCCGCAGAGCCGCCACATTCACCGGGAGCTATCTCCGCCCAAAAGGATGGGATAGAGGGTACGAGGATGCCAAATCAATCCTTACGGTGGATCGTTTCCGATTCCACCGCTCCCTTCTCCCCGCAGTTACGGGAGGTCAGGTTTACCCCTAGGTTCCTTGGATTAAACCTCCTAAATTTAGATTACGAGGGCTGTCACCACCTCGTATCGTCTAAGCACAGTGGAAAGAAAGCCAAACACACGTAGATATAGTAGAGAACAACTACCAATTGTCAAATCAAACTTATGGCCAAAATTTAATATGAACCAACATTGTTTATGTACACAAGCTACTCCCTAATCCTAGAATCGAAAGTACTACTCCATAAATACGAAGGAAGAATCACAAAATATGTTTAAGTTCGAATACAATAGAAATAAAGCACAGAAATAGAGATATACGATGCTTCGTGATCTTCTCTCCGACGTTGTATTGCAAGTTGTGGACCTCCGGCGGCGTTCCTCCTCCCCGCTGTGAGTTACCGAAGCTTTTTAGGGCTTCGGCGTGCCATCCTAGCCATTGTGCTTCCTCCCTAGGGTTTGGGCAGAGCCATCCTTATATAGACATCGCCTCGGACCGCTGCAAAATCTGAAAAATGCCCTAGTTGCGCAAATCCGTCGGGTCACCACACGACTATGTGTTTCCACACGATCAGGCCGTGTGCTGCCCCTAGGGTGCTGTTCTTTGCCTATTGGACACAGCCGTGTGAATCCAAACGCTCTGGCCGTGTCCCACTCTGCGTCTAGCTGCGAAAGTCCTTCTTTTGCTTCAAAATCTTTTTCACCAGAAAAGCTAACCTGCATACAAAAGTACAATGAGCAGACCTCCGAATCAGAAAATAGGCAATGCGTACATGAATAGAGTAACATATGCATGAAACTAACACAAAATGTAACAAGATGTGAGTGAAAACTACTCCTAAAACTCTATATGTTTTGCTCACATCAGGCTCAATTTGGGAGATAAGAGCTATTTGACTAGAGGGAGCTCTATGGAAAGACCTAGTTCTAACACCTTGAGATAATTCTCCTACAACTTGGTCAAGAGGATGATTTTGATTAATCCTTAATGTTCTAGGAGGTGTATTAAATTGATTTTGATCTTGGTTATCCTCAATTCTCCTTTCATCATCGGAATCTCCTCTTGCTCCCCCTTGATTATTACTCACGAATCCTCCCCCTTTATCATTAACCCCTAAGGTCAAGTCTTGAAATTTTTGGATAATTTCTTGATTTTTGTCATTGATATCATTATCAATGGGAGATTTCCTAGGGTAAGTGGTAGAGGTTTCATCAAATTAAACATTTGAGGATTCCTCAACCTTTTGAGTTCTTTTGTTATAAACTCTATAGCCTCTACTAGTGGATGAGTATCCAACTAGGATTCCCTCATCCACTTTGGATTCAAATTTACCTAAATTGTCTTTAGTGTTTAAGATGTAGACTTTGCATCCAAAGACCTTAAAATAGTGAATTGTAGGAATTGTGTCATTCCATAATTCAAAGGGTGTTTTTCCTAAAAACCTATGTATGAGAACCCTATTTTGGATATAGCAAACAAAATTAACTGCTTCCATCCACAAGTAACTAGAAAGTGAATATGCATTAAGCATAGTCCTAGCCGCCTCTTGTAGGGCACGATTTCTCCTTTCCACTACCCCATTTTGTTGGGGTGTTCTAGGACAAGAGAATTCATGCTTGTACCCTTGTTCTAAGAAAATTTTTGAGAAATTAGAATTCTCAAATTCTCCACCATGATCACTACGGATCCGGTTGATTTTGAGACTTCTTTCATTCTCTACCCTTTTGCTAAAACCTATGATTATTTCTAGGGTTTCATCCTTATGTTTCATAAAATATACCCATGTAAATCTAGAAAAATCATCAACTATAACTAAGCAATATTTACTACCATTTAAAGAAGGAGTACTATGACAATCAAATAAATCTAAATGCAAAAGTCTAAAGGTAAAGACGTATTAATTAAGGTTTTACCCTTGTGTGATGACTTTGATTGTTTTCCTTCTTGACATGCATCACACATTTTGTCCTTGAGATACTTGACTTTTGGCAAACCCTTGACTAGCTCCATCTTGGCTATCTTGGCAATATTTTTCATGTTGATGTGCCTAATATTTTTCTTCTTCTTTTGCCATAAGACACTTGGGGGAAATGTTAGAAGCATAGGATAAATCAACATAATAAATATTTAATTTCCTATATTCTACTAACATGCAATCATTTAATTTCTTATGTCTTATAAAGCATTTAGAAGAGTTAATTTGAACATCAAAATTGGCATCACATAATTGGCTCACACTAAGCAAGTTAAACTTCATATTTTTAACCAACAATACTTTATGAATAGCAAGATTTGGGGATACCTCAATTGTACCTTTTCCTAGAATTTTAAATTTTCCACTATTTCTAAAGGACACGTTCCCCTTGCTAATGTGGTTGATTGTGGAAAATTTTCTCTCATCATCGGTCATGTGTCTTGAGTAACCACTATCAACAATTCACATGCTTGGTCCTTCTACCTATACAACATGAAAAACACAAGCCTTAGACACCCAAATCTTTGGACCGATTGCATTAACTACATAGCTCTTGGGAACCCATGCCTTTCTAACCTTGATCCTAATGGTTGATTTCCTACTAACAAGGGAGGTAAAGGCTACTTCCTTCTCCTTAGGCCTATATCCTATTCCGGCCTTGTTGTAAATAGTCCTTTGGTCCCTAAGTATCATGTCTAGGTATTTGGAACCATTTGTAAATTTTTCTAAGCATGCTCTTAATTTACCTATTTCCTTTTCAAGTTCATAATTCTCATCCTTAAGTGAACATGCATCATCACAAGAAAGTTCTACATTCTTAATTTCCTTAATTTCGACCTTCAAATCCTTAATCCTAGATTTTGATTTATTTAGAGCATTTTGAAGACATCGTCACTAGAGGATGATTCGTCGCTCGAGGACGATGATGATGATTCCTCACTTGAACTTTCGGCTTCATCTTCCAAAGCCATGAGTGCTAGGTTGCGTGTGACATGGCACATTTCCTCCTCATCGGATGAACCTTCTAGGCTTTGTGTGTCCCAAGTTTGGGCTACCATTGCCTCCTTCTTCTTCTTCTCCTTCTTGTCCTTCTTCTTCTTTTCCTTTTCCTCCTTTTTCTTTAGCTCCAAGCAATTTGACTTGATGTGCCCCTTTTTGTTGCAACCATAGCAAGTAACATTAGGAGTAGAAATTGAACTACTAGAAGATTTACCTTTTGAGGATTGAAACATCCTTCTCACATCCTTTTTGGTGAGCTTCCTTGATCTCCCATCAAACCTCTTCACATAGTGAGCCACCTCACTAGCCGATAGCTCCTCATCACTACTTGAAGACTCTTCTTCCAACTCGGATGATGAAGAGACTTCTTTCTTCTACTTCTTCTTTTTGTCCTTCTTCCCTACAACAAGAGCTATACCTTTTTCTTTCGAAGAAGTATTAGCTTGCTCATGCAACTCAAATTCATAAAATAGTTCATCTATCTTAACTAAGGAAAGGTCCCTAGAGACTTTATACACATCGACTATTGATGCCCATAAAGTTGTTCTAGGGAAAGCTTGAAGGACATACCTTACAAGGTCTCAGTTTTTGACCTTCTCACCTATTACATGTAGTCAGTTGACTACCTCCTTGAAGCGACCGTGCATTTGGCTCACGGTCTCATTGGTCTTCATGTTGAAACTTTGGATTTGACCTATCAAAAGATCCCTCTTTGCTCTTCTTGTCTCCTTTGACCCTTCATTTAGTTTGATGAGCTTCTCCTAAAGCCCCTTTGCAGATTCGAAGGGTCCTACTTTGGATAGTTGCTCCTTTGATAGACCATATTGGAGTGTGGTCATTGCTTTTGCATTTGCTTATGCCTTCTTTGCCATTTCCCTTGTCCAATCCTTGGTTGGCAGTGGCACTCCAAACTCGTCGACCGACTTTTTGAATCCATCTACAATGCTAAACCAATTTTCAATATCGTTCATAAGGTAGTATTCCATCCTACCTTTCCAATATCCAAAGTCATTACCGTCGAAGAATGGAGGCCTCGCCGTGCTATACCCCTCTTGAAATGTCATCGTGCTCTGGTTGATTGTTAGATTTTGTGACGTGATTCGGGCTCTGTACCACTTGTAGGATCTTTGGAAGGCGAGAGGGGGGGGGGTGAATAGCCTCTTTTTGTTTCTACAATGATGGTTAGCGGAAGCAAAACAAAATTCTAAAGAAAAACAAGAAACGAAAAGACAATACACAAGCGCTAACAAGAATGATTTTACGTGGTTCAGAGATTAAGCTCCTACTCCACGGTGATCCTTAAGGTGGATCAACCCAAATGAATCTCTACTAAGAAGGCTTTCTCTTACAAGACTCTCCTTTTCTTACAAATGATGAATATGAAGATTGGAGAAGAGGAGGACTAAAAGCACTTACAAAGCTTAAGAAAATGTGGGGAGCTTGAGAGTAAGTTTGGAAGATAAGCACTAGCCTCCTCAAGCACCCCATGACCTCTTTTTATAGAGAAGAGACTGATTTTCCTATTGAGCCTGCATCAGTCGACTAATGGTATCCATCAGTCAACTGCTACTGTAGCTGAAGCAATCCAACGGCTTCTAACAAGCCAAATTCGTGATCGTCACTACCCAATAGGAAGATGATCAGTTGACTGATCATATCATCATTCGATTGATTGAGTAACCAGTCGAGTGCTCCAAGTGATCACTCGACTAGAGAACCTTCTGTGCCATCATCCACTTATAGTAGTCGACTGTTGAGGTATAGCAGTCGACTGATGGTGGATCAGTCGACTGCCAAACCCTAGCAATCGATATTGGCCACAGAACAACAAACTTGAGTCGAGTGACTGAGGAGTCGACTGGGACGAACACTTCAAGTATGAATAAATCATACTTGAATTAACCCCCTAGACCTAAACTTAACCTTCTAGCTCTTCCTTCAGCCTTGCGCCTCCAAGATCCCTCCGAGTCCGCGACTCCTTCATCCTTGCGCTTGCTTCCAAGAGCTTCTCTCGGTTTCGTCATGTCTTGGGTTTCTCTTTTGCCAAAGGACCTCTTGGACTTTACGCTTCCAGGACTACATGCTTGGACTTATGCTGCCAAGACCTTGCCTTTTGGTCTTCCTTTGACAAGGTCTGCTTGGACTTTACACTGCCAAGACCTTTCCTTGGACTTCTCTTGCTAAGATCATACTTGGTCTTTCCTTCACCAAGTCTTCATACTTGGATTTCCCTGTCACTTAACACATTCTCAATTAAATCACAATTAATGCCTAACTACAAATGATTATCCAAACATCAAAAGACATAAATGCTTGGGGCATTATTGCACCAAAAAAATGTTCTTCCAGATCAGTTGTGCCATCATACTTCTCTACTAGGGGGTTTTTGAAGTATGAAGGTGGAAGCTCAGAAAGAATATTGACGGTGAATGGACTAGGCTCATAGATTTCCAAAGCCCTAGTGGACTGACTTTCTCCTTGCTTTTCTCGCCTGATTTCATCATCGGTATGGTATTTTGTTACACTCTCCCTGCCGGTCCATCACATGGTAATACTTCAGCGTATGGCGTTGTCATAGGTCGGACTGGTGGAGGCCTCTCATGAAACTACTCTCTGGGAGAGGGTTCGTCAGAATGGGGATGAAGATATCCCGTCCTCCTCCTCTCTTTGGCCTAGGCTTCTGTAGGTTCGATGGTGGCTGGCTAGAGGGGGTGAATAGCCTTTGTCGTAGATGGTGAAATTCGCTCGTTCGTTGCTCGTCTACAAAACTATTAGCGCAAGTGGATTATACAAACAAAACAATAATAAAGACAAACAAGATACCAAACAATGCTAACACCGCAATGTAACGTGGTTCACGGCTGCGTCGCTAATCCACGGTCTGATTCGTCCACAGTGAATCACTCTGCAAGATTTCACTATTCTCTCCTTTGCACCGAGCTAGGTGGAGATAACCTCTTTACAAGAATCACTCCTCTTACAAATATCATGTAAATAAAACCAAGTAAGAGGATGGAAAACCTTTAGGGCACTTTGGGAGAGTTTAGAGCATGAATATTAGGCCCCCAAAGCCCCTCACTCTTCCTCTTTATAGAGGAAGAGGGTTTCTTCCCGTTGACACAGGACCAGTCGACTGATCCCGTAGCCATTGCCTAATAACGGCTTCTTCCACGTTGGATTCCATCCAACGACTCCCACATCAGTCAACTGATCTTACCATCAGTCGACTGATAGACCTATCAGTCGAGTGCTCGCGAGCTCGACTCAATTCTGTGCCTGAAACCCTTGCAACCAGTCGACTGATGCCTTCATCAGTCGACTAGTGGTCTCGCAGTTGACTGCCATTCCATGACAGTCGACTGTTGACACTTGAACCGGACTCGAACACTAGTCGAGTCACAGTCGACTTAGACTAGTCGACCACCATAACATGGTAGTTGATTGTTTTCAGGAAATCCCATCCGACACTTAGCCAATTGGCCAAGTTTCATCTAAGAGCACTACCCCTTCCCGGGTTACATTCGCTCACTCTCATCCCTCAGAGTCCCTCGCCTTTGAAGTTATCTTCATCCAGCTACATCCCTCGGATGCGCCAAGTGCATGGCTCTGCAGTGCCATCCTTCGTGTCTCGCCTTGAAGTCTACTTCCTCTGGCTTCACTCCAAGCTCCTCGTCCGGCGGTCCCTCGGATGCTCCAAGCGCATGACTTTTGCAAAGTCATCCTTCACCAACTCAAAGACCGAGTCATGAGATGTGAAACTCGCCAAGGCTCCATGTGCGAATTACTAAGCCCTGCAAGACTCCAACGCACATATCAAATCCAAACATCCTAACTTAAACCCTTTGCCACACCCATCAAAACCATATCACGGGTTGATTGCACTAACAATCTCCCTCTTTTTGATGTGTGGCAATCCGTTTAAGTTAGGTAAACATTTAATAAAAATATCAAGGTAAGAAAACATGTAAATAAACATGATTAACAACTCTCCCCCTTAATACATGAAGCTCCCCCTAAATACAATTCCCCCTTACTTAAACATATATATTTCTCCCCCTTTGACACCATCAAAAAATATTAAACAAAGTTTATATAAGCATGACATCAAGTTTAGAGTGAAACAAAAGCAAAAACATGCCTTAAAATCGGATAAAAGAAGTTACTGGGCATGTTATCAGGTGATCAGTCGACTGGTTCAGACTAACAGTCGACTGACACTCAGATTTTGGGTTTTTCAGATTTTCAGGGTGGATTTCAAAAATGCATTAAAAATTCTACAAAATTTGAAAAATCATGAAATTTGGGGAACACATTTCTTTTAAGGTCCTTTATCAATGAAAAATAGTGTTCCATGAAAAAGCATTATATTTTCAAAGAATTTCCAAAAATCCAAAAGCTTCAAAAACAACTAGGTTTTTGATCAAGTTTGTATCAATTTTAACACCTAGTTTTGTTTTGGATTGTTTCAAAACATGAACACACAGATTTTAAAGTAAGAAAATGTTTTGAAAACATATGAAATATCCAACCAATATCTTTGTGCAATATGTCTATGAATTAAACATAAGTCTTCCCCATGATTGGTCTATTATTGCTATTTGGATACCTTAAATGACCATCTAAATGCCATAGGCATTAGTGGACCATTTGTACCATCCTATCATCTCACCCATGCTAAGTTTTCAATCAAGGTAGCCTATGGTGAGTGTGAGATGTATCCTAAAGGTATTTATATATACTTAACCATTAATTTCATGAAATTCTACACAAGGTTAAGTATCATCCTAACATACCACATGATCATAAAGACATATATGTATTGATTCCACATTATGATCATGAAACACATGTATCTATCAATTTGTAATCATGCATTAGGATATAAAATTATGATAAAAAGTCAAGTATCACCTAGAGCATGATTTGAACCTTAATGCCCATGACTATGTGCCAAATGTCAAGATCATAAATCATGATTGCAAACATACACGACAGTTTCATTAATTATCATGATTTAAGCATTATTATCAATTTATGGGCACATTATCATCACCCAACACTATGCTAAAAATGAGTATCAACATACATAACACTAAGTGTTGAGCATGATTTAAACTATTTATGGGTGCATTATCATCACCCAACACTATTTCTAAAAATAAGTCCCACCATCCTAAGTCAACCAAATAATATGATATAGGTTAATTCCATATGGTTGACTATCCTTAGGATTTTCCTAACCCTTAAGGATCGATTTAGGAACCCAAAACAAATTCTTTCCTATGGGGTTCACTAAAAATTCCTTAGGGATCCATTTTCTAGCTATTGTTTTCTTTTTATCTTGACCCCTAGCAATTAAGCATTTATAGGCCTTTTCATTTTTATTTTCCTTATATCCTAGGTCTTTCTTATTGAAGCTTGCCCTTTGGCTCCCTATGATCATATTAAGGGTATTGGAGCCAATGGTGAATTTTTCTAGGGGCTTGGTTAAAAGATCTACCTTTTCCCTTAAAGCCCTATTTTCTTCAATGCATGCATCATTAACATCAAAAGACATATAGTCATGTGAGCATACATTATCATGACTAGAAGAAGTATCATCATTAATATTTAAGCATGCTTTTTCTAGTTTATTTTCTAAATCCTTAATTTGATCTAGCATGCTTTTTTGAATGATATTGAATTACAAATTATAACATATCAAATTAATATTAAATTTTTTTAGAAAAAGAAAGAGACAAATAATATATATATATATATATATATATATATATATATATTGTTGAGAATTGGACGTCACTAGAAGGGGGGGGATAGCGTTTTGACGTTGTTTGATGGAATTCGTTCGTTCGTCTCTACAATCGTCGTTAGCAAAGTGGAATATAGAAATACAAATGTAGAAACAAATACAAACACAAATATACACACAACACAAGTGATATAATATGGTTAGAAACCTTAGGGTTCCTGTTTCACAGGTTGAGCTCAATGAGCTCTAGTGATGCACTCACCACTAATAAATATTCCTTCTCGGGACAATCCAGAGGCAGAGAAACATCATACAAATGATTACAACAATAATACAAAATACAACAAGCAAATACAAAGTAAATACAAAAGACAAGTAAGGAAAAACTTTACAATACTTTGCTTTGAATGCTTGCTCATTGATCGCCTTGGACTAGCCTTGAAGGTCTGGATTGCAGCAGCAAATCCCCTTCAAATCATCCAAGAAAATCACTGCCAAATCCTCCCATCCGAGCTGCTTTTATAACCTTCATCAAGCTAATTTTTCCCCTGATAGTTGACTGCCATAAGGTCCTAGTCGACTACCAACAGTACCGTTGTGAGACGACGACTTAATCCACATTGGCATCCAAGCCAATGGTTACACTGACAGTCGACTACCAGTTACCATCAGTCAACAACCAGCCTCATAACCGACAGACTAGTTAGCTACCGAGCATTATGCTCCTGCAACCCGACCAACAGTCGACAACCCTTCATGATAGTCAATTGCCATCAATCGACTGCCCAAAACTGGCAGTCGACTGCTAGGTCATTTCCTGCAGTAGAACACTAGTCGAGCCCAAGCAGTTCGACTGGCCATAATCCCAATCGACTGTTGCAAGTCAACTCGACTGCCACGTGTTAAAACACTTGACCAGTCTACTAGTCCAAAGCCCCAGTCGACTGTTAACCTCAAACATGAGGTTTAACCCCAAGTATGATGCCCTTATACTTGTTAGACCACCCTTAACCTAGACCTAAGCCTTCTAGCCACTTCCATCAGCCTCACGCCTATTGGATCCCTCCAAGTCATCCATGACTTGTTCATCCATACGCTAGCCTTCAGGTGCTTCCATCAGCTATTGTCAGGCTAAGCTGATCTATACGACCAAGGCACATTGGACTTACGTTGCCAAGACTACAACTTGGACTTTACGTCGCCAACCATTGGACTTATGCTGCCAAGACTTCCGCTTGGACTTTACGCTGCCAATATCACCCCTTGGACTTTCCTTGCCAACCCATGTTGGACTTTCCATTTGCCAAGACTCAAGCTTGGACTTTCCCTTGCCAAGACCCATGCATGGACTTTCCATGTCAACCCATGTTGGACTTTCCCATTGCCAAGTGTTCCACTTGAACTTTCCATGCCAAGTACCCATGACTTGGACTTTCGCATTGCCATGTGTCCCACTTGGACTTTACATGCCAAGTACACAAGACTTGGACTTCTCCATCATATGGTCAACCCCATGTCAACCATATAGTCAACCCATTGTTAAACAATGGTAAACTCCCTTGTCAAACATTGAATGTCAAATATCAAAACACTACTCGAGTCAAATTTGAGTCTGGTCAATCGTGACCTGGGCCGATTGCACCAATAATCTCCTCATTTTTGATGTTTGACAAAAACCACAAACACCTTTGAGCTAGGCCACCTAACTCAAATCTCCTTACCAATTCTCTAAAATTGGTAATCCCGAATTCTCCTATTAATTCTCCCCCTTTTTGACATACATCAAAAAGCTTCTCCCCAAGGGTGTCAATATCTCATATCCCAATGATATCTTACAATCTTCCCGTTGGTCCAAAAACATCTAGGATGCCTTCACTCTTCCTAGTGATAAGTCTCATATCACTCAAGAGAGGCAATCTTACAAACTCTCCCAATTTTCAAATTGGGCATCTCACATTCCCATTTCTCTCCCTCATGAGGAAGAACACATCCATCATCCCATGATGGATACCTCCCCCTAAAGGCTTGCTCCCCCTTGACCATTGCACCAACAATGTCTTTGGAGAGTCCCTAAGCCTATAGGAACATTAAACCATCAAAATTAAGGTTAAAAGTTCAACCTTGAACTTTCACACACCTTAAAATTGATACACACCCTAAACAACTCTTCTAATCCATATCCAATGGATGTTCACCCTTTCCAATGCTTTCCAAAGCATATCCTAGGGTTAGGAGCAGTTAGGGTAGCCTAACATAGTTGAAACATGGGCTAAACATCCTTGTTTACCCGAAATCAGCTTTGGCAATCGACTCTTACGGTCATCAGTAGACTGCCGTGATGGTAGTCAACTGCCATAAGCAGTAGTCGACTGATTTCTGCAAATCTAAAATTTCAAAAATCAAAAATGAATTTTGAAAAATTATAAGTAATTATACATAATATGAAAAATCATGAAAATTAATATGTATAATACTTATAACAAATACAATGGGTGAAAAATATTTGAAAATTAAATTACCCAATAAATAGTGAGTTTGATAGAAAGTTCAAACCCATGGAAAAGTTCAACGTTTTGGCCCTACTTTGTATCAACTTTCTCAATGGTGATTGCTATCAAAAGATAGACTTCACCAAGATTTTCTAAAATGATTTAAAAATATTTTTGAAAACCTATATTGAATCATGATCAATGGGCTCAATGCATATGACTTGCACATTAGCTTTCCCTATGATCTACCATAGTATTAGATGAGTTTGAGTTCATCTAGATGCAAGAACTATGCACCTTGAACTTAACTCATTTTCTAGCATCTCACATGTGTATAGGGTGTATGAAAATACACACGTGTCAATTTGATGTGAGATGTGGGTTTTGGTCATCCTAATCTAAGGCCTCATGCATTTTTCTAAGGTAACACTACTTGATTCTCTTATACATGGGACTTCAAATCATGCCATAGTCCTTAACTCAATTTTATTAATGCATGAAATGATCATGACATAAATATAGCATAAATAAGCATGACCAATGATCATGATGTCATGGTATATGATCAAATCTAAATATACATAACATAAACCTAAGCATGATCATGACATATAAATGATAAAAATAAATAAGATGTCATGACATGATATATGCCAAATAAAGAATGACAAATAAAATGTATAGGTATAATAATACATAAATTTTAATATTAATTGCTATTTGTTATTATTAATTCCATTTTTCCATAATACTACTAATCCCTTAAGTGTGCCAAAAACTCAAAATGACACACCATGACTCTAAGACCTAAATTGTGCCAATTTGATCAATTTATCAAACTCCTTAAATGATATTGGCAAACCCTAAAATCTGTTGGTGCAGTAGGCACCTAAGTCGAACCTGAGTTTTGATTATAGCAAACGATACAAAGTTAAGCTCATGTCGTTATCTCACGAGCTGAACCGAGTGTGCAGAAAATTGCTATAGCTGGAGCTGAAGGCTAGCGACACTCGGAGGAAGCCGCGGTGGTCGGGCGACACTCGAGTGACTTCGGAGGGAGCCGAAGGAATCGAGTGGAAGGTCGGAAGCAAAAGCGACACAGTAAGTATCGAGGTAAGCTCGTGTGTGCAAGCGAAAGTGAGGTCGTATCCTCTTTACGGGGATGATCTTAAGCGTAGATCCGACCAAAGGCATCCTATAGGTGGTATAGGTCGAGATCGGATGGTCGGAGGCCGTCAAAATAATGTTTTTGTTAAGCTAACTTTGCTTTACAGCTAGCATCAGTCGACTGTCAGCTTGTAGGACTCGACTGCCGTCAATCAGTCGACTGTCGGAGGTTAGCACTCGACTGATGATACCATCAGTCGACTGATGATGGCCATCAGTCGACTGATGGTCAATTATCAGCTTCGAGGAGTTAAGGCTTATCACCCAATTTCAAGGAGATTGGTGCTCAATTGTGATTGGCTAGGGTTCCTCTCGAAAAGGGGCTCAAAGGCTATAAAAGGAGGGCCAAACCTAGGGTTTCTTCATCAATTCTAAGCTTCCAAAAAGCCTCCGCCAAGCTGCAACTTTTCGACAACGAAGTGCTTCCTCTTCGATGTCTAGGTCTTAATTGCTTTCTTTTTGTAACGTCGGTTTAAGCTTTTACTTCAGTTCATTACTTTAATTTTTCGGAGCTTTTATCGTAACGAGGAGAGGGGGAGTGTCCCTCTACCTCAAGCTTTGTTCTTATTTGTATCGATCAACTCCTACCTCTAACGAGGAGGAGTTCTTTAGTGCTTTTGCCCTCCGTACGTGGTCAAGGACAGCTAGGGCCTTGGAGTAGTAGCCGAAGGCTATGAACCAAGTAAAATTACTTGTCTCATTTTATTTATTGCTTATCTTTCCACTACAATTAATTATCTATTCGGGTTTTAACAAACGAACAAAAGAAAAGGTTTTATCGCTATTCACCCCCCCTTTAGCGATCTGCTTCGATCCAACAATTAGTATCAGAGCCGGGGGTTGCTAAGATTTGGTGAAACCACCAATCTAGCCATTTTACAGATTTTTTTTCTTTTTAATTCTGTTTATTTCAGATTTATTTCATTTTGTTAATTTTTCTCCCGCACTACTAATCCAAGACGCGAGTCTTGGTACTTTCTTGTGTGTTTTTATCGTTGCTAGGTTTTTCGTCTTCGTCTCCTTGTGTCTTTTATTCTAATGGCCCATCTCGAGGGTTTTAGCACCATCCGACCTCCGTTTTACAATGGAGATGACTTCCATTATTGGAAGGGTCGGATGGAATGCTTTCTCAAAACCCAAATCGAGATGTGGATCATAATCCAAACGGGATTCACACTTCCGACTAACGAAGTGGGTGAATCCTTGGATTATGACCAATGGACCATTGCGACAAAAAGACAAGTCGAAGCCGATGCTAAGGCAACTCAAATCCTTCAATGCGGCTTATCCAAGGAAGAGCTAAATCGCGTTGGCCCCTTCATAAGCGCAAAGGACCTTTGGACAAAACTAGTGGAGCTACACGAAGGGACCGATGAAGCCAAGGTATGTAAGCGTGATCTTCTATTCAATAAACTATATAGCCTAAAAATGCAGGAACATGAGTCTGCGACGCAACTCCACGCCCGTGTCCAAGACATAGTCAACAACCTACACGCAATCGGGCAAAAGGTCGAAAATCACGACCTTATAAGGTATGTCCTAAACTCTTTTCCGAGGACTACCTTGTGGGCATCCATGGTCGATGCCTACAAGGTCTCCAAGGATCTCTCTAAACTTAGATTATATGAACTTTTTTTTGATTTCGAACTTCATGAGCAGTCTAACTCGGAACCCGAGAAAGGTATAGCACTATTTGCAGGTTCAAAGAAGAAAACCGCCAGCAAGCCACCCCCGAAGGAAGAAGAGGATGAGTCCGATTCGGAGGTCGACTCGGAAATGGAGGCCTAACTAGTCAACCTAGTTCGGAGGATAGTCAAGAGCCGAAAATGAGCCATCACTCGACCCAACGAAGGTAAGCCTAAAAGTTCAAACATAAGATATTATGAATGCAACAGGTTTGGACACATTAAGTCCGAATGCCCAAAACTCAAGAGCAAGGCACCAAAACACAAAAAGGCACTTAACGCTACTTGGGAAGAAGCTACCGAGGAAGAAGATAACGATCGAGTCCTCATGGCTAAACCGGTGGAATCGGAGACGGAGTCGGAACCAGAACTTGAATCGGAAACCGAAGACGAGTCGGACTGCGAAGCACTAAGACGAGCCACGGATACGCATCCGGTTCAAAAGATACACTCAAGGTAAGTCGGTCTCTTATTACTACTCTTTATAGTGCAATTAAGTTTTTAAATAAAAAGTTAGCTAAGTCCAAGTCCAAGGTCGAGACCCTGGTTAAGGAAGTTAAACTCCTCAAACACGAGGTCTCCCTAACCTCTTCGACTAGTCGAGTTCAAGAGAAGGACTCAACTCGGGTTGAAAAACTCGAAGTTGAGAACTCACTCTTGAAAAGTCAAGTCGAAGATCTTAGGAATACGTTGGAAAGGTTTACTTTGGGATCCAAAGGACTTGACCTCCTACTTGGATCACAAAGGGCCTTGTACAACAAGGCCAGACTAGGGTTTAGCTCAAACATGACCAATAAGTCGTATATGTCGATTGTAAGTCGACATAAAAAATGTGTCCAAGCATGGGTCCCTAAGACCACCTTGATTTCAAACTTAGGATCAAACTAGTACTGGGTTCCCAAGGACCAAATCCACTATGTGGAGAGACCGAATCGATTCAACGGTCCAGGGGGAGCTAGTACGAAATTTGTTTGTGTTTTAACTTAGAAATTGCATGCTTAGGTTTTTATTTAGTTTGATTTTTCTTTTTAGAATGGTTAGATAGGACTATAACTCGTCAATACTTGATAACATAGTACCAGGATGTGGCGAGATGATAGTACGCTAAGAAAGCGGAGTCTTATGTATTCGGGCTAGATAAGGCGTATCTAGTTCGGTGCACTTGACCGAGCGGAACTAGCTGAAGCTACCTCGCCGTATCCTAGACTAGTTAGACCAGGAAGTGGTCTTAGGTGAGTCAAGTCTATATTTTCTTGAAAATGACTTTGTCAAAGGAAGTGGTCATTTTTCCGATCAAAGAAGGCCTCTATGCCTCGCCACGACCTAGAAGCCATGATCTTGAAAAGGTGACTTGATGAGCCTAAGGTCAAATCCGAATCTAACGCAAGGTTGACAAGTGTTTAAGTCATTAAATTTAATTCAACTAAAATTGGAAGTCATCTCACAAGAAGATATAGGATTAACAAGTTTGATCATGTAGACATGAGTGAGATGATTTAGGTTAATAATTTTCAACCAATTTTTAATAAATCCAATATCCGATCCAACTACCTTGCGTGTAGGATCAATGGATGTTGGACAGTGGTTGCTCTCGACACATGATCGGGGATCAACTCAAGTTTTCGAAGCTTCGATTCAAACGACAATGATCGGTAGCCTTCGGAAATAACGACAAGCTCAAAATCATCGGATCAGGTGATATTGAGCTTAACTCAAATTTTGTCATTCAAAATGTTTTATTAGTAGAAAATTTTCAATATAATCTTCTCAGTGTAAGCCAATTGTGTGATAATAAATATAAGGTCATATTTCTAGAAAATGAATGCGTAATTAATAAAAATGAAACCTCTAAAACAATTCTTAAAGGGACTAGAAATTGTTGGCGATGTGCTACTCCTCGGAGGCTCATTGGCTCCCATGTCCCCGGATTAAAAATTTTCACTAATGAAAACTAATCCGGATGGGATGAGTTTCCTAAGCACAACCAATTCATCATCGTGCTAACGACTCGAGCGATCGCTTGAACAAACTAGTTGTTCAAGCAACCAAGCTCTTCTAGTCGGTTAGCCGCGGAAGAGACGACGGACGGATCGCCGGTTTTTGTGTTTCTTATTGGGGTCCATGATTATACAAATACATGCAAATGTAAACTAGTATAATCAACATATACTAACATAAAGAACATAAGCTAGCATATCAATAAGAACATGCAAAGAACAATAATAAAAGTTATAAAACTTTTATACCTCTTGATCTTTTATCGTATGTCCTAACCTCCTTGTAGACTTCGTGTGGGCGAAGATCCTCCACAAGTTGAAGCATCCTAGATCTTCTTCAATCCAAAGAAAGAAGAACTCTCTTTCCCTTCTTGCTTGAGCCAACCACCAATCCACAAAGGATTGATGCCGCCGGCCCCAAGAATAGAGAGAACAAAATGGAAACAAAACTCATCTCTTATCTAGGACCAACAATCAAGCTCCAAGCATGATGCTTGCCGCCGGTCCAAAGAGAACAAGAAGAGGATGAGAGGAATAGGTTGAGCGCCGACCAAGGTAGAGGGAAAAGATCTAGGAGCCGGCAACACCCTAGGAAGAAGAAGAAGATATCCTCTCCTATAGTTTCCGCCCACTTTCCCCTCCATAACCTAGCCGCCCAACCAAGGAAAGGAAAAATCTAGGGTTTCTTCAAAGAGAAGATGGAATGGAGTATGGAAGCCAACCGAAAGAGAAACACCAAGGGTATGGGCGCCGGCCAACACTTGGAGAAAAGAAAGGAAAACAATCCTCCTCCTTGTTGTCGCCCAACCAAGGTGGAAGGAGGAGATCTAGAACCGGCCACTTACCCTAGGAAGAAGAAGAACTCTTCCACAAGTTGCCGCCCACTCTCCTTCCAAACCTTGGCCGCCCAAGCAAAGAGAGGCTAAACCCTAATTTCCATCATCCAAAACTTCTTTTTACCCCCAAGCCTAAGCCCCTATTTATAGAACTTAAGAGAAAGTTGGTTATTGATGAGGTAGCCAAAAATATAGGAACTAATTCCCAATTTTCTTGCCGCTCAAGGGTAGCAAGGAATTAGTAAATTTTTTCTTCCTATAATCTTGCCACCCAAGGTGGCATAGGAAAATTTTTTTTTCACCAATTCTAATCTTAATTTTTTCTTTTTTTTACTAATTCTAATCTTGCCGCCCAAGGTGGCATAGAATTAGGAAAAAAAAATTTATCAATCTTTTAAACATGCCGCCCACCTTATCCAAC
Source organism: Wurfbainia villosa (assembly GCA_025175895.1). NCBI lineage: Eukaryota > Viridiplantae > Streptophyta > Magnoliopsida > Zingiberales > Zingiberaceae > Wurfbainia > Wurfbainia villosa. Next base: position 30,465,901 of record CM045992.1, on the reverse strand, counting down.
CTTTCCTCTCCCTTTCCTTTCCTTTCCCTCCCCTTTCCTTTCCTTCCCCTTTAATCTCCACCGTCGGTTCTAGGGTTTTAATCTCAACTGTCGGATTTAGAGATTTAATCTCAACCGTCAGTTCTAGGGATTTAATTCCAACCGTCGGATCTAGAGATTTAATTTCCATCATTTGATCTAGAGTTCATGAGGTTTATATTAGGCTACGATAGGGACCATGAGGAGGAGTTGGGTCTTGGCCACCTGATGGATCGGAACCACACAAACTTGATCCATCAATGATGTTCCATTCCACTAGAGGATCATCATCAAACTACCTCACCAACCCTCATAAATTAATATGGGCTCCTTATATTATTTGTACATTCAACTCCCTGTGTTTAAGATATCGAATGTCCATCAATTAATTGATTTACTGACCATCAATTAATTAACATCTAACTCCTCGAGTAGTACCACTCAACCTTATCATCATGTTGACTAAGTCAACCTGCAGGGTTTACATGATGAACCTTATGAGCTCCTCAAGGGGACATCATCAACCTAATATATAGGACACGGATTCCTCCTATAATCAACGACACACCATGTAAATAATATCATTTCCCAACTTACCGGGCATATTGATTTAATCCATAGAAATCTCACCCTCTGGTAAATCAAAGAAATAAATATTAAGTATATGTGCCCGTTATTATATCGGGATTAAGAGCATGTACAACATAATATCCGAGGTCCGATTCAATTATGTAGTCAGCAATAAATTGAATCACCTCTATGTCGGTCCTGCTCAATACACCTAAGTGTACTAGTGTAACTCTATGTTCAAGATAAAACAATACCAAGCTACACTACAACCATGCCAATGGTTTGTCCAAAACCATCTTGGTTGTGAGCCTCTACTTATATTCTACAAGGAACTGATAACATGATCTTCTGTGCCACACCAAGCACCATGTTATCTGCAATGTAAAATATTAGACAATATGCACACATATAATAAATATAAAGTGCAAACAATGATCATGTGATTCTTATTTCAAAATAAAGATGTTCATACAAAAGAGCTAGGCTTTCAGTATATATCCCAACAATCTCCCACTTATACTAAACGACTATGCTGTCCTCATGCTGCCATACATCTGATTCCCCTTCCCTCCACATGCCTATCAAAGCTCTCGCCAGAAGGGCCTTAGTGAAAGGGTCTATCAGGTCATCCTCTGATGCAATCTAGGCGACAGCTTCTTCTACCTCCTTAACGATTTCTCGTATCAGGTGGTACTTGCACTCTATGCATTTACTTACCTTATGGGCTCGTGGTTCCTTCGAGTTTGCAACTGCACCATTATTATCACAATAAATTGTGATATTTCTGGGCAAACTAGGAATCACATCCAAGTCCATCAGGAAGTTCCTGAGCCACCCAGCTTCTTTGGCCGCCTAAGAGGTTGCCATACAGTCAGCTTCCATGGTAGAGTCCACCACGCATTTCTGCTTGACACTCTTCCATACTATGGCTCCACCTCCAAAAGTAAACACAAAACCTGAGGTAGACTTACTGTTATCCCTATCAGATTGGAAATCGGAATCTATGTAACCCACAAGGAGTAATTGGTCTGCCCGGTAAACTAGCATATAATCCCTAGTCCTTCTCAGGCACTACAATATATGCTTTACCGCAGTCAAATGTCCCTGTCCTGGATTACTCTGATATCTGCTGACCATGCCCATGACATAGCAGATATCGGGTCTCATACATAGCATCGTATACATGAGGCTTCCTACTACCGAAGCATAAAGAACCACCTTCATCTCCTCTATCTCCTCAGATGATCTAGGACACATCTCCTTAGAAAAAGGAACTCCATGCCTGAAAGGTAGAAAACCTTTCTCGGAGTTATGCATGCTAAAACGATCCATAATTATGTCTATGTATGAAGCTTGGGATTAGCACACTAACCTTGATCCCAAGGATGTGTCCCACTTCTCCCAAGTCCTTCAAAACTGTTTGGACAACCATACCCTTACGTCTGATAACATTCCGATATTGTTGCCAACTACTAAAATATTATCTACGTATAGTACAAGAAATACCACTACGTTTCCGTCGCATCTCTTGTATACACAAGACTCATCCGGACTTTGAATAAATCCATAAGTCTGGATTTACCTCATCAAAGCGGATGTTCCAAGACCTCGAAGCTTGTTTCAATCCATAAATGGACCGATTAAGCTTACATACAAGATGCTCTTTGCCCTTAGCAATGAACCCCTCTGGTTGCTTCATATAGATGTTCTCCTCAAGACTTCCATTAAGGAAAGCTGTCTTGACATCCATCTGCCACACCTTATAATCCATATGAGCTGCTATGCATAAGAGCTCCCAGACCTGATTTGAATCCATAGATTCAATCTCAGTATTCATTGTATTTTGCAAAGATGCTGCATCTATATCTTGGATTGCCTCATCATATGTCCAGGGATCAGGTTCATGTTCGCCAGGGACCAAATTGGAAGATTCATCCAAGAACATGAATCTGTCAGGCTGTCTCACAACCCTCCCATTACGACGAGGCATCACCTGTGTATCCTCTGTGACACGCAGTGCAGTGACATGTGGTATATCCTCTTGTACCGGTGGTACTGAAGTCGGGACTTCCCCTGTCAACTCCTCAAGAACAATCCCACTCGTGGGCTTGTGATTCATCACATAGTCCTCCTCTAGAAATCTGGCATTCATACTAATGATCACCCTCTGATCTCTAGGACTATAAAACAAACCACCCTTCGTTCCCATGGGATAGTCAACGAACATGAGTACTTCTGTACGAGGTTCTAACTTACCAGTATCTGCCTTCAGCACATGTGCTGGACTCCCATATCTGAATATGTCTTAGACTAGGCTTTCGCCCAGTCCACACAACTCTGTGGGAGTAAAAGGTACTGATTTAGATGGAACCAAGTTCAGAATGTACACCGCCGTATCTTGAGCATATCCCCAGAACGAATCTGGCAAGTCAGAATAACTCATCATCGATCTAACCATCTCCATAAGAGTCCTCTTCCTTCGCTACGCTACACCATTCTGCTGGGGTGTGCCAGGTGCAGACAATTGGGATTGAATCCCAGCCTCTGATAAGTAATTCCTAAACTCTCCCAAGAGGTATTCACCACTACAATCAAATCATAGTATCATCTTGAATAATTGTCTATGAAAAAGATGAAATATTCAAAACTACCTCTTGCCTGGATAGACATAGGACCATACGAATCAGAATGAACCAATTCCAACACATCTTTGGATCTATACCCCTTGGCCTTGAAAGGCCTCTTGGTCATCTTACCCTCCAAGCAAGATTCGCAGGTTGGGAGATCCTCCACCACTAATGAACCCAAAGGTCCATCAGCTATCAACCTTTGAATTCTGCTTAGGTTAATATGACCAAGCCTAAGATCCCAAAGATATGTTTGGTTCATCTTCGAAGGTTCTTTTCTCTTATCGGAATTAGAAGATGAGTTGTAACCTTCAATTTGCATCGTGGGAGCTTGTGGTTCCAATTATAAATTTCCTATCTATGTACCTGAATAGATAACATCCCTATTCCTTTTATAACAAATTTGTCATTAAAAGGAATAGATTATCCATCCATAATTTAGAAACCGAAAGCAATTCTTTCTAAATAAAGGTACATAAAGAAAATTCTTAAGAACCAAAAACTTTATTTTCTCAAAAGATAAATAAAATATCTCCCACTGCAATAGCTGCCATCTTCATGGCATTGCCCAAATAAATGGTAATATCCCCTTTGGCTAGTTGTCAGGTTTCCTGGAACCCCTGTAAAGTGTTGCAGACATGATTAGTGGCTCTCGTATCTACACACCAGGTTCCGGTAGATAACACCGCTAACCATGTTTCAACGACTAGACCAAAAGATATACTTTTTCTCTTGCTTCGGATTGGGACAATCCTTCTTCTTATGTCCAGTCTGCTAGTAAGTGAAGTACTTGCCTTTCGGCTTCTTCACTCCTCCCTGAGATCCTCCCACCACCTTTGCTCCACCTTGTTTCTCCTTCTTCTAGCCTTTCGGCTTAGAAGTAGAAACCTTTTTGAGCAACCATGGCTTGAGGACACTCTTTGAAGAGTGTATACTTGTACTTCTTAGCAAATAAGACAACATCTAGATTCTTTTCCAATCAATATTATTTGGGTACAGTAGTTTATTTCCTTTAGTATCACAATAAGTGGAATGAAAGTCATTTTGAAAATCCTAAGAATCACATAGATCATTACTTTAGATTTCAAATATTATTGATTCCTCAAAACAATAAAATTCCGAAATCAACCAACACCTCAAAACACCGAGAATTTCGTATGCCACTCTGTGTGGACGTATACGAATTCTTCATTTGTAAGAGGAGGTTTTACCCATTAATTTTATTATCTTGTCAACCTTACTTTTTGACAAATAAAATTAATAGTTGGTTCCTCTTTGGCCCTACAAATAAAAGCAGTGACTCCTATGGGGAGGATACTTTTATTTGCATCTAAGTGTGCACCATTACACGATACTAAGGGAATTATTTTGGATTATGTGCCTTACCTCTGTGGAAGTACACACGCTCCTAGATAATTTCCTATAACCATTATTTGACCTAGTGATCCGCAAACAAACCCGTCCTCGGGGAGGAAGGCACTCAGAGCCAACACACAAGTTTGTTTCCATCACACGTCAAATTGTAATGGAGGCCGCGGGAATTAATTAAAATGTCCCTCTCCCACTTAGTAAATTGAAAATGAGGAATTTTCAAGCACACACAACATGCATATAAAACAAATCAGCAATAAATATGGAAAAATCAGAATTTTTCCAACTATTATGGCATTGTTCTCCAATATGCATCCCGTTGTGTCGCCACCTCGTCCGCTCCTCCTACGTCATGTACGAGCCATCCGGAGATCCGAGCCGAGAATAAAACCTATTTTATTTTACATCCATCGATCCTATACTCCACGAGGGAGTGTACATGAAATCTAGATCGAAAGTAAAATAAAATAAAGAGTGGCTAAACAATGCCGTATTTAATTACAAAAATTAAATACTAATCTAGCCTCGTCAACCCCGAGGATTCAAATAATATACAATCATACACAAACAATCACATACACACATATAGCCATAAAAGTCGGATCTTATGCCTGCAACAAAAAAGTTAGCCTACGCACATCCTACTATTATCCGACATACTCAATATATGATATGTGCATGAAAGTAACCGAATCCAAAACACACAAAACCGGAAACCATGGCTCTGATACCATTTGTTGGCGATGTGCTACTCCTCGGAGGCTCATTGGCTCCCATGTCCCCGGATTAAAAATTTTCACTAATGAAAACTAATCCGGATGGGATGAGTTTCCTAAGCACAACCAATTCATCGTCGTGCTAACGACTCGAGCGATCGCTTGAACAAACTAGTTGTTCAAGCAACCAAGCTCTTCTAGTCGGTTAGCCGCGGAAGAGACGATGGACGGATCGCCGGTTTTTGTGTTTCTTATTGGGGTCCATGATTATACAAATACATGCAAATGTAAACTAGTATAATCAACATATACTAACATAAAGAACATAAGCTAGCATATCAATAAGAACATGCAAAGAACAATAATAAAAGTTATAAAACTTTTATACCTCTTGATCTTCTATCGTATGTCCTAACCTCCTTGTAGACTTCGTGTGGGCGAAGATCCTCCACAAGTTGAAGCATCCTAGATCTTCTTCAATCCAAAGAAAGAAGAACTCTTTTTCCCTTCTTGCTTGAGCCAACCACCAATCCACAAAGGATTGATGCCGCCGGCCCCAAGAATAGAGAGAACAAAATGGAAACAAAACTCATCTCTTATCTAGGACCAACCATCAAGCTCCAAGCATGATGCTTGCCGCCGGTCCAAAGAGAACAAGAAGAGGATGAGAGGAATAGGTTGAGCGCCGACCAAGGTAGAGGGAAAAGATCTAGGAGCCGGCAACACCCTAGGAAGAAGAAGAAGATATCCTCTCCTATAGTTGCCGCCCACTTTCCCCTCCATAACCTAGCCGCCCAACCAAGGAAAGGAAAAATCTAGGGTTTCTTCAAAGAGAAGATGGAATGGAGTATGGGAGCCAACCGAAAGAGAAACACCAAGGGTATGAGTGCCGGCCAACACTTGGAGAAAAGAAAGGAAAACAATCCTCCTCCTTGTTGCCGCCCAACCAAGGTGGAAGGAGGAGATCTAGAACCGACCACTTACCCTAGGAAGAAGAAGAACTCTTCCACAAGTTGCCGCCCACTCTCCTTCCAAACCTTGGCCGCCCAAGCAAAGAGAGGCTAAACCCTAATTTCCATCATCCAAAACTTCTTTTTCCCCCCAAGCCTAAGCCCCTATTTATAGAACTTAGGAGAAAGTTGGTTATTGATGAGGTAGCCAAAAATATAGGAACTAATTCCCAATTTTCTTGCCGCCCAAGGGTAGCAAGGAATTAGTAAATTTTTTCTTCCTATAATCTTGCCGCCCAAGGTGGCATAGGAAAATTTTTTTTTCACCAATTCTAATCTTAATTTTTTCTTTTTTTTACTAATTCTAATCTTGCCGCCCAAGGTGGCATAGAATTAGGAAAAAAAATTTTATCAATCTTTTTAACTTGCCGCCCACCTTATCCAACCTTTCCTCTCCCTTTCCTTTCCTTTCCCTCCCCTTTCCTTTCCCTCCCCTTTAATCTCCACCGTCGGTTCTAGGGGTTTAATCTCAACCGTCGGATTTAGAGATTTAATCTCAACCGTCAGTTCTAGGGATTTAATCCCAACCGTCGGATCTAGAGATTTAATTTCCATCATTTGATCTAGAGTTCATGAGGTTTATATTAGGCTACGATAGGGACCATGAGGAGGAGTTGGGTCTTGGCCACCTGATGGATCGGAACCACACAAACTTGATCCATCAATGATGTTCCATTCCACTAGAGGATCATCATCAAACTACCTCACCAACCCCCATAAATTAATATGGGCTCCTTATATTATTTGTACATTCAACTCCCTGTGTTTAAGATATCGAATGTCCGTCAATTAATTGATTTACTGACCATCAATTAATTAACATCTAACTCCTCGAGTAGTACCACTCAACCTTATCATCATGTTGACTAAGTCAACCTGCAGGGTTTACATGATGAACCTTATGAGCTCCTCAAGGGGACATCATCAACCTAATATATAGGACACGTATTCCTCCTATAATCAATGACACACCATGTAAATAATATCATTTCCCAACTTACCGGGCATATTGATTTAATCCATAGAAATCTCACCCTCTGGTAAATCAAAGAAATAAATATTAAGTACATGTGCCCGTTATTATATCAGGATTAAGAGCATGTACAACATAATATCCGAGGTCCGATTCAATTATGTAGTCAGCAATAAATTGAATTACCTCTATGTCGGTCCTGCTCAATACACCTAAGTGTACTAGTGTAACTCTATGTTCAAGATAAAACAATACCAAGCTACACTACAACCATGCCAATGGTTTATCCAAAACCATCTTGGTTGTGAGCCTCTACTTATATTCTACAAGGAACTGATAACATGATCTTCTGTGCCACACCAAGCACCATGTTATCTACAATGTAAAATATTAGACAATATGCACACATATAATAAATATAAAGTGCAAACAATGATCATGTGATTCTTATTTCAAAATAAAGATGTTCATACAAAAGAGCTAGGCTTTCAGTATATATCCCAACTGAAATAACAACATTTACACTATCAACTTAAGTAACTCCTCAACTAAGTGTCTTATGACACGGCAAGAGGAATCATGGTTGTGGTACCGATGACTCGGTCACTCACACCCAAGACTCATCCACAAGATAAGTCAGAGTGATTTAGTCAGAGGTTTGCCTAACCTCAACAACTTGGATAATAAAATATGTAATGCTTGTCAACAAGGTAAACAATCTAGGACACAACATCAACTAACTAGTCAAGAACGAACCAAAAGTGTGCTTGAGCTCCTACACATGGATCTATTTGATTCACATGGACCTAAGTCACTTAACGGAAGTAAATTCTGTTTAGTCATTATTGATGACTACTCTAGATTTACTTGGGTTAGGTTCATCAAACACAAAAGTGATACCCTAGATAAATTAATCAACCTATTTAAGTTAATAGAAAATCAACAAAGCATTAAAATCAAAAGACTTAAGACTGATCATGGTGGTGAATTCGAAAACCATAGGTTTACAGAATTCTGTAACCTAAATGGATACCACCATGAGTTCTCTTGCCCTAGAACTCCACAACAAAATGGCCTAGTAGAACGCAAAAATAGAACCCTACAAGAAGCCGCTAGGACAATGCTTAATGAGTATAACCTACCCGATAGGTTTTGGGCCGAAGCCGTGAGTACGACATTCTATGTCCAGAATAGGATCCTTATGGTAAAGAGGCACCTTAAGACCTCATACGAGATTTATCACGATAAAATACCTAACATCAAGTACTTTAGGGTATTTGGGTGTAAGGTACATATCCTAAACACTAAAGATTACCTAGGGAAATTTACATCCAAAACTACGACCAGAATCTTTCTAGGATACTCGACTACAAGTAGAGCTTATAGAGTATATAACCACGACACCCTTAGAGTCGAGGAGACCATCAATGTAGTATTCGATGAAGGACACGAACCTACAAAACCCCCGGCAACCCCAATTAGCGAGCCGGTTCATACTAGACCTAACTCTGATCCGGAGATCAGGTCTAGTGTTAATCCTAACCTAAGTCAACCAAGTCACTCTATTGATCAAGTGATAGATGACTCCAACCAAACTAGAACTCAAACAAGCCATCCTATGGATCAAGTTGTAAACTCAAATCCAAATCCGACTAGGACTCAAACGAATCATCCTATCGACCAAGTGATAGGTGATCCAAGTCTAGGAGTTCGAACTAGAGCCTCATACAGAAACCTTAGTCAAATATCTTTGATTTCTAAAATTGAACCCAAAACTATTGACCAAGCTCTTCTTGATCCCGATTGGATTATTGCAATGCAAGAAGAGTTGGCTCAATTCACTAGGAACGAAGTATGGGAATTAGTACCACCACCTAAAGATAAAACAATCATTGGAACAAGGTGGGTGTTTAGAAATAAAATTGATGATAAAGGTGAAGTAGTTAGAAATAAAGCTAGACTAGTTGCTAAAGGGTTTAGTCAAGTCGAAGGTTTAGATTACGACGAGACCTATGCCCCAGTAGCTAGATTAGAGTCCATTCGAATGCTATTAGCATATGCTGCACATCGAGGATTTAAGTTGTTTCAAATGGATGTGAAATCTGCATTCTTAAATGGATACATTAAAGAAGAAGTTTATGTTAGTCAACCCCCCGGTTTCGAAAGTTTAGACAAACCTGATCATGTCCTTAGACTAAAGAAAGCGCTTTATGGACTTAAACAAGCTCCGCGAGCTTGGTACGAGAGACTTTCGATTTATCTTAAGTCCAAAGGCTTTAACCAAGGTGTAGTTGACCCAACCCTTTTCGTAAAAACCTTAGGTAAAGACATATTCATAGCCCAAATCTACGTAGATGATATTATTTTCGGAACCACCAACTCAATCCTACTAAATGAGTTTATTTCACTTATGGAAAGTGAATTTGAAATGAATTTAGTAGGCGAATTAAGTTTCTTCTTAGGATTACAAATTAAACAAACTAAAGATGGAATATATCTACATCAATGCAAATATACTAGGGAATTAATTAAACGCTTTGGAATGCAAGACGCTAAAATTATTAATACCCCAATGGCAACAAATGTTAATATAGAAGAAGATGTAATCGGAAACCAAATTGATTTAAAATACTATAGAAGCGTAATAGGGAGTCTCCTTTACTTAACTGCAAGCCGACCTGATATCTTATTTGCAGTAAGTATGTGCGCCAGGTTTCAAACCTGTGCCAAGGAGTCTCACCTAACTCTAGTCAAGCGTATCCTTAGATATCTAAAGGGTACACTTAATGTCGGTATTTGGTACCCTAGATCTACCGAGTTCGAACGAACCGGCAACTCCGATTCGGACTATGCCGGTAGTAAGCTCGATAGAAAGAGTACGAGTGGTTGTTGTCAACTTCTCAGCTCGAGTCTAGTGAGTTGGTGCAGTAGGAAGCAACACTGTGTTGCCTTATCTGCCACCGAAGCCGAATACATCGCGATGGGTGAGTGTGTCACTCAGCTTCTTTGGATGAAGCACACTCTCCGCGACTTTAAGTTAGACTTTACGAATACTAAACTTCACGTAGATAACATTAGTTCAATTAATCTTACTAAGAATCCGATATGTCACTCTAGGACCAAACATATAGAGGTCAAACACCATTTCATTCGAGAACATGTGGCCAACGGAGCCATACAACTCGAATACGTCGAATCGAAGTCTAACTTAGCAGACCTATTTACTAAACCCCTACCCGAAGCCGAATTTAGTTTATTAAGACAAAAATTGGGCATGTGCGTAGTAGAATAGGAACTTGCAAATTATATTTTCTTACTACTATTTCTTAAATTTCATTTTTATGGAACTAGCATAGGACATACCTTAGATATCATGCACCTATAGATTTAAGGAGCCAATACATCTCACAACACATAGGACTAATGTGTTTGTGTACTTAGCCACGTAGATGGGCGTGAGATGTTAGGACCTTACTCCTGGTTCCAGATGTAGAGCTAGTGCATCACCATGAACCACGGAGTATAATCATACATACTAACCGACTCTGACCAGGACTGGTTGATCTTTCATATCAATCAAGCCAAATATGAGTCGAACATTTTATAGATGAGTTTATTTTCAGTATATTATTTTCAAAATAATGTGGAACATGCTTGGACTTTAAAATTAATACTTATTTTTTATTCCACACACACCCTCACTCTTTTCGATATATGGCAAAAGGGGGAGAAAAAGGCCAAAGTTAAGGGATCAATTTTTTTATGGTCAAGGCTTACTTAACTTTAAGTTAACAAAACAAGTTAAGAGAATTCTTAACTTAAACACATTTAGTTAACTTGTTTTTGTTAACAATACAAAAAAATAATTAACTTAACTTTAAGTTAACTTGTTAACAAAACGAAAGTAAAGGCCAAGGTTAAGAAATCAATTTTTTGATTTCTTAACTTAAAACTTATTTTAAATACTATGGTCAATATTAAGTAATTTCGGTTACTTAATTCTTTTTTAGTAGCAAACATCAAGGGGGAGAGTTAAAACTCTTTCTCAAGTACTCACCCTCGGTCAAGGGGGAGGATTCCTCAAGGGGGAGCACTTGAAAAAGAGTTTTTATATACTCCTGCACATTCATGCATATCTCTTACTCATTTTGCTTAATGCACTTAATTTATTTTTTTTAACTTTGTATGTGGGTTTGCCATAAATCAAAATGGGGGAGATTGTTGGTGTAGTAGGCACCTAAGTCGAACCTGAGTTTTGATTATAGCAAACGATACAAAGTTAAGCTCATGTCGTTATCTCACGAGCTGAACCGAGTGTGCAGAAAATTGCTATAGTTGGAGCTGAAGGCTAGCGACACCCGGAGGAAGCCGCGGTGGTCGGGCGACACTCAAGTGACTTCGGAGGGAGCTGAAGGAATCGAGTGGAAGGCCGGAAGCAAAAGTGACACAGTAAGTATCGAGGTAAGCTCATGTGTGCAAGCGAAAGTGAGGTCGTATCCTCTTTACGGGGATGATCTTAAGCGTAGATCCGACCAAAGGCATCCTATAGGTGGTCTAGGTCGAGATCGGACAGTCGGAGGCCATCAAAATAATGTTTTTGTTAAGCTAACTTTGCCTTGCAGCTAGCATCAGCATCACGCCTTGAGGACTCGACCGCCATCAATCACCGATCACGGAGGTCAAGATTCGATCGATGCTACCATCAGTCGACTGATGATGGCCATCAGTCGACTGATGGTCAATGATCAGCTTCGAGGAGTCAAGGCTTATCACCTCATTTCAAGGAGATTGATGCTCAATTATGATTGGCTAGGGTTCCTCTCAAAAAGGGGCTCAAAGGCTATAAAAGGAGGGTCAAACCTAGTGTTTCTTCATCAATTCTAAGCTTCCAAAAAGCCTCCGCCAAGCTGCAACTTTTCGACAACGAAGTGCTTCCTCTCCGACGTCTAGGTCTTAATTGCTTTCTTTTTGTAACGTCGGTTTAAGCTTTTACTTCAGTTCATTACTTTAATTTTTCGGAGCTTTTATCATAACGAGGAGAGGGGGAGTGTCCCTCTACCTCAAGCTTTGTTCTTATTTGTATCAATCAACTCCTACCTCTAACGAGGAGGAGTTCTTTAGTGCTTTTGCCCTTCGTACGTGGTCAAGGACCGCTAGGGCCTTGGAGTAGTAGCTGAAGGCTACGAACCAAGTAAAATTACTTGTCTCATTTTATTTATTACTTATCTTTCCGCTTCAATTAATTATCTATTCGGGTTTTAACGAACGAACAAAAGAAAAAGTTTTATCGCTATTCACCCCCCTCTAGCGATCCGCTTCGATCCAACAAAATCCTTTAGGATATAGATCAACCTCCATTTCCAAGGTACCCATGACCTTGAAAATGACCTAAAGTGCCACCTTTACCATGGTTAGGTTAACTATCCATCCATTTAAAGTTGGCACATCCTAACCCATTTAGCGTGAATCGATCACGCTCCTAGGAACCCAAAACCTATTTGAGCTCCTTGGGTTTACTAGGTATTCCTTAGGGATGACCTCCCTAGATACCTTCATAATGACCCTTCTAGGCTTGGTAGCCTTGGTCATTGTGGTCTTGCCTAGGTTAACTCTAGGGGTAACTCCCCTTGTAACCTTCTTAGTGGCTTCCCTAGGTTTCTTCAAAACCTTAGCCACTAGGCATTTGCCATGGTTAACCTTAGGGATAACTTCCCTAGTAACCTTGTTTTTCCTAGACCTAGGTTGAGTTCCATAATCAAATGAAACATTGTGATAGGTAGGCTTATCTACCATGGACCTAGGCTTGTGCCTCAAGCCTCTCTTGCCCATAGATGAACCTTGCCTCCTAGAACCTTGGTTTTTACTCTTAGACCCTAAATTTTGGCAATTTGACCCTTTAATTTGATTTTGCATCTTTTCAAGGGTCTTTTCCAATTTCTCAAGCCTTAACCTCAAGGCTTGGTTCTCTAGTTCCAATCTTTCCAATTTTGATTTTTCATTTATCCTTTGGGAAGGATTCCTCCTAAGCATATGTCTAGAATTCTTGGAGTTAAAGACTAAGTGCTCCTCTACCTTCCTAATGGTTTCCTTAGGTAGGATTTTTCTAGGGACATTAGTCCCAAATTTCTCCTTATTTCTAAAATTATATGATTTGGCTTCTAAGCAATAGAGTCTATTATTTTTAGCATGCTTCTTATGATTATGCACAATTGCAAGTTAATTGAAGGTATGCCTTTTAGCATAAAAATTTAAAGGTGCATTGCTAAAATATACCTTAGGGTTTGCCTTAGAGGCTCCCCCTACATGTGTAGCTCCTTCTTGCCCTTTGGTTTGTTTTCTCCCCATAGGGCATTGACTTCGGTAGTGTCCCCTTTGATGGCACTTAAAGCACACCATGTGCTCTTTGCTCTTACTAGTGGGGACTCCGGCATCCTTTGAATTTTTGTTGACTTTTGGTATCGGCAAAGCCTTCTTGACATTCTTAGGGCACTTGCTCTTATAGTGCCCATATTCCCTATACTCAAAACACATAATATGATTTTTATTTTGAATTAATGTTCTTGAGTTACCTAGGTCAATGGTGGTAGAATTTTTGACTTCTTCATCTTCCCGACTGGAGGTAGATGGTTCCTCTTGAGTTGGCTCCGGTATTGAAGATGGCCTAGTCTCCTCCCCCTCAATCCTAAAGGTGGAGGCTTCTTCCACTTCTTCCACCTCTTCCTCTGATCCGAAAGTTGACTCCTTATCAACTTCCGACTCCTCACTTTCTTGTGAGGATGAGCTTTCATCTTCTTGTGTCGATTTGGATTTTTTGTGAAGCATTGCCAACTTTCTCCATAGATCCTTTGCATCTTGAAATTCACCTATCTTGGACAATAACTCATTAGGTATTAAATCAACTGTCATATCGATTACCTTGTCATTTGTCTCGGATTTTTGGAGTTGGTCTTGAGTCCATCTCTTCTTCTTGAGATATCCTCCCTTCGGCCCTCTTGGCAATTCAAAGCCTTCCATCAAGGCAGACCATAGCTCAATGTCCATCATCATCATGAAGTCCTCTATTCGTGTCCTCCATTACTCAAACCCTTCTTGTCCATAGAAGGTATACGGGACGGGAGTGTTGATGTCCCATCTTAGTCTTTCTTCAAATTCTATCTTCTTCTTCACCCTCTAGCAGTGCTCCCTTGGCGGTTAGTCCAAATGAAGAGCAGTCTCGCTCTGATACCACTTGTTGGGAATTGGACGTCTCTAGAGAAGGGGGTGAATAGCATTTCGACGTTGCGTTATGGAATTCATTCATTCGTCTCTACAATCGTCGTTAGCACAGTGGAATATAGAAATACAAATGTAGAAACAAATACAAATACATGCACAACACAAGCGATATAATGTGGTTCAGAACCTTAGGGTTCTTACTCCACGAGTTGAGCTCAATGAGCTCTAGTGATGCACTCACCACTAATAAATACTCCTTCTCGGAACAATCCAGAGGCAGAGAAACCTCGTACAAATGATTACAATAGTAATATGAAATACAATAAGCAAATACAAAGTAAATACGAAAGACAAGTAAAGAAAAATTTTACAACACTTTGCTTTGAATGCTTGCTTGTTGATCGCCTTGGACTAGCCTTGAAGGTCTGGATTGTAGTAGCAAATCCCCTCTAAATCGCCAAAGAAAATCGCTGCCAAATCCTCCCATCCAAGCAGCTTTTATAACCTTCGTCGGGTTGATTTCGCGCCTGACAGTCTACTGCAACAGTACCGTTGTGAGACAACGACTTAATTCACATCGACATCCAAGCCAACGGTTACACTGGTAGTCGACTACCAATTACCATCAGTCAACTACCAACCTTATAGGTGACTGATTAGTCAGCTACCAAGCATTTTTCTCCCAAAATCCGACCAACAGTCGACTGCCCTTCATGACAGTCGATTATCATCAGTCAACTGCCCAATACTGGCAGTCGACTGTTAGGTCATTTCCTACAATCGAACACCAGTCGAGTCTGAGCAATTCGACTGGCCATAATCCCAGTCGACTACTGCAAGTCGACTCGGCTACTAAGTGTCAAAACACTTGACCAGTCAATTGATCCAAAGCCCCAATCGACTGTTAACCTCAAACATGAGGTTTAACCCCAAGTATGATGCCCTCATACTTGCTAGACCACCCTTAGCCTAGACCTAAGCCTTCTATCCACTTCTATCAACTTCACACCTATCGGATCCCTCCAAGTCATCTTTGAGTTGTTCATCCATATGCTAGCCATCAGGTGCTTCCATCGACTATTGTCATGCTAAGTTAGTCTATACCACCAAGGAACATTGGGCTTATGCTGTCAAGACTATCGCTTGGACTTTATGCCATCAACCATTGGACTTATACTGCCAAGACTCCCTCTTGGACATTACGTCGCCAATATCACCCCTAGACTTTCCTTTCCAACCCATGTTGGACTTTTCATTTGCCAAGACTCAAGCTTGGACTTTCCCTTGCCAAGACCCATGCTTGGACTTTTCCTTGCCAAGACCCATGCTTGGACTTTCCATGCCAACCCATGTTGGACTTTTCCATTGCCAAGTGTCCCACTTGGACTTTCCATACCAAGTACTCATGACTTGGACTTTCGCATTGCTAAGTGTCTCACTTGGACTTTCCATGCCAAGTACATAAGATTTGGACTTCTCCATCATATGGTCAACCCCATGTCAACCATATAGTCAACCCATTGTCAAACAATGGTAAACTCCCTTATCAAATATCAATGTCAAACATCAAAACACTACTCGAGTCTGGTCAATCGTGACCTAGGCCAATTGCACCAACAATAATGGTAAAAATTATGGAATATAAAATATACCTTCCCTAGCAGAAGCACTGGATGAGCTGACAACAGAAGACTTTACGAATACACAGATCACCTGAACGATAAAAAATTATACGAAAAATCTAAGAGAAATAAAATAATATATAAGTGCACTTTATATTACACATTAAAAATTTTAAAGTATTTAATTTTAATAACATGTTAATATGACAAATTACATGAATTGGCCACTTGTGCAGCTCGACCGGTTAAGGTCAACATGCGCTGCAGGATGCCACGACCTTGTAAGTAGCGGTCACAACCTTGCAGGCAAATTGAAGCTCATGATGTGTTGGCATTGAAGGGGGCCTTAATCGTGCAGACGGTGTTGGAGGGTCGACGACTCTGCTATGGGTCGAGAATGTGTCGCGGAGGGCTGGGGCTGACACAACAACTTTGTGCATGCTAGGGGTGACCAACCCACACGAGGAGCATGGAATGATGCCCTAGGACATGGGTGGCACGCCACTCGCAAGGGGATGCAGCTGCCCCTCACCAAGGACCTCTGGCACCCCTTGACAAGAGCAAAACAACATGACGTGATGAGGGAGTGTCCCCCTGCCGCGCGAACGATGCACCAGGGGCTAGGGTGTGAAAGGGTCCATGGTGCGCCAGGAGAGGTGATGCCCCTACCACGTGACCAATGCGGTAGGGGCATCACCCCTACCACATGCGTCGCACGACAAGGGTGTCACCCCTACTGCGTGCTTCACATGGTAGGGGCATCACCCTTGGTGCACGATCGAGGTGCCAGGGGTGTTGCCTCTGTCGCACGACCGAAGTGGTAGGGTCATTGCCCTTGCCATGTGATAGAGGTGGCAGGGGTGTCTCCCCTTCCGTGTGACCAAGGCGACAAGGGCGACCGACGTGACAGGGGCATCGGGTCGCCCCTGCCACGTGACCAAGGCAATAGGGGTGACGCATCTGACACAGTAGGTTCCATGCGCCTGCCGTACGACCGACATTTTAGGGGCGACGCCCTTGTCTTGCGATCTATACGACAAGGGCGATGATAGGGGAGTCACCCCTGTCACACAGTCGATGTGGCAGTTGCCGTGTTGCCGATTGGATGGCTGCTGATGTAGAAGCTATCGAAGGTCCGGCGGTGATCGCCGATGATAAAGAAGAAGAAAGATGAGTAATGCGTACCTGGACGAGGGATTCATGTGAGTGTAAGAATATAAGATGAGGGTTGGTATTAATTAGGGCAGTTTTGCGACGATTTATAATTCGTTGCTAAATTCATTATAGATCTACGATGAATAAGAAATTCATTGCACATCTGTGAAAAAAAATAAATTCGTCGCAAACTCTACGACGAATTTATAATTCATCACAGTATTTTGTGACAAAATTATAAATTTGTTGCAAATTCTGCGACAAATTTATTTTTCGTCGCAAATTTGGCGACAAAAAAAATAATAAATTCGTTGCTATGTTTTTCGATGAAATTATAAATTCATTACAAAATTTATCACATTTTTTTGTCTAAATAATTTAAAAAATTTCGACAAAATTTAAACTTTTGGACAACCAGTCAACTGAAGCTTTCCATTAGTTGACTGCCAAGTATTAGTCGATTGACCAGTCAACTATAAAATATTATGTGCCCTGCTATAGTATCACCAGTCAATGTCATCATACACTAGTCAACTGATGGCTTGCGTACCTCTAAACAGCTTAATACCAGTCGACTGATGATTCTATAGTAGCCAAATAATATTTTTTAGTCGACTGACCCAGTTCAGTTGACTGATGATCATATCTAGTCGACTGATGGTCCAAAATTTATGATGAAAATATTTTTTTCATCGCCAAATCTATGACAAATTTTTTTATCATCAAATTTGCGATGAAAATCATTTTCATCGCAAAGCTTAGCAAAAAAATGAAAATAAATCACTATGATATAACTAGGTATTTCTACCTATTTTTACAAATTTTACAACTAAAAGTCATATAAAATGATTCAAAACAATTTTAACATTTAACAATATCAAATATATCACATATCAAACTCCAAAAATATCTAATCATTCAAAATGAAATTATACTAAATCAACATTATAGATAATAAATCGTTCATCATACATATTAAACTTAATACAAGCATATCGAATGTGACGAGTCAAATAATATTTGGATATAACAATTCAGACATAACCACCATCATCAAAAAATTATTTTCATCGTCATTTGCATCAATAGGAGGAGATCGAGGAGGAGGTATAGTTGATTTGAAGCAGAGGGTAATTAATGATACTTCGAAATTCGTTCATGTGTTCATTTAAATCCTTGACTCCCTGATCCCTTTGTCTTTATAAAGTGTGGACATCTTCAGGTTCAGTATCCTTTTGCATTAACAACTGCTTCAAATATCTAACATAACCTCAAGAAGAAGATGACCAACAACCAACAACTTCTTTATAACTTACCTTCTTTTTTTTTGCTCGATTTTCATGGCTATCTATTTGTGGCATCTTAACTTCTTTGACCGAACTCTCGCCTTCGATTTCCCTATGGCTAAGACTTGGAATCATGTCTAGTAACATGACATTACCATACATGATTCCAAGTCTTACCCAGAGGAAAGTTGAAGGCGAGAGTTTGACCGGAGAAATTAAGATACCACAGATAGATAACGATGCAAATCGAGCAAAGATAAAGAAGTTAAGATACCACAGATAATTTTGAGTCTTTCTTCATTGTTCCTATTTCCAAATTAAATTTATATCAAAAATATATTTTTCTAATTATTCCATATCTATTTTTGGGTATGATAATGAATTATAACTAAATTATAATGTATCAAAATAATAATAAATTTTACAGTAAAAAAATAAATAAAAATAGACATTATATATATTATAAGATGATAAGTGTAAAAATATAGACATAAAGAGTACCGTCACTGGTGGTAAAATAATGTATGATGAGTTGATCAGTAAAACCTTTGTATATGCCTCGATCACTTGATCAAAGACAAACAACTATGTGAGAAATTAAACATATAGAAGAGCAAAAATATTAAAATTCAGTACACCTTATATAAACCACTAAAGGGAGACAAACACGTGTCACACCCTGAGAGTATATGTGTCCGTCAATTGGATAGTACCCTCTTGTGACAACATAAGATACAATACCAATACAAGGCCCAATTAGCTATTGGTACACACAAACCATAAATCACAGTGAAATAACACTAATAAAAAAATAGAAATATAAGGACATAAAGATGCACTCCGGAGTGACTTTGACACCAAGAAAACATAATCGAAACCAACATCCAAACTAAAACCATAATAAAGGCCAAGTACATAACAACACCACCATATACCAAAATGCGTAACAAATATCGAATAAAATCTAAAACATACAATCATCAGGGATTCAAACCCAAAATGCACCATGTGAGATGGAATCGACAGATAGGATGTGAGATATCAACAAATTTTTGGGACATGACTTGATTAATTGAGTGATTAGCATTATTAATCAAGGGTTAAGTGTTGGATTGAGAGAATCGCTAGAGAGGGTGAATAGTGTTCGTAAAACTTTTCTTTTTGTCGATTAAAACAAAGTACATAGAGGAAAACTAAAACACAAAACACAAGTATTTTTTAGTTGGTCTACATCATTGAGTGATTGCTTTCGAAGGGAAAAGCACTAAAAATCTCTTCCTCGTTGGAGGTAAGAGATAACCGAATACAATGATGTAGAGGAAGTGGTAACAACCTTACCTCTCCTCTTTGAAAATAATAATTAAGAAGTAAAAGATGCCGACAAATAACTTGTAGCGGATGCACTGTTGGAGTAGAGTTGTTGCACGAAGGATTACGGAGAGTCGGCGCACTTAGGAGTTCATTGATTCATTAATGGGTTTGAGTCCTCTCCTCCTTTTATAGATTGTCACCTTGGAATTTGTCCCGATCTAGATCCAAAACTCGTGGATCTTATCTTGAGGTGGCGACTTATCTTATCATGAGGTGGAGGCATTGATCTCTATCTCTTTGACCTTGTGCATTGGGCTGATTCGTTGATATCAGTTGACTGATCTTTTTGGTAGTCGACTGCTGACACCTCCAGTATTCCTGCAACACAAGGTTAGCACAAGAGATGCATAATGTCATGCAGTGTGATAGTCCTTTGATTGTCTAATATCGACTTTGGCATTTCTTCGAAAGCCTTGGTCGAATCGATGCCTAGGATTGTTCTATAACCGAGGATGCATCCTTACCACCGCTCCACACCCGGAGCTTACCTTTGGTTTCCTGACTCATCACTTAGCTTTCGATCTTCCACCTAGGTTCCTCGATTCCACGAGGTTCTCCTGGTGTCGTCCAACCACCACGGTTTCTCGTCTCGAGATTCTCCGGGTGTTGCTGACCTTTAGCTTAACTTAAATACTTCCTACACACTTAACATAGCATATGAGATAATAAAATAGCTTAACTTTGAATCTTTACCATTATCAAAACCAAGGTTCGATGAACTAGTGCCCCTGCACCAACAATCTCCCCTTTTTTGATCTATGGCAAAACAATTCAAAGTTAAGAAAAATAATAGGCAATAAGCATTAAGCAAGCATTTTTCAAAACCTCCCCCTTAAGGATACCTCCCCCTTAACCCTAGGTGAGTTTTGAAAAATAATTACTTTTTGTAAAAAAGTAGGTAACCTCTTAACTTTAACCTCCCTCCCCGTTTGACATATATCAAAAATAACTTTATAAGGGGTGCATTTTTAAGGATGTGAACCAGTATGTTCAACTCCCTTTAACATTTAAGAGCTTAGGTTTCTAGATCCTGCACCAACAATGCATATCCTAGGTTAGGATGTGACCATCCTAACCTAGAGGTACTTTAGATGCTCGTGTCTATTGGGTTTATGGCAACCTAGAGGTAGCTAGAGATACTAAGTTTGTCCAACTTAAGTCTTCTCTCCCCCTTGACATATTATCAAAAAGAAGGATTTTAAATTTTGAAAGTATTGGGATTTTTTTAAAAAAATAATATTTTTAACAACTTCTATGATGATTATCCAATTAGAACCTCCCTCTTTACCTAACATCCTTGTTAGCCATAAGGAAGGCTTATCTAGAGGTTTCCTCTTTTGTCTGACAAACTCTTAGGATATCCTTGTCAGTCACAAGGAAGGCTCACCTAAGTGTCCAGAGGGTCTAGGTGTCTAAAGTTGACCTAAGGATTTAGACGTTTAGTATTGGTCAACTAACCATCATTTTAAGAAGAATAGTTATTTTGAAAACTACGTATAACTACACACAACAATCATGACAACCAATAAAAATAGTTTTAAGAATCTATTTATGTATATATAAATTTTGAAATCATTTTCAAAACTATTTTCAATTTGTTGTCCTTACCATTTCATCCATTCTACATGATCAACCAAGTTATCCTTATAGGTGTTGTGAGATGAATTTAATTTTACTTAGTTAATGTTAATGATTTGAAAATTAATTAACCTTAGGTTAGATTCAGATTTAACCATTAGTTAATTAAGTGAACATTTCAAAAGATGACTTCCAGATCGTGGCGAGGCACAGAGGCCTTCTTTGATCGGAATACCAACCACTTCCTTAGACAAAGTCAATCTAAAGAAATTGTGCACTTAATTCACTTAGGCTTACGTCCTAGTCTAACTAGTCTAGAATGTGGTGAGGTAGCTTCAGCTAGTTCCACTTAGCCAAGTGCACCAAGTTATATACTCCTTATCTAACCTGGATAAACGAAACTTCATTTCCCTAACGTACTATCATCTCACCGTGTTCTGATGCAATGTTATCATGGTTAATTAACCATTTCCTATCTAAACGTTCTATGAGATTTAATTTAAGACTAGTATGTATGATATGACAAAAATAAGCATGACAATTAATTAAAATGATATGTATGCATGAGCATGTTATGTTCAATCAATTCAAAGAAATTATTGCTTCTTAGGTAGATTTTTATTTGTTGAATTTCTAAAAGTTGAAGGTTTAATTGCTAAATTATTAATTTTTGTATAATCAAATGGTACTCTATTATAATTAATTTTATTAGTTTGATTATTTAATTTTGAATTTTTAATTAAGTTAGATTTTGAATTTAAAATAGATTTAATAGGATTATTAGATTTTTTAAAAGTAGAATTATTATTAGAATGTTTCAAAGTGGAATTATTATTAGAATATTTAAAAGTGGGATTATTATTAGAATGTTTAAAAGTGGAATTATTATTAGAATTTTTTAAGATAAGATTTTTAGACT
The DNA here is from genome assembly GCA_025175895.1 of Wurfbainia villosa. Lineage (NCBI taxonomy): Eukaryota > Viridiplantae > Streptophyta > Magnoliopsida > Zingiberales > Zingiberaceae > Wurfbainia > Wurfbainia villosa. The sequence continues at coordinate 30,443,470 of CM045992.1, read as the reverse complement.
TTTTAGCAATAGAATTATTAATAGAATATTTCAAGCTAAGATTGTTAGAATTTTTAAAGGTAGAATTATTATTAGAATTTTTTAACATAAAATTTTAAAATTTTTGAAGGTAGAATTATTAGAATTTTTTAAGATAATATTGTTAGAATTTTTAAAGGTAAAATTATTAATCGAATTATTAGAATTTTTTAAGATAAGATTGTTAGAATTTTTCAAAGTAGAATTATTAATAGAATTATTAGAATTTTTTAAAATAAGATTATTAGAATTTTTCAAAGTTGAATTATTATTATTTTTATAATTATTTAGATTATCTTTGGAATTTTTTAAAGTTAATTTCGAATTTTTTATGGTTGAATTTTTCAAAACAGAATTATCTAGATTAATCAGATCTAGTGTTTGATGATTCTGTCCTAAGGTTTGATTATTATAATCTAGGTTTTGATTATTCTTATTAAGTCCTGGGTTGGTTTTATCCTTGACTTGATCTAGATCTATGTTGATCAAATTAAAAATTTGATTAAACTCTTGGTTAATTTTATCAAATGTTAGATTAATTTGATCATTTTCCTCAATATTATTATTATTATTTAAACTAATTAAATCTGAATTAATTTATTTTTTATTAGTTGAATTATTAACTATGTTAATTAATTGATAACAATTAACTAATTTACTAGCTTTAATGCACAATTTATCTAAATTATCAAGTATGCTAAAACTCAAAATTTCAAAATTATTAATTTTACTAAACTTTTTCTCCAGGCACCGATTTTTGTAGTGACTAAATCTTCAGCACCTAAAGCACTTGATGTGCTCCTTGTTCTTTCGGACTCCTAGCAATGGTGTCTCCTTTGTTGTTGGTTGCGTCGTTCGAGTCTTACGAGTATGACACTTATTTTTATAGTGTGCTCTCTCCCTGAACTTGAAGCAAATAATATGTGATTTAAATTTTAAATTTACATTGTTACCTTTATGCCTTGTGGGATGCTCTTCCATGGTTAGCTCAATCAATGATCTTCCAATACTTAAAAAAAAACAAAACAAAAAGTCCCAAGACTTGGTCTTGGATTAGTAGTGCAGGAGATAATTAAAAATAAAAAAAAAAAAAAAAATGCCCGTTCAGTGGTTGCACCAAATATGAACACCCCCACTCTGATACCAATTGTTGGATCGAGAGAATCGCTAAAGGGGGGAGGGTGAATAGCGTTCATAAAACTTTTCTTTTTGTTGATTAAAATAAAGTATGCAGTGGAAAACTAAAACACAAGTATTTTTTACTTGGTTCACAACTCACCAGCTGCTAATCCAAGGCCTTGCGATCCTTGATCGCTTCTGAAGGGCAAAGGACTAAAAATATCTTCTTTGTTGGAGGTAAGAGACAACCAAATACAATGATGTAGAGGAAGAAGAAATAACCTTACCTCTCCTCTTTGCAAATAATAATTAAGAAGTAAAAGATACCGACAAATAACTTGTAGCGGATGCACGGTCGGAATAGCGTTGTAGCACGAAGGATTACGGAGAGCCGATGCACTTAGGAGTTCATTGATTCATTGATGGGTTTGAGTCCTCTCCTCCTTTTATAGATTGTCACCTTGGAATTTATCCCGATCTAGATCCAAAACTCGTGGATCTTATCTTGAGGTGGCGGCTTATCTTATCATGAGGTGGCGACATTGATCTCTATCTCTTTGACCTTGTGCATTGGGCTGATTTGTCGACATCAGTCAACTGATCCTTTTAGTAGTCGACTACCTTCAGTCGACTGTTGACACCCCTAGTATTTCTGTCATGCCCCAGAGCATGCCGAGCCGAAATGCAAACAAACAACATCTCCCCTATACATGGTGTTGGAGGATCGGTGGCTGGCTAGAGGGGGGTGAATAGCCCAAATCGCGTGTACAGTGAAAATCGATTGTTCGTCGCGTATCGCTTGTCTACAATTCTTGTTAGTACAGCGGAATATACAATAATGAAAACACAACAAGAATACAAGCACACGACACACAATATACGTTGTTTGGAACCTTAGGGTTCCTACTCCACGGGGTGAGCTCAATGAGCTCGTGTTATGCACATGACACTAACAACAACTTCTCGACAATACATCGGAGGTAGAGAAACCTCGTACAAGCAATTACACTAAGTAATACAAGAAAATACAAATACAAGAAGAAATACAAGTAAAGAACACTTTGCAAAACTTCGCTTTGATCACTTGCTTGTTGCTTGCTTTGGATTGCTCTTGAAGGTCTGTAATGCAGCAACAATTCTCCTCCAAAATTGCCCCAAAATCTCTTGCAAAATCCTCCATTTCGAGCTCCATTTATAACCTGTATCGAGCTGATTTCGCACCAATCAATCGACTGATCGTGACCATCAGTCAACTGGTCCTGTAGTCATTGTCTTACAATGACTCGATCCATGCTAGACAAGTTCTAACAGATCCATCGTCAGTCGACTGATCATGCCCATTAGTCGACTGATGATCCCATCAGTCTAGTGCTGGCCATGATCACTCGACTGGAAACCATTCTGTGCCCGAATTCACCCTGATCAGTCGACTTCCCTCCCTTGGCGATGGGTCGATGGTGTCGTGATCGGCCCGCCATCCTTGGCGCATTGACCTCGGCACGAACAGTCGATCGAACACCCGGTCGAACACCGATCGAGTCCAATAGACCTAGAGCAGTTGATTGACACCTATAATAGTTGACTGATGTCGGGTAAAACCTCAAACACCAAGCTGTTTGAGCATCCGATACTCAGTCTTAGCCACTTGGCCAAGTCCACCTCATCTTCTCATGGAGTTCCCCACTGAAGCTCTCTTCCCTTGGCCTATATCCCTCAGATGCACCAAGTGCACGACTTCGCAATGCTATCCTTCACGTTTCTTACCCTCAAAGTCTGCTTTCTTCGGGCCTCACTCCATTCTCTCCCCATCCGACGGTCCCTCGGATGCACCAAGCGTACGACTTCACAATGCCATCCTTCATCGACTCAAGGACCCTGAGCCTAGTGAAATTGCCAAGTCCTCAAGACTTCCCACACAAAGACTCATGCTTGGATTTACCATGCCAAGCCCCATGCTTGGACTTTCACCGCCAAGGCTACACACTTGGACTTACGCGGCCAACCAATGTTGGACATTCCCAACACCAAGCCCTATGCTTGGATTTTCCCAACACCAAGCCCCATGCTTGGACTTTTCACCACCAAGGCTACACACTTGGATTTATGTGGCCAACCCATGTTGGACTTCCCATGACAATCCAATGTCATACGTTTTGTCTAATATCAAAATACAGTTCGAGTCAAACTCGAGTCCAGTCAATCGTGACCTGGGTCGATTGCACCAACAATCTCTCCCTTTTTGATGTTTGACAAAACTTCAAACTCAAGTCTACCAATTAACCCCAATTGGCAATTCTCACATCCCAATGAGAATTTCAACTAACCCCAATTGGTAACTTCTCCCCCTTGTTGACATACATCAAAAAGGTCCTCCCCAGGGGTATGAATGTCTCATATCCTAATGAGATCTTACAATCTCTCCCTTAGAAAAAAACACATACCTTTAATCTTTCTAGTGATAAGTCCCATATCACTTAAGAGAGGCACTCCCTTAATTTTCCTCCCATGAGGAAAAATACACATCCATCTTCCCATTATTGATACCTCCCCTAAAAGGCTTGCTCCCCCTTGACCATTGCACCAATAATGTCTTTGGAGAGTCCCTAAGACAATGGGAACCCTAAACCATCAAAATTAAGGCAAAGTTCAACAATGAACTCTCACACACCTTAAAATTGATACATACCCTAAACAAATCTCCTAATCCATATCCAATGGATTTCCACCCTTTCTAATGCTCTCCAAAGCATGTCCTAGAGTTAGAAGTGGTTAGGGAACCAAAACAAAGTTGAACATGGGCCTAACAAACATGTTTTCCCAAAATCAGCATGGGCAGTCGACTCCTTCAGCTATCAGTCAACTGCCACCCTCATCAATCGACTGCCATCCATGGCAGTCGATTGATATCTACAGAATGCAGATTTCAATTATTAGAAATCAAATTCCAAAATTCATAAGTAAATATACATAGGTTGAAAAATCATGAAAATTCATATGTGTATTACTTATTACAAACATTATGGGAGAAAAATATTAGAAAAATAAAATACTCATAAACTAGTGAGATTGACACAAAATTCAAAACTATTGAAATTTTCAATATTTGACCCAACTTTGTATCATCTCATTCAATGGTGATTGCTATCAAAAGATAGACTTCACCAAGGTTTTTCAAAATGATTTTAAAATATTTTTAAAACCTTTAATTCCATTTTCCTAAACATCTCACTTGTATCTAAATGTGTGAAACACATATAAGTCAAGTTTTCTTGAGAGATGTGGGTCTTGGTTATTTAGGGTTTCATGCATATGCTAGGCAACACTATTTGATTCCCTTATGCATGGGACTTCAAATCATGCCATTGTCCTTAACTCAATTTTATTTAATGCATGAATAATGATTATGACATAATGATACAAGAATAAAAACATGTGCCAAAATCATGATGTCATGGCATGTGAATGAAATCTAAGCATACATGACATATATAAATAACCCTAAATATAATCATGGCATTTTATATGATAAAAATAAATATGATGTCATGACATGGCAAGACAAATAAAGCATGACAAGTATAAAATACTAAGGTATAAGATACCTAATTATTAAGCCCAAATTGTCATTTCTAGAATTAAACCCATTTTGCCTTAATGGCAACTATCCCCCTAGTGTGTCAAAAATCCAAAATGACACACTATGACTTCTAAGACATACTTGTGCCAATTTAATCATTTTTCAAACTTCTCAAAACACATTGGCACATCCTAAAGTGTCAACTCGCCATGGTTAAGTTAACTACCCATCCACTTAGGGTTGACATACCCTAACCCATCTAGCGTGAATCGATCATGCTCCTAGGAACCCAATACCTATTGGAGCTCCTTGGGTTAACAAGATATTCACTAGGGATAACTTCCCTAGATACCTTTCTAATGACCCTTTTTGGCTTTGAAGCCTTAGTTAATTGGGTCTTTCCGAGGTCAACTCTAGAGGTAACTCCCCCTTTGACCTTCTTAGTGGTTACTTTAGTTTTTCTTGAATCCTTAGCCACTAAACAAACACCATGGTTAGTCTTAGGAATAACTTCCCTATTAATCTTGGTTTTACTAGACTTAGATTTAGTTCCATAATCAAATGGAACATTATGGTAGGACTTAGGTTTGTAACCCAAACCTTTCTTACCCTTAACCGGTTCTTATCTCCTAGGTCTTAGATTTTGACCGTTTCACCCCTTAAATGAATTTGTAATTCTTGCTAGGGTCTTTTCAAGTTTCTCAAGCCTTGACCTCAAGGCTTGGTTTTCTACCTCTAATCTTCCCAATTTTGATTTTTCATTCTTCTTTTGGGAAAGACTCTTCCTAGGCATATGTCTACGATTTTTGGGATTAATGCCTAGGTGATTTTCAACCTTCCTAATAGTCTCTCTAGATAAATTAGGTCTAGTGTTATTGGTCCTAGATTTGTCCTTAGGAAAGTTTACATGCTTAGCACCTAAACAAAAGTATCTATTCCTACTAGCATGCTTTTCATGATGAACAATAGAAATATTACTAACATGCTTCTTAACTCTAGAGATTGAGGGTGCTTTAATTACATTTACCTTAGGGTTAGCTTTGGAAGCTCCCCCTACATGAGATGCCCCTTTTTGCCTCTTCTTCCTCTCCCTAGGGCATTGGCTTCAGTAATGTCCTCTTTGGTTGCATTTGAACCACACAATATGCTCTTTGCTCTTCTTGACGAGGACTCCAGCATTCTTTGACTTTTGGTTGACTTTTGGCACTAGTACCTTCTTCTTAGCCAATTTTGAGCACTTACTCTTGTAATGCCCTTTCTCCCTACACTCAAAGCAAATGATGTGATCTTTATTATTAATTATTGTATTTGAGTTACCTAGGGTAGTGGAAGGCTCCGAAGTTGATTCTTCATCTCTCCCGGAGGTTAAAGCTTCTTCTTGCTCTTCCTCTAGCTTCGGTGATCTAACCTCCACTTCGGATGTGGAGCATCTGTCAACTTCCAAATCCTCGAGCTCTTGGGATAATGATGTGCTTTCCTTGTCTTGAGCTTGGGAGGATGAACACTCTTCCTTGGCATCCTTCTCTACTTATGCCGGTTCACAATTTTCATGGAATTTAACCACCTTATCCCACAACTCCTTGGCATCCCCATATTCACCTATCTTACACAAGATATGGTTAGGTATTAATTTAATCAATATTTTCATTACCTTAACTATTATCTTGAATTTTTGTCGTTGCTCTTCAGTCCATCTTGATTTTACTAACGGATTGTTGTCTTCATCCCTAGGTGCTTCAAAATTGTTTTCAATTGTTAGCATCATATTGAAATCGGTTTCGAATTATACCTCCATCCGTTTCTTCCACCAAGAAAAATCTCCATCGAATTTCAGTGGATGGATGTTGGAGTCGGCTATCTTGTTGTGCTTGTGTTGGCGATTAGTCCTTGGCAAGCTCCTTGCTCTGATACCACTTGTTGGAGGACCAGTGGCCGACTAGAGGGGGTGAATAGCCCAAATGGTGTGTACGGTGGAAATCGATCGTTCGTCGCGTATCACTTGTCTATAATTCTCGTTAATAATGAACACAACAAGAATACAAGCACACGACACACGATATACATGGTTCAGAACCTTAGGGTTCCTACTCCATGGGGTGAGCTCAATGAGCTCGTGTTATGCACACAACACTAACAACAACTCCTTCTCGACAACACGTCGGAGGTGGAGAAACCTCGTACAAGCAATAACACTAAGTAATACAAGCAAATACAAATACAAGAAGAAATACAAGTAAAGAACACTTTATAAAACTTCACTTTGATCACTTGCTTGTTGCTTGCTTTGGATTGCTTTTGAAGGTCTGAAATGCAGCAGCAAGTTCCCTCCAAAATCACCCCAAAATCTCTTATAAAATCCTCCGTCTCGAGCTCCATTTTTAACCTGCATCGAGTTGATTTTGCGCCAATCAATCGACTAATCATGACCATCAGTCGACTGGTCCTATAGCCGTTGTCTCACAACGACTCGATCCACGCTGGACAAGTTCCAACGGATCCATCATCAGCCGACTGATCATGCCCATCAGTTGACTGATGCTCCCATCAGTCGAGTACTCACTGCGATCACTCTATTGGAAATCATTCTGTGCCGAATTCACCACTCGATCACCGCCTCCCTTGGTAGTCAATCGATGGTGTCAATGATCATTGTCATCCTTAGCGTTCGTATTCGACCAAAACCAGGTCAGTCGAACACCAGTCAAGTCCAATCGACCTAGATCAGTCGACTGATACCTATAGAAGTTGACTGAATCCGGGTAAAACCTCAAATACCAAGTTGTTTGAGCATCCGACACTCAGTCTTAGCCACTTGGCGAAGTCCACCTCTTCCTCTCATGGAGTTCCCCACCGAAGCTCTCTTCCCTTGGCCTACCTCTCTTGGATGCACCAAGCGCACAGCTTCACAATGCCATCCTTCGCATCTCTTGCCCTCGAAGTCTGCTTCCCTCGGGCCTCACTCCATTCGCTCCCCGACTGACGGTCCCTCTGTAAAATACCAGAAAAATAATAATAATAATAATAATATTGTGGGATAAAAATTAGATTGGTGATGCCTAGTTAGGGAATTACTTAAACCTAACCTAGATTTAAAAGGTACGAGTTTAATTGAAGGGAAGTTGGGGTTAAATTAATCTAGGTTTAATTGAAGCTAGGGTTAATGGATTATAGGGTGTTAAAACCCAACCCATTATTAGAACCCAACCCGTTTACCATTAAGGCCGAGCCGTTCTCACTGTCCAGTAGTTTCTCCACGTGAGCATTTCCCCATGCGCTATTTCCTTTCACTTCTCGTCGCGAGAACCAAATCATCTCGCCTTCTTCTTCTTCCTCGTGACAACTCCCCTCAACTCTCTGATTCTTGCCGTAGCCAACATCTACTCTCGCCTTTTTCTCCTCGTGGCAAATGGCAGCGACTGGATCATCCTCGATGATCCCTGCGGATGAGTGATGGAGAGGCAGGGGAGCTGGCATCAGCAGCATCCTACACCTTGTTCTATTCGAGAGCCACAATTTCGCCTGAGAAAGTGATCTTGAGCATGGATTTTCTATGAGGAACAAGGGATAGGAGGATATTTCCATCAATGGAGTTGTTAGGGCTAGAGTCTGTGTCGACAATGGTTCGATTGGAGGTCGTTCTTCATGGTTGTCACCGGAGCAAGGTAAAGGCACAATTCTTTGTAGGTTTTAGTCGATCCCTTCATCATAGCTTGCTATTTCTCATGCGAGTAGCACGATGATGCCGTCACTGTAGTTGGTCGTTCTAACTGAAGGTAGACCTATTGTGGTGGATAGAGCAATTGGGGGAGGAGAGGTGCCGGTGAAGTTGAAATCACTGGTAAATCTCACTATTTCTTTTTCCTTTCTCTCCATTATGGTTTCTAAAGATTGGTGATGCTGAACGGATGATGGGGGTAGATTTGTTAGTCCAAATGGGGCTATGCACACTGATCTCTGCTGGAAATTAGTTGCTGCAGTGTCGTGAGATAGAATCCCTTGGTAAGATCATCCAAATTGTGAGGTGGTGCTTGGGATGCCTCGATTCGCAACTGTGACTAAACTATTCTATTTGTTTTGCAGTAGGTTATCGCCAATCTTTGTAGCTGTTGGCATGGATCTAGGTTTGGTCGTGATAGAGTAATTGAAGGGCAAGTTTCATTATCTTTATGATACTTATTAGATGATTGATGTTGGTGAGTAGTATGACGTATGGAGGATTACTAGAATTGGTTTCTGCCTCCAATTTAACTGAGTTGTTGTAGTTCAACGAGTTGATTTGGATTGGTTGTCTGGATGCAGATCTGATACTTTGAATTAAAGCAGGAAGCTGTCCAAAAGAAGTTAAGGTAGGTAAATTTGGATATGTGTGATATGGATCGGTATGATGGTTGATGATTAACAAGGTAATTAGATGTTTGTGATATTAGATCTATAGCAGGTAATATTAACCTATTTTATTCCCTGTATTGGTGATTGATTTCTGGCGATGGATAAGACTTGAGTAGAGTTGTCCCTATTCGACAAAAGACTTGGTTCCAGATTCGTGGTGGAGGATTGAAGCAAGAATGGGTAAGTCAGGATCTAAATGTTATAAATTTGTTATCTGACTTCCAGTTAGTTGAATTATAGTTATTGGTCTATGTGATGTATTGAGTGGATCTATTGGAAATATTATGATAGAGTTGTGGAAGTATTCACTACGTAATCAGATTTGAACTGGTTACTAGGGATATTGGATTGTGATAGAATTCTTTATAATTCATATATTATGTTTCAGGACTTTGATTCAAGGTAGATTCATGGACGTAAAGATAATTGGTGTCTACATATCAGGTGGGTAATTTCCTTCCCTGGTCAAGTAGATGTCGTTGCATGCAGATTTACATATATGATCATATTATATGTTCATATTACCTTGACTCCGTTCTTATTTATTCTTGTGCTTGATACTTTGTCGTTGGCCTTTTATGCTCTGTTGCGGTTATCACATTTTTCCTCATCATGATTAGGAGTTATAGATGTGATGTAAGTAAACCTATAAATGTTTAGTTATGTGTAAATAGTGGAATACGGATGATGACCTGATTTGTAAATTGGGTAAAAAGGGCATCCGTGGGTAAGTAAGGTCCTGAACGTAGGATTGATTCCAATACCCTTATGTTGCATGTTTACTACTGATCAGGTGTTGTGTAATGGTCAGGTGAATTGTGATTACTATGTCGCTACGGATCGGTGGTCCTAGCTTGTTATGATTAGTTGAGTATGACTCTTTACAAGATAAAGAGTGCATCGATCAGTTGAGTATGACTCTCTACAGGATAGAGAGTGTTATGATCAGTTGAGTACGACTCTCTGTAGGATAGAGAGTGTATTGATTAGATTGGTATGACTCTCTGTAGAATAAAGAGTCTGTGGTGGATGTTTGTATGTGTGTCTATGCATTCATATCATTTGCATGCATACTGATGACATAGTCTCCCTTATGGTTGAGAGGGTCGTCAGTCATCCTATCTCCTAGGTTACTCATGGAGGAGTAATTGGTGTGAGGGCAGAGCATTTGTTGTGCCGCACTCTACCACTATAGACGGTGGTAGTGGGAGTTGCGTTTGTTGTCCTGGGTGCGTGACACTCGATCACTCATAGGTAGTGTGAGTCAGAGTGGCCAGGAGCAGGGACCCCCATTGTGTAGCGAGCTCTTTACGCTCATATGCTACTCATTCATACTGCCCACTTGGCCACTCTAGAGCAGTGATTGGTGTTGAGTTGAGACAATTGTCATGTCGTTCCACCTAGGCCACACTGGGGTCGTTGATGCACGTGAACACGACCTCAAATCACATGATGGAGACCATTGAGGACTTGAAGCACGTGCTCACGCTCAACACCCACAAGTGCACGAATGTCATCAAGTAATAAAAAGATTATCGATCCCACATTGACTGAGATTTGAGTACCGATTTGTTCGGTGGATGTAATTGTTCGGGACTAGACTCTAAGGGTTGTGAATGTGAGGGTTATCGGTGGTCCTACTCAATACGGTGTCACACAGAAGGAGAAAGGATTTTGTCGTGAGATCTTTTAAAGGGATTCTAGGATTTCGGTTTCACTTGTGTGTCGCAAAACATGCTATCAACTGGGTGTTGTCTAAATGTCTAACTATGGTCTTATGGAAGGGACATCATACATTCTCCTGATGAGCCACCGCATCTATTGGGAGCGATATCTGGCTTACAAGTACTGGATAGGTAGTACGAGGATGTCGAATCAATTCCTACGATGAACTGTTTCCAGTTCTATCGCATCCTTCTACCCATGGTTACAAAAGATGAGGCCAACCCCTAGGTTCCTCATATAAATCCCCTAAATCTTAGATACGAGGGCTATCACCCCTCGTATCGGCTAAGCATAGTAGATAGAAAACCAAATACACATAGATATCGGTCTAAACTAATTCCAATTGCAAATTCAAACTCAATACCAGAATTCAATTTGAAGCTACAAATCCTACGCACACAAACTACTCCCTAATCCAAGATTTGAAGAAACTACTCCATAGATAGGAGAGGAGAAATACAAGGCATGTTCATGTTCGAATAAATAATAGATAAAGTGCAAGAACAAAAATTTACAATGCTAATGTGGCCTTCTCTCTGGCATTGAAGTGCATAACTCGGATCTCCGGTGGTGTTCTTCCTCTTCGTTGCGAGTTCCCTAAGCTTTTTAGGGCTTTCAGTGTGCCGTCCCAGCCGTCTTGCCTTGCCCTAGGGTTTGGGCATAGCCTCCTTTATATAAACATCATCCTTGATCTCTCTGAAACCTAGAAAATAACCGACTCACGTCGGAATCGCATAGTGCCACACGACCGTGTGTTTCCACATGGCCAGGCCATGTGTGGCACTGGGGTGGCCAATTTAGCCCCTTGGACATGACCGTGTATAGCCACACGCCCTGGTCGTGTCCCCTTCTACGTCTAGCTGCAAGATACCCTTCTTTTGCTCTGAAAGTGCACTTTTTTCCCCATGAAATGCTATCCTGCACATAAAAGTATAAAGAGGAGATCTTCGAACCAGAAAATAAGAAATGCATGCAAAACAAAGTGACATATGCATGAAACTAACATAAAATGTAATGAGATGTGAGCGAAAACTACTCCTAAAATCCTATATGTTTTGCTCACATCAATTCCCCCAGTCTTAAATCTTTGCTTGCCCTCAAGCAAACCTTAGTGCCATGAAATTTTAAAAATCATTATTCCATACTTAGCATGTTAACTAGATTTATCAAGTGATATTTTCAATCAAAGCAAAATAGATATGTTCTAAAAATTCACTAAGTTAGCTTCTCGTGCATGTGCTAAGTGAATCTTCTTAGGGGATACTCGTTCCATGGTAAGTTAAGTTGTCATCCTATAGCTTTCCTAAGGTCTCCAACTCTTAGGCACTTACCTACCCAAAGTGAGGGTTGTTCCCTAGATTTAGCACAAAGTCTCAAAGGCATGCTCGGTATTGAGAGAAATTGGTAGGTGTTTCCCCAGTAACCTAACTCGGTCTCAAAGGGGCACCTAACCATTTCCACCCACGACAACTGTTTTTTATCCCTCATAATTTTTTTTCTCTTTTTTTTATTCTTTCTTTTCTTTTTCTTTTCTTTCTTTTCTCTCTTTTATTTTTTTTGGCTCATTGGGATTTTGATTTTTTCGAATGGGCTTACACGATCCGAGCATCTCCAGTAACAGAAATGCTAAACTTAAGGTCACTTGTGGATTTCAAAGTACTAGACTACTGAGATGAATCATAATTAGGTATGTACTAGACTCTCCCTTTAATAAAGTTTGTCATGTGTATGTGTAAAATAAAAGCTAACCAGCGTAAGTCTAGAACATTCATTCAGAGCAAATAGAATAAAATACAATGAGGTAAATGAAGTTAAGCTACCTATGGAAACAACTCATGAAGAAAACTTTTAAAAATACTACTGAGGCAGCAACTTATAGCAAAAACTAAGTGCTGAAAGAAATTGAACAACCTATGCATGAACAAATGAATGCTAACTAAAATGTAAACATCAGGAAAGAAACTACTGGTATAAGCAAAATAAAACAAAACTTGGGCCCTTCCAAACTTAAATGAAAGTATACCTCTAGTATGGTGGACAAGGTGGAAAGTCTGGAAGCCTCGGCATCTCAGGATCCTGGGAGAACCTGCTGTTTAGCCACTGATGCCACATGTACATGTGGTTGATCTGAGAGCTGGTGGATGCAGCGACTACTTGGTGCTCCTCCTCCCTAGCCCACTATGCCTGCTGAGCTAGCATATGCTGTCGCATCTCCTAGTAGTAGGCGGCCTCTGCCTGGTGATGAGTAGCCTCCTCCTAGAAGTAGATGCAGGCCTTGTCGTAGAACTCCTCAGCCCACTGGAAGTGCTCCCGGAAGCCCTGAAACTCTGCCTGCATGTAGGTGCTCTGCTCCTTCCATCGCTACCTCTGTGTCTACTGCTCGGCGTATATATTGTCCAAGCGCGATTGGAATTCTGAAAAATCATAGGGCGATGTACTTGTATCCTGCTCAAAAGTAGAAAAATGTGGTCGTGCAGGTGCAGGCTCATGTTGACGTGGACTAGGTGGGCTTCTATACATGCGTGGACTGGAGGGAGAGTGATGTAAAGGAGGAGAGATGGGTACCACTATGGATGGTCCCTCATATGGCGGAGACTCCACTATGAGGTCTAAGCGCTAGTTGGCGCGTGTGGTGATGGTAGTACGATCAGGGTCGGGGAGCCTGAGGGCCGTCAGGTTTTTCCTTACAAAGCATAAGGAGTGTTTCTCTCTTACAATTATCTTCATGGACATACACACTCCCAGGTCGATCCTAAGGCTCCCCTCTATACTCTCTAACGTGGTGTAATCGTACCTCATCCTATGGAAAATGTGGGTAAGTAGTCCCCCCACATTAATCTCTCCTCTTGCTACTTTACCCATCTTCACTAATTGTCTGATGAAATGGGACCCTATATCGATGATACTCCTTTCTTGTAGCATGTCCCAGAGGCAAAGAAGCTCACTAGCTCTCACTACACTGTCACTCTCCCCATGACCAATTATAGTACTTGCCATGATTCGGTGGAGGGAGGTATCGGAAAACGAGATTTTGGAGGCGCGATGCTTTGGCCCTAGAAGGGTGATAAGCGTGCTCCCCTGTCAATTCAATCCAAAAGATCTGAGAGTTAAACCCAATAGGGGTTCTTCTCTCTCCTCCATTCAGCAAGCCAAAACATGAATTCCATTGGTGTAGTGTCCATTCATGCTCAATGTTGAATATCCTAAAGGTAATCCTACCCTCTTCACTCTCTCTACCCATTAAAACTTCGGCTTCTAAAGAACTTAAAAACTCTAGAACTATCCTAGGATAAGTTGGGTGTCTTATCCCCATTATCTCTCCCCATCCTATTTTTGCAAATAGGGCTTAAATGCAACCCAACAAACCTAGGGATTCTAATAAACCTTCATCAAGATACCTAGTTGCAGTGATTTTATGAGTAGAAAGCATATTATATCTATCCCTATGATCATTGTTGTGAAAAAGAAGGGTTGGAAAGGCTTCTAGGTGATGGGGAAGAAGGATCCACATGGATAGGGCAAGAAAATCAAAACACACGGTGCACATGGGGCAAAAACACACGGTGTGCCCTACTTAACCCCTGCATGACACAACCGTGTTAAAACACATGGCCAGACCGTGTGTGCCTCGGGTTGGTCGGGCATGACCATGGGAAAACACACGGCTAGGCCATGTGTCCCTTTTTTTTTCTCTCCTTTTATGCACAATGGTCCGAATTTTCTCATATGCTTCACTGTGTAAGCTAATATTGATTTTATTTTTACCTAGCAAAGTTCTCTTTTGGTCCTAATGTTAAATGAAATGGAAATCAAAGTTCAAATTAACTAAATGAATGCAATACAATCAAAGGAAAACCTAAAAACTAAACTTGGGCTGCCTCCCAAGAAGCGCTTTGTTTAAAGTCGTTTAGCTCGACCACACTCCATTATCAACTTGGCTCCGGAGGTTCAGTGAACCTCCATTCATCCATCTCGGAATTGACATCTGGTGGCCTCGGCTTTAACCTGATGAAAGTGAAGCCAGAGTGGAATTTTATCTTTGATTTCAGCTTGGTCTGGTAGAGTGGAAATCATGGTAGCACACCGCTTGGCGAATATGTTTCTCGGTGCTTCTCTCTCGCTGCACACTCCTTCTTCTTTAGCCTGACTTGGCTCGGCTACTGATGGAGAACTATCCATAGATTTTGACACGGATTGTGCTATCTAGGCCACTTGTGTCTCCAACATCCTTGTGTGACTTGCAAGACCATCAACAGCGACCTTCAAGTCTCTAAGTGACTCCTCTGTTGTCTGATATTGGTGACGGAACTCTTCATTGGCCTTTTTTTGGGTAGCAATGAAGTCTTCCATCATCAATTCTAACCTAGACTTTTATTGTTACTACCCATTACCCTGCTGCTGGCCATACCCTCCTGATGGTCGGAAGTTTCCCGAGTTATTCCGATAGGAAAAATTCGGGTGGTTCTTCCATCCAGGGTTGTAAGTACTAGAGTACGGGTTGTTGGGCCTTTGATTGTAGTCCCCAATCGCATCGCAGTGCTCAATCTGCTATTCTAAGCTACCTTGCCCTCCACAGTAGTCCTCTCGATACGCTGCTGCTTCTTCTTCAAAGTCAATGGCTGCACATGCAGATGAAGGATTTAAAGAGTCGAATCGTCTGCTAAGCTCATCCATTCTTGCTGCCAGGTGGTCCATGGAGTTGACAACATATCGTCCTGCTATAGGAGCTGGGTGACTACATTCGGAAGTCCATTGATGGTGGTTCTGGGCCACCTCTTCTATCATCTCCTTTGCTTCCTCGATAGTCTTGTTCATAAGTGCTCCTCCTGTAGCAGAATCAAGGAACATCTTTGTGGTGTACGTGATTCCATTGTAGAAGATGTGGATCACCAACCACCTTTCCAGTCCATGGTAAGGGCATTAGTAGAGTAACCCCTTGTAGCGATCCCAAGCTTCGAATAAGGACTCCCCCTCCTTCTAACGGAAGCTTGGGATAAGATGGTGCATGTGAGTAGTCTTGCTTGGTGGGAAGTATTTATTCAGAAACTGCTGCTCACATTGCTCCCATGTAGTAATGCTTCCCGAAGGAAGGGAGTGAAGCCATGCCATAGCCTTATCCCGTAATGAGAACGGGAATAGGCTTAGGCAGATTGCATCCGCAGGGACTCCATTTATCTTCATCATTGAGAAAATTTCTAAAAATATCTCTAGGTGCCAATTCGGGTCTTCAGTTGCAGCTCCCCAGAATTGACTCTACTGGACCATATATATGAGTGCTGGTTTAAGTTCAAAGTTGTTTGCCGAAATGGATGGTCCAGCTATATGTAGGGAATTCTATATGCAAAATAGCATATGCGCAACGGAAAAATTAGGATCCCTTCCAAGTGATCCTTGCGAAAGAAAACCTCGTACAAAATAAGTTTCTCTAAAACCAAACCTATCTTATAGGAGAGGATTACCTTTGTTGCGTGCCCTTGTTAATCCCGCTTCTTCCTTTGATTTGTTGGATCTTTGAGCACGTTCAAATGTCCGTGCCTCTATACGTATCCACACGAGCAAGCTCTTGTCTCACAAAAGAAACTAGAAGAGCTCTCCTTTACTTCTTGCTAGAGAAGTCCCTAAAAGAGAGGAAGGTAGGGAAAAGAGAGAGGAAGAAGAAGACCACTTCTTCTTGCTAGCCTACACTCACAAAAACCACACAACTAAAGACACAACCAAAGCTTCCACCAAGCTCTCAAGCTTCACAACCCAAGGTTCACTTTGGCCGGCCACCCCATGGAGTCTTTTATAGGGTTGGAAAAAACCCTTTCACCTCCTCACATTCAATGCAATCAATTGCATTGAAACACAATCAAACAAGGAATTGGCTTCCTTGTTTGGCCGGCCACTTAAGGAGACAAAAACCACTTTGTCTCCTTCCACCTCATCTAGCTTAGGTGGCATGCTTATGTGGCATGCTTGTGTGGCATTCATGCATGTTGAATTAATCTTATTAATTCAATAAGCTTATGTTATCATATTGAATTAATCTCATTAAATCAATAAGGTAACATATTGAATTAATCTCATTAAATCAATAAGCTAAAATTCTCATTAAGTTTAAAGTCCAAAAACCATTTTGTACTTAAGTTTATTCCCAAATTATTCTAGTCAAACTAGAATACACTAATTCTTCTAATCATCATGCTCTTTGTGTGTGACCCTATAGGCTTTCATAACGTTGGCAGTGGATCTAAACTCTTTTAGATACGCAAGCAATGAGCGACATCTAGCAATACATCATTGCTACCCAAGTTACGAAATAAGTCAAGATCCGACTAACCTTTCCGTGACTACTATAATGTATGACGGTGTCCTTCTATCCTTGATATCAGATTGACCAATGAGGCATAGACCGTGTCATCCTCGATCAATCTATGTGTTTCTTGATCCCTGAGTAAACTAACTCAAACAAATGAGCTCAATATCTCATATTGACTCATTCGAGCATGGCCATGCGTTTTAGTAGTTCTACTCAATCAAGGGGCCCACAGATATCACTCCCGTCATATGGGAGGGATATATCCCATCTACATCACTCACATCCCTCCGCATAATTTGTTATATACCTAGTAATCGCCTTTATGGTCCACCCTGTTATGGGTGACGTTTGACGATACCAAAGTACATAACTCCTTATGTAGGGAACCGTAGTGACTTCAGGTTCGAGGACTATTCATACCAATAGTCACATGAGAAAGTTTATGACACTCATATAATGATCCATGAAACTTTCTCATGGCGGGTCAGTTCAGTATATATTCTCTAATATATACCCATGTGTCAACTTGATATCATATATCCATGACTTGTGAGATCAAGTCATCAATCGACCTACATGCTAGTCTTTATGTATTAATATTGCCCTTGCATATTAATACTTGACTAGGAACATTTAGGAAAGTGTTCTCTACAACCTCTCATAATCAATTCTGCCAATTGATGTGTTGTAGATAAGAACCTACTTTTTTAGGGCATTATTATATTTAATTTAGCTGGCACAAGCAAGATGTAAATATAATAACCAATCCTTTGCCTTTATTGAATATGATACAAAATGTTCCCTTTTCAACCATCACATGATTTGCTCTAGGGCTATAACTAACAATCTCCCACTAGCACTAGTACCAATCACTATGATATCTAATACCTAGTGACCTAGTGTGACCATCATGCTTCCTCTGTGCCAAAGCCTTGGTCAATGGATCTGCGATGTTAGCTTCGCGGTACTCTGCATATCCTCACATCTCCTCTATCGATGATCTCTCGAATGAGATGGAAGCGCCGCAGTATGTGTTTGGTCCGCTGATGTGATCGAGGTTCCTTAGCCTGTGCAATAGCTCCATTGTTGTCACAATAGAGGTCTATTGGATCTGTAATGCTAGGAACTACCCCAAGTTCACTGATGAACTTGCAGAGCCAACAAATTTCCTTTTGCATCGACGCAAAGAATATACTTGCTAGAATCAAGAATCGTGGTTCCGCTCATGAACTCTTCCAAATTTCCATACCCACCATTCAGCAAAACACGCATTCTCGATCATGTGATCTATAGTCATCCTTGTCTGCTTGGAAGCTTGCATCATCAGAACCCTTTACGCTAGCTCTCATTGCCTCCAAATATCGTAAAATATTCTTTCGCTCTTCGTAAGTATTTAAGAATATTTTTAATCGCTATCTAGTGACTTTCACCGATCCGATCGGGTATCTACTCGCCATGCTCAAAGCATACGAGATGTCGACGAGTACAAAGCATGGCGCATATGATAGACCCTATGGCGTATGCATAAGGGATCTTATCCATGCGATCTCTCTCCTCCTTAGAAGAGGGACATTGAGTCTTCAAAGACTCACACCATGTGATAAAGGCGTAAATCCTTTCTTGGAATTTTGCATAGCAAAACGATCTAGCACTTTATCAATGTATGTACTCGACTTAGGCCAAGTAATCTTTAGATCTATCTCTATAGATCTTGATGCCTAGAATATAGGCAATTCACCTAAGTCTTTCATCGAGAAACAATTCCCAACCACATCTTCACAGATCGAGTGAGGGAATATCATTTCCGATGAGAAGTATGTCATCTACATACAAGACAAGAAATACAACTGTGCTCCCACTATTTCTCTTGTAGACACAAGGTTCATCTTCATTCTTGATGAAACCAAACTCCTTGATTGCATCATCGAATCAAGATTCCACCGAGAGGCTTGCTTTAGTCCATAAATGGACCTTTGCGCTTTGCATACCTTTCCAGATGCTTTGGATCTTCAAAACCTCAGCCGTGTCATGTACACATCCTCGAGTAGCTTTCATTCGTAAAAGCGGTTTTGACTATCCATCTGCCAGATCTCATAATCGTGGTAGGCTGCAATAGCAAGTATGATCCGAATGGATTTAAGCATCGCAACTGGTGAAAAGGTTTCATCATAGTCAATACCATGAATTTGTTTGAATCCTTTAGCCACCAATCTACCTTTATAGGTATGCTTATTACCATCCATGTCAGTCTTTACTTTAAAGACACACTTACACCCAATGGGTTTTACCCCCTTCAGGTGGATCAACCAAAGTCCATACTTGGTTAGTGTACATGGATTCCATTTCGAATCTCATGGCCTCTAGCCATTTCTCGGAATCTGGGCTCTTCATAGCTTCTTGATAGGATGTAGGCTCTGTTGGCAATGTGATACTCCTCGGAATGCTCATTGGCTCCCATGTCCCCGGATTAAAATTTTCACTAATGAAAACTAATCCGGATGAGATGAGTTTCCTAAGCACTACTAATTCGTCGTCGTGCTAACGACTCGAGCGATCGCTTGAACAAACTAGTTGTTTAAGCAACCAACTCTCCTAGTCGATTAGCCGCGGAAGAGACGACGGACGGATCACCGGTTTTTATGTTTATCTTCGGGGTCCATGATTATACAAATATATGCAAATATAAACTAGTATAATCAACATATACTAACATAAAGAACATAAGCTAGCATATCAAATAAGAACATGCAAAGATCATAAATAAAAGTTATAAAACTTTTATACCTCTTGATCTTCTATCGTATGTCCTAACCTCCTTGTAGACTTCGTGTGGGCGAAGACCCTCCACAAGTTGAATCTTCTTAGATCACCATTCTTCCTTTCCTTGTTCACTAGGAACAAAGGAAGATCCTAAAACAAAACTCATCTTCCTTTCTAGAACCGGCCACCAAGTCATTAAACTCGATGTTGCCGCCGGCCAAGGAAGATATAATGGAGTATGAAAACCAACCAAAAGAGAAATACCAAGGGTATGGGCACCGGCCAACACTTGGAGAAGAAGAAATAAAACACCCCTTCTCCTTGTTGCCGCCCAAACCCAAAACTAGGCTCTCCTTAATTTTCGGCTAAGGATGAAGGGAAGTAGAATAGCTTGAGCTTTGGCCAAGGTAGAGGGAAGAAGGAAGAAGGGCCGGCCATCAAAGGAAAATGAAGAAGAATCTCCTTCTCCTTGTTGCCGCCCAACACCAACAACCAAACCCTAACCCTAGCCCCCACTCCTATTCCTATCCCATATAGAACTTGTTGCCGCCCATGGGAAGCAACCAACTTCTCATCCACCACAAGCCATTGATCAAGGGGAGAAGCTTGGGCGCCAGCCAAACCAAGGAGGAAGGAGCAAGAAAGGGTGCCGGCCACAATTGGGAAGATGAAGAAGAAGCTTGCTTCTCCTTGTTGCCGCCCAACACCAATGAACCAAACCCAAAACCCTAGCCACCTCCTCTTTCACGCCAAGCAACCTAGTCTCCATTAGGTTTTTCATTAGCCATTGCCGCCCAAGCCTAAGCCCATATATATAGAGTTAGGTTTAGGCCTAGGTTTAATCTCCTCCATTGGATCTATGGTTTTAATCTCAACCGTCGGATCTTGAGATTTGATCACATCCGTCGGTTCTAGATGTTTAATCTCCACCGTCGGTTCTAGAGATTTAATCTCCACCGTTGGTCCTAGGGATTTAATCCCAACCTTCGGATCTAGAGATTTAATCTCAACCATCGGTTCTAGGGATTTAATCCCAACCGTCGGATCTAGAGATTTAATCTCAACCGTCGGTTCTAGGGATTTTAATCCCAACCGTCGGATGTAGAGATTTTAATCTCATCCATCGGTTCTAGGGATTTGATCCTAACCGTCGGATCTAGAGATTTAATCTCAACCGTCGGTTCTAGGGATTTAATCCCAACCGTTGGATCTAGAGATTTAATCTCAACCGTCGGTTCTAGAGTTTTGTTTTCCATCATTTGATCTAGACTTCATGAGGTTTATATTAGGCTACGATAGGGACCATGAGGAGGAGTTGGGTCTTGGCCACCCGATGGATCGGAACAACACAATCTTGATCCATCAATGATGTTCCATTCCACTAGAGGATCATCATCGAACTACCTCACCAACCCCCATAAATCAATATGGGCTCCATATATTATTTGTACATTTATCTCCCCGTGTTTAAGATATCGAATGTCTGTTAATTAATTGATTTACTGACCATCAATTAGTTAACATCTAACTCCTCAAGTAGTACCACTCAACCTTATCATCATGTTGACTAAGTCAACCTGCAGGGTTTACATGATGAACCTTATGAGCTCCTCAAGGGGACATCATCAACCTAATACATAGGACACGGTTTCCTCCTATAATCAACGGCACACCATGTAAATAATATCATTTTCCAACTTACCGGGCATATCGATTTAATCCATAGAAATCTCACCCTCTGGTAAATCAAAGAAATAAATATTAAGTACATGTGCCCGTTATTATATCGGGATTAAGAGCATGTACAATCATAATATCCGAGGTCCGATTCAATTATGTAGTCAGCAATAAATTGAATCACCTCTATGTCGGTCCTGCTCAATACACCTAAGTGTACTAGTGTAACTCTATGTTCAAGACAAAACAGTACCAAGCTACACTACAACCATGCCAATGGTTTGTCCAAAGCCATCTTGGTTGTGAGCCTCTACTTATACTCTACAAGGGACTGATAACATGATCTTCTGTGCCATCACCCAAGCACCATGTTATCTACAATGTAAAGTATTAGACAATATGCACATATATAATAAAGTGCAAACAATGATCATGTGATTCTTATTTCAAAATAAAGATGTTCATACAAAAGAGCTAGGCTTTCAGTATACATCCCAACAGGCTCATCAAGATCGACAAGCAATACATCACCGTTGTCAGTCAAGAGAAAAGAATATCTCTCGGGTTGACGACGGATCCTATCAGATCTACGAAGAGGTTGGTCTACTTGAACAGGTGTTTGCTCCACAACTCTTTGGGCAACAATTTCCTCATCCACAACACTTTGTGGTTCCTGTTCATTTTCCATCGAAGCCTTAGTGTTATTGTCATCTTGAACTTCTTCAAGATGAATTTTACTCCCACTAGTTTTTCTAGAAATAAATTCTCTTTCTAGAAAGACAGCATTTCTGGCAACAAACACCTTGCCAAGTGTGGGATTGTAAAAGTAATATCCCTTAGTTTCCTTGGGATATCCTACAAAATAACACTTATCTGATTTGGGTCCTAGTTTATCTGAGACTTGACGTCTAACATAAGCTTCACAACCCCAAATCTTTATAAAAGACATTTTGGGACTCTTCCCAGTCCATATCGTATATGGTGTCTTTTCTACGACTTTTGATGGGACGCGATTAAGTGTGAAAGCGACTGTCTCTAGAGCTAGTCCCCAAAAGGAAGTAGGTAGATAAGTCTGGCTCATCATTGATCGTACCATATCTAATAGAGTACGATTTCTCCTCTCAGATACACCATTCCATTGTGGTGTTCCAGGGGGAGTGAGTTGGGATATTATCCCACACTCAGCCAGGTGATCATGAAACTCTTGACTAAGGTATTCACCACCTCGATCTGATCGAAGTAGCTTAATACGCTTACTAAGTTGGTTTTGTACTTCATTCTTGAATGCTTTGAACTTTTCAAAGGATTCTGACTTATGTCTCATCAAATATAAGTAGACAAATCTACTTATATCATCAGTGAAAGTAATAAAGTACTTATAGCCTCCTCTGGCTTTGACATTGAAAGGCCCACATACATCAGTATGTATGAGTCCTAACAAGTCCGTCGCTCTCTCGCCATGTCCACTAAATGGAGTTTTAGTCATCTTTCCTAAAAGGCAAGATTCGCATACCTCATATGATTCAAAATCAAATGAGTCCAATAATCCATCTTTATGAAGTTGGGATATGCGTTTTTCATTTATGTGACCTAGGTGACAGTGCCAGAGATATGTTTGGTTCAAATCATTCGATTTGAACCGTTTGGTATTTACGTTATAAATTGGGTTTTCTAAATCTAGAACATAGAGACCATTCATAAGTGGTGCATTACAATAGAACATTTCATTCAAATAAATGGAACAACATTTGTCCTTTATTATAAAAGAAAAGTTTTTCTTGTCTAAACAAGATACAGAAATTATGTTCTTCGTTAATGCAGGTACATAAAGGCACTCCTCTAGTTCTAAGATAAGCCCAGTGGGCAAAGACAAAGAATATGTTCCTACAGCTACAGCAGCAACTTTTGCGCCATTGCCTACTCGTAGGTCCACTTCGCATTTTGCCATTAGTCTACTATTTCTCAATCCCTGCACATTAGTACAAATGTGAGATGCACATCCGGTATCTAATACCCATGTAGAAGAAATAGATAGATTAACTTCTATAACGTGTATACCTGAGGCGAAGTCCCACTTCTTTTCTTCTTTACTTCCTCAAGGTAGACTTTGCAGTTTCGCTTCCAGTGTCCAGTCTCACCGCAATGGAAACAGTCTCCTTCCTTAGGTACTTTACCTTTTCCCTTTGAAGTGGATGAATTGGCTTTGCCTTTGGCTTGGGTCTTACCCTTGCCTTTGCGTTTACCTTTGCCCTCCTTGACCATTAGTACGTTACTAACTTTCTTGTTGAGATTCGGTTCAGCAGTTCTCAACATGCTGAGAATCTCAGGCAAAGGCTTATCAATTTCATTCATGTTATAATTCATGATGAATTGATTATATGCTTCCGGCAACGATTGCAGGATAACATCGGTTGCCAATTCTTGGCTCAGTGGAAAATCTAGTCTTTCAAGGTTCTCAACGTACCCAATCATTTTAAGTACGTGAGTTCCTACAGGTGTTCCTTCTTGCATCTTGCATGCAAAAAGAGCCTTAGACACTTCAAAACGCTCGTGCCTAGCTTGTCCTTGATATAGTTGTTTCAAATGCTCAACCATATCATAGGCATCCATGTTCTCATGT
Source organism: Wurfbainia villosa (assembly GCA_025175895.1). Lineage (NCBI taxonomy): Eukaryota > Viridiplantae > Streptophyta > Magnoliopsida > Zingiberales > Zingiberaceae > Wurfbainia > Wurfbainia villosa. Next base: position 30,419,284 of record CM045992.1, on the reverse strand, counting down.
TGCTTCTGAAGCTCAGAGTTCATGGTGGCAAGCATAAGACATGACACATCTAATGCGTCATCTTGATGCTTTTATACCGAGCATGGGCGGGTGTTTCAGGGGTAGACTGCTCTAGGACATACAGTTTATGTTCTTGCTTGAGGATAATCCTCAAGTTCCTATACCAGTCTAGAAAGTTAGCTCCATTGAGCTTGTCTTTCTCAAGGACAGATCGCAAGTTCAGGGGGTGTGTCGTGTTAGATGACATGGTGATCTACAACAATAAAATGCAAAATTAAGTATCATACCTAAGTCATTTAATTAGGCCTTTAATTAAATGAGGCTCCCACTAAATTCTCATAGCTTTGATATGAGCTAATCATTGATGTAGGCAAACACATTTTGCTTACATCATTAGCTTCTATTTAGCTATAAATTTATATGGGATAAAGATCCACATCATAATTCGTCTTGAGTTAGCTTTGGCTAATCGCCCAAGACGTAGTATGATTAGGTAGGCAATCTTTTGCCAATTACATCTGATGTAACTCTTTAATAGCTTTGGTTAAGTTTAGATTAGTTTAGTGCTTATTCCTAAACCAGCTTCCAGGCTGTGGCGAGGCACAGAGGCCTTCTTGGATATCGGAGCAACGACCACTTCTAAGACAAAGCTGATGTTCGGAAATCACACAAAACTAATTTTAAAACTTATGTTCAAAGCTAATATATGCCTCTACTTTCTTAACTAATTAAGAAAAACTTAATTAAGTCTTAACCAAGTTTGATAGCGGGACATCACGATTGTCCACTCGCACTCTTCCAAGATAAAATGCATTGCTTTGCTTTGGCAAACCCAATAACAAATGATCGAGGAAGTAGTGAGTACCAAACTTTGGTAGGCATATCGTATTTGACTTATTAAGATATAAACTTAAACATGCATCACATACATATTAGCATACATCACATATAAGCTAAATTAACATGCATCACATACATATTAAACTAAGCGTGTCATGGTTATGGCCCTTATTCTACAATCTTCTCAAGCCAATGAAAAGATTGATTGGTCAACCTAGGGAGAGCATCTTCTCCCAAGTGCTTCCTTTTGGTTGTCTTGTGTGTTGACTTCCTCCTTGTAACGTCATCTTCCAATGGACCCTCCATCTTTATTTTGTATATTACAAAAGGAGAAATACTCGAGTTACATTAGTCTAAAACTAATTTTACAACAAGAATTTTAGGAGAAAGGCACGACACGCATGAGCCGTATTAAAATTACAACACACAATCACAAACCTTTTGGGACTAGGCCATAACCATGCACCATGTCAATTTTAACTTTTAAAAGACATCGGATATTTTATTATGTTTGAAAATTTGCTAATGCAATTATCAACTCATAATAAAATTCATCCTACTTCTATATCATATATAAAATAGAAAAACTATTTTTATACGATCTTTCATAAGTGGCTCGATACCCTTTGGGAATTCTATATGCAAAATAGCATATGCATAGCGGAAAAATTAGGATCCCTTCCAAGTGATCCTTGCGAAAGAAAACCTCGTACAAAATAAGTTTCTCTAAAACCAAACCTATCTTATAGGAGAGGATTACCTTTGTTGCGTGCCCTTGTTAATCCCGCTTCTTCCTTTGATTTGTTAGATCTTTGAGCACGTTCAAATGTCCGTGCCTCTATACGTATCCACACGAGCAAGCTCTTGTATCACAAAAGAAACTAGAAGAGCTCTCCTTTACTTCTTGCTAGAGAAGTCCCTAAAGGAGAGGAAGGTAGGGAAAAGAGAGAGGAAGAAGAAGACCACTTCTTCTTGCTAGCCTACACTCACAAAAACCACACAACTAAAGACACGACCAAAGCTTCCACCAAGCTCTCAAGCTTCACAACCCAAGGTTCACTTTGGCCGGCCACCCCATGGAGTCTTTTATAGGGTTGGAAAAAACCCTTTCACCTCCTCACATTCAATGCAATCAATTGCATTGAAACACAATCAAACAAGGAATTGGCTTCCTTGTTTGGCCGGCCACTTAAGGAGACAAAAACCACTTTGTCTCCTTCCACCTCATCTAGCTTAGGTGGCATGCTTATGTGGCATGCTTGTGTGACATTCATGCATGTTGAATTAATCTTATTAATTCAATAAGCTTATGTTATCATATTGAATTAATCTCATTAAATCAATAAGGTAACATATTGAATTAATCTCATTAAATCAATAAGCTAAAATTCTCATTAAGTTTAAAGTCCAAAAACCATTTTGTACTTAAGTTTATTCCCAAATTATTCTAGTCAAACTAGAATACACTAATTCTTCTAATCATCATGCTCTTTGTGTGTGACCCTATAGGCTTTCATAACGTTGGCAGTGGATCTAAACTCTTTTAGATACACAAGCAATGAGAGGCATCTAGCAATACATCATTGCTACCCAAGTTACGAAATAAGTCAAGATCCGACTAACCTTTCCGTGACTACTATAATGTATGACGGTGTCCTTCTATCCTTGATATCAGATTGACCAATGAGGCATAGACCGTGTCATCCTCGATCAATCTATGTGTTTCTTGATCCCTGAGTAAACTAACTCAAACAAATGAGCTCAATATCTCATATTGACTCATTCGAGCATGGCCATGTGTTTTAGTAGTTCTACTCAATCAAGGGGCCCACAGATATCACTCCCGTCATATGGGAGGGATAGATCCCATCTACATCACTCACATCCCTCTGCATAATTTGTTATATACCCAGTAATCGCCTTTATGGTCCACCCTGTTACGGGTGACATTTGACGATACCAAAGTACATAACTCCTTATGTAGGGAACCGTAGTGACTTCAGGTTCGAGGACTATTCATACCAATAGTCACATGAGAAAGTTTATGACACTCATATAACGATCCATGAAACTTTCTCATGGCGGGTCAGTTCAGTATATATTCTCTAATATATACCCATGTGTCAACTTGATATCATATATCCATGACTTGTGAGATCAAGTCATCAATCGACCTACATGCTAGTCTTTATGTATTAATATTGCCCTTGCATATTAATACTTGACTATGAACATTTAGGAAAGTGTTCTCTACAGCCTCTCATAATCAATTCTGCCAATTGATGTGCTGTAGATAAGAACCTACTTTTCTAGGGCATTATTATATTTAATTTAGCTGGCACAAGCAAGATGTAAATATAATAACCAATCCTTTGCCTTTATTGAATATGATACAAAATGTTCCCTTTTCAACCATCACATGATTGGCTCTAGGGCTATAACTAACACTATACTCGACCTAAATCCTCTAGCGCTAGGAGCTGCATAATCCCACAGAGGTCGGCTACCTATATTTACTTTGGATGCAGCTTGGTCCTCCATCCTCTTCTGTTCGGCTCTCCGATGATGACAGGTTTGTTCGATTTCTAAATCAATCGGAATTAGGCCTTCCAATCCTAAGCATCTAAGCATATGAAGAACCGAGCCACAAAAATTAGGAGTACTACCTAATACTAAGAAACAGGAAATAAACAAATCTAGCTAACAAAATCAAAGAGCCAATAAGGAAATAGAAAACTATTGCTAAAATAAAATAAAATCTAAATCTAGATATGGAAAATCTAGAACTAAAGTAAATAAAGCAAACTAAAAAGAAAATAAAGCAAGTAAATAAATCTAATCCTAAATCCGATCCAATTATCCACTTCTTGATTCGATATCGAATTAATCAGTCCCTGGCAACGGCGCCAAAAACTTGATGCACGTGAATGCGACCTCTAATCTCGTGACAGAGACCGTCGAGGACTCGAAGCACGCGCTTACGCTCAATGCCCACGAGTGCATGATGTCATTAAGTAATAAAAATATTATCGATCCCATAGGGACTAAGATTCGAGTACCGATTTGTTCGATGGATGTAATTGTTCGGGACTAGACTCTAAGGGTTGTGAATGTGAGGGTTATCGATGGTCCTACTCAATATAGTGTCACACGGAGAAAGAAAGGAGTTTGCCGAAAGTTCTTTTAAAGGGATTCTAGGATTTTGATTTAGCTTGTGTGTCGTAAAACATGCTATCAACTGGGCATTGTCTAAACGTCTAACTATGGTCTGTGGAAGGAACATCATACACTCTCCCAATGAGCCACCGTATCTATCGGGAGCTATCTCTGCCTTACAAGGACTGGATAGGCAGTACGAAGATGTCGGATCAATCCCTGCGACTAATCGTTTCCAGTTCTATCGCATTCTTCTACCCACGATTACAGGAGATGAGGCCAACCCCTAGGTTCCTCGTATAAATCCCCTAAATCTTAGATTCGAGGGTTGTCACCCCTCATATCGGCTAAGCATAGTAGATAGAAAACCAAATACATATAGATATCGGTAAAAACTAATTCCAATTACAAATTCAAACTCAATACTAGAATTCAATTTGAAGCAACATATCCTACGCACACAAACTACTCCCTAATCCTAGAATCGAAGAAACTACTCCATAGATAGGAGAAGAGAAAAACAAGGCATGTTCATGTTCGAATAAATAATAGATAAAGTGCAAGAACATAAATTTACAATGCCAATGTGGCCTTCTCTCTGGCGTTGAAGTGCAGAATTCGGATCTCTGATAGTGTTCTTCCTTCCGATTGCGAGTTCTCTAAGCATTTTAGGGCTTCGGTGTGCCGTCTCAGCCATCTTGCCTCACCCTAGGGTTTGGGCATAACCTCCTTTATATAGACTGAAGGTTTTGCCCGGAAGCTCTGATACCAATTGAAGGGATTTCCCTTGTCGAGTCCGTGAGGGGAAACTTCGCTTCCCCTTCGCCTCGGTTGCTTGACCATGGTGATCCCTTCGATGTCCCCGGATTAAAAATTTAATCCTAGACAAAAGGGATTCCCAAAGCAACCAATTCATCGTCGTGCTATTCGTTTAGAGAGGTCACTTGAACAAACTAGTTGTTCAAGCGACCATCCTCTATTCTACGAGTAGTCGCGGAATAGACGATGTCTGGATCGCCAGTTTTTGTGTTTATACTCGGGATCCAAGTATTATTTAGCCTATTTACAGAAATATAACATGCTTATATTTTGAAAAACAAACACAAGCAATTAATAAAAGAGATAGAAGAATAGTTATACCTCTTGGTCTTCTAATGTATGACCCTCCTCCTTTTGGACGTCGTGTGGGCGACGATCCACCAAAAGTCGAATCTCCTAGATCGCAAAACTTCCTTCCTTGCTTTTCCCAAGCAAGAGGAAGAAGAGAAACAATGTTTTTCTCCTTCAAAAACTCAACCAACAAAGAACTATAGAAGTTCTTGCCGCCGGCCAACTAAAAGGAGAAGAAGATGATGGAAAACTACCAAGACACCAAGGGAAACCCTATATCTTGTTTCCACCACCTAAGGAGAAGAGAGGGGAGTGTTTTGGGCCCCGACCAAGGGCTGGGAAGGGCTGGAATAGCTGCTGGACGTTGGCCACAAGGCAAGGAAGAAGAAGGAAAACTTGCCTTATTTGGTGCCACCCTTGCTTCCAAACCCTAACCCTAATTCCAATCCTATCTCAACTAGGATTGCCCTATTCTTGCCGCCCAAGCCTCGCTCCCTCTCCATCATGTAATCCACGACCACTCCCCATGCCCTCCTTTTATAGAGTTAGGGATAAGTCATGAATTAATCTCCTCCATTGGTTCTAGGGATTTAATCTCAACCGTCGGATCTAGAGATTTAATCTCAACCGTCGGATCTTAGAGATTTGATCTCTACCAATGGATCTTAGAGTTTTGTTTCTATCCATTGGATCTAAGCTTCATGAGGTGTTAATAGGCTACATTAGGGACCATGAGGAGGAGTTGGGTCTTGGCCACCCATGGATCAAGCCCACATAAAGTCCGATCCACTAATGATGATCCAATCCACTAAAGGTCCATCATTGATCTACCTCACCAACCCCCATATGATAATATGGGCTCCATATATTATTTGTACATTTTCTCCCCGTGTTTAAGATCTCGAATGTCCGTCAATTAATTAATTTACTGACCATTAATTAATCGACATCTAACTCCATGAGTAGTACCACTCAACCTTTTCATCATGCCGGACCAAGTCCACCTGCAGGGTTTACATGATGAACCTTATGAGCTCCTCAAGGGGACATCATCATCCTAATATATAGGACACGGTTTCCTCCTATAATCAACGGCACACCATATAAATAATATCATCTCCCAACTTACCGAGTCTATCGATTTAATCTATAAATCTCGCCCATTGGTAAATCAAAGAGATGAGTACCAAGTATATGTGCCCGTTATTATATCGGGATTAAGAGCATGTACTAAATAATATCTGAGATCCGATTCGATTATGTAGTCAGCAATAAATCGAATCACCTCTGTGTCGGTCCTGCTCAATACACACAAAGTGCACTAGTGTGATTCTATGGTCAAGACAAACCAATACCAAATCACACTACAACCATTTCGATGGTTTGTCCAAAGCCATCTCGGTTGTGAGCCTTTACTTATATTTTACAAGGAGCCGATAACATGATCTCCCGTGTGACACCACACACCATGTTATCTACAATGTAACGTTTTAGACAATATGCATAAATATATGCAAACAATGATAATGTGATTCTTATTTCAAAAATAAAGATGTTTATAGAAAAGATAGACTTTTCAGTATACATCCCTACAATCTCCCACTTATACTAAAAGACTATGCTGTGCTCTTACTGCCATACATCTGATTCCCCTTCCCTCCACATGCCTATAAAAGCTCTCGCCAGAAGGGCCTTAGTGAAAAGGGTCTACCAGGTCATCCTCTAATGCAATCTAGGCGACAGCAACTTCTATCTCCTTTACGATTTCTCGTATCAGGTGGTACTTGCGCTCTATGCATTTACTTACCTTATGGGCTTGTGGTTCCTTCGAGTTTGCAACTACACCATTATTATTGTAATAAATTGCGATAGTTCTGGGCAAACCAGGAATCACATCCAAGTCCATCAGGAAGTTCCTGAGCCATACAGCTTCTTTGGCCGCCTCAGAGGCCGCCACATACTCAGCTTCCATGGTGGAGTCCGCCACGCACTTTTGCTTGACACTCCTCCATACAATGGCTCCACCTCCCAAAGTAAACACAAAACCTGAGGTAGACTTACTGTTATCCCTATCAGATTGGAAGTCGGAATCCGTGTAACCCACAGGGAGTAATTGGTCTGTCCGGTAAACCAGCATATAATTCCTAGTCCTTCTCAGGTACTTCAATATATGCTTTACCGCAGTCCAATGTCCCTGTCCTAGATTACTCTGATATCTGCTGACCATGCCCACGGCAAAGCAGATATCTGGTCTCGTACAGAGCATCACATACATGAGGCTTCCTACTGCCGAAGCATAAGGAACCGCCTTCATCTCCTCTATCTCCTCAGATGATCTAGGACACATCTCCTTAGATAAAGGAACTCCATGCCTGAAAGGTAGAAAACCCTTCTTGGAGTTCTGCATGCTAAAACGCTCCATAATCGTGTCTATGTATGAAGCTTGGGATAAGCACAACATCCTTTTCCTGCGATCCCTTATAACCTTGATCCCAAGGATGTGTCCCACCTCTCCTAAGTCCTTCATATCAAACTGTTTGGACAACCATACCCTTACGTCCGATAACACCTTGATATTGTTGCCAATCAACAAAATATCATCTACGTATAGTACAAGAAATACCACTACGTTTCCGTCACATCTCTTGTATACACAAGACTCATCCGGACTTTGAATAAATCCATAAGACTGGATTACCTCATCAAAGCGGATGTTCCAAGATCTCGAAGCTTGCTTCAATCCATAAATGGACCGATTAAGCTTACACACAAGATGCTCTTTGCCCTTAGCAATGAATCCCTCTGGTTTCTTCATGTAGATGGTTTCCTCAAGACTTCCATTAAGGAAGGCTGTCTTGACATCCCTATGTCACACCTCATAATCCATATGAGCTGCTATGCATAAGAGCTCTCAGACCTGACTTGAATCCATAGATTCAATCTTAGTATTCATTGCACTTTGCCAAGATAGTGCATCTTTATCTTGGATTGCCTCGTCATATGTCCAGGGATCAGGTTCATGTTCGCCAGGGACCAAATCAGAAGATTCTCCTAAGAACATGAATCTATCAGGCTGTCTAACAACCCTCCCACTACGACGAGGTATCACCTGTGTATCCTCTGTGACACGCGGTGCAGTGACATGTGGTATATCCTCTTGTACCGATGGTACTAAAAGAAGTGACTTCCCCTTTTAACTCCTCCAGAACAATTTTACTCTTGGGCTTGTGGCTCATCACATAGTCTTTCTCTAGAAATCTGGTGTTCGTGCTAACGATCACCCTCTGATCTCTAGGACTATAAAACAATCCACCCTTCGTTCATCTAGGATAGCCAACGAACAAGCATACTTTTGTACGAGGTTCCAACTTATCATCATCTTCCTTCAGCACATGTGCTGGACTCTCCCATATTCGAATATGTCTTAGACTAGGCTTTCACCCGGTCCACAACTCTGTGGGAGTAGAAGACACTGATTTAGATGGAACCAAGTTCAGAATGTACACCACCGTATCTAGAGCATATCCCTAGAACGAATCTGGCAAGTCAGAACAACTCATCATCGATCTAACCATCTCTATCAGAGTCCTATTCCTTCTTCACTCTGCTACAGATTCTGTGGGGTGTGCAGTGCGATCAATTGGGATTGAATCCCAACCTTTGATAAGTAGTTCCTAAACTCTCCCAAGAGGTTCTCACCACCACGATCAGATCGTAGTGTCATCCATATCTTGAATAATCATCTATAAAAGAGACGAAATATCCAAGACCACCTCTTGCCTGGATAGTCATAGGACCACACAAATCAGAATGAACCATTCCTAACACATCTTTGGCTCTATACCCCTTTGCCTTGAAAGGCCTCTTGGTCATTTTTCCCTCCAAGCAAGATTCGCAGGTTGGGAGATGCTCCACCACTAATGAACCCAAAGGTCCATCAGCTATCAACCTTTGAATTCTGCTTAGGTTAATGTGACCAAGCCTAAGATGCCAAAGATATGTTTGGTTCATCTTCGAAGGTTCTTTTCTCTTATTGGAATTAGAAGATGAGTTATTAACTTCAATTTGCATCGTGGGAGGTTTTGGTTCCAGTGTGTACAAATTTCCTATCAATGTACCCGAACAGATAATGTCCCTATCTCTTTTTATAACAACTCTATCATTGAAAGAAATAGAATATCCATCCATAAATAATTTAGAAACTGAAATTAAATTCTTTCTAAATAAGGGTACATAAAGGCAATTCTCCAGAACCTAAGTTTTATTTTCCTCAAGAGATAAATAAAACTTCTCCCACTGCAATAGCCGGCACCTTCATGGCATTGCCCAAAATGGTAATCTCCCCTTTAGCTAGTCGTCGGGTTTCCTGGAACCCCTGCAAAGTGTTGTAGACATTATTAGTGGCTCTCATATCTACAAACCATGTGCCGGTAGATAACACCGCTAATCATGTTTCAACGACTAGTCCAAAGGATATACCTTTGTTCTATTTTGAACTGGGACAGTCCTTCTTCCAATGTCCATCCTACTTATAAGTAAAGTACTTGCCTTTCGGCTTCTTCACTCTTCCCTGAGATCCTCCCACAACCTTTGCTCCACCTTATTTTTTTCTTCTTCTTGCCTTTCGGCTTAGAAGTAGAAATATTTTTGAGCAACCATGGTTTGAGGTCACTCTTTGAAGAGTGCATACTTGTACTCCTTAGCAGATAAGACAATATCTAGATTCTTTTCCAATCAACATTATTTGGGTACAGTAAGTTTATTTCATTTAGTATCATAGTAAGTGGACTGAAAGTCATTTTTGAAAATCCTAAGAATCACATAGATCATTACTGTAGATTTCAAAAAATTATTGATTCCTCAAACAATAAAATTTCAAAATCAACCAACACCTCTAAACACCGGGAATATCGCATGCCACGATCGTGTGGACGTATACGAATTCTACATTTGTAAGAGGAGGTTTTACCCATTAGTTTTACTATCTTGTCAACCTAACTTTTTGACAAGTAAAATTAATAGTTGGTTTCTCTTCGGCCCTACAAATAAAAGCAGTGACTCCGATGGGGAGGATACTTATATTTGCATCTAAGTGTTCACCATTACACGATACTAAGGGAATTATCTCAGATTATGTGCCTTACCGATGTGGAAGTACACACGCTCTTAAATAATTTCCTATAACCATTATTTGACCTAGTGATCCGCAAACAAACTCATCCGATGGGGAGGAAGGCACTCAGAGCCGACGCGCAAGTTTGTTGCATCACACGTCAAATTGTAATGGAGGCCGCGGGAATTAATTAAAATGTCCCTCTCCCACTTAGTAAATTGACAGTGAGGAATTTTCAAGCACACACAACATGCATATTATTACTGTAGATTTCAATAAAAATTATTGATTCCTCAAACAATAAAATTTTGAAATCAACCAATACCTCAAAACACCGAGAATATTGCATGCCACGATAGTGTGGACGTATACGAATTCTACATTTGTAAGAGGAGGTTTTACCTATTAATTTTATTATCTTGTCAACCTTACTTTTTGACAAATAAAATTAATAGTTGGTTCCTCTTTGGCCCTACAAATAAAAGCAGTGACTCCGATGGGGAGGACACTTTTTATTTACATCTAAGTGTTCACCATTACTCGGTACTAAGGTAATTATCTCGGGTTATGTGCCTTACGATGGGCAAGTACACACGCTCCTTGATTATTTCCTATAACCATATTCGACCTTGTGATCCGCAAACAAACCCATCCGATGGGGAGGAAGGCACTCAGAGCCGACGCGCAAGTTTGTTGCATCACACGTCAAATTGTAATGGAGGCCGTGGGAATTAATAAAAATTTCCCTCTCCCACTTAGTAATTTGAAATTGAGGAATTTTCCTACGACATGCATATCAAATAAAAAGCAATAAATATGAAAAATAAAAATTTTCCAACTATTATGGCTTTGTCTTCAATATGACTCTCGCATCGCCATCTAAATCCGCTCCTCCTATGCCATGTACGAGCCATCCGGAGATCAGTAGAGACTAAAATCCTATTTTAATTTACATCCATCGATCCTATACTCCACGAGTGTACATGAAATCTAGATCGAAAGTAAAATAAAATAAAAGCGGCTAAACAATGCCGTATTTAATTTACAAAAACTAAATACTAGCCTCGTCAACCGAGGATTCAACAAAATAAATATTTACACAACATAATCACATACACACACATGCCATAATAGTGATCTTATGCCCGCAACTAAAGAGTTAAACTACGATATCCTACTATTATCCACACATATAATATATATGAAAAAGTGCATAAAATTAACTCAATCCTAAACACACAAAACCGAAACCTTGGCTCGATACCAATTGAAGGTTTTGCCCAAGCTCGATACCAATTGAAGGGATTTGTCGAGTCCGTGAGGGGAAACTTCGCTTCCTTCACCTCGTTGTGACCATGGTGATCCTTCGATGTCCCCGGATTAAAAATTTAATCCTAGACAAAAGGGATTCCCAAAGCAACCAAGTCATCGTCGTTATTCGTTTAGAGAGGTCACTTGAACAAACTAGTTGTTCGCGACCATCCTCTATTCTACGAGTAGTCATGAATAGACGATGTCCGGATCGCCTTTTTGTATTTTATACTCAGGATCAAGTATTATTTAGCCTATTTACAGAAATATAACATGCTTATATTTTGAAAAACAAACACAAGCAATGAATAAAAGAGATAGAAGAATAGTTATACCTCTTGGTCTTCTAATGTATGACCCTCCTCCTTTTGGGCGTCGTGTGGCGACGATCCACCAAAAAGTCAGCTCTAGATCGCAAAACTTCCTTCCTTGCTTTTCCCAAGCAAGAGGAAGAAGAGAAACAATGTTTTCTCCTTCAAAAACTCAACCAACAAAGAACTATAGAAGTTCTTGCCGCCGGCCAACTAGAAGGAGAAGAAGATGATGGAAAACTACCAAGACACCAAGGGAAACCCTATATCTTGTTTCCACCACCTAAGGAGAAGAGAGGGGAGTGTTTTGGGTGTCGGCCAAGGGCTGGGAAGGGCTGGAATAGCTGCTGGACGTTGGCCACAAGGCAAGGAAGAAGAAGGAAAACTTGCCTTATTTGGTGCCACCCTTGCTTCCAAACCCTAACCCTAATTCCAATCCTATCTCAACTAGGATTGCCCTATTCTTGCCGCCCAAGCCTTGCTCCCTCTCCATCATGTAATACACGACCACTCCCCATGCCCTCCTTTTATAGAGTTAGGGATAAGTCATGAATTAATCTCCTCCATTGGTTCTAGGGATTTAATCTCAACCGTCGGATCTAGAGATTTAATCTCAACCGTCGGATCTTAGAGATTTGATCTCTACCAATGGATCTTAGAGTTTTGTTTCTATCCATTGGATCTAAGCTTCATGAGGTGTTAATAGGCTACATTAGGGACCATGAGGAGGAGTTGGGTCTTGGCCACCCATGGATCAAGCCCACATAAAGTCCGATCCACTAATGATGATCCAATCCACTAAAGGTCCATCATTGATCTACCTCACCAACCCCCATATGATAATATGGGCTCCATATATTATTTGTACATTTTCTCCCCGTGTTTAAGATCTCGAATGTCCGTCAATTAATTAATTTACCATTAATTAATCGACATCTAACTCCATGAGTAGTACCACTCAACCTTTTCATCATCTTGGGACCAAGTCCACCTGCAGGGTTTACATGATGAACCTTATGAGCTCCTCAAGGGGACATCATCATCCTAATATATAGGACACGGTTTCCTCCTATAATCAACGGCACACCATATAAATAATATCATCTCCCAACTTACCGAGTCTATCGATTTAATCTATAAATCTCGCCCATTGGTAAATCAAAGAGATGAGTACCAAGTATATGTGCCCGTTATTATATCGGGATTAAGAGCATGTACTAAATAATATCTGAGATCCGATTCGATTATGTAGTCAGCAATAAATCGAATCACCTCTGTGTCGGTCCTGCTCAATACACACAAAGTGCACTAGTGTGATTCTATGGTCAAGACAAACCAATACCAAATCACACTACAATCATTCCGATGGTTTGTCCAAAGTCATCTCGGTTGTGAGCCTTTACTTATATTTTACAAGGAGCCGATAACATGATCTCCCGTGTGACACCACACACCATGTTATCTACAATGTAATGTTTTAGACAATATGCATAAATATATGCAAAAAATGATCATGTGATTTTTATTTCAAAAATAAAGATGTTTATAGAAAAGATAGACTTTTCAGTATACATCCCTACATAGACATCAGCCTTGATCTCTCTAAAACATGGAAAATAATTGACTCGCATCAGAATCGCACAGCACCACACAGCTGTGTGTTTCCACATGGCCACACTGTGTGTGGCATTGGGGTGGCCGATTTCGCCCCTTGGACATGGCCGTGTGTAGCCACACACCCTGGCCATGTCCCCTTCTGTGTCTAGCTACAAAATGCCCTTCTTTGGCTCCAAAAGTGCGCCTTTCCCCACGAAATGCTATCCTGCACACAAAAGTACTAAGACCAGATCTCTGAACCAGAAAATAGGAAATGCATGCAAAACAAAGTGACATATGCATGAAACTAACATAAAATGTAATGAGATGTGAGCGAAAACTACTTCTAAAACCCTATATGTTTTGCTCACATCAGTCGTGGTAGCGAGTAGGGTTGCATAGGCATAACCATGAATGTTGCATTGCCGTGTCATATGGTATTTTGCATATTACCATATATATATATATATATATATATATATACATGTATATATATGTACGGATGATTGTGATTAGTATATATATAGATGCAGTCTATATATATATATGCTTATTGTGATGTTGCATTTGATTGTATTATGCTTCCTGCATTTGGTTGTACATCATCTTCATACATGCTACTCACATCTATTATATGGTTGTGTCGGATACCTGTATATTTGTTGGTCAGATTATTAGATACCTTTGACCTGTATCATGATTATAGTATGAGGTAGTATTACTCTTCGTGTTATATATTGTTGATATATGCTCAGGTTGGATCAGAGTAGCATAGTGGACTTTCAGGTATGTCTGCATTTTACGTTGTTCATTTGGTTGGACGGTATATGCATGTATATATTTATTATGCTGGTGTTTACCTGATGTACATGAATAGTGTTAAATTACATGTGATATTTATTATTTCCATATTCTTTCCTATTACCGCTGAGTTATACTCACCACCACGGACCCTGGGTTTTTTCTATCGCCCAGGTAATAGGTAGTCAACTTCGTGATGGACTTGGAGCACCGCTGGCTGACATCATCTCATCTCAACTCTGAGGGTCCAGGCTTTTTGAGTATTCCATGTATTTCTCGATATGTATTCGATTTTATGAAATGATTTGTAGTGTTGGACACTGCTGTTGTTGTACCGTTCTTTCTGGTTTTGATACGATGTTTTCTTAGTTTGGTGTTAGTCATACCGGTATGCATGGTGTGTGGTTTGTATTGTAGTTGTGTTAATTCCGCTGTGCTTTGTTGTGTGGTTATGTTTATAGTTGTATATGTTATTTTTATTATGGGCCCAAGGGCCTTGTATTAACAAGATATGTTGTCACGTACAGGGGAGATACTGTCCGTTTGCTTTTCGACTCAGCATACTCTCGGGGCATGACAACTTTATTGGTATCAGAGCCCTAGATTTTGCGATGCCATACAATGTTGTTTTTGTGTCGAGTCTTGGATTATTGGGAGTCGATTTTTTTTGGTTTTGGTTTTCTGAGATGAGATGGACAGCATCATGAGCTCCAAGCAGCACGAGGTAAGAATTCCTGATAATTTATAGCCTAGTAGATACTTATCTAAACTTGATCAATAGATGTATACAGTTAGAGTTATGACACCTGTACATACTTTTAGTAGGGGGTCATCCACCAAGGTTACCAGTCGGAGTTGCCTTTAGGGTTTATACTCTCGGTTTTGTTAGCTATGCATTTAGTGTATTGAACAAGGAATAACATATAGTGTGTTGGTTATTATTCGTAACCGTTGTATGAGATGACCATGGGAATGACCTGTTGAGTCTGTGAGTCTTGAACCTGTGTCGATAAGGTGATTTACCTTTGAGAGCCACTGATACCGAGTCAGAGAATAAGGGTCAAGTCATCACATTTCTTGTGGAAATCAAAGATTATAGTCTTAGGGATTTTCACTAACAGTACTAGTCAGATCATTACCCATGGGGTAATGGACTAGGTGTGTATTCTATTATTACTAAAGATAGCGGAAGTCTAGTTTACGGTGTTTCATAGGGATTTTGATCCCTGAGTTGTGCGTACAGGGTTGTATAACTTTGCAGATACTCTTGAGTACTTAACTCGTGTTATACAGAGAAAGTAGAGTTATTTGCATACCATAATCGGGATCAAGCCGGTATTTGGTGGTAAATACAGAAAATAACTTTCGGGTAATAATATATCACTTATCATGGTTAGTGATGTTGAGAGAGAGTATTTCCCCGCGTCACTTTTTGTGACACATTATAGGGAATTCTTGAGTTTTAAGTAGGGTGATCGTCGATAATGGGAATACCATGCAGAGTCATTAGATTTGCAGAGTTTACGCTCACCTAATAGCTCAAGAATGTGAGTGGAGGTTTTATATAAAATACCACAGGAAAAAAGGGGGGTTAATCAAACCTAGGGTTGGTCTTATAGGGTAAGAACCCAATAAACATTTTTGCCCAACTCGTTAGATTTTCTTGACCCGCTAAACCATTAACGCAACAATTTCTTTTTTTTTTCTCTTCCATTTCTCACCGACAAACATTAAGCTCCTCATGCGAGCATTTCGCGCACACCGTGAGTTACTCGTTGCCGATTTCATCGCCCGATGCTGACCCTTTCTGAGCCCCCCTCTCTTCCTCTCTGCCTTCACACGCGATAACTCCTCCCTCTCTGTGCGATCTCGTCTCCACGGACCGCAAGATTGCCAGATGCCATCTCCTCTTAACGCACGACCTCCCTGCTCCGTTGCTCAAGCGGTTCTGGGCAGCAGATCTTTCACCTTTCGAGCAATCTCTCTGCCTCTCGCGTCCTCTTCTTCTCTGAAGTAGCTAGCTGCCAACATTGTCGCATTCTCGGTGGAAGGTTTGGCTGGAGGGGAGTGCCGAGTTTGAGCTGGGTGGAAGTTTTCCCAGAAGCAAGGGGGGTTTCTCACTGCCGATCAGTGCCGAAGCTAGGGCACCAGAGATTTTGGCAAGAGAATAGGGCAGGTGAGCTTGGATCCCTCCATCAGTAGGTTTCTTCTTCCCCATCTACGATGAGTTTCATCTCCGACCAATTTCGTTCCTTCTTTGGTTACAGCCATCTTCGAGTTTTCTTCGTAATTACTGATCTCCGTTGCTAATCAGCGTTGGAACTAGGTATGAATTGATCGTCTCTTTACTTTGGACGAGGATAGAGCTCCTAGTCGTGGTGTCCCTCGTGTGACCTAATCTGTGATTTGGGCAGGAAATTGGTGTCAGCAAACCGGGGATAGGGGAAATAGGGGGCTACCAATTGTTGGGGATTTTAATTGCTGGTGAAGCTTCAATTTCTGGTAAGCAAGATCAATTCCCTTTTGTTCAGTGAATTCCATTTGGTGGAGATGGCTATGGGTTTGGTTGTGAAGTGTTGAATGGGAATCATGAGTTAGGGTGGCTGTAAGTGAGAGGAGAAGGCTCGTTGGGTTGTTTCGGTGGGTTGTGTTACTGTTCACAGATTGTGCCAGTGAATTTAATCAGCTATGAGGTCGGTAATATTCTGTTGAGAGGTTGTGAGTGGAGTTAGGTAAGTTGTAATTGTCCGAGTGAGCGAGGATCGACTATACGGCTAAAATTGAGTGTAAAGGACTGTGTGAGTAAGCTGTGAACGACTATGTGCCTGTGGGAAAGGAATTGTCGATGGTACGGTTGTGAACAAGGATGCTCTTGGTCGCAAAGGGCCTGCAATGACCTTGAATGGTTGGTATTGGGCTTAGCTCGGTTGGGGCTAAGTGAAAGGAGTCGGAAGAAATTGAGTGTTTTAATTAGGGCTTGGTTGAGATTAGTCAGGTCCTGAAATTAGTGCGGAATGTCGGTTGTCGATCGAGCTGAATGATGCTCTGATCTCGGCTACAAATAGAAATTATAACACGTATTCAATAAGGAATATGGATATGGGGAAATATGTAGTAGTTAATTCGTATTTTGTTGTATGCTTGCACTAAATTATAATTGATGATATTTGCAGGACGTGGATACGAGACATGTCCGCAGACATGAGAACTCTAGTACAACGAGCATTTATAGTAAGTGGGTAATTTCCTACCCTGGTAAGGTAGATGTAATTGCATTCAGATTTAGTCGTAGATATGAGCATGTTAGGTGTTCATATTATCTTGACCCTACTCTTATTTATCTTATGCTTGATACTTGTCGTTGGTTATATTTACTCAAAGGTTGATATCACATTTCCTTTATTATGATTTTGGGTTATAGATGTGATGTATATATGCCTAGATGTTTAGTAGGGTGTAGATGTTAGAGTACGGGTGATGACCCAATTTATAAATTGGCAAAAAGGTCATCCGTGGGTAGGTAATGCCCTAAATGTAGGAGTTATTCCAATACCCGTATGCTGCATACTTATTTACCAACCATGTTTTGTGTAAATGGTCAGGTGAGTCGAGAATAGTATGTCGCTACGGATTGGTGGTTCTAGCTTGCCATGATCAGTTGAGTACGTCTCTCTACAGGATAGAGAGTGTACTGATCAAATGGGTATGACTCTTTGTTGAACAGAGAGTCTGTGGTAGATGTCTATATGTGAGACAGTACCTTCATGTCATTGCATGCATTCTGACGCCATAGCCTCCCTTGGGGCTGAGAGAGTCGTCAGTCATCCTGCCTCCCAGGTTACTCCCAGAGGAGTGACTGGTGTGAGGGTAGAGCATCTGTTGTGTCGTACTCTACCATAATAGACGATGGTAGTTGGAGTTGCGAGCAGTTATCCTGGGTGCGTGGTACTCGACCACTCATTGGTAGTGTCAGTCGGAGTAGCCAGCAACAGGGACCCCCGTTGTGTAGCGAGCTCTTTACGCTCAAATGCTACTTGATCATATTACCCACTCGGCCACTCTAGAGCAGTGGTTGTGTGAGTTGGGACAGTTGTCATATCGTGCCACCTAGGCCACACTAGGATCTTGGTAGCGAGTAGGGGGTGAGCAGGCATGACCATGCATGCTGCATTGCCGTATCATACAGTGTTTTACATATTGCTATATATATATATATATATATATATATATATATATATATATATATATATATATATATATATATATATATACATGGATGATGGTGATCAGTATACATACAAATGCAGTCTATATGTATACTCACTTTGATGATGTATTTGTATGTACTATGCTTGTTGCATTTGTTTGTATATATTCATACATGCTATTGCATTTTCTGTATGGTAGTAGGCCGAGTATTTGTATACTTGTTGGTAGGTCACTGTGATACCCTCGACCCGTATCATGATGTAGTATGGGTAGTGTTACTCTTTATACCTTGTGTTGTGGATATATGCCCAGGTTGGATGACGATAGAGTAGCTGACTGTCAGGTATGCCAGCATCGTATGTTTGTTCAGTTTATTTAGTGTATGCATGCATGTGTACTTGTTATACTGATGTATACTTATCGTACCAGTAGATTACACTATTGAATGACATGTGATATTGATTTATATATATTTACATGTTCTATCTTATTACCTACTGAGTTTTACTCTCCACCTCAGACCCTGGGTTTTTCTGTCGCCTAGGTAACAGGTAGAAGTCTTTGTGATGGCTTAGAGCTGTGCCGGCGATCCATCTCATCTCCGTTTTTCTGAGTCTCCCAAGGATTTTGTTTATGTTATGGACTTTGATTATGTTATGGTCTTGTTTTATATTAAGGACTTTGTCTTGATGTTGTGGACTTGATTTCTGTGTTCGATACTTTATTTAGGATTTTATTACTATGGACTTGTCTGGTGGTGTACACTTATATGTTTTTAGTATGTATGTTGTGGGTATGTGGTTTATATTTCCTCTGTGGTTGATATATTTATATTATGTTGTTGTTGTGGGCCTACGAGCCTTGTATTAACCCGAAATGTTACCATGTACAGGGGAGATGCCGTCCGTTTTCTTTTCGGCACGACATACTCTCGGGGCGTGACAACTTTATTGGTATCAGAGTCAAAGGTTCTGCGATGCCATACAATGATTTTGTTTTTGTCTTGGATTCTCGGGAGTCGGTATATTTTTCTGATTTGGTTTTTGTGAGATGGGATTGACAACGACATAAGCTCCAGGCTTCACGAAGTAAGTATTTCTGATAACTAATATTTTAGATAGTTACTTATCTAAACTAGTTCAACAGGTGTATACAGTCAAAGTTAAGGCACATATGCAGACTCATAGTAGAGGTTGTTTATCAAGGCGATCCATCGGAGTTGAGGGACAAGAGGCTGCTGCTACTGAGCCCCTTATTCGGGAACAGCCTCAGCTTGCCCCTATTGGTGATTGGGAGCCTCAGAATCCGGATGTACCATTGACTATGCCAGGGCCTGCAGAGTCCAGTTGGCTCAATGATAAAGCATGGATACTCGTGTTAGCATGTTCGACCAAGGAAAAGTTCACTTTGTTCCGAGGGGAGTCCAACCCATGGACTGCCCGATCTTGGCTGGAAAATATGGAAGACACTTTCGAGTACATGAAATGTACAGATGAGGAGAAGGTGGACCTTATTGCGTATCATCTCAGAGATTAGGCTATTACTTGGTGGAAAATGCAGAACACTCTACTCGGGCAGCGTGGGATTACTTGGGCAATCTTTCGAGACGCTTTCTGGAGACAGTACTTTCCTTCGGCATTTTCTTCAGCACATCATCAGGAATTCTTGAGCCTGAAGCAACATGATCGTTCCATCATGGAGTACAATGCAGAGTTTACCATACTATCAGAGTTCTACTCTCATCTGGTAGCATAGGATGCAGATCGGATGTACCAATTCACACCGGGTCTTGGTGCTTATATTCGGAGCAGGATGTCAGGATCTATCATTACCTCATACAGGGAGGCATTGGACCGCGCCATTTTCATTGAGATGACTTCCCAGCAAATTTCCAGGGAAAAGGATATAGAGAAGCAGATGACTCAGGGCAAGCAGCAGAACCAGGGTTCAGCTTAGGGGACTCAGAAGA
Organism: Wurfbainia villosa; assembly: GCA_025175895.1. Classification (NCBI taxonomy): domain Eukaryota; kingdom Viridiplantae; phylum Streptophyta; class Magnoliopsida; order Zingiberales; family Zingiberaceae; genus Wurfbainia; species Wurfbainia villosa. Next base: position 30,398,868 of record CM045992.1, on the reverse strand, counting down.
AACATAAGCAAAAATGAACTACGTGAGGTGCTGTAGAAGGGTCAGCTATATCGCAGAAGGGGAAACATCCAACATCAGAGTATTCTGGAGGGTCTCAGATAGCCGTAAGGGCCGAAGTAGGAATGGATGCTATAAATGTGGATATGAAAGCCACAGAGTATCAGAGTGTTCTTTGGAGCAGCCTGTTTGCTATTATTTCAAACAACCTGGTCATACGAGTCGTGACTGTACATTGAAAGCACAGTAGGAGTTTCTTGATAGCTCCAACAAGGGGAAGAAGTCTACCCAGCAGCGGCAGCAGAGGACAGCACCGCGGACTCAGACATATGGTAAGAGGCAGCCAGTACCTCCACCAGCACAGTTGTACCAGATGCAGGGGGTGCCCCTATAGTGATGCCGACAGCGATCTAGTATCCTGCATCTCCGGTGATCTACTACCCAGGAGTATCTTCACCACAACAGTTCTTACCAGCCAACTCTCAGTGATATCTTATGTTGGTGCAGTAGGCACCTAAGTCGAACCTGAGTTTTGATTATAGCAAACGATGCAAAGTTAAGCTCATGTCATTATCTCACGAGCTGAATCGAGTGTGCAGAAATGCTAAGCTAAGCCGAAGGTCAGCGACACTCGGAGAGAACCGTAGTGGTCGGGCGACACCGGGAGGACTTCGGAGGGAGCCGAAGGAATCAGGTGGAGACTGAAAGCAAAGCTTCAAAGGTAAATGTTGAGGTAAGCTCATGTGAGTGAGCGTAAGTAAGGTCGAGTCCTTCATACGGGGACATCCTTAGGCGATGATCCGACCAAGACTTCCCATGGAAGGTCTATGTTGAGATCGGACGGCAAGTGGCCGTCGAATTCACTTATATTTCGAGCTAACTCTTTATTACAGTCGAAAAGTCTGAAAATCAGTTCAACCAGCCAAGGATCAGTTCAACTACTGAGCCATTAGTTCAACCAGCCAAGGATCAGTTCAACTGCTGAGCCATCAGTTCAACCGGCCAAGAAATCAGTTCAACCGATGGTCAAAAATCAGCCTCGAGGAGTCAAGCTTTATCACCATTTTTTAAGGAGTCTTGTGCCCAATTCCTATTGGTTGAAGACCCATTCGAAAAGGGGCTCAAGGGCTATAAAAGGAGGGCCTCTCCTAGGGTTTTTCATCAATCTCTAAGTGCTCAAAAGCCTCCGCAACGCTACGACTCTCCGACGACTCTACAATGACGAAGTGCTGCCAACAACCCTAGCTTAACTTATATTTCCTAGTTGTTGGTATAATTTTATTTTGTCATCTCTTTTATATTGCAATTCTTTATTGTGGTTTTCTATCGTTTCATTTTACATTAATAGAAGAGAGGGTGTGTCTCTCTATCTTTTGCTTTCGAAGGTTTTTGTAATCGTCTAACTCCTACCTCTAACGAGGAGGAGTGTTTTAGTGTTTTGCCCTCCGTGCGTGGTCAAGGACCACTAGGGCCTTGGAGTAGTAGCCGAAGGCTACGAACCAAGTAAAAATATTTGTCTCCTTTATTTATTTCTTATCTTTCCGCTGCAATTAATTATCTACTCGGGTTTTAATGAACGAACAAAAAAAGGTTTTATCGCTATTCACCCCCCTCTAGCGATCCGCTTCGATCCATCAATTGGTATCAGAGCCGGGGGCGCTTAGATTTGGTGAAACCACCAATCTAGAATTTTTTACAGATTTGTTTTTTCGTTCGTTTAAATTTTTCTCCCGCACTACTAATTCAAGACGAAGTCTTGGTACTCTTCGTTTGGTTTTGTTTTGCAAGTATTCGCTTTTGGAGTAGCCGATGGTAAAACGGGCATAACATTTCGTACAAGTTGACCCATGAAATGGACTACCTACCAAAACGAAGCTCTCGGAGAGATCTACACTTCTTACCAGGGTAAACCCTCGTAACAAGCTGTATTTATCCCCAAAAACCATCGTTTAGTACCATTTCTGGGACATCGAAGGTTGTAAGTGCTCATCTTTTATTTTAGTTGGTTATTTCTCATTTATTCCTTTTGTTTCTTTTCATTTCCTACATTACTAATCCAAGGCGAAGTCTTGGAACCTTTTTTGTGTTTTTTTTTGGTATTTTTTGTGCAAGGTTTCCCTTCCAAATGGCCCATCTCGAGGGGTTTAGCACCGTCCGACCTCCATTTTACAACGGAGATGATTTCCGTTACTGGAAAGGTCGGATGGAATGCTTTCTCAAAACCCAAATTGAGATGTGGATCATAATCCAAATGGGATTCACACTTCCGACTAATAAAGTGGGTGAATCCTTGGATTATGACCAATGGACCATTGCGACAAAACGACAAGTCGAAGCTGACGCTAAGGCAACTCAAATCCTTCAATGTGGCTTATCCAAGGAGGAGCTAAATCGCGTCAGCCCCTTCATAAGCGCAAAGGACCTTTGGACAAAGCTAGTGGAGCTACACGAAGGGACCGATGAAGCCAAGGTATGTAAGCGTGATCTTTTATTTAATAAACTATATAATCTAAAAATGTAGGAACACGAGTCCGCGACGTAACTTCACGCCCGCGTCCAAGACATAGTCAACAATCTACACGCGATCGAGCAAAAGGTCAAAACTGCGACCTTATAAGGTATGTCCTAAACTCCTTTCTGAGGACTACCTTGTGGGCATCCATGGTCGATGCCTACAAGGTCTCCAAGGATCTTTCGAAACTTAGGTTAGATGAACTATTTTCTGATTTTGAACTTCATGAGCAGTCTAACTCGGAACCCGATAAGGGTATAGCACTTTTTGCAGGTTCAAGGAAGAAAACCGCAAGTAAGCCACCCCCGAAGGAAGAAGAGGATGAGTCCGATTCGGAGGTTGACTCGGAAATGGAGGCCGAACTAGTCAACCTAGTTCGGAGGATAGTCAAGGGATGAAAATGAACCGTCACTCGACCCAACGAAGGTAAGCCTAAAAGTTCAAATATTAGATGTTATGAATGCAACAGGTTTGGACATATCAAGTCCGAATGCCCAAAACTCAAGAGCAAAGCACCAAAACACAAAAAGGCACTCAACGCTACTTTGGAAGAAGCATCTGAGGAAGAAGATAATGATCGTGTTCTCATGGCTAAACTGGTGGAATCAGAGACGGAGTCGGAACCGGAACCTGAATCGGAAACCGAAGACGAGTCGGACTGCGAAGCACTATTCAAGACAAGCCATGGATACGCATCCGGTTCAAAAGATACACTCAAGGTAAGTCGGTCTCTCATTAGTACACTTTATAGTGCAATTAAGTTTTTAACTAGAAAGTTAGCTAAGTCCGAGTCCAAGGTCGAGACCCTGGTTGAGGAAGTTAAAATTCTCAAACACGAGGTCTCCCTAACCTCTTCGACTAGTCGAGTTCAAGAGGAGGACTAAACTCGGGTTGAAAAGCTCGAAGTTGAGAACTCACTCTTGAAGAGTCAAGTCGAAGATCTTAGGAATATGTTGGAAAGGTTTGCTTTGGGATCCAAAGGACTTGACCTCCTACTTGGGTTGCAAAGGGCCATGTACAACAAGGTCGGGCTAGGGTTTAGCTCAATTACGACCAATAAGTCGTATATGTCGATTGTAAGTCGACATAAATGTTGGGTTTCCGGCACCGCGGCGTGTGTGTGTTCGATCATGTTTCGTAAACATGAGCACAGCGGAAGCAATTAAAAATAATAAATATATATTTATTACAACACACACAACACACGCATGCATATTACAACAAGTGTAGACATAACCGTAAATTAAAATTTACAATAAAAGGAAATTAAACTACGTTATACCTTTCGTATGATGTGTAGCGGGAACGGCATCAACCGGAACGATCCTCGTAAGAATCGTCTCTATCCGTATCCACGCCGAGCTCCTCGGGATGACTTCGCTAAGCCACGAGCTTCGTCTTCGTATGGGTTACTAGCCTCGTGTTGAAGACGACGTGATCGAGAGATGATCACGATCCGAATCCAAATTCGGATCCTAAAATGAGTTCTCAAAACTCGCTTCTCCGGAGAGGTATTCGTCAACCAATTGAAGAATCCTTCGTCCTCCACCTCAGAGGATTACCGGAGATCAAATCCCCGGTAAGTTAGCCGCTGTTGGAGCACTAACCGTCGTCCAAACGACACTCCGACGAGAGGAGAAGAAGCTGTCCAGAAAACTGGACAGCTTGGTGGAGGAGATAGGCGCCGGCCATCCAAGGGAAGAAAAGGCTCACCTTGATGCCAAACCTATAGGAGATCACCGGAGGGTCGCCGGAGCATCGCCGGCTGAAGCTTGGATGCCGCCGGCAAGGAGGTGGCAGCAGCTCCATGAAGTTGGCGGCAACACCATGTTGCGCGGCAACATGTTGGGCGGCAACAACAAAAGGGGGGCTAGGGTTGGGCGGCCAAAACTTCATTAGGGTTTTGGATTAGGGTTTAAGCCCTCTTTTATAGAGAACTAATTCTCTTAATGGTTAATGGATCATATCCATAAAGCCCGTTAACCCGCTCCATTAGGATAAGTTAAAATAAACCAAACCATGATGGTTTATTTTAAGTTAAAACGAACCGAACCAATTTTTGGTTCATTCGTTTAAAATAAACCAAACCCTTTGGTTTATTCTCATCCCTTGGATTAGAACCAAACCATTTTGGTCCATCCATTATGTCTTCATAAGACACGGCCCATCCACGCTTCCATTGCGACTGAAACAATTTCATGCTCGCTTTATGTTTGGTCCAACCAAACATAGTTTCTCTCGGTCTGAGAATTCCATTCTCAAGCTCGTTTTAAATCCTTTGGATTACACTCGTTGTGCGTGTGACCAAATAGGTTCTCGGTTTATGTTGGCCATCTATAATTAACCATTAATTATAGAACGATCATGAGTGGCACCTAGTAGTACATCATGACCCCCAATTAACCGAAAAGATCAACGGTTGATCCAAAACTATTTCTGAAACCCTTCAGTAGCTCGAATGAATCGTGCCCCATTCCCTTCACTCATCTTATACCCACTTGGTTCAGGACATGGTCTATAGTGTCAGTCCCCACTAGGCTGACTACGTCACACCTAGCCCAAGTATCATTTCCTCGTCCTACGGATTCTAGTTACTCCCCATGTATCGAAGAGTACCTTACTCTAAACATGTAATGCTTTGGCCAAAGACTTTAGTAACAATCCGACGAGAGGCCATGGGTATACATCTCCTCGCAAGGAGTGGTGAATCCTTTATAGGCTATTCAAACACCTTCGATCACTTGACTTATACCCAATCATCCGGGTCCACATCTCCTTAGAGATGTTTGCTTAAGATGTCAAAGCATAAGTCTCCATGATCAAGATGACTTGAATACCGCAAGTCAAAGGAACATCGCACTTAAGCCACAGTAAGAACTTCATTGACATATCTATATATGTAGAGAACCATATGAAGTCTTACGGCTGGTCACTCCAATGAACTAGTTACCATAACTAGCATCCACGATTAACTTCGGACATCACTATGTCTCCAGCCAGTGAGAATCAGCTGCTTGGATACACCAAGGAGTATACCTCGTGCTAGTCTCGACAGAATTGATGGTGTCCAAATCCATCAATTCATTGACTAGGGATAATTTCGATACATCACAATTACACATGTAGAGATACTCACTAGTTGTGATCCAATCACAAATTCTCTCATGCTGTGAATCGTATCGTGGACATTCAGTAAATGAGTTTAAGATCCAATCAAATACATAGAATATGTATACTCAAATAGTGAATCATCATTTATCATATAAATGGTTCATACATAAGGCGATTGCCTTAGGACATCTCTCATATATATTACTAACAGACTCCCACTTGGCCTAATGCCAATCGCTACGGTATCCAATACCATAAGCTCTAACATTACCCTCAAACTTACTTTGAGGTAATGCCTTAGTCAAAGGATCCGCTAAGTTCCTTTCAGTGGGGTTTTTCTCGATTTGTATTTCCTTCCTACTAATAATCTCTCTGATCAAATGATAGCGGCGAAGCACATGTTTGGATCATTGATGAGACCACATCAAGTTCATAGATGAACTTCTTGATCCAAACCGCTTCCTTTGCTGCTTCCAAAGCTGCAACGTATTCTGCCTTAGTGGCAGAATCCGCTATAGTGTCAAGCTTGGAACCTTTCCAACTTATTGCGCTTCCATTCTAGGTGAATACATACCCAGACTGAGATGTGGAATCATCCTTGTCTGTCTGGAGCTGGCATCCGTATACCCACGTATCACCATGTACCCTTCTCCATATATTAGGAACTTCGTTCGGTTACGTATTGCTCTTGGGAGATCATCTTATGATCCTTGATGATCCATTCCTGGATCAGACTGGTATCTGCTCGTTGTTGGTGCAGTGGGCACCAAAGTCGAACCGGTATTTTGATTATGGCAAAAGGCTCAATAGTTAAGGGTATATTTGTTATCTTACGAGCTCAATTAAGTGTGCAGAAATGCTAAAGTTGAGCGGAAGGTCTGCGACACCCGGTGGGAACCGAGGTGGTCGAACAGCCGAGGACTTGGAGGAAGCCAGGGTACTCGGGTGAAGGCAGGAAGCGAGGCTACAAAGAGCTCGTGTGAAAGCGAAGCAAGGTCGTTAAGCGTAGATCCGACCCAATACCTCCAATGGAAGGTCTAGGTCGAGATCAGATGGTTAGAACCATCGTACTTTATATTTTAAGCTAACTTGTACTGCAGTCCAAAACCCTTTGACTACAGTCAACTGCTAGTCAAGTTCCAGCCTCGAGAAGAGCTCGAATTTCAAGGGGGTGAATTTGGACTTGACTCGTGTTTTGGTACAAAGGGTGATGTGGCATCAAGGTGGACATCCAAACCATCACCAAAGCTTGGACCTCATCCTTGAGTTGGCGTGAAGGCCTCCTTGAGGTGGCACAAGATGGTTGGCTCCCTTGATGTGGCACAAGTTGGATGGCTTCTTCTTCTTGGCGTGAAGGCCTCCTTGAGGTGGCACAAGATGGTTGGCTCCCATGATGTGGCACAAGTTGGATGGCTTCTTCTTCTTGGCGTGAAGGCTTCCTTGAGGTGGCACAAGGTGGTTGGATGAAACACCTCATCCTTGAGTTGGCGCAAAGGATGTGGATGAACAAGTCTTGGGGGATAAGAACCTCACCTTGGACACTACCTATGTCTAAATTCATAGATCAATATCCATAAATAGACATGTTCACTCCAAGCAAATATAAGAAATTAAGAGCTCTCAACACGCCGTCGTAACGCCGCTACTACTACTCACATTTGCTACGACGAAGTGCCGCCGACAACGAAAGCTACATCTTCTACTTATAAGAGTTATCGGTATATTTATTTAAGTTCTACTTCTTTAAATTGTTTTTGTGCTTTAATCGTAACAAGGAAAGGGGGAGTGTCCCTTTGCCTTGATTTCTTTTTGTAATCGTTGCTCCTACCTCCAACGAGGAGTGGTTTTAGTGAATTGCCCTCCGTACGTGATCAAGGATCACTAGGGCCGTGGATTAGCAATCGAAAGATTGTGAACCACGTAAAAATATCTTGTCTACTTTATATTTCCGCTGTGCATTCTCTACTTGCTTTTTACTTATTGCAAAAGTTTTTAACGACACCGTATCGCTATTCACCCCCCCCTCTAGCGACACTTTCGATCCAACAATTGGTATCAGAGCCGGGGGCGCTAAGATTCGGTGAAACCACCAATCTAGCTTTGTTTTTTTTTTTACAGATTTTTTATTTATTTATTTCTGTTTTCGTATAATTATTTCACTTGCTTATCTTCTCCTACATATAGAATTGCATTAGAGGCTTTAGGATCCGGATAAGGTTGTCCTTGGGTTAGATCCGAGTAAGGTTGTCCTCCGGAACTTCAGCGACATTCGCATTTGATTGTTTATTTCTTTTTGCAAGTTACATTTTATATATCTTTTTACTTCCCTTTTCTAATCCACTACTAATCCAAGGCGAAAGTCTTGGAATATTCTTTCGTGTGTTTTGCAAGATTCTTTTAAATCGTTCTTCTTCTTGTTTTTAAATGGCCCCTCTCGAAGGGTTGAGCACCGCCCGCCCCCCGCTGTACAACGGTAAGGACTTTCCTTATTGGAAGGGTCGGAGGGAATGCTTTCTTAAAACCCAAATCGAGATGTGGATCGTAATCCAAACCGGTTTCACACTTCCTAATGAAGATGGTGAATCTTTGGGTTACGATCAATGGTCAAATTCCATGAAAAAACAAGTAGAAGCCGATGCCAAGGCAACTCAAATCTTGCAATGTGGGTTGTCCAAGGAAGAGCTCAACCGCGTCGGCCCCTTCATTAGTGCAAAGGACTTATGGACCAAGCTAGTGGAACTACACGAAGGCACCGGCGACACGAAGGTATGTAAAGAGATTTACTTTTAAATAAATTGTATAACTTGAAAATGCAGGAAAACGAGACCGCAACTCAACTACATGCTCGTATCCAAGACATCGTCAACCAACTCCATGCCATCGGACAAAAGGTCGAAAATCGCGACCTTATCAGGTATTCTCTTAACTCGTTTCCTAGGACCACCTTGTGGGCATCCATGGTCGATGCCTACAAGGTCTCCAAGGACCTTTCTAAGATTAGGTTAGGCAATTGTTTTGAACTTGAATTACATGAGCAAACTAACGTGGTCGGGCCGAGAAGAGTATTGCGTTAGTTGCGAGTTCCAAGAAGAAGAAGCCCCAAGCAAGCCACCCCGGAGGAAGAAGGCGATATCCAAGCTCTAATTGGCCAAGCGGAGCACGACTCGAAACCGAAGAAGAGTCCGAGTCGAATCCGATGATGAGCTTCCATTCAAGACAAGCCACGGATCCGTGTCCGGTTCAAAAGAATCATTAAGGGTAAGTCGGTCGTTACTTAATACTTTGTATGGTGCAATTAAATTTTTAAATAAGAAACTAGCTAAGTCCGAGTCCAAGGTCGAGACCCTAATTGAGGAGGTTAACCTTCTCAAACATAAGGTCTCCCTAACCTCTTCGACTACTCGTATTCAAGAGGAGGACTCAACTCAAGTTGAAAAGCTTGAAGTTGAGAACTCGCTTTTGAAAACACAAGTCGAAGACCTTAGGAACACGTTGGAAAGGTTCACTTTGGGATCCAAGGGACTTGACCTCTTACTTGGATCACAAAGGGCCGTGTACAACAAGGCCGGACTCGGGTTTAACTCAAATACAACCAATAAGTCATATATGTCTATAGTAAACCAACATAAGAAAAATGTCCAAGCATGGGTCCCTAAGACCACTTTGATTTCAACTTTAGGATCTAACATGTATTGGGTTCCCAAGGACCAAATTCACTATGTGAATAGACCCACTCGATTCAATGGTCCAGGGGGAGCCAATACAAAATGTATTTTTGTTAAGTCTTAGAAATTGCATGCTTAGTTTTTCCTTTATTTTTAGAATGGTTAGATAGGACTCATAACCAACTAAAATCCTGAAAAGATTGAGCCTCGGGAGCCTCTTTTCAAAAATAAACCAACTAAAATCCTACGAAAGATTGAGCCTCGGGAGCCTCTTTTCAAAAATAACTAGTTAGACCAAGACGTAGTCTCAAGTAAGTCGAGTTATCAATTTCTTGAAATTAGCTTTGTCTAAGGAAGTGGTCGTTGTTCGATCAAAGAAGGCCTCTGTGCCTCGCCACGACCTGGAAGCTAATCTCTTGAAAAGATTACTTGATGAGCTTAGACTAAATCCGAATCTAACCTAATGTTGGTTAATTTAAATTCATTAAAATTAATCAAGTAAAATTGAAAGTCATCTCACAGTAACACATAGGAATAACATGTTTTGATCATGTAGATATTGGTGAGATGATTTAGGTTTAAAAACTTACAAACAACCCTTTAGTAATTCCATTGATCCTACACATAAGAGTCGAAGAAACCATTAATATAGTTTTCGACGAAGGACACGAACCCGTTCAATCCTTAACAAAACCAACTAGCAAATCAACTTATAGCGAACCCGACTCTGATCTTGAACTTGAATCTCGTCCTAACCCAAGTCATCCTATCGACCAAGTGATAGATGACTCTAACCCATGTCAAACTAGAACTCACCCAAGTCATCCTATCGACCAAGTGATAGATGACCCTAACCCGAGTCACACTAAGACTCAAACAAATCATCCTATCAATCAAGTTATAGGTGATCCAAATTTAGGGGTTCGAACTAGAGCTTCATATCGAAACCTTAGTCAAATCTCGTTAATTTCCAAAATCGAACCCAAAACTATTGAACAAGCACTTCTTGATCCCATTGGATTATTGCTATGCAAGAAGAGCTAGCTCAATTCACTAGAAATGAAGTCTGAATTAGTACCACCACCTAAAGAAAAATCAATTATTGGAACAAGGTGGGTATTTGAAATAAACTTGATGATAAAGGTGAAGTAGTTAGAAATAAAGCTAGGTTAGTCGCAAAGGGTTTAGTCAAGTCGAAGGTTTAGATTCGATGAGACCTACGCCCCGTACTTGCAGACTAGAGTCCATCCGAATGTTGTTAGCATATCGCACATCGAGGTTTTAAATTGTTTCAAATGGATGTCAAGTCAGTATTTTTGAATGGATACATTAAGGAAGAAGTTTACGTCGATCAACCTCCCGGATTGAAAATCTAGATAAACTGACCATGTCCTTAGACTTAAGAAAGCCCTATATGGACTCAAACAAGCCCCAAGAGCTTGATGTACGAAGGCTTCGATCTATCTTAAGTCCAAAGGATTCAACCAAGGTTTAGTCGACCCAACCTTATTCGTTAAAACCATAGGAAAAGAAATCTTTATAGCCCAAATCTATGTAGATGATATAATTTTTGGAACTACCAACTCGATCCTGCTAAACGAATTCATCTCACTTATGGAAAGTGAATTTGAAATGAATTTAGTGGGAGAGTTAAGTTTCTTCTTAGGTTTACAAATTAAACAAACTAAAGATGGAATATATTTACATTAACAAAAATATACTAAGGACTTAATAAATCGATTTGGAATGCAAGATGCTAAAATAATCAATACACCTATGGCAACTAATGTTAATATAAACGAAGATGTAGAAGGAAAACCCGTTGACCTAAAATACTATAGGAGGAAGTCTCCTATACTTAACCGCGAGCCGACCCGACATTTTATTCGCGGTAAGTATGTGCACAAGGTTACAAACCTGTGCCAAGGAGTCTCACCTAACCCTAGTCAAGCGTATCCTTAGATATCTAAAGGGCACGCTAAACGTAGGTATTTGGTACCCTAGATCTACCGAGTTTAATCTAATCGGATACTCCGACTCCGACTATGCCGGTAGTAAACTCGATAGAAAGAGCACGAGTGGTTGTTGTCAAATCCTCGGCTCGAGTCTAGTAAGTTGGTGCAGTAGGAAGCAGCATTGCGTTGCCTTATCTACCACCGAAGCCGAATACGTTGCGATGGGTGAGTGTGTCTCTCAGCTCCTGTGGATGAAGCACACTCTCCAAGACTTTAGCTTAATCTTTAACAACATTAAAACCTACATAGATAACATTAGTTCAATTAACTTAACTAAAAATCCAATATGTCATTCTAGGACAAAACATATAGAAGTTAAACACCACTTCATTAGGGAACATGTAACTAATGGAACTATACAACTAGAGTATGTTGAGTCCAAATCAAACCTAGCGGACATCTTCACCAAACCACTACCCGAAGCCGAATTTAGTTTATTAAGACGAAAGTTAGGTATGTGCGTAATAGAGTAGGATTTAAATTTTTCTATATATGTACTCTATTTTTGCTTCTTTTTATGAAATTAGCCTAAGTCTTACCTTAGAAATCATATTGGGAACTTGCTTGGACTTACAAACCCTAAAATATATTTACAAACTTTTTGAGTTAAGGCAAAAGTGGGAGAAAGTCACAAAAGTAACCAAAATTAACCAAAATTAAAGGTGAAGAAAGTAAACAAAATTATTACCAAAATTAAAGGGAAGAAAGTAAACAAAATTATTACCTTTTATATTAAGTAATTCCGTTTACTTAAGCAACTATTAAGGGGAGTAAAAATTATTTTCAAGAACTCACCTTCGGTCAAGGGGGAGGTTACCTCAAAGGGGAGAACTTGAAACAATAATATTTCTCACTCATGCTTAATCTTTATGCTAGCTCACTCATGCTTAATCTTTATGCTAGCTCATTCATACTTAATCATTATGCTAGCTCATTCATATTTAATCATTATGCTAGCTCATTCATATTTAATCTTTATGCTAGCTCATTCATGCTTAATCATTATGCTAGCTCATTCATATTTAATCTTTATGCTAGCTCATTCATGCTTAATCATTATGCTAGCTTCTTTATTATGCTTAATTTTTCCTTAACTTTTGTGTCGGTTTGCCATGAATCAAAAAGGGGGAGATTGTTGGTGCAGTGGGCACCAAAGTCGAACCGGTATTTTGATTATGGCAAAAGGCTCAATAGTTAAGGGTATATTTGTTATCTTACGAGCTCAATTAAGTGTGCAGAAATGCTAAAGTTGAGCGGAAGGTCTGCGACACCCGGTGGGAACCGAGGTGGTCGGGCAACGCCAGAGGGACTTCGGAGGAAGCCGAGGTACTCGGGTGAAGACCGGAAGCGAGGCTACAAGGTAAGCTCGTGTGAAAGCGAAGCAAGGTCGTTAAGCGTAGATCCGACCCAATACCTCCAATGGAAGGTCTAGGTCGAGATCAGATGGTTAGAACCAGAGGTACTCGGGTGAAGACCGGAAGCGAGGCTACAAGGTAAGCTCGTGTGAAAGCGAAGCAAGGTCGTTAAGCGTAGATCCGACCCAATACCTCCAATGGAAGGTCTAGGTCGAGATCAGATGGTTAGAACCATCGTACTTTATATTTTAAGCTAACTTGTACTGCAGTCCAAAACCCTTTGACTACAGTCAACTGCTAGTCAAGTTCCAGCCTCGAGAAGAGCTCGAATTTCAAGGGGGTGAATTTGGACTTGACTCGTGTTTTGGTACAAAGGGTGATGTGGCATCAAGGTGGACATCCAAACCATCACCAAAGCTTGGACCTCATCCTTGAGTTGGCGTGAAGGCCTCCTTGAGGTGGCACAAGATGGTTGGCTCCCTTGATGTGGCACAAGTTGGATGGCTTCTTCTTCTTGGCGTGAAGGCCTCCTTGAGGTGGCACAAGATGGTTGGCTCCCATGATGTGGCACAAGTTGGATGGCTTCTTCTTCTTGGCGTGAAGGCTTCCTTGAGGTGGCACAAGGTGGTTGGATGAAACACCTCATCCTTGAGTTGGCGCAAAGGATGTGGATGAACAAGTCTTGGGGGATAAGAACCTCACCTTGGACACTACCTATGTCTAAATTCATAGATCAATATCCATAAATAGACATGTTCACTCCAAGCAAATATAAGAAATTAAGAGCTCTCAACACGCCGTCGTAACGCCGCTACTACTACTCACATTTGCTACGACGAAGTGCCGCCGACAACGAAAGCTACATCTTCTACTTATAAGAGTTGTCGGTATATTTATTTAAGTTCTACTTCTTTAAATTGTTTTTGTGCTTTAATCGTAACAAGGAAAGGGGGAGTGTCCCTTTGCCTTGATTTCTTTTTGTAATCGTTGCTCCTACCTCCAACGAGGAGGAGTGGTTTTAGTGAATTGCCCTCCGTACGTGATCAAGGATCACTAGGGCCGTGGATTAGCAATCGAAAGATTGTGAACCACGTAAAAATATCTTGTCTACTTTATATTTCCGCTGTGCATTCTCTACTTGCTTTTTACTTATTGCAAAAGTTTTTAACGACACCGTATCGCTATTCACCCCCCCCCCTCTAGCGACACTTTCGATCCAACACTCGTGTCACTCAGAGCATACGATACATCGGGCCTCGTACATAACATAGCATACATGATAGATCCTATTGCGGATGCATAGGGAATCTTACTCAAGCAAATCCTCTAGTCTTCTGTGCGCGGACACATAGACTTCGAAAGATGTACCCCATGCCTGATGGGTAGGAAACCTTTCTTAGATTCCGACATGCTAAACCTCTTTAGCACTCGGTCTATATATGTAGACTACGAAAGACCAAGCAACCGATTCGATCTATCTCTATAGATCTTAATCCCAAGGATGTAGGTTGTTTCTCCCAGGTCTTTCATGGAGAATGTCTTGGATAACCAAACCTTAACTGACTGTAAGATTGACACATCATTTCCTATAAGTAATATGTCATCGACATACAATACTAGGAACACGACTGCACTCCCACTAACCTTCTTGTACACACAAGGTTCGTCTGGATTTTGTGAGAAATCAAACTTTTTGATCGTCTCATCAAAACAGATATTTCAGCTCCTGGATGCTTGCTTCAATCCATAAATGGATCGTCGCAATTTGCATACCTTGGTTTTATCAACCAATGTGAAACCCTCAGGCTGTATCATATACACGTCCTCGAGCAGGTTTCCATTAAGGAAAGTTGTTTTCACATCCATCTGCCATATCTCATAATCATAATGAGCCGCTATGGCCAGGAGCATCCGAATGGATTTAAGCATAGCTACAGGCGAATAGGTTTCGTCATAATCAACACCTTGCTTTTGACGATATCCTTTCGCCACCAATCTAGCTTTATAGGTAATCACATTACCATCCATGTCGGTTTTCTTCTTGAAAACCCACTTGCACCCTATAGGCTTTATGCCTTCAGGTGGGTCAACCAAGTTCCAAACTTGGTTTTCGTACATGGAATCCATTTCCGACTTCATGGCACCAAGCCACTTATCCCTTTCTGAACTTGTCAGCACTTCTTCATAACTGGTAGGCTCCTCATCATCAATGAGTAACACGTCGTTCGATTCACTTACGAGAAATCCATATCTCTCAGGAATATTGCATGTTCTACTAGATCTACGAAGATGTGGTGTTACAATAGGTCCAGCCTTTTGCTCATCACTATGAGTTGTCGGCTGTTGTGCTTCACCAGGTATCTCATTAATGTCTATTTGAGTCTCTCGAGCCTCCTCAAGCTCGACGACACTCCCACTGTTTTCTTGCAAGAGAAACTCTTTCTCTAGAAACACAGCATGCCTTGAAACAAACACCTTTTGTTCCACAGGATGATAGAATTGGTAACCCCTTGTTTCCTTAGGGTATCCAATAAATAGACATTTATCAGACTTAGCATCCAGTTTGTCTGATACAGTCCGCTTCACATAAGCAGGACAACCCCATATCTTCAAGTAAGATACATGAGGTTTCTTACCATTCCATATCTCATATGGAGTAGTTGAGACTACCTTGGTAGGCATTCTGTTTAACAAGTAAACAGCTGTCTGAAGTGCATAACCCCAAAAGGACTTGGGAAGAGTCGCATGATTCATCATTGACCTGACCATGTCCAACAAGGTCCGGTTACGCCTCTCAGATACACCATTATGCTGTGGTGTATAGGGCGGAGTCCATTGAGACAATATGCCATTGTCTCTTAGATAATCAAGAAACTCTTGACTTAAGTATTCACCACCTCGATCCGATCGAAGTATTTTAATACTTTTGTCATGTTGTTTCTCTACTTCATTTCTGAATTCTTTGAACCTTTCAAAGGCTTCAGACTTGTGTTTCATCAAGAACACATACCCAAACCGTGAGTGATCATCGGTGAAGGTAATGAAGTAGCTATAGCCTCCTAAAGCTTGAGTTGACATAGGTCCATATACATCACTATGTATTAGGCCTAGCAACTCTCCCACTCGTTCACCTTTTCCCGTAAAAGGTAACTTAGTCATCTTGCCTTTTAAGCATGATTCGCATGTATCGTATGAATCCAATTCAAACGATTCCAGAATTCCACATCGGTGTAATTCGGACATGCGTTTCTTGCTTACATGGCCAAGATGACAATGCCACATGTAGGAGTCTATTTGATTATCCTTTCGAGCACGCTTGTTGCTCGCTTCGATATTGCAAATGTCACTGGATACGTCCAACGTATAAACACCATTGCTTAAAGTTCCAGTCCCATAAAGAACCCCATTCAAAGTTATGTAACAACAATTGTTACTAAACGTCAAATGGAAACCATTTCTATTTAAACAAGAAATAGAAATGATGTTCTTTATCAACGAAGGAATATAAAAGCAATTGTCCAGTTCTAAGACAAGTCCTGCAGGGAGTTTCAACAAATACGTTCCGATGGCGAGTGCAGCAACCTTTGCTCCATTCCCAACACGTAAATTTGACTCTCCCTTGACGAGTCTTCTTCTATTCCTTAGCCCATGTATGTCATTACATATATGTGAGCCACACCCAGTATCCAATACCCAAGTGTCTGAGGAAATAGAATGACAATCAATAAAGAAGATTTCTGAAGAAGATGGGGCATCCGATGCCTTATCCTTCTTCACGGACTCAAGATAAATCTTGCACTTTCTTCACAAATGGCTCTCCTTGCCATAATGATGGCAAGTTTTCCTCAGGCTAGTTCTACCTTCTTAGCCCTTCTCTTCTTTCCCTTCTCGCTTCCTTTGACTTCCTCTTAGAACCTTTCTTCGAGGAATCAACTAACAAAGACTGCCCCCTCGCTCATGCTTCTCGTAAGACTCCACAGCCTTCAAAGATATCGAGCAAGATGAACCTTCTTGCATCTCAGAGGTGAAGAGGAGCTTGGAGACTTCGAACCTTTCGAATCTCACTTGCTCATCAACCAACTCATAAAGATGAAGAACTACGATATGAGCATCCATATGCTCATGCTGCTTTCGTAGCTTGGGTTCCATCGCGGCTAGCATGATGCAACTCATTTGTTCAGAATCACTCACATGTTTCTGATAGGCCAATAATTGGTCCAAAGTTGCATCGTCACTAGGACGGGCGGGAAGAGGCACTTCGAGCTTCGAGGACATACACAAGCTTTTCAGCTTGAGAACAATTCTCAAGTTTCTAAGCCAGTCCAGGAAGTTAGGCCCAGTCAATTTATTTGAATCCAAAATGGAACGCAAATTCAAACACATCATGATCAATATATTAATTTAGAAATACAAAACGAGCATATATGAGAAAGATGATTTTAAAATGCATCAATATACATTTATGAATCCCATTCATTTTTTGAATTTCAAAAACCTCAAAATCACTTCGGGAGATTGTAGGTTCATCTCCGAATGGGTTGATATCCATCATAGTTATGAACAACCTTGGAGAGAGTCCAACAAGCCATTCATAGCTACAACGGTAGGTTTCATCTATACCGATTGCATATCACGTATATGCAACTATCACAATGTGCTATCAACTAATTGAATGTTCACACATATATTGGGTTGTTAACACATTAACAAGTATGCATCTTATGCATAGCACCCAACTTCACCTCCCTTAACATCGACCTTGGAGAGAGTCCAACAAGCCGATGCTCCAGGTTAAAGCCAACCCATTAATCAGGACATAGTTTTAATATGGTTAGAGCGCATTCAACCAATTAGCCCAACTTGGAGAGAGTCCAACAACCAAAGCTAATGATTGACCTCTGACTCTTACCATATTAGTATTAAACTATTCCATGGTTTGAACATATTCAGGTTCGAGCCGGGCTTGGAGAGAG
This sequence comes from Wurfbainia villosa, assembly GCA_025175895.1. Lineage (NCBI taxonomy): Eukaryota > Viridiplantae > Streptophyta > Magnoliopsida > Zingiberales > Zingiberaceae > Wurfbainia > Wurfbainia villosa. The sequence goes on along the minus strand of CM045992.1, from coordinate 30,381,240 downwards.
TCCAACAACCCAAACAAGAAACAGAACTCTGGTTCTAAGCATATTAATGGAAGATGTAGGCTTTAATATTGACTAAGGGTTTTTATGTCTCATCCTCTTTGCATGCAAATAACTATTATCTACATGGCATGACATACATGACATACATCTACATGTCACGACACGCATGGCATAATGTTATGCATCTAATGCAATTACATGGCATACAATTATGTCATGTATATAATTTCCTTATATGTCATAACTATTTATGGAAATAAAATATGTTTAAGATTTGATTCTCCAAATCAAATCATAATTAAATTAGGAAACAAATTTCCAAATCTAATCACATATTTTATTCATGGAATTATTTGATTAAGGAAAATCTATTTAGGAAACCAATTTCCCAAATCTTTAAAACTACTTATGGAAATAAAATATTTTAAGATTTGATTTCCCAAATCAAATCATGATTAAATTAGGAAAAAAATTTCCAGAATCTAATCAAATATTTTATTTATGGAAAATATAAATTTCCATAAATACTTCCAACTTTCCAAAAGTGGAAGATTTCCATAAATACTTCTAGACTTTCCAAAATTGAAAAATTTCCATAAATACTTCTAAATTTCCAAAATTTAGAAAATTTCCAGAAATACATTATGACTATCGCAAAACCATTTTTACGATTATGTCGAAACACAACCTGGGCTCTGATACCACTGTTGGGTTTCCGGCACCGCGGCGTGTGTGTGTTCGATCATGTTTCGTAAACATGAGCACAGCAGAAGCAATTAAAAATAATAAATCTATATTTATTACAACACACACAACACACGCATGCATATTACAACAAGTGTAGACATAACCGTAAATTAAAATTTGCAATAAAAGGAAATTAAACTATGTTATACCTTTCGTATGACGTGTAGCGGGAACGGCATCAACCGGAACGATCCTCGTAAGAATCGTCTCTATCCGTATCCACGCCGAGCTCCTCGGGATGACTTCGCTAAGCCACGAGCTTCGTCTTCGTACGGGTTACTAGCCTCGTGTTGAAGATGACGTGATCGAGAGATGATCACGATCCGAATCCAAATTCGGATCCTAAAACGAGTTCTCAAAACTCGCTTCTCCGGAGAGGTATTCGTCAACCAATTGACGAATCCTTCGTCCTCCACCTCAAAGGATTACCGGAGATCAAATCTCCGGTAAGTTAGCCGCTGTCGGAGCACTAACCGTCGTCCAAACGACGCTCCGATGAGAGGAGAAGAAGCTGTCCAGAAAACTGGACAGCTTGGTGGAGGAGATAGGCGCCGGCCATCCAAGGGAAGAAAAGGCTCACCTTGATGCCAAACCTATAGGAGATCACCGGAGGGTCGCCGGAGCATCGCCAGCTGAAGCTTGGATGCCGCCGGCAAGGAGGTGGCAGCAGCTCCATGAAGTTGGCGGCAACACCATGTTGGGCGGGAACATGTTGGCCGGCAACAACAAAAGGGGGGCTAGGGTTGGGCGGCCAAAACTTCATTAGGGTTTTGGATTAGGGTTTAAGCCCTCTTTTATAGAGAACTAATTCTCTTAATGGTTAATGGATCATATCCATAAAGCCCGTTAACCCGCTCCATTAGGATAAGTTAAAATAAACCAAACCATGATGGTTTATTTTAAGTTAAAACGAACCGAACCAACTTTTGGTTCATTCGTTTAAAATAAACCAAACCCTATGGTTTATTCTCATCCATTGGATTAGAACCAAAACATTTTGGTCCATCCATTATGTCTTCATAAGACACGGCCCATCCACGCTTCCATTGCGACTGAAACAATTTCATGCTCGCTTTATGTTTGGTCCAACCAAACATAGTTTCTCTCGGTCTGAGAATTCCATTCTCAAGCTCGTTTTAAATCCTTTGGATTACACTCGTTGTGCGTGTGACCAAATAGGTTCTCGGTTTATGTTGGCCATCTATAATTAACCATTAATTATAGAACGATCATGAGTGGCACCTAGTAGTACATCATGATCCCCAATTAACCGAAAAGATCAACGGTTGATCCAGAACTATTTCTGAAACCCTTGATGCTCGAATGAATCGTGCCCCATTCCCTTCACTCATCTTATACCCACTTGGTTCAGGACATGGTCTATAGTGTCAGTCCCCACTAGGCTGACTACGTCACACCTAGCCCAAGTATCATTTCCTCGTCTAATGGATTCTAGTTACTCCACATGTATCGAAGAGTACCTTACTCTAAACATGTAATGCTTTGGCCAAAGACTTTAGTAACAATCCGACGAGAGGCCATGGGTATACATCTCCTCGCAAGGAGTGGTGAATCCTTTATAGGCTATTCAAACACCTTCGATCACTTCGACTTATACCCAATCATCCCGGGTCCACATCTCCTTAGAGATGTTTGCTTAAGATGTCAAAGCATAAGTCTCCATGATCAAGATGACTTGAATACCGCAAGTCAAAGGAACATCGCACTTAAGCCACAGTAAGAACTTCATTGACATATCTATATATGTAGAGAACCATATGAAGTCTTACGGCTGGTCACTCCAATGAACTAGTTACCATAACTAGCATCCACGATTAACTCCGGACATCACTATGTCTCCAGCCAGTGAGAATCAGCTGCTTGGATACACCAAGGAGTATACCTCGTGCTAGTCTCGACAGAATTGATGGTGTCCAAATCCATCAATTCATTGACTAGGGATAATTTCGATACATCACAATTACACATGTAGAGATACTCACTAGTTGTGATCCAATCACAAATTCTCTCATGCTGTGAATCATATCGTGGACATTCAGTAAATGAGTTTAAGATCCAATCAAATACATAGAATATGTATACTCAAATAGTGAATCATCATTTATCATATAAATGGTTCATACATAAGGCGATTGCCTTATGACATCTCTCATATATATTACTAACAATAAAAACATGTCCAAGCATGGGTCCCTAAGACCACCTTAATTTCAAACTTAGGATTGAACCAGTACTGGGTTCCCAAGGACCAAATCCACTATGTGGAGAGACCGAATCGATTCAACGGTCCAGGGGGAGCTAGTACGAAACTTGTTTGTGTTTTAACCTAGAAATTGCATGCTTAGGTTTTTATTTAGTTTGATTTTCCTTTTTAGAATGGTTAGATAGGACTATAACTCGTCAATACTTGATAACATAGTACCAGGACCTGGCGAGATGATAGTACGCTAGGAAAGCGAAGTATTGTGTATTCGGGCTAGATAAGGCGTATTTAGTTCAGTGCACTTGACCGAGTGGAACTAGCTGAAGCTACCTCACCGTATCCTAGACTAGTTAGACTAGGAAGTGGTCTTAGATGAGTCAAGTTATTATTTTCTTGAAAATGGCTTTGTCTAAGGAAGTGGTCGTTGTTCCGATCAAAGAAGGCCTCTGTGCCTCGCCATGACCTGGAAGCCATGATCTTGAAAAGGTGACTTGATGAGCCTAAGGTCAAATCCGAATCTAACGCAAGGTTGACAAGTGTTTAAGTCATTAAATTTAAATCAAGTAAAATTGGAAGTCATCTCACAAGAACATATAGGGTTAACGTTTTTGATCATGTAGACATGGGGGAGATGATTTAGGTTAATAATTTTCAACCAATCTTTAATAAATCCAATATCCGATCCAACTACCTTGCGTGAAGGATCAATGGATGTTGGATAGTGGTTGCTCCCGACACATGACCGGGGATCAACTCAAGTTTTTGAAGCTTTGATTCAAACGACAAGGATCGGTATCCTTCGGAAATAACGGCAAACTCAAAATCATCGGATCAGGTGATATTGAGCTTAACTCAAATTTTGTTATTCAAAATGTTTTATTAGTAGAAAATTTTCAATATAATTTACTTAGTGTAAGCCAATTGTGTGATAATAACTATAAGGTCATATTTCTAGAAAATGAATGCGTAATTAATACAAATAAAACTTCTAAAACAATTCTTAAGGGAACTAGAAATAACAATATTTACACTATTAACTTAACTAACTCCTCAACTAAGTGTCTTATGACACGGCAAGAGGAATCATGGTTGTGGCACTGACGACTCGGTCACTCACACCCAAGACTCATCCACAAGATGAGTCAGAGTGACTTAGTCAGAGGTTTGTCTAACCTCAATAACTTGGATAATAAAATATGTAATGCTTGTCAACAAGGTAAACAATCTAGGACACAACATCAACTAACTAATCAAGAACGAACCAAAAGTGCGCTTGAGCTCCTACACATGGATCTATTTGATTCACACGGAGCTAAGTCACTTAATGGAAGTAAATTCTGCTTAGTTATAATTGATGATTATTCTAGATTTACTTGGGTTAGGTTCATCAAACACAAAACTGATACCCTAGATCAATTAATCAATCTATTTAAATTAATAGAAAATCAACAAAGCATTAAAAACAAAAGACTTAGGACTGATCATGGTGGTGAATTCGAGAACCATAGGTTTATAGAATTTTGTAACCTAAATGGATACCACCATGAGTTCTCTTGCCCTAGAACTCCACAACAAAATGGCCTAGTAGAATGCAAAAATAGAACCCTACAAGAAGCCGCTAGGACAATGTTAAACGAGTATAACCTACCCGATAGGTTTTGGGCAGAAGCCGTGAGTACGACATGCTATGTCCAAAATAGGATCCTTATGGTAAAGAGGCACCTTAAGACCTCATACGAGATTTATCACGATAAAATACCTAACATCAAGTACTTTAGGGTATTTGGGTGTAAGGTACATATCCTAAACACTAAGGATTACCTAGGGAAATTTACATCCAAAACCATGACTGGAATCTTTCTAGGATACTCGACTACGAGTAGAGCTTATAGAGTATATAACCATGACACCCTTAGAGTCGAAGAGACTATTAATGTAGTATTTGATGAAGGACACAAACCTACAAAACCCCTGGCAACCCCAATTAGTGAGCCGATTCATACTAGACCTAACTCTGATCTGGAAATTAGGTCTAGTGTTAATCCTAATCTTAGTCAACCAAGTCACTCTAATGACCAAGTGATAGATGACTCTAACCAAACTAGAACTCAAACGAGTCATCCTATTGATCAAGTTGTAGACTCAAACCCAAATCCAACTAGGACTCAAACAAATCATCCTATCGATCAAGTGATAGGTGATCCAAGTCTAGGAGTTCGAACTAGAGCCTCATACAGAAACCTTAGTCAAATCTCCTTAATTTCCAAAATTGAACCCAAGACTATTGACCAAGCTCTTCTTGATCCCGATTGGATTATTACAATGCAAGAAGAGTTGGCTCAATTCACTAGGAAGGAAGTATGGGAATTAGTACCACCACCTAAAGATAAAACAATCATTGGAACAAGGTGGGTGTTTAGAAATAAACTTTATGATAAAGGTGAAGTGGTTAGAAATAAATCTAGACTACTCGCTAAAGGGTTTAGTCAAGTCAAAGGTTTAGATTACGATGAGACCTATGCCCCAGTAGCTAGATTAGAGTCCATTCGAATGCTATTAGCGTATGCAACACATCGAGGATTTAAGTTGTTTCAAATGGATGTGAAATCTGCGTTCTTAAATGGATACATTAAAGAAGAAGTTTATGTTAGTCAACCCCCCAGTTTCGAAAGTTTAGACAAACCCGACCATGTCCTTAGGTTAAAGAAAGCTCTCTATGGACTTAAACAAGCTCCTCGAGCTTGGTACGAGAGACTTTCGATTTTTCTTAAGTCCAAAGGTTTTAACCAAGGTGTAGTTGACCCAACTCTTTTCGTAAAAACCTTAGGTAAAGCATATTCATAGCCCAAATTTATGTAGATGATATTATTTTCGGAACCACAAACTCAATCCTACTAAATGAGTTCATTTCACTTATGGAAAGTGAATTTGAAATGAATTTAGTAGGTGAGTTAAGCTTCTTTAGGTCTACAAATTAAACAAACTAAAGATGGAATATACCTACATCAACGCAAATATACTAGGGAATTAATTAAACGCTTTGGAATGCAAGACGCTAAAATTATTAATACCCCAATGGCAACTAATGTGAATATGGAAGAAGATGTAATCGGAAATTCAATTGATTTAAAATACTATAGGAGCGTAATAGGGAGTCTCCTTTACTTAACTGCAAGCCGATCCGATATCTTATTTGCAATAAGTATGTGCGCAAGGTTCCAAACCTGTGCCAAGGAGTCTCACCTAACTCTAGTCAAGCGTATCCTTAGATATCTAAAGGGTACACTTAATGTCGGTATTTGGTACCCTAGATCTACCGAGTTCGAACTAACCGGCTACTTCGATTCTGACTATGCCGGTAGTAAGCTCGATAGAAAGAGTACGAGTGGTTGTTGTCAACTTCTCGGCTCGAGTCTAGTGAGTTGGTGCAGTAGGAAGCAACACTGTATTGCCTTATCTACCACCGAAGCCGAATACATCGCGATGGGTGAGTGTGTCACTCAACTTCTTTGGATGAAGTACACTCTCTGCGACTTTAAGTTAGACTTTACAAATACTAAACTTCATGTAGATAACATTAGTTCAATTAATCTTACTAAGAATCCGATATGTCACTCTAGGACCAAACATATAGAGGTCAAACACCATTTCATTCGAGAACATGTGGCCAACGGAGCCATACAACTCGAATACGTCGAATCGAAGTCTAACTTGGCAGACCTATTTACTAAACCCCTACCCGAAGCCGAATTTAGTCTATTAAGACAAAAATTGGGCATGTGCGTAGTAGAATAGGACTTTGCAAATTATATTACTACTATTTCATACTTTTCTTTTTCATGGAACTAGCATAGGACATACCTTAGATATCATGCACCTATAGATTTAAGGAGCTAGTACATCTCACAACACATAAGCCTAATGTGTTTGTGTACTTATCCACGTAGATGGGCGTGAGATGTTAGGACCTTACTCCTGGTTCTAGATGTAGAGCTAGTGCATCGCCATGAACCACGGAGTAACGCCATTAGGTGGATCAACCAAAGTCCATACTTGGTTGGTGTACATGGATTCCATCTTGGATCTCATGGCCTCTAGCTATTTCTTAGAATTTGGGCTCAACACAGCTTCCTGATAGAAGGTAGGCTCATTCTCAATGAGCATAACATCATCATGGTCAGACAAGAGAAATGAGCATCTCTCAGGCTGACGATGTACCCTATCAGACCTATGAAGAGGTAGGTCTACCTGAACAGGTGGTTGTTCCACAACTCTTTATGCAACAAACTCATCACCCACAACACTTTGTGGTTCCTGTTCAACCTCCATCAAGGCCTCAATGCTATGGTCCTTATCTTGAATTTCTTCAAGATCGAACGTACTCCCACTAGGTTTTCTAGAAACCAAATCCCTTTCTATAAATACCCCAGTCTTAACCATAAACACTTTGTGCTGACTGGGAATGTAGAAGTAATATATCTTCGTCTCCTTGGGATATCCAACAAAATAGCACTTATCGGATTTGGGTCCCAGTTTTTCTGAGACTTGACGTTGAACATAAGCCTCACAACTCCAAATCCTCATGAAAGACATCTTGGGATTTCTTTCTGTCCATATCATATATGGTGTCTTTATCACAGCTTTGGATGGTACACGGTTAAGTGTGAAGGCTACTGTGTTTAGAGCATATCCCCAAAAGGATATAGGAAGATCTGTGTGACTCATCATAGATCGTACCATATCTAATATGGTATGATTCCTCCTTTCGGATACACCATTCCACTGTGGTGTTCCAGGAGGAGTGAGTTGGGATAGAATCTCACACTCAGCTAGATAGTCATGAAACTCATGGCTAAGGTATTCACCACCTTGATCTGATCGAAGTATCTTAATACTCTTTCCAAGTTGGTTTTGTATTTCATTCTTGAATTCTTTGAACTTTTCAAAGGATTCTAATTTATGTGTCATCAGATACACATAACCATATCTACTGAAGTCATCAGTAAATATAATGAAGTACCTATAACCACCTCTAGCAGCAACATTGAAAGGACCGCATACATCACTATGTATAAGTCCTAACATGTCTATTGCTCTCTCGCTGTGTCCACTAAAGGGAGTCTTGGTCATCTTGCCTAAAAGGCAAGACTCACATGTCTCATATGATTCAAAATCAAATGAGTCCAGCAGCCCATCCTTTTGGAGCTGGGATAAGCGACTCTCATTTATGTGACCTAAGCGACAATGCCAGATATAGGTTTGGTTCAACTCATTTGACTTGAACCTTTTGGTACTTATGTTATAGATGGGGCTCTCTAAGTCTAGAATGTAGAGTCCGTTCATTAGAGGTGCACTACAATAGAACATATCATTTAAATAAACTGAACAATATTTGTTCTTTATTATAAATGTAAATCCTTTCTTGTCCAAATAAGAAAACTAAATTATGTTCTTAGTTAAAGCAGGCACATAACAACATTCATCTAGTTCTAGTACAAGCCCAAAGGGCAGAGATAGATCATAAGTTCCTACAACAACAGCAGCAACTCTTGCTCCATTGCCTACTCGTAGGTCCACCTCGGCCTTTGTCAATGCCCTGCTATTTCTTAGCGCCTGCGCATTGGTACAAATGTGAGATGCACATTCGGTATCTAATACCCATGATGAAGAAATAGATAGATTGACTTCTATAACATTTATACCTGAAGTAGAAGTCTCACTTCTCTTCTTCTTAAGATCTTCTAGGTATGCTTTGCAGTTACGCTTCTAGAGTCCAGCTTCCTTGCAGTGGAAGCAAGTCCCTTCTTTGGCCACTCCTCCTTTGGGTTTCAGTTCCTTGCCTTTTCCCTTGGTTTGGGACTTTCCCTTACCTTTAGGCTTGCCCTTGCCTTTCATCTTTTGCACCATCAAAATAGAGTCAGATTTTCCCTTCTTAAGGTTGAGCTCAGCAGTTCTCAACATGCTGAGCATCTCAGGCAGTGGCTTATCAATTTCATTCATGTTGTAATTCATGACAAATTGATTGTAGGTTTGTGGCAAAGATTGCAAGATTAAGTCAGTGGCCAACTCTTGTCCAAGTGGGAATCCCAACCTCTGTAGGTTTTCTATGTACCCAATCATCTTGAGTACATATGGACCTACGGGAGTCCCATCTTGCATCTTGGACTGAAACAATGCCTTAGAGATCTCATATCTCTCATGCCTTGCTTGTCCTTGATATAGTTGACGAAGATGTTCAACCATTTCATAAGCATTCATGAACTCGTGTTGCTTTTGAAGCTCAGAGTTCATGGTCACGAGCATGAGACATGACACATCTAATGCATTATCTTGATGCTTCTTGTAAGCATCTTTGTCAGTTCATGAGGCTGTGGCAGGAGGTGCCTCCGGAATGGGCTACTCCAGGACATACAGTTTTCTTTCTTGGGTGAGAACAATTCTCAGGTTCCTATACCAGTCCGGGAAATTTACTCCATTGAGCTTGTCCTTCTTAATGATAGAACGCAAGGAGAGAGTGTTCATGTTTGTCGACATGGTAATCTACAACATACACAATGCAGAAAAATTAATATCATATTCCATTTATCATTTAATTAGGCCTTTAATCAAATGATGCTTCCACTGAATTATAGGACTTTTGTAGAATTGAGTTATGGATGTGGTCAAACCACATTACTAGATTCATACAAACTAGCTATAATTCTTGCGGGACAAGATCCACATCATACTACGCCTTGAGTTAGCTTTGGCTAAATCGCCCAAGACTTAGTATGATCAGTAGGTAACACATTATCGATTACATCTCTATGCAACTCTTGTTTATAGGATCAAGACCAACATTTACAAAAGACCTTGAATTAGCTTTGGCTAAATCGCCCAAGATTTAGTGTAAATGCGATCTTATCCGATCTTTCCAACGGTTGTATTATGCCTATAGTTCTACTCGATCCAATTGAGTTAACTAGTTTTACTCAATCTAATTGAACTTACTCTAACCCAAGCCGTGATAGGCGGGACCAAGATTGTCCCTCCGCACCCTACGAAGATAATATGTGTTGCTCTGCTTTGGCAGATTCAACAACTACAAATGATCGAGGTAGTGATGGGTATCAAGACTTGGTAGGTATTTTCGAGTTGATTCGATTAAGATCTAATCTAATCGTGAATGTGTATCATATACGCATCAAGGCCTTTATTACCCTACACTAGCATGCATCACATACATACAAGCAATATACTAGCATGCATCATATACATACAAGTAAAATATTCTAGCATACATCATATACATACAAGCAAAATTTACTAGCATGCATCACATACATACAAGCAAAACAAATATATATATATATATATATATATATATATATATATATATATATATATATATATATATATATATATATATATATATATATATATATATATATATATATATATATATATATATAATTGTGATGTGGTCATGGCCCTACTACGATCTTCTCAAGCCAATGAGAAGATCGGATAGTCAACCTAGGGTTAGCGGCTTCTCCAAGCGCCTCCTTTGACCGTCATGTGTCGTCGGCACCCTCCTCGTAACTCCGTCTACTAGTGGACCTTCCACCGCTCCACTTTTGTACATTATAAATATGAAACTTGAGTTACATTTGAGTCTAAAACTATTTACAACTAGAATTTTAAAAGAAGAGGCACGACGCGCAGGTCGCATACCCTATACAACATGCACACTCACAAAAACGACACACTGACCGTATTATGAATTACAACACATTTATCATCCAATTATATTGGGGTTATTGGGTCATGACCATCACATAATTATACATAATTCTAAATTATGTATTTTACAAAAAATTTCTATAATTTTTCCTATTTTTTTCAATTTTATGAGTCACCTCTCTGTAACGGTCCCGCTAAGCGATTTTCGGGCGCGATCGCGGGACAATGCCCTTTTCGGAGTTAGGGGCAGCGCCCCTACTCGTAAAATGAATTTTGTGAGTGTCCCATCTTGATCTTACAGTGACTTAAGTTGTTGTCCCAAAAACCTAAAGCTAGATTTCTCCGTTCCAGAGAGTTTTTGTCGGTGGTTGAAGCCTACAAGTGTCCCAACACTTGTTGTTTCGACTCTTCGAGAAAAATATCCCAAAAATCTATAAAAATAGTAAATTTACAGAAATTTAAAGATATATAATTTTTATATCTAATACAAAAACTACAAAAATAAAACACATGCATGCTTCGCACGTGGCTCTGATACCACTGTTGGACTTTCCGAGCCGTAAAAACTGCTTTTTGCATTGCGGAAACCTCGGAAGCCCGACCACAGATCCGTGCAAAGTATAACAAAAATTACATGTATGTGTTTAAAACCTTAGATCTACTTTAGATCTACATGAGAAGAGCATTACCCTAGATGCGACACCTTTCGCTTATCCCACTCGTCCAAATGGATTGTCGGAACTCGAGAGTGTTAAGTGTACACTCCTCTATTGGTATCCACACAGGCAATGTAACGCCCGTAAAATTCCTAGAAAATTTTATAAGAATTGTTGCATGATTATAATGGGATTTTATGTGGGGTCTTTCAAAAATAAAAGAGAATATAGCCAAAAAGGATGTATGGCCTAGGGTTTGAACCCTAAACCTCCAAGCAGGTAACTAAACCTTAAGATGCATGTGATAACCAGAAGCCCAGTAGGGGTGTGCTTTTAGAAGGGTAAGGGAAAAGATAGATAAGGGTAGGGGAGACAAAGGGACACCTTCACTTAGAATAAATAGGAGTAAGTGAGGAGGCAAGAGAACAACAAGTCATCATCTTCTTCTTCCTTCTTCTTCCTCCACCGAAAATCCACTCTTCTCCTTCTTCCATTTTCGAAATCTCAAGGAGGAAAAGAGGCCTTGTCTTGGCACCAAGGGTATATTCTTATAGTAAACCAAGAAAAAGGATGTAAGTAATCCCCTCACCTGCAGTACAAGTTGTTTTTAGTGTTTGAATTCTTAAGATTCCCCTTGAAAGTTTCGGCCAAGTCCTTGTTGTGCTCACTAATGATCTTCCATGCCATGCCATATATATATATATGATGTTAACAAGATGTTAGTTAGACTTTGTGTAAGTTGTTTGAGTGGTTGAATCCTTAAGATCCCCCTTGAAAGTTTCGGCCAAGTCCTTGTTGTGCTCACTAATGATCTTCCATGTCATGCCATATATATATAGGATGTTAGCATGATGTTAGTTAGACTTTGTGTAAGTTGTTTGAGTGGTTGAATCCTTAAGATCCCCCTTGAAATTTTCGGCCGAGTCCTTGTTGTGCTCACTAATGATCTTCCATGCCATGCCATATATATATATGATGTTAACATGATGTTAGTTAGACTTTGTGTAAGTTGTTTGAGTGTTTGATCTCTTAAAAACCCCCCAACCAAGTTTCGACCATGACCATGTTTATGCTCACTAATGATCTTCCATGCCATGATATATATATATATATATATATATGATTTTAACATTATGATAGTTAGACTTTGTGTTAGTATGTTTGAGTGTTTGATCTCTTAAAAACCCCTCAACCAAGTTTCGGCCAAGTCCATGTTTATGCTTACTAATGATCTTCCATGTCATGCTATATATACATATGATGTTGACATGATGATAGTTAGACCTTGTGTTAGTATGTTTGAGTGTTTGATTTCTTAAGATCTCCCTTGGAAGTTTCGGCCAAGACCAAGAATTAGGGTTAGGAGGAATTTCCAAGCCCCTCTATGGTTGCTAAGAATCCCCCATGTTAGGTAGTATGTGATGGTATTGTTTATCATCCTTAAAACATGCTTATGCTTACTAATGATCTTCCATTCTTACTAATGATCTTCCATGCCATGATATATATATATATATATATATATATATGATGTTGACATGATGATAGTTAGACCTTGTGTTAGTATGTTTTGTTTATGCCACTGTCTTATGTCCATGTTAATTGTACCAATCTATGCTTATGTTATGCTCATTGCATCATGATGTACACGCTGATATTTCATGTCCACTAGGGCACACCTACGTTATGCATGGCTTAAGTATATATGATGAAATGCCTAAGAGATGCATCCCTATGAATGGGGACTAAGAGCACTCTTTATATTATGACAAGGAACATGATATGCTATTTTACTTTTGTATGGCTTGTACCGGACCCTAGCAAGGTCCATGGGATGGGCTCCCATGTGCCCCTAGGTCGACAGTCATAGTACGGACCTAGTACGGGATGGGCTCCTACGTTACCCCTAGGTCGACAATCGTAGTACGGGCCTAGTACCCTAGTAGGTTCGGGATTAGCTACCTCGAATTTATTTAGGGATGTGCACAAAATGATGTATGTGGTACAATGTCAGGCCCTCATGTTGAGATTTATGTTTAAGTTGTACGGATGTATACTGAAAAGTCTATCTTTTCTATGAACATCTTTATTTTTGAAATAAGAATCACATGATCATTGTTTGCATATTTTTATGCATATTGTCTAATACTTTACATTGTAGATAACATGGTGTGTGGTGTCACACAGGAGATCATGTTATCGGCCCCTTGAAAAGTATAAGTAAAGGCTCACAACCGAGATGACTTTGGACAAACCATCGGAATGGTTGTAGTGTGATTTGGTGTTGGTTTGTCTTGACCATAGAATCACACTAGTGCACTTTGTGTGTATTGAGCAGGACTGACTTAGAGGTGATTCGATTTATTGCTGACTACATAATCGAATCGGACCTCATATATTATTTAGTACATGCTCTTAATCCCGATATAATAACGGACACATATACTTAGTACTCATCTCTTTGATTTACCAATGGGTGAGATTTATAGATTAAATTGCTAGACTCGGTAAGTTGGGAGGTGATATTATTTATATGGTGTGTCGTTGATTATAGGAGGAAACCGTGTCCTATATATTAGGATGATGATGTCCCCTTGAGGAGCTCATAAGGTTCATCATGTAAACCCTGCAGGTGGACTTGGTCCGGCATGATGAAAAGGTTGAGTGGTACTACTCAAGGAGTTAGATGTTGATTAATTAATGGTCAATAAATTAATTAATTGATGGGCATTCGAGATCTTAAACACGGGGAGAAAATATACAAATAATATATGGAGCCCATATTATCATATGGGGGTTGGTGAGGTAGATCAATGATGAACCTTTAGTGGATTGGATAATCATTAGTGGATCAGACTTTATGTGGGCTTGATCCATGGGTGGCCAAGACCCAACTCCTCCTCATAGTCCCTAATGTAGCCTATTAACACCTTATGATGCTTAGATCCAAAGGATAGAAACAAAACTCAAAGATCCATTGGTAGAGATTAAATCTTTAAGAATCGACGGTTGAGATTAAATCTCTAGATCCGACGGTTGAGATTAAATCCCTAAAACCAATGGAGGAGATTAATTCATGACTTATCCCTAACTCTATAAAAGGATGGCAAAGGGATTTGGCGTGAACTACATGATAGGAGAGATAGGGTTTGGGGGGCAAGAAGGAATCCTATTTGAGATAGGATTAGGATTAGGGTTTGGAGGCAAGGGTGGCACCAAATAAGGAAGGTTCTTTCTCTCTTCTTCTTCCTCTTTTGGAAAACGTCCAGCACCCTTCCCAGCTCTTTTCCAGCCTTGGCCGGCACCCAAAAGCTTCCTTTTCCCTCTCCTTAGGTGGCGGAAACAAGATATAGGGCTTCCCTTGGTGTCTTGGTTGTTTTCCACCATCTTCTCCTTCATCTAGTTGGCCGGCGGCAAGGATAAGTTTGGTTCCTTGTTGGTTGTTTCTAGTGAGGAGAAAAACCTTGTTTCTATTCTTCCTCTTGCTTTGGAAGAACAAGGAAGGAAGATTTGGCATCTAAGAGCTTCGACTTTTGGTGGATCGTCGCCCACACGACATCCAAAAGGAGGAAGGTCATACATTAGAAGATCGAGAGGTATACCTATTCTTCTTTCTTCTTTTGTTTGTTGCTTGTTTTTGTTTTTCAATTATAAGCATGTTATAAATCTGTAAATGGCTAAATAATACTTGGATCCCAAGCATAAACACAAAAACCGGCTATCCGAACATCGTCTATTCCGCGGCTACTCGTAGAATAGAGGATGGTCGCTTGAACAACTAGTTTGTTCAAGTGACCTCTCTAAACGAATAGCACGACGATGACTTGGTTGCTTTGGCAATCCCTTTTGTCTATGATTAATTTTTTATAATCCGGGGACATCGAAGGGATCGCCATGGATAAGCTACCGAGGTGAAGTGGGAAGCGAAGTTTCCCCTCACGGGCTCGATAAGCAAAAACCCTTCAATTGGTATCAGAGCTTCTGGGCAAAACCTACAATTGGTATCAGAGCCAAGGTTTCCAGTTTTGTGTGTTTAGGATTCGGTTAATTTTTATGCACTTTTTCATATATAATATGTGTCGGATAATAGTAGGATATGCGTAGTTTAACTCTTTGGTTGCAGGCATAAGATCCGACTATTATGGCCATGTGTGTGTATGTGATTGTATGTGTGTAAATATTTATTTTGTTGAATCCTCGGGGTTGATGAGGCTAGTATTTAGTTTTTGTAAATTAAATATGACATTGTTTAGCCACTCTTTATTTTATTTTACTTTCGATCTAGATTTCATGTACACTCCCTCGTGGAGTATAAAATCGATGGATGTAAAATAAAATAGGTTTTAGTCTCGGCTCGGATCTCCGGATGGCTCGTACATGGCGTAGGAGGAGCGGACGAGACGGAGATGCGACGGGAGACATATTGAAGACAAAAGCCATAATAGTTGGAAAATAATTTTATTTTTCATATTTATTGCTTTTTGTTTGATATGCATGTCGTAGGCTAGGAAAATTCCTCAATTTCAAATTACTAAGTGGGAGAGGGATATTTTTATAAATTACCACGGCATCCATTACGATTTGACAAGTGATGCAAACAAACTTGCGCGTCGGCTCTGAATGTCTTCCTCCCCATCGGATGAGTTTGTTTGCTGATCACAAGGTCGAATATGGTTATAGGAAATTATTAAGGAGCGTGTGTACTTCCCCATCGTAAGGCACATAACCCGAGATAATTACCTTGGTACCAAGTAATGGTGAACACTTAGATACAAATATAAGTATCCTCCCCATCGGAGTCACTGCTTTTATTTGTAGGGCCGAAGAGAAATCAACTATTAATTTTACTTGTCAAAAAGTTAGGTTGAAAAGATAGTAAAATTAATGGGTAAAACCTCCTCTTACAAATGTAGAATTCGTATATGTCCACACGATCATGGCATGCGATATTCTCGGTGTTTAGAGGTGTTGGTTGATTTTGAAATTTTATTGTTTGAGGAATCAATAATTTTTTGAAATCTACAGTAATGATCTATATGATTCTTAGGATTTTCAAAAATCACTTTCAGTCCACTTACTATGATACTAATGGAAATAAATTTACTGTACCCAACCAATATTGATTGGAAAAGAATCTAGATATTATCTTATCTGCTAAGGAGTACAAGTATGCACTCTTCGAAGAGTATCCTCAAGCCATGGTTGCTCAAAAAGGTTTCTACTTCTAAGCCGAAAGGCAAGAAGAAGGAGAAACAAGGTGGAGCAAAGGTGGTGGGATGATCTCAGGGAGGAGTGAAGAAGCCGAAAGGCAAGTACTTCACTTGCAAGCAGGATGGACATTGGAAGAAGGACTGTCCCAATCCGAAACAGAACAAAGATATATCCTTTGGACTAGTCGTTGAAACATGATTAGCGGTGTTATCTACCGGCACCTGGTGTGTAGATACGAGAGCCACTAATCATGTCTACAATACTTTGCAGGGGTTCCAGGAAACCCAACGACAAGCTGAGGGAGAGATTACCATTTACTTGGGCAATGCCATGAAGGTGGCGACTATTGCAGTGGGAGAAGTTTTATTTATCTTTTAGAAAAATAAAACGTTGGTTCTGGAAAATTCCCTTTATATACCTTTATTTAGAAAGAATTTAATTTCAGTTTCTAAATTGTTTATGGATGGATATTCTATTTCTTTTAATGATAGAGTTGTTATAAAAAGGAATAGGGAGAATATCTGTTCAGGTACATTGATAGGAAATTTGTATACATCTGAAGCAAAACCTCCCACGATGCAAATTGAAGCTAATAACTCATCTTCTAATTCCCATAAGAGAAAAGAACCTTCGAAGATGAACCAAACATATCTTTGGCATCTTAGGCTTGGTCACATTAACCTAAGCAGAATTCAAAGGTTGATAGCTGATGGACCTTTGGGTTCATTAGTGGTGGAGGATCTCCCAACCTGTGAATCTTGCTTGGAGGGTAAGATGACCAAGATGCCTTTTAAGGCCAAGGGGTATAGAGCCAAAGATGTGTTAGAATTGGTTCATTCTGATTTGTGTGGTCCTATGTCTATCCAGGCTAGAGGTGGTTTTGAGTATTTCATCTCTTTTATAGATGATTACTCAAGATTGTTGGGGATTTGATGCCCGCTAGAGGGGGGGTGAATAGCGGGAGACCCGTACGTAGATGGAAATCGTTCACGTGCTTGTCTACAATTCGTGTTAGCGCAGCGGAATAATAATAATAAAAGCAATACACGAAATACAATCACAAACACAAGCACAACACGAGGATGTAACGTGGTTCGGAACCACACGGTTCCTACTCCACGGATTGAGCTCTAACGAGCTCTAGCGACGCCAATGCAATCACTAATCAATAAACTCCTTCTCGACAACAAGTCGGAGGCGGAGAAACCTCGTACACAAGATTACAACAATAATCTAAAGAAATACAAGCAAATACAAAGGAAATGTATAGAACACTTTACAAAACTAGGGTTTGAGCGCTTTGCTTGTTGGTTTCTTGGATGAGATTGAAGGGCCCTGAAATGCACCTGCAAATCGCCTTCAAATCGCCTCAAGAAAGCTCCCCAAGAACTGATGTCGCAATCTCCATGAACAGCTTCCTTTTATCTCGCGTCGGGCTGGATTTCCGCCTGGCAGTCGACTGCCATAAATCATCAGTCGACTGCCAACACTGTAGATGTGAGACAACGGCTCAATCCACGTTGGACAAGTTCCAACGGGACTCTCACCAGTCGACTGCCAACATTGGCAGTCGACTACCAATGCCCGTAGTCGCCCGATGCGCTCACGGAGCGTTCTTTCGCACTTCGATCGGCAATGATGCCATCCTTAGCGATCGCCGTCGGCCGACATCACCAATCGCTTCCCATGAGCGATCATTGCCGAGCACTCGGCTCCTAAACGGCAGTCGAACTCAAGTCGACTCACGGCAGTCAAACCGGCCATAATGTCATTCGACTGCCAACCTCAAAAATGAGGTTTTAACCCAAGTATGGTGCCCCCATACTTGCTAGACCACCCTTAGCCTAGACCTAAGCCTTCTAGCCACCTCCATCAGCCTCACGCCTCTCGGATCCCTCCAAGTCATCCATGACTTGTTCATCCATCGCGCTAGCTTCCAGGTGCTTCCATCGGCTATGTCATGCTAACGGTGTCTACACCGCCAAGGCACATTGGACTTACGCCGCCAAGACTCCGCTTGGACTTTACGCCGCCAATATCAATCCCCTTGGACTTCCCAAATGCCAAGACTCAAGCTTGGACTTTCCCTTGCCAACCCATGTTGGACTTTCCATGCCAAGACCCATGCTTGGACTTTCCATTTGCCAAGGCCCATGCTTGGACTTCTCATTTGCCAAGACCAATGCTTGGACTTCTCATGCCAAGTGCTCAAGACTTGGACTTTCCCTTGCCAACCCATGTTGGACTTTCCATGCCAAGACCCATGCTTGGACTTTCCATTTGCCAAGACCCATGCTTGGACTTCTCATTTGCCAAGACCCATGCTTGGACTTCTCATGCCAAGTGCTCAAGACTTGGACTTTCCCAAATGCCAAGTGTCCCACTTGGACTTTCCATGCCAAGTACCCATGACTTGGACTTTACCTTGCCAAGACCCATGCTTGGACTTCTCATAATCACATGGTCAACCCTGGTCAACCATCAAGTCAATTATAACCTGGGTCGATTGTATAAACAATCTCCCCAACATATTAACCGACATCAATGTCCAACATCAATGTCAAAACACTTTGTCAAATCCCTTTGTCAAGCATACTTTGTCAAACATCAAAACATCACTCGAGTCAAACTCGAGTCTGGTCAATCGTGACCTGGGCCGATTGCACCAACAATCTCCCCCTTTTTAATGTTTGACAAAAACCAAATAAAACCATTGAGTTAGAACCCTAACTCAAATCTCTTACCAATTATCCCAAATTGGTAAATACTCACCAAATGTTCTCCCCCAAACATTCAAGTGAAAATGTAAACAAAATGTTCTCCCCCAAACATTCTCTCCCTTTTTGACTAACATCAAAAAGGTTATCTCTCCAAGGAGGTCAATGTCACATGTCCCAATGAGATCTTACAATCTCCCCCTTGATCCAAAAATACCTAGGATGCCTACCATCTTCCTAGTGATAAGTCACATATCACTCAAGAGAGGCAATCCTATTCACTCTCCCAATTTCCAAATTGGGTATCAAAAACCATCAATTTTCCCAATTGATGATACTCTCCCAATAACTTCTCCTTTTCAAGGAGAAAAACACATCCATCATCCCAAGATGGATACCTCCCCCTAAAGGCTTGCTCCTCCTTGACCATTGCACCAACAATGTCCTTGGGGAGTCCCTAAGCCAATAGGAACTCTAAACCATCAAAATTAAAGTTCTAAGTTCAAACTTGAACTTTCCAACCCTAAAATTGATACAAACCCTAAACACCTCTCCTAGTCCATATCCAATGGATTTTCACCCTTCATCATGCTTCCCAAAGCATATCCTAGGGTTAGGAGTGGTTAGGGACCTTTACTGTCAAGTGTCGAAAAAAAAATAATAATAATAATAATAAAATAAAATATCTATATATATATATATATATATATATATATATATAACAATAATATAAATAAACGGGTATGTATAGTCGGAATGGGAAGTCTGAGTTAAAAAGGGGTTCATATGATCGGTTCGGAGAAAGATTTGGGCCTGAAGGGGGTGTTTGGATTAACTGAGGTTAGCCTAGGTTAGATATGGGTTAAATATGGGTTAGCCTAGGTTTGGATTAACTAGAGTTGGCTTAACCCCAACGGAAACGGCATTTATAAGCCGCAAGCCGATCCATTTCTTCCCCCTTCTCTTCCGCGAGCCATTCCCTCCATCGCCCATTTGCCGCCAGCTCCCAGATAAACTGTGCTCGGCGATTTCTTCTGCCGAAGATCGTCTCAACGCTGCCAGCGGCCATCTGATCATCCTCCGTCGGCTATTCGCCACCAGCTCCCAGATAAGCTGTACTCGGCGATTTCTTTCGTCGAGGATCATCTCAACGCTGCCGGCGGCCATCCGATCGTCCTCCGTCGGCTGTACAGTAAGTAAATCTCTGGAAAATGGCTGGCGATGGAGGGATATAGATCGGTTTTAGAGGGTTGAATCCGTGGTGTTTGAATTGGGGGTTCTAGGTTTGTTCGTGCTTAAGATTGGGGTTTTGTTTTCGAACGGATTTCTGGGTGTATGTAGCTAGTTTTAGGCATTTAAACCAGTGTTAATGGAGTTAGAGATTTCTGCTAGCTGCGTGGATTTACGCTGGGCATTTCTAAGGGATGGATTGCTAGATGTTGTTAGGGATTTACCGGGTGGGTTTAAGGACAGAGGGAACGGTAGAAACGGGAGGAATCTTACCATCGGGTTGGATTGGGAATCGGCACAGATGTTGCTGCATCGGTGATCGGCGTTTGTGATTGAACGAATCTGTTGGAGCCTTTGCAGAGATGGGAAGAGGGTGCAGTTCGGTTGTAGCTATGGTGTAGGACAACTCCAGTCAAGGGTCTCGGAGGGGCTGTTTTATGTTTCCTAGAAATTCTCTTAGCTCTACCGATGGTTATAACAGTGAAATCGCTTTAGGTAGGAGCTAATTGTTAGTATAAATGTTGGAGTCATGGGAAAGTGGGGATTGCTGGTTTATAGATGAGACTTCAATGTTAGTAGAGGAGTTCTGTTATATTCTTTATCCCTTTACATGCTTAGCTAACTGTTCAGAAGATTTTTCTTTATGCTGTAGATGCTATGTAAGATGTTATAATTACCATCTACCTATGTATGAGGTTGGATGCTATGTATAGATATTTATGATTATCCATGATGTGCCATGTTATCATTTTAGTTTATTGTTCATCAAATCTTTCAAATGCCTATCTGCTATGTGAATCAGTTATAACTAACATCTACCTGTGTATGAGGTTAGATGCTATAAGTAAATGGGTGTCATTACCATCTATCTATGTATGAGTGTAGATGCTATATGTAAATGTGTGTAATTACCATCTACCTGTGTATGAGGTTAGATGCTATGTATAGATATTTATGATCATCCATGATGTGCCATGTTATCATTTTAGTTTATTGTTCATCAAATCTTTCAAATGCCTATCTGCTATGTGAATCAGTTATAACTAACATCTACCGGTGTATGAGGTTGGATGCTATGTATAGATATTTATGCTTATCCATGATGTGCCATGTTATCATTTTAGTTTATTGTTCATCAAATCTTTCAAATGCCTATCTGCTATGTGAATCAGTTATAACTAACATCTACCTGTGTATGAGGTTAGATGCTATAAGTAAATGGGTGTCATTACCATCTATCTGTCTATGAGTGTAGATGCTATATGTAAATGTGTGTAATTACCATCTACCTGTGTATGAAGTTAGATGCTATATATATAAATATATATATATATATATATATATGTATGTTTATCCATCTGTACCTAAAGTTAGATGCTACTTCATAATGTTTTGTGATATCATCCATCTGTATTCTGAGTTAAATGCTAGCTTAAAATGTTCAACTGTATATGAAGTGACAGATATGATTTACTATGATAAGAAATGGCAGACTTTCTTTATCTAGCTAATTGTATGTACATGAGTATTAGTGGTGCCTGGACGGGTTGGGCTTCCCAGGATGAGCTCTGGGAAGGGTCACCCAAATTGACAGATTGACTGATGACTGATGACTGATTCCCTTAGTTCTTTCTAGAGGTACCTCAGGATTGCACAAGAAAATAAGGTTTTTGACTGGCTCCGCATTTAAAAATGCAAAATGTGAGGTACCACGAAGATTTATGTTATATACAGTTAGCATGATAGAAAAACATGAATTCGGTTACTGTTTTGTTACATTTACATGTTCTTTTATAGGAAATGGTTGCACTTCATGTTTAGGTACAGAAAGTGAACGGGGAATTTGATGTTGAGCCTACCATGGTGCTATATTTGCATGTCTTGTTATGAGTTATTGATGCTAGGCCTGAGTTGCATGCTAGATATATTTTTAACTTTACGATTCATGTTTTGAAATTTGTTTTTATTTCCTCTCCTCTCTACGTTGTGTAGTTATCCTTGATTTACTTACTGGGCTGTGAACTCATGATGTCACTAAATGTTTACAGGTAGGGAGCTGAGCTCTCAGGTAGAGTTGGAAGAAGCGGGGGTGGTGTAACTGAGGAGATGACGATGAGCATGCCACACACTGTCCGGGACTTCAATGATGCAAGACTGTCTGAGTTGTAGGGTTGGAATGGATGAAATTACTTCAGTGAGGTGCTGAGTGAAGAGGCTGTAATTGAGACTCTTACTTGAAATTGAATAAAATAAAGAGGATTATCCAAACCGGTGTATGTGGTTTATGTGATAATAATTAGGGGTCGGGCTAAGGCCATATATATATATATATATATATATATATATATATATATATGTATCAGGTTGGGTCTTTTTATTTACCATGGCTGAAAATGGGCTAAACAACCTTGTTAACCAAATCGACTGATAATGACTCGATAGTAATCGATTGATTACATACATCGATCATCGCCACCAATGGCTTGATCGTAGCTGAATTTTCCGAAATTCAGCTATCAGAATCCAATTTCAGAAAATCATAACTAATTATACGTATATCGAAAAATCACGAAATTTGATACATATAATACTTATGACCAAAACAATGGGTGAAAAATGTTTTAAAAATATTTTACTCATAAAATAGTGAAATTGATACAAAATCCAAAAGTGACTAAAAACTTTAAAGTTTAAGCTCACTTTGTATCAATTTCATCAATGGTGATTGCTATCAAAAGATAGACTTCACCAAGGTTTTTCAAAATGGTTTCAAAATGTTTTCAAAACCTTATTTTGGATCATATTCCTTGCGCTCTATGTACATGACTTGTACACATGCTCTCCCAATGATCCACAAATAAAATTAGATGAGTTTTGGTTCAACTAGATGCAAAAACTATGCACCTTGAACTCAACTCATATCCTATCATCTCACATGTATCTATGGTGTATAAATACACATACATGTCAATTAGATGTGAGATGTGGGTTTTGTTCTCCCTAAACTAGGGTTTCATGCATTTTCTAAAGCAACTCTACTTGATTTCCTTATAAATGGGACTTCAAGTCATGTCATAGTCCTTAAATCAATTTTAATCAAGTTAATGCATGAATGTATGATCATGGCATAAAGATAGCATTATTAAAACATGGCCAATGATCATGATGTCATGGCATATGATAAAATCTAAAAACACATGACATTGGTCCTTAATCCTAATCATACTCATGACATATAAAATCATAGAAATAGGCATGATGTCATGACATGACATATGGCAATCAAAGCATGGCATATAAAATATATAGGTATAATAATACCTAAATTTTAATATTAATTGTCATTTCATATAATTAATTGCATTTTGCCATATTTCTAGTTTTCTCCCAAGTGTGCCAAAAACTCAAAATGGCACACTAACCCTTAAACCTAAATTGTGCCAATTTTGATCATTTTGACCACTAACTCAAATCCCTTACCAATTATCCCAAATTGGTAAACACTCTCCAAATGTTCTCCCCCAAACATTCAAGTGAAAATGTAAACCAAATGTTCTCCCCCAAACATTCTCCCCCTTTTTGACTAACATCAAAAAGGTTATCTCTCCAAGGAGGTCAATGTCTCATGTCCCAATGAGATCTTACAATCTCCCCCTTGATCCAAAAATACCTAGGATGCCTACCATCTTCCTAGTGATAAGTCACATATCACTCAAGAGAGGCAATCCTATTCACTCTCCCAATTTCCAAATTGGGTATCAAAAACCATCAATTTTCCCAATTGATGATACTCTCCCAATAACTTCTCCTTTTCAAGGAGAAAAACACATCCATCATCCCAAGATGGATACCTCCCCCTAAAGGCTTGCTCCCCCTTGACCATTGCACCAACAATGTCCTTGGGGAGTCCCTAAGCCAATAGGAACTCTAAACCATCAAAATTAAAGTTCTAAGTTCAAACTTGAACTTTCCAACCCTAAAATTGATACAAACCCTAAACACCTCTCCTAGTCCATATCCAATGGATTTTCACCCTTCATCATGCTTCCCAAAGCATATCCTAGGGTTAGGAGTGGTTAGGGACCTTTACTGTCAAGTCTCGAAAAAATAATAATAATAATAATAATAAAAATAAAATAAAATATCTAGATATATATATATATATATATATATATATATATATATATATATATATATATATATATATATATAACAATAATATAAATAAACGGGCATGTATAGTCGGAATGGGAAGTCTGAGTTAAAAAGGGGTTCATATGATCGGTTCGGAGAAAGATTTGGTCCTGAAGGGGGTGTTTGGATTAACTGAGGTTAGCCTAGGTTAGATATGGGTTAAATATGGGTTAGCCTAGGTTTGGATTAACTAGAGTTGGCTTAACCCCAACGGAAACGACATTTATAAGCCGCAAGCCGATCCAATTCTTCCCCCTTCTCTTCCGCGAGCCATTCCCTCCGTCGCCCATTCGCCGCCAGCTCCCAGATAAGCTGTGCTCGGCGATTTCTTCCACCGAAGATCGTCTCAACGCTGCCGGCGGCCATCCGATCGTCCTCCGTCGGCTGTACATTCCCTCCGTCGCCTATTCGCCGCCAGCTCCCAGATAAGCTGTACTCGGCGATTTCTTCCGCCGAGGATCGTCTCAACGCTGCCGGCGGCCATCCGATCGTCCTCCGTCGGCTGTACAGTAAGTAAATCTCTGGAAAATGGCTGGCGATGGAGGGATATAGATCGGTTTTAGAGGGTTGAATCCGTGGTGTTTGAATTGGGGGTTCTAGATTTGTTCGTGCTTAAGATTGGGGTTTTGTTTTCGAATGGATTTCTGGGTGTATGTAGCTAGTTTTAGGCATTTAAACCAGTGTTAATGGAGTTAGAGATTTCTGCTAGTTGCGTGGATTTACGCTGGGCATTTCTAAGGGATGGATTGCTAGATGTTGTTAGGGATTTACCGGGTGGGTTTAAGGACAGAGGGAACGGTAGAAACGGGAGGAATCTTGCCATCGGGTTGGATTGGGAATCGGCACAGATGTTGCTGCATCGGTGATCGACGTTTGTGATTGAACGAATCTGTTGGAGCCTTTGCAGAGATGGGAAGAGGGTGCAGTTCGGTTGTAGCTATGGTGTAGGACAACTCCAGTCAAGGGTCTCGGAGGGGCTGTTTTATGTTTCCTGGAAATTCTCTTAGCTCTACCGATGGGTATAACAGTGAAATCGCTTTAGGTAGGAGCTAATTATTAGTATAAATGTTGGAGTCATGGGAAAGTGGGGATTGCTGGTTTATAGATGAGACTTCAATGTTAGTAGAGGAGTTCTGTTATATTCTTTATCCCTTTACATACTTAGCTAACTGTTCAGAAGATTTTTCTTTATGCTGTAGATGCTATGTAAGATGTTATGATTACCATCTACCTGTGTATGAGATTGGATGCTATGTATAGATATTCTGCACCTAGCACACCCCAACAGAATGGTGTAGCAGAGCGAAGGAATAGGACTCTTATGGAGATGGTTAGATCGATGATGAGTTATGTTGACTTGCCAGATTCGTTCTGGGGATATGCTCTAGATACGGCGGTGTACATTCTGAACTTGGTTCCATCTAAATCTGTGCCTTCTACTCCCATAGAATTGTGGACTGGGTGAAAGCCTAGTCTAAGACATATTCGGATATGGGGAGTCCAACACATGTGCTGAAGGCAGATGGTGGTAAGTTGGAACCTCGTACAAAAGTACGCATGTTCATTAGCTATCCTAGAGGAACGAAAGGTGGTTTGTTTTATAGTCCTAGAGATCAGAGGGTGATCGTTAGCACGAACGCCAGATTTCTAGAGGAAGACTATGTGATGAGCCACAAGCCCAAGAGTAAAATTATTCTAGAGGAGTTAAAAGGGGAAGTCACTTCTTTAGTACCACCGGTACAAAAGGATATACCACATGTCACTGCACCGCGTGTCACAGAGGATACATAGGTGATACCTCGTCATAGTGGGAGGGTTGTGAGACAGCCTGATAGATTCATGTTCTTGGGAGAATCTTCTGATTTGGTCCCTGGTGAACATGAACCTGATCCTTGAACATATGACGAGGCAATCCAAGATAAAGATGCAGTATCTTAACAAAGTGCAATGAATGCTGAGATTGAATCTATGGATTCAAATCAGGTCTGGGAGCTAGTAGAACCACCCGATGGTGTAAAAACCATTGGATGCAAGTGGATCTACAAGAGAAAGAGAGGAATAGATGGGAAGGTTGAGACCTTCAAAGCGAGGCTTGTTGCGAAGGGGTATACTCAGAAAGAGGGTATCGATTATGAGGAGATATTTTCGCCGGTAGCCATGCTTAAGTCTATCCGGATTCTCTTATGCATAGCAGCTCATATGGATTATGAGGTGTGGCAGATGGATGTCAAGATAGCTTTCCTTAATGGAAGTCTTGAGGAAAACATCTACATGAAGCAACTAGAGAGATTCATTGCTAAGGGCAAAGAGCATCTTGTATGTAAGCTTAATCGATCCATTTATGGATTGAAACAAGCTTTGAGGTCTTGGAACATCCGGTTTGATGAGGTGATCTAGTCTTATGGATTTATTCAAAGTCCGAATGAGTCTTGTGTATACAAGATATGTGACGAAAACGTAGTGGCATTTCTTGTACTATACATACATGACATTTTGTTGATTGACAATAATATCAAGGTGTTATCGGACATAAGGGTATGGTTGTCCAAACAGTTTGATATGAAGGACTTTGGAGAGGTAGGACACATCCTTGGGATCAAGGTTATAAGGGATCGCAGGAAAAGGATGTTTGTGTTTATCCCAAGCTTCATACATAGACACGATTATGGAGCATTTTAGCATGTAGAACTCCAAGAAGGGTTTTCTACCTTTTAGGCATGGAGTTCCTTTATCTAAGGAGATGTGTCCTAGATCATCTGAGGAGATAGAGGAGATGAAGGCGGTTCCTTATGCTTCGGCAGTAGGAAGCCTCATGTCTGTGATGCTCTGTACGAGACCAGATATCTGCTTTACCGTGGGCATGGTCAGCAGATATCAGAGTAATCTAGGATAGGGACATTGGACTGCAGTAAAGCATATATTGAAGTGCCTGAGAAGGACTAGGGATTATATGTTGGTTTACCGGGCAGACCAATTACTCCCTGTGGGTTACACGGATTCTGACTTCCAATCTGATAGAGATAACAGTAAGTCTACCTCAGGTTTTGTGTTTACTTTGGGAGGTGGAGCCATTGTATGGAGGAGTGTCAAGCAGAAATGCATGGCGGACTCCACCATGGAAGCTGAGTATATGGCAGCCTCTGAGGCAGCCAAAGAAGTTGTATGGCTCAGGAACTTCCTGATGGACTTGGATGTGATTCCTGGTTTGCCCAGAACTATCACAATTTATTGTGATAATAATGGTGCAGTTGCAAACTCGAAGGAACCACGAGCCCATAAGGCTAGTAAACACATAGAGCACAAGTACCACCTAATACGAGAAATCGTAAAGGAGGTAGAAGTTGTTGTAGCCTAGATTGAATCAGAGGATGACCTGGTAGACCCTTTTCACAAAGGCCCTTCTAGCGAGAGCTTTGATAGGCATGTGGAGGGAAGGGGAATCAGATGTATGGCAGTATGAGGACAGCATAGTCTTTTAGTATAAGTGGGAGATTGTAGGGATGTATACTGAAAAGTCTATCTTTTCTATGAACATCTTTATTTTTGAAATAAGAATCACATGATCATTGTTTGCATATTTTTATTCATATTGTCTAATACTTTACATTGTAGATAACATGGTGTGTGGTGTCACACAAGAGATCATGTTATCGACCCCTTAAAAGGTATAAGTAAAGGCTCACAAGCGAGATGACTTTGGACAAACCATTGGAATTGTTGTAGTGTGATTTGGTGTTGGTTTGTCTTGACCATAGAATCACACTAGTGCACTTTGTGTGTATTGAGCAGGACCGACTTAGAGGTGATTCGATTTATTACTGACTATATAATCGAATCGGGCCTCAGATATTATTTAGTACATGCTCTTAATCCCGATATAATAACGGACACATATACTTAGTACTCATCTCTTTGATTTACCAATGGGCGAGATTTATAAATTAAATCGATAGACTCGGTAAGTTGGGAGATGATATTATTTATATGGTGTGTTGTTGATTATAAGAGGAAACCGTGTCCTATATATTAGGATGATGATGTCCCCTTGAGGAGCTCATAAGGTTCATCATGTAAACCCTGCAGGTGGACTTGGTCCGGCATGATGAAAATGTTGAGTGGTACTACTCAAGGAGTTAGATGTTGATTAATTAATGGTCAGTAAATTAATTAATTGATGGACATTCAAGATCTTAAACACGGGGAGAAAATGTACAAATAATATATGGAGCCCATATTATCATATGGGCGTTGGTGAGGTAGATCAATGATGAACCTTTAGTGGATTGGATCATCATTAGTGGATCGGACTTTATGTTGGATTGATCCATGGGTGGCCAAGACCCAACTCCTCCTCATGGCCCTAATGTTGGGTTTCGGGCACCGCGGCGTGTGTGTGTTCGATCACGTTTCGCAAACATGAGCACAACAGAAGTAATAAAAATAATAAATCTACATTTATTACAACACACACATCACACGCATGTATATTACAACAAGTGTAGACATAACCGTAAATTTAAATTTGCAATAAAAGGAAATTTAACTACGTTATACCTTTCGTATGACGTGTAGCGGGAACGGCATCAACCGGAACGATCCTCGCTAGAATCGTCTCTATCCGTATCCACGCCGAGTTCCTCGGGATGACTTCGCTAAGCCACGAGCTTCGTCTTTGTACGGGTTACTAGCCTCGTGTTGAAGACGACGTGATCGAGAGATGATCACGATCCGAATCCAAATTCGGATCCTAAGACGAGTCCTCAAAACTCGCTTCTCCGGAGAGGTATTCGTCAACCAATTGACGAATCCTTCGTCCTCCACCTCAGAGGATTACCGGAGATTGAATCCCCGGTAAGTTAGCCGCTGTCGGAGCTCTAACCGTCGTCCAAACGACGCTCCGACCAGAGGAGAACAAGCTGTCCAGAAAACTGGACAGCTTTGGTGGAGGTGATAGGCGCCGGCCAACCAAGGGAGATAGAGCTCACCTTGATGCCAAACCTGAAGGAGATCACCGGAGCACTAACCGGCAGTAGCTCGACGCCGGCGTGGGGGAAGGAAGCAGCCTTCTGGACGCCGGTTGGAGGAGCTTTGGGCGGCAGCAATAGGTTGGCACCGAGAGCTCCAATAAGGAGGTGGGCGGCAACTTTAGGGCAAGGGGTTTATGGATTAGGGCTTAATTATTCCTTAAGCCCTCTTTTATAGAGAACTAATTCTCTTAATGGTTATTGAATCATAACCATTAGGCCCGTTAACCCGCTCCATTAAGATAAGTTAAAATAAACCAAACCATGATGGTTTATTTTAAGTTAAAACGAACCGAACCAACTTTTGGTTCATTCGTTTAAAATAAACCAAACCCTTTGGTTTATTCTCCTCCATTGGATTAGAACCAAACCATTTTGGTTCATCCATTACGTCTTCATAAGACTCGGCCCATCCACGCTTCCATTGCGACTGAAACGATTTCATGCTCGCTTTATGTTTGGTCCAACCAAACCTAGTTTCTCTCGGTCTGAGAATCCCATTCTCAAGCTCGTTTTAAATCCTTTGGATTACGCTTGTTGTGCGTGTGACCAAATAGGTTATCGGTTTATGTTGGCCGTCTATAATTAACCATTAATTATAGAACGATCATGAGTGGCACCTAGTAGTACATCATGATCCCCAATTAACCGAAAAGATCAACGGTTGATCCAGAACTATTTCTGAAACCCTTCATCAGCTCGAATGATTCGTGCCCCATTCCCTTCACTCATCTTATACCCACTTGGTTCAGGACATGGTCTATAGTGTCAGTCCCCACTAGGCTGACTACGTCACACCTAGCCCAAGTATCATTTCCTCGTCCTACGGATTCTAGTTACTGCACATGTATCGAAGAGTACCTTACTCTAAACATGTAATGCTTTGGCCAAAGACTTTAGTAACAATCCGACGAGAGGCCATGGGTATACATATCCTCGCAAGGAGTGATGAATCCTTTATAGGCTATTCAAACACCTTCGATCACTTCGACTTATACCCAATCATCCCGGGTCCACATCTCCTTAGAGATGTTTGCTTAAGATGTCAAAGCATAAGTCTCCATGATCAAGATGACTTGACTACCGCAAGTCAAAGGAACATCGCACTTAAGCTCTGATAAGAACTTCATTGACATATCTATATATGCAGAGAACCATATGAAGTCTTACTACTGGTCACTCCAATGAACTAGTTACCATAACTAGCATCCACGATCAACTCGACATCATAATGTCTCCCCGGAGAATCACCGCTTGGATACACCAAGGAGTATACCTCGTGCTAGTCTCGACAGAATTGATGGTGTCCAAATCCATCAATTCATCGACTAGGGATAATTTCGATACATCACAATTACACATGTAGAGATACTCACTAGTTGTGATCCAATCACAAATTCTCTCATGCTGTGAATTGCATCGTGGACATTCAGTAAATGAGTTTAAGATCCAATCAAATACATGAAACATGTATACTCAAATAGTGAATCTTCATTTATCATATAAATGGTTCATACATAAGGCGATTGCCTTAGGACATCTCTCATATATTACTAACAGACTCCCACTTGGCCTAATGCCAATCGCTACGGTATCCAATACCATAAGCACTAACATGACCCTCAAACTTACTTTGAGGTAATGCTTTAGTCAAAGGATCCGCTAAGTTCCTTTCAGTGGGAATTTTCTCGATTTGTATTTCGTTCCTACTGATGATCTCTCTGATAAGATGATAGCGGCGAAGCACATGTTTGGATCGTTGATGAGACCTTGGCTCTTTCGCCTATGCAATTGCTCCATTGTTGTCGCAGTAGACCGGTATTGCTTCAACAATTGCCGGAATCACACCAAGTTCATGAACGAACTTCTTGATCCAAACCGCTTCCTTTGCTGCTTCCGAAGCTGCAATGTATTCTGCCTCAGTGGTAGAATCCGCTACAGTCTCTTGTTTGGAACTTTTCCAACTCACTGCGCCCCCATTCAAGGTGAACACGTATCCAGACTGAGACCTGGAATCATCCTTGTCTGTCTGGAAGCTGGCATCCGTATACCCGTGTATCACCATGTCCCCTTCTCCATATATTAGGAACACATCCTTAGTTCTTCTCAAGTACTTAAGGATCGTCTTAATAGCCGCCCAATGATCCATTCCTGGATCGGACTGGTATCTGCTCGTGACACTCAGAGTGTATGATACATCGGGCCTCGTACATAACATAGCATACATGATAGATCCTATTGCGGATGCATAGGCAATCTTACTCATGCAAATCCTCTCGTCTTCTGTGCGCGGACACATAGTCTTCGAAAGGTGTACCCCATGCCTGATGGGTAGGAAACCTTTCTTGGATTTCGACATGCTAAACCTCTTTAGCACTTGGTCTTTATATATGTAGACTGTGAAAGACCAAGCAACCATTTCGATCTATCTCTATAGATCTTAATCCCAAGGATGTAGGTTGCTTCTCCCAGGTCTTTCATGGAGAATGTCTTGGATAACCAAACCTTAACTGACTGTAAGATTGACACATCGTTTCCTATAAGTAATATGTCATCGACATACAATACTAGGAACACGACTGCACTCCCACTAACCTTCTTGTACACACAAGGTTCTTCTGGATTTTGTGAGAAATCAAACTTTTTGATCGTCTCATCAAAATGGATATTCCAGCTCCTGGATGCTTGCTTCAATCCATAAATGGACCGTCGCAATTTGCATACCTTGGTTTTATCAACCGATGTGAAACCCTCAGGCTGTATCATATACACGTCCTCGAGCAGGTTTCCATTAAGGAAAGCTATTTTCACATCCATCTGCCATATCTCATAATCATAATGAGCCGCTATGGCCAGGAGCATCCGAATGGATTTAAGCATAGCTACAGGCGAATAGGTTTCGTCATAATCAACGCCTTGTTTTTGACGATATCCTTTCGCCACCAATCTAGCCTTAGAGGTAATCACATTACCATCCATGTCGATTTTCTTCTTGAAAACCCACTTGCACCCTATAGGCTTTATGCCTTCAGGTGGGTCAACCAGGTTCCAAACTTGGTTTTCATACATGGAATCCATTTCCGACTTCATGGCACCAAGCCACTTATCTCTTTCTGAACTTGTCAGCACTTCTTCATAACTGGTAGGCTCCTCATCATCAATGAGTAACACGTCGTTCGATTCACTTACGAGAAATCCACATCTCTCAGGAATATTGCGTGTTCTACCAAATCTACGAAGATGTGGTGTTACAATAGGTCCAGCCGATTGCTCATCACTATGAGTTGTCGGCTGTTGTGCTTCACCAGGTATCTCATCAATGTCTATTTGAGTCTCTCGAGCCTCCTCAAGCTCGACGACACTCCCACTGTTTTCTTGCAAGAGAAACTCTTTCTCTAGAAACACAGCATGCCTTGAAACAAACACCTTTTGTTCCACAGGATGATAGAATTGGTAACCCCTCGTTTCCTTAGGGTATCCAATAAATAGACATTTATCAGACTTAGCATCCAATTTTTCTGATACTGTCCGCTTCACATAAGCAGGACAACCCCATATCTTCAAGTAAGATACATGAGGTTTTTTACTATTTCATATCTCATATGGAGTAGTTGAGACTACCTTGGTAGGCATTCTGTTTAACAAGTAAACAGTTGTCTGAAGTGCATAGCCCCAAAAGGACTTGGGAAGAGTCGCATGATTCATCATTGACCTGACCATGTCCAACAAGGTCCGGTTACGCCTCTCAGATACACCATTATGCTGTGGTGTATAGGGCGGAGTCCATTGAGACAATATACCATTGTCCCTTAGGTAATCAAGAAACTCCTGACTCAAGTATTCACCACCTCGATCCGATTGAAGTATTTTAATACTCTTGTCATGTTGTTTCTCTACTTCATTTCTGAATTCTTTGAACCTTTCAAAGGCTTCAGACTTGTGTTTCATCAAGAACACATACCCAAACCGTGAGTGATCATCGGTGAAGGTAATGAAATAGCTATAGCCTCCTAATGCTTGAGTTGACATAGGTCCACATACATCAGTATGTATTAGACCTAGTAACTCTCCCACTCGTTCACCTTTTCCAGTAAAAGGTAACTTAGTCATCTTGCCTTTTAAGCATGATTCGCATGTATCGTATGAATCCAATTCAAACGATTCCAGAATTCCACATCGGTGTAATTCGGACATGCGTTTCTTGCTTATATGGCCAAGACGACAATGCCACATATAGGAGTCTATTTGATTATCCTTTCGAGCACGCATGTTGCTCGCTTCGATATTGAAAATGTCACTGGATACGTCCAACGTATAAATGCCATTACTCAAAGTTCCAGTTAAATAAAGTACGCCATTCAAAGTTATATAACAACATTTGTTACTAAACGTCAAATGGAAACCATTTCTATTTAAACAGGAAATAGAAACAATGTTCTTTATTAGAGAAGGAACATAATAGCAATTGTCCAGTTCCAAGACTAGTCCACTAGGGAGCTTCAGCAAATAAGTTCCGATGGCGACCGTAGCAACCTTTGCTCCATTGCCAACTCGCAAATTTGACTCCCCTCTGACAAGTCTTCTTCTATTCTTAGCCCCTGTATGTCATTACATATATGTGAGCCACACCCAATATCCAATACCCAAGTGTCTAAGGAAATAGAATGACAATCAATAACGAAGATACCTGAAGAGGATGGGGCATCGGATGCCTTCTTCTTCTTCATGGACTCAAGATAAATCTTGCAGTTTCTTCGCCAGTGGCCTTCCTTGCCACAGTGATGGCAAGTGCCCTTTTACGCTGGTTCCGCCTTCTTTGCCTTTTTGTTCTTTCCTTTCTTCTATTCTTTTGCCTTCCTCTTAGAACCTTTCTTTGAGGAATCAACTAACAGAACCGCCTTCTCCTCATGCTTCACAGAAGGCTCCACAGTCTTCAGCATATTGAGGAGCTCGGGAATGGTGGATTCCAATTTGTTCATCCGATAGTTCATCACAAATTGCGAGAAACTCTTGGGCAAACAATGCAGAATTAAGTCAATACTTAACTCATGATCCATCACAAAACCGAGGGTAGCTAGCCGCTTGATGTACCCGTTCATCTTTAGCACAAACTGCACTACAGACGAACCTTCTTGCATCTTCGTGGTGAAGAGGAGCCTAGAGACCTCGAACCTTTCGGATCTCGCTTGCTCATCGAACAACTCATGAAGATGGAATACCATAGTATTAGCATCCATATGCTCATGCTGCTTTTGCAGCTCAGGTACCATCGCCGCTAGCATGATGCAACTCGCCAGCTCAGAATCTGCCACATGCTTCTGATAGACCAACATTTGGTCTGGAGTTGCATCGTCCTTAGGACGGTCAGGAAGAGGCTCTTCAAGGACATATGCAAGATTTTCTACCTTGAGAATAATTCTCAGGTTTCTAAGCCAGTCCAGGAAGTTAGGCCCAGTCAGTTTGTTCGAATCCAAAATAGTGCACAAATTCAAAGACGTCATGATCAATTTATTGACCTAGAAATACAAAACGAGCATATATGAGAAAATGATTTTAAAAATGCATCAATATACATTTATAAATCCCATTCATTTTTTGAATTTCAAAAACCCCAAAATCACTTCGAGAGATCGTAGGTCCATCTCCGAATGGGCTGATATCCATCATAGATATGAACAACCTTGGAGAGAGTCCAACAAGCCATTCATAACTACGATGGTAGGTATCAAATATACCAATTGCATATCACGTATATGCAACTATCACAATGTGCTATCAACTAATTGAATGTTCACACATACATCGGGTTGTTAACACATTAACAAGTATGCATCATATGCATAGCACCCAACTTCACCTCCCTTCACATCGACCTTGGAGAGAGTCCAACAAGCCGATGCTCCAGGTTAAAGCCAACCCATTAATCGGGAAATAGTTTTAATATGGTTAGAGCGCATTCAACCAATTAGCCCAGCTTGGAGAGAGTCCAACAACCAAAGCTAACGATTGACCTCTGACTCTTACCATATTAGTATTAAACTATTCCATGGTTTGAATATGTTCGGGTTCGAGCCGAGCTTGGAGAGAGTCCAACAACCCAAACAAGAAATGGAACTCTGGTTCTAACCATATTAATGGAAGGTGTAGGCTTTAATATTGAGTTAGGGTTTTTATGTCTCATCCTCTTTGCATGCAAATAACTATTATCTACATGGCATGGCATACATGACATACATCTACATGTCACGACATGCATGACATAATGATATGCATCTAATGCAATTACATGGCATACAATTATGTCATGTGTATAATTTCCTTATATGTCATAACTATTTATGGAAATAAAATATGTTTAAGATTTTATTCTCCAAATCAAATCATAATTAAATTAGGAAACAAATTTCCAAATCTAATCACATATTTTATTTATAGAATTATTTGATTAAGGAAAATCTATTTAGGAAACCAATTTCCTAAATCATTAAAAAAACTTATGGAAATAAAATATTTTAAGATTTGATTTCCCAAATCAAATCATGATTAAATTAGGAAACAAATTTCCACAATCTAATCAAATATTTTATTTATGGAAAATATCAATTTCCATAAATACTTCCAACTTTCCAAAAGTGGAAGATTTCCATAAATACTTCAAGACTTTCCAAAATTTAAAAATTTCCATAAATACTTATAAATTTCCAAAATTAGAAAATTTCCAGAAATAACATTATGACTATCGCAAAACCATTTGTGCTTCGTTCGGTTACGTATTGCTTTCCCACTTTATTGGATATTCGAACACTTACTTGGCGTGTGTGTTCGATCACGTTTCGCAAACATGAGCACAACGGAAGCAATAAAAATAATAAATCTACATTTATTACAACACACACATCACACGCATACATATTACAACAAGTGTAGACATAACCGTAAATTTAAATTTGCAATAAAAGGAAATTTAACTACGTTATACCTTTCGTATGACGTGTAGCGGGAACGGCATCAACCGGAACGATCCTCGCTAGAATCGTCTCTATCCGTATCCACGCCGAGTTCCTCGGGATGACTTCGCTAAGCCACGAGTTTCATCTTCGTATGGGTTACTAGCCTCGTGTTGAAGACGATGTGATCGAGAGATGATCACGATCCAAATCCAAATTCGGATCCTAAGACGAGTCCTCAAAACTCGCTTCTCCAGAGAGGTATTCGTCAACCAATTGACGAATCCTTCGTCCTCCACCTCAGAGGATTACCGGAGATCGAATCCCCGGTAAGTTAGCCGCTGTCGGAGCTCTAACCGTCATCCAAACGACGCTCCGACCAAAGGAGAACAAGCTGTCCAGAAAACTGGACAGCTTTGGTGGAGGTGATAGGCGCCGGCCAACCAAGGGAGATAGAGCTCACCTTGATGCCAAAACTGAAGGAGATCACCGGAGCACTAACCGGCAGCAGCTCGACGCCGGCGTGGGGGAAGGAAGCAGCCTTCTGGACGCCAGTTGGAGGAGCTTTGGGCGGCGGCAATAGGTTGGCACCGAGAGCTCCAATAAGGAGGTGGGCGGCAACTTTAGGGCAAGGGGTTTATGGATTAGGGATTAATTATTCCTTAACCCTCTTTTATAGAGAACTAATTCTCTTAATGGTTATTGGATCATAACCATTAGGCCCGTTAACCCGCTCCATTAAGATAAGTTAAAATAAACCAAACCATGATGGTTTATTTTAATTTAAAACGAACCGAACCAACTTTTGGTTCATTCGTTTAAAATAAACCAAACCCTTTGGTTTATTCTCCTCCATTGGATTAGAACCAAACCATTTGGTTCATCCATTACGTCTTCATAAGACTTGGCCCATCCACGCTTCCATTGCGACTGAAATGATTTCATGCTCGCTTTATGTTTGGTCCAACCAAACCTAGTTTCTCTCAGTCTGAGAATCCCATTCTCAAGCTCGTTTTAAATCCTTTGGATTACGCTGGTTGTGCGTGTGACCAAATAGGTTCTCAGTTTATGTTGGCCGTCTATAATTAACCATTAATTATAGAACGATCATGAGTGGCACCTAGTAGTACATCATGATCCCCAATTAACCGAAAAGATCAACGGTTGATCCAGAACTATTTCTGAAACCCTTGGCCTCGAATGATTGGCCCCATTCCCTTCACTCATCTTATACCCACTTGGTTGGGACATGGTCTATAGTGTCAGTCCCATTAGTGACTACGTCACACCTAGCCCAAGTATCATTTCCTCGTCCTACGGATTCTAGTTACTGCACATGTATCGAAGAGTACCTTACTCTAAACATGTAATGCTTTGGCCAAAGACTTTAGTAACAATCCGACGAGAGGCCATGGGTATACATCTCCTCCCAAGGAGTGGTGAATCCTTTATAGGTTATTCAAACAGCTTCGATCACTTCGACTTATACCTGTTGGGAATTGAATGCCCGCTAGAGGGGGGGTGAATAGCGTGTGACCCGTACGTAGATGGAATTCGATCTCGGTCGTGTCTACAATTTTCTTAGCGCAGCGGAATATAGAAATGAAAGCAATAACGAAATACACAACACACGAACACAATTATTTAACGTGGTTCGGAACCGCACGGTTCCTACTCCACGGATCGGGTTCGTACGAACCCTAGTGATGCCAATCACACACCACTATAAAACACTCCTTCTCGGAACAATCCGGAGGCGGAGAAACCTCGTACAAATGTTCTTACAACAATAAGAAGTAAATACAAGCAAAATACAAGAATGAAATACAATGCAAGTAAAGAAAACTACTTTACTAGAGCTTTTGATTTGCTTGCTTTTGGTTGTCTTGAACTAGCCTTGAAGGACTGGAAAAGCACCAACTCTTCCCCTTCTAATCGCCCAAGAAAACTGATACTTCAATCCTCCCACGAACAGCTCCTTTTAACCTGCGTCGGGCTGGATTTCCGCCTATCAGTCGACTGCCATAAGTCCCCAGTCGACTGATGCCACTGTTGTCGTGAGACAACGGCTCAATCCACGTCGGAAAAGTTCCAACGGGACTCTTGGCAGTCGACTGCCAACATTGGCGATGATTGCCGGTAGCGTAATCGGGCCGATCGACACGAGCATTCTGTCAGCGGTGAACCTTGGTGGCGATCGGCCATCTTGGCGATCAAGAATGAGGTTTTAAACCAAGTATGGTGCCCCCATACTTGCTAGACCACCCTTAGCCTAGACCTAAGCCTTCTAGCCACCTCCATCAGCCTCACGCCTCTCGGATCCCTCCAAGTCATCCATGACTTGTTCATCCATCGCGCTAGCTTCCAGGTGCTTCCATCGGCTATGTCATGCTAACGGTGTCTACACCGCCAAGGCACATTGGACTTACGCTGCCAAGACTCCGCTTGGACTTTACGCCGCCAATATCAATCCCCTTGGACTTCCCAAATGCCAAGACTCAAGCTTGGACTTTCCCTTGACAACCCATGTTGGACTTTTCATGCCAAGACCCATGCTTGGACTTTCCATTTGCCAAGACCCATGCTTGGACTTCCCAATTGCCAAGTGTCCCACTTGGACTTTCCATGCCAAGTACCCATGACTTGGACTTTACCTTGCCAAGACCCATGCTTGGACTTTCCCATAATCACATGGTCAACCCTGGTCAACCATCAAGTCAATTATAACCTGGGTCGATTGTATAAACAATCTCCCCAACATATTAACCGACATTAATGTCAAACATCAATGCCAATCCTATGTCAAACATACTTTGTCAAACATCAAAACATCACTCGAGTCAAACTCGAGTCCTGGTCAATCGTGACCTGGGCCGATTGCACCAACAATCTCCCCCTTTTTGATGTTTGACAAAAACCAAACACATCATTTGAGTTAGACCACTAGCTCAAATCCCTTACCAATTATCCCAAATTGGTAAACACTCACCAAATGTTCTCCCCCAAACATTCAAGTGAAAATGTAAACCTAATGTTCTCCCCCAAACATTCTCCCCCTTTTTGACTAACATCAAAAAGGTTTTCTCTCCAAGGAGGTCAATGTCTCATGTCCCAATGAGATCTTACAATCTCCCCCTTGATCAAAAATACCTAGGATGCCTACCATCTTCCTAGTGATAAGTCCCATATCACTCAAGAGAGGCAATCCTATCTCATTTTCCCAATTTCCAAATTGGGTATCAAAACACCCATCAATTTTCAATTGATAACATTCTCCCCATAAAAAAAACATCCATCATCCCAAGATGGATACCTCCCCCTAAAGGCTTGCTCCCCCTTGACCATTGCACCAACAATGTCCTTGGAAAGCCCCTAAGCCAATAGGAACTCTAAACCATCAAAATTAAGGTTCTAAGTTCAACATAGAACTTTTACTCACCCTAAATTTGATACTTTGACCTAACATAACTCCTAATCCATATCCAATGGATTTTCACCCTTCATAATGCTTCCCAAAGCATATCCTAGGGTTAGGAGTGGTTAGGAACCTTTACCATAGCTGAACACGGGCTAAACAAACCTTGTTAACCCGAAATCAGACCTGGCAATGACTCGATAGTAATCGGCCGAATCACATATATCACGATCGCCAACTATGGTACGATCGTAGCTGAAATTCCCGAATTTTAGCTATCAGATCGAATTTTAGAAATTCATAAATAATTATACGTATATCGAAAAATCACGAAATTTTATACGTATAGTACTTATGACCAATACAATGGGTGAAAAATGTTTGAAAAATATTTTACCCATAAAATAGCGAAATTGATACAAAATCCAAAAGTGACTAAAAACTTTAAAGTTTAAGCTCACTTTGTATCAATCTCATCAATGGTGATTGCTATCAAAAGATAGACTTCACCAAGGTTTTCTAAATTGATTTTAAAATGATTTCAAAACCTTATTTTGGATCATATTCCTTGGGCTCTATGTACATGACTTGTACACAAGCTTTCCCAATGATCCACCAACAAAATTAGATGAGTTTTAGTTCATCTAGATGCAAAAACTATGCACCTTGAACTTAACTCATATCCTAGCATCTCACATGTATCTAGGGTGTATAAATACACATACATGTCAATTGGATGTGAGATGTGGGTTTTGTTCTCCCTAAACTAGGGTTTCATGCATTTTTCTAAGGCAACTCTACTTGATTCCCTTATAAATGGGACTCCAAGTCATGTCATAGTCCTTAAATCTATTTTAACCAAATTGTCTTAAATGCATGAATGATTATGGCATTTAGAGATGATATAGATAAACACATGCTCATAATCATGATACCATGGCATAATATGAAATCTATAACACATGACATTAATCCAAAAACCTAAGCATACTCATGACATATCAATTCATAGAAATAGGCATGATGTCATGACATGACATATGGCAAACAAAACATGGCATATAAAATGTATAGGTATAATAATACCTAAATTTTAATATTAATTGCCGTTTGTTGAGACTTGTTGGGATTTAAACATATTTTGCCATATTAACCTAATCTCCCTAGTGTGCCAAAAACCCAAAATGGCACACTAACCTCTAAACCTAAATTGTGCCAATTTGATGATTTTTCTTAATTTTAAAAATGCATTGGCACATCCTAAGATCTTTTAGGATATTAATTCAAATCTACTTCCAAGGTAACCATAACCTTGAAAATGACCTAAAATGCCACCTTTACCATGGTTAGGTTAACTACCCTTCCATTTAAAGTTGGCACACCCTAACCCATTTAGCGTGAATCAAACACGCTCTTAGGAACCCAAAACCGATTTGAGCTCCTAGGATTAACTAGGTATTCCTTAGGGATAACCTCCCTAGATACCTTCCTAATGACCCTCCTAGGCTTGTTAGCCTTGGTCATTTGGGTCTTACCTAGGTTGACTCTAGGGGTGACTCCCCTTGCAACCTTCTTAGTGGCCACCCTAGGTTTCCTAGAAACCCTAGCCACTAGGCACACCCTTTGGTCAACTCTAGGGATGACTTCCCTATTGACCTTGGTCTTCCTAGACCTAGTTAGTGTTCCATAATCTAATGGAACACTATGATAAGCTACCTTAGGCTTAGGTTTGTGACCCAAACCTTGCTTGCCCTTGGTTGACTTTTGACTCTTAGGTCCTTGGTGTTGACTTTGACTTTTGGACCTTGACTTTTGATCATTTGACCCTTTAAATTGATTTTGTATAATTTTAAGGGTCTTCTCAAGTTTTTCAAGCCTT
This sequence comes from Wurfbainia villosa, assembly GCA_025175895.1. Taxonomy (NCBI): domain Eukaryota; kingdom Viridiplantae; phylum Streptophyta; class Magnoliopsida; order Zingiberales; family Zingiberaceae; genus Wurfbainia; species Wurfbainia villosa. Next base: position 30,339,274 of record CM045992.1, on the reverse strand, counting down.
GACCTCAAGACTTGATTCTCTAATTCTAATTGCCCAATTTTTGAATTTTGATTTAAATCATGGGCATGGGACTTTCTAGGCATATGCCTAGTCCATTTGGGATTAAGACCTAGGTGCTCTTGCACCTTTCTAATGGTCTCCCTAGGTAAAGTTTTTCTAGAGTTATTTGACCTAGGTTTGTCCTTAGATAAGTTGTTTTTAGGGACATTAGTCCCAAATTTCTCCCTATTACCTAAGTAGACATTCTTAGCTCCTAAGCAAAAATACTTGTTCCTATTAGCATACTTTTCATAAATTGCAAGTGAATTGAAATCCCTAGCATGCTTTTGCTTATAAATTGAAGAAGGAGCAAAATTAGAAGTTACCCTAGGGTTTGCCTTAGCTCCCCCTACATATGATGCTCCATTTTGAGTCTTCTTGTCCCCCTTCCTGCATTGACTCCGGAAATGTCCCGGTTGTCGGCACTTGAAGCAAATTACTTGTTCTTTGCTCTTTTGCGTTGAGGGACCGACATCCTTGACCTTTGGAGCCGTAGGAGTCTTCTTCACCTTCTAAGGGCACTTATTCTTGTAGTGTCCTTGCTCCCTACACTCAAAGCATATAATATTCATTTTATTATTAATTGACATGCTTGAGTTACCTAGGGTGGTGGAGACCGGAATTGAATTTTGGGCTTCTTCATCTTGTCCGGATGTCGAAGCTTCTTGGTATTGCTCCGGTGTTGAGGAAACTCTAATCTCCTCCTCAATCCTAGAAGTAGATGCTTCTTCCACTTCCTCCACCAACCCGGAAATTGACTCCCTATCAACTTCCGATTCTACTTCCTCTTCCTCTTTGGATGTTGATGATCTCTCAACCTCCAAGTCCTCACTTCCTTGTGAGGATGATGCATTAGCCTCTTCGGTCTCTTCCTCTTGGACCATTGATGGGCTTTCATGGAGCTTTGCCAAATCGCTCCATAGCTCCTTAGCATCCATGCATTCACCTAGGCTACACAAGAATTCATTTGGAATTAAATCAAAAATGAATTTGATTACCTTCTTGTTTTTCTCGAATCTTTGGAGTTGATCTTCACTCCATCTCTTCTTCTTGAGGAAGCCACCTTTTGGTCCTCTAGGATACTCAAATCCTTCCATTAATAGAGATCATTCCTCGAAGTCCCTCATCATCAAAAAATCTTCAATTCTTCTCTTCCAAGAATCGAATCCTTCTTGTCCATATAATGAGTACGGGACCGGTGTGTTGATGTCCCATCCAAGCTTGTCTTGGAATTCCATCTTTACCCTCTAGCGTCTTGCTCCCGGTTGTTAATCTGTTGAAGAGCCACCAGGCTCTGATACCACTTGTTGGGAATTGAATGCCCGCTAGAGGGGGGGTGAATAGCGTGTGACCCGTACGTAGATGGAATTCGATCTCGGTCGTGTCTACAATTTCGTTAGCGCAGCGGAATATAGAAATGAAAGCAATAACGAAATACACAACACACGAACACAATTATTTAACGTGGTTCGGAACCGCACGGTTCCTACTCCACGGATCGGGTTCGTACGAACCCTAGTGATGCCAATCACACACCACTATAAAACACTCCTTCTCGGAACAATCCGGAGGCGGAGAAACCTCGTACAAATATTCTTACAACAATAAGAAGTAAATACAAGCAAAATACAAGAATGAAATACAATGCAAGTAAAGAAAACTACTTTACTAGAGCTTTTGATTTGCTTGCTTTTGGTTGTCTTGAACTAGCCTTGAAGGACTGGAAAAGCACCAACTCTTCCCCTTCAAATCGCCCAAGAAAACTGATACTTCAATCCTCCCACTCCTTTTAACTGCGGCCGATTTCCGCTTATCACGACCGCCATAAGTCCCTCCGATCGATGCCACTGTTGTCGTGAGACAACGGCTCAATCCACGTCGGAAAAGTTCCAACGGGACTCTTGGCGCGATCGCTAACATTGGCGCCGATCGCACCGCGTAGTCGATCGCTCGGCCACGAGCATTCTCGTGCTCGCGGTGAATCGGCGATCGCCATCCCTTGGCGATCGTTGCCGATCACACCGATCGCTCCATGAGCGCCGACCGCCAGAGCTCTTAAAGCTCTCAAACGGCAAATCGAACTGTCGACTCCGGCAATGAACCGCCATAATGTCAGTCGACTGCCAACCTCAAGAATGAGGTTTTAACCCAAGTATGGTGCCCCCATACTTGCTAGACCACCCTTAGCCTAGACCTAAGCCTTCTAGCCACCTCCATCAGCCTCACGCCTCTCGGATCCCTCCAAGTCATCCATGACTTGTTCATCCATCGCGCTAGCTTCCAGGTGCTTCCATCGGCTATGTCATGCTAACGGTGTCTACACCGCCAAGGCACATTGGACTTACGCTGCCAAGACTCCGCTTGGACTTTACGCCGCCAATATCAATCCCCTTGGACTTCCCAAATGCCAAGACTCAAGCTTGGACTTTCCCTTGCCAACCCATGTTGGACTTTCCATGCCAAGACCCATGCTTGGACTTTCCATTTGCCAAGACCCATGCTTGGACTTCCCAATTGTCAAGTGTCCCACTTGGACTTTCCATGCCAAGTACCCATGACTTGGACTTTACCTTGCTAAGACCCATGCTTGGACTTTCCCATAATCACATGGTCAACCCTGGTCAACCATCAAGTCAATTATAACCTGGGTCGATTGTATAAACAATCTCCCCAACATATTAACCGACATTAATGTCAAACATCAATGCCAATCCTATGTCAAACATACTTTGTCAAACATCAAAATATCACTCGAGTCAAACTCGAGTCCTGGTCAATCGTGACCTGGGCCGATTGCACCAACAATACCCAATCATCCCGGGTCCACATCTCCTTAGAGATGTTTGCTTAAGATGTCAAAGCATAAGTCTCCATGATCAAGATGACTTGAATACCGCAACTCAAAGGAACATCGCACTTAAGCTACAGTAAGAACTTCATTGACATATCTATATATGCAGAGAACCATATGAAGTCTTACGGCTGGTCACTCCAATGAACTAGTTACCATAACTAGCATCCACGATCAACTCCGGACATCACAATGTCTCCAGCCAGTGAGAATCAGCTGCTTGGATACACCAAGGAGTATACCTCGTGCTAGTCTCGACAGAATTGATGGTGTCCAAATCCATCAATTCATCGACTAGGGATAATTCCGATACATCACAATTACACATGTAGAGATACTCACTAGTTGTGATCCAATCACAAATTCTCTCATGCTGTGAATCGCATCGTGGACATTCAGTAAATGAGTTTAAGATCCAATCAAATACATGAAACATGTATACTCAAATAGTGAATCTTCATTTATCATATAAATGGTTCATACATAAGGCGATTGCCTTAGAACATCTCTCATATATTACTAACACCTAATGTAGCCTATTAACACCTCATGATGCTTAGATCCAAAGGATAGAAACAAAACTCAAAGATCCATTGGTATAGATTAACTCTCTAAGAACCGACGGTTGAGATTAAATCTCTAGATCCGACGGTTGAGATTAAATCCCTAAAACCAATGGAGGAGATTAATTCATGACTTATCCCTAACTCTATAATAGGATGGCAAAGGGATTTGGTGTGAACTACATGATAGGAGAGCTAGGGTTTGGGCGGCAAGAAGGAATCCTATTTGAGATAGGATTAGGATTAGGGTTTGGAGGCAAGGGTGGCACCAAATAAGGAAGGTTCTTTCTCTCTTCTTCTTCCTCTTTTGGCCAACGTCCAGCACCCTTCCCAACTCTTTTCCAGCCTTGGCGGGCACCCAAAAGCTTCCTCTTCCCTCTCCTTAGGTGGTGGAAACAAGATATAGGGCTTCCCTTGGTGTCTTGGTTGTTTTCCACCATCTTCTCCTTCATCTAGTTGGCCGGCGGCAAGGATAAGTTTGGTTCCTTGTTGGTTGTTTCTAGTGAGGAGAAAAACCTTGTTTCTATTCTTCCTCTTGCTTTGGAAGAGCAAGGAAGGAAGATTTGGCATCTAGGAGCTTCGACTTTTGGTGGATCGTCGCCCACACGACGTCCAAAAGGAGGAATGTCATACATTAGAAGATCGAGAGGTATACCTATTCTACTTTCTTCTTTTGTTTGTTGCTTGTTTTTGTTTTTTAATTATAAGCATGTTATAAATCTGTAAATGGATAAATAATACTTGGATCCCGAGCACAAATACAAAAACCGGCGATCCGGACATCGTCTATTCCGCGGCTACTCGTAGAATAGAGGATGGTCGCTTGAACAACTAGTTTGTTCAAGTGACCTCTCTAAATGAATAGCACGAAGATGACTTGGTTGCTTTGGCAATCCCTTTTGTCTATGATTATTTTTTTTTTAATCCAGGGACATCGAAGGGATTACCATGGACAAGCTACCGAGGTGAAGTGAGAAGCGAAGTTTCCCCTTACGGACTCGATAAGCAAAAACCCTTCAATTGGTATCAGAGCTTCCGGGCAAAACCTACATAAGTACCTATAAAATATATGTTTTCAAAGAGCATCTTGCATATACCCATTTCATGTCTATGTGATTGTCACTATTTTTATGAATTCTAGTCCTATGTTCCTAAATGATCATGTCACGACTTTTATATGAATGCTATGCCTATATGTTGTCTAGATGAACATGTCACTATTTTTATGAATTCTAGTCCTTTGTTCCTAAATGATCATGTCTCTACTTTTATATGAATGTTATGCCTATATGTTGTCTAGATGAACATGTCACTAATCTATGTCTAATCCCTGATGTATGGCTTTTGTGAGTAGGAAAGGATCTTACTAAGCCTATGTGCTTATAGTTTCATGTTTCCCTTGCACTGCAGAAAAGGGTAAAGAATGGCTAAACTAAAGGGAGCGGCAGGAGGGGCAAAGTGTGTGTGGTAGTGGCATAGTGGAAGAGATCTGTTTTATGTTCCAAGACTTATGCATGTTTTAAAGTTTTGCATGTTAGTTGCTAAGAGTTTATCACTGCTTGATGTTTTGATGGTTTCTACTTGGTGTTAACTTATACTTGTTTTGAAGGTTAATACTTGATGTGAAACTATACTCGTTATGTTTTATGAAACCTTGGCATGTTAAGCACTTGATTTAGTTAAAGAATTGCTAAGAACCTTCTTATCCTGATTGAATTGTTAAGTTATAGAGAACTATGCACTTAGATGATACTTTGAATGTCTCATTGATGTCCATGTACTCTATACTTGTATTTAGGCTCCCATAACTCCATTATGTTGATTATCATGAATTTGAACCAAGTAGTGTTCTTATTAAATGAATATGCATGCTTAGTAGTCACCTCTTACTCATAGTGTACTATAAGTTGTTACATGGTTAAGAATGTTGAGTTATTTGCATGGTTGAAGGTAAATGCATGTTCCATTTTTTTAAGTTTAAAATTCTTCCACTGTATATGCACGCATGTATGATCGCGTCGCGTCACCCTTCCTCCCCCTCTAGATCACAAGAAAGGGCGGACGTGACAAGCAATAGGTAGAGAAAAGACAATGTTGAGTGTGCTAGAACTCCTTGATAGTCTCGGCAATGAAGGATTAGGAGAGCAAGAAAGGAAGAACCAAGGAAGAAGATGAAGTTACCGCACAAAATAACTTCACACCATAATGCAAACTAAAGTGGTCGACCACTTTTTTGGGGGGTTACATGCATGCATGTAACTCCAAGAGCCAATGGCTCTTGGTCTCCCTCATGAGGTGGCACCCCATGATAAGTTCATGATGATGTGGAACATCATCATTGGCCGGCCCCCATGCCAAGTCACCATGACATGGCAATTGGTCAAGTCAAAATTGACCATTCATCTTCCCTCTCAAGTCAAGTCAAACTTGACCTCTTATCTCCCATGGTTGATCAATCTAACCACTTGATTCAAGTCAATTTGCTTTAATGAATCTTTATTCATTAATTTAAATTGACTCAATGAATCAAATCAGAATTAGACTCATTCAACACTTGAATCAAATTGAGTCTAACTCAATTAGTCTAATTTGGATTACTCTTAATCCAATTTGGTTCATCCCATGAACCTAATCCTCATGGTCCATCATATGAACCTAATTTCCATCTAATTGCCCTTTGTGTGTGACCATATAGGTTCTTGTAAAGTTGGCAATGCTCCTAAACCGATTTAGGAACATAAGCAATGAGCGGTATCTAGCAACACATCATTGCTACTCATGTTACAAGAATGTTGAGATCCAACATCACCTTTGTGACTACTAATTGTGACTCTCACAATATGTGACAATGTCCCTCTATCCTTGACATCTAGATTGAGCAATTGAGGCATAGACCGTGTCGTCCTCGGTACAATCTATATCTTGAACTTCAAGTAGACTCACTCTAATCAAATGAGCTCAATATCTCATATTGACTCATTTGGGTATGACCATGCACTTCGTGGTCTCACTCTATCAAGAATAACGATGTCACTCCCGTCATATAGGATGGATAGATCTCATCTACATCACTCACATCCCTCCGCATAATTTGTTACATACCCAATAATCACCTTTATAGTCCACTCATTTACACATGACGTTTGACGAAGTCAAAGTATGCAACTCCTTATGTAGGAAATGTAACGCCCATAAAATTCCTAGCAATTTTACAGAAATTTTTGGCTTGATGATCATGGGCCTTGGGTGAGCCTTTTTCCAAAACAAAAGAAAATAAGCCAAAAATGGATGCAAGACCTAGGAATTGAACTCCAAACCTCTAGAGATAGTCAAGCCCTATAGATGTACCCACTAACCAGAAGCCCAATAGGATTATATGATTAAGGAAGAGGGGAAACTATAGATAAGTAGGACTAAGGGGTAAATGAAGAGGCATAGAAAAGAAAAGAGGAACTTCTCTTCGTCCCCTTTATAAAGAAGAGGGAAGGTTGAATTTGGTCACTTCCTCTCTTCTTTTCTTCTTCTCACCGAAACCCTAGAAGCTCTTCCTCCCCTTTCCACCCCTTGGCCGAAACTCCTCCAAGCAAGAAGCAAGGGCTAGGGTTTGTGTTAGGTCATCTTCTTCACACTACAAGCAAAGCGAAGGATGTAAGTATCCCTCACCTGCATACGAGTAGCTTGTTGATTGATGTTTTGTGTCAATTTTTCCATGATCCACTCGGCCAAGCTTGTTTTTGGATGATCCAATGAAGTTTTATGCCATGTTTTGTAAGCATAAGATGATGTTAGGATGTAAAAAGGATTAGGTTAAAAATTAACCCTAAAAGTCTCCATGACCCATTCGGCCAAGCCATGAATTAGGGTCTCAATGAAGCTCTATGCTATGTTTATGCTATGTGTTATAACTAGATGATGATGTTAGGGGTTAAAGTGGATTAGGACAAAAGCTAACCCTAATGAACACTAAAGACCTATTCGGCCAAACCCTACTTTTAGGGTTTCAATGAAGTTCCATGCCATATTTTTGTAACTAGATGATGATGTTAGGGGTTAAAGTGGATTAGGACAAAAGCTAACCCTAATGAACACTAAAGACCTATTCGGCCAAACCCTACTTTTAGGGTTTCAATGAAGTTCCATGCCATGTTTTTGTAACTAGATGATGATGTTAGGGGTTAAAGTGGATTAGGACAAAAGCTAACCCTAATGAACACTAAAGACCTATTCGGCCAAACCCTACTTTTAGGGTTTCAATGAAGTTCCATGCCATGTTTTTGTAACTAGATGATGATGTTAGGGGTTAAAGTGGATTAGGATAAAAGCTAACCCTAATGGCCACCAAGACCTATTCGGCCAAACCATATTCTTAGGGTTTCAATGAAGTTTCATGCTATGTTTTGTAACTATATGATGATGTTAAGGTTTAAAATGGATTAGGTCAAAAGTTAAACCCAAAAGCCAACAAGGACCATTCGGCCACCCCTAGATATTGATGACCCAATGATGTTTCAATCCATGTTTTGTAGGGTTATGATGTTGTTGTTGAATTAGGTTAAAGGCCAACCCTAAAAGCCCTACATGGACCATTCGGCCACCATAAACTTTGGGTGATTAAATGAAGTCTAATTCATGTTCTATATGCATATGATGTTGTTGTTATGAATTAAGATAACATGTGTTATATGTTGGGTGGATTCATGTTGAACTTATGATATTAAATGATGCTAAAGGAGGATAACATGTTATAGGTTAGCATTTACTTACTTTTGATGCCATGCCTTATGCCATGCCCTATGTGTATGTGATGTCTAGGATATGTTATGAAATGGAATACGATAAGATTATGAAAGGAACCAAAATGATATGTTAATGAAATGAAGCATGATGTGTATGAAATGAAGTATGCTATGCTATGTTAATGAAATAAGCTATGTTGTTATGAAATGAAGTATGCCATGCTATGTTAATGAAATGAAGCATGATGTGTATGAAATGAAGTATGCTATGCTATGTTAATGAAATGAAGCATGATGTGTATGAAATGAAGTATGCTATGCTATGTTAATGAAATGAAGCATGATGTGTTATGAAACGAAGTATGCTATGCTATGAAATAAGCTATGTTGTAAAATAAGCATATAAGTATTTTACCTTCTGCATGGCTTGTACCAAGACCTTAACAAGGTCCAAGAAGGGATGGGCTCCTAAGATGCCCTAGGTCGATGGAATAAGACTCGGGCCTAGGATGGGCTTCTATGTATGATTGCCCCTAGGTCGATGGAATAAGATTCGGGCCTAGTACGGGATGGGCTCCAAGATGCCTTAGGTCGATGGAGTAAGACTCGGGCCTAGGATGGGCTTCTACGCTATGACGATTGCCCCTAGGTCGATGGAATAAGACTCGGGCCTAGAAACCTATTAGGTTCGAGACTTGCTACCTCGGGCCTATTTAGGGATGTGCGCTATGATAATGAAGAAGTGGTACAATGTCGGGCCCAAATATGTTGAGATTTATATTTACGTACCTAACATATATGTTTTCAAAAGCATCTTGCATATGTTTACCTGTTGATTGTTAAGTTACATGTTATGTTAGATGATATGCCATAATGTTTACATTACATGTTATGTTCGATGGTACGCTATGATGTTATGTTACTAAGTTACATATGATGCATATTATGCTGATTAAGTATATATTTCATGTTATGCTGCTAAGTTAGGGATGATCCATGCTATATTATCTTATGTTACTTAAGCTACAAGTTAAGTTGATGATGCCATGTATGTTACATGATATATTGATTATATGTTATAAATGCTACAAGCCATGATTAATGATGATGTATGGTTTTTGTGAGTAGGACAGGATCTTACTAAGCCTATGTGCTTATAGTTTATCTTTCCCTCGTACTGCAGATAAGGGTAAGGGATGGATAAACTAAAGGGAGCAGCAGGAGGGGCCAATGTGTGTGGTAGTGGCATGGTGGAGAAGATCCGTTAAGTCTATTTATACATGTTACCTATGATGATGATGTCTATGGATGTCTTTACTTATGTCTCCCTATGACAATGATGTTATGAACCTACTAAGCCCTAAGTATCTATATATATATGATGCATGCTTTATGTTGATAAGAAGAAGTAAAGAAGAAGTAAGAAGAAGTATCTATGCAGGCTATGCTATGAAACATACTCTATGTTAAGAAGAAGTGTTAATGCATATTTATGTTTAAAAGAAAAAAAAAGTATTTAGGTCTTAAGTCTTCCGCTGTAAGAACTAAGAAGTATATATATATAAAGTCTTCCGCTGTATGAAATGTATGTACGGTCGCGTTACGCGCCGCCTCTCCGGACATTTAGGGTCCCGAAAGGGCAGGCGTGACAGGAAACCATGGTGACTTCAGGTCCAAGGACTAATAGTCATACTAATAGTCACATGAGAAAATATATGACACTCATATAACGATCCATGATACTTTCTCATGGCGGGTCATTCAGTATACATTCTCCAATGCATACCCATGTGTCAACTTAATATCTCATATCCATGACTTGTGAGATCAAGTCATCGAGTTGACCTACATGCTAGTCTCTACGCATTAACATTGTCCCTGAATGTTAATACTTGACTAGGAATGATTAAGAGTAGTGTTCTCTATATCATCTCATTATCAATTCAACCAATCGATTGATATAGATAAGAACCTTCTACTCAAGGACGTTATTATACTTAGTTATTTGACACCAATACTAGTAAATATAATAACCATGCCTTTATAAATAGAAATATGATATAATAAAGTCCATACAACAATCATCACATGATTGACTCTAGGGCTTTCACTAACACTAACTGGGTCAGAGAGATCGAACAGTTGGCATGAAGCCTTGGTATGTCAGATCGGATGTCAAGCAAGGTAAGTCCAACAGGATAGCCAATAGGTAAGCCTCGAGTGAAGATGTGAGGGCGAGTCCTTAGGTGGGGACAAAGCTTAGCGTCGATCCGACAGTATCCGTGTTGGACTCAGAAGTCGAGATCGGACAGTATTACTACTGTCACATTATATTATGCTATGTGTTTTGTTAATCTCATTTTATAGGTATCCAGGTGACCAGAAGGTTTCCAGTTGACTCAGACACAGTCGATTGGGATGCAGAGTTGGCAACCCAGTCTAGTGTCAATCGGAGATCATGCAACAAAGATGGCAAGTATTACAGTCGACTGAGGAGGTCCAGTCGACTGGGATAGAAAATTTCTCAAATAGATGAGGAGCGAAGCCATGCGACGTGGAGTCGATTGGGAAGGACGAAATATCAAATCGATGGGTTGATTTGGAGTCGACTAGAGGGTGTTCCAATTGACTGAAAATGACCTATATAAGAAATGAAAAGCCAGTTCCAAGAATAACAACTCTCATACCTCAAATTGATGTCTCCATCATTCGTCATATGCAAAAGCATTGATACGCCGACACTCCACACTTGAGCTACATTTCTACCTTTAAAGTATTGCGGTATACTCTTTGTATTGCTTTCATTTCTTCGCTTTTGTACTTAAATTTCCAAAGGGTAGGTAGCTTGTTACCTTACCCTTATCTTTTGTAAAAAGAGAATATCCTCCGAGTTCTAGAGTTCTTGAAATAGAGGGCTTTTAGTGATTGCCCACCGAAGTAGCTCTAGGAAGGGCTACATGCCTTGGAGTAGCAATCTAACTCGGATTGTGAACTAAGTAAATGAATTTGTTCTTTTTTACTTTATTTACATTTCCACTGCAATACTCTAAGTTTTCAAAAGCAAAGGAAAAGTTTTCAAACGATAAAGAAAATTTTATATTCTCCAAGATTCACCCCCTCTCTCGGGAACTCGTTATCCTACATAAAATCGTTCAAGTTTATTCATTTAATTGACTTTAATGCATATTGAACAAATACAAATGAGCTTTTACCAAGTTGAACACCAAACTGATTTATGTATGCTTGGTTTATTTATAGCCCTAACTCTAAAAAGATTCTTGTAAAAAATTTCTCCACCTCTCGAAGGATAAAAAGGAGAAAGATGATAACATGAGCCTTCACCGAACTTAGCTATTGAGCCACAAGTACTTTCCTGATTTACCCTGATGATTAGTGGAGTATATCTCGCCTAGGGGTTACTTAGCACTCCGTCAAAAATTTGAAAGTCGGACCAACCATCCTTAGGATCAGTCAAGCTGAAGGCCTGGATACCTGATGTTAGTCAAAAAAGGAAAAAAAAAGAAAAAAAAAAGAAAAAGGAGAATGATGCCCTTGGGGCTTGATGCATTGATAACGATGGGGTGCAGACACCCATACAATGAGGGTTAGATTTTCACGTTGGGCAAATATCCGTCAATGACGCTCGAACTACTCGTGATGTTGGGTCACTATTGAAATCTAATTGTACTTTTTGGATTTAACTTGATGGTCATTGAAAATTTTTTATGGAATCAAATCAATAATCTTCAGAATTAATAAGATTGCACGACTTAAAAATCTAGATTACTAAAAAAAAGAAAAATATTAGAGATTTATGAATGACTCATCGAAAAGACAAGTTGTGGAGAAAAATTAGAGACTCAACCAAGTTTATTAGTATTGCATTTTATATTATTTTATTTTAATTACTACTATTTTTCCTGAGTTAAAATTCTGAAAACAACCTTTTATAAAAAAGCAAGATAAAATTGCGTACAATGAATTCCTTCTCTAGTACTCGCATGAAGAATTTTGTACACCGGATTATAATTTTTTATTCCTTCCCTCATCCCCTTCTAGTCATTAATTCGGCCATTATCTCACGGTTCCTAACTTCTTCCACTTGCAATAAAGTCAATTGTCTATGTATCTTATATTGGATTATATAATTTAACATGACTTTCATGTTTCTACGGGAATATTGCTTGCTTGACTCAGTGAATTAGTGACATTGTCATACTTTCTTTAATGTGACATCCACAATTGGACAATTCAAGTTCACTGTGCCACGTAAACTTTCCAGAACAAAAATTATAATTTTGTTAATTTGATGACAATGTTCATGTTATTATTTCATTGTAACTTGCAGTGATATTTTAGTTTCACTTGGATATAATAATTAAAAAAACTCCTTTTTACAGTGTTTTAGTCATCATAATTTGTGCAAATAGTAAACCAAGAATTAGAAAACACAATAAAATTTTAATGCAAGTTTTTTTTTTTAAGCAAAGAAACAAACCTTGAATATCATTTATCGTCTATTTTCCATTCACAATCTTTATACCTCAACCTTTAGATAATTGTCTATATTCCATTCACAATCATTTATGGTCTCTCTCACCCGACCTCAAGCTTGAATGGGAAATCCTTCTCTCAATCCATCTTAACTAATCATTTTATAAGTTCCAAAAATAATTATTCTGGTCATATTGATTGATTGTTTATTCTAGCTTATGTTACAGGAAATATTAATGATTATTCCTTTTCCTGTGGATTAATGTTCAAAACCGATCGACCTTTCAAACAATATATATACCCATCTTGGTATTGGCTTCCATTGACCACAAATATTTTAAGGGGAGCAAGTGACTAAATCCTTTAATATTATAGATCATCAAGTATTCAAGTATGATCAGATCTCTCTCTCTCTCTCTCTCTCTCTCGCTTTTTTTTCTTTTTAAAAAATATATGTTATGTTAAAATATTAAGATTGTGTTAATTTCCATTAAATCATGTTTTGCGAAACAATATTAAAAATATCATACAAAATTATCACCAGCTATTCCAATCCATTACAAATCTAAATCAGCAAACAATATTATAAGTATTTAATATTATAAATATTGATTATTATAAGTATTTACTATTTTATAAATGAATTGATCATGGATTTGCAACCGAAATAAGTTCTAGGGTTGTAAGAAAAAAAAATCTTTTTTTTTTTTAAATTTGTGACTCAAATGGTACATGAATATAGTCATAAAGTTTGATCCCTTTGCTCATCGTGCCCCCTCCTACCTTATTATCTTCCATTCTCCTTGTTAGTCATTATCCACTTCTACTACTTGATCATTTAAATTTACAAGCTTTTTGACAACTGCACATCGTGACAACAAAAAGATCGTGTCCCCCTCTCCCACCACGAGTGGGGTCCAATGATAAAACACTCAAGCGAACAAATAAAAATAATAAAGTTTGAATCTCATTAAAGATGAATATTTCCGAGGTCGACCTTTGAAGGTGTATAAATTATACTCCTAATTTATTCGATAAGCAAATCACAAGAAAAGATTGTCTATCTCTAAAATTAGTCGACCATTGAATTATTAAAAAAAATAAAAGATTTTTTTCAATTGATAACAAAATAATGACACTTGTATGGACCCACTGCATGTGTCCGATCCTTTGCAACAATTATAAAATGACATGGATTCTGTTATTGATTGTCATTAGCCAATAATCTTGATTATGATTTATATTTGTTCTAAAATATAAGGTTTGTGAGTGTTTGGGTACACATCCATGACTCCATGAGTGGTTTGTTTTACTGTTCTTATGTTTTGTTATCATAGACATTTAGAGGTTTAGAAGGTTTTTTTTTAAGTAAACACTACAATACACAAAATTGTATCATGGTAGATTATTTTATAATGTACGTACAATAATTCTAAAATTATTATGATTAGTCGATTGTTTTTTTAATTAGTCAACCAACTTAAGCATGTTGGGTTTTAGACCTTGATGCAGAGATATGTAAGTGACTAAAACTTATAAAGGCCATTAAAATTATCTTTCCACTGGATTTAACTTTCTACTTGATCTTAGTGCCTAATGTTTGGTTGACCAATTTCAAATTATTGATTAAATCTATCTTAAACTATCAAAACTTGAATTTTGGTGTTAATTAACAAGAAAGTTTCATTTTTTGATGGTGAATATTAATGAAAACATGACAATTGTCACCAATAGAGTCACGGGGAACATTCTTTTCATACAATCTAAAATGAGTTTATTATTCACATTCAAAAATAATATAGTGGGAAAAATCTAGACATTTCCAATACCAACATTAAATGATCTAGACTTTATTCTTGATTGCAGAAACTCTTATTCGATAATTCTAACCTTATTCTCGCATTGATTCTTATTTTTTATAGAATGGTGTATGATTGGTAATCTCTCTGTACTATCTTATATTTATTTATTTTGTTCTGGGTCTTTATGAGCACATTTATCTAATCTAGAATTGTGAAGCGATTTTATCTTCAAAACTTGTAGATTATTTTCATCCATTATGCTATACTAATTAAGCGATATTTTAAGGATTTCTTTTTTTTTGAAATTATTATATTAGATTGTCAAGGTCTTTGAGTAGGAACTTGATAATCCATATTGATACTGCTGCTACCTAATTTAAGGATTAAGATGAAAAAGACTATGCATGGAACAATAGTTGAACCGGAGAATCTAGATCCCAGAGGATTGATTGGGTTGGCAGGATGAAGGTGCAGGAAAGGGAAGGTAAGCTCTAGTGTCAAAGAGAGATCAAAAGAGTGATTCGGGGTTCGGGTCAAGGAGATTGACTCGATAAGTAAGTCAGAGATTGACTCGGTAAGTGAGTCGGAGATTGACTCAGTAAGTGGGTCGGAGATTGACTCGGTAAGCGAGTTAGAGAAGGAAGAGAGGGTGAAGGGAAGGATTAGGACGTTTCTCGAAGCATTTATAGGAGTTTGTTACATAACAAACTAGGACTCCACATAATATTCGGAGGGGTCTCCACTCCTTATCTTTTTAACAGAATGATTCTCCAAGTGAAGGGAGCTGCCACGTGGACGGTGATGGAAGAGTTTGTTATGTTACATCTAGCATGGAAGGGGGAGGAGGATAAAAGAGGGTAGAGGAAGAAAGAGAAGGAGGATTTTTTTTTATTCTAATTCGAAAGGAAGGGGAGAGCTTCGACAAGAGACTACATCGCTAGGAAAGAAGAAAAAGAGGAAGAGGGGAAGGAGACGATGGGAAAAAGGCTAATTCGATTTCTCTTTTCTAGTGTATTGCGTGTATTGTAAGAGATTTTTCCTCCACCTTTGAAAATCTTTCCAAGAAGGAGAAGTTTTATAGTGAAAGTGTCTTGGTGCTACGGCTCGTGATAGAGCTCATTCCGTGGAGTAAGAATCTTCATTCTGAACCACGTAAAACTTGGTGTCTGTGCTCTCTACTTTCGTTTTTGATATCATTTGTTCATTTTCTATTACTGTTGCGGCTAGAGAGAATCCTAAGCCTGTTGGATCGATATGAGCGCTAGAGGGGGGGGGGTGAATAACGTTCATAAAAACTTTTCATTTTCGATGATTAAAACCAAGTACACAGTGGAAAACTAAAAGACAAACACAAAAAAGACACAAAGCTTTTTTACTTGGTTCACAGCCCACCGACTGCTAATCCAAGGCCCTGCGATCCTTGATCGCTTCCGAAGGGCAATCACTAAAAGTCTCTTCCTCGTTGGAAGAGACAAGACGATTACAATGATTATAAGGCCGGTAACAACCTTACCGGTCCTTATACAAATTAAGTACAAAAAGATAATAATAATACCGACAATGAATTAGAAGATGGCGCACGGTCGGAGTAGCGTTGTAGAGAGCACGAGCACTTGGGAGATTCTTGAATTTGGGTGTGAGTCCTCCCCTCCTTTTATAGATTTGCGCCTTGGAATTTGTCCCGATCCAGATCCAAAACTCGTGGATCTTATCTTGAGGTGGCGGCTTATCTTATCCTGAGATGGCAGCTTATCTTATCCTGAGGTGGTGGCATCAATCTCTATCTCTTTGACCTTGTGCACTGGGCTGATTCGTCGACATGAGTCGACTGATCCTCTTAGTAGTTGACTGCCTTCAGTCGACTACTGACATCTCCAGTTGACTGTTGCACTTGAGAATTCCTGCAATACAAGATTAGCACAATAGATGCATAATGTTATGCAGTGTAACAGTTCTTTGACTGTCCGATCTCGACTTCAGCATTCCTTTGGAAGCCTTAGTCAGATCGACACCTAGGATTGTCCTCTAACCGAGGACACGTCCTTACCACCGCTCCACACACGGAGCTTACCTTTGGTCCTCTTGACCTGTCACTTAGCTTTCGGTCACCACCGAGGTTCCTCGACTCCTCGAGGTTCTCCTGGTATCGTCCGACCACCACAGTTTCTCAACTTGAGATTCTCCCGATGTCGCTTGACCAAGGGTTTGATTATCACATGAGATAACAAAATAGCTTAACTTTGAATCTTTGCCATCATCAAAACCAAGGGTTTGATTATCTAGTGCCCCTGCACCAACAAAGCCTCCCGTGCATTCTTTTGCGTTGAAAATAGGTGAGAAAATCCGCGTACATCCACATCAGTTGGCGTCGTCTATTGGAACATCACTGAGCAAGACATTGAGATGCAACCATAGGAGATACAACATCCAACAGCCTCTTCCGCTGAAGAGAACCCCATTACATTGTTGCCATCATTGTTGAGGGCTATGGTAGATATAGCTATAGCTGAAGCCCTAGCTAAGGAAAGGAGGAGGATGGGATATCTTCATCCCCATTCTGACGAACCTTCTCCCAGAGAGCAGCCGCATGAGAGGTCTCCTCTCATTCGATCGATGGTGGTGACATATGCTAAAGTGTTACCAGGTGATGGGTTAGGGGGGAGAATACATCAGAATACCATACCAGTAATGCAAACCTGACTAGAAGAGCAAGGAGAAAGTCAGTCCACGGGGGCTCCGGAAATTTATGAGCTCAGTCCATTCACCGTTGACAATCTTTCTGAGCTGCCACCTTCATATTTCAGAAACCCCAGGTGGATAAGTATAATGGCACAACCGACCAAGAGGAACATTTGTCACAATTTACGGGAGCCGCCTCTCTTCACTGCTATACTGATGCCCTTAAGTGTCGGGTCTTCCGTACTACCTTAATTGGCTCTGCACAGAAGTGATTTGATAACCTCCCTCCGGGATCCATTACCTGTTTGCTAGCTGCAAAACCTATAAGCATGATGCTTCAATCTTACTACACATTAAGCAAGAACCCTCAAAATTACTCAGAGGGTATCTCCACCGGTTCACCTCTACCACTAAGAATATTCCTTCAGCAAAGTCAAATACTTTAAGGGTGGGCATCCCTCATGGCCCGAGAGAGGGACCTTTTCTCAGCTCCTTATTGAGAAAACCAGTGACCAACTATGAGGAATTGCTAAGCCACGCTGAGAAATACTTAAATGAAGAAGAAGGGCTGAAGGTCAGGCGGGCTGAACAGACGCCTACAACAACCCCAGTTGAAAGAAATTGTCCCATAATCTCCCGATCCCCTCCCCGAAGAGAGTATGTTAAACCTTTCATACCCGAAGCACCTAGGCCTAGATTGCTGCTACCCAGAGCTCGTCCTACCCCACCCTTACAAATCATGGCTGTCGATACCATTCCTCCTCCATGAACATGGAAGGAGTGGGAAATGGAGGCATATGATCAGCAAGGCGTGCTTCAGCGTCCAATGGGATACCAAGTGTTGGCAATGTGCTAATCCTCGGAGGCTCATTGGCTCCCATGTCCCCGGATTAAAATTTTCACTAATGAAAACTAATCCGGATGGGATGAGTTTCCTAAGAACAATCAATTCGTCGTCGTGCTAACAACTTGAGCGATCGCTTGAACAAACTAGTTGTTCAAGCAACACAACTCTTCTAGTTGATTAGCCGCGGAAGAGACGACGGACGGATCGTCGGTTTTTATGTTTATCTTCGGGGTCCATGATTATACAAATACATACAAATGTAAACTAGTATAATCAACATATACTAACATAAAGAACATAAGCTAGCATATCAATAAGAACATGCAAAGAACAATAATAAAAGTTGTAAAACTTTTATACCTCTTGATCTTCTATCGTATGTCCTAACCTCCTTGTAGACTTCGTGTGGGCGAAGATCCTCCACAAGTTGAAGCTTCCTAGATCTTCTTCAATCCAAAGAAAGAAGAACTCTCTTTCCCTTCTTGCTTGAGCCAACCACCAATCCTCAAAGGATTGATGCTGCCGGCCCCAAGAATAGAGAGAACAAAATGGAAACAAAACTCATCTCTTATCTAGAACCAACCATCAAGCTCCAAGCATGATGTTTGCCGCCGGCCCAAAGAGAGCAAAAGGATTGCCGACCAACCTTGAAGAAGGTTGCCGCCGGCCAAGAGAAGAGGAGAGGATGCTCCGGCCATGAGAGGAAGATGAAAAGCTTCTCCCTTCCCTCCTTGCCGCCGGCCACATCCCATAGGCCATGGGCGCCGCCCAACCATTAGGGTTCTAAACCCTAATGGTTGCCGCCCATGCATTAGGGTTCTCAACCCCAATGTTGCCGTCCAAGCATTAGGGTTCTCAACCCTCATTCTTGCCACCCATGGTCTCTCCAAAACCCTAATCCTTTGCCTTAACTTGCCGCCCAAGCCAAGAAGCTCTATTTATAGATTTAGGCTTAAGCCTTGTTTTAATCTCCACCGTCGGTTCTAGGGTTTTAATCTCAACCGTCGGATCTAGGGATTTAATCTCAACCATCGGTTCTAGGGATTTAATCCCAACCGTCGGATCTAGAGATTTAATCTCAACCATCGGTTCTAGGGATTTAATCCCAACCATCGGATCTAGAGATTTAATCTCAACCGTCGGTTCTATAGATTTAATCTCCACCGTCGGTTCTAGGGATTTAATCCCAACCATCGGTTCTAGGGATTTAATCCCAACCATCGGTTCTAGGGATTTAATCCCAACCGTCGGATCTAGAGATTTAATCTCAACCGTCGGTTCTAGAGATTTAATCTCAACCATCGGTTCTAGGGATTTAATCTCCACCGTCGGTTCTAGGGATTTAATCTCAACCATCGGTTCTAGGGATTTAATCCCAACCGTCGGATCTAGAGATTTAATTTCCATCATTTGATCTAGACTTCATGAGGTTTATATTAGGCTACGATAGAGACCATGAGGAGGAGTTGGATCTTGGCCACCCGATGGATCGGAACCACACAAACTTGATCCATCAATGATGTTCCATTCCACTAGAGGATCATCATTGAACTACCTCACCAACCCCCATAAATTAATATGGGTTCCATATATTATTTGTACATCCATCTCCCCGTGTTTAAGATATCGAATGTCCGTCAATTAATTGATTTACTGACCATCAATTAATTAACATCTAACTCCTCAAGTAGTAGCACTCAACCTTATCATCATGTTGACTAAGTCAACCTGTAGGGTTTACATGATGAACCTTATGAGCTCCTCAAGAGGACATCATCAACCTATATATAGGACACGGTTTCCTCCTATAATCAACGGCACACCATGTAAATAATATCATTTCCCAACTTACCGGGCATATTGATTTAATCCATAGAAATCTCACCCTCTGGTAAATCAAAGAAATAAATACTAAGTACATGTGCCCGTTATTATATCGGGATTAAGAGCATATACAACATAATATTCGAGGTCTGATTCAATTATGTAGTCAGCAATAAATTGAATCACCTCTATGTCGGTCCTGCTCAATACACCTAAGTGTACTAGTATAACTCTATGTTCAAGATAAAACAATACCAAGCTACACTACAACCATGCCAATGGTTTGTCCAAAACCATCTTGGTTGTGAGTCTCTACTTATACTCTACAAGGGACTGATAACATGATCTTCTGTGCCACACCCAAGCACCATGTTATCTACAATGTAAAGTATTAGACAATATGCACATATATAAATATAAAGTGCAAACAATGATAATGTGATTCTTATTTCAAAATAAAATGTTCATACCAAAGAGCTAGGCTTTCAGTATACATCCCAACACCAGGGAGTTCCCCGGATTCTCCCCCACCCCTTATTTCTGCCAATACCATATGGAGTATGGCCATACCAGCGACCGTTGTTACAAATTGCAAGAGGAGTTAGAATGCATTCGGGTCGCCTATCCACAGTTGCGACCTCAAACGGGAGGACTAACAAGAAGAGGTCAACGACCTAATGCAATGCGACCAGGACCTTACAACCAAAGACCTCAAGCTCTCCTCCAATTGGATTAGTAAATTATGGTTCAGGAGGGTACTTCGCAAGGAGGGTTTGCAGGTGAAGGCCCTTTATCTATCCCAAATGACATCCCCACACGGGGAATTATCCATGTTATTCCAGGAGGACCTACTGATGAAGACTCCAATAGGGCTTGGAAGTCCTATGCCCACCTTATGGAAAGCTTAGCCATTGGAACAGAGCAAGCTATCTAGAATACGCCACGAATGTCTTTTGGGCTGGAGGACCTGCAAGGCATCCTGTTATCTCACACGGACACCTTGGTAATTCGGATTTCTCTTGCAAACTATGAGGTAGCCCGAGTCCTAGTTGACTCGGGTAGTTCAGTTAATATCCTCTTCTAGGAGGCATATGGACAGATGCAGCTAGGAAATGCACAATTGGAGGACATAGCTACTCCTCTATTCAGATTCATGGGACTATGGTGCATCACGTAGGGCAAATTTCTTTGTCTCTCACTCTGGGTACAAAACCCAGTCAAAAAACTAATATAATTCCTTTTCTCATAGTGGATGCTCCATCCACTTATAATGCAATTTTGGGTCATCCTTTTCTATCCATTTTCCAGGCGGTAGCTTCCTCCTATGATCAGAAGGTGAAGTTTCTAGTCAGACAACTAGTCGGGGAAGCAAAGGGAGAACAGAAAGCTGCTCGATGTTGTTATGTGCAAATGGTCAGGGATGACTAGAAGAAAGCCAGAGTTGATGACCCCAAGGGGAAGACCATCATCGTTTCTGATGTATGTGTGCTAGAAGAGTCACCTCCCATAGTTGAAAAGATAGAAGAAGGGGAGTCTGTAGAAATAGCCTCGGGCAAAGTCACTCGGGTGGCTCAGCAGCTAGAGATAAAGGAAGAGCTGATAGCATACTTGAAGAAGAATGAATATATCTTTGCCAAGGATGTGCACGACTTTACTAGAATAGATCCCCATATTGCTAAACACCACCTCAACATCAGTCGAGGAGTCCGACCTGTACAACAGAAGTGGCGAAACTTTGGGCCTGAGAAAGATAAAATTATTGCCGGAGAAGTAGATTAATTGTTACAAGTGGGTCATGTTAAAGAAATTCAATTCCCTGAATGGGTGTCCAATGTAGTTCTGGTTCCCAAGCCCTCTAGCAGTGGAGAATGTGTATTTACTTTCGTGATTTAAATAAAGCGTGCCCTAAAGATTGTTGCCCCTTACATCGTATTGATCAGTTGGTTGATTCTACTGTGGGATATAAAGTTGTATCCCTTATGGATGCTTACCAAGGATATCATCAAATACCACTCGCAAAAGAGGACCAGAAGCATGTTAGTTTTGTGACAACAGGGGGTTGTATGCTTACGTAGTGATGCCTTTTGGCTTAAAGAATGCAGGAGCTACTTATCAATGTCTCATGGATAAAATTTTTGCAAAACAGAAAGGAAAGAATGTGGAAGTATTGTTAGGGCAATCTCTTGCCGTAATATGGTTTTGATGGTGTGGCAAAGGGTTTAAGTTAGTGTGTTATGTTTATTTGATATGTGCGTTGAAGTCGTGCAGGACTTAGTAATTCGCACATGGAGCCATGGCGAGTTTCACATCTCATGACTCGTGCCTTGAGTCGGTGAAGGATAGCTTTACGGAAGCCGTGCGCTTGGAGCATCCGAGGGACCGCCGGACGAGAAGCTTGGAGTGAAGCCGGAGGAAGTAGACTTCGAGGCAAGAGACGCGAAGGAGCATTGCAGAGCCGTGCGCCTGATGCTGCCGAGGGACGTGGCCGAGAACGAAGAGAACTTCGAAGGCGAAGGACTCCGAGAAATGAGAGTGAGCGATTGTAACCCGGGGAGGGGTAGCTCTTAGGTGAAACTTGGCCATTTGGCCAAGTGTCGGATGGGTTTTCTCGACACCGATCGGCCATGGAATGGCAATGATCGCTTCCGAGTCGAGTGTAGCTCGATCGTATACGATCGATCGGTTTGTGGCGTTAGCCGATCGCATGCGCTAAGGCGATCAAGAAGATTAGAAGACCGATCAAGGCGAATGATCGGGTCAATAGGGTTTTGCCATGAATCGCCGAGCCGATCGGGCGGTCGACTTACGGGGCACGTGATGATCGTGAGGTCCATCACCGATCGCCAAGAGTTCCGCTGATAACAACGGCCGATCCGACGTGTTCGAGGCCGCACTTCCATGGGCGGCGATGGCGCCAACAGAAGAAGTTAGCTCTCTATAAAGAGAGGGTGTGAGCCTTTGAGAGGCTAATGCTTAAGTTCCAAACAATCTTCCTAGTGCCCCACAAGCTCTAAACTCTTCTTACTTGTCTTTACTTCAATCCTATTGTAAGAAGAGTGATCTTAGTTGTAAAGGTTACCTCCACCTAGCTTTGTGCAAAGGAGAGACTGATAGTGATTGGTTTTGGCGGAGTGATTCACCGTGGACGAATCGGATCGTGAATTAGCGGCGTAGCCGTGAACCACGTTACGACATTGTGTTAGCATTGTCTATTTCCTTTGATTTGTCTTTATTTGTTTAATTTGCTTGTATTGTTGTTTCCGCTTGCGCTAATCTAATTGTAGACGAGCAAATACCGGCATCCAAACGAAAAGGGCTATTCACCCCCCTCTAGCCGGCCATCCGATCCCCTACAAGTGGTATCAGAGCTGAGGTTGCTTGTCACCGGACTAACCGCCGCAACAAGCCCTACATCAAAAATGGCCGGCTCCAACATCCATCCTCCGAAGTTTGAAGGAGAATTCGCTTGGTGGAAGAAGCGAATGGAGGTATTTTTCGAAACGGATTTTGATATAATGATTACAATGGAATCCAGTTTCATTTTGCCTAGGGATGAAGAGGGGAAGCCAATAGAGAAATCTAGGTGGACCAAGAAGCAAAGAGAGGAGCATCTTGCAAACTCCAAAGCCAAGCACCATCTCTACAATGTGCTTCCTCAACAAGAAATCAACCGAATAGGAGAATGCCTAAGCGCCAAGGAGATGTGGGAGAAACTAATTGAGCTCCATGAAGGCACATCCGAGGCGAAGCTAGCTAGGAGAGATCTCCTCCGCTCCCAACTATCCAACATTAAATTAGAAAAGGGGGAAAAGGTAATCTCTTTGCATTCTAGATTCAAAGAAATTTTAAATGGACTAACAAGTGTAGGAGAAAGGCTCTCCAATCGCGACATGCTCATGAAGGCTATAGATGCCTTTCCCCGGTCCTCAAAGTGGAGTTCCATGGTGGACTCCTTCTATATGTCCAAGAACTTGGAAGTAAGTACCTTGGAGGAGTTCTTCTCGACAATGGAGCTCCACGAAACGAGGCTTGAAGGAATTCAAGAAGAGCCAAGAATTCAACCCTCAAGAGGAGTAGCATTGTTGGCAAACAAGGGGAAGAAGAAGATAGAGATCCCTTCCTCCTCCGATGATGAAGCCTCCTCCTCCTCCATGGATAGCACCGAGGAAGCCTACATGGTAAGGAAGGTGAGGCGTGTATTTAAGAATTTTAGATTTGATAAATCAAATGATAGGAATAGAAGACCAAGGGGGAAGGTCATATGCTACAATTGCCAAGGAGAGGGACACATAAGGGACAATTGTCCTCTCCTAAACAAGAGCAAGGAAGAGAGGAAAAAGAAAGAAGAAAAGAAGAAGAAAAAGGGGAGCAAGAAAAAGAAGGAAGAGGAGAAGAAGACAAAAGAAAAGGGGAAGGCCAAAGCATTCAAGGCCAAGACATGGGATGATCCTTCCTCATCCTCCTCCTTATCATCGGATGAGGAGAATGCCTTTGTCGCCAATTTGGCCTTGATGGCCTTTGACGACTTGGAGTGCTCCTCCTCCGAAAATGAAGGATCAAGCTCAAGAGGGGAGAGCTCAAGTGAAGGGGGAGCTTCTACATCCTCCTCATCCGAAGAAGAAGAAGAGGACATGGAAACTATGGTAACGAAAGCCTCTCCTAGTAAAATAGTTTCTATGATTTCTAGTTTAACTAGGGATTTGTTTAGAGCAAAGAAGAAAAATAAATGCATGCTTGAACAAATTAAGGACCTAGAAAATAAGTTAGAAAATGCATGCTTAAATAATAATGATACCTCTTCTTGCCATGATGATGCATGCTCACATGATAATTATGTGCCTTTAGATGTTAGTGATGCATGTATAAATGAAAATAGGGCCTTAAGGGAAAAAGTAGATTATTTAACAAAAGCCCTAGGAAAATTCACAATTGGCTCCAACACTTTGAATATGATCATAGGAAGCCAAAGGGCTAGCTTCAACAAAAAAGGCCTAGGATATAAAGAGAAGAAAAATGAGAAGGCCTATAGATGCCTAATTGCTAGGGGACAAGACAAAAACAAAGTAATAGCTAAGAAATGGATCCCCAAGGAATTTCTAGTAAACCCCATAGGCAAAAATCTATTTTGGGTTCCAAAATCCATCCTTAAGGGTTAGAAAACCCCTAGGGTAGTCAACCATATGAACTTGACCTATATCATATTTTGGTTGACTTAGGATGACGGGACAACATTTTTAGATAGTGTTGGGTGATGATAACGTGCCCATAAATAGATAATAATGCTTAAATCATGATGATTAATGCAATTGCTATGTATATGTGTAATCATGATTTATGATTTTGATATTGGCGCGTTATCATGAGCAATAGATTTAAATCATGCTTTAGGTGATAACTTATTTATTATCATCATATAATGCCTAAGGCATGGTTATAAATTGATGAAAACATGTATTTCATGATTATAATGTGAAATTAATTGATATATGTCATTATGATCATGTAGGTTGTTAGATTGACACTTAACCTTGATAGAATTGCATGAATATGATGGTTAAGTATATACAAATACCCTCTAGGATGCATCTCACACTCACTATAGGCTAACTTGATTGCAAACTTAGCATGGGTGAGATGTTAGGATGATACAA
Source organism: Wurfbainia villosa (assembly GCA_025175895.1). Lineage (NCBI taxonomy): Eukaryota > Viridiplantae > Streptophyta > Magnoliopsida > Zingiberales > Zingiberaceae > Wurfbainia > Wurfbainia villosa. The sequence goes on along the minus strand of CM045992.1, from coordinate 30,313,788 downwards.
ATGTCCACTAATGCCTATGGCATTTAGATGGTCATTTAGAGTATCAAAATATCAATAATAGACCAATCATGGGGAAAGCTTATGTTTAATTCATAGACATATTGCACAAAGATCATGGTTGGATATTTCATATGTTTTCAAAACAATTTCTTACCTTAAAATACATGTATTCATGTTTTGAAACAATTGGATGCAAAACTAGGTAGCTAACTTGATACTAGAATGATCAAAAACCTAGTGATTTTTAGAGCTTTTGGATTTTTGGCAAATCTTGGAAAATATAATGACTTTTCATGAAAAACTATTTTTACTTGATAAATATACTTAAGAGAAATATGTTCCTCGAATTTCATGATTTTTCGAATTTTCTGGAATTTTTTATGCATTTCTGAATTTCATCCAGAAAAACAGAAATTCGGCTTTCTTTAAAGCCCGATCATTGCCATATCGATAGCAATGATCGTGGTAACTGTAAATCAGAACATTGAAGGCCGATTTCAGTTTGTAAACTTACAAGTGGTACCCAATTTTATAACTTGTCATATTTTCCCTCCATTAGACTTGATGCCATGGGTTCTTAACTTAGTGATAATCTTTTTGATGGTGTCAAAGGGGGAGAAAATATTATGTTTAAGTTAATTATAAAAGGGGGAGAAATATATGATAGGGGGAGAAAATTTTTATAGAAAGTTTCATGGATTAAGGGGGAGTTGCATGTTGTTATATCATGTTTATCTTTACATGCTTTCTTACCCTTAGAATTAATATCAAATGTTTTTACCTAACTTAAACGGATTGCCACACATCAAAAAGGGGGAGATTGTTAGGGCAATCTCTTGCCGTAATATGGTTTTGATGGTGTGGCAAAGGGTTTAAGTTAGTGTGTTATGTTTATTTGATATGTGCGTTGAAGTCGTGCAGGACTTAGTAATTCGCACATGGAGCCATGGCGAGTTTCACATCTCATGACTCGTGCCTTGAGTCGGTGAAGGATAGCTTTGCGGAAGCCGTGCGCTTGGAGCATCCGAGGGACCGCCGGACGAGAAGCTTGGAGTGAAGCCGGAGGAAGTAGACTTCGAGGCAAGAGACGCGAAGGAGCATTGCAGAGTCGTGCGCCTGATGCTGCCGAGGGACGTGGCCGAGAACGAAGAGAACTTCGAAGGCGAAGGACTCCGAGAAATGAGAGTGAGCGATTGTAACCCGGGGAGGGGTAGCTCTTAGGTGAAACTTGGCCATTTGGCCAAGTGTCGGATGGGTTTTCCCGACACGCCGATCGCCATGGAATGGCAATGATCGCTGAGTCGAGTGTAGCTCGACGGGTATACGATTGACTAGTTTGTGGCGTGATCAGCCATCGCTATGCGTTGCCGATCGCTAAGACCAGCGATGATCGCTGAAGGCGCAATGATCGGTCAATAGGGTTTTGGCCACGTAACCGCTCATAGCCGATCGGCGCGGTCGACTACGGTCGCGTGATCGGTGAGGTCCATCCGATCGCTAAGAGTTCCGCTGGACAACAACGGTCGACATCCGACGTGTTCGGAGGCCGTGTAGGATTTATCGATCGCCATGGGCGGCAGCCCTCTATAAAAAGAGAGGGTGTGAGCCTTTGAGAGGCTAATGCTTAAGTTCCAAACAATCTTCCTAGTGCCCCACAAGCTCTAAACTCTTCTTACTTGTCTTTACTTCAATCCTATTGTAAGAAGAGTGATCTTAGTTGTAAAGGTTACCTCCACCTAGCTTTGTGCAAAGGAGAGACTGATAGTGATTGGTTTTGGCGGAGTGATTCACCGTGGACGAATCGGATCGTGGATTAGCGGCGTAGCCGTGAACCACGTTACGACATTGTGTTAGCATTGTCTATTTCCTTTGCTTTGTCTTTATTTGTTTAATTTGCTTGTATTGTTGTTTCCGCTTGCGCTAATCTAATTGTAGACGAGCAAATACCGGCATCCAAACGAAAAGGGCTATTCACCCCCCTCTAGCCGGCCATCCGATCCCCTACAAGTATATGTTGATGATATTCTAGTCAAGTCCAAAACCACTCGGGATCTAGTTACAGACCTGGAGGAGACTTTTGCAACCCTTAGGCGATATAACATGAAGCTTAATCCAAAGAAATGTTTGTTCGGGGTGAAGAGTGGGAAATTTCTGAGGTATATTATAACAGAGAAAGGACTACAGGCCAACCCAGAGAAGGTGCAAACATTATGTAACATGAAGTCACCAACCAATTTGTGGGTGACTCAAAAGTTAGTAGGAAGAATAGTTTTCTTGTCTTGTTTTATAGCCAAATCAGCAGACAAAGGGTTACCCTTCTTCCGGATCCTGCGCAAGGCTGCTAAATTCCAATGGGATAATCAGTGTGAGCAAGCCTTTCAAGAATTAAAGAAGTATTTAGCTGAACTACCTCTGCTAGCTAAACCAGTTTCGGGAGAACCATTGTGGATGTATTTATTCATTTCAAAGGGAGCTGTCAGTTCAGTGTTGTTGAAGCAAGAAGGTTTTCAGCAGCAAGCCATTTATTATACCAGTCATATCTTGAAAGGAGCAGAGTCACGGTATACTGAGTTAGAAAAATTAGCATATATTATAGTTCTGACAGCCTACAAATTGAGGCCATATTTTCTAGCCCATCTAATCAATGTATTGACTAATAGCGAATTAAGTAAGGTAGTGACTAAGCCTAATTTTTCAGGGAGGCTTGCTAAGTGGGCTATAGAATTAAGTGAATATGACATTCACTATCATCCCCGAACCGTTGTTAAGGCTCACACATTAGCTGACTTCCTAGCAGAGGTACCTGCCGGTTAGGAAAATAGTTCGGCTGAAAAAGAGGAAGGGACGAAGGTGTGGAATGTCTTCATGAATGGGTCTTCTGGATCTACAAGCAGTGGAGTGAGGGTGCTATTGGTATCCCTCGAAGAAGAAGAAACTCGCATAGTCGTTCGCCTCGGGTACTGAGCATCCAATAATGAAGCGAAATATGAAGCCATTTTAGCTGGCTTGCAAGCCACCAGAGCCATTGGGGCGACTTCTGTAGTAATGCATTCGGATTCCCAATTAGCAGTGTCACAACTACAGGGTACTTTTATTGTTTAGGAAGAAAGATTACAGAAATATTTAATAGCTTTTGAAAAAGAAAAAGATTATTTCAAATAGGTCATCCTGCAGCATATTCCAAGAGAAGACAATCGAAAAGCGGATGAATTGGCTCGGCTAGCTAGCACTCTCGAAGGGGTGAAGAAATCAGGTTCGGTTTGTGTGGAAGTTCCTAGCTCCCTGCAATATGTAATGTGGAAGAGGTGGCTTTGGGCGCCGATCAGATCCCCGATTGAAGAATTAATATTATGGCATATTTACAGCAAGACAAGGTTCCTGAAGAAAGTGGAGCAGCCTCTATTTGAAGGGTGGATCCGAAGCTACGCTTCCCACCTCGGTCGCTAGTGCATGGTGATCCCATCTACATCCCCGAATTAAAAAATTAATATTTGATGAAGAGGGATTACCCAAGCAACCGATCCATCGTCGTGTTATTCGATTAGAGTGGTCACTTGAACAAACTTGTTGTTCAAGCATCCTACCTCTTTTCTTCGATTAGCCGCGGAATAGACGATGTACGGATAGTCGATTTTTGTGTTTGTCTTCGGGGTCCAAGTAAATTAGCCACATAGAATACATACAATTTGCATAGAATAAGAAACACATACTTAAACAAGAATTATACTTCTTATTTACCTCTAGGTCTTCTATTGTATGTCCTTCCTCCTTTTAGATGTCGTGCGGGCGACGATCTTTCAAAAGTCGAAGCCTCTTAGATCACGTTCTTCCCTTCCTTGCTCGCTCCGAACAAAGAGAAGAATAAAACAAAACTTCTTCTCCTATCTAGAACCGACCACCAAGCCAAGGAACTTGATGTTGCCGCCAGCCAAGGAGAGGATGAAGGAGCGCCGGCCAACATTGAAGAAAGGTTGCCGCCGGCCAAAGAGAGAGAGAGAGAGGGAGGAGTTGCCGACCAATCTAGAGAGAGAGAGGGTGAGGCATCGCTAGCCAAGAAGAGCCAAAACCTAGAAGCCTTGTCGTCGCCCAATAGAAAGAAGAACAACCTAGGGTTGCCGCCCACCTCTTCTCTCAAGCCAACTCCAAAAACCCTAACCCTAATTCGATATCCACACCCAAGCCCTTAGCCCTCCTTTTATAGAACTAGGTTTAAGCCTCCTTTCAATCTCCACCGTCGGATCTGGATATTTAGTCTCAACCATCGGATCTAGAGATTTAATCTCCATCTTCGGATCTAGAGATTTAATCTCCACCATCGGATCTAGGCTTCATGAGGGTTTTAATAGGCTACAATAGGGACCATGAGGAGGAGTTGGATCTTGGCCACCAAATGGATCTAGCCCACATAAAGTCCGATCCATTAATAATAATCCATTCCATTAGAGGATTATCATTGATCCACCTCACCAACCCCATAAAAAAATATGGGCTCCATATATTAACTGTACAAATATCTCCCCGTGTTTAAGATCTCGAATGTCCGTCAATTAATTAATTTACTGATAATGAATTGATCAACATCTAACTCCATGAGTAGTACCACTCAACTTTATTATCATGTTGGACAAAGTCTACCTGCAGGGTTTACATGATAATCCTTATGAGCTCCTCAAGGGGACATCATCATCCTAATATATAGGACATGATTTCCTCCTATAATCAATGACACACCATGTAAATAATATCATTTCCCAACTTACCGATACAACTTACCGAGCCTATCTATTTAATCTATAAATCTCGTTCATTGGTAAATCAAAGAAATTAATACTAAGTACATGTGCCCGTTTAATATTGGGATTAAGAGCATGTACACCATAATATCTGAGGTCTTATTCAATTATGTAGTCAGCAATAAATCGAATCACATCTAAGTCGGACCTGCTCAATACACATAAAGTGTACTAGTGTAATTCTATGGTCAAGACAAACTAATACCAAATTACACTACAACCATACCAATGGTTTGTCCAAAACCATCTCAGTTGTGAGCCTTTACTTATACTTTATAAGGAACTAATAACATGATCTCCCATGTGACACTACACACCATGTTTTTTACAATGTAATGTATCAGACAATATGCATAATCATAAATATGCAAACAATGATCATGTGATTCTTATTTCAAAAATAAAGATGTTCATATAAAAGATAGACTTTTCAGTATACATCCCAACAATTTTCCACTTATACTAAAAGACTATGCTGTCCTCATACTGCCATACATCTGATTCTTATTCCCTCCACATGCCTATCAAAAGCTCTCACTGGAAGGGCCTTAGTAAAAGGATCTGCCAGGTTATCCTCTGATACAATCTTGGCTACAACAACTTCTCCTTGCTTTACGATTTCTCGTATCAGGTAGTACTTGTGCTCTATGTGTTTACTTGCCTTATGGGCTCGTGGTTCCTTCGAGTTTGCAACTGCACCACTGTTATCACAATAAATTGTGATAGTTCTGGACAAACCAGGAATCACATCCAAGTCCATTAAGAAGTTCCTGAGCCATACAACTTCTTTGGCCACCTTAGAGGCTGCCACATACTCAGCTTTCATGGTAGAGTCCGCCACGCATTTCTGCTTGACACTCCTCCATACAATGGCTCAAATCCCAAAGTAAACACAAAACTTGAGATAGACTTACTGTTATCCCTATCTGATTGGAAGTCGGAATCTTTGTAACCCATAGAGAGTAATTGATCTGCCTAGTATACTAGCATATAATCCCTAGTTCTTCTCAGGTACTTCAATATATGCTTTACTGCAGTCCAATGTCCCTATACTGGATTACTCTGATATCTACTAACCATGTTAACGATAAAGCAGATATCCGGTCTCGTACATAGCATAACATACATGAGGCTTCCTACTGCCGAAGCATAAGGAACTACCTTCATCTTCTCTATCTCCTTAGATGTTCTAAGACACATCTCCTTAGATAAAGGAACTCCATGCCTGAAAGGTAGAAAATCTTTCTTGGAGTTTTGCATGCTAAAACGAGCCAAAATAGTATCAATGTATGAATCTTGAGGCAAGCACAACATCCTTTTCCTACGATCCCTTATAACCTTGATCCCAAGGATGTGTCCCACTTCTCCAAAGTCCTTCATATCAAACAGTTTGGACAACCATACCCTTATGTCTAATAACACCTTGACATTGTTTCCAATTAACAAAATTTCATCTACGTATAGTACAAGAAATACCACTACGTTTTCGTCACATCTCTTGTATACACAAGACTCATTCAGACTTTGAATAAATCCATAAGACTAGATTACCTCATCAAAGCGGATGTTCCAAGACCTCGAAGCTTGCTTCAATCCATAAATGGACTAATTAAGCTTGCACACAAGATGCTCTTTGCCCTTTGTAATGAATCCCTCTAGTTGCTTCATATAGATATTTTTCTCAAGACTTCCATTAAGGAAAGTTGTCTTGACATCCATCTACCACACCTCATAATCCATATGAGCAGCAATACATAAGAGAATCTGGATAGACTTAAGCATGGATATCGGCGAAAAAGTCTCCTCATAATCGATGCCCTCTTTTTTAGTATACCCTTTCACAACAAGCCTCGCTTTGAAGGTCTTAACCTTCCCGTCTATTCCCACTTTCTTTTGTAGATCCACTTGAATTCAATGGTTTTAACACCATTGGGTGGTTCTACTAGCTCCCAAACCTGATTTGAATCCATAGATTCTATCTCATAATTCATCGCACTTTCCCAAGATACTGCATCTTTATCTTGGATTGCCTCGTCATATGTCCAGGGATCAGGTTCATGTTTGCCAGGGACTAAATCAGAAGATTCTTCCAAGAACATAAATCTATCAGGTTGTCTACCAACCCTCCCACTATGACGAGGTATCACCTGTGTATCCTCTATGACACACGGTGCAGTCACTTGTGGTATATCCTCTTGTACCGGTGGTACTGAAGTAGTGACTTTCCCTCTCAATTCCTCCAGAACAATCTTACTCATGGCTTGTGGTTCATCACATTATCTTCCTCTAGAAATCTGACATTCATGCTAACGATCACCCTCTGATCTCTAGGACTATAAAACAAACCACCTTTTGTTCCTCTAGGATAGCCAATGAACATGTGCACTTCTGTACGAGGTTCCAACTTACCAGCATCTGCCTTCAGCACATGTGCTGGACTCCCCCAAATCTGAATATGTCTCAGACTAGGCTTTCGCCCAGTCCACAATTCTGTGGGAGTAGAAGGCACTGATTTAGATGGTACCAAGTTCAGAATATACACTGTGGTATCCAGAGCATACCCCCAAAATGAATCTGCCAACTCAGAATAACTCATCATCGATCTAACTATCTCCATAAGAGTCATATTCCTTCGCCGCCCGGGGTGTCAAGTGCATAATTGGGATTGAATCCCAGCCTCTGATAAGTAATTCCTAAACTCTCCCAAGAGGTACTCATCACCACGATCAGATTGTAGTGTCTTGATACTTTTACCTTGACGTTTCTCCACATCAGCCTTAAATTCTTTGAACCTATCAAAGCATTCAGACTTGTGGCGCATCAAGTAAATGTATGCATATCTTGAATAATCATCTATAAAAGAGACAAAATATTCAAAACCACCTCTAGCCTGGATAGTTATAGGACCACACAAATCAGAATGAACCAATTCCAACACATCTTTGGCTCTATACCCCTTGGCCTTAAAAGGCCTTTTGGTCATTTTACCTTCCAAGCAAGATTCGCAAGTTGGCAAATCATCCACCACTAATGAACCCAGAGGTCCATCAGCTATCAACCTTTGAATTCTACTTAGGTTAATATGACCTAACCTTAGATGCCAAAGATATGTTTGGTTCATTTTCGAAGGTTCTTTTCTCTTATTAGAATTAGAAGATGAGTTATTTACTTCTATTTGCATCGTGGGAGCTTTTGTTTCAAGTGTATATAAGTTGTCTTCTAACGCACCAGAATAGATAATCTTCCTATTCCTTTTTATAACAACTCTGTCATTAAAAGAAATAGAATATGCATCCAAAAATAATTTAGAAACCGAAATCAAATTCTTTCTAAATAAAGGTATATAAAGGCAATTTTTTAGAACCAAAATTGTATTCCTATCAAAAGATAAATGAACATCTCCCACTGCAATGGCCGCCACCTTTGTAGCATCGCCCAAGTAAATGGTAATCTCCCCCTCAGGCAGTCGTCTGGTTTCTTGGAACCCCTGCAAAGTATTGTAGACATGATCAGTGGCTCCCGTATTTACACACCAGGTGGCGGTAGATAACATCGTTAAACATGTTTCAACAACTAGACCAAAAGATATACCTTTGTTCTACTTCTGGTTGGGGCAGTCCTTCTTCTAATGTCCAGTCTACTTACAAGTGAAGTACTTGCCTTTCGGCTTCTTCACTCCTCCCTGAGATCCTCCCATCACCTTTGCCCCACCTTGTTTCTTCTTCTTCTTTCCTTTCGGCTTAGAAGTAGAAACCTTTTGGGCAACCATGGCCTGAGCCTGAGCACTCTGACGAAAAAGCCCCTCTACCCCCTGGAGTTCTGTCAGAAACTTCGCCAACGAATATGACCTCTTGTTCAAGTTTTAATTCAGGCGAAACTACTTAAAACTCCTAGGTAGAGACTGGAGAATGATATCAACCTGGGTTTCCCCATCGATCTCAGCTCCAAGGACTTCCAGCTCATTCAAATGAGCCATCATCTTGAGAACATGATCCCTTACGGGTGTTCCCTTGATCATGGTGGTCGTCATTAAGTTCCTCATGGCTTCATGCCTAGCAGCCCGATTCTGGTGTCCGAAAAGCTCCTTGAGATTGAGCATCATGTCATAAGCAGTGGGCATGACTTGATGCTGATGTTGCAATACATTAGACATAGAAGCCAAAATGTAACATCGCGCCATCTCATCAGGCTTAATCCACTTCCTATAACTCTCCTTCTCCTTTTCCCCAGAATCATCCATAGGCTTAGGAGGACACTCTTCGAAGAGTACATACTTGTACTCCTTAGCAGTCAAGACAATATCAAGATTCCTCTTCCAATCAACATAATTGGGTCCAATAAGTTTATTCTCTTTTAGTATCACAGCAAGCGGGTTAAAAGTCATTTTTGAAAAACCTAAGAATCACATAGATCAAAACATTAGATTTCAAAAAATTATTGATTCCTTAAACAATAAAATTTTAAAATCAACCAACACCTCAAAATACTGAGAATATCATATGTCGCGATCGTGTGGACGTATACGAATTCTACATTTGTAAGAGGAGGTTTTACCCATTAATTTTATTATCTTGTCAACCTAACTTTTTGACAAATAAAATTAATAGTTGGTTCCTCTTTGGCCCTACAAATAAAAGCAGTAACTTCGATGGGGAGGATACTCCTATTTGCATCTAAGTGTTCACCATTACTTGGTATCAAGGCAATTATCTCGGGTTGTGCCTTTCGATGGGGAAGTACACACGCTCCTAAATAATTTCCTATACCCATATTCAACCTTGTGATCCGCAAAACAAACTCATCCGATGGGGATGAAGGCACTTAGAGCCAACGCGCAAGTTTGTTTGCTTCACATGTCAAATTGTAATGGAGGCCGTGGGAATTTAAAAAAATATCCCTCTCCCACTTAGTAATTTAAAATTGAGGAATTTTCCTAGCACACGACATGCATATCAAACAAAAAGCAATAAATATGAAAAAAAAATATTTTCCAACTATTATGGCTTTTGTTCTCCAATATGCCTCCCGCCGTATCACCATCTCGTCCGTTCCTCCCTACACCATGTACAAGCCATCCAGAGATCCGAGCCGAGAAAAATTATTTTAATTTACATCCATCGATTCTATACTCCACGAAAGAGTGTACATGAAATCTAGATCGAAAGTAAACTAAAATAAAAGAGTGGCTAAACAATGTCGTACTTAATTATAAAAATTAAATACTAGCCTCGTCAACCCCGAGGATTCAAATAATGATACAATTACACACATCCAATCACATACACACACATATGGCCATAATAGTTGGATCTTATGCCTACAATCAAAAAGTTAACCTACGCACATCCTACTATTATCCGATACATATAATATATGATAAGTGCATAAAAGTAACCAAATCCTAAACACACAAAACCGGAAACCGTGGCTCTAATACCACTTGAAGGGTAGATCCGAAGCTACACTTCCCACCTTGGTTGCTAGTGCATGGTGATCTCATCTACGTCCCCGGATTAAAAAATAATAATCCTTGACGAAGAGGGATTACCCAAGCAACCGATCCATCGTTGTGCTATTCGATTAGAGTGGTCACTTGAACAAACTTATTGTTCAAGCAACCTACCTCTTTTCTTCGATTAGCTGCGGAATAGACGATGTACAGATCGTTGGTTTTTGTGTTTGTCTTCGGGGTCCAAGTAAATTAGCCACATACAATACATACAATTTTCATAGAATAAGAAAACATACTTAAACAAGAATTATACCTCTTGTTTACCTCTAGGTCTTCTATTGTATGTCCTTCCTCCTTTTGGACGTCGTGTGGCCGACGATCTTCCAAAAGTTGAAGCCTCCTAGATTACGTTCTTCCCTTCCCTACTTGCTTTGAACAAAGGAAAGAATAAAACAAAACTTCTTCTCCTATCTAGAACCGACCACCAAGCCAAGGAACTTGATGTTGCCACCGGCAAAGGAGAGGATGAAGGAGCACCAGCCAGCCTTGAAGAATGGTTGTCGTCCGCCAAAGAGAGAGAGAGAGAGAGAGGGAGGAGTTGCCGCCAATCTAGAGAGAGAGAGGGTGAGGCATCGCTGGCCAAGAAGAGCCAAAACCTAGAAGGCTTGCCGCCGCCCAATAGGAAGAAGAACAACCTAGGGTTGCTGCCCACCTCTTCTCTCAATCCAACTCCAAAAACTCTAACCCTAATTCGATATCCATGCCCAAGCCCTTAGCCCTCCTTTTATAGAGCTAGGTTTAAGCCTCCTTTCAATCTCCACCGTCGGATATGGAGATTTAATCTCAACCGTCGGATCTAGATATTTAATCTTCACCGTCGGATCTAGAGATTTAATCTCCACCATCGGATCTAGAGATTTAATCTTCACCTTCAAACCTAGGGATTTAATCTCCACCATTGGATTTAGGCTTCATGAGGGTTTTAATAGGCTACAATAGGGACCATGAGGAGGAGTTAGATCTTGGTAACCCAATGGATCTAGCCCACATAAAGTCCGATTCATTAATTATAATTCATTCCACTAGAGGATTATCATTGATCTACCTCACCAACCCCATAAATAAATATGGGCTCCATATATTAACTGTACAAATATCTTCTCATGTTTAAGATCTCGAATGTCCGTCAATTAATTAATTTATTGACAATTAATTGATCCACATCTAACTCCATGAGTAGTATCACTCAACCTTATCATCATGCTGGACAAAGTCCACCTGTAGGGTTTACATGATGATCCTTATGAGCTGCTCAAGGGGACATCATCATCCTAATATATAGGACACAGTTTCCTCCTATAATCAACAACACACCATGTAAATAATATCATTTCCCAACTTACCGAGCCTATCGATTTAATCAATAAATCTCGTCCATTGGTAAATCAAAGAAATAAATACTAAGTACATGTGCCTGTTATTATATCGGGATTAAGAGCATGTACACCATAATATCCGAGGTCCGATTCAATTATATAGTCAGCAATAAATTGAATCACCGTTAAGTAGATCCTGCTCAATACACACAAAGTGTACTAGTGTAATTCTATGGTCAAGACAAACCAATACCAAATTACACTACAACCATACCAATTGTTTGTCCAAAACCATCTCGATTGTGAGCTTTTACTTATACTTTACAAGGAACTGATAACATGATCTCCCGTGTGATACTACACACCATGTTATCTACAATGTAATGTATCAGACAATATACATAACCATAAATATACAAACAATGATAATGTGATTCTTATTTAAAAAATAAAGATGTTCATATAAATGATAGACTTTTCAGTATACATCCCAACACTATTTTGGTTACTAGAGCAAAGAGGTTCACAATTGTAGGTAGAATTCTATATAAGATGTCTTTTTGACGACCCCTGTTAAGATGCTTGGGGAAGGAAGACTCCAAATGGGTGCTCCGCGAAGTACATGAAGGCTATTGCACTAATCATTTGGGAAGAAGAGCCTTGGCTAGGAAAGTCTTGTTGGCTGGGTATTTTTGGCCCACTCTTCAGCAAGATGCCACCTGCTTGGTGCAAGCTTGTTCAATCTTTCAAAAGCACAGTAACCAGTCTAAGCGACCAGCTGAGTTAATGAGAGTCATTGTTGCTTCTTGCCCCTTTGACCAGTGGGGAATGGACATCGTGAGCCCCATGCCTACTGCATCCTCGCAGAAGAAGTTTCTATTAGTAGCAGTGGATTACTTCTCTAAGTGGGTAGAAGCATAACCTCTAGCTAAAATCACAGAAAATGCAGTAATACAGTTTCTATGGAAGAACATCATATGCCGATATGGGATCCCACGAAGGCTGGTAAGTGATAATGGGTGGCAGTTTCAAGGTAAGAAGATTAGAGAATGGTGTCAAAGTCTCAATATTCTAAAGACCTTCACTTCAGTAGCTCACCCTCAGGCTAATAGGCAGACAGAGGTAACTAACAGAATTCTCATTCAGGGGTTGAAGACTAAACTGGGCGCTAAGAGGGGAAGTTGGGTAGAAGAATTGCCTGGGATTCTACGGGCCTACTGAACTACTCCTAAAATGGTGATGGGGGAAACCCCGTTCATCCTGGTATATGGAACATAAACTGTGATTCCTATGGAAGCCATCCTGAGTAGTGCTCGAGTTGAAGTTTATGAGCCAAAATACAGAGGAACTGAGATGGATTTACTAGAAGAAAGGCAGGAGCAAGCACGAAGGCGAGCAAAAATTTATAAGCAAAAAGTACAACAAGCTTTTAACAAAAGAGTGGTGTTCTGGAGGTTTCAGAAAGGTGATCTAGTCTTACGTAAGGTCAATCCTGCAGGATGTAGGGAATTCTATATGCAAAATAGCATATGCGCAACGGAAAAATTAGGATCCCTTCCAAGTGATCCTTGCAAAAGAAAACCTCGTACAAAATAAGTTTCTCTAAAACCAAACCTATCTTATAGGAGAGGATTACCTTTGTTGCGTGCCCTTGTTTATCCCGCTTCTTCCTTTGATTTGTTGGATCTTTGAGCACGTTCAAATTTCTGTGCCTCTATACGTATCCACACGAGCAAGCTCTTGTCTCACAAAAGAAACTAGAAGAGCTCTCCTTTACTTCTTGCTAGAGAAGTCCCTAAAGGAGAGGAAGGTAGGGAAAAGAGAGACGAAGAAGAAGACCACTTCTTCTTGCTAGCCTACACTCACAAAAACCACACAACTAAAGACACAACCAAAGCTTCCACCAAGCTCTCAAGCTTCACAACCCAAGGTTCACTTTGGCCGGCCACCCCATGGAGTCTTTTATAGGGTTGGAAAAAACTCTTTCACCTCCTCACATTCAATGCAATCAATTACATTGAAACACAATCAAACAAGGAATTGGCTTCCTTGTTTGGCCGGCCACTTAAGGAGACAAAAACTACTTTGTCTCCTTCCACCTCATCTAGCTTAGGTGGCATGCTTATGTGACATGCTTGTGTGGCATTCATGCATGTTGAATTAATCTTATTAATTCAATAAGCTTATGTTATCATATTGAATTAATCTCATTAAATCAATAAGGTAACATATTGAATTAATCTCATTAAATCAATAAGCTAAAATTCTCATTAAGCTTAAAGTCAAAAAACCATTTTGTACTTAAGTTTATTCCCAAATTATTCTAGTCAAACTAGAATACACTAATTCTTCTAATCATCATGCTCTTTGTGTGTGACCCTATAGGCTTTCATAACGTTGGCAGTGGATCTAAACTCTTTTAGATACACAAGCAATGAGCGGCATCTAGCAATACATCATTGCTACCCAAGTTACGAGATAAGTCAAGATCCGACTAACCTTTCCGTGACTACTATAATGTATGACCGTGTCCTTCTATCCTTGATATCAGATTGACCAATGAGGCATAGACCGTGTCATCCTCGATCAATCTATGTGTTTCTTGATCCCTGAGTAAACTAACTCAAACAAATGAGCTCAATATCTCATATTGACTCATTCGAGCATGGCCATGCGTTTTAGTAGTTCTACTCAATCAAGGGGCCCACAGATATCACTCCCGTCATATGGGAGGGATAGATCCCATCTACATCACTCACATCCCTCCGCATAATTTGTTATATACCCAGTAATCGCCTTTATGGTCCACCCTGTTACGGGTGACGTTTGACGATACCAAAGTACATAACTCCTTATGTAGGGAACCGTAGTGACTTCAGGTTCGAGGACTATTCATACCAATAGTCACATGAGAAAGTTTATGACACTCATATAACGATCCATGAAACTTTCTCATGGCGGGTCAGTTCAGTATATATTCTCTAATATATACCCATGTGTCAACTTGATATCATATATCCATGACTTGTGAGATCAAGTCATCAATCGACCTACATGCTAGTCTTTATGTATTAATATTGCCCTTGCATATTAATACTTGACTAGGAACATTTAGGAAAGTGTTCTCTACAGCCTCTCATAATCAATTCTGCCAATTGATGTGCTGTAGATAAGAACCTACTTTTCTAGGGCATTATTATATTTAATTTAGCTGGCACAAGCAAGATGTAAATATAATAACCAATCCTTTGCCTTTATTGAATATGATACAAAATGTTCCCTTTTCAACCATCACATGATTGGCTCTAGGGCTATAACTAACACAGGAAGCCCGAAAAAGCTGGCTCTAAATTGGGAAGGGCCCTACATGATTACTCGTCGAGTGGCTGGGTCAGCATATTATCTAAAAGATGATCAGGGCAGGGAATTACCTCGACCCTGGAATGTTGTACACTTAAAATATTTTCATACCATGTAAGAAAAATCTGTTGGAAGAAGCAGTTTGGTCTATTTTCTATGGGTTATACGTGACACCCAACATATTATCTTGTGATAATGAACATGACCATGGGTGAGAAAGGAGTATCATTGAAAATAGTCTCTCACTTACAGAATAAAGAAAGTCAAAAACAATATTAAGGATAAACAATGTGTGGTGACAGTTGTTCCCAAGTAGTAGCAGTTATAACGTGACATGAAAAAACAACAATTTGAAATGGTCTGGGGGATAGCATCTGAAACTAACTTCCCAATGTAGAAAGAGTGCAGGTTGATTGGCTGGAGGTAGTCCTTGATCAGCATATTGTCGAACTGCTTCTTTGAACCCATCCTGATATGTAGCCCGCATCAAAGACAGTAGACGCTCTTGCTGGTTCAGGTCATTTGGGCGTAGCTCCTAATGAAATCTAGCATAATGCTCCTGATGCTCCCGAAAAGATTGATGCATTTGACAATACCGGTGAGATATTTGAAGGATGGCATCGACAAGGGTGGATATATCGTCAGATTGGGAGGTTTGGCTCTATTGCACAACCCTTGACATCTCCATCATGTCTTGACGTTTGGAGGCAAAAATCCTTTCCACTGCCTCTTTATGAGCTCTAGTACGGACAATATCGCTACTCAACTGTTGGAGGGAAGTTTTTTGCCTGCGTATTCGGGCATGAGCATGCGCCCTAGATGTTATTAAGGATGAATTTTCTTATACCTTCTTGCACAGTCGCATATGGAGGTCGACTATTTTGTATGCATCTCTCTACTGTCGAGCTTGAAGGGTTGCTATAATTTCAACATCCTTTTGCCTCTGATGCTGGATTTCAGCCAGCTGGTTCATATAGTTAACCAATTCTTGAGACATGGAATTTTCTCTATCAATGGAAGCAAGGGCATAGTCATTTTTTTGTTGGGCATTTTGAAAAGTGGATATCAGTTCGACATTTTTCTATTGTTGCTCTTGCAGAGCCGCTATGGTTTCAACATCTTCCTATCTTTGGCAACGAGCTTCAGCTAGTTGATCCTGGCAACATGCCAATTCTTGTTGTAAAAATTGCTCCGTATCCTTGATAATAGTTTGCTCCGCCAGTTGCTGTTGGGTTTGTTGTAGAAGCTGAACTCAGTATTGGGAGAAGGAACACTCTAGTTTTTGATAATTTACTAACGCCTGTAGGTAGCCAGTGGAAAAGAAGTTACTATTGAAAAAAATAGGTATAATTAACTAAAGAAACTTACCAGCTCTAAAATGTGGCATAGACTTTCCATCCTCCGAATGAAATCCTCCAGATTAAGAATTTGTACATTTTGGTCAAAAGAGAAAGAGGGTGTAGAGGCCATTAGAGGAATGGGTTCACTCATAATGGGCTTGAAAGGGGGCAAAGGGGAAAATTGTGCTGCTAATACCTGAAGGGGAAGAGTGATGTTCAGGGGAATGGAGGGGGCTCTTGAGATAGCTGAAGATATCGAAGGGGCCACGAAGAAAGCCATTGTTAAAAGGCTTGAGGAAGCAGGAGAAGAAAAAGGGGAGGTGGGTGGTGATTGTAGAATGTCAGAAATCACTTGCTATTTGACAAGGGAGGAGGAATCCTTAGGGGAAGGACGAGAAGGGAGAATGGAAGGTTGTGATGTATCCGGGGGCGACGAGGAAGGCAATGGGGAGGTGGTTGGAATGTGTGAAGGCAAAGAGGAAGGAAATACAGCTGAAGTGGGTTCTAATGTTGGAAAAAGTTCAGAGGGAGGAGAAAGATCTAGAGAAGGGATATTTTCTACCTGTAGTCGTGGGCGTGCAGTGTTAGTGAAAGTCGTAGAGCCAATCATGTGATGATTGTTGTATGGACTTTATTGTATCATATTCCTATTTATAAAGGCATGGTTATTATATTTACTTGTATTGGTGCCAAATAACTAAGTATAATAACGTCCTTGAGTAGAAGGTTCTTATCTATATCAATCGATTGGTTGAATCGATAATAAGATGATATAGAGAACACTACTCTTAATCATTCCTAGTCAAGTATTAACATTCATTGACAATGTTAATGCATAGAGACTAGCATGTAGGTCAACACGATGACTTGATCTCACAAGTCATGGATATGAGATATCAAGTTGACACATGGGTATGCATTGGAGAATGTATACTGAATGACCCGGTATGAGAAAGTATCATGGATCGTTATATGAGTGTCATATACTTTCTCATGTGACTATTAGTATTACTATTAGTCCTTAGACCTGAAGTCACTATGGTTCCGTACATAAGGAGTTGCATACTTTGGCTTCGTCAAACGTCACCCGTAAATGGGTGGACTATAAAGGCGATTACTGGGTATGTAACAAATTATGCGGAGGGATATGAGTGATGTAGATGGGATCTATCCCTCCTATATGACGGGAGTGACATCGATATTCTTGATAGAGTGAGACCATGAAGTGCATGGCCATGCCCAAATGAGTCAATATGAGATATTGAGCTCATTTGATTAGAGTGAGTCTACTTGGAGTTCAAGATATAGATTGTACCGAGGATGACACGGTCTATGCCTCAATTGGTCAATCTAGATGTCAAGGATAGAGGGACATTGTCACATATTGTGAGAGTCCCAATTAGTAGTCACAAAGGTGATGTTGGAGCTCAACATTCTTGTAACTTGGGTAGCAATGATGTGTTGCTAGATACCGCTCATTGCTTATGTTCCTAAATTGGTTTAGGAGCATTTCCAACCTTACAAGAACCTATAGGGTCACACACAAAGGGAAATTAGATGGAGATTAGGTTCATATGATGAACCATGAGGATTAGGTTCATGGGATGAACCAAATTGGATTAAGAGTAATCCAAATTAGACTAATTGAGTTAGACTCAATTTGATTCAAGTGTTGAATGAGTCTAATTTAGATTTGATTCATTGAGTCAATTTAAATTAATGAATAGAGATTCATTAAATCAAATTGACATGAATCAAGTGGTTAGATTTGATCAACCATGGGAGATAAGAGGTCAAATTTGACTTGACTTGAGAGGGAAGATGAATGGTCAATTTTGACTTGACCATTTGCCATGTCATGGTGACTTGGCATGGGGGCCGACCAATGATGGTGTTCCACATCATCATGGACTTATCATGTGGTGCCACCTCATGAGGGAGACCAAGAGCCATTGGCTCTTGGAGTTACATGCATGCATGTAACCCCCCAAAACAAAGTGGCTAACCACTAGATGGTGATTCATGGGTGAATTCATTTGGTTGTAACTTCATCATCATCTTCCTAGCTCTCCTTCTTGCTCTCCCAAGACTTCCTTGGCTGAAATACCTAAAGGGTGCTAGCACACTCTAAGGTATTTTTTTCTCCACCATATTTCCGTGTGGATACTTGTAGAGGAGTGTACACTTGACACTCTTGAGTTCCGGGAAAGCGTTTGGACGAGCGGGATAAGCGAAGGGCAACGCTACGAGGGTAATGCTCTCACCTTCTAGATCTAAGATAGATCTAGGTTTACTTAAGCACATACATATTTTATTTTTATATATCTTCGCACGGATCCGTGGGCGGGCATTCCAAGGTTTCCTCAACGCAAAAAGCGGTTTTTACGGCTCGAAAAGTCCAATAGTGGTATCAGAGCCACGTACGAAGCATGTATGTGTTTCATATTTGTAGTTTTTGTATTAGATATAAAAATTACAGATTTTTAGGTTTCTGTAAATTTCCTATTTTTATAGAATTTTTGGGTATTTTTTCTCGAAGAGTCGAAGCAATGAGTGTTGGGACACTTGTAGGCTTCAACCACCGAGAAAAACTCTCCGAAACGGTGAGTTCTCGCTTTAGGTTTTTGGGACAGCGACTTAAGTCACTGTAAGATTGTAGTAGGGACACTCGCAAAGTTTATTTTGTGAGTAGGGGCGCTGCCCCTATCCCCGAAAGGGGCCTTGTCCCGTGATCGCGCCCGGAAACCACTTAGCGGGACCGTTACGGAGAGGTGACTCATAAAATTGAAAAACAATAGGAAAAATTATAGAAATTTTCTGTAAAATACATAATTTAGAATTATGTATAATTCTGTGATGGTCATGGCCCAAGAACCCCAATATGATTAGATGATGATGTGTTGTAATTCATAATACGACCTACGTGCCATTTTTGTGGTTGTGCGTGTTGTATAGGGTATGCGACCTGCGCATCGTACCTCTTCTTTTAAAATTCTAGTTGTAAATAGTTTTAGACTCGAATGTAACTCGAGTTTCTTGTTTTTAATGTACAAAATGGAGCGGTGGAAGGTCCACTACTAGACGGAGTTACGAGAAGGGTGTCGATGATACATGGCGATCAAAGGAGGCGCTTGGAGAAGCCGCTAATCGAATCAACTCGAAAATGCCTACCAAGTTCTTAATACCCATCACTACCTCGATCATTTATAGTTGTTGAATCTGCCAAAGCAGTGCAACGCATATTATCTTGGTAGGGTGCGGAAGGACAATCTTGGTCCCGCCTATCACGGCTTGGGTTAGAGTAAGCTCAATTAGATCGAGTAAAACTAGTTAACTTAATTGGATCGAGTAGAACTATAGGCATATTCCAACCGTTGGAAAGATAGGATAAGATCGCATTTACACTAAATCTTGGGCGATTTAGCCAAAGCTAACTCAAATCTTTTGTAAATGTGGGTCTTGATCCTATAAACAAGAGCTGCATAGAGATGTAATCGGTAATGTGTTACCCACCGATCATACTAAGTCTTGGGCGATTTAGCCAAAGCTAACTCAAGGCTTAGTATGATGTGGATCTTGTCCCATAGGAATTATAGCATGTTTGTATGAATCTAGTAATGTGGTTTGACCACATCCATAACTCTATTCTACAAAAAATCCTATAATTCAGTGGGAGCATCATTTGATTAAAGACCTAATTAAATGATAAAAGGAATATGATATTAATTTTCTGCATTGTGTATGTTGTAGATTACTATGTCGATAAACACGAACACTCTCTCCCTGCGTTCTGTCCTTGAGAAGGACAAGCTCAATGGAGCAAATTTCCTGGACTGGTATAGGAACCTGAGAATCGTTCTCACCCAAGAAAAGAAACTGTACGTTCTGGAGCAGCCCATTCTGGAGGCACCTCCTGCCAATGCCTCGCGAACTGACAAAGATGCTTATAAGAAGCATCAAGATGATGCATTAGATGTGTCATGTCTCATGCTCACGACCATGAACTCTGAGCTTCAGAAGCAACACGAGTTCATGAATGCTTATGATATGGTTGAACATCTTCGTCAACTATATCAAGGACAAGCAAGGCACGAGAGATATGAAGTCTCTAAGGCATTGTTTCAGTCCAAGATGCAAGATGGGACTCCCGTAGGTCCATATGTACTCAATATGATTGGGTACGTAGAAAACCTATAGAGATTGAAATTCTCACTTGGCCAAGAGCTGGCCACTGACTTGATCTTGTAGTCTTTGCCACAAAGCTACAATCAATTTGTCATGAATTACAACATGAATGAAATTGATAAGCCACTGTCTGAGATGCTCAGCATGTTGAGAACTGCTAAGCTTAACCTTAAGAAGGGAAAATTTGACTCCATTTTGATGGTGCAAAAGAAGAAAGACAAGGGCAAGCCTAAAGGTAAGGGAAAGTCCCAAGCCAAGGGCAAAGGCAAAGAATTGAAACCCAAAGGAGGGGTGGCCAAGGAAGGGGCTTGCTTCCACTACAAGGAAGCTAGACACTGGAAGCGTATCTGTAAAGCATACCTGGAAGATCTTAAGAAGAAGAAAAGTGAGACTTCTACTTCAGGTATAAATGTTATAGAAGTCAATCTATCTATTTCTTTATCATGGGTATTAGATACTGGATGTGCATCTCACATTTGTACCAATGTGCAGGCGCTGAGAAATAGTAGGGCATTAACAAAGGGCGAGGTGGACCTACGAGTAGGCAATGGAGCAAGAGTTGTTGTTGTTGCTGTAGGAACTTATGATCTATCTCTGCCCACTGGGCTTATACTAGAACTTGATGAATGTTGTTATGTGCCTACTTTAACTAAAAACATAATTTCGGTTTCTTGTTTGGACAAGAAAGGATTTACATTTATAATAAAGAACAAATGTTGTTCAGTTTATTTAAATGATATGTTATATTGTAGTGCACCTCTAATGAACGGACTCTACTTTCTAGACTTAGAGAGCCCCATCTATGACATAAGTACCAAAAAGGTTCAAGTCAAATGAGTTGAACCAAACTTATCTCTGCCATTGTCGCTTAGGTCACATAAATGAGAGTCGCTTATCCCAGCTCCATAAGGATGGGCTACTGGACTCATTTGATTTTGAATCATATGAGACATGTGAGTCTTACCTTCTAGGCAAGATGACCAAGACTCCCTTTAGTGGACAAAATGAAATAGCAACAGACTTGTTAGGACTTATACATAGTGATGTATGCGACCCTTTCAATGTTGCTGCTAGAGGTGGTTACAGGTACTTCATTACATTTACTGATGACTTTAGTAGATATGGTTATGTGTATCTCATGACACATGAATCAGAATCCTTTGAAAAGTTCAAAGAATTCAAGAATGAAGTACAAAACCAGCTTGGCAAGAGTATTAAGATACTTCGATCAGATCGATGTGGTGAATACCTTAGCCATGACTTTCGTGACTATCTAGTTGAGTGTGTGATTCTATCCCAACTCACTCCTCCTGAAACACCACAGTGGAATTGTGTATTCGAAAGGAGGAATCGTACCCTATTAAATATGGTACGATCTATGATGAGTCACACAGATCTTCATATATCCTTTTGGGGATATGCTCTAGACACAGTAGCCTTCACCCTTAACCGTGTACCATCCAAGGCTGTGATAAAGACACCATATAAGATATGGACAGGGAGAAATCCCACGATATCTTTTATGAGGATTTAGGGTTGTGAGGCTTACGTTCGACGTCAAGTCTCAGACAAATTGGGACCCAAATCCTATAAGTGTTATTTTGTTGGATATCCCAAGGAGACTAAGGATATTACTTCTACATTCCCAGTCAGCACAAAGTGTTTGTGGCAAAGACTGGGATTTTTCTAGAAAGGGATTTTTTTCTAGAAAAACTAGTGGGAGTACATTCGATCTTGAAGAAATTCAAGATATGGACCATAGCACTGAGGCCTTGATGGAGGTTTAACAGGAACCACAAAATGTTGTGGATGATGAGATTGTTGCACAAAGAGTTATGGAACAACCACCTGTTCAGGTAGACCTACCTCTTCACAGGTCTAATAGGGTACGTCGTCATCCTGAGTGATACTCATTTCTCTTGTCTGACCATGATGATGTTATGCTCATTGAGAATGAGCCTACCTCCTATCAGGAAGCTGTGATGAGCCCAGATTTTAAGAAATGGCTAGAGGCCATGAGATCCGAGATGGAATCTATGTACACTAACCAAGTATGGACTTTGGTTGATCCACTCCACCTGAAGGGGTCAAATCCATTGGGTGTAAGTGGGTCTTTAAGAGAAAGACAGACATGGATGGACTTACGCATACCTATAAGGGTCGATTGGTGGCTAAAAGTTTCAAGCAAATTCATGGTATTGACTATGATGAAACCTTTTCTCCAGTGGCGATGTTTAAGTCCATTCGGATCATGCTTGCTATTGCAACATACCACAATTATGAGATCTGGCAGATGGATGTCAAAACCACATTTCTGAATGGAAACTTGCTCGAGGATGTGTACATGACACAACCTGAGGGTTTTGTAGATCCACAACATACTGGGAAAGTATGCAAGCTACAAAGGTCCATTTATGGGCTAAAGCAAGCTTCTCAGAGTTGGAATCTTCGATTCGATGATGCGATCAAACAGTTTGGTTTCATCAAGAATGAAGATGAACCCTGTGTCTACAAGAGGATTATTGGGAACACAGTTATCTTCCTTGTATTGTATGTGGATGACATACTACTCATTGGGAATGACATCCCTTCGCTACAGTCTATGAAGACTTGGCTGGGGACGTGCTTCTCAATGAAGGACTTAGGTGAAGTAGCATATATTCTAGGCATCAAGATCTATAGAGATAGATCTAAGAGATTGCTTAGCCTAAGTCAGAGTACATACATTGACACGGTATTACTACGGTTTGCCATGCAGAATTCCAAGAAGGGACTTTTGATGATGTCACATGGTGTAAGTCTTTCGAAGACTCAAAGTCCCTCTTCTAGAGAGGAGAGAGACCGCATGGATAAGATCCCTTACGCATCTACTATAGGATCTATCATGTACGCTATGCTGTGTACTCGTCCTGATGTCTCGTATGCTTTGAGCATGACGAGTAGATACCAGTCAGATCCAGGAGAGCGTCATTGGATAGCAGTCAAGAATATTCTTAAGTACTTGAGAAGGACTAAAGAATATTTCTTGATATTTGGAGGAGATGAGGAGCTAGCTCTAAAGGGTTACAGCGATGCCAGCTTTCAAACTGACTAGGATGATTATAGATCACAGTCAAGGTTCGTATTTTGTTTGAATGGTGGCACTGTGAGTACCCACAGAAGCTAACATCACAGATCCCTTGACCAAGGCTTTGGCATAGAAAAAGCATGATGGTCACACTAGGTCATTGGGTATTAGATACTACGGTGATAGACATTAGTACTAGTGGGAGATTGTTAGTGAAAGCTCATGTGATGATTGTTGTATAGACTTTATTGTATCATATTCCTATTTATAAAGGCATGGTTATTATATTTAATTGTATTGGTGACAAATAACTAAGTATAATAACGTCCTTGAGTAGAATGTTCTTATCTATATCAATCGATTGGTTGAATCGATAAAGAGATGATATAGAGAACACTACTCTTAATCATTCTTAGTAGTCAAGTATTACCATTCAGGGACAATGTTAATGCGTAGAGACTAGCATGTAGGTCAAAACGATGACTTGATCTCACAAGTCATGGATATGAGATATCAAGTTGACACATGGGTATATTGGAGAATGTATACTGAATGAACTGCCATGAGAAAGTATGGTGGATCATTATATGAGTGTCATATACTTTCTCATGTGGCTATTAGTATGACTATTAGTCCTTAGACTTGAAGTCACCATGGTTCCCTACATAAGGAGTTGCATACTTTGTCTTCGTCAAACGTCATCCACAAATGGGTGGACTATAAAGGCGATTACTGGGTATGTAACAAATTATGCGGAGGGATGTGAGTGATGTAGATGGGATCTATCCCTCTTATATGATGGGAGTGACATCAATATTCTTGATAGAGTGAGACCACGAAGTGCATGGTCATGCCCAATGAGTCAATATGAGATATTGAGCTCATTTAATTAGAGTGAGTCTACTTGGAGTTCAAGATATAGATTGTACCAAGGATGACATGGCCTATGCCTCAATTGGTCAATCTAGATGTCAAGGATAGAGGGACATTGTCACATATTGTGAGAGTCCCAATTAGTAGTCACAAAGGTGATGTTGGAGCTCAACATTCTTGTAACTTGGGTAGCAATGATGTGTTGCTAGATACCGCTCATTGCTTATGTTCCTAAATCGGTTTAGAAGCATTGCCAACGTTACAAGAACCTATAGGGTCACACACAAAGGGCAATTAGATGGAGATTAGGTTCATATGATGAACCATGAGGATTAGGTTCATGGGATGAACCAAATTGGATTAAGAGTAATCCAAATTAGAATAATTGAGTTAGACTCAATTTGATTCAAGTGTTGAATGAGTCTAATTTAGATTTGATTCATTGAGTCAATTTAAATTAATGAATAGAGATTCATTAAATCAAATTGACTTGAATTAAGTGGTTAGATTTGATAAACCATGGAAGATAAGAGGTCAAGTTTGACTTGACTTGAGAGGGAAGATGAATGGTCAATTTTTACTTGACCATTTTCCATGTCATGGTGAATTGTCATGGGGGCCCGCCAATGCTGGTGTTCCACATCATCATGTGTTAGGTTTCCGACACCGCGGCGTATGTGTGTTCGATCATGTTTCGCAAACATGAGCACAGCGGAAGCAATAAAAATAATAAATCTACATTTATTACAACACACACATCACACACATGCATATTACAACAAGTGTAGACATAACCGTAAATTTAAATTTGCAATAAAAGGAAATTTATCTACGTTATACCTTTCGTATGACGTGTAGCGGGAATCACATCAACCAGAATGATCCTCGCTAGAATCGTCTCTATTCGTATCCACGCCGAGTTCCTCGGGATGACTTCGCTAAGCCACGAGCTTCGTCTTCGTATGGGTTACTAGCCTTGTGTTGAAGACGACGTGATCGAGAGATGATCACGATCCGAATCCAAATTCGGATCCTAATACGAGTCCTCAAAACTCGCTTCTCCGGAGAGGTATTCGTCAACCAATTGACGAATCCTTCGTCCTCCACCTCAGAGGATTACCGGAGATCGAATCCCCGGTAAGTTAGCCACTGTCATAGCTCTAACCGTCGTCCAAACGACGCTCCGACGAGAGGAGAACAAGCTGTCCAGAAAACTGGACAGCTTTGGTGGAGGAGTAGGCGCCGGCCAAAACAAGGAAGCCAAGTGCTCACCTTTTCACCAAAGCCTAGGAAGATCACCGGAGGGTCGCCGGAGGATCACCGGCCGAAGCTTGGACGCCAGCAACAACTTGAACGGCGGCACAATGGGCTGGGCGGCAATGGAGGTTGGCGCCAACTCAAAGAGAAGATGAGGTGGGCGGCAACTTAATCTAGGGGTTTTGGATTAGGGCTTAATTATCCCTTAAGCCCTCTTTTATAGAGAACTAATTCTCTTAATGGTTATTGGATCATAACCATTAGGCCCGTTAACCCGCTCCATTAAGATAAGTTAAAATAAACCAAACCATGATGGTTTATTTTAAGTTAAAATGAACCGAACCAACTTTTGGTTCATTCGTTTAAAATAAACCAAACCCTTTGGTTTATTCTCCTCCATTGGATTAGAACCAAACCATTTTAGTCCATCCATTATGTCTTCATAAGACACGTCCCATCCACGCTTCCATTGCGACTGAAATAATTTCATGCTCGCTCCATGTTTGGTCCAACCAAACTTAGTTTCTCTCGGTCTGAGAATCCCATTCTCAAGCTCATTTTAAATCCTTTGGATTACGCTCGTTGTGCGTGTGACCAAATAGGTTCTCGGTTTATGTTGGCTATCTATAATTAACCATTAATTATAGAACGATCATGAGTGGCACCTAGTAGTACATCATGATCCCCAATTAACCGAAAAGATCAACGGTTGATCCAGAACTATTTCTGAAACCCTTCAGCAACTCGAATGATTCGTGCCCCATTCCCTTCACTCATCTTATACCCACTTGGTTCAGGACATGGTCTATAGTGTCAGTCCCCACTAGGCTGACTACGTCACACCTAGCCCAAGTATCATTTCTTCGTCCTACGGATTCTAGTTACTCCACATGTATTGAAGAGTACCTTACTCTAAACATGTAATGCTTTGGCCAAAGACTTTAGTAACAATCCGACAAGAGGCCATGGGTATACATCTCCTCGCAAGGAGTGGTGAATCCTTTATAGGCTATTCAAACACCTTCGATCACTTCGACTTATACCCAATCATCCCGGGTCCACATCTCCTTAGAGATGTTTGCTTAAGATGTCAAAGCATAAGTCTCCATGATCAAGATGACTTGAATACCGCAAGTCAAAAGAACATCGCACTTAAACTACAGTAAGAACTTCATTGACATATCTATATATGCAGAGAACCATATGAAGTCTTACGGCTGGTCACTCCAATGAACTAGTTACCATAACTAGCATCCACGATTAACTCCGGACATCACAATGTCTCCAGCCAGTGAGAATCAGCTGCTTGGATACACCAAGAAATATACATCGTGCTAGTCTCGACAGAATTGATGGTGTCCAAATCCATCAATTCATCGACTAGGGATAATTCCGATATATCACAATTACATATGTAGAGATACTCACTAGTTGTGATCCAATCACAAATTCTCTCATGCTGTGAATCGTATCGTGGACATTCAGTAAATGAGTTTAAGATCCAATCAAATACATAAAACATGTATACTCAAATAGTGAATCTTCATTTATCATATAAATGGTTCATAATAAGGCGATTGCCTTAGGACATCTCTCATATATTACTAACAGCACTTGGCCTAATGCCAATCGCTACGGTATCCAATACCATAAGCTCTAACATGACCCTCAAACTTATTTTGAGGTAATGCCTTGGTTAAAGGATCCTCTAAGTTCCTTTCAGTGGGAATTTTCTCGATTTGTATTTCGTTCCTACTGATGATCTCTCTGATAAGATGATAGCGGTGAAGCACATGTTTGGATCATTGATGAGACCACATCAAGTTCATAGATGAACTTCTTGATCCAAACCGCTTCCTTTGCTGCTTCCAAAGCTGCAACGTATTCTGCCTTAGTGGCAGAATCCGCTATAGTGTCAAGCTTGGAACCTTTCCAACTTATTGCGTCTCCATTCTAGGTGAATACATACCCAGACTGAGACATGGAATCATCCTTGTCTGTCTGGAGCTGGCATCCGTATACCCACGTATCACCATGTACCCTTCTCCATATATTAGGAACGCATCCTTAGTTCTTCTTAAGTACTTAAGGATCATCTTAACAGCCACCCAATGATCCATTCCTGGATCAGACTGGTATCTGCTCATGACACTCAGAGCATACGATACATTGGGCCTCGTACATAACATAACATACATGATAGATCCTATTGCGGATGCATAGGGAATCTTACTCATGCAAATCCTCTCGTCTTCTGTGCGCGGACACATAGACTTCGAAAGGTGTATCCCATGCCTGATGGGAAGAAAACCTTTCCTGGATTTCGACATTCTAAACCTCTTTAGCACTCGGTCTATATATGTAGACTGTGAAAGACCAAGCAACCGTTTCGATCTATCTCTATAGATCTTAATCCCAAGGATGTAGGTTGCTTCTCCCAGGTCTTTCATGGAGAATGTCTTGGATAACCAAACCTTAACTGACTGTAAGATTGACATATAGTTTCCTATAAGTAATATGTCATCGACATACAATACTAGGAACACGACTGCACTCCCACTAACCTTCTTGTACACACAAGGTTCGTCTGGATTTTGTGAGAAATCAAACTTTTTGATTGTCTCATCAAAATGGATATTCCAGCTCCTGGATGCTTGCTTCAATCCATAAATGGATCGTCGCAATTTGCATACCTTGGTTTTATCAACCGATGTGAAACCCTCAGGCTGTATCATATACACGTCCTCGAGCAGATTTCCATTAAGGAAAGCTGTTTTCACATCCATCTGCCATATCTCATAATCATAATGAGCCGCTATGGCCAGGAGCATCCGAATGGATTTAAGCATAGCTACAGGCGAATAGGTTTCGTCATAATCAACACCTTGTTTTTGACGATATCCTTTCGCCACCAATCTAGCCTTATAGGTAATCACATTACCATCCATGTCAGTTTTCTTCATGAAAACCCACTTTCACCCTATAGGCTTTATGCCTTCAGGTGGGTCAACCAAGTTCCAAACTTGGTTTTCATACATGGAATCCATTTCCGACTTCATGGCACCAAGCCACTTATCCCTTTCTGAACTTGTCAGCACTTCTTCATAACTGGTAGGCTCTTCATCATCAATGAGTAACATGTCGTTCGATTCACTTACGAGAAATCCATATCTCTCGGGAATATTGCGTGTTCTACCAGATCTATGAAGATGTGGTGTTACAATAGGTCCAGCCGATTGCTCATCACTATGAGTTGTCGGCTGTTGTGCTTCACCAGGTATCTCATCAATGTCTATTTGAGTCTCTCGAGCCTCCTCAAGCTCGATGACACTCCCACTGTTTTCTTGCAAGAGAAACTCTTTCTCTAGAAACACAAAGATGCCTCAAAACAAACACCTTTTGTTCCACAGATGATAGAATTGGTAACCCCTTGTTTCCTTAGGGTATCCAATAAATAGACATTTATCGGACTTAGCATCCAATTTGTCTGATACAGTCCGCTTCACATAAGCAGGACAACCCCATATCTTCAAGTAAGATACATGAGGTTTCTTACCATTCCATATCTCATATGGAGTAGTTGAGACTACCTTGGTAGGCATTCTGTTTAACAAGTAAACAGCTGTCTGAAGTGCATAGTCCCAAAAGGACTTGGGAAGAGTCGCATGATTCATCATTTACCTGACCATGTCCAACAAGGTCCGGTTATGCCTCTCAGATACACCATTATGCTGTGGTGTATATGGCGGAGTCCATTGAGACAATATACCATTATCTCTTAGATAATCAAGAAACTCTTGGCTTAAGTATTCACCACCTCGATCCGATCGAAGTATTTTAATACTCTTGTCATGTTGTTTCTCTACTTCATTTCTGAATTCTTTGAATCTTTCAAAGGCTTCAGACTCGTGTGTTAGTGCATATAAGATCCACATATCTCCACAATGGTATGATATTGTCCACTTTGGGCCCAAGCCCTCATGGTTTTGTTTTTGGGCTTTACCCAAAAGGCCTCACACCAATGGAGATATCTTTTTTCTTATAAGCACATGATCTTTTCCATGTCTTACCAATGTGGGACTTTGATTGTATTCCCCATACTCCCAACAATCCCCCCCTCAAACGAAGGACCACATTGGGCCCCCCCTCAAGCCTATCCCTCCTCGAAGGATTTTCTCTGCTTGATGTCCGATCTTCAACCCACCAGGACTTCCTGCCAGTTGTTCGGTCCCCCCTACCCAACTAGACTTCCTTCCTGATGTCTGGTTCTCTTGATCCGGACGTGGGAGCTCAACTTCCTTCGTTCGAGGTTCATGGCTTGACATGGACCATGGCTCTGATACCAATTGTTAGTGCTTATAAGCTCCACATATCTCCACAATGGTATGATATTGTCCACTTTGGGCCCAAGCCCTCATGGTTTTGTTTTTGGGCTTTACCCAAAAGGCCTCATTCCAATGGAGATATCTTTTTTCTTATAAGCACATGATCTTTTCCATGTCTTACCAATGTGGGACTTTGATTGTATTCCCCATACTCCCAACATCGTGTTTCATCAAGAACACATACCCAAACCGTGAGTGATCATCGGTGAAGGTAATGAAGTAGCTATAGCCTCCTAAAGATTGAGTTAACATAGGTCCATATGCATCACTATGTATTAGGCCTAGCAACTCTCCCACTCGTTCACCTTTTCCCATAAAAGGTAACTTAGTCATCTTGCCTTTTAAGCATGATTCGCATGTATCGTATGAATCCAATTCAAACGATTCCAGAATTCCACATCGGTGTAATTCGGACATGCGTTTCTTGCTTACATGGCCAAGACGACAATGCCACATGTAGGAGTCTATTTGATTATCCTTTCGAGCATGCTTGTTGCTCGCTTCGATATTGCAAATGTCACTGGATACGTCCAACGTATAAACACCATTTCTTAATGTTCCAGTCCCATAAAGAACCCCATTCAAAGTTATGTAACAACAATTGTTACTAAAAGTCAAATGGTACCCATTTCTATTTAAACAAGAAATAGAAATGATGTTCTTTATCAACGAAGGAACAAAAAAGCAATTGTCCAGTTCTAAGACAAGTTCTGCAGGGAGTTTCAACAAATACGTTCCAATGGCGAGTGCAGCAACCTTTGCTCCATTCCCAACACGTAAATTTGACTCTCCCTTGACGAGTCTTCTTCTATTCCTTAGCCCATGCATGTCATTACATATATGTGAGCCACACCCAGTATCCAATACCCAAGTGTCTAAGGAAATAGAATGACAATCAATAAAGAAGATTTCTGAAGAAGATGGGGCATCCGATGCCTTATCCTTCTTCACGGACTCAAGATAAATCTTGCAATTTCTTCGCCAATGGCCCTCCTTGCCATAATGATGGCAAGTGCCCTTTTGAGCTGGTTTTGCCTTTTTAGCCTTTTTCTTCTTCCCCTTCTGTTGTTCCTTTGACTCCCTCTTAGAACCTTTCTTCGAGGAATCAACTAACAACATCATCCCCTACTCATGCTTCTCAGAAGGCTCCACAGTCTTCAGCATGTTGAGCAGTACCACAGATGAACCTCCTTGCATCTTAGAGGTGAAGAAGAGCTTGGAGACTTCGAACCTTTCGAATCTCACTTGCTTATCAAACAACTCATAAAGATGAAGGACTACGATATGAGCATCCATATGCTCATGCTGCTTTCGTTGCTTGGGTTCCATCACGGCTAGCATGATGCAACTCATTTGTTCAGAATCACTCACATGTTTCTGATAGGCCAACAATTGGTCCAGAGTTGTATCGTCACTAGGACGGGCGGGAAGAGGCGCTTCGAGGACATTTGCAAGCTTTTCAACCTTGAGAACAATTCTCAAGTTTCTAAGCCAGTCCAAGAAGTTCGGCCCAGTCAATATATTTGAATCCAAAATGGAATGCAAATTCAAACACATCAGGATCAATCTTAGAAATACAAAACGAGCATATATGAGAAAATAATTTTAAAATGCATCATTATACATTTATAAATCCCATTCATTTTTCGAATTTCAAAAACCCCAAAATCACTTCGGGAGATCGTAGGTCCATCTCCGAATGGGCTGATATCCATCATAGATATGAACAACCTTGGAGAGAGTCCAACAAGCCATTCATAACTACGATGGTAGGTATCAACTATACCGATTGCATATCACGTATATGCAACTATCACAATGTGCTATCAACTAATTGAATGTTCACACATACATCGGGTTGTTAACACATTAACAAGTATGCATTATATGCATAGCACCCAACTTCACCTCCCTTTACATCGACCTTGGAGAGAGTCCAACAAGCCGATGCTCCAGGTTAAAGCCAACCCATTAATCAGGACATAGTTTTAATATGGTTATAGCTCATTCAACCAATTAGCCCAGCTTGGAGAGAGTCCAACAACCAAAGCTAACGATTGACCTCTGACTCTTACCATATTAGTATTAAACTATTCCATGGTTTGAACATGTTCGGGTTCGAGCCGGGCTTGGAGAGAGTCCAACAACCCAAACAAGAAACGGAACTCTGGTTCTAACCATATTAATGGAAGGTGTAGGCTTTAATATTGTTTAAGGGTTTTATGTCTCATCCTCTTTGCATGCAAATAACTATTATCTACATGACATGACATACATGACATACATCTACATGTCACGACACGCATGACATAATGTTATGCATCTAATGCAATTACATGACATACAATTATGTCATGTATATAATTTCCTTATATGTCATAACTATTTATGGAAATAAAATATGTTTAAGATTTGATTCTCCAAATCAAATCATAATTAAATTAGGAAACAAATTTCCAAATCTAATCACATATTTTATTTATGGAATTATTTGATTAAGGAAAATCTATTTAGGAAACCAATTTCCTAAATCATTAAAACTACTTATGGAAATAAAATATTTTAAGATTTGATTTCCCAAATCAAATCAAGATTAATTTAGGAAATAAATTTCCAAAATCTAATTAAATATTTTATTTATGGAAAAAATCAATTTCCATAAAATACTTCCAACTTTCCAAAAGTGGAAGATTTCCATAAATACTTCTAGACTTTCCAAAATTGAAAAATTTCCATAAATACTTCTAAATTTCCAAAATTAGAAAATTTCCAGAAATAACATTATGACTATCGTAAAACCATTTTACGATTATGTCGAAACACAACCTGGGCTCTGATACCATTGTTGGGTTTCCGGCACCGCGGCGTGTGTGTGTTCGATCATGTTTCGCAAACATGAGCACAGCGAAAGCAATAAAAATAATAAATCTACATTTATTACAACACACACATCACACGCATGCATATTACAACAAGTGTAGACATAACCGTAAATTTAAATTTGCAATAAAAGGTAATTTATCTACGTTATACCTTTCGTATGACGTGTAGCGGGAACGACATCAACCGGAATGATCCTCGCTAGAATCGTCTCTATCCGTATCCACGCCGAATTCCTCGGGATGACTTCGCTAAGCCACGAGCTTCATCTTCGTATGGGTTACTAGCCTCGTGTTGAAGACGACGTGATCGAGAGATGATCACGATCCGAATCCAAATTCGGATCCTAATACGAGTCCTCAAAACTCGCTTCTCCGGAGAGGTATTCGTCAACCAATTGACGAATCCTTCATCCTCCACCTCAGAGGATTACCGGAGATCGAATCCCCGGTAAGTTAGCCACTGTCATAGCTCTAACCGTCATCCAAACGATGCTCCGACAAGAGGAGAACAAGCTGTCCAGAAAACTGGACAGCTTTGGTGGAGGAGTAGGCGCCGGCCAAAACAAGGAAGCCAAGTGCTCACCTTTTCACCAAAGCCTAGGAAGATCACCGGAGGGTCGCCGGAGGATCACCGGCTGAAGCTTGGATGCCGGCAACAACTTGAACGGCGGCACAATGGGCTGGGCGGCAATGGAGGTTGGCACCAACTCAAAGAGAAGATGAGGTGGGTGGCAACTTAATCTAGGGTTTTTGGATTAGGGCTTAATTATCCCTTAAGCCCTCTTTTATAGAGAACTAATTCTCTTAATGGTTATTGGATCATAACCATTAGGCCCGTTAACCCGCTCCATTAAGATAAGTTAAAATAAACCAAACCATGATGGTTTATTTTAAGTTAAAACGAACGAACCAACTTTTGGTTCATTCGTTTAAAATAAACCAAACCCTTTGGTTTATTCTCCTCCATTGGATTAGAACCAAACCATTTTGGTCCATCCATTATGTCTTCATAAGACACGGCCCATCCACGCTTCCATTGCGACTGAAACGATTTCATGCTCGCTCCATGTTTGGTCCAACCAAACTTAGTTTCTCTCGGTCTGAGAATCACATTCTCAAGCTCGTTTTAAATCCTTTGGATTACGCTCATTGTGCGTGTGACCAAATAGGTTCTCGGTTTATGTTGGCCATCTATAATTAACCATTAATTATAGAACGATCATGAGTGGCACCTAGTAGTACATCATGATCCCCAATTAACCGAAAAGATCAATGGTTGATCCAGAACTATTTATGAAACCCTTCAGCAACTCGAATGATTCGTGCCCCATTCCCTTCACTCATCTTATACCCACTTGGTTCAGGACATGGTCTATAGTGTCAGTCCCCACTAGGCTGACTACGTCACACCTAGCCCAAGTATCATTTCCTCGTCCTACGGATTCTAGTTACTCCACATGTATTGAAGAGTACCTTACTCTAAACATGTAATGCTTTGGCCAAAGACTTTAGTAACAATCCGACGAGAGGCCGTGGGTATACATCTCCTCGCAAGGAGTGGTGAATCCTTTATAGGATATTCAAACACCTTCGATCACTTCGACTTATACCCAATCATCCCGGGTCCACATCTCCTTAGAGATGTTTGCTTAAGATGTCAAAGCATAAGTCTCCATGATCAAGATGAATTGAATACCGCAAGTCAAAGGAACATCGCACTTAAGCTATAGTAAGAACTTCATTGACATATCTATATATGCAGAGAACCATATGAAGTCTTACGGCTGGTCACTCCAATGAACTAGTTACCATAACTAGCATCCACGATTAACTCCGGACATCACAATGTCTCCAGCCAGTGAGAATCAGCTGCTTGGATACACCAAGGAATTTACCTCGTGCTAGTCTCGACAGAATTCATGGTGTCCAAATCCATCAATTCATCGACTAGGGATAATTCCGATACATCACAATTACACATGTAGAGATACTCACTAGTTGTGATCCAATAACAAATTCTCTCATGCTGTGAATCGTATCGTGGACATTTAGTAAATGAGTTTAAGATCCAATCAAATACATAAAACATGTATACTCAAATAGTGAATCTTCATTTATCATATAAATGGTTCATACATAAGGCGATTGCCTTAGGACATCTCTCATATATTACTAACATCATGGACTTATCATGTGGTGTCACCTCATGAGGGAGACCAAGAGCCATTGGCTCTTGGAGTTACATGCATGCATGTAACCCCCCAAAACAAAGTGGTCGGCCACTTGATGGTGATTCATGGGTGAATTCATTTGGTTGTAACTTCATCATCTTCTTCCTAGCTCT
Source organism: Wurfbainia villosa (assembly GCA_025175895.1). Lineage (NCBI taxonomy): Eukaryota > Viridiplantae > Streptophyta > Magnoliopsida > Zingiberales > Zingiberaceae > Wurfbainia > Wurfbainia villosa. The sequence continues at coordinate 30,278,474 of CM045992.1, read as the reverse complement.
CCTTCTTGCTCTCCCAAGACTTCCTTGGCCGAAAGACCTAAAGGGTGCTAGCACACTCTAAGATGTTTTTTTCTCCACCATTTGTCCGTGTGGATACTTGTAGAGGAGTGTACACTTGACACTCTTGAGTTCCGACAAAGCGTTTGGACGAGCGGGATAAGCGAAGGGCATCACTACGAGGGTAATGCTTTCACCTTCTAGATCTAAGGTAGATCTAGGTTTACTTAAGGACATACATGTTTTATTTTTATATATCTTCGCACGGATCCGTGGCCGAGCATTCCGAGGTTTCCGCAATGCAAAAAGCGATTTTTGTGGCTCAAAAAGTCCAACATGCAGCTCCCCTCAATTCAACCTAGCTCTGTAAAAAAGAAGGGGATAACTTATGGATACCCAGGATTGAGGGGGAAGAGACGAATGGACTTAGGTTTGGCGGTGATAGTAAAGAGGAAGGAGGAGAGGATAGTAAGGATGTAAGGGCTACACTGGGCGCAGATGAAGCCACAAGGGTAAAGGTGCAGGGGAATGAGGAGGAGAGGTGGATGTGGAAGCAAGCCTGGTGGATATGGAAAAAGATGAAATGAGGGGGGGGGCATAGCAGCAGTTGGTTGATCCCCACTCCACCTAGATCCTTGGTGGTATTCTTCCATCAATTGTTAAAAAAGAGAATGCATCTTGGCTTTTAAGGAGGAAGGAGAATACAGAGGTTGTTGGCAAGGCGCAGGGAGGTTGGTGTTGGTGGAGAAAGGAGGAAGAGAGTCGAGAATTAGAAGGGAGGCGGAGGTGAAGAAGAGGGAAGGTGAAGAGTCTTATATAGGGTGTAGGGCATGTTTATGGTGTTAATTGGGCTTTAGAGCATAGATGTGGGCCCTTAAGAAATGTTGAATTATGATCTGTTTTCTTTATGACCTGTTATCAGGCGAAGCCAAAATCCCTATGTGGTGGTGGAAAAGAGGAGTAGGGTTCAAGGAAAAAACACCTATAAAGAGTGACGGAGTAAAATATTTATTCCGACCTGATGGGGCAACACCCTAGATCGGGTCATCACATTTTATATAGCTCGATGTCAACTGAAGCTAGCATCCCCATGTGGTGGTGGAATGGAGGAGTAGGGTTTAAGGTAAAAACACCTATGAAGAGCGGAGGAGTAAAATATTTATTCCGACCTGATGGGGCAACGACTTAGATCGGGTCGTCACATTTTATATGGCTTGGTGTCAACCGAAGCCAGCATCCCCGTGTGGTGGCAGAACGGAGGAGTAGGGTTTAAGGTAAAAACACCTGGGTAGAGCGGCGAAGTAAAATATTTATTCCAACCTGATGAGGCAATGCCCTAGATCGGGTCATCACATTTTATACGGCTTGGCATTAACCGAAGCCAGCATCCCCGTGTGGTAGTGGAAAAGAGGAGTTGGGTTTAAATGCACTACAGAATGCAACGGTGGAGTAAAAAATCATTCCGACTTGGCTAGGTGAAGCCCTAAGTCAGGTTGTCACTATTCTTTTTGCTAGTCTTCAGGGCAAGTAGACATCCCCGTGTGGTGGTGAAACGAAGGAGTTGGGTTTAAGGTAGATGCATGAAAGAAAATACAATGGCAGAGTAAAAAATTTTTTGACCCAACCAGGCGAAGCCTTGAGTCAGGTCATCACTATTCTTTTTGCTTGTCTTCAAGGTAAGCAGTCATCCCCGTATGGTGGTGGAACGGAGGAGTTGGGTAAGAGGTAGATGCATGGAAGAAAATACAATGGCGGAGTAAAAAATTTTTTCCGACCCAACTAGGTAAAGCCCTGAGTTAGGTCGTCACTATTCTTTTTGCTTGTCTTTAGGGCATGCAGTCATCCCCGTATGGTGGTGGAACGGAAGAGTTGGGTTCAAGGTAGATGCAAGGAAGAAAATACAACGACAGAGTAAAAAAATTTTTCCGACCTGACTCGGCGAAGCCCTAAGTCAGGTCGTCGTTACTCTTTTTCGCTTGCCTTTAGAGAAAGCATTTATCTCCATGTGGTGGTGGACCGAAAGAGTTGAGTTTTACTCAACTATATACTATTTTTATCCCTAGGTGGTGGTGGATTTGAAGAGTCGAGTTTTACTCAACTATACATTATTTTTATCCCTGTGTTGTGGTGGATCGGAAGAGTTGAGTTTTACTCAACTATATATTATTTTTATCCCCGTGTGGTGGCGGATCAAAAGAGTTGAGGTTTCACTCAACTATACATTATTTTTATCCCCGTGTGGTGGCGGGTCGAAAGAATTGAGTTTTCACTTAACTGTATATCACTTTTATCCTCGTGTCGTGGTGGATCAGAAGAGTTGAGTTTTTACTAAACTATATATTATTTTTATCCCCATGTAGTGGTGGATCGGAAGAGTTGAGGTTTCACTCAACTGTATATTATTTTTATCCCCGTATGGTGGTGGATCGGAAGAGTTGAGTTTTTACTCAACTATATATTATTTTTATCCCCGTGTGCTAGTGGATCGGAAGAGTTGAGGTTTCACTCAATTGTATATTATTTTTATCCCCGTGTGGTGATGGATCTGAAGAGTTGAGGGTTTACTCAACTATATATTATTTTTATCCCCGTGTGGTGGTGGATCGGAAGAGTTGAGTCTCTACTCAATTATATATTATTTTTATCCCCGTGTGGTGGTGGGTCGAAAGAGTTAAGTCTTCACTCGACTATATATTATTTTTATCCCTGTGTGGTAGTTGATCGGGAGAGTTGAGTCTTCACTCAACTACATATTATTTTCATCCCTATATGATGGCGGATTAGAAGAGTTGAGTCTTCACTCAACTACACGTTATGTTTATTCCCATGTGATGGCGGATCAGAAGAGTTGAGTCTTCACTCAACTATATATTATTATCCCCAGGATGCAGTGGATTAGAAGAGTTGTGTTCTTACTTAACTATACTGCCATTATCCCTGTATAGGGAGAAAGAGTCTAGTCTTTAATTAGGTGTGTTATCACTATTCTCACACCAAGGCAGATCTCAAGAATAAGGTTTGAGTAGTTGCATTAAACTTCATCCATCCGGATCACGTGCAAGAAAGATGAGGACTAGGCGAATAGAGGAGTCGAAAGGAGCATTAGCGGGAAATCAGTAAAGTTTATTTATCGTTGGCACTGGAATGTTTTATTTATTCTTTATGACGTGTGCAATTAGTAAAGAAGATACACGTACAATCTTTTATGAAGAAAACTTCACTGATAAGGGAAGGAGTACATAATACAGTTTGCTAGAAAAGAAAAGTAACATGCAAAGCCCTGTCAAGGGAAATTAAGGTTTTTTTTCTCTGGGAGTACTGAAGGAGCTTCTTTATGTACACACGGGCGGCGGAGTAGTTGCCTGAGATAAGACTGTTATATGAATATGTGTTTGGACATATTTCTCTGAGCCATCGCCAGCTCTTGACTTAAGGAATAGTTGTTAGTAGAGGCTAGCCGCAGGCGCCGCTTCAGGTCCTGGACCCATTCCTCCAGTTCCTCAATACGACGTTGTTGCTCAGTTTGCTACTCCAAAGGAGGAGAATGACTATCCTGCTCTGATATGTATTCCATAATGTCAGTAGGGCAAAGGAAGAAAGGGCACCCACAGAAGCAGAAGAATCAAAGGATATGTTGGGGTTAAGGTAATGACGAACGTTTTATAGAGAGAAAGGGGGGTATTAATTAATCCCCCTGGGAAACCGGAGTAATAAATACAGATGAGATGGGAAGATAAAGAGGTAGTTGGGGGCAGTTGAAGGCAGTAATTATGAAGAAACTTGTCGTATTTCGTAAAATGAAGCAGATGCGGAGCGGGTCTTATCTGATTCAGGTTTAATTATTTTATGGTGATATTCGCTGATGTGGTTAGGCAAGGTCAACCCTATGAAGTGAATCAAATATGATCTCGGGCACCTCGGTTAGAATATTTGAAACAAGAAGAAGCAAAATAAACAAGAAACATTTAAATATTCTATTCTTTCTATATATATATATGAAGATTAGCAATTACATGAGTTTAATTGCTGTTCATACAGGCTTATTAGAACCAACAGAAGACTCCTCTGCAGGGGAGGTACCAAGATAACCCTGTAGCGGTCACCTCGTGCTTGAGGCGAGGGAGGCAGAGCTTCGGCTGGGGGAAAGGGAGGAACCTCATGTGGAGGGACTAGAAGGAAAGCTAGAGCTGGGGGAAGAGGAGGAAGTTCAGCTGGAGCTCGAGGATCTCCCATTGTGTACTCCCAAGTTATGGGAGGGTTCCAGACCCGATTGCCGAAGGAAGGGAAAGGAGCTCGAAAGGACCTTCTTGTGTTAGGAGGTGAAGTATCGGTTGGATTTGAAGGAGGAGGAAGCCGATATGCCGAAGTAGCTATCGATTGAGTAGCAGAGTCGTTAGAAGATCCTATATCAAAATTATACGGTTCAAAGGAGTTGGAGTTGGAGGATATATTGATGGGATGTCCTGCATAAGCCATGAAGGCAAAATGAGAATAACCAAAACTCTTTGTGGCAATTTATAATAAGGAAGGGAAGTTCGCATTCCTCTTTGGGAAGGGGAGGAGAAGGTGAAAGGACAGAGGGAGTAATGGCGTCAGTATGCGAAATGATCCAGGTATTAATCCCGAAGCGATTGATCACATCCTCATCGGATGAGAAGAAGTGGTCGGGTTCGATAAGTTGGAATGCGCTTTACCGCATGGGAGTTGGCTCTGACTCGAGGAGAATGAAGGCTGGGGTAGCCCGAATGAATCCTTGAGTGGAAGATGGGGGCAATCGATTGACATCTTGAGGGATCCTTAGTGACAGAAAGGGTAAATTTAACTCATTTTAAGGAAAGGAGAGGAGTGTAGGGGTGGTTCTTGAATATTTTTTGAATAATTATTGTTTATACACATCAAAGGGTATTTAGTAATGCGATTTAAAAATCTTTGTTAGTAAGGACTGATCAATACATCATGAAAAATGGGATAGTTACAACTCAAAGAGTTCTGGAGGGCACTTGGCCAGAGCAACTTCGGGATTAAGGTAACTTGTATTAATGCCCGGTGGAGGGTAGCCCTCAGTGGCATTCAGAGAGGAAGACCCTTCGAATCCTAACATGAACAATTGCAATCCTTTTCGGGCCTATCTCATCTTTAGATCTTCTTCCTACTCCTTCTCCCGGGCCTGATGCTCGGCTAGATAGGCGACCAAGGCGTCTCTATCTCTGGACACTACCATAGCTTGATGGCCCAGGGAAGCTAGGGCTACAGAATGCTCCCTCTGAAGTTCTTGCTGCTGTTCTACCATTGACGTTGGCATCTTGGGAAGAGTAGACATCGTCAAAGAAAGGTTTTCCAATTGCTACTGGCAAGATTTCAGGGTGGCCTCCCATGTTTGGCGTTCTTCATGGAGCTGAAGGACAATCGTTGAAGAATAAGAAGCCTGAGTCTTCACCTCCATAAGTCATTTTTTGTGTTCTTCTAATTCTTGAGTGAGAAGATCAATTTGCTGAAGCTGACTGGATTGTAGAAATAGTTATTGATGGAGGTTAGCATTCTTGTTATGGAGCTCTTTTTTCTTGCTTTGTGCCACCACTAGCTGAGTCATCAGGTCTTAACATTGTCTGGTCAGGGTGGGCTCCCTATTTTTGCCTTCAATTACTTGCTGGGTTAGCTTTTTTGCTGGGAGAGAGAGGCAGTGTGGCGAGTAGCCATAGTGGACTGATACTTTACTATGTCAGGCGTAGTCTCATTGCAAGTAGTAACTGCCTGAGATGGGAAACAAAGTGTTAGGAGGATATGCGCCAGTCTACACATATTAAACATGGAGGAGAAGAGAGCTTACCTCGACCAATAACTTGCAGAAGCATTCGTAGGGACTTTGTAGTTGAGATTGGTTGAAGAGTTGCACCTCTTATGTACTACGGATCCTAAGAGAGGATCAAGTGGATGGGGAGGGGGGGGGGTTTAGGAGGAATATCCCCCCAAACCCAATAAAAAAAGGCTCCGCCATGGATGTAGGAGGTACAAAAGGGTCCATGGTCAGAGTAAGAGGAGGAGAAGGGGGTAAATATGTTTGGGCAGTCGGAGAAGGTGAGTCAGTGGGGGAGTCAATTCTCTTATTAGGTTGAAGAGGAGATGAAAGAATAGAAAGCGACGGAGAAAGTTCTTCTTGTAAGGACGAAGTAGGGGCTATTAACGTAGCCTCCTCCTCTAAGGGTTCAGAAGTGGTTCGACATCGAAGTCTATTCAATTTTAGAGGAGGATGGGGAGAAGAAGAATGAGAGGGAGAAGGGACGAGAGCAGAGGAGCTCGGGGCATCCTCTTTACGAGGACGAAGCTTCTTAAGGGAAGGAGAGGAAGGAATGGGGGATTTGTCTCGTGCCCATTTCTGAGAAGGCTTTTTCTTCTGGGCAGTAGCAATCTTTTCCCCACTAATTACAACATCCTACATCATGTCGTCTACAAAACCAGCCATTAAGAAACCTGAAGGCAATAAGAAGAACCATGTGCGACATATAAGAGCAAGAGTAATATCCTACCTATGATGCCCGAATCAGCTAAGGGGAAAGGGGATAGCTCATAACGGCTTAGAAGGGGAGGCTTCAATAAAAAGTCAGAATTATAGTGATACTCCCTTAATACCTGGTAGACCTTTGGGAAAGGGCACTGAGTCCTACTCTTGTGAAAGGAGGGTAGTTCAGGGAGGTCAAGTTTCCAGGTATCAGCATATAGAAGGGGAGTCAGAAGTTGAGCGAAAAAATAGAAAGCTTCCCACCTCTTATGAAAGGATGGCATATTCATAAGGAATTGACAGTCTGACTGGCTAGAAAAGTAAAAGAGACCTTCCTTAGAAGACTTTAGTTGGAAGAAACAATTAAACAACAGCGGGAATAAGACCTAAATGTCTAAATAATATGATAGTACCTGATAATATACGAAAGGAATTAGGGGCAAATTGATTGATAGGTAGCTGATAAAAGTCTAGTATGTCTAAGTAGATAGAGGGTACGGGTAGGTATAGGTCGTTTAGCAGTTGCTCGTAGAAGAAGCAATGGAAGCTAGGCGAAGGAAGATGGGGTTGGGAGGAGACAGAGGTAAAGCGATTGATTACAGAGGAGTCTATATACTAGCATCTAATACTGAAGAAATAATGTTGGCTGCTTAGGAGGGTGATGGTACGCTCATACCAAGGGACCAATTTAGGGTTTTTTCGGGACCATAGGCGTAAAGAGGGGAGAAGCACTTACTTGGAGACTGAGGGAAAAACACTCGTGAAAAGAGAGGTTAGGGCAACTGATGACCATCGAGGAGAATCACCGGGGAGGAAGAAGAAGAGGCTAAGTCGCTAGAATAGGAGTTGTGCATAAAGGGGGGGGGGGTTATTAAGGGTTTTTCTACTCTTCAACTTCCCTTGAGAAAAGAAGGGCGGGGTCTATGGGCCCAAAAAGCCGTTCTAGGCATATAAGATAAAGGAAAGAGGGAAGGCCACTTAGACGTGATGGGATTAATAGGGAGAAAGATAGAGGAAAATATTTCATTTAGAAAGTCAAACTCAATGCTTCGTTTGACTATTTTTAAGGGGTGGCTAATGATACTGCTGCTACCTAATTTAAGGATTAAGATGAAAAAGACTATGCGTGGAACAATGGTTGAACCAGAGGACCTAGATCCCAGAGGATTGATTAGGTTGGCAAGATGAAGGGGCGAGAAAGGGAAGGAAAGATCTAGTGCCAAAGAGAGATCAAAGGAGTGATTCGGGGTTCGGGTCAAGGAGATTGACTCGGTAAGTGAGTCAGAGATTGACTTGGTAAGTTACTCAAAGATTGACTCGGTAAGTGAGTCAGAGATTGACTCGGTAAGTGGGTCGGAGATTGACTCGGTAAATGGGTCGGAGAAGGAAGAGAGGGTGAAGGGAAGGGTTAGGACATTTCTCGAAGCATTTGTAGGACTTTGTTACATAACAAACTAGGACCCCACATAATATTCGGAGGGGTCTCCACTCCTTATCTCTTTAACAGAATGATTCTCCAAGTGAAGGGAGCTGACACATGGACGATGATGGAAGAGTTTGTTATGTTACAGCTAGCATGGAAGGGGGAGGAGGATAAAAGAGGGTAGAGGAAGAAAGAGAAGGAGGATTTTTTCTGATTCCAATCCGAAAGGAAGGGGAGAGCTTCGACAAGAGACTACATTGCCAGGGAAGAAGAAAAGAGGAAGAGGGGAAGGAGACGACGGGAAAAAGGCTAATTCGATTTCTCTTTTATAGTGTATTGCGTGTATTGAAAGAGGTTTTTCCTCCACCTTTGGAAATCTTTCCAAGAATGAGAAGTTTTATAGTGAAAGTGCCTTGGCGTTGCGGTTCGTGATAGAGCTCATTCCGTGGAGTAGGAATCTTCATTCCAAACCATGTAAAACTTGGTGTCTGTGCTCTCTACTTCTGTTTCTGATATCATTTGTTCATTTTCTTTTACTGTTGCGGCCGGAGAGAACCCTAAGCCTCCCAGACTTTCTTTTTCGTTGAAAGGAGGCGAGAAAATCCGCGTACATCCGCATCACAAATCATTTTATTTTTACTATTTTTATTTCCTTAGTTCAAATATATTTTTATTATTATAATTTTGATATGTTAGAACATGTGTGTGAATGTTGGGGTGATGGTGTTTGATATCTACAAAAATAAATTTCTTCCTACTCTTATTAATTATAGATCTAGCAAGGTTACACAAGTTAACATAATAGAATAGAAACAATCACATACATACACATACCATTCAATAAATGGGGCATTTACTTGGTTCAATAGTCCTTAGGCTCCTATTCCTCTATAATATGCAAGTGAATTATTTTCAAAATACTACTAACTTTGTCTTGCATAGTCAAGTATTGGAGGTGATGAAACCTCTTACAAGATCACAATTACAATGGAGGAATACAAGAAAGAAAGACTTCTAATAGGGTTTAACAACATTGTTTGGCCTCCTGTGAAGCCGTCATGAAATTTGCCGATTATATAATTTGAAACTACATGTTATAATTTGATTTGTTGTTGATTAATCAACTACAATGTGCCATTAGTTCAATGCACTTAATCTATTCCCATGGATCATGATCATTTCTTATAGTGGTCATTTCATTTGAGCTCCACCAGTTGACTAAACTATTATTAGTTGACTAGTTAGCTAGTCGATCGGTATTCAAAATAAGCTATTTTGTTTGTTGCTTGAGTCTGCTACCTAGTTGATTTGACTATCATTCAATTGAAGGACTCCTTTAGTTGATTAATATGTTGATTATGGTCAATCTAATGAACAAGCTTGCTTAAGCTGAGACTACTCTCATTTGAGGTCATCTCCTGTTAGGTTTTTTGTTCATTGGAAGCACCAAGCCCTTACCTCATTCCCCATGCTATCCTTCATGCTCTGCTGATGTATTTTAGCTCAACCATCTTCCATTAAGTTTCTCGTTCCTTGAATGCACCTAAACTTCAACTCTCTCCTCATGTCATCTTTCATGTTTTCCTGATGTAGTTCATTATCTTAGGCATAGTTGCACTCTAATCTCTTTGTTCCATGAGTTTTAAAGTGTTCCATATCACTCATCTCCAATCTCCATGGACCCAAGCCATCGGATAATCATGACCTTAGCCACGCCAAATTATCTCTATATATGTATTCATCAAGTCTTTTGCTCAAACCCACATATCACTACAAAAAAAACAGGAATTTGGGACGAATTTAGCGACGAATTTTAAAAAAAATTCGTTGCAAAATATTTTTGCGATGAATTTTGCGACAAAAATTTTTTTGTTGGGAAATAAGCGTCGCAAATTTTAGCGACAAAAATAGTGATGAAGTTTTTGCGACGAATTTTAGCGACGAAAATTAGGGACGAATTTTAAATTTCGTCGCAAATTTTGTTGCAAAAAGTTACCCAGATTTCCCAAATTCATCGCAGAATTCGTCGCAAAATTTTGCGACGAATTAAAAATTCGTCGCAAATTTGCGACGAAAAAAGAATTCCTCGCAAAATTTTGCGACGAATTCTTTTTTTCGTTGGAAATTTTTGCAACAAAATAAGGAAATCGTTGGTGATTTTTCGACCGATAAAAATTCGTCGCAAATTTCATCACTAAATTCGTCAGAAAATTCGTCGCAAATAATAATTTTTTGCGAAAAATTAATTTTTTCGTTGGTAATTTTCGCGATGAAAAAAGGAATTCGTTGGTAAATTTGCGATGTTTCCAAATTCGTTGCAAATTTCGTCGCTGAAATTTTCGACGAATGCGTTTTTCGTTGCAAAAATTTGCGACGAAATATTTTTCGTCAAAATTTGTAAAATCGTTGCAAAATTCAGATGATTGGTTTCGTTGCTTTAAATTGTCGCAAATTTGTGATTTAATTATTTTTAAATCACAAATTTCCGGAAAATTCGTTTGCAAAATTTGTCGCATGATTGGATTCGTTGCTAAATTAAATAAAATTTATGACATTTAAATTTAAATTCGTCGCAAAAGTCGTCGCAAATTTCTCAAGATTTAGCAACGAATTTGTATATTTGTCGCAAAATAAAATTTTTTTTGACAGATTTATTCCGTTTAGATATTCTATCGTATATACAAATTTTCACACACACACAACAAAATACAATAATTTATAATATCCAAATAAATACATTCAATACAAACAAAACACACACACATTCAATACAACAAAATAATATTCAATAATATCAAAACATATTTCATATCCAAATAAATACAAAGCAACATCATAAGTTTAGAGCAATACAACATTCCAAATAAAAAGTTATATCCTACAACATTTCAAACATTAACATAGTTATGATATCCAAATAACAATGTCCACAAAAGATCTCAACACATGGGGAAAAAAAAAGAATCTGGTAAGCAATCGCCGACATTCTTCTACCTGCATTAGAAAAGAAACAAACAACAAAAAGTATCATACATTAAAAAAAACTATATACTAACACGAAAAAAAATATGCAAAGACTTACAATGATGTGCATTTTCAGCCGCCATAAGGATTGACTTCATCGATCATTCCTATTTAAAGCAAAATAAAAAGTACTAAGAAAAATGTAAAAAATGAAGGATTAACAAACTAGATAAACTAAACAATTATAAAGGTACTAATTAAAAACATGCATACAATATCATCATCGTCGCCACCATCATCATCTTGACTCGGAGGAATATGACTGGGACCAGAACTAAATTGCTGAAACTGGCGCATAAGAAAGGCTTGTTGTCGTCGCATCTCTATCATTTCCTGATCCCTTTGTGAGTTTTGATGTTGTATTGCTAAAATTTGCTGATCTCTTTCATGTATTATGCCCTTTAAATTGCTAACCTCCTCAATCAAGTTTTGTATACCGTGTCTGCTGGTGGAGTAGAAGAAATAGATCTACGAGGAGCATTATGCATTCTGCTCAGAGAACCCATACCTAGTATCCTTCCCCCTTTGGATCCTCCACTCGCCTCAAGCCATAAATCCATATTATTACTAACAGATGGCTCAGACCCCTCAGTATCACCGTCATCTCCTGAAATTCTCTGAGATGAGGATAACTGATCATATCTCTCCTACACAAAATTAAAAATTTAATCAGAGCATTTACATAACTAACAAAATTAAAGTTATAAAGTAAGTTTAAAGATTATTTCCAACCTTAACAGCTCGAGCTCTATCTCCACTCCAAGTCTTATCTTTTTTTTGGAAAGTGCGAACGAAAGTATCTATAAATTCCGGCTCCTTTCCCAATTCCTTAGACTAAATATAAGAATGTTAGAAATAAAATAATAATCTGAAATAAATTTAAAAACTAATTGTAGAATTTAAAAATTACCAATCTACGTGAATGCTCCTCGATATTTATAGATCAGCAGATATGTTGCGATAATTCTCGAATTACGGCTTGATTTAACTTATTCATTGACTTCTTTTTGCTCTCATCCGATTGCCAATAATTGGAGATTTTACTCCAATTTTTCGACGTGACACATGGTTTTTTCGTAGATTTGGCATGACTCAATACATGCCGGATATGATCGCCACTTTTTTTTAAAAAAATTCTTTTAACTTCCAAGTCTTGAGTAGGGTCCCAAATAAATTTCCGCTGGGATGGAAAAAAAACTATTGATTATATAATCACTTATTTAATATATAAAATGAATCAATTATACCTGAAACTCGCACCACCATAGTTCTTTTGTAGGTCCTGGCGTGCTTGAGTATGACAAAGAGTCTCCTCTCCAATAGTTATTCACGATTTTATTGATCTCGCGAATAACTGGTACAGAATTTTCAAACCTACAATAAAGTGGAAATAAATTTAATAAATATTTAAGATAGTTTATAAATTATAATATTTATAATACTTACGAATCTCCAATAGGGAATATATACGGTCGACTTTCTATGTTCTCGATGAGAGGAGTGTCCGAGTGCACAGTGAATCGAATGGGAAGGTCGTCTTGGCTGAATGAGATGGTCTGGTGATCATGTGAAGGTCGTGCGATCAGGAGGGCATGTAGGTATAGTGCTGGCAGGCGGTGGATCAGTCTGGCCACTACTAGTACTCTGTCGTCTCTGTCCACCACGTCGAAACTATCAACCAAAAACAAAATTAGCATAAAGAAAATAAAACTTTTATGCTTAATGAAGAACATGGAAAACTTACAATATTCATAATGAAGATATGAGAGACTGCGACTGCGATAAGCTACGATGATTTCACCACTGATAACCTATAAGAACAAAATATACACAACATACAGAGACAAATGATATAAATTTAACAATGAGACATTATATAAACAAATAATTGAGCTAAGAAAATTTGTAAAATTTTAGTTTTAAACTAAAATTATATATAAAAAAACTTACCCTAGACGTCAAATTTCAAAGTCCTCATTATCATCTTCCTCATCCTCATCAGTATCCTCATCCTCGGTCTCCTCCTCCTCTTCCTCCTCGTCCCCCTCCTCCTCCCCATCATTATCATCAATTTCAGTTGCATCCACGTTTATCACTACTCCGCTGGGATCTCGTAACGTTGGAATAATATATTCCTCGGTATGAAACATATTTGTAACTTTATCTTGTTGATATGCAATGTCTTGCCAGCGCTCTTCAATTTTTTTCCGTGCTTTTGTTTTACAAACAGCCCACCATTCATTCTTGTCACGCCTCAAACTAGGATATGGAGCATAGAAAACTTGAATGGCTTGTTGTGCCAAAATAAATGGTTCATATCTCTTATAAAATCTTTTATGATTAATTTCAACCAAATTATACTGTGGATGCACCTTCATCCCTCTGACGGGGTCAAACCAGTGACACATAAATAAGATAACTCGCATTTCTGGACCAGGATAATCAATCTCTATAATTTCATCCAACAAACCATAAAATTCATTGCTTGCACCTCCATCATTTGAAGACTGAACACATACTCCACTATTCATTGTACTCTTTCCATTTCCATGTTCTTGAGTGTGGAAATTATAGCCGTTTATGAAATATGCTGGCCAAGTGCGTACCATTGCTTTTGGACCCCATGATAGATGGATTAGCAAATCTTGCTGAACGTGAGTTTGATTAGCATAAACCTATACTCAAATGAAAATGATATTTATTTAAAAGTTAAGATATGTGTCAACAAAAATGAGTTAATTATAACTGCTTACATATGATTTGAACCATGGTGCAAATTCCTGTTTGCAGAAGTTATCAAAGTCACGGGTCGGGATTTCAGAATATAAGTTTTGGAAAATCCTATAATAAAAAATTGTATTAAAACATAAACAAATAAACACTTGACGAAGATAATAGGAAATATATACTAACTCGAAATATGGCGATACTTCTGGACAATTAAGTAAAACATATGTCTGGGCTGCGCGCCATTCTTGATCAGTTAAGTATCGTTACACTTACGTCCACTTGGTCGACCAAGATAATTAAAAATTGAGAATGAATTCAAATTTGGATCGACAGGACCTTCATCATTCCTTCGATTTCCGTCTTTGGTCTGAACGTGAGGCTCAAAATAATATGATGCAAAAGTTGTTACTTCCTCCACAATATATGCATTCACAATAGAGGCTTCAACATGTGCTTTATTTTTCACTTTTTTCTTCAAATGATATAAGAATCTGATTGTAATATAACAAATTGTATTAGAAATGAATATATAAAAAAATTATACTTTTTTATGCAATATTAACGAAGTATAGAATATAATTATACCTTCAAAAGGATACATCCATCGATAATGAATCGGTCTCCTCCAACTTTCGGCCTCATATGGCAAGTGAACCAAAAGATGTTCCAGGTATGTTCCACGAATCAAAAAATGCAAGAGAAAAATCCTTTCTAAATTGCACATAATGATTGAAATGTCTCTCTCTAACTTCTCCATGTGTGAATATCCCAAAACTGTTGAGCATATATCATGAAGAAAAATACTTAACTCTGTAATGGCACCCCAGACAAAATTCGGTAAGAGTTCTTTAAAGGCAATAGGAATAAGTCTTTCCATGAATATATGGCAATCATGGCTTTTCAAACCCATCAATTTGCATTCCTTCATATCGACACATCTCCCAAGATTAGAAATATCTCACAATCTCAATGAGGTGTTCTTTCAATTCGATTCCTAGTGAATTCATCTTTATTCCTTCTGAAATTATGATTTAGTGGTAAAAATTGTCTGTGACAATCAAAATAACTCGGCTTCTTACCATGCTTCAATCTAATCGACTTTGATCTCTCCATACATATTGGGCATCCTAAGATCCCTGCAGTACTCCAACCTGATAGCATACCATAAGCCGGAAAGTCATTTATGGTCCAAAGAAGAGCAGCCTTCATTACAAACATCTGATTAGTATGAACGTCGTATGTAGGAAAACCTTCATCCCATAGTTGTTTTAGCTCTGCAATCAATGGTTGCATATAAACATCTATTAACTTCTTCGGATTTTTTGGGCCAGGCACAACTAATGTTAAAAACATATACGGTGTTTTCATGCACATCCCAGGCAGAAGATTATACGAAGTTAATATAACTGGCCAACAAGAATAGTGTCTTCTTGATTTACTAAATGGAGCAAATCCGTCAGCACAGAGACCTAACCTAATATTTCGAGTCTCCTTCGCAAAATCAGGATATGTTCTATCAAAATTTTTCCACGCCTCTGCATCTGATGGATGACACATTAGTCCCTCTTACATTCGATGATTTGCATGCCAAGTCATGTGTTCGATTGTCTTTGATGCATAAAGCCTTTGTAACCTAGGAGTTAAAGGCAAATAAAACAATCGACTATATGATTTACGTCGTTCTTTGCCTCCTACTAGTGCTCTTGTACCTATCTTGATTACTGGAATTTACAAACATCCACATCTGCATCATCTCCCCAATATAACATACAACCATCTCTGCACACATCAATTCTTTCCACTGGGAGACCTAATTCTTTCATCAGTTTTTTCATACTGTACAAATCATTGGGCAGTATATGATCACGCGGCAATGCCTCTTCAAAAGCTTGAACAAAATTATTAAAACACTCTTCAGACACATTATGCTCTGCCTTTACATTCAATATTCTTGCGGTGAACGATAGTTTAGTGTGAGTCTCACAACCAGCCCATAAAGGTGCATCTGCAGCACTCAACACCTCCTGAAATTTGAGATATGCTTCATTATTCATATTCTGACCGATATCTGTTACTTGCACCTCTTCCAAGGGTGATGCATTAGTAAACATTTGCTCAGCTGTAGGAGGACAACTTGAAGTTGCACCTTGTGATTGGGGAATCAAATTCGGGCCTGCTACATCATATATCATCCTCTGATATGGATTTAATTGATTATAATCACTTTGATCCCTAGAGACTTGTGTGTTGTGTCTATCATAGACTTCATCAGATATAAATGGTTCACCATGACATGTCCAGTTATAGTAATCTGCAACGAATCCAAACCTACAAAGATGCTCTGAAACTTTGCTAGACGGTAAAAATCTACCATTGTGACACTTTCTGCACAGACACCTTATCTAATTACCATCCATAAACTTAACAGTACTAGCTGCGAAATTTAAAAACTCTTGCAACCCACTCATAAATTCATCAGTTAAACCCCGACGTTCAGGTAAATTCCTATTATACATCCAACTCCTTTCACGCTGCATTTTGTCTGTTTTCAATCAATTATATTAATATAAACCATACCACTCTAATACCATTCTAGATCAACACAGAAAATTAACAATAATATAAATTTCAATTTAAAAAATAATACTGATTTAACAAAATTTAAATATTATAGGGGCTGAGGGCGTCTTGCGCCGTGGTCACGTGGCAAGGTGCGAGGCCCAATGCCCGCGGCTGTGGCGGAAGCGGCTACACGCCAGGCGGCGAGGAGGCCACCTGCTGGCCGGGCCGGCTGCAGTGGTGAGCGCGGCGGCTGCCAGGCGCGGCCCGTGGTGAAGCGTGGCCGGAGTCACCCGGAGCGGCACGGGAGTCCTGTGGCCGAGACGAGGCGTGGCGGACGACCGCGGCCGCAGCTCGCCATGGTCTGGCCGGCAGGCGCTGGCGGCCTCGACCGAAGGCCGGGCGGCTCTCGGTGCGCTGGCGCTGTAAAGTGGCGGCAAGAAGCTCGGTGGCACCGGCTGCGCTTTGGCGAGGCGGACGGCGGGTCGGGCTTGGCGGCAGCGCGAAGGCGAGCCGGGCGGCGGCAGATAGGGTCGGGCGCGACGCGAGGGGAAGAAAATAAAATTAGGGCAGGCATCGGGTAACTTAAAAAGATTTTGCAACGAATCCGTGATTCGTTGCTAAATTGCAACGAATCCGGGATTCGTTGCAATTTGTTTGCAACGAATCCGGGATTCGTTGCAATTTGTTTGCAACGAATCCACGGATTCGTTGCAATTTTTTTGCAACGAATACAAGATTCGTTGCAATTTTTTTGCAACGAATCCAAGATTCGTTGGAAATTAAAAAAAAAAATTTAAACTTTTTAAATTTTTCCAACGAATCCTGAATTCGTTGGAAAAGTTTCCAACGAATTCAGGATTCGTTGGAAAAATTTCCAACGAATTCAGGATTCGTTGGAAAGTTTCCAACGAATCCTGAATTCGTTGGAAATTTTTCCAACGAATCCTTGATTCGTTGGAAACTTTCCAACGAATCCTGAATTCGTTGGAAAATTTCCAACGAATCCTGGATTCGTTGCAAATTATTTTTCCAACAAATCACAAGATTCGTTGCAAAATTAATATTACAATTTAAAAAAGTTTATTTTTTTTTTAAATTTGCAACGAATCCAGGATTCGTTGCAAATTTAAAAAAAAATAAAAAAAATATTTTTTAAAACGTTAAACTTGCAACGAATGCTGGATTCGTTGCAAATTTTTGCAACGAAAAAAGGATTCGTTGCAAATTTTTGCAATGAAAAAAGGATTCGTTGCAAATTTTGCAACGAATACATTTTCGTCGCTAATTTGCGACGAAGCAGACAATTCGTCACTAAATTGGTTGCAGATTTCCAACGAAAATAATTCGTTGCCAAAATTCGTCGCTAAAAAATAGTTTTTTTGTAGTGTATTAAATTATGAGACAAGCTTAACTTAAACTCTTTGCTCAAACATTAAAATTTAAGATTGTATATAAATATTTGAGTTATAATTACATCAATAATCTCTTCTTTTTTATATCTATCAATCTATTTAGGGAAAACTAGTATATTCAAATGCATTTAACAAATGAAAAATGAGATTGAAGCCTAGTCTCCCTCTAGAGCTACGATTTTACCAAATCCTTCACTATAATTTACAAATAAATTTGCATGAAATGCATACCATGTAATCTTTGTATAGTCAAGAACTAATATCATGTTGAGAAGAATATTTAAACAACACCATTCTCCTCCTTTGACAACATTAAAAATATGCAAAAAAAAAATCCCAATTGTTATTCTTATGCATCTTTCATGATGCTTAACTTGTACTCAAAGTCCCCCATTAGACTCTATACCAAAATACAAAGACCCCTTTGATCATTTCTCATGTTGAAAAACTAAATTCATCCTTTCTATAATGTGCCGATGGACATATACCCATGTCTAGTGACTGATCTTATTGCTAGTTGACTACTATCCAAAGATGACCACATTATGTTGATCCCTTAGTTGACAAACCAATCAATTGACCAGGGTATTATGTTGAATCCTACCTATGTCCAATGGACTGCTCGCTATATATCATCACTTTCTGTTGATTGTTATTCAACTAGTTTTTGAATTAGTTGATTTGTTTTCTAAAAAAAATGTAGCAATACCAATTTCTAAAATTCACTAGATATTCTATAGGCTTCCAAAAAACTTCACATTTTGTGTAGAGATTTTTCTAACTCATAAAAACTTGGGCAAAATAGTTCTTCTACAATAATGCTTTCAAAATATAAGATAGACATAAAATCTAAAAACCAGTTGAATAGTCCAAAAGAATCGTGACCTAAATTCTTAGTTTTGATCTCCTTTCATTGTATCTACAAACCATGAGTCTCAACTTGGTCAATAAAAATCTTTTTAGAGCTTCCATTCTTAGCCACCATCCTAAGTCCAAATTCAATTTGTCCTTGCTCACCTTAGATGCCCCTCCCATACTTTAGTCATATGTCACCCTAGAATATGATGGCTCCTTTGGATTAGATGATGGAGATTAGTATCCTAAACCCGATCTATCATACTAGACCTTTGCCTTCCAAACATTGCATCTCTAAGTTTATATACCCATTAATAAATTTCTTTAGACTCTTCTCCATTTTCTCAAGCTTTTCTCTTTAAAGTTTGATTTTTCCAATTCTATCTAGTTTTCTCATTCTAGAATTATTTTGTCTTCCCTCAACTTTTTTCCTAGGCATTTGACTTTCTTCTTGGATCATTTGCCAAAATTTCTTTCTTCCTTCCTAATGTTAGGCAAGATTATCTTGTCATGAAAATTACTTTGAGTTATCATACATTCCAACTCTATACCTATTATGATACTTGAAGCCAAACATATGCATTAGTAAATGAACATATTAGTTACTCCTATGTATGGAATAACTTAAAATTGCATTCAAATTTTAACAAGGAAATGATACCTTCTCTTTTTACTTTAGGAGCTCTCCTCTGAATTGAGTTTCCAAGTTTCTTCCATTTTCTTCTTGATTTCATCTTTTTCACTACCTTCTTCTTTGGGCATTTGGTGTGGTAGTGATTCGTTTCCTAGTAAGTAAAGCACACAAAATGAGATTCTTCTTCTTCTGCTTCACTTCTAATGTATGTATTTCATACCTAGTTTTTAAGTATATTTTACATCTATTTTGAGTTATTTCATTAGCATCATTTCCTTATTTATATTATTTTTCATGCATTTTTACTCTTTTGGTTTGGGAGACTGCTCTTGTGTTTTATTTATTAATAGAACGTGAAGAACATAACTTTTCGGATGCTTTCTGATGAAAGATAAGCTTGAAACAATACCTACCAAGAGCCACCAGGAGTTTACATCAATACCATAAGCATTTGAAGGAAGAAAATAGTACAAAAGGCTTTGGCACAGAGAAAGCATGATGGTCATACCAGATCACTAGGTATGAGATATTACAGTGATTGACACTAGTGCTAGTGGGAAATTGTTAGTATGAGCCCTTAGTGCCAATTATGAGATGATTGGTGAGGGAAACTTTTGTATCATATCTTATATTAATATAGGCAAACATTGGTTATTATATTTACTTTATGCATGTGTCAGCTAAATAAATATAATAATGCCCTTGAATAGTAGATTCTAATCTATAGTATATCAATTGGTAGAATTGATTATGAGAAGCTATAGAGAACACTATTCTTAATATTCCTAGTCAAGTATTAATAGACAAGGGCAATATTAATACATTGAGACTAGCATGTAGGTCAATGGATGACTTGATCTTACAAGTCATGGATATGAGATATCACATTGACACATGGGTATATATATTGGAGAATATATATATTGAATTGACCCACCATGAGAAAGTGTCATGGATCGTTATATGAGTGTCATATACTTTTTCATGTGATTATTGGTATGAATAGTCCTTAGACCTAAAGTCACTACGGTTCCCTACATAAGGAGTTATGTACTTTGGTATCGTCTAACGTCACACCATAACAGGGTGCACTATAATGGCGATCACTAGGTATGTAATGAATTATGCGGAGGGATGTGAGTGATGTAGATGAGATCTATCCCTCCTATATGACAGGAGTGATATCTTTGACCTCTTGATAGAGTAGGACCACGAAATGCATGACCATGCTAAAATGAGTCAATATGAGATATTGAGCTCATTTGTTTGAGTGAGTCTATTTGGGGATCAAGAAACACAAAGATCGATAAGGGGATTACACAATCTATGCCTCATTGATCGATCTAAGATATCAAGGATAGAAGGACACTTTCATACATGATAATGGTCACGGAAAGGTTGTCGGATCTCGACTATCTTATAGCTTGGGTAGCAATGATGTATTGCTAGATGCCACTCATTGCTTATGTATCTAAAATGATTTTAGATACATTACCAACGTTACAAGAGCTTATTGGGTCACACACAAATGACATTCTGTTTTGGAGATGGTTTCTTTTACTTGGACTAAAAGAACAATTGAGCATATGGCCAAGACTTGGGTTAGACTCAAACTGGTTAAACTTGAGTTAGACTCAAGTTGAACCATGGAAATTGATTCATCATCATCATGCATGATTAATGTGAATAATCATGCATATGAATACCAAGGGTCTTGGTATTCATGATGAGGAGAAAGGTTCGTGCATTTAAAAGCTAAATAGGATTTGGCTTAAATGACTTTCAACATGATAAAGCTAAATTGGATTTGGCTTGATAAAGCAAAATAGGATTTGGCTTAAATGGCTTTCAACGTGAAAAGCAAAATTGGATTTGGCTTGAAGGGACTTTATAAAGAGAATGGGTGGCTTTGTGTTGTGAGTGTGTGCAGAATTTTTCTTAGAAGTGTTCTAACGTGCAAAGCAAGGAAAGACAAGAGAAAGAGTTCTCTTCTTCCCTCCCCTTCTCCCCTTATTTCTTCTAAGTGGTCTTGGTGTTTTGCAAGGGTTGCTAGAACAACGTCACTCCAAAACTGCTGAGTTTCAGTGTGGATACCTTAGTGTTGGACTATCCGAGCCGCAAAAATCACTTTTTGCATTGCGGAAACCCCGGAAGTCGGCCACGGGTCCATGCGTAGGTAAATAAAACTACATGTACATATTTAAAAACTTTAGATCTACTCTAGATCTACATGTTAAGAGTTTACCCTCGATGTGACACCCTTCGCTTATCCCGCTCGTCCAAACGGCTTGCCGGAACTCGAGAGTATCAAGTGTACACTCCTCTATTAGTATCCACACAAGCATTAGGTGGAGAAAAGCAACCTAGAGTGTGCTAGCACCCCTTGGAGGCTTATGTCAAGATGAGGAAGATTAGGGAGAGAGCTTGAGGGAAGAGCCAAGGAAGAAGATGATGAAGTTACACCAATTATCTTCACACACTCATAACCCCTCAATAGTGGCTATAGGGAGTTACATGCATGCATGTAACTCCAAGGGCCAATGGCTCTTGGTCTCCCTCATGAGGTGGCACCCCATGATGAGTCCATGATGATGTGGAACATCATCATTGGCCGACCCCCATGCCAAGTCACCATGACATGGCAATTGGTCAAGTCAAAATTGACCATTCATCTTCCCTCTCAAGTCAAGTCAAACTTGACCTCTTATCTCCCATGGTTGATCAAATCCAACCATTTGATTCAAGTCAATTTGATTTAATGAATCTCTATTCATTATTTTAAATTGACTCAATGAATCAAATCTAAATTAGACTCATTCAACACTTGAATCAAATTGAGTCTAACTCAATTAGTCTAATTTGGATTACTCTTAATCCAATTTCGTTCATCCCATGAACCTAATCCTCATGGTTCATCATATGAACCTAATCTCTATCTAATTGCCCTTTGTATGTGACCCTATAGGTTCTTGTAATGTTGACAATGCTTCTAAACCGATTTAGGAACATAAGCAATGAGCAGTATCTAGCAACACATCATTGCTACCCAAGTTACAAGAATGTTAAGATCCAACATCACCTTTGTGACTACTAATTGTGACTCTCACAATATGTGACAATGTCCCTCTATCCTTGACATCTAGATTAACCAATTGAGGCATAGATCGTGTCATCCTTGGTACAACCTATATCTTGAACTCCAAGTAGACTCACTCTAATCAAATGAGCTCAATATCTCATATTGACTCATTTGAGCATGACTATTCACTTAGTGGTCTCACTCTATCAAGAATAATGATGTCACTCCCGTCATATAGGAGGGATAGATCCCATCTACATCACTCACATCCCTCCGCATAATTTGTTACATACCCAGTAATCGCCTTTATAGTCCACCCATTTACGAGTGACATTTGACGAAGCCAAAGTATGCAACTCCTTATGTAGGGAACCATGGTGACTTCAGATCCAAGGACTAATAGTCATACTGATAGTCACATGAGAAAGTATATGACACTCATATAATGATCCATGATACTTTCTCATGGCGAGTCATTCAGTATACATTCTCCAATGCATACCCATGTGTCAACTTGATATCTCATATCCATGACTTGTGAGATCAAGTCATCGAGTTGATCTACATGCTAGTCTCTTCGCATTAACATTGTCCCTGAATGTTAATACTTGACTAGGAATGATTAAGAGTAGTGTTCTCTATATCATCTCATTATCGATTCAACCAATCGATTGATATAGAAACGAACCTTCTACTCAAGGACGTTATTATACTTAGTTATTTGGCACCAATACGAGTAAGTATAGTAACCATGCCTTTATAAATAGGAATATGATACAAAAAAGTCCATACAACAAGCATCACATGATTGACTCTAGAGCTTTCACTAACACTTAGAGATACGATTATTCTTACCGTATTAAGATCCAACTACATTTGGATTTGCGGAATAGAGAAGGGCACGCACCGATGGTATATCTCTTCTTCTAGATAAGATCTAGATAAGATTAATAAAATGATTTGTATGTTTTTGCATGGATCTCTGGAGGGATCCAGGTTTTATTATTGTTTCCTCTGTGGTTGTGCGAAGTATTCGCCCGCGATGTTATAAACATCAAAGATCCCAGATTTCCCAACAATTTTTACTCTTTTGGTTTGGGAGACTGCTCTTGTGATTTATTTATTAATAGAACGTGAAGAACATAACTTTTTGGATGCTTTCTGATGAAAAATAAGCTTGAAACAATACCTACCAAGAGCCACCAGGAGTTTACATCAATACCATAAGCATTTGAAGGAAGAAAAGAGTACAAAAGGGGCTACACAGGGGTGCCACGGGTTAACTGTGCACCTTGCCATGACCATGCCCTAATCTATAGGCCATGGTTTCTAGCCAGCAGTTGGCATGACTGTGGTGCCCATCAATTCGAGTAAACTACAACTAACTCATGATTTCTTCTCCAAATAATGACCCAATCAACTCCAAAAGCCCTATAAAAGGGACCCCAAGCCTCCAACCAAGATTATTAGAGTCGAGAGGAGGTGAAGGTCAAGGTAACAATGAGTCAGTGATAATGATGTAGGATCAAAGTTACCCGAGAGAGGGGGGGGGTGAATCTCGGAATATAAAATTTTCTTTTAAAAACTTATTTTATCTTTTAAGAAATTAAAAGTTATTGTAGTGGAAATTAAATAGAAAAGTCTTTTACTTGGTTCACAACCCAAGTTGGGTTGCTACTCCAAGGCCCGTAGCTCTTTGAGAGGTACCTCGATGGTCAATTCACTAAAAGGGCCCTCCGACTTGAGAACACTCAACTTCGGAGGAGTTTGCTTTTTACAAAAGATAATGAGAGAGGTAACAAGCTACCTTCTCTTAAATTAAAATACAAAAGCGAAAGTAAAACACAATACACATTATAGCTTTTGAAATAAAGCTTGGAGTGTCGGAGTTATGGCGTTGCAACGTGATGAAGCTCTTGCAGATGAGAAACACACGAGACAGAACTTGGACGTAGTAGATAAGTTGTTTTCGAAGTTGGTTGTTCATTTCTTTTATAAGTCATTTCCAGTTGACTAGAATGCCCTCTAATCGACTCCATATCAGTCCGTCGATATGGTACTTCATCCTTCCCAATTGACTAGATATTTTCCAGTCAACTCCAGGTCACCTGACTCTGCATTGGAAAGTTTGTCTTTTCAGTCGACAGGACCTCCCAGCCGACTGGAACTCTTTCTATTTGGGATGCCAGATATTTGATCGATTACCAGCTAATCTTGCCAACTGTGTATTTAGTTGACTGGACAATACTCAATCGACTAGACTTCAGTCGACTGTTCCCTACAAAACAATATTAGAAAAAGCAAATAGTATAAAATACAATAGCAGTAGTAATACTGTTCGATCTTGGCTTCTAAGTCCCACGCGGACTATCCATCAGATCGACGCCTAACTTTATCCCCCTACAGAGGACTCGACATTACCTCTTCACTCGAGGTTTACTTGTCGGCTGCCCTATTGGACTTACTATACTTGACATCCAATTTGACCCACTAGGGCTTCCGCCAACTGTCTGGTCTCCCTAACCCAGTTGGACTTCATACTGATTGTCCGGTCTCCTAACCCAATCAATCTTCATGCCAGATGTCTGGTCTCCTGACCCATCTGGACTTCCTGCCTAGTGTTCGGTCCTCTTGATCTGTCAAGTCTTCTGCCTAGTATCTGGTCAACATGACCTACCTAACTTTAACTATGGTTCATACATCAAAACAAAGGAGTGATGTTCTCTGCACCAACAAACGATTCATCTTGGAGAGTCACCAAGGAGAGTAGACACAGAGCATAGGATAATGAGTTATTTCTTATTCATTTATGTCTATATTCTATAAGTCCTCTTTGGAGTAGTCTCCCTAATTCTAGGATTAGGGAGTAACTTGGTGTATAATTTATTGAGTATATGCATTGATCCTCATTTTATTTAAGACACATTTTCGATCGTGATTGATTTTTGTATATAACACCCACTCCATCTGGCTGTCTATCACCCACCTTGATCAAGTTGGTATCCTTCTTCGGGTTGGACCAAGAGAAAAATCCCAATCAAGGCAATGCACCTAAGGCACACAACTAGATCATATCTAAGAGAGGGGGTCGTACTTATCGGCGAACCCTGATCTCTGGCCTCTTAAACTAATTTGAGAGCTTGATCTACAAGTAGAAGGTGGAATCTCGTGTGATAGGCAAGATCAAGGATTAATCTTCAGAGTGATAAAAGAATATCAACAAGGACCGCCACGAAAATAAATTAAGGATCATGAAGTAGGACAATCATTGGATTTTCATGTGTCCCTTGTAACAAAAGTGAACCGTCTATGCAAGCTCCATTGATTGTGTCACGGAATTGATTTTTTATCGCAAGATTTTCATGATTCATCTCAATATTTAATGGGTCTATTTTTTTCCTCTCTCTAAGATGAGGTCAGAGTAGATACATCGATATTTTTGTTCTCTTCTCTAATCCATAGATACATTGACTATCTTAGGATGAGTCTCTTCACTTTCATACATTGAAATAGAGGATATGTATTAATCAAACATCACTAAGTGAAATCGAAACTCCAAAATTGGTCTCCTGATAAATTTTCCAAATCATTTCTTAGCAAATATCTATGCTTTTGATTGTGGATACACTTTTTTTTATTTCTTTGGATAATCTGCTCTATGTGCAAAAGTGGTACTCAACAATGTTGTCCCAAAGGAAGATAACTTTTTATTACTTGACGACGAGTCATGCATTGTGGACACAACATCAACCTATTTTCTACAACTTGTGTTAGTGTGAAAATAAAATTCAAAAAATTTTAGGATTCTTTACATCCTTTACATTTCTTACCTTCTTCTTGACAATTGGACACTTATTCTTTAGTGTCCCTTTTGGTTACATCTAAATCACATGATGAGTTCTTTTAATTTGATTTGGATTGAGGAATTTAATGTCTTTTCTTTTTGAGATCTTCTCCTTAATTGTCTTGATCTCTTCTTCATGTCATGAAGGGATGGATGCTTATTTTTTGGAGTCATCCATCGAAGAGCCTCCTGAGTCCACCATGATTTTCTCAATGATTGGAGTTTGGATTAGCTCCTTTACCTCAATTTTTTTTTACTTCTTTCACAACCTCTTCAATTTCCTTTTCTACTTGAGTTTCCTCTTTTTATAATCCCTATTTTTCTCAAACAACTATTGGGAAAATCTAAAAATGTGGACAATATACCTTTCAAGTTATCTTTACCAATTTGATTTACTCATTGTTCACTTCTTCTTGAGTTTTCTCCCTTTCATGTCCACTGAGAATTCAAATCCCCTCTTCATGACAAGCACCATTCTAGAATCAGTGTTTAACTAGAGTTTCATTTGTTTTTTTTTCTAAAGAAAAAAGTTTTCATTGTATGACAAAATCTTGTATGCTATCTTGGTCATCTCTTTGGTGCTTGATTAGCGATTAGTTCTTCTGAAGATAACTTGACTCTAATACTAATTATTGGAACACGTGGATTGAGATAGCCAAATGCTAAAGGGGACTGAATGGTGTCTGATACATATAAACATAATTTTCTTACTACTCTTGCTATAGATCTAACAAGGTTATAGAAGTTAGCATAGAAGAATACACAAAATCACATCTAAGGACATACCATTTAACACATGTGGCTCTTACATGGTTCACAAAACCCTAAGCTCTTATTCCATGACTTATTATTTGTCAGTGGATTACTCCCACAATGTCACTAACTTTCTCCTTCATGTTCAAGTATTGAAGGTAACAAAACCTTTTATAGGATCATACTTATAATGAAGTTCTACAAGAAAGCTCAATATAAGAAATAACTACTTCTAATAGGGTTTATCCAATTCTATTTTGGTTCATGTGAAGACTCCACAAAATCCTTCTTTTATAGTCTTCAAAATCTACTTTGTTGAATATGAAAATACATCAAATGATTGTAAAGATTATTTTTCTAAATAGAGATTTAGAAGATGAAATCTACATAGAGCAATTTGAAGGGTTTCCTTCCCCAAGGAAAAGAACAAGATTTATATATTAGTGAAGTTGTTGCATTGGGACCTTGGCATCGCTAGAGGGGGTGAATAGTTTTTCATTGTTTAATCATCAATTGCATTCGCGTGCTCATCTACAAGATTTGTTATACATAGTGGAAATAAGATATAGAAAAATAACACAATACAAGCACACAACACCTCTATTTTATGTGGTTCAAACCCCTCCGTTCATACTCCATGACCTAACTTCTAATGATAGATCCACAATCCTTTCTCCTTGTTGAAAATCTTTCATAGGTGGAGAAACCTCTTGCAATCTGTATCTTTATAACAAATGCAACCAAAATAAATATACAAGAGAAGTGAGAATAACAAGAATAAAATAACTTTACACAATCCGATTTTGCTTGCATGTAGTTTGGTTGCATTGGAAAGCCTCTTGAAGGTATGAAATACAATAGAAACTCCCCTTCAAAGTCTATAAAAATCGACATCTTCAAATCACCATGAAACCCTCTTTTATAGGGTGGCCATTAGGTGATTTCTATAGATTAGTCGACTGGTCTTACCCTCAGTCGACTAGTCCCCTACAAATTTAATCGTTTCTTTGACTTGTCAGTTAAACGACTTAATCTAGGTCAGATTCTAGCTTATCATAGTGTATTAGTCGACTAGTAAACCCTAACTGTTAGTGCAATAGGCCCCAAACTTGAGTAGGGTTTTGATGTTTGACAATGGGTTGACAATGGTTTTGACCATTATTTGACTATATGAGTTTGACCATATGTTGACTATATGACTAGTGGATGATTAAAATATCCAAAGTCATATGGGGAGATTATTCGGGGGAGATTATTGGAGAAATCAACCTAGGAAGTCCAAGTTTGGATACTTGGTAAGGAAAGTCAAAATATGGATATTTGGCAAGGGAAGTCCAATGGTAAAGTCTTGGCAGCATAAGTCCAAGTGTGTCATCTTGGCGGCATAAGTCCAAATCAACCTTGGAAAAGGACCCGATTAGCATGACATAGCCAATAGAAGCACCTGAAGGCTAACACAAAGGATGAAGAGTCACGAACTTGAGAGATTTGAGAGGCGTGAGGCTAATGGAGGTGGTTAGAAGGCTTAGGTATAGACTAAGGGTAGTCAATCAAGTATGAGGGGGTCATACTTGGGTTAAATATCATGGTTGAGGTTTATCAGTCGATTGGAACTTGGGGTCAGTTGACTGGTCGAGTGATCAACACTCGAGAGCCAAGTTTGAATCAAGTAGTCAATTGGGATTATGACCAGTCGACTAGTCGAGGAGTCGACTGTGGCTCGACTGTTTGGTTGAGGTTGTGGCAATCGACTGCAATGTATAGGCAGTCGATTGACCTTGAGCAGTCGACTGCCATGGATGACAGTCGACTGATTATAAGTGGCCAAAGCACAGATGCTTTAGTAGTCAACTGAGAAGTCGACTGGTGGTGCGACAATCGACTGCTTGGGTATTCGTTGAAGTAATCCAACATGGATTAAGTATGTTGTGAGACAATGACACTATGGGATGTCAACAGTGAGGCACAAAATCAACCCGATGCAGGTCATAAAAGGAGCAGCTTGTGGAGGATTTCGGCCAAGGTTTCTTGTGCGATTTTGAAGTGAAGTGCTAGTGCATTTTTGGGTCTTCAAAGACTTCCAAAGCAACCACAAGAGCTCTCAAGAAAAGATTGTTGTGTAAAGGTTTCTATACTTGTATTTCATTCCTTATTTGTAATACTTTTGTATTTTCATTGTAATCTCTTTGTAAGGGGTTTCTCCACCTCCGGAGTGTTGCCGAGAAGGAGAGAAGAGTATAGTGGGTATGGATCACTAGCTCGCCAAGGAGTAGGAACCATTGGTTCTAAACCATGTAAAAACCTTGGTGTTGTGCATGTGTTGTATTTTCCTTTCGTTTAAGCTTTATTTTATTTTTGATACACATTACTAACGATTGTAGATGAACACGACACGATCGAGCGAAGAAATAACAAAGTCGCTATTCACCCCTCTAGCGTAATGTCCAATCCTCAATAATAACAGTCGATTGCTAAATAATCTATGCATTTCCATAGTAGCACTAGTCGATTGTCAATTATTCTATGGTTTACTGTAGTAACACTTGTCAACTAGTAACTATTAGTGGAGTTGACAGTTGAGTTCTAAACTCACTGAATGCTCGAACAGTTACACCCGTTGATTGGTATACCCCACCAATTAATTGGTACATGATGGTGTTCACTTCTTCGACCTGCCAAGATCTCCCTCCTCCTTGTGGATTATTGGATTTGTCACCAAAGAGGACTAGAGATGAGATAAAAAGATATCTTCCTCTTTAATCGCATCGGATCCTTGCAATAGAGTTGGATCTATCACTTTGTAAGAATGAGGGTTAGAAATAGGCCGACTTCTAGGTGTGACCACTCCAATGCACAAGTTAGTAATAGTATGAAGAAAATGCCAATGTAGAAGAAATGAAGAAGTGAGAAGAAGATCTTTGAGGTACCGAATAGCGAAGAAACAACCATCCCTACTTCCTTCCACCTCTACCCCTTTTATAGATGACTCATCCTGCCTCTCCTTAGAGTGAATTTACTCCAATACCCTTGCCAACCTATCAATCTGTAACCACTTTTTCCGCTCTTTTTCAAAATATCTCTTTTCAAGCCCTTCCTATGCTCCTTATCTTCCACTCAGGAAATATACTTGATGGTGTTCACTTCTTTAGCCTGCCATGATCTCCCTCCTCCTTGTGGATGTTGGGATGTATACTGAAAAGTCTATCTTTTGTATAAACATCTTTATTTTTGAAATAAGAATCACATGATCATTGTTTGCATATTTATGGTTATGCATATTGTCTGATACATTACATTGTAGATAACATGGAGTGTGGTGTCACACAGAAGATCATGTTATCAGTTCCTTGTAGAGTATAAGTAGAGGCTCACAACTGAGATGGTTTGGACAAACTATTGGTATGGTTGTAGTGTGATTTAGTATTGATTTGTCTTGACCATAGAATTACACTAGTACACTTTGTGTGTATTGAGCAGGACCGGCTTAGAGGTGATTCAATTTATTGTTGACTACATAATTGAATCGGACCTCGGATATTATAGTGTATATGCTCTTAATCCCGATATAATAACGGGTATATGTACTTAGTATTTATTTCTTTGATTTACCAATGGGCGAGATTTATGGATTAAATCGATAGGCTCGGTAAGTTGAGAAATGATATTATTTACATGGTGTGTCGTTGATTATAGGAGGAAACCGTGTCCTATATATTAGGATGATGATGTCCCCTTGAGGAGCTCATAAGGATCATCATGTAAACCCTGCAGGTGGGCTTGGTTCGGCATGATGATAAGGTTGAGTGGTACTACTCATGGAGTTAGATGTTGATTAATTAATTGTCAGTAAATTAATTAATTGACTGACTTTGAGATCTTAAACACGGGGAGATATTTGTACAATTAATATATGGAGCCTATATTTATTTATGGGGGTTGGTGAGGTAGATCAATGATAAACCTCTAGTGGAATGAATTATCATTAATGGATCGGGTTTGTGTGGTTTTGATCCATTGGGTGGCCAACATCCAACTCCTCCTAATGGTCCCTATTGTAGTCTATTTAAACCCTCATGAAACCTAGATATGATAGACACGATTAAAGGGAGGCTTGGGCATGCAACATAAAAATTGGTGTTAGGGTTTGCTTCCAAAGTTTTTGGGCGGCAACACATCAATTAGGGTTAGGGTTTTTGGAGTTGGCTATAGAGAGGCTTGGGCGGCAACCCTAGGGTGGGCTTCTACATTGGGTGGTGCCTCCCTCTCTCTCTCTAGGATTGGCCGGTGGCTTCCCCTCTCTCTCTCTACTCTTTGGCCGGCGACAAAGTAAGGAAGAAAGGTTCCTTTTCTTCCATTCTCTTTAGCCGACGCCCAATCTACCTTCTTCCTCTCCTTGGCCGGTGACAATAACCTAGCTTGGAGCTTGGTGGTCGCCACTAGATAGGAGAAGAATATTTCAGTCATCTTCCCTTTGTTCGGAGCGAGCAAGGAAGGGAAGAACAAGATCTAGAAGGTTTTAACTCTTGGAGGATCATTGCCCACACAACGTTCAAGAGGAGGATAGGACATACAATAGAAGATCAAGAGGTATACAAGAGGTATAATCTTATTTATTTTGATTTAGTTCTTTTGTATAATGCATGTAGCTAATTTACTTGGACCCTGAAGTTAAACACAAAAACCGGTGATCCGTACATCATCTATTCCGCGGTTAACCGAGGAAAAGAGTTAGGTTGCTTGAACAACAAGTTTGTTCAAGAGGCCACTCTAATCGAATAGCACGATGATGGATCGGTTGCTTGGGTAATCCGTCTTCGTCAAGGATTAATTTTTTTTTAATCCGGGGATGTAGAGAGGATTGCCATGCACAAGCTTTAGTTCCACCCTTCAAGTGGTATCAGAGCCACGATTTCCGATTTTGTGTTTTTAGGATTCGGTTACTTTTATGCACTTATCATATATTATATGTGTCAGATAATAGTAGGATGTGCGTAGGTTAACTTTTTGGTTGCATGCATAAGATCCAAATATTATGGCCATATGTGATTGGATGTGTGTAATTGTAATATTATTTTAATCCTCGGGGTTGACGAGGCTAGTATTTAATTTTTGTAATTAAGTACGACATTGTTTAGCCACTCTTTTATTTTAGTTTACTTTCGATCTAGATTTCATGTACACTCCTTTGTGGAGTATAGGATCGATGGATGTAAATTAAAATAATTATTCTCGGCTCGGATCTCCGGATGGCTTGTACATGGCGTAGGGAGGAGTGGACGAGATGGTGACACGACAAGACGCATATTGGAAAACAAAAGCCATAATAGTTGGAAAATATTTTTTTTTTCATATTTATTTCTTCTTGTTTGATATGCATGTTGTGTGCTTGGAAAATTCCTCAATTTTAAATTACTAAGTTGGAGAGGGATATTTTTTAAAAATTTCCATGGCCTCCATTACGGTTTTGTTAGGGCAATCTCTTGCCGTGATATGGTTTTGATGGTATGGCAAAGGGTTTAAGTTAGTTTGGTATGTTTATTTGATATGTGCATTGGAGTCTTACAGGGACTTAGTAATTCGCACATGGAGCCTTGGCAGGTTCACCCTCACAACCTCGGTTCTTGAGTCGGAGAAGGATGACTTTGCGGAAGCCGTGCGCTTGGAGCATCCGAGGGACCGCCGGACGAGATGACTTGAAGTGAAGCCAAGGAAGCAGACTTCGGAGGCAAGAGACGCGAAGGAGCATTGCAGAGCCGTGCGCCTGATGCTGCCGAGGGACGTGGCCGTGAACGAAGAGAGCTTCGGCGAGGGACTTCGAGTGAGATGAGAGAATGAGTGAAATGTAAGTAGCTCATTAGGTGAACTTGGCCGAATGGCTGAGTATCGAAAACTTAACCGCAAGGGTTAAGGTTTACCCGACCGCCGGAAGCTCAAACTTATGTTAATCGCCATGGAATGGCAATGATCGCTTCCGAGTCCGAGTGGGTTCGACCGTATCCGATCGTGGGTTTAGCAGCAATGATCGCATGGAATGGCAATGATCGCCAGAGGATATCGCGGGCACGTAACCGCCAGAAGCCGATCGGCCGATCGGGTCGCCGAATGATCGGGTGAGGTCCAAAGAATGATCGCTAAGAGTTCCGTTGGACAACAACGGTCGGCATCCGACGTGTTCGGAGGCTTAGTAGTGACGGGCACCGATGGGCGGTAGATCGCTATCAAGCAATGATCGATGGCGGCCAACGGGAAGGTGTGAGCCTTTGAGAGGCTAATGCTCTTATTCCAAACGATCTTCCTAGTGCCCCACAAGCTCTAAACTCTTCTTACTTTTCTTTACTTCAATCCTATTGTAAGAAGAGTGATCTTGGTTGTAAAGGTTACCTCCACCTAGCTTTGTGCAAAGGAGAGACCGATAGTGATTGGTTTTTGGCGGAGTGATTCACCGTGGACGAATCGGACCGTGGATTAGCGGCGTAGCCGTGAACCACGTTATATCTTAGTGTTTGTATTGCTTGTTTATATTTTGCTTGTCTTTATTTATATTTGTATATTCCGCTTGCGCTAACGTTTTGTAGACGAGCAAAATACGACGTCCAACGAATGAGGGCTATTCACCCCCCTCTAGCCGGCCATTCGATCCCCTACAAGTGGTATCAGAGCCAAGGAAAGCTTGTCGAGGACTAACCGCCACAACAAGCAACATTCAAAATGGCCGGCTCAAACATCCACCCACCAAAGTTCGACGGCGAATTTTCTTGGTGGAAAAAGAGAATGGAGGTATTCTTCGAAACCGACTTTGAAATCCTTTTAATAATGGAAAACGGTTTCGAGTTGCCTAGGAACGAGGATGGGGAGCCATTGGAGAAATCAAGGTGGAGCAAAAGGCAAAGAGAAGAATACTTGGCAAATTCAAAGGCCAAGCACCACCTATACAATGTCCTCCCTCAACAAGAAGTAAATAGAATAGGAGAATGTGCTAGCGCCAAGGAAATGTGGGAGAAACTAATAGAAATCCATGAAGGCACATCCGAGGCAAAGCTAGCAAGGAGAGACGTTCTTCTCTCCCAATTGTCCAATATCAAACTTGAAAATGGAGAGAAGGTAAAATCTCTACACTCTAGATTTAAAGAAATACTAACCGGTTTAACAAGTGTAGGTGAAAAGCTCTCCAACCGGGATATGATAATGAAGGCCATAGATGCCTTTCCCCGGTCCTCAAGATGGAGTTCCATGGTGGATTCATTCTACATCTCCAAGAACTTAGAAGTGAGCACCTTGGAGGAATTCTTTTCAACCATGGAGCTTCATGAGACAAGGCTTGAAGGGATACAAGAAGAGCCTAGAATTCAACCCTCAAGAGGAGTAGCCTTGATGGCAAACAAAGGGAAGAAGAAGATGGAAGTCCCCTCCTCCTCCGATGATGAAGCCTCCTCCTCCTCCATGGATAGCACCGAGGAAGCCTACATGGTAAGGAAGGTGAGACGTGTATTTAAGAATTTTAGATTTGATAAATCTAATGATAGGAATAGAAGACCAAGGGGGAAGGTCATATGCTACAATTGCCAAGGAGAGGGACACATAAGGAACAATTGTCCCCTCCTAAACAAAAGCAAGGAAGAGAAGAAAAAGAAAGAAGAAAAGAAGAAGAAAAAGGGGAGCAAGAAAAAGAAGGAAGAGGAGAAGAAGGCAAAAGAAAAAGGGAAGGCCAAAGCATTCAAGGCCAAGACATGGGATGATCCTTCCTCATCCTCCTCCTCCTCATCGGATGAGGAGAATGCCTTTGTTGCCAATTTGGCCTTGATGGCCTTTGATGATTTGGATTGCTCTTCCTCCGAAAATGAAGGATCAAGCTCAAGAGGAGAGAGCTCAAGTGAAGGGGGAGCTTCTACATCCTCCTCATCCGAAGAAGAAGAAGAAGATATGGAAACTATGGTAACGAAAGCTTCTCCTAGTAAAATAGTTTCCATAATTTCTAGTTTAACTAAGGACTTATTTGGAATGAAAAAGAAAAATAAAAGCATGCTTAATCAAATTAAGGACTTAGAAAATAAGCTAGAAAATGCATGCCTAAATAATAATAATACCTCTTCTTGCCATGATGATACATGCTCACATGATTATATGCCTTTGGATGTTAATGATGCATGCATAGAGGAAAATAGAGCATTAAGGGAAAAGTTAGATTATTTAACCAAAGCCCTAGAGAAATTCACAATTGGCTCCAATACCCTTAACATGATAATTGGGAGCCAAAGGGCAAGTTTTAACAAGAAGGGCCTAGGATATAAAGAGAAGAAAAATGAGAAGGCCTATAAATGCCTAATTGCTAGGGGACAAGACAAAAACAAAGTAATAGCTAAGAAATGGATCCCCAAGGAATTTCTAGTGAACCCCATAGGCAAAAATCTATTTTGGGTTCCAAAATCCATCCTTAAGGGTTAGGATAACCCTAGGGTAGTCAACCATATGAACTTGACCTATATCATATTTTGGTTGACTTAGGATGACGGGACAACATTTTTTAGATAGTGTTGGGTGATGATAACGTGCCCATAAATAGGTAATAATGCTTAAATCATGATGATTAATGTAATTTCTATGCATATGTGTAATCATGATTTATGATATTGATATTTGGCACATTATCATGAGCAATAGGTTTAAATCATGCTTTAGGTGATAACTTGTTTATTATCATCATATAATACCTAATGCATGGTTATAAATTGATGAAAACATGTATTTCATGATCATAATGTGAAATTAAATCATATATGTCAGTATGATCATGTAGGTTATTAGGTTGATACTTAACCTTGATAGAATTGTATGAATATATTGGTTAAGTATATACAAATACCCCCTAGGATACATCTCACACTCACTATAGGCTAACTCGATTGCAAACTTAGCATGGGTGAGATGTTAGGATGATACAAATGTCCACTAATGACTATGGCATTTAGATGGTCATTTAAAGTATCAAAATAGCAATAATAGACCAATCATGGGGAAGGCTTATGTTTAATTAATAGACATATTGCCCAAAGATCATGGTTGGATATTTCATATGTTTTCAAAACAAATTCTTACCTTAAAATACATGTATTCATGTTTTGAAACAATTGGATGAAAACTAGGTAGCTAACTTGATACTAGAATGATCAAAAACCTAGTGATTTTTAGAGCTTTTGGATTTTTGGCAAAAACAAGAAAATATAATGAGTTTTCATGAAAAACTATTTTTCATTGATAGATATACTAAAAAGAAATATGTTCCTCGAATTTCATGATTTTTCGAATTTTTTGGAATTTTTTTATGCATTTCTGAAATTCATCCAGAAAATCAAAAATTCGGATTCCTTTGTGCCAGTCGACTGCCATACTGATAGCAGTCGACTGATGGTCTGATAATTAGAATATTGAAGGCCGAATTCAGTTTTTAAACCAACGAATGGTATCCAATTTTAAATTAATTTATGGTATTTCCCTCCATTATACTTGATGCCATGAGCTTATAACTTCGTGATAATCTTTTTGATGGTGTCAAAGGGGGAGAAATAATTATGTTTAAGTTAATCATGTTAGGAGGAGAAATATGATAGG
Source organism: Wurfbainia villosa (assembly GCA_025175895.1). Classification (NCBI taxonomy): domain Eukaryota; kingdom Viridiplantae; phylum Streptophyta; class Magnoliopsida; order Zingiberales; family Zingiberaceae; genus Wurfbainia; species Wurfbainia villosa. Next base: position 30,242,059 of record CM045992.1, on the reverse strand, counting down.
GGGAGAAATATGGAGAGTTTCATGGATTAAGGGGGAGTTGCATGTTGTTATATCATGTTTATCTTTACATGCTTTCTTACCCTTAGAATTTATATCAAATGTTTTTACCTAACTTAAACGGATTGCCACACATCAAAAAGGGGGAGATTGTTAGGGCAATCTCTTGCCGTGATATGGTTTTGATGGTATGGAAAAGGGTTTAAGTTAGGTTGGTATGTTTATTTGATATGTGCGTTGGAGTCTTGCAGGGACTTAGTAATTCGCACATGGAACCTTGGCAGGTTCACCCTCACAACCTCGGTTCTTGAGTCGGAGAAGGATGACTTTGCGGAAGCCGTGCGCTTGGAGCATCCGAGGGACCGCCGGATGAGATGACTTGAAGTGAAGCCAAGGAAGCAGACTTCGGAGGCAAGAGACGCGAAGGAGCATTGCAAAGCCGTGCGCCTGATGCTGCCGAGGGACGTGGCCGCGAACGAAGAGAGCTTCGGCGAGGGACTTCGAGTGAGATGAGAGAATGAATGAAATGTAAGTAGCTCATTAGGTGAACTTGGCCGAATGGCTGAGTGTCAGAAACTTGACCGCAAGGGTTAAGGTTTACCCGACCGTCGGAAGCTCAAACTTATGTTAAGTTTGAGTTTCATACAAGATCGACCGCGCCATGGAATGGCGGCAATGATCGCTGAGTCGAGTGGGTTCGACCGTATCCGATCGTGGGTTTATGCCCGTGATGATCGCTATGGAATGGCAATGATCGCCAGAGGATATCGCGAATTGACCGCCAGAGCCGATCGGGCGGGCCGATGGGTCGTGAAGCGATCGGGTGAGGTCTGATCGCTAAGAGTTCTTTTGGACAACAACGGTCGGCATCCGACGTGTTCGGAGGCCGTTGTAGTGACGGCAGTCGACTGCCATGGGCGGCAGTCGACTGATGGTGGCCAACGGGAAGAAAACAACCCTCTCTATGAAAAGGGAGGGTGTGAGCCTTTGAGAGGCTAATGCTCTTATTCCAAACGATCTTCCTAGTGCCCCACAATCTCTAAACTCTTCTTACTTGTCTTTACTTCAATCCTATTGTAAGAAGAGTGATCTTGGTTGTAAAGGTTACCTCCACCTAGCTTTGTGCAAAGGAGAGACTGATAGTGATTGGTTTTTGGCGGAGTGATTCACCGTGGACGAATCGGACCGTGGATTAGCGGCGTAGCCGTGAACCACGTTATATCTCGGTGTTTGTATTGCTTGTTTATATTTTGCTTGTCTTTATTTATATTTGTATATTCCGCTTGCGCTAACGTTTTGTAGACGAGCAAAATACGACGTCCAACGAACGAGGGCTATTCACCCCCCTCTAGCCGGCCATCCGATCCCCTACAGGTTTGACATGTGATGCAAACAAACTTGCGCGTCCTCTCCATCAGATGAGTTTGTTTTGTAGATCACAGGGTCAAATATGGTTATAGGAAATTATTTAGGAGCGTGTGTACTTCCCCATCAGAAGGCACATAATCCGAGATAATTGCATTGGTATCGAGTAATGGTGAACACTTAGATGCAAATAAGAGTATCCTCCCTATCGGAGTCACTACTTTTATTTGTAGGGCCAAAGAGGAACCAACTATTAATTTTATTTGTCAAAAAGTAAAGTTGCTAAGATAATAACATTAATGGGTAAAACCTCCTCTTACAAATGTAGAATTCGTATACGTCCACACTATCATGGCATACGATATTCTCGGTGTTTTGAGATATTGGTTGATTTTAAAATTTTATTGTTTGAGGAATCAATAAATTTTTGAAATATAATGTTTTGATCTATGTGATTCTTAGGTTTTTCAAAAATGACTTTCAACCCACTTGCTGTGATACTAAAGGAGAATAAACTTACTGAACCCAATTATGTTGATTGGTAAAGGAATCTAGATATTGTCTTGACTGCTGAGGAGTACAAGTATGTACTCTTCGAAGAGTGTCCTCCTAAGCCTGCGGATGATTCTGGGAAAAAGGAGAAAGAGAGTTATAAGAAGTGGATAAAGGCTGATGAGATGGCGCGGTGTTACATTTTGGCTTCTATGTCAAATGTATTGCAACATCAGCATCAAGCCATGCCTACTGCTTATGACATGATGCTCAATCTCAAGGAACTTTTTGGACACCAAAATCGGGCTGCTAGGTAGGAAGCCATGAGGAACTTGATGACGACTACCATGATTGAGGGAACACCCGTGAGGGATCATGTTCTCAAGATGATGGTTCATTTGAATGAGCTGGAAGTCCTTGGAGTTGAGATCGATGGGGAAACCCAGGTCGATATCATTATCCAATCTCTACCTAGGAGTTTTGAGCAGTTTCGCCTGTATTACAACATGAATAAGAGGTTATATTCGTTGGCGGAGCTTCTGACAAAACTCCAGGCGACAGAGGGGTTTTTTCATCAGAGTGCTCAGGCTCAGGCCATGATTACTTAGAAGGTTCTACTTTTAAGCCGAAAGGCAAGAAGAAGAAGAATAAGGTGGAGCAAAGGTGGCGGGAAGATCTCAGGGAGGAGTGAAGAAGCCGAAAGGCAAGTGCTTCACTTGCAAGCAGACTGGACATTGGAAGAAGGACTGCCCCCAACTAGAAGCAGAACAAAGGTATATCTTTTGGTCTAGTCGATGAAACATATTTAGCGGTGTTATCTATCGGCACCTGGTGCGTAGATACGGGAGCAACTGATCATGTATGTAATACTTTGCAGGAGTTTCAGGAAACCAGACGACTAACTAAGGGAGAGATTACCGTTTACTTGGGTGATGCTCCGAAGGTGGCGGCTATTGCAGTGGGAGATGTTTATTTATCTTTTGATAGGAATAAAACTTTGGTTTTGAAAAATTGCCTTTATGTACCTTTATTTAGAAAGAATTTGATTTCAATTTTAAATTTTTTTTGGTTGGATATTGTATTTCTTTTAATGATAGAGTTATTATAAAAAGGAATAGGGAGATTATCTGTTCTGATGCATTGATAGGAAATTTATATACACTTGAACCAAAAGCTCCCACGATATAAATAGAAGTAAATAACTCATCTTCTAACTCTAATAAGAGAAAAGAACCTTCGAAAAGCAACTTGAATTCCAAATTCTTCGATCATGGTTATGCAGAAATCAAGGATGTGAAAGCAAACACGAAATCTACAGAAACAGGAACAAGAACAAAATATTGAAGTTTCCTACCAAACACGCCATCCATCACAATCCCTCTTCAGTTTTGTGAGATCGATCTATCAGAAATGCAAATCGATCCAAAATCCCAAGTCAAGAACAAAGAAAGCCGACAGGCTCGGAAAGATGCATCGCGATCAAACTAGGGTTTTCGGAGCGAACCAGTGGAAGCGAAGAGTCGCAGTTCTCCCATTGCCGGTGGATGCTTGAGCGACGATGGAAGGCAGGAGCGGCGACTTCAATGACGGAAGGCTGGAGCGGCGACGACAGTAATGGAAAAAAGAGAAGATGAAGCGGCGACAAAATATTGAGAGAAAAAGAAGGAGCGTGACGGAAAGGGAAGATGGAGAAAGTAATTAAAGCCTAGTTTACCTTAATATGGAGTTTGGGAAAAAAATAAGGGAAAAAATATAAGAAAAGAAATAAAAAATATAAATAAAATTAAGATATTTTTTAATGAAATAAAAATAGGAAAAAAATGAAAACGGATATAAATAAAATTAAATTTTCATAATTTATTTAAAGATGTTTTTTTTATATTAAAAAAAATCTATCCAGTAAAAAATTTGGTTTGGAGTCTCGATTTTATAAAAAATTTAAAAAATAATAACGACAGAAGAAAAAATCTATCATTAAAGGTCTTACAATAACGACGGGAGAAAATATCATCGTTAAAAATACAACATTAACGACCGAAACAAAAAAAATCATAGTTGATAATAAAATATCAACGACGAGACAAAATATCATCGTTAATGCATATACATTAACGACGGACATTAAATTTGGTCGCTATTGAACCACTAATAATGACGGTATTTTTATACCGTTGTTAAAGGTAGCTTTTCTAGTAGTTAAAGGAAGAGAACGAACGGAGGGCGAGCAACAGTGAGAAGGCGGCGCGGAAGAAGAAGGGACGGACGAGCGCGCAACGGAGAACGACGGAGGTTTTTGGGAAGAAGGAACGACGGAGAGGTTTAGGGCAGAAATTATTTGACCTAAAATTTTTTTAAATCTATATAAACTTTTAAAAAATTTATTGTTGTAATATATTGTTTAAAATATATATATAAACTTTTAAATATATTGTTGTAAACGTATATATTTATATATATTTTTAAAAAAAACTTATTTCCAATAATTTAAAAAAAAAATAGTATTAATAATTAAAAAAATAATTTCACCGTTGTATTATAATAAAAAAATAGTATTAATAGTATTAAAAAAAAATTCACCGTTGTATTATTTCCAATAATTTTTAAAAAATAGTAAAAATAATTAAAAAAATAGTATTATAAACTTTTAAAATTTCATTGACAACGGTTTAAAACCGTTGTAATATTATCACAACGACAATAATTTTTTACCGTTGTGCTAAATATTACAAAAATATTCTCATTGACAACGGTTGATTGCACCGTTGTCCCAACTACTGTTAAGATAAAAAAAAAACTTAAAGACAACAGTTCTGGAAAACCGTTGTAAAATGTGTTGTTGATTAAAAAAAAATATGCTCAATGACAACGGATAGTGTAAAACCGTTGTCTTTTGTGTTATATGGGCGCTCAAAGACAACGGTTTTGTAAAAAACCGTTATCTTTTATCAAAATCACAACGGTTTCTCCTAAAACCGTTGTCTTTGTGGTGTTGTCTTTTAGCATTTTTCTTGTAGTGCAAGGTATCCATAACCTTGAAAATAATCCTAAAGTGCCAACTTTGCCATGGTTGAGTTAACTACCCATCCAATCAAGGTTGGCACATCCTAAACCCATCTAGCGTGAATCAATCACGCTCTTAGGAACCCAAAACCTATTTGAGCTCCTAGGGTTAATTAGGTATTCCTTAGGGATAACCTCCCTAGATACCTTTCTAATGACCCTTCTAGGCTTATTAGCCTTGGTCATTTGGGTCTTGTCATGGTTAACCTTAGGGATTGCCTCCCTAGTAACCTTCTTAATGACCACCCTAGGTTTCTTCGAAACCCTAGCCACTAGGCATTTACCTTGGCCAACCTTAGGGATGACTTCCCTATTGACCTTCGTCTTCCTAGACCTAGATTGTGTTCCATAATCAAATGGAACACTATTATAAGCCACCTTAGGCTTAGGTTTGTGACCCAAACCTTGCTTGCCCTTGGTTGACTTTTGACTCTTAGGTCCTAGGTGTTGACTTTGACTTTTGGACCTAGACTTTTGATCATTTGACCTTTTAAATTGATTTTCCATAATTTTAAGGGTCTTCTCAAGTTTTTCAAGCCTTGATCTCAAGACTTGGTCTCTAATTCTAATTGCCCAATTTTAGAATTTTGATTTAATCCTTAGGCATGGTTCTTCCTAGGCATATGCCTAGTCCATTTGGGGTTAAAACCTAGGTGCTCTTGTATTTTCCTAATAGATTCCCTAGGTATGACATTTTTAGGGAAATTAATCCCAAATTTTTCTTTCTTTGAAAAGTAGGCATTCTTAGCTCCTAGACACAATTTCTTATTTCTAGCATGCTCTTTATGATAGATAGCAAGATTGCTAAAATTATTTCTAGCATGCTTTTTGACATTATTTGAATAAGGAGCTTTATTTAAAAATACCTTAGGGTTAGCTTCGGAAGCTCCCCCTACTTGTGTAGCTCCTTCTTGCCCCTTCTTCTTCCCTCTTGGGCATTGATTCCGGTAATGTCCCGGTAGCCGACATTTGAAGCAAATCACTTGCTCCTTGCTCTTTTGCGTTGAGGGACCGACATCTTTGACTTTTGGCGCCAGTGGAGCTTTTCTTACTCTCTTTGGGCACTTACTCTTATAGTGCCCTGTTTCCCTACACTCAAAACATATTATATGCATTTTATTATCAACACATATGTTTGAGTTACCTAAGTCAGTGGAGGAAGCTTGAGCTTGCTCTTCTTCTTGACCGGAAGTAGAAGCTTCTTCTTGACTTGGCTCTTGCTCCGAAGTGGATGGTCTAACTTCCTCCCCCTCAATCCTAGAGGTGGAGGTCTCCTCCACTTCTTCCACTGATCCGGAAATTGATTCCCTATCAACTTCCAAATCCTCAAGCCTATTTACAACATTCTTGTTTTTGAGCCGAGAGGGTGAGCACTCCTCTTCTTCTTGAATTGATGATGGATTTTCATGGAGCTTTGGCATTTGGCTCCACAACTCCTTAGCATCCATATAGTCCCCTACCATACACACAATATCATTAGGGACCAAATCAAAAATAAATTTTACTACCTTCATGTTTTTCTCGAAGGCTTGAATTTGATCTTCACTCCATCTCTTCTTTTTGAGGAATCCACCTTTTGGTCCTCTTGGATACTCAAATCCTTCCATTAATAGGGACCATTCCTCAAGGTCTCTCATCATCAAAAAATCTTCAATTCTTTTCTTCCAAGAATTGAAGCCTTCTCGTCCATATAGGGTGTAGGGCACCGGTGTGTTGATGTCCCATCCTAATTGTTCTTGGACTTCCATCATCACCCTCTAGCGTGCTCCCTTAGTTGTTAAACTTCAAGAGCGGCCTCACTCTAATACCACTTGTAGGGGATTGATTGGATGCTAGAGGAGGGTGAATAGCGTCGTGTTATATGTCGATGGAATTCGTTCGTGATCGCGTCTACAAATTTCGTTAGCGCAGCGGAAACAAAGATAATAAAGCAATAACGAAAAACACAATCACAAACATAATTGTTTAACGTGGTTCGGAACCTCAAGGTTCCTACTCCACGGTTGAGCTCAACGAGCTCTAGTGATGCACACACAACCACTAATCACAAATAACTCCTTCTCGGAACAATCCGGAGGTGGAGAAACCTCGTACAATGATTACAAAAGCAATACATGAAAATACAAGCAAGATATAAAGAAATGTAAAGAATACTTTACAAAACTAGGGTTTGAGCGCTTTGCTTGTTGGTTGCTTGGATGAGGTTGAAGGGCCCTGAAATGCACCTGCAAATCGCCTTCAAATCAAAGAAACAATATCGAAATCCTTCTCGAGCTCCTCTTTTTAACCTGACGGCCGATTTTCACGATCGATCGCCATAAGTCACGATCGATGCCATCGTATTGTGAGACAACGGCTCAATCCACGTTGGAAAAGTTCCAACGAGACTCTCACCAGTCGACTGCGAACATTGGCAGTCGATTGCCAGCCCCGTAGTCTACTGCCCAGTCGGCTATGGAGCATTCTGTGCTCGCGACTCAACTGGCAGTCGACTGCCATCAGTCAATTGCTCCAATGAGCAGTCGACTACCAAGGCAATTTCAGCCCTAAATGGCAGTCGAGCTCTAGTCGACTCACGGCAGTCGAACCAGACATAATGTCAGTCAACTGCCAACTTCAAACATGAGGTTTTAACCCAAGTATGGTGCCCCCATACTTGCTAGACCACCCTAAGCCTAGACCTAAGCCTTCTAGCCACCTCCATCAGCCTCACGCCTCTCGGATCCCTCCAAGTCATCCATGACTTGTTCATGCATCGCGCTAGCCTTCAGGTGCTTCCATCGGCTATATCATGCTAACGGTGTCTACACTGCCAAGGCACATTGGACTTACGCCGCCTAGACTCCGCTTGGACTTTACGCCTCCAACCATTGGACTTATGCTGCCAAGACTCCACCCTTGGACTTTACGCCGCCAATATCAAACCCCTTGGACTTCTCAAATGCCAAGACTTAAGCTTGGACTTTCCCTTGCCAACCTATGTTGGACTTTCCATGCTAAAACCCATGCTTGGACTTCCCTTGTGCCAAGTACTCAAGACTTGGACTTTCCTAAATGCCAAGTGTCCCACATGGACTTTCCATGCCAAGTACCCATGACTTGGACTTTACCTTGCTAAGACCCATACTTGGACTTTCCCATAATCACATGGTCAACCCTAGTCAACCATCAAAGTCTCCCTCGAGTCAAACTCGAGTCTGGTCAATTATAACCTTGGTCGATTGTATAAACAATCTCCCCAAAAACATTAACCGATATCAATGTCAAACATCAATGTCAAACATACTATGTCAAACATCAAAACATCACTCGAGTCAAACTCGAGTCTGGTCAATCATGACCTGGGCCGATTGCACCAACAGATACGACAGTGTATATTCTGAACTTGGTACCATCTAAATCAGCGTCTTCTATTCCCACAGAATTGTGGATTGGGCAAAAGCCTAGTCAGAGACATATTTAAATTTGGGGGAGTCCAGCACATGTGCTGAAGGCAGATGTGGTAAGTTGGAACCTCGTACAGAAGTTTGCAAGTTCGTAGGCTATCCTAGAAGAATGAAAGGTGGTTTGTTCTATAGTCCTAGAGATCAGAGGGTGATTGTTAGTACGAATGCCAAATTTTTAGAGAAAGACTATGTGATGAACCACAATCCCATGAGTAAGATTGTTCTAGAGGAATTGAGAGGGGAAGTCACTACTTCAGTACCACCAGTACAAGAGGATATACCACAAGTGACTACACCGCATGTCACAAAGGATACACAGGTGATACCTCATCGTAGTGGGAGGGTTGTTAGACAACCTGATAGATTTATGTTCTTGGAAGAATCTTCTAATTGGTCCTTGGCAAACATGAACCTGATCCCTAGACATATGACGAGGCAATCCAAGATAAAGATGTGGTATCTTAGCAAAGTGCAATGAATTCTGAGATAGAATCTATGGATTCAAATCAAGTCTGGGAGCTAGTAGAATCACCCAATGGTGTAAAAACCATTGGATGCAAGTGGATCTACAAAAGAAAGAGAGGATTAGACGAGAATGTTGAGACCTTCAAAGCAAGACATGTTGCGAAAGGGTATACTCAGAAAGAGGGTATCGATTATGAGGAGACCTTTTCGCCAATAGCCATGCTTAAGTCTATCCAAATTATCTTATCTATTGCTGCTCATATGGATTATGAGGTGTGGCAAATGGATGTCAAGATAGCTTTCCTTAATGGAAGTCTTGAGGAAAACATCTATATAGAGAAACCAGAGGGATTCATTGCAAAGGGCAAAGAACATCTTGTGTGCAAGCTTAATCGATCCATTTATGGATTAAAGCAAGCTTCGAGATCTTGGAACATCCACTTTGATGAGGTAATCTAGTCTTATGGATTTATTCAAAGTCCGGATGAGTCTTATGTATACAAGAGATATGAAGGAAACGTAGTGGAATTTCATGTACTATATGTAGATGACCTTTTGTTAATTGAAAACAATGTTAAAGTGTTATCAGATGTAAGGGTATGGTTGTCCAAACAGTTTGATAAGAAAGACTTGGGAGAAGTGGGACACATCCTTGGGATCAAGGTTATAAGGGATCGCAGGAAAAGAATGTTGTGCTTATCTCAAGCTTCATACATAGACACTATTTTGCCTCATTTTAGCATGTAGAACTTCAAGAAAAGTTTTCTACCTTTTAGGCATGGAATGCCTTTATCTAAAGAGATGTGTCCTAGAACATCAAAGGAGATAGAGGAGATGAAGGCGGTTCCTTATGCTTCGGCAGTAGAAAGCCTCATGTATGCTATGTTATGTATGAGGCTGAATATTTGCTTTGTCGTGGGCATGGTTAGCAGATATCAGAGTAATCTAGAATATGGACATTGGACTGTGGTAAAGTATATATTGAAGTACCTGAGAAGGATTAGGGATTATATGCTGGTATACCAGGCAGATCAGTTACTCCCTGTGGGTTACACAGATTCCGACTTTCAATCATATAGGGATAAATTGTACTTCGTTCAGTTACGTATTGCTTAAAAGAATTGTCTTTCGAATAAGATCCACGAGTTTTGGATATGGATGGGACAAATACCAAGGTGCAAATCCTGCCGAGGACTCAGGCAAATTAAAGAATCTTCAAAAGGATTGTTTTTAGCGACAGGCGAAAAAGAAGATTTGGCTCAGGAACTTCTTGATGAACTTGGATATGATTTTTGATTTGCCCAGAACTATCACAATTTATTGTGATAACAGTGGTGCAGTTGCAAACTCGAAGGAACCACAAGCCCATAAGGCAAGTAAACACATAGAGCGCAAGTACCACCTGATACAAGAGATCGTAAAGCGAGGAGAAGTTGCTGTAGCCAAGATTGCATCAGAGGATAACCTGGCAGATCCTTTCACTAAGGACCTTCCAGTGAGAGCTTTTGATAGGCATGTGGAGGGAATGAGAATCAGATGTATGGCAGTATGAGGACAACATAGTCTTTTAGTATAAGTGAGAGATTGTTGGGATGTATACTAAAAAGTCTATCTTTTGAACATCTTTATTTTTGAAATAAAAATCACATGATCATTATTTGCATATTTATGGTTATTCATATTGTCTGATACATTACATTGTAGATAATATGGTGTGTGGTGTCACACGCAAGATCATGTTATCTGTTCCTTGTAGAGTATAAGTAGAGGCTCACAACCGAGATGGTTTTGAACAAACCATTGGTATGGTTGTAGTGTGGTTTGGTATTGGTTTATCTTGACCATAGAATTGCACTAGTACACTTTGTGTGTATTGAGCAGGACCGACTTAGAGGTGATTCAATTTATTGCTGACTACATAATTGAATCAGACCTTGGATATTATAGTGTATATGCTCTTAATCCCGATATAATAACGGGAACATGTACTTGATGGGGATCGATACGGCCGGCTAGAGGGGGGTGAATAGCCCTCGTACGATGGATGTCATAAATTGCTCGTCTACAAAAGATTAGCTCAAGCGGAATATACAAATACAAATAGACAAAGCAAAAGATAAACAAACAATGCTAACAAGGATGTAACGTGGTTCACGGCTACGCCGCTAATCCACGACCCGATTCGTCCTCGGTGAAACCAATCCACTATTGGTCTCTCCTTTGCACCAAGCTAGGTAGAGGTAACCTTTACAATCAAGATCACTCTTCTACAATGGAATGAAGATTAGACCAAGTAGAAGAGTGGAAAAATGTTTAGGGCACTTTGGGAGTAGTTGGGCATTCAAGCATTAGCCTCCCAAAGCCCCATCCCCTTCCTTTTTATAGAGGAAGAGGGTTTCTTCCACCGACCGATGCCCTCGACCGATCGTCCCGTAGCCGCTGCCCAATAACGGCCGCTTTCCACGCTGGATTCCATCCACCCAGATTGGAACCGACCGATGACACCCATCACCGACCGATGTCAATCCCGAGTGCTCAACGAGGTCGACTCCACTGCGTGCTGCAGACACGCATCGCCGGCTACGCCTTCGATCGGCGCCGATCGATGTCGACAGAATGATCACCCATGGCGCCGATCCGCTTGGGCTAAATGCCCATGAGTCGACACCACCGAACCTAATCGACTGAGTAGTGATCGCCATTCCACGGCAAATGATCGGTGTCCGGAAATCTCATCTGACACTTAGCCAAATGGCCAAATTTCACTCACGAGCTACTACCCCTTCCCGGGTTACATTTGCTCACTCTCATCCCTCGGAGTCCCTCACCTTCGAAGTTCTCTTCGTTTGCGGCCACGTCCCTCGGCAGCATCAGGCGCACGACTCTGCAATGCTCCTTCGTGTCTCTTGACTCGAAGTCTACTTCCTCCGGCTTCACTCCAAGCTCCTCGTCCGGCGGTCCCTCGAATGCTCCAAGCGCACAGCTTCCACAAAGCAATCCTTCACCGACTCAAGGACCGAGTCATGAGATGTGAAACTCGCCACGACTCCATGTGTGAATTACTAAGTCCTGCACGACTTCAATGCCCATATCAAATCAACATAACAAACTAAATTAAACCCTTTGCCACACACATCAAAACCTAATCATGGCAAGAGATTGCCCTAACAATCTCCCCCTTTTTGATGTGTGGCAATCCGTTTAAGTTAGGTAAAAACATTTGATAAAAATTTCTAAGGTAAGAAAGCATGTAAACATAAACATGATATAGCAACACGCAACTCCCCCTTAATCCATGAAACTCTCTCTACAAATTCTCCCCCTATCATAATTAACTTAAACATAATATTTTCTCCCCCTTTGACACCATCAAAAAGATTAACACTAAGTTATAAGCTCATGGCATCAAGTCTAATAGAAGGAAAATACCAAATATCAGTCTAAAATATCAGGCCATCACGATCGGTGTTCGTACTACCGATGATCGCACGCGAATTTCGTAACTTTCGATTTTCTGGACGAATTTAAAATGCATTAAAAATTCCAAAAAATTCGAAAAATCATGAAATTTGGTGAACATATTTCTTGTAAGTATATCTATCAATGAAAAATAGTTTTTCATGAAAAATCATTATATTTCTCGAGATTTGCCAAAAATCCAAAAGCTTTAAAAACTACTAGGTTTTTGATCATGATAGTATCAAGTTTAACACCTAGTTTTGGTTCCAATTGTTTCAAAACATGAATACATAGATTTTAGATTAAGAAATTGTTTTGAAAACATATGAATTATCCAACCATGATCTTTGGGCAATATGTCTATGAATTAAACATAAGTCTTCCCCATGATTGGTCTATTATTGCTATTTTGATACTTTAAATGACCATCTAAATGCCATAGGCATTAGTGGACATTTGTATCATCCTAACATCTCACCCATGCTAAGTTTTCAATCATGGTAGCCTATAGTGAGTGTGAGATACATCCTAAAGGTATTTGTATATACTTAACCATTATATTCATGCAATTCTATCAAGGTTAAGTATCACCCTAACAATCATCATGATCATAAAGACATATATGTGTGAATTTCACATTATGATCATGAAATACATGTATTCATCAATTTTTAATCATGCATTAGGTATTATATCATGATAATAAGCAAATACCACCTATGGCATGATTTAACCCTATTTCTCATGATAATGTGCCAAATTTCAAAATCATAAATCATGATTGCACATATACATAGCAATTACATTGATTATCATGATTTAAGCATTATTATCTATTTATGGGCACATTATCATCACCTAACACTATTTCAAAATGTTGTCCCGCTATCCTAAGTCAACCAAAATATGATATAGGTGAATTCCATTTGGTTGACTATCCTAGGGTTTTCCTAACCCTTAAGGATGGATTTTGGAACCCAAAATAGGTTCTTTCCTATTGGGTTCACTAAATACTCCTTGGGGATCCATTTTCTAGCAATTACCTTCTTCTTATCTTGTCCCCTAGCAATTAGGCATTTATAGGCCTTTTCATTTTTCTTTTCTTTGTATCCTAGGCCTTTTTTGTTGAAGCTAGCTCTTTGGCTCCCAATGATCATGTTCAAGGTGTTGGAGCCTATTGTGAATTTCTCTAGGGCTTTGGTCAAATAATCTACCTTTTCCCTTAAAGCCCTATTTTCCTCTATACATGCATCACTAACATCCAAAGGCATATAGTTATCATATGAGCATGCATCATTTAGGCTAGAAGAAATATTTTCATTTTCATTTAAGCATGCTTTTTCTAACTTATTTTCTAAGTCCTTAATTTGATCTAACATGCTTTTGTTCTTCTTCTTAGCTCTAAATAAATCCCTAGTTAAGCTATAAACTATGGAAACTATTTTCTTAGGAGAGGCATTCGTTACCATAGTTTTCATGTCTTCTTCTTCTGATGAGGAGGATGAGGAAGTAGAGGCTCCCCCTTCACTTGAGCTCTCTCCACTTGAACTTGATTCTTCATTTTCGGTGGAGGAGCAATCCAAGTCATCAAATGGCATCAATGCTAGGTTGGTGACAAATGCATTTTCTTCCTCGGATGATGATGAAGATGAGGAGGAAGGGTCATCCCAAGTCTTTGTTTTGAATGGCTTGGCCTTTCCCTTTTCCTTTTCTTTCTTCTCCTCTTCCTTCTTCTTCTTGCTCCCCTTTTTCTTCTTCTTTTCTTCCTTCTTTTTCTTTTCTTCCTTGCTCTTGTTTAGGAGGGGACAATTGTCCCTTATGTGTCCCTCTCCTTGGCAATTGTAGCAAATGATTTTACCCCTTTGTCTTCTATTCCTATCATGAGATTTATTAAATCTAAAACCTTTTAAAGCACGTCTTACCCTCCTTACCATATAAGCTTCTTCCGTGCTATCCATGGAGGAGGAGGAGGATGCTTCATCATCGGAGGAGGAGGGGATCTCTATCTTCTTCTTCCCCTTGTTTGCTATTAGTGCCACTCCCCTTGAAGGTTGAAACTTTGGCTCTTCTTGTATTCCTTCAAGCCTCGTTTCGTGGAGCTCCATTGTTGAGAAAAACTCCTCCAAGGTACTTACTTCCAAGTTCTTGGAGATGTAGAACAAATCCACCATAAAGCTCCATCTTGAGGACCAGGGAAAGGCATCTATGGCCTTCATTACCATATCCCAGTTGGAGAGCTTTTCACCTACACTTGTTAAACCGGTTAGTATTTCCTTAAATCTAGAGTGTAGGGATTTTACCTTCTCTCCCTTTTCAAGTTTGATATTGGAAAATTGGGGGCGAAGAACATCTCTCCTTGCTAGCTTTGCCTCGGATGTGCCTTCATGCATTTCTATTAGTTTCTCCCACATTTCCTTGGCGCTAGCACACTCTCCTATCCTATTGACTTCTTGTTGAGGGAGGACATTCTATAGGTGGTGCTTGGCCTTTGAATTTTCCAAGTATTCTTCTCTTTGCCTCTTGCTCCACCTTGATTTCTCCAATGGCTCCCCATTTTCATTCCTAGGCAACTCGAAACCATTTTCCATTATTAATAGAATTTCAAAGTCGGTTTCGAAGAATACCTCCATTCTCTTTTTCCACAAAGAGAATTCGCCATCGAACTTCGGTGGGTGGATGTTGGAGTCGGCCATTTTGAATGTTGCTTGTTGTGGCGGTTAGTCCTCGACAAGCTTTCCTTGGATCTGATACCACTTGATGGGGATCGATACAGCCAGCTAGAGGGGGGTGAATAGCCCTCGTACGATGGATGTCGTAAATTGCTCGTCTATAAAAGATTAGCACAAGAGGAATATACAAATACAAATAGACAAAGCAAAAGATAAACAAACAATGCTAACAAGGATGTAACGTGGTTCACGGCTACGCCGCTAATCCACGACCCGATTTGTCCTCGGTGAATCACTCCGCCAAAACCAATCCACTATTGGTCTCTCCTTTGCACCAAGCTAGGTGGAGGTAACCTTTACAATCAAGATCACTCTTCTACAATGGAATGAAGATTAGAGCAAGTAGAAGAGTGGAAAAATGTTTAGGGCACTTTGGGAGTAGTTGGCCATTCAAGCATTAGCCTCCCAAAGCCCCATCCCCTTCCTTTTTATAGAGGAAGAGGGTTTCTTCCCGTTAACACAGGACCAGTCGACTGATGACCTCGATCAGTCGACTGGTCCTGTAGCCGTTGCCCAATAACGGCTGCTTTCCACGTTGGATTCCATCCAACGGTATTGGCATCAGTCGACTGATGGCACCCATCAGTCGACTGATGTCAATCAGTTGAGTGCTCAACGAGGTCGACTCCACTCTATGCCCGTGCACAGTGCCATCAATCGATTGATGTCGACAGCAGTCGACTGCCAGTCCATGGTAGTTGACTGCTTGGGCCAAATGCCCATGAGTCAGACACCAGTCGAACCCAATCGACTCAGAGCAGTCGACTGCCATTCCACGACAGTCGACTGGTGTCGAGAAATCCCATCCGACACTTAGCCAAATGGCCAAATTTCACTCACGAGCTACTACCCCTTCCCGGGTTACATTCGCTCACTCTCATCCCTCGAAGTCCCTCGCCTTCGAAGTTCTCTTCGTTCACGGCCACGTCCCTCGGCAGCATCAGGCGCACAACTCTACAATATTCCTTCGCATCTCTTGCCTCGAAGTCTACTTCCTTCGGCTTCACTCCAAGCTCCTCGTCCGGCGGTCCCTCGGATGCTCCAAGTGCACGGCTTCCGCAAAGCAATCCTTCACCGACTCAAGGACCGAGTCATGAGATGTGAAACTCGCCACAGCTCCATGTGCGAATTACTAAGTCCTGCACGACTTCAACGCATATATCAAATCAACATAACAAACTAACTTAAACCCTTTGCCACACACATCAAAACCTAATCATGGCAAGAGATTGCCCTAACAGTACTTAGTATTTATTTCTTTGATTTACCAATGGGAGAGATTTATGGATTAAATCGATAGGCTCGGTAAGTTGAGAAATGATATTATTTATATGGTGTGTCGTTGATTATAAGAGGAAATCATGTCCTATATATTAGGATTGATGATGTCCCCTTGTGGAGCTCATAAGGATCATCATGTAAACCCTGCAGGTGGACTTGGTCCGGTATGATGATAAGGTTGAGTGGTACTACTCATGGAGTTAGATGTTGATTAATTAATTATCAATAAATTAATTAATTGACAGGCATTCGAGATCTTAAACATGGGGAGATATTTGTACAATTAATATATGGAGCCCATATTTATTTATGGGGTTGGTGAGGTAGATCAATGATAATCCTCTAGTGGAATGGATTATCATTAATGGATCGGGTTTGTGTGGTTCGGATCCATTGGGTGGCCAAGATCCAACTCCTCCTCATGGTCCCTATTGTAGCCTATTTAAACTATCATGAAACCTAGATCCGATGGACACGATTAAAAGGAGGCTTAGGCATGCAACAAAAGAATTGGTGTAGGGTTTGCTTCAAAAGTTTTTGGGAGACAACACATCAATTAGGGTTAGGGTTTTTGGAGTTGGCTATAGAGAGGCTTGGGCGGCAACCCTAGGGTGGGCTTCTACATTGGATGGCACCTCCCTCTCTCTCTCTACGATTGGCTGGCGGCTTCCCCTCTCTCTCTCTACTCTTTGGCCGGTGACAAAGTAAGGAAGAAAGGTTCCTTTTCTTCCATTCTCTTTGGCCGGCGCCCAATCTACCTTCTTCCTCTCCATGGCCGGTGGCAACAACCTAGCTTGGAGCTTGGTGGTCGCCAATAGCACGATGAAGGATCGGTTGCTTGGGTAATCCGTCTTCGTCAAGGATTATTTTTTTTAATCCGGGGACGTAGATAGGATCGCCATGCACAAGCTTTAGTTCCACCCTTCAGTGGATTATTGGATCTGTCACCAAAGAGGGTTAGAGATGAGATAAAAAGATATCTTCTTCTTTAATCGCCTCAGATCGGATGCCACCAAAACATATAGGGTTTTAAGAGTAGTTTTCGCTCACATCTCATAGTTTTTTATATTCATTTCATGCATATTTTACATTATGTTGCATGCATTTCCTATTTTCTAGTTCGAAGATCTGCTATGTTTACTTTTGTGTGCAGGATAGCATTTTATAGGGAAAATGGTGTAATTTCGTGTTGGAGGATCGGTGGTTGGCTAGAGGGGGTGAATAGCCCTCTTCATGTAGACGATGGAATTCAATCGTTCTTGAGCATCTACGATTAGGGTTAGCACAACAGAATAACAAAAACTAAAGACAATTAAGAATGACAAAGAATACAATTGCTCAAACATTGATGTAACGTGGTTCACAGTCTTTCCGCTAATCCATGGACCGATTCGTTCCTGGTGAATCACGCTTAAACCTTCACTATTCTCTCCTTGGCACCAAGCAAGGTGGAGGTAAATGTTTTCTTACAAGAACACTCCCTTTTTACAATATGATTAAAATAATAGCAAAAAAGAGGAGTAAAAATGTTTGGGCACTTTGGGGGAACTTTAGAGCAGAAGCATTAACCCCCCAAGATGACCCAAGGCTCCTTTTTATAGAGAAGAAGTCTTTCTTCCTATTGGGCAGCTAGCAGTCGACTGATGCCTTATTCAGTCGACTGCTATTGTAGTCGTTGCCTCGCAATGACTTCTTCCACATTGGATTCCAACCAACTACCCTACATCACGATCGATCATGCCCATCCCGACCGATGGAGCCCAATGAAAGTGCTCGGCGAGCAATGACTTTCTAACATTCTCGCGTTCGAATCTCGACATCACCGACCGCTTCCTTGGTAGTCGATCGATGGAGCTAGAAGTCGATCACATGAGCCGGCAATGATCGCTCGCCGTAACTTCGACTTGAACACTAGTCGAGTCTTCAGTTGACTTGGAGTAGTCGACTGCTACCTATAGCAGTCGACTGGTGTCGGCTAAAACCTCAAAACAACCTTTGGTTTGAGCTTTCGACAGTTGACTTAGCCATTCAGCCAAGTTCACCTACGAGCTACCCCGTCCCGGGTTACAATCGCTCACTCTCATCTTCCCTTGGAGTCCCTCGCCTTGAAGTTCTCTTCGTCAGGCCACATCCCTCAGATGCGCCAAGCGCATGACTTCGTAGTGCCATCCTTCGCGTCTTGCCCTAAAGTCTACTTCTTTTGGCTTCACTCCAATGCTCCTCGTCCGGCAGCCCCTCGGATGCACCAAGCGTGCGACTCCCGCAATGCTACCCTTCACCGACTCAAGGACCAAGTCATGAGATGGTGAATCTTGCCAATGCTATCGTCAAGCCATCCATGTGCGAAATACTAAGTCTTGCATGACTTCAATGAACATATCAAATCCATAACAACCTAACATAAACCCTTTGCCACACACATCAAAACCACATCACATGGGTTGATTGCCCTAACAATCTCCCCTTTTTTAATATGTGGCAATCTGTTTAATTTAGGTAAAACAATTACAAGAATACATAAGGCAAGAAAGCATGTAAGTAAACATGAGTATCAAACTCCCCCTTAAGACATGCTAATTCTCCCCCTAGCATGATTAACTTAAACTCATCATTTCTCCCCCTTTGACATCATCAAAAATATTATACAAATGTTATACACGCATGACATCAAGTCTAATGGAAGAAAATACCAAAATCCAACTCAAAACCTGATAAAATAGGTTACTGTGCTCATGCACAGTACATCAGTCGACTGAATCAGAGGATCAGTCGACTGGCACCCAATTTTCAGAAATTCTGATTTTCGAAGTCCAAATTCAAAAATGCATTAAAAATTCTAGGAAATTTGAAAAATCATGAAATTTGGAGTACATATTTATAATGAGTTCCTTTATCAGTAAAAAATAAATTTTCATGAAAATTCATTTTATTTTTGAAAATTAGGCAAAAACTCAAAAGTTATAAAATGTCTAAAGTTTGTATCAACTTTAAAGCCTAATTTTGCCTTGAAAATTTTCAAAACATGAACTCACTGTTTATGAAATATGAAATGTTTTTTTAAATCATTTAAAATATCCAACTATGATCTATGGGCAATATGTCCATTGATTAAACATTTACTTTCCCCATAGTTGGTCTATTATTTCTATCATGATACTTGTAGTGACTCATCAAAATGTGATAATCATAAGTGAGTCATTTGTATCATTCTAACATCTCACTCATGCTATGTTTTCAATCAAAGTAGTCTATAGTGAGTGTGAGATGAACCTAAAGGTATTATATTTAACCAAAATTTCATGCAATTCTACCCAAGGTTAAGTATCATGCATCCTAAAACCACCAATATGATCATAAAAACATGTATTATCAATCATGATCAAATATTTTCAATTATTGCATATGATGATCATAAAATCAAATATTATTATGATTTCCACATTATGATCATATTATCATCACCCAACACTTAATTCAAAAACTACCACCCTCATTATCCTAAGTCAACCAATTATCATGATATAAGTTAAGTCCACTATGGTTGACTAACCTAGGGTTTTCCTAACCCTTAAGGATGGATTTGGGAATCCAATATAAGTTCTTTCCTATAGGATTCACCAAGTATTCTTTAGGGATCCATTTCCTAGCTACCATTTTATTTTTAGCTTGACCCCTAGCAATTAGGCAATGGTAGGCCTTTTCATTTTTGTTTCCCTTATAACCTGGGCCTTTTTTAATTGAAACTTGCCCTTTGGCTCCCTATAATCATGTTCAAAGTGTTGGAGCC
This sequence comes from Wurfbainia villosa, assembly GCA_025175895.1. NCBI lineage: Eukaryota > Viridiplantae > Streptophyta > Magnoliopsida > Zingiberales > Zingiberaceae > Wurfbainia > Wurfbainia villosa. Next base: position 30,221,978 of record CM045992.1, on the reverse strand, counting down.
TATGGTGAATTTTTCTAAGGCCTTAGTTAAATGATCTACCTTTTCCCTTAAGGCCTTATTTTTCTCAATACATGCATCATTAACATCTAGAGGAATATAATCATTAACATTTAAGCATGCATTTGCTAGTTTTTCTTCTAGGGCCTTAATTTCATTTTGCATGCATTTATTTCTATTTTTTATTTTAAATAAGTCCCTAGTTAAACTTGAAATCATGGAAATAATTTTCTTAGGGGAAATATTTGTTACCATAGTTTCCATATCTTCTTCCTCCGATTCTGATGAGGATGAAGATGAAGCTCCCCCTTCACTTGAGCTCTCCTCACTAGAACTTCTTTCTTCTTGCTCGGAGGAGTAGGTGGAGTCCAAGTCTTCTATTATCATTAGGGCAAGACTTGTGAAGACTTCTTCTTCCGATGAGGATGATGGATCATCCCATGTGGCCATATGTGCCTTAGCCTTCCCTTTCTCCTTGGTTTTATTTTCATCCTCCTTCTTGCTCCCCTTCTTCTTCTCTTCTTTAATTCTCTTTTTCCTCCTTGCTTTTGTTCAAGAGGGGACAATCATCCCTTATGCGTCCCTCTCCTTGGCAATTATACCATATGATTTTTTGCCTCAGTCTTCTCCTCCTATCATTAGATTTGTTAAATTTAAAATTTTTAAGTGCATGTCTTACCTTCCTTATCATGTAGGCCTCTTCATTGCTATCCATGGAGGAGGAGGAAGATTCATTGGATGAAGAGGGTGAAGGCATCTTCTTCTTTCCTTTATTTGCTATTAGTGCCACTCCCCTTGGTTGACTCCTTGGTTCCTCTACTATACCTTCAATTCTAGTTTCGTGAAGTTCCATAGTAGAGAAAAATTCATCTAGAGTACTTTCCTCTAGATTCTTGGAAATGTAGAAGGAGTCTACCATGGAGCTCCACTTTGATGATCGAGGGAAGGCATCTATGGCCTTCATGACCATGTCTCTATTTGAGAGCTTCTCCCCTACACTTGTTAGACCATTAATAATCTCTTTAAAGTGTGAATGTAAAGATGTTATCTTCTCCCCTTTATCGAGTTTGATATTGTTGAGTTGGGAGCGGAGGACATCTCTCCTTGCTAACTTGGCCTCAGATGTGCCTTCATGAAGCTCCACTAGCTTCTCCCACATCTCTTTGGCGCTAGCACATTCTCCTATTCGGTTGACTTCTTGTTGAGGGAACACATTGTATAAATGGTGCTTGGCCTTTGAATTCACCAAGTACTCCTCTCTTTGCCTCTTTGTCCATCTTGATTTCTCTAGTGGCTCCCCTTCCTCATCCATAGGCAACTAGAAACCGTTTTCCATAATTAACATAATTTCAAAGTTGATTTCAAAAAATACCTCCATTCACTTTTTCCACTAAGCAAATTCTCCTTCAAATTTTGGTGGATGGATGTTTGAGCCAGCCATTGTCGATGATTGTGCGGCGATGAGACCGACGATAATCTCCTCACTCTGATAACACTTGTTCGAGGATCTGTGGCCGACTAGAGGGGGTGAATAGCCCTCTTCGTGTAGATGATGGAATTAAATCGTTCTTGAGCGTCTACGTACGATTAGGGTTAGTGCAACGGAATAACAAAAACTAAAGACAATTAAGAATGACAAAGAATACAAATGCTAACACGTTGATGTAACGTGGTTCATGGCCTTGCCGCTAATCCACGGACCGATTCGTTCTAGGTGAATCACGCCTAACCCTTCACTATTCTCTCCTTGGCACCAAGCAAGGTGGAGGTAAACCTTTTCTTACAAGAACACTCCCTTTTTACAATATGATTGAAATAATAGCAAGAAAGAGGAGTAAAAACGTTTGGGCACTTTGGGGGAACTTTAGAGTAGAAGCATTAACCCGCTAAGATGACCCAAGTCTCTTTTTTATAGAGAAGAAGTCTTTCTTCTCGTTGGTCAGCTAGCAGTCGACTGATGCTCTGATTAGTCGACTGCTATTGTAGTCGTTGCCTTGTAACGGCTTCTTCCACATTGGATTCCAACCAATGGCTCACACATCAACTGTCCATCAGTCGACTGATGGAGCCAACAGTTGAGTGCTCGAAGCGAGTAGTCGACTCTCCAACATTCTATGCTCGAAACCCTCAACATCAGTCGACTACTCCCTCAAGTACCAACCGATGGAGCTAGCAATGATCTGCTTGGCTAGAACTTCGACTCAATACTCACGAGTCTCCAATCGACTTGAGCAATGATCGCTACCCATATAATTAATGGTGTCGGCTAAAACCTCAAACCAACCTTTGGTTTGAGCTTCCGACACTTGACTTAGCCATTCGACCAAGTTCACCTACGAGCTACCCCATCCCAGGTTACAATCACTCACTCTTATCTTCCCTTGGAGTCCTTGCCTTGAAGTTCTTTTCGTTCGACCACGTCCCTCGGATGTGCCAGGTGCACAACTACGCAGTGCCATCCTTCGCATCTCGCCCTGAAGTCTACTTTCTTCGACTTCACTCTAATGCTCCTCGTCCGATGGTCCCTCGGATGCACCAAACGCGTAGCTTCTGCAATGCTATCCTTCACCGACTCAAGGACCGAGTCATGAGATGGTGAATCTTGCCAATGCTATCGTCAAGCCATCCATGTGCGAATTACTAATTCTTGCATGACTTCAACGCACATATCAAATCCATAACAACCTAACTTAAACCCTTTACCACACACATAAAAACCACATTACATGGGTTGATTGCCCTAACATTTCGAAGCAAAAGAAGATGTTTGGTAGCTGGACGAAGAAGGGAATATGGCTAGGGCGTGTTCCCACACACGACCATGTTCAAAGGGCGAAAATGGCTGCCACATCCTGACACACAACAAGGCCGTGTGTTTTCACACGGTCATGTGGCGACCAAGCAAATTGACGCGACTAGGGTTGTTTCTAAATTTCGCAGCGATCTGGCATGATGTATATATAAGGAAAGCTCCACCCAAATCCTAGAGGGGAGGTACGACGGTTGGGACGACACTCTGAAGCCCTGAAAAGCTTTGGGAACTTGCAATGGGGAGGAAGAATGTCGTCGAAGGTCAAAATTATGCACTTCAATGTCGAGGAGAAGACCTACATTGCATTGTAAATCCTATTATTTGCGTAAATTCTATTGTTTATACGGATATGATCATGCCTTGTGTTTCTTCTCTCATATCTAAGGAGTAGACTCTCTGATTCTAGGATTAGGGAGTAGTTTGTGTTGAGTCTGAACATGTTAATTCAAATATCTTTTCGTTCTTGAATTTATATTCGCAATTGGTGTTTTGGTTTAGATCTATAGTTATCGTTTTGGTTTTCTAGTCACTGTGCTTAGCCGATACGAGGGGTGACAACCCTCATTTCAAAGATTTAGGGGAATTAAAGAGGAACCTAAGGGTTGGCCTCATTGTTGGTAATTGTGGGTAGAAAGATGCGATAGAGTAGGAAACATGCCTCGTTTTTGACTCATCACAGGGATCGATTCGGCATCCTCGTACCGACTATCTCATCCTAAAGCCAGGGGTTGACCTGGCATGGCAAAGGTAGCTCCCGATAGACGTGAAGGCACATCAGGGGAGTGTATGATGTCCTTTCCACAAAACCATAACTAGAATCCTAAGCAAACCCAATTAACAATGTGTTCCGCGATATACAAATGAAACTGAAATGTTAGAATCCATCTAAAGACTATAGCGACCCTTCTTTTACTCCGTGTGACACCGTATTAGAGTTAGGACCGCCGACAACTCTCCTAATTGCAACCCTTAGAGTCTAGTCTTGAACAATAACATCCACTGAATAAATCGGTACTCAAATCTCAGTCCCTATGGGATCAATAATCTTTTTATTACTTGACGACATCCGTGAACTTGCGGGCGTTGAGCGCGAGCGCACGCTTCGAGTCCTCAATGGTCTCTGTCGCGAGATTTGAGGTCGCATTCACGTGCATCAAGTTTTTGGCGCCGTTGTTGGGGACTAATTGATTCGATATCAAATCAAGAAAGTGGATATTTGGATCAGACTTAGGTTAGATTTATTTACTTGTTTTTTTTATTTTATCTGAATTTTTAGATTTTCCATATCTAGATTTAGTTTTTAATTTATTTTAGCACTGAATCTTATTTCTTATTTGCTCTTTGATTAGTTAGCTAGATCAGTTTATTTCCTTTTTCTAAACCTTAGGTAAATACTCCTAATTTTGTGGCTCGGTTATTTGTATGCTTAGACGCTTAGGATTGGATGGACTGATTCCGATCGATTTAGAAATCAAACGAACCTATCACCGCCGGAACAAGCTTCCGTCAGAAGAAGGGGAATCCCTATTTGAAGCCTGGGATTGCTACAAGGGGCTACTCTACCAATGCCCCCACCATGGATTGGAAAGGTGGCTGATGATCCACATCTTCTACAATGGGATCACGTACGCCACAAACATGTCCCTCGATTCTACCACAAGAGGAGCACTTATGAACAAGACCATAGAGGAGGCTGAGGAGCTAATAGAAGAGGTGGCCCAGAACCACTATCAATGGGCTTCCAAACGTAGTCACCCAGCTCCTACAGCAGGATGATATATTGTCAACTCCGTGAACCACCTAGCAGTGTATCGAGAGGTTTACTGTGGAGGGCAGGGTAGCTCAAAAGAGCAGAGTGAGCATTGTGATGCAGTTGGTGACCTAACTCGAAAGGCCAATAACCCATACTCCAGCACTTCTAATCTCGGATGGAGGAACCACCCAAAATTTTCCTATAGGAATAATTCAGGAAGTTTCCAACAATTGGGAGGAAATGGATAGCCACAGCCGCCTGACACCCATCTAGAGAATATGCTAGAGAGCTTCATTCGAACGCAATGGGAGGCAAATATTGAATTTCAGTGGCGACATTCTCAGACAGATACGATGATCGAAGAGTTAGGATTGTTTGTAAGGGATCTTGCCAATAGGAAAAAGTCGCTAGAGATTCAAGCAATTTAGATTGCAAACCATATCTCCAGAGTACTAAGGAAGCTGCAAGGAAAGGTAGAGGTTAATCTGGTAAAGCAGTGCAAGGTAGTGATGCTGCGAAGTGGGAGGATTCTGAAAGAGATGTCAGGCTGGTCGGTTGCTGAAGAGGGGCTAAGACCTTAAATGCGGGAACCTTTGAGGGAGACCAAGAAGGAAGAAACCAAAGAAATAAATCGAGAACCTATCGCAAAAACTCAACCACCCCTTACGGTACCATTCCCATAGCGGTTGACTAATGCGAAGATGGACGCTGAGTTTGGTAAATTTCTAATCATGCTGAAGTCGATCTCGGTAGAGGTACCGATACTCGAAGTGCTACACCAAATGCCCCAGTTCACAAGATTCATGAAAGATATTTTAGCACATTGTAGGAAGGTTGAAACAGTGGCCCTCACGGAGAAAACGAGCGCTATTCTCCGGAATGAGACCACTCAGAAACTAAAAGATCCAGGGAGCTTCTATATTCCATGTTATATAGGGACGACCCTGATTAGCAAAGCCTTCTATGACTTGGGTGCGAGTGTAAGCCTGATGCCCTATACCTTATGCAAAAAGCTAGGGTTAGGAAATTTGAAATTCACTACTATGACATTGCAACTGGCTGACCACACATTGTTAGTAATATATGAGAGATGTCCTAAGGCAATCGCCTTATGTATGAACCATTTATATGATAAATGAAGATTCACTATTTGAGTATACATGTTTAATGTATTTGATTGGATCTTAAACTCATTTACTGAATGTCCACGATACGATTCACAAAGATGAGAGAATTTGTGATTGGATCACAACTAGTGAGTATCTCTACATGTGTAATTGTGATGTATCGGAATTATCCTAGTCGATGAATTGATGGATTTGGACACCATCAATTGGCCGAGACTAGCACGAGGTATACTCCTTGGTGTATCCAAGCAACCGATTCTCACCGGGCCGAGACATAGTGATGTCCGAGTTAATCGTGGATGCTAGTTATGGTAACTAGTTCATTGGAGTGACCAGCCGTAAGACTTCATATGGTTCTCTGCATATATAGATATGTCAATGAAGTTCTTACTGTGGCTTAAGTGCGATGTTCCTTTGACTTGTGGTATTCAAGTCATCTTGATCATGGAGACTTATGCTTTGACATCTTAAGCAAACATCTCCGAGGAGATGTGGACCCGGGATGATTGGGTATAAGTCGAAGTGATCGAAGGTGTTTGAATAGCCTATAAAGGATTCACCACTCCTTGCGAGGAGATGTATACCCATGGCCTCTCGTCTGATTGTTACTAAAGTCTTTGGCCAAAGCATTACATGTTTAGAGTAAAGTACTCTTCGATACATGTGGAGTAACTAGAATCCGTAGGACGAGGAAATGATACTTGGGCTAGGTGTGACGTAGTCAGCCTAGTGGGACTGACACAATAGACCATGTCTGAACCAAGTGGGTATAAGATGAGTGAAGGGAATGGGGCGAATCATTCAAGCTTATCAAGGGTTTCGTAAATAGTTCGGATCAACTGCTTGATCTTTTCGTTAATTGGGGATCATGATGTACTACTAGGTGCCACTCATGATCGCTCTATAATTAATGGTTAATTATAGACGGCCAACATAAACCGAGAACCTATTTGGTCACACGCACAACGAGTGTAATCCAAAGGATTTAAAACGAGCTTGAGAATGGGATTCTCAGACCGAGAGAAACTATGTTTGGTTGGACCAAACATAAAGCGAGCTTGAAATTGTTTCAGTCGCAATGGAAGCGTGGATGGGCGTGTCTTATGAAGACATAATGGATGGACCAAAATGGTTTGGTTCTAATCCAATGGATAAGAATAAACCAAAGGGTTTGGTTTATTTTAAACGAATGAACCAAAAGTTGGTTCGGTTCGTTTTAACTTAAAATAAACCATCATGGTGTGGTTTATTTTAACTTATCTTAATGGAGCGGGTTAACGGGCTTTATGGATATGATCCATTAACCATTAAGAGAATTAGTTCTCTATAAAATAGGGCTTAAGGGTTTTTGTAAAACCTAATTTTGAGGCAACCCTAATTGGCCGCCCACCCTCTCTCCCTCTTGTTGTTGGCGTCAACAACAAGAGCAGCCCTTAACCTCATTGAGCTGCTGCCATCTCTTTGTCAGCCGGCCGGTGGACCTCGGTGACCCTCCGGTGATCTCCCTTGGGTTCGGTGTAAAGGTGAGCCTCCATCTCCTCTTTAGCCGGGCGCCTATATCCTCCACCAAGCTGTCCAGTTTTCTGGACAGCTTCTTCTCCTCCGCCGGAGCGTCGTTTGGACGACGGTTAGTGCTCGACAGCGTCTAACATACGGGGATTTGATCTCGTAATCCTCTGAGGTGGAGGGCGGCGATTCGGCCAATCGGTTGACGAATACCTCTCCGGAGAAGCAAGTCTTGAGGACTTGTTTTTAGGTCCGAATTTGGATTCGGATTGTGATCATCTCTCGATCACGCCGCGTCTTCAACACGAGGCTAGTAACCCGCATTTAAGACGGCTCGTGACTTAGCGAAGTCATCCCGAGGAGCTCGGCGTGGATACGGATAGAGACGATTCTTACGAGGATCGTTCCGGTTGATGCCGTTCCCGCTACACGTCATACGGAAGGTATAACGTAGTTTAATTTCCTTATATTGCAAATTTTAATTTACGGTTATGTCTACACTTGTTGTAATAGCATGCGTGTGTTGTGTGTGTTGTAATAAATATAGATTTATTATTTTTTAATTGCTTCCGCTGTGCTCATGTTTACGAAACATGATCGAACACACACACGCCGCGGTGCCGGAAACCCAACAGTGGTATCAGAGCCCAGGTTGTGTTTAGACATAATCGTAAAATGGTTTTGCGATAGTCATAATGTATTTCTGGAAATTTTCTAATTTTGGAAATTTAGAAGTATTTATGGAAATTTTTCAATTTTGGAAAGTCTAGAAGTATTTATGGAAATCTTCCACTTTTGGAAAGTTGGAAGTATTTATGGAAATTGATATTTTCCATAAATAAAATATTTGATTAGATTCTGGAAATTTGTTTCCTAATTTAATCATGATTTGATTTGGGAAATCAAATCTTAAAATATTTTATTTCCATAAGTAGTTTTAATGATTTAGGAAATTGGTTTCCTAAATAGATTTTCCTTAATCAAATAATTCCATGAATAAAATATGTGATTAGATTTGGAAATTTGTTTCCTAATTTAATTATGATTTGATTTGGAGAATCAAATCTTAAACATATTTTATTTCTATAAATAGTTATGACATATAAGGAAATATATACATGACATAATTGTATGCCATGTAATTGCATTAGATGCATAACATTATGCCATGCGTGTCGTGACATGTAGATGTATGCCATGTATGCCATGCCATGTAGATAATAGTTATTTGCATGCAAAGAGGATGAGACATAAAACCCTTAAACAATATTAAAGCCTACACCTTCCATTAATATGGTTAGAACCAGAGTTCCGTTTCTTGTTTGGGTTGTTGGACTCTCTCCAAGCCCGGCTCGAACCCGAATATGTTCAAACCATGGAATAGTTTAATACTAATATGGTAAGAGTCAGAGGTCAATCGTTAGCTTTGGTTGTTGGACTCTCTCCAAGCTGGGCTAATTGGTTGAATGCGCTCTAACCATATTAAAACTATGTCCCGATTAATGGGTTGGCTTTAACCTGGAGCATCGGCTTGTTGGACTCTCTCCAAGGTCGATGTAAGGGAGGTGAAGTTGGGTGCTATGCATATGATGCATACTTGTTAATGTGTTAACAACCCGATGTATGTGTGAACATTCAATTAGTTGATAGCACATTGTGATAGTTGCATATACGTGATATGCAATCGGTATAGTTGATACCTACCGTCGTAGCTATGAATGGCTTGTTGGACTCTCTCCAAGGTTGTTCATAACTATGATGGATATCAGCCCATTCGGAGATGGACCTACGATCTCCCGAAGTGATTTTGGGGTTTTTGAAATTCGAAAAATGAATGGGATTTATAAATGTATATTGATGCATTTTAAAATCATCTTTCTCATATATGCTCGTTTTGTATTTCTAAGTTAATATATTGATCATGATGTGTTTGAATTTGCGTTCCATTTTGGATTCAAATAAATTGACCGGGCCGAACTTCTTGGACTAGCTTAGAAACTTGAGAATTGTTCTCAAGGTGGAAAAGTTTGTGTATGTCCTCGAAGCGCCTCTTCCCGCCCATCTTAGTGACAATGCAACTCTGGACCAATTGTTGGCCTATCAGAAATATGTGAGTGATTCTGAACAAATGAGTTGCATCATGCTAGCCATGATGGAACCCAAGCTACGAAAACAACATGAGCATATGGATGCTCATATCGTAGTCCTTCATCTTTATGAGTTGGTTGATGAGCAAGTGAGATTCAAAAGGTTCGAAGTCTTCAAGCTCCTCTTCACCTCTGAGATGTAAGAAGGTTCATCTGTGGTACTGCTCAACATGCTGAAGACTGTGGAGCCTTCTGAGAAGCATGAGCAGGGGACGGTGTTGTTAGTTGATTCCTCGAAGAAAGGTTCTAAGAGGGAGTCAAAGGAACAATAGAAGGGGAAGAAGAGAAGGGCTAAGAAGGTAGAACTAGCACAAAAGGAAACTTGCCATCATTATGGCAAGGAGAGCCATTTGCGAAGAAAGTGCAAGATTTATCTTGAGTCTGTGAAGAAGGATAAGGCATCGGATGCCCCATCTTCTTCAGAAATCTTCTTTATTGATTGTCATTTTATTTCCTCAGACACTTGGGTATTTGATACTAGGTGTGGCTCGCATATATGTAATGACATACATGGGCTAAGGAATAGAAGAAGACTCGTCAAGGGGAGAGTCAAATTTACGTGTTGGGAATGGAGCAACGGTTGCTGCACTTACCATCGGAACGTATTTGTTGGAACTCCCTGTAGGACTTGTCTTAGAACTGGACAATTGCTTTTATGTTCCTTCGTTGATAAAGAACATCATTTCTATTTCTTGTTTAAATAGAAATGGGTACCATTTGACTTTTAGTAACAATTGTTGTTACATAACTTTGAATGGAGTTCTTTAAGGGACTGGAACTTTAAGCAATGGTGTTTATACGTTGGACGTATCCAGTGACATTTTCAATATCGAAGCGAGCAACACGCGTGCTCGAAAGGATAATCAAATAGACTCCTATATGTGGCATTGTCGTCTTGGCCATATAAGCAAGAAACACATGTCCGAATTACACCGATGTGGAATTCTGGAATCGTTTGAATTGGATTCATACGATACATGCGAATCATGCTTAAAAGGCAAGATGACTAAGTTACCTTTTACTGGAAAAGGTGAACGAGTGGGAGAGTTACTAGGTCTAATACATACCGATGTATGTGGACCTATGTCAACTCAAGCATTAGGAGGCTATAGCTACTTCATTACCTTCACCGATGATCACTCACGGTTTGGGTATGTGTTCTTGATGAAACACAAGTCCAAGCCTTTGAAAGGTTCAAAGAATTCAGAAATGAAGTAGAGAAACAACATGACAAGAGTATTAAAATACTTGATCGGATCGAGGTGGTGAATACTTAAGTCAAGAGTTTCTTGATTATCTAAGAGACAATGACATATTGTCTCAATGGACTCCTATACACCACAACATAATGGTGTATCCGAGAGGCGAATCGGACCTTGTTGGACATGGTCGGTCAATGATGAATCATGCAACTCTTCCCAAGTCCTTTTGGGGCTATGCACTGCATACCGCACTTTGTTAAATGTAATGCCAACCAAGGTAGTCTCAACTACTCCATATGAGATATGGAATAGTAAGAAACCTCAAGTATCTTACTTGAAGATATGGGGTTGTCCTGCTTATGTGAAGCGGACTGTATCAGACAAATTGGATGCTAAGTCTGATAAATGTCTATTTGTTGGATACCCTAAGGAAACAAGGGGTTACCAATTCTATCATCCTGTGGAACAAAAGGTGTTTGTTTCAAGGCATGCTGTGTTTCTAGAGAAAGAGTTTCTCTTGCAAGAAAATGGGAGTGTCGCCGAGCTTGAGGAGGCTCGAGAGACTCAAATAGACATTAATGAGATACTGGTGAAGGCACAACAAATAGATAACTCATAGTGATGAGCAATCGGTCGACTTATTGTAACACCACATCTTCGTAGATCTGGTAGAACACGCAATATTCCCGAGAGATATGGATTTCTCGTAGTTTAATCGAATGACGTGTTACTCATTGATGATGAGGAGCCTACCAGTTATGAAGAAGTGCTGACAAGTTCAGAAAGGGATAAGTGGCTTGGTGCCATGAAGTCGGAAATGGATTCCATCTATGAAAACCAAGTTTGGAACTTGGTTGACCCACCTGAAGGCATAAAGCCTATAGGGTGCAAGTGGGTTTTCAAGAAGAAAACCGACATGGATGGTAATGTGATTACCTATAAGGCTAGATTGGTGGCGAAAGGATATCGTCAAAAATAAGGTGTTGATTATGACGAAACCTATTCGTCTGTAGCTATGCTTAAATCCATTCGGATGCTCCTGGCCATAGCGGCTCATTATGATTATGAGATATGGCAGATGGATGTGAAAATAGCTTTCCTTAATGGAAACCTGCTCGAGGACGTGAATATGATATAGCCTGAGGGTTTCACATCGGTTGATAAAACCAAGGTATGCAAATTGCGACGATCCATTTATGGATTGAAGCAAGCATCCAGGAGCTGGAATATCCGTTTTGATGAGACGATCAAAAAGTTTGATTTCTCACAAAATCCAGACGAACCTTGTGTGTACAAGAAGGTTAGTGGGAGTGCAGTCGTATTCCTAGTATTGTATGTCGATGACATACTACTTATAGGAAACGATGTTTCAATCTTACAGTCAGTGAAGGTTTGGTTATCCAAGACATTCTCCATGAAAGACCTGGGAGAAGCAACCTACATCCTCGGGATTAAGATCTATAGAGATAGATCGAAACGGTTGCTTGGTCTTTCGCAGTCTACATATATAGACCGAGTGCTAAAGAGGTTTAGCATGTCGGAATCCAAGAAAGGTTTCTTACCCATCAGGCATGGGGTACACCTTTCGAAGTCTGTGTGTCCACGCACAGAAGATGAGAGGATTTGCATGAGTAAGATTCCCTATGCATCCGCAATAGGATCTATCATGTATGCTATGTTATGTACGAGGCCCGATGTATCGTATGCTCTGAGTGTCACGAGCAGATACCAGTCTGATCCAGGAATGGATCATTGGGTGACTGTTAAGACGATCCTTAAGTACTTAAGAAGAACTAAGGATGCGTTCCTAATATATGGAGAAGGGTACATGGTGATACGTGGGTATACGGATGCCAGATCCAGACAGACAAGGATGATTCCATGTCTTAGTCTGGGTATGTATTCACCTAGAATGGAGGCGAAATAAGTTGGAAAGGTTCCAAGCTTGACACTATAGCGGATTCTACCACTAAGGCAGCACGCTGCCTTCGAAGCAAAGAAAGGAAGCGGTTTGGATCAAGTAGTTCATCTATGAACTTGATGTGGTCTCATCAATGATCCAAACATGTGCTTCGACGCTATCATCTTATCAGAGAGATCATAAGTAGGAACGAAATACAAATCGAGAAAATTCCCACTGAAAGGAACTTAGCGGATCCTTTGACTAAAGCATTACCTCAAAGTAAGTTTGAGGGTCATGTTAGAGCTTATGGTATTGGATACCGTAGCGATTGGCATTAGGCCAAGTGGGAGTCTGTTAGTAATATATGAGAGATGTCCTAAGGCACTCGCCTTATGTATGAACCATTTATATGATAAATGAAGATTCACTATTTGAGTATACATGTTTTATGTATTTGATTGGATCTTAAACTCATTTACTGAATGTCCACGATACGATTCACAGCATGAGAGAATTTGTGATTGGATCACAACTAGTGAGTATCTCTACATGTGTAATTGTGATGTATCGGAATTATCCCTAGTCGATGAATTGATGGATTTGGACACCATCAATTCTGTCGAGACTAGCACGAGGTATACTCCTTGGTGTATCCAAGCAACTGATTCTCACTGGCTGGAGACATAGTGATGTCCAGAGTTAATCGTGGATGCTAGTTATGGTAACTAGTTCATTGGAGTGACCAGCCGTAAGACTTCATATGGTTCTCTGCATATATAGATATGTCAATGAAGTTCTTACTGTGGCTTAAGTGCGATGTTCCTTTGACTTGTGGTATTCAAGTCATCTTGATCATGGAGACTTATGCTTTGACATCTTAAGCAAACATCTCCGAGGAGATGTGGACCCGGGATGATTGGGTATAAGTCGAAGTGATCGAAGGTGTTTGAATAGCCTATAAAGGATTCACCACTCCTTGCGAGGAGATGTATACCCATGGCCTCTCGTCGGATTGTTACTAAAGTCTTTGGCCAAAGCATTACATGTTTAGAGTAAAGTACTCTTCGATACATGTGGAGTAACTAGAATCCGTAGGACGAGGAAATGATACTTGGGCTAGGTGTGACGAGTGACTTAGTGGGAGGACACAATAGACCATGTCCAACCAAGTGGGTATAAGATGAGTGAAGGGAATGGGGCACGAATCATTCAAGCCATCAAGGGTTTGAAATAGTTAGGGATCAACAGTTGATCTTTTGGTTAATTGGGGATCATGATGTACTACTAGGTGCCACTCATGATCGCTCTATAATTAATGGTTAATTATAGACGGCCAACATAAACCGAGAACCTATTTGGTCACACGCACAACGAGTGTAATCCAAAGGATTTAAAACGAGCTTGAGAATGGGATTCTCAGACCGAGAGAAACTATGTTTGGTTGGACCAAACATAAAGCGAGCTTGAAATTGTTTCAGTCGCAATGGAAGCATGGATGGGCAGTGTCTTATGAAGACATAATGGATGGACCAAAATGGTTTGGTTCTAATCCAATGGATAAGAATAAACCAAAGGGTTTGGTTTATTTTAAACGAATGAACCAAAAGTTGGTTCGGTTTATTTTAACTTAAAATAAACCATCTTGGTTTGGTTTATTTTAACTTATCTTAATGGAGCGGGTTAACGGGCCTAATGGTTATGATTTAATAACCATTAAGAGAATTGGTTCTCTATAAAATAGGGCTTAAGGGTTTTTGTAAAAACCTAATTTTTGAGGCAACCCTAATTGGCCGCCCACCCCTCTCTCCCTCTTGTTGTTGGCGTCAACAACAAGAGCAGCCGCCCAACCTCATTGAGCTGCTGCCATCTCTTTGCCGGCATCCAAGCTTCGGCCGGTGGACCTCCGGCTACCCTCCGGTGATCTCCCTTGGGTTCGGTGTAAAGGTGAGCCTCCATCTCCTCTTTAGCCGGCGCCTATATCCTCCACCAAGCTGTCCAGTTTTCTGGACAGCTTCTTCTCCTCTCGTCAGAGCGTCGTTTGGATGACGGTTAGTGCTCCGACAGCGGCTAACATACCGGGGATTTGATCTCCGGTAATCCTCTGAGGTGGAGGACGAAGGATTCGTCAATCGGTTGACGAATACCTCTCCGGAGAAGCAAGTCTTGAGGACTTGTTTTTAGGTCCGAATTTGGATTCGGATTGTGATCATCTCTCGATCACGTCGTCTTCAACACGAGGCTAGTAACCCGTACGAAGACGAAGCTCGTGAATTAGCGAAGTCATCCCGAGGAGCTCGGCGTGGATACGGATAGAGACGATTCTTACGAGGATCGTTCCGGTTGATGCCGTTCCCGCTACACGTCATACGGAAGGTATAACGTAGTTTAATTTCCTTATATTGCAAATTTTAATTTACGGTTATGTCTACACTTGTTGTAATAGCATGCGTGTGTTGTGTGTGTTGTAATAAATATAGATTTATTATTTTTAATTGCTTCCGCTGTGCTCATGTTTACGAAACATGATCGAACACACACACGCCGCGGTGCCGGAAACCCAACACACATACCGATACCCCCTAGGGATTCTAGAAGATGTGCCTAAAAAGGTGGGGAACTTTACACTTCCAACTGACTTTGTGGTCATGGAGATGGAAGAGGATCCGATACCTGTCATCCATGGGCGTCCATTTTTAGCAATTGCCAGAATGATCATTGATGTAGGGAATCACAAGCTGGCCTTAAAAGTGGGAGAGGATGAGATGGAATTTGAGCCTGTTGGTATGGGAGGTCATGGACCCCCGCCAGGGAAGTACGTGATTCCAGCTAGAGGTAAGGAGGAAACCGTATATAAAGGCACCGAGATGGATGAATGGAGGTTCACAGAACCTCCAGAGCCAAGTTGATAATGGAGTATGGTCGAGTTAAACGACCTTAAACAAAGCGCTTCTTGGGTGGCAACCCAAGTTTAATTTTTAGATTTTCTCTTTGAAGGTAGGAAACTTCGCTTCCCACTTCAACTCAGTTGCTTGTTCATGGCGATCCCTTCTATGTCCTCGGATAAAAAAATTTATCATTGACAAAGAGGGATTACCCAAACTACCGTGTCATCATCGTGCTATTCGATTAGAGTGGTCACTTGAACAAACTTGTTGTTCAAGCCACCAACCTCTATTCTACGAATAGCTGCGGAATAGACGATGTACGGATCGTCGGTTTTTATGTTTGTATTCAGGGTCCAAGTAAATTAGCCACATAAAAAAACATACAACATGTATATAATTGAAAAACAATTATAGACATAACACAAAAGAATATAAACAAGCATTATACCTCTCGATCTTCTATTGTATGTCCTTCCTCCTTTTGGACGTCATGTGGGCGACGATCTTCCAAAAGTCGAAGCCTCCTAGATCACCAATCTTCCTTTCCTTGTTCACTCCGAACAAAAGAAGATGATAAAACAAAACTCTTGTCACCAAGCTCCAACCTTGATGCTTGCCGCCGGCCAAAAAGAGAATAGAAGGGGAAGTGGGCACCGACCAAGAGCTCCAAGGAATCACCCTAACCCTTGTTTCCACCGGCCAAGGAGAAGATGAAGAAGAGGTTGGGTGCCGGCCAAGGTTGAGAGAAGGAAAGGGGCGCCGGCTAAAACCCTAGGAAAAACCTTCCAAAAGTGTGGCCGCCCAAGCCTCCAAGCCCTAGCCGCCCAAACCCTAATCCCCTCTTCAATTGCTCTTGCCGCCCACCCCTTAAGCCATATTTATAGAGTTAGGCTTAAGCCTCCTTTAATCTCCATCGTCGGATCTAGTGATTTAATCTCAATCGTCGGATCTAGAGATTTAATCTCAACCGTCGGATCTAGAGATTTAATCTCCACCATCGGATCTAAAGATTTAATCTCCACCTTTGGATCTAGAGATTTGATCTCCACTGTCGGATCTAGAGTTTTATTTTCAACCATCGGATCTAGGCTCCATGAGGTTTTAATAGGCTACAATAGGGACCATGAGGAGGAGTTGGTTCTGTTGGTATTGCCCACGGGCTCTGATACCATTTGTTGGCAATGTGCTAGTCCTCGGAATGCTCATAGGCTCCCATGTCCCCGGATTAAAATTTTCACTAATGAGAACTAATCCGGATGGGATGAGTTTCCTAAGCACAACCAATTCGTCGTCGTGCTAACGACTCGAGCGATCGCTTGAACAAACTAGATGTCCAAGCAACCAACTCTCCTAGTCGATTAGCCGCGGAAGAGACGACGGACAGATCGCCGGTTTTTGTGTTTCTTATCGGGGTCCATGATTATACAAATATATGAAAATATAAACATGTATAATCAACACATACATAAAGTAAACATCCACATAATAATAGAAACATGCAAAGATCATAAATAAAAGTTATAAAACTTTTATACCTCTTGATCTTCTACTGTATGTCCTAACCTCTTTGTAGACTTCGTGTGGGCGAAGATCCTCCACAAGTTGAAGCTTCTTAGATCATCTTCAATCCATAGAAAGAAGAACTCTCTTTCCCTTCTTGATTGAGCCAACCACCAATCCACAAAGGATTGATGCCGCCGGCCCCAAGAATAGAGAGAACATAATGGAAACAACCAAGCAACCGAACTAGGGACAAACCCTAGCTCCTAGTGCCACCGGCCAAGAGGAAAACAAAAAGGAAAAGAGGAATAGGTTGGACACCACCAAAGGTATAGGAAAAAGGATAGGAACCGGCCAACACCCTAGGAAGAAGAAGAACACTTCTCCTATAGTTGCCACCTACCTTTCCTTCCAAACCCTAGCCGCCCAACCAAGCTTCCTATGGATTACTTGCCGCCCAAGGTAGAGGAAGAGAAGGTAGTGGCCGGCCAACCCTTAGAAGGAAGAAGATGAACCCTTCCCCTATAGTTGCCGCCCAACCCAACTTCCAACCTTGCCGCCCAATCCAAAGAGCCAAACCCTAATCTAATTAGGGTTTCCTCCATAGGTTTCTTGCCGCCTAAGCATGGTGGAGGGGAGAGATCTAGGAGCTAGCCCCATCCAAGGAAGAAGACAAGCTCCTCCATAGGTTGCCGCCCACCCTCCTTCATCACCTTGGCCGCCCAACCTAAGGAGCCAAAAACCCTAATTAGGGTTTCCTCCTTGAGGTTGCTTGCCGCCCAAGCAAACTAGGCAAAACCCTAATTTCCTTAGCTTCCATCATGAACCATCAACTTCTCTTGCCGCCCAACCCATAGCAATCCTTTTATAGAGTTAGGGTTAGGCCTTGGTTTAATCTCCACCGTCGGTTTTAGAGATTTAATCTCAACCGTCGGTTCTAGGAATTAATCCCAACCGTCGGATCTAGAGATTTAATTTCAACCGTCGGTTATAGGAATTTAATCCCAACCGTCGGATCTAGAGATTAATCTCAATCGTCGGTTCTAGGAATTTAATCCCAACCGTCGGATCTAGAGATTTAATCTCAACCGTCGGTTCTAGGGATTTAATCCTAACCGTCGGATTTAGAGATTTAATCTCCACCGTCGGTTCTAGGGATTCAATCCTAACCATCGGATCTAGAGATTTAATCTCCACCGTCGGTTCTAGGGATTGAATCCTAACCGTCGGATCTAGAGATTTAATCTCCACCGTCGGTTCTAGGGATTCAATCCTAACCGTCGGATCTAGAGATTTGTTTTCCATCATTTGATCTAGACTTCATGAGGTTTATATAAGGCTACGATAGGGACCATGAGGAGGAGTTGGGTCTTGGCCACCCGATGGATCGGAACCACACAAACTCGATCCATCAATGATGTTCCATTCCACTACAGGATCATCATCGAACTACCTCACCAACCCCCATAAATCAATATGGGCTCCATATATTATTTGTACATTTATCTCCCCGTGTTTAAGATATCGAATGTCCGTCAATCGATTGATTTACTGACCATCAATCAATTAACATCTAACTCCTCGAGTAGTACCACTCAACCTTATCATCATGTTGACTAAGTCAACCCGCGGGGTTTAAATGATAAACCTTATGAGCTCCTCAAGGGGACATCATCAACCTAATATATAGGACACGGATTCCTCCTATAATCAACGGCACACCATGTAAATAATATCATTTCCCAACTTACCGGGCATATTGATTTAATCCATAGAAATCTCACCCTCTGGTAAATCAAAGAAATAAATACTAAGTACATGTGCCCGTTATTATATCGGGATTAAGAGTATGTACAACATAATATCCGAGGTCTGATTCAATTATGTAGTCAGCAATAAATTGAATCACCTCTATGTCGGTCCTGCTCAATGCACCTAAGTGTACTAGTGTAACTCTATGTTCAAGATAAAACAATACCAAGCTACACTACAACCATGCCAATGGTTTGTCCAAGACCATCTTGGTTGTGAGCCTCTACTTATACTCTACAAGGGACTGATAACATGATCTTCTGTGCCATCACCCAAGCACCATGTTATCTACAATGTAAAGTATTAGACAATATGCACAACATATAATAAATATAAAAGTGCAAACAATGATCATGTGATTCTTATTTCAAAATAAAGATGTTCATACTAAAGAGCTAGGCTTTCAGTATACATCCCAACAATCTCCCACTTATACTAAAAGACTATGCTGTCATTATACTGCCATACATCTGATTCCCCTTCCCTCCACATGCCTATCAAAGCTCTCGCCAGAAGGGCCTTAGTGAAAGGGTCTACCAGGTCATCCTCTGATGCAATCTTGGCGACAGCAACTTCTACCTCCTATACGATTTCTCGTATCAGGTGGTACTTGCACTCTATGTGTTTACTAGCCTTATGGGCTCATGGTTCCTTCGAGTTTGCAACTGCACCATTATTATCACAATAAATTGTGATAGATCTGGGCAAACCAGGAATCACATCCAAGTCCATCAGGAAGTTCCTGAGCCACCCAACTTCTTTGGCCGCCTAAGAGGCTGCCATACAGTCGGCTTCCATGGTAGAGTTCACCACGCATTTCTGCTTGACACTCTTCCATACTATGGCTCCACCTCCAAAAGTAAACACAAAACCTGAGGTAGACTTACTGTTATCCCTCTTAGATTGGAAATCAGAATCTATGTAACCCACAGGGAGTAATTGGTCTGCCCGGTAAACTAGCATATAATCCCTAGTCCTTCTCAGGCACCACAATATATGCTTTACCGCAGTCCAATATCCCTGTCCTGGATTACTCTGATATCTGCTGACCATGCCCATGGCAAAGCAGATATTTGGTCTCGTACTGAGCATCGCATACATGAGGCTTCCTACTGCCGAAGCATAAGGAACCGCCTTCATCTCCTCTATCTCCTCAGATGATCTAGGACACATCTCCTTAGATAAAGGAACTCCATGCCTGAAAGGTAGAAAACCCTTCTTGGAGTTTTGCATGCTAAAACGATCCAAAATCATGTCTATGTATTAAGCTTGGGATAAGCACAACAACCTTGATCCCAAGGATGTGACCCACTTCTCCCAAGTCCTTCATATCATACTGTTTGGACAACAATACCCTTACGTCTGATAACACTTCGATGTTGTCGCCAACCACCAAAATGTCATCTACGTATAGTACAAAAATACCACTACGTTTCCGTCACATCTCTGATATACACAAGACTCATCCGAACTTTGAATAAATCCATAAGACTGGATTTACCTCCTCAAAGCAGATGTTCCAAGACCTCGAAGCTTGCTTCAATCCACAAATGGACCGATTAAGCTTACATACAAGATACTCTTTGCCCTTAGCAATGAATCCCTCTGGTCGCTTCATATAAATGGATTCCTCAAGACTTCCACTAAGGAAATCTGTCTTGACATCCATCTGTCACACCTCATAAATTCATATGAACTGCTATACATAGGAGCTCCCAGACCTGATTTGAATCCATAGATTCAATCTCAGTATTCATTGCACTTTGCAAAGATGTTGCATTTATATCTTGGATTATCTCGTCATATGTCCAGGGATCAGGTTCATGTTCGCCAAGGACCAAATCGGAAGATTCTCCCAAGAACATGAATCTATCAGGCTGTCTCACAACCCTCCCACTACGATGAGGTATCACCTGTATATCCTCTGTGACACGCGGTGCAGTGACATGTGGTATATCCTCTTGTACAGAAGTCGGGACTTCTATCAACTCCTCAAGAACAATTCTACTCGTGGGCTTGTGGTTCATCACATAGTCCTCCTCTAGAAATCGGCATTCGTAACGATCAATTCTCCGATCTCTAGGACTATAAAACAAACCACCCTTCGCTCCTCTAGGATAGCCAACGAACATGCATGACGAGGTTCCAACTTACCAAGATCACCCTTCAAAGACATGTGCCGACTCCCATATCCGAATATGTCTTAGACTAGGCTTCCGCCCAGTCCACAATTCTGTGGGAGTAGAAGGCACTGATTTAGATGGAACAAGGTTTAGAATGTATACTGTCGTATCTAGAGCATATCCTCAGAACGAATCTGGCAAGTCAGAATAACTCATCATCAATCTAACCATCTCCATAAGAGACCTATTCCTGCTACACCGCTCACTGGGTGTGCCAAAGTAACAATTGGGATTGAATCCCAACCTCTGATAAGTAATTCCTAAACTCTCCCAAGAGGTATTCACCACTACGATCAAATCATAGTGTCTTCTTGAATAATTGTCTATGAAAAAGATGAAATATTCAAAACTACCTCTTGCCTGGATAGACATAGGACCATACGAATCAGAATGAACCAATTCCAACACATCTTTTGGATCTATACCCCTTGGCCTTGAAAGGCCTCTTGGTCATCTTACCTTCCAAGCAAGATTCACAGGTTGGGAGATCCTCCACCACTAATGAACCCAAAGGTCCATCAGCTATCAACCTATTGAATTCTGCTTAAGTTAATATGACCAAGCCTAAGATCCCAAAGATATGTTTGGTTCATCTTCGAAGGTTCTTTTCTCTTATCGGAATTAGAAGATGAGTTATTAACTTCAATTTGCATCGTGGGAGCTTGTGGTTCAAATTATTAATTTCCTATCTATGTACCTGAATAGATAATGTCCCTATTCCTTTTATAACAAATCTGTCATTAAAAGGAATAGATTATCCATCCATAATTTAGAAATCGAAATCAATTCTTTCTAAATAAAGGTACATAAAGAAAATTTCTAAGAACCAAAAACTTTATTTTTCTCAAAAGATAAATAAAATATCTCTCACTGCAATAGCTGCCATTATGGCATTGCCCAAGTAAATGGTAATATCCCCTTTAGCTAGTCGTCGGGTTTCCTGGAACCCCTGCAAAGTATTGCAGACATGATTAGTGGCTCTCGTATCTACACACCAGGTGCCAGTAGATAACACCGCTAACCATGTTATAACGACTAGACCAAAAGATATACTTTTGTTCTTGCTTCGGATTGGGATAATCCTTCTTCTCATGTCCGGTCTGCTAGTAATTGAAGTACCTGCCTTTCGGCTTCTTCACTCTTCCCTGAGATCCTCCCACCACCTTTGCTCCACCTTGTTTCTTCTTCTTCTCTCCTTTTGGCTTAGAAGTAGAAACCTTTTTGAGCAACCATGGCTTGAGGACACTCTTTGAAGAGTGTATACTTGTACTTCTTAGCAAATAAGACAACATCTAGATTCTTTTCCAATCAACATTATTTGGGTACAGTAAGTTTATTTCCTTTAGTATCAAAACAAGTGGACTGAAAATCAATTTTGAAAATCCTAAGAATCACATAGATCATTGCTTTAGATTTCAAATATTATTGATTCCTCAAAACAATAAAATCCTGAAATCAACCAACACCTCAAAACACCGAGAATTTCGCATGCCACGATAGTGTGGACGTATACAAATTCTACATTTGTAAGAGGAGGTTTTACCCATTAATTTTATTTTCTTGTCAACCTTACTTTTTGACAAATAAAATTAATAGTTGGTTCCTCTTTGGCCCTACAAATAAAAGCAGTGACTCCGATGGGGAGGATACTTTTTATTTGCATCTAAGTGTGCACCATTACACGATACTAAGGGAATTATCTCGGATTATGTGCCTTACCGATGGGGAAGTACACACGCTCCTAAATAATTTCCTATAACCATTATTTGACCTAGTGATCCGCAAACAAACTCATCCGATGGGGAGGAAGGCACTCAGAGCCGACACGCAAGTTTGTTGCATCACATGTCAAATTGTAATGGAGGCCGCGGGAATTAATTAAAATATCCCTCTCTCACTTAGTAAATTGAAAATGAGGAATTTTCAAGCACACACAACATGCATATAAAACAAATCAGCAATAAATATGGAAAAATCATAATTTTTCCAACTATTATGGCATTGTTCTCCAATATGCGTCCCGTCGTGTCGCCACCTCGTCCGCTCCTCCTACGCCATGTACGAGCCATCCGGAGATCCGAGCCGAGTATAAAACCTATTTTATTTTACATCCATCGATCCTATACTCCACGAGGGAGTGTACATGAAATCTAGATCGAAAGTAAAATAAAATAAAGAGTGGCTAAACAATGTCGTATTTAATTACAAAAATTAAATACTAATCTAGCCTCGTCAACCCCGAGGATTCAAATAATATACAATCATACACAAACAATCACATACACACATATAGCCATAATAGTCGGATCTTATGCCTGCAACCAAAGAGTTAGCCTACGCACATCCTACTATTATCCGGCATACAAAATATATGATATGTGCATGAAAGTAACCGAATCCAAAACACACAAAATCGGAAACCATGGCTCTGATACCAAATGTTGGTATTGCCCACGGGCTCTGATACCATTTGTTGGCAATGTGCTAGTCCTCGGAATGCTCATAGGCTCCCATGTCCCCGGATTAAAATTTTCACTAATGAGAACTAATCCGGATGGGATGAGTTTCCTAAGCACAACCAATTCGTCGTCGTGCTAACGACTCGAGCGATCGCTTGAACAAACTAGTTGTCCAAGCAACCAACTCTCCTAGTCGATTAGCCGTGAAAGAGACGACGGACAGATCGCCGGTTTTTGTGTTTCTTATCGGGGTCCATGATTATACAAATATATGCAAATATAAACATGTATAATCAACACATACATAAAGTAAAAATCCACATAATAATAGAAACATGCAAAGATCATAAATAAAAGTTATAAAACTTTTATACCTCTTGATCTTCTACCGTATGTCCTAACCTCCTTGTAGACTTCGTGTGGGCGAAGATCCTCCACAAGTTGAAGCTTCTTAGATCATCTTCAATCCATAGAAAGAAGAACTCTCTTTCCCTTCTTGCTTGAGCCAACCACCAATCCACAAAGGATTAATGCCGCCGGCCCCAAGAATAGAGAGAACATAATGGAAACAACCAAGCAACCGAACTAGGGACAAACTGTTGGGTTTTTTCGAGCCGCAAAAACCGCTTTTTGCGTTGCGGAAACCTCGGAAGCCCCGGCCACGGATCCGTGCGAAGTATAAAAAATATAATTACATGTATGTTCTTACAAAAATCCTAGATCTACCTTAGATCTAAGAGGTTAGAACGTTACCCTCGTAGCGACGCCCTTCGCTTATCCCGCTCGTCCAAAAGTCCGCCGGAACTCGAGAGTGTCAAGTGCACACTCCTCTATGGTATCCACACAAGCAATAGGTGGAGAAAAAGACACTTGAGTGTGCTAGCACTCCTCTATGGTGTCTCGGCAAGATGAGGTTGGAGAGGGAGAGCTTGAGAGAGAAAAATTCCCAAGGGAGAAGATGAAGTTAAGAGAGTAACTCACACAAATGAATTCACCACCCATAACCCCTAAGTGGCCGGCCACTTCATGGAGGGGGGGTTACATGCATGCATGTAACTCCCATGACCCTTGGTCTCCCTCATGATGTGGCACCAATTGACCAAGTCAATGATGATGTGGAGCACCATCATTGGCCGGCCATGCCTAGTCATCATCATGACATGGTATTTGGTCAAGTCAAACTTGACCTTTCATCTTCCCTCTCAAGTCAAGTCAAACTTGACCTCTAATCTCCCATGGTTGATCAAATCTAACCACTTGACTCAAGTCAATTTAATTTAATGAATCTCTATTCATTAATTTAAATTGATTTGATGAATCAAATCTCAATTAGACTCATTCAACACTTGAATCAACTTGAGTCTAACTCAATTAGTCTAATTTGGATTACTCTTAATCCAATTTGGTTCATCCCATGAACCTAATCCTCATGGTTCATCATATGAACCTAATCTCCATCTAATTGCTCTTATGTGTGTGACCCTATAGGTTCTTGTAACGTTGGCAATGTCCCTAAACCGATTTAGGAACATAAGCAATGAGCGGTATCTAGCAACACATCATTACTACCCAAGTTACAAGAATGTTGAGCTCCAACATCACCTTTGTGACTACTAATTGTGACTCTCACAATATGTGACAATGTCCCTCTATCCTTGACATCTAGATTGACCAATCGAGGCATAGACCGTGTCATCCTCGGTACAATCTAAATCTTGAACTCCAAGTAGACTTACTCTAATCAAATGAGCTCAATATCTCATATTGACTCATTTGGGCATGGCCATGCACTTCGTGGTCTCACTCTATCAAGAATATCGATGTCACCCCCGTCATATAGGAGGGATAGATCCCATCTACATCACTCACATCCCTCCGCATAATTCGTTACATACCCAATAATCGCCTTTATAGTCCACCCATTTACGGGTGACGTTTGTGACGGCCAAAGTATGCAACTCCTTATGTAGGGAACCATGGTGACTTCAGGTCTAAGGACTAATAGTCATACTAATAGCCACATGAGAAAGTATATGACACTCATATAACGATCCATGATACTTTCTCATGGCGGGTCATTCAGTATACATTCTCCAATGCATACCCATGAGTCAACTTGATATCTCATATCCATGACTTGTGAGATCAAGTCATCATGTTGACCTACATGCTAGTCTTTACGCATTAACATTGTCCCTGAATGTTAATACTCGACTAGGAATGATTAAGAGTAGTGTTCTCTATATCATCTCATTATCGATTCAACCAATCGATTGATATAGATAAGAACCTACTACCCAAGGACATTATTATATTTAGTTATTTGGCACCAATACAAGTAAATATAATAACCATGCCTTTATAAATAGGAATATGATACAATAAAGTCCATACAATAATCATCATATGATTGGCTCTAGGGCTTTCACTAACAATCTCCCACTAGCACTAGTGTCAATCACCGTAGTATCTAATACCCAATGACCTAGTGTGACCATCATGCTTTTTCTGTGCCAAAGCCTTGGTCAAGGGATCTGCGATGTTAGCCTCTGTGGGTACTCTGCAAATCTTCACATCTCCTCTATCGATAATCTCTCGAATGAGATGGAAGCGCCGTAGTATGTGTTTGGTCCGTTGGTGTGAGCGAGGTTCCTTAGCCTGTGCAATCGCTCCATTGTTGTCACAATAGAGCTCTATAGGATCTGCAATGCTAGGAACCACCCCAAGCTCAGTAATGAACTTGCGGATCCAAACTGCCTCCTTTGCTGCCTCAGATGCAGCGATATACTCGGCTTCTGTTGTAGAATCAGCAACTGTGTCCTGCTTCGAACTCTTCCAGCTCACAGCGCCACCATTCAAGCAAAACACGAACCCTGACTGTGATCTGTAATCATCCTGGTTTGGAAGTCGCATAGGCAGTAACCCTTCACTAGCTCCTCATCGCCTCGAATATCAAGAAATATTCTTTAGTCCTTCTCAAGTACTTAAGAATATTCTTGATCGCCATCCGCTGACGCCACCGGATCTGATCGTATCTACTCGCCATGCTCAAAGCATACAGACATACGGCAAAGATACATGGCGCATGATAGATCCTATAGCGAGATGCGTAAGGGATCTTATCCATGCGTCTCTCTCCTCTCTAGAAGAGGGACTTTGAGTCTTGAAAGACTCACACCAAGTCCTTTCTTGGAATTCTGCATGGCAAACCAAGTAATACTGTGTCAATGTATGTACTCGACTTAGGCCAAGCAATCTCTTAGATCTATCTCTATAGATCTTGATGCCTAGAATACCACCTAAGTCCTTCATTGAGAAGCACGCCTCACCAAGTCTTCGCTGCATCAGAGCGAAGGATATCATTCCCAATGAGTAGTATGTCATCCACATATAATACAAGGAACACAACTGTGTTCCCATTAACCCTCTTGTAGACACAGGGTTCATCTTCATTCTTGATGAAACCAAACTGTTTGATCGCATCATCGAATCGAAGATTCCATCTCCGAGAAGCTTGCTTTAGCCCATAAATGGACCTTTGCGGCTTGCCATACCTTCCCGATATCTTTGTGGATCTACAAAACCCTCAGTTGTGTCATGTACACATCCTCGAGTAAGTTTCCATTGAAAGCAGTTTTGACATCCATCTGCCAGATCTCATAATCGTGGTATGCTGCAATAGCAAGCAAGATCCGAATGGACTTAAACATCGCCACTGGAGAAAAGGTTTCATCATAGTCAATACCATGAATTTACTTGAAACCTTTAGCCACCAATCGGCCCTTATAGGTATGCGTAAGTCCATCCATGTCAATCTTTCTCCTAAAGACCCACTTACACCCAATGGGTTTGACCCCTTCAGGTGGATCAACCAAAGTCCATACTTGGTTAGTGTACATGGATTCCATCTCGGATCTCATGGCGTCTAGCCATTTCTCAGAATCTGGGCTCATCACAGCTTCCCGATAGGAGGTAGGCTCATTCTCAATGAGCATAACGTCATCATGGTACAAGAGAAATGAGTATCTCTAGGGCGTGCCCTATCGACTGCCAAGAGGTAGGTCTACTTGAATGTGGTTGTTCCACAACTCTTTGTGCAACAACCTCATCACCCACAACACTTTGTGGTTCCTGTTCAACCTCCATCAAGGCCTCAGTGCTATGGTCCTTATCTTGAATTTCTTCAAGATCGTAGGTACTCCCACTAGTTTTTCTAGAAACAAAATCCCTTTCTAGAAAAACCCCAGTCTTTGCCACAAACACTTTGTGCTGACTGGGAATGTAGAAGTAATATCCCTTTGTATCCTTGGGATATCCAACAAAATAGCACCTATCGGATTTGGGTCCCAGTTTGTCTGAGACTTGACGTCATACGTAAGCCTCACAATCCCAAATCCTCATAAAAGACATCTTGGGATTTTTCCCTGTCCATATCGTATATGGTGTCTTTACCACAACCTTGGATGGTACACGGTTAAGGATAAAGGTCGTGTCAGAGCATATCCCCAAAAGGATATAGGAAGATCTGTGACTCATCATAGATCGTACCATATCCAATAAGTACGATTCCTCCTTTGGATACACCATTCCACTGTGGTGTTCCAGGAGGAGTGAGTTGGGATAGAATCCCACACTCAGCTAGATAGTCACGAAACTCATGGCTAAGGTATTCACCACCTCGATCTGATCGAAGTATCTTAATACTCTTGCCAAGCTGGTTTTGTACTTCATTCTTGAATTCTTTGAACTTTTCAAAGGATTCAGATTTATGTGTCATAAGATACACATAACCATATCTACTGAAGTCATCAGTAAATGTAATGAAGTACCTGTAACCACCTCTAGCAGCAACATTGAAAGGACCACATACATCACTATGTATAAGTCCTAACAAATCTGTTGCTCTTTCGCTATGTCCACTAAGGGAGTCTTGGTCATCTTGCCTAAAAGGCAAGAATCGCATGTCTCATATGATTCAAAATCAAATGAGTCTAGCAGCCCATCCTTATGGAGCTGAGATAAGCTACTCTCATTTATGTGACCTAAGCGACAATGCCAGAGATAGGTTTGGTTCAACTCATTTGACTTGAACCTCTTGGTACTTATGTTATAGATAGGGCTCTCTAAGTCTAGAAAGTAGAGTCCGTTCATTAGAGGTGCACTATAATAGAACATATCATTTAAATAAACCAACAACATTTGTTCTTTATTATAAATGAAAACCTTTCTTGTCCAAACAAGAAATCAAATGATGTTCTTAGTTAAGGTACATAACAACATTCATCTAATTCTAGTACAAGCCTGAGGGCGTAGATAGATCATAAGTTCCTACAAAGAATAAAGAAGAACCCTTGCTCCATTGCCTACTCGTAGGTCCACCTCGCCTTTGTCAATGCCCCGCTATTTCACTCGCACATTGGTACAAATGTGAGATGCACATCCAGATCTAATACCCATGATGAAGAAATAGATAGATTGACTTCTATAACATTTATACCAAGTAGAAGTCTCACTTCTCTTCTTCTTAAGATCTTCCATGTATGCCTCATAGCTTACGCTTCCAGTGTCTCGCTTCCTTGCAAGGAAGCAAGCCCCTTCCTTGGCTACCCCTCCTTTGGGTTTAAGTTCTTTGCCTTTGCCCTTGGCTTGGGACTTTCCCTTACCTTTAGGCTTGCCCTTGCCTTTCTTCTTCGCACCATCAAAATGGTGTCGATTTACCTTCTAAGGTTAAGCTCATAGCTTCTCAACATGCTGAGCATTTCAGGCAGTGGCTTATCAATTTCATTCATGTTATAATTCATGACAAATTGATCGAAGGCTCTTGGCAAAGATTGCAAGATTAGGTTAGTGGCCAGCTCTTGGCCAAGTGGGAATCCCAGCCTTTGTAGGTTTTCTACGTACCCAATCATCTTGAGTACATATGTACCTACGGGAGTCCCTTCTTGCATTTTGGACCCAAATAATGCCTTAGAGACTTCATATCTCTCATGCCTAGCTTGTCCTTGATATAGTTGACGAAGATGTCCAACCATATCATAAGCATTCATGAACTCATGTTGCTTCTGAAGCTCAGAGTTCATGGTCGCGAGCATTAGACATGACACATCTAATGCATCATCTTGATGCTTCTTGTAAGCATCTTTGTCACCGCGAGAGGCAAGGTGGAGGTGCCTCCGAATGGGCTGCTCCAGACGCATAACCTTCCTTTCTTGGGTGAGAATACTCGTGTTCCTGCATCACCCAGAAATTTGCTCCATTGAGCTTGTCCTTCTCAAGGACAGATCGCAGAGAGAGAGTGTTCGTGTTTGTTGACATAGTAATCTACAACATACAATGTAGAGGATTAATATCATATTCCTTTTATCATTTAATTAGGCCTTTAATCAAATGATGCTCCCACTGAATTATAGGAATTTTGTAGAATCGAGTTATGGATATGGTCAAACCACATTACTAGATTCAAACAAACTAGCTATAATTTTAGGACAAGATCCACATCATACTAAGCCTTGAGTTAGCTTTGGCTAAATCGCCCAAGACTTAGTACAATCAGTGGGTAACACATTACCGATTACATCTCTATGCAACTCTTGTTTATAGGATTAAGACCCACATTTACAAAAGACCTTGAGTTAGCTTTGGCTAAATCGCCCAAGATTTAGTGTAAATGCGATCTTAACCTATCTTTCCAACGATTGGAATATGCCTATAGTTCTACTCGATCCAATTGAGTTAACTAGTTTTGCTCAATCTAATTGAGCTTCCTCTAACCCGAAGTGTGATAGGCGGACCAAGATTGTCCCTCCGCACCCTACCAAGATAATATGTGTTGCTCGCTTTTGGCATTCAACAACGACAAATGATCGAGGTAGTGATGGGTATCAAGGCTCGGTAGGCATTTTCGAGTTGATTCGATTATGCTCTAATCTAATCGTAATGTGTATCTTATACGCATTTAGGCCTTTATTATCCTATATTAGCATGCATCATATACATACATTAATTATTCTAGCATGCATCATATACATACAAGAAAATTAACCTAGCATGCATCATATACATACAAACATTTTTTCTACTAGCATGCATCACATACATACAAGCAAAAAATCAATTAAATGTATATATATATATATATATATATATATATATATATATATATATATCAACATATATATATATAATTAAATGTGATATAGTCATGGCCCTACTACGATCTTCTCAAGCCAATGAGAAGATCGGATGGTCTACCTAAGGCTAGCGGCTTCTCCAAGCGCTTCCTTTGACCGCCATGTGTCGTCGTCACCCTTCTCGTAAGCTCGTCTTCAAGTGGACTTTCCACCGCTCCATCTTTGTACATTAAAAATACGAAACTCGAGTTACATTCGAGTCTAAAACTATTTACAACTAGAATATTAAAAGAAGAGGTGCGACGCGCAGGTCGCAAACACTTTACAACACGCACAACCACAAAACGGCTCGCAAGCCGTATTATGAATTACAACACACATAATCCAATCCAATTGGGTTATTGGGCCATGACAATCACAGAATTATACATAATTCTAAATTATGTATTTTTACAGAAAATTTCTATAATTTTCCCTAATTTATTTTGAATTTATGAGTCACCTCTCCGAAATGGTCCCGCTAAGCGGTTTCCGGGCGCGATCGCGGGACATGGCCCCTTTCGGGGATAGGGGCAGCGCCCCTACTCGCAAAATAAACTTCGCGAGTGTCCCTACAATGATCTTACAGTGACTTAAGTCGCTGTCCCAAAAACCTAAAGCGAGAACTCACGATTGAGAGTTTTTCTCGACGATTGAAGCCTACGAGTGTCCCAACACTCGTTGCTTCGACTCTACGAGAAAAATACCCAAAAATTCTATAAAATAAGAAAATTTACAGAAACATATAAATCTGTAATTTTTATATCTAATATAAAAACTACAAAAACGAAACACATACATGCTTCGCACGTGGCTCTGATACCACTGTTGGGTTTTTCCGAGCCGCAAAAACCGCTTTTTGCGTTGCGGAAACCTCGGAAGCCCCGGCCACGGATCCGTGCGAAGTATAAAAAATATAATTACATGTATGTGCTTACAAAAATCCTAGATCTACCTTAGATCTAAGAGGTTAGAACGTTACCCTCGTAGCGACGCCCTTCGCTTATCCCGCTCGTCCAAAAAGTCCGCCGGAACTCGAGAGTGTCAAGTGCACACTCCTCTATGGTATCCACACAAGCAATAGGTGGAGAAAAAGACACTTGAGTGTGCTAGCACTCCTCTATGGTGTCTCGGCAAGATGAGGTTGGAGAGGGAGAGCTTGAGAGAGAAAAATTCCCAAGGGAGAAGATGAAGTTAAGAGAGTAACTCACACAAATGAATTCACCACCCATAACCCCTAAGTGGCCGGCCACTTCATGGAGGGGGGGTTACATGCATGCATGTAACTCCCATGACCCTTGGTCTCCCTCATGATGTGGCACCACTGACAAGTCAATGATGATGTGGAGCACCATCATTGGCCGGCCATGCCTAGTCATCATCATGACATGGCATTTGGTCAAGTCAAACTTGACCTTTCATCTTCCCTCTCAAGTCAAGTCAAACTTGACCTCTAATCTCCCATGGTTGATCAAATCTAACCACTTGACTCAAGTCAATTTAATTTAATGAATCTCTATTCATTAATTTAAATTGATTTGATGAATCAAATCTCAATTAGACTCATTCAACACTTGAATCAACTTGAGTCTAACTCAATTAGTCTAATTTGGATTACTCTTAATCCAATTTGGTTCATCCCATGAACCTAATCCTCATGGTTCATCATATGAACCTAATCTCCATCTAATTGCTCTTATGTGTGTGACCCTTATAGGTTCTTGTAACGCTGGCAATGTCCCTAAACCGATTTAGGAACATAAGCAATGAGCGGTATCTAGCAACACATCATTGCTACCCAAGTTACAAGAATGTTGAGCTCCAACATCACCTTTGTGACTACTAATTGTGACTCTCACAATATGTGACAATGTCCTCTATCCTTGACATCTAGATTGACCAATCGAGGCATAGACCGTGTCATCCTGCACAATCTAAATCTTGAACTCCAAGTAGACTCACTCTAATCAAATGGGCTCAATATCTCATATTGACTCATTTGGGCATGGCCATGCACTTCGTGGTCTCACTCTATCAAGAATATCGATGTCACCCCCGTCATATGGGAGGGATAGATCCCATCTACATCACTCACATCCCTCCGCATAATTTGTTACATACCCAAGAATCACCTTTATAGTCCACCCATTTACGGGTGACGCTTGAAAAGCCAAAGTATGCAACTCCTTATGTAGGGAACCATGGTGACTTCAGGTCTAAGGACTAATAGTCATACTAATAGCCACATGAGAAAGTATATGACACTCATATAACGATCCATGATACTTTCTCATGGCGGGTCATTCAGTATACATTCTCCAATGCATACCCATGTGTCAACTTGATATCTCATATCCATGACTTGTGAGATCAAGTCATCATGTTGACCTACATGCTAGTCTTTACGCATTAACATTGTCCCTGAATGTTAATACTCGACTAGGAATGATTAAGAGTAGTGTTCTCTATATCATCTCATTATCGATTCAACCAATCGATTGATATAGATAAGAACCTACTACCCAAGGACATTATTATATTTAGTTATTTGGCACCGATACAAGTAAATATAATAACCATGCCTTTATAAATAGGAATATGATACAATAAAGTCCATACAACAATCATCATATGATTGGCTCTAGGGCTTTCACTAACACAAACCCTAGCTCCTAGTGCCACCGGCCAAGAGGAAAACAAAAAGGAAAAGAGGAATAGGTTGGACACCACCAAAGGTATAGGAAAAAGGATAGGAACCGGCCAACACCCTAGGAAGAAGAAGAACACTTCTCCTATAGTTGCCACCTACCTTTCCTTCCAAACCCTAGCCGCCCAACCAAGCTTCCTATGGATTACTTGCCGCCCAAGGTAGAGGAAGAGAAGGTAGTGGCCGGCCAACCCTTAGAAGGAAGAAGATGAACCCTTCCCCTATAGTTGCCGCCCAACCCAACTTCCAACCTTGCCGCCCAATCCAAAGAGCCAAACCCTAATCTAATTAGGGTTTCCTCCATAGGTTTCTTGCCGCCTAAGCATGGTGGAGAGGAGAGATCTAGGAGCTAGCCCCATCCAAGGAAGAAGACAAGCTCCTCCATAGGTTGCCGCCCACCCTCCTTCGTCACCTTGGCCGCCCAACCTAAGGAGCCAAAAACCCTAATTAGGGTTTCCTCCTTGAGGTTGCTTGCCGCCCAAGCAAACTAGGCAAAACCCTAATTTCCTTAGCTTCCATCATGAAGCATCAACTTCTCTTGCCACCCAACCCATAGCCATCCTTTTATAGAGTTAGGGTTAGGCCTTGGTTTAATCTCCACCGTCGGTTTTAGAGATTTAATCTCAACCGTCGGTTCTAGGAATTAATCCCAACCGTCGGATCTAGAGATTTAATCTCAACCGTCGGTTCTAGGAATTTAATCCCAACCGTCGGATCTAGAGATTAATCTCAATCGTCGGTTCTAGGAATTTAATCACAACCGTCGGATCTAGAGATTTAATCTCAACCGTCGGTTCTAGGGATTTAATCCTAACCGTCGGATTTAGAGATTTAATCTCCACCGTCGGTTCTAGGGATTCAATCCTAACTGTCGGATCTAGAGATTTAATCTCCACCGTCGGTTCTAGGGATTGAATCCTAACCGTCGGATCTAGAGATTTAATCTCCACCGTCGGTTCTAGGGATTCAATCCTAACCGTCGGATCTAGAGATTTGTTTTCCATCATTTGATCTAGACTTCATGAGGTTTATATAAGGCTACGATAGGGACCATGAGGAGGAGTTGGGTCTTGGCCACCCGATGGATCGGAACCACACAAACTCGATCCATCAATGATGTTCCATTCCACTAGAGGATCATCATCGAACTACCTCACCAACCCCCATAAATCAATATGGGCTCCATATATTATTTGTACATTTATCTCCCCGTGTTTAAGATATCGAATGTCCGTCAATCGATTGATCGACCATCAATCAA
This sequence comes from Wurfbainia villosa, assembly GCA_025175895.1. NCBI lineage: Eukaryota > Viridiplantae > Streptophyta > Magnoliopsida > Zingiberales > Zingiberaceae > Wurfbainia > Wurfbainia villosa. The sequence goes on along the minus strand of CM045992.1, from coordinate 30,187,555 downwards.
TTAACATCTAACTCCTCGAGTAGTACCACTCAACCTTATCATCATGTTGACTAAGTCAACCCGCGGGGTTTACATGATAAACCTTATGAGCTCCTCAAGGGGACATCATCAACCTAATATATAGGACACGGATTCCTCCTATAATCAACGGCACACCATGTAAATAATATCATTTCCCAACTTACCGGGCATATTGATTTAATCCATAGAAATCTCACCCTCTGGTAAATCAAAGAAATAAATATTAAGTACATGTGCCCGTTATTATATCGGGATTAAGAGCATGTACAACATAATATCCGAGGTCCGATTAAATTATGTAGTCAGCAATAAATTGAATCACCTCTATGTCGGTCCTGCTCAATACACCTAAGTGTACTAGTGTAACTCTATGTTCAAGATAAAACAATACCAAGCTACACTACAACCATGCCAATGGTTTGTCCAAGACCATCTTGGTTGTGAGCCTCTACTTATACTCTACAAGGGACTGATAACATGATCTTCTGTGCCATCACCCAAGCACCATGTTATCTACAATGTAAAGTATTAGACAATATGCACAACATTTAATAAATATAAAAGTGCAAACAATGATCATGTGATTCTTATTTCAAAATAAAGATGTTCATACTAAAGAGCTAGGCTTTCAGTATACATCCCAACAGGTTCTTGGCCACCCAATGGATCAAGCCCACATAATGTCCGATCCATTAATGATAATCCATTCCACTAGAGGATTATCATTGATCTACCTCACCAACCCCCATAAGTTAATATGGGCTCCATATATTATTTGTAGATTTATATCCCCGTGTTTAAGATCTCGAATGTCCGTCAATTAATTAATTTACTGACAATTAATTAATCATCATCTAACTCCATGAGTAGTACCACTCAACCTTATCATCATGCCGGACCAAGTCCACTTGCAGGGTTTACATGATGAACCTTATGAGCTCCTCAAGGGGACATCATCATCCTAATATATAGGATACAGTTTCCTCCTATAATCAATGACACACCATATAAATAGCATCATTTCCCAACTTACCGAGCCTATGGATTTACTCTATAAATCTCGCCCATTGGTAAATCAAAGAAATGAATACTAAGTATATGTGCCCATTATTATATTGGGATTAAGAGCATGTACAACATAATATCTGAGTTCCGATTCTATTATGTAGTCAGTAATAAATCGAATCACCTCTATGTCGGTTCTGCTCAATACACATAAAGTGTACTAGTGCAATTCTATGGTCAAGACAAACTAATACCAAATCACACTACAACCATTCCAATGGTTTGTCCATAACAATCTCGGTTGTGAGCCTTTACTTATACTTTACAAGGAATTGATAACATGATCTCCCGTGTGACACTACACACCATGTTATCTACAATGTAATGTATTAGACAATATGCATAACCATAAATAACCATAAATATGCAAACAATGATCATGTGATTCTTATTTCAAAATAAAGATGTTCATTCAAAAGATAGACTTTTCAGTATACATCCTAACAATCTTCCACTTATACTAAAAGACTATGCTATCCTTAAACTGTCATACATCTGATTCCCATTCCCTCCACGTGCCTATCAAAAGCTCTCGTCGGAAGGGCCTTAGTGAAAGAATCTGCCAGGTTATCCTCTGATGCAATTTTGGCCACAACAACTTCTCCTCGCTTTATGATTTCTCATATCAAGTGGTACTTGCACTCTATGTGTTTACTTGCCTTATGGGCTCGTGGTTACTTCGAGTTTGCAACTGCACCACTATTATCACAATAAATTGTGATAGTTTTGGGTAAACTAGGAATCACATCCAAGTCCATCAAGAAGTTCCTGAGTCACACAGCTTCTTTGGCTGCTTCAGAGGCTGCCACTTACTCAGCTTCCATGGTGGAATCCGCCACACATTTCTGCTTGACACTCCTCCATACAATGGCTCCACCTCCTAAAGTAAACACAAAACCTGAGGTAGACTTACTGTTATCCCTATCTGATTGGAATTCGAAATCTGTGTAACCCACAGAGAGTAATTGGTCTGCCTGGTAAACTATCATATAATCCCTAGTCCTTCTCAGGTACTTCAATATATGGTTTACCGGCAGTCCAATGTCCCTGTCCTGGATTACTCTGATATCTACTGACCATGCCCACGACAAAGCAAATATCTGGTCTCGTACATATTATCACATACATGAGGCTTCCTACTGCCGAAGTATAAGGAATCGCCTTCATCTCCTCTATCTCCTCAGATGTTCTAGGACACATCTCCTTAGATAAAGGAACTCCATGCCTGAAAGGTAGAAAACCTTTCTTGGAGTTTTGCATGCTAAATCGATCCATTATTGTGTCTATGTATGAAGCTTGAGATAAGCACAACATCCTTTTCTTGCGATCCCTTATAACCTTGATCCCAAGGATGTGCCCCACTTCTCCCAAGTCCTTCATATCAAACTGTTTGGACAACCATACCCTTACATCCGATAACACCTTGACATTGTTGCCAATTAACAAAATGTCATCTACATATAGTACAAGAAATACCACTACGTTTCTGTCACATCTCTTGTATACACAAGACTCATCTGGGCTTTGAATAAATCCATAAGACTGGATTATCTCATCAAAGCGGAGGTTCCAAGACCTTGAAGCTTGCTTCAATCCATAAATGGACGATTAAGCTTACACACAAGATGCTCTTTGCCCTTTTCAATGAATCTCTCTGGTTGCTTCATATAGATGTTTTCTTCAAGAATTCCATTAAGGAAAGCTGTTTTGACATCTATCTGTCATACCTCATAATCCATATGAGCAGCAATGCATAAGAGAATCCGGATAGACTTAAGCATGGCTATCGACGAAAAGGTCTCCTCATAATTAATACCCTCTTTCTGAGTATACCCCTTCGCAATAAGCCTTGCTTTGAAGGTCTCAACCTTCCCGTCTATTCCTCTCTTTCTTTTGTAGATCCACTTGCATCCAATGGTTTTTACACCATTGGGTGGTTCTACTAGCTCCCAGACCTGATTTGAATCCATAGATTCAATCTTAACATTCATTGCACTTAGATAAGATACCGCATCTTTATCTTGGATTGCCTCTTCATATGTCCAGGGATCAGGTTCATATTCGTCAGGGATCAAATCAAAAGATTCTCCCAAGAACATGAATCTATCAGGCTGTCTCACAACCCTCCCACTACAATGAGGTATCACCTGTGTATCTTCTGTGACGCGCGGTGCAGTGACTTGTAGTATATCCTCTTGTACCGGTGGTACTGAAGTAGTGACTTCCCCTTTGAATTCCTCCAGAACAATCTTACTTATGGCCTTGTGGTTCATCACATAGTCTTCCTCTATAAATCTAGCATTCGTGCTAACGATCACCCTCTGATCTCTAGGACTATAAAACAAACCTCCTTTCGTTCCTCTAGGATAGCCAACGAACATGCATACTTCTGTACGAGGTTCCAACTTATTAGCATCTGCCTTCAGCACGTGTGTTGGACTCCCTCAAATCCAAATATGTATCAGACTAGGCTTTCGCCCAGTCCACAATTCTGTGGGAGTAGAAGGCACTGATTTAGATAGAACCAAGTTCAGAATATACACTGCTGTATCTAAAGCATATCCCCAGAACGAATTTGGCAACTCATAATAACTCATCATCGATCTAACCATCTCCATAAGAGTCTTATTCCTTTGCTCTGCTACATCATTCTGCTGGGGTGTGCCAGGTGCAGACAATTGGGATTGAATCCTAGCCTATGATAAGTAATTCCTAAATTCTCCCAAGTGGTACTCACCACCATGATCAGATCGTAGTGTCTTGATACTTTTACTCTGACGTTTCTCCACATCAGCCTTGAATTCTTTGAACTTATCAAAGCATTCAAACTTGCGGTGCATCAAGTAAACATATCCATACCTTGAATAATCGTCTATAAAAGAGACAAAATATTCAAAGCCACCTCTTGCCTGGATAGACATAGGACCACACAAATCAAAATAAACCAATTCCAACATATCTTTGGCTCTATACCCCTTGGCCTTGAAAGGCCTCTTGGTCATTTTACCTTCCAAGCAGGACTCACAAGTTGGGAAGTCTTCCACCACTAATGAACTCAGAGATCCATCACCTATCAACCTTTGAATTCTGCTTAGGTTAATATGTCCAAGTCGTAGATGCCAAATATATGTTTGGTTCATCTTCGAAGGTTCTTTTCTCTTATGAGAATTAGAAGATGAGTTATTCACTTCTATTTGCATCGTGAGAGATTTTGGTTCGAGTGTATACAAATTTCCTATCAATGCACCAGAATAGATAATCTCCCTATTCCTTTTTATAACAACTCTGTCATTAAAAGAAATAGAATATCCATCCATAAACAATTTAGAAACCGAAATCAAATTCTTTCTAAATAAGGGTACATAAAGGCAATTTTTAAGAACCAAAACTTTATTCCTCTCAAAAGACAAATAAACAACTCCCACTGCAACAACCGCCACCTTTGTGGCATCGCCCAAGTATACGGTAATCTCCCCCTCAGCCAGTCGTCTGGTTTCCTGGAACCCCTGCAAAGTATTGCAGACATGATTAGTGGCTCCCATATCTATACACCAGGTGCCGGTAGATAACACCGCTAAACATGTTTCAACTATTAGACCAAAAGATATACCTTTGTTCTGCTTCTGGTTGGGGCAGTCCTTCTTCCAGTGTTCAGTCTGCTTGCAAGTGAAGCACTTGCCTTTCGGCTTCTTCACTCCTCCCTGAGTTCCTCCCGCCGCCTTTGCCCCAGTTTGTTTATTCTTCTTCTTGCCTTTCGGCATAGAAGTAGAAACCTTTTGGGCAACCATGGCCTTCGCCTGAGCACTCTGACGAAATAACGCCTCTACCGCCTGAAGTTCTGTCAAAAGCTCCGCCAATGAATACAACCTTTTATTCATGTTGTAGTTCAGGTGAAACTACTCAAAACTCCTAGGTAGAGACTGGAGAATGATATCGACCTGGGTTTCCCCATCGATCTCAGCTCCGAGGACTTCCAGCTCATTCAAATGAGCCATCATCTTGAGAACATGATCCCTCACGGGTGTTCCCTCGATCATGGTGGTCGTCATCAAGTTCCTCATAGCTTCTGCCTAGCAGCCCGATTCTGGTGTCTGAAAAGCTCTTTGAGATTGAGCATCATGTCATAAGCAATGGGCATGGCTTGATGCTAATGTTGCAGTACATTTGACATAGATGCCAAAATGTAACATCACACCATCTCATCAACCTTAATCCACTTCTTATAACTATCCTTCTCCTTTTCCTCAGAATCATCCGTAGGCTTAGGAGGGCACTTTTCGAGGAGTGCATATTTGTATTCCTCAGCAGTCAAGACAATGTCAAGATTCCTCTTCCAATCAACATAATTGGGTCCAGTAAGTTTATTTTCTTTCAGTATCACAGCAAACGGGTTGAAAGTCATTTTGAAAAAACCTAAGAATCACATAGATCAAAACATTATATTTCAAAAAATTATTGATTCCTCAAACAATAAAATTTTAAAATCAACCAACACCGCAAAACACCGAGAATATCGTATGTCAGATAGTGTGAACGTATACGAATTCTATATTTGTAAGAGGAGGTTTTACCCATTAATTTTACTATCTTGTCAACCTAACTTTTGGATAAATAAAATTAATAGTTGGTTCCTCTTTGACCCTACAAATAAAAGCAGTGACTCTGATGGGGAGGATACTCTTATTTGCATCTAAGTGTTCACCATTACTCGGTACCAAGACAATTATCTCGAGTTATGTACCTTCCGATGGGGAAGTACACACGCTCCTTAATAATTTTCTATAACCATATTCGACCTTGTGATCTGTAAACAAACTCATCTGATGTGGAGGAAGGCACTCAGAGCCGACGCACAAGTTTGTTTGCATCACATGTCAAATCGTAATGGAGGCCGTAGGAATTTATAAAAATATCCCTCTCCCACTTAGTAATTTAAGATTGAGGAATTTTCTAACCTACGACATACATATCAAACAATAAGCAATAAATATGAAAAATAAATATTTTTCAACTATTATGGCTTTTGTCTCCAATATGCCTCCCGTCGTATCGCCATCTCATCCGCTCCTCCCTACGCCATGTACGAGCCATCCGGAGATCCGAGCCGAGACTAACTATTTTAATTTACATCCATCGATCCTATACTCCACGAAGGAGTGTACATGAAATCTAGATCAAAAGTAAACTAAAATAAATGAGTGGCTAAACAATGTCGTACTTAATTACAAAATTAATTACTAGCCTCGTCAACCTCGAGGATTCAAAAAATATACAATTACACACATACAATCACTTACACACATATGACCATAATAGTTGGATCCTATGCCTGCAACCAAAAAGTTAACCTACGCACATCCTACTATTATCCAGGACATATAATATATGTAAAGTGCATAAAAGTAACCGAATCCTAAACACAAAAAACCGGAAACCGTGGCTCTGATACCACTTGAAGGTAGGAAACTTCGCTTTCCACTTTAACTCGGTTGCTTGTTCATGGCGATCCCTTCTATGTCCCCGGATAAAAAAATTTATACTTGTCAAAGAGGGATTACCCAAACTACCGTGTCATCGTCGTGCTATTCGATTAGAGTGGTCACTTGAACAAACTTGTTATTCAAGCCACCAACCTCTATTCTACGAAGAGTCGCGGAATAGACGATGTACGAATCACCGGTTTTTGTGTTTGTATTCGGGGTCCAAGTAAATTAGCCACATAACAAAATATACAATATGCATATAATTGAAAAACAATTATAGACATAACACAAAAGAATATAAACAAGCATTATACCTCTCAATCTTCTATTGTATGTCCTTCCTCCTTTTGGACGTCGTGTGGGCGATAATCTTCCAAAAGTCAAAGCCTCCTAGATCACCAATCTTCCTTTCCTTGTTCACTCCGAACAAAGGAAGATGATAAAACAAAACTCTTGTCCTTCCTTTAACCGACCACCAAGCTCCAACCTTGATGCTTTCCGTTGGCCAAAAAGATAATAGAAGGGGAAGTGGGCACCGGCCAAGAGCTCCAAGGAATCACCCTAACCCTTGTTTCCATCGACCAAGGAGAAGAGGAAGAAGGGGTTGGGCGCCGGCCAAGGTTGAGAGAAGGAAAGGGGCGCCGACCAAAACCCTAGGAAAAACCTTCCAAAAGTGTGGCCGCCCAAGCCTCCAAGCCCTAGCCGCCCAAACCCTAATCCCCTCTTCAATTGCTCTTGTCGCCCACCCCTTAAGCCATATTTATAGAGTTAGGCTTAAGCCTCCTTTAATCTCCATCGTCGGATCTAGGGATTTATTCTCAACTGTCAGATCTAGAGATTTAATCTCAACCGTCAGATCTAAAGATTTAATCTCCACCGTCGGATCTAAAGATTTAATATCCACCTTTGGATCTAGAGATTTGATCTCCACCATCGAATCTAGAGTTTTATTTTCAACCATCGGATCTAGGCTCCATAAGGTTTTAATAGGATACAATAGGGACCATGAGGAGGAGTTGGATCTTGGCCACCCAATGGATCAAGCCCACATAAAATTTGATCCATTAATGATAATCCATTCCACTAGAGGATTATCATTGATCTACATCACCAACCCCCATAAGTTAATATGGGCTCCATAAATTATTTGTACATTTATCTCTCCGTGTTTAAGATCTCGAATGTCCGTCAATTAATTAATTTACTGATAATTAATTAATCAACATCTAACTCCATGAGTAGTACCACTCAACCTTATCATCATGCCGGACCAAGTCCACCTGTAGGGTTTACATGATGAACCTTATGAGCTCCTCAAGGGGACATCATCATCCTAATATATAGGATACGGTTTCCTCCTATAATCAACGACACACCATATAAATAGCACCATTTCTCAACTTACCGAGCCTATCGATTTACTCTATAAATCTCGCCCATTGGTAAATCAAAGAAATGAATACTAAGTATATGTGCCCGTTATTATATCGAGATTAAGAACATGTACAACATAATATATGAGGTGCGATTCGATTATGAAGTCAGGAATAAATCGAATCACCTCTATGTCGGTCCTGCTCAATACACATAAAGTGTACTAGTGGAATTCTATGGTCAAGACAAACCTATACCAAATCACACTACAACCATTCCAATGGTTTATCCATAACCATCTCGGTTGTGAGCCTTTACTTATACTTTACAAGGAACTGATAACATGATCTCCCGTGTGACACTGCACACCATGTTATCTACAATGTAATGTATTAGATAATATGCATAACTATAAATAACCATAAATATGAAAACAATGATCATGTGATTCTTATTTTAAAATAAAGATATTCATACAAAAGATAGATTTTTCAGTATACATCCCAACACTCTTGATTGTATTGCATTCATTTGGTTAATTTGAACTTTTATTTCCATTTCATTTAGCATTAGGACTAAAAAGAACTTGCTTGGTAAAAATAAAACCAATTTTTAGCTTACACGGCGAAGCATTTGAGAAAATTTAGACCGTTTTGCACAAGGGAGAGAAAAAGGGGACACATGGCTTAGCCGTGTGTTTTCCCATGGTCGTGCCCGACCAACTTGAGGCACACACGGCCTGGCCGTGTGTTTTCCCATGGTCGTGCCCGACCAACTTGAGGCGCACACGACCATGTCGCATGAGGTTAAAAAAAGCATGCCGTGTATTTTTGCCCCAAACGTGCCGTGTGTTTCGATTTTTATTGCCCTAGCCGTGTGAATCCTTCATCCCCACCACCTAGAAGCTTTTCCAACCTTCAAAGAATCCAATAGAAGCATGGATGAGGAGGGCCAAATAAGTGGTATCTTGATCCGGTGCTTTGGAGCGACGAGCAAGGATAACCGATGCCCCTCAAGCTCCAGAGGTAGGTAATGCCTTACCAACCCTTCTTTTTCGCAACAATGAGCATAGAGATAGATATAACAAGCTTTCTACTCGTAAAATCACTACAGCTAGGTATCTTGATGAAGATTTACTAGAATCCTTAGGGTTGTTGGGTGACATTCAAGCCCTATTTGCAAAAATAGGGTGGAGAGACCCAACCTACCCTAGGATAGTTTTAGAATTTTTGTGTTCTTTAGAAGTTGAAGTTTTAACAGGTAGAGAGACCGAAGAGGGTAGGATTAACTTTAGGGTGTGTTTGGTTGGGGGTTTTTGTTGATAACCTTGTTAGGTTATCAACAAAAATCTTGTTTGGTTTAGGTTATAAACAATTACCTGGTAATTGATCATTACCAAGTTATGAACAAAAACCTTTTTAGGGGGAATCGAAAAACCTTAGAGAACCAAGGTTTTTGTTGATTCCCAGGGTTAAGGAAACTTTTTTCCAATATTACCCCAAGCAATATATTAAATGACAATTTGTCAAAACTCGCGCCTGCCGCCGCTCGCCGCCCGCCGCGCCACCGCCGACCACCACCTCCCGCCGCCCACCGCCGCCGCCGCTTGTTGTCGGTTGTCGGCTACCGCTGCCGTCGCCGCCGCCGCCGTTGCCGCCGTCGGCTGCCGCTGTTGTTGCCGTTGCCACATATCGTTACCGCCGGCCATTGCCGACGCTGCCGCCATATTGCCGATGCCATCGCCGCTTCACATCGCACGCCGCCGACCATCGCTGCTTGCATGGCTGCGCCGCCGCCATCGCCGATCGATCGAGCATCGCATTTATTATTGCCGATCTACGATCACTGCCATCATCATTAATATTTCTGTCGTTGTTATCGAATTGATTGAGCAAAGACAAAGGATAATTTAGTAAAATGTTAAACTAAGTTATATATTAAAACCTCCAACCAAATAAGGTTTTTATCTAAGGTTATACTGTATTCCAAGGTTATGTTTTATTCTCTGGTAATCACATAACTAAGGTTATGTATGATGACTTGAACCGATCGCACCCTTAGGATATTTAACATTGAGCATGAATGGACACTACACCAATGGAACTCATGCTTTGGCTTGCCAAGTGAGGGAGAGAGAAGAACTCCTATAGGGTTCAACTCTTGAATCTTTTGGACTGAATTGACAAGAGAGCACGCTTACGACTCTTCTAGGGCCAAAGCATCACACCTCTAAAACTCCATTTTCCAATACCTCCACCGAATCATGGCAAGAACTATTTTTGGTCGTGGGGAGAGTGACGTGTTAGTAATATATGAGAGATGTCCTAAGGCAATCACCTTATGTTTGAACCATTTATATGATAAATGAAGATTCACTATTTCAGTATACATGTTTTCATATATTTGATTAGATCTTAAACTCATTTACTGAATGTCCACGATACGATTCACAGCATGAGAGAATTTGTGATTGGATCACAACTAGTGAGTATCTCTACATGTGTAATTGTGATGTATCAGAATTATCCCTAGTCGATGAATTAATGGATTTGGACACCATCGATTCTGTCGAGACTAGCAGGAGGTATACTCCTTGGTGTATCCAAGCAGCTGATTCTCACTGGCTGGAGACATTGTGATGTCCGGAGTTAATCGTGGATGCTAGTTATGGTAACTAGTTCATTGGAGTGACCAGCCGTAAGACTTCATATGGTTCTCTGCATATATAGATATGTCAATGAAGTTCTTACTGCAGCTTAAGTGCGAAGTTCCATTGACTTGCGGTATTCAAGTCATCTTGATCATAAAGACTTATGCTTTGACATCTTAAGCAAGCATCTTTGAGGAGATGTGGACCCGGGATGATTGGGTATAAGTCGAAGTGATTGAAGGTGTTTGAATAGCCTATAAAGGATTCACCACTCCTTACGAGGAGATATATACCCATGGCCTCTCGTCAGATTGTTACTAAAGTCTTTGGCCAAAGCATTACATGTTTAGAGTAAGGTACTCTTCGATACATGTGTAGTAACTAGAATCCGTAGGACGAGGAAATGATACTTGGGCTAGGTGTGACGTAGTCAACCTAGTGGGGACTGACACTATAGACCATGTCCTGAACCAAGTGGGTATAAGATGAGTGATGGGAATGGGGCACGATTCATTTGAGCTGCTGAAGGGTTTCAGAAATAGTTCTGGATCAACCGTTGATCTTTTCGGTTAATTGGGGATCATGATGTACTACTAGGTGCCACTCATGATCATTCTATAATTAATGGTTAATTATAGACGACCAACATAAACTGAGAACCTATTTGATCACACGAACAACGAGCGTAATCCGAAGGATTTAAAACGAGCTTGAGAATGAGATTCTCAGACCGAGAGAAACTAGGTTTGGTTGGACCAAACAAGGAGCGAGCATGAAATCATTTCAGTCGCAATGGAAGCGTGGATGGGTCGTGTCTTATGAAGACATGATGGATGAACCAAATTGGTTTGTTCTAATCCAATGGTGGAGAATAAACCAAAGGGGTTTGGTTTGTTTTAAACGAATGAACCAAAGTTGGTTCAGTTCGTTTTAACTTAAAATAGACCAAATCAGTTTGGTTTATAACTTAAATTAATGGAGCGGGTTAACGGACTTTTGGTTATGATCCGATAACCATTAGGAGAATTTGTTCTCTATAAAATAGGGCTTAAGGGTTTTGTGAAAACCTAATCCAAGCAACCTCTAGTTGCTGCCCACCCTCTCCCTCTCCTCTTGTGGTCGGCCCCCAACCCTAGCCGCCGCCCACCCTTGTGCCGCCGTCCAAGCTTGTTGCCGGCATCCAAGCTTCAACCAGTGATCCTCCAGCGACCCTCCGGTGATCTTCCTTGGCTCCGGCTACAAGGTGAGCATCTAGCTTCCTTATTTGGCCGCGCTAATCCACCACCAAAGCTGTCGAATTTTCTGGACAGCTTGTTTATTTCATGTCGGAGCATCGTTTGGACGATGGTTGGAGCTCCGACAGTGACTTCCTTGCCGGGGATTCGATCTCCAGTAATCCTCATAGGTGGAGGACGAAGGACTCGTCAAACGGTTGGCGAATACCTCTCCGGAGAAGCGAGTTTTTGAGGACTCTTTTTGAATCCGAATTTTTATTCGGATTGTGATCTTCTCTCGATCACATCGTCTTTGACACGAGGCTAGTGACTCGTACAAAGACAAGGCTCGTGACTTTGTGAGGTCATCCTAAAGATACTCGGCGTGGATACGGATAGAGGCGATTCTAGCGAGGATCGCTCCGGTTGATGTCTTTCCCGCTACACGTGATACGTAAGGTATACGTAGAATAAATTTCCTTTTATTGCAAAATTTGAAATTATGGTTATGTCTACACATGTTGTACTATGCATGTGTGTGGTGTGTATTTTGTAATAAATTAGATTTATTATTTTTATTTCTTCCGCTGTGCACATGTTTACGAAACATGTTCGAACATACACTCGCCGCGGTGTCGGAAATCCAATAGTGGTATCAGAGCCCAGGTTGTGTTTCGACATAATCGTAAAATTATTTTGCGATAGTCGTAATGGTATTTATGGAAATTTTTTACTTTTGAAAAGTTAGAAGTATTTTTGGAAATTTTTAATTTTGGAAAGTCTAGAAGTATTTATGGAAATCTTCTACTTTTGGAAAGTTAGAAGTATTTATGGAAATTGATATTTTCCATAAATAAAATATTTGATTAGATTTGGAAATTTGTTTCCTAATTTAATCATGATTTGATTTGGAAAATCAAATCTTAAAATATTTTATTTCCATAGGTAGTTTTGATGATTTAGGAAATTTGTTTCCTAAATTGACTTTCCTTAATCAACATTTTCCACAAATAAAATATGTGATTAGATTTGGAAATTTATTTCCTAATTTAATCATGATTTGATTTGGAGAATCAAATCTTAAACATATTTTATTTCCATAAATAGTTATGACATATAAGGAAATTTTGTACATGTCATAATTGTATGTCATGTAATTGCATTAGATGCATATCATTATGCCATGCGTGTCGTGATATGTAGATGTATGTCATGTATTTCATGCCATGTAGATAATAGTTATTTGCATGCAAAGAGGATGAGACATAAAAACCTTTACTCAATATTAAAGGCTACACCTTCCATTAATATGGTTAGAACCAGAGTTTCGTTTCTTGTTTGGGTTGTTGGACTCTCTCCAAGCCCGGCTCGAACCGGAACATGTTCAAACCATGGAATAGTTTAATACTAATATGGTAAGAGTCTGAGGTCAATCATTATCTTTGGTTGTTGGACTCTCTCCAAGCCGGGCTAATTGGTTGAATGCGCTCTAACCATATTAAAACTATTTCTCGATTAATGGGTTGGTTTTAACCTGGAGCATCAGCTTGTTGGACTCTCTCCAAGGTCGATGTGAAGGGAGGTGAAGTTGGGTGCTATGCATATGATGCATACTTGTTAATGTGTTAACAACCCGATGTATGTGTGAACATTCAATTAGTTGATAGCACATTGTGATAGTTGCATATATGTGATACGCAATCGGTATATTTGATACCTACCTTCGTAGTTATGTATGACTTGTTGGACTCTCTCTAAGGTTGTTCATATCTATGTTGGATATCAGCCCATTCGGAGATGGACCTACGATCTCCCGAAGTGATTTTGAGGTTTTTTGAAATTCAAAAATGAATGGGATTTATAAATGTATATTGATGCATTTTAAATCATCTTTCTCATATATGCTCGAGTTGTATTTCTAGGATAATTGATTGATCATGATATCTTTGAATTTGCACTCTATCTTGGATTCAAAGAAATTGACTAGGCCGAACTTCTTGGACTGGCTTAGAAACTTGAGAATTGTTCTCAAGGTGAAAAGCTTACGTATATCCTCGAAACACCCCTTCCCACCCATCCTTGTGATGATGCAACTCTGGACCAATTGTTGGTATATCAGAAACATTTGACTGATTCTGAACTAACAAGTTGCATCATGCTAGCCATGATGGTACCTGAGCTGCGGAAGCAGCATGAGCATATGGATGCTCATACCATAGTCTTTCATCTTTATGAGTTGTTTGATGAGAAAGTGAGATTCGAAAGATTCGAAGTCTCTAAGCTCCTCTTCACCTCTGAGATGCAAGAAAGTTCATCTGTGGTATTGCTCAACATGCTGAAGACTGTGTAGCCTTCTGAGAAGCATGAGCAGGGGATAGTGCTGTAAGTTGATTCCTCAAAGAAAGGTTCTAAGAGAAAGTCAAAGGAATAGTAGAAGGGGAAGAAAAGGGCTAAAAAGGCAGAACCAGCTCAAAAGGGCACTTGCCATCATTATGGCAAGGAGGGTCATTGGTGAAGAAATTGTAAGATTTATCTTGAGTTCGTGAAGAAGGATAAGGCATCGGATGCCCCATCTTCTTCAGATATCTTCGTTATTGATTGTCATTTTATTTCCTCAAACACTTGGGTATTGGATACTGGGTGTGGCTCACATATATGTAATGACATGGGTTAAGGAATAGAAGAAGACTCGTCAAGGGAGAGTCAAATTTACGTGTTGAGAATGGAGCAAAGGTTGTTGCACTCGCCATCGGAATGTATTTGTTGAAACTCCCTACAGGACTTGTCTTAGAACTGGATAATTGCTTTTATGTTCCTTCGTTGATAAAGAACATCATTTCTATTTCTTGTTTAAATAGAAATGGGTACATTTAACTTTTAGTAACAATTGTTGTTACATAACTTTGAATGACGTTCTTTATGGGACTGGAACTTTAAGCAATGGTATTTATACGTTGGACGTATCTAGTGACATTTTCAATATCGAAGCGAGCAACAAGCATGCTCGAAAGGATAATCAATTAGACTCCTACATGTGGCATTGTCGTCTTGGCCATGCAAGTAAGAAACACTTGTCCGAATTACACCGATGTGAAATTCTGGAATCGTTTGAATTGGATTCATACGATACATGTGAATCATGCTTAAAAGGCAAGATGACTAAGTTACCTTTTATAGGAAAAGGTGAACGAGTGTAAGAGTTGCTAGGTCTAATACATACTGATGTATGTGGACCTATGTCAACTCAAGCTTTAGGAGGCTATAGCTACTTCATTACCTTCACCGATGATCACTCACGGTTTGGGTATGTGTTCTTGATGAAACACAAGTCTGAAGCCTTTGAAAGGTTCAAAGAATTTAGAAATGAAGTACAGAAACAACATGACAAGAGTATTAAAATACTTCGATCGGATCGAGATGGTGAATACTTAAGTCAAGAGTTTCTAGATTATCTAAGAGACAATGGTATATTGTCTCAATGGACTTCGCCATATACACCACAGCATAATGGTGTATCTGAGAGGGGTAACCGGACCTTATTGGACATGGTCAGGTGAATGATGAATCATGCGAATCTTCCCAAGTCCTTTTGGGGCTATGTGCTTCAGACAGTTGTTTACTTGTTAAACAGAATGTCAACCAAGGTAGTCTCCACTACTCCATATGAGATATGGATAATAAGAAACTTCATGTCTCTTACTTGAAGATATGGGGTTGTCCTGCTTATGTGAAGCAGACTGTATCAGACAAATTGGATGCTAAGTCTGATAAATGTCTATTTATTGGATACCCTAAGGAAACAAGGGTTTACCAATTCTATCATCCTGTGGAACAAAAGGTGTTTGTTTCAAGGCATGCTGTGTTTCTAGAGAAAGAGTTTCTCTTGCAAGAAAACAGTGGGAGTGTCGTCGAGCTTGAGGAGGCTCGAGAGACTCAAATAGACATTGATGAGATACCTGGTGAAGCACAATAGCCGATAACTCATAGTGATGAGCAATCAGCTGGACCTATTGAAACACCACATCTTCGTAGATCTGGTAGAACACGTAATATTCCTAAGAGATATGGATTTCTTGTAAGTGAATCGAACGACGTGTTACTCATTGATGATGAGGAGCCTACCAGTTATGAAGAAGTTCTGACAAGTTCAGAAAGGGATAAGTGGCTTGAAGCCATGAAGTTGGAAATGGATTCCATGTATGAAAACCAAGTTTGGAACTTGGTTGACCCACCTGAAGGAATAAAACCTATAGGGTGCAAGTGGGTTTTCAAGAAGAAAAACTGACATGGATGGTAATGTGATTACCTATAAGGCTAGATTGGTGGCGAAAGGATATCGTTAAAAGCAAGGTATTGATTATGACGAAACCTATTCGCCTGTTGCTATGCTTAAATCCATTCGGATGCTCCTGGCCATAGTGGCTCATTATGATTATGAGATATGGCAGATGGATGTGAAAATAGCTTTCCTTAATGGAAACCTGCTCGATGACGTGTATATGATACAACCTGAGGGTTTCACATCGGTTGATAAAACCAAGGTATGCAAATTGCGACGGTCCATATATGGATTGAAGCAAGCATCCAGGAGCTGGAATATCCGTTTTGATGAGACAATCAAAAGGTTTGATTTCTCACAAAATCCAGACGAACCTTGTGTGTACAAGAAGGTTAGTAGGAGTGCAGTCATGTTCCTAGTATTGTATGTCGATGACATATTACTTATAGGAAACGATGTTTCAGTCTTACAGTTAGTTAATATTTGGTTGTCCAAGATATTCTCCGTGAAAGACCTGGGAGAAGCAACCTACATCCTCGGGATTAAGATCTATAGAGATAGATCGAAACGGTTGCTTGGTCTTTCGCAGTCTACATATATAGACCGAGTGCTAAAGAGGTTTAGCATGTCAAAATCCAAGAAAGTTTTCTTACCCATCAGGCATGGGATACACCTTTCAAAGTCTATGTGTCCGCGCACAGAAGATGAGAGGATTTGCATGAGTAAGATTCCCTATGCATCCGTAATAGGATCTATCGTGTATGTTATGTTATGTACGAGGCCTGATGTATCGTATGCTCTGAGTGTCACAAGTAGATACTAGTCTGATCCAGGAATGGATCATTGGGTGGCTGTTAAGACAATCCTTAAGTACTTGAGAAGAACTAAGGATGTGTTTCTAATATATGGAGAAGGGGACATGGTGATACGCGGGTATACGGATGCCAACTTCCAGACAAACAAGGATGATTCTAGGTCTCAGTCCGGATACGTGTTCACCTTGAATGGGGGCGCAGTGAGTTGGAAAAGTTCCAAACAAGACACTGTAGCGAATTCTACCACTGAGGCAGAATACATTGCAGCTTCGGAAGCAGCAAAGGAAGCGGTTTGGATCAAGAAGTTCATTTATGAACTTGGTGTGGTTCCAGCCAATGTTGAAGCAATACCGGTCTACTACGACAATAATGGAGCAATTGCACAGGCAAAAGAGCCAAGGTCTCATCAACGATCCAAATATGTGCTTCGCCGCTATCATCTGATCAGAGAGATCATTAGTATGAAGGAAATACAAATCAAGAAAATCCCCACTGAAAGGAACTTAGCGGATCCTTTGACTAAGGCATTACCTCAAAGTAAGTTTGAGGGTCATGTTAGAGCTTATGGTATTGGATACCGTAGCGATTGACATTAGTCCAAGTGGGAGTTTGTTAGTAATATATGAGAGATGTCCTAAGACAATCATCTTACGTTTGAACCATTTATATGATAAATGAAGATTCACTATTTGAGTATACATATTTTCATGTATTTGATTAGATCTTAACCTCATTTACTGAATGTCCACGATAGGATTCACAGCATGAGAGAATTTGTGATTGGATCACAACTAGTGAGTATCTCTACATGTGTAATTGTGATGTATCGGAATTATCCCTAGTCGATGAATTGATGGATTTGGACACCATTGATTCTGTCGAGACTAACACGAGGTATACTCCTTGGTGTATCCAAGCAGCTGATTCTCACTTGCTGGAGACATTGTGATGTCCGGAGTTAATCGTGGATGCTAGTTATGGTAACTAGTTCATTGTAGTGACCAGTCGTAAGACTTCATATGGTTCTCTGCATATATAGATATGTCAATGATGTTCTTACTGCAGCTTAAGTGCAAAGTTCCTTTGACATGCGGTATTCAAGTCATCTTGATCATAAAGACTTATGCTTTGACATCTTAAGCAAGCATCTCTGAGGAGATGTGGACCCGGGATGATTGGGTATAAGTCGAAGTGATCGAAGGTGTTTGAATAACCTATAAAGAATTCACCACTCCTTACGAGGAAATATATACCCATGGTCTCTCGTCGGATTGTTACTAAAGTCTTTGGCCAAAGCATTACATGTTTAGAGTAAGGTACTCTTCGATACATGTGCAGTAACTAGAATCCGTAGGACGAGGAAATGATACTTGGGCTAGGTGTGACGTAGTCAACCTAGTGGGGACTGACACTATAGACCATGTCCTGAACCAAGTGGGTATAAGATGAGTGAAGGGAATGGGGCACGATTCATTCGAGCTCCTGAAGGGTTTCAGAAATAGTTCTGGATCAACCGTTGATCTTTTCAGTTAATTGGGAATCATGATGTACTACTAGGTGCCACTCATGATCGTTCTATAATTAATGGTTAATTATAGACGACCAACATAAACCGAGAACCTATTTGGTCACACGCACAATGAGCATAATCCGAAGGATTTAAAACGAGCTTGAGAATGAGATTCTCATACCGAGAGAAACTAGGTTTGGTTGGACCAAACAAGGAGCGAGCATGAAATCATTTCAATCGCAATGGAAGCATGGATGGGCCGTGTCTTATGAAGACATGATGGATGAACCAAATTGGTTTGGTTCTAATCCAATGGTGGAGAATAAACCAAAGGGTTTTGGTTTGTTTTAAATGAATGAACCAAAGTTGGTTCGGTTCGTTTTAACTTAAAATAGATCAAATCGGTTTGGTTTATTTTAACTTAAATTAATGGAGCGGGTTAACGGGCTTTTGGTTATGATCCGATAACCATTAGGAGAATTTGTTCTCTATAAAATAGGGCTTAAGGGTTTTGTGAAAACCTAATCCAAGCAATCCCTAGTTGTCGCCCACCCTCTTCCTCTCCTCTTGTGGTCGACGCCCAACCCTAGCCGCCGCCCACCCTTGTGCCGCCATCCAAGCTTGTTACCGACGTCCAAGCTTCAGCCGGTGATCCTCCGGCGACCCTCCGGCGATCTTCCTTAGCTCCGGCGACAAGGTGAGCATCTAGCTTTCTTATTTGGCCGGCGCTAATCCTCCACCAAAGCTGTCCAATTTTCTGGACAGCTTGTTTATTTCGTGTCAGAGCATCGTTTGGATGACATTTGGTGCTCCGACAGCGACTTCCTTTCCGGGGATTCGATCTCCGTTAATCCTCATAGGTAGAGGACGAAGGATTCGTCAAATGGTTAGTGAATACCTCTCCGGAGAAGCGAGTTTTTGAGGACTCATTTTGAATCCGAATTTTGATTCGGATTGTGATCTTCTCTCGATCACATCATCTTCGACACGAGGCTAGTGACTCGTACAAAGACAAGGCTCGTGACTTTGTGAAGTCATCCCGAAGATACTCGGCGTGGATACGGATAGAGGCGATTCTAGCGAGGATCGCTCCAGTTGATGTCTTTCCCGCTACACGTGATACATAAGGTATACGTAGAATAAATTTCCTTTTATTACAAAATTTGAAATTATGGTTATGTCTACACATGTTGTACTATGCATGTGTGTGGTGTGTGTGTTGTAATAAATTAGATTTATTATTTTTATTTCTTCCGCTGTGCACATATTTACAAAACATGTTCGAACACACACTTGCCGCGGTGTCGGAAACCCAACATGACGGTGTAGTGAGAGCTAGCGAGTTGCTTTGCCTATGGGACATGCTATAAGAAAGGAGTAGCATCGATGTAGGGTCCCATTTCATTAGACACTTAGTGAAAATGGGCAAAGCAGCGAGAGGAGAGATTAATGTGGGGGGTCTGCTTACCCACATTTGTCATAAGATGGGGTATGACTACACTGCAATAGATAGCATAGAGGGGAGCCCTAGGATCGTCATGGGAGTGTGTATGGTCATGAAGATGATTGTATGAGAGGGACACTCCTTATGCTTTGTAAGGAAAAACCTGACGTCCCTTAGGCTCTCCGACCCCAATCATACCACCATCACCACACGCACCAACTGACACTTAGACCTGATAGTGGAGTCCCCTCCATATGAGGGACCATCCACATTGGCACCCATCTCTCCCCTGTTACATCACTCTCCCTCCACTCCACACATGCATAGGATCCCACCTAGTCCACGTCGACATGAGCATACACCTGCACCACCACCTTTTTCTACTTTTGAGCAGGATGCAGGTACATCTACCTACGTTTTTTCTGAGTTCCGATCGCACCTTGATGACATATATGCTGAGTAGCAGACATAGAGGCAGTGATGGGAGGAGCAGAGCGTCTACATGTAGGCGGAGTTTCAAGGCTTCCAGGAGCACTTTCAGTGCGCCGAGGAGTTCTACGACGAGGCCTGCGTCTACTTTCAGAAGATGGCTACCCATCGCCAGGCAGAGGCCGCCTACCACCAGGAGATGCGGCAACATATTCGAGCCCAGCAGGCATAGTGGGATAGGGAGGAGGAGCACCGAGTAGGCGTTGCATCCACTAGCTCTCAGATCGACCACATGTACATGTGGCATCAGTGGCTCAGCAGCAGATTCTCCTAGGATCTCGAGATACCGAGGCTACCAGACTTTCCACCTCGTCCACCATACTAGAGGTATGCTTCACTTAAGTTTTGGGGGGGGACCCCAAGTTTTGTTTTGTTTCTAGCAGTGATTTTTTTCCTAATGTTTGCATTTTAGTTAGCATTCATTTATTCATGCATTAGTTGTCTAGTTTCTTTCAGCACTTAGTGTTTGCTACCTATAAGCTGCCTCAGTAGTATTTTTAAAGTTACTTTCATGAGTTGTTCCCATAGGTAGCTTAACTTTATTTATTTAATGGTATTTTATTTTATTTTCTCTAATGAATGTTCTATACTTACAATGGTTAGCTTTGATTTTTTACACCTATACATGTCGAATATTCTAAAAGGGAGAATCTAGTATATACCTAGTTATGATTCATCTCAATAGTCTAGTACTTTGGAATCCACAGGTGACCCTAAGTTTAGCATTTTAGTTACTAGAGATGCTCGGATTATGTAAGGTCATTCGAAAAAAAATCAAAATCCCAGTGAGCTGAGAAATAAAAGATAGAAAAGAAAAGAGAGAGAGAGAGAGAGAGAGAGAGAGAGAGAGAAATGAAAAAGAAAAGAAAGAAGAAAAAGAGATTATGAGGGCTAAAAAAATAGTTATCGTGGGTGGAAATGGTTAGGTGCCCCTTTGAGACCGAGTTAGGTTACTGGGGAAACACCTATCAATTTCTCTCAATACGGAGCACATCTTTGAGACTTTATGCTAGATCTAGGGAATAACCCTCGCTTTGGGTAGGTAAGTGCCTAAGAGCCAGAGACCTTAGGAAAGGTATAAAATGATGACTTAACTCACCATGGAACGAGTATGCCCTAATAAGATTAGCTTAGCACGAGCACAAGGAGCTAACTTAGTGAATTTCTAGAACATATCTATTTTGCTTTTATTGCAAATACCACTTGATAAATCTAGTTAACATGCTAAGCATGGAACAACACCTTTTAAAATTTCATGGCACTGAGGTTTGCTTGAGGGCATGGAAAAATTTAAGTCGGGGGGAATTGATGTGAGCAAAACATATAGGCTTTTAGGAGTAGTTTTCGCTCACATCTCATAGCATTTTATGTTCGTTTCATGCATATTTTACAATATGTTGCATGCATTTCCTATTTTCTGGTTCGGAGATCTACTCTGTTTACTTTTGTGTGTAGGATAGCATTTTATAGGGAAAACAGTGCAATTTCGGAGCAAAAGAAGACATTTGGCAGCTGGACGCATAATGGACCACGGCCAGAGCGTGTGCCCACACACGACCGTGTTCAGAGGGTGAAAACGACCACCACAACTTGACACATGGCCAGGCCATGTGTTTTAACACGATCGTGTGGCGGCCCAACAAATTTACACGACTAGGGTTTTTTTTAGATTTCGCAACGATCCGGCGTGATGTCTATATAAGGAAAGCTCCGCCTAAACCCTAGAGGGGAGGCATGACGGCTGGGATGGCACTCCGAAGCCCTGAAAATCTTCAGGAACTTGCAACGGGGAGGAAGAACGCCATCGGAGGTCAAGATTTTGCACTTCAACGCCGAGGAGAAGACCTACATTGCATTGTAAATCCTATTCTTTGTGTAAATTCTATTGTTTATACAGATATGATCATGCCTTGTGTTTCTTCTCTCGTATCTATGGAGTAGACTCTCTGATTCTAGGATTAGGGAGTAGTTTGTGTTGAGTCGGAACATATTAATTCAAATATCTTTTCGTTCTTGAATTTATATTTGCAATTGGAGTTTTGGTTTAGATTTATAGTTATCGTTTTAGTTTTCTAGTCACTGTGCTTAGCCGATACGAGGGGTGACAACCCTCATATCAAAGATTTAGGGGAATTAAAGAGAAACCTAAGGGTTGGCCTCATCGCTGGTAATTATGCATAGAAGGATGCGATAGAGTAGGAAACGTGCCTCGTTTTTGACTCGTCACAGGATCAATTCGGCATCCTCATATCGACTATCCTATCCTAAAGCCAGGGGTTGACCTGACATGATAGAGGTAGCTCCCGATAGACGCAAAGGCTTATCGGGGGAGTGTATGATGTCCTTTCCACAAAACCATAACATACTGCTTAGGTAATACACACACTGCATGAAAAATAAACATACTGCTTAGGAAATGAACACACTGCTTGGGGAATAAACATACTACTCGAGAAACACACTAAATGTTCTGCTAGCACCATACTTATTTGTTCGACCATTGGTGACATGCTAGAGGGGGGGGGTGAATAGCGTCGTGCTTTGCTTGATGGAATTTATTCGATTTTATCTACAAGATTTGTTATGCGCAGTGGAAATAATAATAAAGCAATAACAAAATGGACAAATACTCACAAAAACACAAGAATATATGTGGTTCAGAACCTTAGGGTTCCTACTCCACGAGTTGAGCTCAACTAGCTCTAGTGATATATACACCACTAATTAAAACACTCCTTCTCGGTGACACACTGAAGGTGAAGAAACCTCTTACACAATTCTTACAACAATAAGAATGAAATACAAGCAAAATACAAGAACTATGTAAAGAACACTTTACAAATATGAGCTTTGAATTCTTTGCTTGTTGGTTGCTTAGATGAGCTTGAAGGACCCTAAAATGCACCAGGACTTCACCTCCAAATCGCCTTAAGAACCTCTCAAGAAACCATGACAAAAATCCTCCTTGAGCTACTCCTTTTACCCCTGCATGGGGTTGATTCCGCGGCTGAAAGTTGACCACCCCTGTAGTCATTGTCTCACAATGACTTAATCCATGTTGGCATTTCAGCCAACAGATACACTGACAATCAACTACCATTACTATCAGTCGACTGCCAAGCCCATAATCGATTGCTCAGTTGTCTACCGAGCTTTCTGTGCTCGCGACCAAACCCAATAGTCGACTGTCCTCCATGGTAGTTGACTGCTCAAGGCTAGTTGACTGCCTAAAGCTGTCAGTAGACTACCAAAGCCATGCGGCCATAGTCGAATGTCAGTCAACTTTCGACCAATCGACTAGTCATAATCCCAGTCGACTGCTCAGAGTCCACTCGACTTTCAAGTGTCAAAACACTTGACCAGTCAATTGGTCTATTACCCCAGTCAACTGATAAATCTCAACCATGAGGTTTAACCCCATGTATGATGCTCTCATACTTGCTAGACCACCCTTAGTCTAGACCTAAGCCTTCTAGCCACCTCCATCAGCATCATGCCTATCAGATCTCTCCAAGTCATCCATGACTTGTTCATCCATACGCTAGCCTTCAGGTGCTTCCATTGGCTATTGTCATGCTAAGCTGGTCTATACCGTCAAAGTACATTTGGGCTTACGCTTCCAAGACACATGCTTAGACTTTATGCCACCAAATATTGGACTTATGCTGCCAAGACAAAAGCTTGGACTTTCTCAATTGCTAAGTACCCATGACTTAGACTTTCACCGCCAAGACTCATGCTTGGACTTTCCATGCCAAGACCCATGCTTGGACTTTTTAATTTCTAAGTACCCATGACTTGGATATTACCATTGCCAAGACCCATGCTTGGACTTTCCAATTTCCAAGTACCCAAGACTTGGACTTACCATGCCAAGTACACAGGACTTGGACTTTCCATGTCAAGTACACAAGACTTGGACTTTCCAATTTCCAAGTGTCCCACTTGGACTTCCCATGCCAAGTAGATAGGACTTGGGCTTTCCATGCCAAGTATACAAGACTTAGACTTTCCATCTGCCAAGTGTCCCACTTGGACTTCCCATGCCAATTGCACAGGACTTGGAATTTCCATGCCAAGTACACAATACTTGGACTTTCCAATTACCAAGTGTCCTACTTGGACCTCTCCATCATATGGTTACCATGTCAACCATATAATCAATGTTGGTGCAGGGGCACCAGATAATCAAACCTAGGTTTTAATTATGGTAAAGGTTCAAAGTTAAGCTCTTAATGTTATCTCACATGTTGTGTTGAGTGTGCAGGAAATGAATTAAGCTATACCAAGATCAGCGACACCCGGAGAATCTCGGGATGAAAAATCGTGGTGGTCAGGAAACACCAGGAGAACCTTGTTGGAGTCGAGGAACCTCGGTGGCGATCGAAAGATAAGCGACAAGTCAAGAGGACCAGAGGTAAGCACTGAGTGTGGAGTGATGGTAAGGTCGTGTCCTCCGTATGGGGACGACCGTAGGTGGCGATCCGACTAAGGCTTCCAGAGGAAGGTCTAGGTTGAGGTCGGACAGCAAGAAACCATCATAATTACCATTACTCAACATTTCATTGCTAACTCTATGCTATAGGTGAATGATCAAGCTATTAGTCGACTGAAGGCTAGTAGCAGTCGACTGATCCTATAATAAGTCGATTGCTGAGGGGCATCAGTCGACTGATGGTCAAGATGATCATCTTGAAGAAAGTCAAGATAAGCTCCACCAAAAAGGGGGGATGAGGAGCTTTGACCTAGATCTGGATCTCAACGAACCAGGGCTCAAATGGATATAAAAGAAGAGGCTTTTCACCTCTTTGCATAATCTAAGTTTGCTCTCAAGTGCTCCAACCATTCCAAGCTTCCGACAACAACGCTACGCCATCGTAACACTGACAATGCATGTCAACTCCATCTCGATTTATATAGCTTTCATCATGAAGCTTCTAGACAAGCTTATGTAGCTATCGGTTCTATTGGATCATCTTGTCCAAGAAAAAGAGATGGTTCAAGAAAGGGAAGGGAAAGGCAAAAGAAGCTATTGTTGTTGGGCAGAGCCCAAACAAGAAGAAGGAAAAGAAGTATGGAAAGAAACCTAAAAGCAAGCTGACTTGCTTTAATTATGGCAAGAAGTGTCACTTCGCTCGAGATTGTATCTAACTGAAAAAGGTAAATCCGAGTCTATATTCTTTTCCTGAGTATTATGTTGATAGTTTTGTGTTGTTAGTTGACTCTTATCCTTTGTGGATTATTGATTCAGGAGCATCCAACCATATAGCTCGGGATCCAGTTGCATTCGTAGAGTACTGTCGGGTATCAATTGGCAACAAATGGATATATGTAGGAAATAATGCAAGTGTTGAAGTCAAATGAGTTGGCATGTGCAAACTCAACCTTCGTGGTGAACGAACCTTGTTTTTACATGATGTCCTATATGCTCCTAAAATTCGATGGAATTTAATTTCCATCATATGTCTTCTTGATTTGGGTTATTATATGAATTTTTACAGTCAATCTGTAGAATTTAAAATTGACTCTGTGTCAATTGGATATGATATTTTAACTAATGGTTTCATGGTTCTTGATGTGGAACCAGATATCAATGAAAATGATAGTTATTTTTCAAACATTGCTCTAACTAGTGATGCAGATATATTTGATGATGTTTGACATGCAAGATTAGGACATATAGAATATGAATGAATGAATTGGTTAGCGAGAGAGGGCCTACTAGGCACTCGTGCTAAGATTGACTTATCTATATGTCAACATTGTCTTACTGGAAAGGCAACTAGGAAACCATTTAGTAATATTATTAGGGTTGATTCTCTATTGCAATTAGTTCATTCAGATATATCATCATGTCAAGTCGACCATGATGTAGTTAAGTCTTGATAAGTGGAGAAGTTAGGCAAACATAATCTTGGTAGATCAAGGTGTTGGATTTCCCTGACACCGACGTAGATGTGTATTCGAACATTTTTCATAAACATGCACACAGCGGAAGCAAAACAATACGATAATAAACTAATTTTATTACATCACACACACCACATGCATGCAGGATACAACAAGTATAACCATAATCACATATTTAAAATTTTTACAATAAAGGAAACTTTATATCTGGGTATACCTGACGAATCACATGAAGTAGGAATGACATCAACCATAGTGACCCTTCTAGTATCGCCTCTATCCGTATCCATGCCGAGTATCGTCGAGATAGATTCACAAGCTACGAGCCTCATCTTGACGAGAGATACAAGTCTCGTGTCGAAGATAATGTGATCCGAGAGACGATCACAAAATAAGTTCCACGAACTTGTCTCCTCGAAAGAGCTGGCCAATCAAATTGGTCGGCTGCACCTTGGTGGTCGGTAGCTGCAAGGATGGTTGGTGGCTGGACTGCTTGCTGAAAGGTGGCCGACAATTGGTGGATGGTCTATAGCTAGAGGAGGCGGCATCCAAGGGGTGGGCAACATCAAGGGTTGGGCAGCGGCAACCCTAAGGTGGGCAGCGGCAACAAGAGAGGAAGAGGAGAGGAGGTGCCTAGCGTTTCACAAAACCTTAACTAGTCCACGAAATATTTCTCCACCCTCTTATTTATAGAACACGTGTTCCTTGACCATCAAGAAACCTTAACGGTCATTGGTTCATGACCAAATCCCGTTAACCCGCTCTAATAACTTAAGTTAAAATAAACCAAACCGCGTTGGTCTATTTTAAGTTAAAACGAACCGAACCAACTTTGTTTCATTCATTTAAAACAAACCAAACCCCTTTGGTTTATTTTCCACCATTGTATTAGAACCAAACCGATTTGGTTCATCCATCATATCTTCATAAGGCTCGACCCATCCATGCTTCCGATGCGACTGAAACAATTTCATGCTCACTCCATGTTTGGTCCAACCAAACCAAGTCTCTCTCGATATGAGAATCTCATTCTCAAACTCATTTTAAATCCTTCAGATAACACTCGTAGTGCATGTAACCAAATAGGTTCTCAATTTATGTTGGTCGCCTATAATTAACCATTAATTATAGAACGATTATGAGTGGCACCTAGTAGTACATCATGATCCCCAATTAATCGAAAAATCAACGGATGATCCTAGAACATCTGAAATCTTTCAGCAACTATAGTAAATTATGCCCCGTTCCCTTCACTTATCTTATACCCACTTGGTTCAGGACATGGTCTAGAGTGTCAATCCCCACTAGGTTGACTAAGTCACACCTATCCCAAGTATTTACTTCCTCATCCTGCGAATTCTAGTTACTACACATGTATCCAAGAGTACTATACTCTAAACATGTAATTCTTTAGCCAAAGACTTTAGTAACAACCAGACGAGAGGTCATAGGGTATACATCTCCTCGCAAGGAGTGATGAATCCTCTATTGGCTATTCAAACACCTTCAGGCACTTTGACTTATTCCCAATTATCCCGGGTCCACATTTTCTCAGAGATGCTTACTTAAGATGTCAAAGCATAAGTCTCCATGACCAAGATGACTTGAGTACCTCAAGTTGAAGGAATATCGCACTTAAGCTGTAATAAGGACTTCATTGATATATCTGTATATGCAAAAAATCATATGAAGTCTTACAGCTAGTCACTCCAATGAACTAGTTACCATAACTAGCATCCACGATCAAATTCGGACATCCCAATGTCTCCAGGAAGTGAGAAACAACTGTTTGGATAAACTAAAGAGTATACCTCGTGCTAGTATCAACAGAATCGATGACATCCGTATGCATCAATTCATTGACTAGGGATAATTTCAATACATCACAATTACAGATGTAGAGAAACTCACTAGTTGTGATCCAATTACAAATTCTCTCATGATGTGAATCGTATTGCGGACATCCAGTAAATGAGTTTAAGATCTAATCAAATATATGAAAACATGTATACTCAAATAGTGAATCTTCATTTATCAAATAAATGAAACAACCATAAGGTGATTATTTTAGGATACCTTTAATATATAACTAATAAACTCTCACTTGGCATAATGAAAATCGCCATGGTACCCAATACCATAAGCTCTAACATGGCCCTCAAACTTACTTTGAGGTAAAGCCTTAGTTAAAGGGTCCGCTAAGTTCCTTTCAGTGGGAATCTTCTCGATTTATATTTCCTTTATACTGATGATCTCTCCACCTGCGGATTCGACTCTTTCCACCTCCAATTCTATATGGCATGAGACATCAGTGAAAGTCATGATACTCTCACTGTGAGTTGGGTTCTGCTTCATGATTTCCCAATAATCAGGAAGAGAGCGTATAACTGCTTGAACCTATTGTTCATCGATCAACTCATGACCTGAAGTTTTAAGCTCCTGAATCATATTCGACATCTCTCTTAAATGATGAACCATGAAAACATTCTGGTACATTTTATAGCTGTCAAACTTAATTGTCAACTGTTGAAGCTTACTCAGACTAACTCCACTGTATCTCTCTCTAAGGGCTACCCAGTCTGCATGAGCCGATGGATACGACTCATACTAAAGAACCAAGTCATCTACCATTGAACTAATCAATATGTCCTTAGTAGTAGAGTCCTTTTTCTTCCATACCTTATTGGTGTCAAAATCTAGTCTGTGCTATGCAGTTGTACCATCAACAGGTTCCACCATGTCCTGATGAACAACCTCAAGAACTTTTTGTTCCTCAAGAATATATTATATCTTGAGGTGCTAGATTTTGTAGTTTTTCCCGTTCAATTTCTCATCCTTGTTGAATTCTTCTATGATATTTTTAGTTGCCATAATCTACATAAATAAATAAATTATTTATTCAGTGTAAATTTAATGTATGTATTTTTTATTGACTCAATGTAGGTCTGAATTAGTTTACAAAATCAAATGGAAACTCTATTTCCACTCATATTCGTATGTTCTAATCTGATAAGCATTTATCAACTATATCACATATATCCCATTTAATGAACTAATCATTAAAAGAAAATGAACTAATAATTTCTTATTAAAAGAACTATTAATATATAACATTCTTTATTTATAACCTAAACAACTCTATTGGACAAGATAGACTATTACCACTCCCACTAGTACAAACACTTGCACAGTGGTAATAATTTCAAGTCCTATCTTCCATGACTCCACTAGGGTAGTCTCAAGCTGACCAACTTCAGAATTCTCTCCAATCTCCTCAAGATTTATCTCATCGGGATCCTCCTAATCCTTGTGTTGAAGTAGTTCCCAGTAGAATTCATCATGTGCTATCCACCCTTATAACGACCCCATATGTGATGTGCAACTACCATCCGATTGTTTGGCAAAGATCACACCAAGGCCCAAATCCGATAGTTGTCGAGTATTGAAAACTTCTTCTTCTCGAGTCTCTAGAAAAGACCATCAAGCCTCCCTATATGTACAATGACCCCTTCTGTAGGATTATAAACTATCCCATAGATAGCTTTCCTCAGTTTGTTTCGCAACACATCATGACATGCCATCGTAGTGATCATACATGCTATTTGAAATTGTAATTAATCAAGTCAGTAAAAAACCACTTAGCCAGTACAAAATCGGCTTAATTCAACTTATAAAGGCATAGACCTTACGAAAATAATCAAGAAAACCAATCTTCTTGAGTTTAGGAGTTTTCGATCGATGTGCCCAACTGACCAATGGACTCCACTGATAACTTTAAACTTCAAAAGTCAAATTCCGAGCTTGTTTGGACATCATCAATTAATTCTAAATCAGCCTTGGCCAAGAAATAAATTTGGCTAGCATCCTAGTCTGAGTTGTTTATACCGAGTTCAAGTTGTTCTAACAACTACTCAGTACTTTAGTTATTAGACATGTCAACCATCGTCAACGCTCCTTAAGTTGTGGCAGAGCACCACAAGCTCTAACGGAGCACCACTTTTGGTAGTCGAGCACCATATGTGTTGTCCGAGAACCATATGTGCCAATTGAGCACCACATGTGCTAGTCGAGCACCATATTATACAGAAAGCATCACTCCTTAGTCTTGATGTATGAATCATAGTTAAAGTTAGGAATTACTTGTGATTTAATATGCATGTTAAGTGTGCAGGCTTAATAGGAAAGTCCTAGTAAGTCATGTTGACAGAATACTAGGCAGGAGACTTGACAAATTAGGAGGACCAGACACCAGGTACGAAGTCTAGATGGGTCAGGAGACCGGACATCTAGCATGAAGACCGATTAGGTTAGGAGACCAAACAATCGACATGAAGTCCAACTGGGTCAGGAAAATAGGACAATTGGTGGGTCAAATTGGATGTGAAGAATGATAAGTCCGGTTAGACAATCGATAAGTAAGCCTCGAGTGAAGAGGTGAGACCGAGTCCTAAGGTGGGGACAAAGCTAGGCATCAATCTGACGGATAGTTCATGTGAGACTAAGAAGTCGAGATCGGGTAGTATTACCACTGTCATCCCATTTCATATTGTATTTTGTGTTAATCTCATTTTACAAATATCAAGTCACCTAATTGGTTTCCAGTCGATTGAGGTCTAGTCGACTGGGTATGGTTCAGTCAACCGGGATGCCTAATTGGCAAGGCAATTATTGATCGATCGGAGATTTGGTGACAAAAATGGAAAGAGCTCCAATCGACTGGGGAGGTCCAGCCGACTGGAAAGGCAAATTTCTCAATGCAGATCCAGGTGACTTGGAGTCGACTGGACCAGGTCCAGTCGATTGGAAAGATCGATGTACCAAATTGACGAACTAATTTGGAGTCGGTTAGAGGGTGTTCAAGTCGACTAGAATAGGCTTATAAAAGAAATGGAGGACTAGCTCTAAGAACAACAATTCTACAATAACGAAGTGTTGTCACAGTCATTCGCAATCTACAAAATATTTGACAAGCTGACATTCCGACACTTTGAGCTTCGACTTCATCTTCGAATTGTTGGTATAACTTTATAATTTCATTTCGCTTTGTTTGTACTTAATTTCAATATGATAGGAAGCTTGTTTCTTATCCTACAACATTTGTAAAAAGTGAATACCCTCTGAGTTCGAGAGTTTTGAATCGGAGGGCCTTTTAGTGGATTGCCCATCGAGGTAGCTCTCGGAGAGCTACGAACCTTAGAGTAGCAACCCAGCTAGGGTTGTGAACAAAGTAAAAAATATTTGTCTATTTGTTTTGTTTTATTTTATTCTGCATCATAACTCTTTATTTTAAAAGCAAACAAAAAGTTTTAAAAAGTTAATAAGAAAATTTTATAACTTCCGAGATTCAGCCCCCTCTCTCGGAAATCTCGATCCAACACCATAAGCTCTGGTCGAGCACCAATTGTGCTAACCAAGCACCACTTTTGCTAGCTGAGACCATATGTGCTAGATGAGCACCAGAAACCCTGACCGAGCACCATATGTGCTAGTCGAACACCACAAGCTCTGGCTAAGCACCACTTGTGCTAGTCGAGCACCATATATTCTGGCTGAGCACCATATGTGTTGGTCCAGCACCACATGTGCAAGATGAGCATCACTTGTGCCAATTAAAAAATATTTGTCTATTTTTTTGTTTTATTTTATTCCATTGCATAACTCTTTATTTTAAAAGCAAAAGAAAAGTTTTAAAAAGTTAAAAAGAAAATTTTATAACTTCCAAGATTCACTCCCCCCCCCCCTCTCTTGGAAATCTCGATCCAACACCACAACTCTGGCCGAGCACCAATTGTGCTAATTGAGAACCACTTGTGTTAGCTGATACCATATGTGCTAGATGAGCACCACAAGCCCTGACCAAGCACCATATATGCTAGCCGAGCACCACAAGATCTGGCCAAGCACTACTTGTGCTAGTCGAGCACCATATATGCTAGTCAAGCACCATATGTGTTGATCGAGCACCACATATGCTAGTTGAGCACAATATGTGCTAGCCAAACATCATATATGCTAGATGAGCACCACAAGCTCTGGTTGAGCATCACTTGTGCTAGCCGAGTACCATATGTGATGGTCGAGCACCACAAGCTCGGGCTGAGCACCACATGGCAGTTTAGTTTCCCACTCGGGAACCACTCAACAGGCGAAGCTCCCACTTGGGAACAACTCGACAATCAATTTTCCACTCGAGAAATATCAAAGAAAAGCTGAGCACTTTGTGCTCCTTTGTCTCGAGCATTCAAAATTCTCGGACAACACTATTCTCACTCAGGCAATCGCTCAACAAAAATCTTATTTTCGAGATTTCTTCTACTGTTCATCTTCTTCCTTGCGAAGAAATCATGAACAACAATTCATGCATAACTCTAATGTAATCTTACACTGTTCTGATATCAATATTGGTAAGATTACAAAATATAATGCATGAGTTTAACTACAAATATCGTAAACACTTACAGTATTCTTTCACTTCCAAGTTCTTCTTCCTGCCTACTTCGGAAAAGATCTTTGGACCTCTTTTTGTTGTCTGAAGAGCGATCATAGTATAAAAATCAGAAAGTTTTTCTTGGTTCACAAACCCAATTCCAATAGTGCCTCAGATGTTCTCTTGCAACCCACACATGACTTTCATTCTTCCAATCAACTCGTTATAACTTGGATGAACACCTCTCAGAAACCTCCCACAGACCTTTCCTCTCCAAACAATAAAGCCTTGCCTATGCAACATATGCATAGTCACAACTTATAAGCAACAACCTAATGTTAATATCGAAGACCCTTCATCTCCTTCGGCTTCATAGGTTACGCACAGTAATGTGCAATAATGCACACATAACCTTCTCACACTTTATTAAGTGTTGGATCGATTTGAGCGCTAGAGGGGGGGGGGTGAATAGCGATAAAAAAAACTTTTCGTAATCGTTCGAATTGGCACGAGTAAACGCAGCGGAAAGATAGCAATAAATAAATAAAAACACGAGGGGTTTTTACTTGGTTCGTAGCCTACGGCTACTACTCCAAGGCCCTAGTGGTCCTTGACCACGCACGGAGGGCAAATACTAAACGAACTCCTTCTCGATAGAGATAGGAGTTAAGCGAATACAAAAACTTAATAAAGATTCAAGGTAGAGGGACACTCCCCCTCTCCTTGATATGATTTAATGCTTGAAACTAAAGACAACTTATACAAAATTAAAGATTATACCGACGACTTCAAGGATTGGAGGTTGAAGCTTTAGTCGTCGTCTCGGCAGCGCTTCGTCGTAGGGATGTCGGAGAGTCGGAGCGTATCGAAAGCACTTGGAAGCTTTTGAATTGATGAAAAACCCTAGGTTTGGCCCTCCTTTTATAGCCTTTAAGCCCCTCAACGAATGGGTCTTCAACCAATCACAAATGGGCACAAAACTCCTTGAAAAATGGTGATAAAGCTTGACTCCTCGAGGCTGATTTTTGACCACCGGTTGAACTAGCCGGTTGAACTGCCGCTGGTTGAACTGGCCGGTTGAACTACTGCCGGTTGAACTGGCCGGTTGAACTGGCAGCCACGTTTTTTTGACTAAAAAAGGAGTTTAGCTCAAAATACAAGTGAATTCGATGGCCACTTGCCGTCTGATCTCAACATAGACCTTCCATGGGAAGTCTTGGGTTGGATCGTCGCCTAAGGACGTCCCCGTACAAAGGACACGACCTCACTTACACTTGCACACACGAGCTTACCTCGATACTTACTTGTCGCTTTTGCTTCCGGCCTTCCACTCGATTCCTTCGGCTCCCTCCGAAGTAACTCGAGTGTCGCCCGACCACCGCGGCTTCCTTCGGGTGTCGCTAGCCTTCAGCTCTAGCATTGAGACTTTTCTGCACACTTGATTTAGCTCGTGAGATAACAATATAAGCTTAACTTTGTATCGTTTGCTATAATCAAAACATAGATTCGACTTAGGTGCCCACTGCACCAACAATCTCCCCCTTTTTGATTTATGGCAAACCCACATACAAAGTTAAGCAAGCATGAAGAATAATAATGTGCATGAGAGAAAAAAAATGAAGATTAAGTTGGAGTAGTAAGGATTTTCTTCAAGTACTCCCCCTTGAGGAAACCTCCCCCTTGACCGAGGGTGAGTCTTTGAAGAAAGACCTTAATCCTCCCCTTTGAGGGTTGCTTTAAGTAATTAAAATTAGCTTTAGTAAAACGTTTTAGTTAAGCCCTTTCTCCCCCTTAAGTAAAACACTAACGACATAAATAAGTTAAGAATTCTCTTAACTTGGCCTTTTGTCAAAAGTTAAATAAGTTCTCAAAACCTAAAGTTAACTTTTGGTTTAAACATGAAGTAAGAGTTAAGTTATCAAAAAATTTTGACCCCTTAACTTTGGCCTTTTTCTCCCCCTTTTGCCGTATATCGAAAAGAGTAAGGGGTGTGTGGAAATCAAAATAATTGCTAAATTTAAAGTCCAAGCATGTTCCACATTTTTTTATTAAAAAAATAGTATATTGAAAATAAGCTCATCTATGAAATGTTCGACTCATATTTGGCTTGATTGATATGAAGGATCAACCGATCTGGTCTCGGTTAGTATGTATGATTATACTCCATGGTTCATAGCGATGCACTAGCTCTACATCTGGAACCAGTAAGGTCCTAACATCTCACGCCCATCGTGGCTAAGTACACAAACACATTAGTCCTATGTGTTGTGAGATGTATTGGCTCCTTAAATCTATAGGTGCATGATATCTAAGGTATGTCCTATGCTAGTTCCATGAAAAAGTAAGAAATAGTAGTAAGAAAATATAATTTGCAAGTTCCTATTCTATTACGCACATGCCTAATTTTCGTCTCAAGAGACTAAATTCGTCTTCGGGTAGTGGTTTAGTAAATATGCGCTAGGTTAGACTTGAGTCAACATATTCGAGTTGTATGGGCCGTTGGCTACATGTTCTCGAATGAAATGGTGTTTACCTCTATATGCTTTGTTCTTGAATGGCATATAGGGTTCTTAGTTAGATTATCGAACTTATGTTGTCTACAAAATTTTAGTTTTGGTGAAGTCCAACCTAAAGTCTCGGAGAGTGTGCTTCATCCAAAGAAGCTGAGTTACACACTCACCCATCGCAACGTATTCGGCTTCGGTGGTAGATAAGGCAACACAATGTTGCTTCCTACTGCACCAACTCACTAGACTTGAGCCGAGTAGTTGACAACAACCACTCGTGCTCTTTCTATCGAGTTTACTACCGGCATAATCCGAATCGGAGTAGCCGATTAGTTCGAACTCCGTAGATCTAGGGTACCAAATACCAACGTTAAGTGTACCCTTAAGATATCTAAGGATACGCTTAACTAGGGTTAGGTGAGACTCCTTAGCAGTTTGAAACCGCGCATACTTCTTATGAATAGGATGTCGGGTCGACTCGCAGTTAAGTATAGGAGACTCTCCTATAGTACTTTAAGTCAATGGACTTACTTTCTAGGTCTTCTCCTATGTTAACATTAATCGCCATTGGGGTGTTTATTATCTTAGCGTCTTGCATTCCAAATCTTTTAATTAACTCCTTAGTGTATTTTTGTTGATATAGGTATATACCATCCTTAGTTTGTTTAATTTGTAGACCTAAAAAGAAACTTAACTCACCTACTAAGTTCATTTCAAACTCACTTTCCATGAGTGAAACGAACTCGTTTAGTAAGGCTGAGTTAGAGGTTCCAAAAATTATATCGTCTACGTAAATTTGAGCTATGAATATTTCTTTACCTAAGGTTTTTACGAAGAGAGTTGGGTCAACTAAGCCTTGGTTAAACCCTTTTGACTTAAGATGGATTGAAAGTCTCTCGTACCAAGCTCGAGGAGCTTGTTTAAGTCCATAGAGAGCTTTCTTAAGTTTTAGAACATGGTCGGGTTTATCTAGATTTTCGAATCCGGGGGGTTGGCTAACATAAACTTCTTCTTTAATGTATCCATTTAAGAATGCCGACTTAACATCCATTTGAAACAACTTAAATCCTCGATGTGCGGCATAAGCTAGCAACATTCGAATGGATTCGAGTCTAGCTACTGGGGCATAGGTTTCGTCGTAATCTAAGCCTTCGACTTGACTAAACCCTTTGGCGACTAACCTAGCCTTGTTTCTAACTACTTCACCTTTATCATCAAGCTTATTTCGAAACACCCACCTTGTTCCAATTATCGTTTTGTCTTTAGGTGGTGGTACTAATTCCCACACTTCATTCCTCGTAAATTGAGCTAGCTCTTCTTGCATTGCAATAATCCAATCGGGATCAAGAAGAGCTTGTTCAATTGATTTGGGTTCTATCTTTGAAATTAAGGAAATTTGACTAAGATTCCTATAGGAGGCTCTAGTTCGAACTCCTAGATTAGGATCTCCTATCACTTGATCGATAGGGTGGTCAGTCTGAATCCTAGATTGGGTTGGGTTTGTTTCACCTAATGCTTGATCAATGGTGTGGCTTGGTTGAATACTAGTTTGACTCGGATCACTTGTCACTTGGTCGATAAGAGAAGTTGGTTGATGTGGATGAGACTCGATCTCAGGGTCAGAGTTAGGTCTAGTATGAGTAGGCTCGCTAATTGGGGTTGCCGGGGGTTTTGTAGGTTCATGTCCTTCATCAAATACTACATTGATAGTCTCCTCAACTCTAAGGGTGTCGTGGTTATATACTCTATAAGCTCTACTTGTAGTCGAGTATCCTAGAAAGATTCCGGTCGTGGTTTTGGATGTAAATTTACCTAGGTAATCCTTAGTATTTAGGATATGTACCTTACACCCAAATACCCTAAAGTAATTGATGTTAGGTACTTTATCGTGATAAATCTCGTACGAGGTCTTAAGGTGCCTCTTTACCATAAGGATCCTATTCTGGACATAGCAAGCCGTGCTAACGGCTTCTGCCCAAAACCTATCGGGTAGGTCGTATTCATTCAACATGGTCCTAGCGGCTTCTTGTAGAGTTCGATTTTTCCGCTCCACTAGGCCATTTTGTTGAGGGGTCCTAGGGCAAGAGAATTCATGGTGGTATCCGTTTAGGTTACAGAAGTCGGTGAACCTTTGATTTTCGAATTCACCACCATGATCGCTTCTAAGTCTTTTAACCTTAAGATTTTTCTGATTCTCAATTAATTTGAATAAATTGATTAATTGATCTAGGGTATCATTTTTATGTTTGATGAACCTAACCAAGGTAAACCTGGAGTAGTCGTCAATTATGACTAAGCAATATTGACTTTTATTGAGTGACTTGGCTCCATGTGAATCGAATAGATCCATATGTAGGAGCTCAAGTACACTTGAGGTTCGTTCTTGGTTAGTTAACTTGTGTTGTGTCCTAGGTTGTTTTCCTTGTTGACAAGCATTACAAATTTTATTAACCAAGTTGTTGAGGTTGGGTAAGCCTCTGACTAAGCCACTCTGACTCATCTTGTGGACGAGTCTTGGGTGCGAGTGACCGAGTCGTCGGTGCCACAACCATGATTCCTCTTGCCGTGTCATAAGACACTTAGTTGAGGAGTTAATTAAGTTGATAGTGTAAATGTTGTTATTCCTAGTCCCTTTAAGAATTGTTTTAGAGGTTTCGTTTGTATTAATTATGCATTCATTTTCTAGAAATACGACCTTATAGTTATTGTCACATAATTGGCTTACGCTAAGCAGGTTATATTCAAAATTCTCTACAAGTAATACATTTTTAATAACAAAATTCGAGTTAAGCTCGATATCACCTGAACCGATGATTTTGAGCTTGCCGTTATTCCCAAAGGCTACCGATCCTTGTCGTTTGAATCGAAGCTTTGTGAATTTGAGTTGATCCCCGGTCATGTGTCGGGAGCAACCGCTGTCCAACATCCATTGATCCTACACACAAGGTGGTTGGATTGGATGTTAGATTTTTTATTTAAAAAAAAATGATTGTAAGTTGTTAAACCTAGGTCATCTCACCTATGTCTATATGATCAAGCATGTTATGTGTGTTTTTTTTGTGAGATGACTTCCAATTAAGTTGATTTAGTGCATTTAGGTTCAAGTAACTTGTGTTAGATTTGGATTTAACCCAAGGCTTGTCAAGTTTACCTTTTCAAGATCATGGCTTCCAGGTCGTGGCGAGGCACAGGGGCCTTCTTTTATCGGATCATCGACCACTTCCTTAGACAAAGTCATGTTCAAGAAAATGATGACTTGACTCACCTAAGACTATTTCCTAGTCTAACTAGTTATTTTTGAAAAGAGGCTCCCCGAGGCTCAATCTTTTCGAAGGATTTTAGTTGGTTATTTGAAAAGAGGCTCCCCGAGGCTCAATCTTTTCGAAGGATTTTTTAGTTGGTTATTTGTGTATTCCAAGTGAGTTAAAAAAAAACAACAAAAAAAAACTAAGCATGCAATTTCTAAGTTAAAGCACAAACATGTTTTGTACTGACTCCCCCTAGACGGTTGAATCGGTTCGGTCTATCCACATAGTGGATTTGGTCCTTGGGAACCCAGTACGAGTTAGATCCTATAGTTGAAATCAAAGTGGTCTTAGGGACCCATGCTTGGACACATTTTTTATGTCTACTTACGATTGACATATACGACTTATTGGTCGTGTTTGAGCTAAACCCTAGTCCGGCCTTGTTGTACACGGCCCTTTGCGATCCAAGTAGGAGGTCAAGTCCTTTGGATCCCAAAGTAAACCTTTCCAACGTATTCCTAAGATCTTCGACTTGACTTTTCAAGAGTGAGTTCTCAACTTCGAGTTTTTCAACCCGAGTTGAGTCCTTCTCTTGAACTCGACTAGTCGAAGAGGTTAGGGAGACCTCGTGTTTGAGGAGTTTAACTTCCTCAACCAGGGTCTCGACCTTGGACTCGGACTTAGCTAACTTCCTAGACAAAAACCTAACTGTATTATGTAAAGTATTAAATAAAGTACGACTCACCTTAAGGGTATCTTTTGAACCAGATGCGTATCCGTGGCTTGACTTGAAGGTTGCTTCGTAGTCCGAATCATCCTCCGGTTCTGACTCAAGTTCGGGTTCGGTCTCCGTGTCTGACTCAATTGATTTCGCCATGAAGACGTGGTCTTCGTCTTCTTCGGATGACGCTTCTTCCCATGTCGCGTTGAGGGCCTTCTTGTGCTTAGGTCCTTGGTGGTTGAGCTTGGGGCACTCGGACTTGATATGTCCAAACCTGTTACACTCATAACACCTAATATTAGAACTTTTAGGTTTACCTTGGTTGGGTCGAGTCGTGGTTCGCTTTCGTCCCTTGGCTATTCTTCGAGCTAGGTTCATTAGTTCGGCAGTCAATTCCGGGTCAACTTCTTCTTCGGACTCGTCTTCCTCCTCGGTTGGTGGTGGCTTGCTTGCGATTTTCTTCTTCTTTGATCCTGCAAATAAAGCTATACCCCTCTCGGGTTCCGAGTTGGATTGTTCATGTAATTCGAAATCGGAAAAGAGTTCATCTAACCTAATTTTAGAAAGATCCTTGGAGACCTTGTAGGCATCAACCATGGATGCCCACAAGGTAATCCTCGGAAAAGAGTTTAGAACATACCTTATAAGGTCGCGGTTTTCGACCTTTTGCCCGATTGCGTGTAAGTTGTTGACGATGTCCTGGACCCGGGCATGGAGTTGCGTCGCGGATTCGTGTTCCTGCATTTTTAGTGTATACAATTTATTGAATAACAAATCACGCTTACATACCTTGGCTTGATCCGATCCTTCGTGTAACTCGATTAGTTTAGTCCAAAGATCCTTTGCGCTTATGAAGGGGCCGACGCGATTTAACTCCTCCTTGGATAGGCCGCATTGGAGGATTTGTGTTGCCTTGGCGTCGGCTTCGACTTGTCGTTTTGTTGCAACGGTCCATTGATCATAATCCAAGGAGTCACCCACTTCATTAGTCGGAAGTGTGAAACCCGTTTGGATTATGATCCACATCTCGAGTTGGGTTTTGAGAAAGCATTCCATCCGACCCTTCCAATAACGGAAGTCATCTCCGTTATAAAACGGAGGTCGGATGGTGCTAAAACCCTCGAGATGGGCCATTAAAACAAAAAGACAAAAAGAGACGAAGACCGAAAAGCTAGCAAAGACAAAAACTCAAAAACAAGTACCAAGACTTGCATCTTGGATTAGTAGTGCGGGAGAGAATTTAACAAACAAAATAAATAGAAATAAACAGAATTAAAAGAAAATAAATCTGTAAAAAAAAGCTAGATTGGTGGTTTCACCAAATCTTAGCAACCCCCGGCTCTGATACCAATTGTTGGATCGATTTGAGCGCTAGAGGGGGGGGTGAATAGCGATAAAAAAAACTTTTCGTAATCGTTCGAATTGGCACGAGTAAACGCAGCGGAAAGATAGCAATAAATAAATAAAAACACGAGGGGTTTTTACTTGGTTCGTAGCCTACGGCTACTACTCCAAGGCCCTAGTGGTCCTTGACCACGCACGGAGGGCAAATACTAAACGAACTCCTTCTCGATAGAGATAGGAGTTAAGCGAATACAAAAACTTAATAAAGATTCAAGGTAGAGGGACACTCCCCCTCTCCTTGATATGATTTAATGCTTGAAACTAAAGACAACTTATACAAAATTAAAGATTATACCGACGACTTCAAGGATTGGAGGTTGAAGCTTTAGTCGTCGTCTCGGCAGCGCTTCGTCGTAGGGATGTCGGAGAGTCGGAGCGTATCGGAAGCACTTGGAAGCTTTTGAATTGATGAAAAATCCTAGGTTTGGCCCTCCTTTTATAGCCTTTAAGCCCCTCAACGAATGGGTCTTCAACCAATCACAAATGGGCACAAAACTCCTTGAAAAATGGTGATAAAGCTTGACTCCTCGAGGCTGATTTTTGACCACCGGTTGAACTGGCCGGTTGAACTGCCGCCGGTTGAACTGGCCGATTGAACTGCCGCCGGTTGAACTGGCCGGTTGAACTGGCAGCCACGTTTTTTGACTAAAAAAGGAGTTTAGCTCAAAATACAAGTGAATTCGATGGTCACTTGCCGTCCGATCTCAACATAGACCTTCCATGGGAAGTCTTGGGTTGGATCGTCGCCTAAGGACGTCCCCGTACAAAGGACACGACCTCACTTACGCTTGCACACACGAGCTTACCTCGATACTTACTTGTCGCTTTTGCTTCCGGCCTTCCACTCGATTCCTTCGGCTCCCTCCGAAGTAACTCGAGTGTCGCCCGACCACCGCGGCTTCCTCCGGGTGTCGCTAGCCTTCAGCTCCAGCATTGAGACTTTTCTGCACACTTGATTTAGCTCGTGAGATAACAATATAAGCTTAACTTTGTATCGTTTGCTATAATCAAAACATAGGTTCGACTTAGGTGCCCACTGCACCAACATTAAGTACATGAATTATCGAAGGTCTTCTGGTCTTAGCCAAGCATTCTCTCGTGAGCTCTCATACATTTCCAACTACATATGAGATAACTTCTCTTCTTCTTATTCTACATTACTTTTTCTGTATTTAATATATTTTCTTCCATCAATAACCTATCTGACTTAGGCATCAGAGGGTCGTTAATCGGGAAATTGACGACCGTATGACCTGTGTTAACTTTGATAAGAAAGGACAGGAGATTTACTATTGCGGTCAGAATGAACCCCTCCTCGGTGGCACAATATCGAAGGAAAAAAATTGTACTGCATCAATAAATAATAGGTGACTTCTTTCTCCTCCATTTGATCTAACAAAAGATAATCTCTGTTTGTCTCTAGGACTAAGATGCAAGGATAGAATGTCTTTGTAATCTTTTAAGTATTTCTGATTCGATCTTTAATTACAGTATATTATAGATATTTTTCCTTCAATGAAATGATAAATTTTAAAATGCTAAATTGTTGGATCTCTCACTGCAAACGCTTCTTGATTTGTTTTAGCGATCGATAAAAAAAATTTATAGGACTGAATCGATCGTTGTCAAAAATAATCGAACCGATCGCTAGCTCTCAAGATTAATGGAACCAAAGATTTGAATATAGGATGCTAACTAAAAAACAATCTCTATTTTATTATTATTATTATTTTATTTTAGCATAGTTGGCTTTCCTTTGACCTCGGTTAGATGAATCACGCCTACGGCGTCTTCCAAACTTATTAGAAATGGAATATTAAACTTTTGTCTTCTTCCTTCAATATTATAGATATTTTAACCTTAAGAGGATAAGCATACTGTATCATCTCTTCCACACCCATTTACTTTATGAATCTCACAACATAGACATATAAACTCCTTTTCAATTAAACATGCAGATTTTGTTTTCTTGTTATTAATCGTTTGCGCATAAAAAACATACATCTAATTGAGGAGCAGTTAAAATATCAAACAAAACAGAGGCCTGACAGCCACGTGAAACCCTCTTTCTTAACCCTTCCGTCTGAAACCAAACAAGCTCCTCCTGGTCATGATGTCAAGCAAAGTTGCAAGATCAGGCGGCAACAACTGAATTAAAGATTGCTTATTATATATATATATATATATATATATATATATATATATATATATATATATATATATATATATATATATATATATAGTTGCAAGATCAGGCGGCAACAACTGAACTGCTTGATACAGACGATACGAGGTGGCCGGCAACGGCATTACTAGCCAAAACAGTCGACGCAATCTACTCGCATTAAATTGTTCATACGTCAAACTCTCCATCATGAACAGAGCAAGCATGCATCAAGTGTTAGATTTAATTTAAAAAATGCGTCACCCATTTTAAAAATGTCACCCATATTATCCTTACGGAAGGAAGGATAAATACATTTGAATAAGGATCGAATTTTATTTTTAGTAAGGTGGGAATATTTGCATCGGATCTTAATTCTCCATCGCACTTGTCAATCGTATCAAAGTCAAAACCCCGTGATTAACCCCTTTATCAGCGCCTTAGGATGGGTCAGTCGGGATCACTGGATTGACGGTTCCAACCTTTTACACAATGATAATTGATACTATTGTGACCTAATTTTGAGATTAGAATAAAGAAGCTCATGCGCGAAACACTGACTGAGCCGGTGGAACCTGACCTAGGAGGGTTGATCAGACTGGCAAGATAAAGATGTAGAAATGAGAAGATAAGTTCTAGGACTAAAGAGAGATCAAATGAGTGACCCAGGGTACAGGTTTGAAAGTTGACTCGGTAAATGAGTCTGAGATTGACTCAGCAAGTGAGTCGGGAGTTGACTCGAATAGTTACAGCAAGCATAAGGTAATGAGTCTCAGAATCAAAGTAGGTCTAGGTATTAATAAATAATGTATACCTGGATGACAATTAATCAGGAAGATCCCACCAAGAGAAGGACGAGTCAATATTTTACCTAGCAAAGAAAGAGAGGGTGAAGAAGAGGGAAAGAATATTTCCCGAGACATTCATCTATAGGAATTTGTTATATAATAAACTAGGGTCCCGCACATAATATTCTGAGGAGTCTCCACTCCTTATCTTCTTAACAGAATGATTCTCTAGGAAGGAGGAGCCTCCACGTGGATGGTGATGGGAATAGTTCATTACCGAACAACTAGCAAAGGGAGAAGAGGATAAAAACCAAGGAAGATGGAGATAGAAGGAGAGGATTCTAATTCTGATCGCACCAGAACTTCAGGGGGAGATTGCATCGTCGGAGAGGAAGAGGAAAGAAGTAGGAAGAGGTGACTATTGGGAGCTAGCTCCATTTCTCTGTTCTTGTATACTGTAAGTATTGTAAGGGGTTTTTCCTCTACCTCTGAAAGCATTTTCCAAGAAAGAGGAGTTTTATAGTGAAAGTGC
This sequence comes from Wurfbainia villosa, assembly GCA_025175895.1. Lineage (NCBI taxonomy): Eukaryota > Viridiplantae > Streptophyta > Magnoliopsida > Zingiberales > Zingiberaceae > Wurfbainia > Wurfbainia villosa. The sequence goes on along the minus strand of CM045992.1, from coordinate 30,143,510 downwards.
TTTGACACTGCAGCTCGTGATAGAGCTTATCTCGTGGAGTAGGAATTAGAATTCCGAACCACGTTAAATCTTGTGCCTTGTTTCTCTGTGTTGGTTTTTCTTATCATATATTCATTTTTCTCATTACTGTTGTGGCCGGAGAGAACCCTAAGCCTCTTGAACGCTCTTTGGCGTTAAAGGGAGGTGAGAAAATCTGCGTACGTCTGCATCAGTTGGCACTGTCTATGGGAAACATTATTGAGCAAGACGTCGAGATGCAGCCAGAGGAGATACAACTCCAGTAGCCTCTTCTACGGAAGATAATCTCATTACCTTATTACCATCACAACTGAGGGTCATGGTGGACAAAACTATAGTTGAAGTCTTGGCCAAAGAGAGGAGGAGGACAGGATATCTTCATCCTCATTTTGATGAACCCTCTCCTCGAGAGCAGCTTCATGAGAGGCCTCCTCCAGTCCGACCCATGACAACGCCATACACCGAAGTATTACAAGGCGATGGACCGGTAGGGAGAGTGTATCAAAATACCATACTGATGACACAAATCAGGCGGGAAGAGCAAGGAGAAAGTCAGTCCACTAGGGCTCCAGAAATCTATGAGCCTAGTCCATTCACCGTCGACATTCTTTCTGAGTTGCCACCTTCATACTTCAGAAATCCCCAAGTGGAGAAGTATGATGGCACAACTGATATGGAAGAACATTTGTCACAATTCACTAGGGCTACCTCTTTTCATTGCTATACAGATGCCCTTAAGTGCTAAGTTTTCGGCACCACATTAACAGGCTCTGCAGAGAGATGGTTCAGTGCCCTACCTCCTAGATCTATCACCTGCATTGCTAATTTTCAGGGAGTTTTCTGCCAAGAGTTTGCTAGCTGCAAGACCTATAAACACAATGCTTCAATCTTATTACATATTAGGTAGGAACCCTTAGAATCTCTCAGAGTTTATCTTCATCGGTTCACCTCCACTGCTAGGAATATCCCTTCGATGGGGTCAGATATTCTGAGAGTGGCCATCCCGCATGGGTTGAGAGAGAGACTTTTCCTTAGTTCCTTATTGAGAAAACCAGTGGCCAACTATGAGGAATTGCTAAGCCGCACCGAAGAGTACATAAATGAAGAAGAAGAGCTGAAAGTTAGGTGAGCCAAACAGAGGGCAAAAGTCATCCCAACCAAGAGAAGTTGTCCCCTAGCTCCATGAGCACTCCCCCGAAGGGAATATGTGCAACCTTTCATACCAAAAGCTCTTAGGCCCAGACTATTGATGTTAGGGACTCGTCCAGCGCCTCCCTTACAAGTCATGGCCACCGACGCCATCCTTCCCCCAAGAACTTGGAAGGAGCGAGAGATGGAATCTTATGACTAACAGGGTCTTCTCCAAAGTCTAGTCAGGTATAGGGGGGTCCCCCATAAACCCCCAGCTCCTTTCTTTTGTCAGTATCATATGGAGTATGGTCATACCAATGGTTGGTGTTTTAAGTTACAAGAGGAATGGGAGTGCATCTGAGCCACATATCCACATCTGCGACCTCAGACAGGAGGACAGGGAAGAAGAGGTCAATGACCTAATATAGCACACCTAGGACCCTATGACCAAAGACTTCAAGCTCCCCTCCAGCCAAACCAGCAAATTCTTGTTCGGAAGGGTACTTCACAAGGAGGGTCAGCAGGCGAAGGACCTTCATCTTCCCTGAATGATATCCCCACATGAGGAATTATTTTTGTTATTGCGGGAGGACCTACTGATGGAGACTCCAATAGGGCTCGAAAGTCCTATGCCCACCTCATGGAATGTTTAGCCATTGGAACAGAGTAAGCTGTCCAGAGTATGCCACCAATATCTTTCGAGCCAGAAGATCTGTGAGGCATCCTGTTACCTCACACGGATGCTCTGGTAATTCAGCTTTCTCTTCTCAACTATGAGGTAGCCCAAGTCCTAGTCAACTCGAAAAATTCAGTTAATATCCTTTTTCAGGAGGCATTCGGACAAATGCAGTTGAGAAATACACAACTAGAGGACATGGCTACTCCCTTATTCGGATTCGCGGGACATATGGTGCATCTCGTAAGACAAATCTCTTTGCCTCTCATTCTGGGTGAAAAACCCAGACAAAAAACCAATATCATTCCTTTTCTCATAGTGGATGCTCCATCCACTTATAATGCTATTTTGGGTCATCCTTTTCTATGTATTTTTCAAGCGGTGGCTTCCCCCTACCATCAGAAAGTAAAATTCCCAGTTGGACAGGTGATCGGGGAAGCAAGGGGAGAACATAAAGCTGCTCGAAGTTGTTATGTACAAATGGTAAGGGATGATCAGAAGAAGGCAAGAGTAGATGACCCTAAGGGGAAGGTCATCGTCATCTCTGACGTATGCGTGCTGGAAGAGTCACATCCCAGAGCTGAGAAAATAGAAGAAGGGGAGTCTGTAAAAATAACCCCTGGCAAAGTCACTTGGATGGCTCAATAGCTAGAGATAAAAGAAGAACTGGTGGCCTGTTTGAAGAAAAATGAAGATATCTTTGCCAAGGATGTGCATAACCTTACGAGAATAGATCCCCATATTGTTGAACACTACCTCAACATCACTCAGGGAGTCTGACCTGTCCAGCAAAAGCGACGACACTTCGAACCCAAGAAGGATAAAGTTATTGTCGGAGAAGTAGATAAATTATTACAAGCGACTCATGTCAAAGAAATTCAATTCCCTGAATGGGTATCTAATATAGTTCTGGTCCCTAAGCCCTCTGGGCAGTGGAGGATGTGTATCGACTTTCGTGATTTAAATAAAGCATGCCCTAAAGACTGCTACCCCTTGCCTTGCATTGCTCAGTTGGTTGACTCTACCGTGGGGTACTAAGTTGTTTCTCTCATGGATGTCTACCAAGGGTATCACCAGATACCACTAGTGAAAGATGATCAGAAGCGTGTCATTTTTGTGATGACAGGAGGGTTGTATGCTTATGTAGTGATGTTTTTTAGCATAAAGAATGCAGGAGCTACTTATCAATGACTTATGGATAAAATTTTTATAGAATAAAAAGGTTAGAATGTAGAAGTATATGTTGACGACATTCTTATCAAATCAAAAATCACTTGGGATCTGATTATAGATCTGGAGGATACTTTTGTCACCCTTAGGCGATACAACATAAAGTTGAATCCCAAAAAATGTTTGTTCGGGGTGACGAGTAGGAAATTTCTGAGGTATATTGTGATAGAAAAGGGATTGCAAGCCAATCCGGAGAAAGTGAAAGCATTGTGTAACATGAGGTCACCTACTAATCTATCGAAGACTCAAAAGTTAGCAGGAAGAATAGTTTTCTTGTCTCAATTTATAGCCAGATTGGCAGACAAGGGGCTACCCTTCTTTCATATTCTGTGCAAGGTCGCTAAATTCCAATGGGATGATGAGTGTGTGCAAGCCTTCCAATAACTAATAAAGTATTTAGCTGAACTAGCTCTAATAGCCAAAATAGTCTCAGGAGAGCCATTGTGGATATATTTAGTTGTCTCAGAAGGAGCTATCAGTTAAGTATTGTTAAAGCAGGAAGGTTCTCAGCAGCAATCCATTTATTATACCAGTCATATCTTGAAAGGAGCAGAGTCACTGTACACTGAGTTGGAGAAATTGACATACATCTTAGTTCTGACAACCCGTAAATTGAGACCATACTTCCTAGCCCATCCAATCAATGTATTAACTCACAACAAATTGGGTAAAGTGGTGACTAAGCCTAATTTTTTAGGGAGACTCGCCAAGTGGGCTGTGGAACTAAGTGAATATGACATTCACTACCATCCCCGAACTGCTGTCAAGGCTCAGTCGTTAGCCAATTTCCTAGCAAAAGTACTTGTCAGTTCGGGGAATAGTTCGTCCAACAAAGAAGAGGGGAAGAAGGTATGGAATATTTTTGTGGATGGGTCTTCTGGATCTATAGACAATGGAGTGGGGGTACTGTTGGTATCTCCCGAAGAAGAGGAAACTTGTGTAGCCGTTCGCCTAAGATACCGAGCGTCCAATAATGAAATAGAATATAAAGTCATCCTAGCTGTATTGCAAGTTGCCAGAGCTGTTGGGGTAACTTCAATTGTCATGCATTCAGATACCCAGTTAGCGATGTCATAACTCCAAGGTGCTTTTGTTGTTCGGGAAGAGAGATTGCAGAAATATTTGATAGCCTTTGAAAAAGAAAAAGCTCATTTCCAGGAGGGCATCCTGCAGCATATTCCAAGAGAAAACAATCGAAAGGCAGATGAATTGGCTCGACTAGCTAGTGCCCTAGAAGGGATGAGACAGCCAGGTTCGGTTTGTGTGGAAGTTCCCAACTCCCTGATGGTATGTAATGTGGAAGAAGTGGCACCGACAACTGATCAGATCCCCGATTGGAGAACTAATATTTTGGCATATTTACAGCAAGGGAACATTCCTGAGGAAAGAGGAGAAGCATCTATCTTGGTGCCTAGAGCGAAGCAGTTCACAATTGTGGACAGAATTCTATATAAGGTGTCTTTTGGGTGCCCCCTATTAAAATGCTTGGGGAAGGAAGATGCTGAATGGGTGCTCCGAGAAGTACATGAGGGATGTTGCAACAATTATTTGGGAGGAAGAGCCTTACCGAGGAAAGTATTGCAGGCTATATATTTTTATCCCACACTTCATCAAGATGCAACTCGCTTGGTGCAAGTTTGTTCAGCCTGTCAAAGGCAAAGTAACCGATCCGAGCAACCAGACAAGCAAATGAGAGTTGTCATTGCTTCCTGTCTCTTTGATCAGTGGGGAATAGATATAGTTGGTCTCATGCCTACTGCACCCTTACAGAAGAAGTTTCTTTTGGTAGCGGTGGACTACTTTTCTAAATGGGTAGAAGCTTAGCCTTTAGCTAAAATCACAGAGAGCGTGGTAATATAGTTTCTGTGGAAGAACATCATTTGTCAGTATGGAATCCCCCGAAGGTTAGTCAGCGATGATGGGTGATAACTGCCATTTTGTTGTATTATTTTGGTCCTCTCGAGTGATTTATTATTGATTATTATCATATTTTATGAGTTGGATATATTTTTGGACCTTATTGTAAATTCTCCTAATTTTTGGACTTATATGTAAATTTTATCTTTGTTTGTAGGAGATCAAGATGAGCCACTGAACTAGACTCAAGTTAGATCAAATATGGCTTCATCTGGGGTCATAATGGACATTTCAAAATGATTTAATCTGAGCCCTTCATCCAGATCAGAAGGCAAATTAAATCAAGGGTTCAGATCTGAGCATTATGAACCGTCCGAGGAAAGTGATTGATTCTGAGCCATCCATCTTGATCTGGAGCGATCCGACCCGCACATTAAGATCTACACGTCTTGGCCGTTCATTCGGACCGTTGGATCGTGATTATACCTTCAGACGGATCAGATCCATCCATTTCAAATCAGACTGATTTCAGCCGTTGGATGGAGCAGCCTAATTAAGCAATTAATATATCCATCAAAACCTAGCTTGTTTGGACGGCTGGGATCAGATGAGGCTCAGATCGGATGGCTAAGGTTTTTCATTTAATAAAACCTACCTTCCCAAATCGAGAACAGATCGCGTAGAATCAGCGGTCATCTTCTTCCTTTTGCGAGCGCGAGCGACCGGCGACTACACCCGCGACGGCGACAGTCCGACACTCCACTCCGGTGACCTTCCCTCTGACAGCCGGCGATGATCCCAGGCGAGCCTCGGCGGACGATTAGATGCCGTGATTTGGACAGCTAATCGGAAGAGGGGCGAGCGCGGGATTTCGGCGAGTACACCCTTCACCAGCGTTCACTCCATTCCGACGGCTGGGATAGGCCTTTCCATCTCATCGGAGCCACCCACAAGCTGCGCCTATTTAGGATAGCTCCATCTCCACCGGTGAAGGTCCATTTCACTGTCCGGTGACTCTAGAGCTATTGGAACGGCTATCGCATTCATCCGTCTGTCCGTCTTCCCTGCTGCGCTGATTGGGCAGCTTCGCATTCACCACCAGAGAGGGTTGTTCGGTTTGTTGTGACCGTCGTGTGGTTACCGATCGTTGTTTTATTTGGATCAATATGTGTGTTTGTTAGTGTGTTAAACACTAATTAGTTGGGATTTTGTGTTAATTACATCCTGCTATTATTTCTGTTAGGTTATGTTTATCATGTTTAGTTTAGTTTTCATTTACATTTGGCCAGTGTATCATATAGTGACAGTGCGGTGCCTGGTTGAATTGCTTTCGTTATTAGTTTATTAGTTGAATTGCTTTCATTTATTGTAATTTTTAGTGACTGTTTGACTACTGTACCGTATAGTGACAGTGCGGTGCTTGGTTGAATTGTTCACTTTTATTTCGTGATCATTGTACCGTATAGTGACAGTGCGGTGCGTGATTACTTACTTTTGCACATTAGGATAGTTATTTGTTAATTGTTATTTGGTAGTTAGATTTATTTCTTACAGATTTAATTTCCATGTCTGTTTACCAGAATTGTTTGACCATTGCATCGTATAGTGACAGTGCTGTGCAAGGTTGAATCATTCTTGCATTAGGTTAACTTTGAATAATTTTTTTGATAAATTGTAAAAACCCCCGGTGTTTACTTCTGTTTAAAAACAAACGTCCAACCATTAGGTTCGTTGGGAGATGACCCGAGTCAGTCCTATACTGCATTAGTGTAGTTAGGGGGTTCAGTAAATAATTTGGGAACGGTATCACGACAAAATAACCGGTCTATCAAATTTTGGCGCCATTGCCGGGGAACATTAATGGGTTCGTTTGTCTTTAAACTGTAGTTTGTTTGTTTGTTTTCTTTTTCTTTTATTATTACTGGCTTTCTTATCATTTATATTTGTTTCTAATTTTATTTGTTTGTGTGGATGACTAAGTCTTCAGACGATAATCTTCTTGAATTTTATGCAGCAGTTTTTCTCTTCCCTCAGAGGCCCAGCCTAGGAAGGGGGTTGTTGAAGAAAAGGCTAGGAAATTCCAAGAGCTAACAGATTCCCAAGTATGCCAATTTTTTTTTAAAAGATCTGTGTGTTCACGAGAAGTTGTACTCTTTCTATGGAGGTAGGAGATACTGTAGTTCGGTTCAGTATTTTGGACGCTATGAGGTACCCGATGGAGGATCATTATATTCTTAGCGTGGATATAGCTGATGAGCTGAACTGCATGAACTTTATTTCTTAGTCTATTTTTCATTTGGATATCTCTACACCTTCTATATTTTATTGTGATTTTATTGATTCTGATGTTGATAATGATTTGTTGTTAGGACCTATCTGCGGGCCCTCTTTATTGTAGACAGTGATATGGAATGTGTAGGGACTTGCACGCTTCAGGTGATGCCCCAAGGATCACTTCCATCAGATGTTTGTGTGAAATGTCATTTCCTGGTCGAGCAAGGGATAGTCTTAGGTCATATCTTCTCTGTGTATGGTATTGAAGTAGATCCTGCTAGAATTCATCTTATATCTTCTTTATCTTACCCCGCTTCTGTGCGGGAAGTTCATACTTTTCTAGGTCATGCGGGCTTCTACAGACATTTTATCTGAGACTTCAGCAAGATTGCTCCCTACCCTTGACCAACTTGTTGCAGAAGGAGATGGTATTTCAGCTTGACCAGGATTGTGAGGGAGATCGAGCCCACCCCCATAGCAGATTCTTTTCCAGATGAGCAGTTTTTCACCTGTAGGGTAAGACACTATGGTATGCAGATCTTGTCATTTATTTAGTTTCCGTGTTGTACCTTCACACTTTACTCATGCACAAGTCCAGAAATTGAAAAGTGATGCTAAGTATTATGTACGGGATGATCTTTATCATTGAAAATTTTGTAGAGATCAGATTATTAGATGATGTGGACTTGATTATGAGTTTCATTTCATACGTACTTACTTTTTGTTATTCTCTGACTTGTGGGGGGTATTGTGGACCCCAAAGAACTGCTAGGAAAGTTTTAGAGTCTGATTTGTATTGGCCCACCTTATTTCATGATATCTCTGAATTCTACAAGTCTTGTGAGCGATGTCAACGAACAGGGAACATAGGACGTAGAAATGAAATGCCTCAACAATTTTTGTTATTCTGTGAGATTTTCGATATTTGGGGTATTGATTTTGGGTCCGTGTCATGTATCTTTTTTATTTTCATATATTCTTTTGGCATATGATTATGTTTCTAAATGGGTGGAGGTCATCCCCACTAGGACTGATGATTCTCTAGTTGTGGATTTTGTTAGGTCTCACATATTTTATAGATTTTGAGTTCCCAGGGCGATCATTAGTGATCAAGGGCCTCACTTTTGCAACAGACTCATGAAGTGTCGAGCAAAGAGATCAAGTCTATTCTGGATAATACGGTGGGGTCAGACATGATGATGCTTCTTCTCCAACATGAAAGGGGAGTGTGTTCTTTTATTTACTGTATTTATTTTCTTCCTTTCATGTTCGGAATAATTTGTGTGGTTGATTGCGTGTTTGCCTGTTTACCTAGGTTTGTTTGTCTGTTGTTGAGTCAAATAATATTCTCTATGCATGCCTTAGTATCATTTCAGAGGTGGTAAAAATTAGTTAAGTTTGATCATCAAATTATGGATTTTTGTGTATGATAGGAGACTTCACTTGCATGCAGTCACTTGTTATGATGGTGAACTTTTTATTGATAGTCTAAGCTTGATGTTTATTCACCTAGTGAGGTTACAAGCCATTCTTATCATCTACCCACTTTTGTGTGATAACACATGTAATTCTTGTTACTCTAGTACTTGCTTTGAATCTTTTCAAAACTGCAGTAACATTTACTTGCATGAATATGATGAAGGATTTCATTCTTGAATTCTTTTCCTGACTTGGTTTGATTGTCTAATCCACTTGATACTTCCATCTTCCATGTCTTACTTGTCTTATCTCTTCATTTGCTATCCATTGTCTTTGTGTCTTTGTGGATTATCTTTTGTATATCTATTGTTTTCCATGTTGGAGGAATGCTTTGATGGGTTGTATTGTCCGAGACGGACAAATTTTTAAGTGTGGGGGAGGAGCTATATTATTTTTGTTGGAAACATGATATGGAAGGAATAGTTTTCAGAGGTCATTGGTCCTGAGATATATTTGTCTGTGATTAGTACTTGATTTCTTGCACAAAAAAAAAAGGCGCCATCGATGTTTCTTTTGTTGAAAAAAAAAGAAAAAAAAGATGTGCAATTGTAATGCAGGCAAATGAGATTGCAATGTATTAGATAGAGCCATTTGATCCTGAATCCAATTCTAAAGTTTCTAATTTTCCTAGTCTCTTCCCATATTGCTGGTTACTGAGCATTTCACAGAGCAACTCATCAGATTTATTTCTCTAATTCTTCTCTTGTTCCCTATTCATTTGTACCTTTATCTTGTACTTCTCTTTGCATACTTTATCTACAATCTACTTTTGATCTTATTCTGATTCATGATAAATCCTTTTGATTTATGTATGAGATGTATTGATAGCAGTAGAGAAGTAGATGATAAGCAAGCATATGGTAGTACAAAATTGCATGTTGTTTTGAGGGCGCCCCACTCCTATGTTATTATGTGAGCATCAGTGCATTTATCCATTTTGGGAGGTTTTGTATCAGGCTTAGTCTATTTGATTTGAATGTAAATCATCATACATGTTGACTGTTGTAGGAGTCGGATCTTTTGAATACCTTAGATCCTGATGAATTTGGTGATCCTAAGTAACTTATTTTTTGTCTCTGAATTATTGATCTAGGTATTACTAGGGGAATGAGTTAAGGAGTTAGTGTTTCTTTATTTTCATTATTGCTCGGGACGCACAAAAATAAGTGTGGGGGAAGTGATAACTGTCATTTTGTTGTATTATTTTGATCTTTAATATCACTGTTTTTTATCCTCTCGAGTGATTTATTATTGATTATTATCATGTTTTATGAGTTGGATATATTTTTGGACCTTATTGTAAATTCTCCTAATTTTTGGACTTATATATAAATTTTATCTTTGTTTGTAGGAGATCGAGATGAGCCACTGAACTAGACTCAAGTTGGATCAAATATGGCTTCATCTGGGGTCATAATGGACATTTCAAAATGATTTAATCTGAGCCCTTCATCCAGATCAGAAGGCAAATTAAATCAAGGGTTCAGATCTAAGCATTATAGACCGTCCGAGGAAAGTGATTGATTCTGAGCCATCCATCTGGATCTGGAGCGATCCAGCCCGCACATTAAGATCTACACGTCTTGGCCGTTCATCCGGACCATTGGATCGTGATTATACCTTCAGACGGATCAGATCCGTCCATTTCAAATCAGACTGATTTCAGTCGTTGGATGGAGCAGCCTAATTAAGCAATTAATATATCCATCAAAACCTAGCTTGTTTGGACGACTGGGATCAGATGAGGCTCAGATCGGATGGCTAAGGTTTTTCATTTAATAAAACCTACCTTCCCAAATCGAGAACAGATCGCGCAGAATCAGCGGTCGTCTTCTTCCTCTCGTGAGTGCGAGCGACCGACGACTACACGCGCGGCGGCGACAGTCCGACACTCCACTCCGGCGACCTTCCCTCCGACAGCCGGCGATGATCCCAAGCGAGCCTCGGCGGACGATTAGATGCCGTGATTTGGATAGCTAATCGGAAGAGGGGCGAGCGCGGGATTCCAACGAGTACACCCTTCACCGGCGTTCACTCCATTCCGGCGGCTGGGATAGGCCTTTCCATCTCGCCGAAGACACCCACAAGCTGCGCCGATTTAGGACATCTCCATCTCCACCGGTGAAGGTCCATTTCACTGTCCGGTGACTCCAGAGCTGCTGGAACGGTGATCGCGTTCATCCATCTGTCCGTCTTCCCTGCTGCGCTGATTGGGCAGCTTCGCATTCACCGCCGAAGAGGGTTGTTCGGTTTGTTGCGATCGCCGTGTGGTTACCGATCGTTGTTTTATTTGGATCAATATGTGTGTTTGTTAGTGTGTTAAACACCAATTAGTTGGGATTTTGTGTTAATTACATCCTGCTATTATTTCTGTTAGGTTATGTTTATCATGTTTAGTTTAGTTTTCATTTACATTTGGCCAGTGTATCGTATAATGACAGTGCGGTGCCTGGTTGAATTGCTTTCGTTATTAGTTTAGATTTCATTTACATTTGGCCAGTGTACCGTATAGTGACAGTACGGTGCTTGGTTGAATTGCTTTCGTTTATTGCATTTCATTTATTGTAATTTTTAGTGACTGTTTGACTACTGTACCGTATAGTGACAGTGCGGTGCTAGGTTGAATTGTTCACTTTTATTTCGTGATCATTGTACTGTATAGTGACAGTGCGGTGCGTGATTACTTACTTTTGCACATTAGGATAGTTATTTGTTAATTGTTATTTGGTAGTTAGATTTATTTCTTGCAGATTTAATTTCCATGTATGTTTACCAGAATTGTTTGACCATTGCATCGTATAGTGACAGTGCGGTGCAAGGTCGAATCGTCCTTGCATTAGGTTAGCTTTGAATAATTGTTTTGATAAATTGTAAAAAACCCCGGTGTTTACTTCTATTTAAAAACAAACGTCCAGCCATTAGGTTTGTTGGGAGATGACCCGAGTCAGTCCTATACTGCATTAGTGTAGTTAGGGGGTTCGGTAAATAATTTGGGAACGATATCACGACAAAATAACCGGTCTATCAACGGGCGACAATTTCAGGGTAAAAAGATTAGAGAATGGTGTCAAAGTCTCAATATTCAACAGGTCTTCACCTCGGTAGCTCACCCTCAGGCTAATGGGTAGGCGGAGGTAACAAATAGAATCCTCATTCAGGGGTTGAAGACTAAACTGGGTGCTCAGAGAAGACTTGGGTGGATGAATTGCCAGGGATTCTATGAGCCTATCAAACTACTACTAAAACACCCACAGGGGAAACCCCGTTCAGCTTGGTGTACGAAACTGAAGCAATTATTCCGATGAAAGCCATTTTAAGCTATGCCCGAGTTGATGCCTATGAGCCAGAATAGAATCATATCATAATAAGAAATGAGTTGGACTTGTTAGAAGAAAAATAGGAGCAAGCCCGAATGTGAGCTGGATTGTACAAGCAAAGAATACAGCAAGCCTTTAACAAGAGGGTGGTGCCCAGGAGGTTTCAAGAAGGTGATCGAGTCTTACGTAAGGTCAACCCTGTAGGAGATCAAGAGAAGCTAGCTCCTAACTGGGAAGGATCTTACATTATTGTTCGTCGAGTGGCAGGGTCGACTTATTGTTGGAGGATCGGTGGTCGGCTAGAGGGGGTGAATAGCCCAATTCGATGAATGATGGTGTTCAATCCCTTCTTGATTGTCTACGATTAGGTTAGCACAGTGGAAATATGATAAACAGAGTAATTAAGACAAAACACAACAATTAAAAGAAAGAACATTGCTAACAAACAATGTAACGTGGTTCACGACCCTTGCCGCTAATCCACGGACTGATTCGTCTCAGGTGAATCACTCCTAAACCTTCACTAGTCTCTCCTTTTGCCCAAGCAAGGTGGAGGTAACCCTTCTTACAACAATACACTCCTTCTTACAAAAGAATTAAAATAGATGCAAGGAGGAGTTGAAAATGTGTGGAGCACGTAGGGAGCACTTAAGAGCATGAAGATTAACCTCCCTAAAGCCCACACCCTCTCTTTTTATAGAGAGAGCTAAATTTTTCCCGTTGGGCATGCAGCAGTCAACTGTTGCATGCCAGCAGTTGACTGCCGCCTTTGCAACAGCTTATGACGATGTCTGATCTGCGATCATCACCGTCCAATGGAAAACTTGGCAGTCGACTGATGACTTCATCAGTCGACTGATGACTTCGTAACCGACTGATCAGTCGGCTACGAAGTATTTTGTGCCCGTGCCACTTTCGGTAGTCGACTGCTGATCAGACAAATCAGCTGAACACCAGTCGAACTCAAGTCAACTTAGAGCAGTTCGACTGTCAATACTCGATAATCGACTGATGTCTGGTAAACCTCAAACAAATGGCTTGTTTGAGCATCCGACGATCCCTTCGTTGAGTAAAATCTCAAACTAATGTTTGAGCGTCTGACTTAACCATACGTCGGGTAAAACCTCAAACCCTAGTTTGAGCATCCGACTTGTTGGGTAAACCTCAACCCACTTGGTTGAGCATCCGACTCTTGACTTAGCCATTCGACCAAGTTCACCTATGAGCTACGTTACACTTCGCTCATTCTCTCATCTCCCTTGAAGTCCCTCACCGAAGTTCTCTTCGTCTGGCCACGTCCCTCAGATGCACCAAGCGCACAACTTTGCAATGTCATTCTTCGCGTCTCACTCTGAAGTGTTGCTTGTTTGGCAACCCCTTGGTGCACCAAGTGCACGACTTCGTAATGACTGTAACGCCCGAAAAATCTTAGGAGTTTTATAGATAATGAGGCATGATAATAAATGGGCCCTTATATGGGTTAAAGAAAATAAAGATAATTATGAATGATGATAATAGGCTTACGTGGGATTTAAAGGAAATAAAAAGAAAAGATAAAAGAAAAGAAAACCAAACAAGAAGGGGTGAGTCACCAAAAATCCAATAAAAATTTTTATATGATTAGGGAGAAGTCACGAATTTAATTGAAGAAGGAATTAATTCTGTTAAAGAGAGAAATTTAAGGAAATTTATAAGAGAATAGGTTAAGCCTTGATGGTTATAAATTTAACCTCCCTAATACCCTAGAGGACACCTCTCTACTCTCTCTTGATCCCTCCACCGCCGAACCACACATCAAGGAGAATTCTCTCCTAGGGTTGTCTTCTCCGCCGAATCCAAGGAAAGGTGGGATTCAAGAGACCTTGGAGGGTAGCTGCTAGGGCGGGATAGAAGGTTGCATCTCATTAGGTTTGACAAATATAAGTTAAAGCAATCGAAGGTAAGAATTCCTTCACCTGCAGTACATGGGTTTCTCTAGAATGACTTTCATGTTTCCAATGTTGTGCTATGCAATAAAGAGTTTTTCATGTTCTTCTTTTCCCTGTATTGCATATGATTAACCTTAGACGAGGTTCCATGTTTGATATTGCTTAAGACTCTAGGACGAGGTTCATATAAATTTTGTTAAGAAGAACACGTACAGAGGCCAACACGCCGCTCTTTCACCCCGACACAGGCGTGTTGGGGTGAGCAGCGCGGGACACGCCTATGCCGGCCCGACACAGGCGTGTCGGGGCCAAACAGCTCGGGTGTAAAGCGTACTGCCCTGGTGCAAAGCATGCCGCTCGGGTGCCAGGCGTGTCGCTCGACCGCTGGAGGTACTGCTCGGCTAGCAGGCGTACCTCTCGGCTAGCAAAAGGACAAGAAAATAAATAAAAAAATTCCGAACATGATTCCGAATGATTTTCCATGTTATGCTAGGTATATATATATGGTATTGATATGATGCTAATTAGACAATATATTTGCATGATTCCATCCCTTATGTCCATGTTAACGGCTGATGTAGGACCATTGTATCATAATGTATATGTTAAGTTTTGCTCATTTTATCATGATGTACCTGTTTATGTTCATGAACAATAGGCACCCCTATGCCATGGTTACGTAAGGCTTATGAATATGAATTGGTTAAGAAATGTTTCCCTAAGAGTGGGGACAAGAACACTCTTTATGTTATGTCAAAGTACATGTATGCTATTTTACTTTACGCATGGCTTGTATCTAAAGTTTCCCCTAGGTCGAAGTACGGGCCTAGTGGTAATGACACGATCGGACGTCTTGCGGCGATGGTCGACGACCACAAGGTCGCCAAATGGGCCAGAATGGATCAAATGGGAGAGTCATGGATACAATGCCGGGCCCTAATGTTGAGATTATGTTTAAGTACTTATGAAAGTATATGTTTTCAAAGAGCATTCTGCATATAACTATTCCATGTCTATGTTATTACGAGATATTATGTTATTGTGATAAAAATGTCATGGGGATACATGTCCTAGATGATCATGTCATGGATTGCTTTACTCATGAATTTTGAATGCTAAGTCTATATGCCTCTTAATGATCATGTTAATAGTTACATCCATGTTATGACTATATGTTAGTTAAATGAACGTGTCACTATCTTATGTGTAATTTATGTCGTATGGCTTTTGTGAGTAGGAAAGGATCTTACTCAGCATATGTGCTGATAGTGTCGTTTTTCCCTTGTACTGCAGAGCAAGGCAAGGAATGGAATAATTGAAGGGAGCAGCAGGAGGCAAAGATGTGTGTGGCAGTGGCATGGTGGATAAGATTTAGTTTATGGTTTGGGGAGATTATGCATGTTTTATCGTTCAGTGTTAAGACTTAGATGATGTTTTTGTTTTGGTTGTCACTCCCGTTTATTATATAAATCTCGAATTTCTTTAGTACATATTTAGTTAAGAAAATTGCTAAGACTGTTACATCATAATTAATCTGTTAGGTGGATTAGGTTAATATAGTTAACTTAAGAAGGGATTTTATTGTTTTAAATGCTTCCGCTGTATGTATATGCATGTATGTATGATCGCGTAGCGCCGCCCTTCGCTCCCCTCTGAGGTACGGGAAGGGCGGGAGTTACAGGTGGTATCAGAGCCCAGTTCTGCCTTTCCACTACACACACATCAAGCTTCCATCCTGCTACTCCAAGTAAGACATTCTATGTCTACTCTATTTATTTCATGTATGATATATATACGCTAAGAAATATTTTTAGTTGGGTATGCATTATGTCACATTGATAATACGGTAGTATTATTATTATACTCAGAAATGTTATAACATGTAGCATAGCATATATGTTATTTCATACGTATTATTTAGACCATTGACATATAATTGGTTGATGTATGTTACTCTTTATATGTAAAATTAAATAACATAATATGTCATAAGTAATATACTGTATATTATAGTATTATTAACTATATTGATATATTTGACTCCATAATTAATAGTTCTTATTGCTATTAATATAGATGTCTACAGCATAGTCATCCGTCTATGCATATCACAACTTTAATTATTATGTTTTCTCTTAAGACATAATAAATTACTTAATATCATCCTATGCATAATTAAATTAATTGAATATATAAACATGTTAATTAATAACATTATTATGAATAAAGCTTAATTCATAATAAACAATATAATTAACGCCTATTTATGTTAATTATATGTTAACATAGTAACATATGGATTATAATTATTAATAACATAATTATGAGCATCCTATACCGTTATAATTATTATCAGTTACGTCTTGACTTAACTATCATTAGTTATGATATATGCATAACTTAACATGTGAATATATATATAATTTAAACTATTAAATTATGATAAAATAATTTATATACATTTAGGTGCCACCTTCGTAAACTATTAATTAATAACATGTGAATATTTCATTTAACCATAAGTATATATGGTTATAAATATAATATACATGAGCCTTGAATAACCTTTATATTATGTTTACTATTAAAGGGCGCGAATGATCGGTTAATATTAGTTTAACCGTATTATCCTGGCAACTATATCAAGGTTAATAACTTGCTTATTGATTAGTTGCATATTATATTATAATATATAGCATATAGTAATATGGCATATATGATTATATTATTAATACATGATTGGGCTTATTAACATATATGTTTTATGTGTATATCATATATATTAATATGTATGGTTATAATTGTTTAACCATATATACCATATCAGGATAAATAATTATAATGTATCATAATAAACACCTTCGTACCATTAATATTCAATTGATTATAACATAATATCATATATATTGTGCGTAACAATTATTTACGGACATTATGAGTTCGTAGTCATGCCTTTCGGAGTGACGAATGCTCCTGCTATGTTCATGGACCTGATGAATCGGATATTCTCGGCGTTTCTTGACAAGTTCGTGATCGTCTTCATTGACGATATCCTCGTCTATTTAAGAAATCAAGAAGAGCATGCCGAACACCTGAAGATGATATTACAGATTCTTCGAGAAAAGCAATTATATGCCAAGTTCTCCAAATGTGAATTCTGGCTCGATCAAATATCTTTTCTGGGTCATATCATATCCAAAGACGGAGTTATGGTAGACCCAAGAAAGATTGAAGCTGTTAGTAACTGTAGCAGGGCAAAGAATGCTAGCGAAGTGAGGAGTTTTTTTTTTTGGATTAGCGGGCTATCATCGAAAATTCGTAGAAGACTTCGCCAGAATAGCAGCACCTATGACAGTTCTCACCCGGAAGAACAAGAAGTATGTATGGACAGAGGAATGTGAGAAGAGTTTCTTGGAGCTAAAAAGGAGACTTACAAGTGTTCCAATCTTTACTCTCCCAAAGAACAACAAGAGCTTCGACATGTATAGCGATGCCTCCGAATTGGGACTCGGAGCTGTACTTATGCAGAGGGGTAAAGTTATTGCCTATGCCTCTAGGCAACTCAAGGAACATGAAAAGAACTATCCCACTCACGATTTAGAGCTAGTAGCTGTGGTCTTCGCTCTCAAGGTATGGGGGCACTATCTGTATGGAGCATAGTGCAAGATTTATACGAATCATCAGAGTCTGCGGTATTTCTTCACTCAGAAGGATATTATGCGCTATGGAATCGAGGTTATTTTCGGGCAGCTTTCGACCATGGCAATAGTACCATCACTATTCGATGACATATTGGCAAAACAAAGTAGTGATCCAAATCTCCAGAGGATCAAGCAGGAGATCCTGGAAGGAAAAACCGAGGATTTTCATGTCGCTAATAACGGAATATTATACCTTAGGGATCGTCTATGTATCCCTAATGATCCGGAACTACGCAAGAAGATATTGGAGGAGGCTCATGGGACCCCTATTCTATGCATTCGGGATCCACCAAAATTTATCAAGATCTGAAAGAGAAATTCTGGTGGTCCGGTATGAAGAGGGATGTAGCACGACATCGATTACTGTTTGACACGTCAGCAAGTTAAGCGAGAACATCGAGGCACGGAGGAGTTCTGTGGAAATGGGAAGACATCTCTATGGACTTTATTTCAGGTCTTCCTAGGACTACGAATGGATATGATGCAATATGGGTTATCATTGATAGATTGACAAAGTCAGCCCATTTCCTAGCAATCAAGATGACCTATTCGATTGAGCAACTGGCTCAATTATATGCTAAGAAAATCATCAGACTGTATGGTATTCTCAAGACCATCATTTCAGATAGGGATGGTCGCTTCATGTCACAGTTTTGGGAATGCGTTCATAAGGCTCTTGCACGAGTGCATTTGATCGCCTTTCATCCCAGACATGAGACAACAAAAGGGTGAACCAAGTACTGGAAGACATGTTACGAGCTTATGCCCTGGACTTCAAAGGGAGCTGGTGTCGATATTTATATCTAGGGGAATTCGCTTACAACAATAGCTATCAGGCTACCATCGGAATGGCACCTTATGAATCTTTATATGGGAGGAGATGTAGGTCTCCAATCTGTTGGTACGAAGGTTGTGAGAAGAAAGAGATGGGACTTCGGATAAAATTCATCGAGGACACCACCCGAGTGATATAGAATATCCGCCAAAGAATAGAGACTGCTCATAGTCGACAGAAAAACTATGCGGATCAGCGACGTAGACCTTTGGAATTCAATGTCGGAGATTTGGTATTTCTCCGGGTAGCACCTATCAAAGGAATAATGAGATTCGGGAAGAAAGGGAAGCTAAGTCTGCGATACGTAGGACCATATCCGATCCTGAAAAGAGTTGGCAAGGTAGCTTATGAGCTCGAGCTACCTCAGGAGATGTCGGCTATTCACAACGTGTTCCATGTGTCGATGCTCAAGAAGTGCATTTCCAGTAGAGACCAGATGGTTGAGCCACAGACAGTGCAAATTCAGAAGGACCTGAGTTACGAAAGTCGACCGATCCGAGTACTGGACCGGGAAGTCAAAAGACTAAGAAATAAAGAAGTGCCCTTAGTAAAGGTTTTGTGGCAAAGTCAACAATACGAAGAAGCCACCTGGGAACGCGAGGATGATATGAAACGAAGATACCCAAGACTATTCTAAGTTCGAGGACGAACTTTTTATAAGGTATGGGGGATTGTAACGCCCGAAAAATCTTGAGGCATGATAATAAAGGGGCCCTTATGTGGGTTAAAGAAAATAAAGATAATTATGCATGATGATAATAGGCTTACATGGGATTTAAAGGAAATAAAAGAAAAGATAAAAGAAAAGAAAACTGGACAAGAAGGGGTGAGTCACCAAAAATCCAATAAAATTTTTTATATGATTAGGGAGAAGTCACGAATTTAATTGAAGAAGGAATTAATTCTGTTAAAGAGAGAAATTTAAGGAAATTTATAAGGGAATAGGTTAAGCCTTGATGGTTATAAATTTAACCTCTCTAATACCCTAGAGGACACCTCTCTACTCTCTCTTGATCCCTCCACCACCGAACCACACATCAAGGAGAATTCTCTCCTAGGGTTGTCTTCTCCGCCGAATCCAAGGAAAGGTGGGATTCAAGAGACCTTGGAGGGCAGCTGCTAGGGCGGGATAGAAGGTTTCATCTCATTAGGTTTTACAAATATAAGTTAAAGCAATCGAAAGTAAGAATTCCCTCACCTGCAGTACATGGGTTTCTCTAGAATGGCTTTCATGTTTCTAATGTTGTGCTATACAATAAAGAGTTTTTCATGTTCTTCTTTTCCCTATATTGCATATGATTAACCTTAGACGAGGTTCAATGTTTGATATTGCTTAAGACCCTAGGACGAGGTTCGTATAACAGAGGCCAACATGCCGCTCTTTCACCCGACACAGCGTTGGGTGAGCAAGGCGACACGCCTATGCCGCCGACACAGCGCAGTGTCGGGCTAAATTCGGGCGCAGGCTACGCCGACCGGCACAAAGCATGCCGGGCGCCAAGCGTGTCGCTCGACCACCGGAGGTGCCGCTGCTAGCAGCGCACTCTCGGCCAGCGTGCGCTCGACCACGACACGGGTGTGTCGTCCAATGCAGGCCGGCTGTGCCAGGCTCGGGAAGATTAAAAAAGACAAGAAAATAAATAAAAAAATTCCGAACATGATTCCGAATGATTTTCAATGTTATGCTAGGTATATATATATGGTATTGATATCATGCTAGTTAGACGATATTTTTGCATGATTCCATACCTTATGTCCATGTTAATGGCTGATGTAGGACCATTGTATCATAATGTATATGTTAAGTTTTGCTCATTTTATCATGATGTACCTGTTTATGTTCATGAACGATAGGCACCCCTATGCCATGGTTACGTAAGGCTTATGAATATGAATTGGTTAAGAAATGTTTCCCTAAGAGTGGGGACAAGAACACTCTTTATGTTATGTCAAAGAACATGTATGCTATTTTACTTTACACATGGCTTGTATCCAAAGTTGGCCCTAGGTCGAAGTACGGGCCTAGTGGTAATGACACGGTCGACGTGCCGACGGTCGACAACCACAAGGGGTCGCCAAATGGGCCGCCGAATGGACTGCCGAATGGGCTGGGCCGAGTCATGGATACAATGCCGGGCCCTAATGTTGAGATTATGTTTAAGTACTTATGAAAGTATATGTTTTCAAAGAGCATTCTGCATATAACTATTCCATGTCTATGTTATTACGAGATATTATGTTATTGTGATAAAAATGCCATGGGGATACATGTCCTAGATGATCATGTCACGGATTGCTTTACTCATGAATTTTGAATGCTAAGTCTATATGCCTCTTGATGATCATGTTAATAGTTACATCCATGCTATGACTATATGTTAGTTAAATGAACGTGTCACTATCTTATGTGTAATTTATGTCGTATGGCTTTTGTGAGTAGGAAAGGATCTTACTCAGCATATGTGCTGATAGTGTCGTTTTTCCCTTGTACTGCAGAGCAAGGCAAGGAATGGAATAATTGAAGGGAGCAGCAGGAGGCAAAGATGTGTGTGGCAGTGGCATGGTGGATAAGATTTAGTTTATGGTTTGGGGAGATTATGCATGTTTTACCGTTCAGTGTTAAGACTTAGATGATGTTTTTGTTTTGGTTGTCACTCTTGTTTATTATATAAATCTCGAATTTCTTTAGTACATGTTTAGTTAAGAAAATTGTTAAGACCGTTACATCATAATTAATCTGTTAGGTGGATTAGGTTAATATAGTTAGCTTAAGAACGAATTTTATCATTTTAAATGCTTCCGTTGTATGTATATGCATGTATGTATGATCGCGTAGCGCCGCCATTCGCTCCCCTCTGAGGTACGGGAAGGGCGGGCGTTACAATGACATCCTTCATCGACTCAAAGACCCGAGTCATGAGATGGTGAACTCACCAATGTTGGGATGTATACTGAAAAGTCTATCTTTTATATGAACATCTTTATTTTGAAATAAAAATCATATGATCATTGTTTGCATATTTATGGTTATGCATATTGTCTCATACATTACATTGTAGATAACATGGTGTGTAGTGTCACATGGTAGATCATGTTATCAGCTCTTTGTAGAGTATAAGTAAAGGCTCACAACTAAGATGACTTTGGACAAACCATTGGTATGGTTGTAGTGTGATTTGGTATTGGTTTGTCTTGACCATAGAATCACACTAGTACACTTTGTGTGTATTGAGAAGGACCAACTTATAGGTGATTCGATTCATTGCTGACTACATAATTGAATCGGACCTCATATTATATTGTACATGCTCTTAATCCCGATATAATAATGGGCACATATACTTAGTATTCATTTCTTTGATTTACCAATGGGCAAGATTTATAGAGTAAATCGATAGGCTCAGTAAGTTGAGAAATGATATTAGTTATATGGTGTGTCATTGATTATAGGAGAAAACCGTGTCATATATACTAGGATGATGATGCCCCTTGAGGAGCTCATAAGGTTCATCATGTAAACCCTGCAGGTGGACTTGGTCCGACATGATGATAAGGTTGAGTGGTACTACTCATGGAGTAAGATGTTGATTAATTAATGGTCAGTAAATTAATTAATCGATGGACATTCGAGATCTTAAACATGGGGTGATATATGTACAAATAATATATGCAGCCCATATTAACTTATGGGGGTTGGTGAGGTAGATCAATGATAATCCTCTAGTGGAATGGATTATCATTAATGGATCGGACTTTATGTCGGCTTGATCCATTGGGTGGCCAAGATCCAACTCCTCCTCATGGTCCCTATTGTATCCTATTAAAACCTCATGGAGCCTAGATCAAATGATGGAAAACAAAACTCTAGATCCGACGGTGGAGATTAAATCTCTAGATCTGACGGTTAAGATTAAATCTCTAGATCCGACGGTTGAGATTAAATCCCTAGAACCGACGGTGGAGATTAAAAGGAGGCTTAAGCCTAACTCTATAAATATGGGCTTAAGGCTTGGGCATGGAGAGGAATTAGAGAGATTAGGGTTTTGCTTCCTTGGCTTGGGTGGTAAGGAACAAGTGGACGGCTAGGGTTTTTGGAGGTGTCTTGGGCGGCCACAATTTTGGAAGGTTTTCTTCTTCCACAGGTGTTGTCGGCACCCTTCCTTCTCCTCTCTACCTCGGTCGGCGCTCAACCTAATTTTCCTCTTCTCTTTGGTTGGTGGAAACAAGGGTTAAGGTGATTCCTTGGAGCTCTTGGCCGGCGTCCATAACCTTTATCTCCTTTCCTTGGCCGGCGGCTACAACTAGGTCTCTTGACTTGGTGGCCAGTCCTAGATAGGGAAGAGTTTTGTTTTATTCTTCCTTTTGTTTGGAGTGAGCAAAGAAAGGAAGATTGGTGATCTAGGAGGCTTCGACTTTTGGAAGATCGTCGCCCACACGACGTCCAAAAGGAGGAAGGACATACAATAAAAGATCGAGAGGTATAATGCTTGTTTATATTCTTTTGTATCATGTCTATAATTGTTTTTCAATTATATGCATGTTGTATGTTTTGTTATGTGGCTAATTTACTTGGACCCCGAATACAAACACAAAAACCGGCGATCCGTACATCATCTATTCCGTGGCTAATCGTAGAATAGAGGTTGGTTGCTTGAACAACAAGTTTGTTCAAGTGACTACTCTAATCGAATAGCACGACGATGAAACGGTAGCTTGGGTAATCCCTCCTTGTCAAGGATAAATTTTTTTATCCAAGGACGTAGAAGGGATCGCCATGAACAAGCGACCGAGTTGAAGTGGGAAGCGAAGTTTTCTACCTTCAACCAATGCTTTCGTCAAGCCAACACCGTGTGAATTACTAAGTCCTGCACGACTTCAACACACATATCAAATCAACATAACAACCTAACTTAAACCCTTTGCCACACACATCAAAACCACATCATACATTGATTAATTACCCTAACACTTTTACCTAAAAGATGATAAGGGTAAGTAGCTACCTCAACTTTGGAATATTGTACACTTAAAATATTTTCATACCATGTAGAAGAAGGCTGTTGAAAGATGAAATTTGGCCTAGTGCCTATGGATTTTACGTAACCCTCAGTACATAACATCGCAAGTAATGAGCATAAACAAGGATGAGAAATAAATGTCATTGAAAAGTAGCTTCTCATTCGCAAAGTCAAGGAAGTTAAAAGAAATACAAAAGATAAACAGGCTACTGATGCAACTATCCATAAGTAACAATAGTTTTAAAATGATATTAGGGTTACAATCTAAAATGATCTGGGGGATAATGCCTGAAATCAGTTTACCAAAGTAGAAAGAGTGGATGTTGATTGCCTGGAGGCAATCCTTGATCCGTATACTACCAACCGCTTCATTGAATCTATCATGATAAGTGGCCCACATTAGAGATAGTAGTTGTTCTTGTTGGTTCAGATCATTCGAGTGCATGTGTTGATGAAACCTGGTGTGGTACTCTCGATTCTCACGAAGAGCCTGACGAATCTGACAATATTGTTGAGACACCTAAAGGATAGCATGACCAAAGTGGATATATCATCGAATCGGGAAGTCTAACCTTGCTGCATGATCCTCGATAGCTCCATCATGTCTTGGCACATAGAAGATGAAATCCCCTCCACCGCCTCGGTGTAAGCCCTGGTGCAGGCAATCTCATTACTCAACTACTGCAGAGAGATTTCCTGCTTGTGCACTCGGGCGTGAGCATACACCCTAGATGTTATCAAAGATGAATTCTCTTGTACCTCCTTGCTCAGTCGAGTACAGAGGGTGGATATGATTTTTGCATCTTTTTGCTTTTGAGCTTGGAAGGCTTCTACAATTTCCGCATCCTCCTGCCTTCGCTGTTGAGATTCAGCTATTTGGCTATGGAAGCCAGACACTTCCTGCAACAAGGAATTCTCTTTGTCTCTGGAAGTGGTAGTGTCTTTATCATTTTGCTAAGTATGTTGAAGGGTCGATATAGTTTCTGCATCCCTCTGTTGTTGGTTTTGAAAGGTTGCTAAGGCTTCGGCATCCTTTTGCCTTTGGCAGTGGGCTTCGGTGAGTTGGTCTTGGCATCGGGCCAACTCTTGCCTCAAGGAGCTATCTCTGTTTTTGAAAGTAGGGTAATCCACAGATTGCTACTAGACCTGCTATTGGGAGAAAGAGCGGTCTAGATCTTGATAATTTACCATCTCCTACAGGCAGCAAATGGAGAAGGAGTTACTATTGAGAAAAACAAGCAGAATTAATCAAAGAGGCTTACCAACTCTAAAACGTGGCATAGGGACAAGCTCCTCTAAATTGAGGATTTGAGCGTTCCAATCAGAGGAAGAAGAAGAAGCGGAGGCCACCAAGGGAATGGACTCACTCATGATGGGCCTAAAAGGGGGCAGCTTAGAGGATTGTGCTAAGGATCCTTGAAGAGGAAGGGTGACATTCGAGGGAATGGAGGGGGCTCCTGAGACATCGGGAGATGTCGATGGGGCCTCAAAAAGAGTCGTTGTCAGAAGGCTCATGGAAGTAGGAGAGGAAAAGGGGGAGATCGATGGTGATGGTAAAATGTCAGAAATCACCTGTTGTATGATATCAGAAGGGGAATCCTCGGAAGAAGGAGATGAAGGGAGCATAGGGGGGTTAAATGTTTTTGATGGCACAGGTACAGGAAGAGGAGGTAATGCCAAAAGAGGGTCGGTAGCTAAGGGGGTCCCGCTGTTAGTGGTTCTTCGCTAGTTGGAGGATGGGTGTTGGAGTCAAGCTCTCTATCAGGCTGAGAAGAAAGACTTTTCAAGCTACGGGTTGATGGGGAAGGTAATGGGGATGTGGTTAGAATGTGTAAAAGTGAAGATGGAGGAGATGTAGTTGAAACAAGGTCTAATGCTGGAGAAGGATCAGAAGAAGAAGAATCAAGGGAAGTTATATTCTCTGCCTATAGCCGTGGGTGTGCAACTCCTCTCAGTTCGACTTGGCTCTGTAAAAAAAGAGGGGGTGACCTCTTGCCAACTAAAATTGAAGGTGAAGAGGCAGGTGGGCTAGGTTTTGGCGATAATGGTGAAGAAGGAAGGGGAGAGGACTATAATGATAGGAGGTTTACAGTAGGTACAGAGGACACATCTGGGGATGAAGGCACAGTGGAACGAGGAGAAGAGGTGGACACTGAAGCAAGGGTGGGGGGGGGGTACGGAAGAAGATTAAGCGAGGGGCGAAAATGTTGTGGAAGCAGTTAAAGGCTCCTCGCCCCGTTTAAGCCCCTGATGGTATTCCACCATCATTCGTTGAAGAAGAGATTGCATCTTGACCTTCAGGAAGCGAGGAACGAGAGGAAGTCATCTAAAGGGAGCAAGAAAGTTTATGGCAAAGGGAGAAAGGAGGAGGAGGGTTGGAAGTTAAAAGGGGGCGAAGATGAAGAAGGCGGAAGGCGAAGAGCCTTATATCTAGTGCAGGGTATGCTTATGGTGCTAATTGGGCTTCAGAGCAAAGATGTGGGCCCCCAAGAGATGTTGAATTATGATTTGTCTTTTTTATGTCCTGTTATCATACGGAGGTAGCATCCCCGTGCGATGGCAGAATGGAGTAGGGTTTAAGGTGACAACACCTATGAAGAGCGGTGAAGTAAAACATTTATTCTGACCTGATTGGGCAATGCCCTAGATCACGTCATCACATTTCATACAGGTTAGTATTAACTGAAGCCAGAATTCCCATGCGGTGGTGGAACGAAAGAGTAGGGTTTAAGGTAAAAACACATGTGAAGAGCAGTGGAGTAAAATATTTATTCCGCTCTGATAAATACACCTGTGATGATGGCTTCGGTTAATTTTAATCAGGTCGGAATAAATATTTATTCCCATGCGGTTTTGTGTGTTTTTAACCGAAGCTATCATCACAGGATTCCGAAGCCATCATCCCTGTGCGGTGGTGGAATAGAGGACTAGGTTTTAAGGTAAATACACCTGTGAAGAACGACGGAGTAAAAAATGCATTCTGGTTTGATGGGGCGAAGCCTTGAATCAGACCATCACACTTGTTACGACTCAGCATTAACCGAAGCCATCATCCCCGTGCGGTGGCGGAACAGAGGAGTTGGGGGTGCAAAGCTAATACACTAATGACAACGAAGGAGTAAAAAATTCTGACCTGGCTAGGTGAAGCCCTAAGTATGGTCGTCACAATCCTTTTTGCTTGTCTTCTAGACAAGCAGTTATCATCGTATGGTGGTAGAACAAAGGAGTTGAGTTCAAGGTAGATGCACTAGAGAAATACAATGGTAGAGTAAAAAAAATTATTCTGATCTGATCGAGCGAAGCCCTAAGTCTAGTCGTCACAATCCTTTTTTCTTGTCTTCCAGCCAAGCAGTTATCCCCGTATGGTGGCGGAATGGAGGAGTTTCTTTTAAGGTAGATGCACTGGAGAAATACAACGATGGAGTAAAAAATTTCCGACCAGACCAGGCGAAGCCCTAAGTCATGTCGTCACTATTCTTTTTTGCTTGTCTTCAAGGCAAGCAATCATCCCCGTATGGTGGTGGAATGAAGGAGTTGAGTTCAAGGAAGAGGCACTGAAGAAATATAATGGCGGAGTAAACAATTTTTCGACCTGACCAGGCGAAGCCCTAAGTCAGGTCGTCACTATTATTTTTTACTGGTCTTCAGGGAAAGTAATCATCCCCGTATGGTGGTGGAATGGAGGAGTTGATTTCAAGGTAGAGGCACTGAAGAAATACAATGACGGAGTAAAAATTTCCAACCTGGCCAGGTGAAGCCCTAAGTCAAGACGTCACTATACTTTTTGCTTGTATTCAGGGCAAGCAATCCTCCCCGTGTGGTGGTGGATCGGAAGAGTTGAGTCTTCACTCAACTATATTATTATTATCCCCATGTGGTGGTGGATCAGAAGAGTTGAGTCTTCACTCAACTACATTATTACTATCCCTGTGTGGTGGTGGATTGGAAGAGTGGAGTCTTCACTCAGCTATACTATTATTATCCCCATGTGGTGGCGGATCGGAAGAGTTGAGTCTTCACTCAACTACATTATTTTTACCCTCGTGTGGTGGTGGATTAGAAGAGTTGAGTCTTCTCTCAACTACATTATTACTATTCCCGTGTGGTGGTGGATTAGAAGAGTTGAGTCTTCACTCAACTATACTATTATTATTATCCCCGTATTGTGGTAGATCGGAAGAGTTGAGTCTTCTCTCAACTACATAATTTTTTTCCCTGTGTGGTCGTAGATCGGAAGAGTTGAGTCTTCACTCAACTGCATTATTATTATCCCCGTGTGGTGGTGGATCGGAAGAGTTGAGTCTTCACTCAACTACATTATTACTATCCCCGTGTGGTGGTGGATCGGAAGAGTGGAGTCATTGTAGGGTTAGTTTCATTGACCCGTGAGGGGAAACTTCGCTTCCCACTTCACCTTGGTTGTTTGTTCATGGAAATCCCATCGATGTCCCCGGATTAAAAAAATTTAATCCTAGACAAAAGGGATTTCCCAAACAATCAAGTCATCATCATGCTATTCGTTTAGAGAGGTCACTTGAACAAACTCGTTGTTCAAGCGACCAACCTCTATTCTACGAGTAGCCACGGAATAGACGATGTACGGATCGCCGGCTTTTGTATTTATGTTCAGGATCCAAGTATTATTTAGCCACAAACAGAATATATCATGCTCATAATTGATAAAACAAATACAAGCAAGTAACAAAAGAGAATAGAGAATAGATATACCTCTCGATCTTCTAATGTATGACCTTCCTCCTTTCGGACGTCGTGTGGGCGACGATCTACCAAAAGTTGAAGCTCCTAGATCTCCAATCTTCTTTCCTTGCTCGTTCCTATCAAGAGGAAGAATAGAAACAAAGCTCTATTCCTTCTTTCAACCAACCAACAACCTCCAAGGATGGAGCTTTGCCGCAGGCCAAGAAGGAAGAAGAGATTAAGGGTTGCCAGCCAAAAGCTTCAAGGGAGGACCCTAAACCTTTGTTCCACCGGCCAAGGAGAAGGAGAAGAGGGAGTTTGGATGCTGGCCAAGGGCTGGAAGAGCTTCAAGGGGCACCGACAGCTTGGGGAAGAAGGAGAAGTCAAGGAAAACTTTCCTTATTAGGTGCCTCCCAAGCCCAAACCCTAGCACCTCTTCTTGCCGCTAACTACAAAACCCTAGCTCCTCTTGATTGATTCTCCATGCCAACCCCTCAAACTCCTTTTATAGAGTTAGGGATAAGCCTCCTTTTAATCTCCACCATTGGTTCTAGGGATTTAATCTCAACTGTCGGATCTAGAGATTTAATCTCAACCGTCGGATCTTAGAGATTTAATCTATACCTTTGGATCTAAAGTTTTGTTTCTATCCATTGGATCTAAGCTTCATGAGATGTTAATAGGCTACAATAGGGACAATGAGGAGGAGTTGGATCTTGGCCACCCATGGATCAAGCCCACCTAAAGTCCAATCCACTAATGATAATCCAGTCCACTTCACCCGTGTAGGGTTAGTTTCATTGACCCGTGAGGGGAAACTTCGCTTCCCACTTCACCTTAGTTGTTTGTTCATGGCGATCCCATCGATGTCCTTGGATTAAAAAAATTTAATCCTAGACAAAAGGGATTGCCCAAACAATCAAGTCATTATCGTGCTATTCGTTTAGAGAGGTCACTTGAACAAATTCGTTGTTCAAGCGACCAACCTCTATTCTACGAGTAGCCGCGGAATAGACGATGTACGGATCGCCAGATTTTGTATTTATGTTCGGGATCCAAGTATTATTTAGCCACAAAAAGAATATATCATGCTCATAATTGAAAAAACAAATACAAGCAAGTAACAAAAGAGAATAGAGAATAGATATACCTCTCGATCTTCTAATGTATGACCTTCCTGTTGGATCGATTTGAGCGCTAGAGGGGGGGGGGTGAATAGCGATAAGAAAAACTTTTAATGTCGCTCAATTGGCACGAGTAAACGCAGCGGAAAGATAGCAATAAATAAATAAAAACACGAGGGGTTTTTACTTGGTTCGTAGCCTACGGCTACTACTCCAAGGCCCTAATGGTCCTTGACCACGCACGGAGGGCAAATATTAAACGAACTCCTTCTCGATAGAGATAGGAGTTAAGCGAATACAAAAACTCAATAAAGATTCAAGGTAGAGGGACACTCCCCCTCTCCTTGATATGATTTAAAGCTTGAAAATAAAGACAACTTATACAAAATTAAAGATTATACCGATGACTTCAAGGATTGGAGGTTGAAGCTCGTAAATCGTAGGTATGTCGGAGAGTCGGAGCGTATCGGAAGCACTTGGAAGCTTTTGAATTGATGAAAAACCCTAGGTTTGGCCCTCCTTTTATAGCCTTTAAGCCCCTCAACGAATGGGTCTTCAACCAATCACAAATGGGCACAAAACTCCTTGAAAAATGGTGATAAAGCTTGACTCCTCGAGGCTGATTTTTGACCACCGGTTGAACTGGCCGGTTGAACTGCCGCCGGTTGAACTGGCCGGTTGAACTGGCAGCCACGATTTTTGACTAAAAAAGGAGTTTAGCTCAAAATACAAGTGAATTCGACGGCCACTTGCCGTCCGATCTCAACATAGACCTTCCATGGGAAGTCTTGGGTTGGATCGTCGCCTAAGGACGTCCCCGTACAAAGGACACGACCTCACTTACGCTTGCACACACGAGCTTACCTCGATACTTACTTGTCGCTTTTGCTTCCGGCCTTCCACTCGATTCCTTCAGCTCCCTCCGAAGTAACTCGAGTGTCGCCCGACCACCGCGGCTTCCTCCGGGTGTCGCTAGCCTTCAGCTCCAGCATTGAGACTTTTCTGCACACTTGATTTAGCTCGTGAGATAACAATATAAGCTTAACTTTGTATCGTTTGCTATAATCAAAACATAGGTTCGACTTAGGTGCCCACTGCACCAACAATCTCCCCCTTTTTGATTTATGGCAAACCCACATACAAAGTTAAGCAAGCATGAAGAATAATAATGTGCATGAGAGAAAAAAAATGAAGATTAAGTTGGAGTAGTAAGGATTTTCTTCAAGTACTCCCCCTTGAGGAAACCTCCCCCTTGACCGAGGGTGAGTCTTTGAAGAAAGACCTTAATCCTCCCCCTTGAGGGTTGCTTTAAGTAATTAACATTACTTAAAATTAGCTTTAGTAAAACATTTTAAAATTAGCTTTAGTAAAACGCGTTTTAGTTAAGCCCTTTCTCCCCTTAAGTAAAACACTAACGACATAAATAAGTTAAGAATTCTCTTAACTTGGCCTTTGTCAAAAGTTAAATAAGTTCTCAAAACCTAAAGTTAACTTTTGGTTTAAACATGAAGTAAGAGTTAAGTTATCAAAAATTTGAAAAATTTGACCCCTTAACTTTGGCCATTTTCTCCCCCTATTGCAGTATATCGAAAAGAGTAAGGGGTGTGTGGAAATCAAAATAATTGCTAAATTTAAAGTCCAAGCATGTTCCACATTTTTTTATTAAATAAATAGTATATTGAAAATAAGCTCATCTATGAAATGTTGACTCATATTTGGCTTGATTGATATGAAGGATCAACTTGATCTGGTGAGTCGGTTAGTATGTATGATTATACTCCATGGTTCATAGCGATGCACTAGCTCTACATCTGGAACTGTGAGTAAGGTCCTAACATCTCACGCCCATCTACGTGGCTAAGTACACAACACATTAGTCCTATGTGTTGTGAGATGTATTGGCTCCTTAAATCTATAGGTGCATGATATCTAAGGTATGACCTATGCTAGTTTCATGAAAAAGTAAGAAATAGTAGTAATATAATTTGCAAAACCTATTCTATTACGCACATGCCTAATTTTCGTCTCAAGAGACTAAATTCGGCTTCGGGTAGTGGTTCAGTAAATATGTCTGCTAGGTTAGACTTCGAGTCAACATATTCGAGTTGTATGGAGCCGTTGGCTACATGTTCTCGAATGAAATGGTGTTTTACCTCTATATGCTTTGTTCTTGAATGGCATATAGGGTTCTTAGTTAGATTTATCGAACTTATGTTGTCTACAAAAATTTTAGTTTTGGTGAAGTCCAACCTAAAGTCTCGGAGAGTGTGCTTCATCCAAAGAAGCTGAGTTACACACTCACCCATCGCAACGTATTCGGCTTCGGTGGTAGATAAGGCAACACAATGTTGCTTCCTACTGCACCAACTCACTAGACTTGAGCCGAGTAGTTGACAACAACCACTCGTGCTCTTTCTATCGAGTTTACTACCGGCATAATCAGAATCGGAGTAGCCGATTAGTTCGAACTCCGTAGATCTAGGGTACCAAATACCAACGTTAAGTGTACCCTTAAGATATCTAAGGATATGCTTAACTAGGGTTAGGTGAGACTCCTTAGCACAGGTTTGAAACCTGGCGCACATACTTACTGCGAATAGGATGTCGGGTCGACTCTAGCTTAAGTATAGGAGACTTCCTATCGCTCCCTATAGTACTTTAAGTCAATGGACTTACTTTCTAGGTCTTCTCCTATGTTAACATTAATCGCCATTGGGGTGTTTATTATCTTAGCGTCTTGCATTCCAAATCTTTTAATTAACTCCTTAGTGTATTTTTGTTGATATAGGTATATACCATCCTTAGTTTGTTTAATTTGTAGACCTAAAAAGAAACTTAACTCGCCTACTAAGTTCATTTCAAACTCACTTTCCATGAGTGAAACGAACTCGTTTATTAATGCTGAGTTAGAGGTTCCAAAAATTATATCGTCTACGTAAATTTGAGCTATGAATATTTCTTTACCTAAGGTTTTTACGAAGAGAGTTGGGTCAACTAAGCCTTGGTTAAACCCTTTTGACTTGAGATGGATTGAAAGTCTCTCGTACCAAGCTCGAGGAGCTTGTTTAAGTCCATAGAGAGCTTTCTTAAGTTTTAGAACATGGTCGGGTTTATCTAGATTTTCGAATCCGGGGGGTTGGCTAACATAAACTTCTTCTTTAATGTATCCATTTAGGAATGCCGACTTAACATCCATTTGAAATAGCTTAAATCCTCGATGTGCGGTATAAGCTAGCAACATTCGAATGGATTCGAGTCTAGCTCGGGGCATAGGTTTCGCTGTAATCTAAGCCTTCGACTTGACTAAACCCTTTGGCGACTAACCTAGCCTTGTTTCTAACTACTTCACCTTTATCATCAAGCTTATTTCTAAACACCCACCTTGTTCCAATTATCGTTTTGTCTTTAGGTGGTGGTACTAATTCCCACACTTCATTCCTAGTAAATTGAGCTAGCTCTTCTTGCATTGCAATAATCCAATCGGGATCAAGAAGAGCTTGTTCAATTGATTTGGGTTCTATCTTTGAAATTAAGGAAATTTGACTAAGGTTCCTATAGGATGCTCTAGTTCGAACTCCTAGATTAGGATCTCCTATCACTTGATCGATAGGGTGGTTAGTTTGAATCCTAGATTGGGTTGGGTTTGTGTCACCTAATGCTTGATCAATGGGGTGACTTGGTTGAACACTAGTTTGACTCGGATCACTTGTCACTTGGTCGACAAGAGAAGTTGGTCGATGTGGATTAGACTCGATCTCGTGGTCGGAGAGAGTTAGGTCTAGTATGAGTAGGCTCGCTAATTGGGGTTGTCGGGGTTTTGTAGGTTCGTGTCCTTCATCAAATACTACATTGATAGTCTCCTCGACTCTAAGGGTGTCGTGGTTATATACTCTATAAGCTCCTACTTGTAGTTGAGTATCCTAGAAATATTCGTGGTTTTGGATGTAAATTTCCCTAGGTAATCCTTAGTGTTTAGAATATGTACCTTACACCCAAATACCCTAAAGTACTTGATGTTAGGTATTTTATCGTGATAAATCTCATACGAGGTCTTAAGGTGCCTCTTTACCATAAGGATCCTATTCGGACATAGCAAGCCGTGCTAATCCTTCACCCAAAACCTATCGTAGGTTATATTCGCTTAA
This sequence comes from Wurfbainia villosa, assembly GCA_025175895.1. Taxonomy (NCBI): domain Eukaryota; kingdom Viridiplantae; phylum Streptophyta; class Magnoliopsida; order Zingiberales; family Zingiberaceae; genus Wurfbainia; species Wurfbainia villosa. Next base: position 30,110,079 of record CM045992.1, on the reverse strand, counting down.
CATGGTCCTAGCGGCTTCTTGTAGAGTTCGGTTTTCCGCTCCACTAGGCCATTTTGTTGAGGGGTCCTAGGGCAAGAGAATTCATGGTGGTATCCGCTTAGGTTACTGTAAGTCGGTGAACCTTTGATTTTCGAATTCACCACCATGATCGCTTCTAAGTCTTTTTAACCTTAAGGTCTTTTGATTCTCGATTAATTTGAATAGATTGATTAATTGATCTAGGGTATCATTTTTATGTTTGATGAACCTAACCTGTAAACTCGAGTAGTCACAATTATGACTAAGCAATATTGACTTTTATTGAGTGACTTGGCTCCATGTGAATCGAATAGATCCATATGCAGAGCTCAAGTACACTTGAGGTTCGCTTCTGGTTAGTTAACTTGTGTTGTGTCCTAGGTTGTTTTCCTTGTTGACAAGCATTACAGATTTTATTAACCAAGTTGTTGAGGTTGGGTAAACCTCTGACTAAGCCACTCTGACTCATCTTGTGGACGAGTCTTGGGTGCGAGTGACCGAGTCGTCGGTGCCACAACCATGATTCCTCTTCCTGTGTCATAAGACATTTGGCTGAGGATTTGATTAAGTTCATTGTATAAATGTTATTTGTCCTAGTTCCTTTGAGTATTGTTTTAGCTGTTTCATTTGTTTTAATTACACATTCATTTTCTAAAAATACGACCTTATAGTTATTGTCACACAATTGGCTTACGCTAAGCAGGTTATATTCAAAATTCTCTACAAGTAATACATTTTTAATAACAAAATTCGAGTTAAGCTCGATATCACCTGATCCGATGATTTTGAGCTTGCCGTTATTCCCAAAGGCTACCGATCCTTGTCGTTTGAATCGAAGCTTTGTGAATTTGAGTTGATCCGCGGTCATGTGTCGGGAGCAACCACTGTCCAACATCCATTGATCCTACACACAAGGTGGTTGGATTGGATGTTAGATTTTTATTTTTAAATTGGTTGTAAGTTGTTAAACCTAGGTCATCTCACCCGAGTCTATATGATCAAGCATGTTATACTTATGTGTTTTTTGTGAGATGACTCCCAATTAAATTTATTAAGTGGATTTAGGTTTAAGTGATTTTATGTTGAGATGATTTTCAATTAAATTGATTAAGTGGATTTAGGTTCAAGTAATTAGGATTTAGGTTCAAGTAATTTTATATTGAGATGATTTTCAATTAAGTTGATTAAGTGGATTTAGGTTCAAGTAATTTTATGTTGAGATGATTTTCAATTAAGTTTGATTAAGTGGATTTAGGTTCAAGTAATTAGGATTTAACCCAAGGCTTGTCAAGTTTACCTTTTCAAGATCATGGCTTCCAGGTCGTGGCGAGGCACGTGGGCCTTCTTTATCGGATCATCGACCACTTCCTTAGACAAAGCCATGTTCAAGAAAATGATGACTTGACTCACCTAAGACTATTTCCTAGTCTAACTAGTTATTTTGAAAAGAGGCTCCCCGAGGCTCAATCTTTTGAAGGATTTTAGTTGGTTATTTGAAAAGAGGCTCCCGAGGCTCAATCTTTCAAGGATTTTTAGTTGGTTATTTTTGTGTATTCCAAGTGAGTTAAAAAACAACAAAAAAAAACTAAGCATGCAATTTCTAAGTTAAAGCACAAACATGTTTTGTAATCTTGGCTCCCCTAGAGCAGTTGAATCGGTTCGGTCTATCCATATAGTGGATTTGGTCCTTGGGAACCCGATGCTGAGTTAGATCCTAGAGTTGAAATCAAAGTGGCCTTAGGGACCCATGCTTGGACACATTTTTTATGTCTACTTACGATTGACATATACGACTTATTGGTCGTGTTTGAGCTAAACCCTAGTCCGGCCTTGTTGTACACGGCCCTTTGCGATCCAAGTAGGAGGTCAAGTCCTTTGGATCCCAAAGTAAACCTTTCCAATGTATTCCTAAGATCTTCGACTTGACTTTTCAAGAGTGAGTTCTCAACTTCGAGTTTTTCAACCCGAGTTGAGTCCTTCTCTTGAACTCGACTAGTCGAAGAGGTTAGGGAGACCTCGTGTTTGAGGAGTTTAACTTCCTCAACCAGTGTCTCGACCTTGGACTCGGACTTAGCTAACTTCCTAGACAAAAACCTAACCGTATTATGTAAAGTATTAAATAAAGTATGACTCACCTTAAGGGTATCTTTTGAACCGGATGCGTATCCGTGGCTTGACTTGAAGGTTGCTTCGTAGTCCGAATCATCCTCCGGTTCTGACTCAAGTTAATTGATTTCGCCATGAAGACATGGTCTTCGTCTTCTTCGGATGACGCTTCTTCCCATGTCGCGTTGAGGGCCTTCTTGTGCTTAGGTCCTTGGTGGTTGAGCTTGGGGCACTCGGACTTGATATGTCCAAACCTGTTACACTCATAACACCTAATATTAGAACTTTTAGGTTTACCTTGGTTGGGTCGAGTCGTGGTTCGCTTTCGTCCCTTGGCTATTCTTCGAGCTAGGTTCATTAGTTCGGCAGTCAATTCCGGGTCAACTTCTTCTTCGGACTCGTCTTCCTCCTCGGTTGGTGGTGGCTTGCTTGCGATTTTCTTCTTCTTTGATCCTGCAAATAAAGCTATACCCCTCTCGGGTTCCGAGTTGGATTGTTCATGTAATTCGAAATCGGAAAAGAGTTCATCTAACCTAATTTTAGAAAGATCCTTGGAGACCTTGTAGGCATCGACCATGGATGCCCACAAGGTAGTCCTCGGAAAAGAGTTTAGAACATACCTTATAAGGTCGCGGTTTTCGACCTTTTGCCCGATTGCGTGTAAGTTGTTGACGATGTCCTGGACACGGGCGTGGAGTTGCGTCGCGGATTCGTGTTCCTGCATTTTTAGTGTGTACAATTTATTGAATAACAAATCACGCTTACATACCTTGGCTTGATCCGATCCTTCGTGTAACTCGATTAGTTTAGTCCAAAGATCCTTTGCGCTTATGAAGGGGCCGACGCGATTTAACTCCTCCTTGGATAGGCCGCATTGGAGGATTTGTGTTGCCTTGGCGTCGGCTTCGACTTGTCGTTTTGTTGCAACGGTCCATTGATCATAATCCAAGGAGTCACCCACTTCATTAGTCGGAAGTGTGAAACCCGTTTAGATTATGATCCACATCTCGAGTTGGGTTTGAAAGCATTCCATCAACCCTTCCAATAGCGGAAGTCATCTCCGTTATAAAGCGGAGTCGGACGGTGCTAAAACCCTCGAGATGGGCCATTGAAACAAAAAGACAAAAGAGCGAAGCGGAAAAGCTAGCAAAGACAAAAACTCAAAAACAAGTACCAAGACTCGCGTCTTGGATTAGTAGTCTTGAGAAGAATTTAACAAACAAAATAAATAGAAATAAACAGAATTAAAAGAAAATAAATCTGTAAAAAAGCTAGATTGGTGGTTTCACCAAATCTTAGCAACCCCGACTCGATACCAATTGTTGGATCGATTTGGCGCTAGAGAAGTGAATAAGCGATAAGAAAAACTTTTAAATGTCGTTCGAATTAGTACCAGTAACGCAGCGGAAAGATAGCAATAAATAAATAAAAACACGAGGGGTTTTTACTTGGTTCGTAGCCTACGGCTACTACTCCAAGGCCCTAATGGTCCTTGACCACGCATGGAGGGCAAATATTAAACGAACTCCTTCTCGATAGAGATAGGAGTTAAGCGAATACAAAAACTCAATAAAGATTCAAGGTAGAGGGACACTCCCCCTCTCCTTGATATGATTTAAAGCTTGAAAATAAAGACAACTTATACAAAATTAAAGATTATACCGACGACTTCAAGGATTGGAGGTTGAAGCTTTAGTCGTCGTCTCGGCAGCGCTTCGTCGTAGGGATGTCGGAGAGTCGGAGCGTATCGGAAGCACTTGGAAGCTTTTGAATTGATGAAAAACCCTAGGTTTGGCCCTCCTTTTATAGCCTTTAAGCCCCTCAACGAATGGGTCTTCAACCAATCACAAATGGGCACAAAACTCCTTGAAAAATGGTGATAAAGCTTGACTCCTCGAGGCTGATTTTTGACCACCGGTTGAACTGGCCGGTTGAACTGGCCGGTTGAACTGCCGGTTGAACTGGCAGCCACGATTTTTGACTAAAAAAGGAGTTTAGCTCAAAATACAAGTGAATTCGACGGCCACTTGCCGTCCGATCTCAACATAGACCTTCCATGGGAAGTCTTGGGTTGGATCGTCGCCTAAGGACGTCCCCGTACAAAGGACACGACCTCACTTACGCTTGCACACACGAGCTTACCTCGATACTTACTTGTCGCTTTTGCTTCCGGCCTTCCACTCGATTCCTTCAGCTCCCTCCAAAGTAACTCGAGTGTCGCCCGACCACCGCGGCTTCCTCCGGGTGTCGCTAGCCTTCAGCTCCAGCATTGAGACTTTTCTGCACACTTGATTTAGCTCGTGAGATAACAATATAAGCTTAACTTTGTATCGTTTGCTATAATCAAAACATAGGTTCGACTTAGGTGCCCACTGCACCAACACTTCCTCCTTTCGGACATCGTGTGGGCGACGATCTACCAAAAGTTGAAGCTCCTAGATCACCAATATTCCTTCCTTGCTCGTTCCGAGCAAGAGGAAGAATAGAAACAAAGCTCTATTCCTTCTTTCAACCAACCAATAACCTCCAAGGATGGAGCTTTGCCGCCGGCCAAGAAGGAAGAAGAGATTAAGGGTTGCCGGCCAAAAGCTTCAAGGGAGGACCCTAAACCTTTATTCCACCGGCCAAGGAGAAGGAGAAGAGGGAGTTTGGATGCCGGCCAAGGGCTGGAAGAGCTTCAAGGGGCGTCGACATCTTGAGGAAGAAGGAGAAGTCAAGGAAAACTTTCCTTATTAGGTGCCGCCCAAGCCCAAACCCTAGCTCCTCTTCTTGCCGCCAACTCCAAAACCCTAGCTCCTCTTGATTGATTCTCCATGCCAACCCCTTAAACTCCTTTTATAGAGTTAGGGATAAGCCTCCTTTTAATCTCCACCATTAGTTCTAGGGATTTAATCTCAACCGTCGGATCTAGAGATTTAATCTCAACCGTCGGATCTTAGAGATTTAATCTCTACCTTTGGATCTAGAGTTTTGTTTCTATCCATTGGATATAAGCTTCATGAGGTGTTAATAGGCTACAATAGGGACCGTGAGGAGGATTTGGATCTTGGCCACCCATGGATCAAGCTCACATAAAGTCCGATCCACTAATGATAATCCAATCCACTAAAGGATTATCATTGATCTACCTCACCAACCCCCATAAAATAATATGGACTCCATATATTATTTGTATATTTTCTCCCCGTCTTTAAGATCTCAAATGTCCGTCGATTAATTAATTTACGGACCATTAATTAATCAATATCTAACTCCATGAGTAGTACCACTCAACCTTTTCATCTTGCCGGACCAAGTCCACCTGCAGGGTTTACATGATGAACCTTATGAGCTCTTCAAGGGGACATCATCATCCTAATATATAGGACACAATTTCCTCTTATAATCAACGACACACCATATAAATAATATCATTTCCCAACTTACCGAGCCTATTGATTTAATCTATAAATCTCACCCATTGGTAAATCAAAGAGATGAATACTAAGTATATGTGCCCGTTATTATATCGAGATTAAGAGCATGTACAAAATAATATCTGAGGTCCGATTTGATTATGTAGTCAGCAATAAATCAAATCACCTCTAAGTCGGTCCTACTCAATACACACAAAGTACACTACTGTGATTCTATGGTCAAGATAAACCAATACAAAATCACATTACAACCATTCCGATGGTTTACCCAAAGCCATCTCGGTTGTGAGCCTTCACTTATACTTTACAAGGAGCCGATAACATGATCTCCCGTGTGACACCACACACCATGTTATCTATAATGTATTGTATTAGATAATATTGCATAACCATAAAAATGCAAACAATGATCACGTGATTCTTATTTCAAAATAAAGATGTTCATACAAAAGATAGACTTTTCAGTATACATCCCTACAGTCTTCACTCAGCTATACTATTATTATCCCCGTGTGGTGTTGAATCAAAAGTGTTGAGTCTTCACTCAACTACATTATTTTTATCCCCATGTGTGGTGAATCAAAAAAGTTGAGTCTCCACTTAACTATTTTATTGTTTGTCATTGGCATTGGAATATTTTATTCATTTTTTATGTAACGTGCATTTGGCAAAGAAGAGATACATGCAATCTTTTAGGAAGAAAATTTCACTGATCAGGGAGGAGTACATAACACAGTTTTCTAGAAAAGGAAAGTAACGGGCAAGGCCCCCTCAAGGGGGGGTTAAGGTTTTTCTCTGGGGGTACCGATTGAGCTTCTTTATGTATACGCGGGCGGCAGAGCAATTGTTTGAGATAAGACTGTTCTAGGAATATGTGTTTGGACAGGTTTCTCTGGGCCACCGCCAACTCTTGATGCAAGGAATAGTTGCTAGTAGGGGCAAGCTGCAGGCATCGCTTCAGGTCCTGGACCTATTCTTCCAATTCCTCGATGCGACACTGCTCTTCAGTCTGCCTCTCCAGAGAAGGAGAGTGGCTATCCTTCTCTGATATCTATTCCATAGTGCCAGTAGGAAAAGGAAGAAAGGGCACCCACAGAAGTAGAAGAATAAAAGGATATGTTGGGTGAAGGTAATGATGAAGGTTTTTATATAGAGAAAGGGAGTTATTAAATAACCCTCCTGGGAAGCAGGAGTAGTAAATGCAGATAAGATGGGAAGATGTAGGGGTGGTAGTTGGGGTAGTTGAATGTAGAAATTTCAAAGAGACTAGTTGTATTCCACGGAGAAAAGAAGGCATAGAACGGATCTAATTTGATTCAGATCTAATCATTTTACGACGACATTTGTTAATATTGTTATGTGGGGTCAACCCTATGGATCAAATCAAGTATGGGCCTAAGTTTCCCGACCAGAAGACCCGAAGCAAGAAGAAAAATAATAAATAGGGCACATTCAAAACCTTTATTCTTTTTACATGAAAAGAAGCAGTTACAGTAGTTAAACTATTGTTCATACAGGCTTATTATTGTTATCATCATTAGAGCCAACAGAGGACTCCCCTGCAGTGGGAGGAGCCAGAATGACTCTGTGGAAGTTGCCCCATGCTCGGGGTGAAAGAGGCAGAGCTTCGACTGGGGGGAAGGGAGGAACCTCACTTAGAGGGACTGGAAGGAAAGCTAGGGTTGGGGGAAAAGGAGGAAGTTCAGCAGTGGCCCGGGGATCCCCCACAGTGTACTCCTAGGTCATTGGAGGGTTCCAAATCCGATTCCTAAAGGAGAGGAAGGGAGCCCGAAAGGACCTTCTTACGTTGGGAGCCGAAGCATCGGTTGGAGTTGGAGGACGAAGAGGTCAGTATGCAAAAGTGGTTGTAGACTAAGTATCAGAATCATCGGAGAAACACGTATCAAGGTCATATAAGTCAAGGGAGTCAGAGTCTGAGGTTAAGTTGATGGGGTGCCCTGCAGAAACCATGAAGGTAGAATGAGAATAGCCAAGACTTGTAGTAGTAATTTATAGCAAGGAAGGAAGGTTCACATTCCTCCTTGGGAAGGGGAGGAGAAGGTGAAAGGTAGAAGTAGTAATTGTTGGAACGTCGGTGGCCGGCTAGAGGGGGGTGAATAGCCCTTAATCGTCGTACGATGGAATACGATCGTTCATCGTGCGTCGCTTCTCTACAATTGTCGTTAGCGTAGCGGAAACAATAGAAACAAATAGAAATACTAACAACAACACAAGCACATGCAAACACACACTAAATACATGGTTTGGAACCGAATGGTTCCTACTCTATGGGCGAGCTCACCGAGCTCTAGTTATGCACACGACATTAACTAACACTCCTTCTTGACAACACGTCGGAGGTGGAGAAACCTCGTACAAGCAATTACAAACAGTAATAAACAAGATTAAAGCTAATACAAAGACACTAAGAAATACAAGTAAAGAACACTTAACAATTCTTTGCTTTGAATGCTTTCTTGTTGCTTGCTTTTGTTTGCTCTTGAAGGTCTGGAATGCAACAACAATTCCCTCCAAAGTCACCCCAAAAGTCTTAGCGAAATCCCCCATCTTGAGCTCCATTTATAACCTACATCAAGCTGATTCTGCGCCCATCAGTCGACTGATTGTGACCATCAGTCGATTGGTCCTGTAGTCGTTATCTCACAACGGCCAAATCCACATTAGACAAGTTCTAACGGATCACCCATCAGTCGATTGATGATAACCATCAGTCGACTGCTGACATCATAGCCGACTGCCCAGTCGGCTATGGAGCATTCTGTGTCCGCGACACTTCCATCAGTCGAATGCCATCCCTCGACAGTTGACTGCTGTCAACATCAGTCGACTGCCATCCCTTGGCAGTCGATTGTTAGGCCACAAAACTATAGTCTAACACCAGTCGAACCCTAGTCGACTTGGATCAGTCGAACCGGCACCTGTGCCAGTCAATTGCTGTCGGGTAAACCTCAAACACCAAGTTGTTTGAGCATCTGACCATCGGGTAAACCCTCAAACACCAAGTTTGAGCATCCGACACTTAGTCTTAGCCACTTGGCCAAGTCCACCTCATCCTCTCATGGAGTTCCCCACCGAAGCTTTCTTCCCTTGGCCTACGTCCCTCGGATGCACCAAGCGCACGACTTCGCAATGCCATCTTTCACATCTCTTTCCCTCGAAGTATTCTTCCCTTGAGCCTCACTATATTCGCTCCCCATCCGAAAGTCCCTCGGATGCACAAAGCGCATAGCTTCGCAATGCCATCCTTCACTGACTCAAGGACCCCGAGCCTAGTGAACTTGCCAAGTCTTCAAGACTTCCCACACCAAGCCTCATGCTTGGATTTTCCATTTCAAGCCCCATGCTTGGACTTTCCACACCAAGCCCTATGCTTGGACTTTCACCACCAAGGCTACACACTTGGATTTACATGGCCAACCCTATGTCAGACTTTCCACACCAAGCCCTATGCTTGGATTTTCCCAACACCACCAAGGCTACACACTTGGATTTACGTGGCCAACCCATGTTGGACTTCCCATGACAATCTCATGTCATGAGTTTTGTCTAACATCAAAATATAGTTTGAGTCAAACTCAAGTCCGGGCCAATTGAACCAACAATCTCCCTCTTTTTGATGTTCGACAAAACCTCAAACCAAGTCTACCAATTATCCCCAATTGGCAATTCTCACATCCCAATGAGAATTCCAACTATCTCAATTGGTAACTTCTCCCCCTTTTTGACATACATCAAAAAGGTCCTCCCCAAGGGTATGAATGTCTCATATCCCAATGAGATCTTACAATCTCTCTCTTGGAGGAACACACGCCTATAATCTTTCTAGTGATAAGTCCCATTATCACTTAAGAGAGGCAACCCAATTTTCCTCCCATGAGAAAAAAAATACACATCCATCTTCCCATGATGGATACCTCTCCCTAAAGGCTTGCTTCCCCTTGACCATTGCACCAACAATGTCCTTGGAGAGTCCCTAAGCCAATAGGAACATTTAGCCAATCAAAATTAAGGCAAAGTTCAACAATGAAATTCAATCCACCTTAAAATTGATACTCACCCTAAACACTTCTCTTAATCCATATCCAATGGATTTCCACCATTTCTAATGCTCTCCATAGCATGTCTTAGGGTTATGAGTGGTTAGGGGATCAAACCATAGCTGAACATGAGCCTAACCACCAAGGTTTACCCGAAATCAGCTTGGGCAGTCGACTGTATCATATACCAATCAACTGCCACCCTTATCAGTCGACTGCCATCTATGGCAGTCGATTGATAACTGTAAATGTAGAAATCAGGTTTTCAGAAATGAATTTCTGAAATTCGTAAGTAAATATACATAGGGTGAAAAATCATGAAATTTTGTATGTATATTACTTATTACAATCATTATGGGTGAAAAATATTGGAAAATTATTTTACCCATAAATTAGTGAGATTGATACAAAGTTCAAAATTTAAGAAAAGCTTCAATATTGAGCCCTCTTTGTATCACCTCATTCAATAATGATTGCTATCAAAAGATAGACTTCACCAAAGTTTTTAAAAATATTTTTGAAATGTTTTTAAAATTTTTAATTTCTTTTTCCTAAACATCTCACTTGTATCTACATGAGTAAAACACATACAAGTCAAATATTAGTGAGATGTGGGGTCTTTGTTATTTAGGGTTTCATGCATATGCTAGGCAACACTCTTTGACTCTTTTATCCATGGGACTTCAAATCATGTCATAGTACTTAAATTCATTTTATTTATGCATGAATGATGATTATGGCATAAATGATACAAATATAAGAGCATGTGCCAAAATCATGATGTCATGGCATATGAATGAAATCTAAGCATACATGGCATATAAAATAACCCTAAAAATGATCATGACACTTTATATGATAAAACTAAATATGATGTCATGTCATGGCAAGGCAAACAAAATATGGCAATTATAAAATACTAAGGCATAGAATACTTAAGTGTTAAGCCCAAATTGTCATTTCTAGGATTAAGTCCATTTTTGCCTTAATGCCATTTATCCCGTTAGTGTGCCAAAAACCTAAAATGGCACACCATTGCTCCTAAGACCTAATTATGCCAATTTAATCATTTTTCAACTTCTTGAAGCACATTGGCACATCCTAATGTGTCAACTCATCATGGCTAGGTTAACTACCCATCCACTTAAGGTTGACACACCCAAACCCATCTAGGGTGAATCGATCACGCTCCTAGGAACCCAATATCTATTAGAGCTCCTTGGGTTAACAAGGTATTTACTAGGGATAACTTCCCTAGATACCTTCCTAATGACCCTTTTTGGTTTTGACACTTTAGTTAAATGGGTCTTTCCTAGGTCAACTCTAGAGGTGACTCCTCCTTTGACCTTCTTAGTGGCTTTCTTGGTTTTTCTTAAGTCCTTAGCCACTAAACACACACCATGGCTAGTCTTAGGGATAACTTCCATATTAGCCTTGGTTTTTCTAGACCTAGAAATTGTTCCATAATTAAATGAAACATTATGGTAGGACATAGGTTTGTGACCCAAACCTTTCTTGCCCTTTACTGATTCTTGTTTCCTAGGCCTTAATTTTTACCATTTGACCCTTTAAATGAATTTGTAATGATTGCTAGGGTCTTCTCCAATTTTTCAAGCCTTGACCTCAAGGCTCGGTTCTCTAACTCTAATTTTCTAAATTTTGAATTTTCATTAATCTTTTGGGAATTGTTTCTCTTCTTAGGCATATGCCTAGATTTCTTTGGATTAATGTCCAAATTTTCTTCTATTCTCCTTATGGACTCCCTAGGTAGGATTTGTATAGAGCCATGATGTCTAGGTTTGTCCTTAGATAAGCTAACATGCTTGGCACCTAGACAAATATATTTATTCCTACTAGCATGCTTTTCATTAATAATAGCAAGTGAAGTAAAATAATTTCTAGCATGCTTATTTGTCCTAGGAATTGAAGGTGCATTAATTAAATTTACCTTAGGGTTAGTTTTAGAAGATCCCCCTACATGAGATGCCCCTTCTTGCCTTTTCTTCCTCCCCCTAGAGCATTGGCATCGGTAATGTCCCTTTTGATTGCATTTGAAGCACACAATGTGCTCTTTGCTTCTAGTTGTGGGGACTCTGGCATTTTTGGCTTTTAGTGTCGGTTGAGCCTTCTTCACTTTCTCGGGACACTTACTTTTATAGTTCCCTTGTTCCCTACACTCAAAGCATGTTATATGATTTTTATTTATAATCATAATACTTGAGTTACCTAGGGAATTTTTATTGGATAGAGCGGATCTCTAGAGGGGGGGGTGAATAGCGATAAAAACTTTCATTCATTTTTGATACTTGAGTTATGCAGTGGAAAGAATAAATGACAAACACAAAAAAGACACGAGAGTTTTTTACTTGGTTCGTAGCCCACGACTACTACTCCAAGGCCCTAGTGGTCCTTGACCATGCACGGAGGGCAAATTGTTGGTGCAATCGGCCCAGGTCATGATTGACCATGGACTCGAGTTTGACTCGAGTGATGTTTTGATGTTTGACAAAGGGATTTGAATAAAGTGTTTTGGCATTGATGTTTGACATTAATGTCGGTTAATATGTTGGGGAGATTGTTTATACAATCGACCCAGGTTATAATTGACTTGATGGTTGACCAGGGTTGACCATGTGATTATGGGAAAGTCCAAGCATGGGTCTTGGCAAGGTAAAGTCCAAGTCATGGGTACTTGGCATGGAAAGTCCAAGTGGGACACTTGGCAATTGGGAAAGTCCAAGTCTTGAGCTCTTGGCAAATGGGAAGTCCAAGCATGGGTCTTGGCAAATGAGAAGTCCAAGCATGGGTCTTGGCAAATGGAAAGTCCAAGCATGGGTCTTGGCATGGAAAGTCCAACATGGGTTGGCAAGGGAAAGTCCAAGCTTGAGTCTTGGCATTTGGGAAGTCCAAGGGGATTGATATTGGCAGCGTAAAGTCCAAGCGGAGTCTTGGCAGTGTAAGTCCAATGTGCCTTGGCGGTGTAGACACCGTTAGCATGACATAGCCGATGGAAGCACCTGGAAGCTAGCGCGATGGATGAACAAGTCATGGATGACTTGGAGGGATCCGAGAGGCGTGAGGCTGTTGGAGGTGGCTAGAAGGCTTAGGTCTAGGCTAAGGGTGGTCTAGCAAGTATGGGGGCACCATACTTGGGTTAAAACCTCATTCTTGAGGTTGGCGACCGCATTATGGCCGGTTCATTGCCGGAGTCGACTCAATTCGATGCTTTGAGAGCTTTATAGTTGGCACCGACCGCTCATGGGAGCATCGAGTGTCTAAGCCGATCGGCCAAGCGGGCCGATCACGGCCGAGTCATGAGATCGATCGCCCGGAGCCGATCGGGCGCGACCTACGGGCGTTATGCTGATCGCCAATGTTGGCAGTCGACTGGTGAGAGTCCCGTTGGAAATTGTCCAACGTGGATTGAGCCGTTGTCTCACATCTACAGTGTTGGCAGTCGACTGGTGATTTATGGCAGTCGACTGATAGGCGGAAATCCAGCCCGACGCGAGATAAAAGGAAGCTGTTCGTGGAGATTGCGGCATCAGTTCTTGGGGAGCTTTCTTGAGGCGATTTGAAGGTGATTTGCAGGTGCATTTCAGGGCCCTTCAACCTCATCCAAGCAACCAACAAGCAAAGCACTCAAACCCTAGTTTTGTAAAGTGTTCTTTACATTTCCTTTGTATTTGCTTGTATTTCTTTAGATTATTGTTGTAATCTTGTGTACGAGGTTTCTCCACCTCCGACTTGTTGTCGAGAAGGAGTTTATTGATTAGTGATTGCATTGGCGTCGCTAGAGCTCGTTAGAGCTCGATCCGTGGAGTAGGAACCGTTACGGTTCCGAACCACGTTATATGCTTGTGTTGTGTTTGTGTTTGTGATTGTATTTCATTATTGCTTTTATCATTTCTATTCCGCTGCGCATAATGAGTCTTTGTAGACACAAACGCGATCGACTTCCATCACCGTACGGGTCACACGCTATTCACCCCCCCCTCTAGCGGGCATTCAATATCCCCAACACAAATCACTAACGAACTCCTCCTCGTTAGAGGTAGGAGTTAATCGAATACAAAAACACGAAAGGATCGAGATAGAGGGACACTCCCCCTCTTCTTGTTACGATAAAAGCACGATAAAAAGAACTTGAGTATAGATTGAAACTATAAAAAACTTTTACCGACAACTTGTAGATGAAGAGGATTGAGCCCTAGTCATCGTGTCTGCAGCACTTCATCGTAGAGATGTCGGAGAATCGTAGCATATCGAAAGCACTTGGAGGCGTAGAGAATCGATGAAAAACCCTTAGAGAAGCCCTCCTTTTATAGCTTTTGAGCCCCTCATCGAATGGGTCTTCAACCAATCACAAATAGGCACAAATCTCCTTGGAATGAGGTGATAAGGCTTGACTCCTTGAAGTTGATCCTTGACCATCAGTCGACTGATGGCCATCATCAGTAGACTGATGGCAGCACCAGTCGAGTCGCAACACTCAGCAGTCGACTGATTCCAGGCAATCGAGTGGCTCTTGTGGGAAGTCGACTGATGCTTACTGAAATCACAAGTTAGCTTAACAAAAACATAATTTTGACGGTCGTCGATCATCCAATCTCGACCTAGACCATCCATTGGATGTCTTTGGTCAGATCTATGCTTAATACCATCCCCATAAGGAGGATACAACCTCACTTACGCTCACACACACGAACTTACCTCGATACTTACTTTGTAGCTCTTGCTTCTGGCCTTCCACACGATTCCTTCGGCTCCCTCCAAAGTCACTCGAGTGTCGCCCGACCACCGTGGCTTCCTCCAGGTGTCGCCAGCCTTCAGCTCTAGCTATAATACTTTTCTGCACACTCGATTCAGCTCATGAGATAATGATATGTGTTTAACTTTGTATCGTTTCCAATAATCAAAACTCAGGTTCGACTTAGGTGCCCATTGCACCAACAATCTCCCCCTTTTTGATCTATGGCAAACCCATACAAAGTTAAGGAAATAATATGAACAATAATATGCATGAAGAATAATAATATGCATGAATAATCAAAGATTAAGTAGGAGTAGTAAGGAGTTTCTTCCAAGAACTCCCCCTTGACCGAGGGTGAGTCTTGAAGAAGTTCTTAATCCTCCCCCTTGATGTTTACTATTTAGGAAGACTTTAAGTAATTAACCATTACTTAAAGTTGGCCTTTAAAAAAAGTTTAAGTTAAGAAGACTTCTTAACTTGGCCCTTTCTCCCCCTTTCTTAACTAAAACAAGTTAAGTTGCAAAAATTAAAGTTAAGTAAACTTGCAAGTTATGTCCTTTCTTAACTAATAACAAGTTAAGTAAACATTTACTTAACTTTTGGCCATGAGAATAAGTATGGAGTACTAAGTTAAGTTATCAAAAAATATTAATCCCTTAACTTTGGCCTTTTTCTCCCCCTTTTGCCATATATTAGAAAGAGCGGGGGGTTTTGAAACAAGAAAATATAAGTATTAAATTTAAGTTTCAAGTCCAAGCATGTTCTATATTATTTTGAAAATAATATACTGAAAATAAGCTCATCTATTGAATGTTCAACTCTTATTTGACTTGATTGATATGAAGGATCAACAAGTCCTGGTCAGAGTCGGTTAATATATATGATTATACTCTGTGGTTCATGGCGATGCACTAGCTCTACATCTGGAACCAAGAGTAAGGTCCTAACATCTCACGCCCATCTACGTGACTAAGTACACAAACACATTAGTCCTATGTATTGTGAGATGTATTGGCTCCTTAAATCTATAGGTGCATGATATCTAAGGTATGTCCTAAGCTAGTTCCATGAACATGAAAAGTAAAAAATAGTAATAAGAAAATATAATTTGTAAATTCCTACTCTACTCCGCACATGCCCAATTTTCATCTTAATAAACTGAATTCCGCTTCGGGTAGGGGTTTAGTAAATAGGTCTGCCAAGTTGGACTTCGATTCGATGTATTCAAGTTGTATGGCTCCGTTGGCCACATGTTCTCGAATGAAATGGTGTTTGACCTCTATATGTTTGGTCTTAGAGTGACATATTGGATTTTTAGTTAGGTTAATTGAGCTAATGTTATCTACATGAATTTTAGTGTTCGTAAAGTCTAACTTAAAATCTCGGAGAGTGTGCTTCATCCAAAGAAGCTGAGTGACACACTCACCCATCGCGATGTATTCGGCTTCGGTGGTAGATAAGGAAACACAGTGGTGCTTCCTACTGCACCAACTCACAAGACTCGAGCCGAGAAGTTGACAACAACCACTCGTACTCTTTCTATCGAGTTTACTACCGGCATAGTCCAAGTCGGAGTAGCCGATTAGTTCGAACTCGGTAGATCTAGGGTACCAAATACCGACATTAAGTGTACCCTTTAGATATCTAAGGATATACTTAACTAGAGTTAGGTTAGATTCCTTAGCACAGGTTTGAAACCTTGCGCACATACTTACTGCAAATAAGATATCAGGTCAGCTCGCAGTTAAGTAAAGGAGACTCCCTATCACGCTCCTATAGTATTTTAAGTCAATTGAATTTCCGGTTACATCTTCTCCTATATTTACTTTTGTTGCCATTGGGGTATTAATAATTTTAGCATCTTGCATTCCAAAGCATTTAATTAACTCCCTAGTATAATTGCGTTGGTGTAAGTATATTTCATCTTTAGTTTGTTTAATTTGTAGACCTAAGAAGAAACTCAACTCACCTACTAAATTCATTTCAAATTCACTTTCCATAAGTGAAATGAATTCGTTTAGTAGGAACAAGTTGGTGGTTCTGAAGATGATATCATCTATATAGATTTGAGCTATTAATATGTCTTTACCTACGGTTTTTATGAAAAGGGTTGGGTCGACTAAACCTTGGTTAAATCCTTTGGACTTAAGATAAACCGAAAGCCTCTCGTACCAAGCTCGAGGAGCTTGTTTGAGTCCATAGAGATCCTTTTTTAATCTAAGGACATGGTCGGGTTTATCTAGACTTTCGAAATCGGGAGGTTGACTAACATAAACCTCTTCCTTAATATATCCATTCAAGAATGCTGACTTTACATCCATTTGAAACAACTTAAATCCTCGATGTGCAGCGTATGCTAATAAAATTCAAATGGACTATAATCTAGCTACTAGGGCATAGGTCTCGTCGTAATCTAAACCTTCGACTTGACTAAACCCTTTAGCAACTAATCTAGCTTTATTTTTAACTACTTCACCTTTATCATCAAGTTTATTTCTAAACACCCACCTTGTTCCAACGATTGTTTTATCTTTTGGTGGTGGTACTAATTCCCATACTTCGTTCCTAGTGAATTGAGCCAGCTCTTCTTGCATTGCAATAATCTAATCGGGATCAAGAAAAGCTTGGTCAATGGTTTTGGGTTCAATTTTAGAAATCAAGGAGATTTTACTAAGGTTTCGGTAAGAAGCTCTAGTTCGAACTCCTAGGCTTGGATCACCTATCACTTGGTCGATAGGATGATTCGTTTGAGTCCTAGTTTGACTTGGATTAGAGTCATCTATCATTTGGTCAATAGGATGATTTGTTTGAGTCCTAGTTTGACTTGGGTTAGAGTCACCTATCGCTTGGTCGATAGGATGACTCGGTTGACTTAGTTTAGGATTAATACGAGACTCGATATCAAGATCGGAGTTGAGTCTGGTATGAATCGGCTCGTTAATCGGGGTTGATAGGGGTTTTGTAGGTTTGTGTCCTTCATCAAACACTACAGTAATAGTCTCTTCGACTCTAAGGGTGTCATGATTATATACCCTATAGGCTCTACTCGTAGTCGAGTATCCTAGAAAGATTCCGGTCGAGGTTTTGGCTGTGAATTTCCCTAGGTGATCCTTAGTGTTTAGGATATGTACCTTACATCCAAATACCCTAAAGTACTTGATGTTAGGTATTTTATCGTAATAAATCTCGTACGAGGTCTTAAGGTGCCTCTTTACCATAAGGATCCTATTTTGGACATATCAAGCTGTACTAACGACTTCTTCCCAAAACCTGTCGGGTAGGTTATGTTGGCAATGTGCTAGTCCTCGAAATGCTCATATGCTCCCAGGTCCCCGGATTAAAATTTTCACTAATGAAAACTAATCCGGATGGGATGAGTTTCCTAAGCACAACCAATTCGTCGTCGTGCTAACGACTTGAGCGATCTCTTGAACAAACTAGTTGTTCAAGCAACACAACTCTTCTAGTCGGTTAGCCGCAGAAGAGACGACGGACGGATCGCCGGTTTTTGTATTTCTTATCGGGGTCGATGATTATACAAATACATGCAAATGTAAACTAGTATAATCAACATATACTAACATAAAGAACATAAGCTAGCATATCAAATAAGAACATGCAAAGAACAATAATAAAAGTTGTAAAACTTTTATACCTCTTGATCTTCTATCGTATGTCCTAACCTCCTTGTAGACTTCGTGTGGGCGAAGATCCTCCACAAGTTGAAGCATCCTAGATCTTCTTCAATCCAAAGAAAGAAGAACTCTCTTTCCCTTCTTGCTTGAGCCAACCACCAATCCACAAAGGATTGATCCCGCCGGCCCCAAGAATAGAGAGAACAAAATGGAAACAAAACTCATCTCTTATCTAGGACCAACAATCAAGCTCCAAGCATGATGTTTGCCGCCGGTCCAAAGAGAAGATGGAATGGAGTATGGAAGCCAACCGAAAGAGAAACCCCAAGGGTATGGGCGCCGGCCAACACTTGGAGAAAGGAAAGGAAAACAATCCTCCTCCTTGTTGCCGCCCAAACCCTAGACAAAGCTTTCCTAATTTCTGGCCAAGGATGAAGGGAAGGAGAATAGGTTGAGCTCCGGCCAAGGTATAGGGAACATGGATAGTGGCCGGCCAACACTTAGAAGGAAGAAGAAAAAGATCTTCATCTCCATGTTGCCGCCCACCCTAATCCCAAAACCCTAACCCTAGCCGCCCAACCCCAATCCTATCCCATCTAGGTTTTGGTTGCCGCCCAAGGGAAGCCATCCTAATTCCATCCAACCTAAGCCATAGAAGGAAAGGTAAAACTTGGGCGCCGAACAAATCAAGGAGGAATAGGGAGGATGGGTTGCCGGCCAACAATTGGAAGAAGGAGAAGCCTTGCCGCCCAACACCATCAACCAAACCCTAACCCTAATCTCCTTTTCTTGCCGCCCAAGCCACCTTGTCTCAATTAGGTTTTTCATATATATTCCTTTTGCCGGCCAAGCCTAAGCCCCTATTTATAGAACTTAGGAGAAAGTTGGTTATTGATGAGGTAGCCAAAAATATAGGAACTAATTCCCAATTTTCTTGCCGCCCAAGGGTAGCAAGGAATTAGTAAATTTTTTCTTCCTATAATCTTGCCGCCCAAGGTGGCATAGGAAAAAAAATTTTTCACCAATTCTAATCTTAAAAAAAATTTTTTTTTAACTAATTCTAATCTTGCGGCCCAAGGTGGCATAGAATTAGAAAAAAAAATTTATCAATCTTTTAAACTTGTCGCCCACATTATCCAACCTTTCCTCTCCCTTTCCTTTAATCTCCACCGTCTGATCTAGGGATTTAATCTCAATCGTCGGTTCTAGGGTTTTAATCCCAACCGTCAGATTTAGAGATTTAATCTCAACCGTCGGTTCTAGGGTTTTAATCCCAACCGTTGGATCTAGAGATTTAATCTCAACCGTTAGATCTAGAGATTTAATCTCAACCGTCGGATCTAGAGATTTAATCTCAACCGTCGGTTCTAAGGTTTTAATCCCAACCGTCGGATCTAGAGATTTATTTTCCATCATTTGATCTAGACTTCATGAGGTTTATATTAGGCTACGATAGGGACCATGAGGAGGAGTTGGGTCTTGGCCACCCGATGGATCGGAACCACACAAACTTGATCCATCAATGATGTTCCATTCCACTAGAGGATCATCATCGAACTACCTCACCAACCCCCATAAATTAATATGGGCTCCATTTATTATTTGTACATCCATCTCCCCGTGTTTAAGATATCGAATGTCCGTCAATTGATTGATTTACTGACCATCAATCAATTAACATCTAACTCCTCGAGTAGTACCACTCAACCTTATCATCATGTTGACTAAGTCAACCTGCAGGGTTTACATGATGAACCTTATGAGCTCCTCAAGGGGACATCATCAACCTAATATATAAGACACGGTTTCCTCCTATAATCAACGACACACCATGTAAATAATATCATTTCCCAACTTACCGGACATATTGATTTAATCCATAGAAATCTCACCCTTTGGTAAATCAAAGAAATAAATATTAAGTACATGTGCCCGTTATTATATCGGGATTAAGAGCATGTACAACATAATATCCGAGGTCCGATTCAATTATGTAGTCAGCAATAAATTGAATCACCTCTATGTCGGTCCTGCTCAATACACCTAAGTGTACTAGTGTAACTCTATGTTCAAGACAAAACAATACCAAGCTACACTACAACCATGCCAATGGTTTATCCAAAACCATCTTGGTTGTGAGCCTTTACTTATATTCTTCAAGGGACTGATAACATGATCTTCTGTGCCGCACCCAGGCACCATGTTATCTACAATGTAAAATATTAGACAATATGAACACATATAAATATAACGCGCAAACAATGATCATGTGATTCTTATTTCAAAATAAAGATGTCCATACAAAAGAGCTAGGCTTTCAGTATACATCCCAACAGGTTATACTCGTTTAACATTGTCCTAGCGGCTTCTTGTAGGGTTCGATTTTTGCATTCTACTAGGTCATTCTGTTGTGGGGTTCTAGGGCATGAGAACTCATGGTGGTATTTATGTCACGCCCGCCCTTTTTCCAAGGGTCCGGAGGGGCGGCGCGTGACGCGACCATACATACATACACTTCTTACTACTTACAGCGGAAGACTTTGGATACATTTTTTTTCTTTTCTTTTAAACATAAACATGCATTGATGTATATAGATACTTCTTCTTAACATAGAGCATGCATCATAACATATATAGATACTTCTTCTTAACATAGAGCATGCATCATTATTTCATAGGTACTTAGTGCTTAGTTCTAGTCCATAAACATCATCATCATAAGGGGACATAATAAGGACATCCATAAACATCATCATCATAGGGAAACATATATAAAAGGACATAACGGATCTTCTCCACCATGCCACTACCACACACATTTGGCCCCTCCTGCTGCTCCCTTTTAGTGTATCCATCCCTTACTCTTATCTGCAGTACGAGGGAAAGATAAACTATAAGCACATAGGCTTAGTAAGATCCTGTCCTACTCACAAAAAGCATACATCGACATTAATCATGGCATGTAACATTCATAACATATAAGCAACATAACATGTAACATACATGGCGTAAGCAACTTAACATGTAGCATAAGTAACATAAGTAACATAACATGTAACATACATATCATAGCAGCATATCATGCAAATATATGACTTAATCAAACATAACATACAACATATGTAACATAGCAACATATACATGTCATATCAACATAACATACAACCTATATATGACATATCAAACATAACATACATCACATGTAACATAGCAAAGATAAACTCGATATATCAAACATAACATGCAACATATATATATGACATATCAACATAGCATGTGAACCTAACAATTAAATCATGTAAACATATGCAGGATGCTTTTTGAAAACATATATTATAGGTACGTAACATAAATCTCAACATATTTGGGCCCGACATTGTACCACTTCTTCATAATAGTGCGCATCCCTAAATAGACCCGAGGTAGCAAGTCTCGAGCCTACTAGGTTACTAGGCCTGATCTTAGTCCGTCGACCTAGGGTAATCGTCATAGCGTAGAAGCCCATCCTAGGCCCGAGTCTTACTCCATCGACCTAGGGCATCTTGGAGCCCATCCCGTACTAGGCCCGATCTTAGTCCGTCGACCTAGGGGCAATCATACATAGGAGCCCATCGTAGGCCCGATCTTAGTCCGTCGACCTAGGGCATCTTAGGAGCCCATCCCTTTGGACCTTGTTAGGGTCCTAGTACAAGCCATGCAGAAGGTAAAATACTTATATGCTTTTATTATAACATATCTTATTTCATTTTGCAAACATAGCATACTTCATTTCATAACATATCATACTTCACTTCATGAACATATCATTTTTCATCTCATAAACATATCATACTTCATTTCATAATCATATCATATTCATTTCATGAACATATCGTTTTTCATTTCATGATCATATCGTAATTCATTTCATAGCATATATTAAATATCACATACATATAGGGCATGACATAGGCATAAACATCAAGAATAAGTAAACACTAACCCAAAGCATGTTATCTTCATCTAGCATCATTTAATATCACAAGTCCACATGAATTCACTTAAACATAAAACACATATTAACTTAACCTAGAGCATGCTATGGAACAATGGTTGGCCGAATGGTTTATGGGGCTTTTAGGGTTAAACCCTTAACCTAATCCAACAAACATACTAACATCATCATATGCATACAAAACATAGTATAAAACTTCATTGAAACTTCAAACCAAGGGGTGGCCGAATGGTCCATGTAGGCTTTTAGGGTTAGTCTTTTAACCTAATTCATTCTACATCCTAACATCATCATATGCATGTAGAACAAGATATAGGACTTCAATAAAACACCAAAGACCCATGATGGCCGAATGGTTTATAGAGGTTTCTAGGGTTAACTTTTAACCTAATTCATTCAACATCCTAACATCATCATATGCATATAAAACAAGGTATAGAACTTCAATAAAACACTCAAAAACATATGTTGGCCGAATAGTCCATAGGGGTTTCTAGGGTTAACTTTTAACCTAATTCATTCTACATCCTAACATCATCATATGCATGTAAAACAAGGTATAGAACTTCAATAAAACACCCAAAAACATGTGTTGGCTGAATAGTCCATAGGGGTTTCTAGGGTTATCTTTTAACCTAATTCATTTTACATCCTAACATCATCTTCTTCTTACAAAACATGATATAGAACTTCCTTGGATCATCAAAACTAAGCTTGGCCAAATATATCATAGGGATTTTTTTTTTCAAAAACATCAACCGAAAGCTACTCGTATGCAGGTGAGGGATACTTACATCCTTCACTTTGCTTTTTGGTTGGAAGATGACCTAAGGGAAACAAAACCTAGCCTTCTCCTTGCTTGGATGGGGTTCGGCCAAAGGATGAAAATGGAGAGGGAGAGGAATAGATTTCGGTGAGGAAGAAGAAGAGAAGAGGGAGAAGTGGCTTTTCTCTTGTCCCTTCATTCCCTATTTATTCTCTTGAAGTGTCCCTTAGCATCCCTTACCCTTAACTATCATTTCCCCTATTCCTCTACTAATAACATCTCATTGGGCTTCTGGTTAGTGGATGCATCTATAGGGTTTGGCTATCTTTAGAGGTTTGGGGTTCAATTCCTAGGCCTTGCATCCTTTTTGGCTTATTTTCTTTCATTTTTGAAAATCCCACATAAGGCCCATCATAATCAAGCCAGAAAATCTTGTAAAATTGCTAGAAATTTTACAGGCATTACAATTTATTTAGGTTACAGAATTCTGTAAACCTGTGGTTCTCGAATTCACCACCATGATCACTCCTACACTACACCAAAAAATCGAATAGACAACGGTGAAAAACCGTTGTCTATTAGCCAAAAAATCTGTTGTTAATCGACCCGTTGTGAAAAGGGGGTCGATCAAAGACAACGGTGAAAAACCGTTGTAGATTTAAGGAAAGACAACGGTGAAAAACCGTTGTCTATTAGAAAAAAAACCGTGGTAAATCGACCCGTTGTGAATAATGGTTTGGTCAAAGACAACGGTGAAAAACCGTTGTCTTTTCAAAGATAAGACAACGGTTTTTAACCGTTGTCTTTGACCAAACCACTATTCACAACGGGTTGATTTACCACGGTTTTTTTTCTAATAGACAACGGTTTTTCACCGTTGTCTTTCCTTAAATCTATAACGATTTTTCACCGTTGTCGACCCCCAATTTACCACAGTTTTTTTTGCTTATAGACAACGGTTTTTTCAGCGTTGTCATTTCTCAACACATATATACACATAATAAACCGTTGTAGATGTTGCATTTTTAATATAAATCATACAACATCAATAAGAAATATAGAAAACACATATATACACTCCACTTGTAGCAATGTAAAATACAAGGTCACATTACATTTTAAATGATCACTTTTACCGATATATATGAAAAAGTACTGTGGCAAAACAACTACACATCATATGCACCAAAAGTATTTGCATAGCAAAACACTTATAGAATGTAACCAAAAGATGTATGTACACTTAAATCTCTCCTAATCATCAGATATGTGATCTTGTATGCAATCAGCCCACTCAACGCATTTCATCAATTTCCTTTGCGTATCATAATTTGTAATTGCATGTGAAAAAATAAAAATGTAATTAAACGCTATGGTATCAATAAGAAAATTTGAAAAAATATCTAATATTACTATTGATCGTAGGGAAGACTTGTCAAAGGATGCGGCGCCTTCAATTATCTCTCTCATATATCGTAAAACAAAATACCCGCATTGAGCTCCATCCGGTTGAAGGGGAACCTGTGATGGAAAAAAACCTCATCTGTACTGTTACTCCATCATCAAGCAATGCAGAAGAAACACACAGAAAGATCAAAATGAGATACGTTCCTTAAAGCAAGAGCTAGATCAGTTAAAGAGAGGGATTGTGACTGTTACTCCGCATAAAGATACTGGAGAAGATGATATCTTTATCTTGAAACAGAAGGCAGGCTTTGCTATATATTCAAACTTTTTTTTGTTTTTAATTATCTTTTCTGTTCATTGCCAATTTGATTAGTACAAATTTTAACATGAAAAGCTAGAAGATGGTCATGTCAAGCTACAATCAAGACTGGAACAGGAAGAAGAAGCTAAAGCTGCATTACTAGGAAGAACAGAAAGCATGGGCTTAAAAATTGGTTCAAATCACGGGTATAGATCAATCTGTATATGCTTCTTGCTAGTATATTTTTTTTTGCTTGTCAGTAAGGTTGTTTTTTTTTTACTAGTGACTTTTTGCAACTTTGCTGTAGTATTGTTGTAACATTTAGAATGAAAGAAGATTTTGGGTCTGACTTTTGATTCTTTTACTCTGTCAATAAGAAATAGGAATATTGTTCTTAGAAAAAAAGGGAAAACACTCAATATGCAACATTGAAAAAAAAGTTCAGTAGAATGCCATAAATCATACTAATGGAAGATGAATTCCATATCATGATAGTACATGCATTGCCTTATCAGTTATGCATGCTTTAAGATACGAATAAATTTTTGACTTGAAATTGCTAACTTTATATTCATAGGATGATAGGAGCAAAAATCTTTTTGAGACATTCCTCACAACTATCTGTGCAATCTACTTCATCATCATTGGAAAATTTATGCCTGTTGGATTGCATTTTTCAGGAGTATATTAAGGATGCATGTGACAACCCTATAGTCCAAAACATTCTGCACAACTTTTGGTTACATTTGTTTGACACATGTTATCTTGAGCTCAACAATTAAGAGCGATAGTGAGAAAATTGCAAATTAGAAGGGTACTACCGATCGCAGTAATTCAGAGCACACCTGTCATTTTGCTCCAGAATCGACATCAGCCCAATTGAGCACAATGTCAATTTGCTCCGAACACAATGTCGATTGGCAAAACACTCCGAGAATAGATTGGAGCAAGTAGGCCGATCGAGCATAATGTCAATTTAGCCACAAGAAGCGGATCAAGGCAAAACAAAATGTCGGGGAGGAGGTCAGATTAGGTTATGCTTAACAAAAAATAAGGAATTTGTATATCTAACTCGAACTAATTTGATACCCACCTCAGCCAATTCCAGAATAGATCGGAGTTATCTGAAGATTATCAAAATGTCACTAAATAATTCACAAATAACTTGATTATATAAATATCACTAAATAACAAATAAAGTTCATGAACGAACTCATATACAAATAAGCAAGTTTATTTTCAACAAATATAATCATGTTGCGATCCACACGTGGTGAGCTTGCTAAAATATGTGCAAATATTAAGAAAAACAAATAACAAGTAAGCAACACAAAGTTGAAATTCTTACAATCTCCTGTAAGGGTTGATAAATTTGGAGGTGCAGCGACAATCACAAAGAATCAAACTGGCATTTCATTATTGTGTTGCAAAATTATCTGACATATAAAGCGATTATCATTTAAAACTGATTTGATCTGGTGTGATAAACCATCATCAAATTTATGGGATAAAGAGTATCATTTACAGATAACAGATAATAGATAAAGCAGTATCATCTACCAAAACAGAAATAATCGAGTGACAAATAAAATAAAGCAATCCCATAACATTAGAAAACATGCAAGAAATTTTTTCTTCAGAAGGCTCAGCTGAAATTAGGTGTATATATATATATATATATATATATATATATATATATATATATATATAAAATAAAGAGAACTGACTGGCAGGATATGACAATGTAAATTTGGTTTGTTTTGATGCTTTTCCATGCAAGTATTACCTTTAAGATAGGCAGCAGCTTTGCCAAACAATTCTTTCTGCACTTCCACTTGCTCAAATGTGTTTGGCCTAATACAAAAAGTCCACAATTAAATACGGGCTCATCATTTTTAACAAAAAAATTCTTGAAACAAATGTACAACAAAAATGACTCACTCCATAAGTGTTACTAAATTGCCTTCTTGATACAAGTATGTGAATGACTTATCCTCTACAAGGACACACACATGAAAAGTGTAGAAACTAATATTGAATGTAGAATTTTGTGCAACATTGTCAAAATATCAGTAAGATGAATATTCCCTTTCTATAAACAATAAAAGCAAAAAAATGTTTTGTTAAGCTCGTGATATGCAGATAATGTCACATTGATCATTTATGATAATAACTTAGATTTAAACAAGATAATAACTAAGTATTATGTAGCAACAGTCTACAACGAGTTCACCAATAAATTACAATTGCCCTCTCCAGTTAAGAAAATAATACCATCTTCAACACAAATTGATCCATACTGATATAGAACTACCTACCAGCCACTAGTAGATATCCTATAAATGGACATTGTATTATATGGCTTATGTACAGAGCAGGTGCACTTCCCAACTTATTTGGTTAAAATCCCCATAAAAGTCAACCAATGTTGACTTTTCTTGATCTGACAATAATTATTAGACACGCTATGAAAATGAAATTAAAAGAGCTATAGGGCATGGCAGACAAGCCTAGCTCAAGCCTTATTTTGAATTGTTTACATAGATAGTGAAAGTTTAAAGCATATGCCTAGCATAACTAACTTTCTTATTCACAAGAGTAAATGACTGAAGAACCAAAAAAACTCAAAGCTTACAAAAATAAATAAATCTATCTGATCCTCATTTTAGTCTAAGCCTATAAGGCTATACCCCCAAAAGTTATGTGAAGAAGAACAATTTGCCATAGTTATGAGATTATAATGGGCAAAACGATTAGAATAACATCTCATTTTGAAAATTTTGATATAGGTATATTGTGATACGCTTTCTAACTTTCTCTGTGTCAAGATAAAAAGGGGGGGAATAAATCAACCGTTGACAACGAAATAAAAAAAGGGAAGAATGAGAAGCAGATGGAAGTGCGAAAAAAAGAAGATTGGCATAAGAAAGTGTACCTCCCGATCGAGACGTCGTAGACCACGCCCTTGATCACCATCAACAGGGCCTTCTTGGGGTCAGATCCGTCGTACGCCCTTAGCTCCTCCAGCGTAATGCCCCCCAGTCGAAAAGGCTCAGGCGGCGGAACGAGCGCCTCCTCCGTCGAGGGAATCGGCGGCGCCAGCGACCTCTTGACGGCAGCTTCATCGTCTGGGTAGACGAAGAAGGCGGAAAGGAGGTGGTAGACGCAGGCCACGAGGGCGAGGATGGTGAAGAAGGAGGCAGGTGTGAGGCCCGTGCAGGCGTCGATCGCCGCCACCAGCGACGAGGAGAACGCCATGGCGAAGAGCAACGGGACTGGAAGAAGGTCGCTAGGGATTGGGAGATAGAAATGGAGCAACAAGAAAGGAAAGGTCAGTTAGGTCGGAGCTCTCTTTCAAATAGAAGTTTCCTCGACTCAAAACACACGCATTGTTTATAGGCAAATTAATTTAAAACATACACACAGCTTCTATTCAAATTCTAAATTAATTTATAATTTAAAATTTCTTGGAAATTTCCTTGAACCATCTTGACTGGTAGACATGAGAGACTTTGAACGGAGAAAAAGCAATATTTGACTCTGCTTCAGAGAATTATTTATTAACACCTGCACAACATGATAACCATAAACCAAGAGTTTATGACGTTGAACCTGTTGGGACGGAATCAGGACGCTGAACGATGGACGAAGGCCGACGGACGGAGGTCGAGCAATGGCCGACGGAAAAGGAAGAGAACGAACAGAGGGCGACCAACCGTGAGAATGCGGCGCGAAAGAAGATGGGATGGACGAGCGCGCAACGGAGAACGGGGGAGGTTTTTTGGGAAGTAGAAACTGCGAAGGTTTTCGGAAAGTAAGAACGGCGAAGAAGTTTAGGGAAGATTTATTTAACCTAACAAATTTTAAAATATATATAACAACTTTTTAAAAAAATATTGTTGTAAATATTGTTTAAAAATATATATATAAACTTTTAAATATATTGTTGTAAACGTATATATTTATAATTTTTTTTAAAAAAACTTATTTCCAATAATTTAAAAAAAAATAGTATTAATTATTAAAAAAATAATTTCACCGTTGTATTATAATAATAAAATAGTATTAAAACTTTTAAAATTTCATTGACAACGGTTTAAAACCGTTGTAATATTATCACAACGAAAACAAAAAAAATCTCATTGACAACGGTTGATTGCACCGTTGTCCCAACTGTTGTTGAGATTAAAAAAAACCTTAAAGACAACGGTTCTGGAAAACCGTTGTAAAATGTGTTGTTCATTTAAAAAAAAAAATGCTCAACGACAACAGATACTGTCAAACCGTTGTCTTTTGTGTTATATGAACGCTCAAAGACAACGGTTTTGTCAAAAACCATTGTCTTTTAACAAAAAGACAACGGTTTCCCCTAAAACCGTTGTCTTAGAGGTGTTGTCTTTTGTCATTTTTGTTGTAGTGCTAAGTCTTTTGATTTTAAGGTTTTGTTGATTTTCTATTAGTTTAAATAGATTGATTAATCGATCTAGGGTATCACTTTTGTGTTTGATGAACCTAACCCAAGTAAATCTAGAATCATTGTCAATTATGACTAAGTAGAATTGACTCCCATTAAGTGACTTTGCTCTGTGTGAATCAAATAGATCCATGTGTAGAAGCTCAAGAACACTTTTGGTTTGTTCTTGATTAGTTAGTTGATGTTGTGTCCTAGATTGTTTACCTTGTTGACAAGCATTACATATTTTATTATCCAAGTTGTTGAGGTTAGGTAAACCTCTGACTAAGTCACTCTAACTCATCTTATGGATGAGTCTTGGGTGCGAGTGACCGAGTCGTCGGTGCCACAACCAAGATTCCTCTTGCCGTGTCATAAGACACTTAGTTGAGGAGTTAGTTAAATTAATAGTATAAATATTGTTATTTCTAGTTCCTTTAAGAATTGTTTTAGAGGTTTCATTTGTATTAATTACGCATTCATTTTCTAGAAATATGACGTTATAGTTATTATCACACAATTGGCTTACACTAAGTAAATTATATTGGAAATTTTCTACCAATAAGACATTTAGAATAATAAAGTTAGAGTTGAGCTCAATATCACCTGATCCGATGATTTTGAGCTTGTCGTTGTTTTCGAAGGCTACTGATCCTTGTCGTTTGAATCGAAGCTTCGAAAACTTGAGTTGATCCCCGGTCATGTGTCGGGAGTAATCACTGTCCAACATCCATTGATCCTACATGCAAGGTAGTTGGATCGGATATTGGAATTATTAAAGGTTGATTGTAAATTATTAAACCTAAATCATCTCACCCATGTCTACATGATCAAACATGTTAACCTTATATGTTCTTGTGAGATGACTTCCAATTTTACTTGATTTAAATTTAATGGTTTGAACACTTGTCAACCTTGCGTTAGATTCGGATTTGACCTTAAGCTCATCAAGTCACCTTTTCGAGATCATGGCTTCCAGGTCGTGGCGAGGCACAGAGACCTTCTTTGATTGGAAAAATAACCACATCCTTAGAAAAAGCCATTTTCAAGAAAATAGAGACTTGACTCACCTAAGACCACTTCCTGGTCTAACTAGTCTAGGATACGGCGAGGTAGCTTCGCCTAGTTCCACTCGGTCAAGTGCACCGAACTAGATACGCCTTATCTAGCCCGAATACACGAGACTCCGCTTTCCTAGCATACTATCATCTCGCTGCGTTCTGGTACTATGTTACCAAATATTAACGAGTTATAGTCCTATCTAACCATTCTAAAAAGGAAAATCAAAATAAATAAAGGACCTAAGCATGTAATTTCTAAGTTAAAGCACAAACAAGTTTTGTACTGACTCCCCCTGGACCGTTGAATCGGTTCGGTCTCTCCACATAGTGGATTTGGTCCTTGGGAACCCAATACTGGTTGGATCCTAAGTTTGAAATCAAATTGGTCTTAGGGACCCATGCTTGGATACGTTTTTTATGTTGACTTACAATCGACATATACGACTTGTTGGTCGTATTTGAGATAAACCCTAGTCCGACCTTGTTGTACACGACCCTTTGCAATCCAAGTAGGAGGTCAAGTCCCTTGGATCCCAAAGTAAACCTTTCCAACATGTTCCTAAGATCTTCGACTTGACTTTTCAAGAGTGAGTTATCAACTTCGAGCTTTTCAACCCGAGTTGAGTCCTCCTCTCGAACTTGATTAGCCGAAGAGGTTAGAAAAACCTTGTGTTTGAGGAGTTTAACCTCCTCAACCAGGGTCTCGACCTTGGACTCGGACTTAGCTAATTTCCTAGTTAAGAATTTAATCGCACTGTAAAGAGTACTAATAAGAGATTGACTTACCTTAAGTGTATCTCTTGAATCGGATGCGGATCCATGGCTTGTCTTGAATACAGCTTCGTAGTCTGATTCGTCTTTGGGTTCATACTCGTGCTCCAGTTCAGACTCCGTCTCCAATTCAGTTGGTTTAGCCATGAAGACGTGATCGTCGTCTTCTTCCTCTGATGCTTCTTCCCACGTAGCATTTGTTAGTGCCTATAAGATCCATATATCTCCATAATGGCATGATATTGTCTACTTTAGGCTTAAGCCCTCATGGTTTTATTTTTGGGTTTTACCCAAAAGGCCTCATTCCAATGGAGATATCTTTGTATCTTATAAGCACATGATCTTTTCCATGTCTTACCAATGTGGGATTTTGATTGTATTCCTCATACTCCCAACAATCCCCCCCCCTCAAACGAAGAATCACATTGAGCCCCCCTCAAGCCTATCGGTCATCGAAGGACTTTCTCTGCTTGATGTCCGATCCTCAACCCACCAGGACTTCCTACCAACTGTCTGGTTCTCCTGACCCAGTTGGACTTCCTGTCAGTTGTCCAACCCTTCTGACCCAACTAGACTTCCTGCTAGTTTTTGGTCTCCCCGGCCCAACTGGACTTCCTGCCTGGTATCTGGTTCTCTTGATCCGGACATGGGAGCTCCACTTCCTTCGTTCAAGGTTCATGGTTTGACATGGACTATGGCTCTGATACCAATTTTTAGTGCCTATAAGATCCACATATCTCCACAATGGCATGATATTGTCTACTTTGGGCCTAAGCCCTCATGGTTTTGTTTTTGGGCTTTACTCAAAAGGCCTCATTCCAATGGAGATATCTTTGTATCTTATAAGCACATGATCTTTTCCATGTCTTACCAATGTGGGATTTTGATTGTATTCCTCATACTCCCAACAGCGTTGAGTGCCTTCTTGAGTTTCGATGCTTTGCTCTTGAGCTTCGAACATTTGGACTTGATATGTCCAAACCTGTTGCATTCGTAACACCTAACATTAGAACTTTTAGGCTTGCCTTCATTGGGTTGAGTGACAGTTTTCTTTCGGCCCTTGACCATCCTCCAAACTAGGTTGACTAGTTCGGCCTCCATTTTCGGGTCGACCACCAAATCAGACTCATCTTCTTCTTCCTACTTCGTGGGGTGGCTTACTCGCAGTTTTCTTCTTCGAACCTGCAAAAAGTGCTATACCCTTCTCGGGTTCCGAGTTAGACTGTTCATGGAGTTCGAAATCCAAAAACAATTTATCTAATCTAAGTTTTGAAAGATCCTTGGAGACCTTGTAGGCATCAACCATGGATGCCCACAAGGTGGTCCTAGAAAATGAGTTTAGTACATACCTGATAAGGTCACGGTTTTCGACCTTTTGTCTGATTGCGTGTAGGTTGTTGACAATATCTTGAACCCAAGCGTGCAATTGTGTCGCCGTCTTGTGTTTCTGTATTTTTAGATTATACAACCTATTGAAAAGGAGATCACGCTTACATACCTTGGCTTCATTGGTCCCTTTGTGTAGTTCGACCAACTTTGTCCATAAGTCTTTGGCACTGATGAATGGGCCGACACGATTAAGCTCCTCCTTGGACCAACCGCATTGGAGGATTTGAGTCGCCTTGGTGTCGGCTTCAACTTGTCTTTTTGTAGGATTGGTCCATTGGTCATACTCCAAAGATTCACCCACTTCGTTAGTCGGAAGTGTGAATCCCGTTTGGATTATGATCCACATCTCGATTTGGGTCTTAAGGAAGCACTCCATCCGACCCTTCCAATAATGGAGGTCATCTCTATTGTAAAATGGAGGTTGGACGGTGCTAAAACCCTCGAGATGGGCCATTGATACAAAAAAAATAAGAGAATGAAAAAAAAAAACCTAGCATTGACACAAACGACCGAAATGTACCAAGACTCACGTCTTGGATTAGTAGTGCGGGAGAACAACTAAACGAATGAAAGAGTAAAAAAAATCGAAATAAACAGAAATAAAAAGGAAAACAAATATATAGAAAAGCTATATTGGTGGTTTCACCAAATCTTAGTACCCCCGACTTGGATACCAATTGTTTGATTGAGCGGATCGCTAGAGGGGGGTGAATAGCGATAAAAACTTTCGTTCGTTTTCGATACTTGAGTTACGCAGTGGAAAGAATAAAAGACAAACACAAGAAAGACATGAGGGGTTTTTACTTGGATCATAGCCCATGGCTACTACTCCAAGGCCCTAGCGGTCCTTGACCACGCACGGAGGGCAAATCACTAACGAACTCCTCCTTGTTGGAGGTAGGAGTTAATCAAATACAAAAACATGAAAGAATCGAGATAGAGGGACACTCCCCCTCTTCTCGTTACGATAAAAGCACGATAAAAATAACTTGAGTACAGATTGAAACTATAAAAAACTTTTACCGATGACTCGTAGATGAAGAGGATTGAGCCCTAGTTGTCGTGTCTGATGGAATGTCGCTTCGGAGGCACATTGGCTCCCATGTCCCCGGATTAAAATTTTCACTAATGAAAGGATTAATTCGGATGGGATGAACTTCCTTAGCAACACCATTTCGTCGTCGTGCTAACAACTCGAGTGGTCGCTCGAACAAACTAGTTGATCAAGCAACTCAACTCTTCTAGTTGATTAGCCGCGGAAGAGACGATGGATGGATCGCCGGTTTTTGTGTTTGTCTTCGGGGTCCATGATTATACAATATATATCCATTCATACACATGCATAATCAAAATATTTAAAGAACATATTCAGATCTGTAAATAAAGTTAAAAACAACTTTATACCTTACGATCTTCTATCGTATGTCCTATCCTTCTCGTGGACGACGTGTGGACGAAGATCCTCCACGAGTTGAAGCCTTCTTGATCACTTTCTTCTCTACCTTGTCCGCTGCGAACAAAGAGAAGCATTCACAAATACCTTTCCTATCTAGAACCGACCACCAAATTAGGGAATTTGGTGCAACCGCCGGCCAAGGAGCAAGTGGATGATGCGCCGGCCACCAAATGAATGGAAACCGCCGGCCACCTAGGAGAGATTGGAGGAAGATGATTGCCGGCCACCAATGGATGGAGAACCGCCGGCCAAGGAGCAAGGAAAAGGGAAGAGTGCCGCCCAAAACCAAGGAGGAGAAGAGAGGATGACTGCCAAACCCTAGCTTGCCGCCCAAGCTTGTAGCCGCCCAAACCCTAGCCGCCCAATGGAAGATGAGCCAAACCCTAACCCTAGTTCGAAAACCAATCTCCTTATCTTATCCTTGCCGCCCAACCCTAAGCACCTATTTATAGAATAGGGCTTAAGCCTCCTTTAATCTCCACCGTCGGATCTAGGGATTTAATCTCCACCGTCGGATCTAGGGTTTTATCCCAACCGTCGGATCTAGAGTTCAATCCCAACCGTCGGATCTAGGATTTCATCCCAATCGTCGGATCTAAGATTTCATCCCAACCGTCGGATCAAGGATTTTATCCCAACCGTCGGATCTAGGGATTTAATCCTAACCGTCGATACTAGGATTTCATCCTAACCATCGGATCTAGGGATTTAATCCCAACCGTTGGTTCTAGGGTTTCATCCAACCATCGGATCTAGGGATTTAATCCCAACCGTTGGTTCTAGGTTTTGTTTTACATTCTTGGATCTAGACTTCTCAAGGATTATATTAGGCTACGATAGGGACCATAAGGAGGAGTTGGGTCTTGGCCACCCGATGGATCGGAACCACACAAACTTGATCCATCAATGATGTTCCATTCCACTAGAGGATCATCATTGAACTACCTCACCAACCCCCATAAATTAATATGGGCTCCATATATTATTTGTACATTAATCTCCCCGTGTTTAAGATATCGAATGTCCGTCAATTAATTGATTTACTGACCATCAATTAATTAACATCTAATTCCTCGAGTAGTACCACTCAACCTTATCATCATGTTGACTAAGTCAACCAGCTGGGTTTACATGATGAACCTTATGAGCTCCTCAAGGGGACATCATCAACCTAATATATAGAACACGGTTTCCTCCTATAATCAACGACACACCATGTAAATAATATTATTTCCCAACTTACCGGGCATATTGATTTAATCCATCTAAATCTCACCCACTGGTAAATCAAAGAAATAAATACTAAGTACATGTGCCCGTTATTATATCGGGATTAAGAGCATGTACAACATAATATCCGAGGTCCGATTCAATTATGTAGTCAGCACTAAATTGAATCACCTCTATGTCGATCCTGCTCAATACACCTAAGTGTACTAGTGTAACTCTATGTTCAAGATAAAACAATACCAAGCTACACTACAACCATGCCAATGGTTTGTCCAAAACCATCTTGGTTGTGAGCCTTTACTTATATTTTACAAGGTACTGATAACATGATCTTCTGTGTCACACCAAGCACCATGTTATCTACAATGTAAAATATTAGACAATATGCACACATATATAATGAATATATAAAATGCAAACAATGATCATGTGATTCTTATTTCAAAATAAAATGTTCATACAAAAAGAGCTAGGCTTTCAGTATACATTCTAACAATCTCCCACTTATACTAAAAGACTAAGTCACATCACAAAGGCTACATACATCTGATCCCCATGTCCTCCACATGCCTATCAAACGCTTTCACTGGAAGGGCCTTAGTGAATGGATCCGCCAGGTTATCCTCTGATGCAATCTTGGCGACAGCAACTTCTCCTCGCTTTACGATCTCTCGTATGAGGTGGTACTTGCGCTCTATGTGTTTACTCGCCTTATGGGCTCGTGGTTCCTTCGAGTTTGCAACTGCACCACTATTATCACAATAAATTGTGATAGTTCTGGGCAAACCAGGAATCACATCCAAGTCCATCAAGAAGTTCCTGAGCCATACAACTTCCTTGCCTCAGAGCCACATACTCGACTTCCATGGTAGAGTCATACGCATTTACCTTGACACTCCTCCATACTATGGCTCCACCTCCAAAAGTAAACACAAACCCCGAGGTAGACTTACTCTTGTCCCTATCTGATTGGAAATCCGAATCCGTGTAACCCACAGGGACTAATTGATCTGCCCGGTAAACCAGCATATAATCCCTAGTCCTTCTCAGGTACTTCAATATATGCTTTACCGCAGTCCAATGTCCCTGTCGATTACTCGATGTCTGCTAACCATGCCCACAGCGGATATCGGTCTAAATACATAGCATAGCATACATAAGGCTTCCTACTGCCGAAGCATAAGGAACCGCCTTCATTTCCTCTATCTCCTTTGATGTTCTGGGACACATCTCTTTAGATAAAGGAACTCCATGCCTAAAAGGTAAAAAACCTTTCTTGGAGTTTTGCATGCTAAAACGAGCAAGGATAGTGTCAATGTATGAAGCTTGAGACAAGCACAACATCCTTTTCTTGCGATCCCTTATAACTTTGATCCCAAGGATGTGTCCCACTTCTCCCAAGTCCTTCATGTCAAACTGTTTAGACAACCATACCCTTACGTCTGATAACACTTTGATATTGTTGTCAACTAACAAAATTTCATCTACGTATAGTACAAGAAACACCACTACGTTTCCGTCACATCTCTTGTATACACAAGGCTCATCCGGACTTTGAATAAATCCATATGACTGGATTACCTCATCAAAGCGGATGTTCCAAGATCTAGAAGCTTGCTTCAATCCATAAATGGATCGATTAAGCTTACATACAAGATGCTCTTTGCCTTTAGCAATGAATCCCTCTGGTTGCCGCATATAGATGTTCTCCTCAAGACTTCCGTTAAGGAAAGCTGTCTTGACATCCATCTGCCATATCTCATAATCCATATGAGCAGCTATAGATAAGAGAATCCGGATAGACTTAAGCATCGCTACTGTGAAAGGTCTCCTCATAATCGATACCCTCTTTACAGTATACCCTTTCGCATAACAAGCCTAGCTTTGAAGGTCTCAACCTTCCCGTCCTCTCTTTTTCTTGTAGATCCACTTGCATCCAATGGTTTTACACCATCGGGTGGGTCTACTAGCTCCCAGACCTGATTAGAATCCATAGATTCTATCTCGAATTCATCGCTCTTTGCCAAGATCATCTCTATCTTGGATTGCCTCGTCATATGTCCAGGATCAGTTCATGTTCACCGGGGACCAAGTCCAAGACTCTCCCAAAACATGAATCTCGGGTTGTCTAACAACCCTCCCACTCTGACGAGGTGCCTCGTGTATGCTCTGTGACACGCGCGGTGATGACTTGTGGTGTCTCTTCTTGTACTGTGCTGAAGTCGGGACTTCCTGTTCCTCAAGAACAATCCTACTCGTGGGCTTGTGGTTCATCACATAGTCCTCCTCTAGAAATCGGCATTCGTACTCACGATCACCTTCGATCTCTAGGACTATAGAATAAACCACCCTTCGTTCCTTAGGGTAGCCAACAAACAAGCGCACTTCCTGCACGATATTCCAACTTACTAAAGATCTCCTTCAAAGACATGTGCCGACTACCCCAAACCGAATATGTCTTAGACTAGGCTTTCACCACCCACAACTCAGGGGAGTAGAGGGTATCTGACTTAGATGGAACCAAGTTCGTAATGTGTGTCATTGCTTCCAGAGCAAACCCCGTAACTAATCGTAACTCGTAATAACTCATCATCGATCCGACCATCTCCATAAGAGTCCTATTCCTTCGCCTCCGCCACACCATTCTCACTGGGTGTGCCAAAGTGCATAATTGGGATTGCAATCTCCTCCGATAAGTAACTCCTAAACTCTCCCAAGAGGTACTCGCCACCACGATCGATCAGAATGTCTTGATACTTTTACTCGACGGCTTCTCCACATCACCTTGAATTCTTTGAACTCGCCAAAGCATTCAGACTTGCAAGATCAAGTAAATGTATCCATATCTTGAATAATCGCTCATAAAAGAGACGAAATATTCAAAACCACCTCTTGCCCGATAGACATAGGACCGCACAAATCGAATGAACCATTCTAACACATCTTTGCTCTATACCCTTGGCCTTAAAAGGCCTCTTGGTCATTTTACTTCCAAGCAAGATTCGCAGGTTGGGAGATCCTCCACCACTAATGAACCCAAAGGTCCATCACTATCAACCTTGAATTCTACTTAGGTTAATATGACCAAGCCTTAGATGCCAAAGATATGTTTGGTTCATTTGGCTAAGGTTCTTTTCTTATTAGATTTAGAAGATGAGCTATTTATTTCTATTTGCATCGTGGGAGTTTTTGGTTCAAGAGTATATAAATTGCCAACCAATGTACTGTATCAGTATAATCTCCCTATTCCTTTTATAACCACTCACATTAAAAGAAATGTAATATCCATCCAAAAACAATTAAGAAACTGAAATTAAATTCTTTCTAAAAGTAGGTACATAAAGACAATTTCTTAAAACCAAAACTTTATTCCTATCAAAATATAAATAAACGCCTCCCATCGCAATAGCCGCCACCTTCAAGCATTGCCCATGTAGATGGTAACTCTCCTCGCCTAGTCGCCTTTCGAACCCCGCAAAGTATTGCGCAGACATGATCGCTGGCTCTCAGATTCTACACACCAGGTACTGGTAGATAACACCGCTAAACATGTTTCAACAACTAAACAAGAAGATATACCTTTGTTCTTTCGGCGAGGACCGTCCGCCTTCCAATGTCCAGTCTGCTTGCAAGTGAAGCACTTGCCTTTCGGCTTCTTCACTCCTGCCTGGGGTCCCACTTCCACTTTCTTCGCTGCACCTTGCTTCTTCTTCTTCTTACCTTTCGCTTAGAGGAAGAAACCTTCCGAGCGACTCATGGCTTGAGAACTCGATTTAAAAAGCCCTCTCCGCCACTGAGTTCTCAAGCTCCGCCAACTAATACAACCTCTTGTTCATGTTGTAGAGGCGAACTGCTCAAAACTTCTAGGCAAAGATCGGAGAATGATATCGACTGGTTTCCCATCGATCTCACAGAGGACTTCCATCTCATTAAGATGAGCCATCATCTTGAGAACATGATCCCTAACGGGTGTTCCTCGACTCATGGTGGTCGCCATCAAGTTTCTCATTGCCTCGCTAGAGCCGCCTACTCGATGTCCGAAAAGTTCCTTGAGATTGAACATCATATCATAAGCAAGTGGCTATGGCACGATGTCGATGTTGCAAAGACATTTGACATGGATGCCAAAATGTAACACCGCCATCTCATCCGCCTTTAACCCACTTCTTATAATGTTCTTTCTCCTTTTCATCGTAGTCATCCTGGGCTTAGGAGGACAGACCAAGAGTACAAATTTGTACTCTTCCGCAGCTTAAGACAATATCCGTGTTTCTTTCCAATCAATGTAGTTTGGACCAAGAAGTTTGTTTTCTTTAAAATCACAAAGCAAGTGGGTTGAAAGCCATTTGAAAATCCTAAAAATCACAATGATCAAAAATATTAGATTTCAAATAATATTGATTCCTCAAAACAATAAAATTCAGAAATCAACCAACACCTCAAAACACCGAGAATATCGCATGCCACGATAGTGTGGACGTATATGAATTCTACATTTGTAAGAGGAGGTTTTACCCATTAATTTTATTATCTTGTCAACCTTACTTTTTGACAAATAAAATTAATAGTTGGTTCCTCTTTGGCTCTACAAATAAAAGCAGTGACTCCGATGGGGAGGATACTTTTTATTTGCATCTAAGTGTGCACCATTACACGATACTAAGGGAATTATTTCGGATTATGTGCCTTACCGATGGGGAAGTACACACGCTCCTAGATAATTTCCTATAACCATTATTTGACCTAGTGATCCGCAAACAAACCCATCCGATGGGGAGGAAGGCACTCAGAGCCAACGCGCAAGTTTGTTGCATCACACGTCAAATTGTAATGGAGGCCGCGGGAATTAATTAAAATGTCCCTCTCCCACTTAGTAAATTGCAATCGAGGAATTTTAAAACAAACACAACATGCATATAAAACATATAAGCAATAAATATGGAAAAATCAGAATTTTTCCAACTATTATGGCATTGTTCTCCAATACGCATCCCGTCGTGTCGCCACCTCGTCCGCTCCATCTTTTCCCGTGCGCAAGTCACCAAAGAGTTCCGAGCCGAGATAAATCATATTAATTTACATCCATCGATCCTATACTCCACGAAGGAGTGTACAAAAAATCTATATCGAAAGTAAACTAAAATGAGCGGCTAAACAATGCCGTATTTAATTACAAAAATCAAATACTAATCTAGCCTCGTCAACCCCGAGGATTCAAATAATAAATTTTTACACACATCCATTCACATACGTACACATGGCCATAATAGTCGGATCTTATGCCTGCAACCAAAGAGTTAAACTACGCATATCCTACTATTATCCGACACATATAATATATGAAAAATGCAAAAAAAAATAACCGAATCCTAAACACACAAAACCGGAAACCGTGGCTCTGATACCAGTTTGATGGAATGTCGCTTCGGAGGCACATTGGCTCCCATGTCCCCGGATTAAAATTTTCACTAATGAAAGGATTAATCCGGATGGGATGAGCTTCCTTAGCAACACCATTTCGTCGTCGTGCTAACAACTCGAGTGGTTGCTCGAACAAACTAGTTGATCAAGCAACTCAACTCTTCTAGTTGATTAGCCGCGGAAGAGACGACGGATGGATCGCCGGTTTTTGTGTTTGTCTTCGGGGTCCATGATTATACAATATATATCCATTCATACACATGCATAATCAAAATATTTAAAGAACATATTCAGATCTGTAAATAAAGTTAAAAACAACTTTATACCTTACGATCTTCTATCGTATGTCCTATCCTTCTCGTGGACGACGTGTGGACGAAGATCCTCCACGAGTTGAAGCCTTCTTGATCACTTTCTTCTACCTTGTCCGCAAGTAACAAAGAGAAGCAATCACAAATACCTTTCCTATCTAGAACCGACCACCAAATTAGGGAATTTGGTGCAACCGCCGGCCAAGGAGCAAGTGGATGATGCGCCGGCCACCAAATGAATGGAAACCGCCGGCCACCTAGGAGAGATTGGAGGAAGATGATTGCCGGCCACCAATGGATGGAGAACCGCCGGCCAAGGAGCAAGGAAAAGGGAAGAGTGCCGCCCAAAACCAAGGAGGAGAAGAGAGGGATGACCGGCCAAACCCTAGCTTGCCGCCTAAGCTTGTAGCCGCCAAACCCTAGCCGCCCAATGTAAGATGAGCCTAACCCTAACCCTAGTTCGAAAACCAATCTCCTTATCTTATCCTTGCCGCCCAACCCTAAGCACCTATTTATAGAATAGGGCTTAAGCCTCCTTTAATCTCCACCGTCGGATCTAGGGATTTAATCTCCACCGTCGGATCTAGGGTTTTATCCTAACCGTCGGATCTAGAGTTCAATCCCAACCGTCGGATCTAGGATTTCATCCCAATCGTCGGATCTAAGATTTCATCCCAACTGGATCAAGGATTTTATCCCAACCGCCGGATCTAGGATTTAATCCCAACCGTCGATTCTAGGATTTCATCCTAACCATCGGATCTAGGATTTAATCCCAACCGCTGGTTCTAGGGTTTCATCCAACCATCGGATCTAGGATTTAATCCCAACCGTTGGTTCTAGGTTTTGTTTTACATTCTTGGATCTAGACTTCTCAAGGATTATATTAGGCTACGATAGGGACCATAAGGAGGAGTTGGGTCTTGGCCACCCGATGGATCGGAACCACACAAACTTGATCCATCAATGATGTTCCATTCCACTAGAGGATCATCATTGAACTACCTCACCTACCCCCATAAATCAATATGGGCTCCATATATTATTTGTACATTAATCTCCCCGTGTTTAAGATATCGAATGTCGTCAATTAATTGATTTATCGACCATCAATTAATTAACATCTAATTCTCGAGTAGTACCACTCAACCTTATCATCATGTTG
This sequence comes from Wurfbainia villosa, assembly GCA_025175895.1. NCBI lineage: Eukaryota > Viridiplantae > Streptophyta > Magnoliopsida > Zingiberales > Zingiberaceae > Wurfbainia > Wurfbainia villosa. The sequence goes on along the minus strand of CM045992.1, from coordinate 30,068,368 downwards.
ACTAAGTCAACCAAATTGGGTTTACATGATGAACCTTATGAGCTCCTCAAGGGACATCATCAACCTAATATATAGGACACGGTTTCCTCCTATAATCAACGACACACCATGTAAATAATATTATTTCCCAACTTAATGCATATTGATTTAATCCATCTAAATCTCACCCACTGATAAATTAAAGAAATAAATACTAAGTACATGTGCCCGTTATTATATCGGGATTAAGAGCATGTACAACATAATATCCGAGGTCCGATTCAATTATGTAGTCAGTACTAAATTGAATCACCTCTATGTCGGTCCTGCTCAATACATCTAAGTGTACTAGTGTAACTCTATGTTCAAGATAAAACAATACCAAGCTACACTACAACCATGCCAATGGTTTGTCCAAAACCATCTTGGTTGTGAGCCTTTACTTATATCTTACAAGGTACTGATAACATGATCTTCTGTGCCACACCAAGCACCATGTTATCTACAATGTAAGATATTAGACAATATGCACACATATATAATGAATATATAAAATGCAAACAATGATCATGTGATTCTTATTTCAAAATAAAATGTTCATACAAAAAGAGCTAGGCTTTCAGTATACATTCTAACAGTGTCTGCAGCGCTTTGTCGTAGAGATGTCGGAGAGTCATAGCGTATCGGAAGCACTTGGAGGCTTAGAGAATTGATGAAAAACCCTTATAGAAGCCTCCTTTTATAGCTTTTGAGCCCCTCATCAAATGGGCCTTCAACCAATCACAAATAGGCACAAATCTCCTTGGAATGAGGTGATAAGGCTTGACTCCTCGAAGCTGATCCTTGATCATCAATCGACTGATGGCCATCATCAGTCGATTGATGGCAGCACCAGTCGAGTCGCAACACTTAGTAGTCGACTGATTCCAGGCAGTCGAGTGGCTCTTGTGAGCAGTCGACTGATGCTTGCTGAAATCACAAGTTAGCTTAACAAAAACATAATTTCGACGGTCGTCGACCGTCCGATCTCGACCTAGACCATCCATGGGATGCCTTTGGTTGGATCTACACTTAAGACCATCCCCATAAGGAGGATACGACCTCACTTATGCTCACACACATGAGCTTACCTCGATACTTACTTTGTAGCTCTTGCTTTCGGCCTTCCACTCGATTCCTTCGGCTCCCTCTGAAGTCACTCAAGTGCGCCCGACCACCACAGCTTCCTCTGGGTGTCGCCAGCCTTTAGCTCCAGCTATAGCACTTTTTTGCACACTCGATTTAGCTCATGAGATAATGATATGAGCTTAACTTTATATCGTTTGCTATAATCAAAACTCAGGTTTGACTTAGGTGCCCACTGTACCAACAATTTTTGCTTCTCCCGGATGTTGAAGCTTTCTCTTGAACTTGTTCCAGGATGGAAGCCCTCTCCTCCCCCTCAATGCTAGAGGTGGAGGTCTCCACTAAATCATCAACATCATCGAAGGTAGATGGCGATTCCTCGAATCCGGATGTTGATGGACATTCTTCCTCGGCCTCCTTCTTCAATTGAGCCGGTTCGGGATGTTCATGGAATTTGACTAATTTGTCCCATAAATCTTTGCCATCCCGCTATTCACCTAGCTTGCACAAAATATGGTTAGGTATTAAACCTAGTAGCATATTTGTTACCTTAACCATTGTCTTGAAATCTTGTCATTGCTCTTGTGTCCATTTAGATTTTTCAATCGACTTTCCCTCTTCGTCCCTAGGCACTTCAAAACTTCTTTCCATGATTAGCAAAATATCGAAATCAGTTTTTAAATATACCTCCATCCTTTTCTTCCACCAAGAAAAGTCTCCATCGTATTTCGGTGGATGGATATTGTAGCCGGCCATCTTGATTGTGCATGTTGCGGTGGTTAGTCTAGTGAAAAGCGACTTGGCTCTGATACCACTTGTTGGAACATCGGTGGCCGGCTAGAGGGGGGTGAATAGCCCTCAATCATCGTACGGTGGAATACGATCGTTCATCGTGTGTCGCTTGTCTACAATTGTCGTTAGCGCACCGGTAATAATAGAAACAAATAGAAATACTAACAACAACACAAGCACATGCAAACACACATGATATACATGATTTGGAACCGAATGGTTCCTACTCCACGGGCGAGATCACCGAGCTCTAGTTATGCACACGACACTAACTAACACTCCTTCTCGACAACACATCGGAGGTGGAGAAACCTTGTACAAGCAATTACAAATAGTAATATACAAGATTAAAGCTAATACAAAGACACTAAGAAATACAAGTAAAGAACACTTTACAACTCTTTGCTTTGAATGATTTATTGTTGCTTGCTTTTGTTTGCTCTTGAAGGTGTGGAATGCAACAACAATTCCTCTCCAAAGTCACCCCAAAAGTCTTTGTGATATCCTCCATCTTGAGCTCCATTTATAACCTGCATCGAGATGATTCCACGCCCATCAGTCGACTGATTGTGACCATCAGTCGACTGGTCCTGTAGCCATTGTCTCACAATGGCCAGATCCACATTGGACAAGTTCCAATGGATCACCCATCAGTCAACTGATGATGACCATCAATCGACTACTGACCTCATAGCCGACAGTCCAGTCGATTACGGAGCATTCTATGCCCGCGACACTTCCATAAGTCGACTACGATCCCTCGGTAGTCAACTGCTATCGACATCAGTCGACTGTCAGGCCATAAAATTGCAGTCTAACACTAGTTGAACCGTAGTCGACTTGGATCAGTCAAACCGGCACCTGTGCAAGTCGACTACTGTCGGGTAAACCTTAAACACCAAGTTGTTTAAGCATCCAACCGTCAGGTAAACCCTCAAACACCAAGTTTGAGCATCCGACACTCAGTCTTAGCCACTTGGCCAAGTCCACCTCATCCTCTCATGGAGTTCCCCACCGAAGCTTTCTTCCCTCGACCTACGTCCCTCGGATGCACCAAGCGCACGACTTCGCAATTCCATCCTTCGCATCTCTTGCCCTCAAAGTATGCTTCCCTTGGGCCTCACTCCATTCGCTCCTCGTCCGATGGTCCCTCGAATGCACCAAGTGCACAGCTTCGCAATGTCATCCTTCACTGACTCAAGGACCCCGAGCCTAGTGAACTTGCCAAGTCCTCAAGACTTCCCACACCAAGTCTCATGCTTGGATTTTCCATGCCAAGCCCCATGCTTGGACTTTCCACACCAAGCCCTATGCTTGGACTTTCACCACCATGGCTACACACTTGGATTTACATGGCCAACCCTATGTCGGACTTTCCACACCGAGCCCTATGCTTGGATTTTCCCAACACCACCAAGGCTACACACTTGGATTTACGTGGCCAACCCATGTTGGACTTCCCATGACAATCCCATGTCATGCATTTTGTTTAACATCAAAATATAGTTCGAGTCAAACTCGAGTCTAGACTGATTTACACCAACACTAATGACATCAGTATGGGAAATAATCAAACTATTAATCCCTAAGTAGGTGATTACATCCTCATCTGATGAGAAGAAGTTATTGGACTTGGTAGGTTGAAGTGACTCTGAATCGTGAGGAATGAGGGCTATGGTAGCCAAAATGAATCCCTGAGTGAAAGATTGTAGCAGTCGACTAACACCCCGAGGGTTGGGTGATCTTTAAATGATATAAAGGATAAATTTAATTCATTTTAAGGAAAAGGGAGGAGTGCAGGAGTGGTCCTTGAATATTTTTCATGGATAATCATCGTTCATACATCGTAAAGAGTATTTAGCATTACAATTTGAAAATTTTTGTTAATAATAATTGATTAATACATCAGGGAAAGTATGACAACTACAATTCAAAAATCTCTGTAGGGTAATTGTCGGGCAACCTCAGGATCGAGGTGGCTTGTATCAGTGCCCGACGGATGGTAGCCCTTAGCAGCATTCAGAGCGAAAGACCCATCAAAGCCCAATATGAATAATTGTACTCCTTTTCGAGCAAACTGCATTTTCAGATCTTCTTCCCACTCCTTCCATTGGGCTTGATGTTTATCTAGTTGAGAAGCCAAGGTGTCTCTGTCTTTAGCCGCTGTTATAGCTTGCTAGCCCAAGGAGGCCATGGCCTCAGAATGCTCCATCTAAAGTTCCCACTGTTGTTTGGCAATTGAAGCCAACATCCCAGGATGAATGGACATAGTCAGAGAGAGGCTTTCCAGTTGTTGTCAGCAGGACATCAGAGTGCCCTCCAATGCTTGGTGCTTCTCTTGAATTTGAAGGAGAGTCGTTGAAGAATGGGAAGCTTGAGTCTCTTCTTCATTAAGTTGCCTTTTATGCTCCCCTAATTACTTGATAAGGAGGTCAATTTGTTGAATCTGACTGGACTATAGGAATAGATGGTGATGAAGGTTAGCATTCTTCTTTAATAGTTCTTCTTTTTCACTCTGAGCCATCACTAATTGCGTCATCAAGTCTTTGCATTGCGTAGTCAGAGTGGCTTCCTTCTGTTGGCTCTCTACTAGTTGATGAGTTAGCTTTTTTTGCTAGGAGAGGGAGGCAGAGTGGCGGGCAACCATGGTGGACAGATAGTTCACTATGTTAGCCATTATCTCATTGCAAGCAATAACCTCCTGGGGAGGGAAATAGAGTGTTAGGAGAATAAAATATATATATATATATATATATATATATATATATATATATATATATATATATATATATATATATATATATATATATATATATATATATATATTAAATGTGAAGAAAAGGAGAACTTACCTCAGCCATGAAATTGCACAGGTGTTCGTAAGGGCTTTGTAGACAGGACTGGTTGAAGAGTCGTACCTCTTCTGTGTTGTGGATCTTAAGAGAGGATCCTCAAGAAGTGGATGGGGGGGGGGGGGGGGGTTAGGAGGCAATATCTCTCCCAATCAAAAAGGGCTATGCCATGGATGTATGAGGTGCAGAAGGATCCATGGTTAGAGTAGGAGGAGGAGAAGAAGATAAGGTTGTATGGATAATCAGTGGAGGAGAAGGAATAGAAGGGGAAGGAGAAAGTTCTTCTTGCGGGGAAGAAGTATGGGCTACAAAAATAGCCTTGTCTTTAGGGGGCTCAAAGATGACTAGGCATCGATGCCCATTTAGTTTTAGAAGAGGAGGAGGAGGAGAAGAGTGGGAGGAAGAAGATACCAGAAGGGTAGAAGAACTGGGGGCATCTTTTCTACGAGGGCGAAGCCTTTTGTGGGGAGAAGGAATAATAGGGGACTTGCCCCTAATTCACTTCATGGAAGATTTCTTCTTTGTCACCACAATTTGTTCCCCCTTGACCATGGAATCTTGCATTATACTGTCTGCAATATCGAACAATGATAATAATGGTTAGCAGTAACTCGAGACGTTGTAGGTAATAGGTTCGGATAAGAGTAATATCCTACCTATGACACCTGGATCAGCTAGGGGAAAAGGAGAAAGCCCATAGCGACTCAGTAGAGAAGGCTTTAGCAAATCGTTAGAATTATAGTGGCATTCCCTCAGCACTTGGAAGACTTCTTGGAAAGGGCCTTGAGCTCTACTCTCTTGAAAGGAGGGCAGGTCAAGTAGAGTGGTTTTATAGACTTTTGAGTAAGGTATGGGAGTGGGTTGGGAAAAAGAGTATAGATCCTCCCAACCCTTATAGGAGGATGGCATGTTCATGAGGAACTGGCAATCTTGTCAACTAGCAAAATAGAAAATGCCTTCTTTAGAAGACTTTAGCTGAAAAATACAGTGGAATAGTAGGGGGGGACAAATTAAGGTTAAGATGTCAAAAATCTATTACCACCCCTGTCAATATGCGGAAGGTATTGGGGGCCAATTGGTTAATGGGTAGTTGGTAGAAATCTAGTATGTCAGCATAAATAGGGGGTATAGGCAAATGCAAGTTGTTCAATAGTTGGTCAGAGAAGAAGCAATGGAAGCCAGGAGGGGGACGATGGGGTCTAAAAGAAGTTGCAGCAAAGCGACGTGGTACAAAAGGATCTATGTATTGGTCTTTGGTGGCGAAGAAGGAGCTTTGAGCATTTAGGCGGGTAACAGTTTTTTCATACTAGGGGATCGGTTTAGGGTTTTTTGAGGCTATGACTAGGAAGGGGAAGGACAACTAGTGGTAAAAAGAAGAGGAAATAAGAGGAGTTAGGTATGAGAAACTTACTTACAGTTAAGAAAGGGTGTTTGAGAAGGAAGAGGAACTCCTGAGTGCTGGGAGTTGAAAGGGAAGGATCGCCGCTAATGAGAGTCACTGAAGAAGGAATAAGAAGAGTCGAAGATGAGAAGTTGAAGGGGTCGTGTGGAGAATGACTCACACAAGGTTTGCAGCTTTTACATATCCTTGTGAAAAAAAAAGAAGGCAGAGCCCATGGGCCCAATAATCCGTTCTGGGCATATATGATAAAGTGAAGGAGGAAGCCACTTAGATGTAGTGAGATTGATAGGGAGGAGGATAGAGAAAAGTGTTTAACTTGGAAAGTCAAACTCAATGCTTCGTTTGACTATTTTTAAGGGGTGACTAATGATACTGTTGTGACCTAATTTAGGTATTAGAATGAAGAAGCTCATGCGTGAAACACTGACTAAGCTGGTGGAACTTGACCTAGGAGGGTCGACTGAGCTGGCAAGATGAAGATGTAGGAATGAGAAGATAAGTTCTAGGGCTAGAGGGAGATCAAATGAGTGACTCGGGGTACGAGTCTGGGAGTTGACTCGGTAAGTGAGTCTGAGATTGACTCAGCAAGTGAGTCGGGGGTTGACTTGGGTAGTTACAACAAGCATAAGGTACTGAGTCTCAGAATCAGAGTAAGTCTAGGTATTAATAAATAATGTATACCCGGGTGTCAATTAATCAGGAGGATCCCGCCGAGAGAAGGATCGAGTCAATATTTTACCTAACAAAGGAAGAGAGGGTGAAGAAGAGGGGCAGAATATTTCCCGAGGCATTCATCTATGGGAGTTTGTTATATAACAAACTAGGGCCCGACACATAATATTTGGAGGAGCCTCCACTCTTTATCTTCTTAACAGAATGATTCTCTAGGAAGGAGGAGCCTCCACATGGACGGCGATGGGAATAGTTCATTACCAGATAGCTAGCAAAGGGAGAAGAGGATAAAATCCAAGGAAGATGGAGAGAGAAGGAGAGGATTCTAATTATGATCGCACCAGAACTTCAGGGGGAGACTGCATCGCCGGAGAGGAAGAGGGAAGAAGCATGAAGAGGCGACTGTTGGGAGCTAGCTCCATTTCTCTGTTCTTGTATACTACAAGTATTGTAAGGGATTTTTCCTCCACCTCTAGAAGCATTTTCCAAGAAGGAGTTTTATAGTGAAAGTTCTTTGGCACTGCAACTCATGATTTAGCTCATCCCGCGGAGTAGGAATTAGAATTCCGAACCACGTTAAACCTTGTGCCTTATTTCTCTGTGTTGATTTTTCTCGTCATCTATTCATTTTTCTCATTACTGTTGCATCCGGAGAGAACCCTAAGCCTCTTGGACTCTCTTTGGAGTTAAAGGGAGGTGAGAAAATCTGCGTATGCACACATCAATAATACTCACCTCAAACATTTTTCAATATTAACCCGCAACACTATGAAAGAAGATAAATCACGATAGACCTTCGATCGTATCAGCATTTGATTGCAGTGGAGGATATTCATCCCAACTGATATTTTCATTCGATGTAGATAAATCTATTAAATTAATCTAATTTGAATTTTGATTATGAATTTATATTATTAGATGTAAAACTATATGTGTAAAATTCTTTACTCCATTATCATTAATATTGATGAACTATTAATGGATTTGTATTTACTATACATACATACGAATATGATCCTCATAGAAGGGGTAATCGGACGATTGCCTCATTTTTCCCTATCAGGTTGAGATCTCGAAATTGTCTCCCTTGTACCTGTAGAAGATCGTGACCTTTGTAGATGTTCCAACTTCCATTTTTAGATTCCTCCAACGAAGATGAAAACAAGAGTGTCTTTGAATTCAGTCATATATTTATTGATTTACTACACTTCCGTTTTGTTTTATTTATACCATACTTGTTGTAGATTCTATAATAAAATCTTGTGTTGGATCATATATTTTCTTTGTGAATTTATCTGCAGATGTGTGATTCATTGACGGAGTAAATTCCTTCAATTGGTATCAAAGCTGCAAGTTAGGTGTCACTAATTGTACAATATTAGAATGCGAGGTTTCGATGATTTTGATTGGGATGCACACGCTTTGTGTTAGATCTTGCTCTAGCGCATTTAACATGCATTTTCATCAAATCCTAGATTTTGTGTTGGTTCGTTGTTTTCATAATTTTTCATAAAGAACATGAAGAATAGTGAAGTAACCATCGTCGTTTTCAGGAAAACTATCGTGTTTGATCCATGGAAACTGAAATCGTGTGAACATCAATCAATTGATATAGAACATTGTCAACTACTGTTTGTAAAATAGTGCACAAAATGTTTCTAAGTCACTTAGGGCACTCAACTGATCTCCATTAGTCAACTATCATAAGGACCAGTCAACTGTTATGCATAAAATTATGAATAAACTGCTTGCAGTTAGACTTCGGACTCGACCGAACAGATAAATCGATTGTCATTTGAGGTTAGGCGAATGTTATGTGTAAATTTTAGTATATAATGTTTTTCAACTGATGGTATCAGGCAACTACCAAAAAAATCAGTTGATTGATTGACCCAAGGTTGTGCACAAAAAGATTGCTAGTCGACTGATTCACTCGATTAATTATGTTAGTCGATTAGTGCCCATAAAGTCACCCACAGAATGGGTTTAATTTGACCGAGGGTATCAATCGACTGTCATTAAGATCAGTCGACTGTTATTGAAATCATTCTACTGATATTGTGGATAAGTGCATTAATATGGGTAAAATTGAGCACAGTTGATGCAAGGGCTTTCAAAAGTCTCAACTTTTGACTTGGGATGTGTTATGGGACATATTGTATGTCAAATTGATGCTCGTTCAGAGATCTATAGTTGTTACCATAACAACCTAGTTTCAAGTCTAAAAAAACATTGTTTAAGATTGTCTTGAGAGCTTTAAAGATTTTTAGTCATATATTTAGGATGTTTTTCGTCTTTTGTATCTTTAGACTACAATAATTGAGTTTCTTAAGATTTCTTGTGTATCCATTAACATACATGTAATTAAGTTAAATTAATATTATTGCCGAAGTAAGAACTAAGCTAAATTTAATGCATCATTATGTGAGTAAATGAATATCTATGCTAAGGATAATTAGCATAAAGGAAAATCATTCTTGGGCTAGATGTATGTTTAAAATGGTTCAGTATAATCACATTAGTGTTAATCATGAGTGTAATTTATCGCCCCAAAGGAAGACATATTATGTGATTGATTAAATGTGGCAAAAGGTGATTCGCTCACCCCAAACACTCCTACTAGTCGACCTCACAACCATCGTAAGGGAGGTAAAATGTGGTGACCATTAAGATAGTGAATTAAAGATTAATTATAATATTATATTTGATATCTCATGAAGGGGCCTAGTTAAGTGCATATATTTTAGTATGTTTATTTTATATCATTGTTTAAATATATGCATATTTATGGTTATTAATTTGAACATTTGTTCTTTTTTTTTGTTTTATAACATATAAGGTATATGTTTATAATAACAACATCCCAATGATTTAAGATTTAAAAACCACTTAATGTAAAAGGACTATAACTTGAGTATGATTGGAAAAACTACAGTGTTTGATAATGAACTTCTCAACTTTTTAGTTTAGAAGTTAATTTTGTCAGTATACCTACGGGCACTTAATGGATAGATATTGGAGTTACCACTCATATTAGTGGTAAAATGTGATAATGCTCATGCCAAACTTCTCTCATTGCTAGCCACCCGACTTAGTGAAGGGTGGTAAATCACGGGGGGCTTCGCCTTGTCCCTTTGCATGGGGGTGGATAGGAACCCAGTGAGGCATTTCACACCCGTTGTGAATTGACCCCAAGACCTTATGCGGCAAGTTGAGCATGGTTGTTTTAGAAATTTATTTTCTGATAATGGTAAAAGATACATCTATATATGTAATGACAAAAAGGCTAAAGTGACTACTATATGTGTTTTTCGACTTTGCCTAGGGCCATTGTATTTTTAGATTTAGAGAATATATATGTTTTTCCATCATTTAGGTGGAATTTAATTTCCATTTCCCTTTTAGAAAAATTAGGACACACTTATTCATTTGGCAATAAAACATTCATTATTTTTTGTAATTCGATACTAGTTGGTATAGGTTCTCTAATTGATATGCTATGTAGGTTAATTATCATAGCTCATAAAGACAACAAAATAATGCATAGTATAGGTACGAAACACAATTTTACTAATGAGAATTCATCCATACTATGGTATAGACATTTAGGACATTTAAATAACAACTAGAAAAGTTAATATCATAAGAAATTCTCAATTTCCTTAACATGTCAGACTATGATGTCTGCATTGAGTGTATTAAGGAAAAATAACTAACAAAAGAAATAAAGGTGCAAGTTGATATAATAACACTTTAAAACTGATACATACAAATATATATGGATCGTTCCCTAAAAGATTTTGGAATGGATAAATATATTTTATCAATTTTATTGATGACAACTCATGATATACCTACTTGTACCTTTTGCATAAGAAATCAGAGTCCTTGGTTGTGTTCAAGATCTTTAAAGCCGAAGTTGAAAATAACTAGGTAAAAAGATCAAAACCATCACATCCAATCATGGAAGTGAATATTATGATCATTATGATAGATCTGATGACTAATGTCTAGGACCTTTTACAAATTACCTTACCAAGTTTGTGTTGAGCTTTCCGAGTTACAAAAACCGCTTTTTGCGTTGTGGAAACCTTGGAAGCCTGACCACTGATCCATGCGAAGATATAAAAAAATAAAACATGTATATGTTTAAATACCCTAGATCTACCTTAGATATACAAGATGAGAGCATTACCCTCGTAGCGACGCCCTTCACTTATCCTGCTCGTCCAAATACTTTGTCGGAACTCAAGAGTGTCAAGTGTACACTCCTCTATTGGTATCCACACGGACAAATGGTGGAGAAAATAACCTAGAGTGTGCTAGCACCCCTTGGAAGTTTCGGCCAAAGTAGAGGATTGGGAGAGAGCTTAAGAGGAAGATGATCCAAGGAAGAAGAAGATAGAGTTACACACCAAATGAATTCACATCATCAAGTGAAAGTAGCCGACCACTTCAATGGGTGGGGGTTACATGCATGCATGTAACTCCAAGAGCCAATGGCTCTTGGTCTCCCTCATGAGGTGGCACCACATGATAAGTCCATGATGATGTGGAACACAATCATTGGCCAACCCACATGTTGTGTCACCATGACATGGCAATTGATCAAGTCAAAATTAACCATTCATTTTCCCTCTCAAGTCAAGTCAAACTTGACCTCTTATATCCCATGGTTGATCAAATCTAACCACTTGATTCAAGTCAATTTGATTTAATGAATCTCTATTCATTAATTTAAATTGACTCAATGAATCAAATCTAAATTAGACTCATTCAAGACTTGAATCAAATTGAGTCTAACTCAATTAGTCTAATTTGGATTACTCTTAATCCAATTTGGTTCATCCCATGAACCTAACCCACATGGTTCATCAAATGAACCTAATCTCCATCTAATTGCCCTTTGTGTGTGACCCTATAGGTTCTTGTAACGTTGGCAATGCTCCTAAACCGATTTAGGAACATAAGCAATGAGCGGTATCTAGCAACACATCATTGCTACCCAAGTTACAAGAATGTTGAGATCCAACATCACCTTTGTGACTACTAATTGTGACTCTCACAATATGTGACAATGTACCTCTTGTTGGAGATTTGACGCCCGCTAGAGGGGGGGTGAATAGCGTTGTGACCGTTCGATGATGGAAAACGTTCGCGTGCTTGTCTACAATTCGTGTTAACGCAGCGGAATAATAATAATAAAAACAATACACGAAATACAATCACACGAACACAAGCATATAACGTGGTTCGGAACCTCAAGGTTCCTACTCCACGGATCGGGCTCAAACGAGCCCTAGCGATGCCAAACACACACCACTATCAAATAACTCCTTCTCGACACACGTTGGAGGTGGAGAAACCTCTTACAATAAGATTACAACAATAATCTAAATACAACAAGCAAATATAATAGGAAATACAACAAGAGAAGTAAAGAACACTTTACAAAAACTCTTTAGAAGCTTGCTTGTTGATTGCCTTGGACTAGCACTTGAAAGCCCTGATTTGCAACAGCAAATCGCTTCAAAACGTCCAAGAAAAATAGCTACAAAAACCCTCCTTCCGAGCTGCCTTTATAACCTGCGTCGGCCGATTTCGCCTATCACGATCGCCATAAGTCACCACCGATCGATGCCATCTTGTCGTGAGACAACGGCTGGAAAAACTCCAGCGAATCTCTTGGCGATCGATCGCCAACATTGGCGCCGATCATTGCGGCGCCCGTAGTCGCCTACCATCGGCTACGTGAGCATTCTCGCGCTCGACACACCGCGGCGATCGCCATTCCTTGTGATCATTGCCAGAGCCATCGATTGATCGCTACCAACGAGCAATGATCGCGCGAGCATTTTCAAGCCGGTCGAACTCAACGTCGACTCACGGTGTCGCCATAATGCCAGTCGACTGCCAACCTTAAAAATGAGGTTTTAACCCAAGTATGGTGCCCCCATACTTGCTAGACTACCCTTAGCCTATACCTAAGCCTTCTAGCCACCTCCATCAGCCTCACGCCTCTCGGATCCCTCCAAGTCATCCATGACTTGTTCATCCATCGCGCTAGCCTTCAGGTGCTTCCATCGGCTATGTCATGCTAACGGTGTCTACACCGCCAAGGCACATTGGACTTACGCCGCCAAGACTCCGCTTGGACTTTACGCTGCCAATATCAATCCCCTTGGACTTCCCAAATGCCAAGACTTAAGCTTGGACTTTCCCTTGCCAACCCTTGTTGGACTTTCCATGCCAAGACCCATGCTTGGACTTTCCATCTGCCAAGACCCATGCTTGGACTTCTCATTTGCCAAGACCCATGCTTGGACTTCTCATGCCAAGTGCTCAAGACTTGGACTTTCCCAAATGCTAAGTGTCCCACTTGGGCTTTCCATGCCAAGTACCCATGACTTGGACTTTACCTTGCCAAGACCCATGCTTGGACTTTCCCATAATCACATGGTCAACCCTGGTCAACCATCAAGTCAATTATAACCTGGGTCGATTGTATAAGCAATCTCCCCAACATATTAACCGACATCAATGTCCAACATCAATGTCAATCCTATGTCAAACATACTTTGTCAAACATCAAAACATCACTTGAGTCAAACTCGAGTTCTGGTCAATCGTGACCTGGGCCAATTGCACCAACAATCTCCCCCTTTTTGATGTTTGACAAAAACCAATCAAATCATGAGTTAGAACACTAACTCAAATCCCTTACCAATTATCCCAAATTGGTAAACACTCACCAAATGTTCTCCCCCAAACATTCAAGTGAAAATGTAAACCAAATGTTCTCCCCCAAACATTCTCCCCCTTTTTGACTAACATCAAAAAGGTTATCTCTCCAAGGAGGTCAATGTCTCATGTCCCAATGAGATCTTACAATCTTCCCCTTTGTCCAAAAATACCTAGGATGCCTACCATCTTCCTAGTGATAAGTCTCATATCACTCAAGAGAGGCAATCCTATTCACTCTCCCAATTTCCAAATTGGGTATCAAAAACTATCAATTTTCCCAATTGATGATACTTTCCCAATAACTTCTCCTTTTCAAGGAGAAAAAACACATCCATCATCCCAAGATGGATACCTCCCCCTAAAGGCTTGCTCCCCCTTGACCATTGCACCAACAATGTCCTTGGGGAGTCCCTAAGCCAATAGGAACTCTAAACCATCAAAATTAAGGTTGGAAATTCAACATTGAACTTTCCACCACCTCAAATTGATACTTTGACCTAACACTTCTCCTAATCCATATCCAATAGATTTTCACCCTTTATAATGCTTCCCAAAGCATATCCTAGGGTTAGGAGTGGTTAGGGACCTTTACCATGACTGAAAATGGGCTAAACAACCTTGTTAACCCGAAATCAGACTTGGCAGTCGACTCCTGACAGTAATCAGTCGATTGCGACATACATCAGTCGACTGCCACCAATGGCAGTCGACTGGTAGCTGAATTTTCTGAAATTCAGCTATCAGAATCCAATTTCATAAAGTCATAACTAATTATACGTATATCGAAAAATCACGAAATTTGGTACGTATAATACCTATGACCAATACAATGGGTGAAAAATGTTTTAAAATTATTTTACCCATAAAATAGTGAAATTGGAACAAAGTTCAAAATCATTAAAATTTTCAATATTTTGGTCCTACTTTGTATCAACTTCATCAATGGTGATTGCTATCAAAAGATAGACTTCACCAAGGTTTTTCAAAATGATTTTAAAATGTTTTCAAAACCTTATTTTGGATCATATTCCTTGGGCTTTATGTACATGACTTGTACACATTCTCTCCCAATGATCCACAAATGAAATTAGATGAGTTTTAGTTCATCTAGATGCAAAAACTATGCACCTTGAACTCAACTCATATCCTAGCATCTCACATGTATCTAGGGTGTATAAATACACATACATGTCAATTGGATGTGAGATGTGGATTTTGGTTCATTTAAACTATTGTTTCATGCATCTTCTAAGGCAACCCTACTTGATTCCCTTATGAATGGGACTCCAAGTCATGTCATAGTCCTTAAATCAATTTCAATCGAAATTTTCTTAAATGCATGAATGATTATGGAATTAGAGATGATATAAATAGGCATATGCGCATAATCATGATGTCATGGCATATGATATAAAACTAAGCATACATGACATTAACCTAAAACCTAAGCATACTCATGACATATAGAATCATAGAAATAGGCATGATGTCATGACATGACATATGACAATCAAGGCATGGCATATAAAATATATAGATATAGTAATACCTAAATTTTAATATTAATTGCCATTTGATATAATTAGATATATTTTGCCATATTATCATTAATCTCCCTAGTGTGCCAAAAACCCAAAATGGCACACTAACCTCTAAACCTAAATTGTGCCAATTTTGATCATTTTATCAAACTTCTCAAGTAATATTGGCACATCCTAAAAACTTTTAGGATTAAGACTTAAATGTATTTCCAAGGCAACAATAGCCTTGAAAATAACCTAAAGTGCCACCTTTATTATGGTTGAGTTAACTACCCATCCAATCAAGGTTGGCACACCCTAAACCCATCTAGCGTGACTCAATCACGCTCTTAGGAACCCAAAACCTATTTGAGCTCCTAGGGTTAATGAGGTATTCCTTAGGGATAACCTCCCTAGATACCTTCCTAATGACCTTCCTAGGCTTATTAGCCTTGGTCATTTTGGTCTTGCCTAGGTTAACCTTAGGGATTGCCTCCCTAACAACCTTCTTAGTGGCCACCCTAGGTTTCTTCGAAACCTTGGCCACTAGGCACAAACCTTGGTCAACTCTAGGGATGACTTCCCCATTGACCTTGGTCTTCCTAGAGCTAGTTAGTGTCCTATAGTCAAAAGGAACACTATGGTAAGTCACCTTGGACTTAGGTTTGTGACCCAAACCATTCTTGCCCTTGGTTGACTTTTGACTCTTAGGTCTTAGATGTTGACTTTGACTTCTTGACCTAAGAGTTTGACAATTAGACCCTTGAAATTGATTTTGTATCTTGTTTAGGGTCTTTTCCAATTTCTCAAGCCTTGACCTCAAGGCTTGGTTTTCTAATTCTAATTGCCCAATTTTAGAATTTTGATTTAAATTTTGGGCATTTGACTTTCTTGGCATATGCCTAGTCCATTTTGGATTAAGACCTAGATGTTTTTGTATTTTCTTAATAGATTCCCTAGGTATGGTTTTTCTAGGGACATTAGTCCCAAATTTCTCCTTATTACTAAAATGGACACTTTTAGCTCCTAAGCAAATGTGTTTGTTATTTTTAGCATGCTTTTCATGTACAATAGCAAGAGAATTAAAACTCCTAGCATGCTTTTGTCTATTGACTAAAGAAGGTGCATTATTTAAATGATACACCTTAGGGTTTGCCTTAGTGGCTCCCCCTACTTGTGAAGCTCCCTTTTGCCCCTTCTTCTCCCCCTTCGGGCATTTACTCCGGTAATGTCCTGGTTGTCGGCATTTGAAGCAAATCACTTGCTCCTTGCTCTTTTGTGTTGAGGCACCGGTTTCCTTGATTTTTGGCACGGGTGGAGTCTTCTTAACCCGTTTAGGACACTTACTCTTGTAGTGTCCTTGCTCCCTACACTCAAAGCATATAATATGAATTTTATTATTATTTGAAATGCTCGAGTTACCTAGGTCCGTGGTAGGTGCCGGAGTTGAATTTTGAGCTTCCTCATCTTGACCGGATGTTGAAGGCACTTCTTGAGGTTGCCCCGGTGTAGATGGTCTCTCCCCCTCAATCACGGAGGTGGATGCTTCTCCCACCTCTTCTATTTTCTCTTCCGATCCGGAAGTTGACTCCTCACTTTCTTCCGATTCCTCACTTTCACTTGAGGATGAGCTCTCTTCTTCATCCTCCTTGTCTTCTTGGATTGAATGAGGTTCTTCATGGAATTTTGCCAAAATGTTCCATACCTCTTTGGCGTCTTTACAATCCACATAGTCACCTAGGCTACACAAGATGTCATTAGGTACTAAATCAAATATAAATTTGATTACCTTCTTATTTTTCTCGAATTGCCAGAGTTGCTCCTCACTCCATTTCTTCTTCTTGAGAAACCCTCCCTTTCGTCCCTTAGGATACTCAAATCCTTCCATCAAGGCGGACCATTCCTCAAGGTCTCTCATCATAAAAAACTCTTCAATTCTCGCCTTCCAAGAATTGAAACCTTCTCATCCATAGAATGAATAAGGGATCGGTGTGTTGATGTCCCATCCTAATTACCCTTCCATCTTCACCCTCTAGCTTTTTGTCTTAGCTCCCGGCGGTTAGTCCGTAGAAGAGCCCCGGGCTCTGATACCACTTGTTGGAGAATTGACGCCCGCTAGAGGGGGGGGGGGTGAATAGCGTTGTGACCGTTCGATGATGGAAAACGTTCGCGTGCTTGTCTACAATTCGTGTTAACGCAGCGAAATAATAATAATAAAAGCAATACACGAAATACAATCACACGAACACAAGCATATAACGTGGTTCGGAACCTCAAGGTTCCTACTCCACGGATCGGGCTCAAACGAGCCCTAGCGATGCCAAACACACACCACTATCAAATAACTCCTTCTCGACACACGTCGGAGGTGGAGAAACCTCTTAAAATAAGATTACAACAATAATCTAAATACAACAAGCAAATATTGTTAGAATGTATACTGAAAGCCTAGCTCTTTTTATATGAACATTTTATTTTGAAATAAGAATCACATGATCATTGTTTGCATTTTATATATTCATTATATATGTGTGCATATTGTCTAATATCTTACATTGTAGATAACATGGTGCTTGGTGTGGCACAGAAGATCATGTTATCAGTACCTTGTAAGATATAAGTAAAGGCTCACAACCAAGATGGTTTTGGACAAACCATTGGCATGGTTGTAGTGTAGCTTGGTATTGTTTTATCTTGAACATAGAGTTACACTAGTACACTTAGGTGTATTGAGCAGGACCGACATAGAGGTGATTCAATTTAGTCTTGACTACATAATTGAATCGGACCTCGGATATTATGTTGTGCATGCTCTTAATCCCGATATAATAACGGGCACATGTACTTAGTATTTATTTCTTTGATTTACCAGAAGGTGAGATTTAGATGGATTAAATCAATATGCCCGGTAAGTTGGGAAATAATATTATTTACATGGTGTGTCGTTGATTATAGGAGGAAACCGTGTCCTATATATTAGGTTGATGATGTCCCCTTGAGGAGCTCATAAGGTTCATCATGTAAACCCAGCTGGTTGACTTAGTCAACATGATGATAAGGTTGAGTGGTACTACTCGAGGAATTAGATGTTGATTAATTGATGGTCAGTAAATCAATTAATTGACGGACATTCGATATCTTAAACACGGGGAGATTAATGTACAAATAATATATGGAGCCCATATTGATTTATGGGGGTTGGTGAGGTAGTTCAATGATGATCCTCTAGTGGAATGGAACATCATTGATGGATCAAGTTTGTGTGGTTCCGATCCATCGGGTGGCCAAGACCCAACTCCTCCTTATGGTCCCTATCGTAGCCTAATATAATCCTTGAGAAGTCTAGATCCAAGAATGTAAAACAAAACCTAGAACCAACGGTTGGGATTAAATCCCTAGATCCGATGGTTGGATGAAACCCTAGAACCAACGGTTGGGATTAAATCCCTAGATCCGATGGTTAGGATGAAATCCTAGAATCGACGGTTAGGATTAAATCCCTAGATCCGACGGTTGGGATAAAATCCTTGATCCGACGGTTGGGATGAAATCTTAGATCCGACGATTGGGATGAAATCCTAGATCCGACGGTTGGGATTAAACCCTAGATCCGACGGTGGAAATTAAATCCCTAGATCCGACGGTGGAGATTAAATCCCTAGATCCGACGGTGGAGATTAAAGGAGGCTTAAGCCCTATTCTATAAATAGGTGCTTAGGGTTGGGCGGAAAAAAAAAAGGATAAGGAGATTGGTTTTCGAACTAGGGTTAGGGTTTGGCTCATCTTCCATTGGGCGGCTAGGGTTTGGGCGGCTACAAGCTTGGGCGGCAAGTTGGGTTTGGCCGGTCATCCCTCTCTTCCCCTCTTTGGTTTTAGGCGGCACTCTTCCCTTTTCCTTGCTCCTTGGTCGGCGGTTCTCCATCCATTGGTGGCCGGCAATCATCTTCCTCCAATCTCTCCTAGGTGGCCGGCGGTTTCCATTCATTTGGTGGCCGGCGCATCATCCACTTGCTCCTTGGCCGGCGGTTGCACCAAATTCCCTAATTTGGTGGTCGGTTCTAGATAGGAAAGGTATTTGTGATTGCTTCTCTTTGTTCGCAGCGGACAAGGTAGAGAAGAAAGTGATCAAGAAGGCTTCAACTCGTGGAGGATCTTCGTCCACACGTCGTCCACGAGAAGGATAGGACATACGATAGAAGATCGTAAGGTATAAAGTTGTTTTTAACTTTATTTACAGATCTGAATATGTTCTTTAAATATTTTGATTATGCATGTGTATGAATGGATATATATTGTATAATCATGGACCCCGAAGACAAACACAAAAACCGGCGATCCATCCGTCGTCTCTTCCGCGGCTAATCAACTAGAAGAGTTGAGTTGCTTGAACAACTAGTTTGTTCGAGCGACCACTCGAGTTGTTAGCACGACGACGAAATGGTGTTGCTAAGGAAGCTCATCCCATCCGGATTAATCCTTTCATTAGTGAAAATTTTAATCCGGGGGCATGGGAGCCAATGTGCCTCCGAAGCGACATTCCCATCAATTGGTATCAGAGCCACGGTTTCCGGTTTTGTGTGTTTAGGATTCGGTTATTTTTTTTTATGCATTTTTCATATATTATATGTGACGGATAATAGTAGGATATGCGTAGTTTAACTCTTTGGTTGCAGGCATAAGATCCGACTATTATGGCCATGTGTATGTATGTGAATGGATGTGTGTAAAAATTTATTATTTGAATCCTCGGGGTTGACGAGGCTAGATTAGTATTTAATTTTTGTAATTAAATACGGCATTGTTTAGCCGCTCATTTTAGTTTACTTTCGATCTAGATTATTTGTACACTCCTTCGTGGAGTATAGGATCGATGGATGTAAATTAATATGATTTATCTCGGCTCGGAACTCTTTGGTGACTTGCGCACGGGAAAAGATGGAGCGAACGAGGTGGCGACACGACGAGATGCGTATTGGAGAACAATGCCATAATAGTTGGAAAAATTCTGATTTTTCCATATTTATTGCTTATTTGTTTTATATGCATGTTGTGTTTGTTTAAAATTCCTCGATTGCAATTTACTAAGTGGGAGAGGGACATTTTAATTAATTCCCGCGGCCTCCATTACAATTTGACGTGTGATGCAACAAACTTGCGCATTGGCTCTGAGTGCCTTCCTCCCCATCGGATGGGTTTGTTTGCGGATCACTAGGTCAAATAATGGTTATAGGAAATTATTTAGGAGCGTGTGTACTTCCCCATCGGTAAGGCACATAATCTGAAATAATTCCCTTAGTATCGTGTAATGGTGCACACTTAGATGCAAATAAAAAGTATCCTCCCCATCGGAGTCACTGCTTTTATTTGTAGGGCTAAAGAGGAACCAACTATTAATTTTATTTGTCAAAAAGTAAGGTTGACAAGATAATAAAATTAATGGGTAAAACCTCCTCTTACAAATGTAGAATTCGTATACGTCCACACTATCGTGGCATGCGATATTCTCGGTGTTTTGAGGTGTTGGTTGATTTCGGGATTTTATTGTTTTGAGGAATCAATATTATTTGAAATCTAATATTTTGATCATTGTGATTTTTAGGATTTTCAAATGTCTTTCAACCCACTTGCTGTGATTTTAAAAGAAAACCATTGGCTTTCAACCCACTGGCCTAGCCGCCCTACTCTGATGTCCGAAAAGTTCCTTGAGATTGAACATCATATCATAAGCAGTGGCTATGGCCTGATGTTGATGTTGCAGCACATTTGACATGGATGTCAAAATGTAACACCGCGCCATCTCATCTGCCTTAACCCACTTCTTATAATGTTCTTTCTCCTTTTCATCAGAGTCATCGGTGGGCTTAGGAGGACAGACCTCGAAGAGTACAAATTTGTACTCTTTCGCAGTTAAGACAATATCCAGGTTTCTTTTCCAATCAATGTAGTTTGGACCAGTAAGTTTGTTTTCTTTTAAGAAATTGTCTTTATGTACCTACTTTTAGAAAGAATTTAATTTCAGTTTCTAAATTGTTTTTGGATGGGTATTCTGTTTCTTTTAATGACAGAGTTGTTATAAAAAGGAATAGGGAGATTATCTGTTCTGGTACATTGGTTGGCAATTTATATACTCTTGAACCAAAAACTCCCACGATGCAAATAGAAATAAATAGCTCATCTTCTAAATCTAATAAGAGAAAAGAACCTTCGCAAATGAACCAAACATATCTCTGGCATCTAAGGCTTGGTCATATTAACCTAAGTAGAATTCAAAGGTTGATAGCTGATGGACCTTTAGGTTCATTAGTGGTGGAGGATCTCCCAACCTGCGAATCATGCTTGGAAGGTAAAATGAACAAGAGGCCTTTTAAGGCCAAGGGGTATAGAGCCAAAGATGTGTTAGAACTGGTTCATTCTGATTTGTGCGGTCCTATGTCTATCCAGGCAAGAGGTGGTTTTGAATATTTCATCTCTTTTATAGACGATTATTCAAGATATGAATACATTTACTTGATGCGCCGCAAGTCTAAATGCTTTGACAGGTTCAAAGAATTCAAGGCTGATGTGGAGAACCGTCAAGGTAAAAGTATCAAGACATTACGATTTGATCGTGGTGGCGAGTACCTCTTGGGAGAGTTTAGGAGTTACTTATCAGAGGCTGGGATTCAATCCCAATTGTCTGCACCTGGCACACCCCAGCAGAATGGTGTGGCGGAGCGAAGGAATAGGACTCTTATGGAGATGGTCAGATCTATGATGAGTTATTCTGAGTTACCTGATTTGTTCTGGGGGTTTGCTCTGGAAACAGCAGCACACATTCTGAACTTGGTTTCATCTAAGTCAGTACCCTCTACTCCCACAGAGTTGTGGACTGGGCGAAAGCCTAGTCTAAGACATATTCAGATTTGGGGTAGTCCAGCACATGTGCTGAAGGGAGATGCTGGTAAGTTGGAATCTCGTACAGAAGTGCGCTTGTTTGTTGGCTACCCTAAGGGAACGAAGGGTGGTTTATTCTATAGTCCTAGAGATCAGAAGGTGATCGTGAGTACGAATGCCAGATTTCTAGAGGAGGACTATGTGATGAACCACAAGCCCACGAGTAGGATTGTTCTTAAGGAACTGACAGGGGAAGTCCCGACTTCAGTACCACAGGTACAAGAGGACACACCACAAGTCACTGCACCGCGTGTCACAGAGCATACACAGGAGGCACCTCGTCATAGTGGGAGGGTTGTTAGACAACCCGACAGATTCATGTTTTTGGGAGAGTCTTCGGACTTGGTCCCTGGTGAACATGAACCTAATCCCTGGACATATGACGAGGCAATCCAAGATAGAGATGCAGTATCTTGGCAAAGAGCGATGAATTCAGAGATAGAATCTATGGATTCTAATCAGGTCTGGGAGCTAGTAGACCCACCCGATGGTGTAAAAACCATTGGATGCAAGTGGATCTACAAGAAAAAGAGAGGAGTAGACGGGAAGGTTGAGACCTTCAAAGCTAGGCTTGTTGCGAAAGGGTATACTCAGAAAGAGGGTATCGATTATGAGGAGACCTTTTCGCCGGTAGCTATGCTTAAGTCTATCCGGATTCTCTTATCTATAGCTGCTCATATGGATTATAAGATATGGCAGATGGATGTCAAGACAGCTTTCCTTAACGGAAGTCTTGAGGAGAACATCTATATGCGGCAACCAGAGGGATTCATTGCTAAAGGCAAAGAGCATCTTGTATGTAAGCTTAATCGATCCATTTATGGATTGAAGCAAGCTTCTAGATCTTGGAACATCCGCTTTGATGAGGTAATCCAGTCATATGGATTTATTCAAAGTCCGGATGAGCCTTGTGTATACAAGAGATGTGACGGAAACGTAGTGGTGTTTCTTGTACTATACGTAGATGACATTTTGTTAGTTGGCAACAATATCAAAGTGTTATCAGACGTAAGGGTATGGTTGTCCAAACAGTTTGACATGAAAGACTTGGGAGAAGTGGGACACATCCTTGGGATCAAAGTTATAAGGGATCGCAAGAAAAGGATGTTGTGCTTGTCTCAAGCTTCATACATTGACACTATCCTTGCTCGTTTTAGCATGCAGAACTCCAAGAAGGGTTTTCTACCTTTTAGGCATGGAGTTCCTTTATCTAAAGAGATGTGTCCCAAAACATCAAAGGAGATAGAGGACATGAAGGCGGTTCCTTATGCTTCGGCAGTAGGAAGCCTTATGTATGCTATGCTATGTACGAGACCGGATATCTGCTTTGCCGTGGGCATGGTTAGCGACATCGAGTAATCTCGACGATGGGACATTGGATCGCGGTAAAGCATATTGAAGTACACGAGAAGGACTAGGGATTATATCTTTGGTTTCTGGGCGGATCAATTAGTCACTGTGGGTTACAGATTGATTTCCAATCGGATAGGGACAAGTAAGTCTACCTCGGGGTTTGTGTTTACTTTTGGAGGTGGAGCCATAGTATGGAGGAGTGTCAGCGAAATCGTGGCGGACTCTACCATGGAAGGAGTATGTGGCGGCCTCTGGCGACCAAGGAAGTTGTATGGCTCAGAACTTCTTGATGGACTTGGATGTGATTCTGGTTTGCCCGGAACTATCACAATTTATTGTGATAATAGTAGTGCTGATTGCAAACTCGAAGGAACCACGAGCCCATAAGCGGTAAACACATAGAGCGCAAGTACCACCTCATCTGAGAGATAAAGAGCGAGGAGAAGTTCTTTGTCGCCAAGATTGCATCGAGAGGATAACTGGCGGATCCATTCACTAAGGCCCTTCGGTAGCGTTTGATAGGCATGTGGAGGACATGGGGATCGGATGTATGGCGGAGTGATGGCATAGTCTTTTAGTATAAGTGGGAGATTGTTAGAATGTATCTTGAAAGTCTAGCTCTTTTTTATGAACATTTTTATTTTGAAATAAGAATCACATGATCATTGTTTGCACTTTATATTTATTATATGTGTGCATATTGTCTAATATTTTAGATTTTAGATAACATGGTGCTTGGTGTGGCACAGAAGATCATGTTATCAGTCCCTTGTAGAATATAAGTAGAGGCTCACAACCAAGATGGTTTTTGGACAAACCATTGGCATGGTTGTAGTGTAGCTTGGTATTGTTTTGTCTTGAACATAGAGTTACACTAGTACACTTTGGTGTATTGAGCAGGACCGACATAGAGGTGATTCAATTTATTGCTGACTACATAATTGAATCGGACCTCGGATATTATGTTGTACATGCTCTTAATCCCGATATAATAACGGGCACATGTACTTAGTATTTATTTCTTTGATTTACGAGGTGAGATTTAGATGGATTAAATCAATATGCATTAAGTTGGGAAATAATATTATTTACATGGTGTGCCGTTGATTATAGGAGGAAAGTGTCCTATATATTAGGTTGATGATGTCCCCTTGAGGAGCTCATAAGGTTCATCATGTAAACCCAGCTGGTTGACTTAGTCAACATGATGATAAGGTTGAGTGGTACTACTCGAGGAATTAGATGTTGATTAATTGATGGTCAGTAAATCAATTAATTGACGGACATTCGATATCTTAAACACGGGGAGATTAATGTACAAATAATATATGGAGCCCATATTGATTTATGGGGGTTGGTGAGGTAGTTCAATGATGATCCTCTAGTGGAATGGAACATCATTGATGGATCAAGTTTGTGTGGTTCCGATCCATCGGGTGGCCAAGACCCAACTCCTCATGGTCCCTATCGTAGCCTAATATAATCCTTGAGAAGTCTAGATCCAAGAATGTAAAACAAAACCTAGAACCAACGGTTGGGATTAAATCCCTAGATCCGATGGTTGGATGAAACCCTAGAACCAACGGTTGGGATTAAATCCCTAGATCCGATGGTTAGGATGAAATCCTAGAATCGACGGTTAGGATTAAATCCCTAGATCCGACGGTTGGGATAAAATCCTTGATCCGACGGTTGGGATGAAATCTTAGATCCGACGATTGGGATGAAATCCTAGATCCAACGGTTGGGATTAAACTCTAGATCCGACGGTTGGGATAAATCCCTAGATCCGACGGTGGAGATTAAATCCCTAGATCCGACGGTGGAGATTAAAGGAGGCTTAATCCCTATTCTATAAATAGGTGCTTAGGGTTGGGCGGGAAAAAAAAAAGGATAAGGAGATTGGTTTTCGATCTAGGGTTAGGGTTTGGCTCATCTTCCATTGGGCGGCTACAAGCTTGGGCGGCAAGCTAGGGTTTGGCCGGTCATCCCTCTCTTCTCCTCCTTGGTTTTGGTCGGCACTCTTCACTTTTCCTTGCTCCTTGGCCGGCGGTTCTCCATCCATTGGTGGCCAGCAATCATCTTCCTCCAATCTCTCCTAGGTGGCCGGCGGTTTCCATTCATTTGGTGGCCGGCGCATCATCCACTTGCTCCTTGGCCGGCGGTTGCACCAAATTCCCTAATTTGGTGGTCGGTTCTAGATAGGAAAGGTATTTGTGATTGCTTCTCTTTGTTCACAGCAGACAAGGTAGAGAAGAAAGTGATCAAGAAGGCTTGAACTCGTGGAGGATCTTCGTCCACACGTCGTCCACGAGAAGGATAGGACATACGATAGAAGATCGTAAGGTATAAAGTTGTTTTTAACTTTATTTACAGATCTGAATATGTTCTTTAAATATTTTGATTATGCATGTGTATGAATGGATATATATTGTATAATCATGGACCCCGAAGACAAACAAAAAAACCGGCGATCCATCCGTCGTCTCTTCCGCGGCTAATCAACTAGAAGAGTTGAGTTGCTTGAACAACTAGTTTGTTCGAGCGACCACTCGAGTTGTTAGCACGATGACGAAATGGTGTTGCTAAGGAAGCTCATCCCATCCGGATTAATCCTTTCATTAGTGAAAATTTTAATCCGGGGACATGGGAGCCAATGTGCCTCCGAAGCGACATTCCCATCAAATATAATAGGAAATACAACAAGAGAAGTAAAGAACACTTTACAAAAACTCTTTAGAAGCTTGCTTGTTGATTGCCTTGGACTAGCACTTGAAAGCCCTGATTTGCAGCAGCAAATCACTTCAAAACGTCCAAGAAAAATCACTACAAAAACCCTCCTTCCGAGCTGCCTTTATAACCTGCGTCGGGCTGGATTTCCGCCTATCAGTCGACTGCCATAAGTCACCAGTCAACTGATGCCACTGTTGTCATGAGACAACGGATCGATCCACGCTGGAAAAACTCCAACGGATCTCTTGGAAGTCGACTGCCAACGCCCGTAGTCGACTGCCTCACGGCCACGGAGCGCTCATGCTCGACACTGACCGGGCGATCGCCATTCGCACTCGATCGCCAGAGCTACGATCACATTACCGAGACCGCCAGGCATTTTCCCCAAGGCGGTCGAACTCAAGTCCACTCACGGCAGTCGAACCGGCCATAATGCCAGTCGACTGCCAACCTCAAAAATGAGGTTTTAACCCAAGTATGGTGCCCCCATACTTGCTAGACTACCCTTAGCCTAGACCTAAGCCTTCTAGCCACCTCCATCAGCCTCACGCCTCTCGGATCCCTCCAAGTCATCCATGACTTGTTCATCCATGGCGCTAGCCTTCAGGTGCTTCCATCGGCTATGTCATGCTAACTGTGTCTACACCGCCAAGGCACATTGGACTTACGCCGCCAAGACTCCGCTTGGACTTTACGCTGCAAATATCAATCCCCTTGGACTTCCCAAATGCCAAGACTTAAGCTTGGACTTTCCCTTGCCAACCCTTGTTGGACTTTCCATGCCAAGACCCATGCTTGGACTTTCCATCTGCCAAGACCCATGCTTGGACTTCTCATTTGCCAAGACCCATGCTTGGACTTCTCATGCCAAGTGCTCAAGACTTGGACTTTCCCAAATGCCAAGTGTCCCACTTGGGCTTTCCATGCCAAGTACCCATGACTTGGACTTTACCTTGCCAAGACCCATGCTTGGACTTTCCCATAATCACATGGTCAACCCTGGTCAACCATCAAGTCAATTATAACCTGGGTCGATTGTATAAACAATCTCCCCAACATATTAACCGACATCAATGTCCAACATCAATGTCAATCCTATGTCAAACATACTTTGTCAAACATCAAAACATCACTCGAGTCAAACTCGAGTCCTGGTTAATCGTGACCTAGGCCGATTGCACCAACACCTCTATCCTTGACATCTAGATTGACCAATTGAGGCATAGACCATGTCATCCTCGGTACAATCTATATCTTGAACTCCAAGTAGACTCACTCTAATCAAATGAGCTCAATATCTCATATTGACTCATTTGGGCATGGCCATGCACTTCGTGGTCTCACTCTATCAAGAATAACGATGTCACTCCCGTCATATAGGAGGGATAGATCCCATCTACATCACTCACATCCCATCGTATAATTTGTTACATACCCAATAATCGCCTTTATAGTCCACCCATTTACGGGTGACGTTTGACAAAGCCAAAGTATGCAACTCCTTATGTAGGGAACCATGGTGACTTCAGGTCCAAGGACTAATAGTCATACTAATAGTCATATGAGAAAGTATATGACACTCATATAACGATCCATGATACTTTCTCATGGTGGGTCATTCAGTATACATTCTCTAATGCATACTCATGTGTCAACTTGATATCTCATATCCATGACTTGTGAGATCTTCATCGAGTTGACCTACATGCTAGTCTCTACGCATTAACATTGTCCCTGAATGTTAATACTTGACTAGGAATGATTAAGAGTAGTGTTCTCTATATCATCTCATTATCGATTCAACCAATCAATTGATATAGATAAGAACCTTCTACTCAAGGACGTTATTATACTTAGTTTATTTGGCACCAATACAAGTAAATATAATAATCATGCCTTTATGAATAAGAATATGATACAATAAAGTCCATACAACAATCATCACATGATTAGCTCTAGGGCTTTCACTAACAGTTTGGGCTTGTGGATCAATACAACATGTCTGGTCAGAGCTGACCCTAGTTGGATAGAGGCCCTGGAGAATTCTAAAAATTTTGAACCATAATCAAGAGATTTATTGGATTTTAAAAATTTTTTGGGCCCTAATCAAAAGCCATATCCAGCTCTAAACTTTTTAGGCACTAGGCAGGCACCCCATTAGGCCTGGCCCAGGACCGACTCTATGTTTGATACTCCTCATCAGAATGGTGTAGCTAAAAGAAGGAACCAAACCCTAAAGGGCATGGTGAGAAATATGATGTCATTCAGAGTCTTGTGGGGTGAAGCACTTAAACTATAATTTACCTAATCAATAGAGTACCTAATAAAACAGTGAATAAAATCCCATATAGTTATGGACGAGTAAGAAGTCTAGATTAGACACTTGCACATTTGAGGTTTTTCAACTGAGCCTAGGTCTTAGAAGCTAAATTAAAAGAAACTGAACTTAAGAACTGTTAACTGTCATTTTGTAGGGTATTCTGAAAAATCAAAGGTCTTTAAGTTTTATAACTCCACAAACATGTCATTTTTTGATAGTGGAAACACTAAACATAAGGACATATCCTTTGAGGAGGAAGGTATTATCTATCCTACTCCAATAACCATAGATGTAACTAATAGTTATACGATTCTCATAGCCTATGTTGTTGGTGATGCGGGTTTGGATTTTTCACCTCCTTGAGAGGAAGACGATGACGTTGCAGAGGCTTAGGGTCCTCTCTAGCCGCAATAGTAAAAAGGTTGATGAATGGTGAAGTAAATCACAGAGAACAATAACACAGGATTTAACGTTGTTCGGAATTCCAATTCCTACTCCACAGAGGGAGCTATAGAGTGAGCTACGATGCCAAAATTGTAGGGAGTCCATGCACACTCGGAAACCTTTTCCAAGCACATAAGCAGCAGAAAAAATAGTATTCCTCCAGAGATCCATGCGAAAACCATACTGGTATAGCTTCGATGCAAGCCCTTCGCAATCCCATCAAAACCACTTGCATTCAAGGTGTCAGGATCTCAACGCGGTCAGGATGTTCGTGCCTCCACGGTATCCACACAAACTATGAGATGAAGAGGAACCAAACTGTGGTGCTAGCCACAAGATATTGGTTCGACCAAGAAGGTAGAAGAGGAAGGTGAACAAGATCACACTCAAGAAAAAAACAATACACTTGAAACCAAAAATCTCATCAAATCCTCATTTATATTCAACCATTGAATATGAAGGGTTTGTGACTCTTGGTTTCCATGGAATTAACAACTCATTAATTCCATCTTAATGATCATGAAACCCTTCTTAATGGTGAGCCTCATTCAATCCGATTTTGACTTAGTCTAATTCGAGTCAGATTCATTGGGTATACCCTGAGTCCTACTCGATCCGAATTTGACTTGAGTCTAACTCGAGTCAAATTCATTGGGTATACCTTGAATCCCACTTAATGAGTCTAATCTACATTAGACTCAATCCGATGGCCCAATGGCTCATCACATGAGTCATCTCCAACTCACATGTCCTAAGTGTATGACTCAATAGGTTCTCGTAACGTTGGCAATGTTTCTAAACCTCTTTTAGAGACATAAGCAATGAGTGACATCTAGCAATACATCATTGCTACCCAAGTGATTAGAATGTCGAGATCCGACATAACCTTTCCGTGACTACTATCGTGTATGACTCAGTCCTTCTATCCTTAATATCTAGATTGATCAATGAGGCATAGATTGTGTTATCCTCTTATCAATCAAAAGTTTCTTGATCTCCAAGTAGACTACTCAACCAAATAAACTCAATATCTCATATTGACTTATTTGAGCATGATCATGCATTTTAGTAGTCTTAATCTATCAAGGGGCCCATAGATATCACTTTCGTTATATGGAAGAGATATATCCCATCTACATCACTCACATCCCTCCGCATAACTTATTGCATACCCAGTGATCGCCCTTATAGTCACCCTGTTATGG
The DNA here is from genome assembly GCA_025175895.1 of Wurfbainia villosa. Taxonomy (NCBI): domain Eukaryota; kingdom Viridiplantae; phylum Streptophyta; class Magnoliopsida; order Zingiberales; family Zingiberaceae; genus Wurfbainia; species Wurfbainia villosa. The sequence continues at coordinate 30,038,294 of CM045992.1, read as the reverse complement.
GTGATGTTTGACAAAGCCAAAGTATACAACTTATTATGTAGAGAACCATAGTGACTTCAGGTCGAAGGATTATTCATACCAATAGTCACATGAGAATGTTTTAACACTCATATAATGATCCATGAAACATTCTCATGATAGGTCAATTCAGTACATAGTCTCTAATATGTACCTACGTGTCAACTTGATATCACATATCCATGAGTTGTGAGATTAAGTCATCAATTGATGTACATGCTAGTCTCTATGAATTAATATTGTCCTTGCATATTAATACTTGACTAGGAATAGTTAAGAGTAGTGTTCTATATATATATATATATATATGTCTACAGACTCTCACTATCAATTCAACTAATTGATATGTTGTATACTTGAACCTACTATTCAAGGACACTATTATATTATTCATATAGCACAAATAAGAAATAATATAATAAGCAAACCTTTTCTTTTATTAATAAAATATGATACATATGATCCCTAATCAATCATCTCATGATTGGCACTAAGAGATGACACTAACAAAAACACCATCACTATGAAATCTCTCCTTCTTGGAAGTATTTCCAGAGGTGGAGAAAACCTCTTACAAGTGCAGATGTGTACAAGGTAAAGAGATGAGAGGAATTCAACTAACACTCTACCTTCTTCTCCCCTCTACTGGTTGTCGCCTCCTTCCTCCGTCGACCAGTCTCCTTCGATCGTGATCCCCTAGTTAGTTGGATCTTGGCTGGAAGAAAATGATTTTGATCAAATCCCCTTCCTTCTTCCTTCATTCTCTCCCTTTATACTAGTTCCCATGGGGCTAGTTGTGATGTAACAAAACCATCAGTATCGCCATCCACGTGGAGGGCCCTCTTTACCTGAGGAATAATTCTATTAGGAGGATAAGGAAGAGAGACTTGTGGGAATATTATGTGGGGTCCTAGTTTGTTACATCATGTAACAAACCCATATAAGCCAGCGTATCAAGGAACGTCACACCCCTTTTCTTTACCCTCTCTTTCTCCCCTGAAGACCTTTATTTTCCCTAACCATCTCCTCTGAATTCGACATTGACTCGGTCCCATTCTCGGATGTACCCTTTTGGTTCATTTAAACCAGGGCATATATTACTCAACTCGACTTGTTGAGTTCATATTTAGACCCACTCTGGCCATAAGGCCCATTCATGGACATTTCCCCTAACTCCCTGAGTCACTTCCCGACATACTTCCCGAGTCACCTCCCGGCTCATGTCCCGAGTTATTTATCCGATTTTCTGTTGGCCTTCAGACATCTCTGTCCTATTCTATGTCCCCACCTTATCAACCCGATATACTTCCCTTGGTCATGTCTAGCCAATCCAAGCAACATATCACACACTATATCTCTCATCTCAACGGTCGTTATTTCGATATCTAACTTCCAAATCAAGTTACAGCGGTATTATTAGCCACCCCCTCAAAATAGTCAAACGAAGCTTTGAGTTTGAGTGAAAAACTATACTCCATCTTCATCTTTATCAATCCCATTTTCCTCATTAAGCCAAGATTTTTCCTCTCCCTAACTTAGCTTACACACATTAAACGTCTTATTGGGCTTATGGGTGTTGGAGGATCATGGCCCGGCTAGAAGGGGGGTTGAATAGCCTACAATGTGCTCGATGGAATTCTCTCGTCTTAATCATCTACAATATAGTTAGCACAGCGGAATATATGCTAAAACAAAGACAATTAAGCAAATACAAAAGTATAGAAGAAGAAAACGCTAACATGCCGATGTAACGTGGTTCACGACCCTTACAACCAATCACTAAACTTCTCCTTGAGCTCAATCAAGTGGACCGAAGAACAACTTCGAGAATGATTCGTTTGGCGAATCACTCCTACAACCAATCACTAAACTTCTCCTTGAGCTCAATCAAGTTGGAGAAGAAACCTTCTTACACAAAATCCTCCCTCTTACAATATGATTAAGATAAGAATAAGGAAGAGGAGTTTGGAATGTTTAAGGCACTTGGGGAGCACTTAGGAGTGGAAGCATTAGCTTCCCCAAGGCTCCCAACCCTTCTTTTTATAGAGAAGAAGGGTTTCTTCCTGTTGGGCATGCAGCAGTCGACTGATGCATGCCATCAGTCAACTGTCATTGTAACGACCATCTTCCAACGGCTTCTGACTTGTAGTCATCACCATCCAACGATACCATTGGTAGTTGACTGTTGCTATTAGCAGTTGACTACTACCTGCGTAGCCAATTGATCAGTGGGCTACGAGCAGTTTTGTGCCCGCGTTCACCCATAGCAGTCGATTGCCATCCTTTGCAGTCAATTGATGGTGGAGCAATTGACTACCATCCCTTGGCAGTCGACTGTTGGGCCACAAAACCCTAGTTGACACCGGTCAACTACTAGTCGACTTGGACAAGTCGATTGCCATTACTTGGCAGTCGACTGTTGTCAAGTAAAACCTCAAACATCAAGATGTTTGAGCATCTAACTTTCGGGTAAAACCTCAAATATATGTTTGAGCGTCTGACACTTGACTTTAGCCACTTGGCCAAGTTCACCTACTTGAGCTATCCCATCTCGGATTACAATCGCTCAATCTCTCATCTCCCATGGAGTCTGTTGGTTCAGTAGGCACCTAAGTCGAACCTGAGTTTTGATTATAGCAAACGATACAAAGTTAAGCTCATGTTGTTATCTCACGAGTTGAATCGAGTGTGCATAAAATTGCTATAGCTGGAGCTGAAGGCTAGCGACACCCGGAGGAAGCCGTGGTGGTCGGGCGACACTCAAGTGACTTCGGAGGGAGCCGAAGGAATTGAGTGGAAGGCCGGAAGCAAAAGCAACACGTAAGTATCGAGGTAAGCTCGTGTGTGCGAGTGTAAGTAAGGTTGTATCCTTGTTACGGGGAAAGACTTAAGCGTAGATCCGACCCAAGACATCTCATAGGTGGTCTAGGTCGAGATCGGACGGTCGACGACCGTTGAAATAATGTTTTCTTTAAGCTAATATTGCCTTGCAGCCAGCATTAGTCGACTGCCAACCTGAAGGACTCGACTGCCGTCCATCAGTCGAGTGACTACGGCTAGCACTCGACTGATGTTGCCAGCAGTCGACTGGTGATGGCCATCGATCGTCATTCGTCAATCGAGGAGTCAAGGTTTATCACCAAATTTCAAGGGGAGTGGTGCTCAAATATGATTGGCTAGGGTTCCTCTCGAAAAGGGGCTCAAAGGCTATAAAAGGAGGTCCTAACCTAGGGTTTTCACAACAATTCTAAGCTTCCAAAAGCCTCCGCAAAGCTACAACTCTCCGACAACGAAGTCCTTCCTTTCCGACGTCTAGGTTTAACTTTCCTTATTATTTTTGTACATCGGTATTAGTTTTTATCAGTTGTTCATCTACTTTTCCGGAGCTTTTATCGTATACGAGGAGAGGGGGAGTGTCCCTCTACCTCAAGTTTTTGTTCCTTCTTGTATCGATTAACTCCTACCTCTAACGAGGAGGAGTTCCTTTAGTGCTTTTGCCCTCCGTACGTGGTCAAGGACCACTAGGGCCTTGGAGTAGTAGCCGAAGGCTACGAACCAAGTAAAACATTTGTCTTCTCTTTATATTGCTTATCTTTTCCACTACAAATTAATTATCTACTCGGTTTTTTAACGAACGAAGAGAAAAAAGTTTTTATCGCTATTCACCACCCTCTAGCGATCCGCTTCGATCCAACAATTGGTATCAGAGTCGGGGGTTGCTAAGATTTGGTGAAACCACCAATCTAGCCATTTTTACAGATTTATTGTTCTTTTAATTCTGTTTATTTCTATTTATTTTGCTTTGTTAAGTTTTCTCCCGCACTACTAATCCAAGACGCGAGTCTTGGTACTTTTTTTTGTGTTTTTGTCGTTGCTAGTTTCTTCGTCTTCGTCTCCTTCGGTCTTTTGTTCTAATGGCCCATCTCGAGGGTTTTATCACCGTCCGACCTCTGTTTTACAACGGAGATGACTTCCGTTATTGGAAGGGTCGGATGGAATGCTTTCTCAAAATCCAAATCGAGATGTGGATCATAATCCAAACGGGTTTCACACTTCCGACTAATGAAGTGGGTGACTCCTTGGATTATGATCAATGGACCATTGCGACAAAACGACAAGTCGAAGCCGACGCCAAGGCAACACAAATCCTCCAATGCGGCCTATTCAAGGAGGAGCTAAATCGCGTCGGCCCCTTCATAAGCGCAAAGGATCTTTGGACAAAACTAATCGAGTTACACGAAGGATCAGATCAAGCTAAGGTTTGCAAACGCGATTTGTTGTTCAATAAATTGTACACACTAAAAATGCAGGAACACGAGTTCGCGACGCAACTCCACGCCCGTGTCCAAGACATAGTCAACAACCTACATGCAATCGGGCAAAAGGTCGAAAACCGCGACCTTATAAGGTATGTTCTAAACTCTTTTTCGAGGACTACCTTGTGGGCATCCATGGTCGATGCCTACAAGGTCTCCAAAGATCTTTCTAAAATTCGGTTAGATGAATTATTCTCAGATTTCGAATTACATGAGCAGTCCAACTCGGAACCCGAGAGGGGTATAGCCTTGTTTGCAGGTTCAAAGAAGAAGAAAATCACAAGCAAGCCACCACCAACCGAGGAGGAAGACGAGTCCGAAGAAGAAGTTGACCCAGAATTGACTGTCGAGCTAATGAACCTAGCTCGAAGGATAGCCAAGGGATGAAAGCGAACCACAACTCGACCCAACCAAGGTAAGCCTAAAAGTTCTAATATTAGGTGTTATGAGTGTAACAGGTTTGGACATATCAAGTCCGAGTGCCCCAAGCTCAACCACAAAGCACCTAAGCACAAGAAGGCCCTCAACGCGACATGGGAAGAAGCGTCATCCGAAGAAGACGAAGACCACGTCTTCATGGCGAAATCAATTGAGTCAGACATGGAGACCGAACCTGAACTTGAGTCAGAACCTGAGGATGACTCGGACTACGAAGCTACCTTCAAGTCAAGCCACGGATACGCATCCGGTTCAAAAGATACCCTTAAAGTAAGTCGAACTTTATTTAATACTTTACAAAATATGGTTAGGTTTTTATCTAGGAAATTAGTTAAATCCGAGTCCAAGGTCGAGACCCTGGTTGAGGAGGTCAAACTCCTCAAACACAAGGTCTCCCTAACCTCTTCGACTAGTCGAGTTCAAGAGAAGGACTCAACTCGGGTTGAAAAACTCGAAGTTGAGAACTCACTCTTGAAAAGTCAAGTCGAAGATCTTAGGAACACGTTGGAAAGGTTCACTTCGGGATCCAAAGGACTTGACCTCCTACTTGGATCTCAAAGGGCCGTGTACAACAAGGCTGGACTAGGGTTTAACTCAAACATGACTAATAGGTCGTATATGTCGATTGTAAGTCGACATAGGAAACATGTCCAAGCATGGGTCCCTAAGAACTTTTTGATTTCAACTCTAGGATCCAACCCGTACTGGGTTCCCAATGACCAAATCCACTATGTGGATAGACCGAACCGATTCAATGGTCTAGGGGGAGCCAGTACAAAACATGTTTGTGCTTTAACTTAGAAATTGCATGCTTAGAATTTTTTTTGTTTTTTTTGTGAACTCACTTAGAACACGTACATAACCAACTAAAATCCTTCGAAAAGATTGAGCCTCGGGGAGCCTCTTTTCAAAAATAACCATTTAAACTTGTGAACTCACTTAGAATACGTACATAACCAACTAAAATCCTTCGAAAAGATTGAGCCTCGGGGAGCCTCTTTTCAAAAATAACTAGTTAGACTAGGAAATAATCTTAGGTGAGTCAAGTCATCATTTTCTTGAACATGGCTTTGTCTAAGGAAGTGGTCGATGATCCGATAAAAGAAGGCCCCTGTGCCTCGCCACGACCTGGAAGCCATGATCTTGAAAAGGTAAACTTGACAAGCCTAGGGTCAAATCCAAATCTAACATAAAATTACTTGAACCTAAATCCACTTAATCAACTTAATTGGAAGTCATCTCACAAAAAAACACATAAGTATAACATGCTTGATCATATAGACACAGGTGAGATGACCTAGGTTTAACAACTTACAACCAATTTTTTTAAAAAAAATCTAACATCCAATCCAACCATCTTGTGTGTAGGATCAATGGATGTTGGACAGCGGTTGCTCCCGACACATGATCGGGGATCAACTCAAATTCACGAAGCTTCGATTCAAACGATAAGGATCGGTAGCCTTTGGGAATAACGACAAGCTCAAAATCATCGAATCAGGTGATATCGAGCTCAACTCGAATTTTGTTATTAAAAATGTATTACTTGTAGAGAATTTTGAATATAACCTGCTTAGCGTAAGTCAATTATGTGACAATAACTATAAGGTCCTATTTTTAGAAAATGAATGTGTAATTAAAACAAATAAAATAGCTAAAACAATACTCAAAGGAACTAGGACAAATAACATTTACACAATTAACTTAATCAAATCCTCAGCCAAATGTCTTATGACACAGGAAGAGGAATCATGGTTGTGGCACCGACGACTCGGTCACTCGCACTCAAGACTCGTCCACAAGATGAGTCAGAGTGGCTTAATCAAAGGCTTACCCAACCTCAACAACTTGGTTAATAAAATCTGTAATGTTTGTCAACAAGGAAAACAACCTAGGACACAACACAAGTTTACTAACCAAGAACGAACCTCAAGTGTACTTGAGCTCCTGCATATGGATCTATTCGATTCACATGGAGCCAAGTCACTCAATAGAAGTCAATATTGCTTAGTCATAATTGACGACTACTCCAGGTTTACCTGGGTTAGGTTCATCAAACATAAAAATGATACTCTAGATCAATTAATCAATCTATTCAAATTAATCGAGAATCAAAAAAACCTTAAGGTTAAAAGACTTAGAAGCGATCATGGTGGTGAATTCGAAAATCAAAGGTTCACCAACTTCTGTAACCTAAACGGATACCACCATGAATTTTCTTGCCCTAGGACCCCTCAACAAAATGGCCTAGTGGAGCGGAAAAACCGAACTCTACAAGAAGTCGCTAGGACCATGTTGAACGAATACGACCTACCCGATAGGTTTTAAGTGGCGTGAGTACATGCTATGTCCAAAATAGGATCCTTATGGTAAAAAGGCACCTTAAGACCTCATACGAGATTTATCACGATAAAGTACCCAACATCAAGTACTTTAGGGTATTTGGGTGTAAGGTACATATCCTAAACACTATGGATTACCTAGGGAAATTTACATCCAAAACCACAACCGGAATCTTTCTAGGATACTCGACTACAAGTCAAGCTTATAGAGTATATAACCACGACACCCTTAGAGTCGAGGAGACTATCAATGTAGTATTTGATGAAGGACATGAACCTACAAAACCCCCAGCAACCCCAATTAGCGAGCCGAGTCATACTAGACCTAACTCTGATCCGGAGATCAGGTCTAGTGTTAATCCTAACCTAAGTCAACCAAGTCACTCTATTGATCAAGTGATAGATGACTCCAACCAAACTAGTGTTCAACCAAGTCACCCCATTGATCAAGCATTAGGTGACACAAACCCAACCCAATCTAGGATTCAGACTAACCACCCTATCGATCAAGTTATAGGAGATCCTAATCTAGGAGTTCGAACTAGAGCATCCTATAGGAACCTTAGTCAAATTTCCTTAATTTCAAAGATAGAACCCAAATCAATTGAACAAGCTCTTCTTGATCCCAATTGGATTATTGCAATGCAAGAAGAGCTAGCTCAATTTACTAGGAATGAAGTGTGGGAATTAGTACCACCACCTAAAGACAAAACGATAATTGGAACAAGGTGGGTGTTTCGAAATAAGCTTGATGATAAAGGTGAAGTAGTTAGAAACAAGGCTAGGTTAGTCGCCAAAGGGTTTAGTCAAGTCAAAGGCTTAGATTACGACGAAACCTATGCCCCAGTAGCTAGACTCGAATCCATTCGAATGTTGCTAGCTTATGCCACACATCGAGGATTTAAGCTGTTTCAAATGGATGTTAAGTCGGCATTCCTAAATTGATACATTAAAGAAGAAGTTTATGTTAGCCAACCCCCCGGATTCGAAAATCTAGATAAACCCGACCATGTTCTAAAACTTAAGAAAGCTCTCTATGGACTTAAACAAGCTCCTCGAGCTTGGTACGAGAGACTTTCAATCCATCTTAAGTCAAAAGGGTTTAACCAAGGCTTAGTTGACCCAACTCTCTTCGTAAAAACCTTAGGTAAAGAAATATTCATAGCTCAAATTTACATAGATTTATATAATTTTTGGAACCTCTAACTCAAATTTACTAAACGAGATCGTTTCACTCATGGAAAGTGAGTTCGAAATGAACTTGGTAGGCGAGTTAAGTTTCTTTTTAGGTCTACAAATTAAACAAACTAAGGATGGTATATACCTATATCAACAAAAATACACTAAGGAGTTAATTAAAAGATTTGGAATGCAAGACGCTAAGATAATAAACACCCCAATGGCGATTAATGTTAACATAGGAGAAGACCTAGAAAGTAAGTCCATTGACTTAAAGTACTATAGGAGCGCGATAGGAAGTCTCCTATACTTAACTGTGAGCCGACACGACATCCTATTCGCAGTAAGTATGTTCGCCAGGTTTCAAACCTGTGCTAAGGAGTCTCACCTAACCCTAGTTAAGCATATCCTTAGATATCTTAAGGGTGCACTTAACGTTGGTATTTGGTACCCTAGATCTACGGAGTTCGAACTAATCGGCTACTCCGATTCGGACTATGCCGGTAGTAAGCTCGATAGAAAGAGCACGAGTGGTTGTTGTCAACTTCTCGGCTCGAGTCTAGTAAGTTGGTGCAGTAGGAAGCAACACTGTGTCGCTTTATCTACCACCGAAGCCGAATACATCGCGATGGGTGAGTGTGCCACTCAACTTCTTTGGATGAAGCACACTCTCCGCGACTTTAAGTTAGACTTTACGAATACTAAACTTCACGTAGACAACATTAGTTCAATTAATCTTACTAAGAATCCGATATGTCACTCTAGGACCAAACATATAGAGGTCAAACACCATTTCATTCGAGAACATGTGGCCAACGGAGCAATACAACTCGAATACGTCGAATCAAAGTCTAACTTAGCAGACCTATTTACTAAACCCCTACCCGAAGCTGAATTTAGTCTATTAAGACGAAAATTGGGCATGTGTGTAGTAGAATAGGAACTTGCAAATTATATTTTCTTACTACTATTTCTTAAATTTTCATTTTTATGGAACTAGCATAGGACATACCTTAGATATCATGCACCTATAGATTTAAGGAGCCAATACATCTCACAACACATAGGACTAATGTGTTTGTGTACTTAGCCACGTAGATGGGCGTGAGATGTTAGGACCTTACTCCTGGTTCCAAATGTAGATCTAGTTTATCGCCATGAACCATGGAGTATAATCATACACACTAACCGACACTGACCAGGACTGGTTGATCTTTCATATCAATCAAGCCAAATATGAGTCGAACATTTTATAGATGAGCTTATTTTCAGTATATTTTTTTTAAAATAAAAAATGGGGAACATGCTTGGACTTTAAATTTAACACTTATTTTGTTTTCCACACACCCCTTACTCTTTTCGATATACAGCAAAAGGGGGAGAAAAAGGCCAAAGTTAAAAGGTCAAAGTTAAGGGGTCGCCAAAGTTAAAAGGTCAAAGTTAAGGTGTCAAATTTTTTTTGACAACTTAACTCTTCATATTTAAACCAAAAGTTAAAACTTACTCAAAGGCCAAAGAATTCTTAACTTAAACTTATTTTAAATACTATGGCCAATATTAAGTAATTTTGGTTACTTAATTCTTTTTTAGTAGCAAACATCAAGGGGGAGAGTTAAAACTCTTTCTCAAGTACTCACCCTCGGTCAAGGGGGAGGATTCCTCAAGGGGGAGCACTTGAAAAAGAGTTTTTATACTCCTGTTCATTCATGCTCTTAACACTCCTGCTCATTCATGCATATCTTTTCTTAATGCACTTAACTTTGTATGTGGGTTTGCCATAAATCAAAAAGGGGGAGATTGTTGGTGCAGTAGGCACCTAAGTCGAACCTGAGTTTTGATTATAGAAAATGATACAAAGTTAAGCTCATGTTGTTATCTCACGAGCTGAATCGAGTGTGCAGAAAATTGCTATAGCTGGAGCTGAAGGCTAGCGACACCCGGAGGAAGCCGCGGTGGTCGGGCGACACTCAAGTGACTTCGGAGGGAGCCGAAGGAATTGAGTGGAAGGCCAGAAGCAAAAGCAACACGTAAGTATCGAGGTAAGCACGTGTGTGCGAGTGTAAGTAAGGTCGTATCCTCGTTACGGGGAAAGACTTAAGCATAGATCCAACCCAAGACATCTCATAGGTGGTCTAGGTCGAGATCGGACGATCGACGACCGTCGAAATAATGTTTTCTTTAAGCTAACATTGCCTTGCAAAGATCGCCGATCGCTAACTGAAGGACTCGATCCATCCATCGGAGTGACTACGGCTAGCACTTGATCGAGCCGCGCAGAATCGATTGGTGATGGCCATCGATCATTGTGGTCGCTGATCAGATCGAGGAGTCAAGGTTTATCACCAAATTTCAAGGGGAGTGGTGCTCAAATATGATTGGCTAGGGTTCCTCTCGAAAAGGGGTTCAAAGGCTATAAAAGGAGGTCCTAACCTAGGGTTTTCACAACAATTCTAAGCTTCCAAAAGCCTCCGCAAAGCTACAACTCTCCGACAACGAAGTCCTTCCTTTCCGACATCTAGGTTTAACTTTCCTTATTATTTTTGTACGTCGGTATTAGTTTTTATCAGTTGTTCATCTACTTTTCTGGAGCTTTTATCGTATACGAGGAGAGGGGGAGTGTCCCTCTACCTCAAGTTTTTGTTCCTTCTTGTATTGATTAACTCCTACCTCTAACGAGGAGGAGTTCCTTTAGTGCTTTTGCCCTCCGTACGTGGTCAAGGACCACTAGGGCCTTGGAGTAGTAGCCGAAGGCTACGAACCAAGTAAAACATTTGTCTTCTCTTTATATTGCTTATCTTTTCCGCTACAAATTAATTATCTACTCGGTTTTTTAACGAACGAAGAGAAAAAAGTTTTTATCGCTATTCACCCCCCCTCTAGCGATCCGCTTCAATCCAACAGAGTCCCTCGCCGAAGATCTCTTCGTCCGACTACGCCTCTCGAATGCACTAAGCCCGCAACTTCTCCCATGCCATCCTTCGCATCTTGCCATGAAGTCTGCTTCCTTTGGCTTCACTCCATTTGCTCCTCGTCCGGCGGCCCCTCGGATGCACCAAGCTCACGGCTTCTCCCCGTGCCATCCTTCACCGACTCAAGGACCCGAGCCATGAGATGATGAACTCGCCAATGCTTCATCAAGCTAACCATGTGTGATTTACTAAGTCCTGGACAACTTAAACACATATATCAAATCACATAACCAACCTAACTTAAACCCTTTGTCATGTTGGGTTTTCGGCACTGCGGTGTGTGTGTGTTCGAATATATTTCGTAAACAAGTACGCAGCGGAAGAAATAAAAAATAATAAATCTAATTTATTACATTACATACACCACACGCAAGCATAGTACAACATGTGTAGACATAATTGTAGTTTCAAATTTTGCAATAAAAGAAAATTACTCTATGTATACCTGACGTATCACGTGTAGCGGGAAAGGTATCAACCAGAGCAACTCTGGCTAGAATCGCCTCTATCCATATCCACGCTGAGTATCGTCAGGATGACTTCACAAAGCCACGAGCCTCATCTTCGTATGAGTCACTAGCCTCGTGTCGAAGGCGATGTGATCGAGAGAAGATCACAATCCAAATCAAAATTCGGATATGAAAATGAGTCCCCAAAACTCGCTTCTCTGGAGAGGTATTCGTCAACCGTTTTACGAATCCTTCGTCCTCTACCTATGAGGATTACCGAAGATCGAATCCCCAGTAAAGTAGCCGCTGTTGAAGCTCAAAACATTGTCCAAACGATGCTCCAACACGTAAGGAAACAAGCTGTCCAGAAAACTGGACAGCTTTGGTGGAAAACTTGCGTCGGCCAAATAAGGAAAGCTAGATGGTCACCTTGTCGCCGGAGCCAAGGAAGATCACCGGAGCTCCTCCGACAGCAGCTAGATGCCAGCAAGTGGGGAGGATGGAAGCTGCTGGACGCCGACAGAAGATGCTTGAGCGGTGGTGGGTGGCGGCAAGGGGTTGGGCGTCGGCTAGACAAGGAAAAGAGAGAGAGGGGCGACAAGATTAGGATTTTCCAACACCAAAAGTTATCCACAAAAAACCCTTAAGTCATGTTTTTATAGAGAACAGATTCTCCTAATGGTTATTGGTTCATTACTGAAACTCGTTAACCCGCTCCATTAACTTAAGTTAAAATAAATCAAACCGCGTTGGTCTATTTTAAGTTAAAATGAACCAAACCAATTTTGGTTCATTCGTTTAAAAAAACCCAAACCCCTTTGGTTTATTCTTCACCATTGGATTAGAACCAAACCAATTTGGTTCATCCATCATGTCTTCATAAGAAACAGGCCATCCATGCTTCCATTGCGACTGAAACAATTTCATGCTCATTTTTTGTTTGGTCCAACCAATTCTAGTTTCTCTCGGTCTGAGAATCTCATTCTCAAGCTCATTTTAAATTCTTCGGATTACGCTCATGTGCATGTGACCAAATAGGTTCTCGATTTATGTTGGCCATCTATAATTAACCATTAATTATAGAACGATCATGAGTGGCACCTAGTAGTACATCATGATCCCCAATTAATCGAAAGATCAACGGTTGATCCAGAACTATTTCTGAAACCCTTCAGCAGCTACAATGAATTGTGCCCCATTCCCTTCATGCATCTTATAGCCACTTGGTTCATGACATGGTCTATAGTGTCAGTCCCCACTAGGTTGACTACGTCACACCTAGCCCAAGTATCATTTTCTCGTCCTACGGATTCTAGTTACTGCACATGTATCCAAGAGTACCTTACTCTAAACATGTAATGCTTTGGCCAAAGACTTTAGTAACAATCTGACGAGAGGCCATGGGTATACATCTCCTCGCAAGGAGTGGTGAATCTTTTATAGGTTATTCAAACACCTTCGATCACTTCGACTTATGCCCAATCATCCCGGGTCCACATCTCCTCAGAGATGCTTGCTTAAGATGTCAAAGCATAAGTCTTTATGACCAAGATGACTTGAATACTACAAGTCAAAGGAACATCGCACTTAAGCTACAGTAAGAACTTCATTGGCATATCTATATATGCAGAGAACCATATGAAGTCTTACAGCTGGTCACTCCAATGAACTAGTTACCATAACTAGCATCCACGATTAACTCTGGACATCACAATGTCTCCAGCCAGTGAGAATTGACTGCTTGGATACACCAAGGAGTATACCTCATGCTAGTCTTGACAGAATTGATGGTGTCCAAATCCATCAATTCATCGACTAGGGATAATTCCGATACATCATAATTACACATGTAGAGATACTCACTAGTTGTGATCCAATCACAAATTCTCTCATGCTGTGAATTGTATCGTGGACATTCAGTAAATGAGTTTAAGATCTAATCAAATACATGAAAACATGTATACTCAAATAGTGAATCTTTATTTATCATATAAATGGTTTGAACATAAGGTGATTGCCTTAGGACATCTCTCATATATTACTAACAAATTCCCACTTAGCCTAATGTCAATCGCCACGGCATCCAATATCATAAGCTCTAACATGCCCTCAAACTTACTTTGAGGTAATGCCTTAGTTAAAGGATCTGTTAAGTTTCTTTCTGTGGGAATCTTCTCGATTTGTATTTCCTTCCTACTAATGATCTCTCTGATCAAATGATAGCGGAGAAGCACATGTTTGGATCGTTGATGAGACCACATCAAGTTTAGAGATGAACTTCTTGATCCAAACCGCTTCCTTTGCTACTTCCGAAGCTGCAATGTATTATGCCTTAGTGGCAGAATCCGCTATAGTGTCAAGCTTGGAACCTTTCCAACTTATTGCACCTCCATTCAAGGTGAACACGAACCCAGACTTAGACTTGGAATCATCCTTGTCTGTCTGGAAGTTAGCATATGTATACCCGCATATCACCATGTCCCCTTCTCCATATATTAGGAACACATCCTTAGTTCTTCTTAAGTACTTAAGGATCGTCTTAACAGCCACCCAATGATCCATTCCTGAATCATTCTGGTATCCGCTCGTGACACTCAGAGCATATGATACATCGAGCCTTGTACATAACATAACATACATGATAGATCCTATTGCGGATGCATAGGGAATCTTACTCATGCAAATCCTCTCATCTTCTATACACGGACACATAAACTTCGAAAGATGTATCCCATGCCTGATTGGTAGGAAACCTTTCTTGGATTCTGACATGCTAAACCTCTTTAGCACTCGGTCTATATATGTAGACTGCGAAAGACCAAGCAACCGTTTCGATCTATCTCTATAGATCTTAATCCCGAGGATGTAGGTTGCTTCTCCCAGGTCTTTCATGGAGAATGTCTTGGACAACCAAATCTTAACTGACTGTAAGACTGAAACATCATTTCCTATAAGTAATATGTCATCGACATACAATACTAGGAACACGACTGCACTCCCACTAACCTTCTTGTACACACAAGGTTCGTCCAGATTTTGTGAGAAATCAAACTTTTTGATTGTCTCATCAAAATGGATATTCCAGCTCTTGGATGCTTGCTTCAGTCAATATATGGACTGTCACAATTTGTATACCTTGGTTTTATCAACCGATGTGAAACCCTCAGGTTGTATCATATACACATTGTTGAGTAGGTTTTCCATTAAGGAAAGTTGTTTTCACATCCATCTGTCATATCTCATAATCATAATGAACCGCTATGGTCAGGAGCATCCGAATGAACTTAAGCATAGTAACAGGCGAATAGGTTTCGTCATAATCAACACCTTGCTTTTGACAATATCCTTTCACCACTAATCTAGTCTTATAGGTAATAACATTACCATCCATGTCAGTTTTCTTCTTGAAAATCCACTTGCACCCTATAGGCTTTATCCCTTGGTTTTCATACATGGAATCCATTTCCGACTTCATGGCATCAAGCCACTTATCTCTTTCTGAACTTTTCAAAACTTCTTCATAACTGGTAGGCTCCTCATCATCAATGAGTAACACATCATTCGATTCACTTACGAGAAATCCATATCTCTCAGGAATATTGTGTGTTCTACCAGATCTATGAAGATGTGGTCTCTCAATAGGTCCAGCCGATGACTCATCACTATGAGTTATTGGCTGTGGTGCTTCACCAGGTATCTCATCAATGTCTATTTGAGTCTCTTGAGCCTCCTCAAGCTCAATGACACTCCCATTGTTTTCTTGCAATAGAAACTCTTTCTCTAGAAACACAGCATACCTTGAAACAAACACCTTTTGTTCCACAGGATGATAGAATTGGTAACCCCTTGTTTCCTTAGGGTATCCAATAAATAGACTTTTATCAGACTTAACATCCAATTTATCTGATACAGTCCGCTTCACATAAGAAGGACAACCCCATATCTTCAAGTAAGATACATGAGGTTTCTTACTATTCCATATCTCATATGGAGTAGTAGAGACTACCTTAGTTAGCATTATGTTTAACAAGTAAACAGCTGTCTGAAGTGCATAGCCCCAAAAGGACTTGGAAAGATTCACATGATTCATCATTGACCTGATCATGTCCAACAAGGTCCGGTTATGTCTCTGAGATACACCATTATACTACGGTGTATATGGCGGAGTCCATTGAGACAGTATATCATTGTCTCTTAGATAATCTAGAAACTCTTGACTTAAGTATTCACTACCTCGATCCGATCGAAGTATTTTAATACTCTTGTCATGTTGTTTCTCTACTTTATTTCTGAATTCTTTGAATCTTTCAAAGGCTTCATACTTGTGTTTCATCAAGAACACATACCCAAACCATGAGTGATCATCGGTGAAGGTAATGAAGTAACTATAGCCTCCTAAAGCTTGAGTAACATTGATCCACATACATCAGTATGTATTAGACCTAGCAACTCTTTCACCCGTTCACCTTTTCCAGTAAAAGGTAACTTGGTCATCTTGCCTTTTAAGCATGATTCGCATGTATCGTATGAATCCAATTCAAACGATTCCAGAATTCGACATCGGTGAAATTCGGATATGCATTTCTTGCTTGCATGGCTAAGATGACAATGCAACATATAGGAGGCTAATTGATTATCTTTCTCAACACGCTTGTTGCTCGCTTCGATATTGAAAACATCACTGGATACGTCCAACGTATAAATACCATTGCTTAAAGTTCCAGTACCATAAAGAATGTCATTCAAAGTTATGTAAAAATAATTGTTACTAAAAGATAAATGATACCCATTTCTATTTAAACAAGAAATAGAAATGATGTTCTTTATCATCGAAGGAACATAAAAGCAATTGTCCAGTTCTAAGACAAGTCATGTAGGGAATTTCAACAAATACGTTCCGATGGCGATTGCAGCAACCTTTGCTCCATTCCCAACATGTAAGTTTGACTCTCCCTTAACGAGTCTTCTTCTATTTCTTAGCCCATGTATGTCATTACATATATGTGAGCCACACCCAGTATCCAATACCCAAGTGTTTGAGGAAATAGAATGACAATTAATAACGAAGATATCTGAAGAAGATGGGGCATCCGATGCCTTATTCTTCTTCACGGACTCTGGATAAAACTTGCAATTTCTTCACCAATGGCCCTCCTTGCCACAATGATGGCAAGTTCCCTTTTGTGCTGGTTCTGCCTTCTTAGCCTTTTTCTTCCCCTTCTGCTGTTCCTTTGACTTCCTCTTAGAATCTTTCTTCGAGGAATCAACTAACAGCACTGTCCCCTGCTCATGCTTCATAGAAGACTCCACAGTCTTCAGCATGTTGAGTAGTACCACAACTGAACCTTCTTGCATCTCAGAGGTGAAGAGGAGCTTGGAGACTTCGAACCTTTCGAATCTCACTTGCTCATCAACCAACTCATAAAGATGAAAGATTATGGTATGAGCATCCATATGCTCATGCTGCTACCGCAGCTCAGGTATCATCGCGGCTAGCATGATGCAACTTGCCATTTCAGAATCAATCACAAGTTTCTGTTAGGTCAACAATTGATCCGGAGTTGCATTGTCACTAGGACGAACGGGAAGAGACACTACGAGGATATTTGCAAGCTTTTCAACCTTGAGAATAATTCTCAGGTTGAATCCAAACCGCAGTCAGTCCAAGAAGTTCAACCCAGTCAATTTATTTGAATTCAAAATAGAGCGCAAATTCAAAGACATCATGATCAAGCGATTAATCTAGAAATACAAATTGAGAATATATGAGAAAGATGATTTTAAATGCATCAACATACATTTATAAGTCCCATTCATTTTTGGAATTTAAAAAACCCCAAAATCACTTCAGGAGATCGTAGGTTCATCTCCGAATGGGCTGATATCCAACATAGATATGAACAACCTTGGAGAGAGTCCAACAAGCCATTCATAACTACGATGGTAGGTATCAAATATACTGATTGCATATCACATATATGCAACTATCACAATGTGCCATCAACTAATTGAATGTTCACACAGACATCGAGTTGTTAACACATTAACAAGTATGCATCATATGCATAGCACCCAACTTCACCTCCCTTCACATCGACCTTGGAGAGAGTCCAACAAGTCGATGCTCTAGGTTAAAGCCAACCCATTAATCGAGAAATAGTTTTAATATGGTTAGGATGCATTCAACTAATTAGCCCAGCTTGGAGAGAGTCCAACAACCAAAGCTAACGATTGACCTCTGACTCTTACCATATTAGTATTAAACTATTCCATGGTTTGAACATGTTCAGGTTCGAACCAAGCTTGGAGAGAGTCCAACAACCCAAACAAGAAATAGAACTCTGGTTCTAACCATATTAATGGAATGTGTAGGCTTTAATATTGAGTAAGGGTTTTATGTCTCATCCTCTTTGCATGCAAATAACTATTATCTACATGATATGACATACATGGCATACATCTACATCTCACGACACGCATGGCATAATGATATGCATCTAATGCAATTACATGACATACAATTATGGCATGTACAAAATTTCCTTATATGTCATAACTATTTATGGAAATAAAATATGTTTAAGATTTGATTCCCAAAATCAAATCGTGATTAAATTAGGAAACAAATTTCCAAATCTAATCACATATTTTATTTATAGAAGGTCACAATTAAGGAAAGTCAAATTTAATTTAGGAAATAAATTTCCTAAATTGTCAAAACTATTTATTGAAATACAATATATTTTAGATTTGATTTCCCAAATCAAATCATGATTAAATTAGGAAACAAATTTTCAAATCTAATCAAATATTTTATTTATGAAAAGTATTAATTTCCATAAATACTTCTAACTTTCCAAAAGTAGAAGATTTCCATAAATGCTTCTAAACTTTCCAAAATTAGAAAATTTTCATAAATACTTCTAAACTTTCCAAAAGTAGAAAATTTCCATAAATACAATTACGACTATCGCAAAATAATTTTATGATTATGTCGAAACACAACCTGGGCTCTGATACCACTGTTGGGTTTCCGGCACCGCGGCGAGTGTGTGTTCGAACATATTTCGTAAACATGTGCGCAGCGGAAGAAATAAAAATTAATAAATCTAATTTATTACATCACACACACCGCACGCATGCATAGTACAACATGTGTAGACATAATCGTAGTTTCAAATTTTGCAATAAAAGAAAATTACTCTACGTATACCTGACGTATCATGTGTAGCGGGAAACATATCAACTAGAGCGACTCTCGCTAGAATCGCCTCTATCCATATCCACGCCGAGTATCGTCGGGATGACTTAACAAAGCCACGAGACTCGTCTTCATACGAGTCACTAGCCTCGTGTCGAAGACCATGTGATCGAGAGAAGATCACAATCCGAATCAAAATTCGGATTTGAAAATGAGTCCCCAAAACTTGTTTCTCCGGAGAGGTATTCGTCAACCGTTTGACGAATCCTTTGTCCTCCACCTATGAGGATTACCGAAGAGTGAATCCCCGGTAAAGTAGCCACTGTCGGAGCTCAAAACTTCATCCAAACGATGCTCTGACACGTAAGGAAACAAGCTATCCAGAAAACTGGACAGCTTTGGTGGAAAACTTGCACCGGCCAAATAAGGAAAGCTAGATGGTCACCTTGTCGCAGGAGCCAAGGAAGATCACCGGATCTCCTCTGGAAGCAGCTAGACGTCGACAAGTGGGGAGGACGGCAGCTACTGGATGCCGGAAAGAGAAGCTTGGGTGGTGGTGGGCGGAGGCAAGGGGTTGGGCATCGGCTAGACAAGGAGAAGAGAGAGAGGGGGCGGCAAGATTAGGGTTTTCCAACACCAAAAGTTATCCACGAAAAACCCTTAAGCCATGTTTTTATAGAAAACACATTCTCCTAACAGTTATTTGTTCATAACCAAAACCCGTTAACCCTCTCTATTAACTTAAGTTAAAATAAACCAAACCGTGTTGGTATATTTTAAGTTAAAATGAACCGAACCAACTTTGGTTCATTCGTTTAAAACAAACCAAACCCCTTTGGTTTATTCTTCACCATTGGATTAGACCAAACCAATTTGGTTCATCCATCATGTCTTCATAAGACACGACCCATCCATGCTTCCATTGCGACTGAAACAATTTTATGCTCACTTCTTATTTGGTCCAACCAAATCTAGTTTCTCTCGGTCTGAGAATCTCATTGTCAAGCTCATTTTAAATCCTTCGGATTACACTCGTGTGTGTGACCAAATAGGTTCTCAGTTTATGTTGGTCGTCTATAATTAACCATTAATTATAGAACAATCATGAGTGGCACCTAGTAGTACATCATGATCCCCAATTAACCGAAAGATCAACGGTTGATCCAGAACTATTTCTGAAACCCTTCAGCAGCTACAATGAATCGTGCCCCATTCCCTTTATGCATCTTATACCCACTTGGTTCAGGACATGGTCTATAGTGTCAGTCCCCACTAGGTTGACTACGTCACACCTAGCCCAAGTATCATTTTCTCGTCCTACGGATTCTAGTTACTGCATATGTATCCAAGAGTACCTTACTCTAAACATGTAATGCTTTGGCCAAAGACTTTAGTAACAATCCGACGAGAGGTCATGGGTATACATTTCCTCGCAAGGAGTGATGAATCCTTTATAGGCTATTCAAACACCTTCGATCACTTCGATTTATGCCCAATCATCCCGGGTCCACATCTCCTCAGAGATGCTTGCTTAAGATGTCAAAGCATAAGTCTTCATGACCAAGATGACTTGAATACCGCAAGTCAAAGGAACATCGCACTTAAGCTGCAATATGAACTTCATTGACCTATCTATATATGCAGAGAACCATATGAATTCTTACAGCTAGTCACTCCAATGAACTAGTTACCATAACTACCATCCACGATTAACTCTAGACATCACAATGTCTCCAGCCAGTGAGAATCGGCTGCTTGGATACATCAAGGAGTATACCTCGTGCTAGTCTCCACAGAATTGATGGTGTCCAAATCCATCAATTCATCGACTAGGGATAATTCCGATACATCACAATTACACATGTAGAGATACTCACTAGTTGTGATCCAATCACAAATTTTCTCATGTTGTGAATCGTATCGTGGGCATTCAGTAAATAAGTTTAAGATCTAATCAAATACATGAAAACATGTATACTCAAATATTGAATCTTTATTTATCATATAAATGGTTCAAACATAAGGCGATTGCCTTAGGACATCTCTCATATATTACTAATATGTCACACACATCAAAACCAAACACATACTTGGGTTGATTGCTCTAACAATGACCCCTCCTCTAACTCTTGAAAAGGAAGTTTAAAAGCCGAAAACTCTTGATAAGTTAATATTCACGTGACGACTTCGACTTCTCCAATTTCGACTCTTCCTCTCCCTTCCCAATGACTTCTACCGGTGATTGTCATTCACTCCAAACTCTTGGCACCTAGGAGTTACTTCCTTCTTGCGAGCGTTTCTCTTCAATCTCGAGTAAGTATGCCCACTTTTCTTTGCACCTATGGCTTCGAAGAACCCTAGACCAATCCCTAGTATGAAGAGACTGTCACACGCCTAAATAGCCAACATCATTTCTTCAATGAGAAATACTGATATATAGATCCCTCGGTGAGCTGTTGTTTTGCTGCAGCTTCCTTCTGGCCACACCGTCCCCCTCTTGGCTATCACTATTTTTTCTCCGACCAAATACTATATGTTGGATCGAAGCGGATCACTAGAGGGGGGGTGAATAGCGATAAAAACTTTTCTTTCGTTTCATTCGTTAAAACCTGAGTAGACAATTAAATGCAGCGGAAAGATAAATGATAAATAAAAGGAGACAAATGTTTTTATACTTGGTTCGTAGCCTTCGGCTACTACTCCAAGGCCCTAGTGATCCTTGATCACTCACGGAGGGCAATTCACTAAAAACACTCCTCCTCGTTGGAGGTAGGAGTTTGACGATTACAAAAAAAACCTTCGAAAGAAAAGATAGAGAGACAAACCCTCTCTTCTATTAATGTAAAGTACAACGATAGAAAACCTCGATTAATAAAAGGAATTGCAATATTTAAAGAGACGACAAATTAAAATATCAACAACTAAATAGTAGAAACTAAGCTTGGGTTGTTGACAGCACTTCGTCGTAGAGTCGTCAGAGAATCACGAAGTTGCAAAGGTTTTTGAGCACTTAGAGATGATGAAAAACCCTAGGAGAAGCCCTCCTTTTATAGCCTTTAAGTCCTTCATCGAATGGGTCTTCAACCAATAGGAATTGGGCACAAAACTCCTTGAAAAATGGTGATAAATCTTGACTCCTCGAGGCTGATTTTTGACCATCGGTTGAACTGATTTCTTGGTCGGTTGAACTGATGGCTCAGTAGTTGAACTGATCCTTGGCCGGTTGAACTGATGGCTCAGTAGTTGAACTGATCCTTGGCCGATTGAATTGATTTCCAGACTTTTCAACTGTAATAAAGAGTTAGCTCGAAATATAAGTGAATTCGACGACTACTTGCCGTCCGATCTCAACATAGACCTTCTATGGGAAGTCTTGGTCAGATCGTCGCCTAAGGATGTCCCCGTATAAAGGACTCGACCTTACTTACGCTCACTCACACGAGCTTACCTCAACATTTACCTTAGAAGCCTTGCTTTTGGTCTCCACATGATTCCCTCGGCTCCCTCCGAAGTCCTCCCGGTGTCGCCCGACCACTACGGTTCTCTCTGCGTGTTGCTGACCTTCGGCTTAGCTTAGCATTTCTGCATACTTGATTCAGCTCGTGAGATAATGACATGAGTTTAACTTTGTATCATTTGCTATAATCAAAACTCAGGTTCGACTTAGGTGCCTACTGCACCAACAATCTCCCCCTTTTTGATTTATGGCAAACCCACATACAAAGTTAAGAAAAATAAATTAAGTGCATTAAGCAAAATGAGTATGAGATATGCATGAATGAGAAGGAGTATATAAAACCTCTTTTTCAAGTGCTCCCCCTTGAGGAATCCTCCCCCTTGACCGAGGGTGAGTACTTGAGAAAGAGTTTTAACTCTCCCCCTTGATGTTTGCTACTAAAAAAGAATTAAGTAACCGAAATTAGTTAATATTGGCCATAGTGTTTAAAATAAGTTTTAAGTTAAGAAATCAAAAAAATTGATTTCTTAACCTTGGCCTTTACTTCCATTTTGTTAACAAGTTAACTTAAAGTTAAGTAATTTACTTTTTTGTTAACAGGTTAACTAAATGTGTTTAAGTTAAGAATTCTCTTAACTTGTTTTGTTAACTTAAAGTTAAGTAAGCCTTGGCCATAAAAAATTGATCCCTTAACTTTGGCCTTTTTCTCCCCCTTTCGCCATATATCAAAAAGAGTGAGGGTGTGTGTGGAATAAAAAATAAGTATTAATTTTAAAGTCCAAGCATGTTCCACATTATTTTGAAAATCATATACTGAAAATAAGTTCATCTATAAAATGTTCGACTCATATTTGGCTTGAATGATATGAAAGATCAACCAGTCCTGGACAGAGTCGGTTAGTGTGTATGATTATACTCCGTGGTTCATAGCGATGCACTAGCTCTACATCTGGAACCAGGAGTAAGGTCCTAATATCTCACGCCCATCTACGTGGCTAAGTACACAAACACATTAGTCCTATGTGTTATGAGATGTACTGGCTCCTTAAATCTATAGGTGCATGATATCTAAGGTATGTCCTATGCTAGTTCCATGAAAATGAAAAGTAAAAAATAGTAGTACGAAAATATAATTTGTAAGTTCCTATTCTACTACGCACATGCCCAATTTTCGTCTTAATAGACTGAATTCGGCTTCGGGTAGGGGTTTAGTAAATAGGTCTGCCAAGTTAGACTTCGATTCGACGTATTCGAGCTATATGGCTCCGTTGGCCACATGTTCTCGAATGAAATGGTGTTTAACCTCTATATGTTTGGTCCTAGAGTGACATATCGGATTCTTAGTAAGATTAATTGAACTAATGTTATCTACGTGAAGTTTAGTATTTGTAAAGTCTAACTTAAAATCGCGGAGAGTGTGTTTCATCCAAAGAAGCTGAGTGACACACTCGCCCATCGCGATGTATTCGGCTTCGGTGGTAGATAAGGCAACATAGTGTTGCTTCCTACTGCACCAACTCACTAGACTCGAGCCAAAAAGTTGACAACAACCACTCGTACTCTTTCTATCGAGCTTACTACTGGCATAGTCCGAATCGGAGTAGCCGGTTAGTTCGAACTCGGTAGATCTAGGGTACCAAATACCGACATTAAGTGTACCCTTTAGATATCTAAGGATACGCTTGACTAGAGATAGGTGAGACTCCTTGGCACATGTTTGGAACCTTACGCACATACTTACTGCAAATAAGATATCAGGTCAGCTTGTAGTTAAGTAAAGGAGACTCCCTATTATGCTCCTATAGTATTTTAAATCAATTAAATTTCCGATTACATCTTCTTCTATATTCACATTAGTTGCCATTAGGGTATTAATAATTTTAGCGTCTTGCATTCCAAAGCGTTTAATTAATTCCCTAGTATATTTGCGTTGATGTAGGTATATTCCATCTTTAGTTTGTTTAATTTGTAGACCTAAAAAGAAGCTTAACTCGCCTACTAAATTCATTTCAAATTCACTTTCCATAAGTGAAATGAACTCATTTAGTAGGATTGAGTTGGTGGTTCCAAAAATAATATCATCTACATAGATTTGGGCTATGAATATGTCTTTACCTAAGGTTTTTACGAAAAGAGTTGGGTCAACTACACCTTGGTTAAAACCTTTGGACTTAAGATAAATCGAAAGTCTCTCGTACCAAGCTCGAGGAGCTTGTTTAAGTCCATAGAGAGCTTTCTTTAACCTAAGGACATGGTCGGGTTTGTCTAAACTTTCGAAACCGGGGGGTTGACTAACATAAACTTCTTCTTTAATGTATCCATTTAAGAATGCAGATTTCACATCCATTTGAAACAACTTAAATCCTCGATGTGCTGCATACGCTAATAGCATTCGAATGGACTCTAATCTAGCTACTGGGGCATAGGTCTCGTCGTAATCTAAACCTTCGACTTGACTAAACCCTTTAGCGACTAGTCTAGCTTTATTTCTAACCACTTCACCTTTATCATCAAGTTTATTTCTAAACACCCACCTTGTTCCAATGATTGTTTTATCTTTAGGTGGTGGTACTAATTCCCATACTTTGTTCCTAGTGAATTGAGCCAACTCTTCTTGCATTGCAATAATCCAATCGGGATCAAGAAGAGCTTGGTCAATAGTCTTGGGTTCAATTTTGGAAATTAAGGAGATTTGACTAAGGTTTCTGTATGAGGCTCTAGTTCGAACTCCTAGACTTGGATCACCTATCACTTGGTTGATAGGATGATTCGTTTGAGTCCTAGTTAGATTTGGGTTTGAGTCTACAACTTGATCAATAGGATGACTCGTTTGAGTTCTAGTTTGGTTAGAGTCATCTATCACTTGGTCATTAGAGTGACTTGGTTGACTTAGATTAGGATTAACACTAGACCTGATCTCCGGATCAGAGTTAGGTCTAGTATGAATCGACTCGCTAATTGGGGTTGCCGGGGGTTTTGTAGGTTCGTGTCCTTCATCAAATACTACATTAATAGCCTCTTTGACTCTAAGGGTGTCATGGTTATATACTCTATAAGCTCTACTTGTAGTCGAGTATCCTAGAAAGATTCCGGTCATGGTTTTGGATGTAAATTTCCCTAGGTAATCTTTAGTGTTTAGGATATGTACCTTACACCCAAATACCCTAAAGTACTTGATGTTAGGTATTTTATCGTGATAAATCTCGTATGAGGTCTTAAAGTGCCTCTTTACCATAAGGATCCTATTTTGGACATAGCATGTCGTACTCACGGCTTCCGCCCAAAACCTATCGGGTAGGTTATACTCGTTTAACATTGTCCTAGCGGCTTCTTGTAGGGTTCTATTTTTGCGTTCTACTAGGCCATTTTGTTGTGGGGGCAAGAGAACTCATGGTGATATCCATTTAGGTTACAGAATTCTATAAACCTATGGTTCTCGAATTCACCACCATGATCAGTCCTAAGTCTTTTGATTTTAATGCTTTGTTGATTTTCTATTAATTTAATTAGATTGATTAATTGATCTAGGGTATCACTTTTGTGTTTGATGAACCTAACCCAAGTAAATCTAGAATAGTCATCAATTATGACTAAGCAGAATTTACTTCCATTAAGTGACTTAGCTCTGTGTGAATCAAATAGATCCATGTGTAGGAGCTTAAGCACACTTTTGGTTCGTTCTTGATTAGTTAGTTGATGTTGTGTCCTAGATTGTTTACCTTGTTGACAAGCATTACATATTTTATTATCCAAGTTATTGAGGTTAGGCAAACCTCTAACTAAGTCACTCTGACTCATCTTGTGGATGACTCTTGGGTGTGAGTGACCGAGTCGTCGGTGCCACAACCATGATTCCTCTTGCCGTGTCATAAGACACTTAGTTGAGGAGTTAGTTAAGTTAATAGTGTAAATGTTGTTATTTCTAGTTCCCTTAAGAATTGTTTTAGAAGTTTCAATTGTATTAATTACACATTCATTTTCTAGAAATATGACCTTATAGTTATTATCACACAATTGGCTTACACTAAGTAAATTATATTGAAAATTTTCTACTAATAAAACATTTTGAATAACAAAATTTGAGTTAAGCTCAATATCACCTGATCCGATGATTTTGAGCTTGTCGTTATTTCCGAAGGCTACCGATCCTTGTCGTTTGAATCGAAGCTTCAAAAACTTGAGTTGATCCCCGGTCATGTGTCGGGAGCAACCACTGTCCAACATCCATTGATCCTACACGCAAGGTAGTTGGATCGGATATTGGATTTATTAATGATTGGTTGAAAATTATTAACCTAAATCATCTCACCCATGTCTACATGATCAAACACGTTAACCCTATATGTTCTTGTGAGATGACTTCCAATTTTACTTGATTTAAATTTAATGACTTAAACACTTGTCAACCTTGCGTTAGATTCGGATTTGACCTTAGGATCATCAAGTCATCTTTTCAAGATCATGGCTTCCAGGTCATGGCGAGGCATAGAGGCCTTCTTTGATCGGAACAACGACCACTTCCTTAGACAAAGCCATTTTCAAGAAAATAGAGACTTGACTTACCTAAGACCACTTCCTGGTCTAACTAGTCTAGGATACGACGAGGTAGCTTCAGCTAGTTCTACTCGGTCAAGTGCACCAAACTAGATACGCCTTATCAAGCCCGAATACACAAGACTCCGCTTTCCTAGCGTACTATCATCTCGCCGCGTCCTGGTACTATGTTATCAAGTATTGACGAGTTATAGTCCTATCTAACCATTCTAAAAAGGAAAATCAAACTAAATAAAAAAAACCTAAGCATGCAATTTCTAGGTTAAAACACAAACAAGTTTCGTACTAGCTCCCCCTGGACCGTTGAATCGATTCGGTCTCTCCACATAGTGGATTTGGTCCTTGGGAACCCAGTACTGGTTCGATCCTAAGTTTGAAATTAAGGTGGTCTTAGGGACCCATGCTTGGACATGTTTTTTATGTCGACTTACAATCGACATATACGACTTGTTGGTCGTATTTGAGCTAAACCCTAGCCCGGCCTTGTTGTACACGGCCTTTTGCGATCCAAGTAGGAGGTCAAGTCCTTTGGATCCCAAAGTAAACCTTTCCAACGTATTCCTAAGATCTTCGACTTGACTCTTCAAGAGTGAGTTCTCAACTTCGAGTTTTTCAACCCGAGTTGAGTCCTCCTCTTGAACTCGACTAGTCGAAGAGGTTAGGGAGACCTCGTGTTTGAGGAGTTTAACTTCCTCAACCAGGGTCTCGACCTTGGACTCAGACTTAGCTAACTTTCTAGTTAAAAACTTAATTGCACTATAAAGCGTACTAATTAGAGATCGACTTACCTTGAGTGTATCTTTTGAACCGGATGCGTATCCGTGGCTTGTCTTGAATAGCGCTTTGCAGTCTGACTCATCTTCGGTTTCCGATTCGTGTTTCGGTTCCGACTCCATCTCCGATTCAACCGGTTTAGCCATGAGGACTCGATCATCGTCTTCTTCCTCAGACGCTTCTTCCCATGTAGCGTTGAGTGCCTTTTTGTATTTTGGTGCTTTGCTTTTGAGCTTTGGGCATTCGAACTTGATGTGTCCAAACCTGTTGCATTCGTAACACCTAATATTAGAACTTTTAGGCTTACCTTCGTTGGGTCGAGTGATGGTTCGCTTTCAGCCCTTGACTATCCTCCGAACTAGGTAGACTAGTTCGGCCTCCATTTTCGGGTCGACCTCCGAATCGGACTCATCCTCTTCTTCCTTCGGGGATGGCTTGCTTGCGATTTTCTTCCTTGAACCTGCAAAAAGTGCTATACCCTTCTCGGGTTCCGAGTTAGACTGCTCATGAAGTTCAAAATCAAAAAATAGTTCATCTAACCTAAGTTTCGAAAGATCCTTGGAGACCTTGTAGGCATCGACCATGGATGCCCACAAGGTAGTCCTCGGAAAGGAGTTTAGGACATACCTTATAAGGTCGCGGTTTTCGACCTTTTGCCCGATCGCGTGTAGATTGTTGACTATGTCTTGGACGCGGGCGTGAAGTTGCATCGCGGACTCGTGTTCCTACATTTTTAGATTATATAGTTTATTAAATAAAAGATCACGCTTACATACCTTGGCTTCATCGGTCCCTTGGTGTAGCTCCACTAGCTTTGTCCAAAGGTCCTTTGCGCTTATGAAGGGGCCGATGCGATTTAGCTCCTCCTTGGACAAACCGCATTGGAGAATTTGAGTTGCCTTGGCGTCGGCTTCGACTTGTCGTTTTGTCGCAATGGTCCATTGGTCATAACCCAAGGATTCACCCACCTCGTTAGTCAGAAGTGTGAAACCCGTTTGGATTATGATCCACATCTCGATTTGGGTTTTGAGAAAGCATTACATCCGACCTTTCCAGTAACAGAAATCATCTCCGTTGTAAAACGGAGGTCGGACGGTGCTAAGACCCTCGAGATGGGCCATTTGGAAGGGAAACCTTGCACAAAAAAATACAAAAAAAAAACATGAAAAAGGATCCAAGACTTTGCCTTGGATTAGTAATGTAGGAAGTGAAAAGAAACAAAAGGAATAAATGAGAAATAACCAACTAAAATAAAAGATGAGCACTTACAACCTTCGATGTCCCAAAAATGGTACTAAACAGTGGTTTTTAGGGATGAAGACAGCTTGTTATGAAGGTTTACCCCCATAATAAGTGTAGATCTCTCCGAGAGTTTCGTTTTGGTAGGTAGCCCGTGTCGTGGGTCAACTTGTACGAAAAGTTATGCCCGTTTGACCGTCGGCTACTCCAAAAGCGAATACTTGCAAAACAAAACCAAACGAAGAGTACCAAGACTTCGTCTTGGATTAGTAGTGCGGGAGAAAAATTTAAACGAACAAAAAACAAATCTGTAAAAAATGTTAGATTGGTGGTTTCACCAAATCTAAGCGCCCCCGACTCTGATACCAATTGTTGGATCGAAGCGGATTGCTAGAGGGGGGTGAATAGCGATAAAAACTTTTCTTTCGTTTCGTTCGTTAAAACCCGAGTAGACAATTAATTGCAGCGGAAATATAAATTATAAATAAAAGGAGACAAATGTTTTTTTACTTGGTTCGTAGCCTTCGGCTACTACTCCAAGGCCCTAGTGATCCTTGATCACGCACGGAGGGAAATTCACTAAAAACACTCCTCCTCGTTGGAGGTAGGAGTTTGACGATTACAAAAAAACCTTCGAAAGAAAAGATAGAGAGACAAACCCTCTCTTCTATTAATGTAAAGTGAAACGATAGAAAACCTCGATTAATAAAAGGAATTGCAATATTTAAAGAGACGACAAATTAAAATATCAACAACTAAAGAGTAGAAACTAAGCTAGGGTTGTTGACAGCACTTCGTCGTAGAGTTGTCGGAGAATCACGGAGTTGCAAAGGTTTTTGAGCACTTAGAGATGATGAAAAACCCTAGGAGAAGCCCTCCTTTTATATCCTTTAAGCCCCTCATCGAATGGGTCTTCAACCAATAGGAATTGGGAACAAAACTCCTTGAAAAATGGTGATAAAGCTTGACTCCTCGAGGCTGATTTTTTACCATCGGTTGAACTGATTTCTTAGCCGGTTGAACTGATGGCTCAGCAGTTGAACTGATCCTTGGCCGGTTGAACTGATGGCTTAGCAGTTGAACTGATCCTTGGCCGGTTGAACTGATTTCCAGACTTTTCAACTGTAATAAAGAGTTAGCTCGAAATATAAGTGAATTCGACGGCCACTTGTCGTCCGATCTCAACATAGACCTTCCATGGGAAGTCTTGGTCGGATCGTCGCCTAAGAACGTCCCCGTATGAAGGAATCGACCTTACTTATGCTCACTCACACGAGCTTACCTCAACATTTACCTTTGAAGCCTTGCTTTTGGTCTCCACCTGATTCCTTCGGCTCCCTCCGAAGTCCTCCCGGTGTCGCCCGACCACTACAGTTCTCTCCGAGTGTCGCTGACCTTCGGCTTAGCTTAGCATTTCTGCATACTTGATTCAGCTCGTGAGATAATGACATGAGCTTAACTTTGTATCATTTGCTATAATCAAAACTCAGGTTCGACTTAGGTGCCTACTGCACCAACACTATATGGCCTACACTTGCCTATGCCCTCTATCTATTTTAACCTATTAGATTTCTATAAACTACCCATCAACCAACTAGGCCCTAATTCTTTTCGCATCTTAATAGGGATTGTAATAGTTTTTAAACAGAGCTCACTTTGTCCCCACTACTATTTCACTGCCTTTTCCAATTAAAGTCTTCTAAAGAAGGCATTTTCTATTTCTCTAGCTGACCACACTGCCAATTTCTTGTCAATATACTTTCCTCTCATAAAGGTTGGAATGACCTATTTCTTCGCCCAACTTTTCAACCCCCCTTCCTTACTCTGCAAATTGGAAGACCACCCTCCTGGATCTACCCTCTTTCTAGGATTGTAGGACTCAATGTCTTTTTTTAGAGGTCCACAAAGTGCTAAGGGAGTGCCACTACAACTCTGACCATTTACTAAACCCCCCCCCCTTTTGAGTCATTATCGACTATCCCCTTTTCCCTTGGGCAATCCGAGCATTATAGGTAGGATACTGCTCTCAATTTGATACATTATGTATAATACTTTTTATTGCTCTCATCCATTGTTTTCAATGGCTTGTATTGCAGACGACATGATGCAGAGGGCCAGAGTCAGTGAAGAGAAAATTGTTTCCACTAAGAAGAAGCCTTCGAAGAAATGAGGTAGGGGAAAATTCCCTATCCTCTCTTCTTCGCCTCACAAGAGGCTCCGTTCTCGCAAAGAAACTGCTCCTAGCTCCTCCACTCGTCCAACATCCTCTTCCTCTCCTTCCTCTACTCCTCCTCCTTCTCCTATTAAATTGAACAGACACCGCCACCTCACTATTTCTGACCCAACAGGAGGGGGCGTTCATCCTCTAATTCTTCCTCCATCTCCTTGCGAAGAGCATTCTTCTTCGCTATCTATTCCTTCAACTCCTTCCCTCCCAGGTAGGGGAATTGACTCCCCTATATCTTCTGCTCCTCCACTTGTCCATATAGAGCCATCTCTTTCTGCTCCCCTTACCTCTAATTTTGATTCTTCTGAAGGGTTTTGCTTATCGAGTCCGTGAGGGGAAACTTCGCTTCCCACTTCACCTAGGTAGCTTGTCCATGGCGATCCCTTCGATGTCCCCGGATTAAAAAAAAAATTAATCCTCGACAAAAGGGATTGCCCAAACTACCAAGTCATCGTCGTGCTATTCGTTTAGAGAGGTCACTTGAACAAACTAGTTGTTCAAGCGACCATCCTCTATTCTACGAGTAGCCGCGGAATAGACGATGTCTGAATCGCCGGTTTTTGTGTTTATGCTCGGGATCCAAGTATTATTTAGCCATTTACAGATTTATAACATGCTTATATTTGAAAAACAAAAACAAGCAACAAACAAAAGAAGAAAGTAGATTAGGTATACCTCTCGATCTTCTAATGTATGACCTTCCTCCTTTTGGACGTCGTGTGGGCGACGATCCACCAAAAGTCGAAGCTCCTAGATCGCAAATCTTCCTTCCTTGCTCTTCCAAAGCAAGAGGAAGAATAGAAACAAAGTTCTTCTCCTCCCTAAAACCAACCAATAAGGAGCTAAGAAGATCCTTGCCGCCGACCAACAAGGAGAAGGAGTTTGAGAGTGGCCGGCCAAAAGCTTCAAGGGAGGACCCTAAACCTTTGTTCCACCGGCCAAGGAGAAGGAGAAGACTTGTTTTGGATGCTGGCCAAGGGCTGGAAGGAACTCCAAGGGCGCCGGCAGCTTGGGGAAGAAGAACAACTTAAGGAAAAAATTTCCTTAATAGGTGCCGCCCAAGCCCAAACCCTAATTCCTAGCCTTGCCGCCAACTCCAAAAACCCTAGCTCTCTTTCAATGATCTCCACGCCAACTCACATGCCCTCCTTTTATAGAGTTAGGGATAAGCCATGAATTAATCTCCTCCATTGGTTCTAGGGATTTGATCTCAACCGTCGGATCTAGAGATTTAATCTCAACCGTCGGATCTTAGAGATTTAATCTCTACCTATGGATCTTAGAGTTTTGTTTCTATCCATTTGATCTAAGCATCATGAGGTGTTAATAGGCTACATTAGGGACCATGAGGAGGAGTTGGGTCTTGGCCACCCATGGATCAAGCCCACATAAAGTCCGATCCACTAATGATGATCCAATCCACTAAAGGTTCATCATTGATCTACCTCACCAACCCCCATATGATAATATGAGCTCCATATATTATTTGTACATTTTCTCCCCGTGTTTAAGATCTCGAATATCCGTCGATTAATTAATTTACTGACCATTAATTAATCAACATATAACTCCTTGAGTAGTACCACTCAACCTTTTCATCATGCCGGACCAAGTCCACCTGCAGGGTTTACATGATGAACCTTATGAGCTCCTCAAGGGGACATCATCATCCTAATATATAGGATACGGTTTCCTCCTATAATCAATGACACACCATATAAATAATATCATCTCCCAACCTACCGAGCCTATCGATTTAATCTATAAATCTCGCCCATTGGTAAATCAAAGAGATGAGTACTAAGTATATGTGCCCGTTATTATATCGGGATTAAGAGCATGTACTAAATAATATCTGAGATCCGATTCGATTATGTAGTCAGCAATAAATCGAATCACCTCTTAGTCGATCCTGCTCAATACACACAAAGTGCACTAGTGTGATTTTATGGTCAAGACAAACCAACACCAAATCACACTACAACCATTCCGATGGTTTGTCCAAAGCCATCTCGGTTGTGAGCCTTTACTTATACTTTTCAAGGGGCCGATAACATGACCTCCTATGTGACACCACACACCATGTTATCTACAATGTAAAGTATTAGATAATATTGCATAACAATAAAAATATGCAAACAATGATCATGTGATTCTTATTCCAAAATAAAGATGTTCATATAAAAGATAGACTTTTCAGTATACATCCCTATAATCTCCCACTTATACTAAAAGACTATGCTGTCCTCAAAGTTCCATACATCTGATCCCTATTCCCTCTACATGCCTATCAAAAGCTCTTGCCGGAAGGGCCTTAGTGAAAGGATCTGCTAGGTTATCCTCCGATGCAATCTTGGCCATAGCAACTTCTCCTCTCTTTACGATTTCTCGTATCAGATGGTACTTGCGCTCTATGGGCTCGTGGTTCCTTCGAGTTTGCAACTGCACCACTATTATCACAATAAATTATGATAGTTCTGGGCAAACCAGGAATCACATCCAAGTCCATCAGGAAGTTCCTGAGCCATACAACTTCTTTGGCCACCTCAGAGGCCGCCACATACTCAGCTTCCATGGTGGAGTCCGCCACGCACTTCTGCTGGACACTCCTCCATACAATGGCTCCACCTCCCAAAGTAAACACAAAACCTGAGATAGACTTACTGTTATCCCTATCAGATTGGAAGTCGAAATCCATGTAACCAACAGGGAGTAATTGGTCTGCCCGGTAAACCAGCATATAATCCCTAGTCCTTCTCAGGTACTTCAATATATGCTTTACCGCAGTCCAATGCCCTTGTCCTGGATTACTATGATATCTGCTGACCATGCCCATGGTAAAGCAGATATCTGGTCTCGTATAGAGCATCACATACATGAGGCTTCTTACTGCCGAAGCATAAGAAACCGCCTTCATCTCCTCTATCTCCTCAGATGATCTAGGACACATCTCCTTAGATAAAGGAACTCCGTCCCTGAAAGGTAGAAAACCCTTCTTGGAGTTCTGCATGCTAAAATGCTTCATAATATTGTCTATGTATGAAGCTTGGGATAAGCACAACATCCTTTTCCTGCGATCCCTTATAACTTTGATCCCAAGGATGTGTCCCACCTCTCCCAAGTCCTTCATATCAAACTGTTTGGACAACCATACCCTTACGTCCGATAACACCTTGATATTGTTGCCAATCAACAAAATGTCATCTACGTATAGTACAAGAAATACCACTACATTTTCGTCACATCTCTTGTATAAACAAGACTCATCCAGACTTTGAATAAATCCATAAGACTGGATCACCTCATCAAACTGGATGTTCCAAGACCTCGAAGCTTGTTTAAATCCATAAATGGACCGATTAAGCTTACATACAAGATGCTCTTTGCCCTTAGCAATGAATCCCTTTGGTTGCTTCATGTAGATGTTTTCCTCAAGACTTCCATTAAGGAAAGTTGTCTTGACATCCATCTGCCACATCTCATAATCCATATGAGCTGCTATGCATAAGAGAATCCGGATAGACTTAAGCATGGCTACCGGCGAAAAGGTCTCCTCATAATCGATACCCTCTTTCTGAGTATACCCCTTCGCAACAAGCCTCGCTTTGAAGGTCTCAACCTTCCCATCTATCCCTCTCTTTCTCTTGTAGATCCACTTTCATCCAATGGTTTTTACACCATCGGGTGGTTCTATTAGCTCCCAGACCTGATTTGAATCCATAGATTCAATCTCAGCATTCATTGCACTTTGCCAAGATATTGCATCTTTATCTTGGATTGCCTCGTCATATGTCAGGGATCAGGTTCATGTTCGCCAGGGACCAAATCAAAAGATTCTCCCAAGAACATGAATCTATCAGGCATTCTCACAACCCTCCCACTACGACGAGGTATCACCTGTGTATCCTCTGTGATACGCGGTGCAGTGACATGTGGTATATCCTCTTGTACTGGTGGTACTAAAGAAGTGACTTCCCCTTTTAACTCCTCCAGAACAATTTTACTCTTAGACTTGTGGCTCATCACATAGTCTTCCTCTAGAAATCTGGCGTTCATGCTAACAATCACCCTCTGATCTCTAGGACTATAAAACAATCCACCCTTCATTCCCCTGGGATAGCCAACGAACGTGCGTACTTCTGTACGAGGTTCCAACTTACCAACATCTTCCTTCAGCACATGTGCTGGACTCCCCCATATCCGAATATGTCTTAGACTAGGCTTTCGCCCAGTCCACAACTCTGTGGGAGTAGAAGGCACTGATTTAGATGGTACCAAGTTCAAAATGTATACCGTCGTATCTAGAGCATATCCCCAGAACGAATCTGGCAAGTCAGAATAACTCATCATCGATCTAACCATCTCCATAAGAGTCTTATTCCTTCGCTGCTACACTTCGCTCACGGTGTGCCGTGCAAATAATTGGGATTGAATCCCAGCCTCTGATAAGTAGTTCCTAAACTCTCCCAAGAGGTACTCACCACCATGATCAGATCATAGTGTCTTGATACTTTTACCTTGATGTTTCTCCACATCAGCCTTAAATTCTTTGAACTTGTCAAAGCATTCAGACTTGCGGCGCATCAGGTAAATGTATCCATATCTTGAGTAATCGTCTATAAAAGAGACGAAATACTCAAAACCACCTCTAGCCTGGATAGACATAGGACCACACAAATTAGAATGAACCAATTCTAACACATCTTTGGCTCTATACCCCTTGGCCTTAAAAGGCCTCTTGGTCATCTTACCCTCCAAGCAAGATTCACAGGTTGGGAGATCCTCCACCACTAATGAACCCAAAGGTCCACCAGCTATCAACCTTTGAAATATGCTTAGGTTAATGTGACAAAGCCTAAGATGCCAAAGATATATTTGGTTCATCTTCGAAGGTTCTTTTCTCTTATTGGAATTAGAAGATGAGTTATAAACTTCAATTTGCATCGTGGGAGGTTTTGGTTCAAGTGTATACAAATTTCCTATCAATGTACCTTAACAGATATTCTCCCTATTCCTTTTTATAACAACTATGTCATTAAAAGAAATAGAATATCCATCCATAAATAATTTAGAAACTGAAACTAATTTCTTTCTAAATAAAGGTACATAAAGGGAATTTTCCAGAACCTAAGTTTTATTTTTCTCAAGAGATAAATAAAACTTCTCCCACTGCAATAGCCGCCATCTTCATGGCATTGCCCAAGTAAATGGTAATCTCCCTTTTAGTTAGTCGTTGGGTTTTCTGGAACCCCTGCAAAGTGTTGCAGACATGATTAGTGGCTCCCGTATCTACACACCAGGTGTCGGTAGATATCACCGCTAATCATGTTTCAACGACTAGACCAAAGGATATACCTTTGTTCTGCTTTGGATTGGGACAGTCCTTCTTTTAATGTCCATCCTGCTTATAAGTGAAGTACTTGCCTTTCGGCTTCTTCACTCATCCCTGAGATCCTCCCACTACCTTTGCTTCACCTTGTTTCTTCTTCTTCTTGACTTTTGGCTTAGAAGTAGAAACCTTTTAGAGCAACCATGGCTTGAGGACACTCTTCGAAGAGTGCATACTTGTACTCCTCAACAGATAAGACAATATCTAGATTCTTTTCCAATCAACTTTATTTGGGTACAATAAGTTTATTTCCTTTAGTATCATAGTAAGTGGACTGAAAATCATTCTTGAAAATCCTAAGAATCACATAGATCATTACTGTAGATTTCAAAAAATTATTGATTCCTCAAACAATAAAATTTTAAAATCAACCAACACCTCAAAACACCGAGAATATCGTATGCCACGATAGTGTGGACGTATACGAATTCTACATTTGTAAGAGGAGGTTTTACCCATTAATTTTACTATCTTGTCAACCTAACTTTTTGACAAGTAAAATTAATAGTTGGTTCCTCTTTGTCCCTACAAATAAAAGCAGTGACTCCGATGGGGAGGATACTTATATTTGTATCTAAGTGTTCACCATTACTCGGTACCAAGTAATTATCTCGGGTTATGTGCCTTACAATGGGAAAGTACACACGCTCCTTAATAATTTCCTATAACCATATTTGACCTAGTGATCCGCAAACAAACCCATCCGATATGGAGGAAGGCACTCAGAGCCGACACACAAGTTTGTTTGCATCACTTGTCAAATCGTAATGGAGGCCGCGGGAATTTATAAAAATATCCCTCTCCCACTTAGTAATTTGAAATTGAGGAATTTTCCTAGCCTACGACATGCATATCAAACAAAAAGCAATAAATATGAAAAATAAATTATTTTTCAACTATTATGGCTTTTGTCTTCAATATGACTCCTGTTGCACCGCCATCTCGTCCGCTCCTCCTACGCCATGTACGAGCCATCCGGAGATCCAAGCCGAGACTAAAACCTATTTTATAGAGTTAGGGATAATTCATGAATTAATCTCCTCCATTGGTTCTAGGGATTTAATCTCAACCGTCGGATCTAGAGATTTAATCTCAACCGTCGGATCTTAGAGATTTAATCTCTACCTATGGATCTTAGAGTTTTGTTTTTATCCATTGGATATAAGCATCATGAGGTGTTAATAGGCTACATTAGGGACCATAAGGAGGAGTTGGGTCTTGGCCACCCATGGATCAAGCCCACATAAAGTCCGATCCACTAATGATGATCCAATCCACTAAAGGTTCATCATTGATCTACCTCACCAACCCCCATATGATAATATGGGCTCCATATATTATTTGTACATTTTCTCCCCATGTTTAAGATCTCGAATGTCTGTCGATTAATTAATTTACTGACCATTAATTAATCAACATCTAACTCCTTGAGTAGTACCACTTAACCTTTTCATCATGCCGGACCAAGTCCACCTGTAGGGTTTACATGATGAACCTTATGAACTCCTCAAGGGGACATCATCATCCTAATATATAGGACACGGTTTCCTCCTATAATCAATGGCACACCATATAAATAATATCATATCCCAACCTACCGAACCTATCGATTTAATCTATAAATCTCGCCCATTGGTAAATCAAAGAGATGAGTACTAAGTATATGTGCTCGTTATTATATCGGGATTAAGAGCATGTACTAAATAATATCTGAGGTCCGATTCGATTATGTAGTCAGCAATAAATTGAATCACCTCTAAGTCGGTCCTGCTCAATACACACAAAGTGCACTAGTGTGATTTTATGGTCAAGACAAACCAACACCAAATCACACTACAACCATTCCGATGGTTTGTCCAAAGCCATCTCGATTGTGAGCCTTTACTTATACTTTTCAAGGGGTCAATAACATGATCTCCTGTGTGACACCACACACCATGTTATCTACAATGTAAAGTATTAGACAATATTGCATAACCATAAAAATATGCAAACAATGATCATGTGATTCTTATTCCAAAAAAAAAATGTTCATACAAAAGATAGACTTTTCAATATACATCCCTACATCTTCTGCCCCCACCTTACCTATAGAAGAACCTTCTCTTATTAGGGGTGATATTTTCCCCTTAAACCCTCCAACCATCGCTTTAGGATCTACGCTCATGATTCACAGTACAGAAGGAGTAAGAGTTTTTAATCAATCAGGCATGCAGGGCCCTTACGAGCGCCTACGCAAGCACTTATCAGAGGTATATTCCCACTCTCCTTCTACTTAAGATATCCTGATACTTACCTTCCTAATAATTTTCTTCTTCCTTATGTAGTTGCAGACTATAACGAGATGATGCAACACCTAGTGTACTATCAATCTACAATAGTTGCGTGCCATAATGCCTCCCAATCTCAGCAGAAAAAATTAGCTCAATAGTTAGCTGAGAGCCAACAAAGAGAAGCTACCTTAGGTGGTTGTTGTGAAGACCTGATGACCCAAGTGGCAGTGGCTAGGAGTGAAAAGGAAGAGCTCTTTAAAAAGAATAATGACCTTAACCACTAGTTGTTCGTGAAGTCTGATAAGATCGAACATGTCGACACATTAACCCAAGAATTGGTAGAAAACAAAGTTCAACTTAAAGAGGCAGAGGCTAGGGCATCTCAATCTTTGGTGGCCCTCCTACAAGCTCAAAGGATGAACAAAGCTTTGGAGGCTTCTCTACTATCTTGTCGAATACAAGTAGAAAACCTCTCTTCTAAAGTCTCTGTCTTTCCTGAAGCGTTGACAGAGATTACTAGATGGTTGTAAACGTTGCAGTAGGAGCAATCTAAAGTCATGACCTCCTTGGGCCAAGACGCTATGATAATCACCAGACACAGAGATGCTCTTGCTACTCAGGTGGCTAACCATGAAGCCTAGTGGAAGGAGCAGGAGGCAGACGTATGATTATAATGCACTTGTAAAGGGGCACAATTGTTTGTTTTAGCCTTTGACGAGTCTACTACACAGAATGTTGCCTAGGGCTATTCTCCTCTAGGTGCAAATACTAGCCATTTGGATGTAGAGGCCGCTTTGGCAAAATACCCTGAGGAGATCTTTGAGTTGTAACTCTTACTTTTTATGAAATGTACTATAGGATTCATAAATATAAAGTATTTGATAAAATTATTTCTATATTTTCCTTTCTTCTAGAGTGAAACAAACATCCCTTCTTTACCCTGGATCAGAAACCTTCTTGGTACTAATCGACTGCTACTCATCCTTATCCGGGGAGTCACCCGAGACAGTTTGAGAAATAAAATATTTCCAGTTATCCTGAGCCATTTTTTTAGTGGGAGGGACCTACCACTGTCTAATTATCCCGCATTACAGTTATATCATTACTCTTAACCAAGTGAGGTCATAATTGCTTACCTTAGGGTTAATATTCCCAACAACAACCCTTCGGTTAAGACGTTCAATCTTTCGCCTCCTTCTCCCTTTCCCAAGTGTTGGTGCAATAATGCCTGAAGCATTTATGTATTTTGATGTTTGGATAATCATATATAATTAGGCAATATTTGTGATATAACCGTGAATGTGTTAAGTGACAAAAAAATCTATGTGTAAAGATTTGGTAAAGGAAAGTCCAAGTGTGATCTTGGAAAGGGAAGGTCTTGACAGCATAAGTCCAAGCATGTAGTCTTGGCGACGTAAAGTCCAAAGGCAAAGTCTTGGCAGCGTAAGTCCAAGCATGTAGTCTTGGTGACATAAAGTCCAAGTGGACTTTGGAAAAAGAGAAACCTGAGACATGACAAAACCGAGGGAAGCTCTTGGAAGAAAGCACAAGGAAGGAGTCGCGGACTTGGAGGGATCCTGGAGGCGCAAGGCTGAAGGAAGAGCTAGAAGGTTGAGTATGGGTCTAGGGAGTTGATTTCAAGTATGATTTGATTATACTTGAAGTGTGTCAGTCGATTGGTACTTTGTCCCAGTCGACTGATCAATCAGTCAACTGAAGTCGGTTGAGTTATGGTGTCCATCAGTCGACTAGTCTACCATCAGTTGACTTTCATACCTTAGCAGTCGACTGTTATAAGTGGTCATGGCCACAAAAAGTTTTTGACTCGACTGATTGCTAGATCAGTCGATTGATAGTGTGATCAGTTGATTGGTCAGCATCCCATTGGGTAGTGACGCTTGTAAATTAGGCTCATTAGAAGTCATAGGATCTAGTCAGCTCCAGCAGCAGTCGACTGATGGTGTACATTAGTCGACTTCTTCATCCCCAACAAGAAAATCAACCTCTTCTCTATAAAAAGAGGCCTTGGGGTGCTTGAGGGGGCTAGTTCTCTCATTCCTAACTATACTCTCAAGCTATCTAAGGCTCCTCAAGCTTTCTAGTGTGTTTTAATTTCCTCTTCTGTAATTCTCACTTCTATCATTTGTAAGAAGAGGAGTACATTGTAAAGAAGGCTGCTCCACCTTGGTATGATCATCAAAAGGAGTTCTTAGTGGCGACTTGCTAGGGTTGATCTACCTTACGGATCGCCGTGGAGTAGGAGCATAATCTATGAACTATGTTAAACACTCTTGTTAGCGCTTGTATTCTTTTGTCTTTTGATTTCATTTCATATTTGCTTTTTCTTCCACTAATCTAATTGTAAAAATCAAGAGAGGCTTTTCAACCCCCTCTAGACATCCAAAGATCCCCAATAAGTGTTATTAGAGCCCAGATTGCATCAAAGGATCTAACCATCAACCGAAGCAATGGTGTTTCAAGAGGGATATAGCACGGTGTGACCTCCTTTCTTCGACGACAATGATTTTGTGTAGTGGAAAGGTAGGATGAAATATTATCTAATGAATGATATTGAAAATTAGTTTAGCATTGTAGATGGGTTCGAAAAGCCAATACCAATAAAGGATTGGACTAGGGAGATGGCTAAGAAGGCTCAAGCCAATGCCAAAGCAACAACCATGAACCAATGTGGCTTGTCTAAAGAGCAAGAAACAACCATGCTCCAATGTGGCTTGTCTAAAGAGCAACTAATCAAGGTCGGACCTTTCGACTTCACCAAGGAGCTTTGGGAAAAGCTTATTGAACTCAACGAAGGGTCAAATGAGACAAGAAGAGCCAAGAGAGACCTATTGATACGTCAACTTCAAAGCTTTAGTATGAAGACCAATGAGACCGTGAGCCAACTGCACGGTAGATTTAAGGAAGTCATCAACGGATTACATGTTATAGGTGAGAAGGTAGACAACCGCGACTTAGTAAGGTATATTCTTCAAGCCTTCCATAGAACAACTCTCTGGGCATCAATGGTTGATGCTTATAAGGTTTCTAGGGACCTCTCTTTAGTTAAATTAGATGAATTGTTTTGTGAGTTTGAATTACATGAACAAGCTAACACTTCATCGAAGGAGAAAGGTTTATCTCTTGTTGTTGGTAAGAAGGAGAAAAAGAAGAAAGAAAAGAAGGAGGTCTCTTCATCATCCGAGTTGGAGGATGAGTCTTCTAGTAGCGGTGAAGAATTGTCCACTAGCGAGGTGGCCCACTATGTGAAAAAATTTGGTGGAAGATAAAGGAACCACACCAAGAAGGATGTGAATAGGATGTTTCAATCCTCAAAAGGTAAATCTACTAGTAGTTCGGTTTCTAACACTAACGTCATTTGTTATGGATGTAATAAGAAAGGGCATATCAAGCCGAATTGCTCGGACCTAAAGAAAAAGGAGGAAAAGGAAAAGAAGGAGGAAAAGAAGAAGGAGGCCATGGTAGCACAAATATGGGACACACAAAGCATAGAAGATTCATCCAATGACGAGGATCTATGCCACATCACACGACATGTGGCACTCATAGCTTTGGAAGATGAAGCCGAAAGTTTAAGTCAAGAGGAGTCATCATCATCAAGCGATGAATCGTCCTCTAGTGACGATGAGGTAAGAGACTTCCCTAGGGTAGAATTATTATATAAGGCCATTGTATATCTTAAAAATACCTTAGATAAATCAAAATCTAGGATTAAGGATTTGAAGGTAGAAATTAAGGAAATTAAGAATGTAAAACTTTCATATAATGATGCATGCTTATTTAAGGATGAAAATGAGGAACTTAAAAAGGGAAGTATGTGAATTAAGAGCATGTTTAGAAAAATTCACAAATGGATCTAAATACCTTGATATGATACTTAGGGACCAAAGGACTATTTATAACAAGGCCGGGATAGGATATAGACCTAAGGAGAAGGAAGTAGCCTATAGCTCCCTAATTAGTAGAAAATCAATAATTAAGAGCAAAGTTAAAAAGGCATGGGTTCCCAAGAGATTTGTGATTGATGCTTCCGGTCCAAAAATTTGGGTACCTAAGGCTTTTATTTTTCATGTTGTTTAGGTAGAATGACCAAAGTATGTGGATTGTGGATAGTGGTTGCTCAAGACATATGACCGGAAATGTGAGCAAATTTTCCACAATCAACTACCTTAGCAAGGGAACCGTATCTTTTGGGAATAGTGGTAAACTCAAAATTCTAGGTAAAGGGACAATTGAGGTATCCCCAAAACTTGTTATTCATAAGGTCTTTCTAGTTAAAATTATGGAATTCAACTTGCTTAGTGTTAGCCAATTATGTGATGTTGACTTGTATGTTGAATTCAACTCTACAAAATGCTTTATAAGACACAAGAAATTGAATTATTACATGTTAGTAGGATATAGAAAATCCAATATTTACTATGTTGATTTATCCTATGCTTCTAACATTTCCACTAAGTGTCTTATGGCAAAAGAAGAAGAAAGTTGGCTATGACATAGAAGGCTTGGACATATCAACATGAAGAATATTGCCAAGATAGCCAAGTTGGATCTAATCAAAGGATTGCCAAAGGTGAAGTACATCAAAGACAAGATGTGTGATGCATGCCAAGAAGGAAAACAATCAAAGTCATCACACAAGGGTAAAACTTTAACTAGTACTTCTTTACCTTTAGAGATTTTACATTTATATTTATTTCATTTCCATAGCATTCCTTCTTTGAATGGTAGTAAATATTGTTTAGTTATAGTTGATAATTTTTCTAGATATACATGGGTTTATTTTATGAAACATAAGAATGATAGCCTAGGAATAATCATAGGTTTTAGCAAAAGAGTAGAGAATGAAAGAAATATCAAAATCAACCGGATTCGTAGTGATCATAGTAGAGAATTTGAGAATTCTAATTTCTCAAAATTTTGTTTAGAATAAGGGTACAAGCTTGAGTTCTCTTATCCTAGAACACCCCAACAAAATGAGGTGGTGGAAAGGAGAAATTGTGCCCTACAAGAGGCATTTAGGACTATGCTTAATGCATATTCTCCACCTAGCTACTTGTGGGCGGAAGTGGTTAATACCGCTTGCTATATCCAAAATAGAGTCTTGGTTTTAGGGAAAACACCATTTGAATTATGGAATGACACAATTCTTACAATTCATTATTTCAAAGTCTTTGGATGTAAAGTATACATCTTAAACACCAAAGACAATTTAGGAAAATTTGAGACCAAAGCGAATGAGGGAATCCTAGTTGGATACTCATCCAATAGTAG
This sequence comes from Wurfbainia villosa, assembly GCA_025175895.1. NCBI lineage: Eukaryota > Viridiplantae > Streptophyta > Magnoliopsida > Zingiberales > Zingiberaceae > Wurfbainia > Wurfbainia villosa. The sequence goes on along the minus strand of CM045992.1, from coordinate 29,994,177 downwards.
AGGATATAGAGTCTACAACAAGAGGATCCAAAAGGTTGAGGAATCCTCAAATGTTCAATTTGATGAGACCTCTAACACTTACCCTAGGAAATCCCCCATTAATAATGATATCAATGATAAAAACCAAGATATTACCCAAAAACTTCAAAACTTGACCTTAGGAGGTAATGATCAAGTGGGAGGAAGAGGAGATTCCGATGATGAGAGGAAGAACGAGGATAACTATGATATAAATCAATTTGATACACCTCCTAGAACATTAAAAATTCATCAAAATCATCCTCTAGACTAAGTTGTAGGAGAGTTATTCCAAGGTGTTAGAACTAGGTCTTTTCATAGAGCTCCTACTAGTAAAATAGCTCTTATCTCACAATTTGAGCCCAAATCAATCAATAATGCATTACATGATCCGGATTGGATTCTAGCAATGCAAGAAGAATTTGGGAGCTAGTCCCCAGATCCAATGATAACACTATTATTATTACAAGATGGGTCTTTAGGAACAAATTAGATGATCAAGGAAACATAACTAGAAACAAAGCTAGGTTAATTGCAAGGGGTTTCAATCAAGTTGAGGGACTTGATTATGATGAAACTTATGCCCCGGTTGCTAGGTTAGAGTCAATTATAATCCTATTAGAATATGCCTCTTACATGGGATTTAAACTCTATCAAATGGATGTAAAATCGGCATTATTAAATGGATTTATTAAGGAGGAAGTGTATGTAGAACAACCTCGCGGGTTTGAGAGTGTAGACTATCCAAACCATGTATACAAGCTTATAAAAGCTTTATATGGGTTGAAACAAGCTCCTTGAGCTTGGTATGAAAGATTATCTTCTTTCTTAATTTCTAAGAACTTTAGAAGGGGTCAAGTAGATCAAACTCATTTTATTATGTCAATGTCAAAGGATATCTTTATGACCCAAATATATGTTGATGACATCATTTTTGGGTCAACAAATGATGAACTCCTTCAAGAATTTATAAAAAATATGGAAAATGAGTTTGAAATGAGTCTAGTTGGAGAATTAGATTTTTTCTTAGGTTTACAAGTTAAACAAACCAATGAGGGAATCTACATATACCAAACCAAATATGCCAAAGAAATAATTAAGAAATTTGGTTTGTAAAATGCTAAGGTAGTATCAACCCCAATGGCAACTAATACCAAAATAGACAATGATAATGAAGATAAATCAATTTATCTAAAACTTTATAGGAGTATGATTAGTAGCCTACTCTACCTTACTGCTAGTAGACCCGATATCTTATTTGTTGTAGGTATGTGTGCTAGACACCAATCATGTTCCAAAGAGTCTCATTTAGTGGTCGTTAAAAGAATTTTAAGATATATTAAAGGCACACTAAATGTAGGACTTTTGTACTTGGTACCCTAGAACTAGGTCTTTTGACTTGATTAGGTATACCAATTCCGATTATGCTGGTTGCAAATTGGATCGGAAGAGTACTAGTGGTGGATGTCAATTTCTTGGATCCTCCCTAGTTAGTTGGAGTAGTAGGAAGCAACCTTGTGTTGCTCTATCCACCACCGAGGCCGAGTATGTAGCCATGGGTGATTGTGTAGCTCAATTACTTTGAATGAGACACACTCTAGAGGATTATGAGCTATAATACTCCAACATTAAAGTTTATTGTGACAATGTTAATACCATTATTTTGACCAAAAATTTGGTACATCACTCAAGGACAAAGCACATAGAAGTGAAGCATCACTTCATTAGAGAGCATATGGAAAATGGGGACATTGAACTCAACTATATAGAATCTAAGTCCAACCTTGCCGACATTTTCACCAAGGCTCTCCCCGAAGCGGATTTTTCATCACTTAGGAGAGAACTTGGAATGTGCTTAGTAGAATAGAGGTTTAGGTTTGCTTGATCTTATAGAAACGCTAGGATTATACTTCTATAGCATCTTACAAAAAACCTAAGAAACTATGATTTTTGTGTTGAGCCACTTAGACATCATGTGAGTGAAGGGCAAAGTCACGTTTCCCACTTCTTCGCTTCGGTCGCTTATGCATGGCGATCCTATCTCACGTCCCCGGATTAAAATTTTATTAGTTAAAACTAATCCGGACGGAGATCGATTGCCCAAGCAACCGATTCATCATCGTGGTATTCGATTTGAGTGGTCGCTTGAACAAACTTGTTGTTCAAGCAACCTAACTCTTTTCCTCGATTAGCTATGGAATAGATGATGTACGGATCGCCGGTTTTTGTGTTTATCAACGGGGTCCATGCCAATCAATAACATGCAAATACAAAAGAACTAGAATCAATATTAAACAAGACTATACCTCTTGTTTTACCTCTTGATCTTCTATTGTATTCCTATCCTCTTCTTGGACGGCGTGTGGGCGATGATCTTCCAAGAATCGAAGCCTCTTAGACCACATATCTTCCCTTTCTTGCTCTCTCCGAACAAGGGAAGAAAACTCTCCCTTCTTCTCCTTGCTTGCGCCAACCACCAAGCACCCTCTTCTCCTTGCTTGTGTCGACCGCCACAACTTCAAGAGTTTGTGTCTGCCGGCCCTAAGAGAGGAAGGGAGTCTTGTTGCTGTCGGCCCTAGGAGAGGGAGAGGAAGCGTTGTCTATAGGAGATGGAGAGGATGAGAGTGGCGCTGGTCAAGGAGATGCAAGAGACAAACCCTAGCACAACTTGTTGTCGCCGACCCTAGGAAGCAAAACCAAAAAATTCTTGCCGCCCAAACCTCTCCAATGCCAACTCCAATTCCTAATCAAACCATCCTTAGGTCTAGGCTTCATGAGGTATTTATAATAGGCTACAGTAGGGATCATGAGGGGGAGTTGGATCTTGGCCACCCAATGGATCCGAACCACATAAAACCCGATCCATTAATGACGAACCATTCCACTAGAGGATCATCATTGATCTACCTCACCAACCCCCATAAATAAATATGGGCTCCATTTATTATTTGTATAAAATATCTCCCCGTGTTTAAGATATCGAATGTCCATTAATTAATTAAATTACTGACAATTTAATTAATTAATATCTAACTCCATGAGTAGTACCACTCATCTTTATCATCATGTTAGACCAAGTCCACCTGCAGGTTTTACATGATGAACTTTATGAGTTCCTCCTCTCCAGTCAAGACAATGTCCAGATTCCGTTTCCAATCAACATAGTTAGGTTCAGTAAGTTTGTTTTCTTTCAAAATCACAACAAATAGGTTGAAAGATATTTTGAAAAACCTAAGAATCACAGTGATCAAATCATTAGATTTCAAAATTTATTGATTCCTCAAACAATAAAATTTTAAAATCAACCAACACCTCAAAACACCGAGAATATCGTATGCCACGATAGTGTGGACGTATACGAATTCTACATTTGTAAGAGGAGGTTTTACCCATTAATTTTATTATCCTGTTAACCTTACTTTTTGACAAATAAAATTAATAGTTGGTTCCTCTTCGGCCTTACAAATAGAAGCAATGACTCCGATAGGGAGGATACTTTTATTTGCATCTAAGTGTTTACCATTACCCGATACTAAGGTAATTACCTCGGATTATGTGCCTTCCGATGGGGAAGTACACACACTCCTAAATAATTTCCTATAACCATATTTGACCTAGTGATATGCAAAACAAACTCATCTGATATGGAGGAAGGCACTCAGAGACAACGTGCAAGTTTGTTCGCATCACATGTCAAATTGCAAAGGAGGCTGCAGGAATTAAAAAAAATATCCCTCTCCTACTTAGTAATTTAAAATTGAGGAATTTTCACACAACATGCATATCAAATAATAAGTAATAAACATGAAAAAAAAACTTTCCAACTATTATGGATTTTTTTTCCAATATGCTTCTCATCGTGTCGCCACCTCATCCGCTCCTCCCTTTACCATGCTCAAGCCAAAAGGAGATCTGAGCCGAGATAAACCATTTTAATTTACATCCATCGATCATATACTCCACGAAGGAGTGTACAACATATCTAGATCAAATAGTAAATTAAATTGAGCGGCTAAATAGTATCGTATTTAATTACAAAAATTAAATACTAATTAGCCTCATCAACCTCGAGGATTCAAAAATTAGTTACAATCACACACACATAATCACATACATCCACATAGCCATAATAGATGGATCTTATGCCTGCAAGCAAAAAGTTAGCCTACACACATTCTACTATTATCCGGCATATACAATATATGATAAATGCATGAAAGTAACCGAATCCAAATACACAAACTCGAAAACCGTGGCTCTGATACCACTTGATGTCACGCCCCGAGGGAGTCCCCGCCAGACGAAAATCCGGCAGCATCTCCCCTATACGGGTGACAATACCAGTTTTCATACAAAGCCTACACGGCCACTATACATCGGTCAACACGACCAGAATCCAAACATCACACGCAGATAATCAAATAGGGCCTCAGGCCAACAAATCTAGGTAAACATAAGTCTACACTAACTAGACTTACCCCTTCTGCCATCTGGGCAGGAATACTCAACCGAAATCCAATCGAAATAAAAATCCGATCAAAGGTCCCTAAGGACATACCAAAACATCCACAGGTACAAATATCCAACTCCAGTCCTAAACATATATTCTAATCCAAATACCCAAAACCGTAAACACAAATAACAAAATACACTTCCACGACGAGGGGGTTTGGCAGCTGGACTCTCCTGACAGCTCCATCCTGAAATAGATATAAAACTACGGGGTAAGTTCAAAGAACTTAGCGGATACTAGTCGATGTGAATAGTAAGAAATAGCTAACAATACTAATCATGCCAGTACAGTCTCATATATATGGTAAGCAAGAAATAAATGCAAAAGGACTGTACTCACCTGAGTCTCCTACCCTGATATAGGAGCATGTGCCCTACTATAAGAGATAAAGTCATCACCATATAAGAATATGAATCCTGTATGCATGTCAATCATATGCAACATCCAAGGCATCAATACAATAATGCAGCAAACACAATACAAATGCAATCCGTGCAAAATGCATGTCGTGCCAATGACATGGTCACCCCTGACGCCAGTCAGCCGCCTCACACGCAATGGTGAAGCCGAGTGGGTAGGGCTATGACAACTGTGCACTCTGCCATCATCGCTCTGGTGGCCGAGTGGACGGGATCTTGTCGGAGTACACCTATCCTCCCGCCCCAAACATAGTGGGGAGCCAAGCTCTCATCTCCGGTGTCATAGACGAAAGGAGGGATCACGCCGCTACCACGCGCCTCGTCGCTACCCATGGCGGTCGGAGCTGACAGAGCAATCGCACACACCCTCTGATGTACCACTAACCCATGAGTGGCGAGGGTGTGCGAGCCATGTATATGTAATCGTCGGCTCAACAATAATGGAACCCCGTCCAGCCAGCGTGCAATCATGCAAGATGGTGCATGATACTAAAGCATGTAAATCCTACTCAAAATACCTATCCGAATAATATGTACAATCAATATGTACATATCCATAATCCAAATACTATGATCCAAGTCAAACAGGGAGATATAATCAAATCCTATCACAATGCATGTATCAAGTAGGCACCAAAAGCATACTAGGCATATAAACATGAAAAATATTGCATGCTATCCTAACTAACATATCAACTTGACTATATCTAAAAGATAAGTCAAAGTACCCGCCTGCTATAATGATCGTGAAAACAACGAAACCGTCACGACCGTGGACCTGCCTCGTAATCGAAACCTGCATATAGCATAACTATAGTTAAGCACCAAAAAGCAATTCAACAACGAATCGAATACTTAATCGATTTCCTTTATAACCCAATTAACCCAAATAAACTTCCAATTTCACTAATTTATTCAACCCTTACACAGTCGACCAAAACCACTCAAATAGAACACCTCGATACACCCAATCTAGGGCTCTAACAATATCAAAATCACAACCCTTACACAACTCGCCCAGGTCTTCTTTACTCACCCCAGTCGGCATCTTACCCTCACAGTCGGCACAATCGACCAACCTCAACTCACAAAATCCCAATTCTACATTAGAAACCACATAATCTAGTAATTACTGCTAAAAGACAGATAATCGAACAAGCTTACCAGTCGTTGGACTCCACCAGCAGCCACTTTCCTTTGTCCCAATTCCTCGATTCACTGCTCGAGACCCCTTGCTCTGGCGCCCAATGGCAAAGATGCTCCGGCAGAACCCGACCCCTGCGCTTCAGGTGTCAGCCTGTGTGTAGACGCGAACCATCTGATGAGGAAGAAATCGCGAGAGCAGGGCACTGCGGCGTCGGCGCGTGGGGCTCGGGCGAGCGGCAGCGGCCTGGGCACCGGGAAGGCGGCGGTGGACGGCGAGCTCGCGTCGCGTCGGGCGGCAGTGCTCGCGGGAACGCAAACAAGGGCTGCGGCTGTGGACGGCGTCGGCTCGAGGAAAGGCGTCGCCGACGAAGGGAAGAGGCAACGCGGCCGGCGCGGGCGTCGAGCGCGCGGCGTCATAGCGTTGGGCTGATCGAGGACGAGCTCGAGCTTAGCGAAATCAGCGTGGAGAGGGGGTGCACGCGGGGAAAGAAAGAAGTGGCGATGCAGGCATAGGAAAGGGCGGCGACGACGCTCGTTGGTGGGCGGCGCGTCGGTACGCGCGAGGAGAATTTCAGGAAGCCGTCGCGAGGAGGAGGGGGTCACCAGCGGAAAAGAAATGGGAAAACCGAAACCTAGGTTTTAGGTTAATAAAATTTATTAACCCTCCAAAATTGATATTTCACATAGGCCCTTCAAAAATCTATTTATTTTATCCCCGTAAATATATCGTACAAGCCTCATTTAATTCCAGAAAAATTCTGAAAAAAAATTCCTAAAATTCCCTAAAAATCTCGAAAATAATCCCTAGGATTATTTCCCCGAAATTTTGGCCATTAAATTTCGTATTTTAATTTCAGTATTTTTTACATTCTCCCCCACTAATAAAAATTTGGTCCCCAAATTTCCTACTCGTATATAAGTACGAGATGTCCCTATAACCATCTCAAGCATCTGGAGACAAGTCACACCTCAAGTGACTAAGTGGGGTTACTGATATCCCTAAAAAAATCAAACCACACTTGCTTCTAGTAGCTCTTCCAGAGTATGAATAGTATCTTCATATCGACCACCTATCATAAGTACCTAACTGTACCCGAGTGGAGCTCTATATCCGTGACCTGTTAAGGACTTTACCATAATCCTAAGGTAAATCCTTAATCGCTATCGCATACGATACTCAAAGATCCTCCATGAACTGGAAATCGCCACAATATAACCTATCCAGCGATCCAACAAACTCCTCGTATGGATCGAATGAAAATGAGCGGACTTAACTAATCATACTAAGTCCTTTCCGAATTCCAAATAATCTCCCAACACTGTCCATCTCGGTACAGAACCTTCTTGATTATTTATATACCACCTTTACTAATTGACACACTGCACAATCAACTATGTCCTGCATGTCGTTCCACCATGGAGAACGTTTCAATACTTACTATTTTCCTAATACAATCCGATACATCTGCAACATATAGAACCTATTGCAATCTTCAGCAATACTTATCAAAATATCATGACCAAGCCTCTTGGCTCTCGTAGTAATGTCAAAGGCACTACTTACAGGCAACGACATGCTACCACAACCGGAACTCGTAGCCAGTCAAGATGTCAGGTAGCTATCTAGCCACCTACGACATACAAATTCCACTATCACTAATTCCGAACCGGTAGAGCAAGAGTACAACTCTATGGTAAATGCTCTCTATCATCACAACCGGAATCTATCTGTTGTTCCCGAATCAATAATAACTCTTCCGAAATTCAAATGCAACTACACAGTAGCTAGCTAAAACCTCATAAGCATATCTGCTCATCTCTACAAAACAACATAACAACTCCTACTAGGTCCACGTCATATATATATATGACAACCCATCTCGTAGTTCCTCATTTGACGTAACCATGGGATACGTCTCAATCAACTAAAACAGAAACGCTCCATTCTCTGAAACATTGCATCCGCATACAATACCCTTCCTTCCACCCGAGAATGATCAAACAACTCTGGTGTAAAAGTCAACCATCGTCTGAGCCCTGAAACTAGTTTCACAAGCTTCAGACTAAATAAATTCCATTACCCGTCAGCGGTGTAGTACCACTAGAGCATCCTATCCATATCTATGGTAATAATAAATCAAATCAATACCAGAAAATCATCATCTACGGTGGCGAGTGCTCAACTCCAACTGCCACCATCATAAATGATCCAATCGTGTCCAGAATACACGATTTCCTAAATCCCTGGACGACTAAGTCGTCATAAGTCAAACAAGATAATCAAACCTCGTACAATTCATACCAAGTATGAAATTGTCATCACTATACACCTGCATCCTCTTTACTCTAGGCTGATGATATATCAATCATCCCTATAACTTTGATAATTGTATGACACCCTGTCACTACAATATCAACACACCAATCATAAATCAATCCTAGAGTATACACAGGTGTCCTATAGCTGATCTAAATAGATCCTCAATCCACCATGAAGGATAATCATTTCCTTCTACCACTACCACATTCCATCATCGAAAATCGTTGTATAACCTCAAAGGTCCATCTCTCTTTGAACAATGAGTTCCAGAGCTTCTCAAGAATTAAAATACTGGGACAAATAAATATGCCATCCCACACGTCCTATAATATGGTAAAATGATCTTTCATCGTCTTAACCATTGTAAGTATATACGCCTAATCCATAACCAAATCACTATTAGTAGGGACTGTTATTCTCCGAGGGTTTACTCCTTGTCCTCCTAATGGGTGGCTAGCGGGTCTAACCCTAGCCTCCTAATTCGACATCAGTCGGCACCTCTAAAGAATCCGTACCTCTGAAATCATCGTTTGATTCCTCGAGATCAATACGTCGTCGAACTCGTCCACGACCATGAGTAGGAACAATTTCACTAAATCACTACTCTTCCTAACCATTAAAGTACAGTAACCACTAAAGACAACATTTTTCCTATAGCTCAGAGATATCCTTCAGCTCGCCTGGTCTCAAAACACGAGAACTCCCAAAAATCCAAGGAAAATAAAATCCTCGAAACACAAAACCCGCAAACCAAAACCGCAAACCAATAAATTGTCACGTCCTGGGGGCATATCCGTCATCCAAATGACAAGGGAGCCCCTTAGTGACAATATCCAGAATCCATGGTCCAAATCTGGTAAAAACCTCGAAATAATTATAGAAATATAAGTATTTCAATAACTGCATGCATGCACGACTAAACATATATCAATCAAAGTAAAATAGTTTTATGACCCCAAATCCAATTGCGACCAAAAATCCACAGTGCATAAATAAAATGCAATACCAATAAAGTAAACAAAGCGGCATCTCGACAATGCAGTGGGACAAGCACGGCAATGAACTCTCTGAGCGACTCGAAGGTAGGTCAACATGACACGTCCTCCATTAGTTAACCTAGAGGATAAATGAGGAGGGGATAAGTACAACCACTCTGTGGATGTATAGACAATAGTGCATAATCATAATGCACATAATGGAAGTCACAGGGAACAAGCTAGAGTAACCCAACCTCGAATACCAATATCGATGCACAACTAACCTAATGATAATAAATATACTTGCAACATACACAACCTTTGCAACAAGCGGTACATCCAGATACCACGATAAAGTCTCGTGGCTCTCACACAAAAAGGAAACTATCTATGAGCTACCGCGAACGTAACCCATGGGCCAACAATCAATAGCACGGTCTACGCGCAACTATATGCTACCACGAATGAGACTCGTGGATAGACAGGTTGTATATAAATATCTAATTATTGACTGCACGCTCTGGCGTACTACCACCAATAGGTCGCGTGAGCAGTCGATTATCCTAGGTTGTTAAGCCTAGGGTTATCCAATACATTCTGCATAAATCGACTTTCCAAGTCGATAAAGATCACCGCTCTACAATTAAACTCATTGAGGCGGTCAAGCGAGGGTTTCAACACCTCTAATATAAAATGTTTACCAAAGTCGGTAAAGATCATCGACTTATAAATAAATAAGTCGAGATGGTTAAATCTAGCGTTCCAACCCTTCTAACATGATCGGTTATCAAGGTCAATCAAAATCATAAATCCACTAATAATCACGTCGGGACGATTAATCATAGGGTTCGCCCCAACTAATAGGAAATGTCTATCAAGGCCAATTAGGACAACCCCTCTACTAACAAGCACGGCAAGAGGGTTAAGCCTAAATTATATCATCCTACCAGTTCAATCATGCATGCCCCAATCTGCTACCACGAACATATCTCGTGGGTACTTAAGACGTAAAGTAGCTATCTTGCTACAAACATCATACGAATCCGATTATCACCAACTCTGAACGAATAACGCAAGAGTATATCTTGCAGTAGGTCATCTCAACCATGCATGAGAGACCACATGTATACAAAGCACCTACCTATAGAGAGACTCTACTGCAGACTCTCTCTCTCAACCAAGAATGGGAGATATAGTAAGGATTAATCGCATCCTAATCATTCGACCTCCGATCACCATATCACAGAAACAGTAAATGGGTAATCACATACCAATATGCACATCCGGTTATTACGCCTAGGGTTTCAACACCTAGGGTTCTACTAATATTGTTTCATTCCTGAAATCCGCTCCTACCGAATAACCTCATCTAAGTTATTCTATCTCTACCAGTCTTAATTATGGTATCCACCGCAAAACACATAGCCATATACTCACATAATACGCTGTCTAATAAACGACAGCATAGTCATACTAATGGCAATCAATGGCTGAAATTAATTAGGGTATTACTAAAGGGTCATGCCAGACAAGGTCAAGGCAATACTAAATAAAGCATCAGATGCTTATATATACTCTAAACTACATAAACTGTAATCATGTCATCATGCCTTCTACGAATTTATCCATCTTATTCATATTATTCAACTAGTCTAATAATCCTAATACTAGTCAAATCCTAAGTGGTAAACATCTACCAATAATATCTTATCATTTTTATCACAATGATAACAAGCTACGTATAGCAGTAATAGCAATTTATAACCAAATGCTATCTATAAACCAGCAACCTAAAAATCTAACAGTCCAATAGATATCAGGTTAAAACAATACTAGATAAAACATGATATCACCGCATAACCAAAATATAACCAATATAAATATGTACTAAATCTAGAAAATTTTCTAGAATGTATTTACCTGTTAGCTGTCTGAAGATGTCCTGTCGCCGCCAAATCCCCCATATTGACCTCGTCAATAATACCTCGAATTTCCGAAACATAAAAATCGTCGGAAATCCGTACAACTCCGAAAATACCCAGTTAACCTGCCAAACTTGGCGAACTCCATAAACCCAAAGACCCTCAAGGACTCGGAAACCTACGCTCTGATACCAAATAAATTGTCACGCCCCGAGGGAGTCCCCGCCAGACGAAAATCCGGCAGCATCTCCCCTATACGGGTGACAATACCAGTTTTCATACAAAGCCTACACGGCCACTATACATCGGTCAACACGACCGGAATCCAAACATCACACGCAGATAATCAAATAGGGCCTCAGGCCAACAAATCTAGGTAAACATAAGTCTACACTAACTAGACTTACCCCTTCTGCCATCTGGGCAGGAATACTCAACCGAAATCCAATCGAAATAAAAATCCGATCAAAGGTCCCTAAGGACATACCAAAACATCCACAGGTACAAATATCCAACTCCAGTCCTAAACATATATTCTAATCCAAATACCCAAAACCGTAAACACAAATAACAAAATACACTTCCACGACGAGGGGGTTTGGCAGCTGGACTCTCCTGACAGCTCCATCCTGAAATAGATATAAAACCACGGGGTAAGTTCAAAGAACTTAGCGGATACTAGTCGATATGAATAGTAAGAAATAGCTAACAATACTAATCATGCCAGTACAGTCTCATATATATGGTAAGCAAGAAATAAATGCAAAAGGACTGTACTCACCTGAGTCTCCTACCCTGATATAGGAGCATGTGCCCTACTATAAGAGATAAAGTCATCACCATATAAGAATATGAATCCTGTATGCATGTCAATCATATGCAACATCCAAGGCATCAATACAATAATGCAGCAAACACAATACAAATGCAATCCGTGCAAAATGCATGCCGTGCCAATGACATGGTCACCCCTGACGCCAGTCAGCCGCCTCACACGCAATGGTGAAGCCGAGTGGGTAGGGCTATGACAACTGTGCACTCTGCCATCACTGCTCCTGAGTGACCGAGTGGACAGGATGCTGTCGGAGTACACCTATCCTCCTGCCCCAAACATAGTGGGGGAGCCAAGCTCTCATCTCCCGGTGTCATAGACCAGAGGAGGGATCACTCGCCCTACTACACGCTGCCGCGCTACCCACGCTACCCATGGCGGTCTCGACAGAGCAATCAGCGCACACACCCTCCCGATGTACCACTAACCCATGAGTGGCGGTGTGCGAGCCATGAATCGGGTCATGGCTCAATAATAATGGAACCCCGGCAAGATGGTGCATGATACTAAAGCATGTAAATCCTACTCAAAATACCTATCCGAATAATATGTACAATCAATATGTACATATCCATAATCCAAATACTATGATCCAAGTCAAACAGGGAGATATAATCAAATCCTATCACAATGCATGTATCAAGTAGGCACCAAAAGCATACTAGGCATATAAACATGAAAAAATATTGCATATCTAACTAACATATCAACTTGACTATATCTAAAAGATAAGTCAAAGTACTACCGCTATAATGATCGTGAAAACAACGAAACCGTCACGGCCGTGGACACCTTAATAATCGAAACTATAGTTAAGCACCAAAAAGCAATTCAACAACGAATCGAATACTTAATTGATTTCCTTTATAAACCAATTAACCCAAATAAACTTCCAATTTCACTAATTTATTCAACCCTTACACAGTCGACCAAAACCACTCAAATAGAACACCTCGATACACCCAATCTAGGGCTCTAACAATATCAAAATCACAACCCTTACACAACTCGCCTGTGTCTTCTTTACTCACCCCAATGCATCTTACCCTCACAATCGGCTCTCAACTCACAAAATCCCAATTCTACATTAGAAACCACATAATCTAGTAATTACTGCTAAAAGACAGATAATCGAACAAGCTTACCAGTCGTTGGACTCCACCAGCAGCCACTTTCCTTTGTCCCAGTTCCTCGATTCACTGCTCGAGACCCCTTGCTCTGGCGCCCAATGGCAAAGATCACAACCTCCGGTCAAACCACAGAATCGGCCGCCTGGCCGCCACGACACCATCTGCTCCGTGCACCCCCGCCGCTCTGAACGAAGTGTAGGCCGCTGGCCGAACCATACAAAGGAGGAAGAAATCGCGAGAGCGAGCGCGGCGCGGCAGCGTGGGGCTCGAGCGGCAATGTGAGCACCGGAAGGCGACGGTGGGACGGCGAGCTCGCGTCGCGTCGGCGGCGATGCTCGCGGAACGCAAACAAGGGTCGGTTGGGCGGCGTCGGCTCGAGGAAAGCGTCGCCGGCGAAGGGAAGAGGCAAGCGGCCGGCGCTGGGCGCTCGCGGCGGCGTCAAGCGTTAGCTTTGATCGAGGACGAGCTCGAGCTTAGCGAAATCAACAGCGGAGAGGGGGTGCACGCGGGGGAAAGAAAGAAGTGGCGGTCTGGGCATAGGAAAGGGCGGCGACGACGCTCGTTTGGTGTGGGCAGCGTCGGGCTGCTTGCTGCGGCGAGGAGAATTTCATCGGAAACCGTCGCGAGGAGGAGGGGGTCAGCCGCAACGGGAAAAGAAATGGGAAAAACCGAAAACCTAGGTTTTAGGTTAATAAAATTTATTAACTCTCCAAAATTGATATTTCACATAGGCCCTTCAAAAATCTATTTATTTTATCCCCGTAAATATATCGTACAAACCTCATTTAATTCCAGAAAAATTCTGAAAAAAAATTCCTAAAATTCCCTAAAAATCTCGAAAATAATCCCTAGGATTATTTCCCCGAAATTTTGGCCATTAAATTTCGTATTTTAATTTCAGTATTTTTTACACTTGAAGGGTGAAGTCGCATTTCCTGCTTCTTCACTTCGGTCACTTGTGCATGACGATTCTATCTCACGTCCCCGGATTAAAATTTTATTAGTTAAAACTAATCTGGATAGAGATGGATTGCCCAAGCAACCGATTCATCATCGTGCTATTCGATTTGAGTGGTCGCTTGAACAAACTTGTTGTTCAAGCAACCTAACTCTTTTCCTCGATTAGCCATGGAATAGATGATGTACGGATCACCAGTTTTTGTGTTTATCATTGGGGTCCATGTCAATCAATAACTTGCAAATACAAAAGAACTAGAATCAATATTAAACAAGATTAAACCTCTTGTTTTACCTCTTGATCTTCTATTGTATTCCTATCCTCTTCTTGGACGTCGAGTGGGCGACGATCTTCCAAGAATCGAAGCCTCTTAGACCAAGTATCTTCCCTTTCTTGCTTGCTCCGAACAAGGGAAGAAAACTCTCCCTTCTTCTCCTTGCTTGCACTGACCACCAAGCACCCTCTTCTCCTTGCTTGTGTTGACCACCACAACTCCAAGAGTTGGTGTCCGCCGACCCTAGGAGAGGAAGGGAGTCTTGTTGCCGCCGGCCCTAGGAGAGGGAGAGGATGCGTCGGCTATAGGAGATGGAGAGGTTGAGAGTGACATCGGCCAAGGAGATGCAAGAGCCAAACCCTAGCACAACTTGTTGTCGCCGGCCTTAGGAAGCAAAACAAAAAAACTTCTTGCCGCCCAAACCTCTCCAATGCCAACTCCAATTCCTAATCGAACCATCCTTAGGTCTAGACTTCATGAGGTATTTATAATAGGCTATAATAGGAACCATGAGGAGGAGTTGGATCTTAGCCACACAATGGATCCGAACCACATAAAACCCGATCCATTAATGATGATCCATTCCACTAGAGGATCACCATTGATCTACCTCACCAACCCCCATAAATAAATATGGGCTCCATATATTATTTGTACAAAATATCTCCCCGTGTTCGAATGCCCATTAATTAATTAAATTACTGACAATTTAATTAAATAATATCTAACTCCATGAGTAGTACCACTCATCCTTAGCATCATGTTGGACCAAGTCCACCTGCCGGATTTACATGATGAACTTTATGAGCTCCTCAAGGCGACATCATCATCCTAGTATATCGAACACGGTTTTCTCCTATGATCAATGACACAATATGTAAATAGTATTATTTCCCAACTTATCAGGCCTATTGATTTAATACATAAATCTCGCCCATTGGTAAATCAAAGAAATAAATACTAAGTATATGTGCCCATTATTATATCGGGATTAAGAGCATGTACACCATAATATCTGAGGTCTGATTTAATTATATAGTCAGTATAAATTGAATCACCTCTAAATCGGTCCTGCTCAATACACACAAAGTGTACTAGTGTAATTCTATGATCAAGATAAACCAATACCAAATTACACTACAACCATACCAATGGTTTGTCCAAACCCATCTTGGTTGTGAACCTCTACTTATACTCTACAAGGAATTGATAGCATGATCTTCTATGCGACACCACACACCATGTTATCTACAATGTAAAGTATCAGACAATATGCATAAATATAAAATGCAAACAATGATCATGTGATTATTATTTCAAAATGAAGATGTTCATACAAAGCCTAGGCTTTCAGTATATATCCCAGCAGTGAGATGTTAGGAAGATGCATTTGGTTTATCATGCTTGTTATGATGCATTACTATGAACCAAAGTGTCATCTAGAGACATTGATCCTTAATTGGACCAATCATTGGGAAGGCTTATGTATAATTGATGTGAATATAGCTCTAAGAACATGATTGGAAATGTCATATAAAATATATTTTAAACTATATTTATCATATTTTGAAAAACAGTTTTCACTTGATAAACAAAAGTGATACAAAATCTTCAAAAATCTTAAAGCTTTTGCTAGTTTTCAAATTTATATCATTTTTAAAATCTTAAAAAGATATATTTTTTTATATTATTTTTCCTTAATAGAGAATGATTTCAAAAATATATCCACAAAATTTCATGATTTTTCGATGTTTCTTGAATATTTGATGCATTTTTGAAGTTTGGTTAAAATCCTAAAATTGGCGTTTCAAGCATATCAGTCGACTGACACACTAATTTTCTACAAAGTCTTCAAAAATCTTAAAGCTTTGCTAGTTTTCAAATTTGTATCATTTTCAAAATCTTGAAAAGATATATTTTTATATTATTTTTCCTTGATAGAGAATGATTTCAAAAATGTGTCCACAGAATTTCATGATTTTTCGATGTTTCTTGAATATTTGGTGCATTTTTGAAGTTTGGTTAAAATCCTGAAATTGGTGTTTTAGGCATATTAGTCGACTAATTCAGTTTTCTGTCGACTGATACACTAATTTTTCTGCAAAATCATCCTTGACTCTTGTCTTGAGTCCAATGTTAGGTGTCCTAACCCTATGGTATGTTAAACACAGAAAATAAGGGGGAGTAGGACTAACTAATGCATGGATTTAAGGGGAGTTTTATTATGCAATCTTCTTCATCCCCAAAAATCTATATTTTTTTATTGTCGGTGCAAAGTAAGAATACATTTCTTATCTATTGTTTCATGCTTTGCTCAACATGTGTTTTACAAATCATGAACTATGTCTTGGATTAAGGGGGAGCCCTATATAAATCTTATACCTTAGTTCAAGACATAACCAATTTAATTCTTTTATATCTTGTATGAGTCCTCTTTTTGATGTGTGTCAAAGGGGAGAAGGGGACTTTAAGTTAGAATTCATATTGGGACATATGATGTTTTTATTATGTACATATTTCAAGATCTAACTTAAATGATTGTCAAACATAAAAAAGGGAGAGATTGTTGGTGCAATAATGCCCCAAGCATTTATGTATTTTGATGTTTAGATAATCATTTATAGTTAGACAATATTTGTGATCTAACTATGAATGTGTTAAGTGACAGAAAAATCCAAGTGTGAAGACTTGGTAAAGGAAAGTCCAAGTGTGATCTTGGCAAGGGAAGTCCAAGGGAAGGTCTTGGCAGCATAAGTCCAAGTATGTAGTCTTGGCAGCGTAAAGTCCAAGCGGACCTTGGCAAGGAAATCCAAAGGCAAGGTCTTGGCAACGTAAGTCCACAAGCATGTAGTCTTGGCAGCATAAAATCCAAGCGAACTTTGGCAAAAGAGAAACCCGATACATGACGAAACTGAGGGAATCTCTTGGAAGCAAGCACAAGGATGAAGGAGTTACGGACTCGGAAGGATCCTGGAGGCGCAAGGCTGAAGGAATAGCTAGAAGGTTGAGTCTAACTCTAGGGACTTGATTTTAAATATGATTTGATCATACTTGAAGTGTGTCAATCGACTGGTGTTTTGTCCCAATCGACTGATCAGTCAAACAACTAAAGTTGTCCGAGTTCTGTGTCCATCAGTCGACCGCTAGGGTTTGGCACTCATCTGGTATACCATTAGTCGACTGCCATACCCTGGGCGTCGACTGTTATAAGTGGACATGGGAACAAAAAGTTTTTGACTCGACTTATCGCTTGGATCAGTCAACTGATTGCTAGATCAGTTGACTGATAGTTTGATCAGTCCACTGGTGAGTGTCCCATTGGGTAGTGACGCCCACGGATCAAGCTCGTCAGAAGTCGTTAGATCCAGTCAGCAACAGCAACAGTCGATTGATGGTGTACATCAGTCGATTGCTCCATACCCAATGAGGAAATCAACCTCTTCTCTATAAAAAGAGGCCTTGGGATGCTTGAGAGGGCTAGTGCTCTCAATCCTAACTATACTTTCAAGATCTCCAAGTCTCCTCAAGCTTTCTAGTGTGTTTTAATCTTCTCTTCTGTAATTCTCACTTCTATCATTTGTAAGAAGGGGAGTGCATTGTAAAGAAGGCTTCTCCACCTTGGTGGGATCATCAAAAGGAGTTATTAGTGGAGACTTGCTAGGGTTGGCTCAGCTTATGGATCGTCGTGGAGTAGGAGAATAATCTCCGAACCATGTTAAACACTCTTGTTAGCAGTTGTATTGTTTTGTATTTTGATTTAATTTCATATTTTCTTTTTCTTCTGCTAATCTAATTATAGAAATCAAGAGAGGCTATTCATCCCCCTCTAGCCATCCAAGGATCTCCAACACCACAGAGGGATATCAGCGTTCCTTTCCTTCTATAAATACATACTATGAATCTTTCTATTTTCAACCCACTTCCATGGCTTCTCTGCCCCCCCCCCTATTGACATAAGTTCCAACTCGGACTCCTTTGACTTCAATTCCTTCGACTCGGGCTCCTCTGATAATTCGGCCACCCGTTCCATAGTCACTTCAGCATACCGACCGCCACCTCCTCCCGTTTCGATTGGCACCATTGCTCCCAACACCAGGAGGTCCTTCCGGCCTCCCTTTGCCTCCTTTGGAAACCGAGTGTGGAACCCTTCTCCAGTCCCAGTACAACTTGCAATGAATTTCAAATCCCAAGCTGACGCTCCTCCTCCACAGTCGGCTGAAGCTCTTCCTCCTCCTCCGCTTGAAGTCCCTCGACCACAACCACAGGCTAGGGGCCCTCTTATGGTGGTCCTGCTTTCTCACTCCGAAGAGGAGTCCTCTGTTAGCTCTTCCAGTAGTGACTGTTCTTTGTAAACAAAGTCTTCATTAATGTAATCTTCACTCCCGACATCTATAAAAAAGGAATGGATATTGAGTTCATCATAACGGCTATAGTTACTTTGAACATTCTGCATAGAACAACTTTACTAACAATTGGCCCATCCTAAAGGGCTGACCATGCACCGCAAAATTGGGGAACATCGCAAGAAAACACTTGTACTGCAATTAGGTTGAACCCGCCAAATATTCACTTCTACAGGGTATGACTAGTCGTTTCACTATTAATGCATTCAACTACTCCTACTGTCACCCCCACATCTTCCCCTCTTATCCACCTTTACTCCCTTCATTTTCCAAGATGGTTAATTAATGCCCCCCTTTTCCTCTATAAAATCCTCCGGCGTCGCCTCTTGTCTGCACACTTCTCCATTCTTCTACCTTCGACATGGAAGACTCATTAGAGCAAGGTAACAACCTTCCTTCTCCTGCTCAACGCACTGGGGCTTATCAAAACACCAATTTTTGTATCAGTCTCATGTTCGCCAACTCCATGCCTTGTCACACCTCCACAGGGCTCCGATGTTACCTCCGGAGAAGGTCATCCGCGAAGCCCCCTAGTTCTTCTTAGGCTAGGATGCCTCCGTTTTACTTTTGCTCATGTAATCCTTCTTTATAATAATAAAAAAACCCTTATTCCAGAAATTTTGCATATGTCTTTCCTTGTTGCACATTGATTCTTCCCAAAATGAATGAAATATCTTTGGATCATAGGTCAACATAGGAATTCGTCGACCTTATGCCCCCGCCCCCTTCGATTTTTTAGCATTAGTCTATCACATCAACCCCTCCTTATCTTAGATATAACCCTGTGTAGGGATAAAATTCAGTTATAGCAGATAGAAATGATATTACCTCTGGTTCCTTTGGTACAAGTTGAAACAAGAATTATTACTTCCACCACCTTTCGACAAGTTTTCTTCCTTACACCCAACTCTTCAGGTTCATCAACACGCGCAGATAGCAGCTTGACTTGGAGGCAAGAAGGAAAAATAACGACAACTTGATCTGAGATTGAAACAATACTTTTTATTTTGCACCTCTTCATCAGTGTCTCCACTTTGAACCCGACTCCTCCGTTCCGCCACCACACGAGGATACCAGCTTGGCTTGAGGGCAAGCTGTAAGAATAGTGACAACTTGAACCGAGGCTTCACCTGGTCAAGTCGGAATAATTTTTTACTACGCCTCTCTTCATAAATATATCTACCTTGAACCCAACTCTTCCATTTAGCCACCATACGGGGATACCAGCTTGGCTTGAGGGCAAGCTGTAAGAATAATGATGACTTGACCCAGGGCTTCGCCTGGTCAAGTTGGAATAATTTTTTACTCTGCCGTTCTTCATCATTATATATACCATGAACCTAACTCCTCCGTTCTGCCACCACACGAGGATAATAGCTTGGATTGAAGACCAACTATAAGAATAGTGATGACTTGACCCAGGGCTTCGCCTAGTCATGTCGGGTTAATTTTTTACTCTGTCGTTCTTCATCAATGCACCTACCTTGAACCCAACTCCTCCGTTCCACCACCACACGGGGATAATAGCTTGGCTTGGAGGTCAGTTAAAAGAATAGTGACGACCTGACCCAGGGCTTCACCTGGTCAAGTCAGAATAAATTTTTACTCCATTGCTCTTCATCAGTAATTCTACCTTGAACCCAACTCCTTCGTTCCACCACCACACGGGAATAATATCTTGGCTTGGAGGCCAGCTGAAAGAATAGTGACAACTTGACCTAGGGCTTCACCTGGTCAAGTCAGAATAATTTTTTACTCCACCGCTCTTCATCAGTATATCTACCTTGAACCCAATTCCTCCATTCCACCACCACACAAAGATAATAGCTTGGCTTGGATGCCAACTATAAGAATAGTGACGATTTAACCCAGGGTTTCGCCTAGTCAAGTTGAAATAATTTTTTACTCCACTGCTCTTCATCAGTATATCTATCTTTAACCCAACTCCTCTGTTTTTCCATCACACAATAATAATAGCTTGGCTTGAAGGTCAGCTGTAAGAATAGTGATGACTTGACCCAGGGCTTTGCCTGGTCAAGTCAGAATAATTTTTTACTGTGCCACTCTTCATTAGTGCATTACCTTGAACCCAACTCCTCCGTTTCGCCACCACATGAGGATAATAGCTTGGCTTGAAGGCTAGCTATAAGAATAGTGATGACTTGACCCAAGATTTCACCTGGTCCATCCAGAATAATTTTTTACTCTGCCGCTCTTCATCGGTGCATCTACTTTGAACACTAATCCTTCATTCTGCAACTGCATGGGGATAATGGCTTCGGTTAACACCAAGCCGTAAAATGTGTGATGACCTGATTTAGAGCATTGCCCCATCAGGTCGGAATGAATTTTTTACTCCGTCGTTCTTCACAGGTGTATTTACCTTAAACGCTACTCTTCCATTTCTACAATTGCAAGGAGAAAATGGCTTCGGTTAACACCGAGCTATAAAAACTGTGACGACCTGATCTAGAATGTTGCCCCATCAGGTCAGAATGAATTTTTTACTCTGTCGTTATTAACAGGTGTATTTATTATAAACCCTACTCCTCTATTCCGCAATCGCACGGGGATAATGACTTCGGTTAACATCGAGCCGTAAAAAGTATGATGACCTGATCTAGAGCATTGCCCCATCAGGTCGGAATGAATTTTTGACTCCATCATTCTTCACAGGTGTATTTACCTTAAACCCTACTCCTCCATTCCGTAACCGCATGGGGATAATGACTTCGGTTAACACCGAGTCCTAAAAAGTGTGACCACTTGATCTTGAGCGTTGCCCCATCAGGTCAAAATGATTTTTTTACTCTGTCATTCTTCACAAGTGTATTTACCTTAAACTCTACTCCTCCGTTCTGCAACCGTATGGGGATAATGACTTCGGTTAACACCGAGCCATAAAAGTGTGACAACCTGATCTAGAGCGTTTCCCCATCAGGTCGGAATGCATTTTTTACTCCGTCGTTCTTCATAGGTGTATTTACCTTAAACCCTAATCCTTAATTCCACAATCGCACGAGGATAATGGCTTCAGTTAATACCGAGCCATAAAAAGTGTGACGACCAGATCTAAAGTGTTGCCCCATCAGGTTGGAATGAATTTTTTACTCCGCCATTCTTCACAACTGTATTTACCTTAAACTATACTCCTCCGTTCTGCAATCGCATGGGGATAATGGCTTTGGTTAACATCAAGCCGTAAAAAGTATGATGAACTTATCTAGAGGATTGCCCCATCAAGTCGGAATGAATTTTTTACTTCGTCATTCTTCACAAGTGTATTTACCTTAAACCCTACTCCTTTGTTTCACAATCACACGGGGATAATCGCTTCGGTTAACACCGAGCCATAAAAAGTGTGACAACCTAATCTAGAGCATTGCCCCATCAGGTCAGAATGAATTTTTTACTCTGTCATTCTCCACAGGTGTATTTACCTTAAATCCTGCTCCTCTATTCCATAATCGCACGGGGATAATGGCTTCGGTTAACACCAAGCCATAAAAAAGTGTAACGAACTAATCTAGAGGGTTGCCTCATCAGGTCGGAATGAATTTTTTCTCCGTCGTTCTTCACAAATGTATTTACATTAAACCCTATTCCTTCATTCTGTAACCACACGGGGATAATGTATTGGTGCAATCGGCCCAAGTCATGATTGACCAGACTCAAGTTAGATTCGAGTAGTGTTTTGATGTTTGACAATGGTTTGGGGAGATTGTTGGTGCAATCAACCTAGGTCATGATTGACCAGACTCGAGTTGGACTCGAGTAGTGTTTTGATGTTTGACAATGGTTTAGGGAGATTGTTAGTGCAATCAACCCGGGTCATGATTGACTGGACTCGAGTTTGAATCGAGGGGTATTTTGATGTTTGATGATGGTTTGACCATTGTTTGATTATATGGTTGACATGGGGTTGACCATATGATGGAGAAGTCCAAGTCTTGTGTACTTGGCATGGAAAGTTCAAGTCTTGTGTACTTGGCATGAAAAGTCCAAGTCATGGGTACTTGGCATGGAAAGTTCAAGCATGGGTCTTGGCAAGGAAAAGTCCAAGCTTGAGTCTTGGCAAATGGAAAGTCCAACAATGGTTGGTGGTATAAAGTCCAAGGGTGGAGTCTTGGTAGCATAAGTCTAATGGGTAGCGGCGTAAAGTCCAAGCGGGAGTCTTGGCAGTGTAAACCCAATTTGCCTTGGAGGTGTAGACCACATTAGCATGACAATAGCTGATGGAAGCATCTGAAGGCTAGCGTATAGATGAATAAGTCATAGATGACTTGGAGTGATCCGATAGGTGTGAGGCTGATCGAGGTGGTTAGAAGGCTTAGGTCTAGGCTAAGGGTGGTCTAGCAAGTATGTGGGCATCACACTTGATGTTAAAACCTCATGGATGAGTGTATCAATCGACTGATATTATGGGTAGTCGACTGATGTAAGTCAATTGATGTTCGACTGTAGGAAATGGCCTAACAGTCGACTGCCAGCATTGGGCAGTCAACTGATGGTCAGATCAGTCGACTTATATGTCGGTCAGTCAATTGATGGTCGAGTTTTCAGGAACAGAATGTTTCTGATTCAACTGTTAGGGTTTGATAGTCGAGTGATGACTTGATCAGTTGACTGATGGGCATGATCAATCGATTAATGGTTTATCCGTTGGAACTTATCCAATGTGGCTCGGGCTATTATGAGACAACGACTATAGGAGCAGTCGACTGATGGTCTCGATCAATCGACTGCTAGGTGAAATCTAGCCTGAATGAAGGTTATAAAAGCATCTCGTGGAAAAGGATTTGGCTATGGTCTCTTGGGTGATTTGAAGGGGAATAGTTGATGCTTTCTAGTCCTTCAAGGCTAGTCCAAGGCAATCAAAGATCAAGCAATCAAAAGCTCCTTGTAAAGTGTTTTTCTTTACTTGTATTGCATTTCATATTTGTATTTTCTTGTATCCATTGTATTACTTAGTGTATTCATTTGTACGAGGTTTCTCCGCCTTCGACTTGTTGTCGAGATGGAGTATTTGTGATTAGTGGTGTTGATTGCATTGCTAGTGCTCATTTGAGCTCAATCCGTGGAGTAGGAACCTTGAGGTTTCGAACCATGTTATATCTCGTGTACTTGTGCTTGTGTTGTGTATTTATTTGTATCATTATTATTTTCACTGTGTATACTAACATTTTGTAGCAAGCACGATTGAATTCCATCATCTGTACGTAAATGCTATTCACCCCCCCCCTCTAGCGGCATCACGGTCCTTATAAGTGGTATCAGAGTGAGGTTGTTCTTCAAGGTTTAAGAACTAAGGGAGCATCACTAGAGGGTGAAGAAGAAGATGGATTTCCAAGAAATATTTGGATGGGATATCAACACGTCGGTCCCGTATGCACTTTATGGATGAGAAGGCTTCAATCAGTGGAAGGCAAGGATTGAAGACTTCATCATGATGAGGGATCTTGAAGAATGGTCCACCTTGATGGAAGGATTCGAGTATCCGAGAGAGCCAAAGGATGGTTTTCTCAAAATGAAGAAGTGGACTGAGGAACAAATCCACGAATTCGAGAAAAATAATAAGGTAATAAAATTCTTGGTTGAATTGATTCCTAACAACATTTTATGTAGTATAGGTGATTACATGGATGCCAAGGAGCTATGGAGCTAAGTGACAAGATTCCATGAGAACCCACAACCGATCCAAGAAGAAAAGGAAGAGGAGTGCTCATCCTCTCAAGCTCAAGAAGAAGCAAGCACATCTTCATCACAAGAGCTTGAGGATTCGGAGGTTGATAGGGAATCAACGTCCGGATCGGAAGAGGTGGAAGAGGCCTCCACCTCTAGGATTGAGGGAGAGGAGAGATCATCCACTCCGAAGCATCAAGAAGAAGCTTCTACTTCCGATCAAGAAGAAGAGCAAGCCCAAACTTCCACCATTGACCTAGGTAACTCAAACACATTTATTAAAATTAAAAATCATATTATGTGTTTTGAGTGTAGGGAATATGAGCACTATAAAAGCAAGTGCCCCAAGAAAGTCAAGAAAAGTCAACTAGCACCAAAATCTCAAGAAAAGGCCAAGGATGTTGGTCCCCCAACCATTAAGAGCAAGGAGCATGTGGTGTACTTCAAGTGCCACAAAAGAGGGCATTATAGGAGTCAATGTCCAAGGGGGAAGAAGAAGACTCAAGAGGGAGCATCACATGTAGAAAGAGCTAAGGCAAACCCCAAGGTAACATTTAAGTATGCTTCTACTTCAATTAATAGTCAAAAACATGCTAGAAGTAATCTTGATATTTATCATAAAGAGCATGCTAGAAATAGTAAACTTTATTGCTTAGGTGCAAAGTCTTGTCATTTTAAGAATAAAGAGATATTTGAGACTAATGTCCCTAAAATAATTTTACCTAAGGCAAGTATTAGGAAAATAGAAGACTATCTAGGTTTTAATCCAAAAAATTCTAGACATATGCCTAGGAAGGGAAAAAAATTATCAAATAAACAATGGGCCCACCAAATTAGAGAAATAAGAGTTAGAGAAGCCTTGAGGTCAAGGCTTGAGAAAATAGAGAAGACCCTTACAAGGATGCAAAATTCAATTAAAAGGTCAAATGGTCTAAATCAAAGGCCTAGGGAACAAGAACCCTCAAGGGGCAAGAAAGGTTTGGGTCACAAACCTAACCCCAAGAAGACTTAGCATAATGTTCTATTCGATTATGGAACTAAAACTAGGTCTAGGAAGGTCATGGTTTCTAGGGAAGTTATCCCTAAGGGTAACCAAGGTGTGTGTCTAGTGGATAGGGTTTCGAAGAAACCTAGGGAAGCCACTAAGAAGGTTACAAGGGGAGTCACCCCTAGACCATGTCATCCTCGGTACAATCTATATCTTGAACTCCAAGTAGACTCACTCTAATCAAATGAGCTCAATATCTCATATTGACTCATTTGGGCATGGTCATGCACTTCGTAGTCTCACTCTATCAAGAATAACGATGTCACTCCCGTCATATAGGAGGGATAGATCCCATCTACAATACTCACATCCCTCCGCATAATTTGTTACATACCCAGTAATCGCTTTTATAGTCCACCCATTTACAGGTGACGTTTGACGAAGCCAAAGTATGCAACTCCTTATGTAGGGAACCATGGTGACTTCAAGTTCAAGGACTAATAGTCATACTAATAGTCACATGAGAAAGTATATGACACTCATATAATGATCCATGATACTTTCTCATAGCGGGTCATTCAGTATACATTCTCCAATGCATACCCATGTGTCAACTTGATATCTCATATCCATGACTTGTGAGATCAAGTCATCAAGTTGACCTACATGCTAGTCTCTATGCATTAACATTGTCCCTAAATGTTAATACTTGACTAGGAATGATTAAGAGTAGTGTTCTCTATATCATCTCATTATCGATTCAGCTAATCGATTGATATAGATAAGAACCTTCTACTCAAGGACGTTATTATACTTAGTTATTTGGCACAAATACAAGTAAATATAATAATCATGCCTTTATAAATAGGAATATGATACAATAAAGTTCATACAACAATCATCACATGATTGGCTTTAGGGCTTTCACTAACAAACCTATGATGGGAAAACCTACAAGACTACCTGATGCTCGAGCATAAAAATGAATCAAGACCATAGAGTCAAGAGATCATTTTTTCCCTTTTTCTTTCCATATCATCATTTTCTTCAAATAGCATAAGGGCAATCCTTCCCTTGCATTCGATCTCTCGTCAAGAACTCTCTTCCGCTCAGATTCCTGCCATGCGACCCAATCCATCAAAGCCTTTAACTCCTTCCGCTACCACCGCATGATGTTCCTCAATCTCTCAGCCTCCTGTGCCAGATCGATCTCCCAGATAGTGACCTCTCTCACCTCCACGGAGGAGCCCTCATCCCTCTCTCTCTACCTCCCACTACGACACTACCCACCTCCACAGCCCCCACCGCAGGAGCCATGCCATGGACCAACATGTTTCTATGTACCATCACCATGGCATGCTCATTTGTTGGGAGCGAATGGCACACTGAGATCTATTTGCCCTAGACGAAAGAGATGCTCGAGGGAATACTCGAGCTCATCGCGAAGGGGCTTCACTGAGGAGCTGCTCGTGGAGCTTCAATGAGGAGATTGTCGTGACCACACTGCGAGGGGCTAGAAGCGGAGGATGGGTCGAATGCGTGGCGAAGGAGCTTTGTGTGACCGCTGTGGTGAAAGAAGAAACCTGTGTGCCGAAGGGCCTTTCTCACGGCATGCTAGACGGAGAGCGACGGACGACGACCGAAGGAGGTCGACGAAAGGAGGCCGACAGACACCGACCGAAGGAGGGCTAAGGTTGAAGGGGCGTGCGGTGTGCATGAAATCGTTGTGAAAAGGGCAGATGGAGGTTTAAGAAAAAAATTTTTAGAATCTAGGTAATATTATCCGCAGCGCGGCGCGCTACGAAATCATAGCATAATTTTATCCGCAGCGTGTTTAATTGGTGCATTGTAGAATCATAGGATAATATTATCCGTAATACGTTAGATTCGAGCATTGATATTTATGAAAATTAAATTAAATTCATTTGAATAATAAAAGTGAAAATAATTTTATCCACGACGTGCTTGATTAGCACATTGTGAAAAGGTAAATTTATTGTAGTGACTTTTAACAATATAAAGTAATGTGCACTGTGAATAATAGATTTTTAACAGCATACATTATTGCATGCTACGAATAGTAGACTTTTAACAACATACATTAATGTACGCTGCGAATAGTAGACTTTTAATAGCATACATTAATGTGCGCTGTGAATAGTAGACTTTTAACTACTATCTGCAGTGTATTTAATTAGGTACGCCGTAAAAATTATTATTAATAGCACACTATATATGTGCACCGTTGATGACATGTTGTGCAAAATCAAATTTGTGTTGTTATTATTTAATATTAACAACGTGCACTGTACAATGTTAAAATGAGTATTGACAGCGTATTATTTTTGCATGTTGTTGTTTGCAAAATTATAATATTATCCGCATTGTACAAAATTTGGGTGCGCTATAAAAACTATTATTAACAGCGTACTACAATTGTACGCTATTGATAACGTGGTGTAGAAAGTCATATTTGTTGTAGTGTATAGAGGAGTCAAAGCTCATATAATTTTTTTATTTTTTACCATTGTTATCTTAAGAAATGACGTTACACACTTTCATTTCTCATTCACATAGTGATAGTTTCTTCGATATTGAATTTTTCCTGCTTCGTTCTTAGAAAGGTATCAAATTCTTCGACAATGAATATGAAAAATATGCACCATCAATGATAGACTGATAAATTAATTTGAAGTTTATATATACTTGAAGTATTAGAACTATCAATATTATTAAATGAAATTCAAAATATTTTATTAGTTAATTAATATTCTTCTAAAATTAACATAATAATTGAGAAATATTATGAGCAATATATGATTCGCCAAAAATTTGATATGCTAATAAATATTTTTAGATTATCCAAAAGCTGTCGATGGTTACACACATATAGAAATAAGTTTGCCAATGATCATTCCAAATCTTTGTGCATAAAAGTACATTATTATTTAATTTACTAAATTCTTTAATTAAACATTTTCTCTTATCTTACTAAAATTTTAATTATATGAGTTAGTATAGTTCGTGGAACATGTTTAGTAGATAGATTGAGAGATTCTTGACAAAAATATTCAAAAATACATTTATACCCAAAACTAAATGAAAGATACTCCTTAAAAATGAATATAGATAATGAATCTTTTAATTTAATATTTAAATATTTAAATAAACTTGCATGTGTTCCTTTGGTAGACAATAGAAATTTAGAAAGTTGCATTTAAAAATGGTTAATCTTAAAGTCCATCGAGTGCTTTGTTTTGCTGTGTTACTTTAACAACTCATAATCGCTATCCGATTAAAATTTATACATGATATTGCAATACTTGTATTTTTTTCGCATTTCTCTCAGAGGAAGCACGACTTTCTCAAAATTTTTAATAAGAATTTACGTTTTTAGAGGTAAAGGTCCTCAAACCTTGAAAGTTTCAGTACTTCTTTGTGTGTCGATTGTCGAAAATTATTTTTCTTCATTGTCGATAAATTAAACCTCCTCGGACTCCAAATCGACATTCAAAATGAAGACTTCCTTACATTTCCAAGAATCAAATAAACCTCTTTCCATTAGACAATCAAAGTCGAATTGTTGAAAATGATTCAAAATGCAGAATTGAGAGAGAAAAATAAAGAAGTTAGTTTCAAAATGATGAAATAAACATCCTATATATAATATTTGAAGCATAATTGATACAAAATTGCAATTGTTAATAAAAAATGGTCAAACGATCTTGACCATTAAAAATAATTATGAAAACTCTGTTGGAACCGTCAGTTCCAACTCTTGTTTTAAAAAAAAATAAATCAAATTGATAAACCATCAGTTCAATGATTTTGGATTGCCAAAATTGTAATTGACCCATCTCTTGATAGACAAATTATGGTTGACCTGTTAATCCATATCAACAAGTAATCAATCCGTTGATCTAGTTCCGAACCCAAGTTGGGTCCAAGATGAACTCATCTTGTGGTCGAGTCTATCAATGAGTGATGTGATAGAATTTTATTTTTATTTTTAAAAATGATTTAAGGATCAACTCAATTGTCGTATTAAAATTTGCAATACAGTCTATGTGGTCTCTCCACTCCATCCAATGAAGTATATCAAATTGATGGATGTCGCTTCGGAGGCTCATTGGCTCCCATGTCCCCGGATTAAAATTTTCACTAATGAAAGGATTAATCCGGATGGGATGAGCTTCCTTGGCACAACCAATTCGTCGTCGTGCTAATAACTTGAGTGGTCGCTTGAACAAACTAGTTGTTCAAGCAACACAACTCTTCTAGTTGGTTAGCCGCGGAAGAGACGACGGACGGATCGCCGGTGTTTGTGTTTTTCTTCGGGGTCCATGATTATACAATATATATTCATACACACACATGCATAATCAAAACAAATAAGAACATGCTCAGATCTGTACATAAAGTTAAAATAACTTTATACCTTACGATCTTCTATCGTATGTCCTATCCTTCTCGTGGACGACGTGTGGACGAAGATCCTCCACGAGTAGAAGCCTTCTAGATCGAGTTCTCCTCTTCCTTGTCCGCTGCGAACAAAGAGAAAAACGAGCAAAAACCTCTCCTATCTAGAACCGGCCACCAAATTAGGGAATTTAGTGCAACCGCCGGCCAAGGAGCAATTGGATGATTCACCGGCCAACTCCAAGAAGAGTTGTCGCCGGCCACTTGGAGAATAGAGAGAAGGAGATAATCGGCCACCAATGGGAGGAGAACCGTCGGCTAAGGAAGATGGAAGAGGCTCCTAGGATGGGCGCCGGCCAAGGAGTGAAGGTGGAAGTTGGGCGCCGGCAACAACTAGAAGGAAGAAGAGAGTTGCCGCCCACTTTTCTTCCAAACCCTAGCCGCCCAAAAACCCTAGCCTCCAATTCGAAAATCTCCAAGTCTTCTTTGCCGCCCAACCCTAAGCATCTATTTATAGAATTGGGCTTAAGCCTCCTTTAATCTCCACCGTCGGATCTAGGGATTTAATCTCCACCGTCGGATCTAGGGTTTTATCCCAACCGTCGGATCTAGAGTTTAATCCCAACCGTCGGATCTAGTATTTCATCCCAATCGTCGGATCTAAGGTTTCATCCCAACCGTCGGATCTAGGGTTTTATCCCAACCGTCGGATCTAGGGATTTAATCCCAACCGTCGATTCTAGGATTTCATCCTAACCATCGGATCTAGGCATTTAATCCCAACCATTGGTTCTAGGGTTTCATCCAACCATCGGATCTAGGGATTTAATCCCAACCGTTGGTTCTAGGTTTTGTTTTACATTCTTGGATCTAGACTTCACAAGGATTATATTAGGCTACGATAGGGACCATAAGGAGGAGTTGGGTCTTGGCCACCTGATGGATCGGAACCACACAAACTTGATCCATCAATGATGTTCCATTCCACTAGAGGATCATCATTGAACTACCTCACCAACCCCCATAAATCAATATGGGCTCCATATATTATTTGTACATTAATCTCCC
This sequence comes from Wurfbainia villosa, assembly GCA_025175895.1. Taxonomy (NCBI): domain Eukaryota; kingdom Viridiplantae; phylum Streptophyta; class Magnoliopsida; order Zingiberales; family Zingiberaceae; genus Wurfbainia; species Wurfbainia villosa. The sequence continues at coordinate 29,963,108 of CM045992.1, read as the reverse complement.
CGTGTTTAAGATATCGAATGTCCGTCAATTAATTGATTTACTGACCATCAATTAATTAACATCTAATTCCTCGAGTAGTACCACTCAACCTTATCATCATGTTGACTAAGTCAACCAACTGGGTTTACATGATGAACCTTATGAGCTCCTCAAGGGGACATCATCAACCTAATATATAGGACACGGTTTCCTCCTATAATCAACGGCACACTATGTAAACAATATTATTTCCCAACTTACCGGGCATATTGATTTAATCCATCTAAATCTCACCCTCTGGTAAATCAAAGAAATAAATACTAAATACATGTGCACGTTATTATATCGGGATTAAGAGCATGTACAACATAATATCCGAGGTCCGATTCAATTATGTAGTCAGTACTAAATTGAATCACCTCTATGTCGGTCCTGCTCAATACACCTAAGTGTACTAGTGTAACTCTATGTTCAAGATAAAACAATACCAAGCTACACTACAACCATGCCAATGGTTTGTCCAAAACCATCTTGGTTGTGAGCCTTTACTTATATTTTACAAGGTACTGATAACATGATCTTCTGTGCCACACCAAGCACCATGTTATCTACAATGTAAAATATTAGACAATATGCACACATATATAATGAATATATAAAATGCAAACAATGATCATGTGATTCTTATTTCAAAATAAAATGTTCATACAAAAAGAGCTAGGCTTTCAGTATACATTCCAACAATCTCCCACTTATACTAAAAGACTATGCCATCATCACTCTGCCATACATCTGATCCCCATGTCCTCCACATGCCTATCAAACGCTTTCGCTGGAAGGGCCTTAGTGAATGGATCTGCCAGGTTATCCTCTGATGCAATCTTGGCGACAGCAACTTCTCCTCGCTTTACGATCTCTCGTATGAGGTGGTACTTGTGCTCTATGTGTTTACTCGCCTTATGGGCTCGTGGTTCCTTCGAGTTTGCAACTGCACCACTGTTATCACAATAAATTGTGATAGTTCTGGGCAAACCAGGAATCACATCCAAGTCCATCAAGAAGTTCCTGAGCCATACAGCTTCCTTGGCTGCCTCAGAGGCTGCCACATACTCAGCTTCCATGGTAGAGTCCGCCACGCATTTCTGCTTGACACTTCTCCATACTATGGCTCCACCTCCAAAAGTAAACACAAACCCCGAGGTAGACTTACTCTTGTCCCTATCTGATTGGAAATCCGAATCCGTGTATCCCACAGGGACTAATTGATCTTCCAGGTAAACCAGCATATAATCCCTAGTCCTTCTCAGGTACTTTAATATATGCTTTACCGCAGTCCAATGTCCCTGTCCAGGATTACTCTGATATCTGCTAACCATGCCCACGGCAAAGCAGATATCCGGTCTCGTACATAGCATAGCATACATAAGGCTTCCTACTGCCGAAGCATAAGGAACCTCCTTCATGTCCTCTATCTCCTTTGATGTTTTGGGACACATCTCTTTAGATAAAGGAACTTCATGCCTAAAAGGTAGAAAACCTTTCTTGGAGTTCTGCATGCTAAAACGAGCAAGGATAGTGTCAATATATAAAGCTTGAGACAAGCACAACATCCTTTTCTTGCGATCCCTTATAACTTTGATCCCAAGGATGTGTCCCACTTCTCCCAAGTCCTTCATGTCAAACTGTTTGGACAACCATACCCTTACATCTGATAACACTTTGATATTGTTGCCAACTAACAAAATGTCATCTACGTATAGTACAAGAAACACCACTACGTTTCCGTCACATCTCTTGTATACACAAGGCTCCTCCGGACTTTGAATAAATCCATATGACTAGATTACCTCATCAAAGTGGATGTTCCAAGATCTAGAAGCTTGCTTCAATCCATAAATGGACCGATTAAGCTTACATACAAGATGCTCTTTGCCTTTAGCAATGAATCCCTCTGGTTGTCGCATATAGATGTTCTCATCAAGACTTCCGTTAAGGAAAGCTGTCTTGACATCCATCTGCCAAATCTCATAATCCATATGAGCAGCTATAGATAAGAGAATCCGGATAGACTTAAGCATAGCTACCGGCGAAAAGGTCTCCTCATAATCGATACCCTCTTTCTGAGTATACCCTTTCACAACAAGCCTAGCTTTGAAGGTCTCAACCTTCCCGTCTACTCCTCTCTTTCTCTTGTAGATCCACTTGCATCCAATGATTTTTACACCATCGGGTGGCTCTACTAGCTCCCAGACCTGATTAGAATCCATAGATACTATCTCTGAATTCATCGCTCTTTGCCAAGATACTGCATCTCTATCTTGGATTGCCTCGTCATATGTCCAGGGATCAGGCTCATGTTCACCACAGACTAAGTCCGAAGACTCTCCCAAAAACATGAATCTGTCGGGTTGTCTAACAACCCTCCCACTACGACGAGGTGCCTCCTGTGTATGCTCTGTGACACGCGGTGCAGTGACTTGTGGTGTCTCCTCTTGTACCGGTGGTACTGAAGTCGGGACTTCCCCTGTCAACTCCTCAAGAACAATCCTACTCGTGGGCCTGTGGTTCATCACATAGTCCTCCTCTAGAAATCTGGCATTCATACTCACGATCACCTTCTGATCTCTAGGACTATAGAATAAACCACCCTTCGTTCCCCTAGGGTAGCCAACAAACAAGCGCACTTCTGTACGAGATTCCAACTTACCAGCATCTCCCTTCAGCACATGTGCTGGACTACCCCAAATCCGAATATGTCTTAGACTAGGCTTTCGCCCAGTCCACAACTCTGTGGGAGTAGAGGGTACTGACTTAGATGGAACCAAGTTCAAAATGTGTGCTGCTGTTTCGGAAGCAAACCCCCAGAACGAATCAGGTAACTCAGAATAACTCATCATAGATCTGACCATCTCCATAAGAGTCCTGTTCCTTCGCTCCACCACACCATTCTGCTGGGGTGTGCCAGGTGCAGACAATTGGGATTGAATCCCAGCCTCTGATAAGTAACTCCTAAACTCTCCCAAGAGGTACTCGCCACCACGATCAGATCGTAATGTCTTGATACTTTTACCTTGACGGTTCTCCACATCAGCCTTGAATTCTTTGAACCTGTCAAAGCATTCAGACTTGCGCCGCATCAAGTAAATGTATCCATACCTTGAATAATCGTCTATAAAAGACGAAATATTCAAAACCACCTCTTACTGGATAGACATAGGACCGCACAAATCAGAATGAACCAGTTCTAACACATCTTTGGCTCTATACCCCTTGGCCTTAAAAGGCCTCTTGGTCATTTTACCTTCCAAGCAAGATTCGCAGGTTGGGAGATCCTCCACCACTAATGAACCCAAAGGTCCATCAGCTATCAACCTTTGATTTCTACTTAGGTTAATATGACCAAGCCTCAGATGCGAGATATGTTTGGTTCATTTGCGGGTTCTTTTCTTATTAGATTTAGAAGATGAGCTATTTACTTCTATTTGCATCGTGGGAGTTTTTGGTTCAAGAGTATATAAATTGCCAACCAATGTACCAAAACAGATAATCTCCCTATTCCTTTTTATAACCACCTTGTCATTAAAAGAAACAGAATATCCATCAACAAACAATTTAGAAACTGAAATTAAATTCTTTCTAAAAGTAGGTACATAAAGACAATTTCTTAAAACCAAAACTTTATTCCTATCAAAAGATAAACAAACGCCTCCCACCGCAATAGCCGCCACTCAAGCATTGCCCATGAAGACTGAGTAATCTCTCCTCACTAGTCGTCGGTTTCGAACCCCGCAAAGTATTGCAGACATGATCGCTGGCTCGTGATCTACACACCGTGCAATCGTAGATAACACCGCTAAACATGTTTCAACAACTAAACAAGAAGATATACCTTTGTTCTTTCGGCGAGGACACCGCTTTCCAATGTCCAAATTCCGCTTGCAAGTGAAGCACTTGCCTTCGGCTTCTTCACTCCTCGCTCGAGGTCCCATCGCCACTTTCTTCGCCTCCACCTTGCTTCTTCTTCTTCTTACCTTTCCTTAGAGGAAGAAACCTTCTCGAGCGACCATGGCTTGAGAACTGACGAAAAAGCCCTCTCCGCCTCGAGTTCTCGTAAGCTCCAACGAATACAACCTCTTGTTCATGTTGTAGTTGAGGCGAATCGCCAAAACTCCTAGGCAGAGATCGAGAATGATATCGACTGGGTTTCCCATCGATCTCACGAGGACTTCCATCTCATTAAGATGAGCCATCATCTTGAGAACATGATCCCTAACGGTGTTCCTCGACCATGGTGGTCGCCATCAAGTTTCATTGCCTCCTCGCTTAGCCGCCTCTACTGATGTCCTAAAAGTTCCTTGAGATTGAACATCATGTCATAAGGTGGCTATGGCTCGATGTCGATGTTGCAAAGACATTTGACATAGATGCCAAAATGTAACACCGCCATCTCATCCGCCTTTAACCCACTTTCTTATAATGTTCTTTCCTTTTCATCGTAGTCATCGAGGGCTTAGGAGGACAGACCTCAAGAGTACAAATTTGTACTCTTCGCAGCTTAAGACAATATCCAGGTTTCTTTTCCAATCAATGTAGTTTGGACCAGTAAGTTTGTTTTCTTTTAAAATCACAGCAAGTGGGTTGAAAGCCATTTGAAAATCCTAAAAATCACAATGATCAAAATATTAGATTTCAAATAATATTGATTCCTCAAAACAATAAAATCCCGAAATCAACCAACACCTCAAAACACCGAGAATATCGCATGCCACGATAGTGTGGACGTATACGAATTCTACATTTGTAAGAGGAGGTTTTTCCCATTAATTTTATTATCTTGTCAACCTTACTTTTTTACAAATAAAATTAATAGTTGGTTCCTCTTTAGCCCTACAAATAAAAGCAGTGACTCCGATGGGGAGGATACTTTTTATTTGCATCTAAGTGTGCACCATTACACGATACTAAGGGAATTATTTCAGATTATGTGCCTTACCGATGGGGAAGTAAACACGCTCCTAAATAATTTCCTATAACCATTATTTGACCTAGTGATCCGCAAACAAACCCATCCGATGGGGAGGAAGGCACTCAAAGCCAACGCGCAAGTTTGTTGCATCACACGTCAAATTGTAATGGAGGCCGCGGGAATCAGTTAAAATATCCCTCTCCCACTTAGTAAATTGCAATCGAGGAATTTTAAAACAAACACAACATGCATATAAAACAAATAAGCAATAAATATGGAAAAATCAGAATTTTTCCAACTATTATGACATTGTTCTCCAATACGCATCCCGTCGTGTCGCCACCTCGTCCGCTCCATCTTTTCCCGTGCGCAAGTCACCAAAGAGTTCCGAGCCGAGATCAATCATATTAATTTACATCCATCGATCCTATACTCCACGAAGGAGTGTAAAAATAATCTAGATCGAAAGTAAACTAAAATGAGCGGCTAAACAATGCCGTATTTAATTACAAAAATTAAATACTAATCTAGCCTCGTCAACCCCGAGGATTCAAATAATAAATTTTTACACACATCCATTCACATACACACACATGGCCATAATAGTCGGATCTTATGCCTGCAACCAAAGAGTTAAACTACGCACATCCTACTATTATCCGGCACATATAATATATGAAAAATGCATAAAAAAATAACCGAATCCTAAACACACAAAACCAGAAACCGTGGCTCTGATACCAATTGATGGATGTCGCTTCGGAGGCTCATTGGCTCCCATGTCCCCGGATTAAAATTTTCACTAATGAAAGGATTAATCCAGATGGGATGAGCTTCCTTGGCACAACCAATTCATCGTCGTGCTAACAACTTGAGTGGTCGCTTGAACAAACTAGTTGTTCAAGCAACACAACTCTTCTAGTTGGTTAGCCGCGGAAGAGACGACGGACGGATCGTCGGTGTTTGTGTTTGACTTCGGGGTCCATGATTATACAATATATATTCATACACACACATGCATAATCAAAACAAATAAGAACATGCTCAGATCTGTACATAAAGTTAAAATAACTTTATACCTTACGATCTTCTATCGTATATCCTATCCTTCTCGTGGACGACGTGTGGACGAAGATCCTCCACGAGTAGAAGCCTTCTAGATCGAGTTCTTCTCTTCCTTGTCCGCTGCGAACAAAGAGAAAAATGAGCAAAACCTCTCCTATCTAGAACCGGCCACCAAATTAGGGAATTTAGTGCAACCGCCGGCCAAGGAGCAATTGGATGATTCACCGGCCAACTCCAAGAAGAGTTGCCGCCGGCCACTTGGAGAATAGAGAGAAGGAGATAATCGGCCACCAATGGGAGGAGAACCGTCGGCTAAGGAAGATGGAAGAGGCTCCTAGGATGGGCGCCGGCCAAGGAGTGAAGGTGGAAGTTGGGCGCCGGCAACAACTAGAAGGAAGAAGAGAGTTGCCGCCCACTTTTCTTCCAAACCCTAGCCGCCCAAAAACCCTAGCCTCCAATTCGAAAATCTCCAAGTCTTCTTTGCCGCCCAACCCTAAGCATCTATTTATAGAATTGGGCTTAAGCCTCCTTTAATCTCCACCGTCGGATCTAGGGATTTAATCTCCACCGTCGGATCTAGGGTTTTATCCCAAGTCTTAGAATTCCTTTTGGTTTTTATTCATGTTTTTGCAAGATAATTAATGGCTCACATTGAGGGGTATAATACCACCCGACCACCATTCTTTAACGGAAATGATTTCTGTTATTAGTAAGGTCGGATGGAGTGTTTCTTGAAAACACAAGTCGAGACTTGGATAATAATCCAAATCGGTTTTTCTCTACCCACCAATGATCAAGGGGAGCCTTTGGACTTCGACAAGTGGACCAACACAACCAAGAGGCAAGTCGAAGCCGATGCAAAAGCAACCCAAATGTTGCAGTGCAGCCTATCCAAAGAGGAGCTCAACTATGTTAGCCCGTTCATAAGCGCGAAGGATCTTTGGAATAAGCTTATCGAGCTTCACGAATGAACCAATGATGCTAAGGTATGTAAAAGGGATCTATTTTTAAATAAGCTATATAATCTAAAGATGTAAGATCGCGAGACCGCCACCCAACTACATGCGTGGATCTAGGACATCATCAATGGTCTCCACTCGATCGGGCAAGCCATAGAGAACCGGGACCTAATAAGGTATGCACTAAATGCCTTCCCTAGGACCACCTTGTGGGCATCCTTGGTCGATGCCTACAAGGTTTCTAAGACCTTTCTAAAATTAGATTAGATGAGCTCTTTTTGTAATTTGAACTTCCCGAACAAACTAATGCGGTCTAGGCTGAGAGAGGTATTGCTTTGCTTGCAGGTCAAAGAAGAAAGGAGAAGAACAAGCCGCATCCTGAGCAAGAAAAAGGATTCTAACCCGAGGGTGAACTCGAGTCCAAATCCGAAGAGGAGGTCGCAATAGTAAACATTGTCCAGAGAATAATTCGAAAAGAAAGGGAGCAGTCGAAAAACAAGAAGAAGGGGCACTGCAAATCAAAAATGAAGACAAAGCAAAAGGGATCTAAGAAGGCCTTTCATGCAACTTGGGATGACGAAGAAGAAGGCGTCGGCGTAGCATCCATGGCAAGACCGATAAAATTCGAGTCAGAGTCCGAAGCCGAATATGAATCCAACTAACTCCGACTCTGAGGATGATTTTGAGAAGAGACTCAAAGTCGAATCAAAAGAAAATATTAAGGTAAGCCATTCATTAATTGTGAACTTATATCATGGAATTAAGTTACTAAATAGGAAATTGACTAAGTCCGAGTCTAGAGTTGAGTGGTTACTTAAGGAAGTTGAAACCCTCAAGCGAGAGGCTACTCTAACCTCTTCAACTAGTCAAGTTCAAGAGGGAAACTCAACTCAAGTTGAAAAACTTGAGGTGGAGAATTCTCTCTTAAAAGGACGAGTTCAAGAGGTCGAGGCTAGGTTAGAAAAGTTCATGTTGGGATCCAAGAATCTTAACCGACTACTTGGAACTCGAAGAGTCGTGTACAATAAAGTTGGACTCGGGTTTAGTTCAAAGACTACAAATAGATCTTATATGTCTATCATAAATCATAGTCATTAACAATTCCAAGCATGGGTCCCAAAGGTTTTATTAAACTCACATATAAGGATCAATAAGTATTGGATTCCCCAAGATCAAGTCCACTTTGTGGATAGACCATATTGGTTCAATGGTCTAGGGGGAGCTAACACTAAAATAGTATATCCGCTTCCTTAGCAAAACCATTGCATGATTAGTTATTTTGTTTTACTTTTTAGAACGGCTAGATAGGATAAATAGTTAGTCAACTTTGACAACATAATATCAGGATGCGGTGAGATGATAGTACATTAGGGAAACAATGTCTCATGTATTCGAGCTAGATAAGATGTATCTAGCTTGGTGCGCTTGACTGAGTTGAACTAGCTAAAGCTACCTCACTGTATCCTAAACTAGTTAGAATAGGAAGTAATTTTAAGTGACTCAAGTAATCAATTTCTTGAATTTGGCTTTGTCTAAGAAAGTGGTCGTTGTTCCGATCAAAGAAGGCCCCTGTGCCTCGCCATGACCTGGAAGCCAATTTCTTGAAAGGTTTACTTGACGAACTAAGGGTTAAATTCGATTCTAACCCAAGGTTGACTAACTTTAATCAAGTTAAAATCATCTCACAAAATATATAAGGCAAACACATTTTTGAGACACATAGAATGGGTGAGATATTAAGGATAATTGAAATACACTTAACATAACTTTTTCAAAATGCTACTTATTTTCTTGCACATAATGAATAATTATAACTTTGATTGGCCAATACTAAGTATACAACTCTCTAGGCTAAAGTTTAGCACCCCATGAATCTCTTATACTTCATATATTTGACTAAGGGGGAGAGCAAACTAACCCTAAGGGTTATATTACAAACCTTTGAAGTTCTTTTTGAAAATAAACTTATAAGTATTTTGAAAAGTATGTTTCAAAAACGTATTAAATTGTTGGTGCAGAGGGACACACCTCAAACCAATCTATCTAACTAATGCTAGACGCATGCTTGGACTCATAGTTGATTTATCCTTAATAATTTTAGATGCATGTTGTTTTTAAATCTCTATTTTATATAAACAGCCCCACTTTTTTTTTATTTATGGAAAAAGAGGGAGAAGAGCAAAAGTTAAGGAGGAGTAACACAAAATTTATTTTAAAAATTAAACTATCTCTTTCAAAACTCACCTAGGGTTAAGGGGGAGTTTTTGAAAGAGCATTTCTCATCTACTCTACTTGTTTTATGCTTTAAATTTCCCTTAACTTTGTGTCAGTTTGTCATAGATCAAAAAAGGAGAGATTGTTAGTGCAGGGGCACCAGATAATCGAACCTAGGTTTTGATTATGGTAAAGATCCAAAGTTAAGGTCATATTGTTATCTCATGAGATGAATTAAGAGTGCAAGAAATGGTTAAGCTAAGCCGAAGGTCAGCGACACCCGGAGAATCCCGAGTCAGGAAACTATCATGGTCGGGCAACATCGGGAGAACTTCATGGGAGTCGAAGAACCTAGGTAAAGACCAAAAGGAAAGCGACAGGTCATAAAGAACCAGAAGTAAGCATAAGTACGAAGAGAGATGGTAAGGTCGTGTCCTCTATATGGGGATGACCCTATGCGAAGATCCGACTAAGACTTCCAGTGGAAGGTCTAGGTTGAGATCGGACGGTAAGAAACCATCACATTTATCATTTTCTGTGCTAACTCTTTGTTGTAGGGAAGTGACCAAGCTGGAAGTTGACTGTTGGATATTGGCAATCAATTGAAGTCAGTCGACTAATGAAGTACATCAGTCGACTAATGGTGACAATTAGCCTTGTGCGCCAGGTCAAAAAGGATAACGTTTGACGTCGTCACTTCGCAATAAGATAAGGTGCCACCTTGTGATAAGAACCACAAGTTTAGGATTTGGATTCGGACTAATTCCAAGGCATGAGTCTATAAAAGGAGGGGAGGACTCGAACCCTAGATCATCAATTCTTTGCTTCCAAGTGCTCCAACAACACTACTCTTCGACGACGACACTACGTCGCTAACACGTTGATGACAAGATCTTCATCTTAGATTCATATTCATCAGTAGTATTAATTTGTTTCTTCTTCATTTTAATTTTTAATCAGAGTTTTCATTGTAACATGGTGAGGTAGGCTTGTTTCCTCATCCTCGATTTTTTGTCTCTCAGTTTTTGTGATCGTTGTCTCCTACCTCCAATGAGGAGGAGACTCTATAGTGGATTGTCCCTTCGTACACAGTCAAGGATCACAAGGCCTTGGAGTAGCAACTATTGGATTGTGAACCAAGTAAAAATAAAGTGCCTATTTATTTTCTACTATTTTTACTTTCCGTTGCACTGCTCACATTGTTGAAACAAAAAGAAAGTTTTTAAAGCTTGCTATTCACCCCCCCCCCCTCTAGCGACGCTTCTCGATCCAATAATTTCCTGGATTCAGATGACCCCCATGTATCTTGGCCACCACGTCAAGGCCCATAGGACCCTCCGTGATTTACCTCCCTCACACTGGCCGTGGGACTGGCCGATGGGGGCTACTAGGTTGGCGGTTCCAACCTTTTTGCAGATGTATCTTAAAATACAAGTTGGGAGAGGAATGATAAGTTAGATTTGTCAAAATAAAGGTGCATAAACTTAGTAAGTATGAAGTACAATATTATAGTTGATTTAATGGTCAAAACTAAGTGCAGTATAGATGCAAAAGCAATAAAGAAAATGAATTTGGAAACACAAGTTTATTAGTGAAATTAAAATAGATGAATTATGCACTAAGATCGCCTCCATTTAGGAAGCATCTCTTTGGCTTTGCTTGGACATATCTTATCATTTTAGCTCATTTCTCATCTAATGAGACTTGTTCAAATGGGAGTGTCCCAATCGAGTCATGATTTATTCTTGTCTCCCTTGATCTCAACCTTAGATGAATTTTTTCCAAGTTCAACTGACATATGTAATTACTTGCTTAAAGACGTCAGTACATATTGATTATTAGACAGAAATGATTGGGTAATCAATGTCAATTCATAATCGCTCGAATGAAATGACTCTTTTCCACTACCATAATCGACTTTATGGTGGACATGGCATCCTACATGAACTCATTTTTCTCCACTTATATAAAGTTAAGCAGCAATAATGAGAGGTATAATTTTCGTCTTCATGTTCAAGTCCTTGAAAATTTTCAATTTACTTGTTCCTTCATTTGAGTAACTGTGAGCTTTATTCCCTCAACCCAAAGCTGACCTGATCGTTGAAGGGGTTGCAATAGCCACATCAGTGTCCACCAACGAGTGTTATAGTTCAAGGTCTTAGAGTTGTCTAGGTCATCACAGGATCCTAAAGTCATTTGGTCATCTCCAAAGGAAAGAAAAGGGCTTGGACACGAAGTGAGAACCATCAAATTGACACTATATATGAGAACAGATAAAAAAGTTTTAATGGTTAGCACCTAGGGAACAACAGTCAACAATCACATAGAAGAATCAGAGGAGCAACGGTGACCTTCTCTCTTGATAATTGTGGAGGCCACCAAAGATCCTAGTTTGTGGGAACTACTTTCCTAGATAGTGGCTACAATAGTTAGGGAGACCCTTCAACAGGGATAAACCACTCCTATTGATGGAGGAGAAGAGGAAATAGTTTTAGTGTGTTGGATCGATTTGAGTGCTAGAGGGGGGTGTGAATAGCGCAAAAGAAACTTTTTCATTTTCGTTCAATATAAAACAAAAGTAAGAGTAAATGCAACGGAACATAAATACGAAACTTTTTATTTTTTACTTGGTTCATAGCCTTCAGCTGCTAATCCAAGGTCCTAATAGTCCGAGACCACGTATGGAGGGCAATACACTAAAATAATCTCCTCCTCATTAGAGGTAGGAGACAACGGAATAAAAAAAGCTCGAAAGAGATTAAGGTAGAGGGACACTCCCCCACTCCTTATTATGATTAAAAGCTCCGAAATACAAATGAAATTGAATATAATGAAATAAAAAGTTATGGACGACTAAAGATTTAGAAGAAGAAGCTAGGATCGTCGACGTTTCGGCAGCGCTTCGTCGATGTAGGATTGTCGGAGAGTTGTGGTATTGTGGGAGAACTTGGAAGCACTTTGAATGATGGAAAAGGGGTGGAGAAACCCTACTTGTATAGCCTTGTGAAACCCTAATCATTGAGATGAGGTTTCTTGAGGTGATGCCACCTACCCCTTGAGAAATGGAGATAAGATTTGACTATCCTCGAGGCTGATCCTTGACCATCAGTTGACTGCTACCCTTACCAGTTGACTGTTGGAGGCATCAGTCAACTGATACAAGCCGTCAGTCGACTGATGGCAGGATTTCTATCTACAATGAAGAGTTAGCTTGAAAATGCAGTTAATATAATTAAGTTCGATGGTCATTTACCATCCGATCTCGACTTAGACCTTCCAGGGAGGTCTTGGTCGGATCGACGCCTAAGGACATCCCCGTACGGAGGACACGACCTTACTTACACTCACTCACACGAGCTTACCTCAACCTTTACCTTTAAAGCTTATCTTACAGTCTTCACCTAAGTTCTTCGGTTTCCTCTGAAGTCCTCCCAGTGTCGCCCAACCACCATGGTTCACTCCGAGTGTCGCAGGCCTTCGGCTTAGCTTAGCAATTTTGCACACTTGATTCAGCTAGTGAGATAACAAAGTGAACTTAACTTTGTGTAATTTGTTGGAGGATCGGTGGTCGGCTAGAGGGGGGTGAATAGCCTTCTTCGTAGATGGTGGAGTTTGAATGCGTCTTAATCGTCTATGATTAGTGTTAGCGCAATGGAATAATAAAACTAAACAAGACAAATGCAAAGAGAAATGAAAGCACAAATGCTAACAAGGCATTGTAACATGGTTCACGGCCCTTGCCGCTAGTCCACGAATCGATTCATTCTAGGTGAATCATGCCTAACCAAATTCACTAGTCTCTTCTTTGCACTAAGCTAGGTGGAGGTAAATCTTTCTTACAAGAATCACTCCTCTTACAATATGATTGAAATAAACTCAAGGAAGGGGAGTAAAAACGTGTTGGACACTTGGGAGAACTTTAGGAGTTAAGCATTAGCCTCCCCAAGTGACCAAAGGCCCCTTCTTATAGGGAAGAGGTCATTCTTCTTGTTGGGCACCGAGCAGTCTGTTAGGATGTATACTGAAAAGTTTATCTTTTGTATGAACATCTTTATTTTTTGAAATAAGAATCACATGATCATTATTTGCATACTTATGGTTATGCAATATTGTCTAATACATTACATTGTAGATAACATGGTGTGTGGTGTCACACGGGAGATCATGTTATCGGCTCCTTGTAAAGTATAAGTAAAGGCTCACAACCGAGATGGCTTTGGATAACCCATTGGAATGGTTGTAGTGTGATTTGGTATTGGTTTGTCTTAACCATAGAATCACACTAGTACACTTTGTGTGTATTGAGCAGGACCGACTTAGAGGTGATTCGATTTATTGCTGACTACATAATCGAATCGGACCTCAGATATTATATTCTACATGCTCTTAATCCTGATATAATAACGGGCACAGATACTTAGTATTCATTTCTTTGATTTACCAATGGGCGAGATTTATAGATTAAATCGATAGGCTCGGTAAGTTGGGAAATGGTATTATTTATATAGTGTGTCATTGATTATAGGAGGAAAATGTGTCCTATATATTAGGATGATGATGTCCCCTTGAGGAGCTCATAAGGTTCATCATGTAAACCCTGCAGGTGGACTTGGTCCGGCATGATGAAAAGGTTGAGTGGTACTACTCATTGAGTTAGATGTTGATTAATTAATGGTCAGTAAATTAATTAATCGACGGACATTCGAGATCTTAAACACGGGAAGAAAATGTACAAATAATATATGGAGCCCATATTAACTTATGGGGGTTGGTGAGGTAGATCAATGATAATCCTCTAGTTGAATGGATAATCATTAATGGATCGGACTTTATGTGGGCTTGATCCATTGGGTGGCCAAGATCCAACTCCTCCTCATGGTCCCTATTGTATCCTATTAACACCTCATGAAGCTTAGATCCAATGGATGAAAACAAAACTCTAGATCCAACGGTAGAGATTAAATCTCTAGATCCGACGGTTGAGATTAAATCTCTAGATCCGACGGTTGAGATTAAATCCCTAGAACCAATGGTGGAGATTAAAACAAGGCTTATCCATAACTCTATAAAAGGATGGATTAGGAGTGGGCGGCAACATGATGGATGAGGCTTAGGGTTTGCTTCCCTTGTGCGTCAAGCAATCCTAATTAGATTAGGATTAGGAGTGGGCGGCTAAGGTTAGGGTTTTGGGGTTGGTTGTGGGCGGCAACATGAGGAGAAGACCTTTTCTTCTTCTTCCAAGGTTTGGCCGTCTCCTATCCTTCTTCCCTCTACCTTGGCCAGAGCTCAACCTATTCTTCTTCCCTTCATCCTTGGCCGGAAATTAGGAGAGCTAGGTTTAGGGTTTGATCGGCAACAAGGAGAAGGATTGCTTTCCTTTCTCTTCTCCAAGTGTTGGTCGGCGCCCATGCCCTCATTGATTCTCCTTTGGCCGGTTCCTATACTTCATGTTCTCTTCCTTGGCCGGCGGTAACATCGAGTCTATTGACTTGGTGGCCGGTTCTAGATAGGAAGAAGAGTTTTGTTTGATGATCTTCCTTTGTTCGGAGTGAACAAGGAAAGGAAGATTGGTGATCTAGGAGGCTTCAACTTTTGGAATATCGTCACCCACACGACGTCCAAAAGGAGGAAGGACATACAATAGAAGATCAAGAGGTATAACAAGAGGTATAATCTTGTTTATTTTGATTAGTCTTCCTTTGTATTATGTTTATAATTGCTTTTCAATTATATGCATGTTTTATTTGGATGTTTACTTTATGTATGTGGCTAAATAATACTTGGATCCCGAACATAAACACAAAAACTGACGATCCGTACATCGTCTATTCCGCGGCTATTCGTAGAATAGAGGTTGGTCACTTGAACAACAAGTTTGTTCAAGTGACTACTCTAAACGAATAGCACGACGATGACAAGGTTGCTTGGGTGTTCCCTTTTGTCTAGGATTAAATTTTTAATCCGGGGGCATCGATGGGATCGCCATGAACAAGCGACCAAGTTGAAGTGGGAAGCGAAGTTTCCCCTCACGGATTGATCAAACCCTACAATTGGTATCATAGCCAAGGTTTTCGGTTTTGTGTGTTTAGGATTCGGTTAATTTTTATGCACTTTTCATATATTATATGTGTCGGATAATAGTAGGATATTCGTAGGTTAACTCTTTGGTTGCAGGCATAAGATCTGACTATTATGGTCATATGTGTGTATATGATTGTATGTGTGTAAATGTTTATTTTGTTGAATCCTCGGGGTTGACAAGGCTAGTATTTAATTTTTTATAAATTAGATATGACATTGTTTAGCCACTCTTTTTATTTTAGTTTACTTTCGATCTAGATTTCATGTACACTCCCTCGTGGAGTATAGGATCGATGGATGTAAATTAAAATAGATTTTAGTCTCATCTCGGATCTCCGGATGGCTTGTCATGGCGTAGGAGGAGCAGACGAGAAGGCGATGCGACAAGAGACATATTGAAGACAAAAGCCATAATAGTTGGAAAATAATTTATTTTTCATATTTATTGCTTATTGTTTGATATGCATGTCGTATGCAAAAAAATTTCTCAATTTCAAATTACTAAGTGGGAGAGGGATATTTTTATAAATTCCCACGGCCTCCATTACGATTTGACAAGTGATGCAAACAAACTTGCACGTCGGCTCTGAGTGTCTTCCTCCCCATCGGATGAGTTTATTTGCGGATCACAAAGTCGAATATGATTATAGGAAATTATTAAGGAGCGTGTGTACTTCCCCATCGTAAGGCATATAACCCGAGATAATTACCTTGGTACCAAGTAATGGTGAACACTTAGATACAAATATAAGTATCCTCCCCATCGGAGTCACTGCTTTTATTTGTAGGGCCAAAGAGGAACCAACTATTAATTTTACTTGTCAAAAAGTTAGATTGACAAGATAGTAAAATTAATGGGTAAAACCTCCTCTTACAAATGTAGAATTCGTATACGTCCACACTATCGTGGCATACAATATTCTCGGTGTTTTAAGGTATTGGTCGATTTTAAAATTTTATTGTTTGAGGAATCAATAATTTTTTGAAATCTAAAGTAATGATCGATGTGATTCTTAGGATTTTCAAAAATGACTTTCAGTCCACTTGCTATGATACTAAAGGAAAATAAACTTACTGTACCCAAATAATGTTGATTGGAAAAGAATCTAGATATTATCTTAACTGCTAAGGAGTACAAGTATGTACTCTTCGAAGAGTGTCCTCCTAAGCCTGTGAATGAGCTGGAAGTCCTTGGAGCTGAGATCAATGGGGAAACCTAGGTCGATATTATTCTCCAGTCGGCAGAAAGGCTTGCTCAGGCTAAGGCCATGGTTGCTCAGAAGGTTTCTACTTCTAAGCCGAAAGGCAAGAAGAAGAAGAAATAAGGTGGAGCAAAGGTGGTGGGAGGAACTCAGGGACAAGTGAAGAAGCCGAAAGGCAAGTGCTTCACTTGCAAGCAGGATGGACATTGGAAGAAGGACTATCCCAATCCGAAGCGGAACAAAGGTATATCCTTTGGTCTAGTCGTTGAAACATGGTTAACGGTGTTATCTACCGGCACCTGGTGTGTAGATATGGGAGCCTCTGATCATGTCTGCAATACTTTGCAGGGGTTCCAGGAAACCCGACGACGAGCTGAGGGAGAGATTACCATTTACTTGGGCAATGACATGAAGGTGGCGGCTATTACAGTGGGAGATGTTTTATTTATCTTATGAGAAAAATAAAACTTTGGTTCTGAAAATTCCCTTCATGTACCTTTATTTAGAAAGAATTTAATTTCAGTTTCTAAATTGTTTATGGATAGATATTCTATTTCTTTTAATGACAGAGTTGTTATAAAAAGGAATAGGGAGAATATCTGTTCAGGTACATTGATAGGAAATTTGGACACACTTGAACCAAAAGCTCCCACGATGCAAATAGAAGTTAATAACTCGTCTTCTAATTCCAATAAGAGAAAAGAACCTTCGAAGATGAACCAAACATATCTTTGGCATCTAAGACTTGGTCATATTAACCTAAGCAGAATTCAAAGGTTGATAGCTGATGGACCTCTGGGTTCATTAGTGGTGGAAGATTTCCCAACCTCCAAATCTTGCTTGGAGGGTAAAATGACCAAGAAGCCTTTTAAGGCCAAGGGGTATAGATCCAAAGATGTGTTGGAATTGGTTCATTCTAATTTGTATAGTCCTATGTCTATCCAGGCAAGAGGTAGTTTTGAATATTTCATCTTTTTCATGGACGATTATTCAAGATATAGATGACACTACAATCTGATCGTGGTGGTGAGTACCTCTTGGGAGAGTTTAGGAATTACTTATCAGAGGCTGGGATTCAATCCCAATTGTCTGCACCTTGCACACCCCAGTAGAAAGGTGTAGTAGAGCGAAGGAATAGGACTCTTATGGAGATGGTTAGATCT
Organism: Wurfbainia villosa; assembly: GCA_025175895.1. NCBI lineage: Eukaryota > Viridiplantae > Streptophyta > Magnoliopsida > Zingiberales > Zingiberaceae > Wurfbainia > Wurfbainia villosa. Next base: position 29,945,479 of record CM045992.1, on the reverse strand, counting down.
ATGATGAGTTATTCTAAGTTGTCAGATTCGTTTTGGGGATATGCTCTAGATATGGCGGTGTACATTTTGAACTTGGTTCCATCTAAATCAGTACCTTCTACTCCCACAGAATTGTGGACTGGGCGAAAGCCTAGTCTAAGACATATTCGGATATGGGGGAGTCCAGCACATGTGTTGAAGGTAGATGCTGGTAAGTTGGAACCTCGTACAGAAGTACGCATGTTCGTTGGCTATCCTGGAGGAATGAAGGGTGGTTTGTTTTATAGTCCTAGAGATCAGAGGGTGATCATTATCACGAATGCTAGATTTCTAGAGGAAGACTATGTGATGAGCCACAAGCCCAAGAGTAAAATTGTTCTGGAGGAATTAAAAGGGGAAGTCACTTCTTCAGTACCACCGGTACAATAGGATATACCACAAGTCACTGTACCGCGTGTCACAGAGGATACACAGGAGATACCTCGTCGAAGTGGGAGGGTTGTGAGACAGCCTGATAGATTCATGTTCTTGGGAGAATCTTCTGATTTGGTCCCTGGCGAACATGAACCTGATCCCTGGACATATGATGAGGCAATCCAAGATAAAGATGCAGCATCTTGGCAAAATGTGATGAATACTGAGATTGAATCTATGGATTCAAATCAGGTCTAGGAGCTAGTAGAACCACCCGATGGTGTAAAAACCATTGGATGCAAGTGGATCTGCAAAAGAAAGAGAGGAATAGATAGGAAGGTTGAGACCTTCAATGCGAGGCTTGTTGCCTCAGAAAGAGGGTATCGATTATGAGGAGACCTTTTCGCCGATAGCCATGCTTAAGTCTATCTAGATTCTCTTATGCATTGCAGCTCATATGGATTATGAGGTGTGGCAGATGGATGTCAAGACAACTTTCCTTAATAAAAGTCTTGAAGAAAACATCTATATAAAGCAACCAGAGGGATTCATTGCGAAGGGAAAAGAGCATCTTGTATGTAAGCTTAATCGGTCCATTTATGGATTGAAGCAAGCTTCGAGGTCTTGGAACATCCGATTTGATGAAGTAATCCAGTCTTATGGATTTATTCAAAGTCCGAATGAGTCTTGTGTATACAAGAGATGTGACGGAAACGTAGTGGTATTTCTTGTACTATACATAGATGACATTTTGTTGATTGGCAACAATATCAAGGTGTTATCGGACGTAAGGGTATGGTTGTCCAAACAGTTTGATATGAAGGACTTGGGAGAGGTGGGACACATCCTTGGGATCAAGGTTATAAGGGATCGCAGGAAAAGGATGTTGTGCTTATCCCAAGCTTCATACATAGATACGATTATGGATCGTTTTAGCATGCAGAACTCCAAGAAGGGTTTTCTACCTTTCAGGCATGGAGTTCCTTTATCTAAGGAGATGTGTCCTAGAACATTTAAGGAGATAGAGGAGATGAAGGCGGTTCCTTATGCTTCGGCGGTAGGAAGCCTCATGTATGCGATGCTATGTACGAGACCAGATATCTGCTATGTCGTGGGCATGGTCAACAGATATCAGAGTAATCTAGGACAGGGACATTGGACTGTGGTAAATCATATATTGAAGTACCTGAGAAGGCTAGGGATTATATGCTGGTGTAACAGGAAGACCAATTACTCCTTGTGGGTAACACGGATTCCGACTTCCAATCAAATAGGGATAACAGTAAGTCTACCTCAGGTTTTTGTGTTTACTTTGGGAGGTGGAGCCATTGTATGGAGGAGTGTCAAGCATAAATGCGTGGCGGACTCCACCATGGAAGTTGAGTATGTGGCAGCCTCTAAGGCAACCAAAGAAGTTGTGTGGCTCAGGAACTTCTTGATGGACTTGGATGTGATTCCTGGTTTTCACAGAACTATCACAATTTATTGTGATAATAGTGGTGCAGTTGCAAACTCGAAAGAACCACAAGCCCATAAGGCAAGTAAACACATAGAGCGCAAGTACCACCTGATACGAGAAATCATAAAGGAGGTAGAAGTTGTTGTCGCCTAGATTGCATCAGAGGATGACCTGGTAGACCCTTTCACTAATGTCTTTCTAGTGAGAGCTTTTGATAGGCATGTGGAGGGAATGGGAATCAGATGTATGGAAATATGAGGACAGCATAGTCTTTTAGTATAAGTGGGAGATTGTTAGTATGTATACTGAAAAGTCTATCTTTTGTATGAACATCTTTATTTTTTGAAATAAGAATCACATGATCATTATTTGCATACTTATGGTTATGCAATATTGTCTAATACATTACATTGTAGATAACATGGTGTGTGGTGTCACACGGGAGATCATGTTATCGGCTCCTTGTAAAGTATAAGTAAAGGCTCACAACCGAGATGGCTTTGGACAACTCATTGGAATGGTTGTAGTGTGATTTGGTATTGGTTTGTCTTGACCATAGAATCACACTAGTACACTTTGTGTGTATTGAGCAGGACTGACTTAGAGGTGATTCGATTTATTGCTGACTACATAATCGAATCGGACCTCAGATATTATATTCTACATGCTCTTAATCCCGATATAATAACGGGCACATATACTTACTATTCATTTCTTTGATTTACCAATGGGTGAGATTTATAGATTAAATCGATAGGCTCGGTAAGTTGAGAAATGGTATTATTTATATGGTGTGTCGTTGATTATAGGAGGAAATCGTGTCCTATATATTAGGATGATGATGTCCCCTTGAGGAGCTCATAAGGTTCATCATGTAAACCCTACAGGTGGACTTGGTCCGGCATGATGAAAAGGTTGAGTGGTACTACTCATGGAGTTAGATGTTGATTAATTAATGGTCAGTAAATTAATTAATCGACGGACATTCGAGATCTTAAACACGGGGAGAAAATGTACAAATAATATATGGAGCTCATATTAACTTATGGGGGTTGGTGAGGTAGATCAATGATAATCCTCTAGTGAAATGGATAATCATTAATGGATCGGACTTTATGTGGGCTTGATCTATTGGGTGGCCAAGATCCAACTCCTCCTCATGGTCCCTATTGTAGCCTATTAACACCTCATGAAGCTTAGATCCAATGGATGAAAACAAAACTCTAGATCCAACGGTAGAGATTAAATCTCTAGATCCGACGGTTGAGATTAAATCTCTAGATCCGACGGTTGAGATTAAATCCCTAGAACCAATGGTGGAGATTAAAACAAGGCTTATCCCTAACTCTATAAAAGGATGGATTAGGGGTGGGTGGCAACATGATTGATGAGGCTTAGGGTTTGCTTCCCTTGGGCGGCAAGCAATCCTAATTAGATTAGGATTAGGAGTGGGAGGTTAAGGTTAGGGTTTTGGGGTTGGTTGTGGGCGGCAACATGAGGAGAAGACCTTTTCTTCTTCTTCCAAGGTTTGGTCAGCTCCTATCCTTCTTCCCTCTACCTTGGCTGGAGCTCAACCTATTCTTCTTCCCTTCATCCTTGGCCGGAAATTAGGAGAGCTAAGTTTAGGGTTTGGGCGGCAACAAGGAGAAGGATTGCTTTCCTTTCTCTTCTCCAAGTGTTGGCCGGTGCCCATGCCCTCATTGATTCTCCTTTGGCCGGTTCCTATACTCCATGTTCTCTTCCTTGGCCAGCGGTAACATCGAGTCCATTGACTTGGTGGCCGGTTCTAGATAGGAAGAAGAGTTTTGTTTGATGATCTTCCTTTGTTCAGAGTGAACACGGAAAGGAAGATTGGTGATCTAGGAGGCTTCAACTTTTGGAAGATCGTCACCCACACAACGTCCAAAAGGAGGAAAGACATACAATAGAAGATCAAGAGGTATAACAAGAGGTATAATCTTGTTTATTTTGATTAGTCTTCCTTTGTATTATGTTTATAATTGCTTTTCAATTATATACATGTTTTATGTGGATGTTTACTTTATGTATGTGGCTAAATAATACTTGGATCCCGAACATAAACACAAAAACTGACGATTCGTACATCGTCTATTCTGTGGCTATTCGTAGAATAGAGGTTGGTCGCTTGAACAACAAGTTTGTTCAAGTGACTACTCTAAACGAATAGCACGACGATGACAAGGTTGCTTGGGTGTTCCCTTTTGTCTAGGATTAAATTTTTAATTCGAGGACATCGATGGGATCGCCATGAACAAGCGACCGAGTTGAAGTGGGAAGCGAAGTTTCCCCTCATGGATTGATCAAACCCTACACAGTTGACTGATACAGCCATCAGTCGACTGCTGCTGTAGTCGTTGCCTCACAACGACCTTATCCACGTTGGCTTCCAGCCAAAGACTCCCACATCAGTCGACTGATCATCCCCATCAGTCGACTGATGGAGCCATCAGTCAAGTGACCGAAGCGATCACTCGACTGATCAACCTTCTATGCCTAATCTTGCCTCGATCAATCGACTCTTGTCCCTTGGCAGTCGACTGATGGTCGAGCAGTCGACTGTCAAACCCTAGAAGTCGACTGTTGGGATAGAAATGGTTTAGTTGAATACTAATCGAATACTGATCGAGTCCAATCGACCTAGAGCAGTCGACTGCTACTTATAGCAGTCGACTGATGTTGGATAAAACCTCAAACACCAAGTTATTTGAGCATTCGACACTCAGTCTTAGCCACTTGGCCAAGTCCACCTCATCCTCTCATGGAGTTCCCCACCGAAGTTCTCTTCCCTCGGCCTACATCCCTCGGATGCACCAAGCGCATAGCTTCGCAATGTCATCCTTCGCATCTCTTGCCATCGAATTCTACTTTCCTTGGGCCTCACTCCATTTGCTCCCTGTCCAACGTTCCCTCGGATGTACCAAGTGCACAGCTTCGTAATGTCATCCTTCACTGACTCAAGGACCCCGAACCTAGTGAACTTGTCAAGTCCTCAAGACTTCCCACACCAAGCCTCATGCTTGAATTTTTCATGCCAAGCCCCATGCTTGGACTTTCACCACCAAGAATACACACTTGGATTTACGTGGCCAACCCATGTTGGACTTTCCCAACACCAAGCCCTATGCTTGGACTTTTCACAACCAAGGCTACACACTTGGATTTATGTGGCCAACCCATGTTGGACTTCTAATGACAATCCCATGTCATACGTTTTGTCTAACATCAAAATACAGTTCGAGTAAACTTGAGTCCGGTCAATCATGACCTGGGCCGATTGCACCAACATATTTTCTATAATCAAAACTCAGGTTAGATTCAGGTGCCTACTGCACCAACAATCTCCCCCTTTTTTGATCTATGGCAAACCAACACAAAGTTAAGTAAATAAATTAAGTGCATTAAAAATGAATAGCATAAAACATGAATATGAAGGAATGAGTATACTTAGATTACTAAGTTAAGTAGGAGTATGAAAAACCTTTTTCAAGTGCTTCCCCTTGAGGAATCCTCCCCCTTGACCGAGGGTGAGTACTTGAGAAAGGATCTTAATCCTCCCCCTTGATGCGTCCTACTAATATTGGCCTTAGTGTTTAAAATAAGTTTAGGTTAAGAGATCAAAACTTTATTTCTTAACCTTGGCCTTTTCTCCCCCTTTTCAAAGTTAAGTTTCTAAAAGTTTGCGGGTTGCGGGTTGTGGAGGCGGGTTCCCGTTTTCCAGCTGGGTTGGTGTGGGGTGCGGACCCTGATTGGCGTACATACCTCTCACGACAACTTGGCGGTGCGTCATCCTGATTTACCCTTGTGGGCCGGTGGAGACTCTTCGGAGGCTGTGGGGCAGGGCCAGTTCTCCAAGTGGATTAGTCGGGCGAAGCTTAGATACTACTTGTAAATATAAAAAAAAGTTAATTTATGAAAAATTGATCCCTTAACTTTAGCTTTTCTTTTCTCTACCTTTTGCCATAAATCGAAAAAGAACAGGGGGGGGGGGGGTTTGGAGAAACATAAGTCAGAAAATAAGTATTAAGTCCAAGCATGATCCAAATAAATTTTGATAATAATAGGTTAAACATAAGCTCATCTATTTGAATGTTCAACTCTATTTGACTTGGTTGATATGAAATGATCAACAAGCCCTGATTATATTTGGTTAATTTATGAAATTATACTCCGTGGTTCATATCGATGCACTAAATCTACATCTGGAACCAGGAGTAAGGTCCTAACATTTCATGCCCATCTACATGGCTAAGTACACAAACACATTAGTCCTATGTGTTGTGAGATGCATTGGCTCCTTAAATCTATAGGCACATGATATCTAGGGTAAGCCCTAAGCTAGTTCCATTAACATGAAAAGAAAAGTGAATAATAGAGTATATATAAAAAAATAAGTTGTCAATCCTACTCTATTACGCACATGCCCAATTTTCGTCTTAGTAGATTAAATTCGGCTTCGGGTAAGGGTTTGGTAAATAGGTCCACTAGATTCAACTTTGATTCCACGTATTCGAGTTGTATGGTTCCGTTAGCTACATGTTCTCGAATAAAGAGGTGTTTGACCTCTATATGTTTGGTCCTAGAGTGGCATATGAGATTTTTGGTTAAGTTGATTGAGCTAATATTATCTATGTGAGCTTTAATATTGTTGAAGTTTACATTAAAGTCTTGGAGAGTGTACTTCATCCAAAGAAGTTGAGCCACACACTCACCCATCGTGACGTATTCATCTTCGGTGGAAGATAAGGCAACACAGTATTGCTTCCTACTGCACCAACTCACTAGACTTGAGCCGAGAAGTTGACAACAACCACTCGTGCTCTTTCTATCAAGTTTACAACCGGCATAGTCTGAGTTGGAGTAGCCAATTAGTTTGAACTCGGTAGATCTAGGGTACCAAATACCTACGCTTAGCATGCCCTTTAGATACCTAAGGATACGCTTAACTAATGTTAGGTGAGACTCCTTAGCACAGGTTTGGAACCTTGCGCACATACTTACTACGAATAGTATGTCGGGTCGACTCACAGTTAAGTAAAGGAGACTCCCTATTATGCTCCTATAGTACTTTAGGTCAATAGGTTTTCCGTCTACATCTTCTCCTATATTAACATTTTTTGCCATGGGTATATTAATGATTTTATCATTTTGCATTCCAAATCGGTTAATTAATTCCTTAGCATATTTTTGTTGATGTAAATAGATTCCTTCTTTAGTTTGTTTAATTTGTAATCCTAGAAAGAAATTTAATTCTCCTACTAAATCCATTTCAAATTCACTCTCCATGAGTGAAATAAACTCGTTTAGTAGGATCGAATTAGTAGTTCCAAATATTATGTCATCTACATAGATTTGGGCTATAAAAATTTCTTTGCCTATGAATTTTACGAAAAGGGTCGGGTCGACTAAGCCTTAGCTAAACCCTTTAGACTTAAGGTATACAGAAATCCTCTTATACCAAACTCTAGGAGCTTGTTTTAGTCCATATAAAGCTTTATTGAGTTTAAAGACATGGTTGGGTTTATCTAAGCTTTCGAATCTTGGGGGTTGACTAACGTACACTTCTTCCTTAATAAGTCCATTCAAAAATGTTGACTTGACATCCATTTGAAACAATTTAAATCCTCCATGTGTAGCGTATGCCAACAACATTTGGATGGATTCTAATCTAGCTACGGGGGCATAGGTTTCATCATAATCTAATCCTTCTACTTGACTAAACCTTTTCGTGACCAATCTCGCTTTGTTTCTAACTACTTCACCTTTGTCATCAAGTTTGTTAAGAAGTCCCACCTTGTTCCAATAATTGATTTATCTTTAGGTAGTCGTACTAATTCCCAAACTTCGTTCCTACTAAATTGAGCTAGCTCTTCTTGCATTGCAATAATCCAATCGGGATCATGAAGAGCTTGTTCAATGTTTTGGGTTCGATTTTCAAAATCAAGGAGATTTGACTCAGATTTCTATATGATGATCTAGTTTGAAGCCCTAGGCTAGGATCACCTATCACTTAGTCGATAGGATGATTCGATTGAATCCTAGAATGACTTGGGTTAGGGTCACCTATTACTTGATCGATAGGAGGACTCGATTGAATTCTAGACTGGCTCGGATTAGGATTAATAGTAGACTCGATTTCAAGGTTAGAGTCGAGTCTGGTATGAATCGGTTCGCTAGTTAGTTTTACTTGGGTTCATTTCCTTCGTCGAATACTACATTAATGGTTTTCTCAATTCTAAGGGTGTCATTATTATATACCCTATAGGCTCTACTTGTAGTTGAGTATCCTTGGAAAATACCAGTGGAGGATTTGAATGTGAACTTTCCTAGGTAGTCCTTAGTGTTTAGGATATGTACCTTACATCCAAATACTCTAAAGTATTTAATGTTAGGTACTTTGTCATGGTAGATTTCGTATGATGTCTTAAGGTACCTCTTTACCATAAAAATTCTATTTTGGACACAAGTCATACTAATGGCTTCTGCCCAAAACCTATCAGGTAGGTTATATTCATTCAACATGGTCCTAGCGGCTTCTTGTAGGGTTCTATTTTTCTGTTCGACAAGGCTATTTTGTTGTGGGGTTCTAGGACATGAGAAGTCATGGTGGTATCCGTTTAGGTTGTAGAAATCAGTGAACCTGTGGTTTTCGAATTCACCACCATGATCACTTCTAAGTCTTTTAATTTTAAGGTTCTTTTGGTTTTCGATTAATTTAAACAAGTTAATGAGTTGGTCTAAGGTATCACTTTCGTGTTTAAGAAACCTAACCCAAATAAATATAGAATAGTCGTCAATTATGACTAGGCAAAATTGACTTCCATTTAGTGACTTGGCTCCATGAGAATCGAATAGATCCAAATGAATGAGCTCAAGCACACTTTTGGTCCGTTCTTGGTTAGTTAGTTGATGTTGTGTCCTAGGTTGTTTACCTTGTTGATAAGCATTACAAATTTTATTGTCTAAGTTGTTAAGGTTAGGCAGACCTCTGACTAAGCCACTCTGACTCATCTTGTGAATGAGTCTTGGGTGCGAGTGACCAAGTCGTCGGTGCCACAACCAAGATTCCTTTTGCTGTGTCATAAGACACTTGGTTGAGGAGTTAGGTAGATTAACAATGTAGATGTTTCTATTCCTAGTTCCTTTAAGTATTTTTTTTAGAGATTTCATTTGTTTTAATTAAGCATTCATTTTCTAAGAATATAACCTTATAGTTGTTATCATACAATTGACTTACACTAAGTAAATTATATTGAAAATCTTCGACTAATAAAACATTGTGAATTGTGAAATTGGAATTTAGCTCAATATCACCTAAACCGATGATTTTGAGCTTGTCGTTGTTTTCGAAAGCTTCCAACCCTTGTCGTTTGAATCTAAGATTCGAAAATTTAAGTTGGTCCCCAGTCATATGTTGGGACCACTCACTGTCCAATATTCATTGATCCTACACAAAAGGTAGTTGGATCGGATATTGGAATTTTAAGGGTTGGCTGAAGATTATTAGTCCTAGTTCATCTCACCCATTTCTACATGAACAAACACATTATCCTTATGTGTTCTTGTGAGATGACTTCAATTTTACTTGATTAATTTTAATGAATCGAAACTAGTCAACCTTGAGTTAGATTTGGATTTAACCCAAAGCTCACCAAGTCACCTTTTCAAGAAATTGGCTTCCAAGTCGTGGCGAGGCACAGAGGCCTTCTTTGATCGAAACAATGACCACTTCCTTAGACAAAGCCAAGTTTGAGAAAATAATGATTTGATTCACCTAAGATCACTTCCTGGTCTAACTAGTTAAGGATACGGCGAGGTAGCTTCAGCTAGTTTCACTTAGTCGAGTGCACCAAGCTAGATACACCTTATCTAACTCGGACACACAAGACTTCGCTTTCCTAGCATACTATCATCTCGCCGCATCCTAGAACTATGTTATCAAGTGTTGATGAGTTATAGTTCATATCTAACCATTCTAAAAATAAAATGAAAAAGACCTAAACATGCAAATTCTAAGTAATAGCACAAACAAATTTTGTACTAGCTCCCCCTGGACCATTAAATGGGTTCGGTCTTTCCACATAGTGAATTTGGTCCTTGGGAACCCAGTACTGGTTATATCCTAATTGAGAAATCAAGGTGGTCTTAGGGACCCATGCTTGGACATCTATTCTATTTCGACTTACAATTGACATATACGACTTGTTAGTCGTATTTGACCTAAACCCAAGCCTGACCTTGTTGTACACGGCCCTTTGCGATCCAAGTAAAAGGTCAAGTCCCTTGGATCCCAAAGTAAACCTTTCCAATGTATGCCTAAGGTCTTCAACTTGACTTTTCAAAAGTGAGTTCTCAACATGAGTTTTTCAACTCGAGTTGAGTCCTCCTCTTGAACTCGACTAGTCGAAGAGGTTAGGGAGACCTTGTGTTTAATGAGTTTAACCTCCTCAACTAAGGTCTTGACCTTGGACTCGAACTTAGCTAACTTTCTAGTTAAGAATTTAATTGCATTGTATAAAGTGCTAAGCAAAGATCAACTTACCTTAAGTGACTCTTTTGAACCGGATGCATATCCATGGCTTGTCTTGAATAGTGACTCGTCGTCGGATCCGAACTCGGACTCTTCCTCAGGTTCGGATTCTTGATCAGGCTCAGTCGATTTGTCCATAAGGATGAAATCATCGTCTTCCTCCTCCAACGATTCTTCCCAAGTAGTGTTAAGCGCTTTCTTGGTCTTGGGTTCTTTGTTCTTTAGTTTCGAACACTCCGACTTGATGTGTCCGAACCTGTTGCATTCAAAACATCTCAAATTCGAATTAGACTTAGGTTTACCTTAATTGATGGGTCGTATTTTTCTCTTGATCATCTTCCAAACTAGGTTCACTAGTTCGGTTTCCATTTTGGGGTCTACCTCTGACTTGTACTCGTACTCATCCTCTTCCTTGGGGGGTGGTTTGTTTGCGGCCTTCTTCTTCGAACCTGCAAGTAAGGCAATACCTTTCTCAGAAATCGAATTAGACTATTCATGGTATTCAAATTCTGAAAATAACTCATCTAATCTAATTTTTGAAAAGTCCTTAGAAACCTTGTAGGCATCGACCATGGATGCCCACAAGGTAGTCCTAGGGAAAGCAATTAAAGCATACCTTATAAGGTCTTGATTCTCAACCTTTTGTCCAATGGCGTGCAAGCTATTGACGATGTCTTGAATGCGGGTGTGTAGTTGTGTTGTTGTCTCGTGTTTCTACATCTTGAGATTATATAACTTATTAAAAAGCAAATCATGCTTACATACCTTCGCATCGTCGGTTCCTTTGTGTAGCTCTATGAGTTTTGTCCATAGATCTTTCAGGCTAATGAAGGGGTCGATGCAGTTTAGCTCCTCTTTAGACAAGCCGCATTGGAGGATTTGGGTAGCCTTTACGTCGGCTTCCACTTGTTTTTTCATGGCATTAGTCCATTGATTACAATCCAAGGATTCACCCACTTCATTAGTAAAAAGTGTGAATCCGATTTGGATTACGATCCACATCTCGATCTGGGTCTTAAGAAAGTACTTCATCCAACCCTTCCAATAATGGAAGTCATCTCCATTGTAAAATGGAGATCGGATGGTGCTAAACCGTTCGAGATGGGTCATTTAGACAAAATACGGAAAATGAGTACCTCGCAAAACAAAAACAATTGAAATGTACCAAGACTTTCTTCTTGGATTAGTAGTGCGGGAGAATGAATTTCAATGAAAAGGAAAAACTCGTAAAAACAAAAATAAATCTATAAAAATTTCTAGATTGGTGGTTTCACCAAATCATAGTGCCTTCGGCTCTGATACCACTTGTTGGATCGATTTGAGTGCTAGAGGGGGGGTGAATAGCACAAAAGAAACTTTTTCATTTCCGTTCAATATACGACACTTTTTGTTTTTACTTGGTTCACAGCCTTTGGCTACAAATCCAAGGCTCTAATCGTCCGAGACCATGTACGGAGGGCAATACACTAAAATAATCTCCTCCTCATTAGAGGTAGGAGACAACGGAATACAAAAAGCTCGAAAGAGATTAAGGTAGAGGGACACTCCCCCTCTCCATGTTACGATTAAAAGCTCTGAAATACAAATGAAATTGAATATAATGAAATAAAAAGTTACCGACGACTAAAGATTTAGAAGAAGAAGCTAGGGTCGTCAAAGTTTCTACAGTGCTTCGTCGATGTAGGATTGTCGGAGAATTGTTGCATTGCAAGAGAACTTGGAAGCACTTTGAATGATGGAAAAGGGGTGGAGAACCCCTACTTTTATAGCCTTGTGAAACCATAATCGTTGAGATGAGGTTTCATGAGGTGATGCCACCTAGCCCTTGAGAAATGGAGATAAGATTTGACTATCCTCGAGGCTGATCCTTGACCATCAGTCGACTGCTACCCTTACCAGTCGACTGTTGGAGGCATCAGTCGACTGATACAAGCCGTCAGTCGACTGATGGTAGGGTTTCTAGCTGCAATAAAGAGTTAGCTCGAAAATGTAGTTAATATAATTAAGTTTGATGGCAGTTTACCATCCAATCTCAACTTAGACCTTCCATGGGAGGTCTTGGTCGGATCGATGCCTAAGGACATCCCCGTACGGAGGTCACAACCTTACTTACACTCACTCACACGAGCTTACCTCAATCTTTTGTTGGAATGTATACTGAAAGTCTAGCTCTTTTTGTATGAACATTTTTATTTTGAAATAAGAATCACATGATCATTGTTTGCACTTTATATATTTATTATATATGTGTGCATATTGTCTAATATTTTACATTGTAGATAACATGGTGCTTGGTGTAGCACAGAAGATCATGTTATCAGTCCCTTGTAAAATATAAGTAGAGGCTCACGACCAAGATGGTTTTGGACAAACCATTGGCATGGTTGTAGTGTAGCTTGGTATTGTTTTGTCTTGAACATAGAGTTACACTAGTACACTTAGGTGTATTGAGTAGGACCGACATAGAGGTGATTCAATTTAGTACTGACTACATAATTGAATCGGACCTCGGATATTATGTTGTTCATGCTCTTAATCCCGATATAATAACGGGCACATGTACTTAGTATTTATTTCTTTGATTTACCAGTGGGTGAGATTTAGATGGATTAAATCAATATGCCCGGTAAGTTGGGAAATAATATTATTTACATGGTGTGTCGTTGATTATAGGAGGAAACCGTGTCCTATATATTAGGTTGATGATGTCCCCTTGAGGAGCTCATAAGGTTCATCATGTAAACCCAGCTAGTTGACTTAGTCAACATGATGATAAGGTTGAGTGGTACTACTCGAGGAATTAGATGTTAATTAATTGATGGTCAGTAAATCAATTAATTGACGGACATTCGATATCTTAAACATGGGGAGATAAATGCACAAATAATATATGGAGCCCATATTAATTTATGGGGGTTGGTGAGGTAGTTATATGATGATCCTCTAGTGGAATGGAACATCATTAATGGATCAAGTTTGTGTGGTTCCGATCCATCAGGTGGCCAAGATCCAACTCCTCCTTATGGTCCCTATCGTAGCCTAATATAATCCTTGTGAAGTCTAGATCCAAGAATGTAAAACAAAACCTAGAACCAACAGTTGGAATTAAATCCCTAGATCCGATGGTCGGATGAAATCCTAGAACCAACGGTTGGGATTAAATCCCTAGATCCGATGGTTAGGATGAAACCCTAGAATCGACGGTTGGGATTAAATCCCTAGATCCGACGGTTGGGATAAAACCCTAGATCCGACGGTTGGGATGAAACCCTAGATCCGACGGTTGGGATGAAATCCTAGATCCGACGGTTGGGATAAAACCCTAGATCCGACGGTTGGGATAAAACCCTAGATCCGACGGTGGAGATTAAATCCCTAGATCCGACGGTGGAGATTAAAGGAGGCTTAAGCCCAATTCTATAAATAGAGGCTTAGGCTTGGGCGGAAAAAAAAAGATTAGAGAATTAGGGTTTGGCTCTTCCACAAGTGGGCGGCTAGGGTTTTTGGGCGGCTAGGGTTTTGGAGCAAAACAAGTGGGCGGCAACCTTCTTCCTTCTAGTTGATTGTCGGCGCCCATCCTCCTCCATCAACACTTGGTCGGCGCCCATCCTAGAGGCCTCTCCCTTCTTCCTTGGCCGGCGGTTCTCCTTCCATTGGTGGCCGGCGTTCATCTTCCTCCCTTTCTCCTTGGTGGCCGGCGGCAACCCTTCTTCAAGTTGGCCGGCGCTTCATCCATTTGATCCTTGGCCGGCGGTTGCACCAAATTCCCTAATTTGGTGGCCGGTTCTAGAAAGGATAGGTATTTGTTGGTTCTTCTCTTTGTTCACAGCGGACAAGGTAGAGGAGAACGTGATCTAGAAGGCTTCTACTCGTGGAGGATCTCCGTCCACACATCGTCCACGAGAAGGATAGGACATACGGTAGAAGATCGTAAGGTATAAAGTTTTATAACTTTATTTTACAGATCTGAGCATGTTCTTTTATGTTTTGATTATATATGTGTGTGTATGAATATTAGACAATATGCACACATATATAATAAATATATAAAGTGCAAACAATGATCATGTGATTCTTATTTCAAAATAAAAATGTTCATACAAAAAGAGCTAGGCTTTCAGTATACATTCTAACAATCTCCCACTTATACTAAAAGACAATGCCGTCATCACTCTGCCATACATCTGCTCCCCATGTCCTCCACATGCCTATCAAACGCTTTCGCTGGAAGGGCCTTAGTGAATGGATCCGCCAGGTTATCCTCTGATGCAATCTTGGCGGCAACCCTTCTTCAAGTTGGTCGGCGCTTCATCCATTTGATCCTTGGCCGGCGGTTGCACCAAATTCCCTAATTTGGAGGTCGGTTCTAGAAAGGATAGGTATTTGTTGGTTCTTCTCTTTGTTCGCAGCGGACAAGGTAGAGGAGAACGCGATCTAGAAGGCTTCTACTCGTGGAGGATCTTCGTCCACACGTCGTTCACGAGAAGGATAGGACATACCGTAGAAGATCGTAAGGTATAAAGTTTTATAACTTTATTTTACAGATCTGAGCATGTTCTTTTATGTTTTTTTTTTTGATGAAGGTAAATATATATCATCAAGAAAAGCACAATCATACAAAATCCTTAAATGCACACTCATGTCATGTCTGACGATGTGTCAGATCTGAGGTGTATCAAGGGGCGTACATGTGCTCACGTGGGTACCTGACCTCTCATGTGTACTAATTCTCTCATGAGTACATACACTCATACATGCGTACATAGTCCACCTTTCCCTCTTGCAGAGTGCAAGTCCATCTCACATTTCCTTTCACACATCCGTGTTGTCTCCTTGTCTTCACCATTCCATGTGTTCCTTTATGTGTTGTCCATCCATGTCCTTCGTTGCCGTCACTCTTGTGTGATAACCATCCAATATTCGCCACTTTTGGTAAGTGACCAACCTTCAACGGATTTGCCTTGTCTTTACCGCAGCCATTTGCTACGGACTAGATAGGCCATTCAGGTGGGCCTATTCACCTCTATTAGGCTTATTGGCCAAGCCTCAGCCGTAAACGGATTTAAAGTGTCTTTACCGCAGCCGTTTGCTCCGGACTAGAGAGGCTATTATTGGCTTCCCCTTCACCTTTTTTTTTTTTTTTTCAAAACCGCCCTGGCGAAATCTTAAGTTGGGCAAAACCGCTCTGGCGTTGAGCAAAACTGCCCTGGTAAAACCGCTCAAAACCTGCCCTGGGGAGCTTGTCTTTACGTAAAACCGCCCTGGGTAGAGCCGCCCTGGCAGGTTTATCTTTGCGCAAAACCCCCTGGGGGAATACCGCTCTGATGGTCTGGATTGGGCAAAACCGCCCTGGAGTTGCGTTAAACCGCCCTGCCCTCATACCGCTCTGATTTCTCTGGAATCTAAAATTGCGCAAAACCGCCCTGAGGCAATACCACCCTGAGGCAATACTGCTCTGATGCTCTGGATTGGGCGAACCGCCCTGGAGTTACGTAAAACCACCCTAGCCCAATACTGCCTGGCCCAAGACCACCTTGAGCTAAAACTAGCCTGAGAAACCACCCTGGACTCGAAACCGCCCTGGAAAACCGTCCTGGAAAACCACCCTGCCAGCCACTCCTTTGCGCCAAAAACTACCCTGAACTAAACCGCCCTGCCAGCCACTCCTTTTGCACCAAAAAAACCACCCTGGACTAGAAACCGCCCTGGAAAACCGCCCTTGGAACACTCCTTTATCAAAACCACTCTGGATGGAAACAACTCTAAACCAAAAAACCACCCTTAACTAAACCGCCCTGCCAGCCACTCCTTAGCGCCAAAAACTACCCTAAACTAAACCGCCCTGGAGTTTTTTTTTTTTTTTACAGGGATATCCAGAGCAAACCAACGCTCTGGTGTGAGGATTTCCAGGGCGAGGAGTGCCCTGTACAAAGACAAAACCGAAGAAATAAACAGAAACAAAGAAAGAGAGATCAAAACAAAAGGAAAAAAGAAAAATATAAAAGAACGGAAATACACTCATGTTATTCCCGGTGGGTATTGAATCCTTTTGTTCTCCGCTGTTCTGAAAACATGTATTTGGATCTTCCTGTAAAGCAAGTCTCCATCAAATCTTTCTCCTTCAAACCTGCTTGCATTTCGAGCTCTCCATACTAGGTGGATCATTCCTGCCATGCCAAGGTGCCTAAATCGATTCATGTCAGTGGCCCTTTTGTATCTTGTTCTGAAAATTCTGAGCATGTGGCGGCATGTGTTCATTTCTGTTCTCATCTTCATCCATCGTCGGACTCGCCCCCATACTTGCTTGATCGGTGCACATTGAAAAAACAGATGGTCCATTGTCTCTTCCTCCTGGCCACAGAAAATGCATTGCCTGTCCTCCAAAAATTCCTATCTTGCTCGCACAGGGAGTTTACCTTTGGCCAGCATCCATAGGGTGAAAGCATGACTTGGTTGTATATCTTTATGCCATACCGTTGCAGCCCATGGCTTCTTTTCCCCTCTTTCCCGAAAAAAATCATATGCACTTCGTGTTCCTTTATTCCTTTGCCTGAACCATGATGTAAGTAACTGCGCTGCTTGCTCCTTATCTCCCACAGAAACTAGTATTTTATCCTTGATGTAGATTAGTGTCTTGATAAGGGGTGAGTCCTTGTGTTTGCTTCGCCATTCCCATATTTCTCCTCCATCTATGTATGTGTGGTGTACCCATCTAATCCATAATGTGTCCTCCTTGCATTGTATCCGCCACAGTAACTTTGCTAGGAGGGCTAGGTTCTAGGCTTTCAGTTCTTGCAGTCCCATGCCTCCCTCCTCCTTCGGTTTGCACATTTCTGCCCATGCTATTGGAGGATTCTTGGTTGTCCACATGAACGCTCTGCAGGTGCTATAGATTTTTTCAATGACTCCTATCGGCAGCGGCAATATGGACATCCAGTAGCTTTCGACACCCTGAAGGACCGAGGTAATGAGCTGACTTTTCCCTGCATATGAGAGCGTGTTTCTTGGCCAGATTTTTATCTGCCTGTCCAGTGTGTCTGTTAGCGCACTATAGTCTGAAATTCTCAGTTTTTTTGATGCAATCGGAACCCCGGATATACATGCGGCATGCGCCCTTCACGGAACCCGATGATAGCGTGATCTCTCCTTGATTGTCGTATGAACTCCTGCCAGGAAGATGTTAGATTTTGCCATGTTCGCATTCAAACCTGCCATTCCAGCAAACTGTGATAGGCACTCCATTAGCACCTTGATCGTCGATTCATCCCCACGCCCCAGAAGCAGCAAATCATCAGCATATACTAAATGCACTATCCTTAGTTCCTCGCACTTAGGGTGGAAGTGAAAATCTGACCTGCATGTTTGTTTGGCTAGTAGCCTGGATAAATATTCCATACACATGCCAAAGAGATATGGGGATAGGGGGTCCCCTTGCCTGAGTCCTCTGCCTCCTGCAAAGTAGTCGTGCATGTTCCCATTGATAATTACTGAGAAAGAAGTGGTGGTGACACATTCCTTAATCCATTCTATAAATCTATCCGGAAACTGCAGCGACCGGAGGACATCCTGCAAAAATTCCCAGTTCACCGAATCAAAGGCCTTTTGTAGATCAACCTTCAGTATACATCTCGGAGAAATTCTTTTCCTTGTGTAACTTCGCATCAATTCCTGGGCCAGGTGGATGTTATCCGATATGCAACGACCTTGAACAAAAGCAGTTTGCGCCGGATTCAGGAGGTGATCAGCAATTTCTGCAATTCTGCTGGCTAAGATTTTGCTGATTATTTTGTAGATCACTGAACAGCATGAGATTGGTCTGTAATCTTGCACTTTACTCGAATGCTGAGACTTAGGTACCAGGGCAATTAGGGTGTGGTTCCATGTTTTGAGTAGCTAGCCATTCTCAAAGAATTCTGTGATAGCAGCTACCACATCATGCTTGACAGTATCCCACGAGTGCTTGAAAAATTTTGAGTTATACCCGTCTGGTCCTGGAGCTTTGAGATCCCCGATCCCATATAATGCATCTTTGATTTCTGCTTCTGTTGGAATCCTGACCATTCGCAATTGCTGTGTCTCCGTTAGCTTCCTACCAAACTCCATGCAGGCACCTTGATATTGACTTCTGCTTCCCTGCTCTCCCAGCTGTCCCTGAAAATATTGTAGGAACTCTCTCACTACTTCCTCATGCGAGCTCGTATGCTCCCCATTACTCTTTTCAACCGCTGTTACTTCCCTCCTCTTATTGTTTCTTTTAACCAGTGCATGAAAGTAGGAGTTATTTCTGTCAACATCCCGCATATATTCATGTTTGGCACACTGCAGATAGAATAAGTATTCTGCTTGTTCCAAAGCTTCCACCTTCTTCCTCATGAGTAGGTACTCATCCTCCATCCGACCCTCTGAAAGTCCTTGTTGTTGCATCCCTTCTAATTGCTCCCGACCAAGTTTAACCCTCTCCTGAATGTGTTGGTAGTGCAGTTTATTGAGCTGTCTGAGTTGTAGTTTTAGTTTGGTGAGCTTGTGTCGGAGTCTGTATTGCGCTGTCCCCTCCACTACGTTGGCTCCTTGGCTGCTCCAATTCTCCTCTACTAGCTGTCCATAATTGGGGTGCATTGTCCACATGTTGAAAAATTTGAATGGCCTTTTCTGCTTCCCTGCTGCTTCTAACACTGATACAATGCATGGCGTATGATCTGAGACTGTTCCGGGGGTCTGAAAATCGGCAAAGCTGCTACGTTCTTGCTCTATCCATTCTTTATTCACCATTGCCCTGTCTAATTTACTTACCACCTTGCCATTTGTCCACGTGTACCTGCATCCTATAGAGCGAAGGTCTTCAATTTCGGCTTCCAGGGCAAATTTCCGAAAATCTGCGGTGCTATATTCTGTCACCGGGAGGCCTCCACATTTGTCCATTGAGGATAAGTGAGAATTAAAATCTCCTAGGATTAACCACGGCATTTTGATGCTTCCTGCAATTTGTTGGAGTGTAGTCCACATTGTTTTCCTACTCACATTGGACAGTTGACCATAGACAAATGTTGCTGCATATTCTAGTTTTGTCACCTTGCACTTGATTGTCACATGTATCAGTTGCTCCTCCCATCTTCCAATGTCCAGCATGATGTTTTGAGGGTCCCATATCAGCAACATTCTACTCCTGGAGAGGTTTCCTAATCTCTGTTCCGTCTCCCACTGCTTGAATTTTTTGACTTTCAGCGTTTGGTAGTATTAAATCGATTAATTTGGTCTCAAGGATGCGAGTATACTCAACTTCGCATTTCGAAGAGGTCTATCACCGCTTTACCTTGAGGACTTTATTTAGGCCCTTATGTTCCAAGCACCAATCTTCATGGCTGCCAAACTTCCTTTCTTTTCTTGTGTCCTATCTTGCTCCCTTCCCCCTCTTCCTGTGTTTGTTTTCCCCTTCCATAGTGCATCCCCTATTCCTTCTCCTTCACCCCCAATGCTTGTCTCTGTCTCTCCCTCTTCACACACAGCAGCATCACCTGCTTGGCCCTTATTTACTTGTCCACTGTGTTCAGTATTTGCCTCTTTCATCCTTCTACTCCAACCAGTTGCTGGGAGCACTAGTATGATCATTGGTGGACTATACTTCTGTATCTCGCCAGTATTTTGCTCATGGTTTGTGCTGTCACCCTCTTCCTGTATTGTCTCGGTCACTTGTATCTCTTGCATTGCTCTTTCCGCATCTTTCCCTGATTCTTGCTTGTCACTACATTCGTTGTCATCGCCCTCATCGCAGTTCCCCTGCGGTACTTTGATGATGGGTACGTTATTCAGATCATACCTCTCCTTATGCATCTTCCTTCTGGTACCTCCCTGCCCTAGTATACCTTCTTCCATATCCCCTTCCTTATCAGATCGCATCCATCTACCTGCCTTCCTTTGATAATCCTGTTTTCCTTTTCCTTTCGCTTGTTTCTGCCCCACTTTCTCCTCCATTAATGTCCCATGTTGTTCTCGTTCCCTCCTCCTTTTGTTTTCCATGGGATTATCTTGGCCACTTTGTTTCCTCTGCCGTTGGTTCTGCCTTGCCTGCTCTGGCGTGACTTCTGCCTCCTCAGACTCTTGATTTACCTCTTGCATTGTCGACAGTAAGATATCATCCTGAGCATTCCCCCCCCCCATCATCCTGAGCCTCCTCAATATGGCTTAGTTCCTTCTTCTGCAGTAACTGTCATGTTGTCACTGGCATGATGACTTCTGATGCCCTACTATTTGTTCTTGCATTTGTTCTTTGGTTTTTGAAATTCCCCTGCTGGCATTCCAGGCTTGAGTCACTGTGATCTAATTCCCCTACTTTCCCTTTGCATGGCTTATCAGATTCTAAGTGGATGGGGGTTTGGTGTTGTAGTTGCTGTTCCTGAGGTTCTATTACTTCTGTTTCCTCAATCTCCGGTAGTGCCACTTGTTGGTGACTTACCTTATGTCCATGCTTCCCCTTCTGTCGTAGTTGTGTTATAATACTCTGCCCTTCTGCCTGCTCCTCATCCTTATCCCTTTCCTGTTCTTGCATGCCCATTTTCACCATTTCATTTATGACATTCCTTGCTTGCTCACCTGATACTATATCTGATACTGCATTCAGATCACCCCTCCCTATCCCTTTGTGTGTTTCCTTTCCCCCCAGCTTGTTCTCATGCATGTTGTCTTCAGTTATTCGGGCACTTCCTTCCCCCTGCCACCTTTGTTTCCTTGGAGTTAGCCTGTCTTTTGCACTTCCCAATAGTTGATCCTTCTGTTTGCACTGCCTCTGCCAATTTCCCTGATTCCTTCGATACCCTGAATATTGCATTTGGCTCACGTGACTTCCCAGACTCCTTGGTAACCCTGTTCCTGCCTTCCTTATCTGAGTGTGGTATGTTTGTTGCATCTTCCTTTTACCTTTGATTTCCCATCGACCTGTATTGTCCATTGCAGGTTCCCATTCATTTCCCTCCTCCCCTACCATGCTTCCTTTTACTCTTGTACCTGTATCTATATTAATTTGCACATCATCCTCCATTCCCACGCTTGTGTTGTTAATGTCTGTTGTGTATACCGTTATTTGGCGCTCTTTTGCATCTGTAGCTCCTTTGTAGGAATGACTTCATGGTGATGGCCCATTTGCTTCGCCACCATGATATTTCAAAACTGATTCAAACTTGATCTCCAAATCCACATCAGTCCCATCTGGTAGGGTTATAGCAATTGTTGTAGGTAGCTCTTTGGATATATCCATTTCCACTAGTACTCTAGCATAGTTAACCCGATCCCTTACTTTGGTATATCTGTCTGTATACAACGGTGTGCCAACCTGGGAGGCTACCTTGCTTAGCCCTGAGATAGACCAACAGTCTAGCGGTAGTCCATGGATTTGCATCCATAATGGGATCTGGGCTTGTACCTCTGGCGTGAAGGAAAAACATGGCGGCAACAGCTTGAGATATAGAGGGCTTCCATAAATGACATATGGTCCCCCTGTTACTACCGCATCCCTTAGGTCTTTGTTTGCGAATTTAAATACCATCCATAACGAGTTGTGTGTAAGGAGCTTGTGTGGCGCCTTCCACCTCGCTGTGAGTTCTTTCATTGCTCTCCATCCTGGGAATCACCCTATGAACCGGCCAATCAGGCAGAACCCTACCGACTCCTCCAATCCCTCCATATCATTTGCATCTAACTTTGCACGCCCTTCCTGCCTCTGAACTGGCTTCAGCGTTGTATCTGCTGCACATACCCTGTTTTTCTTGAAAAGATCTGCCCACGCTCCCCTTCTTTTTGCACTCAATGGAGGTGCTGGTGCCACCACCCGTGGCTCCTGCTCTGTTGCTTCCATCTCCCCCTTTCCTTCTCCTTCCTTGACTTCTTGCACTCCTTCTGGCTGCAGATGCCTTCCCATCATTTGTGGCTCTCCCGAACCTCTGTTCTTTTATGTTTTGATTATATATGTGTGTGTATGAATATATATTGTATAATCATGGACCCCGAAGACAAACACAAAAACCGGCGATCCGTCCGTCGTCTCTTCCGCGGCTAACCAACTAGAAGAGTTGTGTTGCTTGAACAACTAGTTTGTTCAAGTGACCACTCAAGTTGTTAGCACGACGACGAATAGGTTGTGTTAAGGAAACTCATCCCATCTGGATTAATTCTTTCATTAGTGAAAATTTTAATCCGGGGACATGGGAGCCAATGAGCCTCCGAAGCGACCACCTACAACTTTACCCTTGAAGCTTCACTTACGGTCTTCACTTGAGTTCTTCGGCTCCCTCCGAAGTCCTCCCGGTGTCGACCGACCACCATGGTTCCCTCTGAGTATTGCAAACCTTTGGCTTAGCTTAGCAATTTTACACACTTGATTCAGCTCATGAGATAACAAAGTAAACTTAACTTTGTGTATTTGCTATAATCAAAATTCAGGTTCGATTCAGGTGCCTACTACACCAACATAGTGAAGGTCAGACTTGCATGGGAACCCATGGTTCAAAGCTCGAAAGGAGCTATTTCTAGTTTCTCGGTCAAGAAGAGGATGACTAGTCCTCGGCAACCTCCACTGAAAAAAGTGATTCTGCACCAAGTGTCATTTTCGAACAACATCTTGAGGAAGGAGCTACCCTTTCATTTCCATCCTTCACATATTTATGAATATAATAGTATCTTGGAGTTGAAGGAGTTCTTGAGTCATTTAGAAAACTCGACTCTCTTGCACCAGTATTTAGAATGGGTCAAATGCTGAGTATTCCTCATGGCCTTAGTTGGGAATGCACAACAGTGGTTTAGCACTTTATCACCCAAGCCTATTCAACCATCAAAAGGCTTTGTCGCATTGTTCTCATGTCATTTCTCAATATCCAAAAGGAATTAGCCTGTTCCTCTCAGCTTATTCAATCTCATGTAAAAACTGCAAGAATCCCTATAGGAATACAAACAGAGGTTTACCTATGTTGCTTTGAAGATACCCTCAGCAGTGGTAGAAATCTTAATAGGTGCCTTCACATAAGGGATTCACAAGGGCGCAACTTCTTCTGCTTGTTGCAAAGAAGCCCCAACATAACTATGATGAACTTCTCACCTGAGTGAAGAGTACATTAACATGGAAGAGGCTCAGAAAACCCATCTAGGGTAATGAGGGTCTCGATCGGTGAAGGCCCCAGAGCATTTTGTCGAGGCTTGATTTCCTCCTCGATCTTCCCTTCCTCACTATCATGCCTACACTATCCCTTTCTGGGTCTCAAAGGAGAGGACTCTATAAATATGTGAGGATCAATAACTATTAATGTAACAACCCAAATTTTAGTTCCTATACTTTTATTTATTTATTTAGAGAAAAAAATAGAAATAAGAATAGGAAGAAAAAAAAGGGAAAAAAAATCGAATAAATTGTTTGTTAGCCGGGGCTCGAACCATGAACCGTTGGTTTGGGAGAATAGGCTTCCTACCACTAAGTCATAAGATTACCAATGAGTAGGATATAACAAAATATATCTATAGGCAGGAAAAAGAGAGAAGTTGGTTAATTTGGCTAATCATTTAAAGGGGTAATTAGGTTAAGGAAAATCCTAGTTTATATATTTTTTTTCTTTCCTCTCCCTAAACTCCATGTTGAAACCCTTCCAGCTGTCGAAGCCCTCATCTTCCTCTCTCTCATTTTTTTCTCACCGCAGAATTTCTCTCCTCCTCTTCTCTCCAAACACCGCCCATCTCATCCCTCTCCCTCTCTCTCGATCTTTCATTTTTTTTCAGTTGCCGAACTCTCATCTTTATCTCTCTCTCGTTCTTCCTTCGCGGAATAAAAAAAAAAAAGGAGAGCCTCTATAATTTCTCCACCGTGGGATAATTCAAGAGGGGATTTTCAAAAGGGATCTCCTCAAGGACTTGGTAGAGGATCATGCTAAAGCAAAGGAACACGTATGAGGTCTTCTCTTTATGAAATTTAATGGTATAAATTGGTGAAAAAGCGTAGGAAGTAATATTGCTCACCTGCAGTATAAGTAGTTATCGTATATCATTGATATATTTTTTTTTGTGCTTGTTATTTCCAGTTACATGGTTGAGCAGTTTATACGCATGTATATGAGCCAGTTATGCATGGTATTTCTAGTTACATGATTTTTACCCGTTATGTCATGTTTGACTTAGTATCATGTTTAGATCATAGATAAGAATGTGATTTATGATCATGCATGTTATACATGAGTTGTAGCTTACAATCATATGCATGGTGTAGAGTAAGATGTAAAAATATTTCCTTTATAAAGAAAATTTAAATATGCTCCCCGTTCGAATTGGGGATTAAGAGCACAACGATCTTCAGTATGCTCCCCATTTCAGTTTTGGGGGTCAAGAGAATAATGGTCTTTATGGTGCTCCCCATTCGTGGTTTAGGGGATTAAGAGCATTTTTTCAGTATGTATAAGAATATAAGTATAAATAAAGTATTTTACTTTTGACAGGGCATGTACCGGGCATCAGTTTCATCCACGGGCCAAGGCCCTTAGTTTCAGTTACCCTAGTAGGTTCGGTGGTTGGCCACCCTGGCCTATTAGAAAAGCATGTTGGATCGAGAAGCGTCGCTAGAGGGGGGGTGAATAGAGAACGTAGAATTTCTTTTCGTTCGTTTACTTTCATTAAAACACGAGTAGACACAGCGGAAAAATAAGAAGACAAGTTTATTTTTACTTGGTTCACAACCCAACGATTGCTACTCCAAGGCCCTAACGGTCCTAGACCGCGTACGGAGGGCAAAGCACTATAACGTCTCCTCCTCGTTGGAGGTAGGAGACAACGATCACAAAATCAGAAGTACGAGGATGAGGCAACAAGCCTACCTCACCTCGTTATGAATAAAAACAAAGAATACAATAATAAAAGCAATTACTTACTACTGTTGCCGACGAAGAGGATTAGAACTTGTTGTCGCGTCGGCATTATGATGGTGTTGGAGCTTTGGCGTTGTAGAAGCACTTGAGAATAATCTTGATGATCTTTGGAGCTGGAATCCTCCCCTCCTTTTATAGATTTTGGCCTCTGAATATGTCTCCTAATGTTTTGGAATAGATCCCGAAGTTGTACAAAATTTTATCATGAAGTGGCCGCGTCAAACATTATCTGTTTTGACCAAGCGCAAAGGCTGATTCGTCGCCATCAATCGACTGATGCCTCCCATCGATCGGTGATGAGCATCGATCGCCCCGCCCAAATCAGATCGGGTTAGCACGAAAAATGGTAAATACGATGATTTCTAACCGTCCGATCTCGACCTAGACCTTCCACAGGAAGTCTTAGTCGGATCGTCGCTTACGGTCGTCCCCATAAAGAGGACACGACCTTACCATCTCTCACTCATACGAGCTTACCTCGATACTTACTTTGTAGCTCTCGCTTCCGACCTTCCACTCGATTCCTTCGTCTCCCTCCGAAGTCACTCGAGTGTCGCCCGACCACCGCGGCTTCCTCCGGGTGTCGCTAGCCTTCAGCTCTAGCTTTAGTACTTTTCTGCACACTCGATTTAGCTCGTGAGATAATGATGTAAACTTAACTTTGTGTCTTTGCCATAATCAAAACACAGGTTCGATTATCTAGTGCCCCTGCACCAACAAAGCGCGCATTGGTACTATGTCGGGCCGATATTCAGAATGATTATTAATTTGAAGTATAAGTATAAGTAAAAGTTTTCAAAGTTAATCATTCCAGTTCAGATACATTGTTTACAAGTTTTAAAATACTTAAGAGCATGGTTTATACAAGAGATATGTACTCAGAGTTATGATTTCCAGTTATGCTTGCATGTGTATCAATGTATCAAGGGTAAGAAAATAGTATGCATGAAGAATAATAATGTGTGTGAGAAACAAAAATGAAGATTAAGTTGGAGTAGTAAGGATTTTCTTCAAGTACTCCCCCTTGAGGAAATCTCCCCCTTGACCGAGGGTGAGTCTTGAAGAAAGACCTTACTCCTCCCCCTTGAGGGTTGCAATCTAGAAAGAGTTTAAGTAATTAACATTACTTAAAGTTGACCTTAGTGAAACGTTTAAGTTAAGAAAACTTCTTAACTTAGCCTTTACTTCCATTTAGTTAACAAAAATGAGTTAAGTGAATTTTCAAGTTAAGTAAATTTTCAAAACTTAAAGTTAAGTTTTCATAAATATGAAGTGAGTTAAGTTATAAAAAAAAATTGATCCCTTAACTTTGGCCTTTTTCTCCCCCTTTTTCCATATATCAAAAAGAGTGGGGGGGTGTGAAAGAAAAAAATAAGTATTAAATTTAAAATCCAAGCATGTTCCATATTATTTTGAAAATAATATACTAAAAATAAGCTCATCTATAAAATGTTCGACTCATATTTGGCTTGATTGATATGAAAGATCAACCAGTCCTGGTCAGAGTCGGTTAGTATGTATTATTATACTCTATGGTTCATGGCGATACACTAGCTCTACATCTGAAACCAGGAGTAAGGTCCTAACATCTCACGCCCATCTATGTGGCAAAGTACACAAACACATTAGTCCTATGTGTTGTGAGATGTATTGGCTCCTTAAATCTATAGGTGCATGATATCTAAGGTATGTCCTATGCTAGTTCCATGAAAATGAAAAGTAAGAAATAGTAGTAAGAAAATATAATTTGTAAGTTCCTATTCTATTATGCACATGCCCAATTTTCATATTAATAAACTAAATTCGGCTTCGGGTAGGGGTTTAGTAAATAGGTTTGCCAAGTTAGACTTCGATTCGACGTATTCGAGTTGTATGGCTCCTTTGGCCACATGTTCTCAAATGAAATGGTGTTTGACCTCTATATGTTTGGTCCTAGAGTGACATATCGCATTCTTAGTAAGGTTAATTGAACTAATATTATCTACGTGAAGTTTAGTATTTGTAAAGTCTAAATTAAAGTCGAGGAGAGTGTGCTTCATCCAAAGAAGCTGAGTGACACACTCACCCATCGCGATGTATTCGGCTTCGGTGGTAGATAAGGCAACACAATGTTGCTTCCTACTGCACCAACTCACTAGACTCGAGCCGAGAAGTTTACAACAACCACTCGTACTCTTTCTATCGAACTTACTACCGGCATAGTCCGAATCGGAGTAGCCGGTTAGTTCGAACTCGGTAGATCTAGGGTACCAAATACCGACATTAAGTGTACCCTTTAGATATCTAAGGATACGCTTGACTAGAGTTAGGTGAGACTCCTTGGCACAGGTTAGGAACCTTGCGCACATACTTACTACAAATAAGATATCAGGTCGGCTTGTAGTTAAGTAAAGAAGACTCCCTATTACGCTTCTATAGTATTTTAAATCAATTAAGTTTTCGATTAAATCTTCTTCTATATTCACATTAGTTGTCATTGGGGTATTAATAATTTTAGTGTCTTGCATTCTAAAGCGTTTAATTAATTCCCTAGTATATTTGCATTGATGTAGGTGTTGGTGCAATCGGCCCAGGTTGACTCGAGTTTGACTCGAGCAGTACCTTGATAGTATTTTGATGATAGACAAAACTCATGACATGGGATTGTCATGGGAAAGTCTAACATGGGGTTGGCATGGAAAATCCAAGCATGGAGCTTGGTGTGGAAGTCCAAGGGGGAAGCCCTGGCATGGGAAAGTCCAAAGCATTGCGAAGTCGTGCGCTTGGTGCTTGGCATGGGAAATCCAAAGCATTGCGAAGCCGCGCGCTTGGTGCTTGGTGAGAAATGCATTGCGAAGTCGTGCCCTTGGTGCATTTGGGAAGTCTTGAGAACTTGGCAAGTTCACTAGGCTCGGGTCCTTGAGTCGGTGAAGGATGGCATTGCGAAGCCGTGCGCTTGGTGCATCCGAGGGACCTCAGACGGGGAGTGAATGGAGTGAGCCCAAAGGGAAGCATACTTCTAAGGCATGAGACGCGAAGGATGGCGTTATGAAGTCGTGCGCTTGGCACATCCGAGGGACGTAGGCCGAGGGAAGAGAGCTTCGGTGGGGAACTCCATGAGGGATAAGGTGGACTTGGCCAAGTGGCTAAGACTGAGTGTCGGAGGCTCAAACATCGTTATGTTTGAGGTTTTAGCCGACATCAGTTGACTGGCATAGGTGCCAGTCGACTGCTCTAGGTCGTATGAGTTTGACCAGTGTTCGACTGAACCAAGTCTGGCTGATCGATCGCCGAGGAGGGCATGATCGTTGGGAGAATCGATCAGCTGCCGAGGGATGGCAATAATCGATGACACTGCGAGCCGCAGAATGGAGTCGAGCTTCGCCCGACTCGGTGATGGATGATCGATCGGTGATGGGGTCATCGATCGTGATGTGTGATCCGTTGGAACTTAACCAGCGTGGATCTCAGTCGTTGTGAGACAACGGCTCACGGGACGATCGTGATGGTCACGATCGATCGGTGATGGGCGTGAAATCGTCACGAGTTATAAATGGAGCTCGAGTTGGAGGATTTCGCCAAGGTTTTTGTGGAGCTATTAGAGGGGAATTGTTGCTGCATTCCAGTCCTTCAAGAGCCAATCAAAGCAAGCAACAAACAAGTGATCAAAAGCAATCGGTGAAAAGTGTTTCTTTTGTATTGTATTTGTATTCTTGTTTGTATTTGTATATTACTGTTGTAATTTCTTGTGAGAGGTTTCTCCACCTCCGACGTGTAGTCGAGAAGGAGTTTGAGTATTGTCGTGTGCATCTCTAGAGCTCGTTGAGCTCGCCCCGTGGAGTAGGAACCCTAAGGTTCCGAACTACGTATATGCTTGCGTATTTGGTGTGCTTGTATTGTTGTTAGTATTATTCTTGTTTTATTGTTTCCGCTGCGCTAACGACAATCGTAGACAAGCAACGCGACGAGAACGAGCGAATTACGACATCCAATGAACGAGAGCTATTCACCCCCCTCTAGTCGGCCGTTTCGATCCCCCAACAAGTGGTATCAGAGCAGAGGTCGCTCTTCAAGGACTAACCGCCATGAGAGCACTACAAGATGGCCGGCTACAACCTCCAACCACCAAAATTCGAAGGAGATTTACTATGGTGGAGAAGGAAAATGGAGGTATACCTAGAAACCGATTTTGATTTTATGCTAATCTTAGAAAACGGTTTCAAATTGCCTAGGGATGAAAGAAATAAGCAAATTGAGAAGTCAAGGTGGACCCAAGACCAAATCAAAGACTTTGAGACAAATCACAAGGTAATCGAATTGCTTAGTGATTTGATTCTTAACAACATTTGGTCTAGATTGGGTAATTTTAGGGATGCAAAGGAATTATGGGAGAAGATAATGAAATTTCAAGAAAGTTCCCAATCGGCACAAGTAGAGGAAGATGCCTTGGAAGAAAGCCCATCCACATTTGAAGACGTTAATGATTTGGTGGAGACTTCCACCTCTAGCATTGGGGGGGAGGAAAGGATTTCCACTCCGGAGCCAAGTCAAAATGAAGCATCTACCTTCGGAAGAAATGACCAAGAGGCTTCCACCAACTCCCTAGGTGACTCATGTAGTATAATTAATCGTAAAGATTATATTATTTGTTTTGAGTGTAGGGCGAAAGAGCATTACAAGAGAAAATGCCCAAAATTGGCTAAGGAAAAGGCATCCGCACCAAAAGTCAACCCAAAGTCAAAGGATGCTGGTGTTCCCAAAATTAAAAGCAAAGAGCACATTGTGTGCTTCAAATGCAACCAACGGGGACATTACCGAAGCCAATGCCCTAGGGGGAGGAAGAAAGGGCAAGAAGGTGTAATTCATGTAGGGGAAGCTTCCCAAGCTAACCCTAAGGTATATTTAAATAATGCACCTTTAATTCCTAAAGTCAAAAAGCATGCTAAAAATTATTTTAGTTCTCTTGCTATTATCAATGAAAAGCATGCTAAGAGAAATAATAAGGTGTATTGTCTAGGTGCCAAGCATGTTCATATAACTAAGGACAAACCTAGGACCCAAAACACTAGACCTATATTACCTAGGGAGTCCATTAGGAGAATCAAAAACCACCTAAGTGTCAACCCCAAGAAATCTAGACATATGCCTAAAAGAAAAAATAATTCCCAAAGAAAGAATGAAAATTCAAAATTGGGAAGATTAGAGGTGGAGAACCAAGCCTTGAGGTCAAGGCTAGAAAAATTGGAGAAGACCCTAGTTTTAATATCAAATTCAGTTCAAGGGTCTAATGCCCAAAAGTCAAAACCTAGGAGACAAGAACGGTCTAAGGGCAACGAAGGTTTGGGTAACAAACCTAAGCCCAAGAAGAATTATCATAATGTTCCATTTGATTATGGAACAATGTCTAGGTCTAGGAAAACCAAGGCTAATAGGGAAGTTATCCCTAAATCTAGCCATGGTGTGTGCTTAGTGGCTAACACCTCAAAGAAATCAAATGTAGCCACTAAGAAGGTCAATGGAGGAGTCACCTCTAGGTTTGACCCAAGTAAGACCCATTTGACTAAGGCTTCAAAGCCTAAAAGGGTCATTAGGAAGGTATCTAGGGAAGTTATCCCTAGGGAATGCCTTGTTAACCCAAGGAGCTCCAATAGATATTGGGTTCCTAAGAGCATGATTGATTCACGCTAAATGGGTTAGGGTGTGTCAACCCTAAGTGGATAGGTGGTTAACCTAGCCATTGTGAGCTGACACATTAGGGTGTGCCAATATGGTTTGAGAAGTTTAAAATGATTTAAATTGGCACAATTAGGTCATAGAAGTCTTGGTGTGCCATTTTGGGTTTTTGGTGTTGGGATGTATACTGAAAGTCTAGCTCTTTTGTATGAACATCTTTATTTTGAAATAAGAATCACATGATCATTGTTTGCACTTTATATTTATTATATATGTGCATATTGTCTAATATTTTACATTGTAGATAACATGGTTCTTGGTGTGGCACAGAAGATCATATTATCAGTCCCTTGTAGAATATAAGTAGAGGCTCACAACCAAGATGGTTTTGGACAAACCATTGGTATGGTTGTAGTGTAGCTTGGTATTGTTTTATCTTGAACATAGAGTTACACTAGTACACTTAGGTGTATTGAGCAGGACCGACATAGAGGTGATTCAATTTATTGCTGACTACGTAATTGAATCGGACCTCGGATATTATGTTGTACATGCTCTTAATCCCGATATAATAACGGGCACATGTACTTAGTATTTATTTCTTTAATTTACTAGAGGGTGAGATTTCTATGGATTAAATCAATATGCCCGATAAGTTGGGAAATGATATTATTTACATGGTGTGCCGTTGATTATAGGAGGAATCCGTGTCCTATGTATTAGGTTGATGATGTCCCCTTGAGGAGCTCATAAGGTTCATCATGTAAACCCTGCAGGTTGACTTAGTCAACATGATGATAAGGTTGAGTGGTACTACTCGAGGAGTTAGATGTTAATTAATTGATGGTCAGTAAATCAATTATTGACGGACATTCGATATCTTAAACACGGGGAGATAGATATACAAATAATATATGGAGCCCATATTAATTTATGGGGGTTGGTGAGGTAGTTCAATGATGATCCTCTAGTGGAATGGAACATCATTGATGGATCAAGTTTGTGTGGTTCCGATCCATCGGGTGGCCAAGATCCAACTCCTCCTCATGGTCCCTATCGTAGCCTAATATAAACCTCATGAAGTCTAGATCAAATGATGGAAAACAGATCTCTAGATCCGACGGTTGGGATTAAATCCCTAGAACCGACGGTGGAGATTAAATCTCTAGATCCGACGGTTGGGATTAAATCCCTAGAACCGACAGTGGAGATTAAATCTCTAGATCCGACGGTTGGGATTAAATTCCTAGAACCGACGGTGGAGATTAAATCTCTAGATCCGATGATTGGGATTAAATTCCTAGAACCGACGGTAGAGATTAAATCTCTAGATCCGACGGTTGGGATTAAAACCCTAGAACAGACGGTTGAGATTAAATCTCTAGATCCGACGGTTGAGATTAAAACCCTAGAACCGACGGTGGAGATTAAACCAAGGCCTAAACCCTAACTCTATAAAAGGGTGGCTATGGGTTGGGCGGCAAAAGAGAGTGATGGATGTTGGATGATGAAAATTAGGGTTTACCCTCTCTTTGCTTGGGCGGCAAGTAACCCTAAGGAGGAAACCCTAATTAGGGTTTGGCTCCTTTTGGTTGGGCGGCCAAGGTGAGAAAAGAAGGGTGGGCGGCAACTTGAGGAAGATCTCTTCTTCTTCCTTGAAGGTGGCTAGCTCCTAGATCTCTTCTCTCCACCATGGTTGGGCGGCAAGAAACCCTAATTTGATTAGGGTTTGGCTCCTTTGCATGGGCGGCCAAGGTATGGAAAGAAAGTGGGCGGCAACTTGTGGAAGAGTTCTTCTTCTTCCTAGGAAAGGTGGCCGGTTCCTATATCTCTTCCTTCCATCTTGGTTGGGCGGCAAGCAAGCCTAAGGAGGAAACCCTAATTAGGGTTTGGCTCCTATGGTTGGGCGGCTAGGGTTTGCAAGGATGGTTGGGCGGCAACTATAGGAGAGGAGGTCTTCTTCTTCCTAGGGTGTGGCCGGCTCCTTCCTCTATTCCCTCCACCGTGGCCGGCGCCCAACATATTCCCTTTCTCCTCTTCACTCCATCTTGTCCGGCGGCACCAAAACTAGGGTTTGTCCCTAGTTCGGTTCCTTGGTTGTTTCCATTATGTTCTCTCTATTCTTGGGGCCGGCGGCATCTATTCTTTATGAATTGGTGGTTGGCTCGAGCAAGAAGGGAAAGAGAGTTCTTCCTTCTTTGGATTGAAGAAGATCTAGGAAGCTTCAACTTGTGGAGGATCTTCACCCAC
This sequence comes from Wurfbainia villosa, assembly GCA_025175895.1. Lineage (NCBI taxonomy): Eukaryota > Viridiplantae > Streptophyta > Magnoliopsida > Zingiberales > Zingiberaceae > Wurfbainia > Wurfbainia villosa. The sequence continues at coordinate 29,912,289 of CM045992.1, read as the reverse complement.
ACGAAGTCTACAAGGAGGTTAGGACATACGATAGAAGATCAAGAGGTATAAAAGTTTTACGACTTTTATTATTGTTCTTTGCATGTTCTTATTTGATATGCTAGCTTATGTTCTTTATGTTAGTATATGTTGATTATACTAGTTTACATTTGCATGTATTTGTATAATCATGGACCCCGATAAGAAACACAAAAACTGGCGATCCGTCCGTCGTCTCTTCTGCGGCTAACCGACTCGAAGAGTTGTGTTGCTTGAACAACTAGTTTGTTCAAGCGATCGCTCAAGTCGTTAGCACGACGACGAATTTGTTGTGCTTAGGAAACTCATCCCATCCGGATTAGTTTTCATTAGTGAAAATTTTAATCCGGGGACATGGGAGCCAATGAGCCTCCGAGGAATAGCACATCGCCAACAAATGGTATCAGAGGCACGGTTTCCGATTTTGTGTGTTTTGGATTCGGTTACTTTCACTCACTTATCATATATTGTGTATGTCGGATAATAGTAGGATGTGCATAGGCTAACTTTTTTGTTGCAGGCATAAGATCCGACTATTATGGCTATATGTGTGTATGTGATTGTATGTGTGTGATTGTATGTATATTATTTGAATCCTCGGGGTTGACGAGGCTAGATTAGTATTTAATTTTTGTAATTAAATACGGCATTGTTTAGCCACTCTTTATTTTATTTTACTTTCGATCTAGATTTCATGTACACTCCCTCGGGGAGTATAGGATTGATGGATGTAAAATAAAATAGGTTTTATTCTCGGCTCGGATCTCCGGATAGCTCGTACATGGCGTAGGAGGAGCGGACGAGGTGGCGACACGACGGGACGCATATTGGAGAACAATGCCATAATAGTTGGAAAAATTCTGGTTTTTTCCATATTTATTGTTGATTTGTTTTATATGCATGTTGTGTGTGCTTGAAAATTCCTCATTTTCAATTTACTAAGTGGGAGAGGGATATTTTAATTAATTCCCGCGGCCTCCATTACAATTTGACGTGTGATGCAACAAACTTGCGTGTTGGCTCTGAGTGCCTTCCTCCCTGCGGATGAGTTTGTTTGCGGATCACTAGGTCAAATAATGGTTATAGGAAATTATCTAGGAGCGTGTGTACTTCCACAGCGGTAAGGCACATAATCCGAAATAATTCCCTTAGTATCGTGTAATGGTGCACACTTAGATGCAAATATAAAGTATCCTCCCCATCGGAGTCACTGCTTTTATTTGTAGGGCCAAAGAGGAACCAACTATTAATTTTATTTGTCAAAAAGTAAGGTTGACAAGATAATAAAATTAATGGGTAAAACCTCCTCTTACAAATGTAGAATTCGTATACGTCCACACTATCGTGGCATGCGATATTCTTGGTGTTTTGAGGTGTTGGTTGATTTTGGAATCTTATTGTTTTGAGGAATCAATAATATTTGAAATCTAATATTTTGATCATTGTGATTCTTAGGATTTTCAAAAATGACTTTCAGTCCACTTACTATGATACTAAAGGAAATAAACTTATTGTACCCAAATAATATTGATTGGAAAAGAATCTAGATGTTATCTTAACTGCTAAGAAGTACAAGTATACACTCTTCAAAGAGTGTCCTCAAGCCATGGTTGCTCAAAAAGGTTTCTACTTCTAAGCCGAAAGGCTAGAAGAAGAAGAAACAAGGAGGAGCAAAGGTGGTGGGAGGATCTCAGGGAGGAGTGAATAAGCCGAAAGGCAAGTACTTCACTTGCAAGCAGACTGGACATAAGAAGAAGGATTATCCCAATCCGAGGCAAGAACAAAGGTATATCCTTTGGTCCAGTCGTTGAAACATGGTTAGAGGCATTATCTACCGGCACCTGGTGTGTAGATACGATAGCCACTAATCAGGTCTGCAACACTTTGCAGGGGTTCCAGGAAACCCGACGACTAGCTAAAGGGGAGATTACCATTTACTTAGGCAATGCCATGAAGGTGGCGGCTATTGCAATGGGAGAAATTTTATTTATCTCTTAAGAAAAATAAAATTTTGGTTCTGGAAAATTCCCTTTATGTACCTTTATTTAGAAAGAATTTAATTTCGGTTTCTAAATTATGGATGGATAATCTATTTCTTTTGATGACATATATGTTATAAAAGGAATAGGGACATTATCTATTCAGGTACATAGATAGGAAATTTATAACTTGAACCACGAGCTCCCACGATGCAAATAGAAGTTATTAACTCATCTTCTAAGTCTAATAAGAGAAAAGAACCTTCGAAAATGAACCAAACATATCTTTGGGATCTTAGGCTTGGTCATATTAACCTAAGCAGAATTCAAAGTTTGATAGCTGATGGACCTTTGGGTTCATTAGTGGTGGAGTATCTCCCAACCTGCGAATCTTGCTTGGAGGGTAAGATGACCAAGAGGCCTTTCAAGGCCAAGGGGTATAGATCCAAAGATGTGTTGGAATTGGTTCATTCTGATTCGTATGGTCCTATGTCTATCCAGACAAGAGGTAGTTTTGAATATTTTGTCTTTTTCATAGACAATTATTCAAGATGACACTACGATCTGATCGTAGTGGTGAATACCTCTTGGGAAAGTTTAGGAATTACTTATCAGAGGCTGGGATTCAATCCCAATTGACTGCACCTGGCACACCCCAGCAGAACGATGTAGCAGAGCAAAGGAATAGGACACTTATGGAGATGGTTAGATCAATGATGAGTTATTCTGACTTGCAAGATTCGTTCTGGGGATATGCTCTAGATACGGCGGTGTACATTCTAAACTTGGTTCCATCTAAATCAGTGTCTTCTACTCCCACAGAATTGTGGACTGGGCGAAAGTCTAGTCTAAGACATATTCGGATATGGGGGAGTCCAGTACATGTGCTGAAGGCTGATGCTGGTAAGTTGGAACCTCGTACAGAAGTGCGCTTGTTTGTTGGCTATCCTAAGGGAACGAAGGTGGTTTGTTTCATAGTCCTAGAGATCAGAGGGTGATCGTTAGTACGAATGCCAGATTTTTAGAGGAGGACTATGTGATGAACCACAAGCCCACGAGTAGGATTGTTCTTGAGGAGTTGACAGGGGAAGTCCCGACTTCAGTACCATCGGTACAAGAGGATATGCCACATGTCACTGCACCGCGTGTCACAGAGGATACACAGGTGATACCTCATCGTAGTGGGAGGGTTGTGAGACAGCCTGATAGATTCATATTCTTGGGAGAATCTTCCGATTTGGTCCCTGGCAAACATGAACCTGATCCCTAGACATATGACGAGGCAATCCAAGATATAGATGCAGCATCTTTGCAAAGTGCAATGAATACTGAGATTGAATCTATGGATTCAAATCAGGTCTGAGAGCTCCTATGCATAGCAGCTCATATGGATTATGAGGTGTGATAGATGGATGTCAAGACAGCTTTCCTTAGTGGAAGTCTTGAGGAATCCATCTATATGAAGCAACCAGAGGGATTCATTGCTAAGGACAAAGAGCATCTTGTATGTAAGCTTAATCGGTACATTTATGGATTGAAGCAAGCTTCGAGGTCTTGGAACATCCGCTTTGAGGAGGTAAATTCAGTCTTATGGATTTATTCAAAGTTCAGATGAGTCTTGTGTATACAACAGATGTGACGGAAACGTAGTGGTATTTTTGTACTATATGTAGATGACATTTTGGTGGTTGGCAACAACATCGAAGTGTTATCAGACATAAGGGTATGGTTGTCCAAACAGTTTTGAAGGACTTGGGAGAAGTGGGACACATCCTTGGGATCAAGGTTAGTGTGCTAATCCCAAGCTTCATACATAGACACGATAATGGATCGTCTTAGCATGCAAAACTCCAAGAAAGGTTTTCTACCTTTCAGGCATGGAGTTCCTTTATCTAAGGAGATGTGTCCTAGATCATCTGAGGAGATAGAGGAGATGAAGGAGGTTCTTTATGCTTCAGCAGTAGGAAGCCTCATGTATACGATGCTATGTACGAGACCCGATATCTGCTATGTCGTGGGCATGGTCAGCAGATATCAGAGTAATCCAGGATAGGGACATTGGACTGTGGTAAAGCATATATTGTAGTGCCTGAGAAGGACTAGGGATTATATGCTAGTTTACCGGGCAGACCAATTACTCCCTGTGGGTTACATAGATTCTGATTTCCAATCTGATAGGGATAATAGTAAGTCTACCTCAGGTTTTGTATTTACTTTGGGAGGTGGAGCCATTGTATGGAGGAGTGTCCAGCAGAAATGCGTGGCGGACTCCACCATGGAAGCTGAGTGTATGGCAGCCTCTAAGGTGGCCAAAGAAGCTGGGTGGCTCAGGAACTTCCTGATGGACTTGGATGTGATTCCTGGTTTGCCCAGAACTATCACAATTTATTGTGATAATAATGGTGCAGTTGCAAACTCGAAGGAACCATGAGCCCACAAGGCTAGTAAACACATAGAGTACAAGTATCACCTGATATGAGAAATCGTAAAGGAGGTAGAAGTTGTTGTCGCCTGGATTGCATCAGAGGATGACCTGGTAGACCCTTTCACTAAGACCCTTCTGGCGAGAGTTTTGATAGGCATGTGGAAGGAAGGGGAATCAGATGTATGGCAGTATGATGACAGCATAGTCATTTAGTATAAGTGGGAGATTGTTGGGATGTATACTGAAAGTCTAGCTCTTTTGTATGAACATCTTTATTTTGAAATAAGAATCACATGATCATTGTTTGCACTTTATATTTATTATATATGTGCATATTGTCTAATATTTTACATTGTAGATAACATGGTGCTTGGTGTGGCACAGAAGATCATGTTATCAGTCCCTTGTAGAATATAAGTAGAGGCTCACAACCAAGATGGTTTTGGACAAACCATTGGTATGGTTGTAGTGTAGCTGCTATTGTTTTATCTTGAACATAGAGTTACACTAGTACACTTAGGTGTATTGAGCAGGACCGACATAGAGGTGATTCAATTTATTGCTGACTACGTAATTGAATCGGACCTCGGATATTATGTTGTACATGCTCTTAATCCTGATATAATAATGGGCACATGTACTTAGTATTTATTTCTTTGATTTACCAGAGGGTGAGATTTCTATGGATTAAATCAATATGCCCGGTAAGTTGGGAAATGATATTATTTACATGGTGTGTCGTTGATTATAAGAGGAATCCGTGTCCTATGTATTAGGTTGATGATGTCCCCTTGAGGAGCTCATAAGGTTCATCATGTAAACCCTGTAGGTTGACTTAGTCAACATGATGATAAGGTTGAGTGGTACTACTCGAGGAGTTAGATGTTATTAATTGATGGTCAGTAAATCAATTAATTGACGGACATTCGATATCTTAAACACGGGGAGATGGATATACAAATAATATATGGAGCCCATATTAATTTATGGGGGTTGGTGAGGTAGTTCAATGATGATCCTCTAGTGGAATGGAACATCATTGATGGATCAAGTTTTTGTGGTTCCGATCCATCGGGTGGCCAAGATCCAACTCCTCCTCATGGTCCCTATCGTAGCCTAATATAAACCTCATGAAGTCTAGATCAAATGATGGAAAACAGATCTCTAGATCCGACGGTTGGGATTAAATCCCTAGAACCGACGGTGGAGATTAAATCTCTAGATCCGACGGTTGGGATTAAATCCCTAGAACCGACGGTGGAGGTTAAATCTCTAGATCCGACGGTTGGGATTAAATTCCTAGAACCGACAGTGGAGATTAAATCTTTAGATCCGACGGTTGGGATTAAATTCCTAGAACCGACGATAGAGATTAAATCTCTAGATCCGACGGTTGGGATTAAAACCCTAGAACCGACGGTTGAGATTAAATCTCTAGATCCGACGGTTGAGATTAAAACCCTAGAACCGACGGTGGAGATTAAACCAAGGCCTAAACCCTAACTCTATAAAAGGGTGGCTATGGGTTGGGCGGCAAAAGAGAGTGATGGATGTTGGATGATGGAAATTAGGGTTGAGCCTCTCTTTACTTGGGCGGCAAATAACCCTAAGGAGGAAAACCTAATTAGGGTTTGGCTCCTTTTGGTTGGGCGGCCAAGGTGAGGAAAGAAGGGTGGGCGGCAACTTGAGGAAGATCTCTTCTTCTTCCTTGAAGATGGCTAGCTCCTAGATCTCTTCTCTCCACCATGGTTGGGCGGCAAGAAACCCTAAGGAGGAAACCCTAATTTGATTAGGGTTTGGCTCCTTTGCATGGGGGGGCAAGGTATGGAAAGAAAGTGGGCGGCAACTTGTGGAAGAGTTCTTCTCCTTCCTAGGAAAGGTGGCCGGTTCCTATATCTCTTCCTTCCATCTTGGTTGGGCGGCAAGAAAGCCTAAGGAGGAAACCCTAATTAGGGTTTGGCTCCTATGGTTGGGCGGCTAGGGTTTGCAAGGATGGTTGGGTGGCAACTATAGGAGAGGAGGTCTTCTTCTTCCTAGGGTGTGGTCGGCTCCTTCCTCTATTCCCTCCACCGTGGCCGGCGCCCAACATATTCCCTTTCTCCTCTTCACTCCATCTTGGCCGGCGGCACCAAAACTAGGGTTTGTCCCTAGTTCAGTTCCTTGGTTGTTTCCATTATGTTCTCTCTATTCTTGGGGCCGACGGCATATATTCTATATGAATTGGTGGTTGGCTCGAGCAAGAAGGGAAAGAGAGTTCTTCCTTCTTTGGATTGAAGAAGATCTAGGAAGCTTCAACTTGTGGAGGATCTTCGACCACACGAAGTCTACAAGGAGGTTAGGACATACGATAGAAGATCAAGAGGTATAAAAGTTTTACAACTTTTATTATTGTTCTTTGCATGTTCTTATTTGATATGCTAGCTTATGTTCTTTATGTTAGTATATGTTGATTATACTAGTTTACATTTGCATGTATTTGTATAATCATGGACCCCGATAAGAAACACAAAAACCGGCGATCCGTCCGTCGTCTCTTCCGCGGCTAACCGACTCGAAGAGTTATGTTGCTTGAACAACTAGTTTGTTCAAGCGATCGCTCAAGTCGTTAGCACGACGATGAATTGGTTGTGCTTAGGAAACTCATCCCATCCGGATTAGTTTTCATTAGTGAAAATTTTAATCCGGGGACATGGGAGCCAATGAGCCTCCGAGGAATAGCACATCGCCAACATTTGGCACACTAAGGAAATAATGACATTAAGGCAAAATGTATTTAATCCCTAAAAATGGCAAATTGATTTTCACACTTAGGTATTCTATACCTTAGTATATTTTACTTGCCATGATGTGTTTGCCTTACCATGTTATTACATCATTTTCATTTTTATCTATAAAATGTCATGATCATGTTTAGAATTATTTTTAGATGTCATGTATGCTTAGTTCTCATTCACATGCCATGACATCATGATATTGGCATATGTTTTTATCTAAATCATGTTTATGCCATAATCATATTATGCATAGTTTAAAATAGAGTTAAGGACTATGGCACAATTTGAAGGGAATCAAATTAATGTTGCCTAGAAATATGCACGAGAACATAAACAAAACAAAACCCATATCTCAAAAAAATTTGACTTGTATGTGTTTTACACATCTAGATATTGGTGAGATGTTTAGGAAAAAGAAAATAAAGGTTTGAAAAACATTTTGAAAACATTTTGAAAAACCTTGGTGAAGCCTATCTTTTGATAGCTATCACCATTGAATGGGATGATACAAAGATGGCTCTTTATTGAAGCTTTTCTTAAATTTTGAACTTTGTATCAATCTCCTAATTTAATGGGTAAAATAAATTTCCAATATTTTTCACCCATAGTGTTTAGGATAAGTATTATACGTATGCATTTTCAAGATTTTTAATATTATGTATATTTACTTTTGGATTTCGAAAATTCATTTTAAAGAAAATTGCAGAATCGATTATCGATCATTGCTGTAATGGATCGTGATGGATAAGTCCAAATCGATCATTGGTATCGTAGTCGCGTAGCCGATGATTTCGATGAAACTTGATAGTTAGGCCCATGTTCAGCCACGTTTTGGTCCCCTAACCACTCCTAACCCTAGGATATGCTTGGGAGAGCATTAGAAAGGGTGGAAATCCATTGGACATGGATTAGGAGTTGGGTTGAGGGTGAGTATCAATTTTAAGGTGGAAGAGAGTTCATTGTTGAACTTTGCCTTAATTTTGATTTGGTTAATGTTCCTATTGGCTTAGGGACTCTCCAAGGACATTGTTGGTGCAATGGTCGAGGGAGCAAGCCTCTAGGGGGAGGTATCCATCTTGGGAAGATGGATGTGTATTTCCTCATGGGAGGAAAATTGGGTTGCCTCTCTTTAAGTGATATGGGATCACTAGAAAGATTGTAGGCATGTGTTCCTCCAAGGGAGAGATTGTAAGATCTCATTGGGATATGAGACATTCATACCCTTGGGGAGGACCTTTTTGATGTAATGTCAAAAAGGGGGAGAAGTTACCAAGTTACCAATTAGGGTTCGTTGGAATTCTCATTGGGATATGAGAATTGCCAATATGGGAGAATTGGTAGACTTGAGATGGTAGTTTTGTCAATCATCAAAAAGGGGGAGATTGTTGGTGCAATCGGCCTAGGTTGACTCGAGTTTGACTCGAGCAGTACCTTGATAGTATTTTGATGATAGACAAAACTCATGACATGGGATTGTCATGGGAAAGTCCAACATGGGGTTGGCATGGAAAATCCAAGCATGGAGCTTGGTGTGGAAGTCCAAGGGGGAAGCCCTGGCATGGGAAAGTCCAAAGCATTGTGAAGCCGTGCGCTTGGTGCTTGGCATGGGAAATCCAAAGCATTGCGAAGCCATGCGCTTGGTGCTTGGTGAGAAATGCATTGTGAAGTCGTGCGCTTGGTGCATTTGCGAAGTCTTGAGAACTTGGCAAGTTCACTAGGCTTGGGTCCTTGAGTCGGTGAAGGATGGCATTGCGAAGTCGTGTGCTTGGTGCATCCGAGGGACCACCGGACGGGGAGCGAATGGAGTGAGCCCAAAGGGAAGCATACTTCTAGGGCATGAGACGCGAAGGATGGCGTTGCGAAGTCGTGCGCTTGGCGCATCCGAGGGGCGTAGGCCGAGGGAAGAGAGCTTCGGTGGGGAACTCCATGAGGGATAAGGTGGACTTGGCCAAGTGGCTAAGACTGAGTGTCGGAGGCTCAAACATCATTATGTTTGAGGTTTTAGCCGACATCAGTCGAATGACATAGGTGCCAGTCGACTTCTCTAGGTTGTATGGGTTCGACCAGTGTTCAACTGAACCAAGTTTGGCTGATCGATCGACTAGGGAGGCGATCATTGTTGGGAATCGATCGGCTAGAGGATTGCGATCGTGATGACCGTCTGCAGACGCGAGAATGGAGTCGAGCTTCGCTAGCACTTTCGGTGATGGATGATCATTCGGTGATGGGTGCCATCGGTCGGTGATCTGTGATCCGTTGGAACTTAACCAGCGTGGATCGGCGTTGTGAGACAAGCGGCTACGGGATAATCGGTGATGGTCACGATCGATCGTGATGGTAGCGAAATCGACGATGTAGGTTATAAATGGAGCTCGAGTTGAAGGATTTCGCCAAGGTTTTTGTGGAGCTATTGGAGGGGAATTGCTGCTGCATTCCAGTCCTTCAAGAGCCAATCAAAGCAAGCAACAAACAAGTGATCAAAAGCAATCGATGAAAAGTGTTTCTTTTGTATTGTATTTGTATTCTTGTTTGTATTTGTATATTACTGTTGTAATTTCTTGTGAGAGGTTTCTCCACCTCCGACGTGTAGTCGAGAAGGAGTTTGAGTATTGTCGTGTGCATCTCTAGAGCTCGTTGAGCTCGCCCCGTGGAGTAGGAACCCTAAGGTTCCGAACCACGTATATGCTTGCGTATTTGGTGTGCTTGTATTGTTGTTAGTATTATTCTTATTTTATTGTTTCCTCTGTGCTAACGACAATCGTAGACAAGCAACGCGACGAGAACGAGCGAATTACGACATCCAACGAACAAGGGCTATTTACCCCCCTCTAGTCGGCCGTTTCAAACCCCCAACAGTAGGTATATTCCATCTTTAGTTTGTTTAATTTGTAGACCTAAGAAGAAACTCAACTCGCCTACTAAATTCATTTCAAATTCACTTTCCATAAGTGAAATGAATTCATTCAGTAGGATCGAGTTGGTGGTTCCGAAAATAATATCATCTACGTAGATTTGGGCTATGAATATGTCTTTACCTAAGGTTTTTACGAAAAGGGTTGGGTCAACTACACCCTAGTTAAATCCTTTGGACTTAAGATACACCGAAAGTCTCTCGTACCAAGCTCGAGGAGCTTGTTTAAGTCCATAGAGGGCTTTCTTTAACCTAAGGACATGGTCGGGTTTATCTAAACTTTCGAAACCGGGGGGTTAACTAACATAAACCTCTTCTTTAATATATCCATTCAAGAACACAGATTTCACATCCATTTGAAACAACTTAAATCCTCGATGTGCAGCATATGCTAATAGCATTCGAATGGACTCTAATCTAGCTACTGGGGCATAGGTCTCGTCGTAATCTAAACCTTCAACTTGACTAAACCCTTTAGCAACTAGTCTAGCTTTATTTCTAACTACTTCACCTTTATCATCAAGTTTATTTCTAAACACCCACCTTGTTCCAATGATTGTTTTATCTTTAGGTGGTGGCACTAATTCCCATACTTCGTTCCTAGTGAATTGAGCCAGCTCTTCTTGCATTGCAATAATCCAATCGGGATCAAGAAGAGCTTGGTCAATAGTTTTGGGTTCAATTTTAGAAATCAAGGAGATTTGACTAAGGTTTCTGTATGAGGCTCTAGTTCGAACTCCTAGACTTGGATCACCTATCACTAGGTCGATAGGATGATTCGTTTGAGTCCTAGTTGGATTTGGGTTTGAGTCTACCACTTGATCAATAGGATGACTCGTTTGAGTTCTAGTTTGGTTAGAGTCATCTATCACTTGGTCGATAGGCTGACTTGGTTGACTTAGGTTAGGATTACCACTAGACTTGATCTCCAGATCGGAGTTGAGTCTAGTATGAATCGGCTCGCTAATTGGGGTTGCCGGGGGATTTGGAGGTTCGTGTCCTTCATCAAATACTATATTGATAGTCTCCTCGACTCTAAGGGTGTCATGGTTATATACTCTATAAGCTCTACTTGTAGTCGAGTATCCTAGAAAGATTTCGGTCGAGGTTTTGGATGTAAATTTCCCTAGGTAATCCTTAGTGTTTAGGATATATACCTTGCATCAAAACACCCTAAAGTACTTGATGTTAGGTATTTTATCATGATAAATCTCGTATGAGATCTTAAGGTGTCTCTTTACCATAAGGATCCTATTTTGGACATAGCATGTCGTACTTACGGTTTCCGCCCAAAACCTATCGGGTAGATTGTACTCGTTTAACATTGTCCTAGCGGCTTCTTGTAGGGTTCTATTTTTGCATTCTACTAGGGCATTTTGTTGTGGAGTTCTAGGGCAAGAGAACTCATGGTGGTATCTGTTGGTGCAGGGGCACTAGATAATCGAACTTGTGTTTTGATTATGGCAAAGACACAAAGTTAAGTTTACATCGTTATCTCACGAGCTAATTCGAGTGTGCAGAAAAGTACTAAAGCTAGAGCTGAAGGCTAGCGACACCCGGAGGAAGGCGCGGTGGTCGGGCGATACTCGAGTGACTTCGTAGGGAGCCGAAGGAATCGAGTGGAAGACCGGAAGCAAGAGCTACAGAGTAAGTATCGAGGTAAGCTCGTGTGAGTGAGAGATGGTAAGGTCGTGTCCTCTTTACGGGGATGACCGTAGGCGGCGATCGGACTAAGACTTCCTGTAGAAGGTCTAGGTCGAGATCGGACGGTTAGAAACCGTCGTATTTATCATTTTTCGTGCTAACCTCTTCTTTGCAGGAAGTGGGTGGCGGGCAATGATCATTGCTAGACATGGGGCGATCGATCGATGCTCATCACCGATCGATGGGAGGCATCAGTCGACTGATGGCGACGAATCAGCCTTTGCGCTTGGTCAAAACGGATAACGTTTGACGCGGCCACTTCGCGATAAAATTTTGTACAACTTCGGGATCTATTCCAAAACATTAGGAGACATATTCAGAGGCCAAAATCTATAAAAGGAGGGGAGGATTCCAACTCCAAATATCATCAAGATTATTCTCAAGCGCTCCTACAACGCCAAAGCTCCAACACCGTCATAACGCCGACGCGACGACAAGTTCAAATCTCCTTCGTCGGCAGTAGTCACAAGTAATTGTTTTTATTGTATTCTTTGCTTTTATTCGTAATGAGGTGAGGTAGGCTTGTTGCCTCATCCTCATAATTTCGGTTTTGTGATCGTTGTCTCCTACCTCCAACGAGGAGGAGACGTTATAGTGCTTTACCCTCCGTACGCGGTCTAGGACCGTTAGGGCCTTGGAGTAGCAACCGTTGGGTTGTGAACCAAGTAAAAATAAATTTGTATTCTTATTTTTCTACTGTGTCTACTCGTGTTTTAACGAACGTAAATGAACGAAAAGAAATTCTACGCTTGCTATTCACCCCCCCCCTCTAGCGACGCTTCTCGATCCAACAGTATCCATTTAGGTTATAGAATTCTATAAACCTATGGTTCTCGAATTCACCACCATGATCAGTCCTAAGTCTTTTGATTTTAATGTTTTGTTTATTTTCTATTAACTTAAATAGGTTGATTAATTAATCTAGGGTATCACTTTTGTGTTTGATAAACCTAACCCAAGTAAATCTAGAATAATCATCAATTATAACTAAGCAGAATTTACTTCCATTAAGTGACTTAGCTCCGTGTGAATCAAATAGATCCATGTGTAGGAGCTCAAGAATACTTTTGGTTCGTTCTTGATTAGTTAGTTGATGTTGTGTCCTAGATTGTTTACCTTGTTGACAAGCATTACATATTTTATTATTCAAGTTATTGAGGTTAGGCAAACCTCTGACTAAGTTACTCTGACTCATCTTGTGGATGAGTCTTGGGTGTGAGTGACCGAGTCATCAATGCCACAATCATGATTCCTCTTGCCATGTCATAAGACACTTAGTTGAGGAGTTAGTTAAGTTAATAGTGTAAATATTATTATTTCTAGTTCCCTTATGGATTGTTTTAGAGGTTTCATTTGTATTAATTACGCATTCATTTTATAAAAATATGACCTTATAGTTATTATCACACAATTGGCTTACACTAAGTAAATTATATTGAAAATTTTCTACCAATAAGACATTTTGAATAATAAAGTTAGAGTTGAGCTCAATATCACCTGATCTGATGATTATGAGCTTGTCGTTGTTTTCGAAGGCTACCCATCCTTGTCATTTGAATCGAAGCTTCGAAAACTTGAGTCGATCCCCGGTCATGTGTCGGGAGCAACCACTGTCCAACATCCATTGATCCTACACGCAAGGTAGTTGGATCGGATATTGGATTTATTAAAGATTGGTTGAAGATTATTAACCTAAATCATCTCACCCATGTCTACATGATCAAACATGTTAACCCTGTATGCTCTTGTGAGATGACTTCCAATTTTACTTGATTTAAATTTAATGAATTGAACACTTGTCAACCTTGCGTTAGATTCGGATTTGACCTTAGGCTCATCAAGTCACCTTTTCAAGATCATGGCTTCCAGGTCATGGCGAGGCACAGAGGCCTTCTTTGATCGGAACAACAACCACTTCCTTAGACAAAGCCATTTTCAAGAAAATAGAAACTTGACTTACCTAAGACCACTTCCTGGTCTAACTAGTCTAGGATACGGCGAGGTAGCTTCGGTTAGTTCCACTCGGTCAAGTGCATCGAACTAGATATGCCTTATCTAGCCCGAATACACAAGACTCCGCTTTCCTAGCGTACTATCATCTCGCCGCGTCCTGGTACTATGTTATCAAGTATTGATGAGTTATAGTCCTATCTAGCCATTCTAAAAAGAAAAATCAAACTAAATAAAGAACCTAAGCATGAAATTTTCTAAGTTAAAATACATACAAGTTTCGTACTAGCTCCCCCTGGACCGTTGAATCGGTTCAGTCTCTCCACATAGTGGATTTGGTCCTTGGGAACCCAGTACTGGTTCGATCCTAAGTTTGAAATCAAGGTGGTCTTAGGGACCCATGCTTGGACACATTTTTTATGTCGACTTACAATCGACATATACGACTTGTTGGTCGTGTTTGAGCTAAACCCTAGCCCGGCCTTGTTGTACACGTCCCTTTGCGATCCAAGTAGGAGGTCAAGTCCTTTGGATCCCAAAGTAAACCTTTCCAACGTGTTCCTAAGATCTTCGACTTGACTCTTCAAGAGTGAGTTCTCAACTTCGAGCTTTTCAACCCGAGTTGAGTCCTCCTCTCGAACTCGACTAGTCGAAGAGGTTAGGGAGACCTCGTGTTTGAGGAGTTTAACTTCCTCAACTAGGGTCTCGACCTTGGACTCGGACTTAGCTAATTTTCTAGTTAAAAACTTAATTGCACTATAAAGTGTACTAATGAGGGATCGACTTACCTTGAGTGTATCTTTTGAACCGGATGCGTATATGTGGCTTGTCTTGAATAGTGCTTCGCATTCTGACTCGTCTTCAATTTTCGATTCATGTTCCGGTTCCAACTCCGTCTCCGATTCAATCGATTTAGCCATGAGGATGCGATCATCATCTTCTTCCTCGGATGCTTCCTTCCACGTAGCGTTGAGTGCCTTTTTGTGTTTCGGTGCTTTGCTCTTGAGCTTCGTGCATTCGGACTTGATGTGTCCAAACCTGTTGCACTCGTAACATCTAATATTGGAACTTTTAGACTTACCTTCGTTAGGTCGAGTGACGGTTCTCTTTCGGCCCTTGACTATCCTCCGGACTAGGTTGACTAGTTTGGCCTCCATTTCCAGGTCGACCTCCGAATCGGACTCATCTTCTTCTTCCTTCGGGGGTGGCTTGCTCACGGTTTTCTTCCTTAAACCTACAAAAAGTGCTATACCCTTCTCGGGTTCCGAGTTAGACTGCTAATGGAGTTTGAAATCGGAAAATAACTCATCTAACCTAAGTTTTGAAAGATCCTTGGAGACCTTGTAGGCATCGACCATGGATGCCCACATGGTAGTCCTTGGAAAAGAGTTAAGAACATACCTTATAAGGTCACGGTTTTCGACCTTTTGCCTGATCGCGTGTAGATTATTGACTATGTCTTGAACGCGGGCGTGAAGTTGTGTCGCCGATTCGTGTTCCTGTATTTTTAGATTATACAATTTATTAAACAAAAGATCGTGCTTACATACCTTGGCTTTATCGGTCCCTTCGTGTAGCTCTACTAGCTTTGTCCAAAGGTCCTTTGTGCAGATGAAGGGGCCGACACGATTAAGCTCCTCCTTGGACAAGCGCATTGGAGGATTTGAGTTACCTTGGTGTCGGCTTCGACTTGTCTTTTTGTCGCAATGGTCCATTGGTCATAATCCAAGGATTCACCCACTTCGTTAGTCGGAAGTGTGAATCTCGTTTGGATTATGATCCACATCTCGATTTGAGTTTTAAGAAAGCATTCCATCCGACCCTTCCAATAACGGAAGTAATCTCCATTGTAAAACGGAGGTCGGAAGGTGCTAAAACCCTCAAGATGGGCCATTAAAACAAAAGAAACAAGGAGATGACAACGAAAAACCTAGCAACGACACAAACACACGAAATGTACCAAGACTCGTGTCTTGGATTAGTAGTGTGGGAGGAAAACTAACCAAATAAAATAAATTCGAAATAAACAGAATTAAAAAGGAAAAAAATCTGTAAAAATCTAGATCGGTGGTTTCACCGAATCTTAGCAACCCCCGGCTCTGATACCAATTGTTGGATCGAAGCGGATCGCTAGAGGGGGGTGAATAGCGATAAACCTTTTCTTTTTCGAATTCATTTTAAAACACTTATACGCAGCGGAAAGATAAATGTAAAGTAAATGAGACAAGAGAATTTTACTTGGTTCGTAGCCTTTGGCTACTACTCCAAGGCCCTAGTGGTCCTTGACCACGTACGGAGGGCAAAACACTAAAGAACTCCTCCTCGTTAGAGGTAGGAGTTAATCGATACAAAAGAAACACAAAGCTTGAGGTAGAGGGACACTCCCCCTCTCCTCGTTACGATAAAAGCTCTGAGAAAGTAAAGTAATGAACTGAATTAAAACTTATACCGACGTAACAAAAATCAAAGCAATTTAAACCTAGACGTCGGAGAAGAAGCACTTCGTTATCCAAGAGTTGTAGCTTGGCGGAGGCTTTTGGAAGCTTAGAATTGATGATGAAACCCTAGGATAGGCCCTCCTTTTATAGCCTTTGAGCCCCTTTTCGAGAGAAACTTTAGCCAATCACAATTGAGCACCACTCCCCTTGAAATGAGGTGATAAGCCTTGACTCCTCGAAGCTGATCCTTGACCATCAGTCGACTGATAGCCATCATCAGTCGACTGATGGCAGCATCAGTCGAATGCTGACCGCAGACAGTCGACTGATTGACAGCAGTCGAGTCCTCCAAGCTGGCAGTCGACTGATGCTAGCTGAAATGACAAGTTAGCTGAACAATAACATTATTTTGATCGCCTCTGACCGTCCGATCTCGACCTAGACCACCGATGGGATGTCTTGGGTCGGATCTACGCTTAAGTCTATCCCCGTAAAGAGGATACGTCCTCACTTACACTCGCACACACACGAGCTTACCTCGATACTTACTGTGTCGCTTTCGCTTCCGGCCTTCCACTCGATTCCTTCGGCTCCCTCCGAAGTCACTCGAGTGTCACCCGACCACCACAGCTTCCTCCGTGTGTCGCTAGCCTTCAACTCCAGCTATAGCAATTTTCTGCACACTCAATTCAGCTCGTGAGATAACGACATGAGCTTAACTTTGTATCGTTTGTTATAATCAAAACTCAGGTTTGACTTAGGTGCCTACTGCACCAACACACACATCGAGCATCAGTCCTGTCATCTCCAAGTAAGCAAGTATTTATCTGCTTTATTTACTTTATGAGTAGTAAGGAATACTTCTTTTAAGTCAAACATGCTCACATAGAATGTTCTCATTGAGTTAAACATGCTTGCATATATATATATGAAGATCATAGACAGTAAGTAATAGAGCATATCTAGATGTGTATGTGAAGATGAAAAAAAAAATAGTGATAATAGCCTTATAATGGTTTCACTTTATCATCTTATGAAGAGCAAGAAATGTCTCGAGAAAGACCCTGTGGAGGACAAGAAATGAATGAAGAAGTACCACCACCTGCCTGGATGCAGATAGTCACTCAGCTCCAATAGTAAGTGGTAGAGCAGCAGCAGGTCATCAATACCTTGATGACGAATCAGCGAGAAAATCCTGTTACTTAGCCAGGAACTCAGAATATCATTCCAACTACATCTTCTGCCCCACCAGACCCACCAACAACTCCAGTGGGAGGGGTGAGGCAAGAGGCCTATCTGATTTAATGGCAAAAGCTAAAGCCAGAGAGTTTTGCTTGTGCCAGTGAACCATAGGATGCTCAGGCATGGTTCAAGATAGTAGAGAGCATAGTGGAACTGCTGGACTGACCTGACAATGAGAAAGTTAAGTGTGCCTCATTCTGTCTAACCGGAGATGCCAGAATGTGGTGGGAGCGAGTAAAGGCCAAGAGGGTGGTGAACCAAATGTCATGGACGAACTTTGAGACGGAGTTCTTCCATATGCGAGTTACCAATAAGAATTATGATGAGTTCATGGAGTTCCGACAAGGGGATTTATCAGTAGATGAAGCGGTAAAGAAGTTCAATAGGTTGGCTCGCCTATGCTCGGAATTGGTCAGTACTGAGAAGGAAAGAGTTAGGTTGATGCTAAAGATGTTGAGACCGGAGATAGCTCTGAATGTAGCTGGTGGAATTAATAGACCACAGACCACTGAAGAGCTGATAAGTAGTGAACTAATCATGGAGCATTACATGAATAGTATCAAGCACCGGAAGCTAGCCTCAACAGAAAGCAAAAGCCAGGGAAGTTCATGAGGTCAGAAACCTCAGAGAGGTAATTCAAACTGGAAGCGAAACAATAATGGCAAGAGGAAATAGTGGAATAATGCAAAGGGAGGTTCAGCCAGTAAGCAGCCTACGTATTTTACATGTTCTAAGTGTGGGAGGAAGCATCCAAGAGTTTGCCGCCAGGGCATGAGCGGGTGTTATATATGTGGTGTCGAGGGACACTTCGCTAAACAGTGCCCCACCAAGACCAATCTACCTCCGCCATAGTCTACTCAGTATGGAGGTAGACCAGCCCAGCTACATCAAATGTAGGGAGCACTGGAGGGTCCTTACATTAGCCAAGGAAGATTGGAGGCCCCATCAGTTACACCTAATGCCTGGATCTTCTCCCTCACCAAGGAAGAGGTAGCAAATGCTTCAACGGTAGTCACAGGTCAGATACCTATCCTTAGTCAATATGCTACCGTATTGTTTGATACTGGAGCAACTCATTCTTTCATGTCTATGGCATTTTCTAAGAAGATAGATATAACTTTGAATATCTTAGATATTCAATTTTAACGACACTACCTTCATGTGAAATAATGACATCTACACACTGGTTGCGTATCGTGTCGGTCATTATTTCAGACAGAGAGCTTTACAGTGATCTGATCTTGCTGGACATGCATGACTATGATGTCATCTTTGGAATGGACTTTTTGAGCAAGTATGGTGCTTCCATTGAGTGTCATAAGCGAAGAGTAGTATTTCAACCTGAGACCAAGGCTAAATTTGAATTTATTGGAGAACCCAGGAAGAAGACTAAGAAGTTCTTGTCGGCCATGGAAGCTCAGAAGATGTTAGCTAGTGGATGCACTGGGTATTTAGCACATATAGTTGATACTAAGCATGAAAGAAGCCAACAGCTGGAAGAAGTCTCAATTGTATGTGACTACCCGAAAGTATTTCCTGATGAGCTACCAAGACTAGCACCTAGAAGGGAAGTTGAGTTTGAGATTGAGCTTGTTCCTGGTACCAACCCAATCTCAAAAGCACCCTATCGTATGGCCCCAGCTAAATTGAAAGAGCTTCAGGAACAATTACGGGAGTTACTAGACAAGGGATTCATTCACCCTAGTCATTCCCCGTGGGGAGCTCTAGTGTTGTTCGTGAAAAAGAAAGATGTGTCTATGAGGATGTGCATAGACTACCGAGCCTTGAATCAAGTGACGATCAAGAATAGATATCCTCTGCCATGGATAGAGGATTTATTTGATCAATTGAGGGGAGCCACAGTCTTTTCCAAGATTGACTTGTGGTCCGGTTATCATCAAGTAAGAGTTAAAGAGGATGACATACCGAAAATAGCCTTCCGAATAAGGTATGGACACTATGAGTTCGTGGTCATGCCCTTCGGAGTGACAAATGCACCCTCTATGTTTATGGACTTGATGAATCTAGTATTTAAGGAGTTCCTTGACAAGTTTGTGGTCATCTTCATTGATGACATCCTTATCTACTTGAGAAACCAAGAAGAACATGCCAAACACTTGAAGATAGTCTTGCAAACCCTTCAGCAAAGACAGTTATATGCAAAGTTCTCCAAGTGTGAGTTTTGGCTTGATCGAATATCATTTCTGGGTCATGTTATTTCAAAAGATGGAGTTATGGTAGACCCGACAAAGATAGAAGCGATCAATAATTGGGGTCAACCAAAGAATGCCAGTGAAGTCAGAAGTTTCCTCGGATTAGCAGGATACTACCGGAAGTTTGTGGAAAACTTCTCAAGGATAGCTTCACCATTGACGGTTCTTACCATAAAGAACAAGAAGTTTGAATGGACCGAAGATTGTGAAAAGAGCTTCCTTGAATTAAAGAGGAGACTCACAAGTGCTCCAGTGCTTACCCTTCTAGAAAGTAATGAGGGATTTGACATGTATAGTGATGCATCCAAGATGGGACTCGGAGCAGTACTTATGCAGAAGGGTAAAGTCATTGCCTATGCATCTAGGCAACTCAAGGACTACGAAAAGAATTACCCCAATCATAATCTTGAGTTGGCAGCAGTGGTCTTTGCTCTGAAAGTTTGGAGACATTACCGATATGGAGTTCAATGCAAGATTTACATAGATCACTAGAGTCTGAAGTATTTTTTCACTCAGAAGGATCTGAATATGCAACAGTGCAGATGGCTTGAGCTAGTAAAGGACTATGACTGTGAAATCCACTACCATCCTGGAAAGGCAAACAAAGTAGCAGACGCGCTGAGTAGAAAATCATGCGCCACCTTGATGTCCCTAGCAACACTATCCCAACCACTAGAGAAAGAGATAATGAATTTTGGAGTTGAGATCATTTCAGGACAGCTCTCCACCTTGACCATAGTATCGACACTGTTTGGGGATATATTAGCAAGACATGACAAAGATCCTAGCCTCCAAAGGATCAAGCAAGAGATCCAAGAAGGAAAGGAAGGATTCTGTGTCTCTGACAGTGGGGTATTATATTTGGGTGAATGCCTATGTATCCCCAAGGATCCAGACTTAAGAAAGAAGATCCTAGAAGAAGCTCATGGGATCCCATATTCGATGCATCCTGGATCCACCAAGATGTATCAAGATATGAAAGGAAAATTCTGGTGGCTTGGTATGAAGAGGGACGTGGCTAAGTATGTTAGCACTTGTCTGACATGTCAAAGAGTGAAAGTTGAACACTAGAGACTAGGAGGAGTTCTACAGCCTATCCAGATTCCAGAATGGAAGTGGGAGGAACTAGCCATGGATTTTATAGTAGGACTGCCCAAAACAACCAATGGCTACGATTCTATTTGGGTAGTTGTCGATAGATTGACAAAGTCTGCTCACTTCATGCCTATCAGAATATCATACTCCATGGAGCAGTTAGCCCAGTTATACGTCAAAGAAGTGATTAGACTGCATGGAGTACCTAAGACCATTATCTCTGATAGAGATAGTCGCTTCACTTCACACTTCTAGAAGTGTGTTCAGAAAGCCCTCGGCACTAAGCTACGATTCAACACAGTATTTCATCCTCAGACAGATGGGCAAACAGAAAGAGTTAATCAAATTCTGGAGGATATGCTAAGAGCTTGTGCCTTAGATTTTAAAGGAAGCTGGTGTAAATATTTGTGTTTGGCAGAGTTTGCCTACAATAATAGTTATCAAACCACAATTGGAATGACACCTTATGAAGCCTTGTATGGAAGGAGATTTAGATCACCTATCTGTTGGTATGAGGGTGGCGAGAAGAAAGAAAT
This sequence comes from Wurfbainia villosa, assembly GCA_025175895.1. Taxonomy (NCBI): domain Eukaryota; kingdom Viridiplantae; phylum Streptophyta; class Magnoliopsida; order Zingiberales; family Zingiberaceae; genus Wurfbainia; species Wurfbainia villosa. The sequence goes on along the minus strand of CM045992.1, from coordinate 29,891,004 downwards.
GGGACTCAAGACTGATTTTATAGATGACGCCACCAAAGCTATAAAGAACATATGCCAAGTCAGTCGATCGGAAGAGTTACGCCGATGTCCAACGCAGACCCCTAGAGTTCCAAGTCGGAGATTCGGTGTTCATTAATGTAGCTCCTATGAAAGGGGTAATGAGGTTTGGAAAGAAAGGCAAGTTAAGTCCCAGATATGCAGGCCCCTACTTGATCACCAAGAGAGTTGGCAAAGTAGCTTATGAGCTAGAGCTACCATAGGAGATGTCAGCTATTCACAATGTATTTCATGTTTCAATGTTTAAGAAGCACATCCCAGATACCAACCAAGTGATTGAGCCATAAACGGTACAGATTATCAAAAGACAATCAAAACACATCAACTGAAGTATTGTAATCCGCATGAGAATGCTAGAAAGCTAAAACAGGGCTGGCCGGAGCTGTGACTGCTTGATGGCTAGAAATGGTTGCTGGATCGATCGAAGCTGCTGGAATGGTGGAGCTGGTCGGATGAAGAGTGGACTGTCGATAATGGATTCCACCTCCGATCGGAGGTGGCACGGATGGTCGACGGTGGAGAAGCGGCTGGGCGATCAACGCGTGAAAATGGGGCGGAATCGATTGATGATAAAAATGTTGTGGTTGTCGACGATAGAGGTGGTGGATGGGCACCGGTCACCAGAGATTGGAGGGGATCCCCTTCCCTCTCCGGCGACCGGCGAGGAAGGGGCTGAGCACGGTGGAAGAAGGCGGAGGCGTCGCGTGCGGGAAGAAGAATGTGCCGGCTGGATCTCTGCATTGGGCGATGAAAGAATTAAGTGGATTTCTACACCGTCCGATTCAAGCCCCTTTCAATCTCAGCCATCCAATAGAGCTAGGGTTTAATTGTCTTGATTAATCCATTAAGCTAGTTGTGCATCCAACAGCTGAGAATTCTCCGACTTTGAATGGATGGATCTGATCCATCTGAAGGGATAATCACGATCGGTCAAATCTAGATGAAGGACTCAGATGTACAGATCAAAATGTATGGACCAGATCTGGGTAGATGGCTCATAATCAAGCTGATTTCATCGGGCGGTCCATATCACTCAGATATGATCTCTTGATTAAATTGCACTCGATCATGATGAAAGGTCCAGATTGATCCAACTTAAAATATCTTCTAGCCCTAGATGAAGCTATATTTGATCCAACATGAGTCTAGTCCAATGGCTCATCTCGATCTCCTACAAACAAAGATAAAATTTATATATAAGTCCAGAATTAAGGAGAATTTACAATAAGGTCCAAAAATAAATTCAACTCATAAAACATGATAATAATCAATAATAAATCACTCAAGAGGATAAAAACAGTGATATTAAGGACCAAAATAACCAAACAAAATGATAGTTATCAGCGTCCTATAACAACCTGTAGGGATCTTATATGCAAAATAGCATATGCACAACGAAAAAATAGGATCCCTTCCAAGTGATCCTTGCGAAAGAAAACCTCGTACAAAAATAAGTTTCTCAAAACCTATCTAATAGGAGAATATTACCTTTGTTGCGTGCCCTTTTTAAATCCCGCTTCTCCTTGGGTTTGTTGGATCTTTTAGCACATTCAAATGTCCGTGCCTCTATATGTATCCACACGAGCAAGCTCTTGTCTCACAAAAGAAATTAGAAGAGCTCTCCTTTACTTCTTGCTAGAGAAGTCCCTAAAGGAGAGGAAGGTAGGGAAAAAGAGAAAGGAAGTAGAAGACCACTCTTCTTGCTATACTCACAAAAGCCACACAACAAAAGCCTCTCACCACCAAGCTCTCTCCAAGCCTCAAGCTTCCAACAACTTGGCCGGCCACCCCATGGAGTGTTTTATAGGATTGGAAAAACCTTTCACCTCCTATCACATTCAATGCAATCAATTGCATTGACTCCTTGTTTGGCCAGCCACATGTGGGGGAAATCCAAAGGTCAAAACCCTTTGTCTCCTTCCACCTCATCAAGCTTAGGTGACATGCTTATGTGGCATTCATGCATGTTGAATTAATCTTATTAATTCAATAAGCTTATGTTATCATATTGAATTAAACTCATTAAATCAATAAGGTAACATATTGAATTAATCTTATTAAATCAATTTAGCTTAGGATATCATGATAACATATTTATTTAATCTTATTAAATTAATAAGCTTAGCATATTGAATTAATCTCATTAAATCAATAAGCTAAAATTCTCTTTAAGCTTAAAGTCCAAAAACCATTTTGTACTTAAGCTTATTCCCAAATTATTCTAGTCAAACTAGAATGCACTAATTCTTCTAATCATCATGCTCTTTGTGTGTGACCCTATAGGCTCTCATAACGTTGGCAGTGGATCTAAACTCTTTTAGATACACAAGCAATGAGCGGCATCTAGCAATACATCATTGCTACCCAAATTCTGAAATAAGTCAAGATCCGACTAACCTTTACGTGACTAATATAATGTATGATCGTGTCCTTCTATCCTTGATATCGATTGACCAATGAGGCATAGGCGTGTCATCCTCGATCAATCTATGTGTTTCTTGATCCCTGAGTAAACTAACTCAAACAAATGAGCTCAATATCTCATATTGACTCATTCGAGCATGGCCATGCGTTTTAGTAGTTCTACTCAATCAAGGGGCCCACAGATATCACTCCCGTCATATGGGAGGGATAGATCCCAACTACATCACTCACATCCCTCCGCATAATTTGTTATATACCCAGTAATCGCCTTTATGGTCCACCCTGTTACGGGTGACGTTTGACGATACCAAAGTACATAACTCCTTATGTAGGGAACCGTAGTGACTTCAGGTTTGAGGACTACTCATATGACGATCCATGAAACTTTCTCATGGCGGGTCAGTTCAGTATATATTCTCTAATATATACCCATGTGTCAACTTGATATCATATATCCATGACTTGTGAGATCAAGTCATCAATTGACCTACATGCTATTCTTTATGTATTAATATTGCCCTTGCATATTAATACTTGACTAGGAACATTTAGGAAAGTGTTCTCTACAGCCTCTCATAATCAATTCTGCCAATTGATGTACTGTAGATAAGAACCTACTTTTCTAGGGCATTATTATATTTAATTTAGCTGGCACAAGCAAGACGTAAATATAATAACCAATCCTTTGCCTTTATAGAATATGATACAAAATGTTCCCTATTCAACCATCACAAGATTGGTTCTAGGGCTATAACTAACAATCTCCCACTAGCACTAGTACCAATCACTATAATATCTGATACCTAGTGACCTAGTGTGACCATCATGCTTCCTCCGTCAATGGATCCGCGAGCGATGTTAGCTTCGCTTGCATCAGATATCCTCACATCTCCTCTATCGATGATCTCTCGAATGAGATGGAAGCGCCGCAAAGATGTGTTTGGTCCATGATGATCGAGGTTCCTTAGCTCGCAATAGCCCCATTGTTGTCACAATAGAGGTCTATTGATCTGCAATGCTAGGAACTACCCCAAGTTCACTGATGAACTCATGAGCCAAATCCTCCTTCACGATCGCATCGACGCAGAATATACTCGCTTCGCTTGTAGAATCAAGAATCGTGGTCCGCTCAACTCTTCCACACGCCCACCATTCAAAAACACGACCCGATTGGATCTATAGTCATCCTTGTCTGCTTGGAAGCTTGCATCATCAGAACCCTTACAGCTTAGCTCTCATTGCCTTCCAAATATCGTGAAATATTCTTCGCTTCTTCGTAAGTATTTAAGAATATTTTTGACTACTATCCAGATGACTTTCACCGATCCGATCGTATCTACTCGCCATGCTCAAAGCATACGAGACGCCGTGACGAGTACAAAAGCATGGCGTATATGATGTAGACCCTATAGCGATGCATAAGGGATCTTATCCATGCGATCTCTCTCCTCCTTAGAAGAGGGACATTGAGTCTTCGAAAGACTCACACCATGTGATAAAGGCAGAAATCCTTTCTTGGAATTTTGCATAGAAAAACGATCTAGCACTTTATCAATGTATGTACTCTGACTTAGGCCAAGTAATCTTTTAGATCTATCTCTATAGATCTTGATGCCTAGAATATAGGCACACCTAAGTCTTTCATCGAGAAACAATTCCCTAACCACATCTTCACAGCATCGGAGTGAGGGAATATCATTTCGGCATGAGAAGTATGTCATCTACATACAAGACAAGAAATACAACTGTTCTACTATTTCTCTTGTAGACACAAGGTTCATCTTCATTCTTGATGAAACCAAACTCCTTGATTGCATCATCGAATCAAGATTCCACGAGAGGCTTGCTTTAGTCCATAAATAGACCTTGCGGTTTGCATACCTTTCCAGATGCTTTGGATCTTCAAAACCTCAGCCGTGTGTCATGTACACATCCTCGAGTAGCTTTCATTCGTAAAAGCGGTTTTGACATCCATCCGCCAGATCTCATAATCGTGGTAGGTCGCAATAGCAAGTATGATCCGAATGGATTTAAGCATCGAATCGGTGAAAAGGTTTCATCATAGTCAATACCATGAATTTGTTTGAATCCTTTAGCCACCAATCTACCTTTATAGGTATGCTTATTACCATCCATGTCGCTTTACTTTAAAGACCCACTTACACCCAATGGGTTTTACCCTTCGTGGATCAACCAAAGTCCATACTTGGTTAGTGTACATGGATTCCATTTCGATCTCATGGCCTCTAGCCATTTCTCAACTGGGCTCATCATAGCTTCTGATAGGATGTAGGCTCGCCAAGATCGACAAGCAATACCTCACCGCTTACCAAGAGAAAAGAATATCTCTCGGGTTGACGACGGATCCTATCAGATCTACGAAGAGGTTGGTCTACTTGAACAGGTGTTTGCTCCACAACTCTTTGGGCAACAATTTCCTCATCCACAACACTTTGTGGTGCCTGTTCATTTTCCATCGAAGCCTTAGTGTTATCTTCATCTTGAATTTCTTCAAGATGAATTTTACTCCCACTAGTTTTTCTAGAAATAAATTCTCTTTCTAGAAAGACAGCATTTCTGGCAACAAACACCTTGCCAAGTGTGGGATTGTAAAAGTAATATCCCTTAGTTTCCTTGGGATATCCTACAAAATAACACTTATCCGATTTGGGTCCTAGTTTATCCGAGACTTGACGCCTAACATAAGCTTCACAACCCCAAATCTTTATAAAAGACATTTTGGGACTCTTCCCGATCCCATAACGTATATGGTGTCTTTTCTACGGCTTTTGATGGGACGCGACATGCGAAAGCTGCTCTAGAGCTAAACCCCAAAAGGAAGTAGGTAGATCAGTCTGGCTCATCATTGATCGTACCATATCTAATAGAGTACGATTTCTCCTCTCAGATACACCATTCCATTGTGGTGTTCCAGGTGGAGTGAGTTGGGATATTATCCCACACTCAGCCAGGTGATCACGAAACTCTTGACTAAGGTATTCACCACCTCGATCTGATCGAAGTAGCTTAATACGCTTACCAAGTTGGTTTTGTACTTCATTCTTGAATTCTTTGAACTTTTCAAAGGATTCTGACTTATGTCTCATCAAATATAAGTAGCCAAATCTACTCATATCATCAGTGAAAGTAATAAAGTACTTATAGCCTCCTCTGGCTTCGACATTGAAAGGGCCACATACATCAGTATGTATGAGTCCTAACAAGTCCGTCGCTCTCTCGCCATGTCCACTAAATGGAGTTTTAGTCATCTTTCCTAAAAGACAAGATTCACATACCTCATATGATTCAAAATCAAATGAGTCCAACAATCCTTCTTTATGGAGTTGGGATATGCGTTTTTCATTTATGTGACCTAGGCGACAGTGCCAAAGATATGTTTGGTTCAAATTATTCGATTTGAACCGTTTGGTATTTACATTATAAATTGGGTTTTCTAAATCTAGAACATAGAGACCATTCATAAGTGGTGCATTACAATAGAACATTTCATTCAAATAAATGGAACAACATTTGTCCTTTATTATAAAAGAAAAGTTTTTCTTTTCTAAACAAGATACAAAAATTATGTTCTTCGTTAATGCAGGTACATAAAAGCACTCCTCTAATTCTAAGATAAGCCCAGTGGGCAAAGACAAAGAATATGTTCTTACAGCTACAGCAGCAACTTTTGCGCCATTGCCTACTCGTAGGTCCACTTCGCCCTTTGTCATTAGTCTACTATTTCTCAATCCCTGCACATTAGCACAAATGTGAGATGCACATCCGGTATCTAATACTCATGTAGAAGAAATAGATAGATTAACTTCTATAACGTGTATACCTGAGGCAGAAGTCCCACTTCTTTTCTTCTTTACTTCCTCAAGGTAGACTTTGCAGTTCCGCTTCCAGTGTCCAGTCTCACCGCAATGGAAATAGTCCCCTTCCTTAGGTACTTTACCTTTACCCTTTGAAGTGGATGAATTGGCCTTGCCTTTGGCTTGGGTCTTACCCTTGCCTTTGCGCTTACCTTTGCCCTTCTTGACCATTAGTACGTTACTAACTTTCTTCTTGAGATTCGGTTCAGCAGTTCTTAACATGCTGAGAATCTCAGGCAAAGGTTTATCAATTTCATTCATGTTATAATTCATGATGAATTGATTATATGCTTCCGGCAACGATTGCAGGATAACATCGGTTGCCAATTCTTGGCTCAGTGGAAAACCTAGTCTTTCAAGGTTCTCAACGTACCCTATCATTTTAAGTACGTGAGTTCCTATAGGTGTTCCTTCTTGCATCTTGCATGCAAAAAGAGCCTTAGACACTTCAAAACGCTCGTGCCTAGCTTATCCTTGATATAGTTATTTCAAATGCTCAACCATATCATAGGCATCCATGTTCTCATGTTGCTTCTGAAGCTCAGAGTTCATGGTGGCAAGCATAAGACATAACACATCTAATGCGTCATCTTGATGCTTCTTATAAGCGCAGGTGGGTGTTTCAGGATAGATTGCTCTAGGACATCTGATTTACGTTCTTGCTTGAGGATAATCCTTAAGTTCCTATACCAGTCTAGAAAGTTAGCTCCATTGAGCTTGTCTTTCTCAAGGACAGATCGCAAGTTGAGGGGGTGTGTCGTGTTAGATGACATGGTGATCTACAACATCAAAATGCAAAATTAAGTATCATACCTAAGTCATTTAATTAGGCCTTTAATTAAATGAGGCTCCCACTAAATTCTCATAGCTTTGATATGAGCTAATCATTGATGTATGCAAACACATTTTGCTTACATCATTAGCTTCTATTTAGCTATAAATTTATATGGGATAAAGATCCACATCATACTTCGTCTTGAGTTAGCTTTGGTTAATCGCCCAAGACGTAGTATGATTAGGTAGGCAATCTTTTGCCAATTACATCTGATGTAACTCTTTAATAGCTTTGGTTAAGTTTAGATTAGTTTAGTGCTTATTCTAAACGACTACAAGTAGTGGCGAGGCACGGAGGCCTTCTTTGATATCGGAGCAACGACCACTTTCTAAGACAAAGCTGATGTTCGAAAATCACACAAAACTAATTTTTTAAAACTTATGTTCAAAGCTAATATATGCCTCTACTTTCTTAATTAATTAAGAAAAACTTAATTAAGTCTTAACCAAGTTTGATAGCGGGACATCACGATTGTCCACTCGCACTCTTCCAAGATAAAATGCATTGCTTTGCTTTGGCAAACCCAACAACAAATGATCGAGGAAGTAGTGAGTACCAAACTTTGGTAGGCATATCGTTTTTGACTTATTAAGAAATAAACTTAAACATGCATCACATACATATTAGCATACATCACATATAAGCTAAATTAACATGCATCACATACATATTAAACTAAGCGTGTCATAGTTATGGCCCTTATTCTACAATCTTCTCAAGCCAATGAAAAGATTGATTGGTCAACCTAGGGATAGCATCTTCTCCCAAGTGCTTCCTTTTGGTTGTCTTGTGTTGTTGACTTCCTCCTTGTAACGACATCTTCCAATGGACCCTCCATCTTTATTTTGTATATTACAAAAGGAGAAATACTCGAGTTACATTCGAGTCTAAAACTAATTTTACAACAAGAATTTTAGGAGAAAGGCATGACACGCAGGCCGTATTAAGAATTACAACACACACATTCACAAACTTTTTGGGACTAGGCCATAACCATGCACCATGTCAATTTTAACTTTTAAAAGACATCAGATATTTTATTATGTTTGAAAAATTGCTAATGCAATTATCAACTCATAATAAAATTTATCCTACTTCTATATCATATATAAAATAGAGAAAACCTATTTTTTATACGATCTTTCGCAAGTGGCTCTGATACCACTGTAGGGATCTTATATGCAAAATAGCATATGTGCAACGGAAAAATAGGATCCCTTCCAAGTGATCCTTGCGAAAGAAAACCTCGTACAAAAATAAATTTCTCAAAACCTATCTAATAGGAGAATATTACCTTTGTTGTGTGCCCTTTTTAAATACCGCTTCTCCTTGGGTTTGTTGGATCTTTTAGCACGTTCAAATGTCCGTGCCTCTATATGTATCCACACGAGCAAGCTCTTGTCTCACAAAAGAAACTAGAAGAGTTCTCCTTTACTTCTTGCTAGAGAAGTCCCTAAAGGAGAGGAAGGTAGGGAAAAAGAGAAAGGAAGTAGAAGACCACTCTTCTTGCTATACTCACAAAAGCCACACAACAAAAGCCTCTCACCACCAAGCTCTCTCCAAGCCTCAAGCTTCCAACAACTTGGCCGGCCACCCCATGGAGTGTTTTATAGGATTGGAAAAACCTTTCACCTCCTATCACATTCATTGCAATCAATTTCATTGAAAGACAATTGGCCGGCCACATGTGGGGGAAATCCAAAGGTCAAAACCCTTTGTCTCCTTCCACCTCATCAAGCTTAGGTGGCATGATTATGTGGCATGCTTATGTGGCATTCATGCATGTTGAATTAATCTTATTAATTCAATAAGCTTATGTTATCATATTGAATTAAACTCATTAAATCAATAAGGTAACATATTGAATTAATCTTATTAAATCAATTTAGCTTAGGATATCATGATAACATATTTATTTAATCTTATTAAATTAATAAGCTTAGCATATTGAATTAATCTCATTAAATCAATAAGCTAAAATTCTCTTTAAGCTTAAAGTCCAAAAACCATTTTGTACTTAAGCTTATTCCCAAATTATTCTAGTTAAACTAGAATGCACTAATTCTTCTAATCATCATGCTCTTTGTGTGTGACCCTATAGGCTCTCATAACGTTGGCAGTGGATCTAAACTCTTTTAGATACACAAGCAATGAGCGGCATCTAGCAATACATCATTGCTACCCAAGTTACGAAATAAGTCAAGATCCGACTAACCTTTCTGTGACTACTATAATGTATGATTGTGTCCTTCTATCCTTGATATCAGATTGACCAATGAGGCATAGACCGTGTCATCCTCGATAAATCTATGTGTTTCTTGATCCCTGAGTAAACTAACTCAAACAAATGAGCTCAATATCTCATATTGACTCATTCGAGCATGGCCATGTGTTTTAGTAGTTCTACTCAATCAAGGGGCCCACAGATATCACTCCCGTCATATGGGAGGGATAGATCGCATCTACATCACTCACATCCCTCCGCATAATTTGTTATATACCCAGTAATCGCCTTTATGGTCCACCATGTTACGAGTGACGTTTGATGATACCAAAGTACACAACTCCTTATGTAGGGAACCGTAGTGACTTCTGGTTTGAGGACTATTCATACCAATAGTCACATGAGAAAGTTTATGACACTCATATGACGATCCATGAAACTTTCTCATGGCGGGTCAGTTCAGTATATATTCTCTAATATATACCCATGTGTCAACTTGATATCATATATCCATGACTTGTGAGATCAAGTCATCAATTGACCTACATGCTATTCTTTATGTATTAATATTGCCCTTGCATATTAATACTTGACTAGGAACATTTAGGAAAGTGTTCTCTACAGCCTCTCATAATCAATTCTGCCAATTGATGTGCTATAGATAAGAACCTACTTTTCTAGGGCATTATTATATTTAATTTAGCTGACACAAGCAAGACATAAATATAATAACCAATCCTTTGCCTTTATAGAATATGATACAAAATGTTCCCTATTCAACCATCACATGATTGGTTCTAAAGCTATAACTAACACAACCCCCCCCCCTTCTCTCCTTACTCTACTAAAGAAGGTGTTACCATCATACTTTATCTTTTTCTTTACGTCAAGAAGCCAAACATGACTCAATTATTCCATAAACTCACTTACACTATTTATAAATTAACTAATACCTGATTTAAAAATAAAAGAGTATCAACAACTCGTAACAATATCTAAACATGGTTTCCAAACAAGTATCATAATTCAAACTCTTAACTTGAAACAGCAGAAGCTAGAGAAATAAATCAACTACATTGGCATCTTGACACAGGGATATTACACAAGTTCTTAACATAACTAAGCATGCACATTCGCTAGATTTCTAACATAAAACATTCTTAAGTAACTTGACCTCATGCATGGCGATAGTAATGATATGCATCTTTGACATAAAAATAAACGTAAACAATAATACATAACATCAACACTAGCACCTAACTTGAACAAGCACATAACATGAACACTAGCACACTAGCAATTTCAAAGGTCTTAACATAACATAATACTAGCGAGTTTGACATTCTTAGACACAATATAATCAAGTACATAACATGGACACTAGCACACTAGCAAGTTCAAAAGTCTTAACATAACATAATACTAGCAAGTTTAGAATCGTAATCCACTGTTCAGCCGCCACACACACCAAGCACTCCATCCGCTGCCCCCTCTTACTCAAACCTTGCTTTACCCTTATTTGTAGTATAAGGAACGCAAACTATAAGCAATGAAGCTTAGTAAGTACCTCCTATTCTCACAAAACATCGCATTAGGAAAAACATGTTATTAGAATACTTGCATGCAACACATGCTCATACTTGCTATTAAGAAAATTCTGCATTAAACATTTAGAAATACTTGTACATAACACAATGATTCAACTTGAAAGGCACGAACTTTCTGCATGAAACATATAGAAATACTTGTACATAACACAATGGTTCAACTTAAAATGCATGAACTTGAAATACACAACTTGCAATACCAAATCTTTAAATATGCTTCGCTTATAGAAGCATGCACATGAGATATACTTAAACTTGTTAACATTGTGCTTTAATTAACTTTGAAAAATCTTGTACCATATATATACTTTAAAATCAATAAACATCCTTGTTTGGGCAGCTTGGCATAGTACCAATTTGCGCGCAACCCGATTAGAATTCGGGGTAGCTAGCCACCAAACTTATTAAGGCAACTTACTAAGGGCGATCTAGAGCCAATGGGCGATCTAAGAGCCCGGTACATGCCACTTTAAAGTAAAATACTTTCTTTATATATGACCTACTGATTTTTTCATTTAACAACCATTTAACATGATCATACTCCCAAAACCCATATAGGAAGCATTTCAAGATATTTGATCATGCTCTTTGTCCCCAAAACTCGTAGGGGAAGCATCTTTGCTATCTTATGTCTTGCTTCAAAAGAAATATGCATATAATGCCTATAAATCTGAACAAAACATATAATCTAAATAAAACATGGAAAAATAAGCTAGATAAACAAATCGAATAGTTACTTATACTACAGGTGAGAAATACTTACATCCTCTTGCTATCTTACTAATATACCACTAGGGTTTTTTTGTGAGATTAAGACCTTCCCCTATTCCTTATCCTTAGGAATGATCCTCTAGCATATACTAAGCCCTAGTAAGAGAATTCCCTTGAGACCCCTTTGAGAACCCCAACCAAGAGCTTTAGGATTTTGGATGGAGAGGGAGGAAGGAGGAGGAGTTTCGGTGGAGGAGGAAGAAGGATGGAATTTGATCCTCTAGCAAATACCAAGCCTTGTGAGAAAATCCCCTTGAAAAAACTTCTTGAGAATCCCAACACAAGAAGCCCTATAGCTTGGGATGGAAAGGGAGGAAGGAGGAGGGGAGGTTTCGGCCAAGGATGAGGAAGGAGGAAGAATGAAGAAGGAAGGTGAGGTTTTTCTTCCTCTCTTAATTTCCTCTTTAATACCTAGGGAGATGAACACTCTTCATCCTCTCATGGGGAGATGATAATGTTAGTTATAGCCCTAAGAACCAATCATGTGATGGTTGAATAGGGAACATTTTGTATCATATTCTATAAAGGCAAAGGATTGATTATTATATTTAAGTCTTGCTTGTGCCAGCTAAATTAAATATAGTAATGCCCTAGAAAAGTAGGTTCTTATCTACAGCACATCAATTGGCAGAATTGATTATGAGAGGCTGTAGAGAACACTTTCTAAATGTTCCTAGTCAAGTATTAATATGCAAGGGCAATATTAATACATAAAGACTAGCATGTAGGTCAATTGATGACTTGATCTCACAAGTCATGGATATATGATATCAAGTTGACACATGGGTATATATTAGAGAATATATACTGAACTGACCCGCCATGAGAAAGTTTCATGGATCGTTATATGAGTGTCATAAACTTTCTCATGTGACTATTGGTATGAATAGTCCTCAGACCTGAAGTCACTACGGTTCCCTACATAAGGAGTTATGTACTTTGGTATCGTCAAACGTCACTCGTAACAGGGTGGACCATAAAGGCGATTACTGGGTATATAACAAATTATGCGGAGGGATGTGAGTGATGTAGATGGGATCTATCCCTCTCATATGACGAGAGTGATATCTGTGGGCCCCTTGATTGAGTAGAACTACTAAAACGCATGGCCATACTCGAATGAGTCAATATGAGATATTGAGCTCATTTGTTTGAGTTAGTTTACTCAGGGATCAAGAAACACATAGATTGATCGAGGATGACACGGTCTATGCCTCATTGATCAATCTGATATCAAGGATAGAAGGACACGGTCATACACTATAGTAGTCACGAAAAGGTTAGTCGGATCTTGACTTATCTCATAACTTGGGTAGCAATGATGTATTGCTAGATGCCGCTCATTGCTTGTGTATCTAAAAGAGTTTAGGTCCACTGCCAACGTTATGAGAGCCTATAGGGTCACACACAAAGAGCATGATAATTAGAGGAATTAGAGTATTCTAGTTTGACTAGAATAATTTGGGAATAAGCTTAAGTACAAAATGGTTTTTGGACTTTAAGCTTAATGAGAATTTTAGCTAATTGATTTAATGAGATTAATTCAATATGTTACCTTATTGATTTAATAAGATTAATTCAATATGATAACATAAGCTTAATTGAATTAATAAGATTAATTCAATATGATAACATAAGCTTAATTGAATTAATAAGATTAATTCAACATGCATGAATGCCACATAAGAATGCCACATAAGCATGTCACATAAGCATGCCACCTAAGCATCCACCTAAGCTAGATAAGGTGGAAGGAAACAAAATGGTTTTGTCTCCTTAAGTGGCCGGCCAAACAAGGAAGCCAAATCCTTTTTGAGTGTGTCTCAATGCAATGGATTGCATTGAATGTGAAGGAGGTGGAAGGGTTTTTCCAACCCTATAAAAGGCTCCATGGAGTGGCCGGCCATTGTAGGTTTTTTGGTGGAGTGTGGTTGTTGGGAGCTTGAGGCTTGGAGAGAGCTTGAGAGCTTATTGTTGTGTGGCTTTTGTGAGTGTAGCAAGAAGAGTAGTCTTCTTCTTCCCTTCTCTTTTTCCCTAGCTTCCTCTCCTTTAGGGACTTCTCTAGCAAGAAGTAAAGGAGTGCTCCTCTAGTTTTCTTTTGTGAGACAAGAGCTTGCTCGTGTGGATACATATAGAGGCACGGACACTTAAACGTGCTAAGATCCAACAAACAAAAGGGATAAGCGGGATTAACAAGGGCACGCAACAAAGGTAATCCTCTCCTATAAGATAGGTTTGGTTTAGAGAAATTTATTTTATACGAGTTTGCTTTCGCATGGATCACTTGGAAGGGATCCTAATTTTTCCGTTGCGCATATGCCATTTGGCATAAAGAATTCCCTACAGATAACAACCCCTCATCTTCTCATTTATGTTCTTTGTATATTCTTTATATATCCTAGCCAAGAATTATCCTATGGCATGGTGGTATCAAGGCAATCTTGCAATTAGAAGGTTCATGGTTCGAATCCTAGCTATAACGAACTATATTTTATTTTATTTATTTCTGAACCTTTTTCATTTATATTCTTTGAATATTCTCATATATCCTAGCCAAGAATTATCCTATGGCATGGTGGTATCAAGGTGATCTCACAATTAGAAGGTTCATGGTTAGAATCTTAGCTATAACAAACCATATTGTATTTTATTTTATTTTTTTTTCGGGTGTTACAATCCTCTATACCTTATAAAAGTTTCATCCTCGAAACATAGAACAACTCTAGATACTTTTTGTTTCATGTCATCCTCGTGCTCCCAAATTTCTTCTTCAAACCCTTGATTTTGTCATATGACTTTCACTAAGGGTACCTCTTTGTTTCTCAATTTCTTAATTTCTCGATCTATTATCTGAATAGGCCGACTTTCATAACTCAAATCCGCTTGAACTTGTACTATCTATGGCTCAATCACATGGTCTGCATTAGGAACATACTTTTTCAACATTGAGATATGAAATACGTTGTGAATAGCTGACATTTCTTAAGGTAGCTCTAATTCATAAGCTACTTTGTCAACTCTGTTTGTGATCAGGTAAGGTCCTACATAACGTGGACTCAGCTTGCCTTGCTTTCCAAATCTCATCACCCCCTTCATAGGAGCTACTTTAAGAAATACAGAATCCCCAGCTTCAAATTCAAGCGGCCTACGTCGTACATCGACATAACTTTTCTGCCGACTCTGAGCAGTCTCTATTCTTTGGCAGATGCTCGTTATAGCTTCGGTGGTGTCATCTATAAAGTCTGTCTTGAGCCCCATTCCTTTCTTCTCATCAACTTCATACCAACAAATAGGAGACCTACACTTTCTTTCATATAAAGCTTCATAGGGTGTCATTCCAATGGTAGCTTGGTAGCTGTTATTGTAAGCAAACTCTGCCAAACATAGGTATTTACACCAACTTCCTTTAAAATCTAAGGCAGAAGCTCGTAGCATGTCCTCTAGAATTTGATTTACTCATTCTGTTTGCCCGTCTGTTTGACGATGGAATGTTGTGCTAAATCGTAGCTTAGTGCCAAGAGCCTTCTAAACGCACTCCCAAAAATGTGAAGTGAATCGACTATCCCTATCAGAAATGATGGTCTTAGGAACTCCATGCAATCTGATCACCTCCTTAACATACAACTGAGCTAGTTGTTCCATTGAGTACGATATTCTGATTGCTAAAAAATGAGCAGATTTTGTCAGTCTATCAACAATCACCCAAATAGCATCATAACCATTAGTTGTTTTAGGTAGTCCTATATGAAATCCATAGCTATATCTTCCCACTTCCATTTTGGGATCTGAATAGGTTGCATAACTCCTCCAGGTCTCTGATGTTCTGCTTTGACTCTTTGACACATCAGACAGGTGCTGACATATTTAGCCACATCCCTTTTCATACCGAACCACCAGAACTTTTCTTTTAAATCTTGATACATCTTGGTAGATTTAGGATGCATTGAATATGGGATTCCATGAGCTTTTTCTAAAATTCTCTTTCTTAATTCTGGATCGTTGGGAATACATAAGCATTCACCAAGATATAGCACCCCACTGTTAGAGACATGAAATCCTTCATCCTTTCCTTCTTGGATATCTTGCTTGATCCTTTGGATGCTTGGATCTTCATCTTGTTTTGCTAGTATATTATCAAACGGTGTTGGCACTATTATCAAGGTAGAAAGTTGTCTAGAAATAATCTCAACCCCAAAATTCAACATTTCTTTCTCCAATGGTTAGGATAATGAAGATAAAGACATTAAGGTGGTGCATGATTTCATACTCAGTGCATCTGCTACTTTGTTTGCCTTTCCATGATGGTAGAAGATTTAACAGTCATAATATTTAACTAGATCAAGCCATCTACGTTGTCTCATGTTTAAATCCTTCTGAGTGAAGAAATATTTCAGACTTTGGTGATATGTATAAATCCTGCACTGGACTCCATACAAATAATGTCTCCAAATTTTGAGATCGAAGACAACTACTGCCAACTCAAGGTCATGAGTGGGATAATTCTTTTCATAATCATTGAGTTGTTTAGATGCATAGGCAATAACTTTACCATTCTGCATAAGCACAGCCCCAAGTCCCATTTTAGATGCATCACTATACATATCAAAGCTTTCATTACTTTCTGGAAGAGTAAGAATTGGAGCACTGGTTAATCTCCTCTTTAATTCAAGGAAACTTTTCTCACAATCCTTGGTCCATTCAAACTTTCTGTTCTTTCTGGTAAGAACTGCCAGTGGTGATGCTATTCTCGAGAAGTCTTCTATAAATTTTTTGTAGTACCCTACTAAACTAAGGAAACTTCTGATTTCACTGGCATTCTTTGGTCGACTCCAGTTACTAACCGCTTCTATCTTTGTCGGATCTACCATAACCCCATCTTTTGAAATTATGTGACCCAGAAAAGATACTCAATCAAGCCAAAATTCACACTTGGAGAACTTTGCATACAATTATCTCTGTTGAAGGGTCTGTAACACTGTATTCAAGTGTTCAACATGTTCTTCCTGAGTTCTCGAGTAAATAAGGATATCATCAATGAAGACAATCACAAACTTATCAAGGAATGCCTTAAATACCCGATTCATTAAGTCCATAAATGTTGCTGGTGCATTTGTCACTCCGAAATGCATGACCACGTACTCATAATGTTCATACCTTGTTCGAAAAGTCATTTTCGATACATCATCCTCTTTAACTTTTACTTGATGATAACCGGACCGCAAGTTAATCTTGGAGAAAACTGTGGCTCCCTTCAATTGATCAAACAGATCATCAATCCTTGGCAAGGGATATCTGTTTTTGATTGTCACCTTATTCAGTGCTCAATAATCTATGCCCATTCTCATAGACCCATTTTTCTTCTTCACGAACAATACTGGAGCTCCCCACGGTGAGTGACTAGGGCGAATGAATCCCTTGTCGAGTAACTCATGTAATTGTTCATGAAGCTCTTTCAATTCTGTCGGAGCCATACAATAGGGTGCTTTTGAGATTGGTTTGGTACCAAGAATAAGTTCAATCTCAAACTCGATTTCTTTTTTAGGAGCCAACCTTGGCAACTCATCAGGGAATACTTCTGGGTAGTCACATACAACTCGGACTTCTTCGAGCTTTTGACCTCTTTCTTGCTTTGTATCCACCACATGTGCTAGATATCCAGCGCATCCACTGACTAACATCTTTTGAGATTTTATGGAAGATAAGAACTTCTTAGTTCTTTTCTTTGGTTCTCCTATAAATTCAAACTTAGACTCTGCCTCAGATTGGAATACGACTCTTCGCTTATGACACTCAATGGAAGCACCATACTTGCTCAAAAATTCCATTCCCAAAATGACATCATAATCATGCATGTCCAACATTATCAGATCACTATAAAGTTCTCTTTCTGAAATTCTGACGGACGTAGCACGTAACCAATGCATAGATGTCATTACCTCTCCTGAAGGCAATGTCGTTACAAACTTAAGATCCAGGACATCCGCATGTATATTTATCTTCTTAGCAAATATCATGGAAATAAACGAATGGGTTGCCCCAGTATCAAATAGCACAGTAGCATACTGATTAAAGATAAGTATCTGACCTGTGACAACAGTAGAAGCATTTTCTACCTCTTCTTTAGTGAGAGAAAAGATCCGAGCATTCGGTGTAACTAGTGGAGCCTCCAATCTTCCTTGTCTAATGTGATTACCCTCCAGGGCTCCTTGCATTTGGTGTAACTGAGCAGATTTACCCCCGTACTGATTTGGCTATGGTAGAGGTGGATTGGTCTTGGTAGGGCAATATCTAGCCAAGTGTCCCTTTAAGCCACATATATAGCACCCACTCATGCTCTGGCGGCAAATTCCTGGATGCATCTTCCCACACTTAGAACATGTAGGATACTTAGGTTGCTTGCTTGCTGAACCTCCCTTTGAGTTATTCCATTGCTTTCTCTTGTCGTTGTTATTTCCCTTCCAATTAGAATTATTGCTCTGAGATTTCTGACCTCTAGAACTTCCATGACTTCTGTTTTCAGTCGAGGCCTATTTCTATTGCTTGATGTTGTTCAGGTAATGCTCCGTGATTAAAGCACTACTGATTAACTCTTCTGTAGTCTACGGTCTATTAATTCCACTGGCCACATTCAGAGTTATCTCAGGTCTTAGCATTTTGAGCATAAGTCTAACCCTTTCTCGCTCAGTGCTGACTAGCTCTGGACATAAGCGACCTAGTCTATTGAATTTATTCACGGCTTCATTAACTAACAAGTCCCCTTGTCGGAATTCTGTGAACTCATCGTAGTGCTTATTCGTGACTCGTATATGGAAAAACTCCTCAAAGAACTCCATTTCAAAGTTAACCCATGTCATTTGATTAATCATTGTTTTTGCCTTTACTCGTTCCCACCATATTCTGGCATCTCCAATCAAGCAGAATGATGCACATTTGACTTTCTCATTTTTCAGGCCAATCTAGCAGTTCTACAATACTTTCTAACATCTTGAACTAGGCTTGAGCATCCCATGATTCACTTGTACCAGCAAAACTCTCTGGCTTCAGCCTTTGCCATTGAATTAAGTACGCCTCTTGACTCACCCCCACCGCTGGGGCTATTGGGGGAACTGGTGGGGCAAGGGGTGCAGCCGGTATGACATTCTGAACAACTGGTGGAGTAATAGGATTATCTTGTTGGTTCATCATCAAGGTATTGATAACCTGTTGTTGCTCTGCAACTTGATGCTGAAGCTGAGTGACTACCTGCATCAAGTCAAGTGGTGGTACTGCTTCATCTGTCCTCTGATTTCCATTGGTCCGTCTTCTAGCCACTTTTCTTCATAAAGTAAGACCAATATAAGACTACTACTATTACTTACTTTCTATCATCATCACCTATATATGTAAGCATGTTTAACAAAAAACATTCTTTACTAAGCATAGAAGAAATTAAAACATATATGTACTTTTTTACTTGGAAGTGACAGGATTTGATGCTCGATGTGTGTGTGGCGGAAGGGCAGAACTTGCTCTAATACCATACTGTAACACCCCCCCCCCTATCCTTACTCTAGTAAAGAAGGTGTTACCATCATACTTTATCTTTTTCTTTTCGTCAAGAAGCCAAACATGACTCAATTATTCCATAAACTCACGTACACTATTTATAAATTAACTAATACCTGATTTAAAAATAGAAGAGTATCAATAACTCGTAACAAGATCTAAACATGGTTTCTAAACAAGTATCATGATTCAAAATCTTAACTTGAAACAGCGGAAGCTAGAGAAATAAATCAACTACATTGGCATCTTGACACAGGGATATTATACAAGTTCTTAATATATCTAAGCATGCACATTTGCTAGATTTGTAATATAAAACATTCTTAAGTAACTCAACCTCATGCATGGTGATAGTAATGATATGCATCTTTGACATAAAAATAAACGTAAACAATAATACATAACATCAACACTAGCACCTAACATGAACACTAGCACACTAGCAATTTCAAATAACATAACATAATACTAGCAAGTTCGAGATTCTTAGACACAATATAATCAAGCACATAACATGGACACTAGTAAGTTCAAAAGTCTTAACATAACATAATACTAGCAAGTTCAGAATCGTAATCCACTATTCAGCCACCACACACACCAAGCACACCATCCGCTGCCCCCTCTTACTCAAACCTTGCTTTACCCTTATCTGCAATATAAGGAATGCAAACTATAAGCAATGAAGCTTAGTAAGTACCTCCTATTCTCACAAAACATCGCATTAGGAAAAATATGCTATTAGAATACTTGCATGCAACACATGCTTATACTTGCCATTAAGAAAATTTTTTATTAAACATTTAGAAACACTTGTGTTAGGGGATCGAATGGCCGGCTAGAGGGGGGTGAATAGCCCTCGTTCGTTGGACGTCGTAATTCGCTCGTTCTTCTTGCGTTGGTTGTCTACGATTGTCGTTAGCGCAGCGGAATAACAATAATAATGAAACTAACAACAATACACAATCACAACACAAGATTTACGTGGTTCGGAACCAAATGGTTCCTACTCCACGGGTGAGCTCCTCGAGCTCTAGTTATGCGCACGGCACTAACTAAACTCCTTCTCGACTACACGTCGGAGGTGGAGAAACCTCTCATAAGCAATTACAATGTAATATAGAAATACAAACAAGAATACAAATACAATACAAAGGAAACTCTTTTCAACGATTGCTTTTGATCACTTGTTTGTTGCTTGCTTTGATTGGCTCTTGAAGGACTGGAATGCAGCAGCAATTCCCCTCCAATAGCTCCACAAAAAACCATGGTGAAATCCTCCAACTCGTGCTCATCGGACCATCACCGATCGGTCCCGTGAGCCGCTTGTCTCACAACGGCCGGATCCACGCTGGTTAAGTTCCAACGGATCACACATCGGGCCGATCGATGGCACCCATCCCGACCGATCATCCATCACCGATCCGGGCGAAGCTCGACTCCATTCGCGTGTTCGTGCAGCGGTCATCATCGATCCGCCGTCTCGGCAATGATCGATCTCCGATCAACGATCGCTTCTCTCAAGAATGATCGATCACCGCCTCTTGATCAGTCGAACAATGGTCGAACCCATACGACCTAGAGCAGTCGACTGACACCTATGCCAGTCGACTGATGTCGGCTAAAACCTCAAACATAACAATGTTTGAGCCTCCGACACTCAGTCTTAGCCACTTGGCCAAAGTCCACCTTATCCCTCATGAAGTTCCCCACCGAAGCTCTCTTCCCTCGGCCTACGTCCCTCGGATGCGCCAAGCGCACGACTTCGCAACGCCATCCTTCGCGTCTCATGCCCTAGAAGTATGCTTCCCTTTGGGCTCACTCCATTCGCTCCCCGTCCGGCGGTCCCTCGGATGCACCAAGCTCACGGCTTCGCAATGTCATCCTTCACCGACTCAAGGACCCCGAGCCTAGTGAACTTACCAAGTCCTCAAGACTTCCCACATGCACCAAGCGCACGGCTTCGCAATGCATTTCTCACCAAGCACCAAGCGCACGGCTTCGCAATGCTTTGGATTTTCCCTCACCAAGCTCCATGCTTGGATTTTCCATGCCAACTCCATGTTGGACTTTCCCATGACAATCCCATGTCATGAGTTTTGTCTTTCATCAAAATCCTATCAGGGTACTGCTCGAGTCAAACTTGAGTCAACCTGGGACGATTGCACCAACAATCTCCCAACAATCTCCCCCTTTTTGATGATTGACAAAACTACCATCTCAAGTCTACCAATTCTCCCATATTGGCAATTCTCATATCCCAAATGAGAATTCCAAACCTAATTAGTAACTTGGTAACATCTCCCCCTTTTTGACATTACATCAAAAAGGTCCTCCCCAAGGGTATGAATGTCTCATATCCCAATGAGATCTTATATCTCTACCTTGGAGGAACACATGTCTACCATCTTTCTAGTGATCCCATATCACTTAAGAGAGGCAACCCAAATTTTCCTCCCATGAGGAAATATACATCCATCTTCCCATGATGGATACCTCCCCCTAGAGGCTTGCTCCCCCTTGATCATTGCACCAACAATGTCCTTGGAGAGTCCCTAAGCCAATAGGAACATTAACCAAATCAAAATTAAGGCAAAGTTCAACAATGAACTCGCTTCCACCTTAAAGTTGATACTCACCCTCAACCCAACTCCTGATCCATATCCAATGGATTTCCACCCTTTTTAATGCTCTCCCAAGCATATCCTAGGGTAGGAGTGGTTAGGGGACCAAAACACAGCTGAACATGGGCCTAACCAACATGAACCAATGATCGATACATTTCATCACCGACCGGCCTCTAAGCCGATCGATAATCAGATTTATAGCTAATTTCAGAAATGATTTTCCGAAATTCATAAGTAAATATACATAAGTTGATAAATATTGAAATTTGGTATGTATATTACTTATCCTAAACACTATGGGTGAAAAATATTGGAAAATTATTTTACCCATTAAATTAGGAGATTGATACAAAGTTCAAAAGTTAAGAAAAGCTTCAATAAAGAGCCCTCTTTGTATCATCCCATTCAATGGTGATAGCTATCAAAAGATAGGCTTCACCAAGGTTTTTCAAAATATTTTCAAAATGTTTTTCAAACCTTTATTTTCTTTTTCCTAACAATCTCACCAATATCTAGATGTGTAAAACACATTCAAGGCAATTCATCTAGTGAGATGTGGGTTTTTTTTTTGTTCTTTTAAAGGTCTCATGCATATTTCTAAGCAATATTATTTGATTCCTTTCAAATCATGTCATAGTCCTTAATTTCATTTTAATTTATGCATGATATGATTATGGCATAGATATGATATAGATAAAAGCATATGCCAAAATCATGATGCCATGGCATGTGAATGAAACTTAAGCATACATGACATCTAAAAATAATTCTAAGTATGATCATGACATTTTTATAAATAAAAATGAGGATGATGTCATGACATGGCAAGGCAAATAAAGCATGGCAAGAAAAATATACTAAGGTATAAAATACCTAAGTGTTAAAATCAATTTGCCATTTCTAAGGATTAAACCAATTTTGCCTTAATGCCATTCACTTCCCTAGTGTGCCAAAAACCCAAAATGACATACCATTACCTCTATGACCTAATTGTGCCAATTTAAATCATTTTTAACTTCTCAAGCATATTGGCACACCCTAATGTGTCAACTCTACTATGGTTAGGTTAACTACCCATCCACTTAGGGTTGACACACCCTAACCCATTTAGCGTGAATCGATCACGCTCTTAGGAACCCAATATCTATTGGAGCTCCTTGGGTTAACAAGGTATTCCCTAGGGATAACTTCCCTAGATACCTTCCCAATGACCCTTTTAGCCTTTGAAGCCTTAGTCACATGGGTCTTACTTGGGTCAACTCTAGAGGTGACTCCTCCATTGACCTTCTTAGTGGCTTTCTTAGTTTTCCTTAAGTCCTTAGCCACTAAGCACACACCATGGCTAGACTTAGGGATATCTTCCCTATTAGCCTTGGTTTTTCTAGACCTAGAAATAGTTCTATAATCAAATGGAACATTATGATAAGTCTTCTTGGGCTTTGGTTTGTGACCCAAACCATCCTTGCCCTTAGACCGTTTTTGAACCTTAGGTCTTGACTCTTGGGCATTTGACCCTAGAATTGAATTTTCTATGATTCTAAGGGTTTTCTCCATTTTCTTAAGTCTTGATCTCAAGACTTGGTTTTCCAACTCCAATTTCCTCAACTTTGAATTTTCATTAGATTTTTGGGAGTCGGTTTTCTTCTTAGGCATATGCCTAGATTTCTTGGGATTAATACCCAAATTCTCTTCTACTCTCCTAATGGACTCTTTAGGAAGGATTGGTCTAGTGTTTTGAGTCCTAGGTTTGTCCTTAGAGAAACTAACATGCTTAGCACCTAAGCAATAAACTTTATTGTTTCTCCTAGCATGCTTTTCATTGATAATAGCAAGAGAACTAAAATAATTCTTAGCATGCTTTTTAACTCTAGGAATTAAAGGTGCATTAACTAAATTTACCTTAGGGTTAGCTTTAGGAGCTCCCCCTACATGAGTTGCACCTTCTTGCCCTTTCTTCCTCCCCCTAAGGCATTGGCTTCGGTAGTGTCCCTTTTGATTGCATTTAAAGCACACAATGTGCTCTTTGCTCTTGATTTTGGGAACACCGGCATCATTTGACTTTGGGTTGACTTTTGGTGTCGATGCCTTCTTCTTAGCCAATTTAGGGCACTTGCTTTTGTAATGCCCTTTCTCCCTACACTCAAAGCATATTATGTGATTTTTATTTAAAATTACAACACTTGAGTTACCTAGGGAGGTGGTGGAGGCCTCTTCTTGATCTTCACTTCTCCCGGATGTAGATGCTTCTTGTTCTTGCTCCGGGATGGAAGATTGCCTCTCCTCCCCCTCAATGCTAGAGGTGGAGGTCTCCACCAAATCATCCACATCTTCAAAAGTGGATGGTGATTCTTCTTCGGCATTCTCCTCTACTTGTGCCGATTGGGAATTTTCTTGGAATTTCGTTATCTTATCCCATAATTCCCTTGCATCCCTATAATCACCCAATCTAGACCAAATAGTATTAGGTAACAAATCACTAATCAATTTGATTACCTCAAGATTTGTCTTGAAATCCTTGACTTGGTCTTGGGTCCACCTAGCCTTCTCAATTTGCTTGTTGTTTTTATCCCTAGGCATTTTAAAACCGTTTTCTATAATTAACATAGAATCAAAATCAGTTTCAAGATATACCTCCATTCGTTTCCTCCACCAAGCAAAATCTCCATCGAATTTTGGTGGATGGATGAAGCTGGTCATTTGTAATGCTCTCGCGGCGGTTAGTCCTTGAAGAGCAACCTGGCTCTGATACCACTTGTTAGGAAATTGGATGGCCGGCTAGAGGGGGGTGAATAGCCCTCGTTCGTTGGACGTCGTAATTCGCTCATTCTTCTTGCGTTGGTTGTCTACGATTGTCGTTAGCGCAGCGGAATAACAATAATAATGAAACTAACAACAATACACAATCACAACACAAGATTTACGTGGTTCGGAACCAAATGGTTCCTACTCCACGGGCGAGCTCCTCGAGCTCTAGTTATGCGCACGGCACTAACTAAACTCCTTCTCGACTACACGTCGGAGGTGGAGAAACCTCTCACAAGCAATTACAATGTAATATAGAAATACAAACAAGAATACAAATACAATACAAAGGAAACTCTTTTCACCGATTGCTTTTGATCACTTGTTTGTTGCTTGCTTTGATTGGCTCTTGAAGGACTGGAATGCAGCAGCAATTCCCCTCCAATAGCTCCACAAAAAACCATGGCGAAATCCTCCAACTCGTGCTCCTTTTATAACCTGCATCAAGCTGTTTTCGCGCCCATCAGTCGACTGATCGGACCATCAGTCGACTGGTCCCGTAGCCGTTGTCTCACAACGGCCAGATCCACGTTGGTTAAGTTCCAACGGATCACACATCAGTCGACTGATGGCACCCATCAGTCGACTGATCATCCATCAGTCGAGTGCTGGCGAGCTCGACTCCATTCTCTCTTCGCGTGCGGTGTCATCACCGATCGGTCCTTCTCGGGCAAATGATCGATGCTCAACGACCGCCTCCTCGGTCCAAATGATCACCTCTTGATCAATCGAACACGGTCGAACCCATACGACGAGAGCAATGATCGACACCTATGCGTGACCGATGTCGGCTAAAACCTCAAACATAACGATGTTTGAGCCTCCAACACTCAGTCTTAGCCACTTGGCCAAAGTCCACCTTATCCCTCATGAAGTTCCCCACCGAAGCTCTCTTCCCTCGGCCTACGTCCCTCGGATGCGCCAAGCACACGGCTTCGCAACGCCATCCTTCGCGTCTCATGCCCTAGAAGTATGCTTCCCTTTGGGCTCACTCCATTCGCTCCCCGTCCGGCGGTCCCTCAGATGCACCAAGCGCACGGCTTCGCAATGTCATCCTTCACTGACTCAAGGACCCCGAGCCTAGTGAACTTACCAAGTCCTCAAGACTTCCCACATGCACCAAGCGCACGGCTTCGCAATGCATTTCTCACCAAGCACCAAGAGCACGGCTTCGCAATGCTTTGGATTTTCCCTCACCAAGCTCCATGCTTGGATTTTCCATGCCAACTCCATCTTGGACTTTCCCATGACAATCCCATGTCATGAGTTTTGTCTATCATCAAAATCCTATCAGGGTACTGCTCGAGTCAAACTCGAGTCAACCTGGGACGATTGCACCAACAATCTCCCAACAACTTGTACATAACACAATAATTCAACTTGAAATGCATGAACTTTCTGCATGAAACATATAGAAACACTTGCACATAACACAATGGTTCAACTTGAAATGCATGAACTTGAAATACACAACTTGCAATACCAAATATTCAAATATGATTCGCTTGTAGAAGCATGCACATGAGATATTCTTAAACTTGTTAACACTGTTCTTTAATTAACTTTGGAAAATCTAGCCACCGAACTTATTAGGGCAGCTTACTAAGGGTGGTTTAGGGCACGTGGGCGATCTAAGGGCTCAGTACATGCCACTTTAACGTAAAATACTTTCTTTATATATGACCTATTGATTTTGTCATTTAACAACCATTTAACATGATCATACTCCCAAAACCCATATAGGAAGCATTTCAAGACATTTGATCATGCTCTTTGTCTCCAAAACTCATAGGGGAAGCATCTTTGCAATCTTATATCTTGCTTCAAAAGGAATATACCTATAATGCCTATAAATCTGAACAAATATAATCTGAACAAAACATATAATCTAAATAAAACATGGAAAAAGAAGCTAGATAAACAAATCGAATAGCCACTTACACTGCAGGTGAGAAATACTTACATTCTCTCGCTATCTTACTAATATACTGGTAGGGTTTTTTTTGTGAGATGAAGACCTTCCCCTATTCCTTAGCCTTAATAATGATCCTTTAGCATATACTAAGCCCTTGTAAGAGAATTCCCTTGAAACCCCTTTGACAACTCCAACCAAGAGCTTTAGGGTTTCGGATGGAGAGGGAGGAAGGAGGAGTTTCGATGGAGGAGGAAGAAGGATGGAGTTTGATCCTCTAGCAAATACCAAGCCTTGTGAGAAAATCCCCTTGAAAAATCCTCTTGAGAATCCCAACACAAGAAGCCCTATAGCTTGGGATGGAGAGGGAGGAAGGAGGAGGGGAGGTTTCAGCCAAGGATGAGGAAGGAGGAAGAATGAAGAAGGAACATGAGGTTTTTCTTCCTCTCTTAATTTCCTCTTTAATACCTAGGGAGATGAACACTATTCATCCTCTCATGGGGAGATGAAAACAACCCCTCATCTTCTCATTTATGTTCTTTGTATATTCTTTATATATCCTAACCAAGAATTATCCTATGGCATGGTGGTATCAAGGCTATCTCAAAATTAGAAGGTGTTGGGATGTATACTGAAAGTCTATCCTTTGTATGAACATCTTTATTTTTAAAATAAGAATCACATGATCATTGTTTGCATATTTGTGGTTATGCATATTGTCTGATACATTACATTATAGATAACATGGTGTGTGGTGTCACACAAAAGATCATGTTATCAGTTCCTTGTAAAGGATAAAGTAGAGGCTCACAACCAAAATGGTTTTGGAAAAACCATTGGCATGGTTGTAATGTAATTTGGTATTGGTTTATCTTGACCATAGAATTACACTAGTACACTTTGTGTGTATTGAGTAGGACCGACTTAGAGGTGATTCAATTTATTGCTGACTACATAATTGAATCAGACCTCGGATATTATAGTGTACATGCTCTTAATCCCGATATAATAACAGGGATATGTACTTAATATTTATTTCTTTAATTTACCAATGGGCGAGATTTATGGATTAAATTGATAGGCTCAGTAAGTTGGGAAATAATATTATTTACATGGTATGCCATTGATTATAGGAGAAAATCGTATCATATATATTAGGATGATGATGTACCCTTGAGGAGCTCATAAGGATAATCATGTAAATCCTGCAGGTGAACTTGGTCCTGCATGATGAAAAGGTTGAGTAGTACTACCCATGAAGTTAGATGTTGATTAATTAATTATCAATTAATTAATTAATTAACGGACATTCGATATCTTAAACACAGAGAGACATTTGTACAATTAATATATGGAGCCCATATTTAATTATGGGGGTTGGTGAGGTAGATCAATGATAATCCTCTAATGGAATGGATTATCATTAATGGATCGGATTCTATGTGGGTTGGATCCATTAGGTGGCCAAGATCCAACTCCTCCTCATGGTCCCTATTGTAGCATATTAAAACCCTCATGAAGCCTAGATCTAATAGACACGATTAAAAGGAGGCTTGGGCAAAATCTATAAATATAGGAGGCTTGGCTTGGGCGGCAACTAAGAATTGGAATTCTAGGGTTTGCTTCTAAGACTTGGGTGGCTAGGGTTTGGAGAAGCTTTGGGCGGCAACAAGTGGAAGAGTTAAGGTTTTGTTTTTCCTCTCTTCCTAAGGTATAGCCGGTGCCCCTCTTCTTCTTCCTCACTTGGCCAGAGCCCTTCACCCTCTTCTTTGACCGACGGCAAGAGTTAGGGCTTCTTCCCTTGGAGCTCTTGGCCGGCGCCCACACTCTCTCCTTCTTTCTCTCCTTGGCCGGCGGCAAGGATCAAGCAAGTTGGCTTGGTGGTCGGTTCTAGATAGGAGAAGAAGTGTTTAATATTCTTCCCTTTGTTCGGAGTGAGCAAGGATGGGAAGAACACGATCTAGGAGGCTTCAACTCTTGGAGGATCGTTACCCACACAATGTTCAAGAGGAGGATAGGTCATACAATAAAAGATCAAGAGGTAAACAAGAGGTATAATCTTGTTTGTTTTGATTTAGTTCTTTTGTATCATGCATGTGGTTAATTTACTTGGACCCCGAAGATAAACATAAAAACCGGTGATACGTACATCATCTATTCCGCGGCTAATCGAGGAAAAGAGTTAGGTTGCTCTGGAAGAATTAAGAGGAGAAGTCACTACTTCAGTACCATCGGTACAAGAGGATATACTACAAGTGACTGTACCGCGTGTCACAGAGGATACACAGGTGATACCTCATTGTAGTGGGAGGGTTGTTAGACAACTTGATAGATTTATGTTCTTGGGAGAATCTTATGATTTGGTCCCTAGCGAACATGAACCTGATCCCTGGACATATGACGAGGCAATCCAAGATAAAGATGCGGTATCTTGGCAAAGTGCAATGAATTCTGAGATAGAATCTATGGATTCAAATCATGTCTGGGAGCTAGTAGAACCACCCAATGGTGTAAAAACCATTGGATACAAGTGGATCTACAAAAGAAAGAGAGGAATAGATGGGAAGGTTGAGACCTTCAAAGCAAGGCTTGTTGCGAAAGGGTATACTCAGAAAGAGGGCATCGATTATGAGGAGACCTTTTCGCCGATAGTCATGCTTAAGTCTATCCGGATTCTCTTGTCTATTGCTACTCATATGGATTATGAGGTGTGACAGATGGATGTCAAGACATCTTTCCTTAATTGAAGTCTTGAGGAAAATATCTATATGGAGCAACCAGAGGGATTCATTGCAAAGGGCAAAGAGCATCTTGTGTGCAAGTTTAATCGATCCATTTATGGATTGAAGCAAGCTTCGAGATCTTGGAGCATCCGCTTTGATGAGGTAATCCAGTCTTATGGATTTATTCAAAGTCCGGATGAGTCTTGTGCATACAAGTGATGTGACGGAAACGTAGTGGTATTTATTGTACTATACGTAGATGACATTTTGCTAATTGGCATCAATGTCAAAGTGTTATCAGACGTAAGTGTATGGTTGTCCAAACAATTTGATATGAAGGACTTTGGATAAGTGGGACACATCCTTGGGATCAAAGTTATAAGGGATCGCAAGAAAAGGATGTTGTGCTTATCTCAAGCTTCATATATAGATATTATTTTGGCTCGTTTTAGCATGCAGAACTTCAAGAAAGGTTTTCTACCTTTTAGGCATGGAGTACCTTTATCTAAAGAGATGTGTCCTAGAACATCAAAGGAGATAGAGGAGATGAAGGCGGTTCCTTATGCTTCAGTAGTAGGAAGCCTCATGTATGCTATGTTATGTATGAGGTTAGATATCTGCTTTATCGTGGGCATGGTTAGCAGATATCAGAGAAATCCAAGACAAGGACATTGAACTACGGTAAAGTATATATTGAAGTACCTGAGAAGGACTAGGAATTATATGCTGGTATACCAGGCAGATCAATTACTCCCTATGGGTTACACAGATTCCGATTTCCAATCAGATAGGGATAACAGTAAATCTACCTCGGGTTTTATGTTTACTTTGGGAGGTGGAGCCATAGTATGGAAGAGTGTCAAGCAGAAATGCATGGTGGACTCCACCATGGAAGCTGAGTATGTGGCAGCCTCTGAGACAGCCAAAGAAGTTGTATGGCTCAGGAACTTCTTGATGGACTTGGATGTGATTCCTAGTTTGCCCAGAACTATCACAATTTATTGTGATAACAGTGGTGCAGTTGCAAACTCGAAGGAACCACGAGCCCATAAGGCAAGTAAGCACATAGAGCGCAACTACCACCTGATACGAGAGATCGTAAAGAGGGTAGAAGTTGCTGTCGCCAAGATTGCATCAGAGGATAACCTGGTAGATCCTTTCACTAAGGCCCTTCTAGCGAGTGCTTTTGATAGGCATGTGGAGGGAATGGGAATCAGATGTATGACAGTATGATGACAGCATAGTCTTTTAGTATAAGTGAGAGATTGTTGGGATATATACTGAAAGCATATCCTTTGTATGAACATCTTTATTTTTGAAATAAGAATTACATGATCATTGTTTGCATATTTATGATTATGCATATTGTCTGATACATTATATTATAGATAACATGGTGTGTGGTGTCACATAGAAGATCATGTTATCAGTTCCTTGTAGAGTATAAGTAGAGGCTCACAACCAAGATGGTTTTGGATAAACCATTGGCATGGTTGTAGTGTAATTTGGTATTGGTTTATCTTGACCATAGAATTACACTAGTACACTTTGTGTGTATTGAGCAGGACCGACTTAGAGGCGATTCAATTTATTGTTGACTACATAATTGAATTAGACCTCGGATATTATAGTGTACATGCTCTTAATCTGGATATAATAACGGACACATGTACTTAATATTTATTTCTTTGATTTACTAATGGGCGAGATTTATGGATTAACTCGATAGGCTCGGTAAGTTGAGAAATAATATTATTTACAAAGCGTGTCGTTGATTATAGGAGGAAATTGTGTCCTATATATTAGGTTGATGATGTCTCCTTGAAGAGCTCATAAGGATCATCATGTAAATCCTACAGGTGTACTTGGTCCTGCATGATGATAAGGTTGAGTGGTACTACTCATGGAGTTAGATGTTGAATAATTAATTGTCAGTAAATTAATTAATTAATGAATATTCGATATCTTAAACACGGATAGATATTTGTACAATTAATATATGGAGCCCATATTTAATTATGGGGGTTAGTGAGTTAGATCAATGATAATCCTCTAGTGGAATGAATTATCATTAATGGATCGAATTTTATGTGGGTCGGATCCATTAGGTGGACATGATCCAACTCCTTCTCATGGTCCCTATTGTAGCCTATTAAAACCCTCATGAAGCCTAGATCCAACGAACACGATTAAAAGGAGGCTTGGGCAAAATCTATAAATATAGGAGGCTTGGCTTGGGCGGCAACTAAGAATTGAAATTCTAGGGTTTGCTT
The DNA here is from genome assembly GCA_025175895.1 of Wurfbainia villosa. Classification (NCBI taxonomy): domain Eukaryota; kingdom Viridiplantae; phylum Streptophyta; class Magnoliopsida; order Zingiberales; family Zingiberaceae; genus Wurfbainia; species Wurfbainia villosa. The sequence goes on along the minus strand of CM045992.1, from coordinate 29,859,329 downwards.
CTAAGGCTTGGGCGGCTAGGGTTTGGAGAAGCTTTGGGCGGTAACAAGTGGAAGAGTTAAGGTTTTGTTTTTCCTCTCTTCCTAAGGTCTAGCCGGCACCCCTCTTCTTCTTCCTCACTTCGCCAGAGCCCTTCACCCTCTTCTTTAACCGGCGGCAAGAGTTAGGGCTTCTTCCCTTGGAGCTCTTGGCCGGCGCCCACACTCTCTCCTTCTTCCTCTCCTTGGCCGCCGGCAAGGATCAAGCAAGTTGGCTTGGTGGTCGGCTCTAGATAGGAGAAGAAGTGTTTGATATTCTTCCCTTTGTTCGGAGCGAGCAAGGAAGGGAAGAACGCGATCTAGGAGGCTTCAACTCTTGGAGGATCGTTGCCCACACAACGTTCAAGAGGAGGATAAGTCATACAATAGAAGATCAAGAGGTAAATAAGAGGTATAATCTTGTTTGTTTTGATTTAGTTCTTTTGTATCATGCATGTGGTTAATTTACTTAGACCCCGAAGATAAACACAAAAACCGACGATCCGTACATCATCTATTCCGCGGCTAATCGAGGGAAAGAGTTAGGTTGCTTGAACAACAAGTTTGTTCAAGCGACCACTCTAATCGAATAGCACGATGATGGATTGGTTGCTTGGGTAATCCATTTTTGTCAAGGATTAATTTTTTTAATACGAGGATGTAGATAGGATCGTCATGCATAAGAGACCAAGTTGAAAGGGGAAGCGAAGCAATTCCCTTCAGAAGGTTCATGGTTTGAATCCTAGCTATAACGAACCATATTTTATTTTATTTATTTCTAAACCTTTTTCATTTATATTATTTGGATATTCTCATATATCCTAGCCAAGAATTATCCTATGGCATGGTGGTATCAAGGTGATCTCACAATTAGAAGGTTCATGGTTAGAATCTTAGCTATAATGAACCATATTGTATTTTTTTTCGAGTGATACATGTCCTGAGCAAGCAAAAGAAAACTAAGAGTGAGCTGAAAGTATATTTCCCTAGCAATTCCCAAGCATACATAGAACCTCATAAAAGAAAATTACCTAGGATTGTCAAATTTCAATGACTCAAGCAATCATGGACTCAAATCTTACACAGGTTCCATCCTGAATAAACTATGAATGATTAAGCCTCACAAGATAAGTGGTAGTTTCTCTCGCTCTCATAAGCAAATAATAGTGGAGTTCACTCAGGCTACTTATGATTTATGCACTACCATATGCTTGCTTTTCTTCTACCTTCACCACTATTTATACATAAGAATGTACAATTATTGAAGGCTTATTAGGAATGTAAAGGAAACATGAATAAAAGAAAAATGACAATATGTGTGAAAGGAAAGAAAGGTAAGAAATGAAACAGTTGTAGGGATGTATACTGAAAAGTCTATCTTTTGTATGAACATCTTTATTTTGAAATAAGAATCACATGATCATTGTTTGCATGGCTATGCAATATTATCTAATACTTTACATTGTAGATAACATGGTGTGTGGTGTCACACAGGAGATCATGTTATCGTCCTCTTGAAAAGTATAAGTAAAGGCTCACAACCGAGATGGCTTTGGACAAACCATCGGAATGGTTGTAGTGTGATTTGGTGTTGGTTTGTCTTGATCATAGAATCACACTAGTGCACTTTGTGTGTATTGAGCAAGACCGACTTCAAGGTGATTCGATTTATTGTTGACTACATAATCGAATCGGACCTCAGATATTATTTAGTACATGCTCTTAATCCCGATATAATAACGGGCACATATATTTAGTACTCATCTCTTTGATTTACCAATGGGCGAGATTTATAGATTAAATCGATAGACTCGGTAAGTTGGGAGATGATATTATTTATATGGTGTGCCGTTGATTATAGGAGGAAACTGTGTCCTATATATTAGGATGATGATGTCCCCTTGAAGAGCTCATAAGATTCATCATATAAACCCTGCAGGTGGACTTGGTCCGGCATGATGAAAAGGTTGAGTGGTACTACTCAAGGAGTTAGATGTCGATTAATTAATGGTCAGTAAATTGATTAATCGATGGACATTCGAGATCTTAAACACGGGGAGAAAATGTACAAATAATCTATGGAGCTCATATTATCATATGAGGGTTGGTGAGGTAGATCAATGATGAACCTTTAGTGGATTGGATCATCATTAGTGGATCGGACTTTATGTGGGCTTGATCCATGGGTGACCAAGACCCAACTCCTCCTCATGGTCCCTAATGTAGCCTATTAACACCTCATGATGCTTAGATCCAATGGATAGAAACAAAACTCTAAGATCCATTGGTAGAGATTAAATCTCTAAGATCCGACGGTTGAGATTAAATCTCTAGATCCGACGGTTGAGATTAAATCCCTAGAACCAATGGATGAGATTAATTCATGACTTATCCCTAACTCTATAAAAGGATGGCATGGGAGTTGGCGTGAACAACATTGAAGGAGAGCTAGGGTTTGGGCGGCAAGAAGGAATCCTAGTTGAGATAGGATTAGGATTAGGGTTTGGAGGCAAGGGTGGCACCAAATAAGGAAGGTATTCTTCTCTTCTTCTTCCTCTTTTGGCCAATGTCCAGCACCTCTCCAGGCTCTTTTCCAGCCTTGGCCGGTGCCCAAAAGCCCCCTTCTCCTTCTCCTTAGGTGGTGGAAACAAGATATAGGGCTTCCCTTGGTGTCTTGGTTGTTTTCCACCATCTTCTCCTTCACCTAGTTGGTCGGCGGCAAGGATAGTTTTAGTTCCTTGTTGGTTGTTTCTAGTGAGGAGAAAAACCTTGTTTCTATTCTTCCTCTTGCTTTAGAAGAGCAAGGAAGGAAGATTTGTGATCTAGGAGCTTCGATTTTTGGTAGATCGTCGCCCACACGACGTCCAAAAGGAGGAATGTCATACATTAGAAGATCGTGAGGTATTCCTATTCTACTTTCTTCTTTTGTTTGTTGCTTGTTTTTGTTTTTCAATTATAAGCATGTTATAAATTTGTAAATGGCTAAATAATACTTGGATCCCGAGCATAAACACAAAAATCGGTGATCCAAACATCGTCTATTCCGCGGCTACTAGTAGAATAGAGGATGGTCGCTTGAACAACTAGTTTGTTCAAGTGACCTCTCTAAACGAATAGCACGACGATGGCTTGGTTGTTTGGGCAATTCCTTTTGTCTAGGATTAAATTTTTTTTAATCCGGGGACATCGAAGGGATCGCCATGGACAAGCTACCGAGGTGAAGTGGGAAGCGAAGTTTCCCCTCACGGACTCGATAAGCAAAAAAAAAAAACCCTTCAATAGTTACATAAATGCAAGAAGATATGGAAATATTGGAATGCTACATAGATGAGTACAAGAAAGCAATGCCCTAAAAGTTTTTATCTAAGCTAGCTTTTCACAATTCCCTAAACATGTAAACAACCCCTATCACTTTTATAATACAAATCCAGATACGATATACAATCAATCTCTCAATAGTTGCAATAAGGGATGTATATTACAAAAAAAAAATACTATCACACACATAAAAAAACTGCATAATATGTCAAAGATTCTTTTTTTTATTGCCTTTTATATTTTGGCCAAATGTTTTTTCCCTCTTTTTTTCTCTTTTTTTCCATTTTTTTTTTAACTTTTTTTTTCTCAATGTTTTTTTTCCCTTTTTTTTTTTTTTGACATGCAGTGCACTCCCCTATGCTCTAAATCATCAAGCTCAACTATAAAAAAATAAAAACACGACTTGTCCATGGTGATCAAGCACGACATGTCTATGCTTACACTGAATTCTCCTGAGCTACTCTCTCCCCCACACTTAAACTTTTGTCTGTCCCGGGCAAAATACTCATCATAGAACATTCAAGTATTTCACATCCAAAAGAGTAACAAAGAAGGAAGTAATGGAAAAAAAGAAAAATGACATGATGAACAACTACAATATTATTCAGTAAGCATGTGGCGATAAAAGAAGTAAAGGGAAATATGTGAGAATGCCTTCATAGTAATCATACAAACATATGGTTGTGTGGTCTCGAAAGAATCAAAGCAAGTTCTAGAGTTACAATAACCACAAGTGCACCACACACAAGCAATAAAAATATACACAATCCTCACTAGGACTGAAAAAAATCATCTAAATCTATCAACACATAATTCATCACCAAGTAGTAACCATATGCAATCAATTAATCCATTCATGACAACAAATCTAAAAATTCGACAATCAAATTTAACTAGCTTTCACGACTTCTAAGATGATATAAAGGAATGCATAGGAAGTTTATTTCAAAACACCGACAAAATAAAACCTCAATAAACGAAACATAACAAGTAAAAAAATAAATAAAGTAAAATAAATATATATACAATGAAAAGAAAAAAGGATGAGATGGAGCAAACTCCCTTGAGGTCCTGGCGGTTGAAGAAGATTCAGTAGAAGAAGCCACGTAGGCCGTGGAGTGCTCCGAAAGAAATCCCTTCTCGATGGTTGAAAAAGATTCAGCTTTAACATCCACACTGGGAGTGGGATGGACCAAATGAAGGTGAGTGCTTTCTTGATGTGATTAGGGTAGTTCCATGCTGCTCCCTCCAAAATGATCGCTTCATCATATGCAATCTTTGGTGGTCAGAGACGATTCATCAGAAGTTTCTAGTTTGGTGGTTGGACTATTGCATAATATGTCAGGGCCTTCATCAGTAAAATTTTTAGAGACTCGATCTCAGGTGAGAGTGTCCAGTCTAGGAGTGTCCATCTATCCACCACTCCTGTGAGAATTGACCTCTGATCATGCATAACAGGTGGTTGCACACCTAAATATGATAATTATGTAAGCACTATCTCCTCTGCAACTAGAATATCAATAGGAGGAGCTAGCAACACACCCATGTCATCATCCTCAACATCTAACACAACAGCAACTGTTGGTGCAGGGGCACTAGATAATCGAACCTAGATTTTGATTATGGCAAAGATCCAAAGTTAAAGTCATATTGTTATCTCATGAGCTGAATTAAGTGTGCAGAAAATGGTTAAGTTGAGTTGAAGGTCAGTGACACCCGGAGAATCCCGAGTCGGGAAACCGTGGTGGTCGGGCGACACCGGGGAAACTTCGTGGGAGTCGAAGAACGTAGGTGGAAGACTGGAAGCAAAGCTACAAGTCATAAAGAACCAGAGGTAAGCACACGTGCAAAGAGAGATGGTAAGGTCGTGTCCTCTGTACGGGGATGACCATAGGTGGCGATCCGACTAAGACTTTCAGTAGAATGTCTAGGTCGAGATCGAACGGTAAGGAACCATCATATTTATTATTTTCCGTGCTAACCTCTTACTACAGGGAAGTGACCAGGCTAGCAGTCGACTGCTGGTCATTGGGCAATCGACTGATACACATCAGTCGACTGATGGAAGGCATCAGTTGACTGATGGTGACGAATCAACCTTTTGCGCTAGGTCAAAACGGATAATGTTTGACGCGGCCACTTCGCGATAAAATATGGTACCACCTCGTGATCAGTTCTAAAAGATGAGGATCTACATCAAGACTTATTCCAAGGTAAAACTCTATAAAAGGAGGGGAGGACTCCAACCCAAAGATCAATCAATTCTATTCTCAAAGTGCTCCTGCAATGCCAAAGCTCTAAACGTCGTAACACCGATGCAACGCCAAGTTCAGAACTTCTTCATCGGTAGCAAGTATTTCTTTTATTTACTGTATTCATTGTTTTAATCATAATGAGGTAAAGTAGGCTTGTTGCCTCATCCTCGTCCTTTTGATTTTGTGATCGTTGTCTCCTACCTCCAACGAGGAGGAGACTTTATAGTGGGTTGCCCCTTCGTACGTGGTCAAGGATCGCGGAGCCTTGGATTAGCAACTGATGGGTTGTGAACCAAGTAAAAATAAATTGTGTTATTTATTTTTCCGTTGTGTGTGCTCTTATCGAACGAACAAAAGAAAGTTTTACGCTCGCTATTCACCTCCCCCCCCCTCTAGCGACGCTTCTCGATCAACTTCATCCATAATTACACATGCAACATCATCAACAATAAGTTCTGCAATAATAATACTCTCATCTAGTGTTCTACATGCATCAACATTATCTTCAAAGTTCCCAACATTAACATTCGCATCAATATCTAGAGCATTAGAAATTACATCATCACCATGTAAAGCAGAAGAGGAGTCCTGTAGAGTTGTAGAAGTAGAGACAAGCATATCCCCAATCCTGCAATCCATCTCCTCAAGCACATTAGTCTAGCTCGGCATAAAGCAACGGAATATCCTCTAACGAAGGCTGAATGACTTCTTGTGCCTGCATCTGCTGGATGGATGATCTAAGCTGATCTAATTGACTTTCCATTTCATGCTCTGATGCTTCAATTTCTTGTTGGGAATAGAGACCACTGATAATTTCCATTCGCTTTGTAGCTAGCTTCTGGATAAACTTCCTCAAATCTTGTATTGAATTTTCTCGTTGCCTAGGGCTAGAAGCTTGTTGATTGTAATTCTGAAATCCCAATGGACTCTGATATGCAGAAGAGTTATAAGCATCTGGATGTTGTGATATCTCATATGTGTAACGTGATTGATCTCCCCAATTAGGCATGTAAGTGTGGGGGAGAGAGTAGCTCTGAGGTTGCTCAGTAACATACTGTTGCATGTGCCCATATCTAAAATTTGAATTGAAATTATATGTACCAAAAAATGAAGTATACCTATCCTGCTGATACGGCTGATGATACTGAGAATACTGAGGATTAGGTTGGTGATATTGAGGTTGGTACTGACTGTTGGATCGATTTGAGCGCTAGAGGGGGGGGTGAATAGCGATAAAAACTTTTTTGTAATCGTTCGAATTGGCACGAGTAAACGCAGCGGAAAGATAGCAATAAATAAATAAAACACGAGGGTTTTTTACTTGGTTCGTAGCCTACGGCTACTACTCCAAGGCCCTAATGGTCCTTGACCATGCACGGAGGGCAAATACTAAACGAACTCCTTCTCGATAGAGATAGGAGTTAAGCGAATACAAAAACTCAATAAAGATTCAAGGTAGAGGGACACTCCCCCTCTCCTTGATATGATTTAATGCTTGAAAATAAAGACAACTTATACAAAATTAAAGATTATACCGACGACTTCAAGGATTGGAGGTTGAAGCTTTAGTCGTCGTCTCGGCAGCGCTTCGTCGTAGGGATGTCGGAGAGTCGGAGCGTATCGGAAGCACTTGGAAGCTTTTGAATTGATGAAAAACCCTAGGTTTGGCCCTCCTTTTATAGCCTTTAAGCCCCTCAACGAATGGGTCTTCAACCAATCACAAATGGGCACAAAACTCATTGAAAAATGGTGATAAAGCTTGACTCCACGAGGCTGATTTTTGCCAACCGGTTGAACTGGCCGGCTGAATCGCCACGGTTGAATCGCCGATTGAATCGCCACGGCCGAATCAAAGGAGTTTAGCTCAAAATACAAGTGAATTGATGGCCACTTGAGTCCGATCTCAACATAGACCTTCCATGGAAGTCTTGGGTTGATCGTCGCCTAAGGACGCCCTGCGTACAAAGGACACGACCTCACTTACGCTTGCACACGAGCTTACCTCGATACTTACTTGTCGCTTGCTAGGCCTTCCACTCGATTCCTTGGCTCCCTCCGAAGTAACTCGAGTGTCACCCGACCACCGCGGCTTCCTCCGAGTGTCGCTAGCCTTCAGCTCCAGCATTGAGACTTTTCTGCACACTTGATTTAGCTCGTGAGATAACAATATAAGCTTAACTTTGTATCGTTTGCTATAATCAAAACATAGGTTCGACTTAGGTGCCCGCTGCACCAACAATCTCCCCTTTTGATTTATGGCAAACCCACATACAAAGTTAAGCAAGCATGAAGAATAATAATGTGCATGAGAGAAAAAAATGAAGATTAAGTTGGAGTAGTAAGGATTTTCTTCAAGTACTCCCCCTTGAGGAAACCTCCCTTGGAGGGTGAGTCTTTGAAGAAAGACCTTAATCCTCCCCCTTGAGGGTTGCTTTAAGTAATTAACATTACTTAAAATTAGCTTTAGTAAAACATTTTAGTTAAGCCCTTTCTCCCCCTTAAGTAAAACACTAAAGACATAAATAATTTAAGAATTCTCTTAACTTGGCCTTTTGTAAAAAGTTAAATAAGTTCTCAAAACCTAAAGTTAACTTTTGGTTTAAACATGAAGTAAGAGTTAAGTTATCAAAAAATTTGACCCCTTAACTTTGGATTTTTTCTAACTTTTGGTTTAAAAATGAAGTAAGAGTTAATTTAAGAGAATTTTCTAAAATTTTAAAAAATTTGACACCTTAACTTTGGCCTTTTCTCCCCCTTTCATATATATCGAAAGAGTAAGGGTGTGTAAATCAAAATAATTGCTAAATTTAAAGTCCAAGCATGTTCCACATTTTTTTATTAAAAAAATAGTATATTGAAAATAAGCTCATCTATGAAATGTTCGACTCATATTTGGCTTGATTGATATGAAGGATCAACCAGTCCTAGTCGGAGTCGGTTAGTATGTATGATTATACTCCGTTGTTCATAGCGATGCACTAGCTCTACATCTGGAACCAGGAGTAAGGTCCTAACATCTCACGCCCATCTACGTGGCTATGTACACAAACACATTAGTCCTATGTGTTGTGAGATGTATTGGCTCCTTAAATCTATAGGTGCATGATATCTAAGGTATGACCTATGCTAGTTTCATGAAAAAGTAAGAAATAGTAGTAATATAATTTGCAAAACCTATTCTATTACGCACATGCCCAATTTTCGTCTTAATAGACTAAATTTGGCTTCGGGTAGGGGTTTAGTAAATAGGTCTGCCAAGTTAGACTTCAATTCGACGTATTCGAGTCAGTGGCTACATGTTCTCGAATGAAATGGTGTTTGACCTCTATATGTTTGGTCCTAGAGTGGCATATCGGATTCTTAGTAAGATTAATTGAACTAATATTATCTACGTGAAGTTTAGTATTCGTAAAGTCTAACTTAAAGTCGCGGAGGGTGTGCTTCATCCAAAGAAGCTGAGTGACACACTCACCCATCGCGATGTATTCGGCTTCGGTGGTAGATAAGGCAACACAATGTTGCTTCCCACTGCACCAACTCACTAGACTCGAGCCGAGTAGTTGACAACAACCACTCGTGCTCTTTCGATCGAGTTTACTACCGGCATAGTCCGAATCGGAGTAGCCGGTTAGTTCGAACTCGGTAGATCTAGGATACCAAATACCAACGTTAAGTGTACCCTTAAGATATCTAAGGATACGCTTAACTAGGGTTAGGTGAGACTCCTTAGACAGTTTGAAACTGGCGCACATACTTCATTGTGAATAGGATGTCGGGTCGACTCACGCTTAAGTATAGGACTTCTTATCGCTCTATAGTACTTTAAGTCAATGGACTTACTTTCTATGTCTTCTCCTATGTTAACATTAATCGCCATTGGGGTGTTTATTATCTTAGCGTCTTGCATTCCAAATCTTTTAATTAACTCCTTAGTGTATTTTTGTTGATATAGGTATATACCATCCTTAGTTTGTTTAATTTGTAGACCTAAAAAAAAACTTAACTCGCCTACCAAGTTCATTTCGAACTCACTTTCCATGAGTGAAACGAACTCATTTAGTAAGGCTGAGTTAGAGGTTCCAAAAATTATATCATCTACGTAAATTTGAGCTATGAATATTTCTTTACCTAAGGTTTTTACGAAGAGAGTTGGGTCAACTAAGCCTTGGTTAAACCCTTTTGACTTGAGATTGATTGAAAGTCTCTCGTACCAAGCTCGAGGAGCTTGTTTAAGTCCATAGAGAGCTTTCTTAAGTTTTAGAACATGGTCGGGTTTATCTAGATTTTCGAATCCGGGGGGGTTGGCTAACATAAACTTCTTCTTTAATGTATCCATTTAGGAATGCCGACTTAACATCCATTTGAAATAGCTTAAATCCTCGATGTGCGGCATAAGCTAGCAACATTCGAATGGATTCGAGTCTAGCTCTTGGGGCATAGGTTTTCGTAATCTAAGCCTTCGACTTGACTAAACCCTTTGGCGACTAACCTAGCCTTGTTTCTAACTACTTCACCTTTATCATCGCTTATTTCTAAACACCCACCTTGTTCCAATTATCGTTTTGTCTTTAGGTGGTGGTACTAATTCCCACACTTCATTCCTAGTAAATTGAGCTAGCTCTTCTTACATTGCAATAATCCAATCGGGATCAAGAAGAGCTTGTTCAATTGATTTGGGTTCTATCTTTGAAATTAAGGAAATTTGACTAAAGTTCCTATAGGATGCTCTAGTTCGAACTCCTAGATTAGGATCTCCTATCACTTGATCGATAGGGTGGTTAGTCTGAATCCTAGATTGGGTTGGGTTTGTGTCACCTAATGCTTGATCAATGGGGTGACTTGGTTGAACACTAGTTTGACTCGGATCACTTGTCACTTGGTCGACAAGAGAAGTTGGTTGATGTGGATTAGACTCGATCTCAGGGTCAGAGTTAGGTCTAGTATGAGTAGGCTCGCTAATTGGGGTTGCCGGGGGTTTTGTAGGTTCGTGTCCTTCATCAAATACTACATTGATAGTCTCCTCCACTCTAAGGGTGTCGTGGTTATATACTCTATAAGCTCGGCTTGTAGTCGAGTATCCTAGAAATATTTCGGTCGTGGTTTTGGATGTAAATTTCCCTAGGTAATCCTTAGTGTTTAGAATATGTACCTTACACCCAAATACCCTAAAGTACTTGATGTTAGGTATTTTATCGTGATAAATCTCATACGAGGTCTTAAGGTGCCTCTTTACCATAAGGATCCTATTCTGGACATAGCAAGCCGTGCTAACGGCTTCTGCCCAAAACCTATCAGGTAGGTCATATTCGTTCAACATGGTCCTAGCGGCTTCTTGTAGAGTTCGGTTTTTCCGCTCCACTAGGCCATTTTGTTGAGGGGTCCTAGGGCAAGAGAATTCATGGTGGTATCCGTTTAGGTTACAGAAGTCGGTGAACCTTTGATTTTCGAATTCACCACCATGATCGCTTCTAAGTCTTTTAACCTTAAGGTCTTTTTGATTCTCGATTAATTTGAATAGATTGATTAATTGATCTAGGGTATCATTTTTATGTTTGATGAACCTAACCCAGGTAAACCTGGAGTAGTCGCCAATTATGACTAAGCAATATTGACTTTTATTGAGTGACTTGGCTCCATGTGAATCGAATAGATCCATATGCAGGAGCTCAAGTACACTTGAGGTTCGTTCTTGGTTAGTTAACTTGTGTTGTGTCCTAGGTTGTTTTCCTTGTTGACAAGCATTACAGATTTTATTAACCAAGTTGTTGAGGTTGGGTAAACCTCCGACTCACCGACTCATCTTGTGGGACGAGTCTTGGGCGAGTGATCGAGTCGTCGGTGCCACAACCATAATTCCTCTTGCCGTGTCATAAGACACTTAGTTGAGGAGTTAGTTAAGTTGATCGTATAAATGTTGTTATTTCTAGTTCCTTTAAGAATTGTTTTAGCGATTTCGCTGGTATTAATTATGCATTCATTTTCTAGAAATATGACCTTATAGTTATTATCACACAATTGGCTTACACTAAGTAAATTATATTGAAAATTTTCTACTAGTAAAACAGTTTGAATAACAAAATTTGTATTGAGCTCACTATCACACGATCCGATGATTTTGAGCTTGCCGTTATTCCCAAAGGCTACCGATCCTTGTCGTTTGAATCGAAGCTTTGAAAACTTGAGTTGATCCCCTGTCATGTGTCGGGAGCAACCACTGTCCAACATCCATTGATCCTACACACAAGGTGGTTGGATTGGATGTTAGATTTTTTATTTTTAAATTGGTTGTAAGTTGTTAAACCTAGGTCATCTCACCCAGTCTATATGATCAAGCATGTTATACTTATGTGTTTTTGTGAGATGACTCCCAATTAAATTTATTAAGTGGATTTAGGTTTAAGTGATTTTATGTTGAGATGATTTTCAATTAAATTGATTAAGTGGATTTAGGTTCAAGTAATTAGGATTTAGGTTCAAGTAATTTTATATTGAGATGATTTTCAATTAAGTTGATTAAGTGGATTTAGGTTCAAGTAATTTTATGTTGAGATGATTTTCAATTAAGTTTGATTAAGTGGATTTAGGTTCAAGTTAGATTTGGATTTAACCCAAGGCTTGTCAAGTTTACCTTTTCAAGATCATGGCTTCCAGGTCGTGGCGAGGCACAGGGGCCTTCTTTTATCGGATCATCGACCACTTCCTTAGACAAAGTCATGTTCAAGAAAATGATGACTTGACTCACCTAAGACTATTTCCTAGTCTAACTAGTTATTTTTGAAAAGAGGCTCCCCGAGGCTCAATCTTTTCGAAGGATTTTAGTTGGTTATTTGAAAAGAGGCTCCCCGAGGCTCAATCTTTTCGAAGGATTTTTTAGTTGGTTATTTGTGTATTCCAAGTGAGTTAAAAAAAACAACAACAACAAAAAAAACTAAGCATGCAATTTCTAAGTTAAAGCACAAACATGTTTTGTACTGGCTCCCCCTAGACGGTTGAATCGGTTCGGTCTATCGACATAGTGGATTTGGTCCTTGGGAACCCAGTACGAGTTAGATCCTAGAGTTGAAATCAAAGTGGTCTTAGGGACCCATGCTTGGACACATTTTTTATGTCTACTTACGATTGACATATACGACTTATTGGTCGTGTTTGAGCTAAACCCTAGTTCGGCCTTGTTGTACACGGCCCTTTGCGATCCAAGTAGGAGGTCAAGTCCTTTGGATCCCAAAGTAAACCTTTCCAACGTATTCCTAAGATCTTCGACTTGACTTTTCAAGAGTGAGTTCTCAACTTCGAGTTTTTCAACCCGAGTTGAGTCCTTCTCTTGAACTCGACTAGTCGAAGAGGTTAGGGAGACCTCGTGTTTGAGGAGTTTAACTTCCTCAACCAGGGTCTCGACCTTGGACTCGGACTTAGCTAACTTCCTAGATAAAAACCTAACCGTATTATGTAAAGTATTAAATAAAGTACGACTCACCTTAAGGGTATCTTTTGAACCGGATGCGTATCCGTGGCTTGACTTGAAGGTTGCTTCGTAGTCCGAATCATCCTCCGGTTGACTCGACTCGGGTTCGGTCTCCGTGTCCGACTCAATTGATTTCTCCATGAAGACGTGGTCTTCGCCTTCTTCGGATGACGCCTTTCTTCCCATGTCGCTGAGGGCCTTCAGGCTTAGGTCCTCGGTGGTTGAGCTGGGGCACTTGGACTTGATATGTTACACTCATAACACCTAATATTAGAACTTTTAGGTTTACCTTGGTTGGGTCGAGTCGTGGTTCGCTTTCGTCCCTTGGCTATTCTTCGAGCTAGGTTCATTAGTTTGGCAGTCAATTCCGGGTCAACTTCTTCTTCGGACTCGTCTTCCTCCTCGGTTGGTGGTGGCTTGCTTGCGATTTTCTTCTTCTTTGATCCTGCAAATAAAGCTATACCCCTCTCGGGTTCCGAGTTGGATTGTTCATGTAATTCGAAATCGGAAAAGAGTTCATCTAACCTAATTTTAGAAAGATCCTTGGAGACCTTGTAGGCATCAACCATGGATGCCCACAAGGTAGTCCTCGGAAAAGAGTTTAGAACATACCTTATAAGGTCGCGGTTTTCGACCTTTTGCCCGATTGCGTGTAAGTTGTTGATGATGTCCTGGACACGGGCGTGGAGTTGCGTCGCGGATTCGTGTTCCTGCATTTTTAGTGTGTACAATTTATTGAATAACAAATCACGCTTACATACCTTGGCTTGATCCGATCCTTCGTGTAACTCGATTAGTTTAGTCCAAAGATCCTTTACGCTTATGAAGGTGCCGACGCGTTTTACCTCCTCCTTGGATAGGCCGCATCGAGGATTTGTGTTGCCTTGGCGTCGGCTTCGACTTGTCGTTTTGTTGCAACGGTCCATTGATCATAATCCAAGGAGTCACCCACTTCATTAGTCGGAAGTGTGAAACCCGTTTGGATTATGATCCACATCTCGAGTTGGGTTTTGAGAAAGCATTCCATCCGACCCTTCCAATAACAGAAGTCATCTCCGTTATAAAACGGAGGTCGGACGGTGCTAAAACCCTCGAGATGGGCCATTAAAACAAAAAGACAAAAAGAGACGAAGACCGAAAAGCTAGCAAAGACAAAAACTCCAAGTACCAAGACTCGCGTCTTGGATTAGTAAAAGGGAGAGAATTTAACAAACAAAATAAATAGAAATAAACAGAATTAAAATAAAATAAATCTGTAAAAAAAAGCTAGATTGGTGGTTTCACCAAATCTTAGCAACCCCCGGCTCTGATACCAATTGTTGGATCGATTTGAGCGCTAGAGGGGGGGGTGAATAGCGATAAAAACTTTTTTGTAATCGTTCGAATTGGCACGAGTAAACGCAGCGGAAAGATAGCAATAAATAAATAAAACACAAGGGTTTTTTACTTGGTTCGTAGCCTACGGCTACTACAAGGTCCTAATGGTCCTTGACCATGCACGGAGGGCAAATACTAAACGAACTCCTTCTCGATAGAGATAGGAGTTAAGCGAATACAAAAACTCAATAAAGATTCAAGGTAGAGGGACACTCCCCCTCTCCTTGATATGATTTAATGCTTGAAAATAAAGACAACTTATACAAAATTAAAGATTATACCGACGACTTCAAGGATTGGAGGTTGAAGCTTTAGTCGTCGTCTCGGCAGCGCTTCGTCGTAGGGATGTCGGAGAGTCGGAGCGTATCGGAAGCACTTGGAAGCTTTTGAATTGATGAAAAACCCTAGGTTTGGTCCTCCTTTTATAGCCTTTAAGCCCCTCAACGAATGGGTCTTCAACCAATCACAAATGGGCACAAAACTCCTTGAAAAATGGTGATAAAGCTTGACTCCTCGAGGCTGATTTTTGACCACCGATTGAATCGCCGGCTGAATCGCCACGCTGAATCGGCCGGTTGAATCTGCCGGCCGAATCGGCTTGGCTGAATCGGGCGACCACGTTGACTAAAAAGGAGTTTAGCTCAAAATACAAGTGAATTCGATGGCCACTTGCCGTCCGATCTCAACATAGACCTTCCATGGGAAGTCTTGGGTTGGATCGTCGCCTAAGGACGTCCCCGTACAAAGGACACGACCTCACTTACGCTTGCACACACGAGCTTACCTCGATACTTACTTGTCGCTTTTGCTTCCGGCCTTCCACTCGATTCCTTCGGCTCCCTCCGAAGTAACTCGAGTGTCGCCCGACCACCGCGGCTTCCTCCGAGTGTCGCTAGCCTTCAGCTCCAGCATTGAGACTTTTCTGCACACTTGATTTAGCTCGTGAGATAACAATATAAGCTTAACTTTGTATCGTTTGCTATAATCAAAACATAGGTTCGACTTAGGTGCCCACTGCACCAACACTGACACTGCTGATGTTCAGGCTGATAAGCATCACTAAGATCTCCAAGAGGCTGATAATATGGATCCATGTTGCAAGAGATTTCTGGTATTTCCTGAAACACTGACAAACACAATCAAAAGACATAAGAAATAGACATGACCAAGTACATGGATATACGAGAAATAAAAGAATGGAGCCCTAAATAAAAATTCTATTTTTTTTAGAAAAATGGACAAACAATCCTAAGTCTACTGAGCACCATTACAATCCCTGACAACGACGCCAAAATTTGATTGATCTGCATTGTCGTGGTACCATTCCAAATTAATTATCAAACCCTCTCTACACTAATATAATATAGTGAATGACTCGAATCGTTTTCCAATGAGTGTAATCGATAGAATAGTAAACTTAGGATTTCTACTTATTGCTTTGGATTTTCTATCAAAAATGGGGGTTTGGAAATTAAAAGACTAATTCTACTAAATGAAAAACAATGCAAGTAATTAAAACCTTAATCTAACTAAACTACGATAATAACGAAATTAAAGAAGATAAAAGCTAAGCATTCAAGGAAAAGTATTAAAAACGTAAAGACAGTGCAAGAATTTAAACAACAATTTAAATACAGAATAATATGAGTATAAAAAAAAACATGAAATAAATCTAACCTAGTATTAAACATTCCTAACTTATGGAAATAATACTTAAACAGACAAGAAATAAAACTAATACACAAGTAAGCTAAGCTAGCAATTAACCAATCAAACTGATTAACTCGAAATTAAGCAGCCTAATTAAACTACAACTAAACTACCAAATGAAGCTACCGATTAAACTCTAGGTCAAACTATGAATTAGCTACAATCTAAACTACAAGACAAGTTACAACTAACTACAAGTTAGACTACAAGTCAACTACTATTAAACTACACACTAAACTACAAGTTAAACTACAAGTTACACTACAAGTCAATTACTTAAGCTACAGATGAACCTACAACAACAACAAATTGGGCAGATAACAAGTTCAGTTCAACAAATCAAAATACAACGTAAACAAACAATGCAATTGCAATAAAACAAACTATCCAACTAAATGGACTAATTTCAAAAATGATAAATCAACGAACCTCAACACCCAGATAAGGGACCTCCCTCTCCGGCGACAACTACGCCCTGAACAACTTTCTCCGGCGATGGATGATGATGCGAATTCATTGCCAAAAAATCTCAACGGCAAGGCTGAATTAGAAACAAGGACTGCTCACTACTCCAAATGGATTGTGTGGAGCTGTCGAACCACCACAGCTAAAGTCGACCTCAGCCTTGTGAACCATGTCCAGCTGAGGGGTGATGGTGGAATGATGGAGTTGTCGAACCAAGGCTACTGGAAGGGATGGAAATCGGAACAGTGGTTGTCTTGTGTTCTTCACCGATGCTAGAGTGAAAATCTATCGCCGAAATTGAAGTTAAAGGTTGTCGGAACTGGAAATTGATGTCGCCGAACCACGACAGCAAGAAAGCGACCTCAGCCTTCTGAACCACGTCCAGCTGAGGCACGTCTTAGCTCCAGTCGTAGGCGGAGTAGTGCTGCTGTGAAGATAGTCGGACCTCCTTCACTCGCTGCAAACCAAGCTGCTGAACCACCGCAGCTTGGTTCCGTCGTTGCAAAGGAGGGATGGGGTGATGTCGGCTGGATGAAAGGAGGATACTTCCACCAGAGATAGCTGCCGGAATTGAAATAGGAGCTGTGGAAGTGCTGCCGGCAATTGGAGAAGATGGATGAAATCCAGTCGATGATTGGGTGGAGGAGATGATGGATGAGACCACCGATGGAGATGAGCCCGAAGCTGTCACCGCCGCCGTTGGGAAGAGAATCGTTGGCTCTCACATTTTGGGGAAGAAGCTTGGCTGCGCGTTGTGCTCTCTCCTGCTTCTGCGTGATGAGGAGAAGGAAATAAGTTGTCCCCACGGGGATGGCAAGTTGGTTAAGGCAGAGGTGCTTGCAGATGAAGGTCGGGGGATCGATTCCAGGGAAAGGTAGGATTTATCCTACCGCCCTGGCAGAACCCCCCTCTGCTGGTACCAGCCCGTCAAAGGCCAAAGGCTCAGCCCAAGAAGGGTAACGTCCCCGATTGGGCCGCCCCGTGATTAACCCCTTCGCGCATCCTCCTTGGGACGGGAGGCCGGAGGCTCCTAGGTTGGGAGTTCCAACCTTTGCAGAGGAGAAGGAAATAAGTGGTTGATCTCTACCATCCGATTGCTTTGCTTCTCAAATCTCAGCCATCAATTAAAGTTAGGTTTTGATGAATCAATTAATTGCTTAAATAGGCTACTCCATCCAACGGTGGTGATCGATCCAACTCTGGATGGCCGGATCTGATCAATCTGAAGGGACGATCACGATCGGTCGAATTTGGATGAAGGGCTAAGATATCCATATCTAAATATATAGACCGAATCTCTCCATATCTAGATAAATGACTCATAATCAAACCGCTTTCATCGAACGGTCCATATTGGTCAAATCTGATCTCTTGATTGAATTGCCTTCGATCTTGATGAAGGACTCAGATTAAGTCAGCTTGAAATGCCCATTATGGTCCTAAATGAAGCCATATTTGATCCAACTTTAGTTTAGTCCATTGGCTCATCTCGATCTCCTACAAACAAAGATAAAATTTGTATATAAGTCCAAAATTTAGGAGAATTTATAATAAGGTCTAAAATGAATCCAAACTCATAAAATATGTTAATAATCAATAATAAATCACTCGAGAGGATAAAAATAGTGATATTAAGGACCAAAATAACACAATAAAATGATAGCTATCAGACCTCTCGCTGGATTGTTACTAAAGTCTTTGGGCAAAGCATAACATGTTTAGAGTATAATACTCTTGGATACATATGCAGTAACTATAATCCACAGGACAAGGAAAAGATACCTAGGCTATGTGTGACATAGTCAGCCTAGTGGGGACTGACACAATAGACCATGTCCTAAACCAAGTGGGTATAAGATGAGTGAAGGGAACGGGGCACGATTCACTGTAGTTGCTGAAAGGTTTCAGAAGTCGTTCTGGGATCAACCGTTGATTTTTCGATTAATTGGGGATCATGATATACTACTAGGTATCACTCATGATCGTTTTACAATTAATGGTT
Source organism: Wurfbainia villosa (assembly GCA_025175895.1). Classification (NCBI taxonomy): domain Eukaryota; kingdom Viridiplantae; phylum Streptophyta; class Magnoliopsida; order Zingiberales; family Zingiberaceae; genus Wurfbainia; species Wurfbainia villosa. The sequence goes on along the minus strand of CM045992.1, from coordinate 29,840,725 downwards.
AATTATAAATGATCAACATAAACCAGGAATCTATTTGGTCACACGCACTATGAGTGTTATCCAAAGGATTTAAAATGAGCTTGAGAATGAGATTCTCAGATCGAAAGAGACTTGGTTTGGTTGGACTAAATAAGGAGCGAGTATGAAATTGTTTCAGTCGCATCAGAAGCATGGATGGGGCGAGTCTTTTGAAGACATGATGGATTAACCAAATTGGTTTGGTTCTAATCTAATGGTGAAAAATAAATCAAAGGGGTTTGGTTTGTTTTAAATGAATGAACCAAAATTGGTTTGGTTTATTTTAACTTAAAATAGACCAACACGGTTTAGTTTATGTTAACTTAAATTAATGGAGCGGGTTAATGGATTTTGGTTGTGAACTAATAACCGTTGAGAGAAGGTTTCTTGATGGTCAAGAAACCTTCTCTCAACGGTTATTAGTTCACAACCAAAATCCGTTAATCCGAACCATTAATTTAAGAGGGTTGAGATAAATTTCGTAGACGACTTAAGTTTAGAGAAACCCTAACCACCCTCTTCTCCTCTCCTTGCTTGTGTGTCGCCCCACTTGGTGTTGTCGCCGCGCGGCTAGCCTTCAGTCGTCAGCCAGCCACCAATCGCCGCTCATCCACTGGCCAGCATCCCAGCCACCGACCACCTTGCTGTCGCCGACCAACTTATTTGGTCGACACTTCCGAGGTAACAAGTTCGTGGAACTTGTTTTGTAATTATCTCTCGGATCACATCGTCTTCGACGCGAGACTAGTATCTCTCGTCAAGACGGAGCTCGTAGCTTGTTGAAGCTATTCCGACGATACTCGACGTGGATATGGATAGAGACAACTTGCAAGGGTCAGTAAGGTTGATGTCATTTCCGTTTCACATAATTCGTCGGGTATACCTAGAATAATTTTTCTTTATTATAAAATTTGAAATTACGATTATATTTACACTGTTATATCTTGCATGCGTATGGTGTGTGTGATGTAATAAAATAGTTTATTATCAATTTTATTTTCTTCCACTGTATATGTTTATAAAACATGTTCGAACACACGCTCACGTCGGTATCCCGTAAATCCAATAGGGTCCACAAGTAGAAGATAAAATAAAATGATCTTACTCAGAAGAGTGACCAGTTGATATGAATAACTATTGTATTCTCAACATTTTCAAAATTGAATTTGAATTCAAAGATTAAATCTACAACTGTAGGATAATCCAACCGTATTAGATCAGATCAATAAAAGCACTCAAATTTGACCACTTTCCGTATGAAAACTTGTGACTCGAGTTATTCAACCTTTTGATCCGGATTTAAAAACCTCCGGAGTTATAGGAGTCCAAGTATGAACGGCATTGTATATGAATGGTTAGAGAAACTTCACATACATGAAACTAGTTCATTTCTTAGTCCAAATTTGAAAAGGATTAAGTACTAATGGTTTTCGAATGGCTAGAGAAAACCTCGCACACAATCTGAAACTAATTCATTTGTTCTACTGCGTTGTTTTTTCAGCAATCTTGTCATTGGAAGATGATTGAGCAGAATCATCATCTACAATGGTGTGCTTTGCCGATACAGGCTGCTTGAATTCTTCGGCGAATGCAGAAGAGTACGTCTTTATCTTCCAGGATATGAGAACACTGGAAGCAATTCCAAGCGAAGGAAATATGTAAGAATACAGTTGGGACTTCTTGGAACCTGTTGTTGAGGCTACAGCTGCCCCAGCAAGGCTGCCGAGTGATGTGTTCTGAAGAATCATTGGCAAACAACCGACAACAGTAGGAAGAAGGAAATCAACAAGGAACTCCACGTTTGTAGCAGCCAAACCATAATTGATGACATAAGAAGGCAGGGGAGAGAATCGAGCAAGAAGAACAAATTTCCAACCATCACGTTCAACTCCTCTGGCAAGGAGATGGAAGTATCTGTTCCTATGCACCCATTCCTTTGCCAATTTTGAACTCCTAAAAATTACTCTGTACAATAAATAAATCTATCAGCTTGGATATAGAAGGCATAGCTCAGAAATGAAACATGTTCTTTCTGCTAAGAGAGTTTCTGATTACAAAAAACAAGAGGGGAAGTAGATATTGCCTGATAACTGCGTTACTAATAAATCGATGGACACTAATTGTGGATGTTAGTTATTATCTGCAAGGTCGATTTATTAAGCTCATCTATAATGGATGGATATCAAACTAGTTCACCTGATTGGAGTTATCATGCTTCATTGATAGTTTGGTGTCAATCAAGGTAAAATGATAGCTTTCTATGTTTGAGAAAGAAATTGCTCTAAGACATCTAAAGTAATTCATTGTTGTAAATAGGAGTTTACAGCCTCTCCTGCTTTAATAAAAAGATCAGTATCTTGTATCAGAGTGGCGCAGCGGAAGTTGGTGGAAACAATTCTGAAATTGAAATTTCTGATAATGATGACTATTTATCTGCAGATTCAAGTTTTGATCGTTTTGATCAGGAGCAGATAGCACATATCAATGAAGGAGATTTTGATCTGGATTATCCACTACAGAAGAGGCTAAAATCTGCTTCTTCTTTTGCAGTGGATAATCCAGATCAAAATCTCCTTCATTGATATGTGCTATCTGCTCCTGATCAAAACGATCAAAACTTGAATCTACAGATAAATAGTCATCATTATCAGAAATTTCAATTTCAGAATTGTTTCCACCAACTTCCGCGAATGGGTTTAACCATTCTTTTTCATCCTGTAGCATGATGAGATGCTCCTCATTAATCCATCTTTGCGGTATATATCTGAATAATGATCCATCTTCTCTCTGTTCTCTTGATGTTGCAACTAGTTGTGGTTTTTCTTCCCGTGGCACCAAAATTTCCATTAATCTGGTCCACTCAGGGGTTCCCATCTGTGCTGGTTTTGAAGAAGTAGACCCAAAACCCTGTCCTTCTTGTGCAGTACTTTCGAGGCAGGACACCATGGTTATTTCAGGTGTAATTATTTTCTCCAGAATAATCTGAGCTACAGCCTCTCCTGCTTTAATAAAAAGATCAGTATCTTGCATATTAAAAACAAGAATTTTCACCTCGCCTCTATAATCAGAGTCAATAACTCCTGCTCCAACTATAATGCCTTTCTTCCATGCGCTTCCTGATCTTGCCATAATGTGTCCATAGTATCCTTCTGGGATTGCACATGCTATTCCTGTATAAAGCAAAGACCTTCCCCAAGGTTGAATTTTATAATTATTACAAACATGTAGGTCATAACCTGCAGCTCCTGATGTTCGTCTGACTGGGGCTATTGCTTCAGCATGCATCCTCATTATTTCAAATACTGGTTCCTCGGTGATTAATACCGATAAAATCTCTGTCTCCGCGCAATCTTCAACATCTTCTTCATTTACTGTGATTGCTCGAGGTTCTGCTATTGGTGTATAACTTTGAAATTGTAGAGATACGCTTCCATCTAGTAGCGTCCTTGTATCTACTCTTGTTGGGGCCATAGGATTTCTCCTTTGTGTTGGCCTCAATATCCATCTCTGTCTTTGCAGTTCATCAGTAGAGAATCTTGTTCCTGGGAGTGCCACTACTCCTCTGCTTGCTAGATAATCTGCAACATTTTGAACATTATACGTAAAGTTTGTGAAACTAGTATTTGTTAGTCGCCCGATCATCATTCTGGTGACCAGTAGGTTACTGGATCCTCCTTGCCAGTCTTGATAGCCTCTGGTCTGGATGGATATCTCTATATGGTTGGCGAAGTCTTCCAGATTCATCATGAAGTCTGGAATCACATAAACCATTTGAGTTCCTCTAGTTAGATCCATTTCCATGGTTGCGATTATGGATCTGTCTCCTCGCCACCTTGTGTCTCGTATTATAACAAGCACCATGACTCCCGTGTTTCTTCTGTGAAGAGTATAAATTCTTATCATGACCAGACCCATATGAATATGGAAGAAACCTGATTCTCTTAAGGTTTGGTGGCTCTGGCCTGTTACAAGTGGGAGATCCACTTGTCCTTCTTCAATACACAGAATATCTTCCTCCGAGTAATGTTGGTATACTCGGTGTTGCGTTGGTTGAAAACCCGTTGAGTAAAGTACCTCAGCTAGTACCATATTTGCTCTCTGAGATCTTGAAATCTCCAGTTGTTCCTCCGGGTTTACTTGGCTTTCTATGGTTCTTCTGAATCTTCTTTGACTCGGCATGAGTCTTCTTTGCATATTATATAGCCTTCTTTGTCCTCTTCGATAATCCCGGATTTGATCTTCAGCACTGGGCACCTGTAGTTCAGTGGGTGTTACAACTGCTGGTGGTCTTGTGCTGGTGGATGTTCTGGCAGCCATCACTTTTCTTTTTCTTTTCTTAGGATTTCAGATGGATTTCTGAAGACTAGTATAGACCCCTTCTTCTTTGGGATTACAGTATCAGATCCCAAATTCAAACCAGAAATTCTTTTTGATAAGTCGTCAATTGCTCCTTCAAGCTCCTTTGATGCAGAAGTTGATGCACCAGCGGCTTGTTTGAGGCTTTGGACTTGAGTCCTGAGCTCCTGCAATTCTATAATGAGAGATAATAAAGTGTTGTTTTGTTTTATCAATACTCTCTGGAAATCAAATGCTGTTTTAGACTGGGATGGTACAGAAAATCCCTGAGCAGGTGCTTCAATATTTTCAGTTGCCTTTAGAGCACAAAGATAAACTTGGTTTTCTGCCTGTTTGTCCCAATTCATCCGCCAATCAAGGTTTTTACCTCTTGCAATATTCTTTCAACCTCTTTAACCTTTCTTTTCAGATCATCAGCTACTTTGACTATCTCTTTTTCAACTATTTTAGGTTGATTTGAGGCTTCTGCTATGACTTCTCTAATCTCACTTTTTGTTACTGGATGATTTTTAACCACTTCACTTTCCAGTAGGCTTACGGCTGTCTTAAGCCTGACAACTTCACTTCTAAGCTTCTTATTCTCTTCTTCAAGGGAATAGAAATGTTTTAATGACACTTTTGACAATAGGGAGATTTTGTTATGTACTGTCTCAAGATTGTTAGCTAGGTCTTTGGTTGTTGGATTAGGTTTGTCTGCAAGGTTTAAATACTCTAGGCTCGGGTTTCGGGTCTTTTCATACCACTCTCTGATGTTTTGCTCGAATTTTTCACTCATTAGGGTTAATATCGATCTTATCAGTACTTACGACTTAGGATCTATAAAATTTTCATGCTCACCTGACGGTCTCAACTCCAATTTGGAGATTTACGAGAACTGCAGTCTTTTGCAATTAATTAACAGATCGGTCGCCTTATCATAGTTCTAAGATTCGATAAAACCTGTCTTCTAACTCCTTAATTTGTACTGAGAATATCACCGATTTGGGATTTCAGGCTTACCGTCTTACGCACTTACTAGTCTTGTGGATAAACCGAACCAAGGATGCTTGTTGAGTCTCCACCTTTCATCCCTTTTAGTTACTCCTCAGGTACCTATTTCAGAATTTTAAGTGTACGAGAAAGAACACAAGAGGTGTATATGAACCCGTTACCTTTCGCCTAGAATTTGAGGGTTTTAGCCTTGCATTCTTGTACCAAAAGAACTAGCTCTGATACCAAAAGAAGGATCGACTTTCTGAATATGAAAGAAAACCTGAGACGATGCTCGGAGTTTTTGCTTTCTTCGGAAAGATTTACAAAAGACTAGAACTCACTACTCACAAAAGACTAGAACTCACTACTCACAACAACTCTGAACTTGGAATGATAGGCTTGGTTTTGCTCAAGTCCCATCAAACCATTACACTCAAGTGGCTTATATAGATCGGAAAAGGTTGTATCACTGATTAAAGCGGGTGCTCATTTATTAGCCCCATCGTCCTTAGATCACGATACCCTTATCCTTCTATCAGCCTTACAACTCACACCTGACTCACTGATAAGATGTATACACTTTACTGACTAAAGGATTTGGTGTTTTACGATGAGACGGCTCCCCGAGGCTCAATCTCTTTTATTGGGCTCACCATTTGCTTTCGCTCAGTGGGGTGTGTCCTTGATTCCTCCCAGAATGGAGTTTAGCATGTTGGCCACTCGCCAAAGTTCCTTTCTTGTGTCCTTGATTTTTGGTAGTGCGCTTAGAAAGTACTTGTGGTACCCACCTTCCTGATACTGTCTACTTGTAAAGTCACCTTCCTTGAGTTGTTCAATCCTTTCCAGCTCCTGCAGCGCATAATAAAGGTTCTGTGATGCCTGCTCCTCTATCTCATCAAGCATCTTTCTTTTCTGGTGGTCCTGTGGCGTGAAGATGGTTTTTCCAAGGTCCCTTAAATAGTCTCCTTCGCCTAACTCAGCAGCCTTCTTCTCGCTTCATTCCTCAGATTCAAGCCTTCAGTTGTTTGATGCCTTTGTATGAAATCATAGTCACTTTCAACCTTCTCTTTTCCCTTATCTGTGATTACTGAGACTATCTCTTTTCCAGAGACTAGTCTTGATAAGGAATCTGCAAAAACGTTAAGCTTAGCATCAATATGCTCAAAGTTTATTTTTATACCTGATTCGGTAATAAAATCCGTGAAGGCAATCCATCTGACTCTGGAGGGTTTATTTCTTGCCATTTTGTTATAAAAACTTATAATAGTCTGGCAGTCAGTTCTCAAAGTTATCTCCTCCTTATCCAGATAGTGGATTTTGAGTGCACTCATGGTTTCCATTGCAGCGAATATTTCTGCGTCAATAACAGATTTTACTACTGCGAATTTTCCATGAGCATAGGCGCAAACCTTCTCGGTATTTCGAGGGTCATATTTGGATATCTTCCATTTACAAACTCCTTCCCATCCAGTCATACAGCCATCAGTTTCCAGTATGATATAAGCATTCTCAGGAGGGAGTTCCAGATCTGTAAGTTGTTGGATTTGGGCTTTTATTTCTTTTACCAAAGCCCAGTCTGATGCCTTCATGCGTTTGTCACCATGTATTGAGGTCTTCTCGTATAGAGGTCCCAATTTTGAACTTAGGTTTGGGATATAAGTTCTGGCATAATTTAGAATTCCCAACCAAGACCTTAATCCCTTTTTCTCTTTAAGATCTTCTTCTTTAAACTCAGCAATCTTTTTAATTATGTGGGGTTGCAGTTTCAGCTTTCCTTCCCCGATTTCTGCTCCCAGAAATTCAATCTTGGAGACAGCGAGTTTGCACTTTGTAGGTGATAACACCAATCCATGCTTTTCACATATATTAAGCATTATTTCTAAATGCTTTATATGCTCCTTCTCTGTATTAGAGAATACAAGAATGTCATCAATATATATGGAAATGAAATCTTCAGTACCTTTAAAGCATTGGTCCATTTTTCTTTGGAATATAGCTGGAGCATTCTTTAATCCGAATGGCATAGCAAGCCATTCATAAAGACCGGATGGACAAATGAAGGTCGTCCATTCCACAGATGTCGGGTCCATTGCGACTTGATGAAATCCTGATTTCAAGTCGAACTTTGAGTAGATTTTTGAATTTCCAACTTTCTTAAGGATTGTATTTATCCCTGGCAAGCTGTATTGGTCTTTATATGTATTATCGTTGAGCGTCCTGTAATTGAATACCATGCGCTCCTTTCCTTTCTCTTCTTTTCCAGTGATTGGGTTAATACTGGTGCCTGACTGGACTATCATCGCCATGGTTCTGTGTCTACTTTTACTTGGGCGAATGACCTTTAAATCCAGTAATATCTCCACATGCTTTTGAAAAGCTGCCTTCATTGCCGGGGTTACGTGGGATAGTGGCTTGTCTTGTATAGTAATATCAGGGTTTATGACATCAATTTTGCACAGGATGCCATTCTTCTCCCAATGCTTCAATGGGTTGTCCCTGATGAATCCTTGCTCTTTTAATCTGTTCAACAGTGGTCCATGTTTTTGCAATATATATGTATTTGAGGGAGTTGCAGTGAAGAATACCTTCTCTTTGATCTCCAGATATTCCATTTCCTCAAGTTGTAGTTCTTCTAATGCTAAAACTGTTGTCGGACTTGTTGAAATTGTTGTTATATTTTTGTAGAAGGTGACAGAATTACCTTCTATACGGACGCCTCCTTGCATGCTTCTTATAAAATTTCCTCCTAAGACCATCTGAATGCCATCTCCCAATGTCATTTCGAATGAATAAATGAAGGGGATTCTGAATTTATTTTCCCCTATCTTCATCTGTCCACCTTTGAACTTCCAATTAGCAACCTGTTTTGAATTAACTCCATTAATTATTACCGTGAAGGGATTCTTTTCTAGGGCTTGCTCTGGAACTGATCTCTGATTAACACAGCAAGTAGTTGCTCCTGAAGCAGGATCTTCAAGGGTGATAATCCTTCTAATCTGGGAAAGAACATTCTGTATTTCATCCGCAGCATTGATCAGCTTATCATACTGATCTGGGAACATCATCCTCCATTGGATGAATGTCTTTTTCTCGATTTCACCCAGCAAGTTCTCTATGTACTGGACTTTGGTTCTCTTATCCGGCCATATCTTTGAATCCACCACATTTGTTGTTATGGATTCCCATCTGGAAATGACATCATTATAAAGTCCAATATTATTAGGAAGTATAAGCAAAGCACCTGTTGCCTGTTGTGCAGAAGGTAGTGTCCACTGATTTTCACTATTGTAGGCTCTTCGAAATTTGCCAATTCTTGCACCCATGAAGTCCAAATTTTTATATGGATTAGAAGTTGTTGGCCTCTCATCTGCTGGACCGTATTGAGGTGGTCCCATCATTGTATCTTCTGGTGGGTTGAAGGTAGATGTTACAGAAGAGGAACTCAAATGGTTTATGTGATTCCAGACATCATGATGAATCTGGAAGACTTCGCCAACCATATAGAGATATCCATCCAGACCAGAGGCTATCAAGACTGGCAAGGAGGATCCAGTAACCTACTGGTCACTAGAATGATGATCGGGCGACTAACAAATACTAGTTTCACAAACTTTACGTATAATGTTCAAAATGTTGCAGATTATCTAGCAAGCAGAGGAGTAGTGGCACTCCCAGGAACAAGATTTTCTACTGATGAACTGCAAAGACAGAGATGGATATTGAGGCCAACACAAAGGAGAAATCCTATGGCCCCAACAAGAGTAGATACAAGGACGCTACTAGATGGAAGCGTATCTCTACAATTTCAAAGTTATACACCAATAGCAGAACCTCGAGCAATCACAGTAAATGAAGAAGATGTCAAGATCACATGGAGACAGAGATTTTACTTCCAGATAATCACCGAGGAACCAAGATTCAAATAACGAGGACGCATGTCAAGCAATAAAATTTCAATGATTTAACATCGAGTCGCAGTTACATGCACCTACATGTTTGTAATAATTATAAAATTCAACCACTTCACGAAGAAAGGCATTATAGTCGAGCAGAGACACTTACAGAGGCGAGGTGAAAATTTTGCTTTTAATATGCAAAGATACCGATCTTTTTATTGAGAGTCTTTTCAGATATTATATAGCCTTCTTTCATTCTTCGATAATCCCGATTGATCTCAAAGACTGGCACCAGAGTTCAAAGGTGTTAATCATTGCGGTCTCTTCTCACTTTTTTTCTTTTCTTAGATTTTATGGATTTCAAGACTAGTATAGACTCTCTTCTTCGGGGATTACAGATCGATCCCAAATTCAAACCAGAATTTTTTCGATAAGTCAATCGGCTCCTTTCAGAGTGCAGTTGAGGCTGACTAATCGGTTATGCAATTTATAACGAGAGATAATAAAGTGGTTTTTTTTATCAATCACTCGAAATCAAATCGCTTAGATCGGGATTCGAAAAATCCTCGAGCAGTCTTCCTAATATTTTCACGTTTTAGAGCATAAAGATAAACTTGGTTAGCTTATTTCGTCTCTAATTCATCCGCCAATCAACTGGTTTTTACCTCTTGCATAATATTTCAACCTTTAACCTTTCTTTTCAGATCATCAAGTCCTACTGACTATCTCTTCAACTATTTTAGTCGATTTCGAGGCTTCACATGACTTCTTCTAATCTCACTTTTATCGGATGATTTTTAACCACTTCACTTTCAAAGAGTTTACTACCGAGTTTTTAAGCTTTCTTAAGATTTCACTAGAACTCATTCTCACAAGGAATAGAAATGTTTTAACGACAACTCAACTCGAATAATAGGAGATTTCGCTTGCATCGTCTCAAGATTGTTACCAGGTCGCTTGTTGGATTAGGTCAGTTTCCAAAGGTTTAAATACCTAGGCTCGGGTTTCTGCCCTTTTTCATACCACTTCATCGATGCCCTTCGTCAATTTTTCATCTCATTAGGTTAATATCGATTCTTATCAAGATTACTATACATCTATAAAATTTTCACGCCTCGACGATCGTCTCAACTCAACTCGAGACTTACGAGAAGGGGATTTTTTCACTAATTAATTACCTGGCCGCCTTTATCATGGCTCTAAGATTCGATAAAACTCTCGTTCTAACTCCTTAATTCCTCAGACCGAGAATATCAACCGATGCTGGGATTTCCAAAGTTTCTTACTTACGACGATTTCTAAAGCCTCAGGGATAAACGTACTCAAGGACTCACCTTGTCGAAGTTCTCCACCTTTCATCCCTTTCAGTAGTTACTGTGCACCTATTTCGGATAATTAAAGGTACGAGAAAGAACACAAGAGGTGTCTATATCAAGCATCTTTCTTTCTCGTGGAATTTACGGGTTTTCCAAGATGGTCTTTTCCAAAAGTTAGCCTCGATACTAAAAGAAGAATCGATCTTCTCTCGAATGAAAAGAAAACGAGACATGCTCTGAGTTTTTCCTTCTAAAGATTTACAAAGACTAGACTAGAAACTACTCGATTCTAATGCTTCATCAAGCTCAAACAGCCTCAAGCTTTCAAGTCACTTTCAACCTTCTTCCCTTATATGCGATTACCTATGACTATCTCTTTCCAGAGACTAGTCTTCGATAAGGAATCGCAAAACGTAAGTAAGCTTAGATCAATACGCTCAAAGTTTATTTTTATACCGATCCGTAATAAAATCCGCTAAGGCAATCCATCCGACTGAGGGTTTATTTCTTGTCATTTTGTTATATAAAACTTATAATAGCCTCAAAAGAATCGCTGTATAAGGGAAAAGAGAAGCGTCGAAAGTGACCATGATTTCATACAAAGGCATCAAACAATCAAGGCTTCAGATATTGTGAACGAAGCGTGCCGCCGCTACAGTCAGTCGCTTCAAGAAGGAGACTATCATAATACAAGATGAAGATATTTTAAGGGACTCGAAAACCATCTTCACGCCCACAGACTACCGTAAAAGAAAGACGCTGGATGAGATAGAGAGCAGCATCATGAATCCTTTATTACGCAAGCAGAGCCGGAAAGGATCAATAACTCAAGGAAGGCGACTTACAAGCAGACAAGATCGTGAAGGTGGGTACCACAAGTACTTTCTAAGCGCACTACCAAAATCAAGGACACAAGAAAGGAACTCGCGAGCGCCAATATGCTAAACTCCATTCGAGGAATCATGACACACCCCATCGAAGTAAAGTAAGCAAACGGTGAGCCCAATAAAAGAGATCGAGCCTCGAGAGCCGCTCTCATCGTAAACACCTAAATCCCTTTAGTCAGAAAGTGTATACACATCTTATCGGGCAAGTCAGGCCGAGCTGTAAGGTCGATATGATAAGGGTATCGCGATCTAAAGGACGATGGGGCCAATAAACGAGGACCCGCTTTAATCGCGATACAACCTTTCCGATCTATATAAGTCACTGAGTGACACCACGGCGTAAACCAAGAAGTTAGTACATTATTCATAAACGTAACTTCAGCAAGAATTACCCAACGAGCAAGAAGACACTGCTCGAACGCAGATCGACATCTTCAGACTCTTACGCCGTACTATTATCCAAGATCAAACACCCACAACGCCACCCGCATTCGCCAAGTAAGTACGATGGAAAATAACCCTAATATCCGAATTATTCGTTACGCCAATACTGCAAGCGTAAAATCGAAGGTCAGTCGAGCTGACAGAGTCCTCGTAAGAAATCAAGAAGCTGAGGTTACTCTACGAAGATTTAGCCAACCTAATTACAATAAATGAAATCTCGTGGACTTACAGGGGAAAGGAACAAAATTGCACTTTCTCAAGTAATGTCAGATTTCAAGTTTTAAGTCAAGTAATATCACCCAAAACTGACTCTAAACAGTCAGATAACACGACGTGGAAATAGAGATTCCTTCTGCTCCACCATTCCGATTCAATGCTATTCGACACAGAGCAACTATCATTGTGGCCGATCGAGATCGCCCAGAGCAAGCCCTAGAAAAGAATCCCTTCACGGTAATAATTAATGGAGTTATTAAAAACAAGAATTTTCACCTCGCCTCTATAATCAGAGTCAATAACTCCTGCTCCAACTATAATGCCTTTCTTCCATGCGCTCGATCTCGCCATAATGTGTCCCATAGTATCCTTCCGATCGCACATGCTATTCCTCAGATAAAGCAAAGACCTTCCCCAAGGTTGAATTTTATAATTATTACAAACATGTAGGTCATAACCTGCAGCTCCTGATGTTCGTCTGACTGGGGCTATTGCTTCAGCATGCATCCTCATTATTTCAAATACTAGTTCCTCGGTGATTAATACCGATAAAATCTCTGTCTCCGCGCAATCTTCAACATCTTCTTCATTTACTGTGATTGCTCGAGGTTCTGCTATTGGTGTATAACTTTGAAATTGTAGAGATACGCTTCCATCTAGTAGCGTCCTCAGATATCTACTCTTGTTGGGGCCATAGGATTTCTCCTTCAGGTCGGGCCTCAATATCCATCTCTCGCTTTCGCAGCTTCATCAAGAGAATCTTGTTCTGGAGTGCCACTACTCTCCGCTGCAGATAATCTGCAACATTTTAAACATTATACGTAAAGTTTGTGAAACTAGTATTTGTTAGTCGCCCGATCATCATTCTGGTGACCAGTAGGTTACTGGATCCTCCATGCCAGTCTTGATAGCCTCTGGTCTAGATGGATATCTCTATATGGTTGGCGAAGTCTTCCAGATTCATCATGATGTCTGGAATCACATAAACCATTTGAGTTCCTCTAGTTAGATCCATTTTCATGGTCGATTATGGATCTGCCTCCTCGCCACCAGGTCTCTCAGATTATAACAAGCACCACGACTCGTGTTTCTTCCGCAAGAGTATAAATTCTTATCATGACCAGACCCATATGAATATGGAAGAAACCTGATTCTCTTAAGGTTTGGTGGCTCTGGTCTGTTACAAGTGGGAGATCCACTTGTCCTTGTTACGGCATTCTCTGGCAAAATGCCCTTCTTCTCCGCAGATAAAGCATTTACACTTTTTCACCCTAGTTCACTGCTGCTCGCATTTTCTCTTGACACCTCGACATTTAGATTCAGGCGGCTTTCCTTCAGAATTGTTCGCCTTTCACCCATATTTCTTCCTCTCCTTGATAATAGCTTGGGATTGGGATTTGAGAACAGAATTGCAAATACTTTAAACTTCTTTGAAGTGTGGCCTGCTTGCACATTTCTGTAAGTTCCTGGTAGGCATGGTGAATTCTTGGAAGAACTCCTATTGTGTTACCTCTGAATTTCTCCTGAAAGTTTGCCTCCAGATGTTGCCCAATTAATGGTGGCATTTTTCTATAGAATTTGCTTGATAATTCCTTATTTATAAACATTCTTCCTGTTCTTGCTGCTAAATCTTTGTATGTATTCATGTAATTAACCAGGTCTTTTGTTCCATGACATACTAACCTTTCAAGATCCAAGTATGCCTGATTCTGTTCTGCGGTTGCTCCTGAAGTAGGATCTTCAAGGGTGATAATCCTTCTAATCTGGGAAAGAACATTCTGTGTTTCATCCGCAGCATTGATCAGCTTATCATACTGATCTGGGAACATCATCCTCCATTGGATGAATGTCTTTTTCTTGATTTCACCCAGCAAGTTCTCTATGTACTGGACTTTGGTTCTCTTATCCGGCCATATCTTTGAATCCACCACATTTGTTGTTATAGATTCCCATCTGGAAATGACATCATTATAAAGTCCAATATTATTAGGAAGTATAAGCATAGCACCTGTTGCCTGTTGTGCAGAAGGTAGTGTCCACTGATTTTCACTATTGTAGGCTCTTCGGAATTTGCCAATTCTTGCACCCATGAAGTCCAAATTTTTATATGGATTAGAAGTTATTGGCCTCTCATCTGCTGGACCGTATTGAGGTGGTCCCATCATTGTATCTTCTGGTGGGTTGAAGGTAGATGTTACAGGAGAGGCTAAAATCTGCTTCTTCTTTTGCAGTGGATAATCCAGATCAAAATCTCCTTCATTGATATGTGCTATCTGCTCCTGATTAAAACGATCAAAACTTGAATCTGCAGATAAATAGTCATCATTATCAGAAATTTCAATTTCAGAATTGTTTCCACCAACTTCCGCGAATGGGTTTAACCATTCTTTTTCATCCTGTAGCATGATGAGATGCTCCTCATTAATCCATCTTTGCGGTATAAGCTGAAACTGCAACCCCACATAATTAAAAAGATTGCTGAGTTTAAAGAAGAAGATCTTAAAGAGAAAAAGGGATTAAGGTCTTGGTTGGGAATTCTAAATTATGCCAAAACTTATATCCCAAACCTAAGTTCAAAATTGGGACCTCTATACGAGAAGACCTCAATACATGGTGACAAACGCATGAAGGCATCAGACTGGGCTTTGGTAAAAGAAATAAAAGCCCAAATCCAACAACTTCCAGATCTGGAACTCCCTCCTGAGAATGCTTATATCATACTGGAAACTGATGGCTGTATGACTGGATGGGGAGGAGTTTGTAAATGGAAGATATCCAAATATGACCCTCGAAATACCGAGAAGGTTTGCGCCTATGCTCATGGAAAATTCGCAGTAGTAAAATCTGTTATTGACGCAGAAATATTCGCTGCAATGGAAACCATGAGTGCACTCAAAATCCACTATCTGGATAAGGAGGAGATAACTTTGAGAACTGACTGCCAGGCTATTATAAGTTTTTATAACAAAATGGCAAGAAATAAACCCTCCAGAGTCAGATGGATTGCCTTCACGGATTTTATTACCGGATCAGGTATAAAAATAAACTTTGAGCATATTAATGCTAAGCTTAACGTTTTTGCAGATTCCTTATCAAGACTAGTCTCTGGAAAAGAGATAGTCTCAGTAATCACAGATAAGGGAAAAGAGAAGGTTGAAAGTGACTATGATTTCATACAAAGGCATCAAACAACTGAAGGCTTCAGATACAGGAATGAAGCAGAAGAAGCTGCTACAGAGTTGGCTGCTTCAAGAAGGAGACTACTGTTAACACAGTATGAAGATATTTTAAGGGACCTTGGAAAAACCATCTTCACGCCACAGGACCACCAGAAAAGAAAGATGCTTGATGAGATAGAGGAGCAGGCATCACAGAACCTTTATTATGCGCTGCAGGAGCTGGAAAGGATTGAACAACTCAAGGAAGGTGACTTTACAAGTAGACGGTATCAGGAAGGTGGGTACCACAACTACTTTCTAAGCGCACTACCAAAAATCAAGGACACAAGAAAGGAACTTTGGCGAGTGGCCAACATGCTAAACTCCATTCTGGGAGGAATCAAGGACACACCCCACTGAGCGAAAGCAAATGGTGAGCCCAATAAAAGAGATTGAGCCTCGGGGAGCCGTCTCATCAGAAACACTGAAATCCCCTTTTTAGCTGTAAAGTAGACACATCTTATCAGTGTGAGTTGTGTGTGAGCTGTAAGGTTGATAGAAGGATAAGGGTATCGTGATCTAAAGGACGATGGGGCTAATAAATGAGCACCCGCTTTAATCAGTGATACAACCTTTTCCGATCTATATAAGCCACTTGAGTGTAATGGTTTGATCGGACTTGAGCAAAACCAAGCCTATCATTCCAAGTTCAGAGTTGTTGTGAGTAGTGAGTTCTAGTCTTTTGTGAGTAGTGAGTTCTAGTCTTTTGTAAATCTTTCCGAAGAAAGCAAAAACTCCGAGCATCGTCTCAGGTTTTCTTTCATATTCAGAAAGTCGATCCTTCTTTTGGTATCAGAGCTAGTTCTTTTGGTACAAGAATGCAAGGCTAAAACCCTCAAATTCTAGGCGAAAGGTAATGGGTTCATATACACCTCTTGTGTTCTTTCTCGTACACTTAAAATTCTGAAATAGGTACCTGAGAAGTAACTAAAAGGGATGAAAGGTGGAGACTCAACAAGCATCCTTGGTTCGGTTTATCCACAAGGCTAGTAAGTGCGTAAGACGGTAAGCCTGAAATCCCAAATCGGTGATATTCTCAGTACAAATTAAGGAGTTAGAAGACAGGTTTTATCGAATCTTAGAACTATGATAAGGCGACCGATCTGTTAATTAATTGCAAAAGACTGCAGTTCTCGTAAGTCTCCAAGTTGGAGTTGAGACCGTCAGGTGAGCATGAAAATTTTATAGATCCTAAGCCGTAAGTACTGATAAGATCGATATTAACCCTAATGAGTGAAAAATTCGAGCAAAACATCAGAGAGTGGTATGAAAAGACCCGAAACCCGAGCCTAGAGTATTTAAACCTTGCAGACAAACCTAATCCAACAACCAAAGACCTAGCTAAAAATCTTGAGACAGTACAGTACCAAACCGAATGGCATAGCAAGCCATTCATAAAGACCGGATGGACAAATGAAGGCCGTCCATTCCACAGATGCCGGGTCCATTGCGACTTGATGAAATCCTGATTTCAAGTCGAACTTTGAGTAGATTTTTGAATTTCCAACTTTCTTAAGGATTGTATTTATCCTTGGCAAGCTGTATTGGTCTTTATATGTATTGTCGTTGAGCGTCCTGTAATTGAATACCATGCGCTCCTTTCCTTTCTCTTCTTTTCCAGTGATTGGGTTAATACTGGTGCCTGACTGGACTATCATCGCCATGGTTCTGTGTCTACTTTTACTTGGGCGAATGACCTTTAAATCCAGTAATATCTCCACATGCTTTTGAAAAGCTGCCTTCATTGCCGGGGCTACGTGGGATAGTGGCTTGTCTTGTATAGTAATATCAGGGTTTATGACATCAATTTTGCACAGGATGTCATTCTTCTCCCAATGCTTCAATGGGTTGTCCCCGATGAATCCTTGCTCTTTTAATCTGTTCAACAGTGGTCCATGTTTTTGCAATATATATGTATTTGAGGGAGTTGCAGTGAAGAATACCTTCTCTTTGATCTCCAGATATTCCATTTCCTCAAGTTGTAGTTCTTCTAATGCTAAAACTGTTGTCGGACTTGTTGAAATTGTTGTTATATTTTTGTAGAAGGTGACAGAATTACCTTCTATACGGACGCCTTCTCAGAGTCAATAACTCCTGCTCCAACTATAATGTCTTTCTTCCATGCGCTTCCTGATCTTGCCATAATGTGTCCATAGTATCCTTCTGGGATTGCACATGCTATTCCTGTATAAAGCAAAGACCTTCCCCAAGGTTGAATTTTATAATTATTACAAACATGTAGGTCATAACCTGCAGCTCCTGATGTTCGTCTGACTGGGGCTATTGCTTCAGCATGCATCCTCATTATTTCAAATACTGGTTCCTCGGTGATTAATACCGATAAAATCTCTGTCTCCGCGCAATCTTCAACATCTTCTTCATTTACTGTGATTGCTCAAGGTTCTGCTATTGGTGTATAACTTTGAAATTGTAGAGATACGCTTCCATCTAGTAGCGTCCTTGTATCTACTCTTGTTGGGGCCATAGGATTTCTCCTTTGTGTTGGCCTCAATATCCATCTCTGTCTTTGCAGTTCATCAGTAGAGAATCTTGTTCCTGGGAGTGCCACTACTCCTCTGCTTGCTAGATAATCTGCAACATTTTGAACATTATACGTAAAGTTTGTGAAACTAGTATTTGTTAGTCGCCCGATCATCATTCTGGTGACCAGTAGGTTACTGGATCCTCCTTGCCAGTCTTGATAGCCTCTGGTCTGGATGGATATCTCTATATGGTTGGCGAAGTCTTCCGTGATTCATCACAAGTCTGGAATCACATAAACCATTTGAGTTCCTCTAGTTAGATCCATTTCCATGGTTGCGATTATGGATCTGTCTCCTCGCCACCTTGTGTCTCGTATTATAACAAGCACCATGACTCCCGTGTTTCTTCTTTGAAGAGTATAAATTCTTATCATGACCAAACCCATATGAATATGGAAGAAACCTGATTCTCTTAAGGTTTGGTGGCTCTGGTCTGTTACAAGTGGGAGATCCACTTGTCCTTCTTCAATACACAGAATATCTTCCTCCGAGTAATGTTGGTATACTCGGTGTTGCGTTGGTTGAAAACCCGTTGAGTAAAGTACCTCAGCTGGTACCATATTTGCTCTCTGAGATCTTGAAATCTCCAGTTGTTCCTCCGGGTTTACTTGGCTTTCTATGGTTCTTCTGAATCTTCTTTGACTCGGCATGAGTCTTCTTTGCATATTATATAGCCTTCTTTGTCCTCTTCGATAATCCCGGATTTAATCTTCAGCACTGGGCACCTGTAGTTCAGTGGGTGTTACAACTGCTGGTGGTCTTGTGCTGGTGGATGTTCTGGCAACCATCACTTTACTTTTTCTTTTCTTAGGATTTCAGATGGATTTCTGAAGACTAGTATAGACCCCTTCTTCTTTGGGATTACAGTATCAGATCCCAAATTCAAACCAGAAATTCTTTTTGATAAGTCGTCAATTGCTCCTTCAAGCTCCTTTGGTGCAGAAGTTGATGCACCAGCGGCTTGTTTGAGGCTTTGGACTTGAGTCCTGAGCTCCTGCAACTGGTTATGCAATTCTATAATGAGAGATAATAAAGTGTTGTTTTGTTTTATCAATACTCTCTGGAAATCAAATGCTGTTTTAGACTGGGATGGTACAGAAAATCCCTGAGCAGGTGCTTCAATATTTTCAGTTGCCTTTAGAGCACAAAGATAAACTTGGTTTTCTGCCTGTTTGTCCCAATTCATCCGCCAATCAAGGTTTTTACCTCTTGCAATATTCTTTCAACCTCTTTAACCTTTCTTTTCAGATCATCAGCTACTTTGACTATCTCTTTTTCAACTATTTTAGGTTGATTTGAGGCTTCTGCTATGACTTCTCTAATCTCACTTTTTGTTACTGGATGATTTTTAACCACTTCACTTTCCAGTAGGCTTACGGCTGTCTTAAGCCTGACAACTTCACTTCTAAGCTTCTTATTCTCTTCTTCAAGGGAATAGAAATGTTTTAATGACACTTTTAACAATAGGGAGATTTTGTTATGTACTGTCTCAAGATTGTTTGCTAGGTCTTTGGTTGTTGGATTAGGTTTGTCTGCAAGGTTTAAATACTCTAGGCTCGGGTTTCGGGTCTTTTCATACCACTCTCTGATGTTTTGCTCGAATTTTTCACTCATTAGGGTTAATATCGATCTTATCAGTACTTACGGCTTAGGATCTATAAAATTTTCATGCTCACCTGACGGTCTCAACTCCAACTTGGAGACTTACGAGAACTGCAGTCTTTTGCAATTAATTAACAGATCGGTCGCCTTATCATAGTTCTAAGATTCGATAAAACCTGTCTTCTAACTCCTTAATTTGTACTGAGAATATCACCGATTTGGGATTTCAGGCTTACCGTCTTACGCACTTACTAGCCTTGTGGATAAACCGAACCAAGGATGCATGTTGAGTCTCCACCTTTCATCCCATTAGTTACTTCTCAGGTACCTACTTCAGAATTTTAAGTGTACGAGAAAACACAAGAGGTGTATTTGAACCCGTTACCTTTCGCCTAGAACTTGGAGGGTTCTAGCCTTGCATCTTTGCACCAAAACTAGCTCTGATACCAAAAGAGGATCGACTTTAATACGAAGAAAACACGAGGCGATGCTTCTGAGTTTTGCTTTCTTCGGAAAGATTTACAAAAGACTAGAACTCACTACTCACAAAAGACTAGAACTCACTACTCACAACAACTCTAAACTTGGAATGATAGGCTTGGTTTTGCTCAAGTTTGATCAAACCATTACACTCAAGTGGCTTATATAGATCGGAAAAGGTTGTATCACTGATTAAAGCGGGTGCTCATTTATTAGCCCCATCGTCCTTTAGATCACTTAGCCCCATCGTCCTTTAGATCACGATACCCTTATCCTTATCGACCTTACACACACACTCATCGATAAGATGTATACACTTTCTGACTAAAGGGATTTGGTGACGATGCGGCTCCCGAGGCTCAATCTCTTATTGGGCTCACCATTTGCTTCGCTTCGGTGGGGTGTGTCCTTGATTCCTCGGAATGGAGTTTAGCGTTGGCCACTCGCGAAAGTTCCTTTCTTGTGTCCTTGATTTGGTAGTGCGCTTAGAAAGTACTTGTGGTACCCACCTTCACATCGTACTTGTAAAGTCGCCTTCCTTGAGTTATTGATCCTTTCCGGCTCTGCTAGCATAATAAAGGTTACGTGATGCTGCTCTCTATCTCATCAAGCATCTTTCTTTTCTGGTGGTCCTATGGCGTGAAGATGGTTTTTCCAAGGTCCCTTAAAATATCTTCATCGGTTAACAGAGTCTCCTTCTTAGGCGACTGACAACTCGACAGCTTCGCTTCATTCTCGATTCTGCCTTCTTGTTTGATGCCTTTGTATGAAATCATAGTCACTTTCAACCTTCTCTTTTCCCTTATATGTGATTACTGAGACTATCTCTTTTCCAGAGACTAGTCTTGATAAGGAATCTGCAAAAACGTTAAGCTTAGCATCAATATGCTCAAAGTTTATTTTTATACCTGATCCGGTAATAAAATCCGTGAAGGCAATCCATCTGACTCTGGAGGGTTTATTTCTTGTCATTTTGTTATAAAAACTTATAATAGCCTCAGTAATCACAGATAAGGGAAAAGAGAAGGTTGAAAGTGACTATGATTTCATACAAAGGCATCAAACAACTGAAGGCTTCAGACAGAATGGCGAAGCTCGAGTTGGTCTTTAAGAAGGAGACTCATAGATGAAGATATTTTAAGGGACCTTGGAAAAACCATCTTCACGCCACAGGACCACCAGAAAAGAAAGATGCTTGATGAGATAGAGGAGCAGGCATCACAGAACCTTTATTATGCGCAGCAGGAGCTGGAAAGGATTGAACAACTCAAGGAAGGTGACTTTACAAGTAGACAGTATCAGGAAGGTGGGTACCACAAGTACTTTCTAAGCGCACTACCAAAAATCAAGGACACAAGAAAGGAACTTTGGCGAGTGGCCAACATGCTAAACTCCATTCTGGGAGGAATCAAGGACACACCCCACTGAGCGAAAGCAAATGGTGAGCCCAATAAAAGAGATTGAGCCTCGGAGAGCCGCCTCAATGTAAACATCAAATCCCCTTTAGTCAGTAAAGGTATACATCTTATCGATGTGAGTCAGTGTGAGCTGTAAGGCTGATAGAAGGATAAGGGTATCGTGATCTAAAGGACGATGGGGCTAATAAATGAGGACCCGCTTTAATCAGTGATACAACCTTTTCCGATCTATATAAGTCACTTGAGTGACACCAATGGCAGGTAAACCAAGAAGTTAGTACATTATTCATAAAATGTAACTTCTGTGGTGCAGTAACTACCCAACGAGCAAGAAGACACTGTTCAGAATGCAGATGGACATCTTGTACCTTATGCTCAGACTATTATCTGAAGATTGAAACACCCACAATGCCACCCGTACCAAGTAAGTATGAGGAAAATAACCTAATATCTGAATTATTTGGTTATGTTGAATACTTGCAAGCAGAAATCAGAAGGCTGCAAGCTGAGCTAGACAGAGTCCTCAGAAGAAATCAAGAAGCGGAGGCTACCTTAAGTGAAGATTTAGCCAATGAATTACAACAGCTAAATCTCAGGGACTTACAGAGGGGAAAGGAACAGCTGCACTTTCTTGAAGTAGCTGTATTTCAAGCTTTAAGTTGGCAATATCACCCAAAACGGACTCTAAACAGGCTGTATAACATGATCGTGGAAATAGAGATTCCTTCTGTTCCACCATTCCGATTCAATGCTATTCTGGACACAGGAGCAACTACTTGCTGTGTTGATCAGAGATCAGTTCCAGAGCAAGCCCTAGAAAAGAATCCCTTCACGGTAATAATTAATGGAGTTATTAAAAACAAGAATTTTCACCTCGCCTCTATAATCAGAGTCAATAACTCCTGCTCCAACTATAATGTCTTTCTTCCATGCGCTTCCTGATCTTGCCATAATGTGTCCATAGTATCCTTCTGGGATTGCACATGCTATTCCTGTATAAAGCAAAGACCTTCCCCAAGGTTGAATTTTATAATTATTACAAACATGTAGGTCATAACCTGCAGCTCCTGATGTTCGTCTGACTGGGGCTATTGCTTCAGCATGCATCCTCATTATTTCAAATACTAGTTCCTCGGTGATTAATACCGATAAAATCTCTGTCTCCGCGCAATCTTCAACATCTTCTTCATTTACTGTGATTGCTCGAGGTTCTGCTATTGGTGTATAACTTTGAAATTGTAGAGATACGCTTCCATCTAGTAGCGTCCTTGTATCTACTCTTGTTGGGGCCATAGGATTTCTCCTTTGTGTTGGCCTCAATATCCATCTCTGTCTTTGCAGTTCATCAGTAGAGAATCTTGTTCCTGGGAGTGTCACTACTCCTCTGCTTGCTAGATAATCTGCAACATTTTGAACATTATACGTAAAGTTTGTGAAACTAGTATTTGTTAGTCGCCCGATCATCATTCTGGTGACCAGTAGGTTACTGGATCCTCCATGCCAGTCTTGATAGCCTCTGGTCTAGATGGATATCTCTATATGGTTGGCGAAGTCTTCCAGATTCATCATGATGTCTGGAATCACATAAACCATTTGAGTTCCTCTAGTTAGATCCATTTTCATGGTTGCGATTATGGATCTGTCTCCTCGCCACCTTGTGTCTCGTATTATAACAAGCACCATGACTCCCGTGTTTCTTCTGTGAAGAGTATAAATTCTTATCATGACCAGACCCATATGAATATGGAAGAAACCTGATTCTCTTAAGGTTTGGTGGCTCTGGTCTGTTACAAGTGGGAGATCCACTTGTCCTTGTTACGGCATTCTCTGGCAAAATGCCCTTCTTCTCCGCAGATAAAGCATTTACACTTTTTCACCCTAGTTCTGTCGTTCTGGTATTTTCTCTTGATTACCCTGACATGAGATTTGTGCGGCTTTCCTTTGTAATTGTTCGCCTTTCTCAGTCCATATTTCTTCCTCTCCCCTTGATAATAGCTTGGGATTGGGATTTGAGAACAGAATTGCAAATACTTTAAACTTCTTTGAAGTGTGGCCTGCTTGCACATTTCTGTAAGTTCCTGGTAGGCATGGTGAATTCTTGGAAGAACTCCTATTGTGTTACCTCTGAATTTCTCCTGAAAGTTTGCCTCCAGATGTTGCCCAATTAATGGTGGCATTTTTCTATAGAATTTGCTTGATAATTCCTTATTTATAAACATTCTTCCTGTTCTTGCTGCTAAATCTTTGTATGTATTCATGTAATTAACCAGGTCTTTTGTTCCATGACATACTAACCTTTCAAGATCCAAGTATGCCTGATTCTGTTCTGCGGTTGCTCCTGAAGTAGGATCCTCAAGGGTGATAATCCTTCTAATCTGGGAAAGAACATTCTGTGTTTCATCCGGCGTTGATCGACATCATATCGATCCGGGGAACATCATCCTCCATTGGATGAATGTCTTTTTCTTGATTTCACCCAGCAAGTTCTCTATGTACTGGACTTTGGTTCTCTTATCCGGCCATATCTTTGAATCCACCACATTTGTTGTTATAGATTCCCATCTGGAAATGACATCATTATAAAGTCCAATATTAGGAAGTATAAGCAAAGACTCACTGTTGTGCAGAAGGTAGTGTCCACTGATTTTCACTATTGTAGGCTCTTCGGAATTTGCCAATTCTTGCACCCATGAAGTCCAAATTTTTATATGGATTAGAAGTTGTTGGCCTCTCATCTGCTGGACCGTATTGAGGTGGTCCCATCATTGTATCTTCTGGTGGGTTGAAGGTAGATGTTACAGAAGAGGCTAAAATCGCTTCTTCTTTGCGTTGGATAATCCGGATCAAAATCTCCTTCATTGATATGTATATCGCTTCCTCGATCAAAACGATCAAAACTTGAATCTGCAGATAAATAGTCATCATTATCGAAATTTCAATTTCAATGAATTGTTTCATGACTTCCGCGAATGGGTTTAACCATTCTTTTTCATCTGTGATGAGATGCTCCTCATTAATCCATCTTTGCGATAAGTGGCTATGCAACCCCACATAGTAATTAAAAAGATTGCTGAGTTTAAAGAAGAAGATCTTAAAGAGAAAAAGGGATTAAGGTCTTGGTTGGGAATTCTAAATTATGCCAAAACTTATATCCCAAACCTAAGTTCAAAATTGGGACCTCTATACGAGAAGACCTCAATAAATGGTGACAAACGCATGAAGGCATCAGACTGGGCTTTGGTAAAAGAAATAAAAGCCCAAATCCAACAACTTCCAGATCTGGAACTCCCTCCTGAGAATGCTTATATCATACTGGAAACTGATGGCTGTATGACTGGATGGGGAGGAGTTTGTAAATGGAAGATATCCAAATATGACCCTCGAAATACCGAGAAGGTTTGCGCCTATGCTCATGGAAAATTCGCAGTAGTAAAATCTGTTATTGACGCAGAAATATTCGCTGCAATGGAAACCATGAGTGCACTCAAAATCCACTATCTGGATAAGGAGGAGATAACTTTGAGAACTGACTGCCAGGCTATTATAAGTTTTTATAACAAAATGGCAAGAAATAAACCCTCCAGAGTCAGATGGATTGCCTTCACGGATTTTATTACCGGATCAGGTATAAAAATAAACTTTGAGCATATTAATGCTAAGCTTAACGTTTTTGCAGATTCCTTATCAAGACTAGTCTCTGGAAAAGAGATAGTCTCAGTAATCACAGATAAGGGAAAAGAGAAGGTTGAAAGTGACTATGATTTCATACAAAGGCATCAAACAACTGAAGGCTTCAGATACAGGAATGAAGCAGAAGAAGCTGCTACAGAGTTGGCTGCTTCAAGAAGGAGACTACTGTTAACACAGTATGAAGATATTTTAAGGGACCTTGGAAAAACCATCTTCACGCCACAGGACCACCAGAAAAGAAAGATGCTTGATGAGATAGAGGAGCAGGCATCACAGAACCTTTATTATGCGCTGCAGGAGCTGGAAAGGATTGAACAACTCAAGGAAGGTGACTTTACAAGTAGACAGTATCAGGAAGGTGGGTACCACAAGTACTTTCTAAGCGCACTACCAAAAATCAAGGATCTGAAAGGAACTTTGGCGAGTGGCCAACATGCTAAACTCCATTCTGGGAGGAATCAAGGACACACCCCACTGAGCGAAAGCAAATGGTGAGCCCAATAAAAGAGATTGAGCCTCGGGGAGCCGTCTCATCAGAAACACTGAAATCCCCTTTTTAGCTGTAAAGTAGACACATCTTATCAGTGTGAGTTGTGTGTGAGCTGTAAGGCTGATAGAAGGATAAGGGTATCGTGATCTAAAGGACGATGGGGCTAATAAATGAGCACCCGCTTTAATCAGTGATACAACCTTTTCCGATCTATATAAGCCACTTGAGTGTAATGGTTTGATCGGACTTGAGCAAAACCAAGCCTATCATTCCAAGTTCAGAGTTGTTGTGAGTAGTGAGTTCTAGTCTTTTGTGAGTAGTGAGTTCTAGTCTTTTGTAAATCTTTCCGAAGAAAGCAAAAACTCCGAGCATCGTCTCAGGTTTTCTTTCATATTCAGAAAGTCGATCCTTCTTTTGGTATCAGAGCTAGTTCTTTTGGTACAAGAATGCAAGGCTAAAACCCTCAAATTCTAGGCGAAAGGTAATGGGTTCATATACACCTCTTGTGTTCTTTCTCGTACACTTAAAATTCTGAAATAGGTACCTGAGAAGTAACTAAAAGGGATGAAAGGTGGAGACTCAACAAGCATCCTTGGTTCGGTTTATCCACAAGGCTAGTAAGTGCGTAAGACGGTAAGCCTGAAATCCCAAATCGGTGATATTCTCAAGAGTTAAGGAGTTAAGTTTTTTATCGAATCTTAAACTATGATAAGGCGACCGATCCGTTAATTAATTGCAAAAGACTATAGCTCGTAAGTCTCAAGTTGGAGTTGAGGCCGTCGGTGAGCATGAAAATTTTATAGATCCTAAGCCGTATCGATAAGATCTATATTAACCCTAATGAGTGAAAAATTCGAGCAAAACATCAGAGAGTGGTATGAAAAGACCCGAAACCCGAGCCTAGAGTATTTAAACCTTGCAGACAAACCTAATCCAACAACCAAAGACCTAGCTAAAAATCTTGAGACAGTACAGTACCAAACCGAATGGCATAGCAAGCCATTCATAAAGACCGGATGGACAAATGAAGGCCGTCCATTCCACAGATGCCGGGTCCATTGCGACTTGATGAAATCCTGATTTCAAGTCGAACTTTGAGTAGATTTTTGAATTTCCAACTTTCTTAAGGATTGTATTTATCCTTGGCAAGCTGTATTGGTCTTTATATGTATTGTCGTTGAGCGTCCTGTAATTGAATACCATGCGCTCCTTTCCTTTCTCTTCTTTTCCAGTGATTGGGTTATCGGTGCGATCGACTATCATCGCCATGGTTCTGTGTCTACTTTTACTTGGGCGAATGACCTTTAAATCCAGTAATATCTCCACATGCTTTTGAAAAGCTGCCTTCATTGCCGGGGCTACGTGGGATAGTGGCTTGTCTTGTATAGTAATATCAGGGTTTATGACATCAATTTTGCACAGGATGCCATTCTTCTCCCAATGCTTCAATGGGTTGTCCCCGATGAATCCTTGCTCTTTTAATCTGTTCAACAGTGGTCCATGTTTTTGCAATATATATGTATTTGAGGAGTTGCGATGAAGAATACCTTCTCTTTGATCTCCAGATATTCCATTTCCTCAAGTTGTAGTTCTTCTAATGCTAAAACTGTTGTCGGACTTGTTGAAATTGTTGTTATATTTTTGTAGAAGGTGACAGAATTACCTTCTATACGGACGCCTTCTCAGAGTCAATAACTCCTGCTCCAACTATAATGCCTTTCTTCCATGCGCTTCCTGATCTTGCCATAATGTGTCCATAGTATCCTTCTGGGATTGCACATGCTATTCCTGTATAAAGCAAAGACCTTCCCAAGGTCAATTTTATAATTATTACAAACATGTAGGTCATAACCCGATGTTCGTCATCGGCTGGGCTATTGCTTGACGATCCTCATTATTTCAAATACTGGTTCCTCGGTGATTAATACCGATAAAATCTCTGTCTCCGCGCAATCTTCAACATCTTCTTCATTTACTGTGATTGCTCAAGGTTCTCCGCTATCGTGTATAACTTCAAATTGTAGTAGATACGCCCATCTAGTAGCGCCTCAGATCTACTCGCTGGGCCATACAGGATTTCTCCTTCAGGCCTCAATATCCATCTCGCTTCGCAGCTCATCAAGAGAGAATCTCTGCTCCGGAGTGCCACTACTCCTCCGCTGCTAGATAACTGCAACATTTTGAACATTATACGAAAGTGGAAACTAGTATTCGTTAGTCGCCCGATCATCATTCCGTGACCAAGAGGTTACCGGATCCTCCTCGCCAGCCTCGATAGCCTCCGTCCGACGGATATCTCTATACGGTCAGTCTTCCGCATTCATCACGCTTAAGTCCGGAATCACATAAACCATTCGAGTTCCTCTAGTAGATCCATTTCCATGGTCATGATTATGGATCTGCCTCCTCGCCACCTCAGGTCTCAGACATAACAAGCACCACGACTCGTGTTTCTTCAAGAGTATAAATTTTATCATGACCATCCATACGAATACGGAAGAAACCCGATTCTCTTAAGGTTCGTGGCTCGTCCGCTACAAGTGGGAGATCCACTATTCTTCTTCAATACACGTATCTTCCTCCGAGTAACTTTGTCAAGGCTGGTCAAAACCCGCTGAGTAAAGTACCTCACCGTACCATATTCGCTTCTCCGAGATCTTCAAATCTCCATGTTCCTCCGGTTTACTTGGCTTTCTACGGTTCTTCAATCTTCTTCGACTTGCATTTAGTCTTCTTCAGATATTATATAGCCTTCTTCATTCTCTTCGATAATCCCGATTTAATCTTCAAAGACTGGCACTGTAGTTCAAAGGGTGTTACAACCGCCGTGGTCTCATACTGTGGATGTTCCGCAACCATCACTTTACTTTTTCTTTTCTTAGGATTTCAGATGGATTTCTGAAGACTAGTATAGACCCCTTCTTCGGGATTACGATCGATCCCAAATTCAAACCGTAAATTCTTCGATAAGTCGCCAATCGCTCCTTCAAGCTCCTTCGCGCAAGTCGATGCACCAGCTTGTTTCGAGGCTTCGACTCGAGTCCCGAGCCTCCCGAATCAAGTTATGCAATTCTATAATGAGATAATAAAGTGTTGTTTTGTTTTATCAATACTGAAATCAAATGTCGCTTTTAGATCGGGACGGTACATGTAAAATCGAGCTGTGCTTCAATATTTTCACGCTTTGTAGAGCACAAAGATAAACTTGGTTTTCGCTGTTATTCCAATTCATCCGCCAATCAAGGTTTTTACCTCTTGCAATATTCTTTCAACCTCTTTAACCTTTCTTTGATCATCACCTACTTGACTATCTCTTTTCAACTATTTTAGGTTGATTTGAGGCTTCGCATGACTTCTCTAATCTCACTTTTTGTTACTGGATGATTTTTAACCACTTCACTTTCCAGTAGGCTTACGGCTGTCTTAAGCCTGACAACTTCACTTCTAAGCTTCTTATTCTCTTCTTCAAGGGAATAGAAATGTTTTAATGACACTTTTAACAATAGGGAGATTTTGTTATGTACTGTCTCAAGATTGTCTAGGTCTTCGGTTGTTGGATTAGGTCATTCTGCAAGGTTTAAATACTCTAGGCTCGGGTTTCGGGTCTTTTCATACCACTCTCTGATGTTTTGCTCGAATTTTTCACTCATTAGGGTTAATATCGATCTTATCAGTACTTACGGCTTAGGATCTATAAAATTTTCATGCTCACCTGACGGTCTCAACTCCAACTTGGAGACTTACGAGAACTGCAGTCTTTTGCAATTAATTAACAGATCGGTCGCCTTATCATAGTTCTAAGATTCGATAAAACCTGTCTTCTAACTCCTTAATTCAGACCGAGAATATCACCGATTCGGGATTTCGTGCCACCGCCTTACGACTTACTAGCCTCAGGATAAACCGAACCAAGGATGCTTGTTGAGTCTCCACCTTTCATCCCTTTTAGTTACTTCTCAGGTACCTATTTCAGAATTTTAAGTGTACGAGAAAGAACACAAGAGGTGTATATGAACCCGTTACCTTTCGCCTAGAATATGAACACAAGAGGAGTTTTTGCTTTCTTCGGAAAGATTTACAAAAGACTAGAACTCACTACTCACAAAAGACTAGAACTCACTACTCACAACAACTCTGAACTTGGAATGATAGGCTTGGTTTTGCTCAAGTCCGATCAAACCATTACACTCAAGTGGCTTATATAGATCGGAAAGGTCAGATTACCGACAAAGCGGTGCTCATTTATTAGCCCCATCGCCCTTAGATCACGATACTTTATCCTTCTATCACTTTACACCACACACAACTCACATCGATAAGACGTGGTCTACTTTACACTAAAAAGGATTTCAGAGTTTCGATGAGACGGCCCCGAGGCTCAATCTCTTTATTTGGGCTCACCATTTGCTTTCGCTGGGGTGTGTCCTCGATTCCTCCGTAACGGAGTTTAGCATGTTGGCCACTCGCCAAAGTTCCTTTCTTGTGTCCTCGATTTTTGGTAGCGCGCTAGAAAGTAGTCAGGTACCCACCTTCCCGATACCGCCTACTTGTAAAGTCACCTTCCTTGAGTCTAATCCTTTCCACTCTGCCAAGATAATAAAGGTATGACGCTCGCTCCTCTATCTCATCAAGCATCTTTCTTTTCTGGTGGTCCTGTGGCGTGAAGATGGTTTTTCCAAGGTCCCTTAAAATATCTTCATACTGTGTTAACAGTAGTCTCCTTCAAGCGTACCAACTCAAGCAGCCTTCTTCTCGCTTCATTCCTCAGATTCAAGCCTTCAGTTGTTTGATGCCTTTGTATGAAATCATAGTCACTTTCAACCTTCTCTTTTCCCTTATCTGTGATTACTGAGACTATCTCTTTTTCCAGAGACTAGTCTTGATAAGGAATCTGCAAAAACGTTAAGCTTAGCATCAATATGCTCAAAGTTTATTTTTATACCTGATCCGGTAATAAAATCCGTGAAGGCAATCCATCTGACTCTGGAGGGTTTATTTCTTGCCATTTTGTTATAAAAACTTATAATAGCCTGGCAGTCAGTTCTCAAAGTTATCTCCTCCTTATCCAGATAGTGGATTTTGAGTGCACTCATGGTTTCCATTGCAGCGAATATTTCTGCGTCAATAACAGATTTTACTACTGCGAATTTTCCATGAGCATAGGCTCAAACCTTCTCGGTATTTCGAGGGCCATATTTGGATATCTTCCATTTACAAACTCCTCCCCATCCAGTCATACAGCCATCAGTTTCCAGTATGATATAAGCATTCTCAGGAGGGAGTTCCAGATCTGGAAGTTGTTGGATTTAGGCTTTTATTTCTTTTACCAAAGCCCAGTCTGATGCCTTCATGCGTTTGTCACCATGTATTGAGGTCTTCTCGTATAGAGGTCCCAATTTTGAACTTAGGTTTGGGATATAAGTTCTGGCATAATTTAGAATTCCCAACCAAGACCTTAATCCCTTTTTCTCTTTAAGATCTTCTTCTTTAAACTCAGCAATCTTTTTAATTATGTGGGGTTGCAGTTTCAGCTTTCCTTCCCCGATTTCTGCTCCCAGAAATTCAATCTTGGAGACAGCGAGTTTGCACTTTGTAGGTGATAACACCAATCCATGCTTTTCACATATATTAAGCATTATTTCTAAATGCTTTATATGCTCCTTCTCTGTATTAGAGAATACAAGAATGTCATCAATATAGCTTGGGATTGGGATTTGAGAACAGAATTGCAAATCCTTTAAACTTCTTTGAAGTGTGGCCTGCTTGCACATTTCTGTAAGTTCCTGGTAGGCATGGTGAATTCTTGGAAGAACTCCTATTGTGTTACCTCTGAATTTCTCCTGAAATTTTGCCTCCAGATGTTGCCCAATTAATGGTGGCATTTTTCTATAGAATTTGCTTGATAATTCCTCATTTATAAACATTCTTCCTGTTCTTGCTGCTAAATCTTTGTATGTATTCATGTAATTAACCAGGTCTTTTGTTCCATGACATACTAACCTTTCAAGATCCAAGTATGCCTGATTACATTACTGCGGTTGCTCTGAGTAGGATCTTGAGGTGATAATCCTTCTCGGGAAAGAACATTCTGTGTTTCATCCGCAGCATTGATCAGCTTATCATACTGATCTGGGAACATCATCCTCCATTGGATGAATGTCTTTTTCTTGATTTCACCCAGCAAGTTCTCTATGTACTGGACTTTGGTTCTCTTATCCGGCCATATCTTTGAATCCACCACATTTGTTGTTATGGATTCCCATCTGGAAATGACATCATTATAAAGTCCAATATTATTAGGAAGTATAAGCATAGCACCTGTTGCCTGTTGTGCAGAAGGTAGTGTCCACTGATTTTCACTATTGTAGGCTCTTCGGAATTTGCCAATTCTTGCACCCATGAAGTCCAAATTTTTATATGGATTAGAAGTTGTTGGCCTCTCATCTGCTGGACCGTATTGAGGTGGTCCCATCATTGTATCTTCTGGTGGGTTGAAGGTAGATGTTACAGAAGAGGCTAAAATCTGCTTCTTTTGCAGTGGATAATCCAGATCAAAATCTCCTTCCCAGTGTCAAATCTAAAAACCTATTTCCTCGTCAATAGTTGTTTCTATATAAATATGAAAGACGTATAAAATCTCAAGGAAAATAGATGATAAATTGTGACTGATAGTACACAGTACAAAGGACACATCACAATTCTTGTTAGATTCACCGTCTTGTTTTATCTTTTTTCCAAGTAACCATGTCTTTTGAGTGCACATCTGCAGTGGCTTCTGATAGTCAGACTCAAGTTTTGTTCAGGATAGTGGAGACCCTTAATGTGCCTAAATACATTTACAGGCATCAACTTGGAGTCAACGGAGGACTTATAAGAGGTTGCACAAGGAATGGTGTGGAAGGCAATGCAACCTATAGCCACATAGAGCACACTCTATGCACCCACTACCCCCAATAAATAGATGGGAGAATAACTTTTGCTTGTGATGGAATAGGCTTGAACTGGTCTGCCTATCAGACTTTGACCAAGTAATTTTAACTCAAATGTTCACATTAAATATCTTAGAACTGATTTTTAAGACAGCAAGGGTCATCACTTAACTCTTAGTTGTCTGCTAGAAGTGTTCGAGAAGCTATAACTATAATCAAGTAAACAAGGTCCTCCATTTCTCAACCTTGGACTTATATTCTTGATATTTGACACACCTCAAATGGCAAAATCAACATGTCATTATCAGATTGCCATATCACCAACAGCACAGCTATAACCTGATGCCCAAAACATAGGACTAATCATTTGGGTTTAAGGAAATTAATATAAACTCTGTGAGGTTATAACCATGCTTTGTTCCTTGTGATTACAATTTGAATAAAAGAAAAAGAAAAGGAAAATAACATCGATGACTATTTTCTCACTATTAATTTTATTTTAATGACATAATTCTCAATATGGAATGTCTTAAATATTATAAATTTCCTTATGCAGTTTAGATTAAGCACAAGTGTCAAAGTTAGATGTTCTATAAAAGAATTAAAGCAGGGCTTAGTTCCCTAAACATGCTCTCTTAATTGCTTCAAGAAGGTTGTCAAAAGGGAGAGATTGACTTGTCTTGCGTTGTCTTTAAGAGGGAATGTGTTCACAACAACTTGGGTCTTAACCAGAGAAAAGAAAACAATGGATAGTAATGAGTATCAAAAAACCCTCATGAGAAAACACTTGGCTCTAGTAGCCCATTTAAGCCATGCATGGTTCATCTAAACTACATAATGAAGATTAATAATATTTGTGAGGTTCCATGTTGAGAATTGTGATTTAAATCAAATTAATGAACAGAAAAATAATCATCCTTTTTTTTTATCTCTAGCTTTCTTTTTACAAAAACAAATTGGCACAAGAGAAAGGGTTGGCCAAGCTATTGCAGATTCTAACAAAGTGGAAAATTGTGCATCACAGTTTCCTTCACAACAACGATGTTACTAGTAGCTCCAGAAGTCAGAGCCTTTTTATGGGATTAGCTCATCAAGCACACATTCCTATCAAAACGGTGAAACTCTTAGTATCATGACAACAAGAAATGAGAAAGGAAAGAGGCATGCTTCCATAGATACTATAGTCATCCCAATCAACATGAAGGGCAACATCAGTAGATCTCACCTCCACCTACATTTGAGTGCACCCTCACATCTTCAGAGGTAGTAACTAAGAATTCGCACTCCCCCTCGCTGACCAACTAAAGGAGGCAAACGAAAACCTAAAGGACCTAACTGGGAAGGTGAAGAGAACAAATTTAATTTATCATGAATAAGGTAATTCCAAAACAACTTTAGGCCAACAATCAGAGGTATATGATGGCAGCTCTGATCCTACTGATCATTTGGGAATTTTTCCAATCTGACATGGCATAATTTGGCACATCAATGCATCTCTATGCAAATCATTTCCTGCCACTCCAAAGTTAATTGCAGTTCGATGGTTTACTACCCTCCCTGCTCAGCCTATTTTTTCTAGCCAACTAGCTAAAGAATTATCAGACCATTTTGCAGGAAGCAAGCATCCCCGCAAAAATGATGGTTGATCTTTGCATCAACAAGGGTAACATGGACTAGTTTCAAATTTTTAGCCTGTTTTGCCACTGAAATAAATTAAATCGAGGAAATATGTGGAGCTTTTATGAAACAATGAAGCTATCAAATTCTATGCATCATTAGCTGATAGCCACCCAGGTGGAGTGAGCTAGTAGGTATATAACTACAGAAGCTATGCTAACTTCTAACCAAGATAAAGAAAATATGAAAAGAGAACATTACACAGACGTGTGAAAAAAAAAGGGAATTAGGATTTCCCGGAGATTTTCAAACCTCCATCTTTTCAAAATTAGAATTTCCTGGAAACAATCCCTTTAGATGTAAGAAAAACTGAAATCATGAAAGTAGACATAAAGAAGATTACAAGAAAGATTATTGGCAATAATCTCTAATCAAATGAAACCAATAGTAGTTAATATTATTGGTGGAGCTGATGCAGGAGGAGATACCAGGCCTGCTAAGAAATTTAATGCTAGAAAAGATACAAGATATGCCAAGAGACCAAAAGGTAGAGGTTGAGCCAATTAGTTCTTATATGCAGATGCAAAGGGATGTACTGCCAAAAGGCTTAGTCCTTGAAATACACCCAATAATAGCCCCAGACGAACCTTTAAAGCAAGTATTGCCTCAGTGAGAAATATCATGAAGATTATTGAAAGGGGCAGTATAATGAGTTCCATATGACCTATAAACCTAGTGTTGCTATATCTCAAGCTTCACTTTGTTATTGATTTTATATGTATTGATGAAAACAAGAAAATCATACATGATGGTGTAGGAGAAGAAAACCTGGAATATCTTCCATGGCCAAGTAACAATGCTTGTGATTTGTATATAGATAGTTCATCTATAAGAAACAAAGCAGGTGCCTTATTTATATTCCAACCATTCCAAGGAGAGACATTAAATTATGCAACAAGATTCTCATTTTTCTCAACAACAAATAATAATGCCGGATATGTAGCTTCCATAGTAGGATTAAAGTTGTCATCCCAACTTTGGAAGTATCTGTTGGTACAATTAAGTTTCAAGTGGTCAAGTTCGACCAAATGATTTCCATGTGTTTGGCAAAGGGTTTAACTAGCTAATATTATAGTTATTAATGAAGTTTGTTTAAGTGTGCATGTGCAAAATATTTGACAAATAACTGCAACTACAATGGGTAGAAAAATCCAAGGAGATTAAGGTTGATTTCATCCTTTGCAAATTGAGAAGTTCAACAGACACTTGCAAATGAAGAAACCCAAGTAGGTCAAGATCGACCACGTATTTAGTGATTGGAGAAGTTCAATTGGTGTTGCCAAATCTAGAAATCCTAATAAGTCAAGGTTGTTAGGAAACTAAGAAACAAGTGAGACTCGGAAGTGAGAAGCAAGCTTTCTTGGCAAATGAGAAAGACCAAAAGTAAGGCAGTCTAAGTGAGTCATAGAAGATTACAAATGACCAATAATTTTCACTCTAGGTAGAACCAATCTAAGTGTTTGGGCTTAAGGTTTTTACCTTGAAGCTCTATTGGCTTAAACATGCTTTGTTGTTTCAATCTCATTGTATTTTTGTAAGAGGTTTCTCTTCCTTTGATAAGAAAAAAGAGAGAGTGAGCTTTTGTGAGGTGACTCATGTTATGTTATGACTTATGAGTTCATAGACCATGGAGTACGAATTTTAGATTCCAAACCATACTAAAAGAATCAAGTTAGTGTTGCTTTTTTGTTATTGTATCTTTAGTTTCCACCGTGCAACTAACATTTAACTAAACTTTACTTTTGAAATTTTAAATTGTCCATTTCATATTCCAACTATTCACCTCCTCTAGCTACTATATTGATCCTACATTACTCACAATTGGTATGAAAACATGCTAGGAAAATATATGGTATGTACAGAAACTTTATAAAAGTCTCGACCTATTTTTGAATATACCATCTAGAAGTTTAAACTCACAAATTGATGCTTTATCAGAGTTCACAATTAGAGTTCAAAACGTGTCATATAGGATAGTTTAAATAGAAACCATGACAAAAAAGGACCATAGGTGAGATTGAAATTTTTGCTACTAATGTTAAGGCATTGAGTTAAATTGATTTGATGAAACAATACAAGAAACTAAGGCGCTGTTTGGTTGAGCTCCGCCTTTTTCCTTTTCTAGAAAACGGAAAACGATTTTAAATCGTTTTCCGTTTTCCAACCAAATTAACTTTTGTTTTCCAGAAAATAAAAACAGAAAAGACTTAACCAAGCAACTTTTCTGCACTTTCTCATTTTCCAAGGAAAATAAAAATGAAAAACAGGGCTACCAAATGCCCTCTAAAGAATTTCCCGAAACCTATGTGAATCAAGAAAATACATCTTTGGTATCATGTGATTTTGTGAACCAAGGAATATTGTATAAGAGAAGATTTCCACAACCGTTTTAAAAATGCCTTGGCACTTCACAAGCAACTATTATCCTAATGGAACTTATGGCAATTTCAAGCCTTGGCTTTTAATTGAAGTAATAAGATATAGCAAAGTTCACAAAAGGTAATTGAAGTTCACATCAGTAGGAAACCTGCAATTAGGCCTTGCATGGTTCATCAAAACTACACAATGAAAACTAATGAGAAATTCCGTGCTGAGAATTATGTGATTGAAATCAAATTAATGGAGAGAAAATGAACTTCTTTGTTATCTATCCAGAAAACACTCTGCAATTTGTTTCCAGTGTTTGTTTGGCACCTTCTTCCATTGAGCATTTTGTACCTTCATTTAGGTAACTATAGTGCTTCTTCCAGTGAACCAAATAATAGTGACCTTCCGAAGGAGGTTGGCATTTCAAGAAATATGGTACAGGAATTTCATGCAGAGTTGGAGACACATGAATGACGGGGCAAACAATCCCAACAATCATTTGTTGACCTTGATAGACATCCAATTTTGGCAAGAAGGTGTTAGTACCCCAAATGGTTAAGGAAAAGATCGCTGAAATCCCGAGTGGTTTGACCATAGGTTTTGACATTTGGATAAAAGAGTAGTTAGGTCTTAACTTGTGATTTGATGTGTATCTAAGTATGCAAGGACTTAGGAGTACATACAGGAACACTCGATGACTCAAGGTCCGTGAAAGTAGGACCAGGTTGGTATAGGACACTTGAGGAACCAAAGAACAAAGAGTATTGGAGATAGCTATATTTGAAGCAGAAGACACAAGCATGTGGGATATAAATCCGGATATCACCATCCAGGATAAGCCACTATCTCATATAACACCAGCCATGAAAGCGTTATTTCAGAAGCATATTGACATACTTCTGGGACTGAAGGTTATTCGTCCTAGCAAAAGCAAGCATAGGACCATGGCTATGATAGTTCAGTCGGGAACCAGTGTCAACCCAATCACAGGGAAAGAAGAAAAAGGCAAAGAACGTATGGTGTTCAACTACCGAACACTCAACGACAACACCTACAAAGACCAGTATAACCTACCAAGAATAAATACAATTCTTAAAAAGGTCGGGAATTCAAAGATCTACTCAAAGTTTGATCTTAAATCTAGATTTCATCAAGTAGCAATGGATCCATCATCAGTAGAATGGACGGTATTTATTTGTCCATCTGGTCTTTATGAATGGCTGGCAATGCCATTCGGCTTAAAGAATGCACCCGCAATATAACTCCTTTCTGAATTTGAAAGGAAAACCTGAGACGATGCTCGGAGTTTTTACTTTCTTCAGAAAGATTTATATATGACAGCTTCTCACAAACTCTCAAACTTGCAAATTTTCACACACTCGCAAACACTTCACACTAGGAATGATAGGCTTGGTGATGCTCAAGTCTGATCAAACCTCTACTCGTATTGGTCTTATATAGAGGGAAAAGGTTGCATTAATAATTAAGGCGGGTGCTCGTTTATTAGCCCCATCGTCCCTTAATCATGATGCCCTTTATTCTCTATCAGCCTTACAGCTCATCCTGACTAGACACATACTTCTTTACAGCTCTAAAGGCTCCATTATTGTACCCATTGACAAGACGGCTCCCCGAGGCTCAGTCTTGCTTTTGGGCTCACCACTGCTTTCGGCTAGTGGGGTGTCGCCTTTATCTGTCCAAGGACAGAGTTTACCGCATTGGATAGCCTCCAAAGCTCCTTTCTTATATCCTTCAGCTTTGGTAGTGCGCTGAGAAAGTAGTTTTGGTACCCACCTGCCTGGTACCTTCTGCTGGTGAAATCGGATTCCTTCATTTGCTCAATCATTTCGAGTTCCTGTAGAGCATAGTACAGGTTCTGTGAAGCTTGTTCTTCGATCTCATCTAGTAATCTCCTTTTCTGATGCTCTGGGGGAGTGAGAATATTTTTACTGATATCTCGCATGACTTCTTCATATTGATCCCTTAGGAGTCGTCTTCTGGAGGCGGCTAATTCTGTGGCAGCCTCTTCCTCTTCATCCTTATAGCGAAATCCCTCAGTAATTTGTGGTTCCTCCACTAATTTTTCCTTCCCCTTGCTGGTTGTGATTACAGAAACTACTTCCTTTCCAGAAACTAACCTGGACAATGAGTCTGCAAAAATGTTTAGTTTAGCATCAATATGTTCACAAAGTGTACCTTTATACCAGACCCTGTGATAAAGTCGGTAAAGGCAATCCATCTGACTCGCGAAGGCTTGTTTCTGGCCATTTTGTTGTAAAAACTTATTATGGCCTCGTGACGATGAGGTGATTTCCTCCTTGTCTAAATAATGAATTTTAAGTGCACTCATGGTCTCCATGGCAGCAAATATTTCTGCATCAATTACAGATTTTAGCACAGCAAATTTTCCATGAGCATACGCACAAACTTTCTCAGTACTTCTAGGATCATATTTGGAGTTTTTCCATTTGCATACTCCACCCCAACCTGTCATACAGCCATCAGTCTCCAGTATGATGTAGGCCTGTTCTGGTGGAAGCTCCAGATCCGGAAGTTGCTGGATTTGGGCCTTTATTTCTTTTACCAAGGCCCAGTCCGAAGTCTTCATTCTTTTGTCACCATGTATGGAAGTTTTCTCATACAGTGGTCCTAATTTTGAGCTCAAGTTTGGAATATATGTCCTGGCATAATTGAGAATCCCTAGCCAAGACCTTAATCCTTTCTTCTCCCTGAGGCTCTCTTCATTGAATTCCGTAATTTTCTTAATAATATGGGGTTGTAATTTCAACTTTCCTTCCCCAATTTCTGCACCCAGAAATTCTATCTTTGAAACTGCCAGTTTGCATTTGGTTGGTGATAACACCAATCCATGCTTTTCACAGATGTTCAGCATTACTTAAAGATGCTTTAGGTGCTCCTTTTCTGAGTTTAAAAAGACAAGAATGTCATCAATATATATTGAAATGAATTCTTCTGTACCTTTGAAGCACTGATCCATCTTCCGCTGGAATATTGCGGGTGCATTCTTTAAGCCGAATGACATTGCCAGCCATTCATAAAGACCAGATGGACAAATAAATGTCGTCCATTCTACTGATGATGGATCCATTGCTACTTGATGAAATCCAGATTTAAGATCAAACTTTGAGTAGATCTTTGAATTCCCGACCTTTTTAAGAATTGTATTTATTCCTGGTAGGCTATACTGGTCTTTATAGGTGTTGTCGTTGAGTGTTCGGTAGTTGAACACCATACGTTCTTTGCCTTTTTCTTCTTTCCCTGTGATTGGGTTGACACTGGTTCCCGACTGAACTATCATAGCCATGGTCCTATGCCTGCTTTTGCTAGGACGAATAACCTTCAGTCCCAGAAGTATGTCAATATGCTTCTGAAATACCGCTTTCATGGCTGGTGTTATATGAGATAGTGGCTTATCCTGGATAGTGATATCCGGATTTATAACATCTATTTTGCATAAGATGTCATTCTTTTCCCAGTGCCGTAGTGGATTGTCCCCAATGTACCCTTGTTCCTTCAATCTATTCAACAGAGGTCAATGTTGTTGTAATATAAATGTATTTGAAGGAGTGGCTGTGAATAGTACCTTTTCTTTGATTTCTAAGTACTCCATTTCTTCCAGTTGCAGTTCTTCAATTGCTGCTATAGCTGTGGGACTTGTAGAAATGGTTGTAATATTTTTGTAGAAGGTTACAGTATTACCTTCTATCTTAACTCCTCCTTGCATACCTCTGATAAAATTTCCTCCGAGGACCATTTGAATTCCATCTCCAAGTGTCATGTCAAATGAATAAGTGAACGGAATTCTGAACTTGTTTTCTCCTATCCTCATCTGCCCTCCTTTGAATTTCCAATTTACCACTTGTTTTGAGTTTACACCGTTGATAATAACGGTAAAAGGATTCTTTTCCAGAGCTTGTGCTGGTACTGATTTCTGGTCCACGCAACAGGTAGTCGCTCCAGTATCCAGAATGGCGCTAACTTGGAATGGGGGTATGGTTGGAATCTCAATTTCTACCATCATATGGTACAGTCTGTTCAGAGTTCTTTTCGAATGATACTGTCCGCTTGATGCTTGGAATACAGATACTTCAAGGAAATGTAGTTGCTCTTTTCCTCTCTGTATGTCCCTGAGGTTCAGCTGTTGTAGTTCCTCAGCCAAATCTTCACTTAGCATTGTTTCTGCCTCGTGATTTCTCTTTAGAATTCGCTCTAACTCAGCTTGCAATCTTTTTATTTCAGCCTGTAAGTAATCAATGTAACCAAACAGTTCTGTTATCAGATTGTGTTCTTCATACTTACGAGGTACTGGTGGCATGGTTGGAGTTTCAATTTTCAAGTAGTAGTCTGAGCATAATGTACATGCTGTCCAAAGGCATTCTGATCAATTCCTCCTTGCTCTCTGCGTAGTGACTACACCACAAAAGTTGCATTTAATAAATGACGTACCTATTTCCTGGTTTACTTGCCATTTGTGCTCACAGTAGTACTTTTCTTCAAGCATATCCACTTGAACCTGCCAGCCTTGTGGTTCTCCTATTAGCACGAACATGGATTCATTGATAGGAAGAACGCTAGTCGTGATGCAATGTTGTTACATTGAATTCTCGCGCCGACATCTGCGGATGGCATCACGCTACTTATCCGGTCTGCGTCTGATATCAAAGTCATCTGGTAGATCCAACTCGTTTATCATGGCAACTCTTTCTTTATTGCCCACCTTATTGTGACATTCTCTTGCGAAATGTCCTTCTTCTCCGCAGATAAAACACTTGCACTTTTTGACCCTAGTTCGGTCATTCTGGTATTTTCTCTTGATCACCCGCACATGTGATTTATGTGGCTTCCCTTTGTATGTGCTTGATTTTCTCAGCCCATATTTCTTTCTTTCACCTTGATAATAACTTGGTATGGATATTTGAGAACAGAATTGCAGGTCTTTAAGACTCCTCTGTAGGGTAGCCTGCTTGCACATTTTTGTAAGTTCTTGATAAGCATGATGAATTCTGGGAAAAACCCCAATTGTGTTTCCTCTGAATTTTTCTTGGAATCTTGACTCCAAGTGTCTCCCAATAAGAGGTGGCATCTTGCGGTAGAATTTGCTTGATAATTCTTCATTTATAAATATTCTACCCGTTCTTGCAGCAAGGTCCTTGTAGGTGTTCATATAATTTACCAGGTCCTTGGTGCCGTTGCATACTAGCCTCTCCAGATCTAGGTAGGCCTGATTCTGCTCAGCTGTTGCTCCTGAGGCAGGATCCTCTAGAGTAATAATTCTTCTTATCTGGGATAAAATATTCTGGGTTTCATCAACTGCGTTGATCAGCTTGTCATACTAATCTGGAAACATCATCCGCCATTGGATGAAGGTCTTTTTCTCTATCTCCCCTAATAAGTTCTCCACATATTGAACCTTTGTTCTTTTGTCCGGCCAGATCTTCGAGTCAACCACGTTGGTGGTTATAGATTCCCATCTGGAAATTACATCAT
This sequence comes from Wurfbainia villosa, assembly GCA_025175895.1. Taxonomy (NCBI): domain Eukaryota; kingdom Viridiplantae; phylum Streptophyta; class Magnoliopsida; order Zingiberales; family Zingiberaceae; genus Wurfbainia; species Wurfbainia villosa. The sequence goes on along the minus strand of CM045992.1, from coordinate 29,798,698 downwards.
TATATAACCCAATATTATTAGGAAGGACTAGCATAGCACCTGTTGCCTGCTGTGCTAATGGAAGTGTCCACTGCTCATTATTATAAGCCCTTCTGAATCTTCCGATCCTTGCATTCATGTAGTCCATATTCCTGTATGGGTTGGACGTCGTTGGCCTTTCATCCGTTGGACCATATTGAGGTGGTCACATCATTGTATCCTCGGGGGAATTAAAGTTTGATGTTACAGAAGAAGATGCCAAGATTTGATTTTTGCCCTTCTGTATGGGATAATCCATATCGTAGTCTCCTTCATTGATATGAGCTACCTGTTCATCACAGAAATTAGAATCTGTAGATAAATATTCATCATTATCGTCCCCACCACCTTCCGCGAATGGATTAGTCCATTCTTCTATATAATCTTGTGAAGTAACCAGATGTTCTTCATGTGGTTTCTGCTTCTGCTCTGATGGTACTAGGACTTCCATCAAATTGTTCCATTCAGGAGTTCCCATTTGTACAGGCTTAGAGGATGTTGATCCAAAGCCTTGTGAACCACGTATAGTGCTCTCCAGACAAGACACCATTGTTAATGGTGGTGTTGAAATCTTTTCAATAATTATCTGGGCGACAGCTTCACCTGCTTTAATAAATAAATCTTCGGAAGTCAAGTTGAAGACCAGAACCTTGACTTCTCCTCTATAATCAGAGTCAGTTACTCCTGCTCCGACTATAATTCCTTTTCGCCATGCGCTGCTTGACCTAGCTGCAATTCAGCCGTAGTGTCCTGCAGCTCCTTGAGTTCTTCTGACTGGTGAGATTGCTTCTGGATGCATTCTCATAACCTCCAAGATCGGTTCTTGATGAATTAAATCGAAAGAATTTCCCTCTCTGGTGAGCATTCTTCAATATCATCTTCATTGACAGCAATTGCCCGAGGTTCCATTATTGGAGTATACCCCTGAAATTGTAGAGAGACGCTCCCATCCAATAGTGTTCTAGTATCCACTCTGGTAGGTGTCATAGGATTCCTCCTCTGTGTTGGTCGTAATATCCATCGTTGTCGTTGTAACTCATCAACAGTAAATCTTGATCCTGGAAGTGCAATAACTCCCCTGCTTGCCAGATAGTCTGCAACATTCTGGACATTATAATTAAAATTTGTAAAACTAGTGTTTGTTAACCGACCAATCATCATTCTAATAATCAGCAAATTACTAGATCCTCCCTGCCAGTCCTGATATCCCCTGGTTTGAATAGATATCTCCACATGGTTGGCAAAGTCTTCTAGATTCATCATTATATCTGGGATCACATAGACCATTTGTGTACCTTTGGTCAGGTCCATTTCCATAGTAGCGATTATTGATCTATCGCCTCGCCATCTGGTGTCCCGCAGTATTACAAGCACCATGACACCTGTATTTCTTCGATGGAGAGTGTAAATTCTTATCATAACCAAACCCATATGGATATGGTAAAAACCTGCTTCTCTTAGGGTTTGTTGGCTTTGGTCTGTGACTAGTGGAAGATCCACTTGCCCTTCTTCAACACACAGAACATCTTCTTCTGAATAATGTTGATAAACTCTATGTTGTGCCGGTCTGAATCCTGTTGAATATAGTACCTCAGCTGGTACCATGTTTGCTCTTTGAGATCTGGAAATCTCCAACTGCTCCTCCGGGTTGACTTGGCTTTCAATAGTCCTCCGGAATCTTCTTTGGCTCGGCATAATTCGTCTTTGCAGATTGTACAGTCTTCTCTGCCCAACTCTGTAGTCTCTAATTTGGTCTTCTGCACTAGGCACTTGCAGATCAGTTGGTGTGATTACCGCTGGTGGTCTCGTACTTGTTGAGGTTCTTGAGGCCATCACTTCTCTTTTTCCTTCTGTAGAATATCAGAAGGGTTTCTGAATATTAATATGGATCCTTTCTTCTTTGGGATTAAACTTTCACTTTCCAAATTTAAACCAGAAATCCGTTTTGTCAAGTCGTCAATAGCTCCTTCAAGCTCTTTTGGTGCTGATGTTGATGCACTTAAGGTTTGCTTAAGGGCTCTGACTTGGTTTTGGAGATCCTGCAACTGAGTATGCAATTCAATTACAATAGATAACAGGGTATTATTTTGTTTGATTAATACCCTCTAGAAATCAAACGCTGTTTTTGATTGTGAAGGTATAGAAAATCCCTGAGAGGGTGCTTCTATATTTTCTGTTGCCTTTAACGCGTTGATGTAGACTGGACTTTCTGCTTGCTTGTCCCAGTTCATCCGCCAATCAACTTCTTTACTTCCTGTAAAACTGCTTCTACTTCTCTGACCTTTCGTTTTAGGTCCTCAGCCACTCTGACTATTTCCTTCTCAACTATCTTGGGTTGATTTAAAGCTTCAGCTATCACTATCACTATCTTTAGGATTTCTCTTTAGAATGTCACAATATTGGGTTATATAATGATGTAATTTCCAGATGGAAATCTATAACCACCAACGTGGTTGACTCGAAGATCTGGCCGGACAAAAGAACAAAGGTTCAATATGTGGAGAACTTATTAGGGGAGATAGAGAAAAAGACCTTCATCCAATGGCGGATGATGTTTCCAGATCAGTATGACAAGCTGATCAACGCAGCTGATGAAACCCAGAATATTTTATCCCAGATAAGAAGAATTATTACTTTAGAGGATCCTGCCTCAGGAGCAACAGCTGAGCAGAATCAGGCCTACCTAGATCTGGAGAGGCTAGTATGCAACGGCACCAAGGACCTGGTAAAATATATGAACACCTACAAGGACCTTGCTGCAAGAACGGGTAGAATATTTATAAATGAAGAATTATCAAGCAAATTCTACCGCAATATGCCACCTCTTATTGGGAGACACTTGGAGTCAAGATTCCAAGAAAAATTCAGAGGAAACACAATTGGGGTTTTTCCCAGAATTCATCATGCTTATCAAGAACTTACAGAAATGTGCAAGCAGGCTACCCTACAGAGGAGTCTTAAAGACCTGCAATTCTGTTCTCAAATACCCATACCAAGCTATTATCAAGGTGAAAGAAAGAAATATGGGCTGAGAAAATCAAGCACATACAAAGGGAAGCCACATAAATCACATGTGCGGGTGATCAAGAGAAAATACCGGAATGACCGAACTAGGGTCAAAAAGTGCAAGTGTTTTATCTGCGGAGAAGAAGGACATTTCGCAAGAGAATGTCACAATAAGGTGGGCAATAAAGAACACCAAGCCTATCATTCCTAGTGTGAAGTGTTTGCGAGTGTGTGAAAATTTGCAAGTTTGAGAGTTTGTGAGAAGCTGTCATATATAAATCTTTCTGAAGAAAGTAAAAACTCCGAGCATCGTCTCATATTTTCCTTTCAAATTTCGGAAAGTCGATCCTCCATTTTGGTATCAGAGCTAGTTGATATGCAAGGCTAAAGCAAAAGTTCTAGGTGAAGGTACGGGTACTTATACCATTTCTCTTGTATAATCTCGTCCTACTTAAACTTCACATATATACCTGAGAAGCAACCTAAAAGACGGAAGGTGGAGACTCGATAAGCATCCTTGGTTTGGTTTATCCACAAGGCTAGTAAGTGCGTAAGACGGTAAGCCTGAAATCTAAGATGGTAATATTCTCAGTATAAATTGTGAAAAGAAGGTAGTAGGTATATTAATCTTAAGCTTACAATAAAGCGACCGAATCTATTAATTGATTGCAAAAGACTACAGTACTCATAAGTCTCCAAGAGGAGTCGAGTCCGTCAGGTGAGCATGAAAATTTTATAGGTTCCTAAGCCGTAAGAGTAAGATTGATAAGACCTTCTAAATGAGTGAAAAATTCGAGAAAAGTATAAGAGATTGGTATGAGAAAACCCGGAATCCGAACCTAAAATACCTTAACCTTGAAAAGAACCCCAAACCATCAACTAGCAGTTTAGCAAACAATCTTGAAATTGTTCACAATCAAGTCTATCTACTATCAAAGGTTTCCTTAAAACATTTCTATTTGCTGGAAGAAGAAAATAAAACGTTAAAAGAAGAGATAGTAAAGCTTAGAACAGCTGTCAGTTTACTTGAAGGAGAAATCCTAAAGAATCCACCCGTAACAAAAAGGGAAATAGAGATAGTGATAGCTGAAGCTTTAAATCAACCCAAGATAGTTGAGAAGGAAATAGTCAGAGTGGCTGAGGACCTAAAACGAAAGGTCAGAGAAGTAGAAGCAGTTTTACAGGAAGTAAAGAAGTTGATTGGCGGATGAACTGGGACAAGCAAGCAGAAAGTCCAGTCTACATCAACGCGTTAAAGGCAACAGAAAATATAGAAGCACCCTCTCAGGGATTTTCTATACCTTCACAATCAAAAACAGCGTTTGATTTCCAGAGGGTATTAATCAAACAAAATAATACCCTGTTATCTATTGTAATTGAATTGCATACTCAGTTGCAGGATCTCCAAAACCAAGTTAGAGCCCTTAAGCAAACCTCAAGTGCATCAACATCAGCACCAAAAGAGCTTGAAGGAGCTATTGACGACTTGACAAAATGGATTTTTGGTTTAAATTTGGGAAGTGAAAGTTTAATCCCAAAGAAGAAGGATCCATATTAATATTCAGAAACCCTTCTGATATCCTACAGAAGGAAAAAGAGAAGCGATGGCCTCAGGAGACCTCAGCCAGTCACGAGGCACGTGTCGTAATCACATCTGCAGCCCGATCTGCGAGTGCCTAGTGCGAAGGAATTAGAGACTACGAGTTGGCGAGAGAAAGGCATCTGATCTGCGAGGCAGAATTATCAGAGCGAAGATTAGGAGGACTGAAAGCAATCGGCCGGAGGAAGCGGTTGGAAATTTCCGGATCTCGAAAAGCAAACATAGTACGGTGAGGTACTATATTGTGAGATTGAGCCGGCGCGTAGAGTTTATCGACATTATTGAGAAGAAGATGTTACGTGTGTTGAAGAAGAGGCAAGTGGATCTTCCACTAGTCGCGGACAAGCAATGACAAACCACAGAGAAGCGAGGTTTTACCATATCCGTATAGGTTTGGTTATGATAAGAATTTACACTCTCCATCGAAGAAATACAGGTGTCATGGTGCTTGTAATACTGCGGGACACCAGATGGCGAGGCGATAGATCAATAATCGCTACTATGGAAATGGACCTCACCAGAGGTACACAAATGGTCTATGTGATCCCAGATATAATGATGAATCTAGAAGACTTTGTCAACCATGTGGAGATATCTATTCAAACCAGGGAATATCAGGACTGGCAGGGAGGATCTAGTAATTTGCTGATTACTAGAATGATGATTGGTCGATTAACAAACACTAGTTTTACAAATTTTAATTATAATGTCCAGAATGTTGCAGACTATCGCGGCGAGAGTTATTGCGCTTCGGGATCGAGATTTCTTGTTGATGAGTTCTGGCGACAACGATGGATATTACGACCAACACAGAGGAGGAACCCTATGGCACCTATCAGAGTGGATACTAGAACACTATTGGATGGGAGCGTCTCTCTACAATTTCAGGGGTATACTCCAATAATGGAACCTCGGGCAATTGCTGTCAATGAAGATGATGTTGAAGAATGCTCACCAGAGAGGGAAATTCTTTCAGTACTAATTACTGAAGAACCAGTACTGGAGGTTATGAGAATGCATCCAGAAGCAATCTCACTAGTCAGAAGAACTCAAGGAGCTGCAGGACACTACGACCGAATTGCAGCTAGGTCAAGCAGCGCATGGCGAAAAGGAATTATAGTCGGAGCAGGAGTAATTGACTCTGATTATAGAGGAGAAGTCAAGGTTCTGGTCTTCAACTTGACTTCCGAAGATTTATTTATTAAAGCAGGTGAAGGCGGATAATTATTGAAAGATTTGACACCACCATTAACAATGGTGTCTTGTCTGGAGAGCACTATACGTGGTTCACAAGGCTTTGGATCAACATCCTCTAAGCCTGTACAAATGGGAACTCCTGAATGGAACAATTTGATGGAAGTCCTAGTACCATCAGAGCAGAAGCAGAAACCACATGAAGAACATCTGGTTACTTTACAAGATAATATAGAAGAATGGACTAATCCATTCGCGGAAGGTGGTGGGGATGATAATGATGAATATTTATCTGCAGATTCTAATTTCTGTGATGAACAGGTAGCTCATATCAATGAAGGAGACTACGATATGGATTATCCCATACAAAAGGGCAAAAATCAAATCTTGGCATCTTCTTCTGTAACATCAAACTTTAATCCCCCCGAGGATACAATGATGGGACCACTTCAATATGGTCCAGCGGATGAAAGGCCAACGACGTCCAACCCATACAGGAATATGGACTACATGAATGCAAGGATCGGAAGATTCAGAAGGGCTTATAATAATGAGCAGTGGACACTTCCATCAGCACAGCAGGCAACAGGTGCTATGCTAGTCCTTCCTAATAATATTGGGTTATATAATGATGTAATTTCCAGATGGGAATCTATAACCACCAACGTGGTTGACTCGAAGATCTGGCCGGACGAAAAACGAGGTTGATATGTGGAGAACTTATTAGGGAGATAGAAAAAGACCTTCATCCCGTCGATGGCGGATGATGTTTCGGATCGATATAATGAGTTGATCAGCCTTGGTGATGAAACCCAGAATATTTTATCCCAGATAAGAAGAATTATTACTCTAGAGGATCACCTCGGGAAGCGGCGGTGGCGAGAATCAGGCCTACCTAGATCTGGAGAGGCTAGTATCTGCAGCGGCACGAGGACACAGTAAATTATATGAACACCTCTGAGGACCTTCTGCGAAGCGGGTAGAATATTTATAAATGAAGAATTATCAGCAAATTCTACCGCATGATATGCCACCTCTTGTTGGGAGACACTTGAGTCAAGATTCGAAAAATTCGGAGGAAACACTGATTGGAGTTTTTCCCGAATTCATGCTTATCGAGAACTTACGAAATGTGCAAGCGGGCTACCTACGAGAGGAGTCTTAAAGACCTGCAGATTACGTTCTCAAATACCCATACAGCTATTATCAAGGTGAAAGAAAGAAATATGAATTTGAAAATCAAGCGCATCTGAAGGAAGCCACATAAATCACGTATGCGGGTGATCGAGAAAATACGGAATGACCGAACTAGGGTCAAAAAGTGCAAGTGTTTTATCTGCGGGGAAGAAGGACATTTCGCAAGAGAATGTCACAATAAGATGGGCAATAAAGAAAGAGTTGTCATGATAAACGAGTTGGATCTACCAGATGACTTTGATATTGTATCGATGACCGGATGAAAGTAGCGATGATGCCGTGCGGCGTATCGAAGCGAGAATTCAACGAACAACAACATTGCCGCTGACTAGCGTTCTTCCTATCAATGAATCCATGTTCGTGCTAATAGGAGAACCATAAGGCTGGCAGGTTCAAGTGGATATGCCTGAAGAAAAGTACTACTGTGAGCACAAATGGCAAGTAAACCAGGAAATAGGTATGCGCCCGTTTATTAAATCTGACTTTTGTGGTGCGATCGCTACGCGAGAGAAGCGGAGGCATTGCTCAGAATGCCGTTAGACATCATGTACATTATGCTCAGACTACTACTTGAAAATTGAAACTCCAACCATGCCACCAGTACCTCGTAAGTATGAAGAACACAATCTGATAACAGAACTGTTTGGTTACATTGATTACTTACAGGCTGAAATAAAAAGATTGCAAGCTGAGTTAGAGCGAGTTCTAAAGAGAAATCACGAGGCAGAAACAATGCTAAGTGAAGATTTGGCTGAGGAACTACAACAGCTGAACCTCAGGGACATACAGAGAGGAAAAGAGCAACTACATTTCCTTGAAGTATCTGTATTCCAAGCATCAAGCGGACAGTATCATCCGAAAAGAACTCTGAACAGACTGTACCATATGATGGTAGAAATTGAGATTCCAACCATACCCCCATTCCAAGTTAGCGCCGTTACGGATCTTGGGCGACTACATTGCGTGGACGAAATCGATGCGACAAGCTCTGGAAAAGAATCCTTTTACCGTTATTATCAACGGTGTAAACTCAAAACAAGTGGCAAATTGGAAATTCAAAGGAGGGCAGATGAGGATAGGAGAAAACAAGTTCAGAATTCCGTTCACTTATTCATTTGACATGACACTTGGAGACGGAATTCAAATGGTCCTCGGAGGAAATTTTATCAGAGGTATGGAAGGAGGAGTTAGGATAGAAGGTAATACTGTAACCTTCTACAAAAATATTACAACCATTTCTACAAGTCCCACAGCTATAGCAGCAATTGAAGAACTGCAACTGGAAGAAATGGAGTACTTAGAAATCAAAGAAAAGGTACTATTCACAGCCACTCCTTCAAATACATTTATATTACAACAACATGGACCTCTGTTGAATAGATTGAAGGAACAAGGGTACATTGGGGACAATCCACTACGGCACTGGGAAAAGAATGGCATCTTATGCAAAATAGATGTTATAAATCCGGATATCATCATCCAGGATAAGCCACTATCTCATATAACACCAGCCATGAAAGCGGTATTTCAGAAGCATATTGACATACTTACGGGGTGAAGGTTATTAAATCTATGGCGAGCGTAGGACCGTGGCTATGATAGTTCGATCGGGAACGATGTCGGCCAATCGCGGGAAAGAAGAAAAAGCGAAGAGCGTATGGTGTTCGACTCTAAGAACACTCGGTAATGACCACCTGAAGACCGGTATAGCTACGAGAATAAATCTGATTCTTAAAAAGGTCGGGAATTCAAAGATCTACTCAAAGTTTGATCTTAAATCTGGATTTCATCAAGTAGCAATGGATCCATGATCAGTAGAATGGACGGCATTTATTGTTGGGTTTTTCCGAGCCGCAAAAACCGCTTTTTGCGTTGCGGAAACCTCGGAAGCCCCGGCCACGGATCCGTGCGAAGATGTATTAAAACAAAACATGTATGTGTTTATATAAAAACCCTAGATCTACCTTAGATCTAGAAGGTGAGAGTGTTACCCTCGTAGCGACGCCCTTCGCTTATCCCGCTCGTCCAAAAGGTTCGCCGGAACTCGAGAGTGTCAAGTGTACACTCCTCTATCGGTATCCACACAAGCAATAGGTGGAGAAAAGCATCCTAGAGTGTGCTAGCACCCCTTGGACGTTCATGGCAAGATGAGGAAGAGAGAGCTTGAGGGAAGAGAGGTTGAGAAGAAGATGAAGTTACACAACTTAACTTCACATCATCCATAACCCACTATAAGGGGGTTACATGCATGCATGTAACTCCAAGAGCCAATGGCTCTTGGTCTCCCTCATGAGGTGGCACCCCATGATGTGTCCGTGATGATGTGGACATCATCGTTGTGCCCCACGTGCAGTCATCATCATGACATGGCATTTGGTCAAGTCAAACTTGACCTTTCATCTTCCCTCTCAAGTCAAGTCAAACTTGACCTCGTATCTCCCATGGTTGATCAAATCCAACCATTTGATTCAAGTCAATTTAATTTAATGAATCTCTATTCATTAATTTAAATTGATTTGATGAATCAAATCTAAATTAGACTCATTCAACACTTGAATCAAATTGAGTCTAACTCGATTAGTCTAATTTGGATTACTCTTAATCGATTTGGTTAAATCCATGAACCTAATCCTCGTGGTTCATCATATGAACCTAATCTCCATCTAATTGCTCTTATGTGTGTGACCACTAGGTTCTTATAGCGTTAGCGATGTCACTAAACCGATTTAGGAAGCATGGCGATGGCGATATCTAGCAACACATCATCATTCTACCGAGTTACAAGAATGTTGAGCTCAGCATCACCTTTGTGACTCTCTAATTGTGACTCTCGCGATATGTGACAATGTCCCTATCCTTGACATCTAGATTGACGATCGAGGCGTAGGCGTGTCGTCCTCGATGCAATCTAAATCTTGAACTCAGTAGACTCGCTCTGTCGAATGAGCTCGATATCTCGTATTGACTCGTTTAGGCGTGTCGTACGCCTTCGTGGTCTCGCTCTATCGAGAATATCGATGTCACCCGTCGTATAGGAGGGATAGATCCCATCTACATCACTCATCCCTCCTCGCGTAATTTGTTACATACCCGAGTAATTGCCTTTATAGTCCGCCCGTTTACGGGTGGCGTTTGTGAAAAGTATCTGACTCCTTATGTAGGGAACCACGTGGTGACTTGGTCTGGGGACTAATAGTCGTACTAATAGCCACGTGAGAAAGTATATGACACTCGTATAACGATCCACGATACTTTCTCGTAGCGGGTCATTCGGTATACATTCTCCGATCGTACCACGTGTATCGACTTGATATCTCGTATCCGTGACTTGTGAGATCAGTCGTCTTGTTGACCTACGTCTAGTCTCTACGCGTTAACATTGTCACTGAATGTTAATACTCATTAGGAATGATTAAGAGTAGTGTTCTCTATATCGTCTCATTATCGATTGACCAATCGATTGATATAGATAAGAACCTACTACTCGAGACGTTATTATATTTAGTTATTTGGCACCAATCTGAGTAAATATAATAACTACGCTTTATAAATAGGAATATGATCTGATAAAGTCCACAATGATCATAAATCGCGTGATTGGCTCTGCTTTCACTAACATTTATTTGTCGTCGGTCTTTATGAATGGTGTGATGCCGTTCGGCAAAGAATGCACCATGATATTCCGGAAGATGGATCGATTAGCTTGAAGTGCGAAGAATTCGTTTGATATATATTGATGGACATTCTTGTATTTTGAGCTTCAAAGGAGCACCTAAAGCGTCTTTAAGTAATCTTTGAACATCTGCGTGGCGTGGATTGGTGTTATCACGAATCTGTTGGCATTTGAGATAGAATTTACGGGTGCGAAATTGGGAAGAAAGTTGAAATTCTGACCCGTATTATTAAGAAAATTGCGGAATTGATGAGAGCCTCGGGGAGAAAAGAAAGGATTAAGGTCTTGGCTAGGGATTCTCGATTATGCCGGGACGTATATTCGAGCTTGAGCTCAAAATTAGGACCACTGTATGAGAAAACTTCCATACATGGCGACAAAAGAATGAAGACTTCGAACTGGGCCTTGGTAAAAGAAATAAAGGCCCAAATCCAGCAACTTCCGGATCTGGAGCTTCCACCAGAACAGGCCTACATTATACTGGAGACTGATGGCTATATGACAGGTTGGGGTGGAGTATGCAAATGGAAAAACTCCAAATATGATCCTAGAAGTACTGAGAAGGTTTGTTCGTATGCTCATGGAAAATTTGATGTGCTAAAATCTGTAATTGATGCAGAAATATTTGCTGCCATGGAGACCATGAGTGCACTTAAAATTCATTATTTAGACAAGGAGGAAATCACCCTGCGAACTGACTGTCAGGCCATAATAAGTTTTTACAACAAAATGGCCAGAAACAAGCCTTCGCGAGTCAGATGGATTGCCTTTACCGACTTTATCACAGGGTCTGGTATAAAGGTACACTTTGAACATATTGATGCTAAACTAAACATTTTTACAGACTCATTGTCCAGGTAGTTTCTGGAAAGGAAGTAGTTTCTGTAATCACAACCAGCAAGGGGAAGGAAAAATTAGTGGAGGAACCACAAATTACTGAGGGATTTCGCTATAAAGATGAAGAGGAAGAGGCTGCCACAGAATTAGCCGCCTCCAGAAGACGACTCTTAAGGGATCAATATGAAGAAGTCATGCGAGATATCAGTAAAAATATTCTCACTCCCCCAGAGCATCAAAAAAGGAGATTACTAGATGAGATCGAAGAACAAGCCATGAACTCTTATACGCTCTGAGAACTCGAAATGATTGAGCAAATGAAGGAATCCGATTTCACCAGCATAAGGTACCAGGAAGGTGGGTACCAAAACTACTTTCTCAGCGCACTACCAAAGCTGAAGGATATAAGAAAGGAGCTTTGGAGGCTATCCAATACGGTAAACTCTGTCCTTGGACAGATAAAGGCAACACCCCACTAGCCGAAAGCAGTGGTGAGCCCAAAAACAAGACTGAGCCTCGGGAAGCCGTCTTGTCAATGGGTACAATAATGGAGCCTTTAGAGCTGTAAAGAAGTATGTGTCTAGTCAGGATGAGCTGTAAGGCTGATAGAGAATAAAGGGCATCGTGATTAAGGGACGATGGGGCTAATAAACGAGCACCCGCCTTAATTATTAATGCAACCTTTTCCCTCTATATAAGGCCAATACGAGTAGAGGTTTGATCAGACTTGAGCATCACCAAGCCTATCATTCCTAGTGTGAAGTGTTTGCGAGTGTGTGAAAATTTGCAAGTTTGAGAGTTTGTGAGAAGCTGTCATATATAAATCTTTCTGAAGAAAGTAAAAACTCCGAGCATCGTCTCAGGTTTTCCTTTCCAGCAAATAGAAATGTTTTAAGTAAACCTTTGATAGTAGATAGACTTGATTGTGAACAATTTCAAGATTGTTTGCTAAACTGCTAGTTGATGGTTTGGGGTTCTTTTCAAGGTTAAGGTATTCTAGATTCGGGTTTCGGGTTTTCTCATACCAATCTCTTATACTTTTCTCGAATTTTTCACTCATTTAGAAGGTCTTATCAATCTTACCCTTACTTACGGCTTAGGAACCTATAAAATTTTCATGCTCACCTGACGGACTCGACTCCTCTTGGAGACTTACGAGTACTACAGTCTTTTGCAATCAATTAATAGATTCGGTCGCCTTATTGTAAGCTTAAGATTAATATACCTACTACCTTCTTTTCACAATTTATACTGAGAATATTACCAGCTTAGATTTCAGGCTTACCGTCTTACGCACTTACTAGCCTTGTGGATAAACCAAACCAAGGATGCTTATCGAGTCTCCACCTTCCGTCTTTTAGGTTGCTTCTCAGGTATATATGTGAAGTTTAAGTAGGACGAGATTATACAAGAGAAATGGTATAAGTACCCATACCTTCACCTAGAACTTTTGTTTTAGCCTTGCATTTCAACTAGCTCTGATACCAAAATGGAGGACTGAGGGATTTCGCTATAAGGATGAAGAGGAAGAGGCTGCCACAGAATTAGCCGCCTCCAGAAGATGACTCCTAAGGGATCAATATGAAGAAGTCATGCGAGATATCAGTAAAAATATTCTCACTCCCCCAAAGCATCAGAAAAGGAGATTACTAGATGAGATCGAAGAACAAGCTTCACAGAACCTGTACTAAGCTCTACAGGAACTCGAAATGATTGAGCAAATGAAGGAATCCGATTTCACCAGCAGAAGGTACCAGGAAGGTGGGTACCAAAACTACTTTCTCAACGCACTACCAAAGCTGAAGGATATAAGAAAGGAGCTTTGGAGGCTATCCAATGCGGTAAACTCTGTCCTTGGACAGATAAAGGCGACACCCCACTAGCCGAAAGCAATGGTGAGCCCAAAAGCAAGACTGAGCCTCGGGGAGCCGTCTTGTCAATGGGTACAATAATGGAGCCTTTAGAGCTGTAAAGAAGCATGTGTCTAGTCAGGATGAGTTGTAAGGCTGATAGAGAATAAAGGGCATCATGATTAAGGGACGATGGGGCTAATAAACGAGCACCCACCTTAATTATTAATGCAACCTTTTCCCTCTATATAAGGCAAATACGAGTAGAGGTTTGATCAGACTTGAGCATCACCAAGCCTATCATTCCTAGTGTGAAGTGTTTGCGAGTGTGTGAAAATTTGCAAGTTTGAGAGTTTGTGAGAAGCTGTCATATATAAATCTTTCTGAAGAAAGTAAAAACTCCGAGCATCGTCTCAGATTTTCCTTTCAAATTTCGGAAAGTCGATTGCAAGTGGAGATTGCAAGCTGAGTTAGAGCGAATTCTAAAGAGAAATCACGAGGCAGAAACAATGTTAAGTGAAGATTTGGCTGAGGAACTACAACAGCTGAACCTCAGGGACATACAGAGAGGAAAAGAGCAACTACATTTCCTTGAAGTATTTGTATTCCAAGCATCAAGCGGACAGTATCATCCGAAAAGAACTCTGAACAGACTGTACCATATGATGGTAGAAATTGAGATTCCAACCATACCCCCATTCCAAGTTAGCGCCGTTACGGATCTTTGGGCGACTACATTGCGTGGACAAATCGATCAGCCAAGCTCTGGAAAAGAATCCTTTTACCGTTATTATCAACGGTGTAAACTCAAAACAAGTGGCAAATTGGAAATTCAAAGGAGGGCAGATGAGGATAGGAGAAAACAAGTTCAGAATTCCGTTCACTTATTCATTTGACATGACACTTGAAGACGGAATTCAAATGGTCCTCGGAGGAAATTTTATCAGAGGTATGCAAGGAGGAGTTAGGATAGAAGGTAATACTGTAACCTTCTACAAAAATATTACAACCATTTCTACAAGTCCCACAACTATAGCAGCAATTGAAGAACTGCAACTGGAAGAAATGGAGTACTTAGAACACCCGCCTTAATTATTAATGCAACCTTTTCCCTCTATATAAGGCCAATATGAGTAGAGGTTTGATCAGACTTGAGCATCACCAAGCCTATCATTCCTAGTGTGAAGTGTTTGCGAGTGTGTGAAAATTTGCAAGTTTAAGAGTTTGTGAGAAGCTGTCATATATAAATCTTTCTGAAGAAAGTAAAAACTCCGAGCATCGTCTAAGGTTTCCTTTCAAATTTCGAAAAGTCGATCCTCCATTTTAATCTTAAGCTTACAATAAGGCGACCGAATCTATTAATTGATTGCAAAAGATTGCAGTACTCTTAAGTCTCCAAGAGGAGTCGAGTCCGTCAGGTGAGCATGAAAATTTTATAGGTTCCTAAGCCATAAGTAAGGGTAAGATTGATAAGACCTTCTAAATGAGTGAAAAATTCGAGAAAAGTATAAGAGATTGGTATGAGAAAACCCGGAACCCGAACCTAGAATACCTTAACCTTGAAAAGAACCCCAAACCATCAACTAGCAGTTTAGCAAACAATCTTGAAATTGTTCACAATCAAGTCTATCTACTATCAAAGGTTTCCTTAAAACATTTCTATTTGCTGGAATGACACAGAAAGAGAGACAACGAATTTGGTGCATCCGAGGGACAAGAAGTTTGGTAGAATAATACACCAGTGGAGCAAGAAGGAAACACGAGGAATGAGCTAGAAGGACTCACTACATCCAAGGGATAGGAAGCCAAGAGAAAGTATGCACAAGTAAGTTATTGTGAAATGAGTTGAGTGAACTTGTAATTGGATGAAGGATAGAACTCAATTTAAGAGGACTCGATCTTAGTAAACTTGAATTAAAGTCCTAGGCGACTGGAAATACTTAACACCCTATCATAAGAGATGGCTATTTTGTGGATAGTCAATGACAATGTGCCAAGGTTGCTCAAGTTCTGATGAACCAAACCAAGTCATGGGTGGGAATATACCATCACCTAGCATCTATAGATTCTCATGCCCATGGGGTGATGGAATTGCAAATATTACACCAGTGATAGGCTACTTTGGATAGTCTCCTGTCTTTAGAAGATTGATTTTATTACCTTAGATTTCTCCTTTGAGTACCTATGGTCATATGTGTTTTTGAATCACATCTTAATCCACAAAAAATTTGATTATGAGGTACTTAACTTGGCTAATGCAGTCTTTATCTTTGGTATGTCATAATTACTAAAAATACACCATAATCAATTTATGTCAACCAATCTCAACATCTTGACACATATCCAAGAAGGTCAAATTGATTGATCATTTGGTCAAATCCTCCACCATATAAATACCCACAAGCTTCCTGTTCAAAGGTATATTTTCCTTCTCCTTAGATTCTTCATCTGATTAGGATAATAGAGTGTGACTCCAACAAGAAAATTCCTTTCAGTCTCATTCAAGTTTTGCCCTTTCTAAATCTTGAACTCCAACCAACTTCTATGTTGAGCAAGCTCCATTCAAATAGGACCAACAAACTCACAACCCTACTTGTCATCAAATATAGACTCTTTAAACCGATGCAACAAACACAATTTTTCATTATTATTATTGAACTGTAGAACCCCTAGTTAAAGAAAAAAAGTTCTAGATTTTAAAAAGTTATCCCAGAGAGCATCTTAAAATCAGTGTTCTTGCAGACTCTAAGAATATGTGACTTCATACACAAAATCATGTAGTGAACCATTGTATTTTTAGGGTAGAACCAGGATTCCATCCTTGTGTATTTACATAACTACACTCCTTTTAAGTGAAACATATCCAATAGTTTGAACATATCATCATAGCAAACAAGCCCATGAAATTCTATAGTAAAGTACATGCGCTCCCTTGGAATTTACAGGTATTCCACGTGTCTCTCAAATTTCTAGACCCAGAAAATAAAAATATTTAAACAGAACAATATTGGATCAAACAAAACCTATAGTTTCATGAATGGAAATGTTAGCAAAAGTATCTTATAAATTTTATTTTTATTAATCCAATTTTATTAACTTAGTTCCATGTCAACTAAACTTGAGGACGACAATGAGATACATTTAGTTTACCCTAATGGAAAATGCGCCTCCCATAATTAATGGGTACAATAATTATAAACTCTTACTCTTGTTCTAGAACCAACAAATCTACATTTTCTCTCTTGTGGCCAAGATCTTCCAAATATTTACCCAATGACAACAGAAACTGACCGCCATTGTTAGTAGAAATAAAGTCATGCAGATTCAGTATTCTAATCATGAAACTAGCAAGCTTCACTTTTCAATGTAGATGATAAACCTCCAAAAGGGCATCCGGGGCATCAACAATGACTAATCATTAACAGACTTCTATTCCCCAAGACTAGTTTGGATGAATAAACTTATTCTTACAATTTATTCAACTATAGTTTTTCACATGCGAATGAAGTAAAGAAGATCAAGGCGTCATCTTTATCTATAAGACGCAACCAAATAACAGATCAAAATAAAGCAGATAACGGACGGACACAACAAGTGATCGGGATGACTAACCGTCCGATCCAGAAGGAGAGAGAGGCGCCGAGGACCTTTGCAGAGAAGACGCAGATCACAGCAGGGAAGAAACCGAAGAGCAGGGAAGCACCGGCCTCGAAAAAGACGGCGTAGGGCAAGAAAAGGACCAGGGTGACGGTATGAGCGGCCACATACACCGGAATGGCCCACATCCCGAGCTTCTCTGACAGCCGCCGGAACGGCTCGAGCGCCGTCTCCGCGTTGAGACCGTATCGACGGCCCGCTCCCACCAACGCCGCCAACGCGCCCACCGCAGCAGCTAGCCGAATCCAAGCCCTCCCCATTTTTCTCCCCTTCGCCGATCTGCTTTCCCGTCCTTTTGACGCGCTAGGCCGCGGCGAGATCGCCGGGAAGCATCGATTTCTTGAAATAAAAACTCGGATTTTTCTTTCTCGTTTTTAAACAAGAAACACGTATTTGAGGTGGATGGGAACCAATAGGGGAGTGACACGTAATGGGTTACCCATTCGTGAACCCACCTCATGACTAGCATGATCCGAGCACGTGATGGGAATAGTGTAATACGTCGAATCTCATACTTGCCCTCTATTATAATATTCAATGGTGTCTTGATCACTACGTCGATGTTTATAAAATTTTTTATAATTTATTTTTTTCATAATAATCGTGAGATAGATCGATAAGGGTCACTACTCACTAGGTTGGCGGTTTCAACTTTTTATAAAATAGTAATTTCATATCGTCCCCACGGGATGACGTGGTAGTTAAGGCACAGCGGTTCTTGCAGAAGCGGCATATGTCGATTTCGGAGGAGGTCTAAAACTCTTTTATGGATTCAGATGATCTCCACGTGTCTTAACCACCACGTCAAGGTTCATAGGACCCTCCGTGATTTACCTCCATCACAATGGTTGTGGAACATGCTGTTGGTGCAACAATGCTCCAAGCATTTATATGTTTTGATGTTTGGATAATCATTTAAGTTAGGCAATGTGTTGTGATCTAATTGCGAATGTGTTTAAGTGATAGGTAAAAGAGAAGTCCAAGTATGATCTTGGCAAAGGAAGTCCAAGGGATGGACTTGGCAGCATAAGACCAAGCTTGTAGTCTTGGCAGCGTAAAGTCCAAGTGAACCTTGGCAAAGGAAGTCCAAGCTTGTAGTCTTGGCAGCGTAAAGTCCAAGTGAACCTTGGCAAAGTAAGTCCAAGCTTGTAGTCTTGGCGGCGTAAAGTCCAAGCATTTGGCAACCCAAGACATGACGAAACCGAAGGAAGCTCTTGGAAGCAAAGCGCAAAGGATGAACAAGTCGCGGACTCGGAGGGATCCTGAAGGCGCAAGGCTTAATACGGAGCTAGAAGGTTGAGTCTAGGTCTAGGGTATAAAAACAAGTATGAATTATCCATACTTAATGAGTATCAGTCGACTGATACGATGTATCACCGACCGTCAGACCGAGTCGGTGGTGAAACCTCGACCATCACCGATCGCTTGGGCATGTCATCGATCGATGACGATCACCGACCGCGCTATGGGAAACAATGATCGATCAAGGAAAGAAATGCCACGATGAACGCGCCTCACTCGACCGCCGGGTGATCACTGATCGATCACTCCATCGGCCGATCGATGGAGAGATCACCGATCGATCACCGCCGCTGAGATCGGCCACGAATCTCCGCGAGATCGCGCGCCGTTGGCTGAGCGGCGGCCGATCGATGGCATGCATCGCGACCGATCGAGGCCCAACGGAAAAAGCCCTCTTCTATAAAAAGGAGTCATGGGGAGCATGGTGAGTCTAGTGCTCTAACTCCTAACTTCATCCTCGTGCTTACCAAGTTTTCTAAGTGTTTTTAGCAATCCAAAACCTCCTCTTCTCTTGTTCTTCATCATCCATCATTGTAAAGAAGAGGAGTGTATTGTAAGAAAGGTTTCTCCACCTTGGTTCATCCAAAGGAGAAGATAGTGAAGCTTGGCTAGGGCTAATCCACCTTACGGATTGCCGTGGAGTAGGAGCGTCATCTCCGAACCACGTAAATTGGGTGTTAGCGTTTGGTTTCTTATTTCGTATTTGTATTCGTTTTGTATTTGTGTTGCTTCCGCTAACTTGATTGTAGAAACGAAGAAACGCTAATCACCCCCCCTCTAGCGTTACAAAGGTCCTAACACATGCTCGTGGGAGTCACTAGGTTGGCGATTTCAATCTTTTTGCAGAATGGTGATTTCATGTCGTCCCTACAGGGATGGCGTGGTAGCTAAGGCATAACGGTACTTGCAGAAGTGGCATGGGTCGATTCCGAAGGAGATCTAAAATCCTTTTTTGGATTTAGATAACCCCACGTATCTTAGTCATCACGTCAAGGCCCCATTCGTGATTTACCTCCCTCACAATGGTCGTAGGACAGGCCGATGGGGGCTGCTAGATTGATAGTTCTGACCTTTTGCAAAATAGTGATTTCATGTAGTCCCCAAGGGGATGGCGTAGTGGTTAAAGCACGGCGGAGCTTGCGGATAAAACAAGGGTCAATTTCGAAGGAGATCTAAAGCCCTTTCCTGAATTCAGATGACCTCCACATATCTTGGCCACTACGTCAAGGCTCATAGTGCCCTCCGTGATTTTATCTCCCTCATAATGGTTGTGGAACAGATCGGTGGGGGTCGTTTAGTTGGTGGATTTCAACCTTTTGCGGAATGGTGATTTCATGTCGTCCCCACGGGGATAGCCTGGCGGTTAAGGCATTGCGGTGCTTGCAGAAGTAGCATGGATCGATTCCGGAGGAGATCTAAAATCCTTTCATGAATTCAGATGACCCCTACGTGTCTTAGCCATCACGTCACGACCCATAGGACCCTCCGTGATTTATCTCCCTCATAATGGTCGTGGGACAGGTCGATAGGAGTTGCTAGGTTGGCTGTTCCAACCTTTTGCAGGAATTGTGATTTCATGTTGGTCCCCACAGGAGGGCCTTGTGGCAAGCACGACAACAGAGTTGCACCAATGAGCAAGGGTTAATTCCCGAGGTTGCAAGCCTTTCGGGGTATCTGCCTCCTGCTACGCTAGCCCTAGGTTCGGCAATATGCTCCCCATGATTTACCTCATTCGTGTTGGTTGTGGGACTGGCTGGCGGGATGCTAAGGGCGAGCGAATCACCTTTTTACCCATGGTGATTTCATGTCGTCCCCACGAGGATGGCGTGATAGCTAAGGCATGACGGTGCTTGCAGATTTGGCGTGGGTCAATTCCGGAGGAAGTCTAAAGTCCTTTCCTAGATTCAGATGATCCCCACATGTCTTGGCCACCACGTTAAGGCCCATATGACTATGTGATTTCTCACCCTCACAATGGTCGTAGGATAGGTCAGTGGGGGTCATTAGATTGGCGGTTCCAATCTTTTGCAAAATGGAGATTTCATATCGTCCCCATGGGGAGGCACTGTAGTGTTTGTAGATTTTGTGTGGGTCAATTCCGGAGGAGATCTAAAGTCCTTTTCTGGATTCAGATGACCCCCACATATCTTGGCTACCAAGTCAAGATTCATAGAGTCCTCCGTGATTTACCTCTCTCACAATGGTCATGAGACAGATCAGTGGAGGTTGCTAGGTTGGCGGTTCCAACCTTTTGCAGAATGATGATTTCATTTCATCCCCAAGGGGATGACATGGTGGCTAAGGCACGACAGTGTTTGTATAATGGCATGGGTTGATTCCAAAAGAGGTCTAAAACCCTTTTTTGGATTCAGATGACCTCCACGTGTCTTGGCCACCACATTAAGGCCCATAGGGCCCTCCGTGATTTACCTCCCTCATAATGGTCGTGGGACAGGTCGGTGACCGGGGTCGCTAGGTTGACGGTTCTAACCTTTTATATAAAGGTGATTTCATGTCGTCCCCATGGGGATGGCGTGGTGGCTATGGCACGGTGATATTTGCAGATAAGGCATGGGGCAATTCTGAAGGAGGTTTAAAGTTCTTTCCTGGATTCAGATAATCTCTACGTGTCTTGCCCACTACGTCAAAGCTCATAGGACCCTCCATAATTTACCTCTTTCACAATGGCCATGGGATAGGCCTGTGGGGGCTGCTAGGTTGGTGGTTCCAACCTTTTGCTGAATCGTGATTTCATGTCGTCCCCACGAGGATGGCGCATTGGTTAGGGCAGAGCGACACTTGCAAAATGAGCACGGGTCGATTCTGGAGGAGGGTCTAAAATTCCTCCCTGGCGTTAGATAACCCTCCTCTGCCCTGGCAATCACGTCAAGGCCAAAGACCCCTCATGATTTACCTCCCTCACAATGGTCGTGGGTGTTAGTTATATATGAGAGGTGTCCTAAGGCAATCGTCTTATGTTTAAACCATTTATATGATAAATGAAGATTCACTATTTGAGTATACATATTTTCATGTATTTGATTAGATCTTAAACTCATTTACTGAATGTCCATAATACGATTCACAGTATGAAAGAATTTGTGATTGAATCACAACTAGTACATATCTCTACATGTGTAATTGTGATGTATTTGAATTATCTCTAGTCAATAAATTGATGGATTTGGACACCATCAATTCTGTCGAGACTAGCACGAGGTACTCTTTGGTATATTCAAGCAACTAATTCTCACTGGCTGGAGATATTGTGATGTCCGGAGTTAATCGTAGATGCTAGTTATGGTAACTAGTTCATTGGAGTGACCAGCTGTAAGACTTCATATGGTTCTCTACATAAATGGATATGTCAATGAAGTTCTTACTGCAGCTTAAGTGTGATGTTCTTTTGACTTGCAGTATTCAAGTCATCTTGGTCATAGAGACGTATGCTTTGACATCTTAAGCAAGCATCTCCAAGGAGATGTGGACCCGGGATGATTGGGTATAAGTCGAAATGCCAGAAAGTGTTTGAATAGCCTATAAAGAATTCATCACTCCTTGCGAGGAGATGTATACTCATGACCTCTCGTCGGATTGTTACTAAAGTCTTTGGCCAAAATACTAAATGTTTAGAGTAAGGTATGTTAGGGCAATCTCTTGACATGATAAGGTTTTGATGTGTGTGGCAAAGGGTTTAAGTTAGGTTGTTATTATGATTTAATATGTGCGTTGGAGTCTTGCAGGGCTTAGTAATTCGCACATGGAGCCTTGGTGAGTTTCACAACTCATGACTCGGTCCTTGAGTCGGTGAAGGATAGCTTTGCGGAAGCCGTGCGCTAGGAGCATCCGAGGGACCGCCGGACGAGGAGCTTGGAGTGAAGCCGGAGGAAGTAGACTTCAGGGCGAGACGCGAAGGATGGCGCTGCAGAGCCGTGCGCTTGGCGCATCCGAGGGACGTGGCCGGACGAAGATAACTTCGAAGGTGAGGGACTCCGAGAGATGAGAGTGAGCTAATGTAACCCGGGAAGGGGTAGTAGCTCTTAGGTGAAACTTGGTCATTTGGCTAAGTGTCGGAAGGGTTTTCCCGACACCAGTTGACTGCCATGGAATGACAGTCGACTGCTCTGAGTCGAACGAGTTCGACTGGTATAAGACTAGGGTTTTGACCCAGCCGATCGTCATGTATCTTGTGATCGGCCCGATGTCGACATCGATCACGAGGATGGCAATGATCGACAAAGACGCGTCTCGGGCACAGAATGGAGTCGAGCTCGCGGAGCACTCGACTAGTCGAGCATCAGTCAACTGATGGCAATATCAGTCGACTGATGCCAGTGCCGTTGGATGGAATCCAACGTGGAAAGCAGCCGTTATTGGGCAACGGCTACAGGACCAGTCGACTGATAGGGACATCAGTCGATTGCTCCTGTGTCAATGGGAAGAAACTCTCTTCCTCTATAAAGAGGAAGGGTATGGGGCTTTGGGCGGTTAATGCTTGAACTCCCAACTACTCCCAAAGTGCCCTAAATGGTTTTCCACTCTTCTACTTGTTCTAATCTTCATTCTATTGTAGAAGAGTGATCCTTGTGTAAAAGAGGTTACTTCCATCTAGCTTTGTGCAAAGGAGAGATCTAGTAAAAGATTAAGGAGTGATTCACCTTGGACGAATCGGACCGTGGATTAGCGGCGTAGCCATGAACCACGTTACATCTCGGTGTTTGCGTTGTTTGTATTCTTGCTTATTTTTTGCTTTGTCTTTATCTATTTGTATTTGCATATTCCGCTTGAGCTAATCTTGTTTATAGACGAGCAAATACCGTTATCCAACGAAAGAGAGCTATTCACCCCCCTCTAGCCGGCCGATCGATCCCCTACAAGTGGTATCAGAGCCAAGGAAAGCTTGTCGAGGACTCACCGCCACAAGAAGTACATTCAAGGATGGTCGGCTCAAACATTCACCCACCAAAATTCGAAGGCGAATTCTCTTGGTGGAAATCCTAGAATCGACGGTTGGGATTAAATCCCTAGATCCGACGGTTGGGATAAAACCCTAGATCCGACGGTTGGGATGAAACCCTAGATCCGACGATTGGGATGAAATCCTAGATCCGACGGTTGGGATAAAACCCTAGATCTGACGGTTGGGATAAAACCCTAGATCCGACGGTGGAGATTAAATCCCTAGATCCGACGGTGGAGATTAAAGGAGGCTTAAGCCCAATTCTATAAATAGAGGGCTTAGGTTGGGCGGCAAGTATGGTTCACTTGGATTAGGGTTTTGCCTCTCAAGTGGTTTAGGCGGCTAGGGTTTTTTGGATTTGGTTTGGGCGGCAACTAGAAGGGAGATTAGGGTTTCCTCCTTTGCTCCTTGGTGGCCGGCGCTCATTCCCTTCTCCTCCTTGGTTTTGGCCGGCTCTCTTCCTCCTCCCTTGCTCCTTGGTGGCCGGCGGTTCTCCAACAATTGGTGGCCGGCGCTTCTCCAACCTCTAGGTGGCCGGCGACAACCTTGCAACAAGTTGGCCGGCGCTCATCCACTCGTTCCTTGGCCGGCGGTTGCATCAAATTCCCTTGCTTGGTGGCCGGTTCTAGAAAGGAAAGGTTTTGTTGGTTCTTCTCTTTGTTCACAGCGTACAAGGAAGGGAAGAACGCGATCTAGAAGGCTTCTACTCGCGGAGGATATTCGCCCACACGTCGTCCACGAGGAGGATAGGACATACGGTAGAAGATCGTAAGGTATAAAGTTTTACAACTTTATTTTCTGATCTTAGCATGCTATTTTATGTGTTGATTATACAAGAGCGCATATGTATATATGTTGTATAATCATGGACCCCGAAGACAAACATAAAAACCGGCGATCCGTCCGTCGTCTCTTCCGCGGCTAACCAACTAGAAGAGTTGTTGCTTGAACAACTAGTTTGTTCAAGCGATCACTCAAGTTGTTAGCACGACGACGAATAGGTTGTGCTAAGGAAACTCATCCCATCCGGATTAGTTCTTTCATTGGTGAAAATTTTAATCCGGGGAAGTGGGAGCCAATGAGTCTCCGAAGCAACTCCCTACAAAGTGGTATCAGAGCCACGGTTTCCGGTTTTTGTGTGTTTTGGATTCGGTTACTTTCATGGACATATCATATATTGAGTATGCCGGATAATAGTAGGATGTGCGTAGGCTAACTTTTTGGTTACAGGCATAAGATCCGACTATTATGGCTATTTGGTTGTATGTGATTATTTTGTGTGTGATTGTATGTATATTATTTGAATCCTCGGGGTTGACGAGGCTAGATTAGTATTTAATTTTTGTAATTAAATACGACATTGTTTAGCTGCTCATTTTAGTTTACTTTCGATCTAGATTATTTGTACACTCCTTCGTGGAGTATAGGATCGATGGATGTAAATTAAAATAGTTTATCTCGGCTCAGATATCTTTGGTGACTTGCGCACGGGAAAAGGTGGAGCGGACGAGGTGGCGACACGACGGGATGCGTATTGGAGAACAATGTCATAATAGTTGGAAAAATTCTGTTTTTTTTCCATATTTATTGCTGATTTGTTTTTATATGCATGTTGTGTATGCTTTAAAATTCCTCAATTTCAATTTACTAAGTGGGAGAGGGAAATTTTAATTAATTCCCGCGGCCTCCATTACAATTTGACGTGTGATGCAACAAACTTGTGTGTTGGCTCTGAGTGCCTTCCTCCCTACGGACGGGTTTGTTTGCGGATCACTAGGTCAAATAATGGTTATAGGAAATTATCTAGAAGCATGTGTACTTCCACAGCGGTAAGGCACATTATCCGAAATAATTCCCTTAGTATCGTGTAATGGTGCACACTTAGATGCAAATAAAAGTATCCTCCCCATCGGAGTCACTGCTTTTATTTGTAGGGCCAAAGAGGAACCAACTATTAATTTTATTTGTCAAAAAGTAAGGTTGACAAGATAATAAAATTAATGGGTAAAACCTCCTCTTACAAATGTAGAATTCATATACGTCCACACAGCGTGGCATGCGATATTCTCGGTGATTTGAGGTGTTGGTTGATTTCGGGATTTTATTGTTTTGAGGAATCAATAATATTTGAAATCTAATATTTTGATCATTGTGATTTTTAGGATTTTCAAATGGCTTTCAACCCACTTGCTGTGATTTTAAAAGAAAATAAGCTTACTAGACCAAACTATATTGATTGGAAAAGAAACCTGGATATTGTCTTAACTGCGGAGGAGTACAAATTTGTACTCTTTGAGGTCTGTCCTCCTAAGCCCTCCGATGACTCTGATGAAAAGGAGAAAGAACGTTATAAGAAATGGGTCAAGGCAGATGAGATGGCGCGGTGTTACATTTTGGCATCTATGTCAAATGTGCTGCAACATCAGCATCAGGCCATGGCCACAGCTTATGACATGATGTTCAATCTCAAGGAACTTTTCGGACATCAGAGTAGGGCGGCTAGACAGGAGGCGATGAGAAACTTGATGACGACCACCATGATCGAGGGAGCACCCGTTAGGGATCATGTTCTCAAGATGATGGCTCATCTTAATGAGATGGAAGTCCTCGGAGCTGAGATCGATGGGGAAACCCAGGTCGATATCATTTTCCAGTCTTTGCCTAGGAGTTTTGAGCAGTTCCGCCTCAACTACAACATGAATAAGAGGTTGTATTCGTTGGCGGAGCTTCTGACAGAACTCCAGGCGGCAGAGGGGCTTTTTCGTCAAAGCACTCAAGCCATGATCGCTCAGAAGGTTTCTTCCTCTAAACCGAAAGGTAAGAAGAAGAAGAAGCAAGGTGGAGTGAAGAAAGTGGCAGTGGGACCTTAGGCAGGAGTGAAGAAGCCGAAAGGCAAGTGCTTCACTTGCAAGCAGACTGGACATTGGAAGGCGGACTGTCCTCGCCGAAAGAACAAAGGTATATCTTCTTGTTTAGTTGTTGAAACATGTTTAACGGTGTTATCTACCAGTGCATAGTGTGTAGATACAGGAGCCACTGATCATGTCTGCAATACTTTGCAGGGGTTCCAGGAAACCCAATGACTAGCTGAGGGAGAGATTACCGTCTTCATGGGCAATGCTTCAAAGGTGGCGGCTATTGCAGTGGGAGACGTTTATTTATCTTTTGATAGGAATAAAGTTTTGGTTTTGAGAAATTGTCTTTATGTACCTACTTTTAGAAAGAATTTAATTTCAGTTTCTAAATTATTTATGGATGGATATTCTGTTTCTTTTAATGACAAAGTGGTTATAAAAAGGAATAAGGAGATTATCTGTTCTGGTACATTGGTTGGCAATTTATATATTCTTGAACTAAAAACTCCCACGATGCATATAGAAATCAATAACTCATCTTCTAAGTCTAATAAGAGAAAAGAACCTTCGCAAATGAACCAGACATATCTTTGGCATCTAAGGCTTGGTCATATTAACCTAAACAGAATTCAAAGGTTGATAGCTGATGGACCTTTGGGTTCATTAGTGGTGGAGGATCTCCCAACCTGCGAATCTTGCTTGGAAGGTAAAATGACCAAGAGGCCTTTCAAGGCCAAGGGGTATAGAGCCAAAGATGTGTTAGAATTGGTTCATTCTGATTTGTGCGGTCCTATGTCTATCCAGGCAAGAGGTGGTTTTGAATATTTCGTCTCTTTTATAGACGATTATTCAAGATATGGATACATTTACTTGATGCACCGCAAGTCTGAATGCTTTGACAGGTTCAAAGAATTCAAGGCTGATGTGGAGAACCGTCAAGGTAAAAGTATCAAGACATTACGATTTGATCGTGGTGGCGAGTACCTCTTGGGAGAGTTTAGGAATTACCTATCAGAGGCTGAGATTCAATCCCAATTGTCTGCACCTGGCACACCCCAGCAGAATGGTGTAGCAGAGCGAAGGAATATGACTCTTATGGAGATGGTCAGATCGATGATGAGTTATTTTGAGTTACCTGTTTCGTTCTGGGGGTATGCACTGGATACGACAATGTATACTCTGAACTTAGTTCCATCCAAATCAGTACCTTCTACCCCTGTAGAATTGTGGACTGGGAGAAAGCCTAGTCTGAGACATATTCAGATATGGGGGAGTCCAGCACATGTGCTGAAGGCTGATACTGGTAAGTTGGAACCTCGTACAGAGGTGTGCATGTTTGTTGGCTACCCTAAGGGAATGAAAGGTGATTTGTTTTATAATCCTAGAGATCGGAGGGTGATCGTTAGCACGAACGCCAGATTTCTAGAAGAGGATTATGTAATGAACCACAAGCCCAAGAGTAGGATTGTTCTTGAGGAGTTGACAGGGGAAGTCCCGACTTCAGTACCACCGGTACAAGAGGAGATGCCACAAGTCACTGCATCGCGTGTCACAGAGTATACACAGGAGGCACCTCGTCGTAGTGGGAGGGTTGTTAGACAACCTGAGAGATTCATGTTTTTGGGAGAGTCTTCGAACTTAGTCCCTGGTGAACATGAACCTGATCCCTGGACATATGACGAGGCACTCCAAGATAGAGATGCGGTATCTTGGCAAAGAGCGATGAATTTAGAGATAAAATCTATGGATTCTAATCAAGTCTGGGAGCTAGTAGAGCCACCCAATGGTGTAAAAGCCATTGGATGCAAGTGGATCTACAAGAGAAAGAGAGGAGTAGACGGGAAGGTTGAGACCTTCAAAGCTAGGCTTGTTGCGAAAGGGTATACTCAGAAAGAGGGTATCGATTATGAGGAGACCTTTTCGCCGGTAGCTATGCTTAAGTCTATCCGGATTCTCTTATCTATAGATGCTCATATGGATTATGAGATTTGGCAGATGGATGTCAAGACAGCTTTCCTTAACGGAAGTCTTGAGGAGAACATCTATATGCGACAACCAGAGGGATTCATTGCTAAAGGCAAAGAGCATCTTGTATGTAAGCTTAATCGGTCCATTTATGGATTGAAGCAAGCTTCTAGATCTCGGAACATCCGCTTTGATGAGGTAATCCAGTCATATGGATTTATTCAAAATCCGGATGAGCCTTGTGTATATAAGAGATGTGACGGAAACGTAGTGGTATTTCTTGTACTATACGTAGATGACATTTTGTTAGTTGGCAATAATATCAAAGTGTTATCAGACGTAAGGGTATGATTGTCCAAACAGTTTGACATGAAGGACTTGGGAGAAGTGGGACACATCCTTGGTATCAAAGTTATAAGGGATCGCAAGAAAAGGATGTTGTGCTTATCTCAAGCTTCATACATTGACACTATCCTTGCTCGTTTTAGCATGCAGAACTCCAAGAAAGGTTTTCTACCTTTTAGGCATGGAGTTCCTTTATCTAAAGAGATGTGTCCCAAAACATCAAAGGAGATAGAGGACATGAAGGCGGTTCCTTATGCTTCGATGGGAAGCCTTATGTATGCTATGCTATGTATGAGGACCGGATATCTGCCGCTTTTGGGCATGGTTAGCGGATATCGAGTAATCTAGACAGGACAATGGGCTGTGTAAAGCATATATTGAAGTACACGAGAAGGACTAGGGATTATATCTTTGGTTTCTGGGCGGATCAATTAGTCCACTGTGGGTTATACGGATTGGATTTCCAATCGATAGGGACAAGTAAGTCTACCTCGGGGTTTGTGTTTACTTTTGGAGGTGGAGCCATAGTATGGAGGAGTGTCAGCGAAATGTGTGGCGGACTCTACCATGGAAGGCGAGTATGTAGCGCAACCTACGAGGCGGCCAAAGGAAGTGTATGGCTCGGGAACTTCTTGATGGACTTGGATGTGATTCTGGTTTGCCCGAACTATCACAATTTATTGTGATACTTGATGGTGCGATTCTGAAACTCGAAGGAACCACGAGCCCATAAGCGAGTAAACACATAGAGCGCAAGTACCACCTTATCACGAGAGATCGTAAAGCGAGGAGAAGTTGTTGTCGCCAAGATTGCATCGGAGGATAACTGGCGGATCCATTCACTAAGGCCCTTCGGAGCGTTTGATAGGCATGTGGAGGACATGGGGATCAGATGTATGGCAGTGTGATGATGGCATAGTCTTTTAGTATAAGTGGGAGATTGTTGGAATGTATACTGAAAGCCTAGCTCTTTTTGTATGAACATTTTATTTTGGAATAAGAATCACATGATCATTGTTTGCACTTTATATATTTATTATATGTGTGTGCATATTATCTAATATTTTACATTGTAGATAACATGGTGCTTGGTGTGGCACAGAAGATCATGTTATCAGTCCCTTGTAAAATATAAGTAGAGGCTCACAACCAAGATGGTTTTGGATAAACCATTGGCATGGTTGTAGTGTAGCTTAGTATTGTTTTGTCTTGAACATAGAGTTACACTAGTACACTTAGGTGTATTGAGCAGGACCGACATAGAGGTGATTCAATTAATTACTGACTACATAATTGAATCGGACCTCGGATAATATGTTGTACATGCTCTTAATCCCGATATAATAACGGGCACATGTACTTAGTATTTATATTTTTGATTTACCAGAGGGTGAGATTTAGATGGATTAAATCAATATGCCCGGTAAGTTGAGAAATGATATTATTTACATGGTGTGCCGTTGATTATAGGAGGAAACCGTGTCCTATATACTAGGTTGATGATGTCCCCTTGAGGAGCTCATAAGGTTCATCATGTAAACCGAGCTGGTTGACTTAGTCAACATGATGATAAGGTTGAGTGGTACTACTCGAGGAATTAGATGTTAATTAATTGATGGTCAGTAAATCAATTAATTGACGGACATTCGATATCTTAAACACGGGGAGATGAATGTATAAATAATATATGGAGCCCATATTAATTTATGGGGGTTGGTGAGGTAGTTCAATGATGATCCTCTAGTGGAATGGAACATCATTGATGGATCAAGTTTGTGTGGTTCCGATCCATCGGGTGGCCAAGATCCAACTCCTCCTTATGGTCCCTATCGTAGCCTAATATAATCCTAAAGAAGTCAAGATCCAAGAATGTAAAACAAAACTGTAGAACCAACGGTTGGGATTAAATCCCTAGATCCGATGGTTGGGATGAAACCCTAGAACCAACGGTTGGGATTAAATCCCTAGATCCGATGGTTGGGATGAAACCCTAGAATCGACGGTTGGGATTAAATCCCTAGATCCGACGGTTGGGATAAAACCCTAGATCTGACGGTTGGGATGAAACCCTAGATCCGACGGTTGGGATGAAATCCTAGATCCGACGGTTGGGATGAAACCCTAGATCCGACGGTTGGGATAAAACCCTAGATCCGACGGTGGAGATTAAAGGAGGCTTAAGCCCAATTCTATAAATAGAGGGCTTAGGTTGGGCGGCAAGTATGGTTCACTTGGATTAGGGTTTTGCCTCTCAAGTGGTTTAGGCGGCTAGGGTTTTTTGGATTTGGTTTGGGCGGCAACTAGAAGCGAGATTAGGGTTTCCTCCTTTGCTCCTTGGTGGCCGACGCTCATTCCCTTCTCCTCCTTGGTTTTGGCCGGCTCTCTTCCTCCTCCCTTGCTCCTTGGTGGCCGGCGGTTCTCCAACAATTGGTGGCCGACACTTCTCCAACCTCTAGGTGGCCGGTGGCTACCTTGCAACAAGTTGGCCGGCGCTCATTCACTCGTTCCTTGGCCGGCGATTGCATCAAATTCCCTTGCTTGGTGGCCGGTTCTAGAAAGGAAAGGTTTTGTTGGTTCTTCTCTTTGTTCACAGCGGACAAGGAAGGGAAGAACGCGATCTAGAAGGCTTCTACTCGCGGAGGATCTTCGCCCACACGTCGTCCATGAGGAGGATAGGACATACGGTAGAAGATCGTAAGGTATAAAGTTTTACAACTTTATTTTCTGATTTTAGCATGTTATTTTATGTGTTGATTATACAAGAGTGCGTATGTATATATGTTGTATAATCATGGACCCCGAAGACAAACACAAAAATCGACTGGTGAGGTCCATCAGTCGACTGCCAAGAGTTCCGTTGGACAACAACGGTCGGCATCCGACGTGTTCGGAGGCCGTTGTAGTGACGGCAGTCGACTGCCACGGGCGGCAGTCGACTGGTGGTGGCCAACGGGAAGAAGATGGCCCTCTCTATAAAAAGAGAGGGTGTGAGCCTTTGAGAGGCTAATGCTTATACTCCAAACGATCTTCCTAGTGCCCCACAAGCTCTAAACTCTTCTTACTTATTTTTACTCCATTCTATTTGTAAGAAGAGTGATTTTGATTGTAAAGGTTACCTCCACCTAGCTTGGTGCAAAAGAGAGACCATTTAGTGGATTGGTTTAGCGGAGTGATTCACCGAGGACGAATCGGGGACCGTGGATTAGCGGCGTAGCCGTGAACCACGTTACATTCTTTGTTAGCGTTTGTTTTCTCGTATTTCTATTTGCTTGTCTTTATTAGTCTTCCGCTTGCGCTAATTAGTTTTGTAGAAGAGCAAATACCGGCATCCAAACGAAAAGGGCTATTCACCCCCCTCTAGCCGGCCATCCGATCACCAACAAGTGGTATCAGAGCGAGGTTGCTTGTCACCGGACTAACCGCCGCAACAAGCTCTACATCAAAAATGGCCGGCTCAAACATTCACCCACCGAAGTTCGACGGCGAATTCTCTTGGTGGAAAAAGAGAATGGAGGTATTCTTCGAAACCGATTTTGAAATATTGTTAATTATGGAAAACGGTTTCGAGTTGCCTAGGAACGAGAATGGGGAGCCATTGGAAAAATCGAAATGGAGCAAAAGACAAAGAGAGGAGTATTTGGCAAATTCAAAGGCCAAACACCACCTATACAATGTCCTCCCCCAACAAGAAGTCAATAGAATAGGGGAGTGCTCAAGTGCCAAAGAGATGTGGGAGAGATTGGTTGAACTTCATGAAGGCACTTCGGAAGCCAAGCTAGCGAGAAGAGATCTCCTCTGCTCCCAACTCTCAAACATCAAATTAGAAAAGGGAGAAAAGGTAACTTCCCTACATTCTAGATTTAAAGAAATATTAATTGGGATAACAAGTGTAGGTGAGAAGCTATCAAACCGGGATATGGTAATGAAGGCCATAGATGCCTTTCCCCGGTCCTCAAGATGGAGCTCCATGGTGGATTCGTTTTACATCTCCAAGAACTTGGAAGTAAGTACCTTGGAGGAATTTTTCTCAACAATGGAGCTCCACGAAACTAGGCTTGAAGGAATACAAGAGGAGCCTAGAATTCAACCCTCAAGGGGAGTAGCCTTGATGGCCAACAAAGGGAAAAAGAAGATGGAAATCCCTTCCTCCTCATCCGATGAAGCATCTTCCTCCTCCTCCATGGATAGCACCGAAGAGGCATATATGGTAAGGAGGGTAAGACGTGCTTTAAAGGGTTTTCATTTTAACAAATCAAATGATAGGAGTAGAAGACCAAGGGGGAAGGTGATATGCTACAATTGCCAAGGAGAAGGGCACATAAGGGATAATTGTCCCCTCCTAAACAAGAGCAAGGAAGAAAGGAAGAAGAAAGAAGAAAAGAAGAAGAAAAAGGGGAGCAAGAAGAAAGAGGAGAAGAAGGCCAAGGAAAAAGGGAAGGCCATGGCACTCAAAGCCAAGACATGGGATGACCTTGCCTCTTCATCCTCATCCGAAGAAGAAGAGCATGTCTACTCCAATCTAGCCCTAATGGCTCTTCATGACTCGGATTGCTCCTCCTCCACCGAAAATGAAGAATCAAGCTCAAGTGGAGAGAGCTCAAGTCAAGGGGGAGCTTCTACATCATCCTCATCGGAAGAAGAGGACTTGGTAAGTGAGGTAACGAATCTACCCCCTAAACAAATTATGTCTATGATTTCTAGCCTCACTAAGGACTTATTTAGAGCTAAGAAGAAGAACAAAAGCATGTTAGATCAAATTAAGGACCTAGAACAAAAATTAGAAAAAGCATGCTTAAATGAAAATGAAAATATTTCTTCTAGCCTAAATGATGCATGCTCACATGATAATTATGTGCCTTTAGATGTTAGTGATGCATGCATAGAAGAAAATAGGGCATTAAGGGAAAAGGTAGATTATTTAACCAAAGCCCTAGAGAAATTCACAATAGGCTCCAATACCCTTAACATGATAATTGGGAGCCAAAGGGCAAGTTTTAACAAGAAGGGCCTAGGATATAAAGAGAAGAAAAATGAGAAGACCTATAAATGCCTAATTACTAGGGGACAAGACAAAAACAAAGTAATAGCTAAGAAATGGATCCCCAAGGAATTTCTAGTGAACCCCATAGGCAAAAATCTATTTTGGGTTCCAAAATCCATCCTTAAGGGTTAGAAAACCCCTAGGGTAGTCAACCATATGAACTTGACCTATATCATATTTTGGTTGACTTAGGATGACGGGACAACATTTTTTAGATAGTGTTGGGTGATGATAACGTGCCCATAAATAGATAATAATGCTTAAATCATGATGATTAATGTAATTTCTATGCATATGTGTAATCATGATTTATGATATTGATATTTGGCACATTATCATAAGAAATAGGTTTAAATCATGCTTTAGGTGATAACTTGTTTATTATCATCATATAATGCCTAATGCATGGTTATAATTTGATGAAAACATGTATTTCATGATCATAATATGAAATTAAATCATATATGTCATTATGATCATGTAGGTTGTTAGGTTGATACTTAACCATGATAGAATTGCATGAATATATTGGTTAAGTATATACAAATACCCCCTAGGATGCATCTCACACTCACTATAGGATAACTTGATTGCAAACTTAGCATGGGTGAGATATTAGGATGATACAAATGTCCACTAATGTCTATGACATTTAGATGGTCATTTAAAGTATCAAAATAGCAATAATAGACCAATCATAGGGAAGACTTATGTTTAATTAATAGACATATTGCCCAAAGATCATGGTTGGATATTTCATATGTTTTCAAAACAATTTCTTACCTTAAAATACATGTATTCATGTTTTGAAACAATTGGATGCAAAACTAGGTAGCTAACTTGATACTAGAATGATAAAAAACCTAGTGGTTTTTAGAGCTTTTGGATTTTTGGCAAAAACAAGAAAATATGATGAGTTTTCATGAAAAACTATTTTTCATTGATAGATATACTTAAAAGAAATATGTTCCTCGAATTTCATGATTTTTCGAATTTTATGGAATTTTTAATGCATTTCTGAAATTCATCCAGAAAATCAGAAATTGATTCTTTATGCCGGTCATATCGCATGATGATCAGATGGCCCTAAATTAGAATAGTAAAGGCTGAATTCAGTTTTTAAACCAACGAGTGGTATCCAATTTTAAATTAATTTGTGGTATTTCCCTCCATTATACTTGATGCCATGAGTTTATAACTGAGTTTTAATCTTTTTGATGGTGTCAAAGGGGGAGAAATAATTATGTTTAAGTTAATCATTTTAGGGGGAGAAATATATGATAGGGTGAGAAAATTTGCATAGAGAGTTTCGTGGATTAAGGGGGAGTTGCATGTTGTTATATCATGTTTATCTTTACATGCTTTCTTACCCTTAGAATTTATATCAAATGTTTTTACCTAACTTAAACGGATTGCCACACATCAAAAAGGGGGAGATTGTTAGGGCAATCTCTTGCCGTAATATGGTTTTGATGGTGTGGCAAAGGGTTTAAGTTAGGTTGGTATGTTTATTTGATATGTGCGTTGGAGTCTTGCAGGACTTAGTAATTCGCACATGGAGCCTTGGCGGGTTCACCCTCACAACCTCGGTCCTTGAGTCGGTGAAGGATGACTTTGCGGAAGCCGTGCGCTTGGAGCATCCGAGGGATCGCCGGACGAGATGACTTGAAGTGAAGCCAAGGAAGCAGACTTCGGAAGGCAAGAGACGCGAAGGAGCATTGCAGAGCCGTGCGCCTGATGCTGCCGAGGGACGTGGCCGCGAACGAAGAGAGCTTCGGCGAGGGACTTCGAGTGAGATGAGAGAATGAGTGAAATGTAAGTAGCTCATTAGGTGAACTTGGCCGAATGGCTGAGTGTCGGAAACTTGACCGCAAGGGTTAAGGTTTACCCGACCGCCGGAAGCTCAAACTTATGTTAAGTTTGAGTTTCACACGACACCAGTCGACTGCCATGGAATGGCAGTCGACTGCTCTGAGTCGAGTGGGTTCGACTGGTATCCGACTGATGGGTTTATGCCCAGCAGTCGACTGCCATGGAATGACAGTCGACTGCCAGAGGATATCGCGGGCACAGAACCGCTCGTAGCCGACTGGGCGGGACGATTACGGTCGCAATGATCGCGTGAGGTCCATCACCGATCGCTAAGAGTTCCGTTGGACAACAACGGTCGGCATCCGACGTGTTCGGAGGCCGTTGTAGTGACGGCAGTCGACTGCCATGGGCGGCAGTCGACTGGTGGCGGCCAACGGGAAGAAGATGGCCCTCTCTATAAAAAGAGAGGGTGTGAGCCTTTGAGAGGCTAATGCTTATACTCCAAACGATCTTCCTAGTGCCCCACAAGCTCTAAACTCTTCTTACTTGTTTTTACTCCATTCTATTTGTAAGAAGAGTGATTTTGATTGTAAAGGTTACCTCCACCTAGCTTGGTGCAAAGGAGAGACCATTTAGTGGATTGGTTTAGCGGAGTGATTCACCGAGGACGAATCGGGGACCGTGGATTAGCGACGTAGCCGTGAACCACGTTACATTCTTTGTTAGCGTTTGTTTTCTCGTATTTCTATTTGCTTGTCTTTATTAGTCTTCCGCTTGCGCTAATTAGTTTTGTAGACGAGCAAATACCGACATCCAAACGAAAAGGGCTATTCACCCCCCTCTAGCCGGCCATCCGATCACCAACACTAAAATCCTATATATTTTGCTCACATTAATTCCCCCAGACTTAAATCTTTGCTTGTCCTCAAGCAAACCTTAGTGCCATGAAATTTTAAAAATATTGTTCCATACTTAGCATGCTAACTAGATTTATCAAGTGGTATTTTCAATCAAGGCAAAATAGATATGTTCTAAAAATTTACTAAGTTAGCTTCTCGTGCATGTGCTAAGTGAATCTTTTTAAGAGATACTCATTCCACAGTGAGTTAAGTCATCATCTTATAGCTTTTTTAAGGTCTCCGGCTCTTAGGCACTTACCTATCCAAAGCAAGGGTCATTACCTAGATCTAGCACAAATTCTCAAAGGTTGGCTCGGTATTGAGAGAAATTGGTAGGTGTTTCCCCAGTAACCTAACTTGGTCTCAAAGGGGCACCTAATCATTTCCACCCACGACAACTATATTTTTATCCCTCATATTTTTTTCCAATTTTTCTCACTCTCTTTTTCTTTCCCTCTCTTTTTTTTTTCTTTTCTTTCTCTCTTGAGATTTTGATTTTTCCGAATGGGCTTCCACGATCCGAGCATTTCCAGTAACTAAAATGCTAAATCTAGAGTCACATATGGATTCCAAAGTACTAAACTACTGAGATGAATCATAATTAGGTACGTACTAGATTCTCCCTTTCAGAATGTTCGACATGTATAGGTGTAAAAATAAAAGCTAACCAGTGTAAGTCTAGAACATTCATTAGAGCAAATAAAATAAAATACCATGAGATAAATGGAGTTAAGCTACCTATGGAAACAACTCATGAAGAAATCCTTAAAAATATATATATACTGAGGCAACTTAAAGATAGCAAAAGCTAAGTGATGAAAGAAATTAAACAACCTATGCATGAATAATGAATGCTAACTAAAATGCAAATATCAGGAAAGAAACTACTGCTAGAAACAAAATAAATCAAAAATTGGGGTCCCCCCGACTTAAGCGAAGCATACCTCTTAATATGGTGAACGAGGTGGAAAGTCTGGTAGCCTCAGCATCTCGAGATCCTGGGAGAACCTTGTGTTGAGCTGTTGATGCCACATATACAAGTGGTCGATCTGAGATTTGGTTGATGCAGCGTCTGCTCTATGCTCCTCCTCCCTAGCCCACTGTGACTGCTAGGCACACATGTGCTGTTGGTGCAATCGGCCCAGGTTGACTCGAGTTTGACTCGAGCAGTACCTTGATGGTATTTTGATGATAGACAAAACTCATGACATAGGATTGTCATGGGAAAGTCCAACATGGGGTTGGCATGGAAAATCCAAGCATGGAGCTTGGTGTGGAAGTCCAAGGGGGAAGCCTTGGCATGGGAAAGTCCAAAGCATTGCGAAGCCGTGCGCTTGGTGCTTGGCATGGGAAATCCAAAGCATTGCGAAGCCGTGCGCTTGGTGCTTGGTGAGAAATGCATTGCGAAGCCGTGCGCTTGGTGCATGTGGGAAGTCTTGAGGACTTGATAAGTTCACTAGGCTCGGGGTCCTTGAGTCGGTGAAGGATGACATTCTTGGCCGTGCGCTTGGTGCATCCGAGGGACCGCCGGACAGGGAGCGAATGGAGTGAGCCCAAAGGGGAAGCATACTTCTAGGGCATGAGACGAGAAGGATGGCGTTGCGAAGTCGTGCGCTTGGCGCATCCGAGGGACGTAGGCCGAGGGAAGAGAGCCGGTGGGAACTCCATGAGGATGTGGACTTAGCCATGTGGCTAAGACTGAGAGTCGGAGGCTCAAACAACTTGGTGTTTGAAGTTTGCCGGCAGCGATCGGAGCATAGGTGCGATCGGTCCAAGTCGGCCGCATAGGTGCCGGTTCGACTGGTCCAAGTCGACTAGGGTTCGACTGGTGTAAGGCTGTTTTGGTGCTTGCGATCGCGCCATGGGTATGATCGACGATATCGGCAATGATCGCCCATGGGATGGCGATCGGCGATGGAAGTGTCGGGAAGCGCGAGCGCTCGTGGCCGATGCGATCGACTACTAGGTCACGATCAGCCCCAGCGATCGGTAGGAGATCCGTTGGAACTTGTCCGACGTGGATCCGCCATTGTGAGACAACGGACACGAGGGGCGGGCCTTTTGGCGGTCGTGATGGGCGCGATGCGTTATAAATGGAGCTCGAGTTGGAGGATTTCGCCAAGACTTTTGTGAAGCTATTGGAGGGGAATTGCTGCTGCATTCCAGACCTTCAAGAGCCATCTAAAGCAAGCAACAAGCAAGGGTTCAAAGCAAGCGTTGTAAAGTGTTCTTTACGTGTATTTCGTATTTGTCTTTGTATTGCTTGTATTTCATTACTTAGTGTAATTGCTTGTGAGAGGTTTCTCCACCTCCGACGTGTAGTTGAAAAGGAGTGTTATAGTTAGTGCGTCGCATAACTAGAGCTCGAGGAGCTTCGCCGTGGAGTAGGAACCATTCGGTTCAACCACGTAAATCTTGTGTTGTGATTGTGTATTGTTGTTAGTTTCATTATTATTGTTATTTCATGCGCTAACAACAATCGTAGACAACCAACGTAAGAAGAACGAGCAAATTACGACATCAAACGAACGAGGGCTATTCACCCCCCTCTAGCCGGCCATCCGATCCTCTACAAGTGGTATCAGAGCCGAGGTCGCTCTTCAAGGACTAATCGCCAACAAGAAAATGGCGGCTTCATCCATCCACCAAAATTCGATGGAGATTTTGCTTGGTGGAGAAAAAGGATGGAGGTATATCTTGAAACCGATTTTGATTTTATGTTAATTGTAGAAAATGGTTTTAAGATGCCTAGGGATAAAGAAAACAAGCCCATGGAAAAATCAAAATGGACCCAAGACCAAATAAAGGGCTTCAAGACAAATCTCGAGGTAATTAAATTACTTAATGATTTGTTACCTAATCATATTTGGTCTAGATTGGGTGACTATAGGGATGCAAGGGAATTATGGAATAAGATCATGAAATTCCAAGAAAACCCCCAACCGGCACAAATAGAGGAGGATGCCGTAGAAGAAGCACCATCAACATTCGAAGATGTTGATGATTTGGTGAGACCTCCACCTCTAGCATTGAGGGGAGGAAAGACAATCTTCCATCCGAGCAAGAACAAGAAGCATCCACATCCGGAGAAGTGAAGATCAAGAAGAGGCCTCCACCACCTCCCTAGGTAACTCAAGTGTTGTAATTTTAAATAAAAATCACATAATATGCCTTGAGTGTAGGAGAAAGGGCATTACAAGAGCAAATGCCTAAATTGGCTAAGAAGAAGGCATCAACACCAAAAGTCAACCCAAAGTCAAATGATGCCAGTGTTCCCAAAATCAAGAGCAAAGAGCACATTATGTGCTTTAAATGCAATCAAAAGGGACATTACCGAAGCCAATGCCCTAGGGGGAGGAAGAAAGGGCAAGAAGGTGCAACTCATGTAGGGGGAGCTTCTAAAGCTAACCCTAAGGTAAATTTAGTTAATGCACCTTTAATTCCTAGAGTTAAAAAGCATGCTAAGAATTACTTTAGCTCTCTTGCTATTATCAATGAAAAGCATGCTAGGAAAAACAAATATGTTTGTCTAGGTGCCAAGCATGTTTATATGACTAAGGACAAACCTAGGACTCAAAACACTAGACCAATCCTTCCTAAAGAGTCCATTAGGAGAGTAGAAGAGAACTTGGGTATTAATCCCAAGAAATCTAGGCATATGCCTAAGAAGAAAACCAACTCCCAAAAATCAAATGAAAATTCAAAGTTGAGGAAATTGGAGTTGGAAAACCAAGTCTTGAGATCAAGACTTAAGAAAATGGAGAAAACCCTTAGAATTCTAGAAAATTCAATTCTAGGGTCAAATGCCCAAAAGTCAAGACCTAAGGTTCAAAAACGGTCTAAGGGCAAGGAAGGTTTGGGTCACAAACCTAAGCCCAAGAAGACTTATCATAATGTTCCATTTGATTATGGAACAATTTCTAGGTCTAGGAAAACCAAGGCTAATAGGGAAGCTATCCCTAAGTCTAGCCATGGTGTTTGCTTGGTGGCTAAGGACCTAAGGAAAACCAATAAAGCCACTAAGAAGGTCAATGGAGGAGTCACCTCTAGAGTTGACCCAAGTAAGACCCATGTGACTAAGGCTTCAAAGGCTAAAAGGGTCATTAGGAAGGTATCTAGGGAAGTTATCCCTAGGGAATACCTTGTTAACCCAAGGAGCTCCAATAGATATTGGGTTCCTAAGAGCGTGATCGATTCACGCTAAATGGGTTAGGGTGTGTCAACCCTAAGTGGATGGGTAGTTAACCTAACCATAGTAGAGTTGACACATTAGGGTGTGCCAATATGTTTGAGAAGTTAAAAATGATTTAAATTGGCACAATTAGGTCATAGAGGTAATGGTGTGCCATTTCGGGTTTTTGGCACACTAGGGAAATGAATGGCATTAAGGCAAAATTGGTTTAATACTTAGAAATGGCAAATTGATTTTAACACTTAGGTATTTTATACCTTAGTATATTTTCTTGCCATGCTTTATTTGCCTTGCCATGTCATGACATCATTTTCATTTTATCTATAAAAATGTCATGATCATGTTTAAAGTTATGTTTAGATGTCATGTATGATTAGTTATCATTCACATGCCATGACATCATGATATTGGCATATGTTTCTATCTTATATCATATCTATGCCATAATCATCATCATGCACAAATTAAAATGAAATTAAGGACTATGGCATGATTTGATGGGAATCAAATAATATTGCCTAGAAATATGCATGAGACCATTTAAAGAATAAAACCCACATCTCACAAAAATTTGACTCGTATGTGTCTTACACATCTAGATATTGGTGAGATGTTTAGAAAAAGAAAATAAAGGTTTGAAAAACATTTTGAAAACATTTTGAAAAACCTTGGTGAAGCCTATCTTTTGATAGCTATCACCATTGAATGGGATGATACAAAGAGGGCTCTTTATTGAAGCTTTTCTAAACTTTTGAACTTTGTATCAATCTCCTAATTTAATGGGTAAAATAATTTTCCAATATTTTTCACCCATAATGTTTGTGATAAGTAATATACATACCAAATTTTAATATTTATCAGCTTATGTATATTTACTTATGAATTTCGGAAAGTCATTTCAAATGTCAAAATCAAGAATGTAGATCACGATCGCCATGGATGGCAATGATCGATAGTGGCAAAATGATCGATTTTGATTTCAATGACCGCGCCTGTCGATTTCGGGTAAATCTTATTGGTTAGGCCCATGTTCAGCATGTTTTGGTCCCCTAACCACTCCTAACCCTAGGATATGCTTGGGAGAGCATTAGAGAGGGTGGAAATCCATCGGATATGGATTAGGAGTTGGGTTGAGGGTGAGTATCAACTTTAAGGTGGAAGAGAGTTCATTGTTGAACTTTGCCTTAATTTTGATTTGGTTAATGTTCCTATTGGCTTAGGGACTCTCCAAGGACATTGTTGGTACAATGGTCAAGGGGGAGCAAGCCTCTAGGGGGAGGTATCCATCATGGGAAGATGGATGTGTATTTCCTCATGGGAGGAAATTGGGTTGCCTCTCTTTAAGTGATATGGGATCACTAGAAAGATTGTAGGCATGTGTTCCTCCAAGGGAGAGATTGTAAGATCTCATTGGGATATGAGACATTCATACTCTTGGGGAGGACCTTTTTGATGTAATGTCAAAAAGGGGGAGAAGTTACCAAGTTACCAATTAGGGTTCATTGGAATTCTCATTGGGATATGAGAATTGCCAATATGGGAGAATTGGTAGACTTGAGATGGTAGTTTTGTCAATCATCAAAAAGGGGGAGATTGTTGGTGCAATCGGCCCAGGTTGACTCGAGTTTGACTCGAGCAGTACCTTGATGGTATTTTGATGATAGACAAAACTCATGACATAGGATTGTCATGGGAAAGTCCAACATGGGGTTGGCATGGAAAATCCAAGCATGGAGCTTGGTGTGGAAGTCCAAGGGGGAAGCCTTGGCATGGGAAAGTCCAAAGCATTGCGAAGCCGTGCGCTTGGTGCTTGGCATGGGAAATCCAAAGCATTGCGAAGCCGTGCGCTTGGTGCTTGGTGAGAAATGCATTGCGAAGCCGTGCGCTTGGTGCATGTGGGAAGTCTTGAGGACTTGGTAAGTTCACTAGGCTCGGGGTCCTTGAGTCGGTGAAGGATGGCATTGCGAAGCCGTGCGCTTGATGCATCCGAGGGACCGCCGGACGGGGAGCGAATGGAGTGAGCCCAAAGGGAAGCATACTTCTAGGGCATGAGACGAGAAGGATGGCGTTGCGAAGCCGTGCGCTTGGCGCATCCGAGGGACGTAGGCCGAGGGAAGAGAGCTTCGGTGGGGAACTCCATGAGGGATGTGGACTTAGCCAAGTGGCTAAGACTGAGTGTCGGAGGCTCAAACAACTTGGTGTTTGAAGTTTGCCGACGATCGGCATAGGTGCGGCCGATCGTCCAAGTCGATCGGGCATAGGTGCGATTCGGTCCAAGTCGATCGGCAGCATAGGTGCCGATTCGGCCGATCGTCCAAGTCGACTAGGGTTCGACCGTGTAAGGTCAGTGTTTTAGGCTTGGCGCGATCGCCATGGGATCGATGATCGATAAGATCGGTGACGCCATGGGGATGGCAATGATCGATGGAAGTGTCGAGCACGATCGCCTCCGTGAGCCGATCGGGCGGTCGACTACTAGGTCACTGATCGACTACCACCGCGCGATCGCAGTAGGAGATCCGTTGGAACTTGTCCGACGTGGATCTGGCCGTTATGAGACAACGGACACAGGGGCAATGATCGGGCCTTTTGGCACCGATCGATGGGCGCGAAAATGGAGCTCGAGTTGGAGGATTTCGCCAAGACTTTTGTGAAGCTATTGGAGGGGAATTGCTACTGCATTCCAGACCTTCAAGAGTCATCTAAAGCAAGCAACAAGCAAGGGTTCAAAGCAAGCGTTGTAAAATGTTCTTTACGTGTATTTCGTATTTGTCTTTGTATTGCTTGTATTTCATTACTTAGTGTAATTGCTTGTGAGAGGTTTCTCCACCTCCGACGTGTAGTTGAAAAGGAGTGTTATAGTTAGTGCCGTGCGCATAACTAGAGCTCGAGGAGCTCGCCCGTGGAGTAGGAACCATTCGGTTCCGAACCACGTAAATCTTGTGTTGTGATTGTGTATTGTTGTTAGTTTCATTATTATTGTTATTCCGCTGCGCTAACAACAATCGTAGACAACCAACGTAAGAAGAACGAGCAAATTACGACATCAAACGAACGAGGGCTATTCACCCCCCTCTAGCCGGCCATCCGATCCTCTACAAGTGCTACCAGACCTCCTGACGGTAGGTAGCCTCTTCCTGGCGATGGGTAACCTTCTCTTGAAAATAAACTTGGGCCTCTTCGTAGAACTCCTCGGCCCACTGGAAGTGCTCCCGTAAGCCTGAAAAATCTGCCTACGTATAGGAGTTGTGATCCTCTCATCGCTGCCCCTGCATCTGCTGCTCGGCGTATATGTCATCGAGGCATGATTGGAACTCTGAGAAGTCATAGGCGGATGTGCCTACATCCTGCTTAAAAGTAGGAAAAGAAGGTGGTGCAGGTGCAGGCTCTCTACGTGGACTAGATGGTCTCCTATACCTATAAAAATAAACACACAGTGTGACCCTTTTTATCCCTTGAGCAACATGATCGTGTGTGCCACTGGGAGATGAGTCAGCTTGGGGCATGGTCGTGTGAAACCACACAGTCTAGTTGTGTGCCCCTCTGTTTCTTTCCCAAAGTGCACCATGGTCTAAATTCTCCCACACGCTCCACCATGTAGGCTCA
This sequence comes from Wurfbainia villosa, assembly GCA_025175895.1. Classification (NCBI taxonomy): domain Eukaryota; kingdom Viridiplantae; phylum Streptophyta; class Magnoliopsida; order Zingiberales; family Zingiberaceae; genus Wurfbainia; species Wurfbainia villosa. The sequence continues at coordinate 29,754,689 of CM045992.1, read as the reverse complement.
AAATGATTTTTGTTTCTACTTAGCAAGTTTTTTTTCAATCCTCAAACTATTTGCAAAAATGTAACTGACCATAAAACAAAGTCTAAATTATACACATGAATGCAATAAAATTAAAACAACTAAAGATAAAACTTGGGTTGCCTCCCAAGAAACGCTTTGTTTAAGGTCTTTTATCTTGACCACACTCCTATGTCTCATCTTGGCTTTAGTGACCCAAGGAGATTGTTCTCCCTCCCCTTCTTGATGTTTTTGAATCTTGCTCATGGAGGAGCAAGATATTTGCTCACTTTTCGCCACTTGCCTTTTGGTCCCCCATCACTATGTCTCTTAAATTTTGCTTGTGGAGAGGCAAGATATTTATTAGCTGCTTTCCTTGGCTCAAGATTGAACATGCTTAGCCTCAAGTAATCATTGGGAGTTTGATCATGATATTCCATTGTGTCCAAATGTTGTAAATAATGTAACTCGCCACAGACATCCTCACCACAAGATTGATTAGTAGATTTTATTATGTCGAATGAAATTTTATCATCACAATTCACTAAAAGGCCTTCGTTATTAGTAACTATAGTTTCAGTGAGGGTTAGGGTAGGCTCTTCTATATCCTTGAGGTTAGGAGGTGTTTTTATTGAAGCAATGCACTCCTCGATTAAAGTATCAATTATATAATCCTCAAGTTCTTCTTCAAGTGGCGATTGAATGGATTGTCCTTCACTTCATATGTCATCTACGTCCTCCTCATCTGTTCGCTCAAAGTGAGTCTTCGCCATATTGGATGTAATCCAGTCATCAAAGCCACCTTCTCATCATTTAGTTTCTTCTCTTGCTAGATCTCATTGCATAAGCTCTGTGAATTGTCGGCTATCCTCCTGACATTCCCTAGTAAAATTATCTAGCAGGGCTTCTAAGTGAGGACTTGATTCTAGATAAAATTCACATGGTGATCCATAGCTCTCATTCTCACTTGGGAAACAATATTGAGGGTTCAAGTATTCAGGGTCATAACTATATGAATAAGAATTATCTCATGGCCGCTGGTTGTAATCATAGGTGACATCTTCTTGTTCAAATTGTGAAGGTTCAAATATATCCGGACAATCATTAATGGTATGTCATGTTTCACCACAATGCTCACAATAAATGTTACTAAAACTCATAGCATTAACTTGACCATAATCATGAGAAAAAGCATGCATGTTTATCTACAAGAAAATATGAATAAGGAAAGGAATAGCAGTGCCACAGCAAGAGACTAAAGCTGCTAGAACTATGATTAATCTAAAAGAAAAACTGCTAGAAGATAACTAAAGCTAAAAGAAAAATAAAATCTAAATTAGAACCAAATTAAATTGCAAAGAAATAAAAACTAGGAAAAATAAACCTAAACTAGGTCTAATCTAAACTATCCACTTTCGATTCGATATCGAATCAATAGTCCCCGGCAACGGCACCAAAAACTTGATGCACACAAATGCATCCTCAAATCTCACGACGGGAATCATCGAGGGCTCAAAGCGCACGCTCGCACTTAACGCCTGTAAGTGCACGGATGTCGTCAAGTAATAAATAGATTATCGATCCCATAGGGACTGAGATTCGAGTACCGATTGTTCGGTGGACATTCTTGTTCGAAGTTTGGTTCTAGCGGTTGTGATTACAAGGATTGGTGGCGGTCTTAACTCTAGTATGGTGTCACACAGAAGAAGAGAAGGGTTTCTATGATTCTTTAGAGGGAATTCTAGGATTTTGATTTCTCTTGTGCGTCGCAAAATATGCTACCAATTGGGTGTTGTCTATACGTCTAACTATGGTCTTGTGGAAGGGACATCATACACTTCCCCGATGAGCCATCACATCTATCAGTAATTACCTCTGCCATACCAGGTCGACCCTTGCCTTTAGGACGGGGTAGGCAGTACGAGGATGCCAAATCAATCTTTGTAATGAATCGAAATGTGTCTCATTCTCGACTCTATCACACCCTTCTGTCCGCAGTTACCGGAGAGAGGTCAACCCTTAGGCTCCTCCTTAGTTCTCCTAAATCTTTGATACGTGGGTTTTCATCCCTTGTATCAGCTACTCACAGTAGATATAAAGACAAATGAATAACTATCAATCTAAACAAACATCAATTGCAAATATGAATTCAAGAACATAAATATATTTGAAATAGCATGTTCTACACACACAAACTACTCCCTAATCCTAGAATCGAAGATTCTACTCCATGAATACGAGAAGAGAAATACAAAGCATAATTGAATTCATAGAAACAATGTAAATTGCACAAGGAACATGAATTACAATGCACTGTGGCTCTTCTCTCTGGCATTGAAGTGTAGAACTTTATCCTAAAGCGACTTCCTTCCTCCCCGTTGTGAATTTTCGATGATTTTTAGGGCATCGGTGTGTCGTCCCGACCATCGGGCCTCCCTCTAGGTTTGGGTGTAGCTTTCCTTATATAGACATGAGGCTGGATCTTCCCAAAACCCGAAAAAAACCTAATCGCATCAAAATCATCCCAATGCCACATGACCATGTGGATTCACATGGTCAGGCCATGTGTGGCGCTGGTTCATTATCTAGGGTCGGGCGTGTGGATCCATAGGGTCAGGTCATGTGTCCTTCTATTCTAGCTGCCAAATGTCTTTCTTTTTCTCTAAAAGTGCATCATTTTTTTCGTAGAATGTTGTCCTGCACATAAAACCACAAAGAGCAAATCTCCGAACTAGAAAATAGAAAATGCATGCAAAAATAGTATGATATGCATGAAACAAGTATAAAATGCAACGAGATGTGAGAAAAATCTACTCCTAAAACCCTATATGTTTTTCTCACATCACGGTACTGTTGGCAGTCGACTGGGGCCTTATAGCAGTCAACTGCCAAGCGAAAATTCAGGTCGCGTGGAGGCTTAAAAGGAGCTCGACGTGAGGGATTTCCACAGTGATTTCTTGGGCATTTTTGAGGCAATTTGCTGGCACAAATCAGAGGCTTCAAGCATGGTTCAAGCGATCAACAAGAAAGCATTCAAAAGAGCATTTGTAAAGTTTTCTTTACATAGATTGTTGTATTCATTTTGTATTTGCTTATTTTATCTTGTATTACTTTTGTAATCACTTGTATGAGGTTTATCCACCTCTGACGTGTTGTCGAGAAGGATTTTTATTAATGGTGTTATCATCACTAGAGCTCGTTGAGCTCACCCTGTGGAGTAGGAACCCTAAGGTTCCAAACCACGTATATCGTTGTGTATTTGTGATTGTGCTTGTGCTTTTATTTTTGTCTTTCTATATTTCCTCTGCATACTAATCAAATTATAGCAAATACGCGAACAAATTCCATCGACATATGACACGTTATTCACCCCTCTCTAGCAACGTCCAATTCCCCACAGTGTCTAGTGGCCAAGGTTTCCATGAAACCTAGGAAGACCACTAAGAAGATTACTAGGGAGGCAATCCCTAAGGTTAACCATGACAAGACCCAAATGACCAAGGCTACCAAGCCTAGAAGGATCATTAGGAGGGTATCTTGGGAAGTCAACCCTAAGGAATGCCTAGTAAATCCAAGGGGCTCAAATAGGTTTTGGATTCCTAGAAGCGTGATTGATTCATGCTAAATGGGTTAGGGTGTGTCAACCCTAAGTGGATGAATAGTTAACCTAAAGGATATGTTTGATTATAATCCTAAAGGATGTTAGGATGTGCCAATATCATTTAAGAAGTTTGATGAGTTGATCAAATTGGCACAAGTTAGGTCTCAGAGTCCTGGTGTGCCATTTTGGGTTTTTGGCACACTGGGAGAAGAGTGATAATATGGTAAAATGAATTTAATTCTAACAAATGGCAACAAATATGAAAATTTAGGTATTCTTATGCCTTATATTTTATTTTTCATGCCTTGATTGTCATATGTCATGTCATGACATCATATTTTATCTTTATCATATAAAATACCATGATTAATTTCTAGGGTTTAGTTTTGTGTCATGTATGTTTAGTTATTATTTATATGCCATGACATCATGATTTTTGGCACATGCGTAGTTATGCTATCATTATATGCCATTATCATATCTCGTGCATTTAAGTTAATTAAAATTGATTTAAGGACAATGGCATGACTTGAAGTCCCATGTATAAGGGAATCAAGTAGTTGCCTTAGAAAAATTCATGAGACCATAGGTTAGGATGAACAAAACCCACATCTCACATCAAATTGACATGTGTGTATTTTTAAACACCCTAGACACATGTGAGATGCTAGAAAATGAGTTAAGTTCAAGGTGCATAAATTTTGCATCTAGGTGAACTAAAACTCATCCTACCATGGTGGACCATGGGGAAAGCTAATGTGCAAGTCATGTGCAATAAGTCCATTGATCATGATGCAATATAGGTTTCCAAAAATATTTTAAAATTATTTTAGAAAATCTTGGTGAAGTATATCTTTTGATAGCAATCACCATTGATAGAGTTGATACAAAGTAGGGTCAAAACTTTAAACTTTTCAATAGTTTTGAACTTTATGTCAATGTCATTATTTTATGAGTATTTTATTTTTTCCAATAGTTTCATCCATTATGATTGACTTAAGTATTATACGTATGAAGTTTCAAGATTTTTCAAATTACGTATAATTACTTATGTATTTTGTAATTTTGTTTTTTGAAACTGAATTTCTGCATTTGCAGAAATCAGTCGACTGCTGGTTATGGCAGTTGACTGGCGTTAAGGTTAGTCGACTGTTGGCTGACAAAGTCGATTGTCAGGCCTGATTTCGAGTAAACAAGGTTTGTTTAGTGTGATTTCAGCTATGTTTGGCTACCCTAACTACTCCTAACCCTAGAATATGTTTTGGAAAGCATTGAAAAGGGTGAAAATCCATTGGATATGGATTAGGAGAGTTGTTTGGGTGTGTATTAAATTTTAAGGTGTGTGAAAGTTCAAGGTTGAACATTTAACCTTAATTTTCATAGTCTAGTGTTCCTATAGGCTTAGGGACTCTCCAAGGATATTGTTGGTGCAATGGTCAAGGGGGAGCAAACCTTTAGGGGGAGGATATCCATCATGGGATGATGGATGTGTTCTTCTTCATTAGGAGGAGAATTGGGAGAAAATTTAGAGATTAAAGGATTGCCTCTCTTTAGTGATATGGGACTCATCACTAGGAAGAGTGAAGGCATCCTAGATATTTTTGGACTAAGAGGGAGATTGTAATATCTCATTGTGATATGAGACATTGACACCCTTGGGGAGAACCTTTTTGATGTATGTCAAAAAGGGGGAGAATTGATGGGAAAATCAATGGGAGAATTTGGGTTTACTAATTTGGGAGAATGGTAAGGAGATTTAAGTTAGGTGGACGAACTCAAAGGTGTTTGTGGTTTTGTCAAACATCAAAAAGGGGGAGATTGTTGGTGTAATCGACCCAGGTCACGATTGACCAGACTCGAGTTTGACTCGAGCAATATTTTGATGTTCGACAAAATGTATGACAATGTGATTGTCATGGGAAAGTCCAAGTCATGGATACTTAGCATGGAAAATCCAAGTGGGACACTTGGCAATTGGAAAGTCCAAGCATGGGTCTTAGCAAAGGAAAGTCCAAGCTTGAGTCTTGGCAATTGGAAAGTCCAACATGGGTTGGCAAGGAAAGTCCAAGGGTTGATATTGGCGGCATAAAATCCAAGGGTGGAGTCTTAGCAGCATAAGTCCAATGGTTTGGTAGCGTAAAGTCCAAGCGTGTGTCTTGGCAGCGTAAGCCCAAATGTGCCTTGGCAGTATAGACCATGTTAGCATAACATAGCCGATGGAAGCACCTGAAAGCTAACGTATGGATGAACAAGTCATAAATGACTTAAAGGGATCCAATAGGTGTAAGGTTGATGGAGGTGACTAGAAGGCTTAGGTTTAGGCTAAAGGTGGTCTAGCAAGTATGAGGGCATCATACTTGGGATTAAACCTCATGGTTAAGGTTATCACCAATCGGGCTTTGAGCAATGATCGTCAAGTGTTTTTGACATTAAGCCGAGCCGATACTTGAGCAATCGATCGATTATGACTAGTCGACTAGGATTCGACTATGGAAAAAGGCCTTGGTAGTCGACTGCCAACATTGGGCAGTCGATTGATGGCTTGATCAGTCGACTAACATGGAGGTCAGCCGACTGATGGTCGAGGAAATAGGCACAGAATGTTTCTGAGTCAACTACTAGGGTTTGACAATCGAGTGGAAGCATGATCAATCGACTGATGGTCTATCTGTTGGAACTTATCCAGCGTGGCTCGAACCGTTATGAGACAAAGGCTATAGGAGTAGTCAACTGATGGTCGTGATCAGTCGACTGCTAGGCGAAATCCAGCTTGAATGCAGGTTATAAAAGCAGCTCATGGACGAGGATTTGACAATGGTTCTTTGAGGCAATTTGGAGGAGATTTTCTATTGCAATCCAGACCTTCAAGGCTCTTCTCAAGATACCAAAAGCAAGCATTCTAGTTCACATTGTGTAAAGTTTTCTTTACTTGCATTTGTGTAGTTTACTTGTATTTGTTTCTTATTGTTGTAAGAACCTTTGTATGAGGTTTCTCCGCCTCCAACTTGTTGTCAAGGAGTATTTGATTATTAGTGGTGTTTGGCATCGCTAGAGCTCATTTGAGCTCAATCCATGGAGTAGGAACCCTAAGGTTTCGAACCACATTATATTTGGTATTGTGGATTGTATTTGTGTTTGTCTTTTATATTTTTTTGTATCATTTCTATATTTCGCTGCTTACTAACAATCATAGACAAGCATGCGATCGATTTCCATCTATGTAACATATGCACCATTCACCACCCCCCCTCTAGCGACGTACCGATTCCCAACAACATTTTCCCTTTTGCAGTGAATTGCAAAACACAGAATCATGACATAGAAATAGTGTTCTTCTTCTTCCTTGTACTTGAGCAGCTGCAGCGACGCTTCATCCTCGTGCACGAATGGCTGCCGCGACGCTTCTCCCTCACTCACATGAGTGGCGGCCTCTCTCTAGCCGACGACAGTGACAGCTTCGGCACCCCACTTCCGGCGACCTTCCTTCCATTCATCTGGTAGCAATCTCATCCCATCCACTAATAGACGAGATGCTGGGATTCAGACAACTCGTCGGCAGCTAGCAATGGTGGTGATTCCGATAATTCCACCCTCTTCATCGGTTCCCACTCCCTTCCTGTGGTGCTAATTGGGTCGCTCCGCTTCGATTCCATCCATTGGCTATGTCGATTGGGCAGCTCCGCCAACCATCATCGGTGAAGAGTTCTACTGCCACTGTACTAGTTCCCATCCCTTCCTGCGACACTGATTGGGCCACTCCGCTTCGACATTCATCCATTGGCTCTGCCGATTAGGCAGCTCACCATCCTCAACCGGAGCAGTAGGCTCGCATCCATCCAGTTCAGCACTTTTCAAAGGATTTCTGACAAGGATTCCATCCATTGGTTGCACTGATTAGGTAGCTTCGCCATCCACCGTCAGAGGAAGTTGTTCGGGTCATCACCGTCACCGGAGAGGGAGGTCACTTCTCCGGGTGTTGTGGATCGTCGATTTATTATCTTTGGAATTTAATTGGATAGTTTGTTTACATTATATTTGGATTAGTGAATTGAGTTTGTTATCATCCCCCAATTGTTGTTGTTGTTGTAGGTTCAATCATAGCTTAAGTTATTGACTTGTAGTTTAGTTTGTAGTTAGTTTGTAGATTGACTTGTAGTTTAGTTTGTAATTAGTTTGTAGTTTGATCTGTAGTTAGATTGTAGCTTATCTTGTAGTTTACATTGTAGTTAATTCGTAGTTTGTCTTAGAGTTTAATTTGTAGTTTCATTTGGATGTTTATCTTGTTGTTTCCTTTAATGCTTAATTGTGATGCTTGATTCTAGATTTTAATTCGGTTGGTTTATCCTGCTGTTAATTAGGAGCATAGCTGTAGTTTATTTTGTAGGTTATGAATTAGTGTTAGTTAGTTGCAACTTTCCTTAATGTTGGATTAGCTTTCAATTATTCGTGTTGATAGCTTTCAATTTGTCGTTCATGAATTATTTGTGCTTAGTTGCAACTTTTCTTAGTTGTTGATTAGGTTAATGGTTCCTTAGCTTAATTGTTTGTTAGTTTGATTACTTGTCTGTTTGAGTGCTATTTCCATTAGTCAAAGGTGTTTAATAATAGGTTAGATTTATTTCATGTGTTTCTTTACACTCATGTTATTCTGCATTTGAATTGTTGTTTGAATTCCTATACTGTCTTTATGTTTTTTAATGCCCTTATTTGAATGCTTAGTTTATATGTTCTTTAATTTCGTTATCATCGTAGTTTAGTTAGATTGACGTTTTAATTTCTTGCATTTTTTTTCATGCAGTAGGATCAATTTTTTAAATTCCAAACCCCCAATTGAAATGGAAAATCCAAAGAAATAATTAATAATCCTAAGACTACTATTCTACCGATTACACTCGTTGGGAAACGATCCAGGTCGTCCATTATGTTATATTAGTGTAGGGAGGGTTTTGGTAATTAATTTGGAACGGTACCACGATAATTCACCGTACATCAAAATTTTGGCATCGTTGCCGGGGAGTGTAATGGTGCTTAGTAGACTTAGGATTGTTTATCTATTTTTCTAAAAAAAAATTGTTTAGGGCTTTATTCTATCATTTTCTGTATATCCATGTATTTTGTCATGTCTACTTCCTATGTCTTTTAATGTGTTTGTTGGTGTTTTAGGAAAGACCAAGAATTATATTTTCTGATAAACATGGATCTGTATTATCAGCAATATGAAGACTACAGTGGATCAAATTGCAGCTAGATTAAATTGCAACATCCATCATCTAGATGCAAGAACAAGAGTTCATTCAGCCTCCGTCAGAGAACATTTCTATGGATATTGATGCGCTTAGGGAGATGGATTGTGGAGTGGGTGATAGGTATATCTGTGATTTAGCTACTCCATAGGACTCCTATGAATCATTGTGTTGTGATGTGATTTTGGACACTAATGGATGTGAATTCATTGATGAAGTTGCTATTGTGTCAGATGTTGAGGATGATGACACAGGAGTGGTGTGTTGGGGAATTAACCGTCGCTAGAGGGGGTGAATAGTATTTTGACATTGCGTGATACAATTCGTTCACGTGTTTACCTATGATTGTTAGTACGCCATGGAATATAGAAATAATACAAACAAAAACACAATCACAAATAAAAGCATAAGAACACAACAATATAACGTGGTTCGGAACCTTAAGGTTCCTACTCCACGAGTTGAGCTCAACGAGCTTGAGTGATGATAACACCACTAATAAAACTCCTTCTCGACAACACGTCAGAGACGAAGAAACCTCGTACAAGTGATTATAAAAGTAATACGAGGTAAAACAAGAAAATACAAAATGAATACACAAAAGAATGCAAAGAACACTTTACAAATGATTGCTTGTTAATTGCTTGAACTGTGCTTGAAGACCTTGATTTGCACCAGTAAATCACCTTAAAAATGCTCAAGAAATCACTGTGGAAATCCCTCTCGTCGAGCTCCTTTTAAGCCTCCTCGCGACCTAAATTTTTGCCTGGCAATCGACTGCCATAAGTCCCCAGTCGACTGCCAACAGTGTCATTGTGAGACAACGAACTTAATCTACATCAACATTCAAGCCAACGGTTACATTGGCAGTCGACTGCCATAACCCAATAGTCGACTACCAAGGTCGTAGCTGACTGACCAGTCGGCTACCAAGCATTCTGCTCCCGCAACCCTAACCAGCAATCAACTTCCATCCATGGGAGTTGACTGCTCAAGCCATCAATCGACTACCCAATGCTGGCAATCGACTGACAAGCTATTTCCTATAGTCAAACACTAGTCAAGTTAAAGTAGTTCGACTGGCCATAATCTCAACTACTGGGTTATGGCAGTCGACTGCCCAATGCTGGTAGTCTACTAACAAGTTATTTCCTATAGTCGAACACTAGTCAAGTCCGAGCAATTCGATTGGCTATAATCCCAGTCGACTATTGCAAGTCGACTCGGCTACCAGTGTCAAAACACTTGACCAACTGGTCCATAACCTCAGTCGACTGACAAACCTCAAACATAAAGTTTAACCCCAAGTATGATGCCCTCATACTTGCTAGACCACCCTTAGCCTAGACCTAAGCCTTCTAGCCACCTCCATCAACCTCACGCCTATCATATCTTTCTAAGTTATCCATGACTTGTTCATCCATATGCTAGCCTTAAGGTGCTTCCATCGGTTATTGTCATGCTAAGCTAGTCTCTACCACCAAGGCACATTTGGGCTTACGTTACCAAGACTACCGCTTGGACTTTACGCTGCCAAACCATTGGACTTATGCTACCAAGACTCCTGCTTGAACTTTACGCTGCCAATATCAAACCCCTTGGACTTTCCATTTGCCAAGACTCAAGCTTGGACTTTCCTTGCCGACCCATGTTGGACTTTCCATTTGGCAAGACTCAAGCTTATACTTTCCTTTGCTAAGACCCATGCTTGGACTTTCCTTGCCAACCCATGTTGGACTTTCCAATTGCCAAGACTCAAGCTTAGACTTTCCCTTGCCAAGACTTATGCTTGGACTTTCAATGCCAAGTACCCATGACTTAGACTTTCCCATTGCCAAGTGTCTCACTTGGACTTTCCATGCCAAGTACATAAGACTTGGACTTCTCCATCATATGGTCAACCCCATGTCAACCATATAGTCAAACAAGGTCAAACTATTGTCAAACATCAAAATACCACTCGAGTCAAACTCGAGTCCGGTCAATCATGACCCTGGTCAATTGCACTAACAATCTCTCCAAAATATTGTCAAACATCAAAACACTACTTGAGTCTGGTCAATCGTTACCTGAGTTGATTGTACAAACAATCTTCTCCTTTTTGATGTTTGACAAAAACCCCAAAACTATTGAGTTAGGCTACCTAACTCAAATCTCCTTACCAATTCTCCCAAATTGGTAATTTCATAAATTCGCTCCCTTTTCGACATACATCAAAAAGGTTCTCTGCCCAAAGAGGTCAATGTCTCATATCCCAATGAGATATTACAATCTCCCCCTTTATCCAAAACATCTAAGATGCCTTCACTCTTCCTAGTGATAAGTCTCATATCACTTAAGAAAGGATTTCTATAAACTCTCCCAATTCCCAAATTAGGCATCTCATATTCTCCCAAAAATTCTTCCCCTTATAAGGAAGAATACATCCATCATCCCATGATGGATAACCTCGTCCTAAAGGCTTGCTCTCCCTTGACCATTGCACCAACAATGTCCTTGGAGAGTCCCTAAGCCTATAAGAACACTAAACCATCAAAATTAAGGTCAAAAGTTAAACCTTGAACTCTCACACATCTTAAAATTGATACACACCCTAAACAACTCTCCTAATCCATATCCAATGGATTTTCACCCTTTTTAATGCTTTCCAAAGCATATCCTAGGGTTATGAGAAGTTAGGGTAACCTAGCATAGCTAAAACATAGGCTAAACATCCTTGTTTACCTGAAATTAGCTCTAGAAATCGACTCTTACAGTCACCAATCGACTGCCATTGATGCCAGTCGACTGCCATAGACAGCAGTCGACTAATTTCTACAAATGCAAAAATTAGAATTTAGAAATGATTTTCGAAAAATCATAAGTAAATATAAGTATTTTGAAAAATCTTGAAAATTCATACGTACATTACTAATAACAAATACAATGGGTGAAAAATATTTGAAAATTAAATTACCCATAAAATTAGGAGATTGACACAAAGTTCAAAACCATTGAAATGTTCAATGTTTTGGCCCTACTTTGTATCAACTCCATCAATGGTGATTGCTATTAAAAGATAGATTTCACCAAGATTTTATAAAATATTTTTGAAAACCTATATTGGATCATGATCAATGGGCTCAATGCACATGACTTGCACATTAGCTTTCCCCATGATCTACCCATGATATAAGATGAGTTTGAGTTCATCTAGATGTAAAAACTATGCACCTTGAACTTCATTAATTTCCTAGCATCTCACATGTGTCTAAGGTGTTTGAAAACACACACAAGTCAATTTGATGTGAGATTTGAGTTTTGGTTATGCCTATAGTAAGGTCTCATGCATTTTCTAAGACAACACTACTTGATTCCCTTATACATGAGACTTCAAGTCATGTCATAGTCCTTAACTCAATTTTATTAATGCATGAAATATTATCATGGCATACATGATAGCATAAATAAGCATGTCCAATGATCATGATGTCTTTGCATATGATTAAATTTAAATATACATGACATAAACCAAGGCATGATCATGACATATAAATGATAAGAATAAAAATGATATCATGACATGGTATATGGCACATAAAGCATGGCAAATAAAAGGTATAGGTATAACAATACCTAAAATTTAATATTAATTATCATTTATTATTATTAAGTCCATTTTCCCATATTACTACTAATCCCCCAAGTGTTCCAAAAACCCAAAATGACACACTATGACTCTAAGACCTAAATTGTGTAAATTTGATCAAATTATCAAACTTCTTAAATAATATTGGCGCATCCTAAAATCTTTTAAGATTTAAATTCAAACCTATTTCCAAGGTATCCATAACTTTAGAAATGACCTAAAGTACCACCTTTACCATGGTTAGGTTAACTATCCATCCATTTAAAGTTGGCACAACCTAATCCATTTAGCATGAATCAATCACACTCCTAGGAACCCAATACCTATTTGAGATCCTTGGGTTAACTAGGTATTCCTTAGGGATAACTTCCCTAGATACCCTCCTAATGACCCTTCTAGGCTTCGTAGCCTTGGTTATTTGGGTCTTGCCTAGGTTAGCTCTAAGGATAACTCCCCTTGTAACCTTCTTAGTGGCTTCTAACCTTAGCCACTAGACATTTGTGTTGGTGTAGGGGCACCAGATAATCGAACCTAGCTTTTGATTATGGCAAAGATCCAAAGTTAAGGCCATATTGTTATCTCATGAGATGAATTAAGTGTGCATGAAATGGTTAAGCTAAGCTGAAGGTCAGTGACACCCGGAGAATCTCGAGTCAGGAAACCGTGGTGGTCTGGCAATACGGGGGAACTTCATGGGAGTCGAAGAACATAGGTGGAAGACCAGAAGCAAAGCGACAGGTCATAAAGGACCAGAGGTAAGCACGAGTGCGAAGAGAGATGGTAAGGTCGTGTCCTCTATACGGGGACGACCGTAGGTGACGATCCGACTAAGACTTCTAGTGAAAGGTCTAGGTCGAGATCGGACAGTAAGGAACCGTCATATTTACCATTTTCGTGCTAACCTCTTATTGCAGGGAAGTGGCCAGGATGGTAATCGACTGCTGGTCATTGGACAGTCGACAGAAGCACATCAGTCGACTGATGGAAGGCATCAGTCGACTGATGGAAGGCATCAGTCGACTGATGGTGACGAATCAGCCTTTTGTGCTAGGTCAATGATGCGCACGAACGCGACCTCAAATCTCGTGATGGAGACCGTCGAGGACTCAAAGCGCGCACTCGCACTCAATGCCCGCAAGTGCACGGATGTCATCAAGTAATAAAGATTATCGATCTCATAGGGATTGAGATTCGAATACCAATATACTCAGTGGTTGTAATTGTTCGGACGTAACTCTAAGAGGTTTCGATTGGTGAGGGCTGTCGGTGGACTTTACTCTATACGGTGTCACACGGAGGAGGAAAAGAGTGTGCCGAGGTCTTCAAAGGAGATTCTAGGACTTCGGTTTCGCTTGTGCATCACAAAACAATGTTGTCAATTGCGTTGTCTAGATGTTTAGCTATGGTTTTGTGGAAGGGACATCATACACTCTCCCGCAGAGCCGCCACATCTACCGGGAGCTACCTCCGCCTAAAAGGATGGGATAGACGATACGAGGATGCCAAATCAATCCCTACGATGAACCGTTTCCGATTTCACCGCACCCTTCTACCCACAGTTACAGGAGATCAGGTTTACCTTTAGGTTTCTTATATAAAATCCCCTAAATCTTATATACGAGGGATGTCACCCCTCGTATCGCTAAGCACAGCAGATAGAAAACTAAACACGCATAGATTATAGTAAAAACAACTACCAATTGTCAAATAAAATTCAAAGGCAAATTTAACATGAACCAACATTGTAATGTGTACACAAGCTACTCCCTAATCCTATAATCGAAAGTACTACTCCATGTATATGAAGGAAGAATCACAAAGCATGTCTATGTTCGAATACATAAGGAATAAAATGCAGGAACAAAGATTTACAATGCTTTCGTGGTCTTCTCTCCGGCGTTGAAGTGCAAGGCGTGGACCTCCGATGGCGTTCCTCCTCCCCGTTGAGAGTTACCGAAGTTTTTTAGGGCTTCGACGTGTCGTCCTAGCCGTCGTGCCTCCTCCTTAGGGTTTGGGCAGAGCCATCCTTATATAGACATCGCCTCGGACCACTGTAAAGTCCAAAAAAAGCCCTTGTTGCGCAAATATGGTGGGCCACCACATGGTCGTGTGTTTCCAGATGGCCAGGCCGTGTGAATCCCTGGGGTACTGATCTCGCCCATTGGGCACGACTGTGTGAATCCACATGCCCTAGTCATGTCCCACTCTGTGTCTAGCTGCGAAATATTCTTCTTTTGCTCCGAAAGCACATCTTTTTAACCCGAAATGCTAACCTGCACACAAAAGTCCAACGAGCAGACCTCCAAACCAGAAAATAGGAAATGTGTGCAAAATAGAGTAACATATGCATGAAACTAACATGAAATGTAACAAGATGTGAGCAAAAACTACTCCTAAAACCCTATATGTTTTGCTCACATCACTTCCCCCAGACTTAAATCTTTGCTTGTCCTCAAGCAAACCTCAGTACCATGAAATTTAAAAGACATTGTTCCATACTTAGCATGACAACTAAATTTATCAAGTGGTATTTTCAATCAAAGCAGAATAAATATGTTCTAGAAATTCACTAAGTTAGCTCCTCGTGCTCGTGCTAAGTGAATCTTCTTAGGGGATGCCCGTTCCATAGTGAGTTAAGTCGTCATCCCATAGCTTTCCTAAGGTTTTCGGCTCTTAGGCACTTACCTACCCAAAGCGAGGGTCATTCCCTAGGTCTAGCATAAACTCTCAAAGGCGTGCTCGGTATTGAGAGAAATTTGTAGGTGTTTTCGCAGTAACCTAACTCGGTCTCAAAGGGAAACCTAGCCATTTCCACCCACGACAACTGTTTTTTTATCCCTCATAATCTTTTGTCTATTTTTTTTCTTTTCTTTCCTTTTTTTTTCTTGTTTTCTTTTTTTTTCTTTTCTCTTTCTTCTCACTGGGATTTTGATTTTTCCAAATGGGCTTACACAATCCGAGCATCTCCAGTACTAAAATGTTAAACCTAGAGTCACCTATGGATTCCAAAGTACAAGACTACTGAGATGAATCATAACTAGGTATGTACTAGATTATCCCTTTCAGAATGTTCAACATGTGTAAGTGTAAAGAAATAAAGCTAACCAGTGTAAGTCTAGAACATTCATTAATGAAAATAAAATAAAATACCACAAGATAAATGAAGCTAAGCTACCTATGGGAACAACTCATGTAAGCAACTTTTTTATAAATACTACTGAGGCAGCTTTACAGATAACAAAAACTAAGTACTGAAAGAAGTTTAACAACCCATGCATGAATAAATGAATGAAAATACCTATAAAGAAACTACTACTAGGAAACAAAACAAAATAAACTTTGGGGTCTCCCCCCCCCCCCCAAGACTTAAATGAAAATATACCTCTAGTATGGTGGACGAGGTGGAAAATCTGGGAGACTGGGTATCTCTGGATCCTGGGAGAACCTATTGTTGAGCCGCTGATGCCACATGTACATGTGGTCGATCTGGGAGCTGGTGGTTGCAGCGGTTGCTTGGTGCTCCTCCTCCCTAGCCCACTATGCCTGCTGGGCATGCATGTGCTGCCGCATCTCTCTGCAGTAGGTGGCTTCATCCTGGCAATGAGCAGCCTCCTCCTGGAAGTATATGCGGGCCTCATCCTAGAACTCCTCAGCCTGCTGGAAGTACTCCCGGAATCCCTGGAACTCCGCCTGTTGGTAGGTGCTCTGCACCTCCCATCGCTGCCTCTGCGTTTGCTGCTCAGTGTAAATGTCGCCGAGGTACCTGCATCCTGCTCAAAGGTGGAAAAATGTGGTGGTCTAGGTGCAGACTCATGTCAGCGTGGACTAGGTGGGCTCCTATGCATGTGTGGACTAGAGGGAGCGTGATATAAAGGTGGAGAGATGGGCGTCGATGTGGAGGATCCCTCATATAGAGGGGACTCCACTATCAGGTCCAAATGCCAGTTGGCACGTATAGTGATGGTGGTACGATTAGGGTTGGGGAGCCTAAGGGCCGTCAGATTTTTCCTTACAAAGCATAAGGAGTCTCCTTCTCTCATAATCATTTTCATGGTCATGCACACTCCTAGGTCGATTTTAGGGCTCCCCTCTATACTCTCCAATGTTGTGTAATCGTACCCCATTCTATGGCAAATATGGGTAAGTAGGCCTCCCACATTAATCTCTCCTCGTACTGCTTTGCCCATATTCACTAAGTGTCTAATGAAGTGGGAACCTACATCGATGCTACTCCTTTCTTGTAGCATATCCCATAGAAAAAGCAGCTCGCTAGCTCTAACTACACCGTCACTCTCCCCACGACCAAATATGGTACTGGCCATGATGTGGTGGAGGTATTGAAAGATGGGGTTTTGGAGGTGCGACGCTTTGGCCCTAGAAGGGTCATAAGCATGCTCTCCCGTCAACTCGGTCCAACATTCCCGAGAGTTGAACCCAATGTTGGATCGAAAGTGTCGCTAGAGGGGGGGGGTGAATAGCGATACGATGTCGTTAAAAAACTTTTGCAATAAGTAAAAAACAAGTAGAGAGTGCACAGCGGAAATATAAAGTAGACAAGATATTTTTACGTGGTTCACAATCTTTCGATTGCTAATCCACGGCCCTAGTGATCCTTGATCACGTACGGAGGGCAATTCACTAAAACCACTCCTCCTCGTTGGAGGTAGGAGCAACGATTACAAAAAGAAATCAAGGCAAAGGGACACTCCCCCTTTCCTTGTTACGATTAAAGCACAAAGACAATTTAAAGAAGTAGAACTTAAATAAATATACCGACAACTCTTATAAGTAGAAGATGTAGCTTTCGTTGTCGGCGGCACTTCGTCGTAGCAAATGTGAGTAGTAGTAGCGGCGTTACGACGGCGTGTTGAGAGCTCTTGAATTCTTGTTATTTGCTTGGCTTGAACATGTCTATTTATGGATATTGATCTATGAATTTAGACATAGGTAGTGTCCAAGGTGAGGTTCTTATCCCAACTCAAGGATGAGGTGTTTCATCCAACCACCTTGTGCCACCTCAAGGAAGCCTTCACGCCAAGAAGAAGAAGCCATCCAACTTGTGCCACATCATGGGAGCCAACCATCTTGTGCCACCTCAAGGAGGCCTTCACGCCAAGAAGAAGAAGCCATCCAACTTGTGCCACATCATGGGAGCCAACCATCTTGTGCCACCTCAAGGAGGCCTTCACGCCAAGAAGAAGAAGCCATCCAACTTGTGCCACATCATGGGAGCCAACCATCTTGTGCCACCTCAAGGAGGCCTTCACGCCAACTCAAGGATGAGGTCCAAGCTTGGTGATGGTTTGGATGTCCACCTTGATGCCACATCACCCTTTGTACCAAAACACGAGTCAAGTCCAAATTCACCCCCTTGAAATTCGAGCTCTTCTAGAAATTTGGAACTAGACTAGCATTGGTAGTAGGCAGTCAAGGGTTTTAATTTGCAATTAGCTTAAAATATAAAGTACGATGGTTCTAACCATCTGATCTCGACCTAGACCTTCCATTGGAGGTATTGGGTCGGATCTACGCTTAACGACCTTGCTTCTCTTTCACACGAGCTTACCTTGTAGCCTCGCTTCCGGTCTTCACCCGAGTACCTCGGCTTCCTCCGAAGTCCCTCTGGCGTTGCCCGACCACCTCGGTTCCCACCGGGTGTCGCAGACCTTCCGCTCAACTTTAGCATTTCTGCACACTTAATTGAGCTCGTAAGATAACAAATATACCCTTAACTATTGAGCCTTTTGCCATAATCAAAATACCGGTTCGACTTTGGTGCCCACTGCACCAACACCCAATAGGGGTTCTTCTCTCTCCCCCACTCGGCAAGCCAAAGCATGAGTTCCATTGGTGAAGGGTCCACTCATGCTCAATGTTAAAAAGCCTAAAAGTTATCCTACCCTCCTCGCTCTCTCTACCCATTAAAATTTCTGCCTCTAAGGAACTTAAAAATTTTAGTACTATCCTAGGGTAGGTTGGGTGTCTTATTCTCATCATCTCTTCCCACCCCATTTTTGCAAATAGGGCTTGAATATCACCCAACAACCCCAAAGACTCTAGCAAATCTTCATCTAAGTACCTAGTAGCAATGAGTTTATGAGTAAAGAGCATATTATATCTATCTCTATGTTCATTATTGTGAAAAAGAAGAGTGGGTAGGGCGTTACCCTCCTCCGGAGATTGAGGGGCGTCAGCTCTCCTTGTTCGTCACTCTGAGCCGCCAGATCAAGGTGCTACATGCTTGGTCCTCCTTATCCTTGCTTCTTTTGGCTTCTTTAGAGGTTAAAAGTGCTTCTAGATGGTGGGGAAGATGAAACCACACGGCTAGGGCAAGAGCTTTCGAAGCACACAGTACAAATGGGGTGAAAAACACACGGCTCGCCCCTTTTAACCTCGCACGCCACGCCGTATGAAAACACACGGCCAGGGCGTGTGCGCCTCTGGTTGGTCAGGCACGACCTTTGGAAAACACACAGCCATGCCGTTTGTCCCAATTTCTCTCAATGTTTTGCGTCAGAGCTCGAATTCTCTCACACCTTTCACCTTGTAGGTTAATATGGATTTTATTTTTGCCTAGCAAAGTTCTTTTCTAGTCCTAACTCTAAATGGGATGGAAATCAAAACTAAAATCAAACAAATGAATGCAATGCAATCAAAATGGGAAATCTAAAACTAAACTTTGGTTTCCTCCCAAGAAGCGCTTTGTTTAAGGTCTCTTAGCTCGACCTTATTCCTACGTTTCATTTAAGGTGTTTGAATCTTGCTCGTGGGGGAGCAAGATATTTGCTCACCTTACACCTCCTCCCTTGTGGTCCCTTATCACCATATCTCTTAAATCTTGCTCGTAGAGGGGCAAGGTATTTATTAGCTACCTTCCTTGGTTCAAGATTGAACATGCTTATCCTCAAGTAATCATTAGGAGTTTGATCATAATATTCTATTTTGTCCAAATGTTGTAAATAACATAACTCACCACGAACATCCTCAACAAAAGATTGGCTAGTAGATTGTATTATGTCGAATGAAATTTTATCATTACAAATCGCTAAATGGGCTTCGTTATTGGTAGCTAAAACTTTGGTGAGGGTTATGGTAGGCTCTTCTAGATCCTTGAGGCTAGGAGGTGTTTGGATTGAAGCAACGCTCTCCTCGATTAAAGTATCAATTATATAATCCTCAAGTTCTTCTTCTAGTGGTGATTGAATTGATTGCCCTTCTTCACTTCCTATGTCATCTATGCCCTCCTCAATCATTCGCTCAAAGTGAGTCTCCACCCTATTAGGTGTGATCCAGTCATTAAAGCCACCTTCTAGTCGTTTGGTTTCTTCTCTTGCTAGATCTCATTCCATAATCTCTGCAAATTATTGGCTATGCTTCTCGCATTCCCTAGTAAAATTATCTAGCGGGGCTTCTAAGTGGGGACTTGGTTCGGAATAAAATTTGCATGGTGACTCATAGCTCTCGTTCTCATTTTGGAAACAATATTGAGTCTCTTTCTGTGAATGCCGCCATTGGAATTCAGCGTTCGCCGCTTATTCTGTTCGAATGAAATCTTCCATCATATGCTCAAGTTGGGATTTAGGTAGGCAATATTAAGGGTTTAAGTACCCAGGGTCATAAGTAAATGAATAGAAATCATCTTGTGGCCACTGGTTGTAATTGTAGGTGACATCTTCTTGTTCAAATTGCGAATGTTCGAATATATCCGGACAATCATTAATGGTATGCCATGTCTCACCACAATGTTCACAATAAATATTACGAAAACTTACAGCATTAAATTGACCATAATCATGAGTAAAAGCATGCATCGTTATATGCAGGAAATTGTAAATAAGGAAAGAGCAACTGAATAAATAAAACTGAAATAAAATAAAATAAAACAAGAAAAGTAAATCTATCCTAAGTCCGATCCAATTATCCACTTTCGATTCGATATCGAATCAACCAGTCCCCGGCAACGGCGCCAAAAACTTGATGCGCACGAACGCCACCTCAAATCTCGCGACGAAGACCGTCGAGGACTCAAAGCGCACGCTCGCGTTCAATGCCCGCAAGTGCACAGATGTCGTCAAGTAATAAAGATTATCGATCCCAGGATCGAGATTTGAATACCAATATACTCAAGTGGTTGTAATTGTTCGGATGTAACTCTAAGAGGTTTTGATTGGTGAGAGTTGTCGGTGGACTTTACTCTATACAGTGTCACACGGAGGAGGAAAAGAGTGTGCCAAGGTCTTCAAAGGAGATTCTAGGACTTCGATTTCGCTTATGCATCACAAAACAATGTTGTCAATTCTTGCCGTTTGCGATTGTTTTGTGGAAGGGACATCATACACTCTCCCGCAGAGCCACCGAATCTACCAGAAGCTACCTCCGCCTAAAAGGATGGGATAGATGGTACGAGGATGCCAAATCAATCCCTACGATGAACCGTTTCCAATTTCACCGCACCCTTCTACTCACAGTTACAGGAGATCAGGTTTACCCCTAGGTTCCTTATATAAAATCCCCTAAATCTTAGATACAAGGGTTGTCACCCCTCGTATCGCCTAAGCACAGCAGATAAAAAACCAAATATGCATATATTATAGTAAAAACAACTACCAATTGTCAAATCAAATTCAAAGGCAGAATTTAACATGAACAAACATTATAATGTGTACACAAGCTACTCCCTAATCCTAGAATCGAAAGTACTACTCCATGTATATGAAGGAAGAATCACAAAGCATGTCTATGTTCGAATACATAAGGAATAAAACGCAGGAACAAAGATTTACAATGCTTTCATGGTCTTCTCTCCGACATTGAAGTGCAAGGCGTGGACCTCCGGCAGCGTTCCTCCTCCCCGTTACGAGTTACCGAAGATTTTTAAAGCTTCGGCATGCCGTCCTAGTCATCGTGCCTCCTCCCTAGGGTTTGGGCGGAGCCATCCTTATATAGACATCGCCTCAGATCGCTGCAAAGTCTGGAAAAAGCCCTAGTCACACAAATATAGTGGGTTGTCACACGGTCATATGTTTCCACATGGTCAGGCCGTGTGCGGCCCTGGGGTGCTGATCTCGCCCATTGGGCACGACCGTGTGAATCCACACGCCCTGGCCGTGTCCCACTCTGCATCTAGCTTTAAAATGTCCTTCTTTTGCTCCGAAAGTGCATCTTTTTAACCTGAAATGCTAACCTGCACACAAAAGTCCAACGACCAGACCTCCAAATCAAAAAATAGGAAATGTGTACAAAATAGAATAACATATGCATGAAACTAACATGAAACGTAACAAGATGTGAGCAAAAACTACTCGTAAAACCCTATACATTTTGCTCACATCAGTCAAAATGGATAATATTTGACATGGCCACTTCACAATAAGATAAGGAGCCACCTTGTGATTAGTTCCAAATGTAGGGATGTATACTTAAAAGTCTATCTTTTGTATAAACATCTTTATTTTGAAATAAGAATCACATGATCATTGTTTGCATACTTTTATGGTTATGCAATATTGTCTAATACTTTACATTGTAGATAACATGGTGTGTGGTGTCACACAGGAGATCATGTTATCGGCCCCTTGAAAAGTATAAGTAAAGGCTCACAACCGAGATGGCTTTGGATAAACCATCGGAATGGTTGTAGTGTGATTTGGTATTGGTTTGTCTTGGCCATAGAATCACACTAGTGCACTTTGTGTGTATTGAGCAGGACCGACTTAGAGGTGATTCAATTTATTGCTGACTACATAATCGAATCGGACCTCAGATATTATTTAGTACATGCTCTTAATCCCGATATAATAACGGGCACATATACTTAGTACTCATCTCTTTGATTTACCAATGGGCGAGATTTATAGATTAAATCGATAGACTCGGTAAGTTGGGAGATGATATTATTTATATGGTGTGCCGTTGATTATAGGAGGAAACCGTGTCCTATATATTAGGATGATGATGTCCCCTTGAGGAGCTCATAAGGTTCATCATGTAAACCCTGCAGGTGGACTTGGTCTGGCATGATGAAAAGGTTGAGTGGTACTACTCAAGGAGTTAGATGTTGATTAATT
Source organism: Wurfbainia villosa (assembly GCA_025175895.1). Taxonomy (NCBI): domain Eukaryota; kingdom Viridiplantae; phylum Streptophyta; class Magnoliopsida; order Zingiberales; family Zingiberaceae; genus Wurfbainia; species Wurfbainia villosa. The sequence goes on along the minus strand of CM045992.1, from coordinate 29,732,153 downwards.
AATGGTCAGGAAATTAATTAATCGACGGACATTCGAGATCTTAAACACGGGGAGAAAATGTACAAATAATATATGGAGCCCATATTATCATATGGGGGTTGGTGAGGTAGATCAATGATGGACCTTTAGTGGATTGGACCATCATTAGTGGATCGGACTTTATGTGGGCTTGATCCATGGGTGGCCAAGACCCAACTCCTCCTCATGGTCCCTAATGTAGCCTATTAACACCTCATGATGCTTAGATCCAATGGATAGAAACAAAACTCTAAGATCCATTGGTAGAGATTAAATCTCTAAGATCCGACGGTTGAGATTAAATCTCTAGATCCGACGGTTGAGATTAAATCCCTTGAACCAATGGTGGAGATTAAACCAAGACTAATCCCTAAACTCTATATAAGGGTGGCTTAGGGTTGTTGGCGTGTAGAACACAATGGATGAGGGAATTAGGGTTTGCTTCCTTTGGTGGCTAGGAATCCTAGTTGGTTTAGGATTGGGTTTGGTGGCTAGGGTTTTGGAGCAAGGGTGGGCGGCAACTAATGGAGGTTGTTCTTCTTCTTCCTTGGGTTGGCCGGCCACTATGCTGCTCCTATCTACCTTAGCTTCAACTCATCCTATTCTTCTTCCCCTCTTCCATGGCCGGATAAAAGGTAAGTTAGGATTAGGGTTTGGGTGGCTAGGTTTTTGGGAGAAAAGGGTGGGCGGCAACTATAGGAGATGTTCTTCTTCTTCCTAAGGGTTGGCCGGCCACTATGGTTCTCCTCTTTACCTTGTCTTGAGCTCATCCTAATCCTCTTTCTCACTTCCATGGCCAGCCATAAGGTGAGCTTGGATTAGGGTTTGGAAGCTTAGGGTTTAGGAGGTTTGGGTGGCACCAAATAAGGAAAGTTTCTTCCTTTCTCCTTCATGGTTTGGTGGCCGGTGCCCATATCACCTCCTCCAGCCCTTAGACAGCATCCAAAGACCCCTTCTTCTTCTCCTTGGATGGTGGAAACAAGACTAAGGGGTTTCCCTTGATGTCTTGGTCGGTTTCCACCATTATCTCCTTCTCCTTGTTGGCCGGCGACAAGCATTTCTTTTGTTGCTTGTTGGTTGGCCATAGGAAGGAGATGAGCCTTGTTTCTATTCTTCCTCTTGCTTTGGATGAGCAAGGAAGGAAGATATGTGATCTAGGAGCTTCGACTTTTGGTAGAGCGTCGCCCACACGACGTCCGAAAGGAGGAAGGACATACATTAGAAGATCGAGAGGTATATCGATTCTCTAATTTTATATGTTACATGTTTGTATTTGTTTTTCATTTATAATCATGATATATTTCTGTAAATAGGCTAAATAATACTTGGATCCCGAGTACAAACACAAAAACCGGCGATCCGGACATCGTCTATTCCGCGGCTACTCGTAGAATAGAGGTTGGTCGCTTGAACAACTTGTTTGTTCAAGTGACCTCTCTAAACGAATAGCACGACGATGACTTGGTTGCTTTGGCAATCCCTTTTGTCTAGGATTAAATTTTTTAATCCGGGGACATCGAAGGGATCACCATGGTCAAGCAACCGAGGTGAAGGGGAAGCGAAGTTTCCCCTCACGGATCAACCCTAACACCAAAAGTTGAGGATTTCTATCAGGACTTATTCCAAGGCAAAAATCTATAAAAGGAGGGGAGGTCTCTAACCCAAAGATCATCACCTTGCTCTCAAAGTGCTCCAGCAATGCCAAAGCTGTAAGGTACGAAAAAAAAATTAATTCATATGGATTAACCCTTTAATTAATTGGGTTTAATTAGTGGTTTAATTGGGCTAATTGTTGGATCGAAAAGCGTCGCTAGAGGGGGGGGGGTGAATAGCGATCGAAAATCTTTCGTTCGTAATCGTTCGTTAAGGCACGAGTAAGCGAGTAAGCAGCGGAAAATAAAATGACACGTTTATTTTACTTGGTTCACAACCCGGCGGTTGCTACTCCAAGGCCCTATCGGTCCTAGACCGCGTACGGAGGGCAAAGCACTATAACGTCTCCTCCTCGTTGGAGGTAGGAGACAACGATCACAAAACCGAATATACGAGGATGAGGCAACAAGCCTACCTCACCTTGTTATGAAGAAAAACAAAGAATACAATATCAAAAATATTACTTGAATCTGCTGCCGACGAAGAAGATTGGAACTTGGCGTCGCGTCGGCGTTATGACGGTGTTGGAGCGTTGGCGTTGTAGGAGCACTTGATGAATAAAATTGATGTTATTTGGAGATGAATCCTCCCCTCCTTTTATAGACTTTAGCCTCTGAATTTGTCTCCTATTTCTTTGGAACGGATCATGAATTTTTCCAAATTTTTATCACGAAGTGGCCGTGTCAAACGTTATCCGTTTTGACCTAGCGCAAAAGCTGAATCGTCGCCATCGATCGGTGATGCCTCCCATCACCGATCGATGGGCATCACGATCGCTCCATGTCCAGAATGATCACAGCTTGGCCACTTCCCTGCAGTAAGAGGTTAGCTCGGAAAATGATAAATACGATGGTTTCTAACCGTCCGATCTCGACCTAGACCTTCCACAGGAAGTCTTAGTCGGATCGTCGCCTACGGTCATCCCCGTAAAGAGGACACGACCTTACAATCTCTCACTCACACGAGCTTACCTCGATAGTAGCTCTTGCTTTCGGCCTTCCACTCGATTCCTTCGGCTCCCTCCGAAGTCACTCGAGTGTCGCCCGACCACCACGGCTTCCTCCGGGTGTCGCTAGCCTTCAGCTCCAGCTTTAATACTTTTCTGTACACTCGATAGCTCGTGAGATAACGATATAAACTTAACTTTGTGTCTTTGCCATAATCAAAACATAGGTTCGATTATCTAGTGCCCCTGCACCAACACTAATGAGGTTGATTAGCTAGTTGGATTGAGTCCATTGGGCTGGTTTCGGATTAAATGGAATTGGGCCTGGTTTCTGGATTGAAATGGCTGGTTTCGATTAATGGAATTGAGCTTGAACTGGAAATGGGCTAAATTAGGTTTGGGTTAGATTTGGGTTGGGCTAGCCAAATCACTCGAACGGCTTTTATAAGTCGCCGAACGAACCGAATCCCGATTTCTCGATCTCATTTCTCCGATTCCCTCTCTTCCGCGAGCTTGGCGAGGTTGATGTCGTGCTGATGGCCACCGTCTTCATCGCGAACGACTGCAGCGCCACCGCCCTGGTTCGCCGGAGCTCTTCATTGTCGCCCGCTGAACCCAATCGCAAGTTTCCTCTCCCCAAATCCCGAACTCACGATTTCTTCTTCTCCGCGCGATCGCGATGCCTTCTCCTAGTTCATCGGCGATCCGGTGAGGGCAGCTCGACAATGCCACCTTAGCTGATCTCTGGCCGGAGGTCAGTGGGTTCTTAGTCTTAGGGATATCAACATTTCCTTTGCTCGGTAGATCGGGGTATTGTCGGTGCGGTAGTGAGCTGTCAACATAGGCGCAGCTATTATCGGTTAGTTTGGGTTTTCATCGTCGTTTCCCTTTGGATTTAGCTGTGGATTCATCTATTCGGTTTCAATCGATGTTTTGGGCAGTTTCTGGAGCTTGGTTTGTTCCGGTGAACAGAGCAACTGTGAAGGGGATGGCTGTCGGTAGTGATTTGGTTGGTAAGCCTTGATATCTCTTTCAGTTTCAATGATAAATTATTGTTACAGTTTGATTTGGAGTGTTAGCTAATTGTTCGTTAGGGATTTGGTTGATTTCGGTAATGGTTGATAGCAATTTTGTGATGATTCCATGATATTGATGAGCTGTGATATTGTGATTTTGGATAGGAAGGACGATCGGGGTAGTGGACTGCCGTTGAACGGATTTACTAGCAAGATCCAGGAATTTTGCAACTGTGATTGAGGAAGGTGAGTTTAATGAATTGTTAATTTGAAGCTAGATCTTTGTGGTGATGGACAACTGTGAACTCGAGAGTAGATGGAGGTAAGATCTGTATTGATTTATGATTTGGTCGTATTTCTATGCTTCACATTGGAAGAAGTTGTTTATTTGGTAGAGATTCGATTGATGGATTTATGTGGATACTTGATTAGGATAATTGGATCAATCTAGTTGATCGAGATATAAAGTGGATATAGGATTAGGATTTGATCCTAATATTAGAATTGACAGCATGATTGGATCAAATATGTTCTGTTTGCAGGATGTTGATTTCAGGACTTTGATTAGTGATGATGCTCGTAGTTAGGGATGGCTAATACGAGCTACATATCTGGTGGGTAATATCTACCTGGTCCGGTAGTTTTGATCAAATTCTAGTGCATGATCTTGGATTTATGTTTATACCTGTTTACCTTAAATCCACTCATGTTTAATCATATGCTTGTACTGCCTTGACCTTTGAGATATATACTCTGTTACTCATTGATTATCTAGCACGGATAGGAACTATAAACCCTATTATGTATTAGCTGATAGATGTTCAAGAAGTGCATGTGGTTAGGTTATCTTTGTGACTTCGCATTAGGGTTATCGTATTACATCACTAGAGTTAGGTGATGGATTGGATTACTGGAGTCGAATCGTTATATCATAACCGTATTAGTGGTGCATTTATGGTGGATCGATAGTTGTCCGTGCATAGATAAGCGTGCAGGTTGTCGCAAGATGTGACCATGGACTAGAGGTCCTAGCGCCATGGTATATCCATTATGGATTGTGTGCCCTGTATGGCTTTATATGGATGGTCGATTGTATATCGCCATCGACTTGCAGAGGTCTTAGCGTGTGGATCGCCGATGTGATTTAATTCTTTGTGCGATAGAGAGTCTTGTGATTGTAGTCCTCGTATAGTTGACTTTTTGGTCGACTAGGACTCCCATGGGATAGGGAGGAGGCGAGGATACATGTATGGAGCTATGCATCATTACATTGCATGCATGCCGACGACTGGTCTCCTTGTGACGAGATCGGTCGTGGCCAATATCCCGCTTCCCGCCACTCTGGTAGTGGTAGCAGTGAGGGCGTAGCATTGGATGTACGCCGCGCCGCCACTAGGGATGGTGGTAGCCGGAGATGCGCACCGCCACTATGCAGAGTGGTGTTAGCACTCGCCCACCATATGAGACGGTTGTGTGACATGCAATTCTGCGTGCGACGCTTGTCTACTCATGGGTAGGGACATGGCTGCAGCAGGGGCCCCTAGGAGTAGTTAGCTTTTACGCTTATACACTACTCACCATACTACCCAACTGGCCACCGAGAGTGGTGGCACCGAGTCGGGCTAGTTGTCATTCGTCGGCCACCCCGCCACTGGGTCGTGGTCGACGGTCCGCAGACAAAGGACTATGCATATGCATTGGCCGATATATATGTATGCATGTATTTGATATATGTTTTACATATGCCCGTGAGATGTCGCATTTGATCGAGCTATGATTGGCCGTGACATGGTTGTTTCATCATGATACATGTCATTTGCATTTTATTTATCGCTATGTGTCGAGCATGATACATGCGCTGATTCAGATCATTATATGCATTTGATTAGCATCATGTCATTGTGTGGTACGGACCGGTTATTATACAGTGATCATATACTCATATGTCCGAGTATTGGTCGTATGGATCGACTGGTATATTATATGGGTTATGTTATTGTATATCCGAGGATGATATAGCTTATGGTGTTGCATGCACCGCCGTGCACGCTGGTACATTACTTTATGTTCAATTGATCGCTTTAGTATATACATTGAGTATGACTTTACATCAGAGTTACTTGTTATTAGATTTGGATATGACTATATGTCTATTGGAATCATCTTTGTATACCTAGATCTTCACATGTATACTTGTAGATCTATCCTTATATGTTGTCATGCACTTTCTATATATTACCCCGAGTTTATACTCACCACCTCGACCCTAGGCTTCGTCGCCGATAATGTAGAAGACTCGACGCTCGAGTCTGCCACCGATCCCATCTCACACGAAATGGATATGTTTCTCGTATGTTGTATTCTACTGCATTGTTGGTTTGGGTTTTTCCTGTATTGTTTCCGATTTGTGATATACGGACATATTGTATGTATTTGGTCTTTGATTCGATTTCATTATGATTCTTGTCATGTCAAGTCACCCGAGTGCACAGCTTGGTCTTTGTATCTTATTGATCCGTTTTGTATTGTTTCACCGTGGTTTAGTATGTTTGATATGTTGATATCTGTGTATATCATATTGTTGTTGTGGGCCTATGGGCCTTGTATTAACCCGATATGTTGCCACGTATAGGGGAGATGCCGTCCGTTTGCTTTTCGGCACGGTATACTCTCGGGGCGTGATAATTTTATTGGTATCAGAGCCCTAGGTTGCGAAGTCCATTTTCAGATTTTATTTCGTTCGGGCATCCAGTTTTGCTTTACTCGGTTTTGGTTTCGTGAGTTATGGGATCTGGCTGTTGCAGACATCTCCGAGCTACAAGGTTTAAGGTATGTTAATTGTTATTACATATCCTTCTATTGTTATGCATTTAGTTGCTTATAACATGGATGACTTGTAGGATATTGATTAGTATTCGTAACCGTGGTTTGAGTTGACCACGGGAACAACATGTTGAGGTTATTAGACATGTACCTGCTATCGAAAAGGTAATTACCTTTGAGAGCCGACTGATACCGAGTCGGATAGCAGGGGTTAGTAGTCACATTTCTTGTGGAGATCATGGATTACGGTCCTAAGATTTTCACTAATTATGTTAGTTAGATCATTACCTATTGGGTGGGTAATAGACAAGTGAGTATACTATTTCTGATGCAGATAGTAGAAAATTAGTGGATGATATTCATGGGGATTTTGATCCCCGGACGGGTCGTTCTAGGTTGTATAACGTTGAGGGTACTTTTGAGTACTTAACTCGTGTTATACAGAAGAAGCTAAGTTAGTTGTATACCATTATCCGGATTTAGCCGGTACTTGGTATAAGATATAGGAAATAACCTACGGGAAATAACGTATCACTTAGTCACAGTTCAGTGATGTTGTGAGATAGTATTTTCCCACGTCATCTTCTTTGACTCATTGTCAAGGAATTCTTGGGCTTTAGGTCGAGTGATCGTTTGGTAATGGAAGTACCATGCAGAGTCATTAGACTTGCGAAAGTTACAACCATTTAATATCCCAAGAATGTGATTGGGTTGGTTTTGGCCACCCACGGGTTATCGGTTGACATCTTGATCAGGATGTTTGGATCTCCTACTAGATGCTACCGGAAGTCCTTGGACTGAGTCATATATATAGAAATGACTCCGTAGCAAGTGTTTTAAGAGTTGGAGATTTGATAAGCAGATATTGCAAGTCAAATTATTGGAATTGGAAGTCTCCGAATGTTTGACAAAAGGAGCAAGATTAAAGTCATGAGTCACGAGCGACTATTGGAGAGTTTTCCGATCATAGAAGACCGATTGCAGATTGTCAGCAACTTCTCATGTTTATCAGTGAACTCAGAGGAAAGACTCCGAAGGGAGATTATGTGTGTGCAGTGCGGGTTACGACGAGACACAGAGCCAGATTATCCGATGGATCATTGTATCTGTTTCTACTATAAACAGCCGGTATCTACGAGGAGAGTATGTACTTTGAAGACTCAGTGGAAGACTATGGATGATGCTTTCGAGTGGACGATCCACAACCTTGAAAGCCGAGATCATGACAGAAGAATGGATTATCACATCAGCAGCGATCTACTACCTCAGATATAGTTGGAGCACTTTGATACTTTCAACCGAGAGAATCGAGTTACCCAAAGACTATCACAAGACATCTCGAGAAGACCTGCAACCTTCGGACAACAATCAAGTACCTTTCCGCATTTACAACAATGTACTTTTCCAGACATAGTTATGCTTTATTCAGAGGAGAGATTTTACGATGATGGTCGTATCTACGCAGTATTCTCCAGTTGCAGCTATACCTTTCACAGAGTCAGAGCGGGCTACGATGTTGGCAGTTCTTCAGTACCTTACACCCGAATGTGTACCCTTTGCCAGTACAACAGTGTTTATCATCTCCATTGCAGTTGTTGTAGTTTGTACCTCAGTTCAGCAGTTGACTTCAGTTCCTCCATGATAGTCTTTGCATCTACATGAGCACAGCCGTCCAGAACAAATGTTGGACAACTTTACATGATTACTCGAGAAGAAGTATAGAAGACCGAAGGATCGATCCTTCGGAGTATTACTTTAGATTATCCTATTTGCGGATATATCGAGAGATACTGGTAGTTTACAGGTATCTTTATCTAGAACATTCTTGGATAGGGTTCGAAGGGTTCCTATCGACTTGTGGGTTGGTGATTTTCTCTACCGTCAGGTGAGATGTGGATCAACAAAGAAGTCAAGGGATACCTTTAGCCTTTGCTAGACATACCTCCACTATAGACATATCCTTACGGATAGTTGGATTGTTGGAGCGTTGGTATACTAGGACTCTCGGATGTACGTATAATCCGAGAGTATGCAGATGTAGTTACGGATGAACTCTCGGGCTTGCCACTGCATGGGCAAGTAGGAATATGCGATTGGAGGGTGATTTCAAAAATAGTTCCGATATTGGGGACCTCATACCGGGAGATGATTTTATTGGTATTAGTGTTGCTAAACACTATGGGAGATTTATCTGCCTCAGTGTTTCTTCTTGAGAAGACTTGTAACTCTTTGTTAGAAGAGAGACGAACCTTTAAGGTTATGCATCAATTATTGATGATGGAATGTAGTAGTTGCTGTGAATGAATATCCTTCGTGGTGGATAGATGATATATTTAGATCAGTTAAAGGACACCTGAGTTTACTCTAGGATTGATTATAACTGGTGAGTTGATATTGTAGTGATTTAATGTCATACAATTATCATTGTCAGTGTGATGATTGAGCTATCATCAGCTTAGAGTAAAAAGGATGGAGGTGTATAGAAGACGACATTTCATACTTGGTATGAATTTTAAGAGATATTGATAATGTTGTTAGACTTATCGACGATTTAGTCGTTTATGGACTTGAGGAATCAAGTACTCTTGGAGTATTTGAGATCGATTGTCATCATATCTGTGGAGGATATATTTCCAATCTTGAGGGAAGTTGTGGTTTCCCTAGATTGATTTGGTATTTACCGTAGATGTGTATAGGATGCTCTAGAGTTACTATACCGCAGACTTGTTGGACTAAGGAAGTGATGGGAATCACTTGGTCGGAAGCTTGTGAAGCTAGGTTTCAGGGCCTAGAAGGTGGCTGACTTTGTGTCAGTGTTAGTTAATCCGTCCGATATAGATGGAAGGGTATGGTACGCAGATGCATCATTTCAGGGATTAGGAGCGATTCTGATGCAGTTGTATGAGACGTGTCTTATACCTACGTCAGTTGAGGAACTACGAGATAAGCTGTCATATATATGACGTGGAGCTTAGCAGTTATTATCTTGAGTAGTAGATGTATAGAGCAGGAGTGCTCAGGGAGTTTTGGCTAACTACGGGATAGCTGCTATAGGGTTCTTAGAGCACGGATAGATACAACTGGGGAGATGGGTCATTACTGTCTTCCAGTCACTTATAGTATTATGTGACAGAGTGAAATTTTGGACATTAGATTAATTTCTTTTGTGAGAATAAATCTCCATCTCTAGGAAGGATAGTAGTTCCTAGAGTTGCATTCGATTTAGGATGAGTTGTTTCAGGAAACTCTTCATTCGAGAGTGATGATTTATTCGGAGTATATCCGAAAATAGTGAGTTTGAGACGTCCTTTATGGTGGAACGTCAGGTAGAACACGGTTAATTTCGTAGTTTGATGTTGGGTATGCCAACAAGCAAAGGTGGAATATTGTGATCGGTAGGGTTACGTACTGTGATGGAAGTGGTAGCCTAGTACGATGGACTGTGTTGGGAGATTATCTAGAATTCGGAAAGGGCTTGATAGGATTTGGGTAGTCGATGATCGATTAGCTAGGTCCGTTCATTTTCTTCCGAGCCGTAAGATGGATTTTGTTGGATCACTTGATGGAATTATATCCATGGAGTATCCTTGGGTATCATTTCTGATAGTAATTCATGATTCACCTTACGATTCTGACAAAGTCTCCCATCGGTTACGAGTATAGAGCTCCACTCTGGTACAAATGTTTACCTTTTTATAGGTCGGTTGAGAGTGTATATAAGAGCTGGAATATAATATTCGAGCTCAGTACCCCACTTAGTCACTTGAGGTGTGACTTTTCTCCGGATACTTGAGATGGTTATTATGACATCTCGTACAAGTATATAAGTTAGAAATTTGGGGACCAAATTTTTATAAGTGGGGGAGAATGTAAGGTACGAAAAAAAAATTAATTCATATGGATTAACCCTTTAATTAATTGGGTTTAATTAGTGGTTTAATTGGGCTAATGAGGTTGATTAGCTAGTTGGAGGTTTTTGATCAATGGAATTGGGCTTGAATCGGATTGGGCTGGAATTGAGCTTGAACTGGAAATGGGCTAAATTAGGTTTGGGTTAGATTTGGGTTGGGCTAGCCAAATCACTCGAACGACTTTTATAAGCCGCTGAACGAACCCAATCCCGATTTCTCGATCTCATTTCTCCGATTCCCTCTCTTCCGCGAGCTCGGCGAGGTCGATGTCGTGCTGATCGCCACCGTCTTCATCGCAAACGACTACAGCGCCGCCGCCCTGGTTCACCGAAGCTCTCCATTGTCGCCCGCTGAACCCAATCGTAAGTTGCCTCTCCCCAAATCCCGAACTCATGATTTCTTCTTCTCCGCACGATCGTGACGCCTTCTCCCAGTTCATCGACGATCCGGTGAGGGCAGCTCGACAATGCCACCTTAGCTGATCTCTGGCCGGAGGTCAGTGGGTTCTCAGTCTTAGGGATATCAACATTTCCTTTGCTCAGTAGATCGGGGTATTGTCGGTGCGGTAGTGAGCTGTCAACATAGGCGCAGCTATTATCGGTTAGTTTGGGTTTTCATCGTCGTTTCCCTTTGGATTTAGATGTGGATTCATCTATTCGGTTTCAATCGATGTTTTGGGCAGTTTCTGGAGCTTGGTTTGTTCCGGTGAACAGAGCAACTGTGAAGGGGATGGCTGCCGGTAGTGATTTGGTTGGTAAGCCTTGATATCTCTTTCAGTTTCAATGATAAATTGTTGTTACAGTTTGATTTGGAGTGTTAGCTAATTGTTCGTTAGGGATTTGGTTGATTTCGGTAATGGTTGATAGCAATTTTGTGATGATTCCATGATATTGATGAGCTGTGATATTGTGATTTTGGATAGGAAGGACGATCGGAGTAGTGGACTGCCGTTGAACGGATTTACTAGCAAGATCCAGGAATTTTGCAACTGTGATTGAGGAAGGTGAGTTTGATGAATTGTTAATTTGAAGCTAGATCTTTGTGGTGATGGACAGCTGTGAACTCGAGAGCAGATGGAGGTAAGATCTGTATTGATTTATGATTTGGTCGTATTTCTATGCTTCACATTGGAAGAAGTTGTTTATTTGGTAGAGATTCGATTGATGGATTTATGTGGATACTTGATTAGGATAATTGGATCAATCTAGTTGATCGAGATATAAAGTGGATATAGGATTAGGATTTGATCCTAATATTAGAATTGACAGCATGATTGGATCAAATATGTTCTGTTTGCAGGATGTTGATTTCAGGACTTTGATTAGTGATGATGCTCGTAGTTAGGGATGGCTGATACGAGCTACATATCTGGTGGGTAATATCTACCTGGTCCGGTAGTTTTGATCAAATTCTAGTGCATGATCTTGGATTTATGTTTATACCTGTTTACCTTAAATCCACTCATGTTTAATCATATGCTTGTACTGCCTTGACCTTTGAGATATATACTCTGTTACTCATTGATTATCTAGCACGGATAGGAACTATAAACCCTATTATGTATTAGCTGATAGATGTTCAGTAAGTACATGTGGTTAGGGTTATCTTTGTGACTTCAGATTGGGTTACTGTATTACATCACTAGGGTTAGGTGATGGTTTGGATTATGGAGTCGATTGTTATATCATATCCATATTAGTGGTGCATTTATGACGGATCTAGTTGTCTGTGCATAGATAATTGTATGGTTGTCAGTATGTGACCATGGACTAGAGGTCCTAGCATGATGGTATATCCATTATGGATTGTCTGCCTATGTATGGTTATATGGACGGTCGATTGTGTATCGCTACTGACTAGAGGTCTCAGCGTGGTTGACTGTCAGATGAGTATGACTCTTTGTGTGATAGAGAGAGTCTTGTGGATTGTAGTCCTTGCATTGTTTGACTTTTGGTTGACCAGGACTCCCCGTGAGATAGGGAGTGTTGCGAGGATACTTATGTGGATCTATGCATCATTACATTTGCATGCATGCTGACGATTGGGTCTCCCTTATGGATGAGACGGGTCGTCAGTCATCCTGCCTCCCCGACCACTCGGGGTAGTGGTAGCAGGGTTGAGGGCAGAGCATTGGATGTGCCGCGCTCGACCACTATGGATGGTGGTAGCTGGAGATGCGCACCTGGCCACTGTGCAGAGTGGTGTTAGCACTCGCCCACTATAGACGATGGTTGTGTGACGTGCAGTTGTCCTGTATGCGGCGTTTGTCTACTCATGGGTAGGGACAGCGTGGCTTGCAGCAGGGGCCCCTAGGAGTAGTTAGCTTTTTACGCTTAAACGCTACTCAGTCATACTACCCAACTGGCCACCGAGAGTGGTGGCCGAGTCGGGCTAGTTGTCATTTGTCGTGCCACCGCCACTCGGGTCGTGGTTGACGGGTCCGCAGACGATGACCATGCATATGCATTCTTTGATATATATGTATGCATGTATTTGATATATGTTTTACATATGCCGTGAGATCTTGCATTTGATTGAGCTATGATCATGCGTATAGGTTGTTCATCATGATACATGTCATCTGCATTTTATTTACTGCTATGTGTTGAGCATGATACATGCGTTGATTCAGACTGTTATATGCATTTGATTAGCATCATGTCATTGTGTGGTACGGACCGGGTTATTATACAGGTGATCATCTACTCTTCATATGTCTGAGTATTGGTCAGGTATGGGATTGACCTGGTACATTATATGGGTTATGTTATTATATATCTGTCAGGATGATATAGCTTATGGTGTTGCAGACCGTCAGGTACGTTGGTACATTACTTTATGTTCAGTTGATCAGTTTAGTATATACATTGAGTATGACTTTACTGTAGTTACTTGTTATTAGATTTGGATATGACTATATGTCTATTTGAATCATGCTGTATACCTGTAGATCTTCACATGTATACTTGTATATCTATCCTTATATGTTGTTCATGCACTTTCTATATATTACCCCTGAGTTTATACTCACCACCCCTAGACCCTGGGCTTCCTGTCGCCCAGATAACAGGTAGAAGACTCTTTGGACGTTCGGAGCTCCGCCAGCTGATCTCATCTCACACCGGATGAATGGATATGTTTCCGTGTTGTTGTATTCTTACAGATTGTTGGTTTGGGGTTTTCCCTGTATTGTTTCCGTATTTGTGATATACGGACATATTGTATGTATTTGGTCTTTGTTTCGATTTCTGTTATGATTCTTGTCGTGTCATGTCACTCCGGAGTGCACAGTTGGTCTTTGTATCTTATTGATCTATTTGTATTGTTTCCGCTGTTTTTGGTATGTTTGATATGTTGATATCTGTGTATATCATATTGTTGTTGTGGGCCTACGGGCCTTGTATTAACCCGATATGTTGCCACGTACAGGGGAGATGTCGTTCGTTTGCTTTTCGGCACGGTATACTCTCGGGGCGTGACAAAAGCTCTAAACATCGTAATACCGACGCAATGCCAAATTCAGAATTTCTTCGTCAGCAGGAAGTATTATTTTTATTTATTGTATTCATTGTTTTAATCGTAACGAGGTGAGGTAGGCTTGTTGCCTCATCCTCGTGCTTTTGTTTTTGTGATTGTTGTCTCCTACCTCCAACGAGGAGGAGACTTTATAGTGGATTGCCCATTCGTACGCGGTCAAGGATCACAAGGCCTTGGAGTAGCAACTACTGGGTTGTGAACCAAGTAAAAATAAAGTGTCTATTTATTTTTTTGTTCTTTTACTTTTTGCTGTGTTTAAGTTTAATCAAATGAAAAGACAAAAAGTTTTAGGCTCGCTATTCACCCTCCCTCCTCTAGCGACGCTTCTCGATCCAACAATTGGTATCAGAGCGGGGCGCTAAGATTTGGTGAAACCACCAATCTAGAACTTTTTGGCTTTCTTTTTGTATTTTTCGATTCGTGTTTTTTTTAGGTTTTTTCTCCCACACTACTAATCCAAGACGATGTCTTGGTACTCTTCTTTTGGTTGTGTGTTTGCAAGTATTCGCTTTTGGAGTAGCCGACGGTAAAACGGCCATAACTTTTTGTACAAGTGGACCCATCAAACGCGCTACCTACCAAATCGAAGCTCTATGAGAGATCTACATCTTACGGGTTTACCGTCATAACAAGCTATCTTCGTTCCCAAAAACCAACATTTAGTACCCTTTTGGGGATAATGAAGGTCCTAAGTTTCTAGTTTTTGTTTAGTTTCTTATTTTTTTTATTTATTTCTTTTTATTTTTTATTATTTCCTACATTACTAATCCAAGACCAAGTCTTGGAATTCCTTTTGGTTTTTATTCGTGTTTTGCAAGATAATTAATGACTCACATTGAGGGGTATAGCACCACCCGACCTCTATTCTTTAACGGAAATTATTTCCGTTATTGGAAAAGTCAGATGGAGTGTTTCTTGAAAACACAAGTCGAGACTTGGATAATAATCCAAACTGACTTTTCTCTACCCACCAATGATCAAGAGGAGCCCTTGTATTTCAACAAGTGGACCAATGCAACCAAGAGGCAACTCAAAGCCGATGCAAAAGCAGCCCAAATGTTGCAATGCGGTTTGTCCAAGGAGGAGCTCAATCGAATTGGACCATTCATTAGCGCCAAAGACCTTTGGAACAAATTAATTAATCTACAAGAAGGGACGTTTGACGCTAAGGTATGTAAAAGAGATTTACTTTTAAATAAACTATATAATCTAAAGATGCAGGATCACGAGACCGCTTCACAACTCTATGCACGGATCCATGACATCTTGAACGGTCTACATGCCATAGGACAAAAGGTAGACAATTGAGACATAATAAGGTACGCACTCAATGCATTTCCTAGGACCAACTTGTGGGCATCCATGGTTGATGTCTATAAGGTATCTAAAGATTTATCTAAGATTAGGTTAGACGAATTCTTTTCAGAATTTGAGTTACATGAACAAACTAACAGGGTCTCGATCGAGAAAGGTGTAGCGTTGTTTGCAGGACGAAGATGAAAAGCAAAGAGCCCCGACGAAGAAGAATCCAAATCGGAATCCGAAGAGGAGATGGAGGCCAAACTAGTCAATCTAGTTAGGAGGATCATCAAAAATAAAAGGGAGCAATTGAAGAGCAAGAAAACCTCCACAAACATACACATGTTATGGGTGCAACAAGAAGGGCCATTACAAGTCGAAGTGCCCAAGACTTAAGAACAAGCCATCTCAATCCAAGCAAGCATTTCATGCAACATGGGAGGAGGGAGAAGATCAAAATAATGACTTGGCATTCATGGCGAAACCGGTAGAGTTCGAGTCTGAGTCCGAAGCCGACTACAAATCCAACTTTGACTCCGACTCCGAAGATGAATTCGAGTCAAGACTCAAAGCCGGAGCAAAAGAAAAGGTTAAGGTAAGTTGTTCATTAATTGAAAACTTATATCATGCAATTAAGTTGTTAAATAGGAAATTGACTAAGTCCGAGTCTAGAGTTGAGTCATTATTTGAGGAGGTTGAAACCCTCAAGCAAGAGGCTACTCTAACCTCTTCAACTAGTCAAGTTCAAGAGGGAAACTCAACCCAAGTTGAAAAACTTGAGGAGAATTCTCTCTTGAAAGACCGAGTTAAAGAGGTCGAGGCTAGGTTGGAAAGGTTCACGTTGGGATCTAAGAATCTTAACCGGCTACTTGAAACCCAAAGAGTCGTGTACAATAAAGTCGGACTCGGATTTAGGTCAACGACTACGAATAGATCTTACATGTCTATTGTGAATCATAGTCATCAAAGAGTCCAAGCATGAGTCCCAAAGGTTTTATTGAACTCACATATAAGGACTAATAAGTATTGGATTCTCCAGGATCAAGTCCACTATGTGGATAGACCATATTTGTTCAATGGTCTAGGGGGAGCTAACACTAAAATAGTATACCCGCTTTCTTAACAAAATCATTGCATGATTAGTTATTTTATTTTAATTTTTAGAATGGCTAGATAGGGCAAATAATTAGTCAACTCTTGACAACATAGTATCAGGACACGGCAAAATGATAGTATGTTAGGAAAACAAAGTCTCATGTATTCGAGCTAGATAAAGGTGTATCTAGCTTGGTACACTTGACCGAGTGGAACTAGTTGAAGCTATCTCGTCGTATCCTAAACTAGTTAGACCAGGAAGTAATCTTAAGTGACTCAAGTAATCAATTTCTTGAATTTGGTTTTGTCTAAGGAAGTGGTCGTTGTTCCGATCAAAGAAGGCCCTGTGTCTCGCCACGACCTAGAAGCCAATTTTTTGAAAGGTTTACTTGATGAACTAATCCGAATCTAACCCAAGGTTGACTAACTCTAATTAGGTTAAAATCATCTAAAAATATAGGCCAAAGTTTAGCGTGTAACGCCCACCCTTCCCGTCCTCCTAACACACATCCTATAGACGGGCGGCGGCGCTACGCGATTATACATTCATGCATATAACATCGGAAGCATTTAAAAACTTTACAACTTTTAACTCTAGTTACATTAACCCAATCAACCTAACAATTTAATCATGGCAAAAAGTCTTAGCAATTTATTTAACTAAACATGTTTTAACCATTTCAAGGTTCATAAAAATAAACATGAGTAACAACCATAGAAAGCATTAACGTCTCCTAACAGTTTACACATAAACTGAAAATCATGCATAAGTCAGTATATGAAAAATGGTCTCGTCCACCATGCCACTGCCACACACATCTTTGCCCCTCCTGCTGCTCCCTTTAATTTATCCATTCCTTGCCCTTTTTTGCAGTACAAGGAAAGTAAACTGTAAGCACATAGGCTTAGTAAGGTCCTTTCCTACTCACAAAAACATGCATCATGAATTAAACATAAAGTAATGACATGTTCGTTTAAACAACATATGAGCACAACATTTATTTAAAGTAGAGACATGATCAATTTAGGAAAAGAACATAAACTTAGCATTTTCATCGCAACAGTATATTGTCTCTAAACATGATAATTCGATGAACATAAATGGTATATGCAGGATGCTCTTTGAAAACATATAGTTTATATACTTAAACATAATCTCAACATATTGGGCCCGATATTGTACCACATACATCATTCGTGCGCATCCTAAATAGATTCGAGGTAGCTAATCCCGAACCTACTAGGTTACTAGGTCCGTACTATGTCCGTCGACCTAGGGGCAACCTTGGAGCCCATCCCATGGACCTTGTTAGGGTCCGGTACAAGCCATGCATAAAGTAAAATAACATACATGTTCTTTGTCCTAAAGAGTGTTCTTGTCCCTACTCTTACGGAAACATTTCTTAGACATTTCATATACGTGAGTCATGCCTAACATGAGTGAAAACATAAGCATGTAGCATAGCATAAATCGGCATGAGTACAATTTAACATGGCATAAGGTAGTGACATAAGGAAAATTAAGCTAACATAAATAGAAATCATCATCTAACATGCATAACGTGGAAGAATTTCAACAAGAATAATTTCTCTAATCCTATTAGCCGAACCTTCTACACATAGTTCTAGATTCTTTCGTTCAAAATCAAGCATACAACATTACATCGTAAGCACTTATACTGCAGGTGAGGGGATACTTACATCCTATGCTTTTTCACCAATTTATACCGTTAGACTTCGTAAAGAGAAGACCTCCTACGTGTTTCCTTGCTTTAGCGTTATCCTCTACCAAGTCCCTCTTGAAAATCTCTTCTTGAATTATCCCACGATGAAGAAATTATAGAGGCTCTCTTTTTTTTTCTTTTTCTCTCTTATTTTTCTCAGCGGCTGGAGAAAAATGAGCGAGAGAGAGAGAGGTAGAGAGAGTGGGCGTCGACGTTGGAGTTCTCGGTGGCTGGAGAAAAATGAGCGAGAGAGAGAGAGAGAGAGAGAGGCAGAAAGAGTGGGTGTCGACATTGGAATTTTGGGGAAAAGAGAGAAGAGATGATATATATATAAATTAGGATTTTTCTTAACCTAATTATCCCTTTAAATGATCAGCTAGATTAATCAACTTCTTTTTTTTTCTAACAATAGATATATTCTGTTATATCCTACTCATTGGTAATCTTATGACTTAGTGGTGGCAAGCCTATTCCCCCAAATCAACGGTTCATGATTCAAGCCTCGACTACGAACTATTTATTCATTTTTTTATTCTTACTTATATATATATATATATATATATATATATATATATATATATATATATATATATATATATATTTCCTTTAAATAAAAATATAGTAACTAAAATTTGGGATGTTACATAGCACCCCCTAAATCTCTTATACTTCATATATTTGACTAAGGGGGAGAGCAAACTAACCCTAAGGGTTATATTACAAACCTTTGAAGTTGGTGCAGAGGGATGTACCTCGAACCAATCTATCAAACTAATGCTAGATGCATGCTTGGACTAATAGTTGATTTATCTAGACACATGCATATACAATGTTGATTTTAAAACCCTATTTTATATAAAAACCATAACATTTTTTTTTATTTATGGCAAAAGGGGGAGAAGAGTGAAAGTTAAGGTGGAATAACACAAAATTTAATTTTAAAAATTAAAGTATCTCTGTCAAACTCACCTAGGGTTAAGGGGGAGTTTTTAAAAATGGCATTCATCATTTACTCTACTTGTTTTATGCTTTAAGTTTTCCCTTAACTTTGTGTCGGTTTGCCATAGATAAAAAAGGGAGAGATTGTTGGTGCAGGGGCACCAGATAATCAAACCTAGGTTTTGATTATGGCAAAGATTCAAAGTTAAGGTCATATTAGTATCTCATGAGCTGAATTAAGTGTGCAGGAAATGGTTAAGCTAAGTTGAAGGTCAACGACACCCGGAGAATCCCGAGTCGAGAAATCGTGGTGGTCGGGTGACACCGGGAGAACTTCATGGGAGCCGAAGAACCTAGGTGGAAGATCGGAAGCAAAGCGATAGGTCATAAAGGATCAGAGGTAAGCACGAGTGTGAAGAGAGATGGTAAGGTCGTGTCCTTTGTACAGAGACGACCGTAGGTGGCAATCTGACTAAGACTTCCAGTGGAAGGTCTAGGTCGAGATCGGACAGTAAGGAACCATTATATTTATTATTTTTCGTGCTAACCTCTTACTGTAGGGAAGTGACCAGGTTGGCAGTCGACTACTGGTCATTGGGCAATCGACTGATGCACGTCAGTCGACTGATGGAAGGCATCAGTCGACTGATGGTGATGAATCAACCTTTTGTGCTAGGTCAAAATGGATAATGTTTAATGCGGTCACTTCGCGATAAGATAAGGAGCCACCTCGTGATCAGTTCCAAAAGTTGAGGATTTCTATCAGGACTTATTCCAAGGCAAAAATCTATAAAAGGAGGGGAGGACTCCAACCCAAAGATCATCATCTTGCTCTCAAAGTGCTCCTACAATGCCAAAGCTCTAAACATCGTAACACCGATGCAACGCCAAGTTCAGAATTTCTTCGTTGGCAACAAGTATTATTTTTATTTATTGTATTCATTGTTTTAATTGTAACGAGGTGAGGTAGGCTTGTTGCCTCATCCTCGTGCTTTCGTTTTTTTTATCGTTGTCTCCTACCTCCAACGAGGAGGAAACTTTATAGTGGATTGCCCCTTTGTACGCGATCAAGGATCGTGGGGCCTTGGAGTAGCAACCGCTGGGTTGTGAACCAAGTAAAAATAAAGTGTCTATTTATTTTTTTATTCTTTTACTTTCCACTGCATTTAAGTTTAATCGAATGAAAAGACAAAAAGTTTTACGCTCGCTATTCACCCCCTCTAGTGACGCTTCTCGATCCAAAAATTTGTCATGGTTAACCTTAGGGATAACTTCCCTAGTAACCTTGACTTTTCTAGACCTAGTACTACTTCCATAATCAAATGGAACATTGTGATAGGTAGGCTTATCTACCTTTGACCTAGGCTTGTGGCTCAAGCCTCTCTTGCCCATAGATGAGCCTTGCCTCCTAGAACTAAGATTTTGACTCTTGAACCCCAAATTTTTGCAATTTGACCCTTTAATTTAATTTTGCATCTTTTCAACGGTCTTTTCTAATTTCTCAAGCCTTGACCTCAAGGCTTGGTTCTCTAGTTCCAATCTTCCCAATTTTGATTTTTCATTTATCCTTTGGGAAGGATTCCTCCTAGGCATATGTCTAGAATTCTTGGAGTTAAAACCTAGATGGTTTTCTACCTTCCTAATAGACTCCTTAGGTAGAATTTTTCTAGGGACATTAGTCCCAAATTTCTCCTTATTTCTAAAGTTGACGTGTTTAGCTCCTAAGTAATAAAGCCTATTTTTACTAGCATATTTTTCATGAGTAATAGCAAGAGTGCTAAAAACATGCTTTTAAAACCAAGAAATAGAAGGTACATTAAAATATACCTTAGGGTTTGCCTTAGAGGTTCCCCTTACATGTGTAGCTCCTTCTTGCTCTTTTTTCCTCCCTCTAGGGCATTGGCTCCTATAATGTCCCCATTGTTGGCATTTGAAGCACACCACATGCTCCTTGCTCTTCCTCATGAAGACTCCCGCATCCTTAGTCTTTTCTTGAGGTTTTGGTGCCGACGGAGTCTTCTTGACTTTCTTAGGGCACTTACTCTTATAGTGTCCTTGCTCTATACACTCAAAATATATTATATGATTCTTAATCTTAACTACAATGTTTGAGTTACCTAGGGTGATGGTGGACGGCGCCAGAGTTGATTCTTCACTTCTTCTTCTGGAGGTTGAAACTACTTCTTGATTTTGCTCCGGCTCTGGTGATCTAACTTCCTCTCCCTCAATCATAGAAGTGGAGGCTTCTTCTACCACTTCTATCTTTTCCGATACGGATGTTGATTCCCTATCAACCTCCGAATCTTCAAGCTCTTGGGATGAAGATGATGTGATTTCTTCTTCTTGAGCTTGGGAGGATGAGGATGATTCTTCCTCTTCCTAGTCTTCTTGAACCGGTCCGGGATTTTTGTGGAACTTGACCAACTTGTTTCATAACTCCTTAGCATCCCTATAACTTCCTAATTTAGACAAAATATCATTAGGTATCAAATTTACTAATATTTTTGTTACCTTAATGGTTGTCTCGAATTTTTGTCGTTGCTCCTTGGTCCACCTCTTCATCTTGAGAATTTCTCCATTCTTTCCCCTCGGAGCATCGAATCCTATAATCATGGAAAACCAATTTTATATATTGGACATTAAGAAATATTCCATCCTACCTTTCCAATACACGAAATCTTCGCGATCAAAGGCGGGTCGAATTGCTATGTCATCGCTCAATCTTTCTTGAAGATGCATCTTGCCCTCTAGCACCTTTGCTCCCTCGGATGTGAAGCCGATGAAGAGTGACCCACTCTAATACCATTTGTTGGGGAGTTGACCATCACTAGAGTGGGTGAATAGTATTTCGACGTTGCGTGATGGAATTCGTTCGCGTGCTTGCCTATGATTGTTAGTACGCAGCGGAATATAAAAATAATACAAACAAATACACAATCACAAATACAAGCACAAGAACACAATAACATAACGTGGTTCGGAACCTCAAGGTTCCTACTCCACGGGTTGAGCTCAATGAGCTCAAGTGATGACAACAACACTAATAAAACTCCTTCTCGATAACACACTAGAGGCGGAGAAACCTCGTACAAGTGATTACAAAAGTAATACAAGATAAAACAAGCAAATACAAAATGAATACACAAAACAATGCAAAGAACACTTTACAAATGATCTTTTGGATTCTTACTTGTTGATTGCTTGAATCGTGCTTGAAGACCCTGATTTGCACCAGCAAATCGCCTCAAAAACGCTAAAGAAATCATTATGGAAATCCCTCCCGTCGAGCTCCTTTTAAACCACCTCGCAACCTGGATTTCTGCCTAGCATTCGACTGTCATAAGTCTCTAGTTGACTGCTAACAGTATCGTTGTAAGACAACAGACTTAATCCACGTCAGCATTCAAGCCAACGGTTACACTAGCAGTCGACTTCCATAACCCAGCAGTCGACTACCAAGGTCATAGTCGATTGACCAATCGGCTACCGAGCATTCTGCTCTCGCAACCCTGACCAGCAGTCGACTTCCATCCATGGTAGTCGACTGCTCAAGCCATCAGTCGACTACCCAATACTGGCAGTTGACTGACAGACTATTTCCTGTACTCGAACACTAGTCGAGTTTGAGCAGTTCGATTGGTAATAATCTCAGTCGACTGCTATAAGTTGACTCGATTACCAAGTGTCAAAACACTTGACCAGTCAACTTACAAACCTCAAACATGAGGTTTAACCCCAAGTATGATGCCCTCATACTTGCTAGACCACCCTTAACCTAGACCTTACCTTCTAGCCACCCCCATCAGCCTCACGCCTATCAGATCCCTCCAAGTCATCCATGACTTCTTCATCCGTACGCTAGTCTTCAGGTGCTTCCATCGGCTATTGTCATGTTAAGCTGATCTATACCGCCAAGGGCCATTTGGGTTTACATTGCCAAGACTACCACTTAGACTTATGCTATCAAAACTCTCGCTTGAACTTTATGCCGCCAATATCAAACCCCTTGGACTTTCCTTACCAACCCATATTGGACTTTCCATTTGCCAAAACTCAATCTTGGACTTTCCTTTACCAAGACTCATGCTTGGACTTTCCTTGCCAACCCATGTTGGACTTTCCAATTGCCAAGACTCAAGCTTGGACTTTCCTTGCCAAGACCCATGCTTGGACTTTCCATGCAAGTACCCATGACTTGGACTTTCCCATTACCAAGTGTCCCACTTGGACTTTCCATGCCAAGTACACAAGACTCAGACTTCTCCATCATATGGTCAACCCCATGTCAATCATATAGTTAAGCAATGGTCAAACCATCATCAAATATCAAATACTACTCGAGTCAAACACGAGTCTGATCAATCATGACCCGGGTCGATTTCACCAACAATCTTCCCAAAACATTGTCAAACATCAAAACACTACTCGAGTCCAACTTGAGTCTCGTTAATCATGACCTGGGTCGATTGCACCAACATGGTGGATAGCTAGACTCCCCCAGACTAGACACTCCCACCTAAGAACAAGTCTTCAAGAATGTTGCTGAAGAAGGCCCTGACAGATAATGCAATAATCCATCCTCCAAGCTGGAAACTTCTACTAAATTGCCTATGTCCTCCAGAGATTATATATGATGAGGCGATGATCACTTTGGAGGGAGCAACATGGAACTACCCTGATCACATCAAGAAAGCACTCACCTCCATTCAATCCATCCCACTCTCAGCCTGGATATTCTTACTGAACTGCCTCCAACCACCAGGATCTCAGGGGAGATTGCTCCATCTTATCTTCTTTTCTGTTCATTGTATATACATTTCTTTTACTTTATTTGTTTTTTTATTAGTTATGTTTTTTTTTGTTGAGGTTTAATTTTGTCAGTGTTTTGAAATAAATTTTCTATGCATTCTTTTATATCATCTTAGAAGTTGTGAAAGCTAGTTAAATTTGATTGTCGAATTTTGGGATTTGTTGCCATGAATGGATTATTTGATTGCATATGGTTACTACTTGGTGATAGATTTTGTGTTGATAGATTGAGATGATTTTTTTTATTCCTAGTGAGGATTGTGCCTGTTTTTATTACTTGTGTGTGGTGCACTTGTGGTTATTGTAACTCTAGAACTTACTTTGATTCTTTTGAGACCACACAACCATAAGTTTGCATGATTATTATGAAGGAATTCTCACATATTTTTCTTTACTTCTTTTATCATCACATGCTTACTGAATAATATTGTAGCTATTCATCATGTCATTTTTCTTTCCTTCCATTACTTCCTTCTTTGTTACTCTTCTAGATGTGGAATACTTGAATGTTCTATGATGAGTATTTTGCTCGGGATGGACAAAAGTTTAAGTGTGGGGAAGAGAATAGCTCAGGAGAATTCAATGTAAGCATAGGCATGTCGTGTTTGATCACCATGGACAAGCCATGTTTTTATTTTTATAGATAAGCTTGATATTTTTTTTAAGCATAGGGAATTGCATTGCATATCAAAAAATAAATTAAAAAAAAATATTTGGCCAAAACAATAAAGACAATAAAAAAAACTTTGACATGTTGTGCAATTTTTTTTTTGTGTGTGATAGTATTTTTGTGATAGACATCCCTTATTGCAACTATTGAGAGATTTATTGTATATCATCTATGGATTTGTATTGTGAAAGTGATAGGGGTTGTTTACATGTTTAGTGAATTGTAAAAAGCTAGCTTGGATGAAAACTTTTGGGGCATTGCTTTCTTGGACTCATCTATATAGCATTCCAGTATTTTCATATCTTTTTGCATTTCTATAGCTATTTCATTTCTTATCTTTCTTTCCTTTCACACATACTATCATTTTCTTGCATTCATGTTTGCTTTACATTCTTAATAAGCCTTCTATAATTGTGCATTCTTATGTGTATATAGTGGTGAAGGTAGAAGAAAAGCAAGCATATGGTAGTGCATAAATCATGAGTAGCTTGAGTGAACTCCACTATTATATGCTTATGAGAACGAGAGAAACCACCACTTATCTTGTGAGGCTTAATCATTCATAGTCTATTCAGGATGGATTGAATTCACCATGTTTGTTAACCTATGTAAGATTTGAGTCCATGATTGCTTAAGTCTTTAAGATTTGACAATCCTATGTATGATTGGGAATTGCTAGGGAAATATATCTTCAGTTTACTTTTTAGTTTTCTTTGCTTGCTCGGGATGCGCAAGAATAAGTGTGGGAGAATTGATAACTGTCATTTTATCATATTATTTTGGTCCTTAATATCAATGTTTTTATCCTCTCGAATGATTTATTATTGATTATTAACATATTTTATGAGTTTGGATTCATTTTGGACCTTATTATAAATTCTTCTAAATTTTGAACTTATATGCAAAATTTATCTTTGTTTGTAGGAGATCGAGATGAGCCAATGGACTAGACTCAAGTTGGATCAAATATGGCTTCATCTAGGGTTATAATGAGCATCTCAAGCTGATTTAATCTGAGCCCTTCATCAAGATCGAAGGCAATCCAATCAAGAGATCAAATCTGAGCAATATGGATCGTCCGATGAAAGCAGCTTGATTCTGAGCCATCTATCCAGATCTGGAGAGATCCAGTCCGTGCATTTAGATCTGGACATCTTATCCCTTCATCTAGATTCGACCGATCATGATCGTCCATTCAAATTGATCATATCTGTTCATTCAAAATCGGATAAATCTGAGCCGTTGGATGTACAACCTTCTTAATTGATTAATCAAGGCATTTAGCCCTAGCTTTAATGGATGGCTGAGATCGGTGGGATAAGATGATCGGACGACCATGGAAATTCACTTTAAAAATCCAACATTTTCCCCTTTGCAGTGAATCGCGCAACGTAGAATCGTGACACAAGCGGTGTTCTTCCTCTTCCTTGCACACAAGCGGCTACAACAACGCTTCTTCCTCGTGCATGAGTGGCTGCGGCGATGCTTCTCCCTCACTCGCACGAGCGGTGGCCTTTCTCAAGTCGGTGGCGACGACAGCTTCGGCAACCCACTGAATGTAAGGTGAATTGTGTCGTGGCACCGTTCCAAATTAATTACCAAACCCTCTCTACACTAATATAGCATAGTCAATGACTCGGATCGTTTACCAATGAGTGTAATCGGTAGAATAGTAATCTTAGGGATTAAAGGAAATAACAAGAATCAAACATCACAATTAAGCATTAAAGGAAACAACAAGATAAATATCCAAATGAAACTACTAATTAAACTCTAAGACAAACTACGAATTAACTACAATGTAAGCTACAAACTAAACTACAAGTTAATCTACATAATAACTACAAATTAAACTACATGTCAAACTATAAACTAACTACAAATTAAACTACATGTCAAACTACAAATTAAACTACAAGTTAAACTACAGACTAACTACAAACTAAACTACAAGTCAATCTACAACTAACTACAAACTAAACTACATGTCAAACTACAAACTACAAACTACAAACTACTACAAATTAAACTACAACAACAACAATTGGGGGATGATAACAAACTCAATTCAACAAACCAAACATAACATAAACAAACTATCCAATTCAATGGACTAATTCCAAAAATGATAAACTGACGATCCTCAACACCCAAAGAAGAGACCTTCCTCTCCGACAACGGTGATGACCCGAACATCTGCCTCTAATGGTGGAATGACGGAGGATCTGCCCTATCGGCACAGCGAGAAGGAGCTGAAGGTGGAGGGATGTAATCCTACTGCTCCGTCGGATGGATGGCGAAGTTGCCCTATTGGCGCAGCCTGTGGATGGAACTGAAGGTGGAGCGGCCCAATCGATGCCGCAGGATGGAGCGGATCAGTACAGTGGTGGAAGGTGGAGCTGCCCAATCGGGACAGCCTATGGGTGGTTTTGGAGATAGAGCAGCCCAATCGACGCCACGGGAAGGGAGTGGAACTGGTGAAGAGGTGAATTTGCTAGAATCTCTATCTCTCCTCACTGCCGATGAGCTGCCTGAATCTTAGCATCTCGTCGTCGACGAATGAAAGGAGATTGCCGCTGGCCGGATGGAAGGAATGTTGCCGGAAGTGAGCTGCTGAAGTTGTCACCGCCGCTCATGGAGGGAGGCCACCTCTCGCGAGTGAGGAGGAAGATCGGCGTCGGTTGTTCGTGCGAGTGAGACTGAAGCGTCGTTGCCCGCTCGCATGCGGGGAAGAAGCATCACCGTTGGCGGCTTCTGTGCAATCCCTGCTTCCGCGTGAGGAAGAAGAAGAAGTCGTCGTCGGCTTCTTGTTGTTCTACATCGCGATTTCTTTCTTCGTGATTTGGGCGAGTGAGGGAAAATATTGGATTTTTAAGGCCCAATTTCCTTAGTCGTTCGATCAAAGTCCCTTCAATCTCAGCCGTCCATTAGAGCTAGGGTTTAATTAATCTGATTAATCTTTGAACTAGGCAATGCATCCAATGATGGTGATCGATCCAACTCTGGATGGTCGAATCTGATCAATCTGAAGAGACGATCATGATCGGTCGAATCTAGATGTAGGGATAAGATGTCCAGATCTAAATGTATGGATTGGATCTTTCCAGATCTTGATAGATGGCTCAGAATCAAACCTCTTTCATCGAACGGTCCATATTGCTCAAATTTGATCTCTTGATTAGATTGCCTTCAATCTTGATGAAAGGCTCCGATTAAATCAGCTTGAGATGCCCAGTATGATCCTAGATGAAGCCATATTTGATTCAACTTGAGTCTAGTCCATTGGCTCATCTCGATCTCCTACAAACAAAGATAAATTTTTCATATAAGTCTAAAATTTAAGAGAATTCACAATAAAGTCCAAAATGAATCCAAACTCATAAAACATGTTAATAATCAACAATAAATCACTCGAGGAGATAAAAACATTAATATTGAGGACCAAAATAACATGATAAAAAGGTAGTTATCAATTCCCCTACATTTATTCTTGCGCGTCCCGAGCAAGAAAAGAAAATTAAAAGTAAACTAAAGATATATTTCCCTAGTAATTCTCAAGCATACATAAAAAACCATGAAAGAAAGTTACCTAGGATTATCAAATCTCAAAGACTCAAGCAATCCTGGACTTAAATCTTACACGAGTTAACAAACATTGTGACTTCAATCCATCCTGAATAGACTATGAATGATTAAGTCTCACAAGATAAGTGGTGGTTTCTCTCACTCTCATAAGCATATAATAGTGGAGTTCACTCAAACTACTCATGGTTTATGCACTATTATATGCTTGCTTTTCTTCTACCTTCACCACTATATACACATAAGAATGCACAATTATTGAAGGCTTATTAGGAATGTAAGGGAAACATGAATATAAAAAAAATGACAATATGTGTGAAAGGAAAGAAAGGTAAGAAATATAATAGCTATAGAAATGCAAGAAAATATAGAAATACTGAAATGCTACATAGATGAGTACAAGAAAGAAATGCTCCAAAAGGTCTCATCAAAGCTAGCTTTTCACAATTCACTAAACATATAAACAACCCCTATCACTTTCACAATACAAATTCATGGATAATATACAATAAATCTCTCAATAGTTGCAATAAGGGATGTCTATAAAAAAAAAAACTATCACACGCATAAAAAAACTGCATAACATGTCAAAGATTTTTTTTTATTGCTTTTATTATTTTTGCCCAAATGTTTTTTTTTCAACTCTTTTTTTCATTTTTTTTTCAATTTGTTTTTCTTGACATGCGGTGCTCTTCCCTATGCTCTAAAAAATGCATCAAGCTCAGCTATAAAAATAAAAACATAGCTTGTCCAATGTGATCAAGCACGACTTGCCTATACTTACACTGAAGTCTCCTTGAGCTACTCTCTCCCCCACACTTAAACTTTTGTCTGTCTCGAGCAAAATACTCATCATGGACATTCAAGTATTCCACATCCAGGAGAGTAACAAAGAAAAAAGTAATGGAACGAAAGAAAAATGACATAATGAACAGCTACAATATTATTCAGTAAACATGTGGCGATAAAAGAAGTAAAGGGAAATATGTGATAATGCCTTCATAATAATCATACAAACCTATAGTTGTGTGGTCTCAAAAGAATCAAAGTAAGTTCTAGAGTTACAATAACCACAAGTGCACCACACACAAGCAATAAAAATAGGCATAATCCTCACTAGGAATGAAAAAAAAAATCATCTAAATTTATGAACACAAAATCCATCACCAAGTAGTAACCATATGCAATCAAATAATCCATGCATGACAATAAATCCTCGAAACTCGACAATCAAATTTAACTAACTTTCTTGACTTCTAAGATGATATAAAGGAATGTCTAAGAAATTTATTTCAAAACACTGACAAAATAAAAACTCAATAAACAAAACATAACAAATAAAACAAAAAGAAATAAAGTAAAAGAAATGTATATACAATTAATAGAGAAAAAGAAAAAACACAATGAGATGGAGGAAACTCCCATGAGGTCCTAACGGTTGGAGGCGCTTCAATAAGAATATTCAGGCTAGGAGTGGGATGGATGGAATTGAGGTGAGTGCTTTCTTGATGTGATCAGGATAGTTCCATGTTGCTCCCTCCGAAATGATCATCACCTCATCATATATAATCCCTGGAGGTCATATGCGATACAATAGAAGTTTCCAACTTGGGGGTTGGATTATTACATTATTTGTTAGGGCCTTCATCAACAACATTCTTGGAGACTCGATCTCAGGTGGGATTGTCCAGTCTGGGGTGTCCAGCTATCCACCACTCCCATGTCATCATCCTCAACATCCGACACAACAACAACTTCATCAATGAATTCACATCCATTAGTGTCCAAATTCACATCATAGCATAATGGTTCATAGGAGTCTTGTGGAATAGCTGAATCATATACATTCCCATCACTCACTCCATAATCCATCTCCCTAAGTACATCAATATCCATATAAATGGTCTCTGATGGAGGTTGAATGAACTCTTGTGCTTACATCTAGCTGAAGGATGATGCAATTTGATATAACTGCAATTTGATCAATGATGCTAACTATCCATTGTAGTCTCCATATTGCTAATAATACGAATCCATGTTTCTCAGAAAAGAAAATTCCTAGTCTTTCCTGAAACACCAACAAACAAATCAAGACACAAGAAGTAGACATGACAAAATACATGGATATACAGAAAATGAAAGAATGAAGCCCTAAACAATTTTTTTTTAGAAAAATGGATAAACAATCCAAAGTCTACTAAGCACCATTACACCCCCCCTCCCCCGACAACTGTGCCAAAATTTGAATGTACGGTGAATTGTGTCGTGACACCATTCCAAATTAATTACCAAACCCTCTCTATACTAATATAGCATAGTGAATGACTCGGATCGTTTCCCAACAAGTCTAATCAGTAGAATAGTAGTCTTAGGATTGCTACTTATTGCTTTGGTTTTCCCATTTCAATTGGGGGTTTGGAATTTAAAAGACTATCCTATTGCATGAAAAAAAATGCAAGTAATTAAAACCTTAATCTAACTAAACTACGATGATAACGAAATTAAAGAAGATAGAAACTAAGCATTCAAAACGTAAAGACAGTGCAGGAAATTAAATAACAATTCAAGTGCAAAATAACATGAGTATAAAGGAAAATATGAAATAAATCTAACCTAGTATTAAACACTGCTAACTAATTGAAATAACACTTAAACAGGCAAGTAATCAAACTAACAAACAATTAAGCTAAGAAACCATTAACTTAATGACAACTAAGCAAAGTTACAACTAGCACAAATAATTCATGAATGATAAAATAAACTACAGCTAAACTCCTAATTAAACAGCAGGATAAAATAATTGAATTAAAACCTAGAATTAAACATCACAATTGAGCATTAAAGGAAACAACAAGATAAACATCCAAATAAAACTACTAATTAAACTCTAAGACAAACTATGAATTAACTACAATGTAAACTACAAACTAACTACAAACTAAACTACAAGTCAATCTACAAAATAACTTCAAATTAAACTACATGTCAAACTACAAACAAACTACAAATTAAACTACATGTCAAACTACAAGTTAAACTACAAATTAAACTACAAGTCAATCTACAACTAACTACAAACTAAACTACATGTCAAACTACAAACTACAACAAATTAAACTACAACAACAACAATTGGGAGATGATAACAAACTCATTTCAACAAACCAAACATAACATAAATAAACTATCCAATTCAATGGACTAATTCCAAAAATGATAAACCGACTATCCTCAACACCCGGAGAAGAGACCTTCCTCTCCAGCAACGGTGATGACTCGAACAGCTACCTCTGATGGTGGAATGGATGGCGGAGCTGCCCTATCGGCACAGCGGGAAGGAACTGAAGGTGGAGGGATGCGATCCTAGTTCTCCGGCGGACAGATGGCGGAGCTGCCCTATTGGCGCAGCCTATGGATGGAACTGAAGGTGGAGCGCCCTAATCAGCATCGCGGGATGGAGAAGACCAGTAAAGTAGCGGAAGATCTCTTTCACCGGTGATGGAACGCGGAGCTACCCAATCGGCACAGCCTGTGGGTGTTTTTGGAGATGGTGCGGCCCAATCGGCGCTGCGGGAAGGGAGTGGAACCGGTGAAGAGGTGAATTTGCCAGAATCTCTATCTATCCTTGCTATCGACGAGCTATCCAAATCCTAGCATCTCGTCGCCAACGAATGGAAGGAGATTGCCGCTAGCCGGATGGAAGGAATGTCGCCGGAAGTGAGCTGCCGAAGTTGTCGCCGGCGTTGGTAGAGGGAGGCTGCCACTCGTGAGTGAGGAGAAAGATCGGCTTCTACTGTTCGCACGAGTGAGACTGAAGCATCGCCGCCCACTCGCGCACGGGGAAAAAGCACCACCGCCAACGGCTTCTGTGCAATCCCTGCTTTTGTACAAAGAAGAAGAAGAAGTCGTCGTCGGCTTCTCGCTGTTCTGCGTCGCGATTTCTTTCTGCGCGATTTGGACGAGTGAGGGAAAATGTTGGATTTGTAAGGCCCAATTTCCTTAGCCATTCGATTGAAGCCCCTTCAATCTCAGTCGTCTATTAGAGCTAGGGTTTAATTAATCTGATTAATCTTTGAACTAGGCAATGCATCCAACGGTTGTGATCGATCCAACTTTAGATGGTCGAATCTGATCAATCTGAAGGAATGATCATGATCGATCGAATCTAGATGAAGGGCTAAGATGTCCAGATCTAAATATATGGACTGGATCTCTCCAGATCGAGATAGATGGCTTAGAATCAAGTCTCTTTCATCGGACGGTCCATATTGCTCAGATTTGATCTCTTGATTAAATTGCCTTCGATCTTGATGAAGGGCTCCGATTAAATCAGCTTGAGATGCCCAGTATGATCCTAGATGAAGCCATATTTGATTCAACTTGAGTCTAGTCCATTGGCTCATCTTGATCTATTACAAACAAAGATAAATTTTGCATATAAGTCCAAAATTTAGGAGAATTCACAATAAGGTCCAAAATGAATCCAAACTCATAAAACATATTAATAATCGATAATAAATCACTCAAGATGATAAAATTATTAATATTAAGGACCAAAATAACATGATAAAATGGTAGTTATCACTCATTTTCGATGACCTTCCTTCCATCCGGTCGGAGGCAATCTCATCCAATCCATCGACAGACGAGATGCTTGGATTCGAACAACTCGTTGGCAGTGAGCAGTGGCAGAGATTCCAGCAATTCCACCCTCTTCACCGGTTCCTACTCCCTTCCTGCGGTGCTGATTGGGTCGCTCCACTTGGTTGGGATGTATACTGAAAAGTCTATCTTTTGTATGAACATCTTTATTTTGAATTAAGAATCACATGATCATTGTTTGCATATTTTTATGGCTATGCATATTGTCTAATACATTATATTATAGATAACATGGTGTGTGGTGTCACACAGGAGATCATGTTATCGGTTCCTTGTAAAGTATAAGTAAAGGCTCACAACCGAGATGACTTTGGATAAACCATTGGAATGGTTGTAGTGTGATTTGGGATTGGTTTGTCTTGACCATAAAATCACACTAGTGCACTTTGTGTGTATTGAGTAGGACCGACTTAGAGGTGATTCAATTTATTGTTGACTACATAATCGAAT
Source organism: Wurfbainia villosa (assembly GCA_025175895.1). Taxonomy (NCBI): domain Eukaryota; kingdom Viridiplantae; phylum Streptophyta; class Magnoliopsida; order Zingiberales; family Zingiberaceae; genus Wurfbainia; species Wurfbainia villosa. Next base: position 29,699,019 of record CM045992.1, on the reverse strand, counting down.
CAGACCTCAGATATTATATTGTATATACTCTTAATCCCCGATATAATAACGAGCACATATACTTAGTATTCATCTCTTTAATTTACCAATAGACGAGATTTATAGATTAAATCGATAGGCTCGGTAAGTTGGGAGATGATATTATTTATATGGTGTGTCGTTAATTATAAAAGGAAACCGTGTCCTATATATTAGGATGATGATGTCCCCTTGAGGAGCTCATAAGATTCATCATGTAAACCCTGCAGGTGGACTTGGTCCGGAATGATGAAAAGGTTGAGTGGTACAACTCATGAAGTTAGATGTTGATTAATTAATGGTCAGTAAATTAATTAATCGACGGACATTCGAGATCTTAAACACGGAGAGAAAATGTACATATAATATATTGAGCCCATATTGACTTATGGGGGTTGGTGAGGTAGATCAATGATAATCCTTTAGTGGATTGGATTATCATTAATGAATCGAACTTTATGTAGGCTTGATCCATTGGGTGGCCAAGATCCAACTCCTTCTCATGGTCCTTATTGTAGCCTATTAAAACCTCATAAATCTTAGATCCAATGGATAGAAACAAAACTCTAGATCCAAAGGTAGAGATTAAATCTCTAGATCCGACGGTGGAGATTAAATCTCTAGATCCGACGGTCGAAATTAAATCCCTAGAACCAATGGTGGAGATTAAAACAAGGCTTATCCCTAACTCTATAAAAGGAGGGCAAGGGGTGAGTGGCAACTTGAATCCAACTAGAGATAGGATTAGGGTTTTGGCCGGCAAGGCTTGGAGGCTAGGGTTTAGGGGTTGGTGGCACCAAATAAGGAAGGTCTTTCCTTTCTTCTTCTTCCCTCAAGGTGGCCGGCGACCTATCTTCCCTATCCAGCCCTTGGCCGGCGTCCAAAGCAGCCCCTCTCCCTCTCTTTGGCCGGAAAAACCTAGGCTTAGGGTTCTCCCTTGGAGCTTTGGTTGGTATTCACCTATTCTCCTCTTCCTCCTTGGCCGGTGGCTAGCTCCAACCTTGGAGTTTGGTGGTTGGTTAAAAGAAGGAGAAGAGGCTTGTTTCTATTTTTCCTCTTGCTCTGAACGAGCAAGGAAGGAAGATTGGCGATCTAGGAGCTTCAACTTTTGGTAGATCGTCGCTCACACGACGTCCGAAAGGAGGAAGGTCATACAATAGAAGATCGAGAGGTATATCGATTCTCTATTTTTAATTGTTACATGTTTATATTTTTTTTTTCAATTATGAGCATGATATATTTTGTTTGTGGCTAAATAATACTTGGATCCCGAACATAAACACAAAAACCGGCGATCCGTACATCATCTATTCCGCGGCTATTCGTGGAATAGAGGTTGGTCACTTGAACAACAAGTTTGTTCAAGTGACTTGTAACGCCCATAAAATTTCTAGCAATTTTACAAGAATTTTTGGCTTGATGATAATGGGCTTTATGTGGGCTCTTTCGAAAATAAAAGAAAATAAGTCAAAAATGATGCAAGGCCTAGGAATTGAACCCTAAACCTCTAGATAGCCAAGCCCTATAGATGCATCCACTAAGCAAAAGCCCAACAAGATTGTATTATTAGAGGAATATGGGAAATTATAGTTAGGGGTAAGGGAGACTAAGGGACTCTTCAAATGAATAAATAGGCGGGGGATGAAGAGACATGAGTTATCAAGTTGATTTTCTCTCCTCTCATCCTCTTCCTCACCGAGATCCACTTCTCCTCCCCCTTCTCATCCCTTGTCCAAAAGCCATCCAAGCAAGAAGAAAGGCTAGGTTGCTTCCCTTAGGTCATCTTCCAACCAAAAAGCAAAGAGAAGGATGTAAGTATCCCCTCACCTACATACAAGTAGCTTTCCGATTGAAGTTTTGTATCAAACCCCCCATGAACCATTCGGCCAACCTTTTCTTTTGATGTTTCAATGAAGTTCTATACCCTATTTTATATGCATATGATGATGTTAGGATGTTAAGTGGATTAGGTTAAAAGTTCAACCCCAAAAGCCTCCATGAACCATTCGGCCAACCCTTGATTTTGATGTTTCAATGAAGTTCTATACCCTATTTTGTATGCATATGATGATGTTAGGATGTTAAATGCCAACCTTTGATTTTGATGTTTCAATGAAGTTCTATACCCTATTTTATATGCATATGATGATGTTAGGATGTTAAATGGATTAGGTTAAAAGTTCAACCCCAAAAGCCTCCATGAACCATTCGGCCAACCTTTGATTTTGATGTTTCAATGAAGTTCTATACCCTATTTTATATGCATATGATGATGTTAGGATGTTAAATGGATTAGGTTAAAAGTTCAACCCCAAAAGCCTCCATGAACCATTCGGCCAACCTTTGATTTTGATGTTTCAATGAAGTTCTATACCCTATTTTATATGCATATGATGATGTTAGGATGTTAAATGGATTAGGTTAAAAGTTTAACCCTAAAAGCCCCCATGAACCATTCGGCCAAACATTGTTTTTGAGGTTTCAATGAAATTCTATACCATATTTTGTATGTATATGATGATGTTAAGATGCTAGATGAAGATAACATGCTCTAGGTTAGGTTAACATGTGTTTTATGTTTAGGTGAATTCATGTTGACTTGTGATATTAAATGATGCTAGATGAAGATAACATGCTCTAGGTTAGGTTAACATGTGTTTTATGCTTAGATGAATCCATGTTAACTTGTAATATTAAATGATGCTAGATGAAGATAACATGCCCTAGGTTAGTGTTTACTTCCTCTTGATGCTTATACCTTATGCCATGCCCTATATGTGTGTGATATTAAGATATGTTAGGAAATGAATATGATATGATTATGAAATGAAAAATAATATGTTTATGAAATGAAATATGATATGTTCATGAAGTGAAACATGATATGTTATGAAATGAAGTATGATGTGATTATGAAATGCAATATGATATGTTCATGAAGTGAAATATGATATGTTATGAAATGAAGTATGATATATTTATGAAATGAAATATGATATGTTCATGAAGTGAAATATGATATGTTATGAAATGAAGTATGATATGTTTATGAAATGAAATATGATATGTTCATGAAGTGAAATATGATATGTTATGAAATGAAGTATGATATGTTTGCGAAATGAAATAAGATATGTTATGATAAAAGCATATAAGTATTTTACCTTCTGCATGACTTGTACCAGGACCCTAACAAGGTCCAAAGGGATGGGCTCCTAAGATGCCCTAGGCCGACGGACTAAGATCGGGCCTAGGATGGGCTTCTATGTATGATTGCCCCTAGGTCGACGGACTAAGATCGGGCCTAGTACAGAATGGGCTCCCAGATGCCCTAGGTCGATGGACTAAGATCAGATCTAGGATGGGATTCTACGCTATGACGATGGCCCCCAGGTCGACGGACTAAGATCGGGCCTAGTAACCTAGTAGGTTCGAGACTTGCTACCTCGGGTCTATTTAGGGATGCGCGCTATGATGATGATGATGTGGTATAATGCCGGGCCCAAATATGTTGAGATTTATGTTTACGTACTTATAATATATGTTTTCAAAGAGCATCCTGCATATGTTTACATGATATGATTGTTTTGTTCACATGTTATGATTGTTATGTTTGCATGCTATGTTGCTATGTTATATATGTTGCATGTTATGTTTGATATGTCATATATATGTTGCTATGTTACATACGTTGTATGTTATGTTTGATATGTCATATATATGTTGCTATGTTACATAAGTTGTATGTTATGTTTGATTATGTCATATATGTACATGCTATGTTATATATGTTGCATGTTATGTTTGATATGTCATATATATATTGCTATGTTACATACGTTGTATGTTATGTTTGATTATGTCATATATTTACATGTTATGTTGCTATGATATATATGTTGCATGTTATGTTTGATTATGCCATATATGTACATGATATGTTGATATGTTGTATATGTTACATGTTATGATTGCTTAGGTTACTTATGCTACATGTTATGTTTGCTTATGTTATATATGTCACATGTTATATTTGCTTATGTTACTTATGTTACATGTTATGTTTGCTTATGTTATTTATGCTACATGTTATGTTTGCTTATGTCACATATGTTACATGTTATGTTGCTTATATGTTATGAGTGTTACATGCTATGCTTAATGTCGATGTATGGTTTGGTGAGTAGGACAGGATCTTACTAAGCCTATGTGCTTATAGTTTATTTTCCCTTGTACTGCAGATAAGGGTAAAGGGTGGATAAACTAAAGGGAGCAGTAGGAGGGGCAAGTGTGTGTGGCAGTGGCATGGTGGAAGAGATCTGTTATGTCCCTTATGCATGTTTTCCTTAAGATGTTTTGTTTATGGTTTTGAATTAAGCACTAAGTACTTATGAAATAATGATGCATGCTCTATGTTAAGAAGAAGTACCTATGAAATGACGATGCATGTTATGTTTAAAAGAAAAAAAATATGTCTAAATTCTTCCGCTGTAAGAAGTACGATATGTATAGTCTTCCGCTGTAAGTAGTACGATGTATGTATGTACGGTCGCATCACACGTCGCCCTTCTGGACCCTAGGAAAGGGCGGGCATGACATGACTACTCTAAATGAATAGCACGACGATGACAAGGTTGCTTGGGCAATCCCTCTTGTCAAGGATAAATTTTTTTATTTGGGGACGTAGAAGGGATCACCATGAACAAGCGACCGAGTTGAAGTGGGAAGCGAAGTTTCCCCTCACGGATCAACCCAACAAGTGGTATCAGAGCCACGGTTTTTGGTTTTGTGTGTTTAGGATTCGGTTAATTTTTATGCACTTTTCATATATTATATGTGTCGGATAATAGTAGGATATGCGTAGGTTAACTCTTTGGTTGCAGGCATAAGATCCGACTATTATGACCATATGTGTGTATGTGATTGTATATGTATATTTTGTTGAATCCTCGGGGTTGACGAGACTAGTATTTAATTTTTTGTAAATTAGATACGACATTGTTTAGCCACTCTTTTTATTTTAGTTTACTTTTGATCTAGATTTCATGTACACTCCCTCGTGGAGTATAGGATCGATGGATGTAAATTAAAATAGATTTTAGTCTTGGCTCGGATCTCCGGATGGCTCGTACATGGCGTAGGAGGAGCGGACGAGAAGGCGATGCGACGGGAGACATATTGAAGACAAAAGCCATAATAGTTGGAAAATAATTTATTTTTCATATTTATTGCTTATTGTTTGATATGCATGTCGTAGGCTAGAAAATTCCTCAATTTCAAATTACTAAGTGGGAGAGGGATATTTTTATAAATTCCCACGGCCTCCATTACGATTTGACATGTGATGCAAACAAACTTGCGCGACGGCTCTGAGTGCCTTCCTCCCCATCGGATGGGTTTGTTTGTGGATCACAAGGTCAAATATGGTTATAGGAAATTATTAAGGAGCGTGTGTACTTTTCCATCGGAAGGCATATAACCCGAGATAATTACCTTGGTACCCAGTAATGGTAAACACTTAGATACAAATATAAGTATCCTTCCCATCGGAGTCACTGCTTTTATTTGTAGGGCCAAAGAGGAACCAACTATTAATTTTTCTTGTCAAAAAGTTAGGTTGACAAGATAGTAAAATTAATGGGTAAAACCTCCTCTTACAAATGTAGAATTCGTATACGTCCACACTATCGTGGCATACGATATTCTCGGTGTTTTGAGGTGTTGGTTGATTTTAAAATTTTATTGTTTGAGGAATCAATAATTTTTTGAAATCTAATGTATTGATCTATGTGATTCTTAGGTTTTCTTTCAAAATGACTTTCAACCCGCTTGCTGTGATACTGAAAGAGAATAAACTTACTCTCTTTCACCATGAGAAACTTGATGACGACCACCATGATCGAGGGAACACCCGTAAGGGATCATATTCTCAAGATGATGGCTCATTTGAATGAGCTGGAGGTCCTTGAAGCTGAGATCGATGGGGAAACCCAAGTCGATATCATACTCCAGTCTCTACCTAGGAGTTTTGAGCAGTTTCGCCTGAACTACAACATGAACAAGAGGTTGTATTCATTGGCGGAGCTTCTGACATAACTCCAGGCGGCAGAGGGGCTATTTCGTTAGAGTACTCAGGCACATGCCATGGTGACCCAAAAGGTTTCTGCTTCTAAGCCGAAAGGCAAGAAGAAGAAGAAACAAATTGGGGCGAAGGCGGTGGGAGGTACTCAGGGAGGAGTGAAGAATCCGAAAGGCAAGTGCTTCACTTGTAAGCAGACTGGACACTGGAAGAAGGACTGCCCCAACCGCAAGCAGAACAAAGGTATATCTTTTGGTCTGGTCGTTGAAACATGTTTAGCGGTGTTATCTACCGACACCTGATGTGTAGATACGGGAGCCACTGATCATGTCTGCAATACTTTGCAGGGGTTCCAGAAAACCAGATGACTGGTTGAGGGGGAGATTACCGTGTACTTGGGCGATGCTACGAAGGTGGCGGCGATTGTAGTGGGAGACGTTCATTTATCTTTTGAGAAAAATAAAGTTTTGGTTCTTAAGAATTGCCTTTATGTACCTTTATTTAGAAAGAATTTAATTTTGGTTTTGAAATTTTTTATGGATGGATATTCTATTTCTTTTAATGACAGAGTTGTTATAAAAAGGAATAGGGACATTATCTGTTCAGGTGCATTGATAGGAAATCTATACACACTTGAACCAAAACCTCCCACGATGCAAATTGAGTTAATAACTCATCTTCTATTTCCAATAAGAGAAAAGAACCTTCGAAGATGAACCAAACATATCTTTGGCATCTTAGGCTTGGTCACATTAACCTAAGCAGAATTCAAAGGTTGATAGCTGATGGACCTTTGGGTTCATTAGTGGTGGAGGATTTCCCAACCTGCGAATCTTTCTTGGAGGGTAAAATAACCAAGAGGCCTTTTAAGGCCAAGGAGTATAGAGCCAAAGATGTATTAGAATTGGTTCATTCTAATTTGTGTGGTCCTATGACTATCCAGGCTAGAGGTGGTTTTGAGTATTTCGTCTCTTTTATAGACGATTACTCAAGATATGGATACATGTACTTGATGCGCCGCAAGTCTGAATGCTTTGACAAGTTCAAAGAATTCAAGGCTGATGTTGAGAAACATCAAGGTAAAAGTATCAAGACACTATGATCTGATCGTGGTGGTGAGTACCTCTTGGAAGAGTTTAGGAACTACTTATCAGAGGCTGGGATTCAATCCCAATTGTCTGCACCTGGCACACCCCAGCAGAATGGTGTAGCAGAGCGAAGGAATAGGACTCTTATGGAGATGGTTAGATCGATGATGAGTTATTCTGATTTGCCAGATTCGTTCTGGGGATATGCTCTAGATACAACAGTGTACATTCTGAACTTGGTTCCATCTAAATCAGTGCCTTCTACTCCCACAGAATTGTGGACTGGGTGAAAGCCTAGTCTAAGACACATTCGGATTTGGGGGAGTCACGCACATGTGATGAAGGCAGATGTTGGTAAGTTGGAACCTCGTACAGAAGTACGCATGTTTGTTGGCTATCCTAGAGGAACGAAGGGTGGTTTGTTTTATAGTCCTAGAGATCAGAGGGTGATCGTTAGCACGAATGCTAGATTTCTAGAGGAAGACTATGTGATGAGCCACAAGCCCAAGAGTAAAATTGTTCTGGAGGAATTAAAAGGGGAAGTCACTTCTTTAGTACCACCGGTACAAGATGATATACCACAAGTCACTGCACCGCGTGTCACAGAGGATACACAGGTGATACCTCGTCGTAGTGGGAGGGTTGTCAGACACCCTGATAGATTCATGTTCTTGGGAGAATCTTTTGATTTGGTCCCTAGCGAACATGAACCTGATCCCTAGACATATGACGAGGCGATCCAAAATAAAGATGCAACATCTTGACAAAGTGCAATGAATACTGAGAGTGAATCTATGGATTCAAATCAGGTCTGGGAGCTAGTAGAACCACCCGATAGTGTAAAAACCATTGGATGCAAGTGGATCTACAAAAGAAAGAGAGGAATAGATGGGAAGGTTGAGACCTTCAAAGCGAGGCTTATTACGAAGGGGTATACTTAGAAAGAGGGTATCGATTATGAGGAGACCTTTTCGCCGGTAGCTATGCTTAAGTCTATCCAGATTCTCTTATGCATAGCAGCTCATATGGATTATGAGGTGTGGCAGATGGATGTCAAGATAGCTTTCCTTAATGGAAGTCTTGAGGAAAACATCTATATGAAGCAACCAGAGGGATTCATTGCGAAGGGCAAAGAGCATCTTGTATGTAAGCTTAATCGGTCCATTTATGGATTGAAGCAAGCTTCGAGGTCTTGGAACATCCGCTTTGATGAGGTAATCCAGTCTTATGGATTTATTCAAAGTCCGGATGAGTCTTGTGTATACAAGAGATGTGACGGAAATGTAGTGGTATTTCTTGTACTCGTAGATGACATTTTGTTAATTGGCAATAATATCAAGGTGTTATCGGACGTAAGGGTATGATTGTCCAAACAGTTTGATATGAAGGACTTAGGAGAGGTGGGACACATCCTTGGGATCAAGGTTATAAGGGATCGCAGGAAAAGGATGTTGTGCTTATCCCAAGCTTCATACATAGATACAATTATGGATCGTTTTAGCATGCATAACTCCAAGAAGGGTTTTCTACCTTTCAGACATGGAGTTCCTTTATCTAAGGAGATGTGTCCTAGAACATCTGAGGAGATAGAGGAGATGAAGGCGGTTCCTTATGCTTCGGTGGTAGGAAGCCTCATATATGTGATGCTATATACGAGACCAGATATCTGCTATGCCATGGGCATGGTCAACAGATATCAGAGTAATCCAGGACAGGGACATTGGACTGCGGTAAAGAATATATTGAAGTACCTGAGAAGGACTAGGGATTATATGCTGGTTTACTAGGCAGACCAATTACTCCCTGTGGGTTACACGGATTCTGACTTCCAATCTGATAGGGATAACAATGAGTCTACCTCAGGTTTTGTGTTTACTTTGGGAGGAGGATCCATTGTATGGAGGAGTATCAAGCAGAAATGCATGGCGGACTCCACCATGGAAGCTGAGTATGTGGCAGCCTCTGAGGCCGCCAAAGAAGCTGTGTGGCTCAGAAACTTCCTAATGGACTTGGATGTGATTCCTGGTTTGCCCAGAACTATCACAATTTATTGTGATAATAGTGGTGCAGTTGTAAACTCGAAGGAACCACGAGCCCATACGGCAAGTAAACACATAGAGCGCAAGTACCACCTGATACGAGAAATCGTGAAGAGAGGAGAAGTTGCTGTGGCCAAGATTGCATCGGAGGATAACCTGGCAAATCCTTTCACTAAGGCTCTTCCAGCGAGAACTTTTGATAGACATGTGGAGCGAATGCAGATTAGATGTATGGAAGTTTGAGGATAGCATAGTCTTTTAGTATAAGTGGGAGATTGTTGGGATGTATACTGAAAAGTCTATCTTTTGTATGAACATCTTTATTTTGAATTAAGAATCACATGATCATTGTTTGCATATTTTTATGGCTATGCATATTGTCTAATATATTACATTATAGATAACATGGTGTGTGGTGTCACACGGGAGATCATGTTATGGATTCCTTGTAAAGTATAAGTAAAGGCTCACAACCGAGATGGATTTGGACAAACCATTGGAATGGTTGTAGTGTGATTTGGGATTGGTTTGTCTTGACCATAGAATCACACTAGTGCACTTTGTGTGTATTGAGCAGGACCGACTTAGAGGTGATTCAATTTATTGCTAAATCGAATCAGACCTCAGATATTATATTGTACATACTCTTAATCCCGATATAATAACGAGCACATATACTTAGTATTCATCTCTTTGATTTACCAATGGGCGAGATTTATAGATAAAATCGATAGGCTCGGTAAGTTGGGAGATGATATTATTTATATGGTGTGTCGTTGATTATAGGAGGAAATCGTGTCCTATATATTAGGATGATGATGTCCCCTTGAGGAGCTCATAAGGTTCATCATGTAAACCCTGCAGGTGGACTTGGTCCGGCATGATGAAAAGGTTGAGTGGTACTACTCATGGAGTTAGATGTTGATTAATTAATGGTCAGTAAATTAATTAATCGACAGACATTCGAGATCTTAAACACGGGTAAAAATATGCATATATTATATGGAGCCCATATTAACTTATGGGGGTGGGTGAGGTAGATCAATGATAATCCTTTAGTGGATTGGATTATCATTAATGGATCGGACTTTATGTGGGCTTGATCCATTGGGTGGCCAAGATCCAACTCCTCCTCATGGTCCCTATTGTAGCCTATTAAAACCTCATGATGCTTAGATCCAATGGATAGAAACAAAACTCTAGATCCAATGGTAGAGATTAAATCTCTAGATCCGACGGTTGAGATTAAATCTCTAGATCCGACGGTTGAGTTTAAATCCCTAGAACCAATGGTGGAGATTAAAACCAGGCTTATCCCTAACTCTATAAAAGGAGGGCAAGGGGTGGGCGGCAACTTGAATCCAACTAGAGATAGGATTAGGGTTTTGGTCGGCAAGGCTTGGAGGCTAGGGTTTAGGGGTTGGCGGCACCATATAAGGAAGGTCTTTCCTTTCTTCTTCTTCCCTCAAGGTGGCTGGCAACCTAGCTTCCCTTTCCAGCCCTTTGCCGGCGTCCAAAGCAGACCCTCTCCCTCTCTTTGGCCGGCAAAACCTAGGCTTAGGGTTCTCCCTTGGAGCTTTGGTTGGCATTCACCTATTCTCCTCTTCCTCCTTGGCCGGCAGCAAGCTCCAACCTTGGAGTTTGGTGGTTGGTTAAAAGAAGGAGAAGAGGCTTGTTTCTATTTTTCCTCTTTCTCGGAACGAGCAAGGAAGGAAGATTGGCGATTTAGGAGCTTCAACTTTTGGTAGATCGTCGCCCACACGACATCCGAAAGAAGGAAGGTCATACAATAGAAGATCGAGAGGTATATCGATTCTCTATTTTTATTTGTTACATGTTTATATTTGGTTTTCAATTATGAGCATGATATATTCTGTTTGTGGCTAAATAATACTTGGATCCCGAACATAAACACAAAAATTGGCGATCCGTACATCGTCTATTCCACGACTATTCGTGGAATAGAGGTTGGTCACTTGAACAACAAGTTTGTTCAAGTGTTTACTCTAAACGAATAGCACGATGATGACAAGGTTGCTTGGGTGTTCCCTTTTGTCTAGGATTAAATTTTTAATCTGGGGACATCGATGGGATCGCCATGAACAAGCGACCGAGTTGAAGTGGGAAGCGAAGTTTCCCCTCACGGACTCGAAGACATAACCAACACACTTTGATTCCATCCAATGGCTACGCCAATTGGGCAGCTCCGCTAACCATCATCATTGAAGAGTTCTACCACCACTGTATCGGTTCCCATCCCTTCCCACGGTGCCGATTGGGCCGCTCCACTTCGACATCCATCCATTGGCTATGCCGATTGGGCAGCTCCACCATCCACAACTAGAGCAGTAGGCTCACATCCATCTAGTTCAGCACTTGCCAAAGGATTTCCGACAAGGATTCCATCTATTGGCTGCGCCTATTGGGTAGCTCCGCCATCCATCGCCGGAGGAAGTTGTTCGGGTCATCGCCATCACCGGAGAGGGAGGTCCCTTCTCCAGGTGTTGTGGATCATTGATTTATCTTTGGAATTTAATTGGATAGTTTGTTTAAATTATATTTGGATTAGTGAATTGAGTTTGTTATCATCCCCTAATTGTTGTTGTTGTAGGTTCAATCGTAGCTTAAGTTATTGACTTGTAGTTTAGTTTGTAGTTAATTTGTAGATTGACTTGTAGTTTAGTTTGTAGTTAGTTTATAGTTTAATTTGTAGTTAGATTGTAGCTTGTCTTGTAGTTTACATTGTAGTTAATTCGTAGTTTGTCTTAGAGTTTAATTAGTAGTTTCATTTGGATGTTTATCTTGTTGTTTCCTTTAATGCTTAATTGTGATGCTTGATTCTAGGTTTTAATTTGGTTGTTTTATCCTGTTGTTAATTAGGAGCTTAGCTGTAGTTTATTTTGTAGGTTATGAATTAGTGTTAGTTAGTCACAACTTTACTTAATGTTGCATTAGCTTTCAATTTGCCGTTCATGAATTATTTATGCTTAGTAGCAACTTTGCTTATTTGTTCATTAGGTTAATGGTTCCTTAGCTTAATTGTTTGTTAGTTTGATTACTTGCCTGTTTGAGTGTTATTTCCATTAGTTAGAGGTGTTTAATAATAGGTTAGATTTATTTCATGTTTTTCTTTACACTCATGTTATTCTGCATTTGAATTGTTGTTTGAATTCTTGTACTATCTTTATGTTTTTGAATGCTTAGTTCTTTAATTTTGTTATCATCATAGTTTAGTTAGATTGAGGTTTTAATTACTTGTATTATTTTTCATGCAGTAGGATCAGTCTTTTAAATTCTAAACCCCCAATTGAAATGGAAAATCCAAAGCAATAATTAATAATCCTAAGACTACTATTCTACCGCTTACACTCGTTGGGAAATGATCTGGGTCGTCCACTATGCTATATAAGTGTAGAGAGGGTTTGGTAATTAATTTGGAATGGTACCACGATAATTCACTGTATATCGGTCATCTGATAGAATAGGTTCTTAGGGTGCAAGAATGTCCTATTAATCCTTATGAAGAGATGGATCATATTTCATGTCCTATTCTTTCATATTTTACTTTCTATGGTTATGGGAGGGAGGATGACAGCGAGGTTACTCCTTGGTTCTCCTAGATTTCGATTCAAGAGCTTTCCGCCCTTGTATCACCTATGTGCACTAGAGATAGAAGCAAGACACAACTTTCACAGATCTCAATAGCATAAATTGCAAATGTATTCAAAAGCAACGAATAAACATTTAAACTAGCATATCCAACATACACAAGCTACTCCCTAATCCTAGAATCGAAGTATCTACTCCATGAATAAAAGAGAATAAACATAAGGCATCTTAATGTAAATCATTACAATGCAAATAGAGTCAAGTATAATGGCAGTACTCTCTGTTCAATCTATTATTTTGCCTTGGTCATTCTCCAAGGCGTAGGAGCATTGATTTGGGTCTTCAAGTTGCTTCCTCTATCCCTGTTGCAAGCTCCGGTGCTTCTTAGGGCACTGTCTTATTGTCCCAGCCATTGGGCCTCCCCTAGGACTTGGGCATGCCTATCCTTTTATAGGAGTGAAACCAACTTTCCTTCAATTCGTACAAAACCCTGATTTGCGTTAAGTTGGGCTAACGCCACATGACCATGTGGAATCCACATGGCTGGTTGTGTGGCATGCTAGAAATCATGCACTAATTTTGGCTTTGGGATTAGGCATAGTCGTGTGAGATTTATATTGTCAATCATGTCTTCCTTTGGAGCTTCAAGCAATCGTCGTCTTTTGATATGAAGCATGATTGTGTTTTGGGGAACACAAGCAGAGTATGCTTGCCTTCCTTGAGCTCCAATTATATGCCAATTTACCTTTGAAACACCATCCTAGACATGAAAATAGTAAAAGCATATCTCCGAACTAGGAAATAGTAAATGAATGTGAAATAAGGAAGAATATGCATCAAACAAATATAAAATGCAATGAGATGTGTGCTAAAACTACTCCTAAAACTCAATATGATTTGCACACATCAAAGAGCAAGCTCAAAATTCCATTTCCGACCTAGGTAACTCAAGAATTTTGATTAAAAATAAAAAAACATATTGTATGCTTTGAGTGTTGGGAAAATTTACATTACAAGAGTAAGTGTCCAAAGCAAGTCAAGAAGACTCAACCAGCACCAAAAGTCAAGGACAAGTCAAATGATGTCGGAGCCCCAACAATCAAGAATAAAGAGCACATTGTGTGCTTCAAGTGCAATCAAAAGGGACACTATAGGACTCAATGCCCTAGGGGGAGGAAGCAAACCAAAGGCAAAGGAGGAGTCTCAAGTATAGGGCTAAGGCAAACCCTAAGGTAACTTTTAAGTATGCTCCTTCAATTAATAGTCAAAATCAAGGTAGGAGTAATTTTAATACTCTTGCTATTGTTCATAATCATGAAAAGAATGCTACAAATAGATCTTATTGCTTAGGAGATAAACATGATAATATACTTAAGGACAAATCTAGAACAAATACCTCTAAAACAATTCTACCTAAGGAAGTTATTAGAAAGGTAGAGAACCATTTAGGCATTAACCCTAGAAGGGTAGGCATATGCCAAAAAGGAAGAACAATGGCCAAAGAATAAATGAAAATTCAAAAATTGGCAATTAGAGTTAGAGAACTAAGCTTTGAGGTCAAAGCTTGAGAAAATGGAGAAGACTCTAAGGAAGATGGAAAACATGATTAAAGGGTCCAATGGGCAAGGCTTAGGTGTTAGGAGGCAAGCACTACCAAAGGATAGAAAAGGCTTGGGTCATAAGCCTAAATCCAAGAAGGTAATGCCCACCTACCATAGTATTCCATTTGACTATGAAATCATTTCTAGGTCTAGAAAAACCAAGGTTACTAGGGAAGTCATCCCTAAGGCTAACCATGGTAGATGGCTAGTGGCCAAGGTTTCCATGAAACCTAGGAAAATCACTAAGAAGGTCACAAGGGAAGTTATCCCTAGAGTTAACCTAGGCAAAACCCAATTGACCAAGGCTTCCAGGCCAAAAAGTTGTTGGGATGTATACTGAAAAGTCTATCTTTTGTATGAACATCTTTATTTTTGAAATAAGAATCACATGATCATTGTTTACATATTTATGGTTATGCATATTGTCTAATACATTACATTGTAGATAACATGATGTGTAGTGCCACACGGGAGATCATGTTATCAGTTCCTTGTAGAGTATAAGTAAAGGCTCACAACCGAGATGGTTTTGGACAAACCATTGGTATGGTTGTAGTGTGATTTGATATTGGTTTGTCTTGACCATAGAATTACACTAGTACACTTTGTGTGTATTGAGCAGGACCGACTTAGAGGTGATTCAATTTATTGCTGACTACATAATTGAATCGGACCTCGGATATTATGGTGTACATGCTCTTAATCTTGATATAATAACGGGCACATGTACTTAGTATTTATTTCTTTGATTTACCAATGAGCGAGATTTATAGAGTAAATCGATAGGCTCGGTAAGTTGGGAAATGATATTATTTACATGGTGTGTCGTTGATTATAGGAGGAAACCGTGTCCTATATATTAGGATGATGATGTCCCTTTGAGGAGCTCAAAAGGTTCATCATGTAAACCCTGCAGGTGGACTTGGTCCGACATGATGATAAGGTTGAGTGGTACTACTCATGGAGTTAGATGTTGATTAATTAATTGTCAGTAAATTAATTAATTGACGGACATTTGAGATCTTAAATACGGGGAGATATTTGTACAATTAATATATGGAGCCCATATTTATTTATGGGGGTTGGTGAGGTAGATCAATGATAATCTTCTAGTGGAATGGATTATCATTAATGGATCGGACTTTATGTGGGCTAGATCCATTGGGCGGCCAAGATCCAACTCCTCCTCATAGTCCCTATTGTACCCTATTAAAACCCTCATGGAGCCTAGATCCGATGATTGAGATTAAATCTCTAGATTTGACGGTGGAGATTAAAAGGAGGCTTAAGCCTAACTCTATAAATAAGGCTTAAGGGTTGGGCGGCAAGGAGGTTTTTGATAACTCAAGGAGATTAGGGCTAGGGTTTGGAGTTGGCTTTAGGCTTGGGCAGCAAGGGTGCGCTAGGGTTTCTCTCCTAGGGCTGGCGGCATAATCAAGGTGAGATCTTCCTTCTCCTTTTCTTATTTGCTGGCACCACCCTCTCTCCCTCTCCTTTAGCCGGCGGCGCCACCCTCTTCCCCTCTTCCTTGGCCAGTAGCAAGAGTTAGGGTTTCTTCCCTTGGAGCTTTTGGCTGGCGCCCATACTTCCTCTTCCTCTCCTTGGCCGGCGGCAAGGATCAATCTTGGAGCTTGGTGGTCGATTCTAGATAGGAGAAGAAGTTTTGTTTTATTCTTCCCTTTGTTCGGAGCGAGCAAGGAAGGGAAGAACGTGATCTAGGAGGCTTCAACTTTTGGAAGATCGTCGCTCACACGACGTCCAAAAGGAGGATAGGACATACAATAGAAGACCAAGAGGTAAACAAGAGATATAATTCTTGTTTTAGTTTCCTTTTGTTTCTTTATATGATGTATGTAATTGCATGTGGCTAATTTACATGGACCCCGAAGACAAACACAAAAACTGACGATTCGTACATCGTCTATTTCGTGGCTAATCGAAAAAAAGAGGTAGGTTACTTGAACAAAAAGTTTGTTCAAGTGACCACTCTATTCGAATAGCACGATGATGGATCGGTTGCTTGGGTCATCCCTCTTCATCAAGGATTAATTTTTTAATCCGGGGACGTAGATGGGATCGCCATGCACAAGCGAAAGAGGTGTGAAGCGAAGCTTCGGTTCCAATACCTTCAAAAGGGTCATTAGGAAGGTACTAAGGGAGGATATCCCTAGTGAGTACTTAGTAAATCTAAGGATCTCCAATAGGTATTGGGTTCCTAGGAGCGTGATTCCATCATGCTAAATGGGTTAGGTTGTATCAACTTGAATTAGTGGGGTAGTTAACCTAATCATAGCAAAGTTAACACTTTAGGTCATTTCCAAGATAATGGGATACTTTAAAAATGAGGCTAGAATTTCTATCCTAAAGGATTTTAGGATGTGCCAATAAAATTCAAGAAGTTTGAAAAGTCAATCAAACTTGTCACAAATTAGGTTCAGAGTCAGAGTGTGCCATTTTGGATTTGTGGCACACTTGGGAGATGTGTGGTATTATGGCAAATTAGTATAAATCTTAGAAATGGTAATTTAAGCTTAATACTTAGGTATTATATATCTTTGTATTTTATACTTGTCATGCTTTGCTTGCCATATGACATGTTATGGCATCATGCTCATATTATCATTTTAAATGTCATAATAATACTTAGGGTTAATGTTAATGTCATGCTTATACTTAGGGTCTATCTTTATATCATGACATCATGATTATTGACATGCGCTTTATTATACTATCTTGTATGCCATAATCATCATTCATGCATTTAGGATTAATTAAAATTGATTTAAGCACTATGGCATGATTTGAAGTCCCATGTATAAGGGAATCAAATAGAGTTGTCTAGAAAAATGCATGAGGCCTTAGACTAGGAAGAACAAAAACTCATATCTCACATTAAATTGACTTGTAAATATTTTCATACATCTTAGAAATATGTGATATGCTAGAAAATGAGTTAAGTTTGTGTGCTTATTTAGTACATCATAATGAACTTAGAACTCATTAAGTGATAATGATGGATCATGGGGAAAGCTAATGTGCAAGTCATATGCATTGAGCTCATAGATCATGATCCAATATCAGGTTTCAAAAACATTTTAAACCATTTTAAAAAACTTGGTGAAGTCTATCTTTTGATAGCAATCACCATTGATGAAGTTGATACAAAGTAGACTCAAAACATTGAAGTTATCTTTATTTTTGAACTTTATATCAATCTCACTATCTATTGGGTATTTTATTTTTCAAATATTTTCCACCCATAATGATTGACATAAGTATTATACATATAAAGTTTCATTATTTTTAAAATTACGTATATTTACTTATGATTTTCCAAAATTTAAATTCTTATTTCTGAATTTCTGCATCTGCAAAAACCAGTCGACTGTCGCTTGGGGCAGTCCATTGCGTTGAGGGCAGTCGACTGACAAGTCTGATTTTGAGTTAACAAGATTTGTTTAGCCAAGTTTCAGCTACTTTAGGCTACCCTAACATTTCCTAACCCTAGGATATGCTTTGGAAATCATTGTAAAGGTGAAAATCCATTGGATATGGATTAGGAGAGTTGTTTAGGGTGAGAATCAAATTTTAAGGTGTGTGAATTCAAGTTTGAACTTTTGCCCTTAATTTTGATGGTTTAGTATTCCTATTGGCTTAGGAACTCTTCAAGGGCATTGTTGGTGCAATGGTCAAAGGGGAGCAAGCCTTTAGGGGGAGGTTATCCATCATGGGATAATGGATGTATTTTCCTCAAAGGGGGAGAATTGGAGAATAGTAAGGTTTGCCTTCTTTCATTTAATTGGTCAAGGGGGAGATTTATCACTAGGAAGTGTAAAGGCATCCTAAATGTTTTTGGACAAAGGGGGAGAATGGAAGATCTCATTGGGATATGAGACATTGATATACTTGGGGAGAGTTTTTTTTTTATGTATGTTAAAAAAGGGGAGAATTGATGAGAATTGATGGCTTGAGTTAGGTAGTCTTACTCAAAGGTTTTGTCAAACATCAAAAAAGGGGAGATTGTTAATGCAATTAGCCTAGGTCATGATTGACTAGACTTGAGTTTGACTCAAGTAGTATTTTGATGTTCGATAAAACAATTGACAATGTGATTGTCATGGGAAGTCCAAGAATGGTCTTGGCATTTGAGAAGTCCAAGTCTTGTGTACTTGGCATGGAATGTCCAAGTCTTGTGTACTTGGTATGGAAAGTCCAAAGGTATAGTCTTTGCAGCATAAGTCCAAGTTGTAGTCTTGGCGACGTAATGTCCAAGTGAACTATGGCGATGAAAGTCCAAGTATGGATACTTGGCATTTGAGAAGTCCAAGGGTGTGATATTTGCGGTGTAAAGTCTGAGCTATAGTCTTGGCTACATAAGTCCAATATTTAGCGGTGTAAAGTCCAAGCGTGTGTCTTGGCGATGTAAGGTCAAATGTGCCTTGGCAAAGTAGACCCGGTTAGCATGACAATAGCCGATGGAAGCATCTAAAGGCTAGTGTATGGATAAACAAATCATGGATGACTTGGAGGGATCCGATAGGCATAAGGCTGATGGAGGTGGCTAAAAGGCTTAGGTCTAGGCTAAGGTTGGTCTATTAAATACGAAGGGATCATACTTGAGTTAAACCTCATGTTTGAGGTTTACTAGTCGATTGGGGTAATGGATCAGTCGACTAGTCGAGTGTTTGACACTTGGCAGCCTAGTCAACTTGGATCAATCGACTGATGCTCGACTGCTATTTTGTGGCCTTGGAAGTCGACTATTAGGGTTTAACAGTTGATTGGTCCACAACAGTTGACTGCCATGAAGGGCAGTCGACTGATTTAAGTGGACACAAGCACAGAAACTTTGGTAGTCGACTGATCAGTCGACTGTCAGGCTGACAGTTGACTACTAGTGTATCCGTTGGAGTTTTTCTAGTGTGGATTGAGTCGTTGTGAGACAATGGCTACAGAGACAGTCGTCTAGTGTCTTATGGCAGTCGACTGCTAAACAAAAATCAACCTGAGTTGTAGCTTTATAAGTAGCATGAAGAGGAAGATTTTGGCCAACATTTCTTGAGGAATTTGAAAGGGAATTGTTGCTGCATTCCAGACTTTCAAGGCATTCCAAAAGCAACTAAAGATCAAGCATTCAAAAGCTCACATTTGTAAAGTGTTATCTTTACATGTATTCATTTGCTTAGTGTAATTGCTTATATCTTGTTCTTATTGTTGTATTACTTTTATAATCACTTGTAAGATGTTTGTCCACCTTCAGACTGTTCTGAGAAGAAGTTTATTAGTGGTGGTGTGCATCACTAGAGCTCACTTGAGCTCGACCCGTGGAGTAGGAACCAAGGTTCCAAACCACGTTGTACCCTTGCATTTGTGTATTGCATTCATGTTTGTTGTATTGTATTATTTCTATTCTATATTTCGCTGCACTAACAAGTATTGTAAGCAAGCATACAAGCGATCGAAATCAAAATGATTCAAAATGATATTAACTTCGCCTCTAGCACATCATCAACTTTCTTACACTTTAGACACATGTGAGATGCTAGGAAATGAGTTAAGTTCATGTGTTTATTTAGTACATCATAATGAACTTAGAACTCATTAAATGATAATGATAAATCATGAGAAAAGTTAGTGTATATGTCATGTATATTTGGCCCATAGACCATGATTGAAATAAGTTTTAAAAAATATTTCAAAATTATTTTGAAAAACCTTAGCGAAGTCTATCTTTTGATAGTCATCACTATTGATGAAGTTGATACAAAGTAGGCTTAAAACATTAAAGTTATCAATGGTTTTAAACTTTATATCAGTCTCACAATTTGATGGGTATTTTATTATAAAATTATTTTTCGCCCATTCTATTTCATATAAGTAATGTGTGTATGAATTTTCAAGATTTTTCAAAATATGTATATTTACTTATATATTTTCAAAGTTCTTTGTTGCAAGTTTGATTTATGGAAATCAGACGTTAGTCGACTGATGCTATCAGCAGTCAACTAATTGCTGACCAAGTCGACTGCTGGGTTGATTTTGGGTAAACAAAGTTTGTTTAGCACATTTTCAACCATCCCTAGGTACCCTAACATCTCCTAACCCTAGGATATGCTTTGGATAGCATTGGAAGGGTGAAATATCATTGAAAATGATTAGGAGAGGTGTTTAGGTTTG
The DNA here is from genome assembly GCA_025175895.1 of Wurfbainia villosa. Lineage (NCBI taxonomy): Eukaryota > Viridiplantae > Streptophyta > Magnoliopsida > Zingiberales > Zingiberaceae > Wurfbainia > Wurfbainia villosa. Next base: position 29,678,408 of record CM045992.1, on the reverse strand, counting down.
AGTATCAAATTCTAAGAGAGGTTAAAGTTCAAGTTTAAACTTTTACCCTTATTTTCGATGATTTAAGTTTCCTATTGGTTTAGGAACTCTTCAAGGGAATTTTTGGTGCAATGGTCAAGGGGGAGTAAATCTTTAGGGGGAGTTTATCCATCAATGGATGATGGATGAGTATTCCTCAAAGGGAGGGATTGGAGAAGTGAGGATTGCCTCTCATTTAGTGATATGAGACTTATCACCATGAAGAGTGAAGACATTCTAAATGTTTTGGGACCAAGGGAGAGAATGTAAGATCTCATTGGTATATGAGACATTGATATCCTTGGTAGTCTTTTTGATGTATGCCAAAGGGGGAGAAGTGAGGTTTAAGTTAGGTAAATCTTCACTATGCTTTGGCATTGGAAGAGTTAAGGTTAGGCTTATTGGTTAGCCTAACTTACAGGTGTTGTCAAATATCAAAAAAGGAAAGATTATTGGTGCAATTGACTCAGATCACGATTGACCAGACTCGAATTTAACTCAAGTAGTATTTTGATGTTTGACAAAACGATTGACATGGAAAGTCCATGTCATGGGTACTTGGCAATTGAGAAGTCTAAACATGGTCTTGGTGTGTAAAGTCTAAGCATGGGTCTTGGCAAAGGAAAAGTCCAAGCATGGGTTTTGGCAATGGTAAAGTCCAAGTCATAGGTACTTGGAAAAAAAATTCCAAAGGTATGACGGTATAAGTCCAAGTGTACAGTCTTGGCGGTGTAAAGTCCAAGTGAACTTTGATGGTGAAAGTCCAAGTATGGATTCTTGGCAATTGGGAAGTCCAAGGGTGTGATATTGGCGGCGTAAAGTTCAAGCTGTAGCCTTGGCGACATAAGTCCAATGTTTGGTGGCATAAAGTCCAAGCATTTGTCTTAGCGGCATAAGTCCAAATGTACCTTGGCAAAGTAGACTCGGCTAGTATGAAAATAGCCGATGAAAGCACCTGAAGGCTAGAGTATGAATGAACAAGTCATGGAGGACTTGGAGGGATCTGATAGACGTGAGGCTAATGGAGGTGGCTAGAAGGATTAGGTCTAGGTTAAGGGTAGTCTATCAAGTATGAGGGGAACATACTTGAGTTAAACTTCATGTTTGAGATTTATCAATAAACTGGGGTTATGGACAAGTTGACTGGCCAAGTGTTTGACACTTGGCAACCTAGTTAACTTAGAGCAATCGACTGGTCTAATAGTCAACTGAGCTTCGACTGCTCGGGTGAAACTCTGGCAGTCGACTGCCATTGTGGATAGTCGACTGGCCTTCAATGACAGTCGACTGCTTTAAGTGAGCACGAGCACAAAAGCTCTGGTAGTCAACTGATCAGTTGACTACCGAGCAGTAGTCGACTGTTGGTAAGGTCAGTCGACTGCTAGGGTATCCGTTGGGTAGGTTTCAACATGGATGGAGTTGTTATGAAACAATGGATGGGAGAGCAGTAGACTAGTGTCTTTTAGCAATCAATTGCTAGGCCAAAAATCATCTCAATGCAGGTTATAAAAGTAGTTCGAAATGGAGGATTTTACAGTGATTTTTGGGATGACTTTGAAGGGGAATTGTTATTGCATTCCAGACCTTCTAAAGCAATCCAAAGCAATCAACAAGCAAGCAATCAAACGTTCTTTATATAAAATTTTCTTTACTTGTATTTGCTTATTACTTAGTATACTTGTTGTATTTCTTGTATTACTGTTGTAATCACCTTGTAAGAGGTTTCTCCACCTCTAGAGTGTTTTTCGAGAAGGAGAGATTTAGTAGTGGTGGTGTACATCACTAGAGCTCACTTGAGCTCAACTACCGTGGAGTAGAAACCTTAGGTTCTGAACCAGGTTATATCATTATGTTGTGCTTGAATTGTTGTTTTTCATTTGTTATTGGTATTCTATTGTGCTAACAACAATTGTAGGCAAGCATGCGATAGAAAGAAATTACTTAATTGCTATTCACCCCCTCTAGCAATGTTCGATTCTCAACAATTCTCACAAAACTAGGTGTGTTCATGGATAAGAATGAACACACTCATGAGAACTGAGGTATATCAGGGAGAGTCCTGGGTGAGATATGTTAATGCTTACATAAACGATAGAACAGTTCAAAGATATCTTGTCTACTGTCAGATAGTAAACAAACATATCTTCACAAAGGGAGGTTCAAAGGGTAAAACCTACCTATCCTATACTTGACTCAACAGTTGAATACTATCACATACCCTATTTCTATTCATATGAGGGATTGTTGGAAATGTGAATGGAAAGGTGGTGGAATGAATGAAGGAGACTTCATTGTGTATGGGGCTTTAGTCCCACATTGAAAGTTTCAAGGCATCATGGTTGATTTATATTGTCTTATAAACATGTATGTTGTAAACAAATACATGGGGAGAAGCTCTCTCTCATGCGCACACCCATAGGGGGTGGAGATCCAAGGCTCGGATTGCACTAAACACAAGTGACTCATGTGCAAGCACGACCTGCACTATCAAATGTCGGGCATGCTAGGACAAAATTTGCCAAAGTGAATGAACTAACATTTTGTCATCCAAATTATTTTTGCTCAATGATAACGGATACATTAATGTGATTAATAAGAATCCTTATCATGTGAAATGGTTGATGTTTCACTACGACAAATAAAAGCAATTTAATGCTTTTATTCGGCCAGCAAGGGAGACCCTCCTATAAAGGAAGCTTAAGGCTTAAGTAGAAAAGGGACGAGAAATCTTCCACCAATGTTCCCCTCTCTCTCTCATTTTTTTTGTTGAGTACTTCTTCCACACGGTAGGACTCCTGTGGTAGCACTCAAGTGTTTAGTTTGCCACGACCACTAGTGCTTGGTGGAGACTATGGTTTTGCAGCAGTGTTCTAGGAAACAGACAACCCACTACAATCTCGAAGCACCTCGGAGGTGGGACAAATATATTTTAAGAAATATACATTAAACACACACTTCAACTTCTTCATTTCTAAATAATTAGCTCAGAATTGGGCGACTCGACAATCGACCACTCGACACTCAGCTTTGGGCGACTCGATAGTCGACCATTCAAACTCACTAACTTGACACTCACCTCATCGATAATCAGCCATTCAGGCAACTCGACAGCCAGCCACTCAGACTCGTTAACTCGACAATCGACCACTCGACAGTCACCCACTCGATAGTTGCCCACTCAACACTCGGCCACTCGACACTCATTAACTTGGCCACTCGGTGACTCATCCACTAAGCCATTCAACCTCAACAACTTAGCTCAACCCTTCAAGGAATCTTGAGATAATCAACTCAAGTCACTCAACAGATAAGTCTAAATTGATCGGTAATTTCAAATTTATACTATTGTCCCTATAACTCCAGACATACTAGAGTGTGTTGTTGGTGCAAGAATGCCCCAATAATTAATATATTTTGATGTTTGGATAATCATTTGAAGTTAGGCAATAATTGTAATCTAACCATGAATGTTTAAGTGACAGAAAAATCCAAGTGTGAAGACTTAGTAAAGAGAAGTCCAAGTGTAAATCTTGGCAAGGAAAGTCCAGGGGAAGGTCTTGACAACATAAGTTCAAGCATGAGTCTTGGCAGCGTAAAGTTCAAGTGGGCCTTGGCAAAGGAAGTCCAAAGGCAAGATCTTGGTAGTGTAAGTCCAATCATGTAGTCTTGGTGGCATAAAGTCCAAGCGGACTTTGGAAAAGAAGAAATCCAAAGCATGACGAAACCGAGGGAAACTTTTAAAGGCAAGCAAAGGATGAAGGAGTCATTGACTCAGAGGTATCCTGGAGGCACAAGGTTGATGGATAAGCTAAAAGGTTAAGTCTAGGCTTAGGGTATATTTTTAAGTATGAATTAATCATACTTGAGATGTGCCACTCGACTGACATATTATACCATTCGACTAGTCTCGAGTATTCAACACTTGAGGATCCGAAAGATTTGAGCAGTCAACTGGGGTTATGCCTCAGTCGACTGGTCAAGTAGTCGACTACTAATCCTGCTGTCGAACATAAGCTTGGCAGTAGACTGGCATATAACACCAGTCGATTGATCTATATAACTCAACAAAAGCAATAGGTGTTGTCCCTTGGCAGACTTGAACTCGGGTCTAGAAGTCGAGTCAAGGTCTAGTAGTAGACTGATATTATGGGTAATTGATTGTCACGTGCATAGAATGACTGATAGTCGATTGCTCAGTCAACTAGGATGATACCAATCCACTGATCAAGTAGACATTGAGTCCTGACGATCGCAATCAGGCTTCGTCAATAGTTGTTGGATCCGGTCAACAGTAGCAGCAGTGGACTGTTAGTTTGCAGCAGTCGACTGCTGTCAGGTTCAATAGACAAAAGTTGATGTAATTGAGAGGTGTCCTAAGGCAATCACCTTAGAAGTTATTAATAAAATTCATTATTTGAGTATACATTATCTATGTATTTGATTGAATCTTAAACTCATGTACTGAAGTCTATAATATGATGCATAACATGAGAGAAATTGTGATTGGATCACAATTAGTGGGTATTTCATTATGTATAAATATGAAAGTATTGAAACTATCCCTAGTCGATGAATTGATGAGATTGGACATCATTAATTATGTGAAACTAGCACATGTTATGCTCCTTGATTTATCTAAGCATTCGGTGCTCACTGAATGGAAGCATAGGGATGCTGAGAGTGAACATGTGAATGCTAGTTATGGTAACTAATTCATTGGAGTGACCTGCTATGAGACTTCATATGGTTCTATATGTCGTTGAAGATCTCATTGTAGCTTGAGTGCAAGTTTCCTTAGACTTGAGGTATTCAAGTCACCTTGATCTTGGTACCTTATATTTTGACTTCTTCGCAGTCATCTACATAGTAGGTGTAACTCCAGGATGATTAGGTATAAGCCAAAGTGATCGAAGGTGTTTGAATAACTCACAGAGGATTCACCACTCTCGATAAAGGAGTTGTATACCCTAGGCCTCTTATCAGGATTGTTACTCAGAATTCTCTGGGCAGAGCAAGCATGTTAAGAAGATGGTCTTCTTGGGAACATGTAGGAGTAACTTGAATCCACAGGATAAGGAAACTAACTTAGGCTAGGTGTGACGTAGTTAGCTTAGTGGGGACGAACACATAGACCATATCCTGAATCAAGAGGGTATAGGATGAGTGAAAGGAATAAGGTACGAACAACTGAAGCTACTGCAGGGTTCAAAAAATGCTCTGGAGTCGATTTAGACTTTTCGATCAATTGGAGGTCATGATGTACTGCTAAGTGCCACTCATGATCTATTCATAATTAAGGGGTTAATTATGAATGGCAGACATAATCGGGAACCTATTGGGTCACACGCACTACGAGTGATCTTGAGATGTAAAACAAGTCTAAGAATGAGATTCTTATTGAGAGAGGATATATCTGGTTGAACCAGACCAAGGGGGTGCAAAATGGAGGCTATCGAACCTCCTATGGCCTTGTTGGATTTAACACGACCAAATCACACATTAACGAAGTCAAACAGACCATACAGAGCCTCACATGGTCGTGCCTAACTTGGCATGGGTCATGTCTAGCTCTGGCCGAAAAATGATAAAAACTGGGTTGTGCCCTGAAGGACACACGGTCGGTCGTGTATCCTGGCACGGTCGTGCCTTTTTGGCATTATCGATCGTGTGTAAGACACACAACTGTGTCACAGTTCCATCGATTTTGAAGATTTCTCTTATGAAATTTTTTGTATTGTTCTTACCTTAATTATGGTAAGATATGTTCCTTTTAAGCCTCATAAGATGACCTAATCAAGAGATCTATAAAATAGATCCCTTGATAATCTTTGGAGGGGTGGTGGTTTTAGGTTTCTCCCTTGGTAGCGATCTTTCCTCTCTCCTCTTCTCTTGTCTCCACTAGTTGGCTAGCACCAATTGGAGACAAAGGTTTGCTGCTCTGGGAGTTATCTCAGGTTATCCTAGCATAGATACTGATAGAGGCAAGGCATGTTAGTCTTGTTTGTGGTTTCGACCGATTCAAAAGAATCTCGAAGGTATAACTTCTCCTTCTCCTTGTGTGTGTTTTAATGTAATTATGTCAAAGTAAATTTTTCTGACCCCCAAGGGATGTCTGGGATGTAATAAAAATTATTTATTCACTTTATTCCGCTGCGCATGATCTCGGAATATCCAACAGAAAAAACCCTGCTCTATAAAAAGAAGCTAGGAAAGCTTGGAGGAGGCTAATGCTTTCTTTCTAAACGTTCATCCTAATCTCCTCAAGTCTTCTTTTAAGCTTTTAAGTATTTTTAACCTCTTCTTCCCAAACTTAATTCGATCATCTTGTAAGAAGAAGAGTGTGATTGTAAAGAAGGCTTCTCCATCTTGGTGTTCTCATCAAAAAGAGATTCTAATGAAAACTTGTGAGAAGTGATCGACCTCAAGGATTGCCTTGGAGTAGGAGTGTCATCTCCAAACCATGTTACATCGATGTGTTAGCATTGTCTTCTTTATTTTCGCTCTTAATTGTGTTTTTCTATTTCTGCTGCTAACAATTTTTGTAGAAAACGAAGAAGTGTTATCCCCCCCCTTCCCCCCTAGCCAATAATCCTCAAGGATCATACATGTGTGTGTGTCTATATATATAGACACACACATGTATGATCCTTGAGGATTATCCGGTGAGCTCCTCCAAAATCTATCGTCCAATCCCTTATAGTTTAAGGATTTGACTATAGTATACACTCCATCGGATAGTGGATAATCGAGGTACTCATGAGTGCTTACGGATGAGTTGTGTAGGATAATTAATATATATATATATATATATATATATAACGAGCATCTTTAATACTCTACCCTTAAAATTATAACAATTTCTAGTTTCCCCTTAAACTTATAACAATTTCCATATGGATACACCATGTACGGCAACTAACACCCTTGCCTCAGTAATGGTATAGTTTTTCCTATACTTGCACTTTGTTATGTCCATCTCCTGCCTCGCATCAAGTATGCACCCTAGCTTATAACTCCCTATTCACTATACATTTGAAGTAAACATGCTCTTGTATCTCATCTGACATAGTAGATATTTTTTACACTACACGTGCGAAAGCCAGTCTTTGGTTTCCAGTCTTCCGTGAGCCAACAACCAACATACAATCCAATGCTTGGGCATGATAACCACTTGCTAGACTTTAGAAGTACATTCCTACTCTATTCCCTTCGGTCTAAAGAAATCATAATCCCTCGGAGTGCCCTGCTAATCCTCTCCATAAAATCAAGTAAACACACGGCCTACTCCATTGTTTTTTTGCTTTGCTCAAGATGTCGTTCTGAACTTGGAGTAGGCGGTTGGCGAGAGGATAGTTTGAGGCCTTCACTTGCCTTATCCACTATGCCTACAAATTGATTGGATCACAGTATTGATCATACCTGTGCTTAGTTATTTACCCAGTTGGAGTTTCGCTCGTGTCGGAGGAAAGATCACGGTGAAAATCCAGAAATTACCTCGCACTTCCACAAACCAAATCACCGGACGCTTCGATCTCTCTGTAGCCGAACCTCTCGTAGTCGATCTACTCGCAGCAACCTCTTCCGGCGAACCCGAGCCTTGGACGCACTCCTTCCCTTTTAAGGGAAGGAGACGCCCGCACGCACGGCTTCAAGCCGTGCGTGCTCGAGGCGGTTCCACGAACTGCCTCAGTGCAGTTCGTGGAACTGCCACGAACTCTATCATCTCCCACTCGTCCAAGGTATGTCACATAGACAAAATGATCACACAGACCATTTTAGAAGAGGCGTTTAGTCACATAGACTGAATGATCACACATATCATTTTAGAAGAGGCGTTTAGTCACATAGACTAAATCAAAGCAACATCTATAGTCCCAAAAGACTAATAGAACAGAGATTAATAGTCACAAAGACTAAATGAAACATCATATTAGAAAATGGTTCGTGCGACAGCAAGCACATTGAGCGTTCAAATGCTAAGAAAGTTGTTACACCTTACATAGCTGCTCATAGAGTGATACATGCTAAGAGAAGTTGTTACGCCTAACTTAGCCACTCTTCATATGATACATAATCATTCTCCCGATGACACAGAGTCATCTCCAGGTGGTACAAAACCATTTATCTTATGGCACATAGCCATTTTCCAGGTGACACACAGTCATTTTCCAAATGATACAAAATCATATTTCTGGTGGTACATAACCGTTTTACCTGAAACATTTATGTCTTGCTTTTTACCCAGATTAAATAATCTCATTTACATCAATATGAACATCTCTAATCCCTTAAATTGACCATCATGTCAAGAGCATGTCTCATATTCCAAATATTCACAAACATTTCTGTACACAACAGAAAAGAGTCGACTAGTGAATAATACCCATTAGATGTAAACTTATTTAATCTTCCTTTTTAGTGTGAATCTATTCATTTTAATCAATAGCTTTCCTAGACATGTTCCATAGACCGAATCATCCATAGTCATAGGTAGACATGCTAAAGTAGCAAACCTTGATTAAAACTTCAAGTAGACACCTAAATAGTCACAAAGGGCAAATTTTGAGATCAACATATATATAATCTCAAAGGGCTCACATAGTAGAGAAATAGGGATCCATTCTCCTACTACCCTTAGTGTCGTCTTAGCACATGTGGTATGATTCACATGCTACGATGTCGTCCTCTTTACCAATAAAGAGCGCATGTTTTCCTCAAATTAACATCGTACAGATTTCGATCTAGACATTCCCAATGTCTAATCCAGAATTCAACACATGAATCCATAATTCAACATATGAATTCTAATCTGGCTCAAAAACAGGCATAGTAAATGGTGGGTTCATTTACTTCGATCATTTATCACAAAATGATCTTATCTTGATACAAATATCAAGACGACCCTAACTTATAGGAATGTAACAAATTTTATAGCTTCCAAAGCTAACAACCACATAGGTTGACCTATAAGCATCGGTCTTACCTCTATTCATACATAACAAATAGAGGTGATTGTCCATGTGAGAGGACCAATCACTACCTGCCAACATGCTTATCGAGATCTTATCACTAGAATGTAACATAACATACACTGAATAGATTATGGCTAGCATTTCAAAACAATCAAATCATTATATTCAATTGTCATTACAAGACTATTACATTCTACGAAGTCCCATGGACTTTACATGCTCATTAAATGACTCTCTAGTCATTGGCTTAGTAAAAGGATCTGCAAGCATAGCTCGTGTAGGGATATACTCAAGAATCACCTTCTTTTTAGCAATAATATCCCTTATAAAGTTGTACTTTATAGCTATATGCTTGCCCTTCTTTGTGATATTTGGATCCTTAGAAAAGCTATCGCACTTATTGTCATAATAGGCGATCCTTTGGACTCTTTGTCCTCGAATCTTCAAATATTTTAGGAACCTTCTCAACCAGACTGCTTCTTGTACAGCTGCTGAACATGCCACATATTCAGCTTCCATTGTAGATAAGGCCACAGCTGCTTTCTTGTCGCTCAGGAGATGGCGCCACCATTCAACAAGAACGCATAGCCTGATGTTGATTTTCTATCATCCAGGTCCCCAGCCCAATCTGCATCTGAATAGCCCCTAAGGCTTATATCTGATCCTTGATAACAGAGACAATAATCTGTCGTCGCCTTCAGATATCTGAAAATCCTTTTCACTGCCTTCCAGTGTCTCGATCCTGGGTTTGACTGGAACCGGCTGACTAAGCCCACTGCATAGCTGATATCGGGACGAGTACACAACATAGTATACATTAAACTACCTATGGCACTGGCATATGGTTTTTTATTCATGTCGGCTATTTCAGCTGGAGTCTTGGGACTCATACTTTTGCTCAAAACAGTACCTTTCGTAACAGGTGTCTGTTCACTGTTGCATTCAGACATGTTGAAATGTTGTAACATCTTAGTAATATAAGACTCTTGTGACAAACCCAAAAGTCTCTTAGATCGATCCCGGATGATCTTTACTCCTAAGATGTATTCAGCTTCTCCCATATCTATTGTGTCAAATTGTGAAGACAACCACTTTTTGACTTCTACAATAAAACCTATGTCATTTCCTGCTATCAGCATATCATCAACATATAATGATAAAATGACATACTTTCCTTTTTCCTTCTTTAGGAAAACGCAATGATCCTCATTGATCATTTCGAAACCATAAGATAAAACCACTTTGTTAAATCTTATGTTCCATTGTCTTGACGCTTGCTTCAGCCCATATATAGATTTCTTCAATCTACATACTTTATCCTCTTGGCCTAAAGCAACGAAACCTTCTGGCTGAACCATATAGATTTCCTCGTCAAGCTCACCGTTAAGGAAAGCGGTTTTGACATCCATTTGATGTAATTCCAAGTCATAATGTGCCACAAAGGCCAAAATAACTCGGATTGACACAAACTTCACTACGGGAGAAAATGTCTCTTCAAAGTCAATACCCTCTCTTTGGGTAAATCCTTTTGCAACCAAGCGAGCCTTGTATCGGTTAATCGATCCATCAGACTTCCTCTTTATTTTGAGAATCCACTTATTCCCAATAGCCCTTCGGCCAGGAGGAAGATCGACTAACTCCCAAACTTGATTCCGAATCATTGACTCCATCTCTTCTTCCATTGCACTTTTCCACTTATCTCTAACTCTACATCCCAACGCTTCCTCAACTGATTGAGGTTCATCTTCGTCAACTGGGAGTGTTATCATCGCCTCATTCTCAATATCAAACCTCCTTTTAGGTATGATCTTACGAACACTTTTCCGTAAGTTGGGCTGTTGAGAAGTCACCCCGTGATCAGGCACATTACTCCCACTCGGTTGACTAGGTACAGGTATCCCACTGGACATCTGTCTTGTTGATAACGACTCATCCTCCTCAAAAAGAGGAACTGTCTTATCAACTTCACCCTTAGTTGGGAACTCAGTTTCTAGAAAAGTGGCATCTCTAGACTCAATCTCAGAGATTGTTCCATCTGACGTCTCACCTATGAAAACATAACCTTTTGAGGTATTAGAATATCTTATAAAGATACACTTCTTACCTCTAGGTCCTAGTTTTCCATATTTGTGAGAACTATCTTGAACGTAGGCAGCTGACCCCCAGGGTCTCAGATTGCTCAAATCTGGTTTTCTGCCCGTCCAACGTTCAAATGGGGTCGATGGAACTGACTTTGAAGGCACCTTGTTAAGTATATATGCCGCAGCTAGTAACGCATCTCCCCAATAAGAGACCGGCAAATTAGCCTGTGCCATCATAGACCTAACCATTTCAAGAAGAGTCCTATTTCTTCTTTCAGCAACCCCATTTTGCTGTGGAGTTCCTGGGATCGTTAGTTGTCTAATAATCCCCTTATCATTACATGTCATCTTGAACAAATCAGACAGATATTCACCCCCACGGTCAGTGCGTAAGGTCTTAACCTTACGTTCCGTTTGATTCTCAACTTCGTTCAAATAACGAATGAAATAATCCAACGCTTCAGATTTTTGAGAAATCAAATACACATGACCATATCTAGTGAAATCATCAATAAATGTAATGAAGTAGGAAGCTCCATGCCTAGCCTTCACACTCATCGGACCACAAATATCCGAATGAATCAATTGCAATGGCAAGTCTGCTCTAATAGCCTTTCCAAATGGTTTCCTAGTTGCTTTTCCAGCAAGACAATGCTCACATATAGACAAGCTAATCTTAGCACGAGAGCCCAATAAACCCTCTCTAGCTAATCGATTCATGCGATCTTGTCCTATATGTCCCAATCTAGCATGCCAAACCTCATCAGATATATCCGCATTACTAGTAAGAGCAATGTTTGAAAAACAACTATGAATCGCACAATTCACATCAGGCACCACATCTAGTACCATAAAACCATTAGATAAATAACCATATCCGATTGACACAGAGTCAATCTTAAGTTCTACACAACGACTGAAAAAATTTACAGAGTACCCCAAATCAAGAAGACAAGTAACAGATACAAGATTCCTTCGAATCTCTGGAGCATACAGGACATCATGAAGAAACAAAGTACTTCCACCACGAAGGTTGAGTTTACAAGTGCCGACTCCTTTGACTTCGACTCTTGCATTGTTTCCTACATAAATCCATTTGTTGCTGCAGTACCCGTGATACTCCACATATGTAACCCGCTCTCGAGCTACATGGTTGGTTGCTCCGAATCTATAATCCACAAAGGATAAGAATCGACATCAACACAAGATTAAAATGCTTTCCGGAAGAAGCGAGACTAGAAGTTACCTTCTTAGGCTCGATTACATTCCAGAGCAAGTGGCCCTTCTTGCCCTGATTAAAGCAAGATAACTTGCTTTTAGGTTTCTTCCCTGTCTTCTTCTTCTTGATTTGATCATTCTCAGCAGCAGTAGCAACGTTTTTATTCTTTTCCTTTCCCTTCTTGTACCATTTCTTCTTGGATCCAGACGATCCAGTAGAGCCTGCGACCCAAATAGGCGGCGAAATCCTCGCGATTCTACTCTCTCGACCTCGGCCTCAACATCGTGAGACATCGTGAAAGTCTTAATACTCTCAATGTGAGTTAAGGTGCCATGGTCTCCCAAGAATCGGGAAGAGAGAGCGAATAACCGCTGAACTCTGTTGTTCAACGGTTCACTCATGACCGGCAGATTACAGCTCCCGGATCATATTCGACATCTCCCTGAGATGTTGAACCATCGTTGCATTCGGGCGCTTCTTGTAGCTGTCGAACCTGATCGTCAGCTGCCGAAGCTTGCTCAGACTTATTCCACTGTATCTCTCTCTAAGGGCTACCCAGACAGCATGAGCCGAAGGATATGGCTCATACTCTAACACTAGGTCATCCACCATTGAACTTATCAATATTCCCTTAGCAGTGGAATCCTTCCTTTTCCATACCTTATAGGTATCAAGGTCACGTCTGTACTGTGCTGTATTACTCTCAACAGGTTCCATCAAAACCTGATTAACAGCCTCTAGAACTTCCTGTTCCTCAAGAACATATTGAATCTTGAGGTGCCATATCTTATAGTTATCCCCATTCAGTTTTTCACCTTTGTTCAGTTCAGCTATGATGTTTTTAGTTGCCATAACCTAACATAAATAAACACATTATTTAGTTACTCAGTGTATGCTTTTATGTATGTAATCTCAAAAATAAACTCAAGATAAATCTGATTTGGTTTACAAAATCAAGTGACAACTACGTTATCACTCATCATTTGTATGTGCCAATCAGACTTATATTGACATATTTTATTACATACATCCCACTTAATGATTTTAATCATTATTACAGCATGATATTACACATGAACATATCATTATATACACATTTGAACTAATCAAGGGCATACTTAGTAATCATGCATCATGTAGAATTAACAGCATCAAATGAACTAATCATTAAATGAACATATCATTAAAATAAACATGCTGTACAATGTTAACAAATAACAAAGTCTACTTAGAATGTAACAGATTACATTCTTCCTACTCATAAACTAAAAATAACTCCTAATAGACTAGATAAGCGATTACTGCTCCCACTAGGACAAGCCCCAGCGCAGCAGTAATCATGACATGTCCTCTCCGTCTGGACTCAACTACAGTACTCTCTGCTGGGACACTCACAGGCAACACATGCTGCCCTGATACAGAGTCCTTCAAAGACCTCACTATCCGAGAACCAAAATCCTCCACAGGGTCTTCGACAGGATCCTCTTCACAGTCAGCATAGTTTATCAGCTCTGTGCACAACCGGGTATATGAAATGCGTCCTTCATGTAACCCCCAAAATTGTCGTGCTGCGTCAGCAAGATTATCGGGCAATGAACGAATCAACACCCAAATCCTGTAGTTGTCTAATACTGGAAACTCCTGCATCTCGAGCTTCCAGACCAATCTGTCCAGCTTCCCTATGTGTCCAACGACTCCCTATACCGATTGCGCAACACATCGCGCCGGGTCATAGTGGTATACATCCGCACCATCTGTAAAATTGAAATAAATCATGTCAGTACATAACCGACAAAACCAGTACAAATACCGGTATATTCCAATTTAATCAAGGCACAGAACAAATACACATATTTCAAGAAGAACTAAACTCCTTGAATTTTAGGCTATAATCAATTGACACATTGATCAATCAATTTTGATCCATAGACAGTCATAAACTAGTTCTATCCTTAAGTCATTCAAGTCAGATTCTAATTGTTCCAAAACAATCCATCCAACCATAGTTATGAGTTTAGTCAACCAAAGTCAACCTTACACTATTCTTGTGTAAATTTAATTAGACACTTAGTCTTTTGTTAGAATCAAACTAATTGAACCTATGTCCAATTAAAATTTGATTCAAGACTCATTTAATTAGGCCCAATTAAGCCAAGCTAAATTCAAAGCCCAATTAATTCGGCCTATCTAAAGCCCAATTATTAATTAAGCCCAATTTCAATAATCTGTACGAAACAGATTAATCAATTATTCGGCCCATGTGAAGCCCAATTATCAATTAAGCCCAATTTCAATAATCTGTACGAAACAGATTAATCAATTATTCGGCCCAAATAAAGCCCAATTAACCAATCAAGCCCAACTTAATTTTAAAGCCCATCAAATTTGGCCCAATTATATAATCTGTACGAAACAGATTAATAAATAAAAAAAAAATTATTTATTTTTCATCCCATATCTGTACAGAACAGAAAAAAAACTTTTTATTTTATTTTTTTTTATTTTTTATTTGGGCCCTTACATAATCTGTACTAAACAGATTAATCAGAAACAGATGGGTTTTTTTTTTTTTTTTTTTAATAAATATCAACTTTTTCCCGTCGCGCGCCCTAATCGCAGAGACCACGCGCATCCAACCCGCTTCGCAGCGTCGGCGGCGGCGGCCGGGTTACCTCGCGTCGGCGGTCGGCCGCCTCGAGAGGCCGTCTCGCGCCCGGCCGCCGCCTCGGTCGCGCTCCGCGAGCACCGGCCCGCGTCTCCGCTTCGGCGGCGGCAGCGCCGCCGCCTCTGGTGGCGCGCGCCTTAATTTCAGCTGCGCTGCGGTGACATCGCCGCCGCGTCGCGCGTCAGCGCCGACCTCGCTGCCTCGGCGCGTCGTTGCGTCGCCGGCCGTCCGACGGCAACGGCGCCAGCGCCGTCTCTCGCGCCTCTCGCGTCGCCTCCGAGCGCCTGGCCGTTCGCGTCGCGAGCGTTAGCGGATTCGCGCCGGCGCCGGTCGGAAGGCGTCGCTCGCGTCGCTTCAGCGGCCGGATCTGCCGGCAACCGCGACCTTGCCGCGCATCGATTTAACCAGAACAGAGAATTCTGTTCCAGTTGTCTTCTCCGACGAGGGTATCAAACATACAGGTATGTAAATTTCAGAAATGAAATATGCTCTGATACCATTATTGATCATACCTGTGCTTAGTTATTTACCCGGTTGGAGTTTCGCTTGTGTCGGAGGAAAGATCACGGTGAAAATCCGGAAATTACCTCGCGCTTCCACAAACCAAATCACCGGACGCTTCGATCTCTCTGTAGCCGAACCTCTCGTAGCCGATCTACTCGCAGCAACCTCTTCCGGCGAACCCGAGCCTTGGACGCACTCCTTCCCTTTTAAGGGAAGGAGACGCCCGCACGCACGGCTTCAAGCCGTGCGTGCTCGAGGCGGTTCCACGAACTGCCTCAGTGCAGTTCGTGGAACTGCCACGAACTCCATCACACAGGATGGAAACTAAAAAACATTCCACGCTCTACAAAAATATCCTAACTAGCTTCAACTTCCTAGCTAGCCTCAGACAAAGTGTCTTATACAGAAAGTGAGACATTTAATCACCGCGTCAATCAAAGCACTATAGTCTGTCATATACAATTGAATCAATGACATGCCCAAGTATTTCAAAGAGGAATATCTCAAATATTTAAAGGAGAACATCCCAAATTGGAAACTTGACGGCCCGAGCAATCTATCTTTGGTGCATTCATTAATCCCTACCGTGAAATTTTTAGATTTTTCCATTAGCCCGTATGTTAGTTGAATTCCCAATATCCATAGGGAGTTGGCTATACCAGTGATCGTAAACTTATATTCTCGTCTAAAAATTTGTCAAAGTGAATGAACTAACATTTTGTCATCCAAATTATTTTTGTTCAATGATAACTGATACATTAATGTGATTAATAAGAATTCTTATCATGTGAAATGGCTGATGTTTTACTATGGCGAATAAAAACAATTTAATACTTTTATTTGGCCAGCAAAGGTGACCCTCCTATAAAGGGAGCTTAAGTCTTAAGTAGAAAAGGGACGAGAAATCTTCCAACTATGTTCCCCCTCTCTTTTTCTTTTTGTTGAGTACTTCTTTTACTCGGTAGGACTCCTGTGGTAGCACTCAAGTGTTTAGTTCGTCACAACCATCAGTGCTTGTGGAGACTATTGTTTTGTAGTAGTATTCTAGGAAACAGACAACCCACTACAACCTCGAAGAACCTTGGAGGTGGGACAAATCTGTTTTAAAGAATCTGCATTAAACGCACACTTCGACTTCTTCATTTTTGAATAATAAGCTCAGAATCGGGTGACTCGACAATCGGCCACTCGACACTCAGCCTTGGGTGACTCGGCAGTCGGCCACTCGAACTCACTGACACAACACTCGCATAATCGGCAATCAACCACTTAGGAAACTCGACAGTCGGCCACTTAGACTTGCCAACTCGACAGTCGACCACTTGGCAATTGCCCACTCGATAGTTGCCCACTCAACACTCGGCCACTCGACACTCATCGACTTGGCCACTTGGTGACTCATCCACTTGGCCATTCAACCTCAACAACTCAGATCAACCCTTCAAGGCATCTTGAGATAATCAACTCAAGTCACTCAACAGATAAGTCTAAATTGATCGGTAATTTCAAATTTAAACTATTGTCCCTGTAACTCTAGACATACTAGAGTGTGTTGTTGGTGCAAGAATGTCCCAATCATTAATATATTTTGATGTTTGGATAATCATTTGAAGTTAGGCAATAATTGTAATCTAACCATAAATGTTTAAGTGATAAAAAAATCCAAGTGTGAATCTTGGCAAGGAAAGTCCATGGGAAGGTCTTGAAAGCATAAGTCCAATCATGTAGTCTTGGCTGCATAAAGTCCAAGTGGGTCTTGGCAAAGGAAGTCCAAAGGCAAGATCTTGGCAGCGTAAGTTCAAGCATGTAGTCTTGGTGGAATAAAGTCCAAGCGGACTTTGGAAAAGAAGAAACCCAAAGCATGACGAAACCGAGGAAAGCTTTTTAAAGCCAAGCAAAGGATGAAGGAGTCGTGGACTCGGAGGAATCCTAGAGGCACAAGGCTAATGAAAAGCTAAAAGGTTAAGTCTAAGCTTAGGGTATGTTTTTAAGTATGAATTAATCATACTTGAGTTGTGCAAATCGACTGACATATTATACCAATCGATTAGTCTCGAGTGTTCAGCACTTGAGGATCCGAAAGACTTGAGCAGTCAACTGGGGTTATGCCCCAGTCGACTGGTCAAGTAGTTGACTACTAATTCGACTACCGAACATTAGCTTGGCAGTCGACTAATCTATATAACTCCACAAAAGCAATAGGTGTTGTCCCTTGGCAGACTTGAACTCGGGTCTAGAAGTCGAGTCAAGGTCTAGCAGTAGACTGATATTATGGGCAATCGATTATCGCAGGCACAGAATGACTGATAGCTGAATGCTCAGTCGACTAGGATGATACCAGTCTACTGATAAAGTAGACATTGAGTCATGACGATCACAATCAGGCTTCGTTAATAGTCGTTGGATCCGGTCAACATTAGCAGCAGTCGACTGATAGTGTGCAGCAGTCGACTGCTATCAAGCTTAACGGGCAAAAACTGATGTAATTGAGAGGTGTCCTAAGGTAATTGTCTTAGAAGTTATTAATAAAATTCACTATTTGAGTATACATTATCTATGTATTTGATTGAATCTTAAACTCATGTACTGAAGTTCATAATATGCTGCATAGCATGAGAAAAATTGTGATTGGATAACAATTAGTGGGTATCTCATCATGTGTAAATATACAAGTATTGAAACTATCCCTAGTCGATGAATTGATGAGATTGGACATCATCAATTCTGTGAGACTAGCACATGTTATGCTCCTTGGTTTATCCAAGCATTCGGTGCTCACTGAATGGAAGCATAGAGATGCTGCGAGTGAACATGTGAATGCTACTTATGGTAACTAATTCATTGGAGTGATCTCCTATGAGACTTCATATGGTTCTATATGTCATTGAAGATCTCATTGTAGCTTGAGTACAAGTTTCCTTAGACTTGAGGTATTCAAGTCACCTTGATCATGGCGCCTTATACTTTGACTTCTTCGCAGTCATCCACATAATAGGTGTAACTCCAGGATGATTGGGTATAAGTCAAAGTGATCAAAGGTGTTTGAATAGCCCACAGAGGATTCATCACTCCTGATAAAGGAGATATATACCCTAGGTCTCTTATCAGGATTGTTACTCAAAATTCTCTAGGTAGAGCAAGCATGTTAATAAGATGGTCTTCTTGGGAACATGTAAAAGCAACTTGAATCCACAGGATAAGGAAACTAACTTGGGCTAGGTGTGACATAGTCAGCCTGGTGGGGATGAATACATAGACCATGTCCTGAATCAAGTGAGTATAGGATGAGTGAAAGGAACAAGGAACGAACAACTGAAGCTACTGAAGGGTTCAGAAAATGTTCTAGAGTCGATTTAGACTTTCTGGTCAATTGGAGGTCATGATGTACTACTAGATGTCACTCATGATCTATTCATAATTAAAGGGTTAATTATGAATGGCCAACCTAACTGGGAACCTATTGGGTCACACGCACTATGGGTGATCTCGAGATATAAAATAAACCTGAGAATGAGATTTTCATTGAGAGAGGATATATCTAGTTGAACCTTACCAAAGGGTGCAAAACGGAGGCTATGGAACCTTTTATGACCTTGTTGGACTTAGCACGACCATATCACACCTAAACGAAGTCAAAAAGACTATACAGAGTCTCACATGACCATGCCTAATTTTGCATGGGTTGTGCCTGGCTCTGGCCGAAAAATGACAAAAACTAGGTTGTGTTCAGAAGGACATGTGGTCGATCATGTATCCTGGCACGGTCGTGCCTTTTTGGCACTATTGCCCGTGTGTAAGACACACAACCGTGTCCTGGTTCCATCAATTTTGGAGATTTCTCTTATGAAAACTTTCTGGATTGTCCTTACCTTAATTATGGGATAATTATGGTAAGATGTATTCCGTTTAAGCCTCATAAGATGTCCTAATCAAGAGATCTATAAAATAGATCCCTTGATAATCTTTGGAGGGGTGGTGGTTTTAGGTTTCTCCCTTAGTAGCCATCTTTCCTCTCTCCTCTTCTCTTGTCTCCACCGGTTGGCTAGCACCAATTGGAGACAAAGGCTTACTACTCTAGGAGTTGTCTCAGGTGATCCTAGTGTAGATACTGATAGAGGCAAGGCCTGTTGGTCTTGCTTGTGGTTTCGACCGATTCAAAAGAATCTCGAAGGTATAACTTCTCCTTATCCTTGTGTGTGTTTTCATGTGATATGTCAAAGTAAGTTTTCCTGACCCCCAAGGGATGTAATAAAAATTATTTTATTCGCTTTATTCTTCTACGCATGATCCCGGAATATCCAACAGAAACAACCCTGCTCTATAAAAAGAAGCTAGAAAAGCTTGGAGGTGGCTAATGCTTTTTTTCTAAACGTTCATTCTAATCTCCTCAAGTCTTCCACTAAGTTTTCAAGTGTTTTTAACCACTTCTTCCCAAATTTAACTCGATCATCTTGTAAGAAGAAGAGTGTGATTGTAAATAAGGCTTCTCCATCTTGGTGTTCTCATCAAAAAGAGATTCTAATGAAAGCTTGTGAGGAATGATCCACCTTACGGATTGTCGTGGAGTAAAAGTGTCATCTCCGAACCACGTTACATCAACGTGTTAGCATTGTCTTCTTTATTTTCGCTCTTAATTGTGTTTTTCTATTTCTTCTGCTAACAATTTTTGTAGAAAACGAAGCAGTGCTATTCCCCCCCAGTCAATCCCCAAGGATCATACATGTGTTATATATATATATATATATATATATATATATATATATATATATATATATACACGTGAGCTCCTCTATTATTTATCGTCCGATCCCGTAGAGTTTAAGGATTTGACTATAGTATGCACTCCATCGGATATTGGATAATCAAGCTACTCATGAGTGCTCATGGATGAGTTGTGTAGGATAATATTTCTCTCTCTCATTATATATATATATATATATATATATATATATATATATATATATATATATATATATATATATATATATATCTTTGATACTCTACCCTTAAAATTATAACAATTTCTAGTTTCCCCTTAAACTTATAACAATTTTCATATGGATACACCATGTAAGACAACTAACACCCTCGCCTCAATAATGGTATGGTTTTTCCTATACTTACACTTGAAGACTTAGAGCATTCTTCTTGTTATGTCCATCTCCTGGCTCGCATCAAGTATGCACTGTAGGGATTCTTGTCGCACTCGAAACACTTTACTAGCAATAAGCAGCGGAAAAACTAAGATCCCTCCAGAGATCTATGCAAAAACTATATACTCATTTTTATCGATTCTAACCTATGAGAATCGTTATTACCTTCGCTGCGTGCCCTTCGCAATCCCGTCAACAACACTTGAGTATGGATCTCAACGTAGTCAGTATGTTCGTGCCTTCACGGTATCCACACGAACCGTGAAGTGGAGAAGAACCACACTGTGGTGCTAGCCACAAGATAGGTTCGACCAAGAAGGTAAAAGAAGAGGAAGAAGATGATCACCCCTTAAATCACCCCCCAAACTAATGTGCAAGAAATTAACCCTTTTTTCATCCAAAAAAAACTCTTTTATATTCAACCATTGAATATGAAGAGTTTTGACTCTTGGTTTCCATGGAATTGAAATCCCATTAATTCCATCTTAATGATCATGCAACCCCTTCTTAATGGTTAGTCTAACTCAATTCGAATCTGACTTGAGTCTAACTCGAGTCAGATTCATTGGGTACGAATCTAACTCGAGTCAGATTCATTGGGTACGAATCTGACTTGAGTCTAACTCGAGTCAGATTCATTGGGTATACCTTGAGTCCTACTCAATCCGAATTTGACTTGAGTCTAACTCGAGTCAGATTCATTGGGTATATCTTGAGTTCTACTCATTGAGTCTAATCTACATTAGACTCAACCCGATGGCTCAATGGCTCATCATTCATTTCATGATTGACACTAAGGGCTGACACTAACAATCCCCCACTAGCACTAGTGCCAATAACATGAGTCATCTCCAACTCACATGTCCTAAGTGTGTGACCCAATAGGTTCTCGTAACGTTGGCAATGTTTCTAAAACTCTTTTAGAGACATAAGCAATGAGCGGCATCTAGCAATACATTATTGCTACCCAAGTGACAAGAATGTCGAGATCCGACATAACCTTTCCGTGACTACTATCTTGTATGACTCAGTCCTTCTATCCTTGATATCTTAAATCGATCAATGAGGCATAGATCGTGTCATCATCTTATCGATCTTTATGTTTCTTGATCCCCAAGTAGACTCACTCAAACAAATGAGCTCAGTATCTCATATTGACTCATTTGAGAATTGCCATGTATTTCGTGGTCATACTCTATCAAGAGGCCAAAGATATCACTCCCGTTATATGAGAGGGATAGATCTCATCTACATTATTCACATCCCTCCGTATAATTCGTTAGATACCCAGTGATCGCTGTTATAGTGCACCCTGTTACGATGTGACGTTAGACGATCCCAAGGTACATAACTCTTTATATAGGGAACCGTAGTGACTTCAGGTCTAAGGACTATTCATACCAATAGTCACATGAGAAAGTATATGACACTCATATAACGATCCATGACACTTTCTCATGGAAGGTCAATTCAGTACATATATTCTCCAATATATATACTCATGTGTCAATGTTATATCACATATCCATGACTTGTGAGATCAAGTTATCCATTGACTAACATGTTAGTCTCAATGTATCAATATATCCCTTTGTCTATTAATATAATACTTGACTAGCAATATTTAAGAATAGTGTTCTCTATAACTTCTCATAATCAATTCTACCAATTGATTTACTATAGATTAGAACCTACTATTCAAGGGCATTATTATATTTATTTACTGGCACACACATAAAGTAAATATAATAATCAATCTTTGTCTGTTATTAATGAAATATGATACATATGATCCCTAATCAATCATCTCATGATTGGCACTGAGGGCTGACACTAACAATCTCCCACTAGCACTAGTGCCAATCACTGTAATTTCTAAGACCCAGTGACCTAGTATGACCATTATGCTTTCTCTGTGCCAAAGCTTTGGTCAAGGGATCCGCAATGTTAGCATCAGTATCTACTCTGCATATCCGCACATCTCCTCTATCGATGATATCTCGAATGAGGTGATACCACCGTAGTATATGTTTGGAACGCTAGTGAGAACAAGGTTCCTTAGCCTGTGTTATAGCCCCGTTGTTGTCACAATAAAGCTCTATAGGGCTCACGATGCTAGGAACTACACCAAGATCAGAAACAAACTTCCTAATCCAAACAACCTCCTTTGCCGCATTAGAAGCAGCAATATACTCGACCTTTGTTGTAGAATCCACAACTGTGTCTTGTTTTGAACTCTTCCAGCTCACAGCACCACCATTTAAACAAAATATATTCCCTGACTTTGATCTATAATCGTCCTTATCTGTTTGGAAGCTAGCATCGTTGTAACCCTTTACAACGAGCTCCTCATCGCCTCTAAATATCAAAAAATATTCTTTAGTTCTTCTTAAGTACTTAAGAATATTCTTGACAACTATCCAGTGACCGTCACCTGGATCTGACTGGTACCTACTCATCATGCTTAAAGCATATGAGACATTAGGACGAGTGCATAGCATGGTGTACATAATAGATCCTATAGCAGATGCATAAGGGATTTGATCCATGTGTTCCCTTTCTTCCTTAGAAGAAGAGCATTGAGCCTTCGAAAGGCTCACACCATGTGACATTGGCAGAAATCCCTTCTTAGAATTCTGCATGGCAAAACATTTAAGCACCTTGTCAATGTATGCACTTTGACTTAAGCCAAGCAATCTCTTAGATCTATCTCTATAGATCTTAATGCCAAAAATATAGATTGCTTAACCTAAGTCCTTCATTGAGAAACAATTCCCAAGCCAAGTCTTCACAGACTGCAGTGTAGGAATATCGTTTCCAATGAGAAGTATGTCATCAACATATAAGATAAGAAAGATAACTATGCTCCCACCAACCCTCTTGTAGACACAGGGTTCATCTTCATTCTTAATGAAATCAAACTGTTTGATTGCATCATCGAATCGAAGATTCCAGCTCCTAGATGCTTGCTTTAAACCATAAATGGACCTTTGCAGCTTGCATACCTTACCAGCATGCTTTGGATCTACAAAACCCTCAGGTTGTGTCATGTACACATCCTTGAAGAGGTTTCCATTTTGAAACACAGTTTTGACATTCATTTGCCAGATCTCATAATCGTGGTAAGCTGCAATAGCAAGCATGATCCGAATAGACTTAAGT
Organism: Wurfbainia villosa; assembly: GCA_025175895.1. Classification (NCBI taxonomy): domain Eukaryota; kingdom Viridiplantae; phylum Streptophyta; class Magnoliopsida; order Zingiberales; family Zingiberaceae; genus Wurfbainia; species Wurfbainia villosa. The sequence continues at coordinate 29,654,634 of CM045992.1, read as the reverse complement.
ATCGCAACTGGTGAAAAAGTTTCATCATAGTCAATACCATGAATATGTTTGAAATATGTAGCTACCAATCACCCTTTATAGGTATGCATTAGACCATCCATATCAGTCTTTCTCTTAAAGACACACATACACCCAATGGGTTTGACCCCTTTAGGTGGATCAACCAAAGTCCATACTTGGTTAGTGTACATAGATTCCATTTCAAACCTCATGGCCTCTAGCCGTTTCTCAGAATCTGGGCTCATCACAGCTTCTTGATAGGATGTAGGCTCGTTCAACTCAACAAGCATAATGTCATCATTGTCAGACAAGAAAAATGAATATCTCTGAGGCTGATGATGTATCCTATCAGACTTGTGAAGAGGTTGGTCTACTTGAACAGGTTGTTGCTCCATAACTTCTTATGAAACAATCTCATCATCCACAATACTTTATGGTGCATGTTCAATTTCCATCTCAATGTTATCTTTATCTTTAGTTTCTTCAAGATGTACTTTACTCCCACGAGTTCTTCTAGAGATGAACTCTCTTTCTAGAAATACTCCATTTCTAACGACAAACACTTTGCCTTGTTTGGGATTGTAGAAGTAATATTCTTTCGTTTCCTTAGGATATCCTACAAAGTAGCACTTGTCTGATTTGAGGCCTAGTTTATCAGAGACTTGACGTCGAACATAAGCCTCACATCTCCAAATCTTCATAAAAGACATCTTGGGACTCTTCTCAGTCCATATCGTATATGGTGTCTTTATGACTGCCTTAGATGGGACGCGGTTAAGTGTGAAAGCAACCGTCTCTAAAGCGTATCCCCAAAAGAAAGAAGGAAGATTTGTGTGACTCATCATTGATCATACCATATCTAATAATGTACGATTTCTCCTTTCTGATACACCATTCCACTATGGTGTTCCAGGTGGAGTGGGTTGAGATATAATCTCAAACTCAATGAGATAGTCACGAAAAGCTTGGCTAAGGTATTCCCCACCTCGATCTGATCGAACCACTTTAATACTCTTACCAAGTTGGTTTTGTACTTCATTTTTGAATTCTTTAAACTTTTCAAAGGATTAAGATTTGTGTCCCATAAGATACACATATCCATATCTACTGAAATCATTAGTAAAAGTAATGAAGTATTGATAGTCTCCTCTAGATGCTACATTAAAAGGCCCACATACATCAGTATGTATGAGTTCTAACAAATCAGTAGCTCATTCGCCATGTCCACTAAATGGAGTCTTGGTCATCTTGCCTAGAAGACGAGATTCGCATGTCTCATATGATTCAAAATCAAATGAGTCCAGTAATCCATCCTTATGGAGCTAGGATATGCGGCTCTCATTTACGTGACCCAGGCGACAATGGCAGAGATATGTTTGGTTCAAATCATTAGATTTAAACCGTTTGGTATTTATGTTATAGACTAGGGTTTCAAGATCTAGAAGATAGAGACCATTCACAAGATGTACACTACAATAAAACATATCATGTAAATAAACGGAACAACACTTGTCCTTTATTACAAAAGAGAAACCTTTCTTGTCTAAACAAGAAATGGAGATAATATTTTTCGTTAAGGCAGGCACATAACAACAATCCTCTAGTTCTAAGATAAGCCCAGTGGGCAAGGATAAAGAATATGTTCCTATAGCGATGGCGGCAACCTTTGCTCCATTTCCTACCCATAGGTCCACTTTGCCCTTCGTCAATGATCTAGTCTTTCTAAGGCCCTGCACATTGGTACAAATGTGAGAAGCACAACCAGAATCTAATACCCAAGAAGACGAGATAGATAAATTGACTTCTATAACATATATACCTAAGGCAGAAGTCTCACTTCTCTTCTTTTTCACCTCTTCTAGGTATAGCTTATAGTTTCTCTTCCAATGCCCGGTCTCACCGTAGTTGAAGCATTCCCCTTCCTTAGATACCCCTCCTTTGAGTTTCAATGCATTTGCCTTGCCTTTGCCTTTGGCTTGGGTCTTACCCTTACCTTTAGGCTTCTGCTTTCCTTTGCCTTTGTTCTTGTTCACCATCAAAATGGTGCCAGAATTTGCCTTCTTAAGGTTGAGTTCGGTAGTTCGTAACATGCTCAACAACTCAGGTAAAGGCTTGTCAATTTCATTCATGTTATAGTTCATGACAAATTTACTGTAGCCTTTTGGCAGTGACTGCAAAACAAGGTCAGTGGCCAGCTCTTGGCCCAATGGAAATCCCAATCTCTATAGGTTCTCAACGTACCCAATCATCTTGAGTACATGAGTGCCTACGAAAGTTTCCTCTTGCATCTTGCATTGAAACAAGGCCTTTGATACTTCGTATTACTCGTGCCTTTCTTGTCCCTGATATAGTCATTTTAAATGCTCAACCATACCATAGGCATCCATGTTCTCATGTTGCTTCTGAAGCTCAGAGTTCATGGTGGCAAGCATAAGGCATGCCACATCCAATGTGTCATCTTGATGCTTCTTATAAGCATCCTTGTCAGCACGAGTGGTCGTAGGGGCGAGTGGTTCAGGAATGGACTGCTCTAGGACGTACAATTTGCGTTCTTGCTTGAGGACTATCCTCAAGTTTCTGTACCAGTCCAGGAAGTTAGCTCCAGTGAGCTTGTCCTTATCAAGGACAGATCGCAGAGAGAGTGTGTTCGATGTATTTGACGACATAGTGATCTACAATACAAAAATGTAGACATGTATCATATTTCAATCATTTAATTAGACCTTTAACTAAATGATTCTCCCACTAGTCACAAAGTGGGATAAGATCCATATTATACCACATCTTGAGTTAGCTTTGGCTAATCGCCCAAGACTCGTATAAATTAGGTAGGTAACTTGTACCAATTACATCTAATGTAACTCTTGTATATCTATATGAACAACATTATTTGTTCATAGTGCTCATCGTATGAGATATCCTTCTAAATTACTACTCATCTTGAGTTAGCTTTGGATAATCGCCCAAGATTTGTATAATGTAGGTAGATGTCTCATATGAGCTATGCCTCTAAGTTCATCAATCTAATTGAGAGAGCTTAGTTAAGTCAAACCCAAGGTTTAATAGGCGGACATCACAATTATCCTGTCGTACTTTACCGAGGTAAATCGAGTCACTTTGCTTTGGCAAACGCGCTACAATTTAATAAGGTAATAGTAAATATTAAACTTTGGTAGGCATATAATAAGTGACCTAATTGTGTGACAACTAACTATGCATGCATCAAATATACAAACATCACATGCATCATATATACAAGCATCACATGCATCACTTATACGCATAAAGAAATGTGACATGGTTATGGCCCTTTTCTACGATCTTCTCAAGCCAATGAGAAGAGCGAATGGATAACCTAGAGATGACATCTTCTCCAAGTACTTCCATGGTCGTCATGTGTTGTTCACTTCCTTCCTTTGCACCATCCTCCAGCAGTCTAGAACTATTCTACATTGTACATTACAATTAAAAGAAACCTCGAGTTACATTCGAGGGTAATCTAATTTTACAACCGGAATAATGAAGGTGAAAGGCACGACACACAGGTCGTATTAAGAATTACAACAAACACACACATATCCAATCACATTGGGTTAGGGGCCATAACCATGCACCATGTCATTTAACATTCAAAACATTAATGACAAAAAAATTTATTATGATGCTAAGCACGAAATATCGGCCGCAACGCTACGACAATCTTTCTCTGGTATCATTGAATGTGTCGCTACCCATTCTATTCATCACTATGAACCTGAGACCATTCGGTGGATCAGGTCCGCTTGGCACCTTCCAACCAGCACAGTCCGATTAGCTCAACTCACCCCACAGTCTGCTTCGGTAAAAGTCGCTCGGCAGACTATCAGAGTGGCGTAGTGCAAGCCCATATATAACAACATGCAGATCATAATAAAACATGTTCTAACTTATATCACATATAACAACATGCAGATCATAATAACTAAAATGAGTATTATTTTCACAAGTGGCTCTGATACCACTGTAGGGATTCTTGTCGCGCTCGAAACACTTTACAAGCAATAAGCAGTGGAAAAACCAAGATCCCTCTAGAGATCCATGCAAAAATAATATACTCATTTTCATCGATTCTAACCTATGAGAATCGTGATTACCTTTGCTACGTGCCCTTCGCAATCCCGTCAGCAATACTTGAGTATGGATCTCAGCGCAGTCAGTACCTCTGCGCCTCCATGGTATCCACACGAATCGTGAAGTGGAGAAGAACCACACTGTGGTGCTAGCCACAAGATAGGTTCAACCAAGAAGGTAGAAGAGGAGGAAGAAGATGATCACCACCTAAATCACTCCCCAAACTAATGTGCACAAAATTAACCCTTTTTTTCATCTAAAAAAAACTCTTTTATATTCAACCATTGAATATGAAGAGTTTTGACTCTTGGTTTCCATGGAATTAAATGTTAGGGCAATCAACCCATGTGATATGGTTTTGATGTGTGTGGCAAAAAGTTTAAGTTAGGATGATTGGATTTGATATGTGTGTTGGAGTCTTGAAGGACTTAGTAATTCGCACATGGAGCTTAGGCAAGTGTCACCAACTCACAACCTCGTGCTTGAGTCGGTGAAGGAGCATTACAAAGTTGTGCACTTGATGCATCTGAGGGACCGTCGGACAAGATGACTTGAAGCGAAGCCAAGGAAGCAGACTTCGAGGGCAAGAGATGCGAAGGAGCATTGCAGAGTCGTGTGCTTGATGCTGTCGAGGGACGTGGCTGCGAACGAAGAGAGCTTCGACAAGGAACTTCAAGTGAGATGAGAGAATGAGTGAAATGTAAGTAGATCATTAGGTGAACTTGGCCGAATGGCTGAGTGTCGGAGGCTCGACCGCAAGGGTTGAGGTTTACCCGACCACCGGAAGCTCAAACGGATGTAAGGTTTGAGTTTTACCCGGCATCAGTCGATTGCCATGTCATGACAGTCGACTGCTCCAAGTCGATCATCAATCAACTGGTGTGGCTGATGAATCAAGTCGACATCAGTCGACTGCTTAAGGGAAGCAGTTGACTGATAACACTATGCACGGGCACAAAAGCTAGTCAAGCTCGCAGGTCAATCGACTGTCAGTCGATATCAGTCGACTGATCATCCGACTGTTGGAGAAGGCGGTCGTAGATCCTGCAAATTTGGTCTGGTCAGAAGCCATTGGAGTTGACATCAGTCCACTGATGAAAGCATCAGTCGACTGATAGTGTCCAACGAGAAGATTTGCTTCCTCTCTATAAAAAGAGAGGGTGGGGGCTTTTAGATGGTTAATGTTCATGCTCTAAACATCCTACTAAGTGCCCCCACAAAGCTCAAACTCATTCTTCTAGTTTTCTTATATATCTATTGTAAAAGAAGGAGTGCTCTCATTGTTGTAAAGGTTTACCTCCACCTTACTTGGGCTAAAGGGAGAGACCAATAGTGGATTGGTTTCGGGGTGATTCAGTGGAGACGAATCAGACCGTGGATTAGCGGCGAGGCCGTGAACCACATTATATTATGTGTTAGCATTGATTTTGTTTTTGCTTATTGTTATTGCTTGTTTAGTTTTGTTTGTGTTGTGCTAATTATATTCGTAGGCAAGCAATTTCGTTCATACAAAGAAGAGGGCTATTCACCCCCCTCTAGCCGGCCACAAATGTTCCTACAAGTGGTATCAAAGCCAAGGAAGCTTGTCGAGGACTAACCACCGCAATAAGCACTACATCAAGGATGGTCGGCTCTAACATTCACCCACCGAAGTTCGAGGGAGAATTCTCTTGGTGGAAGAAGAGAATGGAGGTATTCTTTGAAATCGACTTTGAAATTCTATTAATAATGGAAAATGGTTTCGAGATACCTAGGGATGAAGATGGGGAGCAAATAGAGAAGACAAGATGGACCAAGAGACAAAGGGAAGAGTATTTGGCAAACTCAAAGGCAAAGCATCATCTCTACAATGTACTCCCCCAACAAGAAGTGAACTGGATTGAGGAATGTGCAAGCGCCAAAGAGATGTGGGAGAAGCTAGTAGAGCTTCATGAAGGTACCTCAGAGGCCAAGCTTGTAAGGAGAGACCTTCTTCACTCCCAACTAACAAATATCAAACTTGAAAAGGGAGAAAAGGTAACCTCATTACATTCTAGGTTTAAAGAAATTTTAATTGGGCTAACAAGTGTAGGAGAAAAACTTTCGAACTGGGATATGCTTATGAAAGCAATTGATGCTTTTCCCCGGTCATCGAAATGGAGTTCAATGGTGGACTCCTTCTACATGTCAAAGAACATAGAAGTGAGCACCTTAGAGGAGTTCTTCTCAACCATGGAGCTCCATGAAACAAGGCTTGAAGGAATAAATGAAGAATCAAGTATCAAGCCATCTAGAGGAGTAGCCTTGGTAGCCAACAATGGAAAGAAGAAGAAGATAGAGACTCCCTCCTCATCCGATGAAGCATCCTCATCATCTTCCATGAATAGCAATGAAGATGCTTATATGGAAAGGAAGGTAAGGCATGCCTTAAGAAATTTAAAATTTAACAAATCTTATGATAGGAGAAGGTACGAGAGGAAGATAATATGCTATAATTGCCAACAAGAGGGACATATAAGAGATGATTGTCCCCTCTTGAACAAGAGAAAAGAAGAAAGGAGGAGAAAAGAAGAAAAGAAGAAGGGGAGCAAGAAGAAGGAAGAATAGAAGAAGGCCAAAGAAAAAGGGAAGGCCAAAGCACTCAAGGCAAGGACATGGGATGATCCTTCCTCCTCATCATCATCGGAGGAAGAAAATGCCTTTGTCACAAATTTGACTCTAATGGCATTTGATGATCTAGACACCTCCTCCTCCGAGCAAGAAAAATCAAGCACAAGTGAGGAGAGCTCTAGTGAAGGGGGAGGCTCACCATTATCCTCATCCGAATCCGAAGAAGAAAACATGAAAACTATGGTAACGAATCTCTCTCCTAAGAAAATAGTTTCCATGATTTCTAGCTTAACTAAGGACTTATTTAGGGCCAAAAAGAAAAATAAGAGCATGCTAGATCAAATTAAGGCCTTAGAAAATAAATTAGAACAAGCATGTTTAAATGTTAATGATGATGATGCATGCTCACATGATAACTACATGCCTTTTGATGTTAATGATGCATGCATTGAGGAAAATATGAGTTTAAGGGAAAAGGTAGACCATTTGACCAAGGCCCTAAAAAAATTCACAATTTGCTCCAACACTCTTAATATGATTATAGGGAGCCAAAGGGCTAGCTTCAATAGGAAAGGCCTTGGATATAAGGAAAAGACTAATGAAAAGGCCTATAAATGTTTGATTGCTAGGGGTCAAAGCAAAAATAAGACAATTGCTAGAAAATGGATCCCTAAGGAATATTTAGTGAACCCTATAGGAAAGAACTTGTATTGGGTTTCTAAATCTATCCTTAAGGGTTAGGAAAACCCTAGGTTAGCCAACCATAGTGGACTTAACTTATATCATGTTATTTGGTTGACTTAGGATGGTAGGGACTTAATTTTTTAAAATAGTGTTAGGTGATGATAATGTGCCCATAAATTGATAATAATGCTTAAATCATGATAGTTAATGTAGTTGCTATATATGTTTGCAATCATGATTTATGATCTTGACATTTAATATATTATCATGGGAAATAGGGTTTAGATCATGTTATAGGTGATACTTGACTTATTATCATGATTTTATATCTAATGCATGATTACAATTGAGTGATATATGTGTTTCATGATCATAATGTGAAATCAATGCATATATGTTTTTATGATCATATGGTATGTTAGGGTGATACTTAACCATGGGTAGAATTGCATGAATTTGAAGGTTAAGTATATAAATACCTTTAGGAACATCTCACACTCACCATAAGGATAACTTTGATTGAAAACATAGTATGGGTGAGATGATAGGATGATACAAATGGTCCACTAATGACTATGACATTTAGATGGTCATTTTAAGTATCAAAATAGCAATAATAGACCAATCATGGGGAAGGCTTATGTTTAATTCATAGACATATTGCCCAAAGATCATGATTGGATATTTCATATGTTTTCAAAACCATTTCTTACTTTAAAATATGTGCCTTCATGTTTTGAAACAATCTAAAGCAAAACTAGGTGTTAAAATGGATACAAACTTGATCAAAACACTAGTTATTTTTGAAGCTTTTGGATTTTTAGAAAATCATTTAAAATATAAGTAATTTTCATGAAAACTTATTTTTCACTGATAAAGGGCTTTAAAAGAAATGTGTTTTCAAAATTTCATGATTTTTTGAATTTTTTGAAATTTATAGTGCATATTTGAATTTTGTCCAGAAAATCAGAAAACCTGAAATCTGTGTGCTAGTCGATTGGTAGTCTGAACCAGTCGACTGATGTACTATGCACGAGCACAGTAACATGATTTTATCAGATTTTGTTTGGTTTTTGGTATTTTTTTCCTCCTTAGAGTTGATACCTTGGATTATAACATTTGGATAATGTTTTTGATCGTGTCAAAGGGGGAGAAATAAGGAAGTTTAAGTTAATCATGCTAAAAGGGAAAATTTAGCATGCCTTAAGGGGGAGTTGCATGTCTAAGGGGGAGTTGTTATACTCATATTTTTACTTACATGCTTTCCTTTCTTATGTTTATTGTTATTTTTTTACCTAACTTAAACGGATTGCCACACATCAAAAAGGGGGAGATTGTTAGGGCAATCAACCCATGTGATATGGTTTTGATGTGTGTGGCAAAGGGTTTAAGTTAGGATGATTGGATTTGATATGTGCATTGGAGTCTTGCAGGACTTAGTAATTCGCACATGGAGCTTAGGTAAGTGTCACCAACTCACAACCTTATGCTTGAGTCGGCGAAAAAGCATTGCAGAGTTGTGCGCTTGATGCATCCGAGGGACCATCGGATGAGATGACTTGAAGCGAAGCCAAGGAAGCAGACTTCGAGGGCAAGAGACACGAAGGAGCATTGTAGAGCCGTGCGCTTGATGCTACCGAGGGATGTGGCTGCGAACGAAGAGAGCTTTGGCAAGGGACTTCAAGTGAGATGAGAGAATGAGTGAAATGTAAGTAGCTCATTAGGTGAACTTGGTTGAATGGCTGAGTGTCGGAGGCTCGACTGCAAGGGTTAAGGTTTACCTGACCACCAGAAGCTCAAACGGATGTAAGGTTTGAGTTTTACCCGGCATCATTCGATTGCCATGTCATGGCAGTCGACTGCTCCAAGTCGATCGTCAATCGACTGGTGTGGTTGATGAATCAAGTCGACATCAGTTGACTGCTTAAGGGAAGCAGTCGACTGATAACACTATGCATGGGCACAGAAGCTAGTCAAGCTCGCAGGTCAATCGACTGGAAGTCGACATCAGTCGACTGATGATATCATCAGTTGACTGATCATCCGACTGTTGGAGAAGGTGGTCGCGAATCCCACGAATTCGACTTGGTCAGAAGCCGTTGGAGTCAACATCAGTCGACTGATGAAAGCATCAGTCAACTGATAGTGTCCAACGGGAAGATTTGCTTCTTCTCTATAAAAAGAGAGGGTGGGGGCTTTTAGATGGTTAATGTTCATGCTCTAAACATCCTACTAAGTGCCCCACAAAGCTCAAACTCCTTCTTCTAGTTTTCTTTCATATCTATTGTAAAAGAAGGAGTGCTCTCATTTTTGTAAAGGTTTACCTCCACCTTGCTTGGGCTAAAGGGAGAGACCAATAGTGGATTGATTTCGGGGTGATTCACCGGAGACGAATTGGACTGTGGATTAGCGGTGAGGCTGTGAACCACGTTATATCGTGTGTTAGCATTGATTTTGTTTTTGCTTATTGTTATTGCTTGTTTAGTTTTGTTTCCGTTGCGCTAATTATATTTGTAGACAAGCAATTCCATTCATACGAAGAAGAGGGCTATTAACCCCCCCCTCTAGTCGGCCACCAACGTTCCTACATTAAAATCCCATTAATTCCATCTTAATGATCATGCAACCCCTTCTTAATGGTGAGTCTAACTCAATTCGAATCTGACTTGAGTCTAACTCGAGTCAAATTCATTGGGTATGAATCTGACTTGAGTCTAACTCGAGTCAGATTCATTGGGTATACCTTGAGTTCTACTCATTGAGTCTAATCTACATTAGACTCAACCCGATGGCCCAATGGCTCATCATTCATCTCATGATTGACACTAAGGGATGACACTAGCATGCACCCTAGCCTATAACGTTCTATTCACTATACGTTTGAAGTAAACATGATCTTGTATCTCATCTGACATAGTAGATATTTTTTACACTACACGTGCGAAAGCCAGTCTTTGGTTTCCAATTGTCCGTGAGCCAACAACCAACATACAATCCTGTTGCCCAGCAAGATGGGGATGGTGAGGTGTCTCGATGGCGAAGGTGACAAGGACCGACAACTCGAATGAAAGGGGGGGGGGTTGACACGGAGGGAGAAGGGTGATGGTCGGAATGTCGTCTTTGCGGTGGGCCGAGCCGAATGAGGTGGGTCGAGCCGAATCAGGGGTCCTGCAAGACAACAAGCGGTTAAGGGCGCCGAGATGGATCTTGGCAAGGTCCCTTTGACACTCAAGGCAGTGATTAGCAGGAAAATGGTAAAGGGAATGGAAAAATGGAGTAGAGAATGAGCGAACCTCTTTTCTCCTCCTCTGGGGAGGCTATATATAGAAGGGAAATCCTCTTGCCAAATGGTACTGTCAGTAGGGGCGGTATGACTCCATGATATGTGTATGCCTATTTCAAGAAGTAATAGGGGTCATTCCCCTCATAAATGTTGCAGGCCTGTGGGTCATAATTAATACACGACGTGTGGTTGATAGGAGACAACTCCTCATTAATGCGATAGACATTCCTCTGAAACACAGTATGGGCATCTGTTTCTTGGTCGGAGAGAGATGCTGACAAGGACTGTCTGGTGGACCCCTGAGTAGAAAATATCTACCATGTCTTCTGACTAAATAAGATAAATTATGTTGGGAAGTCATACATCTGAGATAATGTGTCTTTGCCGAGATGTGAGATGGCCTAGCCGAGACGCAGGGCGCCTGACATAATAGATGTTCGAGCCGAGACATGGGACATTTGGCTTAATACCAGGCTGAGACATGGAGCGTCTGGCATAATAGACGTTCGAGCCGAGACATAGGGTGTCTAGCTTAATACCAAGCCGAGATGCGGAGTATCTGGCATAATAGATGACGTGGTGTTGATAAAATTATGTGTTTGGTCATAGATTAATTTTTTCCTGTATCAAATCCAATGCTTGGGCATGATAACCACTTGCTAGGCTTCAGAAGTACATTCCTACTCTATTCCCTTCGGTCTAAAGAAATCATAAACCCTTAGATTGCCCTGCTAATCCTCTCCATAGAATCAAGTAAACACATGGCCTGCTCTATTATTTTTTTGCTTTGCATAAGATGTTGTTCTGAACTTGGAGTAGGCAGTTGGCAAGAGGAGAGTTTGAGGCCTTCACTTGCCTTATCCACTATGCCTACAAATTTATTGGATCATAGGATGGAAACTAAAACACATTACACACTCTACAGAAATATCCTAACTAGCTTCAACTTCCTAGCTAGCATTAGAAAAAGTGTCTTATACAGAAAGTGAGACATCTAATCACCACGTCAATCAAAGCACTATAGTCTGTCATATACAATTGAATCAATGACATGCCCAAGTATTTCAAAGAGGAATACCTCAAATATTTAAAGGAGAAAATCCCAAATTGGAAACTTGACGGCTCGAGCAATCTATCTTTGGTGCATTCTGATGTGAGCAAAATATATAGGGTTTTAGGAGTAGTTTTCGCTCACATCTCATTATATTTTATGTTTGTTTCATGCATATTTCACTTTGTTTTGCATGAATTTCATATTTTATGGTACGGAGATATACTTTTTATACTTTTGTGTGTAGGATATCATTTCATGGGAAAACGACACATTTTTGGAGCAAAAATGGAGCAATTTGTGGAGCACAGACCTTAGGGAACACGCACTGGCCATGTCCCAACACTTGGGCATGTTTCCATAGCGAAACAGATCAAAACGGAGACTCCAGGAAAAGACATGGCGTGAAAACACACAGTCATGCCTTTTTTTCTAGATCAATTTCCAGCCGAGATTTCATTTGTTTTCTAGCCTTGCACATGGCCAGGCCATGTGAAATTCACATGATCGTGTGGCGGCACCACGAATTCAAGGAAATAGGATTTTTCAAGCATTTATGGAAAGTTGGAGCCGCCTCTATATATAGGAAACTCATCCAAGAGGTGAGGGATCATGAGGGAGTCACCCTAGGGCTCCCAAAATCTAGGGAGGAGGCACGACGGTTGGGACGGCACAACGAAGCCCCAAAAAGCTTCGGGAACTCGCAACGGGGAGGAAGAACGTTGCCGGGGGTCCACATTCTGCATTTTAATGACGGAGAGAAGGCCACATCAGCATTGTAATTTCTTGTTCTTGCACTTTATTTATGATATATTCGAACATGAACATGCCTTCTGATTTTCCTCTTCTATCTATGGAGTAGTTCCTTCGATTCTAGGATTAGGGAGTAGCTTGTGTGTTGGGATGTATACTGAAAAGTCTATCTTTTGTATGAACACTTTTATTTTGAAATAAGAATCACATGATCATTGTTTGCATATTTTTATGGCTATGCATATTGTCTAATACATTACATTGTAGATAACATGGTGTGTGGTGTCACACGGAAGATCATGTTATCGGCTCCTTGTAAAGTATAAGTAATGGCTCACAATCGAGATGGCTTTGGACAAACCATAGGAATGGTTGTAGTGTGATTTGGTATTGGTTTGTCTTGACCATAGAATCACACTAGTACACTTTTTGTGTATTGAGCAGGACCGACTTAGAAGTGATTCGATTTATTGCTCACTACATAATCGAATCGGACCTCAGATATTATATTGTACATACTCTTAATCCCGATATAATAATGGGCACATATACTTAGTATTCATTTCTTTGATTTACCAATGGGCGAGATTTATAGATTAAATCAATAGGCTCGGTAAGTTGGGAAATGATATTATTTATATGGTGTGTTGTTGATTATAGGAGGAAACTGTGTCCTATATATTAGGATGATGATGTCCCCTTGAGGAGCTCATAAGGTTCATCATGTAAACCCTGCAGGTGGACTTGGTCCGGCATGATGAAAAGGTTGAGTGGTACTACTCATGGAGTTAGATGTTGATTAATTAATGGTCAGTAAATTAATTAATCGACGAACATTCAAGATCTTAAACACGGGGAGAAAATGTACATATAATATATGGAGCCCATATTATCTTATGGGGGTTGGTGAGGTAGATCAATGATAATCCTTTAGTGGATTGGATTATCATTAATGGATCGGACTTTATGTGGGCATGATCCATGGGTGGCCAAGATCCAACTCCTCCTCATGGTCCCTATTGTAGCCTATTAAAACCTCATGAAGCTTAGATCCAATGGATAGAAACAAAACTCTAGATCCAAAGGTAGAGATTAAATCTCTAAGATCCGACGGTTGAGATTAAATCTCTAGATTTGACGGTTGAGATTAAATTGTCATGCCTGCCCTTTCCAAGGGTCCGGAGAGGCGGCGCGTGACGCGATCGTACATACATACATTACATTACAGCGGAAGACTACCTATACTTCTTACAGCGGAAGACTTTGGACTTATTTTTTTTCTTTTAAACATAAACATGCATCGTCATTTCATAGATACTTTTTCTTAACATAGAACATGCATCATTATTTCATAGATACTTCTTCTTAAACATAGGGCATGCATCCTTAGTTCATAAGTACTTAGTTCAAATTCATAAACTAAATCATCTTAGGGAAAACATGCATAAAGAACATAACAGATCTCCTGCACCATGCCACTACCACACACACTTTGCCCCTCCTGCTGCTCCCTTTAGTTTAGCCACCCTTTACCCTTATCTGCAGTATAAGGGAACATAAACTATAAGCACATAGGCTTAGTAAGATCCTGTCCTACTCACAAAAACCATACGTAAGCATAACATGACATAACATCATAACATACGCAGACATAACATAAATATATCAGCATAGACATAAGCAGGCAAATAACATGTAGACATACAACATCGTAAGCAGGCATATAACATGTAAACACATATATAACATAGCAATCATAACATGTAAACATATATAACATAACAATCATAACAGGTAAACATAACAATCATAACATGTAAACATATATAACATAACAACCATAACACGTAAACATAACAATCATAACATGTAAACATATATAACATAACAATCATAACATATATAACATAACAATCATAACATGTAAACATAACAATCATAACATGTAAACATATATAACATAACAATCATAACATGTAAACATATATAACATAACCATCATAACATATAAACATATATAACATAACAATCATAACATGTAAACATATGCAGGATGCTCTTTGAAAACATATATTATAGGTACGTAAACATAAATCTCAACATATTGGGCCCGATATTGTACCACATCATCATCATCATAGCGCGCATCCCTAAATAGACCCGAGGTAGCAAGTCTTGAACCTACTAGGTTACTAGGCCCATACTATGTCCGTCGACCTAGGGGCCATCATCATAACATGAAGCCCATCCTAGGCCCGTACTTATGACCGTCGGCCTAGGGCATCTGGGAGCCCATCCCGTACTAGGTTCGTACTATGACCGTCGACCTGGGGCAATCATAACATAGAAGCCCATCCTAGGCCCGTACTAAGTCTGTCAGCCTAGGGCATCTTAGGAGCCCATCCCTTTGGACCTTGTTAGGGTCCTGGTACAAGTCATGCAGAAAGTAAAATACTTACATGCTTCTTATCATAACATATCATATTTCATTGCATAAACATATCATGTTCCTTATCATGGCATATCATATTTTTCTTCTTCATATCATAACATATAACATATCATATGGCTTTCATAACATATCATATGGCTTTCATAACATATTTCTTCTTCATAACATATCATATGGCTTTCATAACATATTTCTTCTTCATATCATATCATGTTTCTTTTCATGCACATCATGTTCCTTCCTTATAACACATTATACATTCATATAATCCCAAGGTAATGAGCATAACATGATCACAACATCACACACATATAAGCCTGGCATAAGGCATAAACACCATGAACAAGTAGACATGGAATGACCTAAATTTCATGGAGTTCTATCAAAGTTTTTAAACACCAAACAACTTATATATGGTCTAACTAACCACATGTAAATTCTTTAACATATAAAGCATGGCATGGGAGGGCACTTAGGGTTTTAAATAAACCTTGGCCGAATGGTTCAAAGGCTTAAAGGTTCATCCACTTAAATCTAGGTTAACCAAACAACATGTTATCTTCATTTACCATCAAAAACATAGCATGAACTTATCTATAACATAGCATAGAACATGTTATCTTCTTCTAACATCAAACATGACATGAACTCATTTAAAACCTAGCATAGAGCATGTTATCTTCATTTAACACCAAAAGTCACCATGAACTCATCCAAAACATAGCATAGAAGGACACCTTAGGGGTCTAGATGGACTTGGCCGAATGGTTCAAGGGGCCTAAAGGTTCAACCACTTAAATCTAGGTTAAACAAACAACATGTTATCTTCATTTACCATCAAAACATAGCATGCACCTATCTCTAACATAGCATAGAACATGTTACCTTCTTCTAACATCAAACATGGCATGAACTCATTTAAAACCTAGCATAGAACATGTTATCTTCATCTAGCATCAAAACTTAGCCTAAGCTCATCTAAACATGGCATAAAAAAGAACACATAGGGGTCTAAAGTGGCTTGGCCGAATGGTCCAAGGCTTAGGGTTCATCCACTTAAATCTAGGTTAACCAAACATCATGTTATCTTCTTTTACTATCAAAACATAGCATGAACTTGGCTATAGCATGGCATAAAAAAACATATAAGGGTCTAAAGTGGCTTGGCCAAATGGTCCAAGGCCTAGAAGTTCATCCACTTAAATCTAGGTTAACCAAACATCATGTTATCTTCTTTTACCATCAAACATAGCATGAACTTATCTATAAAGAGAACACATAGGGGTCTAAAGGGGCTTGGCCGAATGGTTTTAAAGGTCATAAGAGTTCAACCACTTAACCTAATTCATCTAGCATCCTATCTTCATCATGTTCATACAAGATATGGCATGGACCTTCATGGAAAACTCAAACAAGGTCTTGGCCGAATGGTCCCTTGGGTTTTTAAGGTCAAACACTTAACCTAATCCATCTAGCATCCTATCTTCATCATGTTCATACAAGATTTGGCATGGATCTTCATGGAAAAACTCAAACAAGGTCTTGGCCGAATGGTTTCAAGAGGATTAACACAATTACATCAAACGAAAACTACTTGTATGCAGGTGAGGGGGATACATACTTCCTTCGCTTTGCTTTTTGGTTGGAAGATGACCTAAGGGATGCCAACTTAGCCTTTTTCTTGCTTGGGTAGGTTTCGGAAAAATGGAGAGGGAGAGGAATAGAATTCGGTGAGGAAGAAGAAGAGAAGAGGAAGAAGTGGAGAAGTGGCTTTTCTCTTGTCCCTTCATTCCCTATTTATTCTCTTGAAGTGTCCCTTAGCCTCCCTTACCCTTAACTATCATTTCCCATATTCCTCTAATAGCACAACCCTACTGGGCTTCTGGTTATTGGATGCATCTTTAGGGCTTGGCTATCTACTAGAGGTTTGGGATTCAATTCCTAGGCCATGCATCCTTTTTGGCTCCTTTTCTTTTATTTTTGAAAGAGCCCACATAAAGCCCATCATAATCACGCCAAAAATTCTTGTAAAATTACTAGAAATTTTACAGGCGTTACATAAATCCCTAGAACCAATGGTGGAGATTAATACAAGGCTTATCCCTAAACTCTATAAAAGGAGGCTTAGGGTTGGCATGGAGGACAATCAAGAGAAGCAAGGGTTTTGGAGCTTGGTGGCAAGAAGCAAGGGCTAGGGTTTTGGAGCTTGGCGGCACCAAATAAGGGAATAGTTTCCTTATCTCCTTCTTCTTCAATCTTGTCGACGTCCAAACAGCTGCTTCCTCACCTTGGCCGGTGGCCAAAGCTTCCCTTCTCCTTCTCCTTGGCCGGTGGAAACAAGATTTAGGGCTTTCCCTTGGTGTCTTGGCCGGTTTCCACCCTAATCTCCTCTTCCCTCTTGGCCGGCGGCAAGCTCCAACCTTGGAGGTTGGTGGTTAGTTGAAAGAAGGAAAAGAGCTTTGTTTCTATTCTTCCTCTTGCTCGAAATGAGCAAGGAAGGAAGATTGGCGATCTAGGAGCTTCAACTTTTGGTAGATCATCGCCCACACGACGTTCGAAAATAGGAAGGTCATACATTAGAAGATCGAGAGGTATATTGATTCTCTATTCTCTTTTGTAACATGTTTGTATTTGTTTTTCAATTATGAGCATGATATATTCTGTTTGTGGCTAAATAATACTTGGATCCAGAACATAAATACAAAAGCCGGCGATCCGTACATCGTCTATTCCATGGCTACTCATAGAATAGAGGTTGGTCGCTTGAACAACGAGTTTGTTCAAGTGACATCTCTAAACGAATAACACGACGATGACAAGGTTTCTTGGGTGTTTCCTTTTGTCTAGGATTAAATTTTTTTAATCCGGGGACATCGATGGGATCACCATGAACAAGAGATTGAGTTGAAGTGGGAAGCGAAGTTTCCCCTCACGGACTCGAAGCTAAAAACCTACAATTGGTATCAGAGCCAAGGTTTTCGGTTTTGTGTGTTTAGGATTCGGTTACTCTTATGCATTTTTTCCATATATTATATGTGTCGGATAATAGTAGGATATGCGTAGGTTAACTCTTTGGTTGCAGGCATAAGATCCGACTATTATGACCATATGTGTGTATGTGATTGTATGTGTATATTTTGTTGAATCCTCGGGGTTGACGAGGCTAGTATTTAATTTTTTGTAAATTAGATACGACATTGTTTAGCCACTGTTTTTATTTTAGTTTACTTTCGATCTAGATTTCATGTACACTCCCTCATGGAGTATAGGATCGATGGATGTAAATTAAAATAGATTTTAGTCTCGGCTTGGATCTCCGGAAGGCTCGTACATGGCGTAGGAGGAGCGGACGAGAAGGTGATGCGACGGGAGACATATTTAAGACAAAAGCCATAATAGTTGAAAAATAATTTATTTTTCATATTTATTGCTTATTGTTTGATATGCATGTCGTAGGCTAGAAAATTCCTCAATTTCAAATTACTAAGTGGGAGAGGGATATTTTTATAAATTCCCACGGCCTCCATTACAATTTGACAAGTGATGCAAACAAACTTGTGCGTCGGCTCTGAGTGCCTTCCTCCCCATCGAATGAGTTTGTTTGCGGATCACAAGGTCAAATATGGTTATAGGGAATTATTAAGGAGCGTGTGCACTTCCCCATCGGAAGGCACATAACCCCAGATAATTACCTTGGTACCGAGTAATAGTGAACACTTAGATACAAATATAAGTATCCTCCCCATCGGAGTCACTGCTTTTATTTGTAGGGTCAAAGAGGAACCAACTATTAATTTTACTTGTCAAAAAGTTAGGTTGACAAGATAGTAAAATTAATGGGTAAAACCTCCTCTTACAAATGTAGAATTCATTTACGTCCACACTATCGTGGCATACGATATTCTCGGTGTTTTTAGGTGTTGGTTGATTTTAAAATTTTATTGTTTGAGGAATCAATAATTTTTTGAAATCAATATTTTGATCAATGTGATTCTTAGGTTTTCTTTCAAAATGACTTTCAACCCCTTGCTGTGATACTGAAAGAGAATAGACTTACTGGACCCAATTATGTTGATTGGAAGAGGAATCTAGACATTGTCTTTACTGCTGAGGAATACAAATATGCACTCCTCGAAGAGTGTCCTCCTAAGCCTGTAGATGATTCTGGGGAAAAGGAGAGAGAGAGTTATAAAAAGTGGATCAACGCCGATGAGATGGCGCAGTGTTACATTTTGGCATCTATGTCAAATGTACTACAACATCAGCATCAAGCCATGCCCACTGCTTATGACATGATGCTCAATCTCAAAGAGCTTTTCGGACACCAGAATCGGGCTGCTAGGCAAGAAGCCATGAGAAACTTGATGACGACCACCATGATCGAGGGAACACCCGTAAGGGATCATGTTCTCAAGATGATGGCTCATTTGAATGAGCTGGAGATCCTTGGAGTTGAGATCGATGGGGAAACCCAGGTCGATATCATACTCAAGTCTCTACCTAGGAGATTTGAGCAGTTTCGCCTGAACTACAACATGAACAAAAGGTTGTATTCATTGGCGGAACTTCTGACAGAACTCCAGGCGGCAGAGGGGCTATTTCGTCAGAGTGCTCAGGCACATGCCATGTGTTAGTAATATATGAGAGATGTCCTAAGGCAATCTCGCCTTATGTATGAACCATTTATATGATAAATGAAGATTCACTATTTGAGTATACATGTTTCATGTATTTGATTGGATCTTAAACTCATTTACTGAATGTCCACGATGTGATTCACAGCATGAGAGAATTTGTGATTGGATCACAACTAGTGAGTATCTCTACATGTGTAATTGTGATGTATCGGAATTATCCCTAGTCGATGAATTGATGGATCTGGACACCATCAATTCTGTCGAGACTAGCACGAGGTATACTCCTTGGTGTATCCAAGCAGCTGATTCTCACTGGCTGGAGACATAGTGATGTCCGGAGTTAATCGTGGATGCTAGTTATGGTAACTAGTTCATTGGAGTGACCAGTCGTAAGACTTCATATGGTTCTCTGCATATATAGATATGTCAATGAAGTTCTTACTGTGGCTTAAGTGCGATGTTCCTTTGACTTGCGGTATTCAAGTCATCTTGATCATGGAGACTTATGCTTTGATGTCTTAAGCAAACATCTCTGAGGAGATGTGGACCAGGGATGATTGGGTATAAGTCGAAGTGATCGAAGGTGTTTGAATAGCCTATAAAGGATTCACCACTCCTTGCGAGGAGATGTATACCCATGGCCTCTCGTCGGATTGTTACTAAAGTCTTTGGCCAAAGCATTACATGTTTAGAGTAAGGTACTCTTCGATACATGTGGAGTAACTAGAATCCGTAGGGACGAGGAAATGATACTTGGGCTAGGTGTGGCGTGAGTCGGACCTAGTGGGGTGACACTATAGACCATGTCCTGAACCAAGTGGGTATAAGATGAGTGAAGGAATGGGGCGCGAATCATTCGAGCTACTGAAGGGTTTCAGAAATAGTTCTGGATCAACCGTTGATCTTTTCGGTTAATTGGGGATCATGATGTACTACTAGGTGCCACTCATGATCGTTCTATAATTAATGGTTAATTATAGATGGCCAACATAAACCGAGAACCTATTTGGTCACACGCACAACGAGCGTAATCCAAAGGATTTAAAACGAGCTTGAGAATGGGATTCTCAGACCGAGAGAAATTAGGTTTGGTTGGACCAAACATAAAGCAAGCATAAAATCGTTTCAGTCGCAATGGAAGTGTGGATGGGCCGTGTCTTATGAAGATGTAATGGATGAACCAAAATGGTTTGGTTCTAATCCAATGGATAAGAATAAACCAAAGGGTTTGGTTTATTTTAAACGAATGAACCAAAAGTTGGTTCGGTTCGTTTTAACTTAAAATAAACCATCATGGTTTGGTTTATTTTAACTTATCTTAATGGAGCGGGTTAACGGGCTTTATGGATATGATCGATTAACCATTAAGAGAATTAGTTCTCTATAAAAGAGGGCTTAAGGGATTGTTAAGCCCTAACCTAATCCAAAACCCTAGCCTCTTGAGTTGCCGCCCACCTCCACCCTTGGAGTTTTTCGGCGCCAACCAAAAGGCTGCCGCCGCCCAGCTTGTGTGCTGCCGTCCAAGTCCTTGCCGACGTCCAAGCTTCAGCCGGAGAACCTCCGGCGACCCTCCGGCGATCTCTTTTGGGTTCGGTGATAAGGTGAGCTCCACATCTCCTTTGGCCGGCCTCTATTCCTCCACCAAAAGCTGTCCAGTTTTTCTGGACAGCTTGTTTCTTTGTTGTCGGAGCGTCGTTTGGACGACGGTTAGAGCTCTGACAGCGGCTAACTTACCGGGAATTCGATCTCCGGTAATCCTCTGAGGTGGAGGACGAAGGATTCGTCAATCGGTTGACGAATACCTCTCCGGAGAGGCGAGTTTTGAGGACTCGTCTTAGGATCCGAATTTAGATTCGGATCGTGATCATCTCTCGATCATGTCGTCTTCAACACGAGGCTAGTAACCCGTACGAAGACGAAGCTCGTGGCTTAGCGAAGTCATCCCGAGGAGCTCGGCGTGGATACGGATAGAGACGATTCTAGCGAGGATCGTTCCGGTTGATGCCGTTCCCGCTACACGTCATATGAAAGGTATAACGTAGATAAATTTCCTTTTATTGCAAATTTAAATTTATGGTTATGTCTACACTTGTTGTAATATGCATGCGTGTGTGTTGTGTGTGTTGTAATAAATGTAGATTTATTATTTTTTTGCTTCATTTGTGTTCATGTTTTACGAAACGTGATCGAACACACACACGTGCATGATCTTAGGAAACCCAACAGTGGTATCAGAGCCCAGGTTGTGTTTCGACATAATCGTAAAAATGGTTTTGCGATAGTCATAATGTATTTCTGGAAATTTTCTAATTTTGGAAATTTAGAAGTATTTATGGAAAATTTTCAATTTTGGAAAGTCTAGAAGTATTTATGGAAATCTTCCACTTTTGGAAAGTTGGAAGTATTTATGGAAATTGATATTTTCCATAAATAAAATATTTGATTATATTCTAGAAATTTGTTTCCTAATTTAATCATGATTTGATTTGGGAAATCAAATCTTAAAATATTTTATTTCCATAAGTAGTTTTAATGATTTAGGAAATTGGTTTCCTAAATAGATTTTCCTTAATCAAATAATTCCATGAATAAAATATGTGATTAGATTTGGAAATTTGTTTCCTAATTTAATTATGATTTGATTTGGAGAATCAAATCTTAAACATATTTTATTTCCATAAATAGTTATGACATATAAGGAAATTATATACATGACATAATTGTATGCCATGTAATTGCATTAGATGCATAACATTATGCCATGTGTGTCGTGACATGTAGATGTATGCCATGTATGTCATGCCATTTAGATAATAATTATTTGCATGCAAAGAGGATGAGACATAAAAACCCTTACTCAATATTAAAGCTTACACCTTCCATTAATATGGTTAGAACCAGAGTTCTATTTCTTGTTTGGGTTGTTGGACTCTCTCCAAGCCCGGCTCGAACCTGAATATGTTCAAACCATGGAATAGTTTAATACTAATATGGTAAGAGTCAGAGGTCAATCATTAGCTTTGGTTGTTGGACTCTCTCCAAGCTGGGCTAATTGGTTGAATGTGCTCTAACCATATTAAAACTATGTCCTGATTAATGGGTTGGCTTTAACCTGGAGCATCGGCTTGTTGGACTCTCTCCAAGGTCGATGTAAAGGGAGGTGAAGGTGGGTGCTATGCATATGATGCATACTTGTTAATGTGTTAACAACCCAATGTATGTGTGAACATTCAATTAGTTGATAGCACATTGTGATAGTTGCATATACGTGATATGCAATCGGTATAGATGATACCTACCATCGTAGTTATGAATGGCTTGTTGGACTCTCTCCAAGGTTGTTCATAACTATGATGGATATCAGCCCATTCGGAGATGGACCTACGATCTCCCGAAGTGATTTTGGGGTTTTTGAAATTCAAAAAATGAATGGGATTTATAAATGTATATTGATGCATTTTTAAAATCATCTTTCTCATATATGCTCGTTTTGTATTTCTAGGTCAATAAATTGATCATGATGTGTTTGAATTTGCGTTCCATTTTGGATTCAAATAAATTGACTGGGCCGAACTTCTTGGACTGGCTTAGAAACTTGAGAATTGTTCTCAAGGTGAAAAGCTTGTGTATGTCCTCGAAGCGCCTCTTCCCGCCCATCCTAGTGACGATGCAACTTTGGACCAATTGTTGGCCTATCAGAAACATGTGAGTGATTCTGAACAAATGAGTTGCATCATGCTAGCCGCGATGAAACCCAAGCTACGAAAGCAGCATGAGCATATGGATGCTCATATCGTAGTCCTTCATCTCTGTGAGTTGGTTGATAAGCAAGTGAGATTCGAAAGGTTCGAAGTCTCCAAGCTCCTCTTCACCTCTGAGATGCAAGGAGGTTCATCTGTGGTACTGCTCAACATGCTAAAGACTGTGGAGCCTTCTGAGAAGTATGAGTAGGGGACGGTGTTGTTAGTTGATTCCTCGAAGAAAGGTTCTAAGAGGGAGTCAAAGGAACAACAGAAGGGGAAGAAGAAAAAGGCTAAAAGGCAGAACCAGCTCAAAAGGGCACTTGCCATCATTATGGCAAGGAGGGCCATTGGCGAAGAAATTGCAAGATTTATCTTGAGTCTGTGAAGAAGGATAAGGCATCGGATGCCCCATCTTCTTCAGAAATCTTCTTTATTGATTGTCATTCTATTTCCTTAGACACTTGGGTATTGAATACTGGGTGTGGCTCATATATATGTAATGACATACATGGGCTAAGGAATAGAAGAAGATTCGTCAAGGGAGAGTCAAATTTATGTGTTGGGAATGGAGCAAAGGTTGCTGCACTCGCCATCGGAACGTATTTGTTGAAACTCCCTGCAGGACTTGTCTCAGAACTGGACAATTGCTATTATGTTCCTTCTCTAATAAAGAACATTGTTTCTATTTCCTGTTTAAATAGAAATGGTTTCCATTTGACGTTTAGTAACAATTGTTGTTACATAACTTTGAATGGGGTTCTTTATGGAACTGGAACTTTGAGTAATGGCATTTATACGTTGGACGTATCCAGTGACATTTTCAATATCGAAGCGAGCAACACGCGTGCTCGAAAGGATAATCACATAGACTCCTATATGTGGCATTGTCGTCTTGGCCATATAAGAAAGAAACGCATGTCCGAATTACACCGATGTGGAATTCTGGAATCGTTTGAATTGGATTCATACGATTCATGCGAATCATGCTTAAAAGGCAAGATGACACCGCTACCTTATCGAAAGGGTGAACGAGTGAGAGTTACTAGGTCTAATACATACCGATGTATGTGGACCTATGTCAACTCAAGCTTTAGGAGGCTATAGCTACTTCATTACCTTCACCGATGATCACTCACGGTTTGGGTATGTGTTCTTGATGAAACACAAGTCTGAAGCCTTTGAAAGGTTCAAAGAATTCAGAAATGAAGTAGAGAAACAACATGACAAGAGTATTAAAATACTTCGATCGGATCGAGGTGGTGAATACTTAAGTCAAGAGTTTCTTGATTATCTAAGAGACAATGGCATATTGTCTCAATGGACTCGCCTATACACCACAAAGATAATGGTGTATCCGAGAGGCGAATCGACTTGTTGGACATGGTCAGTCAATGATGAATCATGCGACTCTTCCCAAGTCCTTTTGGGGCTATGCACTTCGCATACCGCTTACTTTGTTAAATGTAATGCCTACCAAGGTAGTCTCAACTACTCCATATGATATGGAATGGTAAGAAACCTCATGTATCTTACTTGAAGATATGGGGTTGTCTCGCTATGTGAAGTGATCAGACGTATAAATTGGATGCTAAGTCCGATAAATGTCTATTTATTGGATACCCTAAGGAAACAAGGGGTTACCAATTCTATCATCCTGTGGAACAAAAGGTGTTTGTTTCAAGGCATGCTGTGTTTCTAGAGAAAGAGTTTCTCTTGCAAGAAAACACAAGGGGGAGTGTCGCCGAGCTTGAGGAGGCTCGAGAGACTCAAATAGACATTGATGAGATACCGGTGAGTACAACAAATACAACTCATAGTGATGAGCAATCGGTCGACCTATTGTAACACCACATCTTCGTAGATCCGCAGAACACGCAATATTCCCGAGAGATATGGATTTCGTAAGTGAATCGAACGACGTGTTACTCATTGATGATGAGGAGCCTACCAGCTTATGAAGAAGTGCTGACAAGTTCAGAAAGGGATAAGTGGCTTGGTGCCATGAAGTCGGAAATGGATTCCATGTATGAAAACCAAGTTTGGAACTTGGTTGACCCACCTGAAGGCATAAAGCCTATAGGGTGCAAGTGGGGTTTCAAGAAGAAAACCGACATGGATGGTAATGTGATTACCTATAAGGCTAGATTGGTGGCGAAAGGATATCATCAAAAGTAAGGTTTTGATTATGACGAAACCTATTCGCCTGTAGCTATGCTTAAATCCATTCGGATGCTCCTGGCCATAGCGGCTCATTATGATTATGAGATATGGCAGATGGATGTGAAAACAGCTTTCCTTAATGGAAACCTGCTCGAGGACGTGTATATAATACAGCCTGAGGGTTTCACATCGGTTGATAAAACCAAGGTATGCTAATTGCGACGGTCCATTTATGGATTGAAGCAAGCATCCAGGAGCTGGAATATCCATTTTGATGAGACAATCAAAAAGTTTGATTTCTCACAAAATCCAGACAAACCTTGTGTGTACAAGAAGGTTAGTGGGAGTGCAGTCGTGTTCCTAGTATTGTATGTCGATGACATACTACTTATAGGAAACGATGTTTCAATCTTACACTGAAGGTTTGGTTATCCAAGACATTCTCCATGAAAGACCTGGGAGAAGCAACCTACATCCTCGGGATTAAGATCTATAGAGATAGATCGAAACGGTTGCTTGGTCTTTCGCAGTCTACATATATAGACCGAAAAGCAAAGAGGTTTAGCATGTCGGAATCCAAGAAAGGTTTCTACCCATCGTGCATGGGGTACACCTTTCAAGTCTATGTGTCCGCATTACGTAAGACGAGAGGATTTGCATGAGTAAGATTTCCTATGCATCCGCAATAGGATCTATCATGTATGCTATGTTATGTACAAGGCCCGATGTATCATACGCTCTGAGTGTCACGAGCAGATACCAGTCCGATCCAGGAATGGATCATTGGGTGGCTGTTAAGACGATCCTTAAGTACTTGAGAAGAACTAAGGATGTGTTCCTAATATATGGAGAAGGGGACATGGTGATACGCGGGTATACGGATGCCGCCTTCCGCATGCATAAGGATGATTCCGTGTCTCACCGATAATGTGTTCACCTAGAATGGAGGCGCAATAAGTTGGAAAGATTCCAAGCTTGACACTATAGCGGATTCTCGCCACTAAGGCGTAATACGCTGCAACTTCGAAGCAAAGAAGGAAGCGGTTTGGATCAAGAAGTTCATCTTTGAACTTGATGTGGTCTCATCAATGATCCAAACATGTGCTTCGCCGCTATCATCTTATCAAAGAGATCATCAGTAGGAACGAAATACAAATCGAGAAAATTCCCACTGAAAGGAACTTAGCGGATCCTTTGACTAAAGCATTACCTCAAAGTAAGTTTGAGGGTCATGTTAGTGCTTATGGTATTGGATACCATAGCGATTGGCATTAGGCCAAGTGGGAGTCTGTTAGTAATATATGAGAGATGTCCTAAGGCAATCGCCTTATGTATGAACCATTTATATGATAAATGAAGATTCACTATTTGAGTATACATGTTTTATGTATTTGATTGGATCTTAAACTCATTTACTGAATGTCCACGATACGATTCATAGCATGAGAGAATTTGTGATTGGATCACAACTAGTGAGTATCTCTACATGTGTAATTGTGATGTATCGGAATTATCCCTAGTCGATGAATTGATGGATTTGAACACCATCAATTCTGTCGAGACTAGCACGAGGTATACTCCTTGGTGTATCCAAGCAGCTGATTCTCACTGGCTGGAGACATAGTGATGTCCGGAGTTAATCGTGGATGCTAGTTATGGTAACTAGTTCATTGGAGTGACCAACCGTAAGACTTCATATGGTTCTCTGCATATATAGATATGTCAATGAAGTTCTTATTGTGGCTTAAGTGCGATGTTCCTTTGACTTGCGGTATTCAAGTCATCTTGATCATGGAGACTTATGCTTTGACATTTTAAGCAAACATCTCCGAGGAGATGTGGACCCGGGATGATTGGGTATAAGTCGAAGTGATCGAAGGTGTTTGAATAGCCTATAAAGGATTCACCACTCCTTGCGAGGAGATGTATACCCATGGCCTCTCGGATTGTTACTAAAGTCTTCGCCAAAGCATTACATGTTTAGAGTAAGGTACTCTTCGATACATGTGGAGTAACTAGAATCCGTAGGACGAGGAAATGATACTTGGGCTAGGTGTGACGTAGTCAGCCTAGTGGGGACTGACACTATAGACCATGTCCTGAACCAAGTGGGTAGAAGATGAGTGAAGGGAATGGGGCACGAATCATTCGAGCTACTGAAGGGTTTCAGAAATAGTTCTGGATCAACCGTTGATCTTTTCGGTTAATTGGGGATCATGATGTACTACTAGGTGCCACTCATGATCGTTCTATAATTAATGGTTAATTATAGATGGCAAACATAAACCGAGAACCTATTTGGTCACACGCACAACGAGCGTAATCCAAAGGATTTAAAACGAGCTTGAGAATGGGATTCTCAGACCGAGAGAAATTAGGTTTGGTTGGACCAAACATAAAGCGAGCATGAAATCGTTTCAGTCACAATGGAAGCGTGGATGGGCCGTGTCTTATGAAGACGTAATGGATGAACCAGGTTTGGTTCTAATCCAATGGATAAGAATAAACCAAAGGGTTTGGTTTATTTTAAACGAATGAACCAAAAGTTGGTTCGGTTCGTTTTAACTTAAAATAAACCATCATGGTTTTGTTTATTTTAACTTATCTTAATGGAGCGGGTTAACGGGCTTTATGGATATGATCCATTAACTATTAAGAGAATTAGTTCTCTATAAAAGAGGGCTTAAGGGATTGTTAAGCCCTAACCTAATCCAAAACCCTAGCCTCTTGAGTTGCCGCCCACCTCCACCCTTGGAGTTTTTCGGCGCCAACCAAAAGGCTGCCGCCGCCCAGCTTGTGTGCTGCCGTCCAAGTACTTGTCGGCGTCCAAGCTTCAGCCGGAGAACCTCCGGTGACCCTCCGGCGATCTCTTTTGGGTTCGGTGATAAGGTGAGCTCCACATCTCCTTTGGCCGGCCTCTATTCCTCCACCAAAAGCTGTCCAGTTTTTCTGGACAACTTGTTTCTTTGTTGTCGGAGCATCGTTTGGACGACGGTTAGAGCTCCGACAGCAGCTAACTTATCGGGGATTCGATCTCCGGTAATCCTCTGAGGTGGAGGACGAAGGATTCGTCAATCGGTTGACGAATACCTCTCCGGAGAGGTGAGTTTTGAGGACTCGTCTTAGGATCCGAATTTGGATTCGGATCGTGATCATCTCTCGATCACGTCGTCTTCAACACGAGGCTAGTAACCCGTACGAAGACGAAGCTCGTGGCTTACCAAAGTCATCCCGAGGAGCTCGGCGTGGATACGGATAGAGACGATTCTAGCGAGGATCGTTCTGGTTGATGCCGTTCCCGCTACACGTCATACGAAAGGTATAATGTAGATAAATTTCCTTTTATTGCAAATTTAAATTTACGGTTATGTCTACACTTGTTGTAATATGCATGCGTGTGTGTTGTGTGTGTTGTAATAAATGTAGATTTATTATTTTTTTTGCTTCCGCTGTGTTCATGTTTACGAAACGTGATCGAACACACACACGCCGCGGTGCCGGAAACCCAACACCATGGTGATCCAAAAGGTTTCTACTTCTAAGCCGAAAGGAAAGAAGAAGAAGAAGAAACAAATTGGGGCGAAGGCGGTGGGAGGTACTCAGGGAGGAGTGAAGAAGCCGAAAGGCAAGTGCTTCACTTGTAAGCAGACTGGACACTGGAAGAAGGACTGCCCCAACCGC
This sequence comes from Wurfbainia villosa, assembly GCA_025175895.1. Lineage (NCBI taxonomy): Eukaryota > Viridiplantae > Streptophyta > Magnoliopsida > Zingiberales > Zingiberaceae > Wurfbainia > Wurfbainia villosa. Next base: position 29,625,491 of record CM045992.1, on the reverse strand, counting down.
AAGCAGGACAAAGGTATATCTTTTGGTCTAGTCGTTGAAACATGTTTAGCGGTGTTATCTACTGGCACCTGGTGTACAGATACGGAAGCCACTGATCATGTCTGTAATACTTTGCAGGGGTTCCAAGAAATCAGACGACTGGCTGAAGGGGAGATTACAGTGTACTTGGACGATGCCACAAAAGTGGCGACAGTTGCAGTGGGAGACATTCATTTATCTTTTGAGAAGAATAAAATGTTGGTTCTTAAGAATTGCCATTATGTACCCTTATTTAGAAAGAATTTAATTTTGATTTCTAAATTGTTTATGGATGGATATTCTATTTCTTTTAATGACAGAGTTGTTATAAGAAGGAATAGGGACATTATCTTTTCGGGTGCATTGATAGAAAATTTATACACACTTGAACCAAAAGCTCCCACGATGCATATTGAAATTAATAACTCATCTTCTAATTCCAATAAGAGAAAAGAACCTTCGAAAATGAACCAAACATATCTTTGGCATCTTAGGCTTGGTCATATTAACCTAAGAAGAATTCAAAGGTTGATAGCTGATGGACCTTTGGGTTCATTAGTGGTGGAGGATTTCCCAACCTACGAATCTTGCTTGGAGGGTAAAATGACCAAGAGGCCTTTTAAGGCCAAGGGGTATAGAGCCAAAGATGTGTTAGAATTGGTTCATTATGATTTGTGTGGTCCTATGTCTATCCAGGCAAGAGGTGGTTTCGAGTATTTTGTCTCTTTTATAGATGATTACTCGAGATATGGATACATTTATCTGATGCGCCGCTAGTCTGAATGCTTTGACAAGTTCAAAGAATTCAAGGCTGATGTGGAGAAACATCAAGGTAAAAGTATCAAGACACTATGATCTGATCGTGGTGGCGAGTACCTCTTGGAAGAGTTTAGGAACTACTTATCAGAGGCTGGGATTCAATCCCAATTGTCTGCACCTGGACACACCTCAGCAGAATGGTGTAGCAGAGCGAAGGAATAGGACTCTTATGGAGATGGTTAGATCGATGATGAGTTATTCTGATTTGCCAGATTCGTTCTGGGGATATGCTCTAGATACAACAGTGTACATTCTGAACTTGGTTCCATCTAAATCAGTGTCTTCTACTCCCACAGAATTGTGGACTGGGCGAAAGCCTAGTCTAAGACACATTTGGATTTGTGAGAGTCCAGCACATGTGCTGAAGGCAGATGCTGGTAAGTTGGAACCTCGTACAGAAGTACGCATATTCGTTGGCTATCCTAGAGGAACGAAGGGTGGTATATTTTATAGTCCTAGATATCAGAGGGTGATCGTTAGCACGAATGCCAGATTTCTAAAAGAAGATTATGTCATGAGCCACAAACCCAAGAGTAAAATTGTTCTGGAGGAATTAAAAGGGGAAGTCACTTCTTTAGTACCACCGGTACAAGAAGATATACCACATGTCACTGCACCGCGTGTCACAGAGGATACACAGGTGATGCCTCGTCATAGTGGGAGGGTTGTGAGACAGCCTGATAGATTCATGTTCTTGGGAGAATCTTCTTATTTGGTCCCTGGTGAATATGAACCTGATCCCTGGACATATGACGAGGCAATCCAAGATAAAGATGCAGTATCTTGGCAAAGTACAATGAATGCTGAGATTGAATCTATGGATTCAAATCAGGGCTGGGAGCTAGTACAACCACCCGATGATGTAAAAACCATTGTATGCAAGTGGATCTACAAGAGAAAGAGAGGAATAGATGGGAAGGTTGAGACCTTCAAAGCGAGGCTTGTTGCGAAGGGGTATACTCAGAAAGAGGGTATCGATTATGAGGAGACCTTCTTGCCGGTAGCCATGCTTAAGTCTATCCGGATTCTCTTATGCATAACAACTCATATGGATTATGAGGTGTGGCTGATGGATGTCAAGACAGCTTTCCTTAATGGAAGTCTTGAGGAAAACATCTATATGAAGCAACCAGAGGGATTCATTGCTAAAGGCAAAGAGCATCTTGTGTGTAAGCTTAATCGGTCCATTTATGGATTGAAGCAAGCTTCGAGGTCTTGGAACATCCGCTTTGATGAGGTAATCCAGTCTTATGGATTTATTCAAAGTCCGGATGAGTCTTGTGTATACAAGAGATGTGACGAAAACGTAGTGGTATTTCTTGTACTATACATAGATGATATTTTTTTGATTGGCAACCATATCAAGGTGTTATCAGACGTAAGGGTATGGTTGTCCAAATAGTTTGATATGAACGAATTGGTAGAAGTTGGACACATCCTTGGGATCAAGGTTATAAGGGATCGCAGGAAAAGGATGTTGTGCTTATCTCAAGCTTCATACATAGACACGATTATGGAGCGTTTTAGCATGCAGAACTCCAAGAAGGGTTTTCTACTTTTCAGGCATGGAGTTCTTTTATCTAAGGAGATGTGTCCTAGAACATCTGAGGAGATAGAGGAGATGAAGGTGGTTCCTTATGCTTCGGCAGTAGGAAGCCTCATGTATGCAATGCTATGTACGAGACCAGATATCTGCTTTGCCGTGGGCATGGTCAACAGATATCAGAGTAATCGAGGATAGGGACATTGGACTGTGATAAAGCATATATTGAAGTACCTGAGAAGGACTAGGGATTATATGCTAGTTTACCATGCAGACCAATTGCTCCCTATGGGTTACACGGATTTCGACTTCCAATCAGACAGGGATAACAATAAGTCTACCTCAGGTTTTGTGTTTACTTTGGGAGGTGGAGCCATTGTATGGAGGAGTGTCAAACAGAAATGTGTGGCGGACTCTACCATGGAAGCTGAGTATGTGGTAGCCTCTGAGGCGGCCAAAGAAGTTGTGTGGCTCAGGAACTTCTTGATGGACTTGGATGTGATTCCTGGTTTGCCCAGAACTATCACAATTTATTGTGATAATGTGGTGCAGTTGCAAACTCGAAGGAACCACGAGCCCATAAGGCAAGTAAGCACATAGAGCGTAAGTACCACCTGATACGAGAAATCGTAAAGAGAGGAGAAGTTGTTGTGACCAAGATTGTATCGAAGGATAACCTGGCAGATCCTTTCACTAAGGCCCTTCCGGCGAGAGCTTTTGATAGGCATGTGGAGGGAATGGGGATCAGATGTATGGCAGTTTGAGGACAACATAGTCTTTTAGTATAAGTGGGAGATTATTGGGATGTATACTGAAAAGTCTATCTTTTGTATGAACACCTTTATTTTGAAATAAGAATCACATGATCATTGTTTGCATATTTTTATGGCTATGCATATTGTCTAATACATTACATTATAGATAACATGGTGTGTGGTGTCACACAGGAGATCATGTTATCGGCTCCTTGTAAAGTATAAGTAATGGCTCACAACCGAGATGACTTTGGACAAACCATTGGAATGGTTGTAGTGTGATTTGGTATTGGTTTGTCTTGACCATAGAATCACACTAGTGCACTTTGTGTGTATTGAGCAGGACTGACTTAGAGGTGATTCGATTTATTGCTGACTACATAATCGAATCGGACCTCAGATATTATATTGTACATACTCTTAATCCCGATATAATAATGGGCACATATACTTAGTATTCATTTCTTTGATTTACCAATGGGTGAGATTTATAGATTAAATTGAAAGGCTCGATAAGTTGGGAAATGATATTATTTATATGGTGTGCCATTGATTATAGGAGGAAACGGTGTCCTATATATTAGGATGATGATGTCCCCTTGAGGAGCTCATAAGATTCATCATGTAAACCCTGCAGGTGGACTTGGTCCGGCATGATAAAAAGGTTGAGTAGTACTACTCATAGAGTTAGATCTTGATTAATTAATGGTCAGTAAATTAATTAATCTACGGATATTCGAGATCTTAAGCACGGGGAGAAAATGTACATATAATATATGGAGCTCATATTATCTTATGGGGGTTGGTGAGGTAGATCAATGATAATCCTTTAGTGGATTGGATTATCATTAATGGATCAGACTTTATGTGGGCTTGATCCATGGGTGGCCAAGATCCAACTCCTCCTCATGGTCCCTATTGTATCCTATTAAAACCTCATAAAGCTTAGATCCAATGGATAAAAACAAAACTCTAGATCCAAAGGTAGAGATTAAATCTCTAAGATCCGACGGTTGAGATTAAATCTCTAGATTCGACGGTTGAGATTAAATCTCTAGAACCAATGGTGGAGATTAATACAAGGCTTATCCCTAAACACTATAAAAATAGGCTTAGGGTTGGCGTGGAGGACAATCAAGAGAAGCAAGGGTTTTGGAGCTTGGCGGCAAGAAGCAAGGGCCAGGGTTTTGGAGCTTGGCGGTACCAAATAAGGAAATAGTTTCCTTATCTCCTTCTTCTTCAATCTTGCCGATGTCCAAACAGCTACTTCCTCACCTTGGTCGGTAGCCAAAGCTTCCCTTCTCCTTCTCCTTGGCCGATGGAAATAAGATTTAGGGCTTTCCCTTGGTGTCTTGGCCGGTTTCCACCCTAATCTCCTCTTCCCTCTTGGCCGGCGGCAAGCTCCAACCTTGGAGGTTGGTGGTTGGTTGAAAGAAGGAAAAGAGCTTTGTTTCTATTCTTCCTTTTACTCGGAACAAGCAAGGAAGGAATATTGGCGATCTAGGAGCTTCAACTTTTGGTAGATCGTCACCCACACGACGTCCGAAAGGAGGAAGGTCATACATTAGAAGATCGAGAGGTATATTGATTATCTATTCTCTTTTGTAACATGTTTGTATTTGTTTTTCAATTATGAGCATGATATATTCTGTTTGTGGCTAAATAATAATTGGATCCCGAACATAAATACAAAAGCCGGCGATCCGTACATCGTCTATTCCACGGCTACTCGTAGAATAGAGGTTGGTCACTTGAACAATGAGTTTGTTCAAGTGACCTCTCTAAACGAATAGCACGATGATGACAAGATTGCTTGGGTGTTCCCTTTTGTCTAGGATTAAATTTTTTTAATCCGGGGACATCGATGGGATCGCCATGAACAAGCGACTGAGTTGAAGTGGGAAGCGAAGTTTCACCTCACGGACTCGATGCTAAAAACCTATAGTGTGTGCATGACATGTTGCTTCAAATTGAATTCTATTTTTGAGTTTGAATTTGCAATTAGAAATTGTTTATACTAATATCTATGCATATTTGGTTTTCTACCTGCTGTGCTTAGGCGATATGAGGGTTAACAACCCTCATATTTAAGATTTAGGGGATTTATACAAGGAACCTTGGGGTAAACCTGATTTCCTATAACCGTGGATAGAATGATGCGATAGAACTGGAAACAGTTCATCGTAGGGATTGATTCGGCATCCTCGTACCGCCTATCCCATCCTTGTGAGGCAGAGATAGCTCCCAATAGATGCGGTGGCTCATCAGAAGAGTTTATGATGTCTCTTCCACAAAACCATAGGTAGACGTTTAGACAACGCCCATTTGATAGCATGTTTTGCGACACACAAGCGAAACCGAAGTCCTAGAATCCCTTTTAAAGATCTCGAAACAAGCTCCTTTCTTCTTCCATGTGACACCGAACTAGAGTTTAGTCCACCGACAACCCTCACAATTGCAACCCTTAGATTTGACTTCTGAACAATTTCACCCACTAAACAAATCGGTACTCGAATCTTAGTCCATGTGGGATCGATAATCTTTTATTACTTGACGACATCTGTGCACTTGTGGGCGTTGAGAACGAGCACGCGCTTTGAGTCCTCGACGGTCTCTGCCACGAGGTTTAAGGTCACGTTCGTGTGCATCAAGTTTTTGGCACCGTTGTCGGGGATGACTGATTGATTCGATATCGAATCGAGAAGTGGATAATTGGATCGGACTTAGGCTAGATTTATTTTCTTGTTTTATTTTATATTATTTCAGTTTTATTTCATTTTAGATTTTTGCTATTCAATTTTCATTTTAGATTAATTACATCTTTCTTTCTTTCAGTTTTTAGTAGTGCTCTAGTTTAATAAAAAAAAGAGGAGACTCTTGCCGACCCACTGCTATTCCTTTCCTTACCTATAATTTCCTGTGTATAACGATGCATGCTTTTACTCATGATTATTGTCAATTTAATGCTATAAGTTTTGGTAACATTTATTGTGAGCATTGTGGTGAAACATGGTATACCATTAATGATTGTCCAGATATATTCGAACCTTCACGATTTGAACAAGAAGATGTCACCTACAATTACAACCAGTGGCCACAAGATGATTTCTATTCATATAGTTATGACCCTGGGTACTTAAACCCTCAATATTGTCCGCCTAAATCCTGACTTGAGCAGATGACAGAAGATTTTATTCGAACAGAACAAGCGGCGAACACTGAATTCCAACGACGACATTCGTTGATAAAAACTCAATATTGTTTCCCAAGTGAGAACGAGAGCTATGAATTACCACACAAATTTTATCCAGAATCAAGTCCCCACTTAGAAGCCTTGCTAGACAATTCTACTAGGGAATGTAAGGAGCATAGTCTACAATTCGCGGAGATTATGCAATGGAAAGAAGAAACCAAACGACTAGAATGTGCCTTTGATGGCTGGATTACACCTAATATGGCGGAGACTCACTTTGAGCGAATGGATGAGGAAGACGTAGATGACATAGGAAGTAAAGAAGGGCAATCCATTCAATCACCACTTGAAGAAGAACTTGAGGATTATTTAATTGATACTTTAATTAATCGAGGAGTTCATTGCTTCAATCAAAACACCTCCTAACCTTAAGAATCTAGAAGAGTCTACCTTAACCCTCACCGAAACTTTAGCTACCAATAACGAAGCCCTCTTGGTGATTGATAATGATAAAATTTCATTCTACATAATAGAATCTACTAATCAATCTTTTGGTGAGGATGTCTATGGTGAGTTAAATTATTTACAGCATTTCGAATATAATGATCAAACTATTGATGATTCGTTGAGACTAAGCATGTTAAACCTCGAGTCAAGGAAAGCAGTGCCCAAGTATCTTGCCCCTCCACGAGGAAGATTTAAATGATATAGTAATGGAGGACCAAAAGGCAAGAAGCGAAAGGTGAGAAAGTATCTGGCCCCTCCACGAGCAAGATTTAAGGGATATAGCGATGGAGAACTACCAGGCAAGAGGCATAAAGTGAGCAAATATCTTGCTCCCCCACGAGCAAGATTCAAACACATCAAATGAAATGTAGGGGTATGGTCAAGCAAAAAGACCTTAAATAAAGCACTTCTTGGGAGGCAACCCAAGTATAGTTTTTAGGATTTCTTTTTATTGCATTCAATTTTTTGTAATTTGATCTTTGATTTATGGTATTTAGCATTTGTAGGTAAAGAAAGAACTTACTAGGTAAAAACAAAAGTCATTTTAAGTTTATGCGGTGAAGTGAGTGAGAGAAATCAGAACATTGTGCACCACGAGAAAAGAAACAAAGGGTGCACGGCCAGGCCGTGTGTTTTCACATGTTCGTGCCCTGACTTCCAGAGTCGCACACAATCAAGCAGTGTGTTTTCACACGGTTGTGCCCTGACTTCCAGAGGCGCACACGGTCAGGCCGTGCGATTTCACACGGACATGTCGCGCCCCCTAGTCCACGTGAAAAGCCTACACCTACACTATTTTCTTTTTTTACTTTTGAGCAGGATGCAAGTACTTCTGCCTACGATTTCTCAGATTTCCAATCACGGCTCAATGACATATACGCCAAGCAACAGACGTAGGGGAAATGATGGGATGATCGTAGCTCTAGATAGAGTTTACAGGCTTACGGGAGCACTTCCAGTGGCCTGAGGACTTCTACGACGAGGCCCGTATTTACTTTCAAGAGGAGGAGGCCACCTACCGCCAGGAGATGCGGAAGCATATGCGTGCCCAGCAGGTATAGTGGGCCCGAGAGGAGGAGCACAGAGCGGTCGCTGCATCCACCAGCTCTCAGATCGATCACATGTACATGTGGCATCAGTGGCTTAGCACCAGCTTTTCCCAGGAGCTTGACATGCCGAGACTACCAAACTTCCCGCCTCGACCATAATATTAGAGGTATTGTTTCATATAAGTTTAGGGGAGGGACCCCAAGTTCTGATTTATTTTGTTTCTAGCAGTAATTTCTTTCATGATATTTATATTTTAGTTAGCATTCATTTGTTCATGCATAGGTTGTTTAGTTTCTTTCATCACTTAGTTTTTGCTATCTATAAGCTGCCTGAGTAGTATTTTTAAAGTTACTTACATGAGTTGTTCTCATAGGTAGTTTAACTTCATTTATCCCATGGTATTTTATTTTATTTTCTCTAATAAATGTTCTAGACTTACACTTGTTAGCTTTTATTTTTACACCTACACATGTTGAACATTCTGAAAGGGAGAATCTAGTACGTACCTAGTTATGATTCATCTTAGTAGTCTAGTACTTTGGAATCCATAGGTGACTCTAGGTTTAGCATTTTAGTTACTGGAGATGCTCGGATTGTGTAAGCCCATTCGAAAAAATTAAAATCACAGTGAGCAAAAAAATAAAAGAGAAAAAGAGAGAGAGAGAAATGAAAGAAAAGAAAAAAATATATATATAAGATTATGAGGGATAAAAAAAATAGTTGTCGTGGGTGGAAATGGTGAGGTGCCCCTTTGAGACCAAGTTAGGTTACTGTGGAAACACCTACCAATTTCTCTCAATACCGAGCACGCCTTTGAGACTTTGTGCTAGATCTAGGGAACAACCCTCACTTTGAGCAGGTAAGTGCCTAAGAGCTGGAGACCTTAGGAAAGCTATAGGATTACAACTTAACTCACCATGGAACGAGTATCCCCTAAGAATGATTCGCTTAGCATGAGTACGAGGAGCTAACTTAGTGAATTTCTAGAATATATTTATTTTGTTTTGATTGCAAATACCACTTGATAAATTTAGTTAACATGCTAAGTATGGAACAATATCTTCTTAAAACTTCATGGAACTGAGGTTTGCTTGAGGACAAGCAAAGATTTAAGTCTGGGGGAAGTGATGTGAGCAAAACATATAGGATTTTAGGAGCAGTTTTCGCTCACTTCTCATTACATTTTATGTTTGTTTCATGTATATTTCACTTTGTTTTGCATGCATTTCATATTTTTTGGTGCAGAGATCAACTTTTTATATGTTTGTGTGTAGTATAGCATTTCATGGGAAAATGGCACATTTTTGGACAAAAAATGGAGCAATTTGTGGAGCACGCACCTTAGGAAAAATGCACTGGCCATGTCCCAAGACTTGGGCATGTTTCCGAAGCGAAACAAATCAAAACGGAGGCTCCAGGAAAAGACACGGCTAGGCTGTGTGAAAACACATGGTCGTGCCTTTTTTTCAGCTCAATTTCCAACTGAGATTTCATCTATTTTCCAACCTTGCACACGGCCAGGCCGTGTGAAATTCACACGGTCGTGTGGCGGCGCCGCAAATTCAAGGAAATAGGGTTTTTCAAGCATTTATGGAAAGCCAGAGCTACCTCTATATATAGAAAACTAATCCAAGAGGTGAGGGATCATGAGGGAGCCACCCTAGGGCTCCCAAACTCTAGGGAGGAGGCACGACGACTGGGACGACACACTGAAGCCCTAAAAAGCTTCGGGAACTCGCAACGGGGAGGAAGAATGCTGCCGGAGGTCCACGTTCTCCACTTCAACGCCGGAGAGAAGGCCACATTGGCATTGTAATTTCTTGTTCTTGCACTTTATTTCTGATATATTCGAACATGAACATGCCTTGTGATTTTCCTCTTCTATCTATGGAGTAGTTCCTTCGATTCTAGGATTAGGGAGTAGCTTGTGTGCGTATGACATGTTGCTTCAAATTGAATTCTATTTTTGAGTTTGAATTTGTAATTGGAAATTGTTTATACCAATATCTATGCATATTTGATTTTCTGCCTACTGTGCTTAGGTGATACGAGGGGTGACAACCCTCGTATTTAAGATTTAGGGGATTTATACAAGGAACCTTGGGGTAAACCTGATCTCCTATAACCGTGGGTAGAAGGATGCGATAGAACTGGAGACGGTTCATCGCAGGGATTGATTCGGCATCCTCGTACCGCCTATCCCATCCTTGTAAGGCAGAGATAGCTCCCGATAGATACGGTGGCTCATCGGGAGAATGTATGATGTCCCTTCCACAAAACCATAGGTAGACGTTTAGACAATACCCAGTTGATAGCATGTTTTGCGACACACAAGCAAAACCGAAGTCCTAGAATCCCTTTTAAAGATCTCACGATGAGCTCTTTTCTTCCTCCGTGTGACACCGAACTAGAGTTTAGTCCACCGACAACCCTCGCAATCGCAACCCTTAGATTTGACTTCCGAACAATTTCACCCACTAAACAAATCGGTACTCGAGCGTGTGCTTCGAGTTCTCGACGGTCTCTGCCACGAGGTTTAAGGTCACATTCACGTTCATCACATTCATTAATCCCTACCTTGTAATTTTTAGATTTTTTTCATTAGCCTGCATGTTAGTTGAATTCCCAATATCCATAAGAGTTGGCCATACTAGTGATGGTAAACTTATATTCTCGTCTAAAAATTAATAGGCCAACGGTATCTAAGCACAATACTCTTATAAGTCAAAATATTGGTCATCTCATTTTGATGGACATTCACGGGCTAAAATAGAAGCATGAAGAGTACGATGAGATCCTTGAGCTTATAGGATTACAAGGGCTTTTGTATGATTATGGTCATCGTGTATAATTTTAATTATGTAATTATCAGATAATCACGTAACTAAAATTAGAAAGAATGAAATATAATTTATATTGTTTGATTCAATTCTAAGTAATGTAATAAAAACTTATTTATTTGGATATTTTTATGGTATAATCTAATTTAATATTTTATTATATTATCCTTGATTCAACTATAAGATTTTTATGGGTGCAATAAATGGCGATTTCGACAATCGACGAAGGTCGATCGGCGATGACGATGAGCCGACCAAGGCGATGGTCGATCGATCGCAATGGCAGCGGGTCAGTCGGTTGCGGCGATGGCCGCGTCGAGAAATTTTACTATAATAAGATGAAATTGAAATTTAATATAACTTTAGGGATATTTTTGTCCTAATTATTAAAAAATGAAGGATAAATTTGGAAATAAAAATGTTGTTAACTCTAGAATCCAACAAAACCTCTATTTCCTTAGGTAATGTGATTCAGGGATTGATAACCTCATTTGCTGACGTGGCGATTATAATACATTACTTCAAAAACAATCAAAACTCTGAATCAAAGAAAGTTATAATATATAACTTAGATGGATAACCAAGGTTATCCATAACTACCCCCAACCAAACACATATATATTATATGTGTGAAATCACCATTGATGCAAAAGGTAATTCGCTCGCCCTCAGCGCCCTTGCCAATCGATCCCACAACTAACACGAAAGAAGTAAATTACGGAGTGCATATTGTTTAACCCAGAGCTAGGGCGGTAGGAGGGCAAAAACACTGAATGTTGGTGCAGTAGGCACCTAAGTCGAATCTGAGTTTTGATTATAGAAAACGATACAAAGTTAAGCTCATATTGTTATCTCACGAGCTAAATTGAGTGTGCAGAAAAGTGCCAACGCTGGAGCTGAAGGCTAGCGACACCCGGAGGAAGCCGCGGTGGTCGAGCGACACTTGAGTGATTTCGGAGGAAGCCGAAGGAATCGAGTGGAAAGCCGGAAGCAAAAGCGACACAGTAAGTATCGAGGTAAGCTCGTGTGTGCGAGCGTAAGTGAGGTCGTATCCTCCTTACGGGGATAGTCTTAAGCATAGATCTGACCCGAGACATCCCATCGGTGGTCTAGATCGAGATCGGATGGTCAGAGACCGTCAAAATAATGTTTTTGTTTAGCTAACTTTTGATTTCAGCTAGCATCAGTCGACTGCCAACTTGGAGGACTCACGCCGCTCCATCGATTGACTATCTGCGGCGATTCGACCGATGTCGCCATCAATCAGCGATGATGGCTATTGGTGATAGTCAAGGATCAGCTTCAAGGAGTCAAGGCTTATCATCTCATTTCAAGGGGGGTGGTGCTCAAATCTTATTGGTTGAAGTTCCTCTCAAAAAGGGGCTCAAGGGCTATAAAAGGAGGGCCTCTCCTAGGGTTTTATCATCAATTCTAAGTGCCCAAAAGCCTCCGCAACGCTGTGATTCTCCGACGACTCTACAACAACGAAGTGCTGTCGAAACACCAACAACCCTAGCTTGATTTCTATTCTCTAGTTGTTGGTATAATCTTACTTTGTCGTCTCTTTAATATTGCAATTCTTTTTGTTAATCGAGGTTTTCTATCGTTGCATTTTACATTAATAGAAGAGAGGGTTTGTCTCTCTATCTTTTGCTTTCGAAGGTTTTTGTAATCGTCTAACTCCTACCTCCAATGAGGAGTGTTTTAGTGAATTGCTCTCCGTACACGGTCTAGGACCGTTAGGGCCTTGGAGTAGTAGCCGAAGGCTACGAACCAAGTAAAAAATCCATTTGTCTTGTTTACTTATCATTTATCTTTCCGTTGCATTTAATTGTCTACCGAATGAATTCAAAGAAAAAGTTTTATCACTATTCACCCCCCCTCTAGCGATCTGCTCGATCCAACAATTGGTATTAGAGCCAGGGGTGCTAAGATTTGGTGAAACCACCAATCTAGCTTTCTACAGATTTTTTTTTCGATTTATTTTCTATTTATTTCGAATTTTTTTCCTTTCTTTCTCATTCATGTAGTTCTTTTCTTTCTCTCCCGCACTACTAATCCAAGACGCGAGTCTTGGCACATTTCCGTTGTTTGTGGTTTTAGGTTTTCCCCGTTTCACTCTTTTGTCTTTTTGTTTCAATGGCCCATCTTGAGGGTTTTAGCACCGTCCGACCTCCGTTTTATAACGGAGATGACTTCCGTTACTGGAAGGGTCGGATGGAATGCTTTCTTAAAACCCAAATCAAGATGTGGATCATAATTCAAACGGGATTCACACTTCCGACTAACGATGTGGGTGAATCCTTGGATTATGACCAATGGACCAATGCGACAAAAAGACAAGTCGAAGCTGACGGCAAGGCAACTCAAATCCTCCAATGCGGCTTGTCCAAGGAGGAGCTTAATCGCGTCAGCCCCTTCATCAGCGCAAAGGACCTTTGGACAAAGCTAGTGGAGCTACACGAAGGGACCTATGAAGCCAAGGTATGTAAGCGCGATCTTTTGTTTAATAAGTTATATAATCTAAAAATGCAGGAACACCAAACGGCAATGCAACTTCACGCTCATGTTCAAGACATAGTCAATAACCTACACGCAATCGGGCAAAAGGTCAAAAATCGCGATCTTATTAGGTATGTTCTTAACTCATTTCGTAGGACTACCTTGTTGGCATTCATGGTTGATGCCTACAAGGTCTCCAAGGATCTTTCAAAACTTAGGTTAGATGAGTTGTTTTCCGATTTCGAACTTCATGAGCAATCTAACTCGGAACCCGAGAATGGTATAACACTTTTTGCATGTTCGAGGAAGAAAACCGCGAGCAAGCAACCCCCGAAGGAAGAAGAAGATGAGTCTGATTCGGAGATCGACCCGGAAATGGAGGCCGAACTAGTCAACCTAGTTTGGAGGATAGTCAAGGGTCGAAAGTGAACCGTCACTTGACCCAACGAAGGTAAGCCTAAAAGTTCTAATATTAGGTGTTACGAGTGCAACAGGTTTGGACACATCAAGTCCGAATGCCTGAAGCTCAAGAGCAAAGCACCTAAACACAAAAAGGCACTCAACGCTACATGGGAAGAAGCGTCCGAGGAAGAAGACAATGATCGCATCCTCATGGCTAAACCGATTGAATCGGAGATGGAGTTGGAATCAGAACATGAATCTAAAACCGAAGATGAGTCAGACTGCGAAGCGCTATTCAAGACAAGCCACGGATACACATCCGGTTCAAAAGATACACTCAAGGTAAGTCGATCCCTTAATAGTACGCTTTATAGTGCAATTAAGTTCTTAACTAGGAAATTAGCTAAGCCTGAGTCCAAGGTCGAGACCCTGGTTGAGGAAGTTAAACTCCTCAAACACGAGGTCTCCCTAACCTCTTCAACTAGTCAGTTCGAGAGGAGGACTCAACTCGGGTTGAAAAGCTCGAAGTTGAGAACTCACTCTTGAAGAGTCAAGTCAAAGATCTTAGGAACACATTGGAAAGGTTTACTTTGGGATCCAAAGGACTTGACCTCCTACTTGGATCGCAAAGGGTCGTGTACAACAAAGCCGGACTAGGGTTTAGCTCAAATATGACCAACAAGTCGTATATGTCGATTGTAAGTTGACATAAAAAACGTGTCCAAACATGGGTCCCTAAGACCGCCTTGATTTCAAACTTAGGATTTAACCAGTACTGGGTTCCCAAGGACCAAATCCACTATGTGGAGAGACCGAACCGATTCAACGGTCCAGGGGGAGTCAGTACAAAACCTGTTTGTATTTTAACTTAGAAATTGCATGCTTAGGTTAGTTATTTTTCTTTTTAGAACGGTTAGATAGGACTATAACTCGTCAATACTTGGTAACATAGTACCAAAATGCGGCGAGATGATAGTACGCTAGGAAAGTGGAGTCTTGTGTATTCGGGCTAGATAAGGCGTATCTAGTTCGGTGCACTTGACCGAGCGGAACTAGCTAAAGCTACCTCACCGTATCCTAGACTAGTTAGACCAGGAAGTGGTCTTAGGTAAGTCAAGTTTCTATTTTCTTGAAAATGGCTTTGTCTAAGGAAGTGGTCATTTTTCCAATCAAAGAAGGCCTATGTGCCTCGCCATGACCTGGAAACCATGATCTTGAAAAGGTGACTCGATGAGCCTAAGGTCAATTCCGAATCTAACGCAAGGTTGACAAGTGTTCAAATCATTAAAATTGAATCAAGTAAAATTGGAAGTCATCTCACAAGAACATATAAGGTTAATATGTTTGATCATGTAGACATGGGTAAGATGATTTAGGTTAATAATCTTCAACCAATATTTAATAAATCCAATATCCGATCTAACTACCTTGCGTGTAGGATCAATGGATGTTGGGCAGTGGTTTCTCTTGACACATGACCGGGGATCAACTCAAGTTTTCGAAGCTTCGATTCAAACGACAAGGATCGGTAGCCTTCAGAAACAACTGCAAGCTCAAAATCATCGGATCAGGTGATACTGAGCTCAACTCTAACTTTATTATTCAAAATGTCTTATTGGTAGAAAATTTTCAATATAATTTACTTAGTGTAAGCCAATTATGTGATAACAACTATAAGGTCATATTTCTAGAAAATGAATGCGTAATTAATACAAATAAAACTTCTAAAACAATCCTTAAGGGAACCAGAAATAACAATATTTACACTATTAATTTAACAAACTCCTCAACCAAGTGTCTTATGACACGGCAAGAGGAATTATGGTGGTGGCACCGACGACTCGGTCACTCACACCCAAGACTCATCCACAAGATGAGTCAGAGTGACTTAGTCAAAGGTTTGCCTAACCTCAATAACTTGGATAATAAAATATATAATGCTTGTCAACAAGGTAAACAATCTAGGACACAACATCAACTAACTAATCAAGAACGAACCAAAAGTGTTCTTGAGCTCCTACACATGGATCTATTTGATTCACACAGAGCTAAGTCACTTAATGGGAGTAAATTCTGCTTAGTCATAATTGATGACTATTCTAGATTTACTTGGGTTAGGTTCATCAAACACAAAAGTGATACCCTAGATAATTAATCAACCTATTTAAACTAATAGAAAATCAACAAAACCTTAAAATCAAAAGACTTAGAACTGATCATGGTGGTGAATTCGAGAACCACAAGTTTACAGAATTCTATAGCCTAAATGGGTACCACCATGAGTTCTCCTACCCTAGAACCCCACAACAGAATGGCCTAGTAGAACGTAAAAATAGAACCCTACAAGAAGCTGCTAGGACAATGTTAAACGAGTATAACCTACCCGATAGGTTTTGGGCGGAAGCCGTGAGTACGACATGCTATGTCCAAAATAGGATCCTTATGGTAAAGAGGCACCTTAAGACCTCATACGAGATTTATCACGATAAAATACCTAACATCAAGTACTTTAGGGTATTTGGGTGTAAGGTACATATCCTAAACACTAAGGATTACCTAGGGAAATTTACATCCAAAACCTCGATCGGAATCTTTCTAGGATACTCGACTACAAGTTGAGCTTATAGAGTATATAACCTTAACACCCTTAGAGTCGAGGAGACTATCAATGTAGTATTTGATGAAGGACACGAACCTACAAAACCCAATTAGCGAGCCGATTCATACCAGACAACTCCGATTCAGAGATCAAGTCTAGTATTAATCCTGACCTAAGTCAACCAAGTCATTCTATTGACCAAGTGGTAGATGACTCTAACCAAACTAGGACTCAAATGAGTCATCCTATTGACCAAGTGGTAGATGACCCAAACCCAAACCCCAACCAAACTACGACTCAAACGAATCATCCTATCGACCAAGTGATAGGTGATCCAAGTCTAGGAGTTCGAACTAGAGCCTCTTACAGAAACCTTAGTCAAATCTCCTTGATTTCCAAAATTGAACCCAATACTATTGACCAAGCTCTTTTTGATCCCGATTGGATTATTGCAATGCAAGAAGAGCTGGCTCAATTTACTAGGAACAAAGTATGGGAATTAGTATCACCACCTAAAGATAAAACAATCGTTGGAACAAGGTGGGTGTTTAGAAATAAACTTGATGATAAAGGTAAAGTAGTTATAAATAAAGCTAGACTAGTCGCTAAAGGGTTTAGTCAATCGAAGGTTTAGATTACGACGAGACCTATGCTCCAGTAGCTAGGTTAGAGTCCATTCGAATGTTATTAGCATATGCTGCACATCGAGGATTTAAGTTATTTCAAATGGATGTAAAGTCAGCATTCTTGAATGGATACATTAAAGAAGAGGTTTATGTTAGTCAACCCCCCGGTTTTGAAAGTCTAGATAAACCTGACCATGTTCTTAGGTTAAAGAAAGCTCTCTATGGACTTAAACAAGCTCCTCAAGCTTGGTACGAGAGGCTTTCGGTTTATCTTAAGTCCAAAGGATTTAACCAAGGTGTAGTTGATCCAACCCTTTTCGTAAAAACCATAGGTAAAGACATATTCATAGCCCAAATCTACGTAGATGATATTATTTTCGAAACCACCAACTCGATCCTACTGAATGAATTCATTTCACTTATGGAAAGTGAATTTGAAATGAATTTAGTAGGTGAGTTAAGTTTCTTCTTAGATCTACAAATTAAACAAACTAAAGATGGAATATACCTACATCAACGCAAATATACTAGGGAATTAATTAATTGCTTTGGAATGCAAGACGCTAAAATTATTAATACCCCAATGGCAACTAATGTGAATATAGAAGAAGATGTAATCGGAAATTCAATTGATTTAAAATACTATAGGAACATAATAGGGAGTCTCCTTTACTTAACTGCGAGCCGACCTGATATCCTATTTGCAGTAAGTATGTGCACAAGGTTCCAAACCTGTGCCAAGGAGTCTCACCTAACTCTAGTCAAGCATTTCCTTAGATATCTAAAGGGTACACTTAATGTCGGTATTTGGTACCCTAGATCTATCGAGTTCGAACTAACCGGCTACTCCAATTTGGACTATGCCGATAGTAAGCTCGATAGAAAGAGTACGAGTGGTTGTTGTCAGCTTCTCAGCTCGAGTCTAGTGAGTTGGTGTAGTAGGAAGCAACACTGTGTTGTCATATCTACCACCGAAGCCGAATACATCGCAATGGGTGAGTGTGTCACTCAGCTTCTTTGGATGAAGCACACTCTCCGAGACTTTAAATTAGACTTTACGAACACTAAACTCCATGTAGATAACATTAGCTCAATTAACCTAACCAAGAATCCAATATGTCATTCTAGGACCAAACATATAGGGGTCAAACATCATTTCATTCGAGAACATGTGGCCAACGGAGCCATACAACTCGAATACATCGAATCGAAGTCCAATTTGGCAGACCTATTTAATAAACCCCTACCCAAAGCCAAATTTAGTCTATTAAGATGAAAATTGGGCATGTGTGTAGTAGAATAGGAACTTACAAATTATATTTTCTTACTACTATTTCTTACTTTTTTTCTTACTACTATTTCTTATTTCCATTTTTCATGGAACTAGCATAGGACATACCTTAGATATCATGCACCTATAGACTTAAGGAGCCAATACATCTCACAACACATAGGACTAATGTGTTTGTGTACTTAGCCATGTAGATGGGCATGAGATGTTAGGACTTTACTCCTGGTTCCAGATGTAGAGCTAGTACATCGCCATGAACCACGGAGTATAATCATACATATTAACCAACTCTGACCAGGACTGGTTGATCTTTCATATCAATCAAGTCAAATATGAGTTGAACATTTTATAAATGAGTTTATTTTCAATATATTATTTTCAAAATAAAATGGAACATGCTTGGACTTTAAATTTAATACCTATATTTGTTTTTCACACACCCCCACTCTTTTCGATATATGGCAAAAGGGGGAGAAAAAGGTCAAAGTTAAGGGATCAAAAATTTTGATAACTTAACTCACTTCATATTTATTCACATGGCCAAAAGTTAAGTAAATGTTTACTTAACTTTAAGTTTTGAAAATTTAAATGTTTACTTAACTTTAAGTTTTGAAAATTTACTTAACTTGTTTTTGGCCAAAGTTAAGGGATCAAAAATTTTGATAACTTAACTCACTTCATATTTATTCACATGGCCAAAAGTTAATTAAATGTTTACTTAACTTTAAGTTTTGAAAATTTAAATGTTTACTTAACTTTAAGTTTTGAAAATTTACTTAACTTGTTTTTGTTAACAAAAACGAAGTAAGGGCAAGTTAAGAAGTCCTCTTAACTTAAACGTTTCACTAAGGCCGACTTTAAGTAATGTTAATGACTTAAACTCTTCCTAAATAGCAACCATCAAGGGGGAGAATTAAGGTCTTCTTTCAAGACTCACCCTCGATCAAGGGGGAGGTTTCCCCAAGGGGGAGTACTTGAAGAAAATCTTTGCTACTCCTACTTAATCTTTATTATTATTGTTTCTCATGCACATTATTCTTCATGCATGCTATTTTCTTAACTTTGTATGTGGGTTTGCCATAGATCAAAAAGGGGGAGATTGTTGGTGCATTAGGCACCTAAGTTGAACCTGAGTTTTAATTATAGCAAACGATACAAAGTTAAGCTCATATTGTTATCTCATGAGCTAAATCGAGTGTGCAGAAAAGTGCCAACGCTGGAGCTGAAGGCTAGCGACACCCGGAGGAAGCAGCAGTGGTCAAGTGACACTCTAGTGATTTCGAAGGAAGCTGAAGGAATCGAGTGGAAGGTCGGAAGCAAAAGAGACACAGTAAGTGTCACGCCCGCCCTTTTTCCAAGGGTCCGGAGGGGCGGCGCGTGACGCGACCGTACATACATACATTACTTACAGCGAAAGACTTTATACATATTTCGTACTTCTTACAGCGGAAGACTTTAGACTTATATTTTTTTTTCTTTTACAACATAAACATGCATTGACATATATATATATATACTTCTTCTTCTTAACATAGAGCATGCATCATAACATATATAGATACTTCTTCTTACTTCTTCCTTACTTCTTCTTATTAGCATAGAGCATGCATCATAACATATATAGATACTTAGTGCTTGGTTCAAGTTCATAAACATCATCATCGTAAGGAGACATAAATAAGGACCTCCATAAACGTCATCATCATAGGGAAACATATATATAAGGACATAACGGATCTTCTCCACCATGCCACTACCACACACATTTGGACCCTACTGCTGCTCCTTTTAGTTTATCCATCCCTTACCCTTATCTGCAGTATGAGGGAAAGATAAACTATAAGCACATAGGCATAGTAAGATCCTGTCCTACTCACAAAACCATACATCGACATTATTCATGGCATGTAACATTCATAACATATAAGCAACATAACATACATGGTGTAAGCAACTTAACATGTAGCATAAGTACATAAGTAAACATAACATGTATCATCTATGACATAGCAGCATAACATGTATATATATGACTTAATCAAACATAACATGCATCATATGTAACATAGCAACATGTACATGACATATCAAACATAACATATATCATAGGTAACATGGCTGACTTAATCAAACATAACATGCATCATATGTAACATAGCAACATGTACATGACATATCAAACATAACATATATCATAGGTAACATGACAGCAATAACATGACATATCAAACATAACATATATCATAGGTAACATGGCAGCAATAACATGACATATCAAACATAACATGCAACATATATAGGACATATCAATGTAGCATGTGAACATAATAATCAAATCATGTAAACACATGCAGAATGCTTTTGAAAACATATATTATAGGTACGTAAACATAATCTCAACATATTTGGGCCCAACATTGTACCACTTCTTCATTATCATAGCGCGCATCCCTAAATAGACCCGAGGTAGCAAGTCTCGAACCTACTAGGTTACTAGGCCCGATCTTAGTCCGTCGACCTAGGGCAATCATCATAGCGTAGAAGCCCATCCTAGGCCTGAGTCTTACTCCATCGACCTAGGGCATCTTAGAGGTCATCCCGTACTAGGCCCGATCTTAGTCCGTCGACCTAGGGGCAATCATACATAGAGGCCCATCCTAGGCCCGAGTCTTACTCCATCGACCTAGGGCATCTTAGGAGCCCATCCCTTTGGACCTTGTTAAGGTCTTGGTACAAGCCATGCAGAAGGTAAAATACTTATATGCTTTTACTATAACATAGCTTATTTCATTTTGCAAACATAGCATACTTCATTTCATAACATATCATACTTCACTTCATAAACATATCATTTTTCATTTCATAAACATATCATACTTCATTTCATAAACCTATCATCTTTCATTTCATAAACATATCATACTTCGTTTCATAAACATATCATTTTTCATTTCATAACCATATCATACGTCATTTCATAATCATATCATATTCATTTTGTGAACACATCGTTTTTCATTTCATAATCATATCGTATTTCATTTCATAACATATCTTAAATATCACATACACATAGGGCGTGGCATAAGGCATAAACATCAAGAGTAAGTAAACACTAACCTAAAGCATGTTATCTTCATCTAGCATCATTTAATATCACAAGTCAACATGGATTCACCCAACATTAAAC
Organism: Wurfbainia villosa; assembly: GCA_025175895.1. Lineage (NCBI taxonomy): Eukaryota > Viridiplantae > Streptophyta > Magnoliopsida > Zingiberales > Zingiberaceae > Wurfbainia > Wurfbainia villosa. The sequence continues at coordinate 29,604,156 of CM045992.1, read as the reverse complement.
ACATGTTAACCTAACCTAGGGCATGTTAAAGGATAATGGTTGGCCGAATGGTTCAAGTCTTTTAACCTAATCCAATTAACATACTATCAACTTCATATGCATATAAAACATGGAATAAAACTTCATTGGAGCATCCATACAAGAGGAGTGGCTGAATGGTCCTTGTAGGTTTTTAGGGCTAGTCTTTTAACCTAATCCAATTAACATACTATCAATTTCATATGCATATAAAACATGGATTAAATCTTCATGGAGTCATCAAAATAGAGAGGTGGCCGAATGGTTCAAGGGGTTCTTAGGGTTAGTCTTTTAATCCTAGTCCAATTAACATACTAACAACTTCATATGCATATAAAACATTGTATAAAACTTCATTGAAACATAAAAACCAAGGGTGGCCGAATGGTCCATGTAGGCTTTTAGGGTTAGACTTTTTAAACTAATCCCTCTAACGTACTAACATCACCATATGCATATCATACATAGTATAGAACTTCAATTAATCACCAAAAATACATGATGGCCGAATGGTTCATAGAGGTGTTTAGGGTTAACTTTTAACCTAATTCATTCTACATCCTAACATCATCATTTACATGTAAAACAAGATATAGAACTCCAATAAAATACCAAAAATCCAAGTTGGCCGAATGGTTCATGGGGGTTCCTAGGGTTAACTTTTAACCTAATTCATTCTACTTCCTCACATCATTATTTGCATGTAAACAAGATAAAGAACTTCAACAAAAATACTAAAATCCATGTTGGCCGAATATATCATATGGGTTTCTTGTACAAAACATCAATCGAAGCTACTCGTATGCATGTGAGGGATACTTACATCCTTCGCTTTGCTTTTAGTGGGAAGATGTCCTAAGGAAAACCAAACCTAGCCCTTGCTTCTTGCTTGGATGAGTTTCGGCCAAGAAAGGAGAGGGAGCTCTAGAATTCGGAGAGGAAGAAGAAGAGAAGAGGAGAAAATGAATTGTGTAACTCATGCACATTCCCCCTATTTAATCACTTGAAGAGTCCCTTGATCTCCCTTACACTTAACCATAATTTCCCCTATTCCTCTAATGATAAAATCCTATTGGGCTTCTGGTTAGTGGGTGCATCTATAGGGCTTGGCTATCTCTAGAGGTTTGAGGTTCAATTCCTAGGCCTTGCATTCCTTTTTGGCTTATTTTCTTTTATTTTTGAAAAGGCCCACATAAAGCCCGTTATCGTAAAGCCAAAAATTCTTGTAAAATTGTTAGAAATTTTACGAGCGTTACAATCCTTCATACCTTTTAAAAGTTTCGTCCTCGAAACTTAGAATAATTCTGGGTACTTCTGCTTCATGTCCTCCTCGCGTTCCCAGGTAGCTTCCTCGTATCGTTGATTCTGCCACAGGACCTTTACTAAGGGTACCTCTTTGTTCCTTAGCCTCTTGACTTCTCGGTCTAGTATCTGGATAGGCCGACTTTCAATGCTCAGGTCCTCTTGAACTTGTATTGTTTGTGGCTCGATCACTTGGTCCACACTGGAAATGCATTTCTTGAGCACAGAGACATGGAACACATTGTGAATAGCCGACATCTCTTGAGGAAGCTCTAGCTTGTAAGCTACCTTGCCAATCCTCTGCAATATCAGATACGGTCCCACGTAGCGTGGACTTAGTTTACCCTTCCTTTCGAATCTCATCGCTCTCTTCATAGGAGCCACTTTGAGGAATACCAGGTCCCCAACTTCAAATTCTAACGGTCTACGCCGCATATCCGTATAGCTCTTTAGTCGGCTCTGAGCAGTTTCAATTCTCTGACGGATGTTCCGTATAGCTCGGGTGGTGTCGTCGATGAAGTCCGTCTGGAGTCCCATCCTCTTCTTTTCACCACCCTCGTACCTATTAGGGATCGTTTGAAAGCTAGAGGGGGGGTGAATAGCGCTTTTCGTTTCTACAAGAGTAATTAGCGGAAGCAAACACAAATAATATATGTAAAAACAAAAAGCAATGCTAACAAAGCCTTTACGTGGTTCGGAGATAACGCTCCTACTCCACAGCGATCATTAAGGTGGATCAACCCAAGCAATTCCACTAAGAAGCTTTCTCTTTACAAAGACCTCCTCTTCTTACAGAAGATGACAATGAAGATTTGAGAGGAGAAAGGAGATTAATACACTTAGAAAGCTTGGAAAACTTGTAGGAGCTTAGAAGAATGATCAGAATATAAGCATTAGCCCCTTCTTGCTCCCCTTGGGCTCTTTTTATAGGAAAGAGCCTCTTTTTCCCGTTGGAGGTCTATCAGTCGACTGATGACTTACATCGATTGATCGCCGCCCGATTCTAACGGCCACGACGGCCGGATTGTAGGATTTGCCATCGTCATCGCTAACGGGAAGACTATCGATCGCCCAGCGATGGCGATTCGATGTCTGACTTCGTAAGCCAAGCGATCGGCTACGGGCCATTTTGTTTGTGGCAATCGACTGCCAATAATGGCGATCATTGCCCGGCGATCTTTGCGATCGAGTGCAGTTGACTCTCACCGGTTTGGTAGGATAACCCCACGATCGGTGATAACAACCTTCCAACCTCTAATGCTGCATTTTAAGGGCCAGTTCGACCGACACCATGTTCCAGTCGACTGACACACTCTAAGTATGAAAACATAACCTAATCCTAGACTTAACCTTCTAGCTTCTCCATCAGCCTTGCGCCTCTAGAATTTCTCTGAGTCCACGACTCCATCCATGCGCTTGCCTTCAAAAGCTTCCTTCGGTTTCGTCATGCTTTGGGTTTCTTCTTTGCCAAAGTACGCTTGGACTTTACGCCGCCAAGACTACATGCTTGGACTTATGCCGCCAAGACTTTCCTTTGGTCTTCCTTTTCCAAGGACTGCTTGGACTTTACGCCGCCAAGACTACATGCTTGGACTTATGCTGCCAAGACCTTTCCTTAACTTCTCTTTGCCAAGATCACACTTGGACTTGTCTTTTACCAAGTCTTCATACTTGGATTTTTCTATCACTTAAACATGTATACAATTAGATCACAAAACATTGCCTAACTTAGATGATTATCCAAACATCAAAATATATATAAATGCTTAGGGCATTGTTGCACCAACAATCTCCCCCTTTTTGATGTTTGGCAATCATTTAAGTTAGGTCTTTAACACATAAACATATTTCAATATGAATTCTAACTTAAATATCCCTTCTCCCCCTTTGACATACAACAAAAAGAGAAGAGGTTATCCAATAAGTGCAGGAAGGAATTATAATTGACACATCTTGAACAAAGGTATAAAATTGATATGAAGCTCCCCCTAAATCCAAGACATGTTTCATGATGTGTAAATAACATGTGAAACAAAACATAAGCAATAGAATAGGCAAATATGTCCTAGCCTTGCACCAACAATTATATAAATAAGGGATGTAGCTCCCCCTAAACCAGTGCACCAAGAAAATCCGCCTTTCCATACAAGGTATCATGTATATACTGTGGAAATCATATAATGTCCAAAATTGAACCTTTTAACCGATGAAAAACCGCTTTCCATTCCAAAGCAGTGACACCGGTTCGACTGGAATAGGCAGTCAAGCTAATCCTTAGCGATCGGCGATAATAACGAATGATCGATATCAGACAAATCTGAATTTCGAGTTTTTCAGTCAAGGTTTGAAAATGCGTAGAAAATTACGTGGGTGTCCAAAAATCACGAAACTTGGCATACACATTTTATTCGACTAATATAACATATGAAAAATATTAGACGAAAAACATGTTCATCAGATTAATGGATTGATACGATATTTAAAATAACAAAATTATGACGCAAAAAGTGTAATTGTATCGTATCAATATTCATAACTTCGTACTATATGCTCAACTTCTAAACTTGACAAATAACAAATTGTAGGCACTAATAGAAGTGAATAAAAACACAATTTCATTTCATTAATCAAAAGTCATTACATAAGTAGGAGTTTATGCCGTACATACGGCCAAAAAGAAAATAACAAAGAAAACAAGCGAGCTAACGATCGTCGTCCTCAGCATCCATCGGTGCAGATGACGAACCATCGTGAGGTGGGTGTCCAGGTGCAGCAGGGCAGAGAATCGCCAAGATGTCCTGCTGCTGCCGATGCACCTCCCTCACGAGGGAGAGGAGCTCTTGATGCTCTAGGCGCAGTTCCTCAAAACGTGTGTCCACCCGCTCTGCAAAAGCATCGGCGGGCAGAGGATATCCGGTAGAGATGCTTCGCCTCTGCGATCTCCCGCGATCGTTCCCTCAACAACACCCGCGGCACCACCCTCGGCAACTCCTTCGCGCGGCATCCTCAGTGCCGGGCCGTCGTCGTCATCGATCATATTTTCTATTCATGACTTTAATGACTCCTATATTGACATCAATGCCTACAGCCGAGTGAGGACATTTCCAAATGGTATGTGAATCTTCCCATTGTTTGGCCTTATGAAATGAATGATGCAGTGGAAGGTATTGAGACCAATGTTAATGTCTAAGTATTGACGAAAGATATGCATGAGAAGTAAGTGTGGAGGGCGAACCAAGGCCAAACCACGGGTAACTATGGGGAGAAGACAATGAGCAACGACCTTATAAAGGACATTGTCAGAGGCAGAAAGTTCTTGTGATTGAAATAAATTGGTGTTCAAAGGTCGAGGATAGTGATAGAAAGTATCATGAAGGGAATCTAAAGAAATCTCCTCAAAGGGAGATGGAAGAGGTTCACTCCAAGATGGATATAGAGTGAAATCATTCTCGGAAGAGAGACATCCGAGAAAATCGGTCCAGATCTGGGGACTGAAATCCAGATCGCGCTGAGCAACGTGAGTCCGGTATCTCAGCCCATCTCCAGCCGGTCACAGGTTGTTGAAAAATTCAGAGAGAAGGGTGATATTTACGTGATGTTCACAGAAAACTAAAGACTCAAGGTTGTAATGTTGGATGATTTGAACAATGTCAAAACAGTAGTCTTTAAGAAACTTGGAATCCATTGATCTAGGTGGAATAAGTTGGAATTTGTTTTTATGGAAAGCACTTTCAAGGGCGGAATTTGGAAATCAAGGATCAACAGAGGGTTGAGGATTTGACGGGCCCTCATTGGTCGGAGGTGCCCGGGTGCGCTTAGTAGCAAAGTGCTTAATTCTGAATGGGCGAAAAGATAACAAAACAAGTATGCACAATGTAGGTTAAAAATGGTGCATGGACAAAGACAAAAACAAACAACAAAAAGAACACGGTTAGTGAAACAAAAAATATAGGAACAACATACATTGATCAGGGATGAGAATTTACCTAGGCGGCATGGTGAAAAAATCAAAGACAGTGTGTGTCCACGGGACCCTAGTCGAGTGAGCACTCCTTAGTGGAAACTAGGGCGTGAACGGGGTGACAAGGTCAGAGAGCACACCAAATGGGATCACGGGTCGATGAAGTCGCCGGAAACACAAAGGAGAACGGCTAAGAGGTGCGGTGGAAGTTCGTCGGAAGAGGAAGAGAAGAGAGAAATCGGGGAGTTTTGGCGAGTCGAACCGGTGGAAAGCCCTAAAAACCGCGACACCAGTCGACTGTCGTTAGTCGGCAGTCGATGGTGATCGGCCGAATCGGCAAGCGTCGATACGAACGATTCAGATGCGGATCGGTGCCGATAAATGGCGCCGAATCGATGGTTATCGACGAATCACTCCGATACGAAGCGCTATCGGTAGGTAATGCGATCGCTACCATAAATGGCGGTCGAGATAACGAACCGTAAGCCCGGTTCGATCCGAATCGATTAGGTACCAATTCATAATTAATTCAATAAAGATAAAAAAATCACGAAATTTTGTGGGTAATATTGTTAGATCATTTCCTATCAAGGAAAAATTATTTTAAAATTATATTACCTCTAGATTTTGATATTGACACAATCTTGAGATTTTGTAAAAGTTATGATATTTTTGCAAAACTTTGTATCACTTTGGCTTATCAATAGGAAATTGTTTCTCAAGGTTTGATAGACATAGTTTATATTTTATTTTATTTGACATTTCCAATCATATTCTTGGAGCTATATGCACATTAATTGTACATAGGCCTTCCCAATGATTGGTCCAATGAAGGATTAATGTCTCTAGATGACACTTTGGTTCATAGTAATGCATCATAACAAGCATGATGAACCAAGTGCATCTTCCTAACATCTCACATGTTGTCTAGGTGGCTCAATACAAAAATCATGGTTTCCTAAGTGTTTTGTGAGATGGTTAAAGGTATAAATCCTAGTATTTCTATAGAATCATGCAAAACTACACTTCTATTCTACAAAGCACATCCCAAGTTCTCTCTAAGTGATGAAATTCTATTTCGGGAGAGGCTTGGTAAAGATGTCGCTAGGTTGGACTTAGATTCAATGTAATTAAGCTCAATGTCCCCTTAGCCACATGGTCTCTAATGAAGTGATGTTTCACTTCAATGTGCTTGGTCCTAGAGTGATGCACGGATTTTTGGTCAAGTTAATGGTGCTCACATTATCACAAAATACTTTCATTTTTGATTAATATTGCTATTAATCTTCTAAGGTATGTTTCATCCATAATAGTTGAGCTACAACCACCCATAGCAACATATTCGCCTGGTGGATAAAGCAACACAAGGTTGCTTCCTACTACTCCAACTCACTAGGAGGACCCAAGGAATTGGCATCCACCACTAGTACTCTTCCGATCCAATTTGCAACCGCATAATCGGAATCGGTGTACCCAATTAAATCAAAACACCTAGTCCTAGGGTACCATAGACCTACATTTAGTGTGCCTTGACATATCTTAAAATTCTTTTAACGCAACTAAATGAGATTCTTAGCACATGATTGATACCTAGCACACATACCAACCGCAAATAATATGTCGGGTCGACTAGCGGTTACATACAAGAGGCTACCAATCATGCTCCTATAAAGGGTAAGATCTATTTGATTTCCTTCACTATAACTATCTATTTTATTATTGGTTTACAATGGAGTTTACACTACCTTAGCATTTTCAAAACCAAATTTCTTAATCATTTCCTTAGCATATTTGGTTTGATAAATGTAAATTCCTTCACTAGTTTGTTTAACTTGCAAACCTAGGAAGAAATTTAATTCTCCAACTAGACTCATCTCAAACTCTTTTTCCATATTTTGAATAAAGTCTTGAAGAAGCTCATCATTTGTTGACCCAAAGATAATGTCATCAACATACACTTGGGCTACAAAGATGTCCTTAGATGTTGACTTTATAAAGAGAGTTTGATCTATACTACCCCTTTTGAAATCCTTAGAGATTAGGAAAGTTGACAATCTTTCATACCAAGCCCGGGGAGCTTGTTTCAAACCATATAAGGCTTTTCTAAGCTTGTATACATGGTTTGGGTAGTCCATATTTTCAAACCCGGGAGGTTGTTCTACATACACCTCTTCCTTAATAAACCCATTTAGGAATGCCGATTTGACATCCATTTGATGGAGTTTGAAACCCATATAGGAGGCATATGCTAAAAGTATTCTAATGGACTCTAATCTAGCAACCGGGGCATATGTTTCATCATAATCAAGTCCTTCAACTTGATTAAAACCCCTTGCAACTAATCGTGCTTTATTTCTAGTGATATTCCCTTGGTCATCTAGTTTGTTCCTAAAGACCCATCTTGTAGTAATAATAGTGTTTTCACTTGGTCTAGGAACTAACTCCCACACTTGACTCCTATCAAATTGAGCCAATTCATCTTGCATTGCTAAGATCCAATCCGGATTAAGTAATGCATCTTTAATGTTTTTGGGCTCAATTTGAGAAATTAAAGCTATATGACTAGTGGGATCCCTATGGAATGACCTAGTCCTAACTCCTTGAGATAATTCACCCACAATTTGATCTAATGGGTGACTTTGATGAACTCTTATGGTTCTAGGAGGTGTATCAAGTTGAGTTTGATCATGATTAACTTCAATTCTATGTTCATCATCGGAATCATCCCTTACTTCCCCTTGATCCAATCCTCCCCCTTGATTATTACCCCCTAAGTTTAAATCTTGAAATTGTTTGGTAATTTCTTGATTTTCATTATTTATGTCATCATCGATAGGGGATTTTCTAGGGTATGTATTTGAAGTTTCATCAAATTGAACATTTGAAGATTCTTCAATCTTTTGAGTCCGTTTATTGTAAACTCTATATCCTACACTAGTGGATGAGTATCCAACTAGGATTCCCTCATCCGCTTTGGACTCAAATTTACTTAGGTTGTCTTTGGTATTTAAGATATAGACTTTACATCCAAAGACCTTAAAATAATGAATTGTTGGAATTGTACCATTCCACAATTCAAATGGAGTTTTTCCTAAAAACCTATGAATTAATACCCTATTTTGGATATAGCAAACGGTATTAACCGCTTCCGCCCACAAGTAGCTAGGTAAGGAATATGCATTAAGCATTGTCCTAGCCGCTTCTTGTAGGGCACGCTTTTTCCATTACACAAACCCATTTTTTATGTGTGTTCTAGGACAAGAAAATTCATGATTGTACCCTTGATCTAAGCAAAAAGTTGAAAAGATAGAATTATCAAACTCTCCACCATGATCACTACGGATCCGGTTGATTTTGAGTTTTCTTTCATTTTCTACTCTTTTGCTAAATCCTATGATTATTTCTAAGGTTTCATCCTTATTTTTCAAGAAAAACACCCAAGTAAACCTAGAAAAATCATCTACTATTACCAAGCAATATTTACTACCAATTATAGATGGGGTACTATGGCAATCAAATAAATCCATATGTAGTAATTCTAATGGTAAAGCGGTACTAAGTAAATTTTTACCTTTGTGTGATATTTTTGATTGTTTCCCTTCTTGACAGGCATCACACATCTTGTCCTTGAGATATTTGACTCTAGGCAATCCTTTGACTAGCTTCAATTTTGCTATTTTGGCTATATTCTTCATGTTTATGTGACCTAGTCTCCTATGCCAAAGCCAACTTTCTTCCTCTTTTTCAATAAGACACTTAGTGGAAGGATTAGTAGCATAAGATAAATCAACATAATATATATTTATTTTTCTAAAGCCTACTAACATGCAATCATTTATAGTTTTGTGTCTTATAAAGCATTTTGAGGAATCAAACTTAACATCAAAATTTGCATCACATAATTGGCTTACACTAAGTAAGTTAAATTTCATATTTTTAACTAATAGAACTTTATGAATAGCAAGATTGGGAGATACCTCAATGGTGCCCTTTCCTAAAATTTTAAGTTTGCCGCTATTACCAAAAGACACTTTTCCTTGGCTAGTGTGGTTGATAGTGGAGAATTTTCTCTCATCCCCGGTCATATGCTTTGAGCACCCACTATCAACTATCCACAAGCTTGGTTCTTCTACCTATGTCACATGAAAAACACAATCCTTAGGTACCCAAATCTTAGGACCACTAGCATTAATTATAAATTTCTTTGGTACCCATGCTTTTCTCCCCTTGCTTTTAATCATGGATTTTCTACTAACTAGGGATGCAAATGCTACCTCTTTCTCCTTAGGTCTATATCCTAAACCGGCCTTATTGTAAATTACCCTTTGGTCCTTAATAATCATATCTAGATATTTGGAACCATTAGTGAACTTTTCTAGGCATGTTCTTAATTTACTTATTTCTTTTCTTAACTCATCATTTTCATCCCTAAGAGTACAATCATCATCACTAGATGGTTTATCACATGATGCATCTATATTCTTAAATGATTTGATTTCTAATTTTAGATCCTTAATCCTAGTTTTTGATCTATTTAAAGCATTTTGTAAACATGCAATAGTCTTATAAAGTAAATCTACTTTGGGTGAGTCATTTACCTCATCATCATCACTTGATGATGATTCATCACTGAAGAGGAAGAAGACTCTCCGGTTTCTTCCAATGCCATAAGGGCTAAGTTCCGGGTTGAATGGCAAACTTCTTCATCGTCGGTAGACTCCTCCATACTTAGAGTATCCCACGTTTGTGCCATCATTGCCTCCTTCTTCTTCTTTTCCTTCTTTTTCTTCTTCTTCTTATCCTTCTCCTCCTTTTTCTTTAGTTCCGGGCAATTGGGCTTTATATGCCCTTTCTTGTTGCAACCAAAACACGTCACGTTAGAAATAGAATTTGAATTGTTAGAAGATTTACCTCTTGAGGATTGAAACATCCTCTTCACATCTTTCTTGGTGAGCCTCCTTGACTTCCCACCAAATTTCTTGACGTAGTGTGCTACCTCACTTGCCGACAACTCATCCTCACTACTTGATGAGTCCTCCTCGGATTCGGATGAGGAAGACACCTCCTTCTTTTCCTTTTTCTTCTTCTCCTTCTTTCCTACAAAAAGAGCTATACCCTTCTCTTTGGATGAAGTGTTAGCTTGTTCATGCAATTGAAATTCACAAAATAACTCATCTAATTTAACTAATGAAAGATCCCTAGAGAACTTATAGGCATCTACCATTGAGGCCCATAAGGTGGTCCTAGGGAAGGCTTGTAGTACATACCTCACAAGGTCTCGGTTGTCGACCTTTTCACCTATAACGTGTAGTCCGTTTACTACCTCCTTGAAGCGCCCATGCATTTGGCTCACCGTTTCATTTGTCTTCATAGTGAAGCTTTGGAGTTGGCCAATCAAAAGATCCCTCTTGGCCCTTCTTGTCTCTTTGGATCCTTCGTTGAGTTCGATGAGCTTCTCCCAAAGCTCTTTTGCGGAGTTGAATGGCCCGACCTTAGATAGTTGCTCCTTGGATAGACCACATTGAAGTGTGGTCGTTGCTTTTGCATTCGCTTGTGCTTTCTTGGCCATCTCTCTTGTCCAATCCTTTGTCGGTAGTGGTGCTCCGAATTCGTTGACTGGCTTCTCAAAACCATTTACAATACTAAACCAATTTTCAATATCGTTCATTAAATAATACTCCATCCTACCTTTCCAATATCCAAAATCGTTGCCGTCGAAGAACGGAGGCCTCGCCGTGCTATACCCCTCTTGAAATGCCATCTTTGCTCCGGTTGATTGCTAGATCTTCCGATGCGATCCGGCTCGATACCACTTGTTAGGATCGTTTGAAAGCTAGAGGGTGAATAGCGCTGCTTTCTACAAGAGTAATTAGCGGAAGCAAACACAAATAATATATGTAAAAACAAAAAGCAATGCTAACAAAGCCTTTACGTGGTTCGGAGATAACGCTCCTACTCCACGGCGATCCTTAAGGTGGATCAACCCAAGCAATTCCACTAAGAAGCTTTCTCTTTACAAAGACCTCCTCTTCTTACAAAAGATGACAATGAAGATTTGAGAGGAGAAAGGAGATTAATACACTTAGAAAGCTTGGAAAACTTGTAGGAGCTTAGAAGAATGATCAGAATATAAGCATTAGCCCTTCTTGCTCCCTTGGGCTCTTTTATAGGAAAGGGCGATTCGGCCTCTGATATCCAGCAGCGATCTTCGGCTCACGGGCCATTTATTTAATAATGTATCGATCACAATAATGGCGGGCCGATCGCTAGCTTGTATGTCAGTGCCGAAGTCGACTACGATCGGGCTCTCAAGGATAACCCCGATCGATAACAACCTTCCAACCTCTAATCTTGCATTTTAAGGGCGGCCGACCGACACCATGTTCTGATTGGCACACTCAAGTATGACTAATTCATACTTGAAAACATAACCTAAGCCTAGACTTAACCTTCTAGCTTCTCCATCAGCCTTGCGCCTCTAGGATTTCTCTGAGTCCACGACTCCATCCATGCGCTTGCCTTCAAAAGCTTCCTTCGGTTTCGTCATGCTTTGGGTTTCTTCTTTGCCAAAGTACGCTTGGACTTTACGCCGCCAAGACTACATGCTTGGACTTATGCCGCCAAGACTTTCCTTTGGTCTTCCTTTTCCAAGGACTGCTTGGACTTTACGCCGCCAAGACTACATGCTTGGACTTATGCTGCCAAGACCTTTCCTTGACTTCTCTTTGCCAAGATCACACTTGGACTTGTCTTTTACCAAGTCTTCATACTTGGATTTTCCTGTCACTTAAACATGTATACAATTAGATCACAAAACATTGCCTAACTTAGATGATTATCCAAACATCAAAATATATATAAATGCTTGGGGCATTGTCGCACCAACAGTACCAACATATGGGAGATCTACATTTCCTCCCGTATAGAGCCTCGTAGGGTGCCATTCCAATAGTAGCTTGGTAGCTATTATTGTAGGCAAATTCTACCAGACATAAATATCTGCACCAGCCACCTTTGAAATCCAGGGCGCAAGCTCGTAACATATCCTCCAGTACTTGATTTACTCTTTCGGTCTGTCCGTCCGTCTGGGGATGGAAGGAAGTACTGAACAATAGCTTCGTGCCTAGGGCCTTCTGAACACATTCCCAGAAATGGGAAATAAAGCGACCATCTCTGTCAGAAATGATGGTCTTAGGAATTCCATGTAGTCTGATAATTTCCCTAGCATATAACTGAGCCAGTTGCTCCGTCGAATAGGTCATCTTGATTGCTAAGAAGTGGGCAGACTTCGTCAATCTATCCACAATTACCCATATAGCATCATAATCGTTTGTCGTCTTGGGCAATCCTGAGATGAAATCCATAGAAATGTCTTCCCATTTCCATTCTGGAATCTGGATCGACTGTAGTGTTCCTCCAGGTCTCTGGTGTTCTGCCTTAACCCTCCGGTGAGTCGTGTGACATCTTGAGAGCCACATCTCTTTTCATTCCGAACCACCAGAACTTTCTTTTCAGGTCTTGGTACATCTTGGTGGTTCCAGGATGCATCGCATAAGGAGTTTCGTGAGCTTCCTCAAATATCTCCTTCCATAATTCTGGATCGTCGGGAATACACAAGCGATCCTCTATCAGAGATCTGAAACCCGTCGTCCTTTCCTTCTAAGACCTCTTGCTTGATCCTCTGAAGGCTTGGGTCACGGGCTTGCTTTTCCAGTATATCATCGAACAAATACGGGTGCTATCGCATGGTCGAGAGTCATGCGAAATGATTTCAACCCCGTAATGCATAATCTCTTTTTCTAAGGGCCGAGATAACACTGCTAGAGACATCAAGGTGGCGCAGGACTTCCTGCTGAGTGCATCAGCCACCTTGTTTGCTTTCCCCGGATGGTAGAAGATCTCGCAGTCATAATCCTTGACGAGCTCGGGCCATCTGCGTTGTCTCATGTTCAGGTAATGCTCGGTAATCAGGGCACTACTGCACAGCTCCTCTGCGGTCTGCGGTCCATGAACTCCGTCGGCCACATTCAGAGCTATTTCTGGTCGGAGCATCTTCAGCATGAGTCTGACCCTTTCTCTTTCCGTGCTGACCAACTCTGGGCATAGGCGTGCGAGTCGGTTGAATCTCTTCACGGCTTCGCTGACTGATAGGTCACATGCAGTTTCTGATTGACTCAATGTAAATTTGAATTGGTTTACAAAATCAAGTGGCAACTTTGTTTCCACTCATCATTCGTATGTTCCAATCTAACCGACATTGGTCAACTATACCATATACATCCCATGCAATGAACTAATCATTAATTTCAAAAGAAACGAACTTATCATTTCTTATTCATACTTCCAGAAGAAAAAAAAATGTTGACATATAACATTCCTTATTTCTAATCTAAACAAAACTACTTGAGAAGATAGTTCATTATTTAATTCTCACTAGGACAAACCCTAGTGCAGTTGTAATTATTTTTAGTCCTATCTTCCTTGGCCTCACTAGGGTAGTCTCAGGCTGGCCCATAAGTTGACTGTTTATAGAACTCTCTTCATTCTTTTCGAGGCCAGCTACCACAGGATTCTCTTGAACCTTGTGCTCTAGTTCCCAAAGACAACTCAAAGATATGTTATCCGCCCTTCATAGCGGCCCCATACGTGATGTGCAACTACCATGAAATCATTTGGTAGAGAGCGTACCAAGGCCCATATCCGATAATTGTCCAGTAACGGAAACTCCTGCTGCTCGAGTCTCCTAAAAAGACCATCGAGCCTTCTCATGTGTCCGATGACCCCACCATCAGGTTTATAAACTATCTCTTCAATAGCTTCCCTCAATTGGTTTCGTAACACATCACGACGGGTCATTGTAGTCATCGTCCGTGCCATACAAATAATTGCGAAAATCAATTCTTCATAATTTTAGGAGTTTTTTTTTTGGTTGATGAGTTCAACTGAACAATCGACTTCCTTATTTTTTTTTTCCGAATTCAAGTTGTATTAACAACTATTCGACACTTGGGTTATTATTTAAATTGACCATCGTCAATTTTTTTTTTCGCTGATCAATTTTGATTTACCTAATTTGTCTACCTTTGACCAAATCACAAGTACTTCTTGTGAATCTAGTATAAGTTTTTCGTTCGTTTCTCTACGCGTAATTAAACTAAAGCCAGCATAAAGTTATCATTTGTATATTCATGCATTACTTAAACTAAGGCTAGGCTAGCATAAGATTATCCTACATGAATTCATGCATATTTAAGCTAAAGGCATTTCATATCATACATGAACAAAATAAGCTAAAGGCACATGAATTCATGCATATTTAAGCTAAAGGCATTTCATATCATACATGAACAAAATAAGCTAAAGGCATTTCATATCATACATGAACAAAGTAAGCTAAATTAGAGTAGACATAGAATTCTTACTTGGAGCGGCAGGATTTGGAGCTTGATGTGTGTGTAGTGGAAAGGCAGATCCGCTCTGATACCAACCTGTCACGCCCGCCCTTTTTCCAAGGGTCCGGAGGGGCGACGCGTGACGCGACCGTACATACATACATTACTTATAGCGGAAGACTTTATACATATTTCGTACTTCTTACAGCGGAAGACTTTAGACTTATATTTTTTTTTCTTTTACAACATAAACATGCATTGACATATATATATATACTTCTTCTTCTTAACATAGAGCATGCATCATAACATATATAGATACTTCTTCTTACTTCTTCCTTACTTCTTCTTATTAGCATAGAGCATGCATCATAACATATATAGATACTTAGTGCTTGGTTCAAGTTCATAAACATCATCATCGTAAGGAGACATAAATAAGGGCCTCCATAAACGTCATCATCATAGGGAAACATATATATAAGGACATAACGAATCTTCTCCACCATGCCACTACCACACACATTTGGCCCCTCCTGCTACTCCTTTTAGTTTATCCATCCCTTACCCTTATCTGTAGTACGAGGGAAAGATAAACTATAAGCACATAGGATTAGTAAGATCCTGTCCTACTCACAAAACCATACATCGACATTATTCATGGCATGTAACATTCATAACATATAAGCAACATAACATACATGGCGTAAGCAACTTAACATGTAGCATAAGTACATAAGTAAACATAACATGTATCATCTATGACATAGCAGCATAACATGTATATATATGACTTAATCAAACATAACATGCATCATATGTAACATAGCAACATGTACATGACATATCAAACATAACATATATCATAGGTAACATGGCTGACTTAATCAAACATAACATGCATCATATGTAACATAGCAACATGTACATGACATATCAAACATAACATATATCATAGGTAACATGGCAGCAATAACATGACATATCAAACATAACATGCAACATATATAGGACATATTAATGTAGCATGTGAACATAACAATCAAATCATGTAAACACATGCAGGATGCTTTTGAAAACATATATTATAGGTACGTAAACATAATCTCAACATATTTGGGCCTGGCATTGTACCACTTCTTCATTATCATAGCGCGCATCCCTAAATAGACCCGAGGTAGCAAGTCTCGAACCTACTAGATTACTAGGCCCGATCTTAGTCCGTCGACCTAGGGCAATCGTCATAGCGTAGAAGCCCATCCTAGGCCCGAGTCTTACTCCATCGACCTAGGGCATCTTGGAGCACATCCCGTACTAGGCCCGATCTTAGTCCGTCGACCTAGGGGCAATCATACATAGAGGCCCATCCTAGGCCCGAGTCTTACTCCATCGACCTAGGGCATCTTAGGAGCCCATCCCTTGGGACCTTGTTAAGGTCTTGGTACAAGCCATGCAGAAGGTAAAATACATATATGCTTTTACTATAACATAGCTTATTTCATTTTGCAAACATAGCACACTTCATTTCATAACATATCATACTTCACTTCATGAACATATCATTTTTCATTTCATAAACATATCATACTTCATTTCATAAACCTATCATCTTTCATTTCATAAACATATCATACTTCGTTTCATAAACATATCATTTTTCATTTCATAACCATATCATACGTCATTTCATAATCATATCATATTCATTTTGTGGACATATCGATTTTCATTTCATAATCATATCGTATTTCATTTCATAACATATCTTTTTTCATTTCATAATCATATCGTATTTCATTTCATAACATATCTTAAATATCACATACACATAGGGCGTGACATAAGGCATAAACATCAAGAGTAAGTAAACACTAACCTAAAGCATGTTATCTTCATCTAACATCATTTAATATCACAAGTCAACATGGATTCACCCAACATAAAACACATGTTAACCTAACCTAGGGCATGTTAAAGGATAATGGTTGGCTGAATGGTTCATGTAGGTTTTTAGGGCTAGTCTTTTAACCTAATTCAATTAACATACTAACAACATCATATGCATATAAACATGGAATAAAACTTCATTGGAGCATCCATACAAGAGGGGTGGCCGAATGGTCCTTGTAGGTTTTTAGGGCTAGTCTTTTAACCTAATCCAATTAACATACTATCAACTTCATATGCATATAAAACATGGAATAAAACTTCATTGGAGCATCCATACAAGAGGGGTGGCCGAATGGTCCTTGTAGGTTTTTAGGGCTAGTCTTTTAACCTAATCCAATTAATATACTATCAACTTCATATGCATATAAAACATGGATTAAATCTTCATGGAGTCATCAAAATAGAGAGGTGGCCGAATGGTTCAAGGGGTTCTTAGGGTTAGTCTTTTAATCCTAGTCCAATTAACATACTAACAACTTCATATGCATATAAAACATTGTATAAAACTTCATTGAAACATAAAAACCAAGGGTGGCCGAATGGTCCATGTAGGCTTTTAGGGTTAGACTTTTTAAACTAATCCCTCTAACATACTAACATCACCATATGCATATCATACATAGTATAGAACTTCAATTAATCATCAAAAATACATGATGGCCGAATGGTTCATAGAGGTGTTTAGGGTTAACTTTTAACCTAATTCATTCTACATCCTAACATCATCATTTACATGTAAAACAAGATATAGAACTCCAATAAAATACCAAAAATCCAAGTTGGCCGAATGGTTCATGGGGGTTCCTAGGGTTAACTTTTAACCTAATTCATTCTACTTCCTCACATCATTATTTGCATGTAAACAAGATAAAGAACTTCAACAAAAATACTAAAATCCATGTTGGCCGAATATATCATATAGGTTTCTTGTACAAAACATCAATCGAAGCTACTCGTATGCAGGTGAGGGATACTTACATCCTTCGCTTTGCTTTTAGTGGGAAGATGTCCTAAGGAAAACCAAACCTAGCCCTTGCTTCTTGCTTGGATGAGTTTCGGCCAAGAAAGGAGAGGGAGCTCTAGAATTCGGAGAGGAAGAAGAAGAGAAGAGGAGAAAATGAATTGTGTAACTCATGGCCCTTCATTCCCCCTATTTATTCACTTGAAGAGTCCCTTGATCTCCCTTACACTTAACCATAATTTCCCCTATTCCTCTAATGATAAAATCCTATTGGGCTTCTGGTTAGTGGGTGCATCTATAGAGCTTGGCTATCTCTAGAGGTTTGAGGTTCAATTCCTAAGCCTTGCATCCCTTTTTGGCTTATTTTCTTTTATTTTTGAAAATGCCCACATAAAGCCCGTTATCGTAAAGCCAAAAATTCTTGTAAAATTGCTAGAAATTTTACGGGCGTTACAGTAAGTATCGAGGTAAGCTCGTGTGTACGAGCATAAGTGATGTCGTATCCTCCTTACGGGGATAGTCTTAAGCGTAGATCCGACCCGAGACATCCCATCGGTGGTCTAGGTCGAGATTGGATGGTTGGAGATCGTCAAAATAATGTTTTTGTTTAGCTAACTTTTGATTTCAGCTAGCATCAGTCGACTGCCAGCTTAGAGGACTCGACTGTTGTCCATCAGTCAACTATCTGCAATCAGTATTCGACTGATGCTGCCATCAGTCAACTGATGGTCAAGGATCAACTTCGAGGAGTCAAGGCTTATCGCTTCATTTCAAGGGGGGGGGGTGCTCAAATCTTATTGGCTGAAGTTCCTCTCGAAAAGGGGCTCAAGGGCTATAAAAGGAGGGTCTCTCCTAGGGTTTTATCATCAATTCTAAGTGCCCAAAAGCCTCCGCAATGCTGTGATTCTCCGACGACTCTACAACAACGAAGTGCTGTCGAAACACCAACAACCCTAGCTTAATTTCTATTCTCTAGTTGTTGGTATAATCTTACTTTGTCGTCTCTTTAATATTGCAATTCTTTTTGTTAATCAAGGTTTTCTATCGTTGCATTTTACATTAATAGAAGAGAGGGTTTGTCTCTCTATCTTTTGCTTTCGAAGGTTTTTGTAATCGTCTAACTCCTACCTCCAACGAGGAGTGTTTTAGTGAATTGCCCTCCATACACGGTCTAGGACCGTTAGGGCCTTGGAGTAGTAGCCGAAGGCTACGAACCAAGTAAAAAATTCATTTATCTTGTTTACTTATCATTTATCTTTCCACTGTGTTTAATTGTCTACCAAATGAATTCGAAGAAAAAATTTTATCTAGCGATCCGCTCGATCCAACACTGAAAAGCTTACAACTCTCGGGAATTGACCCTTGCCCATTGATATAACTTTGCTATCACGCTCACCCTCATTAATGAAAATCACCATTGGTGCAAAAGATTAATTATTCGCCCACAGTGCCTCTGCCAGTTGGTCCCACATCCAATACAAAGGAAGTAAATCATAGGGAGCATATTGTTCAACCCAGGACTAGCTTACAACCCTCATTAATGTGGTAGGAGAGTAGGCATCCCAAAAGGCTTGTAGTCCCCAGAGATTAAATCCTTGATCATTGGTGCAACTATGCTACCACATTAGCCAAAAGGCCCTCTGGGTGGGGACTTGATGAAATCACCATTTTTTTAATTGACACAAGGTATCCAGGCCTTTAGTCTGACTAATCCTGGGGTGGCTGGCTCGGTCCTATGGAAGTTTCCTATCGAGCATCTGGGTAAATCGGGAAGCGCTCGCACTACACCATAGCCCCAGGGGCTTAATGAAATCAACATTGGTGCAAAACGTGATTCGCTCACCCTCAGTGCCCCCGCCAGTCGATCTCACAACCAACATGAATGAGGTAAATCATGGAAAGCATATTGCCCAACCTAAAGCTAGCGCGGCAGGAGGGCAGCCACTCCTAAAGGCTTGCAATACTCGAGGATTGACCCTTATTTATTGATGCAATTCTACTGTCGCGCTAGCCACAAGACCCCTCCCGTGGAGACATGAAATCACCAATCTGCAAAAGATTGGAACCGCCAATCTAGCGGCCTCCACTGGCCTGTTGCACGACCATTGTGACAGAAGTAAATCATGGGGCTCCCTTTGGACTTTGACGCATTGGAAAAAGGCAATGTGGGGTCATCTGAGCCTAGGGAGGGGTTTTAGACATTCCTCCAAAATTGACTCATATCAATTTTGCAAATGCCACACTACCCTAGCCAACGCACTATCCCTGTGGGGACGACATGAAATCACCATTTCACAAAAGGTTGGAACTGCCAACCTAGCGCCCTCCATCGGCTTATCCCACGACCATTGTGAGAGAGGTAAATCGTGAGGGGCCTTTGGCCTTGATGCGATTGTCAAGGCAGAGGAGGGGCATCTGACGCCAGGGAGGAATTTTAGACCCTCCTTCAGAATCGACCCATGCTCATGTCGCAAGTGCCGCTCTGCCCCAACCAACGCGCCATCCTCGTGGGGACGACATGAAATCACCATTCTACAAAAGGTTGGAACTGCCAACATAGTGGCTGAAGGTAGGAAATTTTGCTTCCCACTTCAACTTGGTCACTTGTTCATGGCGATCCCGTCTACGTCCCCGGATTAAAAAAATTAATCCTTGACATAGAGGGATTACCCAAGCAACTGTTTCATCGTCGTGCTATTTGATTAAAGTAGTCAGTTGAAAAAACTTATTGTTCAAGCGAATAGCCACGAAATAGACGATGTACAGATCGTCGATTTTTGCATTTGTATTTGGGGTCCAAGTAAATTAGCCACATAACAAAATATACAACATGCATATAATTTAAAACAATTATAGACATAATACAAAAGAACATAAACAAGCATTATACCTCTCGATCTTCTATTGTATGTCCTTCCTCCTTTTGGACGTCATGTGGGCGACGATCTTCCAAAATTCAAAGCCACCTAGATCACCAATCTTCCTTTCCTTGTGCACTCCGAACAAAGGAAGATCATAAAACAAAACTCTTCTCCTTTCTAGAACCGACCACCAAGCCACCTTGCTTGGTGATTCCCGCCGGCCAAGGAGAGAACAAGGAGTAGATGAAGAGGATGGAGTGGGCGCCGACCAAGAGCTCCAAGGGAAGAACCCTAACCCTAGTCACCGCCGGCCAAGGATGGAGAGAAGAAAAGGATGAGCACCGGCCAAGGTTGAGAAGATAAAGATGGGCACCGGCCAAGGAGAAGAGAAGGAATCCTTACCGCCCAAGGATTCTCCAAAACCCTAGCTGCCCAATGCCCTCCAAGCCCTAGCCGCCCAAACCCTAATCTCCAAGCAATGCTCTTGCCGCCCACCCCTAAGCCTCCTTTTATAGAGCTAGGCCTAAGCCTCCTTTAATCTCCACCGTTAGATCTAGGGATTTAATCTCAACCATCGGATCTAGGGATTTAATCTCAACCGTTGGATCTAGAGATTTAATCTCCACTGTCGGATTTAAAGATTTAATCTCCACCTTTGGATCTAGAGATTTGATCTTCACCGTCGGATCTTGAGTTTCATTTTCCATCATCGGATCTAGGCTCCATGAGGTTTTAATAGGCTACAATAGGGACCATAAGGAGGAGTTGGATCTTGGCCACCCAATGGATCAAGCCCACATAAAGTCCGATCCATTAATGATAATCTATTCCACTAGAGGATTATCATTGATCTACCTCACCAACCCCCATAAGCTAATATGGGCTCCATATATTATTTGTACATTTATCTCCCCGTGTTTAAGATCTCGAATGTCCGTTGATTAATTAATTTACTGATAATTAATTAATCAACATCTAACTCCATGAGTAGTACCACTCAACCTTATCATCATGCCGGACCAAGTCCACCTGTAGGGTTTACATGATGAACCTTATGAGCTCCTCAAGGGGACATCATCATCCTAATATATAGAACACAGTTTCCTCCTATAATCAACGACACACCGTATAAATAATATCATTTCCCAACTTACCGAGCCTATCGATTTACTCTATAAATCTCGCTCATTGGTATATCAAAGAAATGAATATTGAGTATATGTGTCCGTTATTATATTGGGATTAAGAGCATGTACAACATAATATCTGAGGTCCGATTCGATTATGTAGTCAGCAATAAATCGAATCACCTCTAAGTCGGTCCTGCTCAATACACACAAAGTGTACTAGTGTAATTCTATGGTCAAGACAAACCAATATCAAATCACACTACAGCCATACCAATGGTTTGTCCAAAACCATTTCGGTTGTGAGCCTTTACTTATACTTTACAAGGAATTGATAACATGATCTCCCGGGTGACACTACACACCATGTTATCTACAATGTAATGTATTAGACAATATGCATAATCATAAATATGCAAACAATGATCATGTGATTATTATTTCAAAATAAAGATGTTCATAAAAAAGATAGACTTTTCAGTATATATCCCAACAATCTCCCACTTATACTAAAAGACTATGATATCCTCAAACTATCATACATCTGATTCCCATTCCCTCCACATGCCTATTAAAAGCTCTCGCTGGAAGGGCCTTAGTGAAAGGATCTGCCAGGTTATCCTCCGATGCAATCTTGGCCACAGCAACTTCTCCTCTCTTTACGATTTCTCGTATCAGGTGGTACTTGCGCTCTATGTGTTTACTTTCCTTATGGGCTCGTGGTTCCTTCGAGTTTGCAACTGCACCACTATTATCACAATAAATTGTGATAGTTCTGGGCAAACCAAGAATCACATCCAAGTCCATCAAGAAGTTCCTGAGCCATACAGCTTCTTTGGCCGCCTTAGAGGCTGCCACATACTCAGCTTCCATGGTGGAGTCAGCCATGCATTTCTGCTTGACACTCCTCCATACAATGGCTCCACCTCCCAAAGTAAACACAAAACCTAAGGTAGACTTACTATTATCCCTATTTGATTGGAAGTCAGAATCTGTGTAATCCACAGGGAGTAATTGGTCTGCCTGGTAAACTAGCATATAATCCCTAGTCCTTCTCAGGTACTTCAATATATGCTTTACAACAGTCCAATGTCCATGTCCTAGATTACTCTGATATCTGCTAACCATGCCAACGGCAAAGCAGATATCCGGTCTTGTACATAACATATTATACATGAGGCTTCCTACTGCCAAACCATAAGGAACCTCCTTCATCTCCTCTATCTCCTTAGATGTTCTAGGACACATCTCCTTAGATAAAGGAACTCCATGCCTAAAAGGTAGAAAACCTTTCTTGGAGTTTTGCATGCTAAAACGATCCATAATGGTGTCTATGTATGAAGCTTGAGATAACCACAACATCCTTTTCTTGCAATCCCTTATAACCTTGATCCTATGGATGTGTCCCACTTCTCCCAAGTCCTTCATATCAAACTGTTTGGACAATCATACCCTTACGTCCGATAACACCTTGACATTGTTGTCAATTAACAAAATGTCATCTATGTATAGTACAAGAAATACCACTACGTTTCCGTCACATCTCTTGTATACACAAGACTCATTTGGACTTTGAATAAATCCATAAGACTAGATTACCTCATCAAAGTGGATGTTCCAAGATCTCAAAGCTTACTTCAATCTATAAATGGATCGATTAAGCTTGCACACAAGATGTTCTTTGCCCTTTGCAATGAATCCCTCTGGTTGCTTCATATAGATGTTTTCCTCAAGACTTCCATTAAGAAAAGTTGTCTTGACATCCATCTGACATATCTCATAATCCATATGAGCAGCAATACATAAGAGAATCCGGATAGACTTAAGCATGGCTACAAGCAAAAAGGTCTCCTCATAATCGATACCCTCTTTCTGAGTATACGCCTTCGCAACAAGCCTCCCTTTGAATGTCTCAACCTTCCCATCTATTCCTCTCTTTCTTTTGTAGATCCACTTGCATCCAATGGTTTTTACACCATTGGGTGATTCTACTAGCTCCTAGACCTGATTTGAATCCATAGATTCAATCTCAACATTCATTGCACTTTGCCAAGATACTGCATCTTTATCTTGGATTGCCTCATCATATGTCCAGGGATCAGGTTCATGCTCGCCAGGGACCAAATCAGAAGACTCTCCCAAGAACATGAATCTATCAGGCTGTCTCACAACCCTCCCACTACGATGAGGTATCACCTGTGTATCCTCTGTAACACGCGGTGCAGTGACTTGTGATATATCCTCTTGTACCGGTGGTATTGAAGTAGTGACTTCCCCTTTCAATTCCTCCAGAACAATCTTACTCATAGGCTTGTGGTTCATCACATAGTCTTCGTCTAGAAATCTGGCGTTCGTGCTAACGATCACCCTCTGATCTCTAGGACTATAAAATAAACCACCTTTCGTTCCTCTAGAATATCCAACGAACATGTGCACGTCTGTATGAGGTTCCAACTTACCAGCATTTTCCTTCAGCACATGTGCTAGACTCCCCCATATCCGAATTTGTCTCAGACCAGGCTTTCGCCCAGTCCACAATTCTCTGGGAGTAGAAGGCACTAATTTAGATGGTACCAAGTTTAGAATGTACATAGTCGTATCTAGAGCATATCCCCAAAATAAATCTGGCAACTCAGAATAACTCATCATTGATCTAACCATCTCCATAAGAGTCATATTCCTTCGCTCTACTACACCATTCTGCTAGGGTGTGCCAGGTGTAGACAATTGGGATTGAATCCCAGCCTCTAATAAGTAATTCCTAAACTCTCCCAAGAGGTACTCACCACCACGATAAGATCACAGTGTCTTGATACTCTTACCTTGACGTTTCTCCACATCATCCTTGAATTCTTTGAACTTGTCAAAGCATTCAGGCTTGCGGCGCATCAAGTAAATGTATCCATATCTTGAATAATCGTCTATAAAGGAGACGAAATATTCAAAATCACCTCTAGCCTGGATAGACATAGGACCACACAAATCAGAATGAACCAACTCTAACACATCTTTGGCTCTATACCCCTTGACCTTAAAAGGCCTTTTGGTCATTTTACCCTCCAAGCAAGATTCGCAGGTTGGGAAATCTTCCACCACTAATGAACCCAGAGGTCCATCAGCTATCAACCTTTGAATTCTGCTTAGGTTAATATGACCTAGCCTTAGATGCCAAAGATATGTTTGGTTCATCTTCGAAGGTTCTTTTCTCTAATTAGAGGATGAATTATTCACTTCTATTTGTATCGTGGGAGCTTTTGCTTCAAGCGTATATAAATTTCCTATCAATGCACCAGAATAGATAATCTCCCTATTCCTTTTTATAACAACTCTGTCATTAAAAGAAATAGAATATCCATCCATAAACAATTTAGAAATCGAAATCAAATTCTTTCTAAATAAAGGTACATAAAGGCAATTTTTAAGAACCAAAACATTATTCCTCTCAAAAGACAAATAAACATCTCCCACTACAACAGCCGCCACCTTTGTGGCATCGCCCAAGTATACGGTAATCTCCCCCTCAGCCAGTCGTCTGGTTTCCTAGAACCTCTACAAAGTATTGCAGACATGATCAGTGGCTCCTATATCTACACACCAGGTGTCGGTAGATAACACCACTAAACATGTTTCAATGACTAGACCAAAAGATATACCTTTGTTCTATTTTCGGTTGGGGCAGTCCTTCTTCCAGTGTCCAGTCTGCTTGTAGGTGAAGCACTTGCCTTTAGGCTTCTTCACTCCTCCCTGAGTTCCTCCTTCCACCTTTGCCCCAGCTTGTTTCTTCTTCTTCTTGCCTTTCGGCTTAGAAGCAGAAACCTTTTGGGCAACCATGGCCTGTGCCTGAGCACTCTAACGAAAAAAGCCCCTCTGTCGCCTGGAGTTCTGTCAGAAGCTCCGCCAATGAATACAACCTCTTGTTCATATTGTAGTTCAGGCGAAACTGCTCAAAACTCCTAGGTAGAGACTGGAGAATGATATCGACCTGGGTTTCCCCATCGATCTCAGCTCCGAGGACTTCCAGCTCATTCAAATAAGCCATCATCTTGAGAACATGATCCCTCATGGGTGTTCTCTCGATCATGGTGGTCGTCATCAAGTTCCTCATGGTTTCCTGCCTAGGAGCCCGATTCTGGTGTTCGAAAAGCTCTTTGAGATTGAGCATCATGTCATAAGCAGTGGGCATGGCTTGATGCTGATGTTGAAATACATTTGACATAGATGCCAAAATGTAACATCGCATCATCTCATCAGCCTTAATCCACTTCTGATAACTCTCCTTCTCCTTTTCCCCAAAATCATCCACAGGCTTAGGAGCACACTCTTCGAGGAGTACATATTTGTATTCCACAGCAGTCAAGACAATGTCAAGATTCCTCTTCCAATCAACATAATTGGGTCCAGTAAATTTATTTTCTTTCAGTATAACAGCAAGCGGGTTGAAAATCATTTTGAAAAAGCCTAAGAATCACATAGATGAAAACATTAGATTTCAAAAAATTATTAATTCCTCAAACAATAAAATTTTAAAATCAACCAACACCTCAAAACACCGAGAATATCGTATGCCACGATAGTGTGGACGTATACGAATTCTACATTTGTAAGAGGAGGTTTTACCCATTAATTTTACTATCTTGTCAACCTAACTTTTTGACAAATAAAATTAACAGTTGGTTCTTCTTCGGCCCTACAAATAAAAGCAGTGACTCCGATGGGAAGGATACTCCTATTTGCATCTAAGTGTTCACCATTACTTGGTACCAAGGTAATTATCTTGGGTTATGTGCCTTCTGATGGGGAAGTACACACGCTCCTTAAAAATTTCCTATAACCATATTCGACCTTGTGATCCGTAAAGAAACTCATTCGATGTGGAGGAAGGCACTCAGAGCCGACGTGCAAGTTTATTTGCATCACATGTCAAATCGTAATGAAGGCCGTGGGAATTTATAAAAATATCCCTCTCCCACTTAGTAATTTAAAATTGAGGAATTTTCTAGCCTACGACAAGCATATCAAACAATAAGCAATAAATATGAAAAAGAAATATTTTCCAACTATTATGGATTTTGTCTCCAATATGCCTCCTATCGTGTCGCCATCTCGTCCGCTCCTCCCTACGCCATGTACGAGCCATCCGGAGATTCGAGACAAGACTAACTATTTTAATTTACATCCATCGATCTTATACTCCTCGAAGGAGTGTACATGAAATCTAGATCGAAAGTAAACTAAAATAAATGAGTGGCTAAACAATGTCGTACTTAATTAAAAAATTAAATACTAGCCTCGTCAACCCCGAGGATTCAAAAAAATATACAATTACACACATACAATCACATACACACATATGACCATAATAGTTGGATCCTATGCCTGCAACCAAAAAGTTAACCTATGGACATCCTACTATTATCTGGCACATAAAATATATGAAAAGTGCATAAAAGTAACCGAATTCTAAAACACACATAATCAGAAACCGTGGCTCTGATACCACTTGAAAGTAGGAAACTTCGCTTCCCACTTCAACTTGGTCGCTTGTTCATGGTGATCCCATCTACGTCCCCGGATTAAAAAAATTAATCCTTGACATAGAGAGATTACCCAAGCAACCGTTCCATCGTCATGTTATTCGATTAAAGTAGTCACTTGAACAAACTTGTTGTTCAAGAAACCAACTTCTATTATTCGAATAGCCGCAGAATAGACGATGTACGGATCGCCGGTTTTTGCGTTTGTATTCGAGGTCTAAGTAAATTAGCCACATAACAAAACATACAACATTCATATAATTGAAAACAATTATAGACATAATACAAAAGAACATAAACAAGCATTATACCTCTCGATCTTCTATTGTATGTCCTTCCTCCTTTTGGACGTCGTGTGGGCGACGATCTTCCAAAAGTCAAAGCCTCCTAGATCACCAATCTTCCTTTTCTTTTTCACTCCGAACAAAGGAAGATCATAAAACAAAACTCTTCTCCTTTCTAGAACCGACCACCAAGCCACCTTGCTTGGTGATTGCCGCCGACAAAGGAGAGAACAAGGAGTAGATGAAGAGGATGGAGTGGGCACCGACCAAGAGCTCCAAGGGAAGAACCCTAACCCTAGTCACCGCCGGCCAAGGATGGAGAGAAGAAAAGGATGAGCACCGGCCAAGGTTGAGAAGATCAAGATGGGTGTCGGCCAAGGAGAAGAGAAGGAATCCTTGCCGCCCAAGGATTCTCAAAAACCCTAGCCGCCCAATGCCCTCCAAGCCCTAGCTGCCCAAACCCTAATCTCCAAGCAATGCTCTTGCCGCCCACCCCTTAAGCCTCCTTTTATAGAGCTGCCAAAGCATCCTTTAATCTCCACCGTTGGATCTAGGGATTTAATCTCAACCATCGGATCTAGGGATTTAATCTCAACCGTCGGATCTAGATATTTAATCTCCACCATCGGATTTAAAGATTTAATCTCCACCTTTGGATCTAGAGATTTGATCTTCACCGTCGGATCTTGAGTTTCATTTTCCATCATCGGATCTAGGCTCCATGAGGTTTTAATAGGCTACAATAGGGACCATGAGGAGGACTTGGATCTTGGCCACCCAATGGATCAAGCTCACATAAAGTCCGATCCATTAATGATAATCCATTCCACTAGAGGATTATCATTGATCCACCTCACCAACCCCCATAAGCTAATATGGGCTCCATATATTATTTGTACATTTATCTCCCTGTCTTTAATATCTCGAATGTCCATCGATTAATTAATTTACTGACAATTAATTAATCAACATCTAACTCCATGAGTAGTACCACTCAACCTTATCATCATGCCAGACTAAGTCCACCTACATGGTTTACATGATGAACCTTATGAGCTCCTCAAGGGGACATCATCATCCTAATATATAGGACACAGTTTCCTCCTATAATCAACGGCACACCGTATAAATAATATCATTTCCCAACTTACCGAGCCTATCGATTTACTCTATAAATCTCGCTCATTGGTAAATCAAAGAAATGAATACTAAGTATATGTGCCCATTATTATATCGGGATTAAGAGCATGTATAATATAATATCTGAGGTCCGATTCGATTATGTAGTCAGCAATAAATCGAATCACCTCTGAGTCGGTCCTGCTCAATACACACAAAGTGTACTAGTGTAATTCTATGGTCAAGACAAACCAATACCAAATCACACTACAACCATACCAATGGTTTGTCCAAAACCATCTTGGTTGTGAGCCTTTACTTATACTTTACAAGGAACTGATAACATGATCTCCCGTGTGACACTACACACCATGTTATCTATAATGTAATGTATTAGACAATATGCATAACCATAAATATGCAAACAATAATCATTTAATTCTTATTTCAAAATAAAGATGTTCATACAAAAGATAGACTTTTCAGTATAGATCCCAACAGTTGCCCCCACCGACCTATCCCATGGCCGTTGTGAGAGAGGTAAATCACGGAGGGTCTTATGGGATTTGACGTAGTGGCCAAGACACGTAGAGATTATCTGAATCCAGGAAAGGGCTTTAAACCTCCTTCGAAATCGACTCATGCCTTATCCACAAATACCACCGTGCCTTAGCCACCACTCCATCCCCATGGGGACGACATGAAATCACCATTATGTAAAAGGTTAGAACCGCCAACCTAACGGCCCCAGTTACCGGTCTATCCCACGGCCATTGTGAGGGAGGTAAATCACGGAGGGCCCTATGGGCCTTGACGTAGTGGTCAAGACACATGGGGGTCATCTGAATCCAAGAAAGGGTTTTAGACCTCCTTTGGAATCGACCCATGCCACTTATGAAAGCACTGTCGTACCTTAGCCACCATGCCATCCCCGTGGGGACGACATGAAATCACCATT
Source organism: Wurfbainia villosa (assembly GCA_025175895.1). NCBI lineage: Eukaryota > Viridiplantae > Streptophyta > Magnoliopsida > Zingiberales > Zingiberaceae > Wurfbainia > Wurfbainia villosa. The sequence goes on along the minus strand of CM045992.1, from coordinate 29,574,689 downwards.
CTGCAAAAGGTTGGAACCGCTAACCTAGTAGCCCCCATTGATCTGTCCCATGACCATTATGAGAGAGGTAAATCACGAAGGATTCTATGGACCTTGACGTGGTGGCCAAGACATTTGAGTTCATCTGAATCTAGAAAAGGGCTTTAGATCTCCTTTAGAATTGACCCACACCAAATCTGCAAACACTGCTATGCCTTAGCCACCACGCCATCCCCATGGGGACGATATGAAATCACCATTCTACAAAAGATTGGAATCACCAATCTAATGACCCCTACGGACCTATCCCATAACCATTATAAGGGTGGTAAATCACGGAGAGTTATATGGGTCGTGACGTGGTGGCCAAGATATGTGGGGGTCATCTGAATCTAAGAAAGGACTTTAGACCTCCTCCGGAATCGACCCACGCAAAATCTGCAAGAAGCGTCATGCCTTAGCCACCATGCCATCCCCATGGAGATGACATGAAATCACTAAGGGTGCAAAAGGTGATTCGCTCGCCTTTAGCATCCCCACCAGTCAGTCCCACAGCCAACATGAAGGAGGTAAATCACGGTGAGCATATTGCTCAACCTAGGGCTAGCACAGCAGGAGGGCAGACACCCCAAAAGGCTTGCAACCCCGGAGATTGACCCTTACTCATTTGTGCAACTCTGTTGCCGTGCTAGCCACAAGGCCCTCCCATGGGGACCAACATGAAATAACAATTCATGCAAAAGGTTAGAACCGCTAACCTAGTATCTCCCATCGACCTGCCCCATGACCATTGTGAGAGAGGTAAATCATGGAGGGCCCTATGAGTCGTGATATGGTGACCAAGATACGTGAGGGTCATCTGAATCCATGAAAAGATTTTAGAGCTCCTCCAAAATTGATCCATGCTACTTCTGCAAGCACCGCAATGCCTTAACCGCCACGCCATCCCCGTGGGGATGACATGAAATCACCATTCTACAAAAGGTTGGAATCCGCCAACCTAACGACCCCCACTGGCCTGTCCCACAACCTAAATCCACCGCAACAGCGGTGGGTCGGTCAGATGTGGCGATGGTAACATCGAGGATTTTTACTATAATAGGGTGAAATTGAAATTCAATAGAACTTTAGGGATATTTTTGTCCTAATTGTTAAAAAATGAAGGATAAATTTGGAAATAAAAATGTTGTTAACTCTAGAATCCAACAAAACCTCTATTTCCTTAGGTATTGTGAATCCGGGATTAATAACCTCATTTGCTGACATGGCGATTATAATACATTACTTCTATAAAACAATCAAAACTCTAAATCAAACAAAGTTATAATATATAACATAGATGGATAACCAAGGTTATCCATAACTACCCCCAACCAAACACATATATATTATATGTGTGAAATCGCCATTGATGCAAAAGGCAATTCGCTTGCCCTCAACGCCCTCGCTAATCTGTCCCACATTAACACGAAAGAGGTAAATTACAGAGAGCATATTGTTCAACCCAGAGCTAGCATGGTAGGAGGGCAGACACCTTGAAAAGCTTACAACCCTCAGAAATTGATCCTTGCTCATTGATGTAACTCTACTGTCACGCTCGACCTCATTGGTGAAAATCACTATTGGTGCAAAAGGCTATTTGTTCACCCTCAGCGCCTCTACCAGTTGGTCCCACATCCAATACAAAAGAAGTAAATTACGGGGAGTATATTGCCCAACCCAGGACTAGCGTGGTAGGAGAGCAGGCATCCCGAAAGGCTTGTAGTCCCCAGAGATTAAACCCTTGCTTATTGGTGCAACTATGCTACCACGTTAGCCAAAAGACCCTTCGGGTGGGGACTTGATGAAATCACCATTTTTTTAATTGGCACCAGGTATCCGGTACTTCGTTTCAGTTACGTATTGCTGGTGGATGCTTCGGTCCTATAGAAGATTTCCCACGGACATCAGGTAAATTAAGCGCTCTGTGAAACAATCAGCGGTCGACATTAACAAATTATCATCCAATTTGGGAGAAAATTCTTGCAAATACACCAAATCTAGGGATCGACCTTTGGTATCTGGTTTTACACCGTTGGTGCCCTACCACTACACCATAGCCCTAGGGGCTTAATGAAATCACCATTGGTGCAAAAGGCGATTCGTTCACCCTCATCGCCCCCGCCAGTCAATCTCACAACTAACATGAAGGAGGTAAATCACGGGGAGCATATTGCCCAACCTAAGGCTAGCGCAGCAGGAGGGTAGCCACTCCTAAAGGCTTGAAATACTCGAGGATTGACCCTTATTTATTAGTGCAATTCTACTATCGCGCTAGCCACAAGACCCCTCCCATGGAGACATGAAACCACCATTCTGTAAAAGGTTGGAACTGCCAATCTAGCAGCCCCGATCGACCTGTTGCATGACCATTGTGAGAGAGGTAAATCATGGGGCTCCATTTGGACCTTGATGCATTGGCTAAAGGCAGAGGGGGTCATCTGAGCCTAGGGAGGGGTTTTAGACCTTCCTACAGAATTGACCCATGTTAATTTTGCAAACGCCACACTACCCCAGCCAACGCGCTATCCCCATGGGGACGACATGAAATCACCATTTCGCAAAAGGTTGGAACTGCCAACCTAGTGGCCCCCACTGACCTATCCCACTATTGGGTTTCCCCGGCATCGCGGCGATTATGTGTTCGAACATGTTTTATAAACATGTGCACAGCGGAAGAATTAAAAGCGATAAATCTAATTTATTACAACACACACATCACACGCATGCAAGATACAACATGTGTATGTTGGATTGATTTGAGCACTAGAGGGGGGGTGAATAGCACAAAATAAATTTCGTTCGTTCTTTCGATATGAAATAATTAAAAGAGCGAGGACGCAGCAGAAATATAAAAGACAAGGATTATTTTTACTTGGATCACAGCCTTCGGCTGCTAGTCCAAGGCTCTAATGGTCCGAGATGACGTACGGAGGACATTACACTAAAACAATCTCCTTTTCATTGGAGGTAGGAGACAACGGAATACAAAAAGCTCGAAAGATTAAGGTAGAGGGACACCCCCCCTCTCCTTATTACGATATAAAGCTCCGAAAAATGAAATAAGTACAACAGAAGACTTAAATAAAGATTATACCAACGAGGAAAATAATGAAACTTAAGCTTTATCATCGGAGTAGTAGAGCTTCGCCGTCGAAAAGTTGTCGGAGAGTCGAGGCGTTGCGGAGGCTTTTTGGAGAGATATTGATGATGGAAATGGGGTGGAGAACCCCTAATTTTATAGCCTTGGAAACCCTAGATGTTCAGATCTTCAACCAATAAGAGTAAACCTCCTAGCCCTTGAGAAATGGAGATAAGCTTTTACTATCCTCGAGGCTGATCCTTGACCAACAGTCGACTTCTAGATGAATCAGTCGACTGATGAAAGCCCTTAGTCGACTGATGGCAGGGTTTCCAACTGCAATGAAAAGTTAGCTCGAAAATGCAGTTAATATAAGTGAACTTGATGGCCATTTACCATCTTATCTTCACTTGGACTATCCATGGGAAGTCTTGAGTTAGATCATCGCCTAAGGACGTCCCCGTACAGAGGACACGATCTTACTTACACTCACTCACATGAGCTTACCTCAACTTTTACCTTTGAAGCTTTGCTTCCGATCTTCACCCAAGTTCTTCGACTTCCTACAAAGTCCTCCCGGTGTCGCCCGACCACCATGGTTCTCTCCGAGTGTCGCTGGCCTTAAGCTTTATCTTAGCAATTCTGCACACTTGATTTAGCTCGTGAGATAATAAAATGAGCTTAAATTTGTATCGTTTGCTATAATCAAAACTCATGTTCGACTTAGGTTCCTATTGCACCAACAATCTCCCCCTTTTTGATCTATGGCAAACCCGGACCCAAAGTTAAGTGAATAATTGAAGTGCATTAAATGAATGACTAGCATATAAAGGAATGAGTATACTTAGATTAGAAAGTTAAGTAGGAGTATGAAAAACCCTTTTTTTAAGTACTCACCCTTAAGGAATCCTCCCCCTTGACCGAGGGTGAGTACTAAAAAAAACTTTAACCCTCCCCCTTAATGTCTGCTAAAAAGATTACTTAGCTAAAAACATTAAGTAATCAAAATTACTTCTCATAGGCCAAATAAATACTATATATGAAGTTTAAGTTAAGTGATCAAAAGTTTACTTTTGATCTCTTAACTTTGGCCTTTTCTTCCCTTTTTCAATTAAGAAAGTTTAACTATAAAAGAGACATAATATGTATTAAGTTAAGTTATCAAAAAAAAAAAATTAAAAAAATGATCCCTTAACTTTGGCCTTTTCTCCCTCTTTTTCCATAAAACGAAAAGAGTGGGGGTTTTGAAAAACATAGTTCGAAAAATAAGTTTTAAGTCCAAGCATGTTCCAAATAAATTTTGAAAATAGTAATTTGAACATAAGCTCATCTATTTGGATGTTCAACTCTTATTTGACTCAATTGATATGAAAGATCAACAAGTCCTGGTTAGAGTTGGTTAATTTATGTAATTATACTCCGTGGTTCATATCGACGCATTGAATCTACATCTGGAACCAGGAGTAAAGTCCTAACATCTCACGCCCATCTACGTGGCTAAGTACACAAACATATTAGTCCTATGTGTTGTGAGATGTAATGGCTCCTTAAATCTATAGGTGCATGATATCTAGGGTAAACCCTAAGCTAGTTCCATTAACATGAAACAGTAAATAATAGAGTATATAATATGATAAGAAAAATGTAAGTCCTACTCTATTGCACATATGCCCAATTTTCATCTAAGTAGACTAAATTCGACTTCGGGTAGCAGCTTGGTAAAAAGATCAACTAGGTTAGACTTGGATTCCACATATTCGAGTTGAATTGTTCTGTTAGCTACATGTTCTCGAATGAAGTGGTGTTTAATTTCTATATGTTTGGTCCTAGAGTGGCATATGAGATTCTTGGTTAAGTTGATTGAGCTAATGTTATCTATGTGAGTTTTAATATTGTTGAAGTTTAAGTTAAAGTCTTGGAGAGTGTGCTTCATCCAAAGAAGCTGAGCTACACACTCACCCATTGCAACGTATTCGGCTTCGATGGTAGACAAGGCAATGCATTGTTGCTTCCTACTGCACCAACTCACTAGACTCGAGCCGAGAAATTGACAACAACCACTTGTGTTATTTCTATCGAGTTTACTACCGACATAGTCAGAGTCAGAATAGCCGATTAGTTCGAACTCGATATATCTAGGGTACCAAATACCTACGCTTAGTGTTCCCTTTAGATATCTAAGAATACACTTGACTAGAGTTAGGTGAGATTCTTGGCACAGGTTTGAAACCTTGCGTACATACTTACTGCGAATAAAATATCGGGTCGACTCGCAGTTAAGTATAGAAGACTCCCTATCTCACTCCTATAGTATTTTAGGTCGATGGGCTTTCCTTCTAAGTCTTCTCCTATATTGACATTAGTTGCCATGGGTGTATTGATGATTTTAGCATCTTGCATTCCAAAACATTTAATTAGTTTCCTAGTATATTTTTGTTGATGTAGATATATTCCATCCTTAGTTTGTTTAATTTGTAGTCCTAGAAAGAAACTCAATTCACCTACTAAGTTCATTTCAAATTCACTTTCCATAAGTGAAATGAACTCATTTAGTAGGATCGAATTGGTTGTTCTGAAAATGATATCGTCTATGTAGATTTGGGCTATAAAGATTTCCTTACCTATGGTTTTTACGAAAAGGGTCGGGTCGATTAGGCCTTGGTTAAACCCTTTTGACTTAAGATAAATTGAAAGCCTCTCATACCAAGCTCGAGGAGCTTGTTTGAGTCCATAAAGAGCTTTCTTTAGTTTAAGGACATGATCGGGTTTATCTAGACTTTCGAATCCAGAGGGTTGGTTAACATAAACCTCTTCTTTAATATATCCATTCAAGAATGCTGACTTGACATCCATTTGGAATAATTTAAATCCTCGATGTGTAGCATATGTTGGGTTTCCGGCACCGCGGCGTGTGTGTGTTCGATCATGTTTCGTAAACATGAGCACAGCGGAAGCAATTAAAAATAATAAATCTATATTTATTACAACACACACAACACACGCATGCATATTACAACAAGTGTAGACATAACCGTAAATTAAAATTTGCAATAAAAGGAAATTAAACTACGTTATACCTTTCGTATGACGTGTAGCGGGAACGGCATCAACCGGAACGATCCTCGTAAGAATCGTCTCTATCCGTATCCACGCCGAGCTCCTCGGGATGACTTCGCCAAGCCATGAGCTTCGTCTTCGTACGGGTTACTAGCCTCGTGTTGAAGACGACGTGATCGAGAGATGATCACGATCCGAATCCAAATTCAGACCTAAAACCAAGTCCTCAAGACTCGTTTCTCCGGAGAGGTATTCGTCAACCGATTGACGAATCCTTCGTCCTCCACCTCAGAGGATTACCGGAGATCAAATCCCCGGTTTGTTAGCCGCTGTCGGAGTACTAACCGTCGTCCAAACGACGCTCCGACGAGAGGAGAAGAAGCTCTCCAGAAAACTGGACAGCTTGGTGGAGGAGTAGGCGCCGGCCAAAAACAAGGAGAGAAGAAGCTCACCTTGATGCCGAACCTATAGAAGATCACCGGAGGGTCGCCGGAGGTTCACCGGCTGAAGCTTGGACGCCGGCAAGGGTCTTGGACGGCGGCACAAAGCTGGGCGGTGGCAGCTTTTGGGTTGGCACCGATTGCTCCTCCAAGGAGTGGGCGGCAACTCAAAGGGGGGGGGGCTAGGGTTTGGATTAGTTAGGGTTTAACAATCCCTTAAGCCCATTTTTATAGAGAACTAATTCTCTTAATGGTTAATGGATCATATCCATAAAGCCCGTTAACCCGCTCCATTAAGATAAGTTAAAATAAACCAAACCATGATGGTTTATTTTAAGTTAAAACGAACCGAACCAACTTTTGGTTCATTCGTTTAAAATAAACCAAACCCTTTGGTTTATTCTTATCCATTGGATTAGAACCAAACCATTTTGGTCCATCCATTACGTCTTCATAAGACGCAGCCCATCCACGCTTCCATTGCGACTGAAACGATTTCATGCTCGCTTTATGTTTGGTCCAACCAAACCTAGTTTCTCTCGGTCTGAGAATCCCATTCTCAAGCTCGTTTTAAATCCTTTGGATTACGCTCGTTGTCGTGTGACCAAATAGGTTCTCGGTTTATGTTGGCCGTCTATAATTAACCATTAATTATAGAGCGATCATGAGTGGCACCTAGTAGTACATCATGATCCCCAATTAACCGAAAAGATCAAGTTGATCCCGAACTATTTCAAACCCTTCAAGCTCGAATGATTCGTGCCCCATTCCCTTCACTCATCTTATACCCACTTGGTTCGAGGACATGGTCTATAGTGTCACCTCACTAGGTCACTCGTCACACCTAGCCCAAGTATCATTTCCTCGTCCCACTGATTCTAGTTACTCCACATGTATCGAAGAGTACCTTACTCTAAACATGTAATGCTTTGGCCAAAGACTTTAGTAACAATCCGACGAGAGGCCATGGGTATACATCTCCTCAAGGAGTGGTGAATCCTTTATAGGCTATTCAAACACCTTCGATCACTTCGACTTATACCCAATCATCCCGGGTCCACATCTCCTTAGAGATGTTTGCTTAAGATGTCAAAGCATAAGTCTCTATGATCAAGATGACTTGAATACCGCAAGTCAAAGGAACATCGCACTTAAGCCACAGTAAGAACTTCATTGACATATCTATATATGCAGAGAACCATATGAAGTCTTACGGTTGGTCACTCCAATGAACTAGTTACCATAACTAGCATCCACGATTAACTCCGGACATCACTATGTCTCCAGCCAGTGAGAATCAGCTGCTTGGATACACCAAGGAGTATACCTCGTGCTAGTCTTGACAGAATTGATGGTGTCCAAATCCATCAATTCATCGACTAGGGATAATTCCGATACATCACAATTACACATGTAGAGATACTCACTAGTTGTGATCCAATCACAAATTCTCTCACGCTGTGAATCGTATCGTGGACATTCAGTAAATGAGTTTAAGATCCAATCAAATACATAAAATATGTATACTCAAATAGTGAATCTTCATTTATCATATAAATGGTTCATACATAAGGCGATTGCCTTAGGACATCTCTCATATATTACTAACAGACTCCCACTTGGCCTACTGCCAATCGCTACGGTATCCAATACCATAAGCACTAACATGACCCTCAAACTTGCTTTGAGGTAATGCTTTAGTCAAGGGATCCGCTAAGTTCCTTTCAGTGGGAATTTTCTCGATTTGTATTTCGTTCCTACTGATGATCTCTCTGATAAGATGATAGCGGCGAAGCACATGTTTGGATCGTTGATGAGACCTTGGCTCTTTCGCCTGTGCAATTGCTCCATTGTTGTCGCAGTAGACCGGTATTGCTTCAACAATGGCCGAAATCACACCAAGTTCATGAACGAACTTCTTGATCCAAACCGCTTCCTTTGCTGCTTCCGAAGCTGCAATATATTCTGCCTCAGTGGTAGAATCCGCTACAGTCTCTTGTTTGGAACTTTTCCAACTCACTGCGCCCCCATTCAAGGTGAACACGTATCTAGACTGAGACCTGGAATCATCCTTGTCTGTCTGGAAGCTGGCATCCGTATACCCGCGTATCACCATGTCCCCTTCTCCATATATTAGGAACACATCCTTAGTTCTTCTCAAGTACTTAAGGATCGTTTTAACAGCCGCCCAATGATCCATTCCTGGATCAGACTGGTATCTGCTCGTGACACTCAGAGCATACGATACATCGGGCCTCGTACATAACATAGCATACATGATAGATCCTATTGCGGATGCATAGGGAATCTTACTCATGCAAATCCTCTCGTCTTCTGTGCGCGGACACATAGACTTTGAAAGGTGTACCCCATGCCTGATGGGCAGATAACCTTTCTTGGATTCCGACATGCTAAACCTCTTTAGCACTCGGTCTATATATGTAGACTACGAAAGACCAAGCAACCGTTTCGATCTATCTCTATAGATCTTAATCCCAAGGATGTAGGTTGCTTCTCCCAGGTCTTTCATGGAGAATGTCTTGGATAACCAAACCTTCACTGACTGTAAGATTGACACATCGTTTCCTATAAGTAATATGTCATCGACATACAATACTAGGAACACGACTGCACTCCCACTAACCTTCTTATTCACACAAGGTTCGTTTGGATTTTGTGAGAAATCAAACTTTTTGATCGTCTCATCAAAACGGATATTCCAGCTCCTGGATGCTTGCTTCAATCCATAAATGGATCGTCGCAATTTGCATACCTTGGTTTTATCAACCGATGTGAAACCCTCGGGCTGTATCATATACACGTCCTCGAGCAGGTTTCCATTAAGGAAAGCTGTTTTCACATCCATCTGCCATATCTCATAATCATAATGAGCCGCTATGGCCAGGAGCATCCGAATGGATTTAAGCATAGCTACAGGCGAATAGGTTTCGTCATAATCAACACCTTGCTTTTGACGATATCCTTTCGCCACCAATCTAGCCTTATAGGTAATCACATTACCATCCATGTCGGTTTTCTTCTTGAAAACCCACTTGCACCCTTTAGGCTTTATGCCTTCAGGTGGGTCAACCAAGTTCCAAACTTGGTTTTCGTACATGGAATCCATTTCCGACTTCATGGCACCAAGCCACTTATCCCTTTCTGAACTTGTCAGCACTTCTTCATAACTGGTAGGCTCCTCATCATCAATGAGTAACACGTCGTTCGATTCACTTACGAGAAATCCATATCTCTCAGGAATATTGCGTGTTCTACCAGATCTACGAAGATGTGGTGTTACAATAGGTCCAGCCGATTGCTCATCACTATGAGTTGTCGGCTGTTGTGCTTCACCAGGTATCTCATCAATATCTATTTGAGTCTCTCGAGCCTCCTCAAGCTCGACGACACTCCCACTGTTTTCTTGCAAGAGAAACTCTTTCTCTAGAAACACAGCATGCCTTGAAACAAACACCTTTTGTTCCACAGGATGATAGAATTGGTAACCCCTTGTTTCCTTAGGGTATCCAATAAATAGACATTTATCGGACTTAGCATCCAGTTTATGCGTCGATCCGCTTCACATAAGCAGGACAACCCCATATCTTCAAGTAAGATACATGAGGTTTCTTACTATTCCATATCTCATATGGAGTAGTTGAGACTACCTTGGTAGGCATTCTGTTTAACAAGTAAACAGCTGTCTGAAGTGCATAGCCCCAAAAGGACTTGGGAAGAGTTGCATGATTCATCATTGACCTGACCATGTCCAACAAGGTCCGGTTACGCCTCTCAGATACACCATTATACTGTGGTGTATAGGGCGGAGTCCATTGAGACAATATGCCATTGTCTCTTAGATAATCAAGAAACTCTTGACTTAAGTATTCACCACCTCGATCCGATCAAAGTATTTTAATACTTTTGTCATGTTGTTTCTCTACTTCATTTCTGAATTCTTTGAACCTTTCAAAGGCTTCAGACTTGTGTTTCATCAAGAACACATACCCAAACCGTGAGTGATCATCGGTGAAGGTTATGAAGTAGCTATAGCCTCCTAAAGCTTGAGTTGACATAGGTCCACATACATCAGTATGTACTAGACCTAGTAACTCTCCCACTCGTTCACCCTTTCCAGTAAAAGGTAACTTAGTCATCTTGCCTTTTAAGCATGATTTGCATGTATCGTATGAATCCAATTCAAACGATTCCAGAATTCCACATCGGTGTAATTCGGACATGCGTTTCTTGCTTATATGGCCAAGACGACAATGCCACATATAGGAGTCTATGTGATTATCCTTTCGAGCACGCGTGTTGCTCGCTTCGATATTGAAAATGTCACTGGATACGTCCAACGTATAAATGCCATTACTCAAAGTTCCAGTTCCATAAAGTACGCCATTCAAAGTTATATAACAACAATTGTTACTAAACGTTAAATGGAAACCATTTCTATTTAAGCAGGAAATAGAAACAATGTTCTTTATTAGAGAAGGAACATAATAGCAATTGTCCAGTTCCAAGACTAGTCCACTAGGGAGCTTCAGCAAATAAGTTCCGATGGCGACCGCAGCAACCTTTGCTCCATTGCCAACTCGCAAATTTGACTCCCCTCTGACGAGTCTTCTTCTATTCCTTAGCCCCTGTATGTCATTACATATATGTGAGCCACACCCAGTATCCAATACCCAAGTGTCTAAGGAAATAGAATGACAATCAATAACGAAGATACCTGAAGAGGATGGGGCATCGGATGCCTTCTTCTTCTTCATGGACTCAAGATAAATCTTGCAGTTTCTTCGCCAGTGGCCTTCCTTGCCACAGTGATGGCAAGTGCCCTTTTGCGCTGGTTCCGCCTTCTTTGCCTTTTTCTTTCCTTTCTTCTGTTCTTTTGCCTTCCTCTTAGAACCTTTCTTTGAGGAATCAACTAACAGAACCGCCTTCTCCTCATGCTTTACAGAAGGCTCCACAGTCTTCAGCATATTGAGGAGCTCGGGAATGGTGAATTCCAATTTGTTCATCCTGTTGGATCGAAAGTGTCGCTAGAGGGGGGGTGAATAGCGATACGGTGTCGTTAAAAACTTTTGCAATAAGTAAAAAGCAAGTAGAGAATGCACAGCGGAAATATAAAGTAGACAAGATATTTTTACGTGGTTCACAATCTTTCGATTGCTAATCCACGGCCCTAGTGATCCTTGATCACGTACGGAGGGCAATTCACTAAAACCACTCCTCTTCGTTGGAAGTAGGAGCAACGATTACAAGAAGAAATCAAGGCAAAGGGACACTCCCCCTTTCCTTGTTACGATTAAAGCACAAAGACAATTTAAAGAAGTAGAACTTAAATAAATATACCGACAACTCTTATAAGTAGAAGATGTAGCTTTCGTTGTCGGCGGCACTTCGTCGTAGCAAATGTGAGTAGTAGTAGCGGCGTTACGACGGCGTGTTGAGAGCTCTTGAATTCTTCATTTGCTTGGCTTGAACATGTCTATTTATGGATATTGATCTATGAATTTAGACATAGGTAGTGTCCAAGGTGAGGTTCTTATCCCCCAAGACTTGTTCATCCACATCCTTTGCGCCAACTCAAGGATGAGGTGTTTCATCCAACCACCTTGTGCCACCTCCAACCTCCTTGTGCGCAACTCAAGGATGTGGTGTTTCATCCAACCACCTTGTGCCAACTTTATTTTGGGCGCCCACCACAAGGAAGCTTGGTGATGGTTTGATGTCCACCTTGATGCCACATCACCCTTTGTACCAAAACACGAGTCAAGTCCAAATTCACCCCTTGAAATTCGAGCTCTTCTCGAGGTCGAACTTGACTAGCAGCTGACTGTAGTCAAAGGGTTTTGACCGCAGCAAGTTAGCTTAAAATATAAAGTACGATGGTTCTAACCATCCGATCTCGACCTAGACCTTCCATTGGAGGTATTGGGCCTCGGATCTACGCTAACGACCTTGCTTCGCTTTCACACGAGCTACCTTGTAGCCTCGCTCGCCTTCACCCGAGTACTCGGCTTCCTCGAAGTCCTCTCTCAAGGCGTTCGACCACCTCTGGTTCCCACCGGGTGTCGCAGACCTTCCGGGCCAACTTTAGCATTTCGCACACTTAATTGAGCTCGTAAGATAACAAATATACCCTTAACTATTGAGCCTTTTGCCATAATCAAAATACGGTTCGACTTTGGTGCCCATCGCACCAACAATCTCCCCTTTGATTCATGGCAAACCGACACAAAAGTTAAGGAAAAATTAAGCATAACAAAGAAGCTAGCAGCATAATGATTAAGCATGAATGAGCTAGCATAAAGATTAAATATGAATGAGCTAGCATAATGATTAAGTATGAATGAGCTAGCATAAAGATTAAGCATGAGTGAGAAATATTATTGTTTCAAGTTCTCCCTTTGAGGTAACCTCCCTTGACCAAGGTGAGTTCTTGAAAATAATTTTTACTCCCTTAATAGTTGCTTAAGTAAACGGAATTACTTAATATAAAAGGTAATAATTTTGTTTACTTTCTTCCTTACTTTTGTGACTTTCTCCCCATTTTGCCTTAACTCAAAAAGTTTGTAAATATATTTTAGGGTTTGTAAGTCCAAGCAAGTTCCCAATATAAATATATTTTTTTTTTAAAATAATAATATGCTTAAAAATATGTTCATCTAAAATGTAACTCCTGCTGGACTTGATTGATATAGAATGATCAATAAGTCTTGAAGGAGTTGATTAATTTTAAATAATTATACTCCATGGTTCATGTCGATGCAATCAATCTACATCCGAACTGTGAGTAAGGTCCTAACATCTCACGCCTGCCTACGCATAAGTACACAAACACATTAGTCCTATGTGTTGTGAGATGTGTTGGCTCCTTAAATCTATAGGTATATGATTTCTAAGGTAAGACTTAGGCTAATTTCATAAAAAGAAGCAAAAGTAGAGTACATATATAGAAAAATTTAAATCCTACTCTATTACGCACATACCTAACTTTCGCCTTAATAAACTAAATTCGCTCGGGTAGTGGTTTGGTGAAGATGTCCGCTAGGTTTGATTTGGACTCAACATACTCTAGTTGTATAGTTCCATTAGTTACATGTTCCCTAATGAAGTGGTGTTTAACTTCTATATGTTTTGTCCTAGAATGACATATTGGATTTTTAGTTAAGTTAATTGAACTAATGTTATCTATGTAGGTTTTAATGTTGTTAAAGATTAAGCTAAAGTCTTGGAGAGTGTGCTTCATCCACAGAGCCGAGAGACACACTCACCCATCGCAACGTATTCTCTACTGGTAGATAAGGCAACGCAATGTCGCTTCCCATCGCACCAACTTACTAGACTCGCCGAGGATTTGACAACAACCACTGTGCTCTTTCTATCGAGTTTACTACCGCATAGTCGGAGTCGGAGTAGCCGATTAGATTAAACTCGTAGATCTAGGGTACCAAATACCTACGCTTAGCGTGCCTTTAGATATCTAAGGATACGCTGACTAGGGTTAGGTGAGACTCCTTGGCACAGGTTTGTAACCTTGCACATACTTACCGCTAATAAAATGTCGGGTCGGCTCGCGGTTAAGTATAGGAGACTTCCTATTGCGCTGCTATAGTATTTTAGGTCAACGGGTTTTCCTTCTACATCTTCGTTTATATTAACATTAGTTGCCATAGGTGTATTGATTATTTTAGCATCTTGCATTCCAAATCGATTTATTAAGTCCTTAGTATATTTTTGTTGATGTAAATATATTCCATCTTTAGTTTGTTTAATTTGTAAACCTAAGAAGAAACTTAACTCTCCCACTAAATTCATTTCAAATTCACTTTCCATAAGTGAGATGAATTCGCTTAGCAGATCGAGTTGGTAGTTCCAAAAATTATATCATCTACATAGATTTGGGCTATAAAGATTTCTTTTCCTACGGTTTTAACGAATAAGGTTGGGTCGACTAAACCTTGGTTGAATCCTTTGGACTTAAGATAGATCGAAAGCCTTTCGTACCAAGCTCTTGGGGCTTGTTTGAGTCCATATAGGGCTTTCTTAAGTCTAAGGACATGGTCAGGTTTATCTAGATTTTCGAATCCGGGAGGTTGACTGACGTAAACTTCTTCCTTAATGTATCCATTCAAAAATGCTGACTTGACATCCATTTGAAACAATTTAAAACCTCGATGTGCAGCATATGCTAACAACATTCGGATGGACTCTAGTCTGGCTACGGGCGAGGTCTCATCGTAATCTAAACCTTCGACTTGACTAAACCCTTTGCGACTAACCTAGCTTTATTTCTAACTACTTCACCTTTATCATCAAGTTTATTTCGAAATACCCACCTTGTTCCAATAATTGATTTTTCTTTAGGTGGTGGTACTAATTCCCAGACTTCATTTCTAGTGAATTGAGCTAGCTCTTCTTGCATAGCAATAATCCAGTCGGGATCAAGAAGTGCTTGTTCAATAGTTTTGGGTTCGATTTTGGAAATTAACGAGATTTGACTAAGGTTTCGATATGAAGCTCTAGTTCGAACCCCTAAATTTGGATCACCTATAACTTGATTGATAGGATGATTTGTTTGAGTCTTAGTGTGACTCGGGTTAGGGTCATCTATCACTTGGTCGATAGGATGACTTGGGTGAGTTCTAGTTTGACTTGGGTTAGAGTCATCTATCACTTGGTCGATAGGATGACTTGGGTGAGTTCTAGTTTGACTTGGGTTAGAGTCATCTATCACTTGGTCAATAGGATGACTTGGGTTAGGACGAGATTCAAGTTCAAGATCAGTCGGGTTCGCTGCTATAAGTTGATTTGCTAGTTGGTTTTGTTAAGGATTGAACGGGTTCGTGTCCTTTAAAAACTATATTAATGGTTTCTTCGACTCTAAGAGTGTCGTGATTGTATACCCTATAAGCTCTAGGTGGTTGAGTATCCTAGAAAGGTTCCAGAGAGGTTTTGGATTTGAATTTCCCTAGGTAATCCTTAGTGTTTAAGATATGTACCTTGCATCCAAATACCCTAAAGTACTTGATGTTCGTATTTTATCGTGATAAATCTCATTTGAGGTCTTTTGGTGCCTCTTTACCATAAGGATCCTATTTTGGACATAGCAAGTCACTAACTACCGCCAAAATCTATCGGGTAGGTTATACTGCTTAACATTGTCCTAGCGGCTTCTTGTAGGGTTCTATTTTTCCGCTCGACTAACCCATTTTGTTGTGGGGTTCTAGGACATGAAAACTCATGGTGGTATCCGTTTAGGTTACAAATCTGTAAATCTGTGGTTTCGAATTCACCACCATGATCGCTTCTAAGTCTTTTAATCTTAAGGTTCTTTTGATTTTCGATTAACCTACAAAGATTGATTAGTTGGTCTAGGGTATCATTTTTATGTTTGATAAACCTAACCCAAGTAAATCTAGAATAGTCGTCAATTATGACTAAGCAAAATTGACTACCATTGAGTGACTTAGCTCCATGTGAATCAAATAGATCCATGTGTAGGAGCTCAAGAACACTTTTGGTTCGTTCTTGATTAGTTAATTGATGTTGTGTCCTAGATTGTTTACCTTGTTGACAAGCATTACATATTTTATTATCCAAGTTGTTTAGTTTAGGCAAACCTATAACCAAGCCACTCTGACTCATCTTGTGGACGAGTCTTGGGTGCGAGTGTCCGAGTCTTCGGTGCCATAACCAAGATTCCTCTTGCTGTGTCATAAGACACTTGGTTGAGGAGTTGGGTAAATTTATTGTGTAGATGTTGCTACTCCTAGTTCCTTTAAGTATTATATTAGATGTTGCATTTATTTTGATTACGCATTC
Organism: Wurfbainia villosa; assembly: GCA_025175895.1. NCBI lineage: Eukaryota > Viridiplantae > Streptophyta > Magnoliopsida > Zingiberales > Zingiberaceae > Wurfbainia > Wurfbainia villosa. The sequence continues at coordinate 29,558,258 of CM045992.1, read as the reverse complement.
ATTTTCTAGAAATATGACCTTATAATTGTTATCACACAATTGGCTTACACTAAGTAAATTATATTGAAAGTTTTCTACTAATAAGACATTTTGAATTGTAAAGTTAGAGTTGAGCTCAATATCACCCGATCCGATGATTTTGAGCTTGCCGTTATTTCGAAGGCTACCGATCCTTGTCGCTTGAATCGTAATCGAAAATTTGAGTTGATCCCGGTCATGTGCGGGAGTAACCATCAGTCAACATCCATTGATCCTACACATAAGGTAGTTGGATCGGATATTGGAATTACTAAAGGGTTGTTTGTAAGTTTTAAACCTAAATCATCTCACCAATATCTACATGATCAAAACATGTTATTCCTATGTGTTATTGTGAGATGACTATCAATTTTACTTGATTAATTTTAATGAATTTAAATTAACCAACATTAGGTTAGATTCGGATTTAGTCTAAGCTCATCAAGTAATCTTTTCAAGAGATTAGCTTCTGTGTCGTGGCGAGGCAAGAGGCCTTCTTTGATCGGAACAACGACCACTTCCTTAGACAAAGCTAATTTCAAGAAATTGATAACTCGACTTACTTGAGACTACGCCTTGGTCTAACTAGTTATTTTTGAAAAGAGGCTCCCGAGGCTCAATCTTTCGTAGGATTTTAGTTGGTTTATTTTTGAAAAGAGGCTCGAGGCTCAATCTTTTCGCAGGATTTTAGTTGGTTATGAGTCCTATCTAATCATTCTAAAAATAAAGGAAAAACTAAGCATGCAATTTCTAAGACTTAACAAAATACATTTTGTATTGGCTCTGGACCATTGAATCGAGTGGGTCTATTCACATAGTGAATTTGGTCCTGGGAACCCAATACATGTTAGATCCTAAAGTTGAAATCAAAGTGGTCTTAGGGACCCATGCTTGGACATTTTTCTTATGTTGGTTTACTATAGACATATATGACTTATTGGTTGTATTTGAGTTAAACCCAGTCCGGCCTTGTTGTACACGGCCCTTTGTGATCCAAGTAAGAGGTCAAGTCCCTTGGATCCCAAAGTGAACCTTTCCAACGTGTTCCTAAGGTCTTCGACTTGTGTTTTCAAAAGCGAGTTCTCAACTTCAAGCTTTTCAACTTGAGTTGAGTCCTCCTCTTGAATACGAGTAGTCGAAGAGGTTAGGGAGACCTCATGTTTGAGAAGGTTAACCTCCTCAATTAGGGTCTCGACCTTGGACTCGGACTTAGCTAGTTTCTTATTTAAAAATTTAATTGCACCATACAAAGTATTAAGTAACGACCGACTTACCCTTAATGATTCTTTTGAACCAGATACGGATCCGTGGCTTGTCTTGAATGGAAGCTCATCATCGGATTCGACTCGACTCTTCTTCGGTTTCGAGTCGCGGCTCGGTCGGCTTGGCCATTAGAGCTTGGATATCGCCTTCTTCCTCCGACAACTCCTCCCAAGTAGCGTTAGCGCTTTGGTCTTTGATGCGTTATTCTTTAGCTTTGGGCACTCGGACTTGATGTGACCGAACCTGCTGCACTCATAGCATCTAAAATTAGAAGTATTTGAATTAGGTTTAGGCTTACCTTGAGTTGTTGGTCGTTTCGTCTCTTGATCATCTTCCTAACTAGATTGACTAGTTCGGATTCTATTTCGAGTCTACTTCCGATTCGGACTAAATCTTCTTCCTTCGGGGTGGCTTGCTTATGGGCTTCTTCTTCTTGGAACTCGCAACTAACGCAATACTCTTCTCTACCGACCACGTTAGTTTGCTCATGTAATTCAAGTTCAAACAATTGCCTAACCTAATTTTAGAAAGGTTGGAGACCTTGTAGGCATCGACCATGGATGCCTACAAGGTGGTCCTAGGAAACGAGTTAAGAGAATACCGATAAGGTCGCGATTCTCGACCTTTTGTCCGATGGCATGGAGTTGGTTGACGATGTCTTGGATACGAGCATGTAGTTGAGTTGCGGTCTCGCTTTTCCTGCATTTTCAAGTTATACAATTTATTTAAAAGTAAATCTCTTTTACATACCTTCGTGTCGGTGCCTTCGTAGTTCCACTAGCTTGGTCCATAAGTCCTTTGCACTAATGAAGGGGCCGACGCGCGGTTGAGCTCTTCCTTGGACAACCCACATTGCAAGATTTGAGTTGCCTTGGCATCGGCTTCTACTTGTTTTTCATGGAATTTGACCATTGATCGTAACCCAAAGATTCACCATCTTCATTAGGAAGTGTGAAACCGGTTTGATTACGATCCACATCTCGATTTGGGTTTTAAGAAAGCATTCCATCCGACCCTTCCAATAAGGAAACCGTTGTAAAACGGGGGTCAAGTGCTAAACCCTTCGAGATGGGCCATTTAAAAACAAGAAGAAGAACGACGAAAAGAATCTTGCAAAACACACACGAAAGAATATTCCAAGACTTTCGCCTTGGATTAGTAGTGGGAAGTAAAAAGATATATAAAATGTAACTTGCAAAAAGAAATAAACAATCAAATGCGAATGTCGTTGAAGTTCCGAGGACAACCTTACTCGATCTAACCCAAGGACAACCTTATCCGGATCCTAAAGCCTCTAATGCAATTCTATATGTAGGAGAAGATAAGCAAGTGAAATAATTATACAAAACAGAAATAAATAAATAAAAATCTGTAAAAAAAAAACAAAGCTAGATTGGTGGTTTCACGAATCTTAGCGCCCGACTCGATACCAATTGTTGGATCGAAGTGTCGCTAGAGGGGGTGAATAGCGATACGGTGTCGTTAAAAACTTTTGCAATAAGTAAAAAGCAAGTAGAGAATGCACAGCGGAAATATAAAGTAGACAAGATATTTTTACGTGGTTCACAATCTTTCGATTGCTAATCCACGGCCCTAGTGATCCTTGATCACGTACGGAGGGCAATTCACTAAAACCACTCCTCTTCGTTGGAAGTAGGAGCAACGATTACAAGAAGAAATCAAGGCAAAGGGACACTCCCCCTTTCCTTGTTACGATTAAAGCACAAAGACAATTTAAAGAAGTAGAACTTAAATAAATATACCGACAACTCTTATAAGTAGAAGATGTAGCTTTCGTTGTCGGCGGCACTTCGTCGTAGCAAATGTGAGTAGTAGTAGCGGCGTTACGACGGCGTGTTGAGAGCTCTTGAATTCTTCATTTGCTTGGCTTGAACATGTCTATTTATGGATATTGATCTATGAATTTAGACATAGGTAGTGTCCAAGGTGAGGTTCTTATCCCCCAAGACTTGTTCATCCACATCCTTTGCGCCAACTCAAGGATGAGGTGTTTCATCCAACCACCTTGTGCCACCTCCAACCTCCTTGTGCGCCAACTCAAGGATGAGGTGTTTCATCCAACCACCTTGTGCCACCTCACTTTATTTTGGGCGTCCACCACAAGGAAGCTTGGTGATGGTTTGGATGTCCACCTTGATGCCACATCACCCTTTGTACCAAAACACGAGTCAAGTCCAAATTCACCCCCTTGAAATTCGAGCTCTTCTCGAGGCTGGAACTTGACTAGCAGTTGACTGTAGTCAAAGGGTTTTGGACTGCAGTACAAGTTAGCTTAAAATATAAAGTACGATGGTTCTAACCATCTGATCTCGACCTAGACCTTCCATTGGAGGTATTGGGTCGGATCTACGCTTAACGACCTTGCTTCGCTTTCACACGAGCTTACCTTGTAGCCTCGCTTCCGGTCTTCACCCGAGTACCTCGGCTTCCTCCGAAGTCCCTCTGGCGTTGCCCGACCACCTCGGTTCCCACCGGGTGTCGCAGACCTTCCGCTCAACTTTAGCATTTCTGCACACTTAATTGAGCTCGTAAGATAACAAATATACCCTTAACTATTGAGCCTTTTGCCATAATCAAAATACCGGTTCGACTTTGGTGCCCACTGCACCAACACATCCGATAGTTCATCACAAATTGCGAGAAACTCTTGGGCAAACAATGCAGAATTAAGTCAATACTTAACTCATGATCCATCACAAAACCGAGGGTAGCTAGCCGCTCGATGTACCCGTTCATCTTTAGCACAAACTGCACTACAGACGAACCTTCTTGCATCTTCGTAGTGAAGAGGAGCCTAGAGACCTCAAACCTTTCGGATCTCGCTTGCTCATCGAACAACTCATGAAGATGGAAGACCATAGTATTAGCATCCATATGCTCATGCTGCTTTTGCAGCTCAGGTACCATCGCCGCTAGCATGATGCAACTCGCCAGCTCAGAATCTGCCACATGTTTCTAATAGACCAACATTTGGTCTGGAGTTGCATCGTCCTTAGGACGGTCAGGAAGAGGCTCTTCAAGGACATATGCAAGCTTTTCCGCCTTGAGAACAATTCTCAGGTTTCTAAGCCACCCAGAAGTTAGGCCTACTTGTTCAATCCAAAATAGTGCGCAAATTCAAAGACGCCATGATCAATTTATTGACCTAGAAATACAAAACGAGCATATATGAGAAAATGATTTTAAAATGCATCAATATACATTTATAAATCCCATTCATTTTTCGAATTTCAAAAACCCCAAAATCACTTCGGGAGATCGTAGGTCCATCTCCGAATGGGCTGATATCCATCATAGTTATGAACAACCTTGGAGAGAGTCCAACAAGCCATTCATAGCTACGACGGTAGGTATCATCTATACCGATTGCATATCACGTATATGCAACTATCACAATGTGCTATCAACTAATTGAATGTTCACACATACATTGGGTTGTTAACACATTAACAAGTATGCATCTTATGCATAGCACCCAACTTCACCTCCCTTAACATCGACCTTGGAGAGAGTCCAACAAGCCGATGCTCCAGGTTAAAGCCAACCCATTAATCAAGAATAGTTTTAATATGGTTAGAGCGCATTCAACCAATTAGCCCAGCTTGGAGAGAGTCCAACAACCAAAGCTAACGATTGACCTCTGACTCTTACCATATTAGTATTAAACTATTCCATGGTTTGAACATGTTCGGGTTCGAGCCGGGCTTGGAGAGAGTCCAACAACCCAAACAAGAAACGGAACTCTGATTCAAACCATATTAATGGAAGGTGTAGGCTTTAATATTGTTTAAAGGTTTTTATGTCTCATCCTCTTTGCATGCAAATAACTATTATCTACATGGCATGGCATACATGGCATACATCTACATGTCACGACACGCATGACATTATGTTATGCATCTAATGCAATTACATGTCATACAATTATGTCATGTACAATATTTCCTTATATGTCATAACTATTTATGGAAATAAAATATGTTCAAGATTTGATTCTCCATATCAAATCATAATTAAATTAGGAAACAAATTTCCAAATCTAATCACATATTTTATTCATGGAATTATTTGATTAAGGAAAATCTATTTAGGAAACCTATTTCCTAAATCTTCAAAACTACTTATGGAAATAAAATATTTTAAAGATTTGATTTCCCAAATCAAATCAAGATTAAATTAGGAAACAAATTTCCAAAATCTAATCAAATATTTTATTTATGGAAAATATCAATTTCCATAAATACTTCCAACTTTCCAAAAGTGGAAGATTTCCATAAATACTTCTAGACTTTCTAAAATTTAAAAATTTCCATAAATACTTCTAAATTTCCAAAATTTAGAAAATTTCCAGAAATACATTATGACTATCGCAAAACCAATTTTACGATTATGTCGAAACACAACCTGGGCTCTGATACCACTGTTGGGTTTCCGGCACCGCGGCGTGTGTGTGTTCGATCATGTTTCGTAAACATGAGCACAGCGGAAGCAATTAAAAATAATAAATCTATATTTATTACAACACACACAATACACGCATGCATATTACAACAAGTGTAGACATAACCGTAAATTAAAATTTGCAATAAAAGGAAATTAAACTACGTTATACCTTTCGTATGACGTGTAGCGGGAACGGCATCAACCGGAACGATCCTCGTAAGAATCGTCTCTATCCGTATCCACGCCGAGCTCCTCGGGATGACTTCGCCAAGCCACGAGCTTCGTCTTCGTACGGGTTACTAGCCTCGTGTTGAAGACGACGTGATCGAGAGATGATCACGATCTGAATCCAAATTCGGACCTAAAACCAAGTCCTCAAGACTCGCTTCTCCGGAGAGGTATTCGTCAACCGATTGACGAATCCTTCGTCCTCCACCTCAGAGGATTACCGGAGATCAAATCCCCGGTTTGTTAGCCACTGTTGGAGTACTAACCGTCGTCCAAACGATGCTCCGACGAGAGGAGAAGAAGCTGTCCAGAAAACTGGACAGCTTGGTGGAGGAGTAGGCGCCGGCCAAAAACAAGGAGAGAAGAAGCTCACCTTGATGCCGAACCTATAGAAGATCACCGGAGGGTCGCCAGAGGTTCACCGGCTGAAGCTTGGACGACGGCAAGGGTCTTGGACGGCGGCACAAAGCTGGGCGGTGGCAGCTTTTGGGTTGGCGCCGATTGCTCCTCCAAGGAGTGGGCGGCAACTCAAAGGGGGGGGCTAGGGTTTGGATTAGTTAGGGTTTAACAATCCCTTAAGCCCATTTTTATAGAGAACTAATTCTCTTAATGGTTAATGGATCATATCCATAAAGCCCGTTAACCCGCTCCATTAAGATAAGTTAAAATAAACCAAACCATGATGGTTTATTTTAAGTTAAAACGAACCGAACCAACTTTTGGTTCATTCGTTTAAAATAAACCAAACCCTTTGGTTTATTCTTATCCATTGGATTAGAACCAAACCATTTTGGTCCATCCATTACGTCTTCATAAGACGCAGCCCATCCATGCTTCCATTGCGACTGAAACGATTTCATGCTCGCTTTATGTTTGGTCCAACCAAACCTAGTTTCTCCGAGAATCCCATTCTCAAGCTCGCTTTTAAATCCTTTGGATTACACTCGATTAGCGTGGTGACCAAATAGGTTCTCGGTTTATGTTGGTCGTCTATAATTAACCATTAATTATAGAACGATCATGAGTGGCACCTAGTAGTACATCATGATCCCCAATTAACCGAAAAGATCAACGGTTGATCCAGAACTATTTCTGAAACCCTTCAGTAGCTTGAATGATTCGTGCCCCATTCCCTTCACTCATCTTATACCCACTTGGTTCAGGACATGGTCTATAGTGTCAGTCCCCACTAGGCTGACTACGTCACACCTAGCCCAAGTATCATTTCCTCGCCCTACGGATTCTAGTTACTCCACATGTATCGAAGAGTACCTTACTCTAAACATGTAATGCTTTGGCCAAAGACTTTAGTAACAATCCGACGAGAGGCCATGGGTATACATCTCCTCGCAAGGAGTGGTGAATCCTTTATAGGCTATTCAAACACCTTCGATCACTTCGACTTATACCCAATCATCCCGGGTCCACATCTCCTTAGAGATGTTTGCTTAAGATGTCAAAGCATAAGTCTCTATGATCAAGATGACTTGAATACCGCAAGTCAAAGGAACATCGCACTTAAGCCACAGTAAGAACTTCATTGACATATCTATATATGCAGAGAACCATATGAAGTCTTACGGTTGGTCACTCCAATGAACTAGTTACCATAACTAGCATCCACGATTAACTCCGGACATCACTATGTCTCCAGCCAGTGAGAATCAGCTGCTTGGATACACCAAGGAGTATACCTCGTGCTAGTCTCGACAGAATTGATGGTGTCCAAATCCATCAATTCATCGACTAGGGATAATTCCGATACATTACAATTACACATGTAGAGATACTCACTAGTTGTGATCCAATCACAAATTCTCTCACGCTGTGAATCGTATCGTGGACATTCAGTAAATGAGTTTAAGATCCAATCAAATACATAAAATATGTATACTCAAATAGTGAATCTTCATTTATCATATAAATGGTTCATACATAAGGCGATTGCCTTAGGACATCTCTCATATATTACTAACAGCATATGTTAACAACATTCGGATGGATTCTAGTCTAGCTACGGGGGCATAGGTTTCATCGTAATCTAACCCCTCTACTTGACTAAACCCTTTCACAACCAATCTCGCTTTGTTTCTAACTACTTCACCTTTGTCATCAAGTTTGTTCCAGAAAACCCACCTTGTTCCAATAATTGACTTATCTTGAGGTGATGGTACTAATTCCCAAACATCATTCCTAATAAATTGAGCTAGCTCTTCTTGCATTACAATGATTCAATCGGGATCAAGAAGAGCTTGTTCAATGGTTTTGGGTTCGATTTTCGAAATCAAGGAGATTTGACTAAGATTTATATATGATGATCTAGTTCAAACTCCTAGGCTAGGATCACCTATCACTTGGTCGATAGGATTCGATTGAATCCTAGAATGACTTGGGTTAGGGTCACCTATCACTTGGTCGGTAGGATGACTCGATTGAATCCTAGACTGGCTCAGATTAGGATTGATACTAGACTCATGTTCAAGATCAGAGTCGAGTCTGGTCTGAATTAGTTCGCTAGTTGGCTTTACTATGGATTTTGTAAGTTCATGTCCTTCGTCGAATACTACATTAATGGTTTCCTCAATTTTAAGGGTGTCATTGTTATATACCCTATAGGCTCTACTTGTAGTTGAGTATCCTAGGAAGATACCGGTAGAGGTTTTGGATGTGAACTTTCCTAGGTAGTCCTTAGTGTTTAGGATATGTACCTTACACCAAAATACCCTAAAGTATTTAATGTTAGGTACTTTGTCATGGTAGATTTCGTATGAGGTCTTAAGGTGCCTCTTTACCATACGAATTCTATTTTGGACATAACAAGTCATACTAACGGCTTCTGCCCAAAACCTATCGAGTAAGTTGTATTCGTTCAACATGGTCCTAGCGGCTTCTTGTAGGGTTCTATTTTTTCACTCGACTAGGTCATTTTGTTATGGGGTTCTAGGACATGAGAATTTATGGTGGTATCCGTTTAGGTTACAAAAATCTGTGAACCTGTGGTTCTCGAATTCACCATCATGATCACTTTTAAGTCTTTTAATTTTAAGGTTCTTTTGGTTTTCGATTAATTTAAACAAGTTGATGAGTTGATCTAAGGTATCACTTTTGTGTTTAAGGAACCTAACCCAGGTAAACCTAGAATAGTCATAAATGATGACTAAGCAAAATTGACTCCCATTAAGTGACTTGGCTCCATGAGAATCGAATATATCCAAATGAATGAGCTCAAGCACACTTTTGGTTCGTTCTTGATTAGTTAGTTGATGTTGTGCCCTAGGTTGTTTACCTTGTTGACAAGCATTATAAATTTTATTATCTAAGTTGTTAAGGTTAGGCAAACCTCTGACTAAGCCACTCTGACTCGTTTTGTGAATGAGTCTTGGGTGCGAGTGACCGAGTCGTCGGCGCCATAACCAAGATTCCTCTTACTGTGTCATAAGACACTTGGTTGAGGAGTTGGGTAAGTTAATTGTGTAGATGTTACTATTCCTAGTTCCTTTAAGTATTATTTTAGAAGTTTCATTTGTTTTAATTAAGCATTCATTTTCTAGGAATATAACCTTAGAGTTGTTATCACACAATTGACTTACACTAAGTAAATTATATTGAAAATCTTTGACTAATAAATCATTATGAATTGTGAAATTTGCATTTAGCTCAATATCACCTGATCCGATGATTTTGAACTTGTCGTTGTTTTCGAAGGCTACCGATCCTTATTGTTTGAATCTAATCTTCAAAAAATTTAAGTTGGTCTCCGGTCATATGTCGGGAGAACCCACTGTCCAAAATCCATTGATCCTACACATAAGATAGTTGGATCGGATATTGGAATTTAAGGGTTGGTTGAAGATTAATAGTCCTAAATCATCTCACCCATTTCTACATGATCAAACATGTTATCCTTATGTGTTCTTGTGAGATGACTTCCATGTTACTTGATTAATTTTAATGAATCAAAACTAATCAACCTTGTGTTAGATTCGGATTTAACCCTAAGCTCACCAAGTCATCTTTTCAAGAAATTGGCTTCGAGGTCGTGGCGAGGCACAGAGGCTTTCTTTGATCGGAACAACGACCACTTCCTTAGACAAAGCCAAATTCGAGAAAGTAATAACTTGATTCACCTAATATCACTTCCTAGTCTAATTAGTTAAGGATACGGTGAGGTAGCTTCAGCTAGTTCCACTTAGTCGAGTGCACCGAGCTAGATACGCCTTATCTAACTCGGACACACAAGACTTTGCTTTCCTAGCATACTATCATCTCGCCGCATCCTAATACTATGTTGTCAAGTGTTGATGAGTTATAGTTCCTATCTAACCATTCTAAAAGAAATAAAAAGAAAAATACATAAGCATGCAAAGTCTAATTAATAGCGTAAACAAATTTTGTACTAGCTCCCCCTGAACGACTGAATCGGTTCAGTCTTTCCACATAGTAGATTTGGTTTAGTACTTATTAGATCCTAATTGAGAAATCAAAACGGTCTTAGGGACCCATGCTTGGACATGTTTTTTATTTCTACTTACAATTGACATATACAACTTATTAGTCATATTTGAGCTAAACCCAAGCCCGGCCTTGTTGTACACGGCCCTTTGTAATCCAAGTAAAAGGTTAAGTCCCTTGGATCCCAAAGTGAACCTTTACAATGTATGCCTAAGATCTTCGACTTGACTTTTCAAAAATGAGTTCTCAACTTCGAGCATTTGCAACTCGAGTTGAGTCCTCTTCTTGAACTTGACTAGTCGAAGAGGTTAGGGAGACCTTGTATTTAAGGAGTTTAACCTCCTAAACTAAGGTCTCGACCTTGGACTTAGACTTAGCTAACTTTCTAGTTAAGAATTTAATTGCATTGTATAAAGTGCTAAGTAAAGATCGACTTACCTTAAGTGACTCTTTTGAACCGGATGCGTATCCGTGGCTTATCTTGAATAGCGACTCGTCATCAGATTTGGACTCGGACTCTTCCTTGGGTTCGGAGTCTTGTTCGGGCTCGGTCGGCTTGGCCATGAAGACGAGATCGTCGTTTTCCTCCTTCGACAATTCTTCCCAAGTAGTGTTGAGCACTTTCTTGGGTGCTTTGCCTTTTAGTTTCGGACACTCCGACTTGATGTACCCAAACTTGTTACATTCAAAACATCTCAAATTCGAATTAGACTTAGACTTAGTGTTGCCTTGATTGACAGGTTGTTTCTGGCTCTTGATCATCTTCCGAACTAGATTTACTAGTTCAGTTTCTATTTCGGGATCTACCTCTGACTCGTACTCATACTCGTCCTCTTCCTTGGGGGTGATTTGTTCGTGGCCTTCTTCTTGGAACCTGCAATTAAGGCAATATCTTTCTCATCCTGGACCATGTTAGTTTGCTCATGAAGTTCAAACTCAGAAAATAACTCATCTAATCTAAGTTTAGAAAGATCCTTAGAAACCTTGTAGGCATCGACCATGGATGCCCACAAGGTGGTCCTAGGAAAAGAGTTTAAAGTGTACCTTATAAGTTCTCAATTCTCGACCTTTTGTCCGATGGCATACAAGCTATTGACGATGTCTTGAATACGGGCGTGTAGTTGCATGTTCCTACATTTTTAAGTTATACAATTTATTGAAAAGCAAATTACGCTTACATACCTTAGCGTCGTCGATTCCTTCATGTAACTCAACGAGTTTAGTCCATAAATCTTTAGCGCTAATGAAGGGGTCGACGCGGTTTAGCTCCTCTTTAGATAAGCCGCATCGAAGAATTTGGGTTGCCTTGGTATCGGCTTTCACTTGTCTTTTCATGGCATTAGTTCATTGATCATAATCCAACAATTCACCCACTTCATTAGTAGGAAGCGTGAATCTGGTTTGGATTATGATCCACATCTCGATTTAGGTCTTTAGGAAGCACTCCATCCGACCCTTCCAATAACGGAAGTCGTCTCCATTGTAAAATGGAGGTTAGACGGTGCTAAACCCTTCGAGATGGGCCATTTAGACAAAGTATTGAAAGACAAGTACCTCGCAAAAACAAAAACACCAAAATGTACCAAGACTTTCGTCTTGGATTAGTAGTGTGGGAGAACAAATTTAACTTAAAAAAAAAACTTGTAAAAACTCAAAATAAAGAGAAATAAAAATAAAAATAAGTCAGTAAAAATTTCTAGATTGGTGGTTTCACCAAATCGTAGCACCCCCGGCTCTGATACCACTTGTTGGATTGATTTGAGCGCTAGAGGGGGGGGGGTGAATAGCGCAAAATAAATTTCGTTCGTTCTTTCGATATGAAATAATTAAAAGAGCAAGGACGCAATGGAAATATAAAAGACAAGGTTTGTTTTTACTTGGTTCACAGCCTTCGGCTGCTAATCCAAGGCCCTAATGGTCTGAGACCACGTACAGAGAGCAATACACTAAAACAATCTCCTCGTTGGAGGTAGGAGACAATGGAATACAAAAAGCTCGAAAGATTAAGGTAGAGGGACACCCCCCCCCCTCTCCTTATTACGATATAAAGCTCCGAGAAAATGAAATAAGTACAATAAAAGACTTGAATAAAGCTTATACCGATGAGGAAAAGAATGAAACTTAAGCTTGATCATCGAAGTAGTAGAGCTTCACCGTTGAAAAGTTGTCGGAGAGTTGAGGCATTGAGGAAGCTTTTTGGAGAGCTATTGATGATGGAAATGGGGTGGAGAACCCTTACTTTTATAGCCTTGGAAAGCCTAGATGTTCATATCTTCAACCAATGAGAGTAAGCCTCCTAGCCCTTGAGAAATGGAGATAAGTTTTGACTCTCCTCGAGACTGATCCTTGAACAACAGTCGACTGCCACCCTTACTAGTCGACTGCTAGATGAATCAATCGACTGATGGCAGGGTTTCCAGCTGCAATGAAGAGTTAGCTCAAAAATGCAGTTAATATAAGTGAACTTGATGGTCATTTACCATCTGATCTTGACTTAGACTATCCATGGGAAGTCTTGAGTCGGATCATCACCTAAGGACGTCCCCGTATAGAGGACACGACCTTACTTACACTCACTCACACGAGCTTACCTCAATTTTTACCTTTGAAGCTTTGCATCCGGTCTTCACCTGAGTTCTTCGGCTTCCTCCAAAGTCCTCCCGATGTCGCCCGACCACCACGGTTCCCTCCGGGTGTCGCTGACCTTCAGCTTTAGCTTAACAATTATGCACACTTGATTCAGCTCGTGAGATTACAAAATGAGCTTAACTTTGTATCATTTGCTATAATCAAAACTCAGGTTCAACTTAGGTGCCTACTGCACCAACAGTGTAGACATAATCACAGTTTCAAATTTTGCAATAAAAGAAAATTATGCTAGTTATACCTGACGTATCACGTGCAGTGGGAATGACATCAACCGGAGCAACTCACGCTAGAATTGTCTCTATCAGTACTCACGTCGAGTATCATCGGGATAGCTTCACCAAGCTCCGTAGGAGTTACATGCCTCGTGTCGAAGACGATGTGATGGAGAGGAGATCACAATCCGAATCAAAATTCGGATGCAAAAATGAGTGCCCAAAAACACACTTCTATAGAGAGGTATTTGTCAACCGATTGATAAATCCTTGGTCCTCACCTATGAGGATTATCGAAGATCCAATCTCCGACAAGGAAGTTGCTATCGGAGCTCCAAACGCCGTCCAAACGATGCTCCGAAAAGAAGGAAACAAGCTGTCCAAAAATTGGACAGCTTGGTGGAGGACTTTGCGCTGGCAAAAGGAGGTGGCCGGCTAATCCTTGGTCACCAGAGCCAAGGTGGATCGTCGGAGGGTCACCGGAGGGGTGGCCGGCAGTAGCTGGACATCGATAGCACAAAAGGGGCGCCGGCTCAAGAGCTGGGCGGCGGCAAGGAGAAGAGAGGGAGAGGAGGGGAAGAGAAGTTTCCAAAAATAAACTTAGGGCTCTCCAAACCTCTAGCCGCGCTTTTATAGAACACGTGTTTCATAACCATCAAGAAACCTTCTCCTTAGAGTTATTGGTTCATAACCAAAACCCATTAACCCGCTCCAATAACTTAAGTTAAAATAATCCGAACCGAGTTGGTCTATTTTAAATTAAAACGAACCGAACCAACTTTGGTTCATTCGTTTAAAACAAACCAAACCACTTTGGTTTATTTTCCACCATTGGATTAGAGCCAAACAAATTTGGTTTATCCATCATGTCTTCATAAGACTCGACCCATCCATGTTTCCATTGCGACTAAAATGATTTCATGCTCGCTCCTTGTTTGGTCCAACCAAACCTAGTTTCTCTCGATCTGAGAATCTCATTCTCAAGCTCGTTTTAAATCTTTCAGATTACGCTCATTGTGCGTGTGACCAAATAGGTTCCCGATTTATGTTGGAGGTCTATAATTAACCATTAATTATAGAATGATCATGAGTGGCACCTAGTAGTACATCATGATCCCCAATTAATCGGAAAATCAACGGTTGATTCCAGAACCATTTCTGAAACCCTTCAGCAGCTACAATGAATCGTGCCTCGTTCCTTTCATGCATCTTATACCCACTTGATTCAGGACATGGTCTATTGTGTTAGTCCCCACCAGGATGACTACGTCATACCTAGCCCAAGTATCATTTCCTCGTCCTACGGATTCTAGTTCCTACACATGTATCCAAGAGTACCTTACTCTAAACATGTAATGCTTTGGCCAAAGACTTTAGTAACAATCCGACGAGAGGCCATGGGTATACATCTCCTCGCAAGGAGTGGTGAATCCTTTATAGGCTATTCAAACCCTTCGGGCATTTTGACTTATACTCAATCATCTCGAGTCCACATCTCCTTGGAGATGCTTGCTTAAGATGTCAAAGCATAAGTCTCTATGACCAAGATGACTTGAATACTGCAAGTCAAAGGAACATCGTACTTAAGCTGCAGTAAGAACTTCATTGGCATATCTATATATAAAGAGAACCATATGAAGTCTTACAACTGGTCACTCCAATGAACTAGTTACCATAACTAGCATCCACGATCAACTCCGGACATCACAATGTCTCCATCCATTGAGAATCAGCTATTTTGATACACCAAAGAGTATACCTCATGCTAGTCTCGACAAAATTGATGGTGTCCAAATCCATCAATTCATCGACTAGGGATAATTCCAATACATCACAATTACACATGTAGAGATACTCACTAGTTGTGATCCAATCATAAATTCTCTTATATTGTGAATCGTATTGTGGACATTCAGTAAATGAGTTTAAGATCTAATCAAATACATGAAAACATGTATATTCAAATAGTGAATCTTCATTTATCACATAAATGGTTTAAACATAAGACGATTGCCTTAGAACACCTCTCATATATAACTAACAAACTCCCACTTGGTCTAATGTCAATCGCCATGGTATCCAATACCATAAGCTCTAACATGACCCTCAAACTTACTTTGAGGTAAGGCCTTAGTTAAAGGATCCTCTAAGTTCTTTTCAGTGGGAATCTTCTCGATTTGAATTTCGTTCCTACTGATAATCTCTCTGATCAGATGATTGCGGCGAAGCACATGTTTGGATCTTTGATGAGACCACATCAAGTTCAGAGATGAACTTCTCAATCCAAACCGCTTCCTTTGCTGCTTCCAAAGCTGTAATGTATTCTTCCTTAGTGGTAGAATCTGCTATGGTGTCTTGCTTGGAACCTTTCCAACTTATTGCGCCTCAATTTAAGGTAAATACGTAACCAAACTAAGACCTGGAATCATCCTTGTATGTCTGAAAGCTAGCATCTGTATACCCACGTATTACCATATCTCCTTCTCCATATATTAGAAACATATCCTTAGTTCTTCTCAAGTAATTAAGGATGTCTTAACAACTGCCCAATGATCCATTCCTGGATCAGACTGGCATCTGCTCATGACACTCAGAGCATACGATACATCGGGCCTCGTGCATAATATAGCATACATGATAGATCCTATTGCAGATGCATAGGGAATCTTATTCATGCAAATCCTCTCGTCTTCTGTGCGCGGACACATAGACTTCAAAAGGTGTATTCCATGTCTGATGGGTAGGAAACCTTTCTTGGATTTCGACATGCTAAACCTCTTTAGCACTCGATCTATATATGTGGACTGCGAAAGACCAAACAACTGATTTGATCTATCCCTATATATCTTAATCCCGAGGATGTAGGTTGCTTCTCCTAGGTCTTTCATGGAGAATGTCTTAGACAACCAAATTTTAACTGACTGTAAGATAGAAACATCGTTTCCTATAAGTAATATGTCATCGACATACAATACTAGAAACACGACTGCACTCCCACTAACCTTCTTGTACACACAAGGTTCGTCCGGATTTTGAGAGAAATCAAACCTTTTGAGTGAATCAAAATGGATATTTCAGCTCCTGGATATTTGCTTCAGTCCATATATGGACCGTCGCAGTTTGTATACCTTGGTTTTATCAACCGATGTGAAACCCTCAGGTTATATCATATACACGTCCTCGAGTAGGTTTCTATTAAGGAAAGTTATTTTCACATCCATCTCTCATATCTCATAATCATAATGAGCCACTATGGCCATGAGCATTCGAATGGATTTAAGCATAGCAATAGGTGAATAGGTCTCGTCATAATCAACACCTTCTTTTGACGATACCCTTTCGCAACTGGTCTAGCCTTATAGGTAATCACATTACCATCCATGTCGGTTTTCTTCTTGAAACCCCACTTGCACCCTATAGGTTTTATGCCTTCAGGTGGGTTAACCAAGTTCCAAACTTGATTTTCATACATGGAATCCATTTTCAACTTGATGGTGTTAAGTCATTTATCCCTTTCTGAACTTTTCAAAACTTCTTCATAACTGGTAGGCTCCTCATCATCAATGAGTAACACATTGTTCGATTCACTTACGAGAAATCCATATCTCTTAGGAATGTTGTGTGTTCTACCAGATCTATGAAGATGTGGTGTCACAAAAGGTCCAGCCGATGACTCATCACTATGAGTTATCGGTTGTGGTGCTTCACCAGGTATCCCATCAATGTCTATTGAAGTCTCTCGAGCCTCCTCAAGCTCAACGACACTTCCACTGTTTTCTTGCAAGAGAAACTCTTTCTTTAGAAACATAGCATGCCTTAAAACAAACACCTTTTGTTCCACAAGATGATAGAATTGGTAACCCCTTGTTTCCTTAGGGTATCCAATAAATAAACATTTATTAGACTTAGCATCCAATTTGTCTGATACAGTCTGCTTCACATAAGTAGGACAACCCTATATCTTCAAGTAAGATAAATGAGGTTTATTACTACTCCATATCTCATATGGAGTAGTTGAGACTACCTTGGTTGGCATTCTGTTTAGCAAGTAAACAGCTGTCTGAAGTGCATAGCCCCAAAAGGACTTGCGAAGATTCACATGATTCATCATTGACCTGACCATGTCTAACAATGTCCGATTACACCTCTCAGATACACCATTATATTGCGGTGTATATGGCAGAGTCCATTGAGACAATATACCATTGTCCCTTAGATAATCTAAAAACTCTTGACTCAAGTATTCACCACCTCGATCTGATCGAAGTATTTTAATACTCTTGCCAAGTTGTTTCTCTATTTTATTTCTGAATTCTTTGAACCTTTCAAAAGCTTCAGAGTTGTGTTTCATCAAGAACACATACCCAAACCGTGAGTGATCATCGGTGAAGGTAATGAAGTAGCTATAGCCTCCTAGAGCATGAGTTGTCATAGGTTCGCATACATCTGTATGTATTAGACCAAGTAACTCTCTCACCGATTCACCTTTTCCAGTAAAAGGTAACTTGGTCATCTTGCCTTTTAAGCATGATTCGCATGTGTCGAGTGAATCAGATTCAAACGATTCCATAATTTCACATCGGTATAATTCGAACATGTGTTTCTTGCTTGCATGGCCAAGACAACAATGCCACATGTAGGATTCTAATTGATTATCTTTTTCGAGCACGCTTGTTGCTCGCTTTGATATTGAAAATGTCACTGGATACGTCTAACGTATAAATACCATTGCTTAAAGTTCCAGTCCTATAAAGAACTGTTGGGAAAATTTCGGATCTTGACGTTCATAACATCACGGGCAAATACTTCACACAATCACAACAGAAATAATATATAAATAGGATCCCACCAGAGATCCATGCAAAACTATATAAGTCATTTCGTATCCTACTTTTTCTAGATTTTATCTAGAAGGAGAAGTATACCTTTGATGTGTGCCCTTCGCAATCCCACTTTTTCAAATGCTGTCGCTCAATACGGTAAGGATAACCATATCTCTAAGGTATCCACACTGACACTCAACCATTTTTGGAGTCACATTGTGCTAGCAACCCTAGCAAAACACCAAGACCACTTGGAAGAGAGAAGGAGAGAAAGAAGAGAACTCTTTCTCTTGGCTTTCTTTGGCTTACACGCCCAAAAACACAAAAGCCACAAAACTCTACCTAGCTTTCATGTTGAAAGCATTTTATCCTCAAGCCATCAATTCCTTCTTAAAGTCTCTTCATTAAGAAGACTTTTAATCTTCTAATGAATACCATGACCCTTGGTATTCCTCTTCATCATGAATACTAAGGCCCTTGGTATTCCCATGCATGATTAATCAAATTAATTATGCATGATGATGATGAATCATCTTCCATGGTTCAACTTGAGTCTAACTCAAGTTTAACCAGTTTGAGTCTAACTCAAGTCTTGGTCATATGCTCAATTGTTCTTTTAGTCCAACTAAAAGAAACCATCTCCAAAACAGAATGTCATTTGTGTGTGACCCAATAGGCTCTTGTAACATTGACAATGTATCTAAAACCATTTTAGATACATAAACAATGAGTGGCATCTAGCAATATGTCATTACTACCCAAGCTACAAGATCGTCGAGATCCGATAATCTTTCCGTGACTATTATCATGTATGAGGTATCCTTCTATCCTTGATATCTTAGATCTATCAATGAGACATAGACCGTATCATCCCCTTATCGATCTTTATGTTTCTTGACCCCCAAGTAGACTCACTCAAACAAATGAGTTCAATATCTCATATTGACTCATTTGAGCATGGTCATGCATTTTGTGGTCATACTCTATCAAGAGACCAAAGATATTACTCCTGTCATATGGGAGGGATAGATCCCATCTACATCACTCACATCCCTCCATATAATTCGTTACATACCCAGTGATCACCATTATAGTGCACCATATTACGGTGTGGCATTAGACGATACCAAAGTACATAACTCCTTATGTAGGGAACCGTAGTAACTTCAGGTCTAAAGACTATTCATACCAATAGTCATATGAGAAAGTATATGACACTCATATAACATTCCATGATACTTTCTCATGGCGGGTCAATTCAGTATATATATTCTCCAATATATATACCTATGTGTCAATGTGATATCACATATCCATGACTTATGAGATCAAGTCATCCATTGACCTACATGCTAGTCTCAATGTATTAATATATCCCTTTGTCTATTAATACAATACTTGACTAGGAATGTTTAAGAATAGTGTTCTCTACAACTTCTCATAATCAATTCTACCAATTGATATATTGTAGATTAGAACCTACTATTCAAAAGCATTATTATATTTATTTACTGGCACACATATAAAGTAAATATAATAATTAATCTTTGCCTGTTATTAATGAAATATGATACATATGATCCCTAATCAATCATCTCATGATTGACACTAAGGGCTCACACTAACAATCTCCCACTAGCACTAGTGTCAATCACTGTAATCTCTAAGACTCAGTGAGCTAGTGTGACCATCATGCTTTCTTTGTGCCAAAGCCTTCGTCAAGGGATCTGCAATGTTAGCATCAGTATCTACTCTGTATATTCGCACATCTCCTCTATCGATGATCTCTCGAATGAGGTGATACCATTGTTGGGATGTATACTGAAAAGTCTATCTTTTGTATGAACATCTTTATTTTTGAAATAAGAATCACATGATCATTGTTTGCATATTTATGGTTATGCATATTGTCTAATACATTACATTGTAGATAACATGGTGTGTAGTGTCACACGGGAGATCATGTTATCAGTTCCTTGTAAAGTATAAGTAAAGGCTCACAACCGAGATGGTTATGGACAACAATTGGTATGGTTGTAGTGTAATTTAGTATTGGTTTGTCTTGACCATAGAATTACACTAGTACACTTTGTGTATATTGAGCAGAACCGATTTAGAGGTGATTCGATTTATTACTGACTACATAATCGAATCGGACCTAAGATATTATGTTGTACATGCTCTTAATCCCGATATAATAACGAGCACATATACTTAATATTCATTTCTTTGATTTACTAATGGGCGAGATTTATAGAGTAAATTGATAGGCTCAGTAAGTTGGGAAATGATATTATTTATATGGTGTGTCGTTGATTATAGGAGGAAACCGTGTCCTATATATATTGGGATGATGATGTCCCCTTGAGGAGCTCATAAAGATCATCATGTAAACCCTACAGGTGGACTTGGTCCGGCGTGATGATAAGGTTGAGTGGTACTACTCATGGAGTTAGATGTTGATTAATTAATTGTTAGTAAATTAATTAATCGACGGACATTTGAGATCTTAAACACGGGGAGATATATGTACAAATAATATATGGAGTCCATATTAACATATGGGGGTTGGTGAGGTAGATCAATGATAATCCTTTAGTGGAATGGTTTATCATTAATAGATCGGACTTTATGTGGGTTTGATCCATTGGGTGGCCAAGATCCAACTCATCCTCATGGTCCCTATTGTAGCCTATTAAAACCTCATGGAGCCTAGATCCGATGATGGAAAATGAAACTCAAGATCCGACGGTGGAGATCAAATCTCTAGATCCAAAGGTGGAGATTAAATCTTTAGATCCGACGGTGGAGATTAAATCTCTAGATCTGACGGTTGAGATTAAATCCCTAGATCAGATGGTTGAGATTAAATCTCTAGATCCGATGGTGGAGATTAAAAGGAGGCTTAAGCCTAGCTCTATAAATAAGGGCTAAGAGGCTTGGGAATAAAACTTTGGGAGATTAGGGTTTTGGAGCTTGGCTTGAGAGGAGAGGTGGGCGGCTAACCTAGGGTTTGCTTCTTCCTAGTGGGCGGAAGTAAAACAATCCTAGGGTTTGACCATCATTGGTCGGCAGCAACTCCACCATCTCTCTCTCTCTCTCTCTAGATCGGTGGCAGCTCCTCTCTCTCCCTTTCTCTCTCTAGGTTGGCCGATGGCAACCTTCCTTCAAGGTTGGTCGGCACTCCTCCGCCTCTCTTTGGGCAGGCGGCAAGCCTCAAGTTTGGAGCTTGTTGGTTGGTCCTAGATAGAGTAGAGTTTGTTTTATAATCTTCCTTTGTTCAGGGTGAACAAAGAAAGAAAGATTGGTGATCTAGGAGGCTTCGACTTTTGGAAGATTGTCGCCCACACGACGTCCAAAAGGAGGAAGGACATACAATAGAAGATCAAGAGGTATAATGTTTGTTTATATTCTTTTGTATTATGTCTATAATTGTATTCAATTATATGCATGTTGTATGTTTTGTTATGTGGCTAATTTACTTGGACCCCGAATACAAACGCAAAAACTGGCGATCCGTGCATCGTCTATTCCGTGGCTATTCAAACAATAGAGGTAGGTTGCTTGAACAACAAGTTTGTTCAAGTGACCACTCTAATCAAGTAGCACGATAATGAAACGGTTGCTTGGGTAATCCCTTTTTGTCTAGGATTAATTTTTTTTAATCCGGGGACGTAGACGGGATCGCCATGAACAAGCGACCAAGTTGAAGTGGGAAGCGAAGTTTTCTACCTTCAAGTGGTATCAGAGCCACGGTTTCTAGTTTTGTGTGTTTAGGATTCGGTTACTTTTATGCACTTTTCATATATTATATGTGTCGGATAATAGTAGGATGTGCGTAGGTTAACTTTTTGGTTGTAGGCATAGGATCCAACTATTATGGTCATATGTGTGTATGTGATTGTATGTGTGTAATTGTATATTTTTTGAATCTTCGGGGTTGATGAGGCTAGTATTTAATTTTGTAATTAAGTACGACATTGTTTAGCCACTTTTTTTATTTTAGTTTACTTTCGATCTAGATTTCATGTACACTCCTTCGTGGAGTATAGGATCGATGGATGTAAATTAAAATAGTTTTTCTCGGCTCGGATCTCCGGATGGCTTGTACATGGCGTAGGGAGGAGCGGACGAGATGGCGATACGACGGGTGGCATATTGGAGACAAAAGCCATAATAGTTGAAAAATATTTTTTTTCATATTTATTGCTTTTTTCTTGATATGCATGTCGTAGGCTAGGAAAATTCCTTGATTTTAAATTACTAATTGGGAGAGGAATATTTTTATAAATTCCCACGGCCTCCATTACGATTTGACATGCGATGCAAACAAACTTGCGCGTCGGCTCTGAGTACCTTCCTCCCCATCGGATGAGTTTGTTTGCGGATCACAGGGTCGAATATGGTTATAGGAAATTATTAAGGAGCGTATGTACTTCCCCATCGGAAGGCACATAACCTGAGATAATTTCCTTGGTATCGAGTTGTTGGTTTTGCCCGGAAGCTCTGATACCAATTGTTGGGGTTGATCCGTGAGGGGAAACTTCGCTTCCCCTTCACCTCGGTTGCTTGACCAAGGTGATCCCTTCGATGTCCCCGGATTAAAAAATTTAATCCTAGACAAAAGGGATTGCCAAAGCAACCAAGTCATCGTCGTGCTATTCGTTTAGAGAGGTCACTTGAACAAACTAGTTGTTCAAGCGACCATCCTCTATTCTACGAGTAGCCGCGGAATAGACGATGTCCGGATCGCCGGTTTTTGTGTTTATACTCGGGATCCAAGTATTATTTAGCCTATTTACAGAAATATAACATGCTTATATTTTGAAAAACAAACACAAGCAATGAATAAAAGAGATAGAAGAATAGTTATACCTCTTGGTCTTCTAATGTATGACCCTCCTCCTTTTGGATGTCGTGTGGGCGACGATCCACCAAAAGTCGAAGCTCCTAGATCGCAAAACTTCCTTCCTTGCTTTTCCCAAGCAAGAGGAAGAAGAGAAACAATGTTTTTCTCCTTCCAAAACTCAACCAACAAGGAGCTATAAAAGTCCTTGCCGCCGGCCAACTAGAAGGAGAAGAAAGTGGTGGAAAACTACCAAGACACCAAGGGAAACCCTATATCTTATTTCCACCACCTAAGGAGAAGAAGAAGGAGGCTTTTGGGAGCCGGCCAAGGCTGGAAAAAAGCTGGGAAGACTGCTGGACGTTGGCCCCAAGAGGAAGAAGAAGAGAGAAAGAACCTTCCTTATTTGGTGCCACCCTTGCCTCCAAACCCTAATCCCAATCCTATCTCAAATAGGATTGCTTCTTGCCGCCCAAACCCTAGCTCTCCTCCTATTGTTTCTTCACGCCAACTCCATGCCATCCTTTTATAGAGTTAGGGATAAGTCATGAATTAATCTCATCCATTGGTTCTAGGGATTTAATCTCAACTGTCGGATCTAGAGATTTAATCTCAACCGTCGGACCTAGAGATTTAATCTCTACCTTTGGATCTAGAGATTTGTTTCTATCCTTTGGATCTAAGCATATTGAGGTGTTAATGGGCTACATTAGGGACCATGAGGAGGAGTTGGGTCTTGGCCACCCATGGATCAAGCCCACATAAAGTCCGATCCACTAATGATGATCCAATCCACTAAAGGTTCATCATTGATCTACCTCACCAACCCCCATATGTTAATATGGGCTCCATATATTATTTGTACATTTTCTCCCCGTGTTTAAGATCTCGAATGTCCGTCGATTAATTAATTTACTGACCATTAATTAATCAACATCTAACTCCATGAGTAGTACCACTCAACCTTTTCATCATGCCGGACCAAGTCCACCTGCAGGGTTTACATGATGAACCTTATGAGCTCCTCAAGGGGACATCATCATCCTAATATATAGGACACGGTTTCCTCCTATAATCAACGGTACACCATATAAATAATATCATCTCCCAACTTACCGAGTCTATCGATTTAATCTATAAATCTCGCCCATTGGTAAATCAAAGAGATGAGTACCAAGTATATGTGCCCGTTATTATATCGGGATTAAGAACATGTACTAAATAATATCTGAGGTCCGATTCGATTATGTAGTCAGCAATAAATCGAATCACCTCTGTGTCGGTCCTGCTCAATACACACAAAGTGCACTAGTGTGATTCTATGGTCAAGACAAACCAATACCAAATCACACTACAACCATTCCGATGGTTTGTCCAAAGCCATCTCGGTTGTGAGCCTTTACTTATACTTTACAAGGAGCCGATAACATGATCTCCCGTGTGACACCACACACCATGTTATCTACAATGTAAGGTATTAGACAATATTTCATAACCATAAAAATATGCAAACAATGATCATGTGATTCTTACTTCAAAATAAAGATGTTCATACAAAAAATAGACTTTTAAGTATACATCCCTACAATCTCCCACTTATACTAAAAGACTATGCTGTCCTCAAAGTGCCATACATCTGATCCCCATTCCCTCCACATGCCTATCAAAAGCTCTCGCCGGGAGGCCCTTAGTGAAAGGATCTGCCAGGTTATCCTCCGATGCAATCTTGGCCACAAAGAACTTCTCTCCTCGCTTTACGATTTCTCGTATCAGGTGGTACTTGCGCTCTATGTGTTTACTAGCCTTATGAGCTCGTGGTTCCTTCGAGTTTGCAACTGCACCACTATTATCACAATAAATCGTGATAGTTCTGGGCAAACCAGGAATCACATCCAAGTCCATTAGGAAGTTCCTGAGCCATACAGCTTCTTTGGCCGCCTCAGAGGCCGCCACACACTCAGCTTCCATGGTGGAGTCTGCCACGCACTTTTGCTTGACACTCCTCCATACAATGGCTCCACCTCCCAAAGTAAACACAAAACCTGAGGTAGACTTACTGTTATCCCTATACGATTGGAAGTCGGAATCAGGTAACCCACGTGAGTAATTAGTCCGCCTTAGAAACCGATATAATCCCTAGTCCTTCTCGTACTTCAATATATGCTTTACGCGGTCCAATGTCACATCTGGATTACTCGATGTACTCTGGACCATGCCCACTGCAAAACAGATATCTTGTCTCGTATACATGAGGCTTCCTACCGCCAAGCATAAGGAACCGCTTCATCTCCTCTATCTCCTCGGATGATCTAGGACACATCTCCTTAGATAGAGGTACTCCATGCCCAAAGGTAGAAAACCCTTCTTGGAGTTCTGCATGCTAAAACGCTCCATAATCGTGTCTATGTATGAAGCTTGGGATAAGCACAACATCCTTTTCTTGCGATCCCTTATAACCTTGATCCCAAGGATGTGTCCCACTTCTCCCAAGTCCTTCATATCAAACTGTTTGGACAACCATACCCTTACGTCCGATAACACCTTGATATTGTTGCCAATCAACAAAATATCATCTACGTATAGTACAAGAAATACCACTACGTTTCCGTCACATCTCTTGTATACACAAGACTCATCCAGACTTTGAATAAATCCATAAGACTGGATTACCTCATCAAACCGAATGTTCCAAGACCTCGAAGCTTGTTTCAATCCATAAATGGACCGATTAAGCTTACATACAAGATGCTCTTTTCCCTTAGCAATGAATCCCTCTGGTTGCTTCATGTAGATGTTTTCCTCAAGACTTCCATTAAGGAAAGCTGTCTTGACATCCATCTGCCACACCTCATAATCCATATGAGCTGCTATGCATAAGAGAATCCGGATAGATTTAAGCATGGCTACCGGCGAAAAGGTCTCCTCATAATCGATACCCTCTTTCTGAGTATACCCCTTCGCAACAAGCCTCGCTTTGAAGGTCTCAACCTTCCCATCTATTCCTCTCTTTCTTTTGTAGATCCACTTGCATCCGATGGTTTTTACACCATCGGGTGGTTCTACTAGCTCCCAGACCTGATTTGAATCCATATATTCAATCTCAGCATTCATTGCACTCTGCCAAGATACTACATCTTTATCTTGGATTGCCTCATCATATGTCCAGGGATCAGGTTCATGTTCGCCAGGGACCAAATCAGAAGATTCTCCCAAGAACATGAATCTATCAGGCTGTCTCACAACCCTCCCACTACGACGAGGTATCACCTGTGTATCCTCTGTGACACGTGGTGCAGTGACATGTGGTATATCCTCTTGTACCGGTGGTACTAAAGAAGTGACTTCCCCTTTTAACTCCTCCAGAATAATTTTACTCGTGGGCTTGTGGTTCATCACATAGTCCTCCTCTAGAAATCTGGCATTCGTACTCACGATCACCTTCTGATCTCTAGGACTATAGAACAAACCACCCTTCGTTCCCTTAGGGTAGCCAACAAACATGCACACTTCTGTACGAGGTTCCAACTTACCAGCATCTGCCTTCAGCACATGTGCTGGACTCCCCCATATCCGAATATGTCTCAGACTAGGCTTTCGCCCAGTCCACAATTCTACGGGAGTAGAAGGCACTGATTTAGATGGAACCAAGTTCAGAATGTATACCACCGTATCTAGAGCATATCCCCAGAACGAATCTGGCAAGTCAGAATAACTCATCATTGATCTAACCATCTCCATAAGAGTCCTATTCCTTCGCTCTGCTACACCATTCTGCTGGGGTGTGCCAGGTGCAGACAATTGGGATTGAATCCCAGCCTCTGATAAGTAATTCCTAAACTCTCCCAAGAGGTATTCACCACCACGATCAGATCGTAGGGTCTTGATACTTTTACCTTGACGGTTCTCCACATCAGCCTTGAATTCTTTGAACCTGTCAAAGCATTCAGACTTGCGGCGCATCAAGTAAATGCATCCATATCTTGAATAATCGTCTATAAAAGAGACGAAATATTCAAAACCACCTCTAGCCTGGATAGACATAGGACCACACAAATCAGAATGAACCAATTCTAACACATCTTTGGCTCTATACCCCTTGGCCTTGAAAGGCCTCTTGGTCATCTTACCCTCCAAGCAAGATTCACAGGTTGGGAGATCCTCCACCACTAATGAGCCCAAAGGTCCATCAGCTATCAACCTTTGAATCCTGCTTAGGTTAATGTGACCAAGCCTAAGATGCCAAAGATATGTTTGGTTCATCTTCGAAGGTTCTTTTCTCTTATTAGATTTAGAAGATGAGTTATTAACTTCAATTTGCATCGTGGGAGGTTTTGGTTCAAGTGTGTACAAATTTCCTATCAATGTACCCGAACAGATAATGTCCCTATTCCTTCTTATAACAACTCTGTCATTAAAAGAAATAGAATATCCATCCATAAACAATTTAGAAACTGAAATTAAATTCTTTCTAAATAAGGGTACATAAAGGCAATTCTTAAGAACCAAAAGTTTATTTTTCTCAAAAGATAAATGAACGTCTCCCACTGCAACAGCCGCCACCTTTGTGGCATCGCCCAAGTACACGGTAATCTCCTTCACCATGCTCTGTTCCTGGAACCTCTGCAAAGTATTGCAGACACGATCAGTGGCTCCCGTATCTACACACCAGGTGCCGGTAGATAACACCGCTAAACATGTTTCAACGACTAGTCCAAAAGATATACCTTTGTTCTTGCGGTTGGGGCAGTCCTTCTTCCAGTGTCCAGTCTGCTTACAAGTGAAGCACTTGCCTTTTGGCTTCTTCACTCCTCCCTGAGTACCTCCCACCGCCTTTGCCCCGGTTTGTTTCTTCTTCTTCTTGCCTTTCGGCTTAGAAGCAGAAACCTTCTGGGTTATCACGGCATGCACCTGAGCATTCTGACGAAATAGTCCCTCTGCCGCCTGAAGTTCTGTCAGAAGTTCCGCCAATGAATACAACCTCTTGTTCATGTTGTAGTTGAGGCGAAACTGCTCAAAACTCCTAGGCAGATCGAGTATGATATCGACCTGGGTTTCCCCATCGATCTCAGCTCCTAGGACCTCCAGCTCATTCAAATGAGCCATCATCTTGAGAACATGATCCCTCACGGGTGTTCCCTCGATCATGGTGGTCGTAATCAAGTTTCTCATGGCCTCTTGCCTCGCAGCCCGATTCTGGTGTCCGAAAAGCTCCTTGAGATTGAGCATCATATCATAGGCAGTGGGCATGGCTTGATGCTGATGTTGGAGTACATTTGACATAGATGCCAAAATGTAACACCGTGCCATCTCATCGGCCTTGTTCCACTTCCTATAGCTCTCTCTCTCCTTTTCCCCAGAATTATCTGTAGGCTTGGGAGGGCACTCTTCGAGGAGTACATATTTGTATTCCTCGGCCAAGACAATATCTAGATTCCTCTTCCAATCTACATAGTTGGGTCCAGAAGTTTGTTCTCTTTCGAAAGATTGCCAAGTGGGAAAGTCATTTTGAAAGAAAACCTAAGAATCACATAAATCAAAACATTAGATTTCAAAAAATTATTGATTCCTCAAACAATAAAATTTTGATATCAACCAACACCTCAATCCACCGAGAATATCGCATGCCACGCAGTGTGGACGTATACGAATTCTACATTTGTAAGAGGAGGTTTTACCCATTAATTTTATTATCTTGTCAACCTTACTTTTCGACAAATAAAATTAATAGTTGGTTCCTCTTTGGCCCTACAAATAAAAGCGATGACTGATGGGGAGGATACTTTTAATTTGCATCTAAGTGTGCACCATTACACGATACTAAGGGAATTATTTGGATTATGTGCCTTCACTGTGGAAGTACACATGCTCCTAGATAATTTCCTATAACCATTATTTGACCTAGTGATCCGCAAACAAACTCATCCGCAGGGAGGAAGGCACTCAGAGCCAACACGCAAGTTTGTTGCATCACACGTCAAATTGTAATGGAGGCCGCGGGAATTAATTAAAATATCCCTCTCCCACTTAGTAAATTAAAATGAGGAATTTTCCTACGACATGCATATCAAACAAAAAACAATAAATATGAAAAATAAATTATTTTCCAACTATTATGGCCTTTGTCTTCAATATGGCTCCCGTCGCATCGCCATCTCGTCCGCTCCTCCTACGCCATGTACAAGCCCTCCGGAGATCCGAGCCGAGACTAAAACCTATTTTAATTTACATCCATCGATCCTATACTCCACGAGGGAGTGTACATGAATCTAGATCGAAAGTAAAATAAAATAAAGAGCGGCTAAACAATTCCGTATTTAATTTACAAAAAACTAAATACTAGCCTCGTCAACCCCGAGAATTCAACAAAATAAATATTTACACACATACAATCACATACACACACATGCCATAATAGTCGGATCTTATGCCTGCAACCAAAGAGTTAAACTACGCATATCCTACTATTATCCGACACATATAATATATGAAAAAGTGCATAAAATTAACCGAATCCTAAACACACAAAACCGGAATCCTTGGCTATGATACCAATTGTTGGTTTTGCCCGGAAGCTCTGATACCAATTGTTGGGGTTGATCCGTGAGGGGAAACTTCGCTTCCCCTTCACCTCGGTTGCTTGACCATGGTGATCCCTTTGATGTCCCCGGATTAAAAAATTTAATCCTAGACAAAAGGGATTGCCAAAGCAACCAAGTCATCGTCGTGCTATTCGTTTAGAGAGGTCACTTGAACAAACTAGTTGTTCAAGCGACCATCCTCTATTCTACGAGTAGCCGCGGAATAGACGATGTCCGGATCGCCGGTTTTTGTGTTTATACTCGGGATCCAAGTATTATTTAGCCTATTTACAGAAATATAACATGCTTATATTTTGAAAAACAAACACAAGCAATGAATAAAAGAGATAGAAGAATAGTTATACCTCTTGGTCTTCTAATGTATGACCCTCCTCCTTTTGGATGTCGTGTGGGCGACGATCCACCAAAAGTCGAAGCTCCTAGATCGCAAAACTTCCTTCCTTGCTTTTCCCAAGCAAGAGGAAGAAGAGAAACAATGTTTTTCTCCTTCCAAAACTCAACCAACAAGGAGCTATAAAAGTCCTTGCCGCCGGCCAACTAGAAGGAGAAGAAAGTGGTGGAAAACTACCAAGACACCAAGGGAAACCCTATATCTTATTTCCACCACCTAAGGAGAAGAAGAAGGAGGATTTTGGGCGCCGGCCAAGGCTGGAAAAAAGCTGGGAAGGCTGCTGGACGTTGGCCCCAAGAGGAAGAAGAAGAGAGAAAGAACCTTCCTTATTTGGTGCCACCCTTGCCTCCAAACCCTAATCCCAATCCTATCTCAAATAGGATTGCTTCTTGCCGCCCAAACCCTAGCTCTCCTCCTATTGTTTCTTCACGCCAACTCCATGCCATCCTTTTATAGAGTTAGGGATAAGTCATGAATTAATCTCATCCATTGGTTCTAGGGATTTAATCTCAACTGTCGGATCTAGAGATTTAATCTCAACCGTCGGACCTAGAAATTTAATCTCTACCTTTGGATCTAGAGATTTGTTTCTATCCTTTGGATCTAAGCATCTTGAGGTGTTAATGGGCTACATTAGGGACCATGAGGAGGAGTTGGGTCTTGGCCACCCATGGATCAAGCCCACATAAAGTCCGATCCACTAATGATGATCCAATCCACTAAAGGTTCATCATTGATCTACCTCACCAACCCCCATATGTTAATATGGGCTCCATATATTATTTGTACATTTTCTCCCCGTGTTTAAGATCTCGAATGTCCGTCGATTAATTAATTTACTGACCATTAATTAATCAACATCTAACTCCATGAGTAGTACCACTCAACCTTTTCATCATGCCGGACCAAGTCCACCTGCAGGGTTTACATGATGAACCTTATGAGCTCCTCAAGGGGACATCATCATCCTAATATATAGGACACGGTTTCCTCCTATAATCAACGGTACACCATATAAATAATATCATCTCCCAACTTACCGAGTCTATCGATTTAATCTATAAATCTCGCCCATTGGTAAATCAAAGAGATGAGTACCAAGTATATGTGCCCGTTATTATATCGGGATTAAGAGCATGTACTAAATAATATCTGAGGTCTGATTCGATTATGTAGTCAGCAATAAATCGAATCACCTCTGTGTCGGTCCTGCTCAATACACACAAAGTGCACTAGTGTGATTCTATGGTCAAGACAAACCAATACCAAATCACACTACAACCATTCCGATGGTTTGTCCAAAGCCATCTCGGTTGTGAGCCTTTACTTATACTTTACAAGGAGCCGATAACATGATCTCCCGTGTGACACCACACACCATGTTATCTACAATGTAAGGTATTAGACAATATTGCATAACCATAAAAATATGCAAACAATGATCATGTGATTCTTACTTCAAAATAAAGATGTTCATACAAAAAATAGACTTTTAAGTATACATCCCTACACGAGTAATAGTTAACACTTAGATGCAAATAGGAGTATCCTCCCCATCAGAGTCACTGCTTTTATTTGTAGGGCCGAAGAGGAACCAACTATTAATTTTATTTGTCAAAAAGTTAGATTGACAAGATAATAAAATTAATGGGTAAAACCTTCTCTTACAAATGTAGAATTCGTATACGTCCACATGATCGTGGCATACGATATTCTCGATGTTTTGAGGTGTTGGTTGATTTTGAAATTTTATTGTTTAAGGAATCAATAAATTTTTAAAATCTAAAGTTTTGATCTATGTGATTCTTAGGTTTTTCAAAAATGACCTTCAACCCACTTGTTGTGATACTAAAGGAAAATAAACTTACTGTACCCAATTATGTTGATTGGAAAAGGAATCTAGATATTGTCTTAACTGCTAAGGGTACAGGTATGTACTCTTCGAAGAGTATCCTCCTAAGTCGGCAAATGAGCTGGAAGTCCTTGGAGCTGAGATCGATGGGGAAACCCAGGTCGATATCATTCTCCAGTCTCTACCTAGGAGTTTTGAGCAATTTTGCCTGAATTACAACATGAATAAGAGGTTGTATTTATTGGTGGAGCTTCTGACAAAACTCCAGGTGGTAGAAGGGCTTGCTCAGGCTCAGACCATGGTTGCTCAGAAGGTTTCTACTTCTAAGCCGAAAGGCAAGAAGAAGAAGAAACAAGGTGAAGCATAGGTGGTGGGAGGACCTCAGGGAGCAGTGAAGAAGCCGAAAGGCAAGTGCTTCACTTACAAGCAGACTGGACATTGGAAAAAGGACTGTCTCAACCGGAAGCAGAACAAAGGTATATCCTTTGGTCTAGTCGTTGAAACATATTTAGCGGTGTTATCTACCAGCAGCGGGTGTGTAGATATGGGAGCCACTGATCATGTCTACAATACTTTGCAGGAGTTTCAGGAAACCAGACGACTAGCTGAGGGGGAGATTACCATATACTTGGGCAATGCCACGAAGGTGGTGGTTGTTGCAGTGGGAGATGTTTATTTGTCTTTTGAAAGGAATAAAGTTTTGGTTCTTAAAAAAAATTACCTTTATGTATCTTTATTTAGAAAGAATTTGATTTCGGTTTCTAAATTGTTTATGGATGGATATTCTATTTCTTTTAATGACAGAGTTGTTATAAAAAGGAATAGGAAGATTATCTGTTCTAGTGCATTGATAGGAAATTTATATACGCTTGAACCAAAAGCTCCCACGATACAAATATAAGTGAATAACTCATCCTCTAATTCCAATAAGAGAAAAGAACCTTCGAAGATGAACCAAATATATCTTTGGCATCTAAGGCTAGGTCATATTAACCTAAGAAGAATTCAAAGGTTGATAGCTGATGGACCTCTGGGTTCATTAGTGGTGGAAGATTTCCCAACCTGTGAATCTTGCTTGGAGGGTAAAATGACCAAAAGGCCTTTTAAGGCCAAGGGGTATAGAGCCAAAGATGTGTTGGAGTTGGTTCATTCTGATTTGTGTGGTCCTATGTCTATCCAGGCAAGAGGTGGTTTTGAGTATTTCGTCTCTTTCATAGACGATTATTCAAGATATGGATACATTTACTTGATGCGCTGCAAGTCTGAATGCTTTAACAAGTTCAAATAATTCAAGGCTGATGTGGAGAAACGTCAAGGTAAAAGTATCAAGACACTACGATCTGATCGTGGTGGTGAGTACCTCTTGGGAGAGTTTAGGAATTACTTATCAAAGGCTGGGATTCAATCCCAATTGTCTGCACCTGGCACACCTCAGCAGAATGGTGTAGCAGAGCGAAGGAATAGGACTCTTATGGAGATGGTTATATCGATGATGAGTTATTCTGAGTTTCCAGATTCGTTCTAGGGATATGCTCTGGATACAGCAGTGTATATTCTGAACTTGGTACCATCTAAATCAGTGCCTTCTACTCTCACAGAATTGTGGATTGGCCGAAAGCCTAGTCTAAGATATATTCGGATTTGGGGGAGTCCAGCACATGTGCTGAAGGCAGATGCTGGTAAGTTGGAACCTCATACAGAAGTGCGAATGTTCGTTGGCTATCCTAGAGGAATGAAAGGTGGTTTGTTTTATAGTCCTAGAGATCAGAGGGTGATCGTTAGCACGAATGTCAGATTTCTAGAGGAAGACTATGTGATGAACCACAAGCCCATGAGTAAGATTGTTCTAGAGGAATTGAAAGGGGAAGTCACGACTTCAGTACCACCGGTACAAGAGGATATACCACAAGTCACTGCACCGCGTGTCACAGAGGATACACAGGTGATACCTCGTCATAGTGGGAGGTGTAGGGATGTATACTTAAAAGTCTATCTTTTGTATAAACATCTTTATTTTGAAATAAGAATCACATGATCATTGTTTGCATACTTTTATGGTTATGCAATATTGTCTAATACTTTACATTGTAGATAACATGGTGTGTGGTGTCACACAGGAGATCATGTTATCGGCCCCTTGAAAAGTATAAGTAAAGGCTCACAACCGAGATGGCTTTGGACAAACCATCGGAATGGTTGTAGTGTGATTTGGTATTGGTTTGTCTTGGCCATAGAATCACACTAGTGCACTTTGTGTGTATTGAGCAGGACCGACACAGAGGTGATTCGATTTATTGCTGACTACATAATCGAATCGGACCTCAGATATTATTTAGTACATGCTCTTAATCCCGATATAATAACGGGCACATATACTTGGTACTCATCTCTTTGATTTACCAATGGGCGAGATTTATAGATTAAATCGATAGACTCGGTAAGTTGGGAGATGATATTATTTATATGGTGTGCCGTTGATTATAGGAGGAAACCGTGTCCTATATATTAGGATGATGATGTCCCCTTGAGGAGCTCATAAGGTTCATCATGTAAACCCTGCAAGTGGACTTGGTCCGGCATGATGAAAAGGTTGAGTGATACTACTCATGGAGTTAGATGTTGATTAATTAATGGTCAGTAAATTAATTAATCGACGGACATTCGAGATCTTAAACACGGGGAGAAAATGTACAAATAATATATGGAGCCCATATTATCATATGGGGGTTGGTGAGGTAGATCAATGATGGACCTTTAGTGGATTGGACCATCATTAGTGGATCGGACTTTATGTGGGCTTGATCCATGGGTGGCCAAGACCCAACTCCTCCTCATGGTCCCTAATGTAGCCTATTTACACCTCATGATGCTTAGATCCAATGGATAGAAACAAAACTCTAAGATCCATTGGTAGAGATTAAATCTCTAAGATCCGACGGTTGAGATTAAATCTCTAGATCCGACGGTTGAGATTAAATCCCTTGAACCAATGGTGGAGATTAAACCAAGACTTATCCCTAAACTCTATATAAGGGTGGCTTAGGGTTGTTGGCGTGGAGAACACAATGGATGAGGGAATTAGGGTTTGCTTCCTTTGGTGGCTAGGAATCCTAGTTGGTTTAGGATTGGGTTTGGTGGCTAGGGTTTTGGAGCAAGGGTGGGCGGCAACTAATGGAGGTTGTTCTTCTTCTTCCTTGGGTTGGCCGGCCACTATGCTGCTCCTATCTACCTTAGCTTCAACTCATCCTATT
Source organism: Wurfbainia villosa (assembly GCA_025175895.1). Taxonomy (NCBI): domain Eukaryota; kingdom Viridiplantae; phylum Streptophyta; class Magnoliopsida; order Zingiberales; family Zingiberaceae; genus Wurfbainia; species Wurfbainia villosa. Next base: position 29,523,210 of record CM045992.1, on the reverse strand, counting down.
CTTCTTCCCCTCTTCCATGGCCGGATAAAAGGTAAGTTAGGATTAGGGTTTGGGTGGCTAGGTTTTTGGGAGAAAAGGGTGGGCGGCAACTATAGGAGATGTTCTTCTTCTTCCTAAGGGTTGGCCGGCCACTATGGTTCTCCTCTTTACCTTGGCTTCAGCTCATCCTAATCTTCTTTCTCACTTCCATGGCCGGCCATAAGGTGAGCTTGGATTAGGGTTTGGAAGCTTAGGGTTTAGGAGGTTTGGGTGGCACCAAATAAGGAAAGTTTCTTCCTTTCTTCTTCATGGTTTGGTGGCCGGTGCCCATATCACCTCCTCCAGCCCTTATACAGCATCCAAAGACCCCTTCTCCTTCTCCTTGGGTGGTGGAAACAAGACTAAGGGGTTTCCCTTGATGTCTTGGTCGGTTTCCACCATTATCTCCTTCTCCTTGTTGGCCGGCGGCAAGCATTTCTTTTGTTGCTTGTTGGTTGGCCATAGGAAGGAGATGAGCCTTGTTTCTATTCTTCCTCTTGCTTTGGATGAGCAAGGAAGGAAGATATGTGATCTAGGAGCTTCGACTTTTGGTAGAGCGTCGCCCACACGACGTCCGAAAGGAGGAAGGACATACATTAGAAGATCGAGAGGTATATCGATTCTCTAATTTTATATGTTACATGTTTGTATTTGTTTTTCATTTATAATCATGATATATTTCTGTGAATGGCTAAATAATACTTGGATCCCGAGTATAAACACAAAAACCGGCGATCCGGACATCGTCTATTCCGCGGCTACTCGTAGAATAGAGGTTGGTCGCTTGAACAACTTGTGTGTTCAAGTGACCTCTCTAAACGAATAGCACGACGATGACTTGGTTGCTTTGGCAATCGCTTTTGTCTAGGATTAAATTTTTTAATCCGGGGACATCGAAGGGATCACCATGGTCAAGCAACCGAGGTGAAGGGGAAGCGAAGTTTCCCCTCACGGATCAACCCCAACAATTGGTATCAGAGCTTCCGGGCAAAACCTTTCAATTGGTATCAGAGCCAAGGTTTTCGGTTTTGTGTGTTTAGGATTCGGTTAATTTTATGCACTTTTTCATATATTATATGTGCCGGATAATAGTAGGATATGCGTAGTTTAACTCTTTGGTTGCTGGCATAAGATCCGACTATTATGGCCATGTGTGTGTATGTGATTGTATGTGTGTAAATATTTATTTTGTTGAATCCTCGGGGTTGACGAGGCTAGTATTTAGTTTTTGTAAATTAAATACGGCATTGTTTAGCCGCTCTTTATTTTATTTTACTTTCGATCTAGATTCATGTACACTCCCTCGTGGAGTATAGGATCGATGGATGTAAATTAAAATAGGTTTTAGTCTCGGCTCGGATCTCCGGAGGGCTTGTACATGGCGTAGGAGGAGGCGGGCCGAGATGCGACGAGAGCCATATTGAAGACAAAGGCCATAATAGTTGGAAAATAATTTATTTTTCATATTTATTGCTTTTTGTTTGATATGCAAGTCGTAAGAAAATTCCTCATTTTCAATTTACTAAGTGGGAGAGGGATATTTTAATTAATTCCCGCGACCTCCATTACAATTTGACGTGTGATGCAACAAACTTGCGTGTCGGCTCTGAGTGCCTTCCTCCCTGCGGATGAGTTTGTTTGTGGATCACTAGGTCAAATAATGGTTATAGGAAATTATCTAGGAGCGTGTGTACTTCCACAGCGGTAAGACACATAATCCGAAATAATTCCCTTAGTATCGTGTAATGGTGTACACTTAGATGCAAATTAAAAGTATCCTTCCCATCGGAGTCACTGCTTTTATTTGTAGGGCCAAAGAGGAACCAACTATTAATTTTATTTGTCAAAAAGTAAGGTTGACAAGATAATAAAATTAATGGGTAAAACCTCCTCTTACAAATGTAGAATTCGTATACGTCCACACTGCGTGGCATGCGATATTCTCGGTGTTTTGAGGTGTTGGTTGATATCAAAATTTTATTGTTTGAGGAATCAATAATTTTTTGAAATCTAAAGTAATGATCTATGTGATTCTTAGGATTTTCAAAATTTGACTTTCAGTCCACTTGTTGTGATACTAAAGGAAAATAAGCTTGTTATACCCAAATTATGTTGATTGGAAAGGAATCTAGATATTGTCTTATCTGCTAAGGAGTACAAGTATGCACTCTTCGAAGAGTGTCCTCAAACCATGGTTGCTCAAAAAGGTTTCTACTTCTAAGCCGAAAGGCAAGAAGAAGAAGAAACAAGGTGAAGCAAAGGTGGTGGGAGGATCTCATGGAAGAGTGAAGAAGCCGAAAGGCAAGTACTTCACTTAGAAGCAGGATGGACATTGGAAGAAGGACTGTCCCAGTTCGAAACAAAACAATGGTATATCCTTTGAACTAGTCGTTGAAACATGATTAGAGGTGTTATCTACCGACACCTGGTGTGTAGATACGAAAGCCACTAATCATGTCTGCAACACTTTGCAGGGTTTCCAGGAAACCCGATGACTAGCTAAAGGGGAGATTACCATTTACTTGGGCAATGCCACTGAGGTGGTGGCTATTGCAGTGGGAGAAGTTTTATTTATCTTTTGAGGAAAATAAAACTTTGGTTCTGGAAAATTCCATTTATGTACCTTTATTTAGAAAGAATTGATTTCGGTTTCTAAATTATGGATGGATAATCTATTTCTTTTAATGACAAATTTGTTATAAAAGGAATAGGAACATTATCTATTCAGGTACATAGATAGGAAATTTATAGCTTGAACCACAAGCTCCCATGATGCAAATAGAAGTTATTAACTCATCTTCTAATTCCGATAAGAAAAAAGAACCTTCGAAGATGAACCAAACATATCTTTGGCATCTTAGGCTTGGTCACATTAACCTAAGCAGAATTCAAAGGTTGATAGCTGATGGACCTTTGGGTTCATTAGTGGTGGAGCATCTCCTAACCTGCGAATCTTGCTTGGAGGGTAAAATGACCAAAAGGCCTTTCAAGGCCAAGGGGTATAGATCCAAAGATGTGTTGGAATTGGTTCATTCTGATTCGTATGGTCCTATGTCTATCCAGGCAAGAGGTAGTTTTGAACATTTCATTTTTTTCATAAATGATTGTTCAAGATATGGATGACACTACGATTTGAAAGAGGTAGTGAGTACCTCTTGGGATAGCTTGGGAACTACTTATCAGAGGTTGGGATTCAATCCCAATTATGCACGCACACCCAGTGAGAATGGTGTAGAAGAGCCAAGGAATAGGACTCTTATGGAGATGGTTAGATCGATGATGAGTTATTCTAAGTTGCCAGATTCGTTCTGGGGGGTATGCGCTGGATACGGCAGTGTATATTCTGAACTTGGTTCCATCTAAATCAGTGCCTTCTACCCCTAGAATTGTGGACTGGGAGAAAGCCTAATATGAGATATATTCGGATATGGGGGAGTCCAACACATGTGCTGAAGGCAGATGCTGGTAAGTTGGAACCGCGTACAGAAGTGTGCATGTTTGTTGGCTACCCTAAGGGAACGAAGGGTGGTTTGTTCTATAGTCCTAGAGATCAGAAGGTGATCGTTAGCACGAACACCAGATTTCTAGAGGAAGACTATGTGATGAGCCACAAGCCCAAGAGTAAAATTGTTCTGGAGGAGTTTAAAGGGGAAGTCACTTCTTTAGTACCACCGGTACAAGAGGATATACCACATGTCACTGCACCGCATGTCACAGAGGATACACAGGTGATACCTCGTCGTAGTGGGAGGGTTGTGAGTCAGCCTGATAGATTCATGTTCTTGGGAGAATCTTCTGATTTGGTCCCTGGCGAACATGAACCTGATCCCTGGACATACAACAAGGCAATCCAAGATATAGATGCAGCATCTTGGCAAAGTGCAATGAATACTGAGATTGAATCTATGGATTCAATTTAGGTCTGGGAGCTCCTATGCATAGCAGCTCATATGGATTATGAGGTGTGGCAGATGGATGTCAAGACAGCTTTCCTTAATGGAAGTCTTGAGGAAACCATCTATATGAAGCAACCAGAGGGATTCATTGCTAAGGGCAAAGAGCATCTTGTGTGAAAACTTAATCGGTCCATTTATGGATTGAAGCAAGCTTCAAGATCTTTGAACATCCGCTTTGATGAGGAAATCCAGTCTTATGGATTTATTCAAAGTCCGGATGAGTCTTGTGTATACAAGAGATGTGACGGAAACGTAGTGGTATTTCTTGTACTATACGTAGATGACATTTTGGTGGTTGGCGACAACATCGAAATGTTATCGGACGTAAGGGTATGGTTGTCCAAATAGTTTGATATGAAGGAATTGGGAGACATGAGACACATCCTTGGGGTCAAGGGATCGCTGGAAAAGGATGTTGTGCTTATCCCAAGCTTCATACATAGACACGATTATGGAGCATTTTATCATACAAAACTCCAAGAAGGGTTTTCTACCTTTCAGGCATGGAGTTCCTTTATCTAAGGAGATGTGTCCTAGATCATCTAAGGTGATAGAGGAGATGAAGGCGGTTCTTTGTGCTTCGGCAGTAGGAAGCCTCATGTATGCGATGCTCTGTACGAAACCAGATATCTGCTTTACCGTGGGCATGGTCAGCAGATATCAGAGTAATCCAGGACAGGGATATTGGACTGCAGTAAAGCATATATTGTAGTGCCTGAGAAGGACTAGGGATTATATGCTAGTTTACCGGGCAGACAAATTACTCCCTGTGGGTTACACGGATTTCGATTTCCAAATCTGATAGGGATAACAGTAAGTCTACCTCAGGTTTTGTGTTTACTTTTGGAGGTGGAGCCATAGTATGGAAGAGTGTCAAGCAGAAATGCATGGCAGACTCTACCATGGAAGCTGGGTATGTGGCAGCCCCTATGGCGGCCAAGGAAGTTGTGTGGCTCAGGAACTTCCTAATGGACTTGGATGTGATTCCTGGTTTGTGCAAAACTATCACAATTTATTGTGATAATAATGGTGCAGTTGCAAACTCGAAGGAACCACGAGCCCATAAGGCTAGTAAACACATAGAGCGCAAGTACCACCTGATACGAAAGGAGGTAGAAGTTGCTGTCGCCTAGATTGCATCAGAGGATGACCTGGTAGACCCTTTTCACTAAGGCCCTTCTAGTGAGAGCTTTGATAGGCATGTGGAGGGAAGGGGAATCAGATGTATGGCAGTGTGATGACAGCATAGTCTTTTAGTATAAGTGGGAGATTGTAGGGATGTATACTTAAAAGTCTATCTTTTGTATAAACATCTTTATTTTGAAATAAGAATCACATGATCATTGTTTGCATACTTTTATGGTTATGCAATATTGTCTAATACTTTACATTGTAGATAACATGGTGTGTGGTGTCACACAGGAGATCATGTTATCGGCCCCTTGAAAAGTATAAGTAAAGGCTCACAACCGAGATGGCTTTGGACAAACCATCGGAATGGTTGTAGTGTGATTTGGTATTGGTTTGTCTTGGCCATAGAATCACACTAGTGCACTTTGTGTGTATTGAGCAGGACCGACACAGAGGTGATTCGATTTATTGCTGACTACATAATCGAATCGGACCTCAGATATTATTTAGTACATGCTCTTAATTCCGATATAATAACGGGCACATATACTTGGTACTCATCTCTTTGATTTATCAATGGGCGAGATTTATAGATTAAATCGATAGACTCGGTAAGTTGGGAGATGATATTATTTATATGGTGTGCCGTTGATTATAGGAGGAAACCGTGTCCTATATATTAGGATGATGATGTCCCCTTGAGGAGCTCATAAGGTTCATCATGTAAACCCTGCAGGTGGACTTGGTCCGGCATGATGAAAAGGTTGAGTGGTACTACTCATGGAGTTAGATGTTGATTAATTAATGGTCAGTAAATTAATTAATCGACGGACATTCGAGATCTTAAACACAGGGAGAAAATGTACAAATAATATATGGAGCCCATATTATCATATGGGGGTTGGTGAGGTAGATCAATGATGGACCTTTAGTGGATTGGACCATCATTAGTGGATCGGACTTTATGTGGGCTTGATCCATGGGTGGCCAAGACCCAACTCCTCCTCATGGTCCCTAATGTAGCCTATTAACACCTCATGATGCTTAGATCCAATGGATAGAAACAAAACTCTAAGATCCATTGGTAGAGATTAAATCTCTAAGATCCGACGGTTGAGATTAAATCTCTAGATCCGACGGGTGAGATTAAATCCCTTGAACCAATGGTGGAGATTAAACCAAGACTTATCCCTAAACTCTATATAAGGGTGGCTTAGGGTTGTTGGCGTGGAGAACACAATGGATGAGGGAATTAGGGTTTGCTTCCTTTGGTGGCTAGGAATCCTAGTTGGTTTAGGATTGGGTTTGGTGGCTAGGGTTTTGGAGCAAGGGTGGGCGGCAACTAATGGAGGTTGTTCTTCTTCTTCCTTGGGTTGGCCGGCCACTATGCTGCTCCTATCTACCTTAGCTTCAACTCATCCTATTCTTCTTCCCCTCTTCCATGGCCGGATAAAAGGTAAGTTAGGATTAGGGTTTGGGTGGCTAGGTTTTGGGAGAAAAGGGTGGGCGGCAACTATAGGAGATGTTCTTCTTCTTCCTAAGGGTTGGCCGGCCACTATGGTTCTCCTCTTTACCTTGGCTTCAGCTCATCCTAATCTTCTTTCTCACTTCCATGGCCGGCCATAAGGTGAGCTTGGATTAGGGTTTGGAAGCTTAGGGTTTAGGAGGTTTGGGTGGCACCAAATAAGGAAAGTTTCTTCCTTTCTTCTTCATGGTTTGGTGGCCGGTGCCCATATCACCTCCTCCAGCCCTTATACAGCATCCAAAGACCCCTTCTCCTTCTCCTTGGGTGGTGGAAACAAGACTAAGGGGTTTCCCTTGATGTCTTGGTCGGTTTCCACCATTATCTCCTTCTCCTTGTTGGCCGGCGGCAAGCATTTCTTTTGTTGCTTGTTGGTTGGCCATAGGAAGGAGATGAGCCTTGTTTCTATTCTTCCTCTTGCTTTGGATGAGCAAGGAAGGAAGATATGTGATCTAGGAGCTTCGACTTTTGGTAGAGCGTCGCCCACACGACGTCCGAAAGGAGGAAGGACATACATTAGAAGATCGAGAGGTATATCGATTCTCTAATTTTATATGTTACATGTTTGTATTTGTTTTTCATTTATAATCATGATATATTTATATGAATGGCTAAATAATACTTGGATCCCGAGTATAAACACAAAAACCGGCGATCCGGACATCGTCTATTCCGCGGCTACTCGTAGAATAGAGGTTGGTCGCTTGAACAACTTGTTTGTTCAAGTGACCTCTCTAAACGAATAGCACGACGATGACTTGGATGCTTTGGAAATCCCTTTTGTCTAGGATTAAATTTTTTAATCCGGGGACATCGAAGGGATCACCATGGTCAAGCAACCGAGGTGAAGGGGAAGCGAAGTTTCCCCTCACGGATCAACCCCAACAATTGGTATCAGAGCTTCCGGGCAAAACCTTTCAGGAGGGTTGTGAGACAGCCTGATAGATTCATGTTCTTAGGAGAATCTTCTGATTTGGTCCCTGGCGAACATGAACCTGATCCCTGGACATATGACGAGGCAATCCAAGATAAATATGCGGTATTTTGGCAAAGTGCAATGAATGTTGAGATTGAATCTATAGATTCAAATCAGGTATGGGAGCTAGTAGAACCACCCAATGGTGTAAAAGTCATTGGATGCAAGTGGATCTACAAAAGAAAGAGAGGAATAGACGGGAAGGTTGAGACCTTCAAAGCGAGGCTTGTTGCGAAGGGGTATACTCAGAAAGAGGGCATCAATTATGAGGAGACCTTTTCGCCGGTAGCCATGCTTAAGTCTATCCAGATTCTCTTATGTATTGTTGCTCATATGGATTATGAGGTATGGCAGATGGATGTCAAGACATCTTTCCTTAATGGAAGTCTTGAGGAAAACATCTATATGAAGCACCTAGAGGGATTCATTGCAAAGGAAAACATTTATGGATTGGAGCAAGCTTCGAGATCTTGGAACATCCGCTTTAATGAGGTAATCCAGTCTTATGAATTTATTCAAAGTTCGGATGAGTCTTGTGTATACAAGAGATGTGACAGAAACATAGTAGTATTTCTTGTATTATATATAGATGACATTTTGTTAATTGGCAACAATGTCAAGGTGTTATCGGACGTAAGGGTATGGTTGTCCAAACAGTTTAACATGAAGGACTTGGGAGAAGTGGAACACATCCTTGGGATCAAGGTTATAAGGGATCGCTGGAAAAGGATGTTGTGCTTATCTCAAGCTTCATACATAGACACCATTATGGATCATTTTAGCAAGCAAAACTCTAAGAAAGGTTTTCTGCCTTTCAGGCATGGAGTTCCTTTATCTAAGGAGATGTATCCTAGAACATCTAAGGAGATGGAGGCAGTTCCTTATGCTTCGGCAGTAGAAAGCCTCATTTATGTCATGCTATATACGAGACTGGATATCTGCTTTGCCGTGGGCATGGTCAGCAGATATCAGAGTAATCCAGGACAGGGACATTGGACTGCGGTAAAGCATATATTGAAGTATCTGAGAAGGACTAGGGATTATATGCTAGTTTACCTGGCAGACCAATTACTCCCTGTGGGTTACACAGATTCTGACTTCCAATCAGACAGGGATAACAGTAAGTCTACCTCAGGTTTTGTGTTTACTTTGGGAAGGGGAGCCATTGTATGGAGGAGTGTCAAGCAGAAATGTATGGCGGACTCCACCGTGGAAGCTGAGTATGTGGCAACCTCTGAGGTAGCCAAAGAAGTTGTATGGCTCAGGAACTTCTTGATGGACTTGGATGTGATTCCTGGTTTGCCCAGAACTATCACAATTTATTGTGATAACAGTGGTGTAGTTGTAAACTCGAAGGAACCACGAGCCCATAAGGCAAGAAAACACATAGAGCGCAAGTACCACCTGATACGAGAGATCATAAATAGGGTAGAAGTTGTTGTCGCCTAGATTGCATCAGAGGATGACCTGGTAGATCCTTTCACTAAGGCCCTTCTAGCAAGAGCTTTGATAGGCAAATGGAGGGAATAGGAATCAGATGTATGGCAGTATGAGGACAGCATAGTCTTTTAGTATAAGTGGGAGATTGTTAGGATGTATACTGAAAAGTCTATCTTTTGTATGAACATCTTTATTTTTGAAATAAGAATCACATGATCATTGTTTGCATATTTATGGTTATGCATATTGTCTAATACATTACATTGTAGATAACATGGTGTGTAGTGTCACACGGGAGATCATATTATCAGTTCCTTGTAAAGTATAAGTAAAGGCTCACAACCGAGATGGTTATGGATAAACCATTGGTATGGTTGTAGTGTAATTTGATATTGGTTTGTCTTGATCATAGAATTACACTAGTACACTTTGTGTGTATTGAGCAGGACCGATTTAGAGGTGATTCGATTTATTGCTGACTACATAATTGAATCCGACCTCAAATATTATGTTGTATATGCTCTTAATCCCGATATAATAACGGGCACATATACTTAATATTCATTTCTTTGATTTACCAATGGGCGAGATTTATAGAGTAAACTGATAGGCTCAGTAAGTTGGGAAATGATATTATTTATATGGTGTGTCATTGATTATAGGAGGAAACCATGTCCTATATATATTGGAATGATGATGTCCCCTTGAGGAGCTCATAAAGATCATCATGTAAACCCTGTAGGTGGACTTGGTCCGACATGATGATAAGATTGAGTGGTACTACTCATGGAGTTAGATGTTGATTAATTAATTGTCAGTAAATTAATTAATCGATGGATATTTGAGATCTTAAAGACGGGGAGATATATGTACAAATAATATATGGAGCCCATATTAACATATGGGGGTTGGTGAGGTAGATCAATAATAATCCTTTAGTGGAATGGATTATCATTAATGGATCGGACTTTATGTGGGCTTGATCCATTCGTTGGCCAAGATCCAACTCCTCATGGTCCATATTGTAGCCTATTAAAACCTCATGGAGCCTAGATCCGATGATGGAAAATGAAACTCAAGATCCGACGGTGGAGATCAAATCTCTAGATCCAAAGGTGGATATTGTTAGGAATATTTGGAACGGCTAGAGGGGGGGGTGAATAGCATTTTGCCCATTCGTGGATGGAATTCGATCTCATTCGATTCTACAATTTCATTAGCGCAGCGGAAATAGAAAAGTAATAACGATAACGAAATGGACGACAAGCTAACACAATGATATAATGTGGTTCGGAACCGCACGGTTCCTACTCCACGGATCGAGCTCTAAAGAGCCCTAGTGATGCACACGCACTCACTAATGATAAACACTCCTTCTCGACACAAGTCGGAGGCGGAGAAACCCCGTACAAACGTTTACAACAATAAACGAAAGGAATACAAGCAATATACAATGTAAATACGAAATACAAGTAAAGAAAAGACTTTACAACACTTGTTTTGATTGCTTGAATGCTTGGTTGCTTGCTTGCACTTGGAGACCTGATTTGCACCAACAAATCACCCCAATAGCCCTCAAGAACCGATGTCAAAATCCTCCATCATGAGCTCCTTATAAAGCTTCAACCTGTGCTAGAAAAGGTCGATCAGTCGACTGCTCGGGACCATCAGTCGACTGATCACACTGTTGCTGTGAGACAACGATGTAATCCACGCTGGAAAGATCCAACGACTAGGACATCAGTCGACTGATCATGGCCATCAGTCGACTGATGAGCCATCACTCGACTGCTCGTCTCGGTGATCAAATGAGTGAGACTCCATTCGCGGCCGGTATCGAGCATCACCGACCGATCACATTATCGGGCCGATCTTGCTCATCATCGATCGCTCAATAGTGGCAATGATCGTTAGGCTACTTCCCGCAATAAACTCAAACATGAGGTTTTAACCCAAGTATGGTGTCCCCATACTTGCTAGACCACCCTTAGCCTAGACCTAAGCCTTCTAGCTACCTCCATCAGCCTCACGCCTCTTGGATCCCTCCAAGTCATCCATGACTTGTTCATCCATCGCGCTAGCTTTCAGGTGCTTCCATCGGCTATGTCATGCTAACGGTGTCTACACCGCCAAGGCACATTGGACTTACGCCGCCAAGACTCCGCTTGGACTTTACGCCGCCAACCATTGGACTTATGCTGCCAAGACTACCGCTTGGACTTTACGCCGCCAATATCAATCCCCTTGGACTTCAAATGCCAACCCATGTTGGACTTTCCATGCCAAGACCATGCTTGGACTTTCCTTGCCAACCCATGTTGGACTTCTCAAATGCCAAGACCATGCTTGGACTTTCCCTTGCCAACCCATGTTGGACTTTTACATTGCCAAGACCCATGCTTGGACTTTTCCCTTGCCAACCCATGTTGGACTTTTCATGCCAAGACCCATGCTTGGACTTTTCATTTGCCAAGACCCATGCTTGGACTTTCCATTTGCCAAGTACCCAAGACTTGGACTTTTCCCATGACAATCACATTTTCATCCATTTTTGTCGAACATCAAAACATCACTCGAGTTAAACTCGAGTCTGGTCAATCGTGACCTGGGCCGATTGCACCAACAATCTCCCCCTTTTTGATGTTTGACAAAAACCAAACCTTGAGTTAGGTCCCTAACTCAAATCCCTTACCAATTATGCCAAATTGGTAATTTTAACTATTTTTCAAATGTTCTCCCCCAAACATTCTCCCCCTTTTTGACTAACATCAAAAAGGTCTTCTCTCCAAGGAGGTCAATGTCTTATGTTCCAATGAGATCTTACAATCTCCCCCGTGGTCTAAAAATATCTAGGATGCCTACCATCTTCCTAGTGATAAGTCCCATATCACTCAAGAGAGGCAATCCTATTCACTCTCCCAATTTCCAAATTGGGTATCAAAAACCCATCAATTTTCCCAAATTGATGATACTCTTCCAATAACTTCTCCTCTTCAAGGAGAAAAATACATCCATCATCCCAAGATGGATACCTCCCCCTAAAGGCTTGCACCCCCTTGACCATTGCACCAACAATGCCCTTTGGGAAGTCCCTAAGCCAATAGGAACTCTAAGCCATCAAAATTAAGGTTAGAAATTCAACATTGAACTATCCAATATCTTAAAACTGATACAAACCCTAAACACCTCTCCTAATCCATATCCAATGGATTTCCACCCTTCATCATGCTTCCCAAAGCATATCCTAGGGTTAGGAGTGATTAGGGACCATAACCGTAGCTGAAATCGGGTCAAACAACCTTGTTTACCCCGAAATCAGGCTACCAATGAAAGTGATTAGAAATCACGATCGGGCACCTTCCATCACCGATCGCCACCTAATGGCGGATCGATAATCAAATTTCTGAATTTCAGTTATCAGAGTTGAGTTTCAAAAAATCATAACTAATTATACGTATATCAAAAAATCACGAAATTTGGTACGTATAATACTTATCACACATACAATCAGTGAAAAAATTTTGGAAAAATATTTTTACCATCGAAATAGGAGATTGATACAAAAACCAAAAGTGACTAAAAACTTTAAAGTTTAAGCTCACTTTGTATCAATCTTATCAATGGTGATTGCTATCAAAAGATAGACTTCACCAAGGTTTTTCAAAATGATTTTAAAATATTTTTAAAACCCTATTTTGGATCATTTGCCGTGGACTCTATGCACATGGCTTGTACCCAAGCTTTCCTAATGATCCACATGTTGAATTAATCTGAGTTTGGATTCAACTAGATGCAAAAACTATGCACCTTGAACGTAACTCATATCCTATCATCTCACATGTATCTAGGGTGTATAAGTACACATACATGTCAATTTGATGTGAGATGTGGATTTTGGTTCATTTAATTTAGGATTTCATGCATCTTCTAAGGCAACCCTACTTGATTCCCTTATGAATGGGACTTCAAGTCATGTCATTTTCCTTAAATCAATGTTCAATCAAATTAATGCATGAAATGATCATGGCATAGTGATGGCAAAATAAAAATATGACCAATGATCATTGAAGGGAGTCGCTTAGGAGGCTCATTGGCTCCCATGTCCCCGGATTAAAATTTTCACTAATGAAAGAATTAATCCAGATGGGATGAGCTTCCTTAGCACAACCTATTCGTCGTTGTGCTAACAACTTGAGTGGTCGCTTGAACAAACTAGTTGTTCAAGCAACACAACTCTTCTAGTTGGTTAGCCGCGGAAGAGACGACGGATGGATCGCCGGTTTTTGTGTTTGTCTTCGGGGTCCATGATTTTGTTGGTGCAGTGGGCACCTAAGTCGAACCTATGTTTTGATTATAGCAAACGATACAAAGTTAAGCTTATATTGTTATCTCACGAGCTAAATCAAGTGTGCAGAAAAGTCTCAATGCTGGAGCTGAAGGCTAGCGACACCCGGAGGAAGCCGCGGTGGTCGGGCGACACTCGAGTTACTTCGGAGGGAGCCGAAGGAATCGAGTGGAAGGCCGGAAGCAAAAGCGACAAGTAAGTATCGAGGTAAGCTCGTGTGTGCAAGCGTAAGTGAGGTCGTGTCCTTTGTACGGGGATGTCCTTAGGCGACGATCCAACCCAAGACTTCCCATGGAAGGTCTATGTTGAGATCGGACGGCAAGTGGCCGTCGAATTCACTTGTATTTTGAGCTAAACTCCTTTTTTAGTCAAAAATCGTGGCTGCCAGTTCAACCGCCAGATTCAGCCGGCGATTCAACCGGCCGATTCACCGGCGGTTCAGCCAACCGGCGGCAGTTCAACCGGTGGTCAAAAATCAGCCTCGAGGAGTCAAGCTTTATCACCATTTTTCAAGGAGTTTTGTGCCCATTTGTGATTGGTTGAAGACCCATTCGTTGAGGGGCTTAAAGGCTATAAAAGGAGGGCCAAACCTAGGGTTTTTCATCAATTCAAAAGCTTCCAAGTGCTTCCAGATCGCTCTACAGTCTCCGACATCCCTACGACGAGCGCTGAGAGCACTCAAGCTCCAAATTTCAAGCATTCAATAGTCGTCGGTATAAATTTTATAAGTTGTTTTTATTTCAAGCTTTAAATCATATCAAGGAGAGGGGGAGTGTCCCTCTACCTTGAGTATTTATCGAGTTTTGTATTCGTTTAACTCCTACCTCCAACGAGGAGGAGTTTGGTTAGTATTTTGCCCTCCGTGCGTGGTCAAGGACCACTAGGGCCTTGGAGTAGTAGTCGTAGGCTACGAACCAAGTAAAAAACCCTCGTGTTTTATTTATTTATTGCTATCTTTCCGCTGCGTTTACTCGTGCCAATTCGAACGATTACGAAAAAGTTTTTATCGCTATTCACCCCCCCCTCTAGCGCTCAAATCGATCCAACAATTGGTATCAGAGCCGGGGGTTGCTAAGATTTGGTGAAACCACCAATCTAGCCTTTTTACAGATTTATTTTTCCTTTAATTCTGTTTTTTTTATTTCGCTTTGTTAAAATTTTCTCCCGCACTACTAATCCAAGACGCGAGTCTTGGTACTTGTTTTGTGTTTTTGTCAATTGCTAGTTTCTTCGTCTTCGTCTCTTTTTGTCTTTTGTTTTAATGGCCCATCTCGAGGGTTTTAGCACCGTCCGACCTCCGTTTTACAACGGAGATGACTTCCGTTATTGGAAGGGTCGGATGGAATGCTTTCTCAAAACCCAAATCGAGATGTGGATCATAATCCAAACGGGTTTCACACTTCCAACTAATGAAGTGGGTGACTCCTTGGATTATGATCAATGGACCATTGCGACAAAACGACAAGTCGAAGCCGACGCCAAGGCAACACAAATCCTCCAATGCGGCCTATCCAAGGAGGAGCTAAATCGCGTCGGCCCCTTCATAAGCGCAAAGGATCTATGGACAAAACTAATCGAGCTACACGAAGGATCGGATCAAGCTAAGGTTTGCAAACGTGATTTGTTATTCAATAAATTGTACACACTAAAAATGCAGGAACACGAGTCCGCATAGCGCAACTTCACGCCGAGTCCAGACATCACAACAACCTACACGCATGTCGGGCAAAAGGTCGAAAACCGCGACCTTATAAGGTATGTTCTAAACTCATTTCCGAGGACCACCTTGTGGGCATCCATGGTCGATGCCTACAAGGTCTCCAAAGATCTTTCTAAAATTAGGTTAGATGAATTATTCTCAGATTTCGAATTACATGAGCAGTCTAACTTCCGGGCGAGAAGGGTATAGCCTTGTTTGCGGTTCAAAGAAGAAGAAAATCGCAAGCAAGCCACCACCAACCGAGGAGGAAGACGAGTCCAGAAGAAGAAGTTGACCTGAATTGAGAACTAATGAAAGACCTGGCTAGAAGAATAGCCAAGGGGCGGCGAACCACGACTCGACCCAACCAAGGTAAACCTAAAAGTTCTAATATTAGGTGTTATGAGTGTGAGTTTGGACATATAAAGTCCGAGTGCCCCAAGCTCAACCACGCACCTAAGCACAAGAAGGCCCTCAGCGACATGGGAAGAAGAGCGTCATCCGAAGAAGACGAAGACCACGTCTTCATGGCAAAATCAATCGAGTCAGACACGGAGACCGAACCCGAACTTGAGTCAGAACCGGAGGATGACTTGGACTACGAAGCAACCTTCAAGTCAAGCCACGGATATGCATCCGGTTGAAGATACCCTTAAGGTGAGTCGTGAAATTTATTTAATGCTTTACATAACGGTTAGGTTTCTATCTAGGAAGTTAGCTAAGTCCGAGTCCAAGGTCGAGACCCTGGTTGAGGAAGTTAAACTCCTCAAACACGAGGTCTCCCTAACCTCTTCGACTAGTCGAGTTCAAGAGAAGGACTCAACTCGGGTTGAAAAACTCAAAGTTGAGAACTCACTCTTGAAAATTCAAGTCGTAGATCTTAGGAATACGTTGGAAAGGTTTACTTTGGGAGCCAAAGGACTTGACCTCCTACTTGGATCGCAAAGGGTCGTGTACAACAAGGCGGACTAGGGTTTAGCTCAAATCGACCAATAAGTCAGTATATGTCAATCGTAAGTAGACATAAAAATGTGTCAAGCATGGGTCCCTAAGACCACTTTGATTTCAACTCTAGGATCCAACTCGTACTGGGTTCCCAAGGACCAAATCCACTATGTGGATAGACCAAACCGATTCAACGGTCTAGGGGGAGCCAGTACAAAATATGTTTGTGTTTTAACTTAGAAATTGCATGCTTAGATTTTTTTTTTAACTCACTTAGAACATGTACATAACCAATTAAAATCCTTGAAAGATTGAGCCTCGGGAGCCTCTTTTCAAAAATAACTAGTTAGACGAGGAAATAGTCTTAGGTGAGTCAAGTAATCATTTTCTTGAAAATGGCTTTGTCTAAGGAAGTGGTCGATGATCCGATAAAAGAAGGCCCTTGTGCCTCGCCACGACCTGGAAGCCATAATCTTGAAAAGGTAAACTTGACAAGCCTAGGGTCAAATCCAAATCTAACATAAAATTATTTGAACCTAAATCCACTTAATCAACTTAATTGGAAATCATCTAACATAAAATTACTTGAACCTAAATCCACTTAATCAACTTAATTGGAAATCATCTAACATAAAATTACTTGAACCTAAATCCACTTAATCAACTTAATTGGAAATCATCTCAATTACTTGAACCTAATCAACTTAATTGAAAATCATCTCAACATAAAATTACTTGAACCAAAATTCACTTAATCAATTTAAATCATTTCAATATAAAATTACTTAATCAATTTAATTAGAAATCATATCACAAAAAATCTAACATCCAATCCAATCACCTTGTGTGTAGGATCAATGGATGTTGGACAGCGGTTGCTCCCGACACATGACCGGGGATCAACTCAAATTCACAAAGCTTCGATTCAAACGACAAGGATCGGTAGCCTTTGGGAATAACGGCAAGCTCAAAATCATCGGATCAGGTGATATCGAGCTTAACTCGAATTTTGTTATTAAAAATGTATTACTTGTAGAGAATTTTGAATATAACCTGCTTAGCGTAAGCCAATTGTATGACAATAACTATAAGGTAGTATTTTTAGAAAATGAATGTGTAATTAAAACAAATGAAACAGCTAAAACAATACTCAAAGGAACTAGGACAAATAACATTTATACAATGAACTTAATCAAATCCTCAGCCAAATGTCTTATGACACAGGAAGAGGAATCATGGTTGTGGCACCGACGACTCGGTCACTGCACTCCAAGACTCGTCCACAAGATGATCAGAGTGGCTTAGCCGAGGTTTACCCAACCTCAACAACTTGGTTAATAAAATCTGTAATGCTTGTCAACAAGGAAAACAACCTAGGACACAACACAAGTTAACTAACCAAGAACGAACCTCAAGTATACTTGAGCTCCTACATATGGATCTATTCGATTCACATGGAGCCAAATCACTCAATAGAAGTCAATATTGCTTAGTCATAATTGACGACTACTCCAGGTTTACCTGGGTTAGGTTCATCAAACATAAAAATGATACCCTAGATCAATTAATCAATCTATTCAAATTAATCGAGAATCAAAAAAACCTTAAGGTTAAATGACTTAGAAGCGATCATGGTGGTGAATTCAAAAATCAAAGGCTTCAGAACCTAAACGGATACCACCATGAATTCTCTTGCCCTAGGACCCCTCAACAAAATGGCCTAGTGGAGCGGAAAAACCGAACTCTACAAGAAGCCGCTAGGACCATGTTAAATGAATACGACCTACCCGATAGGTTTTAGTATAGCGTTAGCACGGCTTGCTATGTCCAGAATAGGATCCTTATGGTAAAGAGGCACCTTAAGACCTCGTACGAGATTTATCACGATAAAGTACCTAACATCAATTACTTTAGGGTATTTGGGTGTAAGGTACATATCCTAAATACTAAGGATTACCTAGGTAAATTTACATCCAAAACCACGACCGGAATCTTTCTAGGATACTCGACTACAAGTAGAGCTTATAGAGTATATAACCATGACACCCTTAGAGTTGAGGAGACTATCAATGTAGTATTTGATGAAGGACATGAACCTACAAAACCCCCGGCAACCCCAATTAGCGAGCCTACTCATACTAGACCTAACTCTGACCCTGAGATCGAGTCTCATCCACATCAACCAACTTCTCTTATCGACCAAGTGACAAGTGATCCGAGTCAAACTAGTGTTCAACCAAGTCACACCATTGATCAAGCATTAGGTGACACAAACCCAACCCAATCTAGGATTCAGACTAACCACCCTATCGATCAAGTGATAGGAGATCCTAATCTAGGAGTTCGAACTAGAGCCTCCTATAGGAATCTTAGTCAAATTTCCTTAATTTCAAAGATAGAACCCAAATCAATTGAACAAGCTCTTCTTGATCCCGATTGGATTATTGCAATGCAAGAAGAGCTAGCTCAATTTACGAGGAATGAAGTGTGGGAATTAGTACCACCACCTAAAGACAAAACGATAATTGGAACAAGGTGGGTGTTTCGAAATAAGCTTGATGATAAAGGTGAAGTAGTTAGAAACAAGGCTAGGTTAGTCGCCAAAGGGTTTAGTCAAGTCGAAGGCTTAGATTACGATGAAACCTATGCCCCAGTAGCTAGACTCGAATCCATTCGAATGTTGCTAGCTTATGCCGCACATCGAGGATTTAAGTTGTTTCAAATGGATGTTAAGTCGGCATTCTTAAATGGATACATTAAAGAAGAAGTTTATGTTAGCCAACCCCCCGGATTCGAAAATCTAGATAAACCCGACCATGTTCTAAAACTTAAGAAAGCTCTCTATGGACTTAAACAAGCTCCGAGCTTGGTACGAGAGACTTTCAATCCATCTTAAGTCAAAAGGGTTTAACCAAGGCTTAGTTGACCCAACTCTTCGTAAAAACCTTAGGTAAAGAAATATTCATAGCTCAAATTTACGAGATTTAGCGATATAATTTTGGAACCTCTAACTCACCTTTACTAAACGAGTTCGTTTCACTCATGGAAAGTGAGTTTGAAATGAACTTAGTAGGTAGTTAAGTTTCTTTTAGGTCTACAAATTAAACAAACTAAGGATGGTATATACCTATATCAACAAAAATACACTAAGGAGTTAATTAAAAGATTTGGAATGCAAGATGCTAAGATAATAAACACCCCAATGGCGATTAATGTTAACATAGGAGAAGACCTAGAAAGTAAGTCCATTGACTTAAAGTACTATAGAGCGATAGGAAGTCTTCTATACTTAATCATGTAGCTAATTCGACATCCTATGCGAAGAAGTATGTGCGCCAGGTTTCAAACTTGTGCTAAGGAGTCTCACCTAACCCTAGTTAAGCGTATCCTTAGATATCTTAAGGGTACACTTAACGCTGGTATTTGGTACCCTAGATCTACGGAGTTCGAACTAATCGGCTACTCCGATTCGGATTATGCCGGTAGTAAACTCGATAGAAAGAGCACGAGTGGTTGTTGTCAACTACTCCTCAAGTCTAGTGAGTTGTGCGAAGAGAAGCAACATTGTGTTGCCTTATCTACCACCAAAGCCGAATACGTTGCGATGGGTGAGTGTGTAACTCAGCTTCTTTGGATGAAGCACACTCTCCGAGACTTTAGGTTGGACTTCACCAAAACTAAAATTTTTGTAGACAACATAAGTTCGATAAATCTAACTAAGAAGCCTATATGCCATTCAAGAACAAAGCATATAGAGGTAAAACACCATTTCATTCGAGAACATGTAGCCAACGGCTCCATACAACTCGAATATGTTGACTCGAAGTCTAACCTAGCAGACATATTTACTAAACCACTACCCGAAGCCGAATTTAGTCTCTTGAGACGAAAATTAGGCATGTGCGTAATAGAATAGGAACTTGCAAATTATATTTTCTTACTACTATTTCTTACTTTTTCATGGAACTAGCATAGGACATACCTTAGATATCATGCACCTATAGATTTAAGGAGCCAATACATCTCACAACACATAGGACTAATGTTTTTGTGTACTTAGCCACGTAGATGGGCGTGAGATGTTAGGACCTTACTCCTGGTTCCAGATGTAGAGCTAGTGCATCGCTATGAACCATGGGGTATAATCATACATACTAACCGACTCCGACCAGGACTGGTTGATCCTTCATATCAATCAAGCCAAATATGAGTCGAACATTTCATAGATGAGCTTATTTTCAATATACTATTTTTTAATAAAAAAATGTGGAACATGCTTGGACTTTAAATTTAGCAATTATTTTGATTTCCACACACCCCTTACTCTTTTCGATATACGGCAAAAGGGGGAGAAAAAGGCCAAAGTTAAGGGGTCAAATTTTTTTATAACTTAACTCTTACTTCATATGTAAACCAAAAGTTAACTTGAAGTTTTGAAAACTTAACAAAGGCCAAGTTAAGAGAATTCTTAACTTATTTATGTCGTTAGTGTTTTACTTAAGGGGGAGAAAGGGCTTAACTAAAACGTTTTACTAAAGCTAATTTTAAGTAATGTTAATTACTTAAAGCAACCCTCAAGGGGGAGGATTAAGGTCTTTCTTCAAAGACTCACCCGCGGTCCAAGGGGAGGTTTCCTCAAGAGTACTTGAAGAAAATCCTTACTACTCCAACTTAATCTTCATTTTTTTTTCTCTCACATTATTATTCTTCATGCTTGCTTAACTTTGTATGTGGGTTTGCCATAAATCAAAAAGGGGGAGATTGTTGGTGCAGTGGGCACCTAAGTCGAACCTATGTTTTGATTATAGCAAACGATACAAAGTTAAGCTTATATTGTTATCTCACGAGCTAAATCAAGTGTGCAGAAAAGTCTCAATGCTGGAGCTGAAGGCTAGCGACACCCGGAGGAAGCCGCGGTGGTCGGGCGACACTCGAGTTACTTCGGAGGGAGCCGAAGGAATCGAGTGGAAGGCCGGAAGCAAAAGCGACAAGTAAGTATCGAGGTAAGCTCGTGTGTGCAAGCGTAAGTGAGGTCGTGTCCTTTATGCGGGGGACGTCCTTAGGCGACGATCAACCCAAGACTTCCCATGGAAGGTCTATGTTGAGATCGAACGGCAAGTGGCCGTCAATTCACTTGTATTTTGAGCTAAACTCCTTTTAGTCAAAAAGCCAGTTCAGCGTGGCGATTCAGTTCAACCGGCCAGTTCAACCGGTGGTCAAAAATCAGCCTCGAGGAGTCAAGCTTTATCACCATTTTTCAAGGAGTTTTGTGCCCATTTGTGATTGGTTGAAGACCCATTCGTTGAGGGGCTTATAGGCTATAAAAGGAGGGCCAAACCTAGGGTTTTTCATCAATTCAAAAGCTTCCAAGTGCTTCCGATACGCTACGAGTCTCCGACATCCCTACGACGAAGCGCTGCCGAGACGACGACTCAAGCTCCAAATTTCAAGCATTCAATAGTCGTCGGTATAAATTTTATAAGTTGTTTTTATTTCAAGCTTTAAATCATATCAAGGAGAGGGGGAGTGTCCCTCTACCTTGAGTAATTATCGAGTTTTGTATTCGTTTAACTCCTACCTCCAACGAGGAGGAGTTTGGTTAGTATTTTGCCCTCCGTGCGTGGTCAAGGACCACTAGGGCCTTGGAGTAGTAGCCGTAGGCTACGAACCAAGTAAAAAACCCTCGTGTTTTATTTATTTATTGCTATCTTTCTGCTGCGTTTACTCGTGCCAATTCGAACGATTACGAAAAAGTTTTTATCGCTATTCACCCCCCCCTCTAGCGCTCAAATCGATCCAACAGATTATACAATATATATTCATACACACACATGCATAATCAAAACAAATAAGAACATGCTCAGATCTGTACATAAAGTTAAAATAACTTTATACCTTACGATCTTCTACCGTATGTCCTATCCTTCTCGTGGACGACATGTGGACGAAGATCCTCCACGAGTAGAAGCCTTCTAGATCGCTTTCTTCTCTACCTTGTCCGCTGCGAACAAAGATAAGAACTTACAAATACCTTTCCTATCTAGAACCGGCCACCAAATTAGGGAATTTGATGCAACCGCCGGCCAAGGAATGAATGGATGAAGCGCCGGCCACCAATACAAAGGGAACCGCCGGCCACCTTGGAGATTGGAGGAAGATGATCACCGGCCACCTATGGAAGATGAACCACCGGCCAAGGAATAAGAGAGAGAGGCTTAAGAGGCTTTGAGAGTGAGTGCCGGCCAAGTCTTGAAGGAGGAAGAGGGGCGCCGGCAACACAACTTGAAGGAAGATGGTTGCCGCCCAACACCAACTCCCAAACCCTAGCCGCCCACTTTTGGATTAGCCAAAACCCTAATTCCCTTTCGAAAAACCAATACATGCCGCCCAAGCCTAAGCCCCCAATTTATAGAATTAGGCTTAAGCCTCCTTTAATCTCCACCGTCGGATCTAGGGATTTAATCTCCACCGTCGGATCTAGGGTTTTATCCCAACCGTCGGATCTAGGGTTTAATCCCAACCTTCGGATCTAGGATTTCATCCCAACCGTCGGATCTAAGGTTTCATCCCAACCGTCAGATCTAGGGTTTTATCCCAACCGTCGGATCTAGGGATTTAATCCTAACCGTTGATTCTAGGATTTCATCCTAACCATCGGATCTAGGGATTTAATCCCAACCATTGGTTCTAGGGTTTCATCCAACCATCGGATCTAGAGATTTAATCCCAACCGTTGGTTCTAGGTTTTGTTTTACATTCTTGGATCTAGACTTCATAAGGATTATATTAGGCTACGATAGGGACCATAAGGAGGAGTTTGGTCTTGGCCACCCGATGGATCGGAACCCCACAAACTTGATCCATCAATGATGTTCCATTCCACTAGAGGATCATCATTGAACTACCTCACCAACCCCCATAAATCAATATGGGCTCCATATATTATTTGTACATTAATCTCCCCGTGTTTAAGATATCGAATGTCTGTCAATTAATTGATTTACTGACCATCAATTAATTAACATCTAATTCCTCGAGTAGTACCACTCAACCTTATCATCATGTTGACTAAGTCAACCAGCTGGGTTTCCATGATGAACCTTATGAGCTCCTCAAGGGGACATCATCAACCTAATATATAGGACACGGTTTCCTCCTATAATCAATGGCACACCATGTAAATAATATTATTTACCAACTTACCGGGCATATTGATTTAATCCATCTAAATCTCACCCACTGGTAAATCAAAGAAATAAATACTAAGTACATGTGCCCATTATTATATCGGGATTAAGAGCATGTACAACATAATATCCGAGATCCGATTCAATTATGTAGTCAGTACTAAATTGAATCACCTCTATGTCGGTCCTACTCAATACACCTAAGTGTACTAGTGTAACTCTATGTTCAAGATAAAGCAATACCAAGCTACACTACAACCATGCCAATGGTTTGTCCAAAACCATCTTGGTTGTGAGCCTTTACTTATATTTTATAAGGTACTGATAACATGATCTTCTGTGCCACACCAAGCACCATGTTATCTACAATGTAAAATATTAGACAATATGCACACATATATAATGAATATATAAAATGCAAACAATGATCATGTGATTCTTATTTCAAAATAAAATGTTCATACAAAAAGAACTAGGCTTTCAGTATACATTCCAATAATCTCCCACTTATACTAAAAGACTATGCTGTCATCACTCTGCCATACATCTAATCCCCATGTCCTCCACATGCCTATCAAACGCTTTCGCTGGAAGGGCCTTAGTGAATGGATCCGCCAGGTTATCCTCTGATGCAATCTTGGCGACAGCAACTTCTCCTCGCTTTACGATCTCTCGTATGAGGTGGTACTTGCGCTCTATGTGTTTACTCACCTTATGGGCTCGTGGTTCCTTCGAGTTTGCAACTGCACCACTGTTATCACAATAAATTGTGATAGTTCTGGGCAAACCAGGAATCACATCCAAGTCCATCAAGAAGTTCTTGAGCCATACAGCCTTTGCCGCCTCGTAGGTCGCCACATACTCACTTTCCATGGTAGAGTCCGCCACGCATTTCGCTGACACTCCTCCATACTATGGCTCCACCTCCAAAAGTAAACACAAACCCCGAGGTAGACTTACTCTTGTCCCTATCCGATTGGAAATCCAATCCGTAACCCATGTGGACTAATTGATCTCGCCTTAGAAATCAAAGATATAATCGCTAGTCCTTCTCGTACTTCAATATATGCTTTACACGCCCAATGTCCTCGTCAGATTACTCGAGATTCTGCTAACCATGCCCACAAAGCAGTATATCCTGCCTCGCATATAGCATAGCATACATAAGGCTTCCTACTGCCGAAGCATAAGGAATCGCCTTCATGTCCTCTATCTCCTTTGATGTTTTGGGACACATATCTTTAGATAAAGTTACTCCATGCCTAAAAGGTAGAAAACCTTTCTTTGAGTTCTGCATGCTAAACTAGCAAGGATAGTGTAAATGTATGAATTTTGAGATAAGCAAAACATCCTTTTCTTGATCCCTTATAACTTTGATCCCAAGGATGTGTCCCACTTCTCCCAAGTCCTTCATGTCAAACCTGTTTGGACAACCATACTTACGTCCTGATAACACTTTGATATTGTTGCCAACTAACAAAATGTCATCTACGATAGTACAAGAAACACCACTACATTTCACATCTCTTGTATACACAAGGCTCATCCGACTTTGAATAAATCCATATGATTGGATTACCTCATCAAAGCGGATGTTCCAAGATCTAGAAGCTTGCTTCAATCCATAAATGGACCGATTAAGCTTACATACAAGATGCTCTTTGCCTTTAGCAATGAATCCTCCGGCCGCATATAGATGTTCTCCTCAAGACTTCAAGGAAAGCCGCTTGACATCCATCCGCCATATCTCATAATCCATATGAGTGCTATAGATAAGAGAATCCGGATAGACTTAAGCATAGCTACCGAAAAAGGTCTCCTCATAATCGATACCCTCTTCCGAGTATACCCTTTCGCAACAAGCCTAGCTTTGAAGGTCTCAACCTTCCCGCCTACTCCTCTCTTTCTCTTGTAGATCCACTTGCATCCAATGGTTTTTACACCATCGTGGCTCTACTAGCTCCTGCACTGATTAGACTGATTAGAATCCATAGATTCTATCTCCAATTCATCGCTCTTTGCCAAGATATCGTGATCTCTATCTTGGATTGCCTCGTCATATGTCCAGGATCAGTTCATGTTCACTGTGTGACTAAGTCCAAGACTCTCCCAAAAACATGAATCATCGGGTTGTCTAACAACCCTCCCACTACGACGAGGTGCCTCCTGTGTATGCTCGTGACACGGTGCGTGACTTGTGGTGTCTCCTCTTGTACGGTGGTACAAGTCGGACTTCCCTGTATCTCCTCAAGAACAATCCTACTCGTGGGCTTGTGGTTCATCACATAGTCCTCCTCTAGAAATCGCATTCGTACTCACGATCACCTTCTCGATCTCTAGGACTATAGAATAAACCACCCTTCGCTCCCTTAGGTAGCCAACAAACAAGCGCACATGCGAGATTCCAACTTACCAAAGATCTCCCTTCAAAGACATGTGCTGGACTACCCCAAATCCGAATATGTCTTAGACTAGGCTTTCGCCCAGTCCACAACTCTGTGGGAGTAGAGGGTACTGACTTAGATGGAACCAAGTTCAGAATGTGTGCTGCTGTTTCCAGAGCAAACCCCCAGAACGAATCAGGTAACTCAGAATAACTCATCATAGATCTGACCATCTCCATAAGAGTCCTGTTCCTTCGCTCCGCCACACCATTCTACTGGGGTGTGCCAGGTGCGGACAATTGGGATTGAATCCCAGCCTCTGATAAGTAACTCCTAAACTCTCCCAAGAGGTACTCGCCACCACGATCAGATCGTAATGTCTTGATACTTTTACCTTGACGGTTCTCCACATCATCCTTGAATTCTTTGAACCTGTCAAAGCATTCAGACTTGCGGCGCATCAAGTAAATGTATCCATATCTTGAATAATCGTCTATAAAAGAGACGAAATATTCAAAACCACCTCTTGCCTGGATAGACATAGGACCGCACAAATCAGAATGAACCAATTCTAACACATCTTTGGCTCTATACCCCTTGGCCTTGAAAGGCCTCTTGGTCATTTTACCTTCCAAGCAAGATTCGCAGGTTGGGAGATCCTCCACCACTAATGAACCCAAAGGTCCATCAGCTATCAACCTTTGAATTCTACTTAGGTTAATATGACCAAGCCTTAGATGCCAAAGATATGTTTGGTTCATTTGCGAAGGTTCTTTTCTCTTATTAGATTTAGAAGATGAGCTATTTACTTCTATTTGCATCATGAGTTTTTGGTTCAAGAGTATATAAATTGCCAACCAATGTACCAGAACAGATAATCTCCCTATTCCTTTTTATAATCACCTTGTCATTAAAAGAAACAGAATATCCATCCATAAACAATTTAGAAACTGAAATTAAATTCTTTCTAAAAGTAGGTACATAAAGACAATTTCTTAAAACCAAAAATTTATTCCTATCAAAAGATAAATAAACGTCTCCCACTGCAATAGCCGCCACCTTTGAAGCATTGCCCATGAAGACGGTAATCTCTCCTCCTAGTCGGGTTTCCTGGAACCCCTGCAAAGTATTGCAGACATGATCAGTGGCTCCTATATCTACACACCAGGCATTGGTAGATAACACCGCTAAACATGTTTCAACAACTAAACAAGAAGATATACCTTTGTTCTTTCGGCGAGGACAGTCCGCCTTCCAATGTCCAGTCTGCTTGCAAGTGAAGCACTTGCCTTTCGACTTCTTCACTCTCGCCGAGGTCCCATCGCCACCTTCTTCGCTCCACCTTGCTTCTTCTTCTTCTTACCTTTCGGTTTAGAGGAAGAAACCTTCGAGCGACCATGGCTTGAGAACTCGACGAAAAGCCCTCTCACGCCTGAGTTCTCACAAGCTCCGCCAACGAATACAACCTCTTGTTCATGTTGTAGTTGAGGCGAATCCGCCAAAACTCCTAGGCAGAGACAGAGAATGATATCGACCTGGGTTTCCCCATCGATCTCAGCTCCGAGGACTTCCATCTCATTAAGATGAGCCATCATCTTGAGAACATGATCCCTAACGGGTGTTCCCTCGACCATGGTGGTGGTCATCAAGTTTCTCATTGCCTCCTGCCTAGCCGCCCTACTCTGATGTCCGAAAAGTTCCTTGAGATTGAACATCATGTCATAAGCAGTGGCTATGGCCTAATGCTGATGTTGCAGCACATTTGACATAGATGCCAAAATGTAACACCGCGCCATCTCATCTGCCTTAACCCACTTCTTATAACGTTCTTTCTCCTTTTCATCAGAGTCATCGGTGGGCTTAGGAGGACAGACCTCGAAGAGTACAAATTTGTACTCTTCCGCAGTTAAGACAATATCCAGGTTTCTTTTCCAATCAATGTAGTTTGGACCAGTAAGTTTGTTTTCTTTTAAAATCACAGCAAGTGGGTTGAAAGCCATTTGAAAATCCTAAAAATCACAATGATCAAAAAATATTAGATTTCAAATATTATTGATTCCTCAAAACAATAAAATCCCGAAATCAACCAACACCTCAAAACACCGAGAATATCGCATGCCACGATAGTGTCGACGTATACGAATTCTACATTTGTAAGAGGAGGTTTTACCCATTAATTTTATTATCTTGTCAACCTTACTTTTTGACAAATAAAATTAATAGTTGGTTCCTCTTTAGCCCTACAAATAAAAGCAGTGACTCCGATGGGGAGGATACTTTTATTTGCATCTAAGTGTGCACAATTACACGATACTAAGGGAATTATTTCGGATTATGTGCCTTACCGATGGGGAAGTACACACGCTCCTAAATAATTTCCTATAACCATTATTTGACCTAGTGATCCGCAAACAAACCCATCCGATGGGGAGGAAGACACTCAAAGCCAACGCGCAAGTTTGTTGCATCACATGTCAAATTGTAATGGAGGCCGCGGGAATTAATTAAAATATCTCTCTCCCACTTAGTAAATTGCAATCGAGGAATTTTAAACATACACAACATGCATATAAAACAAATAAGCAATAAATATGGAAAAAAACAGAATTTTTTTTCCAACTATTATGGCATTGTCCTCCAATATGCATCCCGTCGTGTCGCCACCTCGTCCGCTCCACCTTTTCCCGTGCACAAGTCACCAAAGATATCCGAGCCGAGATAAATCATTTTATTTACATCCATCGATCCTATACTCCACTAAGGAGTGTACAAATAATCTAGATCAAAAGTAAACTAAAATGATCGGCTAAACAATGTCGTATTTAATTACAAAAATTAAATACTAATCTAGCCTCGTCAACCCTGAGGATTCAAATAATAAATTTTTACACACATTCATTCACATACACACATATGGCCATAATAGTTGGATCTTATGCCTGCAACCAAAGAGTTAAACTACGCATATCCTACTATTATCCGGCACATATAATATATGAAAAATGCATAAAAAAATAACCGAATCCTAAACACACAAAACCGGAAACCGTGGCTCTGATACCAATTGAAGGATGTCGCTTCGGAGGCTCATTGCTCCCATGTCCCCGGATTAAAATTTTCACTAATGAAAGAATTAATCCGGATGGGATGAGCTTCCTTAGCACAACCTATTCATCATCGTGCTAACAACTTGAGTGGTCGCTTGAAAAAACTAGTTGTTCAAGCAACACAACTCTTCTAGTTGGTTAGCCGCGGAAGAGACGACGGATGGATCGCCGGTTTTTGTGTTTGTCTTCGGGGTCCATGATTATACAATATATATTCATACACACACATGCATAATCAAAACAAATAAGAACATGCTCAGATCTGTACATAAAGTTAAAATAACTTTATACCTTACGATCTTCTACCGTATATCCTATCTTTCTCGTGGACGACGTGTGGACGAAGATCCTCCACGAGTAGAAGCCTTCTAGATTGCTTTCTTCTCTACCTTGTCCGCTGCGAACAAAGAGAAGAACTTACAAATACCTTTCCTATCTAGAACCGGCCACCAAATTAGGGAATTTGATGCAACCGCCGGCCAAGGAATGAATGGATGAAGCGTCGGCCACCAATACAAAGGGAACCGTCGGCCACCTTGGAGATTGGAGGAAGATGATCGCCGGCCACCTATGGAAGATGAACCACCGACCAAGGAATAAGAGAGAGAGGCTTGAGAGGCTTTGAGAGTGAGTGCCAGCCAAGTCTTGAAGGAGGAAGAGGGGCGCCGGCAACACAACTTGAAGGAAGATGATTGCCGCCCAACACCAACTCCCAAACCCTAGCCGCCGACTCTTGGATTAGCCAAAACCCTAATTCCCTTTCGAAAAACCAATACATGTTGCCCAAGCCTAAGCCCCCTATTTATAGAATTAGGCTTAAGCCTCCTTTAATCTCCACCGTCGGATCTAGGGATTTAATCTCCACCGTCGGATCTAGGGTTTTATCCCAACCGTCGGATCTAGGGTTTAATCCCAACCTTCGGATCTAGGATTTCATCCCAACCGTCGGATCTAAGGTTTCATCCCAACCGTCGGATCTAGGGTTTTATCCCAACAGTCGGATCTAGGGATTTAATCCTAACCGTCGATTCTAGGATTTCATCCTAACCATCGGATCTAGGGATTTAATCCCAACCGTTGGTTCTAGGGTTTCATCCAACCATCGGATCTAGGGATTTAATCCCAACCGTTGGTTCTAGGTTTTGTTTTACATTCTTGGATCTAGACTTCATAAGGATTATATTAGGCTACGATAGGGACCATAAGGAGGAGTTGGGTCTTGGCCACCCGATGGATCGGAACCACACAAACTTGATCCATCAATGATGTTCCATTCCACTAGAGGATCATCATTGAACTACCTCACTAATCCCCATAAATCAATATGGGCTCCATATATTATTTGTATATTAATCTCCCCGTGTTTAAGATATCGAATGCCCGTCAATTAATTGATTTACTGACCATCAATTAATTAACATCTAATTCCTCGAGTAGTACCACTCAACTTTATCATCATGTTGACTAAGTCAACCAGCTGGGTTTACATGATGAACCTTATGAGCTCCTCAAGGGGACATCATCAACCTAATATATAGGACACGGTTTCCTCCTATAATCAATGGCACACCATGTAAATAATATTATTTACCAACTTACCGGGCATATTGATTTAATCCATCTAAATCTCACCCACTGGTAAATCAAAGAAATAAATACTAAGTACATGTGCCCGTTATTATATCGGGATTAAGAGCATGTACAACATAATATCCGAGGTCCGATTCAATTATGTAGTCAGTACTAAATTGAATCACCTCTATGTCGGTCCTACTCAATACACCTATGTGTACTAGTGTAACTCTATGTTCAAGATAAAACAATACCAAGCTACACTACAACCATGTCAATGGTTTGTCCAAAACCATCTTGGTTGTGAGCCTTTACTTATATTTTACAAGGTACTGATAACATGATCTTCTGTGCCACACCAAGCACCATGTTATCTACAATGTAAAATATTAGAAAATATGTACACATATATAATGAATATATAAAATGCAAACAATGATCATGTGATTCTTATTTCAAAATAAAATGTTGATACAAAAAGAACTAGGCTTTCAGTATACATTCCAACAATCATGATGTCATGGCATATGATGAAATTTAAGAACACATGACATCTAAAATAATCCTAAACAGTAACATGACATGGTATATGATAGGATGCAATTTCATGTCATGATATATCAACTTTCATAAGCAATACAATCATACAAGTACTCATCCAAACACACAAGATTTTCATAAACAAAAATTTCATTTAACTTAAAAGATTTTAGTCTTTTACATTCAAAATGGAGATTGGCTATGCTCAATCTCACTACAAAAACTGACAATTATAGAAAATCTAACATCCTATATATCTAATCGTCTGCAGGAGGTGGCGGTGGAGGAGACTGCTGATTCAGGGTCCAGGCCCGCATCATCTCTAACATATCGAGCTGATGCTGCTCTATGCGGCTCTGGGACTCCTCCATCCTATCAAGATGTGCGCCGAAGGATGCCTGACATGCCAATAACTCTAACAGCCTAAAGTCAACCGACTACTGATAATCCTGAAATCTGGACTCCAACCGGCCACGACGATCATCTGATGGACCCGCCGCTGATGCATCTGCCGGCATCTGATCGTCCTCATCAGCGTAGTCCTCTGCTGTATCTCTGGGTACTGGAGGAGGCTCTCTGCATGCCTTGGGTGGTGGTCGTGGCGCCAACTCCATCTGGTCAGGCCCCATCCATAGCTTTGCTAACGAGAAGTTACGAACTGATATACAGTCGTACACCTCCGATAGCGCTCTCAGAGAACCCCTGTGGATGTTGACGCCTACAGACTCTAGCCATGCGGTAATGATATGACCAAATGACATATGCACTTTCCCTTGTACAGGGGAAATGAAGTGCACAATGCAGTGGAAAATGTTTAATGCAAAGTTTATATCTAACTTATGACGCATGACATATAGAAGAAAAAGATGGGGAGGTCGAATCTTGGCCAGACCCCGAGTGACAATGGAAAGAAAACACCCAACAATGACCTTGTAAAGGACATTGTCAGGTGCAGATAATTCAGTGATAGGGAATAAGTTTTGGGCCGGTGGACGAGGATAACCAAAGATATGCTCATGCATGGACTCCATAGAGATATGGGCAAAAGGCTCAGGTAAAGGGAAATCCATGGTAGGGTAACAGATAAAAGTGTCATCTGAGGGCTTACACTCGAGAAACTCCTGCAGTATCGCAGGAGTGAACTCTAACTCGCGTTTTGCAATGTGAGTAGTGTAAGTAGGGTCATCATCCACTTTTTTAAGGTTTTGATAAAACTCCTTGAGGAGGTCATCATTAATGGGATGTGTGCAAAGGACAACTTTCATTAGATTATAATATGCAATTAGTTCCATGACATCACTACAGTGACGATTGAAGAAATCCCTGTCGATGTACCTAACCAACATTGGTTGGTACAATCGAGATTCACCCTCAGGTGGATCATTCCTACGGGCTCTCCTATTATGAATGCAATGTATGATATGACATGCAAGGACAATAATACACGATTAGATAAAACTAAATTGTAATGGAAAGGAAAATTAGAGCTTGGGTAAAAGAAATTGTTACTTAGGTGCCATTTGAAGGTGTGGCCGGAGGGAAAACTCAGATGTTGCTGGGGGGTCGCCGGAAAACTCGCCGGAGAACTCAGACGCCGGAACCCTAATCGGAACAAGGAAAAAATAAACCCTAAAACATGTGAACTAGGGCTCAAAACAAGTGAAAAATGGAAGAGGAGAGGCTTATCTATCAAACCTAACACTTTGGGCGGTTGGCACGGCCGGAAGAATTGGTCGAAGAAGGAGAGCGATCGGAGAAGGAGAAGAAAGGTCGAAGGCGTATCGCGTGAAGACGCCGAACCCTAGCGGTTCGGCGTTATAAAATCGCGATGCAGTCGACTGATGTGCAGCATCAGTCGACTGATCGTGGTTTGTTACCGGGTTTACCAAGCCGACAGTCGACTGATCCAGCCAGGCAATCATCACGAACCTTAGTGACGTGCTACGATAGCATCGATCGTGATGTTGCTCATCGATCGTGATATACGCATCACTCATCGCTCGTCGAGCACTCATTGATGACTCGGTCCTCGGTGAAGCGATACTATCGGTCGGTGATGTAACCCATCGATCGTGATGTTCAAGCGATCGAGTCATGAAGCGACACTCGATGATGACCGCATCATATCGTGCTCTGATGTTATCGATCGGTGATAAGCTGTATCGATCGTGATATCTGATTTCCAGTTCTGAAATTCTGAAAATCTCGATTTCTTCATCTAATTTGTTCCATTTTATCATGTTTATTCTTGTATGTCGAATATATTGATGATATACTTACATTCATGTATTCGTTAATGTATTTTAATGTTTTATTTCATTTTTGCAAACATTAACATTCAATGATTTCCAAATCCTAACATCTCACCCTTTCTAAGTGTTGAAATACACAATCAAGGTAAAAGACTTGTTTTGTGAGATGCAATCCATCCTAGACATTCCTTCCATGCAACCATATGGTGAAACATGTGAAGCATGGTGAGTACTAGACATCAAGTTGTGTGGCACTTGAGTATCACTCTAGATATTACTTTTACATCTCAAGCACACATCTCTTGATACATGAACTTCTAAAGTGTGCCAACAATCAAAGTTACACACTATGACCTCTAAATCTAGATTGTGTCAATTTTATTGATTTTCATGTTTTCAAGATATATATATTGACACATCCTAAAATCCTCCAAGATTAAGGCTCAAATGTCTTTCCAAGGCACCCATAACCTTGAAAATAACCTAAAGTGCCACCTTTACCATGGTTGAGTTACCTACTCATCCAATCATGGTTAGCACATTCTAATCCATTTAACGTGAATCAATCACGCTCTTTGGAACCCAAAACATATTCGAGCTCCTAGGGTTAATTAGGTATTCCTTGGGGATAACCTCCCTAGATACCTTCCTAATGACCTTCCTAGGCTTATTTGCCTTGGTCATTTTGGTCTTGCCTAGGTTAACCTTAGGGATTGCCTCCCTAACAACCTTCTTAGTGGTCACCCTAGGTTTCTTCGAAACCTTGGCCATTAGGCACAAACCTTGGTCAACTCTAGGGATGACTTCCCCATTGACCTTGGTCTTCCTAGACCTAGTTAGTGTCCCATAGTCAAATGGAACACTATGGTAAGTCACCTTGGACTTAGGTTTGTGACCCAAACCATTATTGCCCTTGGTTGACTTTTGACACTTAGGTCCTAGGTGTTGACTTTGACTTCTTGACCTAAGAGTTTGACAATTAGACCCTTGAAATTGATTTTGTATCTTGTTTAGGGTCTTTTCCAATTTCTCAAGCCTTGTCCTCAAGGCTTGGTTCTCTAATTCTAATTGCCTAATTTTAGAATTTTTATTTAAATCTTGGGCATTGGACTTTCTTGGCATATGCCTAGTCCATTTTGGATTAAAACCTAGATGTTCTTGTATTTTCTTAATAGATTCCCTAGGTATGGTTTTTCTAGGGACATTAGTCTCAAATTTCTCCTTATTCTTAAGGTGAACATTCTTAGCTCCTAAACAAATATGTTTGTTATTTCTAGCATGCTCTTTATGATACATAGCACGATTGCTAAAATTAGTTCTAGCATGCTTTTTAATATTTAAATTAGACGGAGCATTATTTAAATATACCTTAGGGTTTGCCTTAGTGGCTCCCCCTACTTGTGATGCTCCTTCTTTGGTCTTTTTGCTTCCCCTAGGACATTGATTCCTATAATGTCCTTTTGCATTGCATTTGAAGCATATGATGTGCTCCTTGCTCTTGATATTTGGGGAACCAGCGTCCGTTGACTTTTGTTGACTTTTAGGCGCCGGAGGAGCTTTCTTAACCTTCTTTGGACATTTGCTCTTGTAATGTCCACTCTCTCTACACTCAAAGCAAATTATATGTTTTTTATTTAAAATCAAATTGCTTGAGTTACCTAGTTCGGTGGTGGAGACCGGAATTGAACTTTGGACTTCTTCATCTTGACCGGATGTCGAAGCTTCTTCTTGATGTTCCGGTATGAAGATTCTCTCCTCCCCCTCAATCCTTGAGGTGGATGCTTCTTCCACTTCCTCCACCTCTTCCGATCCGAAGGTTGACTCCTCACTTTCTTGTGAGGATGATGATGATTCTTCTTCGGTCTCCTCCTCTTCCAAGTCTTCTTGGACCGATTCGGGATTGTCGTGGAACTTGATCAACTTGTTCCACAACTCCTTGGCATCCCTATAGCTTCCTAATCTGGACAAAATATCGTTAGGTATCAAATCAATCAACATTTTTGTTACCTTAACGGTTGTCTTGAATTTTTCCCGTTGCTCCTCGGTCCATCTCTTCATCTTGAGGATTTTGTCGTTCTCTCCTCTCGGAGCATCAAAACCTATAGTCACGGCAAACCAATTTTCTATATTCTTCATTAGAAAATATTCCATCCTACCTTTCCAATATGCGAAATGTTCACGGTTGAAGGAAGGTGGAATGTTGACGTCGTCACCCAATTTTTCTTGGAAATCCATATTCTTCCCTCTAGCTTCTTGACTCCGGGTTGTTAATCCGTAGAAGAGCCCCGGGCTCTGATACCACTTGTTAGGAATATTTGGAACGGCTAGAGGGGGGTGAATAGCATTTTGCCCGTTCGTGGATGGAATTCGATCTCGTTCGATTCTACAATTTCGTTAGCGCAGCGGAAATAGAAAAGTAATAACGATAACGAAATGGACGACAAGCTAACACAATGATATAACGTGGTTCGGAACCGCACGGTTCCTACTCCACGGATCGAGCTCTAAAGAGCCCTAGTGATGCACACGCACTCACTAATGATAAACACTCCTTCTCGACACAAGTCGGAGGCGGAGAAACCCCGTACAAATATTTACAACAATAAACGAAAGGAATACAAGTAAAGAAAAGACTTTATAACACTTGTTTTGATTGCTTGAATGCTTGGTTGCTTGCTTGCACTTGGAGACCTGATTTGCACCAACAAATCGCCCCAATAGCCCTCAAGAACCGATGTCAAAATCCTCCATCACGAGCTCCTTATAACACTGAGACAACGGGTAATCCACGCCGAAAGATCCAACGGTTAGGACATCGCCGACCGATCATGGCCATCACGATCGATGAGCCATCACCGACCGCGCTCGCCTCAGTGAGTGAGACTCCATTCGCGGGTCGGTAATCCGAGCATCACCGATCGATCACATTATCGCCGATCGCTGCTCATCACCGATCGCTCAATAGTGGCAATGATCGCTAGGCCACTTCCGATCAAACCCTAGTTGATTCGCCGGGCCGATCCGCCATATGGCACCGGGCCGATCCGGCACACCTCAAACATGAGGTTTTAACCCAAGTATGGTGTCCCCATACTTGCTAGACCACCCTTAGCCTAGACCTAAGCCTTCTAGCTACCTCCATCAGCCTCACGCCTCTTGGATCCCTCCATGTCATCCATGACTTGTTCATCCATCGCGCTAGCCTTCAGGTGCTTCCATCGGCTATGTCATGCTAACAATGTCTACACCGCCAAGGCACATTGGACTTACGCCGCCAAGACTCCGCTTGGACTTTACGCCGCCAACCATTGGACTTATGCTGCCAAGACTACCGCTTGGACTTTACGCCGCCAATATCAATCCCCTTGGACTTCAAATGCCAACCCATGTTGGACTTTCCATGCCAAGACCATGCTTGGACTTTCCTTGCCAACCCATGTTGGACTTCTCAAATGCCAAGACCATGCTTGGACTTTCCCTTGCCAACCCATGTTGGACTTTTACATTGCCAAGACCCATGCTTGGACTTTTCCCTTGCCAACCCATGTTGGACTTTTCATGCCAAGACCCATGCTTGGACTTTTCATTTGCCAAGACCCATGCTTGGACTTTGCATTTGCCAAGTACCCAAGACTTGGACTTTTCCCATGACAATCACATTTTCATCCATTTTTGTCGAACATCAAAACATCACTCGAGTCAAACTCGAGTCTGGTCAATCGTGACCTGGGCCGATTTCACCAACAGATATTAAATCTTTAGATCCGACGGTGGAGATTAAATCTCTAGATCCGACGGTTGAGATTAAATCCCTAGATCTGATGGTTGAGATTAAATCTCTAGATCCGACGGTGGAGATTAAAAGGAGGTTTAAGCCTAGCTCTATAAATAAGTGCTAAGAGGCTTGAGAAAAAAACTTTGGGAGATTAGGGTTTTGGAGCTTGGCTTGAGAGGAGAGGTGGGCGGCTAACCTAGGGTTTGCTTCTTCCTAGTGGGCGGTGGCAAGACAATCCTAGGGTTTGGCCATCTTTGGTCGGCGACAACTCCACCATCTCTCTCTCTCTCTCTAGGTTGTCCGGCGACAACCTTCCTTCAAGGTTGGCCGACACTCCTCCACCTCTCTTTGGGCCGGCGGCAAGCCTCAAGTTTGGAGCTTGTTGGTTGGTCCTAGATAGAGTAGAGTTTTGTTTTATAATCTTCCTTTATTCGGGGTGAACAAAGAAAGGAAAAGTGGTGATCTAGGAGGCTTCGACTTTTGGAAGATCGTCGCCCATACGACATCCAAAAGGAGGAAGGACATACAATAGAAGATCAAGAGGTATAATACTTGTTTATATTCTTTTGTATTATGTCTATAATTGTTTTCAATTATATGCATGTTGTATGTTTTGTTATGTGGATAATTTACTTGGACCCCAAATACAAATGCAAAAACCGGCGATCCGTGCATCATCTATTCCGCGACTATTTAAAGAATAGAGATAGGTTGCTTGAACAACAAGTTTGTTCAAGTGACCACTCTAATCGAGTAGCACGACGATAAAACGGTTGCTTGGGTAATCCCTTTTTGTCTAGGATTAATTTTTTTTAATCCAGGGACGTAGACGGGATCACCATGAACAAGCGACCAAGTTGAAGTGGGAAGCGAAGTTTTCTACCTTCAACTGCCGTTGTATATGTTTGGAATGCTGGTGCAAACAAGGTTCCTTAGCCTGTGTTATAGTCCCATTGTTGTCACAATAAAGCTCTATAGTGTTCACGATGCTAGGAACTACACCAAACTCAGAAACAAACTTCCTGATCCAAACAGCCTCTTTTGCTGCATCAGAAGCAGCAATATACTCGGCCTCTATAGTAGAATCCGCGACTGTGTCTTACTTTGAACTCTTCCAGCTCACAGCACCACCATTCAAACAAAAGACATATCCTGACTGTGATCTATAATCGTCCATGTCCGTTTGGAAGCTAGCATCGCTATAACCCTTTACAGTGAGCTCCTCATTGCCTCCATATTTCAAGAAATATTCTTTAGTTCTTCTCAAGTACTTAAGAATATTCTTGACGGCTATCTAGTGACCGTCACCTAGATCTGACTAGTACCTACTCATCATGCTTAAAGCATATGAGACATCAGGACGAGTGCATAGCATAGCATACATAATATATCCTTTAGCAGATGCGTAAGGGATCTAATCCATGCATTCCCTTTCTTCCTTAGAAGAAGGGCATTGAGCCTTCGAAAGGCTCACACCATGTGACATTGGCAAAAATCCCTTCTTGGAGTTCTGCATGGCAAAACGTTTAAGCACCTTATCAATGTATGCACTCTGACTTAGGCCAAGCAATCTCTTATATCTATCTCTATAGATCTTAATGCCTAAAATGTAGGCTACTTCACCTAAGTCCTTCATTGAGAAATAATTCCCAAGCCAAGTCTTCACAAACTACAGCGTAGGAATGTCGTTTCCCATGAGAAGTATGTCATCAACATATAAGATAAGAAAGATAACTATGCTCCCACTAACCCTCTTATAGACACAGGGTTCATCTTCATTCTTGATGAAACCAAACTATTTAATCGCATCATCAAATCAAAGATTCCAGCTTCTAGATGTTTGCTTTAAACCATAAATGGACCTTTGCAACTTGCATACCTTACCAACATGCTTTGGATCTACAAACCCCTCAGGTTGTGTCATGTACACATCCTCGAGGAGGTTTCCATTTAGAAACACAATTTTGACATCCATTTGCTAGATCTCATAATCGTGGTAAGCTGCAATAGCAAGCATGATCCGAATAGACTTAAGCATCGCAACTGGTGAAAAAGTTTCATCATAGTCAATACCATGAATCTATTTGAAACCTTTAGCTACCAATCTCCCTTTATAGGTATGCATAAGGCCATCCATGTCAGTCTTTCTCTTAAAGACCCACTTACACCCAATGGGTTGACCCCTTCGAGTGGATCAACCAAAGTTCATACTTGGTTATGTACATGGATTCCATTTCAGATCTCATGGCCTCTAGCCATTTCTCAGAATCTGGGCTCATCACAGCTTCCTGATATAATGTAGGCTCATTCAACTCAACAAGTATAACATCATTATTGTCAGACAAGAGAAATGAATATCTCTCAGGCTGATGACGTATCCTATCAGACCTACAAAGAGGTTGGTCTACTTGAACAGGTTGATGCTCCACAACTTCTTATGCAACAATCTCATCATCCACAACACTTTGTAGTGCCTGTTCAATTTCCATCTCAGTGCTATCTTTATCTTGAATTTCTTCAAGATGTACTTTACTCCCACTAGTTCTTCTAGAGATGAACTCTCTTTCTAGAAATACTCTATTTCTAGCGACAAACACTTTGCATTGTGTGGGATTATAGAAGTAATATCCTTTCGTTTCCTTAGGATATCCTACAAAGTAGCACTTGTCCAATTTGGGGCCTAATTTATCGGAGACTTGACGTTGAACATAAGCCTCACATCCCCAAATCTTCATAAAAGACATCTTGGGACTCTTCCCAGTTCATATCGCATATAGTGTCTTTATGACTGCCTTAGATGGAATGCGGTTAAGTGTGAAAGCAGCCGTCTCTAAAGCGTAACCCCAAAAGAAAGAAGGAAGATTTGTGTGGATCATCATTGATCGTACCATATCTAATAATGTACGATTTCTCCTTTCTGATACACCATTCCACTGTGGTGTTCCAAGTGGAGTGAGTTGAGATCTAATCCCAAACTCAATGAGATAGTCACGAAAAGCTTGGCTAAGGTATTCCCCACCTCGATCTGATCAAAGCACTTTAATACTCTTACCAAGTTAGTTTTGTACTTCATTCATGAATTCTTTAAACTTTTCAAAGGATTCATATTTGTGTCTCATAAGATCATATCAATATCTACTAAAATCATCAGTAAAAGTAATAAAGTATTGACAACCTCCTCTGGATGCTACATTGAAAGGCCCACATACATCAGTATGTATGAGTTCTAACAAATCAATAGCTTGTTCGCCATGTCCACTAAATGGAGTCTTGGTCATCTTGCCTAGAAGACAAGATTCGCATGTCTCATATGATTCAAAATCAAATGTGTCCAGTAATCCATCCTTATGGAGTTGGGATATACGACTCTCATTTACATGACCCAGGCGACAATGTCAGAAATATGTTTGGTTCAAATCATTAGATTTGAACCGTTTGGTATTTATGTTATAGACTGGGGTTTCAAGATCTAGAAGATAGAGACCATTCACAAGATGTGCACTACAATAAAACATATCATGTAAATAAATGGAACAACACTTATCCTTTATTACAAATGAAAAACCTTTCTTGTCTAAACAAAAAATGGAGATAATGATTTTCATCAAGGTAGACACATAACTACAGTCCTCTAATTCTAAGATAAGCCCAGTGGGCAAAGATAAAGAATATGTCCCTACAACGATGGCAGCAACTTTTGCTCTATTGCCTACCCGTAGGTCCACTTCACCCTTCATCAATGATCTAGTCTTTTGAAGGCCCTGCACATTGGTACAAATGTGAGAAGCACAACCAATATCTAATACCCAAGAAGACAAGATAGATAAATTGACTTTTATAACATATATACTTGAGGCAGAAGTCTCACTTCTCTTCTTTTTCACCTCTTCCAGATATAGCTTGTAGTTTCTCTTTCAATGCCCAGTCTCACCGTAGTGGAAGCATTCCCCTTCCTTAGACACCCCTCCTTTGGGTTTCAATGCATTTTCCTTGCCTTTGCCTTTGGATTGGGTCTTACCCTTACCTTTAAACTTCTGCTTGCCTTTGCCTTTGTTCTTGTTCACCATCAAAATGGTGCCAGGATTTGCCTTCTTAAGGTTGAGTTCGGCAGTTCGTAACATGCTCAACAACTCAGGTAAAGGCTTGTCAATTTCATTCATGTTATAGTTCATGACAAATTGACTGTATCCTTTTGGCAGTGACTTCAGAACAAGGTCAGTGGCCAGCTCTTGGCCCAATGAAAATCCCAATCTCTATAGGTTCTCAACATACCCAATCATCTTGAGTACATGAGTGCCTACGGGAGTTTCCTCTTGCATTGGGATTTTCCCAATCAACGTACCCAATCTCTGAAATATACTTTTAGTACTTGTGCTACTTGAGTGTGCTATCTTTTACTCATATATTTGAGTGGAAAATTTGGGGACC
This sequence comes from Wurfbainia villosa, assembly GCA_025175895.1. NCBI lineage: Eukaryota > Viridiplantae > Streptophyta > Magnoliopsida > Zingiberales > Zingiberaceae > Wurfbainia > Wurfbainia villosa. Next base: position 29,481,933 of record CM045992.1, on the reverse strand, counting down.
AAATTTTTATTAGTGGGGGAGAATATAATATATCGAAAAAAAGTAAAATAATATATATATATATATATATATATATATATATATATATATAAGATTTGGGATAGAATTTTATTAGCCGGGATGAGGTCTAATTAATATTAATCATTCTGTTGATTAATTTAATTAATTATAAGATTATGTAAATTAAAAATCCTACTTAGAGTTTAATGAAAGCCTAAATTAGAAACCTATTTCCCTACTCCCGTGCGTCGCCTTCTTCCCGATCCGCCGTCGACCTCCCTTCCTTTTTCCTCTTCTCGCGTCGGCAACCCACGCATCGTCGCCCTTCGCACTTCGCAATGACCTCGTGACAGTCCACGATCGCTCGCAGCTCTCGCTCGAAGTGCCCTGCACTCCGTCTCCTCGCATGTCGACCAGCCTCCGTCGGCACGAGTTTGATCCAAGGTCGATCTCCACCTCGAGTTCGTGCCGCCAGCCCTGCGTCCAACCTCTGACACCTTTTCTACACCCACACAGGCGACACAATTAAAGGGATCAGCGCTCGTGCGCGCTGTCGATCTTCGCCCAGTCTTCGCCCTTCTTCCGCTGCCTCTCCTTTTTCCCTCAAGCATCGCCGGACCGGAGAGACTCATTGGTCGCTAGCCCTGTTGGAGCTACTCGTTGGTCGCTAGTCCTGTCAGAGCTACCTGTCATCGCCATCTTCGTCGAACAGCCACAACAACCCACCGATCGTGTGATGGGCGGTCCTTTTTGACTCCGATAGCAAGCGAAGCCGAGTTTCTCTCCATCACGAGTAGCAATTTGTAATGGTATTCTTGTTCTTTGCTCTGTTTGTTGATGGATCGAGTGTTTGGGAGGTTGATCGACCATAGCCCTATTATTGCTGGCAATTTCTCTTAGCCGACCTACTGCGATGAGGAGATTTTGCTATCGTTGGTCATCTGTGCGGAATACTTCAAGGCTATTATTCCTTACTTCAAGGTTGTTGTTCTTTTTCCTCCACCGCTCACAGTGAGTGACAGCTATTTCCGGTCTTCGTTGGTTGTTATTCTGCTGATAGGTACGAGTTTGATTCATTTCTATATTTGGTGGAGTAGATCGAGAGTGGTGTGTAAGCTGTGGATGTTGTAATTTTTGGATAGGAAGGGTGATCGGAACTCTATAGCTGAACAGATTTCCTATGGTGGATCGATTGGCAAGGTTGATACAACCTGCACGTCTCTGATTTCTGGTGATTGTAAAGACAATTGGTATTCTTCATAGCAGACGGGTATCTTTGATTTATCTTCTTTTAGATATTATCATATTGTTGTGCATCGTTTACTATAGCTAGTAATAGTTTTCTATGCTTTTAACTATCCTGGTATGTCACTACCTAGTACATGTTGTAGCCAATTTCATATGTTTATTATATTGGTGCTCTATCATTTTGATACTTGTCATTTGTTTATTTGGCACTAAGATGTTAGTAATATATGAGAGATGTCCTAAGGCAATCGCCTTATGTATGAACCATTTATATGATAAATGAAGATTCACTATTTGAGTATACATATTTATTGGATCTTAAACTCATTTACTGAATGTCCATGATACGATTCATAGCATGAGAGAATTTGTGATTGGATCACAACTAGTGAGTATCTCTACATGTGTAATTGTGATGTATCGGAATTATCCCTAGTCGATGAATTGATGGATTTGGACACCATCAATTCTGTCGAGACTAGCACGAGGTATACTCCTTGGTGTATCCAAGCAGCTGATTCTCACTGGCTGGAGACATAGTGATGTCCGGAGTTAATCGTGGATGCTAGTTATGGTAACTAGTTCATTGGAGTGACCAACCGTAAGACTTCATATGGTTTTCTGCATATATAGATATGTCAATGAAGTTCTTACTGTGGCTTAAGTGCGATGTTCCTTTGACTTGCGGTATTCAAGTCATCTTGATCATGGAGACTTATGCTTTGACATCTTAAGCAAACATCTCTAAGGAGATGTGGACCCGGATGATTGGGTATAAGTCAAGTGATCAAGGTGTTTGAATAGCCTATAAAGGATTCACCACTCCTTGCGAGGAGATGTATACCCATGGCCTCTCGTCGGATTGTTACTAAAGTCTTTGGCCAAAGCATTACATGTTTAGAGTAAGGTACTCTTCGATACATGTGGAGTAACTAGAATCTGTAGGACGAGGAAATGATACTTGGGCTAGGTGTGACGTAGTCAGCCTAGTGGGGACTGACACTATAGACCATGTCCTGAACCAAGTGGGTATAAGATGAGTGAAGGGAATGAGGCACGATTCATTCGAGCTACTGAAGGGTTTCAGAAATAGTTCGGGATCAACCGTTGATCTTTTCGGTTAATTGGGGATCATGATGTACTACTAGGTGCCACTCATGATCGTTCTATAATTAATGGTTAATTATAGACGGCCAACATAAACCGAGAACCTATTTGGTCACACGCACAATGAGTGTAATCCAAAGGATTTAAAATGAGCTTGAGAATGGGATTCTCAGACCGAGAGAAACTAGGTTTGGTTGGACCAAACATAAAGCAAGCATGAAATCGTTTAAGTCGCAATGGAAGTGTGGATGGGCTGCGTCTTATGAAGACGTAATGGATGGACCAAAATGGTTTGGTTCTAATCCAATGGATAAGAATAAACCAAAGGGTTTGGTTTATTTTAAACGAATGAACCAAAAGTTGGTTCGGTTCGTTTTAACTTAAAATAAACCATCATGGTTTGGTTTATTTTAACTTATCTTAATGGAGCGGATTAACGGGCTTTATGGATATGATCCATTAACCATTAAGAGAATTAGTTCTCTATAAAAGTGGGCTTAAGGGATTGTTAAACCCTAACTAATCCAAACCCTAGCCCCCCCTTGAGTTGCCGCCCACCTCCACCTTGGAGTTAATCGGCGCCAACCCTAAAGCTGCCGCCGCCCAGCTTTGTGCCGCCGTCCAAGACCCTTGCCGGCGTCCAAGCTCCAGCCGGTGAACCTCTGGCGACCCTCCGGTGATCTCCTATAGGTTCGGCATCAAGGTGAGCCTTTTCTCTCCTTGTTTTGGCCGGCGCCTACTCCTCCACCAAGCTGTCCAGTTTTCTGGACAGCTTCTTCTCCTCTCGTCGGAGCGTCGTTTGGACGACGGTTAGTGCTCCAACAGCGGCTAACATACCGAGGATTTGATATCCGGTAATCCTCTGAGGTGGAGGACGAAGGATTCGTCAATCGGTTGACGAATACCTCTCCGGAGAAGCGAGTCTTGAGGACTTGTTTTTAGGTCCGAATTTGGATTCGGATCGTGATCATCTCTCGATCACGTCGTCTTCAACACGAGGCTAGTAACCCGTACGAAGACGAAGCTCGTGGCTTGGTGAAGTCATCCCGAGGAGCTCGGCGTGGATACGGATAGAGACGATTCTTACGAGGATCATTCCGGTTGATGCCGTTCCCGCTACACGTCATACGAAAGGTATAACGTAGTTTAAATTCCTTTTATTGCAAATTTTAATTTACGGTTATGTCTACACTTGTTGTAATATGCATGCGTGTGTTGTGTGTATTGTAATAAATATAGATTTATTATTTTTAATTGCTTCCGCTGTGTTCATGTTTACGAAACATGATCGAACACACACACGCCGCGGTGCCGGAAACCCAACATAAGAGTAGTGACATACCTTACATACTGCGCATTGAATGAATAATGGATATACCTTGCATGTGTACCTAGACTTATGTACTTAGGTTATTTGATATGAACTCCTATTACTACATACCATAGGTAGTCATGGATTGACAGGTATATCGTGCATTAGTGATATGCACCATCTTGCATTATTGCATGACTGGCGATCATTGACTCCTCGGTAGGAGGTGATGCTACTTAGTAATTGAGTCCATTGTCAGTTACATTATCTACACACACAACCACTCATTGGTTAGTGGTATTTCAGGTGTGTGTGTAGTTGCTCTATCAAGGCTCCACGGTGGTTGCTCAGGTTATTGGTATTGCAACGTGGTAGCAGACAGGGATCCCTCCTTTGTCGCGAGACGAGGAGATGAGATGAGGTGATGTCCCCCATATACATACATGGGATAGGAGGGTGATACTCCACCAGCATCCTATCCACTCAGTCACATAGGTGTAGTGATGACAAAGTGCACAGTTATCACAACCCTACCCACTCGATCGACACACATGACATGTGGGTGGCTTGACTGGCGTCCGAGGAGACATAGGTCATTGCATCATGTGCATACACTTTTACTATATGCATTGCTTGTTGCACTTTTAGTTGTTGCATATGATTGTCATGCACATACAAGAGGTATTATGTAGTTTGATTTGGTTATTCTACATTTGCTTGTATGGATGTATTTTATATCAGCTTAGGTGATTCTGGTATGTACAATTTCAGGTATGTCTTTTTGTTCTTTTTGTTGAGAAAGTGTATCAGCATGATTATTATTGCTACTTATAGTTTACTATGCATGACTATTAGATATCCACTGAGTTTTACTCACTCCGTTGATATCTCTTTTATTTCAAGATGATGCCTTCCGGAGGGTGTAGGGAGTTGCTTCGGAGACTCATTGGCTCCCACTTCCCCGGATTAAAATTTTCACCAATGAAAGAACTAATCCGGATGGGATGAGTTTCCTTAGCACAACCTATTCGTCGTCGTGCTAACAACTTGAGTGATCGCTTGAACAAACTAGTTGTTCAAGCAACACAACTCTTCTAGTTGGTTAGCCGCGGAAGAGACGACGGACGGATCGCCATTTCTGTGCCCGCGATATCCTCTGGCAGTCGACTGCCATTCCATGGCAGTCTACTGCTGGGCATAAAACCCATCAGTCGGATACCAGTCGAACCCACTGATTCAGGAAGCGATCGCCATTCCATGGCAATGATCGAGGTGCGTGAAACTCAAACTTAACATAAGCCGATCGGGTAAACCTTAACCCTTGCGGTCAAGTTTCCGACACTCATCCATTCGGCCAAGTTCACCTAATGAGCTACTTACATTTCACTCATTCTCTCATCTCACTCGAAGTCCCTCGCCGAAGCTCTCTTCGTTCGCGGCCACGTCCCTCGGCAGCATCAGGCGCACGGCTCTGCAATGCTCCTTCGCGTCTCTTGCCTTCCGAAGTCTGCTTCCTTGGCTTCACTTCAAGTCATCTCGTCCGGCGATCCCTCGGATGCTCCAAGCGCACGGCTTCCGCAAAGTCATCCTTCACCGACTCAAGGACCGAGGTTGTGAGGGTGAACCCACCAAGGCTCCATGTGCGAATTACTAAGTCCTGCAAGACTCCAACGCACATATCAAATAAACATACCAACCTAACTTAAACCCTTTGCCACACCATCAAAACCATATTACGGCAAGAGATTGCCCTAACATTTAGGAGTAGTTTTTGCTCACATATCATTGTATTTTATACTTGTTTCATGCATATAGTACTTTATTTTGCATGCATTTCCTATTTTCTAGTTCGAAGATTTGCTCTTTATGCTTTTGTGTGTGGGACAACATTCTACGGGAAAAATGACGCACTTTTGGAGCAAAAGGAAGGCATTTGATAGCTGGAACAGAAGGACACATGACCTAACCCTATGGATCCACACGCCCGACCCCAGATCACAAACCAGTGCCACACACGGCCTGGCCATGTGAATCCACACGATCGTGTGGTGTTGGGATGATTTCAACGCGATTAGTTTTTTTTTTTTTTTTGGGTTTTGAGAAGATCCAGCTTCATGTCTATATAAGGAAGGCTATGGCCAAACCCTAGAGGGAGGCCCAACGGCTGGGACGACACACCGGTGCCCTAAAAAGCACCGAAAACTCGCAACAGGGAGGAAGGAAGTCTCTCTATGATTAAGTTCTACACTTCAATGCCAGAGAGAAGAACCACAGTGCATTGTAATTCACATTCCTTGTGAAATTTACATTGTTTCTATGAATTTGATTATGCTTTATGTTTATCTTCTCATATTCATGGAGTAGATTCTTCGATTCTAGGATTAGGGAGTAGTTTGTATGCGTAGAGCATGCTATTTCAAATATATGTTTGTTCTTGAATTCATATTTGCAATTGATGTTTGTTTAAATCAATAGTTATTCGTTTTGGCTTTCTATCTACTGTGTGTAGCCGATACGAGGGGTGACAACCCTCGTATCAAAGATTTAGGAGAACTAAGGAGGTGCCTAAGGGTTGACCTCTCTCCGGTTACCGTGGACAGAAGGGTGTGATAGAGTCGAGAATGAGACACATTTCGATTCATCACAGGGATTGATTTGGCATCCTCGTACCACCTACCCCGACCTAAAGCCAGGGGTCGACTTAGTATGGCAGAGGTAGTTCCCGATAGATGCGAAGGCTCATCGGGGAAGTATATGACGCCCCTTCCACAAGACCATAGTTAGACGTCTATACAACACCCAATTGGTAGCATATTTTTCGACGCACAAGTGAAACCAAAATCCTAGAATTCCCTCCAAAGACTCATAAAAACCCTTCTCTTACTCCGTGTGACACCGTACTAGAGTTAAGACCGCTGCCAATCCTCATAATTGTAATTTCTAGAACTAATCTCTGAACAAGAACATCCACCAAACAATCGATACTCGAATCGTAGTCATTGTGGGATCAATAATCTATTTATTACTTGACAACATCCATGCACTTACGGGCATAGAGCGCAAGTGCGCACTTCGAGTCCTCGACGGTTACCATCGCGAGATTTGAGGATGCATTCACATGCATCATATCGTTGTGAGACAATGGCTTAATCCATGTCGGTATTCAAGCCAATGGTTACACTGGCAGTCGACTGCCATTACCCAACAATCAACTGCTAAGGTCGTAGCCGACTAACTAGTCGACTACCGAGCATTATGCTCTAGTAACCCCGACCAGCAGTCGACTGCCATCCATGGCAGTCGACTGCTCAAGCCATCTATCGACTGCCCAATGTTGGAAGCCGACTGTCAGGCTATTTCCTATAGTCAAACACCAATTGACTTTGATTAGTTCGACTGACCATAATCCCAATAGATTGCCAAGAGTCAATTCGGCTGCCAAGTTCAAAACACTTGACCAATCAACTGGTTCAAAGTCCCAGTCAACTGATAACCTCAAACATGAGGTTTAATCCCAAGTATGACACCCTCATACTTGCTAGACCACTCTTAGCCTAGACCTAAGCCTTCTAGCCACCTCCGTTAGCCTCACGACTATCGGATCCCTCCAAGTCATCCATGACTTGTTCATCCATACGCTAGTCTTCAGGTATTTCCATCGGCTATTGTCATGCTAAGTTGGTATATACTGCCAAGGCACATTGGGCTTATGCTTCCAAGACTACCGCTTATGTTGGAGGATCGGTGGCCGACTAGAGGGGGGGGGTGAATAACCCTCTTCGTGTAGACGATGGAATTCAATCACTCTTGAGCGTCTATGATTAGGGTTAGTGCAACGGAATAACAAAAACTAAAGCCAATTAAGAATGACAAAGAATACAAATGCTAACACATTGATGTAACGTGGTTCACAACCTTGACGCTAATCCACGAACTGATTCATTCCAGGTGAAACATGCCTAAAGTTTCATTAGTCTCTCCTTTGCACAAAGCTAGGTGGAGGTATCCTTTCTTACACAAGATCTCTCTTCTTACAATAGGATTGAAATAAATGCAAGTAAGAAGAGTAGAAAACATTTAGGGCACTTGGGTGTTGTTTAGAGTTGAAGCATTAACCCCCCAAGATGACCCATGGCCTTTTCTTATAGGGAAGAGGCCATTCTTCCCGTTGGGCAGCTAGCAGTCGACTGATGCCCTGATCAGTCGACTACTACTGTAGCCATTGCCTCGCAATGACTTCTTCCACGTTGGATTCTAACCAACGACTCCCACATCACATCGATCGGTTTGATCACCGACCGATCGCGCTAATCCCGATCGCCGGCGAAACCCTCGACATCACCAATCGCTCCACTTGGCAATGATCGATGGAGCTAGCAGTCGACTGCCACGAGCTGGTAGTCGATTGTTTGGCCAAAACTTTGACTCGAACACCAGTCGACTTGGAGCAGTCGACTGCTACCTATAGCAGTCGATTGGTGTCGGGTAAAATCTGAAACCAACCTTTGGTTTGAGCTTCTGACACTTGACTTAGACATTTAGCCAAGTTCACCTATGAGCTACCCCGACCCGGGTTACAATCACTCATTCTCATCTCCCTTGGAGTCCCTCGCCTTGAAGTTCTCTTCGTCCGACCACATCCCTCAGATGTGCCAAGTGCATGGCTTTGTAGTGTCATCCTTTGCATCTCACCCTGAAGTCTACTTCCTTCAGCTTCACTCCAATGCTCCTTGTCCGACGATCCCTCGGATGCACCAAGCGTGTGGCTTCTGCAATGCTATCCTTCACCGACTCAAGGACCGAGTCATGAGATGGTGAATCTAGCCAATGCTATCGTCAAGCCATCCATGTATGAATTACTAAGTCCTGCATGACTTCAACACACATATCAAATCCATAACAACCTAACTTAAACCCTTTGCCACACACATCAAAACTACATCACATGGGTTGATTGCCCTAATAATCTCCCCCTTTTTGATGTGTGGCAATCCATTTAAGTTAGGTAAAACAATTACATAAATACATAAGGCAAGAAAGAATGTAAGTAAGCATGAGTATCAAAACTCCCCCTTAAATATGCAACTCCCCCTTAAGACATGCTAATTCTCCCCTAGCATGATTAACTTAAACTCATCATTTCTCCCCCTTTGACACCATCAAAAACATTATACAGATGTTATACAAGAATGACATCAAGTCTAAGGAAGAAAAATACCTCGTTCAGTTACATATTGCTGATAAAATGAGTTCGTGCTGCGTGCGTTACATGATCATTGAATCGAGCATCAGTCGATTGACATCCAATTTTCAGAATTTTCTGATTTTTCGAATGAACTTCAGAAATGCACCAGAAATTATAGAAAATTCAAAAAATCATGAAATTTGGAGAACATATTTCTAATGAGTTCCTTTATAAGTGAAAAATGATTTTTCATGAAAATTCATTATATTTTTGAAAATAAGGCAAAAACCCAAAAGTTGCAAAAAAGTCTCAATTTTGTATCAACTTGAAAACTAGTTTTGCCATAGAAATTTTTCAAAACATGAACTCACTGTTTATGAAACATGAAATGTTTTTAAATCATTTAAAATGTACAAATATAATATATGGGCAATATGTCCATTGATTAAACATTTTCTTTCCCCATAGTTGGTCAATTATTTCTATCATAATACTTGTAATGACTCATCAAAATGTGATAATCATAAGTGAGTCATTTGTATCATCCTAACACCTCGCTCATGCTATATTTTCAATTAAAGTAGCCTATAGTGAGTGTGAGATGAACCTAAAGGTATTATACTTAACCAAAATTTCATGCAATTCTACCCAAGGTTAAGTATCATGCATCCTAAAAACCCAATCATGAACATGCATCAAGAATTATCAATCATGATCATAAATCATCAATTATTGCATATCATGATTATAAATCACAAATTACATATCATGATCATAAAACAAAGATTATACATAATTTCATGTTATGATCACATTATCATCACCCAACACTATAAATCAAAAAGTTAAACCCCCATCATCCTAAGTCAACCAATTAACATGATATAAGTTAAGTTCACTCATGGTTGACTATCCTAGGGTTTTCCTAATCCTTAAGGATGGACTTGGCAACCCAATACAAATTCTTCCCAAAAGGGTTCACTAAGTATTCGTTAGGGATCTATTTCCTAGCTACCATTTTATTTTTAGCTTGACCCCTAGCAATTAGGCAATGGTATGCCTTCTCATTCTTTGATCCCTTATATCCTAATTATTTTCTATTGAAACTAGCTCTTTGGCTCCCAATGATCGTGTTCAAAGTGTTGGGGCCTATAGTGAATTTCTCTAGGGCCTTAGTTAAATGATCTACCTTTTCCCTTAAGGCCTTGTTTTCTTCAATACATGCATCATTAACATTAAAAGGCATATAATCATCATGTGAGCATGCATTATTGATAGTAGAAGAAGCATTATCATTAATATTTAAATATTCTTTTTCTAGCTTTTCTTCTAGGGCTTTAATTTCATCAAGCATGCTTTTATTTTTCTTTTTAGCCCTAAATAGTTCCTTAGTTAAACTCGAAATCATAGATATAATTTTCTTGGGAGGGAGATTCATTACCTCACTTACCAAATCCTCTTCCAATGATGAGGATGAAGATGAAGCTCCCCCTTCACTTGAGCTTTCCTCACTAGAACTTCTTTCTTCTTACTCAGAGGAGGAGGTGGAGTCCAAGTCTTCTATTGCCATTAGGGCAAGGCTTGTGAAGGCATCTTCTTCTTCCGATGAGGATGATAGATCATCCCATGTGGCCTTGTGTGCCTTAGCCTTCCCTTTTTCTTTTGATTTCTTCTCTTCATCCTTCTTCTTGCTCCCCTTCTTCTTCTCTTCTTTCTTTCTCCTTTCCTCTTTGCTTTTGTTCAATAGAGGACAATCATCTCTTATATGTCCCTCTCCTTGGCAATTGTAGCATATTATCTTTCTTCTTGGCCTTCTTCTCCTATCATTAGATTTGTTAAATTTAAAATTTTTCAAAGCACATCTTACCTTCCTTACCATATATGCTTCCTCATTGCTATCCATTGATGAGGAGGAGGAGGAGTCTTAATCTGATAAGGAAGGTGGCATCTCCTTCTACTTCTTCCCCTTGCTTGCTCCTAGTGCCATTCCCCTTGATGGCTTGATTTTCTCTTCTACTACTCCTTCAAGCCTTGTTTCATGGAGTTCCATGGTGGAGAAAAACTCTTCTGGAGTGCTTACCTCTAGATTCTTGGAAATATAAAATGAATCCACCATTGACCTCCACTTTGATGATCGGGGAAAGACATCTATAGCCTTCATGATCATGTCCCTATTGGAGAGCTTCTCCCCTACACTAGATAAACCGTTAAGAATTTATTTAAAATGAGAATGCAAAGATGTTACCTTCTCTCCTTTATTGAGTTGGGAGTGGAGGACATCCCTTCTTGCTAGCTTTGCCTCGGAGGTGCCTTCATGAAGCTCAATCAATCTCTCCCACATCTCATTGGCACTAGAGCATTCTCTTATCCAGTTTATCTCTTGTTGGGGGAGCATGTTGTACAAATGGTGCTTGGCCTTCAAATTCGCCAAGTACTCCTCTCTTTGCCTCTTTGTCCATCTCGATTTCTCTAGTGGCTCCCCTTCCTCATCCCTAGGCAACTTGAAACTGTTTTCCATAATTAACATGATTTTAAAGTCGGTTTTGAAAAATACCTCCATTCTCTTCTTCCACCAAGAGAATTCCCCCTCGAACTTTGGCGGATGGATGTTGGAGCCAGCCATTGTCGTTGATTGTTGTGGCGGTAAGTTCAATGACAATCTCCTCGCTCTGATACCACTTGTTGGAGGATCAGTGGCCGACTAGAGGGGGGTGAATAACCCTCTTCGTGTAGACGATGGAATTCAATCGCTCTTGAGCATCTACGATTAGGGTTAGTGCAACGGAATAACAAAAACTAAAGACAATTAAGAATGATAAATAATACAAACGCTAACACATTGATATAACATGGTTCACAGCCTTGCCGCTAATCCACAGACCGATTCATTCCAGGTGAATCACGCCTAAAGCTTCACTAGTCTCTCCTTTGCACAAAGCTAGGTGGAGGTAAACTTTCTTACACAAGATCTCTCTTCTTACAATAGGAATGAAATAAATGAAAGTAAGAAGAGTAGGAAACATTTAGGGCCCTTGGGTGTTGTTTAGAGTTGAAGTATTACCCCCCCCCCCCCCCAAGATGACCCAAGGCCTCTGTTGGACTTTCCGAGCCTCAAAAACTGCTTTTTGCATTGCGGAAACCTCGGAAGTCGGCCACGGATCCATGCGAAGGTAAACAAAAATACATGTACATATTTAAAAAACCTTAGATCTACTTTAGATCTACATGTTAAGAGTTTTACCCTTGATGCGATGCACTTCTCTTATCCCGCTCGTCCAAACGGCTTGCCGGAACTCGAGAGTGTCAAGTGTACACTCCTCTATCGGTATCCACACGAGCAATAGGTGGACAAAAGCAACCTAGAGTGTGCTAGCACCCTTAGAAGCTCACGACAAGGATGAGGGGAGAGAGCTTGAGAGGAGAGGAGGAAGAAGATGAAGTTACTACTCTTAACTTCACACTAATGCACCAACATTATGGTGGTCGCCCACTTCAAAAGGGGTTATATCATGCATGTAATACCAAGAGTCATGGCTCTAGGTCTTCCCCATGATGTGGTACACCATGATGTGTCCATGATGATGTGGAACATCATCATTAGCCGGCCCCTATGCCAAGTCACCATGAAGTGGCAATTGGTCAAGTCAAAATTGACCATTCATCTTCCCTCTCAAGTCAAGTCAAACTTGACCCCTTATCTCCCATGGTTGATCAAATCCAACCATTTGATTCAAGTCAATTTAATTTAATGAATCTCTATTCATTAGTTTAAATTGACTCAATGAATCAAATCTAAATTAGACTCATTCAACACTTGAATCAAATTGAGTCCAACTCAATTAGTCTAATTTGGACTACTCTTAATCCAATTTGGTTCATCACATGAACCTAATTCTCATGGTCCATCATATGAACCTAATCTCCATCTAATTGCCCTTTGTGTGTAACCCTATAGGTTTTTGTAATGTTGGCAATGCTCCTAAACCGATTTAGGAACATAAGCAATGAGCGGTATCTAGCAACACATCATTTCTACCCAAGTTACAAGAATGTTGAGATACAACATCACCTTTGTGACTACTAATTGTGACTCTCACAATATGTGACAATGTCCCTCTATCCTTGACATCTAGATTGACCAATTGAGACATAGACTGTGTCATCCTCTGTACAATCTATATTTTGAACTCCAAGTAGACTCACTATAATCAAATGAGCTCAATATCTCATATTGACTCATTTAGAAATGGCCATGCCCTTAGTGGTCTCAATCTATCAAGAATCACTATGTCACTCCCATCATATAGGAGGGATAGACCCCATCTACATCACTCATATCCCTCTGCATAATTTATTACATACCCAATAATCTCCTTTATAGTCCACCCATTTATGGGTGACGTTTGACGAAGCCAAAGTATGCAGCTCCTTATGTAGGGAACCATGGTGACTTCAGGTCCAAGGACTAATAGTCATACTAATAGTCACATGAGAAAGTATATGACACTCATATAACGATCCATGATACTTTCTCAGGTGTGTCATTCAGTATACATTCTCCAATGCATACCCATGTGTCAACTTGATATCTCATATCCATGACTTGTGAGATCAAGTCATCAAGTTGACCTACATGCTAGTCTCTTCACATTAACATTGTCCCTGAATGTTAATACTTGACTAGGAATGATTAAGAGTAGTGTTCTCTATATCATCTCATTATCGATTCAACCAATCGATTGATATAGATAAGAACCTTCTACTCAAGGATATTATTATACTTAGTTATTTGGCACCAATACAAGTAAGTATAATAACCATAAATAAATGCCTTTATAAATAGGAATATGATACAACAAGTCCATACAACAATCATCACATGATTGACTCTAGGCTTTAACTAACAATCTCTCACTAGCACTAGCGCCAATCACTGTAGTATCTAATACCCAATAACCTAGTCTAACCATCATGCTTTTTCTGAGTCAAAGCCTTGGTCAAGGGATCTGCGATGTTAGCCTCTGTGGGTACTCTGCAAATCTTCATATCTCCTCTATCGATAATCTCTCGAATGAGATGGAAGTGTCGTAGTATGTGTTTGGTCCGCTGGTGTAAGCGAGGTTTCTTAGCCTGCATAATTGCTCCATTGTTGTCACAATAGAGCTCTATAGGATCTGCTATGCTAGGAACCACCCCAAGCTCAGTAATAAACTTGCGAATCCAAACTGCCTCCTTTGTTGCTTTTGATCCAGCAATATACTCGGCCTCTATTGTAGAATCAGCAACTGTCTTTCTTCGAACTCTTCCATCTCACAATGCTACCATTCAAGCAAAACACAAACCCTGACTGCGATCTATAATCATCCTGGTCAGTTTGGAAAGCTGGCATCGCTATAATCCTTTACAGCTAGCTCCTCATCGCCTCCAAATATCAAGAAATATTCTTTAGTCCTTCTCAAGTACTTAAGAATATTCTTGACTACTATCTAGTGACACTCACCTAGATCTGACTGGTATCTACTCATCATGCTCAAAGCATACGAGACATCAGGATGAGTACATAGCATGGTGTACATGATAGATCCTATAGCAGATGCATAAGGGATCTTATCCATGAGGTCTCTTTCCTCTCTAGAAGAGGGACTTTGAGTCTTCGAAAGACTTACACCATGTGACATTGACAGAAGTCCCTTCTTGGAATTCTGCATGACAAACCGTAGTAATACCGTGTCAATATATGACTCTTACTTAGGCCAAGCAATCTCTTAGATCTATCTCTATAGATCTTGATGCCTAGAATACAGACTACTTCACCTAAGTCCTTCATTGAGAAGCACGTCCCCAGCCAAGTCTTCACAGACTATAGAGAAGGGATATCATTCCCAATGAGTAGTATGTCATCCACATACAATACTAGGAAGACAACTGTGTTTCCATTAACCCTCTTGTAGACATAGGGTTCATCTTCATTCTTGATGAAACCAAACTGTTTGATCGCATTATCGAATCAAAGATTCCAACTCTGAGAAGCTTGCTTTAGCCCATAAATGGACCTTTGCAGCTTGCATACTTTGCCAGTTTGGTGTGGATCTACAAAACCCTCAGGCTATGTCATGTACACATCCTCGAGCAAGTTTCCATTCAGAAACACGGTTTTGACATCCATCTGCCAGATCTCATAATCCTGGTATGCTGCAATAGCAAGTATGATCCGAATGGACTTAAACATCGCCACTGGAGAAAAGGTTTCATTATAGTCAATACCATGAATTTGCTTGAAACCTTTAGCCACCAATCGGCCCTTATAGGTATGTGTAAGTCCATCCATGTTAGTCTTTCTCTTAAAGACCCACTTACACCCAATGGGTTTGACGCCTTTAGGTGGATAAACCAAAGTCCATATTTGGTTGGTGTACATGGATTCCATCTCGGATCTCATGGCCTCTAGCCATTTCTCAGAATATGGGCTCATCACAGCTTCCTGATAGGAGGTAGGCTCATTCTCAATGAGCATAATGTGATCATGGTTAGACAAGAGAAATGAGTATCTCTCAAGCTGACAACGTACCCTATCAGACCTGCGAAGAGGTAGGTCTACCTAGGCAGGTTGTTATTCCACAACTCTTTGTGCAACAATCTCATCACCCACAACACTTTGTGGTTCCTGTTCAACCTCCATCAAGGCCTCAGTGCTATGGTCCTTATCTTGAATTTCTTCAAGATCGAACATACTCCCACTAGTTTTTCTAGAAATAAAATCCCTTTCTAGAAATACCCCAGTCTGTGCCACAAACACTTTGTGCTGGCTGGGAATATAGAAGTAATATCCCTTTATTTCCTTGGGATATGCAATAAAATAACATTTATCGGATTTGGGTCCCAGTTTGTATGAGATTTGACGTCGAATGTAAGCCTCACAACCCCAAATCCTCATGAAAGACATCTTGGGATTTTTCCCTGTCCATATCGTATATGGTGTCTTTATCACAACCTTAGATGGAACACGGTTAAGTGTGAAGGGTGTTGTGTCTAGAGCATATCCCCAAAAGGATATAGGAAGATTTGCATGACTCATCATAGATCGTACCATATCTAATAGGGTACGATTTCTCTTTTCAGATACACCATTCCACTGTGGTGTTCCAGGAGGAGTGAGCTGGGATAGAATCCCACACTCAGCTAGATAGTCACGAAACTCATGGCTAAGGTATTCACCACCTCAATCTGATCGAAGTATCTTAATACTCTTGCCAAGCTGATTTTGTACTTCATTCTTGAATTCTTTGAACTTTTCAAAGGATTCTGACTTATATGTCATCAAATACACATAACCATATCTACTGAAGTCATCAATAAATGTAATGAAGTACCTAAAACCACCTCTAGCAGCAACATTAAAAGGGCGACATACATCACTATGTATAAGTCCTAACAAGTCTGTTGCTCTTTCGCTGTGTCCACTAAAGAGAGTTTTGGTCATCTTGCCTAGAAGGCAAGACTCGCATGTCTCATATAATTCAAAATCAAATGAGTCCAGCAGCCCATCCTTATGGAGCTTGTTGGATCGAAGCAGTTTGTTAGAGGGGGGGGGGGGGTGAATAGCGAAAAACCTTTTTTTTTCTTTTCGAGTTCGTATCAAAACAATTAAGTGCACCGGAAAGATAAATGAAACAAAAAGAGACAAGATATTTTTTACTTGGTTCGTAGCCTTCGGCTACTACTCCAAGGCCCTAATGGTCCTAGACCGTGTTGTTAGTAATATATGAGAGATGTCCTAAGGCAATCGCCTTATGTATGAACCATTTATATGATAAATGATGATTCACTATTTGAGTATACATGTTTTATGTATTTGATTGGATCTTAAACTCATTTACTGAATGTCCACGATACGATTCACAACATGAGAGAATTTGTGATTGGATCACAACTAGTGAGTATCTCTACATGTGTAATTGTGATGTATCAGAATTATCCCTAGTCGATGAATTGATGGATTTGGACACCATCAATTCTGTCAAGACTAGCACGAGGTATACTCCTTGGTGTATCCAAGCAGCTGATTCTCACTGGCTGGAGACATAGTGATGTCCGGAGTTAATCGTGGATGCTAGTTATGGTAACTAGTTCATTGGAGTGACCAGCCGTAAGACTTCATATGGTTCTCTGCATATATAGATATGTCGATGAAGTTCTTACTGTGGCTTAAGTCGATGTTCCTTTGACTTGCGGTATTCAAGTCATCTTGATCATGGAGACTTATGCTTTGACATCTTAAGCAAACATCTCTAAGGAGATGTGGACCGGGATGATTGGGTATAAGTCGAAGTGATCGAAGGTGTTTGAATAGCCTATAAAGGATTCACCACTCCTTGCGAGGAGATGTATACCCATGGCCTCTCGTCGGATTGTTACTAAAGTCTTTGGCCAAAGCATTACATGTTTAGAGTAAGGTACTCTTCGATACATGTGGAGTAACTAGAATCCGTAGGGACGAGGAAATGATACTTGGGCTAGGTGTGGCGTGAGTCGGCCTAGTGGGGGTGACACTATAGACCATGTCACGAACCAAGTGGGTATAAGATGAGTGAAGGGAATGGGGCACGATTCATTCGAATCTTGAAGGGTTTGAAATAGTTACGGATCAGCGTTGATCTTTTGGTTAATTGGGGATCATGATGTACTACTAGGTGCCACTCATGATCGTTCTATAATTAATGGTTAATTATAGGCGGCCAACATAAACCGAGAACCTATTTGGTCACCACACGCTGTGGCGTAATCCAAAGGATTTAAAAGCGAGCTTGAGAATGGGATTCTCGGAGAGAGAAACTAGGTTTGGTTGGACCAAACATAAAGCGAGCATGAAATTGTTTCAGTCGCAATGGAAGCGTGGATGGGCCGTGTCTTATGAAGACATAATGGATGGACCAAAATGGTTTGGTTCTAATCCAATGGATGAGAATAAACCAAAGGGTTTTGTTTATATTAAACGAATGAACCAAAGGTTGGTTTGGTTCGTTTTAACTTAAAATAAACCATCATGGTTTGGTTTATTTTAACTTATCTTAATGGAGCGGGTTAACGGGCTTTATGGATATGATCCATTAACCATTAAGAGAATTAGTTCTCTATAAAAGAGGGCTTAAGGGATAGTTAAGCCCTAATCCAAAAACCCTAACCTAGAGTTGCCGCCCAACCCCTTGAAGGAGTTTTCGGCGCCAACCCTAGGAACGCCGCCGCCCAGCCCCTTGTGCCGCCGTCCAGCTCCTTGCCGGCGCATCGAAGCTTCAGCCGGAGAGCCTCCGGCGACCCTCGTGATCTTCCTAGGCCTCAAGGTAAGCCCTTGGCTTCCTTGTTTTGGCCGGCGCCTACTCCTCCACCAAGCTGTCCAGTTTTCTGGACAGCTTCTTTTCCTCTCGTCGGAGCGTCGTTTGGATGACGGTTAGTGCTCCGACAGCGGCTAACTTACCGGGGATTTGATCTCCGGTAATCCTCTGAGGTGGAGGACGAAGGATTCGTCAAACGGTTGACGAATACCTCTCCGGAGAATCAAGTTTTGAGGACTTGGTTTTGGATCCGAATTTGGATTCGGATCGTGATCATCTCTCGATCACGTCGTCTTCAACATGAGGCTAGTAACCCGTACGAAGACGAAGCTCGTGGCTTAGCGAAGTCATCCTAAGGATACTCGGCGTGGATACGGATAGAGACGATTCTAGCGAGGATCGTTCCGGTTGATGCCGTTCCCGCTACACGTCATACGAAAGGTATAACGTAGTTTAATTTCCTTTTATTGCAAATTTTAATTTACGGTTATGTCTACACTTGTTGTAATATGCATGCGTGTGTTGTGTGTGTTGTAATAAATATAGATTTATTATTTTTAATTGCTTCCGCTGTGTTCATGTTTACGAAACATGATCGAACACACACACGCCGCGGTGCCGGAAACCCAACAGTGGTATCAGATCCCAGGTTGTGTTTCCACATAATCGTAAAAATGGTTTTGCGATAGTCATAATGTTATTTCTGGAAATTTTCTAATTTTGGAAATTAGAAGTATTTATGGAAATTTTTAATTTTGGAAAGTCTAGAAGTATTTATGGAAATCTTCCACTTTTGGAAAGTTGGAAGTATTTATGGAAATTGATATTTTCCATAAATAAAATATTTGATTAGATTTTGGAAATTTGTTTCCTAATTTAATCTTGATTTGATTTGGGAAATCAAATCTTTAAAATATTTTATTTCCATAAGTAGTTTTGAAAATTTAGGAAAATGGTTTCCTAAATAGATTTTCCTTAATCAAATAATTCCATGAATAAAATATGTGATTAGATTTGGAAATTTGTTTCCTAATTTAATTATGATTTGATTTGGAGAATCAAATCTTAAACATATTTTATTTCCATAAATAGTTATGACATATAAGGAAATATTGTACATGACATAATTGTATGACATGTAATTGCATTAGATGCATAACATAATGCCATGCGTGTCGTGACATGTAGATGTATGTCATGTATGCCATGCCATGTAGATAATAGTTATTTGCATGCAAAGAGGATGAGACATAAAAACCTTTAAACAATATTAAAGCCTACACCTTCCATTAATATGGTTTGAACCAGAGTTCCGTTTCTTGTTTGGGTTGTTGGACTCTCTCCAAGCCCGGCTCGAACCCGAACATGTTCAAACCATGGAATAGTTTAATATTAATATGGTAAGAGTCAGAGGTCAATCGTTAGCTTTGGTTGTTGGACTCTCTCCAAGCTGGGCTAATTGGTTGAATGCGCTCTAACCATATTAAAACTATTCTTGATTAATGGGTTGGCTTTAACCTGGAGCATCGGCTTGTTGGACTCTCTCCAAGGTCGATGTTAAGGGAGGTGAAGTTGGGTGCTATGCATAAGATGCATACTTGTTAATGTGTTAACAACCCAATGTATGTGTGAACATTCAATTAGTTGATAGCACATTGTGATAGTTGCATATACGTGATATGCAATCGGTATAGATGATACCTACCGTCGTAGCTATAAATGGCTTGTTGGACTCTCTCCAAGGTTGTTCATAACTATGATGGATATCAACCCATTCGGAGATGAACCTACAATCTCCCGAAGTGATTTTGAGGTTTTTTGAAATTCGAAAAATGAATGGGATTATTAAATGTATATTGATGCATTTTAAAATCATCTTTCTCATATATGCTCGTTTTGTATTTCTAAGTTAATCGATTGATAGAGATGTCTTTGAATTTGCGCTATATTCAAATAAATTGACTGGGCCGAACTTCTTGGACTGGCTTAGAAACTTGAGAATTGTTCTCAAGGTGGAAAAGCTTGCGTATGTCCTCGAAGCGCCTCTTCCCGCCCGTCCTAGTGACGATGCAACTCCGAACCAATTGTTGGCCTGTCAGAAACATGTGATTGATTCTGAACTAGAGAGTTGCATAATGCTAGCCACGATGGTACCTGAGCTATGGAAGCAGTATGAGTATATGGATGCTCATACCTTAGTCTTTCAACTTATGAGTTGTTTGATGAGTAAGTGAGATTCGAAAGGTTTGAAGTCTCTAAGCTCCTCTTCAACTCTAAGATGCAAGAGGGTTCATCTGTGGTACTGCTCAACATGCTGAAGACTGTGGAGCCTTCTGAGAAGCATGAGCAAAGGATGGTGCTATTAGTTGATTCCTCGAAGAAAGGTTCTAAGAGGGAGTCAAAGGAATAGCAGAAGGGGAAGAAGAAAAAGGCTAAAAGGATAGAACCAGCTCAAAAGGGCACTTGCCATCATTATGACAAGGAGGGCTATTGGTGAAGAAACTGCAAGATTTATCTTGAGTCCGTGAAGAAGGATAAGGCATTGGATGCCCCATCTTCTTCAGATATCTTCGTTATTGAATGTCATTCTATTTCCTCAGACACTTAGGTATTGGATACTGGGTGTGGCTCACATATATGTAATGACATACATGGGCTAAGGAATAGAAGAAGACTCGTCAAGGGAGAGTCAAATTTACGTGTTGGGAATGGAGCAAAGGTTGCTGCACTCGCCATCGGAACGTATTTATTGAAACTCCCTACAGGACTTGTCTTAGAACTGGACAATTGCTTTTATGTTCCTTCGTTGATAAAGAACATCATTTCTATTTCTTGTTTAAATAGAAATGGGTACCATTTAAATTTTGGTAACAATTGTTGTTACATAACTTTGAATGGCGTTCTTTATGGGACTAGAACTTTAAGTAATGATATTTAAACGTTGGACGTATCCAGTGACATTTTCAATATCGAAGCGAGCAACACGCGTGCTCGAAAGGATAATCAAATAGACTCCTATATGTGGCATTGTCGTCTTGGCCATATAAGCAAGAAACGCATGTCCGAATTACACCGATGTGGAATTCTGGAATCGTTTGAATTGGATTCATACGATACATGCGAATCATGCTTAAAAGGTAAGATGACTAAGTTACCTTTTACTGGAAAAGGTGAACGAGTGGGAGAGTTACTAGGACTAATACATACCGATGTATGTGGACATATGTCAACTCAAGCATTAGGAGGCTATAGCTACTTCATTACCTTCACCGATGATCACTCACGGTTTGGGTATGTGTTCTTGATGAAACACAAGTCTGAAGCCTTTGAAAGGTTCAAAGAATTCAGAAATGAAGTAGAGAAACAACATGACAAGAGTATTAAAATACTTCGATCGGATCGAGGTGGTGAATACTTAAGTCAAGAGTTTCTTGATTATCTAAGAGACAATGGTATATTGTCTCAATGGACTCCGCCCTATACACCACAGCATAATGGTGTATCTGAGAGGCATAACCGAACCTTGTTGGACATGGTCAGGTCAATGATGAATCGTGCGACTCTTCCCAAGTCCTTTTGGGGCTATGCACTTCAGACAACTGTTTACTTGTTAAACAGAATGTCTACCATGGTAGTCTCAACTACTCCATATGAGATATGGAATGGTAAGAAACCTCATGTATCTTACTTGAAGATATAGGGTTGTCCTGCTTATGTGAAGCGGAGTGTATCAGACAAACTGGATGCTAAGTCTGATAAATGTCTATTTATTGGATACCCTAAGGAAACAAGGGGTTACCAATTCTATCATCCTGTGGAACAAAAGGTGTTTGTTTCAAGGCATGCTGTGTTTCTAGAGAAAGAGTTTCTCTTGCAAGAAAACAGTGGGAGTGTCGTCGAGCTTGAGGAAACTCGAGATACTCAAATAGACATTGATGAGATACCTGGTGAAGCACAACAGCCGATAACTCATAGTGATGAGCAATCGGCTGGACCTACTGTAACACCACATCTTCGTAGATCTGGTAGAACACACAACATTCCTGAGAGATATGGATTTCTCGTATGTGAATCGAACGACGTGTTACTCATTGATGATGAGGAGCCTACCAGTTATGAAGAAGTGCTGACAAGTTCAGAAAGGGATAAATGGCTTGATGCCATGAAGTCGGAAATGGATTCCATGTATGAAAACCAAGTTTGGAACTTGGTTGACCCACCTGAAGGCATCAAGCCTATAGGGTGCAAGTGGGTTTTCAAGAGGAAAACCGACATGGATGGTAATGTGATTACCTATAAAGCTAGATTAGTGGCGAAAGGATATCGTCAAAAACAAGGTGTTGATTATGACGAAACCTATTCGCCTGTAGCTATGCTTAAATCCATTCGGATGCTCCTGGCCATAGCGGCTCATTATGATTATGAGATATGGCAGATGGATGTGAAAACAGCTTTCCTTAATGGAAACCTCCTCGAGGACGTGTATATGATACAGCCTGAGGGTTTCACATCGGTTGATAAAACCAAGGTATGCAAATTGCGACGGTCCATATATGGATTGAAGCAAGCATCCAGGAGCTGGAATATCCGTTTTGATGAGACTATCAAAAAGTTTGATTTCTCACAAAATCCAGACGAACCTTGTGTGTACAAGAAGGTTAGTGGGAGTGCAGTCGTGTTCCTAGTATTGTATGTCGATGACATATTACTTATAGGAAACGATGTTTCAATCTTACAGTCAGTTAAGGTTTGGTTATCCAAGACATTCTCCATGAAAGACCTGGGAGAAGCAACCTACATCCTCGGGATTAAGATCTATAGAGATAGATCGAAACGGTTGCTTGGTCTTTCGCAGTCTACATATATAGACCGAGTGCTAAAAAGGTTTAGCATGTCGGAATCCAAGAAAGGTTTCCTACCCATCAGGCATGGGGTACACCTTTCGAAGTCTATGTGTCCGCGCACAGAAGACGAGAGGATTTGCATGAGTAAGATTCCCTATGCATCCGCAATAGGATCTATCATGTATGCTATGTTATGTACGAGGCCCGATGTATCGTATACTCTGAGTGTCACGAGCAGATACCAGTCTGATCCAGGAATGGATCATTGGGCGGCTGTTAAGATGATCATTAAGTACTTAAGAAGAACTAAGGATGTGTTCCTAATATATGGAGAAGGGGACATGGTGATACGCGGGTATACGGATGCCAGCTTCCAGACAGACAAGGATGATTCCAGGTCTCAGTCTGGATACGTGTTCACCTTGAATGGTGGCGCAGTGAGTTGGAAAAGTTCCAAACAAGACACTGTAGCGGATTCTACCACTGAGGCAGAATACATTGCAGCTTTGGAAGCAGCAAAGGAAGCGGTTTGGATCAAGAAGTTCATTTATGAACTTGGTGTGATTCCAGCCATTGTTGAAGCAATACCGGTCTACTGCGACAACAATGGAGCAATTGCACAGGTGAAAGAGCCGAGGTCTCATCGACGATCCAAACATGTGCTTCGCCGCTATCATCTTATCAGAGAGATCATCAGTAGGAACGAAATACAAATCGAGAAAATTCCCACTGAAAGGAACTTAGCGGATCCCTTGACTAAAGCATTACCTCAAAGCAAGTTTGAGGGTCATGTTAGAGACTATGGTATTGGATACCGTAGCGATTGGCATTAGGCCAAGTGGGAGTCTGTTAGTAATATATGAGAGATGTCCTAAGGCAATCGCCTTATGTATGAACCATTTATATGATAAATGATGATTCACTATTTGAGTATACATGTTTTATGTATTTGATTGGATCTTAAACTCATTTACTGAATGTCCACGATACAATTCACAGCATGAGAGAATTTGTGATTGGATCACAACTAGTGAGTATCTCTACATGTGTAATTGTGATGTATCGGAATTATCCCTAGTCGATGAATTGATGGATTTGGACACCATCAATTCTGTCAAGACTAGCACGAGGTATACTCCTTGGTGTATCCAAGCAGCTGATTCTCACTGGCTGGAGACATAGTGATGTCCGGAGTTAATCGTGGATGCTAGTTATGGTAACAAGTTCATTGGAGTGACCAACCGTAAGACTTCATATGGTTCTCTGCATATATAGATATGTCAATGAAGTTCTTACTATGGCTTAAGTGCGATGTTCCTTTGACTTGCGGTATTCAAGTCATCTTGATCATAGAGACTTATGCTTTGACATCTTAAGCAAGCATCTCTAAGGAGATGTGGACCCGGGATGATTGGGTATAAGTCAAAGTGATCGAAGGTGTTTGAATAGCCTATAAAGGATTCACCACTCCTTGCGAGGAGATGTATACCCATGGCCTCTCATCGGATTGTTACTAAAGTCTTTGGCCAAAGCATTACATGTTAAGAGTAAGGTACTCTTCGATACATGTGAAGTAACTAGAATCCGTAGGACGAGGAAATGATACTTGGGCTAGGTGTGACGTAGTCAGCCTAGTGGGGACTGACACTATAGACCATGTCCTGAACCAAGTGGGTATAAGATGAGTGAAGGGAATGGGGCACGAATCATTCGAGCTACTGAAGGGTTTCAGAAATAGTTCGGGATCAACCGTTGATCTTTTTGGTTAATTGGGGATCATGATGTACTACTAGGTGCCACTCATGATCGTTCTATAATTAATGGTTAATTATAGATGGCCAACATAAACCGAGAACCTATTTGGTCACATGCACAACGAGCGTAATCCAAAGGATTTAAAACGAGCTTGAGAATGGGATTCTCAGACCGAGAGAAACTAGGTTTGGTTGGACCAAACATAAAGGGAGCATGAAATCGTTTGATGCAATGATGGGCGTGGATGGGCGTGTCTTATGAAGACATAATGGATGGACCAAAATGGTTTGGTTCTAATCCAATGGATGAGAATAAACCAAAGGGTTTGGTTTATATTAAACGAATGAACCAAAGGTTGGTTTGGTTCGTTTTAACTTAAAATAAACCATCATGGTTTGGTTTATTTTAACTTATCTTAATGGAGCGGGTTAACGGGCTTTATGGATATGATCCATTAACCATTAAGAGAATTAGTTCTCTATAAAAGAGGGCTTAAGGGATAGTTAAGCCCTAATCCAAAAACCCTAACCTAGAGTTGCCGCCCAACCCCTTGAAGGAGTTTTCGGCGCCAACCCTAGGAACGCCGCCCTTGACCCTTGTGCGCCGTCCGGCTCCTTGCCGGCGTCAAGCTTCACCGGTGATCTTCCTAGGCCTCGGTGAAAAGGTAAGCCCTTGGCTTCCTTGTTTTGGCCGGCGCCTACTCCTCCACCAAGCTGTCCAGTTTTCTGGACAGCTTCTTTTCCTCTCGTCGGAGCGTCGTTTGGATGACGGTTAGTGCTCCGACAGCGGCTAACTTACCGGGGATTTGATCTCCGGTAATCCTCTGAGGTGGAGGACGAAGGATTCGTCAAACGGTTGACGAATACCTCTCCGGAGAATCAAGTTTTGAGGACTTGGTTTTGGATCCGAATTTGGATTCGGATCGTGATCATCTCTCGATCACGTCGTCTTCAACACGAGGCTAGTAACCCGTACGAAGACGAAGCTCGTGGCTTAGCGAAGTCATCCTAAGGATACTCAGCGTGGATACAGATAGAGACGATTCTAGCGAGGATCG
Source organism: Wurfbainia villosa (assembly GCA_025175895.1). Lineage (NCBI taxonomy): Eukaryota > Viridiplantae > Streptophyta > Magnoliopsida > Zingiberales > Zingiberaceae > Wurfbainia > Wurfbainia villosa. The sequence continues at coordinate 29,456,096 of CM045992.1, read as the reverse complement.
TTCCGGTTGATGCCGTTCCCGCTACACGTCATACGAAAGGTATAACGTAGTTTAATTTCCTTTTATTGCAAATTTTAATTTACGGTTATGTCTACACTTGTTGTAATATTCATGCGTGTGTTGTGTGTATTGTAATAAATATAGATTTATTATTTTTAATTGCTTCCGCTGTGTTCATGTTTACGAAACATGATCGAACACACACACGCCGCGGTGCCGGAAACCCAACACGTGTAAGGAGGTCAATTCACTAAAACACTCCTCGTTGGAGGTAGGAGTTTGACGATTACAAAAACCTTCGAAGCAAAAAAGTTAGAGAGAACCCTCTCTTCTATTTAAGTAAAATGCAACGATAGAAAACCTTGATTAAAAAGAATTGCAATATTGAAAGCAATAACAAAGTAAGATTATACCAACAAGAAAAAAAGAACTTAAGCTAGGGTTGTTGGCAGCACTTCGTTGTTGTAGAGTCGTTGGAGAGTCGCAGCAAATGCGGAGGCTTTTGAGCACTTAGAATTGATGAAAAAACCCTAGGTTAGGACCTCCTTTTATAGCCTTTGAGCCCCTTTTCGAGAGGAACCCTAGCCAATCATATTTGAGCACCACTCCCCTTGAAATTTGGTGATAAGCCTTGACTCCTCGAAGCTGATCCTTTGACCATCAGTCGACTGATGGCCATCATCGATCGATGGCAGATCGGGCCAAGTGCTAACCTCCGTGATCGACGATTGACGGCAAATGAGTCCTCCAAGGCAATGATCGATGCTTGCTTTAGCTCAACAAAAACATAATTTCGATAGTCGTCGACCGTCCGATCTCGACCTAGACCATCTATAGGATGTCTTTGGTCGGATCTCTGCTTAAGATCATCCTCGTAAAGAGGATACGACCTCACTTACGCTCACACACACACGAGCTTACCTAGATACTTACTGTGTCGCTTTCGCTTCTGGCCTTCCACCCGATTCCTTCGACTCCCTCCGAAGTCAGCCGAGTGTCGTTCAACCACCGCGGCTTCCTTCGGCTGTCGCTAGCCTTCAGCTCTAGCTATTGCAATTTTCTGCACACTTAATTCAGCTCGTGAGATAATGACATGAGCTTAACTTTGTATCGTTTGCTATAATCAAAACTCAGGTTCAACTTAGGTGCCTACTGCACCAACAATCTCCCCCTTTTTGATTTATGGCAAACCCACATACAAAGTTAAGAAAAATAACTTAAGTGCATTAAGCAAAATGAGTAAGAGATATGCATGAATGAGCAGGAGTATAAAAACTTTTATGCATGAATGAGCAGGAGTATATAAAAACTTTTTGTTCAAGTGCTCCCCCTTGAGGAATCCTCCCCCTTGACCGAGGGTGAGTACTTGAGGAAGAGTTTTAACTCTCCCCCTTGGTCTTGAGAAAGAGTTTTAACTCTCCCCCTTGGTGTTTGCTACTAAACAAAAGAATTAAGTAACCGAAATTACTTAATATTGGCTATAGTGTTTAAAATAAGTTTTAAGTTAAGAGATTAACCTTGGCCTTTACTTCCGTTTGTTAACAAGTTAACTTAAAGTTAAGTAAATTACTTCCGTTTTGTTAACAAGAACAAGTTAACTGAATGTGTTTAAGTTAAGAATTCTCTTGACTTGTTTTGTTAACTTAAAGTTAAGTAAGCCTTTGCCATACAAAAAAAATGATCCCTTAACTTTGGCCTTTTTCTCCCCCTTTTGCCATATATCGAAAAGAGTGAGGGTGTGTGTGAAATAAGTATTAATTTTAAAGTCCAAGCATGTTCCACATTATTTTGAAAATAATATACTAAAAATAAGTTAATCTATAAAATGTTCGACTCATATTTGGCTTGATTGATATGAAAGATCAACCAGTCCTGGTCAGAGTCGGTTAGTATGTATGATTATACTCCGTGGTTCATAGCGATGCACTAGCTCTACATCTGAAACCAGGAGTAAGGTCCTAACATCTCACACCCATCTACGTGGCTAAGTACACAAACACATTAGTTCTATGTGTTGTGAGATGTACTGGCTCCTTAAATCTATAGGTGCATGATATCTAAGGTATGTCCTATGCTAGTTCCATAAAAATGAAAATTAAGAAATAGTAGTAAGAAAATATAATTTGCAAGTTCCTATTCTACTACTCACATGCCCAATTTTCGTCTTAATAGACTAAATTCGGCTTCGGGTAGGGGTTTAGTAAATAGGTCTGCTAAGTTAGACTTTGATTCGACGTATTCGAGTTGTATGGCTCCGTTGGCCACATGTTCTCGAATGAAATGGTGTTTGAGCTCTAGATGTTTGGTCCTAGAGTGACATATCGGATTCTTTGTAAGATTAATTGAACTAATGTTATCTACGTGAAGTTTAGTATTCGTAAAGTCTAACTTAAAGTCGCGGAGAGTGTGCTTCATCCAAAGAAGCTGAGTGACACACTCACCCATCGCGATGTATTCGGCTTCGGTGGTAGATAAGGCAACACAGTGTTGCTTCCTACTGCACCAACTCACTAGACTCGAGTCGAGAAGTTGACAACAACCACTCGTACTCTTTCTATCGAGCTTACTACCGGCATAGTCCGAATCGGAGTAGCCGGTTAGTTCAAACTCGGTAGATCTAGGATACCAAATACCGACAATAAGTGTACCCTTTAGATATCTAAGGATACGCTTGACTAGAGTTAGGTGAGACTCCTTAGCACAGGTTTGAAACCTTGCGCACATACTTACTGCAAATAAGATATCAGGTCAGCTTGCAGTTAAGTAAAGGAGACTCCCTATTACGCTCCAATAGTATTTTAAATCAATTGGGTTTCCAATTACATCTTCTTCTATATTAACATTAGTTGCCATTGGGGTATTAATAATTTTAGCATCTTGCATTCCAAAGCGTTTAATTAATTCCCTAGTATATTTGCGTTGATGTAGGTATATTCCATCTTTAGTTTGTTTAATTTGTAGACCTAGGAAGAAACTTAACTCGCTTACTAAATTCATTTCAAATTCACTTTCCATAAGTGAAATGAACTCATTTAGTAGGATTGAGTTGGTGGTTCCAAAAATAATATCATCTACGTAGATTTGGGCTATGAATATGTCTTTACCTAAGGTTTTTACGAAAAGAGTTGGGTCAACTACACCTTGGTTAAAACCTTTGGACGTAAGATAAATTGAAAGTCTCTCGTACCAAGCTCGAGGAGCTTGTTTAAGTCCATAAAGAGCTTTCTTTAACCTAAGGACATGATCGGGTTTGTCTAAACTTTCGAAACCGGGGGGTTGACTAACATAAACTTCTTCTTTAATGTATCCATTTAAGAATGCAGATTTCACATCCATTTGAAACAACTTAAATCCTCGATGTGCTGCATATGCTAATAGCATTCGAATGGACTCTAATCTAGCTACTGGGGCATAGGTCTCGTCGTAATCTAAACCTTCGACTTGACTAAACCCTTTAGCAACTAGTCTAGCTTTATTTCTAACTACTTCACCTTTATCATCAATTTTATTTCTAAACACCCACCTTGTTCCAATGATTGTTTTATCTTTAGGTGGTGGTACTAATTCCCATACTTCGTTCCTAGTGAATTGAGCCAACTCTTCTTGCATTGCAATAATCCAATCGGGATCAAGAAGAGCTTGGTCAATAGTTTTGGGTTCAATTTTAGAAATCAAAGATATTTGACTAAGGTTTCTGTATGAGGCTCTAGTTTGAACTCCTAGACTTGGATCACCTATCACTTGGTCGATAGGATGATTCGTTTGAGTCCTAGTTGGATTTGGGTTTAAGTCTACAACTTGATCCATAGGATGACTCGTTTGAGTTCTAGTTTGGTTGGAGTCATCTATCACTTGGTCGATAGAGTGACTTGGTTGACTTAGGTTAGGATTAACACTAGACCTGATCTCCGGATCAGAGTTAGGTCTAGTATGAGTCGGTTCGCTAATTAGGGTTGCTGGGGGTTTTGTAGGTTCGTGTCCTTCATCAAATACTACATTGATAGTCTCCTCGACTCTAAGGGTGTCGTAGTTATATACTCTATAAGCTCTGCTTGTAGTCGAGTATCCTAGAAAGATTTTGGTCGTGGTTTTGAATGTAAATTTCCCTAGGTAATCCTTAGTGTTTAGGATATGTACCTTATACCCAAATACCCTAAAGTACTTGATGTTAGGTATTTTATCGTGATAAATCTCGTATGAGGTCTTAAGGTGCCTCTTTACCATAAGGATCCTATTTTAGACATAGCATGCCGTACTCACGGCTTCCGCCCAAAACCTATCGGGTAGGTTATACTCATTTAACATTGTCCTAGCGGCTTCTTGTAGGGTTCTATTTTTGCGTTCTACTAGGCCATTTTGTTGTGGAGTTCTAAGGCAAGAGAACTCATGGTGGTATCCATTTAGGTTACAGAATTCTATAAACCTATGGTTTTCAAATTCACCACTATGATCAGTCCTAAGTCTTTTGATTTTAATGTTTTGTTGATTTTCTATTAACTTAAATAGCTTGATTAATTGATCTAGGGTATCACTTTTGTGTTTAATGAACCTAACCCAAGTAATGTTGGGGATCGAAACGGCCGGCTAGAGGGGGGTGAATAGCCCTCTTACGATGGATGTCGTAATTTGCTCGTCTACAATTAGATTAGCGCAAGCGGAAACAACAATACAAGCAAATTAAACAAATAAAGACAAAGCAAAGGAAAAAAGACAATACTAACACAATGTCGTAACGTGGTTCACGGCTACGCCGCTAATCCATGATCCCGATTCGTCCGAGGTGAATCACTCCTCCAAAGCCAATCACTATTGGTCTCTCCTTTGCACAAAGCTAGGTGGAGGTAACCTTTACAATCAAGATCACTCTTCTTACAATAAGAATGGAGTAAAAGTAAGTAAGAAGAGTTTAAAGTTTGTGGGGCACTTGGAAGATCACTTAGAGCATAAGCATTAACCCCCCAAAACTCCACACCCTCTCTTTTTATAGAGAGGAGGCTTTTCTTCCCGTTGGCCACCACCAGTCGACTGCTGCCCTTGGCAGTCGACTGCCGCCACTCCAATGGCCTCCGAACACGTCGGATTCTGATCGTTGTAGTCCAACGGAACACTTGATAGTCGACTGATGGACCTCATCAATCGACTGCTGCCTCCGTAGTCGACTGCCCAGTCGGCTACGAGCGATTCTGTGGCCAAACCCTTTCGACTACGATCACGCTTCAAAGAATCGATCGATGGTTGATCGCCCACATATGGCAGTCGATTGCTGGCCTCAAATTTGAATACCAGTCGAACCACGTTCGACTCGGAGCAGTCGACTGCCATTCCATGGCAGTCGACTAGTGTCGGGAAATCCCATCCGACACTTAGCCAAATGGGCAAGTTTCACCTTAGAGCTACTACCCCTTCCCGGGTTACATTTGCTCACTCTCATCTCTCGGAGTCCCTCGCCTTTGAAGTTATCTTCGTCCTCGGCCACGTCCCTCGGCAGCATCAGGCGCATGGCTCTGCAATGCTCCTTCACGTCTCTTGCCTCGAAGTCTACTTCATCTGGCTTCACTCCAAGCTCCTCGTCCGGCGGTCCCTCGGATGCTCCAAGCGCACGGCTTCCGTAAAGCCATCCTTCACTGACTCAAGGACCGAGTCATGAGTTGTGAATCTCGCCACGACTCCATGAGCGAATTACTAATCCCTGCAAGACTCCAACGCACATATCAAATCACACTAACACCCTAACTTTGTCACACATATCAAAACCTTATCATGGCAAGAGATTGCCCTAACAAGTAAATCTAGAGTAGTCATCAATAATGATTAAACAGAATTTACTTCCATTAAGTGACTTAGCTCCTTGTGAATCAAATAGATCCATGTGTAGGAGCTCAAGCACACTTTTGGTTCATTCTTGATTAGTTAGTTGATGTTGTGTCCTAGATTGTTTACCTTGTTGACAAACATTACATATTTTATTATCCAAGTTATTGAGGTTAGGCAAACCTCTTACTAAGTCACTCTGACTCATCTTGTGGATGAGTCTTGGGTGTGAGTGACCGAGTCGTCGGTGCCACAACCATGATTCCTCTTGCCGTGTCATAAGACACTTAGTTGAGGAGTTAGTTAAGTTAATAGTGTAAATGTTGTTATTTCTAGTTCCCTTAAGAATTGTTTTAGAGGTTTCGTTTGTATTAATTACGCATTCATTTTCTAGAAATATGACCTTATAGTTATTATCACACAATTGGCTTATACTAAGTAGATTATATTGAAAATTTTCTACTAATAAAACATTTTGAATAACAAAATTTGAGTTAAGCTCAATATCACCTGATTCGATGATTTTGAGCTTGCCGTTATTTCCGAAGGCTATCGATCCTTGTCGTTTGAATCAAAGCTTCGAAAACTTGAGTTGATCCCCGGTCATGTGTCGGGAGCAACCACTATCCAATATCCATTGATCCTACACGCAAGGTAGTTGGATCGGATATTGGATTTATTAAAGATTGGTTGAAAATTATTAACCTAAATCATCTCACCCATGTCTACATGATCAAACACGTTAACCCTATATGTTCTTGTGAGATGACTTCCAATTTTACTTGATTTAAATTTAATGACTTAAACACTTGTCAACCTTGCGTTAGATTCGGATTTGACCTTAGGCTTATCAAGTCACTTTTTCAAGATCATGGCTTCCAGGTCGTGGCGAGGCACAAAGGCCTTCTTTGATCGGAACAACGACCACTTCCTTAGACAAAGCCATTTTCAAGAAAATAGTAACTTGACTCACCTAAGACCACTTCCTGGTCTAACTAGTCTAGGATACAGTGAGGTAGCTTCAGCTAGTTCCACTCGGTCAAGTGAACCAAACTAGATACACCTTATCTAGCTCGAATACATGAGACTCCGTTTTCCTAGCGTACTATCATCTCGCCGCATCCTGGTACTATGTTATCAAGTGTTGACGAGTTATAGTCCTATCTAACCATTCTAAAAAAAATCAAACTAAATAAAAACCTAAGCATACAATTTCTAAGTTAAAACACAAACAAATTTCGTACTAGCTCCCCCTGGACCGCTGAATCGATTCGGTCTCTCCACATAGTGGATTTGGTCCTTGGGAGCCCAGTACTAGTTTGATCCTATGTTTGAAATCAAGGTGGTCTTAGGGACCCATGCTTGGACACGTTTTTTATGTCGACTTACAATCGACATATACGACTTATTGGTCGTGTTTGAGCTAAACCCTAGCCTGACCTTATTGTACACGACCCTTTGCGATCCAAGTAGGAGGTCAAGTCCTTTGGATCCCAAATTAAACCTTTCCAACGTATTCCTAAGATCTTCGACTTGACTCTTCAAGAGTGAGTTCTCAACTTCGAGTTTTTCAACCCGAGTTGAGTCCTTCTCTTGAACTCGACTAGTCGAAGAGGTTAGGGAGACCTCGTGTTTGAGGAGTTTAACTTCCTCAACTAGGGTCTCGACCTTGGACTCGGACTTAGCTAACTTTCTATTTAAAAACTTAATTGCACTATAAAGTGTAGTAATGAGAAACCGACTTACCTTGAGTGTATCTTTTGAACCGGATGTGTATCCGTGGCTTGTCTTGAATAGTGATTCTCAGTCTGACTCATCTTCGGTTTCCGATTCAAGTTCCGGTTCCGACTCCATCTCCGATTCCACCGGTTTAGCCATGAGGACTCGATCATCGTCTTCTTCCTCGGAAGCTTCTTCCCAAGTAGCGTTGAGCGCCTTTTTGTGTTTTGGTGCCTTGCTCTTGAGTTTTGGGCATTCAGACTTGATATGTCCAAACTTGTTGCATTCATAACATCTAATATTTGAACTTTTAGGCTTACCTTCGTTGGGTCGAGTGACGGTTCATTTTTGGACCTTGACTATCCTCCGAACTAGGTTGACTAGTTCGGCCTCCATTTCCGAGTCGACCTCCGAATCTGACTCATCCTCTTCTTCCTTCGGGGGTGGCTTGCTAGCGGTTTTCTTCTTTGAACCTGCAAATAGTGCTATACCTTTCTCGGGTTCCGAGTTAGACTGCTCATGAAGTTCGAAATTAGAAAAAAGTTCATCTATCCTAAGTTTAGAAAGATCCTTGGAGACCTTGTAGGCATCGACCATGGATGCCAACAAGGTAGTCCTCGGAAAGGAGTTTAGGACATACCTTATAAGGTCGCGGTTTTCGACCTTTTGCCCGATTGCATGTAGATTGTTGACTATGTCCTGGACGTGGGCGTGGAGTTACATCGCCATTTCATGTTCCTGCATTTTTAGATTATATAATTTATTAAATAAAAGGTCGCGCTTACATACCTTGGCTTCATCGGTCCCTTCGTGTAGCTCCACTAGCTTTGTCCAAAGGTCCTTTGCGCTGATGAAGGGGCCGATGCGATTTAACTCCTCCTTAGACAAACTGCATTGGAGGATTTGTGTTGCCTTGGCATCGGCTTCGACTTGTCGTTTTGTCGTAATGGTCCATTGGTCATAACCCAAGGATTCACCCACTTCGTTAGTCGAAAGTGTGAAACCCATTTAGATTATGATCCACATCTCGATTTGGGTTTTGAGAAAGCATTCCATCTGACCTTTCCAGTAACGGAAATCATCTCCATTGTAAAATGGAGGTCGGACGGTGCTAAAACCCTCGAGATGGGCCATTTGGAAGGGAAACCTTGCACAAAAAAAATACCAAAAAAAAATGAAAAAGGTTCCAAGACTTCGCCTTGGATTAGTAATGTAGGAAATGAAAAGAAACAAAAGTAATAAACGAGAAATAACCAACTAAAATAAAAGATGATCACTTACAACCTTCGATGTCCCCGAAATGGTACTAAACGATGGTTTTTGGGGATGAAGACAGCCTGTTATGAGGGTTTACCCTGGTAAGAATGTAGATCTCTCCGAGAGCTTCGTTTTGGTAGGTAGCCCATTTCGTGAGTCAACTTATACGAAAAGTTATACCGGTTTTACCGTTGGCTACTCCAAAAGCGAATACTTGCAAAACAAAACCAAACGAAGGGTACCAAGACTTCGTCTTGGATTAGTAGTGCGGGAGAAAAATTTAAACGAACGAAAAACAAATCTGTAAAAAATGCTAGATTGGTGGTTTCACCAAATCTAAGCGCCCCCGACTCTGATACCAATTGTTGGATCGAAGCGGTTCGCTAGAGGGGGGGTGAATAGCGAAAAACCTTTTTTTTCTTTTCGAGTTCGTATCAAAACAATTAAGTGCAGCGGAAAGATAAATGAAACAAAAAGAGACAAGATATTTTTTTACTTGGTTCGTAGCCTTCGGCTACTACTCCAAGGCCCTAATGGTCCTAGACCGTGTACGGAGGGCAATTCAATAAAACACTCCTCCTCGTTGGAGGTAGGAGTTTGACGATTACAAAAACCTTCGAAGCAAAAAAGATAGAGAGACAAACCCTCTCTTCTATTTAAGTAAAATGCAACGATAGAAAACCTTGATTAAAAAGAATTGCAATATTGAAAGCAATAACAAAGTAAGATTATACCAACAACTAGAAAAAAAGAACTTAAGCTAGGGTTGTTGGCAGCACTTCGTTGTTGTAGAGTCGTCGGAGAGTTGCATCGTTGCGGAGGCTTTTGAGCACTTAGAATTGATGAAGAAACCCTAGGTTAGGACCTCCTTTTATAGCCTTTGAGCTCCTTTTCGAGAGGAACCCTAGCCAATCATATTTGAGCACCACTCCCCTTGAAATTTGGTGATAAGCCTTGACTCCTCGAAGCTGATCCTTTGACCATCAGTCGACTGATGGCCATCATCAGTCGACTGATGGTAGCATCAGTCGAGTGCTAACCTCCGGCAGTCGACTGATTGATGGTAGTCGAGTCCTCCAAGCTGGCAGTCGACTGATGCTTGCTGCAAGTCAAAGTTAGCTCAACAAAAACATAATTTCGACAGTCGTCGACCGTCCGATCTCGACCTAGACCATCTATAGGATGTCTTTGGTCGGATCTATGCTTAAGATCATCCTCGTAAAGAGGATATGACCTCACTTACACTCACACACACACGAGCTTACCTCGATACTTACTGTGTCGCTTTCGCTTTCGGCCTTTCACCCGATTCCTTCGGCTCCCTCCGAAGTCACCCGAGTGTCGCCCGACCACCGTGGCTTCCTCCTGGTGTCTCTAGCCTTCAGCTCTAGCTATAGCAATTTTCTGCACACTCGATTCAGCTCATGAGATAACGACATGAGCTTAACTTTGTATCGTTTGCTATAATCAAAACTCAGGTTCGACTTAGGTGCCTACTGCACCAACAGAGCTGGGATAAGCGACTCTCATTTATGTGACCTAAGCGATAATGCCAGAGATAGGTTTGGTTCAACTCATTTGACTTGAACCTTTTGGTACTTATGTTAAAGATGGGGCTCTCTAAATCTAGAATGTATAGTTCGTTCATTAGAGGTGCACTATAATAGAACATATGATTTAAATAAACTGAACAATATTTGTTCTTTATTATAAATAAAAAGTCTTTCCTATCCAAACAAGAAGAAGTTACTACTCTTAACTTCACCCTTAGAAGTTATAATAAAGAAAGAGCTTGAGAACCATAGTGACTTCAGGTCCAAGGACTAATAGTCACATGAGAAAGTATATGACACTCATATAACGATCCTTGATACTTTCTCATGGAGGGTCATTCAGTATACATTCTCCAATGCATACCCATGTGTCAACTTGATATCTCATATCCGTGACTTGTGAGATCAAGTCATCGAGTTGACCTATATGCTAGTCTCTTCACATTAACATTGTCCCTGAATGTTAATACTTGACTAGGAATGATTAAGAGTAGTGTTCTCTATATCATCTCATTATCGATTCAACCAATCGATTGATATAGATAAGAACCTTCTACTCAAGGACGTTATTATACTTAGTTATTTGGCACTAATACAAGTAAGTAAAATAACCATAAATAAATGCCTTTATAAATAGGAATATGATACAACAATCATCACATGATTGACTCTAGGTCTTTCACTAATAACCTCTTCTTATAGGGGAGAGGCCATTCTTCCCGTTGGGCAGCTAGCAATCGACTGATGCTATAGTCGTTGTCTCACAACGGCTTCTTCCGCATTGGATTCCAACCAACAGCTCCCACATCAGTCGACTGATCGTGCCCATCAGTCGACTAATGAAGCCAACAGTCGAGTGCTCGAAATGGGCAGTCGACTCTCCAAAATTCTGTGCTCAAAACCCTCGACATCAGTCGACTGCTCCACTTGGCAATCGACTGATGGAGCTAGCAATTGACAGCCACGAGTTGGCAGTCGACTGTTTGGCCAGAACTTCGACTCGAACACCAGTCGAGTCTCCAGTCGACTTGGAGCAGTCGATTGCTACCTATAGCAGTCGATTGGTGTCGGGTAAAACCTCAAACCAACCTTTGGTTTGAGCTTCCAAACTTGACTTAGCCATTCAGCCAAGTTCACCTATGAGCTACCCTTACCCGAGTTACAATCGCTCACTCTCATCTCTCTTGGAGTCCCTCACCTTGAAGTTCTCTTCGTCTGACCACGTCCCTCGGATGCGCCAAGCGCACGACTTCACAACACCATCATTGGAAGGTGGATTTGAAGCTTCGCTTCCCACCTCGGTCGCTTGTGCATGACAATCCTATCTACGTCCCCAGATTAAAAAATTAATCCTTGATGAAGATGGATTACCTAAGCAACCGATCCATCATTGTGCTATTCGATTAGAGTGGTCTCTTGAACAAACTTGTTGTTCAAGCAACCTAACTCTTTTCCTCGATTAGCCGCGGAATAGATGAAGTACGGATCGCCGGTTTTTGTGTTTATCTTCGGGGTCCAAGTAAATTAGCCACATTCATTATACAAAAGAACTAAATCAAAATAAACAAAATTATACCACTTGTATACCTCTTGATCTTTTATTGTATGTCCTATCCTCCTCTTGAACGTTGTGTGGGCAACGATCCTCCAAGAGTTGAAACCTCTAAGATTATGTATCTTCCTTTTCTTGTTCGCTCCGAACAAAGGAAGATAATCAAAGACAACTTCTCCTATCTAGAGCCAACCACCAAGCTCCTAGCTTGATCCTTGCCACCGGCCAAGGAGAGGAAGAGGAAATATGGGCGCTGGCCAAGAGCTCCAAAGGAAGAACCTTAACTCTTGCCGCCGGCCAATACTTGAGGGAAGAAGGTGCCGCCTTAGGAGAGGAGAAGGAGGAGCCGACCAAGAACAAAGGAAAAGAATGAAAACCCTAATCCTCCTCTTGGTTGCTGCCGACCCTAAGGCAGAAGCCAAACAAATGTTGCTGCCCAACACCTCCAAACTGTTAGAGATTTGAGGCCGCTAGAGAGGGGGTGAATAGCATTGTGCTCGTAAGATGATGGAAATCTTTCACGTTCGTCTTTACAAAACTCGTTATGCGCAGTGGAATGATAAAAATAAAAACAATAACGAAGTAAGACAAACACGAACACACCAATATACAAATATTTAACGTGGTTCGGAACCGCACGATTCCTACTCCACGGATCAGGCTCAAATGAGCCCTAACGATGCCACAAGCACACCACTATGTAATAACTCATTCTCGAAAAAATCCAGAGGTGGAGAAACCTCGTACAATGTATACAACAGTAATAAAATGAAAATACAAGCAAATACAATGGAATATAATGCAATACAAGTAAAGAAAACACTTTACAAATGCTTTGGATTGTTTGCTTTTGGTTGCTTGAAGAATGGCCTTGGAGACCCTGATTTGCAGCAACAAATCACCTCAAGGATGCTCAAGAAACCATGTACAAAAACCCTCCCATCGAGCTCCTTTTATCCTTCTGCGCGACTTGGATTTCCGCCTATCAGTCGACTGACATAAGGGACCAGTCGACTGATGCCACTGTTGTCGTGAGACAACGGTTCGATCTACGTTGGAAAAACTCCAACGGATCTCTTAGCAATGATCGCTAACATTGGCGATCACAATACCAGAGCCGATCGCCCGATCGGCATGGCGATCGCGATCAGCCCAGAATGATTTCTACCAATGAGCAGTCGACTGCCAACACATTTTCAGCCCCAAGCCGGCAGTCAAACTCAAGTCGACTCATGCAGTCGAACCGGCCATATTGCCAGTCGACTGCCAACCTCAAACATGAGGTTTTAACCGAAGTATGGTGCCCCCATACTGTCTAGACCACCCTTAGCCTAGACCTAAGCCTTCTAGCCACCTCCATCAGCCTCACGCCTCTCGGATCCCTCCAAGTCATCCATGACTTGTCAATCCATCGCGCTAGCCTTCAGGTGCTTCCATCACTCTGCTTGGACTTTACGCCGCCAACCATTGGACTTATGCTGCAAAGACTCCACCCTTATACTTTACGCCGCCAATATCAAACCCCTTGGACTTCCCAAATGCCAAGACTCAAGCTTGGACTTTCCCTTGCCAACCCATGTTGGACTTTCTATGCCAAGACCCATGCTTGGACTTCCCTTGTGCCAAGTACTCAAGACTTGGACTTTCCCAAATGCCTAGTGTCCCACTTGGACTTTCCATGCAAAGTACCCATGACTTGGACTTTACCTTGCCAAGACCCATGCTTGGACTTTCCCATAATCACATGGTCAACCCTAGTCAACCATCAAAGTCTCCCTCGAGTCAAACTCGAGTCTGGTCAATTATAACCTGGGTCGATTGTATAAACAATCTCCCCAAAACATTAACCGACATCAATGTCAACTTACTTTGTCAAACCACTTTGTCAAACATCAAAACATCACTCGAGTCAAACTCGAGTCTGGTCAATCGTGACCTGAGCCGATTGCACCAACAATCTCCCCCTTTTTGATGTTTGACAAAACAAACCTTGAGTTAGGCCAGTAACTCAAATTCCCTTACCAATTTTCCAAATTGGTAATTTAACCTTCTCCCCCTTTTTGACATACATCAAAAAGGTTATCTCTCCAAGGAGGTCAATGTCTCATGTCCCAATGAGATCTTACAATCTCCCCCTTGATCCAAAAATACCTAGGATGCCTACCATCTTCCTAGTGATAAGTCGCATATCACTCAAGAGAGGCAATCCTATACTCTCTCCCAATTTCCAAATTGGGTTTCTCAAAATCCCATCAATTTTCCCAATTGATGATACTCTCCCAATAACTTCTCCCCCTTCAAGAAGAGAAACACATCCATCATCCCAAGATGGATAACTCCCTCTAAAGGCTTGCTCCCCCTTGACCATTGCACCAACAATGTCCTTTGAAAGTCCCTAAGCCAATAGGAACTCTATAGTATCAAAATTAAGGTTCTAAGTTCAAACATGAACTCTTCCACCCTTAAATTTGATACTTTGACCCAACACCTCTCCAAATCCATATCCAATGGATTTTCACCCTTTCTAATGCTTCCCAAAGTATATCCTAGGGATAGGAGTGATTAGGAACCTTTACCATAGCTGAACACGGGCTAAACAACCTTATTTTTCCCAAAATCAGCTTGGCAGTCGACTACTTACGATGTCAGATCACATTTCATCACATCGATCATTGCCATCAAAGTGCAATGATCGAGAACCAAATTCTCGAATTTTAACTATCAGAATCGAATTTTGAAAAGTCATAAGTAATTCTACGTATATCGAAAAAACACGAAATTTGATACGTATATTACTTATAGTCAATACAATGGGTGAAAAATATTTGAAAATTATTTTACCCATAAAATATCAAAATTGATACAAAATCCAAAAATGAAGAAAAACTTCAATGTTTTAGCTCACTTTGTATCAATCTCATCAATGGTGATTGCTATCAAAAGATAGACTTCACCAAGGTTTTCGAAAATGATTTTAAAATATTTTTAAAAGCTTATTTTGGATCATATTCCTTGGGCTCTATGTACATGACTTGTACACAAGCTTTCCCAATGATCCACCAATGAAATTAGATGAGTTATAGTCCATCTAGATACAAAAACTATGCACCTTGAACTCAACTCATATCCTAGCATCTCACATGTATCTAGGGTGTATAAATACACATACATGTCACTGTAATGTGAGATGTGAGTTTTGTTCTCCCTAATCTAGGGTTTCATGCATTTTTCTAAGGCAACTCTACTTGATTCCCTTATAAATGGGACTCCAAGTCTTGCCAAAGTCCTTAACTCAATTTTAATCAAATGCATGAAATGATCATGGCATAATAATAGAAAAAATAAATCATGGCCAATGATCATGATGTCATGGCATATGATATAAAACTAAAGCACATGACATTTAAATCCTTAATCCTAAACATGATCATGACATTTTAAATGATTAAAATAAACATGATGTCATGTCATGGCATATGACAAATCAAAGCATGACAAATAATATATCAAGGTATATAATACCTAAATTTTAATATTAGTTTCCATTTGATATGATTAAGTATATTTTGCCATATTACTACTAATCTCCCTAGTGTGCCAAAAACCCAAAATGGCATACTAACCTCTAAACCTAAATTGTGCCAATTTGATCAATTTATCAAACTTCTCAAATAATATTGGCACATCCTAAAATCTTTTAGAATTAAACTCAAATATATTTCCAAGGTAACCATAACCTTGAAAATGACCTAAAATGCCACCTTTATCATGGTTGAGTTAACTACCCATCCAATCAAGGTTGGCACACCCTAACCCATTTAGCATGAATCTATTACGCTCTTAGGAACCCAAAACCTATTTGAGCTCCTAGGATTTACTAGGTATTCCTTAGGGATGACCTCCCTAGATACCCTCCTAATGACCCTCCTAGGCTTAGAAGCCTTGGTCATTTGGGTCTTGCCATGGTTAACTCTAGGGGTGACTCCCCTTGTAACCTTCTTAGTGGCTACCCTAGGTTTCCCAGAAACCCTAGCCACTAGGCACTTACCATGGTCAACTCTAGGGATAACATCCCTATTGACCTTGGTCTTTCTAGACCTAGTTAGTATTCCATAATCTAATGGAACACTATGATAAGCCACCTTAGGCTTAGGTTTGTGACCCAAACCCTTCTTGCCCTTAGTTGACTTTTGTTTCTTGGGTCCTAGATGTTGACTTTGAGATATTGACCCTTGACTTTGACCATTAGACCCTTGCATTTGATTTTGCATAATCTTGAGGGTCTTTTCTAATTTCTCAAGTCTTGATCTCAAGGCTTGATTCTCTAATTCTAATTGCCCAGTTTAGAATTTTAATTTGGTCTTTGGGCATGGGACTTCCTAGGCATGTGTCTAGTCCATTTAGGATTAAGGTCTAAGTGTTCTCCTATTTTCCTAATAGACTCCCTAAGAAGGACGTTTCTAGGGACATTAGTCCCAAATTTCTCCTTCTTTGAAAGGTAGACATTTTTGGCTCCTAAACACAATTCCCTATGTCTAGCATGCTCTTTATGATAAATAGCAAGATTATTAAAATTATTCCTAGCATGATTTTGACTATAAGAATTAGAAAGAGCATTACTAAAATATACCTTAGGGTTAGCCTTAGCTCCCCCTACATGTGATGCTCCATTTTGAGCCTTTTTCTCCCCCTTCTTGCATTGACTCCGGTAGTGTCCCGGTTGTCGGCACTTGAAGCATATGACATGCTCCTTGCTCTTTTGACTTTGTGCACCGACATCTTTGACCTTTGTGTTGACTTTTGGTGTCGAAGGAGTTTTCCTAATCCGTTTTGGACACTTGCTTTTGTAGTGCTTGGTTTCCCTACACTCAAAATATATTATATGCATTTTATTATTAACACATATGTTTGAGTTACCTAGGGTGGTTGTGGTGGTCGGAGTGAATTCTTGAGCTTGCTCTTCCTCTTTACCGGATGTAGATGGTTCTTCTTGTTGCTCCGGTATTGAGGATGGTCTCTCCTCCTCAATCCTAGAAGTAGATGCTTCTTCCACTTCTTCCACCTTTTCCGATTCGGATGTTGATTCCCTATCAATCTCCGAATCCTCAAGCTCTTTAGATGATGATGTACTTACTTGAACTTGAGAGGGTGAGCACTCCTCTTCTTCTTCTTCTTCTTGGGTTGATGATGAATTTTCATGAAGCTTGGCCAAATCGCTCCATAGCTCCTTGGCATCCATGCACTCACCTAGGCTACACAAGAAGTCATTAGGAATTAAATCAAAAATGAAATTGATTACCTTCTTGTTTTTCTCAAATCTTTGGAGTTGATCTTCACTCCATTTCTTCTTCTTGAGGAAGCCACCCTTTGGTCCTTTTGGATATTCGAATCCTTCCATTAATATTGACCATTCCTCAAAATCCTTCATCATAAAAAAATCTTCAATCCTTCTCTTCCAAGAATTGAAGTCTTCTCGTCCATAGAAAGCATATGCGACCAGCGTGTTGATATCCCATCCTAGTTGTCCTTGGACATCCATCATCCCTCTAGCTTCTTTAGCTCTCGGCGGTTAGTCCGTAGAAGAGCCTCGGGCTCTGATACCACTTGTTGGAGATTTGAGGCCGCTAGAGGGGGGGGGTGAATAGCGTTGTGTTCGTAAGATGATGGAAATCTTTCGCGTTCGTCTCTACAAAACTCATTATGCACAGCGGAATGATAATAATAAAAACAATAACAAAGTAAGACAAACACGAACACACCAATACACAAATATTTAACGTGGTTCAGAACTGCACGGTTCCTACTCCACGGATCGGGCTTAAACGAGCCCTAGCGATGCCACAAGCACACCACTATGTAATAACTCCTTCTCGGAACAATCTGGAGGTGGAGAAACCTCGTACAATGTATACAACAGTAATACAATGAAAATACAAGCAAATATAATGGAATATAATGCAATACAAGTAAAAAAAACACTTTACAAATGCTTTGGATTGCTTGCTTTTGGTTGCTTGAAGAATGGCCTTGGAGACCCTGATTTGCAGCAACAAATCACCCCAAGGATTCTCAAGAAACCATGTGCAAAAACCCTCCCATCGTGCTCCTTTTATCCTTCCACGCGACCTGGATTTCCGCCTATCAGTCGACTACCATAAGGCACAAGTCGACTGATGCCACTGTTGTCGTGAGACAACGATTCGATCACCGTTGGAAAAACTCCAACGAATCTCTTGGAAGTCGACTGCCAGCGCCCATAGCCGATTTCCCAATAGGCTACGAAGCGTTCTATGCTCGTGGCCGAACCATCACCAACTCAAGCGGCATGGCAATCGATCGATCTAGCAATGATCGCTACTAATGAGCAAATAATCACAAAGACATTTTCAAATTTCTAGCCAGTCGAACTCAAGTCGACTCATGGCAGTCGAACCAACCATATTGCCAGTCGACTGCCAACCTCAAACATGAGGTTTTAACCAAAGTATGGTGCCCCCATACTTGCTAGACCACCCTTAGCCTAGACCTAAGCCTTCTAGCCACCTCCATCAGCTTCACGCCTCTCAGATCCCTCCAAGTCATCCATGGCTTGTTCATCCATCACGCTAGCCATTTGGTGCTTCCATCGGCTATGTCATGCTAACGATGTCTACACCGCCAAGGCACATTGGACTTACGTCGCCAAGACTCCGCTTGGACTTTTCGCCGCCAACCATTGGACTTATGCTGCCAAGACTCCACCCTTGGACTTTACGCCGCCAATATCAAACCCCTTATACTTCTCAAATGCCAAGACTCAAGCTTGGACTTTCCCTTGCCAACCCATGTTTGACTTTCTATGCCAAGACCCATGCTTGGACTTCCCTTGTGCCAAGTACTCAAGACTTGGACTTTCCCAAATGCCAAGTGTCCCACTTGGACTTTCCATGCCAAGTACCCATGACTTGGACTTTACCTTGCCAAGACCCATGCTTGGACTTTCCCATAATCACATGGTCAACCCTAGTCAACCATCTAAGTCTCCCTCGAGTCAAACTCGAGTCTGATCAATTATAACCTGGGTCGATTGTATAAACAATCTCCCCAAAATATTAACCGACATCAATGTCAACTTACTTTGTGAAACCACTTTGTCAAACATCAAAACATCACTCGAGTCAAACTCGAGTCTGATCAATCGTGACCTGGGCCGATTGCAGTAACAATCTCCCCCTTTTTGATGTTTGACAAAACAAACCTTGAGTTAGGCCACTAACTCAAATTCCCTTACCAATTTTCCAAATTGGTAATTTAACCTTAGATGGATAATCACCCTTGACGCCCAAGCCTTGTAACCTATTTATAGATTTTGCCCAAACCTCCTTTTAATCTTGTCCGTTGGATCTAGGTTTCATGAGGGTTTTAATAGGATACAATAGGGACCAATGTGGAGGAGTTGGATCTTGGCCACCCAATGGATCCGAACCACACAAACCCGATCCATTAATGATAATCCATTCCACTAGAGGATTATCATTGATCTACCTCACCAACCCCCATAAATAAATATGAGCTCCATATATTAATTGTACAAATATCTCCCCATGTTTAAGATTTCGAATGTCCATCAATTAATTAATTTACTGACAATTAATTAATCAACATCTAACTCCATGAGTAGTACCACTCAACCTTATCATCAAGCCAGACCAAGTTCACCTGCAGGGTTTACATGATGATCCTTATGAGCTCCTCAAGGGGACATCATCATCCTAATACATAGTGTTGGTGCAATCGGCCCAGGTTGACTCGAGTTTGACTTGAGCAGTACCTTGATAGTATTTTGGTGATAGACAAAACTCATGACATGGGAAAGTCCAACATGGGGTTGGCATGGAAAATCCAAGCATGGAGCTTGGTGTGGAAGTCCAAGGGGGAAGCCTTGGCATGGGAAAGTCCAAAGCATTGCGAAGCCGTGCGCTTGGTGCTTGGCATGGGAAAGTCCAAAGCATTGCGAAGCCGTGCGCTTGGTGCTTGGCATGGGAAATCCAAAGCATTGCGAAGCCGTGCGCTTGGTGCATTTGGGAAGTCTTGAGAACTTGGCAAGTTCACTAGGCTCGGGTCCTTGAGTCGGTGAAGGATGGCATTGCGAAGCCGTGCGCTTGGTGCATCCGAGGGACCGCCGGACGGGGAGCGAATGGAGTGAGTCCAAAGGGAAGCATACTTCTAGGGTATGAGACACGAAGGATGGCGTTGCGAAGCCGTGCGCTTGGCGCATCCGAGGGACGTAGGCCAAGGGAAGATAGCTTCGGTGAGGAACTCCATGAGGGATAAGGTGGACTTGGCCAAGTGGCTAAGACTAAGTGTCGGAGGCTCAAACTTGATGTTTGAGGGTTTACCCGACGGTCGGATGCTCAAACAACCTGGTGTTTGAGGTTTTGCCCGACATCAGTCGACTGGCATAGGTGCCAGTTCGACTGATCCAAGTCAACTAGAGTTCGACTGGTGTAAGGCTAGGGTTTTGTGCTTGGCGATCGCCATGGATCGGCAATGATCGACATCGATGAGATCGACCGAGGGATGGCAATGATCGATGGGAATGTCACGAGCATTGACCGCTCCGTGAGCCGACTAGGCAATGACTATTAGGTCACCAATCGATGGGCATCATCACGACCGTAGGTGATCCGCTGGAACTTGTCCGACGTGGATCCGCCGCTGTGAGACAACGACTGTGGGCAATGATCGGGCCTTTTGGCAATGATCGCTAGGCGCGAAAACAACTCGATGCAGGTTATAAAAGGAGCTCGAGATGGAGGTTTTTGCCATGGTTTTTGTGGAGCTATTGGAGGGGAATTGCTGCTGCATTCCAGTCCTTCAAGAGCCAATCAAAGCAACCAACAAGCAAAGGGTTCAAAGCAAGCGTTGTAAAGTGTTCTTTACGTGTATTTCGTATTTGTCTTTGTATTGCTTGTATTTCATTACTTAGTGTAATTGCTTGTGAGAGATTTCTCCACATCCGACGTGTAGTCGAAAAGGAGTGTTATAGTTAGTGTCGTGCGCATAACTAGAGCTCGGTGAGCTCGCCCGTGGAGTAGGAACCATTCGGTTCCGAACCACGTATATCTTTGTGTATTGCATGTTCTTGTGTGTATTTGTGTATCTTGTTAGTATTATTATTGTTATTCTGCTGCGCTAACAAGAATTGTAGACGAGCACGCAACAAGAACGAACGAATTACGACATCCAACGAACGAGGTCTATTCACCCCCCTCTAGCTAGCCGTCCCGATCCTCCAACAAGTGGTATCAGAGCCGAGGTCGCTCTTCAAGGACTAACCGCCGCGAGAGCACTACAAATGGCCGGCTTCATCCATCCACCGAAATTCGATGGAGATTTTGCTTGGTGGAGGAAACGGATGGAGGTATATCTTGAAACCAATTTTGATTATATGATTATTGTAGAAAATGGTTTTGAGATGCCTAGAGACAAATACAACAAGCAAATTGAAAAGTCAAGGTGGACCCAAGACCAAATTAAGGACTTCAAGACAAATCTCGAGGTAATAAAATTATTTAGTGATTTGTTACCTAACAAAATTTGGTCTAGTTTGGGTGACTATAGGGATGCAAAGGAATTATGGGAGAAGATAAAGGAATTTCAAGAAAACTCCCAATCGGCACATGTAGAGGATAATGCCGAAGAAGAAGCACCATCTATTTTTGATGATGTTGATGATTTGGTGGAGACCTCCACCTCTAGCGTTGAGGGGGAGGAAAGGATTTCAATTCCGGAGCAAGATCAAAATGAAGCTTCTACCTCCGGAAGAAGTGAAGAGGCCTCCACCAACTCCCTAGGTAACTCAAGTGTTGTTATTTTAAATAAAAAACACATAATATGCTTTGAGTGTAGGGATAAAGGGCATTACAAAAGCAAATGCCCAAAATTGGCTAAGAAGAAGGCATCAACACCAGAAGTCAACCCAAAGTCAAACGATGCCGGTGTTCCCAAAATCAAGAGCAAAGAGCACATTGTGTGCTTCAAATGCAATCAAAAGGGACACTACCGAAGCCAATGCCCTAGGGGGAGGAAGAAAGGGCAAGAAGGTGCAACTCATGTAGGGTGAGCTCCTAAAGCTAACCCTAAGGTAAATTTACTTAATGCACCTTTAATTCCTAGAGTTAAAAAGTATGCTAAGAATTATTTTAGCTCTCTTCCTATTATCAATGAAAAGCATGCTAGGAGAAATAATAAGGTTTATTGCTTAGGTGCCAAGCATGTTCATATAACTAAGGACAAACCTAGGACTCATAATTCTAGACCTATTTTACCTAAAGAGTCCATTAGGAGAGTTGAAAACCATCTAGGCATTAACCCTAAGAAGGGTAGACACATGCCTAAGAAGAAGAACATTTCCCCTAAACCTAATGAAAATTCAAAATTGAGGAAATTAGAGGTGGAGAACCAAGCCTTGAGGTCAAGGCTAGAAAAATTGGAGAAGACCCTAGCAATAATATCAAACTCGGTTAAGGGGTCTAATGCACAAAAGTCAAGACCTAGGAAACAAGAAACATCTAAGGGCAAGAAGGGTTTGGGTCACAAACCTATGTCCTACCATAATGTTCCATTTAATTATGGAACATCATCTAGGTCTAGACAAACCAAGGCTAATAGGGAAGCCATCCCTAAGTCTAGCCATGGTATATGTTTAGTGGCTAACACCTCAAAGAAATCAAATGTAGCCACTAAGAAGGTCAATGGAGGAGTCATCTCTAGAGTTGACCTAGGAAAGACCCAAAAGACTATGGCTTCAAAGCCTAAAAGGGTCATTAGGAAGGTATCTAGGGAAGTTATCCCTAGGGAATACCTTGTTAACCCAAGGAGCTCCAATAGATATTGGGTTCCTAAGACCGTGATTGATTCACGCTAAATGGGTTAGGGTGTGTCAACCCTAAGTGGATGGGTGGTTAACCTAGCCATTGTGAGTTGACACATTAGGGTGTGCCAATATGGTTTGAGAAGTTAAAAATGATTAAATTGGCACAATTAGGTCTTAGAGGTATTGATCTGCCATTTTGGGTTTTTGGCACACTAGGGAAATGAATGGTTTAAGGCAAAGTGAGTGTAATCCCTAAAAATGGCAATTTGATTTTCACACTTAGGTATTCTATACCTTAGTATATTTTACTTGCCATGATTTGTTTGCCTTGCCATGTCATGACATCATTTTCATTTTTATCTATAAAATGTCATGATCATGTTTAGAATTATTTTTAGATGTCATGTATGCTTAAATGTCATTTACATGCCATGACATCATGATTTTGGCATTTGCTTTTATCTATGTCATATTTATGCCATAATCATATCATGCATAGTTTAAAATGGAGTTAAGGACTATGACACAATTTGAAGGGAATCAAATTAATGTTGCCTAGAAATATGCATGAGAACATAAACAAAACAAAACCCACATCTCACAAAAATTTGACTTGTATGTGTTTTACACATCTAGATATTGGTGAGATGTTTAGGAAAAAGGAAATGAAGGTTTGAAAAACATTTTGAAAAACCTTGGTGAAGCCTATCTTTTGATAGCTATCACCATTGAATGGGATGATACAAAGAGGGCTCTTTATTGAAGCTTTTCTAAACTTTTGAGCTTTGTATCAATCTCCTAATTTAGTGGCTAAAATAATTTTCCAATATTTTTCACCCATAGTGTTTAGGATAAGTATTATACGTATGCATTTTCAAGATTTTTAAAATTACGTATATTTACTTATGGATTTCGGAAATCCATTTCTGAAATCTTCAAAATCTGATTATCGATCATTGCCATGGATTAGCGATCGATGGATGTGTTGGTTAGGCCCATGTTCAGCTAGGTTAAGGTCCCCTAACCACTCCTAACCCTAGGATATGCTTGGGAGAGCATTAGAGAGGGTGGAAATCCATTGGACATGGATTAGGAGTTGGGTTGAGGGTGAGTATCAATTTTAAGGTGGATAAGAGTTCATTGTTGAACTTTACCTTAATTTTGATTTGATTAATGTTCCTATTGGCTTAGGGACTCTTCAAGGACATTGTTGGAGCAATGGTCAAGGGGGAGCAAGCCTCTAGGGGGAGGTATCCATCATGGGAAGATGGATGTGTATTTCCTCATGGGAGGAAAATTGGGTTGCCTCTCTTAAGTGATATGAGATCACTAGAAAGATTGAGGGCATGCCAAGGGGAAGATTGTAAGATCTCATTGAGATATGAGACATTGAAACTCTTGAAGACCTTTTTGATGTAATGTCAAAAAGGGGGAGAAGTTACCAAGTTACCAATTAGGGTTCGTTGGAATTCTCATTGGGATATGAGAATTGCCAATATGGGAGAATTGGTAGACTTGAGATGGTAGTTTTGTCAATCATCAAAAAGGGGGAGATTGTTGGTGCAATCGGCCCAGGTTGACTCGAGTTTGACTCGAGCAGTACCTTGATAGTATTTTGATGATAGACAAAACTCATGACATGGGAAAGTCCAACATGGGGTTGGCATGGAAAATCCAAGCATGGAGCTTGGTGTGGAAGTCCAAGGGGGAAGCCTTGGCATGGGAAAGTCCAAAGCATTGTGAAGCCGTGCGCTTGGTGCTTGGCATGGGAAAGTCCAAAGCATTGCGAAGCCGTGCGCTTGGTGCTTGGCAAGGGAAATCCAAAGCATTGCGAAGCCGTGCGCTTGGTGCATTTGGGAAGTCTTGAGAACTTGGCAAGTTCACTAGGCTTGGGTCCTTGAGTCGGTGAAGGATGGTATTGCGAAGCCGTGCGCTTGGTCCATCCGAGGGACCGCCGGACGGGGAGAGAATGGAGTGAGCCCAAAGGGAAGCATACTTCAAGGGTATGAGACGCGAAGGATGGCGTTGCGAAGTCGTGCGCTTGGTGCATCCGAGGGACGTAGGCCGAGGGAAGAGAGCTTCGGTGGGGAACTCCATGAGGGATAAGGTGGACTTGGCCAAGTGGCTAAGATTGAGTGTCGGAGGCTCAAACTTGATGTTTGAGGGTTTACCCGACGGTCGGATGCTCAAACAACCTGGTGTTTGTGGTTTTGCCCGACATCAGTCGACTGGCATAGGTGCCGGTTCGACTGTTCTAAGTCGACTAGAGTTCGACTGGTGTAAGGCTAGGGTTTTGTGTTTAGCAGTCGACTGCCATGGACTGCCAGTCGACTGACGTCGACAACAGTCGACTGCCGAGGGATGGCAGTCAACTGATGGGAATGTCGCGAACACAGAATGCTCCGTAGCCGACTGGGCAGTCGACTACTAGGTCACCAATCGACTGATGGGCATCATCAGTCGACTGGTAGGTGATCCGTTGGAACTTGTCCGACGTGGATCTGACCGTTGTGAGATAACGACTATAGGGGCAGTCGACTGGGGCCTTTTGCCATGGTTTTTGTGGAGCTATTGGAGGGGAATTGCTGCTGCATTCTAGTCCTTCAACAGCCAATCAAAGCAAGCAACAAGCAAAGGGTTCAAAGCAAGCGTTGTAATGTGTTCTTTACGTGTATTTCGTATTTGTCTTTGTATTGCTTGTATTTCATTACTTAGTGTAATTGCTTGTGAGAGGTTTCTCCACCTCCGACGTGTAGTCGAAAAGGAGTGTTATAGTTAGTGTCGTGCACATAACTAGAGCTCGGTTAGCTCGCCCGTGGAGTAGGAACCATTTGGTTCCGAACCACGTATATCTTTGTGTATTGCATGTGCTTGTGTGTATTTGTGTATCTTGTTAGTATTATTATTGTTATTCCGCTGCGCTAACAAGAATTGTAGACGAGCACGCAACAAGAACGAACGAATTACGACATCCAACGAACGAGGGCTATTCACCCCCTCTAGCCGGCCGTCCCGATCCTCCAACACATAGGACACGGTTTCCTCCTATAATCAATGGCACATCATGTAAATAATATCATTTCCCAACTTATTGAGCCTATCGATTTAATCTATAAATCTCGCCCATTGGAAAATCAAAGAAATAAATACTAAGTACATATGTCGGTTATTATATCGAGATTAAGAGCATGTACACCATAATATCCGAGGTCCGATTCAATTATGTAGTCAACAATAAATTGAATCACCTCTAAGTCGGTTCTGCTCAATACACACAAAGTGTACTAGTGTAATTCTATGGTCAAGACAAACCAATACCAAATCACACTACAACCATACCAATGGTTTGTCCAAAACCATCTTGGTTGTGAGCCTCTACTTATACTATACAAGGAATTGATAACATGATCTTCCGTGTGACACCACACACCATGTTATCTACAATATAATATATCAGACAATATGCATAACCATAAATATACAAACAATGATCATGTGATTCTTATTTCAAAACTAAAGATGTTCATATAAAGAATAGACTTTTTAGTATACATCCCAACATCCTTCGTATCTCGCCCTGAAGTCTACTTCCTTCGGCTTCACTCCAATGCTCCTCGTTCGGCGGTCCCTCGGATGCACCAAGCGCGTGGCTTCCGCAATGCTATCCTTCATCGACTCAAGGACCGAGTCATGAGATGGTGAATCTTGCCAATGCTATCGTCAAGCCATCCATGTGTGAATTACTAAGTCCTGTATGACTTCAACGCACATATCAAATCCATAACAACCTAACTTAAATCCTTTGCCACACACATCAAAACAACATCACATGGGTTGATTGCCCTAACAACTTGGACTTTACATAGCCAACCATTAGACTTATGCTGCCAAGACTCCCGCTTGGACTTTACGCCGCCAATATCACCCCTTGGACTATCCTTGCCAATCCATATTGGACTTTTCCATTTGCCAAGACTCAAGCTTGGACTTTCCCTTGCTAAGACCCATGCTTGGACTTTCCATGCCAACCCATGTTGGACTTTCCCATTGCCAAGTGTCCCACTTGGACTTTCCATGCCAAGTACCCATGACTTGGACTTTCCCATTGCCAAGTGTCCCACTTGGACTTTCCATGCCAAGTACACAAGACTTGGACTTCTCCATCATATAGTCAATCCCATGGTAACCATATAGTCAATGCATTGTCAAATAATGGTCAACTCCCTTGTCAAACATCAATGTCAAACATCAAAACACTACTCGAGTCAAATTCAAGTCTTGTCAATCTTGACCTAGGCAGATTGTACCTACAATTGTTAGAGATATATGAGAGGTGTCCTAAGGTAATCACCTTATGGTTGTACCATTTATTTGATAAATAAAGATTCACTATTTGAGTATACATGTTTTCAGGTATTTGATTGGATCTTAAACTCATTTACTGAATGTCCGCAATATGATTCACAGCATGAGAGAATTTGTGATTGAAATATAACTAGTGAGTATCTCAATATGTGTAATTGTGATGTATTGGAATTATCCCTAGTCGATGAATTGATGGATTCGTACGCCATCGATTCTGTTGAGACTAGCATGAGGTATACTATTTGATTTATCCAAGCAGCTGTTTCTCATTGGTTGGTGACATTAGGATGTCCAGAGTTGATCGTGGATGCTAGTTATGGTAACTAGTTCATTAGAGTGACCAGCTATAAGACTTCATATGGTTATCTCCATATATGGATAAGTCAATGAAGTTCTTACAGTAGCTTAAGTGTGATGTTCCTTCGACTTATGATATTCAAGTCATCTTGATAATGAAGACTTATGTTTTGAAATCTTAAGCAAGCATCTCTAAGGAGATGTGGACCCGGGATGATTGAGTATAAGTCAAAGTAGCCGAAGGTGTTTGAATAGCCTACAAAGGATTCATCACTCCTTGCGAGGAGATGTATACCCTATAGCCTCTTGTCGGATTGTTACTAAAGTCTTTGGCTAAAGAATTACATGTTTAGAGTATGATACTCTTGGATACATGTGCAGTAACTAGAATTCGGAGGACGAGGAAGTAATACTTGGGCAAGGTGTGACGTAGTCAGCCTAGTGGGGACTGACACAATAGACCATGCCCTAAACCAAGTGGGTATAAGATGAGTGAAAGGAATGAGGCACGATTCTTTGTAGCTGCTGAAGGGTGTTAGAAAAGGTTTTGGGATCAACTATTGATTTTTCAATTAATTGGGGATCATGATGTACTACTAGGTGCCACTCATGATCGTTCTATAATTAATGGCTAATTATAGATGACCAACATAAACCATGAACCTATTTGGTCACACACACAATGAGTGTTATCTGAAGGATTTAAAATGAGTTTGAGAATAGGATTCTCAGATCGAGAGAGACTTGGTTTGGTTGGACCAAACAAAGAGCGAGTATGAAATTATTTCACTCGCATCGGAAGCATGGATGGGCCGAGCCTTATGAAGACATGATGGATGAACCAAATTGGTTTGGTTCTAATCCAATGGTGGAAAATAAATCAATGTGGTTTGGTTTGTTTTAAACGAATGAACCAAAGTTGGTTTGGTTTGTTTTAACTTAAAATAGACCAACGCGGTTTGGTTTATTTTAACTTAAGTTATTGGAGCGGGTTAACAAATTTTGGTTATGAACCAATAACCATTAGGAGAATGTGTTCTCTATAAAAACACGGCTTGAGGGTTTTTTCGTTGACTACTTAAGAAGTTCAAACTCTAGCTGGCCACCTCCTCTTCTCTTCCTCTCCTTGCCGCCCAAGGAGTTGTTGCCCAACCTTGGACGTCGCTCGTTGGAGCTGTTGCTCCTCCTCCTTGTTACCGGCCACCCACCAGCCGCCGACAACTCCTCCAGCCATCCTCTCTTAGGCGCCAATGACCATGGAGCAGCTAGCCATTGATTGGCCAACCATCTCTTCCACCGCAAACAAGTTGTCCATGTAAAATACAAGAAAAAATAAATAAATAAATAATAATAATAATAATAAAATAAAATGTTGGGTAATTAGGAGAATACCCTATGAAATTTTCCAGAATTTTTTAGAAATTTTTCTGGACTTAAATGGAGATTCCTAATACCCTTTTTGCGGAAAAGGATTTAAGAGGCTTAACGGATCTTAAATCCAACCCATTTGGTAAAACCCGACCCGTTATCATTTAAGCCGAGCGTTTTCGTAGCCGTTCTTTTATTTCCCAGCCGCGATCTTTATTCCCTTTTTAATGCTCCACGACCACAGTGTCGATCACCTTCCCAGCCGCGATCTCTCCGATCTCCCCATCCTAGCTTGTCGGCTTCGCTGCAAGCGGTGGTCAGCATCCACGATAGCCCCATAGCGGCGGCCAGCATCCACGACAACCTCACAAACGAGTTGGAGCGGCAAGCAGGGGCGACGACTGTCTCTTCCTTCTCCGAGACCTACGATCGGCGAGCCTCTTTCTCTCGCCTCATCTTCTTTTCTGCAAGTGGCAGTAAGAGGAACAACCCCAACCTTCTCCACAGATGAGCCGACGACGAGCATGCGGCTGGAGGCTAGCGCCGGTGGTCATCGGACCTAGGAAAGGGGTGATTCCTTACTTTGGATGAGACCTACACCTGCGGTGGTGGTTGTTCCTTACCTGGATATTGTTTTGGGTAGTGACATTTTTGTGGGTTGCCATTCATTGGGGTTTCTCACTGTCGATTAGTGCCGGAGCTAGGGCACCGGAGATCTTGGCAGGCGAATAGGGCAGTGGGTTCCGGTGAAAAGGGGTGGCTGCCGGTTGTTGGGGATTCTAATTGCCGGTGAAGTTCAATTTCGGGTAAGGAAGAGTAATTTTCCTTTTATTCTGTGAATTCTTTTCGGTAAATATTTCATGGGTGATGTTGTTCGGGTTTGGGCAGTGGTTTCGATCAGTTGAACGGGGCTGCCAATTCTAGGGGAGTTGCTGCCGGTGGAGACTTCAGTTGTTGGTAAGCCGATTGCCTACCTTTTGTTCTACCAGTCCAGTTCAATTTATTGTATTGGCTGTGAGTGAGAGGAGAGGATGTGTGTGGCCTGTCCTGGTAGTTAAAATAGGTAGGGATGGCTGTAAACGGTTATAAGTTAGCATACTTGTTAACCGGGAATGATGGATGTTAATAATGGAATTAATTATAGTAGGGGGCAACGGTGATTTAAGTATTGTGTATGAATTAGATTTATAACCGATTCTATTGGTTTTTTTTTATTTACATCAGGTATCAGGTACGATTTCTCTTCCCTACTAATCATGATGGCTGACAGGCCCTGCCCCACGACCTTCAACTAGAGTCCCCACCGGTCAACGAGGGTAAATCAGGGTGATACGTGGCCCGACACATTAGGACCCATGCTGCCCAGGTGGCCGACCACGCTGGGACGAGAGGGCATCGTGCACCGCTACTCGCCCAGCGTGCGCTGCTGGGGCGGAATCGACCCCTGGATGCGCAGAGGGGAACTTCGTGCCTTACCAACGCGCCGTTGCCCTGGGGGGAAAACTATTACAATAGGTTGGGGGTAAAAGGTTAAATCTTTATGAGATTAACTTTAGTAAGTCGGATATAGAATTGGATGAGGGAGTTAGCACTTTTGCTAATTGAAACCGATGGATTTAAAATAAATGATCAAGTCTGGCTAATCGGGGTTTCTAAATCGTATTCGATAAGGGATACGGATATGTGGATAACGTAGTAGCTAATTCGTATTGTTGTTGTATGCCTTCACTAAATGATAATTGATGATATTTGCAGGACGTGGATACGGGACGGGTCCGTGACTGTGAGGATTATTCGAGCTTCGTATTAGGTGGGTAATTTCCTACCGGTCAGGTAGATGTAATGACTTTCAGATTTAGACATAGATATGAGCATGTTAGGTGTTCATATTATCTTGGCCCTGCTCTGATGGTCGTATGCTTGAACTTATCGTTGATATATATATGCTCAATTGTTGATATCACATATTCCCTATCATGATTTAGGATTTACAGATGTGATGTAAGTAGGTCTAACTGGTTAGTAGGGTGTAGATGTTAGAGTACGGAGGATGACCTAAATTGTAAATTTGGCAAAAAGGTCCTCCGTGGATAAGTAAGGCTCTAAATATAGGACTCATTCCATACCTATATGTTGCACATTTATTTACCATCCACGGGTTGTGTAAATGGTCAGGTGAGTCGTGGACAGTGTGTAGCTACAGACCGATGGTCCTAGCTTGTCATGATCAGATGAGTATGACTCTCTACAGGATAGAGAGTGTACTGATCAATTGGGTGTGACTCTCTGTTGAACAGAGAGTCTATGGTAGATGTCTGTATGTGAGAGAGTACCCTCATGTCATTACATGCATACTGACGACATCATCTCCCCTTGGGGTTGAGAGAGAGTCGTCAGTCATCCTGCCTCCCAGTTACTCCCAGAGGAGTAACTGGTGTGAGGGCATAGCATTTGTTGTGCCGCACTCTACCATTATAGACCATGGTAGTTGGAGTTGCGTGCAGATGTCCTGGGTGCGTGGCACTCGACCACTCATTTGTAGTGTCAGTCGGAGTAGCCAGCAGCAGGGACCACCGTTGCGTAGCGAGCTCTTTACGCTCATATGCTACTTGATCATACTGCCCACTCGACCACTCTATAGTAGTGGTTGGTGTGAGTTGGGACAGTTGTCATTTCGTGCCACCTAGGCCACACTGGAGTTGTGGTAGCGAGTAGGGGTGAGTGGGCATGACCATGCATGCTGTATTGCCGTATCATACGGTGCTTTGCATATGGTTATATATATATACATACCTACTTGTATATATATATATATATACATGGATGATGGTGATTAGTATACATACAGATACAGTCTATATGTATACTCACTTTGATGATGCATTTGTAAGTGCTATGCTTGTTGCATTTGTTTGTACATATTCATACATGCTACTGCATTTTCTGTATGGTAGTAGGCCGGTACTTGTATACTAGTTGGGTATTCATGGTGATACCCTTGGATCATATTCAGGATATTGTGTGAGTTAGTACTATTCTTTTATACCCTATGATGTGGTTATATGCCCAGGTTGGATCAGGATAGAGTAGATGACTGTCAGGTATGTCAGCATCGTTGTTGTTCAGTTTTTTTAGTGTATGCATGCATATATACCTGTTATGTTGATGTATACCTATTGTTCGAGTAGATTTAAACTGTTGAATGACATGTAATATTGATACATATATTTACATGTTTTCTCTTATTACCTACTGAGTTTTACTCACCACCACCGATCCTGGGTTTTTCTGTTGCCCAAGTAACAGGTAGACGCCTTTGTGATGACTTGGAGCTGCACCGACCGATCTATCCCATCTCTGTTTTCCGAGTCTCCCGAGGAGTTCGTTTTTGGTTATGTCTCGGACTTGATATGTTATCTAGACTTGTTTTGTTATGGACTTTGTCGTGATGTCGTGGACTTTATTTGTGTAGTCGTTGTTTTATTTACGATTTTATTACTGTGGACTTGTCAGGTGGTGTACACCTGTATATTTTTGGTATGTATGTTGTGGGTATGTGGTTTCTATTTCCGCTGCTATTGTTATGTTCATATTATGTTGTTGTTGTGGGCCTACGGGCCTTGTATTAACTCGAAATATTGCCATGTACAGGGGAGATGCCGTCCGTTTGATTTTCGGCACGGCATACTCTCGGGGCGTGACAACTTTATTGATATCAGAGCCGAAGGTTCTGTGATGCCATACAATGATTTTTTTTTTTGAGTCTTGGATTCTCGGGAGTCGATATATTTTTCGGATTTGGTTTTTCTGAGATGGGATTGACAACGACATAGCTCCAGGCAGCACGAAGTGAGTATTTCTGATAACTCATATTTCAGATAGTTACTTATCTAAATTTGTTCAACAGGTGTATATCGTCAAAGATTATGGCACCTATGCAGACTCGTAGTAGAGGTCATCCATCAAGGCGATCTGTCGGAGCTGAGGGACAGGAGGCTGCTACTACTGAGCCCGTTATTCGGGAACAACCTCAGCTTTCCCCTATTGGTGATTTAGAGCCTTAGAATCTGGATGTACCACTGACTATGCCAGAGCCTGCAGAGTCCGGTTGGCTCAATGATAAGGCACGGATACTCGTGTTAGCACGATCGACCAAGGAAAAGTTCACCTTGTTCCGAGGGGAGTCTGACCCATGGATTGCCCGATCTTGGCTGGAAAATATGGAAGACATCTTCGAGTACATGAACTGTACAAATGTGGAGAAGTTGGGCCTTGCTGCATATCATCTCAGAGATCAGGCTATCACTTGGTGGAAATTGCAGAAGACTCTACTCGGGGAGCATGGGATTACTTGGGCCATCTTTCGAGATGCTTTCTGGAGACAGTACTTTCCTTCGGCATTTTCTACAGCACGTCGTCAGGAATTTCAGAGCCTGAAGCAAGGTGATCGTTCTGTCATGGAGTACAACACAGAGTTTACCAGACTATCAGAGTTCTGTTCTCACCTGGTAGCAAAGGATGCAGATCGGATGTACCAGTTCACACAAGGTCTTGCTACCTATGTCACGCCCGCCCTTTTTCCAAGGGTCCGGAGGGGTGGCACGTGACGCGACCGTACATACATACACTTCTTACTACTTACAGCGGAAGACTTTAGACATTTTTTTTTCTTTTAAAACATAAACATGCATTGACATATATAGATACTTCTTCTTCTTAAAATAGAGCATACATCATAACATATATAGAATACTTCTTCTTGCTTCTTCCTTACTTCTTCTTATTAACATAGAGCATGCATCATAACATATATAGATACTTAGTGCTTAGTTAAAGTTCATAAACATCATCATCATAAGGAGACATAAATAAGGACATCCATAAACGTCATCATCATAGGGAAACATATATATAAGGACATAACGGATCTTCTCCACCATGCCACTACCACACACAGTTGGCCCCTCCTGCTGCTCCCTTTAGTTTATCCATCCCTTACCCTTATCTGCAGTACGAGGGAAAGATAAACTATAAGCACATAGGCTTAGTAAGATCCTGTCATACTCACAAAAACCATACATCGACATTAATCATGGCATGTAACATTCATAACATATAAGCAACATAACATGTAACATACATATCATAGCAGCATATCATGTAAATATATGACTTAATCAAACATGGCATACAACATATGTAACATAGCAACATATACATGTCATATCAACATAACATACAACCTATATATGACATATCAAACATAACATACATCACATGTAACATAGCAACATAAACATGACATATCAAACATAACATGCAACATATATATATGACATATCAACATAGCATACATCACATGTAACATAGCAGCATAAACATGACATATCAAACATAACATGCAACATATATATATGACATATCAACATAGCATGTGAACCTAACAATCAAATCATGTAAACATATGCAGGATGCTTTTGAAAACATATATTATAGGTACGTAAACATAATCTCAACATATTTGGGCCTGACATTGTACCACTTCTTTATTATCATAGCGCGCATCCCTAAATAGACCCGAGGTAGCAAGTCTCAAACCTACTAGGTTACTAGGCCCGATCTTAGTCCGTCGACCTAGGGCAATCGTCATAGCGTAGAAGCCCATCCTAGGCCCGAGTCTTACTCCATCGACCTAGGGCATCTTGGAGCCCATCCCGTACTAGGCCCGATCTTAGTCCGTCGACCTAGGGGCAATCATACATAGAGGCCCATCCTAGGCCCGAGTCTTACTCCATCGACCTAGGGCATCTTAGGAGCCCATCCCTTTGGACTTTGTTAAGGTCTTGGTACAAGCCATGCAGAAGGTAAAATACTTATATGATTTTATTATCACATAGCTTATTTCATTTTGCAAACATAGCATACTTCATTTCCTAACACATCATACTTCACTTCGTGAACATATCATTTTTCATTTCATAACATATCATTACTTCATTTTCATAATCATATCATATTCATTTCATGAACATATCATTTTTCATTTCATAATCATATCATATTTCATTTCATAACATATCTTAAATATCACATACACATAAGGCATGACATAAGGCATAAACATCAAGAGTAAGTAAACACTAACCCTAAGCATGTTATCTTCATCTAGCATCATCACAAGTCAACATGAATTCACCCAAACATAAAACACATGTTAACCTAACCTAGAGCATGTTAAAGGACAATGGTTGGCCGAATGGTTCATGTGGGTTTTTAGGGCTAGTCTTTTAACCTAATCCAATTAACATACTAACAACATCATATGCATACAAAACATGAATTTAAAACTTCATTGAATCATTAAATAAAGGGGGTGGCCGAATGGTTCAAGGGCTTTTAGGGTTAGACATTTAACCTAATTCAACTAACATACTAACAACATCATATGCATACAAACATGGATTAAAACTTTATTGGAGCATCAATACAAGGGGGGTGGCCGAATGGTCCTTGTAGGTTTTTAGGGCTAGTCTTTTAACCTAATTCAATTAACATACTAACAACATCATATGCATACAAACATGGAATAAAACTTCATTGGAGCATCAATACAAGGGGGGTGGCCGAATGGTCCTTGTAGGTTTTTAGGGATAGTCTTTTAACCTAATTCAACTAACATACTAACAACATCATATGCATACAAACATGGAATAAAACTTCATTGGAGCCTCAACACAAGGGGGGTGGCCGAATGGTCCATGTAGGTTTTTAGGGTTAGTCTTTTAACCTAATTCAATTAACATACTAACAACATCATATGCATACAAAACATGGATTAAAACTTCATTGAATCATCAAAATACACATGTTGGCCGAATAGTCCTTAGAGGTTTCTAGGGTTAACCTTTAACCTAATTCATTCTACATCTTAACTTCATCATGTGCATGTAAAAATAAGGTATATAACTTCAATAAAACACCAAAAATCCATGTTGGCCGAATGGTTCATAGGGGTTCCTAGGGTTAACTTTTAACCTAAATCATTTTGCATCCTAACATCATCTTCTTCTTACAAAACATGATATAGGACTTCCTTGGAACATCAAAACTAAGCTTGGCTGAATATATCATAGGGATTTCTACACAAAACAATCAACCGAAAGCTACTCGTATGCAGGTGAGGGATACTTACATCCTTCGCTTTGCTTTTTGGTTGGAAGATGACCTAAGGGAAACAAAACCTAGCCTTCTCCTTGCTTGGATGG
Organism: Wurfbainia villosa; assembly: GCA_025175895.1. Taxonomy (NCBI): domain Eukaryota; kingdom Viridiplantae; phylum Streptophyta; class Magnoliopsida; order Zingiberales; family Zingiberaceae; genus Wurfbainia; species Wurfbainia villosa. The sequence goes on along the minus strand of CM045992.1, from coordinate 29,420,051 downwards.
GGTTCGGCCAAAGGATGAAAATGGAGAGGGAGAGGATAGGTTTCGGTGAGGAAGAAGAAGAGAAGATGAGAAAATAAATTTTGTAACTCATGCCCCCTCATTCCCCACTATTTATCCACTTGAAGAGTCCCTTGATCTCCCTTACACTTAACCATAATTTCCCCTATTCCTCTAATGATAAAATTTTATTGGGCTTCTGGTTAGTGGATGCATCTATAGGGCTTGGTTATCTCTAGAGGTTTAGGGTTCAATTTCTAGGCCTTGCATCCCTTTTGGCTTATTTTCTTTTATTTTTGAAAAAGCCCACATAAAGCCCATTATCATCAAGCCAACAATTCTTGTAAAATTGCTAGAAATTTTACGGGCGTTACAACCTATATACGGAGCCGAATGTCAGGATCTATCATTACCTCATACAGGGAGGCATTGGACCGCGCCCTCTTCATCGAGATGACTTCCCAGCAAATTTCCAGGGAGAAAGATATCGAGAAGTAGATGACTAAGGGTAAGCAGCAAAACCAAGGTTCAGCTCAAGGTACTCAGAAGAAAGCGGAGCAAAAAGGAACTATGCGAGGTGTTGTAGAAGGGTCATCTAGATCGCAGAAGGGGAAGCGTCCAGCAACAGAGTATTCTGGAGGGTCTCAGAGTAGCCGTAAGGGCCGAAGCAGGAATGGATGCTATAAATATGGATCTGAATGCCACAGAGTATTAGAGTGTCCTTTGGAGCAGCCAGTTTGCTATTATTGCAAACAACTGGGTCATACTAGTCGTGATTGTACACTAAAAGCACAGTTGGAGTTTCCTGACAGCTCCAACAAGGGGAAGAAGTCTACCCAGCAGCGGCAGCAAAGGACAACACCACGGACTCAGACATATGGATAGAGGCCGCCAGTACCTCCACCAGCTCAATTGTACCAGATGCAGGGGGTGCCCATACAGTGATGCCGACAGCGATCCAGTATCCTGCATCTCTGGTGATCTACTATCCAAGAGTATCCGCACCGCAGCAGTTCTTACCAGCCAACTCTCAGGGATATCTTATGTCACTACGACTCCTCCGATCACGCAGTCGATCCACCGAGTGGAGGCACACTACTACTTTGTCAGGGATGCAGCCGACGAATATCAAGACTGGACGAGTTTTTGCCATCACTAGAGATGAGGCACAGCGGGCTGAGAGATCAGTCATACGCGGTATGGTTTCAGTTTATTCTATATATGCTGATACGTTGATTGATACCGGTAGTTCTCACTCATTCGTATCTAGAATATTTCTGGGTAGAGTCGGAAGGATCCCAATGGTTCGTTCTTGTGGGTTAGCAGTATCCTTGCCATCAGGAGAGGTGCTGACTAGCCACCAAGAAATCAAGGGTTGCCCATTAGATTTTGACGGGCATATCCTTACAGTGGACCTCCAGGTGTTGGAAATGATAGAGTTCGATATTATTTGCGGTATGGACTGGTTGACCACTTATCATGCTACAGTGGATTGTAGAGAAAGGGTGGTGACATTCTGACCTCCAGATCAACCAGCTTGGGAATTTGTTGGTACAAGAGATGATGAATTATCTATTATATCAGCTTTACAGGATCAGAAGCTATTGGCCCAAGGTTGTCAGGGTTATTTATTATCTCTAGTCAAAGTTGAGAACAAAGGACTACCACCTCTCTCTGATGTGCGAGTAGTTCGAGAATATCCAGATGTATTTCCCGATGAACTTTCAGGCTTGCCACCTCCTAGGCAAGTTGAATTTGCGATAGAGGTGATTCCAGGAACCGCGCCTATATCGAAACCTCCTTATCGCATGGCACCAAAGGAGCTGAATGAACTTAAAGTTCAACTGCATGAGTTGCTACATAATGGATTCATCCACCCTAGTGTTTCACCATGGGGAGCACCAGTACTCTTTGTCAAAAAGAAGGATGGATCATTGCGGCTATGTATTGACTATCGACAATTGAATGCAGTCACAGTTAAGAACAAATATCCACTGCTGAGGATAGAAGATTTGTTCGATCAGCTTAAGGATACATGTGTGTATTCTAAAATTGATCTGCGCTCAGGATATCATCAGCTTCGGATAAGAGATGAGGATGTTCAGAAAACAACTTTCCGCACTCGTTATGGGCATTACGAGTTTCTAGTGATGTCGTTCGGTCTCACGAATGCCCCAGCTGCATTTATGGACTTAATGAACTGGGTATTCCTGAGATATATAGATCAGTTCGTGATAGTGTTCATCGACGATATATTGATTTATTCTCGATCCGAGGAAGCGCATGAACAACATCTGCGGATAGTATTGGAGACATTACGACGGGAGCAATTGTATGCCAAGTTTAGCAAGTGTGTGTTTTTGTTATCCTCAGTGGGTTTTCTTGGACATGTGATGTTCAACAGAGGTATTTCTGTAGATCCCCAGAAGATTGAGGCGATTACCAGTTGGGAGCAGCCAAAATCAGTTCAGGAGGTTCGTAGTTTCCTTGGTCTGGTCGGGTATTATCGGAGATTCGTGGAGGGATTCTCGAGTATCGCCATGCCACTCACTCGCCTGACTCGAAAAGGGGTCAAGTTCACCTGGTCAGAGGCCTGTGAAACTAGCTTCCAGGAGCTTAAGCGACGACTAGTTTCTGTACCTATCTTAGTGATTCCTTCTGCTGTTGATGGGATGGTTCTCTATACGGATGCTTCTATCCAAGGGTTGGGAGCAGTTCTGATGCAGTCCAACCATGTGGTATCTTATGCCTCCCGTCAACTAAAAGATCATGAGAGAAATTACCCAGTGCATGATCTAGAGTTAGCCACTATTATTTTCGCATTGAAGATATGGAGGCACTACTTGTATGGGATTACCTTTGAGATCTACACAGACCATAAAAGTCTAAAGTATCTGTTCACACAGAAAGAGCTGAATTTGAGACAAAGATGGTGTATGGAATATCTGAAGGATTATGACTGCACCATCCAGTATCATCCGGGAAAAGCTAATGTGGTAGCAGATACGCTGAGCAGAAAGTCTCGTGGAGTTCTGGCCAGTCATCTGACAGCGGTTACTGATCTAGTTCGACAGTTCTTAGAGTTGGGATTGTCTGAACATGGTCAAACATCTCGGGGAATATTAGTTGCTATGGTTGCCCATTCCGTTATTGCTGAGAGGATCAATGAAGCACAAGTCAGTGACCAGCATATGCAGTTTTTGAGCAGCACAATAGACTCAGAACGTCAGACGGATTTCTCGAGTGACGAGAATGGTGTACTTCGTTTCCGAGGATGACTATCAGTTCTGGACACACACCCAGTTAAGGAAGAATTACTACAGGAAGCACATCAGTCGAGATTTGCTATACATCCTGGTGGTACTCGAATGTATCGAGATTTGAAGCGTTTATACTGGTGGAACGGTATGAAATGGGATATTGCAAACTTTGTTGCATGATGTCTAGTATGCCAGCAAGTGAAGGCTGAACATCAGAAACCTGCTGGCTTACTTCAGGAAATTCCGATCCCGGAATGGAAGTGGGAAAATATCACGATGGATTTCGTTACGGGATTACCCAGAACCCGTAAAGGACATACTGTGATTTGGGTGATCGTGGATCGATTAACCAAATCAGCTCACTTCCTTTCGATTTGTGAGACAGACTCATTGGATCGTCTAGCGGAATTGTACTGTCGAGAGATCATCAGATTACATGGTGTACCGTTGAGTATCATATCTGATAGAGATCCACGATTTACTTCGCGATTCTGGCAGAGTTTGCAGCATGCCATGGGCACAGAGCTTCGACTCAGTACAACCTTTCATCCACAGACAGACAGAGAGTCTGAACATACCATTCAGACTCTGGAGGATCTATTGAGATCTTGCGTCATGGATTTCAGTGGCAGTTGGGAGGATCACATTCCTTTAGTGGTGTTTGCCTACAACAACAGCTACCACTCTTCTATCCAGATGGCTCCTTTCGAGGCATTATATGGTAGACTCTGCAAATCTCCTATGTTATGGGAGGAATTTAGGGAACGACAGATATTGGGGCCTCAGAGTATCCAGCGTGATGCAGAGTTGGTATGAGTGATCAGACGATGGTTATCTGAGGCACAGGATCGGCAGAAGAGTCATGCGGATCGGGGGCGAAGGCCTTTGGAATTTTCAGTCGGGGACCATGTATTCCTACGAGTGTCACCCACCAAAAGAGTCAAGAGATTTGGACTAAAAGGAAAATTAGCTCCACGCTACATTGGGCCATTTGAGATATTGGAGCGGATTAGGGGTGTAGCTTATCAGTTGGCTTTACCTTCGACACCGGCGGGTGTTCACAACATATTCCATGTATCTATGCTGAGGAAATACGTGCCGTGATCTGACCATGTTCTGAAAGAAGTTCTGATACCACTCCAGCCGAATGCGACTTACGAGGAGACTCCGGTGCGGATTCTTGGTTGCAAGGAGCGACAGCTGCGGAACAAAACCATCCGACTTGTAAAGGTGGGATGACAGCATCATACAGATGAGGAGGCTACATGGGAGCTGGAAGATACTATCCGAGCTCGATACCCTCATCTATTTACCTGAGGTATGTGGTTATTTCGGAATATGCTTGAATTAATTTTTGCATTTAAGTACGAAATTTGGGGACCAAATTTTAATAAGTGGGGGAGAATGTAAAATACCAAAAAAAAATAAAAATAAAAATAATAAAATAAAATGTTGGGTAATTAGGAGAATACCCTATGGAATTTTTCAGGAATTTTTATAAATTTTTCTGGACTTAAATGGAGATTCCTAAGACCCTTTTTGCGGAAAAGGTTTTAAGAGGCTTAACGGATCTGAAATCTGACCCATTTAGTAAAACCCGACCCGTTATCATTTAAGCCGAGCATTTTCACAGTCGTTCTTTTATTTCCCAGTTGCAATCTTTATTACCTTTTTAATGCTCCGCGACAACAGCGCCGATCACCTTCCCAGCCGCGATCTCTCCGATCTCCCCATCCTAGCTTGCCGGCTTCGCTGCGAGCGGCGGTCAACATCCACGATAGCCCCATAGCGGCGGCCAGCGTCCATGACAACCTCACAGATGAGTTGGAGCGGCAAGCAGGGGTGACGACTGTCTCTGCCTTCTCCGAGACCTACGGTCGGCGAGCCTCTTTCTCTCGCCTCTTCTTCTTTTCTGCAAGTGGCAGCGAGAGGAACATCCCCAACCTTCTCCACTGATGAGCCGACGGCGAGTGTGCGACTGGAGGTTAGCGCCGGTGGTCATCGGACCTAGGTAAGGGGTGATTCCTTACTTTGGGTGAGACCTACACCTGCGGTGGTGGTTGTTCCTTAACCTGGATATTGTTTTGGGTAGCAACGTTTTTGTGGGTTGCCGTTCATTGGGGTTTCTCACTGTCGATCAGTGCTGGAGCAAGGGAATCGGAGATCTTGGTAGGCGAATAGGGCAGTGGGATTCGGTGAAAAGGGGTGGCTGTCGGTTGTTGGGGATTCTAATTGCCGGTGAAGTTCAATTTCGGGTAAGGAAGAGTAATTTTCCTTTTGTTCTGTGAATTCTTTTCGGTAAAGATTTCATGGGTGATGCTGTTGGGGATTGGAAAGTGGTTTCGATCAGTTGAACGGGGCTGCCAATTCTAGGGGAGTTGCTGCCGGTGGAGACTTCAATTGTTGGTAAGCCAATTGCCTACCTTTTGTTCTACCAGTCCAGTTCAATTTATTGTATTGGCTGTGAGCGAGAGGAGAGGATGTGTTTGGCCTATCCTGGTGGATAAAATAGGTAGGGATGGCTGTAAACGGTTATAGGTTAGCATACTTGTTAACCAGGAATGATGGATGTTAATAATAGAATTAATTATATTAGGGGGCAGTGGTGATTTAAGTGTTGTGTATGAATTAGATTTATAACCGATTCTATTGGTGATACTATTACAATCGGTTGGGGGTAAAAGGTTAAATCTTTATGAGATTAACTTTGGTAAGTCGGATATAGAATTGGATGAGGGAGTTAGTACTTTTGCTAATTGAAACCGATGGATTTAAAATAAATGGTCAAGTCTGGCTAATCGGGGTTTCTAAATCGTATTCGATAAGGGATACGGATATGTGGATAACGTAGTAGCTATTTCGTATTGTTGTTGTATGCTTTCACTGAATGATAATTGATGATATTTGCAGGACGTGGATACGGGACGGGTCCGTGACCGTGAGGATTATTCGAGCTTCGTATCAGGTGGGTAATTTCCTACCAATCGGGTAGATGTAATGACTTTCAGATTTAGACATAGATATGAGCATGTTAGGTGTTCATATTATCTTGACCCTGCTCTGATTATCGTATGATTGAACTTATCGTTGATATATATACGCTCAATTGTTGATATAACATATTCCCTATCATGATTTAGGAGTTACAGATGTGATGTAAGTAGGTCTAACTGGTTAGTAGGGTGTAGATGTTAGAGTACGGAGAATGACATAAATTGTAAATTTGGCAAAAAGGTCCTCCGTGGATAAGTAAGGCCCTAAATGTAGGACTCATTCCATACCTGTATGTTGCACATTTATTTACCAACCACGGGTTGTGTAAATGGTCAGGTGAGTCGTGGATAGTGTGTCGCTACAGACCGATGGTCCTAGCTTGTCATGATCAGATGAGTATGACTCTCTACAGGATAGAGAGTGTACTGATCAATTAGGTATGACTCTCTGTTGAACAGAGAGTCTATGGTAGATGTCTGTATGTGAGACAGTACCCTCATGTCATTGCATGCATACTGACGACATCGTCTCCCCTTGGGGTTGAGAGAGAGTCGTCAGTCATCCTGCCTCCCAGGTTACTCCCAGAGGAGTAACTGGTGTGAGGGCATAACATTTGTTGTGTCGCACTCTACCATTATAGATGATGGTAGCGTGTAGATGTCCTGGGTGGGTGACACTCGACCACTCATTTGTAGTGTCAGTCGGAGTAGCCAGCAGTAGAGACCCCCATTGCGTAGCGAGCTCTTTACGCTCATATGCTACTTGATCATACTACCCACTTGGCCACTCTATAGTAGTGGTTGGTGTGAGTTGGGTCAGTTGTCATGTCGTGCCACCTAGGCCACACTGGGGTCGTGGTAGCGAGTAGGGGTGAGCGGGCATGACCATGCATGCTGCATTATCGTATCATACGGTGCTTTGCATATGGTTATATATATATATACATCGTTGTATAAAGAATAGTACTAATCATATATACTGATCGATCAGTATCATAAATACCGCTGTATACAGATGTACAAACAAATGCAACAAGCATAGCACATACAAATGCATCATCAAAGTGAGTATACATATAGACTGTATCTGTTTGTATACTAATCACCATCATCCATGTATATATATATATATATATATATATATATATATATATATATATATATATACATGGGTGATTGTGATTAGTATAAAAACAGATACAGTCTATATGTATAGTCTCTTTGTTGATGCGTTTGTATGTGATATGGTTGTTGCATTTGTTTGTACATATTCATACATGCTAACCGCATTTCAGATGGTAGTAGGCCGGTACTTGTATACCTGTTGGGTATTCACGGTGATACCCTTGGATCATATTCAGGATATTGTGTGAGTTAGTACTATTCTTTTATACCCTATGATGTGGTTATATGCCCAGGTTGGATCAGGATAGAGTAGCTGACTGTCAGGTATGTCAGCATCGTTGTTGTTCAGTTTATTTAGTGTATGCATGCATATATACTTGTTATGCTGATGTATACTTGTTGTTCGAGTAGATTTAAACTGTTGAATGACATGTAATATTGATATATATATTTACATGTTTTCTCTTATTACATGCTGGTTTTACTCACCACCACCGATCCTGGGTTTTTCTGTTGCCCAGGTAATAGGTAGACACCTTTGTGACGACTTGGAGCTGCGCCGACCGATCCATCCCATCTCCATTTTCCGAGTCTCCCGAGGAGTTCGTTTTTGGTTATGTCTCGGACTTGATAAGTTATCTAGACTTGTTTTGTTATGGACTTTGTCGTGATGTCGTGGACTTTATTTGTGTAGTCGTTGTTTTATTTATGGTTTTATTACTATGGACTTGTCAGGTGGTGTACACCTGTATGTTTTTGGTATGTATGTTGTGGGTATGTGGTTTCTATTTCCACTACTGTTGTTATGTTCATATTATGTTGTTGTTGTGGGCCTACGGGCCTTGTATTAACCCGAAATATTGCCACGTATAGGGGAGATGCCGTCCGTTTGATTTTCGGCACGGCATACTCTCGGGGCGTGACAGTCCAGTTTCTTGACAGCTTGTTGTTCTCCTCATGAAGACGTTGTTTGGTCAGCGTTTTGTGCTCCGACAGTGACTTACTTGCTGAGTATTGGATCTCTGGCAATCCTCATAGGTGTAGGACCAAGGTTTCGTCAATTGGTTGACAAAAACCACTTTCGAGAAGCAAGTTCGTGGAGCTCATTTTTAGATCCGAATTTGATTCGGATTGTGATAGTCTCTCGGATCACATCGTCTTCAACTCAAGGCCAGTGAATTTTGTGAAGACGAGGCTCGTGGCTTTGTGAAGCTACCCCGATGATACTCGGCGTGGATACGGATAGAGGCGATTCTAGCAAGGGTCGCTATGGTTGATGTCATTCCCGCTACACGTGATACGTCAGACATAACTAGAATAAATATCCTTTTATTGCAAAATTTTAAATAGCGATTATGTCTACACATGTTGTATCCTGCATGCATGTGATGTGTGTGTTATAATAAAATTAGTTTATTACTTATTTTTCTTCCGTTGTGTGCATGTTTACAAAATGTATAGGAATATACACTCGTCGCGGCGCCGAGGAAACCCAACAGTGGTATCAGAGCTGATTGTGTTCGACATAATCATAAAATTATTTTGCGATAGTCATAATTGTATTTATGGAAATACTATACTTTTTTGGAAATTTTAGAAGTATTTATGGAAATTTTAATTTGTAAAGAAATTCAAATTGGAAGTTTCCTAATATGATTAGGAAATTACAATTTAGAAAATTTGTTTCCTAAATTAGATTTGACTTTCCTTAATTAACACTTTCCATAAATAAAATATGCGATTAGATTTGGAATTTTTTTTTAATTTAATCATGATTTTATTTGAGAAATCAAATCTCAAACATATTTTATTTCCAAAATAGTTATGACAAAAATGGAAATTTTTGTACATGCCATAATTGTATGTCATGTAATTGCATTAGATGCATATCATTATGTCATGCGTGTCGTGACATGTAGATGTATGTTATGTGTGTCATGCCAAGTTGATAATAGTTATTTGCATGAAAAGAGGATGAGACTTTAAAACCGTTACATAATATTAAAGCCTACACCTTCCATTAATATGATTAGAACCAGAGTTTCGTTTCTTGTTTGGGTTGTTGGACTCACTCCAAGCCCGGCTCGAACTTGAACATGTTCAAATCATTGGAATAGTTTAACACTAATATGGTAAGTGTTAGAGGTCAATCGTTAGTTTGGGTTGTTGGACTCACTCTAAGCCTAGCTAATTGGTTGAATGCGTTCTAATCATATTAAAAGTATTTCGTGATTAATGGGTTGGCTCTAACTTGGAGCATTGATTTGTTGGACTCGCTCCAAGGTCGTGTGAAGAGAGGTGAAGTTGGGTGCTATGCATATGATGCATACTTGTTAATGTGTTAACAACCCAATGTATGTATGAACATTTAATTAGTTGATAGCATATTGTGATAGTTACATATACGTGATATGTAATCGGTATACATGATACCTACCATCATAGCTAAGAATGGCTTGTTGGACTCACTCCAAGGTTATTCTTATCAATGTTGGATATCAACCCATTCAGAGATGGACCTACGATCTCCCGAATCGATTTTAGGGGGTTTTTGATTTCGAAAAATGAATGTGATTTATAAATGTATGTTGATGCATTTTAAAAATCATTTTCTCATATATGCTTGATTTGTATATCTAGGTTAATCACTTGATCATGACGTCTTTGAATTTGTGCTCTATTTTGGATTTGAATAAATTGACTAGGCTGAACTTCTTGGACTAACCTAGAAACTTGAGAATTATTCTCAAGGCTGAAAAGTGTGGGGGATCGATAGGTGTGTATTGGCCGGCTAGAGGGGGGTGAATAACCCTCTTTCGTTCGATGACGTAATTCGCTTGTCTACAAAACTAATTAGCACAACGGAAACAAACAAGACAAGCAAAAAAACTGTAATGCCCACCCTTCCCGTCCTGCTAACACACATCCTATAGACGGGCGGTGGCGCTACGCGATCATACATTCATGCATATAACAGCGAAAGCATTTAAAAACTTTACAACTTTTAACTCTAATTACATTAACCCAATCAACCTAACAATTTAATCATGGCAAAAGGTCTTAGCAATTTATTTAACTAAAAATGTATTAACCATTTCAAGGTTCATAAAAATAAATATGAGTAACAACCATAGAAAGCATTAACGTCTCCTAACAGTTTACACATAAACTGAAAATCGTGCATAAGTCCGTATATGAAAAATGATCTCGTCCACCATGCCACTGCCACACACATCTTTGCCCCTCCTACTGCTCCCTTTAATTTATCCATTCCTTGCCCTTTTCTACAGTACAAGGAAAGTAAACTGTAAGCACATAGGCTTAGTAAGGTCCTTTCCTACTCACAAAAACATGCATCATGATTTAAACGTAAAGTAATGACATGTTTGTTTAAACAACATATGAGCACAACATTTATTTAAAGTAGAGACATGATCGATTTAGGAAAGAACATAAACTTAGCATTTTAATCACAATAGTACATTGTCTCTAAACATGATAATTCGATGAACATAAAATGGTATATGCAGGATGCTCTTTGAAAACATATAGTTTATATACTTAAACATAATCTCAACATATTGGGGCCGGCATTGTACCACATACATCATTCGCGCGCATCCTAAATAGATCCGAGGTAGCTAATCCCGAACCTAGTAGGTTACTAGGTCCGTACTATGTCCGTCGACCTAGGGGCAACCTTGGAGCCCATCCCGTGGACCTTGTTAGGGTCCGGTACAAGCCATGCATAAAGTAAAAAAACATACATGTTCTTTGTCCTAAAGAGTGTTCTTGTCCCTACTCTTAGGAAAACATTTCTTAGACATTTCATATACGTGAGTCATGCCTAACATAGGTGAAAACATAAGCATGTAGCATAGCATAAATCGGCATGAGTACAATTTAACATGGCATAAGGTAGTGACATAAGGAAAATTAAGCTAACATAAATAGAAATCAACAAATCAAAACCTTGTTACAAGCACAAGAAGATTCATGCAAGCCTAACAAACTGACACATCCTTTACAATAAAATATGCAGAAAATTTATGAAATATATACAAATCTTAGAAAACATTAACTAAGTACAATGGATTAACACAAATTAGCATTTCTCCAAAAATATAAATAGACAGATGTTTCGTTCTTATAATAACAAGATGACTTTACCAATGCCAACACACCCACTTACTATTCCTAGTAAGATCCTCCAGTACTCCTAATAAGACTGCTAGGGTTTACAATTTGTTGGAGCTAAATAAAACTTATGCTGAATCAATAGACACATTTCCTTGGCTAATTTTTGACACAACAAACTATCATAGCACTTGGAATCAAGTCAAACCAACTCAATATATATTTTGGTTTGACCAATTTGATGTGAGATGAAAAAACATCAACTACTATTATTTTGGTTAGTTATTAATAAGACAACTTCTGAAATTTGGTGCCCCTTAAGCTAAAAAAAGAGTTTCATAAGATTGTTCAAGAATAATTTCTCTAATCCAATTAGCCGAACCTTCTACACATAGTTCTAGATTCTTTCGTTCAAAATCAAGCATACAACATTACATCGTAAGCACTTATACTGCAAGTGAGGGGAAACTTACATCCTACACTTTTTCACCAATTTATACCGTTAGACTTCGAAAAGAGAAGACCTCCTACGTGTTTCCTTGCTTTAGCGTGATACTCTATTAAGTCCTCGAAAACATCCCTCTTGAATTATCTCACGGTGGAGAAAGAACGAGAGAGATCTAGAGTTGGCGACTGAAGAAAACGAAAGGGGAAGGGGAAGAGAAATTCTATGGTTAGGAATAAGAAAAATTAAACGAGAGAGAGAGAGAGGAACGAGAGCTTCAGCAGTTGGAATTTGAGAGGGAGAGAGAGAGAGAGAGAGCGGTTGGAAGAGTTTTGGCGTGAGGTTTTAGAGAGAGGAAAGAAAAGAAATATATATATAAATTAGGATTTTTCTTAACCTAATTATCCCTTTAAATGATCAGCTAGATTAATCAACTTCTTTCTTTTTTTTTCCTACCTATAGATATATTCTGTTATATCCTACTCATTGGTAATCTTATGACTTAGTGGTGGGAAGCCTATTCCCCCAAATCAACGGTTCATGGTTCAAGCCTTGACTACGAACTATTTATTCTTTTTTTTTTATTCTTATTTCTATATATATATATATTTCCTTTAAATAAAAATATAGTAACTAAAATTTGGGATGTCAGAATCCCTTATACCTTATAAAAGTTTCGTCCTCGAAACTTAGAACAACTCGGGGTACTTTTGCTTCATGTCATCCTCACGATCCAAGGTGGCTTCTTTGTATCGTTGACTTTGCCATAGGACCTTTGTTGGAATGTATACTGAAAGCCTAGCTCTTTTTGTATGAACATTTTATTTTGAAATAAGAATCACATGGTCATTGTTTGCATTTTATATACTCATTATATATGTGTGCATATTGTCTAATATTTTACATTGTAGATAACATGGTGCTTGGTGTGGCACAGAAGATCATGTTATCAGTCCCTTGTAAAATATAAGTAAAGGCTCACAACCAAGATGGTTTTGGACAAACCATTGGCATGGTTGTAGTGTAGCTTGGTATTGTTTTATCTTGAACATAGAGTTACACTAGTACACTTAGGTGTATTGAGTAGGACCGACATAGAGGTGATTCAATTTAGTACTGACTACATAATTGAATCGGACCTCGGATATTATGTTGTACATGCTCTTAATCCCGATATAATAACGGGCACATGTACTTAGTATTTATTTCTTTGATTTACCAGTGGGTGAGATTTAGATGGATTAAATCAATATGCCTGGTAAGTTGGGAAATAATATTATTTACATGGTGTGCCGTTGATTATAGGAGGAAATTGTGTCCTATATATTAGGTTGATGATGTCCCCTTGAGGAGCTCATAAGGTTCATCATGTAAACCCAGCTGATTGACTTAGTCAACATGATGATAAGGTTGAGTGGTACTACTCTAGGAATTAGATGTTAATTAATTGATGGTCAGTAAATCAATTAATTGACGGACATTCGATATCTTAAACACGGGGAGATTAATGTACAAATAATATATGGAGCCCATATTAATTTATGGGGGTTGGTGAGGTAGTTCAATGATGATCCTCTAGTGGAATGGAACATCATTGATGGATCAAGTTTGTGTGGTTCCGATCCATCGGGTGGCCAAGATCCAACTCCTCCTTATGGTCCCTATCGTAGCCTAATATAATCCTTATGAAGTCTAGATCCAAGAATGTAAAACAAAACCTAGAACCAACGGTTGGGATTAAATCCCTAGATCCGATGGTTGGATGAAATCCTAGAACCAATGGTTGGGATTAAATCCCTAGATCCGATGGTTAAGATGAAATCCTAGAATCGACGGTTGGGATTAAATCCCTAGATCTGACGGTTGGGATAAAACCCTAGATCCGATGGTTGGGATGAAACCTTAGATCCGACGGTTGGGATGAAATCCTAGATCCGACGATTGGGATTAAACCCTAGATCCGACGGTTGGGATAAAACCCTAGATCTGACGGTGGAGATTAAATCCCTAGATCCGACGGTGGAGATTAAAGGATACTTAAGCCTAATTCTATAAATAGGGGGCTTAGGCTTGGGCGGCAATTAATTGATTTCGAATTGGAGTTAGGGTTTTGGGCGGCTAGGGTTTGGAGCAAAGGGGGCGGCAACCTTCTTTCTTCTTGTTGATTGCCGGCGCCCATCTCCATTGATTATTCCTTGGTCGGCGCCCATCCTAGAGGCCTCTCCCTTCTTCCTTGGCCGGCGGTTCTCCTTCCATTGGTGGCCGGTGCTCTTCCTCCTCCCTTTCTCCTTGGTGGCCGGCGGCAACTCCTCTTCAAGTTGGCCGGCGATTCATCCAATTGCTCCTTGGCCGGCGGTTGCACCAAATTCCCTAATTTGGTGGCCGGTTCTAGATAGGAAAGGTATTTGTAAGTTCTTCTCTTTGTTCGCAGCGGACAAGGTAGAGAATAAAGCGATCTAGAAGGCTTCTACTCGTGGAGGATCTTCGTCCACACGTCGTCCACGAGAAGGATAAGATATACGGTTGAAGATCGTAAGGTATAAAGTTATTTCAACTTTATTTACAGATCTGAGCATGTTCTTTTATGTTTTGATTATGCATGTGTGAATTAGTAAATATATTGTATAATCATGGACCCCGAAGACAAAGACAAAAACCGGAGATCCGTCCGTCGTCTCTTCCGCGGCTAACCAACTAGAAGAGTTGTGTTGCTTGAACAACTAGTTTGTTCAAGCGACCACTCAAGTTGTTAGCACGACGACGAATTGGTTGTGCTAAGGAAGCTCATCCCATCCAGATTATTTCTTTCATTAGTGAAAATTTTAATCCGGGGACATGGGAGCCAATGAGCCTCTGAAGCGACATCCTTCAATTTGGTATCAGAGCCACGGTTTCCGGTTTTGTGTGTTTAGGATTCGGTTAATTTTTTATGCATTTTTCATATATTATATGTGCCGGATAATAGTAGGATATGCATAGTTTAACTCTTTGGTTGCAGGCATAAGATCCGACCATTATGGCCATGTGTGTGTATGTGAATGGATGTGTGTAAAAATTTATTATTTGAATCCTCGGGGTTGACGAGGCTAGATTAGTATTTAATTTTTGTAATTAAATACGACATTGTTTAGCCGCTCATTTTAGTTTACTTTCGATCTAGATTATTTGTACACTCCTTCATGGAGTATAGGATCGATGGATGTAAATTAAAATGTTTTATCTCGGCTCGGAACTCTTTGGTGACTTGCGCACGGGAAAAGATGGAGCGGACGAGGTGGCGACACGACGGGATGCATATTGGAGAACAATGCCATAATAGTTGGAAAAAATTCTGTTTTTGCCATATTTATTGCTTATTTGTTTTATATGCATGTTGTGTATGTTTTAAAATTCCTCATTTTCAATTTACTAAGTGGGAGAGGGAAATTTTAATTAATTCCCGCAGCCTCCATTACAATTTGACGTGTGATGCAACAAACTTGCGCGTTGGCTTTGAGTGCCTTCCTCCCCATCGGATGGGTTTGTTTGCGGATCACTAGGTCAAATAATGATTATAGGAAATTATTTAGGAGCGTGTGTACTTCCCCATCGGTAAGGCACATAATCCGAAATAATTCCCTTAGTATCGTGTAATGGTGCACACTTAGATGCAAATAAAAGTATCCTCCCCATCGGAGTCACTGCTTTTATTTGTAGGGCTAAAGAGGAACCAACTATTAATTTTATTTGTCAAAAAGTAAGGTTGACAAGATAATAAAATTAATGGGTAAAACCTCCTCTTACAAATGTAGAATTCATATACGTCCACACTATCGTGGCATGCGATATTCTCGGTGTTTTGAGGTGTTGGTTGATTACGGGATTTTATTGTTTTGAGGAATCAATAATATTTGAAATCTAATATTTTGATCATTTTGATTTTTAGGATTTTCAAATGGCTTTCAACCCACTTGTTGTGATTTTAAAAGAAAACAAACTTACTGGTCTAAACTACATTGATTTGAAAAGAAACCTGGATATTGTCTTAACTGTGGAGGAGTACAAATTTGTACTCTTCGAGGTCTGTCCTCCTAAGCCCTCCGATGACTCTAATGAAAAGGAGAAAGAACGTTATAAGAAATGGGTTAAGGCAGATGAGATGGCGCGGTGTTACATTTTGGCATCTATGTCAAATGTACTGCAACATCAGCATCAGGCCATAGCCACTACTTATGACATGATGTTCAATCTCAAGGAACTTTTCGGACATCAGAGTAGGGCGGCTAGGCAGGAGGCAATGAGAAACTTGATGATGACCACCATGGTCGAGGGAACACCCGTTAGGGATCATGTTCTCAAGATGATGGCTCATCTTAATGAGATGGAAGTCCTCGGAGCTGAGATCGATGGGGAAACCTAGGTCGATATCATTCTCCAGTCTCTGCCAAGGAGTTTTGAGCAGTTCCGCCTCAACTACAACATGAACAAGAGGTTGTATTCGTTGGCGGAGCTTCTGACAGAACTCCAGGCGGCAGAGGGGCTTTTTCGTCAGAGTTCTCAAGCCATGGTCGCTCAGAAGGTTTCTTCCTCTAAACCGAAAGGTAAGAAGAAGAAGAAGCAAGGTGGAGTGAAGAAGGTGGCAGTGGGACCTCAGGCAGGAGTGAAGAAGCTGAAAGGAAAGTGCTTCACTTGCAAGCAGACTGGACATTGGAAGGCAGACTATCCTCGTTGAAAGAACAAAGGTATATCTTCTTGTTTAGTTGTTGAAACATGTTTAGCGGTGTTATCTACCAGTGCCTGGTGTGTAGATACTGGAGCCACTGATCATGTCTGTAATACTTTGCAGGGGTTCCAGGAAACCCGACGACTAGCTGAGGGAGAGATTACCGTCTTCATGGGCAATGCTTCAAAGGTGGCGGCTATTGCAGTGGGAGACGTTTATTTATCTTTTGATAGGAATAGATTTTTGGTTTTGAGAAATTGTCTTTATGTACCTACTTTTAGAAAGAATTTAATTTCAGTTTCTAAATTGTTTTTGGATGGATATTCTATTTCTTTTAATGACAAGGTGGTTATAAAAAAGAATAGGGAGATTATCTGTTCTGGTACATTGGTTGGCAATTTATATACTCTTGAACCAAAAACTCCCACGATGCAAATAAAAGTAAATAACTCATCTTCTAAATCTAATAAGAGAAAAGAACCTTCGTAAATGAACCAAACATATCTTTGGCATCTAAGGCTTGGTCATATTAACCTAAGTAGAATTCAAAGGTTGATAGCTGATGGACCTTTGGGTTCATTTGTGGTGGAGGATCTCCCAACCTGCGAATCTTGCTTAGAAGGTAAAATGACCAAAAGGCCTTTCAAGGCCAAGGGGTATAGAGCCAAAGATGTGTTAGAATTGGTTCATTCTGATTTGTGTGGTGCTATGTCTATCCAGGCAAGAGGTGGTTTTGAATATTTCGTCTCTTTTATAGATGATTATTCAAGATATGGATACATTTACTTGATGCGCCGCAAGTCTGAATGCTTTGACAGGTTCAAAGAATTCAAGGCTGATGTGGAGAACCGTCAAGGTAAAAGTATCAAGACATTACGATCTGATCGTGGTGGCGAGTACCTCTTGGGAGAGTTTAGGAATTACTTATCAGAGGCTGGGATTCAATCCCAATTGTCCGCACCTGGCACACCCCAGCAGAATGGTGTGGCGGAGCGAAGGAATATGACTCTTATGGAGATGGTAAGATCTATGATGAGTTATTCTAAGTTACCTGATTCGTTCTGGGGGTTTGCTCTGGAAATAGCAGCACACATTCTAAACTTGGTTCCATCTAAGTCAGTACCCTATACTCCCACAGAGTTGTGGACTGGGCGAAAGCCTAGTCTAAGACATATTCGGATTTAGTAGTCCAAACACATGTGAAGGGAGATGTCGTAAGTTGGAATCTCGCATGTATGCGCTTGTTTGTTGGCTACCCTAAGGAACGAAGGGTGGTTTATTCTATAGTCCTAGAGATCGGTGATCGTGAGTACGAATGCCGATTTCTAGAGGAGGACTATGTGATGAACCACAAGCCCACGAGTAGGATTGTTCTTGAGGAGTTGGCGACAGGAAGTCCCGACTCAGCACTCACCGCAGACAAGAGGAGACACCACAAGTCACCGCACCCGCGTGTCACAGAGAGCACCTATGTCGTAGTGGGAGGTTGTTAGACAAGCAGATTCATGTTTTAGGAGAGTCTTGGACTTAGTCACAGTGAACATGAACTGATCCTGGACATATGATGAGGCAATCCAAGATAGAGATCGGATATCTTGGCAAGAAGCGATGAATTGGAGATAGAATCTATGGATTCTAATCAGTCTGGGAGCTAGTAGACCACCCGATGGTGTAAAAACCATTGGATGCAAGTGGATCTACAAGAGAAGAGAGGAGTAGGCGGGAAGGTTGAGACCTTCAAAGCTAGGCTTATTGCGAAAGGGTATACTCGGAAAGAGGGTATCGATTATGAGGAGACCTTTTTGCGTATATCTTAAGTCTATCGGATTCTCTTATCTATAAATTTGCTCATATGGATTATGAGATATGGTAGATGGATGTCAAGGCGGCTTTCCTTAATGGAAGTCTTGAGAGAACATCTATATCACGGCAACGGAGGATTCATTGCTAAAGGCAAAGAGCATCTTGTATGTAATCTTAATCGGTCCATTTATGGATTGAAGCAAGCTTCTAGATCTTGGAACATCCGCTTTGATGAGGTAATCCAGTCATATGGATTTATTCAAAGTCCGGATGAGCCTTGTGTATACAAGAGATGTGTGAGCGTAGTGGTGTTTCTTGTACTATCGTAGATGACATTTTGTTAGTTGGCAACAATATCAAAGTGTTATCAGACGTAAAGTATAGTTGTCCAAGCAGTTTGACATGAAGGACTTGGGAGAAGTGGGACACATCCTTGTGATCAAAGTTATAAGGGATCGCAAGAAAAGGATGTTGTGCTTATCTCAAGCTTCATACATTGACACTATCCTTGCTCGTTTTAGCATGCAGAACTCCAAGAAAGGTTTTCTACCTTTTAGGCATGGAGTTCCTTTATCTAAAGAGATGTGTCCCAAAACATCAATGGAGATAGATGACATGAAGGCGGTTCCTTATGCTTGGCGATGGGAAGCCTTATGTATGCCATGCTATGTCGAGACGGATATACGCTTTGCCATGGACATGGTTAGCGAATGTCGAGTAATCTGAGCAGGACATTGGGCCAGTAAAGCATATATTGAAGTACACGAGAAGGATTAGGGATTATATCTTTGGTTTAAGGCGGATCAATTAGTCCCGTGGGTTACACGGATTCGGATTTCCAATCGGATAGGGACAGAGTATGTCTACCTCGGGTTTTGTTTTTACTTTTGGAGGTGGAGCCATTGTATTGAGGAGTGTCAGCGAAATGCGTGGCGGACTCTACCATCGGTGAGTATGTGGCACCTACGAGGCGACCAAGGAAGTCAGTATGGCTCAGGAACTTCTTGATGGACTTGGATGTGATTCTGGTTTGCCTAGAACTATCACAATTTATTGTGATAATGATGAATGCGATTGCAAACTCGAAGGAACCACGAGCCCATAAAGGCGATAAACACATAGAGCGCAAGTACCACCTTATCACGAGAGATCGTAAGCGAGAAGTTCTTTGTCGCCAAGATTGCATCGAGAGGATAACTGGCGGATCCATTCACTAAGGCCCTTCCGGTAGCGTTTGATAGGCATGTGGAGGACATGGGGATCAGATGTATGGCAGAGTGATGACGACATAGTCTTTTAGTATAAGTGGGAGATTGTTGGAATGTATACTGAAAGCCTAGCTCTTTTTGTATGAACATTTTATTTTGAAATAAGAATCACATGATCATTGTTTGCATTTTCTATATTCATTATATATGTGTGCATATTGTCTAATATTTTACATTGTAGATAACATGGTGCTTGGTGTGGCACAGAAGATCATGTTATCAGTCCCTTGTAAAATATAAGTAAAGGCTCACAACCAAGATGGTTTTGGACAAACCATTAGCATGGTTGTAGTGTAGCTTGGTATTGTTTTATCTTGAACATAGAGTTACACTAGTACACTTAGGTGTATTGAGTAGGACCGATATAGAGGTGATTCAATTTAGTACTGACTACATAATTGAATCGGACCTCGGATATTATGTTGTACATGCTCTTAATCCCGATATAATAACGGGCACATGTACTTAGTATTTATTTCTTTGATTTACCAGTGGGTGAGATTTAGATGGATTAAATCAATATGTCCGATAAGTTGGGAAATAATATTATTTACATGGTGTGCCGTTGATTATAGGAGGAAACCGTGTCCTATATATTAGGTTGATGATGTCCCCTTGAGGAGCTCATAAGGTTCATCATGTAAACCCAGCTGGTTGACTTAGTCAACATGATGATAAGGTTGAGTGGTACTACTCGAGGAATTAGATGTTAATTAATTGATGGTCAGTGAATCAATTAATTGACGGACATTCGATATCTTAAACACGGGGAGATTAATGTACAAATAATATATGGAGCCCATATTGATTTATGGGGGTTGGTGAGGTAGTTCAATGATGATCCTCTAGTGGAATGGAACATCATTGATGGATCAAGTTTGTGTGGTTCCGATCCATCGGGTGGCCAAGATCCAACTCCTCCTTATGGTCCCTATCGTAGACTAATATAATCCTTATGAAGTCTAGATCCAAGAATGTAAAACAAAACCTAGAACCAACGGTTGGGATTAAATCCCTAGATCCGATGGTTGGATGAAACCCTAGAACCAACGGTTGGGATTAAATCCCTAGATCCGATGGTTAGGATGAAATCCTAGAATCGACGGTTGGGATTAAATCCCTAGATCCGACGGTTGGGATAAAACCCTAGATCCGACGGTTGGGATGAAACCTTAGATCCGACGGTTGGGATTGTTGGGTTTCCGGCACCGCGGCGTGTGTGTGTTCGATCATGTTTCGTAAACATGTGCACAGCGGAAGCAATAAAAATAATAAATATTCCTATTTATTACAACACACACAACACACGCATGCTGTTACAACAAGTGTAGACATAACCGTAAATTAAAATTGCAATAAAAGAAATTAAACTACGTTATACCTTCCGTATGACGTGTAGCGGGAACGGCATCAACCGGAACGATTCTCGTAAGAATCGTCTCTATCCGTATCCACGCCGAGCTCCTCGGGATGACTTCGCCAAGCCACGAGCTTCGTCTTCGTACGGGTTACTAGCCTCGTGTTGAAGACGACGTGATCGAGAGATGATCACGGTCCGAATCCAAATTCGGACCTAAAACAAGTCCTCAAGACTTGTTTCTCCGGAGAGGTATTCGTCAACCGATTGACGAATCCTTCGTCCTCCACCTCAGAGGATTACCGGAGATCAAATCCCCGGTATGTTATCCGCTGTCGGAGCACTAACCGTCGTCCAAACGACGCTCCGACGAGAGGAGAAGAAGCTGTCCAGAAAACTGGACAGCTTGGTGGAGGAGATAGGCGCCGGCCAAAGCAAGGAGACAAAAGCTCACCTTGATGCCGAACCTTGTAGGGATCACCGGAGGGTCGCCGGAGGTTCACCGGCTGGAGCTTGGACGCCGGCAAGGGTCTTGACGGCAGCACAAAGCTGGGCGGTGGCTGCTCTTTGGGTTGGCGCCGATTGCTCCTCCAAGGAGTGGGCGGCAACAACTAGATTGGGCGGCCACTTTGTGATTAGGGTTTGGGATTAGGGTTTAAGCCCTATTTTATAGAGAACTAATTCTCTTAATGGTTAATGGATCATATCCATAAAGCCCGTTAACCCGCTCCATTAAGATAAGTTAAAATAAACCAAACCATGATGGTTTATTTTAAGTTAAAACGAACCGAACCAACCTTTGGTTCATTCGTTTAATATAAACCAAACCCTTTGGTTTATTCTCATCCATTGGATTAGAACCAAACCATTTTGGTTCATCCATTATGTCTTCATAAGACACGCCCATCCACGCTTCCATTCATGATCAAACAATTTCATGCTCGCTTTATGTTTGGTCCAACCAAACATAGTTTCTCTCGATGCGAGAATCCCATTCTCAAGCTCGTTTTAAATCCTTTGGATTACACTCGTTGTCGTGTGTGACCAAATAGGTTCTCGGTTTATGTTGGCCGTCTATAATTAACCATTAATTATAGAGCGATCATGAGTGGCACCTAGTAGTACATCATGATCCCCAATTAACCGAAAAGATCAGCAGTTGATCGAACTATTTCTCAAACCCTTGATGGCTCGAATGAATCGTGCCCCATTCCCTTCACTCATCTTATACCCACTTGGTTCAGGACATGGTCTATAGTGTCAGTCCCCACTAGGCTGACTACGTCACACCTAGCCCAAGTATCATTTCCTCGTCCTACGGATTCTAGTTACTCCACATGTATCGAAGAGTACCATACTCTAAACATGTAATGCTTTGGCCAAAGACTTTAGTAACAATCCGACGAGAGGCCATGGGTATACATCTCCTCGCAAGGAGTGGTGAATCCTTTATAGGCTATTCAAACACCTTCGATCACTTTGACTTATACCCAATCATCCCGGGTCCACATCTCCTTAGAGATGTTTGCTTAAGATGTCAAAGCATAAGTCTCCATGATCAAGATGACTTGAATACCGCAAGTCAAAGGAACATCGCACTTAAGCCACAGTAAGAACTTCATTGACATATCTATATATGCAGAGAACCATATGAAGTCTTACGGCTGGTCACTCCAATGAACTAGTTACCATAACTAGCATCCACGATTAACTTCGGACATCACTATGTCTCCAGCCAGTGAGAATCAGCTGCTTGGATACACCAAGGAGTATACCTCGTGCTAGTCTCAACAGAATTGATGGTGTCCAGATTCATCAATTCATCGACTAGGGATAATTCCGATACATCACAATTACACATGTAGAGATACTCACTAGTTGTGATCCAATCACAAATTCTCTCATGCTGTGAATCGTATAGTGGACATTCAGTAAATGAGTTTAAGATCCAATCAAATACATGTATACTCAAATAGTGAATCTTCATTTATCATATAAATGGTTCATACATAAGGCGATTGCCTTAGGACATCTCTCATATATTACTAACAGGGATGAAATCCTAGATCCGACGGTTGGGATTAAACCCTAGATCCGACGGTTGGGATAAAACCCTAGATCTGACGGTGGAGATTAAATCCATAGATCCGACGGTGGAGATTAAAGGAGGCTTAAGCCTAATTCTATAAATAGGGGGCTTAGGCTTGGGCGGCAATTAATTGATTTCGAATTGGAGTTAGGGTTTTGGGCGGCTAGGGTTTTTGGGCGGCTAGGGTTTGGAGAAAAGGGGGCGGCAACCTTCTTTCTTCTTGTTGATTGCCGGCGCCCATCTCCATTGATTATTCCTTGGTCGGCGCCCATCCTAGAGGCCTCTCCCTTCTTCCTTGGCCGGCGGTTCTCCTTCCATTGGTGGCCGGTGCTCTTCCTCCTCCCTTTCTCCTTGGTGGCCGGCGGCAACTCCTCTTCAAGTTGGCCGGCGATTCATCCAATTGCTCCTTGGCCGGCAGTTGCACCAAATTCCCTAATTTGGTGGCCGGTTCTAGATAGGAAAGGTATTTGTAAGTTCTTCTCTTTGTTCGCAGCGGACAAGATAGAGAAGAAAGCGATCTAGAAGGCTTCTACTCGTGGAGGATCTTCGTCCACACGTCGTCCACGAGAAGGATAGGACATACGGTAGAAGATCATAAGGTATAAAGTTATTTCAACTTTATTTACAGATCTGAGCATGTTCTTTTATGTTTTGATTATGCATGTGTGAATTAGTAAATATATTGTATAATCATGGACCCCGAAGACAAACACAAAAATCGGCGATCCGTCCGTCGTCTCTTCCGTGGCTAACCAACTAGAAGAGTTGTGTTGCTTGAACAACTAGTTTGTTCAAGCGACCACTCAAGTTGTTAGCACGACGACGAATTGGTTGTGCTAAGGAAGCTCATCTCATCCGGATTATTTCTTTCATTAGTAAAAATTTTAATCCGGGGACATGGGAGCCAATGAGCCTCCGAAGCGACATCCTTCAACCTTCACTAAGGGTACTTCTTTATTACTTAGTCTTTTGTCTTCTCGGTCTAGTATCTGGAGAGGTCGACTTTCATAGCCCAGGTCCTCTTGAATTTGCACTGTCTGTGGCTCGACCACTTGGTCAGTACTAGAAATGTACTTCTTAAGCATCGAGACATGGAACACGTTGTGAATAGCAGACATCTCCTGAGGTAGTCCTAGCTCGTAAGCTACCTTGCCAACTCTTTTCAGGATCTTGTACGATCCTATGTATCGCGGACTTAGCTTTCTTTTCTTCCCGAATCTCATTATTCCTTTCATAGGAGCTACCCGGAGAAATACCAAATCTTCGACATTGAATTCCAAAGGTCTACGTCGCTGATCCGCATAGTTCTTCTGCCGACTCTAAGCAGTCTCTATTCTTTGGCAGATATTCTGTAATGCTCGAGTGGTGTCATCAATGAAATCCGTCTGAAGTCCCATCTCTTTCTTCTCACCACCTTCGTACCAACAGATCGGAGACCTACATCTCCTCCCATATAATGCTTCATAAGGTGCCATTCCGATGGTAGCTTGGTAGCTATTATTGTAAGCGAATTCCGCTAAACATAAGTAGCGGCACCAACTCCCTTTGAAATCCAAGGCACAAGCTCGTAACATGTCTTCCAGTACTTGGTTCACCCTTTCTGTTTGCCCATATGTCTGAGGATGAAAGGCGGTACTGAAACGTAGCTTCGTGCCAAGTGCCTTATGAACGTATCCCCAAAACTGTGAAGTGAAGCGACCATCCCTATCTGAAATGATGGTCTTGGGAATACCATGCAGTCTGATGATTTCCTTAGCATATAATTGAGCCAGTTGCTCAATCGAATATGTCATCTTGATCGCTAGGAAATGAGCTGACTTTGTCAATCTGTCAATGATAACCCATATAGCGTCATATCCGTTCGTAGTCCTGGGAAGACCTGAAATGAAATCCATAGAGATGTCTTCCCATTTCCACTCCGAAATTTGGATCGGTTGCAGAACTCCTCCAGGCCTCTGGTGTTCTACTTTAACTTCTTTGGCGAGTCGGTACGTCTTGGCGTCTTGAGCTACATCCCTCTTCATACTGGACCACCAGAACTTCTCTTTCAGGTCTTGATACATTTTGGTGGATCCCGGATGCATAGAATCCGTGAGCCTCCTCTAATATATTTTTGTGTAGTTCCAGATCGTTAGGGATACATAACCGATCCCTAAGGTATAATACTCCGCTATTGGCGATATGGAAACCCTCGCCTTTTCCTTCTAGGATCTCCTGCTTGATCCTCTGGAGACTTGGATCATCACTTTGTTTTGCTAATATATCATCAAATAGTGTTGGTATTATTGCCATGGTCGAAAGCTGCCCAGAAATAACCTCGATTCTATAGCGCATAATTTCCTTCTCTAGCGGTTGAGACAATACCGATAAGGACATCAGGGTGGCCCTGGACTTCCTACTGATTGCATCGCCCACTTTGTTTGCCTTGCCAGGATGGTAAAAGATCTCGCAGTCATAGTCCTTCACGAGCTCCAACCATCTACGTTGTCTCATATTGAGGTCCTTCTGAGTGAAGAAATACCGCAGACTCCGGTGATCCGTATAAATCTTGCACTGTGCTCCATACAGATAGTGCCTCCATACCTTGAGAGCGAAGACCACAGCTGCTAGCTCTAAATCGTGAGTGGGATAGTTCTTTTCATGTTCCTTGAGTTGCCTAGAGGCATAGGCAATAACTTTATCCCTCTGCATAAGTACATCTCCGAGTCCCAATCCAGAGGCATCGCTGTACATGTCGAAGCTCTTGTCGTTCTCTAGGAGAGTAAGGATTGGAGCACTTGTAAGTCTCCTTTACAACTCTAAGAAACTCTTCTCACATTCCTCCGTCCATACATACTTCTTGTTCTTCCAGGTGAGAACTGTCATAGGTGCTGCTATTCTGGCGAAGTCTTCTACGAATTTCCGGTAATAGCCCGCTAATCCCAGAAAACTCCTCACTTCACTAGCATTCTTTGGCCTGCTCCAGTTACTCACAGCTTCAATCTTTCTTGGGTCTACCATAACTCTGTCTTTGGATATAATATGACCCAGAAAAGATACTTGATCGAGCCAGAATTCACATTTGGAGAACTTGGCATATAGTTGCTTTTCTCGAAGAATCTGTAATACCATTTTCAGGTGTTCGACATGCTCTTCTTGATTTCTCGAATAGAAGAGGATATCGTCAATGAAGACGATCATGAACTTGTTAAGAAACGTCGAGAATACGCGATTCATCCGGTCCATGAACATAGCAGGAGCATTCGTCACTCCGAAAGGCATGACTACGAACTCATAATGTCCATATCTTGTTCGGAAAGCTGTCTTCGGTATATCATCTAGTTTCACTTTCACTTGATGATAGCCAGATCTGAGGTCAATCTTTGAAAAGACGGTGGCACCGTTTAACTGGTCGAACAGATCGTCAATCCGTGGTAAAGGGTACCTATTCTTGATCGTCATATTATTTAGCGCTCGGTAGTCTATGCACATACACATAGTCCCATCCTTCTTCTTTATGAACAGTACCGGAGCTCCCTATGGAGAGCAAAATATTGTCTCATCGACTCTATTACTACGTCTTCCATATCTTACTTGTCTCATCGACTCTATGACTACGTCTTCTAGCCATGCTTATCTTCATATATTATAAGGCTAGCATAAGGTTATCATTCATATTTATTTATGCATATTTAAACTAAAGGCTAGCATAAGGTTATCATACATATATTCATGCATATTTAAGCTAAAAGCATTTCTTATCTTACATGAAAGAAATAGAGTAGGCATAGAATTTCTTACTTGGAGCGACAGGATTTGGAGCTTGATGTGTGTGTAGTGGAAAGGTAGAACTGGGCTCTGATACCACCTGTAACGCCCGCCCTTCCCATCCTCCTAACACACATCCTATAGACGGGCGGCGGCGCTACGCGATCATACATTCATGCATATAACAGCGGAAGCATTTAAAAACTTTACAACTTTTAACTCTAATTACATTAACCCAATCAACCTAACAATTTAATCATGGCAAAAGGTATTAGCAATTTATTTAACTAAACAAGTATTAACTATTTCAAGGTTCATAAAAATAAACATGAGTAACAACCATAGAAAGCATTAACGTCTCCTAACAGTTTACACATAAACTGAAAATCATGCATAAGTCCGTATATGAAAAATGATCTCGTCCACCATGCCACTGCCACACACATCTTTGCCCCTCCTGCTGCTACCTTTAATTTATCGATTCCTTGCCCTTTTCTGCAGTACAAGGAAAGTAAACTGTAAGTAGATAGGCTTAGTAAGGTCGTTTCCTACTCACAAAAACATGCACCATGAATTAAACGTAAAGTAATGACAAGTTCGTTTAAACAACATATGAGCACAACATTTATTTAAAGTAGAGACATGATCAATTTAGGAAAGAACAAAAACTTAGCATTTTCATTGCAACAGTACATTGTCTCTAAACATGATAATTCGATGAACATAAAATGGTATATGCAGGATGCTCTTTGAAAACATATAGTTTATATACTTAAACATAATCTCAACATATTGGGCCCGACATTGTACCACATACATCATTCGCGCACATCCTAAATAGATCCGAGGTAGCTAATCCCGAACCTACTAGGTTACTACGTCCGTACTATGTCCGCCGACCTAGGGGCAACCTTGGAGCCCATCCTGTGGACCTTGTTAGGGTCCGGTACAAGCTATGCATAAAGTAAAATAACATACATGTTCTTTGTCCTAAAGAGTGTTCTTGTCCTCACTCTTAGAGAAACATTTCTTAGACATTTCATATACGTGAGTCATGCCTAACATGGGTGAAAACATAAGCATGTAGCATAGCATAAATTGGCATGAGTACAATTTAACATGGCATAAGGTAGTGACATAAGGAAAATTAAGCTAACATAAATAGAAATCATCAAACCAAAACCTTGTTACAAGCAAAAGAAGATTCATGCAAGCCTACCAAACTGACACATCCTTTACAATAAAATATGCAAAAAATTTAAGAAATATATACAAATCTTAGAAAATATTAACTAAGTACAATGGATCAACACAAATTAGCATTTCCCCAAAAATATAAATAGACAGATGTTTTGTTCTTATAATAACAAGATGACTTTACCAATGCCAGCACACCCACTTACTATTCCTAGTAAGATCCTCCAGTACTCCTAATAAGACTGCTAGGGTTTACAATTTGTTGGAGCTAAATAAAACTTAAGCTGAATCAATAGACACATTTCCTTGGCTAATTTTTGACACAA
Source organism: Wurfbainia villosa (assembly GCA_025175895.1). Taxonomy (NCBI): domain Eukaryota; kingdom Viridiplantae; phylum Streptophyta; class Magnoliopsida; order Zingiberales; family Zingiberaceae; genus Wurfbainia; species Wurfbainia villosa. The sequence goes on along the minus strand of CM045992.1, from coordinate 29,391,605 downwards.
CAAACTGTCATAGCACTTGGAATCAAGCCAAACCAACTCAATATTTATTTTGGTTTGACCAATTTGATGTGAGATGAAAAAACATGAACTACTATTATTTTGGTTAATTATTACTAAGACAGCTTCTGAAATTGTAGGGGATCGATTGGTCGGCTAGAGGGGGGTGAATAGCCCTCTTACGATGGATGTCGGAATTCTCTCTTTCGTTTGCTCGTCTACACAATCGTTAGCGCAAGCGGAAGCATAAACAATAAAGACAAAGCAATAAATGAAAATACAAATACTAACAAAGAATGTAACGTGGTTCACGGCTACGCCGCTAATCCACGATCCCGATTCGTCCGAGGTGAATCACTCCTTCAAAGCCAATCACTATTGGTCTCTCCTTTGCACCAAGCTAGGTGGAGGTAACCTTTACAATCAAGATCACTCTTCTTACAATAAGAATGGAGTAAAAACAAGTAAGAAGAGTTTAGAGCTTGTGGGGCATTAGGAAGATCACTTAGAGCATAAGCATTAGCCTCTCAAAGGCTCACACCCTCTCTTTTTATAGAGAGGGCTGATTTCTTCCCGTTGGCTGCCACCAGTCGACTGCTGCCCTTGGCAGTCGACTGCCGTCACTACAACGGCCTCTGAACACGTCGAATCCCGACCGTTGTAGTCCAACGGAACTCTTGGCAGTCGACTGATGGACCTCACCATCATTCGGCGCCTCGTAGTCGACCGCCCGATCGGCTTCTGGCGGTTACGTGCCGCGATATCCTCTCGGCGATCAGTTATTCCATGGAAGTCGATCACGGCATAAACCTATCACGGATACCGGTCGAACCCACTCGACTCGGAAGCGATCGCCATTACATGGCAGTCGACTGGTGTCGTGTGAAACTCAAACTTAACATAAGTTTGAGCTTCCGGCGGTCGGGTAAACCTTAACCCTTGCGGTCAAGTCTCCGACACTCAGCCATTCGGCCAAGTTCACCTAATGAGCTACTTACATTTCACTCATTCTCTCATCTCACTCGAAGTCCCTCGTCGAAGCTCTCTTCGTTCGCAGCCACGTCCCTCGGCAGCATCCGGCGCACGGCTCTGCAATGCTCCTTCGCGTCTCTTGCCTCCGAAGTCTGCTTCCTTGGCTTCACTTCAAGTCATCTCGTCCGGCGGTCCCTCGGATGCTCCAAGCGCACGGCTTCCGCAAAGTCATCCTTCACCGACTCAAGGACCGAGGTTGTGAGGGTGAACCCGCCAAGGCTCCATGTGCGAATTACTAAGTCCTACAAGACTCCAACGCACATATCAAGTCAACATAACAACCTAACTTAAACCCTTTGCCACACACATCAAAACCTTATCATGGCAAGGGATTGCCATAACAATCTCCCCCTTTTTGATGTGTGGCAATCCGTTTAAGTTAGGTAAAAACATTTGATATAAATTTCTAAGGTAAGAAAGCATGTAAACATAAACATGATATAGCAACATGAAACTCCCCCTTAATCCATGAAACTTCATAAAATTTTCTCCCCCTATTATACGCATAATCATTTCTCCCCCAAACTATATTCCCCGTTACTTAAACATACATTTCTCCCCCTTTGACACCATCAAAAAGATTAATCCTAATTTATAACCTCATGACATCAAGTCTAATAGAAAGAGAACATCAAAAACATGATTAAAATCTGAAATCAGAAAATTTTAGGCTGTTTTTCAGGTGAGCTTGATCATTGCTATCATATGGATCGTAGCACAATGGATTCCGAAATTCTGATTTTCTGGGCGAATTTCAGAAATGCATTAAAAATTCTAGAAAATTTGAAAAATCATGAAATTTGGGGAACATATTTCTTGTAAGTATCTTTATCAAGGAAAAATAGGTTTTCATGAAAAATCATTATATTTTCTGATATTTGCCAAAAATCCAAAAGCTTTAAAAACTACTAGGTTTTTGATCATAAAAGTATCAAGTTTAACACCTAGTTTTGGTTCCAATTGTTTCAAAACATGAATGCATAGATTTTAGGGTAAGAAATTGTTTTGAAAACATATGAAATATCCAACCATGATCTTTGGGCAATATGTCTATTAATTAAACATAAGTCTTCCCCATGATTGGTATATTATTGCTATTTTGATACTTTAAATGACCATCTAAATGCCATAGGCATTAGTGGACATTTGTATCATCCTAATATCTCACCCATGCTATGTTTGCAATCAAGTTAGCCTATAGTGAGTGTGAGATGCATCCTAGGGGGTATTTGTATATACTTAACCATTATATTCATACAATTCTATCAAGGTTAAGTATCAATCTAACAACCTACATGATCATAATGACATATATGAATTAATTTCACATTATGATCATGTACCTAATGTATTCATCAATCAATAATCATGCATTAGGTATTATATGATGATAATAAACAAATTATCACCTAAAGCATGATTTAAACCTATTTCTCATGATGATGTGCCCAATATCAAAATCATAAATCATGATTGCACATATACATAGCAATTACATCAATCATCATGATTTAAGCATTATTATCTATTTATGGGCACGTTATCATCACCCAACACTATTCTAAAAATGTTGTCCCGCCATCCTAAGTCAACCAAAATATGATATAGGTCAATTGCATATGGTTGACTACCCTAGGGGTTTTCTAACCCTTAAGGATGGATTTTGGAACCCAAAATAAGTTCTTGCCTATTGGGTTCACTAGATACTCCTTGGAGATCCATTTCCTAGCTATTACCTTCTTTTTATCTTGTCCCCTAGCAATTAGGCATTTATAGGCCTTTTCATTTTTCTTTTCTTTATAACCTAGGCCCTTTTTGTTGAAACTAGCTCTTTGGCTCCCTAAAATCATGTTCAATGTGTTGGAGCCAATAGTGAATTTTTCTAGGGCTTTTGTCAAATAGTCTACCTTTTCCCTTAAAGCCCTATTTTCATTTATACATGCATCACTAACATCTAATGACACATAAAGGTCATGTGAGCATGCATCATCATGGCAAGAAGAAATATATTCATTTTCATTTAAGCATGCTTTTTCTAGTTTACTTTCTAATTCCTTAATTTGTTCAAGCATGCATTTGTTTTTCTTCTTTGCTCTAAATAAATCCTTAGTTAAACTAGAAATCATAGAAACTATTTTATTAGGTGAGAGGTTGGTTACCATAGTTTCCATGTCCTCTTCTTCTTCGGATGATGATGTAGAAGCTCCCCCTTCATTTGAGCTCTCCCCACTTGAGCTTGATTCTTCGTTTTCGGTGGAGGAGCAATCCAAGTCATCAAAGGCCATCAAGGCCAAATTGGTGACAAAAGCATTTTCCTCATCCGATGATGAGGAGGATGAGGATGGGTCATCCCAAGTCCTTGCCTTTAGAGCTTTGGTCTTCCCCTTTTCTTTTGTCTTCTTCTCCTCTTCCTTCTTTTTCTTGCTCCCCTTTTTCTTCTTCTTTTCTTCTTTCTTTTTCTTCTCTTCCTTGCTCTTGTTTAGGAGGGGACAATTATCCCTTATGTGCCCCTCTCCTTGGCAATTGTAGCATATGACCTTCCCCCTTGGTCTTCTATTCCTATCATTTGATTTATGAAAATGAAAACCTTTTAAAACACGTCTTACCCTCCTTACCATATAGGCTTCTTCGGTGCTATCCATGGAGGAGGAAGATGCTTCATCATCATCATCGGAGGAGATCTCTATCTTCTTCTTCCCCTTATTTGCTAACAATGCTACTCCCCTTGAAGATTGTATTTTTGGCTCTTCTTGTATTCCTTCAAGCCTAGATTCATGTAATTCCATAGTGGAGAAAAATTCATCTAGAGTACTTACCTCTAGATTCTTTGACATGTAAAATGAGTCCACCATTGAACTCCACTTGGATGATCGGGGGAAAGCATCTATGGCCTTCATTATCATATCGCGATTGGAGAGCCTTTCTCCTACACTTGTTAGTCCATTTAAAATTTCTTTGAATCTAGAATGCAAAGAAGTTACCTTTTCTCCCTTTTCTAATTTAATGTTGGATAGTTGGGAGTGGAGGAGATCTCTCCTTGCTAGGTTCGCCTCAGATGTGCCTTCATGAAGCTCAATTAGCTTCTCCCACATCTCCTTGGCACTTAGGCATTCTCCTATTCGGTTGATTTCTTGTTGGGGGAGCACATTGAAGAGATGATGCTTGGCTTTTGAATTTGCAAGGTGCTCTTCCCTTTGCCTTTTGGTCCACCTAGATTTCTCTATTGGCTTCCCCTCTTCATCCCTAGGCAAAACGAAATCGGATTCCATTGTAATCATAATATCAAAATCCGTTTCGAAAAATACCTCCATTCGCTTTTTCCACCAAGCGAATTCTCCTTCAAACTTCGGAGGATGGATGTTGGAGCCGGCCATTTTGAAAGTTGCTTGTTGTGGCGGTTAGTCCTCGACAATCTTTCCTTGGCTCTGATACCACTTGTAGGGGATCGATTGGCCGGCTAGAGGGGGGTGAATAGCCCTCTTACGATGGATGTCGGAATTCTCTCTTTTGTTTGCTCGTCCACACAATCGTTAGTGCAAGCGGAAGCATAAACAATAAAGACAAAGCAATAAATGAAAATACAAACGCTAACAAAGAATGTAACGTGGTTCACGGCTACGCCGCTAATCCACGATCCCAATTCGTCCGAGGTAATCACTCCTTCAAAGCCAATCACTATTGGTCTCTCCTTTGCACCAAGCTAGGTGGAGGTAACCTTTACAATCAAGATCACTCTTCTTACAATAAGAATGGAGTAAAAACAAGTAAGAAGAGTTTAGAGCTTGTGGGGCATTAGGAAGATCACTTAGAGCATAAGCATTAGCCTCTCAAAGGCTCACACCCACTCTTTTTATAGAGAGGGCTGATTTCTTTTCGTTATCGCCACTACGATCACGCCCTTGGCGCCGATCATTCAGCCATAACGACTCGAACACGTCGGATCCCGACCGTTGTAGTCCAACGGAACTCTTGGCGATCGATGGACCTCACCACGATCACGCCTCAGAGTCGCGCCTATCGGCTAAGAGCGATTCTGTGCGCGATATCCTCTTGCGATCATTGCCATTCGATCACCGGCATAAACCCATCACCGAATACCAACTAACCCACTCGACTCAGTAATGATCGCCATTACATGGCAGTCGAATGGTGCCGTGTGAAACTGAAACTTAACATAAGTTTGAGCTTTCGGCGGTCGGGTAAACCTTAACCCTTGCGGTCAAGTCTACGACACTCAGCCATTTGGCCAAGTTCACCTAATGAGCTACTTACATTTCACTCATTCTCTCATCTCACTCAAAGTCCCTCGTCGAAGCTCTCTTCGTTCGCGGCCACGTCCCTCGGCAGCATCAGGCGCACGGCTCTGCAATGTTCCTTCGCGTCTCTTGCCTCCGAAGTCTACTTCCTTGGCTTCCCTTCAAGTCATCTCGTCCGGCGGCCCCTCAGATGCTCCAAGCGCATGGCTTCCGCAAAGTCATCCTTCACCGACTCAAGGATCGAGGTTGTGAGGGTGAACCCGCTAAGGCTCCATGTGCGAATTACTAAGTCCTGCAAGACTCCAACCCACATATCAAGTCAACATAACAACCTAACTTAAACCCTTTGCCACACACATCAAAACCTTATCATGGCAAGAGATTGCCATAACAGAAATTTGGTGCCCCTTAAGCTAAAAAAAGCGTTTCATAAGATTGTTCAAGAATAATTTCTCTAATCCTATTAGCCGAACCTTCTACACATAGTTCTATATTCTTTCGTTCAAAATCAAGCATACAACATTACATCGTAAGCACTTATTCTACAGGTGAGGGGATACTTACATCCTACGCTTTTTCACCAATTTATACCGTTAGACTTCACAAAGAGAAGACCTCCTATGTGTTTCCTTGCTTTAGCGTGATACTCTATTAAGTCCTTGAAAAGATCCCTCTTGAAAATCCCCTCTTGAATTATCTCACGGTGGAGAAAGAATGAGAGAGATCTAGAGTCGGCGGCTGAAGAAAATGGAAGGGGAAGGGGAAGAGAATTTCTGCGGTTAGGAATAAGAAAAATTAAACGAGAGAGAGAGAGAGAGGAATGAGAGCTTCAGCAGCTGGAATTCGAGAGGGAGAGAGAGAGAGAGAGCGCTTGGAAGGGTTTTGGCGTGAGGTTTTAGAGAGAGGAAAGAAAAGAAATATATATATAAATATGGATTTTTCGCAACCTAATTATCCCTTTAAATGATCAGCTAGATTAATCAACTTCTTTCTTTTTTTCTACCAATAGATATATTCTGTTATATTCTACTCATTGGTAATCTTATGACTTAGTGGTGGGAAGCCTATTCCCCTAAATCAACGGTTCATGGTTCAAGCCTCGACTACGAACTATTTATTCATTTTTTTTATTCTTATATATATATATATATATATATGTATCCTTTAAATAAAAATATAAAAATATAGTAACTAAAATTTGGGATGTTACATAAACAATGCAAAGATAAAAATAATGCTGACAAGATAATATAACGTGGTTCACAGCTACGCCGCTAATCCACGGTCCCCGATTCATCCTCGGTGAATCACTCCGCAACCAAATCACTATCGGTGTCTCCTTTGCACTAAGCTAGGTGGAGGTAACCCTTACAACTCAAGAACACTCCTTCTTTTACAATAGATGTGAAAGAAAACTAAGAGAAGGAGTTTGAATCTTGTGGAGCACTTATATGATCACTTAGAGCATAAGCATTAGGAATCCACAAGCCCACACCCTCTCTTTTTATAGAGAGGGCTGATTTCTTCCCGTTGGCCGCCACCAGTCGACTGTTGCCCTTGGTAGTCGACTGTCGCCACTTCAACGACCTCTGAACACGTCGGATCCCGACCGTTGTAGTCCAACGGATCCCTTGGTAGTCGACTGATGGATCCATCAGTCGACTGCTGCCTCCGTAGTCGACTTTCCAGTCGGCTACGAGCGATTCTGTGGCCGCGACATCCTATGTCAGTCGACTGCCATTCCATGGCAGTCGATTGCTGGGCATAAACCCATCAGTTGATACCAATCGAACCGCGTTCGACTCAGATCAGTCGACTGCCATTTCAAGGCAGTCGACTGGTGCCATGTGAAACTCAAACTTAACATTCGTTTGAGCTTCCGGCGGTCGGGTAAACCTCAACCCTTGGGGTCGAGCCTCCGACACTCAGCCATTCAGCCAAGTTCACCTAATGAGCTACTTACAATTCACTCATTCTCTCATCTCACTCGAAGTCCCTAGCAGAAGCTCTCTTTGTTCGTGGCCACGTCCCTCGGCAACATCAAGCGCACGACTCTGCAATGCTCCTTCGCATCTCTTGCCTTCGAAGTCTACTTCCTTGGCTTCGCTTCAAGTCATCTCGTCCGACGATCCCTCGGCAGCATCAAGCGCACGACTCTGTAATGCTCCTTCTCCGACTCAAGCATGAGGTTGTGAGTGGTGAACCCGCCAAGGCTCCATGTGCGAATTACTAAGTCCTGCAAGACTCCAACACACATATCAAATCACAATAACAACCTAACTTAAACCCTTTGCCACACACATCAAAACCATATCACGGTAAGAGATTGCCCTAACAATCTCCCCCTTTTTGATGTGTGGCAATCCGTTTAGGTTAGGTAAAAACATTTGATAAAATATTAAGGAAAGAAAGCCTGTGGATAACATGATTAGCAACTCTCCCCCTTAATACATGAAACTCCCCCTAAATATATTCCCCCTTACTTAAACATATAGTTTTCTCTCCCTTTGACACCATCAAAAAGATTAAACAAAGTTTATATATCATGGCATCAAGTCTAGAGAGAAACCAAAAACTAAAACCAGTAAAAAACCTGATAAAATCAGGTTATTGTGCTCGTTCACAGTCCATCAGTTGACTACTATCAGTATGGCAGTCAACTGGCACAATGAAATCCGAATTTCTGATTTTCTGGATGAATTTCAGAAATGCACTATAAATTCTAGAAAATTCGAAAAATAGTTAAATTTGGGGAACACATTTCTTTTAGGGTTATTTATCAATGAAAAATAGTTTTCCATGAAAAAACATTATATTTTCAAGGATTTGCCAAAAATCCAAAAGCTTTAAAAATAACTAGGTTTTTGATCAAGTTAGTATCTCATTTAACACCTAGTTTTGGTTTGAATTGTTTCAAAACATGAACACAGATTTTAAAGTAAGAAATTATTTTGAAAACATGTGAAATATCCAACCATGATCTTTGGGCAATATGTCTATGAATTAAACATAAGCCTTCCCCATGATTGGCCTATTATTGCTATTTTGATACTTTAAATGACCATCTAAATGCCATAGGCACTAGTGGACATTTGTATCATCCTAACATCTCACTCATGCTAAGTTTTCAATCATTGTAGCCTATGGTGAGTGTGATATGTATCCTAAAGGTATTTGTATATACTTAACCATCATTTTCATACAATTCTATCAAGGTTAAGTATCATCCTATCATTCCACATGATCATAAAGACATATATGGATAAATTTCACATTATGATCATGAAACAAACGAATTCATCAAATTGTGATCATGCATTAGATATTACATCATGATAATAATGCAAATATCACCTAAAGCATGATTTATCTATTTATAGGTGCATTATCATCACCTAACACTATTTCAAAAATGTTGTCCCGCCATCCTAAGTCAACCAAACATATGATATAGGTGAAATCCTTATGGTTGACTATCCTAGGGTTTTCCTAACCCTTAAGGATGGATTTTGGAACCCAATACAAATTCTTGCCTATGGGGTTCACTAAAAATTCCTTAGGGATCAATTTTCTAGCAATTACTTTCTTTTTGTCTTGACCCCTAGCTATTAGACATTTATAGGCCTTTTCATTTTTCTTTTCCTTATAACCTAGGCCTTTCTTGTTGAAACTTGCCCTTTGGCTCCCAATTATCATGTTAAGGGTATTTGAGCCTATTGTAAATTTATCTAGGGCCTTGGTCAAATGATCTACCTTTTCCCTTAAAGCCCTATTCTCTTCCATACATGTATCACTTACATCTAATGGCACATAAAGATCATGTGAGCATGCATCATCATTATTAACATCTAAACATGCTTGTTCTAATTTTTTTTCTAATGCCGTAATTTGATCTAGCATGCTCTTATTTTTCTTTTTGGCCCTAAACAAGTCCTTAGTGAGGCTAGAAATCATGGAAACTATTTTACTAGGTGAAAGGTTAGTTACCATAGTTTCCATGTCCTCTTCTTCGGATGAGGAGGGTTATGAAGATCCCCCTTCACTAGAGCTCTCCTCACTTGAGCTTACTTCTTCATTTTCGGAGGAGGAGCAATCTAGGTCGTCAAAGGCCATTAGGGCAAGGTTGGAGTAGACATGTTCTTCCTCTTCGGATGATGATGATGATGAAGAGGGATCATCCCATGTCCTTGCTTTGAGTGTTTTTGTCTTCCCTTTCTCTTTGGCCTTCTTCTCTTCTTCTTTCTTCTTCTTGCTACCCTTCTTCTTCTTCTTTTCTTCTTTCTTTCTCTTCTCCTCCTTGCTCTTGTTCAAGAGGGGACAATTATCCCTTATATGTCCCTCTCCTTGGCAATTGTAGCAAATCACCTTCCCCCTTGGTCTTCTACTCCTATCATTAGATTTATTAAATATAAAACCTTTTAATGCATGCCTTACCCTCCTTACCATATAAGCTTCTTCCGTGCTATCCATGGAGGAGGAGGAGGAAGCTTCGTCGGAGGAGGAGGGATTCTCCATCTTCTTCTTCCCCTTTTTGGCCAAAAGTGCCACTCCTCTTGAAGGTTGAATTCTTGGCTCTTCTATTATTCCTTCAAGTCTTGTTTCGTGGAGCTCCATTGTTGAGAAGAACTCCTCCAAGGTGCTCACTTCTAGGTTCTTGGACAAGTAGAAGGAGTCCACCATTGAGCTCCATTTTGATGACCAGGGAAAAGCATCGATTGCTTTCATGAACATATCCTGGTTCAAAAGTGTTTCTCCTACACTTGTTAGTCCAATCAAAATTTCTTTAAACCTAGAATGCAATGATGTTACCTTTTCTCCCTTTTCTAATTTGATGTTTGATAGTTGGGAGCGGAGGAGGTCTCTTCTTGCAAGCTTGGCCTCCGAAGTGCCTTCATGAAGTTCAACCAATCTCTCCCACATCTCCTTGGCACTTGAGCACTCCCCAATCCGGTTGATCTAATGTTGGGGGAGCACATTGAAGAGATGGTGCTTGGCTTTTGAGTTTGCAAGGTGCTCTTCCCTTTGCTTTTTCGTTCACCTTGACTTCTCTATTGGTTCACCCTCTTTGTCCCTAGGCATCTCAAAACCGTTTTCCATTATAAGCATAATATCAAAATCGGTTTCAAAGAATACCTCCATTCTCTTTTTCCACCAAGAGAATTCGCTCTCAAATTTTGGTGGGTGAATGTTGGAGTCGGCCATCATTTGATGAAGAGCTTGTTGCGGCGGTTAGTCCTCGACAAGCGACTTGGCTCTGATACCACTTGTGGGGGATAGATCGGTGTGTATTGGCTGGCTAGAGGGGGTGAATAGCCCTCTTTCATTCGATGACGTAATTCGCTTGTCTACAAAACTAATTAGCGCAACGAAAAAAAACAAGTCAAGCAAATAAACAATGCAAAGATAAAAACAATGCTAACAAGTAAAATATAATGTGGTTCATGGCTACACCGCTAATCCATGGTCCCCGATTCGTCCTCGATGAATCACTCTGCAACCAAATCACTATCGGTCTCGCCTTTGCACTAAGCTAGGTGGAGGTAACCCTTACAACTTAAGAACACTCCTTCTTTTACAATAGATGTGAAAGAAAACTAAGAGAAGGAGTTTGAATCTTGTGGAGCACTTGGATGATCACTTAGAGCATAAGCATTAGGCATCCATAAGTCCACACCCTCTCTTTTTATAGAGAGGGATGATTTCTTCCCGTTGGCCGCCACCAGTCGACTGCTGCCCTTGGCAGTCGACTGTTACTACTTCAACGACCTCCGAACACATCGGATCCCGACCGTTGTAGTCCAACGGATCCCTTGGAAGTCGACTGATGGATCCATCGCCGATCACCCGTAGTCGGCCGCCTACGGCCACGAGCGCTCGTGGTCGCGCGACATCCTCGGCGCGATCGCCATTCCATGGTAGTCGACTGCTGGGCATAAACCCATCAGTTGGATATGAGTCGAACCGCATTCGACTCAGATCAGTCGACTGGTGCCGTGTGAAACTCAAACTTAACATTCATTTGAGCTTCCGGTGGTCGGGTTAACCTCAACCCTTGCGGTCGAGCCTCCGACACTCAGCCATTCGGCCAAGTTCACCTAATGAGCTACTTACAATTCACTCATTCTCTCATCTCACTCGAAGTCCCTCGCCGATGCTCTCTTCATTCGTGGTCACGTCCCTCGGCAGCATCAGGTGCACGACTCTGCAATGCTCCTTCGCATTTCTTGCCTTCGAAGTCTGCTTCCTTGGCTTCGTTTCAAGTCATCTCATCCGGCGGTCCCTCGGCAGCATCAAGCGCACGACTCTGCAATGCTCCTTCTCCGACTCAAGCATGAGGTTGTGAGTGGTGAACCCGCCAAGGCTCCATGTGCGAATTACTAAGTCTTGCAAGACTCCAACGCACATATCAAATCACAATAACAACCTAACTTAAACCCTTCGCCACACACATCAAAACCATATCACGGCAAGAGATTGCCCTAACAAAAAGCTTGCGTATGTCCTCGAAGTGCCTCTTCCCATCCGTCCTAGTGATGATGCAACTTCGGACCAATTGTTGGCCCATCAGAAACATGTGAGTGATTCTGAACTAGTGAGTTGTATCATGCTAGAAGTGATGGTACCCAAGCTACGGAAGCAACATCATCATATGGATGCTCATACCATAGTCTTTCATCTTTATGAGTTGTTTGATGAGCAAGTGAGATCTGAAAGGTTTGATGTCTCCAAGCTCCTCTTCACGTATGAGATGAAAGAAAGTTCATCTGTGGTACTACTCAACATGCTGAAGACTATGGAGCCTTCTGTGAAGCATGAGCAGGGGATGGTGCTGTTAGTTGATTCCTCGAAGAAGGTTCTAAGAGGAAGTTAAAGGAATAACAGAAGGGGAAGAAGAAAAAAGCTAAAAAGGAAGAACCAGCTCAAAAGGACACTTGTAATCATTGTGGCAAGGAGGGCCATTGGCGAAGAAACTGTAAGATTTATCTTGAGTTCGTGAAGAAGAATAAGGCATCCGATGCCCCATCTTCTTCAGATATCTTTGTTATTGATTGTCATTCTATTTCCTTAGACACTTGAGTATTAGATACCGAGTGTGGTTGACATATATGTAATAATATACATGGTCTAAGGAATAGAAGAAGACTCATCAAGGGAGAGTCAAATTTATGTGTTGGGAATGGAGCAAAGGTTGTTGCACTCACCAACAGAATGTATTTGTTGAAACTCCATATAGGACTTGTCTTAGAACCGGACAATTGATTTTATGTTCCTTCGTTGATAAAGAACATCATTTCTATTTCTTGTTTAAATATAAATGGGTACCATTTAACGTTTAGTAACAATTGTTATTACATAACTTTGAATGGCGTTCTTTATAGGACTGGAACTTTAAGCAATGGTATTTATATGTTGGATGTATCCAGTGACATTTTCAATATCAAAGCGAGCAACAAGCATGCTTGAAAATATAATCAATTATACTCCTACATGTGGCATTGTCGTCTTGGTCATGTGAGCAAGAAACGCATGTCCGAATTACACAGATGTGGAATTCTAGAATCGTTTGAATTAGATTCATACAATACATGTGAATCATGCTTAAAGGGAAAGATGACCAAGTTACCTTTTACTAGAAAAGGTGAACCGGTGGGAGAGTTGCTTGGTCTAATACATACTAATGTATGCGGTGTAGGGAAAAATCAGATCATGACATTCACAATATCGTCGGTGAATACTTTGCACAATAACAGTGGAAACTAAATATAAACAGGATCCCTCTAGAGATCCATGCAAAATATATAAGTCATTTCGATTATCCTATGTTATCTAGATCTTATCTAGAAAAAGAAGTATACCTTCGATGTGAGCTCTTCACAATTTCATAAATCCAAGCGCTCCCGGATCTCAATACGGTAAGAACAATCGTATCTTCACGATATCCACATTGACACTCAACAGTTTTGGAGTCACATTGTGCTAGCAACCCTAGCAAAATACCAAGAACACTTGGAAGAAAAGAAGGAGAAGAGGGAGAAGAACTTCTTGGTTTGCACGCCCAAACTCCAAGCCCCCTAGCTTTCACGTTGAAAACATTTCAATAGCCACACCGCCATCAACTCCCATTACTCCTAATGAATACCATAACCCTTGGTATTCTTTCATCAATGCATAAAACCTCTCATCTCCTCATCATGAATACCAAGGCCCTTGGTATTCCCTTGCATGATTAATCACATTAATCATGCAAAGTGATAAATGACCCTTGGATTTTTTGCATGATGAATTATCTTCCATGGTTTAACTTGAGTCTAACTCAAGTTCAACCAGCTTGAGTCTAACTCAAGTCTTGGCCATTTTATCAATTGTTCTTTTAGTGGACTAAAAGAAACCATCTCCAAAATAGAATGTCATTTGTGTGTGAACGAATAGGCTCTTGTAATGTTGGCAATGTGTCTAAAACCCCCTTTTAGACACATAAGTAATGAGCGACATCTAGCAATACATCATTGCTACCCAAGTTATAAGAAAGTTGAGATCCGACAACCTTTCTATGACTATTATCATATATGATGGTGTCCTTCTATCCTTGATATCTTAGATCGATTTATGAGGCATAGACCATGTCATCCCCTTATCGATGTTTATGTTTCTTGATCCCCAGTAGACTCACTCAAACAAATGAGCTCAATATCTCATATTGATTCATTTGAAAATGACCATGCATTTTGTGGTCACAATCTATCAAGAGGCCAAAGATATCACTCATGTAACATCCCAAATTTTAGTTACTATATTTTTATTTAAAGGAAATATATATATATATATATATATATATATATATATATATATATAGGGTTACAATCGGGGTAAGCTCCATAATATATCTCCTGGGCGTTACTATATACTTAAAACAATCGGGTAAGCTCCATAATATATCTCCTGGGCGTTATATATATATATATATATATATATATAAGAATAAAAAAAATAAAAAAAATGAATAAATAGTTCATAGTCGAGGCTTGAACCATGAACCGTTGATTTGAGGGAATAGACTTCCCACCACTAAGTCATAAGATTACCAATGAGTAGGATATAACAAAATATATCTATAGGAGAAAAAAAGAGAGATTGGTTAATTTGACTAATTATTTAAAGGGGTAATTAGGTTAAGAAAAATCCTAATTTATATATATATATTTCTTTCCTTATTTTTCCCTAAACTCCACGCCGAAGCCCTCATCTCCTCTCTCTCTCCCTCTTCTCTCCAAACGCCACCCTCTCTTTCCTCTCTCTAAACTCCACGCCGAAACCTTCCAGCCGCCGAAGCCCTCATCTTCCTCTCTCTCATTTTTCTCACCGCAGGAGAGATAAAGTGTAGGTCTAAGGCATTTTTCGTTAGGCATGATGAGAGAGGAGGATAAAATGGAGCCAGAGTATAAAGGATATGAAGACTCTCATCTCTCTCCCTCGTTTTTTTTCCAACCACCGAGGAAAACAAAAGAAAAAAAAAAGGAGAGAGCCTCTATCGTGGTATAATTCAAGAGGGGACTTTCAAGAGGGACTTGGTAGAGGATCACGCTAAAACAAGGAAACATGTAGGAGGTCTTCTCTTTGCGAAGTCTAATGGTATAAATTGGTGAAAAAGCGTAGGATATAAGTATCCCCTCACCTGCAGTATAAGTGCTTACGATGTAATGTTGTATGCTTGATTTTGAACGAAAGAATCTAGAACTATGTGTAGAAGGTTCGGCTAATAGGATTAGAGAAATTATTCTTGAACAATCTTATGAAACTCTTTTTTTTGCTTAAGGAGCACCAAATTTCAGAAGCTATCTTAGTAATAATTAACAAAATTAATAGTAGTTGATGTTTTTTCATCTCACATCAAATTGGTCAAACCAAAATATATATTGAGTTGGTTTGGCTTGATTCCAAGTGCTATGCCAGTTTGTTGTGTCCAAAATTAGCCAAGGAAATGTGTCTATTGATTCAGCATAAGTTTTATTTAGCTCCAACAAATTGTAAACCCCAGCAGTCTTATTAGGAGTACTGGAGGATCTTACTAGGAATAGTAAGTGGGTGTGCTGGCATTGGTAAAGTCATCTTATTATTATAAGAACGAAACATCTGTCTATTTATATTTTTGGGGAAATGCTAATTTGTGTTAATCTATTGTACTTAGTTAATGTTTTCTAAGATTTGTATATATTTCTTAAATTTTTTGCATATTTTATTGCAAAGGATGTGTCAGTTTGGTAGGCTTGCATGAATCTTCTTGTGCTTGTAACAAGGTTTTAATTTGATGATTTCTATTTATGTTAGCTTAATTTTCCTTATGTCACTACCTTATGCCATGTTAAATTGTACTCATGCCAATTTATGCTATGTTACATGCTTATGTTTTCTCCCATGTTAGGCATGACTCACGTATATGAAATGTCTAAGAAATGTTTCCCTAAGAGTGGGGACAAGAACACTCTTTAGGACAAAGAACATGTATGCTATTTTACTTTATGCATGGCTTGTACCGGACCCTAACAAGGTCCACGGGATGGGCTCCAAGGTTGCCCCTAGGTCGACGGACATAGTACGGACCTAGTAACCTAGTAGGTTCGGGATTAGCTACCTCGGATCTATTTAGGATGCGCGCGAATGATGTATGTGGTACAATGTCGGACCCAATATGTTGAGATTATGTTTAAGTATATAAACTATATGTTTTCAAAGAGCATCCTGCATATACCATTTTATGTTCATCGAATTATCATGTTTAGAGACAATGTACTGTTGCGATGAAAATGCTAAGTTTATGTTCTTTTCCTAAATTGATCATGTCTCTACTTTAAACAAATGTTGTGCTCATATGTTGTTTAAACGAAGATGTCATTACTTTACGTTTAATTCATGATGTATGTTTTTGTGAGTAGGAAAGGACCTTACTAAGCATATGTGCTTACAATTTACTTTCCTTGTACTGCAGAAAAGGGCAAGAAATGGATAAATTAAAGGGAGCAGCAGGAGGGGCAAAGATGTGTGTGACAGTGGTATGGTGGACGAGATCATTTTTCATATACGGACTTATGCATGATTTTCAGTTTATGTGTAAACTGTTAGGAGACGTTAATGCTTTCTATGGTGGTTACTCATGTTTATTTTTATGAACCTTGAAATGGTTAATACATGTTTAGTTAAATAAATTGCTAAGACTTTTTGCCATGATTAAATTGTTAGGTTGATTGGGTTAATGTAATTAGAGTTAAAAGTTGTAAAGTTTTTAAATGCTTCTACTGTTATATGCATGAATGCATGATCGCGTAACGCCGTCGCCCGTCTATAGGATGTGTGTTAGGAGGACAGGAAGGGCGGGCGTTACAGGTGGTATCAGAGCCCAGTTCTACCTTTCCACTACACACACATCAAGCTTCCATCCTACTGCTCCAAGTAAGACATTATATGCCTACTCTATTTATTTCAGGTATGATATATATACGCTAAGAAATGTTTTTAGTTGGGTATGCATGAATATAAGTAAGGATGATAAACTTATGTTGGCAAGAGTCAAGGCCAGCCAGGAGGTCAAAAAGCTCAGGGTAACTGGAAAGGAAACCACAGTGGCAAGAGGAACAATGGAACGACTCTAAAGGTGGTCCAGTGAACAAACAAGCCAAGATTCCCCAATGTACTACATGTGGGAAACCACATACCGGGGTGTGCTACAAGGGCACGAATAGATGCTACCGTTGTGGACTGGAAGGACACAGAGTCAAGGACTGCCCTACCCAGGTTCAGGCACCTCCTCAGTAGTATGCCTAGTACAGGGGTGCTCCTTCACAGCTACACCAGATGCAAGATGCAATAGAAGGTACACGGATAAGCTAATGGAGATTGGAAGCCCCGCTAGTTGCGACGAATGCCAGGGTTTTCTCTCTCACTAAGGAAGACGTGGCGAACGATTCTACTATTGTCACAGGTCAAATAATTATTTTCTGTCAGCATGCTACTATATTATTTGATACTGGTGCAACACACTCGTTTGTCTCTATGCCTTTCACAAAGAAGATTGATATACCCCCGGAAGTTTTGGATTGCGAGTTCTTAACGACCCTGCCCTCGGGAGAAGTGATGCCTTCTACTCATATGCTGCGAGCCGCACCCATCAGAATTGCAGACAGAGAACTTTACTATGATCTGATAGTGTTCGGCATGCAGGATTATGATGTCATATTAGGCATGGATTTCTTAAGCAAGTACGGTGCTTCGATCGAGTGTCGTAAGAGAAAAGTGGTCTTTCATCCTGAGGCAGAACCTATGTTTGAATTCATTGGAGAGCCAAGGAACAGAACCTATAAATTCTTATCAGCTCTAAAGGCACGCAAGATGTTAGACAGGGGATGCACTGGGTTTCTAACACATGTGGTTGATACAAGTCAAGTCGAGGACCAGAAGCTAGAAGATGTCCGAGTGGTATGCCACTACCCAGAGGTATTTCCTGAAGAACTACTAGGGTTAGCCCTTGATAGGGAAATTAAATTTGAGATCGAATTAATTCCTGGTACTCACCCGATCTCTAAAGCACCTTACCGGATGGCGCCGACAGAATTGAAGGAACTTCAGGGACAGCTACAGGAGTTACTCGACAAGGGTTTTATTCTCCCTAGTCACTCTCAATGGGGAGCTCTGGTACTATTCGTAAAGAAGAAGGATGGGACTATGCGCCTGTGCATAGACTATCGAGTGCTAAATAATGTGACGATCAAGAATAGGTACCCTTTACCACGGATTGACGATCTGTTCGACCAGTTAAAAGGTGCCACCGTCTTTTCAAAGATTGACCTCAGATCTGGCTATCATCAAGTGAAAGTGAAACCAGATGATATACCGAAGACAACTTTCCGAACAAGATACGGACATTATGAGTTCGTAGTCATGCCTTTCAGAGTGACGAATGCTCCAGCTATGTTCATGGACCTGATGAATCGGGTATTCTCGATGTTTCTTGACAAGTTCGTGATCGTCTTCATTGACGATATCCTCGTCTATTCGAGAAATCAAGAAGAGCATGCCGAACACCTGAAGATGGTATTACAGATTCTTCGAGAAAAGCAACTATATGCCAAGTTCTCCAAATGTGAATTCTGGCTCGATCAAGTATCTTTTCTGGGTCATATTATATCCAAAGACAGAGTTATGGTAGACCCAAGAAAGATTGAAGCTGTGAGTAACTGGAGCAGGCCAAAGAATGCTAGTGAAGTGAGGAGTTTTCTCGGATTAGCGGGCTATTACCGAAAATTCGTAGAAGACTTCACCAGAATAGCAGCACCTATGACAGTTCTCACTCGGAAGAACAAGAAGTATGTATGGACGGAGGAATGTGAGAAGAGTTTCTTGGAGCTGAAAAGGAGACTTACAAGTGCTCCAATCCTTACTCTCCCAGAGAATGACAAGAGCTTCGACATGTACAGCGATGCCTCTGGATTGGGACTCGGAGCTGTACTTATGCAGAGGGGTCAAGTTATTGCCTATGCCTCTAGGCAACTCAAGGAATATGAAAAGAACTATCCCACTCACGATTTAGAGCTAGCAGCTGTGGTGTTCTCTCTCAAGGTATGGAGGCACTATCTGTATGGAGCACAATGCAAGATTTATACGAATCACCGGAGTCTGTGATATTTCTTCACTCAGAAGGACCTCAATATGAGACAATGCAGATGGCTCAAGCTCGTGAAGGACTATGACTGCGAGATCTTTTACCATCCTGGCAATGCAAACAAAGTGGCCGATGCACTCAGCAGGAAGTCCAGTGCCACCCTGATGTCCTTATCGGTATTGTCTCGACCGCTGGAGAAGGAAATTATGCGCTATGGAATCGAGGTTATTTCCGGGCAGCTTTCAACCATGGAAATAATACTAGCACTATTCGATGACATATTAGCAAAACAAAGTGATGATCCAAGTCTCCAGAGGATCAAGCAGGAGATCCTAGAAGGAAAAGGCGAGGGTTTCCATATCGCCAATAGCGGAGTATTATACCTTAGGGATCACTTATGTATCCCTAACGATCCGGAACTACACAAAAAAACATTAGAGGAGGCTCACGGAACCTCCTATTCTATGCATCCGGGATCCACCAAAATGTATCAAGACCTGAAGGAGAAGTTCTGGTGGTCCGGTATGAAGAGGGACATAGCTCTGCACGTCAGTACCTGCCTGACCTACTAGCAAGTTATAGCAGAACACCAGAGGCCTGGAGGAGTTCTACAACCGATCCAAATTCTGGAGTGGAAATGGGAAGACATCTCTATGGATTTCATTTCAGGTCTTCCCAAGACTACGGATGGATATGACACTATATGGGATATCGTTGACAGATTGACAAAGTTAGCTCATTTCCTAGCGATCAAGATGACATATTCGATTGAGCAACTAGCTCAATTATATGCTAAGGAAATCATCAGACTGCATGGTATTCCCAAGACCATCATTTCAGATAGGGATGGTCGCTTCACTTCACAATTTTGGGGATGCATTCATAAGGCACTTGCCACGAAGCTGGGTTTCAGTACCGCCTTTCATCCTCAGACAGATGGGCAAACAGAAAGGGTGAACCTATAATGCCCGTAAAATTTCCAGCAATTTTACGAGAATTTTTGGCTTTATGATAATGGGCTTGATGTGGGCCTTTTTCGAAAAATAAAAGAAAATAGCCAAAAAGAGATGCAATGCCTAGGAATTGAACCCCAAACCTCTAGAGATAGCCAAGCCCTATAGATGCACCCACTAACCAGAAGCCCAATAGGATTATATCATTAGAAGAACAGGGGAAATTGTAGATAAGTGTGATGAGGGTAAATGAAGGGGCATGGAAAAGAGAAGAGAAACTTCTCTTCCTCCCTTTATAAAGAAGAGGGAAGTTTCCACTTGGCCACTTCTTCTTCTCTTCTTCATCCTCACCGAAAACCATCTCTCCCCCTCTCCATTTTCACCTTTGGCCGAACCTCATCCAAGCAAGGGAAGGCTAGTTCTTGGCTTCCATTAGGTCATCTACCAACTAAAAGCAAGCGAAGGATGTAAGATTCCCTCACCTGCAGTATATTAGTTTTGTAGGATAGGTTACATGAAAGGAATATGAAGTTTGTAGCCCTATATGTTTCGGCCAACTAAGTTTTTGGGCTAGGATTCATGAAAATGCTACTAAGGAAATTTTTATAGGTTGTATGATTCAAGTAGGAATCTTTAGGTGTCAAAAGTCCAAAGATTATAGCCCTACATGTTTCGGCCAACCAAAGCTTTTGGGGTTAGGGTTGCATGAACTTGATTCTAAGGTTATGTTCATAGATTGTATGCTTCAAGTAGGACTTTTAGGTGTCAAAAGTCCAAAGATTATAGCCCTACATGTTTCGGTCAACCAAGGCTTTTGGGGTTAGGGTTGCATGAACTTGATTCTAAGGTTATGTTCATAGATGGTATGCTTCAAGTAGGACTTTTAGGTGTCAACAATCCAAGATAATGGCCCTACATGTTTCGGCCAACCAAAGCTTTTGGGGTTAGGGTTGCATGAAAATGATTCTAAGGATTTGTTCATAGATTGTATGCTTCAAGTAGGAATTTTTAGGTGCCAAAAACCCAAGTTTATAGCCTTACATGGTTCGGCTAACCAAGGCTTTTAGGGTTAGGGTTTCATGAAAACACCCCTTTATGAAGTTATGTTATGTTGTATGCCTACATGAATGAATTTAGGTGACAAGAATCAAATTTTAGTACCCCCCTACAAGTTTCGGCCAACCTTGGGTTTAGGGTTAGGGTTTCATGAAAACACCCCCTTATGAAGTTATGTTAGGTGGATGACTTTAATATGCCTATGTGATGAACATGTTTTATGATTTAATATGCCAAGAAATGTGTTTATGAAATATGCCTATGTGATGAACATGTTTTATGATTTAATATGCCAAGAAATGTGTTTATGAAATATGCCTATGTGATGAACATGTTTTATGATTTAATATGCCAAGAAATATGTTTATGAAATATGCCTATGTGATGAACATGTTTTATGATTGAATATGCCAAGAAATATGTTTATGAAATATGCCTATGTGATGAACATGTTTTATGATTTAATATGCCAAGAAATATGTTTATGAAATATGCCTATGTGATGAACATGTTTATGATGTAATATGCCATGAAATATGCTTATGTGATGAACATGTTTTATGATTTAATATGCCATGAATATGTCTATGAATTATGCTTATGTGATAAACATGTTTATGCTTTAGGACCCCTTTAGGGTACTCTCATGTTATGAATGCATGTATTCTATGAAATGTCTAAGATGGAGATGCTTCCCTTTCAAGTAGGGATCAAGAGCTCTCCTTATGATAAGATAAGATGGAGATGCTTCCCTTTCAAGTAGGGATTAAGAGCTCTCCTTATGATAAGATAAGATGGAGATGCTTCCCTTTCAAGTAGGGATTAAGAGCTCTCCTTATGATAAGACAAGAAAGAAAGGAATTAAGTATTTTACTTTGTAAGAGGTTAAGTACCCGACCCGTCAGGTGGTCGTTAATCAAATCCATAGGGACATAAGAAGATGTAAGAGGTCTTGCCCTGGTAAGACGTAAGAGGTCTTGCTCTAGTAGGTCTGATGGCTCGCTACCCCAGCCTATTAGGGAACGCGCATTATGTGGTACTTAACCTGGGGCCCCCCCAATCAAGTTATGATTATGTTGAAGTACCTATATGTATATGTTTTCAAAAGAAAAGACTTGTATGAAATTATGAATGCTCATGTCAAGTTTAGGAATGCTTTTGATTATGTCCTTAATGCTTGTTTATGATTTATGAAATTATGAATGCTTATGTTAAGTTTAGGGATGCTTATGATTATGTCCTTAATGCTTGTTTATGATTTATGAAATTATGAATGCTTATGTTAAGTTTAAGAATGCTTATGATTATGTCCTTTATGCATGATTATGATTTATGAAATTATGAATGCTTATGTCAAGTTTAAGAATGCTTATGATTATGTCCTTAATGCTTGTTTATGATTTATGAAATTATGAATGCTTATGTCAAATTTAGGAATGCTTATGATTATGTCCTTAATGCTTGTTTATGATTTATGAAATTATGAATGCTTATGTCAAGTTTAGGAATGCTTATGGTTATGTCCTTAATGCTTGATTATGATTTATGAAATTATGAATGCTCATGTCAAGTTTAAGAATGCTTATAATTATGTCCTTAATGCTTGTTTATGATTTATGAAATTATGAATGCTTATGTGAAGTTTAAGAATGCTTATGAATATGTCCTTTATGCATGATTATGATTTATGAAATTATGAATGCTTATGTCAAGTTTAAGAATGCTTATGATTATGTCCTTAATGCTTGTTTATGATTTATGAAATTATGAATGCTTATGTCAAGTTTAGGAATGCTTATGGTTTAATTTATGCCCTGCTTAGACTTAATTATGTTAGCATGCTATGTAAGTTGTATGTCATGCTTATGTTTTCATTACATTGATAAGTAGATGCATAGTGTTGTTATGAAATACTTATGCTAATTATGCTAGTATGCACCTATTTTCTAATTGTTTGATGAAGTTTGTAGTTTTTGTGAGTAGGCAAGAATCTTACTAAGCTATATGCTTATAGTTTATGTTGTCCATATACTACAGATAAAGGAACCTGAACTAAGAGGAAGTAGTAGGAGGGGCCAAGTGTGTTTGATAGTGGCATGGTGGAAAGAGACCCTATTACTATCTGCTTATATTTATATGCTCAGTGAACACCTTAAGACATTTGCTTCCGCTTATAAGACCTATGATTTATTAGTACCATGTTGAATGTTGCTTAGTTATGTTACTGTTCAATTACTTATGAAAGGTTGATATGTTAGAACTCATGAATGGATCCCTATGTTATGCATGGGATAAAATGAGATAAGATATGGAACATGCTAATTATGAATATGATATGTGATGCATGGATAAAGAAGGTTTATGTCATGATAACCTGTCTAAGTATGTAGATTGTGAAATGACCCCTATACGATATGTTATAAGAAAAAAAAAAGTAGCGCCGCCCTGAGAGCAGATAAGGGCGGGCATTACAGAACCAAGTACTGGAAGACATGTTACGAGCTTGTGCCTTGGATTTCAAAGGGAGTTGGTGCCGCTACTTATGTTTAGCGGAATTCGCTTACAATAATAGCTACCAAGCTACCATCAGAATGGCACCTTATGAAGCATTATATGGGAGGAGATGTAGGTCTCTGATCTGTTGGTACGAAGGTGGTGAGAAGAAAGAGATGGGACTTCAGACGGACTTCATCGACAACACCACCCGAGCATTACAGAATATCCGCCAAAGAATAGAGACTGCTCAGAGCCGGCCGAAGAACTATGCGGATCAACGACGTAGACCTTTGGAATTCAATGTCGGAGATTTGGTATTTCTCCGGGTAGCTCTTATGAAAGGAATAATGAGATTTGGGAAGAAAGGAAAGCTAAGTCCGCGATACGTAGGACCGTACAAGATCCTGAAACGAGTTGGCAAGGTAGCTTACGAGCTAGGACTACCTCAGGAGATGTCTGCTATTCACAACGTGTTCCATGTCTCGATGCTTAAGAAGTGCATTTCCAGTACCGACCAAGTGGTCGAGCCACAGACAGTACAAATTCAAGAGGACCTGAGCTATGAAAGTCGACCTATCCGGATACTAGACCGAGAAGTCAAAAGACTAAGGAATAAAGAAGTACCCTTAGTGAAGGTCCTATGGCAAAGTCGACGATACGAAGAAGCCACCTAGGAACGTGAGGATGATATGAAGCAAAAGTACCCCGAGTTGTTCTAAGTTTCGAGGACGAAACTTTTATAAGGTATAAGGGATTGTAACATCCCAAATTTTAGTTACTATATTTTTATTTAAAGGAAATATATATATAAATATAAATAAATAAATAAATAAATAAATATATATATATATATATATATATATATAGGGTTACAATCGGGGTAAGCTCCATAATATATCTCCTGGGCTTTATATATATATATATATAGAAATAAGAATAAAAATAATAATAAAATGAATAAATAGTTCGTAG
This sequence comes from Wurfbainia villosa, assembly GCA_025175895.1. Lineage (NCBI taxonomy): Eukaryota > Viridiplantae > Streptophyta > Magnoliopsida > Zingiberales > Zingiberaceae > Wurfbainia > Wurfbainia villosa. Next base: position 29,367,192 of record CM045992.1, on the reverse strand, counting down.
TCGAGGCTTGAACCATGAACCGTTGATTTGGGGGAATAGGCTTCCCACCACTAAGTCATAAGATTACCAATGAGTAGGATATAACAAAATATATCTTTAGGCGAAAAAAAGAGAGAGATTGGTTAATTTGACTAATTATTTAAAGGGGTAATTAGGTTAAGAAAAATCTTAATTTATATATATATTTCTTTCCTTTTTTTTCCCTAAACTCCATGCCGAAGCCCTCATCTCCTCTCTCTCTCCCTCTTCTCTCCAAACGCCGCCCTCTCTTTCCTCTCTCTAAACTCCACACCGAAACCTTCCAGCCGCCGAAGCCCTCATCTTCCTCTCTCTCATTTTTCTCACTGCAGGAGAGATAAAGTGTAGGTCTAAGGTGTTTTTCCTTAGGCATGATGAGAGAGGAGGATAAAATGGAGCCAGAGTATAAAGGATATGAAGACTCTCATCTCTCTCCCTCATTTTTTTTCCAACCACCGAGGAAAACAAAAGAAAAAAAAAAGGAGAGAGCCTCTATCGTGGGATAATTCAAGAGGGGACTTTCAAGAGGGACTTGGTAGAGGATCACGCTAAAGCAAGGAAACACGTAGGAGGTCTTCTCTTTGCAAAGTCTAACGGTATAAATTGGTGAAAAAGCGTAGGATGTAAATATCCCCTCACCTGCAGTATAAGTGCTTACGATGTAATGTTGTATGCTTGATTTTGAACGAAAGAATCTAGAACTATGTGTAGAAGGTGTTAGTAATATATGAGAGATGTCCTAAGGCAATCGCCTTATGTATGAACCATTTATATGATAAATGAAGATTCACTATTTGAGTATACATGTTTCATGTATTTGATTGGATCTTAAACTCATTTACTGAATGTCCACGATACGATTCACAGCATGAGAGAATTTGTGATTGGATCACAACTAGTGAGTATCTCTACATGTGTAATTGTGATATATCGGAATTATCCCTAGTCGATGAATTGATGGATCTGGACACCATCAATTCTGTCGAGACTAGCACGAGGTATACTCCTTGGTGTATCCAAGCAGCTGATTCTCACTGGCTGGAGACATTGTGATGTCCGGAGTTGATCGTGGATGCTAGTTATGGTAACTAGTTCATTGGAGTGACCAGCCGTAAGACTTCATATGGTTCTCTACATATATAGATATGTCAATGAAGTTCTTACTGTGGCTTAAGTGCGATGTTCCTTTGACTTGCGGTATTCAAGTCATCTTGATCATGGAGACTTATGCTTTGACATCTTAAGCAAACATCTCTAAGGAGATGTGGACCCGGGATGATTGGGTATAAGTCGAAGTGATCGAAGGTGTTTGAATTGCCTATAAAGGATTCACCACTCCTTGCGAGGAGATGTATACCCATGGCCTCTCGTCGGATTGTTACTAAAGTCTTTGGCCAAAGCATTACATGTTTAGAGTAAGGTACTCTTCGATACATGTGGAGTAACTAGAATCCGTGGGACGAGGAAATGATACTTGGGCTAGGTGTGACGTAGTCAGCCTAGTGGGGACTGACACAATAGACCATGTCCTGAACCAAGTGGGTATAAGATGAGTGAAGGGAATGGGAACGACTCATTCGAGCCATCAAGGGTTTCGAAATAGTTCGGATCAACCGTTGATCTTTTCGGTTAATTGGGGATCATGATGTACTACTAGGTGCCACTCATGATCGCTTCTATAATTAATGGTTAATTATAGACCAACATAAACCGAGAACCTATTTGGTCACACGCACAACGAGTGTAATCCAAAGGATTTAAAACGAGCTTGAGAATGGGATTCTCAGACCGAGAGAAACTATGTTTGGTTGGACCAAACATAAAGCGAGCATGAAATTATTTCAGTCGCAATGGAAGCGTGGATGGGCCGTGTCTTATGAAGACATAATGGATGGACCAAAATGGTTTGGTTCTAATCCAATGGATGAGAATAAACCAAAGGGTTTGGTTTATTTTAAACGAATGAACCAAAAGTTGGTTCGGTTCATTTTAACTTAAAATAAACCATCATGGTTTGGTTTATTTTAACTTATCCTAATGGAGCGGGTTAACGGGCTTTATGGATATGATCCATTAACCATTAAGAGAATTAGTTCTCTATAAAAGAGGGCTTAAATCCTAATCCAAAACCCTAATGAAGTTTTGGCCGCCCAACGCTAGCCCCCCTTTTGTTGTTGCCGCCCAACATGGTGTTGCCGCCAACTTCATGGAGCTGCTGCCACCTCCTTGCCGGCGGCATCCAAGCTTCAGCCGGCGATGCTCCGGCGACCCTCCGGTGATCTCCTATAGGTTTGGCATCAAGGTGAGCCTTTTCTTCCCTTGGATGGGCGGCGCCTATCTCCTCCACCAAGCTGTCTAGTTTTCTGGACATCTTCTTCTCCTCTCGTCGGAGCGTCGTTTGGACGACGGTTAGTGCTCCGACAGCGGCTAACTTACCGGGGATTTGATCTCCGGTAATCCTCTGAGGTGGAGGACGAAGGATTCGTCAATTGGTTGACGAATACCTCTCCGGAGAAGCGAGTTTTGAGAACTTGCTTTAGGATCCGAATTTGGATTCGGATCGTGATCATCTCTCGATCACGTCGTCTTCAACACGAGGCTAGTAACCCGCACGTAAGACGAGCTCGTGGCTTAGCGAAGTCATCCCGAGGAGCTCGGCGTGGATACGGATAGAGACGATTCTTACGAGGATCGTTCCGGTTGATGCCGTTCCCGCTACACGTCATACGAAAGGTATAACGTAGTTTAATTTCCTTTTATTGTAAATTTTAATTTACGGTTATGTCTACACTTGTTGTAATATGCATGCGTGTGTTGTGTGTGTTGTAATAAATATAGATTTATTATTTTTAATTGCTTCCGCTGTGCTCATGTTTACGAAACATGATCGAACACACACACGCCGCGGTGCCGGAAACCCAACAGTGGTATCAGAGCCCATGTTGTGTTTCGACATAATCGTAAAAATGGTTTTGCGATAGTCATAATGTATTTCTGGAAATTTTCTAAATTTTGGAAATTTAGAAGTATTTATGGAAATTTTTAATTTTGGAAAGTCTAGAAGTATTTATGGAAATCTTCCACTTTTGGAAAGTTGGAAGTATTTATGGAAATTGATATTTTCCATAAATAAAATATTTGATTAGATTCTGGAAATTTGTTTCCTAAATTAATCATGATTTGATTTGGGAAATCAAATTTTAAAATATTTTATTTCCATAAGTAGTTTTGAAGATTTAGGAAATTGGTTTCCTAAATAGATTTTCCTTAATCAAATAATTCCATGAATAAAATATGTGATTAGATTTGGAAATTTGTTTCCTAATTTAATTATGATTTGATTTGGGGAATCAAATCTTAAACATATTTTATTTCCATAAATAGTTATGACATATAAGGAAATTATATACATGACATAATTGTATGCCGTGTAATTGCATTAGATGCATAACATTATGCCATGCGTTTCGTGACATGTAGATGTATGCCATGTATGTCATGCCATATAGATAATAGTTATTTGCATGCAAAGAGGATGAGACATAAAAAACCCTTAAACAATATTAAAGCCTACACCTTCCATTAATATGGTTTGAACCAGAGTTCCGTTTCTTGTTTGGGTTGTTGGACTCTCTCCAAGCCCGGCTCGAACCCGAACATGTTCAAACCATGGAATAGTTTAATACTAATATGGTAAGAGTCAGAGGTCAATCGTTAGCTTTGGTTGTTGGACTCTCTCCAAGCTGGGCTAATTGGTTGAATGCACTCTAACCATATTAAAACTATTCTTGATTAATGGGTTGGCTTTAACCTGGAGCATCGGCTTGTTGGACTCTCTCCAAGGTCGATGTTAAGGGAGGTGAAGTTGGGTGCTATGCATAAGATGCATACTTGTTAATGTGTTAACAACCCAATGTATGTGTGAACATTCAATTAGTTGATAGCACATTGTGATAGTTGCATATACGTGATATGCAATCGGTATAGATGATACCTACCGTCGTAGTTATGAATGGCTTGTTGGACTCTCTCCAAGGTTGTTCATAACTATGATGGATATCAGCCCATTCGGAGATGGACCTACAATCTCCCGAAGTGATTTTGGGGTTTTTGAAATTCGAAAAATGAATGAGATTTATAAATGTATATTGATGCATTTTAAAATCATCTTTCTCATATATGCTCATTTTGTATTTCTAAAAATTGATCATGATGTGTTTGAATTTGCATTCCATTTTGGATTCAAATAAATTGACTGGGCCGAACTTCTTGGACTGGCTTAGAAACTTGAGAATTATTCTCAAGGTGAAAAGCTTGTGTATGTCCTCGAAGTGCCTCTTCCCGCCCGTCCTAGTGACGATGCAATTTTGGATCAATTGTTGGCCTATCAGAAACATATGAGTGATTCTGAACAAATAAGTTGCATCATGCTAGCCGCGATGGAACCCAAGCTACGAAAGCAGCATGAGCATATGGATGCTCATATCGTAGTCCGTCATCTCTGTGAGTTGGTTGATAAGCAAGTGAGATTCGAAAGGTTCGAAGTCTCCAAGCTCCTCTTCACCTCTGAGATGCAAGGAGGTTCATCTGTGGTACTGCTCAACATGCTGAAGACTGTGGAGCCTTCTGAGAAGCATGAGTAGGGGACGGTGTTGTTAGTTGATTCCTCGAAGAAAGGTTCTAAGAGGGAGTCAAAGGAACAATAGAAGGGGAAGAAGAAAAAGGCTAAGAAGGTAGAACTAGCACAAAAGGAAACTTGCCATCATTATGGCAATGAGAGCCATTTGTGAAGAAAGTGCAAGATTTATCTTGAGTCCGTGAAGAAGGATAAGGCATCGGATGCCCCATCTTCTTCAGAAATCTTCTTTATTGATTGTCATTCTATTTCCTTAGACACTTTGGTATTGGATACTGGGTGTGGCTCACATATATGTAATGACATACATGGGCTAAGGAATAGAAGAAGACTCGTCAAGGGAGAGTCAAATTTACATGTTGGAAATGGAGCAAAGGTTGCTGCACTCGCCATCGGAATGTATTTGTTGAAACTCCCTACAGAACTTGTCTTAGAACTGGACAATTGCTTTTATATTCCTTTGTTGATAAAGAACATCATTTCTATTTCTTGTTTAAATAGAAATGGTTTCCATTTGACGTTTAGTAACAATTGTTGTTACATAACTTTGAATGGGGTTCTTTATGGACCGAACTTTAAGCAATGGATTTATTTGTACATCGGGTTGCGAGCAACAAGCGTGCTCGAAAGGATAATCAAATAGACTCCTACATCTGGCATTGTCATCTTGGCCATGTAAGCAAGAAACGCATGTCCGAATTACACCGATGTGGAATTCTGGAATCGTTTGAATTGGATTCATACGATACATGCGAATCATGCTTAAAAGGCAAGATGACTAAGTTACCTTTTACGGGAAAAGGTGAACGAGTGGGAGAGTTGCTAGGCCTAATACATAGTGATGTATATGGACCTATGTCAACTCAAGCTTTAGGAGGCTATAGCTACTTCATTACCTTCACCGATGATCACTCACGGTTTGGGTATGTGTTCTTGATGAAACACAAGTCTGAAGCCTTTGAAAGGTTCAAAGAATTCAGAAATGAAGTAGAGAAACAACATGACAAAAGTATTAAAATACTTCGATCGGATCGAGGTGGTGAATACTTAAGTCAAGAGTTTCTTGATTATCTAAGAGACAATGGCATATTGTCTCAATGGACTCCCTATACACCACAAAGATAATGGTGTATCCGAGAGGCATAATCGGACCTTGTTGGACATGGTCAGTCGTCAATGATGAATCATGCGACTCTTCCCAAGTCCTTTGGGGCTATGCACTCGCATAGCTTGTTTACTTATTAAATGTAATGCCTACAAAGGTAGTCTCAACTACTCCATATGAGATATGGAATAGTAAGAAACCTCATGTATCTTACTTGAAGATATGGGGTTGTCCTGCTTATGTGAAGCGGACTGTATCAGACAAATTGGATGCTAAGTCTGATAAATGTCTATTTATTGGATACCCTAAGGAAACAAGGGGTTACCAATTCTATCATCATGTGGAACAAAAGGTGTTTGTTTCAAGGCATGCTGTGTTTCTAGAGAAAGAGTTTCTCTTGCAAGAAAACAGTGGGAGTGTCATCGAGCTTGAGGAGGCTCGAGAGACTCAAATAGACATTGATGAGATACCTGGTGAAGCACAACAGCCGACAACTCATAGTGATGAGCAATCGGCTGGACCTACTGTAACACCACATCTTCGTAGATCTGGTAGAACACGCAATATTCCTGAGAGATATGGATTTCTTGTAAGTGAATCGAACGACGTGTTACTCATTGATGATGAGGAGCCTACCAGTTATGAAGAAGTGCTGACAAGTTCAGAAAGGGATAAGTGGCTTGGTGCCATGAAGTCGGAAATGGATTCCATGTACGAAAACCAAGTTTGGAACTTGGTTGACCCACCTGAAGGCATAAAGCCTATAGGGTGCAAGTGGGTTTTCAAGAAGACATGGATGGTAATGTGATTACCTATAAGGCTAGATTGGTGGCGAAAGGATATCGTCAAAAGCAAGGTGTTGATTATGACGAAACCTATTCGCCTGTAGCTATGCTTAAATCCATTCGGATGCTCCTGGCCATAGCAGCTCATTATGATTATGAGATATGGCAGATGGATGTGAAAACAACTTTCCTTAATGGAAACCTGCTCGAGGACGTGTATATGATACAGCCTGAGGGTTTCACATCGGTTGATAAAACCAAGGTATGCAAATTGCGATGATCCATTTATGGATTGAAGCAAGCATCCAGGAGCTGGAATATCCGTTTTGATGAGACGATCAAAAAGTTTGATTTCTCACAAAATCCAGACGAACTTGTGTGTACAAGAAGGTTAGTGGGAGTGCAGTCGTGTTCCTAGTATTGTATGTCGATGACATATTACTTATAGGAAACGATGTGTCAATCTTACAGTCAGTGAAGGTTTGGTTATCCAAGACATTCTCCATGAAAGACCTGGGAGAAGCAACCTACATCCTCGGGATTAAGATCTATAGAGATAGATCGAAATGGTTGCTTGGTCTTTTGCAGTCTACATATATAGACCGAGTGCTAAAGGGGTTTAGCATGTCGGAATACAAGAAAGGTTTCCTACCCATCAGGCATGGGATACACCTTTCGAAGTCTTTGTGTCCGCGCACAGAAGACGAGAGGATTTGCATGAGTAAGATTCCCTATGCATCCACAATAGGATCTATCATGTATGCTATGTTATGCACGAGGCCCGATGTATCGTATGCTCTGAGTGTCACGAGCAGATACCAGTCTGATCCAGGAATGGATCATTGGGTGGCTGTTAAGATGATCCTTAAGTACTTAAGAAGAACTAAGGATACGTTCCTAATATATGGAGAAGGGTACATGGTGATACGTGGGTATACGGATGCCATCTCCAGACAGACAAGGATGATTCCATGTCTCAGTCTGGGTATGTATTCACCTAGAATGGAGGCGCAATAAGTTGGAAAGGTTCCAAGCTTGACACTATAGCGGATTCTGCCACTAAGGCAGAATATGTTGCAGCTTTGGAAGCAGCAAAGGAAGCGGTTTGGATCAAGAAGTTCATCTATGAACTTGATGTGGTCTCAACAATGATCCAAACATGTGCTTCGCCGCTATCATCTTATCAGAGAGATCATCAGTAGGAACGAAATACAAATCGAGAAAATTCCCACTGAAAGGAACTTAGCGGATCCCTTGACTAAAGCATTACCTCAAAGCAAGTTTGAGGGTCATGTTAGAGACTATGGTATTGGATACCGTAGCGATTGGCATTAGGCCAAGTGGGAGTCTGTTAGTAATATATGAGAGATGTCCTAAGGCAATCACCTTATGTATGAACCATTTATATGATAAATGAAGATTCACTATTTTAGTATACATGTTTCATGTATTTGATTGGATCTTAAACTCATTTACTGAATGTCCACGATACGATTCACAGCATGAGAGAATTTGTGATTGGATCACAACTAGTGAGTATCTCTACATGTGTAATTGTGATGTATCGGAATTATCCCTAGTCGATGAATTGATGGATCCGGACACCATCAATTCTGTCGAGACTAGCACGAGGTATACTCCTTGGTGTATCCAAGCAGCTGATTCTCACTAGCTGGAGACATTGTGATGTTCGGAGTTGATCGTGGATGCTAGTTATGGTAACTAGTTCATTAGAGTGACCAGCCGTAAGACTTCATATGGTTCTCTACATATATAGATATGTCAATGAAGTTCTTACTGTGGCTTAAGTGCGATGTTCCTTTGACTTGCGGTATTCAAGTCATCTTGATCATGGAGACTTATGCTTTGACATCTTAAGCAAACATCTCTAAGGAGATGTGGACCCGGGATGATTGGGTATAAGTCGAAGTGATCGAAGGTGTTTGAATAGCCTATAAAAGATTCACCACACCTTGCGAGGAGATGTATACCCATGGCCTCTCGTCGGATTGTTACTAAAGTCTTTGGCCAAAGAATTACATGTTTAGAGTAAGGTATTCTTCGATACATGTGGAGTAACTAGAATCCGTAGGACGAGGAAATGATACTTGGGCTAGGTGTGACGTAGTCAGCCTAGTGGGGACTGACACTATAGACCATGTCCTGAACCAAGTGGGTATAAGATGAGTGAAAAGAATGGGGTACGATTTATTGTAGCTGCTGAAGGGTTTCAGAAATAGTTCTGGATCAACCGTTGATCTTTTCGGTTAATTGGGGATCATGATGTACTACTAGGTGCCACTCATGATCGTTCTATAATTAATGGTTAATTATAGACGGCCGACATAAACCGAGAACCTATTTTGTCACACGCACAACGAGTGTAATTCAAAGGATTTAAAACGAGCTTGAGAATGAGATTCTCAGACCGAGAGAAACTATGTTTGGTTGGACCAAACATAAAGCGAGCATGAAATTGTTTCAGTCGCAATGGAAGCATGGATGGGCCGTGTCTTATGAAGACATAATGGATGGACCAAAATGATTTGGTTCTAATCCAATGGATGAGAATAAACCAAAGGGTTTGGTTTATTTTAAACGAATGAACCAAAAGTTGGTTCGGTTCGTTTTAACTTAAAATAAACCATCATGGTTTGGTTTATTTTAACTTATCCTAATGGAGCGGGTTAACGGGCTTTATGGATATGATCCATTAACCATTAAGAGAATTAGTTCTCTATAAAAGAGGGCTTAAACCCTAATCCAAAACCCTAATGAAGTTTTGGCCGCCCAACCCTAGCCCCCCTTTTGTTGTTGCCGCCCAACATGGTGTTGCCGCCATCTTCATGAAGCTGCTGCCACCTCCTTGCCGGCGGCATCCAAGCTTTAGCCGGCGATGCTACGGCGACCCTCTGGTGATCTCCTATAGGTTTGGCATCAAGGTGAGCCTTTTCTTCCCTTGGATGGCCGGCGCCTATCTCCTCCACCAAGCTGTCCAGTTTTCTGGACAGCTTCTTCTCCTCTCGTCGGAGCGTCGTTTGGACGACGGTTAGTGCTCCGACAGCGGCTAACTTACCGGGGATTTGATCTCCGGTAATCCTCTGAGGTGGAGGACGAAGGATTCGTCAAACGGTTGACGAATACCTCTCCGGAGACGCGAGTTTTGAGAACTCGTTTTAGGATCCGAATTTGGATTCGGATCGTGATCATCTCTCGATCACGTCGTCTTCAACACGAGGCTAGGAACCCGTACGAAGACGAAGCTCGTGGCTTAGCGAAGTCATCCCGAGGAGCTCGGCGTGGATACGGATAGAGACGATTCTTACGAGGATCGTTCCGGTTGATGCCGTTCCCGCTACACGTCATACGAAAGGTATAACGTAGTTTAATTTCCTTTTATTGCAAATTTTAATTTACGGTTATGTCTACACTTGTTGTAATATGCATGCGTGTGTTATGTGTGTTGTAATAAATATAGATTTATTATTTTTAATTGCTTCCGCTGTGCTCATGTTTACGAAACATGATCGAACACACACACGCCGCGGTGCCGGAAACCCAACAGAAGGTTCGGCTAATAGGATTAGAGAAATTATTCTTGAACAATCTTATGAAACTCTTTTTTTGCTTAAGGGGCACCAAATTTCAGAAGCTATCTTAGTAATAATTAACAAAAATAATAGTAGTTGATGTTTTTTCATCTCACATCAAATTGGTTAAACCAAAATATATATTGAGTTGGTTTGGCTTGATTCCAAGTGCTATGACAGTTTGTTGTGTCCAAAATTAGCCAAGGAAATGTGTCTATTGATTCAGCATAAGTTTTATTTAGCTCCAACAAATTGTAAACCCCAGCAGTCTTATTAGGAGTACTGGAGGATCTTACTAGGAATAGTAAGTGGGTGTGCTGGCATTGGTAAAGTCATCTTATTATTATAAGAACGAAACATCTGTCTATTTATATTTTTGGGGAAATGCTAATTTGTGTTAATCCATTGTACTTAGTTAATATTTTCTAAGATTTGTATGTAGGTGATCGATCGGCCGGCTAGAAGGGGGTGACTAGCCCTCTTTCGTTGGATGGTGGAATTTGCTCGTCTACAAAGAGATTAGCGCAAGCGGAAAAACAAAATAAGACAAGCAAAATAGAAATAGAATACAAACAATACTAACACGGAAATGTAACGTGGTTCACGGCTATGTCGCTAATCCACGATCCCGATTCGTCCCCGGTGAATCACTCCGCAAGCAAATCCACTAGATTTCTCCTTTGCACCAAGCTAGGTGGAGGTAACCTCTTTACAATCCCTCTTCTTACAATAGAATGGAATAATAGCAACTAAGAAGAGTGGGAATTCATTAGGGCACTTTGGGAGAAGATTAGAGCATGAACATTAGGTCCCCAAAGCCCCATACCCTTCCTCTTTATAGAGGAAGAGGGTTTCTTCCCTTTGACACAGGAGCAGTCGATTGATGTCCCTATCAGTCGACTGGTCTTGTAGTCGTTGCCCGATAATGGCTGCTTTCTATGTTGGATTTCATCCAACGGTACCGACATCAGTCGACTGATATTTCCATCAGTCGACTGATGCTCGATCAGTCGAGTGCTCCGCGAGCTCGACTCCATTCTGTGCCTGAAACACTTGCGACCAGTCGACTGATGCCTTCATCAATCGACTAGTGGTCTCGCAGTCGACTGCCAATCCATGGCAGTCGACTGTTGGCACTTGAACCAGACTCGAACACTAGTCGAGTCATCGTCGACTTAGAGTAGTCGACTACCATAACATGGTAGTCAACTGATGTTAGGAAATCCCATCCGACACTTAGCCAAATGGCCAAGTTTCACCTAAGAGCGCTACCCCTCTCCCGGGTTACATTCGCTCACTCTCATCCCTCGGAGTCCCTCGCCTTTGAAGTTATCTTCGTTTGACCATGTCCCTCGGATGTGCCAAGCGCACGGCTCTGCAGTGCCATCCTTCGTGTCTCGCCCTGAAGTCTACTTCCTCTGGCTTCACTCCAAGCTCCTCGTCCGGCGGTCCCTCGGTTGCTCCAAGCGCACGACTTCCGCAAAGCCATTCTTCACCGACTCAAGGACCGAGTCATGAGAGGTGAAACTCGCCAAGGCTCCATGTGTGAATTACTAAGCCCTGCAAGACTTCAACGCACATATCAAATCATAATACTAATCTAACTTAAACCTTTTTCCACACACATCAAAACCATATCACAACAAGAGATTTCCCTAATAATCTCCCCCTTTTTGATGTGTGACAATCCGTTTAAGTTAGGTAAAACATTTGATAAACTATTAAGGAAAGAAAGCATGTAAATAACATGATTAGCAACTCTCCCCCTTAATACATGAAACTCCCCCTAAATATATTCCCCCTTACTTAAACATATACATTTCTCCCCCTTTGACACCATAAAAAATGATTAACAAAGTTTATATAGCATGGCATTAAGGCTAAAGAGAAAAAAAAACAAAACATGCCTTAAAATTAGATAAAAGAAATTACTGGGCATGTTATCAGGCTACCAGTCGACTGGTTCAGACTACCAGTCGACTGGCACATGTATTTTAGGATTTTTTATTTTTCGGGGTGAATTTTAGAAATGCATAAAAAATTCTATAAAATTTGAAAAATCATGAAATTTGGGGAACACATTTCTTGTAAGTATATTTATCAATGAAAAATAGTTTTCCATGAAAAATTATTATATTTTCAAGTATTTGTCAAAAATCCAAAAGCTTTAAAAACCACTAGGTTTTTGATCATGTTTGTATCCATTTTAACACCTAGTTTTGCTTTCAATTGTTTCAAAACATGAACACACAGATTTTAAAGTAAGAAAATGTTTTGAAAACATATGAAATATCCAACCATGATCTTTGGGCAATATGTCTATGAATTAAACATAAGCCTTCCCCATGATTGGTCTATTATTGCTATTTTGATACCTTAAATGACCATCTACATGCCAAAGACATTAGTGGACATTTGTATCATCCTATCATCTCACCCATGCTAAGTTTTCAATCATGGTAGCCTATGGTGAGTGTGAGATGTATCCTAAAGGTATTTGTATATACTTAACCATTATTTTCATGCAATTGTTACCATGCATTAGGTATTATATCATGATAATTAAGCAAATATCACCTAAAGCATGATTTATCTACTTATAGGTGCATTATCATCACCTAACACTATTTCAAAAATGTTGTCCCGCCATCCTAAGTCAACCAAAAATATGATATAGGTAAATTGCATATGGTTGACTACCCTAGGGTTTTCCTAACCCTTAAGGATGGATTTAGGAACCCAAAATAGATTCTTTCCTATGGGGTTCACTAAAAATTCCTTAGGGATCCATTTTCTAGCAATTACCTTCTTTTTGTCTTGACCCCTAGCAATTAGACATTTATAGGTCTTTTCATTTTTCTTTTCTTTATAACCTAGGCCTTTCTTATTGAAGCTAGCTCTTTGGCTCCCAATTATCATGTTAAGGGTATTGGAGCCTATTGTAAATTTTTCTAGGGCCTTGGTCAAATAGTCTACCTTTTCCCTTAGAGCCCTATTTTCATCCATACATGCATAACTAACATTAAATGGCATATATTCATGTGAGCATGCATCATTTAAGCTTGAAGAAATATTATCATTTACATTTGAGCATGGCTTTTCTAATTTTTCTTCTAAGTCCTTAATTTGATCTAGCATGCATTTATTTTTCTTCTTTGCCCTAAATAAGTCCTTAGTGAGGCTAGAAATCATGGACATTATTTGCTTAGGGGGTAGATTCGTTACCTCACTTACCAAATCCTCTTCCGATGATGAGGATGTAGAGGAGGCTCCCCCTTCACTTGAGCTCTCTCCACTTGAGCTTGCTTCTTCACCATCGGAGGAGGAGCAATCTAGGTCGTCAAAGGCCATTAGTGTAAGGTTGGAGTAGATATGTTCTTCCTCTTCGGATGATGATGATGATGAAGAGGGATCATCCCAAGTCCTTGCCTTGAGAGCTTTGGTCTTCCCCTTTTCCTTGGCCTTCTTCTCTTCTTCCTTTTTCTTCTTGCTCCCCTTCTTCTTCTTCTTGTCTTCCTTCTTTCTCTTCTCCTCTTTACTCTTGTTTAGGAGGGGACAATTGTCCCTTATGTGTCCATCCCCTTGGCAATTGTAGAAAATGACCTTTCCCCTTGGTCTTCTCCTCCTATCGTTAGATTTATTAAATTGAAAATTTCTTAAAGCACGCCTTACCCTCCTTACCATATAGGCTTCTTCCGTGCTATCCATGGAGGAGGATGAGGATGCTTCATCGGAGGAGGAGGGGATCTTCATCTTCTTCATCCCCTTGTTGGCCAAAAGTGCTACTCCTCTTGAAGGTTGAAACTTTGGCTCTTCTATTATTCCTTCAAGTCTTGTTTCATGGAGCTCCATGGTTGAGAAGAACTCCTCCAAGGTGCTCACTTCTAAATTCTTTGACATGTAGAAGGAGTCCACCATTGAACTCCATTTCGATGACCGGGGAAAAGCATCGATTGCTTTCATAAGCATATCCCGGTTCGAAAGTCTTTCTCCTACACTCGTTAGCCCAATTAAAATTTCTTTGAATCTAGAATGTAAGGAGGTTACCGTTTCTCCCTTTTCAAGCTTGATATTTGATAGTTGAGAGCGGAGGAGGTCTCTTCTTGCAAGTTTGGCCTCCGAGGTGCCTTCATGAAGCTCTACTAGCTTCTCCCACATCTCCTTGGCACTAGAGCATTCCCCAATCCGGTTTACTTCTTGTTGGGGGAGTACATTATAGACGTGGTGCTTGGCCTTTAAATTCGCCAAGTACTCCTCTCTTTGTCTTTTACTCCATCTTGATTTCTCCAATAGCTCCCCTTCTTCATTCCTAGGCATCTCGAAACCATTTTCCATAATTAATAAAATTTTGAAGTCGGTTTCAAAGAATACCTCCATTCTCTTTTTCCACCAAGAGAATTTTCCTTCAAACTTTGGAGGGTGAATATTTGAGCCGGCCATTCTTGAATGTGCTTGTTGTGGCGGTTAGTCCTCGACAAGCTTTCCTTGGCTCTGATACCACTTGTAGGTGATCGATCGACCGACTAGAGGGGGGTGAATAGCCCTCTTTCGTTGGATGGTGGAATTTGCTCGTCTACAAAGAGATTAGCGCAAGCGGAAAAACAAAACAAGACAAGCAAAATAGAAATAAGAATACAAACAATGTTAACACTAAAATGTAACGTGGTTCACGGCTACACCGCAAATCCACGATCCCGATTCATCCCCGGTGAATCACTCCGCAACCAAATCCACTAGATCTCTCCTTTGCACCAAGCTAGGTGGAGGTAACCTCTTTATAATCCCTCTTCTTACAATAGAATGGAATAATAGCAAGTAAGAAGAGTGGGAATTCTTTAGGGCACTTTGAGAGAAGATTAGAGCATGAACATTAGGTCCCTAAAGCCCCATACCCTTCCTCTTTATAGAGGAAGAGGGTTTCTTCCCGTTGACACAGGAGTAGTCGACTGATGTCCCTATCATTCGACTGGTCCTGTAGCTGTTGCCCCATAACTACTTCTTTCCACATTGGATTTCATCCAACGGTACCGACATCAGTCGACTGATATTGCCATCAGTCGACTGATGCTCGATCAGTCGAGTGCTCCGCAAGCTTGACTCCATTCTGTGCCCGAAACACTTGTGACCAGTCGACTGATTCCTTCATCATGATCAGGTATCGATGATGCCAATCCATGGCGATCATGCTGGCACTTGAATTGGACTCGAACACTAGTCGAGTCACCGTCGACTTAGAGTAGTCGACTACCATAACATGGTAGTCAACTGATGTCGGGAAATCCCATCCGACACTTAGCCAAATGGCCAAGTTTCACCTAAGAGCGCTACCCCTCTCCCGGGTTACATTCGCTCACTCTCATCCCTCGGAGTCCCTCGCCTTTGAAGTTATCTTCGTCCGACCACGTCCCTCAGATGCGCCAAGCGCACAACTCTGCAGCGCCATCCTTCACGTCTCGCCCTGAAGTCTACTTCCTCCGGATTCACTCTAAGCTCCTCGTCCGGTGGTCCCTCGGATGCTCTAAGCGCACGGATTCCGCAAAGCCATCCTTCACTGACTCAATGACCGAGTCATGAGAGGTGAAACTCGCCAAGGCTCCATGTGCGAATTACTAAGCCCTGCAAGACTCCAACGCACATATCAAATCATAATACCAATCTAACTTAAACCCTTTGTCACACACATTAAAACCATATCACGGCAAGAGATTGCTCTAACATTGTATATATTTCTTAAATTTTCTACGTATTTTATTGTAAAGGATGTGTCAGTTTGGTAGGCTTGCATGAATCTTCTTGTGCTTGTAACAAGGTTTTGATTTGATGATTTCTATTTATGTTACTTAATTTTCCTTATGTCACTACATTATGCCATGTTAAATTGTACTCATGCCGATTTATGCTATGCTACATGCTTATGTTTGTTGGTGCAGTGGGCACCAAAGTCGAACCGGTATTTTGATTATGGCAAAAGGCTCAATAGTTAAGGGTATATTTGTTATCTTACGAGCTCAATTAAGTGTGCAGAAATGCTAAAGTTGAGCGGAAGGTCTGCGACACCCGGTGGGAACCGAGGTGGTCGGGCAACGCCAGAGGGACTTCGGAGGAAGCCGAGGTACTCGGGTGAAGACCGGAAGCGAGGCTACAAGGTAAGCTCGTGTGAAAGCGAAGCAAGGTCGTTAAGCGTAGATCCGACCCAATACCTCCAATGGAAGGTCTAGGTCGAGATCAGATGGTTAGAACCATCGTACTTTATATTTTAAGCTAACTTGTATCGAGTCAAAACCCTTTGACTAGATCAACTGCTAGTCAAGTTCCACCTCGAGAAGAGCTCGAATTTCAAGGGGTGAATTTGGACTTGACTCGTGTTTTGGTACAAAGGGTGATGTGGCATCAAGGTGGACATCCAAACCATCACCAAGCTTCCTTGTGGTGGACGCCAAGATAAGGTGAGTTGGCACAAGATGGTTGGCTCCCATGATGTGGCACAGTTGAATGGCTCCAACAAGTTGGCGCCCAAGGAGGTTGGAGGTGGCACAAGGTGGTTGGATGAAACACCTCATCCTTGAGTTGGCGCACACGAAGGTTGGTGGTGGGACAAGGTGGTTGGATGAAACACCTCAGCCTTGGTTGGAGGTGGCACAAGGTGGTTGGATGAAACACCTCATCCTTGAGTTGGGATAAGAACCTCACCTTGGACACTACCTATGTCTAAATTCATAGATCAATATCCATAAATAGACATGTTCAAGCCAAGCAAATGACAAGAATTCAAGAGCTCAACACGTCTTGCCGCTACTACTACTCACATTTGCTACGACGAAGTGCCGCCGACAACAAAAGCTACATCTTCTACTTATAAGAGTTGTCGGTATATTTATTTAAGTTCTACTTCTTTAAATTGTCTTTGTGCTTTAATCGTAACAAGGAAAGGGGGAGTGTCCCTTTGCCTTGATTTCTTTTTGTAATCGTTGCTCCTACCTCCAACGAGGAGGAGTGGTTTTAGTGAATTGCCCTCCGTACGTGATCAAGGATCACTAGGGCCGTGGATTAGCAATCGAAAGATTGTGAACCACGTAAAAATATCTTGTCTACTTTATATTTCCGCTGTGCACTCTCTACTTGCTTTTTACTTATTGCAAAAGTTTTTTTTTTAACGACACCGTATCGCTATTCACCCCCCCCTCTAGCGACACTTTCGATCCAACAATTGGTATCAGAGCCGGGGGCGCTAAGATTCGGTGAAACCACCAATCTAGCTTTGTTTTTCTTTTTTTTACAGATTTTTATTTATTTATTTCTGTTTTCGTATAATTATTTCACTTGCTTATCTTCTCCTACATATAGAATTGCATTAGAGGCTTTAGGATCCGGATAAGGTTGTCCTTCGGGTTAGATCCCGAGTAAGGTTGTCCTCCGGAACTTCAACGACATTCGCATTTGATTGTTTATTTCTTTTTGCAAGTTACATTTTATATATCTTTTTTTACTTCCCGCACTACTAATCCAAGACGAAAGTCTTGGAATATTCTTTCCGTGTGTGTTTTGCAAGATTCTTTTCGTTCTTCTTCTTGTTTTTAAATGGCCCATCTCGAAGGGTTTAGCACCGCCCGACCCCCGTTTTACAACGGTAATGACTTTCGTTATTGGAAGGGTCGGATGGAATGCTTTCTTAAAACCCAAATCGAGATGTGGATCGTAATCCAAACCGGTTTCACACTTCCTATTAATGAAGATGGTGAATCTTTGGGTTACGATCAATGGTCAAATTCCATGAAAAAACAAGTAGAAGCCGATGCCAAGGCAACTCAAATCTTGCAATGTGGGTTGTCCAAGGAAGAGCTCAACCGCGTCGGCCCCTTCATTAGTGCAAAGGACTTATGGACCAAGCTAGTGGAACTACACGAAGGCACCGCGACACGAAGGTATGTAAAAGAGATTTACTTTTAAATAAATTGTATAACTTGAAAATGCAGGAAAACGAGACCGCAACTCAACTACATGCTCGTATCCAAGACATCGTCCAACCAACTCCATGCCATCGGACAAAGGTCGAGAATCGCGACCTTATCGTGTATTCTCTTAACTCGTTTCCTAGGACCACCTTGTGGGCATCCATGGTCGATGCCTACAAGGTCTCCAAGGACCTTTCTAAGATTAGGTTAGACGAATTGTTTGGAACTTGAATTACATGAGCAAACTAACGTGGTCCGGGCCGAGAAGAGTATTGCGTTAGTTGCAGTTCCAAGAAGAAGAAGCCCCAAGCAAGCCACCCTCGGAGGAAGAAGGCGATATCCAAGCTCTAATGGCCAAGCCGACCGAGCACGACTCAAACCGAAGAAGAGTCCGAGTCCGAATCCGATGATGAGCTTCCATTCAAGACAAGTCACGGATCCGTATCCGGTTCAAAAGAATCATTAAGGGTAAGTCGGTCGTTACTTAATACTTTGTATGGTGCAATTAAATTTTTAAATAAGAAACTAGCTAAGTCCGAGTCCAAGGTCGAGACCCTAATTGAGGAGGTTAACCTTCTCAAACATGAGGTCTCCTAACCTCTTCGACTACTCGTATTCAAGAGGAGGACTCAACTCAAGTTGAAAAGCTTGAAGTTGAGAACTCGCTTTTGAAAACACAAGTCGAAGACCTTAGGAACACGTTGGAAAGGTTCACTTTGGGATCCAAGGGACTTGACCTCTTACTTGGATCACAAAGGGTCGTGTACAACAAGGCCGGACTCGGGTTTAACTCAAATACAACCAATAAGTCATATATGTCTATAGTAAACCAACATAAGAAAAATGTCCAAGCATGGGTCCCTAAGACCACTTTGATTTCAACTTTAGGATCTAACATGTATTGGGTTCCCAAGGACCAAATTCACTATGTGAATAGACCCACTCGATTCAATGGTCGGGGAGCCAATACAAAATGTATTTTTGTTAAGTCTTAGAAATTGCATGCTTAGTTTTTCCTTTATTTTTAGAATGGTTAGATAGGACTCATAACCAACTAAAATCCTGCGAAAAAGATTGAGCCTCGGGAGCCTCTTTTCAAAAATAAACCAACTAAAATCCTATTTAAAAGATGGAGCCTCGGGGAGCCTCTTTTCAAAAATAACTAGTTAGACCAAGACGTAGTCTCAAGTAAGTCGAGTTATCAATTTCTTGAAATTAGCTTTGTCTAAGGAAGTGGTCGTTGTTCCGATCAAAGAAGGCCTCTGTGCCTCGCCACGACTGAAGCTAATCTCTTGAAAAGATTACTTGATGAGCTTAGACTAAATCGAATCTAACCTAATGTTGGTTAAAATTAATCAAGTAAAATTGAAAGTCATCTCACAGAAACATAGGAATAACATGTTTTGATCATGTAGATATTGGTGAGATGATTTAGGTTTAAAACTTACAAACAACCCTTTAGTAATTCCATTGATCCTACACATAAGAGTCGAAGAAACCATTAATATAGTTTTCGACGAAGGACACGAACCTGCTCAATCCTTAACAAAACCAACTAGCAAATCAACTTATAGCTAACCCGACTCGATCTTGAACTTGAATCTCGTCCTAACCCAAGTCATCCTATCGACCAAGTGATAGATGACTCTAACCCAAGTCAAACTAGAACTCACCCAAGTCATCCTATCGACCAAGTGATAGATGACCCTAACCCGAGTCACACTAAGACTCAAACAAATCATCCTATCAATCAAGTTATAGGTGATCCAAATTTAGGGTTCGAACTAGAGCTTCATATCGAAACCTTAGTCAAATCTCGTTAATTTCCAAAATCGAACCCAAAACTATTGAACAAGCACTTCTTGATCCCGATTTGGATTATTGCTATGCAAGAAGAGCTAGCTCAATTCACTAGAAATGAAGTCCGGGAATTAGTACCACCACCTAAAGAAAAATCAATTATTGGAACAAGGTGGGTATTTGAAATAAACTTGATGATAAAGGTGAAGTAGTTAGAAATAAAGCTAGGTTAGTCAAAAGGGTTTAGTCAAGTCGAAGGTTTAGATTACGATGAGACCTACGCCCGTAGGCAAGACTAGAGTCCATCCGAATGTTGTTAGCATATGCCGCACATCGAGGTTTTAAATTGTTTCAAATGGATGTCAAGTCAGCATTTTTGAATGGATACATTAAGGAAGAAGTTTACGCTACCAACCTCCGATTCGAAAATCTAGATAAACCCGACCATGTCCTTAGACTTAAGAAAGCCCTATATGGACTCAAACAAGCCCCAAGAGCTTGGTACGAAAGGCTTTCGATCTATCTTAAGTCCAAAGGATTCAACCAAGGTTTAGTCGACCCAACCTTATTCGAAAAACCGTAGGAAAAGAAATCTTTATAGCCCAAATCTATGTAGATGATATAATTTTTGGAACTACCAACTCGATCCTCGCTTAAACGAATTCATCTCACTTATGGAAAGTGAATTTGAAATGAATTTAGTAGGAGAGTTAAGTTTCTTCTTAGGTTTACAAATTAAACAAACTAAAGATGGAATATATTTACATCAACAAAAATATACTAAGGACTTAATAAATCGATTTGGAATGCAAGATGCTAAAATAATTAATACACCTATAGCAACTAATGTTAATATAAACGAAGATGTAGAAGGAAAACCCGTTGACCTAAAATACTATAGGAGCGCAATAGAAGTCTCCTATGACTTAACCGACCCGATATATTTTATTCGGTAAGTATGTGCACAAGGTTACAAACCTGTGCCAAGGAGTCTCACCTAACCCTAGTCAAGCGTATCCTTAGATATCTAAAGGGCACGCTAAACGTAGGTATTTGGTACCCTAGATCTACCGAATTTAATCTAATCGGCTACTCCGACTCGACTATGCCGGTAGTAAACTCGATAGAAAGAGCACGAGTGGTTGTTGTCAAATCCTCCGAGTCTAGTGAGTGCAGAGGAAGCAAAGACATTGCGTTGCCTTATCTACCACCGGGCCGAATACGTTGCGATGGGTGAGTGTGTCTCTCTCCTCGTGGATGAAGTACACTCTCCAAGACTTTAGCTTAATCTTTAACAACATTAAAACCTACATAGATAACATTAGTTCAATTAACTTAACTAAAAATCCAATATGTCATTCTAGGACAAAACATATAGAAGTTAAACACCACTTCATTAGGGAACATGTAACTAATGGAACTATACAACTAGAGTATGTTGAGTCCAAATCAAACCTAGCGGACATCTTCACCAAACCACTACCGCCGAATTTAGTTTATTAAGGCGAAA
Source organism: Wurfbainia villosa (assembly GCA_025175895.1). Taxonomy (NCBI): domain Eukaryota; kingdom Viridiplantae; phylum Streptophyta; class Magnoliopsida; order Zingiberales; family Zingiberaceae; genus Wurfbainia; species Wurfbainia villosa. The sequence goes on along the minus strand of CM045992.1, from coordinate 29,345,796 downwards.
GTTAGGTATGTGCGTAATAGAGTAGGATTTAAATTTTTCTATATATGTACTCTACTTTTGCTTCTTTTTATGAAATTAGCCTAAGTCTTACCTTAGAAATCATATACCTATAGATTTAAGGAGCCAATACATCTCACAACACATAGGACTAATGTGTTTGTGTACTTAGCCAATGACGGGTGTGAGATGTTAGGACCTTACTCACGGTTCGAGGATGTAGATTGGCATCGACATGAACCATGGAGTATAATTATTTAAAATTAATCAACTCCTTCAAGACTTATTGATCATTCTATATCAATCAAGTCCAACCGAGTTGTACATTTTAGATGAACATATTTTCAAGCTTATTATTATTTTAAAAAAATATATATATTTATATTGGGAACTTGCTTGGACTTACAAACCCTAAAATATATTTACAAACTTTTTGAGTTAAGGCAAAAGGGGGAGAAAGTCACAAAAGTAAGGAAGAAAGTAAACAAAATTATTACCTTTTATATTAAGTAATTCCGTTTACTTAAGCAACTATTAAGGGGGAGTAAAAATTATTTTTCAAGAACTCACCTTCGGTCAAGGGGGAGGTTACCTCAAAGGGGAGAACTTGAAACAATAATATTTCTCACTCATGCTTAATCATTATGCTAGCTCATTCATATTTAATCTTTATGCTAGCTCATTCATATTTAATCTTTATGCTAGCTCATTCATATTTAATCTTTATGCTAGCTCATTCATATTTAATCTTTATGCTAGCTCATTCATGCTTAATCATTATGCTAGCTCATTCATATTTAATCTTTATGCGAGCTCATTCATGCTTAATCATTATGCTAGCTTACTGTTATGCTTAATTTTTCCTTAACTTTTGTGTCGGTTTGCCATGAATCAAAAAGGGGGAGATTGTTGGTGCAGTGGGCACCAAAGTCGAACCGGTATTTTGATTATGGAAAAAGGCTCAATAGTTAAGGGTATATTTGTTATCTTACGAGCTCAATTAAGTGTGCAGAAATGCTAAAGTTGAGCGGAAGGTCTGCGACACCCGGTGGGAACCGAGGTGGTCGAACCTTGAGAGGACTTGGAGAAGCGGTACTCGGGTGAAGGCGGAGCGAGGCTACAAGCTCGTGTGAAAGCGAAGCAAGGTCGTTAAGCGTAGATCCAGGCCAATACCTCCAATGGAAGGTCTAGGTCGAGATCGGATGGTTAGAACCATCGTACTTTATATTTTAAGCTAACTTGCTGCGGTCCAAAACCCTTTGACTACATCAAGCTGCTAGTCAAGTTCGACCTCGAGAAGAGCTCGAATTTCAAGGGGTGAATTTGGACTTGACTCGTGTTTTGGTACAAAGGGTGATGTGGCATCAAGGTGGACATCCAAACCATCACCAAGCTTCCTTGTGGTGGACGCCCAAGATAAGGTGAGTTGGCACAAGATGGTTGGCTCCCATGATGTGGCACAAGTTGAATGGCTCCAACAAGTTGGCGCCCAAGGAGGTTGGAGGTGGCACAAGGTGGTTGGATGAAACACCTCATCCTTGAGTTGGCGCACAAGAAGGTTGGAGGTGGCACAAGGTGGTTGGATGAAACACCTCATCCTTGAGTTGGCGCACAAGAAGGTTGGAGGTGGCACAAGGTGGTTGGATGAAACACCTCATCCTTGAGTTGGGATAAGAACCTCACCTTGGACACTACCTATGTCTAAATTCATAGATCAATATCCATAAATAGACATGTTCAAGCCAAGCAAATGACAAGAATTCAAGAGCTCTCAACACGCCGTCGTAACGCCGCTACTACTACTCACATTTGCTACGACGAAGTGCCGCCGACAACGAAAGCTACATCTTCTACTTATAAGAGTTGTCGGTATATTTATTTAAGTTCTACTTCTTTAAATTGTCTTTGTGCTTTAATCGTAACAAGGAAAGGGGGAGTGTCCCTTTGCCTTGATTTCTTTTTGTAATCGTTGCTCCTACCTCCAACGAGGAGGAGTGGTTTTAGTGAATTGCCCTCCGTACGTGATCAAGGATCACTAGGGCCGTGGATTAGCAATCGAAAGATTGTGAACCACGTAAAAATATCTTGTCTACTTTATATTTCCGCTGTGCACTCTCTACTTGCTTTTTACTTATTGCAAAAGTTTTTTAACGACACCGTATCGCTATTCACCCCCCCCCTCTAGCGACACTTTCGATCCAACAATGTTTTCACCCATGTTAGGCATGACTCATGTATATGAAATGTCTAAGAAATGTTTCCCTAAGAGTGGGGACAAGAACACTCTTTAGAACAAAGAACATGTATGTTATTTTACTTTATGCATGGCTTGTACTGGACCCTAACAAGGTCCACGAGATGGGCTCCAAGGTTGCCCCTAGGTCGACGGATATAGTACGGACCTAGTAACATAGTAGGTTCGGGATTAGCTACCTCGGATCTATTTAGGATGCGCGCGAATGATGTATGTGGTACAATGCTAGGACCAATATGTTGAGATTATGTTTAAGTATATAAACTATATGTTTTCAAAGAGCATCCTGCATATACCATTTTATGTTCATCGAATTATCATGTTTAGAGACAATGTGCTGTTGCGATGAAAATGCTAAGTTTATGTTCTTTTCCTAAATTGATCTTGTCTCTACTTTAAACAAATGTTGTGCTCATATGTTGTTTAAACGAACATGTCATTACTTTGCATTTAATTCATGATGTATGTTTTTGTGAGTAGGAAAGGACCTTACTAAGCCTATGTGCTTACAGTTTACTTTCCTTGTATTGCAGAAAAGGGCAAGGAATGGATAAATTAAAGGGAGCAGTAGGAGGGGCAAAGATGTGTGTGGCAGTGGCATGGTGGACGAGATCATTTTTCATATACGGACTTATGCATGATTTTCAATTTATGTGTAAACTGTTAGGAGACGTTAATGCTTTCTATGGTGGTTACTCATGTTTATTTTTATGAACCTTGAAATGGTTAATACATGTTTAGTTAAATAAATTGCTAATACCTTTTGTCATGATTAAATTGTTAGGTTGATTGGGTTAATGTAATTAGAGTTAAAAGTTGTAAAGTTTTTAAATGCTTCAGTTGTTATATGCATGAATGTATGATCGCGTAGCACCGCCGCCCGTCTATAGGATGTGTGTTAGGAGGACAGGAAGGGCGGGCGTTACAACTCCCGTCATATGGGAGAGATAGATCCCATCTACATCACTCATATCCCTTCGCATAATTCGTTACATACCCAGTAATCACCGTTATAGTGCACCCTGTTACGAGTGACATTAGACGACACCAAAGTACATAACTCCTTATGTAGAGAACCGTAGTGACTTCAGGTCTAAGGACTATTCATACCAATAGTCACATGAGAAAGTATATGACACTCATATAACGATCTATGCCACTTTCTCATGGTGGGTCAATTCAGTACATATGTTCTCCAATATATATACCGATGTGTCAATGTGATATCACATATCGATGACTTGTGAGATCAAGTCATCCATTGACCTACATCCTAATCTCAATGTATCAATATATCCCTTTGTCTATTAATACAATACTTGACTAAGAATGTTTAAGTATAGTGTTCTCTACAGCTTCTGATAATCAATTCTCCCAATTGATAAACTGTAGATTAGAACCTACTATTTAAGGGCATTCTCATATTTATTTAGCTAGCAGATGCACAAAGTAAATATAATAATCAATCTTTGCTTGTTATTAATGAAATATGATACCTATGATCCCTAATCAATCATCTCATGATTGACACTAAGGGTTGACACTAACAATCTCCCACTAGCACTAGTGTCAATCACTATAATCTCTAAGACCCAGTGACCTAGTATGACCATCATGCTTTCTTTGTGCCAAAGCCTTGGTCAAGGGATCAACAATGTTAGCATTAGTATCTTCTTTGCATATACACACATCTCCTCTATCGATGATCTCTCAAATGAGGTGATACCATCGTAGTATGTGTTTGGAACACTGGTGAGAACGAGGTTCCTTAGCCTGTGCTATAGCCCCATTGTTGTCACAATAAAGCTCTATAGGGCTCATGATGCTAGGAACTATACCAAGCTCAGAAACAAACTTCCTGATCCAAACAACCTCCTTTGCCACATTTGAAGCAACAATATACTCGGCCTTTATAGTAGAATCCGCGACTGTATCTTGCTCTGAACTCTTCAAGCTCACATGCAGACCTATGTTAACACAAGCTCTAGGAGGCTATAACTACTTCATTACCTTCACCGATGATCACTCACAGTTTGGGTATGTGTTCTTGATGAAACACAAGTCTGAAGCCTTTAAGAGGTTCAAAGAATTCAGAAATGAAGTAGAGAAACAACTTGACAAGTGTATTAAAAAACTCTGATCAAATCAAGGTGGTGAATACTTGATTCAAGAGTTTTTAGATTATCTGAGGGATAATGGTATATTGTCTCAATGGACTCCACCATATACATCACAACTTAATGGTGTATCTAAGAGGCGAGATCAGACCTTGTTGGACACGGTCAGATCAATGATGAATCATGCAAATCTTCCCAAGTCCTTTTGGGGATATGCACCTCAAACAACTGTTTACTTGTTAAATAGAGTCCCGACCAAGGTAGTCTCAACTACTCCATATGAGATATGGAATAGTAAGAAACCTCGTTTATCTTGTTGGTGCAGTAGGCACCTAAGTCGAACCTAAGTTTTGATTATAGCAAACGATACAAAGTTAAGCTCATATTGTTATCTCACGAGCTAAATCGAGTGTGCAGCAAAATGCCAACGTTGGAGCTGAAGGCTAGTGACATCCGAAGGAAGCCACGGTGGTCGGGTGACACTCGAGTGATTTCGGAGGAAGCCGAAGGAATCGAGTGGAAGGCCGGAATCGAAAGCGATACAGTAAGTATCGAGGTAAGCTTGTATATGTAAGCATAAATGAGGTCATATCCTCCTTACGGGGATGGTCTTAAGTGTAGATCCGACCCAAGACATCCCATGGATGGTCTAGGTCGAGATCGTAAGGTCGGAGGCCATCGAAATTATGTTTTTGTTGAACTAACTTTGACTTGCAGCTAGCATCAGTTGACTGTCAGCTTGGAGGACTCGACTGTCATCCATCAGTCGACTACCTATGGTCAGCATTCGACTGATGCTACCATCAGTCGACTGATGATGACCATCAGTCGACTGATGGTCAAGGATCAGCTTCGAGGGGTCAAGCCTTATCACCTCATTTCAAGGGTTTTGATGCACAAATCTCATTGGCTGAAGCTCCTCTCGACAAGGGACTCAAAGGCTATAAAAGGAGAGCCTCTCCTAGGGTTTTCTCATCAATTCTAAGTTCCCAAAAGCCTCCGCAATGCTACGACTCTCCGACGACGAAGTGCTACTACTCCGACGATCTATTCTTGAGTTCTCATTTTCTTATTCGTCAGTATACGTTTAATTTAGCTTGTTTCTTTATTATTATTGTCTCGGAGCTTTCTTTTTATCGTAACGAGGAGGAGGGGGGGGGGAGTGTCCCTCTACCACAAGCTTTTGTGGTTTCTTCTATTCGATTAACTCCTACCTCAAACGAGGAGTTCTTTAGTGCTTTGCTCTCCGTGCGTGGTCAAGGACCACTAGGGCCTTGGAGTAGTAGCCGAAGGCTACGAACCAAGTAAAAAATACTATCATCTCATTTACTTTGCATTTATCTTCCGCAGTGTTCACTTGTGTCTTGAAACGAATTCGAATGAAAGAAAAGTTTTCTATCGCTATTCACCCCCCTCTCTAGTGATCCACTAGATCCAACAATTGGTATCAGAGCTGGGGGTGCTAAGATTTGGTGAAACCACCAATCTAGCCTTCTACAGATTTTTTTTTCGGCAATTTACCAAACACAGCTGCTAAAGTTTCGAAATGCCCAAAACGCGCACTATACTTTCAGAATTACCAAATCGCGCGCATAATTCCCAAAATACCCCTCCCGCCAAACAGATTGCAATTTAATGCAGAGAGAGATTTGCATCCATCCGAGCCACAACTGGAAATCCCGAGCCATCCAAACGTCACTTCCAGCCGCGTGGGAGCGCCAGACCCATGCTGTTGATGAGCACCACACGCAGGTTTCCTCCGTAAACCAACTGAGCAACACCATTTTTGATGAAACCCTAATAGTTATCAACGACATCACTGCTCCCACGAATATATCAGCACTTAATCCAGAAGTTGGCGCAGCTCACTCACCAGCCGCTTCACATAGTATTATCATGTATGTATGTGTTTTTATTCTTGAGACTGCTATGAGGTTAATAAATGCATTGTAGGTGGTTGTATAGCCAAGTTTGTCACACACCCATAAATACGAGGTAGACATATCATACTAAAGTAGACCAATGCACCCATAATTGCGATGCAGGAGATTCATAACCGAGTTTTGTCGCCACCTAAACAAATTCCACCTAACTTAAAAGGTGATGCTTCCAATTAAATCCCACAATTACTGAAGTTCCCTGATTGATATTCCCAGCACTAGGAGATTCAATTCGTCTGAAAGAGTAGGTGGTGCTGGCAATGAAATACCCAGCACCACCGTATCCTTAAAATTTAAAATCCCAGCACCATGGGAGAGTAGGTGGTGCTGGCAATGAAATTCCCAGCTCGCTGGTCTGGATAAAAAGTTATACTGAGAATTTAAATTCCAGTAACATTGTGGTGCTGAGCTTTAAATTCTCAGCACCATTAAGGTTAAACAAATTCGGGATAAAATCTGGTGGTGGGAATTTAAATCTCATCACCACCGTGGTGCTGAGATTAAAACTCCCAGCACCATAGGGAATGAACTTGTCGAGATAAATGGTGGTGCTAGTAATTTATATTCCAGCACCCCCATGGTAATGAGATTCAAACTCTCAGCAATACCTTGGTGTTGGGAATCTAATTCACTAAACCAGGGAGATATAAGTTGTTGACATTAAGGGTGGTGCTGGGATTTGAAACCTCAGCAACACTGTGGTCCTGCGAATAAGACTCCCAGCACCATTGGCATTGGACTGGTCGAGAAAAATGGTGGTGTTGGGAATTTATATCCTAGCACCACCGTGGTAATGGGATTAAAACTCCCAGCAACACCATGGTGCTGGGAATGTAATTTCCAGCACCATGTACATATAAGTTGTCGGAATTGTTGGTGGTGCTGGGAACTAAAACCCCAGCAATACAGTGGTTCTGCGTTTAAAAATTCCAGCACCAGGGAGATGGAACTAGTCCAGAAAAATGGTGGTGATGGGAATTTATATCCCAGCACCTCCGTGGTAATGGGATTAAAACTCCCAGCAACACCATGGTGTTGGGAATGAAATTTCCAGCACCATGTACATAAAATTTCCCGGAATTGTTGGTGGTGCTGGGAACTAAAACCCCAACAACACAGTGGTTCTGCGTTAAAAAATCTCAGCACCAGGGAGATGGAACTGGTCGAGATAAATGGTGGTGCTCAGAATTTATATCCCAGCACCACCGTGGGCCTGGGATATAAATTTCCAACACCATGGAGAGGGAACCTGGCCGAGAAAAAGAGTGGTGTTGTCAATTTATATTGGAGATAAATAAAGTCATCTAGGCGGGTCGAGTGCAAGCGTGGCCTATACTATCATTCTCCACCTTTCCTTCGGCTCCCAAACAGTAGTTATGAAAATTAATGCTCTGTGCCAACATTCAGACGAGTGTGCTAATTGGCATGCTGCGTGCCAATTGGCACGCACCCATAACTGCAAGTGGATGTTGGTGGAGAATGATAGTATAGGTCACGCTTGCACTCGACCCAGGTTCATGGAGTCTAGTTGCAAGTTTGTTGGTGGAGAATGATAGTGTTGGTGGGCCTTATTCATGGAGTCTAGTTGCAAGTGGATGTTGGTGCAATCGGCCTAGGTTGACTCGAGCAGTACCTTGATAGTATTTTGATGATAGACAAAATTCATGACATGGGATTGTCATGGGAAAGTCCAACATGGGGTTGGCATGGAAAATCCAAGCATGGAGCTTGGTGTGGAAGTCCAAGGGGGAAGCTGTAATGCCCGTAAAATTCCTAGCAATTTTACAAGAATTTTTGGCTTGATGATAATGGGCTTTATGTGGGCTTTTTTCAAAATAAAAGAAAATAAGCCAAAAAGGGATGCAAGACCTAGGAATTGAACCCCAAACCTCTAGAGATAGCCAAGCCCTATAGATACACCCACTAACCAAAAGCCCAATAGGATTACATCATTAGAGGAAGAGGGGGGATTATAGATAAGTGTGATAAAGGTAAATGAAGAGGCATGGAAAAAGAGAAGAGAAACTTCTCTTCCTCCCTTTATAAAGAAGAGGGAAGGTTCTAATTGGCCACTTCCTCTCTTCTTCTTCTTCTCACCAAATTCTAGCTCCCTCTCCACCTTTGGCCGAACCCCATCCAAGCAAGAGAAGGCTAGGTTTTGATCTTCCTTAGGTCATCTTTTGTTGGGATGTATACTGAAAGCCTAGCTCTTTAGTATGAACATCTTTATTTTGAAATAAGAATCACATGATCATTGTTTGCACTTTTATATTTATTATATGTTGTGCATATTGTCTAATACTTTACATTGTAGATAACATGGTGCTTGGGTGATGGCACAGAAGATCATGTTATCAGTCCCTTGTAGAGTATAAGTAGAGGCTCACAAACAAGATGGTCTTGGACAAACCATTGGCATGGTTGTAGTGTAGCTTGGTATTGTTTTATCTTGAACATAGAGTTACACTAGTACACTTAGGTGTATTGAGCAGGACCGAAATAGAGGTGATTCAATTTATTGCTGACTACATAATTGAATCGGACCTCGGATATTATGTTGTACATGCTCTTAATCCCGATATAATAACGGGCACATGTACTTAGTATTTATTTCTTTGATTTACTAGAGGGTGAGATTTCTATGGATTAAATCAATATGCCCGGTAAGTTGGGAAATGATATTATTTACATGGTGTGCCGTTGATTATAGGAGGAATCCGTGTCCTATATATTAGGTTGATGATGTCCCCTTGAGGAGCTCATAAGGTTTATCATGTAAACCCCGCGGGTTGACTTAGTCAACATGATGATAAGGTTGAGTGGTACTACTCGAGGAGTTAGATGTTAATTGATTGATGGTCAAGAATCAATCGATCGATTGTGGACATTCGATATCTTAAACACGGGGAGATAAATGTACAAATAATATATGGAGCCCATATTAATTTATGGGGTTGGTGAGGTAGTTCGATGATGATCCTCTAGTGGAATGGAACATCATTGATGGATCAAGTTTGTGTGGTTCCGATCCATCGGGTGGCCAAGACCCAACTCCTCCTCATGGTCCCTATCGTAGCCTTATATAAACCTCATGAAGTCTAGATCAATGATGGAAAACAAATCTCTAGATCCAACGGTTGGGATTAAATCCCTAGAACCGATGGTTGAGATTAAATCTCTAGATCCGAAGGTTGGGATTAAATCCCTAGAACCGACGGTGGAGATTAAATCTCTAGATCCGACGGTTGGATTAAAATCCTAGAACCGACGGTTGAGATTAAATCTCTAGATCCGACGGTTGGGATTAAAACCCTAGAACCGACGGTTGAGATAAAACCAAGGCCTAAACCTAACTCTATAAAAAGGGTGGCTTGGGTTGGGCGGCAACTAAGGTTTTTGGAGATGGAGTTGGATGGCTTGGGCGGCAAGAAACAAGGAGGAGGCTAGGGTTAGGTTTTGGTTCATGGTGTTGGGCGGCAACATGAAGGAGGCTTCTCTTCTTCTTCTTCCCAATGATGGCCGGTAAAACCTTTCCTCCCTTTTCCTCCTCAACTTGGCCGGCGCCCAAGCTTCTCCATCCTTTCAATGGTTCATGATGGAAGCTAAGGAGATTAGGGTTTGGCTCTTTGGATTGGGCGGCAAGGTTGGAAGTTAGGTTGGGCGGCAACTATAGGGGAAGGGCTCATCTTCTTCCTTCTAAGGGTTGGCCGGCTACTACCTTGTCTTCCTCTACCTTGGGCGGCAAGTAATCCAAAGGAAGCTTGGTTGGGCGGCTAGGGTTTGGAAGGAAAGGTAGGTGGCAACTATAGGAGAAGTGTTCTTCTTCTTCCTAGGGTGTTGGCCGGTTCCTATCCTTTTTCCTATACCTTTGGTGGTGCCCAACCTATTCCTCTATTCCTTTTGGTTTTCCTCTTGGCCGGCGGCACAAGGAGCTAGGGTTTGTCCCTAGTTCGGTTGCTTGGTTGTTTCCATTATGTTCTCTCTATTCTTGGGGCCGGCGGCATCAATCCTTTGTGGATTGGTGGTTGGCTCAAGCAAGAAGGGAAAGAGAGTTCTTCTTTCTTTGGATTGAAGATGATCTAAGAAGCTTCAACTTGTGGAGGATCTTCGCCCACATGAAGTCTACAAGGAGGTTAGGACTTACGATAGAAGATCAAGAGGTATAAAAGTTTTATAACTTTTATTTATGATATTTGCATGTTTCTATTATTATGTGGATGTTTACTTTATGTATGTGTTGATTATACATGTTTATATTTGCATATATTTGTATAATCATGGACCCCGATAAGAAACACAAAAACCGGCGATCCGTCCGTCGTCTCTTCCGCGGCTAATCGACTAGGAGAGTTGGTTGCTTGGACAACTAGTTTGTTCAAGCGATCGCTCGAGTCGTTAGCACGACGACGAATTGGTTGTGCTTAGGAAACTCATCCCATCCGGATTATTTCTCATTAGTGAAAATTTTAATCCGGGGACATGGGAGCCTATGAGCATTCCAAGGACTAGCACATCACCAACAACTGGTATCAGAGCTTCTGGGCAATACCAACAGCAAGTACCCCTTGGGAGAGTTTAGGAATTACTTATCAGAGGCTGGGATTCAATCCCAATTGTCTGCACCTGGCACACCCCAGCAGAATGGTGTAGCGGAGCGAAGGAATAGGACTCTTATGAAGATGGTTAGATTGATGATGAGTTATTCTGACTTACCAGATTCGTTCTAGGGATATGCTCTAGATACGGTGGTGTACATTCTGAACTTGGTTCCATCTAAATCAGTGCCTTCTACTCCCACAGAATTGTGGACTGGGTGAATGCCTAGTCTAAGACATATTCAGATATGGGAGTCCAGTACATGTGCTGAAGGTAGATACTGGTAAGTTGGAACCTCGTACAGAAGTACGCTTGTTTGTTGGCTATCCTAAGGGAATGAAGGGTGGTTTGTTTTATAGTCCTAGAGATCAGAGGGTGATCGTTTATACGAATGTCGATTTCTAAAGGAAGACTATGTGATGAACCACAAGCCCACGAGTAGGATTGTTCTTGAGGAGTTGACTGGGGAAGTCCCGATTTCAGTACCACCAGTACAAGAGGACATACCACATGTCACTGCACCGCGTGTCACAGAGGATACACAGGTAATACCTCGTCGTAGTGGGAGGGTTGTTAGACAGCCTGAGAGATTCATGTTCTTGGGAGAATCTTCTGATTTGATCCCTGGCGAACATGAACCTGATCCCTGGACATATGACAAGGCAATCCAAGATAAAGATGCAGTATCTTGGCAAAGTGCAATGAATACTGAGATTGAATCTATAGATTCAAGTCAGGTCTGAGAGCTCTCATGCATAGCATCTCATATGGATTATGAGGTGTGATAGATGGGTGTCAAGACAGCTTTCCTTAGTGGAAGTCTTGAGGAATCCATCTACATGAAGCAACCAGAGGGATTCATTGCTAAGGGCAAAGAGCATCTTGTATGTAAGCTTAATCGGCCCATTTATGGATTGAAGAAAGCTTCGAGGTCTTGGAACATCCGCTTTGAGGAGGTAAATCCAGTCTGATGGATTTATTCAAAGTTCGGATGAGTCTTGTGTATACAAGAGATGTGACGGAAACGTAGTGGTATTCTTGTACTATACGTAGATGACATTTTGGTGGTTGGCGACAACATCGAAGTGTTATCAGACGTAAGGGTATGGTTGTCCAAACAGTTTGATATGAAGGACTTGGGAGAAGTGGGTCACAACCTTGGGATCAAGGTTGTTGTACTTATCCCAAGCTTCATACATAGACCTAATTATGGATCGTTTTAGCATGCATAACTCCGAGAAAGGTTTTCTACCTTTTAGGTATGGAGTACCTTTATCTAAAGAGATGTGTCTCAACATCAAAGGAGATAGAGGAGATGAAGGCGGTTCATTATGCTTTGGCAGTAGGAAGCCTCATGTATGCGATGCTCTGTACGAGACCAGATATCTGCTTTGCTGTGGGCATGGTCAGCAGATATCAGAGTAATCCAGGACAGGGAAATTGGACTACGGTAAAGCATATATTGTAGTGCCTGAGAAGGACTAGGGATTATATGCTAGTTTACCGGGCAGACCAATTACTCCCTGTGGGTTACATAGATTCTGATTTCCAATCTGATAGGGATAACAGTAAGTCTACCTCAGGTTTTGTGTTTACTTTTGGAGGTGGAGCCATAGTATGGAAGAGTGTCAAGCAGAAATGCGTGGTGGACTCTACCATGGAAGCTGACTGTATGGCAGCCTCTTAGGCGGCCAAAGAAGCTGGGTGGCTCAGGAACTTCCTGATGGACTTGGATGTGATTCCTGGTTTGCCCAGAACTATCACAATTTATTGTGATAATAATGGTGCAGTTGCAAACTCGAAGGAACCACGAGCCCATAAGGCTAGTAAACACATAGAGTGCAAGTACCACCTGATACGAGAAATCGTAAAGGAGGTAGAAGTTGCTGTCGCCAAGATTGCATCAGAGGATGACCTGGTAGACCCTTTCACTAAGGCCCTTCTAGCGAGAGCTTTGATAGGCATGTGGAGGGAAGGGGAATCAGATGTATGGCAGTGAGATGATAGCAAAGTCTTTTAGTATAAGTGGGAGATTGTTGGGATGTATACTGAAAGCCTAGCTCTTTTGTATGAACATCTTTATTTTGAAATAAGAATCACATGATCATTTGTTTGCACTTTATATTTATTATATGTGTGCATATTATCTAATATTTTATATTGTAGATAACATGATGCTTGGTGTGGCACAGAAGATCATGTTATCAGTCCCTTGTAAAATATAAGTAGAGGCTCACAACCAAGATGGTTTTGGACAAACCATTGGCATGGTTGTAGTGTAGCTTGGTATTGTTTTATCTTGAACATAGAGTTACACTAGTACACTTAGGTGTATTGAGCAGGACCGACATAGAGGTGATTCAATTTATTGCTGACTACATAATTGAATCGGACCTCGGATATTATGTTGTACATGCTCTTAATCACGATATAATAACGGGCACATGTACTTAGTATTTATTTCTTTGATTTACCAGAGGGTGAGATTTCTATGGATTAAATCAATATGCCCGGTAAGTTGGGAAGTGATATTATTTACATGTGTGTCGTTGATTATAGGAGAAATCCGTGTCCTATATATTAGGTTGATGATGTCCCCTTGAGGAGCTCATAAGGTTCATCATGTAAACCCTGCAGGTTGACTTAGTCAACATGATGATAAGGTTGAGTGGTACTACTCGAGGAGTTAGATGTTAATTGATTGATGGTTAGTAAATCAATCAATTGACGGACATTAGATATCTTAAACACGGGGAGATGGATGTACAAATAATATATGGAGCCCATATTAATTTATGGGGGTTGGTGAGATAGTTCGATGATGATCCTCTAGTGGAATGGAACATCATTGATGGATCAAGTTTGTGTGGTTCCGATCCATCGGGTGGCTTTGACCCAACTCCTCCTCATGGTCCCTATCGTAGCCTAATATAAACCTCATGAAGTCTAGATCAAATGATGGAAAATAAATCTCTAGATCCGACGGTTGGGATTAAAACCCTAGAATCGACGGTTGAGATTAAATCTCTAGATCCGACGGTTGAGATTAAATCTCTAGATCCAACGGTTGAGATTAAATCTCTAGATTCGACGGTTGGGATTAAAACCCTAGAACCGACGGTTGAGATTAAATCTCTAAATCTGACGGTTGGGATTAAAACTCTAGAACCGACGGTTGAGATTAAATCCCTAGATTAGACGGTGGAGATTAAAGGGGAGGGAAAGGAAAGGAAAGGGAGAGGAAAGGTTGGATAAGGTGGGCGGCAAGTTTAAAAGATTGATAAAAATTTTTTTTTCCTAATTCTATGCCACCTTGGGCGCCAAGATTAGAATTAGTTAAAAAAAAATTTAAGATTAGAATTGGTGAAAAAAAAATTTTCCTATGCCACCTTGGGCGGCAAGATTATAGGAAGAAAAAATTTACTAATTCCTTGCTACCCTTGGGCGGCAAGAAAATTGGGAATTAGTTCCTATATTTTTGGCTACCTCATCAATAACCAACTTTCTCCTAAGTTCTATAAATAGGGGCTTAGGCTTGGGCGGCAAAAGAATATATGAAAAACCTAATTGAGACAAGGTGGCTTGGGCAGCAAGAAAAGGAGATTAGGGTTAGGGTTTGGTTGATGGTGTTGGACGGCAAGGCTTCTCCTTCTTCCAATTGTTGGCCGGCAACCCATCCTCCCTATTCCTCCTTGATTTGGTCGGCGCCCAAGTTTTACCTTTCCTTCTATGGCTTAGGTTGGATGGAATTAGGATGGCTTCCCTTGGGCGGCAACCGAAACCTAGATGGGATAGGATTGGGGTTGGGCGGCTAGGGTTAGGGTTTTGGGATTAGGGTGGGCGGCAACATGGAGATGAAGATATTTTTCTTCTTCCTTCTAAGTGTTGGCCGGCCACTATCCATGTTCCCTATACCTTGGCCGGAGCTCAACCTATTCTCCTTCCCTTCATCCTTGGCCGGAAATTAGGAAAGCTTTGTCTAGGGTTTGGGCGGCAACAAGGAGGAGGATTGTTTTCCTTTCCTTTCTCCAAGTGTTGGCCGGTGCCCATACCCTTGGGGTTTCTCTTTCGGTTGGCTTCCATACTCCATTCCATCTTCTCTTTGGACCGGCGGCAAACATCATGCTTGGAGCTTGATGGTTGGTCCTAGATAAGAGATTAGTTTTGTTTCCATTTTGTTCTCTCTATTCTTGGGGCCGGCGGGATCAATCCTTTGTGGATTGGTGGTTGGCTCAAGCAAGAAGGGAAAGAGAGTTCTTCTTTCTTTGGATTGAAGAAGATCTAGGATGCTTCAACTTGTGGAGGATCTTCGCCCACACGAAGTCTACAAGGAGGTTAGGACATACGATAGAAGATCAAGAGGTATAAAAGTTTTATAACTTTTATTATTGTTCTTTGCATGTTCTTATTTGATATGCTAGCTTATGTTCTTTATGTTAGTATACGTTGATTATACTTGTTTACATTTGCATGTATTTGTATAATCATGGACCCCGAAGATAAACACAAAAACCGGCGATCCGTCCGTCGTCTCTTCCGCGGCTAATTGACTAGAAGAGTTTGGTTGCTTGAACAACTAGTTTGTTCAAGCGATCGCTCGAGTCGTTGGCACGATGATGAATTTGTTGTTCTTAGGAAACTCATCCCCTCCGGATTAGTTTTCATTAGTGAAAATTTTAATCCGGGGACATGGGAGCCAATGAGCCTCCGAGGATTAGCACACAATTTTCCTCCCATGAGGAAATACACATCCATCTTCCCATGATGGATACCTCCCCCTAGAGGCTTGCTCTCCCTTGACCATTGCACCAACAATGTCCTTGGAGAGTCCCTAAGCCAATAGGAACATTAACCAAATCAAAATTAAGGCAAAGTTCAACAATGAACTCTCTTCCACCCTAAGGTTGATACTCACCCTCAACCCAACTCCTAATCCATATCCAATGGATTTCCACCCTCTATAATGCTCTCCCAAGCATTTCCTAGGGTTAGGAGTGATTAGGGGACCAAAACATGGCTAAACATGGGCCTAACTATCAAGTTTTGACTCACGATACTCAGGCCGATCGACTTACCATCACCAACTGTCATCCCAGTACGATCGATAATCGATTCGCAGCTTTCATTTGTAAATTAGATTTTCGAAATCCATAAGTAAATATACGTAATTTTAAAAATCTTGAAAATGCATACGTATAATACTTATCCTAATCACTATGGGTGAAAAATATTAGAAAATTATTTTACCCATTAAACTAGGAGATTGATACAAAGTTCAAAATTTAAGAAAAGCTTCAATAAAGAGCCCTCTTTGTATCATCTCATTCAATGGTGATAGCTATCAAAAGATAGGCTTCACCAAGGTTTTTCAAAATGTTTTCAAAATGTTTTTCAAAACTTTATTTTCTTTTTCCTAAACATCTCACCAATATCTAGATGTGTAAAACACATACAAGTCAAATTTTTGTAAGATGTGGATTTTGTTTTGTTTATGTTCTCATGCATATTTCTAGGCAACATTAATTTGATTCCCTTCAAATTGTGCCATAGTCCTTAACTTCATTTTAAACTATGCATGATATGATTATGGCATAAATATGATTTAGATAAAAAAAAACATATGCCAATATCATGATGTCATGGCATGTGAATGAAAACTAAGCATACATGACATCTAAAAAGAATTCTAAACATGATAATGACATTTTATAGATAAAAATGAAAATGATGTCATGACATGGCAAGGCAAATAAAGCATGGCAAGAAAAAATATACTAAGGTATAAAATACCTAAGTGTTAAAATCAATTTTCCATTTCTGGGGATTAAATTCATTTTGCCTTAATGCCATTCATCTCCCTAGTGTGCCAAAAACCCAAAATGGCACACCATGACTTCTATGACCTAATTGTGCCAATTTAATCATTTTTAACTTCTCAAACCATATTGGCACACCCTAATGTGTCAACTCATCATGGCTAGGTTAACTACCCATCCACTTATGGTTGACACACCCTAACCCATCTAGCGTGAATCAATCACGCTTTTAGGACCCCAATATCTATTGGAGCTCCTTGGGTTAACAAGGTATTCCCTAGGGATAACTTCCCTAGATACCTTCCTAATGACCCTTTTAGGTTTTGAAACCATAGTCTTTTGGGTCTTACCTAGGTCAACTCTAGAGGTGACTCCTCCATTGACCTTCTTAGTGGCTTTCTTGGTTTTCCTTAAGTCCTTAGCCACTAAACACATACCATGGCTAGACTTAGGGATGGCTTCCCTATTAGCCTTGGTTTTCCTAGACCTAGAAATTGTTCCATAATCAAATGGAACATTATGATAAGTCTTCTTGGGCTTAGGTTTGTTACCCAAACCATCCTTGCCCTTAGACCGTTCTTGTCTCCTAGGTTTTGACTTTTGGGCATTAGACCCTTGAACCGAATTTGATATTATTGCTATGGTCTTTTTCCAATTTTTCTAGCCTTGACCTCAAGGCTTGGTTCTCCACCTCTAATCTTCCCAATTTTGAATTTTCATTCTTTCTTTGGGAAGGACTCTTCTTCTTAGGCATGTGTCTACCCTTTTTAGGGTTAATGCCTAGATGGTTTTCAACTCTCCTAATAGACTCTTTAGGTAAAATAGGTCTAGAATTGTGAGTCCTAGGTTTGTCCTTAGAGAAACTAACATGCTTAGCACCTAAGCAATGAACCTTATTGTTTCTCTTAGCATGCTTTTCATTTATAATTGCAAGAGAACTAAAATAATTTTTGGCATGCTTTTTGACTTTAGGAATTGAAGGTGCATTAACTAAATTTACCTTAGGGTTAGCTTTAGGAGCTCCCCCTACATGAGTTGCACCTTCTTGCCCTTTCTTCCTCCCCCTAGGGCATTGACTTCGGTAGTGTCCCTTTTGATTGCATTTGAAGCACACAATGTGCTCTTTGCTCTTGATTTTGGGAACACCGGCATCCTTTGACTTTGGGTTGACTTTTGGTGTCGATGCCTTCTTTTTAGCCAATTTAGGGCATTTTCTTTTGTAATGCCCTTTCTCCCTACACTCAAAGCATATTATGTGATTTTTATTTAAAATTACAACACTTGAGTTACCTAGGGAGGTGGTGGAGGCCTCTTCACTTCTTCCGGAGGTAGAAGCTTCATCTTGACCTTTCTCCGGAGTAGAAACCCTTTCATCCCCCTCAATACTAGAGGTGGAGGTCTCCACCAAATCATCCACATCTTCAAAAGTGGATGATGATTCTTCTTCGGCATTCTCCTCTACTTGTGCCGATTGGGAATTTTCTTGGAATTCCATTATCTTATTACATAATTCCCTTGCATCCCTATAGTCACCCAAACTAGACCAAATTTTGTTAGGTAACAAATCACTAAATAATTTTATTACCTCGAGATTCATCTTGAAGTCCTTAATTTGGTCTTGGGTCCACCTTGACTTTTCAATTTGCTTGTTGTATTTGTCCCTAGGCATCTCAAAACCATTTTCCTTAGTATTCATTGCACTCTGCCAAGATACTGCATCTTTATCTTGGATTGCCTCATCATATGTCCAGGGATCAGGTTCATGTTCGCCAGGGACCAAATCAGAAGATTCTCCCAAGAACATGAATCTATCAGGTTGTCTTACAACCCTCCCACTACGACGAGGTATCACCTGTGTATCCTCTGTGACACGCGGTGCAGTGACATGTGGTATATCCTCTTGTACCGGTGGTACTAAGGAAGTGACTTTCCCTTTTAATTCCTCTAGAACAATTTTACTCTTGGGCTTGTGGCTCATCACATAGTCTTCCTCTAGAAATCTGGCGTTCGTGCTAACGATCACCCTCTGATCTCTAGGACTATAAAACAATCCACCCTTCGTTCCTCTGGGATAGCCAACGAACAATCGTACTTCTGTACGAGGTTCCAACTTGCCAGCATCTGCCTTCAGCACATGTGCTGGACTCCCCCATATCCGAATATGTCTTAGACTAGGCTTTCGCCCAGTCCACAACTCTGTGGGAGTAGAAGGCACTGATTTAGATGGAACCAAGTTCAGAATGTATACCGCCGTATCTAGAGCATATCCCCAGAACGAATCTGGCAAGTCAGAATAACTCATCATCGATCTAACCATCTCCATAAGAGTCCTATTCCTTCGCTCTGCTACACCATTCTGCTGGGGTGTGCCAGGTGCAGTCAATTGGGATTGAATCCCAGCCTCTGATAAGTAGTTCCTAAACTCTCCCAAGAGGTACTCACCACCACGATCAGATCGTAGTGTTTTGATACTTTTACCTTGACGTTTCTCCACATCAGCCTTGAATTCTTTAAACTTGTCAAAGCATTCAGACTTGCGGCGCATCAGGTAAATGTATCCATATCTTGAGTAGTCGTCTATAAAAGAGACGAAATACTCAAAACCACCTCTAGCCTGGATAGACATAGGACCACACAAATCAGAATGAACCAATTCTAACACATCTTTGGCTCTATACCCCTTGGCTTTAAAAGGCCTCTTGGTCATCTTACCCTCCAAGCAAGATTCACAGGTTGGGAGATCCTCCACCACTAATGAACCCAAAGGTCCATCAGCTATCAACCTTTGAATCCTGCTTAGGTTAATGTGACCAAGCCTAAGATGCCAAAGATATGTTTGGTTCATCTTCGAAGGTTCTTTTCTCTTATTGGAATTAGAAGATGAGTTATTAACTTCAATTTGCATCGTGGGAGGTTTTGGTTCCAGTGTGTACAAATTTCCTATCAATGTACCCGAACAGATAATGTCCCTATCTCTTTTTATAACAACTCTGTCATTGAAAGAAATAGAATATCCATCCATAAATAATTTAGAAACTGAAATTAAATTCTTTCTAAATAAGGGTACATAAAGGCAATTCTTAAGAACCAAAAGTTTATTTTTCTCAAAAGATAAATGAACGTCTCCCACTGCAACAGCCGCCACCTTTGTGGCATCGCCCAAGTACACGGTAATCTCCCCTTCAGCCAGTCGTCTAGTTTCCTGGAACCCCTGCAAAGTATTGCAGACATGATCAGTGGCTCCCGTATCTACACACCAGGTGCCGGTAGATAACACCGCTAAACATGTTTCAACGACTAGACCAAAATATATACCTTTGTTCTTGCGGTTGGGGCAGTCCTTCTTCGATGTCGATCACGCTTACAAGTGAAGCACATGCCTTCGGCTTCTTCACTCCTCCGAGTACCTCCCATCGCCTTTGCCCTGGTTTGTTTCTTCTTCTTCTTGCCTTTCGGCTTAGAAGCAGAAACCTTCTGGGTCATCACAGCATGCGCCTGAGCACTCTGACGAAATAGTCCCTCTGCCGCCTGGAGTTCTGTCAGAAGTTCCGCCAATGAATACAACCTCTTGTTCATGTTGTAGTTGAGGCGAAACTGCTCAAAACTCCTAGGCAGAGACTGGAGTATGATATCGACCTGGGTTTCCCCATCGATCTCAGCTCCTAGGACCTCCAGCTCATTCAAATGAGCCATCATCTTGAGAACATGATCCCTGACGGGTGTTCCCTCGATCATGGTGGTCATCATCAAGTTTCTCATGGCCTCTTGCCTCGCAGCCCGATTCTGGTGTCCGAAAAGCTCCTTGAGATTGGGCATCATATCATAGGCAGTGGGCATGGCTTGATGCTGATGTTGGAGTACATTTGACATAGATGCCAAAATGTAACACCGTGCCATCTCATCGGCCTTGTTCCACTTCCTATAGCTCTCTCTCTCCTTTTCCCTAGAATTATCTGTAGGCTTGGGAGGGCACTCTTCGAGGAGTACATATTTGTATTCCTCAGCATTCAAGACAATATCTAGATTCCTCTTCCAATCTACATAGTTGGGTCCAGTAAGTTTGTTCTCTTTCAGTATCACAGCAAGTGGGTTGAAAGTCATTTTGAAAGAAAACCTAAGAATCACATAAATCAAAACATTAGATTTCAAAAAAAAATTATTGATTCCTCAAACAATAAAAATTTTAAAATCAACCAACACCTCAAAACACCGAGAATATCGTATGCCACGATAGTGTGGACGTATACGAATTCTACATTTGTAAGAGGAGGTTTTAGCCATTAATTTTACTATCTTGTCAACCTAACTTTTTGACAAGTAAAATTAATAGTTGGTTCCTCTTTGGCCCTACAAATAAAAGCAGTGACTCCGATGGGGAGGATACTTATATTTGTATCTAAGTGTTCACCATTACTCGGTACCAAGGTAATTATCTTGGGTTATGTGCCTTACGATGGGCAAGTACACACGCTCCTTGATAATTTCCTATAACCATATTCGACCTTGTGATCCGCAAACAAACCCATCTGATGGGGAGGAAGGCACTCAGAGCCGACACGCAAGTTTGTTTGCATCACTTGTCAAATTGTAATGGAGGCCGCGGGAATTTATAAAAATATCCCTCTCCCACTTAGTAATTTAAAATGAGGAATTTTCCTACGACATGCATATCAAACAAAAAGCAATAAATATGAAAAATAAATTATTTTCCAACTATTATGGCCTTTGTCTTCAATATGGCTCCCGTCGCATCGCCATCTCGTCCGCTCCTCCTACGCCATGTACAAGCCCTCCGGAGATCCGAGCCGAGACTAAAACCTATTTTAATTTACATCCATCGATCCTATACTCCACGAGGGAGTGTACATGAATCTAGATCGAAAGTAAAATAAAATAAAGAGCGGCTAAACAATGCCGTATTTAATTTACAAAAAAAACTAAATACTAGCCTCGTCAACCCCGAGGATTCAACAAAATAAACATTTACACACATACAATCACATACACACACATGCCATAATAGTCGGATCTTATGCCTGCAACCAAAGAGTTAAACTACGCATATCCTACTATTATCCGGCACATATAATATATGAAAAAGTGCATAAAATTAACCGAATCCTAAACACACAAAACCGGAATCCTTGGCTATGATACCAATTGTTGGTTTAGCCCTAAGCTCGATACCAATTGTTGGGGTCGATCCAGGGAAACTTCGCTTCCCTTCACCTCGGTTGCTTGACCATGGTGATCCTTCGATGTCCCGGATTAAAAATTTAATCCTAGACAAAAGGGATTGCCAAAGCAACCAAGTCATCGTCGTGCTATTCGTTTAGAGAGGTCACTTGAACAAACAAGTTGTTCAAGCGACCAACCTCTATTCTACGAGTAGCCGCGGAATAGACGATGTCCGGATCGCCGGTTTTTGTGTTTATACTCGGGATCCAAGTATTATTTAGCCTATTTACAGAAATATAACATGCTTATATTTTGAAAAACAAACACAAGCAATGAATAAAAGAGATAGAAGAATAGTTATACCTCTTGGTCTTCTAATGTATGACCCTCCTCCTTTTGGACGTCGTGTGGGCGACGATCCACCAAAAGTCGAAGCTCCTAGATCGCAAAACTTCCTTCCTTGCCTTTCCCAAGCAAGAGGAAGATGAGAAACAAAGTTTTTCTCCTTCAAAAACTCAACCAACAAGGAACTCTCAAAGCCCTTGCCGCCGGCCAAGTAGAAGGAGAAGGAGATGGTGGAAAACTACCAAGACACCAAGGGAAACCCTATATCTTGTTTCCACCACCTAAGGAGAAGAAGAAGGAGGCTTTTGGGCGCCGTCCAAGGCTGGAAAAAAGCTGGGAAGGCTGCTGGACATTGGCCCCAAGAGGAAGAAGAAGAGAGAAAGAACCTTCCTTATTTGGTGCCACCCTTGCCTCCAAACCCTAATCCCAATCCTATCTCAACTAGGATTGCTCTTGCCGCCCAAAACCCTAGCTCTCCTTCATGTCATCCACGCCAACTCCCATGAAACCCTTTTATAGAGTTAAGGATAAGTCATGAATTAATCTCCTCCATTGGTTCTAGGGATTTAATCTCAACCGTCGGATCTAGAGATTTGATCTCAACCGTCGGATCTTAGAGATTTAATCTCTACCAATGGATCTTAGTGTTTTGTTTCTATCCTTTGGATCTAAGCATCTTGAGGTGTTAATGGGCTACATTAAGGACCATGAGGAGGAGTTGGGTCTTGGCCACCCATGGATCAAGCCCACATAAAGTCCGATCCACTAATGATGGTCCAATCCACTAAAGGTCCATCATTGATCTACCTCACCAACCCCCATATGATAGTATGGGCTCCATATATTATTTGTACATTTTCTCCCCGTGTTTAAGATCTCGAATGTCCGTCGATTAATTAATTTACTAACCATTAATTAATCGACATCTAACTCCATGAGTAGTACCACTCAACCTTTTCATCATGCCGGACCAAGTCCACCTGCAGGGTTTACATGATGAACCTTATGAGCTCCTCAAGGGGACATCATCATCCTAATATATAGGACACGGTTTCCTCCTATAATCAACGGCACACCATATAAATAATATCATCTCCCAACTTACCGAGTCTATCGATTTAATCTATAAATCTCGCCCATTGGTAAATCAAAGAGATGAGTACCAAGTATATGTGCCCGTTATTATATCGGGATTAAGAGCATGTACTAAATAATATCTGAGGTCCGATTCGATTATGTAGTCGAATAAATCGAATCACCTCGTGTCGGTCTGCTCAATACACACAAAGTGCACTAGTGTGATTCTATGGTCAAGACAAACCAATACCAAATCACACTACAACCATTCCGATGGTTTGTCCAAAGCCATCTCGGTTGTGAGCCTTTACTTATACTTTACAAGGAGCCGATAACATGATCTCCCGTGTGACACCACACACCATGTTATCTACAATGTAACGTATTAGACAATATGCATAAATATATGCAAACAATGATCATGTGATTCTTATTTCAAAAATAAAGATGTTTATAGAAAAGATAGACTTTTCAGTATACATCCCTACAATTTTCACTACGGGTACATACTAGATCAACAATTACCTATCAAAAAATCAACAATTATTTAGATAACGAAAATAAAAAAAAGCTAAGTTGTGGTCTTCTATTTACCTATTCAGGGGAGACTTGCTCCAATAAATTCCTGACCTTGCTAATATGTGAAGGAGTTGCCCTCCACTTATTTATTCGTGGGCCTTCGGTATTGTATGGTCTCTGGATTGGGACATGTTCTAGAAACCAAGCCTGCTCATATCGAAAGTGTTACATACTTACGTAAATATAAAAGAAAAAATTATTTAGTAAGAAATAACTTACAACCAAAAGGTCGACAAATCCCTTTAGGTAAGGAATTTGGCTCTTCTGCGCAACTGTATTAGTATATGAACATATATCTCCAATAGTAGGCAATTGTGGAGCCATAAATTGATGGATGACTTCGACCCAATTGAAACTACCTATGTTGTCAAAATCATCTACAATATCTCCAAGACCTATGGGGACCTTATATGTAGTAGTACAGAACAACACACAAGCAAATATATACAATACATACAACTTACAAAATACCAAAACATCTTCATCTACTTCTACTCTAGTAGAAAAGGTTTTAAGCAAAAACTCTAACCTCGATCTAGTTGGTTCTTTTTTGGAGAATTGAGAATTAAAAAGAGCACCTGATGCATTAGTTGAATTCATAGGAACATAATCCCCTCTATCTGCAATACCGAGCAAAAGGGACACATCTCTTCTGGTGAAAGGAACTGGCACAGTTGAAAACTTAAAGCTTTGACTTGTCGAATCCCAACTTTGAAATATATTGACCAATATGCCACAGATTTGTGGAAGTTCTTGTATATTCAAAAAAATAGCAAATGGGGTTTGTTTAATGATCTCTCTGTGACTTTCATGTAAACAAACTGACGGACGCTACTTTCCTTTAGCACTTGGACCTCCAAAAAATTCAATAAAGTGACCTAAATCGCTGGTCCATTGCAGTTTCTTCGCACACTCATTATTTCCCTAACAATTTGAAAATACAAAAATTTATTTATTCATTTTGTCATTGTAAAAAACAAATTTCAGATTCGGCAATTCTTTGCAATAATGTTGTTAAAAAAACTTTAGGGCTCTATTTATCTAATTCATATACAGATTGAAGAGATCGTCCATTTGTATTTGAATGTTTGAAACCATTCCAAAACCATAACAGAAAAATCATTTTAAACATATGGCATACTTCATATTGGACTAAAGCAAGGAATGCGACACATACCTTGGCCGGTGAAGGAGATGTTGAACTGGATGCTTGACTCATTCTGCAACACAGAATGGTAGAAAAAAAAACCAATGAGATGTATATCTTTCAACGGAAACCCTAAAACCGAGTAAGAAATGGGTAAAACTCTAGTTAAATGAGAGGACGACACCATATTACCTCGAAGCGTCTCGACGAAATTCCAAGAACTCGGAAGCTAACGGAATGAAGCTGGAGGAAAAATGGAGTCTAAGCTTTTCCAATTTTTTATGCGCTCGAAGATTTCTCGGAAGCTGAAGACACGAAGATGCTAATGTGGTGACTTTTTTGGATGGGACGTTTCGATGGCTCGGGATTTGGAAATGTGGCTCGGATGCATGCGGGGTCTCTGCATTAAAAACGTTGTTTGGCGGGAGGGGTATTTTGGGAATTATGTGCGGTTTTGTTAATTCTGAAAGTATAGTGCGCATTTTGGGCATTTCGAAACTTTAGAAGCTGTGTTTGGTAAATTGCTATTTTTTTTTAATTTCTATTTATTTCATTTTTTTTCTTTTTTCATTCGTTTAGTTCTTTTCTCCTGCACTACTAATCCAAGACGCGAGTCTTGGGACATCTCGATCGTTTGTGTTGTTGTTAGGCTTGTTTTTGCTTCATTTTCTTGTTTTTTGAATCAATGGCCCATCTAGAGGGTTTTAGCACCGTCCGACATCCGTTTTACAATGGAGATGACTTCCGTTATTGGAAGGGTCAGATGGAGTGCTTCCTTAAGACCCAAATCAAGATGTGGATCATGATCCAAACGGGATCTGTTGGGTTTCCGGCATCGCAGCGAGTGTGTTCAAATATATTTCGCAAACATGTGCAGAGCAGAAGAAATAAAAATAATAAATCTAATTTATTACAACACACACACCACACGCATGCATAGTACAACATGTGTAGACATAACTGTAAATTCAAATTTTGCAATAAAAGGAAATTTATACTACGTATACCTGACGTATCACGTGTAGCGGGAAAGGCATCAACCGCAATGATCCTTGCTAGAATCGTCTCTATCCGTATCCACACTGAGTATCTTCAGGATGACTTCACAAAGTCATGAGCCTCGTGTTCGTATGAGTTACTAGCCTCGTGTTGAAGATGATGTATCGAGAGAAGATCACGATCCGAATCAAAATTCGGATCCAAAACGAGTCCTCAAAAACTCGCTTCTCCGGAGAGGTATTCGCTAACCGTTTGATGAATCCTTCGTCTTCCACCTATGAGGATTATAGGAGATCGAATCCCCGGCAAGGAAGCCACTGTCGGAGCTCCAACCGTCGTCCAAACAACGCTCCAACACGAAATAAACAAGCTGTCCAGAAAACTGGACAGCTTTGGTGGAGGAATAGGGGCCGGCCAAATAAGGAAGCTTGATGCTCACCTTGTTGCCGGACTCAAAGAAGATCACCGGAGGGTCGCCGGAGGATCACCGGCTGAAGCTTGGATGCCGGCAACTAGCTTGGACGGCGGCACAAAGCTGGGCGGCGGCTAGGGTTGGGCGTCGACCACTAGAGGAGAGAAGGGGTGGGCGGCAATTTGTGGATTGCTTGGATTAAGGGTTAACAAAACCCTTAAGCCCTATTTTATAGAGAACAAATTCTTTTAATGGTTATCGGATCATAACCAAAAACCCGTTAATCCACTTCATTAATTTAAGTTAAAATAAACCAAACCATGTTGGTCTATTTTAAGTTAAAACGAAACCGAACCAACTTTGGTTTATTCGTTTAAAACAAACTAAACCCCTTTGGTTTATTCTCCTCCATTGGATTAGAACCAAACCAATTTGGTTCATCTATCATGTCTTCATAAGACACGGCCAATCCACGCTTCAATTGCGATTGAAACGATTTCATTCTCGCTCCTTGTTTGGTCCAACCAAATCTAGTTTATCTCGGTCTGAGAATCTCATTCTCAAGCTCGTTTTAAATCCTTCGGATTACGCTCGTTGTGCGTGTGACCAAATAGGTTCTCGGTTTATGTTGGTCGTCTATAATTAACCATTAATTATAGAATGATCATGAGTGACACCTAGTAGTACATCATGATCCCCAATTAACCGAAAAGATCAACGGTTGATCCAGAACTATTTCTGAAACCCTTCAGCAGCTCAAATGAATCGTGTCCCATTCCCTTCACTCATCTTATACCCACTTGGTTAAGGACAAGGTCTATAGTGTCAGTCCCCACTAGGTTGACTACGTCACACCTAGCCCAATTATCATTTCCTCGTCCTACGGATTATAATTACTGCACATGTATCCAATAGTACTTTACTCTAAACATGTAATGCTTTGGCCAAAGACTTTAGTAACAATCTACGAGAGGCCATGGGTATACATCTCCTCACAAGGAGTGGTGAATCCTTTATAGGCTATTCAAACACCTTCGATCACTTCGACTTATACCCAATCATCCCGGATCCACATCTCCTCAGAGATGCTTTCTTAAGATGTCAAAGCATAAGTCTTTATGACCAATGATGACTTGAATACCGCAAGTTAAAGGAACATCACACTTAAGTTGCAGTAAGAACTTCATTGACATATCTATATATGCAGAGAACCATATGAAGTCTTACGGCTGGTCACTCCAATGAACTAGTTACCATAACTAGCATCCACGATTAACTCCGAACATCACAATGTCTCCAGCTAGTGAGAATCAGCTACTAGGATACACCAAGGAGTTTACCTCGTGCTAGTCTCGACAGAATCGATGGTGTCCAAATCCATCAATTCATCGACTAGGGATAATTCTGACACATCACAATTACACATGTAGAGATACTCACTAGTTGTGATCCAATCACAAATTCTCTCATACTGTGAATCGTAGCGTGGACATTCAGTAAATGAGTTTAAGATCTAATCAAATACATGAAAACATGTATACTCAAATAGTGAATCTTCATTTATCATATAAATGGTTCAAACATAAGGCGATTGCCTTAGGACATCTCTCATATATTACTAACAAACTCCCACTTGGCCTAATGCCAATTGCTACGGTATCCAATACCATATACTCTAACATGACCGTCAAACTTACTTTGAGGTAATGCCTTAGTCAAAGGATCCGCTAAGTTCCTTTCAGTGGGGATCTTCTCGATTTGTATTTCCTTCCTACTAATGATTTCTCTGATCAAATGATAGCGGCGAAGCACATGTTTGGATCGTTGATGAGACCTTGGCTCTTTCGCCTGTGTAATTGCTCCATTGTTGTCACAGTAGACCGGTATTGCTTCAACAATGGCTGGAACCACACCAAGTTCATAAATGAACTTCTTGATCCAAACTGCTTCTTTTGTTGCTTCCGAAGCTGCAATGTATTCTTCCTCAGTGGTAGAATTTGCTACAGTGTCTTGTTTGGAACTTTTCCAACTCACTGTGCCCCCATTCAAGGTGAACAGGTATCCAGACTGAGACTTGGAATCATCCTTGTCTGTCTGGAAGCTAGCATCCGTATACCCGCGTATCACCATGTCCCCTTCTCCATATATTAGGAACACATCCTTAGTTCTTCTCAAGTACTTAAGGATTGTCTTAACAGCCGCCCAATGATCCATTCCTGGATCAGACTGGTATCTACTCGTGACACTCAGGGCATACGATACATCGGGCCTCGTACATAACATAGCATACATGATAGATCCTATTGCGGATGCATAGTGAATCTTACTCATGCAAATCCTCTCGTCTTCTGTGCGCGGACACATAAACTTAGAAAGGTGTATCCCATGCCTGATGGGTAGGAAACCTTTCTTGGATTCCGACATGCTAAACCTCTTTAGAACTCGGTCTATATATGTAGACTGCGAAAGACCAAGCAACCGTTTTGATCTATCTCTATAGATCTTAATCCCGAGGATGTAGGTTGCTTCTCCCAGGTCTTTCATGGAGAATGTCTTGGACAACCAAATCTCAACTGACTGTATGACTGAAACATCGGATCCTATAAGTAATATGTCATCAACATACAATACTAGGAACACGACTGCACTCCCACTAACCTTCTTGTACACACAGGTTCGTCTGGATTTTGTGAGAAATCAAACTTTTTGATTGTCTCATCAAAACGGATATTCCAGCTCCTGGATGCTTGCTTCAATCCATATATGGACCGTCGCAATTTGCATACCTTGGTTTTATCAACTGATGTGAAACCCTCAGGTTGTATCATATACACATCCTCGAGCAGGTTTCCATTAAGGGAAGCTGTTTTCACATCCATTTTCCATATCTCATAATCATAATGAGCTGCTATGGCCAGGAGCATCCGAATGAATTTAAGCATAGCAACAGGCGAATAGGTTTCGTCATAATCAACACCTTGCTTTTGACGATATCCTTTCACCATTAATCTAGCCTTATAGGTAATCACATTACCATCCATGTCAGTTTTCTTCTTGAAAACCCACTTGCACCCTATAGGCTTGATGCCTTCAGGTGGGTCAACCAAGTTCCAAACTTGGTTTTCATACATGGAATCCATTTTCGACTTCATGGCTTCAAGCCACTTATCCCTTTCTGAACTTGCCAGAACTTCTTCATAACTGGTAGGCTCCTCATCATCAATGAGTAACACGTCGTTCGATTCACTTACGAGAAATCCATATCTCTCAGGAATATTGCGTGTTCTACCAGATCTACGAATATGTGATGTTTCAATAGGTCCAACCGATTGCTCATCACTATGAGTTATCAGCAGTTGTGCTTCACCAGGTATCTCATCGATGTCTATTTGAGTCTCTCGAGCCTCCTCAAGCTCGACGACACTCCCACTATTTTCTTGCAAGAGAAACTCTTTCTCTAGAAACACAGCATGCCTTGAAATAAACACCTTTTGTTCCACAGGATGATAGAATTGGTAACCCCTTGTTTCCTTAGGGTATCCAATAAATAGACATTTATTAGACTTAGCATCCAATTTGTCTGATACAGTCCGCTTCACATAAGCAGGACAACCCCATATCTTCAAGTAAGATACATGAGGTTTCTTACTATTCCATATCTCATATGAAGTAGTAGAGACTACCTTTGTTGACCTTTGTTGGCTGTCTGAAGTGCATAGCCCCAAAAGGACTTGGAAAGATTCGTATGGTTCATCATTGACCTGACCATGTCCAACAAGGTCCGGTTACACCTCTCAGATACACCATTATGTTGTGGTGTATATGGAGGAGTCCATTGAGACAATATACCATTGTCTCTTAGATAATCTAGAAACTCTTGACTTAAGTATTCACCACCTCGATCCGATTGAAGTATTTTAATACTCTTGTCATATTGTTTCTCTACTTCATTTCTGAACTCTTTGAACCTTTCAAAGGCTTCAGACTTGTGTTTCATCAAGAACACATACCCAAACCGTGAGTGATCATCGGTGAAGGTAATGAAGTTGGTATAGCCCCCTAAAGCTTGAGTTGACATAGGTCCACATACATCAGTATGTATTAGACCTAACAACTCTCCCACTGGTTCACCTTTTCCTGTAAAAGGTAACTTAGTCATCTTGCCTTTTAAGCATGATTCGCATGTATCGTATGAATCCAATTCAAACGATCCAGAATTCCACATCGGTGTAATTCGGACATGTGTTTCTTACTTGCATGGCCAAGACGACAATGGCACATGTAGGAGTCTAATTGATTATCCTTTTGAGCACGTTTGTTGCTCACTTCGATATTGAAAATGTTACTGGATACGTCCAATGTATAAATACCATTGCTTAAAGTTCCAGTCCCATAAAGAACGCCATTTAAAGTAATGTAACAAAAATTGTTACTAAAAGTTAAATGGTGCCCATTTCTATTTAAACAAGAAATAGAAATGATGTTCTTTATCAACGAAGGAACATAAAAGCAATTGTATAGTTCTAAGACAAGTCCTATAGGGAGTTTCAACAAATATGTTCCGATGGTGAGTGTAGCAACCTTTGCTCCATTCCTAACACGTAAATTTGACTCTCCCTTGACGAGTCTTCTTCTATTCCTTAGCCAATGTATGTCATTACATATATGTGAGCCACACCCAATATCCAATACCCAAGTGTTTGAGGAAATAGAATGACAATCAATAATGAAGATATCTGAAGAAGATGGGGCATCCGATGCCTTATCCTTCTTCACGGACTCATGATAAATCTTCCAATTTCTTCAGCAATGGCCCTCCTTGCCATAATGATGGCAAGTGCCCTTTTGAGCTGGTTTTGCCTTTTTAGCCCTTTTCTTCCCCTTCTGCTATTCCTTTGACTTCCTCTTAGAACCTTTCTTCGAGGAATCAACTTACAACACTGTCCCCTGCTCATGCTTCTCAGAAGGCTCCACAGTCTTCAGCATGTTGAGCAGTACCATAGATGAACCTTCTTGCATCTCAGAGGTGAAGAGGAGCTTTGGAGACTTCGAACGTTTCGAATCTCACTTGGTCATCAAACAACTCATAAAGATGAAAGACTATGGAATGAGCATCCATATGCTCATGCTGCTTCCGCAGCTCATGTACCATCGCGGCTAGCATGATGCAACTTGCCAGTTCAGAATCAGTCACATGTTTCTGATAGACCAACAATTGGTCCGGAGTTGCATCATCACTAGGATGGGTGGGAAGAGGCGCTTCGAGGACATACACAAGATTTTCACCTTGAGAATAATTCTCAAGTTTCTAAACCAGTCCAAGAAGTTTGGCCCAGTCAATTTATTTGAATCCAAGATAGAGTGCAAATTCAAAGACATCATGATCAATCAATTATCCTAGAAATACAACTCGAGGATATACGAGAAAGATGATTTAAAATGCATCAATATACATTCATAAATCCCATTCATTTTTCGAATTTCAAAAACCCCAAAATCACTTCGGGAGATCGTAGGTCCATCTCTGAATGGCCTAATATCCAACATAGATATGAACAACCTTGGAGAGAGTCCAACAAGCCATTCATAACTACGATGGTAGGTATCAAATATACCGATTGGATATCACGTATATGCAACTATCACAATGTGCTATCAACTAATTGAATGTTCACACATACATCGGGTTGTTAACACATTAACAAGTATGCATCATATGCATAGCACCCAACTTCACCTCCCTTCACATCGACCTTGGAGAGAGTCCAACAAGCTGATGCTCCAGGTTAAAGCCAACCCATTAATCGAGAAATAGTTTTAATATGGTTAGAGCGCATTCAACCAATTATCCCGGCTTGGAGAGAGTCCAACAACCAAAGCTAACGATTGACCTCTGACTCTTACCATATTAGTATTAAACTATTCCATGGTTTGAACATGTTCGGGTTCGAGCCGGGCTTGGAGAGAGTCCAACAACCCAAACAAGAAACGAAACTCTGGTTCTAACCATATTAATGGAAGGTGTAGGCTTTAATATTGAGTAAGGGTTTTTTATGTCTCATCATCTTTGCATGAAAATAACTATTATCTACATAACATGACATACATGACATATATCTACATGTCACGACACGCATGACATAATGATATGCATCTAATGCAATTACATGACATACAATTATGACATGTACAAAATTTCCTTATATGTCATAACTATTTATGGAAATAAAATATGTTTGAGATTTGATTCTCCAAATCAAATCATGATTAAATTAGGAAACAAATTTCCAAATCTAATCACATAATTTATTTGTGGAAAGTGTTGATTAAGGAAAGTCAATTTAGGAAACAAATTTCCTAAATCATCAAAACTACTTATGGAAATAAAATATTTTAAGATTTGATTTCCCAAATCAAATCATGATTAAATTAGGAAACAAATTTCCAAATCTAATCAAATATTTTATTTATGGAAAATATTAATTTACATAATTACTTCTAACATTCCTAAAGTAGAAGATTTCCATAAATACTTCTAGACTTTCCAAAATTAAAAATTTCCATAAATACTTCTAACTTTCCAAAAGTAGAAAATTTTCATAAATACCAATATGACTATTGCAAAACAATTTTATAATTATGTCGAAACACAACCTGGGCTCTGATACCATTGTTGGGTTTCCGACACCGCGGCGAGTGTGTGTTCGAACATTGTTCGTAAACATGTGCACAGCGGAAGAAATAAAAATAATAAATCTAATTTATTACAACACACACACCACACGCATGCATAGTACAACATGTGTAGACATAACCGTAAATTCAAATTTTGCAATAAAAGGAAATTTATACTACGTATACCTAACGTATCACATGTAGCGGGAAAGGCATCAACCGGAACGATCCTCGCTAGAATCGTCTCTATCCGTATCCACGACGAGTATCTTCAGGATGACTTCACAAAGTCACGAGCCTCATCTTTGTACGAGTTACTAGCCTCGTGTTGAAGATGATGTGATCGAGAGAAGATCACGATCCGAATCAAAATTCGGATCCAAAACGAGTCCTCAAAAACTCGCTTCTCCGGAGAGGTATTCGCCAACCATTTGTCGAATCCTTCGTCCTCCACCTGAGGATTACCGGAGATCGAATCCCCGACAAGGAAGCCACTGTCGAAGCTCCAAACGTCGTCCAAATGATGCTCCGACATGAAATAAACAAGGTGTCCAGAAAACTAGACAGCTTTGGTGGAGGAATAGGGGTCGGCCAAATAAGGAAGCTTGATGCTCACCTTGTCGCCGGACTCAAAGAAGATCACCGGAGGGTCGCCAGAGGATCACCGACTGAAGCTTGGATGCTGGTAACTAGCTTGGATGGCGGCACAAAGTTGGGCGGTGGCTAGGGTTGGGCGCCAACCACTATAGGAGAGGAGGGGTGGGCGGCAACTTGTGGATTGCTTGGATTAGGGCTTAACAAAACCCTTAAGCCCTATTTTATAGAGAACAAATTCTCTTAATGGTTATCGGATCATAACCAAAAACCCGTTAACCCACTCCATTAATTTAAGTTAAAATAAACCAAACCATGTTGGTCTATTTTAAGTTAAAACGAACCGAACCAACTTTGGTTCATTCGTTTAAAACAAACCAAACCCCTTTGGTTTATTCTCCTCCATTAGATTAGAACCAAATCAATTTGGTTCATCTATCATGTCTTCCTAAGACACGGCCCATCCACGCTTCCATTGCGACTGAAACAATTTCATGCTCGCTCCTTGTTTGGTCCAACCAAACCTAGTTTCTCTCGGTCTGAGAATCTCATTCTCAAGCTCGTTTTAAATCCTTCGGATTACTCTCGTTGTGGATGTGACCAAATAGGTTCTCGGTTTATGTTGGCCGTCTATAATTAACCATTAATTATAGAACGATCATGAGTGGCACCTAGTAGTACATCTTGATCCGCAATTAATCAAAAAGATCAATGGTTGATCCAGAACTATTTTTGAAACCCTTCAGCAACTCGAATGAATCGTGCCCCATTCCCTTCACTCATCTTATACCCACTTGGCTCAAGACATGGTCTATAGTGTCAGTCCCCACTAGGTTGACTATGTCACACCTAGCCCAAGTATCATTTCCTCGTTCTACGGATTCTAGTTACTGCACATGTATCCAAGAGTACCT
Source organism: Wurfbainia villosa (assembly GCA_025175895.1). Lineage (NCBI taxonomy): Eukaryota > Viridiplantae > Streptophyta > Magnoliopsida > Zingiberales > Zingiberaceae > Wurfbainia > Wurfbainia villosa. Next base: position 29,311,156 of record CM045992.1, on the reverse strand, counting down.
TACTCTAAACATATAATTCTTTGGCCAAAGACTTTAGTAAAAATCCGACGAGAGGCCATGGGTGTACATCTCCTCGCAAGGAGTGGTGAATCCTTTATAGGCTATTCAAACACCTTCGATCACTTCGACTTATACCCAATCATCCCGGGTCCACATCTCCTCAGAGATGCTTGCTTAAGATGTCAAAGCATAAGTCTTTATGATCAAGATGACTTGAATATCGCAAGTCAAAGGAACATCACACTTAAGCTGCAGTAAGAACTTCATTGACATATCTATATATGCAGAGAACCATATGAAGTCTTACGGCTGGTCACTCCAATTAACTAGTTACCATAACTAGCATCCACGATTAACTCTGAACATCACAATGTCTCCAGCCAGTGAGAATCAGCTGCTTGGATACACCAAGGAGTATACCTCGTGCTAGTCTCTACAGAATCGATGGTGTCCAAATCCATCAATTCATCGACTAGGGATAATTCCGACACTTCACAATTACACATGTAAAGATACTCACTAGTTGTGATCCAATCACAAATTCTCTCATATTGTGAATCGTAGAGTGGACATTCATTAAATGAGTTTAAGATCTAATCAAATACATGAAAACATGTATACTCAAATAGTGAATCTTTATTTATCATATAAATGGTTCAAACATAAGGCGATTGCCTTAGGACATCTCTCATATATTACTAACAATTCACACTTCCAACTAACGAAGTGGGTGAATCTTTGGATTATGACCAATGGACCAATGCTACAAAAAGACAAGTCGAAGCCGACGCCAAGGCGACTCAAATCCTCTAATGCGGCTTGTCCAAGGAGGAGCTTAATCGCGTCGGCCCCTTCATCAGTGCAAAGGATCTTTGGACAAAATTAGTGGAGCTACAAGAAGGGACCGATGAAGCCAAGGTATCTAAACGCGATCTCTTGTTCAATAAGTTATATAATCTAAAAATGCAGGAACACGAGACGGCGATGCAACTTCATGCCCGCGTTCAAGATATCATCAACAACCTACACGCAATCGGACAAAGGGTCAAAAACCGTGACCTTATTAGGTATGTACTAAACTCATTTCCTAAGACTACCTTGTGGGCATCCATGGTCGATGCCTAGAAGGTCTCCAAGGATCTTTCAAAACTTAGATTAGATGAGTTGTTTTTCTATTTCAAACTCCACAAACAGTCTAACTCAGAACCCGAGAAGGGTATAGCACTTTTTGCAGGTTCAAAGAAGAAAACCGCGAGCAAGCCACCCCCGAAGGAGGAAGAAGATGAGTCTGATTTGGAGGTTTACTCGAAAATGGAGGCTGAACTAGTCAACCTAGTTCGGAGGATGGTCAAGGGCCGAAAGCGAACCATCACTCGACCCAACAAAGGTAAGCCTAAAAGTTCTAACATTAGATGTTACGAATGCAACAGGTTTGGACACATCAAGTCTGAATGTCTGAAGCTTAAGAACAAGGCACCGAAACACAAAAAGGCACTCAATGCTACATGGGAAGAAGCGTCCGAGGAAGAAGACGATGATCGCATCTTCATGGATAAACTGGTTGAATCGGAGATGGAGTCGGAACTGAAAACACGAATCTGAAATCGAAGACGAATTGGATTGCGAAGCTCTATTCAAGACAAGCCACGGATACACATTCGGTTCAAAAGATACACTCAAGGTAAGTCGATCCCTTATTAGTACTCTTTACAGTGCAATTAAATTTTTAACTAGAAAATTAGCTAAGTCCGAGTCCAAGGTCGAGACCCTGGTTGAGGAGGTTAAACTCCTCAAACACGAGGTCTCCCTAACCTCTTCGACTAGTCGAGTTTGAGAGGAGGACTCAACTCGGGTTGAAAAGCTCAAAGTTGAGAACCCACTCTTGAAAAGTAAAGTCGAAGATCTTAGGAAGACGTTGGAAAGGTTTACTTTGGGATCCAAGGGACTTGACCTCCTACTTGGATCGCAAAGGGCCGTGTACAACAAGGCTGGACTAGAGTTTAGCTCAAATACGACCAACAAGTCGTATATGTCGATTGTAAGTCGACATAAAAAATGTGTCAAAGCATGAGTCTAAGACCGCCTTGATTTCAAACTTAGGATCGAACCAATACTGGGTTCTCAAGGGCCAAATCCACTATGTGGAGAGATCGAACTGATTCAACGGTCTAGGGGGAGCCAGTACAAAACTTGTTTGTGCCTTAACTTAGAAATTGCATGCTTAGGTTCTTTCTTTATTTATTTTCCTTTTAGAATGATTAGATAGGACTATAACTCATCAATACTTGGTAGCATAGTACCAGGATGCGGCGAGATGATAGTACGCTATGAAAGCGGAGTCTTATGTATTCGGGCTAGATAAGGCGTATCTAGTTCGGTGCACTTGACCAAGTCGAACTAGCTGAAGCTACCTCACCGTATCCTAGACTAGTTAGACCAGGAAGTGGTCTTAGGTGAGTCAAGTCTCTATTTTCTTGAAAATGGCTTTGTCTAAAGAAGTGGTCATTTTTCCGATCAAAGAAGGCCTCTGTGCCTCGCCACGACCTAGAAGCCATAATCTTGAAAAGGTGACTTGATGAGCTTAAGGTCAAATCCGAATCTAACGTAAGGTTGACGAGTGTTCAAGTCATCAAATCTAAATTAAGTAAAATTGGAAGTCATCTCACAAGAACATATAGGGTTAACATGCTTGATCATGTAGACATGGGTGAGATGATTTAGGTTAATAATTTTCAACCAACCTTCAATAATTCCAATATCCGATCCAACTACCTTGCGTGTAGGATCAATGGATGTTGGACAGTGGTTGCTCCCGACACATGACCAGGATCAACTCAAGTTTTCGAAGCTTCGATTCAAACGATAAGGATCGGTAGCCTTCGGAAACAATGGTAAGCTCAAAATCATTAGATCAGGTGATATTGAGCTCAACTCTAACTTTATTACTCAAAATATCTTATTGGTAGAAAATTTTCAATATAATTTACTTAGTGTAAGCCAATTGTATGATAATAACTTTAAGGTCATATTTCTAGAAAATGAATGCATAATTAATTTAACCATTCTAAGGGAACTAGAAATAACAATATTTATATTATTAATTTAACTAACTCCTCAACCAAGTGTCTTATGACACGACAAGAGGAATCGTGGTTGTAACGCCCGCCCTTCCCATCCTCCTAACACACATCCTATAGACGGGCGGTGGCGCTATGCGATCATACATAAATGCATATAACAGCGGAAGCATTTAAAAACTTTACAACTTTTAACTCTAATTATATTAACCCAATCAACCTAACAATTTAATCATGGCAAAAGGCCTTAGCAATTTATTTAACTAAACATGTATTAACCATTTCAAGGTTCATAAAAATAAACATGAGTAACAACCATAGAAAGCATTAACTTCTCCTAACAATTTACACATAAAATGAAAATCATGCATAAGTCTGTATATGAAAAATGATCTCGTCCACCATGCCACTGCCACACACATCTTTGCCCCTCCTGCTACTCCCTTTAATTTATCCATTCCTTGCCCTTTCCTGCAGTACAAGGAAAATAAACTGTAAGCACATAGGCTTAGTAAGACCTTTCCTACTCACAAAAACATGCATCATGAATTAAACGTAAAATAATGACATGTTCGTTTAAACAACATATGAGCACAACATTTATTTAAAGTAGAGACATGATCAATTTAGGAAAAGAACATAAACTTAGCATTTTCATCGCAACAGTACATTGTCTATAAACATGATAATTCAATGAACATAAAATGGTATATGCAGGATTCTCTTTGAAAACATATAGTTTATATACTTAAACATAATCTCAACATATTGGACCCGACATTGTACCACATACATCATTCGCATGCATCCTAAATAGATCCGAGGTAGCTAATCCCGAACCAACTAGGTTACTAGGTCTGTACTATGTCCGTCGACCTAGGGGCAACCTTGGAGCCCATCCCGTGGACCTTGTTAGGGTCCGGTACAAGCCATGCATAAAGTAAAATAACATACATGTTCTTTTTCCTAAAGAGTGTTCTTGTCCCTACTCTTAGGGAAATATTTCTTAGACATTTCATATACGTGAGTCATGCCTAACATGGGTGAAAACATAAGCATGTAGCATAGCATAAATTGGCATGAGTACAATTTAACATGGCATAAGGTAGTGACATAAGGAAAATTAAGCTAACATAAATAGAAATCATCAAATCAAAATCTTGTTACAAGCACAAGAAGATTCATGCAAGCCTACCAAACTGACACATCATTTACAATAAAATATGCAGAAAATTTAAGAAATATATACAAATCTTTGAAAATATTAACTAAGTACAATGGATTAACACAAATTAGCATTTCCCCAAAAATATAAATAGACAGATGTTTCGTTCTTATAATAATAAGATGACTTTACCAATGCCAGCACACCGACTTACTATCCCTAGTAAGATCCTCCAGTACTCCTAATAAGACTGTTGGGGTTTACAATTTGTTGGAGCTAAATAAAACTTATGTTGAATCAATAGACACATTTCCTTGGCTACATTTTGATACAACAAACTGTCATAGCACATGGAATCAAGCCAAACCAACTCAATATATATTTTGGTTTGACCAATTTGATGTGAGATGAAAAAAAACATCAACTACTATTATTTTGGTTAATTATTACTAAGATTGCTTCTGAAATTTGGTTCCCCTTAAGCTAAAAAAAGAGTTTCATAAGATTATTCAAGAATAATTTCTCTAATCCTATTAGTCAAACCTTCTACACATAGTTCTAGATTCTTTCGTTCAAAATCAAGCATACAACATTACATCGTAAGCACTTATACTGCAGGTGAGGGGATACTTACATCCTACAATTTTTTATCAATTTATACCATTAGATTTCGTAAAGAAAAGATCTCCTTCGTATTCCTTTACTTTAGCATGATCCTCTACCAAGTTCTTAAGGAGAACCCTCTTGAAAGTCCCCTCTTGAATTATCTTACGGTGGAGAAATTATAGAAGCTCTCCTTTTTTTTTCTTTTGTTTTCATCGGTGGAGAGAGGATCGACGTTTGGAAAAAATGAGAGAGAGAGATGAGAGGTGGTGGGAGAGAAGAGGAGGTGTGGGTGTTGGTCGGCGTTGGGAGAGAAGAGGTGGAGAGAGAGCATGGGTGGGCGACTGGAAAAAAAATGAGAGAGAAAAAATAAAAGAAATCTGTATATATAAATTAGGATTTTTCTTAACCTAATTACCCCTTTAAATAATTAGTCAAATTAACTAATCTCTTCTTTTTTCGCCTATAGATATATTTTGTTGTATTCTACTCATTGGTAATCTTATGACTTAGTGGTGGGAAGCCTATTCCCCCAAATCAATGGTTCATGGTTCAAGTCTCGACTACGAACTATTTATTCATCTTTTTTTATTCTTATATATATATATATATATATATATATATATATATATATATATATATATATATATATATATATATATATATATTTCCTTTAAATAAAAATATAGTAACTAAATTTTGGGATGTTACAATCCCTTATACCTTATAAAAGTTTCGTCCTCGAAACTTAGAACAACTCGGGGTACTTTTGCTTCATGTCATCCTCACGTTCCCAGGTGGATTCTTCGTATCGTTGACTTTGCCATAGGACCTTCACTAAGGGTACTTCTTTATTCCTTAGTCTTTTGACTCCTCGGTCTAGTATCCGGATAGGTCGACTTTCATAGCTCAGGTCCTCTTGAATTTGCACTGTCTGTGGCTCGACCACTTGGTCAGTACTGGAAATGCACTTCTTAAGCATCGAGACATGGAACACGTTGTGAATAGAAGACATCTCCTGAGGTAGTCCTAGCTCGTAAGCTACCTTGCCAACTCTTTTCAGGATCTTGTACGGTCCTACGTATCGCGGACTTAGCTTTCCTTTCTTCCCGAATCTCATTATTTCTTTCATAGGAGCTACCCGGAGAAATACCAAATCTCCAACATTGAATTCCAAAGGTCTACGTTGCTGATCCACATAGTTCTTTTGTCGACTCTGAGCAGTTTCAATTCTTTGGCGGATGTTCTGTATAGCTCGGGTGGTGTCATCAATGAAATCTGTCTAGAGTCCCATCCCCTTCTTTTCACCACCATCGTATCGGCATATAGGAGATCTACATTTCCTCTCGTATAGAGCCTTGTAGGGGGCCATTCCAATAGTAGCTTGGTAGCTATTGTTGTAGGCGAATTCTGCCAAGCATAAGTATCGGCACCAGCTCCCTTTGAAATCTAGGGTGCAAGCTCGTAACATATCCTCCAGTACTTGATTTACCCTTTTGGTCTGTCCGTCTGTCTGAGGATGGAAGGCAGTATTGAATAATAGCTTCGTGCCAAGGGCCTTCTGAACACATTCCCAGAAATGAGAAATAAAATGACCATCTCTGTCAGAAATGATGATCTTAGGAATCCCATGTAATCTGATAATTTCCTTAGCATATAATTGAGCTAGTTGCTCAGTCGAATAGGTCATCTTGATTGCTAAGAAGTGGGCAGACTTTGTCAATCTGTCCACAATTACCCATATAGCATCATATCCGTTTGTCATCTTGGGCAATCCTGAGATGAAATCCATAGAAATATCTTCCCATTTCCATTCTAGAATTTGGATCGGCTGTAGTGTTCCTCCAGTCTCTGGTGTTCTACTTTAACCCTCTAGCAGGTCAGGCAAGTACTGACGTACTGAGCCACATCTCTTTTCATACCAACCACCAGAATTTTCTTTTGAGATCTTGGTACATCTTGGTGGTTCCAGGATGCATCGCATAAGGAGTTCCGTGAGCTTCCTCCAATATCTTCTTCCGTAATTCTGGATCATCGGGAATACACAAGCGATCCCTGAGGTAGAGTATTCCACTATCAGAGATACGAAACCCATCATCCTTTCCTTCTAGGACCTCTTGCTTGATCCTCTGAATGCTTGGGTCACGGGTTTGCTTTTCCAATATATCATCGAACAACGTCGGTACTATCGTCGTAGTCGAGAGCTATCCGAAAATGATTTCAACCCCGTAATGCATAATTTCTTTTTCTAACGGCTGAGATAATACTGATAGAGACATCAAGGTGGCGCAGGACTTCCTGCTGAGTGCATCAGCCACCTTGTTCGCTTTTCTTGGATGGTAGAAGATCTCGCAGTCATAATCCTTGATGAGCTCGAGCCATCTGCGTTGTCTCATGTTCAGGTCCTTCTGTGTGAAGAAATATTTCAGACTCTGGTGGTCTGTAAAAATCCTACACTGAGCTCCATATAGATAATGCCTCCATGTTTTTAGAGCAAAGACCACGACCGCTAGCTCTAGATCATGAGTGGGATAATTCCTTTCATGTTCCTTGAGTTGCCTAGAGGCGTAGGCAATGACCTTGCCATTCTGCATGAGCCTAGCTTCGTTACTGTTCGGAAGAGCAAGGATTGGAGCACTGGTTAGTCTCTTTTTCAATTCTGTGAAACTCTTCTCGCAGGCGTCCGTCCATTCATACTTTTTGTTCTTTCTGGTGAGAACTGTCATAGGGGCTGCAATTCTAGAGCAGTTCTCTACAAACTTCCTATAGTAGCTTGCTAGCCCAAGAAAACTTCTGATCTCGCTGGCATTCTTTGGCCTGTTCCAGTTACTCACAGCTTCAATCTTTATTGGGTCTACCATCACTCCGTGCTTGGATATAACATGACCCAAAAATGATACTTGATTGAGCCAGAACTCGCATTTAGATAACCTTGCATACAACTGCTTTTCTCGAAGAATCTGTAATACCATATTCAGGTGTTCTGCGTGCTCTTCTTGGGTTCTCGAATATATCAGTATATCGTCGATGAAAATGATTACAAATTTGTCGAGGAATGCCGAGAATACCCGATTCATCAGATCCATGAACATAGCAGGTGCATTTATTTAAAGTAGAGACATGATCAATTTAGGAAAAGAACATAAACTTAGCATTTTCATTGCAACAGTACATTTGTCTCTAAACATGATAACTCGATGAACATAAAATGGTATATGCAGGATGCTCTTTGAAAACATATAGTTTATATACTTAAACATAATCTCAATATATTGGGCCCGACATTGTACCACATACATCATTCGCGCGCATCCTAAATAGATCCGAGGTAACTAATCCCGAACCTACTAGGTTACTAGGTCCGTACTATGTCCGTCGACCTAGGGGCAACCTTGGAGCCCATCCTGTGGACCTTGTTAGGGTCCGGTACAAGCCATGCATAAAGTAAAATAACATACATGTTCTTTGTCCTAAAGAGTGTTCTTGTCCCCACTCATAGGGAAACATTTCTTAGACATTTCATATACGTGAGTCATGCCTAACATAGGTGAAAACATAAGCATGTAGCATAGCATAAATTGGCATGAGTACAATTTAACATGGCATAAGGTAGTGACATAAGGAAAATTAAGCTAAAATAAATAGAAATCATCAAATCAAAACCTTGTTACAAGCACAAGAAGATTCATGCAAGCCTACCAAACTGACACATCCTTTATAAGAAAATATGCAGAAAATTTAAGAAATATATACAAATCATAGAAAATATTAACTAAGTACAATGGATTAACACAAATTAGAATTTCTCCAAAAATATAAATAGATAGATGTTTCGTTCTTATAATAATAAGATGACTTTACCAATGCCAGCACAACCACTTACTATCCCTAGCAAGATCCTCCAGTACTCTTAATAAGACTGCTGGGGTTTACAATTTGTTGGAACTAAATAAAACTTATGCTGAATCAATAGACATATTTCCTTGGCTAATATTTGACACAACAAACTGTCATAACACTTGGAATCAAGCCAAACCAACCCAATATATATTTTGGTTTGACCAATTTGATGTGAGATGAAAAAAAACATCAACTACTATTATTTTGGTTAATTATTACTAAGACAGCTTTTGAAATTTGGTGCCCCTTAAGCTAAAAAAAGAGTTTCATAAGATTGTTCAAGAATAATTTCTCTAATCATATTAGCCGAACCTTCTACACATAGTTCTAGATTCTTTCGTTCAAAATCAAGCATACAACATTACATCATAAGCACTTATACTGCATGTGAGGGGATACTTACATCCTACGCTTTTTTACCAATTTATTCCGTTAGATTTCGTAAAGAAAAGATCTCCTTCGTATTCCTTTTCTTTAGCATGATCCTCTACCAAGTTCTTAAGGAGATCCCTCTTGAAAGTCCCCTCTTGAATTATCTTACGGTGGAGAAATTATAGAAGTTCTCCCTTTTTTTTCTTTTGTTTTCTTCGGTGGAGAGAGGATCGACGTTTGAAAAAAATTAGAGAGAGAGATGAGAGTGTTGGAATGTATACAGAAAGCCTAGCTCTTTTTGTATGAACATTTTATTTTTGAATAAGAATCACATGATCATTGTTTGCACTTTATATATTTATTATATATGTGTGCATATTGTCTAATATTTTACATTGTAGATAACATGGTGCTTGGTGTGGCACAGAAGATCATGTTATCAGTCCCTTGTAAAATATAAGTAGAGGCTCACAACCAAGATGGTTTTGGACAAACCATTGGCATGGTTGTAGTGTAGCTTGGTATTGTTTTGTCTTGAACATAGAGTTACACTAGTACACTTAGGTGTATTGAGTAGGACTGACATAGAGGTGATTCGATTTAGTACTGACTACATAATAGAATCGGACCTCGGATATTATGTTGTACATGCTCTTAATCCCGGTATAATAACGGGCACATGTACTTAGTATTTATTTCTTTGATTTACCAGAGGGTGAGATTTAGATGGATTAAATCAATATGCCCGGTAAGTTGGGAAATGATATTATTTACATGGTGTGCCATTGATTATAGGAGGAAACCATGTCTTATATATTAGGTTGATGATGTCCCCTTGAGGAGCTCATAAGGTTCATCATGTAAACCCAGCTGGTTGACTTAGTCAACATGATGATAAGGTTGAGTGGTACTACTCGACGAATTAGATGTTAATTAATTGATGGTCAGTAAATCAATTAATTGACGGACATTCGATATCTTAAACACGGGGACATGAATGTACAAATAATATATGGAGCCCATATTAATTTATGGGGGTTGGTGAGGTAGTTCAATGATGATCCTCTAGTGGAATGGAACATCATTGATGGATCAAGTTTGTGTGGTTCCGATCCATCGGGTGGCCAAGATCCAACTCCTCCTTATGGTCCCTATCGTAGCCTAATATAATCCTTGTGAAGTCTTGATCCAAGAATGTAAAACAAAACCTAGAACCAACAGTTGGGATTAAATCCCTAGATCCGATGGTTAGGATGAAACCCTAGAACCAACGGTTGGGATTAAATCCCTAGATCCGACGGTTGGGATGAAACCGTAGATCCGACGGTTGGGATAAAACCCTAGATCCAACGGTGGAGATTAAATCTCTAGATCCGACGGTGGAGATTAAAGGAGGCTTAAGCCCAATTCTATAAATAGAAGGCTTAAGCTTGGGCGGCAAAATAATCAAATTGGAGTTAGGGTTTGGCTCTTCTCAAAGTGGGCGGCTAGGGTTTGGAGCTAGGTTTTGGGCGGCAACCTTCTTCCATCCAATTGTTGTCGGCGCCCATCTTCCTCCATCAAGACTTGGCCGGCGCCCATCCTTTTGGCCACTCTCTTATTCCTTGCCCGGCGGCTCTCCTTCCATTGGTGGCCGGCGTTCACTCCTCCATACTCTACAAGGTGGCCAGCGGTTCTCCTTCCATTGGTGGTCGGCGCTTCATCCACTTGTTCCTTGGCGGGCAGTTGCATCAAATTCCCTAACTTGGTGGCCAGTTCTAGAAAGGATAGGTATTTGTTGGTTCTTCTCTTTGTTCGCAGCGGACAAGGAAGGGAAGAACGCGATCTAGAAGGCTTCTACTCGTGGAGGATCTTCGTCCACACGTCGTCCACGAGAAGAATAGGACATATGGTAGAAGATCGTAAGGTATAAAGTTTTACAACTTTATTTTCAGATCTGAGCATGTTCTTATATGTGTTGATTATACATGTGTGCGTATGTATATATTTTGTATAATCATGGACCCCGAAGACAAACACAAAAACCGGCGATCCGTCCGTCGTCTCTTCCGCGGCTAACCAACTAGAAGAGTTGTGTGGCTTGAACAACTAGTTTATTCAAGCGACCACTCAAGTTGTTAGCACGACGACGAATTGGTTGTGCTAAGGAAACTCATCCCATCCGGATTAATTCTTTCATTAGTGAAAATTTTAATCCGGGGATATGGGAGCCAATGAGCCTCCGAAGCAACACCCTACAGAGAGGCGGTGGGAGAGAAGATGAGGTGTGGGTGTTGGTCGGCGTTGGGAGAGAAGAGGTGGAAAGAGAGCATGGGTGGGCAGTTGGAAAAAACAACGAGAGAGAAAAAATAAAAGAAATATATATATATAAATTAGGATTTTTCTTAACCTAATTACCCCTTTAAATAATTAGTCAAATTAACTAATCTCTTCTTTTTTTTTGCCTATAGATATATTTTGTTATATTCTACTCATTGGTAATCTTATGACTTAGTGGTGGGAAGCTTATTCCCCCAAATCAATGGTTCATGGTTCAAGCCTCGATTATGAACTATTTATTCATCTTTTTTTTTATTCTTATATATATATATATATATATATATATATATTTCCTTTAAATAAAAATATAGTAACTAAATTTTCGGATGTTACAGTGGTTGTGGCACCGACGACTCAGTCACTCGCACCCAAGACTCAACCACAAGATGAGTCAGAGTGACTTAGTCAGAGGTTTGCCTAACCTCAACAACTTGGATAATAAAATATGTAATGATTGTCAACAAGGTAAACAATATAGGACACAACATCAACTAACTAATCAAGAATGAACCAAAAGTTTTCTTGAGCTCCTACACATGGATCTATTTGATTCACACGGAGCTAAGTCACTTAATGGGAGTCAATTTTGCTTAGTCATAATTGACGACTATTCTAGATTTACTTGGGTTAGGTTCATCAAACACAAAAGTGATACCCTAGATCAATTAATCAACCTATTTAAACTAAGAGAAAATCAACAAAATCTTAAAATCAAAATACTTAGGAGTGATCATGGTGGTGAATTCGAGAATCACAGGTTTACAGAATTCTGTAACCTAAATGGATACCACCATGAGTTATTATGCCCTAGAATGCCACAACAGAATGGCCTAGTAGAACATAAAAAAAGAACCCTACAAGAAGCCGCTAGGACAATGTTAAACGAGTATAACCTACCCGATAGGTTTTGGGCAGAAGCTATTAGTACATCGTGCTATGTCCAAAATAGGATCCTTATGGTAAAGAGGCACCTTAAGAACTCGTATGAGATTAATTATGATAAAATACCTAACATCAAGTACTTTAGGGTATTTGGGTGTAAGGTACATATCCTAAATACTAAGGATTACCTAGGGAAATTTACATCCAAAACCTCTACTGGGATCTTTCTAGGATACTCGTCTATGAGTAGAGCTTATAGAGGATATAATCATGACACCCTTAGAGTCGAGGAGACTTTCAATGTAGTGTTTGATGAATGACACGAACCGACAAAACCCTCGGCAACCCCAATTAGTGAGCCGATTCATACCAGACTCAATTCCGATCCGGAGATCAAGTCTAGTATTAATCCTAACCTAAGTCAACCAAGTCATTCTATCAACCAAGTGGTAGATGACTCTAACCAAACTAGGACTCAAACAAGTCATCCTATCGACACAATGATAAATGACTCCAACCCAAATCAAACTAGGACTCAAATGAATCATCCGATCGATCAAGTGATAGGTGATCCAAGCCTAGAAGTTCGAACTAGAGCCTCATACCGGAACCTTAGTCAAATCTCCTTGATTTCCAAAATTGAACCCAAAACTATTGACCAAGCCCTTCTTGATCCCGATTGGATTATTGCAATGCAAGAAGAGCTGGCTCAATTCACTAGGAACAAAGTATGAGAATTAGTACCACCACCTAAAGATAAAACAATCATTGGAACAATGTGGGTGTTTAGAAATAAACTTGATGACAAAGGTGAAGTAGTTAGAAATAAACCTAGATTAGTTGCCAAAGGTTTTAGTCAAGTCGAAGGTTTAGATTATGACGAGACCTATGACCCTATAGCTAGATTAGAGTCCATTCGAATGTTATTAGCATATGCTGCACATTGAGGATTTAAGTTGTTTCAAATGGATGTAAAGTCAGCATTCTTAAATGGATATATTAAGGAAGAGGTAATTGTTAGTCAACCTCCCGGTTTCGAAAGTCTAGATAAATCCGACCATGTCCTTAGATTAAAGAAAGCCCTCTATGGACTCAAACAAGCTCTTCGAGCTAGGTACGAGAGGCTTTCAGTTTATCTTAAGTCCAAAGGATTTAACCAAGGTTTAGTTGACCCAACCCTTTTCGTAAAAATCGTAGGTAAATACATATTCATAGCCCAAATCTACGTAGATGATATCATCTTCGGAACCACCAACTCGATTCTACTAAACGAATTCATTTTACTTATGGAAAGCGAATTTGAAATGAATTTAGTAGGTGAGTTGAGTTTCTTCTTAGGTCTACAAATTAAACAAACTAAAGATGGAATATACCTACACCAATGCAAATATACTAGGAAATTAATTAAATGCTTGGGGATGCAAGATGCTAAAATTATTAATACCCCAATGTCAATGAATGTAAATATAGAAGAAGATGTAACCGGAAATCCAATTGACTTAAAACACTATAGGAGTGTGATAGGGAGTCTCCTTTACTTAACTGTAAGCCGACCTGATATCTTATTTGCAGTAAGTATGTGTGCAAGGTTCCAAACTTGTGCCAAGGAGTCTCACCTAACTCTAGTCAAGCGTATCCTTAGATATCTAAAGGGTACACTTAATATCGGTATTTGGTACCCTAGATCTACCGAGTTCGAACTAACCGACTACTCCGACTCGGACTATGATGGTAGTAAGCTCGATAGAAAGAGTATGAGTGGTTGTTGTCAACTTCTTGGCTCAAGTCTAGTGAGTTGGTGTAGTAGGAAGCAACACTGTGTTGTCTTATCTACCACCGAAGTCGAATACATCGCGATGGGTGAGTGTGTTACTCAGCTTCTTTGGATGAAGCACACTCTCCGAGATTTTAAGTTAGACTTTACAAACACTAAAATTCACGTAGATAACATTAGCTCAATTAACCTAACTAAGAATCCAATATGTCATTCTAGGACCAAACATATAGAGGTCAAACACCATTTCATGGTCAAACACCATTTCATTCGAGAACATGTGGCCAACGGAGCCATACAACTCGAATACGTCAAATTGAAGTCCAACTTGGCAGCCCTGTTTACTAAACCCCTACCCGAAGCCGAATTCAGTCTATTAAGATGAAAATTAGGCATGTGTGTAGTAGAATAGGAATTTACAAATTATATTTTCATATTACTATTACTACTTTTTCATGGAACTAGCATAGGACATACCTTAGATATCATGCACCTATAGATTTAAGGAGCCAATACATCTCACAACACATAGGACTAATGTGTTTGTGTACTTAGCCACGTAGATGGGCGTGAGATGTTAGGACCTTACTCCTAGTTCCAGATGTAGAGCTAGTGCATCGCTATGAACCACGAAGTATAATTATATATATTAACCGACTTTGACCAGGACTTGTTGATCTATCATATCAATCAAGTCAAATAAGAGTCGAACATTTTATAGATGAGCTTATTTTCAGTATATTATTTTCAAAATAATATGGAACATGATTGGACTTAAAATTTAATACCTATAGTTTTTCAAAACCCTCCACTCCTTTCGATAAATGGCAAAAGGGGGAGAAAAAGGCCAAAGTTAAGGGATCAATATTTTCTTTTTTTTTTGGCCAAAGTTAAGGGATCAATTTTTTTTACTTCATACTTATTCACATGGCCAAAAGTTAAGTAAATGTTTACTTAACTTTAAGTTTTGGAAATTTACTTAACTTTAATTTTTACAACTTAATTTGTTTGAGTTAACAAAAGGGTCTTTCAAGACTCACCCTCGGTCAAGGGGGATGTTTTCTCAAGGGGGAGTACTTGAAGAAAATCCTTACTACTCCTACTTAATCTTTATTATTCTTGTTTCTCATGCATATTATCTTCTTAACTTTGTATGTGGGTTTGCCATAGATCAAAACGGGGGAGATTGTTGGTGCAGTAGGCACCTAAGTCAAACCTGAGTTTTGATTATAGCAAACGATACAAAGTTAAGCTCATATTGTTATCTCACGAGCTAAATTGAGTGTGCAAAAAAACGCCAACGCTGGAGCTGAAGGCTAGCGACACCCGGAGGAAGCCGCGGTGGTCGGGCTACACTCGAGTGATTTCGGAGGAAGCTGAAGGAATCGAGTGGAAGGCTGGAAGCGAAAGTGACACAATAAGTATCGAGGTAAGCTCGTGTGTGTAAGCGTAAGTGAGGTCGTATCCTCCTTACGAGGATGGTCTTAAGCGTAGATCCGACCCAGGACATCCCATGGATGGTCTAGGTCGAGATCGGACAGTCGGAGGCCATCGAAATTATGTTTTTGTTGAGCTAACTTTGACTTACAGCTAGCATCAGTCGACTAGCAGCTTGGAGGACTCGACTGTCGTCCATCAGTCGACTACTTGCGGTCAGCATTCGACTAATGCTGCCATCAGTCGACTGATGATGGTCATCAGTCGATTGATGGTTAAGGATCAGCTTCGAGGAGTCAAGCCTTATCACCTCATTTCAAGGGTTTTGG
Organism: Wurfbainia villosa; assembly: GCA_025175895.1. Classification (NCBI taxonomy): domain Eukaryota; kingdom Viridiplantae; phylum Streptophyta; class Magnoliopsida; order Zingiberales; family Zingiberaceae; genus Wurfbainia; species Wurfbainia villosa. Next base: position 29,295,298 of record CM045992.1, on the reverse strand, counting down.
TGCACAAATCTCATTGGCTGAAGCTCCTCTCGAGAAGAGACTCAAAGGCTATAAAAGGAGGGCCTCTCCTAGGGTTTTCTTATCAATTCTAAGTTCCCAAAAGCCTCCGCAATGCTACGACTCTCCGACGACGAAGTGCTATTACTCCGACGATCTATTCTTGAGTTCTCATTTTCTTATTCGTCAGTATAAGTTTAATTTAGCTTGTTTCTTTAATATTATTGTCTCAGAGCTTTCTTTTTATCGTAACGAGGAGGGAGAGGGGGAATGCCCCTCTACCTCAAGCTTTTGTGGTTTATTATATTTGATTAACACCTACCTCCAACAAGGAGGAGTTCTTTAGTGTTTTGCCCTCCGTGTATGGTCAAGGACCACTACGGCCTTGGAGTAGTAGTTGAAGGCTATGAACCAAGTAAAAAATACTATCGTCTCATTTACTTTGAATTTATCTTCTACTACATTCATTTGTGTCTTGAAACGAATTCGAACGAAAGAAAAGTTTTCTATCGCTATTCACCCCCCCCTCTAGCGATCTGCTCGATCCAACAATATCTTACTTGAAGATATGGGGTTGTCCTGCTTATGTGAAGTGGACTGTGTCAGACAAATTGGATGTTATTGTTAGTAATATATGAGAGATGTCCTAAGGCAATCGCCTTATGTATGAACCATTTATATGATAAATGAAGATTCACTATTTGAGTATACATATTTTATGTATTTGATTGGATCTTAAACTCATTTACTGAATGTCCATGATATGATTCACAGCATGAGAGAATTTGTGATTGGATAACAACTAGTGAGTATCTCTACATGTGTAATTGTGATATATCGGAATTATCCCTAGTCGATGAATTGATGGATTTGGACACCATCAATTCTGTCGAGACTAGCACGAGGTATACTCCTTGGTGCATCCAAGCAGCTGATTCTCACTGGCTGGAGACATAGTGATGTCCGGAGTTAATCGTGGATGCTAGTTATGGTAACTAGTTCATTGGAGTGACCAGCCGTAAGACTTCATATGGTTCTCTGCATATATAGATATGTCAATGAAGTTCTTACTGTGGCTTAAGTGCGATGTTCCTTTGACTTGCGGTATTCAAGTCATCTTGATCATGGAGACTTATGCTTTGACATCTTAAGCAAACATCTCCAAGGAGATGTGGACCTGGGATGATTGGGTATAAGTCAAAGTGATAGAAGGTGTTTGAATAGCCTATAAAGGATTCACCACTCCTTGCGAGGAGATGTATACCCATGGCCTCTCGTCGGATTGTTACTAAAGTCTTTGGCCAAAGCATTACATGTTTAGAGTAAGGTACTCTTCGATACATGTGGAGTAACTAGAATCCGTAGGACGAGGAAATGATACTTGGGCTAGGTGTGACGTAGTCAGCCTAGTGGAGACTGACACTATAGACCATGTCCTGAACCAAGTGGGTATAAGATGAGTGAAGGGAATGGGGCACGAATCATTCGAGCTGCTGAAGGGTTTCAGAAATAGTTCTGGATCAACCGTTGATCTTTTCGATTAATTAGGGATCATGATGTACTACTAGGTGCCACTCATGATCGTTCTATAATTAATGGTTAATTATAGACGGCCAACATAAACTGAGAACCTATTTGGTCACACGCACAATGAGTGTAATGCAAAGGATTTAAAACGAGCTTGAGAATGGGATTCTCAGACCGAGAGAAACTAGGTTTGGTTGGACCAAACATAAAGCGAGCATGAAATCGTTTCAGTCGCAATGGAAGCATGAATGGGCTGTGTCTTATGAAGACATAATGGATGGACCAAAATGGTTTGGTTCTAATCCAATGGAGGAGAATAAACCAAAGGTTTTGGTTTATTTTAAACGAATGAACCAAAAGTTGGTTCGGTTCGTTTTAACTTAAAATAAACCATCATGATTTGGTTTATTTTAACTTATCTTAATGGAGCGGGTTAACGGGCTTTATGGATATGATCCATTAACCATTAAGAGAATTAGTTCTCTATAAAAGAGGGCTTAAGGGATTGTTAAGCCCTAACTAATCCAAACCCTAGCCCCTTGAGTTGCCGCCCACCTCCACCTTGGAGTTATTCGGCGCCAACCCTAAAGCTGTCGCCGCCCAGCTTGTGTGCTGCCATCCAAGTCTTTACCGGCGTCCAAGCTTCAGCCGGAGAACCTCCGACGACCCTCCGGTGATCTATTTTGTGTTCGGTGATAAGGTGAGCTCCACCTCTCCTTTGGCCGGCCTCTATTCCTCCACCGAAAGTTGTCCAGTTTTTCTGGACAGTTTGTTTCTTTGTTGTCGGAGCGTCGTTTGGACGATGGTTAGAGCTCCGACAGCGGCTAACCTACCGGGGATTCGATCTCTGGTAATCCTCTGAGGTGGAGGACGAAGGATTCGTCAATTGGTTGACGAATACCTCTCCGGAGAAGCGAGTTTTGAGGACTCGTCTTTGGATCCGAATTTGGATTCGGATCGTGATCATCTCTCGATCACGTCGTCTTCAACACGAGGCTAGTAACCCGTACGAAGACGAAGCTCGTGGCTTAGCGAAGTCATCCCGAGGAGCTCGGCGTGGATACGGATAGAGACGATTCTTACGAGGATCGTTCCGGTTGATGCCGTTCCCGCTACACGTCATACGAAAGGTATAACGTAGATAAATTTCCTTTTATTGCAAATTTAAATTTACGGTTATGTCTACACTTGTTGTAATATGCATGCGTGTGTTGTGTGTGTTGTAATAAATGTAGATTTATTATTTTATTACTTCCGCTGTGCTCATGTTTACGAAACCTGATCGAACACACACACGCCGCAGTGCCGGAAACCCAACAGTGGTATCAGAGCCCAGGTTGTGTTTCGACATAATCGTAAAAATGGTTTTGCGATAGTCATAATGTATTTCTGGAAATTTTCTAAATTTTGGAAATTTAGAAGTATTTATGGAAATTTTTTAATTTTGGAAAGTCTAGAAGTATTTATGGAAATCTTCCACTTTTGGAAAGTTGGAAGTATTTATGGAAATTGATATTTTCCATAAATAAAATATTTGATTAGATTATGGAAATTTGTTTCCTAATTTAATCATGATTTGATTTGGGAAATCAAATCTTAAAATATTTTATTTCCATAAGTAGTTTTAATGATTTAGGAAATTGGTTTCCTAAATATATTTTCCTTAATCAAATAATTCCATGAATAAAATATGTGATTAGATTTGGAAATTTGTTTCCTAATTTAATTATGATTTGATTTGGTGAATCAAATCTTAAACATATTTTATTTCCATAAATAGTTATGACATATAAGGAAATTATATACATGACATAATTGTATGCCATGTAATTGCATTAGATGCATAACATTATGCCATGCGTGTCGTGACATGTAGATGTATGCCATGTATGCCATGCCATGTAGATAATAGTTATTTGCATGCAAAGAGGATGAGACATAAAAACCCTTAATCAATATTAAAGCCTACACCTTCCATTAATATGGTTAGAACCAGAGTTCTGTTTCTTGTTTGGGTTGTTGGACTCTCTCCAAGCCCGGCTCGAACCTGAATATGTTCAAACCATGGAATAGTTTAATACTAATATGGTAAGAGTCAGAGGTCAATCATTAGCTTTGGTTGTTGGACTCTCTCCAAGCTGGGCTAATTGGTTGAATGCGCTCTAACCATATTAAAACTTTGTCCTGATTAATGGGTTGGCTTTAACCTGGAGCATCGGCTTGTTGGACTCTCTCCAAGGTCGATGTAAAGGGAGGTGAAGTTGGGTGCTATGCATATGATGCATACTTGTTAATGTGTTAACAACCCGATGTATGTGTGAACATTCAATTAGTTGATAGCACATTGTGATAGTTGCATATACGTGATATGCAATCGGTATAGATGATACCTACCGTCGTAGTTATGAATGGCTTGTTGGACTCTCTCCAAGGTTGTTCATAACTATGATGGATATCAACCCATTCGGAGATGGACCTACGATCTCCCGAAGTGATTTTGGGGTTTTTGAAATTCGAAAAATGAATGGGATTTATAAATGTATATTGATGCATTTTAAAATCATTTTCTCATATATGCTCATTTTGTATTTCTAGGTCAATAAATTGATCATGACGCTCAATTTGCGACTATTTTGATTCGAACAAACCGACCGGGCCTAACTTCCTCGGATCGCGAAACTCGAGAATTGTTCTCAAGGCGGAAAAGCTTGCATATGTCCTTGAAGAGCCTCTTCCTCGATCGTTCTAAGGACGATGCAACCTGCACTCAAATGTTGGTCTATCGTAAGCATGTGGCGATTCTCGAAATGGGCGAAGTGCATCATGCTAGCGGCGATGGTACCTGAGCTGCAAAAGCAGCATGAGCATATGGATGCTAATACTATGGTCTTTCATCTTCATGAGTTGTTCGATGAGCAAGCGAGATCCGAAAGGTTCGAGGTCTCTAGGCTCCTCTTCACCACGAAGATGCAAGAAGGTTCGTCTGTAGTGCAGTTTGTGCTAAAGATGAACGGGTACATCGAGCGGCTAGCTACCCTCAATTTTGTGATGGATCATGAGTTAAGTATTGACTTAATTCTGTATTGTTTGCCCAAGAGTTTCTCGCAATTTGTGATGAACTATCGGATGAACAAATTGGAATCCACCATTCCCGAGCTCCTCAATATGCTGAAGACTGTGGAGCCTTCTGTGAAGCATGAGGAGAAGGTGGTTCTGTTAGTTGATTCCTCAAAGAAAGGTTCTAAGAGGAAGGCAAAAGAACAGAAGAAAGGAAAGAACAAAAAGGCAAAGAAGGCGGAACCAGCGCAAAAGGGCACTTGCCATCATTGTGGCAAGGAAGGCCACTGGCGAAGAAACTGCAAGATTTATCTTGAGTCCATGAAGAAGAAGAAGGCATCCGATGCCCCATCCTCTTCAGGTATCTTCGTTATTGATTGTCATTCTATTTCCTTAGACACTTGGGTATTGGATACTGGGTGTAGCTCACATATATGTAATGACATACAGGGGCTAAGGAATAGAAGAAGACTTGTCAGAGGGGAGTCAAATTTGCGAGTTGGCAATGGAGCAAAGGTTGCTGCAGTCGCCATTGGAACTTATTTGCTGAAGCTCCCTAGTGGACTAGTCTTGGAATTGGACAATTGCTATTATGTTCCTTCTCTAATAAAGAACATTGTTTCTATTTCCTGCTTAAATAGAAATGGTTTCCATTTGACGTTTAGTAACAATTGTTGTTATATAACTTTGAATGGCGTACTTTATGGAACTAGAACTTTGAGTAATGGCATTTATACGTTGGACGTATCCAGTGACATTTTCAATATCGAAGCGAGCAACACGCGTGCTCGAAAGGATAATCACATAGACTCCTATATGTGGCATTGTCGTCTTGGCCATATAAGCAAGAAACGCATGTCCGAATTACACCGATGTGGAATTCTGGAATCGTTTGAATTGGATTCATACGATACATGCGAATCATGCTTAAAAGGCAAGATGACCAAGTTACCTTTTACTGGAAAGGGTTAACGAGTGGGAGAGTTCTAGGTCTAGTACATACTGATGTATGTGGACCTATGTCAACTCAGGCTTTAGGAGGCTATAGCTACTTCATTACCTTCACTGATGATCACTCACGGTTTGGGTATGTGTTCTTGATGAAACACAAGTCTGAAGCCTTTGAAAGGTTCAAAGAATTCAGAAATGAAGTGGAGAAACAACATGACAAAAGTATTAAAATACTTCGATCGGATCGAGGTGGTGAATACTTAAGTCAGGAGTTTCTTGATTACCTAAGAGACAATGGTATATTGTCTCAATGGACTCCGCCCTATACACCACAGCATAATGGTGTATCTGAGAGGCGTAACCGGACCTTGTTGGACATGGTCAGGTCAATGATGAATCATGCGACTCTTCCCAAGTCCTTTTGGGGTTATGCACTTCAGACAGCTGTTTACTTGTTAAACAGAATGCCTACCAAGGTAGTCTCAACTACTCCATATGAGATATGGAATGGTAAGAAACCTCATGTATCTTACTTATGTGAAGCGGACTGTATCAGACAAATTTGATGCTAAGTCTGATAAATGTCTATTTATTGGATACCCTAAGGAAACAAGGGGTTACCAATTCTATCATCCTGTGGAACAAAAGGTGTTTGTTTCAAGGCATGTTGTGTTTCTAGAGAAAGAGTTTCTCTTGCAAGAAAACAGTGGGAGTGTCGTCGAGCTTGAGGAGGCTCGAGAGACTCAAATAGACATTGATGAGATACCTGGTGAAGCACAACAGCCGACAACTCATAGTGATGAGCAATCGGCTGGACCCATTGTAACACCACATCTTCGTAGATCTGGTAGAACACGCAATATTCCTGAGAGATATGGATTTCTCGTAAGTGAATCGAACGACGTGTTACTCATTGATGATGAGGAGCCTACCAGTTATGAAGAAGTGCTGACAAGTTCAGAAAGGGATAAGTGGCTTGGTGCCATGAAGTCGGAAATGGATTCCATGTACGAAAACCAAGTTTGGAACTTGGTTGACCCACCTGAAGGCATAAAGCCTATAGGGTGCAAGTGGGTTTTCAAGAAGAAAACCGACATGGATGGTAATGTGATTACCTATAAGGCTAGATTGGTGGCGAAAGGATATCGTCAAAAGCAAGGTGTTGATTATGACGAAACCTATTCACCTGTAGCTATGCTTAAATCCATTCGGATGCTCCTGGCCATAGCAGCTCATTATGATTATGAGATATGGCAGATGGATGTGAAAACAACTTTCCTTAATGGAAACCTGCTCGAGGACGTGTATATGATACAGCCTGAGGGTTTCACATCGGTTGATAAAACCAAGGTATGCAAATTGCGACGATCCATTTATGGATTGAAGCAAGCATCCAGGAGCTGGAATATCCGTTTTGATGAGACAATCAAAAAGTTTGATTTCTCACAAAATCCAGACGAACCTTGTATGTACAAGAAGGTTAGTGGGAGTGCAGTCGTGTTCCTAGTATTGTATGTCGATGACATACTACTTATAGGAAACGATGTTTCAATCTTACAGTCAGTGAAGGTTTGGTTATCCAAGACATTCTCCATAAAAGACCTGGGAGAAGCAACCTACATTCTCGGGATTAAGATCTATAGAGATAGATCGAAACGGTTGCTTGGTCTTTCGCAGTCTACATATATAGACCGAGTGCTAAAGAGGTTTAGCATGTCGGAATCCAAGAAAGGTTTCCTACCCATCAGGCATGGGGTACACCTTTCGAAGTCTATGTGTCCGCGCACAGAAGACAAGAGGATTTGCATGAGTAAGATTTCCTATGCATCCGCAATAGGATCTATCATGTATGCTATGTTATGTACGAGGCCCGATGTATCATATGCTCTGAGTGTCACGAGCAGATACTAGTCCGATCCAGGAATGGATCATTGGGCGGCTGTTAAGACGATCCTTAAGTACTTGAGAAGAAGTAAGGATGTGTTCCTAATATATGGAGAAGGGGACATGGTGATACGCGGGTATACGGATGCCAGCTTCCAGACAGACAAGGATGATTCCAGGTCATAGTCTGGATACGTGTTCACCTTGAATGGGGGCGCAGTGAGTTGGAAAAGTTCCAAACAAGAGACTGTAGCGGATTCTACCACCGAGGAAGAATATATTGTAGCTTCTGAAGCAGCAAAGGAAGCGATTTGGATCAAGAAGTTCGTTCATGAACTTGGTGTGATTCCGGCCATTGTTGAAGCAATACCGGTCTACTGCAACAACAATGGAGCAATTGCACAGGCGAAAGAGCCAAGATCTCATCAACGATCCAAACATGTGCTTCGCCGCTATCATCTTATCAGAGAGATCATCAGTAGGAACGAAATACAAATCGAGAAAATTCCCACTGAAAGGAACTTAGCAGATCCTTTGACTAAAGCATTACCTCAAAGTAAGTTTGAGGGTCATGTTAGAGCTTATGGTATTGGATACCGTAGCGATTGGCATTAGGCCAAGTGGGAGTCTGTTAGTAATATATGAGAGATGTCCTAAGGCAATCGCCTTATGTATGAACCATTTATATGATAAATGAAGATTCACTATTTGAGTATACATATTTTATGTATTTGATTGGATCTTAAACTCATTTACTGAATGTCCATGATACGATTCACAGCACGAGAGAATTTGTGATTGGATCACAACTAGTGAGTATCTCTACATGTGTAATTGTGATATATCGGAATTATCCCTAGTCGATGAATTGATGGATTTGGACACCATCAATTCTGTCGAGACTAGCATTAGGTATACTCCTTGGTGCATCCAAGCAGCTGATTCTCACTGGCTGGAGACATAGTGATGTCCGGAGTTAATCGTGGATGCTAGTTATGGTAACTAGTTCATTGGAGTGACCATCCGTAAGACTTCATATGGTTCTCTGCATATATAGATATGTCAATGAAGTTCTTACTGTGGCTTAAGTGCGATGTTCCTTTGACTTGCGGTATTCAAGTCATCTTGATCATGGAGACTTATGCTTTGACATCTTAAGCAAACATCTCCAAGGAGATGTGGACCCGGGATGATTGGGTATAAGTCAAAGTGATCGAAGGTGTTTGAATAGCCTATAAAGGATTCACCACTCCTTGCGAGGAGATGTATACCCATGGCCTCTCGTCGGATTGTTACTAAAGTCTTTGGCCAAAGCATTACATGTTTAGAGTAAGGTACTCTTCGATACATGTGGAGTAACTAGAATCCGTAGGATGAGGAAATGATACTTAGGCTAGGTGTGACGTAGTCAGCCTAGTGGGGACTGACACTATAGACCATGTCCTGAACCAAGTGGGTATAAGATGAGTGAAGGGAATGGGGCACGAATCATTCGAGCTGCTGAAGGGTTTCAGAAATAGTTCTGGATCAACCGTTGATCTTTTCGATTAATTGGGGATCATGATGTACTACTAGGTGCCACTCATGATCGTTCTATAATTAATGGTTAATTATAGACGGCCAACATAAACCGAGAACCTATTTGGTCACACGCACAATGAGCGTAACCCAAAGGATTTAAAATGAGCTTGAGAATGGGATTCTCAGACCGAGAGAAACTAGGTTTGGTTGGACCAAACATAAAGCGAGCATGAAATCGTTTCAGTCGCAATGGAAGCGTGAATGGGCCGTGTCTTATGAAGACATAATGGATGAACTAAAATGGTTTGGTTCTAATCCAATGGAGGAGAATAAACCAAAGGGTTTGGTTTATTTTAAACGAATGAACCAAAAGTTGGTTCGGTTCGTTTTAACTTAAAATAAACCATCATGGTTTGGTTTATTTTAACTTATCTTAATGGTGCGGGTTAATGGGTTTTATGGATATGATCCATTATCCATTAAGAGAATTAGTTCTCTATAAAAGAGGCCTTAAGGGATTGTTAAGCCCTAACTAATCCAAACCCTAGCCCCTTGAGTTGCCGCCCACCTCCACCTTGGAGTTATTCGGCGCCAACCCTAAAGCTGCCGCCGCCCAGCTTGTGTGCTGCCGTCCAAGTCTTTGCCGGCGTCCAAGCTTCAGCCGGAGAACCTCCGGTGACCCTCCGGCGATCTCTTTTGGGTTCGGTGATAAGGTGAGCTCCACCTCTCCTTTGGCCGGCCTCTATTCCTCCACCGAAAGCTGTCCAGTTTTTCTGGACAGCTTGTTTCTTTGTTGTCGGAGCGTCGTTTGGACGACGGTTAGAGCTCCGACAGCGGATAACCTATCGGGGATTCGATCTCCGGTAATCCTCTGAGGTGGAGGACGAAGGATTCGTCAATTGGTTGACGAATACCTCTCCGGAGAAGCGAGTTTTGAGGACTCGTCTTTGGATCCGAATTTGGATTCGGATCGTGATCATCTCTCGATCACGTCGTCTTCAACACGAGGCTAGTAACCCGTACGAAGATGAAGCTCGTGGCTTAGCGAAGTCATCCCGAGGAGCTCGGCGTGGATACGGATAGAGACGATTCTTACGAGGATCGTTCCGGTTGATGCCGTTCCCGCTACACGTCATACGAAAGGTATAACGTAGATAAATTTCCTTTTATTGCAAATTTAAATTTATGGTTATGTCTATACTTGTTGTAATATGCATGCGTGTGTTGTGTGTGTTGTAATAAATATAGATTTATTATTTTATTGCTTCCGCTGTGCTCATGTTTACGAAACATGATCGAACACACACACGCCGCGGTGCCGGAAACCCAACAGTTATGTCTGACAAGTGTCTATTTATTGGATACCCCAAGGAAACGAGGTGTTACCAATTCTATCATCCTGTGGAACAAAAGGTGTTTATTTTAAGGCATGTTGTATTTCTAGAGAAAGTGTTTCTCTTGCAAGAAAATAGTGGGAGGGTTGTTGAACTTGAGGAGGTTCAAGAGACTCCAATAGACATTAATGAGATACCTAGTCACGCACCACAACTGATAACTCAAAGTGATGAGCCTTCGGCTTAACCTATTGTGACACCACATCTTTGTAGATCTGGTAGAACACGTAACATTCCTGAGAGATATGGATTTCTCGTAAGTAAATCGAACTATGTGTTACTCATTGATGATGAGGAGCCTGCAAGTTAAGAAGATGTTCTGAAAAGTTCAGAAAGGAACAAATGACTCGATGCCATGAAGTCGGAAATGGATTCCATGTATGAAAATCAAGTTTGGAACATGGTCGACCCAACTGAAGGCATTAAGCCTATAGGGTGCAAGTGGGTTTTCAAGAAGAAAACCGACAAGGATGGTAATGTGATTACCTATAAGGCTAGATTAGTGGCGAAAGGCAATCGTCAAAAGCAAGGTGTTGATTATGATAAAACCTATTCACCAGTTGCTATGCTTAAATCCATTCGGATGCTCCTGACCATAGCGGCTCATTATGATTATGAGATATAGTAGATGGATGTGAAAATGACTTTTCTTAATAAAAACCTACTCGAGGACGTGTATATGATACAACCTGAGGGTTTCACATCGGTTGATAAAACCAAGGTATGCAAACTTCGACGATTCATATATGGATTGAAGCAAGCATCCAGGAGTTGGAATATCCATTTTGATGAGGCAATCAAAAGGTTTGATTTCTCATAAAATTCGGATGAACCTTGTGTGTATAAGAAGGTTAGTGGGAGTATAGTCGTGTTCCTAGTAATGTATGTCGATGACATATTACTTATAGGAAATGATGTTTTTCTCTTACAGTCAGTTAAATTTGGTTGTCCAAGACATTCTTCATGAAAGACCTAGAAGAAGCAACCTACATCCTCGGGATTAAGATCTATAGGGATAGATCGAATAGGTTGCTTGGTCTTTCACAGTCTACATATATAGACTGAGTGCTAAAGAGGTTTAGCATGTCAGAATCCAAGAAAGGTTTCCTACCCGTCAAGCATGGGATACACCTTTCGAAGTCTATGTGTCCGCATACAGAAGACAAGAGGATTTGCATGAATAAGATTCCCTATGCATCCGCAATAGATCTATGATGTATGCTATGTTATGTACGAGGCCCGATGTATCGTATGCTCTGAGTGTCATGAGCAGATACCAGTTCTATTGAGGAATGGATCATTGGGCGATTGTTAAGACAATCCTTAAGTACTTGAGAAGAACTAAGGATGTGTTCCTAATATATGGAGAAGGTGATATGGTAATATGCGGGTATACGGATGCCAGCTTCTAGATAGACAATGATCATTCTAGGTCTCAGTCTGGGTACATATTCACCTTGAATGGAGGTACAGTAAGATGGAAAAGTTCTAAACAAGACACTCTAGCAGATTCTACCACTGAGCTAGAATACATTGCAGCTTCGAAAGTAGCAAAAGAAGACGTTTGAATCAAGAAGTTCATCTCTGAACTTGATGTGGTCTCATCAATGATCCAAACATGCGCTTCACCGCTATCATATGATCAGAGATATCATCAACAGGAAGGAAATACAAATTGAGAAGATTCCCACTGAAAAGTACTTAACGGATCCTTTAACTAAAGCCTTACCTCCAAGTAAGTTTGAGGGCCATGTTAGGGCCTATGGTATTGGATACTGTGGCGATTGGCATTAGGCCAAGTGGGAGTTTGTTAGAGATATATGAGAGGTGTCCTTAGACAATCACCTTATGGTTGTACCATTTATTTGATAAATGAAGATTCACTATTTAAGTATACATGTTTTCATGTATTGGATTGGATCATAAACTCATTTACTGAATGTTCGCAATACAATTCACAGCATGAGAGAATTTGTGATTGGATCATAATTAGTGAGTATCTTTACATGTGTAATTGTAATATATTGGAATTATCCCTAGTCAATAAATTGATGGATTCGGACGCCATCAATTTTGTGGAGACTAGCACGAGGTATACTCTTTCGTTTATCCAAGCAGTTGTTTCTCAATGGATGGTGACATTGGGATGTCCGAAGTTGATCGTGGATGCTAGTTATGGTAACTAGTTCATTGGAGTGACCAGCTGTAAGACTTCATATGGTTATCTGCATATATAGATATGTCAATGAAGTTCTTACAGTTGCTTAAGTGTGATGTTCCTTCGACTTGCGGTATTCAAGTCGTCTTGGTCATGAAGACTTATGCTTTGACATCTTAAGCAAGCATCTCTGAGGAGATGTGGATCCGGGATGATTGAGTATTAGTCAAAGTGGTTGAAGGTGTTTGAATAGCCTATAAAGGATTCACCGCTCCTTGCGAGGAGATGTATACCATATGGTCTCTCGTCGGATTGTTACTAAAGTCTTTGGCCAAAGCATTACATGTTTAGAGTATGATACTCTTGGATACATGTGCAGTAACTAGAATCCGGAGGATGAGGAAGTAATACTTGGGCTAGGTGTGACGTAGTTAGCCTAGTGGGGACTGACACAATAAACCATGTTCTGAACCAAGTGGATATAAGATGAGTGAAAGGAATGGGGCATGATTCATTGTAATTGCTGAAGGGTTTCAGAAAAGGTTCTGGGATCAACTGTTCATTTTTTGGTTAATTGGGGATCATGATGTAATGCTAGATGCCACTCATGATCATTCTATAATTAATGGTTAATTATTGATGGCCAACATAAACTGGGAACCTATTTGGTTACACACACAATGAGCGTAATCCGAAGGATTTAAAATGAGTTTGAGAATAGGATTCTCATATTGAGAGAGACTTGGTTTGGTTGGACCAAACAAAGAGCGAGTTGAGTCTTATGAAGACATGATGGATGAACCAAATTAGTTTCGTTCTAATGCAATGGTGGAAAATAAACCAAAGTGGTTTGGTTTGTTTTAAACGAATGAACCAAAGTTGGTTCGGTTCATTTTAACTTAAAATAGACCAATGCAGTTTGGTTTATTTTAAATTAAGTTATTGGAGAGGGTTAACGGATTTTTGTTATGAACCAATAACCGTTAGGAGAAGCGCCCATTGGAGATGTTGCTCCTCCTCCTTGCCTCCGGCCACCCACCAGCCACCGACAATTCCTTCGGCCATCCTCCCTTGGCCGCTGGCGACCAAGGAGCAGCCGACCATTGATTGGTCGACCATCTCTTCCACCGCAAACAAGCTATCCAATTTTTGGACAGCTTGTTGTTCTCCTCATGGAGAGGTCATTTGATCTGCGTTTTTGTTGGGATGTATACTGAAAGCCTAGCTCTTTTGTATGAACATCTTTATTTTGAAATAAGAATCACATGATCATTGTTTGCACTTTATATTTATTATATGTGTGCATATTGTCTAATATTTTACATTGTAGATAACATGGTACTTGGTGTGGTACAGAAGATCATGTTATCAGTCCCTTGTAGAATATAAGTAGAGGCTCACAACCAAGATGGTTTTGGACAAACCATTGGCATGGTTGTAGTGTAGCTTGGTATTGTTTTATCTTGAACATAGAGTTACACTAGTACACTTAGGTGTATTGAGCAGGACCGACATAGAGGTGAATCAATTTATTGCTGACTACATAATTGAATCGGACCTCGGATATTATGTTGTACATGCTCTTAATCCCGATATAATAACGGGCACATGTACTTAGTATTTATTTCTTTGATTTATCAGAGGGTGAGATTTCTATGGATTAAATCGATATGCCCGGTAAGTTGAAAAATGATATTATTTACATGGTGTGCCGTTGATTATCGGAGGAAACCGTGTCCTATATATTAGGTTGATGATGTCCCCTTGAGGAGCTCATAAGGTTCATCATGTAAACCCTGCAGGTTGACTTAGTCAACATGATGATAAGGTTGAGTGGTACTACTCGAGGAGTTAGATGTTAATTAATTGATGGTCAGTAAATCAATTAATTGACGGACATTTGATATCTTAAACACGGGGAGATGGATGTACAAATAATATATGGAGCCCATATTAATTTATGGGGGTTGGTGAGGTAGTTCGATGATGATCTTCTAGTGGAATGGAACATCATTGATGGATCAAGTTTGTGTGGTTCCGATCCATCGGGTGGCCAAGATCCAACTCCTCCTCATGGTCCCTATTGTAGCCTAATATAAACCTCATGAAGTCTAGATCAAATGATGGAAAACAAATCTCTAGAACCGAAGGTTGAGATTAAATCTCTAGATTCGACAGTTGGGATTAAATCCCTAGAACCGACGGTGGAGATTAAATCTCTAGATCCGACGGTTGGGATTAAATCCCTAGAACCGACGGTGGAGATTAAATCTCTAGATCCGACGGTTGGGATTAAAACCCTAGAACCGAAGGTTGAGATTAAATCTCTAGATCCGACGGTTGATATTAAATCTCTAGAACCGAAGGTTGAGATTAAATCTCTAGATCCGACGGTTGGGATTAAAACCCTAGAACCGACGATTGAGATTAAATCTCTAGATCCGACGGTTGAGATTAAAACGCTAGAACCGACGGTGGAGATTAAACTAAGGCCTAAACACTAACTCTATAAAAGGGTGGCTATGGGTTGGGCGGTTAGGATGGATGTTGGATGATGGATGCTAAGGAGATTAGGGTTTTTCCTAGCATTGCTTGGGCGGCAAGAAACCCTAAGGAGGAAACCCTAATTAGGGTTTGGCTCCTTTTGGTTGGGCGGCCAAGGTGAGAAAAGAAAAGTGGGCGGCTACACATGGAAGATGAATTTCTTCTTCTTCCTAAGGCATGGCCGGTCCCTACCTTCTACCCTCTACCTTGGTCGGTGCTTATTCTATTCTTCTTCCCCTCTTCCATAGCCGGCACATAGAAGATGGTTTTCAAAGAGATTAGGGTTTTGCCTTTCCTTTGGTTGGGCGGCAAGAAATCCTAGGTTAGGGTTTGGTTGGGCGGCTAGGGTTGGCAAGGAGAGTGGGCGGCAACTATAGGAGAGGATCTCTTCTTCTTCCTAGGGTGTGGCCGGTCCCTAGATCTCTTCCTTCCACCTTGGTCGGGGCTCAACTGAATTCCCCTTCTCTTCTTCTTTTCTTCTTGGCCGGCGGCACTAGAAGCTAGGGTTTGTCCAAAGTTTGGTTCCTTGGTGGTTTCGATTTTGTTCTCTCTATTCTTAGGGCCGGCGGCATCAATCCTTTGTGGATTGGTGGTTGGCTCAAGCAAGAAGGGAAAGAGAGTTCTTCATTCTTTGGATTGAAGAAGATCTAGGAAGCTTCAACTTGTGGAGAATCTTCGCCCACACGAAGTCTACAAGGAGGTTAGGACATACGATAGAAGATCAAGAGTTATAAAAGTTTTACAACTTTTATTATTGTTCTTTGCATGTTCTTATTGATATGCTAGCTTATGTTCTTTATGTTAGTATATGTTGATTATACTAGTTTACATTTGTATGTATTTGTATAATCATGGACCCCGAAGATAAACACAAAAACCGGCGATCCGTCCGTCATCTCTTCCGCGGCTAATTGACTAGAAGAGTTTGGTTGCTTGAACAACTAGTTTGTTCAAGCGATCACTCAAGTCGTTGGCACGATGACGAATTGGTTGTGCTTAGGATACTCATCCCATCCGGATTAGTTTTCATTAGTGAACATTTTAATTCGGGGACATGGGAGCCAATGAGCCTCCGAGGAATAACACATTCCCAACAAATGGTATCAGAGCCACGGTTTCTGATTTTGTGTGTTTAGGATTCGGTTAATATTTTTTTTATGCACTTTTTCATATATTATATGTGCCGGATAATAGTAGGATGTCCGTAGGCAAACTCTTTGGTTGCAGGCATAAGATCCGACTATTATGGCTATATGTGTGTATGTGATTGTTTGTGTGTGATTGTATATTATTTGAATCCTCGGGGTTGACGAGGCTAGATTAGTATTTAATTTTTATAATTAAATACGACATTGTTTAGCCACTCTTTATTTTATTTTACTTTCGATCTAGATTTCATGTACACTCCCTCGTGGAGTATAGGATCGATGGATGTAAAATAAAATAGGTTTTATTCTCGGCTTGGATCTTCGGATGGCTCGTACATGGCGTAGGAGGAGCGGACGAGGTGGCGACACGACGGGACACATATTGGAGAACAATGCCATAATAGTTGGAAAAATTCTATTTTTTCCATATTTATTGCTGATTTTTTTTATATGCATGTTGTGTGTGCTTGAAAATTCCTCATTTTCAATTTACTAAGTGGGAGAGGGATATTTTAATTAATTCCTCATGCCTTCCATTACAATTTGACGTGTGATGCAACAAACTTTGCGGCCGAGTGCCTTCCTCCCTGTGGATGAGTTTGTTTATGGATCACTAGGTCAAATAATGGTTATAGGAAATTATCTAAGAGCGTGTGCACTTCCACAGCGGTAAAGCACATAATCCGAAATAATTCCCTTAGTATCGTGTAATGGTGCACACTTAGATGCAAATAAAGGTATCCTCCCATCGAGTCATCCGCTTTATTTGTAGGGCCAAAGAGGAACCAACTATTAATTTTATTTGTCAAAAAGTAAGGTTGACAAGAAAATAAAATTAATGGGTAAAACCTCCTCTTACAAATGTAGAATTCGTATACGTCCACACAGCGTGGCATGCGATATTCTCGGTGTTTTGAGGTGTTGGTTGATTTCGGAATTTTATTGTTTTGAGGAATCAATAATATTTGAAATCTAAAGTAATGATCTATGTGATTCTTAGGATTTTCAAAATGACTTTCAGTCCACTTGTTGTGATACTAAAGGAAATAAACTTACTGTACCCAAATAATGTTGATTGGAAAAGAATCTAGATATTGTCTTATCTGCTAAGAAGTACAAGTATACACTCTTCAAAGAGTGTCCTCAAGCCATGGTTGCTCAAAAATGTTTCTACTTCTATGCCGAAAGGCAAGAAGAAGGAGAAACAAGGTGGAGCAAAGGTGGTGGGAGGATCTCAGGGAGGAGTGAAGAAGCCGAAAGGCAAGTACCTCACTTGCAAGCAGACTGGACATAAGAAGAAGGATTATCCCAATCCGAAGCAAGAACAAATGTATATCCTTTGGTCCAGTCGTTGAAATATGGTTAGAGGCATTATCTACCGACACCTGGTGTGTAGATACGAGAGCCACTAATCATGTCTGCAACACTTTGCAGGGGTTCCAGGAAACCCGACGACTAGCTAAAGGGGATATTACCATTTACTTGGGCAATGCCATGAAGATGGTGGCTATTGCAGTGGGAGATGTTTTATTTATCTTTTGAGAAAAATAAAGTTTTTGGTTCTTAAGAATTTTCTTTATGTACCTTTATTTAGAAAGAATTGCTTTCGGTTTCTAAATTATGGATGGATAATCTATTCCTTTTAATGACAGATTTGTTATAAAAGGAATAGGGACATTATCACATTATCTATTCAGGTACATAGATAGAAAATTTATAACTTGAACCACAAGCTCCCACGATGCAAATTAAAGTTTACAACTCATCTTCTAATTCTGATAAGAGAAAAGAACCTTCGAAGATGAACCAAACATATATTTGGGATCTTAGGCTTGGTCATATTAACCTAAGCAGAATTCAAAGGTTGATAGTTGATGGACCTTTGGGTTCATTGGTGGTGGAGAATCTCCCAACCTACGAATCTTTCTTGGAGGGTAAGATGACCAAGAGGCCTTTCAAGGCCAAGGGGTATAAATCCAAAGATGTGTTGGAATTGGTTCATTATGATTCGTATGGTCTTATGTCTATCCAAGCAAGAGGTAGTTTTGAATATTTCATCTTTTTCATAGACAATTATTCAAGATGACACTACGATCTGATCGTAGTGGTGAATACCTCTTGGGAGAGTTTAGGAACTACTTATCAGAGCTTGGGATTCAATCCCAATTGTCTGCACCTAGCACACCCCAGCAGAACAGTGTAGCAGAGCGAAGGAATAGGACTCTTATGGAGATGGTTAGATCGATGATGAGTTATTCTGACTTGCAAGATTCGTTCTGGGGATATCCTCTAGATACAGCGGTATACATTCTGAACTTGGTTCCATCTAAATCAGTGCCTTCTACTCCCACAGAGTTATGGACTAGGCGGAAGCCTAGTTTAAGACATATTCGGATATGGGGAGTCCAGCACATCTGCTGAAGGCTGATACTGGTAAGTTGGAACCTCGTACAGAAGTGCGCTTGTTTGTTGGCTATCCTAGGGGAACAAAGGTGGTTTGTTTTATAGTCCTAGAGATCAGAGGGTGATCGTTAGTACGAATGCCAGATTTCTAGAGGAGGACTATGTGATGAACCACAAGTCCACGAGTAGGTTTGTTCTTGAGGAGTTGACAGGGGAAGTCCCGACTTTAGTACCACCAGTACAAGAGGTTATACCACATGTCACTGCACCGCGTGTCACAGAGGATACACAGGTGATACCTCGTCGTAGTTGGAGGGTTGTGAGACAGCCTGATAGATTCATGTTCTTGGGAGAATCATCCGATTTGGTCCCTGGCGAACATGAACCTGATACCTGGACATATGACGAGGCAATCCAAGATAAAGATGCAGCATTTTTGCAAAGTGCAATGAATACTGAGATTGAATCTATGGATTCAAATCAGGACTGGGAGCTTTTTGTTGGATCGATTTGAGCGCTAGAGGGGGGGGGGGGTGAATAGCGATAAAAACTTTTTCGTAATCGTTCGAATTGGCACGAGTAAACGCAGCGGAAAGATAGCAATAAATAAATAAAACACGAGGGTTTTTTACTTGGTTCGTAGCCTACGGCTACTACTCCAAGGCCCTAATGGTCCTTGACCACGCACGGAGGGCAAATACTAAACGAACTCCTTCTCGATAGAGATAGGAGTTAAGCGAATACAAAAACTCAATAAAGATTCAAGGTAGAGGGACACTCCCCCTCTCCTTGATATGATTTAATGCTTGAAAATAAAGACAACTTATACAAAATTAAAGATTATACCGTGACTTCAAGTTGGAGGTTGAAGCTTTAATCGTCGTCTCTAGCAGCTCGTAGAGGGATGAGAGTCGAGCGCATCGGAAGCACTTGGAAGCTTTTGAATTGATGAAAAACCCTAGGTTTGGCCCTCCTTTTATAGCCTTTAAGCCCTCAACGAATGGGTCTTCAACCAATCACAAATGGGCACAAAACTCCTTGAAAAATGGTGATAAGACTCCTCGAGGCTGATTTTTGACCACCGGTTGAATGGCGGTTGAGCTGCCGGTTGAACTGGCGGTTGAACAGCAGCCACGTTTTTCACTAAAAGGAGTTTAGCTCAAAATACAAGTGAATCGACGGCCACTTGCCGTCCGATCTCAACATAGACCTTCCATGGGAAGTCTTGGGTTGATCGTCGCCTAAGGACGTCCGTACAAAGGACACGACCTCACTTATGCTTGCACACGAGCTTACCTCGATACTTACTTGTCGCTTTGCTTCCGGCCTTCCACTCGATTCCTTGGCTCCTCAAGTAACTCGAGTGTCGCCGACCACCACGGCTTCCTCCGGGTGTCGCTAGCCTTAGCTCGATTGAGACTTTTCTGCACACTTGATTTAGCTCGTGAGATAACAATATAAGCTTAACTTTGTATCGTTTGCTATAATCAAAATATAGGTTCGACTTAGGTGCCCACTGCACCAACAATCTCCCCCTTTTGGATTTATGGCAAACCCACATACAAAGTTAAGCAAGCATGAAGAATAATAATGTGCATGAGAGAAAAAAAATGAAGATTAAGTTGGAGTAGTAAGGATTTTCTTCAAGTACTCCCCCTTGAGGAAACCTCCCCCTTGACCGAGGGTGAGTCTTTGAAGAAAGACCTTAATCCTCCCCCTTGAGGGTTGCTTTAAGTAATTAACATTACTTAAAATTAGCTTTAGTAAAACATTTTAGTTAAGCCCTTTCTCCCCCTTAAGTAAAACACTAACGACATAAATAAGTTAAGAATTCTCTTAACTTGGCCTTTTGTCAAAAGTTAAATAAGTTCTCAAAACCTAAAGTTAACTTTCGGTTTAAACATGAAGTAAGAGTTAAGTTATCAAAAATTTGACCCTTAACTTTGGCCTTTTCTCCCCTTTTATATATCGAAAAGAGTAAGGGTGTGGAAATCAAAATAATTGCTAAATTTAAAGTCCAAGCATGTTCCACATTTTTTTATTAAAAAATAGTATATTGAAAATAAGCTCATCTATGAAATGTTCGACTCATATTTGGCTTGATTGATATGAAGGATCAACCAGTCCTGGTCGGAGTCGGTTAGTATGTATGATTATACTCCATGGTTCATAGCGATGCACTAGCTCTACATCTGGAACCAGGAGTAAGGTCCTAACATCTCACGCCCATCTACGTGGCTAAGTACACAAACACATTAGTCCTATGTGTTGTGAGATGTATTGGCTCCTTAAATCTATAGGTGCATGATATCTAAGGTATGTCCTATGCTAGTTCCATGAAAAAGTAAGAAATAGTAGTAAGAAAATATAATTTGCAAGTTCCTATTCTATTACGCACATGCCTAATTTTCGTCTCAAGAGACTAAATCGCCGGGTAGTGGTTTAGTAAATATAGCTTAGGTTAGACTTCGAGTCAACATATTCGAGTTGTATGGAGCCGTTGGCTACATGTTCTCGAATGAAATGGTGTTTTACCTCTATATGCTTTGTTCTTGAATGGCATATAGGGTTCTTAGTTAGATTTATCGAACTTATGTTGTCTACAAAAATTTTAGTTTTGGTGAAGTCCAACCTAAAGTCTCGGAGAGTGTGCTTCATCCAAAGAAGCTGAGTTACACACTCACCCATCGCAACGTATTCGGCTTCGGTGGTAGATAAGGCAACACAATGTTGCTTCCTACTGCACCAACTCACTAGACTTCCGAGTAGTTGACAACAACCACTCGTGCTCTTTCTATCGAGTTTACTACCGGCATAATCCGAATCGGAGTAGCCGATTAGTTCGAACTCCGTAGATCTAGGGTACCAAATACCAACGTTAAGTGTACCCTTAAGATATCTAAGGATACGCTTAACTAGGGTTAGGTGAGACTCCTTAGCACAGGTTTGAAACCTGGCGCACATACTTACTGTGAATAGGATGTCGGGTCGACTCGCAGTTAAGTATAGGAGACTTCCTATCGCGCTCCTATAGTACTTTAAGTCAATGGACTTACTTTCTAGGTCTTCTCCTATGTTAACATTAATCGTCATTGGGGTGTTTATTATCTTAGCGTCTTGCATTCCAAATCTTTTAATTAACTCCTTAGTGTATTTTTGTTGATATAGGTATATACCATCCTTAGTTTGTTTAATTTGTAGACCTAAAAAGAAACTTAACTCGCCTACTAAGTTCATTTCAAACTCACTTTCCATGAGTGAAACGAACTCGTTTAGTAAGGCTGAGTTAGAGGTTCCAAAAATTATATCGTCTACGTAAATTTGAGCTATGAATATTTCTTTATCTAAGGTTTTTACGAAGAGAGTTGGGTCAACTAAGCCTTGGTTAAACCCTTTTGACTTAAGATGGATTGAAAGTCTCTCGTACCAAGCTCGAGGAGCTTGTTTAAGTCCATAGAGAGCTTTCTTAAGTTTTAGAACATGGTCGGGTTTATCTAGATTTTCGAATCCGGGGGGTTGGCTAACATAAACTTCTTCTTTAATGTATCCATTTAAGAATGCCGACTTAACATCCATTTGAAACAACTTAAATCCTCGATGTGCGGCATAAGCTAGCAACATTCGAATGGATTCGAGTCTAGCTACTGGGGCATAGGTTTCGTCGTAATCTAAGCCTTCGACTTGACTAAACCCTTTGGCGACTAACCTAGCCTTGTTTCTAACTACTTCACCTTTATCATCAAGCTTATTTCGAAACACCCACCTTGTTCCAATTATCGTTTTATCTTTAGGTGGTGGTACTAATTCCCACACTTCATTCCTAGTAAATTGAGCTAGCTCTTCTTGCATTGCAATAATCCAATCGGGATCAAGAAGAGCTTGTTCAATTGATTTGGGTTCTATCTTTGAAATTAAGGAAATTTGACTAAGGTTCCTATAGGATGCTCTAGTTCGAACTCCTAGATTAGGATCTCCTATCACTTGATCGATAGGGTGGTTAGTCTGAATCCTAGATTGGGTTGGGTTTGTGTCACCTAATGTTTAATCAATGGGGTGACTTGGTTGAACACTAGTTTGACTCGGATCACTTGTCACTTGGTCGACAAGAGAAGTTGGTTGATGTGGATTAGACTCGATCTCAGGGTCAGAGTTAGGTCTAGTATGAGTAGGCTCGCTAATTGGGGTTGTCGGGGGTTTTGTAGGTTCATGTCCTTCATCAAATACTACATTGATAGTCTCCTCGACTCTAAGGGTGTCGTGGTTATATACTCTATAAGCTCGACTTGTAGTCGAGTATCCTAGAAAGATTCCTACGTGGTTTTGATGTAAATTTCCCTAGGTAATCCTTAGTGTTTAGGATATGTACCTTACACCCAAATACC
This sequence comes from Wurfbainia villosa, assembly GCA_025175895.1. Taxonomy (NCBI): domain Eukaryota; kingdom Viridiplantae; phylum Streptophyta; class Magnoliopsida; order Zingiberales; family Zingiberaceae; genus Wurfbainia; species Wurfbainia villosa. The sequence goes on along the minus strand of CM045992.1, from coordinate 29,272,332 downwards.
CTAAAGTACTTGATGTTAGGTATTTTATCGTGATAAATTTCGTACGAGGTCTTAAGGTGCCTCTTTACCATAAGGATCCTATTTTGGACATAGCAAGCCGTGCTAACGGCTTCTGCCCAAAACCTATCGGGTAGGTCGTATTCGTTCAACATGGTCCTAGCGGCTTCTTGTAGAGTTCGGTTTTTCCGCTCCACTAGGCCATTTTGTTGAGGGGTCCTAGGGCAAGAGAATTCATGGTGGTATCCGTTTAGGTTACAGAAGTCGGTGAACCTTTGATTTTCAATTCACCACCATGATCGCTTCTAAGTCTTTTAACCTTAAGGTCTTTTTGATTCTCGATTAATTTGAATAGATTGATTAATTGATCTAGGTATCATTTTTATGTTTGATGAACCTAACCTGTAAACCTCGAGTAGTCGCCAATTATGACTAAGCAATATTGACTTTTATTGAGTGACTTGGCTCCATGTGAATCGAATAGATCCATATGCGTGGAGCTCAAGTACACTTGAGGTCTGCTCTGGTTAGTTAACTTGTGTTGTGTCCTAGGTTGTTTTCCTTGTTGACAAGCATTACATATTTTATTATCCAAGTTGTTGAGGTTAGGCAAACCTCTGACTAAGCCACTCTGACTCATCTTGTGGACGAGTCTTGGGTGCGAGTGACCGAGTCGTCGGTGCCACAACCATGATTCCTCTTGCCGTGTCATAAGACACTTAGTTGAGGAGTTAGTTAAGTTGATCGTATAAATGTTGTTATTTCTAGTTCCTTTAAGAATTGTTTTAGCGGTTTCATTTGGTATTAATTATGCATTCATTTTCTAGAAATATGACCTTATAGTTATTATCACACAATTGGCTTACACTAAGTAAATTATATTGAAAATTTTCTACTAGTAAAACATTTTGAATAACAAAATTTGAATTGAAGCTCAATATCACCTGATCCGATAATTTTGAGCTTGCCGCTATTTCAAGGCTACCGATCCTTGTCGCTTGAATCAAGCTTTGAAAACTTGAGTCGATCCCGCCATGTGCTGAGTAACCACCCGTCCAACATCCATTGATCCTACACACAAGGTGGTTGGATTGGATGTTAGATTTTTTATTTTTAAATTGGTTGTAAGTTGTTAAACCTAGGTCATCTCACCGAGTCTATATGATCAAGCATGTTATACTTATGTGTTTTTGTGATATGACTCCAAATTAATTAAGTGGATTTAGGTTTAAGTGATTTTATGTTGAGATGATTTTCAATTAAATTGATTAAGTGGATTTAGGTTCAAGTAATTAGGATTTAACCCAAGGCTTGTCAAGTTTACCTTTTCAAGATCATGGCTTCCAGGTCGTGGCGAGGCACAGGGGCCTTCTTTTATCGGATCATCGACCACTTCCTTAGACAAAGCCATGTTCAAGAAAATGATGACTTGACTCACCTAAGACTATTTCCTAGTCTAACTAGTTATTTTTGAAAAGAGGCTCCCCGAGGCTCAATCTTTTCGAAGGATTTTAGTTGGTTATTTGAAAAGAGGCTCCCCGAGGCTCAATCTTTTCGAAGGATTTTTTAGTTGGTTATTTGTGTATTCCAAGTGAGTTAAAAAAAACAACAAAAAAAACTAAGCATGCAATTTCTAAGTTAAAACACAAACATGTTTTGTACTGGCTCCCCTTAGACCGTTGAATCGGTTCGGTCTATCCACATAGTGGATTTGGTCCTTGGGAACCCAGTACGAGTTAGATCCTAGAGTTGAAATCAAAGTGGTCTTAGGGACCCATGCTTGGACACATTTTTTATGTCTACTTATGATTGACATATACGACTTATTGGTCGTGTTTGAGCTAAACCCTAGTCCGGCCTTGTTGTACACGGCCCTTTGCGATCCAAGTAGGAGGTCAAGTCCTTTGGATCCCAAAGTAAACCTTTCCAACGTATTCCTAAGATCTTCGACTTGACTTTTCAAGAGTGAGTTCTCAACTTCGAGTTTTTCAACCCGAGTTGAGTCCTTCTCTTGAACTCGACTAGTCGAAGAGGTTAGGGAGACCTCGTGTTTGAGGAGTTTAACTTCCTCAACCAAGGTCTCGACCTTGGACTCGGACTTAGCTAACTTCCTAGACAAAAACCTAACCGTATTATGTAAAGTATTAAATAAAGTACGACTCACCTTAAGGGTATCTTTTGAACCGGATGCGTATCCGTGGCTTGACTTGAAGGTTGCTTCGTAGTCCGAATCATCCTCCGGTTCTGACTCAAGTTCGGGTTCGGTCTCCATGTCTGACTCAATTGATTTCGCCATGAAGACGTGGTCTTCGCCTCTTCGGATGACGCTTCTTCCCATGTCGCGTGAGGGCCTTCTTGTGCTTAGGTCCTTGGTGGTTGAGCTGGGGCACCTGGACTTGATATGTCCAAACCTCGTTACACTCATAACACCTAATATTAGAACTTTTAGGTTTACCTTGGTTGGGTCGAGTCGTGGTTCACTTTCATCCCTTGGCTATTCTTCGAGCTAGGTTCATTAGTTCGGCACCACCCGGTCAACTTCTTCTTCTGACTCGCCTTCCTCCTCGGTTGGTGGTGGCTTGCTTGTGATTTTCTTCTTTGATCCCGCAAATAAAGCTATACCTCTCTCGGTTCCGAAGTTGGATTGTTCATGTAATTCAAATCGGAAAAGAGTTCATCTAACCTAATTTTAGAAAGATTCTGAGACCTTGTAGGCATCGACCATGGATGCCCACAGTCCTCGAAAAGAGTTTAGAATATACCTTATAAGGTCGCGGTTTTCACCTTGCCCGATTATGTAAGTTGTTGATTTATGTCCCGACACGGGCGTGGAGTTGCCGCGGATTCGTGTTCTCGCATTTTTAGTGTGTACAATTTATTGAATAACAAATCACGCTACATACCTTGGCTTGATCCGATCCTTCGTAACTCGATTAGTTTAGTCCAAAGATCCTTTGCGCTATGAAGGGGCCGACGCGATTTAACTCCTCCTTGGATAGGCCGCATTGAGAGGATTTGTGTTGCCTTGGCGCGGCTGACTTGTCGCTTTGTTGTAACGGTTCATTGATCATAATCCAAGGAGTCACCCACTTCATTAGCTCGGAAGTGTGAAACCCGCTTGATTATGATCCACATCTCGAGGGGTTTGAGAGCATTCCATCCGACCTTCCAATAACGAAGTCATCTCCGCTATAAAACGGAGGTCTGACGGTGCTAAACCTCGAGATGGGCCATTAAAACAAAAAGACAAAAAGATACTAAGACCAAAAAAAGCTAGCAAAGACAAAAACTCAAAATAAGTACCAAGACTCAAGGCCTTGGATTAGTAGAAAAGTGAGAGAATTTAACAAACAAAATAAATAGAAATAAACAGAATTAAAAGAAAATAAATCTGTAAAAAGCTAGATTGGTGGTTTCACCAAATCTTAGCAACCCCGGCTCGATACCAATTGTTGGATCGATTAGAGGGGGGGTGAATAGCGATAAAAACTTTTCGTAATCGCTCAATTGGCACGAGTAAACGATCGGAAAGATAGCAATAAATAAATAAAACACGAGGGTTTTTTACTTGGTTCAGAGCCTACGGCTACTTACTCCAAGGCCCTAATGGTCCTTGACCACGCACGAGGGCAATATTAAACGAACTCCTTCTCGATAGAGATAGGAGTTGTTAATACAAAAACTCAATAAAGATTCAAGGTAGAGGGACACTCCCCCTCTCCTTGATATGATTTAATGCTTGAAAATAAAGACAACTTATACAAAATTAAAGATTATACCGACGACTTCAAGGATTGGAGGTTGAAGCTTTAGTCGCTTCGTCAGGGATGTCGAGAGTCGGAGCGATCGGAAGCACTTGGAAGCTTTTGAATTGATGAAAAACCCTAGGTTTGGCCCTCCTTTATAGCCTTTAAGCCCTCAACGAATGGGTCTTCAACCAATCACAAATGGGCACAAAACTCCTTGAAAAATGGTGATAAAGCTTGACTCTCGAGGCTGATTTTCGACCACCGGCTGAATCGCCGGCTGAACGCCGCTGAACTGGCCGGTTGAACTGGCAGCCACGTTTTTTGACTAAAAAAGGAGTTTAGCTCAAAATACAAGTGAATTCGACGGCCACTTGCCGTCCGATCTCAACATAGACCTTCCATGGGAAGTCTTGGGTTGGATCGTCGCCTAAGGAAATCCCCGTACAAAGGACACGACCTCACTTATGCTTGCACACACGAGCTTACCTCGATACTTACTTGTCGCTTTTGCTTCCGGCCTTCCACTCGATTCCTTCAGCTCCCTCCGAAGTAACTCGAGTGTCGCCCGACCACCACGACTTCCTCCGGGTGTCGCTAGCCTTCAGCTCCAGCATTGAGACTTTTCTGCACACTTGATTTAGCTCGTGAGATAACAATATAAGCTTAACTTTGTATCGTTTTCTATAATCAAAACATAGGTTCGACTTAGGTGCCCACTGCACCAACACTTTTATGCATAGCAGCTCATATGGATTATGAGGTGTGGCAGATGGATGTCAAGACAGCTTTCCTTAATGGAAGTCTTGAGGAGAACATTTATATGAAGCAACCAGAGATTCATTGCTAAGGGCAAAGAGCATCTTGTATATAAGCTTAATAGGTCCATTCATGGATTGAAGTAAGCTTCGAGGTCTTGGAACATCCGCTTTGATGAGGTAAATCCAGACTTATGGATTTATTCAAAGTTCGGATGAGTCTTGTGTATACAAGAGATGTGACGGAAACGTAGTGAAAATTCTTGTACTATACGTAGATAACATTTTGATAGTTGGCAACAATATCAGAATGTTATCGGACGTAAGGGTATGGTTGTCCAAACAGTTTTGAAGGACTTGGGAGAAGTGGGACACATCCTTGGGATCAAGGTTAGTGTGCTAATCCCAAGCTTCATACATAGACATGATTATGGATCGTTTTAGCATGCAAAACTCCAAGAAAGGTTTTCTACCTTTCAGGCATGGAGTTCCTTTATCTAAGAAGATGTGTCCTAGATCATCTGAGGAGATAGAGGAGATGAAGGCGGTTCTTTATGCTTCGGCAATAGGAAGCCTCATGTATACGATGCTATGTACGAGACCCGATATTTGCTATGTTGTGGGCATGGTCAGCAGATATCAGAGTAATCCAAGACAGGGACATTGGACTGCGGTAAAGCATATATTGTAGTGCCTGAGAAGAACTAGGGATTATATGCTAGTTTACCGGGCAGACCAATTACTCCCTATGGGTTACATAGATTCCGATTTCTAATATGATAGGGATAACAGTAAGTCTACCTCAGGTTTTGTATTTACTTAGGGAGGTGGAGCCATTGTATGGAGGAGTGTCCAGCAGAAATGCATGGCGGACACCACCATGGAAGCTGAGTGTATGGCAGCCTCTTAGGCGGCCAAAGAAGCTGGGTGGCTCAGGAACTTCCTGATGGACTTGGATGTGATTCCTGGTTTGCCCAGAAATATCATTATTTATTGTGATAATAATGGTGCAGTTGCAAACTTGAAGGAACCACGAGTCCATAAGGTAAGTAAATGCATAGAGTGCAAGTACCACCTGATACGAGAAATCGTTAAGGAGGTAGAAGTTGTTGTCGCCAAGATTGCATCAGAGGATGACCTGGAAGACCCTTTCACTAAGGCCTTTCTAGCGAGAGCAATGATAGGCATGTGGAGGGAAGGGGAATCAGATGTATGGCAGTGTGATGACAGCATAGTCTTTTAGTATAAGTGGAAGATTGTTGGGATGTATACTGAAAGCCTAGCTCTTTTGTATGAACATCTTTATTTTGAAATAAGAATCATATGATCATTGTTTGCACTTTATATTTATTATATGTGTGCAAATTGTCTAATATTTTACATTGTAGATAACATGGTGCTTGGTGTGGCACAGAAGATCATGTTATCAGTCCCTTGTAGAATATAAGTAGAGGCTCACAACCAAGATGGTTTTGGATAAACCATTGGCATGGTTGTAGTGTAGCTTGATATTGTTTTATCTTGAACATAGAGTTACACTAGTACACTTAGGTGTATTGAGCAGGACCGACATAGAGGTTATTCAATTTATTGCTGACTACATAATTGAATCGGACCTCGGATATTATGTTGTACATGGTCTTAATCCCGATATAATAACGGGCACATGTACTTAGTATTTATTTCTTTGATTTATCAGAGGGTGAGATTTCTATGGATTAAATCGATATGCCCGGTAAGTTGGAAAATGATATTATTTACATGGTGTGCCATTGATTATAGGAGGAAACCGTGTCCTATATATTAGGTTGATGATGTCCCCTTGAGGAGCTCATAAGGTTCATCATGTAAACCCTGCAGGTTGACTTAGTCAACATGATGATAAGGTTGAGTGGTACTACTCGAGGAGTTAGATGTTAATAAATTGATGGTCAGTAAATCAATTAATTGACGGACATTCGATATCTTAAACACGGGGAGATGGATGTACAAATAATATATGGAGCCCATATTAATTTATGGGGGTTGGTGAGGTAGTTCGATGATAATCCTCTAGTGGAATGGAACATCATTGATGGATCAAGTTTGTGTGGTTCCGATCCATCGGGTGGCCAAGATCCAACTCCTCCTCATGGTCCCTATCGTAGCCTAATATAAACCTCATGAAGTCTAGATCAAATGATGGAAAACAAATCTCTAGAACCGAAGGTTGAGATTAAATCTCTAGATCCGACGGTTGGGATTAAATCCCTAGAACCGATGGTGGAGATTAAATCTCTAGATCTGACGGTTGGGATTAAATCCCTAGAATCGACGGTGGAGATTAAATCTCTAGATCCGACGGTTGGGATTAAAACCCTAGAACCGAAGGTTGAGATTAAATCTCTAGATCCGACGGTTGAGATTAAATCTCTAGAACCGAAGGTTGAGATTAAATCTCTAGATCCGACGGTTGGGATTAAAACCCTAGAACCGACGGTTGAGATTAAATCTCTAGATCCGACGGTTGAGATTAAAACCCTAGAACCGACGGTGGAGATTAAACCAAGGCCTAAACACTAACTCTATAAAAGGGTGGCTATGGGTTGGGCGGTTAGGATGGATGTTGGATGATGGATGCTAAGGAGATTAGGGTTTTGCCTAGCATTGCTTGGGCGGCAAGAAACCCTAAGGAGGAAACCCTAATTAGGGTTTGGCTCCTTTTGGTTGGGCGGCCAAGGTGAGAAAAGAAAAGTGGGCGGCTACATATGGAAGATGAATTTCTTCTTCTTCCTAAGGCATGGCCGGTCCCTACCTTCTACCCTCTACCTTGGTCGGTGCTCATTCTATTCTTCTTCCCCTCTTCCATAGCCGGCACATAGAAGATGGTTTTCAAAGAGATTAGGGTTTTGCCTTTCCTTTGGTTGGGCGGCAAGAAATCCTAGGTTAGGGTTTGGTTGGGCGGCTAGGGTTGGCAAGGAGAGTGGGCGGCAACTATAGGAGAGGATCTCTTCTTCTTCCTAGGGTGTGGCCAGTCCCTAGATCTCTTCCTTCCACCTTGGTCGGGGCTCAACCGAATTCCCCTTCTCTTCTTCTTTTCTTCTTAGCCGGCGGCACTAGAAGGTAGGGTTTGTCCCTAGTTTGGTTCCTTGGTGGTTTCCATTTTGTTCTCTCTATTCTTGGGGCCGGCGGCATCAATCCTTTGTGGATTGGTGGTTGGCTCAAGCAAGAAGGGAAAGAGAGTTCTTCATTCTTTGGATTGAAGAAGATCTAGGAAGCTTCAACTTGTGGAGGATATTCGCCCACACGAAGTCTACAAGGAGGTTAGGACATACGATAGAAGATCAAGAGGTATAAAAGTTTTACAACTTTTATTATTGTTCTTTGCATGTTCTTATTGATATGCTAGCTTATGTTCTTTATGTTAGTATATGTTGATTATACTAGTTTACATTTGTATGTATTTGTATAATCATGGACCCCGAAGATAAACACAAAAACCGGCGATCCGTCCGTCGTCTCTTCCGCGGCTAATTAACTAAAAGAGTTTGGTTGCTTGAACAACTAGTTTGTTCAAGCGATCGCTCAAGTCGTTGGCACGACGACGAATTGGTTGTGCTTAGGAAACTCATCCCATCCAGATTAGTTTTCATTAGTGAAAATTTTAATCCGGGGACATGGGAGCCAATGAGCCTCCGAGGAATAGCATATTCCCAACAGTTTTATGCTCCGATAGCGACTTACTTATCGGGGATTGAATCTCCGACAATCTTCATAGGTGGAGGACCAAGGTTTCGTCAATTGGTTGACAAAAACCGCTTCCGAGAAGTGATTTCGTGGAGCTTGTTTTTAGATCCGAATTTGATTCGGATTGTGATCGTCTCTCGGATCACATCGTCTTCGACTCAAGGCTAGTGACTTTTAAAAAGATAAGACTCGTGGCTTTGTGAAGCTATCCCGACGATATTCGACGTGGATACGGATAGAGGCGATTCTAGCGAGGATCGCTATGGTTGATGTCATTCCCGCTACACGTGATACGTCAGATATAACTAGAATAAATTTCCTTTTATTGTAAAATTTTAAATAGCGATTATATCTACACATATTATATCCTGCATGCGTGTGATGTGTGTGTTGTAATAAAATTAGTTTATTACTTGTTTTTCTTCTGCTGTGTGCATGTTTACGAAATATGTTCGAACACAGTCGCTGTGGCGCCGGGGAAACCCAACTACAATCTACCCCTTTTTGTTGTTTGACAAAAACCACAAACACCTTTGAGTTAGGCCACCTAACTCAAATAACCTTACTAATTCTCCCAAATTGATAATTTATAACTTCTCCTATTAATTCTCCCCCTTTTTGACATACATAAAAAAGGTTTCCCCCAAGGGTGTCAATGGCTCATATCCCAATAAGATCTTACAATCTTCCCCTTAGTCCAAAAATATCTCAGATGTCTTCACTCTTCTTAGTGATAAGTCCAATATCACTAAAGAGAGGCTTCCTATAAACTCTCAATTTCTAAATTGGGTGTCTCACATTCCCATTTCTCCCCCACATAAGGAAGAACACATCCATCATCCCATGATGGATACCTCCCCCTAAAGGCTTGCTCCCCCTTGACCATTGCACCAACAATGTTCTTGGAGAGCCACTAAGCCTATAAGAACACTAAATCATCAAAATTAAGGTTAAAAGTTCAATCTTGAACTTTCACACGCCTTAAAATTGATACACACCCTAAACAACTCTCCAAATCTATATCAAATGAATTTTCACCCTTTCGAATGCTTTCCAAAGCATATCCTAGGGTTATGAGCAATTAGGGTAGCCTAATATAGCTGAAATCAAGCTAAACAAACTTTGTTTACCCAAAATCGACTGACAATGACTCTCTCATCAATTAGCCATTGGCCCGATCATTGTCATAAGGATGATCGATTTCTAGAAATGCAGAATTTCAAAAATCAGAAACAAAAATTTAAAAATTCATAAGTAATTATACATAATTTAAAAAATATTAAAACTTCATATGTATAATACTTATAACAAATACAATGGGTGAAAAATATTTGAAAATTAAATTACCCATTAAATAGTGAGTTCGACACAAAGTTCAAAACCATTGAAAAGTTCAATGTTTTGGCCCTACTTTGTATCAATTCTCTCAATTGTGATTGCTATCAAAAGATAGACATCACCAAGATTTTCTAAAATGATTTTAAAATATTTTTGAAAACCTATATTGGATCATGATCAATGGGCTCAATGCACATGACTTGCACATTAGCTTTCCCCATGATCCACCCATGGTATAAGGTGAGTTTGAGTTCATCTAGATGCAAAAACTATGTATCTTGAACTTAACTCATTTCATATCATCTCACATATGTCTAGGGTGTTTGAAAACACAACCAAGTCAATGTTATGTGAGATGTGACTTTTGTTCATCCTAATAGGGTTTCATGCATTTTCTAAGGCAACTCTACTTGATTCCCTTATACATGCAACTTCAAGTCATGTCATAGTCCTTAAATCAATTTTATTAATGCATGAAATATGATTATGGCATAAATGATAGCATAAATAAATCAATGCCAATAATCATGAAGTCATGACATATGATTAAATCCTAAACATACATGACAGTAAAACTAAAACCTAAGCATGATCATGACATTTATATGATAAAAATAAATATGATGTCATGACATGACATATGACAAATAAAGCATGGCAAATAAAAGGTATATATATAACTACCTAAATTTTAATATTAATTATCATTTGTTATTATTAAGTTCATTTTGCCATAATACTACTAATCCCTCAAGTGTGCCAAAAATCCAAAATGGCACACCATGACTCTAAGACTTAAATTGTGCCAATTTGATCAATTTATCAAACTTCTTAAATAATATTGGCACATCCTAAAATATTTTAGGATTTAAATTCAAACCTATTTCCAAGGTATCCATAACCTAAAGTGTCACCTTTACCATGGTTAAGTTAACTACTCATCCATTTAAAGTTGGCACAACCTAACCCATTTAGCGTGAATCGATCACACTCCTAGGAACCCAAAACATATTTGAGCTTCTTGGGTTTGCTAGGTATTCCTTAGGGATGACCTCCCTAGATACCCTCTTAATGACCCTTCTAGGCTTGTTAGCCTTGGTCATTTGGCTCTTGCCTAGGTTAACTCGAAGGGTAACTCCCCTTATAACCTTCTTAGTGGCCTCCCTAGGTTTCTTCTAAACCTTAGCCACTAGGCACACTCCATGGTTAGCCTTAGGGATTACCTCCCTAGTAACCATGACCTTCCTATACCTAGGTTGTGTTCCATAATTGAATGAAACACTATGGTAGGTCTCCTTAGGGTTAGGTTTGTCACCCAACCTTTCTTGCCTTTGGATGATCCTTGCCTCCTAGACCCTAGGTTTTGACAATTTGACCTTTGCATTTGATTTTGCATTCCCCTAAGGGTCTTTTCAAGTTTTTCAAGCCTTGATCTCAAGGCTTGGTTCTCTAACTCTAATTGTTGGTGTAGTGGGCACTTAAGTCAAACCCAAGTTTTGATTATAGTAAATTATATAAAGTTAAGTTCATATCATTATCTCATGAGCCGAATTGAGTGTGTAGAAAAGTGCTAAAGCTTGAGCTGAAGGCTGGCGACACCCGGAGGAAGCCACGGTGGTCGGGCAACACTCGAGTGACTTTGGAGGGAGCCAAAGGAATCGAGTGGAAGGTCGGAAGCAAGAGCTGCAAAGTAAGTATCGAGGTAAGCTCGTGTGTGTGAGCGTAAGTGAGGTCATATCCTCCTTACAGGGATGGTCTTAAGCATAGATCCGACCAAAGACATCCCATGGATGGTCTAGGTCGAGATCGAATTGTCGGTGGCTTTCGAAATTATGGTTTTGTTAAGCTAACTTATGATTTCAGCAAGAATCAGTCGACTGCCCACAAGAGCCACTCGACTGCCCTTTCACCAATCGACTACTGAGTGCTGCGACTCGATTGGCGCTACCATAAGTCGACTTATGATGGCTATCAGTCGACTGATGGTCAAGGATCAACTTCGAAGAGTCAAGCCTTATCACCTCATTCCAAGGAGTTTGGTGCATAAATTTGATTGTCTGAAGACCCATTCGATGAGGGGGTCAAAAGCTATAAAAGGAGGGCTTCTCTAAAGGTTTTTCATCAATTCTCTAAGCCTCCAAGTGCTTCTGATATGCTACGACTCTCCGACATCTTGTAGGGAGTCGCTTCGGAGGCTCATTGGCTCCCAGGTCCCCGGATTAAAATTTTCACTAATGAAAACTAATCCGGATGGGATGAGTTTCCTAAGCACAACCAATTCATCATCGTGCTAACGACTCAAGCGATCGCTTGAACAAACTAGTTGTTCATGCAACACAACTCTTCTAGTCAATTAGCCGCGGAAGAGACGACGGACGGATCGCCGGTTCTTGTGTTTATCTTCGGGGTCCATGATTATACAAATACATGCAAATGTAAACTAGTATAATCAACATATACTAACATAAAGAACATAAGCTAGCATATCAATAAGAACATGCAAAGAACAATAATAAAAGTTGTAAAACTTTTATACCTCTTGATCTTCTATCGTATGTCCTAACCTCCTTGTAGACTTCGTGTGGGCGAAGATCCTCCACAAGTTGAAGCTTCCTAGGTCTTCTTCAATCCAAAGAAAGAACTCTCTTTCCCTTCTTGCTTGAGCCAACCACCAATCCACAAAGGATTGATGCCGCCGGCCCCAAGAATAGAGAGAACAAAATGGAAACCACCAAGGAACCAAACTAGGGACAAACCCTAGCTTCTAGTGCCGCCGGCCAAGAAGAAAAGAAGAGGAGAAGGGGAATTCGGTTGAGCCCCGACCAAGGTGGAAGGAAGAGATCTAGGGACTGGCCACACCCTTTGAAGAAGAAGAGATCCTCTCCTATAGCTGCCACCCACTCTCCTTGCCAACCCTAGCCGCCCAACCAAACCCTAACCGAGGATTTCTTGCCGCCCAACCAAAGGAAAGGTAAAACCCTAATCTCTTTGAAAACCATCTTCTATGTGCCGGCTATGGAAGAGGGGAAGAAGAATAGAATGAGCACCGACCAAGGTAGAGGGTAGAAGGTAGGGACCAGCCATGCCTTAGGAAGAAGAAGAAACTCTTCTTCCATGTGTTGCCGCCCACCTTTCCTCCCAAACCCTAGCCGCCCAAAAAATTCTAAACCAACTAGGATTCCTAGCCTCTAAAAAAAGCAAACCCTAATCCCCTAAACCATCCATCATCAACCATTAATTCTTGCCACCCACCCTAAGCCACCCTTTTATAGAGTTAGGGATAGGCCTTGGTTTAATCTCCACCGTCGATTCTAGGGTTTTAATCTCAACCGTCGGATCTAGAGATTTAATCTCAACCGTCGGTTCTAGGGTTTTAATCCTAACCGTCGGATCTAGAGATTTAATCTCTACCGTCGGTTCTAGGGATTTAATCCCAACCGTCGGATCTTGAGATTTAATCTCCACCGTCGGTTCTAGTGTTTTAATCCCAACCATCGGATCTAGAGATTTAATCTCCACCGTCGGTTCTAGGGATTTAATCCCAACCGTCGGATCTAGAGATTTGTTTTCTATCATTTGATCTAGACTTCATGAGGTTTATATTAGGCTACGATAGGGACCATGAGGAGGAGTTGGATCTTGGCCACCCAATGGATCGGAACCACACAAACTTGATCCATCAATGACGTTCCATTCCACTAGAGGATCATCATCGAACTACCTCACCAACCCCATAAATTAATATGGGATCCATATATTATTTGTACATTCATCTCCCCGTGTTTAAGATATCGAATGTCCGTCAATTAATTGATTTACTGACCATCAATTAATTAACATCTAACTCCTCGAGTAGTACCACTCAACCTTATCATCATGTTGACTAAGTCAACCTGCAGGGTTTACATGATGAACCTTATGAGCTCCTCAAGGGGACATCATCAACCTAATATATAGGACATGGTTTCCTCCTATAATCAACGGCACACCATGTAAATAATATCATTTCCCAACTTACCGGGCATATTGATTTAATCCATAGAAATCTCACCCTCTGGTAAATCAAAGAAATAAATACTAAGTACATGTGCCCGTTATTATATCGGGATTAAGAGCATGTACAACATAATATCCGAGGTCCGATTCAATTTTGTAGTCAGTAATAAATTGAATAACCTCTATGTCGGTCCTGCTCAATACACATAAGTGTACTAGTGTAACTCTATGTTCAAGACAAAACAATACCAAGCTACACTACAACCATGCCAATGGTTTGTCCAAAACCATCTTGGTTGTGAGCCTCTACTTATATTCTACAAGGAACTGATAACATGATCTTCTGTGCCACACCAAGCACCATGTTATCTACAATGTAAAATATTAGACAATATGCACACATATAATAAATATAAAGTGCAAACAATGATCATGTTATTCTTATTTCAAAATAAAGATGTTCATATAAAAGAGCTAGGCTTTCAGTATACATCCCAACACATCTCTACGGTGAAGCACTGTAGACACGATGACTAGAGCTAAATCCTCTTCATCTACGAGTCGGCGGTAAAAGTTTTGTTTAGTTTCAATCTATACTTAAGTTTTTTTTTATCGTGCTTTTATCGTAATGAGAAGAAGTGGAGTGTCTCTCTATCTCGATCCTTTCGTGTTTTTGTATTCAATTAACTCCTACTTCCAACGAGGAGGAGTTCGTTAGTGATTTGCCTTCCGTGCATGATTAAGGACCACTAGGGCCTTGGAGTAGTAGTCGTGGGCTACGAACCAAGTAAAAAAATCCTTGTGTCTTCTTTACTTTTACATTTTTTTATTCTTTCCGCTGCGTAACTCAAGTATCAAAAACAAACGAAGTTTTTATCGCTATTCACCCCCTCTAGCGATCCGCTCGATCCAACAATTGGTATCAAAGCCGGGGGTGCTAAGATTTAGGGAAACCACCAATCTAGCTTTTCTACAGATTTTTTTATTTTTATTTTTTTTTGTTTTTTTTTCTCTTTCATTCGTTGAGTTTTTTCCTGCACTACTAATCCAAGACGTGAGTCTTGGTACATTTCGCTCGTTTGTGTCTTTGCTAGGTTTTCCTTTTTCCTCTCTTCGTTTTCTTGCTCTTTTGTGTCAATGGCCCATCTCCGTTTTACAATGGAGATGACTTCTGTTGTTGGAAGAGTCGGATGGAGTGCTTTCTTAAAACCCAAATCGAGATGTGGATTATAATCCAAATGGGATTCACACTTTCAACTAACGAAGTGGGTGAATCTTTGGATTATGACCAATGGACCAATGCTACAAAAAGACAAGTTGAAGTAGATGCTAAGGAGACTCAAATCCTTTAATGTGGCTTGTCCAAGGAGGAGCTTAATCGCATCGGCCCATTCATCAGTGCCAAAGACTTATGGACAAAGTTGGTCGAACTACACGAACGGACCTATGAAGCCAAGGTATGTAAGTGTGATCTCCTTTTCAATAGGTTGTATAATCTAAAAATGCAGGAACACGAGACGGCGACACAATTGCATGCTCAGGATCAAGATATCGTCAACAACCTACACGCAATCGGACAAAAGGTCGAAAACCGTGACCTTATCAGGTATGTACTAAACTAATTTCCTAGGACCACCTTCTGGGCATCCATGGTCGATGCCTACAAGGTCTCCAAGGATCTTTCAAAACTTAGATTAGATGAATTGTTTTTAGATTTCAAACTCCATGAACAGTCTAACTCGGAACCCGAGAAGGGTATAACACTTTTTGCAGGTTCGAAGAAGAAAACTGCAAGCAAGCCACCCCCGAAGGAGGAAGAAGAAGATGAGTCTGATTCGGATGTCGACCCAGAAATGGAGGCCGAACTAGTCAACCTAGTTCGGAGGATGGTCAAGGGCCAAAAGCGAACCATCACTCGACCTAACGAAGATAAGCCTAAAAGTTCTAATGTTAGGTTTTACGAATACAACGGGTTTGGACATATCAAGTCCGAATGTCCGAAGCTCAAGAGCAAAGCACCGAAACTCAAAAAGTCACTCAACGCTACGTGGGAAGAAGTGTCAGAGGAAGAAGACGATGATCACATCTTCATGGCTAAACCAGCTGAATTGGAGACGAAGTCGGAATCAGAGCACGAGTCTGAACCCGAAGATGAATCGGACTACGAAGCTCTATTCAAGACTAGCCATGAATCTGCATCTAATTCAAGAGATAGACTTAAGGTAATTCAATCCCTTATTAGTACTCTTTACAGTGCGATTAAATTTTTAACTAGAAAATTAGCTAAGTCCAAGTTCAAGGTCGAGACCCTGGTTGAGGAGGTTAAACTCCTCAAACACGAGGTCTCCCTAACCTCTTCGACTAGTCGAGTTCGAGAGGAGGACTCAACTCGGGTTGAAAAGCTCTAAGTTGAGAACTCACTCTTGAAAAGTCAAGTCAAAGATCTTAGGAAGACATTGGAAAGGTTTACTTTGTGATCCAAGGGACTTGACCTCGTACTTGGAACAACAAGGCTGGACTAGAGTTTAGCTCAAATACGACCAACAAGTCATATATGTTGATTGTAAGTCGACATAAAAAATGTGTCCAAGCATGGGTCCCTAATACTGCTTTAATTTCAAACTTAGGATCCAACCAGTATTGGATTTCCAAGGACCAAATTTACTATGTAGAGAGACCGAACCGATTCAACGGTGCAGGGGGAGCTAGTACAAAACTTGTTTGTGCTTTAACTTAGAAATTGCTTGCTTAGGTCCTTTATTTATTTTGATTTTTCTTTTTAGAATGGTTAGATAGGACTATAACTCATCAATACTTTGTAACATAGTACCAGGATGTGGTGAGATGATAGTACGCTAGGAAAGCGGAGTCTCGTGTATTCGGGCTAGATAAGGCGTATCTTGTTCGGTGCACTTGACTGAGTTGAACAAGCTGAAGCTACCTCGCAGTATCCTAGACTAGTTAGACCAGGAAGTGGTCTTAGGTGAGTCAAGTCTCTATTTTCTTGAAAATGGCTTTGTCTAAGGAAGTGGTCATTTTTTCGATCAAAGAAAACCTTTGTGCCTCACCACGACCTGGAAGCCATGATCTTGAAAAGGTGACTTGATGAGCTTGAGGTCAAATCCGAATCTAACGCAAGGTTGACAAGTGTTCAAATCATTAAATTTAAATTAAGTAAAATTGGAAGTCATCTCACAAGAACATATAAGGTTAACATGCTTGATCATGTAGACATGGGTGAGATGATTTAGGTTTAATAATTTACAACCAATCTTTAATAATTCTAATATCCGATCCAACTACCTTGCATGTAGGATCAATGGATGTTGGACAGTGGTTGCTCTCGACACATGACCGAGGATCAACTCAAGTTTTCAAAGCTTCGATTCAAACGACAAGGATCGGTAGCCTTCGAAAATAATGACAAACTAAAAATCATCAGATTAGGTGATATTGGCTAAACTCAAACTTTATTATTCAAAATGTCTTATTGGTAGAAAATTTCTAATATAATTTACTTATTGTAAGTCAATTGTGTGACAATAACTATAAGGTCATATTTATAGAAAATAAATGCGTAATTAATACAGATGAAACCTCTAAAACAATTCTTAAAGGAACCAGAAATAACAATATTTATACTATTAATTTAACTAACTCCTCAACCAAGTGTCTTATGACATGGCAAGAGGAATCTTGGTTGTGGCACCGACGACTCGGTCACTCGCACCCAAGACTCATCCACAAGATGAGTCAGAGTGACTTAGTCAGAGGTTTGCCTAACCTCAACAACTTGGATAATAAAATATGTAATGCTTGTCAACAAAATAAACAATCTAGGACACAACATCAACTAACTAATCAAGAACGAACCAAAATTGTTCTTGAGCTCCAACACATGGATCTATTTGATTCACAAGGAGCTAAGTCACTTAATGGGAGTCAATTCTGCTTAGTCATAATTGATGACTATTCTAGATTTACTTGGGTTAGGTTCATAAAACACAAGAGTGATACCCTAGATCAATTAATCAACCTATTTAAACTAATAGAAAATCAACAAAACCTTAAAATCAAAAGACTTAGGAGTGATTATGGTGGTGAATTTGAGAACCACAGGTTTACAGAATTTTGTAACCTAAATGGATACCACCATGAGTTCTCATACCCTAGAACCGCACAATAGAATGGCCTAGTAGAACACAAAAATAAAACCCTACAAGAAGCCGCTAGGACAATGTTAAACAAGTATAACCTACCCGATAGGTTTTGGGCAGAAGTCGTTAGTATGACTTGCTATGTCCAAAATAAAATCCTTATGGTAAAGAGGCACCTTAAGACCTTGTACAAGATTTATTATGATAAAATACCTAACATCAAGTACTTTAGGATATTTGGATGTAAGGTACATATCCTAAACACTAAGGATCACCTAGGGAAATTCACATCCAAAACCTCGATCGGAATCTTTCTAGGATACTCGACTACGAGTAGAGCCTATAGGGTATATAACCATGACACCCTTAGAGTCGAAGAGACTATTAATGTAGTGTTTGATGAAGGACACGAACCTACAAAACCCCTAGCAACCCCAGTTAGTTAGCCGATTCATACCAGACTCCACTCCGATCTTGAGATCGAGTCTAGTATTAATCCTAACCTAAGTCAACCAAGTCATCCTATCGACCAAGCGATAGGTGACTCTAACCCAAGTCAAACTAGGACTCAAACGAATCATCCTATCGACCAACTGATAGGTGATCCAAGTCTAGGAGTTTGAACTAGAGCTTCATACCAAAACCTTAGTCAAATCTCCTTGATTTCCAAAATTGAACCCAAAACCATTGACCAAGATCTTCTTGATCCCGATTGGATTATTGCAATGCAAGAAGAAGCTAGGTCAATTCACTAGGAACGAAGTATGGGAATTAGTACCACCATCAAAAGATAAAATAATCATTGGAACAAGGTGGGTGTTTAGAAATAAACTTGATGATAAAGGTGAAGTAGTTAGAAATAAAGCTGGATTAGTTGCTAAAGGATTTAGTCAAGTCGAAGGTTTAGATTACAATGAGACCTATGCCCCAGTAGCTAGATTAGAGTCCATTTGAATGTTATTAGCATATGCTGCACATTGAGAATTTAAGTTGTTTCAAATGGATGTAAAGTCAACATTCTTGAATGGATATATTAAGGAAGAGGTTTATGTTAGTCAACTTCCCAATTTCAAAAGTCTAGATAAATCCGACCATGTCCTTAGATTAAAGAAGGCTCTCTATGGACTCAAACAAGCTCCTCGAGCTAGGTACGAGAGGCTTTCGGTTTATCTTAAATCCAAAGGATTTAACCAAGGTTTAGTCGACCCAACCCTTTTCGTAAAAACCATAGGTAAAGACATATTCATAGCCCAAATCTACGTAGATGATATCATCTTCAGAACCACCAACTCAATCCTACTAAACGAATTCATTTCACTTATGGAAAGTGAATTTGAAATGAATTTAGTAGGTGAGTTGAGTTTCTTCTTAGGTCTATAAATTAAACAAACTAAAGATGGAATATACTTACACCAATGTAAATATACTAGGGAATTAATTAAACGCTTTGGAATGTAAGACGCTAAAATTATTAATACCCCAATGGAAACAAATGTAGATATAGGAGAAGATGTAACCGGAAATTCAATTGACTTAAAATACTATAGGAGCGTGATAGGGAGTCTCCTATACTTAACTGTGAGTCGACCTGATATCTTATTTGCAGTAAGTATGTGCGCAAGGCTCCAAACCTATGCCAAGGAATCTCACCTAACTCTAGTTAAGCGTATCCTTAGATATCTAAAGGGTACATTTAATGTCGATATTTGGTACCCTAGATCTACCAAGTTTGAACTAATCGGCTACTCCGATTCAGACTATGCCAGTAGTAAGCTCGATAGAAAGAGTACGAGTGGTTGATGTCAACTTTTCGGCTCAAGTCTAGTGAGTTGGTGTAGTAGGAAGCAACACTGTGTTGCCTTATCTACCACCGAAGCCGAATACATCGCGATGGGTGAGTGTGTCACTCAGCTTCTTTGGATGAAGCACACTCTCTAAGATTTTAAGTTAGACTTTACGAACAGTAAAATTCACGTAGATAACATTAGCTCAATTAACCTAACTAAAAATCCAATATGTCACTCTAAAACTAAACATATAGAGGTCAAACATCATTTCATTCGAGAACATGTGGCCAACGAAGCCATACAACTCGAATACATCGAATTGAAGTCCAACTTGGCTGATCTATTTACTAAACCCCTACCCGAAGCCAAATTCAGTCTATTAAGACGAAAATTGGGCATGTGTGTAGTAGAGTAGGAATTTACAAATTATATTTTCTTATTACTATTTTTTTACTTTTCATGCTCATGGAACTAGCTTAGGAGATACCTTAGATATCATGTACCTATAAATTTAAGGAGCGAATACATCTCACAACACATAGGACTAATGTGTTTGTGTACTTAGCCACGTAGATGGGCGTGAGATGTTAGGACCTTACTCCTAGTTCCAGATGTAGAGCTAGTGCATCGCCATGAACCACGAAGTATAATCATATATATTAACCGACTCTGACCTGGACTTGTTGATCTTTCATATCAATCAAGTCAAATGAGAGTTGAACATTATATAGATGAGCTTATTTTTAGAATATTATTTTCAAAATATGGAACATGCTTGGACTTGAAAATTAATACTTATATTTTTTCAAAACCTCCCACTCTTTCAGATATATGGCAAAAAGGAGAGAAAAAGGCCAAAGTTAAGGGATCAATATTTCTTTTGATAACTTAACTTAGTACTCTATACTTATTCTCATGGCCAAAAGTTAAGTAAATGTTTACTTACTTTAATTTTTGCAAATTTAATTAACTTTAATTTTTGCAACTTAACTTGTTTTAGTTAACAAAAGGGAGATAAAGGCCAAGTTAAGAAAATTCTTAACTTAAATTATTTTTAATACAATGGCCAAACGTTAATGTTTTATTTAAGAAAGGGGGAGAAGGGGCCAAGTTAAGAAATTTTAATTGTCAATTACTTAAACTCTTCCTAAAATATCAAACATCAAGGGGGAGGATTAAGATATTTTTTCAAGACTCACCCTCCGTCAAGGGGGAGGTTTCCTCAAGGGGGAGTACTTGAAAGAAGGTCTTTACTACTCCTACTTAATCTTCATTCTTCATCCATATCATTATTATTCTTCATGAATTTTATTATTCTTCATTTCCTTAACTTTGTATGGGTTTTCCATAGATCAAAAAGGGGGAGATTGTTGGTGCAGTGGGCACCTAAGTCGAACCTAAGTTTTGATTATAGCAAACGATACAAGGTTAAGCTTATATCGTTATCTCATGAGCTGAATCGAGTGTGCAGAAAAGTGCTAAAGCTAGAGTTGATGGCTGGCGACACCTGGAGGAAGCTACGGTGGTCGGGCGACATTCGAGTGACATTGGAGGGAGCCGAAGGAATCGAGTGGAAGGCCGAAAGCAAGAGCTGCAAAGTAAGTATCGAGGTAAGCTCCTATGTGTGAGAGTAAGTGAGGTCGTATCCTTCTTACGGGGATGGTCTTAAGCGTAGATCCGACCAAAGACATCCCATGGATGGTCTAGGTCGAGATCGGATGGTCAGTGGCCGTCAAAATTATGTTTTTGTTAAGCTAACTTGTAATTTCGGCAAACATCAGTCGACTGCCCACAAGAGCCACTCGACTGCCCTTCATCAGTCTACTGTTGAGTGCCTTATTTGATTGGCTGAAGACCCATTCGATGAGGGGCTCAAAAGCTATAAAAGGAGGGCTTATCTAAGGGGTTTTCATCAATTCTCTAAGCCTCCAAGTGCTTCCTATACGCTATGACTCTCCGACATCTCTACGACGAAGCGCTGCAGACATGACGACTATAGCTCAATCCTCTTCATCTACGAGTCATCGTTAAAAGTTTTGTTTAGTTTCAATCTGTACTTAAGTTTTTTTATCATGCTTTTATCGTAACGAGAAGAGGGGGAGTGTCCCTCTATCTCGATCCTTTCGTGTTTTTGTATTCGATTAACTCCTACCTCCAACGAGGAGGAGTTCGTTAGTGATTTGCCCTCCGTGTGTGGTCAAGGACCACTAGGGCCTTGGAGCAGTAGCCGTGGGCTACGAACCAAGTAAAAAACCCTCGTGTCTTCTTTACTTTTACATTGTTTTATTCTTTCCCCTTCATAACTCAAGTATCGAAAATGAACGAAAGTTTTTATCGCTATTCACCCCCCTCCTCTAGCGATCCGCTCGATCCAACACTAATTTCTCTAATTTGGTGGGCCCATTATTTCTTTAATCATTATTGCCCTTCCTAGGCATATGTCTAGATTTCTTTAGATTAAAGCCTAGATGGTCTGCTATTTTCTTAATACTTTCCTTAGGTAATATTTTTCTAGGGACATTAGTCCCAAATTTCTTCTTAGTTTAAATATTGACATTTTTAGCCCATAAACAATACACTCTATTTCTAGTATGCTCTTTATGAACAATAGCAAGTGAATTAAAAGCATGCTTTTTAAAACTAAAATTTGAAGGTGTATTATTGAAATATACCTTAGGGTTTGCTTTTAAACCTCCCCCTACTTGTGATGCTCCTTTTCTCCTAGGGCATTGACTCCTATAGTGCCCTTTTTGGTTTCATTTGAAGCACACCACGTGCTCCTTGTTCTTCCATGTTGGGGCACTAACATCCTTGACTTTTTCTTGACTTCTTGATGCCGGTTAAGTTTTCTTGACCTTCTTAGGGAACTTGCTCTTATAGTGCCCAACTTCCCTTCACTCAAAGAAAATTATATGATTTTTATTATTTATTAATGTGCTTAAGTTACCTAGGTCGGTGGTGGAAGCCTCTTGAACTTTCTCATCTTCTCGACCGAAGGTTGATGGTTGCTCTTGAGGTTGCTCCGGTGTAGATGATCTAATCTTCTCCCCCTCAATCCTAGAGGTGAAGGCTTCCTCTGCTTCTTCCTCTTCCACCGATCTGGAAGTTGACTCCTTCTCAACTTTTGACTCCTCACTTTCTTGTGAGGATGATGAACTTACTTCTTCAGCCTCCTCCTCTTCTTGAGTCGGTGATGGATCTTCATGGTATTTTGCCAACTCACTCCAAAGCTCCTTGGCATCCTTGTATTCACCTAATCTACACAAGATATCATTAGAATCAAATCAACCAAGAATTTTATTACCTTTTTGTTTTACTTGAATTCTTGGATTTGTTCCCTGATCCACTTCTTCATTTTGAGAAATCCTCTCTTTGGCCCTCTCGAATACTCGAATCCTTCCATCAAGGTGGACCATTATTTGAAATCCCTCATCATGATGAAGTCTTTAATTCTTGCCTTCCACTGATTGAAGCCTTCTCGTCCATAGAGTGCATACGGGACCAGAGTGTTGATGTCCCATCCTAGTCTTTCTTCAAACTCCATCTTCTTCTTCACCCTCTAGGGGTGCTCTCTTGGCGGTTAGTCCAAATGAAGAGCGGCCTCGCTCTGATACCACTTGTTGGGAATTGGACGTCGCAAGAGGGGGGTGAATAGCGTGTTATACGTCGATGGAATTCATTCGCGTGCTTGATACAATTTGATTAGTACGCAACATAAATAATAGAAAGACACAAACAAAAGCACAAGCACAATCACAAATACACAACGATATATGTGGTTCAGAACCTTAGGGTTCCTACTCCATGGGGCGAGCTCAACGAGCTCTAGTGATGACAACACCACTAATAAAATTCCTTCTTGACAACACGTCGGAGGTGGAGAAACCTCGTATAAGTGATTAAAAAAGTAATACAAGGTAAAACAAGTAAATACAAAATGAATACAACAATCTATGTAAAGAAAATTTTACAAATGCTCTTTTGAATGCTTGCTTGTTGATCGTTTGAACCATGCTTGAAGACTCTGATTTGCACCAGCAAATCACTTCAAAAAAGCCCAAGAAATCACTATGGAAATCCCTCATGTCGAGCTCCTTTTAAGCCTCCTCACAACCTAGATTTTCGCCTGATAGTCGACTGCCAATAGTACCATTGTGAGACAATGGTTTAATCCACATCGGCATTCAAGCCAACGATTAAATTGGCAGTCGACTGCCAAGGCCATAGCCAACAAACCAGTCGACTACCGAGCATTCTGCTTCCGTAACCCCGACCAACAGTTGACTGCCATCCATGACAATCAATTGCTCAATGCTGGCAATCGACTGTCAGGCTATTTCCTACAGTCGAACACCAGTTGACTCTGATCAGTTTGACTGGTCATAATCCCAGTCGACTGCCAAGAGTTAACTCCACTGCCAAGTGTCAAAACACTTGACCAATTGACTGGTCCAAATCCCCAGTCGACTGATAACCTCAAACATGAGGTTTAATTCCAAGTATGATGCCCTCATACTTGCTAGACCACCCTTAGCCTAGACTTAAGACTTCTAGCCACCTCTGTTAGCCTCACACCTATCAGATCCCTCCAAGTAATCCATGACTTGTTCATCCATAAGCTAGCCTTTAGGTGCTTCCATCGGCTATTGTCATACTAAGTTTGTCTATACCGCCAAAACACATTGGGCTTACGTTGCCAAGACTACCGCTTGGACTTTACGCTGCCAACCATTGAACTTATGCTGCCAAGACTCTCGCTTGGACTTTACACTTCCAATATCACCCCTTGGACTTTCCTTGCCAACCCATGTTGGACTTTTCCATTTGCCAAGACTCAAGCTTAGACTTTCCCTTACCAAGACCCATTCTTGGACTTTCCATGCCAACCCATGTTGGACTTTCCCATTGCCAAGTGTCCCACTTGGACTTTCCATGCCAAGTACCAATGACTTGGACTTTCCCATTGCCAAGTGTCCCACTTGGACTTTCCATGCCAAGTACACAAGACTTGGACTTCTCCATCATATGGTCAACCTCATGTCAACTATATAGTCAACCCATTATCAAACAATGGTCAACTCCCTTGTCAAACAATAATGTCAAACATCAATGTTAAACATCAAAATACTTCTCAAGTCAAACTCGAGTCCAGTCAATCGTGATCTGGGCTGATTGCACCAACAAACACTTGCCTTGGTTAACTTTAGGGATGACTTCCCTATGAACCTTGGCTTTCCTAGACCTAGTACTAGTTTCATAATTGAATGGAACATTGTGGTAAGTCTCCTTGGACTTAGGTTTGTGACCCAAACCTTTCTTGCCTTTGGATGGTTCTTGTCTCCTAGGCCCTTGACTTTGACTCCTAGACCCTAAATTTTGGCAATTTGACTCTTTAATTTGATTTTATATCTTTTCAAGGGTTTTCTCCATTTTCTCAAGTTTTGACCTCAAAACTTGATTCTCTAACTCCAATTTTTCCATTTTGGTGGGCCCATTGTTTCTTTGATCATTTTTGCCCTTCCTATGCATATGTCTAGATTTCTTTAGATTAAAGCCTAGATGGTCTTCTATTTTCCTAATAGTTTTCCTAGGTAGGATTTTTCTAGAGACATTAGTCCCAAATTTCTCTTTAGTTGAAATAAGTCTAGAGTCATTATTTCTAGACTTCTCCTTAGACCTAAAATCAACATGTTTAGCCCCTAAGCAATAAAGCCTATTCTAGCATGCTCTTTATGATAAATTGCAAGTGAATTAAAAACATTCTTTTGATTCTTACATAAAGAACAAGCATTATGAAAATATACCTTAGGGTTTACATTAGAAACTCCCCCTACATTGTTGACTCCTTCTTGGCCTTTCTTCCTCTCTCTAGGACTTTGACTCCTATAATGCATCTTTTGTTGGCACTTGAAGCACATCACATGCTCCTTGCTCTTCCTAGTGGGGACTCTGACATCCTTTGATTTTTATTAAATTTTTTATGCCGGTTGAGTCTTCTTGACCTTCTTAGGGCACTTGCTCTTATAGTGCATGGCTTCCCTACACTCAAAGTAAATTATATGTTTTTTATTTGTAACTAAATTGCTTGAGTTACCTAGGTCAATGGTGGATGTTTGGCCTTCTTCATCTCTTCTGGATGTTGATGGCTCTTCTTGATTTTGCTCTTGTTCCAGAGTAGATTGTCTCTCCTTCCCCTCAATCTTAGAGGTGGAGGCTTCTTCTACTTCTTTCACCTCCTCTTCCTCCTCGAATGTCGAACACTCCTCGACCTCCGAATCCTCACTTTCTTATGAGGATGAACTTTCTTCTTCAGCCTCTTCCTCAAATTAAGCCAATGATGGTTCTCCATGGAGCTTGGCCAATTCACTCTAAAATTCCTTTGCATCCTTGTATTCTCCTAACTTGGAAACAACATTGTTAGGAATTAAATCAATCAAGAATTTTATTACCTTATTACTTCTCTCGAATTCTTGGAGTTGTTCCTTAGTCCACTTTTTCATTTTGAGGAATCCTCGCTTAGGCCCTCTTGGAAATTTGAATCCTTCCATCAAGGTGGCACAATCCTCGATGTACATCATCATCATGAAGTCTTCAATCCTTGTCTTCCATTGGTTGAAGTCTTCTTGTCCAAAGAATGCATATGGAATTGGGGTGTTGATGTCCCATCCCAATTTCTCTTCAAACTCCATCTTCTTCCTCTAGCAGTGCTCCCTTGGTTGTCAAACCTTGAAGAGCGGTCTCGCTCTGATATCACTTGTTGGGAATCAGTACTTTGCTAGAGGGGTGGGGGGGGGAGGTGAATGATGCGTACGTTGCATAGATGGAAATCAATTGTGTGCTTGTCTATGATTGTTAGTACGCAGTGGAATATAGAAATGATACAAACAAATATACAAGACAAACACAAATACAATCCATGAGACTAAATATAATGTGGTTCAGAACCTTAGGGTTCCTACTCCACGGATTGAGCTTAAATGAGATCTAGCGATGCAAAACACCACTAATAATCAAATACTCCTTCTCGACAACAAGTCGGAGGCAGAGAAACCTCGTACAAAGGTTCTTACAACAATAAGAAACAAATACAAGTAACTACAGGTAAACTACACAAATACAAGTAAAGAAAACTTTACACAATGTGAACTTGAATGCTTGCTTTTGGTTGCTTGAGAAGATCCTTGAAGGTTTGAATTGTAGTAGCAAATCCCCTCCAAATCACCTCAAAGAACCATTGCCAAATCCTCCTCCATGAGCTTCTTTTATAACCTGCATTCGAGCTGGATTTCGCCTAGCAGTCGACCGATCACGACCATCAATCGATTGCTCCTGTAGCAGTTGTCTCACAATGGTTCAAGCCATGCTGGATAAGTTCCAATGGATAGACCATCAGTCGACTGATCATACCTATCAGTCGACTAATCATGCTTCCACTCGACTATCAAACCCTAGCAGTCGACTCAAAAATATTTTGTACCCATTTCCTCGACCATCAGTCGACTAACCTGCACATCTGTCGACTGATAAAGCCATCTGTCATTTACCCAATGCTGGCAGTCGACTGCCAAGGCCTTTTGCTGCACTTGGAACCTAGTCTACTCACAACAGTCGACTGGTCATAATCCCAATCGATTGCTACAAGTCGACTCGGCTGTCAAGTGTCAAAACACTTGACCAATCGACTAATAACCTCAACCATGAGGTTTAACCCCAAGTATGATGCCCTCATACTTGCTAGACCCCCCTTAGCCTAGACCTAAGCCTTCTAGTCACCTCTATCAGCCTCACGTCTATTCGATCCCTCCAAGTCATCTATGACTTGTTCATCCATATGTTAGCCTTCAGGTGTTTCCATCGGCTATGTCATGCTAACATGGCACATTTGGGCTTACGCTGCTAAGACACACGCTTGGACTTTACGCCACCAAACGACTAGACTTATGCTGCCAAGACTCAACCCTTAGACTTTACACCTCCAATATCAACCCTTGGACTTTCCTTGCCAACCCATGTTGGACTTTCCAATTGCCAAGACTCAAGCTTGGACTTTCCCTTGCTAAGACCCATGCTTGAACTTTCCATGTCAACCCATGTTGAACTTTCCAATTGCCAAGTGTCCCACTTGGACTTTCCATGCCAAGTACCCATGACTTGGACTTTCCCATGACAATCACATTGTCATACATTTTGTCGAACATCAAAATACCGCTTGAGTGAAACTCGTGTCTTGTCAATCGTGACCTGGGTCGATTGCACCAACAAATGTTGGATTTTTAAAGTGAATTTCCGTGGTCATCCGATCATCTTATCCCACCGGTTTCAGTCGTCCATTAAAGCTAGGGTTAAATTCCTTGATTAATCGATTAAGAAGACTGTGCATCCAGTGGCTAAGATTACTCCAATTTTGAATGAACGAATATGAACAATTTGAATGGACGATGATGATCGATCGAATCTGGATGAAGGGCTAAGCTGTCTAGATCTAAATGCATGGACTGGATCTCTCTAGATATGGATAAACGACTCAGAATCAAGCCACTTTCATTGGACGATCCATATTGCTCAAATTTGATCTCTTGATTAGATTGCCTTCGATCTTGATGAAGGACTCAGATTAAATCAGTTTGAGATGCCCATTATGACCCTAGATGAATCCATATTTGATCCAACTTGAGTCTAGTCCATTGGCTCATCTCAAACAAAGATAAATTGTGCATATAAGTTCAAAATTTAGGAGAATTTACAATAAGGTCCAAAATGAATCCAAACTCATAAAATATATTAATAATCAATAATAAATCACTTGAGAGGATAAAAACATTGATATTAAGGACCAAAATAATATGATAAAATGGTAGTTATTAATGGCCCAAAGTAGGAGACATCAACTCTAGAAGAGTTAAGGGACCCTAGTGATAGGGGGCTCCCAAAGATATCAACCCCCTGAGCTCTAATGATTCGAAAGGGAAACTTGGTTAGGAATAAGTAATTTCCAGTAGAAGCAAAAGTTCATTGGGATAACACACGATGATCCTCCCATAAGACCACAACTGAAGATCCTAGGAGCATTAAATTGATAGCATATTCAACAATGCACAAGTGAAACTGAACCCCTAGAATCCTTCAAGGAACTTTGAGTCAACCTTAGCTTTCTCCAAGTGACACCGTAACTAAGCCAGGACTGTCGTCGTGTTAGTAATATATGAGAGGTGTCATAAGGCAATCGCCTTATGGTTGTACCATTTATTTGATAAATGAAGATTTACTATTTGAGTATACATATTTTTCATGTATTTAATTGGATCTTAAACTCATTTACTGAATATCTGCAATAGCATGAGAGAATTTGTGATTGGATCACAACTAGTGAGTATCTCAACATGTGTAATTGTAATGTATTGGAATTATCCATAGTCGATGAATTGATGCATTCGGACCCCATCGATTCTGTTGAGACTAGCACAAGGTGTACTCTTTGGTTTATCCAAGCAGCTATTTCTCACTGGCTAGAGACATTGGGATGTCCGGAGTTGATCGTGGATGCTAGTTTTGGTAACTAATTCATTGGAGTGACCAGCTGTAAGACTTTATATGGTTATCTGCATATATGGATATGCCAATGAAGTTCTTATAATAGCTTAAGTGTGATGTTCCTTCGACTTGCAGTATTCAAGTCATCTTGGTCATGAAGACATATGCTTTGACATCTTAAGCAAGCATCTCTGAGGAGATGTGGACCCGGGATGATAGGGTATAAGTCAAAGTGGTCGAAGGTGTTTGAATAGCCTACAGAGGATTCATCACTCCTTGTAAGGAGATGTATACCCTATGGCCTCTCGTCGGATTGTTACTAAAGTCTTTATCCAAAGCATTACATGTCTAGAGTATGGTACTCTTGGATACATGTGCAGTAACTAGAATCCGGAGGACAAGGAAGTTACTTGGGCTAGGTGTGACATAGTCAACCTAGTGGGAACTGACACAATAGACCATGTCCTGAACCAAGTGGGTATAAGATGAGTGAAAGGAATGGGGCACAATTCATTATAGCTGCTGAAGGGTTTCAGAAAAAGTTCTAGGATCAACCATTGATTTTCTGGTTAATTGTGGATCATGATATACTACTAGGTGTCACTCATGATCATTCTATAATTAATGGTTAATTATAGACAATCAACATAAACCGGGAACCTAATTGGTCACATGGACAACGAGCGTAATCCGAAGGATTTAAAATGAGTTTGATAATAGGATTCTCAGATCGAGAGAGCTGGGTATGAAATGGTTGGACCGAACAAAGAACGAGTATGAAATGGTTTAAGTCGCATCGGAAGCATGGATGGGTCATGTCTTTTGAAGACATGATGGATGAGCCAAATTAGTTTGGTTCTAATCCAATGGTGGAAAATTAATCAAAGTGGTTTGATTTGTTTTAAACTAATGAACCAAAGTTGGTTCGGTTCGTTTTAAATTAAAATAGACCAACGCAGTTTGGTATATTTTAACATAAATTATTGGAGCGTGTTAACGGGTTTTGGTTATGAACCAATAAGCGTTAGGAGAACGCGTTTTCTATAAAAACACATCTTAAGGGTTTTGTGGATGAGATAATACAACTTTGCATTGGAAAAACCCTAGCCTCCTTTCCTTCTCCACCTCTTCTCCTTGTCGCCGCCCACCTTTGTGTCGTCGCCGCCCAAAGGAGTTGCTGCCTCTCGCATCCACCAGCCTTCAGCATCCCTTGGGCCACCCTCAGTCGTCTCCCATCCACCCTTGGTCACCAATGACCAAGGAGCTACCGACCAATCCTTGGCTGACCACTTCTTCCACCTATACAAGCTGTCAAGTTTTGGATAGCTTGTTCTCCTTTGCATGGAGAGGCCATTTGGTCAGTGTTTAGCACTCTGACAGTGACCTACTTGCCGGGGATTAGTTCTCCGACAATCCTCATAGGTGGAGGGTTAAGTTTTCGTCAAATAGTTGACGAAAATCGCTTCCGATAAGCGAGTTTGTGAAACTCATTTTTGGATCTGAATTTATTTTGGATTGTGATCGTCTCTCGGATCACATCGTCTTTGACACGAGGCTAGTGACTTTTGCGAAGATGAGGCTCATGGCTTTGTGAAGCTATCCCGACGATACTTAGCATGGATACGGATAGAGGCGATTCTAGCGAGAGTCGCTATGGTTATTCCATTCCCGTTACACGTGACCCGTCAGGTATACCTAGTATAAGTTTCCTTTTATTGAAAAATTTTAATTAGCGATTATGTCTACACATGTTGTATCTTGCATGGGTGTGATGTGTGTGTTGTAATAAAATTAGTTTATTTCTTATTTTTGCTTCCACTGTGTGCATGTTTACGAAACGTGTTCGAAAACACACTCATCGCGGTGCTGGGGAAACCCAACACATTGACCTCACACACTTGACTTGCAAGAGATTTACTCCTAACAAATAGAGTTCACTGGACAAATGGTACTCATATCACAGTCTCTGTGGGATCGATACATAAATTAATACTTGACGATAACTATGCACTTGCGGGTGTTGAGCGCGAGCGCGCTTCGAATCCTTGGCGATCTCGAACAAAGATTTGGGGACGAGCTCATGTGCATCAAGTTTTTGATGCCGTTGTCGGGGACTGTAGATTCAATATCAAATCGAAAGTGGATACTTTGGATCGGACCTATATTATATTTGTGTGCTAGTTTTGTATTATTTCAGTTTTCATTATCAATATTCAGTTTAGATTAAATTTTATTAGCCATATTTCATTTAGCCTTGATTCAGTTTTTAGGTTTACATTAGCCTTGATCAGAAAATTTGCTTTTGATCAATTTAGAAACAGATAGAATCTATCATCAA
Source organism: Wurfbainia villosa (assembly GCA_025175895.1). Lineage (NCBI taxonomy): Eukaryota > Viridiplantae > Streptophyta > Magnoliopsida > Zingiberales > Zingiberaceae > Wurfbainia > Wurfbainia villosa. The sequence continues at coordinate 29,240,958 of CM045992.1, read as the reverse complement.
AGGAGAGCCGAACAAAGAGATATGGAGAAACACGCCACTCCTTTGGCAAACAAATGTAGGCGACCTTTGCGGGATTATATAGCTCCTAGTGCAAGAGGATATAGATCTAGTATAGCTGGACAATCAATCACGACCAATAATTTTGAACTAAAACCTACACTCATACACATGATCCAGTAGAGTCAGTTCAGAGGAGTTGCAACTGAAGACCCTAACCGTGTCACGCCCGCCCTTTTTTAAAGGCGGCGCGATGCGATCATACAAACATGCATCTTCAGCGGAAGAATTTAGACTTTTTTTCTTTTTAAAACATAAGGCATGAAACATGGAGCATGCATAATCATTTCATCAGTACTTAGTTCAAGTTCATGATAATCAACTTAAAGGACACCAAGTAGCAACCATCAACATCAAGTAGAGTTCGACTCTTAACAACTATCATGCAAAACTTAAAGGGGGAAACATGCATAAGTCTTTGAGCATAAACTAAAAGGGGAAAACATGCATAAGTCTTGGAATATAAACTTAAAGGGAAAACATGCATAAGTCTGGGAACATAAAACATATCTCTTCCACCATGCCACTATCACACACACTTTGCCCCTCCTGCTACTCCCTTTAGTTTAGCCATTCTTTACCCTTATCTGCAGTACAAGGGAACATGAAACTATAAGCACATAGGCTTAGTAAGATCCTTTCCTACTCACAAAAGCCATACATCAAGAATTAGACATAGAGTAGTGACATGATCATTTAAGAACATATAAGCATAGCATACATATAAGAGTAGTGACATGATCATTCAAGAACATATAAGCATAGCATTCATATAAGAGTAGTGACATGATCATTCAAGAACATAAAACCATAGCATACATATAAGAGTAATGACATGATCATTCAAGAACATATAAGCATAATATACATATAAATATCATAATCACATAGACATAAAAAGGGTATATGCAAGATGCTCTTTGAAATCATATATTATTATAGGTACTTAAACATAATCTCAACATATTGGGCTCGACATTGTACCACATACATCATCATCATTGCGAGCATCCCTAAATAGACCCGAGGTTGCTAATCCCGAACCTACTAGGGTACTAGGTCCGTACTATGTCCATCGACCTAGGGGCAACATAACATAGAAGCTCATCCTAGGCCCGTACTTATGACCGTTGGCCTAGGGCAACTTAGGAGTCCATCCCGTACTAGGTCCGTACTATGACCGTCGACCTAGGGGCACGTAGGAGCCCATCCCTTGGACCTTGCTAGGGTCCGGTACAAGCCATGCAAAAAGTAAAATAGCATATCATGTTGCTTATCATACTTATTATATTTCTTTTCATAACATATCATGTTCCTTATCATAGCATATCTTGTTCCTTTTTCATAACATATCATATTCCTTCTCATATCATAAAGAGTGCTCTTAGTCCACATTCATAGGGAAGCATCTCTTAGGCATTTCATCATACATACTTGTTCATCATGATGCAATGAGAATAATCATACATGTTGGAATGTATACTGAAAGCCTAGCTCTTTTAGTATAACATTTTATTTTGAAATAAGAATCACATGATCATTGTTTGCACTTTATATTTATTATATGTGTGCATATTGTCTAATACTTTACATTGTAGATAACATGGTGCTTGGGTGTGGCACAGAAGATCATGTTATCAGTCTCTTGTAGAGTATAAGTAGAGGCTCACAACCAAGATGGTTTTGGACAAACCATTGGCATGGTTGTAGTGTAGCTTGGTATTGTTTTGTCTTGAACATAGAGTTACACTAGTACACTTATGTGTATTGAGCAGGACCGACATAGAGGTGATTTAATTTATTGCTGACTACATAATTGAATCGGACCTCGGATATTATGTTGTACATGCTCTTAATCCCGATATAATAACGGGCACATGTACTTAGTATTTATTTCTTTGATTTACCAGAGGGTGAGATTTCTATGGATTAAATCAATATGCCCGGTAAGTTGGGAAATGATATTATTTACATGGTGTGCCGTTGATTATAGGAGGAATCTGTGTCCTATATATTAGGTTGATGATGTCCCCTTGAGGAGCTCATAAGGTTCATCATGTAAACCCTACAGGTTGACTTAGTCAACATGATGATAAGGTTGAGTGGTACTACTCGAGGAGTTAGATGTTAATTGATTGATGGTCAGTAAATCAATCAATTGACGGACATTCGATATCTTAAATACGGGGAGATAGATGTACAAATAATATATGGAGCCCATATTAAATTATGGGGGTTGGTGAGGTAGTTCGATGATGATCCTCTTGTGGAATGGAACATCATTGATGGATCAAGTTTGTGCGGTTCCGATCCATCAGGTGGCCAAGACCCAACTCCTCCTCATGGTCCCTATCGTAGCCTAAAATAAACCTCATGAACTCTAGATCAAATGATGGAAATTAAATCTTTAGATCCGACGGTTGGGATTAAATCCCTAGAACCGATGGTTGAGATTAAATCTCTAGATTTGACAGTTGGGATTAAAACCCTAGAACCGACGGTTGAGATTAAATCTCTAAATTCGACGGTTGAGATTAAAACCCTAGAATCGACGGTGGAGATTAAAGGGGAGGGAAAGGAAAGGGGAGGGAAAGGAAAGGAAAGGGAGAGGAAAGGTTGGATAAGGTGGGCGGCAAGTTTAAAAGATTGATAAAAAAAATGTTTTTTCCTAATTCTATGCCACCTTGGGCGGCAAGATTAGAATTAGTTAAAAAAAATTTTAAGATTAGAATTGGTGAAAAAAAAATTTTCCTATGCCACCTTGGGCGGCAAGATTATAGGAAGAAAAAATTTACTAATTCCTTGCTACCCTTGGGCGGCAAGAAAATTGAGAATTAGTTCCTATATTTTTGGCTACCTCATCAATAACCAACTTTCTCCTAAGTTCTATAAATAGGGGCTTAGGCTTGGGCGGAAAAAAGAGGATATTGGATTTGAGTTAGGGTTTGGCTCTTCTCAAAGTGGGCGGCTAGGGTTTGGAGCTAGGGCTTGGGCGTCAATCATCTTCCTTCAAGTTGTTGCCGGCGCCCATCCTCTTCCATCAAGACTTGGTCGGCGTCCATCCTCTTGGCCTCTCTCTTTTTCCTTGGCCGGCGGTTCTCCATCCGTTGGTGGCCGGTGCTCTTCCTCCTTCCCTTCTCCTTGGTTGGGCGGCTAGGTTATGGAAGCTAAGGTGGGCGACAAATATAGGAGGAGGGTTCTTCTTCTTCCTAAGTTGTGGCCGGCTCCTACCACCTCTTCCTTCTACCTTGGTCGGGGCTCAACCGATATCCTCTTCTCCTCTTCACTCCATCTTGGCCGGCGGAACTAGAAGCTAGGGTTTGTCCCTAGTTTGGTTCCTTGGTTGTTTCCATCATGTTCTCTCTATTCTTGGGGCCGGTGGCATCAATCCTTTTGTGGATTGGTGGTTGGCTCAAGCAAGAAGGGAAAGAGAGTTCTTCTTTCTTTGGATTGAAGAAGATCTAGGATGCTTCAACTTGTGGAGGATCTTCGCCCACACGAATGTAGGGATGTATACTTAAAAGTCTATTTTTTTGTATGAACATCTTTATTTTGAAATAAGAATCACATGATCATTGTTTGCATATTTTTATGGTTATGCAATATTGTCTAATACCTTACATTGTAGATAACATGGTGTGTGGTGTCACACGGGAGATCATGTTATCGGCTCCTTGTAAAGTATAAGTAAAGGCTCACAACCGAGATGGCTTTGGACAAACCATCGGAATGGTTGTAGTGTGATTTGGTATTGGTTTGTCTTGACCATAGAATCACACTAGTGCACTTTGTGTGTATTGAGCAGGACCGACACAGAGGTGATTCGATTTATTGTTGACTACATAATCGAATCGGACCTCAGATATTATTTAGTACATGCTCTTAATCCCGATATAATAACGGGCACATATACTTGGTACTCATCTCTTTGATTTACCAATGGGCGAGATTTATAGATTAAATCGATAGACTCGGTAAGTTGGGAGATGATATTATTTATTTGGTGTGCCGTTGATTATAGGAGGAAACCGTGTCCTATATATTAGGATGATGATGTCCCCTTGAGGAGCTCATAAGGTTCATCATGTAAACCCTGCAGGTGGACTTGGTCCGGCATGATGAAAAGGTTGAGTGGTACTACTCATGGAGTTAGATGTTGATTAATTAATGGTCAGTAAATTAATTAATCGACGGACATTCGAGATCTTAAACACGGGGAGAAAATGTACAAATAATATATGGAGCCCATATTAACATATGGGGGTTGGTGAGGTAGATCAATGATGAACCTTTAGTGGATTGGATCATCATTAGTGGATCAGACTTTATGTGGGCTTGATCCATGGGTGGCCAAGACCCAACTCCTCCTCATGGTCCCTAATGTAGCCCATTAACACCTCAAGATGCTTAGATCCAAAGGATAGAAACAAATCTCTAGATCCAAAGGTAGAGATTAAATCTCTAGATCCGACGGTTGAGATTAAATCTCTAGATCCGACGGTTGAGATTAAATCCCTAGAACCAATGGATGAGATTAATTCATGACTTATCCCTAACTCTATAAAAGGATGGCATGGAGTTGGCGTGAAGATGAATAGGAGGAGAGCTAGGGTTTGGGCGGCAAGAAGCAATCCTATTTGAGATAGGATTGGGATTAGGGTTTGGAGGCAAAGGTGGCACCAAATAAGGAAGGTTCTTTCTCTCTTCTTCTTCCTCTTGGGGCCAACGTCCAGCAGCCTTCCCAGCTTTTTTCCAGCCTTGGCCGGCGCCCAAAAGCCTCCTTCTTCTTCTCCTTAGGTGGTGGAAACAAGATATAGGGTTTCCCTTGGTGTCTTGGTAGTTTTCCACCACTTTCTTCTCCTTCTAGTTGGCCGGCGGCAAGGACTTTTATAGCTCCTTGTTGGTTGAGTTTTGGAAGGAGAAAAACATTGTTTCTCTTCTTCCTCTTGCTTGGGAAAAGCAAGGAAGGAAGTTTTGCGATCTAGGAGCTTCGACTTTTGGTGGATCGTCGCCCACACGACGTCCAAAAGGAGGAGGGTCATACATTAGAAGACCAAGAGGTATAACTATTCTTCTATCTCTTTTATTCATTGCTTGTGTTTGTTTTTCAAAATATGAGCATGTTATATTTCTGTAAATAGGCTAAATAATACTTGGATCCCGAGTACAAACACAAAAACCGGCGATTCGGACATCGTCTATTCCGCGGCTACTCGTAGAATAGAGGATGGTCGCTTGAACAACTAGTTTGTTCAAGTGACCTCTCTAAACGAATAGCACGACGATGACTTGGTTGCTTTGGCAATCCCTTTTGTCTAGGATTAAATTTTTTAATCCGGGGACATCAAAGGGATCACCATGGTCAAGCAACCGAGGTGAAGGGGAAGCGAAGTTTCCCCTCACGGATCAACCCCATCAATTGGTATCAGAGCCAAGGATTCCGGTTTTGTGTGTTTAGGATTCGGTTAATTTTATGCACTTTTTCATATATTATATGTGCCGGATAATAGTAGGATATGCTTAGTTTAACTTTTGCTGCGTGCATAAGATCCGACTATTATGGCATGTGTGTGTATGTGATTGTATGTGTGTAAATGTTTATTTTGTTGAATCCTCGAGGTTGACGAGGCTAGTATTTAGTTTTTTTTTGTAAATTAAATACGGCATTGTTTAGCCGCTCTTTATTTTATTTTACTTTCGATCGAGAGATTCATGTACACTCCCTCGTGGAGTATAGGATCGATGGATGTAAATTAAAATAGGTTTTAGTCTCGGCTCGGATCTCCGGAGGGCTTGTACATGGCGTAGGAGGAGCGGACGAGATGGCGATGCGACGGGAGCCATATTGAAGACAAAGGCCATAATAGTTGGAAAATAATTTATTTTTCATATTTATTGCTTTTTGTTTGATTAGCATGTCGTAGGAAAATTCCTCATTTTAATTTACTAAGTGGGAGAGGGATATTTTAATTAATTCCCGCGGCCTCCATTACAATTTGACATGTGATGCAACAAACTTGCGTGTTGGCTCTGAGTGCCTTCCTCCCTGCGGATGAGTTTGTTTGCGGATCACTAGGTCAAATAATGGTTATAGGAAATTATCTAGGAGCGTGTGTACTTCCACAGCGGTAAGGCACATAATCCGAAATAATTCCCTTAGTATCGTGTAATGGTGCACACTTAGATGCAAATAAAAAGTATCCTCCCCATCGGAGTCACTGCTTTTATTTATAGGGCCAAAGAGGAACCAACTATTAATTTTATTTGTCAAAAAGTAAGGTTGACAAGATAATAAAATTAATGGGTAAAACCTCCTCTTACAAATGTAGAATTCGTATACGTCCACACTGCGTGGCATGCGATATTCTCGGTGTTTTGAGGTGTTGGTTGATATCAAAATTTTATTGTTTGAGGAATCAATAATTTTTTGAAATCTAATGTTTTGATTTATGTGATTCTTAGGTTTTCTTTCAAAATGACTTTCAACCCACTTGCTGTGATACTGAAAGAGAACAAACTTACTGGACCCAACTATGTAGATTGGAAGAGGAATCTAGATATTGTCTTGACTGCTGAGGAATACAAATATGTACTCCTCGAAGAGTGCCCTCCCAAGCCTACAGATAATTCTGGGGAAAAGGAGAGAGAGAGCTATAGGAAGTGGAACAAGGCCGATGAGATGGCACGGTGTTACATTTTGGCATCTATGTCAAATGTACTCCAACATCAGCATCAAGCCATGCCCACTGCCTATGATATGATGCTCAATCTCAAGGAGCTTTTCGGACACCAGAATCGGGCTGCGAGGCAAGAGGCCATGAGAAACTTGATGACGACCACCATGATCGAGGGAACACCCGTGAGGGATCATGTTCTCAAGATGATGGCTCATTTGAATGAGCTGGAGGTCGTAGGAACTGAGATCGATGGGGAAACCCAGGTCGATATCATACTCCAGTCTCTGCCTAGGAGTTTTGAGCAGTTTCGCCTCAACTACAACATGAACAAGAGGTTGTATTCATTGGCGGAACTTCTGACAGAACTCCAGGCGGCAGAGGGACTATTTCGTCAGAGTGCTCAGGTGCATGCCGTGATGACCTGTAATGTTTCGCTTCTAAGTAAAGGCAAGAAGAAGAAGAAACAAACCGGGGCAAAGGCGGTGGGAGGTACTCAGGGAGGAGTGAAGAAGCCGAAAGGCAAGTGCTTCACTTGTAAGCAGACTGGACACTGGAAGAAGGACTGCCCCAACCGCAAGAACAAAGGTATATCTTTTGGACTAGTCGTTGAAACATGTTTAGCGGTGTTATCTACCGGCACCTGGTGTGTAGATACGGGAGCCACTGATCATGTCTGCAATACTTTGCAGGGGTTCCAGGAAACCAGACGACTGGGTCAAGGAGATTACTGCCTTATGGGCGATGCCACGAAGGTGGCGGTACATTGAATGGGAGACATTCATTTATCTTTTGAGAAAAATAAACTTTTGGTTCTTAAGAATTGCCTTTATGTACCCTTATTTAGAAAGAATTTAATTTCAGTTTCTAAATTGTTTATGGATGGATATTCTATTTCGTTTAATGACAGAGTTGTTATAAGAAGGAATAGGGACATTATCTGTTCGGGTACATTGATAGGAAATTTGTACACACTTGAACCAAAACCTCCCACGATGCAAATTGAAGTTAATAACTCATCTTCTAAATCAAATAAGAGAAAAGAACCTTCGAAGATGAACCAAACATATCTTTGGCATCTTAGGCTTGGTCACATTAACTTAAGCAGGATTCAAAGGTTGATAGCTGATGGACCTTTGGGCTCATTAGTGGTGGAGGATCTCCCAACCTGTGAATCTTGCTTGGAGGGTAAGATGACCAAGAGGCCTTTCAAGGCCAAGGGGTATAGAGCCAAAGATATGTTAGAATTGGTTCATTCTGATTTGTGTGGTCCTATGTCTATCCAGGCTAGAGGTGATTTTGAATATTTCATCTCTTTTATAGACGATTATTCAAGATATGGATGCATTTACTTGATGCGCCGCAAGTCTGAATGCTTTGACAGGTTCAAAGAATTCAAGGCTGATGTGGAGAACCGTCAAGGTAAAAGTATCAAGACCCTACGATCTGATCGTGGAGGTGAGTACCTCTTGGGAGAGTTTAGGAATTACTTATCAGAGGCTGGGATTCAATCCCAATTGTCTGCACCTGGCACACCCCAGCAGAATGGTGTAGCAGAGCGAAGGAATAGGACTCTTATGGAGATGGTTAGATCAATGATGAGTTATTCTGACTTGCCAGATTCGTTCTGGGGATATGCTCTAGATACGGCGGTATACATTCTGAACTTGGTTCCATCTAAATCAGTGCCTTCTACTCCCGTAGAATTATGAACTGGGCGAAAGCCTAGTCTGAGACATATTCGGATATGGGGGAGTCCAGCACATGTGCTGAAGGCAGATGCTGGTAAGTTGGAACCTCGTACAGAAGTGTGCATGTTTGTTGGCTACCCTAAGGGAACGAAGGGTGGTTTGTTCTATAGTCCTAGAGATCAGAAGGTGATCGTGAGTACGAATGCCAGATTTCTAGAGGAGGACTATGTGATGAACCACAAGCCCACGAGTAAAATTGTTCTGGAGGAGTTAAAAGGGGAAGTCACTTCTTTAGTACCACCGCATACATAAGAGGATATACCACATGTCACTGCACCACGTGTCACAGAGGATACACAGGTGATACCTCGTCGTAGTGGGAGGGTTGTGAGACAGCCTGATAGATTCATGTTCTTGGGAGAATCTTCTGATTTGGTCCCTGGCGAACATGAACCTGATCCCTGGACATATGATGAGGCAATCCAAGATAAAGATGCAGTATCTTGTCAAAGTGCAATGAATGCTGAGATTGAATCTATGGATTCAAATCAGGTCTGGGAGCTAGTAGAACCACCCAATGGTGTAAAAACCATTGGATGCAAGTGGATCTACAAAAGAAAGAGAGGAATAGATGGGAAGGTTGAAACCTTCAAAGCGAGGCATGTTGCGAGGGGTATACTCAGAAAGAGGGTATCGATTATGAGGAGACCTTTTCGCCGGTAGCCATGCTTAAATCTATCCGGATTCTCTTATGCATAGCAGCTCATATGGATTATGAGGTGTGGCAGATGGATGTCAAGACAGCTTTCCTTAATGGAAGTCTTGAGGAAAACATCTACATGAAGCAACCAGAGGGATTCATTGCTAAGGGCAAAGAGCATCTTGTATGTAAGCTTAATCGGTCCATTTATGGATTGAAACAAGCTTCGAGGTCTTGGAACATTCGGTTTGATGAGGTGATCCAGTCTTATGGATTTATTCAAAGTCCGGATGAGTCTTGTGTATACAAGAGATGTGACGAAAACGTAGTGGTATTTCTTGTACTATACGTAGATGACATTTTGTTGATTGGCAACAATATCAAGGTGTTATCGGACGTAAGGGTATGGTTGTCCAAACAGTTTGATATGAAGGACTTGGGAGAAGTGGGACACATCCTTGGGATCAAGGTTATAAGGGATCGCAAGAAAAGGATGTTGTGCTTATCCCAAGCTTCATACATAGACACGATTATGGAGCGTTTTAGCATGCAAAACTCCAAGAAGGGTTTTCTACCTTTCAGGCATGGAGTACCTCTATCTAAGGAGATGTGTCCTAGATCATCTGAGGAGATAGAGGAGATGAAGGCGGTTCCTTATGCTTCGGCAGTAGGAAGCCTCATGTATGCGATGCTCTGTACGAGACCAGATATCTATTTTACCGTGGGCATGGTCAGCAGATATCAGAGTAATCCAGGACAGGGACATTGGACTGCGGTAAAGCATATATTGAAGTACCTGAGAAGGACTAGGGATTATGACCAATTACTCCCTGTGGGTTACACGGATTCCGACTTCCAATCTGATAGGGATAACAGTAAGTCTACCTCAGGTTTTGTGTTTACTTTGGGAGGTGGAGCCATTGTATGGAGGAGTGTCAAGCAAAAATGCGTGGCAGACTCCACCATGGAAGCTGAGTATGTGGCGGCCTCTGAGGCGGCCAAAGAAGTCAGATGGCTCAGAACTTCCCGATGGACTTGGATGTGATTCTGGTTTGCCCGAACTATCACGATTTATTGTGATAATAGTGGTGCAATTGGTAAACTCGAAGGAACCACGAGCCCATAAGGCTAGTAAACACATAGAGCGCTTAAGTACCACGACACGAGAAATCGTAAGCGAGGAGAAGTTGTGGCCAAGATTGCATCGGAGGATAACCCGCAGATCCTTTCACTAAGGGCCTTCCTAGAGCTTTGATAGGCATGTGGAGGGAATGGGGATCGATGTATGGCACTTTGAGGACAAAGATAGTCTTTTAGTATAAGTGGGAGATTGTAGGGATGTATACTTAAAAGTCTATTTTTTGTATGAACATCTTTATTTTGAAATAAGAATCACATGATCATTGTTTGCATATTTTTATGGTTATGCAATATTGTCTAATACCTTACATTGTAGATAACATGGTGTGTGGTGTCACACGGGAGATCATGTTATCGGCTCCTTGTAAAGTATAAGTAAAGGCTCACAACCGAGATGACTTTGGACAAACCATCGGAATGGTTGTAGTGTGATTTGGTATTGGTTTGTCTTGACCATAGAATCACACTAGTGCACTTTGTGTGTATTGAGCAGGACCGACACAGAGGTGATTCAATTTATTGCTGACTACATAATCGAATCGGACCTCAGATATTATTTAGTACATGCTCTTAATCCCGATATAATAACGGGCACATATACTTGGTACTCATCTCTTTGATTTACCAATGGGCGAGATTTATAGATTAAATCGATAGACTCAGTAAGTTGGGAGATGATATTATTTATATGGTGTGCCGTTGATTATAGGAGGAAACCGTGTCCTATATATTAGGATGATGATGTCCCCTTGAGGAGCTCATAAGGTTCATCATGTAAACCCTGCAGGTGGACTTGGTCCGGCATGATGAAAAGGTTGAGTGGTACTACTCATGGAGTTAGATGTTGATTAATTAATGGTCAGTAAATTAATTAATCGACGGACATTCGAGATCTTAAACATGGGGAGAAAATGTACAAATAATATATGGAGCCCATATTAACATATGGGGGTTGGTGAGGTAGATCAATGATGAACCTTTAGTGGATTGGATCATCATTAGTGGATCGGACTTTATGTGGGCTTGATCCATGGGTGGCCAAGACCCAACTCCTCCTCATGGTCCCTAATGTAGCCCATTAACACCTCAAGATGCTTAGATCCAAAGGATAGAAACAAATCTCTAGATCCAAAGGTAGAGATTAAATCTCTAGATTCGACGGTTGAGATTAAATCTCTAGATCCGACGGTTGAGATTAAATCCCTAGAACCAATGGATGAGATTAATTCATGACTTATCCCTAACTCTATAAAAGGATGGCATGGAGTTGGCGTGAAGATGAATAGGAGGAGAGCTAGGGTTTGGGCGGCAAGAAGCAATCCTATTTGAGATAGGATTGGGATTAGGGTTTGGAGGCAAAGGTGGCATCAAATAAGGAAGGTTCTTTCTCTCTTCTTCTTCCTCTTGGGGCCAACGTCCAGCAGCCTTCCCTGCTTTTTTCCAGCCTTGTCCGGCGCCCAAAAGCCTCCTTCTTCTTCTCCTTAGGTGGTGGAAACAAGATATAGGGTTTCCCTTGGTGTCTTGGTAGTTTTCCACCACTTTCTTCTCCTTCTAGTTGGCCGGCGGCAAGGACTTTTATAGCTCCTTGTTGGTTGAGTTTTGGAAGGAGAAAAACATTGTTTCTCTTCTTCCTCTTGTTTGGGAAAAGCAAGGAAGGAAGTTTTGCGATCTAGGAGCTTCGACTTTTGGTGGATCGTCGCCCACACGACGTCCAAAAGGAGGAGGGTCATACATTAGAAGACCAAGAGGTATAACTATTCTTCTATCTCTTTTATTCATTGCTTGTGTTTGTTTTTCAAAATATGAGCATGTTATATTTCTGTAAATAGGCTAAATAATACTTGGATCCCGACTACAAACACAAAAACCGGCGATCCGGACATCGTCTATTCCACGGCTACTCGTAGAATAGAGGATGGTCGCTTGAACAACTAGTTTGTTCAAGTGACCTCTCTAAACGAATAGCACGACGATGACTTGGTTGCTTTGGCAATCCCTTTTGTCTAGGATTAAATTTTTTAATCCGGGGACATCGAAGGGATCACCATGGTCAAGCAACCGAGGTGAAGGGGAAGCGAAGTTTCCCCTCACGGATCAACCCCAACAACGAAGTCTACAAGGAGGTTAGGACATACGATAGAAGATCAAGAGGTATAAAAGTTTTGGTTCTTAAGAATTTCTTTTATGTACCCTTATTTAGAAAGAATTGATTTCGGTTTCTAAATTTGTTTTGGATGGATAATCTATTTCTTTTCATGACAGATTATTATAAAAGGAATAGGGACATTATCTATTCGGGTACATAGATAGGAAATTTATGACTTGAACCACGAGCTCCCACGATGCAAATAGAAGTTATTAACTCATCTTCTAATTCCGATAAGAGGAAAGAACCTTCGAAAATGAACCAAACATATCTTTTGGGATCTTACGCTTGATCATATTAACCTAAGCAGAATTCAAAGGTTGATAGCTGATGGACCTTTGGGTGCATTAGTGGTGGAGCATCTCCCAACCTGCGAATCTTGCTTGGAGGGTAAGATGACCAAGAGGCCTTTCAAGGCCAAGGGGTATAGATCCAAAGATGTGTTGGAATTGGTTCATTCTGATTCGTATGGTCCTATGTCTATCCAGGCAAGAGGTAGTTTTGAATATTTTATCTTTTTCGTAGACAATTATTCAAGATGATACTACGATCTGAACGTAGTGGTGAGTACCTCTTGGGAGAGTTTAGGAATTACTTTTCAGAGGTTGGGATTCAATCCCAATTGACTGCACCTGGCACACCCCAGCAGAACGGTGTAGCAGAGCGAAGGAATAGGACTCTTATGGAGATGGTTAGATCGATGATGAGTCATTCTGACTTGCAAGATTCGTTCTGGGGATATGCTCTAGATACGGCGGTGTACATTCTGAACTTGGTTCCATCTAAATCAGTGCCTTCTACTCCCACAGAGTTGTGGACTGGGCGAAAGCCTAGTCTAAGACATATTCGGATATGGGGGAGTCCAGCACATGTGCTGAAGGCTGATGCTGGTAAGTTGGAACCTCGTACAGAAGTGCGCTTGTTTGTTGGCTATGCTAAGGGAACGAAGGGTGGTTTGTTTTATAGTCCTAGAGATCAGAGGGTGATCGTTAGTACGAATGCCAGATTTCTAGAGGAGGACTATGTGATGAACCACAAGCCCACGAGTAGGATTGTTCTTGAGGAGTTGATAGGGGAAGTCCTGACTTCAGTACCACCGATACAAGAGGATATACCACATGTCACTGCACCGCGTGTCACAGAGGATACACAGGTGATACCTAGTCGTAGTGGGAGGGTTGTGAGACAGCCTGATAGATTCATGTTCTTGGGAGAATCTTCCGATTTGGTCCCTGGCAAACATGAACCTGATCCCTGGACATATGACGAGGCAATCCAAGATATAGATGCAGCATCTTTGCAAAGTGCAATGAATACTGAGATTGAATCTATGGATTCAAATCAGGTCTGGGAGCTCCTATGCATAGTAGCTCATATGGATTATGAGGTGTGACAGATGGATGTCAAGACAGCTTTCCTTAGTGGAAGTCTTGAGGAATCCATCTACATGAAGAGACCAGAGGGATTCATTGCTAAGGGCAAAGAGCATATTGTATGTAAGCTGAATCAGTCCATTTATGGATTGAAGCAAGCTTCGAGGTCTTGGAACATCCGCTTTGAGGAGGTAAATCCAGTCTTATGGATTTATTCAAAGTTCGGATGAGTCTTGTGTATACAAGAGATGTGACGGAAACGTAGTGGTATTTTTGTACTATACGTAGATGGCATTTTGGTGGTTGGCGACAACATTGAAGTGTTATCAGACGTAAGGGTATGGTTGTCCAAACAGTTTGATATGAAGGACTTGGGAGAAGTGGGTCACAACCTTGGGATCAAGGTTGTTATGCTTATCCCAAGCTTCATACATAGACACGATAATGGATCGTCTTAGCATGCAGAACTCCAAGAAGGGTTTTCTACCCTTCAGGCATGGAGTTCCTTTATCTAATGAGATGTGTCCTACATCATCTGAGGAGATAGAGGAGATGAAGGCAGTTCTTTATGCTTCGGCAGTAGGAAGCCTCATATATGCGATGCTCTGTATGAGACCAGATATCTGCTTTGCCGTGGGCATGGTCAGCAGATATCAGAGTAATCCAGTACAGGGACATTGGACTGCGGTAAAGCATATATTGTAGTGTCTGAGAAGGACTAGGGATTATATGCTAGTTTACCGGGCAGACCAATTACTCCCTGTGGGTTACATAGATTCCGATTTCCAATCTGATAGGGATAACAGTAAGTCTACCTCAGGTTTTGTGTTTACTTTTGGAGGTGGAGCCATAGTATGGAAGAGTGTTAAGCAGAAATGCCTGGCGGACTCTACCATGGAAGCTGGGTATGTGGTAGCCCCTTTGGTGGCCAAAGAAGCTGTATGGCTCAGGAACTTCCTGATGGACTTGGATGTGATTCCTGGTTTGCCCAAAACTATCACAATTTATTGTGATAATAATGGTGCAGTTGCAAACTCGAAGGAACCACGAGCCCATAAGGCTAGTAAACACATAGAGTGCAAGTACCACCTGATACGAGAAATCGTAAAGGAGGTAGAAGTAGTTGTCTCCTAGATTGCATCAGAGGATGACCTGGTAGACCCTTTCACTAAGGCCCTTCTGGCGAGAGCTTTGATAGGCATGTGGAGGGAAGGGGAATCAGATGTATGGCAGCATGAGGACAGCATAGTCTTTTAGTATAAGTGGGAGATTGTTGAAATGTATACTGAAAGTCTAGCTCTTTTAGTATGAACATTTTATTTTGAAACAAGAATCACATGATCATTGTTTGCACTTTATATTTATTATATGTGTGCATATTGTCTAATAATTTACATTGTAGATAACATGGTGCTTGGGTGTGGCACAGAAGATCATGTTATCAGTCCCTTGTAGAGTATAAGTAGAGGCTCACAACCAAGATAGTTTTGGACAAACCATTGGCATGGTTATAGTGTAGCTTGGTATTGTTTTGTCTTGAACATAGAGTTACACTAGTACACTTATGTGTATTGAGCAGGACCGACATAGAGGTGATTCAATTTATTGCTGACTACATAATTGAATCGGACCTCGGATATTATGTTGTACATGCTCTTAATCCCGATATAATAACGGGCACATGTACTTAGTATTTATTTCTTTGATTTACCAGAGGGTGAGATTTCTATGGATTAAATCAATATGCCCGGTAAGTTGGGAAATGATATTATTTACATGGTGTGCCGTTGATTATAGGAGGAATCCGTGTCCTATATATTAGGTTGATGATGTCCCCTTGAGGAGCTCATAAGGTTCATCATGTAAACCCTGCAGGTTGACTTAGTCAACATGATGATAAGGTTGAGTGGTACTACTCGAGGAGTTAGATGTTAATTGATTCATGGTCAGTAAATCAATCAATTGACGGACATTCGATATCTTAAACACGGGGAGATGGATGTACAAATAATATATGGAGCCCATATTAAATTATGGGGGTTGGTGAGGTAGTTCGATGATGATCCTCTAGTGGAATGGAACATCATTGATGGAGCAAGTTTGTGTGGTTTCGATCCATCAGGTGGCCAAGACCCAACTCCTCCTCATGGTCCCTATCGTAGCCTAAAATAAACCTCATGAACTCAAGATCAAATGATGGAAATTAAATCTCTAGATCCGACGGTTGGGATTAAATCCCTAGAACCGACGATTGAGATTAAATCTCTAGATCCGACGGTTGGGATTAAAACCCTAGAACCGACGGTTGAGATTAAATCACTAAATCCGACGATTAAGATTAAAACCCTAGAACCGACGGTGGAGATTAAAGGGGAGGGAAAGGAAAGGGGAGGGAAAGGAAAGGAAAGGGAGAGGAAAGGTTGGATAAGGTGGGCGGCAAGTTTAAAAGATTGATAAAAAAAATTTTTTTTCCTAGTTCTATGCCACCTTGGGCGGCAAGATTAGAATTAGTTAAAAAAATTTTTAAGATTAGAATTGGTGAAAAAAAAAATTTCCTATGCCACCTGTGCTACTCCTCGGAATGCTCATTGGCTCCCATGTCCTCGGATTAAAATTTTCACTAATGAAAACTAATCCGGATGGGATGAGTTTCCTAAGCACAACCAATTCATCGTCGTGCTAACGACTTGAGTGATCGCTTGAACAAACTAGTTGTTCAAGCAACCAAGCTCTTCTAGTCGGTTAGCCGCGGAAGAGACGACGGATGGATCGCCGGTTTTTGTGTTTCTTATCGGGGTCCATGA
This sequence comes from Wurfbainia villosa, assembly GCA_025175895.1. Classification (NCBI taxonomy): domain Eukaryota; kingdom Viridiplantae; phylum Streptophyta; class Magnoliopsida; order Zingiberales; family Zingiberaceae; genus Wurfbainia; species Wurfbainia villosa. Next base: position 29,224,373 of record CM045992.1, on the reverse strand, counting down.
TTATACAAGTTTACATTTGCATGTATTATAATAAATATAAAGTGCAAACAATGATCATGTGATTCTTATTTCAAAATAAAATGTTCATACTAAAAGAGCTAGGCTTTCAGTATACATTCCAACAATACATTCATACAATCAACATGAACATAAGGTAGTGGCATAAACAAATCATGCTATCATAAAGTCTAACTAACATCATATTAACATCTTATATACATGTAGCATGGCATGGAGGATTAATAGAGGGCTGAACATGGGTTGGCCGAAACCCTAAGGGAGGGTTCTTAAGATTTCAAACAATAAAACATCTTGTACAAGGTCTACCTAACATCATAATAACATCATATACATATAGAGTATGGCATGAAATGTCATGGTCTAGCATAACATGGTGTGGCCGAAACTTCATGGGGGTTCTAACAAAACTTAAACCCTAAACAACTTGTACAAGCTCTAACTAACCACATGTTAACATCCATTACATATAGATCATGGCAAGAAAGACTATTAGGAGCACAACTAGGACTTGGCCGAATGTTTCAAGGGAGCTTTGGGATCAAACACTCAAATCAAACCTATCTTTCAACATGTTATCTTCATCTACATACAAAACATGGCATGGAAACATATAGATCATAGCATGGAAGACCATTAGGAGCATGAATAGGGCTTGGCCGAAATTTTCAAGGAGAGCTTTGGAATCAAACACTTAATCAAGCCTATCTATCCACATGTTATCTTCATATACATACAAAACATGGCATGGAACATATAGATCATAGCATGGTAGACCATTAAGAGCATAAATAGGGCTTGGCCGAAAGTTTCAACGATGCTTTGGAATCAAACACTCAAATCAATCCTATCTTTCAACATGTTATCTTCATCTACATACAAAACATGGCATGGAAACATATAGATCATAGCATGGAAGACCATTAGGAGCATAACTAGGACTTGGCCAAATGTTTCAAGGGGGCTTTGGGATCAAACACTCAAATCAAACCTATCTTTCAACATGTTATCTTCATCTACATACAAAACATGGCATGGAAACATATAGATCATAGCATGGAAGACCATTAGGAGCACAACTAGGACTTGGCCAAATGTTTCAAGGGGGCTTTGGGATCAAACACTCAAATCAAACCTATCTTTCAACATGTTATCTTCATCTACATACAAAACATGACATGGAAACATATAGATCATAGCATGGTAGACCATTAAGAGCATAAATAGGTCTTGGCCGAAAGTTTCAAGAAGAGCTTTGGAATCAAACCCTCAATCAAACCTATCTATCTACATATTATCATCATATTCATTCAAAACATGGCATGGAAAATCATTGGAAGCATGAAGGGGTCTTGGCCGAGAGTTTGAAAAGAGATTTTTAAACAACTATCAACCGAAACAACTTGTACAGCAGGTGAGGGGATACTTATATCTTTTCGCTTGTTTAGTAGTAGAATATACCCTATGTGATGCCAAGACTAGAGCTCTCTTCTTGCTTAGTTGGTTTTCCGAAATGGGAGAAGGGGGAGCTAGGGTTTCGGTGGGGAAGTAGAAGAAGAGATGAGAATGACAAGTTGTGATTCTCTTGTCTCCTCATACTCCTATTTATTCACTTGAAGGTGTCCCTTAGCCTCCTTTACCCTTATCTATCATTTCCCATACCCTTCTAATAGCACAACCCTGTTGAGCTTCTGGTTATTGGATGCATCCTAAGGTTTAGTCATCTACTTGGAGGATTAGGGTTCAAACCCTGGGCATTGCATCCTTTTTGGCTCTATTTTCTTTTATTTTTGAAAGAGCCCACATAAAAGCCCATATGATCATTCAAAAATTCTTATAAAATTTATAGAAATTTTATGGGCATTACAGTCTTTCATACCTTTTAAAAGATTCTTCCTTGAAACTTAGACCAACTCTGGGTACTTTTGTTTCATGTCTTCCTCGCGTTTCCAGGTGGCTTCTTTGTACCGTTGATTTTGCCACAGGACCTTCACTAAGGGCACCTCTTTATTCCTTAGTCTTTTGACTTATCGGTCTAGTATCTGGATAGGCCAACTTTCATAACTCAGGTCCTCTTAAACTTGCACTTTTTGTTGCTCAATCACTTGGTTTGTACTGGAAATGCACTTCTTGAGTATCGAAATGTGGAACACGTTGTGAATAGACGACATCTCTTGAGGCAGCTCCAGCTCGTAAGCCACCTTGTCGACTCTCCTCAGTATCAGATACGGTCCCACATAGTGCGGACTCAGCTTACCCTTCCTTCAAAATCTCATCACTCCCTTCATATGGGCCACTTTGAGGAATACCAGATCCCCAACTTCGAATTCCAATGGCCTACGCTGCATATCTGCATAGCTCTTTTGCTGGCTCTGAGCAGTTTCAATTCTTTGGCAATAGCTCGGGTGGTGTCATCAATGATATTTGTTTGGAGTCCCATCCCCTTCTTTTCACCACCCTTGTACCGACATATAGGAGATCTACATCTTCTCCCGTATAGAGACTCGTAGGGCGCCATTCCAATAGTAGCTTGGTAGCTATTATTGTAGGTGAATTTTGCCAAGCATAAGTATCGACACTAGCTCCCTTTGAAATCTAAGGCGCATGCTCGTAACATATCCTCCAATACTTGGTTCACCCTTTCTGTCTGTCTATCAGTCTGAGGATGAAAGGAAGTACTGAATAATAGCTTCGTGCCAAGGGCCTTCTGAACACATTCCTAGAAATGGGAAATAAAGCGACCATCTCTATCAGAAATGATGGTCTTAGGAATCCCATGTAATCTGATAATTTCCCTAGCATATAATTGAGCCAGTTGCTTAGTCAAGTAGGTCATCTTGATTGCTAAGAAGTGGGCAGACTTTGTCAATCTGTCCACGATCACCCATATAGCATCATACCCATTCGTCGTCTTGGGTAGTCCTGAGATGAAATCCATAGAAATATCTTCCCATTTCCATTCTGGAATTTGGATTGGCTGCAGCGTTCTTCCAGGTCTCTGGTGTTCTGCTTTAACTCTCTGGCAGGTCAGGTCAGTACTAACATACTGAGCCACATCTCTTTTCATACCGAACCACCATAACTTCCCTTTCAGATCTTGGTACATCTTGGTGGATCCAGGATGCATCGCATAGGGGGTTCCGTGAGCTTCCTCAAATATCTTCTTCCATAATTCTGGATCATCGAGAATACACAAGCGATCCCTAAGATAGAGTACTCCACTATCAAAGATACGAAATCCATCATCCTTTCCTTCTAGGACCTCTTGCTTGATCCTTTTAATGCTCGGGTCACGGGCTTGCTTTTCTAATATATCGTCGAACAATTTCGGTGCTACCGTCATGGTAGAAAGCTGTTCGAAAATGATTTCAACCCTGTAACACATAATTTCCTTTTCTAGGGGTCGAGATAATACCGATAGAGACATTAAGGTGGCACAGGACTTCCTGCTGAGTGCATCAGCCACTTTGTTCGCTTTTCCGAGATGGTAGAAGATCTCGCAGTCATAATCCTTGACAAGCTCTAGCCATCTGCATTGTCTCATGTTTAGGTCTTTCTGTGTGAAGAAATATTTCAGACTCTGGTGATCTGTATAAATCCTACACTGAGCTCCATATAGATAGTGCCTCCATGTTTTGAGAGCAAAGACCACGACCGCTAGCTCTAGATCGTGAGTGGGATAATTCCTTTCATGTTCCTTGAGTTGCCTAGATGCATAGGCAATGACCTTGCCATTTTGCATGAGTACAACTCCGAGTCCCAACATGGAAGCATCGCTGTAATGTTGAAGCCTTCGTTACTGTCCAGAAGAGCAAGGATTGGAGCACTGGTCAGTCTCCTTTTCAATTCCATGAAACTCTTCTTGCAAGCGTCCATCCATTTATACTTTTTGTTCTTTCTGGTGAGAACTATCATAGGGGCTGCAATTCTAGAGAAGTTCTCTACAAACTTCCTGTAGTAGCTTGCTAGTCCAAGAAAGCTTCTGATTTCACTGACATTCTTTGGCCTGTTCCAGTTACTCACAGCTTCAATCTTTATTGGGTCCACCATCACTCCGTGCTTGGATATAACGTGACCCAAAAATGATACTTGATCGAGCCAGAACTCGCACTTGGAGAACTTTGCATACAGCTGCTTTTCCTGAAGAATCTGCAATACCATATTCAGGTGTTCGGCGTGCTCTTCTTGGGTTCTCAAATATATCAGTATATCATCAATGAAAATGATCACAAATTTGTCGAGGAATGTCGAGAATACCCCATTCATCAAATCCATGAACATAGCAGGTGCATTCGTCACTTCGAATGGCATAACTACGAACTCATAATATCTGTATCTTGTTCGGAAAGTCGTCTTCAGTATATCATCTGGTTTCACTTTCACTTGATGATAGTCAGACCTCAGATCAATCTTAGAGAAGACGGTGGCACCATTTAACTAGTCGAATAGGTCGTCAATCCGTGGTAAAGGGTACCTGTTCTTGATCGTCAAATTATTTAGCGCTCGGTAGTCTATGCACATTCGCATAGACCCATCTTTCTTCTTTACCAACAGTACTAGAGCTCCCCTTGGAGAGCGACTTGGGCATATGAGTCCCTTGTCGAGTAACTCCTGTAGCTGTCCTTGAAGTTCCTTCAATTCAACCGGCGCCATACGGTAAGGTGCTTTAGAGATCGGGTTAGTACCATGAATCAATTCGATCTTAAATTCAATTTTTCTATCTGGGGCTAACCCTGGTAGTTCATCTGGGAATACCTCTGGGTAGTTGCATACAACTCTGACATCTTCTAGCTTCTGGTCCTCGGCTTAACTTGTATCAACCACATGTGCTAGAAACCCAGTGCATCCATTGTCTAACATCTTGTGTTCCTTTAAAGCTGATAGAAATTTATCGATTCTTTTCCTTGGCTCTCCAATAAATTCAAACATAGGTTTTGCCTCCGGCTGGAAGACCACTTTTCTTTTACGACACTCGATCGAAGCACCGTACTTACTTAGGAAATCCATGCCCAATATGATATCATAATCCTGTATGTCGAGCACTATCAGATCACAGTAGAGTTCTCTATCTGTGATTCTGATGGGTGTGACTCGCAGTATATGAGTAGAAGGCATTACTTCTCCTGAGGGCAGGGTTGTTAAGAACTTGCGATCCAAAGCTTGTGGTGGCATGTCCATCTTTTTAGTGAAAGGTGTAGAGACAAATGAGTGTGTTGCCCCATTATCAAATAATGCAGTAGCATGCTGACAGAAAATAAATATTTGACCTGTGACAACCGTAGAAGCGTTCACCACATCTTGTTGGGTGAGAGAGAATACCCTGGCATTCGTCGTAACTGGCAGGGCTTCTAATCTCCCTTGGCTTATCGGAGTACCTTCGATTATAGCCTGCATCTGGTATAGCTGTGGAGGAGCACCCCTATACTGGGTATACTACTGAGGAGGTGCCTGAACCTGAATAGGGCAGTCCTTGACTCTATGCCCTTCCCGTCCACAGTTGTAGCATCTATTCGTGCCCCTGTAGCACACTCCGAGATGTATCTTCGCGCATGTAGTACACTGAGGGATCTTGGGTTGCTTGTTCGTTGGACCACCTTTAGAGTCATCCCATTGCTTTCTTTTGCCATTGTAGTTCCCTTTCCAAGTACTCTGGGTTCTCTGACCTCCTGACTGGGCTTGACTCTTGCCTTCATTCAGTGTCTTCTTTTGTTGGTTGATATTGTTAAGATAGTGCTCGGTGATCAGGGCACTACTGAACAGCTCCTCTGCGGTCTGCGGTCTATTAACTCCGCCGGCAATGTTCAGAGCTATCTCGGGTTGGAGCATCTTCAACATGAGTCTGACCCTTTCTCTTTCTGTACTGACCAACTCTGGGCATAGGCGTGCAAGTTGGTTGAATCTCTTCACAGCTTCACTAATTGATAGGTTACCTTGTCGGAACCCAGTGAACTCGTCGTAATGCTTGTTTGTCACCCACATATGGAAGAATTCTTTGAAAAATTCATATTCGAAGTCCGTCCATCTCATCTGATTCACTTGCCTCTTTGCTTTAACCCTTTCCCACCACATTCGGGCATCTCCCAAAAGGAAAAATGATGCGCACTTAATCTTCTCGTATTCAGGCCAGTCTAGTAGCTCTACAATGCTTTCCACAGTCTTGAACCAAGCCTGGGCGTCCCATGGTTCACCAGTACTAGAGAAGTTCTCCGGCTTTAGCCTTTGCCACTAGATTAGGTAAGCTTCTTGTTGAACTATCGGGCCAGGGCTTGTTGGTGGGGCGGTAGGGTTTCCTCGCTGGTTCATTAAAGCATTTGTCACTTACTGTTGCTCTATGACTTGACGCTGGAGTTCAGTAACCACATGCGTAAGGTCAAGTGGGGGTGCTATCTCATTGACTCTATTACTGCATCTCCCAGCCATGTTTATCTTCATATATTATAATAAGGCTAGTATAAGATTATCATACATATATTTAGGCATATTTAAACTAAAGGCTAGCATAAGATTATCATACATATATTCATGCATATTTAAGATAAAAGCATTTCTTATCATACATGAAAGAAATAGAGTAGGCATAGAATTTCTTACTTGGAGCGGCAGGATTGGAGCTTGATGTGTGTGTAGTGGAAAGGCAGATCTGCTCTGATACCAACCTGTCACGCCCACCCTTTTTTAAAGGCGGTGCAACGCGATCATAGATACATGCATGTTCAGCGGAAGACTACATGCATTTACAGCGGAAGACTTTAGACTTCTTTTTTTTCTTTTTAAAACATAAGGCATGAAACATGGAGCATGCATAATCATTTCATAAGTACTTAGTTCAAGTTCATGATAATCAACTTAAAGGACATCAAGTAGAGTTCGACTCTTAACAACTATCATGCAAAACTTAAAGGGGGAAACATGCATAAGTCTTTGAACATAAACTAAAAGGGGAAAACATGCATAAGTCTTGGAATATAAACTTAAAGGGAAAACATGCATATGTCTGGGAACATAAAACATATCTCTTCCACCATACCACTACCACACACACTTTGCTCCTCCTGCTGCTCCCTTTAGTTTAGTCATTCTTTACCCTTATCTGGAGTACAAGGGAACAAGAAACAATAAGCATATAGGCTTAGTAAGATCCTTTCCTACTCACAAAAGTCATACATCAACAATTAGACATAGAGTAGTGACATGATCATTTAAGAACATATAAGCATAGCATACATATAAGAGTAGTGACATGATCATTCAAGAACATATAAGCATAGCATTCATATAAGAGTAGTGACATGATCATTCAAGAACATATAAGTATAACATACATATAAGAGTAATGACATGATCATTCAAGAACATATAAGCATAACATACATATAAATATCAAAATCACATAGACATAAAAAGGGTATATGCAAGATGCTCTTTGAAATCATATATTATTATAGGTATTAAACATAATCTCAACATATTGGGGTCGGTATTGTACCACATACATCATCATCATTGCGCGCATCCCTAAATAAACCCGAGGTAGTTAATCCCGAACCTACTAGGGTACTAGGTCTGTACTATGTCCGTCGACCTAGGGGCAACATAACATAGAAGCCCATCCTAGGCCCGTACTTATGACTGTCGACCTAGGGCAACATAGGAGCCCATCCCGTACTAGGTCCGTACTATGACTGTTGACCTAGGGGCACGTAGGAGCCCATCCCTTGGACCTTGCTAGGGTCCGGTACAAGCCATGCAGAAAGTAAAATAGCATATCATGTTCCTTATCATAACATATTATATTTCTTTTCATAACATATCATGTTCCTTATCATAGCATATCATGTTCCTTTTTCATAACATATCATGTTTCTTCTCATATCATAAAGAGTGTTGTTAGTCCACATTCATAGGGAAGAATCTCTTAGGCATTTCATCATACATACTTGTTCATCATGATGCAATGAGGATAATCATACATTCATACAATCAACATGAACATAAGGTAGTGGCATAAACAAATCATTCTATCATAAAGTCTAACTAACATCATATTAACATCTTATATACATGTATCATGGCATGGAGAATTATTAGAGGGCAGGAACATGGGTTGGCCGAAACCCTAAGGGAGGGTTCTTAAGATTCCAAACACTAAAACATCTTGTACAAGGTCTACCTAACATCATAATAACATCATATACATATAGAGTATGGCATGAAATGTCATGATCTAGCATAACATGGTGTGGCCGAAACTTCATGGGGGTTCTAACAAAACTTAAACCCAAAACAACTAGTACAAGCTCTAACTAACCACATGTTAACATCCATTACATATAGATCATGGCTTGAAAGACCATTAGGAGCACAACTAGGACTTGGCCGAATGTTTCAAGGGAGCTTTGGGATGAAACACTCAAATCAAACCTATCTTTCAACATGTTATCTTCATCTACATACAAAACATGGCATGGAAACATATAGATCATAGCATGGAAGACCATTAGGAGCATGAATAGGGCTTGGCCGAAAGTTTCAAGGAGAGCTTTGGAATCAAACACTCAATCAAGCCTATCTATCCACATGTTATCTTCATATACATACAAAACATGGCATGTAAACATATAGATCATAGCATGGTAGACCATTAAGAGCATAAATAGGGCTTGGCCAAAAGTTTCAAGAATGCTTTGGAATCAAACACTCAAATCAAATCTATCTTTCAACATGTTATCTTAATCTACATACAAAACATGGCATGGAAACATATAGATCATAGCATGGAAGACCATTAGGAGCACAACTAGGACTTGGCCGAATGTTTCAAGGGGGCTTTGCGATCAAACACTCGAATCAAACCTATCTTTCAACATGTTATCTTCATCTACATACAAAACATGGCATGGAAACATATAGATCATAGCATGGAAGACCATTAGGAGCACAACTAGGACTTGGCCGAATGTTTCAAGGGGGCTTTGGGATCAAACACTCAAATCAAACCTATCTTTCAACATGTTATCTTCATCTACATACAAAACATGGCATGGAAACATATAGATCATAGCATGGTAGACCATTAAGAGCATAAATAGGGCTTGGCTGAAAGTTTCAAGAAGATCTTTGGAATCAAACCCTCAATCAAGCCTATCTATCTACATATTATCATCATATTCATTCAAAACATGGCATGGAAAAATCATTGGAAGAATGAAGGGGTCTTGGCCGAGAGTTTCAAAAGAGGTTTTTAAACAACTATCAACCGAAACAACTTGTACTACAGGTGAGGGGATACTTACATCCTTTCGCTTGTTTAGTAGTATAATATACCCTATGTGATGCCAAGACTAGAGCTCCTTTCTTGCTTAGTTGGTTTTCGGAAATGGGAGAAGGGGGAGCTAGGGTTTCGGTGGGGAAGAAGAAGAGGAGAGGAGAATGACAAGTTGTGATTCTCTTATCTCCTCATACTCCTATTTATTCGCTTGAAGGTGTCCCTTAGCCTTCCTTACCCTTATCTATCATTTCCCATACCCTTCTAATAGCATAACCCTACTGGGCTTCTGGTTATTGGATGCATCCTAAGGTTTAGTTATCTACTTGGAGGTTTAGGGTTCAAACCCTGGGCCTTGCATCCTTTTTGGCTATATTTTCTTTTATTTTTGAAAGAGCCCACATAAAAGCCCATATGATCATGCAAAAATTCTTATAAAATGTCTAGAAATTTTATGAGCGTTACAAACCGGCACCTAGAAGTGTTTTTAGAAATTTGTTCATCTTTGAAATTCAATAGAGTATCCACAAATGCAATCCGTTTGAGCCTTTTTCCATTCTCACTGAGGGACAAGGCAAAGACGTGGCTTCACTGATCCTTACCTTCATGAAGCATCACCACATGAGACTAGAGTGAGCAGAAATTTATGAATAAATTCTTTCCACCGAGTAAGATAGCTCACATGCGCCACCTGATCACTAGCTTCCACCAGAAGGAAGGAGAGTCCCTGCTCGAAGCTTAGGATCTCTACAATGGGTTACTATATCAGTGTCCCCACCATGGTCTCGAGCGGTGGCTGGTGATCTACATATTCTATAATGTGATCACGTACGCCACAAAGGTTTCCCTAGATTCTGTTACAGGAGGAGCCTTGATGAACAAGACTATCGAGGAAGTAGAAGAACTGATTGAGGAGGTGGCCCAAAACCACCACTAATGGGCATCCGAACGTAGTAAACAAAGACTTGCAGCTGGAAGATATGTTATTAACTCCATCGATCATCTAGTGGCAAGAATGGACGCACTAAGTAGACAGTTTGACTCCCTAATCCCTACTTCTGTATGTGCAACCATTTCCTTTAATGATGGAGTAATGACATACCAGGAAGACTACTGTAGAGGGGGCAGAGGAGCTCTGAAGAGAAGGTTGAGCATGTCAATGTGGTAGGCGAGTATAACCAAAGGCCCAACAATCCATATTCGAGCACGTACAACCCCGGATTGAGGAACCACCCGAACCTTTCATATAAGAGTAATTCAGGAAATTTCCAATAGTCCGGATGGAGCTTAGGTCACGATTGACTGGGCTCAAGTTTGACTCGAACTGTATTTTGATGTTAGACAAAATATATGACATGGAATTGTAATGGGAAGTCCAACATGGGTTAGCCACGTAAATCCAAGTGAGTAGTCTTGGTTGTGAAAAGTTCAAGCATGGGGCTTGGTGTTGGGAAAATCCAAGAATAGGGCTTGGTGTTGGGAAAGTCCAACATAGGTTGGCCACGTAAGTCCAAGTGTGTAGCCTTGGAGGTGAAAGTCCAAGCATGGGGCTTGGCATGGAAAATCCAAGCATGAGGCTTAGTGTGGGAAGTCTTGAGGACTTGGCAAGTTCACTAGACTCGGGGTCCTTGAGTCGGTGAAGGATGACATTGCGAAGCCGTTCGCATGGTGCATCCGAGGGACCGTCGAATGGGGAACAAATGGAGTGAGGCCTAAGCAAAGCAGACTTCAAGGGCAAGAGACGCGAAGGATGACATTACAAAGTCGTGCGCTTGGTGCATCCGAGGGACATAGGCCGAGGGAAGAGAGCTTCGGTGGGGAACTCCATGAGAGGATGAGGTGGACTTTGCCAAGTGGCTAAGACTGAGTATCAAATTCTCAATCAACTTAGTGTTTGAGGTTTTAGCCGACATCAGTCGACTGCTCTAGGTCGATTGGACTCGATCAGTGTTCGATTGGCACAGTTAGCGAATACGATCGATTGCCGGATGATAGTCGTTGATGACACCATCAATTATCGAGGAGGCGGTTGGTGATCAGGGTGAATTCGTGCATAGAAGGTCTTCCAGTTGAGTGATCATGGCAAGCACTTGACTGATGGGATCATGAGTCGACTAATGGGCATGATCAGTCAACTGATGATGAATCCATTGGAACTTATCTAGCATGGATCAAGTCATTGTGAGACAATGACTACAGGACTAGTCGACTGATAGTCATGATCAGTCAACTGATTGGCGTGAAATCAACTCGATACAGGTTATAAATGGAGCACGAGATGGAGGAATTTTCAAGAGATTTTGGGGCGATTTTGGGGGGGGGGGGAATTGTTGCTGCATTCTAGACCTTCAAGAGCAATCCAAAGCAAGCAACAAGAGAGTGATCAAAGTGAAGTTTTGTAAAGTGTTCTTTACTTGTATTTCTTCTTGTATTTGTACTTGCTTATATTACTTAGTGTAATTTCTTGTACGAGGTTTCTCCACCTCTGACGTGTTGTCGAGAAGAAGTTTTGTTAGTGTCGTGCGCATAACATGAGCTCGTTGAGCTCACCCCATGGAGTAGGAACCCTAAGGTTCCGAACCACGTATATCATGTTGTATTGTGTGTGCTTTGTATTTGTCTCATGTATTTGTACTTGTTATTTGTATTTACGCTGTGCTAACGAATTGTAGAGACGAGCACGCAAGAAGCGAATGATTTACACCATCGTACACGCGTAAAGGGCTATTCACCCCCCTCTAGCAGGCCACCGATCCTCCAACAAGTGGTTTCAGAGTGAGGAGCTTATCGCCGACTCTTCGCCAACACAAGCACGACAAGATGGCTAGCTCTAACATCCGTCCACCGAAATTTAATGGAAATTTTTCTTGGTGGAAGAAATGGATGGAGGTATACTTCGAAACCGATTTCGATATGATGATAACAATTGAAAATGGTTTTGAATCACCTAGGGATGAAGACAACAAGCCGTTAGTAAAATCAAGATGGACCGAAGAGCAATGACAATAATTCAAGATAACGGTTAAGGTAACGAAAATATTGATTAAATTAATACCTAACCATATCTTGTGCAAGATAGGTAATTATAGGGATGCTAAGGACCTATGGGGCAAGGTGGTCAAATTTCATGAAGAGCCCACATTGGTACATGATAAGGAAGAGGAAGAGTGTTCATCCTCCCAAGCTCAAGACAAGGAAAGCACATCATCATCCCAAGAGCTCGAGGATTCGGAAGTTGAGAGATGCTCAACATCCGAAGTGGATGCTAGATCACCTGAGCTAGAGGAAGAGCAAGAAGAAGCTTCAACCATCGCGAGGGATGAAGAATCAACTTCGGAGCCGTCCACCACCCTAGGTAACTCAAGCAAAGAATTAATAATAAATATCACATAATTGCTTTGAGTGTAGGGAGAAAGGGGATTACAAGAGTAAGTGCCCAAAATTGGCTAAGAAGAAGGTACCGACGCCAAAAGTCAACAAAAAGTCAAAGGATGCTGGAGTCCTTGACAAGAAGAGCAAAGAGCACATTGTTTTCTTCAAATGCCACCAAAGAGGACATTACCGAAGCCAATGCCCTAGGGGGAGAAAGAATGGGAAGAAGGAGCTACACAAGTAGGGGGAGCTTCCAAAGTTAACCCTAAGTTATATTTAAATTATGCACCTTCTAGCTCTAGGACTAAGAAGCATGCTAGAAGTTATTTTAATTCTCTTGCAATTGTTAATGAAAAGCATGCTAGTAGGAATAAATATTATTGTTTAGGTGCTAAGCATGTAAACATGCATAAGGACAAATCTAGGACCAATAATATAAGACCAATTCGACCTAGGGAGTCCACTAGAAGAATTGAAGAAAATTTGAATATTAACCCTATGAAATCTAGGCATATGTCTAGGAAGAGTCATTCCCATAAGATGAATGAAAAATAAAAATTTGAAAAATTAGAATTATAAAATCGATCCTTGATGTCAAGGCTTGAAAACTTGGAAAAGACCCTCAAAATTATAACAAACTCAATTATGGGGTCAAAGGACAAAATCTAAGACCTAGGAGACAAGAACCGGTTAAGGGCAAGAAATGTTTGGGTTACAAACCTAAGTCCTACCATAATATTCCATTTGATTATGGAACTAAATCTAGGTCTAGCAAAACTAAGGTTAATAGGGAAGTCATCCCTAAGATTAATCATGATGTTTGTCTAGTGGATAAAAATTCAAAGAAATCCAAGATAACCACTAAGAAGGTCAAAGGGGGAGTCACTCCTAGAGTTGACTTAGGAAAGACCCAATTAACTAAGGCTTCAAACCCAAAAAGGGTCATTAGGAAGGTATCTAGGGAAGTTATCCCTAGTGAATGCCTAGTTAACCCAAAAAGCTTCAATAGATATTGGGTTCCTAGAAGCGGGATCGATTCACGCTAGATGGGTTAGGGTGTGTCAACCCTAAGTGGATGGGTAGTTAACCTAGCCATGGTAGAGTTGACACTTTAGGATGTGCCAATGTGCTTTGAGAAGTTGAAAAATGATTAAATTGGCACAATTTGTCTTAGAAGTCATGGTGTGCCATTTTGGATTTTTGGCACACTAGGGGGATAGTTGGTCATATGGCAAAATGGATTTAATTATAACAAATGACAACTAATACTAAATTTTAGGTATTCTTATACCTTCATCTTTTTACTTGACATATTTGTTTTTCATATACCATGAAATGACATCATGTTTATTTTTATCATATAAAATATCATGATCATATTTAGGGTTATTTATATATGTCATGTATGCTTAAGTATGTATCACATGCCATGACATTATGATTTTAGCACATGCTTTTATTCATGTTATCATTATGCCATAATCATCATTTATGCATAAATAAAATGGAGTTACAGATAATGGCATGATTTGAAGTCCCATGCATAAGGGAATGAAATGACATTGCCTAGCATATGCATGAAACCCTAAATAACCAAGACCCATATCTCACTAGAATACTTGACTTATATGTGTTTCACACATTTAGATACAAGTGAGATGTTTAGGAAAATGTAATTAAAGGTTTTAAAATCATTTCAAAATCATTTTGAAAAACCATGGTGAAGTCTATCTTTTGATAGCAATCACCATTGAATGAGGTGATACAAAGTAGGGCAAAACATTGAAAATTTCAATGGATTTGAACATTGTGTCAATCTCACTAGTTTATGGGTATTTTATTTTTCTAATATTTTTCACCCATAATATTTGTTATAAGTATTATACATATGAATTTTCATGATTTTTCACCCTATGTATAATTACTTATGAATTTTTGAAAACCATTTCTAATAATTGAAATTCAGATGTTTCAGTTATCAGTCGACTACAGCTTAATGGCAGTCGACTGATGTGAGAGTCAGTCGACTAGTAGCTGAAGGAGTCGACTGCCCAAGCTGATTTCGGGTGAACAAGTTTGTTAGGCCCATGTTCAGCTATGTTTTGATTCCTTGACCACTCCTAACCCTAGGACATGCTTTGGAGAGCATTAGAAATGGTGAAAATCCATTGGATTTGGATTAGGAGAAGTGTTTAGGGTAAGTTTCAATTTTAAGGTGTATGGAAGTTCAATGTTGAACTTGTGCCTTAATTTTGATTATTTATCATTCCTATTGGCTTAGGGACTCTCCAAGGACATTGTCAAGGGGGAGGTATCTATCATAGGAAGATGAATGTGTATTTTTCCTCATGGGAGTAAAATTAAGAGATTGTCTATCTTAAGTGATATGAGACTTATCACTAGAAAGATTGAAGACATGTGTTTTCCTCCAATGGAGAGATTGTAAGATCTCATTGGAATATGAGACATTTATACCCTTGGGGAGGATCTTTTTGATGTATGTCAAAAAGGGGGAGAAGTTACCAATTGGGGTTAGTTGGAATTCTTATTGTGATATGAGAATTAACAATTGGGGATAATTGATAGACTTATGTTTGAGGTTTTGTCAAACATCAAAAAGGGAGAGATTATTGGTACAATTGGCCTAGGTCATGATTGACCGGACTCGAGTTTGACTCAAATTGTATTTTGATTTTAGACAACATATGGCATGGGATTTTCATGGGAAGTCCAACATGGGTTGGCCACGTAAATCCAAGTGTGTAGCCTTGGATGTGAAAAGTCCAAGCATGCGACTTGGTGTTGGGAAAATCCAAGCATAGGGCTTGGTGTTAGGAAAGTACAACATGGGTTGGCCACATAAGTCCAAGTGTGTATTCTTGGCGGTGAAAGTCTAAGCATGGAGCTTGGCATGGAAAATCCAAGCATGTAGCTTAGTGTGGGAAGTCATGAGGACTTGGCAAGTTCACTAGGCTCGGTGTCCTTGAATCGATGAAGGATTGCATTGCGAAGCCATGCGCTTGGTGCATCCGAGGGATCACTAGACGGGGAGTGAATGGAGTGAGGCCCAAGGGAAGCAAACTTCGAGGGTAAGAGAAGCAAAGGATGGCATTGCGAAGTCGTGCACTTGGTGCATCCGAGGGATGTAGGCCGAGGGAAGAGAGCTTCGGTGGGGAAATCTTTGAGAGGATGAGGTGGACATGGCCAAGTGGCTAAGACTGAGTGTCGGATGCTTAAATAACTTGGTGTTTGAGGTTTTACCCGACATCAATTGACTGCTATATGTAGCAGTCGACTTCTCTAAGTCGATTGGACTCGATCGGTGTTCGACTGACCTAGTTCTGATCGAGCAGTCGACTTCCAAGGAATGGGAGTCGACTGATGACACCATTAGTCGACTGCCGAGGGAGGACAATCAACTAATCAGGGTGAATTCGGGCATAGAAGGTCTTCCTGTCATGTTATCGTGGCGAGCACTCAACTGATGGAATCATCAGTTGAGTTATGGGCATGATCAATCGACTGATGATGGATCTATTGGAACTTGTTCAGCGTGGATCAAGTCGTTGTGAGACAACGACTACAGGACCAGTTGACTGATGGTCATGATCAATCGACTGATTAGTGCAAAATCTGCTCGATGCAGGTTATAAATGGAGCTCGAGATGGAGGATTTTGCCACAGATTTTGGGGCGATTATGAAGGGGAATTGCTACTGCATTTCAGACCTTCAAGAGCAATCCAAAGAAAGCAACCAATAAGCGATACAAGTGTTCTTTACTTGTATTTCTTCTTGTATTTGTATTTTCTTGTATTACTTAGTGTAATTGCTTGTACGAGGTTTCTCCACCTCCTACATTTTGTCAAGAAGGAGTTTTGTTAGTGTCGTGCACATAACATGAGCTCGTTGAGCTCACCCCGTGGAGTACAAACCCTAAGGTTACTAACCACGTATATCATGTTTATTGCATGTGCTTTGTATTTGTCTCATGTATTCATACTTGTTATTTATATTTCCACTGTGCTAATGAATTGTAGAGACGAGCATGCAAGAAGTGAATGATTTCCACCATCGTGTTGGATCGATTTGAGCGCTAAAGGGGGGGGGTGAATAGTGCAAAGCAATTTTTTCTTTTGTTCGATTAAAGACACGAGTATGTAATGGAAAATAAATAAGACAAAACTATTTTTTACTTGGTTCATAGCCTTCGGCTGCTAATCTAAGGCCCTTATGATCCGAGATCATGTATGGAGGGCAAATCATTAAAGATCTCCTCCTCGTTGGAGGTAGGAGATAACGGATACTAGGAAATACAAAAGCTCGAGGATGAGGAAACACGCCTACCTCACCTCGTTTACAATAAAGCTCGAAAAGAAGTAGAATAAAAGTAAATTAAATAACAAATCTATAACACATACCGACAACTAAAGAAGGTGAAGGACGAGCTCGTGTCGTCGGTGTTTTGGCGACGCTTTGGCATCGTAGAGTTGTCGGAGAGTCATGGCATTTCGGGAGCACTTTGAAAGCTTTGGAATGATGAAAATGGTGTGAAGAACTCCTTCTTTTATAGCCTTGAGAAACCCTAATCATTGAGATGAGGTTTCATGAGAAGATGCCACCTAGCCCTTGAGAAATGGTGATAAGCTTTGACTCTCCTCGAGGATAGAATTTGAACATTGGTCAACTGCTAACCCTCATTAGTCGACTGATGAACTCATCAGTCGAATGATACAAGCCATCAGTTGACTGTTGGCTAGGGTTTTCGACTGCATTAAAAAGTTAGCTCAAAAACAAACTAAATAAGTGCTTTCAATGGTCACCGACCGTCTGATCTCGACATAAACCTTCCATGGGATGTCTTAGTCGGATTGTCACCTAAGGATGTCCCCGTACGGATGACACGACCTTACTTACGCTCACTCACATGAGCTTACCTCAACTTTTTACCTTTGAAGCCTCACTTTCGGTCTCCACCTGATTTCTTCGGCTCCCTCCGAAGTCCTCCCGGTGTCGCCCGACCACCACAGTTCCCTCCGGGTGTCGCTGACCTTCAGCTTTGCTTAGCATTTCTTCACTTTTGATTTAGCTCGTGAGATAATGATGTAAATTTAACTTTGTGTCTTTGTCATAATCAAAACACATGTTCGATTATCTGGTGCCCCTGCACCAACAATCTCCCTCTTTTTAATCTATGACAAACCAACACAAAGTTAAGGGAAATTTAAAGCATGAAAATAAGTAAAGTAAATGATAAGATCACTTAAAAGAACTCCCCCCTTAACCTAGGTGAGTTTTGAAAGAAATACAAATATTTTTTAAATTTAAATGTTGTGGTACTACCCCTTAACTTACGCCCTTCTCCCCCTTTTGCCATGAATCAAAAATAAGATCGGGGGTTTAAAAAAAATAAGGGGTTTTAAAATGCATAATACTATAACATGCATAAAAAAATGAGTAAGAGTCCAAGCATGTGTCTCGAATTGGTTAAGTAAATTGGTTCGAGGTTTATCCCTCTGCACCAACAATAAGTTTTTGAAACTTAGCTTTGATTTTCAAAATACCTATAAGCTAATTTTCAAGAATAACTTTAAATATTTATAACTCTTAAAATTAGTTTGCTCTCCCCCTTAGTCAAGTATATATGGTATAAGAGAGTTAGGGGGCGCTAAACCTTGGCCTAGAGAGTTTTATAGTTAACATTGGCCGATTATAATTATTTGTCTAAGCGCAATAGTTGAAAAATAGATAGCATTTTGAAAAGGTTATGTATATTAAAATTGTTCCTTAATCATCTCACCCATTCTATGTGTCTCAGGATTTTTTCACCTTATATGTTTTGTGAGATAATTTGAACTTAATTAAAGTTAGTCAACCATGGGTTAGATTCGGATTTAACTCTAAGCTCGTCAAGTCACCTTTTTGAGATATTGGCTTCCAGGTCGTGGCGAGGCACAAGGGCCTTCTTTGATCGGAACAACGACCACTTCCTTAGAAAAAGCCAATTTCAGGAAAATGATAACTTGAGTCACTTAAGATTACTTTCTGGTCTAACTAGTTTAGGATACGGTGAGGTAGCTTCAGCTAGTTCCACTCGGTCAAGTGCACCAAGCTAGATACACCTTATCTATCTCGAATACAGGAGACTTTATTTCCCTAACGTATTATCATCTCACCGCATCTTGATACTATGTTGTCAAGAGTTGACTAACTACTTGTCCTATCTAGCCATTCTATAAAATAAAATAAAAGTTTGATCATGCTAAGTTATCGAGTATACTATTTTGGTATTAGCTCCCCTTGTACCATTGAACCAATATGGTCTATTCAAATAATGAACTTAATCCTGGGGAATCCAATACTTATTGGTCCTTACATGTGAGTTTAATAGAGTTTTAGGGACCCAAGTTTGGACTCGTTGATGACTACGATTTACGATAGACATATATGTTAGTGAAAGCCCTAGAGCCAATCATGTGATGATTGTTGTATGGACTTTATTGTATCATATTCCTATTTATAAAGGCATGGTTATTATATTTACTTGTATTGGTGCAAAATAACTAAGTATAATAACGTCCTTGAGTAGTAGGTTCTTATCTATATCAATCGATTGGTTGAATCGATAATGAGATGATATAGAGAACACTACTCTTAATCATTCCTAGTCAAGTATTAACATTTAGGGATAATGTTAATGCGTAGAGACTAGCATGTAGGTCAACACGATGACTTGATCTCACAAGTCATGGATATGAGATATCAAGTTGACACATGGGTATGCATTGGAAAATATATACTAAATGGCCCACCATGAGAATATATCATAGATCGTTATCTGAGTGTCATATACTTTCTCATGTGGCTATTAGTATGACTATTAGTCCTTAGACCTGAAGTCACCATGTTTTCCTACATAAGGAATTGCATACTTTGGCTTCGTCAAACGTCACCCGTAAAAGGGTGGACTATAAAGGTGATTACTGGGTATGTAACAAATTATGTGGAGGGATGTGAGTGATGTAGATGGGATATATCCCTCCTATATGACGGGAGTGACATCGTTATACTTGATAGAGTGAGACCACAAAGTGCATGACCATGCCCAAATGAGTCAATATGAGATATTGAGCTCATTTGATTAGAGTGAGTCTACTTGGAGTTCAAGATATAGATTGTACCGAGGATGACATGGTCTATGCCTCAATTGGTCAATCAAGATTTCAAGGATAGAGAGACATTGTCACATATTGTGAGAGTCACAATTAGTAGTCACAAAGGTGAATGTTGGATCTCAACATTCTTGTAACTTGGGTAGCAATGATGTGTTGCTAGATATCACTCATTGCTTATGTTCCTAAATCGGTTTAGGAGCATTGCCAACGTTACAAGAACCTATAGGGTTACATACAAAGGACAATTAGTTGGAGATTAGGTTCATATGATGAACCATGAGGATTAGGTTCATGGGATGAACCAAATTTGATTAAGAGTAATCCAAATTAGACTGATTGAGTTAGACTCAATTTGATTCAAGTGTTGAATGAGTCTAATTTAGATTTGATTCATTGAGTCAATTTAAATTAATGAATAGGGATTCGTTATATCAAATTGATTTGAATCAAGTGGTTAGATTTGATCAACCATGAGAGATAAGAGGTTAAGTTTGACTTGACTTGAGAGGGAAGATGAATGGTCAATTTTGACTTGACCAATTGCCATGTCATGGTGACATGGCATGTGGGCCGGCCAATGATGATGTTCCACATCATCATGGACTTATCATGTGGTGCCACCTCATGAGGGAGACCAAGAGCCATTGGCTCTTGGAGTTACATGCATGCATGTAACCCCCATCAAGTGGCGGCCACTTTTATTAGATGTGAATTCATTTTGTGGAAACTCCATCTTCTTCTTCCTTGGGACTTCCTCTCAAGCTCTCTCTTCCAATCCTCTCTTTGGCCGAAACACTCAAGGGTGCTAGCACACTCTAAGGTTTCTTCTCCACCATTTGTTCGTGTGGATACTTGTAGAGGAGTGTGCACTTGACACTCTTCGAGATCCAACAAAGCATTTGGACGAGCGGGATAAGCGAAGGGCGTCGCTACGAGGGTAATGCTCTCACCATCTAGATCTATGGTAGATCTAGGTTTTTCATAACACATATATGTAGTTTTATTTTTTTATATACCATCGCAAGGATCCGTGGCCAGGCTTTCGAGGTTTCCACAACGCAAAAAATGGTTTTTGCAGCTCGAAAAGTCCAACAGTGGTATCAGAGCCACGTGCAAAGCATGTATGTGTTTTAAATTTGTAGTTTTTGTATTAGATATAAAAATTACAGATTTTTAAGGTTCTGTAGATTTCCTATTTTTATAGAATTTTTGGGTATTTTTCTCGAAGAGTCGAAGCAACAAGTGTTGGGACACATGTAGGCTTCAACCACCGAGAAAAACTCTCCGAAACGGTGAGTTCTCGCTTTAGATTTTTGGGACAGTGACTTAAGTCACTGTAAGATCTAGTAGGGACACTCACAAAGATTTTTTTTGCGAGTAGGGGCACTGCCCCTATCCCCGAAAGGGTCCTTGTCCCACGATCGCGCCCGGAAATCGCTTAGCAGGACCGTTACGGAGAGATGACTCATAAAATTGAAAAAAATAGGAAAAATTATAAAAATTTCTGTAAAATACCTAATTTAGTATTATGTATAATTCTGTGATGGTCATGGCCCAAGAACCCCAATATGATTGGATGTTAATGTGTTATAATTCATAATACGGCCTGCGTACCGTTTTTGTGATTGTGCTTGTTATATAGGGTATGCGACCTGCGCGTCGTGCCTCTTCTTTTAAAATTCTAGTTGTAAATAGTTTTAGACTCGAATGTAACTCGAGTTTCATGTTTGTAATGTACAAAATGGAGCGGTGGAAGGTCCACTTCTAGACGGAGTAACGAGAAGGGTGCCGACGACACATGGCTGTCAAAGGAGGCGCTTGGAGAAGCTGCTAACCCTAGGTTGACCATCCAATCTTCTCATTGGCTTGAGAAGATCATAGTAGGGCCATGACCACATCACAATTAATTATATATATATATATATATATATATATATATATATATATATATATATGTATATATATATATATATATATGTATATATATATTTATATGTATATGTATATATATATATATATATATATATATTTGTTTTTTTGCTTGTATGTATATGATGCATGCTAGTGGAATAATGCTTGTATGTATATGATGCATGCTAGAATAATGCTTGTATGTATGTGATGCATGCTAGTATAGGATAATAAAGGCCTTAATGCGTATATGATACACATTACGATTAGATTAGATCTTAATCGAATCAACTCGAAAATGTCTACCAAGTCCTTGATACCCATCACTACCTCGATCATTTGTAGTTGTTGAATCTGCCAAAGCAGAGCAATGCATATTATCTTGGTAGGGTGCGGAGGGACAATCTTGGTCCCACCTATCACGGCTTGGGTTAGAGTAAGCTCAATTAGATTGAGTAAAACTAGTTAACTCAATTGGATCGAGTAGAACTATAGGCATATTCCAACCGTTGGAAAGATAGGATAAGATCGCATTTACACTAAATCTTGGGTGATTTAGCCAAAGCTAACTCAAGGTCTTTTGTAAATGTGGGTCTTGTTCGTATAAACAAGAGTTACATAGAGATGTAATCGGTAATGTGTTACCCACCGATCATACTAAGTCTTGGTCGATTTAGCCAAAGCTAACTCAAGGCTTAGTATGATGTGGATCTTGTCCCGCAGGAATTATAGCAAGTTTGTATGAATCTAGTAATGTGGTTTGACCACATCCATAACTCGATTCTACAAAATTCCTATAATTCAGTGGGAGTATCATTTGATTAAAGGCCTAATTAAATGATAAAAGGAATATGATATTAATTTTCTGCATTGTGTATGTTGAAGAAAACTATATCGACAAACACGAACACTCTTTCCCTGCGTTCTGTCCTTGAGAAGGACAAGCTTAATGGAGCAAATTTCCTGGACTGGTACAGGAACCTGAGAATCGTTCTCACCCAAGAAAGGAAATTGTACGTCCTCGAGTATCCCATTCCAAAGGCACCTCCTGCCACTGCCTCGCGAGCTGACAAAGATGCTTACAAGAAGCATCAAGATGATGCATTAGATGTGTCATGTCTAATGCTCACGACCATGAACTCTGAGCTTCAAAAGCAACATGAGTTCATGAATGCTTATGATATGGTTGAACATCTTCATCAACTATATCAAGGACAAGCAAGACACGAGAGATATGAAGTCTCTAAGGCATTGTTTGGGTCAAAAATGCAAGATGGGACTCCCGTAGGTCCATATGTACTCAAGATGATTGGGTACGTAGAAAACCTACAGAGATTGAGATTCCCCCTTGGCCAAGAGCTGGCCACTGACTTGATCTTGCAGTCTTTGCCACAAAGCTACAATCAATTTGTCATGAATTACAACATGAATAAAATTGATAAGCCACTGCCTGAGATGCTTAGCATGTTGAGAACTGTTGAGCTCAACCTTAAGAAGGGAAAATTTGACTCCATTTTGATGGTGCAAAAGAAGAAAGGCAAGGGCAAGCCTAAAGGTAAGGGAAAGTCCCAAGCCAAGGGCAAAGGCAAGGAACTGAAACCCAAAGGAGGGGTGGCCAAGGAAGGGGCTTGCTTCCAATGCAAGGAAGATGAACACTAGAAGCGTAACTGCAAAGCTTATCTGAAAGATCTTAAGAAGAAGAGAAGTGAGACTTCTACTTCAGGTATAAATGTTATAGAAGTTAATCTATCTATTTCTTCATCATGGGTATTAGATACCGGATGTGCATCTCACATTTGTATCAATGTGCAGACACTGAGAAATTGCAGGGCATTGATAAAGGGCGAGGTGGACCTACGTGTAGGCAATGGAGCAAGAGTTGCTACTGTTGCTATAGGAACTTATGATCTATCTCTGCCCATTGGGCTTGTACTAGAATTAGATGAATGTTGTTATGTGTCTGCTTTAACTAAGAACATAATTTCAGTTTCTTGTTTGGACAAGAAAGGATTTACATTTATAATAAAGAACAAATGTTGTTCAGTTTATTTAAATGATATGTTTTATTGTAGTGCAGCTCTAATGAACACACTCTACTTTCTAGACTTAGAGAGCACCATCTATAATATAAGTACCAAAAGGTTCAAGTCAAATGAGTTGAACCAAACCTATCTCTGACATTGTCGCTTAGGTCACATAAATGAGAGTCGCATATCTTAGCTCCATAAGGATGGGCTGCTAGACTCATTTAATTTTGAATCATATGAGACATGCGAGTCTTGCCTTTTAGGCAAGATGACCAAGATTCCCTTTAGTGTACACAGCGAAAGAGCAACAGACTTGTTAGGACTTATACATAGTGATGTATGTGGCCCTTTCAATGTTGCTGCTAGAGGTAGTTATAGGTACTTCATTACATTTATTGATGACTTCCGTAGATATGGTTATGTGTATCGCATGACACATAAATCAGAATCCTTTGAAAAGTTCAAAGAATTCAAGAATGAAGTACAAAACCAGCTTGGCAAGAGTTTTAAGATACTTCGATCAGATCGAGGTGCTGAATACCTTAGCCATGAGTTTCGTGACTATCTAGCTGAGTGTGGGATTCTATCCCAACTCACTCCTTCTGGAACACCACAGTGGAATGGTGTATCCGAAAGGAGGAATCGTACACTATTAGATATGGTACGATCTATGATGAGTCACACAGATCTTCCTATATCCTTTTGGGGATATGCTCTAGACACAACAGCTTTCACCCTTAACCGTGTACCATCCAAGGTTGTGATAAAGACACCATATACGATATGGACAAGGAGAAATCCCAAGATGTCTTTCATGAGTATTTGGGGTTGTGAGGCTTACGTTCGATATCAAGTCTTAGACAAACTTGGACCCAAATCCGATAAGTGCTATTTTGTTGGATATCCCAAGGAGACGAAGGGATATTACTTCTACATTCCCAGTCAGCACAAAGTGTTTGTGGCTAAGACTGGGGTTTTTCTAGAAAGGAATTTTGTTTCTAGAAAAACTAGTGGGAGTACGTTCGATCTTGAAGAAATTCAAGATTTTGACCATAGCATTGAGGCCTTGATGGAGGTTGAATAGGAACCACAAAGTGTTGTGGGTGATGAGGTTGTTGCACAAAGAGTTGTGGAACAACCACCTGTTCATGTAGACCTACCTCTTAGTAGGTCTGATAGGGTACGTCATCAGCCTGAGAGATACTCATTTCTCTTATCTGACCAAGATGACGTTATGCTCATTGAGAATGAGCCTACCTCCTATCAAGAAGTTGTGATGAGCCCAGACTCTGAGAAATGGCTAGAGGCCATGAGATCCGAGATGGAATCCATGTACATCAACCAAGTATGGACTTTGGTTAATCCACCTAAAGGGGTTAAACCCATTGGGTGTAAGTGGGTCTTTAAGAGAAAGACTGATATGGATGGACTTATGCATACCTATAAGGGTCGATTGGTGGTTAAAGGTTTCAAGAAAATTCATGGTATTTACTATGATGAAACCTTTTCTCTAGTGGCGATGTTTAAGTTCATTCGAATCATGCTTAATATTACAGCATACCACGATTATGAGATCTGGCAGATGGATGTCAAAACCGTATTTCTGAATGGAAACTTACTCGAGGATGTGTACATGACACAACCTGAGGGTTTTGTAGATCCATAGCATACTGGGAAAGTATGCAAGCTACAAAGGTCCATTTATGGGCTAAAGCAAGCTTCTTAGAGATGGAATCTTCGATTCAATTATGCGATCAAAAAGTTTGATTTCATCAAGAATGAAGATGAACCCTGTGTCTACAAGATGGTTAGTGGGAATACAGTTGTCTTCCTTATATTGTATGTGGATGACATACTACTCATTGGGAATGACATACCTTCGCTACAGTCTGTGAAGACTTTGCTGGGGATGTGCTTCTTAATGAAGGACTTAGGTGAAGCAACCTGTATTCTAGGCATCAAGATCTATAGAGATAGATCTAAGAGATTTCTTGGCCTAAGTCAGAGTACATACATTGACACGATATTACTATGGTTTGCCATGCAGAATTCCAAAAAGGGACTTCTGCCGATGTCACATGGTGTGAGTCTTTTGAAGACTCAAAGTCCCTCTTCTAGAGAGGAGAGAGACCGCATGGATAAGATCCCTTATGCATCTGCTATAGGATTTATCATGTACGTCATGTTATGTACTTGTCATGATGTCTTGTATGCTTTGAGCATGACGAGTAGATACCAGTCAGATCTAGGTGAGCATCACTTGATAGTAGTCAAGAATATTCTAAAGTACTTGAGAAGGACTAAAGAATATTTCTTAATATTTGGAGGCGATGAGGAGCTAGTCGTAAAGGGTTACAGCGATGTCAGCTTCCAAACTGACCAGGATAATTATAGATCGCAGTCAGGGTTTGTGTTTTGCTTGAATGGTGGCGCTGTGAGCTAGAAGAGTTTGTAGCAGGACACAGTTGCTGATTCTACAACAGAAGCCGAGTATATCGCTGCATCTGATGCAGCAAAGGAGGCAGTTTGGATCCGCAAGTTCATTATTGAGCTTGGGGTGGTTCCTAGCATAGCAGATCCCATAGAGCTTTATTGTGACAATAATGGAGCTATTGCACAGGCTAAGGAACCTCGCTCACACCAGCGGACCAAACACATACTACGACGCTTCCATCTCATTCGAGAGATTATCGATAGAGGAGATGTGAAGATTTGTAGAGTACCCATAGAGGCTAACATGGCAGATCCCTTGACCAAGGCTTTGGCATAGAAAAAGCATGATGGTCACACTAGGTCATTGGGTATTAGATACGACGGTGATTGGCACTAGTGCTAGTGGGAGATTGTTAGTGAAAGTCGTAGAGTTAATCATGTGATGATTGGTGTATGAACTTTATTGTATCATATTCCTATTTATAAAGGCATGGTTATTATATTTACTTGTATTGGTGACAAATAACTAAGTATAATAATGTCCTTGAGTAGTAGGTTCTTGTCTATATCAATCGATTGGTTGAATCGATAATGAGATGATATAGAGAACACTACTCTTAATCATTCCTAGTCAAGTATTAACATTCAGGGACAATGTTAATGCGTAGAGACTAGCATGTAGGTCAACACGATGACTTGATCTCACAAGTCATGGATATGAGATATCAAGTTGACACATGGGTATACATTGGAGAATGTATACTGAATGACCCGCCATGAGAAAGTATCATGGATCTTTATATGAGTGTCATATACTTTCTCATGTGGCTATTAGTATGACTATTAGTCCTTAGACCTAAAGTCACCAAGGTTCCCTACATGAGGAATTGCATACTTTGGCTTTGACAAACGTCACCCGTAAATGGGTGGACTATAAAGGCGATTACTGGGTATGTAACAAATTATGCGGAGGGATGTGAGTGATGTAGATGGGATTTATCCCTCCTATATGACTGGAGTGACATCGTTATTCTTGATAGAGTGAGACCACGAAGTACATGGCCATGCCCAAATGAGTCAATATGAGATATTGAGCTCATTTGATTAGAGTGAGTCTACTTGGATTTCAAGATATAGATTGAACCGAGGATGACACGGTCTATGCCTCAATTGGTCAATCTAGATGTCAAGGATAGAGAGACATTGTCACATATTGTGAGAGTCACAATTAGTAGTCACAAAGGTGATGTTGGATCTCAACATTCTTGTAACTTGGGTAGCAATGATGCATTGCTAGATAGCGCTCATTGCTTATGTTCCTAAATCAGTTTAGGAGCATTGCCAACGTTACAAGAACCTATAGGGTCAATCACAAAGGGAAATTAGGTGGAGATTAGGTTCATACGATGAACCATGAGGATTAGGTTCATGGGATGAACCAAATTGGATTAAGAGTAATCCAAATTAGACTAATTGAGTTAGCCTCAATTTGATTCAAGTGTTGAATGAGTCTAATTTAGATTTGATTCATTGAGTCAATTTAAATTAATGAATAGGGATTCATTATATCAAATTGACTTGAATCAAGTGGTTAGATTTGATCAACCATGAGAGATAAGAGGTCAAGTTTGACTTGACTTGAGAGGGAAGATGAATGGTCCATTTTGACTTGACCAATTGTCATGTCATGGTGACATGGCATGTGGGCCAGCCAATGATGATGTTCCTGTTAGTAATATATGAGAGATGTCCTAAGGAAATCGCCTTATGTATGAACCATTTATATGATAAATAAAGATTCACTATTTGAGTATACATGGTTTCATGTATTTAATGGGATCTTAAACTCATTTACTGAATGTCCGAGATACGACTCACAGCATGAGAGAATTTGTGATTGGATCACAACTAGTGAGTATCTCTACATGTGTAATTGTGATGTATCGGAATTATCCCTAGTCGATGAATTGATGGATTTGGACACCATCAATTCTGTCAAGACTAGCACGAGGTATACTCCTTGGTGTATCCAAGCAGCTGATTCTCACTGGCTGGAGACATTGTGATGTCCGGAGTTAATCGTGGATGCTAGTTATGGTAACTAGTTCATTGGAGTGACCAGCCGTAAGACTTCATATGGTTCTCTGCATATATAGATATGTCAATGAAGTTCTTACTGTAGCTTAAGTGCGATGTTCCTTTGACTTGTGGTATTCAAGTCATCTTGATCATGAAGACTTATGCTTTGACATCTTAAGCAAGCATCTCTGAGGAGATGTGGACCCGGGATGATTGGGTATAAGTCGAAGAGATCGAAGGTGTTTGAATAGCCTATAAAGGATTCACCACTCCTTGCGAGGAGATGTATACCCATGGCCTCTCGTCGGATTGTTACTAAAGTCATTAGCCAAAGCATTACATGTTTAGAGTAAGGTACTCTTCGATACATGTGCAGTAACTAGAATCCGTAGGACGAGGAAATGATACTTGGGCTAGGTGTGACATAGTCAGCCTAGTGGGGACTGACACTATAGACCATGTCCTGAACCAAGCGGGTATAAGATGAGTGAAGGGAATGGGGCACGATTCATTCGAGCTGTTGAAGGGTTTCAGAAATAGTTCTGGATCAACCGTTGATCTTTTCGGTTAATTGGGGATCATGATGTACTACTAGGTGCCACTCATTATCTTTCTATAATTAATGGTTAATTATAGACGGCCAACATAAACCGAGAACCTATTTGGTCACACGCACAACGAGCGTAATCCGAAGGATTTAAAATGAGCTTGAGAATGAGATTCTCAGACCGAGAGAAACTAAGTTTGGTTGGACCAAACAAGAAGCGAGCATGAAATTGTTTTAGTCGCAATGGAAGTGTGGATGGGCCGTGTCTTATGAAGACATAATGGATGAACCAAAATGGTTTGGTTCTAATCCAATGGAGGAGAATAAACCAAAGGGTTTGGTTTATTTTAAACGAATGAACCAAAGTTGGTTCGGTTCATTTTAACTTAAAATAAACCATCATGGTTTGGTTTATTTTAACTTATATTAATGGAGCAGGTTAACGGGTCTTATGGTTATGATCCAATAACCATTAAGAGAATTAGTTCTGTATAAAAGATGGCTTAAGGGTTTGTTAAGCCCTAATCCAAAAACCCTAGCCTTAAGTTGCTGCCCACCTTCTCCCCTTGGAGATTTCGGCGCCAAGCCTCCTCCTTGTCGTCGCCCACCTTGAAGCTCCTTGGCCGGCGTCCAGAAGGTGCTGACCTTCCCTCTTGCCAGCGTCGAGATGCTACCGGAGGAGCTCCGATGATCTTCCTTGGCTCCGGCGACAAGGTGAGCAAGTCGCTTTCCTTATTTGGCCGGCGCAAGGTCTCCACCAAAGCTGTCCAATTTTCGGGACAGCTTGTTTTCTTCTCGTCGGAGCGTCGTTTGGACGACATTTGGAGCTCCGACAGGACCTTACTTACCAGGGATTTGATCTCCGATAATCCTCATAGGTGGACGACGAAGGATTCGTCAAACGGTTGATGAATACCTCTCCGGAGAAGCGTGTTTTGAGGACTCATCTTTGGATTCGGATCGTGATCTTCTCTCGATCACATCATCTTCAACACGAGGCTTGTAACCCGTATGAAGACGAGGCTCGTGACTTAGTGAAGTCATCCCAAAGATACTCGGCGTGGACACGAATAAAGACGATTCTAGTGAGGATTGTTCCTATTGATGTCTTTCCCGCTACACGTGATACGTAAGATATACGTAGTTAAATTTCCTTTTATTGCAAAATTTAAATTTACGGTTATGTCTACACATGTTGTACTATGCATGCGTGTGATGTGTGTGTTGTAATAAATTAGATTTATTATTTTTATTTCTTCCGCTGTGCACATGTTTACGAAACATGTTCGAACACACACTGCGTGGTCGAAACCCAACAAAGGGTATCGAGCCCAGGTTGTGTTTCGACATAATCGTAAAATTGTTTTGCGATAGTCATAATGATATTTCTGGAAATTTTCTACTTTTGGAAACTTAGAAGTATTTATGGAAATTTTTCAATTTTGGAAAGTCTAGAAGTATTTATGGAAATATTCCACTTTTGGAAAGTTGGAAGTATTTATAGAAATTGATATTTTCCATAAATAAAATATTTTATTAGATTTGGAAATTTGTTTCCTAGTTTAATCATGATTTTATTTGGGAAATCAAATCTTAAAATATTTTATTTCCATAAGTAGTTTTGATGATTTAGGAAATTGGTTTCCTAAATTGACTTTCCTTAATCAACTATTTCCACAAATAAAATATGTGATTAGATTTGGAAATTTGTTTCCTAATTTAATCATGATTTGATTTGAAGAATCAAATATTAAACATATTTTATTTCCATAAATAGTTATGACATATAAGGAAATATTGTACATGACATAATTGTATGTCATGTAATTGCATTAGATGCATATCATTATGCCATGCATGTTGTGACATGTAGATGTATGCCATGTATGCCATGCCATGTAGATAATAGTTATTTGCATGCAAAGAGGATGAGACATAAAAACCCTAACTCTATATTAAAGCCTACACCTTCCATTAATATGGTTAGAACCAGAGTTTCGTTTCTTGTTCGGGTTGTTAGACTCTCTCCAAGCCCGGCTCGAACCCGAACATGTTCAAACCATGGAATAGTTTAATACTAATATGGTAAGAGTCAGAGGTCAATCATTAGCTTTGGTTGTTGGACTCTCTCCAAGCCAGGCTAATTGGTTGAATGCGCTCTAACCATATTAAAACTATTTCTTGATTAATGGGTCGGCTTTAACCTGGAGCATCGGCTTGTTGGACTCTCTCCAATGTCGATGTAAAGGGAGGTGAAGTTGGGTGCTATGCATATGATGCATACTTGTTAATGTGTTAACAACTCGATGTATGTGCGAACATTCAATTAGTTGATAGCACATTGTGAAAGTTGCATATACGTGATATGCAATCGGTATAGTTGATACCTACCGTCGTAGTTATGAATAACTTGTTGGACTCTCTCCAAGGTTGTTCATATCTATGATGGATATCAGCCATTCAGAGATAGACCTATGATCTCCCGAAGTGATTTTGGGGTTTTTGAAATTCAAAAAATGAATGGGATTTATAAATGTATATTGATGCAATTTTAAAATCATTTTCTCATATATGCTCATTTTGTATTTCAAGGTCAATCGATTGATCATGACGTCTTTGAATTTGCGCACTATTTTGGATTCAAACAAAATGATTGGGCCTAACTTCCTGGACTGGCTTAGAAACCTGAGAATTGTTCTCAAGGCGGAAAAGCTAGCATACGTCCTTGAAGAGCCTCTTCCCAACCGTCCTAAGGACGATGCAACTCCAGACCAAATGTTGGTCTATCAGAAGCATGTGGTAGATTTTGAGCTGGCGAGTTGCATCATGCTAGCTGCGATGGTACCTGAGCTGCAAAAGCAGCATGAGCATATGGATGCTAATACCATGGTCTTCCATTTTCATGAGTTGTTTGATGAGCAAGCGAGATCCGAAAGGTTCGAAGTCTCCATGCTCCTCTTCACCACGAAGATGCAAGAAGGTTCGTCTGTAGTGCAGTTTGTGCTAAAGATGAACGGGTACATCGAGCGGCTAGCCACCCTCGGGTTTGTGATGGATCATGAATTAAGTATTGACTTAATTCTGCATTGTTTGCCCAAGAGTTTCTCACAATTTGTGATGAACTATCGGATGAACAAATTAGAATCCACTATTCCTGAGCTCCTCAATATGCTGAAGACTGTGGAGCCTTCTATGAAGCATGAGGAGAAGGCGGTTCTATTAGTTGATTCATCAAAGAAAGGTTCTAAGAGGAAGGCAAAAGAACAGAAGAAAGGGAAGAACAAGAAGGCAAAGAAGGCAGAACCAACACAAAAGGGCACTTGCCATCACTATGGCAAGGAAGGCCACTGGCGAAGAAACTGCAAGATTTATCTTGAGTCCATGAAGAAGAAGAAGGCATCCGATGCCCCATCCTCTTCAGGTATCTTCGTTATTGATTGTCATTCTATTTCCTTAGACACTTGGGTATTGGATAATGGGTGTGGCTCACATATATGTAATGACATACAGGGGCTAAGGAATAGAAGAAGACTCGTCAGAGGGGAGTCAAATTTGTGAGTTGGCAATGGAGCAAAGGTTGCTGCGGTCGCCATCGGAACTTATTTGCTGAAGCTCCCTAGTGGACTAGTCTTGGAGCTGGACAATTGCTATTGTGTTCCTTCTCTAATAAAGAACATTGTTTCTATTTTCTGCTTAAATAGAAATGGTTTCCATTTGACGTTTAGTAACAATTGTTGTTATATAACTTTGAATGATGTACTTTAAGGAACTGGAACTTTGAGCAATGACATTTATATGTTGGACATATCCAGTGACATTTTCAATATCGAAGCGAGCAACAAGCGTGCTCGAAAGGATGATCAATTAGACTCCTACATGTGGCATTGTCGTCTTGGCCATGTAAGCAAGAAATGCATGTCCGAATTACACCGATGTGGAATTCTGGAATCGTTTGAATTGGATTCATACGATACATGCGAATCATGCTTAAAAGACAAGATGACTAAGTTACCTTTTACTGGAAAAGGTGAATGAGTGGGAGAGTTACTAGGTCTAATACATACTGATGTATGTGGACCTATGTCAACTCAAGCTTTAGGAGGCTATAGCTACTTCATTACCTTCACCGATGATCACTCACGGTTTGGGTATGTGTTCTTGATGAAACACAAGTCTGAAGCCTTTGAAAGGTTCAAAGAATTCAGAAATGAAGTAGAGAAACAACATGACAAGAGTATTAAAATACATCGATCAGATCGAGGTGGTGAATACTTAAGTCAAGAGTTTCTTGATTATCTAAGAGACATTGGCATATTTGTTGGGATGTATACTGAAAGCCTAGCTCTTTTATATGAACATCTTTATTTTGAAATAAGAATCACATGATCATTGTTTTCACTTTATATTTATTATATGTGTGCATATTGTCTAATACTTTACATTGTAGATAACATGGTGCTTGGGTGTGGCACAGAAGATCATGTTATCAGTCCCTTGTAGAGTATAAGTAGAGGCTCACAACCAAGATGGTTTTGGATAAACCATTGGGATGGTTGTAGTGTAGCTTGGTATTGCTTTGTCTTGAACATAGAGTTACACTAGTACACTTAGGTGTATTGAGCAGGACCGACATAGAGGTGATTCAATTTATTGCTGACTACATAATTGAATCAGACCTCGGATATTGTGTTGTACATGCTCTTAATCCCGATATAATAACGGGCACATGTACTTAGTATTTATTTCTTTGATTTACCAAAGGGTGAGATTTCTATGGATTAAATAAATATGCCTGGTAAGTTGGAAAATGATATTATTTACATGGTGTGTCATTGATTATAGGAGGAAACCGTGTCCTATATATTAGGTTGATGATGTTCCCTTGAGGAGCTCATAAGGTTCATCATGTAAACCCTGCAGGTTGACTTAGTCAACATGATGATAAGGTTGAGTGGTACTACTCGAGGAGTTAGATGTTAATTAATTGATGGTCAGTAAATCAATTAATTGACGGACATTCGATATCTTAAATACGGGGAAATGGATGTACAAATAATATAAGGAGCCCATATTAATTTATGGGGGTTGGTGAGGTAGTTCAAAGATGATCCTCTAGTGGAATGGAACATTATTGATGGATCAAATTTGTGTGGTTCCGATCCATCGGGTGGCCAAGATCCAACTCCTCCTCATGGTCCCTATCATAGCCTAATATAAACCTCATGAAGTCTAGATCAAATGATGGAAAACAAATCTCTAGATCCGACGGTTCGGATTAAATCCCTAGAACCGACGGTTGGGATTAAATCCCTAGAATCGACGGTTCGGATTAAATCCCTAGAACTGATGGTTGGGATTAAATCCCTAGAACTGACGGTTGAGATTAAATCCCTAGATCCGACGATTGGGATGAAACCCTAGAACCGACGGTGGAGATTAAACCAAGGCCTATCCCTAACTCTATAAAAGGGTGGCTTAGGGTGGGCGGCAAGGATTGATGTTGGATGATGGATGCTAAGGAGATTAGGGTTTTGCCTAGCATTTCTTGGGCGGCAAGAAACCCTAAGGAGGAAACCCTAATTGGATTAGGGTTTGGCTCTTTGGTTGGGCGGCTAGGCGTTTGGTAGGAGAGTGGGCAGCAACTTGTGGAGGATCTCTTCTTCTTCCTTGAAGGTGGCTAGCTCCTAGATCTATTCTCTCCACCTTGGTTGGGCGGCAAGAAAGCCTAAGGAGGAAACCCTAATTTGGGTTTGGCTCCTATGGTTGGGCGGGTAGGGTTTGCAAGAAGGTGGGCGACATCTATAGGAGAGGAGCTCTTCTTCTTCCTAGGGTGTGACCGGCTCCTTCCTCCATTCCCTCCACCTTGACCGGCGCCCAACATATTCCCTTTCTCCTCTTCACTACATCTTGGCCGGCAGCACTAGAAGCTAGGGTTTGTCCCTAGTTTGGTTCCTTGGTGGTTTCCATTTAGTTCTCTCTATTCTTGGGGCCGACGGCATCAATCCTTTGTGGATTGGTGGTTGGCTCAAGCTAGAAGGGAAGGAGAGTTCTTCTTTCTTGGATTGAAGAAGATCTAGGAAGCTTCAACTTGTGGAGGATCTTCGCCCACACGAAGTCTACAAGGAGGTTAGGACATACGATAGAAGATCAAGAGGTATAAAAGTTTTATAACTTTTATTATTGATCTTTGCATGTTCTTATTGATATGCTAGCTTATGTTCTTTATGTTAGTATGTGTTGATTATACTAGTTTACATTTGTATGTATTTGTATAATCATGGACCCTGAAGATAAACACAAAAATTGGCAATCCGTCCGTCGTCTCTTCCGCGGCTAACCAACTAGAAGAGTTGTGTTGCTTGAACAACTAGTTTGTTCAAGCGATCGCTCAAGTTGTTAGCACGATGACGAATTGGTTGTGCTTAGGAAACTCATCCCATCCGGATTAGTTTTCATTAGTGAAAATTTTAATCAGGGGACATGGGAGCCAATGAGCTTCCCGAAGCAGCCGATTGCCAACAAAAATGGTATCAAAGCCACGGTTTCTGGTTTTGTGTGTTTAGGATTCGGTTAATTTTTATGGTCTTTTTCATATATTATATGTGTCAGATAATAGTAGGATATGCGTAGTTTAACTCTTTGGTTGCAGGCATAAGATCCGACTATTATGAACATATGTGTGTATGTGATTGTATGTGTGTAAATATTTATTATTTGAATCCTCGGGGTTGACGAGGCTAGATTAGTATTTAATTTTTGTAATTAAATACGACATTGTTTAGCCACTCATTTTAGTTTACTTTCGATCTAGAGTATTTGTACACTCCTTTGTGGAGTATAGGATCGATGGATGTAAATTAAAATGATATATCTCGGCTCGGATCTCTTTATGTGGCTTGCGCACGGAAAAGGTGGAGCGGACGAGGTGGCGACACAGCGGGACGCATATTGGAGAACAAAGCCATAATAGTTGAAAAAAATTCTGTTTTTTCCATATTTATTGCTGATTTGTTTTATATGCATGTTGTGTGTGCTTGAAAATTCCTCATTTTCAATTTACTAAGTGGGAGAGGGATATTTTAATTAATTCCCGCGACCTCCATTACAATTTGACGTGTGATGCAACAAACTTGCGCGTCTGCTCTGAGTGCCTTCCTCCCCATCAGATGAGTTTGTTTGCGGATCACTAGGTCAAATAATGGTTATAGGAAATTATTTAGGAGTGTGTGTACTTCCACATCGGTAAGGCACAATCCGAGGTAATTTCCTTAGTATCGTGTAATGGTGCACACTTAGATGCAAATAAAAAATATCCTCCCCATCGGAGTCACTTCTTTTATTTGTAGGGCCAAAGAGGAACCAACTGTTAATTTTATTTGTCAAAAAGTAAGGTTGACAAGATAATAAAATTACTGGGTAAAACCTCCTCTTACAAATGTAGAATTCATATACGTCCACACTATCGTGGCATGCGATATTCTCGGTGTTTTGAGGTGTTGGTTGATTTCAAAATTTTATTATTTTGAGGAATCAATAATATTTGAAATCTAATATTTTGATCATTGTGATTCTTAGGATTTTCAAAAATGACTTTCAGTCCACTTACTATGATACTAAAGGAAATAAACTTACTGTACCCAAATAATGTTGATTGGAAAAGAATATAGATGTTGTCTTATCTACTAAGAAGTACAAGTATACACTCTTCAAAGAGTGTCCTCAAGCCATGGTTGCTCAAAAAGGTTTCTACTTCTAAGCCGAAAGGCAAGAAGAAGGAGAAACAAGGTGGAGCAAAGGTGGTGGGAGGATCTCAGGGAGAAGTGAAGAAGCCGAAAGACAAGTACTTCACTTGCAAGCAGACTGGACATAAGAAGAAGGATTATCCCAATCCGAAGCAAGAACAAATGTATATCCTTTGGTCCAGTCGTTGAAACATGGTTAGAGGCATTATCTACCGGCACCTGGTGTGTAGATACGAGAGCCACTAATCATGTCTGCAACACTTTGCAGGGGTTCCAGGAAACCCGACGGCTAGCTAAAGGGGATATTACCATTTACTTGGGGAATGCCATGAAGATGGCGGCTATTGCAGTGGGAGATGTTTTATTTATCTTTTGAGAAAAATAAAGTTTTTGGTTCTTAAGAATTTTTTTTATGTACCTTTATTTAGAAAGAATTGCTTTCGGTTTCTAAATTATGGATGGATAATCTATTCCTTTTAATGACATATTTGTTATAAAAGGAATAGGGACATTATCTATTCAGGTACATAGATAGGAAATTTAT
This sequence comes from Wurfbainia villosa, assembly GCA_025175895.1. Taxonomy (NCBI): domain Eukaryota; kingdom Viridiplantae; phylum Streptophyta; class Magnoliopsida; order Zingiberales; family Zingiberaceae; genus Wurfbainia; species Wurfbainia villosa. Next base: position 29,187,262 of record CM045992.1, on the reverse strand, counting down.
AACTTGAACCACAAGCTCCCACGATGCAAATTGAAGTTTACAACTCATCTTCTAATTCCGATAAGAGAAAATAACCTTCGAAGATGAACCAAACATATCTTTGGTATCTTAGGCTTGGTCATATTAACCTAAGCAGAATTCAAAGGTTGATAGCTGATGGACCTTTGGGTTCATTAGTGGTGGAGGATCTCCCAACCTGCGAATCTTGCTTGGAGGGTAAGATGACCAAGAGGCCTTTCAAGGCCAAGGGGTATAGATCCAAAGATGTGTTAGAATTGGTTCATTCTGATTCATATGGTCCTATGTCTATCCAGGCAAGAGGTAGTTTTGAATATTTCGTCTCTTTCATAGACGATTATTCAAGATATGGATGACACTACGATCTGATCGTAGTGGCAAGTACCTCTTGGAAGAGTTTAGGAATTACTTATCAGAGGCTAGGATTCATTCCCAATTGTCTGCACCTGGCACACCCCAGCAGAATGGTGTAGCGTAGCGAAGGAATAGGACTCTTATGGAGCTGGTTAGATCGATGATGAGTTATTCTGACTTGCCAGATTCGTTCTGGGGATATGCTCTAGATACGACGATGTACATTCTGAACTTGGTTCCATATAAATCAGTGCCTTCTACTCCCACAGAGTTGTGGACTGGGTGGAAGCCTAGTCTAAGACATATTCGGATATGGGGGAGTCCAGCACATGTGCTGAAGGCTGATGCTGGTAAGTTGGAACCTCGTACAAAAGTACGCTTGTTTGTTGGCTATCCTAGGGGAACAAAGGTGGTTTGTTTTATAGTCCTAGAGATCAGAGGGTGATCGTTAGTACGAATGTCAGATTTCTAGAGGAGGACTATGTGATGAACCACAAGCCCACGAGTAGGATTGTTCTTGAGGAGTTGACAGGGGAAGTCCCGACTTCAGTACGACCGGTACAAGAGGATATACCACATGTCACTGCACCGCGTGTCACAGAGGATACACAGGTGATACCTCGTCGTAGTTGGAGGGTTGTTAGATAGCCTCTTAGATTCATGTTTTGGGTAAATCTTCTGATTTGGTCCCTAGCAAACATGAACCTGACATACGACGAGGCAATCCAAGATATAGATACAGCATCTTGGCAAAGTGCAATGAATACTGAGATTGAATTTATGGATTCAAATCAGGTCTGGGAGCTCTTATGCATAGCAGCTCATATGGATTATGAGGTGTGGCAGATGGATGTCAAGACAGCTTTCCTTAATGGTAGTCTTGAGGAAAACATCTATATGGAACAACCAGAGGGATTCATTGCTAAGGGCAAAGAGCGTATTGTATGTAAGCTTAATCGGTCCATTTATGGATTGAAACAAGCTTCGAGGTCTTGGAACATCCACTTTGATGAGGTAAATCCATATTTATGGATTTATTCAAAGTCCGGATGAGTCTTGTGTATACAAGAGATGTGACGGAAACGTAGTGGTATTTCTTGTACTATACGTAGATAACATTTTGATAGTTGGCAACAATATCGGAATATTATCGGACATAAGGGTATGGTTGTCCAAATAGTTTTGAAGGACTTGGGAGAAGTGGGACACATCCTTAGGATCAAGGTTAGTGTGCTAATCCCAAGCTTCATACATAGACACGATTATGGATCGTTTTAGCATGCAAAACTCCAAGAAGGGTTTTTCTACCTTTCAGGCATGGAGTTCCTTTATCTAAGGAGATGTGTCCTAGATCATCTGAGGAGATAGAGGAGATGAAGGTCTTGGAACATCCACTTTGATGAGGTAAATCCAGATTTATGGATTTATTCAAAGTCCGGATGAGTCTTGTGTATACAAGAGATGTGACAGAAACGTAGTGGTATTTCTTGTACTATACGTAGATAACATTTTGATAGTTGGCAACAATATCGGAATATTATCGGACATAAGGGTATGGTTGTCCAAATAGTTTTGAAGGACTTGGGAGAAGTGGGACACATCCTTGGGATCAAGGTTAGTGTGCTAATCCCAAGCTTCATACATAGACACGATTATGGATCGTTTTAGCATGCAAAACTCCAAGAAGGGTTTTTCTACCTTTCAGGCATGGAGTTCCTTTATCTAAGGAGATGTGTCCTAGATCATCTGAGGAGATAGAGGAGATGAAGGCGGTTCTTTATGCTTCGGCAGTAGGAAGCCTCATGTATACGATGCTATGTACGAGACCCGATATCTGCTATGCCATGGGCATGGTCAGCAGATAGCAGAGTAATCCAGGACAGGGACATTGGACTGCGGTAAAGCATATATTGTAGTGCCTGAGAAGGACTAGGGATTATATGCTAGTTTACCGGGCAGACCAATTACTCCCTATGGGTTACATAGATTCCGATTTCCAATCTGATAGGGATAACAGTAAGTCTACCTCAGGTTTTGGATTTACTTAGGGAGGTGGAGCCATTGTATGGAGGAGTGTCCAGCAAAAATGTGTGGCGGACTCCACCATGGAAGCTGAGTGTATGACAGCCTCTTAGGCAGCCAAAGAAGCTGGGTGGCTCAGGAACTTCCTGATGGACATGGATGTGATTCCTGGTTTGCCCAGAAATATCACAATTTATTGTGATAATAATGGTGCAGTTGCAAACTTGAAGGAACCACGAGCCCATAAGGTAAGTAAATGCATAGAGTGTAAGTACCACCTGATACGAGAAATCGTTAAGGAGGTAGAAGTTGTTGTCGCCAAGATTGTATCAGAGGATGACCTGGTAGACCCTTTCACTAAGGCCTTTCTAGCGAGAGCTATGATAGGCATGTGGAGGGAAGGGGAATCAGATGTATGACACTGTGATGACAGCATAGTCTTTTAGTATAAGTGGGAGATTGTTGGGATGTATACTGAAAGCCTAGCTCTTTTGTATGAACATCTTTATTTTGAAATAAGAATCACATGATCATTGTTTGCACTTTATATTTATTATATGTGTGCATATTGTCTAATACTTTACATTGTAGATAACATGGTGCTTGGGTGTGGCACAGAAGATCATGTTATCAGTCCCTTGTAGAGTATAAGTAGAGGCTCACAACCAAGATGGTTTTGGACAAACCATTGGGATGGTTGTAGTGTAGCTTGGTATTGCTTTGTCTTGAACATAGAGTTATACTAGTACACTTAGGTGTATTGAGCAGGACCGACATAGAGGTGATTCAATTTATTGCTGACTACATAATTGAATCGGACCTCGGATATTGTGTTGCACATGCTCTTAATCCTGATATAATAACGGGCACATGTACTTAGTATTTATTTCTTTGATTTACCAAAGGGTGAGATTTCTATGGATTAAATCAATATGCCCGGTAAGTTGGGAAATGATATTATTTACATGGTGTGCCATTGATTATAGGAGGAAACCATGTCCTATATATTAGGTTGATGATGTCCCCTTGAGGAGCTCATAAGGTTCATCATGTAAACCCTGCAGGTTGACTTAGTAAACATGATGATAAGGTTGAGTGGTACTACTCGAGGAGTTAGATGTTAATTAATTGATGGACAGTAAATCAATTAATTGATGGACATTCGTTATCTTAAACACGGGGAGATGGATGTACAAATAATATATGGAGCCCATATTAATTTATGGGGGTTGGTGAGGTAGTTCAATGATGATCCTCTAGTGGAATGGAACATCATTGATGGATCAAGTTTGTGTGGTTCCGATCCATCGGGTGGCCAAGATCCAACTCCTCCTCATGGTCCCTATCGTAGCCTAATATAAACCTCATGAAGTCTAGATCAAATGATGGAAAACAAATCTCTAGATCCGACAGTTGGGATTAAATCCCTAGAACCGACGGTTGGGATTAAATCCCTAGAACCGACGGTTCGGATTAAATCCCTAGAACCGACGGTTGGGATTAAATCCCTAGAACTGATGGTTGAGATTAAATCCCTAGATCCGACGGTTGGGATGAAACCCTAGAACCGACGATGGAGATTAAACCAAGGCCTATCCCTAACTCTATAAAATGGTGGCTTAGGGTGGGCGGCAAGGATTGATGTTGGATGATGGATGCTAAGGAGATTAGGGTTTTGCCTAGTATTGCTTGGGCGGCAAGAAACCCTAAGGAGGAAACCCTAATTGGATTAGGGTTTGACTCTTTAGTTGGGCGGCTAGGGGTTTGGTAGGAGAGTGGGCGGCAACTTGTGGAGGATCTCTTCTTCTTCCTTGAAGGTGGCTAGCTCCTAGATCTCTTCTCTCCACCTTGGTTGGGCGGCAAGAAAGCCTAAGGAGGAAACCCTAATTAGGGTTTGGCTCCTATGGTTGGGCGGCTAGGGTTTGCAAGAAGGTGGACGACATCTATAGGAGAGGAGCTCTTCTTCTTCCTAGGGTGTGGCCGGCTCCTTTCTCTATTCCCTCCACCTTGACCGACACCCAATATATTCCCTTTCTCCTCTTCACTACATCTTGGCCAGCGGCACTAGAAGCTAGGGTTTGTCCCTAGTTTTGTTCCTTGGTGGTTTCCATTTAGTTCTCTCTATTCTTGGGGCCGGATGCATCATTCCTTTGTGGATTGGTGGTTGGCTCAAGCAAGAAGGGAAGGAGAGTTCTTCTTTCTTGGATTGAAGAAGATCTAGGAAGCTTCAACTTGTGGAGGATCTTCGCCCACACGAAGTCTACAAGGAGGTTAGGACATACGATAGAAGATCAAGAGGTATAAAAGTTTTATAACTTTTATTATTGATCTTTGCATGTTCTTATTGATATGCTAGCTTATGTTCTTTATGTTAGTATGTGTTGATTATACTAGTTTACATTTGTATGTATTTGTATAATCATGGACTTTGAAGATAAACACAAAAATCGGTGATCCGTCCGTCGTCTCTTCCGCGGCTAACCAACTAGAAGAGTTGTGTTGGTTGAACAACTAGTTTGTTCAAGCGATCACTCAAGTTGTTAGCACGACGACGAATTGGTTGTGCTTAGGAAACTCATCCCATCCGGATTAGTTTTCATTAGTGAAAATTTTAATCCGGGGACATGGGAGCCAATGAGCCTCCCGAAGCAGCCGATTGCCAACAATATTATCTCAATGGACTCCGCCATATACACCACAACATAATGGTGTATCTGAGAGGCGTAACCGGACCTTGTTTGACATGGTCAGGTCAATGATGAATCATGCGAATCTTTCCAAGTCCTTTTGAGGCTATACACTTCAGACAGCTGTTTACTTGTTAAACAGAATGCCAACCAAGGTAGTCTCTACTACTCCATATGAGATATGGAATAGTAAGAAACCTCATGTATCTTACTTGAAGATATGGGATTGTCCTGCTTATGTGAAGCGGACTGTATCAGACAAATTGGATGCTAAGTCTGATAAATGTCTATTTATTGGATACCCTATGGAAACAAGGGGTTACCAATTCTATCATCATATGGAACAAAAAGTGTTTGTTTCAAGGCATGCTGTGTTTCTAGAGAAAGAGTTTCTCTTGTAAGAAAACAGTGGGAGTGTCATCGAGATTGAGGAGGCTCGAGAGACTCAAATAGACATTGATGAGATACCTGGTGAAGCACAACAGCCGATAACTCATAGTGATGAGCAATCGGCTGGACCTACTGTAACACCACATCTTCATAGATCTGGTAGAACACGCAATATTCCTCAGAGATATGGATTTCTCGTAAGTGAATCGAACGACGTGTTACTCATTGATGATGAGGAGCCTACCAGTTATGAAGAAGTGCTGACAAGTTCAGAAAGGGATAAGTGGCTTGAAGCCATGAAGTCGGAAATGGATTCCATGTATGAAAACCAAGTTTGGAACTTGGTTGACCCACCTGAAGGCATCAAGCCTATAGGGTGCAAGTGGGTTTTCAAGAAGAAAACCGACATGGATGGTAATGTGATTACCTATAAAGCTAGATTAGTGGCGAAAGGATATCGTCAAAAACAAGATGTTGATTATGACGAAACCTATTCGCCTATAGCTATGCTTAAATCCATTCGGATGCTCCTGACCATAGCAGCTCATTATGATTATGAGATATGGCAGATGGATGTGAAAATAACTTTCCTTAATGGAAATCTGCTCGAGGATGTGTATATGATACAGCCTGAGGGTTTCACATCGGTTGATAAAGCTAAGATATGCAAATTACGACGGTCCATATATGGATTGAAGCAAGCATCCAGGAGCTAGAATATCCATTTTGATGAGACGATCAAAAAGTTTGATTTCTCACAAAATCCAGACGAACCTTATGTGTACAAGAAGGTTAGTGGGAGTGCAGTCGTGTTCCTAGTATTGTATGTCGATGACATGTTACTTATAGGAAACGATGTTTCAATCTTACAGTCAGTTAAGGTTTGGTTATCCAAGACATTCTCCATGAAAGACCTGGGAGAAGCAACCTACTTCCTCGGGATTAAGATCTATAGAGATAGATTGAAACGGTTTTCCAGTTACGTATTTGCTGATACACATGCATCCAGGAGTGCTGGGGTTTGGTACGGAATCCAAGAAAGGTTTCCTACCCATCAGGCATGGGGTACACCTTTCGAAGTCTATGTGTCCGCTCACAGAAGATGAGAGGATTTACATGAGTAAGATTCCCTATGCATCCACAATAGGATCTATCATGTATGCTATGTTATGTACGAGACCCGATGTATCGTATGCTTTGAGTGTCACGAGAAGATACCAGTCTGATCCAGGAATGGATCATTGGGTGGCTGTTAAGACAATCCTTAAGTATTTAAGAAGAACTAAGGATGTGTTCCTAATATATGGAGAAGGGGACATGGTGATACGCGGGTATACAGATGCCAACTTCCAGACAGACAAGGATGATTCCAGGTCTCAGTCTGGATACGTGTTCACCTTGAATGGGTGCGCATTGAGTTGGAAAAGTTCCAAACAAGACACTGTAGTGGATTCTACCACTGAGGCAGAATACATTGCAGCTTCGGAAGCAGCAAAGGAAGCGGTTTGGATCAAGAAGTTCATTTATGAACTTAGTGTGATTCCAGCCATTGTTGAAGCAATACCGGTCTACTGCGACAACAATGGAGCAATTGCACAGGCGAAAGAGCCAAGGTCTCATCAACGATCCAAACATGTGCTTCGCCGCTATCATCTTATAAGAGAGATCATCAGTAGGAAAGAAATACAAATCGAGAAAATCCTCACTGAAAGGAACTAACCAGATCCTTTGACTAAGGCATTACCTCAAAGTAAGTTTGAGGGTCATGTTACAGCTTATGGTATTGGATACCGTAGCGATTGGCATTAGGCCAAGTGGGAGTCTGTTAGTAATATATGAGAGATGTCCTAAGGCAATCGCCTTATGTATGAACTATTTATATGATAAATGAAGATTCACTATTTGAGTATACATGGTTTCATGTATTTGATTAGATCTTAAACTCATTTACTGAATGTCCGCGATACGACTCACAGCATGAGAGAATTTGTGATTGGATCACAACTAGTGAGTATCTCTACATGTGTAATTGTGATGTATCGAAATTATCCCTAGTCGATGAATTGATGGATTTGGACACCATCAATTCTGTCGAGACTAGCACGAGGTATACTCCTTGGTGTATCCAAGCAGCTGATTCTCACTGGCTGGAGACATTGTGATGTCCGGAGTTAATCATGGATGCTAGTTATGGTAACTAGTTCATTGGAGTGACCAACCGTAAGACTTCATATGGTTCTCTGCATATATAGATATGTCAATGAAGTTCTTACTGTAGCTTAAGTGCGATGTTCCTTTGACTTGTGGTATTCAAGTCATCTTGATCATGAAGACTTATGCTTTGACATCTTAAGCAAGCATCTCTGAGAAGATGTGGACCCGGGATGATTGGGTATAAGTCGAAGTGATCGAAGGTGTTTGAATAGCCTATAAAGGATTCACCACTCCTTGCGAGGAGATGTATACCCATGTCCTCTCGTCGGATTGTTACTAAAGTCTTTGGCCAAAGCATTACATGTTTAGAGTAAGGTACTCTTCGATACATGTGCGACTAGAACTCAGTAGGACGAGGAAATGATACTTGGGCTAGGTGTGAAGTCGACCTAGTGGGATCGACACTATAGACCATGTCCTGAACCAAGTGGGTATAAGATGAGTGAAGGGAATGGGGCACGATTCATTCGAAACTTGAAGGGTTTCGGAAATAGTTCGATCAACCGTTGATCTTTTCGGTTAATTGGGGATCATGATGTACTACTAGGTGCCACTCATGATCGTTCTATAATTAATGGTTAATTATAGACGGCCAACATAAACCGAGAACCTATTTGGTCACACGCACAACGAGTGTAATCCGAAGGATTTAAAACGAGCTTGAGAATGAGATTCTCAAACTGAGAGAAACAAAGTTTGGTTGGACCAAACAAGAAGCGAGCATGAAATTGTTTCAGTCACAATGAAATTGTGGATGGGCCGTGTCTTATGAAGACATAATGGATGAACCAAAATGGTTTGGTTCTAATCCAATGGAGGAGAATAAACCAAAGGGTTTGGTTTATTTTAAACGAATGAACCAAAGTTGGTTCGGTTCGTTTTAACTTAAAATAAACCATCATGGTTTGGTTTATTTTAACTTATATTAATGGAGCGGGTTAACGGGCCTTATGGTTATGATCCAATAACCATTAAGAGAATTAGTTCTCTATAAAAGAGGGTTTAAGGGTTTGTTAAGCCCTAATCCAAAAACCCTAGCCTTAAGTTGCCGCCCACCTCCTCCCCTTGGAGATTTCGGCGCCAACCCTCCTCCTTGCCGCCGCCCACCTTGAAGCTCCTTGGTCGGCGGCCAGAAGGTGCTGACCTTCCCTCTTGCCGGCGTCGAGCTGCTGCCGGAGGAGCTCCGGTGATCTTCCTTGGCTCCGGCGACAAGGTGAGCAAGTCGCTTTATTTATTTGGCCGGCGCAAGGTCTCCACCAAAGCTGTCCAGTTTTCTGGACAGCTTGTTTCCTTCTCGTCAGAGCGTCGTTTGGACGACGTTTGGAGCTCCGACAGGGCCTTACTTACCGGGGATTCAATCTCCGGTAATCCTCATAGGTGGAGGACGAAGGATTCGTCAAACGGTTGACGAATACCTCTCCGGAGAAGCGAGTTTTGAGGACTCGTCTTTGGATCCGAATTTGGATTCGGATCGTGATCTTCTCTCGATCACATCGTCTTCAACATGAGGCTAGTAACCCGTACGAAGACGAGGCTCGTGACTTAGTGAAGTTATCCCGAAGATACTCGGCGTGGACACGGATAGAGACGATTCTAGTGAGGATTGTTCCAATTGATGCCTTTCCCGCTACACGTGATACGTAAGGTATACGTAGTTAAATTTTCTTTTATTGCAAAATTTAAATTTACGGTTATGTCTACACATGTTGTACTATGCATGCGTGTGATGTGTGTATTGTAATAAATTAGATTTATTATTTTTATTTCTTCCTCTGTGCACATGTTTACGAAACATGTTCGAACACACACTCGCCGCGGTGCCGGAAACCCAATAGTTCCATATCATCATGGACTTATCATGTGGTGACACCTCATGAGGGAGACCAAGAGCCATTGGCTCTTGGAGTTACATGCATGCATGTAACCCCCCATCTAAGAGTGGCTGACCACTTTAGTGTTATTCATGGGATGAATTCATTTTGTGGTAACTCCATCTTCTTCTTCCTTGGGACTTCCTTTCAAGCTCTCTCTTCCAATCCTCTCTTTGGCCGTAACTCTCAAGGGTGCTAGCACACTCTAAGGTTTCTTCTCCATCATTTTTTCGTGTGGATACTTGTAGAGGAGTGTGCACTTGACACTCTTCGAGATCCGGCAAAGTGTTTGGACGAGCGGGATAAGCGAAGGGCGTCGCTACGAGGGTAATGCTCTCACCATTTAGATCTATGGTAGATCTAGGTTTTTCATAACACATACATATAGTTTTATTTTTTTATATACCTTCACACGAATCCATGGCAGGGCTTCCGAGGTTTCCGCAACACAAAAAGCGGTTTTTACGGCTCGGAAAGTCCAACAATATATGATCTATTCGTAGTCTTTGGACTAAATCCGAGTCCGACTCTGTTGTACACAACTCTCTAAGTTCCAAGAAGTCGGTTAAGATTCTTGGATCCCATTAAGAACTTGTCCAACTGAGCCTCGAGCTCTTGGACTTGTCCTTTTAAGAGGGAGTTCTCTTCTTCGAGTTTCTCAACTCGAGTTGAGACCTCCTCTCAAACATGACAAGTCGAAGAGGTTAGAGTGGTCTCTTGCTTGAGGGTTTCAACCTCCTCAAGCAAGGACTCGACCCTAGACTCAGACTTTGTTAGTTTCCTAGTAAGCATTTTAATTGTAAGGTAAAGTGTACTAATTAAAGAACGACTAACCTTGACTTTCGCTTTTGGTTCGGCTTTGAGTTTCCTCTCGAAGTAGTCTTTGGGGTCGGAGTCGGAGTTGTAGTTGGACTCGACTTTGGATTCTGACTTGGACTCCTCCAGTCTTGCCATGTAGGCTCTGTCGACGCCTTTCTCTCCACTGTCCCAAGTTGCATGGAAGGCTTTCCTTGCTTCCTTTTGCTTAGGCCGCCTCGTTGACTTGAATTGCTCCTTGTTCTCGTTCTTCAATTTCCTTCTTTCTTGTCGAACTATTCTCCGCACCATGTTGACTATTCCGGCCTCATCTTCGGATTCGAATTCGGATTTGTCCTCTTCCTTGGCGGTGGTTTGTTTGCGGCCTTCTTCTTTGAACCTGCAAATAAGGCAATACCTTTCTCGGGAGTCGAATTAGACTATTCATGGAGTTCAAATTCATAAAATAATGCATCTAATCTATGTTTAGAAAGGTCCTTAGAAACCTTGTAGGCATTGACCATGGATGCCCATAAGGTAGTCCTAGGGAAAGCATTTAAAGCATACCTTATAAGGTCTCGATTCTTGACCTTTTGTCTAATGGCATGAAGACCATTAACGATGTCTTTGATCCATACATGTAGTTGCGTGTGTTGGATTTTTCCGAGCCGCAAAAACCGCTTTTTGCGTTGCGAAAACCTCGGAAGCCCCGGCCACGGATCCGTGCGAAGTATAAAATATAAAACTAACATGTATGTGTTTAATACCTTTAGATCTACTCTAGATCTACATGATAAGAAGTTACCCTCGATGCGACGCCCTTCGCAAATCCCGCTCGTCCAAAAGGTTCGCCGGAACTCGAGAGTGTCAAGTGTACACTCCTCTACAAGTATCCACACAGACAAATGGTGGAGAAAAACACCTTAGAGTGTGCTAGCACCCCTTGGACATTCATGGCTAGATGAGGAAGAGAGAGCTTGAGGGAAGAGAGGAGGAAGAAGATGAAGTTACACAACTTAACTTCACATCATCCATAACCCACTATAAGGGGGTTACATGCATGCATGTAACTCCAAGAGCCAATGGATCTTGGTCTCCCTCATGAGGTGGCACCCCATGATGTGTCCATGATGATGTGGAACATCATCATTGGCCGGCCATGCCAAGTCATCATCATGACATGACATTTGGTCAAGTCAAACTTGACCTTTCATCTTCCCTCTCAAGTAAAGTCAAACTTGACCTCTTATCTCCCATGGTTGATCAAATCCAACCATTTGATTCAAGTCAATTTAATTTAATGAATTTCTATTCATTTAATTTAAATTGATTTGATGAATCAAATCTAAATTAGACTCATTCAACACTTGAATCAACTTGAGTCTAACTCAATTAGTCTAATTTGGATTACTCTTAATCTAATTTGGTTCATCCCATGAACCTAATCCTCATGGTTCATCATATGAACCTAATCTCCATCTAATTGCCCTTATGTGTGTGACCCTATAGGTTCTTGTAACGTTGGCAATGTCCCTAAACCGATTTAGGAACATAAGCAATGAGCGGTATCTAGCAACACATCATTGCTACCCAAGTTACAAGAATGTTGAGCTCCAACATTACCTTTGTGACTACTAATTGTGACTCTCACAATATGTGACAATCTCCCTCTATCCTTGACATCTAGATTGACCAATCGAGGCATAGACCGTGTCATCCTCGGTACAATCTAAATCTTGAACTCCAAGTAGACTCACTCTAATCAAATGAGCTCAATATCTCATTTTGACTCATTTGGGCATGGCCATGCACTTCGTGGTCTCACTCTATCAAGAATATCGATGTCACTACCGTCATATAGGAGGGATAGATCCCATCTACATCACTCACATCCCTTCGCATAATCTGTTACATACCCAGTAATCGCCTTTATAGTCCACCCATTTACGGGTGACGTTTGACGAAGCCAAAGTATGCAACTCCTTATGTAGGGAACCATGGTGACTTCAAGTCTAAGGACTAATAGTCATACTAATAGCCACATGAGAAAGTATATGACACTCATATAACGATCCATGATACTTTCTCATGGCGGGTCATTCAATATACATTCTCCAAAGCATACCCATGTGTCAACTTGATATCTCATATCCATGACTTGTGTGATCAAGTCATCATGTTGACCTACATGTTAGTCTCTACGCATTAACATTGTCTCTGAATGTTAATACTCGACTAGGAATGATTAAGAGTAGTGTTCTCTATATCATCTCAATATCGATTCAACAAATCAATTGATATAGATAAGAACCTACTACTCAAGGACATTATTATATTTAGTTATTTGGCACCAATACAAGTAAATATAATAACCATGCCTTTATAAATAGGAATATGATACAATAAAGTCCATACAACAATCATCACATGATTGGCTCTAGGGCTTTCACTAACAATCTCCCACTACCACTAGTGCCAATCACCGTAGTATCTAATACCCAATGACCTAGTGTGACCATCATGTTTTTTCTGTGCCAAAGCCTTGGTCAAGGGATCTGCGATGTTAGCCTCTGTGGGTACTCTGCAAATCTTCACATCTCCTCTATCGATAATCTCTCGAATGAGATGGAAGCACCGATATATTTGACCTCTGTTGTAGAATCAATAACTGTGTCCTGCTTGGAACTCTTCCAGCTCACAACGCCACTATTCAAGAAAAACACGAACCCTGACTGCGATCTATAATCATCCTGGTCAGTTTGGAAGTTGGTATCACTGTAACCCTTTACAGCTAGCTCCTCATCGCCTCCAAATATCAAAAAATGTTCTTTAGTCCTTCTCAAGTACTTAAGAATATTCTTGACTGCTATCCAGTGACGCTCACCTAGATCTGACTGGTGCCTACTCGTTATGCTCAAAGCATACGAGACATCAGGACGAGTACACAGCATGGCGTACATGATAGATCCTATAGCAGATACGTAAGGGATCTTATCCATGCGGTCTCTCTCCTCTCTAGAAGAGGGACTTTGAGTCTTCGAAAGACTCACACCATGTGACATTGGCAGAAGTCCCTTCTTGGAATTCTGCATGGCAAACCGTAGTAATACCGTGTCATTGTATGTACTCTGACTTAGGCCAAGCAATCTCTTAGATCTATCTCTATAGATCTTGATGCCTAGAATACAGGCTGCTTCACCTAAGTCCTTCATTGAGAAGCACATCCCCAACCAAGTCTTCACAGACTGTAGCGAAGGGATGTCATTCCCAATGAGTAGTATGTCATCCACATACAATACAAGGAAGACAACTGTGTTCCCATTAACCCTCTTATAGACACAGGGTTCATCTTCATTCATGATGAAATCAAACTGTTTGATCGCATCATCGAATTGAAGATTCCAGCTTCGAGAAGCTTACTTTAGCCCATAAATGGACCTTTGCAGCTTGCATACCTTCCCAGAATGCTGTGGATCTTCAAAACCCTCAGGTTGTGTCATGTACACATCCTCGAGTAAGTTTCCATTCAAAAATTCGGTTTTGACATCCATCTGCCAGATCTCATAATCGTGGTATGCTGCAATAGCAAGCAAGATCCGAATGGACTTAAACATCGCCATTGGAGAAAAGGTTTCATCATAGTCAATACCATGGATTTGCTTGAAACCTTTAGCCACCAATCGGCCCTTATAGGTATGCGTAATTCCATCCATGTCAGTCTTTCTCCTAAAGACCCACTTACACCCAATGGGTTTGACCCCTTCAGGTGGATCAACCAAAGTCCATACTTGGTTGGTGTACATGGATTCCATCTCGGATCTCATGGCCTCTAGCCATTTCTCAGAATCTGGGCTCATCACAGCTTCCTGATAAGAGGTAAGCTCATTCTCAATGAGCATTACGTCATCATGGTCAGACAAGAGAAACGAATTTCTCTCAGCCTGACGACGTACCCTATCAAATCTGCGAAGAGGTAGGTCTACATGAACAGGTGGTTGTTCCACAACTCTTTGTGCAATAACCTCATCACCCACAATACTTTATGGTTCCTGTTCAACCTCCATCAAGGCCTCAATGCTATGGTCCTTATCTTGAATTTCTTCAAGATCGAAGGTACTCCCGCTAGTTTTTCTAGAAACAAAATCCCTTTATAGAAAAACTCCAGTCTTTGCCACAAACACTTTGTGCTGACTGGGAATGTAGAAGTAATATCCCTTTGTATCCTTGGGATATCCAACAAAATAGCACCTATCGGATTTGGGTCCCAGTTTGTCTGAGACTTGACGTCGAACGTAAGCCTCACAACCCCAAATCCTCATAAAAGACATCTTGGGATTTCTCCCTGTCCATATCGTATATAGTGTCTTTATGACAACCTTGCATGGTACACGGTTAAGGGTAAAGGCTGCTGTGTCTAGAGCATATCCCCAAAAGGATATAGGAAGATCTGTGTGACTCATCATAGATCGTACCATATCTAATAGGGTACGATTCCTCCTTTCGGATACACCATTCCACTATGGTGTTCCAGGAGGAGTGAGTTGGGATAGAATCCCACACTCAGCTAGATAGTAACGAAACTCATGGCTAAGGTATTCACCACCTCGATCTGATCGAAGTATCTTAATACTCTTGCCAAGCTGGTTTTGTACTTCATTCTTGAATTCTTTGAACTTTTCAAAGGATTCTGATTTATGTGTCCTAAGATACACATAACCATATCTACTGAAGTCATCAGTAAATGTAATGAAGTACCTGTAACCACCTCTAGCAGCAACATTGAAAGGATCACATACATCACTATGTATAAGTCCTAACAAATCTGTTGCTCTTTCGCTGTGTCCACTAAAGGGAGTCTTGGTCATCTTGCCTAAAAGGCAAGATTCGCATGTCTCATATGATTAAAAATCAAATGAGTCTAGCAGCCCATCCTTAAGGAGCTGAGATAAGCGACTCTCATTTATGTGACCTAAGCGACAGTGCCAGAGATAGGTTTGGTTCAACTCATTTGACTTGAACCTCTTGGTACTTATGTTATATATAGGGCTCTCTAAGTCTAGAAAGTAGAGTCCATTCATTAGAGGTGCACTACAATAGAACATATCATTTAAATAAACTGAACAATATTTGTTCTTTATTATAAATGAAAATCCTTTCTTGTCCAAACAAGAAACTGAAATGATGTTCTTGGTTAAGGCAGGCACATAACAACATTCATCTAATTCTAATACAAGCCCAGAGGGCAGAGATAGATCATAAGTTCCTATAGCAACAGCAGCAACTCTTGCTCCATTGCCTACTCGTAGGTCCACCTCGCCCTTTGTCAATGTCGTGCTATTTCTCAGCGCCTGCACATTGGTACAAATGTGAGATGCACATCCGGTATCTAATACCCATGATGAAGAAATAGATAGATTGACTTCTATAACATTTATACCTGAAGTAGAAGTCTCACTTCTTTTCTTCTTAAGATCTTCCAGGTATGCCTTGCAGTTACGCTTCCAGTGTCCTGCTTCCTTGCAGTAGAAGCAAGCCTCTTCCTTGGCTACCTCTCCTTTGGGTTTAAGTTCTTTGCCTTTGCCCTTGGCTTGGGACTTTCCCTTACCTTTAGGCTTGCCCTTGCCTTTCTTCTTCTGCACCATCAAAATGGTGTCAGATTTTCCCTTCTTAAGGTTAAGCTCAGCAGTTCTCAACATGCTGAGCATTTTAGGCAATGGTTTATCAATTTCATTCATGTTATAATTCATGACAAATTGATTGAAGGCTTGTGGCAAAGATTGCAAGATCAGGTCAGTGGCCAGCTCTTGGCCAAGTGGGAATCTCAGCCTTTGTAGGTTTTCTACGTACCCAATCATCTTGAGTACATATGTACCTACGGGAGTCCCTTCTTGAATTTTGGACCCAAATAATGCCTTAGAGACTTCATATCTCTCATGCCTAGCTTGTCCTTGATATAGTTGACGAAGATGTCCAACCATATCATAAGCATTCATGAACTCATGTTGCTTCTGAAGCTCAGAGTTCATGGTCGCGAGCATTAGACATGACACATCTAATGCATCATCTTGATGCTTCTTGTAAGCATCTTTGTCAGCTCGCGAGGCAGTGGCAGGAGGTGCCTCCGGATTGGGCTGCTCTAGGACGTACAACTTCCTTTCTTGGGTGAGAACAATTCTCAGATTCCTGTACCAGTCCAGTAAATTCGCTCCATTGAGCTTGTCCTTCTCAAGGACAGAACGCAGAGAGAGAGTGTTCGTGTTTATCGACATAGTTATCTACAACATACAATGCAGAGAATTAATATCATATTCCTTTTATCATTTAATTAGGCCTTTAATCAAATGATGCTCCCACTGAATTATAGGAATTTTGTAGAATCGAGTTATGGATGTGGTCAAACCACATTTACTAGATTCATACAAACTAGCTATAATTCTTGCGGGACAAGATCCACATCATACTAAGCCTTGAGTTAGCTTTGGCTAAATCGCCCAAGACTTAGTACGATCGGTGGGTAACACATTACCGATTACATCTCTATGCAACTCTTGTTTATAGGATCAAGACCCACATTTACAAAAGACCTTGAGTTAGCTTTGGCTAAATCGCCCAAGATTTAGTGTAAATGCGATCTTAACCTATCTTTCCAACAATTGGAATATGCCTATAGTTCTACTCGATCCAATTGAGTTAACTAGTTTTGCTCAATCTAATTGAGCTTACTCTAACCCAAGCGTGATAGGCAGGACTAAGATTGTCCCTCCGCACCCTACCAAGATAATATGCGTTGCTCTGCTTTGGCAGATTCAACAACAACAAATGATCGAGGTAGTGATGGGTATCAAGGCTCGGTAGGCATTTTCGAGTTGATTCGATTATGATCTAATCTAATCATAATGTGTATCTTATACGCATTTAGGCCTTTATTATCCTATATTAGCATTCATCACATACATACATTCATTATTCTAGCATGCATCATATACATACAAGAAAATTATCCTAGCATGCATCATATACATACAAGCATTATTCTACTAGCATGCATCACATACATACAAGCAAAATCAATTAAATATATATATATATATAATTAAATGTGATATAGTCATGGCCCTACTACGATCTTCTCAAGCCAATGAGAAGATCGGACGGTCAACCTAAGGCTAGCGGCTTCTCCAAGCGCTTCCATTGACCGCCATGTGTCATCGTCACCCTTCTCGTAACCTCGTCTTCAAGTGGACTTTCCACCGCTCCATTTTGTACATTACAAATATGAAACTCGAGTTACATTCGAGTCTAAAACTATTTACAACTAGAATATCAAAAGAAGAGGTACGACGCGCAGGTCGCATACACTATACAACACGCACTACCACAAAACGGCATGCAAGCCGTATTATGAATTACAACACATCACATCCAATCATATTGGGGTTATTGGGCCATGACAATCACAGAATTATACATAATTATAAATTATATATTTTTATAGAAAATTTCTATAATTTTTCCTATTTTTTTTTTCAATTTTATGAGTCACCTCCCCATAACGGTCCCGCTAAGCGATTTCCGGGCGCGATCGCGGGACAAGGCACCTTTCGGGGATAGGGGCAGCGCCCCTACTCACAAAATAAACTTTGCGAGTGTCCCTACAATGATCTTACAATGACTTAAGTCGCTGACCCAAAAACCTAAAGAGAGAACTCGCCGTTACGGAGAGTTTTTCTCGACGGTTGAAGCCAACAAGTGTCCCAACACTCGTTGCTTTGATTCTTCGAGAAAAATACCCAAAAATTCTATAAAAATAGGAAATTTAAAGAAACATATAAATCTGTAATTTTTATATCTAATACAAAAATTACAAAAAATGAAATACATACATGCTTCGCACGTGGCTCTGATACCACTGTTGGGTTTTTCCGAGCCGCAAAAACCGCTTTTTGCGTTGCGGAAACCTCGGAAGCCCCGGCCACGGATCCGTGCGAAGTATAAAATATAAAACTAACATGTATGTGTTTAATACCTTTAGATCTACTCTAGATCTACATGATAAGAAGTTACCCTCGATGCGACGCCCTTCGCAAATCCCGCTCGTCCAAAAGGTTCGCCGGAACTCGAGAGTGTCAAGTATACAATCCTCTACAAGTATCCACACAGACAAATGGTGGAGAAAAACACCTTAGAGTGTGCTAGCACCCCTTGGACGTTCATGGCTAGATGAGGAAGAGAGAGCTTGAGGGAAGAGAGGAGGAAGAAGATGAAGTTACACAACTTAACTTCACATCATCCATAACCCACTATAAGGGGGTTACATGCATGCATGTAACTCCAAGAGCCAATGGATCTTGGTCTCCCTCATGAGGTGGCACCCCATGATGTGTCCATGATGATGTGGAACATCATCATTGGCCGGCCATGCCAAGTCATCATCATGACATGACATTTGGTCAAGTCAAACTTGACCTTTCATCTTCCCTCTCAAGTAAAGTCAAACTTGACCTCTTATCTCCCATGGTTGATCAAATCCAACCATTTGATTCAAGTAAATTTAATTTAATGAATTTCTATTCATTTAATTTAAATTGATTTGATGAATCAAATCTAAATTAGACTCATTCAACACTTGAATCAACTTGAGTCTAACTCAATTAGTCTAATTTGGATTACTCTTAATCTAATTTGGTTCATCCCATGAACCTAATCCTCATGGTTCATCATATGAACCTAATCTCCATCTAATTGCCCTTATGTGTGTGACCCTATAGTTCTTGTAACGTTGGCAATGTCCCTAAACCGATTTAGGAACATAAGCAATGAGCGGTATCTAGCAACACATCATTGCTACCCAAGTTACAAGAATGTTGAGCTCCAACATTACCTTTGTGACTACTAATTGTGACTCTCACAATATGTGACAATCTCCCTCTATCCTTGACATCTAGATTGACCAATCGAGGCATAGACCGTGTCATCCTCGGTACAATCTAAATCTTGAACTCCAAGTAGACTCACTCTAATCAAATGAGCTCAATATCTCATATTGACTCATTTGGGCATGGCCATGCACTTCGTGGTCTCACTCTATCAATAATATCGATGTCACTCCCGTCATATAGGAGGGATAGATCCCATCTACATCACTCACATCCCTCCGCATAATTTGTTACATACCCAGTAATCGCCTTTATAGTCCACCCATTTACGGGTGACGTTTGACGAAGCCAAAGTATGCAACTCCTTATGTAGGGAACCATGGTGACTTCAGGTCTAAGGACTAATAGTCATACTTATAGCCACATGAGAAAGTATATGACACTCATAAATCGATCCATGATACTTTCTCATGGCGGGTCATTCAATATACATTCTCCAATGCATACCCATGTGTCAACTTGATATCTCATATCCATGACTTGTGAGATCAAGTCATCATGTTGACCTACATGCTAGTCTCTACGCATTAACATTGTCCCTGAATGTTAATACTCGACTAGGAATGATTAAGAGTAGTGTTCTCTATATCATCTCAATATCGATTCAACCAATCGATTGATATAGATAAGAACCTACTACTCAAGGACATTATTATATTTAGTTATTTGGCACCAATACAAGTAAATATAATAACCATTCCTTTATAAATAGGAATATGATACAATAAAGTCCATACAACAATCATCACATGATTGGCTCTAGGGCTTTCACTAATAATCTCCCACTAGCACTAGTGCCAATCACCGTAGTATCTAATACCCAATGACCTAGTGTGACCATCATGTTTTTTCTGTGCCAAAGCCTTGGTCAAGGGATCTGCGATGTTAGCCTCTTTGGGTACTCTGCAAATCTTCACATCTCCTCTATCGACAATCTCTCGAATGAGATGGAAGCACCGATATATTCGGCCTCTGTTGTAGAATCAATAACTGTGTCATGCTTGGAACTCTTCCAGCTCACAGCGCCATTATTCAAGCAAAACACGAACCCTGACTGCGATCTATAATCATCCTGGTCAGTTTGGAAGCTGGCATCGCTGTAACCCTTTACAGCTAGCTCCTCATCGCCTCCAAATATCAAGAAATATTCTTTAGTCCTTCTCAAGTACTTAAGAATATTCTTGACTGCTATCCACTGGCGCTCACCTAGATCTGACTAGTGCCTACTCGTCATGCTCAAAGCATACGAGACATCAGGACGAGTACACAGCATGGCGTACATGATAGATCCTATAGCAGATATGTAAGGGATCTTATCCATGCGGTCTCTCTCCTCTCTAGAAGAGGGACTTTGAGTCTTCGAAAGACTCACACCATGTGACATTGGCAGAAGTCCCTTCTTGGAATTCTGCATGGCAAACCGTAGTAATACCGTGTCATTGTTGTACTCTGACTTAGGCCAAGCAATCTCTTAGATCTATCTCTATAGATCTTGATGCCTAGAATACAGGCTGCTTCACCTAAGTCCTTCATTGAGAAGCACATCCCCAGCCAAGTCTTCACAGACTGTAGCAAAGGGATGTCCTTCCCAATGAGTAGTATGTCATCCACATACAATACAAGGAAGACAGCTGTGTTCCCATTAACCCTCTTATAGACACAGGGTTCATCTTCATTCTTGATGAAATCAAACTGTTTGATCGCATCATCGAATCGAAGATTACAGCTTCGAGAAGCTTACTTTTGCCCATAAATGGACCTTTGCAGCTTGCATACCTTCCCAGTATGCTGTGGATCTTCAAAACCCTCAGGTTGTGTCATGTACACATCCTCGAGTAAGTATCCATTCAAAAATGCAATTTTGACATCCATCTGCCAGATCTCATAATCGTGGTATGATGCAATAGCAAGCAAGATCCGAATGGACTTAAACATCGCCATTGGAGAAAAGGTTTCATCATAGTCAATACCTTGGATTTGCTTGAAACCTTTAGCCACCAATAGGCCCTTATAGGTATGCGTAATTCCATCCATGTCAGTCTTTCTCCTAAAGACCCACTTACACCCAATGGGTTTGACCCCTTCAGGTGGATCAACCAAAGTCCATACTTGGTTGGTGTACATGGATTCCATCTCGGATCTCATGGCCTCTAGCCATTTCTCAGAATCTGGGCTCATCACAGCTTCCTGATAAGAGGTAGGCTCATTCTCAATGAGCATTACATCATCATGGTCAGACAAGAGAAACAAATATCTCTCAGGCTGACGACGTACCCTATCAAATCTGCGAAGAGGTTGGTCTACATGAACAGGTGGTTGTTCCACAACTCTTTGTGCAATAACCTCATCACCCACAATACTTTGTGGTTCCTGTTCAACCTCCATCAAGGCCTCAGTGCTATGGTCCTTATCTTGAATTTCTTCAAGATCGAAGGTACTCCCACTAGTTTTTCTAGAAACAAAATCCCTTTCTAGAAAAACTCCAGTCTTTGCCACAAACACTTTGTGCTGACTGGGAATGTAGAAGTAATATCCCTTTGTATCCTTGGGATATCCAACAAAATAGCACCTATCGGATTTGGGTCCCAGTTTGTCTGAGACTTGACGTCGAACGTAAGCCTCACAACCCCAAATCCTCATAAATGACATCTTTGGATTTCTCCCTGTCCATATCGTATATGGTGTCTTTATGACAACCTTGGATGGTACACGGTTAAGGGTAAAGGCTGCTGTGTCTAGAGCATATCCCCAAAAGGATATAAAAAGACCTGTGTGACTCATCATAGATCGTACCATATCTAATAGGGTACGATTCCTCCATTCGGATACACCATTCTACTATGGTGTTCCAGGAGGAGTGAGTTGGGATAGAATCCCACACTTAGCTAGATAGTAACGAAACTCATGGCTAAGGTATTTACCACCTCGATCTGATCGAAGTATCTTAATACTCTTGCCAAGCTGGTTTTGTACTTCATTCTTGAATTCTTTGAACTTTTCAAAGGATTCTGATTTATGTGTCATAAGATACACATAACCATATCTACTGAAGTCATCAGTAAATGTAATGAAGTACCTGTAACCACCTCTAGCAGCAACATTGAAAGGACCACATACATCACTATGTATAAGTCCTAACAAATCTGTTGCTCTTTCGCTGTGTCATAAGATACACATAACCTATTTACTGAAGTCATCAGTAAATGTAATGAAGTACCTATAACCTCCTCTAGCAGCTACATTGAAAGGACCACATACATCACTATGTATAAGTCCTAACAAATCTTGTTACATTTTGAGTTAGTTTCATGCATATGTTACTCTATTTTTGCATGCATTTCGTATTTTCTAGTTTGGAGGTCTGCTTGTTGTTCTTTTGAATGCGTTAGGCTTTTCGTGAAAAGATGCATTTTGAGCAAAGAAGGATTTCATGCTAGACGCAGAGGGACATGGCCAGTGGCATGTGGATTCACACTACCATGTCCAATGGGCGAAGATCAAGACACTTACACCGCCATGTGGAAACACACATACATGGCAACTAGGGTTTTTTTCCGATTTTGCAGGGTCCGAGGTGATGTCTATATAAGGATGGCTCCATCCAAACCCTAAGGGGGAGGCACGACGGCTAGGATGGCATGTCGAAGCCCTAAAAAGCTTTGATAACTTGCAGCGGGGAGGAGGAATGTCGTCGGAGGTCCACAACTTGCAATACAACGCCGGAGAGAAGATCACTACGCATTGTATATCTCTATTTCTGTGCTTTATCTCTATTGTATTCGAACTTAAACATGTTTTGTGATTCTTCCTTCATATTTATGGAGTAGTACTTTGGATTCTAGGATTAGGGAGTAGCTTGAGTTCATATACAATGTTGGTTCATATTAAATTCTGGCAAAATGTTTGATATTGATAGTTGGTAGTTGTTCTCTATTATACATTCATGAATTTGGCTTTTTTTCCACTGTGCTTAGGTGATATGAGGTGGTGACAACCCTCGCAATCTATATTTATGAGGTTTAATCAAGGAACCTAGGGGTAAACCTGACCTCCCGTAACTCCGGGGAGACGAGGGCGGTGGAATTAGAAATGGTCCACCGCAAGGATTGATTTGACATCCTCGTACCCTCTATCCCGTCCTTTTGGGCGAGGATAGCTCTAGGTGAATGTGGCGGCTCTGCGAGAGAGTGTATGACGTCCCTTCCCCAAAACCGTAGGTAGACGTTTAGACGACGCCAATTGACAACATTGTTATATGGTACACAAGTGAAACCGAAGTCCTAGAATTGCCTTTTAAAGACCCCGGCACACTCTTTTCCTCCTCCGTGTGACACTGCACTGAGTAGGGTCCTCCAATAGTCCTCACCAACCGACTCTCTCTGAGATTCTGTTCGAGCAATCGCAACCACTTAGCATCTTGGTACTCAAATCCCAGTCCATGTGGGATCGATAATCTATTATTACTTGACGACATCCATGCACTTGCGGGCGTTGAGCATGAGCGCTTACTTTGAGTCTTCGACGATCTCTATCGCGGGATTTAAGGTCGCAATCGTGCGCATCATGTTTTTGGCGCCATTGCCGGGGACTGTCGATTCGTTATCAAATCGAACGGTGGTAGATTGGATCGGACTTAGGATAGATATACTTTTCTTGTTTTATTTTATTTTATTTTATTTTAGTTTTATTTATTCAGTTGTTCTTTCCTTATTTATAATTTTGTACATATAACGATGCATGCTTTTACTCATGATTATGGTCTATTTAATACTGTAAGTTTTGGTAATATTTATTGTGAACATTGTGGTGAAACATGGCATACCATTAATGATTGTCCGGATATATTCGAACCTTCACAATTTGAACAAGAAGATGTCACCTACAATTCCATCCAGTGGTCACAAGATGATTTCTATTCATATAGTTATGACCCTGGGTACTTAAACCCTCAATATTGTCCGACTAAATCCCGACTTGAGCAGATAATGGAAGATTTTATTCGAACAGAACAAGCGGTGAACGATAAATTTTGACGGCGACATTCGCAGATAGAGACCCAATATCGTTTCCAAAATAAAAATGAGAGCTATGAGTCACCATGCAAATTTTATCCAGAACCAAGCCCCCACTTAGAAGCCCCGCTAGATAATTTTACTAGGGAATGCAAAGAGCAAAGCCAACAATTTGCAGAGTTGATGGAACAGGATCTAGCTAGGATAGAAACCAAATGACTAGAAGGTGGCTTTAATGACTGGATCGCATCTAATAAGGTGGAGACTCACTTTGAGCGAATGAATGAGGAGGGTGTAGATGACATAGGAAGTGAAGAAGGACAATCAATTCAATCACCATTGGAAGAAGAACTTGAGGATTATATAATGTATACTTTAATCAAGGAGAGCATTGCTTCAATCCAAACACCTCCTAACCTCAAGGATCTAGAAGAGCCTACCATAACCCTCATCGAAACTCTAGCTACCAATAACAAAGCCCATTTAGTGATTTGTAATGATAAAATTTCATTTGACATAATAGATTCTGCTAATCAATCTTTTGGTGAGGATGTCTATGGTGAGTTAAATTATTTACAACTTTTAGAATATAATAATCAAACTATTGATGATTCGTTGAGACTAAGCATGTTAAACCTCGAGCCAAGGAAAGCAACACCTAAGTATCTTGCCCCTCCACGAGGAAGATTTAAAAGCTAGAGTAATGGAGGACCAAAAGGCAAGAAACGAAAGGTGAGAAAGTATTTGGCCCCTCCACGAGCAAGATTTAAGGGATATAGCGTTGGAGGACCACCAGGCAAGAGGCATAAAGTGAGCAAGTATCTTGCTTCCCCACGAGCAAGATTCAAATGCCTCAAATGAAACGTAGGAATAGGGTCGAGCTAAAAGACCTTAAACAAAGCGCTTCTTGGGAGGCAACCCAAGTTTAGTCTTTAGATTTCCCTTTGATTGTATTGCATGCATTTAGTTAATTCAAACTTTGATTTATGGTATTTAGCATTTGTAGGTAAGGAAAGAACTTGCTAGGTATAAACAAAAGTCATTTTAAGTTTATGTGGTGAAGTGAGTGAGAGAAATCAGACCATTGTACACCACAAGAAAAGAAACAAAGGGTGCACGGCTAGGCCGTGTGTTTTCACACGGTCGTGCCTTGACTTCTAGAGTTGCACACGGTCAAGCCGTGTGTTTTCACATAGTCGTGCCCTAACTTCCAGAGGCACACACGGTCAGGCCATGTGATTTGACAAGGTCATGTCATGCCCCCTAGTCCACGTGAAAAGCCTACACCTACACAGTTTTCTTTTTCTACTTTTGATTAGGATGTAGGTACTTCTGCCTATGATTTTTTGGAGTTTCGATCGCGCCTCGATGACATTTACACTGAGCAGCAGATGCAGAGGAAGCGATAGGTGGAGCGGACCGCCTACCAATAGGTGGAGTTCCAGGGATTCCGGGAGCATTTTCAGCAGGCTGAGGAGTTTTATGATGAGGCCCACATATACTTCTAGGAGGAGGTTGTTCGTCGCCAGGATGAGGCAGCCTACCGCAGGGAGATGCGGCAGCACATGCATGCCTAATAGGCACAGTGAGCTAGGGAGGAGGAGCACCAATCAACCGTTGAATCCACCAGCTCTCAGATCAACCACATGTATATATGGCATCAGTGGCTCAGCAGCAGGTTCTCCCAGGATCCAAAGATGCCCAGGCTCCCAGACTTTCCACCTCGTCCACCATATTAGAGGTATATTTTTGTTTAAGTCAGGGGGGGGACCCCGAAATCTATTTTGTTTTATTTTCCTAGTAGTAGTTTCTTTTCTGGTATTTTCATTTGTTCATGCATGCATGAGTTGTTTAGTTCCTTTCGGTAATTAATTATTGGTGTCTTAAAAGCTACCTCAGTAGTATTTTTGAAAATTGCTTGCATGAGTTGTTCCCATAGGTAGCTTAACTCTATTTATCTTGTGGTATTTTATTCTATGTCCTCTATTGAATGTTCTAGACTTACACTGGTTAGCTCTGTTTTTGCACTTAGACATGTCGAACAGTATGACAGAGAGGATCTAGTACATACCTAGTTATGATTCACTTCAATAGGCTAGTACTTTGGAATCCATAGGTGACTCTAGGTTTAGCATTTTAGTTACTGGAGATGCTCGGATTATGTAAGCCCATTCGGAAAAATCAAAATCCCTATGAGCTAAAAAAAAAGATTATGAGGGATAAAAAATAGTTGTCGTGGGTGGAAATGGCTAGGTGCCCCTTTGAGACCGAGTTAGGTTACTGGGGAAACACCTCCCAATTTCTCTGTATATCGAGCACCCCTTTGAGACTTTATGCTAGATCTAGGGAACGACCCTCGCTTTGGGTAGGTAAGTGCCTAAGAGCCAGAAACCTTAGGAAAGCTATGGGGTGAGGACTTAACTTGTTGGAAGATCGATTGGCCGGCTAGAGGGGGGTGAATAGCCCTCGTTCGTTGGATGTCGTAATTCATTCGTTCTCGTTGTGTGCTTGTCTACAATTCTTGTTAGCGCAGCGGAATAACAATAATAATACTAACAAGATACACAAATACACACAAGCGCATGCAATACACAAAGATATACGTGGTTCGGAACCGAATGGTTCCTACTCCACGGGTGAGCTCCTCGAGCTCTAGTTATGCGCACAACACTAACTATAACACTCCTTTTCGACTACATGTCGGAGGTGGAGAAACCTCTCACAAGCAATTACACTAAGTAATGAAATACAAGCAATACAAAGACAAATACGAAATACACGTAAAGAACACTTTACAATGCTTGCTTTGAACCCTTTTCTTGTTTCTTGCTTTATATGGCTCTTGAAGGTCTGGAATGCAGCAGCAATTCCCCTCCAATAGCTTCACAAAAGTCTTTGCGAAATCCTCCAACTAGAGCTCCTTTTATAACCTGCATCAAGCTGTTTTCGTGCCCATCAGTCGACTGATCGTGACCATCAGTCGACTGGTCCCGTAGCCGTTGTCTCACAACGGCCAGATCCACGTTGGTTAAGTTCCAACGGATCACACATCAGTCGACTGATGGCACCCATCAGTCGACTGATCATCCATCAGTCGAGTCTTTGGCGAACTTCGACTCCATTCTCGTGCTGCCCGTGCGGTCATCACTCATTGCCATCCCTCGAGTGTCGGTGATCCTCCCAACGATGATCGCCCTCCCTCGGCGATCGATCAACTAGACTTGGTTCAGACGAACACTGGTCGAACCCATACGACCTAGAGCAGTCGACTGGCACCTATGCCAGTCGACTGATGTCGGCTAAAACCTCAAACATAACGATGTTTGAGCCTCCGACGCTCAGTCTTAGCCACTTGGCCAAGTCCACCTTATCCCTCATGGAGTTCCCCACCGAAGCTCTCTTCCCTCGGCCTCGTCCCTCGGATCGCCAGCGCGCGGCTCAACGCCATCCTTCGCGTCTCATACCCTAGAAGTATGCTTCCCTTTGGGCTCACTCCATTCGCTCCTGTCGGTGGTCCCTCGGATGCACCAAGCGCACGACCGCAATGTCATCCTTCACCGACTCAAGGACCCGAGCCTAGTGAACTTGCCAAGTTCTCAAGACTTCCCAAATGCCAAGCGCCGCGGCTTCACAATGCATCTTCCTAAATGCACCAAGCGACGGCCGCAATGCATTTCACTACACCAAGCGCACGGCCGCAATGCTTTGGATTTCCCATGCCAAGCACTGCGCACGGCTTCGCAATGCTTTGGACTTTCCCATGCCAAGGCTTCCCCCTTGGACTTCCACACCAAGCTCCATGCTTGGATTTTCCATGCCAACCCCATGTTGGACTTTCCCATGACAATCCTATGTCATGAGTTTTGTCTATCATCAAAATACTATCAAGGTACTGCTCGAGTCAAACTCGAGTCAACCTGGGCCGATTGCACCAACAATCTCCCCCTTTTTGATGATTGACAAAACTACCATCTCAAGTCTACCAATTCTCCCATATTGGCAATTCTCATATCCCAAATGAGAATTCCAAACCTAATTGGTAACTTGGTAACATCTCCCCTTTCGACATTACATCAAAAGGTCCTCCCTAAGGGTATGAATGTCTCATATCCCAATGAGATCTTACAATCTCTCCTTGAGGAACACATGCCTACAATCTTCTAGTGATCCCATATCACTTAAGAGAGGCAACCCAATTTTCCTCCCATGAGGAAATACACATCCATCTTCCCATGATGGATACCTTCCCCTAGAGGCTTGCTCCTCGACCATTGCACCAACAATGTCCTTGAGAGTCCCTAAGCCAATAGGAACATTAACCAAATCAAAATTAAGGCAAAGTTCAACAATGAACTCTTCCACCTTAAAGTTGATACTCACCTCAACCCAACTCCTAATCCATATCCAATGGATTTCCACCTCTCTAATGCTCTCCCAAGCATATCCTAGGTTAGGAGTTAGGGACCACTAAACATGGGCCGATCGATGACACACTCATCACCGACGCCTCCATGGTACGATCGATAATCAGATTTGTAGCTTTCAATTTTGTAAATGACTTTCCGAAATTCCTAAGTAAATATACATAAATTGATAAATCTTGAAAATTGGTATGTATATTACTTATCACAATCATTATGGGTGAAAAATATTAGAAATTTATTTTACCCATTGAACTAGGAGATTGATACAAAGTTCAAAAGTTTAGAAAAGCTTCAATAAAGAGCCCTCTTTGTATCATCGCATTCAATGGTGATAGCTATCAAAAGATAGGCTTCACCAAGGTTTTTCAAAATGTTTTTCAAACCTTTATTTTCTTTTTCCTAAACATCTCACCAATATCTAGATGTGTAAAACACATACAAGTCAAATTTTTGTGAGATGTGGGTTTTTATTCTTTAAATGGTCTCATGCATATTTCTAGGCAATATTATTTGATTCCCATCAAATCATGCCATAGTCCTTAATTTCATTTTAATTTATGCATGATGATGATTATGGCATAGATATGATATAAGATAAAAACATATGCCAATATCATGATGTCATGGCATGTGAATGATAACTAAGCATTCATGACATCTAAACATAACTTTAAGCATGATCATGACTTTTTTTATAGATAAAATGAAAATGATGTCATGACATGGCAAGGCAAATAAAGCATGGCAAGAAAAATATACTAAGGTATAAAATACCTAAGTGTTAAAATTAATTTGCCATTTCTAGGGATTAAACCAATTTTGCCTTAATGTCATTATTTCCTTAGCGTGCCAAAAAACCCAAAATGGCACACCATGACTTCTATGACCTAATTATGTCAATTTAATCATTTTTAACTTCTCAAACCACATTGGCACACCCTAATGTGTCAACTCACAATGGCTAGGTTAACCACCCATCCACTTAGGGTTGACACACCCTAACTCATTTAGCGTGAATCAATCACGCTCTTAGGAACCCAATATCTATTGGAGCTCCTTGGGTTAACAAGGTATTCCCTAGGGATAACTTCCCTAGATACCTTCCTAATGACCCTTTTTGGTTTTGAAACCATAGTCTTTTGGGTCTTACCTAGGTCAACTCTAGAGGTGACTCCTCCATTGACCTTCTTAGTGGCTACATTTGATTTCTTTGAGGTGTTAGCCACTAAACACATATCATGGCTAGACTTAGGGATGACTTCCCTATTAGCCTTGGTTTGTTTAGACCTAGATGATGTTCCATAATTAAATGGAACATTATGGTAGGACATAGGTTTGTGACCCAAACCCTTCTTGCCCTTAGATGTTTCTTGTTTCCTAGGTCTTGACTTTTGTGCATTAGACCCCTTAACCGAGTTTGATATTATTGCTAGGGTCTTCTCCAATTTTTCTAGCCTTGACCTCAAGGCTTGGTTTTCTAACTCTAATTTACTCAATTTTGAATTTTCATTAGGTTTTTGAGAAATGTTTTTCTTTTTAGGCATATGCCTAGATTTCTTGGGATTAACACCCAAGTTTTCTTCAATTCTCCTAATTGACTCCCTAGGTAATATAGGTCTAGTGTTTTGGGTCCTAGGTTTGTCCTTAGTTATATGAACATGCTTGGCACCTAAGCAATAAACCTTATTATTTTTCCTAGCTTGCTTTTCATTGATAATAGCAAGAGAACTAAAATAATTCTTAGCATGCTTTTTAACTCTAGGAATTAAAGGTGCATTAAGTAAATTTACCTTAGGGTTAGCTTTAGGAGCTCCCCCTACATGAGTTCCACCTTCTTGCCCTTTCTTCCTCCCCCTAGGGCATTGACTTCGGTAGTGTCCCTTTTGATTGCATTTGAAGCACACAATGTGCTCTTTGCTCTTGATTTTGGGAACACCGGCATCGTTTGACTTTGGGTTGACTTTTGGTGTCGCATTTGCTTTTGTAATGCCCTTTCTCCCTACACTCAAAGCATATTATGTGTTTTTTATTTAAAATAACAACACTTGAGTTACCTAGGGAGTTGGTGGAGGCCTCTTCACTTCTTCCGGAGGTAGAGGCTTCATCTTGACCTTTCTCCGGAGTAGAAACCCTTTCCTCCCCCTCAATGCTAGAGGTGGAAGTCTCCACCAAGTCATCAACATCTTCAAATGTGGATGGGCTTTCTTCTTCGGCATTCTCCTCTACTTGTGCCGATTGGGAATTTTCTTGGAATTTTATTACCTTATTCCATAATTCCCTTGCATCCCTATAATCACCCAATCTAGACCAAATAATGTAAGGTAACAAATCACTAATCAACTTGATTACCTCGAGATTTGTCTTGAAGTTCTTAATTTGGTCTTGGGTCCACCTTGACTTCTCAATTTGCTTGTTGTTTTTATCCCTAGGCATCTCAAAACCATTTTATACAATAATCATATAATCAAAATTGGTTTCGAGATATACCTCCATCTGTTTCCTCCACCAAGCAAAATCTCCATCGAATTTCGGTGGATGGATGAAGTCGGCCATCTTGTAGTGCTCTTGCGGCGGTTAGTCCTTGAAGAGCGACCTCGGCTCTGATACCACTTGTTGGGAGATCGATTGGCCGGCTAGAGGGGGGTGAATAGCCCTCGTTCATTGGATGTCGTAATTCGTTCGTTCTCGTTGTGTGCTTGTCTACAATTCTTGTTAGCGTAGTGGAATAACAATAATAATACTAACAAGATACACAAATACACACAAGCACATGCAATACACAAAGATATACGTGGTTCGGAACCGAATGGTTCCTACTACACGGGCGAGCTCCTCGAGCTCTAGTTATGCACACGGCACTAACTATAACACTCCTTTTCGACTACACGTCGGAGGTGGAGAAACCTCTCACAAGCAATTACACTAAGTAATGAAATACAAGCAATACAAAGACAAATACGAAATACATGTAAAGAACACTTTACAACTTTTGCTTTGAACCCTTTGCTTGTTGCTTGCTTTAGATGGCTCTTGAAGGTCTGGAATGCAGCAACAATTCCCCTCCAATAGCTTCACAAAAGTCTTTGGTAAATCCTCCAACTAGAGCTCCTTTTATAACCTCGTGCATTTTGTTTGCGCCCATCATCGGTGATCGTGACCATCGCCGATCGTAGTCCCGAGTTGTCTCCAGGTCAGATCCACATTGGTTAAGTTCCAACGGATCACACATCAGTTGACTGATGGTACCCATCGATCGGTGATCATCCATCGATCGAGTCTTTGGCGAACTTCGACTCCATTCTGCGCGTGCGGTGTCATCGTTGGCTGATCGCCATCCCTCGGCCGATCGGTGATCCTCCCAACGATCATTGCCCTCCCTTGGCGATAATCGATCAACGAACTTGGTTCAGTCGAACACTGGTCGAACCCATATGACCTAGAGCAGTGGACTGGCACCTATGCCAGTCGACTGATGTCGGCTAAAACCTCAAACATAACGATGTTTGAGCCTCCGACGCTCAGTCTTAGCAACTTGTCCAAGTCCACCTTATCCCTCATGGAGTTCCCCACCGAAGCTCTCTTCCCTTGGCCTACGTCCCTCGGATCTGCCAAGCGCACGACTTCGCAACGCCATCCTTCGCGTCTCATACCCTAGAAGTATGCTTCCCTTTGGGTTCACTCCATTCGCTCCCTGTCCAGCGGTCCCTCGGATGCACCAAGCGCACGGCTTCGCAATGCCATCCTTCACCGACTCAAGGACCCGAGCCTAGTGAACTTGCCAAGTTCTCAAGACTTCCCAAATGCACCAAGCGCATGGCTTCGCAATGCATTTCTCACCAAGCACCAAGCGCACGACTTCGCAGTGCTTTGG
This sequence comes from Wurfbainia villosa, assembly GCA_025175895.1. Classification (NCBI taxonomy): domain Eukaryota; kingdom Viridiplantae; phylum Streptophyta; class Magnoliopsida; order Zingiberales; family Zingiberaceae; genus Wurfbainia; species Wurfbainia villosa. Next base: position 29,154,668 of record CM045992.1, on the reverse strand, counting down.
ATTTCCCATGCCAAGCACCAAGCGCACGGCTTCGCAATGCTTTGGACTTTCCCATGCCAAGGCGTCCCCCTTGGACTTCCATACCAAGCTCCATGCTTGGATTTTCCATGCCAACCCCATGTTGGACTTTCCCATGACAATCCCATGTCATGAGTTTTGTCTATCATCAAAATACTATCAAGGTACTGTTCGAGTCAAACTTGAGTCAACCTGGGCCGATTGCACCAACATAACTCACCATGGAATGGGCATCCCCTAAGAATGATTCGCCTAGCACGCGCACGAGGAGCTAACTTAGTGAATTTTTAGAATGTATCTATTTTACTTTGATTGCAAATACCATCTGATAAATTTAGTTAGCATGCTCATTATGGAAGAATATCTTTTTAAAATTTTATGGCACAGAGGTTTGCTTGAGGTCAAGTAAAGATTTAAGTCTGGGGAAGTGATGTGAGCAAAACATATATAGTTTTAGGAGTAGTTTTTGCTCACATCTTGTTATATTTTCCGTTAGTTTCATGCATATGTTACTCTGTTTTTGCATGCATTTCCTATTTTCTAGTTCGGAGGTCTGCTCGTTGTTCTTTTGAATGCAGGTTGGCTTTACGGGAGGAAAAGATGCATTTTCGCAGTGAAAGAAGGACATTTCATGCTAGACGCAGAGTGGGACACGACCAGGGTGTGTGAATTCACACGACTGTGTCTGATGGGCAAAGATCAGCACACCAGGGCCACACACGGCCTGGCCATGTGAAAACACACGACCGTGTGGTGACCCAATGGGGTTGCGCAACTAGGGTTTTTTCCTGATTTTGTAGCAGTCCGAGGCGATGCCTATATAAGGATGGCTCCGCCCAAACCCTAGGGAGAGGCACGATGACTAGGATGGCACACCGAAGCCCTAAAAAGCTTCGGTAACTCACAGTGGGGAGGAGAAACGCCATCGGAGGTCCACAACTTGCAATACAATGCCAGAGAGAAGATCATAACACATTGTATATCTCTATTTCTGTGCTTTATCTCTATTGTATTCGAACTTAAACATGTTTTGTAATTCTTCCTTCGTATTTATGGAGTAGTACTTTTGATTTTAGGATTAGGGAGTAGCTTGAGTTCATATAGAATGTTGGTTCATATTAAATTCTGGCCAAAAGTTTGATATTGATAGTTGGTAGTTGTTCTCCATTATACTTACGTGAATTTGGCTTTCTTTCTGCTGTGCTTAGACGATACGAGGTGGTGACAACCCTCGTAATCTATATTTTGGAGGTTTGATCAAGGAACCTAGGGGTAAACCTGACCTCCCGTAACTGCGGGGAGAAGGGAGTGGTGGAATCGGAAACGGTCCACCGCAAGGATTAATTTGGCATCCTCGTACCATCTATCCCATCCTTTTGGGCGAGGATAGCTCGCGGTGAATGCGACGGCTCTGTGGGAGAGTGTATGATGTCTCTTCCCCAAAATCGTAGGTAGACATTTGGACGACGCCAATTGACAACATTATTATATGGTACACAAGCGAAACTGAAGTCCTAGAATTATCTTTTTAAGACCCTAGCACACTATTTTCCTCCTCCGTGTGACACCGCACTTAGGAGGATCCTCCGATAGTCCTCACCAACCGACTGTCTTTGAGACTCTGTCCGAACAATCACAACCACTTAGCGTATTGGTACTCGAATCCCAGTCCCTGTGGGAACGATAATCTATTATTACTTGATGACATCCGTGCACTTACGGGCGTTAAGCACGAGCATGCACTTTGAGTCTTCGACGGTCTCCGTTGTGGGATTTAAGGTCACGACCGTGCGTATCATGGGTCAACTTGTACGAAAAGTTATGCCCATTTTACTGTCGGTTACTTCGAAAGCGAATACTTGCAAAACACAACCAAAAGAAGAGTACCAAGACTTCGTCTTGGATTAGTTGTGCGGGAGAAAATTTAAACGAACGAAAAAAGACTCGTAAAATTCAAAACAAATCTATAAAAAGGCTAGATTGGTGGTTTCACCAAATCTTAGCGCCCCCGGCTCTGATACAATTGTTGGATCGATTTGAGCGCTAGAGGGGGGGGGGTGAATAGCACAAAGCAATTTTTTTCTTTCGTTTGATTAAAGACACGAGTATGCAACGGAAAATAAATAAGACAAAACTAATTTTTACTTGGTTCATAGCCTTTGGCTGCAAATTCAAGGCCCTTACGATCCGAGATCGTGTACGGAGGGCAAATCACTAAAGATCTCCTCCTCGTTGGAGGTAGGAGATAACAGATAAAAGGAAATATAAAAAGCTCAAGGATGATGCAACATGCCTACCTCACCTCATTTACGATAAAGCTCGGAAAGAAGTAGAATACAAGTAAATTAAATAACAACTCTATAAGAAATATACCAATGACTAAAGAAGGTGAAGGACGAGCTCGTGTCGTCGGTGTTTCGATGGCGCTTCAGCATCGTAGATTTATCGAAGAGTCATGGCATTTCGGGAGCACTTTGAAAGATTTGGAATGATGAAAATGGTGTGAATAACTCCTTCTTTTATAGCCTTGAGAAACCCTAATTGTTGAGATGAGGTTTCATGAGAAGATGCCACCTAGCCCTTGAGAAATGGTGATAAGCTTTGACTCTCCTCGAGGCTAGAATTTGAACATCAGTCGACTGCTCACCCACATCAGTCGACTGATGAACTCATCAGTCGACTGATACAAGCCATCAATCGACTGTTGGCTAGGGTTTTCAACTGCATTGAAAAGTTAGCTCAAAATGAAACTAAAATAAGTGCTTTCAAAGGTCACTGACCACCCGATCTCGACATAGACCTTCCATAGGATGGCTTAGTCGGATCGTCGCCTAAGGACGTCCCCGTACGGAGGACATGACCTTACTTATGCTCATTCACACAAGCTTACCTTAACCTTTTACCTTTGAATCTTCGCTTCTGGTCTCCACCTGATTTCTTCGGCTCCCTCCGAAGTCTATCCAGTGTCGCCCGACCACCACAGTTCCCTCCGAGTATTGCTGACCTTCGACTTAGCTTAGCATTTCTGCACACTTGATTTAGCTCATGATATAACGATGTAAACTTAACTTTGTGTCTTTGCCATAATCAAAACACAGGTTCGATTATCTGGTTCCCCTGCACCAACACATCGTACATGCGTAAAGGGCTATTCATCCTCCTCTATCAGGCCACCAATCCTCCAACAAGTGGTATCAGAGCGAGGAGCTTGTCACTGACTCATCGCCAACACAAACATGACAAGATGGTCGACTCCAACATCCATCCACTTAAAATCAAAGGAGATTTTTCTTGGTGGAAGAAATGGATGAAGATATACTTCGAAACCGATTTCGATATGATGCTAACAATTGAAACAATTTTGAAGCACCTAGGGATGAAGATAACAAGCCGTTAGTAAAATCAAGATGGACCGAAGAGCAATGGCAACAATTCAAGATAATTGTTAAGGTAATGAAAATGGTGATTAAATTAATACCTAACCATATCTTGTGTAAGATAGGTAATTATAGGGATGCTAAGGACCTATTGGGCAAGGTGGTCAAATTTCATGAAGAGCCCATAGTGGTCCATGATAAGGAAAAGGAAGAGTGTTCATCCTCCCAAGATCAAGACAAGGAAAGCGCATCATCATCCCAAAAGTTGGAGGATTCGGAAGTTGATAGATGCTCAACATCCGAAGTGGAGGCTAGATCATTAGAGCTAGAGGAAGAGAAAGAAGAAGCTTCAACCTCCGCGAGGAATGAAGAATCAACTTCGGAGCCTTCCACCACCCTAGGTAACTCAAGCAATGTAATTAATAATAAAGATCACATAATTTGCTTTGAGTGTAGGGAGAAAGGGCATTATAAGAGTAAGTTCGCAAAATTGGCTAAGATTAAGGTACCGGCGCCAAAACTCAATCAAAAGTCAAATGATGCCGGAGTCCTCGTCAAGAAGAGCAAAGAGCACATTGTATGCTTCAAATGCAACAAAAGAGGACATTATTAAATCCAATGCCCTAGGGGGAAGAAGAAAGGGCAAGAAGGAGCTACACAAGTAGGGGGAGCTACCAAAGCTAACCCTAAGGTATATTTAAATTATGCACCTTCTAGCTCTAGGACTAAGAAGCATTCTAGAAGTTATTTTAATTCTCTTGAAATTGTTAATGAAAAGCATGCTAGTAGGAATAAATATTATTGTTTAGGTGCTAAGCATGTAAACTTGCCTAAGGTCAAATCTAGGACCAATAATACTAGACTAATTCTACCTAGGGAGTTCATTAGGAGAATTGAAGAAAATTTGGATATTAACCACAAGAAATCTAGGCATATGCCTAGGAAGAGTCATTCCCAAAAGATAAATGAAAAATTAAAATTGGGAAAATTAGAATTAGAAAATCGAGCCTTAAGGTCAAGGCTTGAAAACTTGGAAAAGACCCTCAAAATTATAACAAACTCAATTATGGAGTCAATGGATCAAAATCTAAGACCAAGGAGACAAGAACCGATTAAGGGCAAGAAAGGTTTGGGTTACAAACCTAAGTCCTACTATAATGTTCCATTTGATTATGGAACTAAATCTAGGTCTAGCAAAACCAAGGTTAATAAGGACGTCATCCCTAAGATTAACCATGGTGTTTGTCTAGTGGCTAAAAATTCAAAGAAATCCAAGGTAGCCACTAAGAAGGTCAAAGGGGGAGCCACCCCTAGAGTTGACTTAGGAAAGACCCAATTAACTAAGGCTTCAAAGCAAAAAAGGGTCATTAGGAAGGTATCTAGGGAAGTTATCCCTAGTGAATACTTAGTTAACCCAAAGAGCTCCGATAGATATTGGGTTCCTAGAAGCGTGATCAATTCACGCTAGATGGGTTAGGGTGTGTCAACCCTAAGTGGATGGGTAGTTAACCTAGCTATGGTAGAGTTGACACTTTAGGATGTGCCAATGTACTTTGAAAAGTTAAAAAATGATTAAAATGGCACAATTAGGTCTTAGAAGTCATGGTGTGCCATTTTCGGGTTTTGACACACTAGGGGGATAGTTGGTCATATGGCAAAATGGATTTAATTATAACAAATGAAAGCTAATACTAAATTTTGGGTATTCTTATACCTTCATCTTTTTACTTGCCATATTTGTTTGCCATATACCATGACATGACATCATGTTTTTTTTTATCATATAAAATGTCATGATCATATTTAGGGTTATTTATATATGCCATGTATGCTTAAGTATGTATCACATGCCATGATACCATGATTTTGGCACATACTTTTATTCATGTTATCATTATGCCATAATCATCATTCATGCATAAGTAAAATGGAGTTAAGGACAATGGCATGATTTGAAGTCACATGCATAAGGGAATCAAATAACATTGCCTAGCATATGCATGAAACCCTAAATAACCAAGACCCACATCTCACTAGAATACTTGACTTGTATGTGTTTCACACATTTAGATACAAGTGAGATGTTTAGGAAAATGGAATTAAAGGTTTCAAAATCATTTCAAAATCATTTTGAAAAACCTTGGTGAAGTCTATCTTTTGATAGCAATCACCGTTGAATGAGGTGATACAAAGTAGGGCAAAACATTAAAAATTTCAATGTATTTGAACTTTGTGTCAATCTCAATAGTTTATAGGTATTTTATTTTTCTAATATTTTTCACCCATAATGTTTATTATAAGTATTATTCATATGAATTTTCATGATTTTTCACTATATGTATAATTATTTATGAATTTTTTAAAATCATTTCTGATAACTGAAATTTAGATTTTTCAGTTATCAGTCGACTGATGTGAGAGTCAGTCGACTTGTAGCTGAAGAAGTCGATTGCCCATGCTGATTTCTGAAAAACATGTTTGTTAGGACCATGTTTTGCTGTGTTTTGGTTCCCTAACCACTCCTAACCATAGGACATACTTTTGAGAGCATTAGAAAAAGTGAAAATCCTTTGGATATGGATTATGAGAAGTGTTTAGAGTGAGTATCAATTTTAAGGTGTATGGTGAAGGGAGTCGCTTCGGAGGCTCATTGGCTCCCATATCCCCGGATTAAAATTTTCATTAATGAAAGAACTAATCCGGATGGGATGAGTTTCCTTAGCACAACCTATTCGTCGTCGTGCTAACAACTTGAGTGGTCACTTGAACAAACTAGTTGTTCAAGCAACACAACTCTTCTAGTTGATTAGCCGCGGAAGAGACGACGGATGGATCGCCGGTTTTTGTGTTTGTCTTCGGGGTCCATGACTATACAATATATAAACATACGTATAATTGTATAATCGACAATTAAAAGAACATTCTCAGATCTGAAAATAAAGATATAAAACTTTATACCTTACGATCTTCTAGCGTATGTCCTATCCTTCTCGTGGACGACGTGTGGACGAAGATCCTCCATGAGTAGAAGCCTTCTAGATCGCGTTCTTCTCTACCTTGTCCGCTGCGAACAAAGAGAAGAACCAACAAATACCTATCCTTTCTAGAACCGGCCACAAAATTAGGGAATTTGGTGCAACCGCTGGCCAAGGAGCAAGTGGATGAAGCGTCGGCCAACTTGAAGAAGGGTTGCTGCCGGCCACCAAGGAGAAAAGGAGGAAGATGAACGCCGTCCACCAATGGAAGGAAAACCGCCGGCTAAGGAATAAGAGAGAGGCCTTGAGAATGGGCGCCGGCCAAGTCTAGATAGAAGAAGGTTGGGCGCCGACAACTTCTTGGAGGAGGAAGGTTGCCGCACAAGAACCCTAGCTCCCAAACCCTAGCCGCCCACTTGTGGAAGAGCCAAACCCTAATTCTCTATCAATTATTATGCCGCCCAAGCCTTAGCCATCTATATATAGAATTGGGCTTAAGCCTCCTTTAATCTCCACCATCGGATCTAGGGATTTAATCTCCACCGTCGGATCTAGGGTTTTATCCCAACCGTCGGATCTAGGGTTTCATCCCAACCGTCGGATCTAGGATTTCATCCCAACCGTCAGAACTAGGGTTTCATCCCAACCGTCGGATCTAGGGTTTCATCCCAACCGTCGGATCTAGGTTTTTATCCCAACCGTCGGATCTAGGGATTTAATCCCAACCATCGATTCTAGGGTTTCATCCTAACCATCGGATCTAGGGATTTAATCCCAACCGTTGCTTCTAGGTTTTGTTTTACATTCTTGGATTCTCCACCGTCGGATCTAGGGTTTTATCCCAACCGTCGGATCTAGGGTTTCATCCCAACCGTCGGATCTAGGATTTCATCCCAACAGGGTTTCATCCCAACCGTCGGATCTAGGGTTTTATTCCAACCGTCGGATCTAGGGATTTAATCCCAACCGTCGATCTAGGGTTTCATCCTAACCATCGGATCTAGGGATTTAATCCCAACCGTTGGTTCTAGGGTTTCATCCAACCATCGGATCTAGGGATTTAATCCCAACCGTTGGTTCTAGGTTTTGTTTTACATTCTTGGATCTAGACTTCACAACGATTATATATAGGCTACGATAGGGACCATAAGGAGGAGTTGGATGTTGGCCACCCGATGGATCAGAACCACACAAACTTGATCCATCAATGATGTTCCATTCCACTAGAGGATCATCATTGAACTACCTCACCAACCCCCATAAATCAATATGGGCTCCATATATTATATGTACATTTATCTCCCCGTGTTTAAGATATCGAATGTCTGTCAATTAATTGATTTACTGACCATCAATTAATTAACATCTAATTCCTCGAGTAGTACCACTCAACCTTATCATCATGTTGACTAAGTCAACCAGCTGGGTTTACATGATGAACCTTATGAGCTCCTCAAGGGGACATCATCAACCTTTTCTTGTGATCCCTTATAACTTTGATCCCAAGGATGTGTCCCACTTCTCCCATGTCCTTCATGTCAAACTGTTTGGACAACCATACCCTTACGTCTAATAACACTTTGATATTGTTGCCAACTAACAAAATGTCATCTACGTATAGTACAAGAAATACCACTACGTTTCCGTCACATCTCTTGTATAGACAAGGCTCATCCGGACTTTGAATAAATCCATATGACTAGATTACCTCATCAAAGCGGATGTTCCAAGATCTAGAAGCTTGCTTCAATCCATAAATGGACCGATTAAGCTTACATACAAGATGCTCTTTGCCTTTAGCAATGAATCCCTCTGGTTGCCGCATATAGATGTTCTCCTCAAGACTTCCGTTAAGGAAAGCTGTCTTGACATTCATCTGCCAAATCTCATAATCCATATGAGCAGCTATAGATAAGAGAATCCGGATAGACTTAAGCATAGCTACCGGCGAAAAGGTCTCCTCATAGTCGATGCCCTCTTTCTGAGTATACCCTTTCACAACAAGCCTAGCTTTGAAGGTCTCAACCTTCCCGTCTACTCCTCTCTTTCTCTTGTAGATCCACTTGCATCCAATGGTTTTTATATCATCGGGTGGCTCTACTAGCTCCCAGACCTGATTAGAATCCATAGATTCTATCTCTGAATTCATCGCTCTTTGCCAAGATAATGCATCTCTATCTTGGATTGCCTCGTCATATGTCCAGGGATCAGGTTCATGTTCACCAGGGACTAAGTCCGAAGACTCTCCCAAAAACATGAATCTTGTTGGGATGTATACTGAAAGCCTAGCTCTTTTGTATGGACATCTTTATTTTGAAATAAGAATCACATGATCATTGTTTACACGTTATATTTATATGTGTGCATATTGTCTAATATTTTACATTGTAGATAACATGGTGCCTGGGTGCGGCACAGAAGATCATGTTATCGGTCCTTTGTAGAATATAAGTAGAGGCTCACAACCAAGATGGTCTTGGACAAACCATTGGCATGGTTGTAGTGTAGCTTGGTATTGTTTTATCTTGAACATAGAGTTACACTAGTACACTTAGCTGTATTGAGCAAGACCGACATAGAGGTGATTCAATTTATTGCTGACTACATAATTGAATCGGACCTCGGATATTATGTTGTACATGCTCTTAATCCCGATATAATAACGGGCACGTGTACTTAGTATTTATTTCTTTGATTTACCAGAGGGTGAGATTTCTATGGATTAAATCAATATGCCGGGTAAGTTGGGAAGTGATATTATTTACATGGTGTGCCGTTGATTATAGGAGGAATCCGTGTCCTATATATTAGGTTGATTATGTCCCCTTGAGGAGCTCATAAGGTTCATCATGTAAACCCTGCAGGTTGACTTAGTCAACATGATGATAAGGTTGAGTGGTACTACTCGAGGATTTAGATGTTAATTGATTGATGGTCAGTAAATCAATCAATTGATGGACATTCGATATCTTAATCACGGGGAGATGGATGTAAAAATAATATATGGAGCCCATATTAATTTATGGGGGTTGGTGAGGTAGTTCGATGATGATCCTCTAGTGGAATGGAACATCATTGATGGATCAAGTTTGTGTGGTTCCGATCCATCGGGTGGCCAAGTCCCAACTCCTTCTCATGGTCCCTATCGTAGCCTAATATAAACCTCATGAAGTATAGATCAAATGATGGAAAACAAATCTCTAGATCTGACGGTTGGGATTGAATCCCTAGAACCGACGGTGGAGATTAAATCTCTAGATCCGACGGTTAGGATTAAAACCCTAGAACCGACGGTGGAGATTAAATCTCTAGATCCGACGGTTGGGATTAAAATCCTAGAACCGACGGTTGAGATTAAATCTCTAGATCCGACGATTGGGATTAAAACCCTAGAATCGACGATTGAGATTAAACCAAGGCCTAAACCTAACTCTATAAAAGGAAAGGGGAGGGAAAGGAAAGGAAAGGGAGAGGAAAGGTTGGATAAGGTGGGCGACAAGGTTAAAAGATTGATAATTTTTTTTTCTAATTCTATGCCACCTTGGGTGGCAAGATTAGAATTAGTTAAATAAAATTTTTTTTTAAGATTAGAATTGGTGGGAATTTTTTTTCCTATGCCACCTTGGGCGGCAAGATTATACGAAGAAAAAATTTACTAATTCCTTGCTACTTTTTGGGCGGCAAGAAAATTGGGAATTAGTTCCTATATTTTTGGCTACCTCATCAATAACTAACTTTCTCCTAAGTTCTATAAATAGGGGCTTAGGCTTGGGGGAAGAAGGAGGTTTTGATGGATGATGGAAATTAGGGTTTAGCCTCCTTTTGATTGGGCGGCAAGTAACCCTAAGGAGGAAACCCTAATTAGTGTTTTGGCTCCTTGGGTTGGGCGGCCATGGTTGGAAAGGGGAGTGGGCGGCAACTTGAGGATGAGTTCTTCCTCTTCCTAGGGTAAGTGTCCGGTTCTAGATCTCCTCCTTCCACCTTGGTTGGGCGGCAAGAAATAGGAAGAGGCTAGGGTTAGGGTTTGGTCCATGATGTTGGGCGGCAACCCTACTTCCTCCTTCTTCCTTGGTTTGGCCGGCGCCCAAACTTCTCCTTTTCTTCTAGGGCTGTTGGTTTTGGAAATTAGGGTTTGCCCTTCCATTAGTGGGCGGCAAGAAACCCTAGAGCTTTCCTTTCCTAGGTTGGGCGGCTAAGTGTTGGAGGGGAAAGTGGGCGGCCACTAATGGAAGAAGATCTCTTCTTCTTCTTCCTAGGGTGTGGCCGGCTCCTAGACCTTTTCCCTCTACCTTGGTTGGTGCTCAACCTATTCCCTTTCTCCTCATCATTCCATTTTGGCCGGCGGCACCAAAACTAGGGTTTGTCCCTAGTTCGGTTCCTTGGTTGTTTCCATTATGTTCTCTCTATTCTTGGGGCCGGCGGCATCAATCCTTTGTGGATTGGTGGTTGTCTCAAGCAAGAAGGGAAAGAGAGTTCTTCATTCTTTGGATTGAAGATGATCTAGGAAGCTTCAACTTGTGGAGGATCTTCGCCCACACGAAGTCTACAAGGAGGTTAGGACATACGATAGAAGATCAAGAGGTATAAAAGTTTTATAACTTTTATTATTGTTCTTTGAATGTTCTTATTGATATGCTAGCTTATGTTCTTTATGTTAGTATATGTTGATTATACTAGTTTATATTTGTATAATCATGGACCCCGATAAGAAACACAAAAACCGGTGATCCGTCCGTCGTCTCTTCCGCGGCTAACCGACTAGAAGAGTTGGTTGCTTGAACAACAAGTTTGTTCAAGCGATCGCTCGCGTCGTTAGCACGACGACGAATCGATGTGCTAGGAAACTCATTCCATCCGGATTAGTTTTCATTAGTGAAAATTTTAATCAGGGGACATGGGAGCCAATGAGCCTCTGAGGAATAGCACATTGCCAACATTTGGTATCAGAGCTTCTGGGCTATACCAACATTTGGTATCAGAGCCACGGTTTCCGGTTTTATGTGTTTTGGATTCGGTTACTTTCATGCACATATCATATATTTTGTATGCCGGATAATAGTAGGATGTGCGTAGGCTAACTTTTTGGTTGCAGGCATAAGATCCGACTATTATGGCTATATGTGTGTATGTGATTGTTTGTGTATGATTGTATATTATTTGAATCCTCGGGGTTGACGAGGCTAGATTAGTATTGAATTTTTGTAATTAAATACGGCATTGTTTAGCCACTCTTTATTTTATTTTACTTTCGATCTAGATTTCATGTACACTCCCTCGTGGAGTATAGGATCGATGGATGTAAAATAAAATAGGTTTTATACTCGGCTCGGATCTCCGGATGACTCGTACATGGCATAGGAGGAGCGGACGAGGTGGCGACACGACGGGATGCATATTGGAGAACAATGCCATAATAGTTGGAAAAATTTTGATTTTTCCATATTTATTGCTGATTTGTTTTATATGCATGTTGTGTGTGCTTGAAAATTCCTCATTTTCAATTTACTAAGTGGGAGAGGGATATTTTAATTAATTCCCGCGGCCTCCATTACAATTTGACATGTGATGCAACAAATTTGCGCGTCGGCTCTGAGTGCCTTCCTCCACATCGAATGAGTTTGTTTGCGGATCACTAGGTCAAATAATGGTTATAGGAAATTATTTAGGAGCGTGTGTACTTCCCCATCGGTAAGGCACATAATCCGAAATAATTCCCTTAGTATCGTGTAATGGTGCACACTTAGATGCAAATAAAAAGTATCCTCCCCATCGGAGTCACTGCTTTTATTTGTAGGGCCAAAGAGGAACCAACTATTAATTTTATTTGTCAAAAAGTAAGGTTGACAAGATAATAAAATTAATGGGTAAAACCTTCTCTTACAAATGTAGAATTCGTATACGTCCACACTATCGTGGCATGCGATATTCTCGGTGTTTTGAGGTGTTGGTTGATTTTAGAATTTTATTGTTTTGAGGAATCAATAATATTTGAAATCTAAAGTAATGATCTATGTGATTCTTAGGATTTTCAAAAATGACTTTCAGTCCACTTACTATGATACTAAAGGAAATAAACTTACTGTACCCAATAATGTTGATTGGAAAGAATCTAAATGTTGTCTTATTTGCTAAGAAGTACAAGTATACACTCTTCAAAGAGTGTCCTCAAGCCATGGTTGCTCAAAAAGGTTTCTACTTCTAAGCCGAAAGGCTAGAAGAAGGAGAAACAAGGTGGAGCAAAGGTGGTGGGAGGATCTCAGGGAGGAGTGAAGAAGCCGAAAGGCAAGTACTTCACTTGCAAGCAGACTGGACATAAGAAGAAGGATTATCCCAATCCGAAGCAAGAACAAATGTATATCCTTTGGTCCAATCGTTGAAACATGGTTAGAGGGATTATCAACCGACACCTGGTGTGTAGATACGAGAGCCACTAATCATGTCTGCAATACTTTGCAGGGGTTCCAGGAAACCCGACGACTAGCTAAAGGGGATATTATCATTTACTTGGGCAATGCCATGAAGATGGTGACTATTGCAGTGAGAGATGTTTTATTTATCTTTTGAGAAAAATAAAGTTTTTGGTTCTTAAGATTTTTCTTTATGTACTTTTATTTAGAAATAATTGATTTCGATTTCTAAATTATGGATGGATAATCTATTTCTTTTGATGACAGATTTGTTATAAAAGGAATAAGGGACATTATCTATTCAGGTACATAGATAGGAAATTTATAACTTGAACCACAATCTCCCACGATGCAAATAGAAGTTAATAACTCATCTTCTAATTCCGATAAGAGAAAAGAACCTTCGAAGATGAACCAAACATATCTTTGGCATCTAAGGCTTGGTCATATTAACCTAAGCAGAATTCAAAGGTTGATAGCTGATGGACCTTTAGGTTCATTAGTGGTGGAGGATCTCCCAACCTGCGAATCATGCTTGGAGGGTAAGATGACCAAGAGGCCTTTCAAGGCCAAGGGGTATAGATCCAAAGATGTGTTGGAATTGGTTCATTCTGATTCGTATGGTCCTATGTCTATCCAGGCAAGAGGTAGTTTTGAATATTTTGTCTTTTTCATAGACAGTTATTCAAGATGACACTACGATTTGATCGTAGTGGTGAATACCTCTTGGGAGAGTTTAGGAATTACTTATCAGAGGCTGGGATTCAATCCCAATTGTCTGCACCTGGCACACCCCAGCAGAATGGTGTAGTGTAGCGAAGGAAGAGGACTCTTATGGAGATGGTTAGATCGATGATGAGTTATTCTGACTTGCCAGATTCGTTCTGGGGATATGCTCTAGATACGACGGTATACATTCTGAACCTTGTTCCATCTAAATCAGTGCCTTCTACTCCCATAGAATTGTGGACTGGGCAGAAGCCTAGTCTATATAATGATGTTCAAGCATATCCCAAGGAAACGAAGGGTGGTTTGTTTTATAGTCCTAGAGATCAGTGGGTGATCGTTAGTACGTATGCCAGATTTCTAGAGGAGGACTATGTGATGAACCACAAGCCCACGAGTAGTATTGTTCTTGAGGAGTTGATAGGGAAGTCCGACTTGCACCACCTGCAGACAAGAGGATATACCACATGTCATCGCACCGCGTGTCACACAGATACAGGTGATACCTCATCGTAGTAGGAGGGTTGTGAGATACTGATAGATTCATGTTCTTGGGAGAATCTTGATTTGGTCCACTGGCGAACATGAACTGATCCACTGGACATATGTGAGGCAATCCAAGATATAGATGCAACATCTTTGCAAAGTGCAATGAATCTTGAGATTGAATCTATGGATTCAAATCAGTGCAGGAGCTCCTATGCATAGCAGCTCATATGAATTTATGAGGTGTGACAGATGGATGTCAAGACAGCTTTCCTTAGTGGAAGTCTTGAGGAATCCATTTATATGAAGCAACCAGAGGGATTCATTGCTAAGGGCAAAGAGCATCTTGTATGTAAGCTTAATCGGTCCATTTATGGATTGAAGCAAGCTTCGAGGTCTTGGAACATCCGCTTTGAGGAGGTAAATCCAGTCTTATGGATTTATTCAAAGTTCGGATGAGTCTTGTGTATACAAGAGATGTGACAGAAACGTAGTGGTATTTTTGTACTATACGTAGATGACATTTTGGTGGTTGGCGACAACATCGAAGTGCTATCAGACGTAAGGGTATGGTTGTCCAATGAGTTTGATATGAAGGACTTGGGAGAGGTGAGACACATCCTTGGGATCGAGGGATCGCTGGAAAAGGATGTTGTACTTATCCCAAGATTCATACATAGACATGATTTTGGATCGTTTTAGCATGCAAAACTCCAAGAAGGGTTTTCTACCTTTTAGGCATGGAGTTCCTTTATCTAAGGAGATGTGTCCTAGATCATCTGAAAAGATAGAGGAGATATAGGCAGTTCCTTATGCTTCGGCGGTAGGAAGCCTAATTTATGCTATGTACGAGACCAGATATCTACTTTGCCGTAGGCATGGTCAGCAGATATCAGAGTAATCTAGGACAGGGACATTGGACTGCGGTAAAGCATATATTGTAGTGTCTGAGAAAGACTAGGGATTATATGATAGTTTACCGGGCAGACCAATTACTCCCTGTGGGTTACAAAGATTCTGATTTCCAATCTGATAGGGATAATAGTAAGTCTACCTCAGGTTTTGTGTTTACTTTGGGAGGTGGAGCCATTGTATGGAAGAGTGTCAAGCAGAAATGCGTGGCGGACTCTACCATGGAAGCTAGGTATGTGGCAGCCCTTGTGGCGGCCAAAGAAGTTGTGTGGCTCAGGAACTTTTTGATGGACTTGGATGTAATTTCTGGTTTGCCCAGAACTATCACAATTTATTGTGATAATAATGGTGCAGTTGCAAACTCGAAGGAACCACGAGCCCATAAGGCTAGTAAACACATAGAGTGCGAGTACCACCTGATACGAGAAATCGTAAAGGAGGTAGAAGTTGCTGTCGCCTAGATTGCATCAGAGGATGACCTAGTAGACCCTTTCACTAAGGCCCTTCTAGCGAGAGTTTTGATAGGCATGTGGAGGGAAGGGGAATCAGATGTATGGCAGTATGAGGACAGCATAGTCTTTTAGTATAAGTGGGAGATTGTTGGGATGTATACTGAAAGCCTAGCTCTTTTGTATGGACATCTTTATTTTGCAATAAGAATCACATGATCATTGTTTACACGTTATATTTATATGTGTGCATATTGTCTAATATTTTACATTGTAGATAACATGGTGCCTGGGTGCGGCACAGAAGATCATGTTATCGGTCCTTTGTAGAATATAAGTAGAGGCTCACAACCAAGATGGTCTTGGACAAACCATTGGCATGGTTGTAGTGTAGCTTGGTATTGTTTTATCTTGAACATAGAGTTACACTAGTACACTTAGGTGTATTGAGCAGGACCGACATAGAGGTGATTCAATTTATTGCTGACTACATAATTGAATTGGACCTCGGATATTATGTTGTACATGCTCTTAATCCCGATATAATAACGGGCACATGTACTTAGTATTTATTTCTTTGATTTACCAGAGTGTGAGATTTCTATGGATTAAATCAATATGCCCAGTAAGTTGGGAAGTGATATTATTTACATGGTGTGTCGTTGATTATAGGAGGAATCCGTGTCCTATATATTAGGTTGATTATGTCCCATTGAGGAGCTCATAAGGTTCATCATGTAAACTCTGCAGGTTGACTTAGTCAACATGATGATAAGGTTGAGTGGTACTACTCGAGGATTTAGATGTTAATTGATTGATGGTCAGTAAATCAATCAATTGATGGACATTCGATATCTTAAACAGGGGGAGATGGATGTACAAATAATATATGGAGCCCATATTAATTTATGGGGGTTGGTGAGGTAGTTCGATGATGATCCTCTAGTGGAATGGAACACATTGATGGATCAAGTTTGTGTGGTTCCGATCCATCGGGTGGCCAAGACCCAACTCCTCCTCATGGTCCCTATCGTAGCCTAATATAAACCTCATGAAGTATAGATCAAATGATGGAAAACAAATCTCTAGATCTGACGGTTGGGATTGAATCCCTAGAACCGACGGTGGAGATTAAATCTCTAGATCCGACGGTTAGGATTAAAACCCTAGAACCGACGGTGGAGATTAAATCTCTAGATCCGACGGTTGGGATTAAAATCCTAGAACCGACGGTTGAGATTAAATCTCTAGATCCGACGGTTGGGATTAAAACCCTAGAACCGATGATTGAGATTAAACCAAGGCCTAAACCAAACTCTATAAAAGGAAAGGGGAGGGAAAGGAAAGGAAAGGGAGAGGAAAGGTTGGATAAGGTGGGCGGCAAGGTTAAAAGATTGATAAATTTTTTTTTCTAATTCTATGCCACCTTGGGCGGCAAGATTAGAATTAGTTAAATAAAAAAAATTTTAAGATTAGAATTGGTGAAAAAAAAATTTCCTTTGCCACCTTGGGCGGCAAGATTATACGAAGAAAAAATTTACTAATTCCTTGCTACTTTTTGGGCGGCAAGAAAATTGGGAATTAATTCCTATATTTTTGGCTACCTCATCAATAACCAACTTTCTCCTAAGTTCTATAAATAGGGGCTTAGGCTGGGGGGAAGAAGGAGGTTTTGATGGATGATGGAAATTAGGGTCTAGCCTCCTTTTGCTTGGGCGGCAAGTAACCCTAAGGAGGAAACCCTAATTAGGGTTTTGGCTCCTTGGGTTGGGCGGCCATGGTTGGGAAGGGGAGTGGGCGGCAACTTGAGGATGAGTTCTTCCTCTTCCTAGGATAAGTGTCCGGTTCTAGATCTCCTCCTTCCACCTTGGTTGGGCGGCAAGAAATAGGAAGAGGCTAGGGTTAGGGTTTGGTCCATGATGTTGGGCGGCAACCCTACTTCCTCCTTCTTCCTTGGTTTGGCCGGCGCCCAAACTTCTCCTTTTCTTCTAGGGCTGTTGGTTTTGGAAATTAGGGTTTGTCCTTCCATTAGTGGGCGACAAGAAACCCTAGAGCTTTCCTTTCCTAGGTTGGGCGGCTAAGTGTTGGAGGGGAAAGTGGGCGACCACTAATGGAAGAAGATCTCTTCTTCTTCTTCCTAGGGTGTGGCCGGCTCCTAGACCTTTTCCCTCTACCTTGGTTGGTGCTCAACCTATTCCCTTTCTCCTCATCATTCCATTTTGGCCGGCGGCACCAAAACTAGGGTTTGTCCCTAGTTCGGTTCCTTGGTTGTTTCCATTATGTTCTCTCTATTCTTGGGGCCGGCGGCATCAATCCTTTGTGGATTGGTGGTTGGCTCAAGCAAGAAGGGAAAGAGAGTTCTTCATTCTTTGGATTGAAGATGATCTAGGAAGCTTCAACTTGTGGAGGATCTTCGCCCACACGAAGTCTACAAGGAGGTTAGGACATACAATAGAAGATCAAAGGTATAAAAGTTTTATAACTTTTATTATTGTTCTTTGAATGTTCTTATTGATATGCTAGCTTATGTTCTTTATGTTAGTATATGTTGATTATACTAGTTTATATTTGTATAATCATGGACCCCGATAAGAAACACAAAAATCGGCGATCCGTCTGTCGTCTCTTCCGCGGCTAACCGACTAGAAGAGTTGGTTGCTTGAACAACAAGTTTGTTCAAGCGATCGCTCGCGTCGTTAGCACGACGACGAATCGATGTGCTTAGGAAACTCATCCCATCTGGATTAGTTTTCATTAGTAAAAATTTTAATCCGGGGATATGGGAGCCAATGAGCCTCCGAGGAATAGCACATTGCCAACATTTGGTATCAGAGCTTCTGGGCAATACCAACAAATCTATCGGGTTGTATAACAACCCTCCCACTACGACGAGGTGCCTCCTGTGTATGCTCTGTGACACGTGGTGCAGTGACTTGTGGTGTCTTCTCTTGTACCGGTGGTACTGAAGCTGGGACTTCCCCTGTCAACTCCTCAAGAACAATCCTACTCGTGGGCTTGTGGTTCATCACATAGTCCTCCTCTAGAAATCTGGCATTCGTACTCACGATCACCTTCTGATCTCTAGGACTATAGAATAAACCACCATTCGTTCCCTTAGGGTGGCCAACAAACAAGCGTACTTATGTACAAGATTCCAACTTACCAGCAT
Organism: Wurfbainia villosa; assembly: GCA_025175895.1. NCBI lineage: Eukaryota > Viridiplantae > Streptophyta > Magnoliopsida > Zingiberales > Zingiberaceae > Wurfbainia > Wurfbainia villosa. The sequence goes on along the minus strand of CM045992.1, from coordinate 29,136,149 downwards.
CTCCCTTCAGCACATGTGCTGGACTACCCCAAATCCGAATATGTCTTAGACTAGGCTTTCGCCCAGTCCACAACTCTGTGGGAGTAGAGGGTACTGACTTAGATGGAACCAAGTTCAGAATGTGTGCTGCTGTTTCCAGAGAAAACCCCCAGAATGAATTAGGTAACTCAGAATAACTCATCATAGATCTGACCATCTCCATAAGAGTCCTGTTCCTTCGCTCCGCCACACCATTCTGCTAGGGTGTGCCAGGTGCGGACAATTGGGATTGAATCCCAGCCTCTGATAAGTAACTCCTAAACTCTCCCAAGAGGTACTCGCCACCACGATCAGAGCGTAATGTCTTGATACTTTTACCTTGACGGTTCTCCACATCAGCCTTGAATTCTTTGAACCTGTCAAAGCATTCAGACTTATGGCGCATCAAGTAAATGTATCCATATCTTGAATAATCGTCTATAAAAGAGATGAAATATTCAAAACCACCTCTTGCCTGGATAGACATAGGACCGCACAAATCAGAATGAACCAATTCTAACACATCTTTGGCTCTATACCCCTTGGCCTTGAAAGGCCTCTTGGTCATTTTACCTTCAAAGCAAGATTCGCAGGTTGGGAAATCCTCCACCACTAATGAACCCAAAGGTCCATCAGCTATCAACCTTTGAATTCTACTTAGGATAATATGACCAAGCCTTAGATGCCAAAGATATGTTTGGTTCATTTACGAAGGTTCTTTTCTCTTATTAGATTTAGAAGATGAGTTATTTACTTCTATATGCATCGTGGGAGTTTTTGGTTCAAGAGTATATAAATTGCCAACCAATGTACCAGAACAGATAATCTCTCTATTCCTTTTTATAACCACTTTGTCATTAAAAGAAATAGAATATCCATCCATAAACAATTTAGAAACTGAAATTAAATTCATTCTAAAAGTAGGTACATAAAGACAATTTCTCAAAACCAAAACTTTATTCCTATCAAAAGATAAATAAACGTCTCCCACTGCAATAGCTGCCACCTTTGAAGCATTGCACATGAAAACGGTAATCTCTTCCTCAGCTAGTCGTTGGGTTTCCTGGAACCCCTGCAAAGTATTGCAGACATGATCAGTGGCTCCTGTATCTACACACCAGACACTGGTAGATAACACCGCTAAACATGTTTCAACAACTAAACAAGAAGATATACCTTTGTTCTTTCGGCGAGGACAGTCCGCCTTCCAATGTCCAGTCTGCTTGCAAGTGAAGCACTTGCCTTTCGACTTCTTCACTCCCGCTGAGGTCCCATCGCCACCTTTCTTCGCTCCACCTTGCTTCTTCTTCTTCTTACCTTTCGCTTAGAGGAAGAAACCTTCTCGAGCGACCATGGCTTGAGAACTCGACTAAAAAGCCCTCTCCGCCTGAGTTCTCACGTAAGCTCCGCCAACGAATACAACCTCTTGTTCATGTTGTAGTTGAGGCGAATCGCCAAAACTCCTAGGCAGAGATCGAGAATGATATCGACTGGTTTCATCGATCTCACTCGAGGACTTCCATCTCATTAAGATGAGCCATCATCTTGAGAACATGATCCCTAACGGTGTTCCTCGATCATGGTGGTCGCCATCAAGTTTCTCATTGCCTCTCGCCTAGCCGCCTACTCGATGTCCAAAAGTTCCTTGAGATTGAACATCATGTCATAAGCTGTGGCTATGGCCTTATGCTGATGTTGCAGTACATTTGACATAGATGCCAAAATGTAACACCGCGCCATCTCATCTACCTTGACCCATTTCTTATAATGTTCTTTTCCCTTTTCATCAGAGTCATCGGAGGGCTTAGGAGGAAAGACCTCGAAGAGTACAAATTTGTACTCCTCCGCAGTTAAGACAATATCCAGGTTTCTTTTCCAATCAATGTAGTTTGGACCACTAAGTTTGTTTTCTTTTAAAATCACAGCAAGTGGGTTGAAAGCCTTTTGAAAATCCTAAAAATCACAATGATCAAAATATTAGATTTCAAATATTATTGATTCCTCAAAACAATAAAATCCCGAAATCAACCAACACCTCAAAACACCGAGAATATCGCATGCCACGATAGTGTGGACGTATACGAATTCTACATTTGTAAGAGGAGGTTTTACCCATTAATTTTATTATCTTGTCAACCTTACTTTTTGACAAATAAAATTAATAGTTGGTTCCTCTTTAGCCCTACAAATAAAAGCAGTGACTCCGATGGGGAGGATACTTTTATTTGCATCTAAGTGTGCACCATTACACGATACTAAGGGAATTATTTCGGATTATGTGCCTTACTGATGGGGAAGTACACATGCTCCTAAATAATTTCCTATAACCATTATTTGACCTAGTGATCCGCAAACAAACCCATCCGATGGGGAGGAAGGCACTCAAAGCCAACGCGCAAGTTTGTTGCATCACACGTCAAATTGTAATGGAGGCCGCGGGAATTAATTTAAATATCCCTCTCCCACTTAGTAAATTGAAACCGAGGAATTTTAAACATACACAACATGCATATAAAACAAATAAGCAATAAATATGGAAAAAACAGATTTTTTTCCAACTATTATGACATTGTCCTCCAATATGCATCCCGTCGTGTCGCCACCTCGTCCGCTCCATCTTTTCCCATGCGCAAGTCTCCAAAGAGATCCGAGCCGAGATAAAACTATTTTAATTTACATCCATCGATCCTATACTCCATGAAGGAGTGTACAAATAATCTAGATTGAAAGTAAACTAAAATGAGCGGCTAAACAATGCCGTATTTAATTAAAAAAATTAAATACTAATCTAGCCTCGTCAACCCCGAGGATTCAAATAATAAATATTTACACACATCCAATCACATACACACATATGGCCATAATAGTCGGATCTTATGCCTGCAACCAAAGAGTTAAACTACACATATCCTACTATTATCCGGCACATATAATATATGAATAAGTGTATAAAAATTAACCGAATTCTAAACACACAAAACCGGAAACCGTGGCTCTGATACCACTTGAAGGGAGTCGCTTCGGAGGCTCATTGGCTCCCATGTCCCCGGATTAAAATTTTCATTAATGAAAGAACTAATCCGGATGGGATGAGTTTCCTTAGCACAACCTATTCGTCGTCATGCTAACAACTTGAGTAGTCGCTTGAACAAACTAGTTGTTCAAGCAACACAACTCTTCTAGTTGATTAGCCTCGGAAGAGACGACGGACGGATTGCCGGTTTTTGTGTTTGTCTTCGGGGTCCATGACTATACAATATATAAACATACGCATAATTGTATAATTGACAATTAAAAGAACATCTTCAGATCTTAAAATAAAGATATAAAACATTATACCTTACGATCTTCTACCGTATGTCCTATCCTTCTCGTGGACGACGTGTGGACGAAGATCCTCCACGAGTAGAAGCCTTCTAGATCACGTTCTTCTCTACCTTGTCCGCTGTGAACAAAGAGAAGAACCAACAAATACCTATCCTTTCTAGAACCGGCCACCAAATTAGGGAATTTGGTGCAACCGCCAGGCATGGAGCAAGTGGATGAAGCGCCGGCCAACTTGAAGAAGGGTTGCCGCCGGCCACCAAGGAGAAAGGGAGGAAGATGAACGCCGGCCACCAATGGAAGGAGAACCGCCGGCTAAGGAATAAGAGAGAGGCCTTGAGAATGGGCGCCGGCCAAGTCTAGATGGAAGAAGGTTGGGCGCCGGCAACTTCTTGGAGGAGGAAGGTTGCCGCCCAAGAACCCTAGCTCCCAAACCTTACCGCCCACTTGTGGAAGAGCCAAACCCTAATTCTCTATCAATTTTTTTGTGTCGCCCAGGCCTTAGCCATCTATATATAGAATTGGTCTTAAGCCTCCTTTAATCTCCACCGTCAGATCTAGGGATTTAATCTCCACCGTCGGATCTAGGGTTTTATCCCAACCGTCGGATCTAGGGTTTCATCCCAACAGTCGGATCTAGGATTTCATCCCAACCGTCGGATCTAGGGTTTCATCCCAATCGTAGGATCTAGGGTTTTATCCCAACCGTCGGATCTAGAGATTTAATCCCAACCATCGATTCTAGGGTTTCATCCTAACCATCGGATCTAGGGATTTAATCCCAACCGTTGGTTCTAGGGTTTCATCCAACCATCGGATCTTGGGATTTAATCCCAACCGTTGGTTCTAGGTTTTGTTTTACCTTCTTGGATCTAGAATTCACAAGGATTATATTAGGCTACGATAGGGACCATAAGGAGGAGTTGGATCTAGGCCACCCGATGGATCGGAACCACACAAACTTGATCCATCAATGATGTTCCATTCCACTAGAGGATCATCATTGAACTACCTCACCAACCCCCATAAATCAATATGGGTTCCATATATTATTTGTACATTTATCTCTCCGTGTTTAAGATATCGAATGTCCGTCAATTAATTGATTTACTAACCATCAATTAATTAACATCTAATTCCTCGAGTAGTACCACTCAACCTTGTCATCATGTTGACTAAGTCAACCAGCTGGGTTTACATGATGAACCTTATGAGCTCCTCAAGGGGACATCATCAACCTAATATATAGGACACGGTTTCCTCCTATAATCAACGACACACCATGTAAATAATATTATTTCCCAACTTACCGGGCATATTGATTTAATCCATCTAAATCTCACCCACTGGTAAATCAAAGAAATAAATACTAAGTATATGTGCCCGTTATTATATCGGGATTAAGAGCATGTACAACATAATATTCGAGGTCCGATTCAATTATGTAGTCAGTACTAAATTGAATCACCTCTATGTCGGTCCTACTCAATACACCTAAGTGTACTAGTGTAACTCTATGTTCAAGATAAAACAATACCAAGCTACACTACAACCATGCCAATGGTTTGTCCAAAACCATCTTGGTTGTGAGCCTCTACTTATATTTTACAAGGGACTGATAACATGATCTTCTGTGCCACACCTAGCACCATGTTATCTACAATGTAAAATATTAGACAATATGCACACATATAATAAATGTATAAAGTGCAAACAATGATCATGTGATTCTTATTTCAAAATAAAATGTTCATACAAAAAGAGGTAGGCTTTCAGTATACATTCCAACATATGGAAGTTAAATGTTGAACTAGTGCCTTAATTTTGATTGTTTAGCATTCCTATTGGATTAGGGGCTCTCCATGGACATTGTTGGTGCAATGGTCAAGGGGGAGCAAGCCTTTAGGGGGAGGTATCCATCATGGGAAGATAGATGTGTATTTTTCCTCATGGGAGGAAAATTTGGAGATTGCCTCTCTTTGTTGGATCGAGAAGCATCGCTAGAGGGGGGGGGGGGTGAATAGCGAGCGTAAAATTTCTTTTCGTTCGTTTACGTTCGTTAAAACACGAGTAGACACAGTGGAAAAATAAGAAGACAAGTTTATTTTTACTTGGTTCACAACCCAACGGTTGCTACTCCAAGGCCCTAACGGTCCTAGACCGCATACGGAGGGCAAAGCACTGTAACGTCTCCTCCTCGTTAGAGGTAGGAGACAACGATCACAAAACCTGAAGTACGAGGATGAGGCAACAAGCCTACCTCACCTCGTTATGAATAAAAACAAAGAATACAATAATAAAAGCAATTACTTGCTACTGTTGCCGATGAAGAGGATTAGAACTTGTTGTCGCGTCGGCGTTATGATGGTGTTGGAGCTTTGGCATTGTAGGAGCACTTGAGAATAATCTTGATGATGTTTGGAGTTGGAATCCTCCCCTCCTTTTATAGAGTTTGGCCTCTGAATTTGTCTCCTCAATTTTCGGAACAGATCATGAAGTTGTACAAATTTTATCGCGAAGTGGCCGCGTCAAACCTTATCCATTTTGACCTACCGCAAAGTGATTCGATTCATCGCCATCGACCGTGATGCCTCCCATCGACCGATTGCCCCATGTCCAGAATGATCACCGGCTGGCCACTTCCTGCGATGAAGAGGTTAGCATGGAAAATGGTAAATACGATGGTTTCTAACCGTCCGATCTCGACCTAGACCTTCCATAGGAAGTCTTAGTTGGATCACCGCCTACGGTCATCCCCGTAAAGAGGACACGACCTTACCATCTCTCACTCACACGAGCTTACCTCGATACTTACTTTGTAGCTCTCGCTTCCGCCCTTTCACTCGATTCCTTCGGCTCCCTCCGAAGTCACTCGAGTGTCGCCCGACCACTGCGGCTTCCTCTGGGTGTCGCTAGCCTTCAGCTGTAGCTTTAGTACTTTTTTGCACACTCAATTTAGCTTGTGAGATAACGATGTAAACTTAACTTTGTGTCTTTGCCATAATCAAAACTAACACAGGTTCGATTATCTAGTGCCCCTGCACCAACAATCTCCCCCTTTTTGATCTATGGCAAACCAACACAAAGTTAAGGGAAATTAAAGCATAAAACAAGTATAGTAAATGATGAATGTCATTTTCAAAAACTCTCCCTTAACCAAAACTCCCCCTTAACCCTAGGTGAGTTTTGAAAGAGATACTTTAGTTTTCAAAATTAAATAAATTTTGTGTTACTCCACCTTAACTCCCCCTTAACTTTCTCTCTTCTCCCCCTTTTTCCATAAATCAAAACAAATGTTGGGGTTTGTTATGTAAAATTGGAGTTTGTTATATAAAATAGGGGTTTAAAAACAATATTGTATATGCATGCATCAAGATAAATTAGCTATGAGTCCAAGCATAACGTCTAGCAGTAGTCAAATAGATTGGTTCGAGGTGTGACCCTCTGCACCAATAATCTAAAGATTTGTAATATAACCCTTAGGGTTAGTTTGCTCCCCCCTTAGTCAAATATATGAAGTATAAGAGAAGTAGGGGGCGCTAAACTTTGGCCTAAGAGTTGTTTAGTACAATAATAGTTAAGAAAGTAAGTAGTATTTTGAAGAGGTTGTTTTAAGTATATTTCAATTATCCTTAACATCTCACCCATTCTATGTGTCTCAGAATTTGTTCACCTTATATGTTTTGTGAGATGATTTTAAATTGATTAAAGATAGTCAACCTTGGGTTAGATTCGGATTTAACCTTTAGATCGTTAAGTAACTTTTCGAGAAACTGGCTTCCAGGTCGTGGCGAGGCACAGGGGCCTTCTTTGATCGGAATAACAACCACTTCCTTGGACAAAGCCAAATTCAAGAAAATATCACTTAAGTCACTTAGGGTTACTTCCTGGTCTAACTAGTTTAGGATACGACGAGGTAGCTTCAGCTAGTTCCACTCGGTCAAGTGCATCAAGCTAGATATGCCTTATCTAGCTCGAATACACGAGACTTTGTTTCTCTAATGTACAATCATCTCGCCGTGTCCTGATACTATGTTATCAAGAGTTGACTAACTATTTTCCCTATCTAGCCATTCTAAAAATTAAAATAAAATATGCAATGGTTTTTCTAAGTAACCGGATATACTATTTTAGTGTTAGCTCCCCCTAGACCATTAAACCAATATGGTCTATTCAAATAATGAACTTGATCCTGGGGAATCCAAAACTTATTAGTCCTTATATGTGAATTCAATAAAACCTTTGGGACCCATGCTTGGACTCTTTGATGACTACGATTTATGATAGACATATATGACCTATTTGTAGTCGTTGACCTAAATCCGAGTTTGGCTTTGTTGTACATGGCTCTTTGGGTTCCAAGTAGTCGGTTAAGATTCTTAGATCCCAACGTGAACCTTTCCAACATAGCCTCAACCTCTTGAACTCGGTCTTTCAAGAGAGAATTCTCCTCCTCAAGTTTTTCAATTTGGGTTGAGTTTCCCTCTTGAACTTGACTAGTTGAAGAGGTTAGAGTAACCTCTTGCTTGAGGGTTTCAACCTCCTCAAGTAACGACTCAACCCTAGACTCGGACTTAGTTAATTTCCTAGTAAGCATTTTAATTGTATTGTAAAATGTATGAATTAGTGAGCGGCTAACCTTAATTTTCTCTTTTGGTCCGGCTTTGAGTTGCTTCTCAAAGTAGTCTTCGAGTTCGGAGTCGGTGTTGTAATTGGATTTGGATTCAAATTCTGACTCGGACTCCTCCAGTCTTGCCATGTAAGATATGTCTTCTCTATTGTCCCAAGTTGCATTGAAGGCCTTCTTTTGCTTTGATTTGAATTGTGCCCTCTTTTGGTTCTTTAGTAGCCTCCTTTCCCTCCGAACGATCTTCCGCACTATGTTCACTATTGCTTCCACCTCTTCGGATTCGGACTCTGACTCATCTTCGGGTTCGAGTCCATCTTCTTGCCTGGTAGGTGGCTTGCTTCTTTGTCCTGCAAGTAGAGCAATACCTCTCTCAGCCCGGACCACATTAGTTTGCTCGTGAAGTTCAAACTCGGAAAATAATTCGTCTAACCTAAGCTTCGAAAGGTCCTTAGAGACCTTGTAGGCATCAACCATGAATGGCCACAAGGTAGTCCAAGGAAATGAATTAAGAACGTACCTTAGTAGGTCGCGGTTTTCGACCTTGTGTCCGATGGTGTGCAGGCCGTTGACAATGTCCTGGACACGGGCGTGTAGTTGCGTCGCCGTCTCGTGTTCCTGCATCTTAAGGTTATACAACTTATTGAAAAGAAGGTCACATTTACATACCTTAGCATCGGATGTTCCTTCGTGTAGCTCGATTAATTTGTTCCATAGGTCCTTGGCACTAATGAATGGTCCGATGCGGTTGAGTTCCTCCTTGGACAAGCCGCATTGCTATATTTGGGTTGCTCTTGCATCGGCTTCGATTTGCCTCTTGGTTGCATTTGTCCACTTGTTGAAATCCAAGGGCTCTCCTTGATCATTGGTGGATAGAGCAAAGCCAGTTTGGATTATTATCCAAGTCTCGACTTGTGTTTTCAAGAAACACTCCATCCGACCTTTCCAATAACGGAAATCATCTCCGTTATAGAACAGAGGTCGGGTGGTGCTATACCCCTCAATGTGAGCCATTAAGTATCTTGTAAAACATGAATAAAAACCAAAGAGAATTCCAAGACTTGGTCTTAGATTAGTAATGTGGGAAATACATAGGAAATAAATAGAATTAAATGAGAAAAATAAGAAACTAACAAAAACTAACAAATTACGACCTTTGATGTCCCCGAAAGGGTACTAGACGTTGGATTTTGAGGCTGGAAATAGCTTGTTATGAGGGCATCCATTGTAAGAAATGTAGATCTATCAGAGAGCTTCGATTTGGTAGGTAGATCGTTATGTGAGTCCACTTGTGCGAAAAGTTATGGCCATTTTACCGTCGATTACTCCAAGAGAGAATACTTGCAAGCACACAACCAAAAGAAACGTACCAAGACTTCGTCTTGGATTAGTAGTGTGGGAGGAAAAAGACCTAAAAAAAAATACAAATCGAAAAATACGAACAAAAAACCAAAACGTGCTAGATCGGTGGTTTCACCAAATCTTAGCGCCCCCGCTATGATACCAATTGTTGGATCGAGAAGCGTCGCTAGAGGGGGGTGATTAGCGAGCGTAGAATTTCTTTTCGTTCGTTTAAGTTCGTTAAAACACGAGTAGACACAACGGAAAAATAAGAAGACAAGTTTATTTTTACTTGGTTCACAATCCAACGGTTGCTACTCCAAGGCCCTAACGGTCCTAGACCGTGTACGGAGGGCAAATCACTATAACGTCTCCTCCTTGTTGGAGGTAGGAGACAACGATCACAAAACCAGAAGTACGAGGATGAGGCAACAAGCCTACCTCACCTCGTTATGAATAAAAACAAAGAATACAATAATATAAGCAATTACTTGCTACTGTTGCCGACGAAGAGGATTAGAATTTGTTGTCGCGTCGGCGTTATGACGGTGTTGGAGCTTTAGCGTCGTAGGAGCACTTGAGAATAATCTTGATGATGTTTGGAGTTGGAATCCTCGCCTCCGTTTATAGAGTTTGGCCTCTGAATTTGTCTCCTCAATTTTCGAAACAGATCACGAAGTTGTACAAATTTTATCACGAAGTGGCCGCGTCAAACCTTATCCGTTTTGACCTAGCGCAAAGGCTGATTCATCGCCATCAGTCGACTGATGCCTCCCATCAGTCGAATGATGAGCATCAGTCGACTACTCCATGTCCAGCAGTCGACTGCCAGCCTGGCCACTTCCCTCCAGTAAGAGGTTAGCACGAAAAATGGTAAATACGACAGTTTCTAACCGTCCGATCTCGACCTAGACCTTCCACAGGAAGTCTTAGTTGGATCGCCGCCTACGGTCGTCCCCGTAAAGAGGACACGACCTTACCATCTCTCACTCACACGAGCTTACCTCGATACTTACTTTGTATCTCTCGCTTCTGGCCTTCCACTCGATTCCTTCGGCTCCCTCCGAAGTCACTCGAGTGTCGCCCGACTACCGCGACTTCCTCCGGGTGTCGCTAGCCTTCAGCTCTAGCTTTAGTACTTTTCTGCACACTCGATTTAGCTCATGAGATAACGATGTAAACTTAACTTTGTGTCTTTGCCATAATCAAAACACAGGTTCGATTATCTAGTGCCCCTGCACCAACACTCTTAAGTGATATGAGACTTATCACTAGAAAGATTGAAGGCATGTGTTTTCCTCCAAGGGAGAGATTGTAAGATCTCATTGGGATATGAGACATTCATACCCTTGGGGAGGACCTTTTTGATGTATGTCAAAAAGCAAGAGAAGTTACCAATTGAGGTTAGTTGGAATTCTCATTGGGATGTGAGAATTGCCAATTGGGGATAATTGGTATACTTGAGTTTGAGGTTTTGTCAAACATAAAAAAGGGGGAGATTGTTGGTGCAATCGACCCAGGTCACGATTGACCGGACTCGAATTTGACTCGAACTATATTTTGATGTTAGACAAAACGTATGACATGGGATTGTCATGGGAAGTCCAACATGGGTTGGCCACGTAAATTCATGTGTGTAGCCTTGGTTGTGAAAAGTCCAAGAATGGGGCTTGGTGTTGGGAAAATCCAAGTATAGGGCTTGGTGTTGGGAAAGTCCAAAATGGGTTGGCCACGTAAGTCCAAGTGTGTAGCCTTGGTGGTGAAAGTCCAAGCATGGGGCTTGGCATGGAAAATCCAAGCATGAGGCTTGGTGAGGGAAGTCATGAGGACTTGGCAAGTTCACTAGGCTCGGGGTCCTTGAGTCGGTGAAGGATGGCATTGTGAATCCGTGCACTTGGTGCATCCGAGGGACCATCGGACAGGGAGCGAATCGAGTGAGGCCCAAGGGAAGCAGACTTCGAGGGCATGAGATGTTAAGGATGTCTCTTCAAAGTCATGAGCTTGGTGCATCCGAGGGATATAGGCCGAGCGAAGAGAGCTTTGGTGGGGAACTCCATGAGGGGATGAGGTGGACTTGGCCAAGTGGCTAAGATTGAGTGTCGGATGCTCAAACAATTTGTTATAGGTAGCAGTTGACTGCTCTAGGTCGATTGGACTCGACCAGTGTTTGACTGGTGTTCGACTGACCTAGTTCTGGCCGAATAGTTGGGTGTCAAGGGATGTTAGTCGATTGACAACACCATCAGTCGATTGCCGAGGGAGGGCAGTCGACTGATCAGGGTGAATTCGGGCACAGAAGGTCTTCCAGTCAAATAATCACGGCGATCACTCGATTGATGGGCATGATCAGTTGACTGATGATCGATCTGTTAGAACTTGTCCAACGTGGATCGAGTCATTGTTAGACAACGACTACAGGACCAGTCGATTGATTGGCGCGAAATCAGCTTGATGCAGGTTATAAATGGAGCTCAAGATGGAGGATTTTGCAAGATATTTTGGGGTGATTTTAGAGGGGAATTGCTGCTGCATTCTAGACCTTCAAGTGCAATCCAAAGCAAACAACAAGAAAGTGATCAAAATGAAGTTTTGTAAAGTGTTCTTTACTTATATTTCTTCTTGTATTTGTATTTGATTGTATTACTTAATGTAATTGCTTGTACGAGGTTTCTCCACCTCCAACGTGTTGTTGAGAAGGAGTTTTGTTAGTGTCGTGCTCATAACATGAGCTCGTGGAGCTCACCCAGTGGAGTAGGAACCCTAAGATTCCGAACCACGTATATCATGTTGTATTGTGTGTGCTTTGTATTTGTATCATGTATTCGTACTTGTTATTTGTATTTCCGTTGCGCTAACGAATTTTAGAGACGAGCACCCAAGAAGAAAATGATTTCCACCATCGTACATGTGTAAAGGGCTATTCACCCTTCTCTAGCCAACCACCGATCCTCCAACATGGACAACAGGTAGTGGGCAGCAACGACTGCCTAAATCCTGACTTAAGAAGATGATAGAAAACTTAATTCAAATGCAACAAGAGGCGAACATTGAATTCCAGCCGCAATATTCGTAGACAGAAATGATACAAGAAGAATTAAAATCATCTGTGAATGACCTCGCTAATCGACAAAAGTCACTGGAGTTTCAGATAGCACAAATCACCAGCAAGTCTGCTAGAACATCGGGCCAATTACTAGGAAAATCTGAAGATAATCTAGTGGAGCAGTGTAAGGCAGTGATGTTACGCAGCGGGAGGATTATTAAGGAATTGCTGAGAGGATTAGTTGTCGATCTGGAACAAGGCTCAGAGGTAAAAAAAACCTCCTGAGGAGACCATGAGGGAAGGAGCCGAAAATATGGAGCGTGAACCTGCCACAGAGATTCAACCACCCATGACAGTACCCTTTCCACAGCAACTAACCAACACAAAGAGAGATGCTGAGTTCAGAAAATTGTTGAACATGTTGAAATCAATCTCAGTGGAGGTACTGATACTCAAAGCTTTGTACCAAATTCCCTAATTTGCAAAGTTTATGAAAGATATTTTGGCACACCACAGAAAGGTCGAGTGGTCAGAGACAGTGACCCTTGCAGAGAAATCTAGTGCTTATCTCCAGAACGAGACCACTCAGAAACTAAAAGATCTGGGGAGTTTCTATATTCCGTGTCATATAGAGACAACCATGATTAGTAAGGTGTTTTGTGACTTAGGTGCCAGTGTGAGCTTGATGCCAAACTCACTATGTAAAAAATTAGGGCTAGGGAATATAAAGTTGACCACTATGACATTACAGTTTGCTAACCACTCGTACCGATACTCATTGTGGATTCTGGAAGATGTTCCTGTCAGGGTGGGGGATTTTATACTGCCCACAGATTTTATAGTCTTGGAAATGGAAGAAGATAAAAAAATTTCAGTAATTCTTGGATGACATTTTTAGCCATAGCAAGAATGGTCATTGATGTAAAGAATCATAAGCTGACTCTGACAGTGGGAGACAATTGTTTAGAGTTCAAGCTTGCTAGTGCAGTGGGCCTCGAACCTGCAATTGGTAAGTATATTATTCCTACAAGGGCTAAGGTACCGAGCAAAATTAAAAATTCTTACAAGAATGAATGGAGGTTCACAGAACCACTGAAGCCAAGCTGAAGTGTATGAGCGCTTCTTGGGAGTCAACCCATGTTTAACTTTCTATGATTTTAGTCTTTTTGGCATTCATTGTTAGGATCATTGTAATGGCTAGAGGGGGGGTGATTAGCCTTTCTTTGTTTCTACAAAAACGTTAGTGGAAGCAATACAAATACAAATAAAAATACAAATAAGAAAACAATGAAAGCAATGCTAACACCCGATATACGTTGTTCGGAGATGACGCTCCTACTCCACGGCAATACGTAAGGTGGATTAGCCTTAGCCAAGCTTCACTAGATCCTCCTTTGGATGAACCAAGGTGGAGAAACCTTGTCTTACAATGCACTCCTCTTCTTTACAATGATGGAAGATTAAGATTAGAGAAGAGGAGGTTTAGAATCATTAAAATACTTGGAGAAAGCTTGGTGAGCACAAAGGTGTAGCTAGGAATAAGAGCACTAACTTCACCAAGCTCCCCAAGGCCCCTTCTTATAGAAGAAGTGCTATTTTTCCCGTTGGGCTTCGATCAATCGACTAATGATCACCATCAGTCGACTGCCGCCGAAGCCAACGACTTCTGAACAAGCAGATCCACGGAGATACGTAGCCGCAATTCCAACGGCCAAGTGATCAGTCGACTGATCCCTCCATCAGTCGACTGATGGAGTGATCAGTCGAGTGATCGTAGGTCGTAGTCGAGTGCGACTACACTCTGTGCTCGTATTTGCGTTAATCGATCGCCACCGATCGACATAAACATCGGGCCGACCGCCATCGCAAAGTAGCCGATCGATGGTCGTGGTTTCATCGTGACTTAGCCGACCCGATCGATACATCGATCGGGCCGATCGATACTCATCAAGTATGAGTAATTCATACTTGATTTTACACCCTAGACCTAGACTCAACCTTCTAGCTCCTCATTAAGCCTTGCGCCTCCAGGATCCCTCCGAGTCCGTGACTTGTTCATCCTTTGTGCTTTGCTTCCAAGAGCTTCCTTCGGTTTCGTCATGTCTTGGGTTGCCAAATGCTTGGACTTTATGCTGCCAAGACTACAAGCTTGGACTTATGCTGCCAAGACTTTACTTTGGACTTCTTTTGCCAAGGTTCACTTGGACTTTACGCTGCCAAGACTACAAGCTTGGTCTTACGCTGCCATGTCCATCCCTTGGACTTCCCTTGCCAAGATCATACTTGGTCTTCCTTTGCCAAGGTTCACTTGGACTTTACGCTGCCAAGACTACAAGCTTGGTCTTATGCTGCCAAGTCCGTCCCTTGGACTTTGCTTGCCAAGATCATACTTGGACTTCTCTTTTACCAAGTCTTCATCCTTGGATTTCCCTATCACTTAAACATATTCGCAATTAGATCACAAAGCATTGCCTAACTTAGATGATTATCCAAACATCAAAACATATAAATGCTTGGGGCATTATTGCACCAACAATCTCCCCCTTTTTGATGTTTGGCAATCATTTAAGTTAGGTCTTTTAAAGATACACACATAATCATATTTTCAATGTGAAATTCTAACTTAACCATTCCTTCTCCCCCTTTGACATACATCAAAAAGAGAAGGTCTCATAAATGAAAGAATTAAAGGTGTTGGATCTTGGATTAAGGTATAAGATTGATATTAAGCTCCCCCTTAATCCAAGATATGCTTCATGATATGTAAATAATATTTGAGGCAAAGCATAACAAAAATTCAAAAATTAAGTCCTAACTTTGCACCAACAATAGAAGTTTAGGGATGAAAAGATATATTTTATGAAACTCCCCCTAAAATACTGCATAAAATAGTCCTAAAAATTTGTTTATGCTCAATATTATCATGCTATAGTTTTAGGGTATCAAAGATACACTAAATATTGGAAAATGGAGCTAATTATCAGAAAACATAGTGTATCGATCGGTTTCGAATGATCGCTTCCACCTGAAATCGAAATTTCAGCCTTTTCAGCCCAACTTCAGAAATGCGTTAGAAATTCTAGAAACCTAGAAAAATCACGAAATTTTGTGGACACATTTCTGAGATCATAATTTATTAAGGAAAAATAGTTTGAAAAATATATGTTTCCTAGATTTCAATATTGATACAAACTTGGAAACTAACAAAAGGTTCTAAAAATTTACAAACTTTGTACCACTTTTGTGTTCCTCTTGAAAACTATTTTTCAAAATATGATGAACATAGTTTAAAATATATATGATTTGGAATTTCCAACCATGTTCTTAGAGCTATGTATTCATTACTTGAATACAAGCCTTCCCAATGATTGGTCCATGAGGTATTCATGTCTCTAGGTGTGTCATTGGCTCATAGTAATGCATCATAACAAGCATGATGAGCCAAGTACACCTTCCCTATCATCTCACATAGTCCTAAGTGTCCCAATACAAAAATCAAGGTTTCTTAAGGCTTTTGTGAGATGCATCAAGGTATAAGGCTAACATATGACTATGGGATCATGCAAACCTAGACTTTTACTCTACAAAGCACATACCAAGCTCTCTCCTTAATGATGAAAATTCGGTTTCGGGAAGGGCTTTGGTGAAGATATCGACAAGGTTAGACTTAGATTCTACATAATTAAGTTCAATGTCCCCTCTTGCCACATGATCTCTTATGAAGTGATGTTTCACTTCAATGTACTTGGTCCTAGAGTGATGTACCGGATTTTTGGTCAAGTTGATGGTACTCACATTGTCACAATAAACTTTAATGTTAGAGTAGTGTAGCTCATAGTCCTCAAGAGTATGTCTCATCCAAAGTAATTGAGCTACACAACCACCCATAGCCACATATTCGGCTTCGGTGGTTGATAAAGAAACACAATGTTGCTTCCTACTACTCCAACTAACTAGGGAGGACCCAAGAAATTTGCATCCACCGATAGTACTCTTCCTATCCAATTTGCAACCGGCATTATCGGAATCGGTATAACAAAGCAACTCAAAGGACCTAGTCCTAGGATACCAAAGTCCTACATTTAGGGTGCCTTTAATATATCTTAAAATTCTCTTAACGACTACTAAATGTGATTCTTTGGCACAAGATTGGTATCTTGCACACATACCTACCGCAAATAAGATATCGGGTCTACTAGCAGTTAGGTATAGTAGGCTACCAATCATACTCCTATAAAGTTTAAGATCAATTGATTTACCATCATGATCACTATCTATTCTAGTGCTAGTGGCCATTGGAGTGGTTAAAATTTTGGCATTTTCCAAACCAAATTTCTTGATCATTTAATTTGCATATTTGGTTTGATAAATATGAATACCTTCATTGGTTTGTTTGACTTGTAACCCTAGGAAAAAGTTGAGCTCTCCAACTAAACTCATTTCAAATTCATTTTCCATGTTTTTTTATAAAGTCTTGAAGAAGATCATCATTTGTTGACCCAAAAATAATGTCATCAACATATATTTGGGCTATAAAGATATCCTTCAATGTTGACTTTTTAAACAAGGTTTGATCTACTTGGCCTCTCCTAAAATCCTTAGAAATTAAGAAAGATGACAATCTTTCATACCATGCCCGGGGAGCTTGTTTTAACCCATATAATGCTTTCCTAAGCTTATATACGTGGTTTGGATAATCTATGTTCTCAAAACCAGGTGGTTGCTCTACATATACTTCCTCTTTAATATAACCATTTAAGAATGTCGATTTAACATCCATTTGGTAAAGTTTAAATCCCATATAGGAAGAATACCCTAAGAGAATTCTAATAGATTCTAACCTAGCAACCGGGGCATAAGTCTCATCATAGTCAAGCCCCTCAACTTGATTGAATCCCCTAGCAACCAACCTAGCCTTATTTCTAGTGATATTTCCTTGGTCATCTAGTTTATTCCTAAAGACCCATCTTGTAGTAATTATGGTGCTATCATTGGGTCTAGGTACTAACTCCCATACTTGACTCCTTTCAAATTGAGCCAATTCATCTTGCATTGCCAAGATCCAATCCGGATCATGTAATGCATCATTGATCGATTTGGGCTCAATTTGTGAAATAAGAGCAACTTGACTAGTAGGAGGTCTATGAAATGACCTAGTTCTTACTCCTTGAGATATATCTCCTACTACTTGGTCAAGTGGATGATCTTGATGAATTCTTAGGGTTCTAGAAGGGGTTTCAAATTGATCATTGTTATCTTCCACCCTTCTTTCATCATCGGAATCTCCTCTTCCTCCCCCTTGATCATTACCCCTTATGGTCAAATTTTGAAGTTTTTGGGTAATGTCTTGATTATTGTCATTAATATCCTTATCAATGGAGGACTTTCTAGGGTAGGTACTAGTGGTTTCATCAAATTGAACATTGGAGGACTCCTCAATCCCTTGAGTTCTCTTATTGTAGACTCTATATCCTCTACTTGTGGATGAGTATCCAACTAGGATTCCCTCATCCGCTTTGGATTCAAATTTTCCTAAGTTATCTTTGGTGTTTAAAATATAAACTTTACATCCAAAGACTTTGAAATAATGAATTGTGGGAATAGTCCCATTCCATAATTCAAATGGTGTCTTTCCTAAAAACCTATGGATTTGAAACCTATTTTTGATATAGCAAGCGGTATTAACCGCTTCCGCCCACAGGTAGCTAGGTAGAGAATATGCATTAAGCATAGTCCTAGCCGCCTCTTGTAGGGCACGATTTCTCCTTTCCACCACCCCATTTTGTTGGGGTGTTCTAGGACAAGAGAACTCATGCTTGTACCCTTGCTCTAAACAAAATTGTGAAAATTTAGAATTCTTAAATTCACCACCATGATCACTATGGATCCGGTTGATTTTGAGACTCTTTTCATTTTCAACCCTTTTACTAAATCCTATGATTATTTCTAAGGTATCATCCTTATGTTTCATAAAGTAGACCCAAGTATACCTAAAAAAATCATCTACTATAACTAAACAATATTTGCTACCATTTAAAGAAGGAGTACTATGGCAATCAAATAAGTCAAGATGCAATAGTTCTAATGGTAAGGAAGTATTTGTTAAGGTTTTACCTTTGTGTGATGCTTTTGTTTGTTTTCCTTCTTGGCATGCATCACACATTTTGTTCTTGACATACTTGATCTTTGGTAGCCCTTTGACCAACTCCATCTTGGCTACCTTGGCTATGTTTTTCATGTTGATGTGCCCCAATCTCCTATGCCATAGCCAACTTTCTTCTTCTTTCGCAACAAGACACTTAGTGGAAATGTTAGAAGCATATGAAAGATCAACATAATAGATATTTGATTTCCTATATCCAACTAACATACAATCATTTAATTCCTTGTGTCTAATCATGCATTTAGAGGATTCAAAAGAAACATGATAGTTTGCATCACAAAGTTGACTAAAACTTAATAAATTAAATTTCATATTTTCAACTAGTAAAACTTTGTGAATGACAATTTTGGGGGATACCTCAATTGTACCTCTACCTAATATCTTGAGTTTTCCACTATTTCCAAAAGACACCGCTCCCTTCTTTACATACTTAATTGTTGAGAACTTGCTCAGATCCCCGGTCATGTGTGTTGAACAACTGCTATACACGATCCACATACCTTGCTCTCCTACCTAAATCACATGATAAACACAATCTTTTGGTACCCAAATATTTGGACCGGTAACATTAAGTAAAAACTTCTTAGGTACCCATGCTTTCTTAACCTTACCCTTAATGGTTGCTTTTCTATTAATCAATGAGATATAAGCAACTTCTTTTTCTTTTGACTTATATCCTAAACTGGCCTTGTTGTAAACGACTCTTTGTCGGCTAAGGATCATGTCAAGGTATTTTGAGCCATTTGTAAATTTCTATAAGCATGCCTTTAACTCACTAACCTCATCCTTAAGTTTGTCATTCTCTTCCTTAAGCATGCAAGAATCAACATGTGAAGGTTTTTCATTCCTAATGGCCTTTAGTTCTACCTTCATGCTTCTAACCTTAGATTTAGACTTATCTAGAGCCTCTTTAAGATAAGCAATTTATTTATAAAGAAGCTTAACTTTAGGAGAGTTCATTACCTCATCGTCACTAGATGACGATTCATTACTTGAAGAGCCTTCTTCTTGGCTTTATGTACCGGAGTCATCCTCTTGGGCCATGAGTGCCACATGGCGTGTGACGTGGCAAAGCTCATCATCGGAGGTGGAATCTTCAACACTTGGTGTGTCCCATGTGGTTTGAGCCACCATGGCCTCCTTCTTCTTTTTCTCCTTCCTTTCCTTCTTTTTCTTTTCTTTTTCTTCCTTCTTCTTTAGCTCCAGGCAATTTGGCTTTATGTGCCCCTTCTTATTGCAAGCATGGCAAATCACATTGTTATTAAAACTTGAATTACCACTAAACTTACCTTTTGAAGAATGAGACCCCTTTCTTGCTTCTCTATTCTTGAACTCCTTTAATTTTCTATAGAGCTTCTTGACAAAGTTGGCCATCTCACTAGACAAGTCTCCATCACTACTTGAATCATGCTCCGACTCGGATGATGATGACACTTCTTTTCTTTCTTTCTTCTTCTTTTCCTTCTTTTCAACAAATAGAGCTAAACCCTTTTCCTTAGAGGACATGTTAGTTTGCTCATGCAATTCAAACTCACAAAATAATTCATCAATTTTAATTTGAGAAAGATCCCTAGTTACCTTAATAGCATCAACTATAGAAGTCCATAGAGAATTTCTAGGAAATGCTTGAAGAATATACCTTACCAAATCCCGGTTGTCAACTCGCTCACCTATGATGTGGAGTCCATTCACAATCTCCTTAAACCTTCCATGCATTTGGCTTACGGTTTCATGGGTCTTCATTTGGAAGGCTTGAAGTTGTCCAATTAGCAAGTCCTTCTTGGCCCTCTTTGACTCCTTGGATCCTTCATTTAGCTCAATTAGCTTTTCCCATAACTCCTTGGCGGATTCGAAAGGCCCCACCTTGTTGAGTTGCTCCATTGTAATGCCGCATTGGATGGTGAGTATCGCCTTTGCATTTGATTCAAACCGCCTATTCATTTCCCTTGTCCAATCCTTGCTTGGAATAGGGTCTCCATGTTCATCCACCGGTTCCTCAAAGCCATCTACAATGTTATGCCAAATTTCAATATTACTCATTAGATAATATTTCATCCTACCTTTCCAATACGCAAAATGACTCCCATCGAAGAGCGGTGGCTTGGTGGTGCTATATCCCTCTTGAAGAGCCATTGATGCCTTGGTTGATGGTGAAATCTTCCAAGCTATCCGGGCTCTGATACCACTTGTTAGGATCTTTGTAATGGCTAGAGGGGGGGGTGATTAGCCTTTCTTTGTTTCTACAAAAACGTTAGCGGAAGCAATACAAATACAAATAAGAAAACAATGAAAGCAATGCTAACACCCGATGTACGTGGTTCGGAGATGACGCTCTTACTCCACGGCAATTCGTAAGGTGGATTAGCCCTAGCCAAGCTTCACTAGATCCTCCTTTGGATGAACCAAGGTGGAGAAACCTTGTCTTACAATGCACTCCTCTTCTTTACAATGATGGAAGATTAAGATTAGAGAAGAGGAGGTTTAGAATCATAAAAATACTTGGAGAAAACTTGGTGAGCACAAAGGTGTAGCTATGAATGAGAGCACTAACTTCACCAAGCTCCCCAAGGCCCCTTCTTATAGAAGAAGGGTTGTTTTTCCCGTTGGGCTTCGATCAGTCGACAGATGCTCATCATCAGTCGACTGTCGCCGAAGCCAACGACTTCTGAACAAGCAGATCCGCAGAGACACGTAGCCGCAATTTCTAATGGCCAAGTGATCAGTCGACTGATCCCTCCATCAGTCGACTGATGGAGTGATCAATCGAGTGATCGTAGGCCGCAGTCGAGTGCGACTACACTCTGTGCTCATATCTGCGTTAATGAGTCGACTGCCACTATTGGCGCTATGATCGGTCGTAACATCGCTGCCATTGCAAAGCGTGATGGTCGTGGTTTCTTCACGACTTAGTCGAGCACACGACGCCGATCGATACATCGTGTCCGATCGATACTCATCAAGTATGAGTAATTCACACTTGATTTTATAGCCTAGACCTAGACTCAACCTTCTAGCTCCTCATTAAGCCTTGCGCCTCCAGGATCCCTCCGAGTCTGCGACTTGTTCATCCTTTGCGCTTTGCTTCCAAGAGCTTCCTTCGGTTTCGTCATGTCTTGGGTTGCCAAATGCTTGGACTTTATGCTGCCATGACTACAAGCTTGGACTTATGCTACCAAGACTTTACTTTGGACTTCTTTTGCCAAGGTTCACTTGGACTTTACACTGCCAAGACTACAAGCTTGGTCTTACGCTGCTAAGTCCATCCCTTGGACTTCCCTTGCCAAGATCATACTTGGTCTTCCTTT
Organism: Wurfbainia villosa; assembly: GCA_025175895.1. Lineage (NCBI taxonomy): Eukaryota > Viridiplantae > Streptophyta > Magnoliopsida > Zingiberales > Zingiberaceae > Wurfbainia > Wurfbainia villosa. The sequence goes on along the minus strand of CM045992.1, from coordinate 29,114,328 downwards.
GCCAAGGTTCACTTGGACTTTACGCTGCCAAGACTACAAGCTTGGTCTTATGCTGCCAAGTCCGTCCCTTGGACTTTGCTTGCCAAGATCATACTTGGACTTCTCTTTTACCAAGTCTTCGTCCTTGGATTTCCCTGTCACTTAAACATATTCGCAATTAGATCACAAACATTGCCTAACTTAGATGATTATCCAAACATCAAAACATATAAATGCTTGGGGCATTGTTGCATCAACATTCATGCATGATATGTTTAGTTATACATTTTTTTCCATTAGAATCCTTACAAGTGGTTTAGGGTCATGAAGAACTTGCTAGGTAGAAAGGGGGATTCCTTTTTAGAACCCCATAAGGAAGCACGGGCGAGCGTGTGGATTCCACACGGTCGTGCCCCACGAGCAGAAGAGAACATGACAGGGCGTGTGGTATGTTTCGGACCATGTGGTACTCTAGGAGAAATCCAGAGTCACACATGGTCGGCCATGTCAATTTCACATGGTCGTGCCAATTTTTGAACTTCTTCCCAATGCCCAGGTAAGAGCCTAACATGGCGGGGCAGTGTGGATTGTTTCGGACCATGTGGTACTCTAGGAGAAATCCAGAGTCACACATGGTCGGCCGTGTCAATTTCACATGGTCGTGCCAATTTTTGAACTTCTTCCCAATGCCCAGGTAAGAGCCTAACACGGCGGGGCAGTGTGGATTACACATGGCTATGTCGCGTTATGTTAAAAGGGCATGAGCCATGCAATTTGCCCTAAATCAACCTTGTGACTCAAATCTCCTACCCTAGCCCATACGAAATCATCTTCTCCAACCTTCAAGGACCCTCTCCAAGCTCCAAGAAGCTTTCAAGAAGCAAGGATGAGGAGGACAAAACATTCCGCAATAAGGGTTGCCTCATCATAGCCAAGGACAAGAGGAAGGAGTAACCAACAAGCTCCGGAAGAAGGTAATGCTCTATCAAGCATTATATTTCGAGATGATACTCATAGGGATAGGTTTAACATACTTTCCACTCGGAAAATAACTACTACCCTTTATTTAGACATTTCTCTTTTAGAAACCCTAGGTCCGATGGGAGATGTTCAATGGTTATTTGCCAAGGTAGGTTGGGAGGAGATAATGGGAGTTATATGTCCAACCTACCCTAGGATAGTTTTGGATTTTTTAAGTTCAGTAGATATAGAGATCTTGACCGGTAGAGATCATGAATAAAGCAAGATTACCTTTAGATTATTTAACATAGAGCATGAGTGGATGATGTGAGCAAAACATAGGGTTTCGGGAGTAATTTTCACTCACATCTTATTATATTTTGTATTAGTTTCATGCATATGTTACTCTATTCTTGCACGCATTGCCTATTGTCTGGTTCGAATGTATGCTCATTGTACTTTTGTATGCAGGTTAGGTTTTCTGGTAAAAAAGATGCATTTTCGGAGCAAAAGAATGACTTTCGCAGCTAGACGCATAGTGGGACACGACCAGGGCATGTGGATTCACACGACCATTCCAATGGGCAAAGAACAGCACCCCAAGGCCGCACACGGCCTGGCCATGTGGAAACACATGGCCTGGCTGTGTGGAAACACACGACCATATGGCGGCCCGACGGATTTGTGCGACTAGGGCTTTTTCCGGATTTTACAGCGGTCTGAGGCGATGTCTATATAAGGATGGCTCTGCCCAAATCCTAGGGGGGAGGCACGATGGCTAGGACGGCATGCCAAAGCCCTAAAAAGCTTCGGTAACTCGCAGCGGGGAGGAGGAACACTGCTAGAGGTCACAACTTGCAATACAACGCCGGAGAGAAGATCACGAAGCATCGTATATCTCTATTTCTATTGTGTTCGAACTTAAACATGTTTTGTGATTCTTCCTTCGTATTTATGGAGTAGTAATTTCGATTTTAGGATTAGGGAGTATCTTGTGTGCATAAACAATGTTCGTTCATAATAAATTCTGGCCATAAGTTTGATTTGACAATTGGTAGTTGTTCTCTATTATATCTATGTGTGTTTGGCTTTCTTCCCCCTGTGCTTAGGCGATACGAGGTGGTGATAGCCCTCGCAATCTAAATTTAGGAGGTTTCATCCAAGGAACCTAGGGGTAAACCTTACCTCCCATAGCTGCGGGGAGAAGGGAGCGGTGGAATCGGAAACGGTCCACCACAAGGATTGATTTGGCATCCTCGTACCCTCTATCCCGTCCTTTTGGGCGGAGATAGCTCCCGGTGAATGCGGCGGCTCTGTTGGAGAGTGTATGATTTCCCTTCCCCAAAACCGTAGGTAGACATTTAGACGATGCTAATTGACAAGATTGTTCTGTGATACACAAGTAAAATCGAAGTCCTAGAATCGCCTTTTAATACCCTGGCATACTCTTTTCCTCCTCCGTGTGACACCGCATAGAGTAGGGTCCACCGATAGTTCTCACTAACCAACTCTCTCAGAGATTACGTCCGAACAATTGCAACCACTTAGTGTATTGGTATTCGAATCCCAGTCCTTGTGGGATCGATAAATCTTTATTACTTGACAATATCCATGCACTTACGAGCGTTGAGCGCGAGCGCATACCTTGAGTCCTCGACGGTATCCATCATGAGATTTGAGGTCGCGTCTATGTGCATCAAGGTTTTGGCGCTGTTGTCAGGGACTGTCGATTCGATATGAAATCGAACGGTGGTAAATTGGATCAGACTTAGGATTAGATTATTTACTTGCTTTTTTTTCTTATAGTTTATCTTATTTGCTTTATTTATATATTCCATATTTAGTTTTTATTTTCAACAGTAGTTTTTTATTTACTTATTGCATCTTAGATTTTTATTTGCTAGACTTATTTATTTTCTTCTTTTGTTATTAGGTTAGCACTCTTAACTTAGTGGTTTGGTTCATCGTATGCTTAGACGATTAGGGTCGGAAGGTCTAATTCCGATCGACTTCGAGATTGAGCGAACCTTTCACCGTCGGAGAGCAGTACAACGAAAGATGGAAGATCAAGCTGCATCCGAGGTGAACATAGGAAGCCGACCTCTGCGGGACTACGCAGCTCCTACCGCTAGAGGATTCAGGCCGAGCATTGCTAGATCATCTATTTCGGCGAATAACATTGAGCTGAAGCTGACACTTATACATATGGTCCAGCAGAGCCAATTCGGGGGAGCTGCGACTGAAGACCCGAATCGGCATCTTGAGGCTTTTCTCGAAATCTACTCAACTATGAAACTGAACAGTGTCCCCTCTGATGCGATCCGCCTGAGCATGTTCCCATTTTCACTACGGGATAAGGCTAAGGCTTGGCTTCACTCTCTACCCTCTGGCAGCATCACCACATGGGAGCAGTGTGAGCAGCAGTTTCTGAATAAATATTTCCCACCAAGTAAGACTGCTCACGTCTGCCACCTTATCACGAGCTTTCGCCATAAGGAGGGGGAGTCCTTGTTTGAAGTATGGGATCGCTACAAGGGGCTACTTTACCAATGCCCACACCACGGACTAGAGAGGTGGCTGGGGATCCCCATTTTCTATAATGGGATCGCTTACACCACAAAGATGTCCCTAGATTCTTCCGCAGGAGGAGCACTAATGAACAAGACCATAGAGGAGGCAGAGGAGCTTTTCGAAGAGGTGGCACAAAACCACCATCAATGGGCTTCCGAACGTGGTCAACCCACACCTATAGCAGGATGATACACTGTCAACTCCATGGACCACCTTTCGGCAAGGATGGACGCGCTCAGCAAACGGTTTGAATCTTTGAATCCTTCATCTGCATGTGCGGCCATTGATTTTGGAGAGGGAGCGACAACATATTGTGAGGACCACTATGGAGGGCAGGGGACCTCAGACGAGCAGATTTAGCACTGTGACGCGATTGGGAACTATGATCAAAGGCCCCACAACCCATACTCTAATACCAACAATTTCTGATGGAGAAATCATCCGAATTTCTCCTACAAAAATAGCTCGGGAAACCCCAACCATCCGGAGGGTATGGGCAACAGTAGGGAAATGGGCAGCGACCACAGAAGTCCAGACTGGAACTGATGATGGAGGACTTCAAAGCTACCCAAACTAAGGCCAATAAGGAATTTCGTCGCCAACATCAGAAGTCTGAAGAAGCACTGAGAGACTTGAAGGCCACCGTTGACGGCCTTGCAAGTCATACCCGGATGTTGGAGAAACAAGTTGCCCAAATTGCCCAATCTGTGTCACAACCTGTGGAGAACTCTCCGACGAGTAAAGGAAAGGAGGAAGGAGTAGGGCAGAGTAGCCAATTCGACAAGGGGTGTGCAACCTGTTAGTAATATATGAGAGATGTCCTAAGGTAATCGCCTTATGTATGAACCATTTATATGATAAATGAAGATTCACTATTTGAGTATACATGGTTTCATGTATTTGATTGGATCTTAAACTCATTTACTGAATGTCCGCGATATGAATCACAGCATGAGAGAATTTGTGATTGGATCACAACTAGTGAGTATCTCTACATGTGTAATTGTGATGTATCGGAATTATCCCTAGTCGATGAATTGATGGATATGGACACCATTGATTCTGTCGAGACTAGCACGAGGTATACTCCTTGGTGTATCCAAGCAACTGATTCTCACTGGCTGGAGACATTGTGATGTCCGGAGTTAATCATGGATGCTAGTTATGGTAACTAGTACATTGGAGTGACCAACCGTAAGACTTCATATGGTTCTCTGCATATATAGATATGTCAATGAAGTTCTTACTATAGCTTAAGTGCGATGTTACTTTGACTTGTGGTATTCAAGTCATCTTGATCGTAAAGACTTATGCTTTGACATCTTAAGCAAGCATCTCCGAGGAGATGTGAACCCGGGATGATTGGGTATAAGTCGAAGTGATTGAAGGTGTTTGAATAGCCTATAAAGGATTCACCACTCCTTGCGAGGAGATTGAAGGGAGTCACTTCGGAGGCTCATTGGCTCCCATGTTCCCGGATTAAAATTTTCACTAATGAAAGAATTAATCCGGATGGGATGAGTTTCCTTAGCACAACCAATTCGTCGTCGTCCTAACAACTTGAGTGGTCGCTTGAACAAACTAGTTGTTCAAGCAACACAACTCTTCTAGTTGGTTAGCCGCGGAAGAGACGACGGACGGATCGCCGATTTTTGTGTTTGTCTTCGGGGTCCATGATTATACAAAATATATACATATGCATAATTGTATAATCAACAATTAAAAGAACATTCTCAGATCTGAAAATAAAGTTGTAAAACTTTATACCTTACGATCTTCTACCGTATGTCCTATCCTTCTCGTGGACGACGTGTGGACGAAGATCCTCCACGAGTAGAAGCCTTCTAGATCGTGTTCTTCCCTTCCTTTTCGACTGCGAACAAAAAGAAGAACCAACAAATACCAATCCTTTCTAGAACCGACCACCAAATTAGGGAATTTGATGCAACCGCCGACCAAGGAACAAGTGGATGAAGCGCCGGCCACCAATGGAAGGAGAACCGCCGGCCACTTTGGAGAGTATGGAGGAGTGAGCGCCGGCCACCAATGGAAGGAGAACCACTGGCCAAGGAATAAGAGAGAGGCCTAGAGGATGGGCGCCAGCCAAGTGTTGATGGAGGAAGATGGGCGCCGGCAACAACTAGAAAGATAAAGGTTGGCGCCCAAAACCCTAGCTCCAAAACCCTAGCCGCCCACTTTGAGAAGAGCCAAACCCTAATTCCAATTCAATTGATACTTGCCGCCCAACCCTAAGCTTTCCTTTTATAGAGTTAGGCTTAGGACTCCTTTAATCTCCACCGTCGGATCTAGGGATTTAATCTCCACCATCGGATCTAGGGTTTTATCCCAACTGTCGGATCAAGGGTTTCATCCCAACCGTCGGATCTAGGATTTTATCCCAACCGTCGGATCTAGGGTTTCATCCCAACCGTCGGATCTAGGGTTTTATCCCAACCATCGGATCTAGGGATTTAATCCCAACCGTCGATTCTAGGGTTTCATTCTAACCATCGGATCTAGGGATTTAATCCCAACCGTTGGTTATAGGGTTTCATCCTAACCATCGGATCTAGGGATTTAACCCCAACCGTTGGTTCTAGGTTTTGTTTTACATTCATGGATCTAGACTTCACAAGGATTATATTAGGCTACGATAGGGACTATAAGGAGGAGTTGGATCTTGGCCACCCGATGGATCGGAACCACACAAACTTGATCCATCAATGATGTTCCATTCCACTAGAGGATCATCATTGAACTACCTCACCAACCCCCATAAATCAATATGGGCTCCATATATTATTTGTACATTTATCTCCCCGTGTTTAAGATATCGAATGTCCGTCAATTAATTGATTTAGTGACCATTAATTAATTAACATCTAATTCCTCGAGTAGTACCACTCAACCTTATCATCATGTTGACTAAGTCAACCAGCTGGGTTTACATGATGAACCTTATGAGCTCCTCAAGGGGACATCATCAAACTAATATATAGGACACGGTTTCCTCCTATAATCAATGGCACACCATGTAAATAATATTATTTCCCAACTTACCGGGCATATTGATTTAATCCATCTAAATCTCACCCACTGGTAAATCAAAGAAATAAATACTAAGTACATGTGCCCGTTATTATATCGGGATTAAGAGCATGTACAACATAATATCCGAGGTCTGATTCTATTATGTAGTCAATACTAAATTGAATCACCTCTATGTCGATCCTACTCAATACACCTAAGTGTACTAGTGTAACTCTATGTTCAAGATAAAACAATACCAAGCTACACTACAACCATGCCAATGGTTTGTCCAAAACCATTTTGGTTGTAAGCCTCTACTTATATTTTACAAGGGACTGATAACATGATCTTCTGTGCCACACCAAGCACCATGTTATCTACAATGTAAAATATTAGACAATATGCACACATATATAATAAATATATAAAGTGCAAACAATGATCATGTGATTTTTATTCAAAAATAAAATGTCCGTACAAAAAGAGCTAGACTTTCAGTATACATTCCAATAATCTCCCACTTATACTAAAAGACTATGCCGTCATCACACTGCCATACATCTGATCCCCATGTCCTCCACATGCCTATCAAACGCTTTCTCTGGAAGGGCCTTAGTGAATGGATCCGCCAGGTTATCCTCTGATGCAATCTTGGCGACAGCAACTTCTCCTCGCTTTATGATCTCTCGTATAAGGTGGTACTTGCGCTCTATGTGTTTACTCGCCTTATGGGCTCGTGGTTCCTTCGAGTTTGCAACTGCACCATGTTGGAATGTATACTGAAAGCCTAGATCTTTTTGTATGAACATTTTATTTTGAAATAAGAATCACATGATCATTGTTTGCACTTTATATATTTATATGTGTGCATATTGTCTAATATTTTACATTGTAGATAACATGGTGCTTGGTGTGGCACAGAAGATCATGTTATTAGTCCCTTGTAAAATATAAGTAGAGGAATACAACCAAGATGGTTTTGGACAAACCATTGGCATGGTTGTAGTGTAGCTTGGTATTGTTTTATCTTGAACATAGAGTTACACTAGTACACTTAGGTGTATTGAGCAGGACCGACATAGAGGTGATTCAATTTATTGCTGACTACATAATTGAATCGGACCTCGGATATTATGTTGTACATGCTCTTAATCCCGATATAATAACGGGCACATGTACTTAGTATTTATTTCTTTGATTTACCAGAGGGTGAGATTTTGATGGATTAAATCAATATTCCCGGTAAGTTGGGAAATAATATTATTTACATGGTGTGCTATTGATTATAGGAGGAAACCGTGTCCTATATATTAGGTTGATGATGTCCCCTTGAGGAGCTCATAAGGTTCATCATGTAAACCCAGCTGGTTGACTTAGTAAACATGATGATAAGGTTGAGTGGTACTACTCGAGGAATTAGATGTTAATTAATTGATTGTCAGTAAATCAATTAATTGACGGACATTCGATATCTTAAACACGGGGAGATAAATGTACATATAATATATGGAGCCCATATTGATTTATGGGGGTTGGTGAGGTAGTTCAATGATGATCCTCTAGTGGAATGGAACATCATTGATGGATCAAGTTTTTGTGGTTCCGATCCATCGGGTGGCCAAGATACAACTCCTCCTTATGGTCCCTATCGTAGCCTAATATAATCCTTGTGAAGTCTAGATCCATGAATGTAAAACAAAACCTAGAACCAACGGTTGGGATTAAATCCCTAGATCCGATGGTTAGGATGAAACCCTAGAATTGACGGTTGGGATTAAATCCCTAGATCCGATGGTTGGGATAAAATCCTAGATCCGACTGTTGGGATGAAACCCTAGATCCGACGGTTGGGATGAAATCCTAGATCCGACGGTTGGGATGAAACCCTAGATCCGACGGTTGGGATAAAACCCTAGATCCGACGGTGGAGATTAAATCCCTAGATCCGACGGTGGAGATTAAAGGAGGCTTAAACCCAATTCTATATATAGATGGCTAAGCCCTGGGCGGCACAAAAAAATTGATAGAGAATTAGGGTTTGGCTCTTCCACAAGTGGGCGGCTAGGGTTTGGGAGCTAGGGTTCTTGGGCGGCAACCTTCCTCCTCCAAGAAGTTGCCGGCGCCCAACCTTCTTCCATCTAGACTTGGCCGGCGCCCATTCTCAAGGCCTCTCTCTTATCCCTTAGCCGGCGGTTCTCCTTCCATTGGTGGTCGGCGTTCATCTTCCTCCCTTTCTCCTTGGTGGCCGGCGGCAACCCTTCTTCAAGTTGGCCGACGCTTCATCCACTTGCTCCTTGGCCGGCGGTTGCACCAAATTCCCTAATTTGGTGACCGGTTCTAGAAAGGATAGGTATTTGTTGGTTCTTCTCTTTGTTCACAGCGGACAAGGTAGAGAAGAACGCGATCTAGAAGGCATCTACTCGTGGAGGATCTTCGTCCACACATCGTCCACGAGAAGGATAGGACATATGGTAGAAGATCATAAGGTATAAAGTTTTATATCTTTATTTTCAGATATGAGAATGTTCTTTTAATTGTCGATTATACAATTATGCGTATGTTTATATATTGTATAATCATGGACCCCGAAGACAAACACAAAAACCGGTGATTCGTCCGTCGTCTCTTCCGCGGCTAATCAACTAGAAGAGTTGTGTTGCTTGAACAACTAGTTTGTTCAAGCGACCACTCAAGTTGTTAGCACGACGACGAATAGGTTGTGCTAAGGAAACTCATCCCATCCGGATTAGTTCTTTCATTAATGAAAATTTTAATCCGGGTGTTGGCAATGTGCTACTCCTCGGAATGCTCATTGGCTCCCATGTCCCCGGATTAAAATTTTCACTAATGAAAACTAATCCAGATGGGATGAGTTTCCTAAGCACAACCATTTCGTCGTCGTGCTAACGACTCGAGTGATCGGTTGAACAAACTAGTTGTTCAAGCAACACAACTCTTCTAGTCGGTTAGCCGCGGAAGAGACAACAAACGGATCGCCGGTTTTTGTGTTTCTTATCGGAGTCCATGATTATACAAATACATGCAAATGTAAACTAGTATAATCAACATATACTAACATAAAGAACATAAGCTAGCATATCAAATAAGAACATGCAAAGAACAATAATAAAAGTTGTGAAACTTTTATACCTCTTGATCTTCTATCGTATGTCCTAACCTCCTTGTAGACTTCGTGTGGGCGAAGATCCTCCACAAGTTGAAGCATCCTAGATTTTCTTCAATCCAAAGAAAGAAGAACTCTCTTTCCCTTCTTGCTTGAGCCAACCACCAATCCACAAAGGATTGATGCCGCCGGCCCCAAGAATAGAGAGAACAAAATGGAAACAAAACTCATCTCTTATCTAGGACCAACCATCAAGCTCCAAGCATGATGCTTGCCGCCGGTCCAAAGAGAACAAGAAGAGGATGAGAGGAATAGGTTGAGCGCCGACCAAGGTAGAGGGAAAAGATCTAGGAGCCGACAACACCCTAGGAAGAAGAAGAAGATATCCTCTCCTATAGTTGCCGCCCACTTTCCCCTCCATAACCTAGCCGCCCAACCAAGGAAAGGAAAAATCTAGGGTTTCTTCAAAGAGAAGATGGAATGGAGCATGGAAGCCAACCGAAAGAGAAACACCAAGGGTATGGGCGCCGGCCAACACTTGGAGAAAAGAAAGGAAAATAGTCCTCCTCCTTGTTGCCGCCCAACCAAGGTGGAAGGAGGAGATCTAGAACTGGCCACTTACCCTAGGAAGAAGAAGAACTCTTCCACAAGTTGCCGCCCACTCTCCTTCCAAACCTTGGCCGCCCAACCCAAGGAGCCAAACCCTAATTAGGGTTTCCTCCTTAGGGTTACTTGCCGCCCAAGCAAAGAGAGGCTAAACCCTAATTTCCATCATCCAAAACTTCTTTTTCCCCCCAAGCCTAAGCCCCTATTTATAGAACTTAAGAGAAAGTTGGTTATTGATGAGGTAGCAAAAAATATAGGAACTAATTCCCAATTTTCTTGCCGCCCAAGGGTAGCAAGGAATTAGTAAATTTTTTCTTCCTATAATCTTGCCGCCCAAGGTGGCATAGGAAAATTTTTTTTTCACCAATTCTAATCTTAAATTTTTTTTTTTAACTAATTCTAATCTTACCGCCCAAGGTGGCATAGAATTAGGGAAAAAAAAATTATCAATCTTTTAAACTTGCCGCCCACCTTATCCAACCTTTCCTCTCCCTTTCCTTTCCTTTCCCTCCCCTTTCCTTTCCCTCCCCTTTAATCTCCACCGTCGGTTCTAGGGTTTTAATCTCAACCGTCGGATTTAGAGATTTAATCTCAACCGTCGGTTCTAGGGATTTAATCCCAACCGTCGGATCTAGAGATTTAATTTCCATCATTTGATCTAGAGTTCATGAGGTTTATATTAGGCTATGATAGGGGCCATGAGGAGGAGTTGGGTCTTGGCCACCCGATGGATCGGAACCACACAAACTTGATCCATCAATGATGTTCCATTCCACTAGAGGATCATCATCGAACTGTTAGTAATATATGAGAGATGTCCTAAGGCAATCGCCTTATGTATGAACCATTTATATGATAAATGAAGATTCACTATTTGAGTATACATATTTTATGTATTTGATTGGATCTTAAACTCATTTACTGAATGTCCACGATACGATTCACAGCATGAGAGAATTTGTGATTGGATCACAACTAGTGAGTATCTCTACATGTGTAATTGTGATGTATCGGAATTATCCCTAGTCAATGAATTGATGGATTTGGACACCATCAATTCTGTCGAGACTAGCACGAGGTATACTCCTTGGTGTATCCAAGCAGCTGATTCTCACTGGCTGGAGACATAGTGATGTCCGGAGTTAATCGTGGATGCTAGTTATGGTAACTAGTTCATTGGAGTGACCAACCGTAAGACTTCATATGGTTTTCTGCATATATAGATATGTCAATGAAGTTCTTACTGTGGCTTAAGTGCGATGTTCCTTTGACTTGCGGTATTCAAGTCATCTTGATCATAGAGACTTATGCTTTGACATCTTAAGCAAACATCTCTAAGGAGATGTGGACCCGGGATGATTGGGTATAAGTCGAAGTGATCGAAGGTGTTTGAATAGCCTATAAAGGATTCACCACTCCTTGCGAGGAGATGTATACCTATGGCCTCTCGTCGGATTGTTACTAAAGTCTTTGGCCAAAGCATTACATGTTTAGAGTAAGGTACTCTTCGATACATGTGGAGTAACTAGAATCTGTAGGGGACGAGGAAATGATACTTGGGCTAGGTGTGACGTAATCACCTAGTGGGGACACTATAGACCATGTCCTGAACCAAGTGGGTATAAGATGAGTGAAGGGAATGGGGCACGAATCATTCAAGCTCGAAGGGTTTGTAAATAGTTCGATCAACTGTTGATCTTTTGGTTAATTGGGGATCATGATGTACTACTAGGTGCCACTCATGATCGCTCTATAATTAATGGTTAATTATAGACGGCCAACATAAACCGAGAACCTATTTGGTCACACGCACAACGAGTGTAATCCAAAGGATTTAAAACGAGCTTGAGAATGGGATTCTCAGACCGAGAGAAACTATGTTTGGTTGGACCAAACATAAAGCGAGCTTGAAATTGTTTCAGTCGCAATGGAAGCGTGGATGGGCAGTGTCTTATGAAGACATAATGGATGGACCAAAATGGTTTGGTTCTAATCCAATGGATAAGAATAAACCAAAGGGTTTGGTTTATTTTAAACGAATGAACCAAAAGTTGGTTCGGTTTGTTTTAACTTAAAATAAACCATCTTGGTTTGGTTTATTTTAACTTATCTTAATGGAGCGGGTTAACGGGCTTTATGGATATGATCCATTAACCATTAAGAGAATTAGTTCTCTATAAAATAGGGATTAAACCCTAACCCTAAACCTAATCCAATTTTGGCCGCCCAACATCAAGAGTTGCCGCCCAGCTTGAAGTGGCCGCCTAGCTTGTGTTGCCGCCCAGCCCACAACTCCTCCAACCGGCGTCCAGAAGGCGGCTTCCTTCCTCCTCGCCGGCGTCGAGCTGCTGCCGGAAGAGTTCCGGCGATCCTCCTTAGGATTGGCATCAAGGTGAGCACTTGGCTTCCTTTGTTGGCCGGCGCCTATCTCCTCCACCAAGCTGTCCAGTTTTCTGGACAGCTTCTTCTCCTCTCGTCGGAGCGTCGTTTGGACGACGGTTAGTGCTCCGACAGCGGCTAACATACCGGGGATTTGATCTCCGGTTATCCTCTGAGGTGGAGGATGAAGGATTCGTCAATCGGTTGACGAATACCTCTCCGGAGAAGCAAGTCTTGAGGACTTGTTTTAGGTCCGAATTTGGATTCGGATTGTGATCATCTCTCGATCACGTCGTCTTCAACACGAGGCTAGTAACCCGTACGAAGACGAAGCTCGTGACTTAGCGAAGTCATCCCGAGGAGCTCGGCGTGGATACGGATAGAGACGATTCTTACGAGGATCGTTCCGGTTGATGCCGTTCCCGCTACACGTCATACGGAAGGTATAACGTAGTTTAATTTCCTTATATTGCAAATTTTAATTTACGGTTATGTCTACACTTGTTGTAATAGCATGCGTGTGTTGTGTGTGTTGTAATAAATAGGAGTATTTATTATTTTTATTGCTTCCGCTGTGCTCATGTTTACGAAACATGATCGAACACACACACGCCGCGGTGCCGGAAACCCAACAGTGGTATCAGAGCCCAGGTTGTGTTTCGACATAATCATAAAATTGGTTTTGCGATAGTCATATTGTATTTCTGGAAATTTTCTAAATTTTGGAAATTTAGAAGTATTTATGGAAATTTTTCAATTTTGGAAAGTCTAGAAGTATTTATGGAAATCTTCCACTTTTGGAAAGTTGGAAGTATTTATGGAAATTGATATTTTCCATAAATAAAATATTTGATTAGATTCTGGAAATTTGTTTCCTAATTTAATCTTGATTTGATTTGGGAAATCAAATCTTTAAAATATTTTATTTACATAAGTAGTTTTGAAGATTTAGGAAATTGGTTTCCTAAATAGATTTTCCTTAATCAAATAATTCCATGAATAAAATATGTGATTAGATTTGGAAATTTGTTTCCTAATTTAATTATGATTTGATTTGGAGAATCAAATCTTAAACATATTTTATTTCCATAAATAGTTGTGACATATAAGGAAATTATATACATGACATAATTGTATGCCATGTAATTGCATTAGATGCATAACATTATGCCATGCGTGTCGTGACATGTAGATGTATGCCATGTATGCCATGCCATGTAGATAATAGTTATTTGCATGCAAAGAGGATGAGACATAAAAACCCTTAATCAATATTAAAGCCTACACCTTCCATTAATTTGGTTAGAACCAGAGTTCTGTTTCTTGTTTGGGTTGTTGGACTCTCTCCAAGCCCGGCTCGAACCTGAATATGTTCAAACCATGGAATAGTTTAATACTAATATGGTAAGAGTCAGAGGTCAATCGTTAGCTTTGGTTGTTGGACTCTCTCCAAGCTGGGCTAATTGGTTGAATGCGCTCTAACCATATTAAAACTATGTCCTGATTAATGGGTTGGCTTTAACCTGGAGCATCGGCTTGTTGGACTCTCTCCAAGGTCGATGTAAAGGGAGGTGAAGTTGGGTGCTATGCATATGATGCATACTTGTTAATGTGTTAACAACCCGATGTATGTGTGAACATTCAATTAGTTGATAGCACATTGTGATAGTTGCATATACGTGATATGCAATCGGTATAGTTGATACCTACCGTCGTAGTTATGAATGGCTTGTTGGACTCTCTCCAAGGTTGTTCATAACTATGATGGATATCAGCCCATTCGGAGATGGACCTACAATCTCCCGAAGTGATTTTGGGGTTTTTGAAATTCGAAAAATGAATGGGATTTATAAATGTATATTGATGCATTTTGAAATCATTTTCTCATATATGCTCGTTTTGTATTTCTAGGTCAATAAATTGATCATGACGTCTTTGAATTTGCGCACTATTTTGGATTCGAACAAACTGACTGGGCCTAACTTCCTGGACTGGCTTAGAAACCTGAGAATTGTTCTCAAGGCGGAAAAGCTTGCATATGTCCTTGAAGAGCCTCTGCCTGACCGTCCTCAGGACGATGCAACCTGCACCAAATGTTGGTCTATCGAAGCATGTGGCGATTCTCGAGCCGCGAGTTGCATCATGCTAGCGGCGATGGTACCGAGCCGAAGCGGCATGAGCATATGGATGCTAACACTATGGTCTTCCATCTTCATGAGTTGTTCGATGAGCAAGCGAGATCCAAAGGTTCGAGGTCTCTAGGCTCCTCTTCACCACGAAGATGCAAGAAGGTTCGCTCAGAAAGTACAGTTTGTGCTAAAGATGAATGGGTACATCGAGCGGCTAGCTACCCTCGGTTTTGTGATGGATCATGAGTTAAGTATTGACTTAATTCTGCATTGTTTGTCCAAGAGTTTCTCGCAATTTGTGATGAACTATCGGATGAACAAATTGGAATCCACCATTCCCGAGCTCCTCAATATCTTGTCAAGACTGTGGAGCCTTACATGAAGCATGAGGAGAAGGCGGTTCTCATAGTTGATTCCTCAAAGAAAGGTTCTAAGAGGAAGGCAAAAGAACAGAAGAAAGGAAAGAAAAAGGCAAAGAAGGCGGAACCAGCGCAAAAGGGCACTTGCCATCACTGTGGCAAGGAAGGCCACTGGCGAAGAAACTGCAAGATTTATCTTGAGTCCATGAAGAAGAAGAAGGCATCCGATGCCTCATCCTCTTCAGGTATCTTCGTTATTGATTGTCATTCTATTTCCTTAGACACTTGGGTATTGGATACTGGGTGTAGCTCACATATATGTAATGACATACAGGGGCTAAGGAATAGAAGAAGACTTGTCAGAGGGGAGTCAAATATGCGAGTTGGCAATGGAGCAAAGGTTGCTGCGGTCGCCATCGGAACTTATTTGCTGAAGCTCCCTAGTGGACTAGTCTTGGAACTGGACAATTGCTATTATGTTCCTTCTCTAATAAAGAACATTGTTTCTATTTCCTGCTTAAATAGAAATGGTTTCCATTTAACGTTTAGTAACAATTGTTGTTATATAACTTTGAATGGCGTACTTTATGGAACTGGAACTTTGAGTAATGGCATTTATACGTTGGACGTATCCAGTGACATCTTCAATATCGAAGCGAGCAACACGCGTGCTCGAAAGGATAATCGCATAGACTCCTATATGTGGCATTGTCGTCTTGGCCATATAAGCAAGAAACGCATGTCCGAATTACACCGATGTGGAATTCTGGAATCGTTTGAATTGGATTCATACGATACATGCGAATCATGCTTAAAAGGCAAGATGACTAAGTTACCTTTTACGGGAAAAGGTGAACGAGTGGGAGAGTTACTAGGTTTAGTACATACTGATGTATGTGGACCTATGTCAACTCAAGCATTAGGAGGCTATAGCTACTTCATTACCTTCACCGATGATCACTCACGGTTTGGGTATGTGTTCTTGATGAAACACAAGTCTGAAGCCTTTGAAAGGTTCAAAGAATTCAGAAATGAAGTAGAGAAACAACATGACAAGAGTATTAAAATACTTCGATCGGATCGAGGTGGTGAATACTTAAGTCAAGAGTTTCTTGATTATCCAAGAGACAATGGCATATTGTCTCAATGGACTCCGCCCTATACACGTCGGTCAATGATGAATCATCGACTCTTCCCAAGTCCTTTTGGGGTTATGCACTTGAGACAATTTGTTTACTTGTTAAGCAGAATGCCTACCAAGGTAGTCTCTACTACTCCATATGAGATATGGAATAGTAGAAACCTCATGTATCTTACTTGAAGATATGGGGTTGTCTGCTTATGTAAGCGGTATGTCGGACAAATTGGATGCTAAATCGATAAATGTCTATTTATTGGATACCCTAAGGAAACAAGGGGTTACCAATTCTATCATCTGTGGAACAAAGGTGTTTGTTTGAGGCATCTTTGTGTTTCTAGAAAGAGTTTCTCTTGCAAGAAAGCAGTGGGAGTGTCGTCGAGCTTGAGGAGGCTCGAGAGACTCAAATAGACATTGATGAGATACAGTGAAGCACCTGTGAGATAACTCATAGTGATGAGCAATCAATTTGGACCTATTGTAACACCACATCTTCGTAGATCACGGTAGAACACATAATATTCTGAGAGATATGGATTTCGTAAGTGAATCGAGCAGCGTGTTACTCATTGATGATGAGAGCCTACAGTTATGAAGAAGTCTTGACAAGTTGAAAGGGATAAGTGGCTTGGTGCCATGAAGTCGGAAATGGATTCCATGTATGAAAACCAAGTTTGGAACTTGGTTGACCCACTGAAGGCATAAAGCCTATAGGGTGCAAGTGGGTTTTCAAGAAGAAAACCGACATGGATGGTAATGTGATTACCTATAAGGCTAGATTGGTGGCGAAGGATATCGTCAAAAACAAGGTGTTGATTATGATGGCGAAACCTATTACTTTGTAGCTATGCTTAAATCCATTCGGATGCTCTGGCCATAGCGGCTCATTATGATTATGAGATATGGCGGATGGATGTAAAACGGCTTTCCTTAATGGAAACACCTCGAGGGCGTGTATATGATCTGACTGAGGTTTCACATCGGTTGATAAAACCAAGGTATGCAAATTGGCGATCCATTTATGGATTGAAGCAAGCATCGAGGCTGGAATATCCGTTTTGATGAGGCGATCAAAAGTTTGATTTCTCACAAAATCGAGACCTTGTGTGTACAAGAAGGTTAGTGGGAGTGCGATCGTGTTCCTAGTATTGTATGTCGATGACATATTACTTATAGGAAGCGATGTGTCCATCTTCTGATCGATTAAGGTTTGGTTATCCAAGACATTCTCCATGAAAGACACAGGAGAAGCAACCTACATCCTTGGGATTAAGATCTATAGAGATAGATCGAAGCAGTTGCTTGGTCTTTCGCGATCTACATATATAGCCGAGTGCTAAAGAGGTTTAGCATGTCGGAATCAAGAAAGGTTATCCTACCCATCGGGCATGGGGTACACCTTCGAAGTCTATGTGTCGCGCCGAAGGCGAGAGGATTTGCATGAGTAAGATTCCTATGCATCATAATAGGATCTATCATGTATGCTATGTTATATACGAGGCCCGATGTATCGTATGCTCACGAGTGTCACGGCGGATACGATCCGATCGAGAATGGATCATTAGGCGGTATTAAGGCGATCCTTAAGTACTTGAGAAGAACTAAGGATGTGTTCCTAATATATGGAGAAGGGACATGGTGATACGGGTATCTGGATGCGACTTCGAACGGACAAGGATGATTCGGTCTCGATGCGGATCGTGTTCACCTTGAATAGAAGCGCGATGAGTTGGAAAAGTTCCAAACAAGAGGCATGGCGGATTCTACCGCGAGGCGAGAATATATTGCGGCCGGAAGCGTGAAAGGCGGTTTGGATCAAGAAGTTCGTTTATGAACTTGGTGTGATTCGGCCATTGTTGAAGCAATCGGTCTCTGCGACAACAATGGAGCAATTACCTGACGAAAGAGCCAAGGTCTCATCAACGATCAAACATGTGCCGCCGCTATCATCTTATCGGAGAGATCATCGGTAGGAAGGAAATACAAATCGAGAAAATTCCCCTTTGAAAGGAACTTGGCGGATCCCTTGACTAAGCATTACCTCAAAGCAAGTTTGAGGGTCATGTTAGACTTATGGTATTGGATCTGCATTAGGCCAAGTGGAAGTCTGTTAGTAATATATGAGAGATGTCCTAAGGCAATCGCCTTATGTATGAACCATTTATATGATAAATGAAGATTCACTATTTGAGTATACATGTTTTATGTATTTGATTGGATCTTAAACTCATTTCTTGAATGTCACGATACGATTCACGGCATGAGAGAATTTGTGATTGGATCACAACTAGTGAGTATCTCTACATGTGTAATTGTGATGTATCGGAATTATCCTAGTCGATGAATTGATGGATTTGGACACCATCAATTACGAGACTACGAGTATACTCCTTGGTGTATCCAAGCGGTGATTCTCCTTTGGTGGAGACATAGATGTCAGGAGTTAATACGTGGATGCTAGTTATGGTAACTAGTTCATTGGAGTGACCAGTAAGACTTCATATGGTTCTCTGCATATATAGATATGTCAATGAAGTTCTTACTGTGGCTTAAGTGCGATGTTCCTTTGACTTGCGGTATTCAAGTCATCTTGATCATGGAGACTTATGCTTTGACATCTTAAGCAAACATCTCTAAGGAGATGTGGCCCCGGGATGATTGGGTATAAGTCGAAGTGATCGAAGGTGTTTGAATAGCCTATAAAGGATTCACCACTCCTTGCGAGGAGATGTATACCCATGGCCTCTCGTCGGATTGTTACTAAAGTCTTTGGCCAAAGCATTACATGTTTAGAGTAAGGTACTCTTGATACATGTGGAGTAACTAGAATCCGTGGGGCGAGAAATGATACTTGGGCTAGGTGTGGCGTAGTCGACCTAGTGAGGGACACAATAGACCATGTCTGAACCAAGTGGGTATAAGATGAGTGAAGGAATGGGGCCGCGATTCATTCGAGCTCTTGAAGGGTTTGAAATAGTTACGGATCAGCGTTGATCTTTTGGTTAATTGGGGATCATGATGTACTACTAGGTGCCACTCATGATCGTTCTATAATTAATGGTTAATTATAGGCGGCCAGCATAAACCGAGAACCTATTTGGTCACCGCTGCGAGTGTAATCCAAAGGATTTAAAGCGAGCTTGAGAATGGGATTCTCGGACCGAGAGAAACTATGTTTGGTTGGACCAAACATAAGCGAGCATGAAATTGTTTGATCGCAATGGAGGCGTGGATGGGCGGTGTCTTATGAAGACATAATGGATGAACCAAAATGGTTTGGTTCTAATCCAATGGATAAGAATAAACCAAAGGGTTTGGTTTATATTAAACGAATGAACCAAAGGTTGGTTCGGTTCGTTTTAACTTAAAATAAACCATCATGGTTTGGTTTATTTTAACTTATCTTAATGGCGCGGGTTAACGGGCTTTATGGATATGATCCATTAACCATTAAGAGAATTAGTTCTCTATAAAATAGGGCTTAAAGGGATAACCTAATCCTAATCAACCTAAGTTTTGCGCCCAACATCCTCCTTGTGGCGAAGTTGCCAACCTCCTTGCCTTGCCGCCCCCAGCTCCTCCAACGGTGTCGAAGCTTCCTTCCTCCTTGGCGTCGAGCTGCTGGATCCTCCTTAGGTTTGGCATCAAGGTGAGCACTTGGTTCCTTGTTGGCGGCGCCTATCTCCTCCACCAAGCTGTCCAGTTTTCTGGACAGCTTCTTCCTCTCGTCGTCGTTTGGGCGGCGGTTGGTGCTCCGACAGCGGCTAACTTACGAGATTTGATCTCGGTAATCCTCTGAGTGGAGGATGAAGGATTCGTCAATCGGTTGTGAATACCTCTCGGAGAAGCAAGTCTTGAGAACTTGTTTTAGGATCGAATTTGGATTGGATCGTGATCATCTCTCGATCACGTCGTCTTCAACACGAGGCTAGTAACCCGTCACGAAGGCGAAGCTCGTGACTTAAGCGAAGTCATCCCGAGGAGCTCGGCGTGGATACGGATAGAGACGATTCTTACGAGGATCGTTCCGGTTGATGCCGTTCCCGCTACACGTCATACGGAAGGTATAACGTAGTTTAATTTCCTTATATTGCAAATTTTAATTTACGGTTATGTCTACACTTGTTGTAATAGCTTGCGTGTGTTGTGTGTGTTGTAATAAATAGGAGTATTTATTATTTTTATTGCTTCCGCTGTGCTCATGTTTACGAAACATGATCGAACACACACACGCCGCGGTGCCGGAAACCCAACAGTGGTATCAGAGCCCAGGTTGTGTTTCGACATAAACGTAAAAATGTTTTTGCGATAGTCATAATGTATTTCTGGAAATTTTCTAAATTTTGGAAATTTAGAAGTATTTATGGAAATTTTTCAATTTTGGAAAGTCTAGAAGTATTTATGAAAATCTTCCACTTTTGGAAAGTTGGAAGTATTTATGGAAATTGATATTTTCCATAAATAAAATATTTGATTAGATTCTGGAAATTTGTTTCCTAATTTAATCTTGATTTGATTTGGGAAATCAAATCTTAAAATATTTTATTTCCATAAGTAGTTTTAATGATTTAGGAAATTGGTTTCCTAAATAGATTTTCCTTAATCAAATAATTCCATGAATAAAATATGTGATTAGATTTGGAAATTTGTTTCCTAATTTAATTATGATTTGATTTGGAGAATCAAATCTTAAACATATTTTATTTCCATAAATAGTTATGACATATAAGGAAATTATATACATGACATAATTGTATGCCATGTAATTGCATTAGATGCATAACATTATGCCATGCGTGTCGTGACATGTAGATGTATGCCATGTATGCCATGCCATGTAGATAATAGTTATTTGCATGCAAAGAGGATGAGACATAAAAACCCTTAATCAATATTAAAGATTATACCTTCCATTAATATGGTTAGAACCCGAGTTACATTTCTTGTTTGGGTTGTTGGACTCTCTCGAGCCCGGCTCGAACACGAATATGTTCAAACCATGGAATAGTTTAATACTAATATGGTAAGAGTCGAGGTCAATCGTTAGCTTTGGTTGTTGGACTCTCTCAAGCTGGGCTAATTGGTTGAATGCGCTCTAACCATATTAAAACTATGTCTGATTAATGGGTTGGCTTTAACACGCATCGGCTTGTTGGACTCTCTCAAGGTCGATGTAAAGGGAGGTGAAGTTGGGTGCTATGCATATGATGCATACTTGTTAATGTGTTAACAACCCGATGTATGTGTGAACATTCAATTAGTTGATAGCACATTGTGATAGTTGCATATCGTGATATGCAATCGGTATAGTTGATACTACTACCGTCGTAGTTATGAATGGCTTGTTGGACTCTCTCCAAGGTTGTTCATAACTATGATGGATATCAACCATTCGGAGATGGAACCTACAATCTCGAAGTGATTTTGGGGTTTTGAAATTCGAAAAATGAATGGGAT
The DNA here is from genome assembly GCA_025175895.1 of Wurfbainia villosa. Taxonomy (NCBI): domain Eukaryota; kingdom Viridiplantae; phylum Streptophyta; class Magnoliopsida; order Zingiberales; family Zingiberaceae; genus Wurfbainia; species Wurfbainia villosa. The sequence continues at coordinate 29,092,596 of CM045992.1, read as the reverse complement.
TTATAAATGTATATTGATGCATTTTAAAATCATTTTCTCATATATGCTCGTTTTGTATTTCTAGGTCAATAAATTGATCATGGCGTCTTTGAATTTGCGCACTATTTTGGATTGAACAAACCAGTGGGCCTAACTTCTGGGTGGCTTAGAAACACGAGAATTGTTCTCAAGGCGGAAAAGCTTGCATATGTCCTTGAAGAGCCTCTTCTGGCCGTCCTAAGGGCGATGCAACTCGGACCAAATGTTGGTCTATCGAAGCATGTGTGGTCTGGTGGCGGTTGCATCATGCTAGCGGCGATGGTACTGCGAAGCGGCATGAGCATATGGATGCTAACACTATGGTCTTCCATCTTCATGAGTTGTTCGATGAGCAAGCGAGATCCGAAAGGTTCGAGGTCTCTAGGCTCCTCTTCACCGAAGATGCAAGAAGGTTAAATGCGTAGTACATTTTGCTAAAGATGAATGGGTACATCGGCGGCTAGCTACCCTCGGTTTTGTGATGGATCATGAGTTAAGTATTGACTTAAGTGCATTGTTTGTCAAGAGTTTCGCAATTTGTGATGAACTATCGGATGAACAAATTGGAATCCACCATTCGAGCTCCTCGATATCTTGAAGGCTGTGGAGCCTTACGTGAAGCATGAGGAGAAAGGCGGTTCTGATAGTTGATTCCTCAAAGAAAGGTTCTAAGAGGAAGGCAAAAGAAACGAGAAGAAAGGAAAGAAAAAGGCAAAGAAGGCGGAACCAGCGCAAAAGGGCACTTGCCATCACTGTGGCAAGGAAGGCCACTGGCGAAGAAACTGCAAGATTTATCTTGAGTCCATGAAGAAGAAGAAGGCATCAGATGCCCCATCCTCTTGGTATCTTCGTTATTGATTGTCATTCTATTTCCTTAGACACTTGGGTATTGGATCTTGGGTGTAGCTCACATATATGTAATGACATACAGGGCTAAGGAATAGAAGACTTGTCGAGGGGAGTCAAATTATTTGCGAGTTGGCAATGGAGAAAAGGTTCTTTGCGGTCGCCATCGGAACTTATTTCTTTGAAGCTCCTAGTGGACTAGTCTTGGAATGGACAATTGCTATTATGTTCCTTCTCTAATAAAGAACATTGTTTCTATTTCACCTTAAATAGAAATGGTTTCCATTTAACGTTTAGTAACAATTGTTGTTATATAACTTTGAATGGCGTACTTTATGGAATGGAACTTTGAGTAATGGCATTTATCGTTGGGCGTATCCGGTGACATCTTCAATATCGAAGCGAGCAACACGCATGCTCGAAGGATAATCGCATAGACTCTATATGTGGCATTGTCGTCTTGGCCATATAAGCAAAAGCATGTCCGAATTACACCGATGTGGAATTGCGGAATCGTTGAATTGGATTCATACGATACATGCGAATCATGCTTAAAAGGCAAGATGACTAAGTTACCTTTACGGGAAAAGGTGAGCAGTGGGAGAGTTACTAGGTTTAGTACATGATGTATGTGGACCTATGTCAACTCAAGCATTAGGAGGCTATAGCTACTTCATTACCTTCACCGATGATCACTCACGGTTTGGGTATGTGTTCTTGATGAAACACAAGTCTGAAGCCTTTGAAAGGTTCAAAGAATTCAGAAATGAAGTAGAGAAACAACATGACAAGAGTATTAAAATACTTGATCGGATCGAGGTGGTGAATACTTAAGTCAGAGTTTCTTGATTATCCAAGAGACAATGGCATATTGTCTCAATGGACTCCGCCCTATACACCACACATAATGGTGTATCGAGGCGTAACAGGACCTTGTTGGACATGGTCAGTCAATGATGAATCATCGACTCTTCCCAAGTCCTTTTGGGGTTATGCACTTGAGACATTTGTTTACTTGTTAAGCAGAATGCCTACAGGTAGTCTCAACTACTCCATATGAGATATGGAATGGTAAGAAACCTCATGTATCTTACTTGAAGATATGGGGTTGTCTGCTTATGTGAAGCGCCAGTATGTACAAATTGGATGCTAAGTCGATAAATGTCTATTTATTGGATACCCTAAGGAAACAAGGGGTTACCAATTCTATCATCTGTGGAACAAAAGGTGTTTGTTTCAAGGCATCTTTGTGTTTCTAGAAAGAGTTTCTCTTGCAAGAAAGCGATTGGGAGTGTCGTCGAGCTTGAGGAGGCTCGAGAGACTCAAATAGACATTAATGAGATACGGTGAAGCACATGCTGATGAGCAATCAATTTGGACCTATTGTAACACCACATCTTCGTAGATCAGTAGAACACGCAATATTCACGAGAGATATGGATTTCGTAAGTGAATCGAGCGACGTGTTACTCATTGATGATGAGGAGCCTACCAGTTATGAAGAAGTGCTGACAAGTTCAGAAAGGGATAAGTGGCTTGGTGCCATGAAGTCGGAAATGGATTCCATGTACGAAAACCAAGTTTGGAACTTGGTTGACCCACCTGAAGGCATAAAGCCTATAGGGTGCAAGTGGGTTTTCAAGAAGAAAACCGACATGGATGGTAATGTGATTACCTATAAGGCTAGGTTGGTAGCAAAAGGATATCATCAAAAACAAGGTGTTGATTATGACGAAACCTATTCGCCTGTAGCTATGCTTAAATCCATTCGGATGCTCCTGGCCATAGCGGCTCATTATGATTATGAGATATGGCAGATGGATGTGAAAACAGCTTTCCTTAATGGAAACCTGCTCGAGGACGTGTATATGATACAGCCTGAGGGTTTCACATCGGTTGATAAAACCAAGGTATGCAAATTGCGACGATCCATTTATGGATTGAAGCAAGCATCCAGGAGCTGGAATATCCGTTTTGATGAGACGATCAAAAAGTTTAATTTCTCACAAAATCCAGACGAACCTTGTGTGTACAAGAAGGTTAGTGGGAGTGCAGTCGTGTTCCTAGTATTGTATGTCGATGACATATTACTTATAGGAAATGATGTGTCCATCTTCTGATCGATTAAGGTTTGGTTATCCAAGACATTCTCCATGAAAGACACAGGGAGAAGCAACCTACATCCTTGGGATTAAGATCTATAGAGATAGATCGAAGCGGTTGCTTTAGTCTTCGCATCTACATATATAGGCCGAGTGCTAAGAGGTTTAGCATGTCGGAATCCAAGAAAGGTTATCTGCCCATCGGGCATGGGGTACACCTTTGAAGTCTATGTGTGCGTAAGAAGGCGAGAGGATTTGCATGAGTAAGATTCCTATGCATCCGCATAGGATCTATCATGTATGCTATGTTATGTCGAGGCCCGATGTATCGTATGCTCGAGTGTCACGGCGGATACGATCGATCGAGAATGGATCATTGGGTGGTATTAAGGCGATCCTTAAGTACTTGAGAAGAACTAAGGATGTGTTCCTAATATATGGAGAAGGGGACATGGTGATACGCGGGTATACGGATGCGACTTCGAGACGGACAAGGATGATTCAGTCTCGATGCGGATCGTGTTCACCTTGAATGGGAGCGCGATGAGTTGGAAAAGTTCCAAACAAGAGGCATGGCGGATTCTACCCGAGGCGAGAATATGTGCGGCTTCGTAGCAAAGAGCGGTTTGGATCGAAGTTCGTTTATGAACTTGGTGTGATTCCGCCATTGTTGAAAGCAATACCGGTCATCTGCGACAACAATGGAGCAATTGCCTGGCGAAAGAGCCAAGGTCTCATCAACGATCCAAACATGTGCGCCGCTATCATCTTATCGGAGAGATCATCGAGGAAGGAAATACAAATCGAGAAAATTCCCTTTGAAAGGAACTTAGCGGATCCTTTGACTAAAGCATTACCTCAAAGCAAGTTTGAGGTCATGTTAGAGCTTATGGTATTGGATACCGTAGCGATTGGCATTAGGCCAAGTGAGAGTCTGTTAGTAATATATGAGAGATGTCCTAAGGCAATCGCCTTATGTATGAACCATTTATATGATAAATGAAGATTCACTATTTGAGTATACATATTTTATGTATTTGATTGGATCTTAAACTCATTTACTGAATGTCCACGATACGATTCACAGCATGAGAGAATTTGTGATTGGATCACAACTAGTGAGTATCTCTACATGTGTAATTGTGATGTATCGAATTATCCTAGTCAATGAATTGATGGATTTGGACACCATCAATTACAGCCGAGACTAGCACGAGTATACTCCTTGGTGTATCAAGCGGTGATTCTCCATTTGGAGACATAGTGATGTCGGAGTTGATCGTGGATGCTAGTTATGGTAACTAGTTCATTGGAGTGACCAGCCGTAAGACTTCATATGGTTTTCTGCATATATAGATATGTCAATGAAGTTCTTATTGTGGCTTAAGTGCGATGTTCCTTTGACTTGCGGTATTCAAGTCATCTTGATCATAGAGACTTATGCTTTGACATCTTAAGCAAACATCTCTAAGGAGATGTGGACCCGGGATGATTGGGTATAAGTCGAAGTGATCGAAGGTGTTTGAATAGCCTATAAAGGATTCACCACTCCTTGCGAGGAGATGTATACCTATGGCCTCTCGTCGGATTGTTACTAAAGTCTTTGGCCAAAGCATTACATGTTTAGAGTAAGGTACTCTTCGATACATGTGGAGTAACTAGAATCCGTAGGACGAGGAAATGATACTTGGGCTAGGTGTGACATAGTCGACCTAGTGAGGGTGACACTATAGACCATGTCTGAACCAAGTGGGTATAAGATGAGTGAAGGGAATGGGGCACGAATCATTCAAGCCTCTGAAGGGTTTGAGAAATAGTTCGGGATCAAGTTGATCTTTTGGTTAATTGGGGATCATGATGTACTACTAGGTGCCACTCATGATCGTTCTATAATTAATGGTTAATTATAGGCGGCCAACATAAACCGAGAACCTATTTGGTCACACGCACAACGAGTGTAATCCAAAGGATTTAAAACGAGCTTGAGAATGGGATTCTCAGACCGAGAGAAACTATGTTTGGTTGGACCAAACATAAAGCGAGCTTGAAATTGTTTCAGTCGCAATGGAAGCGTGGATGGGCAGTGTCTTATGAAGACATAATGGATGGAACAAAATGGTTTGGTTCTAATCCAATGGATAAGAATAAACCAAAGGGTTTGGTTTATTTTAAACGAATGAACCAAAAGTTGGTTCGGTTTGTTTTAACTTAAAATAAACCATCTTGGTTTGGTTTATTTTAACTTATCTTAATGGAGCGGGTTAACGGGCTTTATGGATATGATCCATTAACCATTAAGAGAATTAGTTCTCTATAAAATAGGGATTAAACCCTAACCCTAAACCTAATCCAATTTTGGCCGCCCAACATCAAGAGTTGCCGCCCAGCTTGAAGTTGCCGCCAAGCTTGTGTTGCCGCCCCGCCCACAGCTCCTCCAACCGGCGTCCAGAAGGCGGCTTCCTTCCTCCTCGCCGGCGTCGAGCTGCTGCCGGAAGAGTTCCGGCGATCCTCCTTAGGATTGGCATCAAGGTGAGCACTTGGCTTTGTTGGCGGCGCCTATCTCCTCCACCAAGCTGTCCAGTTTTCTGGACAGCTTCTTCTCCTTCGGGCGTCGTTTGGGCGGCGGTTAGTGCTCGACAGCGGCTAACATACCGGGGATTTGATCTCCGGTTATCCTCTGAGGTGGAGGACGAAGGATTCGTCAATCGGTTGACGAATACCTCTCCGGAGAAGCAAGTCTTGAGGACTTGTTTTAGGTCCGAATTTGGATTCGGATTGTGATCATCTCTCGATCACGTCGTCTTCAACACGAGGCTAGTAACCCGTACGAAGACGAAGCTCGTGACTTAGCGAAGTCATCCCGAGGAGCTCGGCGTGGATACGGATAGAGACGATTCTTACGAGGATCGTTCCGGTTGATGCCGTTCCCGCTACACGTCATACGGAAGGTATAACGTAGTTTAATTTCCTTATATTGCAAATTTTAATTTACGGTTATGTCTACACTTGTTGTAATAGCATGCGTGTGTTGTGTGTGTTGTAATAAATAGTAGTATTTATTATTTTTATTGCTTCCGCTGTGCTCATGTTTACGAAACATGATCGAACACACACACGCCGCGGTGCCGGAAACCCAATACGAACTACCTCACCAACCCCCATAAATTAATATGGGCTCCATATATTATTTGTACATCCATCTCCCCGTGTTTAAGATATTGAATGGTTATAGGAAATTATCTAGGAGCATGTGTACTTCCACAGCGGTAAGGCACATAATCCGAAATAATTGTTTTAGTATCGTGTAATGGTGCACACTTAGATGCAAATAAAAGTATCCTCCCCATCGGAGTCACTGCTTTTATTTGTAAAGCCAAAGAGAAACCAACTATTAATTTTATTTGTCAAAAAGTAAGGTTGACAAGATAATAAAATTTATGGGTAAAACCTCCTCCTACAAATGTAGGTTTCGTATACGTCCACACAGCGTGGCATACGAAATTCTCGGTGATTTGAGGTGTTGGTTGATTTCGGGATTTTATTGTTTTGAGGAATCAATAATATTTGAAATCTAATATTTTAATCATTGTGATTCTTAGGATTTTCAAATGGCTTTCAACCCACTTACTATAATGCTAAAGGAAACAAACTTACTGTACCCAAATAATAATGATTGGAAAAGAAATTTGGATAGTGTCTTAACTGTCGATGAGTGTCCTCCTAGGCCTGCGGATGATTCTGGGAAAAAGGAACTTTTCGGATACCAAAATCGAGCTGCTAGGCAGGAAGCCATGGTTGCTCAGAAGGTTTCTACTTCTAAGCCAAAAGGCAAGAAGAAGAAGAAACAAGGTAGAGCAAAGGTGGTGGGAGGATCTCAGGGAGTGAAGAAGCCGAAAGGCAAGTGCTTCACTTGTAGACAGACTGGACATGGGAAGAAAGACTTCCCCTTCCTAAAGCAGAACAAAGGTATATCTTCTGCCTTAGTCGTTGAAACATGTTTAGTGGTGTTATCTACCGGTACCTGGTGTGTAGATACGGGAGCCACTGATCATGTCTGTAATTCTTTACAGGGGTTCTAGGAAACCCGACGACTAGCTAGAGGAGAAATTACCGTCTACATGGGCAATGCTACAAAGGTAGCGGCTATTGCAGTGGGAGACGTTTATTTATCGTTTGATAGAAATAAAGTTTTGGTTTTGAGAAATTGTCTTTATGTACCTACATTTAGAAAGAATTTGATTTCGGTTTCTAAATTGTTTATGGATGGATATTCTATTTCTTTTAATGACAGAGTTGTTATAAAAAGAAATAGAGAGATTATCTGTTCAGGTACATTGGTTGGCAATTTGTATACTCTTGAACCAAAAACTCCCACGATGCATATAGAAGTAAATAACTCATCTTCTAAATCTAATAAGAGAAAAGAACCTTCGCAAATGAACAAAACATATCTTTGGCATCTAAGGCTTGATCATATTAACCTAAGTAGAATTCAAAGGTCGATAGCTGATGGACCTTTGGGTTCATTAGTGGTGGAGGATCTCCCAACCTGCGAATCTTGCTTGGAAGGTAAAATGACTAAGAGGCCTTTCAAGGCCAAGGGGTATAGAGCCAAAGATGTGTTAGAATTGGTTCATTCTGATTTGTGCGGTCCTATGTCTATCCAGGCAAGAGGTGGCTTTGAATACTTCGTCTCTTTTATAGACGATTATTCAAGGTATGGATATATTTACTTGATGCGCCGCAAGTCTGAATGCTTTGACAGGTTCAAAGAATTCAAGGCTGATGTGGAGAACCGTCAAGGTAAAAGTATCAAGACATTACGATCTGATCGTGGTGGCGAGTACCTCTTGGGAGAGTTTAGGAGTTACTTATTAGAGGCTGGGATTCAATCCCAATTGTCTGCACCTGGCACACCCCAGCAGAATGGTGTAGCGGAGCGAAGGAATAAGACTCTTATGGAGATGGTCAGATCGATGATGAGTTATTCTGAGTTACCTGTTTGTTACGGGGGTATATGCAGATACGACAATGTATACTGAACTTGATTCCATCCAAATCGTACCTTCTACCCTAGAGAATTGTGGGTGGTGAAAGCCTCTGAGACATATTCAGAATATGGGGAGTCCGGCACATGTTTGAAGGTGATCTTGATAAGTTGGAACCTCGCATGCAGTATGCATGTTTGTTGGCTACCCTAAGGGAACGAAAGGTGGTTTGTTTTATAATCCTAGAGATCAGAGGGTGATCGTTAGCACGAGCCTTGATTTCTAGAGGAGGATTATGTAATGAACCACAAGCCCAAGAGTAGGATTGTTCTTGAGGAGTTGAGAAGTCCGAGCAGTTCCATCGGTACAAGAGGAGACACCACAAGTCATTTGCCGCGTGTCATAGAGCATACCACAGCGAGGCACCTCGTCGTAGTGGGAGGTTGTTAGACAACCCGATAGATTCATGTTTTTGGGAGAGTCTTGGACTTAGTCACAGTGAACATGAACTGATCCTGGACATATGGCGAGGCAATCCAAGATAGAGATCGATATCTTGGCAGAGCGATGAATTCAGTGATAGAATCTATGGATTCTAATCAGTGCAGGAGCTAGTAGAGCCACCCGATGGTGTAAAAACCATTGGATGCAAGTGGATCTACAAGAGAAAGAGAGGAGTAGGCAGGAAGGTTGAGACCTTCAAAGCTAGGCTTGTTGCGAAAGGGTATACTCGGAAGAGGGTATCGATTATGAGGAGACCTTTTGCTTGTTTGCTCTTAAGTCTATCCAGGATTCTCTTATCTATAGCTGCTCATATGGATTATGAGATTTGGCGGATGGATGTCAAGGCGGCTTTCCTTAATGGAAGTCTTGAGGAGAACATCTATGTCACGGCAACGGAGGATTCATTGCTAAAGGCAAAGAGCATCTTGTATGTAAGCTTAATCGGTCCATTTATGGATTGAAGCAAGCTTCTAGATCTTGGAACATCCGCTTTGATGAGGTAATCGGTCATATGGATTTATTTAAAGTCGGATGAGCCTTGTGTATACAAGAGATGTAGGGAAGCGTAGTGGTGTTTCTTGTACTATCGTAGATGACATTTTGTTAGTTGGAAACAATATCAAAGTGTTATCGAGGCGTAAGGGTATGGTTGTCCAAACAGTTTGACATGAAGGACTTGGGAGAAGTGAGACACATCCTTGGGATCAAAGTTATAAGGGATCGCAAGAAAAGGATGTTGTGCTAATCTCAAGCTTCATACATTGACACTATCCTTGCTCATTTTAGCATGCAGAACTCCAAGAAAGGTTTTCTACCTTTTAGGCATGGAGTTCCTTTATCTAAAGAGATGTGTCCCAAAACATCAAAGGAGATAGAGGACATGAAGGCGGTTCCTTATGCTTGGCGATGGAAGCCTTATGTATGCTATCTATGCTATGTCGAGATCGGATATACGCTTTGCAGTGGGCATGGTTAGCGAATATCGAGTAATCCGAGATAGGGACATTGGTGTGGTAAAGCATATATTGAAGTACACGAGAAGGACTAGGGATTATATCTTTGGTTTTACAGGCGGATCAATTAGTCCTGTGGGTTACAGTTGATTTCCAATCAGATAGGGACAAGAGTAAGTCTACCTCGGGGTTTGTGTTTACTTTTGGAGGTGGAGCCATAGTATGGAGGAGTGTCAAGAAGAAATGCGTGGCGGACTCTACCATGGAAGCTGAGTATGTGGCAGCCTCTGAGGTAGCCAAGGAAGTTGTATGGCTCAGGAACTTCTTGATGGACTTGGATGTGATTCGTGGTTTGCCCAGAACTATCACAATTTATTGTGATAACAGTGGTGCAGTTGCAAACTCGAAGGAACCACGAGCCCATAAGGCGAGTAAACACATAGAGCGCAAGTACCACCTTATACGAGAGATCGTAAAGCGAGGAGAAGTTGCTGTGGCCAAGATTGCATCAGAGGATAACCTGGCGTATCCATTCACTAAGGCCCTTCCAGCAAAAGCGTTTGATAGGCATGTGGAGGACATGGGGATCAGATGTATGGCAGTGTGATGACGGCATAGTCTTTTAGTATAAGTGGGAGATTTTTGGAATGTATACTGAAAGCCTAGATCTTTTTGTATGAATATTTTATTTTGAAATAAGAATCACATGATCATTTTTTGCACTTTATATATTTATATGTGTGCATATTGTATAATATTTTACATTGTAGATAACATGGTGCTTGGTGTGGCACAGAAGATCATGTTATCAGTCCCTTGTAAAATATAAGTAGAGGCTCACAACCAAGATGGTTTTGGACAAACCATTGACATGGTTGTAGTGTAGCTTGGTATTGTTTTGTCTTGAACATAGAGTTACACTAGTACACTTAGGTGTATTGAGCAGGACCGACATAGAGGTGATTCAATTTATTGCTGACTACATAATTGAATCGGACCTCGGATATTATGTTGTACATGCTCTTAATCCCGATATAATAACGGGCACATGTACTTAGTATTTATTTCTTTGATTTACCAGAGGGTGAGATTTAGATGGATTAAATCAATATGCCCGGTAAGTTGAGAAATAATATTATTTACATGGTGTGCTGTTGATTATAGGAGGAAACCATGTCCTATATATTAGGTTGATGATGTCCCCTTGAGGAGCTCATAAGGTTCATCATGTAAACCCAGCTGGTTGACTTAGTCAATATGATGATAAGGTTGAGTGGTACTACTCGAGGAATTAGATGTTAATTAATTGATGGTCAGTAAATCAATTAATTGACGGACATTCGATATCTTAAACACGGGGAGATAAATGTACAAATAATATATGGAGCCCATATTGATTTATGGGGGTTGGTGAGGTAGTTCAATGATGATCCTCTAGTGGAATGGAACATCCTTGATGGATCAAGTTTGTGCGGTTCCAATCCATCGGGTGGCCAAGATCCAACTCCTCCTTATGGTCCCTATCGTAGCCTAATATAATCCTTGTGAAGTCTACATCCAAGAATGTAAAACAAAACCTAGAACCAACGGTTGGGATTAAATCCCTAGATCCGATGGTTAGGATGAAACCCTAGAATTGACGGTTGGGATTAAATCCCTAGATCCGACGGTTGGGATAAAACCCTAGATCTGACGGTTGGGATGAAACCCTAGATTCGACGGTTGGGATGAAATCCTAGATCGGGCGGTTGGGATGAAACCCTAGATCCGACGGTTGGGATAAAACCCTAGATCCGACGGTGGAGATTAAATCCCTAGATCCGACGGTGGAGATTAAAGGAGGCTTAAGCCCAATTATATATATAGATGGCTAAGGCCTGGGTGGCACAAAAAAATTGATAGAGAATTAGGGTTTGGCTCTTCCACAAGTGGGCGGTAAGGTTTGGGAGCTAGGGTTCTTGGGCGGCAACCTTCCTCCTCCAAGAAGTTGCCGGCGCCCAACCTTCTTCCATCTAGACTTGGCCGGCGCCCATTCTCAAGGCCTCTCTCTTATTCCTTAGCCGGCGGTTCTCCTTCCATTGGTGGCCGGTGTTCATCTTCCTCCCTTTCTCCTTGGTGGCCGGCGGCAACCCTTCTTCAAGTTGGCCGTCGCTTCATCCACTTGCTCCTTGGCCGGCGGTTGCACCAAATTCCCTAATTTGGTGGCTGGTTCTAGAAAGGATAGGTATTTGTTGGTTCTTCTCTTTGTTCGCAGAGGACAAGGTAGAGAAGAACGCGATCTAGAAGGCTTCTACTCGTGGAGGATCTTCGTCCACACGTCGTCCACGAGAAGGATAGGACATATGGTAGAAGATCGTAAGGTATAAAGTTTTATATCTTTATTTTCAGATATGAGAATGTTCTTTTAATTGTCGATTATACAATTATGCGTATGTTTATATATTGTATAATCATGGACCCCGAAGATAAACACAAAAACCGGCGATCCGTCCGTCGTTTCTTCCGCGGCTAATCAACTAGAAGAGTTGTGTTGCTTGAACAACTAGTTTGTTCAAGCGACCACTCAAGTTGTTAGCACGACGACGAATAGGTTGTGCTAAGGAAACTCATCCCATCCGGATTAGTTCTTTCATTAATGAAAATTTTAATCCGGGGACATGGGAGCCAATGAGCCTCCTAAGCGACTCCCTTCACACCACTGTTATCACAATAAATTGTGATAGTTCTGGGCAAACCAGGAATCACATCTAAGTCCATCAAGAAGTTCCTGAGCCATACAGCTTCCTTGGCTGCCTCAGAGGTTGCCACATACTCAGCTTCCATGGTAGAGTCCGCCACGCATTTCTGCTTGACACTCCTCCATACTATGGCTCCACCTCCAAAAGTAAACACAAACCCCGAGGTAGACTTACTCTTGTCCCTATCTGATTGGAAATCCGAATCCGTGTAACCCACAGGGACTAATTGATCTGCCCGGTAAACCAGCATATAATCCCTAGTCCTTCTCAGGTACTTCAATATATGCTTTACCGCAGTCCAATGTCCCTGTCCAGGATTACTCTGATATCTGCTAACCATGCCCACGACAAAGTAGATATCCGATCTCGTACATAGCATAGCATACATAAGGCTTCCTACTGCCGAAGTATAAGGGACCGCCTTCATGTCCTCTATCTCCTTTGATGTTTTGGGACACATCTCTTTAGATAAAGGAACTCCATGCCTAAAAGGTAGAAAACCTTTCTTGGAGTTCTCCATGCTAAAACGAGCAAGGATAGTGTCAATGTATGAAGCTTGAGATAAGCACAACATCCTTTTCTTGCGATCCCTTATAACTTTGATCCCAAGGATGTGTCCCACTTCTCCCAACTCCTTCATGTCAAACTGTTTGGACAACCATACCCTTACGTCTGATAACACTTTGATATTGTTGCCAACTAACAAAATGGCATCTACGTATAGTACAAGAAACACCACTACGTTTCTGTCACATCTCTTGTATACACAAGGCTCATCTAGACTTTGAATAAATCCATATGACTGGATTACCTCATCAAAGCGGATGTTCCAAGATCTAGAAGCTTGCTTCAATCCATAAATGGACCGATTAAGCTTACATACAAGATGCTCTTTGCCTTTAGCAATGAATCCCTCTGGTTGCCTCATATAGATGTTCTCCTCAAGACTTCCGTTAAGGAAAGCTGTCTTGACATCCATCTGCCAAATCTCATAATCCATATGAGCAGCTATAGATAAGAGAATCCGGATAGACTTAAGCATAGCTACGGCGAAAAGGTCTCCTCATAATCGATAACCTCTTTCTGAGTATACCCTTTCGCAACAAGCCTAGCTTTGAAGGTCTCAACCTTCCCGTCTACTCCTCTCTTTCTCTTGTAGATCCACTTGCATCCAATGGTTTTTACACTATCGGGTGGCTCTACTAGCTCCCAGACCTGATTAGAATCCATAGATTCTATCTCTGAATTCATCGCTTTTTGCCAAGATACCATATCTCTATCTTGGATTGCCTCGTCATATGTCCAGGGATCGGGTTCATGTTCACTAGGGACTAAGTCCGAAGACTCTCCCAAAAACATGAATCTATCGGGTTGTCTAACAACCCTCCCACTACGCCGAGGTGCCTGCTGTGTATGCTCTGTGACACGCGGTGCAGAGACTTGTGGTGTCTCCTCTTGTACCTGTGGTACTGAAGTCGGGACTTCCCCTGTTAACTCCTCAAGAACAATCCTACTCGTGGGCTTGTGGTTCATCACATAGTCCTCCTCTAGAAATCTGGCATTCGTACTCATGATCACCTTCTGATCTCTAGGACTATAGAATAAACCACCCTTCGTTCCCTTAGGGTAGCCAACAAACAAGCGTACTTCTGTACGAGATTCCAACTTACCAGCATCTCCCTTCAGCACATGTGCTGGACTACCCCAAATCCGAATATGTCTTAGACTAGGCTTTCACCCAGTCCACAACTCTGTGGGAGTAGAGGGTACTGATTTAGATGGAACCAAGTTCAGAATGTGTGCTGTTATTTCCAAAGCAAACCCCCAGAACGAATCATGTAACTCAGAATAACTCATCATCGATCTGACCATCTCCATAAGAGTTCTATTCCTTCGCTCCGGCACACCATTCTGCTGGGGTGTGCCAGGTGCGGACAATTGGGATTGAATCCCAGCCTCTGATAAGTAACTCCTAAACTCTCCCAAGAGGTACTCGCCACCACGATCAGATCGTAATGTCTTGATACTTTTACCTTGATGGATCTCCACATCAGCCTTGAATTCTTTGAACCTGTCAAAACATTCAGACTTGCGGCGCATCAAGTAAATGTATCTATATCTTGAATAATCGTCTATAAAAGAGATGAAATATTTAAAACCACCTCTTGCCTGGATAGACATAGGACCGCACAAATCAGAATGAACCAATTCTAACACATCTTTGGCTCTATACCCCTTGGCCTTGAAAGGCCTCTGGGTCATTTTACCTTCCAAGCAAGATTCGCAGGTTGGAAGATCCTCCACCACTAATGAACCCAAAGGTCCATCAGCTACCAACCTTTGAATTCTGCTTAGGTTAATATGACCAAGCCTTAGATGCCAAAGATATGTTTGGTTCATTTGCGAAGGTTCTTTTCTCTTATTAGATTTAGAAGATGAGTTATTGATTTCTATTTGCATCGTGGGAGTTTTTGGTTCAAGAGTATATAAATTGTCAACCAATGTACCAGAACAGATAATCTCCCTATTCCTTTTTATAACCACTTTGTCATTAAAAGAAACAGAATATCCATCCAAAAATAATTTAGAAACAAAAATTAAATTCTTTCTAAAAGTAGGTACATAAAGACAATTTCTCAAAACCAAAAATTTATTCCTATCAAAAGATAAATAAATGTCTCCCACTACAATAGCCGCTGTTAGTGCAATCGGCCCAGGTCATGATTGACCAGGACTCGAGTTTGACTCGAGTGATGTTTTGATGTTCGACAAAAACATATGACAATGTAATTGTCATGGGAAAGTCCAAGTCTTGGTACTTGGCATTTGGTAAAGTCCAAGCATGGGTCTTGGCATAAAAAGTCCAACATGGGTTGGCAAGGGAAAGTCCAAGCTTGAGTCTTGGCATTTGAGAAGTCCAAGGGTTTGATATTGGCGGCGTAAAGTCCAAGCGGGAGTCTTGGCAGCATAAGTCCAATGATTGGCGGCGTAAAGTACAAGCGGAGTCTTGGCGGCGTAAGTCCAATGTGCCTTGGCGGTGTAGACACCGTTAGCATGACATAGCTGATGGAAGCACCTGAAGGCTAGCGCGATGGATGAACAAGTCATGGATGACTTGGAGGGATCCGAGAGACGTGAGGCTGATGGAGGTGGCTAGATGGCTTAGGTCTAGGCTAAGGGTGGTCTAGCAAGTATGGGGGAACCATACTTGGGCTAAAACCTCATGTTTGAGGTGTGCCAGTCGACTGGTTCCATGTGGCAGTCGACTGGACCGAGTCAACTAGGGTTTGACTGTGGGTTGTGGCCTAGCAACGCGCCAGGTGGGCAAGCGATCGATGATGGCTCGGCGATCGATCGTGATGATCGGTCGGTGCTCAAGAAATCGGCCACATAATGGAGTCGAGACTCGACTGGTCGAGTGAGGACTTAATCAGTCGACTGATGGGTATGATCAGTCGACTGATGGTAGATCCGTTGGACTTATCCAACGTGGATCTAGCCGTTGTCTCACGACAACAGTGGCATCAGTCGACTGATGGTCCCGATCAGTCGACTGATCGACTTTTTCCAGCACAGGTTGAAGCTTTATAAGGTGCTCGTGATAGAGGAAAAACTAGGAGTTTCTTGAGAGCATTTGGGGCGATTTGCTATTGCAAATCAGGGTCTCCAAGTTGATATCAAGCAACCAAGTGATCAAGCAATCCAAAGCTTTTGTAAAGTATTTTCTTTACTTGTATTGCTTTTGTATTTCATTATATTGCTTGTATTCATCTTGTATTACTATTGTATACATTGTATGAGGTTTCTCCACCTCCGGATTGTTCCGAGAAGGAGTTATTTTATAGTGGTGTGTGATTGGCATCGCTAGGGCTCGTTTGAGCCCGATCCGTGGAGTAGGAACCGTGCGGTTCCGAACCACGTTACATACTCGTGTTCGTGTGTAATTGTCTATTTCGTTATTGTTATCATTATCTATATTCCGCTGCGCTAACGAAATTGTAGACACGAACGAGATTGAATTCCATCAACGTACGGGAAAATGCTATTCACCCCCCCTCTAGCGGCGTCAAATCTTCTAACAAGTGGTATCAGAGCCCGGTGCTCTTCTACGGACTAACCGCCGGGAGCTAAGACAAAAGACTAGAGGGTGAAGATGGAATTCCAAGACAAGCTTGGATGGGATATCAACACTCCACCTCCATATGGTCCAGAAGATTTTCCGACGTGGAGAGCAAGGATGGAAACATTCTTGATGATGAACATAGAGGATTGGTTCATCCTCGTTGAAGGCCTTGAACCCCCTAGGGATAAGAAGGGGAATGCCCTAAAATTGAAAAAGTGGACCCAAGAGCAATGCCAAAAGCTCAAGACTGAAGTTAAGGTAACGAAACTTTTGGAAGATTTAATCCCTAATGATGTTTTGTGCAAGCTAGGGGATTACATGTATGCCAAGGAGCTATGGAGAAAATTGGCAAGATTCCATTAGGAGAATTCATCCTCAAGTGAAAGTGAGGAATCGGAAGTTGAGATGGAGTCAACTTCCGGATTGGAGAAAGAAGAAGTAGAAGAGGTGAAAGAAGCATCTACCTCTAGGATTGAGGAGGAGAGACCATCCTCTACATCGGAGCAACCTCAAGAAGAGCCTTCAACATCCGATCAAGATGAGGAAGCTCAAAATTCAACTCCGGCACCTACCACCAGCCTAGGTAACTCAAACACTTTATTTTCAAATAAAAATCATATAATGTGCTTTGAGTGTAGGAAGTATGGGCATTACAATAGCAAATGCCCAAAGAAGGTTAGGAAAGCTTCTCCGACGCCCAAAAGTCAACAAAAGTCAAAGGATGCCGGTTCCCCAAGTCAAAAGAGCAAGAAGCATATTATATGCTTCAAGTGCCATCAAAAGGGGCATTATAGAAGCCAATGCTCTAGGGGGAGGAAAAAGACCCAAGAAGAAGCATTACAAGTAGGTGGAGCTAAGGCTAACCCTAAGGTACATTTTAGTAGTGCATCTTCTAATTTAAATGTTAAAAAGCATGCTAGGAATTTAAATTCTCTTGCAATTTATGAAAAACATGCTAATAGGAATAAATATTTTTGCTTAGGAGCTAAAAGTGTCCATTTTAGTAATAAGGAGAAATTTGGGACTAATGTCCCTAGAAAAACCATACCTAGGGAATCTATTAAGAAAATACAAGAACATCTAGGTTTTAATCCAAAATGGACTAGGCATATGCCAAGAAAGTCAAATGCCCAAGATTTAAATCAAAATTCTAAAATTGGGCAATTAGAATTTGAAAACCAAGCCTTGAGGTCAAGGCTTGAAAAACTTGAGAAGACCCTCAACACTATGCAAAATCAATTTAAAGGGTCTAATGGTCAAACTCCTAGGTCAAGAAGTCAAAGTCAACATCTAGGACCTAAGAGTCAAAAGTCAACTAAGGGCAAGAATGGTTTGGGTCACAAACCTAAGTCCAAGGTGACTTATCATAGTGTTCCATTTGACTATGGAACACTAACTAGGTCTAGGAAGACCAAGGTCAATGGGGAAATCATCCCTAGAGTTGACCAAGGTTTGTGCCTAGTGGTCAAGGTTTCAAAGAAACCTAGGGTGGCCACTAAGAAGGTTGTTAGGGAGGCAATCCCTAAGGTTAACCTAGGCAAGACCAAAATGACCAAGGCTAATAAGCCTAGGAAGGTCATTAGGAAGGTATCTAGGGAGGTTATCCCTAAGGAATACCTAATTAACCCTAGGAGCTCAAATCGTTTTTGGGTTCCTAAGAGCGTGATTGATTCACGCTAAGATGGGGTTAGGGTGTGCCAACCTTAATTGGAGGGGTAGTTAACTCAACCATGGCAAAGGTGGCACTTTAGGATATTTTTAAGGTTATAGTTACCTTGGAAATACATTTGAATCAATATCCTAAAAGATTTTAGGATGTGCCAATGCACTTTTGAAACTAAGAAAAATCAATTAAATTGGCACAATTTAGGTTTAGAGGTTAGTGTGTCATTTTGGGTTTTTGGCACACTAGGGAGATTAGGTTAATATGGAAAAATATGATTAATCTCAACAAATGGAAATTAATATTAAAATTTAGGTATTATTATACCTATATATTTTATATGCCATGCTTTGTTTGCCATATAACATGCCATGACATCATGTTTACTTTCAATCATTTTATATGTCATGTTCATGTTGAGGATTAAGGTTTTAAATGTCATGTGTTTTTAGATTTCATATTATGCCATGACATCATGATCATTGGTCATTCTTAATTATTTCTATCTTTATTCCATGATCATTTCATGCATTTAATTGATTAAAATTGAATTAAGGATAATGGCATGACTTGGAGTCCCATTTATAAGGGAATCAAGTAGGGTTGCCTAGAAAAATATATGAAACCCTAGTATTAGGAAGAACAAAACCCACATCTCACATCCAATTGACATGTATGTGTATTTATACACCTTAGATACATGTGAGATGCTAGGATATGAGTTAAGTTCAAGGTGCATAGCTTTTGCATCTAGTTGAACCCAAACTCATCTTAACTCAACATATGGATCATTAGGAAAGCATGTGTACAAGTCATGTACATAGAACCCAAGGAATATGATCCAAAATAAGGTTTTGAAAACATTTTAAAATCATTTTGAAAAACCTTGGTGAAGTCTATCTTTTGACAGCAATCACCATTGATGAAGTTGATATAAAGTAGGGCCAAAACATTGAAAATTTCAATGGTTTTGAACTTTGTTCCAATTTCACTATTTTATGGGTAAAATAATTTTAAAATATTTTTCACCCATTTTATTGGTCATAGGTATTATACGTAAAAAATTTCGCGATTTTTCGATATACATATAATTATTTATGATTTTCTAAAACTCATTTCTGATGCAGAAATTGAAATTTGATTATCGATCAGCTATTAGTGGCGATCGATGGATGGAAGTGCCGATCGATGTCTGAATCACTCAACTGGTAGCCTAATTTCGGGGTAACCAAGGTTGCTTAACCCGATTTCAGTTATGGTTAAGGTCACTAATCCCTCCTAACCCTAGGATATACTTTGGGAAGCATGATGAAGGGTGAAAATCCATTGGATATGGATTAGGAGAGGTGTTTAGGGTTTGTATCAATTTTAAGGTGTTGGGAAGTTCAATGTTGAATTTCTAACCTTAATTTTGATGGTTTAGAGTTCCTATTGACTTAGGGACTTTCCAAGGACATTGTTGGTGCAATGGTCAAGGGGGAGCAAGCCTTTAGGGGGAGGTATCCATCTTGGAGTGATGGATGTGTTTTTCTTTCTTCTTGAAGGGGAGAATGTTATCAATAGGGAAAATTGATGGATTTTTAGAAACCCAATTTGGAAATTGGGAGAGTATATAGGATTGCCTCTCTTGAGTGATATGGGACTTATCACTAAGAAGATGGTAGGCATCCTAGGTATTTTTGGACCAAAGGGGGAGATTGTAAGATCTCATTGGGACATGAGAAATTTGACCTCCTTGGAGAGGAAACCTTTTTGATGTTAGTCAAAAAGGGGGAGAATGTTTGGGGGAGAACATTTGGAGAGTGTTTACCAATTTAGGATAATTGGTAAGGGATTTGAGTTAATGTTCTAACTCAATGTTGTGTTTGGTTTTTGTCAAACATCAAAAAGGGGGAGATTGTTGGTGCAATCGGCCCAGGTCATGATTGACCAGGACTCGAGTTTGACTCGAGTGATGTTTTGATGTTCGACAAAAACATATGACAATGTAATTGTCATGGGAAAGTCCAAGTTTTGGTACTTGGCATTTGGTAAAGTCCAAGCATGGGTCTTGGCAATGGAAAGTCCAAGCATGGGTCTTGGCATGGAAAGTCCAAGCATGAGTCTTGGCATAAAAAGGCCAACATGGGTTGGCAAGGGAAAGTCCAAGCTTGAGTCTTGGCATTTGAGAAGTCCAAGGGTTTGATATTGGCGGCATAAAGTCCAAGCTCGAGAAATTGGCGGCGTAAAGTACAATCATTGGACTTATGCTGCCAAGACTCCCGCTTGGAATAAAGTACAATCAGTGAGGACTTCTCAAACACCGAGAATATCGCATGCCACGATAGTGTGGACATATACGAATTCTACATTTGTAAGAGGAGGTTTTACCCATTAATTTTATTATCTTGTCAACCTTACTTTTTGATAAATAAAATTAATAGTTGGTTCCTCTTTAGCCCTACAAATAAAAGCAGTGACTCCGATGGGGAGGATACTTCTATTTGCATCTAAGTGTGCACCATTACACGATACTAAGGGAATTATTTCGGATTATGTGTCTTACCGATGGGGAAGTACACACGCTCCTAAATAATTTCCTATAACCATTATTTGACCTAGTGATCCGCAAACAAACTCATCCGATGGGGAGGAAGGCACTCAGAGCCAACGCGCAAGTTTGTTGCATCACACGTCAAATTGTAATGGAGGCCGCGGGAATTAATTAAAATATCCCTCTCCCACTTAGTTAATTGAAAATGAGGAATTTTAAAATATACACAACATGCATATAAAACAAATAAGCAATAAATATGGAAAAAATAGAATTTTTCCAACTATTATGGCATTGTCCTCCAATATGCATCCCGTCGTGTCGCCACCTCGTTCGCTCCATCTTTTCCCGTGCGCAAGTCACCAAAGAGATCCGAGCCGAGATAAAACTATTTTAATTTACATCCATCGATCCTATACTCCACGAAGGAGTGTACAAATAATCTAGATCAAAAGTAAACTAAAATGAGCGGCTAAACAATGTAGTATTTAATTACAAAAATTAAATACTAATCTAGTCTCGTCAACCCCGAGGATTCAAATAATAAATATTTACACACATCCAATCACATACACACATATGGCCATAATAGTCGGATCTTATGCCTGCAACCAAAGAGTTAAACTACGCATATCCTACTATTATCCGGCACATATAATATATGAATAAGTGCATAAAAATTAACCGAATCCTAAATACACAAAATCGGAAACCGTGGCTCTAATACCAATTGAAGGGAGTCACTTCGGAGGCTCATTGGCTCCCATGTCCCCGGATTAAAATTTTCACTAATGAAAGAATTAATCCAGATGGGATGAGTTTCCATAACACAACCAATTCGTCGTCGTGCTAACAACTTGAGTGGTTGCTTGAACAAACTAGTTGTTCAAGCAACACAACTCTTCTAGTTGGTTAGCCGCGGAAGAGACGACGGACGGATCACCGGTTTTTGTGTTTGTCTTCGGGGTCCATGATTATACAAAATATATACATATGCATAATTGTATAATCAACAATTAAAAGAACATTTACAGATCTGAAAATAAAGTTGTAAAACTTTATACCTTACGATCTTCTACCGTATGTCCTATCCTTCTCGTGGACGACGTGTGGACGAAGATCCTCCACGAGTAGAAGCCTTCTAGATCGCGTTCTTCCCTTCCTTTTCCGCTGCGAACAAAGAGAAGAACCAACAAATACCTATCCTTTTCTAGAACCGGCCACCAAATTAGGGAATTTGATGCAACCGCCAGCCAAGGAACAAGTGGATGATGTGTCGGCCCAAGGAGAACCGCCGGCCACTTTGGAGAGTATGGAGGAGTGAGCGCCGGCCACCAATGGAAGGAGAACCGCCGGCCAAGGAATAAGAGAGAGGCCTAGAGGATGGGCGCCGACCAAGTGTTGATGGAGGAAGATGGGCGCCGGCAACAACTAAAAGGATGAAGGTTGCCGCCCAAAACCCTAGCTCCAAAACCCTAGCCGCCCACTTTGAGAAGAGCCAAACCCTAATTCCAATTCAATTGATACTTGCCGCCCAACCCTAAGCTTTCCTTTTATAGAGTTAGTCTTAGGACTCCTTTAATCTCCACCGTCGGATCTAGGGATTTAATCTCCACCGTCGGATCTAGGGTTTTATCCCAACCGTCGGATCTAGGGTTTCATCCCAACCGTCGGATCTAGGATTTCATCCCAACCGTCGGATCTAGGGTTTCATTCCAACCGTCGGATCTAGGGTTTTATCCCAACTGTCGGATCTAGGGATTTAATCCCAACCGTCGATTCTAGGGTTTCATCCTAACCATCGGATCTAGGGATTTAATCCCAACCGTTGGTTCTTGGGTTTCATCCTAACCATTGGATCTAGGGATTTAATCCCAACCATTGGTTCTAGGTTTTATTTTACATTCTTGGATCTAGACTTCACAAGGATTATATTAGGCTACGATAGGGACCATAAGGAGGAGTTGGATCTTGGCCACCCGATGGATCGGAACCACACAAACTTGATCCATCAATGATGTTCCATTCCACTAGAGGATCATCATTGAACTACCTCACCAACCCCCATAAATCAATATGGGCTCCATATATTATTTGTACATTTATCTCCCCGTGTTTAAGATATCGAATGTCCATCAATTAATTGATTTACTGACCATTAATTAATTAACATCTAATTCCTCGAGTAGTACCACTCAACCTTATCATCATGTTGACTAAGTCAACCAGCTGGGTTTACATGATGAACCTTATGAGCTCCTCAAGGGGACATCATCAACCTAATATATAGGACACGGTTTCCTCCTATAATCAACAGCACACTATATAAATAATATTATTTCCCAACTTACCGGGCATATTGATTTAATCCATTTAAATCTCACCCACTGGTAAATCAAAGAAATAAATACTAAGTACATGTGCCCGTTATTATATCGGGATTAAGAGCATGTACAACATAATATCCGAGGTCCGATTCAATTATGTAGTAAGTACTAAATTGAATAACCTCTATGTTGGTCCTACTCAATACACCTAAGTGTACTAGTGTAACTCTATGTTCAAGATAAAACAATATCAAGCTACACTACAACCATGCCAATGGTTTGTCCAAAACCATTTTGGTTGTGAGCCTCTACTTATATTTTACAAGGGACTGATAACATGATCTTCTGTGCCACACCAAGCACCATGTTATCTACAATGTAAAATATTAGACAATATGCACACATATATAATAAATATATAAAGTGCAAACAATGATCATGTGATTCTTATTCCAAAATAAAATGTCCATACAAAAAGAGCTAGACTTTCAGTATACATTCCAACAGAGATGTATACCCATGGCCTCTCGTCGGATTATTACTAAAGTCTTTGGCCAAAGCATTACATGTTTAGAGTAAGGTACTCTTCGATACATGTGCAGTAACTAGAATCTGTAACACGAGGAAATGATACTTGGGCTAGGTGTGACGTAGTCAGCCTAGTAAGGACTGACACTATAGACCATGTCTTGATCCAAGTGGGTATAAGATGAGTGAAGGGAATGGGGCACGATTCATTCGAGCTGCTGAAGGGTTTCAGAAATAGTTCTAGATCAATCGTTGATCTTTTCGGTTAATTGGGGATCATGATGTACTACTAGGTGCCACTCATGATCGTTCTATAACTAATGGTTAATTATAGATGATCAACATAAACCGAGAACATATTTGGTCACACGTACAACGAGCGTAATCTGAAGGATTTAAAACGAGTTTGAGAATGAGATTCTCAGACCGAGAGAAACTAAGTTTAGTTGGACCAAACAAGAAGCGAGCATGAAATCGTTTCAGTCGCAATGGAAGCATGGATGGGCCGTGTCTTATGAAGACATAATGGATGAACCAAAATGGTTTGGTTCTAATCCAATGGAGGAGAATAAACCAAAGGGTTTGGTTTATTTTAAACGAATGAACCAAAAGTTGGTTCGGTTCGTTTTAACTTAAAATAAACCATCATGGTTTGGTTAATTTAACTTATATTGATGGAGCGGGTTAACGGGCCTTATGGTAATGATCCAATAACCATTAAAAGAATAAGTTCTCTATAAAAGAGGGCTTAAGGGTTTGTTAAGCCCTAATTAAAAAAAGCCCTAACATAGAGTTGCCGCCCACCTCCACCCCTTTGAAGAAGTCGACACCAACCCTAGTGTCGCCGCCCCTTCTCCTCCAACCAGTGACCAGCTGCTGCCGTCTTCTCCACTTGCCGACGTCGAGCTGCTGCCAGAGGAGCTCCGGTGATCTCCCTTGGGTTCGGTAATATGGTGAGCTTCCACCTTTCCTTTTTGGCCAGCCCCTACTCCTCCACCAAAGCTGTCCAGTTTTCTGGACAGCTTGTTTCCTTCTTGTCGTAGTGTCATTTGGACGACGTTTGGAGCTCCGACAGCGGTAGCCTTGCCAGGGATTCAATCTCCAGTAATCCTCATAGGTGGAGGACGAAGGATTCGTCAAACAGTTGACGAATACCTCTCCGGAGAAGCGAGTTTTGAGGACTCGGTTTTGGATCCGAATTTGGATTCGGATCGTGATCTTCTCTCGATCACATCGTCTTCAACACGAGGCTAGTAACCCATACGAAGATGAGGCTCGTGACTTGGTGAAGTCATCCCGAAGAAACTCGGCGTGGATACGGATAGAGACGATTCTAGTGAGGATCGTTCCGGTTGATGCCTTTCCCGCTACATGTGATACGTAAGGTATACGTAGTTAAATTTCCTTTTATTGCAAAATTTAAATTTACGGTTATGTCTACACATGTTGTACTATGCATGTGTGTGATGTGTGTGTTGTAATAAATGTAGATTTATTATTTTCATTTCTTCCGCTGTGCACATGTTTACAAAACATGTTCGAACACACACTCGCCGCGGTGCCGGAAACCCAACAGTGGTATCAGAGCCCAGGTTGTGTTTCGACATAATCATAAAATTATTTTGCGATAGTCATAATGGTATTTCTGGAAACTTTCTACTTTTGTAAAGTTAGAAGTATTTATGGAAATTTTTAATTTTGGAAAGTCTAGAAGTATTTATGGAAATCTTCTACTTTTGGAAAGTTGGAAGTATTTATGGAAATTGATATTTTCCATAAATAAAAATATTTGATTAGATTTCAAAATTTGTTTCCTAATTTAATCTTGATTTGATTTGGGAAATCAAATCTTAAAATATTTTATTTCCATAAGTAGTTTTGATGATTTAGAAAATTGGTTTCCTAAATTAACTTTCCTTAATCAACACTTTCCACAAATAAAATATGTGATTAGATTTGGAAATTTGTTTCCTAATTTAATCATGATTTGATTTGAAGAATCAAATCTTAAACATATTTTATTTCCATAAATAGTTATGACATATAAGAAAATTTTGTACATGACATAATTGTATGTCATGTAATTGCATTAGATGCATATCATTATGCCATGTGTGTCGTGACATGTAGATGTATGTCATGTATGTCATGCCATGTAGATAATAGTTATTTGCATGCAAAGAGGATGAGACATAAAAACCCTTACTCAATATTAAAGCCTACACCTTCCATTAATATGGTTAGAACCAGAGTTCCGTTTCTTGTTTGGGTTGTTGGACTCTCTCCAAGCCCAGCTCGAACCCGAACATGTTCAAACCATGGAATAGTTTAATACTAATATGGTAAGAGTCAGAGGTCAATCGTTAGCTTTGGTTGTTGGACTCTCTCCAAGCCGAGCTAATTGGTTGAATGCGCTCTAACCATATTAAAACTATTTCTCGATTAATGGGTTGGCTTTAACCTAGAGCATCGGCTTGTTGGACTCTCTCCAAGGTCGATGTTAAGGGAGGTGAAGTTGGGTGCTATGCATATGATGCATACTTGTTAATGTGTTAACAACCCGTTGTATGTGTGAACATTCAATTAGTTGATAGCACATTGTGATAGTTGCATATACGTGATATGCAATCGGTATAGTTGATACCTACCATCGTAGTTATGAATGACTTGTTGGACTCTCTCCAAGGTTGTTCATATCTATGATGGATATCAGCCCATTCGGAGATGGACCTACGATCTCCAGAAGTGATTTTGGGGTTTTTGAAATTCGAAAAATGAATGGGATTTATGAATGTATAATGATGCATTTTAAAATCATCTTTCTCATATATGCTCGTTTTGTATTTCTATGATTGATCATGATGTCTTTGAATTTGCATTCCATTTTGGATTCGAATAAATTGACTGGGCCGAACTTCTTGGACTGGCTTAGAAACTTGAGAATTGTTCTCAAGGTTGAAAAGCTTGCAAATGTCCTCGAAGCGCCTCTTCCTTGATCTAGTGACAATGCAACTCTGGACCAATTGTTGGCCTATCGAAACATGTGAGTGATTACGAACAAATGAGTTGCATCATGCTAGCCATGATGGAACCCAAGCTACAGGCGGCATGAGCATATGGATGCTCATATCGTAGTCCTTCATCTTTATGAGTTGTTTGATAAGCAAGTGAGATTCGAAAGGTTCGAAGTCTCCAAGCTCCTCTTCACCTCTGAGATGCAAGAAGGTTCATCTGTGGTACTGCTCAACATGCTGAAGACTGTGGAGCCTTCTGAGAAGCATGAGCATGGGACAGTGTTGTTAGTTGATTCCTCGAAGAAAGGTTCTAAGAGGAAGTCAAAGGAGCAACAGAAGGGGAAGAAGAAAAAGGCTAAAAAGGCAGAACCAGCTCAAAAGGGCACTTGCCATCATTATGGCAAGTAGGGCCATTGGCGAAGAAATTGCAAGATTTATCTTGAGTCCGTGAAGAAGAATAAGGCATAAGATGCTCCATCTTTTTCATATATTTTCGTTATTGATCGTCATTTTATTTCCTCAGACACTGGGGTATTTGATACTGGGTGTGGCTCACATATATGTAATGACATACATGGGCAAAGGAATAGAAAAAGACTCGTCAAGGGAGAGTCAAAATTTACGTGTTGGGAATGGAGCAAAGTTTGTTGCACTCGCCATCGAAACGTATTTGTTGAAACTCCCTATAGGACTTATCTTAATACTGGACAATTGCTTTTATGTTCCTTCGTTGATAAAGAACATCATTTAATATTTCTTGTTTAAATAAAAATGGGTACCATTTGACTTTTAGTAACAATTGTTGTTACATAACTTTGAATAGAGTTCTTTATGGGACTGGAACTTTAAGAAATGGTGTTTATATGTTAGACGTATCCAGTGACATTTTTCAATATCGAAGCGAGCAACAAGCGTGCTCGAAAGGATAATCAATTAGACTCCTAGATGTGGCATTGTCGTCTTGGCCATGCAAGCAAGAAACGCATGTCCGAATTACACCGATGTGGAATTCTGGAATCGTTTGAATTGGATTCATACGATACATGCGAATCATGCTTAAAAGGCAAGATGACTAAGTTACCTTTTACAGGAAAAGGTGAACGAGTGGGAGAGTTGCTAGGTCTAATATATACTGATGTATGTGGACCTATGTCAACTCAAGCTTTAGGAGGCTATAGCTACTTCATTACCTTCACCGATGATCACTCACGGTTTGGGTATGTGTTCTTGATGAAACACAAGTCTGAAGCCTTTGAAAGGTTCAAAGAATTCAGAAATGAAGTAGAGAAACAACATGACAAGAGTATTAAAATACTTCGATCGGATCGAGGTGGTGAATACTTAAGTCAACAGTTTCTTGATTATCTAAGAGACAATGGTATATTGTCTCAATGGACTCCGCCATATACACCACAGCATAATGGTGTATCTGAGAGGCGTAACCGGACCGTGTTGGACATGGTCAGGTCAATGATGAATCATGCAAATATTCCCAAGTTCTTTTGGGGCTATGCACTTCAGACAACTGTTTACTTGTTAAAAAAAATGCCAACCAAGGTAGTCTCTACTACTCCATATGAGATATGGAATAGTAAGAAACCTCATGTATCTTACTTGAAGATATGGGGTTGTCCTGCTTTTGTGAAGTGGACTGTATCAGACAAATTGGATGCTAAGTCTGATAAATGTCTATTTATTGGATACCCTAAGGAAACAAGGGGTTACCAATTCTATCATCCTGTGGAACAAAAGGTGTTTGTTTCAAGGCATGCTGTGTTTCTAGAGAAAGAGTTTCTCTTGCAAGAAAACAGTGGGAGTGTCGTCGAGCTTGAGGAGGCTCGAGAGACTCAAAAAGACATTAATGAGATACCTGGTGAAGCACAACAGCCGACAACTCATAGTGATGAACAATCGGCTGGACCTATTGAAACACCACATCTTCGTAGATCTAGTAGAACACGTAATATTCCTGAGAGATATGGATTTCTCGTAAGTGAATCGAATGACGTGTTACTCATTGATGATGAGGAGCCTACCAGTTATGAAGAAGTTCTGACAAGTTCAGAAAGGGATAAGTGGCTTGAAGCCATGAAGTCCGAAATGGATTCCATGTATGAAAACCAAGTTTGGAACTTGGTTGACACACCTGAAGGCATCAAGCCTATAGGGTGCAAGTGGGTTTTCAAGAAGAAAACCGACATGGATGGTAATGTGATTACCTATAAGGCTAGATTAGTGGCGAAAGGATATCATCAAAAACAAGGTGTTGATTATGACGAAACCTATTCACCTGTAGCTATACTTAAATCAATTCGGATGCTCCTAGCCATAGCGGCTCATTATGATTATGAGATATGGCAGATGGATGTGAAAACATCTTTCCTTAATGGAAACCTGCTCGAGGACGTGTATATGATACAACCTGAGGGTTTCACATCGTTTGATAAAACCAAGGTATGCAAATTGTAACGGTCCATATATGGATTGAAGCAAGCATCCAGGAGCTGGAATATCCATTTTGATGAGACAATAAAAAAGTTTGATTTCTCACAAAATCCAGACGAACCTTGTGTGTACAAGAAGGTTAGTGGGAGTGCAGTCGTGTTCCTAGTATTGTATGTCGATGACATATTACTTATAGGAGACGATGTTTCAATCTTACAGTCAGTGAAGATTTGGTTATCCAAGACATTCTCCATGAAAGATCTGGGAGAAGCAACCTACATCCTCAGGATTAAGATCTATAGAGATAGATCGAAACGGTCGCTTGGTCTTTCACAGTCTACATATATAGACCGAGTGCTAAAGAGGTTTAGCATGTCGGAATCCAAGAAAGGTTTCCTACCCATCAGGCATGGGATACACCTTTTGAAGTCTATGTGTCCGCGCACAGAAGACGAGAGGATTTGCATGAGTAAGATTTCCTATGCATCCGCAATAGGATCTATCATGTATGCTATGTTATGTACGAGGCCCGATGTATCGTATGCTCTGAGTGTCATGAGCAGATACCAGTCTGATCCAGTAATGGATCATTGGGTGACTGTTAAGACGATCCTTAATTACTTAAGAAGAACTAAGGATGCATTCCTAATATATGGAGAAGGATACATGGTGATACGTGGGTATACGGATGCCAATTCCAGACAGACAAGGATGATTGTAGGTCTCAGTCTGGATACGTGTTCACCTTGAATAGGGGCACAGTGTGTTGGAAAAGTTCCAAACAAGACACTGTAGCGGATTCTACCACTGAGGCAAAATACATTGCAGCTTCGGAAGCAGCAAAGGTAGCGGTTTGGATCAAGAAGTTCATTTATGAACTTGGTGTGATTCCAGCCATTGTTGAAGCAATACCGGTCTACTGCGACAACAATGGAGCAATTGCACAGGCGAAAGAGCCAAGGTCTCATCAACGATCCAAACATGTGCTTCGCCGCTATCATCTTATTAGAGAGATCATCAGTAGGAAAGAAATACAAATCGAGAAAATCTCCACTGAAAGAAACTTAGAAGATCCTTTGACTAAAGCATTACCTCAAAGTAAGTTTGAGGGTCATGTTAGAGCTTATGGTATTGGATACCGTAGCGATTGGCATTAGGCCAAGTGGGAGTCTGTTAGTAATATATGAGAGATGTCCTAAGGCAATCGCCTTATGTATGAACCATTTATATGATAAATGAAGATTCACTATTTCAGTATACATGGTTTCATGTCTTTGATTGGATCTTAAACTCATTTACTTAATGTCCGCGATACGAATCACAGCATATGAGAATTTGTGATTGGATCACAACTAGTGAGTATCTCTACATGTGTAATTGTGATGTATCGGAATTATCCCTCATCGATGAATTGATGGATATGGACACCATTGATTCTGTCAAGACTAGCACGAGGTATACTTCTGGTGTATCCAAGCAGCTGATTCTCACTGACTGGAGACATTGTGATGTCCGGAGTTAATCGCGGATGCTAGTTATGGTAACTAGTACATTGGAGTGACCAACCGTAAGACTTCATATGGTTCTCTGCATATATAGATATGTCAATGAAGTTCTTACTATAGCTTAAGTGCGATGTTCCTTTGACTTGCGGTATTCAAGTCATCTTGATCATAAAGACTTATGCTTTGACATCTTAAGCAAGCATCTCTATGGAGATGTGGACCCGGGATGATTGGGTATAAGTCGAAGTGATCGAAGGTGTTTGAATAGCCTATAAAGGATTCACCACTCCTTGCGAGGAGATGTATACCCATGGCCTCTCGTCGGATTGTTACTAAAGTCTTTGGCCAAAGCATTACATTTTTAGAGTAAGTTACTCTTCGATACATGTGCAGTAACTAGAATCCGTAGGACGAGGAAATGATACTTGGGCTAGGTGTGACGTATTCAGCCTAGTGGGGACTGACACTATAGACCATGTCTTGAACCAAGTGGGTATAAGATGAGTGAAGGGAATGGGGCACAATTCATTCGAGCTGCTGAAGGGTTTCAGAAATAGTTTTGGATCAACCGTTGATCTTTTCGGTTAATTGGGGATCATGATGTACTACTAGGTGCCACTCATGATCATTCTATAACTAATGGTTAATTATAGACGGCCAACATAAATCGAGAACCTATTTGGTCACACACACAACGAGCGTAATCCAAAGGATTTAAAACGAGCTTGAGAATGAGATTCTCAGACCGAGAGAAACTAGTTTGGTTGGACCAAACAAGAAGCGAGCATGAAATTGTTTCAGTCGCAATGGAAGCGTGGATGGGCCGTGTCTTATGAAGACATAATGAATGAACCAAAATGGTTTGGTTCTAATCCAATGGAGGAGAATAAACTAAAGGGTTTGGTTTATTTTAAACGAATGAACCAAAGTTGGTTCGGTTCATTTTAACTTAAAATAAACTATCATGGTTTGGTTTATTTTAACTTATATTAATGGAACGGGTTAACGGGCCTTATGGTTATGATCCAATAACCATTAAGAGAATAAGTTCTCTATAAAAGAGGGCTTAAGGGTTTGTTAAGCCCTAATTAAAAAAAACCCTAACCTAGAGTTGCCGCCCACCTCCTCCCCTTTGAAGAAGTCGGCGCCAACCCTAGTATCGCCGCCCCTTCTCCTCCAACCGGCGACCAGCTGCTGCCGTCTTCTCCACTTGCCGGCATTGAGCTGCTACCGGAAGAGCTCCGGTGATCTCCCTTGGGTTCGGTAATAAGGTGAGCTTCCACCTTTCCTTTTTGGCCGGCCCCTACTCCTCCACCAAAGCTGTCCAGTTTTCTAGACAGCTTGTTTTCTTCTTGTCGGAGCGTCATTTGGATGACGTTTGTGTTGGATCGAAAGTGTCGCTAGAGGGGGGGGGTGAATAGCGATACGGTGTCGTTAAAAACTTTTGTAATAAGTAAAAAGCAAGTAGAGAATGCACAGCGGAAATATAAAGTATACAAGATATTTTTACGTGGTTCACAATCTTTCGATTGCTAATCCACGGCCCTAGTGATCCTTGATCACGTACGGAGGGCAATTCACTAAAACCACTCCTCCTCGTTGGAGGTAGGAGCAACGATTACAAAAAGATATCAAGGCAAAGGGACACTCCCCCTTTCCTTGTTACGATTAAAGCACAAAGACAATTTAAAGAAGTAGAACTTAAATAAATATACCGACAACTCTTATAAGTAGAAGATGTAGCTTTCGTTGTCGGCGGCACTTCGTCGTAGCAAATGTGAGTAGTAGTAGCGGCGTTACGACGGCGTGTTGAGAGCTCTTTAATTCTTGTTTTTGCTTGGAGTGAACATGTCTATTTATGGATATTGATCTATGAATTTAGACATAGGTAGTGTCCAAGGTGAGGTTCTTATCCCAACTCAAGGATGAGGTGTTTCATCCAACCACCTTGTGCCACCTCCAACCTTCTTGTGCGCCAACTCAAGGATGAGGTGTTTCATCCAACCACCTTGTGCCACCTCCAACCTCCTTGGGCGCCAACTTGAGGATGAGGTGTTTCATCCAACCACCTTGTGCCACCTCCAACCTCCTTGGGCGCCAACTTGAGGATGAGGTGTTTCATCCAACCACCTTGTGCCACCTCCAACCTCCTTGGGCGCCAACTTGTTGGAGCCATTCAACTTGTGCCACATTATGGGAGCCAACCATCTTGTGCCAACTCACCTTATTTTGGGCGTCCACCACAAGGAAGCTTGGTGATGGTTTGGATGTCCACCTTGATGCCACATCACCCTTTGTACCAAAACACGAGTCAAGTCCAAATTCACCCCCTTGAAATTCGAGCTCTTCTCGAGGCTGGAACTTGACTAGCAGTTGACTGTAGTCAAAGGGTTTTGGACTGCAGTACAAGTTAGCTTAAAATATAAAGTACGATGGTTCTAACCATCTGATCTCGACCTAGACCTTCCATTGGAGGTATTGGGTCGGATCTACGCTTAACGACCTTGCTTCGCTTTCACACGAGCTTACCTTGTAGCCTCGCTTCCGGTCTTCACCCGAGTACCTCGGCTTCCTCCGAAGTCCCTCTGGCGTTGCCCGACCACCTCGGTTCCCACCGGGTGTCGCAGACCTTCCGCTCAACTTTAGCATTTCTGCACACTTAATTGAGCTCGTAAGATAACAAATATACCCTTAACTATTGAGCCTTTTGCCATAATCAAAATACCGGTTCGACTTTGGTGCCCACTGCACCAACACCCAATAGGGGTTCTTCTCTCTCCCCCACTCGGCAAGCCAAAGCATGAGTTCCATTGGTGAAGGGTCCACTCATGCTCAATGTTAAAAAGCCTAAAAGTTATCCTACCCTCCTCGCTCTCTCTACCCATTAAAATTTCTGCCTCTAAGGAACTTAAAAATTTTAGTACTATCCTAGGGTAGGTTGGGTGTCTTATTCTCATCATCTCTTCCCACCCCATTTTTGCAAATAGGGCTTGAATATCACCCAACAACCCCAAAGACTCTAGCAAATCTTCATCTAAGTACCTAGTAGCAATGAGTTTATGAGTAAAGAGCATATTATATCTATCTCTATGTTCATTATTGTGAAAAAGAAGAGTGGGTAGGGCGTTACCCTCCTCCGGAGATTGAGGGGCGTCAGCTCTCCTTGTTCGTCACTCTGAGCCGCCAGATCAAGGTGCTACATGCTTGGTCCTCCTTATCCTTGCTTCTTTTGGCTTCTTTAGAGGTTAAAAGTGCTTCTAGATGGTGGGGAAGATGAAACCACACGGCTAGGGCAAGAGCTTTCGAAGCACACAGTACAAATGGGGTGAAAACACACGGCTCGGCCCTTTTAACCTCGCACGCCACGGCCGTATGAAAACACACGGCCAGGCCATGTGCACCTCGGGTTGGTCGGGCATGGTCGTGGGAAAACATATGGCCAGGCCGTGTGTCCCCATTTCTCTCCCCGTTTTGCGTCAGAGCTCGAATTCTCTCACACCTTTCACCTTGTAGGTTAATATGGATTTTATTTTTGCCTAGCAAAGTTCTTTTCTAGTCCTAACTCTAAATGGGATGGAAATCAAAACTAAAATCAAACAAATGAATGCAATGCAATCAAAATGGGAAATCTAAAACTAAACTTTGGTTTCCTCCCAAGAAGCGCTTTGTTTAAGGTCTCTTAGCTCGACCTTATTCCTACGTTTCATTTAAGGTGTTTGAATCTTGCTCGTGGGGGAGCAAGATATTTGCTCACCTTACACCTCCTCCCTTGTGGTCCCTTATCACCATATCTCTTAAATCTTGCTCGTAGAGGGGCAAGGTATTTATTAGCTACCTTCCTTGGTTCAAGATTGAACATGCTTATCCTCAAGTAATCATTAGGAGTTTGATCATAATATTCTATTTTGTCCAAATGTTGTAAATAACATAACTCACCACGAACATCCTCAACAAAAGATTGGCTAGTAGATTGTATTATGTCGAATGAAATTTTATCATTACAAATCGCTAAATGGGCTTCGTTATTGGTAGCTAAAACTTTGGTGAGGGTTATGGTAGGCTCTTCTAGATCCTTGAGGCTAGGAGGTGTTTGGATTGAAGCAACGCTCTCCTCGATTAAAGTATCAATTATATAATCCTCAAGTTCTTCTTCTAGTGGTGATTGAATTGATTGCCCTTCTTCACTTCCTATGTCATCTATGCCCTCCTCAATCATTCGCTCAAAGTGAGTCTCCACCCTATTAGGTGTGATCCAGTCATTAAAGCCACCTTCTAGTCGTTTGGTTTCTTCTCTTGCTAGATCTCATTCCATAATCTCTGCAAATTATTGGCTATGCTTCTCGCATTCCCTAGTAAAATTATCTAGCGGGGCTTCTAAGTGGGGACTTGGTTCGGAATAAAATTTGCATGGTGACTCATAGCTCTCGTTCTCATTTTGGAAACAATATTGAGTCTCTTTCTGTGAATGCCGCCATTGGAATTCAGCGTTCGCCGCTTATTCTGTTCGAATGAAATCTTCCATCATATGCTCAAGTTGGGATTTAGGTAGGCAATATTAAGGGTTTAAGTACCCAGGGTCATAAGTAAATGAATAGAAATCATCTTGTACGGTTGTAATTGTAGGTGACATCTTCTTGTTCAAATTGCGAATGTTCGAATATATCCGGACAATCATTAATGGTATGCCATGTCTCACCACAATGTTCACAATAAATATTACGAAAACTTACAGCATTAAATTGACCATAATCATGAGTAAAAGCATGCATCGTTATATGCAGGAAATTGTAAATAAGGAAAGAGCAACTGAATAAATAAAACTGAAATAAAATAAAATAAAACAAGAAAAGTAAATCTATCCTAAGTCCGATCCAATTATCCACTTTCGATTCGATATCGAATCAACCAGTCCCCGGCAACGGCGCCAAAAACTTGATGCGCACGAACGCCACCTCAAATCTCGCGACGAAGACCGTCGAGGACTCAAAGCGCACGCTCGCGTTCAATGCCCGCAAGTGCACAGATGTCGTCAAGTAATAAAGATTATCGATCCCACAGGGACTGAGATTTGAATACCAATATACTCAGTGGTTGTAATTGTTCGGATGTAACTCTAAGAGGTTTTGATTGGTGAGAGTTGTCGGTGGACTTTACTCTATACAGTGTCACACGGAGGAGGAAAAGAGTGTGCCAAGGTCTTCAAAGGAGATTCTAGGACTTCGATTTCGCTTATGCATCACAAAACAATGTTGTCAATTGCCGTTGTCTAGATGTTTAGCGATTGTTTTGTGGAAGGGACATCATACACTCTCCCGCAGAGCCACCGAATCTACCAGAAGCTACCTCCGCCTAAAAGGATGGGATAGATGGTACGAGGATGCCAAATCAATCCCTACGATGAACCGTTTCCAATTTCACCGCACCCTTCTACTCACAGTTACAGGAGATCAGGTTTACCCCTAGGTTCCTTATATAAAATCCCCTAAATCTTAGATACAAGGGTTGTCACCCCTCGTATCGCCTAAGCACAGCAGATAAAAAACCAAATATGCATATATTATAGTAAAAACAACTACCAATTGTCAAATCAAATTCAAAGGCAGAATTTAACATGAACAAACATTATAATGTGTACACAAGCTACTCCCTAATCCTAGAATCGAAAGTACTACTCCATGTATATGAAGGAAGAATCACAAAGCATGTCTATGTTCGAATACATAAGGAATAAAACGCAGGAACAAAGATTTACAATGCTTTCATGGTCTTCTCTCCGACATTGAAGTGCAAGGCGTGGACCTCCGGCAGCGTTCCTCCTCCCCGTTACGAGTTACCGAAGATTTTTAAAGCTTCGGCATGCCGTCCTAGTCATCGTGCCTCCTCCCTAGGGTTTGGGCGGAGCCATCCTTATATAGACATCGCCTCAGATCGCTGCAAAGTCTGGAAAAAGCCCTAGTCACACAAATATAGTGGGTTGTCACACGGTCATATGTTTCCACATGGTCGTGTGCAGCGTACAGTCTGATTCGCCCATTGGGCACGACGTGAATCCACTCTGCATCTAGCTTTAAAATGTCCTTCTTTTGCTCCGAAAGTGCATCTTTTTAACCTGAAATGCTAACCTGCACACAAAAGTCCAACGAGCAGACCTCCAAATCAAAAAATAGGAAATGTGTACAAAATAGAATAACATATGCATGAAACTAACATGAAACGTAACAAGATGTGAGCAAAAACTACTCGTAAAACCCTATACATTTTGCTCACATCAGTCAAAATGGATAATATTTGACATGGCCACTTCACAATAAGATAAGGAGCCACCTTGTGATTAGTTCCAAATGTAGGGATGTATACTTAAAAGTCTATCTTTTGTATAAACATCTTTATTTTGAAATAAGAATCACATGATCATTGTTTGCATACTTTTATGGTTATGCAATATTGTCTAATACTTTACATTGTAGATAACATGGTGTGTGGTGTCACACAGGAGATCATGTTATCGGCCCCTTGAAAAGTATAAGTAAAGGCTCACAACCGAGATGGCTTTGGATAAACCATCGGAATGGTTGTAGTGTGATTTGGTATTGGTTTGTCTTGGCCATAGAATCACACTAGTGCACTTTGTGTGTATTGAGCAGGACCGACTTAGAGGTGATTCAATTTATTGCTGACTACATAATCGAATCGGACCTCAGATATTATTTAGTACATGCTCTTAATCCCGATATAATAACGGGCACATATACTTAGTACTCATCTCTTTGATTTACCAATGGGCGAGATTTATAGATTAAATCGATAGACTCGGTAAGTTGGGAGATGATATTATTTATATGGTGTGCCGTTGATTATAGGAGGAAACCGTGTCCTATATATTAGGATGATGATGTCCCCTTGAGGAGCTCATAAGGTTCATCATGTAAACCCTGCAGGTGGACTTGGTCCCAGATGATGAAAAGGTTGAGTGGTACTACTCATGGAGTTAGATGTTGATTAATTAATGGTCAGTAAATTAATTAATCGACGGACATTCGAGATCTTAAACACGGGGAGAAAATGTACAAATAATATATGGAGCCCATATTATCATATGGGGGTTGGTGAGGTAGATCAATGATGGACCTTTAGTGGATTGGACCATCATTAGTGGATCGGACTTTATGTGGGCTTGATCCAGCGGTAGCCTTGCCAGGGATTCGATCTCCGGTAATCAAACGGTTGACGAATACCTCTCCGGAGAAGCGAGTTTTGAGGACTCGGTTTTGGATCCGAATTTGGATTCGGATCGTGATCTTCTCTCGATCACATCGTCTTCAACACGAGGCTAGTAACCCGTACGAAGATGAGGCTCGTGACTTGGTGAAGTCATCCCGAAGATACTCGGTGTGGATACGGATAGAGACGATTCTAGTGAGGATCATTCCGGTTGATGTCTTTCCCGCTACACGTGATACATAAGATATATGTAGTTAAATTTTCTTTCATTGCAAAATTTAAATTTATGGTTATGTCTACACATGTTGTACTATGCATGCGTGTGATGTGTGTGTTGTAATAAATGTAGATTTATTATTTTCATTTCTTCCTCTGTGCACATGTCTACGAAACATATTCGAACACACACTCGCTGCGGTGCCGGAAACCCAACACAACCATGATTACCACCCTACCTCACCAAGCTGAGTTTGAAGAGAAGATTCCAGTACAACTTGAAGACCCTGGTGAATTCGTTATTCCCTGCTCAAATTATGGGGAGAGCTTCGACGAAGCACTATACGACTTGGGATCATCAGTCAGTGTGATGCCCTATGTATATTTTCTGAAAATGGGACTGAGCGGGCTCCAACTAGCAAATCTTGGTATTCGTATGGGGGATGATTCTGTAAAGGAGTCTATTGGCCTGCTACCACACATTCCTATGATGATTGTGGATTTCGTGACACCCACGGACTTCATCATACTGGACACAGGACCGAATCCCTAGAATCTCATCATTCTGGGAAGGCCTTTTCTAGCTACCGCAGGGGCATGCATAGATGTGAAGGCACATCAGATCTCCCTTGAGGTAGACAGCGAGATCATCCTTTTCATCCTTTTGGAGCACAGAGCTCCCTACTTTGACGGCTTCAAGATTAGCAGAATGAAGCCGGAACCTCCAGATCAAGATCCCGAGACGGATGACTGGAGATTCACTGAACCACCAGAGCCGAGTTGATAGAAGAGTGCGGTCGAGCAAAACGACCTTAAACAAAGCGCTTCTTGGGAGGCAACCCAAGTTTAGTTTTAGATTTCCATCATATTTAGAGTTAGGAATAAAAAAAAAATTCTAGGCAAAAATGAGACCCATATTAGCCTACACGGCGAAGTGTATGAGGATATTTGAGCCATGGTGCATAAATGGGCAAAAAATGGGGACACACGGCCTTGCCGTGTGTTTTCCAATGGCCGTGCCCGACTGACCAAAGGCGCACACGACCTGGCCATGTGTTTTCACACGGTCATGGCGCATGAGGTTAAAAGGAGCGAGCCGTGTGTTTTCACCCCATTTGCCCCATGTGCTTCAAAAGTTCTTGCCCTAGCCATGTGATTCCGCTTTCCCCTTCCTCTAGAAGCATTTCTAACCTCTAAAGAAGCCAAAAGGAGCAAGGATGAGGAGGACCAAGACCGTAGGATCCCGATCCGGTGCCTCGGAGCGATGAACAATGAGAGCCGACGCCCCTCAAGCTCCGGAAGAGGGTAACGCCCTACCCCCTCTACTTTTTCACAATAATGAACATAGAGATAGGTACAATATGCTCTCTACCCGTAAACTTACTGCTACTAGCTACTTAGATGAGGATTTGTTAGAATCTTTAGGTTTGTTGGGTGACATGCAAACCCTATTTGCAAAAATGGGCTGGGAAGAGATTATGAGAATAAAGCACCTAACCTACCCTAGGATAGTTTTGGAATTTTTGAGTTCTTTAGAGGCGGAAGTTTTAATGGCTAGAGAGAGCGAGGAGAGTAGGATAACTTTTAGGCTTTTTAATATTGAGCATGAGTAGACCCTCCACCAATGGAACTCATGCTTTGGCTTGCAAAGCGGAGGAGAGAGAAGGACCCCTAATGGGTACAACTCTCGTATGATTTGGACTGAGTTGATAGGGAAGCACGCTTATGACCCATCTAGGGCCAAAGCGTCGTGTCTCCAAAACCTCATCTTTCGATACCTACATCGCATCATGGCCAGTACTATATTTGGTCGTGGGGAGAGTGATGATGTAGTTAGAGCCACCGAGCTGCTTTGCTTATGGGATATGCTACAAGAAAGGAGTAACATCGATGTAGGGTCCCACTTCATTAGACACTTAGAGAAGATAGGTAAAGCAGCACACGGAGAGATCAATGTGGGAGGCCTACTTACCCACATTTGTTATAGGATGGGGTACGACTACACAACATTGGAGAGTATAGAGGGGAGCCCTAGGATCGACCTAGGAGTATACATGGCCATGAAGATGATTGTAAGAGAAGGAGACTCCTTATGCCTTGTAAGGAAAAATCTTATGGCCCTTAGGCTCCCCGACCCTGATCATACCACCATCGCTATACGTGCCAACTGGCGCTTAGACCTGATAGTGGAGTCCTCTCCACATGAGGGACCATCCACATCAGCGCCCATCTCTCCACCTTTGTATGACTCTCCCTCCAGTCCACAGATGCATAGGAGCCCACCTAGTCCATGCCAACATGAGCCTACACATACACCACCATCTTGTTCTACTTTTGAGCAAGATGTAGGTACATCAACCTACGTTTTCTTGGAGTTCCGATCGCGCCTCGATGACATTTACACTGAGCAGCAGATGCAGAGGCAACGATGGGAGGAGCAAAGCGCCTACCAGCAGGTGGAGTTCCATGGATTCTGGGAGCATTTCCAGTGGGCTGAGGAGTTTTATGATGAGGCATGCATATACTTCCAGGAGGAGGCTGCTCGTCGCCAGGATGAGGCCACCTACCACAGGGAGATGCGACAGCATATGCATGCCCAGTAGGCACAGTGGGCTAGGGAGGATCATCACCGAGTAGTTGTTGCATCCACCAGTTCCCAGATTGACCACATGTATATGTGGCATCCGCGTCTCAGCAGCAGGTTCTCCCAGGATCCAGAGATGCCGAGGCTCCCAGACTTTCCACCTCGTCCACCACATTAGAGGTATATTTTTGTTTAAGTCTAGGGGGAGACCCAAAAATCTATTTTGTTTTGTTTTCTAGCAGTAGTTTTTTTTTTCTGGTATTTTCATTCATTTATTCATGCATGCATGAGTTGTTTAGTTCCTTTCAGTACTTAATTTTTGGTGTATGTAAAGCTATCTCAGTAGTATTTTTGAAAGTTGCTTGCATGAGTTGTTCCCATAGGTAGCTTAACTCCATTTATCTTGTGGTATTTTATTCTATTCGCTCTATTGAATGTTCTAGACCTACACTGGTTAGCTTTCTTTTTGCACTTACATATGTTGAACATTCTGAAAGGGAAAATCTAGTACATACCTAGTTATGATTCACTTCAGTAGTCTAGTACTTTGCAATCCATAGGTGACTTTAGGTTTAGCATTTTAGTTATTGGAGATGCTCAGATTGTGTAAGCCCATTCAGAAAAATCGAAATTCCTGTGAGCCAAAAAATAAAAGAGAAATAAAAGAAAAAAAAGGGAGAGAAAAAGAAATGATAAGAAAAAAAAGTAAAAAAAGGAGGTTGAGGTGGATAAAAAAATAGTTGTCGTGGGTGGAAATGGCTAGGTGCCTGTTTGAGACCGAGTTAGGTTACTGGGGAAACACCTCTCAATTTCTCTCAATACCGAGCACGTCTTTGAGACTTTATGCTAGATCTAGGGAATGACCCTCGCTTTGGGCAGGTAAGTGCCTAGGAGCCGGAAACCTTAGGAAAGCTATGGAGTGACGACTTAACTCACCATGGAACGGGCATCCCCTAAGAATGATTTGCCTAGTACGAGCACGAGGAGCTAACTTGGTGAATTTTTAGAACATATCTATTTTGCTTTGATTGCAAATACCACCTGATAAATTTAGTTAGCATGCCAATTATGGAATAATATCTTTTTAAAATTTTATGACACTGAGGTTTTCTTGAGGACAAGTAAAGATTTAAGTCTGGGGGAAGTGATGTGAGCAAAACATATAGGATTTTAGGAGTAGTTTTCGCTCACATTTTGTTACATTTTATGTTAGTTTCATGCATATGTTACTCTATTCTTGCACGCATTGCCTATTTTCTGGTTTGGAGGGCTTCTCGTTGTACTTTTGTATGCAGGTTAGCTTTTCTGGTGAAAAAGATGCATTTTCGGAGCAAAAGAAGGACTTTCGCAGCTAAATGCAGAGTGGGACATGGCCAGGGCATGTGGATTCATACGGTCATGTCCAATGGGCGAAGAACAACACCCCAGGGCCGCACACGACCTGGGCGTGTGGTGGCCCGATGGATTTACGCGACTAGGGCTTTTTTTGGATTTTGCAACGGTCTGAGGCGATGTCTATATAAGGATGGCTCCGCCCAAACCATAGGGTGGAGGCACGACAGCTAAGACGGAACGCCGAAGCCCTAAAAATCTTCGGTAACTCACAGCGGGGAGGAGGAATGCCGCCGAAGGTCACAACTTGCAATAAAATGCCGGAGAGAAGATCACGAAGCATCGTATATCTCTATTTCTGTGCTTTATTTCTATTGTATTTGAACTTAAACATGTTTTGTGATTCTTCCTTCGTACATAAACAATGTTGGTTCATATTTAATTCTGGCCATAAGTTTGATTTGATAATTGGTAGTTGTTCTCTATTATATCTACGTGTGTTTGGATTTCTTTCCGCTGTGCTTAGGCAATACAAAGTGGTGACATCCCTCGCAATATAAATTTAGGAGGTTTGATCCAAGGAACCTAGGGGTAATCCTGACCTCCCGTAACTGTGGGGAGAAGGGAGCGGTAGAATCAAAAACGGTCCACTGCAAGGATTGATTTGGCATCCTCGTACCCTCTATCCCATCCTTTTGGGCGGAGATAGCTCCCGGTGAATGCGGCG
Organism: Wurfbainia villosa; assembly: GCA_025175895.1. Lineage (NCBI taxonomy): Eukaryota > Viridiplantae > Streptophyta > Magnoliopsida > Zingiberales > Zingiberaceae > Wurfbainia > Wurfbainia villosa. The sequence goes on along the minus strand of CM045992.1, from coordinate 29,050,229 downwards.
GTTCTGCAGGAGTGTGTATGATGTCCCTTCCCCAAAACCGTAGGTAGACGTTTAGAGGACGCCAATTGTCAACATTGTTTTGTGATACACAAGCGAAACCGAAGTCCTAGAATCACCTTTTAAGACCTCGGCATACTCTTTTCCTCCTCCGTGTGACACCGCACAGAGTAGGGTCCACCGATAGTCCTCACCAATCGACTCTCTCGGAGATTATGTTCGAACAATCGCAACCACATAGTGTATTGGTATTCGAATCCCAGTCCCTGTGGGATCGATAAATCTTTATTACTTGATGACATCCGTGCATTTGCGGGTGTTGAGCACGAGCGTGCACCTTGAGTCCTCGATGGTATCCATCGTGAGATTTGAGTTCATGTCCGTGCGCATCAGTGGACCCTTAATCAATAGAACCTTTGCTTTGGGTTGCCTAGTGGGGGAGAAAGGAGGACACCTATTGAGTTTAATTCAAGATTATTTTTGTCAGAGTTAATAGGAGAAACCACCTATGACCCCTCTTGAGCCAAGGCATCCCAATTACAAAACTCAATTTTTCGATACATCCACCGGGTATGGCAAACACAATTTTCAGGATAGGGGAGAGTGATGGTTTAGTAAGGGTGAGTGAAATTTTGGGATTATGGAGTATGCTAGAGGGAAATAATTCTATTGATGTGGGATCTCACTTCATTAGGCATCTAGTGAAGATGGGGAAAGCACCAAATTAGGGGATTATTGACCCATATTTGTGACTCAATGATATATGATTGTGAGGGATGGGATAGGGTAGAAGGGAGCCCTATTGTAGATTTAGTGGTGTGCATTGGTATAAGGATGGTAGTTAGAGAAGGATATTCATTTTGCTTTGTAAGGAATAATTTACCACCCTTTAGGCTCCGCGATACTGATCGTACCACCATCACGAACAGCACCAATTGGCAGTTGGATCTGATAGTGGAATCCCCACCACACACAGGGCCTTCCACTCATGCACCCCTCTCACCTCCTGACCATCACTCACCTATAGACCCACCTATGTAAAGGAGCCCACCTAGTCCATGCTACGATCCTACACCTGTACCGCCATCTTTTTCTACCTTGCAGGATGTAGGTACATCAGCCTATAATTTCTCTAAGTTTCGATCGCACCTCAATGATATTTATGCCTAGTAGCAGAAACAGGGGAAGCAGTGGGAGGAGAATAGTACCTACACACAGGTAGAGTTCTAGAACCTCTAAGAGCATTTTCAGAGAACCGAGGAGTTCTATGGCCAGGCCCATGACTATTTTCAGGAGGAGGTTGCCTACCGTCAGGAGGTTTGGCAGTTCACGCAGGATGCACGATCACAATGGGCTAAGGAGGAAGAGCACTGAGCAGCCGCTGCATCCACCAATTTCCAAGTTGACCACATGTATATATGGCACCAATGGCTTAGTACCCAATTCTCCCAAGAGCCCGACAAGCCTAGACTGCCACACTTCCCAACTTAACTGCCACGCTAGAGTTACGATTTCATTTAAGTCTGAGGGAGACCCAAGTTTTGATAAGTTTTTCTACTAGTGTTAATTTTTCTTGACATCTAAGTTTAGTTTTAGATTATTCTTATTTATTTGTTGATGCATATAGTGTTTAGGTTCCTTTCAATACTTAGTTTTTGGTTACTTTAAGCTTCCTCAGTGATGTTTTTCAAAATCTTTACGATATATTTCCATGCTGCAATAGATAGCTTAACTTCATTTATCTTATGGTACTTGTTTTGGATGCTTTGATGGATGTTCTAGATGTTCTGTTAGCTTTTATTTTTTTCACCTACACTCATTGAATATTATGAAAGGGAGAATCTAGTACATACATAGTTATGATTCATCCTAGTAGTCTAGTACTTTGGAATCCATAGGTGACTCTAGATTTAGTATTTTAGGTACTGGAGATGCTCAGATTGTGTGAACCAATTCAGAAAAATTGGAATACTAGTGAGGATGATAAAATAAAATAAAAATATAAAAAAATATAAAAAGAAAAAGAAAGATAAAAAAAAAGGAGAGAAAAAAAAAGAGAGTTAAAAAAATAGTCGTTGTGGGTGGAAATGGTTAGGTGCCCCCTTTGAGACCGAGTTAGGTTACTGGGGAAACACCTACCAATTTTTCTCAATACCGAACATGTCTTTGAGACTTTATGATAATTCTAGGGAATGACCCTCGCTTAGGGTAGGTAAGTTCCTAAAAGCCAGAGACCCTAGGAAAGCTATAGGATGACGTCTTAACTCACTTAGGAATGTGTATCCCTTAGGAAATTCTCTCAGCACATGCACGAAAAGCTAACCTAGCGGACTTTTAGAACATACATATTTGCTTTGATTGAAAGTACCACTTGATAATTTTAGTTAACCTGTTAAGTATGGGAACAATACTTTTAAATTTCATGGCACTGAGGTTTGCTTGAGGACAAACAAAGATCTAAATCTGGGGGATTTTGATGTGTGCTAATGATATAGGGGTTTAGGAGTAGTTTTAGCACATATCTCATTGCATTTTATATTTGTTTCATGCATATTTTTCCTTTTTTTGCATTCATTTACTATTTCCTAGTTCAGAGGTCTACTTTTGCTTTTTTCATGTGTAAGATGACGTTTTGGAGGTAAATTGGCACATAATTGGAGCTCAAAGAAGGTAAGCATGCTCTGGCTGTGTTCCCCAAAACACGAGCATACTTTGTATCAAAAGATGATGATCGCGTGAAGCTCTAGAGGAAGACACGACCGACATTGTGAATCTCACACAACCATGCTTGATCCTGAAGCCAGAATTAGAGCATGATTTCCAATGTGCCGCACAGTCGGCCGTGTGGATTCTACACGGTCGTGTGGCGTTAGCCCAACTTAATGCAAATCAGGGTTTCGTGGGAATTGAAGGAAAGTCGGCTTCACTCCTATAAAAGTAAAGGCACGCCCAAACCCTATGGGGATGCTCAACGGCTGGGATGATAAGACGGTACCCTAAGAAGCACCGAAGGCTTGCAATGGGGAGAGAGGAAGCAACTCAAAGATCCGAATCAACGCTCCTACGCCTTAGAGAATGACCAAGACACAATAACAAATTGAATAGAAAGTACTACCACTAATAGAATATGAAATATGATCTATCTCTTCATAGGGATTAATAGGACATCCTTGCGCCCCAAGAACCTATTCTAGCAGAAGGCCTAAAGTAGGAGACATCAACTCTAGAAGGGTTGAGGGACCCCAGTGATAGGGGGCTCCCAACGATATAAACCCCCTGAGCTCTGATGATTTTAAAGGAAAACTTGGTTAGGAATAAGTAATTTTCAATAGAAGCAAAAGTTCATCGGGATAACACACGATGATCCTCCCACAAGAACACAACTGGAGATTCTAAGAGTATTAAATTGATAGCATATTCAATAATGCACAAGTGAAATCGAATCCCTAGAATCCTTTAAGGAACTTTGAGCCCACCTTCACTTTCTCCAAGTGACACTGTAACTAAGTCAGGATTGTCATCTACCTCACACACCTGACTCACAAGAGATTTACTCTGAACAAATAGAATTCACTGGACAAACAATACTCATATCACAATCTCTGTGGGATCGATACATAAATTATTACTTGACTACAACTGTGCACTTGTGGGAATTGAGTGCGAGCGCGCGCTTCGAATCCTTGGTGTTCTCGGTCAAAGATTTGTGGATGAGTTCGCTTGCATCACTCTTCTTCTCTCCCGGAGGTGGATGGCTCATCTTCTTTCTCCGATATTGAACTGGTCTATCCTCCCCCCTCAATTCTAGAAGCGGAGGCTTCCTCCAATTCTTCCACCTCTTCTTCTTCCTCGGATGTTGAACACCTTTCGACCTCCGAATCCTCACTCTCTTGAGAGGATGAGCTTGCTTCTTCGGTCTCTTTGTCCAATTGAGCCGATGATGGATCTTCATGATATTGTGCCACTTTGCTCCAAAGCTTCTTGGCGTCCCTATAATCTCCTAATCTACACAAAATATCATTAGGGATTATATTAACTAAACATTTGTTACTCTTTCATTTATTTCGAAACCTTGAGCTTGCTCTTTGGTCCATCTCTTCTTATTGAGGTATCCACCTTTTTGACCCCTTGTAAATTCGAATCCCTCCATTAGGATGACCCAATCTTCGATGTTCATCATAAAAAAATTCTCCATCTGTGTCTTCCATTGATCAAAACCTTCTCGTTCATAGAATGTATATCGAATTGGAGTGTTGATGCCCCATCCAAATCCATCGTTGGGCAACTCCATCCTCTAGCACTTGTGCTCTCTTACTAGTTAGTCCGTAGAAGAGCCCCAGACTCTGATACCAATTGTAGGAACGTTGATGATGTGCTAGAGGAGGGGGGTGAATAGCATTTTGAATCGTTTAGAATTTGATCTCTTATGTGCTTGTCTACAATACTTGTTAGCGCAGTGGAATATAGAATAGCAATAACAAAATACAACAAACACGAATGCAATACAAAAATGCAAGGATATAATATGGTTAAGAACCTGGGGTTTCTACTCCACGGGTCGAGCTCAAGTGAGCTCTAGTGATGCACACCACCACTAATAAACTCCTTCTTGGAACAATCTAGAGGTGGATAAACCTCTTACAAGTGATTACAAAAGTAATACAACAATAAAAATAAGATACAAGCAATTACACTAAGCAAATGAATACAAGTAAAGAAAATACTTTACAAATGTGAGCTTTTGAATGCTTGATCTTTGGTTGCTTTTGGGATATCTTAAAGGTCTAGAATGCAGCAACAATTCCCTTCAAATTCCTCAAGAAACGCTAGCAAATATGCTCCTCTTTGTTCTCCTTATAAAGTTGTAACTCGAGTTGATTTTTTGTCTAGTAGTCAACTGCAATAAGGCACCAGTCGATTGCCCCTGTAGCCGTTGTCTCACAATGGTTCTGTAGGAACTTCGGTGAGTGCTAGAGGGAGATGAATGGTTCATTTTTGTTCATCGATGAAGTTTGATTGTGTGCTTGCTACAATTTGATTAGTACGTGTGGAAATAATTGAAAAGTATAAACAAAATACAAGCACAACAATACACAAGAATATACATGGTTTGGAACCTTAGAGTTTCTACTCCATGGGGTGAGCTCAACGAGCTTTAGTGATACACACATCGCTAATAAATCTCCTTCTCGGTGACACACCGGAGATGGAGAAATCTCGTACAAGTGTTTACAACAATACACAAAATATACAAGAAAATACAAAGAAATACAATCAAAATTTAAAGAACACTTTACAAACTAGGGATTTGAATGCTTTGCTTGTTGGTTGCTTGGATGAGCTTGAAGGGCCCTGAAATGCACTTGCACTTCGCCTTCAAATCGCCTCAACAACCTCTCAAGTAACCATGGATGAAATCCTCCCTGAGTTGCTCCTTTTATCCCTATATCGGGTTGATTCTGTTCTTGACAGTCGACTACCAACAGTGTCATTGTCTCACAATGACTTAATCCGCGTCGACATTCCAACCAACGGATACACCGGGCAATGATCGCCATTCCGAGTCATTGCTCAAGCCCCAGTAGTCGATCGCTTCACCGGCTATCGAGCTCGCTGCGACCACAACTAGCAGTAGTCAACTGCCCTCCATGGCGGTCGATTGCTCATGGTCAGTCACCTCCATTAGCCTCACGCCTATTGGATCCCTCTAAGTCATCCATGACTTGTTCATCCATATGTTAGTCTTTAGGTGCTTCCATCGCCTATTGTCATGCTAAGCTCGTCTACATTGCCAAGCCACATTTGGGCTTATGCTACCAAGACACACGCTTGGACTTTACGTCACCAAACATTGGACTTATGCTGCCAAGACTCCACCCTTGGACTTTACGCTGCCAATATCAAACCTAAGACTTCCCAAATGCCAAGTACACATGACTTGGACTTTCACCACCAAGACTACACACTTAGACTTACGTGACCAAGACTACACCCTTAGACTTTCCTTGTCAACCCATGTTGGACTTTCCAAATGCCAAGACCTATGCTTGGACTTTTCCATTGCCAAGACCCATGCTTAGACTTTCCATGCCAAGTGTCCCACTTGGACTTCTCCACCATATGGTCAACCCCATGGTAACCATATATTCAACCCATATTAAAAAAATAGTCAACTCATTGTCAAACATTAAAACACTACTCGAGTCAAACTTGAGTCTGGTGAATCGTGACTTGGGTTTATTGCACTAACATGCTCAATCCACGTTGAAAAAACTCCAACGAATACACTAGTAGTCAACTACCCTTACCAGAAGTCGATTGTTGGATTGACGATTGACTGATCAGTCGACTACCAAATCTTCTGGGCTCGTGTCCACTTAAATCAGTTGACTGCCCTTCATGGTAGTCGACTGCTAAACCCTAGCAGTCGACTGCCAAGGCCACAGAATAATAATTGAGCATCAGTCGACTCTTGACCAGTCGACTAATCCAAGTTTACTAGGCTTCCAAGTGTCAAACACTTGGCTAGTCAACTGATTCATAACCCCAGTCGACTTGTAAACCTCAAACATGAGGTTTAACTCAAGTATGATCCCTTCATACTTGATAGACTACCCTTAGCCTAGATCTAAGCCTTCTAGCAACCTCCATCAGCCTCACGTCTATTAGATCCCTCCAAGTCATCCATGACTTGTTCATCCATACGTTAGCCTTCAGATGCTTCCATCGGCTATTATCATGCTAACCCGGTCTACTTTGCGAAAGCACATTTGGGCTTATACCACCCAGACACACGCTTGGCCTTTATTCTACCAAACATTGGACTTATGTCGCCAAGACTATAGCTTGGACTTTACGCTACAAATATCACACCCTTGGACTTCCCAAATGCCAAGTATCCATATTTGGACTTTCATCACCAAAGTTCACTTGGACTTTACGTCGCCAAGACTATAGCTTGGACTTATGCTGCCAAGACTATACCTTTGGACTTTCCATGCCAAGTGCACAAGACTTGGGCTTTCCATGCCAAGTACACAAGACTTAGACTTTCCATGCCAAGTACCCAAGACTTGGACTTTCCATGCCAAGTACACAAGATTTGGACATCTTAAATGCCAAGACCATTCTTGAACTTTCCATAACAATCACATTGTCAATCGTTTTGTTGAACATCAAAATACTACTTGAGTGAAACTCAAGTTCAGTGAATCGTGACATATGTCGATTGCACCAACATAAGGTGTATGAAAACACACAAAAGTCAATTTAATGTGAGATGTGAGTTTTATTTTTTTTCCCTAAACTAAGGGGTCATGCATTTTTCTATGCAACTTTATTTAATTCCTTTATACTTGGGACTTCAAATCATGTCATTGTCCTTAAATCAATTTTAATTATCCTAAATACATTAAAAAATGATCATGGCATAAGAATGATAGCATAATTAAAGCATGTGCCAATAATCATGATGTCATAGCATAAATATACAAACCTAAGTACAAACTTGACATTAACAAAAATATGATCATGGCATATTAAATAACCATAAGAATTAAGATGTCATGACATACATTGATTTCATTGATGAAAGAAGGTTATTGTTTATACATGATGACATGACATAAGAGTAATGAATGAGCACACACATCAATACATGTAATGAGCAATACAACACACATTATTACAATCAAACAATATTAGATAAATGATAGAAACATTTAAGTGACACAAAATGATTTCATTCATTTTTAAGGGTGTTCATACAAAGTTTTTACATGACAAAGTCAAAAAGACACAAGACATCATCATCCTATAATAAAGTGAATCCTACAGTAAGTCAAAAGACCCAGGACTCTCCTACAATTGCAAAACTACCAATCACCACCATCATCGACTGGAGGTGGTGGAGGCGGTGGAGGTTGCTAACCCTGGAGCAACGTACGCATCATGTCATACATCTCGATTCGACGCTATCCTATCTTAGCATGCTCGAGACTAAGCTCCTAATATTCTCATGGAGCTCCTCCAACTGAGACTCAATGCGGGTAAGATAAGCTGACGTATGCTGCTGAAACACAACTGGATCCTTAGAAAAATACTCTCCCTCTAGATCCTATTTTGCCTCCTGCCCTGCCTCCTCAGGTGGCTACTGCTGCACCGCTAACCACTCCATCCGTCCATAGCCCATTTACATGCTAGCTAATGCAAAGTGCCTTAGGGTGATGCAGTCATAAGAGTCTGATAGTTGCCTCAAATTCCCCTAGAGATATTAATGCCAATGGATGCCAACCATGCAGTGATAATGTGACCCAAGGGCATGTGAATCTTCCCTTGGACCGGAGAGGTAAAGTGAGCTATGCAGTGGAAGACATTCAATGCAATATTGACATCAAGCAAATTGCGCATAGCATACATCAAGAATAGATGGGGAGTACGAATCTTGGCATGACCTCGAGTCACTATGGGTAAAAGACAACCAACAATGACTTTGTAAAACACATTATCAGGGGCAGATAAAGCATTAATTGAGAAGACATTTTGACCCAAAGGACGAGGTTGATGGAAAGAGAACTCATGCATAGACTATTGGATCGATTTGAGTGCTAGAGAGGGGGGGGGTGAATAGCACAAGAGAAACTTTTTCTTTTTCGTTCGATATAAAACACGAGTAAGAGTAAACACAATGGAAAATAAATATGAAACTTTTTGTTTTTACTTGGTTCACAGCCTTCAGCTGCTAATCCAAGGCCCCAATGGTCCAAGACCACGTATGGAGGGCAATACACTAAAATAATCTCCTCCTTGTTAGAGGTAGAAGACAACAGAATACAAAAATCCCGAAAGAGATTAAGGTAGAGGGACACTCCCCCTCTCCTTGTTATGATTAAAAGCACTGAAATACAAATTGAAATTGAATATAATGAAATAACAACTTTAAAAGTTACCGACGACTAAAGAGTTAGAAGAAGAAGCTTTGGTCGTCGGCGTTTCGGCAATGCTTCATTGATATAGGATTGTCGGAGAGTCGTGGCATTGTGGGAGAACTTGGAAGCACTTTATGTCTCGCCCCGAGAGTATGTCGAGCCGAAAAGCAAACAGACGACATCTCCCTTGTATGTGGCAACATATCCTATTTATACAAGGCCCTTGGGCTCACAATAACCATAACATATACAAATGTAAATAGAACAACATAACAAAACACAGCAGAACTAACACAACTACAATACAAACCACACACAATGCATACCGATATGACTAACACCACATTAAGAAAATGCAGTAACAAAACCAGAAAGAATGGTACAACAACAACAGTGTCCAACACTACAAATCATCGCATAAAACCAAATACATATTGAGAAATACATGGAATACTCTAAAAGGCCAGACCCTCGGAGTTGAGATGAGATGATGTTAGCCAGCGGTGCTCCAAGTCCATTATGAAGTCAGCTACCTGTTACCTAGGTGATAGAAAAACACAGGGTCTGTGGTGGTGAGTATAACTTAGCGGTAATATGAAAAAACATGTATATATATCAAATATCACATGTAATTCAACAATATAACCTACAGGTACATCGGGTATACTAGGACAATATATAAATACATACAAATACTCCCTAAACAAGATGAAAAACGTAGAGTGCAGACATACCTGGAAGTCTGCTATGCTACATATATCCAACCTGAGCATATATCCACAATATACAATATGAAGAGTAATATTAACTCTCACTATAATCATGATATAGGTCAAAGGTATCTAATGGTCTGACCAACAAGTATACAAGTATCTGACACAACCGTATAACAGATGTGAGTAGCATGTATGAAGATGATGTACAACCAAATGCAATAAGCTTAGTACAATCAAATGCAACATCACAATAAGAAAATATATATAGACTACATCTATATATATACTAATCACAATCATCCATATATATATATATATATATGACAATATGCAAAACACCATAAGACACGGCAATGCAGCATGCATGGTCATGCCTCTGCACCCCTACTCGCTACCATGACCCCAGTGTGGCCTAGGTCGCACGATATGACAACTGTCCCGACTCAACACCAACCACTGCTCTAGAGTGGCCGAGTGACCAGTATGAACGAGTAGCATATGAGCGTAAAGAGCTCGCTACACAATGGGGGTCCCTGCTGCTGGCTCCTCCGACTGATACTACCTATGAGTGGTCGAGTGTCACACACCTAGGACAATCGCACACAACTCCAACTACCACCGTCTATAGTTGTAGAGTGCGGCACAACATATGCTCTGCCATTACACCAGTTACTCCTCCATGAGTAACCTGGGAGGCAGGATGACTAACAATGCTCTCAACCACAAGGAAGACTATGTCGTCAATATGCATGCAAATGACATGAATACATTGTCGCTCATCCAAACATCCACCACAGACTCTCTATTCTACAGAGAGTCATACCAATATGATCAACACACTCTCTATCCTGTAAAGAGTCATACTCAACTGATCATAACACTCTCTATCTGGTAGAGAGTCATACCAATCTTATCGACGCACTCTGTATCATGGAGAGAGTCATACTCAATAGATCATAACACTCTCTATCATGTAGAGAGTCATACCCATCTGAGCGACAGACTCTCTATCCTGCAGAGAGTCTTACTCAACCGATCATAATAAGCTAGGATCACCGGTCTGTAGTGACACACTAATCACAATTCATTTGACCATTTACACAACACATGATCGGTAGTAAACATGCAACATAAGGGTATTGGAATCAATTCTATGTTCAGGACCTTACTTACCCACGGATGCCCTTTTACCCAATTTACAAATCAGGTCATCATCCGTACTCCACTATTTACACATAACTAAGCATTTATAGGTTTACTTACCTTACATCTGTAACTCCTAATCACGATGAGAGAAAATGTGATAACTGCAACAGAGCATATATAGCCAAAGATAAAGTATCAAGCACAAGAATAAATAAGAGTGGAGTCAAGGTAATATGATCATATAACATGATCATATATCTAAATTTGTATGCATCAACAACTACCTGACCACGGTAGGAAATTAACCACCTGATAATGTAGAGTATCTGGAAATATCATTTGCCTACATGTCCAAGAATTTATCTCAATTCAACATCCTGCACACAAGATAAAACCTAATTATGTTCTATCGTACATCGCATAATCGAATCAAACTCCACATCGACTTCGTATCTCAATCTATATGATTGATTTAATTATCAAATTAGCCTAATCAATCCTTCCCATCCATCCTTATATTTCGTCATCAAAATATTAGCTTAAGGTTCACTTACCTCACTGTTCGAATCAGCCACAACCGACTCCTTGATACAAAAGAAACTTTGATCAACACCAATCAATGGAATTGTGGTCGAGTTCAATCTCAACTCCAATGCAATTAGTACCTACAACTGAAAATAGCATAAGACTTCTGTTGATCTATCCCCTTCCCACTCAATCCAACCAGTAGAAGATAACAACACTTACCTCCATTCTCTTGCATTATATGGTAGGAAGAAAACCTGCCAGCTTAACTTCAATCACTTAACCCCCCTTCAATCACATTTAATATATCAGGTTTGTTCCAATCATTTTGAGCAAGAAATTAATCCTTGCTCACATCGCCTAACACCCATTGCAAACCTTCATGAATCTACTCCTTGCATTCATAATTCAAGAACAAAACAAGGGCTAAGGGATTACCAAAACCTAGAAAATAAATCAACAACAATTCGATAATGAAATCGTTACCCATAGTGAAGAAGAGTCGGTGACCATCGATCGAGCTCACAGTGAGATTTATTTTATTTGATATTTTATATTCTCCCCACTAATAAAAATTTGGTTCTCAAATTTCGTACTAACATGCAAAAATTACTTCAAGCAAGTTTTTGAAAGGACCACATGCATTCCTCAAGTGAACAAATGAGGGTATCGAGCTCGGATAGTATCTTCCATCTCCCACGTATCCTCCTCATCGGTATGATGTTGTCATCCAACCTTTATGAGTCGAATGGTTTTGTCCCACCACTTTCGCTCCTTGCGACCCAAGATCCACCCTGGAATCTCCTCGTAAGTCGCATTAGGCTGAAGTGGAATTTCTACCTCCTTCAGAACATGATCAACATGCGACACATATTTCCTCAGCATAGAAATAGGAAATACATTGTGAAACCTACACCTCCAATCCATGCCAATATCTCAAATCGGCCAATATAGCATGGAACTAATTTCCCTTTTATCCCAAATCATTTCACCCCTTTCATAGGTGAAACACGCAGAAATACCTAATCCCCAATTGAGAATTCCAAAGGCCTTCGCCTTTGATCTGTGTAGCTCTTCTGTCGATCCTATACCTCTAATAACTATCATCTGATGACGCACACCAACTCTGTATCATGCTGGATACTCTGTGGCCCTAATAGTTATGGTTCCCCAACCTCCTCTCACAATATAGGAGATTTACAGGGTCTGCTATATATGGCCTCGAAAGGAGCCATCTGAATGGAGGAGTGATAATTGTTCTTATAGTCAAATTTCCACTAAATGAATGTGATCCTTTCAACTACCTCCATAATCCATGACACAAGATCTTAATAGATCCTCTAAAGTCTGAATGTTATGCTCAGACTGTTCATCTGTATGTGGATGAAAAGTTGTACTGAGTTGAAGCTCTATGCCCATGGTCTAATGCAAACTCTACCAGAATCGCAGGGTAAATCGCGGATCTCTATCAGATATACTACTCAAAGGTATATCATGCAATCTGATAATCCCTCGATAGTATAACTCTGCCAGACGGTCTAACGAGTCCATCCCATGAATAGGCAGAAAGTGAGTTGATTTGGTCAGTCGATCTATAATCACCCAAATTGCATCATGTCCTTTGTAGGTTCTCAGCAATCCCATAACAAAATCTATAGTGGTATGCTCCCACTTCCATTCCGAAATCAGAATTTCCTGAAGCAACCCACCGGGTTTATGATGTTCAGCCTTCACTTGTTGGCATACTAAACATCGAACAACGAAGTCTGTAATATTTCTCTTCATACCATTCCAATCAGTATAAATGTTTCAAATCTTGGTACATACGAGTACCACCAGGGTATATAACCCATCTCGAATGATGTGCTTCCTATAGCAACTCTTCGTGTTCCAGTAACTCTATAGTAGCTACACAGTAGCTAGCTAAAACTCCATGAGCATTTCTGCTCCATACAACTACTACACAAGATCATATCTGCTAAAACCACGTCATGTGTATAACAACTTATCTCGTAGTTTCTCAACTGACGTAGGCATATGATATGCCTCATTCAACTGCATCGGGATCACTCCGATCCCTGAAACAATTCATCTGCATACAACATCCTTCCATCCTCATTGGAAGGATTAACTAACACTGATGCAAAAGTCAACCATCGACTAAGCCCTGAAAACTAGTTTCACAGGCTTCAGACCAAGTAAATCCCATCACCTTCCTGATCAAACAAGTCAGTGATATACTAACTCTTAAAAGTATCCTATCCATATCTGTGGTAATAACCAAATCCTTACAAGGAAACCACCATCTACGGTGGCTGAGTGCGCAACTCCAACTACCACCCTCAACAGTGGCCAAGTTGTGCAACTCCAACAACCATAAACTAATCCAATCGTTCCAAGAATACACGATTTCTCAAGTCCATAGATGACTAAATCATTTAATAGTCTAGCAACTTAATCAAAACTCATAAAATTCATACCAAGTATGAAATTGTTGTCTTTACACACCTGCATCATCTTTACTTTACACTGATGATATATTAATCATCACAACGACAATGATAATTGTATGACATCATGTCACTACAATATCAACACTCTAGTCGTAAATCAACACTAGAGTATACATAGGTGTCCTTAGCTGATCTAATAGATCATCTATCCACAACGAAGGATATTCACTTTCAACAACTATCACATTCCATCATCGATAATCGATGTATAATCTCAAAGGTTCATCTCTCTTTTAACAAAGAGTTCCGAATTTTCTCAAGAAAATATTGGGACAAATAAATATCTCATCCAACACCTCCTGTAAATGCAACTTACATTCTTCCAATTCCCATAGTGTTTAGTAACACTTATACAAATCAAATTATCACCCGGTATGGGATCTTCGATACCGAAACTATTTCCGCAATCATTTCGATCGCCTACTCCACTTGCCCATGCAGTGGCAAGCCTAGGAGTTCATCCAAAACTACATCCGAATGCTCTTCGATTATACACATATCCGAGAGACATAATCATACCTTAATCTCAATAATTTAACCATCCGTAAGGTTATGTCTACCGTAAAGGTATATCTATCAAAGTCTAAGGGCATCCCTTGACTTCTTAATTGTTGGTCCACAACTCACCTAACGGTAGAGATACCTTTTGGGATGTATACTGAAAGCCTAGCTCTTTTGTATGAACATCCTTATTTTGAAATAAGAATCACATGATCATTATTTGTATATTTTTATGGTTATGCAAAATTGTCTAATATTTTACATTGAAGATGACATGGTGCTTGGTGTGGCACAGAAGATCATGTTATCAGTCCCTTGTAGAATATAAGTAGAGGCTCACAACCAAGATGGTTTTGGACAAACCATTGGCATGGTTGTAGTATATCTTGGTATTGGCTTGTCTTGACCATAGAGTTACACTAGTACACTTAGGTGTATTGAGCAGGACCGACATAGAGGTAATTCAATTTATTGCTGACTACATAATTGAATCGGACCTCGGATATTATGTTGTACATGCTCTTAATCCCGATATAATAACGGGCACATGTACTTAGTATTTATTTATTTGATTTACCAAAGGGTGAGATTTAGATGGATTAAATCAATATGCCCGGTAAGTTGGGAAATGATATTATTTACATGGTGTGCCGTTGATTATAGGAGGAAACCATGTCCTATATATTAGGATGATGATGTCCCCTTGAGGAGCTCATAAGGTTCATCATGTAAACCCTGCAGGTTGACTTAGTCAACATGATGATAAGGTTGAGTGGTACTACTCGAGGAGTTAGATGTTAATTAATTGATGGTCAGTAAATCAATTAATTGACGAACATTCGATATCTTAAACACGGGGAGATGGATGTACAAATAATATATGGAGCTCATATTATCATATGGGGGTTGGTGAGGTAATTCAATGATGATCCTCTAGTGGAATGGAACATCATTGATGGATCAAGTTTGTGTGGTTCCGATCCATCGGGTGGCCAAGATACAACTCCTCCTCATGGTCCCTATTGTAGCCTATTAACAGATCATGAAGCCTATATCCAATGATGGAAAACAAAACTCTAGATCTGACGGTTGGGATGAAACCCTAGATCCGACGGTTGGGATGAAACTCTAGATCTGACGGTTGGGATGAAACCCTAGATCCGACGGTTGGGATGAAACCCTAGATCCGACGGTTGGGATGAAACCCTAGATCCGACGGTTGGGATGAAACCCTAGATCCGATGGTTGGGATGAAACCCTAGATCCGACGGTTGAGATTAAATCACTAGAACCAATGGAGGAGACTAAACCAAGGCCTAAACCTAACTCTATATATATGGGCTTAGGCTTGGGCGGAAAGAATGATGAGAAAGAGAAAAACCTAATTGAGATAAGGTGGCTTGGGCGGCAAGAAATAAGAGGAGGCTAGGGTTAGGGTTTGGTTCATGGTGTTGGGCGGCAACAAGGAGAAGGGAGCTTCTTCTTCTTCTTCCCAATGGTGGTCGACCCCCTTCTTCCTCCTTCCTTTTTGGTTTGGCCAGCGCCTAAGCTTCTCCCCTTGATCTATGGCTTGTGGTGGATGAGATGAGGGTTGCTTCCCATGGGCGGCAAGAAATAGGAGGAGGCTAGGGTTAGGGTTTGGTTGTTGGTGTTGGGCGGCAACAAGGAGAGGGAGATTCTTCTTCATTTTCCTTTGATGGTCGGCCCCTCTACCTTCTTCCCTCTACCTTTGCCAAAGCTCAATCTATTCTACTTCCCTTCATCCTTAGCCAGAAATTAAGGGGATCCTAGTTTAGGGTTTGGGCGGCAACAAGGAGAAGGGGTGTTTTCTTTCTTCTTCTCCAAGTGTTGGCTGGCACCCATGCCCTTGTTGTTTCTCCTTTGGTTGGTTTCCATACTCCATTTTATCTTCCTTGTCCGGCGGCAACATCGAGTTTATTGACTTGGTGGCTAGTTCTAGAAAGGAAGATGAGTTTTGCTTTAGGATCTTCCTTTGTTCCTAGTGAACAAGGAAAGGAAGATTGGTGATCTAGAAGGCTTTAACTTTTGGTAGATCGTCGCCCACACGACGTCCAAAAATAAGGAGGACATAAAATAGAAGATAAAGAGGTATAACAAGAGGTACAATCTTGTTTATTTTGATTAATGTTCTTTTGTATTATGTTTATAATTGCTTTTCAATTATATGCAGGTTTTGTGTGGATGGTTACTTGCTTGTATTTGTTATGAGCATGTTTACTTTATGTATGTGTTGATTATACATGTCTACATTCATATGTATTTGTATAATCATGGACCCCGAAGATAAACACAAAAACCGGCGATCCGTTCATCGTCTCTTCCGCGGCTAACCGACTAGAAGAGCTTGGTTGCTTGAACAACTAGTTTGTTCAAGCGATCGCTCGAGTCGTTAGCACGACGACGAATTGGTTGTGCTTAGGAAATTCATCACATTCGGATTAGTTTTCATTTGTTGAAACTTTTAATCCGGGAACATGGGAGTCGTTGAGCCTCTTTACCATAAGAATTCTAGTTTAGACATGATAAGTCGTACTAATGGCTTCTTTCCAAAACCTATCGGCTTCTTGTAGGGTTCTATTTTTTCGCTCGACTAGGCCATTTTGTTGTGGGGTTCTAGGACATGAGAATTCATGGTGGTATCTGTTTAGGTTACAGAAATCTATGAACCTGTGGTTTTCGAATTCACCGCCATGATTGCTTCTAAGTCTTTTAATTTTAAGATTCTTTTGGTTTCCGATTAATTTAAACAAGTTGATGAGTTGATCTAAGGTATAACTTTTGTGTTTAAGAAACCTAACCCAGGTAAACCTAGAATAGTCGTCAATTATGACTAGCCAAAATTGTCTCCCATTAAGTGACTTGGCTCCATGAGAATTGAATAGATCCAAATGAAAGAGCTCAAGCACACTTTTTGTTCATTCTTGGTTTGTTAGTTGATGTTATGTCCTAGGTTGTTTACCTTGTAGACAAGCATTACAAATTTTATTGTCTAAGTTGTTAAGGTTAGGCAGACCTCTGACTAAGCCACTCTAGCTCATCTTGTAAACGAGTCTTGAGTGTGAGTGACCAAGTCGTCAGTGCCACAATCAAGATTCCTCTTGCTGTGTCATAAGACACTTGGTGGAGGAGTTAGGTAGATTAATAATGTAGATGTTGCTATTCCTAGTTCCTTTAAGTATTGTTTTAGAGGTTTCATTTGTTTTAATTAAGCATTCATTTTCTAATAATATAACCTTATAGTTGTTATCACACAATTGACTTACACTAAGTAAATTATATTGAAAATCTTCGACTAATAAAACATTGTGAATTGTGAAATTAGAATTTAGCTCAATATCACTTGAACCGATGATTTTGAGCTTGCCGTTGTTTCCGAAAGCTATCGACCCTTATCGTTTGAATCTAAACTTCAAAAATTTAAGTTGGTCTCTAGTCATATGTTGGGAGCACCCACTGTCCAACATCCATTGATCGTACACACAAGGTAGTTGGATCAGATATTGGAATTTTAAGGGTTGGTTAAATATTATTAGTCCTAGTTCATCTCACCCATTTTTACATGATCAAATACATTATCCTTATGTGTTCTTATGAGATGACTTCAATTTTACTTGATTAATTTTAATGAATTGAAACTAGTCAACCTTGAGTTAGATTCGGATTTAACCCTAAGCTCACCAAGTCACCTTTTCAAGGAATTGGCTTCTAGGTCATGGTGAGGCACCGAGGCCTTATTTAATCAGAACAATGACCACTTCCTTAGACAAAGCCAAGTTCAAGAAAATTATAACTTGATTGACCTAAGATCACTTCCTGGTCAAACTAGCTAAAGATACGGTGAGGTAGCTTCAGCTAGTTCCACTTAGTCAAGTGCACCGAGCTAAATATGCCTTATCTAACTCGGACACAAAAGACTTCACTTTCCTAGTGTACTATCATCTCGCCGTGTCCTAGTACTATATTGTCAAGTGTTGACGAGTTATAGTTCAGATCTAACCGTTCTAAAAAGAAAAATAAAAAGACCTAAGCATTCAAATTCTAAGTAATAGCACAAACAAATTTTGTACTAGCTCGCCCTGGACCATTGAATTGGTTCGGTCTTTCCACATAATGGATTTGGTCCTCGGGAACCTAGTACTGGTTAGATCCTAATTGAGAAATCAAAGTGGTCTTTGGTTAAAACAGGTTAAGTTAAGTAAATAAAGTTAACTTAAATTTGGGCCATAAAAGTATAAGATCTGTACTCAAGTTAAGTTATAAAAAAAAATTGATCCCTTAACTTTGGTCTTTCTCCTCCTTTTGCCATAAATCAGAAAGAGTGGGGGGGGGGGGGGGGGGTTTGAAAAACATAGTTTTGAATTTAGTTTTAAGTCCAAGCACGTTCCAAATAAATTTTGAAAATAGTAGTTTAAACATAAGTTCATCGATTTAGATGTTCAACTCTATTTGACTTGATTGATATGAAATGATCAACAAGTCCTGAGTAGAGTTGGTTATTATAGGTAATTATACTCTGTAGTTCATGTCGATGCACTAAGTCTACATCTCAAACTAGGAGTAAGGTCCTAACATCTCACGCCCATCTACGTGGCTAAGTACACAAACACATTAGTCCTATGTGTTGTGAGATGTATTGGCTCCTTAAATCTATAGGCACATGATATCTAGGATATCTAGGGTAAGCACTAAGCTAGTTCCATTAACATGAAAAGAAAATTGAATAATAGAGTATATAAAAAATATAAGTTGTCAATCATACTCTATTATGCACATGCCCAATTTTTGTCTTAGTAGACTAAATTTGGCTTCGGGTAAAGGTTTGGTAAATAGGTCTGCAAGATTCGACTTTGATTCCACGTATTTGAGTTGTATGGTTCCGTTAGTTATATGTTCTCGAATAAAGTGGTGTTTGACCTCTTTATGTTTGGTCCTAGAGTGGTATATGAGATTTTTGGTTAAGTTGATTGAGCTAATTTTATCTATGTGAGTTTAAATATTGTTGAAGTTTAATTTAAAGTCTTTGAGAGTGTGCTTCATCCAAATAAGCTGAGCCACACACTTATCCATCGCGACATAATCGGCTTCGGTGGTAGATAAGGCAACATAGTGTTTCTTCATAAAGCACCAACTCACTAGACTTGAGTTGAGAAGCTGATAACAACCACTCATGCTCTTTCTATCGAGTTTACTACCAATATAATCCGAGTCGGAGTAGCCGATTAGTTCGAACTCAGTAGATCTAGGGTACCAAATACCTATGCTTAGTATGCCCTTTAGATACCTAAGGATACGCTTAACTAATGTTAGGTGAGACTCCTTAGCATAGGTTTGGAACCTTGCACACATACTTACTACGAATAGTATGTCGAGTCGACTCACAGTTAAGTAAAGAAGACTCTCTATTGTGCTCCTATAGTACTTTAGGTCAATAGGTTTTCCGTCTACACCTTCTCTTATATTAACATTTGTTAGCATGGGTGTATTAATGATTTTAACATTTTGCAATCCGAATTGGTTAATTAATTCCTTAGTATATTTTTGTTGATGTAAATAGATTCCTTCTTTAGTTTGTTTAATTTATAATTCTAGAAAGAAATTTAATTCTCCTATTAAGTTCATTTCAAATTCACTCTCCATGAGTGAAATGAACTCGTTTAGTGGGATCGAATTAGTAGTTCCAAATATTATGTCATCTACATAGATTTGGGCTATAAAAATTTCTTTGCCTATGGATTTTACGAAAAGGGTTGGGTCGACTAAGCCTTGGCCAAACCCTTTAAACTTAGGGTATAAAGAAAGCCTCTCATACCAAGCTCTAGGAGCTTGTTTTAGTCCATATAAAGCTTTCTTGAGTTTAAACACATGATCGGATTTATCTAAGCTTTTGAATCATGGGGGTTGACTAACGTTCACTTCTTCCTTAATAAGTCCATTGAAAAACACTGACTTGACATCCATTTGAAATAATTTAAATCTTCGATGTGTAGCGTATGCCAACAACATTCGGATGGATTGTAATCTAGCTAAGGGCATAGATTTCATCGAAATCTAACCCTTCTACTTGACTGAATCCTTTTGCGACCAATCTCGCTTTGTTTCTAACTACTTCACCTTTGTCATCAATTTTGTATCGGAAGACCCACCTTTTTCCTATAACTGATTTATCTTTAGGTAGTGGTACTAATTCCCAAACATTGTTCCTAGTAAATTGAGCTAGCTCTTCTTGCATTGCAATAAACCAATCGGGATCAAGAAGAGCTTGTTCAATGGTTTTGTGTTCGATTTTCGAAATCAAAGATGACTTATGTTAGGGTCACCTATCACTTGATCGATAGGAGGACTCAATTGAATCCTAGACTGGCTCGGATTAGGATTAATAGTAGACTCGATTTCAAGGTCAGAGTCGAGTCTGGTATGAATCGGTTCGCTAGTTGGTTTTACTAAGGGTTTTATGGGTTCATGTCCTTCTTCGAATACTACATTAATGGTTTCCTCAATTCTAAGGGTGTCATTGTTATATACCCTATAGGCTCTACTTGTAGTTGAGTATCCTAGGAAAATACCGGTGGAGGTTTTGGATGTGAACTTTCCTAGGTAGTCCTTAGTGTTTAGGATATGTACCGTACATCCAAATACTCTATAGTATTTAATGTTAGGTACTTTGTCATGGTAGATTTCGTATGAGGTCTTAAGGTGCCTCTTTACCATAAGAATTCTATTTTAGACATGATAAGTCATACTAATGGCTTCTTTCCAAAACCTATCGGCTCGGTTGTATTTGTTCAACATGGTCCTTGCAGCTTCTTGTAGGGTTCTATTTTTTCGCTCGACTAGGCCATTTTGTTGTGGGGTTATAGGACATGAGAATTCTTGGTGGTATCTGTTTAGGTTACAGAAATTTGTGAACATGTGGTTTTCGAATTCACCACCATGATTGCTTCTAAGTCTTTTAATTTTAAGATTCTTTTGGTTTCCGATTAATTTAAACAAGTTGATGAGTTGATCTAAGGTATCACTTTTGTGTTTAAGAAACCTAACCCAATCAAACCTAGAATAGTCGTCAATTATGACTAGGTAAAATTGTCTCCCATTAAGTGACTTGGCTCAATGATAATTGAATAGATCCAAATGAATGAGCTCAAGCACACTTTTTGTTCATTCTTGGTTTGTTAGTTGATGTTATGTCCTAGGTTGTTTACCTTATTGACAAGAATTACAAATTTTATTGTCTAAGTTGTTAAGGTTAGGCAGACCTCTGACTAAGCCACTCTGACTCATCTTGTAAATGAGTCTTGAGTGTGAGTGACCAAGTCGTCAGTGCCACAATCAAGATTCCTCTTGCTGTGTCATAAGACACTTGGTTGAGGAGTTAGGTAGATTAATAATGTAGATGTTGCTATTCCTAGTTCCTTTAAGTATTGTTTTAGAGGTTTCATTTGTTTTAATTAAGCATTCATTTTCTAAGAATATAACCTTATAGTTGTTATCACACAATTGACTTACACTAAGTAAATTATATTGAAAATCTTCAACTAATAAAACATTGTGAATTGTGAAATTAGAATTTAGCTCAATATCACCTGAACTGATGATTTTGAGCTTGCCGTTGTTTCCGAAAGCTATCGACCCTTGTCGTTTGAATCTAAACTTTGAAAATTTAAGTTGGTCTCTAGTCATATGTTGGGAGCACCCACTGTCCAACATCCATTGATCCTACACACAAGATAGTTGGATCAGATATTGAAATTTTAAGGGTTGGTTAAAGATTATTAGTCCTAGTTCATCTCACCCATTTTTACATGATCAAATACATTATCCTTATGTGTTCTTATGAGATGACTTCAATTTTACTTGATTAATTTTATTGAATTGAAACTAGTCAACCTTGAGTTAGATTCGGATTTAACCCTATGCTCACCAAGTCACCTTTTCAAGGAATTGGCTTCCAGGTCATGGTGAGGCACAGAGGCCTTCTTTGATCGGAACAATGACCACTTCCTTAGAAAAAGCCAAGTTCAAAAAAATTATAACTTGATTGACCTAAGATCACTTCCTAGTCAAACTAGCTAAAGATACAGTGAGGTAGCTTCAGCTAGTTCCACTTAGTCGAGTCCACCGACCTAGATACGCCTTATCTAACTCGGACACAAAAGACTTCACTTTCCTAGTGTACTATCATCTCGCCGTGTCCTAGTACTATGTTTTCAAGTGTTGACGAGTTATAGTTCCGATCTAACCGTTCTAAAAGTAAAAGAAAAAGACCTAAGCATGCAAATTCTAAGTAATAGCATTAACAAATTTTGTACTAGCTCCCCCTGGACCATTGAATTGGTACGGTCTTTCCACGTAATGGATTTGGTCCTTGGGAACCTAGTACTGGTTAGAAATCAAAGTGGTCTTAGGTTAAAAATGGTTAAGTAAATAAAGTTAACATAACTTTGGGCCATAAAAGTATAAGATCTGTACTCAAGTTAAGTTATAAAAAAAAATTGATCCCTTAACTTTGGTCTTTCTCCTCCTTTTGCCATAAATCAGAAAGAGTAGGGGGGGAGGGGGGGTTTGAAAAACATAGTTTTGAATTTAGTTTTAAGTCCAAGCATGTTCCAAATAAATTTTTAAAATAGTAGTTTAAACATAAGTTGATCGATTTAGATGTTCAACTCTATTTGACTTGATTGATATGAAATGATCAACAAGTCCTGAGTAGAGTTGGTTATTATAGGTAATTATACTCTGTAGTTCATGTCGATGCACTAAGTCTACATCTGGAACCAGGAGTAAGGTCCTAACATCTCACGCCCATCTACGTGGCTAAGTATACAAACACATTAGTCCTATGTGTTGTGAGATGTATTGGCTCCTTAAATCTATAGGCACATGATATCTAGGATATCTTGGGTAAGCACTAAGCTAGTTCCATTAACATGAAAAGAAAAGTGAATAATAGAGTATATAAAAAATATAAGTTGTCAATCATACTTTATTATGCACATGCCCAATTTTTATCTTAGTAGACTAAATTTGGCTTCGGGTAAAGGTTTGGTAAATAGGTCTGCTAGATTCGACTTTGATTCCACGTATTTGAGTTGTATGGTTCCGTTAGTTATATGTTCTCGAATAAAGTGGTGTTTGACCTCTTTTTGTTTGGTCATAGAGTGGTATATGGGATTTTTGGTTAAGTTGATTGAGCTAATTTTATCTATGTGAGTTTTAATATTGTTGAAATTTAATTTAAAGTCTTTGAGAGTGTGCTTCATCCAAATAAGCTGAGCCATACACTTATCCATCGCGACATATTCGGCTTCGGTGGTAGATAAGGCAACATAGTGTTTCTTCATAAAGCACCAACTCACAAGACTTGAGTTGAGAAGCTGATAACAACCACTCATGCTCTTTCTATCGAGTTTACTACCAATATAATCCGAGTCAGAGTAGCCGATTAGTTCGAACTCAGTAGATCTAGGGTACCAAATACCTATGCTTAGTGTGCCCTTTAGATACCTAAGGATACACATAACTAATGTTAGGTGATACTCCTTAGCATAGGTTTGGAAACTTGCACACATACTTACTACGAATAGTATGTCGAGTCGACTCACAGTTAAGTAAAGAAGACTCCCTATTGTGCTCCTATAGTACTTTAGGTCAATAGGTTTTCCGTCTACACCTTCTCTTATATTAACATTTGTTAGCATGGGTGTATTAATGATTTTAACATTTTGTATTCCGAATTGGTTAATTAATTCCTTAGTATATTTTTGTTGATGTAAATAGATTCCTTCTTTAGTTTGTTTAATTTATAATTCTAGAAAGAAATTTAATTCTCCTATTAAGTTCATTTCAAATTCACTCTCCATGAGTGAAATGAACTCGTTTAGTGGGATAGAATTAGTAGTTCCAAATATTATGTCATCTACGTAGATTTGGGCTATAAAAATTTCTTTGCCTAAGGATTTTACGAAAAGGGTTGGGTCGACTAAGCCTTGGCTAAACCCTTTAAACTTAGGGTATAAAGAAAGCCTCTCATACCAAGCTCTAGGATCTTGTTTTAGTCCATATAAAGCTTTCTTCAGTTTAAACACATGGTCGGATTTATATAAGCTTTTGAATCATGGGGGTTGACTAACGTGCACTTCTTCCTTAATAAGTCCATTGAAAAACACTAACTTGACATCCATTTGAAATAATTTAAATCTTCGATTTGTAGTGTATGCCAACAACATTCGGATGGATTCTAATCTAGCTACGGGGCATAGGTTTCATCGTAATCTAACCCTTCTACTTGACTGAATCCTTTCGCGACCAATCTCGCTTTGTTTCTAACTACTTCACCTTTGTCATCAATTTTATATCGGAAGACCCACCTTTTTCCTATAACTGATTTATCTTTAGGTGGTGGTACTAATTCCCAAACTTTGTTCCTAGTAAATTGAGCTAGCTCTTCTTGCATTGCAATAATCCAATCGGGATCAAGAAGAGCTTGTTCAATGGTTTTGTGTTCGATTTTCGAAATCAAAGATGACTTAGGTTAGGGTCACCTATCACTTGTCAATAGGAGGACTCAATTGAATCCTAGACTGGCTAAGATTAGGATTAATAGTAGACTCGTTTTCAAGGTCAGAGTCGAGTCTGGTATGAATCGGTTCGCTAGTTGGTTTTACTAAGGGTTTTGTGGGTTCATGTCCTTCTTCGAATACTACATTAATGGTTTCCTCAATTCTAAGGGTGTCATTGTTATATACCCTATAGGCTCTACTTGTAGTTGAGTATCCTAGGAAAATACCGGTGGAGGTTTTGGATGTGAACTTTCCTAGGTAGTCCTTAGTGTTTAGGATATGTACCTTACATCCAAATACTCTATAGTATTTAATGTTAGGTACTTTGTCATGGTAGATTTCGTATGAGGTCTTAAGGTGCCTCTTTACCATAAGAATTATATTTTAGACATGATAAGTCATACTAATGGCTTCTTTCCAAAACCTATCGGCTAGGTTGTATTTGTTCAACATGGTCCTTGCAGCTTCTTGTAGGGTTCTATTTTTTCGCTCGACTAGGCCATTTTGTTGTGGGGTTCTAGGACATGAGAATTCTTGGTGGTATCTGTTTAGGTTACAGAAATTTGTGAACATGTGGTTTTCAAATTCACCACCATGATTGCTTCTAAGTCTTTTAATTTTAAGATTCTTTTGGTTTCCGATTAATTTAAACAAGTTGATGAGTTGATCTAAGGTATCACTTTTGTGTTTAAGAAACCTAACCCAGGCAAACCTAGAATAGTCGTCAATTATGACTAGGCAAAATTGTCTCCCATTAAGTGACTTGGCTCCATGAGAATTGAATAGATCCAAATTAATGAGCTCAAGCACACTTTTTGTTCATTCTTGGTTTGTTAGTTGATGTTATGTCCTAGGTTGTTTACCTTATTTACAAGCATTACAAATTTTATTGTCTAAGTTGTTAAGGTTAGGCAGACCTCTGACAAAGCCACTCTGACTCGTCTTGTAAATGAGTCTTGAGTGTGAGTGACCAAGTCGTCAGTGCCACAATCAAGATTCCTCTTGCTGTGTCATAAGACACTTGGTTGAGGAGTTAGGTAGATTAATAATGTAGATGTTGCTATTCCTAGTTCCTTTAAGTGTTGTTTTAGAGGTTTCATTTGTTTTAATTAAGCATTCATTTTCTAAGAATATAACCTTATAGTTGTTATCACACAATTGACTTACACTAAATAAATTATATTGAAAATCTTCGACAATTAAACATTGTGAATTGTGAAATTAGAATTTAGCTCAATATCACCTAAACCGATGATTTTGAGCTTGCCGTTGTTTCCGAAAGCTATCGACCCTTGTCGTATGAATCTAAACTTTGAAAATTTAAGTTGGTCTCTAGTCATATGTTGGGAGCACCCACTGTCCAACATCCATTGATCCTACACACAAGGTAGTTGGATCAGATATTGGAATTTTAAGGGTTGGTTAAAGATTATTAGTCCTAGTTCATCTCACCCATTTTTACATGATCAAATACATTATCCTTATGTGTTCTTATGAGATGACTTCAATTTTACTTGAAACTAGTCAACCTTGAGTAAGATTCGGATTTAACCCTAAGCTCACCAAGTCACCTTTTCAAGGAATTGGCTTCCAGGTCATGGTGAGGCACAGAGGCCTTCTTTGATCGGAACAATGACCACTTCCTTAGACAAAGCCAAGTTCAAGAAAATTATAACTTGATTGACCTAAGATCACTTCCTAGTCAAATTAGCTAAAGATACAGTGAGGTAGCTTCAGCTAGTTCCACTTAGTCGAGTGCACCGAGCTAGATATGCCTTATCTAACTCGGACACAAAAGACTTCACTTTCCTAGTGTACTATCATCTCGCCGTGTCCTAGTACTATGTTGTCAAGTGTTGACGAGTTATAGTTCCGATCTAACCGTTCTAAAATGAAAAAGAAAAAGACCTAAGCATGCAAATTCTAAGTAATAGCATTAACAAATTTAGTACTAGCTCCCCCTGGACCATTGAATTGGTACGGTCTTTCCACGTAATGGATTTGGTCCTTGGGAACCTAGTACTGGTTAGATCCTAATTGAGAAATCAAAGTGGTCTTAGGTTAAAAATGGTTAAGTTAAGTAAATAAAGTTAACTTAACTTTGGGCCATAAAAGTATAAAATCTGTACTCAAGTTAAGTTATCAAAAAAAATTGATCCCTTAACTTTGGTCTTTCTCCTCCTTTTGCCATAAATCAGAAAGAGTGGGGGGGGGGTTTGAAAAACATAGTTTTGAATTTAGTTTTAAGTCAAATCATGTTCCAAATAAAATTTGAAAATAGTAGTTTAAACATAAGTTCATCTATTAAGATGTTCGACTCTATTTGACTTGATTGATATAAAATGATCAACAAGTCCTGTGTAGAGTTGGTTATTATAGGTAATTATACTCTGTAGTTCATGTCGATGCACTAAGTCTACATCTGGAACCAGAAGTATGGTCCTAACATCTCACGCCCATCTACGTGGCTAAGTACACAAACACATTAGTCCTAAGTGTTGTGAGTTGTATTGGCTCCTTAAATCTATAGGCACATGATATCTAGGATATCTTGGGTAAGCACTAAGCTAGTTCCATTAACATGAAAAGAAAAGTAAATAATAGAGTATATAAAAAATATAAGTTGTCAATCATACTCTATTATGCACATGCCCAATTTTTGTCTTAGTAGACTAAATTCGGCCTCGGGTAAAGGTTTGGTAAATAGGTCTGCTAGATTCGACTTTGATTCCACGTATTTGAGTTATATGGTTCCGTTAGTTATATGTTCTCGAATAAAGTGGTGTTTGACCTCTTTATGTTTGGTCCTAGAGTGGTATATGGGATTTTTAGTTAAGTTGATTGAGCTAATATTATCTATGTGAGTTTTAATATTGTTGAAGTTTAATTTAAAGTCTTTGAGAGTGTGCTTCATCCAAATAAGCTGAGCCACACACTTATCCATCGCGACATATTCGACTTCGGTGGTAGATAAGGCAACATAGTGTTTCTTCATAAAGCACCAACTCACTAGACTTGAGTTGAGAAGCTGATATCAACCACTCATGATCTTTCTATCAAGTTTACTACCAATATAATCCTAGTCGGAGTAGTCGATTAGTTCGAACTCGGTAGATCTAGGGTACCAAATACCTATGCTTAGTGTGCCCTTTAGATAACTAAGGATACGCTTAACTAATGTTAGGTGAGACTCCTTAGCATAGGTTTGGAACCTTGCACACATACTTACTACGAATAGTATGTCGAGTCGACTCACAGTTAAGTAAAGAAGACTCCCTATTGTGCTCCTATAGTACTTTAGGTCAATAGGTTTTCCGTCTACACCTTCTCTTATATTAACATTTGTTAGCATGGGTGTATTAATGATTTTAACATTTTGCATTCCGAATTGGTTAATTAATTCCTTAGTATATTTTTGTTGATGTAAATAGATTCCTTCTTTAGTTTGTTTAATTTATAATTCTAGAAAGAAATTTAATTGTCCTATTAAGTTCATTTAAAATTCACTCTCCATGAGTGAAATGAACTCGTTTAGTGGGATAGAATTAGTAGTTCCAAATATTATGTCATCTACGTAGATTTGGGCTATAAAAATTTCTTTGCCTATGGATTTTACGAAAAGGGTTGGGTCGACTAAGCCTTGGCTAAA
Organism: Wurfbainia villosa; assembly: GCA_025175895.1. Lineage (NCBI taxonomy): Eukaryota > Viridiplantae > Streptophyta > Magnoliopsida > Zingiberales > Zingiberaceae > Wurfbainia > Wurfbainia villosa. Next base: position 29,021,678 of record CM045992.1, on the reverse strand, counting down.
CCCTTTAAACTTAGGGTATAAAGAAAGCCTCTCATACCAAGCTCTAGGAGCTTGTTTTAGTCCATATAAAGCTTCCTTGAGTTTAAACACATGGTCGGATTTATCTAAGCTTTTGAATAATGGGGGTTGACTAACGTACACTTCTTCCTTAATATGTCCATTGAAAAACACTGACTTGACATCCATTTGAAATAATTTAAATCTTCGATGCGTAGCGTATGCCAACAACATTCGGATGGATTCTAATCTAGCTACGGGGCATAGGTTTCATCATAATCTAACCCTTCTACTTGGCTGAATCCTTTCGCGACCAATCTCGCTTTGTTTCTAACTATTTCACCTTTGTCATCAATTTTGTATCAGAAGACCCACCTTTTTCTTATAACTGATTTATCTTTAGGTGGTGGTACTAATTCCCAAACTTTGTTCCTAGTAAATTGAGCTAGCTCTTCTTGCATTGCAATAATCCAACCGGGATCAAGAAGATCTTGTTCAATGGTTTTGTGTTCGATTTTCGAAATCAAAGATGACTTAGGTTAGGGTCACCTATCACTTGATCGATAGGAGGTCTCAATTGAATCCTAGACTGGCTCGGATTAGGATTAATAGTAGACTCGATTTCAAGGTCAGAGTCAAGTCTGGTATGAATCGGTTCGTTAGTTGGTTTTACTAAGGGTTTTGTGGGTTCATGTCCTTCTTCGAATACTACATTAATGGTTTCCTCAATTCTAAGGGTGTCATTGTTATATACCCTATAGGCTCTACTTGTAGTTGAGTCTCCTAGGAAAATACCGATGGAGGTTTTGGATGTGAACTTTCCTAGGTAGTCCTTAGTGTTTAGGATATGTACCTTACATCCAAATACTCTATAGTATTTAATGTTAGGTACTTTGTCATGGTAGATTTCGTATGAGGTCTTAAGGTGCCTCATTACCATAAGAATTCTATTTTAGACATGATAAGTCGTACTAATGGCTTCTTTCCAAAACCTATCGGCTAGGTTGTATTTGTTCAACATGGTCCTTGCAGCTTCTTTAGGGTTCTATTTTTTCGCTCGACTAGGCCATTTTGTTGTTGGGTTCTAGGACATGAGAATTCTTGGTGGTATCTGTTTGGTTACAGAAATTTCTGAACATGTGATTTTCGAATTCACGACCATGATTGCTTCTAAGTCTTTTAATTTTAAGATTCTTTTGGTTTTTGATTAATTTAAACATGTTGATGAGTTGATCTAAGGTATCACTTTTGTGTTTAAGAAACCTAACCCCGGTAAACCTAGAATAGTCGTCAATTATGGCTAGGCAAAATTGTCTCCCATTAAGTGACTTGGCTCCATGAGAATTGAATAGATCCAAATGAATGAGCTCAAGCACACTTTTTGTTCATTCTTGGTTTGTTATTTGATGTTATGTCCTAGGTTGTTTACCTTGTTGACAAGCATTACAAATTTTATTGTCTAAGTTGTTAAGGTTATGCAGACCTCTGACTAAGCCACTCTGACTCATCTTGTAAACGAGTCTTGAGTATGAGTGACCAAGTCGTCAGTGCCAAAATCAAGATTCCTCTTACTGTGTCATAAGACACTTGGTTGAGGAGTTAGGTAGATTAATAATGTAGATGTTGCTATTCCTAGTTCCTTTAAGTATTGTTTTAGAGGTTTCATTTGTTTTAATTAAGCATTCATTTTCTAAGAATATAACCTTATAGTTGTTATCACACAATTGACTTACACTAAGTAAATTATATTGAAAATCCTCGACTAATAAAACATTGTGAATTGTGAAATTAGAATTTAGCTCAATATCACCTGGACCGATTATTTTGAGCTTTCCATTGTTTTCGAAAGCTATTGACCCTTGTCGTTTGAATCTAAACTTCGATAATTTAAGTTGGTCTCTAGTCATATGTTGGGAGCACCCACTGTCCAACATCCATTGATCCTACACACAAGGTTGTTGGATCAGATATTTGAATTTTAAGGGTTGGTTAAAGATTATTAGTCCTAGTTCATCTCACCCATTTTTACATGATCAAATACATTATCCTTATGTGTTCTTATGAGATGACTTCAATTTTACTTGATTAATTTTAATGAATTGAAACTAGTCAACCTTGAGTTAGATTCGGATTTAACCCTAAGCTCTCCAAGTCACCTGTTCAAGGAATTGGCTTCCAGGTCATGGTGAGGCACAGAGGCCTTCTTTGATCGGAACAATGACCACTTTCTTAGACAAAGCCAAGTTCAAGAAAATTATAACTTGATTCATCTAAGATCACTTCCTGGTCAAACTAGCTAAAGATACGGTGAGGTAGCTTCAACTAGTTTCACTTAGTCGAGTGCACCGAGCTAGATATGCCTTATCTAACTCGGACACAAAAGACTTCACTTTCCTAGTGTACTATCATCTCGCCGTGTCCTAATACTATATTGTCAAGTATTGACGAGTTATAGTTCCGATCTAACCGTTCTAAAAAGAAAAAGAAAAAGGCCTAAGCATGCAAATTCTAAGTAATAGCACAAACAAATTTTGTACTAGCTCCCCCTGGACCATTGAATTGGTTCGGTCTTTCCACGTAATGGATTTGGTCCTTGGGAACCTAGTACTGGTTAGATCCTAATTGAGAAATCAAAGTTGTCTTAGGTTAAAAATGGTTAAGTTATGTAAATAAAGTTAACTTAACTTTGGGCCATAAAAGTATAAGATTTGTACTCAAGTTAAGTTATAAAAAAAAATTGATCCCATAACTTTGGTCATTCTCCTCCTTTTGCCATAAATCAGAAAGAGTGGGGGGGGGGGGGGGGGTTGAAAAACATAGTTTTGAATTTAGTTTTATGTCCAAGCATGTTCCAAATAAAATTTGAAAATAGTAGTTTAAACATAAATTCATCTATTTAGATGTTCAACTCTATTTGACTTGATTGATATGATATGATCAACAAGTCCTGAGTAGAGTTGGTTATTAATAGTAATTATACTCTGTAGTTCATGTCGATGCACTAAGTCTTCATCTGGAACCAGAAGTAAGGTCCTAACATCTCACGCCCATCTACGTGGCTAAGTACACAAACACATTAGTCATATGTGTTGTGAGATGTATTGGCTCCTTAAATCTATAGGCACATGATATCTAGGATATCTAGGGTAAGCACTAAGCTAGTTCCATTAACATGAAAAGAAAAGTGAATAATAGAGTATATAAAAAATATAAGTTGTCAATTATACTCTATTATGCACATGCCCAATTTTTGTCTTAGTAGACTAAATTTGGCTTCGGGTAAAGGTTTGGTAAATAGGTCTGCTAGATTCGACTTTGATTCCACGTATTTGAGTTGTATGGTTCCGTTAGTTATATGTTCTCGAATAAAGTGGTGTTTGACCTCTTTATGTTTGGTCCTGGAGTGGTATATGAGATTTTTGGTTAAGTTGATTGAGCTAATATTATCTATGTGAGTTTTAATATTGTTGAAGTTTAATTTAAAGGCTTTGAGAGTGTGCTTCATCGAAATAAGCTGAGCCACACACTTACCCATCGTGACATATTCGGCTTCGGTGGTAGATAAGGCAACATAGTGTTTCTTCATAAAGCACCAACTCACTAGACTTGAGTTGAGAAGATGATAACAACCACTCATGCTCTTTCTATCGAGTTTACTACGAATATAATCCGAGTCGGAGTAGCCGATTAGTTCGAACTTGGTAGATCTAGGGTACCAAATACATATGCTTAGTGTGCCCTTTAGATACCTAAGGATACGCTTAACTAATGTTAGGTGAGACTCCTTAGCATAGGTTTGGAACCTTGCACACATACTTACTACGAATAGTATGTCGAGTCGACTCACAGTTAAGTAAAGAAGACTCCCTATTGTGCTCCTATAGTACTTTAGGTCAATAGGTTTTCCGTCTACACCTTCTCTTATATTAACATTTGTTAGCATGGGTGTATTAATGATTTTAACATTTTGCATTCCGAATTGGTTAATTAATTCCTTAGTATATTTTTGTTGATGTAAATAGATTCCTTCTTTAGTTTGTTTAATTTGTAATTCTAGAAAGAAATTTAATTCTCCTATTAAGTTCATTTCAAATTCACTCTCCATGAGTGAAATGAACTCGTTTAGTGGGATCGAATTAGTAGTTCCAAATATTATGTCATCTACGTAGATTTGGGCTATAAAAATTTCTTTGCCTATGGATTTTATGAAAAGGGTTGGGTCGACTAAGCCTTGGCTAAACCCTTTAAACTTAGGGTATAAAGAAAGCCTCTCATACAAAGATCTAGGAGCTAGTTTTAGTCCATATAAAGCTTTCTTGAGTTTAAACACATGGTCGGATTTATCTAAGCTTTTGAATCATGGGGGTTGACTAACGTACACTTCTTCCTTAATAAGTCCATTGAAAAACACTGACTTGATATCCATTTGAAATAATTTAAATCTTCGATGTGTAACATATGCCAACAACATTCGGATGGATTCTAATCTAGCTACAGGGCATAGGTTTCATCGTAATCTAACCCTTCTACTTGACTGAATACTTTCGCGACCAATCTCACTTTGTTTCTAACTACTTCACCTTTGTCATCAATTTTGTTTCGGAAGACCCACCTTTTTCCTATAACTGATTTATCTTTAGGTGGTGGTACTAATTCCCAAACTTTGTTCCTAGTAAATTGAGCTAGCACTTCTTGCATTGCAATAATCCAATTGGGATCAAGAAGAGGTTGTTCAATGGTTTTGTGTTCAATTTTCGAAATCAAAGATGACTTAGGTTAGGGTCGCCTATCACTTGATCGATAGGAGGACTCAATTGAATCCTAGACTGGCTCGGATTAGGATTAATAGTAGACTCGATTTCAAGGTCAGAGTCGAGTCTGGTATGAATCGGTTCACTAGTTGGTTTTACTAAGGGTTTTGTGGGTTTATGTCCTTCGTCGAATACTACATTAATGTTTTCCTCAATTCTAAGGGTGTCATTGTTATATACCCTATAGGCTCTACTTGTAGTTGAGTATCCTAGAAAGATACCGGTGGAGGTTTTGGATGTGAACTTTCCTAGGTAGTCCTTAGTGTTTAGGATATATACCTTACATCCAAATACTCTATAGTATTTAATGTTAGGTATTTTGTCATGGTAGATTTCGTATGAGGTCTTAAGGTGCCTCTTTACCACAAGAATTCTATTTTAGATATGATAAGTCGTACTAATGGATTCTTTCCAAAACCTATCGGCTAGGTTGTATTTGTTCAACATGGTCCTAGCGGCTTCTTGTAGGGTTCTATTTTTTCGTTCGGCTAGGCCATTTTGTTGTGGGGTTCTAGGACATGAGAACTCATGGTGGTATCTTTTTAGGTTAAAGAAATCTGTGAACCTATGGTTTTCGAATTCACCACCATGATTGCTTCTAAGTCTTTTAATTTTAAGATTCTTTTGGTTTCCTATTAATTTAAACAAGTTGATGAGTTGATCTAAGGTATCACTTTTGTGTTTAAGAAACCTAACCGAGTTAAACCTAGAATAGTCGTCAATTATGACTAGCCAAAATTGTCTCCCATTAAGTGACTTGGCTCCATGAGAATTGAATAGATCCAAATGAATGAGCTCAAGCACACTTTTTGTTCATTCTTGGTTTGTTAGTTGATGTTATGTCCTAGGTTGTTGACCTTGTTGACAAGCATTACAAATTTTATTGTCTAAGTTGTTAAGGTTAGGCAGACCTCTGACTAAGCCACTCTGACTCATCTTGTAAACAAGTGTTGAGTGTGAGTGACCAAGTCGTCAGTGCCACAATCAAGATTCCTCTTGCTGTGTCATAAGACACTTGGTTGAGGAGTTAGGTAGATTAATAATGTAGATGTTGCTATTCCTAGTTCCTTTAAGTATTGTTTTAGATGTTTCATTTGTTTTAATTAAGCATTCATTTTCTAAGAATATAACCTTATAGTTGTTATCACACAATTGACTTACACTAAGTAAATTATATTGAAAATCTTTGACTAATAAAACATTGTGAATTGTGAAATTAGAATTTAGCTCATTATCACCTGAACCGATGATTTTGAGCTTGTCGTTGTTTCCGAAAGCTATTGACCCTTGTCGTTTTAATCTAAACTTCGAAAATTTAAGTTGGTCTCTAGTCATATGTTGGGAGCACCCACTGTCCAACATCCATTGATCCTACACACAAGGTAGTTGGATAAGATATTGGAATTTTAAGGGTTGGTTAAAGATTATTAGTCCTAGTTCATCTCACCCATTTTTACATGATCAAATACATTATCCTTATGTGTTCTTATGAGATGACTTCAATTTTACTTGATTAATTTTAATGAATTGAAACTAGTCAACCTTGAGTTTGATTCGGATTTAACCCTAAGCTCACCAAGTCACCTTTTCAAGGAATTGGCTTCCAGGTCATGGTGAGGCACAGAGGCCTTCTTTGATCGGAACAATGACCACTTCCTTAGACAAAGCCAAGTTCAAGAAAATTATAACTTGATTCACCTAAGATCACTTCCTGGTCAAACTAGCTAAAGATACGGTGAGGTAGCTTCAGCTAGTTCCACTTAGTCGAGTTCACCGAGCTAGATACGCCTTATCTAAATCGGACACAAAATACTTCACTTTCCTAGTGTACTATCATCTCGCCGTGTCCTAGTACTATGTTATCAATTGTTGATGAGTTATAGTTCCGATCTAACCGTTCTAAAAAGAAAAAGAAAAAGACCTAAGAATGCAAATTCTAAGTAATAGCACAAACAAATTTTGTACTAGCTCCCCCTGGACCATTGAATTGGTTCGGTCTTTCCACGTAATGGATTTTGTCCTTGGGAACCTAGTACTGGTTAGATCCTAATTGAGAAATCAAAGTTGTCTTATGGACCCATGCTTGGACATGTTTTCTATTTCAACCTACAATTGACATATACGACTTGTTAGTCGTATTTGAGCTAAACCCAAGCTCGACCTTGTTGTACATGGCCATTTGTGATCCAAGTAAAAGGTCAAGTCCCTTGGATCCCAAACTGAACCTTTCCAATGTATGCCTATGGTCTTCGACTTGACTTTTCAAAAGTGAGTTCTCAACTTCGAGTTTTTCAACTCGAGTGGAGTCCTCTTAAACTCGACTAGTCGAATAGGTTAGGGAGACCTTGTGTTTAAGGAGTTTAACCTCCTTAACTAAGGTCTCGACCTTGGACTCGGACTTAGCTAACTTTCTAGTTAAGAATTTAATTGCATTGTATAAAGTGCTATGCAAAGATTGACTTACCTTAAGTGACTCTTTTTAACTGGATGTGTATCCGTGACTTGTCTTGAATAGTGACTCATCGTCGGATCCGGACTCGGACTCTTCCTCGGGTTCAGATTCTTGATCGGGCTTGGTCGGTTTGGCCATAAGGACAATATCGTCATCTTCCTCCTCTGACGATTCTTCCCAAGTAGCGTTAAGCACTTTCTTGGTCTTGGGTGCTTTGTTCTTTAGTTTCGGACACTCTGACTTGATGTGTCTGAACCTATTGCATTCAAAACATCTCAAACTCGAATTAGATTTAGATTTACCTTGATTGACGGGTCGTCTTTGGCTCTTGATCATCTTCTAAACTAGGTTCACTAGTTCAGTTTCCATTTCGAGGTCTACCTCCGACTCCTACTCGTACTCGTCCTCTTCCTTAGAGGGTAGTTTGTTTGTGGCCTTCTTCTTTGAACTTGCAAGTAAGGCAATACCATTCTCAGGAACTAAATTAGACTATTCAAGGAGTTTAAATTTAGAAAATAACTCATCTAATTTTTGAAAGGTCCTTAGAAACCTTGTAGGCATCGACCATGGATGCCCACAAGGTAGTCCTAGGGAAAGCATTTAAAGCATACCTTATAAGGTCTCGATTCTTGACCTTTTGTCCAATGACGTGCAAGATATTGACGATATCTTGAATGAGGGAATGTAGTTGTGTTATCGTCTCGTGTTCCTACATTTTAAGATTATATAACTTATTAAAAAGCAAATCACGCTTACATACCTTCGCATTGTCAGTTCCTTCGTGTAGCTCTACGAGTTTAATCCATAGATCTTTCGTGCTAATGAAGAGGCCAACGTGGTTTAGCTCCTCTTTAGACAAGCTGCATTGGAGGATTTGGGTAGCCTTTGCATCGGCTTCCACTTGTCTTTTCATGGCATTAGTCCACTGATCGTAATCTAAGGATTCACCCACTTCATTAGTAGGAAGCGTGAATCCGATTTGGATTACGATCCACATCTCGATTCGGGTCTTAAGGAAGCACTCCATCTAACCCTTCCAATAACGGAAGTCGTCTCCATTATAAAATGGAGGTCGGACGGTGCTAAACCCTTTGAGATGGGCCATTTAGACAAAATAAGGAAAACAAGTACCTCACAAAACAAAAACAATGAAAATGTACCAAGACTTTCGTCTTGGATTTGTAGTGCGGGAGAATGAATTTAAACAAAAATAAACAAAAATAAATCTATAAAAATTGCTAGATTGGTGGTTTCACCAAATCGTAGCGCCTCCGGCTCTTATACCACTTGTTGGATCTATTTGAGCGCTAGAGGGGGGGTTGAATAGCGCAAGAGAAACTTTTTCTTTTTCGTTCGATATAAAACACGAGTAAGAGTAAACGCAGTGGAAAATAAATATGACACTTTTTATTTTTACTTGGTTCACAGCCTTCGGCTGCTAATCCAAGGCCCTAATGGTCTGAGACCACGTAAGGAGGGTAATACACTAAAATAATCTCCTCCTTGTTAGAGGTAGGAGACAACAGAATACAAAAAGCTCGAAAGAGATTAATGTAGAGGGACACTCCCCCTCTCCTTGTTACGATTAAAAGCTCAAAAATAAAAATTGAAACTGAATATAATGAAATAACAACTTTAAAAGTTACCGACAATTAAAGAGTTATAAGAAGAAGCTTGGGTCATCGGTGTTTCGACAGTGCTTTGTCGATGTAGGATTGTCGGAGAGTCATGGCATTGCAGGAGAACTTGGAAGCACGTTGAATGATGGAAAAGGGGTGGAGAACCCCTACTTTTATATCCTTGTGAAACCCTAATCGTTGAGATGAGGTTTCATGAGGTGATGCCACCTAGCCCTTGAGAAATGGAGATAAGATTTGACTATCCTCGAGATTGATCCTTGACCATCAGTCGACTACTACCCTTACCAATCAACTGTTGGAGGTATCAGTCGACTGATACAAGTCGTCAGTCGACTGATGGCAGTGTTTCCAGCTACAATGAAGAGTTAGCTAAAAAAATCCAGTTAATATAAGTAAGTTCGATGGTCGTTTACCATCCGATCTCGACTTAGACCATCCATGAGAGGTCTTGGTCATATCGTCGCCTAAGGATGTCCCCGTACAGAGGACACAACCTTACTTACACTCACTCACACGAGCTTACCTCAACCTTCACCTTTGAAGCTTCACTTTCGGTCTTTACCTGAGTTCTTCGACTCCCTCCGAAGTCCTCCCGGTCTTGTCCGACCACCACAGCTAACCTCCGGGTGTCACTGACCTTCAGCTTTAGCTTAGCAATTCTGCATACTTGATTTAGCTTGTGAGATAACAAAGTGAACTTAACTTTGTGTATTTACTATAATCAAAACTCAGATTCGATTCAGGTGCTTACTGCACCAACATAGACTCTATAGTGACATGGTCAATGCAACTGAATCACAAGAATGCCGGAGAAGATGGCTGGAGTTGAACCCTAGCCTGAGTGGATTTGGTGAAATGAGAAAAGGGGATCCCATTAGCTTGATAAGAGAAAAGACTAACCTAAACTAGTAAGATTTGGGATTTCGGGGCTTATCGGAGGCAGAAATTGTCAGAGAAGCTCGAAGGACGAACAACGATGGATGTCGGGAGAACTTTGATTGTGTGAAGAAGTCGAAAAGCTAGGGCTCAACTTTATAAAATCATGACCATTAGTCGACTGCTACCCCTCAGTAGTCGGCTGCTCGCCTTTCTACGACCGTGTACAATACTAGTAGTCAACTGCTAAGGTTGTGCAATTGACTACTAGATATTTTGTACGTAATTACAGTAACTTCAATTGATTGATTCCCTGATGCAGTCGACTGATATCTAAATATTCGATTGAAATTTTTGAGGATTGATTTTTTCAACTCAATTTTGTTGGATTTGTGTGTATTTGTCGCATGTGTACTGGTTATACTAGTATTATGCTTGTATTTGTGTATTTGTTAATGCATTTTGACATTTTATTCTATTTTCATAAGCATTAATAGCCAAAGATTTTATTCCTAGCATCTCACCATTTATAGATATTGAAATGCACAATCAATGTAAGCCTTATTTTTTTGTGAGAAACGATACATCACAAACACACCTTTCATGCAAACATACAATATGACATATGAAGCGTAGCAAGTGTATGATGTGCAACAAGATTATCTAAGCTATAATTCTAATTTTCATTATCTAGGATTAGGCCAAATACCAAATTTGACATAATTACAATTAAACCCCTTGAGTGTGTCAAATCCTCAACCTTTTTGGCACATCATACCTCTACCCTAATTGTGGTAGTTTTTTTATCAATTTTTCAAACTTCTTCAATTCTATTGGCACATCCTAAATTCCTTAGGATCACAATTCTTATCTCATTTCCAATGTATCACATAACCTTGGAAATGACCTAAGGTGCCAACTTTGCTATGGTTAGGTTAACTACCTTACTAATTCAAGTTGACATGCCCTAACCCATTTAGCGTGAGGGAATTACGCTCCTAGAAACACAAAACCTAATTGAGCTCCTTGGGTTAGCTAGGTAATCACTAAGGAAGACCTCCGTAGATACCTTCCTTATGACCCTCCTAGGTTTTGAAGCCTTGGTCATTTGAATCTTATCTAGGTTAACCTTAGGGGCAACTCCCCTTGTAACCTTGTTAGTAACTTTCCTAGACCTCTTAAAAGCCTTAGTCACTTGACACTTGTCAAGATTAGCCTTAGGGATGACTTCCCTAGGAAACTTTACACTCCTAGACCTAGGTTTAATTCCATAGTCAAATGAAACATTATAGTAGGTTGGCATGACTTCCTTGGGCTTAGGTTTGTGACCCATACCTTTTCTATCCTTGGAAGACTCTTGCATCATAAACCCTAGATTTTACCTATTTGACCCTTGAATTGCATTTTCCATCTTTCTAAGGATCCTTTCCATTTTGTCAAGCTTTGACCTAAAAGCTTGATTTTCTAATTCCAATTGCTCAATTTTTAAATTTCATTCTTTCTTTGAGAATAGTTCTTCCTAGGCATATGCCTACCCTTCTTAGGGTCAATGCCTAGGTTGTTCTCTATTTTTCTAATGGTTTTCTTAGGTAAAATAATTCTAGGATTAATAGGTCTAGTTTTATCCTTAGACAAAGTTGGTCTAGCATCATCCTTAGACCTAATATTATAACTTCTAGCACCCAAACAAAAGTATTTATTGCTAGCATGCCTTTTATCATTATGAATAATAGCAAGAGAATTAAAACACTTCCTAGCATGCTTCTTTACATTAGAATTTGAAGGTGCATTAATAAATGATACCTTAGGGTTTTCTTTAGCTCTCCCTACATGTGACGCTCCTTCTTTTCCCTTGGTTGCATGGCTCCCCCTAGGAAATTGACTTCAATAATATCCCCTTTGGTGGCTTTTGAAGCAAATAATATGCTCCTAGCTCTTTTGACTTTGGGCACCAACTTCCATAACCTATGGCGTTGGTTGAGACTTCTTGACTCTTTTTGGCACTTACTCTTATAATACCCTTGCTCCTTACATTCAAAACATGTTTTGTGATTTTTATTTTTATTTGGAATGCTTGAGTTACCTTCTTGGATGATGGTAGGAGGCTCTTGGTTGGATTCTTCTTGTCTTTTGGAAGTAGAGGCTACCTTTTGATTTTTCTCCGAAGTGGATGGTCTCTCCTCCTCCTCAATCATAGAGGTAGAGGCTTCTCCTGTTAGTGCAGGAGCACTAGATAATCGAATCTAGATTTTGATAATGACAAAGATTCAAAGTTAAGCTATCTTGTTGTCTCATATGTTATGTTGAGTGTGCAAGTAACATATTAGGCTTTGCTAAGGTCGACGACGCCATGAGAATCTCGGGAAGTCGAGAAACCTCGGTGGTCATATGAACTGACACCAGGAGAATCTCGATGGGATGAGAAACCATGGTGGTCGGTTGACCAGGTCAAAAGATGCCAGGAGAACCTTAGGAAGTTGAGGAACCTTGATGGTCAAGTGACTGAAAACTAAGCGGCAGGTCAGAAGGGCCAAAGGTATGGAAGGTAAGAACTTTGTGCAGAGATGATAGGTCACACTCTCAGTACGAGGACAACCATAGGCGACGATCCAACTAAGACTTCTGAAGGAAGGTCTAAGTCGAGATTGGACGGTACAGGATCGTCGCGTTGATTACTATATAGTTCTTGTGCTAACCATGTGATATAGGTGATTATTCAAGCCATCAGTCGAGTGGAGGAAAAAGGAAGTCGACTGCTAATGAATCTGGACACTTTGAATAAAGTCAAGATAAGAGTCACGAAATGAGGGATGATAAGCATGTTTAACTCAAATTTGGATCTCAATGAGCTAGGATTTGGAAGGCTATAAAAGTAGAGGTAAAGCTCCCTTCAAAAACCACTTGAAAGGCTTCAAAAGTACACCATCATTCCAAAGCTTTCTATGCCATGCAACAAAATCATAACACCGACTGAGCTTCAATCATCTCATCATAATTGTCAATAGTTAATTTAATTAGTGTTTCATTGATTTTATTTGTTGGGAAATTCGGAAACGTGATGTTTACAACATCGCGGGCGAATACTTCGCATAACCGAAGCGGAAACAATATATAAGTCGGATCCCACCAGAGATCCATGCAAAACTATATATGTCATTTTGTATTTACTTTTTCTAGATCTTATCTAGAAGGGGAAGTATACCTTTGATGCGTGGCCTTCGCAATTCTGCTTTTCCAAATGTTGTCGGATCTCAATACGGTAAGGACAACTGTATCTCTAAGGTATTCACACTGACACTCAACCATTTTTGGAGCCACGTTGTGCTAGCAACCCTAGCAAAATTCCAAGACCACTTGGAAGAAGATGAAGGAGAGGAAGAAGAGAACTCTTTCTCTTGGCTTTTTTGGCTTGCACGTTGGAACACTTCACCACAGCAATTTTCTTGCACGTTCAACACCAAAAACCTTTTTAAGCCACTAGCAACCATTGCCATCAATTTCTCTTAACTCTTCATTAAGAAGACACTTAATACCAAGACACTTGGTATTTTTCCTTCATCTAAATGCATGAACCTCTCATCAAGAATACCTAAACCCTTGGTATTTACATGCATGATTAATCACATTAATCATGCATGATGATAGATGACACTTGCATGATGATTTATCTTCCACGGTTTAACTTGAATCTAACTCAAGTTTAACCAATTTTAGTCTAAATCAAGTCTTGGTCATATGCTCAATTGTTCTTTTAGTCCAACTAAAAGAAACCAGCTCCAAAATAGAATGTCATTTGTGTGTGACCCAATAGGTTCTTGTAAAGATGGCAATGTATTTAAAACCATTTTAGATACATAAGCAATTAGCGACATCTAGCAATAAAACATTGCTAGCCAAGTTACAAAAAAGTCGAGATCCGATAACCTTTCTCATACCATTATCATGTATGACGGTGTCCTTCTATCCTTGATATATTAGATTGATCAATGAGGCATAGATCGTGTCATCCCCTTATCAATCTTTATGTTTCTTGATCCCCAAGTAGACTCACTCAAACAAATGAGCTCAATATCTTATATTGACTCATTTGAGCATTACCATGTATTTCATGGTCATACTCTATCAAGAGGCCAAAGATATCACTCCCGTTATATGGGAGGGATAGACCTCATCTACATCATTCACATCCCTCCGCATAATTCGTTACATACCTAGTGATCGTCGTTATAGTGCACCCTGTTACAGTGTGACGTTAGACGATACCAAAGTACATAACTCTTTATGTAGAGAACCGTAGTGACTTTAGGTGTAAGGACTATACATACCAATAGTCACATGAGAAAGTATATGACACTCATATAATGATCCATGACACTTTCTCATGGAGGGTCAATTCAGTATATATATTCTCCAATATATATACCCATGTGTCAATGTGATATCACATATACATGACTTGTGCGATCAAGTCATCTATTGACCTACATGCTAGTCTCAATGTATCAATATATCCCTTTGTCTATTAATACAATACTTGGCTAGGAATGTTTAAGAATAGTGTTCTCTATTGCTTCTCATAATCAATTCTACCAATTGATATACTATAGATTAGAACCTAATATTCAAGGGCATTATTATATTTATTTACTTACACACACATAAAGTAAATATAATAATCAATCTTTTCTTGTTATTAATGAAATATGATATATATGATCCCTAATCAATGATCTCATGATTGACACTAAGGACTGACAGTAACAATCTTCCACTAGCTCTAGTGTTAATCACTGTAATCTCTAAGACCAGTGACCTAGTATGACCATCATGCTTTCTCTGTGCTAAAGCCTTGGTCAAGGTATCCGCAATGTTAGCATCAGTATCTACTCTGCATATCGCCACATCTATTCTATTGATGATCTCTTGAATGAGGTGATACCACCGTAGAATATGTTTGGAACGCTGGTGAGAACGAGGTTGCTTAGCCTGTGTTATAGCCCCGTTGTTGTCACAATAAAGCTCTATAGGGCTCACGATGCTAGGAACTACACCATGCTCAGAAACAAAATTCTTGATCCAAATAGCCTCCTTTGCCACATCAGAAGCAGCAATATACTCGGCCTCTGTTGTAGAATCTGCGACTGTGTCTTGCTTTGAACTCTTCTAGCTCATATCTCCACCATTTAAACAAAAGATATACCCTGACTGTGATCTATAATCGTCCTTCTCCGTTTGGAAGCTAGCATCGCTGTAACCCTTTATAGCCAGCTCCTCATCCCCTCTAAATATAAAAAAATATTCTTTAGTTCTTCTCAAGTACTTAAGAATATTCTTGATAGCTATCCAGTGACCGTCACATGGATCTGACTAGTACCTACTCATCATGCTTAAAGCATATGAGACATTAGGACGAGTGCATAGCATGACATATATAATAGATCCTATAGCAGATGCGTAAGGGATCTAATTCATGCGTTCCCTTTCTTCCTTAGAAGAAGGGCATTGAGCCCTCAAAAGGCTCACACCATGTGACATTGGCAGAAATCCCTTCTTGGAATTCTGCATGGCGAAATGTTTAAGCACCTTGTTAATGTATGCACTCTGACTTAGGCCAAGCAATCTCTTAGATCTATCTTTATAGATCTTAATGCCTAAAATATAGGTTGCTTCACCTAAGTCCTTTATTGAAAAATAATTCCCAAGCCAAGTGTTCACAGACTGTAGCGTAGGGATGTTGTTTCCAATGAGAAGTATGTCATCAACATACAAGATAAGAAAGATAGCTATGCTCCCACTAACCCTCTTGTAGACACAGGGTTCATTTTCATTCTTGATGAAACCAAAATGTTTGATTGCATCATCAAATCGAAGATTCCAGCTTCTAGATGCTTGCTTTAAACCATAAATGGACCTTTACAGCTTGCATACCTTACCAGCATGCTTTGGATCTACAAAACCCTCAGGTTGTGTCATGTACACATCCTTGAGGAGGTTTCTATTCAGAAATACAATTTTGACATCCATTTGTCAGATCTCATAATCGTGGTAAGCTACAATAGCAAGCATGATCCGAATAGACTTAAGCATCATTACTGGTGAAAAATTTTCTTCATAGTCAATACCATGAATCTGTTTGAAACCTTTAGCTACCAATTGCCCTTTAGATGTATGCATAAGACCATCTATGTTAGTCTTTATCTTAAAGACTCGCTTACACCCAATGGGTTTGACCCCTTCAGGTGGATCAACCAAAGTCCATACTTAGTTAGCGTACATGGATTCCATTTCAGATCTCATGGCCTCTAGCCCTCAGAATCTGGGCTCATCACAGCTTCCTGATAGGATGTAGGCTCGTTCAACTCAATAAGCATAACATTATCATTGTTAGACAAGAGAAATGAATATCTCTCAGGCTGACGACATATCCTATCAGACCTGCGAAAAGGTTGGTCTACTTGAATAGGTTGTTGCTCCACAACTTATTGTGCAACAATCTCATCATTCACAACACTTTATGGTGCCTGTTCAATTTCCATCTCAGTTCTATATTTATCTTGGATTTCTTCAAGATTTAGTTGACTCCCACTAGTTCTTCTAGAGATGAACTCTCTTTCTAGAAATACTCCATTTCTTGCGACAAACACTTTGCCCTGTGTGGGATTGTAGAAGTAATATCCTTTCATTTCCTTAGGATATCCTATAAAGTAGCACTTGTCTGATTTGGGGCCTAGTTTGTCAGAGACTTGACTTCGAAAATAAGCCTCACATCCCCAAATCTTCATAAAAGGCATCTTGGGAGTCTTCCCAGTCTATATCGTATATGGTGTCTTTATGACTGCCTTAGATGGGACGTGATTAAGTGTGAAAGCAGTCATCTCTAAAGTGTATCCCCAGAAGAAAGAAGAAAGATTTGTGTGACTCATCATTGATTGTACCATATCTAATAATGTATGATTTCTACTTTCTGATACACTATTCCATTGTGGTGTTCCAGGTGGAGTGAGTTAAGATCTAATCCCAAACTCAATGAGATAGTCACGAAAAGCTTGGCTACCGCCTCGATCTGATCGAAGCACTTTAATACTCTTCCCAAGTTGGTTTTGTACTTCATTCTTGAATTCTTTGAACTTTTCAAAGGATTCAGATTTGTGTCTCATAAGATACACATATCCATATCTACTGAAATCATCAGTAAAAGTAATGAAGTACTGATAGCCTCCTCTAGTTGCTACATTGAAGGGCCCATATACATCAGTATTGTTGGGAAATTCTGGATCGTGATGTTCACAACATTGCGGGTGACTACTTCGCACAACCACAGCAGAAACAATATATAAACCGGATCCCACCAGAGATCCATGCAAAACTATATAAGTCGTTTCATATCCTACTTTTTCTAGATCTTATATAGAAGGAGAAATATACCTTTGATGCGTGCCCTTCGCAATCCCGCTTTTCCAAATGCTGTCGGATCACAATACGTTAAGGATAATCATATCTTTAAGGTATCCACACTGACACTCAACCATTTTAGAGTCACGTTGTGCTAGCAACCCTAGCAAAATGCAAAGACCACTTGGAAGAAGAAGAAGAAGAGGAAGGAGAGGAAGAAGAGAACTCTTTCTCTTGGCCTTTTGGCTTGCACGCCCAAAACACAAAAGCCACAAAGACTAGCTTGCATGTTCAACACCAAAAGGCCTTTTAATCAAGTAGCAACCATTGCCATCAATTCCTCTTAACTCCTCATTAAGAAGACTCTTAATACCAAGACCCTTGGTATTCTTCTTCATCATGAATACCAAGGCCCTTGGTATTCCCATGCATGATTAATCACATTAATCATGCATGATGATGATGAATTATCTTCCATGGTTCAACTTGACTCTAACTCAAGTTTAACCAGTTTGAGTCTAACTCAAGTCTTGGCCATATGCTTAATTGTTGTTTTAGTCCAACTAAAAGAAATCATCTCCGAAATAGAATGCCATTTTTGTGTGACCCTAGAGGCTCTTGTAATGTTGCCAATGTATCTAAAATCATTTTAGATACATAAGCAATAAGCGGCATCTAGCAATACATTGTTACTACCCAAGTTAAAAGAAAGTCAAGATCCTACAACCTTTCCGTGACCATTATCATGTATGACGGTGTCCTTCTATCCTAGAAATCTTAGATTGATCAATGAGGCATAAATCGTATCATCCCCTTATAGATCTTTATGTTTCTTGATCCTCAAGTAGACTCACTCAAACAAATGAGCTCAATATCTCATATAGACTCATTTTAGCATGGTCATGCATTTCATGGTCATACTCTATCAAGAGGCCAAAGATATCACTCTCGTTATATGGGAGGGATAGATCCCATCTACATCACTCACATCCCTCCACATAATTCGTTACATACCCAGTGATCACCATTATAGTGCACCCTGTTATGGTGTGACATTAGACTATACCAAAGTACATAACTCCTTATGTAGAGAACCGTAGTGACTTCAAATCTAAGGATTATTCATACCAATAGTCACATGAGAAAGTATATGACACTTATATAACGATCCATGATACTCTCTCATGGCGGGTCAATTCAGTACATATATTCTCCAATATATATACCCATGTGTCAATGTGATATCACATATCCATGACTTATGAGATCAAGTCATCTATTGACCTACATGCTAGTCTCAATGTATCAATATATCCCTTTGTTTGTTAATACAATACTTGACTAGGAATGTTTAAGAATAGTGTTCTCTACAGCTTCTCATAATCAATTCTACCAATTGATATACTATAGATTAGAACCTACTATTCAAGGGCATTATTATATATATTTACTAGCACACACATAAAGTAAATATAATAATCAATCTTTGTCTGTTATTAATGAAATATGATACATAAAATCCCTAATCAATCATCTTATGATTGACACTAAGGGCTGACACTAAAAATTATGTATGAGTTCTAACAAATCAGTAGCTCGTTCGCCATGTCCACTAAATGGAGTCTTGGTCATCTTGCCTAAAAGACTAGATTCACATGTCTCATATGATTCAAAATCAAATGAGTCTAGTAATCCATCCTTATAGAGTTGGGATATGCGACTCTGATTTACCTAACCTAGGCGATAATGCCAGAGATATGTTTAGTTCAGATCATTAGATTTGAACCATTTAGTATTTATGTTATAGACTCGGGTTTCAAGATCTAGAAGATATAGACCATTCATATGATGTGCACTATAATAAAACATATCATGTAAATAAACGGAACAATGTTGGATCGAGAAGCGTCACTAGAGGGGGGGGTGAATAGCGATCGTAAATCTTTTCGATGTTTCGTTCGAGTAGACAATTAAACGAGTAAGAGCAGCATAAAATCAAGGAACACGTTTATTTTTACTTGGTTCACAACCCATCAGTTGCTACTCCAAGGCCCTATCGGTCCTAGACCGCGTACGGAGGGCAAAGCACTATAACGTCTCCTCCTCGATGGAGGTAGGAGACAATGATCAGAAAAACCGAATGTACGAGGATAAGGCAACAAGCCTACCTCACCTCATTACGATTAAAATAAAGAATACAATAAAAATAATTACTTGCTATTGCTGCCGACGAAGGAGATTTGAACTTGTCGTCGCGTCGGCGTTATGACGGCGTTGGAGCGTTGGCGTTGTAGGAGCACTTGATGAATAAACTTGATGATGCTTGGAGTTGGAATTCTCCCCTCCTTTTATAGATTTTGGCCTCTGAATATGTCTCCTCTTTTTTCGGAACAGATCACGAAGTTGTCCAAATTTTATCGCGAAGTGGCCGCGTCAAACCTTATCCATTTTGACCTAGCGCAAAGGCTGATTCATCGCCATCAGTCGACTGATGCCCCCATCAGTCGACTGATGAGCATCAGTCGACTGCTTGATGTCCAGCAGTCGACTGCCAGCCTGGCCACTTCCCTGCAGTAATAGATTAGCTCGGAAAATGATAAATGCGACGATTTCTGACCGTCCGATCTCGACCTAGACCTTCCACGGGAAGTCTTAATCGGATCGCCGCCTACGGTCGTCCCCGTAAAGAGACACGACCTTACAATCTCTCACTCACACGAGCTTACCTCGATAGTAGCTCTCGCTTCCGGCCTTCCACTTGATTCCTTTGGCTTCCTCCAAAGTCACTCGAGTGTCGCCCGACCACTGCGGCTTCCTCCGGGTGTCGGTAGCCTTCAGCTCCAGCTTTAGCACTTTTCTGCACGCTTGATTTAGCTCATGAGATAACGATGTAAACTTAACTTTGTGTCTTTGCCATAATCAAAACACAGGTTCGATTATCTAGTGCCCTTGCACCAACAATCTCCCCCTTTTTGATATATGGCAAACCAACACAAAGTTAAGGAAAATTAAAGCATAAAACAAGTATAGTAGAAGATGAATATCATTTCCAAAAACTCCCCCTTAACCCTAGGTGAGTTTTGAAAGAGATAATTAAATTTTCAAAATTAAATTTTATGTTACTCCCCCTTAACTTTTGCTCTTCTCTCCCTTTTGCCATAAATCAAAAAAAAAATTGGGGTTTTTGTATAAAATAGGGTTTTGAAAACAATATCGTATATGCATGCATCTAGATAAATCAAATATGAGTCCAAGCATACGTCTAGCAGTAGTTAGATAGATTGGTTCGAGGTGTGTCCCTTTGCACCAATAATCTAAAGGTTTATAATATAACCCTTAGGGTTAGTTTTCTCTCCCCCTTAGTCAAATATATGAAGTATAAGAGATGTAGGGGGCATTAAACTTTGCCCTAAGAGTTGTTAAGTACAATAGTTGAAAAAATAAGTAGTATTTTGAAGAGATTGTTTTAAGTATATTTCCATTATCCTTAACATCTCACCCATTCTATGTGTCTCAGAATTTGTTCACCTTATATGTTTTGTGAGATGATTTTTAATTGATTAAAGATAGTCAACCTTGGGTTAGATTCAGATTTAACCTTTAGATCGTTAAGTAACTTTTCGAGAAACTTGCTTCCAGGTCGTGGCGAGGCACAGGGGCCTTCTTTGATCGGAACAACGACCACTTCCTTAGACAAAGCCAAATTCAAGAAAATATCACTTAAGTCACTTAGGGTTACTTCCTGGTCTAACTAGTTTAGGATACGGTGAGGTAGCTTCAGCTAGTTCCACTCGGTCAAGTGCACCAAGCTAGATACGCCTTATCTAGCTCGAATACACGAGACTTTGTTTCCCTAACGTACTATCATCTCGCCGCGTCCTGATACTATGTTGTCAAGAGTTGACTAACTATTTTCCCTATCTAGCCGTTCTACAAATTAAGGTAAGATATTCAATGGTTTTGCTAAGTAAGCGGGTATACTATTTTAGTGTTAGCTCCCCCTGGACCATTGAACCAATATGGTCTATTCAAATAATGAACTTGATCTTGAGGAATCCAAAACTTATTAGTCCTTATATGTGAATTCAATAAAACCTTTGGGACCCATGCTTGGAGTCTTTGATGGCTACGATTTACGATAGACATATAAGACCTATTCGTAGTCTTTGACTTAAATCCGAGTCCGACTTTGTTGTACACGACTCTTTGGGTTCCAAGTAGTGGATTAAGGTTCTTAGATCCCAATGTGAACCTTTCCAACCTAGCCTCAACCTCTTGAACTCAGTCTTTCAAGAGAGAATTCTCCTCCTCAAGTTTTTCAATTTGGGTTGAGTTTCCCTCTTGAACTTGACTAGTTGAAGAGGTTAGAGTAGCCTCTTTCTTGAGGGTTTCAACCTCCTCAAGTAACGACTCAACCCTAGACTTGGACTTAGTTAATTTCCTATTAAGCATTTTAATTGTATTATAAAGCGTATGAATAAGTGAGCGGCTAATCTTAATTTTCTCTTTTGGTCCGGCTTTGAGTTGCTTCTCAAAGTAGTCCTCGAGTTCGGAGTCGGTGTTATAGTTGGACTCAGCTTCGGATTCTGACTCGGACTCCTCCAGTCTTGCCATGTAAGCTATGTCTTCTTTGTTGTCCCAAGTTGCATGGAAGGCTTTCCTTGCTCCCTTTTTCTTTTGGTTCTCGTACTTCAATTTCCTTCTTTCTTTTCGAACTATTCTCCGCACAACGTTGACTATTGCTTCCACCTCTTCTGATTCGGACTCTGATTCATCTTCGGGTTCGAGTTCATCTACTTGCCTAGTAGGTGGCTTGCTTCTTTGTCCTGCAAGTAGAGCAATACCTCTCTCGGCCCGGACCATGTTAGTTTGCTCGTGAAGTTCAAACTCGGAAAATAATTCATCTAACCTATGCTTTGAAAGGTCCTTAGAGACCTTGTAGACATCGACAATGGATGCCCACAAGGTAGTCCTAGGGAAAGCATTTAAAGCGTACCTTATAAGGTCCCGGTTCTCTACGGCTTGCCCGATCGAGTGAAGACCATTGACGATGTCTTGGATCCGTGCATGTAATTGGGTGGCAGTCTCGCGATCCTGCATCTTTAGATTGTACAGTTTATTTAAAAGTTAATCTCTTTTACATACCTTAGCATCGGGTACCCCTTCGTGTAGATCAATCAATTTGTTCCAGAGGTCTTTGGCGCTAATGAATGGACTGATGTGGTTGAGCTCCTCCTTGGACAAGCCACATTGTAATATTTGAGTTGCTCTTGCATCGGCTTCGATTTGCCTCTTGGTTGTATTTGTCCACTTATTGAAATCCAAGGGCTCTCCTTGATCATTGGTGGGTAGAGCAAAGCCGGTTTGGATTATTATCCAAGTCTCGACTTGTGTTTTCAAGAAACACTCCATCCGACCTTTCCAATAACGGAAATCATTTCCGTTAAAGAATGGAGGTCGGGTGGTGCTATACCCCTCAATGTGAGCCATTAAGTTTCTTGCAAAAACACGAATAAAAACCAAAGAGAATTCCAAGACTTGGTCTTTGATTAGTAGTGTGGTAAATAATAGGAAATAAACAAAAATAAATAAGAAGAATAAGAAACTAACAAAAACTAGAAACTTACGACCTTCGGTGTCCCCGAAAGGCTACTGAACGTTGGATTTTGGGGCTGGAAACAGCATGTAACGAGGGTAAACCCTCCTAAGAAATGTAGATCTCTCAGAGGGCTTCGATTTGGTAGGTAGATCGTTATGTGAGTCCACTTGTGCGAAAAGTTATGGCCGTTTTACCGTCGGCTACTCCAAGGGAGAATACTTGCAAGCACACAACCAAAAGAAACGTACCAAGACTTCGTCTTGGATTAGTAGTGCAGGAGGAATAAAAACCTAAGAATGATACGAATCAAAAAAATACAAAAATAAAACCAAAACGTGCTAGATTGGTGGTTTCAACAAATCGTAGCACCGCCGCTCTGATACCAATTGTTGGATCGAGAAGCGTCGCTAGAGGGGGGGGTGAATAGCGATCGTAAATCTTTTCGACGTTTCGTTCGAGTAGACAATTAAACGAGTAAGAGCAGCAGAAAATAAAGGAACACGTTTATTTTTACTTGGTTCACAACCCAGCGGTTGCTACTCTAAGGCCCTATTGGTCCTAGACCACGTACGGAGGGCAAAGCACTATAACGTCTCCTCCTCGTTGGAGGTAGGAGATAACGATCACAAAAACCGAATGTACGAGGATGAGGCAACAAGCCTACCTCACCTCGTTACAATTAAAATAAAGAATACAATAAAAATAATTCCTTGCTACTGCTGCCGACGAAGGAGATTTGAAATTGTCGTCGCATCGGCGTTATGACGACGTTGGAGCATTGGCGTTGTAGGAGCACTTGATGAATAAACTTGATGATGCTTGGAGTTGGAATCCTCCCCTCCTTTTATAGATTTTGGCCTCTGAATATGTCTCCTCTTTTTTCGTAACAGATCATGAAGTTGTCCAAATTTTATCGCGAAGTGGCCACGTCAAACCTTATCCGTTTTGACCTAGCGCAAAGGCTGATTCATCGTCATCAGTCGACTGATGCCTCCCATCAGTCGACTGATGAGCATCAGTCGACTGCGTGATGTCCAGCAGTCGCCTGCTAGCCTGGCCACTTCCCTGTAGTAAGAAGTTAGCTCGGAAAATGATAAATGCGATGGTTTCTGACCGTCCGATCTCGACCTAGACCTTCCACGGGAAGTCTTAATCGGATCGCCACCTACGGTCGTCCCCGTAAAGAGGACACGACCTTACAATCTCTCACTCACATGAGCTTACCTCGATAGTAGCTCTCGCTTCCGGCCTTCCACTCGATTCCTTTGGCTCCCTCCGAAGTCACTCGAGTGTCGCCCGACCATCGCGGCTTCCTCCGGGTGTCGCTAGCCTTCAGCTCCAGCTTTAGCACTTTTCTGCACACTTGATTTAGCTCATGAGATAACGATGTAAATTTAACTTTGTGTCTTTGCCATAATCAAAACACAGGTTCAATTATCTAGTGCCCCTGCACCAACAAACAATACTTGACCTTTATTACAAAAGAGA
Source organism: Wurfbainia villosa (assembly GCA_025175895.1). Classification (NCBI taxonomy): domain Eukaryota; kingdom Viridiplantae; phylum Streptophyta; class Magnoliopsida; order Zingiberales; family Zingiberaceae; genus Wurfbainia; species Wurfbainia villosa. The sequence continues at coordinate 28,997,423 of CM045992.1, read as the reverse complement.
AACCTTTCTTGTCAAAACAAGAAACGGAGATAATGTTTTTCATCAAGGCAGGCTCATAATAACAGTCCTCTAGTTCTAAGTTAAGCCCAGTGGGCAAAGATAAAGAATATGTCCCTACAGCGATGGCGACAACCTTTGATCCATTGCCTACCTATAGTTCCACTTCGCCCTTCATCAATGATCTAGTCTTTCAAAGGCCCTGCACATTGGTACAAATGTGAGAAGTACAACCAGTATCTAATACCCAAGAAGACGAGATAGATAAATTGACTTCTATAACATGTATACCTGAGGCAGAAGTCCCACTTCTCTTCTTTTTCACCTCTTCCAAGTATAGCTTGCAGTTTCTCTTCCAATGCCCGGTCTCACTACAGTGGAAGCATTCCCCTTCCTTAGACACCCTTCCTTTGAGTCTCAATGCATTTGCCTTGCCTTTGCCATTGGCTCCGGTCTTACCCTTACCTTTAGGCTTCTGCTTTCCTTTGCCTTTGTTCTTGTTCACCATCAAAATGGTGCCAGGATCTGCCTTCTTAAGGTTGAGTTTGGCAGTTCGTAACATGCTCAACAACTCAGGTAAAGGCTTGTCAATTTCATTCATGTTATAGTTCATGACAAATTGACTGCAGCCTTTTGGTAGTGACTGCAGAACAAGGTTAGTGGCCAGTTCTTGGCCCAATGGAAATCCCAATCTCTATAGGTTCTCAACGTACCCAATCATCTTGAGTACATGAGTGCCTATGGGGTTTTCCTCTTGCATCTTGCATTGAAACAAGGCCATTGATACTTCGTATCGCTCGTGCCTTGCTTGTCCCTGATATAGTTGTTTTAAATGCTCAACCATACCATAGGCATCCATGTTCTCATGTTGCTTCTGAAGCTCAGAGCTCATGGTGGCAAGCATAAGGCATGACACATCCAATGCATCATCTTGATGCTTCTTATAAGCATCCTTGTCAGCACGAGTGGCCATAGGTGCGGTGGTTCAGGAATGGACTACTCTAGGATGTATATTTTGCATTCTTACTTGAGGACTATCCTCAAGTTCCTGTACCAGTCCAGGAAGTTAACTCCACTAAGCTTGTCCTTATCAAGGACAGATTGTAAAGAGAGTGTGTTTGACATATTTGACGACATGGTGATCTACAATATAGAAATGCAGGCATGTATCATATTTCAATCATTTAATTAGGCCTTTAACTAAATGATTCTCCCACTGGTCACATAGTGGGACTAGATCCATATTATACCGAATCTTCAGTTAGCTTTAGCTAATCGCCCAAGACGCGTATAAGTTAGGAAAGGTAACTCGTAACAATTACATCTAATGTAACTCTTGTATATATATGAACAACATTATTTGTTCATAGTGCCCATCGAATGAGATATCCTTCTAAATTACTACTCATCTTGAGTTAGCTTTGGCTAATCACCCAAGATTTGTATAATGTAGGTAGATATCTCGTATGAGCTATGTCTATAAGTTCATCACTCTAATTGAGAGAGCTTAGTTAAGTCAAACCCAAAGTTTAATAGGCGGACATCACAATTGTCCTATCGTACTTTACTGAGGTAAATCGAGTCACTTTGCTTTAGCAAACGTGCTACGATTGAACAAGGTAATAGTAAGTATTAAACTTTGGTAGGCATATGATAAGTGACCTAATTTTGTAACAACTAACTACGCAGGCATTACATACACAAGCATCACATGAAAGCATAATATATATCAACATATAACTTTAAACGTGACATGGTTATGACCCGAATCTACGATCTTCTCAAGCCAATAAGAAGAGAGAATGGATAACCTGTAGCGGATCGAATGGCCGGCTAGAGGGGGGTGAATAGCCCTCATACGATGGATGTCGTAATTCGCTCGTCTTCGTCGCGTGCTTGTCTACGATTGTTGTTAGCGTAGCGGAATACTAATACAAATATAAATACTAACAACAAATACAATCACATGCAAATACACACGATATACGTGGTTCGGAACCGAATGGTTCCTACTCCACGGGCGAGCCCCTCGAGCTCTAGTTATGCGCACGACACTAACTATAACACTCCTTTTCGACTACATGTCGGAGGTGGAGAAACCTCTCACAAGCAATTACACTAAGTAATGAAATACAAGCAATACAAAGACAAATACGAAATACACGTAAAGAACACTTTACAACGCTTGCTTTGAACCCTTTGCTTGTTGCTTGCTTTAGATGGCTCTTGAAGGTCTGGAATACAGCAGCAATTCCCCTCCAATAGCTTCTCAAAAGTCTTGGCGAAATCCTGCAACTCGAGCTCCATTTATAACCTGCATCAAGCTATTTTCGCGCCCATCAGTCGACTGCCAAAGGCCCCGATCGCCCCTGTCCGTTGTCTCACAATGGCTGATCCACGTGACAAGTTCCAACGGATCTCCTACCCGATCGCTGTGGGCCGCAATGATCGTGACCTAGTAGTCGATCGCCTTGGGCCACGGCATTCTGGTTTCGACATTTCAATCACCGATCGCCATCCCACGATAAGCTGATCACCGCCGACATCGGGCCGATCGCCTTGGCCGATCGCTAAGCACCAAAACGTAGCCTTACACAAACCCTAGTCGACTTGGACCTCAAACACCAAGTTGTTTGAGCCTCTGACACTCAATCTTAGCCACTTGGCTAAGTCCACATCCCTCACGGAGTTCCCCACCGAAGCACTTTTCCCTCGGCCTACGTCCCTCGGATGCGCCAAGGGCACGACTTCGCAATGCCATCCTTCTCGTCTCATGCCCTAGAAGTATGCTTCCCCTTTGGGCTCACTCCAATCGCTCCCTATCCGGCGGTCCCTCGGATGCACCAAGCGCACGGCTTCGCAATGCCATCCTTCACCGACTCAAGGACCCCGAGCCTAGTGAACTTACCAAGTCCTCAAGACTTCCCACATGCACCAAGCGCACGGCTTCGCAATGCATTTCTCACCAAGCACCAAGCGCACGGCTTCGCAATGCTTTGGACTTTCCCATGCCAAGGCTTCCCCCTTGGACTTCCACACCAAGCTCCATGCTTGGATTTTCCATGCCAACCCCATGTTGGACTTTCCAATGACAATCCCATGTCATGAGTTTTGTCTATCATCAAAATACTATCAAGGTACTACTCGAGTCAAACTCGAGTGAACCTGGGCCGATTGCACCAACAATCTCCCCCTTTTTGATGATTGACAAAGCTACCATCTCAAGTCTACCAATTCTCCCATATTGGTAATTCTCATATCCCAATGAGAATTCCAACGAACCCTAATTGATAACTTGGTAACTTCTCCCCCTTTTTGACAATACATCAAAAAGATCCTCCCCAAGGGTATGAATGTCTCATATCCCAATGAGATCTTATAATCTCTCCCTTGGACGAACACATGCCTACAATCTTTCTAGTAATCCCATATCACTTAAAGAGAGGCAACCCAATTTCCTCCCATGAGGAAATACACATCCATCTTCCCATGATTGATACCTCCCCCTAGAGGCTTGCTCCCCCTTGACCATTGCACCAACAATGTCCTTGGAGAGTCCCTAAGCCAATAGGAACATTAAACCAAACAAAATTAAGGCAAAGTTCAACAATGAACTCTCTTCCACCTTAAAATTGATACTCACCCTCAACCCAACTCCTAATCCATATCCAATGGATTTCCACCCTCTCTTATGCTCTCCCAAGCATGTCCTAGGGTTAGGAGTGATTAGGGGACCTTAACCTAGCTGAATATGGGCCTAACCATCAAGATTTACCCGAAATCAGCTTTGGGCAACATCAAATCGTAAATCACTAATCACATTTTCATCATCATTCGCCATTATGGCGATCGATAATCGCAATCAGCTTTCAGTATTTCTGAAATTCAAAAGTAAATATACATAAGTTGAAAAATCTTGAAATTTGGTATGTATATTACTTATCCTAAACACTATGGGTGAAAAATATTGAAAAATTATTTTACCCATTAAATTAGGAGATTGATACAAAGTTCAAAAGTTTAGAAAAGTTCAATAATGAGCCTTCTTTGTATCATCCCATTCAATGGTGATAGCTATCATAAGATAGGCTTCACCAAGGTTTTACAAAATGTTTTCAAAAAGTTTTCAAAACCTTTAATTTCTTTTTCCTAAACATCTCACCAATATCTAGATGTGTAAAACACATACAAGTCAACTTTTTGTGAGATGTGGGTTTGTTTTGTTTATGTTCGCATGCATATTTCTAGGCAACATTATTTGATTCCTTTCAAATTATGCCATAGTCCTTAATTTCATTTTAATTTATGCATGATATGATTATGGCATAAATATGATATAGATAAAACCATATGCCAAAATCATGATGTCATGGCATGTGAATGAAATTTAATCATACATGACATCTAAGCATAAATCTAAACATGATCATGACATTTTTATAGATGAAAATGAGAATGATGTCATGACATGGCAAGGCAAACAAATTGTGACAACTAAAATATACTAAGGTATAGAATACCTAAGTGTTAAAATCAATTTGCCATTTCTAAGGATTAAACCAATTTTTCCTTAATGTCATTCATTTCCCTAGTGTGCCAAAAACCCAAAATGGCACACCATGACCTCTATGACCTAATTGTGCCAATTTAAATCATTTTTAACTTCTCAAGCATATTGGCACATCCTAATGTGTCAACTCTACTACGGTAAGGTTAACTACCCATCCACTTAGGGTTGACACACCCTAACCCATTTAGCGTGAATCGATCACGCTCTTAGGAACCCAATATCTATTGGAGCTCCTTGGGTTAACAAGGTATTCTCTAGGGATAACTTCCCTAGATACCTTCCTAATGACCCTTTTTGGCTTTGAAGCCTTAGTCAAATGGGTCTTACTTGGGTCAACTCTAGAGGTGACTCCTCCATTGACCTTCTTAGTGGCTTTCTTGACTTTCCTTAAGTCCTTAGCCACTAAACACATACCATGGCTAGACTTAGAGATGACTTTCCTATTAGCCTTGGTTTGTCTAGACCTAGAAGATATTCCATAATTAAATGGAACATTATGATAAGTCTTCTTGGGCTTAGGTTTGTGACCCAAACCTTCCTTGCCCTTAGACCGTTTTTGAATCTTAGGTCTTGACTTTTGGGCATTTGACCCTAGAATTGAATTTTCTATGATTCTAAGGGCTTTCTCCATTTTCTCAAGTCTTGACCTCAAGACTTGGTTCTCTAGCTCTAATTTTCCCATTTTTGAATTTTCATTAGGTTTTTGATAAATGTTTTTCTTTTTAGGCATATGCCTAGATTTCTTGGGGTTAACACCCATGTTTTCTTCAATTCTCCTAATTGACTCCCTAGGTAATATAGGTCTAGTGTTTTGGGTCCTAGATTTGTCCTTAGTTATATGAACATGCTTAGCACCTAGACAATACACCTTATTATTTCTCTTAGCATGCCTTTCATTGATAATGGCAAGAGAACTAAAATAATTCTTAGCATGCTTTTTAACTCTAAGAATTAAAGGTGCATTCAGTAAATTTACCTTAGGGTTAGCTTTAGGAGCTCCCCCTACATGAGTTGCACCTTCTTGCCCTTTCTTCCTCCCCCTAGGGCATTGGCTTCGGTAGTGTCCCTGTTGGTTGCATTTGAAGCACACAATGTGCTCTTTGCTCTAGATTTTGGGAACACCGGCATCGTTTGACTTTGGGTTGACTTTTGGTGTTGATGCCTTCTTCTTAGCCAATTTAGAGCATTTGCTCTTGTAGTGCCCTTTCTCCCTACAATCAAAGCATATTATGTGATTTTTATTTAAAATAATGACACTTGAGTTACCTAGGGAGGTGGTGGAGGCCTCTTCTTGATCTTCACTTCTCCCGGATGTAGATGCTTCTTGTTCTTGCTCCGGGATGAAAGATTGCCTCTCCTCCCCCTCAATGCTAGAGGTGGAGGTCTCCACCAAATCATCAACATCTTCAAATGTGGATGGGTTTTCTTCTTCGGCATTCTCCTCTACTTGTGCCGATTGGGAATTTTCTTGAAATTTCGTTATCTTATCCCATAATTGCCTTGCATCCCTATAATCACCCAATCTAGACCAAATAGTATTAGGTAACAAATCACTAATCAATTTGATTACCTCAAGATTTGTCTTGAAATCCTTGACTTGGTCTTGGGTCCACCTAGCCTTCTCAATTTGCTTGTTGTTTTTATCCCTAGGCATTTTAAAACCGTTTTCTATAATTAACATAGAATCAAAATCGGTTACAAGATATACCTCCATCCGTTTCCTCCACCAAGCAAAATCTCCATCGAATTTCGGTGGATGGATGAAGCCGGCCATTTTTAGTGCTCTCGCGGCGGTTAGTCCTTGAAGAGCGACCTCGGCTCTGATACCACTTGTAGGGGATCGAATGGCCGGCTAGAGGGGGGTGAATAGCCCTCTTACGATGGATGTCGTAATTCGCTCATCTTCATCGCGTGCTTGTCTACGATTGTTGTTAGCACAGCAGAATACTAATACAAATATGAATACTAACAACAAATACAATCACATGCAAATACACACGATATACGTGGTTCGGAACCGAATGGTTCCTACTCCACGGGCGAGCCCCTCGAGCTATAGTTATGCGCACGACACTAACTATAACACTCCTTTTCGACTACACGTCGGAGGTGGAGAAACCTCTCACAAGCAATTACACTAAGTAATGAAATACAAGCAATACAAAGAGAAATACGAAATACACGTAAAGAACACTTTACAACGCTTGCTTTGAACCCTTTGCTTGTTGCTTGCTTTAGATGGCTCTTGAAGATCTGGAATGCAGCAGGAATTCCCCACCAATAGCTTCACAAAAGTCTTGGCGAAATCCTCCAACTCGAGCTCCATTTATAACCTGCATCAAGCTGTTTTCTCGCCCATCACGATCGCGCCAAAGGCCCGATCGCCTGTGTCCGTTGTCTCACAATGGCCAGATCCACGTCGGACAAGTTCCAACGGATCTCCTACCCGATCGACTACAGGGCTAGCGATCGTGACCTAATAATCGATTGCCCGATCGGCTAAGGAGCGCCTGTGCTCCCGAACATTTCAATCGATCATTGCCATCCCGCGGCGGCATTGCTCGACATCGATCATTGCCGATCCATGGATCGTGCCAAGCACCAAGCGCACGGTCGAACCCTAGTCGACATGGACCAGTCGAACAGGCACCTATACCCAAAACCTCAAACACCAAGTTGTTTGAGCCTCCGACACTCAGTCTTAGCCACTTGGCTAAGTCCACATCCCTCATGGAGTTCCCCAACGAAGCTCTCTTCCCTCGGCCTACGTCCCTCGGATGCGCCAAGCGCACGACTTCGCAACGCCATCCTTCTCGTCTCATGCCTTAGAAGTATGCTTCCCCTTTGGGCTCACTCCATTCGCTCCCTGTCCGGCGGTCCCTCGGATGCACCAAGCGCACGGCTTTGCAATGCCATCCTTCACCGACTCAACGACCCCGAGCCTAGTGAACTTACCAAGTCCTCAAGACTTCCCACATGCACCAAGCGCAAGGCTTCGCAATGCATTTCTCACCAAGCACCAAGCGCACGGCTTCGCAATGCTTTGGACTTTCCCATGCCAAGGCTTCCCCCTTGGACTTCCACACCAAGCTCCATGCTTGGATTTTCCATGCCAACCCCATGTTGGACTTTCCCATGACAATCCCATGTCATGAGTTTTGTCTATCATCAAAATACTATCAAGGTACTACTCGAGTCAAACTCGAGTCAACCTGGGCCGATTGCACCAACAATCTCCCCCTTTTTGATGATTGACAAAGCTACCATCTCAAGTCTACCAATTCTCCCATATTGGCAATTCTCATATCCCAATGAGAATTCCAACGAACCCTAATTGATAATTTGGTAACTTCTCCCCCTTTTTGACAATACATCAAAAAGGTCCTCCCCAAGGGTATGAATGTCTCATATCCCAATGAGATCTTATAATCTCTCCCTTGGAGGAACACATGCCTACAATCTTTCTAGTGATCCCATATCACTTAAAGAGAGGCAACCCAATTTCCTCCCATGAGGAAATACACATCCATCTTCCCATGATTGATACCTCCCCCTAGAGGCTTGCTCCCCCTTGACCATTGCACCAACAATGTCCTTGGAGAGTCCCTAAGCCAATAGGAACATTAAACCAAACAAAATTAAGGCAAAGTTCAACAATGAACTCTCTTCCACCTTAAAATTGATACTCACCCTCAACCCAACTCCTAATCCATATCCAATGGATTTCCACCCTCTCTTATGCTCTCCCAAGCATGTCCTAGGGTTAGGAGTGATTAGGGGACCTTAACCTAGCTGAACATGGGCCTAACCATCAAGATTTACCCGAAATCAGCTTGGGCAATGATCAAATCGAAATCGGCTGCCATTTCATCTGTCGATCACATATGGCAATGATCGATAATCAATTAGTAGTTTTTGATTTTTAAATGGATTTCCGAAATTCAAAAGTAAATATACATAAGTTGAAAAATCTTGAAATTTGGTATGTATATTACTTATCCTAAATACTATGGGTGAAAAATATTGAAAAATTATTTTACCCATTAAATTAGGAGATTGATACAAAGTTCAAAAGTTTAGAAAAGCTTCAATAATGAGCCTTCTTTGTATCATCCCATTCAATGGTGATAGCTATCATAAGATAGGCTTCACCAAGGTTTTACAAAATGTTTTCAAAACCTTTAATTTCTTTTTCCTAAACATCTCACAAATATCTAGATGTGTAAAACACATACAAGTCAACTTTTTGTGAGATGTGGGTTTGTTTTGTTTATGTTCTCATGCATATTTCTAGGCAACATTATTTGATTCCTTTCAAATTATGTCATAGTCCTTAATTTCATTTTAATTTATGCATGATATGATTATGGCATAAATATGCTATAGATAAAACCATATGCCAAAATCATGATGTCATGGCATGTGAATCAAATTTAAGCATACATGACATCTAAGCATAAATCTAAACATGATCATGACATTTTTATAGATGAAAATGAGAATGATGTCATGACATGGCAAGGCAAACAAATTGTGGAAACTAAAATATACTAAGGTATAGAATACCTAAGTGTTAAAATCAATTTGCCATTTCTAAGGAATAAACCAATTTTGCCTTAATGTCATTCATTTCCCTAGTGTGCCAAAAACCCAAAATGGCACACCATGACCTCTATGACCTAATTGTGCAAATTTAAATCATTTTTAACTTCTCAAGCATATTGGCACATCCTAATGTGTCAACTCTACTATGGTTAGGTTAAATACCCATCCACTTAGGGTTGACACACCCTAACCCATTTAGCGTGAATCGATCACGCTCTTAGGAACCCAATATCTATTGGAGCTCCTTGGGTTAACAAGGTATTCTCTAGGGATAACTTCCCTAGATACCTTCCTAATGACCCTTTTTGGCTTTGAAGCCTTAGTCAAATGGGTCTTACTTGGGTCAACTCTAGAGGTGACTCCTCCATTGACCTTCTTAGTGGCTTTCTTGACTTTCCTTAAGTCCTTAGCCACTAAACACATACCATGGCTAGACTTAGGGATGGCTTCCCTATTAGCCTTGGTTTGTCTAGACCTAGAAGATATTCCATAATTAAATGGAACATTATGATAAGTCTTCTTGGACTTAGGTTTGTGACCCAAACCTTCCTTGCCCTTAGACCGTTTTTGAATCTTAGGTCTTGACTTTTGGGCATTTGACCCTAGAATTGAATTTTCTATGATTCTAAGGGCTTTCTCCATTTTCTCAAGTCTTGACCTCAAGACTTGGTTCTCTAGCTCTAATTTTCCCATTTTTGAATTTTCATTAGGTTTTTGAGAAATATTTTTCTTTTTAGGCATATGCCTAGATTTCTTGGGATTAACACCCAAGTTTTCTTCAATTCTCCTAATTGACTCCCTAGGTAATATAGGTATAGTGTTTTGGGTCCTAGATTTTTCCTTAGTTATATGAACATGTTTGGCACCTAGACAATACACCTTATTATTTCTCTTAGCATGCTTTTCATTGATAATGGCAAGAGAACTAAAATAATTCTTAGCATGCTTTTTAACTCTAGGAATTAAAGGTGCATTCAGTAAATTTACCTTAGGGTTAGCTTTAGGAGATCCCCCTACATGATTTGCACCTTCTTGCCCTTTCTTCCTCCCCCTAGGGCATTGGCTTCGGTAGTGTCCCTGTTGGTTGCATTTGAAGCACACAATGTGCTCTTTGCTCTTGATTTTGGGAACACCGGCATCGTTTGACTTTGGGTTGACTTTTGGTGTTGATGCCTTCTTCTTAGCCAATTTAGGGCATTTGCTCTTGTAGTGCCCTTTCTCCCAACACTCAAAGCATATTATGTGATTTTTATTTAAAATAATGACACTTGAGTGACCTAGGGAGGTGGTGGAGGCCTCTTCTTGATCTTCACTTCTCCCGGATGTAGATGCTTCTTGTTCTTGCTCCGGGATGGAAGATTGCCTCACCTCCCCCTCAATGCTAGAGGTGGAGGTCTCCACCAAATCATCAACATCTTCAAATGTGGATGGGTTTTCTTCTTCGGCATTCTCCTCTACTTGTGCCGATTGGGAATTTTCTTGAAATTTCGTTATCTTATCCCATAATTCCCTTGCATCCCTATAATCACCCAATCTAGACCAAATAGTATTAGGTAACAAATCACTAATCAATTTGATTACCTCAAGATTTGTCTTGAAATCCTTGACTTGGTCTTGGGTCCACCTAGCCTTCTCAATTTGCTTGTTGTTTTTATCCCTAGGCATTTTAAAACCGTTTTCTATAATTAACAAAGAATCAAAATCGGGTTCAAGATATACATCCATCCGTTTCCTCCACCAAGCAAAATCTCCATCGAATTTCGGTGGATGGATGAAGCCGGCAATTTTTAGTGCTCTCACGGCGGTTAGTCCTTGAAGAGGGACCTCGGCTCTGATACCACTTGTAGGGGATCGAATGGCCGGCTAGAGGGGGGTGAATAGCCCTCTTACGATGGATGTCGTAATTCGCTCATCTTCGACGCGTGCTTGTCTACGATTGTTGTTAGCACAGCGGAATACTAATACAAATATGAATACTAACAACAAATACAATCACATGCAAATACACACGATATACGTGGTTCGGAACCGAATGGTTCCTACTCTACAGGCGAGCCCCTCGAGCTCTAGTTATGTGCACGACACTAAATATAACACTCTTTTTCGACTACACGTCGGAGGTGGAGAAACCTCTCACAAGCAATTACACTAAGTAATGAAATACAAGCAATACAAAGACAAATACGAAATACACGTAAAGAACACTTTACAACGCTTGCTTTGAACCCTTTGCTTGTTGCTTGCTTTAGATGGCTCTTGAAGATCTGGAATGCAGCAGCAATTCCCCTCCAATAGCTTCACAAAAGTCTTGGCAAAATCCTCCAACTCGAGCTCCATTTATAACCTGCATCAAGTTGTTTTCGCGCCCATTAGTCGACTGCCAAAAGGCCCCAGTCGACTGCCCCTGTGTCCGTTGTCTCACAACGGCCAGATCTACGTCGGACAAGTTCCAACGGATCTCCTACCGATCGCTAGTGGTAATGATCGTGACCTAGTAGTCGATCGCCCGATCGGCTACGGAGCGCTCAGGTGCTCGACATTTCAATCGATCCGATCGACATCCACGGCCGGTCATTGCTCAACATCATCGATCGCATTGCAGTCCATGACGATCGCTAAGCACCAAAACGCAGCCTTACACCTGTCGAACCCTAGTCGACTTGGACCAGTCGAACCGGCACCTATGTCAGTCGACTGCTGTCGGACAAAACCTCAAACACCAAGTTGTTTGAGCCTCCGACACTCAGTCTTAGCCACTTGGCTAAGTCCACATCCCTCATGGAGTTCCCCACCGAAGCTCTCTTCCCTCGGCCTACGTCCCTCGGATGTGCCAATCGCACGGCTTCGCAACGCCATCCTTCTCGTCTCATGCCCTAGAAGTATGATTCCCCTTTGGGCTCACTCCATTCGCTCCCTGTCCGGCGGTCCCTCGGATGCACCAAGCGCACGGCTTCGCAATGCCATCCTTCACCGACTCAAGGACCCCGAGCCTAGTGAACTTACCAAGTCCTCAAGACTTCCCACATGCACCAAGCGCACGGCTTCGCAATGCATTTCTCACTACACCAAGCGACGGCCGCAATGCTTTGGATTTCCCATGCCAAGCGCGCGGCCGCAATGCTTTGGACTTTCCCATGCCAAGGCTTCCCCCTTGGACTTCCACACCAAGCTCCATGCTTGGATTTTCCATGCCAACCCCATGTTGGACTTTCCCATGACATTCCCATGTCATGAGTTTTGTCTATCATCAAAATACTATCAAGGTACTACTCGAGTCAAACTCAAGTCAACCAAGGCCGATTGCACCAACAATCTCCCCCTTTTTGATGATTGAAAAACTACCATCTCAAGTCTACCAATTCTCCCATATTGGCAATTCTCATATCCCAATGAGAATTCCAACGAACCCTAATTGATAACTTGGTAACTTCTCCCCCTTTTTGACAATACATCAAAAAGGTCCTCCCCAAGGGTATGAATGTCTCATATCCCAATGAGATCTTATAATCTCTCCCTTGGGGGAACACATGCCTACAATATTTCTAGTGATCTCATATCACTTAAAGAGAGGCAACCCAATTTCCTCCCATGAGGAAATACACATCCATCTTCCCATGATGGATACCTCCTCCTAGAGGCTTGCTCCCCCTTGACCATTGCACCAACAATGTCCTTGGAGAGTCCCTAAGCCAATAGGAACATTAAACCAAACAAAATTAAGGCAAAGTTCAACAATGAACTCTCTTCCACCTTAAAATTGATACTCACCCTCAACCCAACTCCTAATCCATATCCAATGGATTTCCACCCTCTCTTATGCTCTCCCAAGCATGTCCTAGGGTTAGGAGTGCTTAGGGGACCTTAACCTAGCTGAACATGGGCCTAACCATCAAGATTTACCCGAAATCAGCTTGGGCAGTCGACTGAAATCAGAAATCAGTCGGCTGCCACCTTCATCGATCATTGCCCGATCTATAATCGATCAGAAGTACAAGATTTTAAATGGATTTCTGAAATTCAAAAGTAAATATACATAAGTTGAAAAATCTTGAAATTTGGTATGTATATTACTTATCCTAAACACTATGAGTGAAAAATATTGAAAAATTATTTTACCCATTAAATTAGGAGATTGATACAAAGTTCAAAAGTTTAGAAAAGTTCAATAATGAGCCTTCTTTGTATCATCCCATTCAATGGTGATAGCTATCATAAGATAGGCTTCACCAAGGTTTTACAAAATGTTTTCAAAACCTTTAATTTCTTTTTCCTAAACATCTCACCGATATCTAGATGTGTAAAACACATACAAGTCAACTTTTTGTGAGATGTGGGTTTGTTTTGTTTATGTTCTCATGCATATTTCTAGGCAACATTATTTGATTCCTTTCAAATTATGCCATAGTCCTTAATTTCATTTTAATTTATGCATGATATGATTATGGCATAAATATGCTATAGATAAAACCATATGCCAAAATCATGATGTCATGGAATGTGAATGAAATTTAAGCATACATGACATCTAAGCATAAATCTAAACATGATCATGACATTTTTATAGATGAAAATGAGAATGATGTCATGACATGGCAAGGCAAACAAATTGTGGCAACTAAAATATACTAAGGTATAGAATACCTAAGTGTTAAAATCAATTTGCCATTTCTAAGGATTAAACCAATTTTGCCTTAATGTCATTCATTTCCCTAGTGTGCCAAAAACCCAAAATGGCACACCATGACCTCTATGACCTAATTTTGCCAATTAAAATCATTTTTAACTCCTCAAGCATATTGGCACATCCTAATGTGTCAACTCTACTAAGGTTAGGTTAACTACCCATCCACATAGGGTTGACACACCCTAACCCATTTAGCGTGAATCGATTACGCTCTTAGGAACCCAATATCTATTGGAGCTCCTTGGGTTAACAAGGTATTCTCTAGGGATAACTTCCCTAGATACCTTCCTAATGACCCTTTTTGGCTTTGAAGCCTTAGTCAAATGGGTCTTACTTGGGTCAACTCTAGAGGTGACTCCTCCATTGACCTTCTTAGTGGCTTTCTTGACTTTCCTTAAGTCCTTAGCCACTAAACACATACCATGGCTAGACTTAAGGATGGCTTCCCTATTAGCCTTGGTTTGTCTAGACCTAGAAGATATTCCATAATTAAATGGAAAATTATGATAAGTCTTCTTGGACTTAGGTTTGTGACCCAAACCTTCCTTGCCCTTAGACCGTTTTTGAATCTTAGGTCTTGACTTTTGGGCATTTGACGCTAGAATTGAATTTTCTATGATTCTAAGGGCTTTCTCCATTTTCTCAAGTCTTGACCTCAAGACTTGGTTCTCTAGCTCTAATTTTCCCATTTTTGAATTTTCATTAGGTTTTTGAGAAATGTTTTTCTTTTTAGGCATATGCCTAGATTTCTTGGGATTAACACCCAAGTTTTCTTCAATTCTCCTAATTGACTCCCTAGGTAATATAGGTCTAGTGTTTTGGGTCCTAGATTTTTCCTTAGTTATATGAACATGTTTGGCACCTAGACAATACACCTTATTATTTCTCTTAGCATGCTTTTCATTGATAATGGCAAGAGAACTAAAATAATTCTTAGCATGCTTTTTAACTCTAGGAATTAAAAGTGCATTCAGTAAATTTACCTTAGGGTTAGCTTTAGGAGCTCCCCCTACATGAGTTGCACCTTCTTGCCCTTTCTTCCTCCCCCTAGGGCATTGGCTTCGGTAGTGTCCCTGTTGGTTGCATTTGAAGCACACAATGTGCTCTTTGCTCTTGATTTTGGGAACACCGGCATCGTTTGACTTTGGGTTGACTTTTGGTGTTGATGCCTTCTTCTTAGCCAATTTAGGGCATTTGCTCTTCTAGTGCCCTTTCTCCCTACACTCAAAGCATATTATGTGATTTTTATTTAAAATAATGACACTTGAGTTACCTAGGGAGGTGGAGGAGGCCTCTTCTTGATCTTCACTTCTCCCGGATTTAGATGCTTCTTGTTCTTGCTCCGGGATGGAAGATTGTCTCACCTCCCCCTCAATGCTAGAGGTGGAGGTCTCCACCAAATCATCAACATCTTCAAATGTGGATGGGTTTTCTTCTTCGTCATTCTCCTCTACTTGTGCCGATTGGGAATTTTCTTGAAATTTCGTTATCTTATCCCATAATTCCCTTGCATCCCCATAATCACCCAATCTAGACCAAATTGTATTAGGTAACAAATCACTAATCAATTTGATTACCTCAAGATTTGTCTTGAAATCCTTGACTTGGTCTTGGGTCCACCTAGCCTTCTCAATTTTCTTGTTGTTTTTATCCCTAGGCATTTTAAAACCGTTTTCTATAATTAACATAGAATCAAAATCGGGTTCAAGATATACCTCCATCCGTTTCCTCCACCAAGCAAAATCTCCATCGAATTTCGGTGGATGGATGAAGCCGGCCATTTTTAGTGCTCTCGCGGCGGTTAGTCCTTGAAGAGCGACCTCGGCTCTGATACCACTTGTAGGGGATCGAATGGCCGACTAGAGGGGGGTGAATAGCCCTCTTACGATGGATGTCGTAATTCGCTCGTCTTCGTCGTGTGCTTGTCTACGATTGTTGTTAGCGCAGTGGAATACTAATACAAATATGAATACTAACAACAAATACAATCACATGCAAATACACACGATATACGTGGTTCGGAACCGAATGGTTACTACTCCACGGGCGAGCCCCTCGAGCTCTAGTTATGAGCACGACACTAACTATAACACTCCTTTTCGACTACACGTCGGAGGTGGAGAAACCTCTCACAAGCAATTACACTAAGTAATGAAATACAAGCAATACAAAGACAAATACGAAATACACGTAAAGAACACTTTACAACGCTTGCTTTGAACCCTTTGCTTGTTGCTTGCTTTAGATGGCTCTTGAAGATCTGGAATGCAGCAGCAATTCCCCTCCAATAGCTTCACAAAAGTCTTGGCGAAATCCTCCAACTCGAGCTCCATTTATAACCTGCATCAAGTTGTTTTCGCGCCCATTAGTCGACTGCCAAAAGGCCCCAGTCGACTGCCCCTGTGTCCATTGTCTCACAACGGCCAGATACACGTCGGACAAGTTCCAACGGATCTCCTACTACCGATCGCCGAGGGCGGTCGGGATCGTGACCTAGTAGTCGAGCCGCGATCGGCTCACGGAGCGATCTGCTCCCGACATTTCAATCATCGACTACCATCCCACACCGGTCATTGCCGACTATCGATCATTGCCCGATCCATATGTGATCGCTAAGCACCAAAACACAGCCTTACACCAGTCGAACCCTAGTCGACTTGGACCAGTCGAACCGGCACCTATGCCAGTCGACTGCTGTCGGGCAAAACCTCAAACACCAAGTTGTTTGAGCCTCCGACACTCAGTCTTAGCCACTTGGCTAAGTCCACATCCCTCATGGAGTTCCCCACCGAAGCTCTCTTCCCTCGGCCTACGTCCCTCGGATGTGCCAAGCGCACGACTTCGCAACGCCATCCTTCTCGTCTCATGCCCTAGAAGTATGCTTCCCCTTTGGGCTCACTCCATTCGCTCCCTGTCCGGCGGTCCCTCGGTTGCACTAAGCGCACGGCTTCGCAATGCCATCCTTCACCGACTCAAGGACCCCGAGCCTAGTGAACTTACCAAGACCTCAAGACTTCCCACATGCACCAAGCGCATGGCTTCGCAATGCATTTCTCACCAAACACTAAGCGCACGGCTTCGCAATGCTTTGGATTTCCCATGCCAAGCACCAAGCGCACGGCTTCGCAATGCTTTGGACTTTCCCATGCCAAGGCTTCCC
Source organism: Wurfbainia villosa (assembly GCA_025175895.1). Lineage (NCBI taxonomy): Eukaryota > Viridiplantae > Streptophyta > Magnoliopsida > Zingiberales > Zingiberaceae > Wurfbainia > Wurfbainia villosa. The sequence continues at coordinate 28,980,407 of CM045992.1, read as the reverse complement.
CCTTGGACTTCCACACCAAGCTCCATGCTTGGATTTTCCATGCCAACCCCATGTTGGAATTTCCCATGACAATCCCATGTCATGAGTTTTGTCTATCATCAAAATACTATCAAGGTACTACTCGAGTCAAACTCGAGTCAACCTGGGCCGATTGCACCAACAATCTCTCCCTTTTTGATGATTGACAAAGCTACCATCTCAAGTCTATCAATTCTCCCATATTGGCAATTCTCATATCCCAATGATAATTCCAACGAACCCTAATTGATAATTTGGTAACTTCTCCCCCTTTTTGACAATACATCAAAAAGGTCCTCCCCAAGGGTATGAATGTCTCATATCCCAATGAGATCTTATAATCTCTCCCTTGGAGGAACACATGCCTACAATCTTTCTAGTGATCCCATATCACTTAAAGAGAGGCAACCCAATTTCCTCCCATGAGGAAATACACATCCATCTTCCCATGATTGATACCTCCCCCTAGAGGCTTGCTCCCCCTTGACCATTGCACCAACAATGTCCTTGGAGAGTCCCTAAGCCAATAGGAACATTAAACCAAACAAAATTAAGGCAAAGTTCAACAATGAACTCTCTTCCACCTTAAAATTGATACTCACCCTCAACCCAACTCCTAATCCATATCCAATGGATTTCCACCCTCTCTTATGCTCTCCCAAGCATGTCCTAGGGTTAGGAGTGATTAGGGGACCTTAACCTAGCTGAACATGGGCCTAACCATCAAGATTTACCCGAAATCAGCTTGGGCAGTCGACTGAAATCAAATCGATCATTTGCCACCTTCATCCGTCATTGCCATTCTATGATCATTGATAACTAATTGATTTTGATTTGAAATGGATTTCCGAAATTCAAAAGTAAATATACATAAGTTGAAAAATCTTGAAATTTGGTATGTATATTACTTATCCTACACACTATGGGTGAAAAATATTGAAAAATTATTTTACCCATTAAATTAGGAGATTGATACAAAGTTCAAAAGTTTAGAAAAGCTTCAATAATGAGCCTTCTTTGTATCATCCCATTCAATGGTGATAGCTATCATAAGATAGGCTTCACTAAGGTTTTACAAAATGTTTTCAAAAAGTTTTCAAAACCTTTAATTTCTTTTTCCTAAACATCTCACCAATATCTAGATGTGTAAAACACATACAAGTCAACTTTTTGTGAGATGTGGGTTTGTTTTGTTTATGTTCTCATGCATATTTCTAGGCAACATTATTTGATTCCTTTCAAATTATGCCATAGTCCTTAATTTAATTTTAATTTATGCATGATATGATTATGGCATAAATATGCTATAGATAAAACCATATGCCAAAATCATGATGTCATGGCATGTGAATCAAATTTAAGCATACATGACATCTAAGCATAAATCTAAACATGATCATGACATTTTTATAGATGAAAATGAGAATGATGTCATGACATGGCAAGGCAAACAAATTGTGGAAACTAAAATATACTAAGGTATAGAATACCTAAGTGTTAAAATCAATTTTCCATTTCTAAGGAATAAACCAATTTTGCCTTAATGTCATTCATTTCCCTAGTGTGCCAAAAACCCAAAATGGCACACCATGACCTCTATGACCTAATTGTGCAAATTTAAATCATTTTTAACTTCTCAAGCATATTGGCACATCCTAATGTGTCAACTCTACTATGGTTAGGTTAACTACCCATCCACTTAGGGTTGACACACCCTAACCCATTTAGCGTGAATCGATCACGCTCTTAGGAACCCAATATCTATTGGAGCTCCTTGGGTTAACAAGGTATTCTCTAGGGATAACTTCCCTAGATACCTTCCTAATGACCCTTTTTGGCTTTGAAGCCTTAGTCAAATGGGTCTTACTTGGGTCAACTCTAGAGGTGACTCCTCCATTGACCTTCTTAGTGGCTTTCTTGACTTTCCTTAAGTCCTTAGCCACTAAACACATACCATGGCTAGACTTAGGGATGGCTTCCCTATTAGCCTTGGTTTGTCTAGACCTAGAAGATATTCCATAATTAAATGGAACATTATGATAAGTCTTCTTGGACTTAGGTTTGTGACCCAAACCTTCCTTGCCCTTAGACCGTTTTTGAATCTTAGGTCTTGACTTTTGGGCATTTGACCCTAGAATTGAATTTTCTATGATTCTAAGGGCTTTCTCCATTTTCTCAAGTCTTGACCTCAAGACTTGGTTCTCTAGCTCTAATTTTCCCATTTTTGAATTTTCATTAGGTTTTTGAGAAATGTTTTTCTTTTTAGGCATATGCCTAGATTTCTTGGGATTAACACCCAAGTTTTCTTCAATTCTCCTAATTGACTCCCTAGGTAATATAGGTATAGTGTTTTGGGTCCTAGATTTTTCCTTAGTTATATGAACATGTTTGGCACCTAGACAATACACCTTATTATTTCTCTTAGCATGCTTTTCATTGATAATGGCAAGAGAACTAAAATAATTCTTAGCATGCTTTTTAACTCTAGGAATTAAAGGTGCATTCAGTAAATTTACCTTAGGGTTAGCTTTAGGAGATCCCCCTACATGATTTGCACCTTCTTGCCCTTTCTTCCTCCCCCTAGGGCATTGGCTTCGGTAGTGTCCCTGTTGGTTGCATTTGAAGCACACAATGTGCTCTTTGCTCTTGATTTTGGGAACACCGGCATCGTTTGACTTTGGGTTGACTTTTGGTGTTGATGCCTTCTTCTTAGCCAATTTAGGGCATTTGCTCTTGTAGTGCCCTTTCTCCCAACACTCAAAGCATATTATGTGATTTTTATTTAAAATAATGACACTTGAGTGACCTAGGGAGGTGGTGGAGGCCTCTTCTTGATCTTCACTTCTCCCGGATGTAGATGCTTCTTGTTCTTGCTCCGGGATGGAAGATTGCCTCACCTCCCCCTCAATGCTAGAGGTGGAGGTCTCCACCAAATCATCAACATCTTCAAATGTGGATGGGTTTTCTTCTTCGGCATTCTCCTCTACTTGTGCCGATTGGGAATTTTCTTGAAATTTCATTATCTTATCCCATAATTCCCTTGCATCCCTATAATCACCCAATCTAGACCAAATAGTATTAGGTAACAAATCACTAATCAATTTGATTACCTCAAGATTTGTCTTGAAATCCTTGACTTGGTCTTGGGTCCACCTAGCCTTCTCAATTTGCTTGTTGTTTTTATCCCTAGGCATTTTAAAACCGTTTTCTATAATTAACAAAGAATCAAAATCGGGTTCAAGATATACATCCATCCGTTTCCTCCACCAAGCAAAATCTCCATCGAATTTCGGTGGATGGATGAAGCCGGCAATTTTTAGTGCTCTCGCGGCGGTTAGTCCTTGAAGAGGGACCTCGGCTCTGATACCACTTGTAGGGGATCGAATGGCCGGCTAGAGGGGGGTGAATAGCCCTCTTACGATGGATGTCGTAATTCGCTCATCTTCGACGCGTGCTTGTCTACGATTGTTGTTAGCACAGCGGAATACTAATACAAATATGAATACTAACAACAAATACAATCACATGCAAATACACACGATATACGTGGTTCGGAACCGAATGGTTCCTACTCTACAGGCGAGCCCCTCGAGCTCTAGTTATGTGCACGACACTAAATATAACACTCCTTTTCGACTACACGTCGGAGGTGGAGAAACCTCTCACAAGCAATTACACTAAGTAATGAAATACAAGCAATACAAAGACAAATACGAAATACACGTAAAGAACACTTTACAACGCTTGCTTTGAACCCTTTGCTTGTTGCTTGCTTTAGATGGCTCTTGAAGATCTGGAATGCAGCAGCAATTCCCCTCCAATAGCTTCACAAAAGTCTTGGCAAAATCCTCCAACTCGAGCTCCATTTATAACTGCATCAAGTTGTTTCGCGCCCATTAGTCATTGCCAAAGGCCCCGATCGTTGTCCGTTGTCTCACTGGCGGCCGGATCCACATCGGACAAGTTCCAAGCGGATCTCCTACGATCATTGCCGGTGGCAATGATCGGCTAGTGACCTAATAATCGGCCCGATCGGCTCACGGGCGTCATGCTCGACATTTCAATCGGTCGTGACATCCCACGGCGGTCGGCTATGCATCAACATCGATCATTGGCCTTACACTGCCGAACCCTAGTCGACTTGGACCCGATCGAAGCACCTATGTGGACAAAACCTCAAACACCAAGTTGTTTGAGCCTCCGACACTCAGTCTTAGCCACTTGGCTAAGTCCACATCCCTCATGGAGTTCCCCACCGAAGCTCTCTTCCCTTGGCCTACGTCCCTCGGATGTGCCAATCGCACGGCTTCGCAACGCCATCCTTCTCGTCTCATGCCCTAGAAGTATGATTCCCCTTTGGGCTCACTCCATTCGCTCCCTGTCCGGCGGTCCCTCGGATGCACCAAGCGCACGGCTTCACAATGCCATCCTTCACCGACTCAAGGACCCCGAGCCTAGTGAACTTACCAAGTCCTCAAGACTTCCCACATGCACCAAGCGCACGGCTTCGCAATGCATTTCTCACCAAGCACCAAGCGCACGGCTTCGCAATGCTTTGGATTTCCCATGCCAAGCACCAAGCGCACGACTTCGCAATGCTTTGGACTTTCCCATGCCAAGGCTTCCCCCTTGGACTTCCACACCAAGCTCCATGCTTGGATTTTCCATGCCAACCCCATGTTGGACTTTCCCATGACATTCCCATGTCATGAGTTTTGTCTATCATCAAAATACTATCAAGGTACTACTCGAGTCAAACTCAAGTCAACCTAGGCCGATTGCACCAACAATCTCCCCCTTTTTGATGATTGAAAAACTACCATCTCAAGTCTACCAATTCTCCCATATTGGCAATTCTCATATCCCAATGAGAATTCCAACGAACCCTAATTGATAACTTGGTAACTTCTCCCCCTTTTTGACAATACATCAAAAAGGTCCTCCCCAAGGGTATGAATGTCTCATATCCCAATGAGATCTTATAATCTCTCCCTTGGGGGAACACATGCCTACAATATTTCTAGTGATCTCATATCACTTAAAGAGAGGCAACCCAATTTCCTCCCATGAGGAAATACACATCCATCTTCCCATGATGGATACCTCCTCCTAGAGGCTTGCTCCCCCTTGACCATTGCACCAACAATGTCCTTGGAGAGTCCCTAAGCCAATAGGAACATTAAACCAAACAAAATTAAGGCAAAGTTCAACAATGAACTCTCTTCCACCTTAAAATTGATACTCACCCTCAACCCAACTCCTAATCCATATCCAATGGATTTCCACCCTCTCTTATGCTCTCCCAAGCATGTCCTAGGGTTAGGAGTGCTTAGGGGACCTTAACCTAGCTGAACATGGGCCTAACCATCAAGATTTACCCGAAATCAGCTTGGGCAGTCGATTGAAATCAGAAATCAGTCATTGCCACCTTCATCGATCATTGCCTCATGGCGATCATTGATACTACATTCAGATTTTTTGAATTTTAAATGGATTTCCGAAATTCAAAAGTAAATATACATAAGTTGAAAAATCTTGAAATTTGGTATGTATATTACTTATCCTAAACACTATGAGTGAAAAATATTGAAAAATTATTTTACCCATTAAATTAGAAGATTGATACAAAGTTCAAAAGTTTAGAAAAGCTTCAATAATGAGCCTTCTTTGTATCATCCCATTCAATGGTGATAGCTATCATAAGATAGGCTTCACCAAGGTTTTACAAAATGTTTTCAAAACCTTTAATTTCTTTTTCCTAAACATCTCACCAATATCTAGATGTGTAAAACACATACAAGTCAACTTTTTGTGTGATGTGGGTTTGTTTTGTTTATGTTCTCATGCATATTTCTAGGCAACATTATTTGATTCCTTTCAAATTATGCCATAGTCCTTAATTTCATTTTAATTTATGCATGATATGATTATGGCATAAATATGCTATAGATAAAACGATATGCCAAAATCATGATGTCATGGAATGTGAATGAAATTTAAGCATACATGACATCTAAGCATAAATCTAAACATGATCATGACATTTTTATAGATGAAAATGAGAATGATGTCATGACATGGCAAGGCAAACAAATTGTGGCAACTAAAATATACTAAGGTATAGAATACCTAAGTGTTAAAATCAATTTGCCATTTCTAAGGATTAAACCAATTTTGCCTTAATGTCATTCATTTCCCTAGTGTGCCAAAAACCCAAAATGGCACACCATGACCTCTATGACCTAATTGTGACAATTTAAATCATTTTTAACTTCTCAAGAATATTGGCACATCCTAATGTGTCAACTCTACTATGGTTAGGTTAACTACCCATCCACTTAGGGTTGACACACCCTAACCCATTTAGCGTGAATCGATCACGCTCTTAGGAACCCAATATCTATTGGAGCTCCTTGGGTTAACAAGGTATTCTCTAGGGATAACTTCCCTAGATACCTTCCTAATGACCCTTTTTGGCTTTGAAGCCTTAGTCAAATGGGTCTTACTTGGGTCAACTCTAGAGGTGACTCCTCCATTGACCTTCTTAGTGGCTTTCTTGACTTTCCTTAAGTCCTTAGCCACTAAACACATACCATGGCTAGACTTAGGGATGGCTTCCCTATTAGCCTTGGTTTGTCTAGACCTAGAAGATATTCCATAATTAAATGGAACATTATGATAAGTCTTCTTGGGCTTAGGTTTGTGACCCAAACCTTCCTTGCCCTTAGACCGTTTTTGAATCTTAGGTCTTGACTTTTGGGCATTTGACCCTAGAATTGAATTTTCTATGATTCTAAGGGCTTTCTCCATTTTCTCAAGTCTTGACCTCAAGACTTGGTTCTCTAGCTCTAATTTTCCCATTTTTGAATTTTCATTAGGTTTTTGATAAATGTTTTTCTTTTTAGGCATATGCCTAGATTTCTTGGGGTTAACACCCAAGTTTTCTTCAATTCTCCTAATTGACTCCCTAGGTAATATAGGTCTAGTGTTTTGGGTCCTAGATTTGTCCTTAGTTATATGAACATGCTTGGCACCTAGACAATACACCTTATTATTTCTCTTAGCATGCTTTTCATTGATAATGGCAAGAGAACTAAAATAATTCTTAGCATGCTTTTTAACTCTAGGAATTAAAGGTGCATTCAGTAAATTTAACTTCGGGTTAGCTTTAGGAGCTCCCCCTACATGAGTTGCACCTTCTTGCCCTTTCTTCCTCCCCCTAGGGCATTGGCTTCGGTAGTGTCCCTGTTGGTTGCATTTGAAGCACACAATGTGCTCTTTGCTCTTGATTTTGGGAACACCGGCATCGTTTGACTTTGGGTTGACTTTTGGTGTTGATGCCTTCTTCTTAGCCAATTTAGGGAATTTGCTCTTGTAGTGCCCTTTCTCCCTACACTCAAAGCATATTATGTGATTTTTATTTAAAATAATGACACTTGAGTTACCTAGGGAGGTGGTGGAGTCCTCTTCTTGATCTTCACTTCTCCCGGATGTAGATGCTTCTTGTTCTTGCTCCGGGATGGAAGATTGCCTCTCCTCCCCCTCAATGCTAGAGGTGGAGGTCTCCACCAAATCATCAACATCTTCAAATGTGGATGGGTTTTCTTCTTTGGCATTCTCCTCTACTTGTGCCGATTGGGAATTTTCTGGAAATTTCGTTATCTTATCCCATAATTCCCTTGCATCCCTATAATCACCCAATCTAGACCAAATAGTATTAGGTAACAAATCACTAATCAATTTGATTACCTCAAGATTTGTCTTGAAATCCTTGACTTTGTCTTGGTTCCACCTAGCCTTCTCATTTTGCTTGTTGTTTTTATCCCTAGGCATTTTATAACCGTTTTCTATAATTAACATAGAATCAAAATCGGGTTCAAGATATACCTCCATCCGTTTCCTCCACCAAGCAAAATCTCCATCGAATTTTGGTGGATGGATGAAGCTGGCCATTTTTAGTGCTCTCGTGGCGGTTAGTCCTTGAAGAGCGACCTCGGCTCTGATACCACTTGTAGGGGATCGAATGGTCGGCTAGAGGGGGGTGAATAGCACTCTTACGATGGATGTCGTAATTCGCTCGTCTTCGTCGTGTGCTTGTCTACGATTGTTGTTAGCGCAGCGGAATACTAATACAAATATGAATACTAACAACAAATACAATCACATGCAAATACACACGATATACATGGTTCGGAACCGAATGGTTCCTTCTCCACGGGCGAGCCCCTCGAGCTCTAGTTATGCGCACGACACTAACTATAACACTCCTTTTCGACTACACGTCGGAGGTGGAGAAACCTCTCACAAGCAATTACACTAAGTAATGAAATACAAGCAATACAAAGAAAAATACAAAATACACGTAAAGAACACTTTACAACGCTTGCTTTGAACCCTTTTCTTGTTGCTTGCTTTAGATGGCTCTTGAAGATCTGGAATGCAGCAGCAATTCCCCTCCAATAGCTTCACAAAAGTCTTGGCGAAATCCTCCAACTCGAGCTCCTTTTATAACCTGCATCAAACTGTTTTCGCGCCCATCAGTCGACTGCCAAAAGGCCCCAGTCGACTGGCCCTGTGTCTGTTGTCTCACAACAGCCAGATCCACGTCGGACAAGTTCCAACGGATCTCCTACCAGTCGACTGCCAGGGGCTGGCAGTCGACTGGTGACCTAGTAGTCGACTGCCCAGTCGACTACGGAGCATTCTGTGCTCCCGACATTTCAATCGATCATCGCCATCCCATACGGCCATCATTGCCCGACATCAATCGATCGCCGCCCATGACAATGATCGCCAAGCACTAAAACACATTACACCCCGAACCTAGTCGATTTGGACTACCGAATCGAGACTTATGCTACCGATCATTTCAGGCAAAACCTCAAACACCAAGTTGTTTGAGCCTCCGACACTCAGTCTTAGCCACTTGGCTAAGTCCACATCCCTCATGGAGTTCCCCACCGAAGCTCTCTTCCCTCGGCCTACGTCCCTCGGATGCGCCAAGCGCACGGCTTCGCAACGCCATCCTTCTCGTCTCATGCCCTAGAAGTATGCTTCCCCTTTGGGCTCACTCCATTCGCCCCCTGTCCGGCAGTCCCTCGGATGCACCAAGCGCACGGCTTCGCAATGCCATCCTTCACCGACTCAAGGACCCCGAGCCTAGTGAACTTACCAAGTCCTCAAGACTTCCCACATGCACCAAGCGCACGGCTTCGCAATGCATTTCTCACCAAGCACCAAGCGTACGACTTCACAATGCTTTGGATTTCCCATTCCAAGCACCAAGCGCACGGCTTCACAATGCTTTGGACTTTCCCATGCCAAGGCTTCCCCCTTGGACTTCCACACCAAGCTCCATGCTTGGATTTTCCATGCCAACCCCATGTTGGACTTTCCCATGACAATCCCATGTCATGAGTTTTGTCTATCATCAAAATACTATCAAGGTACTACTCGAGTCACACTCGAGTCAACCTGGGCCGATTGCACCAACATAACCTAGGGATGACATCTTCTCTAAGTGCTTCCTTCAGTTATCCTGTGTTGTCGACATCCTCCTTGTAACTTCAACCTTCAATGGACTTTTCATTTCTTTATTTTGTACATTACAAAATGAGAACACTCGAGTTACATTCGAGTCTAAGTCTATTTTACAACAAGGAAAATAAAGATGAAGGCATGACACGTTGGTCATATTATGAATTACAACATGCACATACAACACACAACCATAATCACATTGGGTCCTAGGCCATAATCATGAACCATGTATCAAATCATTCATAATGATGTAATTTCATAAACTTTATTATGAATACACACACAAATTTGAAGCCACTTCACCAATAAGCCGCAGCGCCCCTTGAGGGCCTCAGGGGGCAACACTCCCGAAGCAAAATATTATTTTCAATTCAACTCTTTGAATGAGTTGCTGCCCTTGGTCCATCAATATGAACCCTAGACCCTCATTTTTGGAGCATCCCGTGTCCAACACAGTCGACCCGTGCCTATTGGCACGACCATTTTGGGGTGGCCAGAGGCTCCCACGGCCAGGCCATGTTTTTCAACACGACTGTAGGTCGCTCCTTTTGCCAGGCCATGCTGAAAACACGACCGTATTTTCCAACACGGTTTGGCCATGTCCAACACTGTTCAACCCCATTTTTGCCCCTTTCGCAATATTCCAAGCCTAAAATTCATGTACCCATAATTCACATATTTTATATCTCATAGAAAACACGAAAATCTAAATTTATATCACATATAAATCATTATAACAAAATATATGTTTTGCAAGTGGCTCTGATACCACTGTTGGGAAATTCTGGATTGTGATGTTCCAACATTGCGGGCGAATATTTCGCACAATCGCAGTAGAAACAATATATAAATCGGATCCCACCAGAGATCCATGCAAAAATATATATGTCGTTTCGTATCCTACTTTTTTTAGATCTTATCTAGAAGGAGAAGTATATCTTTAATGCGTGCACTTCGCAATCCTGCTTTTCCAAATGCTATCGGATCTCAATACGATAAGGATAACCGTATCTCTAAGGTATCCACATTGACACTCAGCCGTTTTTGGAGTCACGTTGTGCTAGCACCCTAGCAAAATGCCAAGACCACTTGGAAGAAGATGAAGGAGAGGAAGGAGAGGAAGAAGAGAACTCTTTCTCTTGGCTTTTTTGGCTTGCATGTTGGAACACTTCACCACACCAATTTTCTTGCACGTTCAACACCCAAAACCTTTTTAAGCCACTAGCAACCATTGCCATTAATTCCTCTTAACTCCTCATTAAGAAGACTCTTAATACCAAGACCTTGGTATTTTTCCTTCATCCAAATGCATCAACCTCTCATCAAGAATACCTAAACCCTTGGAATTCAAATGCATGATTAATCACATTAATCATGCATGATGATAGATGACACTTGCATGATGACTTATCTTCCATGGTTTAACTTGAGTCAAACTCAAGTTTAACTAATTTGAGTCTAACTCAAGTCTTGGTCATTGATATGCACAGTATTTGTGTCGTGGTACCGTTTCAAATTATTTATTGAAACCCTAACTACACTAATATAGTATAGTGGATGACCCAGATCGTTTCCCAACGAGTGCAATTGATAGAACAATAAACTTAGGATTTCTAATTATTGCTTTGGATTTTCTAATCAAGATGGGGGTTTGGGATTTGAGATCTAACCTACGATTAAAAGGTAATTAAAGCTCTAAACTAACATGCAACAACTATATCAAATAATGCAGGAAGTAAATCAACAAAAACTGGAGAAGGAAATAATCTGATCAACCCAAGATAGGCCCGGTAAATGACCAAGTTACTTCGACTAAGTCCGACGAAGCTCGATCGAGACTCCGCAAATGGCAATGGATGTGGGATTGTACAAACTCTTGAATCCAGTAGTTTGATGGATACTTCGAACTCTCACAGATCCGGTTGAGCTCAAGAAGTGTTGTCGGGGCGGACTCCTCCTCGAATCCGAAGGAGAAGGGGGATGAGCTGTGGAAGTGGAGGACGTCGCCGAAATCTCTCGATGAAGGGGTTCCTCCTCGAATCCGTGGAGGAAAATGGATGGACGCAAGGTTAGGGTGGCTACTAGGGCTTTAGGGAAGAACATATTTAACTAACAACTAAATGAAATAAGAAATTCATTAACGAAATCTAATGCATGAACACGATGTAAAAAAAAGCATGAAAGTAGATCTAACCTAATGAACGACAACCTAATTACTCTAAGAAGCATTTAACCAAACACTATATGTGCACGAAAAAAATTAACCTAAATACGTACAATTCTAAATGTGGAAGCAAATTTGATTAAAAACACTCAATCCAAACTAAATTAAGAAACAATCAAAAGAAATCTTGCTAGAAATTGCTAGAAAAGGGCTAGAAATAGGAGTGTGAGCAGCCGAAATTTGGATTTGAGTGCCGACTTCTTAGTAAAGCTTGGAAGCTATGAGTAATTGGCTGAGCGGCTATAGTAGCTGGCATGAAATGAAACCGGAGGGGAATCCCCTCTTCGGTGATCGGCGGCGACAGAGCAATGACCAGAGCTGTGGAAGAATAGCGACTGGCGGCGGTGAAGAAGCAGTTATGGTCGGGCACAACTGTGAGATGCTGGCTGGATGGAGGAGGAGATGGGTGGACGGTAGGCGGTGTCGCGCGTGAGGAGTCGGCGGAGCGTCGGCGTCGCTCGATAGAGCGGATGGGAAGAAGAGCTTATGTGTTGCACGATGATCCGCTCAGTTAGGAAATGTGGAAATTTAAACATTTTTTCCTTGGTCGTCCGATCTACACATGATCACATCTCAGCCGTCTATTAAACCTAGGGTTTAATGAATTTGATTAATCCAATTTTGATGCATCCAACGGCTGAGAATTCTTCGACTTTGAATGGATGGATCTGATCAATCTAAATGGCTAATCACGATCGATTGAATCTAGATGAATGGTCAAGATGTACAGATCTAAATGTATGGATCGGATCGCTCCAGATTCAGATGGATGTCTCAAATCAATCAGATATCATCGGACAGTCAGAATTTAACAAATCTTAACCCTTGATTAAATTGTCTCTGATCTTGATGAAGGGTCCATATTCTTCTAGCTTAAAATGTCCTTTAGATGAAGCCATATTTGATCCAACTCATGTCTAATCCATTGGCTCATCTCAATTTCCTACGAACAAAGATAAAATTTGCATATAAGTTTAAAATTTAGGAGAATTTACAATAAGATCCAAAAATATATCCAACTCATAAAATATACAAATAATTGATAAATAATCACTTGAGAGGATAAAAACAGTTATATTAAGGACCAAAATAATACGACAAAATGGTAATTATGAATTCCCCCACACTTATTCTTGCACGTCCCGAGCAAGTAAAGAAAACTAAAAATAAACTGAAAGTGTATTTTCCTAGCAATTCCCAAGCATACATAGAAAATCGTGAAAAAAAGTTACCTAGGATTGTCAACTCTCAAAGACTCAAGCAATCATGGACTCAAATCTTACACAGGTTAACAAATATGGTAACTTCAATCCATTATGAATAGACTGAGAATGACTAAGCCTCACAAGGTAAGTGGTGATTTCTTTCGCTCTCATAAGCATGTAATAGTGGAGTTTACTCAAGCTACTCATAGTTTATGAACTACCATATGCTTGCTTTTTTTGAACCTTCACCACTATATACACATAAGAATGCACAATCACTGAAGGCTTATTAAGAATATAAGGGAAACATGAATACAAAAAAAATGGCAAGATCTGTGAAAGAAAAGAAAGATAAGAAATGAAATAGCTAAAGAAATGCAAGACGAAGAAGATATGGAAATACTTGAATGCTACATAGATGAGTACAAGAAAGCATTGCCCTAAAATTTTTCTTCCAACCCAATATATATGTAAACAACCCTTATCACATTCTTCAATACAAAACTACTCATGATATACAATAAATCTCTCAATAACTGTAACAAATGATGTCATTAACAAAAATACTATCACACATAAATAAAAATGAATGGCACCACATGTCAAAATTTTCACAATACTTTTTTTTTATTTCATGAGTACCCAATTTTTTTTCAGCTTTTTTTTCAAACTTTTTTTTTTTACTTTTTTTTCAACATGTAGTGCACTTCCCTATGCTCCAACATCCAGCTCAGCTAAAAGGATAAAGAGCACGTCTCACACCGGACGAATGGACATGTTTTCCGTATTGTTGTATTTCTACGGATTGTCATTTTGTGGTTTTAACCTGTATTATTTCCGTATCTGTGATATACGGACGTGTTGTATGTATTTGACTTTCAATGTGACTTCTATTATGTTTCTTGTTGTGTCAAGTCACTCCGGAGTGCACAGTTGGGTCATTGTATATTGTTTTATTTGTTGTATGTTTCCGCTGCATTTTAGATGTTGATATCTGTGTATATCATATTGTTGTTGTGGGCCTACGGGCCTTGTATTAACCCGATATGTTGCCACGTACAGGGGAGATGCCGTCCGTTTGCTTTTCGGCACGGCATACTCTCGGGGCGTGACAATTTTATTGGTATCAGAGCCCTAGGTTGCGAAGTCCATTTTCAGATTTGATTTCGTTCGGACATCGAGTTTTGCTTTACTCGGTTTTGGTTCGTGAGTTCTGGGATCTGGCTGTTGCGGACATCTCCGAGCTACAAGGATTAAGGTATGTTAACTGTTATTACATATTCTTCTATTAGTTATGCATTTAGTTGCTTATAACATAGATGACTTGTAGGATAGTAATTAGTATTCGTAACCGTGGTTTGATTTTGACCACGGGAACGATACGTTGAGATTATTAGATATGTACCTGCTATCGAAAAGATAATTACCTTTGAGAGCCGACTGATACCGAGTCGGAAAGCAGGAGTTAGGTAGTCACATCTCTTATGGAGATCAAGGATTATAGTCCTAAGAATTTCCACTAATTATGTTAGTCAGATCATTACCTATTGGGTAATGGACAAGCGAGTATACTATTGCTGATGCAGATAGTAGAGGATTATTTTGGTGATATTCATAGGGATTTTAATCCCTGAATTTGGTCATTCTGGGTTGTATAACGTTGAGGGTACTTTTGAGTACTTAACTCGAGTTATACGAAGATAGTAGTGTTAGTTGAATACCATTATCTAGATTTAGCCAGTACTTAGTGTAAGATACGGGAAATAATGTATCACTTAGTCACAGTTCAGTGATGTTGTGAGATAGGATTTTCCCACGTCATCTTCCTTGACTCCTTGTCAGGGAATTCTTGGGCTTTAGGTCGAGTGATCGTTTGGTAATGGAAGTACTATGCAGAGTCGTTAGACTTGCGAAAGTTACGACCAGTTAATAGCCCAAGAATGTGATTGGGTTGGTTTTGGCCACCCACGGATTATCAGTTGACATCTTGATCAGGATGTTTGGATCTCCTACTAGATCCTACCAGAAGTCATTAGACCGAGTCATTTGTATAGAAATGACTCCGTAGCAAATATATTAAGAGTTAAAGATTTGATAAGCAGATATTGCAAGTCAAATTATTGGAATCAGAAGTCTCCGGATGTTGGATAAAAGGAGCAAGATTAAAGTAATGAGTCACGAGTGACTATTGGAGAGTTTTCCGATCATAGAAGACCGATTGCAGATTGTCAGCAGCTTCTCATGTTTATCAGTGAACTCAGAGGAAAGACTCCGAAAGGAGATTATTGTGTGTGCAGTGCGGGTTACGACGAGACACAGAGTCAGATTATCCGATAGACCATTGTATCTGTTTCTACTATAAGCAGCCGATATCTAT
The DNA here is from genome assembly GCA_025175895.1 of Wurfbainia villosa. Lineage (NCBI taxonomy): Eukaryota > Viridiplantae > Streptophyta > Magnoliopsida > Zingiberales > Zingiberaceae > Wurfbainia > Wurfbainia villosa. The sequence goes on along the minus strand of CM045992.1, from coordinate 28,965,043 downwards.
GAGGAGAGTATGTATTTTGAAGACTCAGATGAAGACTATGGATGATGCTTTCAAGCGGACGATCCACAACCTCGAAAGCCGAGATTATTACAGAAGATTGGGTTATCACATCAGCAGTGATTTACTACCTCAGATATAGTTGGAGCTCTTAGATACTTTCATCCGGAAGAAGCAAGTTACTCGTGATGTCGGTAGAAGACATCTCGAAGACCAGACCTCGGGACAACAACGATTACCTTCCCGAGGCAGCGGCGATTACCTTCGAGGCGACGGATGATTACCTTCGAGGCGGGATTTTGATTTATACAGAGGAGAGATTTTACGATGATGGTCGTATCTACGATATTCTCCGATTCGATTATACCTTTCACATGCTTTGATGTTGTGATTCTTGATATTATTGGGGATGTGTATCTTTTGCGATCTGTGATGTTTACCATCTCCATTGCGGTTGTTTCAGTTTGTATCTCAGTTCCAGCAGTTGATTTCAGTTCCTCCATGATAGTCTTTGCATCTACATGAGCTCGGCCGTCCAGAACAGATGTTGGACAAGTTTACATGATTACTCGAGAAAAAGTATAGAAGACCTTGAGGATCATATTACTTTAGATTATTCTATTTGCGGATATATCGAGAGATACTGGTAGTTATAGGTATCTTGGTCTAGAATGTTCTTATATAGGATTAGATGGGTTCCTATTGACTTATGGATTGGTGGTATCTCTACCGTCAGGTGAGATGTTGATCAACAATCATGAAGTCAAGGGATACCCTTAGCCTTTGCTAGACATACCTCCACTATAGACATATCCTTACGGATAGTTGGATTGTTGGAGCGTTGGTATACTAGGACTCTCGGATGTACGTATAATCCGAGAGTATGCGGATGTAGTTACGGATGAACTCTCGAGCTTGCCACTGCAGGGGCAAGTGGAATATGCGATTGAGGTGATTTCGGGAATAGTCCTGTTATTGGGGACCTCATACCGGGAGATAATTTTATGGGTATCAGTGTTGCTAAACACTATAGGAGATTTATCTACCTCAGTGTTTCTTCTTGAGAAGACTTGTAACTCTTTGTTAGAAGAGAGTCAGACCTTGAGTTTATGCATCGATTATCGATGATGGAATGCAGTAGTTGTTGTGAATGAATATCCTTCGTTGTGGATAGATGATCTGTTTAGATCAGCTAAATGACACCTGTGTATACCCTAGGGTTGATCTACGACTGGAGGGTTGATATTGTAGTGACTTAGTGTCATACAAATATCATTGTCGGTGTGATGATTGAGCTATCTGTAGCTTAGAGTAAAAAGGATACAGGTGTGTAGAAAACGATATTTCATACTTGGTATGAATTTTAGGAGATGTTGATAATGTTGTTAGACTTATCGACGATTTCGTCGTTCATGAATTTGAGGAATCAAGTACTCTTGGAGTATTTGGGATCGATTGTCATCATATATGTGGAGGATATATTTTGAGATATATTCATGATCTTAAGGGAAGTTATGTTTCTTTAGATTGATTTGGTATTTACCATAGATAAGGATAGGATGTTCTAGCGATACTATATCACAATTTGTTGGACCAAGAAGGTGATGGAAATCACCTGGTCGGAAGTTGGGAAGCTAGGTTTCAAGGCCTAGAAGGTGACTGACTTTTGGGTCAGTGTTAGTTAATCCGTCCGATATGGATGGAAGGGTATTGTACATAGATGCAATATGTCAAGGATTAGGAGCGATCCTGATGCAGTTAAAGGAGACGTATGTTATGTGTATGCTAGTTGAGAAACTAACGAGATTAGTCATTATAGTCTTCCAGTTACTTTCAGTTCTGGGTGATATAATGAATTTTGGAATAGTAGATTGGTTTCTATTATGAGAAAGTAATTCTCCATTTCCGAGGAGAATAGTGGGTTATAGAGTTATATTTCGATTTAGGAAGAGTTGTTCAGAAGACTCTTCATTCGAGAGCGATGATTTATTTGGAGTGTATCCGAAAATAGTGAGTATTGAGACGTTCCGGTCGGTGGAACGATATGTGGGACATGGATGATTCCGTAGTTTGATGTTGGTGTGCCAACATGTAAAAGTGGAATATTAATGACGAGTAGGGTTACGTACCGCGAAGGAAGTGAGAGCCTAGTACGTTAGACTGTGTTGGGAGATTATCTAGAATTCGGAAAGGACTTGATAGGATTTGGGTAGTCGATGATCGATTAGCTAGGTCCGCTCATTTTCTTCTGAGCCGTAAGATGGATTTCGTTGAATCGTTTGATGGAATGATATCCATGGAGTATTCTTGAGTATCATTTTTGATAGTGATTCATGATTCACCTTACGATTCTAGCAAAGTCTTCCACAAGTCATGGGTATAGAGCTCCACTCGGGTACGATTATCTATCTTTTGATAGATGGTCAATAGGAAGTTGTTATTCAGACTTTAAAAGGGTGATTGAGAGCGTATATATAGGAGCTGGAATGTAATATTCGAGCTCAGTACCCCACTTAGTCACTTGAGGTGTGACTTTTCTCTGGATACTTGAGATGGTTATTATGACACCTCGTACTCGTACGTGAGTCAGAAATTTGGGGACCAAATTTTTATAAGTGGGGGAGAATGTAAAATACGAAAAAAAAATAAATTATATATGGATTAAACCCTTTAATTAATTGGGGTTAATTATATTATTGGGTTGAAATCAGGCTTGAACCGGATTTGAAATTGGGCTTTGAGCTGATATTGGGCTTGGGCTGATTGGGCTTGGACTGATCAGGCCGAACCAACCCGGCCCGTTTTGGACGCAGTCTTCCCATTTCCCCTACGCGAGTTTCCCCAACTTCGATTTGCGCCGATTCCTTCTGCATTTTCCGATCTGAGCTGCTGATCTCGCCGAGAGCTCTTCGCCACTTCTTTCCTTTCCCTCAAGCATCGCCGGAGCAGTCGCCAGCTCCGTCGAATGCCTGCGGCAGCCACAACTGATCTCCTTCTTCCCTGTTTCATCGTCGTCATGGATTCCTCACATCGTCCGTTTCACCGCGAGCGGGAGCTGCTACCTCCGTCGCCGCCCTCTTCGTTTCCTCGCCTTGAGCTCGATCACAGTGAGCTCGCACCGTCGACTATCTTCGTCGCGAGTCGAACTATTATCCCTCGCCGGTGAGATTCGCTCATTTCTCTCATTTCTCCTCCACGCTCGGATCACGGTGTTTTTCGCTCGCTTTACATTCCTCGTGTTGCGAGATAGCCACATCCATCGCCACCGGCAGCGATTCTCAAATCGGGCCGATCGATTTCTTTCTTCCGATAGATGATCTTCGATCGCCGAGAGCTTAACTCTCACGGAGCAACCCACATGTGCAGTTCTAGCCATTGCCTGCATCGTCGTGGTCGATTCGGATCATCACTGGGGATAGCTGGCAGTCTCACAATGGGTCGCTGCGAGAGGGGATTGCCGCCGATGTTCTCTGTTCACGAGTCCATCCCTGATTTTGCATCCCGGTGATCAGAATCTCGCCGGTTAACAGAGGGGATTGGGGAGGAATACCACTGGTTGGCAAATCGATGATTGGGCAGACGCTATGGGAGGCAGTGGGTGATCGAAGTTGAGTTGGGAATGCTGGATTTGTGTTGGCAGTATAAGATAAGTTTCATTTTGGTGGTATTTGTGTTTGATTTCAGTAAACTTCTCCACTTGATTTCTATCTGTGCAGATTGATTATCGTTGGTATCAAGAGGAAGTTGTGGCAGGATTTCTTCCACCTTTTTCCTCTGTTTTGAGATTATAACGTGGTCGATGGCTGATTGGTGGTGTATTGATGAGCTGTGAGCTTAGTGATGGGAATTGGCACGCGATTGTGTCGAAGCGGAGATTGCCTTGTGGATCTAATTCGGAAATGCAAGGTATGCCCGATTGGTATATTATAGTTAATATTGTGGATAAACAGCTGTGGTTGAATCCATTTGGTGGTTATAGATGGCTACTTCAATGGAGGATCAAGATGTTTTGCAACGGAAGCTAAGCTAGGTAAGTCGATTTGGAATTTGATACCATCAGTGGACTTATGATAGTATTTGTCAATGTTGCATGTTGATCGCAGGACTTTAATTAGTGAGGATGCTCGTAGTTATGGATGGCTGATACGAGCTACATATCAGGTGGGTAATATCTACCTGGTCCGGTAGTTTGATCAATTCCAGTGCATGATCTTGGATATATATGTTTATACCTATTTACCTTAAATCCACTCATGTTTAATCATATGCTTGTACTGCCTTGTCCTTTGAGATATAACTCTGGTACTTCATTGATTATCTAGCTCGGATAGGAACTATAAACCCTATTACGTATTAGCTGATGGATGTTCAGTAAATACAAGTGATTAGGGTTATCCTTGTGACTTCAGATTGGTTTACTGTATTACACCACTAGGGTTAGGTGATGGTTTGGATTATGGAGTCGTTGTTATATCATATCCGTATTAGTGGTGCATTTATGATGGATCTAGTTGTCTGTGCATAGATAATTGTATGATTGCCCGTATGTGACCAGGGACTAGAAGTCCTAGTGTGATGGTATATCCATTAGGAATTGTATGCCTGTGTATGGTTATATGGATGGTCGATTGTATATCGCTACTGACTAGAGGTCTTAGCGTGGTTGTCTGTCAGATGAGTATGACTCTTTATTCGATAGAGAGAGTCTTATGGATTGTAATCCTTGCATAGTTGACTTTTAGTTGACCAGGACTCCCAGTGGGATAGGGAGTGTCGCGAGGATACATGTATGGAGCTATGCATCATCACATTGCATGCATGCTGTTGACTGGGTCTCCCTTGTGGATTGAGACAAGTCGTCAGTCATCCTGCCTCCCCGGCCACTCGGGGTAGTGGTAGCAAGGTTGAGGGCAGAGCATTGGATGTGCCGCGCTCGGCCACAATGGATGGTGGTAGCTGGAGATGCGCACCTGGCCACTGAGCAGAGTGGTGTTAGCACTCGCCCACTATAGACGGTGGTTATGTGAGGTGCAGTTGTCCTGTGTGCGGCGTTTGTCTACTCATGGGTAGAGACAGCGTGGCTTGCAGCAGGGGCCCCTAGGAGTAGTTAGCTTTTTACGCTTATACGCTACTCAGTCATACTACCCAACTCGGCCACTCGAGAGTGGTGGCAGCTGGAGTCGGGCTAGTTGTCATTTGTCGTGCCACCCTGGCCACTCTGGGATCGTGGTTGGACGGGTCCGCAGACAGTGACCATGCATATGCATTGCTGATATATATGTATGCATGTATTTGATATATGTTTTACATATGCCTGTGAGATGCTGCATTTGATTGAGCTATGATTGCTGCATATGGTTGTTCATCATGATACATGACATCTGCATTTTATTTACTGCTATGTGTTGAGCATGATACATGCGTTGATTCAGACTGTTATATGCATTTGATTAGCATCATGTCATTGTGTGGTACGGACCGAGTTATTATACAGGTGATCATATACTGTTCATATGTCTGAGTATTGGTCAAGTATGGGATTGACCTGGTACGTTATATGGTTATGTTATAGTATACCTGTTCAGGATGATTTATCATATGGAGGAATGAGCCGTCAGTGTACATTACTTTATGTCGATTGATCGATTGATTTATGCTATGAGTAGGACATATCCGTGATTACCGACATTATGCTTAGGATCGTATGTCTATTGGACTCATCTTTGTATACATAGATCTTCACATGTATACTTGTAGATCTATCCTTATATGTTGTTCATGCACTTCTATATATTACCCCTGAGTTTATACTCACCACCCCTGGACCCTGGGCTTCCTGTCGCCCAGATAACAGGTAGAAGACTCTTTGGACGTTCGGAGCTCCGCCAGCTGATCCCATCTCACATCGGACGAATGGACATGTTTTCCGTATTGTTGTATTTCTACGGATTGTCATTTTGTGGTTTTAACCTGTATTATTTCCGTATCTGTGATATACGGATGTGTTGTATGTATTTGACTTTCGATGTGACTTCTATTATGTTTCTTGTTGTGTCAAGTCACTCCGGAGTGCATAGTTGGGTCATTGTATATTGTTTTATTTGTTGTATGTTTCCGCTGCATTTTAGATGTTGATATCTATGTATATCATATTGTTGTTGTGGGCCTACGGGCCTTGTATTAACCCGATATGTTGCCACGTACAGGGGAGATGTCGTCCGTTTGCTTTTCGGCACGGCATACTCTCGGGGCGTGACAGCACGGCTAGCTCATGGTGATCAAGTACAACTTGCCTATGCTAACACTAAATTTCCCTGAGCTACTCTCTACCCCCACACTTAAATTTTTATCCATCCTGGGCAAAACACTCATCATGAATCATCCAAGTATTCCACATCTAGAAATAGAAATAGACAAGAAAGTAATGGAAGGAAAGAAAAATAGAAATGATGAATGACTAGAATGTTATTCAATAAGCATGTGATGATAAAAGAAGTGAATGAAAACAAATGAAATTGCCTTCATAGTAATCATGCAAATCTATGGTTGTGTGGTCTCGAAAGAATCAAAACAAGTTCTAGAATTATAATAACCACAAGTGCACCACACACAAGCAATAAAAATAGGCTCAATCCTCACTAGGTAAACAAAAATAATCAACTTAGTCTATCAACACAGAATCCATCACCAAGTAATAAGCATATGCAATCAAATAATCCTTCATGACAATAAATCTCCGAAACTTGACAATCAAATTTAACTAGCTTTCACAATTTCTAAGAAGATATAAAGGAATGCATAGGAAATTATTGAAAAAATGGTAAAATAAAAACTTAACAAACAAAACATAACAACTAAAACAAAAGAAAATAAATGAAGTAAAAGAAACATATATACAAAGAAAAAGAAAAAAGGTGAGATGGAGCAAACTCCCCTGAGGTCCAGGAGGTTGAAGAAGGTTCAGTAGGAGGAGCCATGCAGACCGTGGAGTGCTCCGAAAGAAATCTTATCCCGGTGGTTGAAGAAGATTCAGTGTAAGCATCCATGTCGGGAGTGGGATGGACAGAATGGGGGTGAGTGCCTTCACGGTGTTATCAGGATAGTACTGTGCTACTCCCTCCAATATGATCGCCTCATCATATATAATCTCTGGCGGTCGGAGGCGATTCAGAAAAAGTGTCTAGCCTTAGGGCTGGATTATTGCATGGAATGTCAGGGCCTTCATCAACAAAATTCTTGGAGACTCTGGATGAGATGGAAGTGTCGAGTCTGGGGATCTCCAACTATCCACCACTTCAATAGGAATCAGCTCATCAGAATTGCTTGCCACTGCTATCTCACTTGACTTCTAGTCTGGCTGGCAAGTCTGGGCATTGGCATCTTGAAACTGCTCCATTTCTTCAGTATAATCCGGGGCATAAATAGCATCACAGAATAAAACTAAGCCACTAGTATCAGCATTCATATCATCTTCCACAAGAGCAACTTCATCAATATCTAGAGCATCAGATAGTACATCATCATGCACATCAGCAGAGGAGTCCTGTAGAGCTGCAGAAGAAGAAACATAACTATCACTAGCTCTACAATCCATCTCCTCAAACACATCCCTATCATCAGAAATGATCTCTGAGGAAAACTGGGAGGAATCTTGTGTTTGTGTCTGGCTGATGGATTATGCAATTTGATCTATCTAGATTTGCATGTTTCGTATCCTTTCTTGTTGTCGCTGATGATAATCATTGATTTGTTACTGATATTGTTGTTGCGTCTGCTGCATCTGCTACTACAAAAGATTTTCTAGTGTCTCTATAATTGCTTGATTGGGAATAGGGGTTTCTTCATTGTCGTCTTGGTACATCTCCTAGGAAGTTGACTCAACTTGTTGGAATGGTTGTAGTCCATCACACACTATGTCATCTTGAAATCCCAATGGACTCTGATAAGCTAAAAAATTTTGAGCCTCTTCCTGATGTGCTTCTCTATAATTATTACTTGATTGATCACCCCAACTGGGCATGTAAGTAGCAGCAAAAGGTGGGGGTGGATAACACTGAGACTGCTCAGGAACATAGAGTGGTGTGTGCCCATACCTGAAATTTTAATCAAAATTATGAAAAGATGTAGCAAAAATTGATTTATACCTATCTTGCTGATAAGACTGATGATATTGAGGAATAGGTTGATGATATTGTGACTGGTACTGATAATACTCCTGTTGTCCATTGCCTGAATAGTAAGCATCACTGAGATCTCCAAATGGCTGATAATATGGATCCATGGTCAAAGAAATTTCCTGTCCTTTCCTGAAATACTAATAAACAATATCAAAAGAAACAAAAAGTATACATAATAAAATACATGGATATATAACAGAATGAAAGAATGAAGCCCTAAACAAAAGTTTTTGAATTTTGATTTTTTTTTCAAAAAAATGGACAAACAATTCTAATTCTACTAAGCATCATTACACTCCCCGGCTACGGCACCAAAATTTCATATGCACGGTATTTGTGTCGTGGTACCGTTTCAAATTAATTTTCGAACACCCTAACTACACTAATATAGCATAGTGGATGACCCAGATCATTTCCCAACGAGTGTAATTGATAAAACAATAAACTTAGGATTTCTAATTATTGCTTTGGGTTTTCTAATCAAGATGGGGGTTTGCGATTTGAGATCTAACCTACGATTGCAAGGTAATTAAAGCTCTAAACAAACATGAAACAACTAAATAAAATAATGCAAGAAGTAAATCAATAAAAACTGGAGAAGGAAATAATCTGATCAACCCAAGATAGGCTCGGTGAATGACCAAGTTACTCTGACTAAGTCCAACGAAGCTCGATCGAGACTCTGCAAATGGTAGTGGATGTGAGATGGTACAAACTTCTGAATCCAGTAGTTTGATGCATACTTCGAACTCTCACGGATCTAGTTGAGCTCGAAGAAGTGTTGTCGGGGTGGACTCCTCCTCGAATCCGAAGGGGAAGGGGGATGAGCTATGGAAGTGGAGGAAAATGGATGGACGCAAGGTGAGGGCGGCTGCTAGGGCTCAAGGGAAGAACAGATTTAACTAACAACTAAATGAAATAAGCAATTCATTAACGAAATCTAATGCATTAACATGATGTAAAATAAAGCATGAAAGTAGATCTAACCTAATGAACTACAACCTAATTACTCTAAGAAGCATTTAACCAAACACTATATGTGCATGAAAGAAATTAACCTAAATACGTAAAATTCTAAATGTTGAAGCAAATTTGATTACAAACACTCAATCCAATCTAAATTAAGAAACAATCAAAAGAAATCTGGATGGAAATTGCTGGAAAAAGGCTGGAAATAGGAGCTGTGAATGAGCTGCTGAAGCTGGATTTGGAGCTGTCGGCGCTGCAGTGAAGCTTCTGAATGAAGTTGTGAGCAATTGGACGAGCGACTGTAGCAGCTGGAATGAAATGAAACTGGAGGGGAATCCACTCTCCGGTGATCGGCGACGACAGAGCAATGGTTGAAGCTGTGGAAGAAGCGACTGTGGTCGGGCGGAGCTGTGAGATGCTGGCCGGATGGAGAAGGAGATGGGTGGACCATCGCCGGCCTTGGCGGAGGGAGTGGACGACTGGCGGTGTAGCGCGTGAGGAGTTGGTGGAGTGCCGGCGTCGCGCGATGGAGCGGATGGGAAGAAGAGCTTCTGTGTTGCGCGATGATCCGCTCGGTGAGGAAATGTGGAAATTTAAACCCCTTTTCCTTGGTCATCCGATCTACACATGATCACATCTCAGCCATCCATTAAACCTAGGGTTTAATGAATTTGATTAATCCAATTCAGAGCTATGCATCCAATGGTTGAGAATTCTTCGACTTTGAATGGATGGATCTAATCAATCTTAATGACTAATCATGATCGGTTGAATCAGGATGAATGGTCATGATGTCCAGATAAAAATGTATGGACCTGATCACTCCAGATTCAGATGGATGGCTCAGATCAATCAGATATCATCGGATGGTCAAAATTAAATAGATCTGAACCCTTGATTAAATTGCCTCTGATTTTGATGAAGGGTCCAAATTCTTCCAGCTTAAAATGTCCTTTAGATGAAGCCATATTTGATCCAAATCGAGTCTAATCCATTGGCTCATCTCAATCTCCTACGAACAAAGTTAAAATTTGCATATAAGTCCAAAATTTAGGAGAATTTATAATAAGATCCAAAAATATATCCAACTCATAAAATATGTAAATAATCACTCGAGAGGATAAAAACAGTGATATTAAGGACTAAAATAACATGACAAAATGGTAATTATCAGTCATATGCTCAATTGTTCTTTTAGTCCAACTAAAAGAAACCATCTCCAAAATAGAATGTCATTTGTGTGTGACCCAATAGGCTCTTGTAACGTTGGCAATGTATCTAAAACCATTTTAGATATATAAGAAATGAGTGGCATCTAGCAATACATCGTTGCTACCCAAGTTACAAGAAAGTCGAGATCCGACAACCTTTCCGTGACCATTATCATATATGACGGTGTCCTTCTATCCTTTATATCTTAGATCGATCAATGAGGCATAGATCGTGTCATCCCCTTATCGATCTTTATGTTTCTTGATCCCCAAGTAGACTCACTCAAACAAATGAGCTCAATATCTCATATTGACTCATTTGAGCATGGTCATGCATTTCGTGGTCATACTCGATCAAGAGACAAAAGATATCACTCCCGTTATATGGGAGGGATAGATCCCATCTACATCACTCACATCCCTCCGCATAATTCGTTACATACCCAGTGATCGCCGTTATAGTGCACCCTATTATTGTGTGACGTTAGACGATACCAAAATACATAACTCCTTATGTAGGGAACCGTAGTGACTTCAGGTCTAAGAACTATTCATACTAATTGTCACATGAGAAAGTATATGACACTCATATAATGATCCATGACACTTTCTCATGGAGAGTCAATTCAGTACATATATTCTCCAATATATATACTCATGTGTCAATGTGATATCACATATCCATGACTTGTGAGATCAGGTCATCCATTGACCTACATGCTAGTCTCAATGTATCAATATATCCCTTTGTCTATTAATAGAATACTTGACTAGGAATGTTTAAGAATAGTGTTCTCTACAACTTCTCATAATCAATTCTACGAATTGATATACTATAGATTAGAACCTACTATTTAAGAGTATTATTATATTTATTTACTGACACACACATAAAGTAAATATAATAATCAATCATTGTCTGTTATTAATGAAATATGATACATATGATCCCTAATCAATCATCTCATGATTGGTACTAAGGGCTGACACTAACATTATTACTTGCTAAGAGGAGAGGTAGGTGTGTTACCTTCTTCTCTATATCCTTTGTAAGTGCTTCGTATCTCTTACCTCTAATGAGAAAGGGAGTTTTAGTGAATTACCCTTCTGAGGTGATCATGGATCGTAGGGTCTTGGATTAGCAGCCAGTAGGCTGTGAACTAAGTAGAAATTCCTTTGTGTACTTGTGTACTTTTGTTCGTATTATCCATTGCAAGCTTTGGTTTTCAAACGAAAGAAAAGAAAGTTTTAAAATGCTATTCACCCCCCTCCCCACCCCCACCCCCCACACCCTCTAGCATTACTCGATCTTGCAATTGATATCAGAGTGGGGATTCTCAGATTTGGTGCAACCACCAGTCAAGCACTTTTCTTTTAGTGTTTATCGTTTAAAGTTTTTATTCCCGCACTACTAATCCAATACCAAGTCTTGGTACATTATTTTTTTGTTTGTGTTTGCAAGTATCTAAAGTTCTATAACCGAACCAATCACTTCTGGAGTAGCCGATGGTAAAACAAGCATAACTTTTGATACAAGTGGACCCTCAAAATGTGCTACCCACCGAATCAAAGATCTACATGTCTTACAGGGGTATACCCCATGACAAGCTATTTTTGACCCCAAAAAAACATCGTTTAATACCTTTTCGAGGACATCGAAGTTCATAAGTGTTTAGTTTTTGTTTAGCTTTTTTATTTCTCATTTATTTCATTTTATTCCCTGCATTACTAATCCAAGACCAAGTCTTGGAATTTCTTTTTGGTTTTTATTTTATTTTGCAAGATAATCAATGTCCCATCTTGAGGGGTACAACATCATTTGACCTCCATTCTTTAACGAAGATGACTTCCGTTATTGGAAGGGTCGGATGGAGTGTTATCTTAAGACCTAAGTTGAGATGTGGATTATTGTTTAGACGGGGTTCAATTTACCGACGAATGAAGAAGGAGAGTTCTTGGACTGTGACAAGTGGACCAACACTATGAAGCGACATGTAGAAGCCGATGCAAAAGCAACTTAGATCTTGCAATGCGATCTATCCAAGGAAGAGTTCAACCGCATTGGTCCATTTATCAGCGGCAAGGATCTCTGGAACAAGCTCACCGAACTTCATGAAGGGACATCTGACACAAAGGTATGTAAGAGAGATCTTTTACTCAATAAATTATATAATTTGAAAATGCAGGACATTGAGACCATGAGCCAACTCCATGCTCGCATTCAAGACATCCTAAATGACCTTCATAACATCGGTCAAAAGGTGGAGAACCGTGACATGATAAGGTACAATCTAAGAGCTTTTCCTAGGAAAGTTTTGTGGGCATCAATGGTTAATGCTTGCAAAGTATCTAGGGATTTATCTAAAATTAGGTTAGATGAACTTTTTCAGAATTTGAATTGCATGAATAGTCTAACTCGACCCCGATTGAGAAAAAGTATAGCTTTGATTGCAGGATAAAGGAAAGGCAATAGTAAACCCCCACCCGAAGAGTTCAAATCCAAGTCAAAATCGAAGGAAGAAATGGAGACCGAACCAGTCAATCTAGTTTAGAAAATGATCAGAAAAGGAAGAAAGTCTACAAAGCAATCAAAGGGCAAGAAAACTAAGCAAAACACATGACCCCCACAAAGCTACAAGTGATATGAGTGCAACAAGAAGGGCCACTTTAAGTCAGACTGCTCGAATATGAAGCCAAAAGAAAAACACAAAGAAGGCATTCCAAGCAACTTGGGAAGAGACATCGGACAAGGAAAAAGACATTCAAGTTAATAACTATGCTTTCATGGAAAATCAATCCGAATCGAAGCCTGATACAATTTTTGAGTCTGAATTCGAATTTGAACCTGACTCCAATAATGAGTTCGAGTTAAGACTCAAAGCCGAATCAAAGGAGAAGATCAAGGTAAGTCATTCATTAATCAACAATTTATATCATGCAATGAAAGTGTTAGATAAAAAATTAGCTAAGTCTGAGTCAAAGGTTGAGTCTTTGCTTAAGGAGGTTAAAATCCTTAAGCATAAGGCAACTCTAACCTCTTCAACTAGTCAAGTTCAAGAGGGAAACTCAACTCAAGTTGAAAAACTTGAGGAAGAGAATTCTCTTTTGAAAGGGCAAGTTAATGATCTTAAGGTTAAGTTGGAAAAGTTCACATTGGGCTCCAAGGGTCTTGAACTAATCCTTGGAACTCAAAGAACCATGTACAATAAGGTCAAACTCAGGTTTAGAGCAAAAAATAGATCTTTTATTTCACTCATAAATTTTGTTCGTAAATGAATCCAAGCATGGGTCCCCAAGTCGAGTCTAAAATCACAACTAGGTTCAACCAATTATTGGGTTCCAAAGAATCAAATCCACTATGTGGATAGACCATATCGATTCAGTGATCTAGGGGGAGCCAATACTAAATTTGTGTGGTCAATTATTTGATTGATTTAGCCTTGCATGCCTAGTTAGTTATTATTTGCTTAATTTAGAATAGTTAGATAGGAGTAATGGTTAATTAATCTTGACAATATAGTATCAGGATGTGGTGAGATGATAGTACGTTAGGAAAATGAAGTCTCGTGTATCCGAGAGTATCTAGCTTGGTGCACTTGGCTAAGTGGAACTAGCTGAAGCTACCTCACCACATCCTAAACTAGTTAGACCAGGATTTGACTCAAAGTGAATTAAGTGTTTAATTTCTTGAGGTGGATTTGTCTAAGGAAGTGGTCGTTGTTCCGATCAAAGAAGGCATGTGTGCCTCGCCACGACCTGGAAGCCTTCTTTTGAAATCTTCACTTAACTAACTAAAGGTTAAATTCAAATCTAACACTAGGTTAATTAATTTTCAAATCATTAAAATTAACTAAGTAAAATTGAAAGTCATCTCACAAAACGAATAAGGTATAAGGTTAACGTGATTGCTCATATAGAAAGGGTGAGATGTTAAGGACAATTAAAAATAACATAATTTTCAAAATCTATAGAAATATTTATTTTCATGATTGTTGTGTGTAGTTATATTTAATATTTGTAAATCTATAGTTACTTGATTGGTTGACCAATACAAGATAGTTAATTCTTAGGTCAATTTTAGACTTCTAAACCCTCTAGACTTAGGAAAGTTTTCTTGTGGTCAACTAGAATGTTCTAAAAAGTATAGCAAGTTAAAGCAGAAATATTGATTTTAAAGTTTAAAATTTGTTTACAAAATTATATTTGAAAATTATTCTTGCAACAATTTAAAAAAAATTGAATTGATAAGTCTTCAAAGTATTTTGAAACCATATTTATTAAATCCTTTTGGTAAGAAATTAAGCACAATGTTTAAATTAGAGTATGCATTCAAAATATAATTTTTATAAAATGAAATACATGAGCTTGTAATATCTGGATTATGTTTATAATATTTTTAAAAATTAATTTACTAGAGTTATCATACACTCTTTCGCAAAAGTAAAGTATGTTTAATATTGTTGGTGTAGAGGGAAAAGAAATACTTAAATTGATCCTACACCTCTAGTTACCTCTAGGTTGGTATACGATTCTTAGGACTTAAATTAATTAACTTCAAAGTATAGTTTGTTTTTTTAGTAAAGGACACATGCTTGGATCCTCACTACTTCATGTTTTATCATGTGAACAAATGAACTTAAGAAAATTTCACAAAATTTTATGGTTGGTATTCACCTTAAAAATGCACTACTCATGAATTTTTTTTTGATATATGGAAAAGGGGGAGAAAGGTTAAAGTAAGAGGTTAGCTTTTTCGAAAGTTAAGAATTTAGTAGTTGTTTTTCAAAAGTCAGCTAGGGTTAAGGGGGAGGTTTTGAAAAATGTTAATGCTTACTATTCTCTTAACTTTGAATTGGTTTGACATAGATCAAAAAGGGAGAGATTGTTGATGGAGGGGCACTAGAAAATCAAACCTAAGTTTTGATAATGACAAAGATTCAAAGTTAAGCTATCTTGTTATCTCATATGTTATGTTGAGTGTGCAAGTAACATATTAGGCTTTGCTAAGGTCGACGATGCCAGGATAATCTCAGGAAGTTGAGAAACCTCGGTGGTCGTATGATCCGACACCAAGAGAATCTCGATGGGACAAGAAATCTCGGTGGTTGGTTGACCAAGTCAAAAGATGCTAGGAGAACCTCAGGAAGTTGAGGAACCTCGGTAGTCAAGTGACCAAAAGCTAAGCGGTAGGTAAGAAGGACTAAAGGTAAGGAAGGTAAGAATTGTTGGAGGATCGGTGGCCTGCTAGAGGGGGGGGGGGGTGAATAGCATTAAATGAACTTCGATCGTGTCTTGATTGTCTACGATTAGGTTAGCACAGTGGAAATATAATGCTAAAGTAAAACAATCAAAACAATGCAAAGAAACAAAGAATACAAATACTAACAAGGCATGTAACGTGGTTCACGACCCTCGCCTCTAAGCTCTCTTCGTCCAGCCACATCCCTCAGATGCACCAAGCGCACGACTTCACAATGCCATCCTTCGCATCACGCCCTGAAGTCTGCTTCCTTGTCTTCACTCCAATGCTCCTCGTCCGACGGTCCCTTGGATGCACCATGCACGGCTTCGGCAATGTCATCCTTCACCGACTCAAGGACAGAGTCATGAGATGGTGAACCCACCAATGCTATCACCATGTGTGAATTACTAAGTCATGTATGACTTCAACACACATATCAAATCCATAAACACTCTAACTTAAACCTTTGCCACACACATCAAAACCACATCATACATGGGTTGATAGCTTTAACAATCTTCCCGTTTTTTATGTGCGGCAACCATGTTTAAGTTGAATAAAACATTAACATAAAACATAATGAAGGAAAGCATGTAAAACATAATGAGTATCAAACACTCCCCCTAAATACATGCAACTCCCCCTTAACACACGCTAATTTCTCCCCCTAGCATGATTAACTTAAACTTAACCATTTCTCCCCCTTTGACACTATCAAAAACATCTACCATATGTTATATAAGCATGACATCAAGCCTAAGGGAATAAAATCACCAAAACAACATTAAAACCTGATAAAACATGTTACTGTGCTCATGCATAGTTCATCGATCATCTATCAAAGATGGCAATGATCGCACAAATTTTATTTTCAGAATGAAATTCAGAAATGCATCAATAATTCTAGAAATTTCGAAAAATCATGAAATTTTGAAAACACATTTCTTGTAAATCCCTTTATCAATGAAAAATAAGTTTTCATGTAAATTAATTTAATTTTTCAACATTTGGCAAAAACTCAAAAGTTTTAAAATAACTCAATTTTATATCAACTTGAAAGCTAGTTTTGCCTTAGAAATTTTTCAAAGCATGAACTCACAGTTTATAAATCATAAAATATTTTTAAAACATTTGAAATATCCAACTATGATCTATGTAATATATCCATAGATTAAACATTTGCTTTCCTCATAATTGGTCTATTATTGCTATCATGATACTAGTAAATGATCATCTAAATGCCAAAGCATTAGTGGACCATTTGTATCAACCTAACATCTCACTCATGTCAATCAAGTTAGCCTATAGTGAGTGTGAGATGAACCTAAGGTATTTATACTTAACCATCAATTTTCATACAATTCTACAAAGGTTAAGTATCTATCAAAAACACCCAATATGATCATAAAAACATGTATTATCAATCATGATCAAATATTATCAATTATTGCACATCATGATCATAAAACAAACAATATTCATGATTTTATATTATGATCACACATTATCATCACCCAACACTCAATCAAAAATCATCACCCATATCATCCTAAGTCAACCATTTAACATAATATAAGTAAAGTCCACAATGGTCGACTAACCTAGGATTTTCTTAACCCTTGAGGATAGACTTGGGAACCCAATACAAATTCTTCCCAATAGGGTTCACCAAGTACTCCTTTGGGATCCATTTCCTAGCTACCATTATTGTTTTAGATTGACCCCTTGAAACAATGATATGCTTTTTCATTTTTGGATCCCTTGTAACCTAGGCCCTTCTTGTTGAAGCTAGCCCTTTGGTTCCCAATAATCATGTTTAGGGTATTGGAGCCTATAGTTAATTTTTCTAAGGCTTTGGTTAGAAAATCTACCTTTTCTTTCAAAACCCTATTTTCTTCAACTAAGCATGCATCATTTACACTAGAAGAATTATTATTATCATGAGAACATGCAATTTTCAATTTTTCTTCTAGTTCATGGATTTCATTAAGCATGCTTTTATTTTTCTTTTTAGCCTTAAATAAATCCTTAGTTAGGCTAGTAATCATAGAAATAACATCTTGGGAGGGTAATTTCGTTACCTTACTTACCCAATCCCCTTCTGATGATGAGGATGAAGATGAAGATGCTCCCCCTTCACTTGAGCTCTCCTCCTCGCTAGTGCTTGTATTTTCCCTTTCGGAGGAGGTGGAGTCCAAGTCTTCTATTGCCATTAGGGAAAGGCTTGTGAAGGCTTGATCTTCCTCCGATGAGGATGGATCATCCCATGTCGCCATGTGTGCCTTGGTCTTCCCTTTTTCCTTTGTTTTTCTCTCTTCTTCCTTCTTTTTGCTCCCCTTTTTCTTGTCTTCTTTCTTTCTTCTTTCTTCCTTGCTTTTGCTCAAAAGGGGACAATCATCCCTTATGTGTCCCTCTCCTTGGCAATTGTAGCAAATAATCTTTCTTCTTGGCCTTCTTCTCTATTGGTTCAATCGGCCTAGGACTCGAGTTTGACTCAAACTATATTTTAATGTTAGACAAAATGCATGACATGGGATTGTCATGGGAAGTCCAACATGGGTTGGCCACATAAATCCAAGTGTGTATCCTTGGGTGGTGTTGGGAAAATCCAAGCATAGGGCTTGGTGTGGAAAGTCCAAGAATGGGGCTTGGCATGGAAAATCAAAGCATGAGGCTTGGTGTGGAAGTCTTAAGGACTTGGCAAGTTCACTAGACTTGGGGTCCTTGAGTCGGTGAAGGATGACATTACGAAGCCGTGCGCTTGATGCATCAGAGGGACCGCCGGACGGGGAGCGAATGGAGTGAGGCCCAAGGGAAGCATACTTTGAGGGAAAGAGATGCGAAAGATGGCATTGTGAAGCTATGCGCTTGGTGTATCCGAGGGACGTAGGCCAAGGGAAGAGAGTTTCGGTGGGGAACTGTAGGGGATCGATTGGACGCTAGAGGGGGGGTGAATAGCGCGTTACCGTTCGTTGATGGAATTTGATCATGATCGCGTCTACAAATCATGTTAGCACAATGGAATGATAATAATAAAAGCAATAACACGAAACACAATCGCACAAATGCAAGGATATAACGTGGTTCAGAACCGAACGGTTCATACTCCACGAATCGAGCTCTAAAAAGCTCTAGTGATGCACACGCACTCACTAATCAAAAATAACTCCTTCTCGGAACAATCCGGAGGTGGAGAAACCTCGTACAATGATTACAAAAGAAATACATGAAAATACAAGCAAAATACAAAGAAATGTAAAGAACACTTTACAAAACTAAGGTTTTAGCGCTTTGCTTGTTGGTTGCTTGGATGAGGTTGAAAGGCCCTGAAATGCACCTGCAAATCGCCTTCAAATCTCCCCAAGAAAGCTCCCAAAGAACCAATGCCGAAATCCTCCTCGAGCTCCTCTTTTTAACCTGCATCGGGCTAGATTTTCGCCGATCAGTCGACTGCCATAAGTCACAAGTCGACTGATGCCACTGTTGCTGTGAGACAACGACTCAATCCACGCTGAAAAAGTTCCAACGGGACTCTCACTAGTCGACTGCCAACATTGGCAGTCGACTGCCCAATCTGCTTTGGAGCATTCTTTGCTCGCGACTAACCCAGCAGTCGACTGTCGTCCCATGGCAGTCGACTGCTCTAATGAGAAGTCGACTGCCAAAGCAATTTCATCTCTAAAACAGCAGTCGAACTCTAGTCGACTCACGGCAGTCGAACCGGCCATAATGCTAGTCGACTTCCAACCTCAAACATGAGGTTTTAACCCAAGTATGGTGCCCCCAAACTTGCTAGACCACCCTTAGCCTAGACCTAAGCCTTTTAGCCAACTCCATCAGCCTCACGCCTCTCCGATCCCTCCAAGTTATCCATGACTTGTTCATCCATCTTGCTAGCCTTCAGGTGCTTCCATCGGCTATGTCATACAAACAGTGTCTACACCGCCAAGGCACATTGGACTTACACCGCCAAGACTCCGCTTGGACTTTACGCCGCCAACCATTGGACTTATGCTGCCAAGACTCCACCCTTATACTTTACGCTGCCAATATCAAACCCCTTGGACTTCTCAAATGCTAAGACTCAAGCTTGGACTTTCCCTTGCCAACAAATGTTGGACTTTCCATGCCAAGACCCATGCTTGGACTTCCATTGTGCTAAGTACTCAAGACTTGGACTTTCCCAAATGCCACGTGTCCCACTTGGACTTTCCATGCCAAGTACCCATGACTTGGACTTTACCTTGCCAAGACCCATGCTTGGACTTTCCCATAATCACATGGTCAACGCTAGTCAACCATCAAAGTCTCCCTCAAGTCAAACTCGAGTCTGGTCAATTATAACCTGGGTCGATTGTATAAACAATCTCCCCAAAACATTAACTTACATCAATGTCAAACATCAATATCAAACATACTATGTCAAACATCAAAATATCACTCGAGTCAAACTCGAGTCTGGTCAATTGTGACCTGGGCCAATAGCACCAACAATCTGCCCCTTTTTTATGTTTGACAAAACAAACCTTGAGTTAGGCCCCTAACTCAAACTCCCTTACCAATTTCCAAATTGGTAATTTCACTTTCTCCCCCTTTTTTGACATACATCAAAAAGGTTATCTCACCAAGGAGGTCAATGTCTCATGTCCCAATGAGAACTTACAATCTCCACCTTGGCCCAAAAATACCTAGGATGCCTACCATCTTCCTAGTGATAAGTCCCATATCACTCAAGAGAGGGAATCCTATACTCTCTCCCAATTTCCAAATTGGGTTTCTCCAGATCCCATCAATTTTCCCAATTGATAACATTCTTCCCATAACTTCTCCCCTTCAAGAAGAAAAACACATCCATCATCCCAAGATGGATAACTCCCCCTAAAGGCTTGCTTCCCCTTTGACCATTTCACCAACAATGTCCATGGTAAGTCCCTAAGCCAATAGAAACTCTAAACCAACAAAATTAAGGCTCAAAGTTGAAACATGAACTCTTCCACCCTTAAATTTGATATTTTGACCTAACACCTCTCTAAATCCATATCCAATGGATTTTTACCCTTTATAATACTTTCCAAAGCATATCCTAGGGTTAGAAGTAGTTAGGAAACTTTACTACGGCTGAAAATGAGCTAAACAACCTTGTTTTTCCCGAAATCAGCTTGGCAGTCGACTACTTACAGTAATCAGTCGACTGCCACCCTTATCAGTCGACTGCCACTAAGAGCAGTCGACTGATAACTGAAAATCTCGATTTTCAGTTATCAGAAATGAGATTTGGAAAAGCATAAATAATTATACCTAATTCGAAAAAATCATGAAATTTGATACGTATAATACATATAACCAATACAATGGGTGAAAAATGATAGAAAAATATTTTACCCATAAAATATCGAAATTGATACAAAATCCAAAAGTGAATAAAAACTTCAAAGTTTTAGCTCACTTTGTATCAATCTCATCAATGGTGATTGCTATCAAAAGACAGGCTTCACAAAGGTTTTCTAAAATAATTTTAAAATGTTTTTCAAAACCTTATTTTGGATCATATTCCTTGAGCTCTATGTACATGACTTGTACACAAGCTTTCCCAATGATCCACAATTGAAATAAGATGAGTTTTAGTTCATCTAGATGCAAAAACTATGCACCATGAACTCAACTTATATCCAAGCATCTCACATGTATCTAGGGTGCACAAATACACATACATGTCAATGTGATGTGAGATGTGGGTTTTGTTCTCTCTAATCTAGGGTTTCATGCATTTTTCTAAGGCAACTCTACTTGATTCCCTTATAAATGGGACTCCAAGTCATGCCAAAGTCCTTAACTCAATTTTAATCAAATGCATGAATGATTATGGCATTAATGATGATATAAATAAGCATATGCTCATAATCATGATGTCATGGCATAAAATGAAATAAAAAATACATGACATTTAAAAACTTTAATCCTAAACATGAACATGACATATAAAATGATTAAAAATAAGCATGATGTCATGGCATGTTATATGGCAAACAAAACATGGCAGGTATACTTGTAGGGGATCGATTGGATGCTAGAGGGGGGTGAATAGCGCGTGCTAGTACCGATGATGGAATTCGATCGTGATCGCGTCTATAAATCGTGTTAGCGCAGCGGAATAATAATAATGAAAGCAATAACACGAAACACAATCACAAACACAATGACACGAGATGTAACATGGTTCAGAACCGAATGGTTCCTACTCCACGGATTGAGTTCGTACGAACCCTAGCGATGTCATAAACACCATTAAGCACAATAAACTCCTTCTCGACAACACGTCGAAGGTAGAGAAACCTCGTACAAAGATTACACTAAGTAATACAAAGTAAGACAAGAAAATACAACAAGAATAAAACAATCTAAGCAAAGAAAACTTTACAAATGCTCTTTGAATTGCTTGCTTTTGGTTGCCTTGGACTAGCCTTGAAGGACTAGAAAAGCACCAACTATTCCCCTTCAAATCACCCAAGAAAATGCTTTTTTGAAAGCCTCCACGAACAGCTGCTTTTAACCTGCATCGGGCTGGATTTCCGCCGATCAGTCGACTACATAAGTCACCAGTCGATTGATGCCACTGTAATCGTGAGACAATGGGTCGATCCACGCTGGAAAAATCCAATGGACCTCTTGGCAGTCGACTGCCAACATTGGTAGTCGATTGCCAGCCGTGTAGTCTATTGCCCAGTCGGCTACGGAGGACTCTGTGCTCGCGAATAAACCAGAAATCGACTGTCGTCCCAGCGATCATTTGCCGACATCGATCGATCGCTCCGATGTGATAGACCGCGAGCAATTTCAGCTCTAAATCGGCAGTCGAACTCTAGTCGACTTCCAACCTCAAACATGAGTTTTTAACCCAAGTATGGTGCCCCCATACTTGCTAGACCACCCTTAGCCTAGACTTAAGCCTTCTAGCCACCTCCATCAGCCTTACACCTATCGGATCCCTACAAGTCATCCATGACTTGTTCATCCATACGTTAGCCTTTAGGTGCTTCCGTCGACCATGTCATGCTAAGTCGGTCTATACCACTAAAGCACATTGAACTTACGCTACCAAGACTCCGCTTGGACTTTACGCCGCCAAGCATTTGTAGGGATGTATACTGAAAAGTCTATCTTTTCTATGAACATCTTTATTTTTGAAATAAGAATCACATGATCATTGTTTGCATATTTTTATGCATATTGTCTAATACGTTACATTGTAGATAACATGGTGTGTGGTGTCACACGAGAGATCATGTTATCGGCTCCTTGTAAAGTATAAGTAAAGGCTCACAACCGAGATGGCTTTGGACAAACCAACAGAATGGTTGTAGTGTGATTTGGTGTTGGTTTTTCTTGACCATAGAATCACACTAGTACACTTTGTGTGTATTGAGCAGGACTGACTTAGAGGTGATTCGATTTATTGCTGACTACATAATCGAATCGAACCTCAGATATTATTTAGTACATGCTCTTAATCCCGATATAATAACGGGCACATATACTTAGTACTCATATCTTTGATTTACCAATGGGCGAGATTTATAGATTAAATCGATAGGCTCGGTAAGTTGGGAGATGATATTATTTATATGGTGTGCCGTTGATTATAGGAGAAAACCGTGTCCTATATATTAGGATGATGATGTCCCCTTGAGGAGCTCATAAGGTTCATCATGTAAACCCTACAGATTGACTTGGTCCGGCATGATGAAAAGGTTGAGTGGTACTACTCAAGGAGTTAGATGTTGATTAATTAATGGTCAGTAAATTAATTAATCGACGGACATTCGAGATCTTAAACATGGGGATAAAATGTACAAATAATATATGGAGCCCATATTATCATATGGGGGTTGGTGAGGTAGATCAATGATGATCCTTTAGTGGATTGGATCATCATTAGTGGATCGGACTTTATGTGGGCTTGATCCATGGGTGGACAAGATCCAACTCCTCCTCATGGTACCTAATGTAGCCTATTAACACATCATGAAGCTTAGATCCAATGGATAGAAACAAAACTCTAGATCCATAGGTAGAGATTAAATCTCTAGATCCGACGGTTGAGATTAAATCTCTAGATTCGATGGTTGAGATTAAATCCCTAGAACCAATTGTGGAGATTAATCCAAGGCATAAACCCAAATCTATAAATAAGGCTTATAGGCTTGGATGGCAACTTAATGGATGAGGGGATTAGGGTTTGTCCCTTGGGCGGCAACCAATCCTAATTAGATTAGGATTGGGAGTGGTGGCTAGGGTTAGGGTTTTGGGGATTAGAGTGGGCGGAAACAAGGAGTTCCTTCTTCTTCCTAAGGATGGTCGACCCCTATTCTTCTCCTCTCTACCTTGGCATGAGCTCATCCTATTCTTCTTCCCCTCTTCCATGGCCGGCAATAAGGAAAGCTTGGATTAGGGTTTGGAAGCTTAGGGTTTAAGAGGCTTGGGTGGCACAAAATAAGGAAGTAGTTTGGTTTCTTCTTCATCCTTTGGTGGCCGGCGCCCACAGCCCTATCCCAGCCCTTGGACGACATCCAAAGACCCCTTCTCCTTCTCCTTAGGTGGTGGAAACAAGATATAGTGTTTTCCCTTGGTGTCTTGGCCGGTTTCCACCATTATCTCCTTCTCCTTGTTGACCGGCAGCAAGCATTTCTTTTTTTGCTTGTTGGTTGGCCATTGGAAGGAGATGAGGCTTGTTTCTATTCTTCCTCTTTCTTTGGAAGAGCAAGGAAGGAAGATTTTTGATCTAGGAACTTCGACTTTTGGTAGAGCGTCGCCCACACGATGTCCGAAAGGAGGAAGGTCATACATTAGAAGATCGAGAGGTATATCGATTCTCTAATCTTTATATGTTACATGTTTGTATTTGTTTTTCAACTATGAGCTTGATATAAATCTTTATATGGCTAAATAATACTTGGATCCCGAGCATAAACACAAAAACCAGCGATCCGGACATCGTGTATTCCGCGGCTACTCGTAGAATATAGGATGGTCGCTTAAACAACTAGTTTGTTCAAGTGACCTCTCTAAACGAATAGCACGATGATGGCTTGGTTGTTTAGGTAATCCCTTTTGTCTAAGATTAAATTTTTAATTCGGGGGCATCGAAGGGATCGCCATGATCAAACGACCAAGGTGAAGTGGGAAGCGAAGTTTACCCTCACGGACTCGATAAGGAAAACCATTAAATTGGTAAGAGAGCTTCCGGGCAAAACCCTTCAATTGGTATCAGAGAAAAGGTTTCCGGTTTTGTGTGTTTAGAATTCGGTTAATTTTTATGCACTTTTTCATATATTATATGTGCCAGATAATAGTAGGATATGCATAGTTTAACTCTTTGGTTGCAGACATAAGATCCGACTATTATGGCCATATGTGTGTATGTCATTGTATGTGTGTAAATATTTATTTTGTTGAATCCTCGGGGTTGGCGAGGCTAGTATTTAGTTTTTGTAAATTAAATATGACATTTTTTAGCCGTGGAGTATATGATCGATGGATGTAAATTAAAATAGGTTTTAGTCTCGATTCGGATCCCCGGATGGCTCGTACATGGCGTAAGAGGAGCGGACGAGATGGCGATGCGACGGGAGTCATATTTGAGACAAAAGCCATAATAGTTGAAAAATAATTTATTTTTCATATTTATTGCTTATTGTTTGATATGCATGTCGTAGCCTAGAAAATTCCTCATTTTCAAATTACTAAGTGGGAGAGGGATATTTTTATAAATTCCCACGGCCTCCATTACGATTTGACAAGTGATGCAAACAAACTTGCACGTCGGCTCTGAATGCCTTCCTCCCCATCGGATGAGTTTGTTTGCGGATCACAAGGTCGAATATGGTTATAGGAAATTATTAAGGAGCGTGTGTACTTGCCCATCGTAAGGCACATAACCCGAGATAATTACCTTGGTACCAAGTAATGGTGAACACTTAGATACAAATATAAAGTTCCTCGCCATCGGAGTCACTGCTTTTATTTGTAGGGCCGAAGAGAAACCAACTATTAATTTTACTTGTCAAAAAGTTAGGTTGACAAGATAGTAAAATTAATGGGTAAAACCTCCACTTACAAATGTAGAATTCGTATACGTCCACACGATCGTGGCATGCGATATTCTCGGTGTTTAGAGGTGTTGGTTGATTTTGAAATTTTATTGTTTGAGGAATCAATAATTTTTTTGAAATCTACAGTAATGATCTATGTGATTCTTAGGATTTTCAAAAATGACTTTCAGTCCACTTACTATGATACTAAAGGAAATAAACTTACTGTACCCAAATAATGTTGATTGGAAAAGAATCTCGATATTGTCTTATCTGCTAAGGAGTATAAGTATGCACTCTTCGAAGAGTGTCCTCAAGCCATGGTTGCTCAAAAAGGTTTCTACTTCTAAGCCGAAAGGCAAGAAGAAGGAGAAACAAGGTGGAGCAAAGGTGGTGGGAGGATCTCAGGGAGGAGTGAAGAAGCTGAAAGGCAAGTACTTCAGTTACAAGCAGGATGGACATTGGAAGAAGGACTGTCCCAATCCAAAGTAGAACAAAGATATATCCGTTGGACTAGTCGTTGAAACATGATTAGCGGTGTTATCTACCGACACCTGGTGTGTAGATACGAGAGCCACTAATCATGTCTGTAATACTTTGCAGGGGTTTTAGAAAACCCGATGACTAGCTAAAGGGGAGATTACCATTTACTTGGGCAATGCCATGAAGGTGGCGGCTATTGCAGTGGGAGAAGTTTTATTTATCTCTTGAGAAAAATAAAACTTAGGTTCTAGAAAATTCCCTTTATGTACCTTTATTTAAAAAGAACTTAGTTCCAGTTTCTAAATTATTTATGGATGGATATTCTATTTCTTTTAATGATAGAGTTGTTATAAAAAAAGGAATAGGGAGAATATCTGTTCAGGTACATTGATAGGAAATTTGTACACACTTGAACCAAAACCTCCCACGAAGCAAATAGAAGTTAATAACTCATCTTCTAATTCCAATAAGAGAAAATAACCTTCGAAGATGAACCAAACATATCTTTGGCATCTTAGGCTTGGTCACATTAACCTAAGAAGAATTCAAAGGTTGATAGTTGATCGACCTTTGGGTTTATTAGTGGTGGAGGATCTCCCAACCTGTGAATCTTGCTTGGAGGGTAAGATGACCAAGAGGCCTTTTAAGGTCAAGGGGTGCCAAAGATGTGTTAGAATTGGTTCATTCTGATTTGTGTGGTCCTATGTCTATCCAGGCAAGAGGTGGTCTTGAATATTTTGTCTCTTTCATAGACGATTATTCAAGATATGGATGACACTACGATATGATCGTGGTGGTGAGTACCTCTTGGGAGAGTTTAGGAACTACTTATTAGAGGATGGGAATCAATCCCAAATGACTGCACCTAGCACACCCCAACAGAACGGTGTAGCAGAGCGAAGGAATTGGACTCTTATGGAGATGGTTAGATCGATGATGAGTTATTCTGACTTGCCAGATTCGTTCTGGGGATATGCTCTTGATACGACGATGTACATTCTGAACTTGGTTCCATCTAAATCAGTGCCTTCTACTCCCACAGAGTTGTGGACTGGGCGAAAGCCTAGTCTAAGATATATTCGGATATGGGGAGTCCAGCACATGTGCTGAAGGCAGATACTGGTAAGTTGGAAACTCATATAGAAGTACGCTTGTTCGTTGGCTATCCCAAGGGAACAAAGGGTGGATTGTTTTATAGTCCTAGAGATCAGAGGGTGATCGTTAGCACGAACATCAGATTTCTAGAGGAAGACTATGTGATGACCCACAAGCCCAAGAGTAAAATTGTTCTGGAGGAGTTAAAAGGGGAAGTCACTTCTTTAGTACCACCGGTACAAGAGGATATACCACATGTCACTGCACCGCGTGTCACAGAGGATACATAGGTGATACCTCATCGCAGTGGGAGGGTTGTGAGACAGCTTGATAGATTCATATTCTTGGGAAAATCTTCTGATTTGGTCCTTGGCGAACATGAACCTGATCCCTGGACATATGACGAGGCAATCCAAGATAAAGATGCAGCATCTTGGCTAAGTGCAATGAATACTGAGATTGAATCTATGGATTCAAGTCAGGTCTGGGAGCTCTTATGCATAGTAGCTCATATGGATTATGAGGTTTGGCAGATGGATGTCAAGACAACTTTCCTTAATGGAAGTCTTGAGGAAAACATCTATATGAAGCAACCAAAGGGATTCATTGCTAAGGGCAAAGAGCATCTTGTATGTAAGCTTAATCGGTCCATTTATGGATTGAAGCAAGCTTCGAGGTCTTGAAACATCCGCTTTGAGGAGGTAAATCAGTCTTATGGATTTATTCAAAGTTCGGATGAGTCTTGTGTATACTAGAGATGTGACGGAAATGTAGTGGTATTTCTTGTACTATACATTGATGGCATTTTGGTGATTGGCAACAATATCAAGGTTTTATCGGACGTAAGGGTATGGTTATCCAAACAGTTTGATATGAAGGACTTGGGAGAAGTGGGACACATCCTTGGGATCAAGGTTATCGTGCTTATCCCAAGCTTCATACATAGGCACGATAATGGATCGTTTTAGCATGCAGAACTCCAAGAAGGGTTTTCTACCTTTCAGGCATGGAGTTCCTTTTTCTAAGGAGATATGTCCTAGATCATCTGAGGAGATAGAGGAGATGAAGGTGGTTCCTTATGCCTTGGCAGTAGGAAGCCTCATGTATGTGATGCTCTGTACGAGACCAGATATCTGCTTTACCATGGGCATGGTCAGTAGATATCAGAGTAATCCAAGACAAGGATATTGGACTGCGGTAAAGCATATATTGAAGTACCTAAGAAGGACTAGGGATTATATGATGGTTTACCGGGCAGACCAATTACTCCCTTGGGTTACACGGATTCCGACTTCCAATCTGATAGGGATAACAGTAAGTCTACCTCAAGTTTTGTGTTTACTTTGGGAGGTGGAGCCATTGTATGGAGGAGTGTCAAGAAGAAATGCGTGGCGGACTCCACCATGGAAGCTGAGTATGTGGCGGCCTCTGAGGCGATCAAAGAAGCTATATGGCTGAGGAACTTCCTGATGGACTTGGATGTGATTCCTGGTTTGCCCAGAACTATCATAATTTATTGTGATAATAGTGGTGCAATTGCAAACTCAAAGGAACCACGAGCCCATAAGGCTAGTAAACACATAGAGCGCAAGTTCCACCTTATACGAGAAATCGTAAAGGAGGTAGAAGTTGCTGTCGCCTAGATTGCATCAGAGGATGACCTGGTAGATCCTTTCACTAAGGCCCTTCTAGCGAGAGCTTTGATAGGCATGTGGAGGGAAGGGGAATCAGATGTATGGTAGTATGAGGACAACATAGTCTATTAGTATAAGTGAGAGATTGTAGGGATGTATACTGAAAAGTCTATCTTTTCAATGAACATCTTTATTTTTGAAATAAGAATCACATTATCATTGTTTGCATATTTTTATGCATATTATCTAATACGTTACATTGTAGATAACATGGTGTGTGGTGTCACATGGGAGATCATGTTATCAGCTCCTTGTAAAGTATAAGTAAAGGCTCACAACCGAGATGACTTTGGAAAAACCATCGGAATGGTTGTAGTGTGATTTGGTGTTGGTTTGTCTTGACCATAGAATCACACTAGTACACTTTATATGTATTGAGCAGGACCGACTTAGAGGTGATTCAATTTATTGCTGACTACATAATCGAATCGAACCTCAGATATTATTTAGTACATGCTCTTAATCCCGATATAATAACGGGCACATATACTTAGTACTCATATCTTTGATTTACCAATGGGCGAGATTTATAGATTAAATCGATAGGCTCGGTAAGTTGGGAGATGATATTATTTATATGGTGTGTCGTTAATTATAGGAGGAAATCGTGTCCTATATATTAGGATAATGATGTCCCCTTGAGGAGCTCATAAGGTTCATCATGTAAACCCTACAGATTGACTTGGTCCGGCATGATGAAAAGGTTGAGTGGTACTACTCAAGGAGTTAGATGTTGATTAATTAATGGTCAGTAAATTAATTAATCGACGGACATTCGAGATCTTAAACACGGGGAGAAAATGTACAAATAATATATGGAGCTCATATTATCATATGGGGGTTGGTGAGGTAGATCAATGATGATCCTTTAGTGGATTGGATCATCATTAGTGGATCGGACTTTATGTGGGCTTGATCCATGGGTGGCCAAGATCCAACTCCTCCTCATGGTCCCTAATGTAGCCTATTAACACCCCATGAAGCTTAGATGCAATGGATAGAAACAAAACTCTAGATCCATAGGTAGAGATTAAATCTCTAGATCTGACGGTTGAGATTAAATCTCTAGATCCGATGGTTGAGATTAAATCCCTAGAACCAATGGTGGAGATTAATCCAAGGCATAAACCCAACTCTATAAATAAGGCTTATAGGCTTGGACGAAAACTTAATGGATGAGGGGATTAGGGTTAATCCCTTGGGCGGCAACCAATCCTAATTAGATTAGGATTGGGAGTGGTGGCTAGGGTTAGGGTTTTGGGGATTAGAGTGGGCGGCAACAAGGAGTTCCTTCTTCTTCCTAAGGTTGGCTGGCCCCTATTCTTCTCCTCTCTTCCTTGGCATGAGCTCATCCTATTCTTCTTCCCCTCTTCCATGGCCGGCAATAAGGAAAGCTAGGATTAGGGTTTGGAAGCTTAGGGTTTCAGAGGCTTGGGTGGCACCGAATAAGGAAGTAGTTTGGTTTCTTCTTCATCCTTTGGTGGCCGGCGCCCACAGCCCTATCCCAGCCTTTGGACGGCATCCAAAGACCCCTTCTCCTTCTCCTTAGGTGGGGGAAACAAGATATAGGGTTTTCCCTTGGTGTCTTGGACGGTTTCCACCATTATCTCCTTCTCCTTGATGGCCGGCGGCAAGCATTTCTTTTGTTGCTTGTTGGTTGGCCATAGGAAGGAGATGAGGCTTGTTTCTATTCTTCCTCTTGCTTTGGAAGAGCAAGGAAGGAAGATTTGCGATCTAGGAGCTTCGACTTTTGGTAGAGCGTCGCCCACACGACGTCCGAAAGGAGGAAGGTCATACATTAGAAGATCAAGAGGTATATCGATTCTCTAATCTTTATATGTTACATGTTTGTATTTGTTTTTCAACTATGAGCATGATATAAATCTGTATATCACTAAATAATACTTGGATCCCAAGCATAAACACAAAAACTGGCGATTCAGACATCGTCTATTCCGCGGCTACTCATAGAATAGAGGATGGTCGCTTAAACAACTAGTTTGTTCAAGTGACCTCTCTAAACGAATAGCCCGACGATGGCTTGGTTGTTTGGGTAATCCCTTTTGTCTAGGATTAAATATTTAATCCAGGGACATCGGAGGGATCGCCATGATCAAACGACCAAGATGAAGTGGGAAGCGAAGTTTACCCTCACGGACTCGATAAGCAAAACCATTAAATTGGTATGAGAGCTTCCGGGCAAAACCCTTCACCATTTGACTTATGCTGCCAAGACTCCACCCTTGGACTTTACGCCATCAATATCAAACCCCTTGGACTTCTCAAATGCCAAGAGAGCTTGGACTTTCCCTTGCCAACCCATGTTGGACTTTCCATGCCAAGACCCATCCTTGGACTTCCCTTATGCCAAGTACTCAAGACTTGGACTTTCCCAATTGCCACATGTCCCACTTGGACTTTCCATGACAAGTACCCATGACTTGGACTTTACCTTGACAAGACCCATGCTTGGACTTTCCCATAATCACATGGTCAACCCTAGTCAACCATCAAAGTCTCCCTCGAGTCAAACTCGAGTCTGGTCAATTAAAACCTGAGTCGATTGTATAAACAATCTCCCCAAAATATTAACCGACATCAATGTCAAACATCAATGTCAAACATTAAAACAACACTCGAGTCAAACTCGAGTCTGCTCAATCGTGACCTGGGATTATTGCACCAACAATCTCCCCCTTTTTGATGTTTGACAAAATAAACCTTGAGTTAGGCCCCTAACTCAAACTCTCTTACCAATTTCCCAAATTGGTAATTTCACTTTCTCTCCCTTTTTGACATACATCAAAAAGGTTATCTCACCAAGGAGGTTAATGTCTCATATCCCAATGAGATCTTACAATCTCTCCCTTGGCCCAAAAATACCTAGGATGCCTACCATCTTCCTAGTGATAAGTCTCATATCACTCAAGAGAGATAATCCTATACTCTCTCCCAATTTCCAAATTGGGTTTCTCAAGATCCCATTAGTTTTTCCAATTGATAACATTTTTTTCATAACTTCTCCCCTTCAAGAAGAAAAACACATCCATCATCCCAAGATGGATAACTCCCCCTAAAGGCTTGCTCCCCCTTGACCATTGCACCAACAATGTCCTTGGGAAGTCCCTAAGCCAATAGGAACTCTAAACCATCAAAATTAAGGCTCAAAGTTCAAATATGAACTCTTCCACCCTTAAATTTGATACTTTGACCTAACACCTCTCCAAATCCATCTCCAATGGATTTTTACCCTTTATAATGCTTTCCAAAGCATATCCTAGGGTTAGAAGTAGTTAGGAAACTTTACTATGACTGAAAATGGGCTAAACAACCTTATTTTTTCCCGAAATCAACTTGGCAGTCGACTACTTACAGTAATCAGTCGACTGCCAGCCTTATCAGTCGACTTCCACTAAGAGCAGTCAACTGATAACTAAAAATCTCAATTTTTAGTTATAAAAAATGAGATTTGGAAAAGTATAAATAATTATACGTAATTCGAAAAATGATGAAATTTGATACGTATAATACCTATGACCAATACAATGGGTGAAAAATGAT
Organism: Wurfbainia villosa; assembly: GCA_025175895.1. Classification (NCBI taxonomy): domain Eukaryota; kingdom Viridiplantae; phylum Streptophyta; class Magnoliopsida; order Zingiberales; family Zingiberaceae; genus Wurfbainia; species Wurfbainia villosa. Next base: position 28,932,526 of record CM045992.1, on the reverse strand, counting down.
AGAAAAATATTTTACGCATAAAATATCGAAATTGATACAAAATTCAAAAGTGAATAAAAACTTTAAAGTTTTAGCTCACTTTGTATCAATCTCATCAATGGTGATTGCTATCAAAAGATAGGCTTCACCAAGGTTTTCTAAAATGATTTTAAAATGTTTTTAAAACCTTATTTTGGATCATATTCCTTGGGCTCTATGTACATGACTTGTACACAAGCTTTCCTAATGATCCATCAATGAAATTAGATGAGTTAAAGTCCATCAAGATGCAAAAATTATGCACCTTGAACTCAACTCATATCCTAGCATCTCACATGTATCTAGAGTGTATAAATACACAGACAAGTCAATGTGATGTGAGATGTGGGTTTTGTTATCCTAATCTAGGGTTTCATGCATTTTCTAAGGCAACTCTACTTGATTCCCTAATAAATGGGACTCCAAGTTATGCCAAAGTCCTTAACTCAATTTTAATCAATTTAGATGCATGAATGATTATGGCATTAAATATGGTATAAATAAATATATGCTCATAATCATGATGTCATGGCATAAGATATAAATCTAAGCATACATGACATTAACCTTAAACTTAAGCATAATCATGACATATAAATGATAGAAATAAGCATGATGTCATGACATGGCATATGACAAGTCAAAGCATGGCAAATAAGATATAAAGGTATATAATACCTAAATTTCAATATTAGTTGCCATTTGATATAATTAGATTTATTTTGCCATATTACTATTAATCTCCCATGTGTGCCAAAAACCCAAAATGACACACAAACCTCTAAACCTAAATTGTGCCAATTTAATTGATTTTTCAATCTTCTTAAATGATATTAGCACATCCTAAAATCTTTTAGGATTTATCATCAAATCTATTTCCAAGATATCCATAACCTTGGAAATGACCTAAAATGTCAACTTTGCTATGGTTGAGTTAACTACCCACCCAATCAAGGTTGACATGACCTAACCCATCTAGCGTGAGTCAATCACGCCCTTAGGAACCCAAAATCTATTTGAGCTCATTGGGTTAATTTGGTATTCCTTAGGGATGACCTCCCTAGATACCTTCCTAATGACCCTCCTAGGCTTGGTAGCCTTGGTCATTTTGGTCTTGCCTAGGTTAACCTTAGGGATTTCCTCCCTAATAACCCTCTTAGTGGCCATCCTAGGTTTCCTTGAAACCCTAGCCACTAGACACAAACCTTGGTTACTCTTAGGGATAACTTCCCTAGTAACCTTGGTCTTCCTAGACCTAGTTTGTGGTCCATAATCAAATGGAACACTATGATAAGCCACCTTAGGCTTAGGTTTGTGACCCAAACCTTGCTTGCCCTTGGTTGACTTTTGACTCTTAGGTCCTAGGTGTTGACTTTGACTTTTGGACCTAGACTTTTGATCATTTGACCTATTAAATTGATTTTGCATAATTTTAAGGGTCTTCTCAAGTTTTTCAAGCCTTGATCTCAAGGCTTGGTTCTCTAATTCTAATTGCCCAATTTTAGAATTTTTATTTAATCCTTGGGCATGGTTCTTCCTAGGCATATGCCTAGTCCATTTGGGGTTAAAACCTAGGTGCTCTTGTATTTTCCTAATAGATTCCCTAGGTATGACATTTTTAGGGACATTAGTCCCAAATTTTTCTTTCTTTGAAAAGTAGACATTTTTGGCTCCTAAACAAAATTCCCTATGTCTAGAATGCTCTTTGTGATAAATAGCAAGATTGCTAAAATTATTTCTAGTATGCTTTTTACTATAATTTAAGGAATGAGCATTGTTTAAATATACCTTAGGGTTTACCCTAGAGGCTCCCCCTACTTGTGATGCTCCATCTTGTCCCTTCTTCTTCCCCCTTGGGCATTGACTCCGATAATGTCCCGATAGCCGGCATTTGAAGCAAATGACTTGCTCCTTGCTTTTGATAGTTGAGGGACTGGTCTCCTTGACTTTTGACATGGGTGGACTCTTCTTGACTCTTTTAGGACATTTACTCTTGTAATGTCCTACTTCCCAACACTCAAAGCAAACTATGTGATTTTTATTTAAAACTACATTGCTTGAGTTACCTAGGTCCGTGGTGGAAGGTGCCGGAGTTGGAGCTTCTTCATCTTGACTGGATGTGGAAGCTTCTTCTTTTTGCTCTGGAGTGGAAATTCTTTCCTCCCCCTCAATCCTAGAAGTGGAGGTTTCTTCTACTTCTTCCACCTCCTCTTCCACCGATCCGGAAGTTGACTCTTCTTCAACTTCCGACTCCTCACTTGCTCGTGAGGATGATGAACTCTCTTCATCTTCGGTCTCCTCCTCTTGAGCCGATGAGCACTCATCTTCTTGGATCGGTGATGGGTTTTCATAATATTTCGGCAATTTTCTCCATAGCTCCTTGGCATCTCTACAATCCCCTATCTTGATCAAAATGTCATTAGGGATTACATTAAGCAAAATACCCATTACCTTATAATTGATATTGTAATATCATAGTTGGTCTTGGCACCAATTCTTCTTCTTGATTTTTCTTCCTTCATCGTCTTTTGGAGTGTCAAAGCCTTCGAAATCTTCGCGGTCGAAGGACGGTGGAATGTTGACATCGTCACCCAACCTTTCTTGGAATTCCATCTTCACCCTCAAGCGTGCTCTCTTAGTTGTTAAACCTTGAAGAGCAGCCTCGCTATGATACTACTTGTAGGGGATCGATTGGACGCTAGAGGGGGGGGTGAATAGCACATTATAGTTCGTTGATGGAATTTGATCATGATCGCGTCTACAAATCATGTTAGTGCAGTGGAATGATAATAATAAAAGCGATAACATGAAACACAATCACACAAACGCAAGGATATAACATGGTTCGGAACCGAATGGTTCCTACTCTACGGATCTAGCTCTAAAGAGCTCTAGTGATGCACACACACTCACTAATCAAAAATAACTCCTTCTCGGAACAATCCGGAGGTGGAGAAACCTCGTACAATGATTACAAAAGCAATACACGAAAATACAAGAAAAATACAAAGAAATGTAAAGAACAATTTGCAAAACTAGGGTTTGAGCGCTTTGCTTGTTGGTTGCTTGGATGAGGTTGAAGGGCCCTGAAATGCACCTGTAAATCGCCTTCAAATAGCCCCAAGAAAGCTCCCAATGAACCAATGCCGAAATCCTCCATGAGCTCATCTTTTTAACCTACATCGGGCTGGATTTCAACCGATCAGTCGACTTCCATAAGTCACCAGTCGATTGATGCCACTGTTGCTGTGAGACAACGGCTCAATCAACGCTGGAAAAGTACCAATGGGACTCTCACCGATCATTGCCAACATTGGCGCGATCGCCATCCCGTAGTTGATCGCCACGGCTACGGAGAATTTCGCGGCTCGCGATTAACCCAAAGCCAATCGCCGTCCCTTGGCGTCGATCGCTATCGATATCTCGATCGCTCCATTGAGCGATCAATCGCGCGAGCAATTTCAGCTCTAAAACAGCAGTCGAACTCTAGTCGACTCATGGCAGTCGAACCGGCCATAATGCTAGTCGACTGCCAACCTCAAACATGAGGTGTTAACCCAAGTATGGTGCCCCCATACTTGCTAGACCACCCTTAGCCTAGACCTAAGCCTTCTAGCCACCTCCATCAGCCTCACGCCTCTCAGATCCCTCCAAGTCATCCATGACTTGTTCATCCATCGTGCTAGCCTTCAGGTGCTTCCATCGGCTATGTCATGCTAACGGTGTCTACACCGCCAAGGCACATTGGACTTACACTGCCAAGACTCCGCTTGGACTTTACGCCGCTAACCATTGGACTTATGCTGCCAAGACTCCACCCTTGGGCTTTACGCTAGCAATATCAAACCCCTTGGACTTCTCAAATGTCATGACTCAAACTTGGACTTTACCTTGCAAACCCATGTTGTACTTTTCATGCCAAGACCCATGCTTGGACTTCCCTTGTGCCAAGTACTCAAGACTTGGACTTTGTCAAATGCCACATGTCCCACTTGGACTTTCCATGTCAAGACCCATGACTTGGACTTTACCTTGCCAAGACTCATGCTTGGACTTTCCCATAATCACATGGTCAACCCTAGTCAACCATCAAAGTCTCCCTCGAGTCAAACTCGAGTCTGGTCAATTATAACCTGGGTGGATTGTATAAACAATCTCCCCAAAATATTAATCGACATCAATGTCAAACATCATTGTCAAACATACTATGTCAAACATCAAAAGATCACTCGAGTCAAACTCGAGTCTGGTCAATCGTGATCTGGGCCGATTGCACCAATAGCAACCCCATGAGAGGATGAGGTGGACTTGGCCAAGTGGCTAAGACTGAGTGTCGGAGGCTCAAACATGATTTTTGAGGGTTTACCTGACGGTTGGATGCTCAAACAACTTGGTGTTTGAGGTTTTATCCGGCATCAGTCGACTGCTCTAAGTCGACTAGAGTTCGATTGGTGTTCGACTGACCAGGTTCTGGCTGATCTGTCGACTGCCGAGGGAGGGCAATCGACTGCTGACACCATCAGTCGACTGATGAGGGATATAAGTCGACTGATCGGGGTATTTTCGATCACAGAAGGTCTTCTAGTCAAGTGGTCGCCACGACCACTCGACTGATGGGCATTATCAGTCATTTCATGATGGATCCGTTGGCATTTGGCCAGTGTGGATCGAGTCATTGTGAGACAACGACTATAGGACTAGTCGACTGATGGTCACAATCAGTTGACTAATGGGCGCGGAATCAGCTCTATGCAAGTTATAAATGGAGCTCGAGATGGAGAATTTCGCCAAGACTTTAAGGGTGATTTTGGAGGAGAATTGTTGTTGTATTCCAGATCTTCAAAGTCAATCCAAAGCAAGCAACAAAAAAGTATTCAAAGCAAAGAGTTATAAAGTGTTCTTTACTTGTATTTCTTAGTGTCTTTGTATTAGCTTTAATCTTGTATATTACTGTTTGTAATTGCTTGTACGAGGTTTCTCCACCTTCGACGTGTTGTCGAGAAGGAGTGTTGTTAGTGTCGTGCGCATAACATGAGCTCGTTGAGCTCACCCGTGGAGTAGGAAGCCTAAGGTTTTGAACCACATATATCTTGGTGAATTGTGTGTGCTTGTGTGTATTTGTATATCTTGTTAGTATTATTATTGTTATTCCACTGCGCTAATGAGAATCGTAGAGAAGTGACACGCAAGAACGAATGAATTCCATCGTAGACACGATAAAGGGTTATTCACCCCCCTCTAGCCAGCCACCTAGGTTCCAACAAGTGGTATCAGAGCCATGTAGCTTATTAAGGACTAACCACCAACACAAGAACAACAAGATGGCCGACTACAACCTCCAACCACCCAAATTCGAAGGAGATTTTCAATGGTGGAGAAGAAAAATGGAGGTATATCTAGAAACTGATTTTGATATTATGTTAATTCTAGAAAACGGTTTTGAAATGCCTAGGGATGAAAGAAATAGGCAAATTGAAAAGGCAAGGTGGACCAAGGACCAAATGAATGATTTCAAGACAAATCTCAAGGTAATCACATTGCTTAGGGATTTGATTCCTAACAATATTTGGTCTAGGCTAGGTGAATATAGGGATGCAAAGGAGCTATGACATAAGGTGGTAAAATTCAATGAACATCCCGAACCGGCACAAGTAGAGGAAGAAGTCGAGGAAGAGTGCCCATCAACATCGGATCCGAGGATGTTGAAGAATCCCAATCCACATTTGAAGATGTGGATGACTTGGTGGAGACCTCCACCTCTAGCATTGAGGGGGAGGAGAGGCCTTCCATCCCGGAACAAGATCAAGAAGAAGATTCAACATCTGGGAGAAGTGATCAAGAGGCAAGAAGAAGATTCAACATCTGGGAGAAGTGATCAAGAGGCTTCCACCACCTCCCTAGGTAACTCATGCATTATAATTAAAGATAAAAATCATATATTATGTTTTGAGTGTAGGGAGAAAGGGCATTACAAGATTAAATGCCCAAAATTGGCTAAGAAAAAGGCACTGACACCAAAAGTCAAAGGATGTCGGAGTCCCCACAACTAGAAGCAAAGAGCACATTGTGTACTTCAAATGCAACCAAAGGGGACACTACCTAAGTCAATGCCCTAGGGGGAGGAAGAAAGGGCAAGAAGGGGCATCACATGTAGGGGGAGCTACCAAAGCTAACCCTAAGGTAAATTCAATTTATGCACCTTCAATTCCTAAGGTTAACAAGCATGCTAGAAACTATTTTAGTTCACTTGCTATTGTTAATTAAAAGCATGCTAGTAGGAATAAATATGTTTGTCTAGGTGCCAAGCATGTTAGTCTATCTAAAGACAAACCTAGACACCATAATTCTAGTCCTATCTTGCCTAGGGAGAGTATAAGGAGAATAGAAGAGAATTTAGGCATAAACCCTAAGAAGGGTAGACACATGCCTAAGAAGAAAAATAATTCCCAAAAGAAGAATGAAAGATCAAAATTGGGGAAATTAGAGGTGGAGAACCAAGACTTGATGTCAAGGCTTGAAAAATTGAAGAAGACCCTAGCAATTATGACAAAATCATTTAAGCGGTCTAGTGATCAAATTTTAAGGCCTAGGAAATAAGAAATGTCTAAGGGCAAGAAAGGTTTGGGTCACAAACCTATGTCCTACCATAATGTTCCATTTAATTATAGAACAATTTCTAGGTCTAGGAAAACCAAGGCTAATAGGGAAGTTATCCCTAAGACTAGACATGGTGTGTGTTTAGTGGCTAAGGACATAAGGAAAACCAAGAAAGTCACTAAGAAGGTCAAAGGAGGAGTCACCTCTAGAGTTGACCTTGGAAAGACCCATTTGACTAAGCTGTCAAAACCAAAAAGGGTCATTAGAAAGGTATCTAGGGAAGTTATCCCTAGTGAATACCTTGTTAATCCAATGAGCTCCAATAGGTATTGGGTTCTTAGGAGCGTGATTGATTCACGCTAGATGGGTTAGGGTGTGTCAACCCTAAGTGGATGGGTAGTTAACCTAGCCATGATGAGTTGACACATTAGGATGTGCCAATGTGCTTTGAGAAGTTGAAAAATGATTAAATTGACACAATTAAGTCTTAGGAGTAATCGTGTGCCATTTTAGATTTTTGGCACACTAGGGGGATAAATGACATTAAGGCAAAATTCGACTTAATCTTAGAAATGACAATTTGAATTTAACACTTAGGTATTTTATGCCTTAGTATCTTATAATTTCCATGCTTTGTTTGCCTTGCCATGTCATGATATCATATTCACTTGTATCATATAAAATGTCATGATCATTTTTAGGGTTATGTTTTTATGCCATGTATGCTTAGATTTCATTCATATGCCATGGCATCATGATTTTGGCACATATTCTTAAATTTGTATCATTTATGCCATAATTATCATTCATGCATAAATAAAATGAATTTAAGGACTATGACATGATTTGAAGTCCCATGGATAAGGGAGTCAAATAGTGTTGCCTAGCATATGCATGAAATCCTAAATAACAAAGTCCCCACATCTCACTAATATTTGACTTGTATGTGTTTTACACATGCAGATACAAGTGAGATGTTTAGGAAAAAGAAATTAAAGGTTTTAAAATCATTTCAAAATCATTTTGAAAACCTTGGTAAAGTCTATCTTTTGATAACAATCACCATTGAATGGGATGATACAAAGAGGGCTTAATATTGAAGCTTTTCTTAATTTTTTAACTTTGTGTCAATCTCACTAATTTTTGGGTAAAATAATTTTCCAATATTTTTCACCCATAATGATTGTGATAAGTAATATACATACAAAATTTCATGATTTTTCACCTTATGTATATTTACTTACGAATTTCAGAAATTCATTTCTGAAAACCTAAAAACTGCATTTGCAGTTATCAGTCGACTGCCATGGATGACATTTTGTTGGGGGATCGAAACGGCCGGCTAGAGGGGGGTGAATAACCCTCGTTTGTTGGATGTCGTAATTTACTCGTCTACACACAAGATTAGGGCAAGCGGAAATAATAAAACAAGACAAGCAAATAAACAAAAGAGAATACAAACAATAACATCGAGATGTAACGTGGTTCACGGCTACGCCGCTAATCCACGGTCCGATTTGTCCAAGGTGAATCACTCCTCCAAATCCACTAGATCTCTCCTTTGCACAAAGCTAGGTGGAGGTAACCTCTTTACAATCTCTCTTCTTACAATAGAATGGAAATAAAGCAAGTAAGAAGAGCGAAAATCGTGTATGGCACTTTGGGAGAGGTTTAGAGCTCAAGCATTAGCCTCCCAAAGCCCCATCCTCTTCCTTTTTATAGAGGAAGAGGGTTTCTTCTCGTTGACACAGAATCAGTCGACTGATGCCCTCGATCAATTGACTGATCCCGTAGCCGTTGCCCAATAACGGTCGCTTTCCATGTTGGACTCCATCCAACAGTATTGGCATCAGTCGACTGATATTACCATCAGTCGACTGGTGCTCGATCAGTCGAGTCCTCAACGAGGTCGACTCCATTCTGCGTCTGCACGTGCCATCACCGACCGCCCCTTGGCCGATCGATCAGCCATCGATCCGATCCGCCATGCCGGTACCGATCGATCAACTTGATTCAGTTGACTTAAACCAGTCTATCGAACCATCGACTCAGAGCAGTCGACTGCCCATGCCACGGCAGTCTACTAGTGTCGGGAAATCCCATCCGACACTTAGCCAAAAGGCCAAGTTTCACCTAAGAGTTACCCCTTCCCGGGTTACATTCGCTCACTCTCATCTCTCGGAGTTCCTCGCCTTCGAAGTTCTCTTCGTTCTCGGCCACCTCCCTCGGCAGCATCAGGCGCACGACTCTGCAATGCTCCTTCGCGTCTCTTGCCTCGAAGTCTACTTCCTCCGACTTCACTCCAAGCTTCTCGTCCGGTGGTCCCTCGGATGCTCCAAGCGCACGGCTTCCGCAAAGCAATCCTTCACCGACTCAAGGACCGAGTCATGAGATGTGAAACTCGCCACGGCTCCATGTGCGAATTACTAAGTCCTGCATGACTTCAACGCACATATCAAATCAACATAATAAAATAACTTAAACCTTTTGTCACACACATTAAAACCTAATCATGGCAAGAGATTGCCCTAACAATCTCCCCCTTTTTGATGTGTGGCAATCCGTTTAAGTTAGGTAAAAACATTTGATAAAAATTTCTAAGGAAAGAAAGCATGTAAACATAAACATGATATAGCAACATGCAACTCCCCCTTAATCCAAGAAACTCCCCATACATATTTCTCCCCCTATCATAATTAACTTAAACATGATATTTTCTCCCCCTTTGATACCATCAAAAAGATTAATACTAAGTTATAAACTCATGGCACCAAGTCTAATAGAAGGAAAATACCAAACATTAGTATAAAACCTGAACTGATTTTCAGCCATCGATCGTGTTCGGACTACCGATCGCACGCATTAATTTTAGAACTTTCTGATTTTCGGACCGAATTTCAGAAATGCATTAAAAATTCCAGAAAATTCAAAAAATCATTAAATTTGGGGAACATATTTTTTGTAAGTATATCTATCAATGAAAAATATTTTTTCATGAAAAATCATTATATTTTCACGTATTTGACAAAAATCCAAAAGTTTTAAAAACCACTAGGTTTTTGATCATTCTAGTATCAAGTTTAACACCTAGTTTTGGTTCCAATTGTTTCAAAACATGAATACATGGATTTTAGATTAAGAAATTGTTTTGAAAATATATGAAATATCCAACCATCCAAAAAGTTGGGAATCTGCCCAACTATCAGCCCCCTGCCACCCGTCCCAGGGCTGCAGCGAGAGGGAGGTAAATCGCGGGGGGGGGGGGACTATGTCCCTTGACACGGTGGCAAGGCAGTGGGGGGGCCATCTAAGCCCAGGGGGGATTTTAGTGTAGGGATCTTATATGCAAAATAGCATATGCACAACGGAAAATAGGATCCCCTCCAAGTGATCCTTGCGAAAGAAAACTCGTATAAAAGTAAGTTTCTCCAAAACCAAACCTATCTTATAAGAGAGGATTACCTTTGTTGCGTGCCCTTGTTAATCCCGCTTTTCCTTTTGGTTGTTGGATCTTTAGCACGTTCAAATGTCCGTGCCTCTATATGTATCCACACGAGCAAGCTCTTGTCTCACAAAAGAAAAACTAGAAGAGCTCTCCTTTACTTCTTGCTAGAGAAGTCCCTAAAGGAGAGGAAGGGAGGGAAAAGGAGAAAGGAAGAAGAAGACCACTCTTCTTGCTAGCCTACACTCACAAAACCACACAACCAAAGACACAACCAAAGCTTCCACCAAGCTCTCAAGCTTCACACAACCCCCTTGGCCGGCCACTCCATGGGGTGTTTTATAGGGTTGGAAAAACCCTTCACCTCCTATCACATTCAATGCAATCAATTGCATTGAAACACAATCAAACAAGGAGTTGGCTTCCTTGTTTGGCCGGCAACTTAAGGAGACAATCCAAAGGTCAAAAACCCTTTGTCTCCTTCCACCTCATCAAGCTTAGGTGGCATGCTTATGTGGCATGCTTGTGTGGCATTCATGCATGTTGAATTAATCTTATTAATTCAATAAGCTTATGTTATCATATTGAATTAATCTCATTAAATCAATAAGGTAACATATTGAATTAATCTCATTAAATCAATAAGCTAAAATTCTCATTAAGCTTAAAGTCCAAAAACCATTTTGTACTTAAGCTTATTCCCAAATTATTCTAGTCAAACAAGAATACTCTAATTCTTCTAATCATCATGCTCTTTGTGTGTGACCCTATAGGCTCTCATAACGTTGGCAGTGGATCTAAACTCTTTTAGATACACAAGCAATGAGCGACATCTAGCAATACATCATTGCTACCCAAGTTACGAAATAAGTCAAGATCCGACTAACCTTTCCGTGACTACTATAATGTATGACCGTGTCCTTCTATCCTTGATATCAAATTGACCAATGAGGCATAGACCGTGTCATCCTCGATCAATCTATGTGTTTCTTGATCCCTGAGTAAGCTAACTCAAACAAATGAGCTCAATATCTCATATTGACTCATTCGAGCATGGCCATGCGTTTTAGTAGTTCTACTCAATCAAGGGGCCCATAGATATCACTCCCGTCATATGGGAGGGATAGATCCCATCTACATCACTCACATCCCTCCGCATAATTTGTTATATACCCAGTAATCGCCTTTATGGTCCACCCAGTTACGGGTGACGTTTGACGATACCAAAGTACATAACTCCTTATGTAGGGAACCGTAGTGACTTCAGGTTTGAGGACTATTCATACCAATAGTCACATGAGAATGTTTATGACACTCATATGATGATCCATGAAACTTTCTCATGGTGGGTCAGTTCAGTATATATTCTCTAATATATACCCATGTGTCAACTTGATATCATATATCCATGACTTGTGAGATCAAGTCATCAATTGACCTACATGCTAGTCTTTATGTATTAATATTGCCCTTGCATATTAATACTTGACTAGGAACATTTAGGAAAGTGTTCTCTACAGCCTCTCATAATCAATTCTGCCAATTGATGTGCTGTAGATAAGAACCTACTTTTCTAGGGCATTATTATATATTTAATTTAGCTGGTACAAGCAAGACGTAAATATATAATAACCAATCCTTTGCCTTTATAAAATATGATACAAAATGTTCCCTATTCAACCATCACATGATTGGTTCTAGGGCTATAACTAACAATCTCCCACTAGCACTAGTACCAATCACTCTGATATCTAATACCTAGTGACCTAGTGTGACCATCATGCTTCCTCTGTGCCAAAGCCTTGGTCAATGGATCTGCGATGTTAGCTTCTGTCGGTACTCTGCATATCCTCACATCTCCTCTATCGATGATCTCTCGAATGAGATGGAAGCGCCGCAGTATGTGTTTGGTCCGCTGATGTGATCGAGGTTCCTTAGCCTGTGCAATAGCCCCATTGTTATCACAATAGAGGTCTATTGAATCTGCAATGCTAGGAACTACCCCAAGTTCACTGATGAACTTGCGGAGCCAAACAACCTCCTTTGCTGCATCAAACGCAGCAATATACTCAGCTTCTGTTGTAGAATCAGCAACTGTGTCCTGCTTCAAACTCTTCCAGCTCACAGCTCCACCATTCAGGCAAAACACATACCCTGATTGCGATCTATAGTCATCCTTGTCTGTTTGGAAGCTTGCATCACTGTAACCCTTTACAGTTAGCTCCTTATTGCCTCCAAATATCAGGAAATATTCTTTCGTTCTTCGTAAGTATTTAAGAATATTTTTGACTGCTATCCAGTGACTTTCACCTGGATCCGACTGGTATCTACTCGTCATGCTCAAAGCATACGAGACGTCAGGACGAGTACAAAGCATGGCGTACATGATAGACCCTATGGCAGACGCATAAGGGATCTTATCCATGCGATCTCTCTCCTCCTTAGAAGAGGGACATTGAGTCTTCGAAAGACTCACACCATGTGATAAAGGCAGAAATCCTTTCTTGGAATTTTGCATAGCAAAACGATCTAGCACTTTATCAATGTATGTACTCTGACTTAGGCCAAGTAATCTTTTAGATCTATCTCTATAGATCTTGATGCCTAGAATATAGGCAGCTTCACCTAAGTCTTTCATTGAGAAATAATTCCCTAACCACATCTTCATAGACTGGAGTGAGGGAATATCATTTCCGATGAGAAGTATGTCATCTTCATACAAGACAAGAAATACAACTGTGCTCCCACTATTCCTCTTGTAGACACAAGGTTCATCTTCATTCTTGATGAAACCAAACTCCTTGATTGCATCATCGAATCGAAGATTCCAGCTTCGAGAGGCTTGCTTTAGTCCATAAATGGACCTTTGCAGTTTACATACCTTTCCAGGATGCTTTGGATCTTCAAAACCCTCAGGTTGTGTCATGTACACATCCTCGAGTAGCTTTCCATTCAGAAAAGCGGTTTTGACATCCATCTGCCAGATCTCATAATCGTGGTAGGCAGCAATAGCAAGTATGATCCGAATGGATTTAAGCATCGCAACTGGTGAAAAGGTTTCATCATAGTCAATACCATGAATTTGTTTGAATCCTTTAGCCCCCAATCTACCTTTATAGGTATGCTTATTACCATCCATGTCAGTCTTTACTTTAAAGACCCACTTACACCCAATGGGTTTTACCCCTTCAGGTGGATCAACCAAAGTCCATACTTGGTTAGTGTACATGGATTCTATTTCGGATCTCATGGCCTCTAGCCATTTCTCGGAATCTGGGCTCATCATAGCTTCTTGATAGGATGTAGGCTCGTCAATATCGACAAGCAATACTTCACCGTTGTCAGTCAAGAGAAAAGAATATCTCTCGGGTTGATGACGGATCCTATCAGATCTACGAAGAGGTTGGTCTACTTGAACAGGTGTTTGCTCCACAACTCTTTGGGCAACAATTTCCTCATCCACAACACTTTGTGGTGCCTGTTCATTTTCCATCGAAGCCTTAGTGTTATCTTAATCCTGAATTTCTTCAAGATGAATTTTACTCCCACTAGTTTTCCTAGAAATAAATTCTCTTTCTAGAAAGACAGCATTTCTGGCAACAAACACCTTGCCAAGTGTGGGATTGTAAAAGTAATATCCCTTAGTTTCCTTGGGATATCCTACAAAATAATGTTGGGGATTGAATGCCCGCTAGAGGGGGGGTGAATAGCGGCGTGACCGTTTGATGATGGAAATCGTTCGCGGTTGTCTCTACAATTTCGTTAGCGCAGCGGAATATAGAAATGAAAGCAATAAACAAAATACACAACACACGAACACAATTATTTAACGTGGTTCGGAACCGCACGGTTCCTACTCCACGGATCGGGTTCGAACGAACCCTAGTGATGCCAATCACACACCACTATAAAACACTCCTTCTCGGAACAATCCGGAGGCAGAGAAACCTCGTACAAATGTTCTTACAACAATAAGAAGTAAATACAAGCAAAATACAAGAATGAAATACAATGCAAGTAAAGAAAACTACTTTACTAGAGCTTTTGATTTGCTTGCTTTTGGTTGTCTTGAACTAGCCTTGAAGGACTGGAAAAGCACCAACTCTTCCTTCAAATCGCCAAGAAAAATCGATGATCGAGCCTTCCACGGTCAACATTGCTTTTATCCTCCATCGGGCCGATTCCGCGCTGATCGCCATAAGTCCTCAGCTGATCGCCAATATCAGAGCCGTGAGACAACGGCTCAATCCACGCTGACAAGTTCCAACGGGATTTCACCGGGCCGATCGCTAACATTGGCGAGCCGATCGCTAACGCCCGTAGTCGACGCCTACGGCTACGGAGCGCTCGCGTGTTTCGACATCAATCGGGCAATCGATCGCCATCCATGGCGGCGATCGCGCCAAGAATAATCGCTTCCAATGAGCTGATCGCCAAGGCACTTTCAGCCTTGAATGGCAGTTGAGCTCTAGTCGACTCACGGCAGTCGAACCGGCCATAATGCCAGTCGACTGCCAACCTCAACAATGAGGTTTTAACCCAAGTATGGTTCCCCCATACTTGCAAGACCACCTTTAGCCTAGACCTAAGCCTTCTAGCCATCTCCATCAGTCTCACGCCTCTCGGATCCCTCCAAGTCATCCATGACTTGTTCATCCATCGCGCTAGCCTTCAGATGCTTCCATCGGCTATGTCATGCTAACGGTGTCTACACCGCCAAGGCCCATTGGACTTATGCCGCCAAGACTCCCGCTTGGACTTTACGCAGCCAATATCAATCCCCTTGGACTACCCAAATGCCAAGACTCAAGCTTGGACTTTCCCTTGCCAACCCATGTTGGACTTTCCATGCCAAGACCCATGCTTGGACTTTCCATTTGCCAAGACCCATGCTTGGACTTCTCATTTGCCAAGACCCATGCTTGGACTTCTCATGCCAAGTGCTCAAGACTTGGACTTTCCATTTGCCAAGACCCATGCTTGGACTTCTCATTTGCCAAGACCCATGCTTGGACTTCTCATGCCAAGTGCTCAAGACTTGGACTTTCCATTTGCCAAGAGTCCCACTTGGACTTTCCATTGCCAAGTACCCATGACTTGGACTTTACCTTGCCAAGACCCATGCTTGGACTTTCACATGGTCAACCCTGGTCAACCATCAACTCAATTATAACCTGGGTCGATTGTATAAACAATCTCCCCAACATATTAACCGACATTAATGTCAAACATCAAAGCCAAAACACTTTGTTCAAATATACTTTGTCAAACATCAAAACATCACTCGAGTCAAACTCGAGTCCTGGTCAATCGTGACCTGGGCCGATTGCACCAACAAATAACACTTATTTGATTTGGGTCCTAGTTTATCTGAGACTTGACGTCTAACATAAGCTTCACAACCCCAAATCTTTATAAAAGACATTTTGGGACTCTTCCCAGTCCATAACATGTATGGTGTCTTTTCTACGGCTTTTGATGGGACGCGATTAAGTGTGAAAGCGGCTGTCTCTAGAGATAAACCCCAAAAGGAAGTAGGTAGATCAGTCTGACTCATCATTGATAGTACCATATCTAATAGAGTACGATTTCTCCTTTCAGATACACCATTCCATTGTGGTGTTCCAGGTGGAGTGAGTTGGGATATTATCCCACACTCAGCCAGGTGATCACGAAACTCTTGACTAAGGTATTCACCACCTCGATCTGATCGAAGTAGCTTAATACACTTACCAAGTTGGTTTTGTACTTCATTCTTGAATTCTTTGAACTTTTCAAAGGATTCTGACTTATGTCTCATCAAATATAAGTAGCCAAATCTACTCATATCATCTGTGAAAGTAATAAAATACTTATAGCCTCCTCTGGCTTTGACATTGAAAGGGCCACATACATCAGTATGTATGAGTCCTAACAAGTCCGTCGCTCTCTCGCCATGTCCACTAAATGGAGTTTTAGTCATCTTTCCTAAAAGACAAGATTCGCATACCTCATATGATTCAAAATCAAATGAGTCCAATAATCCATCTTTATGGAGTTGGGATATGCGTTTTTCATTTATGTGACCTAGGCGACAGTGCCAGAGATATGTTTGGTTCAAATCATTCGATTTGAACCGTTTGGTATTTACGTTATATATTGGGTTTTCTAAATCTAGAACATAGAGACCATTCATAAGTGGTGCATTACAATAGAACATTTCATTCAAATAAATGGAACAACATTTGTCCTTTATTATAAAAGAAAAGTTTTTCTTGTCTAAACAAGATACAGAAATTATGTTCTTTGTCAATGCAGGTACATATAAGCACTCCTCTAGTTCTAAGATAAGCCTAGTGGGCAAAGACAAAGAATATGTTCCTACAGCTACAGCAGCAACTTTTGCGTCATTGCCTACTCGTAGGTCCACTTCGCCTTTTGCCATTAGTCTACTATTTCTCAGTCCCTGCACATTAGTACAAATATGAGATGCACATCCGGTATCTAATACCCATGTAGAAGAAATAGATAGATTAACTTCTATAACGTGTATACCTGAGGCAGAAGTCCCACTTCTTTTCTTCTTTACTTCCTCAAGGTAGACTTTGCAGTTCCGCTTCCGATTGTCGATCTCACCGCAATGGAAACAGTCCCTTCCTTAGGTACTTTACCTTTACCCTTTGAAGTGGATGAATTGGCCTTGCCTTTGGCTTGGTCTTACCCTTACGCTTACCTTTGTCCTTTTGACCATTAGTACGCATTAAACTTTCTTCTTGAGATTGGTTCATAGCTTCTTAACATGCTGAGAATCTCAGGCAAAGGCTTATCAATTTCATTCATGTTATAATTCATGACGAATTGATTATATGCTTTCGGCAATGATTGCAGGATAACATCGGTTGCCAATTCTTGGCTAAGTGGAAAACCTAGTCTTTCAAGGTTCTCAACGTACCCTATCATTTTAAGTACGTGAGTTCCTACAGGTGTTCCTTCTTGCATCTTGCATGCAAAAAGAGCCTTAGACACTTCAAAACGCCAGGCCTAGCTTGTCCTTGATATAGTTGTTTCAAATGCTCAACCATATCATAGGCATCCATGTTCTCATGTTGCTTCAAGCTCGTGAGTTCATGGTGGCAAGCATAAGACATGACACATCTAATCGCCATCTTGATGCTTCTTATAAGCATCTTTTCAAGACGAGTGGTAGTAGGCGGGTGTTTCAGGGGTAGACTACTCTAGGACATACAGTTTACGTTCTTGCTTGAGGATAATCCTCAAGTTCCTATACCAGTCTAGAAAGTTAGCTCAATTGAGCTTGTCTTTCTCAAGGACAGATTGCAAGTTGAGGGGGTGTGTCGTGTTAGATGACATGGTGATCTACAACAATAAAATGCAAAATTAAGTATCATACCTGAGTCATTTAATTAGGCCTTTAATTAAATGAGGTTCCCACTAAATTCTCATAGCTTTGATATAAGCTAATCATTGATGTAGGTAAACACATTTTGCTTACATCATTAGCTTCTATTTAGCTATAAATTTATATGGGATAAAGATCCACATCATACTTCGTCTTGAGTTAGCTTTGGCTAATCGCCCAAGACGTAGTATGATTAGGTAGGCAATCTTTTGCCAATTACATCTGATGTAACTCTTTAATAGCTTTGGTTAAGTTTAGATTAGTTTAGTGCTTATTCCTAAACCAGCTTCCAGGCTGTGGCGAGGCACAGGGGCCTTCTTGGATATCGGAGCAACGACCACTTCTAAGACAAAGCTGATGTTCGGAAATCACATAAAACTAATTTTAAAACTTATGTTCAAAGCTAATATATGCCTCTACTTTCTTAACTAATTAAGAAAAACTTAATTAAGTCTTAACCAAGTTTGATAGCGGGACATCACGATTGTCCACTCGCACTCTTCCAAGATAAAATGCATTGCTTTGCTTTGGCAAACCCAATAACAAATGATCGAGGAAGTAGTGAGTACCAAACTTTGGTAGGCATATCGTATTTGACTTATTAAGAAATAAACTTAAACATGCATCACATACATATTAGCATACATCACATATAAGCTAAATTAACATGCATCACATACAAGCTAAATTAACATGCATCACATACATATTAAACTAAGTGTGTCATGGTTATGGCCCTTATTCTACAATCTTCTCAAGCCAATGAAAAGATTGATTGGTCAACCTAGGGATAGCATCTTCTCCCAAGTGCTTCCTTTTGGTTGTCTTGTGTTGTTGACTTCCTCCTTGCAACCTCATCTTCCAATGGACCCTCCATCTTTATTTTGTATATTACAAAAGGAGAAATACTCGAGTTACATTCGAGTCTAAAACTAATTTTACAACAAGAATTTTTAGGAGGAAGGCACGACACGTAGGCCGTATTAATAATTACAACACACATTCACAAACTTTTGGGACTAGGCCATAACCATGCACCATGTCATTTTAACCTTTTAAAAGACATCGGATATTTTATTATGTTTGAAAAATTGCTAATGCAATTATCAACTCATAATAAAATTTATCCTACTTCTATATAATATATAAAATAGAGAAAAGCTATTTTATACGATCTTTCGCAAGTGGATCTGATACCACTGTAGGGATCTTATATGCAAAATAGCATATGCGCAACGGAAAATAGGATCCCCTCCAAGTGATCCTTACGAAAGAAAACTCATATAAAAGTAAGTTTCTCTAAAACCAAACCTATCTTATAAGAGAGGATTACCTTTGTTGCGTGCCCTTGTTAATCCCGCTTTTCCTTTTGGTTGTTGGATCTTTAGCACGTTCAAATGTCCGTGCCTCTATATGTATCCACACGAGCAAGCTCTTGTCTCACAAAAGAAAAACTAGAAGAGCTCTCCTTTACTTCTTGCTAGAGAAGTCCCTAAAGGAGAGGAAGGGAGGGAAAAGGAGAAAGGAAGAAGAAGACCACTCTTCTTGCTAGCCTACACTCACAAAACCACACAACCAAAGACACAACCAAAGCTTCCACCAAGCTCTCAAGCTTCACACAACCCCCTTGGCCGGCCACTCCATGGGGTGTTTTATAGGGTTGGAAAAACCCTTCACCTCCTATCACATTCAATGCAATCAATTGCATTGAAACACAATCAAACAAGGAGTTGGCTTCCTTGTTTGGCCGGCCACTTAAGGAGACAATCCAAAGGTCAAAAACCCTTTGTCTCCTTCCACCTCATCAAGCTTAGGTGGCATGCTTATGTGGCATGCTTGTGTGGCATTCATGCATGTTGAATTAATCTTATTAATTCAATAAGCTTATGTTATCATATTGAATTAATCTCATTAAATCAATAAGGTAACATATTGAATTAATCTCATTAAATCAATAAGCTAAAATTCTCATTAAGCTTAAAGTCCAAAAACCATTTTGTACTTAAGCTTATTCCCAAATTATTCTAGTCAAACTAGAATACTCTAATTCTTCTAATCATCTTGCTCTTTGTGTGTGACCCTATAGGCTCTCATAACGTTGGCAGTGGATCTAAACTCTTTTAGATACACAAGAAATGAGCGGCATCTAGCAATACATCATTGCTACCCAAGTTACGAAATAAGTCAAGATCCGACTAACCTTTCCGTGACTACTATAATATATGACCGTGTCCTTCTATCCTTGATATCAGATTGACCAATGAGGCATAGATTGTGTCATCCTCGATCAATCTATGTGTTTCTTGATCCCTGAGTAAGCTAACTCAAACAAATGAGCTCAATATCTCATATTGACTCATTCGAGCATGGCCATGCGTTTTAGTAGTTCTACTCAATCAAGGGGCCCACATATATCACTCCCGTCATATGGGAGGGATAGATCCCATCTACATCACTCACATCCCTCCGCATAATTTGTTATATACCCAGTAATCGCCTTTATGGTCCACCCAGTTACGGGTGACGTTTGACGATACCAAAGTACATAACTCCTTATGTAGGGAACCGTAGTGACTTCAGGTTTGAGGACTATTCATACCAATAGTCACATGAGAAAGTTTATGACACTCATATGATGATCCATGAAACTTTCTCATGGTGGGTCACAAGATATATTCTCTAATATATACCCATGTGTCAACTTGATATCATATATCCATGACTTGTGAGATCAAGTCATCAATTGACCTACATGCTAGTCTTTATGTATTAATATTGCCCTTGCATATTAATACTTGACTAGGAACATTTAGGAAAGTGTTCTCTACAGCCTCTCATAATCAATTCTGCCAATTGATGTGCTGTAGATAAGAACCTACTTTTCTAGGGCATTATTATATATTTAATTTAGCTGGTACAAGCAAGACATAAATATATAATAACCAATCCTTTGCCTTTATAAAATATGATACAAAATGTTCCCTATTCAACCATCACATGATTGGTTCTAGGGCTATAACTAACAATCTCCCACTAGCACTAGTACCAATCACTCTGATATCTAATACCTAGTGACCTAGTGTGACCATCATGCTTCCTCTGTGCCAAAGCCTTGGTCAATGGATCTGCGATGTTAGCTTCTGTCGGTACTCTGCATATCCTCACATCTCCTCTATCGATGATCTCTCGAATGAGATGGAAGCGCAAAGATGTGTTTGGTCCGCTGATGTGATCGAGGTTCCTTAGCCTGTGCAATAGCCCCATTGTTATCACAATAGAGGTCTATTGGATCTGCAATGCTAGGAACTACCCCAAGTTCACTGATGAACTTGCGGAGCCAAACAACCTCCTTTGCTGCATCAAACGCAGCAATATACTCAGCTTCTGTTGTAGAATCAGCAACTGTGTCCTGCTTCGAACTCTTCCAGCTCACAGCTCCACCATTCAGGCAAAACACGTACCCCGATTGCGATCTATAGTCATCCTTGTCTGTTTGGAAGCTTGCATCACTGTAACCCTTTACAGTTAGCTCCTCATTGCCTCCAAATATCAGGAAATATTCTTTCGTTCTTCGTAAGTATTTAAGAATATTTTTGACTGCTATCCAGTGACTTTCACCTGGATCCGACTGGTATCTACTCGTCATGCTCAAAGCATACGAGACGTCAGGACGAGTACAAAGCATGGCGTACATGATAGACCCTATGGCAGACGCATAAGTGATCTTATCCATGCGATCTCTCTCCTCCTTAGAAGAGGGACATTGAGTCTTCGAAAGACTCACACCATGTGATAAAGGCAGAAATCCTTTCTTGGAATTTTGCATAGCAAAACGATCTAGCACTTTATCAATGTATGTACTCTGACTTAGGCCAAGTAATCTTTTAGATCTATCTCTATAGATCTTGATGCCTAGAATATAGGCAGCTTCACCTAAGTCTTTCATCGAGAAATAATTCCCTAACCACATCTTCACAGACTGGAGTGAGGGAATATCATTTCCGATGAGAAGTATGTCATCTTCATACAAGACAAGAAATACAACTGTGCTCCCACTATTCCTCTTGTAGACACAAGGTTCATCTTCATTCTTGATGAAACCAAACTCCTTGATTGCATCATCGAATCGAAGATTCCAGCTTTGAGAGGCTTGCTTTAGTCCATAAATGGACCTTTGCAGTTTACATACCTTTCCAGGATGCTTTGGATCTTCAAAACCCTCAGGTTGTGTCATGTACACATCCTCGAGTAGCTTTCCATTCAGAAAAGCAGTTTTGACATCAATCTGCCAGATCTCATAATCGTGGTAGGCTGCAATAGCAAGTATGATCCGAATGGATTTAAGCATCGCAACTGGTGAAAAGGTTTCATCATAGTCAATACCATGAATTTGTTTGAATCCTTTAGCCCCCAATCTACCTTTATAGGTATGCTTATTACCATCCATGTCAGTCTTTACTTTAAAGACCCACTTAAACCCAATGGGTTTTACCCCTTCAGGTGGATCAACCAAAGTCCATACTTGGTTAGTGTACATGGATTCTATTTCGGATCTCATGGCCTCTAGCCATTTCTCAGAATCTGGGCTCATCATAGCTTCTTGATAGGATGTAGGCTCGTCAATATCGACAAGCAATACTTCACCGTTGTCAGTCAAGAGAAAAGAATATCTCTCGGGTTGATGACGGATCCTATCAGATCTACGAAGAGGTTGGTCTACTTGAACAGGTGTTTGCTCCACAACTCTTTGGGCAACAATTTCCTCATCCACAACACTTTGTGGTGCCTGTTCATTTTCCATCGAAGCCTTAGTGTTATCTTAATCCTGAATTTCTTCAAGATGAATTTTACTCCCACTAGTTTTTCTAGAAATAAATTCTCTTTCTAGAAAGACAGCATTTCTGGCAACAAACACCTTGCCAAGTGTGGGATTGTAAAAGTAATATCCCTTAGTTTCCTTGGGATATCCTACAAAATAATGTTGGGGATTGAATGCCCTCTAGAGGGGGGGGTGAATAGCCGCGTGACCGTTTGATGATGGAAATCGTTCGCGGTTGTCTCTACAATTTCGTTAGCGCAGCGGAATATAGAAATGAAAGCAATAACAAAATACACAACACACGAACACAATTATTTAACGTGGTTCGGAACCGCACGGTTCCTACTCCACGGATCGGGTTCGTACGAACCCTAGTGATGCCAATCACACACCACTATAAAACACTCCTTCTCAGAACAATCCGGAGGCGGAGAAACCTCGTACAAATGTTCTTACAACAATAAGAAGTAAATACAAGCAAAATATAAGAATGAAATACAATGCAAGTAAAGAAAACTACTTTACTAGAGCTTTTGATTTGCTTGCTTTTGTTTGTCTTGAACTAGCCTTGAAGGACTGGAAAAGCACCAACTCTTCCCCTTCAAATCGCCCAAGAAAAACTGATGATTGAGCCTTCCACGAACAGCTGCTTTTATCCTCCATCGGGGATTTCCGCGGGCGATCCGCCATAAGTCCTCCCGATCGCCAATATCAGGTGAGACAACCCAATCCACGCTGGACAAGTTCCGGACTCACCACCGATCGCCAACATTGGCGGCCGATCGCTAACGCCGTAGTCGATCGCCGATCGGCTACGGGCGAGAGCGCTGCTTTCGACACTCAATCGGGCAATGACTTCCATCCATGGCGCGATCCAAGAATAATCGCTTCCAATGAGCCGATCGCCAAGGCACTTTCACCTTGAATAGCGGTTGAGTTTAGTCGACTCACGGCAATGAACCGGCCATAATGCTGATCGCGCCAACCTCAATAATGAGGTTTTAACCCAAGTATGGTGCCCCCATACTTGCTAGACCACCCTTAGCCTAGACCTAAGCCTTCTAGCCACCTCCATCAGCCTCACGCCTCTCGGATCCCTCCAAGTCAACCATGACTTGTTCATCCATCGCGCTAGCCTTCAGATACTTCCATCGGCTATGTCATGCTAACGGTGTCTACACCGCCAAGGCCCATTGGACTTATGCCGCCAAGACTCCCGCTTGGACTTTACGCACCAATATCAATCCCCTTGGACTTCCCAAATGCCAAGACTCAAGCTTGGACTTTCCCTTGCCAACCCATGTTGGACTTTCCATGCCAAGACCCATGCTTGGACTTTCCATTTGCCAAGACCAATGCTTGGACTTCTCATTTGCCAAGACCCATGCTTGGACTTCTCATGCCAAGTGCTCAAGACTTGGACTTTCCATTTGCCAAGACCCATGCTTGGACTTCTCATTTGCCAAGACCCATGCTTGGACTTCTCATGCCAAGTGCTCAAGACTTGGACTTTCCATTTGCCAAGAGTCCCACTTGGACTTTCCATTGCCAAGTACCCATGACTTGGACTTTACCTTGCCAAGACCCATGCTTGGACTTTCACATGGTCAACCCTGGTCAACCATCAACTCAATTATAACCTGGGTCGATTGTATAAACAATCTCCCCAACATATTAACCGACATTAATGTCAAACATCAAAGCCAAAACACTTTGTTCAAATATACTTTGTCAAACATCAAAACATCACTCGAGTCAAACTTGAGTCCTGGTCAATCGTGACCTGGGCCGATTGCACCAACAATCTCCCCCTTTTTGATGTTTGACAAAAACCAAACAAATCATGAGTTAGAGCACTAACTCAAATCCCTTACCAATTATCCCAAATTGGTAAACACTCACCAAATGTTCTCTCCCAAACATTTCCAAAACATTCTCCCAAACATTCTCCCCCGAACATTCTCCCCCTTTTTGACTAACATCAAAAAGGTTTTCTCTCCAAGGAGGTCAATGTCTCATGTCCCAATGAGATCTTACAATCTCCCCCTTGATCAAAAATACCTAGGATGCCTACCATCTTCCTAGTGATAAGTCCCATATCACTCAAGAGAGGCAATCCTATCTCACTCTCCCAATTTCCAAATTGGGTATCAAACACCCATCAATTTTTCAATTGATAACATTCTCCCCATAAAAAAAACATCCATCATTCCAAGATGGATACCTCCCCCTAAAGGCTTGCTTCCCCTTTGACCATTGCACCAACAATGTCCTTGGAAAGCCCCTAAGCCAATAGGAACTCTAAACCATCAAAATTAAGGTTCTAAGTTCAACATAGAACTTTTACTCACCCTAAATTTGATACTTTGACCTAACATAACTCCCAATCCATATCCAATGGATTTTCACCCTTCATAATGCTTCCCAAAGCATATCCTAGGGTTAGGAGTGGTTAGGGACCTTTACCATAGCTGAAAACGGGCTAAACAAACCTTGTTAACCCAAAATCAGACCTGGCAATGACTCGATAGTAATCGAATCTATCCATCACCGATCGCTAATTAATAAGCCGATCGTAGCTCAAATTAATTTCATATCATCAATTTTAGAAATTCATAAATAATTATACGTATATCAAAAAATCATGAAAATTCATACGTATAATACTTATGACCAATACAATGGGTGAAAAATGTTTTAAAATTATTTTACCCATAAAATATCGAAATTGATACAAATTTCAAAAGTGAAGAAAACTTCTACGTTTTTGGCTCACTTTGTATCAATCTCATCAATGGTGATTGCTATCAAAAGATAGACTTCACCAAGGTTTTCTAAATTGATTTTAAAATGATTTTGAAAACCTTATTTTGGATCATATTCCTTGGGCTCTATGTACATGACTTGTACACAAGCTTTCCCAATGATCCACAAATAAAATTAGATGAGTTTTAGTTCATCTAGATGCAAAAACTATGCACCTTGAACTCAACTCATATCCTAGCATCTCACATGTATCTAGGGTGTGTAAATACACATACATGTCAATTGGATGTGAGATGTGGGTTTTGTTCTCCCTAAACTAGGGTTTCATGCATTTTTCTAAGGCAACTTTACTTGATTCCCTTATAAATGGGACTCCAAGTCATGCCATAGTCCTTAAATCAATTTTAATCAATTTAGATGCATGAAAATGATCATGGCATTAATGAAGATATAAATAAGTATATGCTCATAATCATGATGTCATGGCATATGATATAAAAATAATCATACATGACATTAACCTAAAACCTAAGCATACTCATGACATATAAAATCATAGAAATAGGCATGATGTCATGACATGGCATATGGCAAACAAGCATGGCATATAAAATGTATAGGTATAATAATACCTAAATTTTAATATTAATTGCCATTTGTTGAGACTTGTTGGGATTTAAACATATTTTGCCATATTAACCTAATCTCCCTAGTGTGCCAAAAACCCAAAATGGCACACCAACCTCTAAACCTAAATTGTGCCAAAAAGATCATTTTATCAAACTTCATAATTAATATTGGCACATCCTAAAATCTTTTAGGATTAAAAACTCAAATGTATTTTCAAGGTAACAATAACCTTGAAAATGACCTAAAATGCCACCTTTACCATGGTTAGGTTAACTACCCTTCCATTTAAAGTTGGCACCCTAACCCATTTAGCGTGAATCAAACACGCCTTAGGAACCCAAAACCGATTTGAGCTCCTAGGGTTAACTAGGTATTCCTTAGGATAACCTCCTAGATACCTTCCTAATGACCTTCCTAGGCTTATTAGCCTTGGTCATTTGGGTCTTGCCTAGGTTAACCTTAGGATTGCCTCCTAACAACCTTCTTAGTAGCCACCTTAGGTTTCCTAGAAACCCTAGCCACTAGGCATACCCTTTGGTCAACTCTAGGATGACTTCCTAGTAACCTTGGTCTTCCTAGACCTAGTTAGTGTTCCATAATCTAATGGAACACTATGGTAAGCCACCTTAGGCTTAGGTTTGTGACCCAAACCTTGTTTGCCCTTGGTTGACTTTTGACTCTTAGGTCCTTGGTGTTGACTTTGACTTTTGGACCTTGACTTTAGATCATTTGACCCTTTAAATTGATTTTGTATAATTTTAAGGGTCTTCTCAAGTTTTTCAAGCCTTGACCTCAAGACTTGATTTTCCTGTTCTAATTGCCCAATTTTAGAGTTTTGATTTAAATCATGGGCATTTGACTTTCTCGGCATATGCCTAGTCCATTTTGGATTAAAACCTAGATGTTCCCCTATTTTCTTAATTGATTCCCTAGGTAGAATATTTTTAGGGATATATGACCTAGAGGTGTTCTTAGGTAAATTATTTTTAGGGACATTAGTCCCAAATTTCTCCCTATTTCCTAATTGGACACTCTTAGCTCCTAAGCAAAAATACTTGTTCCTATTAGCATGCTTTTCATAAATTGCAAGTGAATTGAAATCCCTAGCATGCTTTTGCTTATAAATTGAAGAAGGAGCAAAATTAGAAGTTACCCTAGGGTTTGCCTTAGCCCCTACATATGATGCTCCATTTTGAGTCTTCTTGTCCCCCTTCTTGCATTGACTCCGGAAGTGTCCCGGTTGTCGGCACTTGAAGCAAATTACTTGTTCTTTGCTTCTTTGACTTTGGGCACCGACTTCCTTGATTTTTGGCACGGGTGGAGTCTTCTTAACCCGTTTAGGACACTTACTCTTGTAGTGTCCTTGCTACACTCAAAGCATATAATATGTATTTTATTATTAATTGACATGCTTGAGTTACCTAGGGTGGTGGAGACCGGAATTGAATTTTGGGCTTCTTCATCTTGTCCGGATGTCGAGGCTTCTTGGTATTGCTCCGGTGTTGAGGATGGTCTCTCCTCCTCAATAATAGAAGTGGATGCTTCTTCCACTTCCTCCACCAATCCGGAAGTTGATTCCCTATCAACTTCGGACTCCTCAAGCTCTTTTGATGGAGATGTGCTTGCTTGAGCTTGAGAGGGTGTGCACTCCTCTTCTTCTTCTTCTTCTTGTTGAATTGATGATGAGTTTTCATGGAGCTTTGCCACTTGGCTCCATAGCTCCTTGGCATCTATATAATTCCCTAACATACACAAGATATTGTTAGGTATTAACTCAACCAAAAACTTTATTACCTTGGTGTTTTTCTCGAAGGCTTGGACTTGCTCTTCGGTCCATCTCTTCTTTTTGAGGAAACCACCTTTTGGTCCTCTTGGCAATTCAAAGCCTTCCATTAAGAGAGACCATTCTTCGAAGTCCCTCATCATTAGGTAGTCTTCGATCCTTGCCTTCCATTGACTAAATCCTTCTTGTCCATAGAAAGTATAAGGGATAGGTGTGTTGATATCCCATCCAAGCTTGTCTTGGAGTTCCATCTTCACCCTCTAGTGTCTTGCTCCCGGTTGTTAATCCGTTGAAGAGCCACCAGGCTCTGATACCACTTGTTGGGGATTGAATGCCCGCTAGAGGGGGGGTGAATAGCGGCGTGACCGTTTGATGATGGAAATCGTTCGCGGTTGTCTCTACAATTTCGTTAGCGCAGCGGAATATAGAAATGAAAGCAATAACAAAATACACAACACACGAACACAATTATTTAACGTGGTTCGGAACCGCACGGTTCCTACTCCACGGATCAGTTCAGATAACCCTAGTGATGCCAATCACACACCACTATAAAACACTCCTTCTCGGAACAATCCGGAGGCGGAGAAACCTCGTACAAATGTTCTTACAACAATAAGAAGTAAATACAAGCAAAATACAAGAATGAAATACAATGCAAGTAAAGAAAACTACTTTACTAGAGCTTTTGATTTGCTTGCTTTTGGTTGTCTTGAACTAGCCTTGAAGGACTGGAAAAGCACCAACTCTTCCTTCAAATCGCTTCAAGAAAACTGATGATTGAGCCTTCCACGAACAGCTTATCCTCCATCGCTGGATTTCCGCGCCGATCGCCATAAGTCCCCGCCGATCGCTAACATCAGAGCGTGAGACAACGGCTCAATCCACGCTGGACAAGTTCCAACGGGACTACCACGATCGCCAACATTGGCGCCGATCGCTAACGCCGTAGTCGATCGCCTACGGCTACGGAGCGTTTCTGTGCTCGACACTCAACCGCGCCGATCACATCCATGGTACGATCGCCAAGAATAATCGCTTCCATCGAGCAATAATCGCTAAGGCACTTTCACCTTGAATGGCGAGTTTGAGCTCTGTCGACTCACGGCAATGAACCGCCATAATGCTACGATCGCCAACCTCAACAATGAGGTTTTAACCCAAGTATGGTTCCCCCATACTTGCAAGACCACCTTTAGCCTAGACCTATGCCTTCTAGCCATCTCCATCACCACGCCTCCGGATCCCTCCAAGTCATCCATGACTTGTTCATCCATCGCGCTAGCCTTCAGATGCTTCCATCGGCTATGTCATGCTAACGGTGTCTACACCGCCAAGGCCCATTGGACTTATGCCGCCAAGACTCCCGCTTGGACTTTACGCAGCCAATATCAATCCCCTTGGACTACCCAAATGCCAAGACTCAAGCTTGGACTTTCCCTTGCCAACCCATGTTGGACTTTCCATGCCAAGACCCATGCTTGGACTTTCCATTTGCCAAGACCCATGCTTGGACTTCTCATTTGCCAAGACCCATGCTTGGACTTCTCATGCCAAGTGCTCAAGACTTGGACTTTCCATTTGCCAAGACCCATGCTTGGACTTCTCATTTGCCAAGACCCATGCTTGGACTTCTCATGCCAAGTGCTCAAGACTTGGACTTTCCATTTGCCAAGAGTCCCACTTGGACTTTCCATTGCCAAGTACCCATGACTTGGACTTTACCTTGCCAAGACCCATGCTTGGACTTTCACATGGTCAACCCTGGTCAACCATCAACTCAATTATAACCTGGGTCGATTGTATAAACAATCTCCCCAACATATTAACCGACATTAATGTCAAACATCAAAGCCAAAACACTTTGTTCAAATATACTTTGTCAAACATCAAAACATCACTCGAGTCAAACTCGAGTCCTGGTCAATCGTGACCTTGGCCGATTGCACCAACAAATAACACTTATCTGATTTGGGTCCTAGTTTATCTGAGACTTGATGTCTAACATAATCTTCACAACCCCAAATCTTTATAAAAGACATTTTGGGACTCTTCCCAGTCCATAACATGTATGGTGTCTTTTCTACGGCTTTTGATGGGACGCGATTAAGTGTGAAAGCGGCTGTCTCTAGAGATAAACCCCAAAAGGAAGTAGGTAGATCAGTCTGACTCATCATTGATAGTACCATATCTAATAGAGTACGATTTCTCCTTTCAGATACACCATTCCATTGTGGTGTTCCAGGTGGAGTGAGTTGGGATATTATCCCACACTCAGCCAGGTGATCACGAAACTCTTGACTAAGGTATTCACCACCTCGATCTGATCGAAGTAGCTTAATACGCTTACCAAGTTGGTTTTGTACTTCATTCTTGAATTCTTTGAACTTTTCAAAGGATTCTGACTTATGTCTCATCAAATATAAGTAGCCAAATCTACTCATATCATCAATGAAAGTAATAAAGTACTTATAGCCTCCTGCTTCGACATTGAAAGGGCCACATACATCGATGTATGAGTCCTAACAAGTCCGTCGCTCTCGCCATGTCCACTAAATGGAGTTTTAGTCATCTTTCCTAAAGACAAGATTCGTGATACCTCATATGATTCAAAATCAAATGAGTCCAATAATCCATCTTTATGGAGTTGGGATATGCGTTTTTCATTTATGTGACCTAGGCGACAGTGCCAGAGATATGTTTGGTTCAAATCATTCGATTTGAACCGTTTGGTATTTACGTTATATATTGGGTTTTCTAAATCTAGAACATAGAGACCATTCATAAGTGGTGCATTACAATAGAACATTTCATTCAAATAAATGGAACAACATTTGTCCTTTATTATAAAAGAAAAGTTTTTCTTGTCTAAACAAGATACAGAAATTATGTTCTTTGTCAATGCAGGTACATATAAGCACTCCTCTAGTTCTAAGATAAGCCTAGTGGGCAAAGACAAAGAATATGTTCCTACAGCTACAGCAGCAACTTTTGCGTCATTGCCTACTCGTAGGTCCACTTCGCCTTTTGCCATTAGTCTACTATTTCTCCCCACGCACATTAGTACAAATATGAGATGCACATCCGATCTAATACCCATGTAGAAGAAATAGATAGATTAACTTCTATAACGTATACCCGAGGCGTAAGTCCCACTTCTTTTTCTTCTTTACTTCTCAAGGTAGACTTTGCAGCCCGCCTAAAGGTCCGGCCTCACCAAGAATGGAAACAGTCCCCTTCCTTAGGTACTTTACCTTTACCCTTTGAAGTGGATGAATTGGCCTTGCCTTTGGCTTGGGTCTTACCCTTACCTTTACGCTTACCTTTGTCCTTTTTGACCATTAGTACGTTACTAACTTTCTTCTTGAGATTCGGTTCAGCAGTTCTTAACATGCTGAGAATCTCAGGCAAAGGCTTATCAATTTCATTCATGTTATAATTCATGACGAATTGATTATATGCTTTCGGCAATGATTGCAGGATAACATCGGTTGCCAATTCTTGGCTAAGTGGAAAACCTAGTCTTTCAAGGTTCTCAACGTACCCTATCATTTTAAGTACGTGAGTTCCTACAGGTGTTCCTTCTTGCATCTTGCATGCAAAAAGAGCCTTAGACACTTCAAAACGCTCGTGCCTAGCTTGTCCTTGATATAGTTGTTTCAAATGCTCAACCATATCATAGGCATCCATGTTCTCATGTTGCTTCTGAAGCTCAGAGTTCATGGTGGCAAGCATAAGACATGACACATCTAATGCGTCATCTTGATGCTTCTTATAAGCATCTTTTTCAGCACGAGTGGCCGCAGGGGCGGGTGTTTCAGGGGTAGACTGCTCTAGGACATACAATTTACGTTCTTGCTTGAGGATAATCCTCAAGTTCCTATACCAGTCTAGAAAGTTAGCTCCATTGAGCTTGTCTTTCTCAAGGACAGATTGCAAGTTGAGGGGGTGTGTCGTGTTAGATGACATGGTGATCTACAACAATAAAATGCTTAATTAAGTATCATACCTGAGTCATTTAATTAGGCCTTTAATTAAATGAGGTTCCCACTAAATTCTCATAGCTTTGATATAAGCTAATCATTGATGTAGGTAAACACATTTTGCTTACATCATTAGCTTCTATTTAGCTATAAATTTATATGGGATAAAGATCCACATCATACTTCGTCTTGAGTTAGCTTTGGCTAATCGCCCAAGACGTAGTATGATTAGGTAGGCAATCTTTTGCCAATTACATCTGATTTAACTCTTTAATAGCTTTGGTTAAGTTTAGATTAGTTTAGTGCTTATTCCTAAACCAGCTTCCAGGCTGTGGCGAGGCACAGGGGCCTTCTTGGATATCGGAGCAACGACCACTTCTAAGACAAAGCTGATGTTCGGAAATCACATAAAACTAATTTTAAAACTTATGTTCAAAGCTAATATATGCCTCTACTTTCTTAACTAATTAAGAAAAACTTAATTAAGTCTTAACCAAGTTTGATAGCGGGACATCACGATTGTCCACTCGCACTCTTCCAAGATAAAATGCATTGCTTTGCTTTGGCAAACCCAATAACAAATGATCGAGGAAGTAGTGAGTACCAAACTTTGGTAGGCATATCGTATTTGACTTATTAAGAAATAAACTTAAACATGCATCACATACATATTAGCATACATCACATATAAGCTAAATTAACATGCATCACATACAAGCTAAATTAACATGCATCACATACATATTAAACTAAGTGTGTCATGGTTATGGCCCTTATTCTACAATCTTC
The DNA here is from genome assembly GCA_025175895.1 of Wurfbainia villosa. NCBI lineage: Eukaryota > Viridiplantae > Streptophyta > Magnoliopsida > Zingiberales > Zingiberaceae > Wurfbainia > Wurfbainia villosa. Next base: position 28,900,300 of record CM045992.1, on the reverse strand, counting down.
TCAAGCCAATGAAAAGATTGATTGGTCAACCTAGGGATAGCATCTTCTCCCAAGTGCTTCCTTTTGGTTGTCTTGTGTTGTTGACTTCCTCCTTGCAACCTCATCTTCCAATGGACCCTCCATCTTTATTTTGTATATTACAAAAGGAGAAATACTCGAGTTACATTCGAGTCTAAAACTAATTTTACAACAAGAATTTTTAGGAGGAAGGCACGACACGTAGGCCGTATTAATAATTACAACACATTCACAAACTTTTGGGACTAGGCCATAACCATGCACCATGTCATTTTAACCTTTTAAAAGACATCGGATATTTTATTATGTTTGAAAAATTGCTAATGCAATTATCAACTCATAATAAAATTTATCCTACTTCTATATAATATATAAAATAGAGAAAAGCTATTTTATACGATCTTTCGCAAGTGGATCTGATACCACTGTAGGGATCTTATATGCAAAATAGCATATGCGCAACGGAAAATAGGATCCCCTCCAAGTGATCCTTACGAAAGAAAACTCATATAAAAGTAAGTTTCTCTAAAACCAAACCTATCTTATAAGAGAGGATTACCTTTGTTGCGTGCCCTTGTTAATCCCGCTTTTCCTTTTGGTTGTTGGATCTTTAGCACGTTCAAATGTCCGTGCCTCTATATGTATCCACACGAGCAAGCTCTTGTCTCACAAAAGAAAAACTAGAAGAGCTCTCCTTTACTTCTTGCTAGAGAAGTCCCTAAAGGAGAGGAAGGGAGGGAAAAGGAGAAAGGCAATCAATTGCATTGAAACATAATCAAACAAGGAGTTACTCCTTGTTTGGTCGGCCACATGTGGAGAAATCCAAAGGTCAAAAAGCCCTTTGTCTCCTTCCACCTCATCAAGCTTAGGTGGCATGCTTATGTGGCATGCTTGTGTGGCATTCATGCATGTTGAATTAATCTTATTAATTCAATAAGCTTATGTTATCATATTGAATTAATCTCATTAAATCAATAAGGTAACATATTGAATTAATCTCATTAAATCAATAAGCTAAAATTCTCATTAAGCTTAAAGTCCAAAAACCATTTTGTACTTAAGTTTATTCCCAAATTATTCTAGTCAAACTAGAATACTCTAATTCTTCTAATCATCATGCTCTTTGTGTGTGACCCTATAGGCTCTCATAACGTTGGCAGTGGATCTAAACTCTTTTAGATACACAAGAAATGAGCGGCATCTAGCAATACATCATTGCTACCCAAGTTACGAAATAAGTCAAGATCCGACTAACCTTTCCGTGACTACTATAATATATGACCGTGTCCTTCTATCCTTGATATCAGATTGACCAATGAGGCATAGACTGTGTCATCCTCGATCAATCTATGTGTTTCTTGATCCCTGAGTAAGCTAACTCAAACAAATGAGCTCAATATCTCATATTGACTCATTCGAGCATGGCCATGCGTTTTAGTAGTTCTACTCAATCAAGGGGCCCACATATATCACTCCCGTCATATGGGAGGGATAGATCCCATCTACATCACTCACATCCCTCCGCATAATTTGTTATATACCCAGTAATCGCCTTTATGGTCCACCCAGTTAAGGGTGACGTTTGACGATACCAAAGTACATAACTCCTTATGTAGGGAACCGTAGTGACTTCAGGTTTGAGGATTATTCATACCAATAGTCACATGAGAAAGTTTATGACACTCATATGACGATCCATGAAACTTTCTCATGGCGGGTCAGTTCAGTATATATTCTCTAATATATACCCATGTGTCAACTTGATATCATATATCCATGACTTGTGAGATCAAGTCATCAATTGACCTACATGCTAGTCTTTATGTATTAATATTGCCCTTGCATATTAATACTTGACTAGGAACATTTAGGAAAGTGTTCTCTATAGCCTCTCATAATCAATTCTGCCAATTGATGTGCTGTAGATAAGAACCTACTTTTCTAGGGCATTATTATATATTTAATTTAGCTGGCACAAGCAAGACGTAAATATATAATAACCAATCCTTTGCCTTTATAAAATATGATACAAAATGTTCCCTATTCAACCATCACATGATTGGTTCTAAGGCTATAACTAACATTTAGACCCCCTCCGGAATCGACCCCACTCCGTATCCAAAGCAACCACACTACCTTACCACCGCGCCATCCCCGTTGAAAATATATGAAATATCCAACCATGATCTTTGGGCAATATGTCTATGAATTAAACATAAGCCTTCCCCATGATTGGTCTATTATTGCTATTTTGATACCTTAAATGACCATTTAAATGCCATAGGCATTAGTGGACATTTGTATCATCCTAACATCTCACCCATGCTAAGTTTTCAATCAAAGTAGCCTATGGTGAGTGTGAAATGCATCCTATAGGGTATTTGTATATACTTAACCATTATATTCATGCAATTTTATCAAGGTTAAGTATCACCCTAACAATCCACATGATCATAATGACATATATGAATGAATTACACATTATGATCATTAAATACATGTATTCATTGAATTGTTATCATGCATTAGGTATTATATCATGATAATAAGTAAATATCACCTAAGGCATGATTTAAATCCTATTTCTCATGATGATGTGCCAAATCATAAATCATGATTGCAAACATTCATAGCAATTTCATTAATTATCATGATTTAAGTATTATTATCTATTTATAGGCACGTTATCATCACCTAACACTATTTCAAAATGTTGTCCCGCCATCCTAAGTCAACCAAAATATGATATAGGTCAATTGCATTTGGTTGACTGTCCTAGGGTTTTCTTAACCCTTAAGGATGGATTTTGGAACCCAAAATAAGTTCTTGCCTATTGGGTTCACTTGATACTCCTTAGGAATCCATTTCCTAGCTATTACTTTCTTCTTATCTTGTCCCCTAGAAATTAGGCATTTATAGGCCTTTTCATTTTTCTTTTTTTGTATCCTAGGCCTTTCTTATTGAAGCTAGCTCTTTGGCTCCCTATGATCATGTTCAAGGTGTTGGAGCCTATTGTAAACTTTTCTAGGGCTTTGGTTAAATAATCTACTTTCTCTCTTAAAGCCCTATTTTCTTCTAGGCATGCATCATTAACATCAAATGACATATATTTATCATGTGAACATGCATCATCATCATCATCATTAAAACATGCTTTTTCTAATTTTTGCTCTAATTCCTTAATTTAGTCAAGCATGCTTTTGTTCTTTTTCTTGGCTCTAAATAAGTCCTTAGTGAGGCTAGAAATCATAGACATAATTTGCTTAGGGGGTAGATTTGTTACCTCACTTTACAAATCCTCTTCTTCGGATGAGGATGATGTAGAGGCTCCCCCTTCACTTGAGCTCTCTCCACTTGAGCTTGATTCTTCATTTTCGGTGGAGGAGCAATCCAAATCATCAAAAGTCATTAGTGCTAAATTTGAGTAGACATGTTCTTCTTCTTCTGATGAAGATGAGGAAGCAAGGTCATCCCATGTCTTTGCTTTGAGAGTCATGGCCTTTCCTTTTTCCTTGACCTTCTTTTCTTCTTCCTTCTTTTTACTCCCCTTTTTCTTTTTCTTTTCTTCTTTCATCTTCCTCTCTTCTTTTCTCTTGTTTAGGAGAGGACAATTGTCCCTTATGTGCCCCTTTCCTTGGCAATTGTAGCATATGACCTTCCCCCTAGGTCTTCTTCTCCTATCATGAGATTTATTAAATTGAAAACCTTTTAAAGCACATCTTACCCTCCTTACCATATAGGCTTCTTCGGTGCTATCCATGGAGGAGGAGGAAGACGCTTCGTCATCGGAGGAGGAGGGGATCTCTATCTTCTTCTTCCCCTTGTTTGCTATCAAAGCTACTCCTCTTGAAGGTTGGATTCTTGGCTCTTCTTGTATTCCTTCAAGCCTCGTTTCGTGGATCTCCATTGTTGAGAAAAACTCCTCCAAGGTACTTACTTCCAAGTTCTTGGAGATGTAAAACGAATCCACCATGGAGCTCCATCTTGAGGACCGGGGAAAGGCATCTATGGCCTTCATTACCATATCCCGGTTGGAGAGCTTTTCTCCTACACTTGTTAGCCCAATTAAAATTTCTTTAAATCTAGAATGCAAAGAAGTTACCTTTTCTCCCTTTTCTAATTTTATGGTGGATAGTTGGGAGCGGAGAAGGTCTCTCCTTGCAAGTTTGGCTTCCGAGGTGCCTTCATGAAGCTCCACTAGCTTCTCCCACATCTCCTTTGCACTAGAACACTCCCCTATCCTATTTACTTCTTGTTGAGGGAGCACATTGTAGAGATGATGCTTGGCCTTTGAATTTTCCAAATACTCCTCTCTATGTCTTTTGCTCCATCTCGATTTTTTCAATGGCTCCCCATCTTCGTTCCTAGGCAACTTGAAACCGTTTTCCATTATTAAAAGGATTTCAAAGTCGGTTTCGAAGAATACCTTCATTCGCTTCTTCCACCAAGAGAATTCGCCATCGAACTTCGGTGGGTGGATGTTGGAGCCGGCCATTTTGAATGTTGCTTGTTGTGGCGGTTAGTCCTTGACAAGCTTTCCATGGCTCTGATACACTTGTTGGGATCAAACTACTTAGAGGGGTGAATAGCCCTCGCTCATAGATGTCGAATTTACCTGCACTATACACAAGATTAGTGCAAGCGGAAATAATAAAACAAGACAAGCAAATAAACAAAAGAGAATACAAACAATAACACTGAGATGTAACGTGGTTCACGGCTATGCCGCTAATCCACGGTCCGATTCGTCCAAGGTGAATCACTCCTCCAAATCCACTAGATCTCTCCTTTGCACAAAGCTAGGTGGAGGTAACCTCTTTACAATCTCTCTTCTTACAATAGAATGGAAATAAAGCAAGTAAGAAGAGTGGAAATCGTGTATGGCACTTTGGGAGAGGTTTAGAGCTCAAGCATTAGCCTCCCAAAGCCCCATCCTCTTCTTTTTTATAGAGGAAGAGGGTTTCTTCCCGTTGACACAGGATCAGTCGACTGATGCCCTCGATCAGTCGACTGATCCCGTACCCGTTGCCCAATAACAGCCGCTTTCCATGTTGGACTCCATCCAACGGTATTGGCATCAGTCGACTGATATTACCATCAGTCGACTGGTGCTCGATCAGTCGAGTCCTCAACGAGGTCGACTCCATTATGTGCCCATGCACGGCCATCACCGATCGTCGTCCCTTGGCGCCGACCGATCCTTATCCGTCGACCGCCCATGCCATCACCGACCGATCAACTTGATTCAGCTTGACTTAAACCAATGATCGAACCATCGACTCGCAGAGCAATGACCGCCGATGTTATGGCAATGACCGCCCATGCCATGGCAATGATCGTGTCGGGAAATCCCATCTGACACTTAGCCAAAAGGCCAAGTTTCACCTAAGAGCTACCCCTTCCCGGGTTACATTTGCTTACTCTCATCTCTCGGAGTTCCTTGCCTTTGAAGTTCTCTTTGTTCTCGGCCACGTCCCTCGACAGCATCAGGCGCATGACTCTGCAATGCTCCTTCGCGTCTCTTGCCTCAAAGTCTACTTCCTCCGGCTTCACTCCAAGCTTCTCGTCCGACGGTCCCTCAGATGCTCCAAGCGCACGACTTCCGCAAAGCAATCCTTCACCGACTCAAGGGCCGAGTCATGAGATGTGAAACTCGCCACGGCTCCATGTGTGAATTACTAAGTCCTGCATGACTTCAATACACATATCAAATCAACATAACAAACTAACTTAAACCCTTTGCCACACACATCAAAACCTAATCATGGCAAGAGATTGCCCTAACACATTTGACTAATGAGGGTGGGAGTCGACTAATATCTGATTCAGTCGACTGCCCAAGCTAATTCGGGTAAACCATGGTGGTTAGGCCCATGTTCAGTTATGTTTTGGTCCCCTAACTAGTCCTAACCCTAGGACATGATATGGAGAGCATTTGAAAGGCTGGAAATTCATTGGATATGGATTAGGAGAAGTGTTTAGGGTGAGTATCAATTTTAAGTTGGATGGAAGTATATTGTTAAACTTTGCCTTAATTTTGATTGTCTAAATGTTTCTATTAGCTTAGGGACTCTCCAAGGATATTGTTGGTGCAATGGTAAGGGGGAGCAAGCTTTTAGGGGGAGGTATCCATCATGGGAAGATGGATGTGTATTTTTCCTTATGGGAGAAAAATTTGGTTGCCTTTCTTAAGTGATTTGGGACTTATCACTAGAAATATTGTAGGCGTGTGTTCCTCCAAGGGAGAGATTGTAAGATCTCACTGGAATATGAGACATTCATACCCTTGGGGAGGACCTTTTTGATGTATGTCAAAAAGGGGGAGAAGTTACCAATTGGGATAGTTAGAATTCTCATTGGGATGTGAGAATTGCACATTGGGGATAATTGGTAGACTTGGGTTTGAGGTTTTGTCGAACATCAAAAAGGGGGAGATTATTGGTGCAATCGGCCCAGGACTCGAGTTTGACTCGAACTATATTTTTATGTTAGACAAAACACATCACATGGGATTGTCATGGGAAGTCCAACATGGGTTAGCCACATAAATCCAAGTGTGTAGCCTTGGTGCTATTGGGAAAATCCAAGGATAGGGCTTGGTGTGGAAAGTCCAAGCATGAGGCTTGGCATGGAAAATCTAAGCATGAGGCTTGGTGTGGAAGTCTTGAGGACTTGGCAAGTTCACTAGGCTCGAGGTCCTTGAGTTGGTGAAGGATGGCATTGCGAAGTCGTGCACTTGATGCATCCGAGGGACCGCCGGACAGGGAGCGAATGGAGTGAGGCCCAAGGAAAGCAAACTTTGAGGGCAAAAGACGCAAAGGATGGCATTGCAAAGTCGTGCGCTTGGTGAATCCGAGGGATGTAGGCCGAGGGAAGAGAGATTCGATGGGGAACTCCATGAGAGGATGAGGTGGACTTGTCCAAGTGGCAAAGACTGAGTGTAGGAGGCTCAAACGTGATGTTTGAGGGTTTACCCGACAGTTGGATGCTCAAACAACTTGGTGTTTAAGGTTTTATGCGACATCAGTCGACTGACATAGGTGTCAGTCGACTGCTCTAAGTCAACTAGGTTCGATCGTGTCCGATCGACTGTGTTCGGGCCGATCACCGATCGCCGACAAAGATCACCCATTGATGAGAGATATCAGTCGACTGATCGAGGTGTTTTCGGCCACATAAGGTCTTCCAGTCGAGTGGTCACCGCGACCACTCGACTGATGGGATCATCAGTCGACTGATGATGGATCCATTGGCATTTGTCCAGCGTGGATCGAGTCATTGTGAGACAATGGCTACAAGACTAGTCGACTGATGGTCACGATCAGTCGACTAATGGGCACAGAATCAGCTCTATGCAAGTTATAAATGGAGCTCAAGATGGAGGATTTCGCCAAGACTTTAAGGGTGATTTTGGAGGGGAATTACTGTTGCATTCCAGACCTTCAAAGCCAATCCAATGCAAGCAACAAAAAAGCATTCAAAGCAAAGAGTTGTAAAGTGTTCTTTACTTGTATTTCTTAGTGTCTTTGTATTAGCTTTAATCTTGTATATTACTATTTGTAATTTCTTGTACGAGATTTCTCCACCTCTGACGTGTTGTCGAGAAGGAGTGTTGTTAGTGTCATGCGCATAACACGAGCTCGTTGAGCTCACCCATGGAGTAGGAACCTTAAGGTTCCGAACCACGTATATCTTGGTGTATTGTGTGTGCTTTTGTGTATTTGTATATCTTGTTAGTATTATTATTGTTATTCTGCTGTGCTAACGAGAATCATAGACAAGTGACATGCAAGAACGAATGAATTCCACCGTACACGCGATAAAGGGCTATTCACCCCCCTCTAGCTGGCCACCTACGTTCCAACATTCTCCTATCATTAGATTTGTTAATTTAAAATTTTTCAATGCACGCCTTACCTTCCTTACCATATATGCTTCCTCATTGCTATCCATCAATGAGGAAGATGAATCTTCATTGTATGAGGAGGGTGTTTCCTTCTTCTTCTTCTTTCCCTTGTCGGCGATTAGTGCTAAACCCCTTGATGGCTTGATTGACTCTTCTATTCTTTCTTCAAGCCTTGTCTCATGCAATTACATGGTGGAGAAAAATTCTTCTAGAATTATTACCTCTAGATTCTTTGAAATATAAAAGGAGTCCACCATGGAGCTCCACTTAGATGACAAGTGAAAAGCGTCTATGGCCTTCATGATCATGTCCCGGTTGGAAAGGTTTTCTCTTACACTTGTTAAACCGGTTATTATTTCTTAGAATCGAGAATGTAAAGAAAGTACCTTTTCTCATTTTTCTAATTTTATGTTGCTTAATTGTGATCGGAGGAGGTCCCTTCTTGCAAGCTTTGCCTCGGAGGTGCCTTCAGGAAGTTCTATTAATTTCTCCCACATCTCCTTGGCGCTTGCGCATTCTCCGATCTGGTTGATCTCTTGTTGGGGGAGCACATTGAAGAGGTGGTGTTTTGCTTTTGAATTTGCCAAGTGTTCCTCCCTTTGCTTCTTTGTCCATCTTGACTTTTCTATTAACCTCCCTTCTTCATCCCTAGGTACTTTGAAATCATTTTCCATGATAAGCATAATTTCAAACTCGGTTTCGAAAAATACCTCCATATGCTTCTTCCACCAAGCGAATTCGCCCTTGAACTTGGGTGGATGAATATTGGAGCCGACCATCTCTTGTTGTGCTTGCGTTGGCGATTAGTCTACGACAATCTCCTCGCTCTAATACCACTTGTTGGAGGATCAGTGGCCGACTAGAGGGGGTAAATAGCCATAAATGAACTTCGATCACGTCTTGATTGTCTACGATTAGGTTAGCACAGCGGAAATATAATTCTAAAGTAAAACAATTAAGACAATGCAAAGAAACAAAGAATACAAATGCTAACAAGGCATGTAACATGGTTCACGACCCTTGCCGCTAGTCCACGACCCGATTCGTCCTAGGTGAATCACTCCTTTCTCAATCCACTAATCTCTCCTTTGCACTAAGCTAGGTGGAGGTAAACCTTTCTTTACAACACAACACTCCTTACAATATGATTTGAAAGAAATGCAAGGAGAAGGAGTAAAACTCGTGTAGGGAACTTAGGGGATAGTTGGGAGCATGAAGATTAACCTCCCCAAAGCCTACACCCTCTCTTTTTATAGAGAGGATTGATTTCTTCCCATTAGGGTTTCGCCAGTTGACTGCCGCAAGGCAGCAGCTGACTGTCGCCCTTCCAATGGCTCCTAACGCCATTTGAACCACACTCATTACGGTTCAATAGTCGCCTTGCCAGTCGATTGATGTGTCCATCAGTCCACTGATGCCTCCATAGGCGATTGATTTGTCGACTACGAGAGGTTCTGCGTGCTCAGAACTTCCTTCATCGATCATTGCCATCCCATCCGCAATCGATTGATGGTCGGGAGTCGATCGCCATGCTTAGCGTCATTGGCCAAAACCCACCAGTGGAACACCAGCCGAACCATTCGACTTGGAGCAATTGACTGCCATATCATGGAAGTCAACTAATGTCGGGTAAACCTCAAACAATTGACTTGTTTGAGCATCTGACGTCGGGTAAAAACCTCAACCCTCTTTGTTGATCATCTGCCACTTAGCCATTTTTCCATGTTTACCTATGAGCTACCCCGTCCCGGATTACAATTGCTCACACTCATCTCCCTTGGAGTCCCTCGCCTCGAAGCTCTCTTCGTCCTACCATGTCCCTCAAATGCACCAAGCGCACGACCTGGTAATGCCATCCTTCACGTTTGGCCATGAAGTCTGCTTCCTTGGCTTCACTCCAATGCTCCTCGTTCAGTGGTCCCTCGGATGAACCAAGCGCACAACTTTCGCAATTCCATCCTTCACCGACTCAAGGACCGAGTCATGAGATGGTGAACCCACCAATGTTATCACCATGTGTGAATTACTAGGTCCTGCATGACTCAACACACATATCAAATCCATAAACATCCTAACTTAAACCTTTACCACACATATCAAAACCACATCATACATGGGTTGATTGCCTTAACAAGAACTTTGTGCGGAGAGGATAGGTCGCATCCTCAGTACAGGAACAATCATAGGTGACAATCTGTCTAAGACTTCTGGAGAAAGGTCTAAGTCGAGATCAGATGGTACAGGACCGTCGCAATGATTACTATATAGTTCTTGTGCTAACCATGTGATGTAGGTAACTATTCAATCCATCAGTCGACTAGAGGAAAAGGGTAGTCGACTACTGGAAGCATCAATTGTTTGCTAATGAATATGGACACTTTGAATAAAGGTAAGATAAGAGTCACGAAATGAGGGATGATAAGCTTGTTTGACTCAGATTTGGATCCCAATGAGCTAGGGTTTGGAAGGCTATAAAAATAGAGGTAATGCTCCCTTCAAAAACCACTTGAAAGGCTCCAAAAGTACACCATCATTCCAAAGCTCTCTACGCCACGCGACGACATCGTAATGCCGACCGAGCTTCCATCATCTCATCATAATCGTCGATAGTTAATTTAATTAGTGTTTATTTGATTTATTACTTGCTAAGAGGAGATGTAGGTGTGTTACCTTCTCGTCTATATCCTTTGTTAGTACTTCATATCTGTTACCTCCAATGAGGAAGAGAGTTTTAGTAAATTGCCCTCGGAGGCAATCAAGGATCGTAGGGCCATAGAGTAGTAGCTGATATGCTGTGAACCAAGTAGAAATTCCATTGTGTACTTGTGTACTTTTGTTTGTGTTTTCCGCTGCAAGCTTTGGTTTTCAAACGAAAGAAGAGAAAGTTTTAAAATGCTATTCACCCCCCCTCTAGCGTTACTCGATCTTGCATCTCCAGCCTTTTCGATTTCTTCTCCTTTGTACGTTGAGCACCTCTCAACTTCCGACTCTACATGCTCTTGAGATGATGATGTACTCTCTTCTTCTTGAGCTTGAGAGGAAGACCACTCCTCTACTTCTTCACCCGGTGAAGGATTCTCATGGTACTTTATCAATTCGCTCCAAAGCTCCTTGGAATCATTATAGTTTCCTAATTTAGACAAGACATCATTAGGTTTTACATCACTTAGCATTTTGATTACCTTAAGATTTAACCCCTTGAGTTGTTCCTTGGTCCATTTCTCAACCTTGAAGATTCCACCCTTCTTGGTCCTTGGGAATTTGCAACCTTCTATCAAGGCGGACCATAGCTTGATATCCACTATCATCAAGAAGTTCTCAATCCTTATTTTCCATTGATTGAAACCCTCAAATCCATAGTCTTCGTAGGATGGTGGTGTGTTAATGTCATGGCCCAATCTAAGACTTGGTTCCATCTTGTCCTCTAGTGTTGCTTCCTTGGCGGTCAATCCATAGAAGAGCTCCTAGCTCCGATACCACTTGTTGAGAATCAGAAGTTGCTAGGGGGGGGGTGAATAGACATTACATAATTTCTTTCGATTGTGTGCTTGTCTACAATTGTTGTTAGCGCAAAAAAATACAAATACAAATAACAAATGAAAAACAAAAATACAAGCACAACACAAGGATATAATGTGGTTCGGAACCTAGGCTTCCTACTCTACGAGTTGAGCTTAAGTGAGCTCTAGTGATGCACACCACCACTACTAAACCTCTCCTTCTCTGAAAACAATTCGGAGGTGGAGAAACTTCTTACAAGGTGATTACAATAGTAATACAAGAAATACAATAAGTATACTAAGCAATAAGTAAATACAAGTAAAGAAAATTTTACCCAAAGAACGTTTGATTGCTTGCATGTTGATTGCTTTGGATTACTTTTGAAGGTATGGAATGCAACAACGCTTCCCTTTCAAAATCACCCCAAAAATCGTTGCAAAATCCTTCATCTCAAACTTCTTTTATAACCTGCATTAAGCTGATTTTGTGCCTAGTAGATGACTACCAAAAGGCACTAGTTGGCTGCTCTCCCATCCGTTGTCTCACAATGACTCAATCCACATTGGAACTTGCCCAATGGATACCCTAGCAGTCGACTGACCTTACCAGCAGTCGACTGCTTCTCAGTAGTCGACTGATCAGTTGACTACCAAAGCATCTATGCTCGTGTTCACTTAAAGAAGTTGACTACCATCCCTAAAAGTCGACTAATTAAGAAAATCGACTGCTCGTGTCCACAATGGCAGTCAACTACTAGAGCTTCACTCGAACAGTCAAAGCTCAGTCAACTACCAGACCAGTCAACTAGTCATAATCCTAATCGACTACTCTAAGTTGACTAAGCTGCCAAGTGTCAAACACTCGCTAGTCGATTGGTCCATAACTCCATACGACTGATAAACCTCAAACATAAGGTTTAACTCAAGTATGATCCCCTCATACTTGATAGACCACCCTTTGCCTAGACTTAAGCCTTCTAGCCACCTCTATCAACCTCATGCCTATCGGATCCCTCAAAGTCCTCCATGACTTTTTCATCCATACGCTAGCCTTCAGGTGCTTCTATCGGCTATTGTCATACTAACCGGGTCTACTTTGCCAAGGTACATTTGGACTTATGTCGCCAAGACAAAAGATTGGACTTTATGCCTCCAAACATTGGACTTATGCACCAAGACTACAACTTGGACTTTACGCCGCCAATATCACACCCGTGGACTTCCCAATTGCCAAGTATCCATACTTAGACTTTCACCGCCAAAGTTCATTTGGACTTACACCACCAAGATTACACATTTTGACTTATGCCACCAAAGTCCAAGTACCCATGACTTGGACTTTACCATTGCCAAAACTCATGCTTGTACTTTTTCTTTGCCAAGACCTATGCTTGGACTTTCCATGCCAAGACCATGCTTGGACTTCTCAATTACCAAGTACCCATGACTTGGACTTTCCATGAAAATCACATTGTCAATCGTTTTGTCAAACATCAAAATATTACTCGAGTTAAACTCGAGTCTAGTCAATCATGACCTGGGTCGACTGCACCAACAAGAAGTTCTAAGAATTATTCCTTTAATTATCTTCGAAGTGGCCCCACTTCTTTCTCACATAGGTGACTTCTCAAGGGTATTCAACACTACTCTCTTGGATCATTAAAGTTAGGTTGTTCCATTGAACCTAGTTCTTGGGATCTCCAATCTACATAGGTTGGGTTTCCTTTGCACCAACTTTCTTTATCGGCATTAAGACAATTCCTTGTGGTGAGCTTACAACTAACTCTCTATTTAATTCTTTGGTTAGCAGTTCTACTACGTTATCCTTTGATTTTACATAGTCAATAGAGATAACACCCATTGAGAGTAGTCGTCTAATAGTATTATGTCTATGATGCATATGTCTAGACTTACCATTATATAGATGGCTCTATGGTCAACCAATTGATGATTGACTATCACAATGTATGCAAATTATCGGCATAGGTTTCAACCATCTAGGAACATCTTCTAAGAGTTATCGTAGCCATTCAGCCTTTGCACCACATTTGTCAAGAGATACAAACTCAAATTTCATCGTGGAATTAGTTATTAGGTTTGCTTAGAAGATTTTCAAGAAATACCAACACCCTTCAAAGTGAATACATATCTACTCACACACTTCGAATCTTTTATGCCAGATATCCAACTCGCATCATTGTATCCTTCAATCATAGAGAGATATCTAGTGTAGTGAATATCATATACACAAGTATACCTCAAGTACCTCAGTATTCATGTTATCCCTTTCTAATGTTCAATACCTAGATTACTTATGTATCTATTCACTTTGCTCACTGCGTAGGCTAAGTCTAGTCGTGTACAATTCATCAAGTATATCATACTTCCAATCACTCTAGCATACTCTATCTGAGAGATACTCTCTCTTTGATTTTTTGATAGATGTTGACTCGTATCTATCAAAGTTCATGCCAATGCAATATTGATGCATGCGAATGCGACCTCAAATCTCACGACGGGAATAGTCGAGGACTCGAAGTGCGCAATCAACGCCTGTAAGTGCATGAATATCGTCAAGTAATAAAAAGATTATTGATCCCACAGGGACTGAGATTCAAGTATCGATTGGTTTAGTGACGTTATTGTTCAGAGTTCCATTCTAATGGTTGTGATGATGAGAGTTGTCGGCGACCCTAACTCTAGTACAGTGTCACACGAAGGAAGAGAAGGGTTGCTACGAGTCTTTTGAGGGAATTCTAGAATTTCAGTCTCGCTTGTGTGTCGCAAAATACGCTATCAATTGGGTATTATCTAGATGTCTAACTATGGTCTTATGGAAGGGACATCATACACTTCCCCGATGAACCTTCGCATCTATCAGGAACAACCTTTGCCATACCAAGTCGACCCCTGACTTTAGGATGGGATAGGCAGTACGAGGATGTCGATTCAATCCCTATGATGAGTCAGAACGTGTCCCGTTTCTGACTCTATCACACCCTTCTATCTACGATTAACGAAGATGAGTCCAACCCCTAGGTTCCTCCATAATTCTCCAAAATCTTTGATACGAGGGATGTAACCTGATGCACGCAAATGCGACCTCAAATCTCACGATGGATCCCGTGGAGGACTCGAAGCGCACACTCGCGCTCAATGCCCGCAAGTGCACGGATGTCGTCAAGTAATAAAAGATTATCGATCCAACAGGGACTGGGATTCGAGTATCGATTTGTTCAGTGATGTTATTGTTCGGAAGTCAAATCTAAAGGGTTGCGATTGTGAGGTTTGTTGATGGACTAAACTCTAGTATGGTGTCACACACAGGAAGAAAGGAGCTTGCCGCGAGATCTTTAAAAGGGATTCTAGGGCTTCAGTTTTGCTTGTGTATTGCAAAACATGATATCAATTGGGCATTGTCTAAACGTCTAACTATGGTCTTGTGGAAGGGACATCTTACACTCTCCCGATGAGCCACTGCATCTATCGGGAGCTATCTCTGCCTTACAAGGATGGGATAGGTGGTATGATGATGTCAAATCAATCCTTGCGACTAACCATTTGCAGTTCTATCGTATCCTTCTACCCACGGTTACAGAAGATAAGGTTTACCCCTAGTTCCTTATATAAATCTCCTAAATCTTAGATACAAGGGTTGTCACCCCTCGTATCGCCTAAGCACAGTAAATAGAAAACCAAATATACATAGATATTTGCATAAACAAATCCCAATTGCAAATTCAAACTCAAAGATGGAATTCAATTTGTAGTAACATGTCATACGCACACAAGCTACTCCCTAATCCTATAATCGAAGGAACTACTCCATAGATAGGAGAGGAGAATTACAAGGCATATTCATGTTCAGACTAATCATAAATAAAATGCAAGAACAGGAAGTTACAATGTCGATGTGGCCTTCTCTCCAATGTTGAAGTGCAGAACTTGGATCTCCGACGACATTATTTCTCCCCATTGTGAGTTCCCAAAGCTTTTTAGGGCTTCGGTGTGTCGTCCCAGCCATCGTGCCTCTCCCCCTAGGGTTTGGGCAGAGCTCTCCTTATATAGACATCGCATCGAATCACTGCAAAATCCAAAAAAAACCCTAGTCGCGTCAATCTACTGGGCTGCCACACGACTATGTGTTTCCACACAGCCAGGCCATGTGTGACCCTGGGGTGGCTGATCTCGCCCATTGGACACGGCCGTGTGTATCCACATGCCATGGTTGTGTCCCCTTCTGTGTCTAGCTACAAAATGCCCTTCTTTTGCTCTGAAAGTGTGCCTTTTCCCACGAAATGCTATCCTGCATGCAAAAGTACCAAGAGCAGTCCTCCGAACCAAAAAATAAGTAATGTATGCAAAACAAAGCGACATATGCATGAAACTAACATGAAATATAATGAGATGTGAGTGAAAACTACTCCTAAAACCCTATATATTTTGCTCACATCACTTCCCCCAGACTTAAATCTTTCCTTGTCCTCAAGAAAACCTCAGTGTCATGAAATTTTAAAAAGGATATTATTCCATACTTAGCATGTTAACTACATTTATCAAGTGGTATTTGCAATCAAAGAAAAATAAATATGTTCTAGAAATTCACTAAGCTAGCTCCTCGTGCTCGTGCTAAGCGAATCATTCGTAGGGGATACTCATTCCATGGTGAGTTAAGTCGTCATCCTATAGATTTTTTAAGGTCTCCGGCTCTTAGGCACTTACCTGCCCAAAGAGAGGGTCATTCCTTAGATATAGCACAAAGTCTCAAAGGCGTGCTCAGTATTGAGAGAAATTGGTAGGTGTTTCCCCAATAACCTAACTCAGTCTCAAAGGGGCACCTAGCCATTTTCACCCACGACAACTATTTTTTTATCCCTCATAATCTCTCTCTTTTTTTCTCTATTTTATTTTTCATTTCTTTTTCTCTCTCTCTCTTATTTCTCTTTTTTTTTTCCTTTCTCTTTTTTATTTCTCAGCTCACCGAGATTTTGATTTTTTCGAATGGGCTTACACAATCCGAGCATCTCGAGTAACTAAAATGCTAGTCTTAGGGTCACCTGTGGATTCCAATGTACTAGACTACTGAGATGAATCATAACTGGGTATGTACTAGATTCTCCCTTTCAGAATGTTCGACATGTGTAGGTGTAAAAATAGAAGCTAACTAGTGTAAGTCTTGTTGGTGCAATCGACCCAGGTCACGATTGACCGGACTCGAGATTGACTCGAGTAATGTTTTGATGTTTGACAAAGTAAGTTGACAATGATGTTTTACATTAATGTATGTTGATGTTTTGGGAAGATTGTTTATACAATCAAACCGGGTTATGTTTAACCATACTCGAGTTTGACTCGATGGAGACTTTGATAGTTGACTGGAGTTGGCCATGTCATGGAAAGTCCAAGTCTTGAGTACTTGCCATGTAAAGTCCAAGCATGGGTCTTGGCAAGGAAAAGTCCAAGCATGGGTCTTGGCATGGAAAGTCCAACATGGGTTGGCAAGGGAAAGTCCAAGCTTGAGTCTTGGTATTTGAGAAGTCCAAGGGGTTTGATATTGGCGGCGTAAAGTCCAAGTGAAAGTCTTGGCAGCATAAGTCCAATGGTTGGTGGCGTAAAGTCCAAGTGGAGTCTTGGCGGCGTAAGTCCAATGTGTCTTGGCGGTGTAGACACCGTTAGCATGACATAGCCGATGGAAGCATCTGAGGGCTAGCGCGATGGATGAACATGTCATGGATGACTTGAAGGGATCCGAGAGGAGTGAGGCTGATGGAGGTGGTTAGAAGGCTTAGGTCTAGGTTATGGGTGGTCTAGCAAGTATGGGGGAACCATACTTGGGCTAAAACCTCATATTTGAGGTGTGCCAGTCGACTGGTGCCATATGGCAGTCGACTGGTGAGAGTCAATAAATTTTGACTATGGGATGTGTCCCATCAGTCTGTTGGTGCAATCGGCCCAGGTTGACTTGAGTTTGACTCGAGCAGTACCTTGATAAGATTTTGATGATAGACAAAACTTATGACATGGGATTGTCATGGGAAAGTCCAACATGCATGGTGTTGGTATGGAAAATCCAAGCATGGAGCTTGGTGTGGGAAAGTCCAACATGGGGTTGGCATGGAAAATCCAAGCATGGAGCTTGGTGTTGAAAAGTCTAAAGCATTGCAAAGTCGTGCGCTTGGTGCTTGGTGCTTGGTGGTTGGTGTGGGAAGTCTTGAGGACTTGGTAAGTTCACTAGGCTCAGGGTCCTTGAGTCGGTGAAGGATGACATTGCGAAGCCGTGCGCTTGGTGCATCCGAGGGACCGTCGGACAGGGAGCGAATGGAGTGAGCCCAAAGGGAAGCATACTTCGAGGGCAAGAGACGCGAAGGATGGCATTGCGAAGCCGTGCGCTTGGCACATCCGAGGGACGTAGGCCGAGGGAAGAGAGCTTCGGTGGGGAACTCCATGAGGGATAATGTGGACATGGCCAAGTGGCTAAGACTGAGTGTTGGAGGCTCAAACTTGATGTTTGAGGGTGTACTCGATGGTCAGATGTTCAAACAACTTGGTGTTTGAGGTTTTGCCCGATAGTAGTTGACTGGCATAGGTGCCGGTTCGACTGGTCCAAGTTGACTAGCATTCGACTGGTGTAAGACTGCGGGTTTTGTGCTTGGCAGTCGACTGCCATGGACTGGCAGTCGACTGATGTCGATAGCAGTCGAATGTCGAAGGATGGCAATCGACTGATGGGATTGTCGTGAGCACAAAACGCTCCGTAGGCGACTGGGAAGTCGGCTACTAGGTCACCAGTCAACTGCCATGGACTGGCAGTCGACTGGTAGGTGATCCGTTGGAACTTATCCAACGTGGATTTGGCTGTTGTGAGACAATGACTACAGCGGCAGTCGACTGGGGCCTTTTGGCAGTCGACTGATGGGCGCGAAAATAACTTGATGCAGCTTATAAATGGAGCTCAAGTTGGAGGATTTCGCCAAGACTTTTGTGAAGCTATTGGAGGGGAATTGCTGCTGCATTCCAGACCTTCAAGAGCCATCCAAAGCAAGCTACAAGAAAAGGGTTCAAAGCAATCGTTGTAAAGTGTTCTTTACGTGTATTTCGTATTTGTCTTTGTATTGCTTGTATTTCATATATTACTTGTTGTAATAGCTTGTGAGAGTTTTCTCCACCTCCGACGTGTAGTCGAGAAGAAGTTTAGTTAGTGTCGTGCACATAACTAGAGCTCGGTGAGCTCGCCCGTGGAGTAGGAACAATTCGGTTCCGAACCACGTATATGCTTGTGTATTGCTTGTGATTGTTATGTGTTGTTAGTATTATTATTATCATTGTTATTCCACTGCGCTAACAACAATCATAGACAAGCAACGCAACGAGAAAGAGCACTGTCATCCAACGAATGAGGGCTATTCACCCCCCCTCTAGCCCGGTCACATCCACACTTCATCGATCCTACAAGTGGTATCAGAGCCAAGGTCACTCTTCAAGGACTAACCGCTGTGAGAGCACTACAAAATGGCCGGCTACAACCTTCAACCACCAAAGTTCGAAGGAGATTTTCTATGGTGGAGAAGAAAAATGGAGGTATATATAGAAACCGCTTTTGATTTTATGCTAATCTTAGAAAACGGTTTCAAATTGCCTAGGGATGAAAGAAATAGGCAAATTGAGAAGTCAAGGTGGACCCAAGACCAAATAAAGGACTTCAAGAAATATCTCGAGGTAATAAAATTACTTGGTGATTTGTTACCTAATCATATTTGGTCTAGATTGGGTGACTATAGGGATGCAAAGGAATTATGGGAAAAGATAATGAAATTTCAAGAAAATTTCCAACCGGCACAAGTAGAGGAAGATGCTGTGGAAGAAAGCCCATCCACATTTGAAGATGTTGATGATTTGGTGGAGATCTCCACCTCTAGCATTGAGGGGGAGGAAAGAATTTCCATTCTGGAGCAAGATCAAAATGAAGCTTCTACCTCCGGAAGAAGTGAGGAGGCCTCCACCACCTCCCTAGGTAACTCAAGTATTATTATTTTAAATAAAAATCACATAATATGCTTTGAGTGTAGGGAGAAAGGGCATTACAAGAGCAAATGCCTTAAATTGGCTAAGGAAAAGGCATCGACACCAAAAGTCAACCCAAAGTCAAAGGATGATGAAGTCCCCTCAATTAAGAGCAAAGAGCACATTATGTGCTTTAAATGCAATCAAAAGGGGCACTACCGAAGCCAATGGCCTAGGGGGAGGAAGAAAGGGCCAGAAGGTGTATCTCATATAGGGGGAGCTCCTAAAGCTAACCCTAAGGTAAATTTAAATAATGCACCTTTAACTTCTAAAGTTAAAAAGCATGCCAAGAATTATTTTAGTTCTCTTGCCTTTATTAATGAAAAACATGCTAAGAGAAACAATAAGGTTTATTGCTTAGGTGCCAAGCATGCTCATATAACTAAGGATAAACCTAGGACTCATAATTCTAGAAATATTTTGCCTAGGGAATCAATTAGGAGAGTAGAAGAAAATTTGGGTATTAATCCCAAAAAGTCTAGGCACATGCCTAAAAAGAAGAGGTCTTCCCAAAAACCTAATGAAAATTCAAAAATTGGAAAATTAGAGGTAGAGAACCAAGTCTTGAGGTCAAGATTTGAGAGAATGGAGAAAACCCTTAGAATAATAGAAAATTCAATTCTAGGGTCAAATGTCCAAAAGCCAAGACCTAAGGCTCAAAACGGTCTAAGGGCAATGAAGGTTTGGGTCACAAATCTAAGCCCAAGAAGACTTATCATAATGTTTCATTTGATTATGAAACTATTTCTAGGTCTAGAAAAACCAAGGGTAATAGGGAAGCTATCCCTAAGTCTAGCCAAGGTGCTTTCTTAGTGGCTAAGACCTCCAAGAAATCAAATATAGCCACTAGGAAGGTCAAAGGAGGAGTCACCTCTAGAGTTGACCTAGGAAAGACCCAAAAGACTATGGCTTTAAAGCCTAAAAGGGTCATTAGAAAGATATCTAGGGAAGTTATCCCTAGGGAATACCTTGTTAACCCAAGGAGCTCCAATAGGTATTGGGTTCCTAAGAGCGTGATCGATTCACGCTAAATGGGTTAGGGTGTGTCAACCCTAAGTGGATGGGTGGTTAACCTAACCATAGTAGAGTTGACACATTAGGATGTGCCAATGTGCTTGAAAAGTTAAAAATGATTAAATTGGCACAAATAGGTCTTAGAGGTATTGGTGTGCCATTTTGGATTTATGCCACACTTGGGAGAAAATGGCTTTAAAGCAAAATGGAATTAATTCCTAGAAATGGCAACTTGGATTTAACACTTAGGTATTCCATACCTTAGTATATTTTACTTGCCATGATTTATTTGCCTTGCCATGTCATGACATCATTTTCATTTTTATCTATAAAAATGTCATGATCATGTTTAGACTTATTCTTTAGATGTCATGTATGCTTAGATGTCTCTCACATGCCATGACATCATGATTTTGGCATATGTTTTTATCTATATCATATCTATGCCATAATCATCATCATGCATATAATTAAAATGAAATTAAGGACTATGGCATGATTTGATGGAAATCAAATAATATTGCCTAGAAATATGCATGAGACCATTAAAGAACAAAAACCCCACATCTCACTAAAAACTTGACTTGTATGTGTTTTACACATCTAGATTCAAGTGTGATGTTTAGAAAAAAGAAATTAAAGGTTTCAAAAATATTTTGAAAACATTTTGAAAAACCTTGGTGAAGCTTATCTATTGATAGCTATCACTATTGAATGGAATGATACAAAGAAGACTCTTTATTGAAGTTTTTCTTAACTTTTGAACTTTGTGTCAATCTCTTAATTTAGTGGGTAAAATATTTTTCACCCATAGTGTTTATGATAAGTAATATACATACCAAATTTCAAGATTTTTAAACCTATGTATATTTACTTATGAATTTCAGAAAGTCATTTCTGAAATTCAGAAAACTGCAAATGTAGTTATTAGTCGACTGTCATGGTGGTCAGTCGACTGATGGAGGTGGCAACCGACTGATTTCTGAATTCAGTCGACTGCCCAAGCTGATTGCGGGTAAATATTGTTGGTTAGGCCCATGTTCAGCTAGGTTAAGGTCCCATAACCACTCCTAACCCTAGGATATGCTTGGGAGAGCATTAGAAAGGGTGGAAATCCATTGGACATGGATTAGGAGAAGAGTTTAGGGAGAGTATCAATTTTAAGGTGGAAGAGAGTTCATTGTTGAACTTTGCCTTAATTTTGATTGGTCAAATTTTCCTATTGGCTTAGGGACTCTCCAAAGACATTGTTAGTGCAATGGTCAAGGGGGAGCAAGCCTTTAGAGGGAGGTATCCATCATGGGAAGATGGATGTGTATTTCCTCATGGGAGGAAAGTTTGGGTTGCCTCTCTTAAGTGATATGGAATCACTAGAAAGATTGTAGGCATGTGTTCCTCCAAGGGAGAGATTGTAAGATCTTATTGGGATATGAGACATTCATACTCTTGGGGAGGACCTTTTTGATGTAATGTCAAAAAGGGGGAGAAGTTACCTAGTTACCAATTAGGTTTGGAATTCTCATTTTGGATGTAAGAATTGTCGATATGGGAGAATTGATAGACTTGAGATGGTAGTTTTGTCAATCATAAAAAAGTGGGAGATTGTTGGCGCAATCGACCCATGTTGACTCGAGTTTGACTCGAGCAGTACCTTGATAGGATTTTGATGATAGATAAAACTCATGACATGGGATTTGTTGGTGATCGTTTGGAAGCTAGAGGGGGGGTGAATAGCGCATTTTCGTTTCTACAAGAATGATTAGCGGAAGCAAACAAAGATAATATAAGTAAAAATGAAAGAACAATGCTAACAAGGCCTTTACGTGGTTCGGATATAACGCTCCTACTCCACGGCGATCCTTAAGGTGGAACAACCCAAGCAATTCAACTAAGAAGCTTTCCTTTACAACAAACCTCCTCTTATTTACAAAGAATGAAACTTGAGCTTAGAGAGAGGAGGAGAGGATTTAATATCACTTAGAAAGCTTGAAAAACTTGAGGGAGCTTAGGAGAATGATCAGAATATATGCATTAGCCTCTTCTTGCTCCCCTTGGCCTCTTTTTATAGGAAAGAGCCTCTTTTTCCCGTTGGAGGTCTATCAGTCGACTGATGACTTTCATCAGTCGATTGCCGCCGATTCTAACGGCTTCTGAACAGCCGGATTCATGGGATTTATCATCATCATCACCAACGGGAAGACTATCAGTCGACTGCCAATAGTGGCAGTTCGACTGATATCGCAGTCGACCGTCCTACGGGCCTTCTATTAAATAGCGATCGCGCCAATAATGGTAGTCGATCGCCGGCTATCAGCTGATCCGAAGTCAGTCCTCTCAGCTTCGACCGATAATCCCCACCGACGCCAACAACCCTCCAACCTCTAATGCATTTTAAAGGCCGGCCGATCGACACCATGTTCCAATGATCGGCACACCCAAGTACGACTACTTCATACTTGAAAACATACCCTAAGCCTAGACTTAACCTTCTAGCTTCTCCATCAGCCTTGCGCCTGTGATTTCTTCACGAGTCCACGACTTCATCCATGCGCTTGCCTTCAAAAGCTTCATTCGGTTTCGTCATACTTTGGGTTTCTTCTTTGCCAAAGTACGCTTGGACTTTACGCCGCCAAGACTACATGCTTGGACTTATGCCGCCAAGACTTGCCTTTGGTCTTTCTTTGCCAAGGACTGCTTGGACTTTACGCCGCCAAGACTACATGCTTGGACTTACGCCGCCAAGACCTTTCCTTTGACTTCTCTTTGCCAAGATCACACTTGGACTTGTCTTTTACCAAGTCTTCATACTTGGATTTTCCTGTCACTTAAACAAGTTCACAATTAGATCACAAAACATTGCCTAACTTAGATGATTATCCAAACATCAAAATATATAAATGCTTGGGGCATTGTTGCACCAACAATCTCCCCCTTTTTGATGTTTGGCAATCATTTAAGTTAGGTCTTTAACACATGCATATAAACATATTTCAATATGAATTCTAAATTAAATATCCCTTCTCCCCCTTTGACATACAATAAAAAGAGAAGAGTTTGTCCAATAAGTGCAGGAAAGAATTATAATTGACACATCTTGAACAATGGTATAAAATCGATATGGAGCTCCCCCTTAATCCAAGACATGATTCATGATGTGGAAATAACATGTGAAGCAAAGAATAAACAATAGAATAGGCAAATATGTCCTAGCTTTGCACCAACAATTATAGAATTAAGAGATGTATCTCCCCCTAAACTAGTGCATCAAGAAGATCCTTCTTTCCATACAAGTTATCATGTATATACTGTGGGAATCATATAATGTCCAAAATTGGACCTTTTAACCGATGAAAAACCATTTTCTATTCCAAAACAGTGTCACTGGTTCGACTGGAATAGTCATCAGTCAACTGTCGGCCTTGGCAGTCGACTGCCAATAACGGCAGTCGACTGATATCAGACAAGTCTGAAATTCGAATTTTTCAGTCAAGGTTTAAAAATGCGTAGAAAATTCCGTGGATGTCCAAAAATCACGAAACTCGTCATACACATTTTATTCGACTAATATAACATATGAAAAATATTAGATGAAAAACATGCTCATCAGATTAACGGATTGATACGATATTCAAAATGATAAAAATATGAAGCAAAAGTGGAATTGTATCGTATCAATATTCATAACTTAGTACTATGTGCTCAATTTCTAAACTTGAAAAATAACAAATTATAGTAATGTAGGCACTAATAGAAATGAACTAAACAAAACACAACTTCATTTCATTAATCAAAAATCATTACACAAGTTGAAGTTTGTGTCGTACATAGGGCCAAAAAGAAAATAACAAAAAAACATGCTAGCTAACGATCATCGTCATCAGCATCCATCGGTGCAGATGACGAACCATCATGAGGAGGTGGGTGTCCTGGTGTAGGAGGGTGAAGAAATGCCAAAATGTCCTGCTGCTGTCGATGCATCCCACTCATGAGGGAGAGGAGCTCCTGATGCTCCCGGCGAAGCTCCTGTTGCCCCAAGCGCAGCTCCTCAAGACGTGTATCTACCCGCTCTGCAAAAGCATCGAAGCGAGCAATGAAAGATGAGTCTGGCAGAACAACATTGCCTGTAGTAGTCCCCTCCGCATCGGCTCCTTCAGCAACACCCTCAGCAACACCCTCGGCATCTCCTGCCGCAGCGGCATCCTCTGGCGCCGGAGCGCCACCTACTGGCCGTCGTGCAGGGTCCCAGAAAATGGACCCTTTGTCAGCCTTCAAGCCCACCAAGGAGAAGCTCCGACGAGTCATCTGGTTATATTTTTTATTCATGATTTTAATGACCCCTATGTTGACATCAATGCCTACGGAGCTAAGCCACTGAGTAAGGACATTTCCAAAAGGCATATGAACCTTTCCATTGTTTGGCTTAATGAAATGAGTGATGCAGTGGAAGGTGTTGAGACCAATATCGATGTCTAAGTACTGACGAAGGATATGCATGAGAAGGAAGTATGTAGGTCGAACCAAGGCTAACCCACGGGTAACTATAGGAAGAAGACAATGAGCAATGACCTTATAAAGGATATTGTCAGAAGCAGAAAGCTCTTGGGATTGGAATAGATTGGTGTTCAAAGGACGAGGAGAGTGATAGAAAGTAGTATGAAGTGAATCTAGAGAAATCTCCTCAAAGGGAGGTGGAATAAGATCAGTCCAAGACGGATACAAAATGAAATCATTCTCGGAAGAGAGACATACGAGAAAATCGGTCCAGATTTGGGGGATGAAATCCAGATCGCACTGAGCAACGTGAGTCCGGTATCTCCGGACATCTCCAACCGGTCGCAAGTTGTTGAAGAATTCATAAAGAAGAGTGATATTTACATGATGTTCACAAAAGACTAATGATTCAAGTTTGTAGTATTGGATGATTTGAACAATATCAAAGCAGTAGTCCTTAAGAAAATTTGGGTCCATTGATCAAGGTGGAATGAGTTGGAATTTATTTTTATTGAAGGCATTTTCAAGTGCGGAGTTTGGAAATCTAGGATCGACAGTGGGTGGAGGGTTTGATGGGCCCTCGTTGATCGGCGGTACCCGGGCACGCTTAGATGCATAATGCTTAAGTCTAAATGTGCGAAAAGAGCAATGTAGGTTAAGGATGATGCATGCACAAAGACAACAAAACAAGCATCGGTTAGTGAAACAAAATTATAGGAACAAACAAACTGTGAGTAGGGATGAGGGTTTACCTAGGCGGCATGGTGAAAGATCAAAGAACAGTGTCGAACGCGAGTGTCCACGAAACCCTATCCGAGCGAGTAGTCTGCGGTGGAGACTAGGGTGTGAACCGGGTGAGAAGAGGAGGTCCGCGAGTCGGAGAACACTCCAAATTGGAGCACCGGTGGGTGAAGTCGTCGGAAAACGAGGGAGAAAGTGCAGTGGAAGTTCGTCGGAAGAGGAAGAGGAGAGAAAGTCGGGAAGTTTTGGCGAGTCGAACCGGTGGGAAAACCCTAAAAACCACGACAGCAGTCGACTGCCGTTAGTCGGCAGTCGAACTGATGGAGATCAGTCGAACCGGCCAGTCGCATACGAGCGCTTCTGTGCGCGGCAGTCGACTGCTATAAATGGCGATCGGCCCGATGGAGAAGCGAACGGCGATCGATATGAGTGCTACGGTAGCGATGATCGCCATAAATGGCAGTCGAACTGATAGCGAACCGGGTAAGCCCGGTTTGATATCGTCGTATCAGTCGAACTGGCGATAAGCGCCAGTCGACTGATATCAGTCTGATAGCCTTTTTGGCCAGATTAAAAAATTCATAATTAATTCAATAAAGATCAAAAAATTATGAAATTTTGTGGTTAATATTGTTAGATCATTTCCTATCAAGGAAAAATTATTTTAAAAATATATCACCTCTAGATTTTGATATTGACACAATCTTGAGATTTTGCAAAAGTTATGATATTTTTGCAAACTTTGTATCACTTTGGCTTATCAATTGAAAATTGTTTCTCAAGGTTTGATAGACATAGTTTAAATTTTATTTTATTTGACATTTCCAATCATATTCTTGGAGCTATATGCACATTAATTGTACATAAGTCTTCCCAATGATTGGTCCAATGAAGGATTAATGTCTCTAGATGGCACTTTGGCTCATGGTAATGCATCATAACAAGCATGATGAACCAAGTGCATCTTCCTAACATCTCACATGATTTCTAGGTGGCTAAATACACAAATCATGGTTTCTTAGGTCTATTATGAGATGGTTAGAGGTATAAAACCTAGATTTTTATGGGATCATGCAAACCTACACTTCTATTCTACAAAGCACATTCCAAGTTCTCTCCTAAGTGATGAAAATTCTATTTCGGGGAGAGGCTTGGTAAAGATGTCGGCTAGGTTGGACTTAGATTCAATGTAATTAAGCTCAATGTCCCCCTTAGCCATATGATGTCTAATGAAGTGATGTTTCACTTCAATGTGCTTAGTCCTAGAGTGATGCACCGGATTTTTGGTCAAGTTTATGGTGCTCACATTGTCACAAAATACTTTTATGTTGGAGTAAGATAGCTCATAGTCCTCTAAAGTATGTTTCATCCATAGAATTTGAGCTACACAACCACCCATAGCCACATATTCGGCTTCGGTGGTGGATAGGGCAACACAAGGTTGCTTCCTACTACTCCAACTAACTAGGGAGGACCCAATGAATTGGCATCCACCACTAGTACTCTTCCGATCCAATTTGCAACCGGCATAATCGGAATCGGTGTACCCAATTAAATCAAAAGATCTAGTCCTAGGGTACCATAATCCTACATTTAGTGTGCCTTTAACATATCTTAAGATTCTCTTAATGGCAACTAAATGAGATTCTTTAGCACATGATTGATATCTAGCACACATACCAACCGCAAATAATATGTCGGGTCTACTAGCGGTTAAGTACAAAAGACTACCAATCATGCTCCTATAAAGTATAAGATCAATTTGTTTTCCTTCATTATCACTATCTATTTTAGTATTGGTTGCCATTGGAGTTGAAACTACCTTAGTATTTTCCAAACCAAATTTCTTAATCATTTCCTTAGCATATTTGGTTTGATAAATATAAATACCTTCACTAGTTTGTTTAACTTGCAATCCTAGGAAGAAATTTAATTCCCCAACTATACTCATTTCAAACTCTTTTTCCATATTCTTAATAAAGTCTTGGAGAAGTTCATCATTTGTTGACCCAAAGATAATGTCATCAACTTAAACTTGGGATACAAAGATGTCTGTTGATGTTGACTTTATAAATAGAGTTTGATCTATACTACCCCTCTTAAAGTCCTTAGAGATTAAGAAAGATGATAATTTTTCATACCAAGCCCGGGGAGCTTGTTTCAAACCATACAAAGCTTTCCTAAGCTTGTATATATAGTTTGTATAGTCCATATTCTCAAACCCGGGAGGTTGTTCTACATATACCTCTTCCTTAATAAACCCATTTAGGAATGCCGATTTAACATCCATTTGATGGAGTTTGAAACCCATATAGGAGGCATACCCTAATAGTATTCTAATAGACTCTAACCTAGCAACCGGGGCATATGTTTCATCATAGTCAAGTCCTTCAACTTGATTAAAGCTCCTTGCAACTAATCTTGCCTTATTCCTAGTAATATTCCCTTGGTCATCTAGTTTGTTCCTAATGACCCATCTTGTAGTAATGATGGTGTTTTCATTAGGTCTAGGAACTAACTCTCATACTTGACTCCTTTCAAATTGAGTCAATTCATCTTGCATTGCTAAGATCCAATCCGGATCAAGTAATGCATCTTTGATTATTTTAGGCTCAATTTGAGAAATTAGAGCTATATGACTAGTGGGATCCCTATGAAATGACCTAGTCCTAACACCTTGAGATAATTCACCCACAATTTGATCTAAGGGGAGATTTTGATGAGCTCTTATGGTTCTAGGAGGTGTAATAATTTGAGTTTTATCATAATTAATCTCAATCCTTTGCTCATCATCGGAATCACCTCTAACTCCCCCTTGATTCAATCCTCCCCCTTGATCATTACCCCCTAAAGTTAGATCTTGGAATTGTTGGGTAATTTCTTGATGTTCATTATTAATATCATCATCAATAGGGGATTTCCTTGGGTATGTATTGGAAGTTTCATCAAATTGGATATTTGAAGATTCTTCAATCTTTTGAGTTTTTTTATTGTAAACTCTATACCCTACACTAGTGGATGATTATCCAACTAGGATTCCCTCATCCGCTTTGGACTCAAACTTACCTAGGTTGTCTTTGGTATTTAAGATATAGACTTTACATCCAAAGACCTTAAAATAATGAATTGTTGAAATTGTACCATTCCACAATTCAAATGGAGTTTTTCCTAAAAACCTATGAATTAATACCCTATTTTGGATATAGCAAGCGGTGTTAACCGCTTCCGCCCACAAGTAGCTAGGTAAGGAGTATGCATTAAGCATTGTCCTAGCCGCTTCTTGTAGGGCACGATTTTTCCTTTCCACAACCCCATTTTGTTGGGGTGTTATAGGACAAGAAAACTCATGCTTGTACCCTTGTTCTAAGAAAAAAGTTGAGAAATTAGAATTCTCAAATTCTCCACCATGATCACTACGGATCCGGTTGATTTTGAGTTTTCTTTCATTTTCTACTCTTTTGCTAAATCCTATGATTATTCCTAGGGTTTCATCTTTATTTTCAAGAAAAATACCCAAGTAAACCTAGAGAAATCATCTACTATTACCAAGCAATATTTACTACCAATCATAGAAGGTGTACTATGACAATCAAATAAGTCCATATGTAAAAGTTCCAAAGGTAAAGCGGTACTAAGTAAATTTTTACCTTTGTGTGATGTTTTTGATTGTTTCCCTTCTTGTCATGCATCACACATTTTGTCCTTGAGAAATTTGACTTTGGGCAACCCTTTGACTAACTTCATTTTTGCTATTTTGGCTATGTTCTTCATGTTTATGTGTCCTAGCCTCCTATGTCAAAGCCAACTTTCTTCCTCTTTTGCAATAAGACACTTAGTAGAATCATTAGTAGCATAGGATAAATTAACATAATATATATTTGATTTCCTAAAACCTACTAACATGCAATCATTTAGAGTTTTGTGTCTTATAAAACATTTTGAGGAATCAAATTTAACATCAAAGTTTGCATCACATAGATGGCTTACACTAAGTAAATTAAATTTCATATTTTTAACTAATAATACTTTATGAATGGCAAGGTTGGGGGATACCTCAATTGTGCCCTTTCCTAGAATCTTAAGTTTGCCGTTATTGCCAAATGATACTTTTCCTTTGCTAGTGTGGTTGATAGTGGAGAATTTTCTCTCATCACCGGTGATGTGCTTTGAGCACCCACTATCAACTAACCACAAGCTTGGTTCTTCTACCTATATCACATGAAAAACACAATCCTTAGGTACCCAAATCTTAGGACCACTAGCATCAATTAGAAATTTCTTAGGAACCCAAGCCTTTCTACCCTTGCTTTTAATAATGGTTTTTCTTCTAACAAGGGATGTAAATGCTACCTCCTTTTCCTTAGGTCTATATCCTATTCAGGCCTTGTTGTAAATAGCCCTTTGATCCTTAATAATCATGTCTAGGTATTTAGAGCCATTAGTAATTTTTCTAAGCATGCTCTTAAGTTACCTATTTCTTTTCTTAATTCATCATTTTCATCTCTAAGGGTACATTCATCACTAGATAACTTACCACAAGATGATTCTATACTCTTAAGTGATTTAATCTCTATTTTTAAATCCTTAAGCCTAGTTTTCAATCTATTCAAAGCATTTTGTAGGCATGCAATAGTCTTGTAAAGTAAATCTACTTTAGGTGAGGTGTTTAACTCATCATCATCACTTGATGATGATTCGTCGCTTGAAGAGGAAGAGGACTCCTCGCTTGAGCTCCCGACTTCTTCCTCTAAAGCCATGAGGGCTAGATTTCGGGTGGCATGACATACTTCTTCATCATCGGAGGTGTCTTCCATGCTTAGGGTGTCCCATGTTTGAGCCACCGTTGCTTCTTTCTTCTTCTTTTCCTTCTTTTTCTTCTTCTCCTTATGCTTCTTTTCTTTCTCCTCCTTCTTCTTGAGTTCCGGGCAATTTGGCTTGATGTGCCCTTTCTTATTGCAACCATAACAAGTTATATTAGATGAAGAATTTGAACTATTTGAAGGCTTACCTCTTGAGGATTGGAACATCCTCCTCACATCTTTCTTGGTGAGTTTCCTTGATCTCCCACCAAACTTCTTGACGTAATGAGCCACCTCGCTTGCCGATAGCTCATCTTCACTACTAGATGAATCTTCCTCTGATTCGGATGAGGAGGACACTTCTTTCTTCTCCTTTTTCTTTTTGTCCTTCTTGCCTACAAAAAGAGCTATACCCTTCTCTTTGGATGAAGTGTTAGCTTGTTCATGCAATTGAAATTCACAAAATAACTCATCCAACTTAACCAAAGAGAGATCCCTAGAGACCTTATAAGCATCTACCATTGAAGCCCATAAGGTTGTTCTAGGGAAGGCTTGGAGTACATACCTTACAAGGTCTCGTTTGTCGACCTTCTCACTTATTACATGTAGTCCATTGACTACTTCCTTGAAGCGACCGTGCATTTGGCTCACGGTCTCGTTGGTCTTCATGGTGAAACTTTAGAGTTGACCTATCAATAGATCTCTTTTGGCTCTTCTAGTTTCCTTTGAACCTTCATTCAATTCGATGAGCTTCTCCCAAAGCTCTTTTGCGGAGTTGAAAGGCCCGACTTTGGAAAGTTGCTCCTTGGATAGACCACATTGAAGTGTGGTCGTTGCTTTTGCATTAGTTTGTGCTTTCTTT
The DNA here is from genome assembly GCA_025175895.1 of Wurfbainia villosa. Taxonomy (NCBI): domain Eukaryota; kingdom Viridiplantae; phylum Streptophyta; class Magnoliopsida; order Zingiberales; family Zingiberaceae; genus Wurfbainia; species Wurfbainia villosa. Next base: position 28,868,908 of record CM045992.1, on the reverse strand, counting down.
GCCATCTCTCTTGTCCAATCTTTTGTCGGTAGTGGTGCTCCGAATTCGTCGACCGACTTTTCGAATCCATCTACAATACTAAACCAATTTTCAATGTCATTCATGAGATAGTATTCCATCCTACCTTTCCAATAGCTGAAGTCATTGCCGTCGAAAAATAGAGGCCTCGCCGTACTATATCCCTCTTGAAATGCCATGCTTCGGTTGATGGTTAGATCTTCCGATGCGATCCGGGCTCTGATACCACTTGTTGGTGATCGTTTGGAAGCTAGAGGGGGGGTGAATAGCGCATTTTCATTTCTACAAGAATGATTAGCGGAAGAAAACAAAGATAATATAAGTAAAAACGAAAGAACAATGCTAACAAGGCCTTTACGTGGTTCGGAGATAATGCTCCTACTCCACGGCGATCCTTAAGGTGGATCAACCCAAGCAATTCCACTAAGAAGCTTTCCTTTACAACAAACCTCCTCTTCTTTACAAAGAATGAAACTTGAGCTTAGAGAGAGGAGGAGAGGATTTAAAATCACTTAGAAAGCTTGAAAAACTTGAGGGAGCTGATGTGTGTGTATCATGCTACGTTTTCACTACTCCATATGCATGCATTTTATCTCATTTCATGTCCTAGGCATGTATTTTGTCATGATTCAGTTATGTTTAGCATATTTTGGACGAAGAGACTGCTTTTGGGTGTTTTTTCGTGTTAACAGGGCGAAGAAGCAGGCATATCAAAACAACACAGGCATGTTATCAGTGACACGCCCGTGTCAGGAGTTCCAGTGCTCAACACGCCTGGTTCAAAGAATCCATGCCCTGTTCAGCAAAGTGACACACCCGTGTCAGAGTTCCGGCCAACAACACCCTCGTTCAAGAACGGCATGCCCTTCGCGACACGGCGGTGAGAATGTGCGACACGCTAGGCCTCATTCGCACGGGCGTGTTGGCCTGATTCCAGACTTCCTTTTCTGCGAGCAACTCGACGAAGCCGCAATCTTCATCTCAATTAAAGGAAAATCTTTTGCCTTAATTGAAGAGGAGGCCAAGGCTATAAAAGAGGAGATATTCTAACCCTAAAGGGAGGCGGCGGGCAGGAAAGAGGATGACAGAAGAATGAGGAGAACGAAGGAGTCGACGATAGAGGAACACAGATGGCGCTAAGTATTGTAATTTCTTTCTCTAGCAATTCTTGTTTGACTATGGAGTAGTGTCTTGTAATCTTAGGATGGGGGAGTAGCCCTGACGATTTATGATGGATGATGTAATCTATACTACTTGAATTATTGTTTGTTTTGATCTGGTTCTTGGATTCTTATTGATAAACCTAAGGAGCTAAGGGGAAGTACCTAACAGTGAACCCAAGTTCCCAAAACCTAGAACCAACTAGGGATTAACTCCTGTCAAGTAGCGGTAGTGTATCTATGAGGGCTTGCGGGGGTCTCGTGACAGGTCCCCTTAGCTGATTATGGTCCCGTGTCCAAACCTATCATGAAAAGGAAATTTAGACTCTAAAGGAACTCTTATAGACTTAATGGATCTATCAAATCCAGTTTTTACCAAGTAACGGTGGTAAGAATAGGGAGGTTTATGGGGGTCTCGTGACAGGTCCCCTTAGCTGATTATGATCCCCTACGCTCGAATACCGTGACAAGTAAATTGAGTTTGATAGGTACAGTTGGCATAGACATCGAAAGGGGTCGTTGATTTACCTTAGGATAGGTTCCATCAAAACAACTCTAATAGGGGTAGGAAAGAATTAAATCACCTTATAAATCATCGACGTGGTGAAACCCATATCCTGAGATTCTTCTCAACTATTGACTTTTAGCTCGTTCTTCTCATTTGTTGTTCTTGACTGCTCAGTTTCTTTGCTTAATCCACAAATTGATTGACTAGATAACTTGGTATTACGATCATTCGGTAATTGTCCCAATCCCTATGGGATCGATATTTTTATTACTTGACAACAACCATGCACTTGCGGAAAATAACACATCAAGTTTTTGGCGCCGTTGCCAGGGATTGGCACTCAATATTGAATTGAGCGTGATTTAGTTAATCTAGATTTCTATTTTTGTTCCTATTCTTTGTGTCTATTCTGAATTCTTGTTTTGGGAGCCTCTCTTGTTGTTGCATGCACAGATTTAATAGGGAAATTCTCGATATTGATCCTGAGATAGAGAGAACGTTCCTTGCTAGAAGACGATTTCAGCAACGTCAGGAAGAAAATATGACCTCCAACATGGCTGATCAGAATGAGAATAAACCTTTAAGGGATTATGCAGTACCTAGTACAAGGGGATTGAGATCGAGTATTAGAAGACCCCCTATTGAAGTTAACAATTTTGAATTGAAACCGGCTCTACTATCCATGGTCCAACAGCATCAATTCGGAGGAGCACCCACTGAAGATCCAAATCTGCACTTGGAAGTATTTTTGGAATTTTGCGAAACTTTAAAACTGAATGGAGCCTCAGCTGATGCTATTAGATTGCGCTTGTTTCCTTTCTCATTGCGGGACAAAGCTAGAGCTTGGTTACACTCTCTTCCAGCAGATTGCATAACTACCTGGGATCAACTGGAGCAAAGATTTTTAGACAAGTATTTTCCACCCAGCAAAATTGCAAGTCTTCGTCATCAAATCACTAATTTTGCGCAAAAGGATGGAGAAACATTATTCGAAGCCTGGGACAGATTTAAGGGATTACTACAGCAATGCCCTCATCATGGGTTGGAGAAGTGGCTCATTGTTCATAGTTTCTACAATGGAATCTCGTATGCTACTAAAGTTTCTCTTGATTCTCACTGCAGGAGGAGCTCTTATGAACAAAACATTGGATGAAGCATTTGAGATCATCGAGAATGTGGCAATGAATTCTCACCAATGGGCTACAGTAACGAGGATATCAAATTAAAATGCTGTAAGTTTCGAGGTAAGTACCATTGATCTACTCAGCAAAAGTTGATGCATTAACTCAAAAGCTCGAACATTTTAATGTATCACCAGAACTCATCTAATGTCACTTAAGTAGATTTGTGGTGTAACAGACATGTAGCGATAAATTGCCAAATCCTACACGCACCATCATCCGGAGTCGGATCGAGCAAGTAGATGCGCTAAATAATTTTAATCGTAAGCCTAATGGTGGCAACCCTTATTCAACACGCATAATCCTGTTGGAGGAATCATCCCAACTTTTCATATAGAGCCAACCAAAATTCTTCCGATGTAATAGCTTTGGAGCACCTTCGGATTTCACCAGACCCAAGTCAAGCTTAGAAAAGATGATGGAGAATTTTATTGTGTGTTAGGGGAAGATAAATGATGAATTTCGACAGCATATTGTAGAATCAAATCGGCAACATCAAAATAATATCGAGGCAATCAAGCAATTGGGAAGCAAGGTTGATAATTTGACTAATCACACAAGAATGCTAGAAAATCAAATTTCCCAAATTGCACACCAAGATCAAGGACGCCCCAGATTTCCGGAAATTGTAAGTAAACCCAAATTGAGCATTGTAATTCCATAAGTTTGAGAAGTGGAAGGATTTTAGAAGGAGATAGAGCTCAACAAGCGGCCCCTGTGCTAAAGGACACGAGCGTGTCAGAGTTGGAAGAAGACAGCAGCACGCCTGGGTTGAATAGCAAAGGAAGCCGACAACACACCCTGACCCAGGGCGTGTTGTTCAACACGCCTGGGGAAGAGAATGCCCACGAGCACGTGTCAGCCGACACACCCGTGTCGGGTCACTCACCAACCACGACCCGACCTACATGCCGAACGACACAGGCATGTTGAATAAGGAACCAAGAACGTATAAGCCCCCTATCCCGTTCCCTCAGAGGCTGATTAAGGAAAAATTGGATGAACAATTTGGTAAATTCCTTGAGGTAATTAGGAAGCTATATATCAATATACCTTTTACAGAAGCTCTTCAACAAATGCCTGCATACTCCAAGTTCTTGAAGGATATCTTAACCAATAAAAGAAAAGTCGAGGAGCATGTAACAGTGGCTCTTACTATGGAGTGCAGCGCTTTAATTAAGAACATGGTACCTCCCAAACTAAATGATCCAGGTAGCTTTTCTATCCCTTGCATAATTAATGACTCAAATTTTGATAAGGTTTTTTGCGATTTGGGCGCTAGTGTCAATCTGATACCTCTTTCCATATGCAAGAAATTAGATTTGGGAGAAATGAAACTAACTACTATGGCCTTGTAGTTAGCCGATCGCTCCATTAGATATCCTTTGGGAATCCTAGAAGATGTACCAGTGCAGGTGGGAAATTTTATTATTCCTGCCGATTTTGTAGTGCTTGACATGGATGAAGACTCATGCATTCCACTTATTTTAGGGAGACCTTTCTTGGCTACTGCTGGGGCAATGATAGACGTCAAGAACCACAAACTCTCACTTACATTTGGAAACGAAAAAATTGAATTCAACCTTTCAAAAGCTGTTAAACAACTTTCTGTTTTTGATGTTTGTTGGAGGATTGACAGTTTTCAGTCAATAGCACTAGAAGGAGCACAAGAACAAACTTATCTTAATAAGCTCGAAGGGGATTTTGAGGATAAAGAGCTGGAGATTTCCGACCCTAACCTAACACCACAGGTAGAACATAAGCCTCTTCCATCAACACTCAGGTATGAATTTCTTGGCGAAAACTCTACTTATCCTGTGATCATTAATGCTAATCTGAGCAATGTAGAGACCGAAAAACTGATTGAGGTATTGAAAACACACAAGAACGTCATTGGATACAAGATTGATGATATTAGGGGAATTAGTCCATCGGTTTACATGCATAGAATTCTACTAGAAGACAATTTTAAAACCTCTATAGAGCATCAAAGAAGGCTGAACCCAGCCATGAAAGAGATAGTCAAGAATGAGGTCATGAAATTGCTAGATGCAGGAATTATCTATCCAATATCCGATAGCGAATGGGTAAGTCCTGTCCATGTTGTGCCAAAGAAAGGGGGGATAACGGTGATAAGGAATGCTACGAATGAGTTAATCCCCACGAGAGCGATTACGGGATGGAGAATGTGTATTGATTATAGGAAATTGAATAAGGAAACTAGAAAGGACCACTTTCCCATCCCATTTATTGACCAAATGCTAGACCGGTTGGCAAAACACTCGCATTTCTGTTACTTAGATGGATACTCCGATTTCTATCAAATCCCTATTTATCCTAATGACCAAGAGAAAACAACTTTCACCTGCCCATATGGTACTTTTGCTTTCAGGAGACTGCCTTTTGGACTATGCAATCCACCCGCCACTTTTCAGAGATGTATGACTTCAATTTTTTCTGATATGATCGAGAATATAATGGAAGTATTCATGGATGATTTTTCTGTATATGGTGCAGATTTTGATATGTGTTTATCTAATTTGGTCAAGGTCTTGTAGAGATGCGAGGAAATGAATTTAATGCTTAATTGGGAGAAGTGCCACTTCATGGTGCGAGAAGGCATAGTACTTGGGCACCTAGTTTCACATCGTGGTATCGAGGTGGACATTGCTAAAACTGAAGTGATCAAGAAGTTGCCTCCTCCAACTGATGTCAAGGGAGTGCGTAGTTTCCTAGGACATGCAGGGTTCTACCGACGGTTCATCAAGGACTTCTCAAAAATTTTGAAGCCATTAACTAAATTGCTTGCTAAAGATGTTGTGTTTCACTTTGATAATCCTTGTATTGATGCATTTTCCAGGTTAAAGGAAGCATTAACAACCGCCCCAATAATGCAACCTCCAGATTGGAGTCTCCCTTTTGAAATTATGTGTGATGCAAGTGATTTTGCTGTGGGCGCAGTGTTGGGAAAAAGGAAGGATCGCAAGGTGTATGCAATCTACTACGCCAGTAAAACATTGGATGAAGCACAAATGAATTATGCTACCACAGAGAAGGAACTCTTGGCTATAGTATTTGCTTTCGACAAGTTCAGATCTTATATCATAGGGACCAAGGTGATAGTTTACACAGATCATGTAGCCATAAGATACTTCCTGAGTAAAAAGGAATCTAAGCCAAGACTTATCTGGTGGATACTTCTTCTACAAGAGTTTGATTTGGAAATTCGAGACAAGCAAGGAACGGAGAACGTAGTTGCAGACCATCTATCGAGGCTTCATCAAGAATTAAATGCGGGAAGTGCCGATGATCTTGCTATTAATGATCTCTTTCCGGATGAGCAGCTACTAGCGGTAAGGACAATCAAGGCTCCATGGTATGCTGATTTTGCCAACTACCTAGCTTGTGGGATAATACCTTCTCACATGAGTTATCATCAGAGGAAGAAGTTTCTTTCGGATGTAAAGCATTATGTGTGGGACGAACTATTCCTGTTCAAGCAAGGGGCGAATGCTATATATCGAAGATGTGTATTCGAAGAAGAGATTGAGGATATATTGTATCACTGTCATTCTTCAGCATATGGAGGGCACAAGAGCACAGACAAGACTGTGGCAAAGGTTTTGCAAGCAGGATTTTATTGGCCTCATATTTTTAGAGACTCTCGGAATTATGTGACGACTTGTGACCGCTGTCAAAGGACCGGGAACGTATCAAGGAGACATGAGATGCCTCAAAATTCGATATTGGAAGTCGAATTGTTCGACGTCTGGGGAATTGACTATATGGGACCCTTCCCTACTTCCTATAAAAATGCCTATATACTGGTGGAAGTGGACTATGTGTCTAAATGGGTTGAGGCTCTACCATCCCCCTCTTGTGATGCAAAAACAGTCATAAAGCTCTTTAAGAGTATAATATTTCCAAGATTTGGAATACCGAGAGCAGTAATAAGTAATTGAGGCTCACACTTTATCGAAAGACAATTTGAAAGCCTTCTCAAGAAGTATGGAGTAACCCATAAACTAGCCTCACCATATCATCCACAAACGAGCAGGCAATTAGAAGTTTCAAATAGGGAAATCAAGACTATCTTGGAGAAAACAGTATCAAGATCAAGGAAGGATTGGTCTTTAAGACTTGACGATGCTCTATGGGCCTATCAAACTGCTTACAAGACACCCATTGGAATGACTCCATTTCGATTAGTTTATGGAAAACCATGTCATCTTCCAGTTGAAATAGAGCAGAGGGCATATTGGGCAATTAAATGGCTTAATTTTTACCTAAAGAAAGCCGGAGAGAAAAGAAAACTGCAGCTAAATGAACTTGAAGAACTACGCCTTGATGCTTATGAACATGCAAGGTCTTACAAGGAGAAAACGAAGAGGTGACATGACAAGAATATCATGCGCAGAGAATTCCATCAAGGAGACTTGGTATTACTATTCAACTCAAGATTGAAACTCTTTCCTGGGAAGCTGAAATCCAGATGGTCGGGACCATATCGTGTTAAAAAGGTTTATCCTCATGGAGTTATTGATATATCCAGTGAGTCCACAGGAATTTTTAAAGTAAATGGTCAAAGACTTAAGAGATACTTCGCAAACAATTCTACTGAGCTGATTGGGGAGGAAGAGGGGCAGAGCACACTCCTCGAGCCATATCCCTAAAACTAGGGAGTAACTGAGGGGTCAAGCTAACGACCTTAAACAAGCGCTTCTTGGGAGGCAACCCAAGCTATTTTCATTTTTTTTAGTCATTTTATTTTATTTTATTTAATTTTGAGTTTTACATTTTTTTTCAGGTTTACAGGACACGACATGTTAAACGTGCCACTGCGTGCCAAATTGACACGACCCACCTATGCCGAACGACACAGGCATGTTGAGGTTACTCGAAGACAACACAGGTCGAGTGTGCTGCTGAGCACGCCCGTGTTGCACTTTTATCAACCTGCGGCATGCTTGGGCCGGACGGAAGCACGCCTATGCCGCGCTTAAACGGGTCGGGTATTTGCGTAAGAGGATGCCCGACATGCCTATGTTGCGGCTAGCCCTCTAAAGCCGGCTCGAGCACGCCTTAATTTTCCACTCCACTGTATAAGCTTGAAGCAATCGGCCGTCTCTCTCGAGCGTGAGAAGCTAACTCGCTATCTCTCCTCCCAACGCCATGAGTAAGCGAGTGAAGACTAGAGGAGGAGCTTCTTCCTCTTCGGCGAAGGACAAGGGAAAGAGAAAAGCTCAAGACTTGGGTAACGATCTTCCTCCGACCTCCTGCCATCCATATGGAATTATTTTTAGGGATGAGGTTATGAAGTCTAAATTCAGTAAGCTTGAAAAAAGGAAGTTAGTATCTACAAGAACTATAGACTTCTACACGTTGACAACCCTAGGGTTAAGAGATGACATAACTTGGTTGACCAATAGGATAGGCTGGACCGAATTTATCACGCATCATCATCTTACTTACCCTAGTAACACTCTTGAATTCCTTAGCTCCCTGTCTACTGAAATACTACAAGGAAAGGATTGTGAGGAAGGAAAAATCAAATTTACATTAATGAACCATGAGTTTACTCTTTCTTTAAGTGATTTTAATATGATATTTGATTTTCCTTGCGGAGGGGAGAGGCAAATTCATAGACATTTTATTGATCATCAATTTTGGAGATTAATTTCTGATGACCCTCGCCCTTATGATGCATCTAGGTCTAATTGTTTAACATCCCTAATCCTACTTTTCGTTATCTCCTTAGGTTTATGGCTAATACAATCTCTGGAAGATATGATAGTGCAGGGGTGGCTAGGCAGAGCGAGTTACAATTTTTATGGGCTATGCTAAATGAAGTTAATATTGATTCTGAAGCCCATATGGTTAGACATTTAGTTAAGATTAGTAATAGCCCATCTGGAGTCATAGTCATAGGTGGTATTATCACTAGGATTGTTGTGGCCTTAGGATGTGAATTGGATGACCTTCAATATTGTCCTGCTAGCCCTAGATTGAGGCATGTGACGAGGGGTATCGTTTGGTGTTAAGAAATGGAATTAAAATCCCTCTTCCAAACCCTGAGCGGATGACTGTACGTAATTCATCCAATTGGCTTTTTAGAGATGTCCAGGGACCCTTTCCTACCCCTACTACCCATGCTCCATCACCCTTTCCTAGGGAGCCATCTCACATAACCCCTGAGCCATCACATTCGACTCCTGAACCCCCACGGTTTCCTAGTGACAATGTTTCTGCAGGGTACTCTTCTTTTGATTTTTCAGGATTCCGATCATCATTCGAAGCTTTCAGGGTCGAGCATACCTCGCACATAGGTGTGTGGGATCGGTTTGCCCAAGCTATAGAGGAGCACCATCATATGGTGACACAACATTTGGATAGGGAAGCTGACTTTTACAGGAGAGCTGATGAGTTTTTCACTGCTGAGTCTGCCCGGAGGGAAGATGATGATAGATTTCGACAGGAGTCCCGGGAGTTTTACCAGGAGCAGCGACGTAGGTGGGCAGAGGAGGATGCTAGTAGCGAAGACGATGACCATTGACCACCTTGAGCTATTTTGTGAGTTTCGATGCACATCCTTTACTGCTTATGCTGTCTCTACTTAGATTTTTAGTTTGCTTAGTGCTATTTTTGTTTGCATCTTTTCATATATCATAACATTACATTTTTATATCATCTAGCGGAATATAACTGAACATTGGTCGGGTCATGATATTCCTTTTTGCCTATTTTGATAAGAACCCTATTTCACTTCTAACACGGTCTATAGGTCCGAGGTATCCAAAAAGGATTTAAATCCCCCATATCGGACGAGTACTCGATTTTCCATTGGAGACTTTCCTGCGCAATTTGGTTACTGGAGAAACACTTTCCCTAGAAGTTTTGGTTTGAAAAAAAAAACTGGAATTGTTTTCAAGCACCCCTTTGAGACCAAGTAGTTACTGGGGAAACACCTAAAAGGTGCCCCTTTGAGACTAACTAGTTACTGGGGAAATGCTCTCTATAAATTCCTTCCCTTCTTTCTTCTTAGAAAGTGCTCCTTTGAGACCTTTTGTTACTAGGTAAGGATGATCCATGCATTAAGGCAGGTAAGTGCCTCTATGCCGGAAATAAGAATGTTCTACGATAGAAGGGATGTCAAATCTGGATTGGTGTCCAATGACTTTAGTTCAACTTTTCACGTGCACTATATAGGGATCTTTCAAGCTTGGCAACTAGGAATGATTTGATAAGATTAAGATCAGATTGTATACCTCTAGATGGTGTCTAACATTTCCATAATTAAGTTGTCTTTTGTCTTTTCTTAGCATGAGGACAAGAAAAAGTTTAGGACTAGGGGATTTTGATGTGTGTGTATCATGGTACGTTTTCACTACTCCATATGCTTGCATTTTATCTCATTTCATGTCCTAGGCATGTATTTTGTCATGATTCAGTTAAGTTTAGCATATTTTGGATGAAGAGACTGCTTTTGGGTGTTTTTCGTGTTAACAGGGCGAAGAAGCAGGCGTATCAAAACAACATAGGCGTGTTATCAGTGACACGCCCGTGTCAGGAGTTCCAGCGCTCAACACGCCCTGGTTGAAGAATCGGCATGCAGTCGAGTTCCAAATACCAACATGCCTCGTTCAAGAACCGACACGCCGGGCTCAAGGCCGCAACACGCCGCAGTGGAAAAATGTATCGGCGACATGCTTCGCGCTTCTCATTCGCACCTGGGCGTGTCGTCATCTCCCGCATACTCCTTTCGCGAGCAACTCGACGTAAGCGATTATCGCCTCACTTAAAGGAAAATCTTTTGCCTTAATTGAAGAGGAGGCCAAGGCTATAAAAGAGGAGATATTCTAACCCTAAAGGGAGGCGGCGGGCAGGAAAGAGGACGACAGAAGAACGAGGAGAACGAAGGAGTCGACGATAGAGGAACACATATGGCACTAAGTATTGTAATTTCTTTCTCTAGCAATTCTTGTTCGACTATGGAGTAGTGTCCTGTAATCTTAGGATGGGGGAGTAGCCCTTGACGATTTATGATGGATGATGTAATCTATACTACTTGAATTATTGTTTGTTTTGATCCGGTTCTTGGATTCTTATTGATAAACCTAAGGAGCTAAGGGGAAGTACCTAACAGTGAACCCAAGTTCCCGAAACCTAGAACCAACTAGGGATTAACTCCTGTCAAGTAGCGGTAGTGTATCTATGAGGGCTTGCGGGGGTCTCGTGATAGGTCCCCTTAGCTGATTATGGTCTCGTGTGCAAACCTATCGTGAAAAGGAAATTTAGACTCTAAAGAAACTCTTATGGACTTAATGGATCTATCAAATCTAGTTTTTACCAAGTAACGGTGATAAGACTAGGGAGGTTTGCAGGGGTCTCGTGACAGGTCCCCTTAGCTGATTATGATCCCCTACGCTCGAATACCGTGACAGGTAAATTGAGTTTGATATGTACAGTTGGCGTAGACCTCAAAAGGGGACGTTGATTTACCTTAGGATTGGTCCCATCAAAACAACTCTAATAGGGGTAGGAAAGAATTAAATCACCTTATAAATCATCGACATGGTGAAACCCATATCCTGAGATTCTTCTCAACTATTGACTTTTAGCTCGTTCTTCTCATTCGTTGTTCTTGACTGCTCAGTTTCTTTGCTTAATCCACGAATTGATTGACTTGATAACTTGGTATCACGATCATTCGGTAATTGTCCCAATCCCTGTGGGATCGATATTTTTATTACTTGACGACAACCATGCACTTGTGGAAAATAAAACATCAGGAGCTTCGGAGAATGATCAGAATATATGCATTAGCCTCTTCTTGCTCCCCTTGGCCTTTTTTTATAGGAAAGAGCCTCTTTTTCTTGCTGGAGGTCTATCAATCGACTGATGACTTTCATCAGTTGACTGCCGCCGATTCTAATGACTTCTGAACAGCCGGATTCGCGGGATTTGCCATCGTCATCGCCAACGGGAAGACTATCAGTCGACTACCAACAGTGGCACTGACCGATATCGGTAGCCGATCGTCACTCGGCCACGTTTGCTCGTGGCGATCGCCAATGCCCGATCGCCCGGCTTATATGCGGCAGTCGAGTATGAGTCGACTCTCAGCAGTTCGACTGGGATAACCCCCAGTCGACTGCCAATAGCCCTCCAACCTCTATTGTTGCATTTTAAAGGCCAGTTCGACTGACACCATGTTCCAGTCGACTGGCACACCCCAAGTATGACTAATTCATACTTGAAAACATACCCTAAGCCTAGACTTAACCTTCTAGCTTCTCCATCAGGCTTGCGCCTCCAGGATTTCTCTGAGTCCACGACTCCATCCATGCGCTTGCCTTCAAAAGCTTCCTTCGGTTTCATAATGCTTTGGGTTTCTTCTTTGCCAAAGTACGCTTGGACTTTACGCCGCCAAGACTACATGCTTGGACTTATACCGCCAAGACTTGCCTTTGGTCTTTCTTTGCCAAGGACTGCTTGGACTTTACGCCGCCAATGTAGGGAATTCTTTATGCCAAATGGCATATGCGCAACGGAAAAATTAGGATCCCTTCCAAGTGATCCATGCGAAAGCAAACTCGTATAAAATAAATTTCTCTAAACAAAGCCTATCTTATAGGAGAGTTCTACCTTTGTTGCGTGCCCTTTGCAATCCCGCTTTTCCTTGGATGTGTTGGATCTTTTAGCACGTTCAAATGTCCGTGCCTCTATATGTATCCACACGAGCAAGCTCTTGTCTCACAAAAGAAAAACTAGAGGAGCTCTCCTTTACTTCTTGCTAGAGAAGTCCCTAAAGGAGAGGAAGAGAGGGAAAAGGAGAAAGGAAGAAGAAGACTCCTCTTCTTGCTAGCCTACACTCACAAACCCACACAACCAAAGCTTCCACCAAGCTCTCTCACAACCACACCACAATCACAATGCAAATGATACTTTGGCCGGCCACTCCATGGGGCCTTTTATAGGGTTGGAAAACCCCTTCCACCTCCTTCACATTCAATGCAATCCATTGCATTGAGACATAATCAAAAAGGATTTGCCTCCCTTGTTTTGGCCGGCCACTTTAAGGAGACAAAAACCATTTTGTCCCCTTCCACCTTATCTAGCTTAGGTGGATGCTTAGGTGGCATGCTTATGTGGCATGCTTATGTGGCATGCTTATGTGGCATTCATGCATGTTGAATTAATCTTATTAATTCAATTAAGCTTATGTTATCATATTGAATTAATCTTATTAATTCAATTAAGCTTATGTTATCATATTGAATTAATCTTATTAATTCAATTAAGCTTATGTTATCATATTGAATTAATCTTATTAATTCAATTAAGCTTATGTTATCATATTGAATTAATCTTATTAAATCAATAAGGTAACATATTGAATTAATCTCATTAAATCAATTAGCTAAAATTCTCATTAAGCTTAAAGTCCAAAAACCATTTTGTATTTAAGCTTATTCCCAAATTATTCTAGTCAAACTAGAATACTCTAATTCCTCTAATTATCATGCTCTTTGTGTGTGACCCTATAGGCTCTCATAACGTTGGCAGTGGACCTAAACTCTTTTAGATACACAAGCAATGAGCGGCATCTAGCAATACATCATTGCTACCCAAGTTATGAGATAAGTCAAGATCCGACTAACCTTTCCGTGACTATTATAATATATGACCGTGTCCTTCTATCCTTGATATCAGATTGATCAATGAGGCATAGACCGTGTCATCCTCGATCAATCTATGTGTTTCTTGATCCCTGAGTAAACTAACTCAAACAAATGAGCTCAATATCTCATATTGACTCATTCAAGCATGGCCATGCGTTTTAGTAGTTCTACTCAATCAAGGGGCCCACAGATATCACTCCCGTCATATGGGAGGGATAGATCCCATCTACATCACTCACATCCCTCCGCATAATTTGTTATATACCCGAACGCTTTTATGGTCCACCTGCTACATGTGACGCCGACGATGATACAAAGCACATAACTCCTTATGTAGGGAACCGTAGTGACTTCTGTGTCCGAGGACTATTCATACCAATAGTCACATGAGAAAGTTTATGACACTCATATAACGATCCATGAAACTTTCTCATGGCGGGTCAGTTCAGTATATATTCTCTAATATATACCCATGTGTCAACTTGATATCATATATCCATGACTTGTGAGATCAAGTCATCAATTGACCTACATGCTAGTCTTAGTGTATTAATATTGCCCTTGCATATTAATACTTGACTAGGAACATTTAGGAAAGTGTTCTCTACAGCCTCTCATAATCAATTCTGCCAATTGATGTGCTGTAGATAAGAACCTACTTTTCTAGGGCATTACTATATTTAATTTAGCTGGCACAAGCAATACTTAAATATAATAACCAATCCTTTGCCTTTATAGAATATGATACAAAATGTTCCCTATTCAACCATCACATGATTGGTTCTTAGGGCTATAACTAACAGCCAAGACTACATGCTTGGACTTACGCCACCAAGACCTTTCCTTTGACTTCTCTTTTCCAAGATCACACTTGGACTTTTCTTTTACCAAGTCTTCATACTTGGATTTTCCTGTCAGTTAAACAAGTTCACAATTAGATCACAAAACATTGCCAAACTTAGATGATTATCCAAACATCAAATTATATAAATGCTTGGGGCATTGTTGCACCAACAGGATTGTCATGGGAAAGTCCAACATGGTGTTGGCATGGAAAATCCTAGCATGGAGCTTGGTGTGGGAAAGTCCATGAGCCCAAAGGGAAGCATACTTCGAGGGCAAGAGACGCGAAGGATGGCGTTACGAAGTCGTGCGCTTGGTGCATCTGAGGGACGTAGGTCGAGGGAAGAGAGCTTCAGTGGGGAACTCCATGAGGGATAATGTGGACTTGGCCAAGTGGCTAAGACTGAGTGTCGGAGGCTCAAACTTGATGTTTGAGGGTTTACCCGACGGTCGGATGCTCAAACAACTTAGTGTTTGAGGTTTTGCCCTACAGCAGTCGACTGGCATAGGTGTCGGTTCGACTGGTCCAAGTCGACTAGGGTTCGATTTGTGTAAGACTGCGGGTTTACAACTCATTTTTGATATAATCATTGTGTTTGTATCATCGCATTCCATCTTATTGCATTGCATTCATATAGACGACCCCATAGAAATGATCAGACTGAGGTTGGATCACGATTGTACCAACCCATGGCGGTTAGGTACATCGATGTCGATTTCTTTAGGCATTACTTTAGCAATGTCATGGAGATTTTAGCATATTATCAACTCATGAAGGTATCTCTATGTAATCATGCCATCAATGATGATCTCCTTAAGGAGTTCTATCAAAATCTAAAGAAAGTAGATGATGGTCCTACATACAATACTCGGGTCACAAAACACGACCTAGAGTTCACTCCTGCAATCCTGCAGGAGTTCCTTGAGTGTAGGCCATCGAATGACACTTTCATATTCTATCCTACCTTCGATGCCCCTCTTCCCAAGCCTTTTGATCATATTTCTTTAGACTCCATGCATGAGAACATTTTTTGCCATCCTCACCCACCATCTCAGAACCTATTTCCTATCATTGAGCTATCTGCACCTGACAATGTGCTCTACAAAATCATTGTTGGGTGCTTTCTCCCTATTGTGATCCGGGGTCTGGCCAAATTCGGCCTCCCCATCTCTTCCTCATGTACGCCATGTGTCATAGATTAGATGTAAACATTGCATTGAACATGTTTCATTTCATTGTACATTTGATATCCCCTGTGCAAGGGAAAGTGCATATGCCTTTTGGACATATCATCACTGCATGGCTAGAGTCCATAGGCATTAACATTAACAGGGGATCTCTGAGGGCACTATCCGAGGTTTATGATCGTATATTAGTTCATAATTTCACATTAGCGAGGCTGTGGATCAGAGATGGGCAGATGGAGCTGATACCTCGGCCTCCGCCCAGGGCACATGGGGAGCCACCGCTAGTACCGGGAGAGCCTGCCGGACGATATGAGGACCCCGATGTTGTTGATGAGGATGACCAGATGCCAGCAGATGCATCAGCAGCAGGTCCTTCAGATTGAAGGGAGTCGCTTCGGAGGCTCATTGGCTCCCATGTCCCCGGATTAAAATTTTCATTAATGAAAGAACTAATCCGGATGGGATGAGTTTCCTTAACACAACCTATTCGTCTTCATGCTAACAACTTGAGTGGACGCTTGAACAAACTAGTTGTTCAAGCAACACAACTCTTCTAGTTGATTAACCGCGGAAGAGACGACGGACGGATCGCCGGTTTTTGTGTTTGTCTTCGGGGTCCATGATTATACAATATATAAACATACGCATAATTGTATAATCGACAATTAAAAGAACATTCTCAGATCTGAAAATAAAGATATAAAACTTTATACCTTACGATCTTCTACCGTATGTCCTATCCTTCTCGTGGACGATGTGTGGACGAAGATCCTCCACGAGTAGAAGCCTTCTAGATCGCGTTCTTCCCTTCCTTGTCCACTGCGAACAAAGAGAAGAACCAACAAATACCTTTCCTTTCTAGAACCGGCCACCAAGATAGAATGTTTGATGCAACCGCTGGCCAAGGAACAAGTGGATGATGCGCCGGCCACCAATGGAAGGAGAACCGCCGGCCACCTTGGAGAGTATGGAGGAAGATGAACGCCGGCCACCAATGGAAGGAGAACCGCCGGCCAAGGAAGAAGGGAGAGGCCTATAGGATGGGCGTCGGCCAAGTCTTGATTGAAGGAAGTGGGCGTCGACAACAATTGATGGAAGATGGTTGCCGCCCACTTTTGCTCCAAACCCTAGCCGCCCACCTTTGCTCTAAACCATAATCCCAATTCAAATTGATTACCAGCCGCCCAACCCTAAGCTTTCCTTTTATAGAGTTAGGCTTAGGACTCCTTTAATCTCCACCGTCGGATCTAGGGATTTAATCTCCACCGTCGGATCTAGGGTTTAATCCCAACCGTCGGATCTAGGGTTTCATCCCAACCGTCGGATCTATGATTTCATCACAACCGTCGGATCTAGGGTTTCATCCCATCTGTCGGATCTAGGGTTTTATCCCAACCGTCGGATCTAGGGATTTAGTCCCAACAATCGATTCTAGGGTTTCATCCTAACCATCGGATCTAGGGATTTAATCCCAACCGTTGGTTCTAGGGTTTCATCCTAACCATCGGATCTAGGGATTTAATCCCAACCATTGGTTCTAGGTTTTGTTTTACATTCTTGGATCTAGACTTCACAAGGATTATATTAGGCTACGATAGGGACCATAAGGAGGAGTTGGATCTTGGCCACCCGATGGATCGGAACCACACAAACTTGATCCATCAATAATGTTCCATTCCACTAGAGGATCATCATTGAACTACCTCACCAACCCCCATAAATCAATATGGGCTCCATATATTATTTGTACATTTATCTCCCCGTGTTTAAGATATCGAATGTCCGTCAATTAATTGATTTACTGACCATCAATTAATTAACATCTAATTCCTCGAGTAGTACCACTCAACCTTATCATCATGTTGACTAAGTCAACCAGCTGGGTTTACATGATGAGGGGACATCATCAACCTAATATATAGGACACGGTTTCCTCCAATAATCAACGGCACACCATGTAAATAATATTATTTCCCAACTTACCGGGCATATTGATTTAATCCATCTAAATCTCACCCACTGGTAAATCAAAGAAATAAATACTAAGTACATGTGCCCGTTATTATGTCGGGATTAAGAGCATGTACAACATAATATCCGAGGTCCGATTCAATTATGTAGTCAGTACTAAATTGAATCACCTCTATGTCGGTCCTACTCAATACACTTAAGTGTACTAGTGTAACTCTATGTTCAAGATAAAATAATACCAAGCTACACTACAACCATGCCAATGGTTTGTCCAAAACCATCTTGGTTGTGAGCCTCTATTTATATTTTACAAGGGACTGATAACATGATCTTCTGTGCCACACCAAGCACCATGTTATCTACAATGTAAAATATTAGACAATATGCACACATATAATAAATGTATAAAGTGCAAACAATGATCATGTGAATCTTATTTCAAAATAAAATGTTCATACAAAAAGAGCTATGCTTTCAGTATACATTCCAACAATCTCCCACTTATACTAAAAGATTATGCCGTCATCACTCTGCCATACATCTGATCCCCATGTCCTCCACATGCCTATCAAACGCTTTCGCTGGAAGGGCCTTAGTGAATGGATCCGCCAGGTAATCCTCTGATGTAATCTTGGCGACAACAACTTCTCCTCGCTTTACGATCTCTCGTATAAGGTTGTACTTGCGCTCTATGTGTTTACTCGCCTTATGGGCTCGTGGTTCCTTCGAGTTTGCAACTGCACCACTGTTATCACAATAAATTGTGATAGTTCTGGGCAAACCAGGAATCACATCCAAGTCCATCAAGAAGTTCCTGAGCCATACAGCTTCCTTGGCTGCCTCAGAGGCTGCCACATACTCAGCTTCTATGGTAGAGTTCGCCACGCATTTCTGCTTGACACTCCTCCATACTATGGCTCCACCTCCAAAAGTAAACACAAACCCCGAGGTAGACTTACTCTTGTCCCTATCTGATTGGAAATCCGAATCCGTGTAACCCACAGGGACTAATTGATCTACCCGGTAAACCAGCATATAATCCCTAGTCCTTCTCAGGTACTTCAATATATGCTTTACCGCAGATCAATGTCCCTGTCCAGGATTACTCTGATATCTGCTAACCATGCCCACGGCAAAGCAGATATCCGGTCTCGTACATAGCATAGCATACATAAGGCTTCCTACTGTCGAAGCATAAGGAACCGCCTTCATGTCCTCTATCTCCTTTGATGTTTTGGGACACATCTCTTTAGATAAAGAAACTCCATGCCTAAAAGGTAGAAAACCTTTCTTGGAGTTCTGCATGCTAAAACGAGCAAGGATAGTGTCAATGTATGAAGCTTGAGATAAGCACAACATCCTTTTCTTGCGATCCCTTATAACTTTGATCCCAAGGATGTGTCCCACTTCTCCCAGTCCTTCACGTCAAACTGTTTGGACAACCATACCCTTAAGTCTGATAACACTTTGATATTGTTGCCAACTAACAAAATGTCATCTACGTATAGTACAAGAATCACCACTACATTTCCGTCACATCTCTTGTATACACAAGGCTAATCCGGACTTTGAATAAATCCATATGACTGGATTACCTTATCAAAGCGGATGTTCCAAGATCTAGAAGCTTGCTTCAATCCATAAATGGACCGATTAAGCTTACATACAAGATGCTCTTTGCCTTTAGCAATGAATCCCTCTGGTTGCCGCATATAGATGTTCTCCTCAAGACTTCCGTTAAGGAAAGCTGTCTTGACATCCATCTGTCAAATCTCATAATCCATATGAGCAGCTATAGATAAGAGAATCTGGATAGACTTAAGCATAGCTACCGGCGAAAAGGTCTCCTCATAGTCGATGCCCTCTTTCTAAGTATACCCTTTCGCAACAAGCCTAGATTTGAAGGTCTCAACCTTCCCGTCTACTCCTCTCTTTCTCTTGTAGATCCACTTGCATCCAATGGTTTTCATACCATCGGGTGGCTCTACGAGCTCCCAGACCTGATTAGAATCCATAGATTCTATCTCTGAATTCATCTCTCTTTGCCAAGATACCGCATCTCTATCTTGGATTGCCTCGTCATATGTGTAGGGATCAGGTTCATGTTCACCAAGGATTAAGTCCGAAGACTCTCCCAAAAACATGAATCTATCGGGTTGTCTAACAACCCTCCCACTACGACGAGGTGCCTCCTGTGTATGCTCTGTGACACAGGGTGCAGTGACTTGTGGTGTCTCCTCTTGTACCGGTGGTACTGAAGTCGGGACTTCCCCTGTCAACTCGTCAAGAACAATCCTACTCGTGGGCTTGTGGTTCATCACATAGTCCTCCTCTAGAAATCTAGCATTCGTATTAACGATCACCTTCTGATCTCTAGGACTATAGAATAAACCACCCTTCGTTCCCTTAGGGTATCCAACAAACAAGCGTACTTCTGTACGAGATTCCAACTTACCAGCATCTCCCTTCAGCACATGTGCTGGACTACCCCAAATTCGAATATGTCTTAGACTAGGCTTTCGCCTAGTCCGCAACTCTGTGGGAGTAGAGGGTACTGACTTAGATGGAACCAAGTTCAAAATGTGTGCTGCTGTTTCCAGAGCAAACCCCCAGAACGAATCAGGTAACTCAGAATAACTCATCATAGATCTGACCATCACCATAAGAGTCCTGTTCCTTCGCTCCGCCACACCATTCTGCTGGGGTGTGCCAGGTGCGGACAATTGGGATTGAATCCCAGCCTCTGATAAGTAACTCCTAAACTCTCCCAAGAGGTACTCGCCACCACGATAAGATCGTAATGTCTTGATACTTTTACCTTGACGGTTCTCCACATCAGCCTTGAATTCTTTGAACCTGTCAAAGCATTCAGACTTGCGGTGCATCAAGTAAATGTATCCATATCTTGAATAAACATCTATAAAAGAGACAAAATATTCAAAACCACCTCTTGCCTAGATAGACATAGGACTGCACAAATCAGAATGAACCAATTCTAACATATCTTTGGCTCTATACCCCTTGGCCTTGAAAGGCCTCTTGGTCATTTTACCTTCCAAGCAAGATTCGCAGGTTGGGAGATCCTCCACCACTAATGAACCCAAAGGTCCATCAGCTATCAACCTTTGAATTCTACTTAGGTTAATATGACCAAGCCTTAGATGCCAAAGATATGTTTGGTTCATTTGCGAAGGTTCTTTTCTCTTATTAGATTTAGAAGATGAGTTATTTACTTCTATATGCATCGTGGGAGTTTTTGGTTCAAGAGTATATAAATTGTCAATCAATGTACCAAAACAGATAATCTCCCTATTCCTTTTTATAACCACCTTGTCATTAAAAGAAACAGAATATCCATCCAAAAATAATTTAGAAACTGAAATTAAATTCTTTCTAAAAGTAGGTACATAAAGACAATTTCTCAAAACCAAAAATTTATTCCTATCAAAAGATAAATAAACGTCTCCCACTGCAATAGCCGCCACCTTTGAATCATTGCCCATGAAGACGGTAATCTCTCCCTCAGCTAGTCGTCGGGTTTCCTGGAACCCCTGCAAAGTATTGCAGACATGATCAGTGGCTCCTGTATCTACACACCAGGTACTAGTAGATAACACCGCTAAACATGTTTCAATAACTAAACAAGAAGATATACCTTTGTTCTTTCGGCGAGGACAGTCTGCCTTCCAATGTCCAGTCAGCTTGCAAGTGAAGCACTTGCCTTTCGGCTTCTTCACTCCTGCTTGAGGTCCCACTACCACGTTCTTCGCTCCACCTTGCTTGTTCTTCTTCTTACCTTTCGGTTTAGAGGAAGAAACCTTCTGAGTGACCATGGCTTGAGCACTCTGATGAAAAAGCCCCTCTGCCGCCTGGAGTTCTGTCAGAAGCTCCGCTAACGAATACAACCTCTTGTTCATGTTGTAGTTGAGGCGGAACTGCTCAAAACTCCTAGGCAGAGACTGGAGAATGATATCGACCTGGGTTTCCCCATCGATCTCAGCTCCGAGGACTTCCATCTCATTAAGATGAGCCATCATCTTGAGAACATGATCCCTAACGGGTGTTCCCTCGACCATGGTGGTCGTCATCAAGTTTCTCATTGCCTCCTGCCTAGCCACCCTACTCTGATGTCCAAAAAGTTCCTTGAGATATAACATCATGTCATAAGCTGTGGCTATGGCCTGATGCTGATGTTGCAGCACATTTGACATAGATTCCAAAATGTAACACCGCGCCATCTCATCTGCCTTGACCCATTTCTTATAACGTTCTTTCTCCTTTTCATCAGAGTCATCGTAGGGCTTAGGAGGACAGCCCTCGAAGAGTACAAATTTGTACTCCTCCGCAGTTAAGACAATATCCAGGTTTCTCTTCCAATCAATGTAGTTTGGACCAGTAAGTTTGTTTTCTTTTAAAATCACAGCAAGTGGGTTGAAAGCCATTTGAAAATCCTAAAAATCACAATGATCAAAATATTAGATTTCAAATATTTTTTATTCCTCAAAACAATAAAATCCCGAAATCAACCAACACCTCAAATCACCGAGAATTTCGTATGCCACGCTCTGTGGACGTATACGAAACCTACATTTGTAAGAGGATGTTTTACCCATTAATTTTATTATCTTGTCAACCTTACTTTTTGACAAATAAAATTAATAGTTGGTTCCTCTTTGGCCCTACAAATAAAAGCAGTGACTCCGATGGGGAGGATACTTTTATTTGCATCTAAGTGTGCACCATTACACGATACTAAGGGAATTATTTCGGATTATGTGTCTTACCACTGTGAAAGTACACATGCTCCTAGATAATTTCCTATAACCATTATTTGACCTAGTGATCCGCAAACAAACCCGTCCGCAGGGAGGAAGGCACTCAGAGCCGACACATAAGTTTGTTGCATCACACGTCAAATTGTAATGGAGGCCGCGAGAATTAATTAAAATATCCCTCTCCCACTTAGTAAATTGAAATCGAGGAATTTTAAACATACACAACATGCATATAAAACAAATAAGCAATAAATATGGAAAAAATAGAATTTTTTCTACTATTATGGCATTGTCCTCCAATATGCATCCCGTCGTGTCGCCACCTCGTCCGCTCCATCGTTTCTCGTGCGCAAGTCACCAAAGAGATCCGAGCCGAGATAAAACTATTTTAATTTATATCCATCGATCCTATACTCCATGAAGGAGTGTACAAATAATCTAGATCGAAAGTAAACTAAAATGAGTGGCTAAACAATGTCGTATTTAATTACAAAAATTAAATACTAATCTAGCCTCGTCAACCCCGAGGATTAAAATAATAAATATGTACACACATCCAATCACATACACACATATGGCCATAATAGTCGGATCTTATGCCTGCAACCAAAGAGTTAAACTACACATATCCTACTATTATCCGGCACATATAATAAATGAATAAGTGCATAAAAATTAACCGAATCCTAAACACACAAAATCGGAAACCGTGGCTCTGATACCACTTGAAGGGAGTCGCTTCGGAGGCTCATTGGCTCCCATGTCCCCGGATTAAAATTTTCATTAATGAAAGAACTAATCCGGATGGGATGAGTTTCCTTAGCACAACCTATTCGTCGTCGTGCTAACAACTTGAGTAGACGCTTGAACAAACTAGTTGTTCAAGCAACACAACTCTTCTAGTTGATTAGCCGCGGAAGAGACGACGGACGGATCGCCGGTTTTTGTGTTTGTCTTCGGGGTCCATGATTATACAATATATAAACATACGCTTAATTGTATAATCGACAATTAAAAGAACATTCTCAGATCTGAAAATAAAGATATAAAACTTTATACCTTACGATCTTCTACCGTATGTCCTATCCTTCTCGTGGACGACGTGTGGACGAAAATCCTCCACGAGTAGAAGCCTTCTAGATCACGTTCTTCCCTTACTTGTCCGCTGCGAACAAAGAGAAGAACCAACAAATACCTTTCCTTTCTAGAACCGGCCACCAAGATAGAATGTTTGATGCAACCGCCGGCCAAGGAACAAGTGGATGATTCGCCGGCCACCAATGGAAGGAGAACCGCCGGCCACCTTGGAGAGTATGGAGGAAGATGAACGCCGGCCACCAATGGAAGGAGAACCGCCGGCCAAGGAAGAAGGGAGAGGCCTATAGGATGGGCGCCGGCCAAGTCTTGATGGAAGGAAGTGGGCGCCGACAACAATTGATGGAAGATGGTTGCCGCCCACTTTTGCTCCAAACCCTAGCCGCCCACCTTTGCTCCAAACCCTAATCCCAATTCAAATTGATTACCTGCCGCCCAACCCTAAGCTTTCCTTTTATAGAGTTAGGCTTAGGACTCCTTTAATCTCCACCGTCGGATCTAGGGATTTAATCTCCACCGTCGGATCTAGGGTTTTATCCCAACTGTCGGATCTAGGGTTTCATCCAAACCGTCGGATCTATGATTTCATCCCAACCGTCGGATCTAGGGTTTCATCCCATCCGTCGGATCTAGGGTTTTATCCCAACCGTCAGATCTAAGGATTTAGTCCAAATCGTCGATTCTAGGGTTTCATCCTAACCATCGGATCTAGGGATTTAATCCCAACCGTTGGTTCTAGGGTTTCATCCTAACCATCGGATCTAGGGATTTAATCCCAACCGTTGGTTCTAGGTTTTGTTTTACATTCTTGGACTTCACAAGGATTATATTAGGCTACGATAGGGACCATAAGGAGGAGGTGGATCTTGGCCACCCGATGGATCGGAACCACACAAACTTGATCCATCAATGATGTTCCATTCCACTAGAGGATCATCATTGAACTACCTCACCAACCCCCATAAATCAATATGGGCTCCATATATTATTTGTACATTTATCTCCCCGTGTTTAAGATATCGAATGTCCGTCAATTAATTGATTTACTGACCATCAATTAATTAACATCTAATTCCTCGAGTAGTACCACTCAACCTTATCATCATGTTGACTAAGTCAACCAGCTGGGTTTACATGATGAACCTTATGAGCTCCTCAAGGGGACATCATCAACCTAATATATAGGACACGGTTTCCTCCTATAATCAACGACACACCATGTAAATAATATTATTTCCCAACTTACCGGGTATATTGATTTAATCCATCTAAATCTCACCCACTGGTAAATCAAAGAAATAAATATTAAGTACATGTGCCCGTTATTATATCGGGATTAAGAGCATGTACAACATAATATCCGAGGTCCGATTCAATTATGTAGTCAGTACTAAATTGAATCACCTCTATGTCGGTCCTACTCAATACACCTAAGTGTACTAGTGTAACTCTATATTCAAGATAAAACAATACAAAGCTACACTACAACCATGCCAATGGTTTGTCCAAAACCAACTTGGTTGTGAGCCTCTACTTATATTTTACAAGGGACTGATAACATGATCTTCTGTGCCACACCAAGCACTATGTTATCTACAATGTAAAATATTAGACAATATGCACACATATAATAAATGTATAAAGTGCAAAAAATGATCATGTGATTCTTATTTCAAAATAAAATGTTCATACAAAAAGAGCTAGGCTTTCAGTATACATTCCAACAATCTCCCACTTATACTAAAAGACTATGCCGTCATCACTCTGCCATACATCTGATCCCCATGTCCTCCACATGCCTATCAAACGCTTTCGCTGGAAGGGCCTTAGTGAATGGATCCGCCAGGTTATCCTCTGATGCAATCTTGGCGACAACAACTTCTCCTCGCTTTACGATCTCTTGTATAAGGTGGTACTTGCGCTCTATGTGTTTACTCGCCTTATGGGCTCGTGGTTCCTTCGAGTTTGCAACTGCACCACTGTTATCACAATAAATTATGATAGTTCTGGGCAAACCAGGAATCACATCCAAGTCCATCAAGAAGTTCCTGAGCCATACAGCTTCCTTGGCTGCCTCAGAAGCTGCCACATACTCAGCTTCCATGGTAGAATCCACCACGCATTTCTTCTTGATACTCCTCCATACTATGGCTCCACCTCCAAAAGTAAACACAAACCCCGAGGTAGACTTACTCTTATCCCTATCTGATTGGAAATCCGAATCCGTGTAACCCACAGGGACTAATTGATCTGCCCGGTAAACTAGCATATAATCCCTAGTCCTTCTCAGGTACTTCAATATATGCTTTACCGCAGTCCAATGTCCCTGTCTAGGATTACTCTGATATCTGCTAACCATGCCCACGAAAAAGCAGATATCCGGTCTCGTACATAGCATAGTATACATAAGGCTTCCTACTGCCGAAGCATAAGGAACCGCCTTCATGTCCTCTATCTCCTTTGATGTTTTGGGACACATCTCTTTAGATAAAGGAACTCCATGCCTAAAAGGTAGAAAACCTTTCTTGGAGTTCTGCATGCTAAAATGAGCAAGGATAGTGTCAATGTATGAAGCTTGAGATAAGCACAACATCCTTTTCTTGCGATCCCTTATAACTTTGATCCAAAGGATGTGTCCCACTTCTCCCAAGTCCTTCATGTCAAACTGTTTGGACAACCATACCCTTACGTCTGATAACACTTTGATATTGTTGCCAACTAACAAAATGTCATCTACGTATAGTACAAGAAACACCACTACATTTCCGTCACATCTCTTGTATACACAAGGATCATCCGGACTTTGAATAAATCCATATGACTGGATTACCTTATCAAAGCGGATGTTCCAAGATCTAGAAGCTTGCTTCAATCCATAAATGGACCGATTAAGCTTACATACAAGATGCTCTTTGCCTTTAGCAATGAATCCCTCTGGTTGCCGCATATAGATGTTCTCCTCAAGACTTCCGTTAAGGAAAGCTGTCTTGACATCCATCTGCCAAATCTCATAATCCATATGAGCAGCTATAGATAAGAGAATTCGGATAGACGTAAGCATAGCTACCGGTGAAAAGGTCTCCTAATAGTCGATGCCCTCTTTCTGAGTATACCCTTTCGCAACAAGCCTAGCTTTGAAGGTCTCAACCTTCCCGTCTACTCCTCTCTTTCTCTTATAGATCCACTTGCATACAATGGTTTTTATACCATCGGGTGGCTCTACTAGCTCCCAGACCTGATTAGAATCCATAGATTCTATCTCTGAATTCATCGCTCTTTGCCAAGATACCGCATCTCTATCTTGGATTGCCTCATCATATGTGCAGGGATCAGGTTCATGTTCACCAGGGACTAAGTCCGAAGACTCTCCCAAAAACATGAATCTATCGGGTTGTCTAACAACCCTCCCACTACGACAAGGTGCCTCCTGTGTATGCTCTGTGACACGCGGTGCAGTGACTTGTGGTGTCTCCTCTTGTACCGGTGGTACTGAAGTCGGGACTTCCCCTGTCAACTCCTCAAGAACAATCATACTCGTGGGCTTGTGGTTCATCACATAGTCCTCCTCTAGAAATCTGGCATTCGTACTCACGATCACCTTCTGATCTCTAGGACTATAGAATAAACCACCCTTCGTTCCCTTAGTGTAGCCAACAAACAAGCGTACTTCTGTACGAGATTCTAACTTACCAGCATCTCCCTTCAGCACATGTGCTGGACTACCCCAAATACGAATATGTCTTAGACTAGGCTTTTGCCCAGTCCACAACTCTGTGGGAGTAGAGGGTACTGACTTAGATGGAACCAAGTTCAGAATGTGTGCTGCTGTTTCAAGAGCAAACCCCCAGAACGAATCAGGTAACTCAGAATAACTCATCATAGATCTGACCATCTCGATAAGAGTCCTGTTCCTTCGCTCCGCCACACCATTCTGCTGGGGTGTGCCAGGTGCGGACAATTGGGATTGAATCCCAGCCTCTGATAAGTAACTCCTAAACTCTCCCAAGAGGTACTCGCCACCATGATCAGATCGTAATGTCTTGATACTTTTACCTTGACGGTTCTCCACATCAGCCTTGAATTCTTTGAACCTGTCAAAGCATTCAGACTTGCGGTGCATCAAGTAAATGTATCCATATCTTGAATAATTATCTATAAAAGAGACAAAATATTCAAACCACCTCTTACCTGGATAGACATAGCACCGCACAAATCAGAATGAACCAATTCTAACACATCTTTGGCTCTATACCCCTTGGCCTTGAAAGGCCTCTTGGTCATTTTACCTTCCAGTCAAGATTCGCAGGTTGGGAGATCCTCCACCACTAATGAACCCAAAGGTCCATCAGCTATCAACCTTTGAATTCTACTTAGGTTAATATGACCAAGCCTTAGATGCCAAAGATATGTTTGGTTCATTTGCGAAGGTTCTTTTCTCTTATTAGATTTAGAAGATGAGTTATTTACTTCTATATGCATCGTGGGAGTTTTTGGTTCAAGAGTATATAAATTGCCAATCAATGTACCAGAACAGATAATCTCCCTATTCCTTTTTATAACCACCTTGTCATTAAAAGAAACAGAATATCCATCCAAAAACAATTTAGAAACTGAAATTAAATTCTTTTTAAAAGTAGGTACATAAAGACAATTTCTCAAAACCAAAAATTTATTCCTATCAAAAGATAAATAAACGTCTCCCACTGCAATAGCCGCCACCTTTGAAGCATTGCCCATGAAGACGGTAATCTCTCCCTCAGCTAGTCGTCGGGTTTCCTGGAACCCCTGCAAAGTATTGCAGACATGATCAGTGGCTCCTGTATCTACACACCAGGCACTGGTAGATAACACCGCTAAACATGTTTCAACAACTAAACAAGAAGATATACCTTTGTTCTTTCGGCGAGGACAGTCCGCCTTCCAATGTCCAGTCTGCTTGCAAGTGAAGCACTTGCCTTTCGGCTTCTTCACTCCTGCTTGAGGTCCCACTGCCACTTTCTTCGCTCCACCTTGCTTCTTCTTCTTCTTACCTTTCGGTTTAGAGGAAGAAACCTTCGCGACCATGGCTTGAGCACTCGACGAAAAAGCCCCTCTGCGCTTTGGAGTTCAGAAGCTCCGCCAACGAATACAACCTCTTGTTCATGTTGTAGTTGAGGCGGAACTGCTCAAAACTCCTAGGCAGAGACTGGAGAATGATATCGACCTGGGTTTCCCCATCGATCTCAGCTCCGAGGACTTCCATCTCATTAAGATGAGCCATCATCTTGAGTGTTCCTAACCATGGTGGTAATCGTCAGTTTCTCATTGCCTCACCTGCCGCCCTACTCTGATGTCCGAAAAGTTCCTTGAGATTGAACATCATGTCATAAGCAGTGGCTATGGCCTGATGCTGATGTTGCAGCACATTTGACATAGATGCCAAAATGTAACACCGCGCCATCTCATCTGCCTTAACCCATTTCTTATAATGTTCTTTCTCCTTTTCATCAGAGTCATCGGTGGGCTTAGGAGGATAGACCTCGAAGAGTACAAATTTGTACTCTTCCGCAGTTAAGACAATATCCAGGTTTCTTTTCCAATCAATGTAGTTTGGACCAGTAAGTTTGTTTTCTTTTAAAATCACAGCAAGTGGGTTGAAAGCCATTTGAAAATCCTAAAAATCACAATGATAAAAAAATATTAGATTTCAAATATTATTGATTCCTCAAAGCAATAAAATCCCGAAATCAACCAACACCTCAAAACACCGAGAATATCGCATGCCACGATAGTGTGGACGTATACGAATTCTACATTTGTAAGAGGAGGTTTTACCCATTAATTTTATTATCTTGTCAACCTTACTTTTTGACAAATAAAATTAATAGTTGCTTCCTCTTTAGCCCTACAAATAAAAGCAGTGACTCCGATGGGGAGGATACTTTTATTTGCATCTAAGTGTGCACTATTACACGATACTAAGGGAATTATTTCGGATTATGTGCCTTACCGATGGGGAAGTACACACGCTCCTAAATAATTTCCTATAACCATTATTTGACCTAGTGATCCGCAAACAAACCCATCCGATGGGGAGGAAGGCACTCAAAGTCAACGCGCAAGTTTGTTGCATCACACGTCAAATTGTAATGGAGGCCGCGGGAATTAATTAAAATATCCCTCTCCCACTTAGTAAATTGCAATCGAAGAATTTTAAACATACACAACATGCATATAAAACAAATGAGCAATAAATATGGAAAAAACAGAATTTTTTTCCAACTATTATGGCATTGTCCTCCAATATGTATCCCGTCGTGTCGCCACCTCATCCGCTCCACCTTTTCACGTGCACAAGTCACCAAAGATATCCGAGCCGAGTTAAATCATTTTATTTACATCCATCGATCCTATACTCCACTAAGGAGTGTACAAATAATCAAATAATCTAGATCGAAAGTAAACTAAAATGAGCGGCTAAACAATGTCGTATTTAATTACAAAAATTAAATACTAATCTAGCCTCGTCAACCCCGAGGATTCAAATAATAAATATTTACACACATCCATTCACATACACACACATGGCCATAATAGTCGGATCTTATGCCTGCAACCAAAGAGTTAAACTACGCATATCCTACTATTATCCGGCACATATAATATATGAAAAATGCATAAAAAATTAACCGAATCCTAAACACACAAAACCGGAAACCGTGGCTCTGATACCATTTGAAGGGAGTCGCTTCGGAGGCTCATTGGCTCCCATATCCCCGGATTAAAATTTTCACTAATGAAAGAATTAATCCGGATGGGATGAGCTTCCTTAGCACAACCTATTCGTCGTCGTGATAACAACTTGAGTGATCTCTTGAACAAACTAGTTCTTCAAGCAACACAACTCTTCTAGTTGGTTAGCCGCGGAAGAGACGACGGACGAATCGCCGGTTTTTGTGTTTGTCTTCGGGGTCCATGATTATACAATATATTTACTAATTCACACATGCATAATCAAAATATAAAAGAACAAGCTCAGATCTGTAAATAAATTTAAAATAACTTTATACCTCACGATCTTCTACCGTATGTCCTATCCTTCTCGTGGACGACGTGTGGACGAAGATCCTCCACGAGTAGAAGCCTTCTAGATCGCTTTCTTCTCTACCTTGTCCGCTGCAAACAAAGAGAAGAAACAACAAATACCTTCCTATCTAGAACCGGCCACCAAATTATGGAACTTGGTGCAACCGCCGGCCAAGGAACAATTGGATGATGCGCCGGCCAACTTCAAGAAGTGTTGCCGCCGGCCACTTTGGAGAATAGGGAGGAGGAAGAGAACTGGCCACCAATGGGAGGAGAACCGCTGGGCAAGGAAGAAGGGAGAGGCCTCTAGGATGGGCGCCGGCCAAGGAATGATCAAAGGAAGTGGGCGCCGGCAATCAACAAGATGGAAGGCGGTTGCCGCCCACTTTGCTCCAAACCCTAGCCGCCCAAAACCCTAGCTGCCCAAAACCCTAACTCCAATTCGAAAAACCAATCATTGCCGCCCAAGCCTAAGCCCCCTATTTATAGAATTAGGCTTAAGCCTCCTTTAATCTCCACCGTCGGATCTAGGGATTTAATCTCCACCGTCGGATCTAGGGTTTTATCCCAACCGTCGGATCTAGGGTTTTATCCCAACCGTCGGATCTAGGATTTCATCCCAACCGTCGGATCTAAGGTTTCATCCCAACAGTCGGATCTAGGGTTTTATCCCAACCGTCGGATCTAGGGATTTAATCCTAACCGTCGATTATAGGGTTTCATCCTAACCATCGGATCTAGGGATTTAATCCCAACCATTGGTTCTAGGTTTTGTTTTACATTCTTGGATCTAGACTTCACAAGGATTATATTAGGCTACGATAGAGACCATAAGGAGGAGTTGGGTCTTGGCCACCCGATGGATCGGAACCACACAAACTTGATCCATCAATGATGTTCCATTCCACTAGAGGATCATCATTGAACTACCTCACCAACCCCCATAAATCAATATGGGCTCCATATATTATTTGTACATTAATCTCCCCGTGTTTAAGATATCGAATGTCCGTCAATTAATTGATTTACTGACCATCAATTAATTAACATCTAATTCCTCGAGTAGTACCACTCAACCTTATCATCATGTTGACTAAGTCAACCAGCTGGGTTAACATGATGAACCTTATGAGCTCCTCAAGGGGACATCATCAACCTAATATATAGGACACGGTTTCCTCCTATAATCAACGGCACACCATGTAAATAATATTATTTCCCAACTTACCGGGCATATTGATTTAATCCATCTAAATCTCACCCACTGGTAAATCAAAGAAATAAATACTAAGTACATGTGCCCGTTATTATATCGGGATTAAGAGCATGTACAACATAATATCCGAGGTCCGATTCAATTATGTAGTCAGTACTAAATTGAATCACCTCTATGTCGGTCCTACTCAATACACCTAAGTGTACTAGTGTAACTCTATGTTCAAGATAAAACAATACCAAGCTACACTACAACCATGCCAATGGTTTGTCCAAAACCATCTTGGTTGTGAGCCTCTACTTATATTTTACAAGGGACTGATAACATGATCTTCTGTGCCACACCAAGCACCATGTTATCTACAATGTAAAATATTAGACAATATGCACACATATATAATGAATATATAAAATGCAAACAATGATCATGTGATTCTTATTTCAAAATAAAATGTTCATACAAAAAGAACTAGGCTTTCAGTATATATTCCAACAATCTCCCACTTATACTAAAAGACTATGCTGTCATCACTCTGTCATACATCTGATCCCCATGTATCCATATATTCAAGATATGGATACATTTACTTGATGCTTCGCAAGTCTGAATGCTTTGACAGGTTCAAAGAATTCAAGGCTGATGTGGAGAACCGTCAAGGTACAAGTATCAAGACATTACGATCTGATCGTGGTGGCGAGAACCTCTTGGGAGAGTTTAGGAGTTACTTATCAGAGGCTGAGATTCAATCCCAATTGTCCGCACCTGGCACACCCCAGCAGAATGGTGTGGCGGAGCGAAGGAACAGGACCCTTATGGAGATGGTCAGATCTATGATGAGTTATTCTGAGTTACCTGATTCGTTCTGGGGGTTTGCTCTGGAAACAGCAGCACACATTCTGAACTTGGTTCCATCTAAGTCAGTACCCTCTACTCCCACAGAGTTGTGGACTGGGCGAAAGCCTAGTCTAAGACATATTCGGATTTAGGGTAGTCCAGCACATGTGCTGAAGGGAGATGCTGGTAAGTTAGAATATCATACAGAAGTGCGCTTATTTGTTGGCTACCCTAAGGGAACGAAGGGTGGTTTATTCTATAGTCCTAGAGATCAGAAGGTGATCGTGAGTACGAATGCCAGATTTCTAGAGGAGGACTATGTGATGAACCACAAGCCCACGAGTAGGATTGTTCTTGAAGAGATGACAAGGGAAGTCCCGACTTCAGTACCACCGGTACAAGAGGAGAAACCACAAGTCACTACACCGCGTGTCACAGAGCATACACAGGAGGCACCTCGTCGTAGTGGGAGGGTTGTTAGACAACCCGATAGATTCATGTTTTTGGGAGAGTCTTCGGACTTAGTCCCTGGTGAACATGAATCTGATCCCTGGACATATGACGAGGCAATCCAAGATAGAGATGCAGTATCTTGGCAAAGAGCGATGAATTCAGAAATAGAATCTATGGATTCTAATCAGGTCTGGGAGCTAGTAGAGCCACCCGATGGTGTAAAAACCATTGGATGCAAGTGGATCTACAAGAGAAAGAGAGGAGTAGACGGGAAGGTTGAGACCTTCAAAGCTAGGCTTGTTGCGAAAGGGTATACTCAGAAAGAGGGTATCAATTATGAGGAGATCTTTTCACCGGTAGCTATGCTTATGTCTATCAGGATTCTCTTATCTATAGCTGCTTATATGGATTATGAGATTTGGCAGATGGATGTCAAGACAGCTTTCCTTAATGGAAGTCTTGATGAGAACATCTATATGCGGCAACCAGAGGGATTCATTGCTAAAGGCAAAGAGCATCTTGTATGTAAGCTTAATCGGTCCATTTATGGATTGAAGCAAGCTTCTAGATCTTGGAACATCCTCTTTGATGAGGTAATCCAGTCATATGGATTTATTCAAAGTCCGGATGAGTCTTGTGTATACAAGAGATGTGACGGAAACGTAGTGGTGTTTCTTGTACTATACGTAGATGACATTTTGTTAGTTGGCAACAATATCAAAGTGTTATCAGATGTAAGGGTATGGTTGTCCAAACAGTTTGACATGAAGGACTTGGGAGAAGTGGGACACATCCTTGGGATCAAAGTTATAAGGGATCGCAAGAAAAGGATGTTGTGCTTATCTCAAGCTTCATACATTGACACTATCCTTGCTCGTTTTAGCATGCAGAACTCCAAGAAAGGTTTTCTACCTTTTAGGAATGGAGTTCCTTTATCTAAAGAGATGTGTCCCAAAACATCAAAGGAGATAGAGGACATGAAGGCGGTTCCTTATGCTTCGGCAGTAGGAAGCCTTATGTATGCGATGCTATGTACGAGACCGGATATCTGCATTGTCGTGGGCATGGTTAGAAAATATCAGAGTAATCCTGGACAGGGACATTGGACTGTGGTAAAGCATATATTGAAGTACCTGAGAAGGACTAGGGATTATATGCTGGTTTACCGGGCAGATCAATTAGTCCTTGTGGGTTACACGGATTCGGATTTCCAATCAGATAGGGACAAGAGTAAGTCTACCTCGGGGTTTGTGTTTACTTTTGGAGGTGGAGCCATAGTATGGAGGAGTGTCAAGCAGAAATGCGTGGCGGACTCTACCATGGAAGCTGAGTACGTGGCAGCCTCTGAGGCAGCCAAGGAAGCTGTATGGCTCAGGAACTTCTTGATGGACTTGGATGTGATTCCTAGTTTACCCAGAACTATCACAATTTATTGTGATAACAGTGGTGCAGTTGCAAACTTGAAGGAACCACGAGCCCATAAGGCGAGTAAACACATAGAGCGCAAGTACCACCTTATACGAGAGATCGTAAAGCGAGGAGAAGTTGTTGTCGCCAAGATTGCATCAGAGGATAACCTGGATGATCCATTCACTAAGGCCCTTCCAGCGAAAGCGTTTAATAGGCATGTGGAGGACATGGGGATCAGATGTATGGCAGAGTGATGACGACATAGTCTTTTAGTATAAGTGGGATATTGTTGGAATGTATACTGAAAGCCTAGCTCTTTTTGTATGAACATTTTATTTTGAAATAAGAATCACATGATCATTGTTTGCATTTTATATATTCATTATATATGTGTGCATATTGTCTAATATTTTACATTGTAGATAACATGGTGCTTGGTGTGGCATAGAAGATCATGTTATCAGTCCCTTGTAAAATATAAGTAGAGGCTCACAACCAAGATGTTTTTGGACAAACCATTGGCATAGTTGTAGTGTAGCTTGGTATTGTTTTATCTTGAACATAGAGTTACACTAGTACACTTAGGTGTATTGAGTAGGACCGACATAGAGGTGATTCAATTTAGTACTGACTACATAATTGAATCGGACCTCGGATATTATGTTGTACATGCTATTAATCCCGATATAATAACGGGCACATGTACTTAGTATTTATTTCTTTGATTTACCAGTGGGTGAGATTTAGATGGATTAAATCAATATGCCCGGTAAGTTGGGAAATAATATTATTTACATGGTGTGCCATTGATTATAGGAGGAAACCGTGTCCTATATATTAGGTTGATGATGTCCCCTTGAGGAGCTCATAAGGTTCATCATGTAAACCCAGCTGGTTGACTTAGTCAACATGATGATAAGGTTGAGTGGTACTACTCGAGGAATTAGATGTTAATTAATTGATGGTCAGTAAATCAATTAATTGACGGGCATTTGATATCTTAAACACGGGGAGATTAATGTACAAATAATATATGGAGCCCATATTGATTTATGGGGGTTGGTGAGGTAGTTCAATGATGATCCTCTAGTGGAATGGAACATCATTGATGGATCAAGTTTGTGTGGTTCCGATCCATCGGGTGGCCAAGACCCAACTCCTCCTTATGGTCCCTATCGTAGCCTAATATAATCCTTGTGAAGTCTAGATCCAAGAATGTAAAACAAAACCTAGAACCAACGGTTGGGATTAAATCCCTAGATTAGATGGTTAGGATGAAACCCTAGAATCGACGGTTAGGATTAAATCCCTAGATCCGACGGTTGGGATAAAACCCTAGATCCGACGGTTGGGATGAAACCTTAGATCCAACGATTGGGATGAAATCCTAGATCCGACGATTGGGATTAAACCCTAGATCCGACGGTTGGGATAAAACCCTAGATCCGACGGTGGAGATTAAATCCCTAGATCCGACGGTGGAGATTAATGGAGGCTTAAGCCTAATTCTATAAATAGGGGGCTTAGTCTTGGGCGGCAATGATTGGTTTTTTGAATTGGAGTTAGGGTTTTGGGCGGCTAGGGTTTGGAGCAAAGTGGGCGGCAACCTCCTTCCATCTTGTTGATTGCCGACGCCCACTTCCTTTGATCATTCCTTGGCCGGCGCCCATCCTAGAGGCCTCTCCCTTCTTCCTTGGCCGGCGGTTCTCCTCCCATTGGTGGCCGGTTCTCTTCCTCCTCCCTATTCTCCAAAGTGGCCGGCGGCAACACTTCTTGAAGTTGGCCGACGCATCATCCAATTGTTCATTGGCCGGCGGTTGCACCAAGTTCCATAATTTGGTGGCCGGTTCTAGATAGGAAGGTATTTGTTGTTTCTTCTCTTTGTTCGCAGCAGACAAGGTAGAGAAGAAAGCGATCTAGAAGGCTTCTACTCGTGGAGAATCTTCGTCCACACGTTGTCCACGAGAAGGATAGGACATACGGTAGAAGATCGTGAGGTATAAAGTTATTTTAACTTTATTTACAGATCTGAGCTTGTTCTTTTATGTTTTGATTATGCATGTGTGAATTAGTAAATATATTGTATAATCATGGACCCCGAAGACAAACACAAAAACCGGCGATCCATCCGTCGTCTCTTCCGCGGCTAACCAACTAGAAGAGTTGTGTTGCTTGAACAACTAGTTTGTTCAAGCGACCACTCAAGTTGTTAGCACAACGACGAATAGGTTGTGCTAAGGAAGCTCATCCCATCCGGATTAATTCTTTCATTAGTGAAAATTTTAATCCGGGGACATGGGAGCCAATTAGCCTCCGAAGTGACTCCCTTCAGTTATCTACAATGTAAAATATTAGACAATATACACACATATAATAAATGTATAAAGTGCAAACAATGATCATGTGATTCTTATTTCAAAATAAAATGTTCATACAAAAAGTGCTATGCTTTCAGTATATATTCCAACACAGATCAGGTTGGACAGTTGGAGGATAGATTCCAGGATTACCAATAAACAGTTGACTCTCGGCTGGCAGAGATTATATCGGGCCAATCCTCCATGGGTCAACACCTCAGCCAGATGGAAGAGCTCAACACCCGGATGGAGGAGCGCAACACCTAGATTGAGGAGTGCTAGAGCCACATGGAGCAGCGTCAGCTTGACATGTACGAGATGATGCGGGCCTGGACCCTGAGCTAGCAACCTCCTACGCCTCCACCTTCTGCAGGAGATTAGAGCTAGAGGATGTTTAGGAATTTTTGGTTTTAGTTTCATAGTGAGATTGAGCATTTTCAAACTTCTATTTTGGAAGTAAAAAACTGAAGTTTTTAATTGAATGAAATGTTTTGTTTATGAAAATTATTTTTGTCTGATTATATGTTTGTATTAATGTGCTTGTTTATGTAAATCTATCTTGTCATGACATAAAATTCCATTTTATCATATAACATGTCATGACATTGTTTAGGATTATTGTAGATGTCATGTTTGTTTTTAGATGATATCATATGCCATGTCATCATGATCATTGGTCATGCTTTATTATTGCTATCATTTATGCCATGATCATTCATGCATTTAACTTCATTAAAATTGATTTAAGGACAATGACATGACATGGAGTCCAACTTATAAGGGAATCAAGTAGGGTTTCCTAGAAAATGCATGAAGTTATAATAATCCTAACTCCACATCTCACATCTAAATTGACATGTATGTGTGTGTATACACCTTAGATAACATGTGAGATGTTAGGATAATAAGTTAGGTTCAAGGTGCATAGGTAGTGCATCTAGATGAACTTAAACTTATTTCAATCACCACTAAGAATCATGAGGAAAGACAATATACAAGTCATGTATATCTAGCCAATCGTCCATGGTTCAAAATAAATTTTCAAAAACATTTTAAAATCACTTTAGAAAACCTTGGTGAAGTCTATCTTTTGATAACAATCATCATTGTAGAAGTTGATACAAAGAAGATCAAAAACCTTAAAGTTTCAATAGTTTTTGAACTTTGTATCAATCTCCTATTTTAATGGTTAAAGTATTTTTTTCAATATTTTTTACCTATTGTATGTGTTACAAGTATTATACATGTGAAATTTCGTGATTTTTTGAGCTATGTATAATTAGTTACAATTTTTCAAAGTCTATTTCTAATAATTGAAAAACTGAGTTTTCAGTTATCAGTCGACTGCCTCTATAGGGAAGTCGACTGATGGGCGGTAGTTGCTCCGACAATAAGAGCTCTGGCTAAAACCGCTCTGATGGCAAAACCACCCTGGCAAAACAGCCCTGGCGCCTTGGCGCACGATGACACTGCCCCCTGGTGAAAACTGCCCTGGAGAAAAATTGCCCTGGCGAAAGTGGCTTGGCGGAACTACCCTAGTGCAGTATCAGTCGACTGTTGCTCAGTGCCAGTCGACTGGTTTCTGTAGGACTCAACTGATATCCTGATTTCGGGATAAACAAGGTTGTTTAATCCGATTTCAGCTACAGTAAAGGTTCCTAACCACTCCTAACCCTAGAATATTCTTTGAGAAGCATTTTAAAGAGTAAAAATCCATTGGATATGGATTTGGAGAGGTGTTAGGTCGATGTATCAAATTTAAGGTGTGGAGAGTTCATTTTTGAACTTTGAACCTTATTTTGGATGGTTTAGAGTTCATATTGGCTTAGGGACTTCCCAAGGACATTGTTGGTGCAATTGTCAAGGGGGAGCAAGCCTTTAGGGGGAGGTATCCATTATGGGATGATGGATAGTATTTTTCCTCATGAGGAGGAAAATGGGATTTTAAGATACCCAATTTGGAAATTGGGAGAGTGTATAGGATTGCCTCTCTTGAATGATATGAGACTTATCACTAGGAAGATGGTAGGCATCCAAGGTATTTTTGGACTAAGGGGGAGATTGTAAGATCTCATTGGGACATGAGATATTGACCACCTTGGAGAGAACCTTTTTGATGCTAGTCAAAAAGGGGGAGAATGTTTGGGATTACCAATTTGGGAAATTGGTAAGAAGAATTGAGTTAGTGTTCTAACTCAAAGGTATATGTTTTTGTCAAACATCAAAAAGGGGGCGATTGTTAGTGCAATCGGCCAAGGTCACGATTGACCGGACTTGAGTTTGACTCGAGTAATGTTTTGATGTTTGACAAAGTAAGTTGACATTGATGTTTGACATTCATACCTGTTGATGTTTTGGGGAGATTGTTTATATAATCAACCCGGGTTATGTTTAACCGGACTCGAGTTTGACTCGAGGAAGACTTTGATGGTTGACTGGAGTTAACCATGTCATGGAAAGTCCAAGTCTTGAGTACTTGGCATGTAAAGTCCAAGCATGGGTCTTGGCAAGGAAAAGTCCAAGCATGGGTCTTGGCTTGGAATGTCCAACATGGGTTGGCAAGGGAAAGTCCAAGCTTGAGTCTTGGCATTTGAGAAGTCCAAGGGGTTTGATATTAGCGGTGTAAAGTCCAAGTGGGAGTCTTGGCAGCATAAGTCCAATGGTTGGTGGCATAAAGTCCAAGCGGAGTCTTGGCGGCGTAAGTCCAATGTGCCTTGGCGGTGTAGACGCCATTAGCATGACATAGCCGATGGAAGAATCTGAGGGCTAGCGCGATGGATGAACAAGTCATGGATAACGTGGAGGGATCCGACAGGCGTGAGGCTGATGGAGGTGGCTAGAAGGCTTAGGTCTAGGCTAAGGGGGGTCTAGCATGTATGGGGGAACCATACTTGGGCTAAAACCTCATGTTTGAGGTGTGCCAGTCGACTGGTGTCATATGGCAGTCGACTGGTGAGAGTCAACTAGGGTTTGACTGTAGGATGTGTCCCATCAGTCGACTGACCTTGTGATCAGTCGATTGATGCTCGAGTTTTGGGGCACAAAATGAAGTCTCACTCGATCGCTGCGGTCAACAGTCGAGTGATGGCTTGATCAGTCGACTGATCGTCATGATTAGTCGACTGATGTTCTACCCATTGGATTTTTCTAGCATGGATTACACCGTTGTCTCATAGCAACAGTGTGATCAGTTGACTGATGGTCCCGAGCAGTCGACTGATCGGCTTTTTCCAGCACAAGTTGAAGATATAAATGGAGCTCGAGAAGGAGAAAAATCCATCGGGTTCTTGAGAGCTTTTGGGGCAATTTGTTGCTGCAAATCAGGTCTCCAAGTGCAAGTCAAGCAACCAAGCATTCAAGCAATCAAAAGCAAGTGTTGTAAAGTTTTTCTTTATTTGTCTTTCATATTTGCATTGTGTATTGCTTGTATTTCGTTCTTGCTGTTGTAAGATTATTTGTACGAGGTTTCTCCACCTCCGACTTGTGTCGAGGAGTTATTATGATTAGTAGTGCGTGTTTGCATTGCTAGGGCTTTTAGATCCCGATCCGTGGAGTAAGAACCGTTCAGTTCCGAACCATGTTACATCTTGTGTCTATCGTGTTGTGTTTGTTCTTGTTGTATTTTATTGTATATTCTGCTACGTACTAACAAGATTGTAGACAAGCAAACGCAAACAAATTCCATCGTACGAGTGCACCGCTATTCACCCCCCCCCCCCCTCTCTAGCGGCCTTAAATCTTCTACAAGTCTAGAATATCCATTCAAAGCCAACAAAATGATATACCATGAGGTAAATGAAGTTATACTACTCATGGAAACAACTCATGAAGAAAACTCTAAAAATACTACTAAGGCAGCTTTACAGATAACAAAAACTAAGTACTGAATGAAATTCAACAACCTATGCATGAACAAATGAATGCCAACAATGTTACAAATATCAAAAAAGAAACTACTGCTAGAAACAAAATAAAATTTGGGGTCCCCCCCAGACTTAAATGAAAGTATACCTCTAGTTTGGTGGGCGAGGTGGAAAATATGGAAGCCTTGTATCTCGGGATCCTGGGAGAACCTGCTGCTGAACCGCTGATGCCACATGTACATGTGGTCGATCTGAGAGCTGGTGGATGCAACGGATGCTCAGTGCTCCTCCTCCCTAGCAAACTATGCCTGTTGGGCATGCATGTGTTGCCGCATCTCTTGGCGGTAAGCGGCCTAATCCTGGCGATGGGCAACCTCCTTCTGGAAGTAGATGTGGGCCTCATTGTAGAACTCCTCAGCCCGCTGGAAGTGCTCCCGGAAACCCTAGAACTCCGCCTACCGTAGGCATTCTGCTCCTCCCATCACTGCCTCTGTGTCTATTGCTCGGCGTATATATCATCGAGGTACGATCGGAACTCCGAGAAATCATAGGGCGACGTACCTGCATCCTGCTCAAAAGTAGAAAAAGGTGGTGGTGCAGGTGCAGGCTCATGTCGATGTAGACTAGGTGGGCTCCTTTGCATGTGTGGACTGGAGGGAGAGTGATATAAAGGGGGAGAGATGGGCGTCAATGAGGATGGTCCCTCGTGTGGTGGGGACTCCACTATCAGGTCCAAGCGCCAGTTGGCGCGTGTGGTGATTGTGGTATGATCGGGGTCGGGGAGCCTAAGGGCCGTTAGATTTTTCCTTACAAAGCATAAGGAGTGTCCTTCTCTCACACTCATCTTCATCGCCATGCACACTCCTAGGTCGATCCAAGGGCTCCCCTCTATACTCTTTAATGCAGTGTAATCATACCCCATCCTATGGCAAATGTGGGTAAGTAGGCCTCCCACATTAATCTCTCCTCTCGCTACTTTGCCCATCTTCACTAAGTGTCTAATGAAGTGGGACCCTACATCAATGCTACTCCTTTCTTGTAGCATGTCCCAGAGGCAAAGCAGCTCGCTAGCTCTAACCACGCCATCACTCTCCCCATGACCAAATATAGTACTAGCCATGATTCAGTGGAGGTATCGGAAAACTGAGTTTTGGAGGCGCGATGCTTTGGCCTTAGAAGGGTCATAAGCATGCTCCCCCGTCAACTCGGTCCAAAATATTCGAGAGTTAAACCTAACAGGGGTTCTTTGTTGGTGCAACAATGCTCCAAGCATTTATATATGTTTTGATGTTTGGATAATCATCTAAGTTAGGCAACCTCTTGTGATCTAATTGCG
Source organism: Wurfbainia villosa (assembly GCA_025175895.1). NCBI lineage: Eukaryota > Viridiplantae > Streptophyta > Magnoliopsida > Zingiberales > Zingiberaceae > Wurfbainia > Wurfbainia villosa. The sequence goes on along the minus strand of CM045992.1, from coordinate 28,826,953 downwards.
AAATTGTTTAAGTGACAGGGAAGTCCAAGTATGATCTTGGCAAAGGAAGTCCAAGTATGATCTTGGCAAAGGAAGTCCAAGTATGATCTTGGCAAAGGAAGTCCAAGGGATGGACTTGGCAGCGTAAGACCAAGCTTGTAGTCTTGGCGGCGTAAAGTCCAAGTGAACCTTGGCAAAGGAAGTCCAAAGTAAAGTCTTGGCAGCATAAGTCCAAGCTTGTAGTCTTGGCGGCATAAAGTCCAAGCATTTGGCAACCCAAGACATGACGAAACCGAAGGAAGCTCTTGGAAGCAAAGCGCAAAGGATGAACAAGTCGCGGACTCGGAGAGATCCTGAAGGCGCAAGGCTTATTGAGGAGCTAGAAGGTTGAGTCTAGGTCTAGGGTATAAAATCAAGTATGAATTACTCATACTTGAAGAGTATCAGTCGACTGATATGATGTAACAATCATCGTGGTCGGTGTTCGACCAGTCCGGGTGAAACCTAACCATCGATCGGTGATTTGGGCATAGAAGTCGGCGTCTGATCGATCGGTCACGATCGGCCCATGGCATCGATCGGTGATAAAGGGAATGTCGCCGCCCGAGACTCGATCGCGCTCATTGCGCCTTGATCACTCGGTGATCACCCCATCGATCGGTGATGGAAGGATCGGTCGATTGATCACCAGTCGTTGGAGATTGCCTACGAATCTCCCACAGATCGTGTTTGAGCCGTTGGGTTGGTGGCGGTCGTGATGGCAAGCATCACGAACGGGAAAAATAGCCCCTCTTCTATAAAAAGGGGCCATGGGGAGCTTGGTGAAGCTAGTGTTCTTACTCCCAACTACACCTACGTGCTCACCAAGCTTTCCAAGTATTTTTAGCAATCCAAAACCTCCTCTTCTCTTGTTCTTGATCATCCATCATTGTAAAGAAGAGGAGTTCATTGTAAGAAAGGTTTCTCCACCTTGGTTCATCCAAAGGAGAAGATAGTGAAGCTTGGCTAGGACTAATCCACCTTACGGATTGCCGTGGAGTAGGAGCGTCATCTCTGAACCACGTACATCGGGTGTTAGCATTTATTTCTTATTTCTTATTCGTATTCATTTTCGTATTTGTATTTGCTTCCGCTAACTTGTTTGTAGAAACGAAGAAAGGCTAATCACCCCCCCTCTAGCCGTTCCAAGGGTCCTAACAAGTGGTATCAGAGCCCGGATAGCTTGGAAGATCTCACCATCAACCAAGACATCAATGGCTCTTCAAGAGGGATATAGCACCGCCAAGCCACCGCTCTTCGACGGGAGTCATTTTGCGTATTGGAAAGGTAGGATGAAATACTATCTTATGAGTAATATTGAAGTTTGGCATAGTGTTGTAGATGGATTCGAGGAACCGGTGGATGAACATGGAAACCCCATTCCAAGCAAGGATTGGACAAGGGAAATGAACCGCAAATTCGAATCAAATGCCAAGGTTGTACTCACCATTCAATGCGGCATTACCATGGAGCAACTCAACAAGGTGGGGCCTTTGGAATCCGCCAAGGAGCTATGGGAAAAGCTCGTTGAGCTAAATGAAGGTTCCAAGGAGTCAAAGAGGGCCAAGAAGGACCTACTAATTGGACAACTTCAATCCTTCCAAATGAAGATGCATGAAACCGTAAGTCAAATGCATGGAAGGTTCAAAGAAATCGTTAACGGACTCCATATCATAGGTGAGCGAGTTGACAACCGGGATTTGGTAAGGTATATTTTACATGCATTTCCTAGAAATTCTTTATGGACTTCTATAGTTGATGCCATTAAGGTAACTAGAGATTTATCCCAAATTAAAATTGATGAATTATTTTGTGAGTTTGAATTACATGAGCAAACTAACATGTCCTCTAAGGAAAAGGGTCTAGCTCTATTTGTCGAAAAGAAGGACAAGAAAGAAAAGAAGAAGAAGGAAAGAAAAGAAGCATCATCATCATCCGAGTCGGAGGATGAGTCAAGTAGTGATGAAGACTACTCTAGTGAAATGGCAAATTTCGTCAAGAAGCTTTATAGAAGGTCAAAAGAGTTCAAGAATAGAGAAGCAAGGAAGGGGTCTCATTCCTCAAAAGGTAAATTTAGTGGTAATTCAAATTTTAGTAATAATGTGATTTGTCATGCTTGCAACAAGAAGGGGCACATAAAGCCGAATTGCCCGGAGCTAAAGAAGAAGGAGGAAAAGAAAAAGAAAAAGAAGGACAAGAAGGAGAAGAAGAAGAAGGAGGCCATGGTGGCTCAAACAACATGGGACACACCAAGCATTGAAGACTCTTCCTCCGATGATGAGCTTTGCCACATCACACGCCATGTGGCACTCATGGCCTTAGGAGATGATTCGGGCACCTCAAGCCAAGAAGATTCCTCAAGCGATGAATCGTCATCTAGTGACGATGAGGTAATGAACTCTCCCAAGGTTAAGCTCCTTTATAAATCAATTTCCCATCTTAAAGAAGCTCTAGATAAGTCAAAATCTAAGGTTAAGAGCATGAAGTTAGAGCTAAAGGCTATTAGGAATGAGAAACCTTCACATGTTGATTCTTGCATGCTTAAGGAAGAAAATGATAAACTTAAGGATGAGGTTAGTGAATTAAAAGCATGTTTAGAAAAATTTTCAAATGGCTCAAAGTGTCTTGACATGATTCTTAGTAGGCAAAGAGCGGTTTATAACAAGGCCGGTTTAGGATATAAGCCAAAAGAAAAAGAAGTTGCTTATATTTCATTGATTAATAGGAAAGCAACCATTAAGGGAAAAGTTAGGAAAGCATGGGTGCCTAAGAAGTTTCTAATTAATGTTACCGGTCCAAATGTTTGGGTACCAAAAGCTTGTGTTTTTCATGTGATTTAGGTAGGAGAGCGAGGTATGTGGATTGTGGATAGCGGTTGCTCAACAAATATGACTGGAGATGTGAGCAAGTTCTCCACAATTAAATATGTGAAGAAGGGAGCGGTGTCCTTTGGGAATAGTGGAAAACTCAAGATATTAGGTAGAGGTACAATTGAGGTATCCCCCAAAATTATTATTCACAAAGTTTTGCTAGTTGAAAATATGAAGTTTAATCTATTGAGTGTTAGTCAACTTTGTGATGCAAACTATCATGTCTCTTTTGAATCCTCTAAATGCATGATTAGACACAAGGAATTAAATGATTGCATGTTAGCTGGATATAGGAAGTCAAATATCTATTATGTTGATCTTTCATATGCTTCTAACATCTCTACTAAGTGTTTTGTTGCAAAAGAAGAGGAAAGTTGGCTATGACATAGAAGATTGGGGCACATCAACATGAAAAACATAGCCAAGGTAGCCAAAATGGAGTTGGTCAAAGGGTTACCAAAGATCAAGTATGTCAAGGAAAAATTGTGTGATGCATGCCAAGAAGGAAAACAAACAAAGGCATCACACAAAGGTAAAACTCTAACCAACACCTCTTTACCATTAGAGTTATTGCATCTTGACTTATTTGATTGCCATAGTACTCCATCTTTAAATGGTAATAAATATTGCTTGGTTATAGTAGATGATTTTTCTAGGTATACTTGGGTTTATTTTATGAAACATAAGGATGATACCTTAGAAATAATCATAGGATTTAGTAAAAGGGTTGAAAATGAAAAGAGTCTCAAAATCAACCGGATCCGTAATGATCATGGTGGTGAATTTGAGAACTCAAAATTTTCACAATTTTGTTTAGAGCAAGGGTACAAGCATGAGTTCTCTTGTCCAAGAACACCCCAACAAAATGGGGTGGTGGAAAGGAGAAATCGTGTCCTACAAGAGGCCGCTAGGACTATGCTTAATGCATATTCACTTCCTAGCTACTTGTGGGCGGAAGCGGTTAATACCGCTTGCTATATCCAAAATAGGGTTCAAATCCATAGGTTTTTAGGAAAAACACCATTCGAATTATGGAGTGGGACTATACCCACAATTCATTATTTCAAAGTCTTTGGATGTAAGGTCTATATTTTAAACACCAAAGATAACTTAGGAAAATTTGAATCGAAAGCGGATGAGGGAATCCTAGTTGGATACTCATCCACAAGTAGAGGGTATAGAGTCTACAATAAGAGAACCAAAGGGATTGAGGAGTCTTCTAATGTTCAATTTAATGAAACTACTAGTACCTACCCTAGAAAGTCCTCTATTGATAAGGATATTAATGACAATAATCAAGACATTACCCAAAAACTTCAAAATTTGACCATTAGGGGCAATAATCAAGGGGGAGGAAGAGGAGACTCCGATGATGAAAGAAGGGTAGAAGATAACAATGATCAAATTGAAACCCCTTCTAGAAACCTAAGAATTCATCAAGATCATCCACTTGACCAAGTAGTAGGAGATCTATCTCAAGGAGTAAGAACTAGGTCATTTCATAGACCTCCTACTAGTCAAGTGGCTCTTATCTCACAAATTGAGCCCAAATCGATCAATGATGCATTACATGATCCAGATTGGATTTTGGCAATGCAAGATGAATTGGCTCAATTTGAGAGAAGTCAAGTGTGGGAATTAGTACCTAGACCCAATGATAGTACCATAATTACTACAAGATGGGTCTTTAGGAATAAATTAGATGATCAAGGAAATATCACTAGGAATAAGGCTAGGTTGGTTGCTAGGGGATTTAATCAAGTTGAGGGACTTGACTATGATGAGACTTATGCCCCGGTTGCTAGATTAGAATCTATTAGAATTCTCCTAGGATATGCTTCCTATATGGGATTTAAACTTTACCAAATGAATGTTAAATCGGCATTCTTAAATGGTTTTATTAAGGAGGAAGTATATGTGGAGCAACCACCCGGTTTTGAGAACATAGATTATCCAAATCATGTATGTAAACTTAGGAAGGCATTATATGGGTTAAAACAAGATCCTAGGGCATGGTATGAAAGATTGTCATCATTCTTAATTTCTAAGGATTTTAGAAGAGGACAAGTAGATCAAACTTTGTTTATAAAGTCAACATTGAAAGATATATTCATAGCCCAAGTATATGTTGATGATATCATTTTTGGGTCAACAAATAATGATCTTCTTCAAGACTTTATAAAAAATATGGAAAATGAATTTGAAATGAGTTTGGTTGGAGAGCTTACCTTTTTCCTAGGTTTACAAGTCAAACAAACCAATGAGGGTATTCATATTTATCAAACCAAATATGCAAATGAAATGATCAAGAAATTTGGTTTGGAAAATGCCAAAATTGTAACCACTCCTATGGCTACTAGCACTAGAATAGATAGTGATCTTGAAGGTAAATCAATTGATCTTAAACTTTATAGGAGTATGATTGGTAGCTTACTATACCTAACCGCTAGTAGACCCGATATTTTATTTGCGATAGGTATGTGTGCAAGATACCAATCTTGTGCCAAAGAATCACATTTGGTAGCCGTCAAAAGAATATTAAGATATATAAAAGGCACCCTAAATGTAGGACTTTGGTATCCTAGGACTAGATCATTTGAATTGCTTGGTTATACCGATTCCGATTATGCCGGGTGCAAATTGGATAGGAAGAGTACTAGTGGTGGATGTCAATTTCTTGGGTCCTCCCTAGTTAGTTGGAGTAGTAGGAAGCAACATTGTGTTGCTTTATCAACCACCGAAGCCGAATATGTGGCTATGGGTGGCTGTGTAGCTCAATTACTTTGGATGAGACATACTCTTGTGGATTATGAGCTACACTACTCTAACGTTAAAGTTTATTGTGATAATGTGAGTACCATCAACTTGACCAAAAATCCGGTACATCACTCTAGGACCAAGCATATTGAAGTGAAACATCACTTCATAAGAGATCATGTGGCAAGAGGGGATATTGAACTTAATTATGTAGAATCTAAGTCCAATCTTGCCGATATCTTCACCAAAGCTCTTCCCGAAGCCGAATTTTCATTATTAAGGAGAGAGCTTGGTATGTGCTTTGTAGAGTAAAATTCTAGGTTTGCATGATCCTATACTTGTATAGTTTCTTTATACCTTGATGCATCTCACAAAAGACTTAAGAAACCTTGATTTTTGTATTGAAATACTTAGAAACATGTGAGATGATAGGGAAGGTGTATTTGGCTCATCATGCTTGTTATGATGCATTACTATGAGCCAATGACACACCTAGAGACATAAATACCTTATGGACCAATCATTGGGAAGGCTTGTATTCAAGCAATGAATACATAGCTCAAAGAACATGGTTGGAAATTCCAAATAATATATATTTTAAACTATGTTCATCATATTTTGAAAAACAGTTTTCAAATGGAACACAAAAGTGATACAAAGTTTACAAAATCTTTAGAACTTTTGATAGGTTCCAAGTTTGTATCAATCTTGCAATCTTGAAAATATATATTTTTCAAATTATTTTTCCTTGATAAACTATGATGTCAGAAATATGTACGCAAAATTTTGTGTTTTTTCGAGATTTCTGAAATTTCTACCGCATTTCTGAATTTGGGTAAAAGGTAAAATTTGAAATTTGATTCGAACTGTGATCGGTTCGATTTTCTGAAAATAAACTCCATTTTCTGATATTTAGTGTATCTTTGATGTCCTAACACTATAGTATGATAATATTACGTATACACAAAGTTTGGGACTGTTAATGCAGTGTTTTAGGGGGAGTTTCATAAATTATATCTTCTCATCCCTAAAAAAAACTATTGTCGGTGCAAAGTTATGACTTAACTTTTGAATCTTTGTTATGCTTTTCTTCAACTATTGTTTACACATCATAAACCGTATCTTGGATTGAGGGGGAGCTTAACTTCAATATTATACCTTCATCCAAGATCTAAACATACTAATTCCTTCATGTTTGAATCCTTCTCTTTTTGATGTATGTCAAAGGGGGAGAGGGAGTATTTAAGTTATAATTCATATTGAAAATATGATTATGGGTGTATTTAAAGACCTAACTTAAATGATTGCCAAACATCAAAAAGGGGGAGATTGTTGGTGCAACAATGCTCCAAGCATTTATATATGTTTTGATGTTTGGATAATCATCTAAGTTAGGCAACCTCTTGTGATCTAATTGCGAAATTGTTTAAGTGACAGGGAAGTCCAAGTATGATCTTGGCAAAGGAAGTCCAAGTATGATCTTGGCAAAGGAAGTCCAAGTATGATCTTGGCAAAGGAAGTCCAAGGGATGGACTTGGCAGCGTAAGACCAAGCTTGTAGTCTTGGCAGCGTAAAGTCCAAGTGAACCTTGGCAAAGGAAGTCCAAAGTAAAGTCTTGGTAGCATAAGTCCAAGCTTGTAGTCTTGGCGGCATAAAGTCCAAGCATTTGGCAACCCAAGACATGACGAAACCGAAGGAAGCTCTTGGAAGCAAAGCGCAAAGGATGAACAAATCGTGGACTCGGAGGGATCCTGAAGGCGCAAGGCTTATTGAGGAGCTAGAAGGTTGAGTCTAGGTATAGGGTATAAAATCAAGTATGAATTAAGAGTATCGATCGATACGATGTATCGATCGGCGACCGTCGGTGTTCGATGCAGGTGAAACCCTAACCATCGATCGACCGACGGGGCATAGAAGTCGATCGACATCGATCACCGATTGCCCATGGCATCGCTTGGTGATCAAGGGAATGTCGCCACGCGTAAACTTCGACGATCGCCGCTTGATCACTGATCGATCACCCCATCACGATGGAGGGATCGATCGTCGATCACCTGGCCATTGGAGATTGCGGCTACGAATCTCCGCGGAGATCGTGTTTCAGAAGCCGTTGTCTTCGGCGGTAGTCGATTGATGGCAAGCATCAGTCGACTGATCGAGGCCCAATGGGAAAAACAACCCCTCTTCTATAAAAAGGGGCCATGGGGAGCTTGGTGAAGCTAGTGCTCTTACTCCCAACTACACCTACGTGCTCACCAAGCTTTCCAAGTATTTTTAGCAATCCAAAACCTCCTCTTCTCTTGTTCTTGATCATCCATCATTGTAAAGAAGAGGAGTTCATTGTAAGAAAGGTTTCTCCACCTTGGTTCATCCAAAGGAGAAGATAGTGAAGCTTGGCTAGGACTAATCCACCTTACGGATTGCCGTGGAGTAGGAGCGTCATCTCTGAACCACGTACATCGGGTGTTAGCATTGATTTCTTATTTCTTATTCGTATTCATTTTCGTATTTGTATTTGCTTCCGCTAACTTGTTTGTAGAAACGAAGAAAGGCTAATCACCCCCCCTCTAGCCGTTCCAAGGGTCCTAACATTCTTTTCTCTCCCCCACTCGGCAAGCCAAAGCATGAATTTCATTGGTGGAGGGTCCATTCATGCTCAATGTTAAATATCCTAACGGTTATCCTACCCTCCTCGTTCTCTCTACCCGTTAAAATTTCTGCTTCTAAGGAACTCAAAAATTCTAAAGTTATCCTAGGGTAGGTTGGGTGTCTTATTCCCATTATCTCTTCCCAGCCCATTTTTGCAAATAGGGCTTGAATGTCACCCAACAACCCTAAGGACTCTAGCAAATCTTCATCAAGGTACCTAGTAGCAGTGAGTTTACGAGTAGAAAGCATATTATATCTATCTCTATGTTTATTGTTGCGAAAAAGAAGGGTTGAAAGAGCGTTACCCTCCTCCGGAGCTTGAGGGGCGTCGATTCTTCTTGCTCGTTGCTCCGAAGCACTGGATCGAGATGCCACTTGCTTGGTCCTCCTCATCCTTGCTTCTTTTGGCTTCCTTGAATGTTGGAAAAGCTTCTAGGTGGTGGGGAAGAAGGATCCACACGGCTAGTGCAGGAAAAATCGAAGCACACGGTGCAAATGGGGCGAAAACACATGGCTCGCCCTACTTAACCCTTGCACAACACGACCGTATGAAAACATATGGCCAGGCTGTGTGCACCTCGGGTTGGTCAGGCACAACCGTGGGAAAATACACGGCTAGGCCATGTGCCCCCTTTTTTCTCCCCTTTTTGTACAACGGTATGAATTATCTCATACGCTTCGCCGTGTAAGCTAATATTGATTTTATTTTTGCCTAACAAAGTTCACTTCTGATCCCAATGCTAAATGAAATGGAAATTAAAGTTCAAATTAACTAAATGCATGCAATACAATCAAATGGAAACCTAAAAACTATACTTGGGTTGCCTCCCAAGAAGCACTTTGTTTAAGGTCATTTAGCTCGACTGCACCCCATTATCAACTTGGCTCTGGAGGTTCAGTGAACCTCCATTCATCCATCTCAGAATCTTTATCTGGTGGCCCTAGCTTTATTCTGCTGAAAGTGAAGCCGTCTAGGTAGGGGGCTCTACACTCTGAAAGGTTGAAGAGGATGATCTCCCTATCTACCTCTAAGGAGATCTGGTGTGCCTTAACAATTATGCACGCTCCCGCAGTTGCCAAAAAAGGCCTTCCCAGAATGATGGGATTCTGGGGATTGGGTCATGTGTCTAGTATGATGAAGTTCATGGGTATCACAAAATTCTCGACAACCATAGGCACGTGTGCTAGAAAGCTGACGGGTTCCTTGACTGAGTGATCCCCCATATGAATATCAAGATTCACTGGTTGGAGGCCATTCAGTCCCATCTTCAGATAGTATGCATAGGGCATCACACTTACTGATGACCCCAAGTCACATAGTACTTCATCGAAGCTTTTCCCATAAATTGAGCAGGGGATAACAAATTCACCAGGGTCTTCAAGCTGTGGTGGAATCTTAACTTCAATTTCATCTTGGTCAGGTAGGGTGGAAATCATGGATACACACCCCTTGGTGAATTTGCTACTCTGCCCCACTCCTTCCTCTTTAGCTTGGCTCTGCTCGGGTAATGACGGAGAGCTCTTCATAGGTTGCGACACAGTTTGGCCTATCTGTGCCACTTGTGTCTCCAACATCTTTGTGTGACTTGCAAGGCCGTCAATGGTGGCCTTCAAGTCTCTGATTCTTCATATTTCTGATGTTGGCAATGAAATTCTTCATTGACCTTAGTTTTGGTAGCAATGAAGTCTTCCATGATCAGTTCCAGTCTTGACTTCTGTGGTTGCCGCCCATTGCCCTGCTGCTGCCCATACCCTCCTGATGGTTGGAAGTTTCCCAGTTATTCTTATAGGAGAAATTCGGGTGATTCTTCCATTCAGGATTCTAGGTAATGGAGTATGGATTGTTGGGCCTTAGATTGTAGTCCCCAACTGCATCAACATGCTCAATCTGCTCTTCTGAGGTTCCCTGCCCTCCATAGTGGTCCTCTTGATACGCTACTGCTCCTTCTCCAAAGTCAATGGCTGCGCATGTAGATGTATGATTGAAAGAGTCAAAATGTCTGCTAAGTGCGTCCATCCTTGCTGTTAAGTGGTCAACGGAGTTGACAACATATCGTCCTGCTGCAGGAGTTGGGTGACCATGTTCGGAAGTCCATTGATGATGGTTCTGAGCCACCTCTTCTATCAGCTCCTCTACTTCCTCTATGGTCTTATTCATGAGTGCTCCTCCTACAGCAGAATCAAGGGACATCTTCGTGGTGTATGTGATCCCATTGTAGAAGATGTGGATCACTAGTCACCTTTCCAATCCGTGGTGGGGGCATTGGTAGAGTAGCCCCTTGTAGAGATCCCAAGCTTCAAATAGGGACTCCCCCTCCTTCTGACGGAATCTTGTGATAAGATGGCGCATGTGAGCAGTCTTGCATGGTGGAAAATATTTATTCAAAAATTGCTGCTCACATTGCTCCCATGTGGTGATGCTTCCTAAAGGCAGGGAGTGAAGCCATGCCTTAGCCTTATCCCACAATGAGAACATGAATAGGCTCAGGCAGATCGCATCCGTAGGGACTCCATTCATCTTCATTGTTAAGCAGATCTCTAAGAATGATTCCAAGTTCCGGTTCGGGTCTTCAGTCGTAGCTCCCCCGAATTGACTCTGCTGGACCATATGTATTGTGCTGGTTAAAGTTCAAAGTTGTTTGCCGAAATAGACGGTCCAACTATACTTGGCCTAAATCCTCTAGCGCTAGGAGCTACGTAATCCCATAGAGGTCGGCTACCTATATGAACTTCAGATGCCGCTTGGTCCTCCATCCTCTTATATTCTGCTCTCCGACGATGATAGGTTCGCTTGATTTCTAAATCGATCGGAATCAGGCCTTCAGATCCTAAGCGTCTAAGCATACAAAGACTCGAGCCACAAAAATTAGGAGTGCTACCTAATTCTAAGAAACAAGAAATAAACAAATCTAGCTAACAAAATCAAAGAGGCAATAAGGAAATAGAAAACTAGTGCTAAAATAAAAATAAAAATAAAAATAAAAACTAAATCTAAATATGGAAAATATAAAACTAAAGTAAATAAAGAAAACTAAAAAGAAAATTAAACAAATAAATAAATCTAATCCTAAGTCTGATCCAACTATCCACTTCTTGATTCGAAATCGAATCGATCAGTCCCCGGCAACGGCGCCAAAAACTTGATGCACGCAAATGAGACCTCAAATCTCCCGATGGATCCCGTTGAGGAATCGAAGCACGCACTCACGCTCAATGCCCGCAAGTGCACGGATGTCATCAAGTAATAGAAGATTATCGATCCCACAAAGACTGGGATTTGAGTATCGATTTGTTCAATGGTGTTATTGTTCGGAAGTCAAATCTAAAGGGTTGTGATTGTGAGGTTTGTCAGTGGACTAAACTCTAGTACGGTGTCATACGGAGGAATAAAGCAGCTTGCCGCGAGATCTTTAAAAGGGATTCTAGGACTTTCGGTTTCTCTTGCGTATCGTAAAACATGCTATCAACTGGGCATTATCTAAATGTCTAACTATAGTCTTGTGGAAGGGATATCATACACTCTCTCAATGAGCCACCGCATCTATCGAGAGCTATCTCTGCCTTACAAGGACAGGATAGGGGGTACGAGGATGTCAAATCAATCCCTGCGACAAACCGTTTCTAGTTCTATCGCATCCTTCTACCCACGGTTACAGGAGATCAAGTTTACCCCCAGGTTCCTTGTATAAATCCCCTAAATCTTAGATACGTGGGTTGTCATCCCTTGTATCGCCTAAGCACAGTAGATAGAAAACCAAATACACATAGATATTTGCATAAACAAATCCCAATTGCAAATTCTAACTCAGAGAAAAAATTCAATTTGTAGTAACATGTCATACGCACACAAGCTACTCCTTAATCCTAGAATCGAAGGAACTACTCCATAGATAGGAGAGGAGAATCACAAGGCATATTCATGTTCGGACTAATTATAAATAAAATGCAAGAATAGGAAGTTACAATGCCGATGTGGCCTTCTCTCCGGCATTGAAGTGCAGAACTTGGATCTCCAGCGGCGTTCTTCCTCCCCGTTGCATGTTCTCGAAGCTTTTTAGGGCTTTAGTGTGTCGTCCCAGCCATCGTGCCTCTCCCCCTAGGGTTTAGGTGGAGCTCTCCTTATATAGACATCACATAGGATCATTGCAAAATCCAGAAAAAAACCTAGTCGCATTAATCTACTGGGCCACCACATGGCCGTGTGTTTCCACATGGCTAGGCCGTGTGTGACCCTGGGGTGGCTGATCTCGCCCATTGGACACGACCGTGTATATCCACATGCCCTGGCCATGTCCCCTTTTGTATCTAGTTGCAAAATGCCCTTCTTTTGATCCGAAAGTGGGCCTTTTTCCCATGAAATGCTATCTTGCACGCAAAAGTACCAAGAGCAGTCCAACGAACCAGAAAATAGGAAATGTATGGAAAACAAAGTGACATATGCATGAAACTAACATGAAATGTAATGAGATGTGAGCGAAAATTACTCCTAAAACCCTATATATTTTGCTCACATCATCACCCCTCATATCGGTTATGCACAGTAAATAGAAGACCAAAACAAATAGCTATCAATCTAAACAATCTTTAATTGCTAATATGATCTCAAGAACAGAAATATATTTGAAATAACATGTCCTACACCCACAAACTACTCCCTAATCCTAGAATATGATAATCTACTCCATAAATACGAGAAGAGAAACACAAAGCATATTAGAATTCATAGAAACAATGTAAACTGCGCAAAGCGCATGAATTTCAATGCACTTTAGTTCCCCTGTCCGACGTTGATGTGGATAACTTGATCCTTGAGCGGCCTTCTTCCTCCCCATTGTGAGTTTCTGAAGCTTTTTAGGGTGTCGGAGTGTTGTCTCGGCTGTTGTGCCTCCCCACTAGGGTTTGGGCGTAGCTTCCTTTATATAGACATCAGGCTGGATCTCCCCGAAACATGAAAAATAACTGAATCACGTCGAAATCGTCTAGCGCCACATGGCCATGTGGATTCACACGGCCATGCCGTGTTTGGCACTGGGGCACGAGCTGTGTGGATTCACAGGGCTAGGGTGTGTGTCCTTCTGTTCTAGCTGCCAAATGCCTTCTTTTTGCTCCAAAAGTGTGGCATTTTCCCCGTAGAATGCTATCCTACACACAGGAGTACAAAGAGCAGATCTCCAAACCATAAAATAGGAAATACATGCAAAAAAAGAGTGAAATATGAAATAATCAAATATAAAATGCAACGGGATGTGAGCGAAAACTACTCCTAAAATCCTATATGTTTTGCTCACATCAATTCCCCCAGACTTAAATCTTTGCTTATTCTCAAGCAAACCTCAGTTCCATGAAATTTTAAAAAGCATTATTCCATACTTAGCTTGTCAACTAGATTTATCAAGTAGTATTTGCAATCAAAGCAAAATATATATGTTCTAAAAATTCACTAAGTTAGCTTCTCGTGCACGTGCTAAGCGAATCTTCTTAGGAGATACTCATTTCATGTTAAGTTAAGTCGTCATCCTATAGCTTTCCTAAGGTCTCCGACTCTTAGGCACTTACCTTCCCAAAGCGAGAGTCGTTCTCTAGATCTAGCACAAAGTCTCAAAGGCGTGATCGGTAGTGAGAGAAATTTGTAGGTATTTCCCTAGTAACCTAACTCGGTCTCAAACGGTCACCTAACCATTTCCACCCACGACAACTATTTTTTTATCCCTCATAATCTTTTTTTTTTTCAATTTTTCTCACTATCTTTTCCTTTCCCTCTCTTTTTTTTTTCTTTTCTTATTCAATTTTTTTTCTTTTTCTTTTCTTTCTCTCATGGGATTTTGATTTTTTTGAATGGGCTTCCACGATCCGAGCATCTCCAGTAACTAAAATTCTAAATCTAGAGTCACCTATGGATTTCAAAGTACTAGACTACTTAGATAAATCATAACTAGGTACGTACTAGATTCTCCCTTACAGAATGTTCGACATGTGTAGGTGTAAAAATAAAAATTAACTAGTGTAAGTCTAGAACATTCATTGGAGAAAATAAAATAAATTACTATGAGATAAATGAAGTTAAGCTACCTATGGGAACAACTCATGAAAGTAACTTTAAAAATACTACTGAGGAAGTTTAAAGCTAGAAAAAACTAAGTGTAGAAAGAAACTAAACACACTATACATGAATAAATGAATGTTAACTAAAACTAAAATACAAATATTAGGAAAGAAATTACTGCTAGAAAAAAAATAAATCACAACTTGGGGTCCCTCCTAGACTAAAGCGAAGCATACCTCTAATACGGTGGTCGAGGTGGGAAGTCTAGTAGCCTCGGCATGTCTAGCTCCTAGGAGAACTTGGTGCTCAATCGCTGATGCCACATGTACATGTGGTCAATTTGAGAGATGGTGGATGTAGTAGCTACTCTGTGCTCCTCCTCCCTAGTCCACTGTGTGTTGGGTTTCCACAGCACTGACGTGGGTGTGTGTTCGAACATGTTTCGTAAACATGCACAGCAGAAGCAAAAAAAACGAGTAATAACTAACTTATTACAACACACACACCACACGCATGCAAGGATACATCAAGTGTAAACATAATCACTATTTCAAATTTTGTAATAAAGAAACTAATCTAGGTATACCTGACGAATTACGTGAAGCAGAAATGGCATCAACCTTAGCGACCCTCGTAAGTTTTGCCTCTATCTGTATCCACATCGAGTATTGTCGGGATAGCTTCACTAAGCTACGAGCCTTGTCTTCTCACGAGATACTAGTCTCCAGTCGAAGACGTTGTGATCAAGAGACGATTACAATTCGAATCAAATTTGGATCTGAAAACTGAGTTCCACGAACTCGCTTCTTGGAAGAAGTTTTTGTGAACCGATTGACGAAACTTCATTCCTCCACTAATGAGAATTGTTGGGGATCCAATCCTTGACAAGGAGGTCACTTCCAGAGTTCTAAATATCGACTAAACGACACACTTTTCACAAAGGACACAAGCTATCCAAGAGGGCAGCTTGGTGGAGGAAGGTGGTCGGCCAATTAAAGATGATCGGCGGTAGCTAAGGGTAGCTCGTGGCTGAAGGTCGACTGGTGATGGGGCTACTGGCTAACGGCTAGGGTTGTTGGCTGGCGGTGGTGGTTGGCCGACACTTGGAGCTTGGGTGGCGGCAAGGCTTGGGCGACACAAGAAATGAAGAGGGAGAGGGGAGAAAACGGCTAGGGTTTCGTAAACCTTGAACTGATTAATTCCGGGATATCTCTCAACCCCGTTATTTATAGAGAACGTATCTCTTATCCATTAAAAGACTTTTTCTCAAGACCTCTTCTCTAAAACCTTTTCTTAAAGGGCTATTGGTTCACAACTAAAACCCGTTAATCCGCTCTATTAACTTATGCTAAAATAAACTAAACCGCATTGGTTTATTTTAAGTTAAAATGAAGAGAATGAATTTTGGTTAATTCGTTTAAAACAAAACAAACCCCTTTGGTTTATTTTCCACCATAGGATTAGAACCAAACCGATTTGGTTCATCCATCAAGTCTTCATAAGACTTGGCCTATCCATGCTTCCATTGCGACTGAAACAATTGCATGCTTGCTCTTTGTTTGCTCTAACCAAAACAAGTCTCTCTCGATCTGAGAATCCTATTCTCAAGCTCATTTTAAATCCTTAGGATAACACTCGTTGTGCGTGTGACCAAATAGGTTCCTAGTTTATGTTAGTCGTCTATAATTAACCATTAATCATAGAATGATCATGAGTGGCACCTAGTAGTACATCATGATCCCCAATTACTCAAAAAATCAATGGTTCATCCCAGAACGCTTCTGAAACCCTTCAGCAGCTACCATGAAATGTTCCTCGTTCCCTTCACTCATCTTATACCCACTTAGTTCAGGACATGGTATATCATGTCAGTCCCCACTAGGTTGACTACGTCACACCTAACCAAAGTATTACGTCCTCGTCCTACGAATTCTAGTTACTCCACATGTATCCAAGAGTACCATACTCTAAACATGTAATGCTTTGGCCAAAGACTTTAGTAACAATCCGACGAGAGGACATAGGGTATACATCTCCTCACAAGGAGTGGTAAATCCTCTGTAGGCTATTCAAACATCTTTAGCCATTTCAACTTATACCCAATCATCCTGGGTCCACATCTCCTCGGAGATGTTTGCTTAAGATGTCAAAGCATAAGTCTACATGACCAAGATTACTTGAATACTGCAAGTCGATGGAACATGACACTTAAGTTGCAGTAAGAACTTCATTGACATATCCATATATGAAGAGAACCATATGAAGTCTTACAGTTAGTCACTTCAATGAACTAGTTACCATAACTAGCATCCATGATTGACTCCGGACATCCCAATGTCTCTAGCAGTGAGGAACAATTGCTTGGATAAACCAAGGAGTATAACTCGTGCTAGTCTCAACAGAATTAATGGTGTCCGAATACATCAATTCATCGATTAGAGATAATTCCAAAATATCACAATTACTCATGTAGAGATACTCACTAGTTGTGATCCAATCACAAATTCTCTCAAGCTATGAATCGTATTGCGGACATTCAGTAAATGAGTTTAAGATCCAATCAAATACATGAAAACATGTATACTCAAATAGTGAATCTACATTTATCAAATAAATGGTACAAACATAAGGTGATTGTCTTAGGACATCTCTCATATATCACTAACAAGCTCCCACTTGGCCTAATGTCAATCGCCATGGTATCCAATATCATAAGCTCTAACATGACCCTCAAACTTACTTTAAACTAAGGCCTTAGTTAAAGGATTCGCTAAGTTTCTTTCAGTGGAAATCTTCTCAATTTGTATTTCTTTCTTACTTATGATCTCTCTGATCAAATGATAGCAACGAAGTACATGTTTAGATCGTTAATGATACCTTGGTTCTTTTGTCTGTGCAATCGCTCCATTGTTGTCATAGTAGACTGGTATTGCTTCAACAATGGTTGGAACTACACCAAGTTCAAAGACGAACTTATTGATCCAAACTACTTCTTTTGCTGCTTTTGAAGCTACAATTTATTCTGCCTTAGTGGTAGAATCCTCCACAATTTCTTGCTTGGAACTTTTCCAGCTTATTGCGCCTCCATTTAAGGTAAATACGTAACCACACATAGACCTGAAATCATCCTTGTCTATCTAGAAGCTGGCATCCGTATACGCACATATTACCATATCACCCTCTCCATATATTAGGAACATATCCTTAGTTCTTCATAAGTACTTAAGGATTGTCTTAATAGTCGGCCAATGATCTATTCCTGGATCATACTAATATCTGCTAGTGACACTCAGAGCATAAGATACATCGGGCATCGTACATAACATAACATAGATCATAGATCTTATTGCGGATGCATAGGGAATCTGACTCATGCAAATCCTCTCATCTTTTGTGTGCGGACACATAGACTTCGAAAGGTGTATCCCAACCATAATGAGAAGGAAACCTTTCTTAGATTTCGACATGCTAAACCTCTTTAGCACTCGGTCTATATATGTAAATTGTGAAAGACCAAGCAACTGTTTCAATCTATCTCTATAGATCTTAATTCCGAGGATGTAGGTCGCTTCTCCCAGGTTTTTCATGGAGAATGTTTTGGATAACTAAATTTTGACTGACTATAAGACAGATATATCATTTCCTATAAGTAATATGTCATCGACATACAATACTAGGAACACGACTGCACTCCCACTAACCTTCTTGTACACACAGGGTTCATCTAGATTTTGCGAGAAATCAAACATTTTGATTGTCTCATCAAAACGGATATTCCAGCTCATGGATGCTTGCTTTAGTCCATAAATGGACTGTTGAAGCTTGCATACCTTGGTTTTATCAACTGATGTGAAACCCTCAGGCTATATCATATAAACGTCCTCAAGGAGGTATCCATTAAGGAAAGTCATTTTCACATCCATCTGTCATATCTCATAGTCATAATGAGCCGCTATGGCCAGGAGCATCCAAATGGATTTAAGCATAGCTACTGGTGAATAGGTCTAGTCATAATCAACACATTACTTTTAACGATAGCCTTTCGCTACTAATCTAGCCTTAAAGGTAATCACATTACCATCCATGTTGGTCTTCTTCTTGAAAACTCACTTGCATCCTATAGGCTTAATGCCTTCAGGTGGGTCCACCAAGTTCCAAACTTGATTTTCATACATGGAATCCATTTCTGACTTCATGACTTCAAGCCATTTGTCCCTTTCTGAACTTTTTTGGAACTTCTTCATAATTGATAGGCTCCTCATCATCAATGAGTAACTCGTCGTTGGATTCACTTTCGAGAAATCTATATCTCTCTGGAATGTTGTGTGTCCTACCAAATCTATGAAGATGTGGTGTCACAATAGGTTCAGCCAATGGCTCATCACTATGAGTTGTCAGTTGTGGTGCTTGACTAGGTTGTTAGTAATATATGAGAGATGTCCTAAGGCAATCGCCTTATGTATGAACCATTTATATGATAAATGATGATTCACTATTTGAGTATACATATTTTATGTATTTGATTGGATCTTAAACTCATTTACTGAATGTCCACGATACGATTCACAGCATGAGAGAATTTGTGATTGGATCACAACTAGTGAGTATCTCTACATGTGTAATTGTGATGTATCAGAATTATCCCTAGTCGATGAATTGATGGATTTGGACACCATCAATTCTGTCGAGACTAGCACGAGGTATACTCCTTGGTGTATCCAAGCAGCTGATTCTCACTAGCTGGAGACATTGTGATGTCCGGAGTTAATCGTGGATGCTAGTTATGGTAACTAGTTCATTGGAGTGACCAGCCGTAAGACTTCATATGATTCTCTGCATATATAGATATGTCAATGAAGTTTCTACTGTGGCTTAAGTGCGATGTTCCTTTGACTTGCGGTATTCAAGTCATCTTGATCATGGAGACTTATGCTTTGACATCTTAAGCAAACATCTCTAAGGAGATGTGGACCCGGGATGATTGGGTATAAGTCGAAGTGATCGAAGGTGTTTGAATAGCCTATAAAGGATTCACCACTCCTTGCGAGGAGATGTATACCCATGGCCTCTCGTCGGATTGTTACTAAAGTCTTTGGCCAAAACATTACATGTTTAGAGTAAGGTACTCTTCGATACATGTGGAGTAACTAGAATCCGTAGGACGAGGAAATGATACTTGGGCTAGGTGTGACGTAGTCAGCCTAGTGGGGACTGACACTATAGACCATGTCCTGAACCAAGTGGGTATAAGATGAGTGAAGGGAATGGGGCACGATTCATTCGAGATACTGAAGGGTTTCAGAAATAGTTCTGGATCAACCGTTGATCTTTTCGGTTAATTGGGGATCATGATGTACTACTAGGTGCCACTCATGATCGTTCTATAATTAATGGTTAATTATAGACGGCCAACATAAACCGAGAACCTATTTGGTCACACACACAACGAGCGTAATCCAAAGGATTTAAAACGAGCTTGAGAATGGGATTCTCAGACCGAGAGAAACTAGGTTTGGTTGGACCAAACATAAAGCGAGCATGAAATCGTTTCAGTCGCAATGGAAGCGTGGATGGGCTGCGTCTTATGAAGACGTAATGGATGGACCAAAATGGTTTGGTTCTAATCCAATGGATAAGAATAAACCAAAGGGTTTGGTTTATTTTAAACGAATGAACCAAAAGTTGGTTCGGTTCGTTTTAACTTAAAATAAACCATCATGGTTTGGTTTATTTTAACTTATCTTAATGGAGCGGGTTAACGGGCTTTATGGATATGATCCATTAACCATTAAGAGAATTAGTTCTCTATAAAATAGGGCTTAAACCCTAATCCCAAAACCCTAATGAGGCGCCATCCCTAAGTGCCGCCAGCCTTTGTTTGTGCCGCCGTCAAGTCATTGCCGGCGCCCAAGCTTCAGCCGGTGAACACTCCGGCGACCCTCCCGTGATCCCCTATAGGTTTGGCATCAAGGTGAGTATTTCTCTCCTTGTTTTGGCCGGCGCCTACTCCTCCACCAAGCTGTCCAGTTTTCTGGACAGCTTCTTCTCCTCTCGTCGGAGCGTCGTTTGGACGACGGTTAGTGCTCCGACAGCGGCTAACATACCGGGGATTTGATCTCCGGTAATCCTCTGAGGTGGAGGACGAAGGATTCGTCAATCGGTTGACGAATACCTCTCCGGAGAAGCAAGTCTTGAGGACTTGTTTTTTGGTCCGAATTTGGATTCGGATCGTGATCATCTCTCGATCACGTCGTCTTCAACACGAGGCTAGTAACCCGTACGAAGACGAAGCTCGTGGCTTGGCGAAGTCATCCCGAGGAGCTCGGCGTGGATACGGATAGAGACGATTCTTACGAGGATCATTCCGGTTGATGCCGTTCCCGCTACACGTCATACGAAAGGTATAACGTAGTTTAATTTCCTTTTATTGCAAATTTTAATTTACGGTTATGTCTACACTTGTTGTAATATGCATACGTGTGTTGTGTGTGTTGTAATAAATATAGATTTATTATTTTTAATTGCTTCCGCTGTGCTCATGTTTACGAAACATGATCGAACACACACACGCCGCGGTGCCGGAAACCCAACAGTGGTATCAGAGCCCAGGTTGTGTTTCGACATAATCGTAAAATTGGTTTTGCGATAGTCATAATGTATTTCTGGAAATTTTCTAAATTTTGGAAATTTAGAAGTATTTATGGAAATTTTTAAATTTTGGAAAGTCTAGAAGTATTTATGGAAATCTTCCACTTTTGGAAAGTTGGAAGTATTTATGGAAATTGATATTTTCCATAAATAAAATATTTGATTAGATTCTGGAAATTTGTTTCCTAATTTAATCATGATTTGATTTGGGAAATAAAATCTTAAAATATTTTATTTCCATAAGTAGTTTTGAAGATTTAGGAAATTTGTTTCCTAAATAGATTTTCCTTAATCAAATAATTCCATGAATAAAATATGTGATTGGATTTGGAAATTTATTTCCTAATTTAATTATGATTTGATTTGGAGAATCAAATCTTAAACATATTTTATTTCCATAAATAGTTATGACATATAAGGAAATATTGTACATGACATAATTGTATGACATGTAATTGCATTAGATGCATAACATTATGCCATGCGTGTCGTGACATGTAGATGTATGCCATGTATGTCATGCCATGTAGATAATAGTTATTTGCATGCAAAGAGGATGAGACATAAAAAACCCTAACTCAATATTAAAGCCTACACCTTCCATTAATATGGTTAGAACCAGAGTTCTGTTTCTTGTTTGGGTTGTTGGACTCTCTCCAAGCCCGGCTCGAACCCGAACATGTTCAAACCAGGGAATAGTTTAATACTAATATGGTAAGAGTCAGAGGTCAATCGTTAGCTTTGGTTGTTGGACTCTCTCCAAGCTGGGCTAATTGGTTGAATGCACTCTAACCATATTAAAACTATTCTTGATTAATGGGTTGGCTTTAACCTGGAGCATCGGCTTGTTGGATTCTCTCCAAGGTCGATGTTAAGGGAGGTGAAGTTGGGTGCTATGCATAAGATGCATACTTGTTAATGTGTTAACAACCCAATGTATGTGTGAACATTCAATTAGTTGATAGCACATTGTGATAGTTGCATATACGTGATATGCAATCGGTATAGATGATACCTACCGTCGTAGCTATGAATGGCTTGTTGGACTCTCTCCAAGGTTGTTCATAACTATGATGGATATCAACCCATTCGGAGATGAACCTACAATCTCCCGAAGTGATTTTGAGGTTTTTGAAATTCGAAAAATGAATGGGATTTATAAATGTATATTGATGCATTTTAAAATCATCTTTCTCATATATGCTCGTTTTGTATTTCTAAGTTAATATATTGATCATGATGTGTTTGAATTTGCGTTCCATTTTGGATTCAAATAAATTGACTGGGCCGAACTTCTTGGACTGGCTTAGAAACTTGAGAATTGTTCTCAAGGTGATAAGCTTGTGTATGTCCTCGAAGCGCCTCTTCCCGCCCGTCCTAGTGACGATGCAACTTTGGACCAATTGTTGGCCTATCAGAAACATGTGAGTGATTCTGAACAAATGAGTTGCATCATGCTAGCCGCGATGGAACCCAAGCTACGAAAGCAGCATGAGCATATGGATGCTCATATCGTAGTTCTTCATCTTTATGAGTTGGTTGATGAGCAAGTGAGATTCGAAAGGTTCGAAGTCTCCAAGCTCCTCTTCACCTCTGAGATGGGAGAAGGTTCATCTGTGGTACTGCTCAACATGCTGAAGACTGTGGAGTCTTCTGAGAAGCATGAGCAGGGGACAATGTTGTTAGTTGATTCCTCGAAGAAAGGTTCTAAGAGGAGGTCAGAAGAACAGCAGAAGGGAAAGAAGAGAAAGGCAAAGAAGGTAGAACTAGCACAAAAGGAAACTTGCCATCATTATGGCAAGGAGAGCCATTTGTGAAGAAATTGCAAGATTTATCTTGAGTCCGTGAAGAAGGATAAGGCATCGGATGCCCCATCTTCTTCAGAAATCTTCTTTATTGATTGTCATTCTATTTCCTTAGACACTTTGGTATTGGATACTGGGTGTGGCTCACATATATGTACTGACATACATGGGCTAAGGAATAGAAGAAGACTCGTCAAGGGAGAGTCAAATTTACATGTTGGGAATGGAGCAAAGGTTGCTGCACTCGACATCGGAATGTATTTGTTGAAACTCCCTGCAGGACTTGTCTTAGAACTGGACAATTGCTTTTATGTTCCTTCGTTGATAAAGAACATCATTTCTATTTCTTGTTTAAATAGAAATGGGTACCATTTGAATTTAGTAACAATTGTTGTTACATAACTTTGAATGGAGTTCTTTATAGGACTGGAACTTTAAGCAATAGTATTTATACGTTGGACGTATCCAGTGACATTTTCAATATCGAAGCGAGCAACAAGCGTGCTCGAAAGGATAATCAACTAGACTCCTATATGTGGCACTGTCGTCTTGGCCATGTAAGCAAGAAACGCATGTCCGAATTACACCGATGTGGAATTCTGGAATCGTTTGAATTTAATTCATACGATACATGCGAATCATGCTTAAAAGGCAAGATGACCAAGTTACCTTTTACTGGAAAGGGTGAACGAGTGGGAGAGTTACTAGGTCTAGTACATACTGATGTATGTGGACCTATGTCTACTCAAGCTTTAGGAGGCTATAGCTACTTCATTACCTTCACCAATGATCACTCACGGTTTGGGTATGTGTTCTTGATGAAACACAAGTCTGAAGCCTTTGAAAGGTTCAAAGAATTCAGAAATGAAGTAGTGAAACAACATGACAAAAGTATTAAAGTACTTCGATCGGATCGAGGTGGTGAATACTTAAGTCAAGAGTTTCTTGATTATCTAAGAGACAATGGCATAGTGTCTCAATGGACTCCGCCCTATACACCACAGCATAATGGTGTATCTGAGAGGCGTAACCGGACCTTGTTGGACATGGTCAGGTCAATGATGAATCATGCGACTCTTCCCAAGTCCTTTTGGGGTTATGCACTTCAGACAGCTGTTTACTTATTAAACAGAATGCCTACCATGGTAGTCTCAACTACTCCATATGAGATATGGAATGGTAAGAAACCTCATGTATCTTACTTGAAGATATGGGGTTGTCCTGCTTATGTGAAGCGGACTGTATCAGACAAATTGGATGCTAAGTCTGATAAATGTCTATTTATTGGATACCCTAAGGAAACAAGGGGTTACCAATTCTATCATCCTGTGGAACAAAAGGTGTTTGTTTCAAGGCATGCTGTGTTTCTAGAGAAAGAGTTTCTCTTGCAAGAAAACAGTGGGAGTGTCGTCGAGCTTGAGGAGGCTCGAGAGACTCAAATAGACATTGATGAGATACCTGATAGAGCACAACAGCGGACAACTCATAGTGATGAGCAATCGGCTGGACCTATTGTAACACCACATCTTCGTAGATCTGGTAGAACACGCAATATTCCTGAGAGATATGGATTTCTTGTAAGTGAATCGAACGACGTGTTACTCATTGATGATGAGGAGCCTACCAGTTATGAAGAAGTGCTGACAAGTTCAGAAAGGGATAAGTGGCTTGGTGCCATGAAGTCGGAAATGGATTCCATGTACGAAAACCAAGTTTGGAACTTGGTTGACCCACCTGAAGGCATAAAGCCTATAGGGTGCAAGTGGGTTTTCAAGAAGAAAACCGACATGGATGGTAATGTGATTACCTATAAGGCTAGATTGGTGGCGAAAGAATATCGTCAAAAGCAAGGTGTTGATTATGACGAAACCTATTCGCCTGTAGCTATGCTTAAATCCATTCGGATGCTCCTAGCCATAGCGGCTCATTATGATTATGAGATATGGCAGATGGATGTGAAAACAGCTTTCCTTAATGGAAACCTGCTCGAGGACGTGTATATGATACAACCTGAGGGTTTCACATCGGTTGATAAAACCAAGGTATGCAAATTGCGACGGTCCATTTATGGATTGAAGCAAGCATCCAGGAGCTGGAATATTCGTTTTGATGAGATGATCAAAAAGTTTGATTTCTCACAAAATCCAGACGAACCTTGTGTGTACAAGAAGGTTAGTGGGAGTGCAGTCGTGTTCCTAGTATTGTATGTCGATGACATATTACTTATAGGAAATGATGTTTCAATCTTACAGTCAGTGAAGGTTTGGTTATCCAAGACATTCTCCATGAAAGACTTGGGAGAAGCAACCTACATCCTCGGGATTAAGATCTATAGAGATAGATTGAAACGATTGCTTGGTCTTTTGCAGTCTACATATATAGACCGAGTGCTAAAAGAGGTTTAGCATGTCGGAATCCAAGAAAGGTTTCTTACCCATCAGGCATGGGGTACACCTTTCGAAGTCTATGTGTCCGCGCACAGAAGACGAGAGGATTTGCATGAGTAAGATTCCCTATGCATCCGCAATAGGATCTATCATGTATGCTATGTTATGTACGAGGCCCAATGTATCGTATGCTCTGAGTGTCACGAGCAGATACTAGTCTGATCCAGGAATGGATCATTGGGTGACTGTTAAGACGATCCTTAAGTACTTGAGAAGAACTAAGGATGTGTTCCTAATATATAGAGAAGGGTACATGGTGATACGTGGGTATACGGATGCCAGATCCAGACAGACAAGGATGATTCCATATCTTAGTCTGGGTATGTATTCACCTGGAATGGAGGCGCAATAAGTTGGAAAGGTTCCAAGCTTGACACTATAGCGGATTCTGCCACTGAGGCAGAATACGTTGCAGCTTTGGAAGCAGCAAAGGAAGCGGTTTGGATCAAGAAGTTCATCTATGAACTTGGTGTGATTCCGGCCATTGTTGAAGCAATACCGGTCTACTGCGACAACAATGGAGCAATTGCACAGGCGAAAGAGCCAAGGTCTCATCAACGATCCAAACATGTGCTTCGCCGCTATCATCTTATCAGAGAGATCATCAGTAGGAACGAAATACAAATCGAAAAAAAATCGAGATTAAAATGACCCTTATATGTCCCTCTCCTTGGCAGTTGTAACAAATCACCTTTCCTCTTGGTCTTCTCTTCCTATCATTAGATTTATTAAAATGAAAACCTTTTAAAGCACGTCTTACCCTCCTTACCATATATGCTTCTTTCGTGCTATCCATGGAGGAGGATGAGGATGTTTCATCATCGGAGGAGGAGGGGATTTCCATCTTCTTCTTCCCCTTGTTGGCCATCAAGGCTACTCCTCTTGAAGTTTGAAACTTTGGCTCTTCTTGTATTCCTTCAAGCCTTGTTTCGTGGAGCTCCATTGTTGAGATGAACTCCTCCAAGGTACTTATATCCAAGTTCTTGGAGATGTAAAATGAATCCACCATGGAGCTCCATCTTGAGGACCGGGGAAAAGCATCTATGACCTTCATTACCATATCCCAGTTGGAGAGCTTTTCTCCTACACTTGTTAGTCCAATTAAAATTTCTTTAAATATAGAATGCAAAGAAGTTACCTTTTCTCCCTTTTCTAATTTTATGTTGGATAGTTGGGAGCGGAGAATGTCTCTCCTTGCAAGTTTGGCTTCCGAGGTGCCTTCATGAAGCTCCACTAGCTTCTCCCACATCTCCTTTGCACTAGAACACTCCCCTATCCTATTTACTTCTTGTTGAGGGAGCACATTGTAGAGGTGGTGCTTGGCCTTTGAATTTGCCAAATACTCCTCTCTTTGTCTTTTGCTCCATCTCGATTTTTCCAATGGCTCCCCATCTTTGTTCCTAGGCAACTCGAAACCGTTTTCCATTATTAAAAGGATTTCAAAGTCGGTTTCGAAGAATACCTCCATTCGCTTCTTCCACCAAGAGAATTCTCCTTCGAACTTTGGTGGGTGAATGTTGGAGTCAGCCATTTTGAAAGTTACTTGTTGTGGCGGTTAGTCCTCGACAAGCTTTCCTTGGCTCTGATACCACTTGTTGGGGGATCAGAACGGCCGGCTAGAGGGGGGTGAATAGCCCTCTTTCGTTTGATGTCGGATTTTGCTCGTCTACAAAATGTTAGCGCAAGCGGAAACAACAATACAAGCAAATTAAACAAATAAAGACAAAGTAAAAGAAATAGACAATGCTAACACAATGTCGTAACGTGGTTCACGGCTACCCTGCTAATCCACGATCCCGATTCGTCCGAGGTGAATCACTCCTTCAAAGCCAATCACTATTGGTCTCTCCTTTGCACCAAGCTAGGTGGAGGTAACCTTTACAATCAAGATCACTCTTCTTACAATAAGATTTAAGTAAAAACAAGTAAGAAGAGTAGGGAATCGTGTATGGCACTTTGGGAGAAGTTTAGAGCTCAAGCATTAGCCTCCCAAAGCCCCATCATCTTCCTTTTTATATAGGAAGAGGGTTTCTTCCTGTTGACACAGGAACAATCGACTGATGCCCTCGATCAGTCGACTGGTCCTGTAGTCGTTGCCCAATAATGGCTGCTTTCCACGTTGGATTCCATCCAACAGCACTGGCATCAGTCGACTGATATTACCATCAGTCGACTGGTGCTCGATCAGTCGAGTCCTCAACGAGGTCGACTCCATTCGTGCGTGCAGATATACCATCACGACCGCCATTCCTGGCAATGATCGTCGACATCACCGACTACGATCCATGGCGATTGATCGACAAGCACCAAACCTGGTCTTATACCAGTTGATCGAACCATTGACTCAGAGAAGTCGACTGCCATGACATGGCAGTCGACTGGTGTCGGGAAAACTCATCCGACACTTGGCAAAATGGCCAAGTTTCACCTAAGAGCTACCCCTTCCCGGGTTACATTCGCTCACTCTCATTTCTCTGAGTCCCTCGCCTTCAAAGTTCTCTTCGTTCACGGCCACGCCCCTCGGCAGCATCAGGCGCACGACTCTGCAATGCTCCTTCGCGTCTCTTGCCTCGAAGTCTACTTCCTCCAGCTTCACTCCAAGCTCCTCGTCCGCCGATCCCTCGGATGCTCCAAGCGCACGGCTTCCGCAAAGCTATCCTTCACTGACTCAAGGCCCGAGTCATGAGATGTGAAACTCGCCACGGCTCCATGTCCGAAATACTAAGTCCTGCACGACTTCAACGCACATATCAAATCAACATAACAAACTAACTTAAACCCTTTTCCACACACATCAAAACCTAATCATGGCAAGAGATGTCCCTAACAGTGGGGATACTTTGCTCGGATGCACTCCAACTCACTTTCCAACTTGAAACATTGGTCGCTAGTGTGACCATACTCGGTGTGGTATTAGCAAAAGAATGGAGTGGGGGATTACAGGGGATTCCCCTGTATCTAGTTGGGCACTGAAGATTACCCTACTGTCGTATACCTCCATTTCCCGTTCTTTCCATGTCTGCAGGGGAGGTAAGGCTTCTCTAGCCATAATTCGCAAGGGAGGGGTAGGACGAATCCCTAACACCAATGGTCGTGGCCGAGGCACTTCAAATAAGAAAGGCCTGACGTATTCCCTCCTAGGAGGTCCCCACGGGATTGAAGGGGGGTTTCTTTTGCATGGGTAGATACAAGCCTCTTCTCTTCTCTTCTAACTCTCAACCCTGTTTCTTCATTAATATATTCCTCAGCATGGCCTAGTAAGCTCTTCGTAGCTAGCGATTGTCTTTCTTAACAAGGAGCTCAACCCATGTGGGATAGCAACTGTATGCTATGTTATGTACGAGGCCCGATGTATTGTATGCTCTGAGTTTCACGAGTAGATACTAGTCTGATCCAGGAATGGATCATTGGGCGACTGTTAAGACAATCCTTAAGTACTTAAGAAGAACTAAGGATGTGTTCCTAATATATGGAGAAGGGTACATGGTGATATGCGGGTATATGGATGCTAGCTTCCAGACAGACAAGGATGATTCTAGGTCTCAGTCTAGGTATGTGTTCACCTTGAATGGGGGCGCAGTGAGTTGGAAAAGTTCCAAACAAGATACTGTAGCGGATTCTACCACTGAGACAGAATACATTGCAACTTCGGAAGCAACAAAGGAAGCGGTTTGGATCAATAAGTTCATTTATGAACTTGGTATGGTTCCAGCCATTGTTGAAGCAATACCGGTCTACTGCGACAACAATGGAGCAATTGCATAGGCGAAAGATCCAAGGTCTCATCAACGATCCAAATATGTGCTTCGCCGCTATCATTTGATCAGAGAGATCATTAGTAGGAAGGAAATATAAATCGAGAAAATTCCCACTGAAAGGAACTTAGCAGATCCTTTGACTAAGGCATTACCTCAAAGTAAGTTTGAGGGTCATGTTAGAGCTTATGGTATTGGATACCGTAGCGATTGGCATTAGGCAAAGTGGGAGTTTGTTAGTAATATATGAGGGATGTCCTAAGGTAATCGTCTTATGTTTGAACCATTTATATGATAAATGAAGATTCACTATTTGAGTATACATGTTTTCATGTATTTGATTTGATCTTAAACTCATTTACTGAATGTCCACGATACGATTCACAACATGAGAGAATTTGTGATTGGATTACAACTAGTGAGTATCTCTACATGTGTAATTGTGATGTATCAGAATTATCCCTAGTCGATGAATTGATGGATTTGGACACCATCAATTCAGTCGAGACTAGCACGAGTTATACTCCTTGGTGTATCCAAGTAGCTGATTCTCACTGGCCGGAGACATTGTGATGTCCGGAGTTAATTATGGATGCTAGTTATGGTAACTAGTTCATTAGAGTGAACAACTGTAAGACTTCATATGGTTCTCTGTATATATGGATATGTCAATGAAGTTCTTACTGCAGCTTAAGTGTGACATTCCTTTGACTTGCGGTATTCAAGTCATCTTGGTCATGAAGACTTATGCTTTGACATCATAAGTAAGCATCTCTGAGGAGATGTGGACCCTGGATGATTGTGTATAAGTCGAAGTGACCGAAGGTGTTTGAATAGCCTATTAAGTATTCACCACTCTTTGCGAGGAGATGTATACCCATGACCTCTCGTCGAATTGTTACTAAAGTCTTTGGCCAAAGCATTACATATTTAGAGTAAGGTACTCTTGGATACATGTGCAGTAACTAGAATTTGTAGGACGAGGAAATGATACTTGGGCTAGGTGTGACGTAGTCAACATAGTGGGGATTGACATTATAGAACATGTCCTGAACCAAGTGGTTATAAGATGCGTGAAGTGTTGGGTTTCCGGCACCGCGACGTGTGTGTGTTCGATCATGTTTCGTAAACATGAGCACAGCGGAAGTAATAAAAATAATAAATCTACATTTATTACAACACACACATCACACGCATGCATATTACAACAAGTGTAGACATAACCGTAAATTTAAATTTGCAATAAAAGGAAATTTAACTACGTTATACCTTTCGTATGACGTGTAGCGGGAACGGCATCAACCGGAACGATCCTCGCTAGAATCGTCTCTATCCGTATCCACGCCGAGTTCCTCGGGATGACTTCGCTAAGCCACGAGCTTCGTCTTCGTACGGGTTACTAGCCTCGTGTTGAAGACAACGTGATCGAGAGATGATCACGATCCGAATCCAAATTCGGATCCTAAGACGAGTCCTCAAAACTCGCTTCTCCGGAGAGGTATTCGTCAACCGATTGACGAATCCTTCGTCCTCCACCTCAGAGGATTACCGGAGATCGAATCCCCGGTAAGTTAGCCGCTGTCGGAGCTCTAACCGTCATCCAAACGATGCTCCGATGAGAGGAGAACAAGCTGTCCAGAAAACTGGACAGCTTTGGTGGAGGTGATAGGCACCGGCCAACCAAGGAAGATAGAGCTCACCTTGATGCCAAACCTAAAGGAGATCATTGGAGGGTCGCCGGAGGATCACCGGCCGAAGCTTGGACGCCGGCAACAACTTGGACGGCGGCACAAGGGGCTGGGCGGCAATGGAGGTTGGCGCCAACTCAAAGAGAAGATGAGGTGGGCGACAACTTAATCTAGGGTTTTGGATTAGGGATTAATTATCCCTTAAGCCCTCTTTTATAGAGAACTACTTCTCTTAATGGTTATTGGATCATAACCATTAGGCCCGTTAACCCGCTCCATTAAGATAAGTTAAAATAAACCAAACCCTTTGGTTTATTCTCATCCATTGGATTAGAACCAAACCATTTTAGTTCATCCATTACGTCTTCATAAGACACGGCCCATCCACGCTTCCATTGCGACTGAAACGATTTCATGCTCGCTTTATGTTTGGTCCAACCAAACCTAGTTTCTCTCAGTCCGAGAATCCCATTCTCAAGCTTGTTTTAAATCCTTTGGATTACGCTCGTTGTGCGTGTGACCAAATAGGTTCTTGGTTTATGTTGGCCATCTATAATTAACCATTAATTATAGAACGATCATGAGTGGCACCTAGTAGTACATCATGATCCCCAATTAACCGAAAAGATCAACGGTTGATCCAGAACTATTTCTGAAACCCTTCAGCAGCTCGAATGATTCGTGCCCCATTCCCTTCACTCATCTTATACCCACTTGGTTCAGGACATGGTATATAGTGTCAGTCCCCACTAGGCTGACTATGTCACACCTAGCCCAAGTATCATTTCCTCGTCCTACGGATTCTAGTTACTGCACATGTATCGAAGAGTACCTTACTCTAAACATGTAATGCTTTGGCCAAAGACTTTAGTAATAATCCGACGAGAGGCCATGGGTATACATCTCCTCGCAAGGAGTGGTGAATCCTTTATAGGCTATTCAAACACCTTCGATCACTTCGACTTATACCCAATCATTCCGGGTCCACATCTCCTTAGAGATGTTTGCTTAAGATGTCAAAGCATAAGTCTCCATGATCAAGATGACTTGAATACCGCAAGTCAAAGGAACATCGCACTTAAGCTACAGTAAGAACTTCATTGACATATCTATATATGCAGAGAACCATATGAAGTCTTACGGTGGTCACTCCAATGAACTAGTTACCATAACTAGCATCCACGATTAACTCGGACATCACAATGTCTCCGGCCCGGTGAGAATCACCGCTTGGATACACCAAGGAGTATACCTCGTGCTAGTCTCGACAGAATTGATGGTGTCCAAATCCATCAATTCATCGACTAGGGATAATTCCGATACATCACAATTACACATGTAGAGATACTCACTAGTTGTGATCCAATCACAAATTCTCTCATGCTGTGAATCGCATCGTGGACATTCAGTAAATGAGTTTGAGGTCCAATCAAATACATGAGACATGTATACTCAAATAGTGAATCTTTATTTATCATATAAATGGTTCATACATAAGGCGATTGCCTTAGGACATCTCTCATATATTACTAACAGACTCCCACTTGGCCTAATGCCAATCGCTACGGTATCCAATACCATAAGCACTAACATGACCCTCAAACTTACTTTGAGGTAATGCTTTAGTCAAAGGATCCGCTAAGTTCCTTTTAGTGGGAATTTTCTCGATTTGTATTTCGTTCCTACTGATGATCTCTCTGATAAGATGATAGCGGCGAAGCACATGTTTGGATCATTGATGAGACCACATCAAGTTCATAAATGAACTTCTTGATCCAAACCGCTTCCTTTGCTTCTTCCAAAGATGCAACGTATTCTGCCTTAGTGGCAGAATCCGCTATAGTGTCAAGCTTGGAACCTTTCCAACTTATTGCGCCTCCATTCTAGGTGAATACATACCCAGACTGAGACATGGAATCATCCTTGTCTGTCTGGAGCTGGTATCCATATACCCACGTATCACCATGTACCCTTCTCCATATATTAGGAACGCATCCTTAGTTCTTCTAAAGTACTTAAGGATCATCTTAATAGCCACCCAATGATCCATTCCTGGATCAGACTGGTATCTGCTCGTGACACTCAGAGCATACGATACATCGGGCCTTGTACATAACATAGCATACATGATAGATCCTATTGCGGATGCATAGGGAATCTTACTCATGTAAATCCTCTCGTCTTCTATGCGCGGACACATAGACTTCGAAAGGTGTACCCCATGCCTGATGGGTAGGAAACCTTTCTTGGATTTCGACATGCTAAACCTCTTTAGCACTTGGTCTATATATGTAGACTGCGAAAGACCAAGCAACCATTTTGATCTATCTCTATAGATCTTAATCCCGAGGATGTATGTTGCTTCTCCCAGGTCTTTCATGGAGAATGTCTTGGATAACCAAACCTTAACTGACTGTAAGATTGAAACATTGTTTCCTATAATATGTCATCAACATATAATACTAGGAACACGACTGTACTCCCACTAACCTTCTTGTACACACAAGGTTCGTCTGGATTTTATGAGAAATCAAACTTTTTGATCGTCTCATCAAAATGGATATTCCAGCTCCTGGATGCTTGCTTCAATCCATAAATGGACCATCGCAATTTGCATACCTTGGTTTTATCAACCGATGTGAAACCCTCAGGCTGTATCATATATACGTCCTCGAGCAGGTTTCCATTAAGGAAAGCTATTTTTCACATCCATTTGTCATATCTCATAGTCATAATGAGCTGCTATGGCCAGGAGCATCCGAATGGATTTAAGCATAGCTACAGGCGAATAGGTTTCGTCATAATCAATGCCTTGTTTTTGACGATATCCTTTCGCCACCAATCTAGCCTTATAGGTAATCACATTACCATCCATGTCGGTTTTCTTCTTGAAAACCCACTTGCACCCTATAGGCTTTATGCCTTCCGGTGGGTCAACCAGGTTCCAAACTTGGTTTTCATACATGGAATCCATTTCCGACTTCATGGCACCAAGCCACTTATCCCTTTCTGAACTTGTCAACACTTCTTCATAACTGGTAGGCTCCTCATCATCAATGAGTAACACGTCGTTCGATTCACTTACGAGAAATCCATATCTCTCAAGAATATTGTGTGTTCTACCAGATCTACGAAGATGTGGTGTTACAATAGGTCCAGTCGATTGCTCATCACTATGAGTTGTCGGCTGTTGTGCTTCACCAGGTATCTCATCAATGTCTATTTGAGTCTCTCGAGCCTCCTCAAGCTCGACGACACTCCCACTGTTTTCTTGCAAGAGAAACTCTTTCTCTAGAAACACAGCATGTCTTGAAACAAACACCTTTTGTTCCACAGGATGATAGAATTGGTAACCCCTTATTTCCTTAGGGTATCCAATAAATAGACATTTATCAGACTTAGCATCCAATTTGTCTGATACTGTCCGCTTCACATAAGCAGGACAACCCCATATCTTCAAGTAAGATACATGAGGTTTCTTACTATTCCATATCTCATATGGAGTAGTTGAGACTACCTTGGTAGGTATTCTGTTTAACAAGTAAACAGTTGTCTGAAGTGCATAACCCCAAAAGGACTTGGGAAGAGTCGCATGATTCATCATTGACCTGACCATGTCCAACAAGGTCCAGTTACGCCTCTCAGATACACCATTGTTCTGTGGTGTATAGGGCGGAGTTCATTGAGACAATTTGCCATTGTCTCTTAGATAATCAAGAAACTCCTGACTCAAGTATTCACCACCTCGATCCAATCGAAGTATTTTAATACTCTTGTCATGTTGTTTCTCTACTTCATTTCTGAATTCTTTGAACCTTTCAAAGGCTTCAGACTTGTGTTTCATCAAGAACACATACCCAAACCATGAGTGATCATCGGTGAAGGTAATGAAGTAGCTATAGCCTCCTAAAGATTGAGTTGACATAGGTCCATATACATCACTATGTATTAGGCCTAGCAACTCTCCCACTCGTTCACCTTTTCCCGTAAAAGGTAACTTAGTCATCTTGCCTTTTAAGCATGATTCGCATGTATCGTATGAATCCAATTCAAACGATTCCAGAATTCCACATCGGTGTAATTCGGACATGCGTTTCTTGCTTACATGGCCAAGACGACAATGCCACATGTAGGAGTCTATTTGATTATCCTTTCGAGCATGCTTGTTGCTCGCTTCGATATTGCAAATGTCACTGGATACGTCCAACGTATAAACACCATTGCTTAAAGTTCCAGTCCCATAAAGAACCCCATTCAAAGTTATGTAACAACAATTGTTACTAAACGTCAAATGGAAACCATTTCTACTTAAACAAGAAATAGAAATGATGCTCTTTATCAAAGAAGGAATATAAAAGCAATTGTCCAGTTCTAAGACAAGTCCTGCAGGGAGTTTCAACAAATACGTTCCGATGGCGAGTGCAGCAACCTTTGCTCCATTCCCAACACGTAAATTTGACTCTCCCTTGACGAGTCTTCTTCTATTCCTTAGCCCATGTATGTCATTACATATATGTGAGTCACACCTAGTATCAAATACCCAAGTGTCTGAGGAAATAGAATGACAATCAATAAAGAAGATTTCTGAAGAAGATGGGGCATCCGATGCCTTATCCTTCTTCACGGACTCAAGATAAATCTTGCACTTTCTTCGTAAATGGCTCTCCTTGCCATAATGATGGCAAGTTTCCTTTTGTGCTAGTTCTACCTTCTTAGCCCTTCTCTTCTTTCCCTTCTGCTATTCTTTTGACCTCCTCTTAGAACCTTTCTTCGAGGAATCAACTAACAACACTGTCCCCTGCTCATGCTTCTCAGAAGACTCCACAGTCTTCAGCATGTTGAGCAGTACCACAGATGAACCTTCTTGCATCTCAGAGGTGAAGAGGAGCTTGGAGACTTCGAACCTTTCGAATCTCACTTGCTCATCAACCAACTCATAAAGATGAAGAACTACGATATGAGCATCCATATGCTCATGCTGCTTTCGTAGCTTGGGTTCCATCATGGCTAGCATGATGCAACTCATTTGTTCAGAATCACTCACATATTTCTGATAGGCCAACAATTGGTCCAGAGTTGCATTGTCACTAGGACGGGCGGGAAGAGACGCTTAGAGGACATTTGCAAGCTTTTCAACCTTGAGAAAAATTCTCAAGTTTCTAAGCCAGTCCAAGAAGTTCGGCCTAGTCAATTTATTCGAATCCAAAATGGAACACAATTTAAAGACATCATGATCAATTTTTAGAAATACAAAATGAGCATATATGAGAAAGATGATTTAAAATGCATCCACATACATTTACAAAATCCCATTCATTTTTCGAATTCAAAAACCCTTAAAATCAATTCGGGAGATCGTAGGTCAATCTCCGAATGGGCTGATATCCAATATAGATAAGAACAACCTTGGAGTGAGTCCAACAAGCCATTCTTAGCTATGATGGTGGGTATCAAGTATACCGATTACATATCATGTATATGTAACTATCACAATGTGCTATCAACTAATTGAATGTTTACACATACATTGGGTTGTTAACACATTAACAAGTATGCATCATATGCATAGCACCCAACTTCACCTCTCTTCACATCGACCTTGGAGTGAGTCCAACAAATCGATGCTCCAAGTTAGAGCCGACCCATTAATCGCGAAATAGTTTTAATATGGTTAGAGCGCATTCAACCAATTAGCCAGGCTTGGAGTGAGTCCAACAACCCAAACTAACGATTGACCTCTGACTCTTACCATATTAGAGTTAAACTATTCCAATGATTTGAACATGTTCAGGTTCGAGCCGGGCTTGGAGTGAGTCCAACAACCTAAACAAGAAACAGAACTCTGGTTCTAACCATATTAATGGAAGGTGTAGGCTTTAATATTGTTTAAGGGTTTTATGTCTCATCCTCTTTGCATGCAAATAACTATTATCTACATGACATGACATACATGACATACATCTACATGTCACGACACGCATGGTATAATGTTATGCATCTAATGCAATTACATGACATACAATTATGTCATGTATATAATTTCCTTATATGTCATAACTATTTATGGAAATAAAATATGTTTAAGATTTGATTCTCCAAATCAAATCATAATTAAATTAGGAAACAAATTTCCAAATCTAATCACATATTTTATTCATGGAATTATTTGATTAAGGAAAATCTATTTAGGAAACCAATTTTCTAAATCATTAAACTACTTATGGAAATAAAATATTTTAAGATTTGATTTCCCAAATAAAATCAAGATTAAATTAGGAAACAAATTTCCAAAATTTAATCAAATATTTTATTTATGGAAAATATTAATTTCCATAAATACTTCCAACTTTCCAAAAGTGGAAGATTTCCATAAATACTTCTAAACTTTCCAAAATTGAAAAATTTCCATAAATACTTCTAAATTTCCAAAATTAGAAAATTTCTAGAAATAACATTATGACTATCGCAAAACCATTTTACGATTATGTCGAAACACAACCTGGGCTCTGATACCACTGTTGGGTTTCCGACACCGCGGCGTGTATGTGTTCGATCATGTTTCGTAAACATGAGCACAGTGGAAGCAATAAAAATAATAAATCTACATTTATTACAACACACACATCACACACATGCATATTACAACAAGTGTAGACATAACCGTAAATTTAAATTTGCAATAAAAGGAAATTTAACTACGTTATACCTTTCGTATGACGTGTAGCGGGAACGACATCAACCGGAACGATCCTCGCTAGAATCGTCTCTATCCGTATCCACGCCGAGTTCCTCGGGATGACTTCGCTAAGCCACGAGCTTCGTCTTCGTACGGGTTACTAGGCTCGTGTTGAAGACGACGTGATCGAGAGATGATCACGATCCGAATCCAAATTCAGATCCTAAGACGAGTCCTAAAAACTCACTTCTCCGGAGAGGTATTCGTCAACCGATTGACGAATCCTTCATCCTCCACCTCAGAGGATTACCGGAGATCGAATCCCCGATAAGTTAGCCGCAGTCGGAGCTCTAACCGTCATCCAAACGATGCTCCGACGAGAGGAGAACAAGCTGTCTAGAAAACTGGACAGCTTTGGTGGAGGTGATAGGCGCCGGCCAACCAAGGAAGATAGAGCTCACCTTGATGCCAAACCTAAAGGAGATCACCGGAGGGTCGCTGGAGGATCGAATTGTTACTAAAGTATTTGGCCAAAGCATTACATATTTAGAGTAAGGTACTCTTGGATACATGTGCAGTAACTAGAATTCGTAGGACAAGGAAATGATACTTGGGCTAGGTGTGACGTAGTCAAATAGTGGGGACTGACATTATAGAACATGTCCTGAACCAAGTGGTTATAAGATGCGTGAAGGGAACGGGGAACGGTTCATTGTTGTTGTTGAAGGGTTTCAGAAATAGTTCTGGATCAACCATTGATCTTTTCGGTTAATTGGGGATCATGATGTACTACTAGGTGTCACTCATGATCATTCTATAATTAATGGTTAATTATAGACGACCAACATAAACCGAGAACCTATTTAGTCATACGCACAACGAGCGTAATCCGAAGGATTTAAAACAATCTTGAGAATGAGATTCTCAGATCGAGAAAAACTAGGTTTGGTTGGACCAAACAAGGAGTGAGCATGAAATCATTTCAGTCGCAATGGAAGCATGGATGGGTCGTGCCTTATGAAGTCATGATGGATGAACCAAATCGGTTTGGTTCTAATGCAATAGTGAAGAATAAACCAAAGGAGTTTGGTTTGTTCTAAACGAATGAACAAAAGTTAATTTGGTTTATTTTAACTTAAAATAGATCAACTCGGTTCAGTTTATTTTAACTTAAGTTATTAGAGTAGGTTAACGGATTTTGGTTATGAACCAATAACTCTAAGAAGAAGTTTTCTTAATGGTTAAGAAACACGGGCTCTATAAAAATGCGGTTAGTTTTTTTGGAGTGCCCTAAGTTTTATTTTGAGAATAATCTTCTCCTCTCCTCTCCCTCTCTTCTACTTGCGGCCGCCCAAGCAGTCCATGCTGCCAGCCTTTGTGCCACCGTCCACCTTGCTATCGGCGTCCAAGCTATTTCCGGTCATCCTCTGGCAACCCTCCGGCGACATCCCTTGGCTCCGGTGACCAAGGTACTACCGACCTTCCTTCCATTGGCCGGCGCAACTCCTCCACCAAGTTGTTCAGTTTTCTGAACAACTTCTTTCCTATCATGTCAGAGTGTCATTTGGACAACGTTTGGAGCTCCGACAGCGGCTACCTTATCGGGGATTTGATCTCCAATAATCCTCATAGGTAGAGGATGAAGGATTCGTCAAACGGTTGACGAATACCTCTCTGGAAAAGCGAGTTTTGAGAACTCATTTTCGAATCCAAATTTTGATTCGGATTGTGATCTTCTCTTGATCACATCATCTTCGACACAAGGCTAGTGACTCCTACGAAGACGAGGCTTGTAGCTTGGTGAAGCTATCCCGATGATACTCGACGTGGATATGGATAGAGGCAATTCTAGCGAGAGTTACTCCGGTTGATGTCTTTCCCGCTGCACGTGATACGTCTGGTATAACTAGCATAATTTCTTTTATTGCAAAATTTGAAATTGCGATTATGTCTACACATGTTGTATTATGCATGCGTGTGGCGTGTGTGTCGTAATAAATTAGATTTATTTCTTTTTAATTCTTCCGCTGTGCACAAGTTTACGAAACATGTTCGAACACACACTCGCTGCGGTGCCAGAAACCCAACATCTTGGTCCTCCATCTTCTTCAGTTCATCTATCCGACGATGATAAGTTCGTTCAATTTCTAGATCGATCAGAATCAGGCCTTCCGATCCTAGGCGTCTAAGCATACGAAGAATCAAGCCACAAAATTAGGAGTATTTACCTAAGGTTTAGAAACAAGAAATAAACTAATCTAGTTAAATAAATCGAGGAGCAAATAAGAAAATGTAGAACTACTCCTAAAATAAAAATTAAATCTAGATATGTAAAATCTAAAATTTAAGTAAATAAAATAAAAGAAAGTAAAGCAAGTAAATAAATCAAATCCTAAGTCTGATCCAACTATCCACTTCTTGATTCGATATCAAATCAATCAATCTCCAACAACGGCACCAAAAACTTGATGTGCGCGAACACGACCTCAAATCACACAACGGAGATCGTCGAGGACTCGAAGAGTGCACTCGCGCTCAACGCCCGCAAGTGCACGGATGTCATCATGTAATAAAAAGATTATCAATCCCATAGGGACTGAGATTCGAGTACCGATTTGTTCAGTGAATATTATTGTTCAGGACTAGACTCTAAGGGTTGTGATTAGGAGGGTTGCTATAGGTCTTTAGATGGATTCTAGGATTTCAGTTTCATTTGTGTGTCGCGAAACACATTGTCAATTGGGTTTTTTCTAGGTTTCTAGCTACGATTTTGTGGAAAGGACATCATATACTCCCCCGATGACCCTTCGCGTCTATCAGGAGCTACCCCTGCCATACTAGGTCATCCTCTGGCTTTAAGATAGGATATTCGGTACGAGGATGTCGAATCGATCCTTGCGACGAGTCGAAAACGAGACACGTTTCTTACTCTATCGCATCCTTCTACCTACAATTACCGGCGATGAGGAAAACCCTTAGATTCCTCTTTAATTCCCCTAAATCTTTGATTAAGGTCTGTTACCCCTCATATCGGCTAAGCACAATGACTAGAAAACCAAAACAATAGCCATAGGTCTAAACTAAACACCAATTGCGAATATAAATTCAAGAACGAAAAGATATTTGAATCAATATGTTCCGACTCAACACAAACTACTCCCTAATCCTAGAATCAGAGAATCTACTCTCTAAATACAAGAGAAGAAATACAAGTCATGATTATATTCGTATAAACAATAGATAATATGCAAAGAACAGGGTTTACAATGCAATGTGTGTCTTCTCTCCGGCGTTGAAGTGCATAACATTGATTTTCTGTGGCGTTCTTCCTCCCTGTCGCGAGTTCTCGAAGCTTTTCAAGGCTTCGGAGTGCCGTCCCAACCATCGTGCCTCCCCCTAGGGTTTGGCGTAGCTTTCCTTATATAGACATCATGTCGGATCCTTGCGAAATCTGGAAAAAACCCCGGTTGCATCAAATTCCCTGGCCGCCACACGACCGTGTGAAAACACACGGCCAGGCAGTGTGTCATGCTGTGGCAGCTATTTTTCATCCCGAACACGACCGTGTGTGGGCACACACTCATGTGTGGGCACACGCCCTAGCCATATTCCCTTCTACATCCAGCTGGTAAATGTATTCTTTTGCTCCGAAATTGCACCATTTTCCCTATAAAATGTTATCCTGCACACAAAAGTAAACGGAGCAGATCTCTGAACCATAAAATAGGAAATGCATGCAACATAAAGTAAAATATGCATGAAACGAACATAAAATGCTATGAGATGTGAGTGAAAACTACCCCTAAAATCCTATATGTTTTGCTCACATCACCTAGTAGACTGGCTCTCCTCATGGTCTTCACATC
The DNA here is from genome assembly GCA_025175895.1 of Wurfbainia villosa. Classification (NCBI taxonomy): domain Eukaryota; kingdom Viridiplantae; phylum Streptophyta; class Magnoliopsida; order Zingiberales; family Zingiberaceae; genus Wurfbainia; species Wurfbainia villosa. Next base: position 28,785,731 of record CM045992.1, on the reverse strand, counting down.
TAGTATGTGCTGTCGGGATAGGGTACTGATATGTCTTCTCCATCGGCACTTCACTTGGCAATATTTCAGTTTCTTAGGGGTCAGGCAAAAGGACGTGAGAAGGTCCTTCCAACGGTTGCTCCCTCTGAGAAGGCTCCTCGGAATGTGGATGAAGATACCCCATCCTTTTCCTTTCTTTGACTAGGGCTTCAGATACAAAAGTGTCTACCATGGCCTTCAGCTAGGGTGGTAGCAAAGTGATAAGACCCTCCTCTGTAGAAGAGGTTGTTACAGGAGGGATCCCTTGTAAAGGCATCTTGACGTCTTGCTCAACAAAAATGTTTCCTACAGACGGCGCCAACTGATGTGGGCTCGAATTTTTTATCTCCTTGTGAGGAAGATGATGACATCATGGAGGCTTAGGCTCCTCTCCGGCCACAATAGTAAAAGTTGATAACGAGAAAACAAGTCACAGAGAATAATGACACAAGATTTAATGTTGTTTGGAATTTCAATTCCTACTCCACTGGATGAGCTCTAGAGCGAGCTACGGTACTAAACATCTCAACTATAAAATCCCTCCTTCTCGAAAGCACTTTCGAAGATGGAGAAAACCCCTTATAAACCAAGATGTACATCAGGTAAAGAGATGATTGAAATTGATAATGGTCCTTTGCCTTCTTCTCCCTTCTCTAATTTCTTTCTTCTCCTCTCCTCGGCGTTGCCTCGGTTCAGTCTCTAGAAGTTCCTCATGGATGAAAATTGATTGATCGATCCCTCTCCTTCTTCTTTCTTTCTCCTCCTTTATACTTGTTCCCTCGAAGCCAATTGTGATGTAACAAACCACTAGGATCACCGTCCACGTGGAGAGCCCTTTTTGCCTGAGGAACAATCCTATTAAGAGGTAGAAATGGAGACTCTTGGGAATCTTATGTGGGGTCCCAATTTATTACACTCTATAACAAACTTCTATGAGCTAGCGTATCGAGAAGTGTCCTCCCCGCTTCTTTATCTTCTCTTTCTTCCCTAAAGGTCTTTATTTTTCCTAGTCATCTCCTCTGACTTCTACACGAACTCGGTCCCATTCTCGGATGACCCCTAGCCGGTTTCCCCGATGTACCTTCCTGTACCCTTCTAGTTTGCTTAAACTAGAGTGTATATGACTCAACTCGGGCCGCCAAGTTGATAATTAGCCTCACTCCAACCAAAATGCCAACTCACTTATATTCTCGTTAATTCCCCAAGTCGCTTCTCGACTCACTTCCCGAGTCGCTTCTTGCTTACTCCCTGTGTTGCTTATCCAGTTTCTTTCTGGCCATCAGACTTCTTTGTCCTACCCTGCGTCATCACCTTATTAACTCGATTTATTTTTCCCAGTCAGGTCTAGCCGGACCAGGTCATATATCACACACTGCACCCTTTTCCTCCTACCTCATCTCAATGGTCGTTATTTCTCTATCCAACTCCCAAATCAGATTATAACGGTATCAGTATATTTGGCATACCAAATTAGACCACAAAACATCCTATTTTTTAATTTTATTTCATATATCAAAGTATAAATTTATCTTATGGTACACCAAACACCAACACTAGAAATGATATAATAATGTTGAAATAAAAATATTTTTTAAATAAAAAATAAGAGAGAGAGCCCTTTTCATATATTTTTTTTCAAAATAGAGTGTTATTTTTTATAATAATAAAAAAGGCCACCCTAATTTGATTTTTATTCTAAATCTTGTTATTGCTAAAGGATATGTCTCTAAAACAATCTCTCGCCATCATATTTTTTTCCAAACTAATCTACAACAATTTTAAGTAGCATTAAAATAATTTTAGCAAAATTTAATATAACAATGTTGGACCACAAAGAGAAATATTTTTGGGTAAAAAGTTTAGGACGAAACCTTCTTTTAATATTTTTCAACATGAGACGCTCATTTAGGCGATAAAAAATAATAATGAATACCGTTTTAATTTTTTTCATTTATATTTTCTATCCCATAATTTAGCATTTAGAAAGTCTATTTAAAAATGTATTTCTCATCAATACCAGAGCATAACTGAATTATAGCATTCCTATAACATGGCACAAATGTCCAAAGGATGCAAATATTTTAAAATGGATATTTTTCTAGTTGGTCATCTATTTTAATTAGGATGACTAATCTATGCATATCCATTGTGGAAGCATTCCCCTAGAAAGGGCAATCAAGGTAGTTTACTTAAAATCATTTATTAATTGCTTTAGTTGGTTGAACTCCAAATGTGTTCAGTAGCAATAATAATAATCTATACAATTAATAATAATAATTATGAGCATTGCTTTCCATGACTATTCTCCTCCAATTAGGGTTGGAATACGGCGGACTGATTGCTCTTTGAACGAGTGGCATGAAGAGAAAGCCAAAAGGAACCTTCTCTTCCTATGGATTTTATGCACACTAAACATCTACTATTTTAACATAAATGTATTCCTTTGCGTGAAGCTTTTGAACACTTAACAATTAATAAGAATATTTTTATTTTAAACACTCAAAGCACAATAAAACGCCAAATCATCACAAAAGCAATTAAAAATAAATAGTTAAAACTATTAAAAGTCAACATCTTCTATTAAAAATAAATAAGTAGCTCTATATATCGAGTCATCTTTAAATAGTACCAACTAGTTGACTGGCTAATTAACTCAATGATGATCTTCAATCTAAGAATTTAGAGTACAATAAAAATCGGTTAGGGACAATTTAGGGGTGGTTAATATGATGATTCCACGGTCAATAAAAAAATAATACTAGAACGAATGATTCATAGGTAGAAATTAAAGTAAGACATTTTAACCAACATCAATAAATTTAATTATCTCTAGGTGTATTTTATCAATTCCATCAATCTTTTTTATTATTTAGTACAACCCTTTTAACAAAATATTCTTTTACACACATTTAGGATCATACCACACACACACACATATATATATATATATATATATATATATATATATATATATATATATATATAGAGAGAGAGAGAGAGAGAGAGAGAGAGAGAGAGAGAGTTTTGATCGCCTGCGCGACTCATCCGTGCGCGCCCGTGCGTAACACACTCTTAGCTGTCCGATCAACCGCGATTGAGAAATGCACAAGGCATTTCTTCCCCGCGTGCGCCGAGCTGGAAGTCCCAAATCGTGGCTGCTAGTGGTCGCGCACTAGCGACCTCGATGTGGTCGAATTCCGGTCGGAATCCGATCGGCGTCAGGCCTACATCGGATTTCGACCGTCCGCCGAAGATTCCAGCGTGATAATGGTCGGGCGAGAAGGAGGCGCACGGTGTCACTTAGGATTTTGATATGTCAGGCGACTTACGCTGCGTGCTGTTGCGCTCCACGCGAGACTCACATCGGAATCCAGCATTGCCGTGGCGCCATCTGACCACCTCTGCCCACTGGACCAGGTGCGATCGACGCGCAACTGGTCGACGGTCTAGCGAGACGAGTTTCTCGGTCGGTTAGCGGCCAAAATCCGGCGCTAAACAATCAGAAATTACCAGAGATCACGGCTGACAGTGGCGCACCCACTATCGGGCGTGATTCAGTCGGAATCCGACCCAATCGCAGTTGGCAGTGGGCGCGCCACTGTCTACTGTGATCTTTGATAATTTTCGGTCATTTAGCATCGGATTTCGAGCACTAATCGACTGGGAAACTCACCCTGCTAGATTGCCGACCGATTGCACATCGATCGCGCCTGGTCCGTGGCTAGAGGTGGCCGAACAATGCGGCGGCGATGCTGGATTCCAACGTGGGTCTTGCATGGAGCACACGGGGCACGCAGCGTAATGATGTGAGCAAAATATATAGAGTTTTAGGAGTAGTTTTCACTCACATCTCATAGAATTTTATGATCGTTACATGCATATTTTATATTATGTTGCATGCATTTCCTATTTTCTAGTTCGGAGATCTACTCTGTTTACTTTTGTGTGCAGGATAGCATTTTATAGGGAAAATGGTGCAATTTCAGAACAAAAGAAGACATTTGGCAGCTGGACGTAGAAGGAATCTTGGCCAGGGCATATGCCCACACACGACCGTGTTCGGAGGGCGAAAATGACCGACACAGCCTAACACACGGCCAGGCCGTGTGTTTTCACACGACAGTGTGGCAGCCCAAAAATTGACGCGACTAGGGTTTTTTTCCCAGATTTCACAGTGATCCCGTATGATGTCTATATAAGGAAAGCTCCGCCCAAACCCTAGGGTGGGGGCAGTATGGTTTGGACGACACTCCGAAGCCTTTAAAAGCTTCGTGAACTTGCAATGGGGAGGAAGAATGTCGCTGAAGGTCAAGATTCTGCACTTCAATGCCGAGTAGAAGACCTACATTGCATTGTAAATCCTATTCTTTGCGTAAATTCTATTGTTTATACGGATAAGATCATGCCTTGTGTTTCTTCTCTTGTATCTATGGAGTAGACTCTCTGATTCTAGGATTAGGGAGTAGTTTGTGTTGAGTCGGAACATGCATGTTAATTCAAATATCTTTTTATTCTTGAATTTATATTTGCAATTGGTGTTTTAGTTTAGATCTATAGTTATCGTTTTTGTTTTCTAGTCACTGTGCTTAGATGATACGAGGGGTGACAACTCTCGTATCAAAGATTTACGAGAATTAACGAGGGGCCTAAGGGTTGGCCTCATCGCCGATAATTGTGGGTAGAATGATGAAATAGAGTAGGAAACACGCCTCATTTTCGACTCGTCACAGGGATCGATTCAGCATCCTCGTACCAGCTATCCCGTCCTAAAGCCAGGGGTTGACCTAGTATGGCAGAGGTAGCTTCCGATAGACGCGAAGGCTCATCGGGGGAGTGATGATGTCCTTTCCACAAAACCATAACTAGAAACCTAAGCAAACCCAATTGACAACGTATTCTGTGACACACAAACGAAACCGAAATCCTAGAATCCATCTAAAGACTCGTAGTGACCCTTCTTTTTCTCCGTGTGACACCATATTAGAGTTAGGACCGCCGACAACCCTCCTAATTGCAACCTTTAGAGTCTAGTCCCAAACAATAACATCCACTGAACAAATCGGTACTCGAATCTCAGTCCCCGTGGGATCGATAATATTTTTATTACTTGATGATATCCATGCACTTACAGACATTGAGTGCGAGCACGCACTTCGAGTCCTCGACAGTCTCCATTGCGAGATTTGAGGTCACATTTGTGTGCATCAAGTTTTTGGCGCCGTTGTCGGGGACTGATTGATTCGATATCAAATCAAGAGGTGGATAATTGGATTGGACTTAGGATTAAATTTATTTACTTGCTTTACTTCCTTTTTTTTTCTTTATTTACTTTAGTTCTAGATTTCCATATATATATATATTTAGTTTTATTTTATTTTAGTAGTAGTTCTCTATTTTCTTATTTGTTGGATCGAAGCGGTTCGCTAGAGGGGGGGTGAATAGCGAAAAACCTTTTTTTTCTTTTCGAGTTCGTATCAAAACAATTAAGTGCAGCGGAAAGATAAATGAAACAAAAAGAGACAAGATATTTTTTTACTTGGTTCGTAGCCTTCGGCTACTACTCCAAGGCCCTAACGGTCCTAGACCGTGTACGCAGGGCAATTTACTAAAACACTCCTCCTTGTTGGAGGTAGGAGTTTGACGATTACAAAAACCTTCGAAGCAAAAAAGATAGAGAGACAAACCCTCTCTTCTATTTAAGTAAAATGCAATGATAGAAAACCTTGATTAAAAAGAATTGCAATATTGAAAGCAATAACAAAGTAAGATTATACCAACAACTAGAAAAAAAGAACTAAAGCTAGGGTTGTTGGCAGCACTTCGTTGTTGTAGAGTCGTCGAAGAGTCGCAGCGTTGCGGAGGCTTTTGAGCACTTAGAATTGATGAAGAAACCCTAGGTTAGGACCTCCTTTTATAGCCTTTGAGCCTCTTTTCGATAGGAACCCTAGCCAATCATATTTGAGCACCACTCCCCTTGAAATTTGGTAATAAGCCTTGACTCCTCGAAGCTGATCCTTTGACCATCAGTCGGCTGATGGCCATCATCACGATCGTGATGGCGGATCGATCGAGTGCTAATCTCCGTGATCGATTGATGGCGGTCGAGTCCTCAAGTAGCGGATCGTGATGCTTGCTGCAAGTCAAAGTTAGCTCAACAAAAACATAATTTTGACAGTCGTAGACCGTCCGATCTCGACCTAGACCTTCTATAGGATGTCTTTGGTCGGATCTATGCTTAAGATCATCCCCGTAAAGAGGATACGACCTCACTTACGCTCACACACACACGAGCTTACCTCGATACTTACTGTGTCGCTTTCGCTTCCGGCCTTCCACCCGATTCCTTCGGCTCCCTCCGAAGTCACCTGAGTGTCGCCCGACCACCGCGGCTTCCTCCGGGTGTCGCTAGCCTTCAGCTCTAGCTATAGCAATTTTTTGCACACTCGATTCAGCTTGTGAGATAACGACATGAGCTTAACTTTGTATCATTTGCTATAATCAAAACTCAGGTTCGACTCAGGTGCCTACTGCACTAACAATCTCCCCCTTTTTGATTTATGGCAAACCCACAGACAAAGTTAAGAAAAATAACTTAAGTGCATTAAGCAAAATGAGTAAGAGATATGCATGAATGAGCAGGAGTATAAAAACTTTTATGCATGAATGAGTAGGAGTATATAAAAACTTTTTGTTCAAGTGCTCCCCCTTGAGGAATCCTCCCCCTTGACCGAGGGTGAGTACTTGAGGAATAGTTTTAACTGTCCCCCTTGGTCTTGAGAAAGAGTTTTAACTCTCCCCCTTGGTGTTTGCTACTAAACAAAAGAATTAAGTAACCGAAATTACTTAATATTGGCCATAGTGTTTAAAATAAGTTTTAAGTTAAGAGATCAACCTTGGCCTTTACTTCCGTTTGTTAACAAGTTAACTTAATGTTAAGTAAATTACTTCCATTTTGTTAACAAGAACAAGTTAACTGAATGTGTTTAAGTTAAAAATTCTCTTGACTTGTTTTGTTAACTTAAAGTTATGTAAGCCTTTGCCATACAAAAAAAATGATCCCTTAACTTTGGCCTTTTTCTCCCCCTTTTGCCATATATCGAAAAGAGTGAGGGTGTGTGTGTGAAATAAGTATTAATTTTAAAGTCCAAGCATGTTCCACATTATTTTGAAAATAATATACTCAAAATAAGTTCATCTATAAAATGTTCGACTCATATTTGGCTTGATTGATATGAAAGATCAACCAGTCTTGGTCAAAGTCGGTTAGTATGTATGATTATACTCCGTGGTTTATAGTGATGCACTAGCTCTACATCTGGAACCAGGAGTAAGGTCCTAACATCTCACGCCCATCTACGTGGCTAAGTACACAAACACATTAGTTCTATGTGTTGTGAGATGTACTGGCTCCTTAAATCTATAGGTGCATGATATCTAAGGTATGTCCTATGCTAGTTCCATAAAAATGAAAATTAAGAAATAGTAGTAAGAAAATATAATTTGCAAGTTCCTATTCTACTACGCACATGCCCAATTTTTGTCTTAATAGACTAAATTCAGCTTCGGGTAGGGGTTTAGTAAATAGGTCTGCTAAGTTAGACTTTGATTCAACGTATTCGAGTTGTATGGCTCCGTTGGCCACATGTTCTCGAATGAAATGGTGTTTGACCTCTATATGTTTGGTCATAGAGTGACATATCGGATTCTTTGTAAGATTAATTGAACTAATGTTTTCTACGTGAAGTTTAGTATTCGTAAAGTCTAACTTAAAGTCGCGGAGAGTGTGCTTCATCCAAAGAAGCTGAGTGACACACTCACCCATCGCGATGTATTCGGCTTCGGTGGTAGATAAGGTAACACAGTGTTGCTTCCTACTACACCAACTCACTAGACTCGAGCCGAGAAGTTGATAAAAACCACTCGTACTCTTTCTATCGAGCTTACTACCGGCATAGTCTAAATCGGAGTAGCCGGTTAGTTCAAACTCGGCAGATCTAGGATACTAAATACCGACATTAAGTGTACCCTTTAGATATCTAAGGATACGCTTGACTAGAGTTAGGTGAGACTCCTTGACACAGGTTTGAAACCTTGCGCACATACTTACTGCAAATAAGATATCAGGTCGGCTTGCAGTTAAGTAAAGGAGACTCCCTATTACGCTCCTATAGTATTTTAAATCAATTGGGTTTCCAATTACATCTTCTTCTATATTAACATTAGTTGCCATTGGGGTATTAATAATTTTAGCGTCTTGCATTCCAAAGCGTTTAATTAATTCCCTAGTATATTTGCGTTGATGTAGGTATATTCCATCTTTAGTTTGTTTAATTGTAGACCTAGGAAGAAACTTAACTCGCCTACTAAATTCATTTCAAATTCACTTTCCATAAGTGAAATGAACTCATTTAGTAGGATTGAGTTGGTGGTTCCGAAAATAATATCATCTACATAAATTTGGGCTATGAATATATCTTTACCTAAGGTTTTTACGAAAAGAGTTGGGTCAACTACACCTTGGTTAAAACCTTTGGACTTAAGATAAATCGAGTCTCTCGTACCATGCTCGAGGAGCTTGTTTAAGTCCATAAAGAGCTTTCTTTAACCTAAGGACATGATCGGGTTTGTCTAAACTTTCGAAACCGGGGGGTTGACTAACATAAACTTCTTCTTTAATGTATCCATTTAAGAATGCAGATTTCACATCCATTTGAAACAACTTAATTCCTCGATGTGCTGCATATGCTAATAGCATTCGAATGGACTCTAATCTAGCTACTGGGGCATAGGTCTCATCGTAATCTAAACCTTCGACTTGACTAAACCCTTTAGCAACTAGTCTAACTTTATTTCTAACTACTTCACCTTTATCATCAATTTTATTTCTAAACACCCACCTTGTTCCAATGATTGATTTATCTTTAGGTGGTGGTACTAATTCCCATACTTCGTTCCTAGTGAATTGAGCCAACTCTTCTTGCATTGCAATAATCCAATCGGGATCAAGAAGAGCTTGGTCAATAGTTTTGGGTTCAATTTTAAAAATCAAAGATATTTGACTAAGGTTTCTGTATGAGGCTCTAGTTCGAACTCCTAGACTTGGATCACCTATCACTTGGTCGATAGGATGATTCGTTTGAGTCCTAGTTGGATTTGGGTTTGAGTCTACAACTTGATCCATAGGATGACTCGTTTGAGTTCTAGTTTGGTTGGAGTCATCTATCACTTGGTCGATAGAGTGACTTGGTTGACTTAGGTTAGGATTAACACTAGACCTGATCTCCGGATCAGAGTTAGGTCTAGTATGAGTCCGCTCGCTAATTAGGGTTGTCGGAGGTTTTGTAGGTTCGTGTCCTTCATCAAATACTACATTGATAGTCTCCTCGACTCTAAGGGTGTCATGGTTATATACTCTATAAGCTCTTCTTGTAGTCGAGTATCCTAGAAAGATTCCGGTCGTGGTTTTGGATGTAAATTTCCCTAGGTAATCCTTAGTCTTTAGGATATGTATCTTACACCCAAATACCCTAAACTACTTGATGTTAGGTATTTTATCGTGATAAATCTCGTATGAGGTCTTAAGGTGCCTCTTTACCATAAGGATCCTATTTTGGACATAGCATGTCGTACTCACGGCTTCCGCCCAAAACCTATCGGGTAGGTTATACTCATTTAACATTGTCCTAGCGGCTTCTTGTAGGGTTCTATTTTTGCGTTCTACTAGGCCATTTTGTTGTGGAGTTCTAGGGCAAGAGAACTCATGGTGGTATCCATTTAGGTTACAGAATTCTATAAACCTATGGTTTTCGAATTCACCACCATGATCAATCCTAAGTCTTTTGATTTTAATGTTTTGTTGATTTTCTATTAACTTAAATAGGTTGATTAATTGATCTAGGGTATCACTTATGTGTTTGATGAACCTAACCCAAGTAAATCTAGAGTAGTCATCAATAATGACTAAACAGAATTTACTTCCATTAAGTGACTTAGCTCCGTGTGAATCAAATAGATCCATGTGTAGGAGCTCAAGCACACTTTTGGTTCGTTCTTGATTAGTTAGTTGATGTTGTGTCGTAGATTGTTTACCTTGTTGACAAGCATTACATATTTTATTATCCAAGTTATTGAGGTTAGGCAAACCTCTGACTAAGTCACTCTGACTCATCTTGTGGATGAGTCTTGGGTGTGAGTGACCGAGTCGTCGGTGCCACAACCATGATTCCTCTTGCCGTGTCATAAGACACTTAGTTGAGGAGTTAGATAAGTTAATAGTGTAAATGTTGTTATTTCTAGTTCCCTTAAGAATTGTTTTAGAGGTTTTGTTTGTATTAATTACGCATTCATTTTCTAGAAATACGACCTTATAGTTATTATCACACAATTGGCTTACACTAAGTAGATTATATTGAAAATTTTCTACTAATAAAACGTTTTGAATAACAAAATTTGAGTTAAGCTCAATATCACCTGATCCGATGATTTTGAGCTTGTCGTTATTTCCGAAGGCTACCGATCCTTGTCGTTTGAATTGAAGCTTCGAAAACTTGAGTTGATCCCCGGTCATGTGTCGGGAGCAACCACTGTCCAACATCTATTGATCCTACACGCAAGGTAGTTGGATCGAATATTGGATTTATTAAAGATTGGTTGAAAATTATTAACCTAAATCATCTCACCCATGTCTACATGATCAAACACGTTAACCCTATATGTTCTTATGAGATGACTTCCAATTTTACTTGATTTAAATTTAATGACTTAAACACTTGTCAACCTTGCGTTAGATTCAGATTTGACCTTAGGCTTATCAAGTCACTTTTTCATGATCATGGCTTCCAGGTCGTGGCGAGGCACAGAGGCCTTCTTTGATTCGAACAACGACCACTTCTTTAGACAAAGCCATTTTCAAGAAAATAGTAACTTGACTCACCTAAGACCACTTCCTGGTCTAACTAGTCTAGGATACGGCGAGGTAGTTTCAGCTAGTTCCACTCGGTCAAGTGAACCGAACTAGATACGCCTTATCTAGCTCGAATACACGAGACTCCGTTTTCCTAGCGTACTATCATCTCGCCGCATCCTGGTACTATGTTATCAAGTGTTGACGAGTTATAGTCCTATCTAACCATTCTAAAAAAAATCAAACTAAATAAAAACCTAAGCATGCAATTTCTAAGTTAAAACACAAACAAATTTCGTACTAGCTCCCCCTGGACCATTGAATCGATTCGGTCTCTCCACATAGTGGATTTGGTCCTTGGGAACCCAGTATTGGTTTGATCCTAAGTTTGAAATCAAGGTGGTCTTAGGGACCCATGCTTGGACATGTTTTTTATGTCGACTTACAATCGACATATACGACTTATTGGTCGTGTTTGAGCTAAACCCTAGCCCGACCTTGTTGTACACGGCCCTTTGCGATCCAAGTAGGAGGTCAAGTCCTTTGGATCCCAAAGTAAACCTTTCCAACGTATTCCTAAGATCTTCGACTTGACTCTTCAAGAGTGAGTTCTCAACTTTGAGTTTTTCAACCCGAGTTGAGTCCTTCTCTTGAACTCGACTAGTCGAAGAGGTTAGGGAGACCTCGTGCTTGAGGAGTTTAACTTCCTCAACCAGGGTCTCGACCTTGGACTCGGATTTAGCTAACTTTCTATTTAAAAACTTAATTGCATTATAAAGTGTAGTAATGAGAGACTGACTTACCTTGAGTGTATCTTTTGAACCAGATGCGTATCCGTGGCTTGTCTTGAATAGTGCTTCGTAGTCCGACTCATCTTCGGTTTCTGATTCAAGTTTCGGTTCCGACTCTGTCTCTGATTCCACCGGTTTAGCCATGAGGACTCAATCATCATCTTCTTCCTCGGAAGCTTCTTCCCAAGTAGCATTGAGTGCCTTTTTGTGTTTTGGTGCCTTGCTCTTGAGTTTTGGGCATTCGGACTTGATATGTCCAAACCTGTTACATTCATAACATCTAATATTTGAACTTTTAGGCTTACCTTCGTTGGGTCGAGTGACGGTTCATTTTCGGCCCTTGATTATCCTCTGAACTAGGTTGACTAGTTCGGCCTCCATTTCCGAGTGGACCTCCGAATCCGACTCATCCTCTTCTTCCTTCGGGGGTGGCTTGCTAGCGGTTTTCTTCTTTGAACCTGCAAATAGTGCTATACCTTTCTCGGGTTCCGAGTTAGACTGCTCATGAAGTTCGAAATCAGAAAAAAGTTCATCTAACCTAAGTTTAGAAAGATCCTTGGAGACCTTGTAGGCATCGACCATGGATGCCCACGAGGTAGTCCTCGGAAAGGAGTTTAGGACATACCTTATAAGGTCGCGGTTTTCGACCTTTTGCCCGATTGCATGTAGATTGTTGACTATGTCCTGGACGCGGGCGTGGAGTTGCGTCGCCGTTTCATGTTCCTGCATTTTTAGATTATATAATTTATTAAATAAAAGGTCGCGCTTACATACCTTGGCTTCATTGGTCCCTTCGTGTAGCTCCACTAGCTTTGTCCAAAGGTCCTTTGCGCTGATGAAGGGGCCGATGCGATTTAACTCCTCCTTGGACAAACCGTATTGGAGGATTTGTGTTGCCTTGGCGTCGTCTTCGACTTGTCGTTTTGTCGCAATGGTCCATTGGTCATAACCCAAGGATTCACCAACTTCGTTAGTCGGAAGTGTAAAACCCGTTTGGATTATGATCCACATCTCGATTTGGGTTTTGAGAAAGCATTCCATCCGACCTTTCTAGTAACGGAAATCATCTCCGTTGTAAAACGGAGGTCGGACGGTGCTAAAACCCTCGAGATGGGTCATTTGGAAGGGAAACCTTGCACAAAAAAAAATACCAAAAAAAAATGAAAAAGGTTCCAAGACTTTGCCTTGGATTAGTAATGTAGGAAATGAAAAGAAACAAAAGGAATAAACGAGAAATAACCAACTAAAATAAAAGATGATCACTTACAACCTTCGATGTCCCCGAAATGGTACTAAAAGATGGTTTTTGGAGATGAAGACGGCCTGTTACGAGGGTTTACCTTGGTAAGAAGTGTAGATCTCTCCGAGGGCTTCGTTTTGGTAGGTAGCCCGTTTCGTGAGTCAACTTATACGAAAAGTTATGCCCGTTTTACCGTTGGCTACTCCAAAAGCGAATACTTGCAAAACAAAACCAAACGAAGAGTACCAAGACTTCGTCTTGGATTAGTAGTGCAGGAGAAAAATTTAAACGAACGAAAAACAAATCTATAAAAAATGCTAGATTGGTGGTTTCACCAAATCTAAGCGCCCCCGGCTCTGATACCAATTGTTGGATCGAAGCGGTTCGCTAGAGGGGGGGTGAATAGCGAAAAACCTTTTTTTTCTTTTCGAGTTCGTATCAAAACAATTAAGTGCAACAGAAAGATAAATGAAACAAAAAGAGACAAGATATTTTTTTACTTGGTTCGTAGCCTTCGGCTACTACTCCAAGGCCCTAACGGTCCTAGACCGTGTACGGAGGGCAATTCACTAAAACACTCCTCCTCGTTGGAGGTAGGAGTTTGACGATTACAAAAACCTTCGAAGCAAAAAAGATAGAGAGACAAACCCTCTCTTCTATTTAAGTAAAATGCAACGATAGAAAACCTTGATTAAAAAGAATTGCAATATTGAAAGCAATAACAAAGTAAGATTATACCAACAACTAGAAAAAAAGAACTTAAGCTAGGGTTGTTGGCAGCACTTCATTGTTGTAGAGTCGTCGGAGAGTTGCAACGTTGCGGAGGCTTTTGAGCACTTAGAATTGATGAAGAAACCTTAGGTTAGGACCTCCTTTTATAGCCTTTGAGCCCCTTTTTGAGAGGAACCCTAGCCAATCATATTTGAGCACCACTCCCCTTGAAATTTGGTGATAAACCTTGACTCCTTGAAGCTGATCCTTTGACCATCAGTCGACTGATGGCCATCATCACGATCGATGGCGGCAAGATCGGCCGAGTGCTAACCTCCGCGATCGATCGACGGCAATGAGTCCTCCAAGGTGGCGCAATGATCGATGCTTGGTCGCAAGTCAAAGTTAGCTCAATAAAAATATAATTTCGACAGTCATCGACCGTCCGATCTCGACCTAGACCATCTATAGGATGTCTTTGGTCGGATCTACACTTAAGATCATCCCCGTAAAGAGGATACGACCTCACTTACGCTTACACACACACGAGCTTACCTCGATACTTACTGTGTCGCTTTCGCTTCCGGCCTTCCACCCGATTCCTTCGGCTACCTCCGAAATCACCCGAGTGTCGCCCGACCACCGCGGCTTCCTCCGGGTGTCGCTAGCCTTCAGCTCTAGCTATAGCAATTTTCTGCACACTCGATTCAGCTCGTGAGATAACGACATGAGCTTAACTTTGTATCATTTACTATAATCAAAACTCAGGTTCGACTTAGGTGCCTACTGCACCAACATTATTGACTCTTTAATTTTGACAACTAGATTAGTTTATTTCCTGTTCTCTAGTATTAGGAAATACTTTTAATTTTTGTGGCTCGGTTCTTCATATGCTTAGATGTTTAGGATCGGAAGGCTTGATTCCAATCGATTTAGAAATCGAACGAATCTATTATCGTCGGAGAGCCGAACAGAAGAGGATGGAGGACCAAGTTGCATCCGAAGTAAATATAGGTAGCCGACCTCTGCGGGATGACGCAGCTCCTAGTGCTATAGGATTGAGGCCGAGCATAGCTGGACCATCCATTTCGACAAAAAACTTTGAACTGAAACCAACACTGATACATATGGTCTAGCAGAGTAAATTCGGGGAAGCTGCGACTTAAGACCCGAACCGACACCTAGAGATATTCTTGGAAATATGTTCAATGATGAGGATAAATGGAGTCCCTACGGATGTGATCCGCCTGAGCCTATTCTCATTCTCACTGTGGGATAAGACTAAGGCATGACTTCACTCCCTACCTTCGAGAAGTATTACTACAGGGGAGCAATGTGAGTAGTAGTTTTTGAATAAATATTTCCCACCAAACAAGACTGCTCACATGCACTATCTAATTACAAGCTTCCGTCAGAAAGAAGGGGAGTCCCTATTCGAAGCTTGGGATCGCTACAAGGGGCTACTCTACCAATGCCCCACCACGGACTAGAAAGGTGACTGGTGATCCACATCTTTTACAATGGGATCACGTACGCCATGAAGATGTCCCTGATTCTGCTGCAGAAGGAGCACTTATGAACAAGAATATCGAGGAAGCAGAGGAGCTAATAGAAGTGGTGGCCCAGAACCACCATCAATGGGCTTCCGAACGTTGTCAACCAGCTCCTACAGCGGGATGATATACTGTCAACTCCGTGGACCACCTTGAAAGAAAGGATGGACGTGCTTAGCAAACATTTTGACTCTTTAAATCCTACATTTGCATATGTGGCCATTGACTTTGGAGAAGGAGCAGCAACGTATCGGGAGGACTACTGTGGAGGGCAAAGCAGCTTAGAAGAGCAGATTGAGCACTACGATGTGGTTGGGGATTATAATCAAAGGTCCAATAACTTATACTCCAGTACTTATAATCTCAGATGGTGGAACCACCCAAATTTTTACTATCAGAATAAGTTGGGGAACTTCCAATCATCAGGAGGGTATGAGCAGTAGCAGGGCAATGGGCAGCAGCAACAAACAAAGTCTAGATAAGAATTGATGATGGAAGACTTCATTGCTACCCAAACAAAGGCCAATGAGGAATTCCGTCGACAACATTAGAAAATAGAGGAATCACTCAGAGACTTGAAGGCCACTGTTGACGGTCTTGCAAGTCACCCAAACAAAGGCCAATGAGGAATCCTCACTTTCTTGTGAGGATGAGCCGTCTTCCTCATCTTCCTTATCTTCTTGTATTGAGTGAGGCACTTCGTGGAATTTTGCCAATTTATTCCATACCTCCTTGGTGTCTTTACAATCCCCTATCTTGATCAAAATATCATTAGGGATTATATTGAGAAAAATACCCATTACCTTATTGTTGATGTTATAGCATCGGAGTAGTTCTTGACTCCAATTCTTCTTCTTGATTTTCCTTCCTTCTTTGTCTTTTGGAGTGTCAAAACCTACTAAGACACTAATCCAATTTTCAAAGTCACACATTAGAAAATGCATCATTCTACCTTTCCAATACGTGAAATCTTCGCGGTCAAAGGAAGGTGGAACGTTGATGTCGTCACCCAATCTCTCCATCTTTCCCTCTAGCATCTTTGCTCCCGGCGGTAAGTCCGTAGAAGAGCTCCGGGCTCTGATACCAATTGTAGAGGAAATGTTGACCGCTAGAGGAGGGTGAATAGTGTTGATTCATTACGTGATGGAATTCAATTGCGTTCGTCTACAAATCTCGTTAGTGCGCAGCAGAAATAGAAATAATAGCAATAACGAAATGGACAAGCACGCAATTACACAAGTATGTAACGTGGTTCAGAACCAAACGGTTTCTACTCCACGAATCGAGCTCTAAATAGCTCTAGTGATGCACACGCAATCACTAATCACAAATAACTCCTTCTCAAAACAATCCAGAGGGGGAGAAACCTCTTACAATAGATTACAAAAGTAATACAAGATAAGACAAGCAAATACAAAAAGAATATAACAATCTATGTAAAGAAAAACTTTACAAATGCTCTTTTGATTGCTTGCTTTGTGGTTGCTTGAATTGCACTTGTAGACCTTAATTTGCAGCAACAAATCGCCCCAAAAGCTCTCAAGAAATGCTTGTGATTTCCTCCTCCAGGAGCTCCATTTAAAGCTTCTGCCTGGGCTGGAAATCGCCGATCAGTCGACTGATCGGGACCATCAGTTGACTGATGACACTGTTGCTATTAGACAATGGTGTAATCCACGCTGGAAAAATCCAATGGATAAGACATCAGTTGACTGATCATATCCATCAGTCGACTAATCGAGCCTTCACTTGACTACTGACCCCAGCAGTCGAGTCTCGACTCGATTCTGTGCCTGAGATTCTGAGCACCAGTCGACTGATCACAAGATCAGTCGACTGCTCGACTAATCAGTCGACTGCCCACCTTTGGCAGTTGACTGCTAGGGTACTCCCCATAGTCAAACCCTATTTGAGTCACACTAGTCGACTGACACACCTTAAACATGAGGTTTTAACCCAAGTATGGTGCCCCCATACTTGCTAGACCGCCCTTAGCCTAGACCTAAGCCTTCTAGCCACCTTTGTCAGCCTCGTGCCTCTCAGATCCCTCCAAGTCATTCATGACTTGCTCATCCATTGCGCTAGCCTTCAGGTGCTTCCATCGGCTATGTCAGCCTAAACTGTGTCTACACCGCCAAGGCACATTGGACTTACGTTGCCAAGACACCCGCTTGGATTTTACGCCGCCAACCATTGGACTTATGCTGCCAAGACTCCCGCTTGGACTTTACGCCGCCAATATCAAACCCCTTGGACTTCTCAAATGCCAAGACTCAATCTTGGACTGTCCCTTTCCAACCCATGTTGGACTTTCCATGCCAAGACCCATGCTTGGACTTTTCCTTGCCAAGACCCATGCTTGGACTTTACATCCCAAGTACTCAAGACTTGGACTTTCCCAAATGCCAAGTGTCCCACTTGGACTTTCTATGCCAAGTACCCATGACTTGGACTTTTCATGCCAAGTACCAATTACTTGGACTTTCCCAAATGCCAAGTGTCCCACTTGGACTTTCCATGGCAAGTACCCATGACTTGGATTTTCCATTGCCAAGACCCATGCTTGGACTTCTCATGTCAAGTACTCAAGACTTGGACTTTCCCATGACAATCACATTGTCATATGTTTTTGTCGAACATCAAAACATCTCTCGAGTAAAGCTCGAGTCCTAATCAATCATGACCTGGGCCGATTGCACCAACAATCTTCCCCTTTTTGATGTTTGACAAAACCAAACAAACCATTGAGTTAGACCATATAACTCAAACCAATCATCCCCATCAATTTTCCCAATTGATGTAATTCTCCCAATAAGTTCTCCCCCTTTTTGACTAACATCAAAAATGTTCTCTCTAAGGAGGTCAAAGTCTCATGTCCCAACGAGATCTTACAATCTCCCCCTTGGTCCAAAAATACCTAGGATGCCTATAATCTTCCTAGTGATAAGTCCCATATCTCTCAAGAGAGGCAATCCTATACACTCTCCCAATTTCCAAATTTGGTATCTCAAAATCCCATTTCCCCCCTCATGAGGAAAAATACCATCCATCATCCCATGATGGATACCTCCCTCTAAAGGCTTGCTCCCCCTTGCACCAACAATGTCCTTGGGAAGTCCCTAAGCAAATAAGAACTCTAAACTATCAAAGATAAGGTCTAAAGTTCAATATTGAACTTTCCCATCCTTAATTTGATACATTACTCTAACACCTCTCCTAATCCATATCCAATGGATTTTCACCCTTTATAATGCTTCCCAAAGTATATCCTAGAGTTAGGAGTGGTTAGGAAACTTTACCATGGCTGAAAATAGGCTAAACAACCTTGTTTTCTTCGAAATCAGCCTGACAATCAACTCTATCAGAGATCAGTCGACTGCCCACCTTGAGCAGTCGACTGATAACTGAAATATCAGAATTTCAATTATCAGAAATAAAATTTGGGAATTCATAAATAATTATACGTAATTTGAAAAATCATGAAAATTCATACGTATAATACTTATGATCAATACAATGGGTGAAAAATGATAGAAAAATATTTTACCCATAAAATATTGAAATTGATACAAAGTTCAAAACCATTGAAATTTTTAATGTTTTGGCCCTACTTTGTATCAACTTCATCAATGGTGATTGCTATCAAAAGATAGACTTCATCAAGGTTTTCTAAAATGATTTTAAAATGTTTTTAAAACCTTATTTTAGATTATATTCCTTGGGCTCAATGCACATGACTTGTACACAAGCTTTCCCAATGATCCACCTTTTGTTAAAGATGAGTTTTAGTTCATCTAGATGCAAAAACTATGCACCTTGAACTTAACTCATATCTTTGCATCTCACATATATCTAGGGTGTATGAAAACACATACAAGTCAATTTAGATGTGAGATTTGGCTTATGTTTTCCTAATCTAGGGTTTCATGCATTTTTCTAAGGCAACCCTACTTGATTCCCTTATAAATGGGACTTCAAGTCATGCCAAAGTCCTTAACTCAATTTTAATCAATTTAGATGCATGAATGATTATGGCATTAATGATGGTATAAATAAACAAATGCTCATAATCAAGATGTCATGGCATAAGATGGAATATAAAAACACATGACATTATACCTAATCCTAAAAACATGATCATGACATATTAAATGGTAAAAATAAATATGATGTCATGCCATGTTATATGGCAAACATAGCATGACAAATAAAAAGTATAGGTATAAGAATATCTAAATTTCAATATTAGTTGACATTTGATATAATTAAGTATATTTTGTCATATTATTACTTTTCTCCTTAGTATGCCAAAAATCCAAAATGACAAACTATGACCTATAATCCTAAATTGTGCCAATTTAATTGATTTTTCATAATCTAAAAAATGTATTGGCACATCCCAAAATGATTTAGGATCATAATATCAAAACTATTTTCAAGGTATCCATAACCTTGAAAATTACCTAAAGTGCCACATTTACCATGGTTAGGTTAACTACCCTTCCATTTAAAGTTGGCACACCCTAAACACATCTAGTGTGAATCAATCACGCTCTTAGGAACCTAAAACCTATTTGAGCTCCTAAGGTTTACTAGGTATTCCTTAGGGATAACCTCCCTAGATACCTTTCTAATGACCCTTCTAGGCTTGTTAGCCTTGGACATTTGGGTCTTGCCATGGTTAACTCTAGGGGTAACTCCCCTTGTAACCTTCTTAGTGGCCACCCTAGCTTTCCTTGAAACCCTAGCCACTAGACACATATCATGGTCAACTCTAGGGATAACTTCCCTTATGACCTTGGTCTTCCTAGACCTAGTTTGTATTCCATAATCAAATGGAACACTATGATAAGCCAACTTAGGCTTAGGTTTGTGACCCAAACCTTTCTTACCCTTGGTTGACTTTTGTCTCTTAGGCTCTAGGTGTTGATTTTGACTTCTAGACCCTATGGTTTGACCATTTGACCTTTGCATTTGATTTTTCATTTTTGCAAGGGTCTTTTCCAACTTCTCAAGCCTTGACCTCAAATCTTGGTTCTCTAATTCTAATTTCTCTAATTTTGTGGGCCCATTATTTCTATGATCATTTTTGCCCTTCCTAGGCATGTGTCTAGAATTCTTGAAGTTAAAACCTAGGTGGTCTTCTATTTTCTTGATAGATTTCCTAGGTAAGGTTTTTCTAGAGACATTAATCCCAAATTTCTCCTTATTTTCAAGGTGAATATTTTTAGCTCCTAGGCAAAAATATTTATTGTTGCTAGTATGCTTTTTATGATAAATAGTAAGTGAATTGAAATTCCTAGCATACTTTTGTCTATTAATTAAAGAAGGAGCATTATTTAATTTTACCTTAGGGATTGTTTTAGAAGCTCCCCCTACTTGTGATGCTCCCCTTTACCCCTTCTTCTCCCCCTTCGGGCATTGACTCCGATAGTGTCCCGGTTGCCGGCATTTGAAGCAAATCACTTGCTCCTTGCTTTTTATTGTTGGGGGACCTACATCCTTGACCTTTGGTGCCGATTGAGGCTTCTAGATCTTCTTTGGGCACTTGCTCTTGTAATGCACACTTTCCCTACACTCAAAGCAAAATATATGTTTTTTATTTAAAACCAAATTTCTTGAGTTACCTAGGGTATTTGTGGTGGTCGGAATGGATTCTTCATCTCTCCCGGAGGTGGATGGCTCCTCTTGAGGTTGCTCCGGTGTGGGTGGTCTCTCCTCCACCTCAATTCTTGAAATGGAGGCTTCTTCCACTTTTTCTTCTTCTTCCACCGATCTGGAAGTTGATTCCCTATCAACTTCCGAATCCTCACTTTCTTGTGAGGATGAGCCCTCTTCCTCATATTTCTTATCTTCTTGGATTGAGTGAGGCTCTTCATGGAATTTTGCCAATTTGTTCCATACCTCCTTGGCATCTTTACAATCCCCTATCTTGATCCAAATATCATTAGGGATTATATTGAGCAAAATACCCATTACCTTATTGTTGATGTTATAGTAACGGAGTTGTTCTTGACTCCAATTCTTCTTCTTGATTTTTCTTCCTTCTTCGTCTTTTAGAGTGTCAAAACCTACTAAGACACTAATCCAATTGTCAAAGTCACACATTAGAAAATGCATCATTCTACCTTTCCAATACAAGAAATCTTCGCGGTCGAAGGAAGGCAGAACGTTGATGTCGTCACCCAATCTTTCCATCTTTCCCTCTAATGTCTTTGGTCTCGACGGTAAGTTTGTAGAAGAGCTCCGAGCTCTGATACCAATTGTAGAGGAAATGTTAACCGCTAGAGAGGGGATGAAAAGCGTCGATTCGTTGCATGATGGAATTCAATTGCGTTAGTCTACAAATCTCATTAGCGCACAGTGGAAATAGAAATAATAGCAATAACAAAATGGACAAACACGCAATTACACAAGTATGTAACGTGGTTCGGAACTGAACGGTTCCTACTCCATTGATCGAGCTCTAAAGAGCTCTAGTTATGCACACGTAATCACTAATCACAAATAACTCCTTCTCGGAACAATCTGGAGGTGGAGAAACCTCTTACAATAGATTACAAAATTAATACAAGATAAGATAAGAAAATACAAAAAGAATACAACAATCTATGCAAAGAAATACTTTACAAATGCTCTTTTGATTGCTTGCTTTGTGGTTGCTTGAATTGCACTTGGAGACCTTGATTTGCAGCAACAAATCTCCCTAAAAGCTCTCAAGAAACGCTTGTGATTTTCACCTCCACTAGCTCCATTTAAAGCTTCTGCCTAGGTTGGAAATTACCGATCAGTCGACTGATCGGGACCATCAGTCGACTAATGACACTATTGCTGTGAGACAACGGTGTCATCCACACTGGAAAAATCCAACGGATATGACATCAGTCGACTGATCATGTCCATCAGTCGACTGATCGAGCCTTAACTCGACTGCTAACCCCAGTAGTCGAGTCTCGACTCGATTCTGTGCCTGAGATTCCGAGCACCAGTTGACTGATCACAAGATCACTCAAGTGCTCGCCTAATCAGTCGACTTCCCACTCTGGCAGTCGACTGCTAGGGCACTCCCCGCAGTCAAACCCTAGTTGACTCACACCAGTTGACTGGCACACCTCAAACATAAGGTTTTATCCCAAGTATGGTGCCCCTATACTTGCTAGACCACCCTTAGCCTAGACCTAAGCCTTCTAGCCACCTGTGTCAACCTCGTGCCTCTCGGATCCCTCCAGGTCATCCATGACTTGTTTATCCATTGCGCTAGCCTTCAGGTGCTTCCATTGGCTATGTCATGCTAACGGTGTCTACACCGCCAAGCCACATTGAACTTACACTGTCAAGACTCCTACTTAGACTTTATGCCACCAACCATTGGACTTATGCTGCCAAGACTCCCGCTTGGACTTTACGCCGCCAATATCAAACCGCTTGGACTTCTCAAATGCCAAGACTCAAGCTTGGACTTTCTCTTGCCAACCCATGTTGGACTTTCCATGCCAAGACCCATGCTTGGACTTTTCCTTGCCAAGACCCATGCTTGGACTTTACATGTCAATTACTCAAGACTTCGACTTTCCCAAATGTCAAGTGTTCCACTTGGACTTTCCATGCCAAGTACCCATGACTTGGACTTTCGCAAATGCCAGGTGTCCCACTTGGACTTTCCATGCCAAGTACCCATGACTTGGACTTTCCATTGCAAATACCTGTTGGGAATTGAATGCCCGCTAGAGGGGGGGTGAATAGCGTGCTACCGTACATCGATGGAATTCGTTCGCGTTCGTGTCTACAATTCGTGTTAGTGCACAGCGGAATAGAAATAATAACAATAATGAGATACAAACACAATAACACAAACACAACACACACGATATAACGTGGTTCGGAACCGTAACGGTTCCTACTCCACGGATTGGGTTCGTACGAACCCTAGCGATGCCACAAACACCACTAAGCAATAAAAACTCCTTCTCGACACAAGTCGGAGGTGGAGAAACCCCTTACAATATGATTACAACAATAATCAAAATGCAACAAGCAAATACAACATGAAATACAAAAGACAAGTAAAGAAAACTTTACAACACTTTGCTTTTGATTGCTTGAATGCTTGGTTGCTTGACTTGCACTTGGAGACCCTGATTTGCACCAACAAATCGCCCCAAAAGCCCTCAAGAACCGATGCCAAAATCCTTTCCGTCGAGCTCCTTTTATCCTTGCGCGCGACCTGGATTTCCACCTATCAGTCGACTGCCATAAGTCACCAGTCGACTGATGCCACTGTTGTCGTGAGACAACGGCTCGATCCACGCTGGAAAAACTCCAACGGATCTCTTGGCAGTCGACTGCCAACATTGGCAGTCGACTGCCAACGCCCGTAGTCGACTGCCCAGTCGGCTACGGAGCGTTCTGTGCTCGACACTCGACTGGCAATGATCGCCATCCTCGGCGATCGCAGAGCTATCACCGATCGGCCGCCACGAGCAATGATCGCAGGCATTTTCAGCAAATAACTCAAGTCGACTCACGGCAGTCGAACCGGCCATAATGCCAGTCGACTGACAACCTCAACAATGAGGTTTTAACCCAAGTATGGTTCCCCCCATACTTGCAAGACCACCTTTAGCCTAGACCTAAGCCTTCTAGCCATCTCCATCAGCCTCACGCCTCTCGGATCCCTCCAAGTCATCCATGACTTGTTCATCCATCGCGCTAGCCTTCAGATACTTCCATCGGCTATGTCATGCTAACGGTGTCTACACCGCCAAGGCCCATTGGACTTATGCCGCCAAGACTCCGCTTGGACTTTACGCTGCCAATATCAATCCCCTTGGACTTACCAAATGCCAAGACTCAAGCTTGGACTTTCCCTTGCCAACCCATGTTGGACTTTCTATTTGCCAAGACCCATGCTTGGACTTCTCATGCCAAGTGCTCAAGACTTGGACTTTCCAATTGCCAAGTGTCCCACTTGGACTTTCCATTGCCAAGTACCCATGACTTGGACTTTTCATGCCAAGTGCTCAAGACTTGGACTTTCCAATTGCCAAGTGTCCCACTTGGACTTTCCATTGCCAAGTGCCCATGACTTGGACTTTACCTTGCCAAGACCCATGCTTGGACTTCTCATGATCACATGGTCAACCCTGGTCAACCATCAAGTCAATTATAACCTGGGTCGATTGTATAAACAATCTCCCCAACATATTAACCGACATTAATGTCAAACATCAATGTCATACTTTGTCAAACATCAAAACATTACTCGAGTCAAACTCGAGTCCATGGTCAATCGTGACCTGGGCCGATTGCACCAACAATCTCCCCCTTTTTAATGTTTGACAAAAACCAAACAAATCATTTGAGTTAGACCACTAACTCAAATCCCTTACCAATTATCCCAAATCGGTAAACACTCACCAAATGTTCTCTCCAAAACATTTCCAAAACATTCTCCCAAACATTCTCCCCCTTTTTGACTAACATCAAAAAGGTTTTCTCTCCAAGAAGGTCAATGTCTCATGTCCCAATGAGATCTTACAATCTCCCCCTTGATCAAAAATACCTAGGATGCCTATCATCTTCTTAGTGATAAGTCCTATATCACTCAAGAGAGGCAATCCTATCTCACTCTCCCAATTTCCAAATTGGGTATCAAACACCCATCAATTTTCAATTGATAACATTCTCCCCAAAAAAAAACATCCATCATCCCAAGATGGATACCTCCCCCTAAAGGCTTGCTCCCCCTTGACCATTGCACCAACAATGTCCTTGGGGAGTCCCTAAGCCAATAGGAACTCTAAACCATCAAAATTAAGGTTCTAAGTTCAACATAGAACTTTTACTCACCCTAAATTTGATACTTTGACCTAACACAACTCCTAATCCATATCCAATGGATTTTCACCCTTCATAATGCTTCCCAAAGCATATCCTAGGGTTAGGAGTGATTAGGAACCTTTACCATAGCTGAATACGGGCTAAACTGACCTTGTTAACCCGAAATCAGATCTGGCAATGACTGACAAGAATGTCACGATCACACTATCACCGATCGCCACCAAGGGCAAGCCGATCGTAGCCAAATTCCCGAATTTCACATCGTAATCGAAGTTTTGAAAATGCATAAGTAATTCTATGTATTTTGAAAATTCATGAAACTTAATACGTACATTACTTATAAGAAATACAATGGGTGAAAAATATTTTAAAATTATTTTACCCATAAAATATCGAAATTGATACAAAATTCAAAAGTGAAGAAAACTTCTAAGTTTTTGGCTCACTTTGTATCAATCTCATCAATGGTGATTGCTATCAAAAGATAGACTTCACCAAGGTTTTCTAAATTGATTTTAAAATGACTTTAAAAACCTTATTTTGGATCATATTCCTTGGGCTCTATGTACATGACTTGTACACAAGCTTTCCCAATGATCCACCAATAAAATTAGATGAGTTTTAGTTCATCTAGATGCAAAAACTATGCACCTTGAACTCAACTCATATCCTAGCATCTCACATGTATCTAGGGTGTATAAATACACATACATGTCAATTGGATGTGAGATGTGGGTTTTATTCTCCCTAAACTAGGGTTTCATGCATTTTTCTAAGGCAACTCTACTTGATTCCCTTATAAATGGGACTCCAAGTCATGTCATAGTCCTTAAATCAATTTTAATCAAAATTTTCTTAAATGCATGAATGATTATGGCATTAATGAAGATATAAATAAGTATATGCTCATAATCATGATGTCATGGCATATGATATAAAAATAATCATACATGACATTAACCTAAAACCTAAGCATACTCATGACATATAAAATCATAGAAATAGGCATGATGTCATGACATGGCATATGGCAAACAAAGCATGGAATATAAAATGTATAGGTATAATAATACCTACATTTTAATATTAATTCCCATTTGTTGAGACTTGTTGGGATTTAAACATATTTTGCCATATTAACCTAATCTCCCTAGTGTGCCAAAAACCCAAAATGGCACACCAACCTCTAAACCTAAATTGTGCCAAAATGATCATTTTATC
Organism: Wurfbainia villosa; assembly: GCA_025175895.1. Taxonomy (NCBI): domain Eukaryota; kingdom Viridiplantae; phylum Streptophyta; class Magnoliopsida; order Zingiberales; family Zingiberaceae; genus Wurfbainia; species Wurfbainia villosa. Next base: position 28,759,454 of record CM045992.1, on the reverse strand, counting down.
AAACTTCATAATTAATATTGGCACATCCTAAAATCTTTTAGGATTAAAAACTCAAATGTATTTTCAAGGTAACCATAACCTTGAAAATAACCTAAAGTGTCAACTTTGTTATGGTTGAGTTAACTACCCATCCAATCAAGGTTGACACACCCTAAACCCATCTTAGCGTGAATCAATCACGCTCTTAGGAACCCAAAAACGATTTGAACTCCTAGGGTTACTTAGGTATTCCTTAGGGATAACTTCCCTAGATACCTTCCTAATGACCTTCCTAGGCTTATTAGCCTTGGTCATTTGGGTCTTGCCTAGGTTAACCTTAGGGATTGCCTCCCTAACAACCTTCTTAGTGGCCACCTTAGGTTTCCTAGAAACCCTAGCCACTAGGCATACCCTTTGGTCAACTCTAGGGATGACTTCCCTAGTAACCTTGGTCTTCCTAGACCTAGTTAGTGTTCCATAATCTAATGGAACACTATGGTAAGCCACCTTAGGCTTAGGTTTGTGACCCAAATCTTGTTTGCCCTTGGTTGACTTTTGACTCTTAGGTCCTAGATGTTGACTTTGACTTCTTGACCTAGGAGTTTGACCATTAGACCCTTGCATTTGATTTTGCATAATTTTGAGGGTCTTTTCCAATTTCTCAAGCCTTGACCTCAAGGCTTGGTTCTCTAATTCTAATTGCCCAATTTTAGAATTTTTATTTAAATCATGGGCATGGGACTTTCTAGGCATATGCCTAGTCCATTTAGGGTTGAAACCTAGATGATCTTGTATTTTCTTAATAGATTCCCTAGGTATGGTTTTTCTAGGGACATTAGTCCCAAAATTTTCCTTATTACTAAGATCGACACTTTTAGCTCCTAAGCAAAAATATTTATTCCTATTAGCAAGCTTTTCATAAATTGCAAGAGAATTAAAATTATTTCTAGCATGCTTTTGCCTATTAAATCTAGAAGGTGCATTATTGAAATATACCTTAGGGTTTGCCTTGGAGGCTCCCCGTACATGTGATGCTCCATTTTGGGCCTTTTTCTCCCCTTTCTTGCATTGACTCCGGTAGTGTCCCGGTTGTCGGCACTTGAAGCATATGATATGCTCCTTGCTCTTGATATTTGGGGAACCGACATCCTTGACTTTTGGTGCCGGTGGAGCTTTCCTAACCCTCTTTGGGCACTTGCTCTTGTAGTGCCCTTGCTCCCTACACTCAAAGCATATAATATTCATTTTATTATTAATTGACATGCTTGAGTTACCTAGGGTGGTGGAGACCGGAATTGGACTTTGGGCTTCTTCATCTTGACCGGATGTCGAAGCTTCTTCTTGATGTTCCGATATGGAGGTTCTTTCCTCCCCCTCAATCTTTGAGGTGGATGCTTCTTCCACCTCTACCTCCTCCTTGGAGATTGATGGCCTCTCAACCTCCATAATAGAAATGGATGTTTCTTCCACTTTCTCCACCAATCCGGAAGTTGATTCCCTATCAACTTCAGACTACTCAAGCTCTTTTGATGGAGATGTGCTTGCTTGAGCTTGAGAGGGTGTGCACTCCTCTTTTTCTTCTTCTTCTTGTTGGATTGATGATGAATTTTCGTGAAGCTTTGCCACTTGGCTCCACAACTCCTTAGCATCCATATAGTCCCCTACCATACACACAATCTCATTAGGGACCAAATCAAGAATAAATTTTACTACCTTCGTGTTTTTCTCGAAGGCTTGGAGTTGATCTTCACTCCACTTCTTCTTCTTGAGGAACCCTCCCTTTGGTCCTATCGGATAGCTATATCCCTCCATTAAAATGGACCATTCTTCGAAATCCCTCATCATTAGGAAGTCCTCAATTCTTGCCTTCCATTGTCTAAATCCTTCTTGTCAATAGAAGGAATAGGGGACCGGTGTGTTGATGTCCCATCCGAGCTTGTCTTGGAATTCCATATTTACCCTCTAGCCTTTTAGCTCCCGGCGATTAGTCCGTAGAAGAGCCCCGAGCTCTGATACCACTTGTTGGGAATTGAATGCCCGCTAAAGGGGGGGTGAATAGCGTGCTACCGTACGTCGATGGAATTTGTTCGCGTTCGTGTCTACAATTCGTGTTAGTGCACAGCGGAATAGAAATAATAACAATAATGAGATACAAACACAATAACACAAACACAACACACATGATATAACGTGGTTCGGAACCATAACGGTTCCTACTCCACGGATTGGGTTCGTACGAACCCTAGCGATGCCACAAACACCACTAAGCAATAAAAACTCCTTCTCGACACAAGTCGGAGGTGGAGAAACCCCTTACAATATGATTACAACAATAATCGAAATGCAACAAGCAAATACAACATGAAATACAAAAGACAAGTAAAGAAAACTTTACAACACTTTGCTTTTGATTGCTTGAATGCTTGGTTGCTTGACTTGCACTTGGAGACCCTGATTTGCACCAACAAATCGCCCCAAAAGCCCTCAAGAACCGATACCAAAAACCTTCCCGTCGAGCTCCTTTTATCCTTGCGCGCGACCTGGATTTCCACCTATCAGTCGACTGCCATAAGTCACCAGTCGACTGATGCCACTGTTGTCGTGAGACAACGGCTCGATCCACACTGGAAAAAAGTCCAACGGATCTCTTGGAAGTCGACTGCCAACATTGGCAGTCGACTGCCAACGCCCGTAGTCGATCGCTTACCGGCTCACGGAGCGATCGCTCGACACTCGACCGGGCAATGATCGCCATCCCTTAGCGATCTCAGAGCTATCATCGATCGGCTCGCCACGAGCAATGATCGCTGTGGCATTTTCACTTACAATGAGGTTTTAACCCAAGTATGGTCCCCCCATACTTGCAAGACCACCTTTAGCCTAGACCTAAGCCTTCTAGCCACCTCCATCAGCCTCACGCCTCTCAGATCCCTCCAAGTCATCCATGACTTGTTCATCCATCGCGCTAGCTTCCAGGTGCTTCCATCGGCTATGTCATGCTAACGGTGTCTACACCGCCAAGGCCCATTGGACTTACGCCGCCAAGACTCCGCTTGGACTTTACGCCGCCAATATCAATCCCCTTGGACTTCTCAAATGCCAAGACTCAAGCTTGGACTTTCCCTTGCCAACCCATGTTGGACTTTCTATTTGCCAAGACCCATGCTTGGACTTCTCATGCCAAGTGCTCAAGACTTGGACTTTCCAATTGCCAAGTGTCCCACTTGGACTTTCCATTGCCAAGTACCCATGACTTGGACTTTTCATGCCAAGTGCTCAAGACTTGGACTTTCCAATTGCCAAGTGTCCCACTTGGACTTTCCATTGCCAAGTGCCCATGACTTGGACTTTACCTTGCCAAGACCCATGCTTGGACTTCTCATGATCACATGGTCAACCCTGGTCAACCATCAAGTCAATTATAACCTGGGTCGATTGTATAAACAATCTCCCCAACATATTAACCGACATTAATGTCAAACATCAATGTCATACTTTGTCAAACATCAAAACATTACTCGAGTCAAACTCGAGTCCATGGTCAATCGTGACCTGGGCCGATTGCACCAACAATACCCATGCTTGGACTTCTCATGCCAAGTACTCAAGACTTGGACTTTCCCATGACAATCACATTGTCATATGTTTTTGTCGGACATCAAAACATCTCTCGAGTCAAGCTTGAGTCCTGGTCAATCGTGACCTGGGCCGATTGTACCAACAGGGAATGACCCTCATTTTGGCAGGTAAGTGCCTAAGAGTTAGAGACCTTAGGGAAGCTATAGGATGATAACTTAACTTGTCATGGAAAGAGTATCCCCTAAGAAGATTCACTTGGCACGAGAATGAAGAGCTGACTTAGTGAATTTCTAGAACATATTTATTTTACTTTGATTTCAAATACCACTTGATAAATTTAGTTAACATGCTAAGTATGGAACAATACCTTTTAAAATTTCATGGCACTGAGGTTTGCTTGAGGACAAGCAATGATTTATGTTAGGGAGGTTTTAAGAGTAGTTTTTGCTCACATCTCATAACATTTTATGTTCGTTTCATACATATTTTATATTATGTTAAATGCATTTCCTATTTTCTAGTTTGGAGATCTGCTCTGTCTACTTTTGTGTGCATGATAGCATTTTATAGGGAAAATGGTGCAATTTCAAAGCAAAAGAATACATTTGGCAGCTGGACGCAGAAGGGAACATGGGCAAGGCGTGTGCCCACACACAACCATGTTCAGAGGGTGAAAAAGGCCACCGCAACCTAACACACAACCAGGCTATGTGTTTTCACACGGCCGTGTGGTGGCCCAGCAAATTGACGCGATTAGGGATTTCTCCAGATTTCGTAGCGATCCGGCATGATGTTTATATAAGTAAAGCTATGCCCAAATCCTAGGGGGGTAGGACGGCTGGGATGACACTCCGAAGCCCTGAAAAGCTTTAGGAACTTGCAACGGGGAGGAAGAACGCCATCGGAGGTCAAGATTCTACACTTCAATGTCGAGGAGAAGACCTACATTGCATTGTAAATAATATTCTTTGCATAAATTCTATTGTTTATACAGATATGATCGTGCCTTGTGTTTCTTCTCTCGTATCTATGGAGTAGACTCTCTGATTCTAGGATTAGAGAGTAGTTTGTGTTGAGTCAGAACATGTTAATTTAAACATCTTTTCGTTGTTGAATTTATATTTACAATTGGTGTTTTGGTTTAGATTTATAGTTATCGTTTTGATTTTCTAGTCACTGTGCTTAGCCGATACAAGGGATGACAACCCTCGTATCAAAGATTTAAGGGAATTAAAGAGGGACCTAAGGGTTGGCCTTATCGCCGATAATTGTGGGTAGAAGGATGCGATAGAGTAGGAAACACGCCTCATTTTTGACTCGTCGCAGGGATCGATTCGACATCCTCGTACCGACTATCCCATCCTAAAGCCAGGGGTTGACCTACTATGGCAAAGGTAGCTTCCAATAGGTGCGAAGGCTCATCGGGGAAGTGTATGATGTCCTTTCCACAAAACCATAACTAGAAACCTAAGCAAACCCAATTGACAACGTATTCCATGACACAAATATGAAACTGAAATCCTAGAATCCATCTAAAGACCCATAGCGACCCTTCTTTTCCTCTGTGTGACATTGTATTAGAGTTAGGACTACCGATAACCCTTCTAATTGCAACCTTTAGAGTCTAGTTCCGAACAATAACATCCACTGAACAAATCGGGACTTGAATCTCAGTCCCTGTGGGATCGATAATCTTTTTATTACTTGAAGACATCTGTGCACCTGCAGGCATTGAGCGTGAGAGCACGCTTCGAGTCCTCAATGGTCATTGTCATGAGATTTGAGGTCGCATTTGTGTGCATCAGGTACATAGTGTATCTTCTTTATATATATATATATAAGGTACGTAGTATATCAGTCCATACTTGATATATGTCGCATGAAATGCCAAGAAACCTTGCCTTGACCATCCGTTCTACTCCTTTATATTGCCTTCTTGAACCGTCCAGCATCTCCTCCACCTTCTCAAATCAAAACATGACAGTGAGCCATTGCTTTATTCGATCCCAAAGGCCACAAACAAAGGGGCATTTGAAAAATAGATGATCCATAGTTTCCTCCTCTTGCCTACATACCGGACACAATTTGTTCTCCTCATAAGGCATCCTATCCGCCTTATGAAGTTTTTTTCGTATTAGTAGCCACATAATGAAACGATGCTTTTGCATAATTTTGGACCTCCAAAGAGTAGGAACCCACAGAGGTTTTTGACTAGTACCTTGAAAGAACTCATATGCCTTTGCAACACCTTTCTTTTCCATGACAAACCAATCCATGAATTTCATATTTGCTTCCCCCACTACATTTGAGTGTTGCTTGATTTCTTCTTTGATTTCTACCAACCTCTTGATCAAAGGGGAATCCAAATCCTTTGCTTTCCATTCCCAAAAATCTGCCCTCTTCAAATAATGATGATGTTGGTGCAATCGGCCCAGGTCACGATGACCAGACTCGAGATTGACTCAAGTGATGTTTTGATGTTTGACATTAATGTCTGTCGATGCTTTGGGGAGATTGTTTATACAATCAACTCGGGTTATGTTTAACTGGACTCGAGTTTGACTCGAGGGAGACTTTGATGGTTGACTAGGGTTGACCATGTGGTTATGGAAAGTCCAAGTCATGGGTACTTGGCATTTGGGAAAGTCTAAGTCTTGAGTACTTGGCACAAGGAAAGTCCAAGCATGGGTCTTGGCATGGAAAGTCCAACATCGGTTGGAAAGGGAAAGTCCAAGCTTGAGTCTTGGCATTTGAGAAGTCCAAGGGGTTTGATATTGGCGGCGTAAAGTCCAAGCAGAGTCTTGGCGGCGTAAGTCCAATGTTCCTTGGCGGTGTAGACACCGTTAGCATGACATAGCCGATGGAAGCACCTGAAGGCTAGCGCGATGGATGAACAAGTCATGGATGACTTGGAGGGATCCAAGAGGCGTAAGGCTGATGGAGGTGACTATAAGGCTTAGGTCTAGGCTAAGGGTTGTCTAGCAAGTATGGGGGAATCATACTTGGGTTAAAACCTCATTTTTGAGGTTGCCAGTCGACTGACATTATGGCCGGTTCAACTATCGTGAGTCGACTTGAGTTCGACTGCCGTTTAAGAGCTGAAATTGCTTTGGCGATCATTGCTCATTGAGCGATCGACTTATGTCGACAGCGATCGGGATTCGATCATTGCCGATTGAGTTGCGAACACGCTTATCCAACGTGGATTGAGTCGTTGTCTCACAGCTACAGTGTTGGCAGTCGAATGGGGACTTATGGCAGTCGACTGCCAGGCAGAATTCCAGCCCGACGCAAGATAAAAAGGGGAGCTCATGAAGGATTTGATCATCAGTTCTTGGGGAGCTTACTTGAGGCGATTTGAAGGCGATTTGCAGGTGCATTTCAGAGCCCTTCAACCACATCAAAGCAACCAATAAGCAAAGCGCTCAAACCCTAGTTTTGTAAAGTGTTCTTTATATTTCTTTGTATTTTGCTTGTATTTTTGTGTATTACTTGTTTTAACCATTTCGGTTCCGAACCACGTTATATCATGCGTGTTATGATTGTATCTTGTGTTTGTATTTGTTATTGTTTATTCCACTGCGTACTAATAAGATTATAGACAAGAAACGCGAACGAATTCCATCATCATACGGTCACATGCTATTCACCCCCCCTATAGCGGCCTCAAATCTCCTACATTTGGTATCAGAGCCCGGGGCTCTTCTACGGACTAACCGCCGGGAGCTAAAGAAGCTAGAGGGAAGACGATGGATCTTCAAGAAAGATGGGAGATGACATAGCGACTCCACCCGCCTTTGACCGTGAAGATTTTCCGTATTGGAAAGGTAGGATGGAATATTTTCTAATGTCGAATATAGAAAATTGGTTTGCCGTGATTATAGGTTTTGATACTCCGAGAGGAGAGAATGGCGAAATCCTCAAAAAGAAGCGATGGACCGAGGAGCAACGACAAAAATTTAAAACAACCGTTAAGGTAACAAAAATGTTGGTTAATTTGATACCTAACGACATTTTGTCTAAATTAGGAAGCTATAGGGATGCCAACGAGTTGTGGAACAAGTTGGTCAAGTTCTACGACAATCCCGAATCGGTCCAAGAAGACTTGGAAGAGGAGGAGACCGAAGAGGAAGCTTCATCATCCTCACAAGAAAGTGAGGAGTCGACTTCCGGATCGGAGAAAGAAGAGGTGGAAGAAGTATTCACTTCTAGGATTGAGGAGGAGAGACCATCTACATCGGAGCAACCTCAAGAAGAGCCTTCAACATCTGGTCAAGACGAGCAAGCTCAAGAGAACTCCACCACTACCCTAGGTAACTCAAACATATGTGTTAATAATAAAATGCATATAATATATTTTGAGTGTAGGAAAATCGGGCACTACAAGAGCAAGTACCCAAAGAAGATTAGGAAAGCTCCACCGGCACCAAAAGTCAAGGACGCCGATTTCCCAACACCTAAAGGCAAGGAGCACATCATATGCTTCAAGTGCAATTTAAAAGGACATTATAGAAATCAATGTCCTAGGGGGAGAAAAAAGACCCAAGAAGGAGCATCACAAGTAGGGGGAGCTAAGGCTAACCCTAAGGTATATTTCAATAATGCATCTTCTTTAGTTAATAGGCAAAAGCATGCTAGGGTTTTAATTCTCTTGTTATTGTACATGAAAAGCATGTTAGAAATAATAGATATATGTGTTTAGGAGCTAAAAGTGTCCACATAGGAAATAAGGAGAAATTTGGGACTAATGCCCCTAAAAATACCTTACCTAGGGAATCTATCAAGGAAATACAAGAGCACCTAGGTTTGAATCCCAAGTGGACTAGGCATATGCCTAGGAAGTCCCATGCCCAAAGACCAAATCAAAATTCAAAAATTGGGCAATTAGAATTAGAGAACCAAGCCTTGTGGTCAAGGCTTGAAAAACTAGAAAAGACCCTTAAAATTATGCAAAATCAATTTAAAGGGTTAAGTGATCAAAAGTCTAGGTCCAAAAGTCAAAGTCAACACCTAGGACCTCAAAGACAAAAGTCAACCAAGGGCAAGCAAGGTTTGGGTCACAAACCTGAGCCTAAAATGACTTATCATAATGTTCCATTAGATTATGGAACACAATCTAGGTCTAGGAAGACCAAGGTTACTAGGGAAGTTATCCCTAAGAGTAACCAAGGTTTGTGCCTAGTGGTTAGGGTTTCTAGGAAACCTAGGGTGGCCACTAAGAAGATTGCAAGGGGAGTTACCCCTAGAGTCAACCTAGGTAAGACCAAAATGACCAAGGCTAACAAGCCTAGGAGGGTCATTTGGAGGGTATCTAGGGAGGTTATCCCTAAGGAATACCTAATTAACCCTAGGAGCTCAAATAGATTTTGGGTTCCTGAGACTGTGATTGATTCACGCTAGGTGGGTTTAGGGTGTGCCAACTTTAAATGGACAGATAGTTAACTCAACCACGGTAAATGTGGCATTTTAGGATATTTTCAAGGTTATGGTTACCTTGGAAATACATTTGAGTTTTGTTGGAATGTATACTGAAAGCCTAGCTCTTTTTGTATGAACATTTTATTTTGAAATAAGAATCACATGATCATTGTTTGCATTTTATATATTCATTATATATGTGTGCATATTGTCTAATATTTTACATTGTAGATAACATAGTGCTTGGTGTGGCACAGAAGATCATGTTATCAGTACCTTATAAAATATAAGTAAAGGCTCACAACCAAGATTGTTTTGGACAAACCATTGGCATGGTTGTAGTGTAGCTTGGTATTATTTTATCTTGAACATAGAGTTACACTAGTACACTTAGGTGTATTGAGTAGGACTGACATAGAGGTGATTCAATTTAGTACTGACTACATAATTGAATCGGACCTCGGATATTATGTTGTACATGCTCTTAATCCCGATATAATAACGGGCACATGTACTTAGTATTTATTTCTTTGATTTACCAGTGGGTGAGATTTAGATGAATTAAATCAATATGCCCGGTAAGTTGGGAAATAATATTATTTACATGGTGTGCCGTTTATTATAGGAGGAAACCGTGTCCCATATATTAGGTTGATGATGTCCCCTTGAGGAGCTCATAAGGTTCATCATGTAAACCCAGCTGGTTGACTTAGTCAACATGATGATAAGGTTGAGTGGTACTACTCGAGGAATTAGATGTTAATTAATTGATGGACATTCGATATCTTAAACACGGGGAGATTAATGTACAAATAATATATGGAGCTCATATTGATTTATGGGGGTTGGTGAGGTAGTTCAATGATGATCCTCTAGTGGAATGGAACATCATTGATGGATCAAGTTTGTGTGGTTCCGATCCATCGGGTGGCCAAGACCCAACTCCTCCTTATGGTCCCTATCGTAGCCTAATATAATCCTTGTGAAGTCTAGATCCAAGAATGTAAAACAAAACCTAGAACCAATGGTTGGGATTAAATCCCTAGATCCGATGGTTGGATGAAACCCTAGAACCAACGGTTGGGATTAAATCCCTAGATCCGATGGTTAGGATGAAATCCTAGAATCGACGGTTGGGATTAAATCCCTAGATCCGATGGTTGGGATAAAACCCTAGATCCGACGGTTGGGATGAAACCTTAGATCCGACGATTGGGATGAAACCTTAGTGAAGCCTATCTTTTGATAGCAATCACTAATGATGAAGTTGATACAAAGTAAGCTAAAACATTGAAGTTTTTCTTCACTTTTGGATTTTGTATCAATCTCGATATTTTAAGGGTAAAATAATTTTTAAATATTTTTCACCCATTTTATTGACTATAAGTAATATACGTATCAAATGTCGTAATTTTTCGATATACGTAGAATTACTTATGACTTTTTAAAATTTGATTCTAATAGTTGAAATTCGAGAATTTTGAGTTATCGATCATTCTTGCTTTGATGGTAGTCGGTGATGTGAATGTGATCGTGATTCGTAAGTAGTCGACTGCCAAGCTGATTTCGGGAAAACTAGGTTTGTTTAGCCCAGTTTCAGCTACGGTTAAGGTCCCTAATCACTCCTAACCCTAGGAAATGCTTTGGGAAGCATTATAAAGGGTGAAAATCCATTGGATATGGATTTGGAGAGGTGTTTAGGGTTTGTATCAAATTTAAGGTGTTGGAAAGTTCAATGTTGAATTTCTAACCTTATCTTTGATGGTTTAGAGTTCCTATTGGCTTAGGGACTTCCCAAGGATATTGTTGGTGCAATGGTCAAGGGGGAGTTATCCATCTTGGGATGATGGATGTGTTTCTCTTCTTGAAAGGGGAGACGTTATCGGGAGAGCATCATCAATTGGGAAAATTGATGGGATTTTGAGAAACCCAATTTGGAAATTGGGAGAGAGTATAGGATTGTCTCTCTTGAGTGATATGAGACTTATCACTAGGACGATGGTAGGCATCCTAGGTATTTTTGGACCAAGGGGGAGATTGTAAGATCTCATTGAGACATGAGATATTGACCTCATTTGAAAGATAATCTTTTTGATGTATGTCAAAAAGGGGGAGAACATTAAATTACCAATTTGGAAAATTGGTAAGGGAATTTGAGTTAGGGGCCTAACTCAAGGTTTGTTTTGTCAAACATCAAAAAGGGGGAGATTGTTGGTGCAATCGGCCCAGGTCACGATTGACCAGACTCGAGATTGACTCGAGTGATATTTTGATGTTTGACAAAGTAAGTTGACATTGATGTTTGACATTAATGTTTGTTGATGCTTTGGGGAGATTGTTTATACAATCAACCCGGGTTATGTTTTACTGGACTCGAGTTTGACTCGAGGGAGACTTTGATGGTTGACTAGGGTTGACCATGTGGTTATAGAAAGTCCAAGTCGTGGGTACTTGGCATTTGGGAAAGTCCAAGTCTTGAGTACTTGGCACAAAGAAAGTCCAAGTATGGGTCTTGGCATGGAAAGTCCAACATGGGTTGGCAAGGGAAAGTCCAAGCTTGAGTCTTGGCATTTGAGAAGTCCAAGGGGTTATGAACAGAACACGCCCAGCGATCGGGCGCGGTTACGCATGGCAATCGATCAGCCAATATTGGCGATCGCTAAGAGTCCCGTTGGAACTTGTCCAACGTGGATTGAGCCGTTGTCTCACAGCTACAGTGTTGGCAGTCGACCGGGGACTTATGGCAGTCGACTGCTAGGCGGAAATCTAGCCCGACGCAAGATAAAAAGGGGAGCTCGTGGAGGATTTGATCATCAGTTCTTTGGGAGCTTACTTGAGGCAATTTGCAGGTGCATTTCAGGGCCCTTCAACCTTATCCAAGCAACCAACAAGCAAAGCTCTCAAACCCTAGTTTTGTAAAGTGTTCTTTACATTTCTTTGTATTTTTGTGTATTACTTGTTGTAATTCATTGTACGAGGTTTCTCCACCTCCGACTTGTTGTCGAGAAGGAGTTTATTGCTTAGTGGTGTTTGTGGCATCGCTAGGGTTCGTACGAACCCAATCTGTGGAGTAGGTACCATTTCGGTTCCGAACCACGTTATATCGTGTGTGTTGTGATTGTATCATGTGTTTGTATTTGTTATTGTTTATTCTGCTACGTACTAACAAGATTGTAGACAAGCAACGCGAACGAATTCCATCATCGTACGGTCACACGCTATTCACCCCCCTCTAGTGGCCTCAAATCTCCTACAGATGACACACCCATTTTGTCCATAGCGTATTTGCACTAGATTTGATGTCCCATAGTACTTTGGAAAGCAAGGCTTTTTTCCACCCAAGTAAGTTCCGAAGCCCATAACCACCATCCTCCTTTGGCATACAAATGGTGTCCCATGCTATAGGTGGATATTTGGAGTCTCATACAAACATCTGGCATATGGCTTTGATCTTGTCAATCACTCCTCCCGGTATTCATAGCAATGAGAACCAATAGCATTTTATTCCTTGAAGGACCGTCTTTATAAGCTCTAGCCTTCCCGCATATGACAAAGACTTCTTTGGACATCCACTCATCCTTTTTGTGATCACATCTAATAAAGGCCCATAGTTTACAATACATAGCTTCTCCGCCGCCAATTGAATACCCAAATTATTAAAGGGAAAAGTCCCCTCTTGGAAGAACAAAATTTTCAACAAATCGTCTTTTGTAATACCATCAACTCCCGCCATATATGGCTGCGATTTAATGGGATTTGCCCTTAAACCCGCCTCTTTCCCAAACTTCTCCAAACATCCCGAAAACAACCTCAAGGAGGTCTCATCCACTCTTGCAAATAACATTAGGTTGTCCGCATAAATGAGATGTGTGATGCCTATTTCTTTGCACCTAGGATGGTGATGAAAGGATGGAAGCACCGAAATATCCTTGATCCTTTTTGATAGCACCTCTACACATAAGCCAAAGAGGAGTGGAGATACTGGATTGCCTTGTCTTAAGCCCCTCCTTCCACCAAAGAATCCATAAACTCCCCCATTAATAGATATAGAGAAGGTTGTCATAGTCACACATTGTTTTATCCAATCACAATATTGTTGGGGAAAACCAAAACCAACCAATACCTACATTAGGAAATCCCAATTTATCATGCCAAAGGCCTTTTTTTAAGTCTACTTTAGCCATGTACCTCGGGGAAACCCTTTTGCAAGCATATCTTCTTAGAAGATCTTGAGTAAGAAAAATATTATCCCCTATGTTTCACCCTTGCACAAAGGCCGCTTGGGCCAGATCAATTAAGAATTTCATCACCTTCTTTCCAAGATCTAAGCAATAACTTTATAAAAAACATTACAACACAATAGTCCAAGACACCATCCGCATGGTCACTTTTTGGCACAAGATAGATGAGGGAATGATTCCATTGTTTCAAAAGATTGCCCATCACAAAGAATTCTTGTATTGCATCCACAAATTCCTCCCCCACAATATCCTAAGTTGAAGTGAAGAATTTAGCTCCATAGCCATCTGGACCCGGCGCTTTTTCGCTCCCAATATCATATAAGGCCATCTTGATCTCCTCCACCCCAATCGGTTGAACTAGGTCATTTTCTTGTCCATCATTGAGCTTCCTTCCCGTGAGGGCAGCACTATCCAATGGATCACACATTTCTGGTTGACCAAGTATCTCATGGAAATAATCAATAAATTCATCCGCCACTTCCTTAATGGTTTTTGTTCTTTCGCCGTTCCTTTTTTTAAGCATAATGACCGCATTCCTCTTGTTGTTCCACTTAACCACATCATGAAAGAACTTTGTGCATTTGTCTGCTCCCCTTAAATATGCATGTTTTTCCCTTTGTTGGTAGAACAACTTCTCTGCTTCCGATAATTGAATTGCTTGCTTCCTTATCTCACCATAGTTTAAAGGGATGCCTTCACCTGTGAATATGCTCTTTTGTGTCTCTTCCAACTCCAAATTCGCTCTCTTTTCCTTCTCCGATATGTGGTCAAACTCCTTTTTATTTAACTCCATCAAAGCTGCCTTCAATCTAAATAGCTTGCTCTTTAGTCGGTATTAAGCGTTCCTGCAAATCGGTGCCGCCCATGATTGCTTCACCACCCATTTATAATCTTGATGCAAAATCAACATATTTAAGAACTTGAAAGACCTTGTTGCTGCCCTCTCCTTTTCAAGAATATGCACCATGATACAAGAATGATCCAATAAACATCCTAGAGGTAAAAATTCTGCATAATCATCGAACTCCTCCACAAGCCATGCCTCATTCACCATTGCCCTATCCAATTTGCAAGCTACCTCCCCATTTGACCATGTGAGTCTACATCTAATAGATCACAAATCCACCATCCCACATATATGAATAAAACTTTGAAGATCCCTCATCTCATAGTTTGTAACTGGATTACCCCCTTGCTTTTCATGAATATCTCGTATAGTATTGAAATCCCCCATGATCATCTAGGGTCCTGAAATAGCTTCCCCCATATCCATGAGTTTCTCCCAAAGCTGTCTTCTAGTAGTCACTAAGTGAAAGCCATATATGAAAGTGACATAGAAACCCCACCCAGAAATCCGACAACGAATATAAGTATGTATGAATTGCTCCGAAATATCGATGATTCCAATATCAACCCTCTGTTCATCCCAAAGAAGTAGTATTCGACCATTATTAGAAGTCTCAAAATTATGCACATACTTCATACCTGAAAATCTTTTCCCCATAACAGGTCCAATAGAGTCCTCCTTGAGCTTAGTTTCCATTAGTGCCAAGACTTGTATATCCTTGCTCCGCAAGAGGTGCTGCACTCCCCCTTGTTTTAGGTACTTGTGAAAACCCCTAATGTTCCATGAGACCACCTTCATTGTCCACCCCCTCGGGCTGATCATGCCCATAGAATATGTCAATTTGTCGGGGTCGTTCCATTCACACTCCTTCCCTTGTTCACTCTAGAGGTTGTGATGGATGGTAGAGATGATGAGGATGCTGCACATGGCCTTCCAATCACACCCACTCTAGCTATGCTTGGTGATGAAATCGAATCACAAATGCCATCCTTAATGGGTGTTTGGATAGCAGGTTCTTGAGGTCCCAATCACATTGTCGACTAGAGCACAGGTGGTTCTTCGGATAGTGTATGAGGCCTTGCCAAATTTCTATGAGAAGTGTAGGAGAATTGGCCATTGGGCGGAGGTTTGTTGGAGGGGGGAGGGGGCAGATTTTGTAGCTCCACAGCCTCAACTTGAGGAAGGGGCTGATTTAGGTGGAGATGGTGTTCATCGCCCTAATTGTCATCGATCTCAATCGGCTAATGAGCGAGAGGTGTCGTAATGGAGGAATAGAGCACGATCAAGGTAGCAATGAAGGCCAGCTAATCAAGATCCTTGTGGTGGGTGTCCAGGAGTGTAGGATCAATTAGCAATTGTGGATTTTGCTAGCCAGTTGCAGTTGCAGTTGAGCCTCCATTGGATCGGGGTTCTACTCCAGAGGAGGTTGAGGCCCCTCGAGACATGGATGGTGGGGTGTCAGGTGAGGTGGAAGAGTAGGTGCAGCAAGTAACTCGAGGAGAGGGGTCAATTCAAACGACAACTGAGGTTCTATGACCTAATGTTGTATTAATGGAGGGGTGGCAAGCTATGGTGATGGAAAGGCAGCAAGTAGCTCATGGTAAGGAGCCAATTCAAAGGCAGGTGGTGGCTTTGTGGCCTGTGCATGTGCAGGTGGGGCATCCAAGTGGGTGGTTTAGCTTGGGTAGCTCGTCATCTCAGCCTTCTCAAAGGAGGGGGGGGGGGGTGGGGTTCTTCTTCTTCTGTGTCGATGGCATCAGTATCTACTTCAGCTTCTACCTCGACAACAAGCTCAAGTAATGGGATGGGGAGTAGTTCGGCGAATGGTGTAGCGGGGCTGAGCAAAGTGGTCGACAATTACGGACGCGAGCAGTCCGTGAAGATGGCATGTTTGGTTAATGTTTGTTTTGGTTTGCTTTTCGGTTTATATGTTGTTAATGTTTTATGTGGGATGTGGGCTGTTTTGTATTCGAATGGTTGGTGGAATCTGGACGGAAACTTGTGTGGCTCTTTGGGAGCTTGTGATGGATGCTATGGATGTGGAGAGAGTATGGGTTGTGATGTGAACCCCTTGCGTGGGGTGGTATGGTGACCACATGGGTCAGGGATGTTAAGATAAAATGTTTTTGAGTCATGTATTTTGATGATGCGTGATTGAGAGTATTCCCCTCATGAAGCAATTTTATATATACATGTATCTTTTCAGTGAAAAATGGCCAAAAGTGAGGTATGGGTATTCTTTTGATTGACTTTTCCTAGTTCATGCAGTTTCAAGGTTTCTGGCTAAAGTAGAGGTTTTTCGACGATCTGGTGGGTGGTTTGGCTTAGGGAGCACCAGTCATCTTCTACGCCCAGGGGGTGGGCCCCCCAGTTGTTGTTGGACACGTGACCAGGGGGATTTGGGTGGAAACCTGCTATCTTGGGACAGGTCCAAACTCAATGAAGGCTGGCCTTCTCATTGGGTGACTTGGATGGTAGGCAACTTCCCAAGTCTAGGTTGGTCTCCTCATTCACTTATGGCAAGGAGAAAGGGGAAGGAGAAGAGTCACTTAGGTCAAAAAGCTCCTAAGGAGGTGGCAAGTCTGGATGATGTGGAGCATGTGGATGGACATGTGGCAAGCTTGGCTGAATAGGTGGACCAATGGGCAACTGAGGATTTAGATGGCCAGCATGATGTGGATAGTTGTGATGAGGGGGTTGATGGGGATGCTACTGTGGAGCTCCACCTAGGACACGGGGGGATGAGAGGTCATCATCTCTACCTCAGGTGGCTAGGGGGGGGGGGCGAGCTTCCTTGTCGGAGGAGGAGCTGGTTTTGCCAGAGGTTGAGCAATAGGAAGCCAATATTCAGTTGGGCGAGGAAGGGGTTGAGGGAGATGGGGGTGCTACTACTGCTTGGCGTCCATCTTGGGCGGGGCTTTTCAAGGAGAATCGAAAGATAAAGCAAGAAATGCATTTGGATTAGTATGAGGCCAAGGGTGAAAGGATTTCATTTGCTTATGAAGACCTTGACAACATTGAAGATACTCTTGGGTTCTATCTAGTAGGATGTTTTATGGGGCTGCATTCTAGGCGAAAGGGGGTTATAGCCATAGTTTAGCATTGGAAGGTCATGTATAAGTTCTTTATGCACAAGAGCAGATGGGTGATCTATCATTTTAACACCCAAGAGGATCGGGACAGTGTCTTGTAGGGTGGTCCTTACTTTGCGTTTCACATTCCGATTTTCTTGAAGATCATGCCATGGTGTTTTCTTTTTGATGAGGATGGAAGGCACACCCTCGCTTGGGTCCAGATTCATGGGCTGTCATCGGACTGTTGGTCTCATAAGGTATTGAGTATGGTTGGCTCGGAGATAGGGAAACCATTACATACTAACAAGCTGCCCCATACAAGGGAGCATCTAGTGTATGCCCAGTTGATGGTGGAGGTTCCGATGTTTGGACAGTGGGTTCTTGAGGTCCCAATCACATTGTCAACTAGAGCGCAGGTGGTTCTTCGGATAGTGTATGAGGCCTTGCTAGATTTCTATGTGAAGTGTAGGAGGATTGGTTATCGAGCGGAGGTTTGTTGCATGGGGGTAGATTCTATAGCTCCACAGCCTCAACTTAAGGAAGGGGCTGATTTGGGTGGAACTGGTGTTCATCGCCCTAATCGTTATCAATCTCAATCGGCTAATGGGCGAGGGGTGTTGCAGAGGTGGAATACAGCACAATCAAGGAAGCAATGGAGGCCAGCTAATCAAGATCCTCGTGGTGGGAGTCCATGAGTGCAAGATCAATTGGCAATTGTGGATTTTGCCAGCCCAGTTGCAGTTATGGTTGTGGTTGTGGTTGCGGTTGTGGTTGAGCCTCCCTTGGATCGTGGTTCTACTCCGGAGGAGGTTGAGGCCCCTCGAGACATGGATGGTGGGGTGTCGGGTGAGGTGGAAGAGCCGGTGCAACAAGTATCTCGAGGAGAGGGGTCAATTCAAAGGACGGTTGAGGTTCTGCAATCTAATGTTGTATTAATGAAGGGGTGGCAAGCTGTGGTGATGGAGGGGCAGCAAGTAGCTCATGGTAAGGAGCCAATTCAAAGGTGGGTGGCGTCTTTGCGGCCTGTGCATGTGCAGGTGGGGCATCCAGCTGGGCAATTTAGCTTGGGTAGCTCGTCATCTCAAACTTCTCAAGGGCCAGTGGTAGTCGAGTGGGGGAGGGGGGTTCTTCTTCTTCTATGTCGATGGTGTAGGCATCTACTTCAGCTTCCACCTCGGCAACAAGCTCATGTAATGGGATGGGGAGGAGTTCGGGGAATGGTGTAGCAGGGGCTGAGTGAAGTGGTCGATAGTTACGGACATGAGCAGTCCTTGGAGGTGGTCAATAAAGCTGGCTACTTGGAATATTAGGGGCTTCCACAAGTACCTAAAGCAAAGGGGAGTGCAACACCTCCTTGGTCATAAGGATATTCAAGTTATGGCACTATTGGAGACTAAGCTTGCATGGGATTCTTGTGATCAGATTTTGCAAAGGCGGTTTGCAGGTATGGGGCATGCTCATAACTTTAGTATGTCTAACCGTGGTTGTATGTTGCTATTATAGAATCAATAGAGGGATGGTGTGGAGGACATTCAGATGTTGGATCAGTTTATGCATTGCCATATTTGATGTCGGGTATCTCAGAACCCTAGATGGTTATGAGAGGTTGTAATTCGATCTTATCAATGGAGGATAAGGAAGGGACAGGGGGGCGTTGGTTACAAATTATGAAATGAGGGACCTTCAACAAGTGACCTTCACTCCATTGGTTGCCGGTTCACATGGACCAATGGTACGATCTCTTTTAAGCTTGATAGGGCTTTGGTGAATTCACACTGATTATGGCAGAATTTGATGCGTATGTGGAGTTCATGCCCCTTGGATGTCTATCAGATCATTCTTGTGGTGTGTTACACACTCTGCCAAAGGATCGACCGCCCAATCTTCCTTTCAAGTTTCTTAATATGTGGCCATTGCATGAGGACTTCAAGCGTGTGGTGGCGGAGTCATGGGAACCTCCGATGATAGGGAGGGTGCAATATGTGCTTAAGGTCAAGCTTGGCCATTTGAAGGGTTGGTTGAAGGAGCTTAACAAGGAGCAGTTTGGGAATATTTTGGCAAAGGATAGTAGGGCCAAGGAAAATTTGGAGGAGGTGCAAAGATTTATTCTAAGGGGGGGGAGGGGGGGGGGGGGGGGGAGGTGCCAACCCCCGAGGGTTATGAGTGGATTAGGAAGCAAGCCTCTCCTTGCGGAGGCAGAGAAGCAGTTCTATCAACAACCGGCGAAGAATGTTTATCTAAGAAATTTGGAAAAGTGTACTAAGGTTTACCATGATGTAGTGAAGCGGAACAATAAGAGGAATGCTATTATTACGCTCACTAAGCAAGATGGGGAGAAAACAACAAGTTTGGTGGAGGTGGCAAGTGAGTTTGTGGACACTTTTCACGAGCTTCTTGGGTGTAAGGAGGTGTCCATCCCCTTGGACGGTAGTGGAATTTCTGGGTAGTGCTTGAATGCAACCCTAGCTGCTAGTTTGGTTGTGGAGGTGCGGGTGTTGGAGATTAAGCTAGCTTTGCATGATATTGGTAGTCATAAGGCGCTGGGTTGGGATGGTTATGGGGATAAGTTTTTCACCGCTGCATGGGATATTGTTGGGACATATTTTGTTGATGCAATTCAAGAGTTCTTTAGGGAGGGAAAGCTGCTAAAGCAATGGAATCATTCATTGATCTCCTTGGTGCCAAAGGCAGACCATGCTCCCAAGGTTTCGGATTATTGGTCAATATCATGTTGTAGCATCTTCTACAAGGTTATTGCCAAGGTGATAGCTAGACGGTTGGTGAGGGTATTGGGGTTTTTGTTGGATCCTGCATAGGCGGCATTTTTGCAAGGTCGATCTATAGGGGATAACATCAGTTTGACCCAGGAATTACTTAGGCAGTATGCACGCAAAAGGATTTCCCTAAGGTGCATGTGTTGGCAATGTGCTATTCCTCGGAATGCTCATCGGCTCCCATGTCCCCGAATTAAAATTTTCACTAATGAAAACTAATCCGGATGAGATGAGTTTCCTAAGCACAACAAATTCATCATCGTGCTAACGACTTGAGCGATCGCTTGAACAAACTAGTTGTTCAAGCAACCAAACTCTTCTAGTCAATTAGCCGCGGAAGAGACGACGGACGGATCGCCGGTTTTTGTGTTTATCTTCGGGGTCCATGATTATACAAATACATACAAATGTAAACTAGTATAATCAACATATACTAACATAAAGAACTTAAGCTAGCATATCAATAAGAACATGCAAAGAACAATAATAAAAGTTATAAAACTTTTATACCTCTTGATCTTCTATTGTATGTCCTAACCTCCTTGTAGACTTCGTGTGGGCGAAGATCCTCCACAAGTTGAAGCATCCTAGATCTTCTTCAATCCAAAGAAAGAAGAACTCTCTTTACCTTCTTGCTTGAGCCAACCACCAATCCACAAAGGATTGATGCCGCCGGCCCCAAGAATAGAGAGAACAAAATGGAAATAAAACTCATCTCTTATCTTGGATCAACCATCAAGCTCCAAGCATGATGTTTGCCGCCGGTCCAAAGAGAACAAGAAGAGGATGAGAGGAATAGGTTGAGCGTCGACCAAGGTAGAGGGAAAATATCTAGGAGCCGGCAACACCCTAGGAAGAAGAAGAAGATATCCTCTCCTATAGTTGCCGCCCACTTTCCCCTCTATAACCTTGCCGCCCAACCATGGTGGAAGGAGAAGATCTAGAACCGGCAACCTTCCCTAGGAAGAAGAAGAACTCTTCCACAAGTTGCTGCCCACTCTCCTTTCCTCACCATGGCCGCCCAACCCAAGGAGCCAAAACCTAATTAGGGTTTCCTCCTTAGGGTTACTTGCCGCCCAAGCAAAGAGAAGCTAAACCCTAATTTCCATCATCCAAATTGTTTGCCGCCCAACCTATGCTCCCTTATATATAGAGTTAGGTTTAGGCTTTGGTTTAATCTCCACCGTCGGTTCTAATGTTTTAATCTCAACCGTCGGATTTAGAGATTTAATCTCAACCGTCGGTTCTGTTGGTGCAGTGGGCACCTAAGTCGAACCTAAGTTTTGATCATAGCAAACGATACAAAGTTAAGCTTATATTGTTATCTCACGAGCTAAATCAAGTGTGCAGAAAAGTTTCAATGCTGGAGCTGAAGGCTAGCGACACCCGGAGGAAGCCGTGGTGGTCGGGCGACACTTGAGTTACTTCCGAGGGAGCCGAAGGAATCGAGTGGAAGGCCGGAAACAAAGCGACACGTAAGTATCGAGGTAAGCTCGTGTGTGCAAGCGTAAGTGAGGTCGTATCCTCTTTACGGGGATGATCTTAAGCGTAGATCCGACCAAAGACATCCTATAGATGGTCTAGGTCGAGATCGGATGGTCGACGACCGTCGAAATTAAGTTTTTGTTGAGCTAACTTTGACTTGCAGCAAGCATCAGTCGACTGACAGCTTGGAGGACTCGACGTGCTCAATCGATCGGCTAGAAGGTCGGACTCGGATCTTGCCATCGATCGATCGATGGTCAATGATCAGATTCGAGGAGTCAAGGCTTATCACCAAATTTCAAGGGGAGTTGTGCTCAAATTTGATTGGCTAGGGTTCCTCTCGAAAAGGGGCTCAAAGGCTATAAAAGGAGGGCAAAACCTACGGTTTCTTCAACAATTCTAAGCCTCCAAAAAGTCTCCGTTACGCTGCAACTCTCCGACAACGAAGTCCTTCCATTCCGACGTCTAGGTTTAACTTTTATTATTCTTCTACGTCGGTATTAGTTTTTCTTGTCATTTACATTTTCGGAGCTTTTATCATATACGAGGAGAGGGGGAGTGTCCCTCTACCTCAAGTTTTTGTGGTTCCTTCTTGTATCGATTAACTCCTACTTCTAACAAGGAGGAGTTCCTTTAGTGCTTTTGCCCTCCGTACGTGGTCAAGGACCACTAGGGCCTTGGAGTAGTAGCCTTCGGCTACGAACCAAGTAAAACCCTTGTGTTGATTGTCTTTCTTATTTTTACATTTCCGCTGCAATTAATTAATTATCTCTCGAGTTTTAACGAAAGAAAAAGAAAAGGTTTTTCGCTATTCACCCCCCCCCTCTAGCGAACCACATCGATCCAACAATTGGTATCAGAGCCGGGGGCGCTTAGATTTGGTGAAACCACCAATCTAACATTTTTTTTCTCAGATTTGTTTTTCGTTTAAATTTTTCTCCAGCACTACTAATCCAAGACGAAGTCTTGGTACTCTTCGCTTGATTTTGTTTTGCAAGTATTCGCTTTTGGAGTAGTCGACGGTCAAACGGGCATAACTTTTCGTACAAGTTGACCCACGATACGGTCTACCTACCAAATCGAAGCTCTCGCAGAGATCTACACTTCTTACAGGGGTTTACCCCCATAAAAAGCTGTTTTCATTCTTAAAAATCGACGTTTAGTAGCCTTTCGGGGACATCGAAGGTTGTGAGTACTTACTTTTTATTTAGTTTCTTATTTCTTTTCTTAACTTTCTATTTTTCGTTTATTTCTTTTTATTTCCCTTTTACTAATCCAAGACGCAAGTCTTGGTACTTTCGTGTGTTTTTGTTGTTGCTAGGTTTTCATTTTAGTCTCCTTGTCTTTTTGTTCTAATGGCCCATCTCGAGGGTTTTAGCATCGTCCGACCTCCGTTTTACAACGGAGATGATTTCCGTTACTGGAAAGGTCGGATGGAATGCTTTCTCAAAACCCAAATCGAGATGTGGATCATAATCCAAACGGGTTTCACACTTCCGACTAATGAAGTGGGTGACTCCTTGGATTATGATCAATGGACCGTTGCAACAAAACGACAAGTCGAAGCCGATGCCAAGGCAACACAAATCCTCCAATGCGGCTTGTCCAAGGAGGAGCTAAATCGCGTCGGCCCCTTCATAAGTGCAAAGGATCTTTGGACAAAGCTAATCGAGTTACACGAAGGATCGGATCAAGCTAAGGTTTGCAAACGTGATTTGTTATTCAATAAATTGTACACACTAAAAATGCAGGAACACGAGTCCGTGACGCAACTCCACGCCCGTGTCCAAGACATAGTCAACAACCTACACGCAATCGGGCAAAAGGTCGAAAACCGCGACCTTATAAGGTATGTCCTAAACTCTTTTCCGAGGACTACCTTATGGGCATCCATGGTTGATGCCTATAAGGTCTCCAAGGATCTTTCTAAAATTAGGTTAGATGAACTCTTTTCCAATTTCGAATTACATGAACAATCCAACTCGGAACCCGAGAGGGGTATAGCCTTGTTTGCAGGTTCAAAGAAGAAGAAAATCGCAAGCAAGCCACCACCAACCGAGGAGGAAGACGAGTCCGAAGAAGAAGTTGACCCGGAGTTGACTGTCGAACTAATGAACCTAGCTCGAAGGATAGCCAAGGGACGAAAGCGAACTACGACTCGACCCAACCAAGGTAAACCTAAAAGTTCTAACATTAGGTGTTATGAGTGCAACAGGTTTGGACATATCAAGTCCGAGTGCCCCAAGCTCAACCACCAAGCACCTAAACATAAGAAGGCCCTCAACGCGACATGGGAAGAAGCGTCATCCGAAGAAGACGAAGACCACGTCTTCATGGCGAAATCAATTAAGTCAGACACGGAGACCGAACTTGAGTCAGAACCTGAGGATGACTCGGACTACGAAGCTACCTTCAAGTCAAGCCACGGATACGCATCCGGTTCAAAAGATACCCTTAAGGTGAGTCGAACCTTATTTAATACTTTACATAATACGGTTAGGTTTTTGTCTAGGAAGTTAGCTAAGTCCGAGTCCAAGGTCGAGACCCTGGTTGAGGAAGTTAAACTCCTCAAACATGAGGTCTCCCTAACCTCTTCGACTAGTCGAGTTCAAGAGAAGGACTCAACTCGGGTTGAAAAACTCGAAGTTGAGAACTCACTCTTGAAAAGTCAAGTCGAAGATCTTAGGAATATGTTGGAAAGGTTTACTTTGGGATCCAAAGGACTTGACCTCCTACTTGGATCGCAAAGGGCCGTGTACAACAAGGTCAGACTAGGGTTTAGCTCAAACACGACCAATAAGTCATATATGTCAATCGTAAGTAGACATAAAAAATGTGTCCAAGCATGGGTCCCTAAGACCACTTTGATTTCAACTCTAGGATCCAACTCGTACTGGGTTCCCAAGGACCAAATTCACTATGTGGATAGACCGAACCGATTCAAAGGTCTAGGGGGAGCCAGTACAAAACATGTTTGTGCTTTAACTTAGAAATTGCATGTTTTAACTTAGGAAGTTTGTGCTTTAACTTAGAAATTGCATGCTTTAACTTAGAAAATTTGTGCTTTAAAACTTGTGAACTCACTTAGAAAATAAACATAACCAACTAAAACTCTTTGAAAAGATTGAGCCTCGGGGAGCCTCTTTTCAAAAACATAACCAACTAAAATTCTTCGAAAAGATTGAGCCTCGGGGAGCCTCTTTTCAAAAATAACCAGTTAGACTAGGAAATAATCTTGGGTGAGTCAAGTCATCATTTTCTTGAAAATGACTTTGTCTAAGGAAGTGGTCGATGATCCGATAAAAGAAGGCCCCTGTGCCTCGCCACGACCTGGAAGCCATAATCTTGAAAAGGTAAAATTGACAAGCCTAGGGTTAAATCCAAATCTAACATAAAATTACTTGTACCTAAATCCACTTAATCAACTTAATTGGAAGTCATCTCAAAAAACACATAAGTATAACATGCTTGATCATATAAACTCCGGTGAGATGACCTAGGGTTAACAACTTAACAACCAATTTTCTTAACAAAAAAATCTAACATCCAATCCAACCACCTTGTGTGTAGGATCAATGGATGTTGGACGTGATTGCTCCCGACACATGACCGGGGATCAACTCAAATTCGCAAAGCTTCGATTCAAACGACAAGGATCGGTAGCCTTTGGGAATAATGGCAAGCTCAAAATCATCGGATCAGGTGATATCGAGCTTAACACGAATTTTGTTATTAAAAATGTATTACTTGTAGAGAATTTTGAATATAACTTACTAAGTGTAAGCCAATTGTGTGATAATAACTATAAGGTTATATTTCTAGAAAATGAATGCGTAATTAATACCAACGAAACCTCTAAAACAATTCTTAAATGAACTAGAAATAACAACATTTATACGATCAACTTAAGCAACTCCTCAACTAAGTGTCTTATGACACGGCAAGAGGAATCATGGTTGTGGCACCGACGACTCGGTCACTCGCACCCAAGACTCGTCCACAAGATGAGTCAGAGTGGCTTAGTCAGAGGCTTACCCAACCTCAACAACTTGGTTAATAAAATTTGTAATGCTTGTCAACAAGGAAAACAACCTAGGACACAACACAAGTTAACTAACCAAGAACGAACCTCAAATGTACTTGAGCTCCTGCATATGGATCTATTCGATTCACATGGAGCCAAGTCACTCAATAAAAGTCAATATTGCTTAGTCATAATTGACGACTACTCCAGGTTTACCTGGGTTAGGTTCATCAAACATAAAAATGATACCCTAGATCAATTAATCAATCTATTTAAATTAATCGAGAATCAAAAAACCCTTAAGGTTAAAAGACTTAGAAGCGATCATGGTGGTGAATTCGAAAATTAAAGCTTCACCGACTTCTGTAACCTAAACGGATACCACCATGAATTCTCTTGCCCTAGGACCCCTCAACAAAATGGCCTAGTGGAGCGGAAAAACCGAACTCTACAAGAAGCCGCTAGGACCATGTTGAACGAATACAACCTACCCAATAGGTTTTGGGCAGAAGCCGTTAGCACGACTTGCTATGTCTAGAATAGGATCCTTATGGTAAAGAGGCACCTTAAGACCTCGTATCACGATAAAATACCTAAC
This sequence comes from Wurfbainia villosa, assembly GCA_025175895.1. Classification (NCBI taxonomy): domain Eukaryota; kingdom Viridiplantae; phylum Streptophyta; class Magnoliopsida; order Zingiberales; family Zingiberaceae; genus Wurfbainia; species Wurfbainia villosa. Next base: position 28,733,435 of record CM045992.1, on the reverse strand, counting down.
ATCAAGTACTTTAGGGTATTTGGGTGTAAGGTACATATCCTAAACACTAAGGATTACCTAGGAAAATTTACATCCAAAACCACGACCGAAATCTTTCTAGGATACTCGACTACAAGTCGAGCTTATAGAGTATATAACCACGACACCCTTAGAGTCAAGGAGACTATCAATGTAGTATTTGATGAAGGACATGAACCTACAAAACCTCCGGCAACCCCAATTAGCGAGCCGATTCATACTAGACCTAACTCTGATCCGGAGATCAGGTCTAGTATTAATCCTAACCTAAGTCAACCAAGTCACTCTATTGATCAAGTGATAGATGACTCCAACCAAACTAGTGTTCAACCAAGTCACCCCATTGATCAAACATTAGGTGACACAAACCCAACCCAATCTAGGATTCAGACTAACCACCCTATCGATCAAGTGATAGGAGATCCTAATCTAGGAGTTCGAACTAGAGCATCCTATAGGAACCTTAGTCAAATTTCCTTAATTTCAAAGATAGAACCCAAATCAATTGAACAAGCTCTTCTTGATCCCGATTGGATTATTGCAATGCAAGAAGAGCTAGCTCAATTTACTAGGAATGAAGTGTGAGAACTAGTACCACCACCTAAAGACAAAACGATAATTGGAACAAGGTGGGTGTTTAGAAATAAGCTTGATGATAAAGGTGAAGTAGTTAGAAACAAGGCTAGGTTAGTCGCTAAAGGATTTAGTCAAGTCGAAGGCTTAGATTACGACAAAACCTATGCCCCAGTAGCTAGACTCGAATCCATTCGAATGTTGCTAGCTTATGCCGCACATCGAGGATTTAAGCTATTTCAAATGGATGTTAAGTCGGCATTCCTAAATGGATACATTAAAGAAGAAGTTTATGTTAGCCAACCCCCCGGATTCGAAAATCTAGATAAACCCGACCATGTTCTAAAACTTAAGAAAGCTCTCTATGGACTTAAACAAGCTCCTCGAGCTTGGTACGAGAGACTTTCAATCCATCTTAAGTAAAAAGGGTTCAACCAAGGCTTAGTTGACCCAACTCTCTTCGTAAAAACCTTAGGTAAAGAAATATTTATAGCTCAAATCTACGTAGACGATATAATTTTTGTAACCTCTAACTCAGCCTTACTAAACGAGTTCATTTCACTCATGGAAAGTGAGTTCGAAATGAACTTGGTAGGCGAGTTAAGTTTCTTTTTAGATCTACAAATTAAACAAACTAAGGATGGTATATACCTATATCAACAAAAATACACTAAGGAGTTAATTAAAAGATTTGGAATGCAAGACGCTAAGATAATAAACACCCCAATGGCGATTAATGTTAACATAGGAGAAGACCTAGAAAGTAAGTCCATTGACTTAAAGTACTATAGGAGCGCGATAGGAAGTCTCCTATACTTAACTGCGAGTCGACCCGACATCCTATTCGCAGTAAGTATGTGCGCCAGGTTTCAAACCTGTGCTAAGGAGTCTCACCTAACCCTAGTTAAGCGTATCCTTAGATATCTTAAGGGTACACTTAACGTTGGTATTTGGTACCCTAGATCTACGAAGTTCGAACTAATCGGCTACTCCGATTCGGATTATGTCGGTAGTAAACTCGATAGAAAGAGCACGAGTGGTTGTTGTCAACTACTCGGCTCAAGTCTAGTGAGTTGGTGCAGTAGGAAGCAACATTGTGTTGCCTTATCTACCATCGAAGCCGAATACGTTGCGATGGGTGAGTGTGTAACTCAGCTTCTTTGGATGAAGCACACTCTCCGAGACTTTAGGTTGGACTTCACCAAAACTAAAATTTTTGTAGACAACATAAGTTCGATAAATCTAACTAAGAATCCTATATTCCATTCAAGGACAAAGCATATAGAGGTAAAACACCATTTCATTCGAAAACATGTAGCCAACGGCTCCATACAACTCGAATATGTTGACTCGAAGTCTAACCTAGCAGACATATTTACTAAACCACTACCCGAAGCCGAATTTAGTCTCTTGAGACAAAAATTAGGCATGTGCGTAATATAATAGGAACTTGCAAATTATATTTTCTTACTTTTTCATGGAACTAGCATAGGACATACCTTAGATATCATGATCCTATAGATTTAAGGAACTAGTACATCTCACAACACATAGGACTAATGTGTTTGTGTACTTAGCCACGTAGATGGGCGTGAGATGTTAGGACCTTACTCCTGGTTCCAGATGTAGAGCTAGTGCATCGCTATGAACCACGGAGTATAATCATACATACTAACCGACTCTGACCAGGACTGGTTGATCCTTCATATCAATCAAGCCAAATATGAGTCGAACATTTCATAGATGAGCTTATTTTCAATATATTATTTTTTTAATAAAAAATGTGGAACATGCTTGGACTTTAAATTTAGCACTTATTTTGGTCTCCACACACTCCTTACTCTTTTTGATATACAACAAAAGGGGGAGAAAAAGACCAAAGTTAAGGGGTCAAATTTTTTTTTTTTTTTTGACTCTTACTTCATGTTTAAACCAAAAGTTAACTTTAGGTTTTGAAAACTTATTTAACTTTTAACAAAAGGCCAAGTTAAGAGAATTCTTAACTTATTTATGTCGTTAATGTTTTACTTAAGAGGGAGAAAGGGCTTAACTAAAACGTTTTACTAAAGCTAACTTTAAGTAATGTTAATTACTTAAAGAAACCCTCAAGGGGGAGGATTAAGGTCTTTCTTCAAGACTCACCCTCGGTCAAGGGGGAGGTTTCCTCAAGGGGGAGTACTTGAAGAAAATCCTTACTACTCCAACTTATTTTTTTTCTCATGGACATTATTCTTCATGCTTGCTATTTACTTAACTTTGTATGTGGGTTTGCCATAAATCAAAAAGGGGGAGATTGTTGGTGCAGTGGGCACCTAAGTCGAACCTAAGTTTTGATCATAGCAAACGATACAAAGTTAAGCTTATATTGTTATCTCACGAGCTAAATCAAGTGTGCAGAAAAGTCTCAATGCTGGAGCTGAAGGCTAGCGACACCCGGAGGAAGCCGCGGTGGTCGGGCGACACTCGAGTTACTTCGGAGGGAGCCAAAGGAATCGAGTGGAAGGCCGGAAGCAAAAGCGACACGTAAGTATCGAGGTAAGCTCGTGTGTGCAAGCGTAAGTGAGGTCGTATCCTCTTTACGGGGATGATCTTAAGCGTAGATCCGACCAAAGACATCCTATAGATGGTCTAGGTCGAGATCAGATGGTCGACGACCGTCGAAATTATATTTTTGTTGAGCTAACTTTGACTTGCAGCAGCATCGATGGACTTGCCCGGCTTGGAGGACTCATTGCGTCGATCGGTCATTGCCTAGAAGGTCGGACTCGGCCCGATCTTTGCCATCGATCGTGATGATGGCCATCAGTCGACTGATGGTCAATGATCAGATTCGAGGAGTCAAGGCTTATCACCAAATTTTTAGGGGAGTTGTGCTCAAATTTGATTGGCTAGGGTTCCTCTCGAAAAGGGGCTCAAAGGCTATAAAAGGAGGGCCAAACCTAGGGTTTCTTCAACAATTCTAAGCCTCCAAAAAGTCTCCGTTACGCTGCAACTCTCCGACAACGAAGTCCTTCCATTCCGACGTCTAGGTTTAACTTTTATTATTCTTGTACGTCGGTATTAGTTTTTCTTGTCATTTACATTTCTGGAGCTTTTATCGTATACGAGGAGAGGGGGAGTGTCCCTCTACCTCAAGTTTTTGTGGTTCCTTCTTGTATCGATTAACTCCTACTTCTAACGAGGAGGAGTTCCTTTAGTGCTTTTGCCCTCCGTACGTGGTCAAGGACCACTAGGGCCTTGGAGTAGTAGCCTTCGGCTACGAACCAAGTAAAACCCTTGTGTTGATTGTCTTTTTTATTTTTACATTTCCGCTGCAATTAATTAATTATCTCTCGAGTTTTAACGAAAGAAAAAGAAAAGGTTTTTCGCTATTCACCCCCCCTCTAGCGAACCGCATCGATCCAACACATTCTAGGGTTTTAATCCCAACCGTCGGATGTAGAGATTTAATCTCAACCGTCGGTTCTAGGGATTTAATCCCAACCGTCGGATTTAGAGATTCAATCTCAACCGTTGGTTCTAGGGATTTAATCCCAACCGTCGGATTTAGAGATTTAATCTCAACCGTCGGTTCTAGGGATTTAATCCCAACCGTCGGATCTAGAGATTTATTTTCCATCATTTGATCTAGAGTTCATGAGGTTTATTTTAGGCTACGATAGGGACCATGAGGAGGAGTTGGATCTTGGCCACCCGATGGATCGGAACCACACAAACTCGATCCATCAATGATGTTCCATTCCACTAGAGGATCATCATCGAACTACCTCACCAACCCCCATAAATTAATATGGGCTCCATATATTATTTGTACATTCATCTCCCCGTGTTTAAGATATCAAATGTCCGTCAATTAATTGATTTACTGACCATCAATTAATTAACATCTAACTCCTCGAGTAGTACCACTCAACCTTATCATCATGTTGACTAAGTCAACCTGCAGGGTTTACATGATGAACCTTATGAGCTCCTCAAGGGGACATCATCAACCTAATATATATGACACGGATTCCTCCTATAAACAACGACACACCATGTAAATAATATCACTTCCCAACTTACCGGGCATATTGATTTAATCCATAGAAATCTCACCCTCTGGTAAATCAAAGAAATAAATACTAAGTACATGTGCCCGTTATTATATCGGGATTAAGAGCATGTACAACATAATATCCGAGGTCCGATTCAATTATGCAGTCAGCAATAAATTGAATCACCTCTATGTCGGTCCTGCTCAATACACCTAAGTGTACTAGTATAACTCTATGTTCAAGATAAAACAATACCAAGCTACACTACAACCATACCAATGGTTTATCCAAAACCATCTTGGTTGTGAGCCTCTACTTATACTCTACAAGAGACTGATAACATGATCTTCTGTGCCACACCCAAGCACCATGTTATCTACAATGTAATGTATTAGACAATATGCACATATATAAATATAAAGTGCAAACCATGATCATGTGATTCTTATTTCAAAATAAAATGTTCATACCAAAGAGCTAGGCTTTCAGTATACATCTCAACAATCTCCCACTTATACTAAAAGACTATGTTGTCATCATACTGCCATACATCTGATTCCCCTTCCCTCCACATGCCTATCAAAGCTCTCGCCAGAAGGGCCTTAGTGAAAGGGTCTACCAGGTCATCCTCTGATGTAATCTAGGCGACAACTTACTTCTACCTCCTTTACGATTTCTCGTATCAGGTGGTATTTGCACTCTATGTGTTTACTTGCCTTATGGGCTCGTGGTTCCTTCGAGTTTGCAACTGCACCATTATTATCACAATAAATTTTGATAGTTCTGGGCAAACCAGGAATCACATCCAAGTCCATCAGGAAGTTCCTAAGCCATACAACTTCTTTGGCCGCCTCATAGGCTGCCACATACTCAGCTTCCATGGTAGAGTCCACCATGCATTTTTGCTGGACACTCCTCCATACAATGGCTCCACCTCCCAAAGTAAACACAAAACCTGAGGTAAACTTACTGTTATCCCTATCAGATTGGAAATCGGAATCCGTGTAACCCACAGGGAATAATTGGTCTGCTCGGTAAACCAGCATATAATCCCTAGTCCTTCTCAGGCACTACAATATATGCTTTACCGCAGTCCAATGTCCCTATCCTGGATTACTCTGATATTTGCTGACCATGCCCACGGCATAGCAGATATCGGGTCTCGTACATAGCATCATATACATGAGGATTCCTACTGTCGAAGCATAAAGAACCGCCTTCATCTCCTCTATCTCCTCAGATGATCTAGGACACATCTCCTTAGATAAAGGAACTCCATGCCTGAAAGGTAGAAAACCTTTCTTGGAGTTTTGCATGCTAAGACGATCCATAATCGTGTCTATGTATGAAGCTTGGGATAAGCACAACATCCTTTTCCAGCGATCCCTCGATCCCAAGGATGTGTCTCACCTCTCCCAAGTCCTTCATATCAAACTTATTGGACAACCATACCCTTACATCTGATAACACTTCGATGTTGTCGCCAACCACCATAATGTCATCTACGTATAGTACAAGAAATACCACTACGTTTCCGTCACATCTCTTATATACACAAGACTCATCTGAACTTTGAATAAATCCATAAGTTTGGATTTACCTCATCAAAGCGGATGTTCCAAGACCTCGAAGCTTGTTTCAATCCATAAATGGACCGATTAAGCTTACATATAAGACGCTCTTTGCCCTTAGCAATGAATCCCTCTGGTTGCTTCATATAGATGGATTCCTCAAGACTTCCACTAAGGAAAGCTGTCTTGACATCCATCTTTCACACCTCATAAATTCATATGAGCTGCTATGCATAAGAGCTCCCAGACCTGATTTGAATCCATAGATTCAATCTTAGTATTCATTACACTTTGCAAAGATGCTGCATCTTTATCTTGGATTGCCTCATCATATGTCAAGGGATTCATGTTCGCAAGGGACAAAATCAGAAGATTCTCCCAAGAGCATGAATCTCATAGGCTGTCTAACAACCCTCCCACTACGATGAGGTATCATTTGTGTATCCTCTGTGACACGCGGTGCAGTGACATGTGGTATGTCCTCTTGTACCGGTGGTACTAAAGAAGTGACTTTCCCTTTTAACTCCTCCAGAACAATTTTACCCTTGTGTTTGTGGCTCATCACATAGTCTTCCTCTAGAAATCTGGCGTTCGTGTTAACGATCACCCTCTGATCTCTAGGACTATAAAACAATCCACCCTTCTTTCCCCTGGGATAGTCAACGAACATGCGTACTTCTGTACGAGGTTCCAACTTACCAGTATCTGCCTTCAGCACATGTACTGGACTCCCATATCTGAATATGTCTTAGACTAGGCTTTCGCCCAGTCCACAACTCTGTGGGACTATATGGCACTGATTTAGATGGAACCAAGTTCAGAATGTACACCGCCGTATCTAGAGCATATCCCCAGAACGAATCTTGCAAGTCAGAATAACTCATCATCGATCTAACCATCTCCATAAGAGTCCTATTCCTTCGCCCTGCTACACCATTCTATTGGGGTGTGCTAGGTGCAGTCAATTGGGATTGAATCCCAGCCTCTGATAAGTAGTTCCTAAACTCTCCCAAGAGGTACTCACCACTACGATCAGATCGTCGTGCCATCTTGAATAATTGTCTATGAAAAAGACGAAATATTCAAAACTACCTCTTGCTTGGATAGACATAGGACCATACGAATCAGAATTAACCAATTCCAACACATCTTTGTATCTATACCCCTTGGCCTTGAGAGGCCTCTTGGTCATCTTACCCTCCAAGCAAGATTCACAGGTTGGGAGATACTCCACCACTAATGAACCCAAAGGTCCATCAGCTATCAACCTTTGAATTCTGCTTAGGTTAATATGACCAAGCCTAAGATCCTAAAGATATGTTTGGTTTATTTTCGAAGGTTCTTTTCTCTTATTAGACTTAGAAGATGAGTTAATAACTTCTATTTGCATCGTGGGAGCTCGTGGTTCAAGTTATAAATTTCCTATCCATGTACCTGAATAGATAATGTCCCTATTTTCTTTTTATAACATCTCTGTTATCAAAAGAAAATAGATTATCCATCCATAATTTAGAAACCGAAAGCAATTCTTTCTAAATAAAGGTACATAAAGAAAATTCTTAAGAACCAAAAAATTTTATTTTTCTCAAAAGATAAATAAAACATCTCCCACTGCAATAGCCGCCATCTTCATGGCATTACCCAAGTAAATGGTAATATCCCCTTTAGCTAGTCGTCGGGTTTCCTGGAACCCCATGTTTCAACGACTGGACCAAAAGATATACATTTGTTCTTGCTTCGGATTGGGATAATCCTTCTTCTTATGTCCAGTCTGCTTGCAAGTGAAGTACTTGCCTTTCGGCTTCTTCACTCCTCCCTGAGATCCTCCCACCACCTTTGCTTCACCTTGTTTCTCCTTCTTCTAGCCTTTCGGCTTAGAAGTAGAAACCTTTTTGAGCAACCATGGCTTGAGGACACTCTTTGAAGAGTGTATACTTGTACTTCTTAGCAGATAAGACAACATCTAGATTCTTTTCCAATCAACATTATTTGGGTACAGTAAGTTTATTTCCTTTAGTATCACAACAAGTGGACTGAAAGTCATTTTGAAAATCCTAAGAATCACAATGATCAAAATATTAGATTTCAAATATTATTGATTCCTCAAAACAATAAGATTCCGAAATCAACCAACACCTTAAAACACCGAGAATATCGCATGCCACGATAGTGTGGACGTATACGAATTCTACATTTGTAAGAGGAGGTTTTACCCATTAATTTTATTATCTTGTCAACCTTACTTTTTGACAAATAAAATTAATAGTTGATTCCTCTTTGGACCTACAAATAAAAGCAGTGACTCCGATGGGGAGGATACTTTTTATTTGCATCTAAGTGTGCACCATTACACGATACTAAGGGAATTATTTCGAATTATGTGTCTTACCGATGGGGAAGTACACACGCTCCTAAATAATTTCCTATAACCATTATTTGACCCAGTGATCCGCAAACAAACTCATCCGATGGGGAGGAAGGCACTCAGAGCCGACGTGCAAGTTTGTTACATCACACGTCAAATTGTAATGGAGGCCGCGGGAATTAATTAAAATATCCCTCTCCCACTTAGTAAATTGAAAATGAGGAATTTTCAAGCACACACAACATGCATATAAAACAAATCAGCAATAAATATAGAAAAATCAGAATTTTTCCAACTATTATGGCATTGTTCTCCAATATGCGTCCCGTCATGTCGCCACCTCGTCCGCTCCTCCTACGCCATGTACGAGCCATCCGGAGATCCGAGTCGAGTATAAAACCTATTTTATTTTACATCCATCGATCCTATACTCCACGAGGGAGTGTACATGAAATCTAGAGCGAAAGTAAAATAAAATAAAGAGTGGCTAAACAATACCGTATTCAATTACAAAAATTAAATACTAATTTAGCCTCGTCAACCCCGAGGATTCAAATAATATACAATCACACACACATGCAATCACATACACACATATAGCCATAATAGTCCGATCTTATGCCTGCAACAAAAAAGTTAGCCTATGCACATCCTACTATTATCCGGTATACTAAATATATGATATGTGCATGAAAGTAACCGAATCCAAAACACACAAAACCGGAAACCGTGGCTCTGATACCAAATGTTGGCAATGTGCTATTCCTCGGAATGCTCATCGGCTCCCATGTCCCCGGATTAAATTTTCACTAATGAAAACTAATCCGGATGGGATGAGTTTCCTAAGCACAACCAATTCATCATCGTGCTAACGACTTGAGCGATCGCTTGAACAAACTAGTTGTTCAAGCAACCAAACTCTTCTAGTCAATTAGCCGTGGAAGAGACGATGGACGGATCGCCGGTTTTTGTGTTTATCTTCGGGGTCCATGATTATACAAATACATACAAATGTAAACTAGTATAATCAACATATACTAACATAAAGAACTTAAGCTAGCATATCAATAAGAACATGCAAAGAACAATAATAAAAGTTATAAAACTTTTATACCTCTTGATCTTCTATCGTATGTCCTAACCTCCTTGTAGACTTCGTGTGGGCGAAGATCCTCCACAAGTTGAAGCATCCTAGATCTTCTTCAATCCAAAGAAAGAAGAACTCTCTTTCCCTTCTTGCTTGAGCCAACCACCAATCCACAAAGGATTGATGCCGCCGGCCCCAAGAATAGAGAGAACAAAATGGAAACAAAACTCATCTCTTATCTAGGATCAACCATCAAGCTCCAAGCATGATGTTTGCTGCCGGTCCAAAGAGAACAAGAAGGGGATGAGAGAAATAGGTTGAGCACCGACCAAGGTAGAGGGAAAATATCTAGGAGCCGGCAACACCCTAGGAAGAAGAAGAAGATATCCTCTCCTATAGTTGCCGCCCACTTTCCCCTCCATAACCTAGCCGCCCAACCATGGTGGAAGGAGAAGATCTAGAACCGGCCACCTTCCCTAGGAAGAAGAAGAACTCTTCCACAAGTTGCCGCCCACTCTCCTTTCCTCACCATGGCCGCCCAACCCAAGGAGCCAAAACCTAATTAGGGTTTCCTCCTTAGGGTTACTTGCCGCCCAAGCAAAGAGAAGCTAAACCCTAATTTCCATCATCTAAAACTTGGTTGCCGCCCAACCTATGCTCCCTTATATATAGAGTTAGGTTTAGGCCTTGGTTTAATCTCCACCGTCGGTTCTAATGTTTTAATCTCAACCGTCGGATTTAGAGATTTAATCTCAACCGTCGGTTCTAGGGTTTTAATCCCAACCGTCGGATCTAGAGATTTAATCTCAACCGTCGGTTCTAGGGATTTAATCCAACCGTCGGATTTAGAGATTCAATCTCAACCTTCGGTTCTAGGGATTTAATCCCAACCGTCGGATCTAGATATTTAATCTCAACCGTCGGTTCTAGGGATTTAATCTCAACCGTCGGATTTAGAGATTTAATCTCAACCGTCGGTTCTAGGGTTTTAATCCCAACCGTCGGATCTAGAGATTTAATCTCAACCGTCGGTTCTAGGGATTTAATCCCAACCGTCGGATTTAGAGATTCAATCTCAACCGTCGGTTCTAGGGATTTAATCCCAACCGTCGGATCTATAGATTTAATCTCAACCGTCGGTTCTAGGGATTTAATCTCAACCGTCGGATCTAGAGATTTATTTTCCATCATTTGATCTAGAGTTCATGAGGTTTATTTTAGGCTATGATAGGGACCATGAGGAGGAGTTGGATCTTGGCCACCCGATGGATCGGAACCACACAAACTCGATCCATCAATGATGTTCCATTCCACTAGAGGATCATCATCGAACTACCTCACCAACCCCCATAAATTAATATGGGCTCCATATATTATTTGTACATTCATCTCCCCGTGTTTAAGATATCAAATGTCCGTCAATTAATTGATTTACTGACCATCAATTAATTAACATCTAACTCCTCGAGTAGTACCACTCAACCTTATCATCATGTTGACTAAGTCAACCTGCAGGGTTTACATGATGAACCTTATGAGCTCCTCAAGGGGACATCATCAACCTAATATATAGGACACGGATTCCTCCTATAATCAACGGCACACCATGTAAATAATATTACTTCCCAACTTACCGGGCATATTGATTTAATCCATAGAAATCTCACCCTCTGGTAAATCAAAGAAATAAATACTAAGTACATATGCCCGTTATTATATCGGGATTAAGAGCATGTACAACATAATATCCGAGGTCCGATTCAATTATTCAGTCAGCAATAAATTGAATCACCTCTATGTCGGTCCTGCTCAATACACCTAAGTGTACTAGTGTAACTCTATGTTCAAGATAAAACAATACCAAGCTACACTACAACCATACCAATGGTTTGTCCAAAACCATCTTGGTTGTGAGCCTCTACTTATACTCTACAAGGGACTGATAACATGATCTTCTATGCCACACCCAAGCACCATGTTATCTACAATGTAAAGTATTAGACAATATGCACATATATAAATATAAAGTACAAACAATGATCATGTGATTCTTATTTCAAAATAAAATGTTCATACCAAAGAGCTAGGCTTTGAGTATACATCCCAACAGCATGATCAAGGTTGATTTGAAGAAGGCCTTCGATATGATTGATTGGGATTTTCTTATGGCTGCGCTCGTTTGTTTTGTATTTCCCTAACGATATTGTGGCTGGGTTAAAGAGTGTATTACAATAGTTTCTTATTCTATCTCCTTGAATGGGGGAATTTATGTGTTTTTCAGTGGACGACGGGGGTTGTTCCAAGGGGATGTTGGAGGATCGGTGGTCGGCTAGAGGGGGGTGAATAGCCCAATACGCGTGGTGGATGGAAATCGTACATTCGTCGTGTGCTCATCTACAATACTCGTTAATGCACAACGGAAATAATAGAAATATGAATACAAAAGACACAAGGACTAAAACAACACATGATATACGTGGTTCGGAACCATAGGGTTCCTACTCCACGGGGCGAGCTCAACGAGCTCTTGTTATGCATATGACACTAATAAAACTCCTTCTCGACAACACATCAGAGGTGAAGAAACCTCGTACAATAAATTACACTAAGTAATACAAGCAAATAAAAATACAAGAAGAAATACAAGTAAAGAATACTTTACAAAACTTCGCTTTGATCACTTGCTTGTTGCTTGCTTTGGATTGCTCTTGAAGGTCTGGAATGCAGCAACAATTCCCCTCTAAAATCGCCCCAAAATCTCTTACAAAATCATCCATCTTGAGCTCCATTTATAACCTGCATCGAGCTGATTTCATGCCAATCAGTCGACTAATCGTGACCATCAGTCGACTTGTCCTGTAGCCATTGTCTCACAACGACTCGATCCATGCCGGACAAGTTATAACGAATCCATCATTAGTCAACTAATCATGACCATCAGTCAACTAATGAACCCATAAGTCAAGTGCTCGTCGCGATCACTCAACTAGAAGACCTTTTGTGCCTGAATTCACCTCGATCAGTCGATTGCCCTCCCTCAGCAGTCGACTAATGGTGTCTACAGTTGACTGCCATCCCTTAGCAGTCGACTGTTCGGCCATAACTAGGTCAGTCGAACACCAGTCGAACACCGATCGAGTCCAATCAACCTAATCCAATCGACTGTTATCTATAGCAGTCGACTGATGTTGGGTAAAACCTCAAACACCAAGTTGTTTGAGCATCCAACAATCAGTCTTAGCCACTTGGCCAAGTCCACCTCATCCTCTCATGGAGTTCCTCACCGAAGCTCTCTTCCCTCGGTCTATGTCCCTCGGATGCATCAAGTGCATGGCTTTGCAATGTCATCCTTCTCATCTCTTGCCCTCGAAGTCTGCTTCCCTTGGGCCTCACTCCATTCGCTCCCCGTCCAACGGTTCCTCGGATTCACCAAGCGCACGACTTCGCAATGTCATCCTTCACCGACTCAAAGACCCCGAGCCTAGTAAACTTGCCAAGTCCTCAAGACTTCCCACACCAAGCCTCATGCTTGGATTTTCCATGCCAAGTCCCATGTTTGGACTTTCACCGCTAAGGCTATACACTTGGACTTACATGGCCAATCTATGTTGGACTTTCCCAACACCAAGCCCTATGTTGGGATTTTCCCAACACCAAGCCTCATGCTTGGACTTTTCAAAACCAAGGCTACACACTTGGATTTATGTGGCCAACCCATGTTGGACTTCCCATGACAATCCCATGTCATACATTTTGTCTAACATCAAAATACAGTTCGAGTCAAACTCGAGTCTGGTCAATCGTGACCTGGGTCAATTCCACCAACAATCACCCCCTTTTTGATGTTTGACAAAACCTCAAGCTCAAGTCTACCAATTATCCTCAATTGGCAATTCTCACATCCCAATAAGAATTCCAAATAACCCCAATTGGTAACTTCTCCCCCTTTTTGACATACAAAAAAAAGGTCCTCCCCAAGGGTATGAATGTCTCATATACAATGAGATCTTACAATCTCTCCCTTGGAGGAAAACACATGCCTTCAATCTTTCTAGTGATAAGTCCCATATCACTTAAGAGAGGCACTCTCCCAATTTTCCTCCCATGAGGAAAAATACACATCCATCTTCCCATGATGGATACCTCTCCCTAAAGGCTTGCTCCCCCTTGACCAATGTACCAACAATGTCCTTGTGGAGTCCCTAAGCCAATAGGAACACTTAAACAATCAAAATTAAGGCACAAGTTCAACATTGAACTTCCATACACCTTAAAATTGATACTCACCCTAAACATTTCTCCTAATCCATATCCAATGGATTTCCACCCTTTCTAATGCTCTTCAAAGCATGTCATAGGATTAGGAGTAGTTAGGGAACGAAAACATAGCTGAACATGGGCCTAACAACCATTGTTTACCTGAAATCAACCTGGGCAATCGACTCCTTCAGATACCAGTCGACTGCCATCCTCATCAGTCGACTAACCTCCATGGCAGTCGACTAATATCTACAGAATGTAGATTTCAATTATCAGAAATCAAATTCCAAAATTCATAAGTAAATATATATAGGTTGAAAAATCATGAAAATTCATATGTATATTACTTATTACAAATATTATGGGTAAAAAATATTTGAAAAATAAAATACCCATAAACTAGTGAGATTGGCACAAAGTTAAAAAAATGAGAAAAACCTCAATATTTGAGCCATCTTTGTATCACCTCATTCAATGGTGATTGCTATCAAAAGATAGACTTCACCAAGATTTTTCAAAATGATTTTAAAATATTTTTAAAATCTTTAATTCCATTTTCCTAAATATCTCACTTGTATCTAAATGTGTGAAACACATACAAGTCAAGTTCTTTAGTGAAATGTGAGTTTTAGTCATTAGGGTCTCATGCATTTTTCTAGACAACACTATTTGATTCTCTTATGTTATCCTTAACTCCATTTTATTTATGCATGAATGATGATTATGGCATAATGATAACATGAATAAATGCATGTGCCAAAATCATGATGTCATGGCATGTGATACATACTTAAGCATACATGACATATATAAATAACCCTAAATATGATCATGATATTTTATATGATAAAAATAAACATGATGTCATGTCATGGTATATGACAAATAAATATGAAAAGTAAAAAGATGAAGGTATTAGAATACCTAAAATTTAGTATTAGTTGTCATTTGTTATAATTAAATCCATTTTGCCATATGACCAACTATCTCCCTAGTGTGTCAAAAACCCAAAATGACACACAATGACTTCTAAGACCTAATTGTGTCAATTTATTTATTTTTCAACTTCTCAAAGCACATTGGCACATCCTAAAGTGTCAACTCTACCATGGCTAGGTTAACTACCCATCCACTTAGGGTTGACACACCCTAACCCATTTATCGTGAATCGATCACACTTCTAGGAATCCAATATCTATTGGAGCTCCTTGGGTTAACTAGATATTCACTAGGGATAACTTCTCTAGATACCTTCCTAATGACCCTTTTTGGCTTTGAAGCCTTAGTCAATTGGGTCTTTCCTAGGTCAACTCTAGAGGTGACCCCCTTTTGACCTTCTTAGTGGCTACCTTAGATTTTCTTGAGTCCCTAGCCACTAGACAAACACCATGGTTATTCTTAGGGATGACTTCCCTATTAACCTTGGTTTTTCTAGACTTAGATTTAGTTCCATAATCAAATGGAACATTATGGTAGGACTTAAGTTTGTAACCCAAACCTCTCTCGCCCTTAACCGGTTCTTGTCTCCTAGGTCTTAGATTTTGATCCTTTGACCCGATAATTGAGTTTGTCATAATTTTGAGGGTCTTTTCCAATTTTTTAAGCCTTGACCTCAAGGCTCGGTGTTGGTGCAGGGGCACCTAAGTCGAACCTATATTTTGATTATGGCAAAAGACGCAAAGTCAAGGTTATATTGTTATCTCACGAGCTGAATCAAGTGTGCAAAAAAGTGCTAAAGCTGGAGTTGAAGCCTAGCGACACCCGGAGGAAGCCGCGGTCGTTGGGCGACACTCGAGTGACTTCGGAGGGAGCCGAAGGAATCGAGTGGAAGGCCGGAAGCAAAAGCGACATGGTAAGTATCGAGGTAAGCTCGTGTGTGCGAGCGTAAGTGAGGTCGTATCCTCCTTACGGGGATGGTCTTAAGCGTAGATCCGACCAAAGACATCCCATCGATGGTCTAGGTCAAGATCGGACGGTCGAAGGCCGTCAAAATAATGTTTTCTTTGAGCTAACTTTGACTTGTAGCAAGCATCACATCGCTACCTTGGAGGACTCGCCGTCAATCGATCGCGCGGAGGTCGCGACTCGATCGATGCTGCCATCAATCGACTGATGATGGCCATCAGTCGACTGATGGTCAATGATCAGCTTCGAGGAGTCAAGGCTTATCACCCCATTTCAAGGAGATTGGTGCTCAATTGTGATTGACTAGGGTTCCTCTCGAAAAGGGGCTCAAAGGCTATAAAAGGAGGGTCAATCCTTGGGTTTCTTCATCAATTCCAAGCTTCCAAAAGCCTCCGCAACGCTACAACTCTCTGACAACGAAGTCTTTCTTCTCCGACGTCTAGGTTTAATTTTCTTTATTTTTTGTACGTCGGTATTAGCTTTATATCACTTGTTTATTTACTTGTTTCGGAGCTTTTATCGTAAACGAGGAGGAGTTCGTTTAGTGTTTTGCCCTCCGTGCGTGGTCAAGGACCACTAGGGCCTTCGAGTAGTAGCCGAAGGCTACGAACCAAGTAAAATATTTGTCTTCTCTTTTTATTTCTTATCTTTTCCGCTGCAAATTAATCATCTACTCGGTTTTTAAACGAACGAACAGAAAGAAAGTTTTAACGCTATTCACCCCCCCCTCTAGCGTTTCAAATCGATCCAACACTCGGTTCTCTAGTTATAATTTTCCCAATTTTGAATTTTCATTTTTTCTTTGGGAAGGACTCTTTCTAGGCATATGCCTAGACTTATTGGAGTTAATATCCAATTTTTCTTCAATTCTCCTAATGGACTCCCTAGGTAGAATTGGTCTAGAGTTATGGTTTCTAGGTTTGTCCTTAGGTAAATCAACATGCTTAGCACCTGGGCAAAAGTATCTATTCCTACTAGCATGCTTTTCATTAATAATAGCAAGTGAACTAAAATAATATCTAGCATGCTTGTTACCCTTAGAAATTGAAGGTGCATTAAATTTTACCTTAGGGTTAGCTTTGGAAGATCCCCCTACATGAGATGCCCCTTCTTCCTCCCCCTAGGGCATTGGCTCCTATAATGCCCCTTTTGATGCCATTTGAAGCACACCACATGCTCCTTGCTTCTAATTGTGGGGACACTGGTATCTTTCACCTTTGGCACCGATTGAGCCTTCTTAATCTTCTTGGGACACTTACTTATACAGTGTCCTTTCTCCCTACACTCAAAGCAAAATATGTGACTTTTATTTTTAAGTACAATGCATGAGTTACCTAGGGAGGTGGAAGCCTCTTGATCTTCACTTCACCCGGATGCAGATGCTTCTTCTCGTTCTTATTCCGGGATGGAAGACCTCTCCTCCCCCTCAATGCTAGAGGTGGAGGTTGTTAGAGAAATCAACCCATGTGATGAGGTTTTGATGTGTGTGGAAAAGGGTTTAATTTAGGATTATTATGGATTTAATATGTGCATTGAAGTCATGTAGGACTTAGTAATTCACACATGGATGTAGCATTGGCAAGATTCAACATCTCATGACTCGGTCCTTGAGTCTGTGAAAGATGCATTGCAGAAGTCATGTGCTTGGTGCATCCGAGGGACCGTCGGACGAGGAGCATTGGAGTGAAACCGAAGGAAGTAGATTTCAGGGCGAGACGCAAAGGATGGCACTCTGAAGTTGTGCATTTGGCGCATCCGAGGGACGTGGTCAGACGAAGAGAACTTCAAAAGTGAGGAACTCCAAGGAAATTAGAGTGAGCTATTGTAACCTAGGACCGGTAGCTCTTAGGTGATCTTGGCCAATTGGCTAAGTGTCGGATAGGTTTTACCGACACTAGTCGATTGTCATATCATGACAATCGACTGCTCCAAGTCGAATGTGTTCGACTGGTGATCAACTGGTGGTTTTTTGGTCTAGCAGTCGACTGCCAAGGAATGGCAGTCGACTGCCAGACTATCAGTCGACTTCCAAGGATGGCAGTCGTGGGCACAGAACCTTTCATAGCCGACTGATCAGTCGGCTATGAAGGCATCAATCGACTGATGGATACATCAGTCGACTGCCAATTCTCCCATTGGACTGCAACGGTCGGGATCGAACATATTCAAAAGCCATTGCAAAGCAACAGTTGATTGCCAAAGGCAGTAGTCGACTGATGGGTGGCCAACGGGAAGAAATCAACCTTCTCTATAAAAAGAGAGGGTTTGGGCCTTGGGGGAGCTAATGCTTTATTCTTAAACATCCTCACAAGTGCCCAAACAAATTTCACTCATCTTACTTGCATTTATTTCAATCTTATTTTCAGAAGAGAGATCTAGTAAGAAAATGTACCTAGCTTTGTGCAAAGGAGAGATTAGTGAAAGATTTTGGCATGATTCACTTGGAACGAATTGGTCCATGGATTAGCAGCAAGGTCGTGAACCACGTTAAATCTCTTTGTTAGCATTTGTCTCATTTCTTATTGCTTTGTCTTTATTGTTTATATTTCCTCTTGCGGTAACAAGTTTGTAGACGAGCAATCAACGAGCAAATTCCACCGCATACGCAAAAGAGGGCTATTCACCCCCCTCTAGCCGGCCACCGACAGTCCAACAAGTGGTATAAGAGCCAAGTCGCTTGTCATCGGACTAACCACTGCAAGAAGCACAATCAAGAGATGGCCGGCTCCAACATTCATCCGCTGGAGTTTGAAGGAGAATTCGCTTGGTGGAAAAAGCGAATGGAGGTATTCTTCGAGACCAATTTTGATATAATGCTCACTATGGAAAATGGTTTTGAAGTTCCTAGGGATGAAGAGGGGGAGCCACTAGAGAAATCAAGATGGACCAAGAAGCAAAGGGAGGAGCACTTGGCAAATTCAAAGGCAAAGCACCATTTAATCAATGTGCTTCCCCAACAAGAGATCAACCAGATTGGGGAGTGCTCAGGTGTCAAAGGGATGTGCGAAAGATTGGTAGAGCTTCATGAAGGCACTTCGGAAGGTAAATTAGCAAGAAGACACCTTCTCCGTGTAACGGCCATAAAATTTCCAGCAATTTTACGATAATTTTTGGCTTTACGATAATGGGCTTGATGTGGGCCTTTTTCGAAAAATAAAAGAAAATAGCCAAAAAGAGATGCAAGGCCTAGGAATTGAACCCCAAACCTCTAGAGATAGCCAAGCCCTATAGATTTACCCACTAACAAGAAGCCCAATAGGATTATATCATTAGAAGAAGAGGGGAAATTGTAGATAAGTGTGATGAGGGTAAATGAAGGGGCATGGAAAAGAGAAGAGAAACTTCTCTTCCTCCCTTTATAAAGAAGAGGGAAGTTTCCACTTGGCCACTTCTTCTTCTCTTCTTCATCCTCACCGAAAACCATCTCTCCCCCTCTCCATTTTCACCTTTGGCCGAACCTCATCCAAGCAAGGGAAGGCTAGTTCTTGGCTTCCATTAGGTCATCTACCAACTAAAAGCAAGCGAAGGATGTAAGATTCCCTCACCTGCAGTATATTAGTTTTGTAGGATAGGTTACATGAAAGGAATATGAAGTTTGTAGCCCTATATGTTTCGGCCAACTAAGTTTTTGGACTAGGATTCATGAAAATGCTACTAAGGAAATTTTTATAGGTTGTATGTTTCAAGTAGGAATCTTTAGGTGTCAAAAGTCCAAAGATTATAGCCATACATGTTTCGGCCAAGCAAAGCTTTTGGGGTTAGGGTTGCATGAACTTGATTCTAAGGTTATGTTCATAGACTGTATGCTTCAAGTAGGACTTTTAGGTGTCAAAAGTCCAAAGATTATAGCCCTACATGTTTCGGTCAACCAAGGCTTTTGGGGTTAGGGTTGCATGAACTTGATTCTAAGGTTATGTTCATAGATGGTATGCTTCAAGTAGGACTTTTAGGTGTCAACAATCCAAGATAATGGCCCTACATGTTTCGGCCAACCAAAGCTTTTGGGGTTAGGGTTGCATGAAAATGATTCTAAGGATTTGTTCATAGATTGTATGCTTCAAGTAGGAATTTTTAGGTGCCAAAAAGCCAAGTTTATAGCCTTACATGGTTCGGCCAACCAAGGCTTTTAGGGTTAGGGTTTCATGAAAACACCCCTTTATGAAGTTATGTTATGTTGTATGCCTACATGAATGAATTTAGGTGACAAGAATCAAATTTTAGTACCCCCCTACAAGTTTCGGCCAACCTTGGGTTTAGGGTTAGGGTTTCATGAAAACACCCCCTTATGAAGTTATGTTAGGTGGATGCCTTTAATATGCCTATGTGATGAACATGTTTTATCATTTAATATGCCAAGAAATGTGTTTATGAAATATGCCTATGTGATGAACATGTTTTATGATTTAATATGCCAAGAAATATGTTTATGAAATATGCCTATGTGATGAACATGTTTTATGATTTAATATGCCAAGAAATATGTTTATGAAATATGCTTATGTGATGAACATGTTTTATGATTGAATATGCCAAGAAATATGTTTATGAAATATGTCTATGTGATGAACATGTTTTATGATTTAATATGCCAAGAAATATGTTTATGAAATATGCCTATGTGATGAACATGTTTATGATGTAATATGCCATGAAATATGCCTATGTGATGAACATGTTTTATGATTTAATATGCCATGAATATGTCTATGAATTATGCTTATGTGAAAAACATGTTTATGCTTTAGGACCCCTTTAGGGTACTCTCATGTTATGAATGCATGTATGCTATGAAATGTCTAAGATGGAGATGCTTCCCTTTCAAGTAGGGATTAAGAGCTCTCCTTATGATAAGATAAGATGGAGATGCTTCCCTTTCAAGTAGGGATTAAGAGCTCTCCTTATGATAAGATAAGATGGAGATGCTTCCCTTTCAAGTAGGGATTAAGAGCTCTCCTTATGATAAGACAAGAAAGAAAGGAATTAAGTATTTTACTTTGTAAGATGTTAAGTACCCGACCCGTCAGGTGGTCGTTAATCAAATCCATAGGGACATAAGAAGACGTAAGAGGTCTTGCCCTGGTAAGACGTAAGAGGTCTTGCTCTAGTAGGTCTAGTGGCTCGCTACCCCAGCCTATTAGGGAACGCGCATTATGTGGTACTTAACCTGGGGCCCCCCAATCAAGTTATGATTATGTTGAAGTACCTATATATATATGTTTTGAAAAGAAAAGACTTGTATGAAATTATGAATGCTCATGTCAAGTTTAAGAATGCTTATGATTATGTCCTTAATGCTTGTTTATGATTTATGAAATTATGAATGCTTATGTTAAGTTTAGGAATGCTTATGATTATGTCCTTAATGCTTGTTTATGATTTATGAAATTATGAATGCTTATGTTAAGTTTAAGAATGCTTATGATTATGTCCTTTATGCATTATTATGATTTATGAAATTATGAATGCTTATGTCAAGTTTAAGAATGCTTATGATTATGTCCTTAATGCTTGTTTATGATTTATGAAATTATGAATGCTTATGTTAAGTTTAAGAATGCTTATGATTATGTCCTTTATGCATGATTATGATTTATGAAATTATGAATGCTTATGTCAAGTTTAAGAATGCTTATGATTATGTTCTTAATGCTTGTTTATGATTTATGAAATTATGAATGCTTATGTCAAGTTTAGGAATGCTTATGGTTTAATTTATGCCCTGCTTAGACTTAATTATGTTAGCATGCTATGTAAGTTGTATGCCATGCTTATGTTTTCATTACGTTGATAAGTAGATGCATAGTGCTATTATGAAATACTTATGCTAATTATGCTAGTATGCACCGGTTTTCTAATTGTTTGATGAAGTTTGTGGTTTTTGTGAGTAGGCAAGAATCTTACTAAGCTATATGCTTATAGTTTATGTTGTCCATATACTGCAGATAAAGGAACTTGAACTAAGAGGAAGTAGCAGGAGGGGCCAAGTGTGTGTGATAGTGGCATGGTGGAAAGAGACCCTATTACTATCCGCTTATATTTCTATGCTCAGTGAACACCTTAAGACATTTGCTTCCGCTTATAAGACCTATGATTTATTAGTACCATGTTGAATGTTGCTTAGTTATGTTACTGTTCAATTACTTATGAAAGGTTGATATGTTAGAACTCATGAATGCATCCCTATGTTATGCATGGGATAAAATGAGATAAGATATGGAACATGCTAATTATGAATATGATATGTGATGCATGCATAAAGAAGGTTTATGTCATGATAACCTGTCTAAGTATGTAGATTGTGAAATGATCCCTATACGATATGTTATAAGAAAAAACAAAGTAGCGCCGCCCTGAGAGCAGATAAGGGCGGGCGTTATAGGTTGGTATCAGAGCGGGTTCACCTTTCCACTATCACACATCAAGCCTCCTTCCTGCTATTTCCAAGTAAGTAACTTTATGCATACCTAAGTTTCTTTTATAATGAAGAGTGTCTTCTATCTAGTTTGAAATAATACCTCATCATGTTTTAGTAGAATGGAATCACACTCGTGATTTAGATAGAAATAATACCTCGTCATGTTTTAGTAGAATGGGACCATACTGGTGACTTAGATAGTAATGATACCTTACCAAGCTTTATATGATGGAAACATGTCTCTAACCCAGAAATACCACTAAAAAAAAATCCTAAAATTAGAATGGGACCATACTGGAGACTCGAGCAGCAGGAGTTTCCGTTACTGGACAATTATCGGATATTGGCCTTAGTATGCTCTTTGCCGAATGATTTCATGGTAGTTACACATCACGTATGGGGCCGCTATGAAGGGCGGATAACATATGCTGAGTTGTGCTGGGAACTACGGGAGCACAAGGTTCAAGAGAAGCCTGTGGTAGAGAATCCGATGGTAGCTGGCCTCGAGCAGAATGAAGAGAGTTCTATAAACCGTCAACTTATTGGCCAGCCTGAGACTACCCTAGGGAGGCCAAGGAAGATAGGACTAAAAATAATTACAACTGCACTGGGGTTTGTCATAGTGGGAGTCGTAATGAGCTATCTTCTCAAGTAGTTTTCATTTAGATTAGAAATAAGAAATGTTATATGTTAACATTTTTCCTTCTTGTCTGAAAGTATGAATAAGAGATGATAAGTTCGTTTCTTTTGACGTTACTTATGAATTCATAGTTATGCCCTTCGGAGTAACCAATGCTCCTGCGATGTTCATGGACCTGATGAATCGAGTATTCTCGGCCTTCCTCGACAAATTTGTAATCGTTTTCATCGACGATATTCTTATCTACTCGAGAGACCGAGAAGAGCATGCTGAACATCTGAAGACAGTACTACAGATTCTTCAGAAAGAGAAACTATATGCGAAATTCTCCAAATGTGAGTTCTGGCTTGATCAAGTGTCATTCTTGGGCCATGTCATCTCTAAAGAAGGAATCATGGTAGACCCAATAAAGATTGAAGCCGTGAGGAACTGGAATAGGCCAAGGGATGCGAGTGAAATCAGAAGTTTTCTCGGGCTAGCCGACTATTATAGGAAGTTTGTAGAGGACTTCTCTAGAATTGTAGCCCCTATGACAACCCTCACCCGAAAGGACCAGCAATACAAATGGACTGAGGACTGTGAGAGGAGTTTTACGGAACTGAAGAGGAGACTAACCAGCTCTCCCATTCTGACTCTCCCTGAAGATAATGAAAGCTTCGATATGTATAGTGATGCTTCTAAACTGGGGCTCGGAGCTGTACTTATGCAAAATGACAAGGTTATCGCTTACGCCTCTAGACATCTCAAGGAGCACGAAAGAAATTATCCTACCCATGACTTAGAACTAGCAGCCGTGGTATTCGCTCTGAAAATATGGAGGCACTACTTATACAGAGCTCGGTGCAGGATTTATACAGACCACCAGAGTCTGAGATATTTCTTCACTCAGAAAGACCTAAATATGAGGCAACGCAGATGGCTCGAGCTAGTCAAGGATTATGATTGTGAGATATTCTATCATCCCAGAAAGGCCAACAAAGTGGCAGATGCACTTAGCAGAAAGTCCGGTGCCGCTTTGATGTCCTTATCAATGCTATCTCAGCCCCTGAAAAGTGAAATAATGAATTACGGAATAGAGATTATTTCTGGACAACTTTCCACCATGACTATAGCACCGACATTGTTCGACGATATATTGGGAAAGCAAGATGGTGATGCAGACATCCAGAAGATCAAACAGGAAGTCCTGGAAGGAAGGGATAATGGATTCCACATTTCCGACAGCGGGCTATTATACCTCCGGGACCGACTATGTATTCCGGATGATCCGGAACTTCGGAAGAAGATACTCGAGGAATCCCATGGAACACCTTATACCATGCATCCTGGATCTACAAAAATGTATCAGGAATTAAGAGATAAATTTTGGTGGTCCGGCATGAAAAGGGATGTGGCTCAGTACGTTAACACCTGCCTGACCTGCCAGAGGGTTAAGGCAGAACACCAGAAACCTGGAGGACTACTACAGCTGATACATATTCCACAATGGAAATGGGAAGAAATTTCTATAGATTTCATCTCGGGACTACCCAGAACAACAAATGGTTATGATGCTATATGGGTAATCATAGACCGGTTGACAAAGTATGCCCATTTCCTGGCAATTAAGACGACCTATCCGGTTGAGCAGCTAGCTCAATTATATGTCAAGGAAATTATCAGATTACATGGAGTGCCTAAGGCTATTATTTCTGATCGTGATGGCCGTTTTACCTCCCATTTTTGGGAATGTGTTCAGAAGGCTCTTGGCACTAAGTTGAGATTCAACACTGCGTTTCATCCTCAGACCGACGGTCAGACAGAAAGAGTGAACCAGGTGCTGGAAGACATGTTGCGAGCTTGTGCTCTAGACTTTAAGGGGAGTTGGTGTCGATATCTGTGCTTGGCAGAATTTGCTTACAACAACAGTTACCAGGCTACTATTGGAATGGCACCATATGAAGCTCTATACGGGAGAAGATGCAGGTCTCCTATCTGTTGGTACGAGGCTGGTGAAAGGAGGGAAATGGGTCTTCAGGCCGATATTATTGACGATACCACCCGAGCTATATAGAATATCCGTCATAGAATCGAAACTGCTCAGAGCCGACAAAAGAGCTATGCTGATATGCAGCGTAGACCGTTAGAATTCAAAGTCGGGGACCTGGTATTCCTCAAAGTGGCCCCTATGAAGGGAGTGATGAGATTCGGAAGGAAGGGTAAACTGAGTCCACGCTACGTGGGACCATATCCGATATTGCAGAGGGTTGGCAAGGTAGCTTACAAGCTGGATCTGCCTCAAGAGATGTCAGCTATACACAACGTGTTCCATGTCTCTGTGCTCAAGAAATACTTATCCAGTGCGGACCAAGTGATCGAGCCACAAACCGTACAAGTTCAAGAGGACCTGAGTATGGAAAGTCGGCCTTTCTAGATACTAGACCGAGAAGTCAAGAGGCTAAGGAACAAAGACGTGCCCTTAGTAAAGGTCCTGTGGCAGAATCAACGATACGAGGAAGCAACCTGGGAACGCGAGGAGGACATGAAGCAGAAGTACCCAGAATTGTTTTAAGTTTTGAGGACGAAACTTTTTCAAGGTATAAGGGATTATAACGCTCGTAAAATTTCCAGCAATTTTACGAGAATTTTTGGCTTTACGATAATGGGCTTGATGTGGGCCTTTTTCAAAAAATAAAAGAAAATAGCCAAAAAGAGATGCAAGGCCTAGGAATTGAACCCCAAACCTCTAGAGATAGCCAAGCCCTATAGATGCACCCACTAACCAGAAGCCCAATAGGATTATATCATTAGAAGAAGAGGGGAAATTGTAGATAAGTGTGGTGAGGGTAAATGAAGGGGCATGGAAAAGAGAAGAGAAACTTCTCTTCCTCCCTTTATAAAGAAGAGGGAAGTTTCCACTTGGCCACTTCTTCTTCTCTTCTTCATCCTCACCGAAAACCATCTCTCCCCCTCTCCATTTTCACCTTTGGCCGAACCTCATCCAAGCAAGGGAAGGCTAGTTCTTGGCTTCCATTAGGTCATCTACCAACTAAAAGCAAGCGAAGGATGTAAGATTCCCTCACCTGCAGTATATTAGTTTTGTAGGATAGGTTACATGAAAGGAATATGAAGTTTGTAGCCCTATATGTTTCGGCCAACTAAGTTTTTGGGCTAGGATTCATGAAAATGCTACTAAGGAAATTTTTATAGGTTGTATGTTTCAAGTAGGAATCTTTAGGTGTCAAAAGTCCAAAGATTATAGCCCTACATGTTTCGGCCAAGCAAAGCTTTTGGGGTTAGGGTTGCATGAACTTGATTCTAAGGTTATGTTCATAGATTGTATGCTTCAAGTAGGACTTTTAGGTGTCAAAAGTCCAAAGATTATAGCCCTACATGTTTCGGTCAACCAAGGCTTTTGGGGTTAGGGTTGCATGAACTTGATTCTAAGGTTATGTTCATAGATGGTATGCTTCAAGTAGGACTTTTAGGTGTCAACAATCCAAGATAATGGCCCTACATGTTTCGGCCAACCAAAGCTTTTTGAGTTAGGGTTGCATGAAAATGATTCTAAGGATTTGTTCATAGATTGTATGCGCTTCAAGTAGGAATTTTTAGGTGCAAAAAACCTAAGTTTATAGCCTTATATGGTTCGGCCAACCAAGGCTTTTAGGGTTAGGGTTTCATGAAAACACCCCTTTATGAAGTTATGTTATGTTGTATGCCTACATGAATGAATTTAGGTGACAAGAATCAAATTTTAGTACCCCCCTACAAGTTTCGTCCAACCTTGGGTTTAGGGTTAGGGTTTCATGAAAACACCCCTTTATGAAGTTATGTTAGGTGGATGACTTTAATATGCCTATGTGATGAACATGTTTTATGATTTAATATGCCAAGAAATGTGTTTATGAAATATGCCTATGTGATGAACATGTTTTATGATTTAATATGCCAAGAAATATGTTTATGAAATATGCCTATGTGATGAACATGTTTTATGATTTAATATGCCAAGAAATATGTTTATGAAATATGCCTATGTGATGAACATGTTTATGATGTAATATGCCATGAAATATGCCTATGTGATGAACATGTTTTATGATTTAATATATGAATATGTCTATGAATTATGCTTATGTGATAAACATGTTTATGCTTTAGGACCCCTTTAGGGTACTCTCATGTTATGAATGCATGTATGCTATGAAATGTCTAAGATGGAGATGCTTCCCTTTCAAGTAGGGATTAAGAGCTCTCCTTATGATAAGATAAGATGGAGATGCTTCCCTTTCAAGTAGGGATTAAGAGCTCTCCTTATGATAAGATAAGATGGAGATGCTTCCCTTTCAAGTAGGGATTAAGAGCTCTCCTTATGATAAGACAAGAAAGAAAGGAATTAAGTATTTTACTTTGTAAGAGGTTAAGTACCTGACCCGTCAGGTGGTCGTTAATCAAATCCATAGGGACATAAGAAGACGTAAGAGGTCTTGCCCTGGTAAGACGTAAGAGGTCTTGCTCTAGTAGGTCTGGTGGCTCGCTACCCCAGCCTATTAGGGAACGCACATTATATGGTACTTAACCTGGGGCCCCCCAATCAAGTTATGATTATGTTGAAGTACCTATATGTATATGTTTTGAAAAGAAAAGACTTGTATGAAATTATGAATGCTCATGTCAAGATTAAGAATGCTTATGATTATGTCCTTAATGCTTGTTTATGATTTATGAAATTATGAATGCTTATGTTAAGTTTAGGAATGCTTATGATTATGTCCTTAATGCTTGTTTATGATTTATGAAATTATGAATGCTTATGTTAAGTTTAAGAATGCTTATGATTATGTCCTTTATGCATGATTATGATTTATGAAATTATGAATGCTTATGTCAAGTTTAAGAATGCTTATGATTATGTCCTTAATGCTTGTTTATGATTTATGAAATTATGAATGCTTATGTTAAGTTTAAGAATGCTTATGATTATGTCCTTTATGCATGATTATGATTTATGAAATTATGAATGCTTATGTCAAGTTTAAGAATGCTTATGATTATGTCCTTAATGCTTCTTTATGATTTATGAAATTATGAATGCTTATGTCAAGTTTAGGAATGCTTATGGTTTAATTTATGCCCTGCTTAGACTTAATTATGTTAGCATGCTATGTAAGTAGTATGTCATGCTTATGTTTTCATTACGTTGATAAGTAGATGCATAGTGTTGTTATGAAATACTTATGCTAATTATGCTTGTATGCACCTGTTTTCTAATTGTTTGATGAAGTTTGTGGTTTTTGTGAGTAGGCAAGAATCTTACTAAGCTATATGCTTATAGTTTATGTTGTCCATATACTGCAGATAAAGGAACCTGAACTAAGAGGAAGTAGCAGGAGGGGCCAAGTGTGTGTGATAGTGGCATGATAGAAAGAGACCCTATTACTATCTGCTTATATTTATATGCTCAGTGAACACCTTAAGACATTTGCTTCCGCTTATAAGACCTATGATTTATTAGTACCATGTTGAATGTTGATTAGTTATGTTATTGTTCAATTACTTATGAAAGGTTGATATGTTAGAACTCATGAATGGATCCCTATGTTATGCATGGGATAAAATGAGATAAGATATGGAACATGCTAATTATGAATATGATATGTGATGCATGCATAAAGAAGGTTTATGTCATGATAACCTGTCTAAGTATGTAGATTTTGAAATGATCCCTATACGATAAGTTATAAGAAAAAAAAAGTAGCGCCGCCCTGAGAGCAGATAATGGCGGGCATTACACTCCGCTCCCAACTCAACAACATCAAACTCGATAAAGGGGAGAAGGTATTATCACTACACTTTAGATTCAAAGAAATAATTAATGGATTGTCTAGTATAGGTTAAAAGCTCTCCAACCGGGATATGATTATGAAGGCTATAGATGCCTTTCCCCGGTCCACAAAATGGAGCTCCATGGTGGACTCCTTCTACATTTCGAAGAATTTAGAGGTGAGCATCCTAGAAGAATTCTTCTCCACCATGGAGTTACATGAAACAAGGCTTGAAGGAATAATTGAAGAACCAAGTATCAAACCAACGAGGGGAGTGGCACTAGTAGCCAACAAGGGGAAGAAAAAGGAGACTTCCTCCTCATCCGATGAAGACACCTCCTCCTCCTCCATGGATAGCACGGAAGAAGCATACATGGTAAGGAAGGTAAGACATGCACTTAAAAATTTTAAATTTAACAAATCTAATGAAAGGAGGAGAAGGCCGAGGCAAAAAATCATTTGCTACAATTGCCAAGGAGAGGGACATATAAGGGATGATTGTCCCCTTTTAAACAAGAGCAAAGAAGAAAGAAGGAAGAAAGGAGAAAAGAAGAAGGGGAGCAAGAAGGAGGAGAAAACCAAGGAGAAAGGGAAGGCTAAGGCACACAAGGCTACATGGGATGATCCATCATCATCATTCAAAGAAGAAGCCTTCACAAAACTTGCCCTAATGGCAATAGATGATTTGGACTCCACCTCCTCCAAGGAAGAAGAATGAAGCACTAGCGAGGAGGAGAGCTCGAGTGAAGGGGGGAGCATCCTCATCTTCATCCTCATCATCGAAAGAGGATTTGGTAAGTGAGGTAACGAATCTTCCTCCCAAGAAAATTATGTCCATGATATCTAGCTTAACTAAGGAATTGTTTAGGGCTAAAAGGAAAAATAAGAGCATCCTTGATGAAATTAAGGCCCTAGAAGAAAAGCTAGAAAAATCATATTTAAATGTAAATGATAATGCTTCCTCTAGTATCAATAATGCATGCTCACATGATGATTACATGTCTTTTAATGTTAATGATGCATGCATTGAGAAAAATAGGGTTTTAAGGAAAAAGGTAGACCATTTAACTAAGGCCCTAGAGAAATTCACTATAGGCTCCAACACATTGAACATGATCATGGGGAGCCAAAGGGCAAGCTTTAAAAAGAAAGGCCTAGGTTATAAAGGAAATAAAAATGAAAAGACCAATAATTGCCTAATTGCTAGGGGTCAAGCCAAAAATAAAACAATGGCTAGAAAATGGATCCCTAAGGAATTTTTGGTGAACCCTATAGGAAAGAATTTATATTGGGTTCCCAAATCCATCCTCAAGGGTTAGAAAAACCCTAGGTTAGTTAACCATAGTGAAATTTGTTTTACATCATATTATTTGGTTGACTTAGGATGGTGTGGGTTATAAATTTTTATCATAGTGTTGGGTGATGATAATGTATAACCCATGAATTAAATGGTTGAATCATGATTCATGCTTAATTTTATAATTTATAATCATGATATGAAATGATTGATAATTTATGATCATGATTGATAATTCTTGATGCATGTTCATAATTGGGTTTTTAGGATGATACTTAACCATGGGTAGAAATGCATGAAATTTGTGGTTATGTATAAATACCTTTAGGTTCATCTCACACTCAATATAGGCTAACTTGATTAAGAACATAGCAATGGGTGAGATGATAGGAAGATACAAATGGTCCACTAATGCTTATGGCATTTAGATGGGTCATTAAGTGTATCAATAGAGCAATCATAGACCAACTATGGGGAAAGATAATGTTGAATCAATGAACATATTTCCCATAAACCATAGTTGGATATTTTAAATGATTTAAAAACATTTCATGTTTCATAAATAGTGAGTTCATGTTTTGAAAAATATCAAGGCAAAACTAGGTTTTAAAATGATACAAACTTTAGACATTTTTGCAACTTTTGAGTTTTGCCAAATTTTCAAAAATAAAATGAATTTTCATGAAAAATCAATTTTCACTGATAAAATAACTCACTAGAAATATGTACATCAAATTTCATTATTTTTTGAATTTCTTAGAATTTTTAATGCATTTCTGAAATTGGATTTCGAAAATCAAAATTTCTGAAAACTGGGTGTCAGTCGACTGGTAGTCTGAACCAGTCAATTGATGTACTGTGCACAAGCACAATAACTTGTTTTATTAGGTTTTGAATCTAAATTTGGTATTTTCTTCCATTAGACTTGATGTCATGCGTGTATAACATTTATATAATATTTTTGATGGTGTCAAAGGGGGAGAAATGAGTATGTTTAAGTTAATCATGCTAAAGGTAAAAATTTAGCATGTCTTAAGGGGGAGTTTTTATACTCATGTTATTTACATGCTTTCTTGCCTTATGTTTTTGTGTTAATGTTTTTACCTAACTTAAACGGATTGCCACACATTAAAAAGAGGGAGATTGTTAAGGCAATCAACCCATGTGATAAGGTTTTGATGTGTGTGGCAAAGGGTTTAAGTTAGGATTGTTATGGATTTAATATGTGCGTTGAAGTCATGCAGGACTTTGTAATTCGCACATGGATGTAGCATTGGCAAGATTCACCATCTCATGACTCAGTTCTTAAGTCGGTGAAAGATGCATTGCGGAAGCCATGCGCTTGGTGCATCCGAGGGAACGTCGGACGAGGAGCATTGGAGTGAAGCCGAAGGAAGTAGACTTCAGGGCGAAACGCGAAGGATGGCGCTCCAAAGTCGTGCGCTTGGCGCATTCGAGGGACGTTATCTGACGAAGAAAACTTCAAAGGCGAGGGACTCCAAGGGAATGAGAGTGAGCGATTGTAACCTGGGACGGGTAGCTCTTAGGTGATCTTGGCTAATTTTCTAAGTGTCGGATGGGTTTTCCCGACATCAGTCGACTATCATATCATGGCAGTCGACTACTCCAAGTTGAATGTGTTCGACTGGTGTTAGACTGGTGGGTTTCTAGCCTAGCGCGATCGCTTGAACTATCACCGATCCGCTTCAGATAACTGATCGATGAAGGCATGGCACAAAACCTCCCATAGCCGATTGATCAGTTGGCTACGGAGGCATCAGTCGACTGCCATGTCTCTCATTGGATTGCAACTGTCGGGATCTGACATGTTTAGAAGTCGTTGCAAAGACAGCAGTCGACTGCCAAAAGCAGCAGTCGACTGATGGGCGACCAACGAGAAGAAATCAGCCTTCTCTATAAAAAGAGAGGGTTTGGGCCTTGGGGGAGCTATTGCTTTATTCCTAAACATCCTCACAAGTGCCCAAATGAATTCCACTCTTCTTACTTGTATTTATTTCAATCTTATTGTAAGAAGAGAGATCTTGTAAGAAAAGGTTACATCCACCTAGCTTTGTGCAAAGGAGAGATTAGTGGAAGGTTTAGGCGTGATTCACTTGGAACGAATCGGTCCGTGGATTAGCGGCAAGGTTGTGAACCACCTTAAATCTCTTTGTTAGCATTTGTCTCATTTCTTATTGCTTTGTCTGTATTGTTTATATTTTCGCTTGCGCTAACGAGTTTGTAGACGAGCAATCAACGAGCGAATTCCATTGCATATGTGAAAGAGAGCTATTCACCCCCCTCTAGTTGGCCACCGACGATCCAACAGAGGTTTCCTCAAAGTCATCCACATCTTCGAATGTTGATGGCGATTCTTCAATATCCTCGGATCCGGATGTTGATGGACATTCTTCCTCAGCCTCCTTCTCATGGACCAATGTGGGCTCTTCATGAAATTTGACCACCTTGTCCCATAGGTCCTTAGCATCCCTATAATTACCTAATCTAGACCAAATATGGTTAGGAATCAAATCACTTAGCAATTTGATTACCTTGAGATTTGACTTGAAATCCTTGATTTGGTCCTTGTTCCATCTCGTCTTTTCAATTTGCCTATTGTCTTCATCCCTAGGCATTTAGAAACCATTTTCTAAAATTAGCATTAAAACAAAATCGGTTTTGAAGTATACCTCCATCCTTTTCTCCCACCAAGAAAAAACTCCATCGAATTTTGGTGGACGGATGTTGGATTCGGCCATCTTGTTATGCTTGTGTTTGCGATTAGTCCTTGACAAGCTCCTCGCTCTAATACCACTTGTTGGAGGATCAGTGGCCGGCTAGAGGTGGGTGAATAGCCCAATACGCGTGGTGGATGGAAATCGTCCGTTCATCACATGCTCATCTACAATACTCGTTAATGCACAGCGGAAATAATAGAAATATGAATACAAAAGATAGAAGCACAAATACAACACACGATATACGTGGTTTGGAACCTTAGGGTTCCTACTCCACGAGGCGAGCTCAACGAGCTCTTGTTATGTGCATGACACTAACAAAACTCCTTCTCGACAACACGTCGAAGGTGGAGAAATCTCATACTAGCAATTACACTAAGTAATACAAGCAAATACAAATACAAATACAAGAAGAAATACAAGTAAAGAACACTTTACAAAACTTCATTTTGATCACTTGCTTGTTGCTTGCTTTGGATTGCTCTTGAAGGTCTGGAATGCAGTAGCAATTTCCCTCTAAAATTGCCCCAAAATCTCTTGCAAAATCTTCCATCTCGAGCTCCAATTATATCCTACATCAAGTTGATTTCATGCTAATCAGTCGACTGGTCCTGTAGTCGTTGTCTCACAATGACTCAATCCACGCTGGACAAGTTCTAATAGATCCATCATCAGTCAACTGATCATGACCATTAGTCGATTGATGAACCCATCAGTCGAGTGCTCACCGCGATCACTCAACTGGAAGACCTTCTGTGCCCGAATTCACCCTGATCAGTCGACTGCCCTCACTCAGCAATCGACTGATGGTGTCTGCATTCAACTTCCATCCCTTAGCAATCGAGTGTTTGCCCAGAACCAGGTCAGTCAAACACCAGTTATACACCGGTTGAGTCCAATCGACCTAGAGAAATCGACTGCTACCTATAGTAGTCGACTGATGTCGGATAAAACCTCAAACACCAAGTTGTTTGAGCATTCAATACTCAGTCTTAGCCACTTGGCCAAGTCCACCTCATCCTCTCATGGAGTTCCCCATCGAAGCTCTCTTCCTTTTGCCTACGTCCCTTGGATGAACCAAGCGCATGACTTCACAATGTCATCCTTTACGTCTCTTGCCCTTGAAGTCTGCTTCCATTTGACCTCACTCCATTCACTCCCCATCCGGTGGTCCCTCGGATGCACCAAGCGCATGACTTCGCAATGTCATCCTTCACCGACTCAAGGACCTCAAGCCTAGTGAACTTGCCAAGTCCTCAAGACTTCCCACACCAAGCCTTATGCTTGGATTTTCCATGCCAAACCCCATGCTTGGACTTTCACCGCCAAGGCTACACACTTGTACTTACGTGGCCAACCCATGTTAGACTTTCCAAACACCAAGCCCTATGCTTGTATTTTCCTAACACCAAGCCCCATGCTTGGACTTTTCACAGCCAAGGCTACACACTTGGATTTATGTGGCCAACCCATGTTGGACTTCCCATGACAATCCCATGTCATACGTTTTATCTAATATCAAAATACAATTCGAGTCAAACTCGAGTCCGGTCATTCATGACCTGAGCCAATTGCACCAACAGGGGATCCCCTTTCTCCATTGCTCTTTGGATTTGTCATTGAGGTGTTGTCGAGATGGGTGAGGGTCAGCTCCATACTTCCCTCTTTCTATTTCCACTCAATGTGTAGGAAAGTTGGCATCACTCACCTAACCTATGCTGATGACTTGATGATGTTTGCTCGGGCAGATGTGAGTTCTATTACTATGTTGGTAGACTATTTGGAGAGGTTTAGAATGAGGCGAGTCTTAGGGGTAACCCGTTGAAGTCTCATATGTATATGGTGGGCTTGGATGATGCATTGAAGGTCAGGTTGCTTGGTATTATGGGATTTCAAGAAGGGACATTTCCATTCCGGTATCTTGGGATTTTATTAGTGGTCGAGAAGTTGCGAATTGCTAACTAGGGCCCTTGCTTGAGGTTTTCACAAGGAAGGTCAATGCTTAGCCAAAGCACACTTTATCTTATGCTAGCCGGTTGGAGTTGGTGGCTACGGTTCTTCAAGGGATAAAGTGTTATTGGCTTTCCATGCTCCCAATTCCTTGTGGGGTGATAAGGAAGATCCAAGGCATATGTCAGGCATTTGTATGGTTTTCTATGCATCTACCGACAACATGGAGTACTCAATGTCTTTCGTGTTAGTGCAGGGGCACTAGATAATCAAACCTAAGTATTGATAATGGCAAAGGATCAAAATTAAGTTATTATGGTTATCTTACATGCTGTGTTGAGTGTGAAGGAAATCTATTAAGCTAAGCTAAAGGGAGAATCTCGGGATGAGAAATCATGGTGGTCGGGTGGCACTAGGAGAACCTCAGAGAGTCAAGGAACCTCGGTGGTGACCAGAAGCTAAGTGATAGGTCAGGAGGACCAGAGGCAAGCACTAAGTGCAAAGTGATGGTAAGGTCATGTTCTCC
This sequence comes from Wurfbainia villosa, assembly GCA_025175895.1. NCBI lineage: Eukaryota > Viridiplantae > Streptophyta > Magnoliopsida > Zingiberales > Zingiberaceae > Wurfbainia > Wurfbainia villosa. Next base: position 28,698,246 of record CM045992.1, on the reverse strand, counting down.
ATACGGGGACGACTGTAGGCGACAATTCGAATAAGACTTCCAGAGGAAGGTCTAGGTCAAGATCGGACAGTAAGGGACCATTGGATTTATCATTTCGATGCTAACTCTGTGTTGCAGGTGAGTGATCAAGATGATAGTCGACTGAAGATAAGTGTCAGGCGATTGATCCTACTATCAGTCAACTGCTGAGGGAAATCAGTTGACTGATGGTCAAGCTGATCACCTCGAAGATAGTCAAGATAAGTGCCACAAAATGAGGGGTGATGTGGAGCTTTGACCCATATCTAAATCTCAACAAACTAGGGCTCAAAGGGATATAAAAGAAGAAGGACTTCACCTCTTCTCATCATCTAAGTTTTCTCCCAAAGTGCTCCAACAATACTAAGACTTCTTCAACAACTCAATGCTGTCGTAACGCCGACATCACACCAAACTTCCATTTCTTCATCGGTAGTTTTAATTTAATATTTCATTTTACTTTACTTCTGCTTTCCATTGCTAAGAGGAGAGGTAGACTTATTGCCTCTTCCTCTATCTTTTTGTTTGTAATTGTTGTCTCTTACCTCTAATGAAGAAGAGATTTTTCTAGTGGATTGCCCCATCGAAAGCGGTCTAGGATCGCAGGGCCTTAGACTAGCAACCTTTTGATTGTGAACCAAGTAAAAAGAAAAAGTGTCATTTTTCTTTTGTTTTACTTTTACTTTCACTATGCTACTCGTGGTTTTGACAAAAAAGAAAAAGATTTTATGTACGCTATTCACCCCCCTCTAGCATGTCTCTTCGATCCAACAATTGGTATCAGAGCGGGGGCACTCAGGTTCGGTGCAACCACTGATCTAGCAAGTTTTTTTTCTTTTTGTACTTTTTGTTTCTTAATTAATTTAAGTTTCTTTTATCCCACACTACTAATCCAAGACGAAGTCTTGAGATTTTCTCTTGTTCATATTGTTGTACAAGTTTTCATTTTGATGGCCCATCTTGAAAGGTTTAGCACCACCCGACCTCTGTTCTATAACAGAGATGACTTCCATTATTGGAAGGGTCATATGGAGTGATGTTGGGATGTATATTGAAAGCCTAGCCTTTGTATGAACATCTTCATTTTGAAATAAGAATCACATGATCATTGTTTGCATATTTATAGTTATGCATATTGTCTAATACTTTACATTATAGATAACATGGTGTGAGGTGTCAGACAGAAGATCATGTTATCAGTTCCTTGTAGAGTATAAGTAGAGGCTCACAACCAAGAGGGTTTTGGACAAACCATTGGCATAGTTGTAGTGTAAATTTGTATTGGTTTATCTTGACAATAGAATTACACTAGTACACTTTGTGTATTGAGCAAGAAAGATTTATAAGTGATTTAATTTATTGCTGACTACATAATTGAATCAGACCTTAGATATTATGATGTACATGCTCTTAATCTTGATATAATAATGGGCACATGTACTTAATATTTATTTCTTTGATTTACCAATGGGCGAGATTTATGAGTTAAATCGATAGGACCGGTAAGTTGAGAAATAATATTATTTATATGGTGTGTCGTTGATTATAGGAGGAAACCGTGTCCTATGTATTAGGATGATGATATCCCCTTGAGGACCTGATAAGGATCATATGTTGGGTTTCCGGCACCGCGGCGTGTGTGTGTTCGATCATATTTCGTAAACATGAGCACAGCGGAAGCAATTAAAAATAATAAATCTATATTTATTACAAAATACACAACACACGCATGCATATTACAACAAGTGTAGACATAACCGTAAATTAAAATTTGCAATAAAAGGAAATTAAACTACGTTATACCTTTCGTATGACGTGTAGCAGGAACGGCATCAACCGGAATGATCCTCGTAAGAATCGTCTCTATCCGTATCCACGCCGAGCTCCTCGGGATGACTTCACCAAGCAACGAGCTTCGTCTTCGTACGGGTTACTAGCCTCGTGTTGAAGACAACGTGATCGAGAGATGATCACGATCCGAATCCAAATTTGGACCTAAAAACAAGTCCTCAAGACTCGCTTCTCCGGAGAGGTATTCGTCAACCGTTTGACGAATCCTTCGTCCTCCACCTCAGAGGATTACCGAAGATCAAATCCCCGGTATGTTAGCCGCTGTCGGAGCACTAACCATCGTCCAAACGACGCTCCGACGAGAGGGGAAGAAGCTGTCCAGAAAACTGGACAGCTTGGTGGAGGAGTAGGCGCCGGCCAAAACAAGGAGAGAAAAAGCTCACCTTGATGCCAAACCTATAGGAGATCACCGGAGGGTCGCCGGAGGTTCACCGGCTGGAGCTTGGACGCCGGCAAGGGTCTTGGACGGTGGCACAAAGCTGGGCGGTGGCAGCTTGTAGTTGGGCGCCGAAAATTCCTCCAAGGAGTGGGCGGCAACTTCAAGCTAGGGTTTTGGATGATTAGTTAGGGTTTAACAATCCCTTAATCCCACTTTTATAGAGAACTAATTCTCTTAATGGTTAATGGATCATATCCATAAAGCCCGTTAACCCGCTCCATTAAGATAAGTTAAAATAAACCAAACCATGATGGTTTATTTTAAGTTAAAACGAACCGAACCAACTTTTGGTTCATTCGTTTAAAATAAACCAAACCCTTTGGTTTATTCTTATCCATTGGATTAGAACCAAACCATTTTGGTCCATCCATTACGCCTTCATAAGACGCAGCCCATCCACGCCTCCATTGCATCAAACGATTTCATGCTCGCTTTATGTTTGGTCCAACCAAACCTAGTTTCTCTCGGTCTGAGAATCCCATTCTCAAGCTCGTTTTAAATCCTTTGGATTACACTCGTTGTGCGTGTGACCAAATAGGTTCTCGGTTTATGTTGGTCATCTATAATTAACCATTAATTATAGAACGATCATGAGTGGCACCTAGTAGTACATCATGATCCCCAATTAACCGAAAAGATCAACGGTTGATCCCGAACTATTTCTGAAACCCTTCAGTAGCTCGAATGAATCGTGCCCCATTCCCTTCACTCATCTTATACCCACTTGGTTTAGGACATGGTCTATAGTGTTAGTCCCCACTAGGCTGACTACGTCACACCTAGCCCAAGTATCATTTCCTCGTCCTAAGGATTCTAGTTACTCCACATGTATCGAAGAGTACCTTACTCTAAACATGTATTGCTTTGGCCAAAGACTTTAGTAACAATCCGACGAGAGGCCATGGGTATACATCTCCTCGCAAGGAGTGGTGAATCTTTTATAGGCTATTCAAACACCTTCGATCACTTCGACTTATACCCAATCATCCCGGGTCCACATCTCCTTAGAGATGTTTGTTTAAGATGTCAAAGCATAAGTCTCCATGATCAAGATGACTTGAATACCGCAAGTCAAAGGAACATCGCACTTAAGCTACAGTAAGAACTTCATTGACATATCTATATATGCAGAGAACCATATGAAGGTTTACTGGTCACTCCAATGAACTAGTTACCATAACTAGCATCCACGATTAACTCCGGACATCACAATGTCTCCAGCCAGTGAGAATCAGCTGCTTGGATACACCAAGGAGTATACCTCGTGCTAGTCTCGACAGAATTGATGGTGTCCAAATCCATCAATTCATCGATTAGGGATAATTCCGATACATCACAATTACACATGTAGAGATACTCACTAGTTGTGATCCAATCACAAATTCTCTCATGCTGTGAATCGTATCGTGGACATTCAGTAAATGAGTTTAAGATCCAATCAAATACATAAAATATGTATACTCAAATAGTGAATCATCATTTATCATATAAATGGTTCATACATAAGGCGATTGCCTTAGGACATCTCTCATATATTACTAACAGACTCCCACTTGGCCTAATGCCAATCGCTACGGTATCCAATACCATAGTCTCTAACATGACCCTCAAACTTGCTTTGAGGTAATGCTTTAGTCAAGGGATCCGCTAAGTTCCTTTCAGTGGGAATTTTCTCGATTTGTATTTCGTTCCTACTGATGATCTCTCTGATAAGATGATAGTGATGAAGCACATGTTTGGATCGTTGATGAGACCTTGGCTCTTTCGCCTGTGCAATTGCTCCATTGTTGTCGCAGTAGACCGGTATTGCTTCAACAATGGCCGGAATCACACCAAGTTCATGAACGAACTTCTTGATCCAAACCGCTTCCTTTGCTGCTTCCGAAGCTGCAATATATTCTGCCTCAGTGGTAGAATCCGCTACAGTCTCTTGTTTGGAACTTTTCCAACTCACTGTGCCCCCATTCAAGGTGAACACGTATCCAGACTGAGACCTGGAATCATCCTTGTCTGTCTGGAAGCTGGCATCCGTATACCCGCGTATCACCATGTCCCCTTCTCCATATATTAGGAACACATCCTTAGTTCTTCTCAAGTACTTAAGGATCGTCTTAACAGCCGCCCAATGATCTATTCCTGGATCAGACTGGTATCTGCTCGTGACACTCAGAGCATACGATACATCGGGCCTCGTACATAACATAGCATACATGATAGATCCTATTGCGGATGCATAGGGAATCTTACTCATGCAAATCCTCTCGTCTTCTGTGCGCGGACACATAGACTTTGAAAGGTGTACCCCATGCCTGATGGACAGATAACCTTTCTTGGATTCCGACATGCTAAACCTCTTTAGCACTCGGTCTATATATGTAGACTGCGAAAGACCAAGCAACCGTTTCGATCTATCTCTATAGATCTTAATCCCAAGGATGTAGGTTGCTTCTCCCAGGTCTTTCATGGAGAATGTCTTGGATAACCAAACCTTCACTGACTGTAAGATTGACACATCGTTTCCTATAAGTAATATGTCATCGACATACAATACTAGGAACACGACTGCACTCCCACTAACCTTCTTGTACACACAAGGTTCATCTGGATTTTGTGAGAAATCAAACTTTTTGATTGTCTCATCAAAACGGATATTCCAGCTCCTGGATGCTTGCTTCAATCCATAAATGGATCGTCGCAATTTGCATACCTTGGTTTTATCAACCGATGTGAAACCCTCAGGTTGTATATACACGTCCTCGAGCAGGTTTCCATTAAGGAAAGCTATTTTTCACATCCATCTGCCATGTCTCATAATCATAATGAGCTGCTATGGCCAGGAGCATCCGAATGGATTTAAGCATAGCAACAGGCGAATAGGTTTCGTCATAATCAACACCTTGCTTTTGACGATATCCTTTCGCCACCAATCTAGCCTTATAGGTAATCACATTACCATCCATGTCGGTTTTCTTCTTGAAAACCCACTTGCACCCTATAGGATTTATGCCTTCAGGTGGGTCAACCAAGTTCCAAACTTGGTTTTCGTACATGGAATCCATTTTCGACTTCATGACACCAAGCCACTTATCCCTTTCTGAACTTGTTAGCACTTCTTCATAACTGGTAGGCTCCTCATCATCAATGAGTAACACGTCGTTCGATTCACTTACGAGAAATCCATATCTCTCAGGAATATTGCGTTTTCTACCAGATCTACGAAGATGTGGTGTTACAATAGGTCCAGCCGATTGCTCATCACTATGAGTTGTCGGTTGTTGTTCTTCACCAGGTATCTCATCAATGTCTATTTGAGTCTCTCGAGCCTCCTCAAGCTCGACGACACTCCCACTGTTTTCTTGCAAGAGAAACTCTTTCTCTAGAAACACAGCATGCCTTGAAACAAACACCTTTTGTTCCACAGGATGATAGAATTGGTAACCCCTTATTTCCTTAGGGTATCCAATAAATAGACATTTATCAGACTTAGCATCCAATTTGTCTGATACAGTCCGCTTCACATAAGCAGGACAACCCCATATCTTCAAGTAAGATACATGAGGTTTCTTACCATTCCATATCTCATATGGAGTAGTTGAGACTACCTTGGTAGGCATTCTGTTTAACAAGTAAATAGCTGTCTGAAGTGCATAACCCCAAAAGGACTTGGGAAGAGTCGCATGATTCATCATTGACCTGACCATGTCCAACAAGGTCCGGTTACGCCTCTCAGATACACCATTATGCTGTGGTGTATAGGGCGGAGTCCATTGAGACAATATACCATTGTCTCTTAGGTAATCAAGAAACTCTTGACTTAAGTATTCACCACCTCGATCCGATCGAAGTATTTTAATACTTTTGTCATGTTGTTTCTCTACTTCATTTCTGAATTCTTTGAACCTTTCAAAGGCTTCAGACTTGTGTTTCATCAAGAACACATACCCAAACCGTGAGTGATCATCGGTGAAGGTAATGAAGTAGCTATAGCCTCCTAAAGCTTGAGTTGACATAGGTCCACATACATCACTATGTATTAGACCTAGTAACTCTCCCACTCGTTCACCTTTTCCAGTAAAAGGTAACTTGGTCATCTTGCCTTTTAAGCATGATTCACATGTATCGTATGAATCCAATTCAAACGATTCCAGAATTCCATATCGGTGTAATTCGGACATACGTTTCTTGCTTACATGGCCAAGACGATAATGCCACATGTAGGAGTCTATTTGATTATCCTTTCGAGCACGCTTGTTGCTCGCTTCGATATTGCAAATGTCACTGGATACGTCCAACGTATAAACACCATTGCTTAAAGTTCCAGTCCCATAAAGAACCCCATTCAAAGTTATGTAACAACAATTGTTACTAAATTCAAATGGTACCCATTTCTATTTAAACAAGAAATAGAAATGATGTTCTTTATCAACGAAGGAACATAAAAGCAATTGTCCAGTTCTAAGACAAGTCCTTCAGGGAGTTTCAACAAATACATTCCGATGGCGAGTGCAGCAACCTTTGCTCCATTCCCAACACGTAAATTTGACTCTCCCTTGACGAGTCTTCTTCTATTCCTTAGCCCATGTATGTCATTACATATATGTGAGCCACACCCAGTATCCAATTCCCAAGTGTCTGAGGAAATAGAATGACAATCAATAAAGAAGATTTCTGAAGAAGATGGGGCATCCGATGCCTTATCCTTCTTCACGGACTCAAGATAAATCTTGCACTTTCTTCACAAATGGCTCTCCTTGCCATAATGATGGCAAGTGTCCCTTTGTGCTAGTTCTACCTTCTTAGCCTTTCTCTTCTTTCCCTTCTGCTGTTCTTTTGACCTCCTCTTAGAACCTTTCTTCGAGGAATCAACTAACAGTACTGTCCCCTGCTCATGCTTCTTAGAAGACTCCACAGTCTTCAGCATGTTGAGCAGTACCACAGATGAACCTTCTTGCATCTCATAGGTGAAGAGGAGCTTGGAGACTTCGAACCTTTCGAATCTCACTTGCTCATCAACCAACTCATAAAGATGAAGAACTACGATATGAGCATCCATATGCTCATGCTGCTTTCGTAGCTTGGGTTCCATCGCGGCTAGCATGATGCAACTTGTTAGTTCAGAATCACTCACATGTTTCTGATAGGCCAACAATTGATCCAAAGTTGCATTGTCACTAGGACGGGCGGGAAGAGGTGCTTCGAGGACATACACAAGCTTTTCACCTTGAGAACAATTCTCAAGTTTCTAAGCCAGTCCAAGAAGTTCAGCCCAGTCAATTTATTTGAATCCAAAATGGAATGCAAATTCAAACACATCATGATCAATATATTAACTTAGAAATACAAAACGAGCATATATGAGAAAACAATTTAAAATGCATCAATATACATTTATAAATCCCATTGATTTTTCGAATTTCAAAAACCTCAAAATCACTTCGGGAGATTGTAGGTTCATCTCCGAATGGGTTGATATCCATCATAGTTATGAACAACCTTGGAGAGAGTCCAACAAGCCATTCATAGCTACGACAGTAGGTATCATCTATACCGATTGCATATCACGTATATGCAACTATCACAATGTGCTATCAACTAATTGAATGTTCACACATACATTGGGTTGTTAACACATTAACAAGTATGCATCTTATGCATAGCACCCAACTTCACCTCCCTTAACATCGACCTTGGAGAGAGTCCAACAAGCCGATGCTCCAGGTTAAAGCCAACGCATTAATCAAGAATAGTTTTAATATGGTTAGAGCGCATTCAACCAATTAGCCCAGCTTGGAGAGAGTCCTACAACCAAAGCTAACGATTGACCTCTGACTCTTACCATATTAGTGTTAAACTATTCCATGGTTTGAACATGTTCGGGTTCGAGCCGGGCTTGGAGAGAGTCCAACAACCCAAACAAGAAACGGAACTCTGGTTCAAACCATATTAATGGAAGGTGTAGGCTTTAATATTGTTTAAAGGTTTTTATGTCTCATCCTCTTTGCATGCAAATAACTATTATCTACATGACATGGCATACATGGCATACATCTACATGTCACGACACGCATGACATTATGTTATGCATCTAATGCAATTACATGTCATACAATTATGTCATGTACAATATTTCCTTATATGTCATAACTATTTATGGAAATAAAATATGTTTAAGATTTGATTCTCCAAATCAAATCATAATTAAATTAGGAAATAAATTTCCAAATCCAATCACATATTTTATTCATGGAATTATTTGATTAAGGAAAATCTATTTAGGAAACCAATTTCCTAAATCTTCAAAACTACTTATGGAATTAAAATATTTTAAGATTTGATTTCCCAAATCAAATCATGATTAAATTAGGAAAAAAAATTTCAGAATCTAATCAAATATTTTATTTATGGAAAATATCAATTTCCATAAATACTTCCAACTTTCCAAAAGTGGAAGATTTCCATAAATACTTCTAGACTTTCCAAAATTAAAAATTTCCATAAATACTTCTAAATTTCCAAAATTTAGAAAATTTCCAGAAATACATTATGACTATCGCAAAACCATTTTTACGATTATGTCGAAACACAACCTGGGCTCAGATACCACTGTTGGGTTTCCGGCACCGCGGCGTGTGTGTGTTCGATCATGTTTCGTAAACATGAGCACAGCGGAAGCAATTAAAAATAATAAATCTATATTTATTACAACACACACAACACAGGCATGCATATTACAACAAGTGTAGACATAACCGTAAATTAAAATTTGCAATAAAAGGAAATTAAACTACGTTATACCTTTCGTATGACGTGTAGTGGGAACGGCATCAACCGGAACGATCCTCGTAAGAATCGTCTCTATCCGTATCCACGCCGAGCTCCTCGGGATGACTTCGCCAAGCCACGAGCTTCGTCTTCGTACGGGTTACTAGCCTCGTGTTGAAGACGACGTGATCGAGAGATGATCACGATCCGAATCCAAATTCGGACCTAAAAACAAGTCCTCAAGACTCGCTTCTCCGGAGAGGTATTCGTCAACCGTTTGACGAATCCTTCGTCCTCCACCTCAGAGGATTACCGGAGATCAAATCCCCGGTATGTTAGCCGCTGTCGGAGCACTAACTGTCGTCCAAACGACGCTCCGACGAGAGGGGAAGAAGCTGTCCAGAAAACTGGACAGCTTGGTGGAGGAGTAGGCGCCGGCCAAAACAAGGAGAGAAAAAGCTCACCTTGATGCCGAACCTATAGGAGATCACCGGAGGGTCGCCGGAGGTTCACCGGCTGGAGCTTGGACGCCGGCAAGGGTCTTGGACGACGGCACAAAGCTGGGAGGCGGCAGCTTGTAGTTGGGCGCCGAAAATTCCTCCAAGGAGTGGGCGGCAACTTCAAGCTAGGGTTTTGGATGATTAGTTAGGGTTTAACAATCCCTTAATCCTACTTTTATAAAGAACTAATTCTCTTAATGGTTAATGGATCATATCCATAAAGCCCATTAACCCGCTCCATTAAGATAAGTTAAAATAAACTAAACCATGATGGTTTATTTTAAGTTAAAACGAACCGAACCAACTTTTGGTTCATTCGTTTAAAATAAACCAATCCCTTTGGTTTATTCTTATCCATTGGATTAGAACCAAACCATTTTGGTCCATCCATTACGTCTTCATAAGACACAGCCCATCCACGCTTCCATTGCGACTGAAACGATTTCATGCTCGCTTTATGTTTGGTCCAACCAAACCTAGTTTCTCTCGGTCTGAGAATCCCATTCTCAAGCTCGTTTTAAATCCTTTGGATTACACTCGTTGTGCGTGTGACCAAATAGGTTCTCGGTTTATATTGGCCGTCTATAATTAACCATTAATTATAGAACGATCATGAGTGGCACCTAGTAGTACATCATGATCCCCAATTAACCGAAAAGATCAACGGTTGATCCCGAACTATTTCTGAAACCCTTCAGTAGCTCGAATGAATCGTGCCCCATTCCCTTCACTCATCTTATACCCACTTGGTTCAGGACATGGTCTATAGTGTCAGTCCCCACTAGGCTGACTACGTCACACCTAGCCCAAGTATCATTTCCTCATCCTACGGATTCTAGTTACTCCACATGTATCGAAGAGTACCTTACTCTAAACATGTATTGCTTTGGCCAAAGGCTTTAGTAACAATCCGACGAGAGGCCATGGGTATACATCTCCTCGTAAGGAGTGGTGAATCCTTTATAGGCTATTCAAACACCTTCGATCCCTTCGACTTATACCCAATCATCCCAGGTCCACATCTCCTTAGAGATGTTTGCTTAAGATGTCAAAGCATAAGTCTCCACGATCAAGATGACTTGATTACCGCAAGTCAAAGGAACATCGCACTTAAGCCACAGTAAGAACTTCATTGACATATCTATATATGCAGAGAACCATATGAAGTTTTACGGCTGGTCACTCCAATGAACTAGTTACCATAACTAGCATCCACGATTAACTCCGGACATCACAATGTCTCCAGCCAGTGAGAATCAGCTGCTTGGATACACCAAGGAGTATACTGTTGGGAATTCTTGTATGCCAAATGGCATATGCGCAATGGAAAATAGGATCCCTTCCAAGTGATCCATGCGAAAGCAAACTCGTATAAAATAAATTTCTCTAAACCAAACCTATCTTATAGGAGAGGATTACCTTTGTTGTGTGCCCTTTGTTAATCCCGCTTTTCCTTTTGTTTGTGTTGGATCTTTTAGCACGTTCAAGTGTCCGTGCCTCTATACGTATCCACACGAGCAAGCTCTTGTCTCACAAGAGAAACTAGAAGAGCTCTCCTTTACTTCTTGCTAGAGAAGTCCCTAAAGGAGAGGAATCTAGGGAAGAAGAGAAAGGAGGAAGAAGACTACTCTTCTTGCTAGCCTATGTAGGAGATCGGATGGCCGGCTAGAGGGGGGTGAATAGCCCTCGTTCGTTTGGATGTCGGTATTTGCTCGTCTTCGTCGTGTGCTTGTCTACGATTGTTGTTAGCGCAGCGGAATACTAATACAAATATGAATACCAATAACAAATACAATCACATGCAAATACACATGATATACGTGGTTCGGAACCGAACGGTTCCTACACCACGGGCGAGCTCCTCGAGCTCTAGTTATGCGCACGGCACTAACTATAACACTCCTTTTCGACTACACGTCGGAGGTGGAGAAACCTCTCACAAGCAATTACACTAAGTAATGAATTACAAGCAATACAAAGACAAATACGAAATACACGTAAAGAACACTTTACAACGCTTGCTTTGAACCCTTTGCTTGTTGCTTGCTTTAGATGGCTCTTGAAGGTCTGGAATGCAGCAGCAATTCCCCTTCAATAGCTTCACAAAAGTCTTGGCGAAATCCTCCAACTCGAGCTCCATTTATAACCTGCATCAAGCTGTTTTCGCGCCCATCAGTCGACTGCCAAAAGGCCCCAGTCGACTGCCCCTGTGTCCGTTGTCTCACAACGGTCAGATCCACGTCGGACAAGTTCCAACGGATCTCCTACGATCATTGCCCGGTGGCGGTCGGCCCGATGACCTAGTAGTCGATCGCCCGCCGATCGGCTACGGAGCGTTCTGCTCCGACACTTCCATCGATCATTGCCATCCCATGGCGATCATGCTATCGGCGATCATTGCCCGATCCATGGCGGTCGCGCCAAGCACCTAACGCCGCCTTACACGGTCGAACCCTAGTCGACTTGGACGATCGGCGGCACCTATGCGGATCATTGCCGTCGGGCAAACCTCAAACACCAAGTTGTTTGAGCCTCCGACACTCAGTCTTAGCCACTTGGCTAAGTCCACATCCCTCATGGAGTTCCCCACCGAAGCTCTCTTCCCTCGACCTACGTCCCTCGGATGTGCCAAGCGCACGGCTTCGCAACGCCATCCTTCTCGTCTCATGCCCTAGAAGTATGCTTCCCCTTTGGGCTCACTCCATTCGCTCCCTGTCCGGCGGTCCCTCGGATGCACCAAGCGCACGGCTTCGCAATGCCATCCTTCACCGACTCAAGGACCCCGAGCCTAGTGAACTTACCAAGTCCTCAAGACTTCCCACATGCACCAAGCGCACGGCTTCGCAATGCATTTCTCACCAAGCACCAAGCACACGACTTCGCAATGCTTTGGATTTCCCATGCCAAGGCTTCCCCCTTGGACTTTAACACCAAGCTCCATGCTTGGATTTTCCATGCCAACCCCATGTTGGACTTTCCCATGACAATCCCATGTCATGAGTTTTGTCTATCATCAAAATACCAACAAGGTACTGCTCGAGTCAAACTCGAGTCAACCTGGGCCGATTGCACCAACAATCTCCCCCTTTTTGATGATTGACAAAACTACCATCTCAAGTCTACCAATTCTCCCATATTGGCAATTCTCATATCCCAATGAGAATTCCAACGAACCCTAATTGGTAACTTGGTAACTTCTCCCCCTTTTTGACAATACATCAAAAAGGTCCTCCCCAAGAGTATGAATGTCTCATATCCCAATGAGATCTTACAATCTCTCCCTTGGAGGAACACATGCCTACAATCTTTCTAGTGATCCCATATCACTTAAAGAGAGGCAACCCAATTTCCTCCCATGAGGAAATACACATCCATCTTCCCATGATGGATACCTCCCCCTAGAGGCTTGCTCCCCCTTGACCATTGTACCAACAATGTCCTTGGAGAGTCCCTAAGCCAATAGGAACATTAACCAAATCAAAATTGAGGCAAAGTTCAACAATGAACTCTCTTCCACCTTAAGGTTGATACTCACCCTCAACCCAACTCCTAATCCATATCCGATGGATTTCCACCCTCTCTAATGCTCTCCCAAGCATATCCTAGGGTTAGGAGTGGTTAGGGAACCAAAACATGCTGAACATGGGCCTAACCAATAAGATTTACCCGAAATCATCAAATCAAATCGGGCCATTGCCACTTCCCATCATCGATGATCGCTATCCATGGCATCGATCGATAATCAGATTCGCAGCAAAGATTTCGTAAATGGATTTTCAAATTCATAAGTAAATATACATAAGTTGATAAATATTGAAATTTGGTATGTATATTACTTATCACAAACATTATGGGTGAAAAATATTGGAAAATTATTTTACCCATTAAATTAGGAGATTGATACAAAGTTCAAAAGTTTAGAAAAACTTCAATAAAGAGCCCTCTTTGTATCATCCCATTCAATGGTGATAGCTATCAAAAGATAAGCTTCACCAAGGTTTTTCAAAATGTTTTCAAAATGTTTTTCAAACCTTTATTTTCTTTTTCCTAAACATCTCACCAATATCTAGATGTGTAAGACACATACATGTCAAAGTTTTGTGAGATGTGGGTTTTTATTCTTTAAATGGTCTCATGCATATTTCTAGGCAATATTATTTGATTCCCATCAAATCATGCCATAGTCCTTAATTTCATTTTAATTTGTGCATGATGATGATTATGGCATAGATATGATATAAGATAGAAACATATGCCAATATCATGATGTCATGGCATGTGAATGATAACTAATCATACATGACATCTAAACATAACTTTAAACATGATCATGACATTTTTATAGATAAAATGAAAATGATGTCATGACATGGCAAGGCAAATAAAGCATGGCAAGAAAAATATACTAAGGTATAAAATACCTAAGTGTTAAAATTAATTTGCCATTTCTAGGGATTAAATTCACTTTGCCTTAATACCATTAATTTCCCTAGTGTGCCAAAAACCCAAAATGGCACACAATGACTTCTATGACCTAATTGTGCCAATTTAAATCATTTTTAACTTCTCAAGCATAATGGCACATCCTAATGTGTCAACTCTACTATGGTTAGGTTAACTACCCATCCACTTAGGGTTGACACACCCTAACCCATTTAGCGTGAATCGATCACGCCCTTAGGAACCCAATATCTATTGGAGCTCCTTGGGTTGACAAGGTATTCCCTAGGGATAACTTCCCTAGATACCTTCCTAATGACCCTTTTTGGCTTTGAAGCCTTAGTCAAATGGGTCTTACTTGGGTCAACTCTAGAGGTAACTCCTCCATTGACCTTCTTAGTGGCTTTCTTGGTTTTCCTTAGGTCCTTAGCCACCAAGCAAACACCATGGCTAGACTTAGGGATAGCTTCCCTATTAGCCTTGGTTTTCCTAGACCTAGAAATAGTTCCATAATCAAATGGAACATTATGATAAGTCTTCTTGGGCTTTGGTTTGTGACCCAAACCATCCTTGCCCTTAGACCGTTTTTGAACCTTAGGTCTTGACTTTTGGGCATTTGACCCTAGAATTGAATTTTCTATGATTCTAAGGGTTTTCTCCATTTTCTTAAGTCTTGATCTCAAGACTTGGTTTTCCAACTCCAATTTCCTCAACTTTGAATTTTCATTTGATTTTTGGGAGTTGGTTTTCTTCTTAGGCATATGCCTAGATTTCTTGGGATTAATACCCAAGTTCTCTTCTACTCTCCTAATGGACTCTTTAGGAAGGATTGGTCTAGTGTTTTGAGTCCTAGGTTTGTCCTTAGTCATATAAACATGCTTGGCACCTAGACAAACATATTTGTTTTTCCTAGCATGCTTTTCATTGATAATTGCAAGAGAACTAAAATAGTTTTTAGCATGCTTTTTGACTTTAGGAATTGAAAGTGCATTAACTAAATTTACCTTAGGGTTAGCTTGGGAAGCTCCCCCTACATGAATTGCACCTCCTTGCCCTTTCTTCCTCCCCCTAGGGCATTGGCTTCGGTAATGTCCCTTTTGATTGCATTTAAAACACATAATGTGCTCTTTGCTCTTGATTTTGGGAACACCGGCATCATTTGACTTTGGGTTGACTTTTGGTGTTGATGCCTTCTTCTTAGCCAATTTAGGACATTTGCTCTTGTAATGCCCTTTCTCCCTACACTCAAAGCACATTATGTGATTTTTATTTAAAATTACAACACTTGAGTTACCTAGGGAGGTGGTGGAGGCCTCTTCACTTCTTCCGGAGGTAGAAGCTTCATCTTGACCTTTATCCGGAGTAGAAACCCTTTCCTCCTCCTCAATGCTAGAGGTGGAGGTCTCCACCAAATCATCCATATCTTCAAAAGTGGATGATGATTCTTCTTCGGCATTCTCCTCTACTTGTGCCGATTGGGAATTTTCTTGGAATTTCATTACCTTGTTCCACAATTCCCTTGCATCCCTATAATCACCCAATCTAGACCAAATGATATTAGGTAACAAATCACTAATCAACTTGATTACCTTGAGATTTGTCTTGAAGTCTTTGATTTGGTCTTGGGTCCATTTTGACTTCTCAATTTGCCTATTTCTTTCATCCCTAGGCAATTCGAAACCGTTTTCTAAGATTAGTATAAAATCAAAATCGGTTTCTAGGTATACCTCCATTTTTCTTCTCCACCATAGAAAGTCTCCTTCGAATTTTGGTTGTTGAAGGTTGTAGCTGGCCATCTTGAATTGCTCTCGCGGCGGTTAGTCCTTGAAGAGCGACCTCTGCTCTGATACCACTTGTAGGAGATCGGATGGCCGGCTAGAGGGGGGTGAATAGCCCTCGTTCGTTTGGATGTCGGTATTTGCTCGTCTTCATCGTGTGCTTGTCTACGATTGTTGTTAACGCAGCGGAATACTAATACAAATATGAATACCAACAACAAATACAATCACATGCAAATACACACGATATACGTGGTTCGGAACCGAACGGTTCCTACTCCACGGGCGAGCTCCTCGAGCTCTAGTTATGCGCACGGCACTAACTATAACACTCCTTTTCGACTACACGTCGGAGGTGGAGAAACCTCTCACAAGCAATTACACTAAGTAATGAAATACAAGCAATACAAAGACAAATACGAAATACACGTAAAGAACACTTTACAACGCTTGCTTTGAACCCTTTGCTTGTTGCTTGCTTTAGATGGCTCTTGAAGGTCTGGAATGCAGCAGCAATTCCCCTCCAATAGCTTCACAAAAGTCTTGGCGAAATCCTCCAACTCGAGCTCCATTTATAACCTGCATCAAGCTGTTTTCGCGCCCATCAGTCGACTGCCAAAAGGCCCCAGTCGACTGCCCCTGTGTCCGTTGTCTCACAACGGCCAGATCCACGTCGGACAAGTTCCAACGGATCTCCTACCAGTCGACTGCCAGGGGCTGGCAGTCGACTGGTGACCTAGTAGTCGACTGCCCAGTCGGCTACGGAGCGTTCTGTGCTCCCGACACTTCCATCAGTCGACTGCCATCCCATGGCAGTCGACTGCCAAGCACCAAAACGCAGCCTTACACCAGTCGAACCCTAGTCGACTTGGACCAGTCGAACTGGCACCTATGCCAGTCGACTGCCGTCGGGCAAACTTCAAACACCAAGTTGTTTGAGCCTCCGACACTCAGTCTTAGCCACTTGGCTAAGTCCACATCCCTCATGGAGTTCCCCACCGAAGCTCTCTTCCCTCGGCCTACGTCCCTCGGATGCGCCAAGCGCACGGCTTCGCAACGCCATCCTTCTCGTCTCATGCCCTAGAAGTATGCTTCCCCTTTGGGCTCACTCCATTCGCTCCCTGTCCGGCGGTCCCTCGGATGCACCAAGCGCACGGCTTCGCAATGCCATCCTTCACCGACTCAAGGACCCCGAGCCTAGTGAACTTACCAAGTCCTCAAGACTTCCCACATGCACCAAGCGCACGGCTTCGCAATGCATTTCTCACCAAGCACCAAGCGCACGGCTTCGCAATGCTTTGGATTTCCCATGCCAAGGCTTCCCCCTTGGACTTTAACACCAAGCTCCATGCTTGGATTTTCCATGCCAACCCCATGTTGGACTTTCCCATGACAATCCCATGTCATGAGTTTTGTCTATCATCAAAATACCAACAAGGTACTGCTCGAGTCAAACTCGAGTCAACCTGGGCCGATTGCACCAACAGCCTACACTCACAAAGCCACACAACTAAAGCTTCTACCAAGCTCTCTCACAACCACACCACAATCACAATCCAAATCATGCTTTGGCCGGCCACTCCATGGGGCCTTTTATAGGGTTGGAAAACCCCTTCCACCTCCTTCACATTCAATGCAATCCATTGCATTGAGACATAATCAAAAAGGATTTGCCTCCCTTGTTTTGGCTGGCCACTTAAGGAGACAAAACCATTTTGTTTCCTTCCACCTTAACTAGCTTAGGTGGATGCTTAGGTGACATGCTTATGTGGCATGCTTATGTGGCATTCTTATGTGGCATTCATGCATGTTGAATTAATCTTATTAATTCAATTAAGCTTATGTTATCATATTGAATTAATCTTATTAATTCAATTAAGCTTATGTTATCATATTGAATTAATCTTATTAAATCAATAAGGTAACATATTGAATTAATCTCATTAAATCAATTAGCTAAAATTCTCATTAAGCTTAAAGTCCAAAAACCATTTTGTACTTAAGCTTATTCCCAAATTATTCTAGTCAAACTAGAATACTCTAATTCCTCTAATTATCATGCTCTTTGTGTGTGACCCTATAGGCTCTCAGAACGTTGGCAGTGGACCTAAACTCTTTTAGATACACAAGCAATGAGCGGCATCTAGCAATACATCATTGCTACCCAAGTTATGAGATAAGTCAAGATCCGACTAACCTTTCCGTGACTACTATAATATATGACCGTGTCCTTCTATCCTTGATATCAGATTGATCAATGAGGCATAGACCGTGTCATCCTCGATCAATCTATGTGTTTCTTGATCCCTGAGTAAACTAACTCAAACAAATGAGCTCAATATCTCATATTGACTCATTCGAGCATGGCCATGCATTTTAGTAGTTCTACTCAATCAAGGGGCCCACAGATATCACTCCCGTCATATGGGAGGGATAGATCCCATCTACATCACTCACATCCCTCCGCATAATTTGTTATATACCCAGTAATCGCCTTTATGGTCCACCCTGTTACGGGTGACGTTTGACGATACCAAAGTACATAACTCCTTATGTAGGGAACCATAGTGACTTCAGGTCTGAGGACTATTCATACCAATAGTCACATGAGAAAGTTTATGACACTCATATAACGATCCATGAAACTTTCTCATGGCGGGTCAGTTCAGTATATATTCTCTAATATATACCCATGTGTCAACTTGATATTATATATCCATGACTTGTGAGATCAAGTCATCAATTGGCCTACATGCTAGTCTTTATGTATTAATATTGCCCTTGCATATTAATACTTGACTAGGAACATTTAGAAAGTGTTCTCTACAGCCTCTCATAATCAATTCTGCCAATTGATGTGCTGTAGATAAGAACCTACTTTTCTAGGGCATTACTATATTTAATTTAGCTGGCACAAGCAAGACTTAAATATAATAATCAATCCTTTGCCTTCATAGAATATGATACAAAATGTTCCCTATTCAACCATCACATGATTGGTTCTTAGGGCTATAACTAACAATCTCCCACTAGCACTAGTACCAATCACTATGATATCTAATACCTAGTGACCTAGTGTGACCATCATGCTTCCTCGTACAAAGCCTTGGTCAATGGATCTGCGATGTTAGCTTCGCTACTCTGCATATCCTCACATCTCCTCTATCGATGATCTCTCGAATGAGATGGAAGCGCCGTGATATGTGTTTGGTCCAGATGTGATCGAGGTTCCTTAGCTCGCAATAGCCCCATTGTTGTCACAATAGAGGTCTATTGGATCTGCAATGCTAGGAACTACCCCAAGTTCATCGATGCGGCAATATACCACATTGTAGAATCAATCGTGTCCTGCTTTGAACTCTTCCAGCTCACAGCTCCACCATTCAGGCAAAACACGTACCCCGATTGCGATCTAAAGTCATCTTTGTCAGTTTGGAAGCTTGCATCACTGTAACCCTTTACAATTAGCTCCTCATTGCCTCTAAATATTAGGAAATATTCTTTCGTTCTTCGTAAGTACTTAAGAATATTTTTGACTGCTATCCAGTGACTTTCACCTGGATCTGACTGGTATCTACTCGTCATGCTCAAAGCATACGAGACGTCAGGACGAGTACAAAGCATGGTGTACATGATAGACCCTATAGCAGATGCATAAGGGATCTTATCCATGCGATCTCTCTCCTCCTTAGAAGAGGGACATTGAGTCTTCGAAAGACTTACACCATGTGATAAAAGCAGAAATCCTTTCTTGGAATTTTGCATAGCAAAACGTTCTAGCACTTTATCAATGTATGTACTCTGACTTAGGCCAAGTAATCTTCTAGATCTATCTCTATAGATCTTGATGCCTAGAATATAGGCAGCTTCACCTAAGTCTTTCATCGAGAAACAATTCCCTAACCATATCTTCACAGACTGGAGTGATGGAATATCATTTCCGATGAGAAGTATGTCATCTACATACAAGACAAGAAATACAACTGTGCTCCCACTATTTCTCTTGTAGACACAAGGTTCATCTTCATTCTTGATGAAACCAAACTCCTTGATTGCATCATCGAATCGAAGATTCCAGCTTCGAGAGGCTTTCTTTAGTCCATAAATGGACCTTTGCAGTTTGCATACCTTTCCAGGATGCTTTGGATCTTCAAAACCCTCAGGCTGTGTCATGTACACATCCTCGAGTAGCTTTCCATTCAGAAAAGCGGTTTTGACATCCATCTGCCAGATCTCATAATCGTGGTAGGCTGCAATAGCAAGTATGATCCGAATGGATTTAAGCATCGCAACTGGTGAAAAGGTTTCATCATAGTCAATACCATGAATTTGTTTGAATCCTTTAGCCACCAATCTACCTTTATAGGTATGCTTATTACCATCCATGTGGAGTCTTTACTTTAAAGACCCACTTACACCCAATGGGTTTTACCCTTCGTGGATCAACCAAGGTCCATACTTGGTTAGTGTACATGGATTCCATTTCGGATCTCATGGCCTCTAGCCATTTCTAATCTGGGCTCATCATAGCTTCTCGATAGGATGTAGGCTCGCCAAGATCGACAAGCAATACATCACCGCTTGTCACCAAGAGAAAAGAATATCTCTCGGGTTGACGACGAATCCTATCAGATCTACGAAGAGGTTGGTCTACTTGAACAGGTGTTTGTTCCACAACTCTTTGGGCAACAATTTCCTCATCCACAACACTTTGTGGTTCCTGTTCATTTTCCATCGAAGCCTTAGTGTTATCGTCATCTTGAACTTCTTCAAGATGAATTTTACTCCCACTAGTTTTTCTAGAAATAAATTCTCTTTCTAGAAAGACAGCATTTCTGGCAACAAACACCTTGCCAAGTGTGGGATTGTAAAAGTAATATCCCTTAGTTTCCTTGGGATATCCGACAAAATAACACTTATCTGATTTGGGTCCTAGTTTATCTGAAACTTGACGTCTAACATAAGCTTCACAACCCCAAATCTTTATAAAAGACATTTTGGGACTCTTCCCAGTCCATATCGTATATGGTGTCTTTTCTACGGCTTTTGATGGGACGCGATTAAGTGTGAAAGCAGCTGTCTCTAGAGCTAGTCCCCAAAAGGAAGTAGGTAGATCAGTCTGGCTCATCATTGATCGTACCATATCTAATAGAGTACGATTTCTCCTCTCAGATACACCATTCCATTGTGGTGTTCCAGGTGGAGTGAGTTGGGATATTATCCCACACTCACCAGTGATCACGAAACTCTTGACTAAGGTATTCACCACCTCGATCTGATCAAAGTAGCTTAATACGCTTACCAAGTTGGTTTTGTACTTCATTCTTGAATGCTTTGAACTTTTCAAAGGATTCTGACTTATGTCTCATCAAATATAAGTATCCAAATCTACTCATATCATCAGTGAAAGTAATAAAGTACTTATAGCCTCCTGCTTCGACATTGAAAGGCCCACATACATCGATGTATGAGTCCTAACAAGTCCGTCGCTCTCTCGCCATGTCCACTAAATGGAGTTTTAGTCATCTTTCCTAAAGGCAAGATTCGATACCTCATATGATTCAAAATCAAATGAGTCCAATAATCCATCTTTATGGAGTTGGGATATGCGTTTTCATTTATGTGACCTAGGCGATGTGCGAGATATGTTTGGTTGAATCATTCGATTTGAACCGCTTGGTATTTACATTATAAATTGGGTTTTCTAAATCCAGAACATAGAGACCATTCATAAGTGGTGCATTACAATAGAACATTTCATTTAAATAAATGGAACAACATTTGTCCTTTATTATAAAAGAAAAGTTTTTCTTGTCTAAACAAGATACGTAAATTATGTTCTTTGTCAATGCAGTACATATAAGCACTCCTCTAGTTCTAAGATAAGCCCTGGGCAAAGACAAAGAATATGTTCCTACTGCCTACAAAGAAGAACTTTGCGCCATTGCCTACTCGTAGGTCCACTTCGCCTTTGCCATTTGTCTACTATTTCTCACCCTCGCACATTAGTACAAATGTGAGATGCACATCCGATATCTAATACCCATGTAGAAGAAATAGATAGATTAACTTCTATAACGTGTATACCGAGGCGTAAGTCCCACTTCTTTTATTCTTTACTTCCTCAAGGTAGACTTGCCCGCTTCGGTCGCCTCACCAATGGAAGGCGGTCCCTTCCTTAGGTACTTTACCTTTACCCTTTGAAGTGGATGAATTGGCCTTGCCTTTGGCTTGGGTCTTACCCTTGCCTTTGCGCTTACCTTTGCCCTTCTTGACCATTAGTACGTTACTAACTTTCTTTTTGAGATTCGGTTCAGCAGTTCTTAACATGCTGAGAATCTCAGGCAAAGGTTTATCAATTTCATTCATGTTATAATTCATGACGAATTGATTATATGCTTCCGGCAACGATTGCAGGATAACATCGGTTGCCAATTCTTGGCTCAGTGGAAAACCTAGTCTTTCAAGGTTCTCAACGTACCCAATCATTTTAAGTACGTGAGTTCTTACAGGTGTTCCTTCTTGCATCTTGCATGCAAAAAGAGCCTTAGACACTTCAAAACGCTCGTGCCTAGCTTGTCCTTGATATAGTTGTTTCAAATGTTCAACCATATCATAGGCATCCATGTTCTCATGTTGCTTCTGAAGCTCAGAGTTCATGGTTGCAAGCATAAGGCATGACACATCTAATGCGTCATCTTGATGCTTCTTATAAGCATCCTTTTCAGCACGAGTGGCCGCATGGGCGGGTGTTTGATAAGAGCGGTGTGTTGTCGCAATACCGTTCCCAAATTATTTACCGAACCCCCTAACTACACTAATGCAGTATAGGACTGACTCGGGTCATCTCCCAACGAACCTAATGGCTGGACGTTTGTTTTTAAACAGAAGTAAACATTGGGGGTTTTCTGAATTTATTAAAATGCAAAATCAAAAGCGAACATGGGAATTAAATATACAAAGAGTAAATCTAACTACCAAATAATGAGTAACAAACAACTATTCTAATGAACAAAAGAAAGCGACCAAGCACCGCACTGTCACTATACGGTACACTGATCAAACAAAGGTGAACAACCCAACCATGCACCGCACTGTCACTATACGGCACAGTGATCAAACAGTCACTAAAAATTGCAATAAACGAAATGCAATAAACGAAAGCGATTCAACCAGGCACCGCACTGTCACTATACGGCAACTGGTCGAATGTAAATGAAATCTAACCTAATCATGAAAGCACTCCAACCAAAACACCATACTGTCCTATACAATGCCTTGATTGGACAATTTTAATGGATGGGGTTAGTACATTAGCAACAAGAAATTAAACTAACCTACAACTAAATAACAAACGCCAATATTAAATCTAATAAAAATGCACGATGAACAGAATTAACAACTAAGCATAACAAACCGATAGAAATAGCATTGCATGTAAATAAATCAACAATTAACCAAAACAAACATAATCAACTACTAACAATTGCATAATTGCACTGGAATAAAATGCAGAATGTAATTAACATGAAATCCCGAATGTTTAACACAAACACACTCGGTAGCAAAATCCAAATAAAATACGACCGTGAACTACACGCGGTCACAACAAACCGAACAACCACTCCGGCGGTGAATGCGGTTGCCCCTAATCGGGCGTCTGCAGGAGGAAGGGCGGATGGATGATTGCGGCCATCGCCCGAACCGGATTCACCGGACGGTGGAATGGGATTCTTCTCCGGCGGTGAAAATGGGATTGTCCAATCGGCACGACACTGCGGGTGACTCGCAAGATGGAACGGCCTATCACCGAATGAAGGAGAAATGCCGGGTGAAGGATGAACTCGCCGAATCCCGCCTCGCCGCTTTGGATCGGCCCGAACACAAGATTCGATCCGCCACCAAGGATTGGCTAGGATCGTCGCCAGCTGTCGGAGGGAACTCGCCGGAATACTACCGCTGCCGACGTCGATCGCGAGTCATGGCCGCGGCCGCGAGGGGAAGAAGACGCCGCCGCATCGCTCATCGCGCGCAGTGCGGCCGGGAAGAAGTTGGTTTATTAAGTGATTTTCTGAGCCGTCCGACAGCAAATCTGATCTCACCGCCCAAATATAGCTAGGTTAAATGAATCCAATTAATCTCCTAAGCATCTTTGTGATCCATGTGATCCATCCGAATTGCAATGGACTGATGGGCCGGATCGATCCGTCAAGGTATAATAACGATCCAACGGTCCAGATGAACGGCCAAGACGTGTAGATCTTAATGTATGGGCCGGATCGCTCCAGATCTAGATGGATGGCTCAAAATCAATCACTTTCCTCGGACGGTCCATAATGCTCCGATTTGATCTGGATCGACGGCTGTGATTGCTCCAATTAGATCCTCATTAGATGTTCCTACAAAATCACATGAAATTCATGAAAAATACTGAAATTATAGGAATTAATGTAATTAATCGCAAATAGGCTCAATATGTAAAAACATCCCAAATAACAATAATTATCCCATCAAAGAGCTTAAAAGATCTAATCAACAAGTAAAAATAGCGCGATAAAAAATGCAGTTATCAAATTCCCCCACACTTATTTTTGCGCGTCCCGTGCAATAACAAAAACAAAGAAACACTAACTCCCTAACTCATTCCCCTAGTAATACCTAGATCAATAATTCAGAGACAGAAAAAATAAGTTACTTAGGATCACCAAATTTATCAGGATCTAGGATATTCAAAAGATCCGATTCCTACAACAGTCAACATGTTTGATGGTTTACAGTCAAATCAAATAAACCAAGCCTGATACAAAACCTCCCAAATGGATATATGCACTCATGCTCACATAATGATCGTAGGGTACCCTCAAAACACTATGTAATCTTGTCCTACCATATGCTTGCTTATCATCTATTTCTCTACTGCTATCAATACATCCATACATGAATCAAAAGGATTTTTCGAAAATCAAACATGATCAGAAGTGGATTGCAATAGAGAAATAAAGAAGATCAAGATGTAATGAAAAGGAAACCATAAAAGAATTGGAAGAATAAACCTGATTAGTTGCATTCAAAAGTGGTGTGTGGAGGAAAATATTCCAATTACGATCCAAGATGATAAGCTCAACAACATCCATTCTCTTCTCATAATCCATCTCATTGCCATTGCCTTCTAAAACTGCTCATTGCCCTCTGAAAACTTCTCAAATTTTTTTTTTCTTTTGATTATATAGTTCAATTCCAGCGAGAATGGATCCACTGCAGCCTAGGAATTACACATTGATATAATCATGAATAATAAATAACAACACAAGTGAATCCATTCAAATCAGTGAAAATCTACAAATCTGTCGTGGCCACTATTAACATGCAGTTTTGCTTTCCTCAATAGCAGTAGCTCCAAGAAGAATTAGATTTCTCAATTAGAGAAGCTGCTTGGCGTAGCTTTATTGATCTCTCTGTTAGCGAAGTGCTAGCCTCTTCATATCTTGCTTGCCATTCAGAAAATTCAGCATCCTTTAAATCCCTAGCAAAGAATAACTGTACCATGTGATGAATAATCACCTAAGTGATTTTCTTCTTTGGTTTTACTTTGGTATTCTTACTATCTTCTGCATCTAGATTAGCAAGCATTGAACTGTCAGCACCCTTCACAAGAACTTTCACACTGCTATTGGGAAATCTGATTACAACAGACATTCTTTTCCGGACACTATCAGACTCATCATAATATTTATATTCTTTGCCATTATCGGGACCATTTGTGAAATATTTTCTCCTGTGTTTCCATTTCCTGCAAATCTGAACATTACAGTAATGTTCAGATTTCCATTTCCTTTGAAGTTTCAGTGTTGGGGAAGCTTTGATCAGAAAATCTCTCAAACAGGTTACAAAACACCATCATCTTTTGATAATTCTGGGATAGAACATGTCTAGCTGCAGCAACCAAATTCCCATCGAATAGACAACATTCAGAATTCCATGGCTTAGTGTGAACTTTGCTCTAAACATATGTTCTAACATCCTCATCTTCATACCCATGAAACTCTCCAACCAATCTCTGAAATGCAACATTTTTAATATCTGAATTAGGATTTCCCTTTCGTTTCCTGCAAATCTTTGACACTGTCGAGCAACTGTTGGTTTGCTGCTCATACTCTATCGTCAGATGTGGGTTTCTGCTGGTATTCTGTTGAGCAGCTGTTGAAATTCAGCTCTTCAACCAATCCAACACAGCTGTAATTCCACCGACGGAAGTTGTGAATAACCCAAACTTCCTTGTTTGTTGATGCTGTCGACTACATCAATGACAGCATAAGCTGTTGTCTCAAATAAATTTTCAGAATGTTCCCTTAATCCAGCATTAATCTGATCGAGTTTGAATCCACGTGTAAACACAGCATTTTAGAGCTTGGTGATTCATGCATTTTTCCGATTCCTACCATCTACAAACTGCCCACAACGTTCTCTACCTCTAGATCTACCTTCTTCCAATTTCTCCAAGACATAGCATTGCCAAGTGTTGTTTAGCAGAATTCCTATTATTATTATTTTTTTTTTTCAATCGTGCAGAATTTTCTGCACACAGCTTAACTTGAAGATGGCAGTGGACTCCACACTTTTCTTATTATCTTGATGTTTCTCCAGATGTCTCTAAGCTTGCACATGCATCTTCTCGTGGCAGGATAACGAGAACATGTCAAGAATGTTTCTGGTGGCTAAGCATTACAATTACCTACATCCATTCAAATCAGTATAACTCAAAAGTCTCCACAAAGCTGCAGCAAAACATCTTGTAACTGAAAACATGCTCTTCTTCCAATCTGAAATTGAGTCAACATCTTGCTGCAGAATTTGTTTCATCAATTGTGCTGAAATCTCTGCTCAAACTTTAACTTGAAACATGGCATCAATTCACAATTTTCTCACAGAGCAGATCCCTTTGCAGCAATCAGTTTCCACTCAGCGATTTTTTTCAGTGAGTACTACAACAACCAATTCCCATGGCTTAGAGTGAAACTTACTATAACCATGTGTTTTAACCTTCCCATACTTGTACCCATGACCAACCGGCCTCTGACTTGCAACAATTTTAATCTATGAATTTGGATTTCCAAATTTCTCTGTAGTTATCTCCAATGCTCTTCAAAAGGCTGCTTTCTCCGTTCAAATCAGTAGAAATGTCTACTGGCATTTATCACTTGCATAACTTTTGCAAAGGGTAACATTGAATCATGGGTGCTTCAATTAGCAGATAGATGGCTCATCTGATCCAAGAATTATTCCAGATGGGACTCTAAAACTGGAACAATGACCAATTACAGAAGAAATAATGCACTGCTAGATTTTCTCTCCAGAAACTATAATTTGAAACTGCTATCTAGGCTTGAAAGAGTCCAGCTACTGCATTAGGGTTGCTGCTAACAATCGCAAGGTGATACTACTTCCCTTCTTCCATTTCTATTCCCCTAGCCTCTTCAGTCACTTTGTCAACGAGATTTATAACCAACTGCCAACAGAAACATAACCTATCTGATTCAGTATCTTCCATATTCCAATTTCTCCATTCTGAAAAAGTGTTGGTCAGAATGCTTCCTTCAAACACTTCCATTTACGAATCATTTCTTTATCCCAATCAATAGCAACAGGCAGAAAATCAATTCCAACATTGTCTGAATGATTGAGGAAGTGTGCAGAAAATCTGTGCCCTCGTTGAAGTTGAAATTGGCTGCACGTATAGGTAAGGATGCTATTGGTACTGGCCCAATTCTGATAACACTGCCATTTCCAGTGCAGATCCTCTCAATTTTCCTACCATTCTCAGAGATATAGGTCGATTAAGTTCTGAATGGCCAAGCTTTGTAGCAAATTCCTGCCCAACGAAACAGAATGTCCTCCCCCACACTTAAAATTTTGTCCGTCTCGGACAAACAACTTATCAAGTTATTCTTCCAATATGGGAACAAAAGATACGAGAGAAGATAATCCACGAAGATAACAAAGACAATAAATGGTAAATGTAAGGATATGACATATAAGACAACATGGAAGTATCAAGTGGATTAGACAAGCAATACAAGTGAGGAAAAGAATCAAGAATGAAATCCTTCATCATATTCATGTAAATAAATGTTCTTGCAGTTTTGAAAAGACTCAAAGCAAGTTCTAGAGCAACAAGTATCACACGTGTATCACACCAAAGTGGGTAATTGATTGAAAATGGCTTAAACCTCACTAGGTGAATAAAAATCAAGCTTGGTCTATCAATAAAAAGTTCACCATCATAACAAGTGATTGCATGCAAGTGAAGTTTCTTATCCTACACAAAAATCCATAATCTGATGATCAAACTTAACTAATTTTTACCACCTCTGAAATGATACTAAGGCATGTATAGGGGAATATTATTTGACTCAACAACAACACTAAACAACCTAGGCAAACAGGCAAATACTAAACAAATAAACAACAAGTTATTTCCGAACATGAGAAGGAAGAAAATACAGTAAACAAAAGAACACACTCCCCTGTCATGTCGGAGAAGAAGCATCCTCAAGGTACAATTTCTCTGCTACAGCTTCTCTCGCCCCTTCATGAAATATCTTGAGACGGTGTCCATTTACTCTGTAAGTGTTCCCTGAAGAAAGTTCCTGCACCTCTACAACACCATAGGGCAACACATTAGTAACACTAAAAGGACCGTCCCACCTGGATCTCAACTTACCTCCGATCAACCTGAGACGAGACTGGTATAATAACACTTTGTCGCCAATATGGAACTCCTTCCTCACAATCCTCTTGTCATGAAAATTTTTAGTCTTCTCCTTGTAAATGCGGGAGTTCTCATATGCTTCTAACCGTATCTCTTCAAGTTCCTGAAGTTGGAGTTTCCTCTCTCTCCCAGCTCTGTAAGCCTCCATGTTGCAAGCTTTTACTGCCAATAAGCCTTGTGCTCAATCTCCACCAAGTGACATGCTTTGCCATAAACCAATCTGTAAGGGACATGCCTATGGGAGTCTTATAGGCACTGTAGGCCCACAGAGCATCCTCCAACCTTTTGCTCCAATCTTTCTGTCTGCCCCACTTATAGATTTGATCTCCTGTTTGATACTTGACTGCCCATTCGTCTGAGGGTGATAAGGAGTAGAAATCTTATGAAACACCCCATACCTGCTCAGCATGGCTTTCATGTGTCTGTTGCAAAAGTGGGACCCTTGATCGCTGATGATCGCCCTGGGTACCCCAAATCTGCAAAATATGTGAGACCTGACAAAATTCACAACAACTGGAGAATCATCAGTCCTGGTGGGGATGACCTCCACCCATTTGGAAACATAATCAACAGCCAAAAGAATGTAAGAAAATCCAAAAGATACAGGAAAAGGTCCCATAAAATCGATACCCCAAACGTCGAAAATCTCACGAATAACAAAGATTGTTGAGGCATTTCATTTCTCGCCCTATATTCCCCTTTGACATCTCTCACAAACTTTATAGAATTCATAGGCATCATGAAATAGGGTGGGCCAATACAGACCAGACTCTAAAACTTTCCTAGCAGTCCTTTGGGGTCCAAAATGCCCCCCACAAGCCAGAGAATGACAAAAAGTAAGTACAGAATGAAACTCATAGTCAGGAACACATCTCCTAATAATCTGATCACTACAAAACTTCCAAAGGTAAGGATCATCCCATACATAATACTTGGCATCACTTTTCAATTTCTGGACTTGTGCATGCGAAAAAAATGAAGGTACAACACGGGCAACTAAATAGTTAGCAATATCTGCATACCATGGTGTCTTACCCTACAGGTGAAAAAATTGCTCATCTGGAAAAGAATCTGCTATGGGGGTGGAATCTATCTCTGTCACTATCCTGCTCAGATGATCTGCAACCAGGTTCTCCCTCCCGCTCCTATCGCGTATCTCTACGTCGAATTCTTGAAGCAGAAGCATCCATCTAATCAGTCTTGGTTTTGCATCAGGCTTCTTCAAGAGGAATTTCAATGCTGCATGATTAGAAAAAACAACCACATGAGAACATAGCAAGTAAGATCGGAATTTATCTAAAGCAAAAACAATAGCTAAAAGCTCTTTTTCTGTGGTGGTGTAGTTGGATTGTGCAGCATCCAATGTCCTCGAGGCGTAGCAGATCACATGAGACGCCATGTCTACTCTCTGCGCCAAGACAGCTCCTACCGCATAGTTCGAGGCATCACACATCAACTCGAACGGCAGAGTCCAATCTGGTGGTCTCAAGATCGGTGCTGATATCAAAGCTTTCCTCAGCTGGTTAAATGAATCCTTGCACCTCTGATCAAACTGGAATACCACCTCCTTTTGCAATAAGTTAGTCAAAGGTAAGGCAATCTGACTGAAATCTCTGATGAAACGTCTGTAGAAACCTGCATGTCCAAGAAAAGCACGAACTTCCCGCACAGAAGCGGGGTAAGATAGAGCAGAAATAACATGAATTTTAGCAGGATCTACTTCTATACCATGTACAGAGATAATATGACCTAGGACTATCCCATGCCCTACCATGAAATGACATTTCTCGAAATTCAAAACCAAATCCGTATCAATGCATCTCCGTAAAACTCTCGACAAACTATCCAGACATGAATCAAAAGAAGAACCGTACACAGAAAAATCATCCATAAACACCTCCATGCAATGCTCTAATAAATCACCAAAAATACTTACCATACATCATTTGGAATGTAGGGCGCGTTAAAAGTCCGAAAGGCATGCGTCGATATGCATACGTCGAAGGGCAAGTGAAAGTGGTCTTCTCTGATCCTCTGAGCAATCTGAGATCTGGAAATACCGGTGTAACCATCTAGGAAGCAATAATGTGACTTGCCTGCCAACCTCTCTAGCATCTGATCAATAAAAGGTAGGGGGTAGTGGTCTTTCCTGCTGGCCTGATTAAGCTTCCTGTAGTCTACACAAACTCTCCAAGAGTTCTGAACTCTGGTGGGAATCAACTCATTATCTGCATTGGCAACCACTGTAATACCAGACTTCTTCGGAACCACCTGAACAGGACTTACCCAATTGCTATCTGAAATAGGATAGATAATGCCAGCCTGTAGAAGCCTCGTCACCTCTTTCTTTACTACCTCAAGAATCAGTGGGTTAAGTCGTCGCTGTGGTTGTCTAACTGGTTTTACATCCTCTTCCAAGTGAATCACATGCATCTGGATCGAAGGACTGATACCCGGGATATCTGCCAGCGTCCACCCAATCGCTTTCCTATGCCGTCTCAGAAGATCTACTAATCTGTATTCCTGATCTGACTCTAGATCTCGGGCAATAATAACGGGTCGCTGCTCGTCCTTATCCAAATACACATACTTTAAATGCTCAGGAAGGGGTTTCAATTCAAGCTGCTGTGGTTGCACATTTGATGGAAGTGATTCCTGGGGCGTTGCCTGAAAATCGCAAGTCCCTACACATTCCATGTCCCTGTCCAAATCAGAGGGCCCACAGATAGGTCCTATCATATCATCAATAATATCAGAATCGTCAGAATCACTGAAATCACTACACAAAATAGACGGTATAGAGATATCCAACCAAAAAAGCATCAGAATGAAACCCATGCATCCACTCATCCTCTAAATCCATGCTGAGAATAGAATGATCCTCCATCGGATGCTTCATCGCATCTAAAATCCGGAACTGAACTACAGTATCTCCTACCTCCATGGAAAGTGTACCTGCATGCACATCAATCTTGGTCTTGGCAGTCTTGAGGAAAGGCCTGCCCAGAATAAGCGGAGCTCTGCTGCTCTGTGAATCACCCTCCATGTCAAGAATATAGAAATCTGCGGGAAATATCAGCTCTCTCACCTTAACCAACACATCCTCGATCACCCCAGCTGGGTGAGTCTGACTGCGGTTAGCTAACTGAATCACTACACCTGTTGACTGTAAGGGTCCAATACCTAATGAACGGAAAATAGACCTTGGCATCACATTAATGGAAGCTCCTAGATCTAGCATAGCATCCTCGAACACATGGCTCCCAATCACGCAAGGTACAGTGAAAACTCCTGGATCCTCGCACTTCTGGGGCAAAGGCTGAATAAGTCTTTGAAACATTCTTTCCAACTCTGATTAACTCATTTCCTTTCAGCTTCTTCTTATGCACACACAATTCTTTCAGAAACTTGGCATACTTGGGAATCTGCTCGATCATTGTCAATAAAGGGACATTAACTTCCACCTTACTGAACAAATCCACAAGCTCCTGGAATTCCCTAGCCTTTTCTTCACTAACCCCCTTCCTAGGCTGTACTGGCCTCTGAGGGAAAGGTAATGGAACTGGTGACTCTGATCGTCGCCGTGGATCTGCTCTTCGCCTGCTCTGAGCTACAGATCGACCAAGAATCGGATCGCATGCAGTCTGAAGCACAGGGGTCTGGGTAACTCTACCACTCCGCAGTGTAATCGAACTGATGTTTCCTTTAGGATTCGGGATGGTCTGAGATGGTAGCTGACTAGATCCCTGTGACTGCAGCTGGTTAATGTTGGATGCAAGCTGGCTAAGTTGTCTCTCTATGTTCTGAATAGATGCATCCGTCTTCTGCTGAAACTGCTGCTGCTGTACCAAAAACTGCTGCACAAGATCCTCCATCTTTGGATTTGAACTCGAACTGGGATACTCAGCTCTAACGGTCCGAATGTGACTGTCTTTGGGTTACTCGATGGCTAGGGTCTCTGCAGCGATCTCGGTGAAAATAAAATGAATTCCCATACCTCGATTTGGATGATCTCTCCATCTGGATTATAAGTGGCGGAACATCGGATCATATCCGGAATGTTGTTCAGCGAGCATCGAGGTCGATCTCAGCGATGCGATATGGAGGATGATATCAGGCGTCGAGTCGAGGTCTGGAAGGAAACTGATTTGTCGCCGCTACTATTTCATCTTGCTGGAGTGAAGGACATGAATCAGAAGGATGCTCTGGACTCGAACAAATAGCACAAACTCTCATAGGCTGCATAGGCACTATAGAAGATTGGCATGCCTGGTTCAGAGCCAATTGCCTAACTAAGGATGTGAGCTCCTATATAGAATTCTTCATCTCCGCCTGATCAGTATAAGCCAGGTGAGCCTCACTCACCCCTCTAGTCACTATAGCTCTGCTCCCAAACTGCTGTGAGTTCTCTGCCATGTTTGCAATAAGCTCTCGGGCCTCACTGGGAGTCTTGTTAACTAATGCCCCTCCACTAGCATCTATCATACTCTGCTCCATGGGAAGCAGTCCCTCATAGAAGTACTGAACGAGCAACTGGTCACTGATCTGATGCTGGGGACAACTGGAACATAGTTTCTTGAATCTCTCCCAGTACTCATACAATGTCTCTCCAAGATGAATGCTGATCTGCAGATACTTTTCTGATGGTAGCGATTACGGATCTTTGGGAAGAACTTTTCCAAGAATGCTTTCTTCAATTCAAGCCAATCTGATACATCCAGTGGAAGATAGTATAACCAATCCTTAGCCGCCCAAAAATGGAAAAGCTCTCAATTTTATATCTTCCTCTGAAATGCCTGTGGCTTCATAGTAGAGCACACCACATGGAACTCGCAAGTGCTGTTGGGATCTTCACCGACAATCCATGAAACTTAGGAAGCAAATGAATCAGACTGATCCGAGCTCAAAATCCTCCTCTAAAATTTGGGTAGCTAATGCAAGAATCTTGGTATGTCGCATCGTAAGCCAAGCTCCTTGAGTCCTGTTATCTGCCCATGACTCTATGCAACTCGATGGTATGTCGAAATCGGTGACTGCCTGCTCTCGCGGTCGTGAAAAGTCCTATCAATCTCCGGATCCAGCTCAAAGAGTTTATCGCCTGAAGACCTGGTCATTTTCAAAACAAACAACACAATGAGTACAGATAGAAAAGATAGAAATAATAGGAAAGACACAAATACAAAAGCAAACAAAACAAAACAAACTACTACAGTTTAAAGACAAACTACTACAGTTTAAAGACAAACGAACCCATTAAAGTCCCCGGCAACAGCGCCAAAATTTGATAAGAGCGGTGTGTTGTCGCAATACCGTTCCCAAATTATTTACCGAACCCCCTAACTACACTAATGCAGTATAGGACTGACTCGGGTCATCTCCCAACGAACCTAATGGCTGGACGTTTGTTTTTAAACAGAAGTAAACATTGGGGGTTTTCTGAATTTATTAAAATGCAAAATCAAAAGCGAACATGGGAATTAAATATACAAAGAGTAAATCTAACTACCAAATAATGAGTAACAAACAACTATTCTAATGAACAAAAGAAAGCGACCAAGCACCGCACTGTCACTATACGGTACACTGATCAAACAAAGGTGAACAACCCAACCATGCACCGCATCAAGCTACTATACGCAATTGATCAAACACTACTAAAAATTGCAATAAACGAAATGCAATAAACGAAAGCGATTCAACCAGGCACCGCACTGTCACTATACGGCAACTGGTCGAATGTAAATGAAATCTAACCTAATCATGAAAGCACTCCAACCAAAACACCATACTGTCCTATACAATGCCTTGATTGGACAATTTTAATGGATGGGGTTAGTACATTAGCAACAAGAAATTAAACTAACCTACAACTAAATAACAAACGCCAATATTAAATCTAATAAAAATGCACGATGAACAGAATTAACAACTAAGCATAACAAACCGATAGAAATAGCATTGCATGTAAATAAATCAACAATTAACCCAAACAAACATAATCAACTACTAACAATTGCATAATTGCACTGGAATAAAATGCAGAATGTAATTAACATGAAATCCCGAATGTTTAACACAAACACACTTTCGGTAAAATCCAAATAAAATCGACCGGTAACCACACGACGGTCACAACAAACCGAACAGCCACTCCGGCGGTGAATGCGAGCCCCAATCGGCGTGCAGGAGGAAGGGCGGATGGATGATTGCGGCCATCGCGCTCGACGAATCTGGATTCACCGGACAGTGGAATGGGATTCTTCTCCGGCGGTGAAAATGGGATTGTCCAATCGGCACAACCTGTGGGTGACTCCGGCAAGATGGAACGGCCTATCCCAGCCGCCGGAATGAAGGAGAAATGCCGGTGAAGGATGAACTCGCCGGAATCCCGCCTCGCCTCGCTTTGGATCAGCTGCCCGAACACAGCATCTGGATCCGCCACCAAGGATTGGCTGGGATCGTCGCCAGC
Source organism: Wurfbainia villosa (assembly GCA_025175895.1). Lineage (NCBI taxonomy): Eukaryota > Viridiplantae > Streptophyta > Magnoliopsida > Zingiberales > Zingiberaceae > Wurfbainia > Wurfbainia villosa. The sequence goes on along the minus strand of CM045992.1, from coordinate 28,663,220 downwards.
TGTCGGAGGGAACTCGCCGGACTCTTGTTGGCTGCTGGCCGATCGCTGCCGTGGAGTCGCCGGCCGCCGCCGCGAGGGGAAGAAGATTGGTTTATTAAGTGATTTTCTGAGCCGTCAGGATTGTGCCAAATCTGATCTCAGCCGCCCAAATATAGCTAGGTTAAATGAATCCAATTAATCTCCTAAGCATGCTGTGATCCAACAGCTGTGATCCATCTGAATTGCAATGGACGGATCTGATCCGTCTGAAGGTATAATAACGATCCAACGGTCCAGATGAACGGCCAAGACGTGTAGATCTTAATGTACGGGCCGGATCGCTCCAGATCCAGATGGATGGCTCAAAATCAATCACTTTCCTCGGACGGTCCATAATGCTCAGATTTGATCTGGATCGACGGCTGTGATTGCTCCAATTAGATCCTCATTAGATGTTCCTACAAAATCACATGAAATTCATGAAAAATACTGAAATTATAGGAATTAATGTAATTAATCGCAAATAGGCTCAATATGTAAAAACATCCCAAATAACAATAATTATCCCATCAAAGAGCCTAAAAGATCTAATCAACAAGTAAAAATAGCACGATAAAAAATGCAGTTATCAGTGTTTCAGGGGTAGACTGCTCTAGGACATACAGTTTGCGTTCTTGCTTGAGGATAATCCTCAAGTTCCTATGCCAGTCAAGAAAATTTGCTCCATTGAGCTTGTCCTTCTCAAGGACAGATCGCAAGTTCAGGGGGTGTGTCGTGTTAGATGACATGGTGATCTACAACATTAAAATGCAAAGTTAAGTATCATACCTAAATCATTTAATTAGGCCTTTAATTAAATGAGGCTCCCACTAAATTCTCATAGCTACTATTTAGCTATAAATTTATATGGGATAAAGATCCACATCATAATTCGTCTTGAGTTAGCTTTGGCTAATCGCCCAAGACGTAGTATAATTAGGTAGGCAATCTTTTGCCAATTACATCTGATGTAACTCTTTAATAGCTTTGGTTAAGTTTTAGATTAGTTTAGTGTTTATTCCTAAACCAGCTTCCAGGCTGTGGCGAGGCACAGAGGCCTTCTTGGATATCGGAGCAACGACCACTTCTAAGACAAAGCTGATGTTCGGAAATCACACAAAACTAATTTAAAACTTATGTTCAAAGCTAATATATGCCTCTACTTTCTTAACCAATTAAGAAAAACTTAATTAAGTCTTAACCAAGTTTGATAGCGGGACATCACGATTGTCCACTCGCACCCCTCCAAGATAAAATGCATTGCTTTGCTTTGGCAAACCCAATAACAAATGATCGAGGAAGTAGTGAGTACCAAGCTTTGGTAGGCATATCGTTTTTGACTTATTAAGAAATAAACATGTATCATATACATATTAGCATACATCACATATAAGCTAAACTAATCATGCATCACATACAAGCTAAACTAACATGCATCACATACATATTAAACCAAGCGTGTCATGGTTATGGCCCTTATTCTACAATCTTCTCAAGCCAATGAAAAGATTGATTGGTCAACCTAGGGATAGCATCTTCTCCTAAGTGCTTCCTTTTGGTTGTCTTGTGTGTTGACTTCCTCCTTGTAACCTCATCTTCCAATGGACCTTCCATCTTTGTTTTGTACATTACAAAAGGAGAAATACTCGAGTTACATTCGAGCCTAAAACTAATTTTACAACAAGAATTTTAGGAGGAAGGCACGACACGCAGGCCGTATTTAAGAATTACAACACACAATCACAAACATTTTGGGACTAGGCCATAACCATGCACCATGTCATTTTAACTTTTAAAAGACATCGGATATTTTATTATGTTTGACAATTGCTAATGCAATTATCAACTCATAATAAAATTTATCCTACTTCCATATCACATATAAAATAGAGAAAACCTATTTTTATACGATCTTTCGCAAGTGGCTCGATACCCTTTGTTGGGAATTCTTGTATGCCAAATGGCATATGCGCAACGGAAAATAGGATCCCTTCCAAGTGATCCATGCGAAAGCAAACTCGTATAAAATAAATTTCTCTAAACCAAACCTATCTTATAGGAGAGGATTACCTTTGTTGCGTGCCCTTTGTTAATCCCGCTTTTCCTTTTGTTTGTGTTGGATCTTTTAGCACGTTCAAGTGTCCGTGCCTCTATACGTATCCACACGAGCAAGCTCTTGTCTCACAAGAGAAACTAGAAGAGCTCTCCTTTACTTCTTGCTAGAGAAGTCCCTAAAGGAGAGGAATCTAGGGAAGAAGAGAATGGAGGAAGAAGACTACTCTTCTTGCTAGCCTACACTCACAAAGCCACACAACTAAAGCTTCTACCAAGCTCTCTCACAACCACACCACAATCACAATCCAAATCATGCTTTGGCCGGCCACTCCATGGGGCCTTTTATAGGGTTGGAAAACCCCTTCCACCTCCACATTCAATGCAATCCATTGCATTGAGACATAATCAAAAAGGATTTGCCTCCCTTGTTTTGGCCGGCCACTTAAGGAGACAAAACCATTTTGTTTCCTTCCACCTTAACTAGCTTAGGTGGATGCTTAGGTGGCATGCTTATGTGGCATGCTTATGTGGCATTCTTATGTGGCATTCATGCATGTTGAATTAATCTTATTAATTCAATTAAGCTTATGTTATCATATTGAATTAATCTTATTAATTCAATTAAGCTTATGTTATCATATTGAATTAATCTTATTAAATCAATAAGGTAACATATTGAATTAATCTCATTAAATCAATTAGCTAAAATTCTCATTAAGCTTAAAGTCCAAAAACCATTTTGTACTTAAGCTTATTCCCAAATTATTCTAGTCAAACTAGAATACTCTAATTCCTCTAATTATCATGCTCTTTGTGTGTGACCCTATAGGCTCTCATAACGTTGGCAGTGGACCTAAACTCTTTTAGATACACAAGCAATGAGTGGCATCTAGCAATACATCATTGCTACCCAAGTTATGAGATAAGTCAAGATCCGACTAACCTTTCCGTGACTACTATAATATATGACCGTGTCCTTCTATCCTTGATATCAGATTGATCAATGAGGCATAGACCGTGTCATCCTCGATCAATCTATGTGTTTCTTGATCCCTGAGTAAACTAACTCAAACAAATGAGCTCAATATCTCATATTGACTCATTCGAGCATGGCCATGCGTTTTAGTAGTTCTACTCAATCAAGGGGCCCACAGATATCACTCCCGTCATATGGGAGGGATAGATCCCATCTATATCACTCACATCCCTCCGCATAATTTGTTATATACCCAGTAATCGCCTTTATGGTCCACCCTATTACGGGTGACGTTTGACGATACTAAAGTACATAACTCCTTATGTAGGGAACCGTAGTGACTTCAGGTCTGAGGACTATTCATACCAATAGTCACATGAGAAAGTTTATGACACTCATATAACGATCCATGAAACTTTCTCATGGCGGGTCAGTTCAGTATATATTCTCTAATATATACCCATGTGTCAACTTGATATCATATATCCATGACTTGTGAGATCAAGTCATCAATTGACCTACATGCTAGTCTTTATGTATTAATATTGCCCTTGCATATTAATACTTGACTAGGAACATTTAGAAAGTGTTCTCTCTGACCTCTCATAATCAATTACACAATTGATGTCTTTGTAGATAAGAACCTACTTTTCTAGGGCATTACTATATTTAATTTAGCTGGCACAAGCAAGACTTAAATATAATAATCAATCCTTTGCCTTCATAGAATATGATACAAAATGTTCCCTATTCAACCATCACATGATTGGTTCTTAGGGCTATAACTAACATATACCTCGTGCTAGTCTCGACAGAATTGATGGTGTCCAAATCCATCAATTCATCGACTAGGGATAATTCCGATACATCACAATTACACATGTAGAGATACTCACTAGTTGTGATCCAATCACAAATTCTCTCATGCTGTGAATCGTATCGTGGACATTCAGTAAATGAGTTTAAGATCCAATCAAATACATAAAATATGTATACTCAAATAGTGAATCATCATTTATCATATAAATGGTTCATACATAAGGCGATTGCCTTAGGACATCTCTCATATATTACTAACATCATATTGTAAATCCTGCAGGTGGACTTGGTGTAACATGATAATAAGGTTGAGTGGTACTACTCATGGAGTTAGATGTTAATTAATTAATTGTCAGTAAATTAATTAATTAACGAACATTCGATATCTTAAACACGAGGAGATATTTGTAAAGCCCGTAAAATTTCAAAAAAAATTATAAGAATTTTTGCATGATCATATGGGCTTTTATGTGGGCTCTTTCAAAAATAAAAGAAAATAGAGTCAAAAAGGATGCAAGACCCAGGATTTGAACCCTAAACCTCCAAGTAGATAACTAAACCTTAGGATGCATCCAATAACCAGAAGCCCAGCAGGGTTGTGGTATTAGAAGGACATGGGAAATGATAGTTAAGGGTAAGGGAGGCTAAGGGACACCTTCAAGTGAATAAATAGTAGTATGAGGAGACAAGAGAACCCAAGGTGCCATTCTCCTCTTTCTCTTCTGCTTCCCCACCGAAACCCTAGCTCTCCCTTCTTCCATTTCCGAAAACCAACCAAGAAAGAAGAAAGCTCTAGTCTTGGCATCACAACCTAGGGTATATTCTATTACTAAACAAGAGAAAGGATGTAAGTATCCCCTCACCTACAGTACAAGTTGTTTCGGTTTTCGATTGCTTAGAAATCTTTTTGAAACTCTAGGCCAAGACTCCTTCATGCTTCCAATGATTTTTTCCATGCAATGTTTTGTATGAATATGATGATAATATGTTGATAGATAGGCTTGATTGAGTGTTTAATTCCAAAGCCCTCCTTGAAACTTTCGGCCAAGACCTATATATGCACCTAATGGTCTTTCATGCTATGATCTATAAGTCTCCATGCCATGTTTTGTATGTAGATGAAGATGACATGTTGATAGCTAGGTTTGGTTTGAGTGTTTGATCCCAAGACCCCTTGAAACTTTCGGCCAAGACCTATATATGCTCCTAATGGTCTTTCATGCTATGATCTATATGTCTCCATGCCATGTTTTGTATGTAGATGAAGATGACATGTTGATAGGTAGGTTTGGTTTGAGTGTTTGATCCCAAGACCCCTTGAAACTTTCGGCCAAGATCTATATATATTCCTAATGGTCTTTCATGCTATGATCTATATGCCTCCATGCCATGTTTTGTATGTAGATGAAGATGACATGTTGATAGCTAGGTTTGGTTTGAATGTTTGATCCCAAGACCCCTTGAAACTTTCGGCCAAGACCTATATATGCTCCTAATGGTCTTTCATGCTATGATCTATATGTCTCCATGCCATGTTTTGTATGTAGATGAAGATGACATGTTGATAGCTAGGTTTGGTTTGAGTGTTAGAACCCAAGGCCCCTTGAAACTTTCGGCCAAGTCCTAGTTGTGCTCCTAATGGTCTTCCATGTCTTGATCTATAGGTAATGGATGTTAATATGTGGTTAGTTAGATCTTGTACAATTATTTAGGGTTTAAATTCTTAAGAACCCTCCCTTAGGGTTTCGGCCAACCCATGCTCATGCCCTCTAATAATCCTCCATGCCATGCTATATGTATATAAGATGTTAATATGATGTTAGTTAGACTTTATGATAGCATGATTGGTATATGTCACTACCTTATGTCCATGTTAATTGTATGAATGTAAGATTATGTTATGCTCATTGCCATGTTAATTGTATGAATGTATGATTATGTTTTGCTCATTGTCATGTTAATTGTATGAATGTATGATTATGTTATTCTCATTGCATCATGATGAACAAGTATGTATGATGAAAATGCCTAAGAGTTGCTTCCCTATGAATGGGGACTAAGAGCACTCTTTATGTTATGAAAAGAAATATAATATGTTATAAAGAAGGAACATGATATGCAATGAGAAGGAACATGATATGTTATGAAAGGAAATATGATATGTTATGATAAGGAACATAATATGATAATTTACTTTTTGCATGGCTTGTACCGGACCCTAACATGGTCCAAGGGATGGGCTCCTACATGCCCCTAGGTCGACGGTCATAGTACGGACCTAGTACTGGATGGGCTCCTAAGTTGCCCTAGGCCAACGGACATAGTACGAGCCTAGGATGGCCTTCTATGTTATGATTGCCCTTAGGTCAACGGACATAGTATGGGCCTAGTAACCTCGTAGGTTCGGGATTAGCTACCTCGGGTCTATTTAGGGATTCGCGCAATGATGATGATGAATGTGGTACATTGTCGGGCCCAATATGTTGAGATTATGTTTAAGTACCTATAAGAATATATGTTTTCAAAGAGCATCTTGCATATACCTTTATTTCATGTCTATGTGATTATGATGCTTATATGAATGCTATGCTTATATGTTTTTGAATGTTTATATGAATGCTATGCTTATATGTTCTTGAATGTTTATATGAATGCTATGCTTATATGTTCTTGAATGTTTATATGTATGATATGCTTATATGTTCTTAAATGATCATGTCACTACTCTAGGTCTAATTCTTGATGTATGGCTTTTGTGAGTAGGAAAGGATCTTACTAAGCCTATGTTCTTATAGTTTCATGTTCCCTCATACTGTAGATACGGGTAAAGAATGGCTAAACTAAAGGGAGTAGCAGGAGCGGTAAAGTGTGTGTGGTAGTGGCATGGTGGAGGAGATATGTTATTATTCCAAGACTTATGCATGTTTCGCTTTAAGTATTGCATGTTAGGTGTTAAGAGTCGAACTCTACTTGATGATGAATGGTTGCTACTTAGTGTCCTTTAAGTTGATTATCATGAACTTGAACTAAGTACTTATGAGACGATTATGCATGCTCCATGTTTCATGCCTTATGTTTTAAAAAGAAAAAAAAAAGAAGTCTAAAGTCTTCTGCTATAAATACATGTAGTCTTCCACTGTATATGTATGTATGTATGATCGCATCGCGTCGCCGTTAAAAAGGGCGGGCGTGATAGGTTGGTATCAGAGCAGATCTGCCTTTCCACTACACACACATCTAGCTCCAAATCCTGCCGCTCCAAGTAAGAAATTCTATGCCTACTCTATTTCTTTCATGTATGATAAGAAATGCTTTTAGCTTAAATATGCATTAATATATCTATGATAATCTTTTGCTAGCCTTTAGTTAAATATGCATTAATATATGTATGATAATCTCATGTTAGCCTTTAGTTTAAATATGCATAAATATATGTATGATAATCTTATACTAGCCTTATTATAATATATGAAGATAAACATGGCTGGAAGACGTAGTAATAGAGTCGATGAGACAGTAATATATGGAAGACGTAGTAATAGAGTCGACGAGATAGAAATATATGGAAGACGTAGTAATAGAGTCGATGAGACAGTATTTTGCTCTCCATGGGGAGCTCCAGTACTGTTGCTAAAGAAGCAAGATGGGTCTATGCGAATGTGCATAGATTACCGAGCGCTAAATAATAAGATGATCAAGAACAAGTACCCTTTACCACAGGTTGATGACCTGTTCGACCAGTTAAAGGGTGCCACCGTCTTCTCTAAGATTGATCTGAGGTCTGGCTATCATCAAGTGAATGTGAAACCAAATGATATATCGAAGACGACTTTCCGAACAAGATACGGACATTATGAGTTCGTAGTTATGCCCTTCGAAGTGACGAATGCACTTGCTATGTTCATGAATCTAATGAATCGAGTATTCTCGGCATTCCTCGATAAATTTATGATCGTTTTCATCGACGATATACTGATATATTCGAGAACCCAAGAAGAGCATGTCGAACACCTGAATATGGTATTGTAGATTCTTCAGGAAAAGCAGCTATATGCAAAGTTCTCCAAGTGCGAGTTATTGCTCGATCAAGTATCATTTTTGGGTCACATTATATCCAAGCACGGAGTGATGGTAGACCCAACAAAGATTGAAGCTATGAGTAACTGGAATAGGCAAAAGAATGTCAGGGAAATCAGAAGCTTTCTCGGGCTAGCAAGCTACTACAGGAAGTCTGTACAGAACTTCTCTAGAATTGTAGCCCTTATGATAGATCTCACTAGAAAGAACAAAAAGTATGAATGAACGAACTGTTAGGATCTTTGTAACGGCTAGAGGGGGGGGGGTGAATAGCATTTTACCGTTTGTGGATGGAATTAAATCTCGTTCGTGTCTACAATTTCGTTAGCACAGCGGAATATAGATAATGATAACAATAACGAAATAGACAATTACACATGAACACAAAGATATAACGTGGTTCGGAACCGCACGGTTCCTACTCCACGGATCGAGCTCTACGAGCTCTAGTGATGCGCACACAACCACTAATAAACACTCCTTCTCGGAACAATCCGGAGGCGGAGAAACCTCGTACAATAATGATTACAACAATAATCAAATGAATACAAGCAAATACAATGAAATACAAATGCAAGTAAAGGAAAAACACTTTACAAGAGCTTTGGATTGCTTGATCTTTGATTGCCTTGAACTAGCTTTGAAGGACTGGAAAGCACCAACTTCCCCCTTCAATTTCGCTCAAGAAAATCGCTATCTTTTCCTCCATCACGAGATCCTTATATAACTTCAACTGTCTTTGGAAAAGGTCGATCGATCATTTTCGCGACAATCGATCGTGATCACCTTGTTGTGAGACGTTGTACTTCGTTCCGGTTACGTATTGCTCTCCGGCTAGACGCTTGCTTGATCGCGGCCGTGAATGGTGATGAGCCATCACTTCGATTGCTCGTCTCGAGTGAGGAGACTCGCGTGGCGAAAATCCAGGCATCGATCGGTGATCATGATCGATCGCTACCGTCTATCGATCGGCCACCGCTAGTGGCGTCGGTGCTAAACCTTCACTTGATCAAACCCTAGTTGACTCGGGCGATCGTGCCATGGCACGATCGTGGCACACCTCAAACATGAGGTTTTAACCCAAGTATGGTGTCCCCCATGCTTGCTAGACCACTAGCCTAGACCTAAGCCTTCTAGCTACCTCCACCTCACGCCTCTCGGATCCCTCCAAGTCATCCATGACTTGTTCATCCATCACGCTAGCCTTGAGGTGCTTCCATCGGCTATGTCATGCTAGCGGTGTCTACAGATACATTGGACTTCGCCGGACTCGCTTGGACTATGCCACAACCATTGGACTTATCTTGCCAAGACTCGCTTGGACTTTCTGTGATATCAACCTTGGACTTCTCATGCCAAGACTCAAGCTTGGACTTTCCCTTGCCAACCCATGTTGGACTTCTCAAATGCCAAGACCATGCTTGGACTTTCCCTTGCCAACACATGTTGGACTTTCCATGCCAAGACCCATGTTGGACTTTTACATTGCCAAGGCCCATGCTTGGACTTTTCCTTGTGCCAAGTACTCAAGACTTGGACTTTCCCAAATGCCAAGTGTCCCACTTGGACTTTCCATGCCAAGTACCCATGACTTGGACTTTACCTTGCCAAGACCCATGCTTGGACTTTGCCAAATGCCAAGTGTCCCACTTGGACTTCCCATGCCAAGTGGTCAAGACTTGGACTTCCCTATGACAATTACATTGTCATATGTTTTTGTCGAACATCAAAATATCACTCGAGTCAAACTCGAGTCCTGGTCAATCGTGACCAGGGCCGATTGCACCAACAATCTCCCCCTTTTTGATGTTTGACAAAAACCAAACACAACATTGAGTTAGAACACTAATTCAAAACCCTTACCAATTATCCCAAATTGGTAATCTTAAACATTCTCCAAATGTTCTCCCCCAAACATTCTCCCCTTTTTTGACTAACATCAAAAAGGTCTTCTCTCCAAGGAGGTCAATGTCTCATGTTCCTATGAGATCTTACAATCTCCCTCGTGATCTAAAAATATCTAGGATGCCTACCATCTTCCTAGTGATAAGTCCCATATCACTCAAGAGAGGCAATCCTATTCACTCTCCCAATTTCCAAATTGGGTATCAAAAACCCATCAATTTTCCCAAATTGATGATACTCTTCCAATAACTTCTCCTCTTCAAGGAGAAAAATACATCCATCATCCCAAGATGGATACCTCCCCCTAAAGGCTTGCTCCCCCTTGACCATTGCACCAACAATGTCCTTGGGAAGTCCCTAAGCCAATAGGAACTCTAAGCCATCAAAATTAAGGTTAGAAATTCAACATTGAACTTTCCAACACCTTCAAATTGATACAAACCCTAAACACCTCTCCTAATCCATATCTAATGGATTTTCACCCTTTATCATGCTTCCCAAAGCATATCCTAGGGTTAGGAGTGGTTAAGGACCTTAACCGCAGCTGAAATCGGGTTAAACAACTTGTTTCCAATCAAGCTTATGAAAGTGATTCAGAAATCAGATCGACACGCTATCACCGATCGCCACCTTGATCGATAATCAAAATCTGATTTTTAGTTATCAGAAATGAGTTTTAGAAAATCATAAGTAATTCTACGTATTTTGAAAAATCATGAAATTTGATATGTATATTACTTATAGTAAATACAATGGGTGAAAAATATTTGAAAATTATTTTACCCATAAAATAGTGAGTTTGATACAAAACTCAAAACCATTGAAAATTTCAATGTTTTGGCCCTATCTTGTATCAACTCCATCAATGGTGATTGCTATCAAAAGATAGGCTTCACCAAGGTTTTCTAAAATGATTTTAAAATGTTTTCAAAATCTTATTTTGGATCATATTCCTTGGTCTCTATGTACATGACTTGTACACAAGCTTTCCCAATGATCAATAATGTTGAGTTAAGATGAGTTTGGGTTCAACTAGATGCAAAAACTATGCACCTTGAACTTAACTCATATCCTAGCATCTCACATGTATCTAGGGTGTATAAATACACATACATGTCCATTAGATGTGAGATGTGGGTTTTGGTTCATTTAATCTAGGGTTTCATGCATTTCCTAGGCAACCCTACTTGATTCCCTTATAAATGGGACTTCAAGTCATGCCATTGTCCTTAGTTCAATTTTAATCAATTTAATGCATGAAATGATCATGGCATAAAGATAGCAATAAATAAACACATGCTCATAATCTTGATGTCATGGCATATGATATAAAACTAAAGCACATGACATTTAACCTAAGCATAATCATGACATATAGAATGATTAAAAGTAAACATGATGTCATGACATGACATATGACAATCAAGGCATGGCACATACAATATATAGGTATAGTAATACCTAAATTTTAATATTAGTTGTCATTTGAAATAATTAAGTATATTTTGCCATATTATTACTTTTCTCCCTAGTGTGCCAAAAACACAAAAATGGCACACTAACACTCTAAACCCTAAGTTGTGCCAATTTGATCAATTTATCAAACTTCTCAAATAATATTGGCACATCCTAAAAACCTTTAGGATTCAAATCTCAAATGTATTTCCAAGGTAACCATAACCTCGAAACTAACCTGAAATGTCACCTTTGCCATGGTTGAGTTAACTACCCATCCAATCAAGGTTGGCACACCCTAACCCCATCTTAGCGTGAATCAATCACGCTCTTAGGAACCCAAAAACGATTTGAGCTCCTAGGGTTAATTAGGTATTCCTTAGGGATAACCTCCCTAGATACCTTCCTAGGTTTATTAGCCTTGGTCATTTTGGTCTTGCCTAGGTTAACCTTAGGGATTGCCTCCCTAACAACCTTCTTAGTGGCCACCCTAGGTTTCTTCGAAACCTTGGCCACTAGGCACAAACCTTGGTCAACTCTAGGGATGACTTCCCCATTGACCTTGGTCTTCCTAGTCCTAGTTAGTGTTCCATAGTCAAATGGAACACTATGATAAGTCACCTTGGACTTAGGTTTGTGACCCAAACCATTCTTGCCCTTGGCTGACTTTTGACTCTTAGGTCCTAGATGTTGACATTGACTTCTTGACCTAGGAGTTTGACCATTAGACCCTTTAAATTGATTTTGCATAATGTTAAGGGTCTTCTCAAGTTTTTCAAGCCTTGACCTTAAGGCTTGGTTCTCTAATTTCTAATTTCCCAATTTTAGAATTTTGATTTAAACCATGGGCATTGGACTTCCTAGGCATATGCCTAGTCCATTTAGGGTTAACACCTAGGTGCTCTTGCACCTTTCTAATTGTCTCCCTAGGTAAAATTGATCTTGAGTTATTTGACCTAGGTTTGTTCTTAGGTAAATTGTTTTTAGGGACATTAGTCCCAAATTTCTCCTTATTTCCTAAGTGGACATTTTTAGCACTTAAACAAATATGTCTATTACTTTTAGCATGTTTTTCATGTACAATAGCAAGAGAATTAAAACTCCTAGCATGCTTTTGCCTATTAACTAAAGAAGGTCCATCATTGAAATATACCTTAGGGTTAGCTTTGGAAGCTCCCCCTACATTTGTAGCTCCCTCTTGGGTCTTCTTCTTCCCCCTAGGACATTGATTCCTATAATGTCCTTTTGAATTACACTTGAAGCATATAACATGCTCCTTGCTCTTTTGACTTGGGGAACCGGCATCCTTTGACTTTTGTTGAATTTTGGGTGTCGAAGGAGCTTTCTTAACCTTCTTTGGGCACTTGCTCTTGTAGTGCCCGGTTTCCCTACACTCAAAGCAAATTATATATTTTTTTATTTAAAACCAAATTGCTTGAGTTACCTAGTTCGGTGGTGGAGACCGGAATTGGACTTTGGGCTTCTTCATCTTGACCGGATGTCGAAGCTTCTTCTTGATGTTCCGGTATGGAGGTTCTCTCCTCCCCCTCAATCCTTGAGGTGGATGCTTCTTCCACATCCTCCACCTCTTCCGATCCGGAGGTTGACTCCTCACTTTCTTGTGAGGATGATGATGATTCTTCTTCTGTCTCCTCCTCTTCCAAGTCGTCTTGGACCGATTCGGGATTGTCGTGGAACTTGATCAACTTGTTCCACAACTCCTTGGCATCCCTATAGCTTCCTAATCTAGACAAAATGTCGTTAGGTATCAAATTAGTCAACATTTTTGTTACCTTAATGGTTGTCTTGAACTTTTCCCGTTGCTCCTCGGTCCATCGCTTCATTTTAAGGATTTCGTTGTTCTTTCCTCTTGGAGCATCAAAACCTATAGTCACGGCAAACCAATTTTCGATATTTGTCATTAGAAAATATTCCATCCTACCTTTCCAATATGTGAAATGTTCGCGGTTGAAGGAAGGTAGAATGTTGACGTCGTCACCCAATTTTTCTTGGAAATCCATGTTCTTCCCTCTAGCTTCTTGACTCCGGGTTGTTAATCCATAGAAGAGCCCAGGGCTCTGATACCACTTGTTAGGATCTTTGTAACGGCTAGAGGGGGGGTGAATAGCATTTTACCGTTTGTGGATGGAATTCAATCTCGTTCGTGTCTATAATTTCGTTAGCGCAGCGGAATATAGATAATGATAACTATAACGAAATAAACAATTACACACGAACACAAAGATATAACGTGGTTCGGAACCGCACGGTTCCTACTCCACGGATCGAGCTCTACAAGCTCTAGTGATGCACACACAACCACTAATAAACACTTCTTCTCGGAACAATCCGGAGGCGGAGAAACCTCGTACAATAATGATTACAACAATAATCAAATGAATACAAGCAAATACAATGAAATACAAATGCAAGTAAAGGAAAAACACTTTACAAGAGCTTTGGATTGCTTGATCTTTGATTGCCTTGAACTAGCTTTGAAGGACTGGAAAGCACCAACTTCCCCCTTCAATTTCGCTCAAGAAAATCGCTATCTTTTCCTCCATCACGAGCTCCTTATATAGCTTCAACCTATGATGGAAAAGGTCGATCAGTCGACTGCTTGGGATAATCAGTCGACTGATCACACTGTTGCTGTGAGACAACGGTGTAATCCACGCTGGAGAAATCCAACGGCTAGGACATCAGTCGACTGATCATGACCATCAGTCGACTGATGAGCCATCACTCGACTGCTCGTCTCGTGATGAGTGAGACTTCATCTCGCGGGCCGGTAATCCGAGCATCATCGACTAATCACATGATCGATCGACTTCTCATCGGCCGACCGCCTAATAGTGGCAAATGATCACAGGCCACTTCCCACACCAAATCCTGTTGACTCGCCGACCGCCATATGGCAAACACCTCAAACATGAGGTTTTAACCCAAGTATGGTGTCCCCATACTTGCTAGACCACCCTTAGCCTAGACCTAAGCCTTCTAGCTACCTCCATCAGCCTCACGCCTCTCGGATCCCTCCAAGTCATCCATGACTTGTTCATCCATCGCGCTAGCCTTCAGATGCTTCCATCGGCTATGTCATGCTAACGGTGTCTACACCACCAAGGCACATTGGACTTACGCCGCCAAGACTCCGCTTGGACTTTACGCCGCCAATCATTGGACTTATGCTGCCAAGACTCCCGCTTGGACTTTACGCCGCCAATATCAAACCCCTTGGACTTCTCATGCCAAGACTCAAGCTTGGACTTTCCCTTGCCAACCCATGTTGGACTTCTCAAATGCCAAGACCATGCTTGGACATTCCCTTGCCAACACATGTTGGACTTTCCATGCCAAGACCCATGCTTGGACTTTCCCTTGCCAACCCATGTTGGACTTTTACATTTCCAAGGACCATGCTTGGACTTTTCCTTGTTCCAAGTACTCAAGACTTGGACTTTCCCAAATGCCAAGTGTCCCACTTGGACTTTCCATGCCAAGTACCCATGACTTGGACTTTACCTTGCCAAGACCCATGCTTGGACTTTGCCAAATGCCAAGTGTCCCACTTGGACTTCCCATGCCAAGTGGTCAAGACTTGGACTTCCCTATGACAATTACATTGTCATATGTTTTTGTCGAACATCAAAATATCACTCGAGTCAAACTCGAGTCCTGGTCAATCGTGACCTGGGCCGATTGCACCAACACGAACGCCTACGAGAAGAGTTTCACAGAATTGAAAAGGAGACTGACTAGTGCTCCAATCCTTACTCTTTCGGACAGTAACGAAGGCTTCTACATGTACAACGACGCTTCCAAGTTGGGACTCGGAGCTGTACTCATGCAGAATGGCAAGGTCATTGCCTACGCCTCTAGGCAACTCAAGGAACATGAAAGGAATTATCCCACCCATAATCTAGAGCTAGCAACCGTGGTCTTTGCTCTCAAAACATGAAGACACTATCTATATGGGGCTCAGTGTAGGATTTATACAGATCACCAGAGTCTGAAATATTTCTTCACACAAAAAGACCTGAACATGAGACAATGCAGATGGCTCGAGCTCATTAAGGATTATGACTGCGCAATCTTCTACCATCCAGGAAAAGTGAACAAAGTCGTCGATGCACTAAGCAGGAAGTCCTGTGCCACCTTGATGTCTCTATCGGTATTATCTCGACCCCTAGAAAAGGAAATTATGTGTTACGGGGTTGAAATCATTTCTGGACAGCTCTCTACCATGATGATGGCACCGACGCTGTTCGACGATATATTAGAAAAACAAGTCCGTGACCCGAGCATTCAAAGGATCAAGCAAGAGGTCCTAGAAGGAAAGGATGATGGATTTCGTATCTCTGACAGTGGAGTACTCTACCTCAGGGATCGCTTGTGTATTCCCGATGATCTAGAATTACGGAAGAAGATATTTGAGGAAGCTCACGGAACCGCCTATGCGATGCATCCTGGATCCACCAAGATGTACCAAGATCTGAAAGGGAAGTTCTGGTGGTTCGGTATAAAAAGGGATGTGGCTCAGTATGTTAGTACCTGCCTGACCTGCCAAAGGGTTAAAGCAGAAAAGCAGACACCTGGAGGAATGCTGCAGCCAATACAAATTTCAGAATAGAAATGGGAAGATATTTCTATGGATTTCATCTCAGGACTACCCAAGACGACGAATGGATATGACGTTATATGGGTGATCGTGGACAGATTGACGAAGTCTTCCCACTTCATAGCAATCAAGATGACCTACTCGACTGAGCAACTGGCTCAATTATATGCTAGGGTAATTATCAGATTACATGAGATTTGTAAGACCATCATTTCTGATAGAGATGGTTGCTTTATTTCCCACTTCTGGGAATGTGTTCAGAAGGCCCTTGGCACGAAGCTAATATTCAGTATTGCCTTTCGTCCTCAGACCGACGGACAGACAGAAAGGGTGAATCAAGCATTGGAGGATATGTTACGGGCTTGCGCCTTGGATTTCAAAGGGAACTGGTGCCGATACTTATGCTTGGCAGAATTCGCCTACAATAATAACTACCAAGCTACTATTTGAATGGCGCCTATGAGGCTCTATACGGGAGGAGATGTAGATCTCCTATATGCGGGTACGAGGGTGGTGAAAAAAGGGGATGGGACTCCAAACAGATATCATTGACAACACCACACGAGCTATATAGAACATTAGCCAAAGAATTGAAATTGCTCAGAGCCGGCAAAAGAGCTATGTAGATATACGACGTAGACCATTGGAATTCGAAGTCGGGGATCTGGTATTCCTCAAAGTGGCCCCTATGAAGGGAGTGATGAGATTCGGAAGGAAGGGTAAGCTGAGTCCACGCTATGTGGGACCGTATCCGATATTGAAGAGAGTCGGCAAGGTAGCTTATGAGCTAGAGCTGCCTCAAGAGATGTCAGCTATTCACAATGTGTTCCACGTTTCAATGCTCAAGAAGTGCATTTCCAGTACAGACCAAGTGATTGAGCCACAAACAGTGCAAGTTCAAGAGGACCTGAGTTATGAAAGTCGGCCTATCCAGATACTTGATCGAGAAGTCAAAAGACTAAGGATTAAAGAGGTGCCTTAGTGAAGGTCCTATGGCAAAATCAATGGTATGAAGAAGCTACCTGGGAACGCGAGGAGGATATGAAACAAAAGTACCCAGAGTTGTTATAAGTTTTGAGGATGAAACTTTTAAAAGGTATGAAGGACTGTAATGACCATAAAATTCCTAGAAATTTTATAAAAATTTTTGCATTATCATATGTGCTTTTTTGTGGGCTGTTTCAAAAATAAAAGAAAATAGAGTCAAAAAGGATGCAAGGCCTAGGGTTTGAACCCTAAACCTCCAAGTAGATAACTAAACCTTAGGATGCATCCAATAACCAGAAGCCAAGCAGGGTTGTGCTATTAGAAGGGCATGGGAAATGATAGTTAAGGTTAAGGGAGGCTAAGGGACACCTTCAAGTGAATAAATAGGAGTATGAGGTGACAAGAGAACCCAAGTTGGCATTCTCCTCTTTCTCTTCTTCTTCCCCACTGAAACCCTAGCTCTCCCTTCTTCCATTTCCGAAAACCAACCAAGCAAGAAGAAAGCTCTAGTCTTGGCATCACAACCTATGGTATATTCTATTACTAAACAAGCGAAATGATGTAAGTATCCCCTCACCTACAGTACAAGTTGTTTCGGTTTTCGATTGCTTAGAAATCTTTTTGAAACTCTCGGCCAAGACTCCTTCATGCTTCCAATGATTTTTTCCATGCAATGTTTTGTATGAATATGATGATAATATGTTGATAGATAGGCTTGATTGAGTGTTTAATTCAAAAGCTCTCCTTGAAACTTTCGGCCAAGACCTATATATGCTCCTAATTGTCTTTCATGCTATGATCTATATGTCTCCATGCCATGTTTTGTATGTAGATGAAGATGACATGTTGATAGCTAGGTTTGGTTTGAGTGTTTGATCCCAAGACCCCTTGAAACTTTCGGCCAAGACCTATATATGCTCCTAATGGTCTTTCATGCTATGATCTATATGTCTCCATGCCATGTTTTGTATGTAGATAAAGATGACATGTTGATAGGTAGGTTTGGTTTGAGTGTTTGATCCCCAAGACCCCTTGAAACTTTCGGCCAAGATCTATATATGCTCCTAATGGTCTTTCATGCTATGATCTATTTGTCTCCATGCCATGTTTTGTATGTAGATGAAGATGACATGTTGATAGCTAGGTTTAGTTTGAGTGTTTGATCCCAAGACCCCTTGAAACTTTCGGCCAAGACCTATATATGCTCCTAATGGTCTTTCATGCTATGATCTATATGTCTCCATGCCATGTTTTGTATGTAGATGAAGATGACATGTTGATAGCTAGGTTTGGTTTGAGTGTTTGAACCCAAGGCCCCTTGAAACTTTCGGCCAAGTCCTAGTTGTGCTCTTAATTGTCTTCCATGTCTTGATCTATAGGTAATGGATGTTAACATGTGGTTAGTTAGATCTTGTACAAGTGTTTAGGGTTTAAATTCTTAACAACCCTCCCTTAGGGTTTCGGCCAACCCATGCTCATGCCCTCTAATAATCCTCCATGCCATGCTATATGTATATAAGATGTTAATATGATGTTAGTTAGACTTTATGATAGCATGATTAGTTTATGTCACTACCTTATGTCCATGTTAATTGTATGAATGTATGATTATGTTATGCTCATTGCCATGTTAATTGTATGAATGCATGATTTTGTTATGCTCATTGCCATGTTAATTGTATGATTATGTTATGCTCATTGCATCATGATGAACAAGTATGTATGATGAAAATGCCTAAGAGTTGCTTCCCTATGAATGGGGACTAAGAGCACTCTTTATGTTATGAAAAGAAATATGATATGTTATAAAGAAGGAACATGATATGCTATGAGAAGGAACATGATATGTTATGAAAAGAAATATGGTATGTTATGATAAGGAACATGATATGCTATTTTACTTTTTGCATAGCTTGTACCGGACCCTAACAAGGTCCAAGGGATGAGCTCCTACGTGCCCCTAGGTCGACGGTCATAGTACCGACCTAGTATGGGATTGACTCCTAAGTTGCCCTAGGCCGACGGACATAGTACGGGCCTAGGATGGACTTCTATGTTATGATTGCCCCTAGGTCGACGGACATAGTACAGGCCTAATAACCTAGTAGGTTTAGGATTAGCTACCTCGGGTCTATTTAGGGATGCACGCAATGATGATGATGAATGTGGTGCAATGCCGAGCCCAATATGTTGAGATTATGTTTAAATACCTATAAGAATATATGTTTTCAAAGAGCATCTTGCATATACCTTTATTTCATGTCTATGTGATTATGATGCTTATATGAATGTTATTCTTATATGTCCTTGAATGTTTATATGAATGTTATGCTTATATGTTCTTGAATGTTTATATGAATGGTATGCTTATATGTTCTTGAATGTTTATATGAATGCTATGCTTATATGTTCTTGAATGTTTATATGAATGCTATGCTTATATGTTCTTGAATGTGTATATATTTGCTATGCTTATATGTCCTTAAATGATCATGTCACTACTCTAGGTCTAATTCTTGATGTATGGCTTTTTTGAGTAGGAAAGGATCTTACTAAGCCTATGTGCTTATAGTTTCATGTTCCCTTGTACTGCATATAAGGGTAAAGAATGGTTAAACTAAAGGGAGCAACTGGGGCAAAGTGTGTGTGGTAGTGGCATGGTGGAGGAGATATATTATTTTTCGATGACTTATTCATGTTTCCATTTAAGTTTTTCATGTTAGGTGATAATAGTCGAACTCTACTTTATGATGAATAGTTGCTACTTAGTGTCCTTTAAGTTGATTATCATGAACTTGAACTAAGTACTTATGAGACGATTATGCATGCTCCATTTTTCATGCCTTATGTTTTAAAAAGAAAAAAAAAGAAGTCTAAAGTCTTCCGCTGTAAATGCATGTAGTCTTCCGCTGTAGATGTATGTATTTATGATCGCGTCGCGTTACCTTTAAAAAGGATGGGCGTGACAGGTTGGTATTAGAGCAGATCTGCCTTTCCACTACACACACATCTAGCTCCAAATCCTGCCGCTCCAAGTATGAAATTCTATGTCTACTCTATTTCTTTCATGTATGATAAGAAATGCTTTTAGCTTAAATATGCATGAATATATGTATGATAATCTTTTGCTAGCCTTTAGTTAAATATGCATAAATATATGTATGATAATCTTATGTTAGCCTTTACTTTAAATATGCATAAATATATGTATGATAATCTTATACTAGCCTTATTATAATATATGAAGATAAACATGCCTGGAAGACATAGTAATAGAGTGGATGAGACAGTAATATATGGAAGACGTAGTAATAGAGTCGACAAGACAGTAATATATGGAAGACATAGTAATAGAGTCGATGATACAGTATTTCGCTCTCCATGGGCATCTCCAGTACTGTTGGTAAAGAAGAAAGATGGGTTTATGCGAATGTGCATAGACTACCGAGCGCTAAATAATAAGACGATCAAGAATAGGTATCCTTTACCACAGGTTGACGACCTGTTTGACCAGTTAAAAGGTGCCACCGTCTTCTCTAAGATTGATCTGAGGTCTGGCTATCATCAAGTGAAAGTGAAACCAGATGATATCCTGAAGATGACTTTCCAAACAAGATACGAACATTATGAGTTCGTAGTTATGCCCTTCGGAGTGACAAATGCACCTGCTATGTTCATGAATATGATGAATCGGGTATTCTCGGCATTCCTCGGCAAATTTGTGATCGTTTTCATTGACGATATACTGATATATTCGAGAACCCAAGAAGAGCACGCCGAACACCTGAATATGGTATTTCAGATTCTTCAGGAAATGCAACTGTATGCAAAGTTCTCCAAGTGTGAGTTATGGCTCGATCAAGTATTATTTTTGGGTCACGTTATATCCAAGCACGGAGTGATGGTAGACCCAACAAAGATTGAAGAGGTGAGTAACTAGAATAGGCCAAAGAATGCCAGTGAAATCAGAAGCTTTCTCGGGATAGCAAGCTACTACAGAAAGTTTGTAGAGAACTTCTCTAGAATTGTAGCCCCTATGATAGTTCTCACTAGAAAGAACAAAAAATATCAATGGATGAATGCCTATGAGAAGAGTTTCTCAGAATTGAAAAGAAGACTGACTAGTGCTCCAATCCTTACTCTTTCGGATAGTAAAGAAGGCTTCAACATGTACAGCGACGCTTCCAAGTTGGGACTCGGAGCTATACTCATGCAGAATGGCAAGGTCATTGCCTACTCCTCTAGGCAACTCAAGGAACATGAAAAGAATTATCCCACCCATAATCTAGAGCTAGCAGCCATGGTCTTTGCTCTCAAAACATGGAGGCACTATCTATATGGAGCTCAGTGTAGGATTTATACAGATCACCAGAGTCTGAAATATTTCTTCACACAGAAAGACCTGAACATGAGACAATGCAGATGGCTCGAGCTCGTCAAGGATTATGACTGCGAGATCTTCTACCATCCAGGAAAAGCGAACAAAGTGGCCGATGCACTAAGCAGGAAGTCCTGTGCCACCTTGATGTCTCTATCGGTATTATCTCGACCCCTAGAAAAGGAAATTATGTGTTACGGGGTTGAAATCATTTATGGATAGCTCTCTACCATGACGATGGCACCGACGTTGTTCTACGATATATTAGAAAAGCAAGTCCATGACCCGAGCATTCAAAGGATCAAGCAAGAGGTCCTAGAAGGAAAGGATGATGGATTTCGTATCTCTGACAGTGGAGTACTCTACGTCAGGGATCGCTTGTGTATTCCCGATGATCCAGAATTACGGAAGAAGATATTTGAGGAAGCTCACGGAACCCCCTATGCGATGCATCCTGGATATACCAAGATGTACCAAGATCTGAAAGGGAAGTTCTGGTGGTTCGGTATGAAAAGTGATGTGGCTCAGTATGTTAGTACCTGCCTGACCTGCCATAGGTTTAAAGCAGAACACCAGAGACCTAGAGGAACGGTGTAGCCAATCCAAATTCCAAAATGGAAATGGGAAGATATTTCTATGGATTTCATCTCAGGACTACCCAAGACGACGAATGGATATGACACTATATGGGTCATCATGGATAGATTGATGAAGTCTGCCCACTTCTTAGCAATCAAGATGACCTACTCGATTGAGCAACTAGCTCAATTATATGCTAGGGAAATTATCAGATTACATGGGATTTCTAAGTCCATCATTTCTGATAGAGATGGTCACTTTATTTCCCACTTATGGGAATATGTTCAGAAGGCCCTTGGTACGAAGCTAATATTCAGTACTGCCTTTCATCCTCAGACCGACGGACAGACAGAAAGGGTGAATCAAGTATTGAAGGATATGTTACGAGCTTGTGCCTTGGATTTCAAAGGGAACCGGTGCCGATACTTATGCTTGGCAGAATTCGCCTACAATAATAGCTACCAAGCTACTATTGGAATGACACCCTATGAGGCTCTATACGGGAGGAGATGTAGATCTCCTATAAGCTAGTACGAGGGTGGTGAAAAGAAGGGGATGGGACTCCAAACAGATATCATTGACGACACCACCCGAGCTATACAGAACATTAGCCAAAGAAATGAAACTGCTCAGAGCCGGCAAAAGAGCTATGCAGATATATGGCGTAGACCATTGAAATTCGAAGTCGGGGATCTGGTATTCCTCAAAGTGGCCCCTATGAAGGGAGTGATGAGATTCGGAAGGAAGGGTAAGCTCAGTCCGTGCTATGTGGGACCGTATCCGATATAGAAGAGAGTCGGCAAGGTAACTTACGAGCTAGAGCTACCTCAAGAGATGTCAGCTATTCACAATGTGTTCCACGTTTCAATGCTCAAGAGGTGCATTTCCAGTACAAACCAAGTGATTGAGCCACAAACAGTGCAAGTTCAAGAAGACCTGAGTTATGAAAGTCGGCCTCTCCAGATACTAGATCGAGAAGTCAAAAGACTAAGGAATAAAGAGGTGCCTTAGTGAAGGTCCTGTGGCAAAATCAACGGTATAAAGAAGCTATCTGGGAACGCGAGGAGAACATGAAACAAAAGTACCCAGAGTTGTTCTAAGTTTCGAGGACGAAACTTTTAAAAGGTATGAAGGACTGTAACGACCGTAAAATTCCTAGAAATTTTATAAGAATTTTTGCATGATCTTATGGGCTTTTATGTGGGCTCTTTCAAAAATAAAAGAAAATAGAGCCAAAAAGGATGCAAGGACCAGGGTTTGAACTCTAAACCTCCAAGTAGATAACTAAACCTTAGGATGCATCCAATAACCAAAAGCCCAGTAGGGTTGTGCTATTAGAAGGGCATGGGAAATGATAGTTAAGGGTAAGGGAGGCTAAGGGACACCTTCAAGTGAATAAATAGGAGTATGAGGAGACAAGAGAACCCAAGTTGGCATTCTCCTCTTTCTCTTCTTCTTCCCCACCGAAACCCTAGCTTTCTCTTCTTCCATTTCCGAAAACCAACCAAGCAAGAAGAAAGCTCTAGTCTTGGCATCACAACCTAGGGTATATTCTATTACTGAACAAGCGAAAGGATGTAAGTATCCCCTCACCTACAGTACAAATTGTTTCAGTTTTCGATTGCTTAGAAATCTTTTTGAAACTCTCGGCCAAGACTCCTTCATGCTTCCAATGATTTTTTCCATGCCATGTTTTGTAAGAATATGATTGAGTGTTTAATTCCAAACCTCTCCTTGAAACTTTTGGCCAAGACCTATATATGCTCCTAATGGTCTTTCATGCTATGATCTATATGTCTCCATGCCATGTTTTGTATGTAGATGAAGATGACATGTTGATAGCTAGGTTTGGTTTGAGTGTTAGATCCCAACACCCCTTGAAACTTTCGGCCAAGACCTATATATGCTCCTAATGGTCTTTCATGCTATGATCTATATGTCTCCATGACATGTTTTGTATGTAGATGAAGATGACATGTTGATAGCTTGGTTTGGTTTGAGTGTTTGATCCCAATTCCCCTTGAAACTTTCGGCCAAGACCTATATATGCTCCTAATGGTCTTTCATGCTATGATCTATATGTCTCCATGCCATGTTTTGTATGTAGATGAAGATGACATGTTGATAGCTAGGTTTGGTTTGAGTGTTTGATCCCAACACCCCTTGAAACTTTCGGCCAAGACCTATATATGATCCTAATGGTCTTTCATGCTATGATCTATAGTCTCCATTCCATGTTTTGTATGTAGATGAAGATGACATGTTGATAGCTAGGTTTGGTTTGAGTGTTTGAACCCAAGGTCCCTTGAAACTTTCGGCCAAGTCCTAGTTGTGCTCCTAATGGTCTTCCATATCTTGATCTATAAGCAATGGATGTTAACATGTGGTTAGTTAGATCTTGTACAAGTGTTTAGGGTTTAAATTCTTAAGAACCCTCCCTTAGGGTTTCGGCCAACCCATGCTTATGCCCTCTAATAATCCTCCATGCCAGGCTATATGTATATAAGATGTTAATATGATGTTAGTTAGACTTTATGATAGCATGATTGGTTTATGTCACTACCTTATGTCCATGTTAATTGTATAAATGTATGATTATGTTATGCTCATTGCCATGTTAATTGTATGAATGTAAGATTATGTTTTGCTCATTGTCATGTTAATTGTATGAATGTATGATTATGTTATGCTCATTGCATCATGATGAACAAGTATGTACGATGAAAATGCCTAAGAGTTGCTTCCCTATGAATGGGGACTAAGAGCACTCTTTATGTTATGAAAAGAAATATGATATGTTATAAAGAAGGAACATGATATGCTATGAGAAGGAACATGATATGTTATGAAAAGAAATATGATATGTTATGATAAGGAACATGATATGCTATTTTACTTTTTGCATGGCTTGTACCGGACCCTAACAAGGTCCAAGGGATGGGCTCCTACGTGCCCCTAGGTCGACGGTCATAGTACCGACCTTGTACGGGATCGACTCCTAAGTTGCCCTAGGCCGACGGACATAGTACGGGCCTAGGATGGGCTTCTATGTTATGATTGCCCCTAGGTCGACGGACATAGTACGGGCATAGTAACCTAGTAGGTTCGGGATTAGCTACCTCGGGTCTATTAAGGGATGCGCGCAATGATGATGATGAATGTGGTACAATATCGGGCCCAATATGTTGAAATTATGTTTAAGTACTTATAAGAATATATGTTTTCAAAGAGCATCTTGCATATACCTTTATTTCATGTCTCTGTGATTATGATGCTTATATGAATGCTATTCTTTTATGTCCTTGAATGTTTATATGAATGCTATGCTTATATGTTCTTGAATGTTTATATGAATGCTATGCTTATATGTTCTTGAATGTTTATATGAATGCTATGCTTATATATTCTTGAATGTTTATATGAATGCTAT
The DNA here is from genome assembly GCA_025175895.1 of Wurfbainia villosa. Taxonomy (NCBI): domain Eukaryota; kingdom Viridiplantae; phylum Streptophyta; class Magnoliopsida; order Zingiberales; family Zingiberaceae; genus Wurfbainia; species Wurfbainia villosa. The sequence goes on along the minus strand of CM045992.1, from coordinate 28,637,920 downwards.
GCTTATATGTTCTTGAATGTTTATATGTATGCTATGCTTATATGTTCTTAAATGATCATGTCACTACTCTAGGTCTAATTCTGGATGTATGGCTTTTGTGAGTAGGAAAGGATCTTACTAAGCCTATGTGCTTATAGTTTAATGTTCCCTTGTACTGCAGATAAGGGTAAAGAATGGCTAAACTAAAGGGACCAGTAGGAGGGTCAAAGTGTGTGTGGTAGTGGCATGGTGGAGGAGATCTATTATTATTCCAAGACTTATGCATGTTTCCATTTAAGTTTTGCATCTTAGGTGTTAGGAGTCGAACTCTACTTGATGATGAATGGTTGCTACTTAGTGTCCTTTAAGTTGATTATCATGAACTTGAACTAAGTACTATGAGATGATTATGCATGCTCCATGTTTCATGCCTTATGTTTTAAAAAGAAAAAAAAAGAAGTCTAAAGTCTTCCGCTGTAAATGCATGTAGTCTTCCGCTGTAGATGTATGTATGTATGATTGTGTCACGCCGCCTTTAAAAATGGCGGGCATGAAAATATTTGTACAATTAATATATGGAGCCCATATTTATTTATGGGGGGTTGGTGAGGTAGATCAATGATGATCACTTTAGTGGAATGGATCATCATTAATGGATCGGGTTTGGATCCATTGGGTGGCCAAGATCCAACTCCTTCTCATGGTTCCTATTGTAGCCTAATAATACCCTCATGAATCCTAGATCCAACGGACGTGATTAAAAGGAGGCTTGGGCGATATCTATAAATAAGGGGGAGAGGCTTGGGCGGCAAAGCAATTGAGGTTGGCTAGGGTTTTGGAGTTAGTGTGGAAGGCTTAGGCGACAAGATGTGGTGGCTAGGGTTTGGCTTCTCCTTGTGGACAGCGACAGCCTAGAGCTTCTCTTCTTCTTTGGTCGGCGGCAACAACGAGTCTTCCCTCTCCATTGCCGGTGCTTGCTTCCTCCTTCTCTTTCTCCTTGGCCGGTGGAAACAAGAGCTCCTCTCTTGGCCGGCGCCCACATCTCCTTCTTCCTCTTCTTAGCCGGCGGCAACATCCAAGCTAGGAGGCTTGGTGGTCGGCACTAGATAGGAGAAGAAGATCTCGGTTATCTTCCTTTGTTCGGAGCGAGCAAGGAAGGGAAGAACATGATCTAGGAGGCTTCGATTCTTGGTGGATCGTCGCCCACGCGATGTCCAAGAAGATGTTAGGTCATATAATAGAAGATCAAGAGGTAAACAAGAGGTATAATTCTTGTTTAAGTTTCTTTCTTGTTCTATACAATTTGTTTGAAATTGTATGATCATGGACCCCGAAGATAAACACAAAAATTGGCGATCCATTCATCATCTATTCCACGGCTAATCGAGGAAAAGAGTTAGGTTGCTTGAACAACATGTTTATTCATGCGACGACTCAAATCAAGAAGCACGATGATGAATCAGTTGCTTGGGTAATCCTTTTTCATCTGGATTAATTTTTTTTAATCCGGGGACATGAGATAGGATCGCTATTCACAAGCGACCAAGGTGAAGCAAGAAGCGAAGCTTCGAACCTTCAACTAGTATCAGAGCCACGGTTTCTGATTTTGTGTTTAGGATTCAGTTACTTTTATGCACTTATCATATATTATGTGTGTCGGATAATAGTAGGATGTGCGCAGGCTAACTTTTTGATTGCAGGCATAAGATCCAACTATTATGGCCATATGTGTGTGTATGTGATTGTATGTGTGTAATCGTAATATAATTTGAATCATCGGGGTTGACGAGGCTAGTATTTAATTTTTGTAATTAAGTATGACATTGTTTAGTCACTCTTTTATTTTAGTTTACTTTCGATCTAGACTTCATGTACACTCCTTTGTAGAGTATAGGATCGATGGATATAAATTAAAATAATTTTTCTCGGCTCGGATCTCCGGATGGCTTGCACATGGTGTATGGAGGAGCGGACGAGATGGCAACACGATTGGAGGTATATTGGAGAACAAAAGCGATAATAGTTGGAAAAGATATTTTTCATATTTATTGCTTTTGATTTATATACTTGTTGTGGTTGCATAGTTAAAATTCCTCAATTTTAAATTACTAAGTGGGAGAGGGATTTTTTTTAAATTCCCGCGGCCTCCATTACAATTTGACATGTGATGCGAACAAACTTGCACGTTGACTCTGAGTGCCTTCCTCCATATCAGATGAGTTTGTTTTGTGGATCACTAGGTTAAATATGGTTATAGGAAGTTATTTAGGAGCGTGTGTACTTCCTCATCGGAAGGCACATAATCCGAGATAATTGCCTTAGTATCGGATAATGGTGAACACTTAGATGCAAATAAAAGTATCCTCCCCATCTGAGTCACTGCTTTTATTTGTAGGGTCGAAGAGAAACCAACTATTAATTTTATTTGTCAAAAAGTAAAGTTGACAGGATAATAAAATTAATGGGTAAAACCTCCTCTTACAAATGTAGAATTCGTATACGTCCACACTATCGTGGCATACGATATTCTCGGTGTTTTGAGGTGTTGGTTGATTTTAAAATTTTATTGTTTGAGGAATCAATAAATTTTTGAAATCTAATATTTTGATCTATATGATTCTTAGGTTTTTCAAAAATGACTTTCAACTCACTTGTTGTGATACTAAAGGAAAACAAACTTACTGGACCTAACTATGTTGATTGGAAAAGGAATCTAGATATAGTCTTGACTACTGAGGAGTACAAGTATGTACTTCTCGAGGAGTGTCCTCCTAAGTCTACGGATGATTCTGGGGAAAAGGAGAAAGAGTGTTATAAGAAGTGGATCAAGGCTGATGAGATGGCGCGGTGTTACATTTTGGCTTCTATGTCAAATGTATTGCAACATCAACATCAGGCCATGACCACTGCCTATGACATGATGCTCAATCTCAAGGAACTTTTTGGACACCAAAATTGGGCTGCAAGGTAGGAAGCCATGAGAAACTTGATGACGACCACCATGGTTGAGGGAACACCCGTGAGGGATCATGTTCTCAAGATGATGGCTCATTTGAATGAGCTAGAAGTCCTTGGAGCTGAGATCGATAGGGAAAGGGGAAACCCAGGTCGATATCTTTCTTCAATCTCTACCTAGGAGTTTTGAGAAATTTCGTCTGAACTACAACATGAATAAGAGGTTGTATTCGTTGGTGGAGCTTCTGATAGAACTCTAGGCAGCATAGGGGCTTTTTCGTCAGAGTTCTTAGGCTTTGGTTACCCAGAAGGTTTCTACTTCTAAACCGAAAGGCAAGAAGAAGAAGATGTAGGAACGTTGGTGGCTGGCTAGAGGGGGGTGAATAACCCTCAATGGTCGTATGATAAAATTGCTTGTCTACAAAGAATATTAGCGCAACGGAAACAAAACTAAACAAGCAATTAAGACAACAAAAAGATAAAACTATGCTAACACCAATATGTAACATGGTTCATGACCTTGCCGCTAATTCACGGTCCGATTTGTCTCAGGTGAATCACTCCGAAACCAATCCACTATTGTAGTCTCCCTTTAGCTAAAGAAAGGTGGAGGTAAACCTTTACAACAATGAGAACACTCCTTCTTTTACAATAGATGTGAAAGAAAACTAGCAGAAGGAGTTTCAGCTTTGTGGGGGCACTTAATAATATGTTTAGAGCATGAACATTAACCATCTAAAAGCCCCCACCCTCTCTTTTTATGGAGAGGAAGCAAATCTTCCCGTTGGACACTATCAGTCGACTCCAACGGCTTCTGACCAGGCCAAATTTGCGGGATCCGCGGTCACTTTCTCCAACAGTCAGATCATCAATCGACTGATTTCGACTTCAGTTGAGTGACGACTAGCTTCTATGCCCTTGCACAGTGCGATCAGTCGACTGCTTCCCTTAATCAATCGACTGATCGACTTGATTCAGCAGCCAAACACCAGTCAATTTACGATCAACTTGGACCAGTCGATTGCCATGACATGGTAGTCGACTGATGCTGGGTAGACCTCAAACTTAACATTCGTTTGAGCGTCCGGCGATCGGGTAAACCTCAACCCTTATGGTCGAGCCTATGACACTTAGCCATTCGGCCAAGTTCACCTAATGAGCTACTTATATTTCACTCATTCTCTCATCTCACTTGATGTCCCTCGCCGAAGTTCTCTTCGTTCGCGGCCATGTCCCTTGGTAGCATGAAGCGCATGACTCTGCAATGCTCCTTCGCGTCTCTTGCCCTCGAAGTCTGCTTCCTTGGCTTTGCTTCAAGTCATCTCATCTAGCGGTCCCTCGGATGCATCAAGCGCATGACTTTGCAATGCTCCTTCGCCAACTCAAGCACGAGGTTGTGAGTTGGTGAAACTTGCCAAAGCTCCATGTGCGAATTACTAAGTCCTGCAAGACTCCAACGCACATATCAAATCTAATCATCCTAACTTAAACCCTTTGCCACCCATATCAAAACCATATCACATGGGTTGATTGCCCTAACAATCTCCCCCTTTTTGATGTGTGGCAATCCGTTTAAGTTAGGTAAACAAATAACAATAAACATAAGCAAGGAAATCATGTAAGTAAAAACATGAGTATAACAACTCCCCCTTAAACATGCAACTCCCCCTTAAGACTTGCTAAATTTTCCCTTTTAGCATGATTAACTTAAACCTATCAATTCTCCTCCTTTGACACCATCAAAAACATTATCTAAATGTCATACAGACATGACATCAACTCTAAGGAGGAAAAATACTCAAAAACAAAATAAAACCTGATAAAATCAGGTTACTGTGCTCGTGCACAGTACATCAGTCGGCTGGTTCATACTACTAGTCGACTGACATGCAAATTTCAGGTTTTCTTCTTTTTGAAATCCAATTTCAAAAATGCGTTAAAAATTCTAAGAAATTTATAAAATCATGAAATTTGAAATACATATTTCTTGTGAGTTTCTTTATTAGTGAAAAATGAGTTTTCATGGAAATTACTTATATTTTCAATGATTTTCCAAAAATCCAAAAGTTTCAAAAACAACTAGTATTTGATCAAGTTTGTATTAATTTTAACACTTAGTTTTGCTTTATATTGTTTCAAAACATGAAAGCACAGATTTTAAAGTGATTTTGAAAACATAGGAAATATCCAACCATGATCTTTGGGTAATATGTCTATGAATTAAACATAAGTCTTCCCCATGATTGGTCTATTTTTGCTCTATTGATACCTTTTATGACCCATCTAAATGCCATAGGCATTAGTGGACCATTAGTATCATCGTAACATCTCACCCATGCTAAGTTTTCAATCAAGGTTATCCTTATGGTGAGTGTAAGATGTTCCTAGAGGTATTCATATACTTAACCTTAAAATTCATGTAATTCTACACAAAGGCTAAGTATCACACTAACATATCATATGCTCATAAAGACATATATGGATTGATTTCACATTATGATCATGAAACAAGTGTATCAATCAATTTGTAATCATGCATTAGGTATAAAATCATGATAGTATGTCAAGTATTACCTAAAGCATTATTTAAACTATTTATGGGTGCATTATCATCACCAAACACTATCTCAAAAATTAAGTCCACGCCATCCTACGTCAACTGAATAAGATGATATAAGTAAAATTCTTTTGGTTGACTAACCTAGGGTTTTCCTAACCCTTAAGGATGGATTTAGGAACCCAATACAAGTTCTTCCCTATAGGGTTCACTAAATATTCGTTGGGGATCCATTTTCTAGCTATTGTCTTTTTCTTGGCTTGACCCCTAGCAATCAAACATTTATAGGCCTTTTCATTTGTCTTTCCCTTATAACCTAGGCCCTTTCTATTGAAGCTTGCCCTTTGGCTCCCTATAATCATATTAAGGTTGTTGGAGCCAATAGTGAATTTTTCTAGGGCCTTAGTCAAATGGTCTACCTTTTTCCTTAAAGCCCTATTTTCCTCAATGCATGCATCATTAACATCAAAAGGAATATAGTTATCATGTGAGCATGCATCATCATCATTAATTCTTAAATATGCTTTTTCTAGTTTATTTTCTAGGTCCTTAAATTGATCTATCATGCTCTTATTTTTCTTTTTGGCCCTAAATAAATCCCTAGTTAAGCTAGAAATCATGGCAACTATTTCTTGAGTGGGAAGATGTTTTACCATAGTTACCATGTCTTCTTCTTCGGATGATGAGGATGATGAAGAGCCTCTCCCTTCACTTGAGCTCTCCTCACTTGTGCTTGATTTTTCACCTTCAGAGGAGGTGGAGTCTAGATCATCAAATGCCATCAAGGCAAGGTTTGAGTAGACATGTTCTTTTTCCGATGATGAAGAAGAAGGATCATCCCATGTCTTTGCTTTGAGTGCTTTTGCCTTCCGTTTCTCCTTGGCTTTCTTCTCTTCTTCCTTCTTCTTGCTCCCCTTCTTCTTTTCTTCTTTTCTCTTGTTCAAGAGGGGACACTCATCTCTTATATGTCCTTCTTGTTGGCAATTATAGCAAATTATCTTCCTCTTGTGCCTTCTCCTATCATAAGATTTGTTAAATTTTAAATTTCTTAAGGCACGCCTTACCTTCCTTACCATATAAGCATCTTCATTGCTATTCATGGAGGATGAGGAGGATGCTTCATTGGAGGAGGAGGAAGTCTCTATCTTCTTCTTCTTCCCCTTGTTGGCTACTAGTTCCACTCCCCTAGATGGCTTGATGCTAGGTTCTTCACTTATTCCTTCAAGACTTGTTTCATGGAGCTCCATGGTTGAGAAGAACTCCTCTAAGGTGCTAACTTCTAAATTTTTTGAGATGTAGAAGGAGTCCTCAATTGAGCTCCACTTCGAGGACCGGGGAAAGGCTTCTATAGCCTTCATTATCATATCCCAGTTCGAAAGTTTTTCTCCTACACTTGTTAGTCCAATTAAAATTTCTTTAAACCTATAATGTAAAGAATTTACCTTCTCTCCCTTTTCATGTTTGATATTTGTTAGTTGGGAGCGGAGAAGGTCTCTCCTTGCAAGCTTGGTCTCGGAAGTACCTTCATGGAGTTCTATGAGTTTCTCCCACATTTCCTTGGCGCTTGCACATTCCCCTATCCGATTTACTTATTGTTGGGGGAGTACATTGTACAAGTGATGCTTGGCCTTCGAGTTCGCCAAGTACTCCTCTCTTTGTCTCTTTGTCCATCTTGTCTTCTCTATTTGCTCCCCATTTTCATCCCTAGGCATCTCAAAATCATTTTCCATTATTAATAGAATTTCAAAGTCAGTTTCAAAAAATACCTCCATGCGTTTCTTCCACAATGCAAATTCTCCCTCAAACTTTAGTGGGTGAATGTTATAGTCGGCCATCCTTGATGTAGTGCTTGTTGTGGCGGTGAGTCCGTTGACAAGCTCCTTGGCTCTGATACCACTTGTAGGAACGTGGTGGCAGGCTAGAGGGGGGTGAATAGCCCTCAATCGTCATGTGATGAAATTGCTTGTCTACAAAGAATATTAGCGTAACGGAAACAAAACTAAAAAAGCAATTAAGACAACAAAAAGATAAAACAATGCTAACACCAATATGTAATGTGGTTCACGGCCTCATCGCTAATCCACGGTCTGATTCATCTCCGGAGAATCACTCCGAAACCAATCCACTATTGGTCTCTCCCTTTAGCCAAAGAAAGGTGGAGGTAAACCTTTACAACATTGAGAACACTCCTTCTTTTACAATAGATGTGAAAGAAAACTAGGAGAAGGAGTTTCAGCTTTGTGGGGCACTTAATAGGATGTTTAGAGCATGAACATTAACCATCTAAAAGCCCCCACCCTCTCTGTTTATAGAGAGGAAGCAAATCTTCCCGTTGGACACTATCAGTCGACTGATGTTTTCATCAGTCGATTGATGTCGACTCCAACGGCTTCTGATCAGGCCGGATATGCAGGATCCGCTGTTGCTCTCTCCAACACTTAGATCATTAGTCGATTGATGGTATCACCAGTCGACTGATGTCGACTTCAGTCGAGTGACGATGAACTTCTATGCCTGTGAACAGTGCGATCAGTCGACTGCTTCCCTTAATCAGTCGACTGATCGACTTGATTCAGCAGCCAAACACCAATCGATTTATGATCGATTGATAATGATTCGTTCGGTTACGTATTGCTTAAATTTTCAACGAATATGATTTTTACCCAAATGTAATCATAGTACACTTGGAAGCCTCTGATCGGTAGAACATGTCAAAAGGCGATACATCATATGTGCCATGTTCACCTAATGAGCTACTTATATTTCACACATTCTCTCTTTGTTCGCGGCCACGTCCCTCGGCAGCATCATGCGCACGACTCTGCAATGCTCCTTCGCATCTCTTGCCCTAGAAGTCTGCTTCCTTGGCTTCGCTTCAAGTCATCTTGTCCGGCGGTCCCTCGGATGCATCAAGTGCACGACTTTGCAATGCTCCTTCGCCGACTCAAGCACGAGGTTGTGAGTTGGTGAAACTTGTCAAAGCTTCATGTGTGAATTACTAAGTCCTGCAAGACTCCAATGCACATATCAAATCCAATCATCCTAACTTAAACCCTTTGCCACACACATCAAAACCATATCATATGGGTTGATTGCCCAAACAGAAGAAACAAGGTGCAGCAAAGGTGATGGGAGGATCTCAGGGTGGAGTGAAGAAGCCGAAAGGCAAGTGCTTCACTTGCAAGCAGCAGATTGGACATTGGAAGGCTAACTGCCCCAACCGAAAGCAAAATAAAGGTATATCTTTTGGTCTAGTCATTGAAACATGTTTAGCGATGTTATCTACCGACACCTAATTTGTAAATACGGGAGACACTAATCATGTCTACAACTCTTTATAGAGGTTCCAGGAAACCAGACGACTAGCTGAGGGGGAGATTACCGTCTATATGGGCAATGCTACAAAGGTGGCAACTATTGCAGTGAGAGATGTTTATTTATCTTTTGATAGGAATAAAACTTTGGTTCTGAGAAATTGCCTTTATGTACCTTCATTTAGAAAGAATTTGATTTCAATTTCTAAATTATTTTTTGATGGATATTTTATTTCTTTTAATGATATAGTTGTTATAAAAAGTAATAGGGAGATTATCTATTCTGGTGCATTGATAGGAAATTTATACACTCTTGAACTGAAAGCTCCCACGATGCAAATAGAAATAAATAACTCATCTTCTAAATCTAATAAGAGAAAAGAACCTTCGAAAATGAACCAAACATATCTTTGTCATCTAAGATTAGGTCATATTAACCTGAGTAGAATTCAAAGGTTGATAGCTGATAGACCTTTGGGTTCATTAGTTATGGAAGATTTCTCAACTTGCGAATCTTGCTTGGAAGGTAAAATGACCAAGAGGCCTTTTAAGGCCAAGGGGTATAGAGCCAAAGATGTGTTGGAATTGGTTCATTCTGATTTTTGTGGTCCTATGTCTATCCAGGCTAGAGGTGGTTTTGAATACTTCATCTCTTTTATAGACGATTATTCAAGATATGGATACATTTACTTGATACGCCGGAAGTCTGAATGCTTTGATAGGTTCAAAAAATTCAAGGTTGATGTGGAGAAACATCAAGGTAAAAGTATCAAGACACTATGATCTGATCGTGGTGGTGAGTACCTCTTGGGAGAGTTTAGGAGTTACTTATCAGAGGCTAGAATTCAATCCCAACTGTCTGCACCTGGTACACCCCAGTAGAATGGTGCGGTAGAGTGAAGGAATAGGACTCTTATGGAGATGGTTAGATCGATGATGAGTTATTCTGAGTTACCATATTCATTCTGGGGTATGCTCTGGATACGAAAGTGTACATTCTGAACTTGGTACCATCTAAATCAATACCTTCTACACCCATAGAATTATGGACTGGGCGAAAGCCTAGTCTGAGATATATTCGGATTTGAGGTAGTCCACCATATGTGCTGAAGGTAGATGTTGGTAAGTTGGAACCTCGTATAGAAGTGTGCTTATTCGTAGGTTATCCTAGGGGAACGAAAGGTGGTTTTTTCTATAGTCCTAGAGATCAGAGGGTGATTGTTAGCACAAATGACTGATTTTTAGAGGAAGACTATGTGATGAACCACAAGCCCATGAGCAAGATTATTCTTGAGGAATTGAGAGGGGAAGTCACTACTTTAGTACCAACGGTACAAGAAGACATACCACAAGTGACTGTACCGCGTTTCACAAAAGATATATAGTGATACCTCATCATAGTGGGAGGGTTGTTAGACAACCTAATAGATTTATGTTCTTGGGAGAATCTTTTGATTTGGTCCCTGACGAACATGAATCTGATCCCTGGACATATGACAAGACAATCCAAGATAAAAATGCGGTATCTTGGCAAAGGGTAATGAATTCTGAGATAGAATCTATGGATTCAAATCAGGTCTGGGAGCTAGTTGAACCACCCAATGGTGTAAAAGCCATTGGATGCAAGTGGATCAACAAAAGAAAGAGAGGAACAGACAGGAAGGTTGAGACCTTCAAAGCAAGACTTGTTGCGAAAGGGTATACTCAGAAAGAGGGTATCGATTATGAGGAGACCTTTTCGCCGGTAGCCATGCTCAAGTCTATCCGGATTCTCTTATCTATTGCTGCTCATATGGATTATGAGATTTGGCAGATGGATGTCAAGACAACTTTCCTTAATGGAAGTCTTGAAGAAAACATCTATATGAAGCAACCAGAGGGATTCATTGCAAAGAGAATCTTGTGTGCAAGCTTAATCGGTCCATTTATGGATTGAAGCAAGCTTCGAGATCTTGGAAGATCCGTTTTGATGAGGTAATCCAGTCATATGGATTTATTTAAAGTTCGAATGAGTCTTGTGTATACAAGAGATGTGATCGAAACATAGTGATATTTCTTGTACTATATGTAGATGACATTTTGCTCATTGGCAAAAATGTCAAAGTGTTGTCAGACGTAAGGGTATGGTTGTCTAAACAGTTTGATACGAAGGACTTTGGAGAAGTGGGACACATCCTTGGGATCAAGGTTATAAGGGATCAGAAGAAAAAGATGTTGTGCTTATCTCAAGCTTCATACATAGACACTATTTTGGCCCATTTTAGCATGTAGAACTCCAAGAAAGGTTTTCTATCTTTTAGGCATGGAGTACCTTTATCTAAAGAGATGTGTCCTAGAACATCAAAGGAGATAGAGGAGATGAAGGCAGTTCCTTATGATTTGACGGTAGGAAGCCTCCTGTATGTTATGTTATGTATGAGGTCGGATATCTACTTTGCTGTAGGCATGGTTAGCAGAAATCAAAGTAATCCAGGACAAGGACATTGGACTTCGGTAAAACATATCTTGAAATACCTGAGAAGCACTAGGGATTATACTCATGTATACCAGGCAGACCAATTACTCCCTATGGGTTACGCAAATTCTGACTTCCAATCAAATAGGGATAATAGTAAGTCTACCTTGGGTTTTGTGTTTACTTTGGGAGGTGGAGCCATTGTATGGAGGAATGTCAAGCAGAAATGCGTGGCGGGATCCACCATGGAAGCTGAGTATGTGGCAGCCTCTGAGGCTGCCAAAGAAGTTGTATGGCTCAGGAACTTCTTAAAGGACTTGGATGTGATTTTTGGTTTGCCCAAAACTATCACAATTTATTGTGATAACAGTGGTGCAGTTGCAAACTCGAAGGAACTACGGACCCATAAGGCAAGTAAACACATATAGCGTAAGTACCACCTGATATGAGAGATTGTAAAGCGAGGAGAAGTTGATGTCACCAAGATTGCATCAGAGGATGACCTAGTAGATCCTTTCACGTAGGCCCTTCTAGCAAGAGCTTGAGATAGGCATGTGGAGGGAATGAGAATCAAATGTATGGCAGTATGATGGCAGCATACTCTTTTAGTATAAGTGAGAGATTATTGAGATGTATACTGAAAGCCTAGCCTTTCTATGAACATCTTCATTTTGAAATAAGAATCACATGGTCATTGTTTGCATATTTATAGTTATGCATATTGTCTAATACTTTACATTGTAGATAACATGGTGTGTGGCGTCACACAGAAGATCATGTTATCGGTTCCTTGTAGAGTATAAGTAGAGGCTCACAACCAAGATGGTTTTGGACAAACCATTGGCATGGTTGTAGTGTAATTTTGTATTGATTTATCTTGACCATAGAATTACACTAGTACACTTTGTGTGTATTGAGCAGGACTGTTTTAGAGGTGATTCAATTTATTACTGACTACATAATTGAATCAGACCTCAAATATTATGGTGTACATGCTCTTAATCCCGATATAATAACAGGCACATGTACTTAATATTTATTTCTTTGATTTACCAATCGGCGAGATTTATGGGTAAAATCGATAGGCGCGGTAAGTTGGGAAATAATATTATTTACATGGTGTGCCATTGATTATAGGAGGAAACTGTGTCCTATATATTAGGATGATGATGTCCCCTTGAAGAGCTCATAAGGATCATCATGTAAATCCTGCAGGTGGACTTGGTCCAACATGATGATAAGGTTGAGTGGCACTACTCATGGAGTTAGATGTTAATTAATTAATTGTCAGTAAATTAATTAATTAACGGACATTCGATATCTTAAACATGGGGAGATATTTGTACAATTAATATATGGAGCCCATATTTATTTATAGGGGTTGGTGAGGTAGATCAATGATGATCACTTTAGTGGAATGGATCATCATTAATGGATCGGGTTTGGATCCATTGGGTGGCCAAGATCCAATATCTTTTCTTGGTCCCTATTGTAGCCTAATAAAACCCTCATGAAGCTTAGATCCAACGGACACGATTAAAAGGAGGCTTGGGCGAGACCTATAAATAAGGGGGAGAGCCTTGGGCAGCAAAGCAATAGAGGTTGGCTAGGGTTTTGGAGTTGGCGTGGAAGGCTTAGGCGGCAAGAGGTTGTGGCTATGGTGTGGCTTCTCCTTGTGGGAGGCGGCAACCTAGAGCTTCTCTTCTCTTTTGGCCGACAGCAACAAACAAGTCTTCCCTCTCCATTGTCGGTGCCTCCTTCCTGCTTCTCTTTCTCCTTGGCTGGCGACAACAAGAGATCCTCTCTTGTCCGGCGCCCCCTTCTTCTTCTCCTTGGCCGGTGGAAACATTAAAGCTAGGAGGCTTGGTGATCAGCACTAGATAGGAGAAGAAGATCTCGGTTATCTTCCCTTGTTCGGATCGAGCAAGGAAGGAAAGAACGTGATCTAGAAGGCTTCGATTCTTGGAGGATCGTCGCCCACACGATGTCTAAGAAGAAAATAGGTCTTACAATAGAAGATCAAGAGGTAAACAAGAGGTATAATTCTTGTTTAAGTTTCTTTCTTGTTCTATACAATTTGTTTGTAATTGTATGATCATGGACCCGGAAGATAAACACAAAAACTAGTGATTCGTTCATCATCTATTCCGCAGCTAATCGAGGAAAAGAGTTAGGTTGCTTGAACAATAAGTTTGTTTACGCAACGACTCAAATCGAGAAGCACGATGATGAATCGGTTGCTTGGGTAATCCTTTTTTGTCCGAATTAATTTTTTTTAATCCGGGGACGCGTGATAGGATCGCCATGCACAAGCGACCGAGGCGAAGCAAGAAGCGAAACTTCAAACCTTCAAGTTCTACCTAAAAACCCAAGTCGAGATGTGGATTGTCATCTTGATGGGCTTTAATTTACGTACAAATGAAGACGGTGAGTGTTGAATCGAAAGCGTCGCTAGAGGGGGGGGGGGTGAATACCGAACGTAAAATTTTTTCGTCTTTTCGTTCGTTCGATTAAAACATAGAGATGCTCAGCAGAAAAATAAATAACACAAGTTTGTTTTTGCTTGGTTCCCAATCCAATGGTTGCTAATCGAAGGCCCCGTGATCCTTGACCGTGTACAAAGGGGCAATCCACTATAGAGTCTCCTCCTCGTTGGAGGTAGGAGACAACGATCACAAAAACCGAAAGAACGAGGATGAGGCAACAAGCCTATCTCACCTCGTTACAATTAAAACCACGAATACAATAACTAAATAGAAACAAACTTGTTGTTGCTGACGAATAAGTTGTAAGCTTGGTATTGCATCGATGTTATGGCATTAGAGCTTTAATGTTGTATGAGCACTTGAGAATAAGATTGATGATTTTGGGGTTAGAGTCCTTCCCTCCTTTTATAGACTTATGCCTTGGAATAAGTCTAGATACAGATCCTCAACTTTCAGAAATTATCATGAGGTGACACCTTATCTTATCAGAAAGTGGCGGCGTCAAACGTTATCCTTTTTTGTTAGTGTCAACCCTTAGTGCCAATCATGACATGATTGATTAGGGATCATGTGTATCATATTTCATTAATAAAAGGCAAAGATTGTTTATTATATTTACTTTAAGCATGTGCCAGCTAAAATAAATATAATAATATCCTTGAATAGTAAGTTCTAATCTACAGTATATCAATTGGTAGAATTGATTATGAGAAGTTGTAGAGAACACTATTCTTAATATTCCTAGTCAAGTATTAATATACAAGGGCAATATTAATACATTGAGACTAGCATGTAGGTCAATGGATGACTTGATCTCACAAGTCATGGATATGTGATATCACATTGACCCATGGGTATATATATTGGAGAATATATATACTGAATTGACTCACCATGAGAAAGTATCATGGATCGTTATATGAGTGTAATATACTTTCTCATGTGACTATTGGTATGAATAGTCCTTAGACCTGAAGTCACTACGGTTCCATACATAAGGAGTTATGTACTTTGGTATCGTATAACGTCACACCATAACTGGGTGCACTATAATGGCGATCACTGGGTATGTAATGAATTATGCGGAGGTATGTGAGTGATGTAGATGAGATCTATCCCTCCCATATGATGGGGGTGATATCTTTGTCCTCTTGATAGAGTAGGACCACGAAATGTATGGCCATGCTCAATGAGTCAATATGAGATATTGAGCTCATTTGTTTGAGTAAGTCTACTTGGGGATCAAGAAACATAAAGATCGATAAGGGCATGACATGATCTATGTCTCATTGATCGATCTAAGATATCAGAGATAGAAGGACACCGTCATACATGATAATAGTCACAGAAAGATTGTCATATCTCGACGATCTTTTAACTTAGGTAGCAATGATGTATTGCTAGATGCCGCTCATTGCTTATGTATCTAAAATGGTTTTAGATACATTGTCAACGTTACAAGAGCCTATAGAGTCACACACAAATGACATTCTGTTTTAGAGATGGTTTCTTTTAGTTGGACTAAGAGGACAATTGAGTATATGGCCAAGATTTGAGTTAGACTAAAACTGGTTAAACTTGAGTTAGACTCAAGTTGAACCATGGAAGATGATTCATCATCATGCATGATTAATTTGATTAATCATGCATATGAATACCAAGGGGCTTGATATTCATGATGAGAATTAAAGAAGGGAATACCAAGGGTCTTGGTATTAAGAGATTTCTTAATGGGAGATAATGGCATTGATGGCTATGGGATTAAATGGCCTTTTTGGTGTTCAACGTGTATCACAATTGGTGTTGCTTTTGGGGTGTTTGGGCGTGCAAGCCAAAAGGGCCAAGAGAGAAAGTGTTCTCTCATATCCTCCTTGCTCTCCTTCTTCTTCCAAAAGAGTTCTTGTCATTTTGCTAGGGGTTGGTAGCACAACGTGACTCCAAAGCTATTGTGGGTGTCAGTGTGGATACCATAGATATACGGTTACCCTTACCATATTGAGATCTGACAGCGTTTGGAAAAGCGAGATTGCGAAGAGCACGCACCGAAGGTATATTCCTTCTCTAGATAATATCTAGACTAGAATAAAGAAAATGATTTATATAGTTTTGCATGAATCTCTGGTGGGATCAGATATAATTATTGTTTCCACTGCGGTTGTGTGAGGTATTCGCTCACGATGTTGTGAACATCAGATCCAGAGTTTTTCCCAACAGTGGTATCAGAGCCACTTGCAAAACATATATTTCGTAATAATGATTAATATGTGATATAAATCTAGATCTTCAAGTTTTCTATGAGATATGAAACATATGAATTATGGATACACAAATTTTAGGCTTGAAATGTTGATAAAGGGGCAAAAATAGGGTTGAACAGGATGACACATGATCGTGTTGAAAAACACAGCTTGGCCTTGTTCAAACCCACGACCGTGTTGAAGAACACGGCCTGGCCGTGGGCGGCTCTGTAAGATCGACCCATGGGCATGTGGAAAGACACGGCCTGCCTGTGTCGGCCTCTGATCACCCCAGAATGGCTGTGCCAAATGGCACGGCCCGACCGTGTTGGACACAGGATGCTCCGGAAGCAAGGGTCTTGGGTTAATAGTGATGGATCGAGGGCAACAACTCATTCAAGGAGTTGAAAATAAAATTTTTCTTTGGGACCGCCGTGGCATTGCGGCTTATCGACGAAGCGACTTTAAAATTCGTGTATGTATAATTAATTTTATAAAATCACATCATTATGAATGATATGATGCATGGTGCATGGTTATGGCCTAGGACCCAATATGATTGTGGTTGTATGTGTTGTGTGTGCATGTTGTAATTCATAATGCGGCTTGCATGTCGCGCCTTCATCTCTATTTTTTTTGTTGTAAAATAGATTTACACTCGAATGTAACTCAAGTGTTCTTATTTTGTAATGTACAAAATGAAGAAATGGAAAGTCCATTGAAGGGTGAAGTTTCAAGGAGGATGCTGACAACACAGGATGACCGAAGGAAGCACTTGGAGAAGATGTCATCACTAGGTTATCCATTCGCTCTTCTCATTGGCTTGAGAAAATTGTAGATTCGAGCCATAACCATGTCACGTTTAAAATTATATGTTGATATATATTATGCTTGCATGTAATGCTTGTGTATGTGATTCTTGTATGAGATGCATGCGTAGTTAGTTGTCACAAAATTAGGTCACTTATTATATACCTACCAAAGTTTAATACTTACTATTACCTTATTCAATCGTAGTGCGTTTGCCAAAGCAAAGTGACTCAATTTACCTTGGTAAAGTACGACAGGACAATTGTGATGTCCGCCTATTAAACTTTGGGTTTGACTTAACTAAGCTCTCTGAATTAGATTGATGAACTTAGAGGCATAGCTCATAAGAGATATCTACCTACATTATACAAATCTTGGGCGATTTGCCAAAGCTAACTCAAGATGAGTAGTAATTTAGAAGGATATCTCATTCGATGGTTATTATGAACAAATGTTGTTCATAAAGATATACAAGAGTTACATTAGATGTAATTGGTATGAGTTACCTACATAATTTATACGAGTCTTGAGCGATTAGCCAAAGCTAGCCCAAGATGTTGTATAATATGGATCTTGTACCACTTTGTGACCAGTGGGAGAATCATTTAGTTAAAGGCCTAATTAAATGATTGAAATATGATACATGTCTGCATTTCTGTTGTAGATCACTATGTCTTCAAATACGTCAAATACCCTATCTCTGCGATCGGTCCTTGAGAAGGACAAGCTCAATGGAGCAAACTTTATTGACTGGTATAGGAATTAGAGAATAGTTCTCAAACAGGAGCAGAAACTCTATGTCCTAGAGAAACCCATTCCTAAACCACCCACCAACAATTCCACTCGTGCTGATAAGGATGCTTACAAGAAGCATCAAGATGATGCATTAGATGCATCATGCCTTATGCTTGCAACTATGAACTCTAAGCTTCAAAAGCAACATGAGAACATGGATACCTTTGCTATGGTTGCACACCTGAATCAACTATATCAAGGGCAAGCGAGGCATGAGAGATCCGAGGTATCTAAGGCATTGTTTCAATGCAAGATGCAAGAAGGAACAACCGTAGAAACTCACGTACTCAAGATGATTGGGTACGTGGAGAACCTTGATAGATTGGGATTTCCTTTAGGCCAAGAGTTGGCCACTGACCTTATTCTTCAGTCCATGCCTAGAGACTTTAGTCAATTTGTCATGAATTATTACATGAGTGAAATTGACAAACCCTTGCCTGAGCTCTTAAGCATGTTGAGAATTTGTGCAACTTTCTGCATGCACATGTTGAGAACTGCTGAGAGCAATCTTAAGAAGATATAACCTAGTACTAGTAGTGTACTTATGGTTAAAAAGGGCAAAGGTAAGAAGAAGTCGAAAGGCAAGACCCAAGAAAAGGGCAAGAAAGTATTGAAGCCCAAAGGTGGGATGGCCAAGGAAGGGACTTGCTTCCACTGTAAGGAAGCTGGACATTGAAAGAGCAACTGTAAAAAGTATCTCGAGGAAGTCAAGAAGAAGCAAAGTGAGACTTCTGCTTCAGGTATACATGTTATAGAAGTCAATCTATCTATTTCTTCTTCACGGGTATTGGATACCAGTTGTGCTTCTCACATTTGCACTAATGTGCAGGGCCTGAGAAGAAGTAGATCATTGATGAAAGGGGAAGTGGACCTATGTGTGGGCAATGATGCAAGAGTTGCTGTTATAGTTGTAGGAACATATTCCTTATTGTTATCGAGTGGTTTAATCTTAGAACTTGATGAGTGCTATTTTGTACCTGCAATAACTAAGAACATTATGTTCTTTTCTTGTTTGGACAAGAAAGGTTTTTCATTTACTATAAAGGACAAATGTTGTTCTATTTATTTAAATGAAATGTTCTATTGTAGTTCACATTTGATGAATGGACTCTATATTCTAGATCTAGAAAATTCAGTCTATAACATAAATACCAAATGATTCAAATCTAATAATTTGAATCAGACATATCTTTAGCATTGTCGCTTGGGTCACATAAATGAGAGTCACATATCCCAGCTCCATAAAGATGGATTACTGGACTCATTTGATTTTGAATCACATGAGACATGGGAATCTTGTCTTTTAGGCAAGATGACCAAAACTCCATTTAGTGGACAAGGCGAACGAGCGACAGATTTGTTAGGCCTCATACATAGTGATGTTTGTGGTCCTTTCAAAGTCGCAGCGAGAGGTGGTTTTCAATAGTTCATTACATTTACTAGTGATTTTAGTAGATATGGATATGTGTACCTTATGAGGCACAAATCAGAATCCTTTGAAAAGTTCAAAGAATTCAAGAATAAAGTACATAACCAACTTGGAAAGAGTATTAAGATACTTTGATCAGATCGAGGTGGGGAATACCTTAGCTAAGAGTTTCATGACTATCTAGTTGAGTGTGGGATACGATCTCAACTCACTCCAACTGGAACACCACAGTTGAATGGTGTATCCGAGAGGATAAATCGTACTCTGTTAGACATCGTACGATCAATGATGAGTCATACGGATCTTCCTCCTTCCTCTTGGTGATATGCTCTAGAGACAACTGCTTTCACACTTAACCGTGTTCCATCTAAGGCAGTCATAAAGACACCATATGTGATATGGACTGGGAAGAGTTCCAAGATATCTTTTATGAGAATTTGGGAATTTGAAGCTTACGTGAGACGTCAAGTTTAAGATAAATTAGGCCCAAATCAGACAAGTATTATTTTGTAGGATATCCTAAGGAAATGAAAGGATATTACTTTTACAACCCCATGCTAGCCAAAGTGTTTGTCGCCAGAAATGGTGTTTTTCTAGAAAGGCTAGTGGGAGTAAAATTGATCTTGAAGAAGTTCAAGATACACAAAATAACACTGATGCCTTAATGCAACAAGAATAGGCATCACAAGGAGTTGTGGTACAACTTGTTCAAGTAGACCAAGCTCTGGGCAGGTCTGATAGGATACGTCGTCAACATGAGAGATATATTTTTTATCTTGGATGACAACGATGGTGTCATGCTAGATGAGCCAACATCCTATCAGGAAGCTGTAATGAGCCCATATTCTGAGAAATGGCTTGAGGCTATGAGATCCGAAATAGAATCCATGTACACTAACCAAGTATGGACTTTGGTTGATCCACCTGAAGGGGTCAAACCCATTGGGTGTAAGTGGGTCTTTAGGAGAAAGATTGACATGGATGGCAATGTGCATACCTATAAGGGGCAATTGGTAGTAAAAGGATTCAAGCAGATTCATGGTATTGACTATGATGAAACCTTTTCTCCAGTTTCGATGCTCAAATCCATTAGGATCATGCTTGGTATTGCTACTTACTATAACTATGAAATCTGGTAGATGGATGTCAAAATAGCATTTCTTAATGGAAATCTACTCGAGGATGTGTATATGACACAACCTGAGGGTTTTGTCAATCCAAAGGATGCTGGAAAGGTCTGTAAGTTACTTAGGTCCATTTATGGTTTAAAGTAAGCTTCTAGAAGCTGGAATCATCGATTCAATGATGCGATCAAAATGTTTGATTTCATTAAAAACGAAGATGAACCTTGTGTCTACAAGAAGGCTAGTGGGAGCACAGTTGTTTTCCTCATTTTGTATGTAGATGACATACTACTCATTGGAAATGATATCCCTATGCTGGAGTCTGTGAAGACTTGGCTTGGGAATTATTTCTCAATGAAGGACTTAGGTGAAGCAGCCTATATTCTTGGCATCAAGATCTATAGGGATAGATCTAGGAGATTGCTTGTCCTGAGTCAGAGAACATATATTGACAAGGTTCTTAAGTGTTTTGCCATGTAGAATTCCAAGAAGGAATTTCTGCCAATGTCACATGGTATAAGTCTTTTGAAGACTCAATGTCCCTCTTATGCGGAAAAGAAACAACACATGGTTCAGATTCCTTATGCATTTGCTATAGAATCTATTATGTATGCCATGATTTGTACTTGCCCCGATGTCTCGTATGCTTTGAGCATGACGAGTAGGTATCAGTCAGATCCCGATGAGTGTCACTAAATAGTAGTTAAGAATATTCATAAGTACTTGAGAAGGACGAAAGAATATTTCTTAATCTTTGGAGGTGATGAGGAGCTAGTTGTAAAGGGATACAACGATGCAAGCTTCCAAACTAACAGAGATGATTCGCGATCACAATCAGGGTATATATTTTGTTTGAATTGTGGTACTATGAGCTGGAAGAGATCGAAGCAGGACACATTCGCAGATTCTACAACAGAAGATGAGTACATTGCTACTTCGGATGCAACAAAGGAGGCAGTTTGGATCAGAAAATGGTTGTTTCTAAGCTTGGTGCAGTTCCTAGCATTGTGAGCCCTATAGAGCTTTATTGTGACAACAACGGGGCTATAGCACAGGCTAAGGAACCTCGTTCTCGCCAGCGTTCCAAACATATACTGCGGCGATATCTCCTCATTCGAGAGATCATCGATAGAGGAGATGTGCTAATATGCAGAGTAGATATTGATGTTAACATTGCAGATCCCCTGACCAAGGCTTTGGCACAGAGAAAGCATGATGGTCATAGTAGGTCACTGGGTCTTAGAGATTACAGTGATTAGCACTAGTGCTAGTGGGAGATTATTAGTGTCAGCCCTTAGTGTCAATCATGAGATGATTGATTAGGGATCATGTGTATCATATTTCATTAATAAAAGACAAAGATTGTTTATTATATTTACTTTATGCATGTGGAGCATAAAATAAATATAATAATGTCCTTGAATAGTAGGTTCTAATCTATAGTATATCAATTGGTAGAATTGATTATGAGAAGCGGTAGAGAACACTATTCTTAATATTCCTAGTCAAGTATTAATATACAAGGGCAATATTAATACATTGAGATTAGCATGTAGGTCAATGGATGACTTGATCTCATAAGTCATGGATATGTGATATCACATTGACACATGGGTATATATATTACAGAATATATATACTGAATTGACCCGCCATGAGAAAGTATCATGGATCGTTATATGAGTGTCATATATTTTCTCATGTGACTATTGGTATGAATAGTCCTTAGACCTGAAGTCATTAAGGTTCCCTACATAAGGAGTTATGTACTTTGGTATCGTCTAACATCACACCGTAACTGGGTGCACTATAACGGCGATCACTGGGTATGTAATGAATTATACGGAGGGATGTGAATGATGTAGATGAGATCTATCCCTCCCATATGACGGGAGTGATATCTTTGACTTCTTGATAGAGTAGGACCACGAAATGCATGACCATACTCAAATGAGTCAATAAGAGATATTGAGCTCATTTGTTTGAGTGAGTCTACTTAGGGATCAAGAAACATAAAGATCGATAAGGGTATGACACGATATATGCCTCATTGATCGATCTAAGATATCAGAGATAGAAGGACACTATCATACATGATAATAGTCATGGAAAAGTTGTCGAATCTCGATGATCTTGTAACTTGGGTAGCAATAATATATTGCTAGATGCCGCTCATTGCTTATGTATCTAAAATGATTTTAGATACATTGCCAACATTACAAGAGCCTATAGGGTCACACACAAATGACATTCTATTTTGGAGATGGTTTCTTTTAGTTGGACTAAGTGGACAATTGAGCATATGACCAAGATTTGAGTTAGACTCAAACTGGTTAAACTTGAGCTAGACTCAAGTTGAACCATGGAAGATGATTCATCATCATGCATGATTAATTTGATTAATCATGCATATGAATACCAAGGGGCTTGGTATTAATGATGAAAATCAAAGAAGGGAATACCAAGGGTCTTGGTATTAAGAGATTTCTTAATGGGAGATAATGGCATTGATGGCTATGGGATTAAATGGCCTTTTTGGTGTTCAACGTGTATCACAATTGGTGTGGCTTTTGGGGTGTTTAAGCGTGCAAGCCAAAAGGGCCAAGAGAGAAAGTGTTCTCTCATCTCCTTCTTCCTCTCCTTCTTCTTCCAAAAGAGTTCTTGGCATTTTTCTAGGGGTTGCTAGCACAACGTGACTCCAAATCTAGTGTGGGTGTCAGTGTGGATACCATAGATATACGGTTAACCTTACCGTATTGAGATCGGACAGCGTTTGGAAAAGTGGGATTGCGAAGGGCACACACCGAAAGTATATTCCTCCTCTAGATAAGATCTAGACTTGATTAAAGAAAACGATTTATAAATTTTTGCATGGATCTCTTGTGGGATCCAGTATAATTATTGTTTCCGCTACGGTTGTGCGAAGTATTCGCCCGCGATGTTGTGAACATCAGATCTGGAGTTTTTCCCAACATTTTTGATGTAGCACAAAAGGATGATTCGTCGCCATCAGTCGACTGCCAATAGCCAGCAATCGACTGCCAGTCTAGCCAATTCTTTATAGTAAGAGGTTATCATAGAAAATTGTAAATGCGACGATTTCTTACCGTTCGATCTCGACCTAGACCTTCCACTAGAAGTCTTAGTCGGATTGCTACCTACGATCATCCCCGTTTGATCTCGATCTAGACCTTACCATCTCTCTTCACACTCGTGCTTACCTCTAGTCCTTTATGACTCATTGCTTTACTTCCGATCTTCCACCAAGGTTCTTCGACTCCCACGAAGTTCTCCTGGTGTCGCCCGACCACCACGATTTTCCGACTCGGGATTCTCTGGGTGTCACTGACCTTTATCTTAGCTTAACAATTTCCTACACACGTAATTCAGCTCATGAGATAACAATATAACCTTAACTTTGGATCTTTGCCATAATCAAAACCTAGGTTCAAATATCTGGTGCCCCTGCACCAACAGTGAGTTCTTGGTTTGTCACAAGTAGACAAACACAATGAAGCAGCAAGTAGAAGCCGATGTGAAAGCCATACAAATCCTACATTGCAGTCTCTCCAAGGAAGAACTCAACTGCATTGACCCTTTCATCAATGCCAAGGATCTCTGGAACAAGCTCATCGAATTGCATGAGGGGACGGTCGACACGAAGGTATGCAAATGAGATCTTCTATTGAATAAATTATTTAATCTAAAGATGTTGGACCACTAGACAACAATGCAACTCCATGCATGAATTCAGGACATAATGAATGTACTCCATTCCATTGGACAAAAGGTGGGGAACAATGACATAATAAGGTACGCATTAAATGCTTTTCCTAGGACCACTTTGTGGGCATCTATGGTTGATGCCTATAAAGTATCTAGAGACCTTTTGAAAATTTGATTAGATGAGTTATTTTCAGAATTTAATTTTCATGAGCAATCTAACTTGACCCTAGTCAAGAAAAGTGTTGCCTTGGTTGCAGGTCAAAGAAGGAAGGGAAAGAGCAAGCCACCTCCCGAAGAAGAAGAGTACAAATCGGAGGTTGACGATGAAATGAAGACTGAGCTAGTGAACCTAGTTTGGGAGATTATCAAGAGTAAAAGGCAACCTATCAAGAAATCCAAGGAGAAGATGCCTGATTAAAATTCAAATTATAAGTGCTATGAATGCAACAAGAGAGGTCACATCAAATCCGAGTGTCCAAGGCTAAGAGAGCCCTCAACGCAACTTGGGGAGAGTTCTCAGAGGAAGAAGATGAACTCAACAACTTGGCTTTCATGGTGAACCCAACCAAGTCCGAGTCTGATTCTGAACCTGAGACCAACTACGAGTCCAAGACCGAGTTCGACTCCGGATCCGACACCGAGTTCCAATTCAAGATAAGCCATGGATCCGCATCCGGTTCAAAAGATTCTATCAAGGTAAGTCGATCCTTAATCAATACTTTGTATAATGCAATTTAATACTTAAATAAGAAGTTAGGTAAGTCTGAGTCTAAGGTCGAGTCCTTGCAAAAGGATGTTAAACTCCTTAAGAATGAGGCCACTCTAACCTCTTCGACTAGTCAAGTAAGAGAGGGAAACTTCACTCAAGTTGAAAAACTTGAGGAAGAGCATTCTCTCTTGAAAGGACAAGTTCAAGAGCTTAGTAAGTCATTGGAAAGGTTTACTTTGGGGTCCAAGGGTCTTGACCTACTACTTGGATCGCAAAGAGCCATGTACAATAAGGTCGAACTCGGGTTTAAGACAACAACTACAAATAAATCGTATATGTTAATTGTCAATCGAAATAATAAAAGAGTCCAAGCATGGGTCCCTAAGACCTTTTTGATTTAGCAAATAGGATCGAACAAGTATTTGGTTCACAAGGATCAAATCCACTATGTGGAGAGACCGCATCGGTTCAATGATCCAGGGGGAGCTAATACTAAACTTGTATGTTCTATCTCTTAATCTAGCTTTGCATGCTTAGTTTCTTTTTATTTTAATTTTTAGAATAGCTAGATAGGACAAATAGTTAAGCAACCTTGACAACATAGTATTAGGATGCGACGAGATGATAGTACGTTAGGGAAATGAGGTTTTGTGTATTTGAGCTAGATAAGGCATATCTAGCTTGGTGCACTCGGCTAAGTTGAACTAGCTGATGCTACCTCACCACATCCTAAACTAGTTAGATGAGAAAGTAACCCTAAGTGAGTTAAGTGAGCATTTTCTTAAAATTTACTCTATCTAAGGAAGTGATCATTATTCCGATCAAAGAAGGCCTCTGTGCCTCGCCACGACCTAGAAGCCACTTTTTCGAAAGGTTCACTTAACGATCTAAGGCTGCGTTTGGTATGCCATAATCTGCTTTGTAATGTAATTCAGGTTAAATTACAAGGTAGATTCATTTGTTTGTTATTGTCTTAAAATTTTAATGTAATATAATTTGGATTACAAAAGGCACTAAAGTTTTGTAATCTGGATTACAAACTAAAACCTATGTAATCAAGATTACATTACAAGCTAAAAAGTGTTGGATGCTCAATAATCAAAGTCGATCGCTATCGTTCATTGTCGCCACTAATCGATCAGTCATTGGCCGACTGGCCGTCGCCTGTCGATCGTTGGTGAGCAACTGGCCACCGATCGATGGGCACCTGACGGCCAGTTGATGATCGATCGACGATCGATCAGTGACTAGCCGACGACCACTGATGACCGATGACTAGCTGGCGACAGCCGATGACCAATGACCAGCTATCGGTCGGTGACCAACCGACGATCGATCGATGATCAACCGAAGGTCGACCGATGATCAGCCATAGATGATCAGCTGGCCGTCGGTCGATTGTCGACCATCGCTAGTCGCTGCCAGTCGCCAGTCGGTTGGTTGTCATCGGTCGTCAGCCGATTGCCTGTTGTCGATTGATCGCCGGTCGACTGTCGTTGTCATCGTCATCATTGTGTCCGTCATTGCCGTCGATCCATTCCTATCATCTTTGTAATGTACACCAAACAAAAAAATATAATTACCTTAGTAATCTAAGATTACATACCATTTTTATCCAAACATAATAATGTAAACAAAATTACATTGCATTCCATTACAACTTGGATTATATTACGTCCTACCAAACACAACCTAAAGGTTAAATCCGAATCTAATCAAAGGTTGATTAATCTTCAAATCACTAAACTTAATCAAGTAAAATTGAAGTCATCTTACAAAACATATAAGGTAAACATGTTTGATCATTTAGAAAGGGTGAGATGATTCCTAGGTTAAAATTTTCAAACAAATTTAAAATTCTGATATCTGATCCAACTACTATATGTGTAGGATCAATGGATGTTGGAAAGTGGGTGTAACACCCATAAAATTTCTAGCAATTTTACAAGAATTTTTGGCAAGATTATAATGGGCTTTATGTGGGCTCTTTCAAAAATAAAAGAAAAGGAGCCAAAAAGAATGCAAGGCCTAGGAATTGAACCCCAAACCTCTAGAGATAGCTAAGCCCTAAAGATGCATCCAAAAACCAGAAGCCTAGCAAGGTTGTACTATTAGAGGAATATGGGAAATTATAGTTAGGGGTAAGGGAGACTAAGGGACTCTTCAAGTGAATAAATAGGGGGAATGAGGAGACATGAGTAACCAAATTGCTTTTCTCTCCTTCTCATCTTCTTCTTCACCGAAATCCATTCCTCTCCCTTTTCATCCTTTGTCCGAAACCTATCCAAGCAAGAGGAAGGCTAAGTTGGCATCCCTTAGGTTATCTTCCAACCAAAAAGCAAAGTGAAGGATGTAAGTATCCCCCTCACCTGCGTACAAGTAGTTTTCGATTGATGTATTTGTGTTAATCCTCTTCAAACCATTCGTCCAAGACCTTGTTTGAGTTTTTCCATGAAGATCCATGTCATATCTTGTATGAACATGATGAAGATAGGATGCTAGATGGATTAGGTTAAGTGTTTGACCTTAAAAACCCAAGGGACCATTCGGCCAAGACCTTGTTTGAGCTTTCCATGAAGATCCATGCCATATCTTGTATGAACAAGATGAAGATAGGATGCTAGATGAATTAGGTTAAGTGTTTGAACTTTTATGACCTTTAAAATCATTCGGCCAAGCCACTCTAAACCCCTATATGTTCTTTTATGCCATGCTATAGCCAAGTTCATGCTATGTTTTGATAGTAAAAGAAGATAACATGATGTTTGGTTAACCTAGATTTAAGTGGATGAACTTCTAAGCCTTGGACCATTCAGCCAAGCCACTTTAGACCCCTATGTGTGTTCTTTTATGCCATGTTTAGATGAGCTTAGGCTAAGTTTTGATGCTAGATGAAGATAACATGTTCTATGCTAGGTTTTAAATGAGTTCATGCCATGTTTGATGTTAGAAGAAGATAATATGTTCTATGCTATGTTATAGATAAGTCCATGCTATGTTTTGATGGTAAATGAAGATAACATGTTGTTTGTTTAACCTAGGGTTAAGTGGATGAACCTTTATGCCCTTTGAACCATTCGTCCAAGTCCATCTAGACCCCTAAGGTGTCTTCTATGCTATGTTTTGCATGAGTTCATAATGACTTTTGGTGTTAGATGAGGATAACATGCTCTATGCTAGGTTTTAAATGAGTTTATGCCATGTTTGATGTTAAAAGAAGATAACATGTTCTATGCCATGCTATAGATAAGTTCATGCTATGTTTTGATGGTAAATGAAGATAACATGTTGTTTGGTTAACCTAGATTTAAGTGGATGAACCTTAAGCCTTTGAACCATTCGGCCAAGACCCCTAATATGTTTCTATGCCATGTTTGATTGAGTTCATGATGACTTTTGATTTTAGATGAAGGTAACATGTTGTTGGTTAACCTAGAGTTAAGTGGTTGAGCCTCATGTCCTTTAAACCCATTCGGCCAAGGTTTAATTAAAACCCTAAGTGCCCTCCCATGCCATGCTTTATGTGTTAAAGAACTAACATGTGGTTAGTTAGACCATATATAAGTTGTTTGGTGTTGAAAACTTTGATAGAATTCCATGAAGTTTAGGTCATTCCATGTATACTTGTTCATGATGTTTATACCTTATGCCATGCTTATATGTGTGTGATGTTGTGATCATGTTATGCTTATTACCTCGTAATTATATGAATGTATGATGTTTTATAAAGAAGGAACATGATATGCATGAAAAGAATATGATATGTTATGAAGAAGAAATATGTTATGGTGAATGATATGTTATGAAGAAGAAATATGTTATGAAGAAGAAGTATGTTATGGTATGAAGAAGAAAAATATGATATGCCATGATAAGGAATATGATATGTTTATGAAATAAAATACGATATGTTATGATAAGAAGCATGTATGTATTTTACTTTCTGCATGGCTTGTACCAGGACCCTAACAAGGTCCAAAGGGATGGACTCCTAAGTTGCCCTAGGCCGACGGACTTAGATCGGTCCTAGGATGGGCTTCTATGTTATGATTGCACCTAGGTCGACGGTCATAGTACGAACCTAGTACGGGATGGGCTCCCAGATGCCCTAGGCCGACGGACTAAGATCGGGCCTAGGATGGGCTTCTATGTTATGATGATGGCCCCTAGGTCGACGGACATAATACGGGCCTAGTAACCTAGTAGGTTCGAGATTAGCTGCCTTGGGTCTATTTAGGGATGCGCGCTATGATGATGATGATGTGGTACAATGTCGGGCCCAATATGTTGAGAGTTATGTTCAAATACCTATGATATATGTTTTCGAAGAGCATCCTGCATATATCGTTATGTTATGTCTGCTCATGTTATGATGTTATATGTTATATATGTTACATGTTACGTTTGCTTATGTTATGTATGTTTACACGTTATAATTGTTATGTTATATATGTTACATGTTATGTTTGCTTATGTTATGTATGTTTACATGTTATGATTGTTATGTTATATATGTTTACATGTTATGTTTGCTTATGTTATATATGTTTACATGTTATGATTGTTATGTTTACATGTTATGATTGTTATGTTATATATGTTACGAGTGTTATGTTATATATGTTTACATGTTATGATTGCTATGTTATATATGTGTTTACATGTTATATGCCTGCTTACGATGTTGTATGTCTACATGTTATTTGCCTGCTTATCTCTATGTTGATATATTTATGTTATGTCTGCGTATGTTATGATGTTATGTCATGTTATGCTTACGTATGGTTTTTGTGAGTAGGACAGGATCTTAATAAGCCTATGTGCTTATAGTTTATGTTCCCTTGTACTGCAGATAAGGGTAAAGGGTGGATAAACTAAAGGGAGCAGCAGGAGGGGCAAAGTGTGTGTGGTAGTGGCATGGTGGAGGAGATCTGTTATGTTCTTTATGCATGTTTTCCCTAAGATGATTTAGTTTATGAATTTGAACTAAGTACTTATGAACTGATGATGCATTCCCTATGTTTAAGAAGAAGTATCTATGAAATAATGATGCATGTTCTATGTTAAGAAGAAGTATCTATGAAATGACGATGCATGTTTATGTTTAAAAGAAAAAAAAAAGTCCAAAGTCTTCCGCTGTAAGAGGTATAGGTAGTCTTCCGCTGTAATGTAATGTATGTATGTACGATCGCATCACGCACCGCCCCTCCGGACCCTGGGAAAAAGGGCGGGCGTGACAGTGGGTGCTCCTGACATATGACCAAAGACTGACTTAAGTTTACGAAGATCAGATTCAAAAACTAAGGATCGATAGCCTTCGGAAACAACGGGAAGTCAAAATCATCGGATCGGGTGATATTGAGCTAAACTCGAATTTCATAATCCATCAAGTACTTTTAGTTGAAAACTTTGAATTTAATCTTCTAAGTGTTAATCAATTATGTGATAATAATTATAAGGTCATTTTCTTATCAAATGAATGCTTAATTAAAAATAGTGATTGTTCAAAAATTATACTTAAGGGAACTAGGAATAACAACATTTATACAATCGATTTACCTAACTTCTCAACCAAGTGTCTAATGACACAACAAGAGGAATCATGGTTGTGACACCGATGACTCGACCATTCTCATCCAAGACTCATACACAAAATGAGTCAAAATGGTTTAGTTAGAGGTCTACCTAACCTAAATAATCTAGAAAATAAAATATGTAATGCTTGTCAACAAGGTAAACAAACTAGGATTTCACATCAACTAACTAATCATGAAAGAACTAAAAGTGTACTTGAGCTCCTACACTTAGACCTTTTTGACTCTCTTGGAGCCAAGTCACTAAACGGAAGCCAATACTGCCTAGTCATAATTGATAACTAATCTAGGTTCACATGGGTTAGGTTTTTAAGACATAAGAGTGAAACCTTAGATCAACTCACTAATTTGTGTAAACTAATAGAAAATGAAAAGAACCTAAGGATTAAGAGGATTAGAAGTGATCATGGTGGTGAATTCGAAAACCATAAGTTCATTGACTTTTGTAACTGAAACTGATACCACCATGAGTTCTCCTATCCTAGGACCCCTCAACAAAATGGACTAGTCAAACGTAAAAATAGAACCCTACATGAAGCCTCTAGAATCATGTTAAACGAGTACAATATACCTAATAGGTTTTGGGAAGAAGCGGTCAATACTGCTTGCTATGTCAAAAATAAAATTTTACTAGTTAGACAACACCAAAAAACATCATATGAAATTTATTACAAAAAGCTACCAAACATTAAGTACTTTAGAGTTTTTGAATGTAGAGTTCACATACTAAACACTAAAGATTACTTAGGAAAATTCACTTCTAAAACAACCACCATAACATTTCTAGGTTAATAAACCACTAGTAAAGTCTATAGGGTATATAACAATGAAACCCTAAAAATAGAAGAAACAATTAATGTAGTATTTGATGAAGAAAATAAAACTTCAAAATCCGAAGTAAAAGTGAACAATGACATAAATTGAAAATAAACCTGACCTAACTCACAAAATGAATCTAGTATTGATTCTAACCCAAATCAATCTAGATTTCAAACGAACCATCCTATTGACCAAGTGATAGGTGATTCGAGTTTAGGGGTTCGAACTAGATCATCCTATAGAAACCTAAGTTAAATCTCACTCATCTATAAAATTGAACAAGCTCTTCTTGACCCCGATTGGATTATAGCTATGCAAGAAGAGTTAGCTCAATTTACTAGAAGTCAAGTTTGGGAATTAGTACCCCCACCTAAAGGAAAAATGATCATTGGAACAAGGTGGCTATTTTGAAACAAACTTGATGACAAAGGAGAAGTTATTAGGAATAAAGCTAGGTTAGTTGCAAAAGGGTTTAGTCAAGTAGAAGGGTGACTATGATGAGACATATGCACCCATAACTAGACTCGAATCAATTAGAATGTTATTAGCCTACGTTGCGCATCGAGGTTTCAAATTATTTCAAATGGATATCAAGCCAACGTTTCTAAATTATTAGGAAGAAGTTTATGTTAGCCAACCACCAGGATTTGAAAACCTATACAAACCTAACCATGCCCTCAAACATAGAAAAGCCCTTTATGGATTAAATCAAGCTCCTCACGCTTGGTACGAAAGAATTTTAATCTATCTTAAGTCTAAAGGATTTAATCAAGGTTTAGTTGACCCAATCCTTTTTGTAAAATCCATCGGAAAAGAAATTTTTATTGCACAAATTTACGTAGATGACATACTCTTTGGAACAACTAATACAACACTTCTAAATGAGTTAATTTCACTAATGGAAAGTGAATTTGAAATGAGCTTAGTAGGTGAACTCACCTTCTTCTTAAGGTTACAAATAAAACAAACTAGAGAAGGAATTTATTTACATCAACGTAAATATGCTAAGGAATAAATTAGTAGATTTGGAATGCAAAATGCTAAGGAAATTAATACACCTATGGCTACAAACATAAACATAGGAGAAGACTTAGTGGGGAAAGAGATAGATTTAAAATACTATAGGAGCGCAAAAGGTAGCCTTCTATACTTAACTGCGAGTCGACCTGATATACTCTTTGCAGTATGTGTGCGAGATTTTAATCTTGCACTAAATAATCACACCTAATGCTAGTTAAATGGATTTTTAGATATTTAAAAGGAACACAAAATGTAGGAATTTGGTACCCTAGGTCAAGCGAGTTCGAACTAATTGCCTACTCTGACTTGAATTATGCCGGTAGTAAACTCGATAAGAAGAGCATGAGTAGATGTTGCCAACTCCTAGGCTCGAGTTTAGTCAGTTGGTGTAGTAGAAAGCAATATTGTGTTGCCTTATCTACCACCGAAGTCGAATACGTAGCCATGGGTGAGTATGTAGCTCAACTTCTTTGGATGAAAGTCACTATCCAAGACTTTCAATTGAACTTTAGCAATAGTAAAATTTTAATTAATACCATTAGCTCTATTAAGCTAACTAAGAACCCAATATGTCATTCTAGAACTAAACACATAGAAGTTAAACATCACTTCATATGAGAACATGTAGCTAATGGAAACATAAAACTTGAGTACGTTGAGTTGATATCGATCCTAGTGAACATTTTTACAAAACCCTTACCCAAAGCAGAGTTCAGTCTGCTTAGATAAAGATTAGGAATGTGCATAGTAGAGTAGGACCTATGTTTTACTTATAAGCTATCTTTCTTTCTTTCATGTTACATGGAACTAGCTTAGGTATTTACCTTAGAAAGCATGCACCTATAGATTTAAGGAGCCAACACATCTCATAACGCATAGGTTCAATATGTTTATGTACTAAGCCACGTAGATGGGCGTGAGATATTAGGACCTTACTTCTGATTCAAGATGTAGTTTAAGTGCATTGATATGAATCATGGAGTTTAATTATTCAAAATAACCAAATCTAATCAAGACTTTTTGATCATATTATATCAATTGAGTCAAAAAAGAGTTGAACATATTTATTAGATGATGTATATTGAAATTACTATTTTCCAAAGTAAAAGGGGGCATGCCCGGACCTACAAACACATATTAACTCTTAATATGGGATTCCTTTTTAAAGTGTTTTTCTTTACCAATAATTTACACATACACCCCAAAGCGTTTTCGATATATGGAAAAAGGGGGAGAAGAGAGGCTAAAGTTAAGGGGAAGAAAGAGTTAAGGGGAAAAAGCAAAGAATTTTTGAGAAGTGGCCAAACATTAAGAGGGGAGGGGGGGGGGGGGGGTGGGGGAATAAGTCTCTTTTTCAAAAACTCACCTAGGGTTAAGGGGAAGGATTTGAAAAAGAACTTACTCATGCTTACTACTACATGCTTACTCATGCTTGCTTACTCATGCTTACTTACTTATGCTTACTCACTATTGCTTACTACTACATGCTTACTTATTCATGCTTACTCACTCATGCTTACTACTACAGCATACTACATGCTCATGCTTACTACATGTTTACTTACTCATGCTTACTACTACTACTACTATTCATTTTATGCTTAATCATGCTTAACTTTGAATCAGTTTGGCATAGATCAAAAAGGGGGAGATTGTTGGTGCAGAGGCACTAGGTAATTGAACCTAAATTTTGATAATGGAAAAGGTTCAAAGTTATGTTATTATGGTTGTCTCACATGATGTGTTGAGTGTGCATAAAATGTAACTCTATGTTGCAAGCGAGTGATCAAGCTGATAGTCGACTGAAGGCTAGTGGCAGTCGACTGATCCTACCATCAGTCGAGTGCTGAGGGGCATCAGTCGATTGATAGTCAACATGATCACCTCAAAGATAGTCAAGATAAGAGCCACAAAATAAGGGGGTGATGTGGAGCTTTGACCCAGATCGTGATCTCAACGAACTAGGGCTCAAAGAGTTATAAAAGAAGAAGGATTTCACCTCTTCTCATAATCTAAGTTTGCTCTCAAAGTGCTCCAACAAAGTCGAGACTTCTTCGACAACACTACGCTGTTGTAACGCTGACATCATGCTAAGCTTCCATTCCATCATTGATAGTTTTAATTAATTTGTCATTTTAGTTTACTTGTGCTTTCCATTGCTAAGAGGAGAGGTAGGCTTATTGCCTCTTCCTCTATCTTTTTGTTTGTACCCGTCGTCTCTTACCTCCAACGAGGAAGAGATTTTTCTAGTGGATTGCCCCATCGCAAGCGGTCTAGGATCGTGGGGTCTTGGACTAGAAACTTTTTTGTTGTGAACCAAGTAAAAAGAAAAAGTGTCATTTTTCTTTTGTTTTACTTTTACTTCCGCTGTGCTACTCGTGGTTTCGATGAAAAAGAAAAAGATTTTACATACTCTATTCACCCCCCCCCCCTCTAGCATGTCTCTTTGATCCAACATTTTCAGTAGCCAAAGGGGATATGGACTTTGGGATCTTTAACCATGGAATGAGGCTTTGGTAAGCAAGATCTTGTGGGACATAAAATCCAAGAGGGACTCATTGTGGGTCAAGTGGGTGCACCATCATCACACTAAGGAGGCTGATTTTTGGTGTTAGGAGGCTAAGGCATCCGAGTCCTCCCTTATCAAGCAGCTTGTAGAGGTCAGGAGCAAGATTCAAGGGGCAGGCAGTGGGAATGGAGAAGCAAATATGAGAATGCTTGAGTGGTTTGTGGTGGCATGGAAAGGGGATGAGAATGCATATGAGTTTTTCAAGCCAAAGGGTTTGGTAGTGTCGTGGGCACTTGTGATTTGGAAGGCAAAGATAATGCCAAAATACCGGTTCATGCTTTGGTTGCTGGCACATGGAATGTGGCAAATTGCAAACTGTATGGATTTTGAGTCGAACAAGGAGTGTTTGCTTTGCAGGACCTGTCTGGAGTCGAATGCTCATTTGTTCTTTGAGTGCCCGATTGCTTTGGTCATATGGAGTAAGTTGAGGCACTGGATGGAAATTGGAGATGACATCAGGATGGTGGAGGCCCTCTTTAGAGTTCTGTGGCAGCACTACAAAGGGGTGAGTCGGAAGGAGAGGGCTCGGTACTTGGAGATCTTTTGTATGATATATGTATTGTGGGAGGCTCGTAATAGATGGCTCTATGAGGGGATGGTGCTAGATGTTGATAGGATGGTGCAGAAGGTGCAAATTCATGTTCATCGCTTCATGGATGGATGAGAGGGTGTGGATGGGCCTTTTGTGTTGTTTTGTTTTGTTTTGTTTGGTGTTTTGTACGTGATGTGTGTTGGTGCTGGGTTTATTTGTGGCATGGTGTGTGCTTATATTCTGGTCGATGTGTAGGAGTTGGTATGGGCGTAAACCTCTAAGCTTTATGTTTAGAGGTTAGTGTGGTGTGATGGTGTTATGTGAGGGGTTTTGTGGCATGTACATCCCATGTCTAGGGGTGCATGATGTTGGGTGTATGATGGGGTGTTTTGCCTATTATATATATTTACCATTTTCCATGAAAGATGACCTCCTTGTTTAGATAGAGGAGCTCTCCCTTCTCACTAGGAAGGTGACAAGGAAGAACTCGGTTGGCTGTGAGGTTTGAGAGCAATCTTGTGCGAGGGTGGTTAGGGTAGAGCCACAACTACATGAACTAAGGATGGGCATTGTGAAGCTCTTGGAAGTTGACCGATAAAGGTAAACTCTGGCGAGAAACTCCGATAAACATCTGATTTCAACCACAAAAGCTAGAATATCAACTGAAGGACAAGACGCACATCTAGGGCATAAGGAGCATCATCTGGTAGGCGAATTGCAGTTGGTTACGTAGGGCACTGTCGGTGATCGACCACTGGTGCCATTTTGAGTTTTTAATTGGAGAAGACAGTAGGAAGCATGGATTGAGGCAGCGGGCTGAGTCTAGATAGCCCCTAGAGTGGGCTTCCACTAGCTATAGGGAGAACTCGTGGGATGCACTAGGGAGCTACGTTTTTTATTTCCCAACTCCACTCTGTTCCTCCCTTATGTTTCACTGTTTAAACAGAGGAGTTTAACGTCATTGTCGGCTATCACCAGGCACTAAAGGGGATGGTTTAAATGGTTAAGATGGATTCATTGAGAAGCTAGAATAGTATTTAGCTAGTTCACAAGGGATTTGGTCTGACTTGTCGGAGTTACGACCATTTACTTCACCTGATTGAGTCCATAGTACTCCCTGCAGGTTGGAGTCTCTCAGAAATTGCACTTGAAGCTAGATGGATGGGCTGCGCAGACCTCCGGCTACAAGTACAACACAAAAGTGAAGCTTCCACACTAGCAATTGAGTGAGAAGGGGCAACGGTCGACTTCCTCAACTCAAGCCTAGTCTCTAGAAAAAGAAGGTTAATTTGGCCATTTGTATGAGCTACAATAACTTAACTAACCTGAGTCAATCAACTTAGGACATATGGGGACTTAAGCTCTACTCACAGTGTGGAAGTAAGTGAGAGAGGAGATTTGAATTCAAATCTAATGGGTTACTGGTTTATTACCCTCATGTCGGTAACCCCTTGTCGATTTTAATGGTGACTCGCTAGCTGGCGAGGCGTGGCTGGTGCGACCTAGACATTAAAGGTGGATCGACCAAAACCCCTGGATGTTTTATGGGCAATAAGGTTCCCCCTTGAAATATACCCTCTCAACATGCATATGCAATGATGCCAAGCCGAGACCTCCCTGTGCCAGAAGAAGGTCAACAAGCCCAGGAGGAACAACATCTAAAACCTTCAATGGGAACAAGGATATGGACTTATTTATTTACAACAAATCATTTGTGTTCGGAAAAAACAAATAGGGAAATCAAGCTTATTGACACGGATAAGGAATCCATAGAGGACACAGTCGGGTTCTGTCTAGTTGGGAGATTCTTAGGCACATTCCCTGGATGGATGGTTGTTAAGGAACTCATAGAATGATAGAATGGACCATAGAAGATGCTCACACATAATTCAATATGGCTGGTTTTTAAGTTTGCCTCAAAAGATCTCAATGATAGAGTTTTAAAAGGAGGGCCTTACCTAACCTACGGGTGCCACTCTATCTCAAGGTCATGCCACCATGTTTTAC
This sequence comes from Wurfbainia villosa, assembly GCA_025175895.1. Classification (NCBI taxonomy): domain Eukaryota; kingdom Viridiplantae; phylum Streptophyta; class Magnoliopsida; order Zingiberales; family Zingiberaceae; genus Wurfbainia; species Wurfbainia villosa. The sequence goes on along the minus strand of CM045992.1, from coordinate 28,600,803 downwards.
ATTTCAATCTACGATTCAGAATCAGTTGCCCTTGTGGTTGCAAATCCATGGTCAGCCCATTGATTGTTGTTCTACATTTACTTTAAGTAAAATATCATCTCAGATTGGCACCCTCTTATTCACTGATCATTTTACTAAAAGTAGGGATAGAGCTAATTATGCACGTGTCCTTGTGGAGGTTGATATCAAACATCCACCCTTACTATAGAAATTATATTACCAGATGGACAATAGGTAGAACTAGAGTTTCAATATGAATCCAAGTAAAACTATACTCAAATTACATGTTGGTGCAATTAGCCCACATCACGATTGATCATACTCGAGTGGGACTCGGGTAGTGTTTTGATGTTTGATAATAAGTTTGACCATTTTTTGACAATGGGTTGACCATATGGTTGACATGGGTTTGACCATATGGGGAGATAGCTTTATGGGGAGATTGTTGAAGCAATCAACCTTAGGTCAAGTTTGACCTTGGTCAAGTAGGACTCGAGAGAAGTCCAAGTCTTGGTCTTAGTAATGGAAAATCCAAGTCATGGGTACTTAGCAAGGAAAGTCCAAAGTTATAGTCTTGGTGGCGTAAAGTCTAAGTGTGTAGTCTTGGCGGCGTAAAGTCCAAGTGAACTATGGCGGTGAATGTCCAAGTATGGATGCTTGGCAATTGGGAAGTCAAAGGGTGTGATATTGGCGGCGTAAAGTCCAAGCTGTAGTCTTGGCAACTTAAGTCCAATGTTTGGTAGCGTAAAGTCCAAGCAAGAAATCTTGGTGGCATAAGTCCAAATGAAACTTAGCAAGGAACCCGATTAGAATGACATAGATGATGGAGGCACTTGAAGACTAGCACAAGGATGAAGAGTCACAGACTTGAAGGATCTAAGAGGCATAAGGCTGATGAAAGTGGATTGAAGGCTTAGGTCTAGGCTAAGTGTGTTTATCAAGTATGAGGGGATCATATTGGAGTTAAACCTCATTTTTGAGATTTATTAGTCGACTGGAGTATGGACAGTCAACTAGCTATGTATTTGACACTCAGGAGCCGAGTTGACTTAGAGCAGCTGACTGGGATTATGGCCACTCTACTAGTCTTGTAGTCGATTGAGGCTCAACTGCTCAAGCTATGCTCTGGTAGTCGACGGCTAGTTGTAGGTAGTCGACTGGCCTTGAGAAGTTGACTGCCATGAATGGAATTTGATTGGTGTTTATGGACACGAGCACAGAAGCTCTAGTAGTCGATTGGCCTATCGACTACTGAGTAGTAGTCGATTGTTGGTGTGTCCGTTGGCTGGAATGCCAACATTAATTAAGTATGTTGTGAGACAATGACACTGAAGGCAGTCGAATGATGCCTTTTGGCAATCGACTGTCAGGCGAAAAACCAGGTCGTGTGGATGCATAAAAGGAGCTAGATGGGGAGGATTTCGACACCAGTTCTTGGGGTGATTTAAGGCAAAGTGTTGGTGCATTTCTGGGTCCTTCAAGCTCTCCCAAAGCAACCAACAAGCAAACAATCAAAATCTAAATTTGTAAAGTGTTTTCACTTTTTGTCTCATTTATTTATTGTATTTTATTGTATTTATTTATTATTGTTGTAAGAAATTTGTAAGAGTTTTCTCCACTTCCAGATTATTCTTTGAAGGAGAAGATTTAGTGGTGGTGTGCATCACTAGAGCTCACTTGAGCTTGACCCATGGAGTATGGACCCTAGGTTATGCACCATGTTATATTCTTGTGTGTTGCTTGTATGTGTTTTTCTTTATTTCGTTTGTGCATTTGTATTTGTATATTCCGCTGCCCAATAACATATTGTAGACGAGCACACCATCGAGTGATCGAATCAAGTGCAAAATCAAGAACCTCTATTCACCCCCCCCCTCTAGCAGACATATCGGTCCATACAATTGGTATCAGAGCGAGACCACTCTTCAAAGGGCTAATCACCAAGAGAGCAAGTGCTAGAGGTTAAGAGAAAATGGAGTTGCCCAAAGATGGACTTGGACATGACATCTACACTCCACCGCCATATAGACTCTATGGATTTAGGGGCTCCGACCAATGGAAGGTAAGAATGGAGAATTTCCTCATGATGAACATCGATGATTGATTCATCTTGGTGGATGGGTTCGAACTGCCACGGGGTTCGAAGGGGGGATATCTAAAGATGAAGTGATGGACCAAAGAGCAAGCCCATGCTTTCGAGATAAATGAAAGGGTAACAAAAATTTTAGTTAATGTAATCTCTAATGATATTTTATGTAGATTACAAGATTATAGAGATGCCAAGGATCTTTGGAGAAAATTGGAAAAATATCATGAAGGTCCATCATCAGCTCAATTAGAGGAGGAATCTGAGGAGGAATGTTCATCATCATAAGAGTTTAAGGATTCAGAGCTTGAAAGGGCATCAACATCCAGGTCAGTAGAAGAGGTAGAATACTTGGATGAAGCCTCCACCACTAGTATTGAGGGGGAGGAGAGACCTTTCACGCCGAAGGAAGAGCAAGAAGAAACTTCTACATCCGGAAGAGATGAAGAGCAAGCTTACGATTCCTCTACCCCTATAGGTAACTCAAGTGCATTGGTTAAAAATAAAAATCATATAACTTTGTTTGAGTGTAGGGAACAAAGGCATTATAAGAGTAAGTGTCCAAAAAGAGTCAAGAAACTCAACCATCACCAAAAGTCAATGAGAATCCAAAGGAAGCCAGTGCCCAAAGTTAAAAGAGCAAGGAGCATATTATTTGCTTCAAATGCAATAAAATGCCCACTATAGTACCCAATACCCTAAGGGAAAACAAACTAAGAAGGGAAAATGAGGGAGCTTGAGTGTAGGGGGATCTAAGGCAAACCCTAAGATAAATTTAAATAATGCTCTTCCTTTATACAATAGTAAAAATCATGCTAGGAATTTTCTTGCCATTGTTCATGAAAAGCATGATAGAAGCAATAAGTATTTTTGTTAAGGTGCTAAACATGATACTTGACCTAAGGACAATTCTAGAAAAATTAGCCCTAAGACTACCTTGCCTAAGGATAGGAAGGTAGAGAACAACAATTTAGGCATTAACCCTCAGAAGGGTAGATACATGTTTAGTAGAAGAAATATCTCAAGAATAAATGAAAAATCAAAATTGGATAAGTTAGTTGAGGAAAACCAAGCCTTGAGGTCCAGGTTTGATAAATTAAAAAAGTCCCTTGAAAAAATGTCAATTTCAAGTCAAAGGTCAAGTAGTCAAACGGTAGGGTCTAGGAGGCAAGGACCACTTAAGTGTTGGTGCAACAATGCCCCAAGCATTTATATATTTTGATGTTTGGATAATCATATAAGTTAGGCAATGTTTTGTGATCTAATTGTAAACATGTTTAAGTGACAGGAAAATCCAAGTATGAAGACTTGGTAAAAGACAAGTCCAAGTGTGATCTTGGCAAAGAGAAGTCAAAGGAAAGGTCTTGGCAGCGTAAGTCCAAGCATGTAGTCTTGGCGGCATAAAGTCCAAGCAGTCCTTGGAAAAGAAAGACCAAAGGAAAGTCTTGGCGGCATAAGTCCAAGCATGTAGTCTTGGCGGCGTAAAGTCCAAGCATACTTTGGCAAAGAAGAAACCCAAAGAATGAAGAAACCGAAGGAAGCTTTTGAAGGCAAGCGCATGGATGGAGTCGTGGACTCAGAGAAATCCTAGAGGTGCAAGGCTGATGGAGAAGCTAGAAGGTTAAGTCTAGTCTTAGGTTATGTTTTCAAGTATGATGTATCATGGAACATGGTGTCGATCGGCCCGCCCTTTAAATGCAGCATTAGAGGTTGGAAGGATGTTAGCGATCGAGGGTTATCCTGAATCGTGAGAGTCGACTCGCACTGATCGCCATAGATATAGCCGGGCAATGATCGCCATAAATAGAATGGCTCGTAGCCAACTAGCTACGGCCACAAGCAAGATTACTTAATCGCCATCGCTAAGGGCCAATTGATAGTCTTTCCGTTGGCGATGACGATGGCAAATCCCACGAATCCGGCTGTTTAGAAGCCATTAGAATTGGTGGCAGTCGACTGATGTAAGTCATCAGTCGACTGATAGACCTCCAACGGGAAAAAGAGGCTCTTTCCTATAAAAAGAGCCTAAGGGGAGCAAGAAGGGGCTAATGCTTATATTCTGATCTTTCTCCTAAGCTCCCACAAGTTTTTCAAGCTTTCTAAGTGATCTTAAATCCTCTCCTCCTCTCTCTAAGCTCAAGTTTCATTCTTTGTAAAGAAAAGGAGGTTCTTGTTGTAAAAGAGAGTTTCTTAGTCGAATTGCTTGGATTGATCCACATTAAGGATTGCCGTGGAGTAGGAGCGTTATCTCCGAACCACGTAAAGGCTTTGTTAGCATTGGTTTTCATTTCTACTTATATTATCTTTGTTTTTGCTTCCGCTAATCATTTTTTGTAGAAATGAAAAATGCTATTCACCCCCCCTCTAGCTTCAAATGATCTCCAACAAGTGGTATCAGAGCCCGGATCGCATCGGAAGATCTAGCAATCAACCGGAGCAAAGATGGCTTTTCAAGAGGGGCATAACACGGTGAGACGTCCGTTCTTCGACGGTAACGGCTTCGGATATTGGAAAGGTAGGATGGAGTATTACTTAATGAATGATATTGAAAATTGGTTTAGTATTGTAGATGGATTCGAAAAGCCGGTCGACGAATTCGGAGCACCACTACTGAAAAAAGATTGGACAAGAGAGATGGCCAAGAAAGCACAAGCAAATGCAAAAGCAACGACCACACTTCAATGTGGTCTATCCAAGGAGCAACTCTCTAAAGTCGGGCCCTTCAACTCCGCAAAAGAGCTTTGGGAGAAGCTCATCGAACTCAACGAAGGATCCAAAGAAACAAGAAGGGCCAAGAGAGATCTTTTGATTGGCCAACTCCAAAGCTTCACCATGAAGACAAACGAGACCGTGAGCCAAATGCACGGGCGTTTCAAGGAAGTAGTCAACGAACTACATGTTATAGGTGAAAAGGTCGACAACCGAGACCTTGTAAGGTATGTGTTACAAGCTTTCCCTAGGACCACCTTATGGGCTTCAATGGTAGATGCCTATAAGGTCTCTAGGGATCTTTCATTAGTTAAGTTAGATAAGCTATTTTGTGAATTTCAACTACATGAACAAGCTAACACTTCATCCAAAGAGAAAGGTATAGCTCTTTTTGTAGGAAAAAAGGAGAAGAAGAAGAAGGAGAAGAAGGAAGTGTCCTCCTCATCCGAATCCGAGGAAGACTCATCAAGTAGTGAAGATGAGTTATCGGCAAGCGAGGTGGCACATTACGTCAAGAAGTTTGGTGGGAAGTCAAGGAGGCTCACCAAGAAAGATGTGAAGAGGATGTTCCAATCCTCAAGAGGTAAATCTTCAAACAATTCAAATTCTACCTCTAACGTGACTTGTTTTGGTTGCAACAAGAAAGGGCATATAAAGCCAAATTGCCCGGAACTAAAGAAGAAGGAGGAGAAGGAAAAGAAAAAGAAGGAAAAGAAAAAGAAGGAAAAGAAGAAGAAGGAGGCGATGGTGGCACAAACATGGGATACTCTAAGCATGGAGGAGTCTTCTGACGATGAAGATGTTTGCCATGCAACCCGGAATTTAGCCCTCATGGCATTGGAAGAAACCGGGAGCTCAAGCGAGGAGTCTTCTTCCTCTTCAAGCGATGAATCATCATCAAGTGATGATGATGAGGTAAAAAACTCACCCAAAGTAGATTTACTTTATAAGACTATTGCATGTTTACAAAATGCTTTAAATAGATCGAAAACTAGGATTAAGGATCTAAAATTAGAGATCAAATCATGTAAGAGTGTAGATTCATCATGTGGTAAACCATCTAGTGATAATGATGAATGTACCCTTAGGGATGAAAATGATGAGTTAAGAAAAGAAATAGGTAAATTAAGAGCATGCTTAGAAAAATTCACCAATGGGTCAAAATACCTAGACATGATTATTAAGGATCAAAGGGCTATCTACAACAAGGCCGGATTAGGATATAGGCCTAAAGAAAAAGAGGTAGCATTTACATCTCTTGTGAGTAGAAAATCAACAATTAAAAGCAAGGGGAGAAAGGCATGGGTACCTAAGAAATTTATAATTGATGCTAGTGGTCCTAAGATTTGGGTACCTAAGGATTGTATTTTTCATGTGATATAGGTAGAAGAACCAAGCTTGTGGATAGTTGATAGTGGGTGCTCAAAGCATATGACCGGAGATGAGAGAAAATTCTCCACTATCAACCACACTAGCAAAGGAAAAGTCACATTTGGTAATAGCGGCAAACTTAAGATTCTAGGAAAGGGCACAATTGAGGTATCCCCCAATCTTGCCATTCATAAAGTGATATTAGTTAAAAATATGAAATTTAATTTACTTAGCGTAAGCCAACTATGTGATGCAAACTTTGATGTTAAATTTGATTCATCAAAATGTTTTATAAGACACAAAACTATAAATGATTGCATGTTAGTAGGTTTTAGGAAATCAAATATTTATTATGTTGATTTATCCTATGCTACTAATGCTTCCACTAAGTGTCTTATTGCAAAAGAGGAAGAAAGTTGGCTTTGGCATAGGAGGCTAGGACACATAAATATGAAGAATATAGCCAAAATAGCGAAATTGAAGCTAGTCAAAGGATTGCCTAAAGTCAAATTTCTCAAGGACAAAATGTGTGATGCATGCCAAGAAGGGAAGCAATCAAAAACATCACACAAAGGTAAAAATTTACTTAGTACCGCTTTACCATTAGAATTATTACATATGGATTTATTTGATTGCCATAGTACCCCCTCTATGATTGGTAGTAAATATTGCTTGGTAATAGTAGATGATTTTTCTAGGTTTACTTGGGTATTTTTCTTGAAAAATAAAGATGAACCCTTAGGAATAATCATAGGATTTAGCAAAAGAGTAGAAAATGAAAGAAAACTCAAAATCAACCGGATCCGTAGTGATCATGGTGGAGAGTTTGAGAATTCTAACTTTTCAACTTTTTGCTTAGAACAAGGGTACAAGCATGAATTTTCTTGTCCTAGAACACCTCAACAAAATGGGGTTGTGGAAAGGAAAAATCGTGCCCTACAAGAAGCGGCTAGGATAATGCTTAATGCATACTCCTTACCTAGCTACTTGTGGGCAAAAGCGGTTAATACCGCTTTCTATATCCAAAATAGGGTATTGATTCATAGGTTTTTAGGAAAAACTCCATTTGAATTGTGGAATGGTACAATTCCAACAATTCATTATTTTAAGGTCTTTGGATGTAAAGTTTATATTTTAAATACCAAAGACAACCTAGGTAAGTTTGAGTCCAAAGCGGATGAGGGAATCCTAGTTGGATACTCATCCACTAGTGTAGGGTATAAAGTGTACAATAAAAGGACTCAAAAGATTGAAGAATCTTCAAATGTCCAATTTGATGAAGCTTCCAATACTTACCCTAGGAAATACCCTATTGATGATGATATTAATAATGAAAATCAAGAAATTATCCAACAATTGCAAGATTTAACCTTAGGGGGTAATGATCAAGGGGGAGGATTGAATCAAGGGGGAGCAAAGGATGATTCCGATGATGAGCATAGGATTGAGGTTGATCATGATCAAAACCAAATTAGTACACCTCCTAGAACCATAAGAGTTCATCAAAGTCATCCCTTAAATCAAATTGTGGGTGAATTATCTCAAGGAGTTAGGACTAGGTCATTCCATAGGGATCCCACTAGTCATATAGCTCTAATTTCTCAAATTGAGCCCAAAACAATTAAAGATGCATTACTTGATCCGGATTGGATCTTAGCAATGCAAGATGAATTGGCTCAATTTGAAAGGAGTCAAGTATGGGAGTTAGTTCCTAGACCAAGTGAAAATACCATTGTTACTACAAGATGGGTCTTTAGGAACAAACTAGATGACCAAGGAAATATCACTAGAAATAAAGCAAGATTAGTTGCAAGGGGTTTTAATCAAGTTGAAGGACTTGATTATGATGAAACATATGCCCCGGTTGCTAGGTTAGAGTCCATTAGAATACTTTTAGCATATGCCTCCTATATGGGTTTCAAACTCCATCAAATGGATGTCAAATCGGCATTCCTAAATGGGTTTATTAAGGAGGAGGTATATGTAGAACAACCTCCTGGGTTTGAAAATATGGACTATCCAAACCATGTATACAAACTTAGGAAAGCTTTGTATGGTTTGAAACAAGCTCCCCGGGCTTGGTATGAAAGATTATCATCTTTCTTAATTTCTAAGGATTTTAAAAGGGGTAGTATAGATCAAACTCTCTTTATAAAGTCAACATCTAAGGACATCTTTGTAGCCCAAGTATATGTTGATGACATTATCTTTGGGTCAACAAATGATGAACTCCTTCAAGACTTTATTCAAAATATGGAAAAAGAGTTTGAAATGAGTCTAGTTGGGGAATTAAATTTCTTCCTAGGATTGCAAGTCAAACAAACTAGTGAATGTATTTATATTTATCAAACCAAATATGCTAAGGAAATGATTAAGAAATTTGGTTTGGAAAATGCTAAGGTGGTTTCAACTCCAATGGCAACCAATACTAAAATAGATAGTGATAGTGAAGGAAAACAAATAGATCTTACACTTTATAGGAGCATGATTGGTAGTCTCTTGTACTTAACTGCTAGTAGACCCGACATATTATTTGCGGTTGGTATGTGTGCTAGGTATCAATCATGTGCTAAAGAATCTCATTTAGTTGTCATTAAGAGAATATTAAGATATGTTAAAGGCACAATAAATGTAGGATTATGGTACCCTAGGACTAGGTCTTTTGATTTGATTGGGTACACTGATTCCGATTATGCTGGTTGCAAATTGGATTGGAAGAGTACTAGTGGTGGATGTCAATTCCTTGGGTCCTCCCTAGTTAGTTGGAGTAGTAGGAAGCAACCTTGCATTGCATTATCTACCACCGAGGCCGAATATGTGGCTATGGGTGGTTGTGTAGCTCAACTACTATGGATGAAACATACCCTAGAAGATTATGAGCTATCTTACTCCAACATGAAAGTATTTTGTGATAATGTGAGCACCATTAATTTGACCAAAAATCCGGTGCATCACTCTAGGACTAAGCAAATTGAAGTGAAACATCACTTCATTAGAGATCATGTGGCTAAGGGAGACATTGAGCTTAATTACATTGAATCTAAGTCCAACCTAGCCGATATCTTTACCAAGCCTCTCCCCGAAATAGAATTTTCATCACTTAGGAGAGAACTTGGAATGTGCTTTGTAGAATAGAAGTGTAGGTTTGCATGATCCCATAAAAAATCTAGGTTTTATACCTCTAACCATCTCACAATAGACCTAAGAAACCATGATTTGTGTTTTTAGCCACCTAGAAATCATGTGAGATGTTAGGAAGATGCACTTGGTTCATCATGCTTGTTATGATGCATTATCATGAGCCAAAGTGTCATCTAGAGACATTAGTCCTTCATTGGACCAATCATTGGGAAGACCTATGTACAATTAATGTGCATATAGCTCCAAGAATATGATTGGAAATGCCAAATAAAATAAGATTTAAACTATGTCTATCAAACCCTGAGAAATAATTTTCTATTGATAAGCCAAAGTGATACAAAGTTGACAAAAATATCATAACTTTTACAAAATCTCAAGATTGTGTCAATATCAAAATCCAGAGGAGATATAATTTTAAAATAATTTTTCCTTGATAGGAAATGATCTAACAATAATAACCACAAAATTTCATAATTTTTTGATCCTTATTGAATTAATTATGAATTTTTAACAGTTCACCGCATAAGCACTCGTATGCTTACGATCGCGCAGTTCGATCGATTCTCTGATCACCGATCACGACTAACTGATCAAATGACCGATGTCATGCGTTTTTAGGGCTTTCCACCGGTTCGACTCGCCAAAGCTTCCCAATTTTCTCTCCTCTTCCTCTTCCGACGAACTTCCACCGCACCATTTAGCCTTTCTCCCTCATTTTTCCGGCGACTTCACCGACCGGTGCTCCCATTTGGAGTGCTCTCCGACTCGAGGACCTCCTCTTGTCACCCCGTTCACGCCCTAGTTTCCACTGAAGATCGCTCACTCGGCTAGGGTTTCGTGAACACTCACGTCCGACGCTGTTCCTTGATCTTTCACCATGCCGCCTAGGTAAACCCTCATCCCTGATCACAGTTTGTTTGTTCCTATAATTTTGTTTCATTAACCGGTGCTTATTTTGTTGTCTTTGTGCATGCATCATCCTTAACCTACATTGTGCATGCTTGTTTTGTTCTCTTTTGGCACATTTAGACTTAAGCATTATGCTACTAAGCGTGCCCGGGCACCTCCGACCAACAAGGGCCCATCAAACCCTCCACCCTATGTCGATCCCCGATTTCCAAACTCCGCACTTGAAAGTGCCTTCAATAAAAATAAATTCCAACTTATTCCACCTCGATCAATGGATCCAAAATTTCTTAAAGACTACTATTTTGATATTGTTCAAATCATTCAACACTACAAACTTGAATCATTAGTTTTTTTGTGAACATCATGTAAATATCACTCTTCTTTCTGAATTTTTCAACAACTTGCGACCGGTTGGAGATGGGCTGAGATACCGGACTCGCGTTGCTCAGTGTGATCTAGATTTCAGCCCCCAGATCTGGACCGATTTTCTTGGATGTCTCTCTTTTGAGAATGATTTCATTTTGTATCCATCTTGGAGTGAACCTCTTCCACCTCCCTTTGAGGGGATTTCTTTAGATTTCCTTCATACTACTTTCTATCACTCTCCTCGACCTTTGAACACCAATCTATTTCAATCACAAGAACTTTCTGCCTCTGACAATGTCCTTTATAAGGTCATTGCTCATTGTCTTCTTCCTATAGTTATCCGTGGTTTGGCCTTGGTTCGACCTACACACTTCCTTCTCATGCATATCTTTCGTCAATACTTAGACATTAATATTGGTCTCAATACCTTCCACTGCATCACTCATTTCATAAGGCCAAACAATGGGAAGGTTCATATACCTTTTGGAAATGTCCTTACTCAGTGGCTCAGCTCCGTAGGCATTGATGTCAACATAGGAGTCATTAAAATCATGAATAAAAAATATGACCAGATGACTCATCGGAGCTTCTCCTTGGCAGGCTTGAAGGCCGATAGAGGGTCCATTTTCTGGGACCCTACACGACGGCCAACAGGTGGCACTCCGGCACCAGAGGATGCTGCTGCGGGAGGAGATGTTGAGGGTGTTGCTGAGGGAGTCGATGCGGAGGAGACTGCTGCAGGCGATACTGTTCTGCCAGACACATCCTTCATTACCCGCTTCGATGCTTTTGCAGAGCGGGTAGACACACATTTTGAGGAGCTGCGCTTGGGCCAATAGGAGCTTCACCGGGAGCATCAGGAGCTCCTGTCCCTCGTGAGAGGGATGCATCGGCAGCAGTAGGACATTTTGGTGATTCTCCGCCCTACTGCACCTGGACACCCACCTCCTCACGATGGTTCGTCATCTGCACCGATGGATGCTGAGGACGACGATCGTTAGCTAGCATGTTTTTGTTATTTTCTTTTTGGCCGTATGTACGACATAAACTCCTACTTGTGTAATGACTTTTGATCAATGAAATGAAATTGTGTTTTTGTTTAGTTCATTTCTATCAGTGCCTACAACTTGTTATTTGTCAAGTTTAGAAGTTGAGCATATAGTACGAAGTTATAAATATTGATATGATACAATTACACTTTTTGTGTCATATTTTTGTTATTTTGAATATCGTATCAATCCATTAATCTGATGAGCATGTTTTTCGTCTAATATTTTTCATATGTTATATTAGTCGAATAAAATGTGTATGGCGAGTTTCGTGATTTTTGGACATCCACGGAATTTTCTACGCATTTTTAAACCTTGACTGAAAAATTCGAATTTCAGATTTGTCTGATCTGTTGGGTTTCCGGCACCGCGGCGTGTGTGTGTTCGATCATGTTTCGTAAACATGAACACAACGGAAGCAATTAAAAATAATAAATCTATATTTATTACAACACACACAACACACGCATGCATATTACAACAAGTGTAGACATAACTGTAAATTAAAATTTGCAATAAAAGGAAATTAAACTATGTTATACCTTTCGTATGACGTGTAGCGGGAACGGCATCAACCGGAACGATCCTCGCTAGAATCGTCTCTATCCGTATCCACGCCGAGTATCCTTAGGATGACTTCGCTAAGCCACGAGCTTCGTCTTCGTACGGGTTACTAGCCTCGTGTTGAAGACGACGTGATCGAGAGATGATCACGATCCGAATCGAAATTCGGATCCAAAACCAAGTCCTCAAAACTTGATTCTCCGGAGAGGTATTCGTCAACCGTTTGATGAATCCTTCGTCCTCCACCTCAGAGGATTACCGGAGATCAAATCCCCGGTAAGTTAGCCGCTGTCGGAGCACTAACCGTCGTCCAAACGACGCTCCGACGAGAGGAAAAGAAGCTGTCAAGAAAACTGGACAGCTTGGTGGAAGAGTAGGCGCCGGCCAAAACAAGGAAGCCAAGGTCTTACCTTTTCACCGAGGCCTAGGAAGATCACCGGAGGGTCGCCGGAGGCTCTCTGGCTGAAGCTTGGACGCCGGCAAGGAGCTGGACGGCGGCACAAGGGGCTGGGCGGCGGCAGCTTTAGGGTTGGCGCCGAAAACTCCAACAATTAGGGTGGGCGGCAACTCTCAAAGCTAGGGTTTTGGATTAGGGCTTAACTATCCCTTAAGCCCTCTTTTATAGAGAACTAATTCTCTTAATGGTTAATGGATCATATCCATAAAGCCCGTTAACCCGCTGCATTAAGATAAGTTAAAATAAACCAAACCATGATGGTTTATTTTAAGTTAAAACGTACCGAACCAACTTTTTGGTTCATTCGTTTAATATAAACCAAACCCTTTGGTTTATTCTCCTCCATTGGATTAGAACCAAACCATTTTGGTTCGTCCATTATGTCTTCATAAGACACGGCCCATCCACGCTTCCATTGCGACTGAAACAATTTCATGCTCGCTTTATGTTTGGTCCAACCAAATATAGCTTTTCCCTCGGTCCTGAGAATCTCATTCTCAAGCCTGCTTTTAAATCCTTTGGATTACACTCAGCAGCGCGTGTGACCAAATAGGTTCTCGGTTTATGTTGGCCGTCTATAATTAACCATTAATTATAGAACGATCATGAGTGGCACCTAGTAGTACATCATGATCCCCAATTAACCGAAAAGATCAACGGTTGATCCAGAACTATTTCTGAAACCCTTCAGTAGCTCGAATGAATCGTGCCCCATTCCCTTCACTCATCTTATACCCACTTGGTTCAGGACATGGTCTATAGTGTCACCCCTCACTAGGTCGACTACGCCACACCTAGCCCAAGTATCATTTCCTCGTCCCCACGATTCTAGTTACTCCACATGTATCGAAGAGTACCTTACTCTATACATGTAATGCTTTGGCCAAAGACTTTAGTAACAATCCGACGAGAGGCCATGGGTATACATCTCCTCGCAAGGAGTGGTGAATCCTTTATAGGCTATTCAAACACCTTCGATCACTTCAACTTATACCCAATCATCCCGGGTCCACATCTCCTTAGAGATGTTTGCTTAAGATGTCAAAGCATAAGTCTCCATGATCAAGATGACTTGAATACCGCAAGTCAAAGGAACATCGCACTTAAGCCACAGTAAGAACTTCATTGACATGCTTCGTTCAGTTGCGTATTGCTAAGTCTTTACGGTTGGTCCTCCGATGAACTAGTTACCATAACTAGCATCCACGATTAACTCGGACATCACTATGTCTCCGGCCCGGTGAGAATCATTTGCTTGGATACACCAAGGTATACCTCGTGCTAGTCTCGGCGAAATTGATGGTGTCCAAATCCATCAATTCATTGACTAGGGATAATTCGATACATCACAATTACACATGTAGAGATACTCACTAGTTGTGATCCAATCACAAATTCTCTCATGCTGTGAATCGTATCGTGGACATTCAGTAAATGAGTTTAAGATCCAATCAAATACATAAAACATGTATACTCAAATAGTGAATCATCATTTATCATATAAATGTTTCATACATAAGGCGATTGCCTTAGGACATCTCTCATATATTACTAACAGACTCCCACTTGGCCTAATGCCAATCGCTACGGTATCCAATACCATAGTCTCTAACATGACCCTCAAACTTTCTTTGAGGTAATGCTTTAGTCAAGGGATCCGCTAAGTTCCTTTCAGTGGGAATTTTCTCGATTTGTATTTCGTTCCTACTGATGATCTCTCTGATAAGATGATAGCGGCGAAGCACATGTTTGGATCGTTGATGAGACCTCGGCTCTTTCGCCTGTGCAATTGCTCCATTGTTGTCGCAGTAGACCGGTATTTCTTCAATAATGGCTGGAATCACACCAAGTTCATAAATGAACTTCTTGATCCAAACCGCTTCCTTTTCTGCTTCCGAAGCTGCAATGTATTCTGCCTCAGTGGTAGAATCCGCTACAGTGTCTTGTTTGGAACTTTTCCAACTCACTGCGCCACCATTCAAGGTGAACACGTATCCAGACTGAGACCTGGAATCATCCTTGTCTGTCTGGAAGCTGGCATCCGTATACTCGCGTATCACCATGTCCCCTTCTCCATATATTAGGAACACATCCTTAGTTCTTCTTAAGTACTTAAGGATCGTCTTAAAAGCCGCCCAATGATCCATTCCTGGATCAAACTGGTATCTGCTCGTGACACTCAGAGCATACGATACATCGGGCCTCGTATATAACATAGCATACATGATAGATCCTATTGCGGATGCATAGGGAATCTTACTCATGCAAATCGTCTCGTCTTCTATGCGCGGACACATAGACTTCGAAAGGTGTACCCCATGCCTGATGGGTAGGAAACCTTTCTTGGATTCCGACATGCTAAACCTTTTTAGCACTCGGTCTATATATGTAGACTGCGAAAGACCAAGCAATCGTTTCGATCTATCTCTATAGATCATAATCCCGAGGATGTAGATTGCTTCTCCCAGGTCTTTCATGGAGAATGTCTTGGATAACCAAACCTTAACTGACTGTAAGATTGAAACATCGTTTCCTATAAGTAATATGTCATCGACATACAATACTAGGAACACGACTGCACTCCCACTAACCTTCTTGTACACACAAGGTTCGTATAGATTTTGTGAGAAATCAAACTTTTTGATAGTCTCATCAAAACGGATATTCCAGCTCCTGGATGCTTGCTTCAATCCATATATGGACCGTCGCAATTTGCATACCTTGGTTTTGTCAACCGATGTGAAACCCTCAGGTTGTATCATATACACGTCCTCTAGGAGGTTTCCATTAAGGAAAGTTGTTTTCACATCCATTTGCCATATCTCATAATCATAATGAGCCGCTATGGCCAGGAGCATCCGAATGGATTTAAGCATAGCTACAGGCGAATAGGTTTCGTCATAATCAACACCTTGTTTTTGACGATATCCTTTCGCCACTAATCTAGCTTTATAGGTAATCACATTACCATCCATGTCGGTTTTCCTCTTGAAAACCCACTTGCACCCTATAGGCTTGATGCCTTCAGGTGGGTCAACCAAGTTCCAAACTTGGTTTTCATACATGGAATCCATTTCCGACTTCATGGCATCAAGCCATTTATCCCTTTCTGAACTTGTCAGCACTTCTTCATAACTGGTAGGCTCCTCATCATCAATGAGTAACATGTCGTTCGATTCACTTACGAGAAATCCATATCTCTCAGGAATGTTGCGTGTTCTACTAGATCTACGAAGATGTGGTTTTACAGTAGGTCCAGCCGATTGCTCATCACTATGAGTTGTCAGCTGTTGTGCTTCACCAGGTATCTCATCAATGTCTATTTGAGTATCTCGAGTTTCCTCAAGCTCGATGACACTCCCACTGTTTTCTTGCAAGAGAAACTCTTTCTCTAGAAACACAGCATGCCTTGAAACAAACACCTTTTGTTCCACAGGATGATAGAATTGGTAACCCCTTGTTTCCTTAGGGTATCACATAAATAGACATTTATTAGACTTAGCATCCAGTTTGTCTAATACAGTCCGCTTCACATAAGCAGGACAACCCCATATCTTCAAGTAAGATACATGAGGTTTATTACCATTCCATATCTCATATGGAGTAGTTGAGACTACCTTGGTAGGCATTACATTTTAACAAATAAATTGTATGCAAATGCATAGCCCCAAAAGGACTTGGGAAGAGTCGCATGATTCATCATTGACTGACCATATCCAACAAGGTCCGATTCGCCTCTCAGATACACCATTATGTTGTGGTGTATAGGGCGGAGTCCATTGAGACAATATACCATTGTCTCTTAGATAATCAAGAAACTCTTGACTTAAGTATTCACCACCTCGATCCGATCGAAGTATTTTAATACTCTTGTCATGTTGTTTCTCTACTTCATTTCTGAATTCTTTGAACCTTTCAAAGGCTTTAGACTTGTGTTTCATCAAGAACACATACCCAAACCGTGAGTGATCATCGGTGAAGGTAATGAAGTAGCTATAGCCTCCTAATGCTTGAGTTGACATAGGTCCACATACATCAGTATGTATTAGTCCTAGTAACTCTCCCACTCGTTCACCTTTTCCAGTAAAAGGTAACTTAGTCATCTTGCCTTTTAAGCATGATTCGCATGTATCGTATGAATCCAATTCAAACGATTCCAGAATTCCACATCGGTGTAATTCAGACATGCGTTTCTTGCTTATATGGCCAAGACGACAATGCCACATATAGGAGTCTATTTGATTATCCTTTCGAGCAAGCGTGTTGCTCGCTTCGATATTGAAAATGTCACTGGATACGTCCAACGTATAAATATCATTGCTTAAAGTTCTAGTCCCATAAAGAACGCCATTCAAAGTTATGTAACAACAATTGTTACCAAAATTTAAATGGTACCCATTTCTATTTAAACAAGAAATAGAAATGATGTTCTTTATCAACGAAGGAACATAAAAGCAATTGTCCAGTTCTAAGACAAGTCCTGTAGGGAGTTTCAATAAATACGTTCCAATGGCGAGTGCAGCAACCTTTGCTCCATTCCCAACACGTAAATTTGACTCTCCCTTGACGAGTCTTCTTCTATTCCTTAGCCCATGTATGTCATTACATATATGTGAGCCACACCCAGTATCCAATACCTAAGTGTCTGAGGAAATAGAATGACATTCAATAACGAAGATATCTGAAGAAGATGGGGCATCCAATGCCTTATCCTTCTTCACGGACTCAAGATAAATCTTGTAGTTTCTTCACCAATGGCCCTCTTTGCCATAATGATGGCAAGTGCCCTTTTGAGCTGGTTCTATCCTTTTAGCCTTTTTCTTCTTCCCCTTCTGCTATTCCTTTGACTCCCTCTTAGAACCTTTCTTCGAGGAATCAACTAACAGCACCATCCTTTGCTCATGCTTCTCAGAAGGCTCCACAGATGAACCCTCTTGCATCTTAGAGTTGAAGAGGAGCTTAGAGACTTCGAACCTTTCGAATCTCACTTACTCATCAAACAACTCATAAGTTGAAAGACTAAGGTATGAGCATCCATATACTCATACTGCTTCCATAGCTCAGGTACCATCGTGGCTAGCATTATGCAACTCTCTAGTTCAGAATCAATCACATGTTTCTGACAGGCCAACAATTGGTCCGGAGTTGCATCGTCACTAGGACGGGCGGGAAGAGGCGCTTCGAGGACATACGCAAGCTTTTCCACCTTGAGAACAATTCTCAAGTTTCTAAGCCAGTCCAAGTAGTTCGGCCCAGTCAATTTATTTGAATATAGTGCAAATTCAAAGACATCACTATCAATCGATTAACTTAGAAATACAAAACGAGCATATATGAGAAAGATGATTTTAAAATGCATCAATATACATTTAATAATCCCATTCATTTTTCGAATTTCAAAAACCCCAAAATAACTTCGGGAGATCGTAGGTCCATCTCCGAATGGGCTGATATCCATCATAATTACGAACAACCTTGGAGAGAGTCCAACAAGCCATTCATAACTACGACGGTAGGTATCATCTATACCGATTGCATATCACGTATATGCAACTATCACAATGTGATATCAACTAATTGAATGTTCACACATACATTGGGTTGTTAACACATTAACAAGTATGCATCATATGCATAGCACCCAACTTCACCTCCCTTTACATCGACCTTGGAGAGAGTCCAACAAACCGATGCTCCAGGTTAAAGCCAACCCATTAATCAAGAATAGTTTTAATATAGTTAGAGCGCATTCAACCAATTAGCCCGGCTTGGAGAGAGTCTAACAACCAAAGCTAACGATTGACCTCTGACTCTTACTATATTAGTATTAAACTATTCCATGGTTTGAACATGTTCGGGTTCGAGCCGGGCTTGGAGAGAGTCCAACAACCCAAACAAGAAACGGAACTCTGGTTCTAACCATATTAATGGAAGGTGTAGGCTTTAATATTGTTTAAGGGTTTTATGTCTCATCCTCTTTGCATGCAAATAACTATTATCTACATGGCATGGCATACATGACATACATCTACATGTCACGACACGCATGGCATAATGTTATGCATCTAATGCAATTACATGGCATACAATTATGGCATGTATATATATTTCCTTATATGTCATAACTATTTATGGAAATAAAATATGTTTAAGATTTGATTCTCCAAATCAAATCATAATTAAATTAGGAAACAAATTTCCAAATCTAATCACATATTTTATTTATGGAATTATTTGATTAAGGAAAATCTATTTAGGAAACCAATTTCCTAAATCTTTAAAACTATTTATGGAAATAAAATATTTTAAGATTTGATTCTCCAAATCAAATCATGATTAAATTAGGAAACAAATTTCCAGAATCTAATCAAATATTTTATTTATGGAAAATTTCAATTTCCATAAATTCTTCCAACTTTCCAAAAGTGGAAGATTTCCATAAATACTTCAAGACTTTCCAAAATTGAAAAATTTCCATAAATACTTCTAAATTTCCAAAATTAGAAAATTTCCAGAAATAACATTATGACTATCGCAAAACCATTTTTACGATTATGTCGAAACACAACCTGGGCTCTGATACCACTGTTGGGTTTCCGGCACCGCGGCATGTGTGTGTTCGATTATGTTTCGTAAACATGAACACAGCGGAAGCAATTAAAAATAATAAATCTATATTTATTACAACACACACAACACACGCATGCATATTACAACAAGTGTAGACATAACCGTAAATTAAAATTTGCAATAAAAGGAAATTAAACTACGTTATATCTTTCGTATGACATGTAGCGGGAACGGCATCAACCGGAACGATCCTCGCTAGAATCGTCTCTATCCGTATCCACGCCAAGTATCCTTAGGATGACTTCGCTAAGCCACGAGCTTCGTCTTCGTACGGGTTACTAGCCTCGTGTTGAAGACGACGTGATCGAGAGATGATCACGATCCGAATCCAAATTCGGATCCAAAACCAAGTCCTCAAAACTTGATTCTCCGGAGAGGTATTCGTCAACCGTTTGACAAATCCTTCGTCCTCCACCTCAGAGGATTACCGGAGATCAAATCTCTGGTAAGTTAGCCGCTGTCGGAGCACTAACCGTCGTCCAAACGACGCTCCGACGAGAGGAAAAGAAGCTGTCCAGAAAACTGGACAGCTTGGTGGAGGAGTAGGCGCCGGCCAAAACAAGGAAGCCAAGGGCTTACCTTTTCACCGAGGCCTAGGAAGATCACCGGAGGGTCGCCGGAGGTTCTCCGGCTGAAGCTTGGACGCCGGCAAGGATCTGGACGGCAGCACAAGGGGCTGGGCGGCGGCAGCTTTAGGGTTGGCGCCGAAAACTCCAACAATTGGGGTGGGCGGCAACTCTCAAAGCTAGGGTTTTGGATTAGGGCTTAACTATCCCTTAAGCCCTCTTTTATAGAGAACTAATTCTCTTAATGGTTAATGGATCATATCCAAAAAGCCCGTTAACCCGCACCATTAAGATAAGTTAAAATAAACCAAACCATGATGGTTTATTTTAAGTTAAAACGAACCGAACCAACTTTTTGGTTCATTCGTTTAATATAAACCAAACCCTTTGGTTTATTCTCCTCCATTGGATTAGAACCAAACCATTTTGGTTCGTCCATTAAGTCTTCATAAGACACGGCCCATCCACACTTCCATTGCAACTGAAACAATTTCATGCTCGCTTTATGTTTGGTCCAACCAAACCTAGTTTCTCTCGGTCTGAGAATCCCATTCTCAAGCTCATTTTAAATCCTTTGGATTACGCTCGTTGTGCGTGCGACCAAATAGGTTCTCGGTTTATGTTGGCCGTCTATAATTAACCATTAATTATAGAACGATCATGAGTGGCACCTAGTAGTACATCATGATCCCCAATTAACCGAAAAGATCAACGGTTGATCCCGAACTATTTCTGAAACCCTTCAGCAGCTCGAATAATTCGTGCCCCATTCCCTTCACTCATCTTATACCCACTTGGTTCAGGACATGGTCTATAGTGTCAGTCCCCACTAGGCTGACTACGTCACACCTAGCCCAAGTATCATTTCCTCGTCCTACGGATTCTAGTTACTTCACATGTATCGAAGAGTACCTTACTCTTAACATGTAATGCTTTGGCCAAAGACTTTAGTAACAATCTGACGAGAGGCCATGGGTATACATCTCCTCGCAAGGAGTGGTGAATCCTTTATAGGCTATTCAAACACCTTCGATCACTTCGACTTATACCCAATCATCCCGGGTCCATATCTCCTTAGAGATGCTTGCTTAAGATGTCAAAGCATAAGTCTCTATGATCAATATGACTTGAATACCGCAAGTCAAAAGAACATCGCACTTAAGCCACAGTAAGAACTTCATTGACATATCTATATATGTAGAGAACCATATGAAGTCTTACGGTTGGTCACTCCAATGAACTAGTTACCATAACTAGCATCCACGATTAACTCCGGACATCACTATGTCTCCAGCCAGTGAGAATCAGCTGCTTGGATACACCAAGGAGTATACCTCGTGCTAGTCTTGACAGAATTGATGGTGTCCAAATCCATCAATTTATCGACTAGGGATAATTTCGATACATCACAATTACACATGTAGAGATACTCACTAGTTGTGATCCAATCACAAATTCTCTCATGCTGTGAATCGTATCGTGGACATTCAGTAAATGAGTTTAAGATCCAATCAAATACATAAAACATGTATACTCAAATAGTGAATCATCATTTATCATATAAATGGTTCATACATAAGGCGATTGCCTTAGGACATCTCTCATATATTACTAACATGATATCAGTCGACTGTCGTTATTGGCAGTCGACTGCCACGGCCAGCAGTTGACTGATGCCAATTCCAGTCGAACCGGTGACACTGTTTTGGAATAGAAAAAGGTTTTTCATCGGTTAAAAGGTTCAATTTTGGACATTATATGATTTCCACAGTATATACATGATAACTTGTATGGAAAGACGGATTTTCTTGATGCACTGGTTTAGGGGGAGCTACATCCCTTATTTCTATAATTGTTAGTGCAAGGCTAGGACATATTTGTCTATTCTATTGCTTATGCTTTGCTTCACATGTTATTTCCACATCATGAAACATGTCTTGGATTAAGGGGGAGCTTCATATCAATTTTATACCTTTGTTCAAGATGTGTCAATTATAATTCTTTCCTGCACTTATTGGATAAACTCTTCTCTTTTTGTTGTATGTCAAAGGGGGAGAAGGGATATTTAAGTTAGAATTCATATTGAAATATGTTTATATGTATGTGTTAAAGACCTAACTTAAATGATTGCCAAACATCAAAAAGGGGGAGATTGTTGGTGCAACAATGCCCCAAGCATTTATATATTTTGATGTTTGGATAATCATCTAAGTTAGGCAATATTTTGTGATCTAATTGTAAATATGTTTAAGTGACAGGAAAATCCAAGTATGAAGACTTGGTAAAAGACAAGTCCAAGTGTGATCTTGGCAAAGAGAAGTCAAAGGAAAGGTCTTGGCAGCGTAAGTCCAAGCATGTAGTCTTGGCAGCATAAAGTCCAAGCAGTCCTTGGAAAAGAAAGACCAAAGGAAAGTCTTGGTGGCATAAGTCCAAGCATGTAGTCTTGGCGGCGTAAAGTCCAAGCATACTTTGGCAAAGAAGAAACCCAAAGCATGACGAAACCGAAGGAAGCTTTTGAAGGCAAGTGCATGGATGGAGTCGTGGACTCAGAGAAATCCTAGAGGCACAAGGCTGATGGAGAAGCTAGAAGGTTAAGTCTAGGCTTAGGTTATGTTTTCAAGTATGAATTAGTCATAGTTGGGGTGTGCCAGTCGACTGGAACATGGTGTCGGTCGAACTGGCACTTAAAATGCAGCATTAGAGGTTGGAAGGTCAGGGTTAGCGATCGGTCAGGTTATCCGATCGAATCGGTGAGAGTCAACTCGAACCGATCACAGATATGCCGGGCGATCGCTGCCATTATTGGCGATCGCCGCCACAAGAATGGCGTAGCGATCGTCGGCCACGGCGATATCGATCGAATCGCCACTATTTGCAGTTGACTAATAGTCTTCCCGTTGGTGACGACGACGGTAAATCTCATGAATCCGGCTGTTTAGAAGTCGTTAGAATCGGCGACAGTCGATTGATGTAAGTCATCAGTCAACTAATAGACCTCCAACGGGAAAAAGAGGCTCTTTCCTATAAAAAGAGCCCAAGGGGAGCAAGAAGGGGCTAATGCTTATATTCTGATATTTCTCCTAGGCTCCCACAAGTTTTTCAAGCTTTCTAAGTGATCTTAAATCCTCTCCTCCTCTCTCTAAGCTCAAGTTTCATTCTTTGTAAAGAAGAGGAGGTTCTTATTGTAAAAGAGAGTTTCTTAGTGGAATTGCTTGGATTGATCCACCTTAAGGATCGCCGTGGAGTAGGAGCGTTATCTCTGAACCACGTAAAGGCTTTGTTAGCATTGGTTTTCATTTCTACTTATATTATCTTTGTTTTTGCTTTCGCTTATCATTTTTTGTAGAAACGAAAAATGCTATTCACCCCCCCCCCCTCTAGCTTCAAACGATCTCCAACATTAAGGATAGGAAAGGCTTGGGTCACAAGTCTAAGTCCAAGGAGGTTATGCCAACCTACCACAATGTTCCATTTGACTTTGGAACTTAGTCTAGGTTTAGGAAAACCAAGGCCACAAGGGAGGTCATCCCTAGAGTTGACCATGGTAGATGTCTAGTGTCTAAGGTTTCAAAGAAAGATTTGGTGATGAATTTTGCAATGATTTTATATTCAAAATTCATTACAAAATTTTTTTGCAACAAATATTTTTTCCATGTAAATAATTTGCACTAAATTTTGCAACGGAAAAAAATAAATTCGTCACAAAAATTACAATGAATAAAATTTTCGTTGCAAAATTCATCGCCAAATTTGTCGATGAATATAACTATTCGTCGTCAAATTTGGTAACGAAACATAGTTTGTCGCTAAATCTGTGACCAAAAAATAGTTCGTCACAAAAATTTAGCGACGAAAATTAAATTTATCACCAAATTTGGCGACAAATAGACAGTTTATCGCAAAAGTCTAATAAACATATTTTCATAAATAAAATTAAATTTAGTGATGAATATTTTTTCGTCGCCAAATCTCCGATGAAAAACAAATCATTGCAAAATATTCAAGTCCAGTCGACTGATGAATACCAATAGTCGACTGTCATCTAACTAGTTCGACTGGTCAATCGGCTACCAAAGTTTCTATAAGCTACTACAGTAATAGCAGTTGACTGATCGTTTTGATCAGTTGACTACCAAGGGAAAAGCTGACTTCTTAAGGTGCTACAGTAATAGTAGTCAACTGTAAAGGATATTCTGCGACAAAAACTTTTTTCGACATAATTTCTATGATGAAAATAATTTTTCGTCCCAAATTCTCAAGTATCAATTGACTGATTGTGTGCATCAGTCGACTGGTGGTGGAGAAACTAGTCAGAGAACCTTCTTTATCCGATTGGCCACTCGACTAATAGTATATTAGTAGATTGGACACATGCGACAGTCGACTGGTGCATTATTTTTTGCAACGAATTTTTTTTGTTGCCAATTTTGTGATGAAAAATGATTTTTCGTCGCAAATCTATGATGATTTTTTTGTTGCTAATCTAGAAAAATAAAAAAAAAATATTATGATAGATTATACTATTTTCCCTATTTTACAACAAACACATATAACAATATAAACTAATTCACATATCAAACTTCAATACCAAATCAATATATACATAACAAACTTAAACATAAGGTACAATACATAAATATCATATGTAATAAGTCAAATAACATTTAAATACAACAAATAAATTCAAACGTAACCACCATCATCATCGAAAAATACATCATCATTGTCATTATCATAGGGATCAGGAGGAGGACTAGATCGAGAAGGAGGAAATTGACTTGAACTAGATGTTAATTAAAGATGTTGAATAATTAACATCTATTGCCTTCAAAATTCGTTCATCTATTCATTTACTTCCTACTCTCTTTGTCTCAATTCATTTTCCTTTTGTGCTAGTAACTCTCTCAAATGAGTAACCTCTTCGGTCAATTGATTTATTTCTACTCTTACTGCCGGGAAAGATGAAGAAGAAGTACTAGGTTATTTATAGGTTTGGCTCAAATAATCGAGTCCAATTATTCTTCCACTTTTCACCCCTCTAGTTCCTTCGAGCCATAAATCGATATTGCTAACAAAAGGCTCAAATTCGACTACATCATCACTTGCACTCGAATTTCTCTGTGCAAGTTCATCGTATTTCTCCTATTTTGAATGAAAAAAGTTAAATACTAACATAAAAATTTAAATTTTTTAAATTACAAACCTTCATTGTTCTAGCTCTCTCCCCACTCCATGTGTTATATTTCTTTTGAAATGTATGGGTGAAAGTGTCTATGAATAATGACTCAGTCCCTATCTCCTAGGCCTAAACAAACATTGTTATAATTTATAAATTAGTGAGTATTAGATTACAAAATTAGGATTTGAAAAAACGTACCAATCGATGTCTATTCTCATCGATATTGATTGAGCCTCCCGCATATGTGGCAGACATTGCGCCAGAATTACAGTGTTGATTTTTTTTATTCTGCTCACTCCTTTGTTTGCTATCCTCAGATCCCCAATATGCAACAATTTTATTCCAATTCTCCTCGGTTATACAGTGTAATTTTTTATTTCTGATTTTCCCATGACTGAGTATGTTTCTGATATGGTTGCCACACTTTTTCTTGAAAATCCTCTTAATCTCTAGTGTTTCACTCTCCTCCCATGTAAATAACCATTGTAGTAGAGAAAAATTGAATTGATTATATTAATTGGAATTTTAGATACAAAATGATTTAAATAATATACTTTGAACTCATTCCACCATAAAATTTTTATTTCTTCTGACGTGCTCGTATAAGTCATAAAAGCTCTGACCCAATGGTTATTCACTATTTTATTCACCTCGTGAATAACATGTACAAAATTTGTAAATCTAACATAAAATAAAAATAAACTATGTTAGATACTTATAAAAATACATATCATATTAAAAACATAGATAATTTAAAACGAGAATACTTATGAATCTCCGTGCAGATATATGAACTCTCACATATCTTCCCTCTCAATGAGTGTTTGTTGTGCTAAGGATGATACATTAGCAGGTATCTGTTGAGAACCAGATGATCCTGCAACTGGAGAAGAGGTCGAGGGCACATTTCTTACAAGAGTATCTGACTGTGCAGGGGTTGAAGCAGAGGAAGAATGTGATCTTCCATCGCAACTCCGTCTATGACCGCCATGTCAAAACTAACAATCATAATTATTAGAAGAATATGATAGTAAAAAAAAAATATTACATTTGCATATCGAATTTATAATATGAACAATATGAAAAAAATTACCATATTCATAGCAACTAGATAACCAACAAAAAAGACAGTTGATTAATATATCAAATATTGAAATTTAGAATTAGACAAAAAATTGAAACATAATTAGTACTTAATAAAAGTTACCTATAATTATAAATCGAAGTCCGCATTGTGATTTTTGTCCTGGTCATACATCTATTCAATATCGTCATCATCATCGTCATCGTCCTTGTCATCATCATCGTCATCGTCATCATCTAAATTAAATTCCTCTTCTTCATCCTCATTCATTTCACTTGCATCAACGACTATTACTATGCCATTGGGATCTTGTAATGTTGAAATATTATATTCTTCGATATGAAATATATTAAAAACTTCATCTTGTTGATATGTTATGTCTTCCCAATGTTCCTCAATTTTTTTACGTGCTTTTGTTTTACAAACAACCCGCCAATCACTTTTGTCTCATCTCAGACTTGGATATGAAGCATAAAATACTTGAATCACTTGTTGTACTAACACAAATGGTTCTTACCTCTTGTATATATATTTTTTAATTTATTTCAACTAAATTAATCTGTGGATGCATCCTCATGCCTTTGATAGGGTCAAACCAAGACACATAAATAAAATAACTTGCAAATCTGAGCCTGAGTATGCTACGTCTAAAATTTCATCTATCAAGCCATAAAAATCATTCCTTGCACCTCCATCATTAGATGACTGAACACAAACTCCACTATTCATTGTAGCTTTTCCAGTTCCATATTATTGAGTATGGAAATTATACCATTTATGAGATATGTCAACAAAGTTTTAACTATTGAGTTTTGACCCCATGACATATGCTTTACTATTTCTTGCTCAATGTGAGCATGATTATCAAGAATCAAAAGTCAAATAAGTATGTGTTAAAGTCAAGATTTATCATATTTATTATCATAGACTACTTACATATTTTTTGAACCATGGTGCAAATTCTTCATCGCATAAACGATTAAACTCATGCTTCAGAAGCTCAGAATATAGGGTTTGGAAAATCCTAGCATAAAATTAAATATAACACGAACAATAATTTATGATATATGAAATATATAATATAACATTAATATACTTACTTGAAATATTGTGTTACTTCTGGAGAGTTCAGTAAAATATATGTGTGGGTTGCTCGCCACTCTTTACCAAATAAGTATCTACTTGTACAAGATCCACTCGGTCGACCAAAGTAGTTAAAAATTGAGAATGACTTCAAATTGGGATCAACATAACCCTCATCATTTCTTCATGCTCTCTGACTTTTACATTGAACATGAGGTTCAAAATAATATGATGCAAAAGTTATAACTTCCTCCACAATATATGCATTAACAATAGAAGCTTCAACATAGCCTTATTTTTCACTTTTTTTTTTCAAATGATAGAGGAATCTAATAGTAATAAAACAAAATGTATTAGAAATTAATTTATATTAAAATTGATCAAGTGCACTAACGATGATAAAAAAACAAAAAAGTTCACCTTTCAAATTGATACATCCATCGAAATTTAATAGGACCTCCAACTTTAGCCTCATATGACAAGTGAACCAAAAGATGTTCCATGGAATAAAAAAATGCAGGTGGAAATATTCTTTCTAAGTTATACAAAATGATTGGAATGTATCTCTCTAATGTCTCCATGTGTGAATGTTTCAATACTCTCGAGCAAATATCATGAAGAAAAATGTTTAATTCCGTAATTACACCCAATACAAAATTTTGTAACAGTTCCTTAAAAGCAATAGGAATTAGTCTTTCCATGAATATATGACAGTCGTGACTTTTCAAACCAATCAATTTGCATTCCTTCAAATCAACGCATTTGCCAAGATTAGAGACATAACCATCAGGAAATCTCAATCATTTCAACCATTCACAAACAATTCGTCTTTGATCCTTATTGAATGTATAAACTGCTTTTGGTTTTGGTCCCCTACTATTTTCATCAACATCAAGGCAAGTCGTTTACAGATGACACACATATCTTTTCTTGCATTCAGATTATCTTTTAGATTTCTAGTAATATCCATCATCATATTTATTAGATTATCAAAAACATTCTTCTCAATATGCATTACATCTAGATTGTGATGAATCAAATTACTCTGCCAATATGGTAAATCCCAAAATATACTCCATTTAGTCCATTTATGCATAATTCCATAGTCATATGTTGTAACATTTGGTTCTTTAACAACAGATGGAAAGTTAAGCACTCTATATCATAAGAATTGACTGATGAATATCAATGGTGGAGATGTTCTTTCAATTCTATTCTTAGCAAATTCTTCTTTATTTCTTCTAAATTTATGATTTGATGATAAAAATTGTCTATGATAATTAAAATAACTCGAATTCTTTCCATGTTTCAATCTGAATGACTTTGATCTCTCTATACATATTAGGCATCCTAAAATCACCGCAGTACTCCATCCCAATAACATACCATAAGTTGGAAAATCATTTACGGTCCAAAGAAGCGCAACTCTCATTGTAAACATCTGATTAGTATGTACATCATATGTAGAAACACCCTCATCCCATAGTTGTTTCAGCTCGGTAATCAATGGTTGCATGTAAACATCTATTAACTTCTTGAGATTATGAGGGAAAGGCACAATCAATGTTAAAAACATATATGGAGTTTTCATACACATACCAAATGAAAGATTATATGGAGTTATGATAATTGACCAACATGAATAAGTTCTTCCTGATTTGCCAAATGGAGCAAATGCATCAGCACATAGACCCAACCTGATGTTTCGAGTCTCATTTGTAAACTCAGGATATATTCTATCAAAACTTTTCCATGCCTCTGCATCTGATGGATGACACATTAGCCCCTCCTCTATTTCATGATTTGCATGCAAGTCATGTGTTCAGTAGTGACCTTTGATGCATAAAGCCTTAGCAATCTAGGAGTTAAAGGTAAATAGAATAATTGTCTGAATGATTTACATCGTTTATTATGATTCGATCTCGTGGTGCTCTTCTACCTATATTTATTATAGAATTTACAAGTCTCTAAATCTGCATTATCTCCCTAATATAACATACAACCATCTCTCCAAACATCAATTTTTTGCACTGGAAGACCTAACTCTTTCACAAATTTTTTTATACTGTAAAAATCATTCAACATTATGTGATCACGCGACAATACTTCTCAAATAACTTGAACAAAATCATTAAAACCATCTTCAGATATATTATGCTCACCTTTAACATTCAACAATCTTACAGTGAGAGATAATTTAGTGTGACTGTTACAACCAGACCATACGGGTTCATCTGTAGCTCTCAACATTTCTTGAAATTTGAGATATAGCTCATTGTTTACTTTATCATGAATATCAGTTACTTCTACCTCCTCCAACAGCGATGAATAACTAGTATACATGTGTTAAAAATGTTTGAGGATAACTAGAACTTGCAACGTTTGATTTACTATACAAATTATGACAAACTGCATCAACTATCATCCTCTGATATTGATTGAATTGATCATAATATCTTTTATCTTCACTAACTGTCCTTTGTATGTTTCATCTAACCTTTTCATCGGATATGAACGGTTCATCATGACATGTCCAATTATAATAATTTGAAGAAAATCCAAATCTACAAAGATGTTCTCAAACATTATCACACCAAAAAATTTACAATTATGATATTTTTTGCATGAACTCCTTAATTTATTTCCATCTATAAACCCAACATTACTACTAGCAAAATTCAAAAATTGTTCCAATCCAATAATAAATTCATTGGTTAAACCACGATGTTCTGGTAAATTCTTTTTATAGATACAACTTCTTTCTCTCTCCATTTATCCTATTTCTAAATTTATATCAAGGATTAATTCTATATTTTTCCATATTTCATCCATATTAATCTAACAATAAATTTATACACAAAATAAATTCTTCTAGTGCTTACTGTGCTTTTGTATGATATTGAATTGCAAACTATAACATATCGAAAAAATATTATATATTTATAGTAAAAAAATTACTTAAAATTAAACATTAATTAAATATATTATAAAATAATAATGCTATAAATTTGTTAATATACAATATATATACTTGTCCTGGTAGAAGCAACGGATGAGCTCATAGTTGAAGACTTCACGAACACACAGATCACCTAAAAGATGAAGTATGACAAACCTATGAAAAATAAAACATTAGTTTTGTATTTATATTACACATTAATTATTTAATTTGAATAACATGTTGACTCTAATGTGACCGAGTACATAATACGAAGGGACAGGGTTGCCACAACAGTTATGCACGATTCAAGGACAGCGATGAACGACACAAGTGGCTCTTGCGGAGCCTAGAAAAAACTCTCCAGCTAGGGAAGCCATGAACCAGCCAAGTGTGCGATCCAGAGAGCGACGATGAACCCCCTCGCAGTGTCGTCGTGCCCCTATGACGAGGCCGTGGGACCTCCCGCCACCTGCCGTGAGGCCGCGACACTTGTCTTGCGAGCTCGCGGTAGTGACACCGTGACACCTATCATGTGACCTTGTGGCAGTGACGATGCTACTCCGGCAGTGGAAGAGAAGAAGAGATCGAGGAGTATACCAGATCGAGCGGGGACGAGCACGTGAGGAGGGATCGAGGAAAGGAAAAGGGAGTGATAATTAGGGGAAAATTGTCGACGAGTTCTATTTCATTGCAATATTCGTCGCCAATTTGGCGATGAATACTCGATTCGTCGCCAATTTAGCGACTAATACTCTACTCGTCGCTAATTTAGCGACGAATACTCAATTCATCACCAATTTGGCAATGAATACTCTATTCATCGCCAAATTGGCGATGAATAGAGTATTCATCAGAAAATAAAAATACCAATGAAAAAATTTTCATCGCTAAATTTATCGCAAATTTTGCAACAAATTTTTAAATAATTGCAAATTTAGCGAAGAATTTATATTTCATCGTAAAATTTTGCAACAAAATTTATTTTCAGTCACAAAATTGGAGATGAAAAATAAATTTGTTACCAAATTAGCGATGAATATTAAATTCATCACAAATTTCATAATTCCCACCTTTGATTTTCTTTGCAAAATAATTGAAAATGTCCGATGAAAATATTTTGTCGCTAAATTTTTCAAAAAATTTGCAATGAATTCATAATTCGTTGCAAAAATTTTCAACCAAAATGTAATTCGTTGCAAAATTTACAAATAAAATATAATTCGTTGCAAAATTTTGGAACGAAATGTAATTCGTTGAAAATTTTTGCAAAGAATTCATAATTCGTTGCAAATTCTATGACTAATTTATATTTTGTTGCAAAATTTTGCGATGAATTTGATATTTCATCTCAAATTTGTGATTAAAAATTAATTTTGTTTCAAAACTAAGATGATATTTGCGACGAAAATGAATTTGTTGGAAATGTAAATAAGTTTGAAACAAAAATATTTTTGTTGCAAATTTTGTTACTAATTTGTGACTAAATTTGGAATTCATCGCAAATTTTGTTACAGATTTACAATAAATTATTTTCATTGCCAAATTTCGTTGCTATTTTGATGTATTTTTGTATTGAATGTTACAAGGGGAGTTACCCCTAAGGTTAACCTAGATATGACACAAATGACCAAGGCTTCAAAGCCTAGAAGGGTCATTAGGAGGTTATCTAGAGAGGTCATCCCTAGTCAATGCCTAGTTAATCCAATAAGCTCAAATACATTTTGGGTTCCTAGGTGCATGATTCCTTCACGCTAGATGGGTTAGGGTGTGTCAATTTGAATTGGTAAGGTAGTTAACCAAACTATAGCGAAGATGGCACCTTAGGTCATTTTCAAGGTTATGTGATACCTTGGAAATGAGATTGAAATTTTAATCCTAAAGGAATTTCTGATGTGCCAATAGAATTTAAGAAGTGTGAAAAATCAATCAAAGTTGGCACAATTAGATTTAGAGTCAATGGTGTGTCTTTTTGGATTTTTAGCACACTTGGGAAATAGGTCATTATGGAAAAATTGGAGTTTAATCTTAAAAAATGACAATTAATATTAAAATTTAGGTATTCTTATACCTTTACATTTTATTTGCCATGCTTTGTTTGTCATGTGCCATGTCATGATTAATATTTAGGGTATTATGTCATGTTTGTAGTTAGGTTCATTTTTATGCCATGACATCATGATTATTGATAAATATTTTAATTTATGCTATTATTTATGCCATGATCATCATTCATTCATTCATAATAATTAAAATTGAATTAAGGACAATGACATAATTTGACTTCCCATGATAAGGGAATCAAATAGAGTTGCCTAGATGAAATGCATTCGACCCTAGATTAAGAGAGAACCTAAATCCACATCTCACATTTAAATTGACATGTGTATGTATTGATATACCCTAGACACATGTGAGATGTTAGGAAAATGAGTTATGCTTAAGGTGCATAATTGTTGCATCTAGATGAACTCAAACCCATAATCTGACATTGATGAATCATGAGGAAAGCTAATGTACAAGTCATGTACATCTAGAACATAAGCCATGGTTCAAAATAAGACTTTAAAATCATTTTGAAAAACCTTGGCGAAGTCTATCTTTTGATAGTTATCACCATTGATGGAGTTGATACAAAGTAGGCTTAAAACATTGAAGTTGTCAATGGTTTTGAACTTTGTATCAATCTCTTAATTTAATGGATATTTTAATTTAAAATTATTTTTTACCCATTGTAATTGATCTTAGTAATATACTTATGAAATTTCAAGATTTTCCAAATTACGTATATTTACTTATGATTTTCTAAAATTTAAATTTTGAAGCTGGTTTTCTGCATTTGCAGAAACTAGTCGACTCCCTCTTGGAGTAGTCGACTGGTGGAGCAATCAGTAGATTGATGATTGATTTCAATTGACTGTTGGGTCTGATATGGGCCGAACAAGGCTTGTTCAGCCATGAATCAACTAACCTGGTCTACCCTAACTACTCCTAACCCTAGGACATGCTTGGACAAGCATTGAAAGGGTCTAATATTCATTGAAAATAAATGGGAGAAGTTGAGAAGGGTAAGAATCAATTTTAAGGATGGTGAAAGTTCAAGTTTGAACTTTTACTCTTAATTTTGATGGTCTAGTGTTCCTATTGGCTTATAAACTCTCCAAGAACATTGTCGATGCAATGATCAAGGGGGAGAAAGCCTTTAGGGGAAGGTTATCCATCATGGGATGATGGATGGTTTTTTCCTCAAAGGGGGGGATGAAGGGTTTGTGTTAGGAAACCCTCATAAGAGCGTTAAGGGTTTGGTAAATCTTCATTATGTCTTGAATTTGGTGATATGGGACTTATCACTAGGGAGAATGAAGGCATTATATATGATTTTGGACTAAGGGGGGAGAATGTAGGATCTCATGGGAGGTGAGACATTGAATACCCTTGGAAAACCTTTTGATGTATGTCAAAAAGAGGGAGAATTGATGGTTTAAGTTAGGTAGCCTAACCTAAAGGTTTTGTCAAACATCGAAAAGGGAGAGATTGTTGCTGCAATCGACCCAAGTCATGATTGACCAGACTCAAGTGGGACTCGAGTAGTGTTTTGATGTTTGACAATGGGTTTGACCATTGTTTGACAATGGGTTGATTATATGGTCGACATGGGTTTGACCATATGAAGAGATAGCTTTATGGGGAGACTGTTGAAGAAATCGGTCTCAGGTCAAAGTTGACATAGCTTGAGTAGGACTCGAGAGAAGTCGAATTCTTGGTCTTGGCAATGGAAAGTCCAAGTCACGGGTACATGGAAAGGAAAGTCTAAAGGTATAATCTTAGTGGCATATGTCCAAGTGTGTAGTTTTGGTGGCGTAAAGTTTGAACTTTGGCGGTGAAAGTCCAAGTATGGATTCTTGGCAATTAGAAAATCCAAGGGTGTGATATTGGCAATGTAAAGTCCAAGCATGTAGTCTTGGTAGCATAAGTATAATGTTTGATAGGGTAAAGTCCAAGCATGGAGTCTTGGCGGCATAAGTCCAAATGAACCGTATCAAGGAACCTAGTTAGCATGACACAGTCAATGGAGGCACATAAAGGCTAATGCAAGGATGAATAGTCACGGACTCGAGGGATCTGAGAGGCGTGAGGCTGATGGAAGTGAACTGAAGGCTTAGGTCTAGGTTAAAGGGTGTTTATCAAGTATGAGGGGATCATACTTGTGGTTAAACCTCATTGTTGTGGTTTATCAGTCGATTAGGGTATTGAACAGTCGACTAGTCATGTAGTCAACTGAGGCTCGACTGCTCGAGCTATGATCTGGTGGTCGACTACCAGTTGTGGGCAGTCGACTGGCCTTGGGCTGTCGACTGCCATAAATGACAGTCGACTAATGTTTACAGACACGAACATAGAAGCTCTGGTAGTCTATTGGTCAGTCGACTACTGAGCAGCAGTCGACTGCTGGTAAGGGAAGTTGACTGTTGGTGTATCTATTAGTTGGAATGCCAACATGGATTAAGTCCGTTGTCAGACAATGACACTGTAGGCAGTCGACTAGTGTCTTTTGATAGTCAACTACCAGGTGAAAATTCAAATCGCACAGAGGCATAAAAAGAGCTCGACGGGGAGGATTTCTACTACGGTTCTATAGGCGATTTGAGGCAAAGTGCTGGTGCATTTCAGGGTTCTTCAAGCTCTCCCAAAGCAACTACCAAGCAAGTAATCAAAATTCCTAGTTTGTAAAGTATTTTTCACTTCTTGTCTCATTTGCTTATTGCATTTTCTTGTATTTATTTCTTATTGTTGTAAGAATTTTGTAAGAGGTTTCTCCTCCTCCGGATTGTTCTAAGAAGGGGAAGATTTAGTGGTGGTGTGCATCACTAGAGATCACTTGAGCTCGACCTGTGGAGTAGGAATTCTAGGTTCCCAACCACGTTATATTCTTATATATTGCTTGTGTTTGTTTGTCTTTATTTCGTTTATGAATTTGTATTTGTATATTCCATTGTGCACTAACTTATTGTAGACGACCATGCAATTGAGTGATTGAATCAAGTGCAAAATCAAGAATTGCTATTCACCCCCTATAGCGGACATATCGGTCCCTAAATTACAAACAATATGGGCATTATCAGATTCATTGCCCATTAGTTGTCCAACCTACGCTTGAAAATGACAAGAGAAGGCAATTGTCATGGTTGATCATGCCATTGAGGCCATATGATCATCTGGTAGGGCCATCGACACCAATACAGATAAACCTGGGAGTATTAGCACACAACAGTACCAAACTGACACTCATCAGAAGTTTCCCAAGCAGACTCCCTAGCAATGACTGGGGAAACCACACATTCTCCAAACGTGGTAGCCTTATAATAAACTAATCTAAGACAACGAGCATCTAAGAATGGGGGAACACTCAGGGACACACAGGCATCCACAGATAAAACAGTTTCATTTCTGAAGGCAGTTGGCTCAATACAGATAGGTTCAATATCAAATCTGAAGGAAGTTTCAGTTCCACGTCTAACAACTAAGAAATTTGAGCAAACACACACTAATGAAGGGACAAATCCAAGTGTAGTACTGCTAGACTAGTTGAAGGTCCATTCTAAAGATGAAAGCATAGCTACTGCAGTTCACTCAAGGCAGATCATTTCAGTCCTAGGCACAGTCTTAGGCTCAATCTCTCAGTAGACTATAGCCACCACAAAATCATCCTTGCCTCATGGAAAACATGGTCAAAAAGCACGACATGTCAACCACTAGCAAAAAGAGTACCAAATAGTTCATGGACTTGAAATATCATTTACAACAAATCAAGGTTGTCACAATAAGCAACGACACTGTCATCAATCAACAATTTGTCAAAGTGTAAAAATATACAGATATGACAACACCTAATAGAACTAATACAACAGTGCTTATCAATTCCCCACCCCCTCAAAAATTGCACATAAAGACCAGGGATAATGAGCACTAGAAGCAACTCACATCAGATACATCAATGCGAGTTAGCAACATTGGCACGACACTGTGCCAGTCTAAAGCTAGAAGATTGTATTAGAAACAACATCTGAAGGAAGTGGAAATCCTATATGAATAAAAAAAAATTGGCCTACCTGCATATAATGAGAATAAGAAAGAAAACTTGACAATTGAAGATGGCAGTCCATAGAAAATTCAGACAAGATTAAGGACTAACAAGAAACAAGTAATATTAGAAATAAATAGGGCATGCCAAAAACAAATTCAGGATACTTCACATAAAGGCAAAGAAGCACAACATTGTCAAGAAGTAGAGATTGCCAATCAAATATTCTTACACACAAATGCAAACACCACCATGGCTAACGGGTGAGAGGAGGATGGTGAGATATGTCCTGAAGCTCCAATAGACCCCCCTCATGTTGGGAAGATGGCCTTCAACAAGAGCATGAGGCAATCCCTTCTTGCACTATCATTTTTGGTATGCCTACCCCGGATTGGTTAAACAACAAGTATAAAGAGGATGACTTCAAAGTAGCTCAGAGAGATGTTGTCTCAAGCCCAGTGCACCTAGTAGACCCAAAGGATGCTACTATTTAGAGAAGATCAGAGGCCCCATAAGAGGTTACTAGGAGGCAAGACAAACATGGAAAACTAAAAAGTAGGCTATTGCTGGCTAAATCAACATGAAGACTGGCTCATGGAACATAAGACCCTTTAACACAAGCCTCAAATAGAGAGAAGTGGAAAGACTTCTTTGAGTTCAAAAGTTAAGTGTATTATGCATCATAGAAGCAAAGTGAACTAGGCAAGGTTATCAAGCTTTGAAGTCCACCAGGCTCCATAAGTGGGAAACAAATTAGTAGGTGGGTGAATCAGGAAGGAGCAGAATGTTACTTATTTGGGAATCTCAACGTATCACACTTACCATACAATAAGGGCACAAGCAATTTATACATACTATAATCGAGTGAAAGGGGTCTTGGAAACAATATGCAGTTACATTCGTGTATAGATAACTTACTATTCTCTCCAAGAGGACTATGTGGGAAGGCCTCCAATAGATAGCTGGAATAATGGAATTGCCTTAGCTCATCATTGGGGACTTTAACTCCCCACTCTCATCGGCAGACAAGCAAGGGGGAAAGGATGATACTTAATATGCAACTGCTAATTTTCAAAATTTTGCAATGATGGAAAGGGTAGAAGACCTCCACTCCATAGGTTGTCAATTCACATGGTCAAATGGTCACATAGTTTGCAAAGTTGAAACAACTAGTACATCATACCTGGAGACAAGTTGTTGCAAGGTGTATTTAGGGTACTAAGTTCAAACTTAAACCAAAACTCACAATGCTTAAGAAAGACATTAGGCAATTGAATACCAAAAACCACTACCATATTCATGAAAGATTCAAGCGAGCCCAAGAACACCTTGAAAACATGCTACAAAGAGGGCTCAATCAAGGCACCATTGATGGGGAATATAAGAAGGCAAAGAAAGCAACTACTATGCTTTCTCGAGCAGAATTTCTCTTTTACTTACAGTGAAAATGCCTTTTTCCACGCATTGGTTAGAAGGAATAATAATCATAGGGAAATAGTGGCGATAGAGAAGAGGAGTGGGCAGACCACGATCAAGCCTATAGAAGTGGTATGGGAATTTACTGAATTTCAATCACCTCTTGGGATGCAACCGGAGCGCTCTACATTCTAAGAAGATTACATGCAACATGAAAAGGCCCTCTCAGTTGAACAACAAGCCCAACTAACCCGGATTCCTACTTAGGACAAGATCAAGAAAACCCTTTTTGACATCTCAAAGTCCCCCGAGCCAGATGACTATGACTCAAAATTTTAGAAAGAAGTCTGTGACATAGTCAAGCACTATTTTATCACAACAACCTTGGATTTTTTTTCAAATGGTAAACTTCTCAAGGCATGGAATTATACACTTATCGCCTTGGTTGCCAAAACAACACATGCAAGAAAAGTAGAAGATTATAGGCCCATCTCCTGTTGCACCATATTTTATAAAGTCATTGCTAAACTCTTAGCAGGACAATTCTCAGAGGTTACAAATCACATTCTACACCCTGCTAAGACAACATTTGTACGAGGTTGTATCATCACTGACAACATTCAGTTTTCATAAGAATTTCTATGCAACTATACCAGGAAGCGAACTTCCCCGAGATGTTGATGTGAGCAAAATATATAGGGTTTTAGGAGTAGTTTTCGCTCACATCTCATTTCATTTTGTGTTAGTTTCATGCATATGTTCCTCTATTTTTGCACACATTTCTTATTTTATGGTTCGAAGGTCTGCTCGTTGTACTTTTCTATGCAGTATAGCTTTTCGAGTGGAAAAGATACATTTTCGGAGCAAAAGAAGGACATTTCGTAGCTAGACGCAGAGTGGGACACGGCCAGGGCATTTGGATTCACATGGCCAAGTCCAATGGGCGAGATCAGCACCCTAGGGCCGTACACGGCCTGGCCATGTAGAAACACACGACTGTGTGGCAGGTCGATAGATTTGCGCATTTAGGCTTTTTTTGGATTTCACAGTGGTCCGAGGCGATGTCTATATAAGGATGGCTCCGCCCAAACCCTAGGGGGGAGGCATGACGGCTAGGACAACACATCGAAGCACTAAAAAGCTTCAGTAACTCGCAATGGGGAGGAGGAACATCACCGGAGGTCCACAACTTGCAATTCAACACTGGAGAGAAGATAACGGAAGCATTGAATATCTCTTTTTTTGCGT
This sequence comes from Wurfbainia villosa, assembly GCA_025175895.1. NCBI lineage: Eukaryota > Viridiplantae > Streptophyta > Magnoliopsida > Zingiberales > Zingiberaceae > Wurfbainia > Wurfbainia villosa. The sequence goes on along the minus strand of CM045992.1, from coordinate 28,561,925 downwards.
TTCATTCCTTATGTATTCAATCATAGACATGCTTTGTGATTATTCCTTCGTATACATGGAGTAGTACTTTCGGTTCTAGGATTAGGGAGTAGCTTGTGTACATAAACAATGTTGGTTCATGTAAAAATCTGCCCATGAGTTTGATTTGACAATTGGTAGTTGCTCTTTACTATATCTATGCGTGTTTGGATTTCTTTCCTCTGTGCTTAGGAGATACAAGGGGTGACAGCCCTCGCAATCTAAAATTTAGGAGATTTGATTAAGGAACCAGGGGGTAAACTTGATCTCCTGCAACTGCGGGGAAAAGGGTGCGGTGGAATCGGAAAAGATTCACCATAGGGATTGATTTGGAATCCTCGTACCCTCTATCCCTACCTTTTAGGCGGAGATAGCTCCCAGTAGATGCGACGACTCTGCAGGAGAGTGTATGATGTCCCTTCCATAAAACTGTAGGTAAATGTCTAGACAATGCCAATTGACAACATTGTTCTGTGATACGCAAGTGAAACCGAAGTCCTAGAATCACCTTTGAAGACCTCGACACACTCTTTTCCTCCTCCGTGTGACACCATACAGAGTAGAGTCCACCGACAGTCCTCACCAATCGCAATCTCTTAGAGTCACGTCCGAACAATTACAACCACTGAGTACATTGGTACTCGAATCCCAGTCCTTGTGGAATCGATAATCTTTATTACTTGACGACACCTGTGCACTTGCGGGCGTTAAGCGCGAGTGCGCGCTTTGAGTCCTCGATGGTCTCCATCGTGAGATTTGAGGTCACATTCGTGTGCATCGAGTTTTTGCCGTTGTAGCCAGGGACTGATCGATTCGATATCAAATCGAATGGTGGTAAATTGGATCCGACTTAGTATTAGATTTATTTACTTGCTTTATTTTCTTTCTAGTTTACTTTGTTTGCTTTAGTTCTATATTTTCCATATTTAGATTTAGTTTTTATTTTTAGCAGTAGTTTTCTATTTACTTATTACATCTTAGATTTTTATTTGCTAGATTGATTTATTTTCTTCTTTTAGAATTAGATTAGCACTCTTAAATTCGTGGTTTGGTTTGTCGTATGCTTAGACATTTAGGATCGAAAGGTTTAATTCTGATCACTTAGAAATTGAGCGAACCTTTCACCGTCGGAGAGCAGAACTGCGAAAGATAGAGGATCAAGCTGTATCCGAGGTGAATGTAGGTTGTCGACCTCTGCGGGACTACGCAGCTCCTAGCGCTAGAGGATTTAGGCCAAGTATAGCTTGACCATCTATTTCGGCAAATAACTTTGAGTTGAAGCCGACACTAATACATATGGTCCAGCAGAGCCAATTTGAGGGAGTTGCGACTGAAGACATGAACTGACACCTCGAGGAATTTCATGAAATCTATTCGACGATGAAAATGAACAGAGTCCCTTCTGACGCAATCCATCTAAGCCTATTCCCGTTTTCATTGCAGGATAAGGCTAAGGCATGGCTTCACTCCTTACCTTCTGGCAGCATCACTATATGGGAGCAATGTGAGCAGAAATTTCTGAATAAATACTTCCCACCAAGTAAGATTGCTCACATGCACCATCTTATCACGAGCTTTCGCCACAAGGAGGGGGAGTCCCTATTCGAGGCTTGGGATCGCTACAAGGGGCTACTCTACCAATGCCCCCACCACGGACTGGAGAGGTGGCTGGTGATCCACATTTTCTATAATGGGATTGCTTACGCCATGAATATGTCCCTTGATTCTGCCGCAGGAGGAGCACTGATGAATAAGATCATAGAGGAAGCGAAAGAGCTTATCGAAGAGGTGGCCCATAACCACCATCAATGGGCTTCCGAACATGGTCAACATACACCTGCAGTGGGACGATACACTGTCAACTCCATGGATCACCTTTTTGTAAGGATGGATGTGCTCAGCAGATGGTTTGAATCTGTGAATCCTTCATCTGCATGTGCAGCCATTGATTTTGGAGAGGGAGCGATAGCATATCGAGAGGAACACTATGGAGGGTTGGAGACCTTAGACGAGCAAATTGAACACTGTGATGTGGTTGGGGACTATGACCAAAGGCCCCAAAACCCATACTCCAATACTTATAATCCCAGATGGAGAAATCACCCAAATTTCTCTTATAAGAATAACTCGGGAAACGCACAACCATCAGGGGGTACGACCAGCAATAGGGCAATGGGCAGTGATCACAGAAGTCCAGACTGGAACTGATGATGGAGGACTTCATCGCTACCCAAACTAAGGCCAATGAGGAATTTCGTCGCCAACATCAAAAGTTTGAAGAATCACTCAGAGACTTGAAGGCCACCGTTGATGACCTTACAAGTCATACCAGGATATTGGAGACACAAGTGGTCCAAATAGCCTAATCCGTGTCGCAACCTGTGAAGTGCTCTCCGACGAGTCAAGGAAAAAAGGAAGGAGTGAGGCAAAGTAGCCAATTTGCCAAAGGGTGGTGTAACCATGATTACCACCCTACCTGACCAAGTTGAGTTTGAAGAGAAGATTCCAATACAGCTTGAGGACCCTGGTGAATTCATTATTCCCTGCTCGATTTATGGAGAAAGCTTCGATGAAGCGCTATGCGACTTGGGGTCATCAGTCAGTGTGATGCCCTATGCATACTATTTGAAGATGGGACTGAGCGGGCTCCCACCAGCGAATCTTGGTATTCGTATGGGGGATGATTCAGTTAAGGAGTCGTTGGCCTGCTACCACACGTGCCTGTGATGATTGAGGATTTTGAGATACCCACGGACTTCATCATACTAGACACAAGACCAAATCCCCAGAATCCCATCATTCTGGGAAGACCTTTTCTAGCGACTGCAGGGGTGTGCATAGATGTGAAGGCACACCAGATCTTCATGGAGCTAGATGGGGAGATTATCCTTTTCATCCTTTCAGAGCACAGATCTCCCTACCTCGATGACTTTACATTTAGCAGAATGAAGCTAGAACCTCCAGATGATGATCCCGATACAGATGAATGGAGGTTCACTGAACCATCAGAGCTGAGTTGATAGTTGAGTGCGGTCGAGCTAAACGACCTTAAACGAAGCGCTTCTTCTGAGTCAACCCAAGTTTAGTTTTAGATTTCTCTTTTTGATTGCATTGCATGCATTTGTGTGATTTTTAGTTTTGATCTCGATCACATTAGAGTTAGGACTAAAAAAGAACTTTGCTAGGCAAAAATAAAATCTATATTAGCCTACATGGTGAAGTGTATGAGAAAATTCGGACCGTGGTGCATAAATGGGTGAAAAATGGGGACACACACGACCTAGTCGTGTGTTTTCCCACGGCCGTGCCTGACCAACCCGAGGCGCACATGGCCTAGCCCTGTGTTTTAACACGGCCATGGCACGCGAAGTTAAAAGGGGTGAGCCATTTATTTTCACTCTATTTGTGTCGTGTGCTTTGAAAGTTCTTGCCCTAGCCATGTGATTTCATCTTCCCTACCATCTAGAAGCATTTTTTTACCTCTAAAGAAGCCAAAAGAAGCAAAGATGAGGAGGACCAAGACCATAGCACCCCGATCCGGTGCCTCAGAGCGACGAACAAGTTGAGCCGATGCCCCTCAAGCTCCGGAAGAGGGTAATGCCCTACCCACTCTACTTTTTCGCAATAATGAACAAAGAGATAGACACAATATGCTCTCTACTCGTAAACTTACTGCTACTAGGTACTTAGATGAAGATTTGCTAGAATATTTAGGGTTGTTGGGTGATATGCAAACCCTATTTGCAAAAATGGGGTGGGAAGAGATTATGGGAATAAAACACCTAACCTACCCTAGGATAGTTTTGGAATTTTTGAGTTCCTTAGAGGCGAAAGTTTTAACGGGTAGAGAGAGCGAGGAGGGTAGGATAACTTTTAGGCATTTTAACATTGAGCATGAGTGGACCCTTCACCAATGGAACTCATGCTTTGGCTTACCAAGTGGGGGGGAGAGAAGGACCCCTAATGGGTATAACTCTCGATTAGTTTGGACTGAGTTGACAGGGGAGCACGCTTATGACCCATCTTGGGCCAAAGTGTCGCGCCTCCAAAATCCTGTCTTTCGATACCTCCACCGCATCCTGACCAATACTATATTTGGACTTGGGAAGAGTGACGGTGTCGTTAGAGCTAGCGAGCTGCTTTGCCTATGGGATATGCTACAAGAAAGGAGTAACATCGATATAGGGTCCCACTTCATTAGACACTTAGTGAAGATTGGCAAAGCAACACGAGGAGAGATTAATGTGGGAGGCCTACTTATCCACATTTGCCATAGGATGGGGTAACATTACACAACATTAGAGAGTATAGAGGGGAGCCCTAGGATCAACCTAGGAGTATGCATGACCATGAAGATGATTGTGAGAGAAGGAGACTTCTTATGCTATGTAAGGAAAAATCTTACGGCCCTTAGGCTCCCCGACCCGAATCGTACCACCATCGCTATACGCGCCAACTGGCGCTTGGACCTGATAGTGGAGTCCCCTCCACATGAGGGACCAACTACATCAGCGCCCATCTCTCCACCTTTGTATCACTCTCCCTCTAGTCCACACATGCATAAGAGCCCGCCTAGTCCACGTCGACATGAGCCTACACCTACACCACCACCTTTTTCTACTTTTGAGCAGGATGTAGGTACGTCACCCTATGATTTCTCGGAGTTCGAATCGTGCCTCGACGACATTTACACTGAGCAGCAGATGCAGAGGTAGTGATGCGAGGAGCAGAGCGCCTACCAACAGGCGGAGTTCTAGGGATTCTGGAAGAATTTCCAGGGGGCTGAGGAGTTCTACAATGAGGCCTGCATATACTTCCAGGAAGAGGTTGTTCGCCGCCAGGATGAGGCTGCTTACCGTAGGGAGATGCGACAGCACATGCATGCCCAACAGGCGCAGTGATATAGGGAGGAGGAGCACCGAACAACCACTACATCCACCAGCTCCCAAATCGACCACATGTATATGTGGCATCAGCGACTCAGCAGCAGGTTCTCCCAAGATCCAGAGATGCCCAGGCTCCCAGACTTTCCACCTTGTCCACCATATTAGAGGTATATTTTCATTTAAGTCTGGGGGGAGACCCCAAGATTTATTTTTTTTTGTTTCCTAGCAATAGTTTCTTTTATGGTATTTTCATTTATTCATGCCTGAGTTATTTAGTTTCTTTCAATGCTTAATTTTTGTTGTCTGTAAAGTTACCTCAATAGTATTTTTGAAAGTCACTTGCATGAGTTGTTCTCATAGGTAGCTTAACTCCATTTATACGGTGGTATTTTATTTTATTTCGCTCTATTGAATGTTCTAGACTTACACTAGTTAGCTTTGTTTTTTTACTTACACATGTCGAAAATTCTGAAAGGGAGAATCTAGTACATACCTAGTTATGATTCACTTTAGTAGTCTAGTACTTTGGAATCCATAGGTGAATCTAGGTTTAGCATTTTAGTTACTGTAGATGTTCAGATTGTGTAAGCCCATTCGAAAAAATCAAAATCCCATTCAGCCGAAAAATAAAAGAAATAAAAGAAAAAGAGAAAAAGAAATAAAAAAAAAGGAAAAAAAAGAATAAAAAAAGAAAAAAAGGAGAGAGATTATATGGGATAAAAAAATAGTTGTCGTAGGTGGAAATGACTAGGTGCCCCTTTAAGACCGAGTTAGGTTACTGGGGAAACACTTACCAATTTCTCTCAATTCCGAGCATGCCTTTGAGACTTTGTGCTAGATCTAGTGAACGACCCTCGCTTTGGGCAGGTAAGGGCCTAAGAGCTGGAAACCTTAGGAAAGCTATGGGGTGACACCTTAACTCACCATGGAACGGGCATCCCCTAAGGATGGTTCGCTTAGCACGAGCACGAGGAGCAAACTTAGTGAACTTCTAGAACATATTTCTTTTGCTTTGATCGCAAATACCACGTGATAAATTTAGTTAATATGCTAATTATGGAATGATATCTTTTTAAAATTTTATGGCACTAAGGTTTGCTTGAGGACAAGCAAAGATTTATGTCTGGGGGAAGTGATGTGAGCAAAATATATAGGGTTTTAGGAGTAGTTTTCGCTCACATCTCATTTTATTTTGTGTTAGTTTCATGCATATGTTACTCTATTTTTTCACGCATTTCCTATTTTCTGGTTTGGATGTCTGCTCATTGTACTTTTGTCTGTAGGATAACTTTTCGGGTGGAAAAGATGCATTTTCGGAGAAAAAGAAGGACATTTCGTAGCAAGACGCAGAGTGGGACACGGCCAGAGCGTGTGGATTCACACGGCTGTGTTCAATGGGCGAGATCAGCACCCTAGGGCCGCACACAGCTTGGTTGTGTGGAAACACACGGCCGTGTGGCGGCCCGATAGATTTGCGCGACTAGGGCTTTTTCTGGATTTTGCAGTGGTCCGAGGCGATGTCTATATAAGGATGGCTCCGCCCAAACCCTAGGGGGGAGGCACGATGGCTAGGACAGAACGCTGAAGCCATAAAAAGCTTTGATAACTCGTAATGGGGAGGAGGAACATCGCCGGAGGTCCACAACTTGCAATTCAACGCCGAAGAGAGGTTCACGGAAGCATTGTATATCTCTATTTCTACATTTCATTCCTTATGTATTAAATCTTAGACATGCTTTGTGATTCTTCCTTAATATACATGGAGTTGTACTTTCGGTTATAGGATTAGGGAGTAGCTTGTGTACATAAACAATGTTGGTTCATGTTAAATTCTGTCCATGAGTTTGATTTGCCAATTGGTAGTTGCTCTTTACTATATCGATGTGTGTTTGGATTTCTTTTCGTTGTGCTTAGGCGATACGAGGGGTGACACGCCATGCAATCTAAAATTTAGGAGATTTGATTAAGGAACCTTGGGGTAAACCTGATCTCCTGTAACTGTGGGGAAAAGGGTGCGGTGGAATTAGAAACGGTTCACCGTAGGGATTGATTTGACATCCTCGTACCCTCTATCCCGACCTTTTAGGTGAAGATAGCTTCCGGTAGATGTGGCGGCTCTGCGGGAGAGTATATGATGTCCCTTCCACAAAACCGTAGGTAAACGTCTAGACAACGTCAATTGACAACATTGTTCTGTGATACGCAAGCGAAACTGAAGTCCTAGAATCACCTTTGAAGACCTCGGCACACTCTTTTCCTCCTCTGTGTGACACCGTATAGAGTAGAGTCCACCAACAACCCTCACCAACCGAAACCTCTTAGAGTCACGTCCGAATAATTACAACCACTGAGTACATTGGTACTCGAATCCCAGTCCATGTGGGATCGATAATCTTTATTACTTGATGACATCCGTGCACTTGCGGGTGTTGAGCGCGAGCGCACGCTTTGAGTCCTCAACGGTCTCCATCGCAAGATTTGAAGTCGCGTTCGTGTGCATCAGATGTATATTGAATGTGGACTTGCAGAAGGTGTTTGACTCTATACACCGGGACTTCCTACAATATGTGCTCAGTTCATTGTGGTTCCCTGACACTTATGTCACATGGATTAGAGAATGCATCGCCACCACATCCTTCTCTGTAGTGATCAATGGGTGTATGCATGGTTATTTTCGAGGAGGTCGAGTACTCAGGCAAGGGGACCCACTCTCACCATATTTATTTGGCATATGCATGGAGTATCTTTCTAGATCATTAGAAAGACACACCACTCGATTAGATTTTCATTTTCATCATAAGTGTGAGAATCAATGGATATCACACTTGGTATATCTAGATGACTTGATGCTTCTATCTCGAGAAGATGTTCCCTCGGTCACCTAGCTTATAGATTGTCTAACGCAGTTCTCGTAAATGGCTTGACTCACACTGAATATATCCAAATCAAGCATCTACATAGGAGGGATCGAAGAAAGGACAAAAAAGAGGCTCCTCATGATTACAGGTTTCCATGAGGGGATATGTCTTTCAGATACTTAGGGATCCCACTGACCTCCTAGAAGTTTAAAATTTTAGAATACAACACACTGTTGGATGCCCTCACTAGGAAGACAAACTTCTGGCCAAAATACACCCTCTCCTATGCTGGGAAAGCTTAGCTCATCTCCTTGGTTCTTTAAGGAGTCGAATGATATTGGATGTCTATTCTACCTCTTCCTAGTGGAGTTATTGATCGCATACATAACATTCGAAGGGCATTCATGTGGACAACCAAGAAGCCGCTTATTGCATGGTTGGAGATGTCCACTCGAGTCTTACTCGAGGTTGGCCAATCTTGACCTAAGGTTGATTGCTCCAACTGTTGGTGCAGGGGCACTAGATAATCGAACCTGTGTTTTGATTATGGCAAAGACACAAAGTTAAGTTTATATTATTATCTCACGAGCTAAATCAAGTGTGCAGAAAAGTACTAAAGCTGGAGCTGAAGGCTAGCGACACCCGGAGGAAGCCGTGGTGGTCGGGCGACACTTGAGTGAATTCGGAGGGAGCCGAAGGAATCGAGTGGAAGGCCGGAAGCGAGAGCTACTATCGAGGTAAGCTCGTGTGAGTGAGAGATTGTAAGGTCGTGTCCTCTTTACGGGGACGACCATAGGCGGCGATTCGACTAAGACTTCCTGTGGAAGGTCTAGGTCGAGATCGGATGGTTAGAAACCGTCGTATTTATCATTTTTCGAGCTAATCTCTTACTTCAGGGAAGTGGAAGTGGCGGTGCGATCATTCTTGGACATTGGGCGATCATTATCAGTTGGTGATGAGATGCATCATCGATCATTATCATCGATCGTGATAAGAGGCATCAGTCGACTGATGGCGACGATTCAGCCTTTGTGCTAGGTCAAAACGGATAACGTTTGACGCGGCCACTTCGCGATAAAATTTAGAAAAATTCATGATCCGTTCCAAAGAAATAGGAGACAATTTCAGAGCCCAAAGTCTATAAAAGGAGGGGAGGATTCCACTCCAAAAGATCATCAATTATTCATCAAGTGCTCCTACAACGCCAACGCTTCAACACCGTCATAACGCCGACGCGACGACAACCTCAGATCTTCTTCGCTTCAAGCAGATTCAAGTAATATTTTGATATTATATTCTGTGTTTTTATCTTCATAACGAGGTGAGGTAGGCTTGTTGCCTCATCCTCGTGTATTTTTGTAATCGTTGTCTCCTACCTCCAACGAGGAGGAGACGTTTTAGTGCTTTGCCCTCCGTACGCGGTCTAGGACCGATAGGGCCTTGGAGTAGCAACCGCTGGGTTGTGAACCAAGTAAAATAAACGTGTTCATTTATTTTCCGCTGTGCTTACTTTGCGTATCGAACGAACCAAAAAGAAAAGATTTACGATCGCTATTCACCCCCCCTCTAGCGACGCTTCTCGATCCAACAATTGGTATCAGAGCGGGGGCGCTAAGATTTGGTGAAACCACCAATCTAGCACGTTTTTGTTTTCTTTTCGTATTTTTCGATTCGTATATTTCTTAGGTTTTGTTTCCCGCACTACTAATCCAAGACCAAGTCTTGGTACATAGTTTTTTGTTGTGTTTTTGCTAGTACTAATCTCCTTCGGAGTATCTCACGATCAAACGAGCATAACTTTTGCTACAAGTGGACTCACGAAACGATCTACCCACCAAATCGAAGCTCTCTGAAAGATCTACACTTTTTACAGGGGGTTTATCCCCGTAACAAGCTGTTTCCAGCCCCAAAATCCAACGTTTAGTACCCTTTCGGGGACATCGAAGGTCGTAAGTTTCAAATTTTTTTAGTTTTTTATCCTCCTTATTTATTTCTGTTTTTTGTCCTATTATTTCCCGCATTACTAATCCAAGACCAAGTCTTGGAATTCTCTTTGGTTTTTATTTGTGTTTTTGCAAGATACTTAATGGCTCACATTGAGGGATATAGCACCACCCGACCTCCGTTCTTTAACGGAGATGATTTCCGTTATTGGAAAGGTCGGATGGAGTGTTTCTTGAAAACACAAGTCGAGACTTAGATAATAATCCAAACCGGCTTTGCTTTACCCACCAATGATCAAGGAGAGCCCTATGATTTCAACAAGTGGACAAATGCAACCAAGAGGCAAATCGAAGCCGATGCAAGAGCAACCCAAATATTGCAATGCGGCTTGTCCAAGGAGGAACTCAACCGCATCGGACCATTCATTAGCGCCAAGGACCTATGGAATAAATTAATTGAGCTACATGAAGGAACGTCCGATGCTAAGGTATGTAAACGTGACCTTCTTTTCAATAAGTTGTATAACCTCAAGATGCAGGAACACGAGACGGCAACGCAACTACACGCCCGCGTCCAGGACATTGTCAATGACCTACACACCATCGGACACAAGATCGAAAACCGTGACCTATTAAGGTACGTTCTTAATTCATTTCCTAGGACTACCTTGTGGGCATCCATGGTCGATGCCTACAAGGTCTCTAAGGACCTATCGAAGCTTAGGTTAGATGAATTATTTTCCGAGTTTGAACTTCATGAGCAAACTAACGTGATCCGGGCCGAGAGAGGTATTGCTCTACTTGCAGGACAAAGAAGCAAGCCACCTACTAGGCAAGTAGATGAACTCGAACCCGAAGACGAATCCGAATCCGAAGAGGAGGCCATAATAGTCAATATTGTGCGGAGAATAGTTCGACAAGAAAGAAGGAAATTGAAGAATGAGAACCAAAAGAAAAAGGGAGCAAGGAAAGCCTTCCATGCAACTTGGGACAACGGAGAAGACATAGCTTACATGGCAAGAACGGAGGAGTCCGAGTCAGAATCCGAAGCCGAGTCCAACTACAACTCCGATCCGACCCCGAAGATTATTTCGAGAGAAAACTCAAAGCCGGACCAAAAGGGAAAGTTAAGGTTGATTTCTCTTTAATTAGTACACTTTACAGATTACAATTAAAGCTAATAGGAAATTAACTAAGTCCGAGTCTAGGGTTGAGTCGTTGAGGAGGTTGAAACCCTCAAGCAAGAGGCTACTCTAACCTCTTCAACTAGTCAAGTTCAAGAGAGAAACTCAACCCAAATTGAAAAACTTGAGAAGGAGAATTCTCTCTTGAAAGACCAAGTTCAAGAGGTCGAGGCTAGGTTGGAAAAGTTCACGTTGGGATCTAAGAACCTTAACCGACTAGTTGGAACCCAAAGAGCCGTGTACAACAAAGCCGGACTCGGATTTAAGTCAAAGACTACGAATAGGTCTTATATGTCTATCGTAAATCGTAGTCATCAAAGAGTCCAAGCATGGGTCCCAAAGGTTTTATTAAATTCACATATTAGGACTAATAAGTATTGGATTCCTCAGGATCAAGTTCATTATTTGAATAGACCTTATTGGTTCAATGGTCTAGGGGGAGCTAACACTAAAATAGTATACCCGCTTACTTAGCAAAACCATTGCATGCTTAGAATTTCTGTTAACTTGTGAACTTACTTAGAATACGTACATAACCAACTAAAATCCTTCGAAAAGATTGAGCCTCGGGGAGCCTCTTTTCATAAATAACTAGTTAGTCAACTCTTGATAATATAGTATCAGGACGCGGCGAGATGATAGTACGTTAGGGAGACAAAGTCTCGTGTATTCGAGCTAGATAAGGCATATCTAGCTTGGTGCACTTGACCGAGTGGAACTAGCTGAAGCTACCTCGCCGTATCCTAAACTAGTTAGACCAGGAACTAACCCTAAGTGACTTAAGTGATATTTTCTTGAATTTGGCTTTGTCTAAGGAAGTGGTCGTTGTTCCGATCAAAGAAGGCCCCTGTGCCTCGCCACGACCTGGAAGCCAGTTTCTCGAAAAGTTACTTAACGATCTAAAGGTTAAATCTGAATCTAACCCAAGGTTGACTATCTTTAATCAATTTAAAATCATCTCACAAAACATATAAGGTGAACAAATTATGAGACACATAGAATGAGTGAGATGTTAAGGATAATTGAAATATACTTGAAACAATCCCTTCAAAATACTACTTATTTTCTCAACTATTGTACTTAACAACTCTGAGGCCAAGTTTAGCGCCCCTACATCTCTTATACTTCATATATTTGACTAAGGGGAGAGCAAACTAATCTTAAGGGTTATATTATAAATCTTTAGATTATTGGTGCAGAGGACACACCTCGAACCAATCTATCTAACTATTGCTAGGCGCATGCTTGGACTCATATTTGATTTATCTAGATGCATTCATAAATGACATTGTTTTAAACCCTATTTTATACAAAAACCCCAACACTCTTTTTTTGATTTATGGCAAAAGGGGAGAAGAGCGAAAGTTAAGGGAGTAACACAAAATTTCATTTTGAAACACAAAATTTGTTTTGAAAACTAAAGTATCTCTTTCAAAACTCACCTAGGGTTAAGGGGAGTTTTGGTTAAGGGAGTTTTGGGAATGACATTCATCATCTACTATATGTGTTTTATGCTTTAATTTCCCTTAACTTTGTGTTGGTTTGCCATAGATCAAAGGGGAGATTGTTGGTGCGAGGCACTAGATAATCGAACCTATGTTTTGATTATGGCAAAGACACAAAGTTAAGTTTATATTGTTATCTCACGAGCTAAATCAAGTGTGCGTGAGAAAAGTACTAAAGGCGGGTGAAGGCTAGCGACACCCGGAGGAAGCCGTGGTGGTCGGGCGACACTTGAGTGAATTCGGAGGGGCCAAGGAATCGAGTGGAAGGCCGGAGCGAGCTACTATCGAGGTAAGCTCGTGTGAGTGAGAGATTGTAAGGTCGTGTCCTCTTTACGGGCGACCATAGGCGGCGGTCGACTAAGACTTCTGTGGAAGGTCTAGGTCGAGATCGACGGATTAGAAACCGTCGTATTTATCATTTTCGAGCTAATCTCTTCTTTGCAGGAAGTGGCGGTGCGATCATTCTTTGGACATTGGCGATCGGTTATCGATTGGTGATGAGATGCATCGATCGTTATTATCGATCGGTGATAAGAGGCATCGATCGGTGATGGCGGCGATCGACCTTTGTGCTAGGTCAAAATGGATAACGTTTGACGCAGCCACTTCGCGATAAAATTTAGAAAAATTCATGATCCGTTCCAAAGAAATAGGAGACAATTTCAGAGCCCAAAGTCTATAAAAGAAGGGGAGGATTCCACTCCAAAAGATCATCAATTATTCATCAAGTGCTCCTACAATGCCAACGCTTCAACACCGTCATAACGCCGACGCGACGACAACCTCAGATCTTCTTCGTCGGCTGCAGATTCAAGTAATATTTTTGATATTATATTCTGTGTTTTTTATCTTCATAACCAGGTGAGGTAGGCTTGTTGCCTCATCCTCGTGTATTCGGTTTTTGTAATCGTTGTCTCCTACCTCCAACGAGGAGGAGACGTTTTAGTGCTTTGCCCTCCGTACGCGGTCTAGGACCGATAGGGCCTTGGAGTAGCAACCGCTGGGTTGTGAACCAAGTAAAATAAACGTGTTCATTTATTTTCCGCTGTGCTTACTTTGCGTATCGAACGAACCAAAAAGAAAAGATTTACGATCGCTATTCACCCCCCCTCTAGCGACGCTTCTCGATCCAACACCAACAATCTATCCCAAACAATCTGCCTCACATGACCTTGGATGTCCCAAACCATCAACTAGTTATATGATCAACATATAGTCACACTATTGTCAAACCCATTGTTAAACATCAAAATCCTACTTGAGTCTCACTCGAGTATGGTCAATCTTGACCCGAGGTTGATTGCACTAACAATCTTCCAATTTTTGATGTTTAACAATACCTTTAAGTTAGACTATCCCACAAGCCCAACTTGACTCTTCTTATGGCAAGGCATAATGAAGGTTTCCCAACTTAAACCCTTTATTTCTCCCCCTTTTGCATACATCAAAAAGTTTATCAAGGTTTTCCTTGTCTCATTTTCCAATGAGATCCTTTATTCTCCCCCTTCGTCCAAATTCATCTTGGATGCCTTCACTCTTCTTAGTGATAAAACCCTTATCTCTAAATGAGAGGCAAACCTTCATTCTCCCCCATTAACAATTCATCCATCATCCCTTGATTGGCAAAACTCCCCCTAAGGCTTGCTCCCCCTTGACCATTGCATCAACAATACCCTTGGAGAGTTTCTAATCCTATAAGAAATCTAAACAATAAAAAATAAGAGTAAAAATTCAACCTTGAACTTTAACCTCTCTTAAAATTTGATTCTTCACCCAAATTAACTCTCCAATTCATTTTCAATGATAATCCCACCCTTCCAATGCTTCTCTAAGAATATCATTGGGTTAGGAGTAATTAAGGTACTTAGGGGTGCTGATAATGAGTTAAACAAATTTTGTTCAACCAAAATCAGGCACAACAGTCGACTGTGTCAACGATAAGCTGACTGTCACTCCCACCAGTCGACTACTCCATGAGGTAATCGATTGGAGTCTAATTTTTTAGAAATCATACTTTTAGTTTGGATTTTGAAAAAGAATAAGTAATTATATATTTTTTAAAAAATCATGAAACTTCATACGTACATTACTCATGTCAAATATTATGGATTAAAAATAATTTTATATGAAAATATCCATTATTTTAAAAAATGATACAAAGTTCAAAAACATTGAAAACTTCAATGTTTTTGCCTAACTTGTATCAATATTCTCAATGGTGATTGCTATCAAAAGATAGAGTTCACCAAGATTTTCAAAAATGATTTTAAAATAGTTTTCAAAACCTTTTTTTAATTATGGTCTATGGGCTAAATATATATGATTTGTACACTAGCTTTCCTTATGATTTGTTCATGTTATATTATGAGTTTAAGTTTATTAAATGTACTATATAAACACATTGATGCGGATATACATGGATTTTTTTACATCCTCTCAGCGTAGAAGAATGTCAAGGAGGCTTAGGGTTCTCTCCGGCCATAACAGTAAAATAGAAAATGGATAGAGATAAGAAAACCAACACAAAGAACAAGACACCAGATTTAACATGGTTCGGAATTTCAATTCCTAATCCACAGGGTGAGCTCTCTAGTGAGTTGCGGTGCTAAAGCACTTTTACTATGAAACTTCTCCCTTTTGGAAATATTTCCAGAGGAGGAAAACCCCTTATAACTTCAGCGGTGCACAATATAGAGAGAGAGTATGAACTGCCCTCCCCCCGCTTCCCTCTATTCTCTTCCTCTTTCATTAATCTCCTCCTTCGATGTCAGGGCCCCCTTCTCTTCGTTGATCTCCTTTCCTCTTGTTGTGGAACTTGCCGTGATGGTACTTTCTTGCCAATCTTGGAAAAGAGAAGCAGATCCCCTCTCTTTCCTCCCTCCTCGACCTTTGTCCTCCCCATCTTTCCTTGTCCCTTGTGATGTAACGAACAACCTTGATCACTGTCCACATGGAGGGATCCTCTTCCCTGGGGAATAATTGTATTAGAAGGATAAGGAATGGAAAGTCCTAAGAATATTATGTGGGATCCTAGTTTGTTATATCATGTAACAAACTCTTGTAAACTACTGTCTCGAGAAATATTCTACCCCCACTTTTCACCCTATCTTCCTTCACCAAATCTGATATTGACTCTATCCCAGTCTCAACTAGACCATCTTTGCTCATTCAGACCAAGGTGTACACTGTTCATTTTACCTTGCCAGGCTAATACTTAAACCCACTTTGACTATGAGACTCAGTACCTCATGTTTTTCATAACTCCCAAAGTCAATCCCCGACTCCCTTCTCGAGTCAGATCCCAGACTTGTCCCCGGGTCGCTCATCTTGTCTTCTTTCATTCCTAGAGCTTATCTTTCCTGTCCAATACCTTCACCCTATTATTCAACCGACCCCCTTGAGTTGAGTCCCATCGATTCAGTCGGTGTTCCATGCTTGGCCTTCTTCATCTCAATCCTTAAATTAGGTCATAGTGGTATCATTAGCCAACCCAAAAAATAGTCAAACGAAGCATTGAGTTTGACTTACCAAGTGCACCACTTCACTCCACTTTTCTCCTTGTCAATCCTATTAAACCTATGTTTTTCGCTTTCTAACTTTACTATGTTTATTTAAAATGGTTTATTGGGCCCATAGGCCCCTCTTCCTTCATTTCCAAGGAAAGATTAAAAGCCAAAAATCCTGCCTAAGCCATTCTTCACACGCCCCCTTTGACTTTCCAGCTTCAACTCCTCCTATTCCTCCTTCGGTGACTCCCATCGGCGACGGTTCCTCACCAATAACTCCCAGCACTTAGGAGTCCCTTCTCTTTCCCATGTGTTTCTCCTTAACCCTAAGTAAGTCCTTCATCCCTAACTCTTTTTATTCCCCATTTTCTTCCACTCCTAACCATCATTCCCCTCCACAGCCATGGCCTCGAAAAACCCTAAGTCGATCCCCTGGTATGAAAGGACTTTCACTCGTCTCAATGCCCAAAGCTCTTTCTTTGCCACTAAAGACCAATATATAGATCCTTCCATACCGTGTCATTTTGCCACAGCTTCTATTAGGCCCCATCATCCTCCTCTTGGTTTCTATTGCTTTTTCTCCGACCAACTAATGAATGGTCTACATTTGTTGATACCTTCTGTTTACATTGATATATTAGATTTTTACCGACTACCTATTAACCAATTGGCTCCTAATGCCTTCCACATATTAATAGGGGCAATAATAGTTTTTTGACATCTGAACCTTACTCTGTCCCTGCTACTATTCCATTGTCTCTTTCAACTAAACTCCTCTAAAGAAGAAATTTTCTACTATGCTAGCCAGCAAGATCTCCAATTTCTTGTGAATATGCCTTCCTCCCATAGGGGTTGGGAGGATTTATACTTTTTTGCCCAACTTTCCACTCCGATATCCCACTCAGAAACCTAGAAAACCTCTCTCCCCGATTTACCACTTTTTCAAGAGTGTAGGGATCAAGGCTCTTTCCAGGAGGTCTACCAAGTGCTGAGGGAATGCCATTACAACTCTGATGATTTGCTAAAGCCCCCTCTCCTGAGTCGCTATACGTTATCTCCTTTCCTCTTGGCCAATCTAGGCGTCATAGGTAGGATGTTGCTTCTACCCAAACACACAACATACACCACCTTTTGTTACTGTTAACTATTATTTTCACCGGTTTGTGCCACAGATAACATGATGTAAGATGCTAGAGTCAAAGCGGAAAAAATGATTGTTGCAAAGAAGAAACCCTCAAAGAAGTGAGCTAGGGGCAAATCCCCTACTATTCCTGCCTCTCTCCGCAAGAGACTTCACCCTCTCAGGGAGGGTGCCCCAAGTTCTTCCACCCTTCCTGTGTCTTCTTCCTCCCATTCTTCTCATCCTCCTCCCCCTCTAAAACTAAATATAGACATTGTCGTCTGGTCATTTCTAAACCCCCAAAGGAGGAGGCTGCCCCATTAACCCTAACTCCTTCCCCTCAGGAAGAACTTTCTCCCTCCCCCTCTCTTCCTTCATTCCCACCTCAACCTAGTAAGTGAATTGACTCCCCCACCTATTCTCCTCCTTTGCTTGCCTGTACAGAATTATCTCCTTCACCTCCTCCTACACTGAACATGGACTCTTCTGCGCCCCATATATCTGTAGAAGAGCCTTTTTTGATTGGGGGCAATATCCCCCCCCCCCCCAAATCGCTCATCTAGCTCTTTAGGATCTCCCTTAGGATCCACAATACAAAAGAGATACAACTCTTCAAACAATCCCATATGCAAGGCCCCTATGATCGCCTATGCAGACACTTGGCAGAGTTATGTCTTTCTTCTCTTCGTGTTCAACATATACTAGAATTTATTCTTATAATACCATATCTTCTTCCCCAGGTAGCTATTGCTTGCAACGAGATGACTCCTAATATAGTTAACTACCAGTCCACCATGGCCGCACACCACATTACCTCTCTTACTCAGAAAAAAACTGACACAATAATTAGTTGATAGTACACAAAAGGAGGTCACTCTGACCATGCAGTGTGAAGATTTAATGACACAGCTAGCGATGACCCAGAGTGAAAAAGAAGAACTTTTGTACTGACCTCAATCAACAACTATTTTTGCAATTTAGTCAGCTTCAACAAGTCAACCTCCTTACTCAAGAATTAGCAAATTGCCAAATTCAATTGAAAGAAGCAGAAAGTAGTACTTCACAGTCTTCGGCAGCCTTCCTACAAATGCAAACCAGGAATCAAGCATTGGAGGCCTCTCTAAGGATCTGCCGAAGGAAGCTAGAAGATCTCTCTTCCACTATTTCTAGCATTCCTGGAATGTTGGCATCCCTCTCTGCACAGCAACAAGAATTACATAGGGAGTTCTCTGAATCTATGGCCTTCTTGGGACAACAAGCTATAGCAACTGCCAAAGACGGAGACACTATGGCTGCTCAACTATCTAAACATCAGGCCCAATGGGAAGAACGGGTGGAAGATTTAAAGATACAATATGCCAAGAAGGCAGTTCAATTATCCATCCTGGGATTTAAAGGGTCTTCAACTCAAAACGCTGCCAAGGGTTACCTTCCACCGGGTGTAGATACTAGCCACTTGGATCCTGAGGCTACCTTGGCTAATTACCCCCCAAACCTCTTCGAGCTGTAACATTTATCACTCCTTGTAATGTATGAACAATTATTATCAATGAGAAGTATTCAAGGGCCAATCTTGATCTTCACCTTTTCCTTACAATGGATTAGACTCATCTCTTCTATCCCCCAAGATCACCTATCCTCCATAGTGTCAGTCGACTGCCATTTTTTCCTACTCGGGGCTTCATTTGGGCTATAATAGCCACTAATCCCCAAAATTCAGAGTCACCTCCTGTGTGGTAGAATGTACTACAAGTTATCAAGCCAAATCACCTCTCCTTGCCTGGATGGAGATGCAATCACCCGTTTCAGGATTAATACCTTTGTTATTCCCCATACTAATGTCATCACTTCCTTCGACCCTTCACCTCCTCCTCCCTTTCCCAAGGAGGAATACGAACCTTCTTCCCCTTCTATAAATTGCCACTACGAATCTTATGCACTCTCATCCTACCTTAATGGCTTATGAAGGGCATCCTATTGACGTGAGCTCTGGCTCTGATTCCCTCAACTTGAGTTACTTCAACACAAGCTTCTTAGATGACTCCGACACTCAATCTACGACTACTTCCACGTATCATCCTCCTTCTCCCCCAACTCCAGCCGATACCCCAACTCCCAGTGCGAGAAGGTCCTTCTGGTCTCCCTTCCCATCTTTTGGGAACCGAGTCTAGAATACTCCTGCGACCTAGGAGTACACCATGGGAGATACTAAGGCTCCTGCCACACTTCCTACTCTTCCCCTGGCAGTCGCCTTTCTTTCGGTCCCTCCCGATGTAGTTCCTCCACTGCCTCCAGCCAGAGCTCCACCTCCTTCTCCTCAGCACGGGGTGACTTCTACAGGGTCATTTTAGTGCCTCCTCTTACAGGGGAGTCTTCTGTATGCTCTTGCAATGATAATAATAATAATAAACCTATGTGAACATCATTTTAACTGTTGTTACTGCTACTTTTTATATTTATAAAAAAAGAGAGGAGAATATTCAAATGTATCTCGATTATTTTTTGCTTGCTTCGAATATGCTTTTGATGAAAATTAATTCACTCTATCAGGTTGACCCCGCCTAACAACATTATCGAATTTCGTCAAAGAATAACCAGCTCCAAATCAAACGAAATCCGCTCCACATCCCCTTTCTCCACAGAACACGACTAGCCTCTTCCGAATTAATGTATCCAACCACCCCCACTATTGTCCCTACATCTTCCCATCCCATCTACATTTACTACCTCTGTTTCCCAAGAGGACTCATTAATGTCTCCCTTTCTTTCTAAAAAAACCTCGGCACTACCTTCACCCAACACACACCCCTGTTCTTCAGCTTCTGCCGGTGTATTTCTCTCTTCTTTTACCTCCACCATGGAAGGCATGTCAAACTAGGGTAGCAACACTCTTTCTCCTTCTAGGCTGACTAAAGAGCAACAACTTATAGAGGAACTGGAAGAGCAAATCCGGGACCTGAGGAGGCGCCTGTAGCAAGCTTCCACTCGCAACTACAACCTGCACCAAGAGTTGGCTGTAGCCCAAAGGGCCTTGTCAAAGCACCAATTTATGCAAAAATCCTATTGTAGACAACTTCTCGATGTCAAGTCTGGTGGATAGTAGGCCCCAGTATCACTTCCAGAGAAAACCGTCCACGAAACACCTTAGTTCTCCTTAGGGTGCACCTTTTGTCATTTTCTTTTCTAGAAAACTATAATGTATCTTCCTTTATCAATAAAATCCTATTTATAAAAACTATGAGTGTCTCTTCTTTGCCAAATGAACATTCTGTGAAAATGAATAAAGGATTCCAGCACCAACGGTAAACAAAAACTTACCGATTCCATACCAAAACTCCCTTGGACCCATCTATCAACTTAGCTGTCATCCTTCATGTATATGATTTCGGATGGATAATCTTTAATATATCTACTTTAACACCATTTGTCCTCCCCCCCCTCATATGAGGATAATAATAACACATATGAGTAATGACTCAGCCCTTTCAATCCACCCTTATACTGGAAAAATAATAATATAGTTGAGCTAGTTGAGTGAAGACTCAACTCTTCTGATCCACCATAATACGGGGATAATAATAATATAGTTGAGTGAAGACTCAACTCTTATGATCCATCACCACATGGGGATAATAATAATATAGTTGAGTGAAGACTCAACTCTTCTGATCCATCACCACATGGGGATAATAATAATATAGTTGAGTGAAGACACAACTCTTCCCATCCACCACCACACGAGGAAAATTGTTTGACCTCAGGGTAAGCAGAAAGAACTATAACGATCAGACCTAGGGCTTTACCTGGTCAGGTCAGAATAATTTTTTACTTCATTGTTTCTTCTTCTTAGCATCTACCTTCAACCCAACTCCTCCATTACGCCACCATATAGGGATAATTTCTTGCCTTGGGGACAAGCAGAAAGAATAGTGACGACTTGATTCAGGGCTTTACCTAATCAAGTTAGAAATTTTTTCTCTGCAATTGAATTTCTCCAGTGCATCTACCTTGAACCCAACTCCTCCTTTCTGCCACCATACGGGGATAATTGCTCGCTTCGGGGACAAGTAGAAAGAATAGTGATGACTTGATTCAGGGCTTCGCCTGATCAAGGCAAAAAAATTTTACTTCGTCGTTGTACTTCTCCAGTGCATCTACTATAAATGCAACTCCTCCATTCCGCCACTATACAGGGATAATTGCTTGCCTCGGGGACAAGTAGAAATAATAGTGATGACTTGATTCATGGCTTCTCCTTATCAAGTCAAAATTTTTTACTCTGCCGTTGTATTTCTTCATTGCATCTACCTTGAACCCAACTCCTCCGTTCCGCCACCATACGGGGATAATTGCTTGCATCGAGGACAAGCAGAAAGAATAGTGACGACTTGATTCAGGGCTTCACCTGATCAAGTCGGAATTTTTTACTCCACCATTGTATTTCTTCAATGCATCTATCTTGAACCCAACTCCTTTATTCCACTGCCATACTGGGATAATTGCTTGCCTCGAGGACAAGCAGAAAGAATAGTGACGACTTGATTCAGGGCTCCGCCTGATCATGTCAAAAATTTTTACTCCTCCGTTGTCATTAGTGCATTAGCTTTGAACCCCAAACTTCTCTGTTCCGCCATCGCATAGGGATGATGGCCTCGGTTAATACCGAGCGGTAACAGGTGTGGTGATCTGATCTAGCGCTTCACCCCATCAAACCAGAATGCATTTTTTACTACTCCATTCTTCACATGTGTATTTACCTTAAACCCTACTCCTCCGTTCCACCACCACACTGGGATGACGACTCTAGATAATACTAGGCCATAAAATATGATGACCTGATGTAGGGCGTTGCCCAATTGGATCGGAATGAATGTTTTACTTTACCGCTCTTCACAGGTGTATATCACTTAAACCCTACTCCTTTGTTCCACCATCGCATGGGGATGACGACTCTGGGTAATACCAGGCCACAATATGTGATGACCTAATCTAGGGCGTTGCCCAATCAAATCGACATGAATGTTTTACTCTGCCCCTCTTCACAGGTGTATTTACCGTAAACTCTACTCCTCCGTTCCACTGCCAGATAGAGATGATAGCTCTAGATAATACCAAGCCATAAAATGTGGCGACCTGATCTAGGGTGTTGCCCAATCGGATCGGAATGAATGTTTTACTCCATCTCTCTTCACAGGTGTATGTGCCATAAACCCTACTCCTCGGTTCCACCACCGCACGGGGATGACACCTCTGGGTAATACCATGCCATAAAATGTGACGACCTGATCTAGGGCATTGCCTAATCGGGTTGGCATGAATGTTTTACTCCGTCGTTCTTCACAGGTGTATGTACCTTAAACCCTACTCCTCCGTTCCACTACCTCACGGGGATGATGGCTCTGGGTAATACCATGCCATAAAATATGACGATCTGATCTAGGGTGTTGCCCAATCGGGTTAGAATGAATGTTTTACTCCGTCGCTCTTCACAAGTGTATGTACCTTAAACTCTACTCCTCCATTCCACCATCGCACGAGGATGACAACTCTGGATAATACCATGCCATAAAATGTGATGACCTGATCTAAGGTGTTGCCCAATTGGCTCAGCATGAATGTTTTACTCCGCCGCTCTTAAGAGATGTATGTACCTTAAACCCTACTTCTCCGTTCCACCACCGCACGGGGATGATGACTCTTAGTAATACCAGGTCATAAAAAAGATAAATCCTGATTCTTAATCTCTTTGGGGCCAACATCTTTGCTCTGAAGCCCAATCAACATAATAAGCATACCCTTTCCCATTATATAAGACTCTTCATCTTCACCCTTCTTCATCTTCCCCCCCCCCTTTAGTTTCCAGCCCTTCTCCTCCTTTCTCCCGTTGCCAGAAACTTTCTTGCTTCCTTCGGACTATTTCCTAGTTTTTCCTTGATTCTTGAAGGACAGGATGCAATCTCTTCTTCAATGGATTATGGCAGAGTACCTTCAGAAGCTTAGACAGAGCAGAAATCAATCATTTGCTACATCTCCGCTTCTTGTTTCAGCTTCTTCGATATCCCCCACCCTTGCTCCAACATCCACCTCTTCTCCTTGTTCCTCCGCACCTTCATCCCCTGTTGTTTCACCTTCGTCCAATGTAAACTCCCAACCATTACAATCCTCTCCCCTTCCTTCTTCACCATTATCACCAACCCCTAACTTGTCCACCTCTCCATCTTTAATTTTGGATGGCCATAGGCCACCCCCTCCTTTTTTACAATCCCAAGCTGAAGTGAGGGGGGTTCCACGCTGGCAACTTCAAGAAGAAGAGACAACTCCTCTTGATTCTCCTCCTTCTTCTGAGCCCCTCCAAGAATTAGAATTAGTTTAAGATAAATCTCCTCTATCTTCGCCTATACAAGTCCTGACCATGTCCCCATCATCTTCCCTCCTTGATCTCCTTGCCTTTTCATATCGGGGCTCTGACCTCCTTGATCTTCTCCTTGGCCTTTGGTGCTAATTGATGTTGGGTTTTCAGGGCATCGATGTGAGTGTGTGTTCGAACATGTTTCGTAAACATGTACAACTGAAGAAAATAAAATTGGTAATAAAGTATTTTATTACATCACACACACCACAAACATGCAAGATACAACAGTGTAGACATAATCATAATTTCAAATTTTATAATAAAAAAACTACTCTATGTATACTTGATGAATTATGTGAAACATAAATGGAATCAATCTTAGCGACCTTGGACTTAAGATGGTATTGGTTCAAAGATAGTTGGAACCACACCAAGTTAATAGATGAACTTCATGATCCAAACTACTTCCTTTGCTGCATTCGAAGCTACAATGTATTCTACCTCAGTGGTAGAATCCGCTATAGTGTCTTGTTTGGAACTTTTCCAACATATTGCGCCTCCATTCAAGGTGAATATGTACCCAGACTAAGACTTAGAATCATCCTTGTCTGTTTGGAAGCTGACATCTGCATACTCACGTATTGTCATATCACCTTCTTCATATATTAGAAATACATCCTTAGTTTTTCTCAAGAACTTAAGGATTGTATTAATAGTCACTCAATGATCCATTCTTGGATCAGGTTGGTATCTGCTTGTGAGACTCAGAGCATATGATACATCGGGCCTCGTACATAACATAGTGTACATGAAAGATCCTATTACGGATGCATAGGGGATTTTACTCATGAAAATCCTCTCATCTTCTGTGCGTGGACACATAGACTTTGAAAGGTGTGTCCCATGCCTAATGTGAAGGAAACCTTTCTTGGATTCCAACATGCTAAACCTCTTTAGCACTCGGTCTATATATGCAGACTGTGAAAGAACAAACAACTTCTTCGATCTATCTCTATAGATCTTAATCCCGAGGATGTAGGTCGCTTCTTCCAGATCTTTCATGGAGAATGTTTTGGATAACGAAATTTTGACCAACTGTAAGACAGATATATCATTTCCTATAAGTAATATGTCATCGACATACAACACTAGGAACACGACTGCACTCCCACTAATCTTCTTGTACATAGGGTTCATCGGGATTTTATGAGAAATCAAACCTTTTGATTGTCTCATCAAAACAAATATTCAAGCTCCTGGATGCTTTCTTTAGTCCATATATGGACCGTTGAAGTTTGCATACCTTGGTTTTATCAATCAATATGAAACCCTCAGGTTATATCATATACACATCCTCGAGTAGGTTTCCATTAAAGAAATCCATTTTCACATCCATCTACCATATCTCATAATCATATGAGCCACTATGGCCAGGAGCATCCGAATGGATTTAAGCATAGCTACTGGTGAATTGTGTTAGTGTTAGCCCTTAGTGCAAATCATGAGATGATTGATTAGGGATCATATGTATCATATTTCATTAATAACAGGCAAAGATTGATTATTATATGTACTTTATGTGTGTGCCAGTAAATAAATATAATAATGCTCTTGAATAGTAGGTTCTAATCTACAGTATATCAATTGGTAGAATTGATTATGAAAAGTTGTAGAGAACACTATTCCTAAACATTCCTAGTCAAGTATTAATAGACAAAGGGATATATTGACACATTGAGACTAGCATGTAGGTCAATGGATGACTTGATATCACAAGTCATGAATATGTGATATCACATTGACACATGGATATATATATTAGAGAATATATGTACTGAATTGACCTACCATGAGAAAGTGTCATGGATCATTATATGAGTGTCATATAATTTCTCATGTGACTATAGGTATGAATAGTCCTTAGACCTGAAGTCACTACGATTCCCTACATAAGGAGTTATGTACTTTGGTATCGTCTAACGTCACACCGTAATAGGGTGCACTATAACGGCTATCACTAGGTATGTAATGAATTATGCCGAGGGATGTGAGTGATGTAGATGGGATCTATCCCTCCCATATGACGGGAGTGATATCTTTGGCCTCTTGATAGAGTATGACCACGAAATGCATGATCATGCTCAAATGAGTCAATATGAGATATTGAGCTCATTTGTTTGAGTGAGTCTACTTGAGGATCATGAAACATAAAGATCGATAAGGGGATGACACGATCTATGCCTCATTGATCGAACTAAGATATCAATGATAGAAGGACACCGTCATACATGATAATAGTCATGGAAAGGTTGTCAGATCTTGACTTTCATGTAGCTTGGGTAGCAATGATGTATTGTTAGATGCCGCTCATTGCTTATGTATCTAAAATGATTTTAAATACATTACCAATGCTATGAGAGCCTATAGGGTCACACACAAAGAACATATTTTGGAGAAGTGTTCATCTTAGTTCGACTAAATGAATCAATAGTTTATTGAATGAACTATAATGAGTTAGACTCTTTGCTTGGCCAAACTTGAGTTGGACTCAAATTGGTTTAACCAGAGTTAGACTCAAGTGAAACCAATTGAAGAAGGTTAGCATGATTAATGATGATTAATCATGCATGCAAATGGGAGTTGTTGCATGCAAATGAATTAATGCAAGCAAATGGATTAATTGATGCAAATGGAATTTGAGAAGTCTTTTTCAATGTTGCATGCAAATGGATTAATTCATGCAATGGGATTAATTTAATGCAATTGAATGAATGCATGAAATTAAATTTTAATGCATGGGAAAAATGGGAATTAAAGTCCTCCTCAATGTGAGCTTTGGGAGGACATTATTTTTCATTTTGTGGTGTGTGTTGATTCCATTCACTCCTTCTCCCTTCTTCTTGGCAAAGGTCAAGAGTGGAGAGCCTGAGTGTGGTTGCTAGCACAACCAAAGGTGTTATCTCCTTCTCCAAGGTATGATTTGTGTGGATACCTTAGAGATACGGTTGTCCTTATCGTATTGAGATCCGACTGCATTTGGATTAACGGGATTGCGAAGGGCTCGCATCGAAGGTATATATTTCTTCTTATAGATAAGATCTAGATTAAACTAAGAAAATGATTTATATGTTTTGAATGGATCTCTGGAGGGATCCAGTTTATTTTTGTTTCCGCTGTAGTTGTGCAAAGTATTCGCCTGCGATATTATGAATGTCATGATCCAAAATTTCCCAATAGTGGTATCAGAGCCACTTGCAAAACATATATTTCGTTATGACAATTTATATGTGATATAAATTTACATTTTTGTGTTTTCTATGAGATATAAAACATATACATTATGGGTACATGAATTTTAGGCTTAGTATGTTGATAAGGGGCAAAAACTGTTTTGAACATGGGACACTTCAGAAACGAGGGTCTTGGGTTCATATTGATGGACAAAGGGTATCAACTCAATTCAAGGAGTTGTGTTGAAAATAAAATTTTACTTTGGGGGTGCTGTCCCCTGAGGCCCCGCATTGGGCGCTACCCCTTGACCCCGCCCGCTAATCGGCTAGTGGGATCATCGTGGCATTGCGGCTTATCGACGAAGTGACTTAAAATTCGTGTGTGTATTGATAATAAAGTTTATGAAATTACATCATTATGAATGATTTGATGCATGGTGCATGTTTCAATGTGATTGTGGTTGTGTGTTGTATATGCATGTTGTAATTCATAATACAACCTCATGTCATTCCTTCATCTCTATTTGCCTGGTTATAAAATAGACTTAGACTCGAATGTAACTCGAGTGTTCTCATTTTGTAATGTACAAAATAAAGAAATGAAAAGTCCATTGAAGGTTGAAGTTACAAGGAGGATGCCGACAACACAGGATGACTGAAGGAAGCACTTGGAGAAGATGCCATCCCTAGGTTATCCATTCGCTCTTCTCATTGGCTTGAGAAGATCGTAGATTCGGGCCATAACCTTGTCACATTTAAAGTTATATGTTGATATATATTATGCTTGCATGTGATGCTTGTGTATGTGATGCTTGTATGTGATGCATACGTAGTTAGTCGTCAAAAAATTAGGTCACTTATTATATGCCTACCAAAGTTTAATACTTACTATTACCTTGTTCAATCGTAGTGCATTTGCCAAAGCAAAGTGACTCGATTTACCTCGGTAAAGTACAACAAGGCAATCGTGATTTCTGCCAATGAAACTTTGGGTTTGACTTAACTAAGCTCTCTCAATTAGACATATGAACTTAGAGGCATAGCTCATACGAGACATCTACCTACATTATACAAATCTTGGGCAATTAGCCAAAGCTAACTCAAGATGAATAGTAATTTAGAAGGATATCTCATTCGATGAGCACTATGAACAAATAATGTTGTTCATATAGATATACAAGAGTTACATTATATGTAATTGGTACGAGTTACCTACCTAACTTATACGTGTCTTGGGCGATTAGCCAAAGCTAACACAAGATTTGATATAATATGGATCTTGTCCCACTTTGTGACCAGTGGGAGAATCATTTAGTTAAAGGCCTAATTAAATGATAGAAATATGATACATGTCCGCATTTCTGTATTATAGATCACCATGTCATCAAATACGTTGAACACACTATCTCAGCGATCTTTCCTTGATAAGGACAAGCTCAGTGGAGCTAACTTCCTGGACTGGTACAGGAACTTGAGGATAGTTCTCAAGCGAGAATGCAAACTATATGTCCTAGAGCAGTCAATTCCTGAACCACCCACACCTTCGACCACTCGTGTTGACAAGGATGCTTATAAGAAGCATCAAGATCACACATTGGATGTGTCATACCTTATGCTTGCCACCATGAAATCTGAGCTTCAGAAGCAACATGAGAACATGGATGCCTATGGTATGATTGAGCATTTAAAATAACTATATCAGGAACAAGAAGGCACGAGCGATACGAAGTATCAAAGGCCTTGTTTCAATGCAAGATGCAAGAGGAAACTCCCGTAGGCACTCATGTACTCAAGATGATTGGGTACGTTGAGAACCTATAAAGATTGGGATTTCCATTGGGCCAAGAGCAAGCCACTGACCTTGTTTTGCAATCACTGCCAAAAGACTACAGTCAATTTGTCATGAACTATAACATGAATGAAATTTACAAGCCTTTACCTGAGTTGTTGAGCATGTTATGAACTGCCAAACTCAACCTTAAGAAGGAAAATCCTGGCACCATTTTGATGGTGAATAAGAACAAAGGCAAAGGAAAGCAGAAGCCTAAAGGTAGGGGTAAGACCCAAGCCAAAGGCAAAGGCAAGGCAAATGCATTGAAACCCAAGGGAGGGGTGTCTAAGGAAGGGGAATGCTTCCACTGCGGTGAGACTGGACATTGGAAGAGAAATTGCAAGCTATACCTGGAAGAGGTGAAAAAGAAGAGAAGTGAGACTTCTGCCTCAGGTATACATGTTATAGAAGTTTATTATCTATCTCGTCTTCTTGGGTATTAGATTCCGGTTGTGCCTCTCACATTTGTACTAATGTGCAGGGCCTTCGAAAGACTAGATCATTGATGAAGGACGAAGTGGACCTATGGATAGGCAATGGAGCAAAGGTTGTCGCCATCGCTATAGGGACATATTCTTTATCTTTGCCCATTGGTCTTATCTTAGAACTAGAGGACTATTGTTATCTGCTTTCCTTGACGAAAAACATAATCTTCGTTTCTTATTTAGACAAGAAAGGTTTCTCTTTTGTAATAAAGGACAAGTTTTGTTCCGTTTATTTACACGATATGTTTTATTGTTGTGCACATCTTGTGAATGGTATCTATCTTCTAGATCTTGAAACCCCAATCTATAACAAAAATACCAAATGGTTCAAATCTAATGATTTGAACCAAACATATCTCTGGCATTGTCGCCTGGGTCACGTAAATGAGACCCGCATATCCCAGCTCCATAAGAATAGATTACTAGACTCATTTGATTATGAATCATATGAGACATACAAATTTTATCTTCTAGGCAAGATGACCAAGACTCCATTTAGTGGTGGACATGGCGAACGAGCTATTGATTTGTTAGAACTCTTACATAATGATGTATGTGTGCCTTTCAATGTAGCAACTAGAGGAGGCTATAAGTACTTCATTACTTTTACTGATGATTTCAGTAGATATGGATATGTATATCTTATGAGAAACAAATTTGAATCCATTGAAAAGTTCAAAGAATTCAAGAATGAAGTACAAAACCAACTTGGTAAGAGTATTAAAGTGCTTCGATCAGATCGAGGTGGGGAATACCTTAGCCAAGCTTTTCATGACTATCTCATTGAGTTTGGGATTATTTCTCAACTCACTCCACTTGGAACACCACAGTGGAATGGTGTATCAGAAAGGAGAAATCGTACAATATTAGATATGGTACGATCAATGATGAGTCACACAAATCTTCCTTCTTTCTTCTCGGGATAAGCTTTAGAGACGACTACTTTCACACTTAACTGCATCCCATCTAAGGCAGTCATAAAGACACCATATACGATATGGACTGGGAAGAGTCCTAAGATATCTTTTATGAAGATTTGTGGATGTGAGACTTATGTTCGATGTCAAGTCTCCGACAAACTTGGCCCCAAATTAGACAAGTGCTACTTTGTAAAATATCCTAAGGAAACGAAAGGATATTACTTCTACAATTCCACAGAAGGTAAAGTGTTTGTCGCTAGAAATGGAGTATTTCTAGAAAGAGAGTTCATCTCTAGAAGAACTAGTCTTGAAGAAAGTACATCTTGAAGAAATTCAAGATAAAGATAGCACTGAGATGGAAGTTGAATAGGCACCACAAAGTGTTGTGGATGATGAGATTGTTGCACAATAAGTTGTGGAGCAACAACCTGTTCAAGTAGACCAACCTCTTCGCAAGTTTAATAGGATACATCATCAGCCTGAGAGATATTCATTTCTCTTGTCTGACAATGATGACGTTATGCTTGTTGAGTTGAATGAGCCTACATCCTATCAGAAAGGTGTGATGAGCCCAGATTTTGAGAAATGGCTAGAGATCATGATGTTCGAAATGAAATCCATGTACACTAACAAAGGATGGACTTTGGTTGATCCACCTGAAGGGGTCAAACCCATTGGGTGTAAGTGGGTCTTTAAGAGAAAGATTGACATTGATGGTTTTATGCATATTTATAAAGGGTGATTGGTAGCTAAAGGTTTCAAACAGATTCATGGTATTGACTATGATGAAACTTTTTAACCAGTTGCGATGCTTAAGTCTATTCGGATCATGCTTGCTCTTGCATCTTACCACAATTAGGAGATTTGGCAAATGGATGTCAAAATTGCATTTCTGAATGGAAACCTCCTCGGGGATGTGTACATGACACAACCTGAGGGTTTTGTAGATTCAAAGCATGCTGGTAAGGTATGCAAGCTACAAAGGTCCATTTATGGTTTAAAACAAGCATCTTGAAGCTGGAATTTTTGATTCGATGATGTGATCAAACAGTTTGATTTCATCAAGAATGAAGATGAACCTTATGTCTACAAGAGGGTTAGTGGGAGCATAGTTATCTTTCTTATCTTGTATGTTGATGACATACTTCTCATGCGAAACGCCATCCCTATGTTGCATTCTGTGAAGACTTGGCTTGGGAATTATTTCTCAATGAAAGACTTAGGTGAAGTAGCCTATATTTTAGGCATTAAGATCGATAGAGATAGATCTAAGAGATTGCTTGTCTTAAGTCAAAGTTCATACATTGATAAGGTGCTTAAACGTTTTGTCATGCATAATTCCAAGAAAGGATTTTTGCCAATGTCACATGGTGTGAGCCTTTCGAAGGATCAATGCCCTTCTTTTGAGGAAGAAAGGGAACACATGGATTAGATCCCTTATACATCTGCTATAGGATCTATTATGTATGTCATGCTATGCATTCGTCTTGATGTCTCCTATGCTTTAAGCATGAAGAGTATGTACCAGTTAGATCCTGGTGACGGTCATTGGATACCTGTCAAGAATATTCTTAAGTACTTGAGAAGAACTATAGAATATTTCTTGATATTTGGAGGTGATGAAGAGCTCACTGTAAAGGGTTACAACGATACTAGCTTCCAAACGGACAAGGATGATTACAGATCGCAGTCAGGGTATATCTTTTGTTTAAATGGTGGAGCTATGAACTGGAAGAGTTCAAAGGAATACACAGTCGCGGAATCTACAACAGAGGCTGAGTATATTGCTGCTTCTGATGTGGCAAAGGAGGTTGTTTGGATTAGGAAGTTTTTTTCCTGAGCTTGGTGTAGTTCCTAGCATTGTGAGCCCTATAGAGCTTTATTGTGAAAACAACGGGGTTATATCAAAGGCTAAGGAACCTCGTTCTCACCAGCATTCCAAACATATACTATGACGGTGTCACCTCATTCGAGAGTTCATCGAAAGAGGAGATGTGCGGGTATGTAGAGTAGATACTGATGCTAACATTGCAGATCCCTTGACCAAGGCTTTGGCACAGAGAAAGCATGATCTGTTGGGTTTCCGGCACCGCGGCGTGTGTGTGTTCGATCATGTTTCGTAAACATGAACACAGCGGAAGCAATAAAAATAATAAATCTACATTTATTACAACACACACATCACACGCATGCATATTACAACAAGTGTAGACATAACCGTAAATTTAAATTTGCAATAAAAGGAAATTTAACTACGTTATACCTTTCGTATGACGTGTAGCGGGAACGGCATCAACCGGAACGATCCTCGCTAGAATCGTCTCTATCCGTATCCACGCCGAGTTCCTCGGGATGACTTCGTTAAGCCACGAGCTTCGTCTTCGTACGGGTTACTAGCCTCGTGTTGAAGACGACGTGATCGAGAGATGATCACGATCCGAATCAAAATTCGGATCCTAAGACGAGTCCTCAAAACTCGCTTCTCCGGAGAGGTATTCGTCAACCGATTGACGAATCCTTCGTCCTCCACCTCAGAGGATTACTGGAGATTGAATCCCCGGTAAGTTAGCCGCTGTCGGAGCTCTAACCGTCGTCCAAATGACGCTCCGACGAGAGGAGAAGAAGCTGTCCAGAAAACTGGACAGCTTGGTGGAGGAGTAGGCGCCGGCCAAAACAAGGAAGCCAAGTGCTCACCTTTTCACCGAGGCCTAGGAAGATCACCGGAGGGTCGCCGGAGGGTTCACCGGCTGAAGCTTGGACGCCGGCAAGGAGATGATGGCGGCACAACAAGCTGGGCGGCGGCCTAGGGTTGGCGCCGAGCAACTCCAAGGGTGGGCGGCAACTCAAAGGCTAGGGGTTTTTGGATTAGGTCTTAATTATCCCTTAAGCCCTCTTTTATAGAGAACTACTTCTCTTAATGGTTATTGGATCATAACCATTAGGCCCGTTAACCCGCTCCATTAAGATAAGTTAAAATAAACCAAACCATGATGGTTTATTTTAAGTTAAAACGAACCGAATCAACTTTTGGTTCATTCGTTTAAAATAAACCAAACCCTTTGGTTTATTCTCATCCATTGGATTAGAACCAAACCATTTTGGTTCATCCATTACGTCTTCATAAGACACGGTCCATCCACGCTTCCATTGCAACTGAAACAATTTCATGCTCGCTTTATGTTTGGTCCAACCAAACCTAATTTCTCTCGGTCTGAGAATCCTATTCTCAAGCTCGTTTCAAATCCTTTGGATTACGCTCATTGTGCGTGTGACCAAATAGGTTCTCGGTTTATGTTGGCCGTCTATAATTAACCATTAATTATAGAACGATCATGAGTGGCACCTAGTAGTACATCATGATCCCCAATTAACCGAAAAGATCAACGGTTGATCCAGAACTATTTCTGAAACCCTTCAGCAGCTCGAATGATTCGTGCCGCATTCCCTTCACTCATCTTATACCCACTTGGTTCAGGACATGGTCTATAGTGTCAGTCCCCACAAGGCTGACTATGTCACACCTAGCCCAAGTATCATTTCCTCGTCCTACGGATTCTAGTTACTCCACATGTATCGAAGAGTACCTTACTCTAAACATGTAATGCTTTGGCCAAAGACTTTAGTAACAATCCGACGAGAGTCCATGGGTATACATCTCCTCGCAAGGAGTGGTGAATCCTTTATAGGCTATTCAAACACCTTCGATCACTTCGACTTATACCCAATCATCCCGGGTCCACATCTCCTTAGAGATGTTTGCTTAAGATGTCAAAGCATAAGTCTCCATGATCAAGATGACTTGAATACCGCAAGTCAAAGGAACATCGCACTTAAGCTACAGTAAGAACTTCATTGACATATCTATATATGCAGAGAACCATATGAAGTCTTACGGCTGGTCACTCCAATGAACTAGTTACCATAACTAGCATCCACGATTAACTCCGGACATCACTATATCTCCAGCCAGTGAGAATCAGCTGCTTGGATACACCAAGGAGTATACCTCGTCCAAATCCATCAATTCATCGACTAGGGATAATTCCGATACATCACAATTACACATGTAGAGATACTTACTAGTTGTGATCCAATCACAAATTCTCTCATGCTGTGAATCGTATCGTGGACATTCAGTAAATGAGTTTAAGACCCAATCAAATACATGAAAACATGTACACTCAAATAGTGAATCTTCATTTATCAAATAAATGGTATGACCATAAGGCGATTGCCTTAGGACACCTCTCATATATTACTAACAAACTCCCACTTGGCCTAATGCCAATCGCTACGGTATCCAATACCATAAGCTCTAACATTACCCTCAAACTTACTTTGAGGTAATGTCATAGTCAAAGGATCCGCTAAGTTCCTTTCAGTGGGGTTTTTCTCGATTTGTATTTCCTTCCTACTAATGATCTCTCTGATCTAATGATAGCGGCGAAGCACATGTTTGGATCATTGATGAGACCACATCAAGTTCATAGATGAACTTCTTGATCCAAACCGCTTCCTTTGCTTCTTCCAAAGCTGCAACGTATTCTGCCTTAGTGGCAGAATCCGTTATAGTGTCAAGTTTTGAACCTTTCCAACTTATTGCGCCTCCATTCTAGGTGAATACATACCCAGACTGAGACATGGAATCATCCTTGTCTGTCTGGAGCTGGCATCCGTATACCCACGTATCACCATGTCCCCTTCTCTATATATTAGGAACACATCCTTAGTTCTTCTTAAGTACTTAAGGATCGTCTTAACAGCCACCCAATGATCCATTCCTGGATCAGACTGGTATCTGCTCGTGACACTCAGAGCATACGATACATCGGGCCTCGTACATAACATAGCATACATGATAGATCCTATTACGGATGCATAGGGAATCTTACTCATGCAAATCCTCTCGTCTTCTGTGCGGGGACACATAGACTTCGAAAGGTGTATCCCATGCCTGATGGGTAGGAAACCTTTCTTGGATTCCAACATGCTAAACCTCTTTAGCACTCGGTCTTTATATGTAGACTGCGAAAGACCAAGCAACCGTTTCGATCTATTTCTATAGATCTTAATCCCAAGGATGTAGGTTGCTTCTCCTAGGTCTTTC
This sequence comes from Wurfbainia villosa, assembly GCA_025175895.1. Taxonomy (NCBI): domain Eukaryota; kingdom Viridiplantae; phylum Streptophyta; class Magnoliopsida; order Zingiberales; family Zingiberaceae; genus Wurfbainia; species Wurfbainia villosa. Next base: position 28,526,980 of record CM045992.1, on the reverse strand, counting down.
ATGGAGAATGTCTTGGATAACCAAACCTTAACTGACTGTAAGATTGAAACATCGTTTCCTATAAGTAATATGTCATCGACATACAATACTAGGAATACGATTGCACTCCCACTAATCTTCTTGTACACACAAGGTTCGTCTGGATTTTGTGAGAAATCAAACTTTTTGATCGTCTCATCAAAACGGATATTCCAGCTCATGGATGCTTGCTTCAATCCATAAATGGACCGTCGCAATTTGCATACCTTGGTTTTATCAACCGATGTGAAACCCTCAGGCTGTATCATATACACGACCTCGAGCAGGTTTCCATTAAGGAAAGTTGTTTTCACATCCATCTGCCATATCTCATAATCATAATGAGCCGCTATGGCCAGGAGCATCTGAATGGATTTAAGCATAGCTACAGGCGAATAGGTTTCATCATAATCAACACCTTGCTTTTGACGATATCCTTTCACCACCAATCTTGCCTTATAGGTAATCACATTACCATCCATGTCGGTTTTCTTCTTGAAAACCCACTTGCACCCTATAGGCTTTATGCCTTCAGGTGGGTCAACCAAGTTCCAAACTTGGTTTTCATACATGGAATCCATTTCCGACTTCATGGCACCAAGCCACTTATCCCTTTCTGAACTTGTCAGCACTTCTTCATAACTGGTAGGCTCCTCATCATCAATGAGTAACACGTTGTTCGATTCACTTACGAGAAATCCATATCTCTGGGGAATATTGCGTGTTCTACCAGATCTACGAAGATGTGGTGTTACAATAGGTCCAGCCGATTGCTCATCACTATGAGTTGTCGGCTGTTGTGCTTCACCAGGTATCTCATCAATGTCTATTTGAGTCTCTCGAGCCTCCTCAAGCACGACGACACTCCCACTGTTTTCTTGCAAGAGAAACTCTTTCTCTAGAAACACATCATGTCTTGAAACAAACACCTTTTGTTCCACAGGATGATAGAATTGGTAACCCCTTGTTTCCTTAGGGTATCCAATAAATAGACATTTATCAGACTTAGCATCCAATTTGTCTGATACTGTCCGCTTCACATAAGCAGGACAACCCCATATCTTCAAGTAAGATACATGAGGTTTCTTACTATTCCATATCTCATATGGAGTAGTTGAGACTACCTTGGTAGGCATTCTGTTTAACAAGTAAACAGTTGTCTGAAGTGCATAACCCCAAAAGGACTTGGGAAGGGTCGCATGATTCATCATTGACCTAACCATGTCCAACAAGGTCCGGTTACGCCTCTCAGATACACCATTATGCTGTGTTGTATATGGCGGAGTCCATTGAGACAATATACCATTGTCTCTTAGGTAATCAAGAAACTCCTGACTCAAGTATTCATCACCTCGATCCGATCGAAGTATTTTAATACTCTTGTCATGTTGTTTCTCTACTTCATTTCTGAATTCTTTGAACCTTTCAAAGGCTTCAGACTTGTGTTTCATCAAGAACACATACCCAAACCGTGAGTGGTCATCGGTGAAGGTAATGAAGTAGCTATAGCCTCCTAAAGCTTGAGTTGACATAGGTCCATATACATCACTATGTATTAGGCCTAGCAACTCTCCCACTCGTTCACCTTTTCCCGTAAAAGGTAACTTAGTCATCTTGCCTTTTAAGCATGATTCGCATGTATCGTATGAATCCAATTTAAACGATTCCAGAATTCCACATCGGTGTAATTCAGACATGCGTTTCTTGCTTATATGCCAAGACGACAATGCCACATATAGGAGTATATTTGATTATCCTTTCGAGCACGCGTGTTGCTCGCTTCGATATTGAAAACATCACTGGATACGTCCAACGTATAAACACCATTGCTTAAAGTTCCAGTCCCATAAAGAACTCCATTCAAAGTTATGTAACAACAATTGTTACTAAAAGTCAAATGGTACTCATTTCTATTTAAATAAGAAATAGAAATGATGTTCTTTATCAACGAAGGAATATAAAAGCAATTGTCCAGTTCTAAGACAAGTCCTGTAGGGAGTTTCAACAAATACGTTCCGATGGCGAGTGCAGCAACCTTTGCTCCATTCCCATCATGTAAATTTGACTCTCCCTTGACGAGTCTTCTTCTATTCCTTAGCCCATGTATGTCATTACATATATGTGAGCCACACCTAGTATCCAATACCCAAGTGTCTAAGGAAATAGAATGACAATCAATAACGAAGATACCTGAAGAACATGAGGCATCCAATGCCTTATCCTTCTTCACGGACTCAAGATAAATCTTACAATTTCTTCGCCAATGGTCCTCCTTGCCATGATGATGGAAAGTGCCCTTTTGAGCTTGTTCTGCCTTTTTAGCCCTTTTTCTTCTTCCCCTTCTACTGTTCCTTTGACTCCCTCTTAGAACCTTTCTTCGAGGAATCAACTAACAACACCGTCCCCTGCTCATGCTTCTCAGAAGGCTCCACAGTCTTCAGCATGTTGAGCAGTACCACCGATGAACCTTCTTGCATCTCAGAGGTGAAGAAGAGCTTGGAGACTTCGAACCTTTCGAATCTCACTTGCTCATCAACCAACTCATAAAGATGAAAGACTATGGTATGAGCATCCATATGCTCATGCTGCTTCCGCAGCTCAGGTACCATCGTGGCTAGCATGATGCAACTCACAATTTCAGAATCATCCACATGTTTCTGATAGGCCAACAATTGGTCCAGAGTTGCATTGTCACTAGGACGGGCGGGAAGAGGCGCTTCGAGGACATACGCAAGCTTTTCCACCTTGAGAACAATTCTCAAGTTTCTAAGCCAGTCCAAGAAGTTCGGCTCAGTCAATTTATTCGAATCCAAAATGGAACGCAAATTTAAAGACGTCATGATCAATTTATTGACCTAGAAATACAAAACGAGCATACATGAGAAAATGATTTTAAAATGCATCAATATACATTTATAAATCCCATTCATTTTTTGAATTTCAAAAACCCCAAAATCACTTCGGGAGATCGTAGGTCCATCTCCGAATGGGCTGATATCCATCATAGTTATGAACAACCTTGGAGAGAGTCCAACAAGCCATTCATAACTACGACGGTAGGTATCATCTATACCGATTGCATATCACGTATATGCAACTATCATAATGTGCTATCAACTAATTGAATGTTCACACATACATCGGGTTGTTAACACATTAACAAGTATGCATCATATGCATAGCACCCAACTTCACCTCCCTTTACATCGACCTTGGAGAGAGTACAACAAGCCGATGCTCCAGGTTAAAGCCAACCCATTAATCAGGACATAGTTTTAATATGGTTAGAGCGCATTCAACCAATTATCCCAGCTTGGAGAGAGTCCAACAACCAAAGCTAACGATTGACCTCTGACTCTTACCATATTAGTATTAAACTATTCCATGGTTTGAACATGTTCGGGTTCGAGCCGGGCTTGGAGAGAGTCCAACAACCCAAACAAGAAACGGAACTCTGGTTCTAACCATATTAATGGAAGGTGTAGGCTTTAATATTGTTTAAGGGTTTTATGTCTCATCCTCTTTGCATGCAAATAACTATTATCTACATGGCATGGCATATATGGCATACATCTACATGTCACGACACGCATGACATAATGTTATGCATCTAATGCAATTACATGACATACAATTATGTCATGTATATAATTTCCTTATATGTCATAACTATTTATGGAAATAAAATATGTTTAAGATTTGATTCTCCAAATCAAATCATAATTAAATTAGGAAACAAATTTCCAAATCTAATAACATATTTTATTCATGGAATTATTTGATTAAGAAAAATCTATTTAGGAAACCAATTTCCTAAATCATTAAAACTACTTATGGAAATAAAATATTTTAAGATTTGATTTCCCAAATCAAATCATGATTAAATTAGGAAATAAATTTCAAGAATCTAATCAAATATTTTATTTATGGAAAATATCAATTTCCATAAATACTTCCAACTTTCCAAAAGTGGAAGATTTCCAAAAATACTTCTAGACTTTTCAAAATTGAAAAATTTCCATAAATACTTCTAAATTTCCAAAATTAGAAAATTTCCAGAAATACATTATGACTATCGCAAAACCATTTTTACGATTATGTCGAAACACAACCTGGGCTCTGATACAACTGTTAGGTTTCCGGCACCGCGGCGTGTGTGTGTTCGATCACGTTTCGTAAACATGAACACAGTGGAAGCAATAAAAATAATAAATCTACATTTATTACAACTCACACATCATACGCATGCATATAACAATAAGTGTAGACATAACCGTAAATTTAAATTAGCAATAAAAGGAAATTTAACTACGTTATACCTTTCGTATGACGTGTAGCGGGAACGACATCAACCGGAACGATCCTCGCTAGAATCATCTCTATCCGTATCCACGCCGAGTTCGTCGGGTTGACTTCGCTAAGCCATGAGCTTTGTCTTCGTATGGGTTACTAGCCTCATGTTGAAGACGACGTGATCGAGAGATGATCACGATCCGAATCCAAATTCGGATCCTAAGACGAGTCCTCAAAACTCGCTTCTCCGGAGAGGTATTCGTCAACCGATTGACGAATCCTTCGTCCTACACCTCAGAGGATTACTGGAGATCGAATCCCCGGTATGTTAGCCGCTGTCGGAGCTCTAACCGTCGTCCAAACGACGCTCTGACGAGAGGAGAAGAAGCTGTCCAGAAAAATGGACAGCTTGGTGGAGGAGTAGGCGCCGGCCAAAACAAGGAAGCCAAGTGCTCACCTTTTCACCGAGGCCTAGGAAGATCACCGGAGGGTCGCCGGAGGGTTCACCGGCTGAAGCTTGGATGCCGGCAAGGAGATGACGGCGGCACAACAAGCTGGGCGGTGGCCTAGGGTTGGCGCCGAGCAACTCCAAGGGTGGGCGGCAACTCAAAGGCTAGGGGTTTTTGGATTAGGGCTTAATTATCCCTTAAGCCCTCTTTTATAGAGAACTACTTCTCTTAATGGTTATTGGATCATAACCATTAGGCCCGTTAACCCGCTCCATTAAGATAAGTTAAAATAAACCAAACCATGATGGTTTATTTTAAGTTAAAACGAACCGAATCAACTTTTGGTTCATTCGTTTAAAATAAACCAAACCCTTTGGTTTATTCTCATCCATTGGATTAGAACCAAACCATTTTGGTTCATCCATTACGTCTTCATAAGACACGGCCCATCCACGCTTCCATTGCGACTGAAATGATTTCATGCTCGCTTTATGTTTGGTCCAACCAAACCTAATTTCTCTCGGTCTGAGAATCTCATTCTCAAGCTCGTTTTAAATCCTTTGGATTACGCTCGTTGTGCGTGTGACCAAATAGGTTCTCGGTTAATGTTGGCCGTCTATAATTAACCATTAATTATAGAACGATCATGAGTGGCACCTAGTACTACATCATGATCCCCAATTAACCGAAAAGATCAACGGTTGATCCAGAACTATTTCTGAAACCCTTCAGCAGCTCGAATGATTCGTGCCTCATTCCCTTCAATCATCTTATACCCACTTGGTTCAGGACATGGTCTATAGTGTCAGTCCCCACAAGGCTGACTACGTCACACCTAGCCCATGTATCATTTCCTCATCCTACGGATTCTAGTTACTCCACATGTATCGAAGAGTACCTTACTATAAACATGTAATGCTTTGGCCAAAGACTTTAGTAACAATCCGACGAGAGGCCATGGGTATACATCTCCTCGCAAGGAGTGGTGAATCCTTTATAGGCTATTCAAACACCTTCGATCACTTCGACTTATACCCAATCATCCCAGGTCCACATCTCCTTAGAGATGTTTGCTTAAGATGTCAAAGCATAAGTCTCCATGATCAAGATGATTTGAATACTGCAAGTCAAAGGAACATCGCACTTAAGCTACAGTAAGAACTTCATTGACATATCTATATATGCAGAGAACCATATGAAGTCTTACGACTGGTCACTCCAATGAACTAGTTACCATAACTAGCATCCACGATTAACTCCGAACATCACTGTCTCCAGCCAGTGAGAATCAGCTGCTTGGATACACCAAGGAGTATACCTCGTGCTAGTCTCGACAGAATTGATGGTGTCCAAATCCATCAATTCATCGACTAGGGATAATTCCGATACATCACAATTACACATGTAGAGATACTCACTAGTTGTGATCCAATCACAAATTCTCTCATGCTGTGAATCGTATCGTAGACATTCAGTAAATGAGTTTAAGATCCAATCAAATACATGAAAACATGTACACTCAAATAGTGAATCTTCATTTATCAAATAAATGGTATGACCATAAGGCGATTGCCTTAGGACACCTCTCATATATTACTAACATGATCATACTAGGTCACAGGTCTTAGAGATTACACTAATTGGCACTAGTGCTAGTAGGAGATTGTTAGTGCCAACCCTTAGTGCAAATCATGAAATGATTGATTAGGGATCATATGTATCATATTTCATTAATAATAGGCAAAGATTGATTATTATATTTACTTTATGTGTATGCCAGTAAATAACTATAATAATTCCCTTGAATAGTAGGTTCTAATCTACAATATATCAATTGGTAGAATTGATTATTAGAAGTTGTAGAGAACACTATTCTTAAATATTCCTAGTCAAATCTTAATAGACAAAGGGATATATTGATACATTGAGACTAGTATGTAGGTCAATGGATGACTTGATCTCACAAGTCATGGATATATTGTATCACATTAACACATGAGTATATATATTATAGAATATATGTACTGAATTGACCCGCCATGAGAATGTGTCATGGATCGTTATATGAGTGACATATACTTTCTCATGTGAATATTGGTATGAATAGTCCTTAGACCTGAAGTCACTACGGTTCCCTACATAAGGAGTTATGTACTTTGGTATCGTCTAACGTCACACCGTAATAGGGTGCACTATAATGGAGATCACTGGGTAAGTAACGAATTATGCGAAGGGATGTGAGTGATGTAGATGAGATCTATCCCTCCCATATGACGAGAGTGATATCTTTGTCCTCTTGATTGATATGACCACGAAATGCATGACCACGCTCAAATGAGTCAATATGAGATATTGAGCTCATTTAATTGAGTGAGTCTACTTGGGAATCAAGAAACATAAAGATCGATAAGGGGATGACACGATCTTTGTCTCATTGATCGATCTAAGATTTCAAGGATAGAAGGACACCGTCATACATGATAATAGTCACGGAAAGATTGTCAGATCTCGACTTTCTTGTAGCTTGGGTAGCAATGATGTATTGTTAGATGCCGCTCAATGATTATGTATCTAAAATGGTTTTAAATACATTACCAACACTATGAGAGCCTATAGGGTCACACACAAAGAACATATTTTGGAGAAGTGTTCATCTTAGTTTGACTAAATGATTCATTAGTTAATTGAATGGACTAGAATGAGTTAGACTCATTGCTTGGCCAAACTTGAGTTGCACTCAAATTGGTTTAACTTGAGTTAGACTCAAGTGAAACCAATTGAAGAAGGTTAGCATGATTAATGATGATTAATCATGCATGCAAATGGGAGTTGTTGCATGCAAATGAATTAATGCATGCAAATGGATTAATTCATGCAAATGGAATTGAGAAGTCTTTTTCAATGTTGCATGAAAATGGATTAATTCTTGCAATTGGATAAATTGCAAGAAATGGAATTTGAATCATTCCTCAATGTTGCATGAAGTGGAGGTGATTGCATGCAATAGGATTAATTGACTCCTAATTGTTGCAAGAATTTAATTGGTGCATGCAATTGAATCAATGAATGAAATGAGATTTTAATGCTTGGGAAAAATGAGAAGTAACGTCCTCAACGTGAGCTTTGGGAGGACATTATTTTTCATTTTGTGGTGTGTGTGGATTCCATTCTCTCTTTCTCCCTTCTTCTTCGCCAAGGTCTAGAGTGGAGAGCCTAAGTGTGGTTGCTAGCACAACCAAAGGTGTTATCCCCTTCTCTAAGGTATGGTTCTTCTGGATACCTTAGAGATACGATTGTCCTTACCGTATTGAGATCCGACAGCATTTGGATTAATGGGATTGCAAAGGGATCACATCGAAGTTATATATTTCTTCTTCTAGATAAGATCTAGATTAAACTAAGAAAACGATTTATATGTTTCGCATGGATCTCTTGAGGGATCCGATTTATTTTTGTTTCCGTTGTGGTTGTGCGAAGTATTCGCCTACGATATTATGAATGTCATGATCCAGAATTTCCCAACAAATAGGTCTCATCATAATCAACACCTTGCTTTTGACAATAGCCTTTCGCGACTAATCTAGCCTTATAGGTAATCATATTTCCATCCATGTCGGTTTTCTTCTTGAAAACCCACTTGCACCCTATAGGCTTAATGCCTTTAGGTGAGTCTACCAAGTTCCAAACTTTATTTTCATACATGGAATCCATTTCCAACTTCATGGCTTCGATTCATTTGTCCCTTTTTGAACTTTTCAGAACTTATTCATAACTGGTAAGCTCCTCATCATCAATGAGTAACATGTTCGATTCACTTATGAGAAATCCATATCTCTCAAGAATGTTGTGTGTTCTACCATATCTACGAAGATGTGGTGTTACAATAGATTCAGTCGATGGCTCATCACTATGAGTTATCTGTTGAGGTGCTTTACCAGCTATCTCATCAATGTCTATTGGAGTCTCTTGAACCTTCTCAAGTTCAACGTCACTCCTACTGTTTTCTTACAAGAGAAACTCTTTCTCTAGAAACACAACATGCCTTGAAACAAACCCCTATTGTTTAACAGGATGATAGAATTGGTAATCCCTCATTTCCTTACGGTATCCAATAAATAGACATTTATAAGACTTAGCATCCTATTTTTCTTACACAGTTTGCTTCACATAAGAAGGATAACCCCATATCTTAAAATAAGATAAATGAGGTTTCTTACTATTTCATATCTCATATAGAATAGTAGAGACTATCTTGGTCGGGACTCTGTTTAGTAAGTAAACAACTGTCTGAAGTGCAGAACTCCAAAAGGACTTGGGAAGATTCGTATGATTTATCATCGACCTAACCATGTCCAATAAGGTTTGGTTTCGCCTCTCAGATACACCATTATGTTGTGGTGTATACGGCGGAGTCTATTGAGATAATATACCATTGTCCCTTAGATAATCCAGAAACTCTTGACTCAAGTATTCACCACCTCGATCAGATTGAAGTATTTTAATACTTTTACTAAGTTATTTCTCTACTTCATTTCTGAATTCTTTGAACCTTTCAAAGGCTTCAGACTTGTGTTTCATCAAGAACACATACCCAAATTATGAGTGATTATCTATAAAGGTAATGAAGTAGCTATAGCCTCCTAGAGTATGAGTTGATATAGGTTGGCATAAATCAGTATGTATTAGACCAAGCAACTCTCCCACCGGTTCAACTTTTCTAGAAAAAGGTAACTTAGTAATCTTGCCTTTTAAGCATGATTTACATGTATCAAATGAATCAAATTAAACGATTCCAGAATTTCACATCGGTGAAATTCGGACATGCATTTCTTTCTTACATGGATAAGACGACAATTCCACATGTAGAAGGCTAATTGATTATCTTTTCAAGCATGCTTGTTGCTCACTTCGATATTGAGAATGTCACTGGATACATCTAACGTATATATATTATTGCATAAAGTTCCAGTCCCATAAAACACACCATTCAAAGTTATGTAACAACAATTGTTTCTAAAAGTCAAATGATAATCATTTCTATTTAAGCAGGAAATAGAAATAATGTTCTTTATTAATGAAGGAATATAATAGCAATTGTCCAATTCTAAGACAAGTCTTGTAGGGAGCTAATGTGAGCAAAACAAATAGGGTGACCTCCCTCGTATCAAAGATTTAAGGGAATTTAAAGAGCAACCCAGGGGTTTTCCTCATCACCGATAATTGTGGGTCGAAGGATGCGATAGAGGACGAAACGTGCCCTGTTTTGTTAGTAATATATGAGAGATGTCCTAAGGCAATCGCCTTATGTATGAACCATTTATATGATAAATGAAGATTCACTATTTGAGTATACATGTTTCATGTATTTGATTGGATCTTAAACTCATTTACTGAATGTCCACGATGCGATTCACAGCATGAGAGAATTTGTGATTGGATCACAACTAGTGAGTATCTCTACATGTGTAATTGTGATGTATCGGAATTATCCCTAGTCGATGAATTGATGGATCTGGACACCATCAATTCTGTCGAGACTAGCACGAGGTATACTCCTTGGTGTATCCAAGCAGCTGATTCTCACTGGCTGGAGACATTGTGATGTCCGGAGTTAATCGTGGATGCTAGTTATGGTAACTAGTTCATTGGAGTGACCAGCCGGAAGACTTCATATGGTTCTCTACATATATAGATATGTCAATGAAGTTCTTACTGTGGCTTAAGTGCGATGTTCCTTTGACTTGCGGTATTCAAGTCATCTTGATCATGGAGACTTATGCTTTGACATCTTAAGCAAACATCTCCAAGGAGATGTGGACCCGGGATGATTGGGTATAAGTCAAAGTGATCGAAGGTGTTTGAATAGCCTATAAAGGATTCACCACTCCTTGCGAGGATATGTATACCCATGGCCTCTCGTTGGATTGTTACTAAAGTCTTTGGCCAAAGTATTACATGTTTAGAGTAAGGTACTCTTCGATACATGTGGAGTAACTAGAATCCGTAGGACGAGGAAATGATACTTGGGCTAGGTGTGACGTAGTCAGCCTAGTGGGGACTGACACTATAGACCATGTCCTGAACCAAGTGGGTATAAGATGAGTGAAAGGAATGGGGCACGATTCATTCGAGCTGCTGAAGGGTTTCAGAAATAGTTCTGGATCAACCGTTGATCTTTTCGGTTAATTGGGGATCATGATGTACTACTAGGTGCCACTCATGATCGTTCTATAATTAATGGTTAATTATAGACGGCCAACATAAACCGAGAACCTATTTGGTCACACGCACAACGAGCGTAATCAAAAGGATTTAAAACGAGCTTGAGAATGGGATTCTCAGACCGAGAGAAACTAGGTTTGGTTGAACCAAACATGAAGCGAGCATGAAATCGTTTCAGTCGCAATGGAAGCGTGGATGGGCCGTGTCTTATGAAGACATAATGGATGAACCAAAATGGTTTGGTTCTAATCCAATGGAGGAGAATAAACCAAAGGGTTTGGTTTATTTTTAACGAATGAACCAAAACTTGGTTCGGTTCGTTTTAACTTAAAATAAACCATCATGGTTTGGTTTATTTTAACTTATCTTAATGGAGCGGGTTAACGGGCTTTATGGATATGATCCATTAACCATTAAGAGAATTAGTTCTCTATAAAATAGGGCTTAAACCCTAATCCAAAACCCTAATTTTGGAGTTGCCGCCCAACCTAATTGTGCCGCCCCCTCCATCTTCTCTCCTAGTCGGCGCCAACCCTAGGTGTGTCGCCGCCCAGCTTTTGTGCCGCCGTCCAAGTCATTGCCGGCGACAAAGCTTCAGCCGGTGAACCCTCCGGCAACCCTCCGGTGATCTCCTATAGGTTTGGCATCATGGTGAGCCTTTTCTTCCCTTGGTTGGCCGGCGCCTATCTCCTCCACCAAGATGTCCAGTTTTCTGGACAGCTTCTTCTCCTCTCGTCGGAGCGTCGTTTGGACGACGGTTAAAGCTCCGACAGCGGCTAACTTACCGGGGATTCGATCTCCGGTAATCCTCTGAGGTGGAGGACGAAGGATTCGTCAATTGGTTGACGAATACCTCTCTGGAGAAGCGAGTTTTGAGAACTCGTTTTAGGATCCGAATTTGGATTCGGATCGTGATCATCTCTCGATCACGTCGTCTTCAACACGAGGCTAGTAACCCGTACGAAGACGAAGCTCGTGACTTAGCGAAGTCATCCCGAGGAACTCGGCGTGGATACGGATAGAGACGATTCTAGCGAGGATCGTTCCGGTTGATGCCGTTCCCGCTACACATCATACGAAAGGTATAACGTAGATAAATTTCCTTTTATTGCAAATTAAAATTTACGGTTATGTCTACACTTGTTGTAATATGCATGCGTGTGTTGTGTGTGTTGTAATAAATGTAGATTTATTATTTTTATTGCTTCCGCTGTGCTCATGTTTGCGAAACATGATCGAACACACACACGCCGTGGTACCGGAAACCCAAACAGTGGTATCAGAGCCCAGGTTGTGTTTCAACATAATCGTAAAAATGGTTTTGCGATAGTCATAATGTATTTCTGGAAATTTTCTAAATTTTGGAAATTTAGAACTATTTATGGAAATTTTTTAATTTTGGAAAGTCTATAAGTATTTATGGAAATCTTCCACTTTTGGAAAGTTTGAAGTATTTATGGAAATTGATATTTTCCATAAATAAAATATTTGATTAGATTCTGAAAATTTGTTTCCTAATTTAATCATGATTTGATTTGGGAAATCAAATTATAAAATATTTTATTTCCATAAGTAGTTTTAAAGATTTGGGAAATTGGTTTCCTAAATAGATTTTCCTTAATCAAATAATTCCATGAATAAAATATGTGATTAGATTTGGAAATTTGTTTCCTAATTTAATTATGATTTTATTTGGAGAATCAAATCTTAAATATATTTTATTTCCATAAATAGTTATGACAAATAAGGAAATTATGTACATGACATAATTGTATGCCATGTAATTGCATTAGATGCATAACATTATGCCATGTGTGTCGTGACATGTAGATGTATGCCATGTATGCCATGCCATGTAGATAATAGTTATTTGCATGCAAAAAGGATGAGACATAAAAACCCTTAATCAATATTAAAGCCTACACCTTCCATTAATATGGTTAGAATCAGAGTTCTGTTTCTTGTTTGGGTTGTTGGACTCTCTCCAAGCCCGGCTCGAACCTGAATATGTTCAAACCATGGAATAGTTTAATACTAATATGGTAAGAGTCAGAGGTCAATCATTAGCTTTGGTTGTTGGACTCTCTCCAAGCTGGGCTAATTGGTTGAATGCGCTCTAACCATATTAAAACTATGTCCTGATTAATGGGTTGGCTTTAACCTGGAGCATCGGCTTGTTGGACTCTCTCCAAGGTCGATGTAAAGGGAGGTGAAGTTGGGTGCTATGCATATGATGCATACTTGTTAATGTGTTAACAACCCGATGTATGTGTGAACATTCAATTAGTTGATAGCACATTGTGATAGTTGCATATACGTGATATGCAATCGGTATAGATGATACCTACCGTCGTAGTTATGAATGGCTTGTTGGACTCTCTCCAAGGTTGTTCATAACTATGATGGATATCAGCCCATTCGGAGATGGACCTACGATCTCCCGAAGCGATTTTGGGGTTTTTGAAATTCGAAAAATGAATGGGATTTATAAATGTATATTGATGCATTTTTTAAAAATCATCTTTCTCATATATGCTCGTTTGTATTTCTAAGTTAATATATTGATCATGATGTGTTTGAATTTGCATTCCATTTTGGATTCAAATAAATTGACTGGGCCGAACTTCTTGGACTGGCTTAGAAACTTGAGAATTGTTCTCAAGGTGAAAAGCTTGTGTATGTCCTCGAAGTGCCTCTTCCCGCCCATCCTAGTGATGATGCAACTTTGGACCAATTGTTGGCCTATCAGAAACATGTGAGTGATTCTGAACAAATGAGTTGCATCATGCTAGCCGCGATGGAACCCAAGCTCTGGCGACATGAGCATATGGATGCTCATATCGTAGTTCTTCATCTTTATGAGTTGGTTGATGAGCAAGTGAGATTCGAAAGGTTCGAAGTCTCCAAGCTCCTCTTCACCTCTGAGATGCAAGAAGGTTCATCTGTGGTACTGCTCAACATGCTGAAGACTGTGGAGTCTTCTGAGAAGCATGAGCAGGGGACAGTGCTGTTAGTTGATTCCTCGAAGAAAGGTTCTAAGAGGAGGTCAAAAGAACAGCAGAAGGGAAAGAAGAGAAAGGCTAAGAAGGTAGAACTAGCACAAAAGGAAACTTGCCATCATTATGGCAAGGAGAGCCATTTGTGAAGAAAGTGCAAGATTTATCTTGAGTCCGTGAAGAAGGATAAGGCATCGAATGCCCCATCTTCTTCAGATATCTTCGTTATTGATTGTCATTCTATTTCCTCAGACACTTGGGTATTGGATACTGGGTGTGGCTCACATATATGTAATAACATACATGGGCTAAGGAATAGAAGAAGACTCGTCAAGGGAGAGTCAAATTTACGTGTTGGGAATGGAGCAAAGGTTGCTGCACTCGCCATCGGAATGTATTTGTTGAAACTCCCTGCAGGACTTGTCTTAGAACTGGACAATTGCTTTTATGTTCCTTCGTTGATAAAGAACATCATTTCTATTTCTTGTTTAAATAGAAATGGGTACCATTTGAATTTAGTAACAATTGTTGTTACATAACTTTGAATGGAGTTCTTTATGGGACTGGAACTTTAAGCAATGGTGTTTATACGTTGGACGTATCCAGTGACATTTGTAATATCGAAGCGAGCAACAAGCGTGCTCGAAAGGATAATCAAATAGACTCCTATATATGGCATTGTCGTCTTGGCCATGTAAGCAAGAAACGCATGTCCGAATTACACCGATGTGAAATTCTGGAATCGTTTGAATTGGATTCATACGATACATGCGAATTATGCTTAAAAGGCAAGATGACTAAGTTACCTTTTACTGGAAAAGGTGAACGAGTGGGAGAGTTACTAGGTCTAATACATACTGATGTATGTGGACCTATGTCAACTCAAGCATTAGGAGGCTATAGCTACTTCATTACCGTCACCGATGATCACTCACGGTTTGGGTATGTGTTCTTGATGAAACACAAGTCTGAAGCCTTTGAAAGGTTCAAAGAATTCAGAAATGAAGTAGAGAAACAACATGACAAGAGTATTAAAATACTTTGATCGGATCGAGGTGGTGAATACTTAAGTCAAGAGTTTCTTGATTATCTAAGAGACAATGGTATATTGTCTCAATGGACTCCGCCATATACACCACACATAATGGTGTATCCGAGAGACATCTTAGGACCTTGTTGGACATGGTCAGTCAATGATGAATCATGTGACTCTTCCCAAGTCCTTTTCATTTGCATTTTACTTGTTAAACAGAATGCCTACCAAGGTAATCTCAACTACTCCATATGAGATATGGAATGGTAAGAAACCTCATGTATCTTACTTGAAGATATGGGGTTGTCCTGCTTATGTGAAGCGGACCGTATCAAACAAACTGGATGCTAAGTCTGATAAATATCTATTTATTGGATACCCTAAGGAAACAAGGGGTTACCAATTCTATCATCCTGTGGAACAAAAGGTATTTGTTTCAAGGCATGCTGTGTTTCTAGAGAAAGAGTTTCTCTTGCAAGAAAACAGTGGGAGTGTCGTCGAGCTTGAGGAGGCTCGAGAGACTCAAATAGACATTGATGAGATACCTGGTGAAGCACAACAGCCGACAACTCATAGTGATGAGCAATCGGCTGGACCTATTGTAACACCACATCTTCGTAGATCTGGTAGAACACGCAACATTCCTGAGAGATATGGATTTCTCGTAAGTGAATCGAATGACGTGTTACTCATTGATGATGAGGAGCCTACTAGTTATGAAGAAGTGCTGACAAGTTCAGAAAGGGATAAGTGGCTTGGTGCCATGAAGTCGGAAATGGATTCCATGTATGAAAACCAAGTTTGGAACTTGGTTGACCCACCTGAAGGCATAAAGCCTATATGGTGCAAGTGGGTTTTCAAGAAGAAAACCGACATGGATGGTAATGTGATTACCTATAAAGCTAGATTGGTGGCGAAAGGATATCGTCAGAAACTAGTTGTTGATTATGACGAAACCTATTCGCCTGTAGCTATGCTTAAATCCATTTGGATGCTCCGGGCCATAGCGGCTCATTATCATTATGAGATATGGCAGATGGATGTGAAAACAGCTTTCCTTAATGGAAACCTGCTCGAGGACGTGTATATGATACAGCCTGAGGGTTTCACATCGGTTGATAAAACCAAGGTATGCAAATTGCGACGGTCCATTTATGGATTGAAACAAGCATCCAGGAGCTGGAATATCCATTTTGATGAGACGATCAAAAAGTTTGATTTCTCACAAAATCCAGACGAACCTTGTGTGTACAAGAAGGTTAGTGGGAGTGCAGTCGTGTTCCTAGTATTGTATGTCGATGACATACTACTTATAGGAAACGATGTGTCAATCTTACAGTCAGTTAAGGTTTGGTTATCCAAGACATTCTCCATGAATGACCTGGGAGAAGCAACCTACATCCTTGGGATTAAGATCTATAGAGATAGATCGAAACGGTTGCTTGGTCTTTCGCAGTCTACATATATAGACCGAGTGCTAAAGAGGTTTAGCATGTCGGAATCCAAGAAAGGTTTCCTACCCATCAGACATGGGGTACACCTTTCGAAGTCTATGTGTCCGCGCACAGAAGACGAGAGGATTTGCATGAGTAAGATTCCCTATGCATCCGCAATAGGATCTATCATGTATGCTATGTTATGTACAAGGCCCGATGTATCGTATGCTCTGAGTGTCACGAGCAGATACCAGTCTGATCCAGGAATGGATCATTGGGTGGCTGTTAAGACGATCCTTAAGTACTTGAGAAGAACTAAGGATGTGTTCCTAATATATGGAGAAGGGTACATGGTGATACGTGGGTATACGGATGCGACTCGAGAGACAGGATGATTCCATGTCTCGATGCAGGTATGTATTCACCTGGAATGGAGGCGCAATAAGTTGGAAAGGTTCCAAGCTTGACACTATAGCGGATTCTGCCACTAAGGCAGAATACATTGCAGCTTTGGAAGCAGCAAAGGAAGCGGTTTGGATCAAGAAGTGTAGGGAATTCTTTATGCCAAATGGCATATGCGCAACGGAAAAAATTAGGATCCCTTCCAAGTGATCCATGCGAAAGCAAACTCGTATAAAATAAATTTCTCCAAACCAAGCCTATCTTATAGGAGAGGATTACCTTTGTTGCGTGCCCTTGTTAATCCCGCTTATCCCTTTTGTTTGTTGGATCTTTAGCACGTTCAAGTGTCCGTGCCTCTATATGTATCCACACGAGCAAGCTCTTGTCTCACAAAAGAAAACTAGAGGAGCTCTCCTTTACTTCTTGCTAGAGAAGTCCCTAAAGGAGAGGAAGCTAGGGAAAAAGAGAAGGGAAGAAGAAGACTACTCTTCTTGCTACACTCACAAAAGCCACACAACAATAAGCTCTCAAGCTCTCTCCAAACCTCAAGCTCCCAACAACCACACTCCACCAAAAACCTCCTATGGCCGGCCACTCCATGGAGCCTTTTATAGGGTTGGAAAAACCCTTCCACCTCCTTCACATTCAATGCAATCCATTGCATTGAGACACACTCAAAAAGGATTTGGCTTCCATGTTTGGCCGGCCACTTAAGGAGACAAAACCATTTTGTTTCCTTCCACCTTATCTAGCTTAGGTGGATGCTTAGGTGGCATGCTTATGTGGCATGCTTATGTGGCATTCTTATGTGGCATTCATGCATGTTGAATTAATCTTATTAATTCAATTAAGCTTATGTTATCATATTGAATTAATCTTATTAATTCAATTAAACTATGTTATCATATTGAATTAATCTTATTAATTCAATTAAGCTTATGTTATCATATTGAATTAATCTTATTAAATCAATAAGGTAACATATTGAATTAATCTCATTAAATCAATTAGCTAAAATTCTCATTAAGCTTAAAGTCCAAAAACCATTTTGTACTTAAGCTTATTCCCAAATTATTCTAGTCAAACTAGAATACTCTAATTCCTCTAATTATCATGCTCTTTGTGTGTGACCCTATAGGCTCTCATAAAGTTGGCAGTGGATCTAAACTCTTTTAGATACACAAGCAATGAGCGGCATCTAGCAAAACATCATTGCTACCCAAGTTACGAAATAAGTCAAGATCCGACTAACCTTTCCGTGACTACTATAATGTATGACCGTGTCCTTCTATCCTTGATATCAGATTGACCAATGAGGCATAGACCATGTCATCCTCGATCAATCTATGTGTTTCTTGATCCCTGAGTAAACTAACTCAAACAAATGAGCTCAATATCTCATATTGACTCATTCGAGCATGGCCATGCGTTTTAGTAGTTCTACTCAATCAAGGGGCCCACCGATATCACTCTCGTCATATGAGAGGGATAGATCCCATCTACATCACTCACATCCCTCCGCACAATTTGTTATATACCCGATGTCGCCTTTATGGTCCACCCTATTACGGGTGACGTTTGACGATACCAAAGTACATAACTCCTTATGTAGGGAACCGTAGTGACTTCAGGTCTGAGGACTATTCATACCAATAGTCACATGAGAAAGTTTATGACACTCATATAACGATCCATGAAACTTTCTCATGGCGGGTCAGTTCAGTATATATTCTCTAATATATACCCATGTGTCAACTTGATATCATATATCCATGACTTGTGAGATCAAGTCATCAATTAACCTACATGCTAGTCTTTATGTATTAATATTGCCCTTGCATATTAATACTTGACTAGGAACATTTAGAAAGTGTTCTCTACAGCCTCTCATAATCAATTCTGCCAATTGATGTGCTGTAGATAAGAACCTACTTTTCTAGGGCATTACTATATTTAATTTAGCTGGCACAAGCAAGACTTAAATATAATAATCAATCCTTTGCCTTTATAGAATATGATACAAAATGTTCCCTATTCAACCATCACATGATTGGTTCTTAGGGCTATAACTAACAATCTCCCACTAGCACTAGTACCAATCACTATGATATCTAATACCTAGTGACCTAGTGTGACCATCATGCTTCCTCTGTGTCAAAGCCTTGGTCAATGGATCTGCGATGTTAGCTTCTGTCGGTACTCTTCATATCCTCACATCTCCTCTATCGATGATCTCTCGAATGAGATGGAAGCACCGCGATATGTGTTTGGTCATTGATGTGATCGAGGTTCCTTAGCACATGCAATAGCCCCATTGTTGTCACAGTAGAGGTCTATTGGATCTGCAATGCTAGGAACTACCCCAAGTTCACTGATGAACTTGCGGAGCCAAACAACCTCCTTTCTTTGCATCGAGATCTGCAATATACTCAACTTCATTGTAGAATCGCAACATTGTCATCTGCTGAACTCTTCGACTCACGGCTCCACCATTCGAGCAAAACACGCATTACCGATTGCGATCTATAGTCATCCTTATGCATTTGGAAGCTTGCATCACTTTGTAACCCTTCTGATTAGCTCCTCATTGCCTCGAATATCGGAAATATTCTTTCGTTCTTCGTAAGTATTTAAGAATATTTTTTTATTGCTATCCGATGACTTTCACCTAGATCCGGTGGTATCTACTCGTCATGCTCAAAGCATCACGAGGCGTCGGAGCAGTACAAAGCATGGCGTATGCATGATAGACCCTATGGTAGGCGCGCATAAGGATCTTATCCATGCGATCTCTCTCCTCCTTAGAAGAGGACATTGAGTCTTGAAAGACTCACACCATGTGATAAAGCGAGAAATCCTTTCTTGGATTTTTGCATAGCAAAGCGATCTAGCACTTTATCAATGTATGTACTACTTAGGCCAAGTAATCTTTAGATCTATCTCTATAGATCTTGATGCCTAGAATATGGCGGCTTCACCTAAGTCTTTCATCGAGAAACAATTCCCTAACCACATCTTCACGGTGGGTGAGGAATATCATTTCCGATGAGAAGTATTTCATCTACATACAAGACAAGAAATACAAATATGCTCCCACTATTTCTCTTGTAGAAACAAGGTTCATCTTCATTCTTTATTAAAACAAACTCTTTGATTGCATCATCGAATCGAAGATTCCCGGCTTGAAGGCTTGCTTTAGTCCATAAATGGACCTTTGCAGTTTGCATACCTTTCCAGGATGCTTTGGATCTTCAAAACCCTCAGGCTGTGTCATGTACACATCCTCGAGTAGCTTTCCATTCAGAAAAGCGGTTTTGACATCCATCTGCCAGATCTCATAATCGTGGTAGGCTGCAATAGCAAGTATGATCCGAATGGATTTAAGCATCGCAACTGGTGAAAAGGTTTCATCATAGTCAATACCATTAATTTGTTTGAATCCTTTAGCCACCAATCTACCTTTATAGGTATGCTTATTACCATCCATGTCAGTCTTTACTTTAAAGACCCACTTACACCCAATGGGTTTTACCCCTTCAGGTGGATCAACCAAAGTCCATACTTGGTTAGTGTACATGGATTCCATTTCGTATCTCATGGCCTCTAGCCATTTCTCGGAATCTGGGCTCATCATAGCTTCTTGATAGGATGTAGGCTCGTCAAGATCGACAAGCAATACATCACCGTTGTCATTCAAGAGAAAAGAATATCTCTCGGGTTGACGACGGATCCTATCAGATCTACGAAGAGGTTGGTCTACTTGAACAGGTGTTTGTTCCACAACTCTTTGGGCAACAATTTCCTCATCCACAACACTTTGTGGTTCCTGTTCATTTTCCATCGAAGCCTTAGTGTTATCGTCATCTTGAACTTCTTCAAGATGAATTTTACTCCCACTAGTTTTTCTAGAAATAAATTCTCTTTCTAGAAAGACAACATTTCTGGCAACAAACACCTTGCCAAGTGTGGGATTGTAAAAGTAATATCCCTTAGTTTCCTTGGGATATCCTACAAAATAACACTTATCTGATTTGGGTCCTAGTTTATCTGAGACTTGACGTCTTACATAAGCTTCACAACCCCAAATCTTTATAAAAGACATTTTGGGACTCTTCGATCCATATCGTATATGGTGTCTTTTCTACTGACTTTTGATGGGAGCGATTAAGTGTGGCGGTGTCTCTAGAGCTAAAGTCCCCAAAGGAAGTAGGTAGATCGGTCGGCTCATCATTGATCGTACCATATCTAATAGAATCGATTTCTCCTCGGATACACCATTCCATTGTGGTGTTCCGGGAGTGAGTTGGGATATTATCCCACACTCGGCCGGTGATCACGAAACTCTTGACTAAGGTATTCACCACCTCGATCTGATCGAAGTAGCTTAATCGCTTACCAAGTTGGTTTTGTACTTCATTCTTGAATGCTTTGAACTTTTCAAAGGATTACGACTTATGTCTCATCAAATATAAGTAGCCAAATCTACTCGTATCATCGGTGAAAGTAATAAAGTACTTATAGCCTCCTCGGCCCGACATTGAAAGGCCACATACATCGGTATGTATGAGTCCTAACAAGTCCGTCGCTCTCGCCATGTCCACTAAATGGAGTTTTAGTCATCTTTCCTAAAAGGCAAGATTCGCATACCTCATATGATTCAAAATCAAATGAGTCAATAATCCATCTTTATGGAGTTGGGATATGCATTTTCATTTATGTGACCTAGCGGCGTTGCGAAGATATGTTTGGTTCGAATCATTCGATTTGAACCGCTTGATATTTACGTTATAAATTGGGTTTTCTAAATCTAGAACATAGAGACCATTCATAAGTGGTGCATTACAATAGAACATTTCATTCAAATAAATGGAACAACATTTGTCCTTTATTATAAAAGAAAAGTTTTTCTTGTCTAAACAAGATACAGAAATTATGTTCTTTGTCAATGCAGGTACATATAAGCACTCCTCTAGTTCTAAGATAAGCCCAGTGGGCAAAGACAAAGAATATGTTCCCTCACTGGCTGACGACAACTTTTGCGCCATTGCCTACTCGTAGGTCCACTTCGCCTTTTGCCATTTATTCTACTATTTCTCGTCCCTGCACATTATTACAAATGTGAGATGCACATCCGGTATCTAATACCCATGTAGAAGAAATAGATAGATTAACTTCTATAACGTGTATACCTGAGGCAGAAGTCCCACTTCTTTTATTCTTTACTTCCTCAAGGTAGACTTTGCAGTTCCGCTTCCAGTGTCCAGTCTCACCGCAATGGAAGCAGTCCCATTCCTTAGGTACTTTACCTTTACCCTTTGAAGTGGATGAATTGGCCTTGCCTTTGGCTTGGGTCTTACCCTTGCCTTTGCGCTTACCTTTGCCCTTCTTGACTATTAGTACGTTACTAACTTTCTTTTTGAGATTCGGTTCGTGATTCTTAACATGCTTTGAGAATCTCGAGCAAGGTTTATCAATTTCATTCATGTTATAATTCATGGCCGAATTGATTATATGCTTAAACGCGATTGCAGGATAACATCGGTTTCCAATTCTTGGCTCAGTGGAAAACCTAGTCTTTCAAGGTTCTCAACGTACCCAATCATTTTGAGTACGTGAGTTCCTACAGGTATTCCTTCTTGCATCTTGCATGCAAAAAGAGCCTTAGACACTTCAAAACGCTCGTGCCTAGCTTGTCCTTGATACAGTTGTTTCAAATGCTCAACCATATCATAGGCATCCATGTTCTCATGTTGCTTCTGAAGCTCAGAGTTCATGGTGGCAAGCATAAGGCATGACACATCTAATGCGTCATCTTGATGCTTCTTATAAGCATCTTTTTAGCCTGAGTGGCGCGGCGGGTATTTCAGTGCTGCTCTAGGACATACAGTTTGCGTTCTTGCTTGAGGATAATCCTCAAGTTCCTATACCAGTCTAGAAAGTTAGCTCCATTGAGCTTGTCTTTCTCAAGGACAGATCGCAAGTTCAGGGGGTGTGTCGTGTTAGATGTCATGGTGATCTACAACATTAAAATGCAAAGTTTAAGTATCATACCTAAATCATTTAATTAGGCCTTTAATTAAATGAGGCTCCCACTAAATTCTCATAGCTACTATTTAGCTATAAATTTATATGGGATAAAGATCCACATCATAATTCGTCTTGAGTTAGCTTTGGCTAATCGCCCAAAGACGTAGTATAATTAGGTAGGCAATCTTTTGCCAATTACATCTGATGTAACTCTTTAATAGCTTTGGTTAAGTTTTAGATTAGTTTAGTGTTTATTCCTAAACCAGCTTCCAGGCTGTGGCGAGGCACCGAGGCCTTCTTGGATATCGGAGCAACGACCACTTCTAAGACAAAGCTGATGTTCGGAAATCACACAAGACTAATTTAAAACTTATGTTCAAAGTTAATATATGCCTCTACTTTCTTAACCAATTTAAGAAAAAACTTAATTAAGTCTTAACCAAGTTTGATAGCGGGACATCACGATTGTCCACTCGCACTCTTCCAAGATAAAATGCATTGCTTTGCTTTGGCAAACCCAATAACAAATGATCGAGGAAGTAGTGAGTACCAAGCTTTGGTAGGCATATCGTTTTTGACTTATTAAGAAATAAACATGTATCATATACATATTAGCATACATATTAGCATATATCACATATAAGCTAAACCAATCATGCATCACATACAAGCTAAACTAACATGCATCACATACATATTAAACTAAGCGTGTCATGGTTATGGCCCTTATTCTACAATCTTCTCAAGCCAATGAAAAGATTGATTGGTCAACCTAGGGATAGCATCTTCTCCTAAGTGCTTCCTTTTGGTTGTCTTGTGTGTTGACTTCCTCCTTGTAACCTCATCTTCCAATGGACCTTCCATCTTTGTTTTGTACATTACAAAAGGAGAAATACTCGAGTTACATTCGAGTCTAAAACTAATTTTACAACAAGAATTTTAGGAGAAAGGCACGACACGCAGGCCGCATTAAGAATTACAACACACAATCACAAACATTTTGGGACTAGGCCATAACCATGCACCATGTCATTTTAACTTTTAAAAGACATCGGATATTTTATTATGTTTGACAATTGCTAATGCAATTATCAACTCATAATAAAATTTATCCTACTTCTATATCACATATAAAATAGAGAAAACCTATTTTATACGATCTTTCGCAAGTGGCTCTGATACCACTGTAGGGAATTCTTTATGCCAAATGGCATATGCGCAACGGAAAAAATTAGGATCCCTTCCAAGTGATCCATGCGAAAGCAAACTCGTATAAAATAAATTTCTCCAAACCAAGCCTATCTTATAGGAGAGGATTACCTTTGTTGCGTGCCCTTGTTAATCCCGCTTATCCCTTTTGTTTGTTGGATCTTTAGCACGTTCAAGTGTCCGTGCCTCTATATGTATCCACACGAGCAAGCTCTTGTCTCACAAAAGAAAACTAGAGGAGCTCTCCTTTACTTCTTGCTAGAGAAGTCCCTAAAGGAGAGGAAGCTAGGGAAAAAGAGAAGGGAAGAAGAAGACTACTCTTCTTGCTACACTCACAAAAGCCACACAACAATAAGCTCTCAAGCTCTCTCCAAGCCTCAAGCTCCCAACAACCACACTCCACCAAAAACCTCCTATGGCCGGCCACTCCATGGAGCCTTTTATAGGGTTGGAAAAACCCTTCCACCTCCTTCACATTCAATGCAATCCATTGCATTGAGACACACTCAAAAAGGATTTGGCTTCCTTGTTTGGCCGGCCACTTAAGGAGACAAAACCATTTTGTTTCCTTCCACCTTATCTTGCTTAGGTGGATGCTTAGGTGGCATGCTTATGTGGCATGCTTATGTGGCATTCTTATGTGGCATTCATGCATGTTGAATTAATCTTATTAATTCAATTAAGCTTATGTTATCATATTGAATTAATCTTATTAATTCAATTAAGCTTATGTTATCATATTGAATTAATCTTATTAATTCAATTAAGCTTATGTTATCATATTGAATTAATCTTATTAAATCAATAAGGTAACATATTGAATTAATCTCATTAAATCAATTAGCTAAAATTCTCATTAAGCTTAAAGTCCAAAAACCATTTTGTACTTAAGCTTATTCCCAAATTATTCTAGTCAAACTAGAATACTCTAATTCCTCTAATCATCATGCTCTTTGTGTGTGACCCTATAGGCTCTCATAACGTTGGCAGTGGACCTAAACTCTTTTAGATACACAAGCAATGAGCGACATCTAGCAATACATCATTGCTACCCAAGTTATGAGATAAGTCAAGATCCGACTAACCTTTCCATGACTACTATAATATATGACCGTGTCCTTCTATCCTTGATATCAGATTGACCAATGAGGCATAGACCATGTCATCCTCGATCAATCTATGTGTTTCTTGATCCCTGAGTAAACTAACTCAAACAAATGAGCTCAATATCTCATATTGACTGATTCGAGCATGGCCATGCATTTTAGTAGTTCTACTCAATCAAGGGGCCCACCGATATCTCTCTCGTCATATGAGAGGGATAGATCCCATCTACATCACTCACATCCCTCCGCACAATTTGTTATATACCCAGTAATCGCCTTTATGGTCCACCCTGTTACGGGTGACGTTTGACGATACCAAAGTACATAACTCCTTATGTAGGGAACCATAGTGACTTCAGGTCTTAGGACTATTCATACCAATAGTCACATGAGAAAGTTTATGACACTCATATAACGATCCATGAAACTTTCTCATGGCGGGTCAGTTCAGTATATATTCTCTAATATATACCCATGTGTCAACTTGATATCATATATCCATGACTTGTGAGATCAAGTCATCAATTGACCTACATGCTAGTCTTTATGTATTAATATTGCCCTTGCATATTAATACTTGACTAGGAACATTTAGAAAGTGTTCTCTACAGCCTCTCATAATCAATTCTGCCAATTGATGTGCTGTAGATAAGAACCTACTTTTCTAGGGCATTACTATATTTAATTTAGCTGGCACAAGCAAGACTTAAATATAATAATCAATCCTTTGCCTTTATAGAATATGATACAAAATGTTCCCTATTCAACCATCACATGATTGGTTCTTAGGGCTATAACTAACAAGAAGTTCATCTCTGAACTTGATGTGGTCTCATCAATGATCCAAACATGTGTTTCACTGCTATCATCTTATCAGAGAGATCATCAGTAGGAATAAAATACAAATCGAGAAAATTCCCACTGAAAGGAACTTAGCGGATCCTTTGACTAAAGCATTACCTCAAAGTAAGTTTGAGGGTCATGTTAGTGCTTATGGTATTGGATACTATAGCGATTGGCATTAGGCCAAGTGGGAGTCTGTTAGTAATATATGAGAGATGTCCTAAGGCAATCGCCTTATGTATGAACCATTTATATGATAAATGAAGATTCGCTATTTGAGTATACATGTTTCATGTATTTGATTTGATCTTAAACTCATTTACTGAATGTCCACGATGCGATTCACAGCATGAGAGAATTTGTGATTGGATCACAACTAGTGAGTATCTCTACATGTGTAATTGTGATGTATCGGAATTATCCCTAGTCGATGAATTGATGGATCTGGACACCATCAATTCTGTCGAGACTAGCACGAGGTATACTCCTTGGTGTATCCAAGCAGCTGATTCTTACTGGCTGGAGACATTGTGATGTCCGGAGTTAATCGTGGATGCTAGTTATGGTAACTAGTTCATTGGAGTGACCAGCCGTAAGACTTCATATGGTTCTCTGCATATATAGATATGTCAATGAAGTTCTTACTGTGGCTTAAGTGCGATGTTCCTTTGACTTGCGGTATTCAAGTCATCTTGATCATGGAGACTTATGCTTTGACATCTTAAGCAAACATCTCCAAGGAGATGTGGACCCGGGATGATTGGGTATAAGTCAAAGTGATCGAAGGTGTTTGAATAGCCTATAAAGGATTCACCACTCCTTGCGAGGAGATGTATACCCATGGCCTCTCGTCGGATTGTTACTAAAGTCTTTGGCCAAAGCATTACATGTTTAGAGTAAGGTACTCTTCGATACATGTGGAGTAACTAGAATCCGTAGGATGAGGAAATGATACTTGGGCTAGGTGTGACGTAGTCAGCCTAGTGGGGACTGACACTATATACCATGTCCTGAACCAAGTGGGTATAAGATGAGTGAAGGGAATGGGGCACGATTCATTCGAGCTACTGAAGGGTTTCAGAAATAGTTCTGGATCAACCGTTGATCTTTTCGGTTAATTGGGGATCATGATGTACTACTAGGTGTCACTCATGATCGTTCTATAATTAATGGTTAATTATCGACGACCAACATAAACCGAGAACCTATTTGGTCACACGCACAACGAGCGTAATCCAAAGGATTTAAAACGAGCTTGAGAATGAGATTCTCAGACCGAGAGAAACTAGGTTTGGTTGGACCAAACATGAAGCGAGCATGAAATCGTTTCAGTCGCAATGGAAGCGTGGATGGGCCGTGTCTTATGAAGACATAATGGATGGACCAAAATGGTTTGGTTCTAATCCAATGGATGAGAATAAACCAAAGGGTTTGGGTTATATTAAACGAATGAACCAAAGGTTGGTTCGGTTCGTTTTAACTTAAAATAAACCATCATGGTTTGGTTTATTTTAACTTATCTTAATGGAGCGGGTTAACGGGCTTTATGGATATGATCCATTAACCATTAAGAGAATTAGTTCTCTATAAAATAGGGCTTAAACCCTAATCCAAAACCCTAATTTTGGAGTTGCCGCCCAACCTAATTATGCCGCCCCCTCCATCTTCTCTCCTAGTCGGCGCCAACCCTTGGTGTGCCGCCGCCCAGCTTTTGTGCCGCCGTCCAAGTCATTGCCGGTGACCAAGCTTCAGCCGGTGAACCCTCCGGCGACCCTCCGGTGATCTCCTATAGGTTTGGCATCAAGGTGAGCCTTTTCTTCCCTTGGTTGGTCGGCGCCTATCTCCTCCACCAAGCTGTCCAGTTTTCTGGACAGCTTCTTCTCCTCTCGTCGGAGCGTCGTTTGGACGACGGTTAGAGCTCCGACAGCGGCTAACTTACCGGGGATTCGATCTCCGGTAATCCTTTGAGGTGGAGGACGAAGGATTCGTCAATTGGTTGACGAATACCTCTCCGGAGAAGCGAGTTTTGAGAACTCGTTTTAGGATCCGAATTTGGATTCGGATCGTGATCATCTCTCGATCACGTCGTCTTCAACACGAGGCTAGTAACCCGTACGAAGACGAAGCTCGTGACTTAGCGAAGTAATCCCGAGGAACTCGGCGTGGATACAGATAGAGACGATTCTAGCGAGGATCGTTCCGGTTGATGCAGTTCCCGCTACACGTCATACGAAAGGTATAACATAGATAAATTTCCTTTTATTGCAAATTTAAATTTATGGTTATGTCTACACTTATTGTAATATGCATGCGTGTGTTGTGTGTGTTGTAATAAATGTAGATTTATTATTTTTATTGCTTCCGCTGTGCTCATGTTTGCGAAACATGATCGAACACACACACGCCGCGTGCCGGAAACCCAACATGTTTTTGATTCGTCACTGAAGGGAATTACTTCTCGCTTCGGTCGCTTGTGCATAGTGATCCTATCACACATCCTCGGATTAAAAGTTTATCAACTAAAACTAATCCGGATGGAGATGGATTACCCAAGCAACCGATTCATCATCGTGGTATTCAATTTGAGTAGTTGTTTGAACAAACTTATTGTTCAATCAACCTAACTCTTTTTTCTCGATTAGCCGCGGAATAGATGATGAATGGATCGTCAGTTTTTGTATTTATCATCGGGGTCCATGATAATCAATAACATACAAAAATACAAGAAAACACTAATCAAAGTTGAACAAGATTATACCTCTTGTTTTACCTCTTGATCTTCTATTATATTCCTATCCTCTTCTTGGACGTCGTGTGGGTGATGATCTTCCAAGAGTCGAAGCCTCATAGATCACGTGTCTTCCCTTCCTTGTTCGCTCTGAACAAGGGAAGACCAAACTCCCTTCTTCTCCTTGCTTGTGTTGACCACCAACCACCAAGCTTGGTGTCCGCCGGCCCTTAGGAGAGGGAGAGGGTGTGCTGGCAAAGAGAGCTCTCTTGTTGCCGCCGGCCAAAGGAGAGGAAGAAGGTGGCACTGCCGGCCCTAGGAGAAGAAGAGGGTGCACCGGCCAAGAGAGAATGAAGGAAAAGGAAACCCTAGAACCTCTTATGCCACCGACCAAAGAGACAAAACCCTAGCACCACTTCTATTCCTTCCTAGCATCCAATCTCTTCCTAGCCGCCCAAGCCTTTCCCACCACCTTTTATAGATCTAGGCCTCATGAGGTATTTATAATACGCTATAATAAGGACCATGAGAAGGAGTTGGATCTTGACCACCTAATAGATCCGAACCACACAAAACCCGATCCATTAATGATGATCCATTCCACTAAAGGATCATCATTGATCTACCTCACCAACTCCCATAAATAAATATGAGCTCCACATATTATTTGTACAAAATATCTCTCCATGTTGAAGATATAGAATGCCCATTAATTAATTAAATTACTGACAATTTAATTAATTAATATCTAACTCCATGAGTAGTACCACTCATCCTTATCATCATGTTGGACCAAGTCCACCTATAGGATTTACATGATGAATTTTATGAGCTCCTTAAAGAGACATCAACATCCTAGTATATAGAACACAGTTTCCTCATATAATCAATGGCACACTATGTAAATAATATTATTTCTCAACTTACCAGGCTTATCGATTTAATACATAAATCTCGTCCATTGGTAAATCAAAGAAATAAATACTAAGTACATGTGTCCGTTATTATATCGGGATTAAGAGCATGTACACCATAATATCTGAGGTCCAATTCAATTATATACTCAGTATAAATTGAATCACCTCTAAATTGGTCATGCTAAATACACACAAAGTGTACTAGTGTAATTCTATGGTCAAGATAAACCAATACCAAATTACACTACAACTATGCTAATAGTTTGTCCAAAACCATCTTGGTTTTGAGCCTCTACTTATACTCTACAAGGAACTGATAACATGATCTTCTGTGCGACACCACACACCATGTTATCTACAATGTAAAGTATCAGACAATATACATAAATATAAACTGCAAACAATGATCATGTGATTATTATTTCAAAATGAAGATGTTCATACAAAGGCTAGGCTTTTAGTATACATCCCAACAATCTCCCACTTATATTAAAAGACTATGCTGCCATCAAACTGCCATACATCTGATTCCCATTCCCTTCACATGCCTATCATAAGCTCTCGCTGGAAGGGCCTTAGTGAAAGGATCTGCTAGGCTATCCTCTGATGCAATCTTGGCTACAACAACTTCTCCTCGCTTTACGATCTCTCGTATCAGGTGGTACTTGCGCTCTATGTGTTTACTTGATTTATGGGCTCGTGGTTCCTTCGAGTTTGCAACTGCACCACTGTTATCACAATAAATTGTGATAGTTCTGGGCAAACTAGGAATCACATCCAAGTCCATCAAGGAGTTCCTAAGTCAAACAACTTCTTTGGCTGCCTCAGAGGCTGCCACATACTCATCTTCCATGGTGGAGTCCACCATGCATTTCTGTTTGGCACTCCTCCATACAATGCCTCCATCTCCCAAAGTAAACACAAAAACCGAGGTAAACTTACTGTTATCCCTATCTGATTAGAAGTAAGAATCTGCGTAACTCACAGAAAGTAATTGATCTGCCTGGTATACCAACATATAATCCCTAGTCCTTCTCAGGTACTTCAATATATGCTTTACCGTAGTCCAATGTTCCTGTCCTAGATTACTCTGATATATGCTAACCATGCCCATGGAAAAGCAAATATCCAGTCTCGTACATAACATACCATACATGAGGCTTCCTACCGTCGAAGCATAAGGAACCACCTTCATCTCCTCTATCTCCTTTGATGTTCTAGGACACATCTCTTTAGATAAAGGTACTCCATGCCGAAAAGGTAGAAAATCTTTCTTAGAGTTTTGCATGCTAAAATTGAGCTAAAATAGTGTCTATGTATAAAGTTTGAGATAAACATAACATCCTTTTCTTGTGATTCCTTATAACTTTGATCCCAAGGATGTGTCCCACTTCTCCCAAGTCCTTCATATCAAATTGTTTGGGTAACCATACCCTTACGTCTGATAACACTTTTACATTTTTGCCAATGAGCAAAATGTCATCTATGTATAGTACAAGAAATACCACTATGTTTCCGTCACATCTCTTGTATACACTAGACTCATCCGGACTTTGAATAAATCCATATGACTGGATTACCTCATCAAAGCGGATGTTGCAAGACCTCGAAGCTTGCTTCAATCCATAAATGGACCGATTAAGCTTGCACACAAGATCCTCTTTGCCCTTTGCAATGAATCCCTCTGGTTGCTTCATATAGATGTTTTCTTCAAGACTTCCATTAAGAAAAGTTGTCTTGATATCCATCTGCCAAACCTCATAATCCATATGAGTAGCAATAGACAAGAGATTCTAGATAGACTTAAGCATGGCTACCAATGAAAAAGTCTCCTCATAATCGATACCCTCTTTCTGAGTATACCCTTTCGCAACAAGCTTTGCTTTGAAGGTCTCTATCTTCCTGTCTGATCCTCTCTTTCTTTTATAGATCCACTTGCATCCAATGGCTTTTATATCATTGGGTGGCTCTACTAGCTCCCAGACCTGATTTGAATCCATAGATTCTATCTCAGAATTCATCGCCCTTTGCCAAGATACCGTATCTTTATCTTGGAGTGCCTCGTCATATGTCCAGCGATCAGGTTCATGTTCACCTGATTAGAAGATTCTTTCAAGAACATAAATCTATCAGGTTGTCTAACAACCCTCCCACTCTGATGAGGTATCACCTATGTATCCTCTATCACACGGTGCAGTCACTTGTGGTATGTCCTCTTGTCTTGTTGGTACTGAAGTAGTGACTTCCCCTCTTAATTCCTCTAAAACAATCTTGCCCATGGGCTTGTGGTTCATCACATAGTCTTCCTCTAAAATCGGGCATTCGTGCTAACGATTACCCTCTGATCTCTAGGACTATAGAACAAACCACCTTTCGTTCCTCTAGGATAGCCTACGAACAAGCACACTTCTATACGAGATTTTAACTTACTTGCATCTCCCTTCAGCACATGTGCTGAACTACCCCAAATCTGAATATGTCTCAGACTAGGCTTTCGCCCAGTCCACAATTCTGTGGGAGTAGAAGGTACTGATTTAGATGGTACCAATTTCAGAATATCCACTATAGTATCCATAGCATACACCAGAACAAATCTGGTAACTCAAAATAACTCATCATCGATCTAACCATCTCCATAAGAGTCCTATTCCTTTGTTCCGCCACACCATTCTGCTGGGGTGTACTAGGTGCAGACAGTTGGGATTCAATCCCAGCCTCTGATAAGTAACTCCTATACTCTCCCAAGAGGTACTCTCCACCACAATCAGATCATAGTGTCTTGATACTTTTACCTTGACGTTTCTCCATATCTGCCTTGAATTCTTTGAACCTGTCAAAGCATTCAGACTTGTGGCGCGTCAAGTAAATGTATCCATATCTTGAATAATCATCTATAAAAGAGATGAAATATTCAAAACCACCTCTAGCCAGCATAGACATAGGACCAGACAAATCAGAATGAACCAATTCTAACAAATCTTTGGCTCTATACCTCTTGGCCTTAAAAGGCCTCTTGGTCATTTTACCTTTCAAGCAAGATTCGCAAGTTGGGAAATCTACCACCACCAATGAACCTAAAGGTCCATCGGCAATCAACTTTTGAATTGTACTCAGGTTAATATGACCTAACCTTAGATGTCAAATATATGTTTGGTTCATTTTCGAAGGTTCTTTTCTATTATTAGATTTAGAAGATGAGTTATTTATTTCTATTTGCATCGTGGGAGCTTTTTGTTCAAGAGTGTATAAATTTCTTACCAATGCACCAGAATAGATATTCTCCCTATTCCTTTTTATAACAACTCTATCATTAAAAGAAATAGAATATCCATCCAAAACAATTTAGAAACTGAAATCAAATTCATTCTAAATGAAGGTACATGAAGGCAATTTCTCAAAAACAAAGTTTTATTCATATCAAAAGATAAATAAACATCTCTCACTGTAATAGCCGCCACCTTCATAGCATTGCCCATGTAGACAGTAATCTCCTCCTGAGCTAGTCGTTTGGTTTCCTAGAACCCCTACAAAGAATTGCAGATATGATCAATGGCTCCCATATCTACACACCAGGTACTGGTAGATAACACCGCTAAACATGTTTCAACGACTAGACTAAAAGATATACCTTTGTTCTATTTGCGGTTGGGACAGTCCACCTTCCAATGTCCAGTCTGGTTGCAAGTGAAGCACTTGCCTTTCAGCTTCTTCACTCCTGCCTAAGATCCTCCCGCCACCTTTACTATACCTTGTTTCTTCTTCTTCTTTCCTTTCGGCTTAGAAGTAGAAACCTTCTGAGCAACCATGGCCTGAGCACTCTGATGAAAAAGCCCCTCTGTTGCATGGAGTTCTATCAAAATCTCTGCCAACGAATACAACATCTTATTCATGTTGTAGTTCAGGCGAAACTGCTCAAAACTTTTAGGCAGAGATTAGAGAATGATATCGATGTGGGTTTCCCCATCGATCTCCTCTCTAAGGACTTCCATCTCATTCAAATGAGCCATCATCTTGACAACATGATCTCTCATGGGTGTTCCCTCAATCATGGTGGTTGTCATCAAGTTCCTCATAGCTTCCTGCCTAGCAGCCCAATTCTGGTGTCTGAAAAGTTCCTTGAGATTGACCATCATGTCATAGGCAGTATTCATGGCCTAATGCTGATGTTGCAATACATTTGACATAAAAGTCAAAATGTTACACCGCACCATCTCATCAGTCTTGATCCACTTCCTATAACTCTTTTTCTTCTTTTCACCAGAATCATCTGTAGGCTTAGGAGGACACTCTTCGAGGAGTACATATTTGTACTCCTTAGCAGTCAAGACAATCTCCAAATTCCTTTTCCAATCAACATAATTATGGCCAGTAAGTTTTTTTTCTTTTAGAATCATTGCAAGTGGGTTGAAAGCCATTTTGAAAAACCTAAGAATCAAAGTGATCAAAATATTAGATTTCAAAAATTTATTGATTCCTCAAACAATAAAATTTTAAAATCAACCAACACCTCAAAACAACGAACGAGAATATCATATGCCATGATTGTGTGGACGTATACGAATTCTACATTTGTATGAGGAGGTTTTACCCATTAATTTTATTATCCTGTCAACCTTACTTTTTGACAAATAAAATTAATAGTTGGTTTCTATTTGACCCTACAAATAAAAACAGTGACTCTGATGGGGAGGATACTTTTATTTGCATCTAAGTGTTTACCATTACCCAATACTAAGGCAATTACCTCGAATTATGTGCCTTTCATGGGGAAGTACACACACTCCTAAATAATTTCCTATAACCATATTTGACCTAGTGATCCGCAAAACAAACTCATTCGATATGGAGGAAGGCACTCAGAGCCAACGAGCAAGTTTGTTCACATCACATGTCAAATTGTAATGGAGGCCGCAGGGATTTAAAAATATCCCTCTCCCACTTAATAATTTAAAATTGAGGAATTTTCACACAACATGTATATCAAACAATAAACAATAAACATGAAAAAACTTTCCAACTATTATGGATTTTGTTTTCCAATATGCTCCCCGTCGTGTCACCATCTCATCCGCTCCTCCCTTTACCATGCTCTAACCATAAGGGGATCTGAGCCGAGATAAACTATTTTAATTTATATCCATCGATCCTATACTCCATGAAGGAGTGTACAACATCTCTAGATCGAAAGTAAATTAAAATGAGCAGCTAAATAGTGTCATATTTTATTACAAAAAATTAAATACTAATTAGCCTTGTCAACCCCGAGGATTCAAATAAATAATTACAATCCCACACATACAATCACATACATTCATATAGCCATAATAGTTGGATCTTATGCTTGCAAGCAAAAAGTTAGCCTACGCACTGTTAGTGAAAGCCCTAGAGTCAATCATGTGATGATTGTTGTATGGATTTTATTGTATCATATTCCTATTTATAAAGGCATGGTTATTATATTTACTTGTATTGGTGCCAAATAACTAAGTATGATACTGTCATTGAGTAGAAGGTTCTTATCTATATCAATCGATTGGTTGAATCGATAATGAGATGATATAAAGGACACTACTCTTAATCATTCCTAGTCAAGTATTAACATTCAGGGACAATGTTAATGCGTAGAGACTAGCATGTAGGTCAACACGATGACTTGATCTCACAAGTCATGGATATGAGATATCAAGTTGACACATGGGTATGCATTGGAGAATGTATACTGAATGACCCGCCATGAGAAAGTATCATGGATCGTTATATGAGTGTCATATACTTTCTCATGTGACTATTAGTCCTTGGACCTAAAGTCACCATGGTTCCCTACATAAGGAGTTGCATACTTTGGCTTCGTCAAATGTCACCCGTAAATGGGTGGACTATAAAGGCGATTACTGGGTATGTAACAAATTATACGAAGAGATGTGAGTGATGTAGATGAGATATATCCCTCCTATATGACGGGAGTGACATCGTTATTCTTGATAGAGTGAGACCACGAAGTGCATGGCCAAGCACAAATGAGTCAATATGAGATATTGAGCTCATTTGATTAGAGTGAGTCTACTTGAAGTTCAAGATATAGATTGTACCGAGGATGACACGGTCTATGCCTCGATTGGTCAATCTAGATGTCAAGGATAGAGGGACATTATCACATCTTATGTTTCTAAATCGGTTTAGGAGCATTTCCAATGTTACAAGAACCTATAGGGTCACCCATAAAGGGCAATTAGATGGAGATTAGGTTCATATGATGAACCATGAGGATTAGGTTCATGGGATGTGTTAGTAATATATGAGAGATGTCCTAAGGCAATCGCCTTATGTATGAACGATTTATATGATAAATGAAGATTCACTATTTGAGTATACATGGTTTCATGTATTTGATTGGATCTTAAACTCATTTACTGAATGTCCGCGATATGACTCACAGCATGAGAGAATTTGTGATTGGATCACAACTAGTGAATATCTCTACATGTGTAATTGTGATGTATCGGAATTATCCCTTGTCGATGAATTGATGGATTTGGACACCATCAATTCTGTCGATACTAGCACGAGGTATACTCCTTGGTGTATCCAAGCAGCTGATTCTCACAGGTTGGAGACATTGTGATGTCCGGAGTTAATCGTGGATGCTAGTTATGGTAACTAGTTCATTGGAGTGACCAGTCGTAAGACTTCATATGGTTCTCTGCATATATATAGATATGTCAATGAAGTTCTTACTGTAGCTTAAGTGCGATGTTCCTTTCACTTGCGGTATTCAAGTTATCTTGATCATGAAGACTTATGCTTTGACATCTTAAGCAAGCATCTCTGAGGAGATGTGGACCCGGGATGATTGGGTATAAGTCGAAGTGATCGAAGGTGTTTGAATAGCCTATAAAGGATTCACCACTCCTTGCGAGGAGATGTATACCCATGGCCTCTCGTCGGATTGTTACTAAAGTCTTTGGCCAAAGGATTACATGTTTAGAGTAAGGTACTCTTCGATACATGTGCAGTAACTAGAATGCGTAGGATGAGGAAATGATACTTGGGCTAGGTGTGACGTAGTCAGCCTAGTGGGGACTGACACTATAGACCATGTCCTGAACCAAGTGGGTATAAGATGAGTGAAGGGAATGGGGCACGATTCATTCGAGCTACTAAAGGGTTTCAGAAATAGTTCTGGATCAACCGTTGATCTTTTCGGTTAATTGGGGATCATGATGTACTACTAGGTGCCACTCATGATCGTTCTATAATTAATGGTTAATTATAGACTGCCAACATAAACCAAGAACCTATTTGGTCACACGCACAACGAGCGTAATCCGAAGGATTTAAAACGAGCTTGAGAATTAGATTCTCAGACCGAGAGAAACTAAGTTTGGTTGGACCAAACAAGATGCGAGCATGAAATTGTTTCAGTCGCAATGGAAGCATGGATGAGCCGTGTCTTATGAAGACATAACGGATGAACCAAAATGGTTTGGTTCTAATACAATGGAGGAGAATAAACCAAAGGGTTTGGTTTATTTTAAATGAATGAACCAAAGTTGGTTCGGTTCGTTTTAACTTAAAATAAACCATCATGGTTTTGTTTATTTTAACTTATATTAATGGAGCGGGTTAACGGGCCTTATGGTTATGATCCAATAACCATTAAGAGAATTAGTTCTCTATAAAAGAGGGCTTAAGGGTTTGTTAAGCTCTAATCCAAAAAAATACTAGCCTTAAGTTGCCGCTCACCTCCTCCCCTTGGAGATTTCGGCGCCAACCCTCCTCCTTGCTGCCGCCCACCTTGAAGCTCCTTGGTCGGCATCCAGAAGGTGTTGACCTTCCCTCTTGCCGACGTTGAGCTGCTGCCGGAGGAGCTTCGGTGATCTTCCTTGGCTTCGGCGACAAGGTGAGCAAGTCGCTTTCCTTATTTGGCCGGCGCAAGGTCTCCACCAAGAGCATTTATATGTTGGATCTTTGAGCAATGACATTTATATGTTGGACGTATCCAGTGACATTTTCAATATCGAAGCGAGCAACAAGCGTGCTTGAAAGGATGATCAATTAGACTCCTACATGTGGCATTGTCGTCTTGGCCATGTAAGCAAGAAACGCATGTCCGAATTACACCGATGTGGAATTCTGGAATCGTTTGAATTGGATTCATACGATACATGCGAATCATGCTTAAAAGGCAAGATTACTAAGTTACCTTTTAATGGAAAAGGTGAACAAGTGGAAGAGTTACTAGGTCTAATACATACTGATGTATGTGGACCTATGTCAACTCAAGCTTTAGGAGGCTATAGCTACTTCATTACCTTCACCGATGATCACTCCCGGTTTGGGTATGTGTTCTTGATGAAACACAAGTCTGAAGCCTTTGAAAGGTTCAAAGAATTCAAAAATGAAGTAGAGAAACAACATGACAAGAGTATTAAAATACTTCGATCAGATCGAGGTGGTGAATACTTAAGTCAAGAGTTTCTTGATTATCTAAGAGACAATGGCATATTATCTCAATGGATTCTGCCATATACACCACAGCATAATGGTGTATCTGAGAGGCGTAACTGGACCTTGTTGGACATGGTCAGGTCAATGATGAATCATGCGAATCTTCCCAAGTCCTTTTGGGGATATGCACTTCAGACAGCTGTTTACTTGTTAAACAGAATGCCAACCAAGGTAGTCTCTACTACTCCATATGAGATATGGAATGGTAAGAAACCTCATGTATCTTACTTGAAGATATGGGGTTGTCCGACATTATGAAGCGGACTGTATCAGACAAATTGGATGCTAAGTCTGATAAATGTCTATTTATTGGATACCCTAAGGAAACAAGGGGTTACCAATTCTATCATCCTGTGGAACAAAAGGTGTTTGTTTCAAGGCATGTTGTGTTTCTAGAGAAAGAGTTTCTCTTGCAAGAAAATAGTGGGAGTGTCGTCGAGCTTGAGGAGGCTCGAGAGACTCAAATAGACATTGATGTGATACCTGGTGAAGCACAACAGTCGATAACTCATAGTGATGAGCAATCGGCTGGACCTACTGTAACACCACATCTTCGTAGATTTGGTAGAACATGCAACATTCCTGAGAGATATGGATTTCTCGTAAGTGAATCGAATGACGTGTTACTCATTGATGATGAGGAGCCTACCAGTCATGAAGAAGTGCTAACAAGTTCAGAAAGGGATAAGTGGCTTGAAGCCATGAAGTCAGAAATGGATTCCATGTATGAAAACCAAGTTTGGAACTTGGTTGACCCACCTGAAGGCATCAAGCCTATAGGGTGCAAGTGGGTTTTCAAGAAGAAAACCGACATGGATGGTAATGTGATTACCTATAAAGCTAGATTAGTGGCAAAAGGATATCGTAAAAAACAAGGTGTTGATTATGACGAAACCTATTCGCCTGTAGCTATGCTTAAATCCATTCGGATGCTCCTGGCCATAGCGGCTCATTATGATTATGAGATATGGCAGATGGATGTGAAAACAACTTTCCTTAATGGAAATCTGCTCGAGGACGTGTATATGATACAGCCTGAGGGTTTCACATCAGTTGATAAAACCAAGGTATGCAAATTGCGACGGTCCATATATGGATTGAAGCAAGCATCCAGGAGCTGGAATATCTGTTTTGATGAGACGATCAAAAAGTTTGATTTCTCACAAAATCCAGATGAACCTTGTGTGTACAAGAAGGTTAGTGGGAGTGCAATCATGTTCCTAGTATTGTATGTCGATGACATATTACTTATAGGAAACGATGCTTCAATCTTACAGTCAGTTAAGGTTTGGTTATCCAAGACATTCTTCATGAAAGACCTGGGAGAAGCAACCTACATCCTCGGGATTAAGATCTATAGAGATAGATTGAAATGGTTGCTTGGTCTTTCACAGTCTACATATATAGACCGAGTGCTAAAGAGGTTTAGCATGTCGGAATCCAAGAAAAGTTTCCTACCCATCAGACATGGGGTACACCTTTCGAAGTCTATGTGTCCGCGCACAGAAGACGAGAGGATTTACATGAGTAAGATTCCCTATGCATCCGCAATAGGATCTATCATGTATGCTATGTTATGTACGAGGCCTGATGTATCGTATGCTCTGAGTGTCACGAGCAGATACTAGTCTGATCCAAGAATGGATCATTGGGTGGTTGTTAAGACGATCCTTAAGTAATTAAGAAGAACTAAAGATGTGTTCCTAATATATGGAGAAGGGGACATGGTGATACGCGGGTATAAAGATGCAAGCTTCCAGACAGACAAGGATGATTCCAGGTCTCAGTCTGGATACGTGTTCACCTTGAATGGGGGCGCAGTGAGTTGGAAAAGTTCCAAACAAGACACTGTAGCGGATTCTACCACTGAGGTAGAATACATTGCAGCTACAGAAGTAGCAAAGGAAGTGGTTTGGATCAAGAAGTTCATTTATGAACTTGGTGTGATTCCAGCCATTGTTGAAGCAATACCGGTCTACTGCGACAACAATGGAGCAATTGCACAGGCGAAAGAGCCAAGGTCTCATCAACGATCCAAACATGTGCTTCGCCGCTATCATCTTATCAGAGAGATCATCAATAGGAAAGAAATACAAATCGAGAAAATCCCCACTGAAAGGAACTTAGCGGATCCTTTGACTAAGGCATTACCTCAAAGTAAGTTTGAGGGTCATGTTACAGCTTATGGTATTGGATATCGTAGCGATTGGCATTAGGACAAGTTGGAGTCTGTTTGTAATATATGAGAGATGTCCTAAGGCAATCGCCTTATGTATGAACCATTTATATGATAAAAGAAGATTCACTATTTGAGTATACATGGTTTCATGTATTTGATTGGATCTTAAACTCATTTACTGAATGTCCGCGATACGACTCACAGCATGAGAGAATTTGTGATTGGATCACAACTAATGAGTATCTCTACATATGTAATTGTGATGTATCGAAATTATCCCTAGTCGATGAATTGATGGATTTGGACACCATCAATTCTGTCGAGACAAGCACGAGGTATACTCCTTGGTGTATCCAAGCAGCTGATTATCACTGGCTGGAGACATTGTTAGTGAAAGCCCTAGAGCTAATCATGTGATGATTGTTGTATGGACTTTATTGTATCATATTCCTATTTATAAAGGCATGGTTATTATATTTACTTGTATTGGTGCCAAATAACTAAATATAATAATGTCCTTGAGTAGTAGGTTCTTATCTATATCAGTCGATTAGTTGAATCGATAATGAGATGATATAGAGAACACTACTCTTAATCATTCCTAGTCGAGTATTAACATTCAGGGACAACGTTAATTCGTAGAGACTAGCATGTAGGTCAACATGATGACTTGATCTCACAAGTCATGGATATTAGATATCAAGTTGACACATGGGTATGCATTGGAGAATGAATACTGAATGACCCTCCATGAGAAAGTATCATGGATCATTATATGAGTGTCATATACTTTCTCATGTGGCTATTAGTATGACTATTAGTCCTTAGACCTGAAGTCACCATGGTTTCCTAAATAAGGCGTTGCATACTTTGGCTTCGTCAAATGTCACCCGTAAATGGGTGGACTATAAAGGCGATTACTGGGTATGTAACAAATTATGCAGAGGGATGTGAGTGATGTAGATGGGATCTATCCCTCCTATATGACAGGAGTGACATCGATATTCTTGATAGAGTGAGACCACGAAGTGCATGGCCATGCCCAAATGAGTCAATATGAGATATTGAGCTCATTTGATTAGAGTGAGTCTACTTGGAGTTTAAGATTTAGATTGTATCGAGGATGACACGGTCTATGCCTCGATTGGTCAATCTAGATGTCAAGGATAGAGGGACATTGTCACATATTGTGAGAGTCACAAAGGTGATGTTGGAGCTCAACATTCTTGTAACATGGGTAGCAATGAAGTGTTGCTAGATACCGCTCATTGCTTATGTTCCTAAATCGGTTTAGGGACATTGCCAACGTTACAAGAACCTATAGGGTCACACACATAAGGGCAATTAGATGGAGATTAGGTTCATATGATGAACCCTGAGGATTAGGTTCATGGGATGAACCAAATTGGATTAAGAGTAATCCAAATTAGACTAATTGAGTTAGACTCAAGTTGATTCAAGTGTTGAATGAGTCTAATTTAGATTTGATTCATCAAATCAATTTAAATTAAATGAATAGAGATTCATTAAATTAAATTGACTTGAATCAAATGGTTGGATTTGATCAATCATGGGAGATAAGAGGTGAAGTTTGACTTGACTTGAGAGGGAAGATGAAAGGTCAAGTTTGACTTGACCAAATGTCATGTCATGATGATGACTTGGCATGGACGGCCAATGATGATGTTCCACATCATCATGGGGTGCCACCTCATGAGGGAGACCTAGAGCCATTGGCTCTTGGAGTTACATGCATGCATGTAACCCCCTTATAGTGGGTTATGGATGATGTGAAGTTAAGTGGTGTAACTTCATCTTCTTCCTCTTCTCTTACCTCAAGCTCTCTCTTCCTCATCTGGCCATGAAAGTCCAAGGGGTGCTAGCACACTCTAAGGTGTTTTTCTCCACCATTTGTCCGTGTGGATACTTGTAGAGGAGTGTACACTTGACACTCTCGAGTTCCGGCGAACCTTTTGGACGAGTGGAATTTGCGAAGAGCGTCGCATCGAGGGTAACTTCTTATCATGTAGATCTAGAGTAGATCTAAAGGTATTAAACACATACATGTTAGTTTTATATTTTATACTTCACACGGATCCGTGGCCGGGGATTCCGAGGTTTCCGCAACGCAAAAAGCCATTTTTGCGGCTCGGAAAAACCCAACAGTGGTATCAGAGCCACGTGCGAAGCATGTATGTGTTTCATTTTTGTAATTTTTGTATTAGATATAAAAATTACAGATTTATATGTTTCTGTAAATTTCCTAATTTTATAGAATTTTTGGGTATTTTACTCAAAGAGTCAAAGCAACAAGTGTTGGGACACTTGTAGGCTTCAACCGTCGAGAAAAACTCTCCGAAATGGCGATTTCTCGCTTTAGGTTTTTGGGACAGCGACTTAAGTCGCTGTAGGATCACAGTAGGGACACTCGCAAAGTTAATTTTGCGAGTATGGGTGCTGCCCCTATCCCCGAAAGGGGCTTTGTCCCGCGATCGCGCCCGGAAACCGCTTAGCGGGACCGTTACGGAGAGGTGACTCATTAATTTGAAAAAAAAAAATAGGAAAAAATATAGAAATTTCTATAAAAAATACATAATTCTGTGATTGTCATGGCCCAATGACCACAATTTGATTGGATTATGTATGTTGTAATTCATAATACGACTTGCATACCGTTTTGTGGTTGTGCGTGTTGTATAGTGTATGCGACCTGTGCGTCGTACCTCTTTTTTTTTATATTCTAGTTGTAAATAGTTTTAGACTCGAATGTAACTCGAGTTTCATATTTGTAATGTACAAAAATGGAGCGGTGGAAAGTCCACTTGAAGACGAGGTTACGAGAAGGGTGACGACGACACATGGCGGTCAAAGGAAGCGCTTGGGGAAGCCGCTAGCCTTAGGTTGACCGTCCGATCTTCTCATTGGCTTGAGAAGATTGTAGTAGGGCCATGACTATATCACATTTAATTATATATATATATATATATATATATATATATATGTTGATATATATATATATATATATATAATTTATTTTGCTTGTATGTATGTGATGCATGCTAGTAGAATAATGATTGTATGTATATGATGCATGCTTGGATAATTTTCTTGTATGTATATGATGCCTGCTAGAATAATGAATGTATGTATGTGATGCATGCTAATATAGGATAATAAAGGCCTAAATGCGTATAAGATACACATTACGATTAGATTAGATCATAATCGAATAAACTCGAAAATACCTACCGAGCCTTGATACCCATCACTACCTCGATCATTTGTTATTGTTGAATCTGCCAAAGCAGAGCAACACATATTATCTTGGTAGGGTGCGGAGGGACAATCTTGGTCCCGCCTATCATGCTTGGGTTAGAGT
The DNA here is from genome assembly GCA_025175895.1 of Wurfbainia villosa. Classification (NCBI taxonomy): domain Eukaryota; kingdom Viridiplantae; phylum Streptophyta; class Magnoliopsida; order Zingiberales; family Zingiberaceae; genus Wurfbainia; species Wurfbainia villosa. Next base: position 28,483,235 of record CM045992.1, on the reverse strand, counting down.
AAGCTCAATTAGATTGAGCAAAACTAGTTAACTCAATTAGATCGAGTAGAACTATAGGCATATTCCAATCGTTGGAAAGATAGGTTAAGATCGCACTTACACTAAATCTTGGGCGATTTAGCCAAAGCTAACTCAAGGTCTTTTGTAAATGTGGGTCTTGATCCTATAAACAAGAGTTGCATAGAGATGTAATCGGTAATGTATTACCCACCGATCGTACTAAGTCTTGGGCGATTTAGCCAAAGCTAACTCAAGGCTTAGTATGATGTGGATCTTGTCCCGCAAGAATTATAGCTAGTTTGTATGAATCTAGTAATGTGGTTTGACCACATCAATAACTCGATTCTATAAAGTTCCTATAATTCAGTGGGATCATCATTTGATTAAAGGCCTAATTAAATGATAAAAGGAATATGATATTAATTCTCTGCATTGTATATTGTAGATAACTATGTCGACAAACACGAACACTCTCTCTCTGCATTCTATCCTTGAGAAGGACAAGCTCAATGGAGCGAATTTCCTAGACTGGTACAGGAACCTGAGAATTTTTCTCACCCAAGAAAGGAAGTTGTACGTCCTGGAGCAGCCCATTCCGGAGGCACCTCCTGCCACTGCCTCGCGAGTTGACAAAGATGCTTACAAGAAGCATCAAGATGATGCATTAGATGTGTCATGTCTAATGCTCGCGACCATGAACTCTGAGCTTCAGAAGCAACATGAGTTCATGAATGCTTATGATATGGTTGGACATCTTCGTCAACTATATCAAGGAAAAGCAATGCATGAGAGATATAAAGTCTCTAAGGCATTGTTTGGGTCTAAAATGCAAGAAGGGACTCCCGTAGGTCAATATATACTCAAGATGATTGGGTACGTAGAAAACCTACAAAGGCTGGGATTCCCACTTGGCCAAGAGCTGGCCACTGACCTGATCTTGCAATCTTTGCCACAAGCCTTCAATCAATTTGTCATGAATTATAACATGAATGAAATTGATAAGCCATTGCCTGAAATGCTCAGCATGTTGAGAACTGCTGAGTTTAACCTTATGAAGGGAAAATCTGACACCATTTTGATGGTGCACAAGAAGAAAGGCAAGGGCAAGCCTAAAGGTAAGGGAAAGTCCCAAGCCAAGGGCAAAGGCAAAGAACTTAAACCCAAAGGAGGGGTAGCCAAGGAAGGGGCTTGCTTCCACTGCAAGGAAGCTGGACACCGAAGCGAATCGCAGCTTATCTGAAGATCTTAAGAAGAAAGAAGTGAGACTTCTACTTGGTATAAATGTTATAGAAGTCAATCTATCTATTTCTTCATCATGGGTATTAGATACGGATGTGCATCTCACATTTGTACCAATGTGCAATGAGAAATAACAGGGGCATTGACAAAGGCGAGGTGGACCTCGAGTAGGCAATGGAGCAAGAGTTCTTTGTTGTTCTTGTAGGAACTTATGATCTATCTCTCGCCCTCTGGGCTTGTATTAGAATTAGATGAATGTTGTTATGTGCTGCCTTAACCAAGAACATCATTTTGATTTCTTGTTTGGACAAGAAAGGTTTTCATTTATAATAAAGAACAAATGTTGTTCAGTTTATTTAAATGATATGTTCTATTGTAGTGCACCTCTAATGAACGGACTCTACTTTCTAGACTTAGAGAGCCCTATCTATAACATAAGTACCAAGAGGTTCAAGTCAAATGAGTTGAACGAAACCTATCTCTGGCATTGTCGCAGGTCACATAAATGAGAGTCGCTTATCTTAGCACCATAAGGATGGGCTGCTAGACTAATTTGATTTTGAATCATATGAGACATGCGAGTCTTGCCTTTTAGGCAAGATGACCAAGACACCCGTTAGTGGACATAGCGAAAGAGAAACAGATATGTTAGGACTTATACATAGTGATGTATGTGGTCCTTTCAATATTGCTGCTAGAGGTGGTTCCAGGTACTTCATTACATTTATTGATGACTTGAGTAGATATGCTTATGTGTATCTTATGACACATAAATCAGAATCCTTTGAAAAGTTCAAAGAATTCTAGAATGAAGTACAAAACCAGCTTGGCAAGAGTATTAAGATACTTCGATCAGATCGAGGTGGTGAATACCTTAGCCATGAGTTTCGTGACTATCTAGCTGAGTGTGGGATTCTATCCCAACTCACTCCTCTGGAACACCACGTGGAATGGTGTATCGAAAGGAGGAATCGTACCTATTGGATATGGTACGATCTATGATGAGTCACAGATCTTCCTATATCCTTTTGGGGATATGCTCTAGACACAGCCTTTACCCTTAAGCAGTGTACCATCCAAGGTGTGATAAAGACACCATATCGATATGGGACGGGGAAAAATCCCAAGATGTCTTTCATGAGGATTTGGGGTTGTGAGGCTTCGTTCGACGTCAAGTCTCGGACAAGCTGGACCCAAATCCGATAGGTGCTATTTTGTTGGATATCCCAAGGATAAAGGGATATTACTTCTACATTCGATCGGCTACAAAGTGTTTGTGGCAAAGACTGGGGTTTTTCTAGAAAGGGATTTTGTTTCTAGAAAAACTAGTGGGAGTACCTTCGATCTTGAAGAAATTCAAGATAAGGACCATAGCACTGAGGCCTTGATGGAGGTTGAACAGGAACCACCAAGTGTTGTGGGTGATGAGGTTGTTGCACAAAGAGTTGTGGAACAACCACCTGTTCAAGTAGACCTACCTCTTCGTAGGTCTGATAGGGTACGTCGTCAGCCTGAGAGATACTCATTTCTCTTGTCTGACCATGATGATATTATGCTCATTGAGAATGAGCCTACCTCCTATCAGGAAGCTGTGATGAGCCCAGATTCTGAGAAATGGCTAGAGGCCATGAGATCCGAGATGGAATCCATGTACACCAACCAAGTATGGACTTTGGTTGATCCACCTGAAGGGGTCAAACCCATTGGGTGTAAGTGGGTCTTTAGGAGAAAGACTGACATGGATGGACTTACACATACCTATAAGGGCCGATTGGTGGCTAAAGGTTTCAAGCAAATTCATGGTATTGACTATGATGAAACCTTTTCTCCAGTGGCGATGTTTAAGTCCATTCGGATCTTGCTTGCTATTGCAGCATACCACGATTATGAGATCTGGCAGATGGATGTCAAAACCGCGTTTCTGAATGGAAACTTACTCGAGGATGTGTACATGACACAACCTGAGGGTTTTGTAGATCCACAGCATACTGGGAAGGTATGCAAGCTGCAAAGGTCCATTTATGGGCTAAAGCAAGCTTCTCGGAGCTGGAATCTTCGATTCGATGATGCGATCAAACAGTTTGGTTTCATCAAGAATGAAGATGAACCCTGTGTCTACAAGAGGGTTAATGGGAACACAGTTGTCTTCCTTGTATTGTATGTGGATGACATACTACTCATTGGGAATGACATCCCTTCGCTACAGTCTGTGAAGACTTGGCTGGGGACGTGCTTCTCAATGAAGGACTTAGGTGAAGCAGCCTGTATTCTAGGCATCAAGATCTATAGAGATAGATCTAAGAGATTGCTTGGCCTAAGTCAGAGTACATACATTGACACGGTATTACTACGGTTTGCCATGCAGAATTCCAAGAAGGGACTTCTGCCGATGTCACATGGTGTGAGTCTTTCGAAGACTCAAAGTCCCTCTTCTAGAGAGGAGAGAGACCGCATGGATAAGATCCCTTACGCATCTGCTATAGGATCTATCATGTATGCCATGATATGTACTCGTCCTGATGTCTCATATGCTTTGATCATGACGAGTAGGTACCAGTCAGATCCAGGTGAGCATCACTGGATAGCAGTCAAGAATATTCTTAAGTACTTAAGAAGGACTAAAGAATATTTCTTGATATGTGGAGGCGATGAGGGGCTAGCTGTAAAGGGTTACAGTGATGCCAACTTCCAAACTAACCACGAAGATTATAGATCGCAGTCAGGGTTCGTGTTTTGCTTGAATGGTGGCGCTGTGAGCTAGAAGAGTTCCAAGCAGGACACAGTTGTTGATTCTACAACAGAGGCCGAATATATATCGGTGCTTCCATCTCATTCGAGAGATTATGGATAGAGGAGATGTGAAGATTTGCAGAGTACCCACAGAGGCTAACATCGCAGATCCCTTGACCAAGGCTTTGGCACAGAAAAAGCATGATGGTTACACTAGGTCATTGGGTATTAGATACTACGGTGATTGGCACTAGTGCTAGTGGGAGATTATTAGTGAAAGCCCTAGAGCCAATCATGTGATGATTGTTGTATGAACTTTATTGTATCATATTCCTATTTATAAAGGCATGGTTATTATATTTACTTGTATTGGTGCCAAATAACTAAGTATAATAATGTCCTTGAGTAGTAGGTTCTTATCTATATCAGTCGATTAGTTGAATCGATAATGAGATGATATAGAGAACACTACTCTTAATCATTCCTAGTCGAGTATTAACATTCAGGGACAACGTTAATTCGTAGAGACTAGCATGTAGGTCAACATGATGACTTGATCTCACAAGTCATGGATATGAGATATCAAGTTGACACATGGGTATGCATTGGAGAATGAATACTGAATGACCCGCCATGAGAAAGTATCATGGATTGTTATATGAGTTTTATATACTTTCTCATGTGGCTATTAGTATGACTATTAGTCCTTAGACCTGAAGTCACCATGGTTTCCTACATAAGGCGTTGCATACTTTGGCTTCGTCAAACATCACCCGTAAATGGGTGGACTATAAAGGCGATCACTGGGTATATAATAAATTATGCGGAGGGATGTGAGTGATGTAGATGGGATCTATCCCTCCTATATGACGGGAGTGACATCGATATTCTTGATAGAGTGAGACCACGAAGTGCATGGCCATGCCCAAATGAGTCAATATGAGATATTTAGCTCATTTGATTAGAGTGAGTCTACTTGGAGTTCAAGATTTAGATTGTACCGAGGATGACACGGTCTATGCCTCGATTGGTCAATCTAGATGTCAAGGATAGAGGGACATTGTCACATATTGTGAAAGTCACAATTAGTAGTCACAAAGGTGATGTTGGAGCTCAACATTCTTGTAACTTGGGTAGCAATGATGTGTTGCTAGATACCGCTCATTGCTTATGTTCCTAAATTGGTTTAGGGACATTGCCAACGTTACAAGAACCTATAGGGTCACACACATAAGGGCAATTAGATGGAGATTAGGTTCATATGATGAACCCTGAGGATTAGGTTCATGGGATGAACCAAATTGGATTAAGAGTAATCCAAATTAGACTAAATGAGTTAGACTCAAGTTGATTCAAGTGTTGATTGAGTCTAATTTAGATTTGATTCATCAAATCAATTTAAATTAAATGAATAGAGATTCATTAAATTAAATTGACTTGAATCAAATGGTTGGATTTGATCAATCATGGGAGATAAGAGGTCAAGTTTGACTTGACTTGAGAGGGAAGATGAAAGGTCAAGTTTGACTTGACCAAATGTCATGTCATGATGATGACTTGGCATGGATGGCCAATGATGATGTTCCACATCATCATGGGGTGCCACCTCATGAGGGAGACCAAGAGCCATTGGCTCTTGGAGTTACATGCATGCATGTAACCCCCTTATAGTGGGTTATGGATGATGTGAAGTTAAGTGGTGTAACTTCATCTTCTTCCTCTTCTCTTCCCTCAAGCTCTCTCTTCCTCATCTGGCCATGAAAGTCCAAGGGGTGCTAGCACACTCTAAGGTGTTTTTCTCCACCATTTGTTCGTGTGGATACTTGTAGAGGAGTGTACACTTGACACTCTCGAGTTCCGGCGAACCTTTTGGACGAGCGGGATTTGCGAAGGGCGTCGCATCGAGGGTAACTTCTTATCATGTAGATCTACAGTAGATCTAAAGGTATTAAACACATACATGTTAGTTTTATATTTTATACTTCGCACGGATCTGTGGCCGGGGCTTCCGAGGTTTCCGCAATGCAAAAAGTGATTTTTGTGGCTCGAAAAAACCCAACATGTCTGTGATGTCCGGAGTTAATCGTGGATGCTAGTTATGGTAACTAGTTCATTGGAGTGACCAGCCGTAAGACTTCATATGGTTCTCTGCATATATATAGATATGTCAATGAAGTTCTTATTGTAGCATAAGTGCGATGTTTCTTTGACTTGCGGTATTCAAGTCATCTTGATCATGAAGACTTATGCTTTGACATCTTAAGCAAGGATCTCTGAGGAGATGTGGACCCGGGATGATTGGGTATAAGTCGAAGTGATCGAAGGTGTTTGAATAGCCTATAAAGGATTCACCACTCCTTGCGAGGAGATGTATACCCATGGCCTCTCGTCGGATTGTTACTAAAGTCTTTGGCCAAAGCCTTACATGTTTAGAGTAAGGTACTCTTCGATACATGTGCAGTAACTAGAATCCGTAGGACGAGGAAATGATACTTGGGCTAGGTGTGACGTAGTCAGCCTAGTGGGGACTGACACTATAGACCATGTCCTAAACCAAGTGGGTTTAAGATGAGTGAAGGGAGTGAAGCACGATTCATTCGAGCTGCCGAAGGGTTTCAGAAATAGTTCTGGATCAACCGTTGATCTTTTCGATTAATTGGGGATCATGATGTACTACTAGGTGCCACTCATGATCGTTCTATAATTAATGGTTAATTATAGACGACCAATATAAACTGAGAACCTATTTGGTCACACGCACAACGAGCGTAATCCGAAGGATTTAAAACGAGCTTGAGAATGATATTCTCAGACCGAGAGAAACTAAGTTTGGTTGGATGATGCGGGTGCAGGGGAAAAATGCGTTCGCTCCGTTTTCAAGGCGATGAAGCGATGAGGGAGGTCTCGGAATATTCTCCCCCGGCAGCGATCAGTAAAGAATAAGAAAATGAAGTAGACGAAATGCGAAAACCCGACACCAGCAATCGAGATTCAGACACGAGATGTAACGTGGTTCGGAATAAGGATTCCTACTCCACGGGGGTGAGGTTTCTCACCAGATGCGGTGCCTAAGCACTTTCACTATGAAGATCCTCCTTTACAGAAAGCAAGCTTCCGAAGGTGGAGGAGAAAGGACCTATTACAATGATGTTACAAGATGAGGAAAATACAAGAGACTTAACAAACAGCAGATCTCCTTCCTCCTTCTCCGGCGAGATCGTTCTTCCTCTTCTCTCGTCTCCTCTTCTCTCTTGCTGGATGCGAATGATTGCGGATCGATCCCTTTTTCCTCCTTTCTTTCTCCCTTTTATCTTCCGTCGTAACGTTGCGGGCTATCTCCATCGTACACGTGGCCATCACCTCCTCCTGGAGAATAATTCTGTTACAGATAGGGGGCATGAAGGCTCCCTGGAATATTGTGTGGGGCCCCTCAAGTTGCAGCATGACACCTCTTCCTCTACTTTTTCGGATGACTAGGTTAGTCTGTCTCCTCAACTATCCGCCTTAGGTGAGGCTAGCGTAGGTCCATAGTCCACGGGTGCCCTAGCCTTAGGGTTTCTCCTCAAACCGAACCAATTCTCCTTTTTCCCGTACCAAACTTCTTTCGCGTCGATTAGGTTGAGTTGACCCTTCCTCCATCTCATTGGCTTCTGGAGTTACCTAGTTGAACCAGTTCCTATTCCTCAGTTAAAGAAATGCCTTCCGCCTCTTTTCCACCTGCGTCCCTTGATTCTAGCATTCGCCCGTGTCGATTGCTCTCGCTACTTGTCCGTGCCGATGACCTCTGGTACTTGCGCCCGTGTCGATTGCTCTCGCTACTTGTCCGTGCCGATGACCACTGGTACTTGCGCCCGTGTCGATTTCTCTCGCTACTTGTCCGTGCCGATGACCTCTGGTACTTGCGCCCGTGTCGATTACTTCTGATAACTCTCACCCGTGTCAATGGCTTCGGCTAGCTCTCACCCGAACTGTTCCTCTTTCTCCCCCTTAGTTGAACCAGGTGTTTTGGGACGGATTCGGGGTCACATGCTAACCCTCCTATCGGGATTTTAAGCAGAGAAAGTAGCAGTAGTATCATTAGTCAACCCCGAAAAATAGTCAAGCGAAGTTATAAGCTTGACTCTCCGAATGTGCGTAAAGCTTATGCCCTATTTCTCACTCCTCCGTTTGAATCCACCTTTTCCTTTATACCTCCCTTGTGTGCCCTCGAGGCGGCCCGATGGGCCCATGGGCTCCGCTTCTCCTTCTCTTTCCATGAAATCGAATCGTCACGAAAAACCCCATATAAACCCCCGCCTTCTCCTCTTAGGTATTATTTAGCGTGCCTAACAATCCAGTCTATTCTTCTTCTTCCACGATTTTCACCGGCGGCGTTTCGGCGATTCAGTCCTTCTCTTCTCACACGATTCTCCCTTACCCCCGAGTAAGTGCTCTTCTTGGTGTAACACCCATGGCTCCTAGGACCATCCTTCCACCAGCCTGGTACGAACACACTGTAACTCAGTTAGATTGCAACCATTACTTCTTTAACATTAAGAGCGACTACACAGCCCCCTCTATAAAATGCTGCTTCACAACTAAAATACATTGACCTCACAACCCTCCTCCTGGCTTGACATGCTTTTTCTCCGAGCAATTTCTTAACGGCCTATCTTTGCCGGTACCACAGGTCTACTTGGACCTCCTAGACTTCTACAGATTACCCCTGAACCAATTCACCCCCAACTCCTTCCGAATTCAATCGGAAGCCCACATAGTGTTCCAACATTTGAACCTCCCTTTGACCCCCGAACTATTCCATTGTTTCTTCCAATTAAAATCTTCTAAGGCAGGCCTCTTCTATTTGTCTAGTCGTTCAGACTGCCAGTTCCTGGTGAACCTGCCTACCTCCCACAAGGGTTGGGAAGCATTGTACTTCTTTGTGTAACTTCCCGAGTCTTTACCTTATTCTGATACTTGGAAGGTAGACCTTCCCGAACTACCTTCCTTCCGGGAAATGAGGACCAAATGTCCTTTCCCGGAGGTGTATAGAGTTTTAGGAGAGCTGCACTACTGTTCGAACCATTTACTAGAGGCTCCCCTCCTGAGTCATTTTGGATTATCTCCTCTACCTCTGACGACTTTGGTTGTTGTAGGTAGGATGCTATTTAACTTGCAATATGACTTTATTTCGGCGTTTTTCATCTCTCCTAACAACATACCTTGCAGATAACCTGATGCAGAAGGCTTTGGTAGAAGGGGAGGCGATTGAGGCCGAGAAGAAGAAGAAAACCTCGACCAAAAGAGGTAAATCAACCGCAGTTCCATCATCTCCTCGTAAAAAGCTACGGCTTATCAAGAAAGGGGCCTCGAGTTCCTCGGCTCTTCCTCCCTCATCTTCGGACCGGCTAGAATCCCGTTCCCTAGCCATCTATGAACCAAGAAGAGGAGGCAATACTTCCCCTGCCCCTTCTTCATCTCCTCAAGGAGAGGATTCCCCCTCCCATTTTTTACATTCTTCCCCGTCTGCCCAGAATTCGCCCCCATCCTCTCCTACAGAACTTCCCCCCGCTCCCCAGCCTTCCGACCCGAGAGCGGCTCCTGTTCCCCTTCGTCGTATCAGACCTTCCGCCTCTGCTGAAGGGGAAGACCCCTCTATTCCCGTTCCTCCGAGGACCCCGTTGGGATCCCTGCTGAAGATTCGGCATCCTTCGGAGGTGAAGTTCTTCAATCAATCGGGCGTACAGGCCCCTTGTGAACAAGTAGGCAAACTACTGGCGGAGGTTTCTATTGTTTCTTTGTTTCTTCTTCACCCTGCATATTTTCATATACCGGCGTGTACTAATAGCTTGTTCTTCCTCAGGCTTCCACCCAGTATAGTAGCATAGTAACCCATCTGGCCCAATTCCAATCGACTGTGGAAACCCGCCACTTTGCCGCCGTGTCTCAACAGAAAAAGCTCGTTCAGCAACTGAGCGAGCAAGAGGCGAAAGAAAAGGATATGAGGGGCCAATGCGAAGATGCCCTGATGCAAGTGGCTCTGCTTCAGAGTGAGAAAGAAGAGCTGCAGCGGAAGAATGAGGAACTGGAGCAGCGGATTTTCCTCCAGTCTAGTGAGCTGCAACAAATAGACGAATTGACTCGGGAGCTGAGGGAGTATAAAGGGCACCTGGGAGATGTCATGATTGACTCTGCAAAATCCTCAACCACCATCCTACAGCTTCAGCAGGAGCGCTCCAGGCTCCAATTGGAGCGTCAAGCTTGGGAGGTCACCAGGAAATCCTGTACAGAAAAATGCGCGGAGCTCTCTTCCCTGGTGGCGGCTCTTTCTCAAACTTTGTCCACGATGGCCCAGCAGCAAGCCCTTCTTCATCAAGAATATCATGAAGCTCTTTCGGCTGGGTCACAGAGACCATACAGCGCCAGAGAAAGACACTCAAGTGGTGAACTAGCGCAGTCGAGCCCAAAATCAAATGAAGGAGAAAGAAGCTGACCTCAAGGGCAGATACGTCAAAAAGGGAGTAGACTTATTTATATTAGGTTTCGAGGGGGCTGTGGCTCAAAACGCCGAACAAGGATATCCGCCTCCTGGCGCAGACACCAGCTATTTAGATCCGGTATCGGCGTTAGCTAATTGTTCCCCCGAACGATTTGAATTGTAATCTCCCGTACTGTCTTTTCTGTAATAACTTTTTCTTTACTGTTAAGAGCTGACTTTTATCAATATGTCTGTCCATTACGGTCCTTGCGTGTTCTCTAACGAGTCGGGGTTTCTGGACTAATTTTGAGCTTCCCCTTGTCATTTCTTTACCCGTACCACATAACGCCATCGCCTGGTTGGTTCGGGGGGTTCTCTTATGGGGTTTTGCCTACTAGTATCCACATCCGCCCCGATTTTGGTTCGGACGTCCCTTTAAATGTCCTTTTGCCCGTTGATTTTCCCTATCCTTCCTCCTGCCTCGGAAAAGATGCCAGCCTCTTCGTCTTCACCCCCTTTCCCAGAACTTTTTCGCCATTCTCCTTCCATTATAAATCCTTCGTCCCCCTTATCTTCGTCCTGTTATCTTACCATCATGGCTTCAGCAGGGCATCCCATTGAAATTTCTTCGGAATCAGAATCTTTTGAAATACAGGACTGGGCCTCTGAGGATGATGCAGATTCAGAGACCCAGTCAACCGCCACTTCAGTCTTCCATTCCCTACCTTTTCCGCCTTCCGGTCCAACTCCCACCCCTCCAGCGGGGAGATCCTTCCGTGCTCCTTTCCCCTCCTTCCGCAACAGGGTGTGGAATCCCCCCTTTATGTGGGAGTATACGGTGGGAGATCCTCATGCGACTGTTGATCTTCCCCCACTTCCGCCGGCATTGGCGTTCGTGCCAGTTCCTTCAGCGAGGACTTGTCCTTCCCCTTTCGATGAAGGCACAACAGTTCTTCCTCCACCCCAAGGCGAGTGTTTCCGAGTCATATTGGCTCCTTCTCCTCCCAAAGAGACATCTCCCGTCTCATCTGTCAAGAGTAATCGAGGAAAGTCTGTATAAATCAAGCCAATGTAATTATTTCAAATATATTAATGAAACAAAGAAGGAAAACGATATCTGCTTTCGTCTTTTTTCTGTAGAAGTAAGGTTTCTGTTTTCAGAAGGATGGTACCCGGATCCGAACACACACTTTTCTGTCAGTTCTCAGGGATTCGGACCCTCTTAATTACGGTTGTCTTCCCGTCGACCTTCCCACTACCGCCTACACGTTTCCCTTTCTTTTCTGGCATTTATGGTCCCTACCTCTTCTACCAATAAATGCATTCCTCCCCTTCATTGCTATAAAAATCCACCGACCTTTACCTGATAGTTTCCACCATTCTCCTTTTCCCTTGGCTTGTCATGGACAGAATATCGGAACAAGGTAGCAGTTCCTCGCCTTCTAAAGAACAGATAAATGACCACCGGTACATAGTCATTTTGGAGGAACAAGTGAAGTTTTTACAGCAACAGCTAAAGGAAACCTCCGCCAACAATCGTTCCCTGCGCCAACAACTGATCGGGTCCCAAAAAGAACTGTCCAAGCAAATCTTCTTGAAGCAGTCTTATCTTCAACAGCTACTGCGCCAACCCCGACCGCGCAAAGAAACTCCATCCGTTCCGCCTAACAAAGAATTGTAATACCCTAGATGTATTAGGGTTTCTCTTGTTGTTTCTCCTTGTAGATGGTTGGGAGTATGTAGTTCTCCCGTATCATCGAACTTCCCTAGTTTATCTCCTTCCTCCAGGACCTTCTGAGTTGTACGACTCTTTACTCCTTTTGTATTTATGTGTAATTTGGGGCATATTTCGGCTCTCCCGTCTTTTCAATCTGCAGGGTATATAGACCCCTTAGACGAGTCGACTCTGCTATTGCACAAGAATACAACCATATAAAGTTAATTAATACAAGCAACTGAGACATAGGGCAAATAATAACCGAGGAATTTCGGTTCTTCCGTTTCACCACCACATGGGGATATATTCCGCTTTGCGGGGATAGCAATTTGCATAAATAGAGTAAATAATAACCGAGGAGTCTCGGTTCTTCCGTTCCACCACCACATGGGGATATCTTCTGCTTTGCGGGGATAGCAATTTGCATAAATAGAGTAAATAGTAACCGAGGAGTCTCGGTTCTTCCGTTCCACCACCACACGGGGATAGACTTCCGCTCTGCGGGGATAGCATTTCATATATATAGAGTAGATAGTAACCGAGGAGTCTCGGTTCTTCCGTTCCACCACCACACGGGGATAGACTTCCGCTTTGCGGGGATGGTAATTTGTATATAAAGTAAATAGTAACCGAGGAGTCTCGGTGAAAAGACCCAACCTGATACCTATATATAGACCCTTAGTCCGACTCCTCATCTAAAAATAAATCACATACACATGATTGAATAATCCTCTTTATTTTATTCACTTTCAAGTAAGAGTCTCAAATACAGCCTTTACACTCAGCACCTTACTGAAGTAATTCATCCCTACTCACTCGGACAGTCCTGCAGTCATCAAAGTCCCGGACAACATGTGGCATGCTCATCACCATCTCCTCAGTTACATCACCCCAGCGTCCTCCAACTCTGCCTGAGGACTCAGCTCCATACCTATAAACATTTAGTGACATCATGAGTTCACAGCCCAGTAAGTAAATCAAGGATAAATGCACGGCGTAAGAGGAGAGGAAATAAAATCAAAACTCAGAACATGAATCATAAAGTTAAATATATGTATAGCATGCAACTCGACCTAGCATCCCTAACACATACAAGATATGCGAATATAGCACCATGGTAGGCTAAATGTCAAATTCCCAGTTCACTATCTGTACCTAAACATGAAGCGCAACCATTTTTTTTTATAAAGGAACATGTAAATGTAACAAGACCGTAATTTAACCCATGCTTTTCTATCATGCTAACTATATATATCATAAATCTTCGTGGTACCTCACATTTTGCATTTTAAATGCAGAGCCAGTCAAAACCTTGTTTTCTTGTGCAATCCTGAGGTACCTCTAGAAAGAACCAAGGATCGATCACCATCACCATCGATTAATCATTAATTTAGGTGGGCCCTTCCCGAAGCTCATCCCGGGAAGCCCAACCCGTCCAGGCACCACTAATACTCATGTACATACAATTAGCTAGATAAAGAACATCTATCATTTCTTCTCATAGTCAATCATATTGATCACTTTATATATAGTTGAACATTTTAAGCTAGCAATTAACTCAGTATACAGATGGATGATATCACAGAACAGTATAATTTAACATCTAACTTTAAGTACAGATGGATGAACATACATATATATATATAGCATCTAACCTCATACACAGGTAGATGTTAGTCATAACTGATTCACATAGCAGATAGGCATTTGAAAGATTTGATGAACACTGTACTAAATAATAACATGGCACATCATGGATGATCCTAAATATCTATACATAGCATCCAACCTCATACACAGGCAGATGGTAATTACACACATTTACATATAGCATCTACACTCATACTCAGGTAGATGGTAACGACACCCATTTATATATAGCATCTAACCTCATACTCAGGTAGATGATAATTATAATATTTTACATAGCAACTACAACATAATTAAAGAACTTCCGAATCGTTATCTAAGCGTGTAGAGAAAATAAGAACATAACAGAATTACTCTACTAACATTGATGTCTCCACTACAATCCAGTAACCCCAATTTTTCCATGACCCCTTCATTTTATACTAACCATTAGCTCCTACCTAAAACTATCTCACCGTTATATCCCACTGTAAAGCTAGGAGAATTTCCCAGAAAACCCTAGAACAGCCCCTCCGAGCCCACAACTGGAGTGGACCTCTACCACAGCTGCAACCAACTACACCCTCTTTCCCATCTCCAAAAAGGATCCGACCGATTCGTCAAATCCCATACTCCGTTCACCGCTGCAGAACCCATCTGTGCCGGATTCCAATCCCAGCCGATGCCAACATTCATCCAGGTTCTACCATACCCTCTGCCCCAAATCCACACAGTAAATCCCTCACCAACCTAACAAACCGTCCCTGCCCAATGCCCAGCGTGAATCCACGAAAACAGCAGAACCCCTTAACCCAATTATCACCGATTTATCTGCCTAAAACTAGCTACATCTAACCCGGAATCCGTTCGAAAACCAAACCTCAAGCTCAAGCACGAAAGAAACTGAAATCCCCCGTTCAAGCTCCACGGATTCAACTATCTCTAACTAACCTACAACCCTCTATCGCCAGCCTTTTCCCGAGATTTACTTACCGTACAGCCGACGGAGGAGGATCGGATGGCCACCGGCAGCGTTGAGACGATCTTCGGCGGAAGAAATCGCCGAGCACAGCGTCTCTGGAAGCTGGCGGCGAATCGGCGACGAGGAGATTGGTTCGCGGAAGAATAAGGGAAAAGGAGGGATCGGCTTGCGGCGTATTAATACCGTCTCCGTTGGGGTTAAGCCAACCCAGCTTAAATCCAACCCAAGGCTAGGCTAACCCATTTTTAACCTATATTTAACCTATATTTAACCTAGGTTAATCTCAGTTAATCCAAACCCCCCTTCAAGCCCAAATCTTTCTCCGAACCAATCATACGAATCCCCCCTTTTTAACTCAGACTTCCCATTCCGACTATACATACCTGTTTATTTATATTCTTGAAATATATGTATTTATAATTTTTTTTTTTTTTTTTTTTGAGATCTGACACTCGGTTCTTCCGTTCCACCACCACACGGGGATAAACTTCCGCTCTGCGGGGATAGCATTTCATATATATAGAGTAGATAGTAACCGAGGAGTCTCGGTTCTTCCGTTCCACCACCACACGGGGATAGACTTCCGCTCTGCGGGGATAGCATTTCATATATAAAGTAAATAATAACCGAGAAATCTCGGTTCTTCCGTTCCACCACCACACGGGGATAAACTTCCACTCTGCGGGGATAGCATTTCATGTATATATAGAATAGATAGTAACCGAGGAGTCTCGGTTCTTCCGTTCCACCACCACACGGGGATAGATTTCCGCTCTGCGGGGATAGCATTTCATATATAGAGTAAATAATAACCGAGAAATCTCGGTTCTTCCGTTCCACCACCACACGGGGATAAACTTCCGCTCTGCGGGGATAGCATTTCATGTATATATAGAATAGATAGTAACCGAGGAGTCTCGGTTCTTCCATTCCACCACCACACGGGGATAGACTTCCGCTCTGCGGGGATAGCATTTCATATATAGAGTAAATAATAACCGAGAAATCTCGGTTCTTCCGTTCCACCACCACACGGCGATAAACTTCCGCTCTGCGGGGATAGCATTTCATATATATATAGAATAGATAGTAACCGACGAGTCTCGGTTCTTCCGTTCCACCACCACATGGGGATAGACTTCCGCTCTGCGGGGATAGCATTTCATATATATATAGAATAGATAGTAACCGAGGAGTCTCGGTTCTTCCGTTCCACCACCACACGGGGATAGACTTCCGCTCTGCGGGGATAGCATTTCATATATAGAGTAAATAATAACCGAGAAATCTCGGTTCTTCCGTTCCACCACCACACGGGGATAAACTTCCGCTCTGCGGGGATAGCATTTCATATATATATAGAATAGATAGTAACCGAGGACTCTCGGTTCTTCCGTTCCACCACCACACGGGGATAGACTTCCGCTCTGCGGGGATAGCATTTCATATATAGAGTAAATAATAACCGAGAAATCTCGGTTCTTCCGTTCCACCACCACACGGGGATAAACTTCCGCTCTGCGGGGATAGCATTTCATATATATATAGAATAGATAGTAACCGAGGAGTCTCGGTTCTTCCGTTCCACCACCACACGGGGATAGACTTCCGCTCTGCGGGGATAGCATTTCATATATATATAGAATAGATAGTAACCGAGGAGTCTCGGTTCTTCCGTTCCATCACCTCACGGGGATAGACTTCCGCTCTGCGGGGATAGCATTTCATATATAGAGTAAATAATAACCGAGAAATCTCGGTTCTTCCGTTCCACCACCAAACGGGGATAAACTTCCGCTCTGCGGGGATAGCATTTCATATATATATAGATAAGATAGTAACCGAGGAGTCTCGGTTCTTCCGTTCCACCACCACACGGGGATAGACTTCCGCTCTGCGGGGATAGCATTTCATATATATATAGAATAGATAGTAACCGAGGAGTCTCGGTTCTTCCGTTCCACCACCACATGGGGATAGACTTCCGCTCTGCGGGGATAGCATTTCATATATAGAGTAAATAATAACCGAGAAATCTCGGTTCTTCCATTCCACCACCACACGGGGATAAACTTCCGCTCTGCGGGGATAGCATTTCATATATAGAGTAAATAATAACCGAGAAATCTCGGTTCTTCCGTTCCACCACCACACGGGGATAAACTTCCGCTCTGCGGGGATAGCATTTCATGTATATATAAAATAGATAGTAATCGAGGAGTCTCGGTTCTTCCGTTCCACCACCACACGGGGATAGACTTCCGCTCTGCAGGGATAGCATTTCATATATAGAGTAAATAATAACCGAGAAATCTCGGTTCTTCCGTTCCACCACCACACGGGGATAAACTTCCGCTCTGCGGGGATAGCATTTCATGTATATATAGAATAGATAGTAACCGAGGAGTCTCGGTTCTTCCGTTCCACCACCACACGGGGATAGACTTCCGCTCTGCGGGGATGGCATTTCATATATATATATAATAGATAGTAACCGAGGAGTCTCGGTTCTTCCGTTCCACCACCACACGGGGATAGACTTCCACTCTGCGGGGATAGCATCTCATATATAGAGTAAATAGTAACCGAGAAATCTCGGTTCTTCCGTTCCACCACCACACGGGGATAAACTTCCGCTCTGCTGGGATAGCAATTTGTATATAATGGGATATTTAGGAAAAAATAAATCCTTCTTTCCCTTTCACTACCGACGCAAAGGCCATTAACAGCTGCAAGCCCATTCTTCCTCCTTTTATAGGGGACCCTTTCGCCTTCGTTTCTTCTGCTACCTTCATCCCCTCGTCTTTTGGTTTCCTTCTTCTTCGTCTGCTTGCTCCTCCGTCGCCAGATTTCGTTTCTCCGATCTTTTCTTCCCGGTTCCTCGTCTTTCGTTATTTTCAGATATCCGAGATGCATTCCACCTTCTTTCAGGAAATAGCGGGCCGCTACGCGAATCGCAGCTTCTTCTTCTTCTTCACCTCCTTCGATCACCACCATACAGGAATCACCTCATCGTTCTCCCTCTCCTCCTTTGGTGACTTTTGCTACCCCCATCCCGAAGGAAGCCGGGGTCATCAGTCCCTCTTCACTTCCTCTTACCTGTACAAGCCCTAACTTTCCCCCTTTGCCTCCTTCTGTCAACGATATTCAGAAATTGCCCTCTTCTTCCCTGCAACCTGGGGAGGCATCTGGGAAGGAGGTGCTTTCATGTCCGCCCATAATAGAGGTTATACCGCCCCTGTCTTCTCCTTCCTCGGCCCATCATTCCTCTCTCTCGAACCCATGGCGGTTGACATTCCTTCACGCTAACCTCCCCTTCGCTTATCGCCCAAAAGTCCTCCTCTTCCTGTAGACCCTAATCAGAGCCTTCTACTTCTAAAATTTTCATCAAGGCTTCCCGACCCAAGATTCTATCTCATCTTCTTCAAGACCCTCCTCCGATCAGCCTCCTTCGATTTTTCCCTCCGACTTCACCTCCCAGACAAATGTGACGCCCGTTCTCCCCGCATCTCCGGATATGCCATCCTTGACCGCCACTTCCACGGGCCTTTTGCATGAGACTCCTCCCTATCTCCGTTCTCCACCGATGAATACCGCCTCCATTCTCCCCTTTGCGGGTGAAATTCACCCTTCGACATCATCCGTCCCATCTTCTTCCCTTTCTCCCAGGAGTCTTCGGATCCTGAACTTAGAGGAGATGACTCCTCGTATGGAAGGCCTGCGTCACGCTTTGGACTTAGTACGTTTTTAGTCAATTTCCTTATCTTTGTTTAACTGACTCATTTCGTTTCTCTTCAACCGGTATGTAGGCCCTGACCAACCACTGAGAGTTGGATCGTTCCCTTCACCAATACCGGGCTCAAGCCCAAGAATGGGAACTGCAGCAGCGGGAAGACTTGGCGAATGCTCAAAGCCGAGAACAACTTCTATCACAACAATTGCGTTGGTGCCAGGAGCAATTAACTGAAGCTCGCCAGCAAATTCAAAAAGATGCTGAAATTATCGCAGTATTAAAGGAGCAATCACGTTCAGGGACAGATCCACTCGTCCCCCAGCAAGAAATCCAGTCGGCCTCTCTTAACACAGAATCTTCCTCGGCTCAAGAGTTAATACATCTTCAAGGGCAGGTAGCAGAGCTCCTCAAGGGGAAGCAACAAGATTCCGACGCCCTCGCTCACCTTCAGGTTCAATATCAGCGAGCACAAGATAAGATAGGGGACCTTCGCACCCGCTTATGCAAGGAGGTACAAGAAAACTCCTCCCTTATAAATTCCCGGGTGCATGCTCATGCCCGTCTACGCAGGCAAGAGACTTCCCTCCAGAGGATGAGCTCTGAACTTGCCCGAACCAGATCGTATTCCGAAGCAGTGGAGGGGATTTCAACTTCCATGCGCCAAAATATGGTGGAGATGACATACCTTGTGCAGCAGGACCAAAGTTCTCGAGCCGATGACGTTTCCACCCTGGCTGACGCAATTATGGAGGTGTCACGGCGCTATGTGGACGTGCGTCGAAATCTTCACGAACAACAAGAAAAATGCGAGAGGCAGCATCGAGAACGGAACCCTGACCGTCCGAACCGCCAGGAGCGACTCATTATTTTAATGCGCGTCACCTATCAGGACGGATTCAATGACGCGGTTCGGCAGTATGCTGCCCAAGGATTACCTCCTCCAACTTATCCTTCATTTTTTAAATTGGGAGGCTGGGTTCAAACGTTATCCTCCTGAACGATTTAGGCTATAATACAATATCTCATTCTGAAATGGGAATTTCCTTTCTGTTTTTCTATTTCTCCTTCAATACTCATTGGTAATACCGTATTGCCCTTGTAAATATCCTCTTAATGAAATTTAGAGAGCACTTCAGATTTAATTGATATAATCAATTCAATAAACACCCCCTCTGAGTTTCATAATTTCTCCTTTTCTATTTCATATTTCTCATACAGTGTGAAAGAGCTTCAAGTGAAGGGCGTTCCAAGGTCGTGGAAGCTCTTTTGCCTTGGTCATCTTTCAGATAATATGCTGACCCTGCTACGCAACGCGTTATCTCGTAGGGTCCCTCCCAGTTGGGAGCCAACTTTCCAGGATCTCCAGCGGGATTGACCTTACGCAAAACCCAATCTCCTTCTTGAAATCTCCGAGGCACCACTCTCTTATTAAAGGCTCGCTGAACTCTCTGCTTGTAAAATTCTGCTCGCCTCCGGGCCATCTCCCGCCTTTCCTCCACCAGATCTAATTCGGTGCTTCGGATAAGTTGGTTCTGATGTGGCTCGTATGCTTTTACTTGAGCGCTATCCAACAAAACATCGACCGGAATAACGGCCTCCGCCCCATATACCAAACTAAAGGGAGTCTCTCCTGTCGCTGTCTTAGGTGTGGTTCGATAGGCCCACAGGACGCCTGGTAGCTCTTCCACCCAGTTTCCCCTCTGAGCACCTAACTTGGTCTTTAATCCTTGAATGAGGATCCGGTTAGTTACCTCCACTTGTCCATTCGCTTGAGGGTGAGCTATCGAAGTGAAAGCTTGCTGAATGTTGAGACTTTGGCACCATTCTTGAATCTTTTTCCCCTGGAATTGTCGCCCATTATCACTGACTATTTTCCGAGGGATACCATACCGACAAATGATATTTCTCCATAAGAACTGTATTACGGCATTCTCAGTAATTTTGGCTAAGGGCTCAGCCTCCACCCATTTGGAAAAATAATCCACAGCGACCAATAGAAACCTCTTCTGTAAAGGTGCCGTTGGCATTGGACCCACTATATCCATTCCCCATTGATCAAAAGGACAGGAAGAGACTACAGCTTTCATTAACTCAGATGGTCGCTCAGAACGGTTGCTATGTTTCTGACAAGCGATGCAACTTTGCACTATACGAGCCGCATCTCGTTGAAGGGTAGGCCAAAAGTATCCGGCCAACAAGGTCTTTCTTGCTAAATCTCTCCCTCCTAAATGATTGCTGCAGCATCCTTCATGGATCTCCCGGAGTACCCATTCCGCATCCTCGATTCCTAGGCATTTTAACAAGGGTCGCCCGAAAGAAGTCTTGTATAGATCTTCATTTAAGAGGATGAACCGTTTGGCTCGGTGTATTAAAGTAGATGCTGCAATTTTCCCTTCAGGAACCTTCCCATGCCGTAAATAAGCTATGATATCGGTTCTCCAATCAAGACTTAGGCTTGACTCGGGTGCGTTTCCCTCTATGTTGCATATTGCTAAGGAAGTGTGAATTCTCGCCTGGATCGTATCCGATGATTTTATTCCTCCCACAGCGCTAGCCATCCGAGCCAATTCATCTACCTTCTCATTGTGCTCCCGCGGGATTTGCTTCAAGAGGACCTGATGAAATTGAGTTTTTTCTTTCTTAAAAGCTTTCAAGTACTTGTGCAGTCTTTCCTCCCGCACCGCAAAAGAACCTTGAAGTTGGGATATTACCAATTGGGAATCCGAGTGGATCACAGCGGAAGAAGCCCCTGCCGCTTTAGTAGCCTGCAATCCGGCTAGGATAGCTTCATATTCCGCTTCATTATTAGATGCTCGATATTCCAGGCGGACGGCTAATCGAGTTTCTTCACCCTCCGGGGTAATTAATAGAACACCAACACCACTGCCTGTAGATCCTGAAGAGCCATCTACGAATATATTCCATGCCTTTGATTCCCTCTCCTTCGTAGTTGAACCTTCTTCCGAACCACAAGGTACCTCGGCCAGGAAATCGGCGAGTGCTTGGGCCTTGATGACCGTGCGAGGTTGATAGTGTATATCATACTCGCTTAGCTCTACCATCCATTTGGCTAAGCTTCCCGAGAAATTTGGCTTAGTGACGACCTTGCCCAATTCGCTGTGTGTTAGAACGGTGATAGGATGAGCCAAAAAGTATGGCCTCAGTTTGCGGGCGGTTAGCACTAAGATATAAGCCAGCTTCTCTAACTCCGTATAACGGAATTCTGCCCCTTCGTAATATGGTCGTATAGTTAGGTTCTTTGGTGAGAACCTTCTTGTTTGATAACAGAACTAACGGCTCCTCATACGAGGGCGGCGGATACATCCATAGTGGTTCTCCTTGTATTGGTTTAGCCAATAGCGAAGTCGGCGGATATCTCTTCAACTCTGGAAAGCTTGTTCACATTGATCGTCCCACTGAAATTTAGTAGCTTTGCGCAAGATCTTGAAGAAAGGTAGCCCTTTGTCAGCCGATCTGGCTATGAATCGGGATAAAGA
The DNA here is from genome assembly GCA_025175895.1 of Wurfbainia villosa. NCBI lineage: Eukaryota > Viridiplantae > Streptophyta > Magnoliopsida > Zingiberales > Zingiberaceae > Wurfbainia > Wurfbainia villosa. The sequence continues at coordinate 28,461,251 of CM045992.1, read as the reverse complement.
AACAATCATGCCCACTAACCACGGGTCTCTTGCAGTTAGTAGGTGATTTCATGTTGCATAAGGCTTTCACCTTCTCGGGGTTGGCTTGCAACCCTTCTCGATCCAATGTACCCCAAGAACTTGCCACTTTTTACTCGAACAAGCATTTGTTAGGGTTTAGCTTTATATTAAATCGCTTAGCGTAGCGAAGGTTTCATTCAAGTCCTTGACTAGATCCCGAGTGACCTTCGACTTGACGGGATGTCATCCACGTAGACCTCCACATTCTTCCCTTTACGCGCAAAAATTTTGTCCATAAAGGCGTTGATATGTAGCCCCAGCGTTCTTCAATCCGAACGGCATGACCACATAGGCATATAATCCCCCTGCAGTCACAAAGCTAACCCTTTTTCGATCCTCTTCGGCCAAAGGTATTTGATGATATCCCTGATAGGCATCCATCAGGGAAACCACTTCATATCCTACAGTAGAATCCACCAATTGATCAATACGAGGCAAGGGGTAGCAGTCTTTAGGGCATGCTTTATTCAAATCACGGAAATCGATACACATCCTCCATTGTCCAGAGGGCTTGGGGACCAAGACTACATTAGAAACCCATTCGGGAAACTGGATTTCCTTTACATGGCCCGCTTTTAGTAGCTTATCCACCTCCTCAGCTATGATCTTGTCTTTCTCGGGTCCAAAATGTCGCCTCTTCTGTTGGACGGGTCGGGCTCCTCTAATGATGTTGAGGTGGTGTTCCGCTACTTGAGGATGGATACCCGTGAGATCATGCACATCTCTTACAAAGATGTCGTCATTCTCCTTTAAGCAGGCCACCAGCTCCTCTTTGATATCCAACTGTTGTGCTATCCGTGTGGCCTTTCCTGGAGCGATCTCCACCAGTTCTCCCTCCTCTACCTTATCAGCCTTGGGGGGAGATTCCTCCAGGACGCAGACGTCGATATCTATGACAGCTTTGCCTTTTAGGTCTTCAATCCTGGACTTCTTTTGATTGTCCCGAACCATTTGCACATAGCAGCTCCGGGAAGCCCTCTGTTCTCCACGAACTTCTCCCACCCATTGTCCCACTGGAAATTTGACACGGTGATGCGGAAGCCACGGCCTGAAAAAGGGTGAGGAAAGGGCGCCCAAGAATAGAGTTATAAGTGGATGGAGCATCCACGATAAGGAAAGGGATTATACTAGTTTTTTGGCGGGGCATTTCACCCAGAGTTAAAGGCAATGAAATCTGCCCCGATGGGTGGACCATATGCCCTGCGAATCCGAAAAGGGGAGTGGACACATCTTCTAGCTGGGTATTTCCCAGTTGCATCTGCTTGAAGGCCTCCTGGAAGTGGATGTTGACAGAGCTCCCCGAATCAACTAGCACCCAGGCCACTTCATAATTAGCCAGGGATATACGGATAACCAAGGCGTCTGTATGAGGCAGCAGAACACCCTGCAGATCTTGGCGAGCAGCTGGCGGCGCCGCTTATGCGATCGGTCGATGACGATGGTCAAACTCTCCATAAGACGAGCGTATGACTTCCGTGCCCGGTTAGAGTCCTCGTCAGTAGGTCCTCCGGCTATCACATGGATAACTCCCCGAGGGGGAAGGTCGTCTGAAGCGGAGGAAGGGCCCTCACCTGATGGGCCTTCTTGGGAGACCACCTCTCAGGACGGCATTTGAGGGAAAGTGACCCGAGGCTGTTGATTATACGGCCCCGGACGGGCGACATTGGTTCGGGGGCCTCGCCGTGCCGTTCCTCCGGCTTGATACCTCAATTGCGGATATGCCACATGGAGGCGATCTAGTTCTTCTTGTAGCTTGAAACATCGACTGCTACTGTGACCATACTCTATATGATATTGGCAAAAGAACGGAGCAGGGGGGTTACGCGGGATCCCTCTATGTCCCAAGGGTCGTTGTAGCAGACCCTGTTGATCGTAGAACTCCATTTCACGTTCTTTCCAAGTCCTCACAGGAGGAAGCACTTCAACAGCCATGATTTGCAATGGTGGGTCGAACTCCTGGAGCATTGGTCGAGGCCTCGGGCCTCGTGTCGGAAAAGGTCTTGTATACTCGCCGAGGAGGAGCTTGAGGAACAGAGGGAGAGCCCTTTCGGCTACCTTTAATCCTTCTTCTTCACGGATAAACTGCTCTGCACGGCTCAGTAGCTCTTCATAGCTATCCGTAGGTTGTCTCAGCAAGGAACTAAGGAACGGGCCCTCCTTCACCGTCTTGCGAATGGCACGGAAGGATTCGATCGGCCGCGGGATTCCTCTGCCACCAAGTGAATCGATGGATATACCCCCTAAGGGATTCTGAAGGTCCCTGGGTGATATGCATTAACATAGAGGCGTCTTGCTTATACGCCTTACAGCTGACAAATTCTCGACTGAACATTCTATGGAAGTCAGCGAAACAGGTGATAGATCCCGGGGGCAGAGTAGTGAACCACTTTTGCACCGAACCAATCAAGGTGGTCCGGAAGACTCGACACTTGAGAGCGTCAGTATAACAGTGAAGCGAGGCCGCTCCATCAAATTGTGATATGTGCTCTTCCGGATCCGTTGAACCATCGTACTTACATACCTGAGGATTTCGGAAGTAGGATGGAGGGAGCTCTGAAAGAATGTCCATCGTGAAGGGGCTAGGCTTGTAGAATTCCGGAGGTCTGGTTGATTGACTTTCACCCTGCTCCTCCTGGCGCGTTTGGGTGAAGGGCGTAGTATTCTGGGGTGTTCTTCCCCCGAGTCCGCCTCCAGGTAACACATCACCATGGGCGGCTGTACGAGAGGGAGGAGGCATTTCTGGGAGGGGATCTCTAGAAGAAGGTTCCCGGTGCGGATCTGAATACCGGTCCTTCTCCTTTCTCTAGCGAGGGCTTCTGTGATAGCATCATCCATTAAGGCCTTTAGTTGCGATGGTAGAAGGGTGATGGGGCGCTCCTCCGCCGCAGAGATATCAGGTTATTGCATTTCTTCGGGTTGCATCTCAACGTCCAGCTCAAATGTTCCCACAGACGGCGCCAACTGATGCGGGTGTGGGGGAAAAATCCGTTCGCTCCGTTTTCAAGGCGATGAAGCGATGAGGGAGGTCTCGGAGTATTCTCCCCCGGCAGCGATCAGTAAAGAATAAGAAAATGAAGTAGACGAAACGCGAAAACCCGACACCAGCAATCGAGATTCAGACACGAGATGTAACGTGGTTCGGAATAAGGATTCCTACTCCACGGGGGTGAGGTTTCTCACCAGATGCGGTGCCTAAGCACTTTCACTATGAAGATCCTCCTTTACAGAAAGCAAGCTTCCGAAGGTGGAGGAGAAAGGACCTCTTACAATGATGTTACAAGATGAGGAAAATACAAGAGACTTAACAAACAGCAGATCTCCATCCTCCTTCTCCGGCGAGATCGTTCTTCCTCTTCTCTCGTCTCCTCTTCTCTCTTGCTGGATGCGAATGATTGCGGATCGATCCCTTTTTCCTCCTTTCTTTCTCCCTTTTATCTTCCGTCGTAACGTTGTGGGCTATCTCCATCGTACACGTGGCCATCACCTCCTCCTGGAGAATAATTCTGTTACAGATAGGGGGCATGAAGGCTCCTTGGAATATTGTGTGGGGTCCCTCAAGTTACAGCATGACACCTCTTTCTCTTCTTTTTCGGATGACTAGGTTAGTCTGTCTCCTCAACTATCCGCCTTAGGTGAGGCTAGCGTAGGTCCATAGTCCACGGGTGCCCTAGCCTTAGGGTTTCTCCTCAAACCGAACCAATTCTCCTTTTTCCCGTACCAAACTTCTTTCGCGTCGATTAGGTTGAGATGACCCTTCCTCCATCTCATTGGCTTCTGGAGTTACCTAGTTGAACCAGTTCCTGTTCCTCTGTTAAAGAAATGCCTTCCGCCTCTTTTCCACCTGCGTCCCTTGCTTCTAGCATTCGCCCGTGTCGATTGCTCTCGCTACTTGTCCGTGCCGATGACCTCTGGTACTTGCGCCCGTGTCGATTGCTCTCGCTACTTGTCCGTGCCGATGACCTCTGGTACTTGCGCCCGTGTCGATTACTTCTGATAACTCTCACCCGTGTCAATGGCTTCGGCTAGCTCTCACCCGAACTGTTCCTCTTTCTCCCCCTTAGTTGAACCAGGTGTTTTGGGACGGATTCGGGGTCACATGTTAACCCTCCTATCGGGATTTTAAGCAGAGAAAGTAGCAGTAGTATCATTAGTCAACACTGAAAAATAATCAAGCGAAGTTATAAGCTTGACTCTCCGAATGTGCGTAAAGCTTATGCCCTATTTCTCACTCCTCCGTTTGAATCCACCTTTTCCTTTATACCTCCCTTGTGTGCCCTCGAGGCGGCCCGATGGGCCCATGGGATCCGCTTCTCCTTCTCTTTCCATGAAATCGAATCGTCATGAAAAACCCCATATAAACCCCCGCCTTCTCCTCTTAGGTATTATTTAGCGTGCCTAACAATCCAGTCTGTTCTTCTTCTTCCACGATTTTCACCGGCGGTGTTTCGGCGATTTAGTCCTTCCCTTCTCACACGATTCTCTCTTACCCCCGAGTAAGTGCTCTGCTTGGTGTAACACCCATGGCTCCTAGGACCATCCTTCCACCTGCCTGGTACGAACACACTGTAACTCAGTTAGATTGCAACCATTACTTCTTTAACATTAAGAGCGACTACACAGCCCCCTATATAAAATGATGCTTCACAACTAAAATACATCGACCTCACAACCCACCTCCTGGCTTGACCTGCTTTTTCTCCGAGCAATTTCTTAACGGCCTATCTTTTACCTCCTAGACTTCTACAGATTACCCCTGAACCAATTCACCCCCAACTCCTTCCGAATTCTATCGGGAGCCCACATAGTGTTCCAACATTTGAACCTCCCTTTGACCCCCGAACTATTCCATTGTTTCTTCCAATTAAAATCTTCTAAGGCAGGCCTCTTCTATTTGTCTAGTTGTTCAGACTGCCAGTTCCTGGTGAACCTGCCTACCTCCCACAAGGGTTGGGAAGCATTGTACTTCTTTGTGCAACTTCCCGAGTCTTTACCTTATTCTGATACTTGGAAGGTAGACCTTCCCGAACTACCTTCCTTCCGGGAAATGAGGACCAAATGTCCTTTCCCGGAGGTGTATAGAGTTTTAGGAGAGCTGCACTACTGTTCGAACCATTTACTAGAGGCTCCCCTCCTGAGTCATTTTGGATTATCTCCTCTACCTCTGACGACTTTGGTTGTTGTAGGTAGGATGCTATTTAACTTGCAATATGACTTTATTTCGGCGTTTTTCATCTTTCCTAACAACATACCTTGCAGATAACCTGATGCAGAAGGCTTTTGTAGAAGGGGAGGCGATTGAGGCCGAGAAGAAGAAGAAAACCTCGACCAAAAGAGGTAAATCAACCGCAGTTCCATCATCTCCTCGTAAAAAGCTACGGATTATCAAGAAAGGGGCCTCGAGTTCCTCGGCTCTTCCTCCCTCATCTTCGGACCGGCTAGAATCCTGTTCCCTAGCCATCTATGAACCAAGAAGAGGAGGCAATACTACCCCTACCCCTTCTTCATCTCCTCAAGGAGAGGATTCCCCCTCCCATTTTTTACATTCTTCCCGTGCCCAGTCGCCCCATCCTCTCCTCTGAGAACTTCCCCGCTCCCGGCCTTGGGCGAGGCGGCTCCTGCTCCCTTCGTGCATGTCAGACCTTCCGCCTCTGCTGAAGGGGAAGACCCCTCTATTCCCGTTCCTCCGAGGACCCCGTTGGGATCCCTGCTGAAGATTCGACATCCTTCGGAGGTGAAGTTCTTCAATCAATCGGGCGTACAGGCCCCTTGTGAACAAGTAGGCAAACTACTGGCGGAGGTATCTATTGTTTCTTCGTTTCTTCTTCACCCTGCATATTTTCATATACCGGCGTGTACTAATAGCTTGTTCTTCCTCAAGCTGCCACCCAGTATAGTAGCATGGTAACCCATCTGGCCCAATTCCAATCGACTGTGGAAACCCGCCACTTTGCCGCCGTGTCTCAACAGAAAAAGCTCGTTCTGCAACTGAGCGAGCAAGAGGTGAAAGAAAAGGATATGAGGGGCCAATGCGAAGATGCCCTGATGCAAGTGGCTCTGCTTCAGAGTGAGAAAGAAGAGCTGCAGCGGAAGAATGATGAACTGGAGCAGCGGATTTTCCTCCAGTCCAGTGAGCTGCAACAGATAGACGAATTGACTCGGGAGCTGAGGGAGTATAAAGGGCACCTGGGAGATGCCATGATTGACTCTGCAAAATCCTCAACCACTATCCTACAACTTCATCAGGAGCGCTCCAGGCTCCAATTGGAGCGTCAAGCTTGGGAGGCCACCAGGAAATCCTGTACAGAAAAATGCGCGGAGCTCTCTTCCCTGGTGGCGGCTCTTCCTCAAACTTTGTCCACGATGGCCCAGCAGCAAGCCCTTCTTCATCAAGAATATCATGAAGCTCTTTCGGCTCTGGGTGTGAGACCATCTGACGACCACAGAGAAAGACACTGGCCAATGTCAAAATCAAATGAAGGAGCAAGAAGCTGACCTCAAGGGCAGATACGTCAAAAAGGGAGTAGACTTATTCATATTAGGTTTCGAGGGGGCTGTGGCTCAAAACGCCGAACAAGGATATCCGCCTCCTGGCGCAGACACCAGCTATTTAGATCCGGTATCGGCGTTAGCTAATTGTTCCCCCGAACGATTTGAATTGTAATCTCAAGTACTGTCTTTTCTGTAATAACTTTTTCTTTACTTTTAAGAGCTGACTTTTATCAATATGTCTGTCCATTACGGTCCTTGCGTGTTCTCTAACGAGTCGGGGTTTCTGGACCAATTTTGAGCTTCCCCTTGTCATTTCTTTACCCGTACCACATAACGCCATCGCCTGGCTGGTTCGGGGGTTCTCTTACGGGGTTTTACCTACTAGTATCCACATCTGCCCCGATTTTGGTTCGGACGTCCCTTTAAATGACCTTTTGCCCGTTGATTTTCCCTATCCTTCCTCCTGCCTCGGAAAAGATGCCAGCATCTTCGTCTTCCCCCCCTTCTCCAGAACTTTTTCGCCATTCTCCTTCCATTATAAATCCTTCGTCCCCCTTGTCTTCGTCGTGTTATCTTACCATCATGTCTTCAGCAGGGCATCCCATTGAAATTTCTTCGGAATCAGAATCTTTTGAAATACAGGACTGGGCCTCTGAGGATGATGCAGATTCGGAGACCCAGTCAACCGCCACTTCAGTCTTCCATTCCCTACCTTTTCCGCCTTCCGGTCCAACTCCCACCCCTCCAGCGGGGAGATCCTTCCCCGCTCCTTTCCCCTCCTTCCGCAACAGGGTGTGGAATCCCCCCTTTACGTGGGAGTATACGGTGGGAGATCCTCATGCGGCTGTTGATCTTCCCCCACTTCCGCCGGCATTGGCGTTCGTGCCAGTTCCTTCAGTGAGGACTTGTCCTTCCCCTTTCGATGAAGGCACAACAGTTCTTCCTCCACCCCAAGGCGAGCGTTTCCGAGTCATATTGGCTCCTTCTCCTCCCAAAGAGACATCTCCCGTCTCATCTGTCAAGAGTAATCGAGGAAAGTCTGTATAAATCAAGCCAATGTAATTATTTCAAATATATTAATGAAACAAAGAAGGAAAGCGATATACTGCTTTTGTCTTTTACGTAAAGTAAGGTTTCTGCATTTTGAAGGATGGTACGGATCGAACACACACTTTTACATCGTCTCGAGGATTCGGACCCTCTTAATTACGATTGTCTTCCGTCGACCTTCCCACTACCGCCTACCACGTTTCCCTTTCTTTTCGGCATTTATGGTCCCTACCTCTTCTACCAATAAATGCATTCCTCCCTTCGATTGCTATAAAAATCCACGAGGCCTTTACGATAGTTTCCACCATTCTCCTTTTCCTTGGCTTGTCATGGGCGAATATCGGAACAAGGTAGCGATTCCTCGCCTTGAAACGGATAAATGACCAGGTACATAGTCATTTTGGAGGAACAAGTGAAGTTTTTACGACAACGACTAAAGAAACCTCCGCCAACAATGCGTTCCTATGCGCCAACAAGCGTCGGGTCCCAAAAGAAGCATCCAAGCAAATCTTCTTGAAGCGTCTTATCTTGGCGACTCTGCGCCAACCAGGCCAGCGCAAAGAAACTCCATCCGTTCCGCCTAACAAAGAATTGTAATACCCTAGATGTATTAGGGTTTCTCTTGTTGTTTCACCTTGTAGATGGTTGGGAGTATGTAGTTCTCCCGTATCATCGAACTTCCCTAGTTTATCTCCTTCCTCCAGGACCTTCTGAGTTGTACGACTCTTTACTCCTTTTGTATTTATGTGTAATTTGGGGCATATTTCGGCTCTCCCGTCTTTTCAATCTGCAGGGTATATAGACCCCTTAGACGAGCCGACTCTGCTATTGCACAAGAATACAACCATATAAAGTTAATTAATACAAGCAACTGAGACATAGGGCAAATAATAACCGAGGAATTTTGGTTCTTCCGTTTCACCACCACACTGGGATATCTTCCGCTTTGCGGGGATAGCAATTTGCATAAATAGAGTAAATAATAACCGAGGAGTCTCGGTTCTTCCGTTCCACCACCACACGGGGATATCTTCCGCTTTGCGGCGATAGCAATTTGCATAAATAGAGTAAATAGTAACCGAGGAGTCTCGGTTCTTCCGTTCCACCACCACACGGGGATAAACTTCCGCTCTGCGGGGATAGCATTTCATATATATAGAGTAGATAGTAACCGAGGAGTCTCGTTTCTTCCGTTCCACCACCACACGGGGATAGACTTCCGCTTTGCGGGGATGGTAATTTGTATATAAAGTAAATAGTAACCGAGGAGTCTCGGTTCTTCCGTTCCACCATCACACGAGGATAAACTTCCGCTCTGCGGGGATAGCATTTCATATATATAGAGTAGATAGTAACCGAGGAGTCTCGGTTCTTCCGTTCCACCACCACACGGGGATAGACTTTCGCTCTGCGGGGATAGCATTTCATATATAGAGTAAATAATAACCGAGAAATCTCGGTTCTTCCGTTCCACTACCACACGGGGATAAACTTCCGCTCTGCGGGGATAGCATTTCATGTATATATAGAATAGATAGTAACCGAGGAGTCTCGGTTCTTCCGTTCCACCACCACACGGGGATAGACTTCCGCTCTGCGGGGATAGCATTTCATATATAGAGTAAATAATAACCGAGAAATCTCGGTTCTTCCGTTCCACCACCACACGGGGATAAACTTCCGCTCTGCGGGGATAGCATTTCATGTATATATAGAATAGATAGTAATGCGAGTCTCGGTTCTTCCGCTTCCACCACCACACGGGATAGACTTCGCTCTGCGAGATAGCATTTCATATATAGAGTAAATAATAACCGAGAAATCTCGGTTCTTCCGTTCCACCAACACACGGGGATAAACTTCCGCTCTGCGGGGATAGCATTTCATATATATATAGAATAGATAGTAACCGAGGAGTCTCGGTTCTTCCGTTCCACCACCACAAGGGGATAGACTTCCGCTCTGCGGGGATAGCATTTCATATATATATAGAATGGATAGTAACCGAGGAGTCTCGGTTCTTCCGTTCCACCACCACACGGGGATAGACTTCCGCTCTGCGGGGATAGCATTTCATATATAGAGTAAATAATAACCGAGAAATCTCGGTTCTTCCGTTCCACCACCACACGGGGATAAACTTCCGCTCTGCGGGGATAGCATTTCATATATATATAGAATAGATAGTAACCGAGGAGTCTCGGTTCTTCCGTTCCACCACCACACGGGGATAGACTTCCGCTCTGCGGGGATAGCATTTCATATATAGAGTAAATAATAACCGAGAAATCTCGGTTCTTCCGTTCCACCACCACACGGGGATAAACTTCCGCTCTGCGAGGATAGAATTTCATATATATATAGAATAGATAGTAACCGAGGAGTCTTGGTTCTTCCGTTCCACCACCACACGGGGATAGACTTTCGCTCTGCGGGGATAGCATTTCATATATATATAGAATAGATAGTAACCGAGGAGTCTCGGTTCTTCCGTTCCACCACCACACGGGGATAGACTTCCACTCTGCGGGGATAGCATTTCATATATAGAGTAAATAATAACCGAGAAATCTCGGTTCTTCCGATCCACCACCACACGGGGATAAACTTCCGCTCTGCGGGGATAGCATTTCATATATATATAGAATAGATAGTAATCGAGGAGTCTCGGTTCTTCCGTTCCACCACCACACGGGGATAGACTTCCGCTCTGCGGGGATAGCATTTCATATATATATAGAATAGATAGTAACCGAGGAGTCTCGGTTCTTCCGTTCCACCACCACATGGGGATAGACTTCCGCCCTGCGGGGATAGCATTTCATATATAGAGTAAATAATAACCGAGAAATCTCGGTTCTTCCGTTCCACCACCACACGGGCATAAACTTCCGCTCTGCGGGGATAGCATTTCATATATAGAGTAAATAATAACTGAGAAATCTCGGTTCTTCCGTTCCACCACCACACGGGGATAAACTTCCGTTCTGCGGGGATAGCATTTCATGTATATATAGAATAGATAGTAACCGAGGAGTGTCGGTTCTTCCGTTCCACCACCACACGGGGATAAACTTCCGCTCTGCGGGGATAGCATTTCATATATAGAGTAAATAATAACCGAGAAATCTCGGTTCTTCCGTTCCACCACCACACGGGGATAAACTTCCGCTCTGCGGGGATAGCATTTCATATATAGAGTAAATAATAACCGAGAAATCTCGGTTCTTCCGTTCCACCACCACACGGGGATAAACTTCCGCTCTGCGGGGATAGCATTTCATGTATATGTAGAATAGATAGTAACCGAGGAGTCTCTGTTCTTCCGTTCCACCACCACACGGGGATAGACTTCCGCTCTGCGGGGATGGCATTTCATATATATATAGAATAGATAGTAACCGAGGAGTCTCGGTTCTTCCGTTCCACCACCACACGGGGATAGACTTCCGCTCTCCGGGGATAGCATCTCATATATAGAGTAAATAGTAACCGAGAAATCTCGGTTCTTCCGTTCCACCACCACACGGGGATAAACTTCCGCTCTGCGGGGATAGCAATTTGTATATAATGGGCTATTTAGGAAAAAATAAATCCTTCTTTCCCTTTCACTACCGACGCAAAGCCCATTAACAGCTGCAAGCCCATTCTTCCTCCTTTTATAGGGGACCCTTTCGCCTTCGTTTCTTCTGCTACCTTCATCCCCTCGTCTTTTGGTTTCCTTCTTCTTCGTCTGCTTGCTCCTCCGTCGCCAGATTTCGTTTCTTCGATCTTTTCTTCCCGGTTCCTCGTCTTTCGTTATTTTCAGATATCCGAGATGCATTCCACCTTCTTTCAGGAAATAGAGGGCCGCTACGCGAATCGCAAATGGGGTATAAGTCAACCCTTAGCTTCTTCTTCTTCTTCACCTCCTTCGATCACCACCATACAGGAATCACCTCATCGTTCTACCTCTCCTCCTTTGGTGACTTTTGCTACCCCCATCCCGAAGGATGCCGGGGTCATCAGTCCCTCTTCACTTCCTCTTACCTGTACAAGCCCTAACTTTCCCCCTTTGCCTCCTTCTGTCAACGATATTCAGAAATTGCCCTCTTCTTCCCTGCAACCTGGGGAGGCATCTGGGAAGGAGGTGCTTTCATGTCCGCCCATAATAGAGGTTATACCACCCCTGTCTTCTCCTTCCTCGGCCCATCATTCCTCTCCTGAACCCATGGCGGTTGACATTCCTTCGCTGCCAACCTCCTCCTTCGCTTATCGCCCGAAAAGTCCTCCTCTTCCTGTAGACCCTAATCAGGAGCCTTCTACTTCTAAAATTTTCACTGAAGGCTTCCCCGACCCAGTACTCGTCATCTCATCTTCTTCAAGACCCTCCTCCGATCAGCCTCCTTCGATTTTTCCCTCCGACTTCACCTCCCAGACAAATGTGACGCCCGTTCTCCCCGCATCTCCGGATATGCCATCCTTGACCGCCACTTCCACGGGCCTTTTGCATGAGACTCCTCCCTATCTCCGTTCTCCACCGATGAATACCGCCTCCATTCTCCCCTTTGCGGGTGAAATTCACCCTTCGACATCATCCGTCCCATCTTCTTCCCTTTCTCCCAGGAGTCTTCGGATCCTGAACTTAGAGGAGATGACTCCTCGTATGGAAGGCCTGCGTCACGCTATGGACTTAGTACGTTTTCTTAGTCAATTTCCTTATCTTTGTTTAACTGACTCATTTCATTTCTCTTCAACCAGTATGTAGGCCCTGACCAACCACCGAGAGTTGGATCGTTCCCTTCACCAATACCGGGCTCAAGCCCAAGAATGGGAACGGCAGCAGCGGGAAGACTTGGCGAATGCTCAGAGCAGAGAACAACTTCTATCACAACAATTGCGTTGGTGCCAGGAGCAATTAACTGAAGCTCGCCAGCAAATTCAAAAAGATGCTGACATTATCGCAGTATTAAAGGAGCAATCACGTTCAGGGACAGATCCACTCGTCCCCCAGCAAGAAATCCAGTCGGCCTCTCTTAACACAGAATCTTCCTCGGCTCAAGAGTTAATACATCTTCAAGGGCAGGTAGCAGAGCTCCTCAAGGGGAAGCAACAAGATTCCAACGCCCTCGCTCGCCTTCAGGTTTAATATCAGCGAGCACAAGATAAGATAGGGGACCTTCGCACCTGTTTATGCAAGGAGGTACAAGAAAACTCCTCCCTTATAAATTCCCGGGCGCATGCTCATGCCCTTCTACACAGGCAAGAGACTTCCCTCCAGAGGATGAGCTCTGAACATGCCCGAACCAGATCGTATTCCGAAGCAGTGGAGGGGATTTCAGCTTCCATGCGCCAAAATATGGTGGAGATGACACACCTTGTGCAGCAGGACCAAAGTTCTCAAGCCGATGACGTTTCCACCCTGGCTGACGCAATTATGGAGGTGTCACGGCGCTATGTGGACGTGCGTCGAAATCTTCGCGAACAACAAGAAAAATACGAGAGGCAGCATCGAGAACGGAGCCCTGACCGTCCGAACCACCAGGAGCGACTCATTATTTTAATGCGCGCCACCTATCAGGATGGATCCAATGACGCGGTTCGGCAGTATGCTGCCCAAGGATTACCTCCTCCAACTTATCCTTCATTTTCTTTAAATTGGGAGGCTGGGTTCAAACGTTATCCTCCTGAACGATTTAGGCTGTAATACAATATCTCATTCTGAAACGGGAATTTCCTTTCTGTTTTTCTATTTCTCCTTCAATACTCATTGGTAATACCGTATTGCCCTTGTAAATATCCCCTTAATGAAATTTAGAGAGCACTTAGGATTTAATTGATATAATCAATTCAATAAACACCCCCTCTGAGTTTCATAATTTCTCCTTTTCTATTTCATATTTCTCATACAGTGTGAAAGAGCTTCAAGTGAAGGGCATTCCAAGGTCGTGGAAGCTCTTTGCCTTGGTCATCTTTCAGATAATATGTCGACCACCTTTCGCCACGCGTTATCTAAGATCGAGGGTCCCTCCCAGTTGGGAGCCAACTTTCCAGGATCTCCAGCGGGATTGACCTTATGCAAAACCCAATCTCCTTCTTAAAATCTCCGAGGCACCACTCTCTTATTAAAGGCTCATTGAACTCTGCTTGTAAAATTCCGCTCGCCTCGGGCCATCTCACGCCTTTCCTCCACGGATCTAATTGTGCGGATAAGTTGGTTACGATCGCTCGTATGCTTTTACTCGGCGCTATCCAATAAAACTTGACTGAATAACGGCCTCCGCCCCATATACCAAACTAAAGGGAGTCTCTCCTGTCGCTGTCTTAGGTGTGGTTCGATAGGCCCACAGGACGCCTGGTAGCTCTTCCACCCAGTTTCCCCTCTGAGCACCTAACTTGGTCTTTAATCCTTGAATGAGGATCCGGTTAGTTACCTCCACTTGTCCATTCGCTTGAGGGTGAGCTATCGAAGTGAAAGCTTGCTGAATGTTGAGACTTTGGCACCATTCTTGAATCTTTTTCCCCTGGAATTGTCGCCCATTATCACTGACTATTTTCCGAGGGATACCATACCGAAAAATGATATTTCTCCATAAGAACTGTATTATGGCATTCTCAGTAATTTTGGCTAAGGGCTCAGCCTCCACCCATTTGGAAAAATAATCCACAGCGACCAATAGAAACCTCTTCTGTAAAGGTGCCGTTGGCATTGGACCCACTATATCCATTCCCCATTGATCAAAAGGACAGGAAGAGACTACAACTTTCATTAACTCAGCTGGTCGCTCAGAACGGTTGCTATGTTTCTGACAAGCGATGCAACTTTGCACTATACGAGCCGCATCTCGTTGAAGGGTAGGCCAAAAGTATCCGGCCAACAAGGTCTTTCTTGCTAAAGCTCTCCCTCCTAAATGATTGCTGCAGCATCCTTCATGGATCTCCCGGAGTACCCATTCCGCATCCTCGATTCCTAGGCATTTTAACAAGGGTCGCCCGAAAGAAGTCTTGTATAGATCTTCATTTAAGAGGATGAACCGTTTGGCTCGGTGTATTAAAGTAGATGCTGTAATTTTCCCTTTAGGAACCTTCCCATGCCATAAATAAGCTATGATATCGGTTCTCCAATCAAGACTTAGGCTTGACTCGGGTGCATTTCCCTCTATGTTGCATATTGCTAAGGAAGTGTGAATTCTCGCCTGGATCGTATCCGATGATTTTATTCCTCCCACAGCGCTAGCCATCCGAGCCAATTCATCTGCCTTCTCATTGTGCTCCCGTGGGATTTGCTTCAAGAGGACCTGATGAAATTGAGTTTTTTCTTTCTCAAAAGCTTTCAACTACTTGTGCAGTCTTTCCTCCCGCACCGCAAAAGAACCTTGAAGTTGGGATATTACCAACTGGGAATCCGAGTGGATCACAACGGAAGAAGCCCCTGCCGCTTTAGCAGCCTGCAATCCAGCTAGGATAGCTTCGTATTCCGCTTCATTATTAGATGCCCGATATTCTAGGCGGACGGCTAATCGAGTTTCTTCACCCTCCGGGGTAATTAATAGAACACCAACACCACTGCCTGTAGATCCTGAAGAGCCATCTATGAATATATTCCATGCCTTTGATTCCCTCTCCTTCGTAGTTGAACCTTCTTCCGAACCACAAGGTACCTTGGCCAGGAAATCGGCGAGTGCTTGGGCCTTGATGACCGTGCGAGGTTGATAGTGTATATCATACTCACTTAGCTCTACCACCCATTTGGCTAACCTTCCCGAGATATTTGGCTTAGTGACGACCTTGCCCAATTCGCTGTGTGTTAGAACGGTGATAGGATGAGCCAAAAAGTATGGCCTCAGTTTGCGGGCGGTTAGCACTAAGATATAAGCCAACTTCTCTAACTCCGTATAACGGAATTCTGCCCCCTTCAGAATATGGCTGGTATAGTAAATAGGTTGCTGGTGAGAACCTTCTTGTTTCAGTAACACCGAACTAACGACTCCTTCTGAGAAGACTAGATACATCCATAGTGGTTCTCTTTGTATTGGTTTAGCCAATAACGGGAGTCCAGCCAGATATCTCTTCAACTCCTGGAAAGCTTGTTCACATTGATCGTCCCACTGAAATTTAGTAGCTTTGCGCAAGATCTTGAAGAAAGGTAGCCCTTTGTCCGCCGATCTGGCTATGAATCGGGATAAAGAAAGAATCCTGCCCACTAACTTCTAGGTCTCTTACAGATTAGTAGGTGATTTCATGTTGCATAAGGCTTTCACCTTCTCAGGGTTGTCTTGCAACCCCTTCTCAGTCACAATGTACCCCAAGAACTTGCCACTTTTTACTCCGAACCCAACATGTTTTTGATTCGTCACTGAAGGGAATTACTTCTCACTTCGGTCGCTTGTGCATGGTGATCCTATCACACATCCTCGGATTAAAAGTTTATCAACTAAAACTAATCCGGACGGAGATGGATTACCCAAGCAACCGATTCATCATCGTGGTATTCAATTTGAGTAGTTGTTTGAACAAACTTATTGTTCAATCAACCTAACTCTTTTTTCTCGATTAGCCGCGGAATAGATGATGAATGGATCGTCAGTTTTTGTGTTTATCATCGGGGTCCATGATAATCAATAACATACAAAAATACAAGAAAACACTAATCAAAGTTGAACAAGATTATACCTCTTGTTTTACCTCTTGATCTTCTATTATATTCCTATCCTCTTCTTGGACGTCGTGTGGGTGATGATCTTCCAAGAGTCGAAGCCTCCTAGATCACGTGTCTTCCCTTCCTTGTTCGCTCTGAACAAGGGAAGACCAAACTCCCTTCTTCTCCTTGCTTGTGCTGACCACCAATCACCAAGCTTGGTGTCCGCCGGCCCATAGGAGAGGGAGAGGGTGTGCTGGCAAAGAGAGCTCTCTTGTTGCCGCCGGCCAAAGGAGAGGAAAAAAGGTGGCACTGCCGGCCCTAGGAGAAGAAGAGGGTGCACCGGCCAAGAGAGAAAGAAGGAAAAGGAAACCCTAGAACCTCTTATGCCACCGACCAAAGAGACAAAACCCTAGCACCACTTCTATTCCTTACTGCCCAAGCCTTGAAAGCAAACCCTAGCATCCAATCTCTTCCTAGCCGCCCAAGCCTTTCCCACCACCTTTTATAGATCTAGGCCTCATGAGGTATTTATAATAGGCTATAATAAGGACCATGAGAAGGAGTTGGATCTTGACCACCTAATGGATCCGAACCACACAAAACCCGATCCATTAATGATGATCCATTCCACTAAAGGATCATCATTGATCTACCTCACCAACTCCCATAAATAAATATGAGCTCCACATTTTATTTGTACAAAATATCTCTCCATGTTGAAGATATAGAATGCCCATTAATTAATTAAATTACTGACAATTTAATTAATTAATATCTAACTCCATGAGTAGTACCACTCATCCTTATCATCATGTTGGACCAAGTCCACCTATAGGATTTACATGATGAATTTTATGAGCTCCTTAAGGAGACATCAACATCCTAGTATATAGAACACAGTTTCCTCATATAATCAATGACACACCATGTAAATAATATTATTTCTCAACTTACCAGGCTTATCGATTTAATACATAAATCTCGTCCATTGGTAAATCAAAGAAATAAATACTAAGTACATGTGTCCGTTATTATATCGGGATTAAGAGCATGTACACCATAATATCTGAGGTCCAATTCAATTATATACTCAGTATAAATTGAATCACCTCTAAATTGGTCATGCTAAATACACACAAAGTGTACTAGTGTAATTCTATGGTCAAGATAAACCAATACCAAATTACACTACAACTATGCTAATAGTTTGTCCAAAACCATCTTGGTTTTGAGCCTCTACTTATACTCTACAAGGAACTGATAACATGATCTTCTGTGCGACACCACACACCATGTTATCTACAATGTAAAGTATCAGACAATATACATAAATATAAACTGCAAACAATGATCATGTGATTATTATTTCAAAATAAAGATGTTCATACAAAGGCTAGGCTTTTAGTATACATCCCAACAATATCCCACTTATACTAAAAGACTATGCTGCCATCAAACTGCCATACATCTGATTCCCATTCCCTCCACATGCCTATCATAAGCTCTCGCTGGAAGGGCCTTAGTGAAAGGATCTGCTAGGCTATCCTCTGATGCAATCTTGGCTACAACAACTTCTCCTCGCTTTACGATCTCTCGTATCAGGTGGTACTTGCGCTCTATGTGTTTACTTGACTTATGGGCTCGTGGTTCCTTCGAGTTTGCAACTGCACCACTGTTATCACAATAAATTGTGATAGTTCTGGGCAAACTAGGAATCACATCCATGTCCATCAAGGAGTTCCTAAGTCAAACAACTTCTTTGGCTGCCTCAAAGGCTGCCACATACTCATCTTCCATGGTGGAGCCCACCATGCATTTCTGTTTGGCACTCCTCCATACAATGCCTCCATCTCCCAAAGTAAACACAAAACCCGAGGTAAACTTACTGTTATCCCTATCTGATTAGAAGTAAGAATCTGCGTAACTCACAGAAAGTAATTGATCTGCCTGGTATACCAACATATAATCCCTAGTCCTTCTCAGGTACTTCAATATATGCTTTACCGTAGTCCAATGTTCCTGTCCTAGATTACTCTGATATATGCTAACCATGCCCATGGAAAAGCAGATATCCAGTCTCGTACATAACATACCATACATGAGGCTTCCTACCGTCGAAGCATAAGGAACCACCTTCATCTCCTCTATCTCCTTTGATGTTCTAATACACATCTCTTTAGATAAAGGTACTCCATGCCGAAAAGGTAGAAAATCTTTCTTAGAGTTTTGCATGCTAAAATTGAGCTAAAATAGTGTCTATGTATAAAGTTTGAGATAAACATAACATCCTTTTCTTGTGATTCCTTATAACTTTGATCCCAAGGATGTGTCCCACTTCTCCCAAGTCCTTCATATCAAATTGTTTGGGTAACCATACCCTTACATCTGATAACACTTTTACATTGTTGCCAATGAGCAAAATGTCATCTATGTATAGTACAAGAAATACCACTATGTTTCCGTCACATCTCTTGTATACACTAGACTCATCCGGACTTTGAATAAATCCATATGACTGGATTACCTCATCAAAGCGGATGTTGCAAGACCTCGAAGCTTGTTTCAATCCATAAATGGACCGATTAAGCTTGCACACAAGATCCTCTTTGCCCTTTGCAATGAATCCCTCTGGTTGCTTCATATAGATGTTTTCTTCAAGACTTCCATTAAGAAAAGTTGTCTTGATATCCATCTACCAAACCTCATAATCCATATGAGTAGCAATAGACAAGAGATTCTAGATAGACTTGAGCATGACTACCAATGAAAAAGTCTCCTCATAATCGATACCCTCTTTCTGAGTATACCCTTTCGCAACAAGCTTTGCTTTGAAGGTCTCTATCTTCCTGTCTGATCCTCTCTTTCTTTTATAGATCCACTTGCATCCAATGACTTTTATATCATTGGGTGGCTCTACTAGCTCCCAGACCTGATTTGAATCCATAGATTCTATCTCAGAATTCATCGCCCTTTGCCAAGATACCGTATCTTTATCTTGGAGTGCCTCGTCATATGTCCAGCGATCAGGTTCATGTTCACCTGATTAGAAGATTCTTTCAAGAACATAAATCTATCAGGTTGTCTAACAACCCTCCCACTCTAATGAGGTATCACCTATGTATCCTCTATCACACGGTGCAGTCACTTGTGGTATGTCCTCTTGTCTTGTTGGTACTGAAGTAGTGACTTCCCCTCTTAATTCCTCTAAAACAATCTTGCCCATGGGCTTGTGGTTCATCACATAGTCTTCCTCTAAAATTGGGCATTCGTGCTAACGATTACCCTCTTATCTCTAGGACTATAGAACAAACCACCTTTCGTTCCTCTAGGATAGCCTACGAACAAGCACACTTCTATATGAGATTCTAACTTACTTGCATCTCCCTTCAGCACATGTGCTGAACTACCCCAAATCTGAATATGTCTCAGACTTGGCTTTCGCCTAGTCCACAATTTTGTGGGAGTAGAAGGTACTGATTTAGATGGTACCAATTTCAGAATATCCACTGTAGTATCCATAGCATACACCAGAACAAATCTGGTAACTCAAAATAACTCATCATCGATCTAACCATCTCCATAAGAGTCTTATTCCTTTGTTCCGTCACACCATTCTGCTGGGGTGTACTAGGTGCAGACAGTTGGGATTCAATCCCAGCCTCTGATAAGTAACTTCTATACTCTCCCAAGAGGTACTCACCACCACGATCAGATCATAGTGTCTTGATACTTTTACCTTGACGTTTCTCCATATCTGCCTTGAATTCTTTGAACCTGTCAAAGCATTCAGACTTGTGGCGTGTCAAGTAAATGTATCCATATCTTGAATAATCATCTATAAAAGAGATGAAATATTCAAAACCACCTCTAGCCGACATAGACATAGGACCAGACAAATCAGAATGAACCAATTCTAACAAATCTTTGGCTCTATACCCCTTGGCCTTAAAAGGCCTCTTGGTCATTTTACCTTTCAAGCAAGATTCGCAAGTTGGGAAATCTTCCACCACCAATGAACCTAAAGGTCCATCGGCAATCAACTTTTGAATTGTACTCAGGTTAATATGACCTAACCTTAGATGTCAAATATATGTTTGGTTCATTTTCGAAGGTTCTTTTCTATTATTAGATTTAGAAGATGAGTTATTTATTTCTATTTGCATCGTGGGAGCTTTTGGTTCAAGAGTGTATAAATTTCTTACCAATGCACCAGAATAGATATTCTCCCTATTCCTTTTTATAACAACTCTATCATTAAAAGAAATAGAATATCCATCCAAAACAATTTAGAAACTGAAATCAAATTCATTCTAAATGAAGGTACATGAAGGCAATTTCTCAAAACCAAAGTTTTATTCATATCAAAAGATAAATAAACATCTCTCACTGCAATAGCCGCCACCTTCATAGCATTGCCCATGTAGACAGTAATCTCCTCCTGAGCTAGTCGTTTGGTTTCCTAGAACCCCTACAAAGAATTGCAGATATGATCAATGGCTCCCATATCTACACACCAGGTACTGGTAGATAACACCGCTAAACATGTTTCAACGACTAGACTAAAAGATATACCTTTGTTCTATTTGCGGTTGGGACAGTCCACCTTCCAATGTTCAGTCTGCTTGCAAGTGAAGCACTTGCCTTTCAGCTTCTTCACTCCTGCCTAAGATCCTCCCGCCACCTTTACTATACCTTGTTTCTTCTTCTTCTTTCCTTTCGGCTTAGAAGTAGAAACCTTCTGAGCAACCATGGCCTGAGCACTCTAATGAAAAAGCCCCTCTGTTGCATGGAGTTCTATCAAAATCTCTGCCAACGAATACAACATCTTATTCATGTTGTAGTTCAGGCGAAACTGCTCAAAACTTTTAGGCAGAGATTAGAGAATGATATCGATGTGGGTTTCCCCATCGATCTCCTCTCCAAGGACTTCCATCTCATTCAAATGAGCCATCATCTTGACAACATGATCTCTCATGGGTGTTCCCTCAATCATGGTGGTTGTCATCAAGTTCCTCATAGCTTCCTGCCTAGCAGCCCAATTCTGGTGTCTGAAAAGTTCCTTGAGATTGACCATCATGTCATAGGCAGTATTCATGGCCTGATGCTGATGTTGCAATACATTTGACATAAAAGTCAAAATGTTACACCGCACCATCTCATCAGTCTTGATCCACTTCCTATAACTCTTTTTCTTCTTTTCACCAGAATCATCTGTAGGCTTAGGAGGACACTTTTCGAGGAGTACATATTTGTATTCCTTAGCAGTCAAGACAATCTCCAAATTCCTTTTCCAATCAACATAATTATGGCCAGTAAGTTTGTTTTCTTTTAGAATCAATGCAAGTGGGTTGAAAGCCATTTTGAAAAACCTAAGAATCAAAGTGATCAAAATATTAGATTTCAAAAATTTATTGATTCCTCAAACAATAAAATTTTAAAATCAACCAACACCTCAAAACAACGAACGAGAATATCATATGCCATGATTGTGTGGACGTATACGAATTCTACATTTGTATGAGGAGGTTTTACCCATTAATTTTATTATCCTATCAACCTTACTTTTTGACAAATAAAATTAATAGTTGGTTTCTATTTGACCCTACAAATAAAAACAATGACTCTGATGGGGAGGATACTTTTATTTGCATCTAAGTGTTTACCATTACCCAATACTAAGGCAATTACCTCGAATTATGTGCCTTTCATGGGGAAGTACACACACTCCTAAATAATTTCCTATAACCATATTTGACCTAGTGATCCGCAAAACAAACTCATTCGATATGGAGGAAGGCACTCAGAGACAACGAGCAAGTTTGTTCACATCACATGTCAAATTGTAATGGAGGCCGCAGGGATTTAAAAATATCCCTCTCCCACTTAATAATTTAAAATTGAGGAATTTTCACACAACATGTATATCAAACAATAAACAATAAACATGAAAAAACTTTCCAACTATTATGGATTTTGTTTTCCAATATGCTCCCCGTCGTGTCACCATCTCATCCGCTCCTCCCTTTACCATGCTCTAGCCATAAGGGGATCTGAGCCGAGATAAACTATTTTAATTTATATCCATCGATCCTATACTCCATGAAGGAGTGTACAACATCTCTAGATCGAAAGTAAATTAAAATGAGCAGCTAAATAGTGTCATATTTTATTACAAAAA
The DNA here is from genome assembly GCA_025175895.1 of Wurfbainia villosa. Taxonomy (NCBI): domain Eukaryota; kingdom Viridiplantae; phylum Streptophyta; class Magnoliopsida; order Zingiberales; family Zingiberaceae; genus Wurfbainia; species Wurfbainia villosa. The sequence goes on along the minus strand of CM045992.1, from coordinate 28,438,854 downwards.
ATTAAATACTAATTAGCCTTGTCAACCCCGAGGATTCAAATAAATAATTACAATCCCACACATACAATCACATACATTCATATAGCCATAATAGTTGGATCTTATGCTTGCAAGCAAAAAGTTAGCCTATGCACTGTTAGTGAAAGCCCTAGAGTCAATCATGTGATGATTGTTGTATGGATTTTATTGTATCATATTCCTATTTATAAAGGCATGGTTATTATATTTACTTGTATTGGTGCCAAATAACTAAGTATGATACTGTCCTTGAGTAGAAGGTTCTTATCTATATCAATCGATTGGTTGAATCGATAATGAGATGATATAAAGGCCGTTTCAGTTACGTATTGCTGATTCGGCAGAGACTCACTTGTAGGCAGCGATGCAGTGAGCAGCCATGAGGTGATATCAATTATGCGTTGAGGAAGTTTTCGAGACAGGGCTCTAATATGGTTTCTACATGGGTATGCATTGGAGAATGTATACTGAATGACCTGCCATGAGAAAGTATCATGGATCATTATATGAGTGTCATATACTTTCTCATGTGACTATTAGTCCTTGGACCTAAAGTCACCATGGTTCCCTACATAACGAGTTGCATACTTTGGCTTTGTCAAATGTCACCCGTAAATGGGTGGACTATAAAGGCGATTACTGGGTATGTAACAAATTATACGAAGAGATGTGAGTGATGTAGATGAGATATATCCCTCCTATATGACGGGAGTGACATCGTTATTCTTGATAGAGTGAGACCACGAAGTGCATGGCCAAGCACAAATGAGTCAATATGAGATATTGAGCTCATTTGATTAGAGTGAGTCTACTTGAAGTTCAAGATATAGATTGTACCGAGGATGACACGGTCTATGGCTCGATTGGTCAATCTAGATGTCAAGGATAGAGGGACATTATCACATCTTATGTTTCTAAATCGGTTTAGGAGCATTTCCAATGCTACAAGAACCTATAGGGTCACCCATAAAGGGCAATTAGATGGAGATTAGGTTCATATGATGAACCATGAGGATTAGGTTCATGGGATGTGTTAGTAATATATGAGAGATGTCCTAAGGCAATCGCCTTATGTATGAACCATTTATATGATAAATGAAGATTCACTATTTGAGTATACATGGTTTCATGTATTTGATTGGATCTTAAACTCATTTACTGAATGTCCGCGATATGACTCACAGCATGAGAGAATTTGTGATTGGATCACAACTAGTGAGTATCTCTACATGTGTAATTGTGATGTATCGGAATTATCCCTTGTCGATGAATTGATGGATTTGGACACCATCAATTCTGTCGAGACTAGCACGAGGTATACTCCTTGGTGTATCCAAGCAGCTGATTCTCACAGGTTGGAGACATTGTGATGTCCGGAGTTAATCGTGGATGCTAGTTATGGTAACTAGTTCATTGGAGTGACCAGTCGTAAGACTTCATATGGTTCTCTGCATATATATAGATATGTCAATGAAGTTCTTACTGTAGCTTAAGTGCGATGTTCCTTTGACTTGCGGTATTCAAGTCATCTTGATCATGAAGACTTATGCTTTGACATCTTAAGCAAGCATCTCTGAGGAGATGTGGACCCGAGATGATTGGGTATAAGTCGAAGTGATCGAAGGTGTTTGAATAGCCTATAAAGGATTCACCACTCCTTGCGAGGAGATGTATACCCATGGCCTCTCGTTGGATTGTTACTAAAGTCTTTGGCCAAAGCATTACATGTTTAGAGTAAGGTACTCTTCGATACATGTGCAGTAACTAGAATCCGTAGGATGAGGAAATGATACTTGGGCTAGGTGTGACGTAGTCAGCCTAGTGGGGACTGACACTATAGACCATGTCCTGAACCAAGTGGGTATAAGATGAGTGAAGGGAATGGGGCACGATTCATTCGACCTTCTGAAGGGTTTCAGAAATAGTTCTGGATCAACCGTTGATCTTTTCGGTTAATTGGGGATCATGATGTACTACTAGGTGCCACTCATGATCGTTCTATAATTAATGGTTAATTATAGACAGCCAACATAAACCAAGAACCTATTTGGTCACACGCACAACGAGCATAATCCGAAGGATTTAAAACGAGCTTGAGAATTAGATTCTCAGACCGAGAGAAACTAAGTTTGTTTGGACCAAACAAGAAGCGAGCATGAAATTGTTTCAGTCGCAATGGAAGCATGAATGAGCCGTGTCTTATGAAGACATAATGGATGAACCAAAATGGTTTGGTTCTAATCCAATGGAGGAGAATAAACCAAAGGGTTTGGTTTATTTTAAATGAATGAACCAAAGTTGGTTCGGTTCGTTTTAACTTAAAATAAACCATCATGGTTTTGTTTATTTTAACTTATATTAATGGAGCGGGTTAACGGGCCTTATGGTTATGATCCAATAACCATTAAGAGAATTAGTTCTCTATAAAAGAGGGCTTAAGGGTTTGTTAAGCTCTAATCCAAAAAAATGCTAGCCTTAAGTTGCCGCTCACCTCCTCCCCTTGGAGATTTCGGCGCCAACCCTCCTCCTTGTTGCCGCCCACCTTGAAGCTCCTTGGCCGGCGTCCAGAAGGTGTTGACCTTCCCTCTTGCCGACGTTGAGCTGCTGCCGGAGGAGCTTCGGTGATCTTCCTTGGCTTCGGCGACAAGGTGAGCAAGTCGCTTTCCTTATTTGGCCGGCGCAAGGTCTCCACCAATGGCATTTATACGTTGGATCTTTGAGCAATGACATTTATATATTGGACGTATCCAGTGACATTTTCAATATCGAAGCGAGCAACAAGCGTGCTTGAAAGGATGATCAATTAGACTCCTACATGTGGCATTGTCATCTTTGCCATATAAGCAAGAAACGCATGTCCGAATTACACCGATGTGGAATTCTGGAATCGTTTGAATTGGATTCATACGATACATGCGAATCATGCTTAAAAGGCAAGATGACTAAGTTACCTTTTAATGGAAAAGGTGAACAAGTGGAAGAGTTACTAGGTCTAATACATACTGATGTATGTGGACCTATGTCAACTCAAGCTTTTGGAGGCTATAGCTACTTCATTACCTTCACCGATGATCACTCCCGGTTTGGGTATGTGTTCTTGATGAAACACAAGTCTGAAGCCTTTGAAAGGTTCAAAGAATTCAGAAATGAAGTAGAGAAACAACATGACAAGAGTATTAAAATACTTCGATCAGATCGAGGTGGTGAATACTTAAGTCAAGAGTTTCTTGATTATCTAAGAGACAATGGCATATTATCTCAACGGATTCTGTCATATACACCACAGCATAATGGTGTATCTGAGAGGCGTAACCGGACCTTGTTGGACATGGTCAGGTCAATGATGAATCATGCGAATCTTCCCAAGTCCTTTTGGGGCTATGCACTTGCATACTACTTGTTAAACAGAATGCCAACCAAGGTAGTCTCTACTACTCCATATGAGATATGGAATGGTAAGAAACCTCATGTATCTTACTTGAAGATATGGGGTTGTCCAGCTTATGTGAAGCGGACTGTATCAGACAAATTGGATGCTAAGTCTGATAAATGTCTATTTATTGGATACCCTAAGGAAACAAGGGGTTACCAATTCTATCATCCTGTGGAACAAAAGGTGTTTGTTTCAAGGCATGTTGTGTTTCTAGAGAAAGAGTTTCTCTTGCAAGAAAATAGTGGGAGTGTCGTCGAGCTTGAGGAGGCTCGAGAGACTCAAATAGACATTGATGTGATACCTGGTGAAGCACAACAGTCGATAACTCATAGTGATGAGCAATCGGCTGGACCTGCTGTAACACCACATCTTCGTAGATTTGGTAGAACATGCAACATTCCTGAGAGATATGGATTTCTCGTAAGTGAATCGAACGACGTGTTACTCATTGATGATGAGGAGCCTACAAGTCATGAAGAAGTGCTAACAAGTTCAGAAAGGGATAAGTGGCTTGAAGCCATGAAGTCGGAAATGGATTCCATGTATGAAAACCAAGTTTGGAACTTGGTTGACCCACCTGAAGGCATCAAGCCTATAGGGTGCAAGTGGGTTTTCAAGAAGAAAACCGACATGGATGGTAATGTGATTACCTATAAAGCTAGATTAGTGGCGAAAGGATATCGTAAAAAACAAGGTGTTGATTATGACGAAACCTATTCGCCTGTAGCTATGCTTAAATCTATTCGGATGCTCCTGGCCATAGCGGCTCATTATGATTATGAGATATGGCAGATGGATGTGAAAACAACTTTCCTTAATGGAAATCTGCTCGAGGACGTGTATATGATACAGCCTGAGGGTTTCACATCGGTTGATAAAACCAAGGTATGCAAATTGCGACGGTCCATATATGGATTGAAGCAAGCATCCAGAGTCAGAATATCCGCTTTGATGAGACGATCAAAAAGTTTGATTTCACAAAATCCGCATTTAACCTTTGTGTGTACAAGAAGGTTAGTGGGAGTGCAAATGTGTTCCTAGTATTGTATGTCGATGACATATTACTTATAGGAAACGATGTTTCAATCTTACAAGCTTAAGGTTTGGTTATCCAAGACATTCTCCATGAAAGACTCGGGAGAAGCAACCTACATCCTGGATTAAGATCTATAGAGATAGATTGAAATGGTTGCTTGGTCTTTCATCTACATATATAGACCGAAAAGCAAAGAGGTTTAGCATGTCTAATCCAAGAAAGGTTTCCTACCCATCAGGCATGGGGTACACCTTTCGAAGTCTATGTGTCCGCGCACAGAAGACGAGAGGATTTACATGAGTAAGATTCCCTATGCATCCGCAATAGGATCTATCATGTATGCTATGTTATGTACGAGGCCCGATGTATCGTATGCTCTGAGTGTCACGAGCAGATACCAGTCTGATCCAGGAATGGATCATTGGGTGGTTGTTAAGACGATCCTTAAGTAATTAAGAAGAACTAAAGATGTGTTCCTAATATATGGAGAAGGGGACATGGTGATACGCGGGTATACAGATGCTAGCTTCCAGACAGACAAGGATGATTCCAGGTCTCAGTCTGGATACGTGTTCACCTTGAATGGGGGCGTTACGTATTGCTAAAGTTCCAAACAAAGACAATGGCATTCTAGCAGGTAGAATAAATTGCAGCTACAGAAGTAGCAAAGGAAGTGGTTTGGATCAAGAAGTTCATTTATGAACTTGGTGTGATTCCAACCATTGTTGAAGCAATACCGGTCTACTGCGACAACAATGGAGCAATTGCACAGGCGAAAGAGCCAAGGTCTCATCAACGATCCAAACATGTGCTTCGTCGCTATCATCTTATCAGAGAGATCATCAATAGGAAAGAAATACAAATCGAAAAAATCCCCACTGAAAGGAACTTAGAGGATCCTTTGACTAAGGCATTACCTCAAAGTAAGTTTGAGGGTCATGTTATAGCTTATGGTATTGGATATCGTAGCGATTGGCATTAGGCCAAGTTGGAGTCTGTTTGTAATATATGAGAGATGTCCTAAGGCAATCGCCTTATGTATGAACCATTTATATGATAAATGAAGATTTACTATTTGAGTATACATGGTTTCATGTATTTGATTGGATCTTAAACTCATTTACTGAATGTCCGCGATATGACTCACAGCATGAGAGAATTTGTGATTGGATCACAACTAATGAGTATCTCTACATATGTAATTGTGATGTATCGAAATTATCCCTAGTCGATGAATTGATGGATTTGGACACCATCAATTCTGTCGAGACAAGCACGAGGTATACTCCTTGGTGTATCCAAGCAGCTGATTATCACTGGCTGGAGACATTGTTAGTGAAAGCCCTAGAGCCAATCATGTGATGAATGTTGTATGGACTTTATTGTATCATATTCCTATTTATAAAGGCATGGTTATTATATTTACTTGTATTGGTGCCAAATAACTAAATATAATAATGTCCTTGAGTAGTAGGTTCTTATCTATATCAGTCGATTAGTTGAATCGATAATGAGATGATATAGAGAACACTACTCTTAATCATTCCTAGTCGAGTATTAACATTCAGGGACAACGTTAATTCGTAGAGACTAGCATGTAGGTCAACATGATGACTTGATCTCACAAGTCATGGATATTAGATATCAAGTTGACACATGGGTATGCATTGGAGAATGAATACTGAATGACCCTCCATGAGAAAGTATCATGGATGATTATATGAGTGTCATATACTTTCTCATGTGGCTATTAGTATGACTATTAGTCCTTAGACCTGAAGTCACCATGGTTTCCTAAATAAGGCGTTGCATACTTTGGCTTCGTCAAACGTCACCCGTAAATGGGTGGACTATAAAGGCGATTACTGGGTATGTAACAAATTATGCAGAGGGATGTGAGTGATGTAGATGGGATCTATCCCTCCTATATGACGGGAGTGACATCGATATTCTTGATAGAGTGAGACCACGAAGTGCATGGCCATGCCCAAATGAGTCAATATGAGATATTGAGCTCATTTGATTAGAGTGAGTCTACTTGGAGTTTAAGATTTAGATTGTACCGAGGATGACACGGTCTATGCCTTGATTGGTCAATCTAGATGTCAAGGATAGAGGGACATTGTCACATATTGTGAGAGTCACAAAGGTGATGTTGGAGCTCAACATTCTTGTAACTTGGGTAGCAATGAAGTGTTGCTAGATACCGCTCATTGCTTATGTTCCTAAATCGGTTTAGGGACATTGCGAACGTTACAAGAACCTATAGGGTCACACACATAAGGGCAATTAGATGGAGATTAGGTTCATATGATGAACCCTGAGGATTAGGTTCATGGGATGAACCAAATTGGATTAAGAGTAATCCAAATTAGACTAATTGAGTTAGACTCAAGTTGATTCAAGTGTTGAATGAGTCTAATTTAGATTTGATTCATCAAATCAATTTAAATTAAATGAATAGAGATTCATTAAATTAAATTGACTTGAATCAAATGGTTGGATTTGATCAATCATGGGAGATAAGAGGTCAAGTTTGACTTGACTTGAGAGGGAAGATGAAAGGTCAAGTTTGACTTGACCAAATGTCATGTCATGATGATGACTTGGCATGGATGGCCAATGATGATGTTCCACATCATCATGGGGTGCCACCTCATGAGGGAGACCAAGAGCCATTGGCTCTTGGAGTTACATGCATGCATGTAACCCCCTTATAGTGGGTTATGGATGATGTGAAGTTAAGTGGTGTAACTTCATCTTCTTCCTCTTCTCTTACCTCAAGCTCTCTCTTCCTCATCTGGCCATGAAAGTCCAAGGGGTGCTAGCACACTCTAAGGTGTTTTTCTCCACCATTTGTCCGTGTGGATACTTGTAGAGGAGTGTACACTTGACACTCTCGAGTTCCGGCGAACCTTTTGGACGAGTGGAATTTGCGAAGAGCGTCGCATCGAGGGTAACTTCTTATCATGTAGATCTAGAGTATATCTAAAGGTATTAAACACATACATTTTAGTTTTATATTTTATACTTCGCACGGATCCGTGGCCGGGGCTTCCGAGGTTTCCGCAACGCAAAGCCGTTTTGCTCTAAAAACCCAACAAAGGGTATCGAGCCACGCGGTGTTTCATTTTTGTAATTTTTGTATTAGATATAAAAATTACAGATTTATATGTTTCTGTAAATTTCCTAATTTTATAGAATTTTTGGGTATTTTACTCAAAGAGTCAAAGCAACAAGTGTTGGGACACTTGTAGGCTTCAACCGTCGAGAAAAACTCTCCGAAATGGTGATTTCTCGCTTTAGGTTTTTGGGACAGCGACTTAAGTCACTGTAGGATCACAGTAGGGACACTCGCAAAGTTAATTTTGCGAGTATGGGTGCTGCCCCTATCCCCGAAAGGGGCTTTGTCCCGCGATCGCGCCCGGAAACCGCTTAGCGGGACCGTTACGGAGAGGTGACTCATTAATTTGAAAAAAAAATAGGAAAAATTATAGAAATTTCTGTAAAAAATATATAATTTAGAATTATGTATAATTCTGTGATTGTCATGGCCCAATGACCCCAATTTGATTGGATTATGTATGTTGTAATTCATAATACGACTTGCAGGCCGTTTTGTGGTTGTGCGTGTTGTATAGTGTATGCGACCTGCGCGTCGTACCTCTTTTTTTTTATATTCTAGTTGTAAATAGTTTTAGACTCGAATGTAACTCGAGTTTCATATTTGTAATGTACAAAAATGGAGCGGTGGAAAGTCCACTTGAAGACGAGGTTACGAGAAGGGTGACGACGACACATGGCGGTCAAAGGAAGCGCTTGGGGAAGCCGCTAGCCTTAGGTTGACCGTCCGATCTTCTCATTGGCTTGAGAAGATTGTAGTAGGGCCATGACTATATCACATTTAATTATATATATATATATATATGTTGATATATATATATATATATATATATATATATATATATATATATATATATATATATATATAATTTATTTTGCTTGTATGTATGTGATGCATGCTAGTAGAATAATGATTGTATGTATATGATGCATGCTAGGATAATTTTCTTGTATGTATATGATGCCTGCTAGAATAATGAATGTATGTATGTGATGCATGCTAATATAGGATAATAAAGGCCTAAATGCATATAAGATACACATTACGATTAGATTAGATCATAATCGAATAAACTCGAAAATACCTACCGAGCCTTGATACCCATCACTACCTCGATCATTTGTTATTGTTGAATCTGCCAAAGCAGAGCAGCACATATTATCTTGGTAGGGTGCGGAGGGACAATCTTGGTCCCGCCTATCATGCTTGGGTTAGAGTAAGCTCAATTAGATTGAGCAAAACTAGTTAACTCAATTGGATCGAGTAGAACTATAGGCATATTCCAATCATTGGAAAGATAGGTTAAGATCGCACTTACACTAAATCTTGGGCGATTTAGCCAAAGCTAACTCAAGGTCTTTTGTAAATGTGGGTCTTGATCCTATAAACAAGAGTTGCATAGAGATGTAATCGGTAATGTATTACCCACCGATCGTACTAAGTCTTGGGCGATTTAGCCAAAGCTAACTCAAGGCTTAGTATGATGTGGATCTTGTCCCGCAAGAATTATAGCTAGTTTGTATGAATCTAGTAATGTGGTTTGACCACATCAATAACTCGATTCTACAAAGTTCCTATAATTCAGTGGGATCATCATTTGATTAAAGGCCTAATTAAATGATAAAAGGAATATGATATTAATTATCTGCATTGTATATTGTAGATAACTATGTCGACAAACACGAACACTCTCTCTCTGCGTTCTGTCCTTGAGAAGGACAAGCTCAATGGAGCGAATTTCCTGGACTGGTACAGGAACCTGAGAATTGTTCTCACCCAAGAAAGGAAGTTGTACGTCCTGGAGCAGCCCATTCCGGAGGCACCTCCTGCCATTGCCTCGCGAGCTGACAAAGATGCTTACAAGAAGCATCAAGATGATGCATTAGATGTGTCATGTCTAATGCTCACGACCATGAACTCTGAGCTTCAGAAGCAACATGAGTTCATGAATGCTTATGATATGGTTGGACATCTTCGTCAACTATATCAAGGAAAAGCAATGCATGAGAGATATAAAGTCTCTAAGGCATTGTTTGGGTCTAAAATGCAAGAAGGGACTCCCGTAGGTCAATATGTACTCAAGATGATTGGGTACGTAGAAAACCTACAAAGGATGGGATTCCCACTTGGCCAAGAGATGGCCACTGACCTGATCTTACAATCTTTGCCACAAGCCTTCAATCAATTTGTCATGAATTATAACATGAATGAAATTGATAAGCCATTGCCTGAAATGCTCAGCATGTTGAGAACTGCTGAGTTTAACCTTATGAAGGGAAAATCTGACACCATTTTGATGGTGCACAAGAAGAAAGGCAAGGGCAAGCCTAAAGGTAAGGGAAAGTCCCAAGCCAAGGGCAAAGGCAAAGAACTTAAACCCAAAGGAGGGGTAGCCAAGGAAGGGGCTTGCTTCCACTGCAAGGAAGCTGGACACTGGAAGCGTAACTGCAAAGCTTACCTGGAAGATCTTAAGAAGAAAAGAAGTGAGACTTCTACTTCCGGTATAAATGTTATAGAAGTCAATCTATCTATTTCTTCATCATGGGTATTAGATACCATATGTGCATCTCACATTTGTACCAATGTGCAGGCGCTGAGAAATAACAGAGCATTGACAAAGGGCGAGGTGGACCTATGAGTAGGCAATGGAGCAAGAGTTGCTGTTGTTGCTGTAGGAACTTATGATCTATCTCTGCCCTCTGGGCTTGTATTAGAATTAGATGAATGTTGTTATGTGCCTGCCTTAACCAAGAACATCATTTCAGTTTCTTGTTTGGACAAGAAAGGATTTTCATTTATAATAAAGAACAAATGTTGTTCAGTTTATTTAAATGATATGTTCTATTGTAGTGCACCTCTAATGAACGGACTCTACTTTCTAGACTTAGAGAGCCCTATCTATAACATAAGTACCAAGAGGTTCAAGTCAAATGAGTTGAACCAAATCTATCTCTGGCACTGTCGCTTAGGTCACATAAATGAGGGTTGCTTATCTCAGCTCCATAAGGATGGGCTGCTAGACTCATTTGATTTTGAATCATATGAGACATGCGAATCTTGCCTTTTAGGCAAGATTTCCAAGACTCCCTTTAGTGGACATAGCGAAAGAGCAACAGATTTGTTAGGACTTATACATAGTGATGTATGTGGTCCTTTCAATGTTGCTACAAGAGGTGGTTAAAGGTACTTCATTACATTTACTTATGACTTTAGTAGATATGGTTATGTGTATCTTATGACACATAAATCAGAATCCTTTGAAAACTTCAAAGAATTTAAGAATGAAGTACAAAACCAGCTTGGCAAGAGTATTAAGATACTTCGATCAGGTTGAGGTGGTGAATACCTTAGCCATGAGTTTCGTGACTATCTAGCTGAGTGTGGGATTCTATCCCAACTCACTCCTCCTGGAACACCACAGTGGAATGGTGTATCCGAAAGGAGGAATCGTACCCTATTGGATATGGTACGATCTATGATGAGTCACACAGATCTTCCTATATCCTTTTGGGGATATGCTCTAGATACAGCAGCCTTTACCCTTAACCGTGTACCATCCAAGGCTGTGATAAAGACACCATATACGATATGGACAGGGAGAAATCCCAAGATGTCTTTCATGAGGATTTGGGTTTGTGAGGCTTACGTTCGACGCCAAGTCTCAGACAAACTGGGACCCAAATCCGATAGGTGCTATTTTGTTGGATATCCCAAGGATAAAAAGGGATATTACTTCTACATTCCCAGTCAGCACAAAGTGTTTGTGGCAAAGACTGGGGTTTTTCTAGAAAGGGATTTTGTTTCTAGAAAAACTAGTGGGAGTACCTTCGATCTTGAAGAAATTCAAGATAAGGACCATAACACTGAGGCCTTGATGGAGGTTGAACAGGAACCACAATGTGTTGTGGGTGATGAGGTTGTTGCACAAAGAGTTGTGGAACAACCACCTGTTCAGGTAGACCTACCTCTTCGTAGGTCTGATAGGGTACGTCGTCAGCCTGAGAGATACTCATTTCACTTGTCTGACCATGATGATATTATGCTCATTGAGAATGAGCCTACCTCCTATCAGGAAGCTGTGATGAGCCCAGATTCTGAGAAATGGCTAGAGGCCATGAGATCCGAGATGGAATCCATGTACACCAACCAAGTATGGACTTTGGTTGATCCACCTGAAGGGGTCAAACCCATTGGGTGTAAGTGGGTCTTTAGGAGAAAGACTGACATGGATGGACTTACGCATACCTATAAGGGCCGATTGGTGGCTAAAGGTTTCAAGAAAATTCATGGTATTGACTATGATGAAACCTTTTCTCCAGTGGCGATGTTTAAGTCCATTCGGATCTTGCTTGCTATTGTAGCATACCACGATTATGAGATCTGGCAGATGGATGTCAAAATCGCGTTTCTGAATGGAAACATACTTGAGGATGTGTACATTACACAACCTGAGGGTTTTGTAGATCCACAACATACTGGGAAGGTATGCAAGCTGCAAAGGTCCATTTATGGGCTAAAGCAAGCTTCTCGGAGCTGGAATCTTCGATTCGATGATGCGATCAAACAGTTTGGTTTCATCAAGAATGAAGATGAACCCTGTGTCTACAAGAGGGTTAATGGGAACATAGTTGTCTTCCTTGTATTGTATGTGGATGACATACTATTCATTGGGAATGACATCCCTTCGCTACAGTCTGTGAAGACTTGGCTAGGGACGTGCTTCTCAATGAAGGACTTAGGTGAAGCAGCCTATATTCTAGGCATTAAGATCTATAGAGATAGATATAAGAGATTGCTTGGCCTAAGTCAGAGTACATACATTAACACAGTATTACTACGGTTTGCCATGCAGAATTCCAAGAAGGGACTTCTGCCGATGTCACATGGTGTGAGTCTTTCGAAGACTCAAAGTCCCTCTTCTAGAGAGGAGAGAGACCGCATGGATAAGATCCCTTACGCATCTGCTATAGGATCTATCATGTATGCCATGCTATGTACTCGTCCTGATGTCTCGTATGCTTTGATCATGACGAGTAGGTACCAGTCAGATCCAGGTGAGCATCACTGGATAGCAGTCAAGAATATTCTTAAGTACTTAAGAAGGACTAAAGAATATTTCTTGATATGTGGAGGCGATGAGGGGCTAGCTGTAAAGGGTTACAGCGATGCCAACTTCCAAACTAACCACGAAGATTATAGATCGCAGTCAGGGTTCGTGTTTTGCTTGAATGGTGGCGCTGTGAGCTAGAAGAGTTCCAAGCAGGACACAGTTGTTGATTCTACAACAGAGGCCGAATATATATCGGTGCTTCCATCTCATTCAAGAGATTATCGATAGAGGAGATGTGAAGATTTGCAGAGTACCCACAGAGGCTAACATCGCAGATCCCTTGACCAAGGCTTTGGCACAGAAAAAGCATGATGGTTACACTAGGTCATTGGGTATCAGATACTACGGTGATTGGCACTAGCGCTAGTGGGAGATTGTAAGTGAAAGCCCTAGAGCCAATCATGTGATGATTGTTGTATGAACTTTATTGTATCATATTCCTATTTATAAAGGCATGGTTATTATATTTACTTGTATTGGTGCCAAATAACTATGTATAATAATGTCCTTGAGTAGTAGGTTCTTATCTATATCAATCGATTAGTTGAATCGATAATGAGATGATATAGAGAACACTACTCTTAATCATTCCTAGTCGAGTATTAACATTCAGGGACAACGTTAATTCGTAGAGACTAGCATGTAGGTCAACATGATGACTTGATCTCACAAGTCATGGATATGAGATATCAAGTTGACACATGGGTATGCATTGGAGAATGAATACTGAATGACCCGCCATGAGAAAGTATCATGGATTGTTATATGAGTTTTATATACTTTCTCATGTGGCTATTAGTATGACTATTAGTCCTTAGACCTGAAGTCACCATGGTTTCCTACATAAGGCGTTGCATACTTTGGCTTCGTCAAAATCACCCGTAAATGGGTGGACTATAAAGGCGATTACTGGGTATGTAACAAATTATGCGGAGGGATGTGAGTGATGTAGATGGGATCTATCCCTCCTATATGACGGGAGTGACATCGATATTCTTGATAGAGTGAGACCAATGGCGCATGGTTATGCCCAAATGAGTCAATATGAGATATTGAGCTCATTTGATTAGAGTGAGTCTACTTGGAGTTCAAGATTTAGATTGTACCGAAGATGACACGGTCTATGCCTCGATTGGTCAATCTAGATGTCAAGGATAGAGGGACATTGTCACATATTGTGAGAGTCACAAAGGTGATGTTGGAGCTCAACATTCTTGTAACATGGGTAGCAATGAAGTGTTGCTAGATACCGCTCATTGCTTATGTTCCTAAATCGGTTTAGGGACATTGCCAACGTTACAAGAACATATAGGGGCACACACATAAGGGCAATTAGATGGAGATTAGGTTCATATGATGAACCCTGAGGATTAGGTTCATGGGATGAACCAAATTGGATTAAGAGTAATCCAAATTAGACTAATTGAGTTAGACTCAAGTTGATTCAAGTGTTGAATGAGTCTAATTTAGATTTGATTCATCAAATCAATTTAAATTAAATGAATAGAGATTCATTAAATTAAATTGACTTGAATCAAATGGTTGGATTTGATCAATCATGGGAGATAAGAGGTGAAGTTTGACTTGACTTGAGAGGGAAGATGAAAGGTCAAGTTTGACTTGACCAAATGTCATGTCATGATGATGACTTGGCATGGACGGCCAATGATGATGTTCCACATCATCATGGGGTGTCACCTCATGAGGGAGACCTAGAGCCATTGGCTCTTGGAGTTACATGCATGCATGTAACCCCCTTATAGTGGGTTATGGATGATGTGAAGTTAAGTGGTGTAACTTCATCTTCTTCCTCTTCTCTTACCTCAAGCTCTCTCTTCCTCATCTGGCCATGAAAGTCCAAGGGGTGCTAGCACACTCTAAGGTGTTTTTCTCCACCATTTGTCCGTGTGGATACTTGTAGAGGAGTGTACACTTGACACTCTCGAGTTCCGGCGAACCTTTTGGACGAGTGGAATTTGCGAAGAGCGTCGCATCGAGGGTAACTTCTTATCATGTAGATCTAGAGTAGATCTAAAGGTATTAAACACATACATGTTAGTTTTATATTTTATACTTCGCACGGATCCGTGGCCGGGGCTTCCGAGGTTTCCGCAACGCAAAAAGCCGTTTTTGCGGCTCGGAAAAACCCAACAGTGGTATCAGAGCCACGTGCGAAGCATGTATGTGTTTCATTTTTGTAATTTTTGTATTAGATATAAAAATTACAGATTTATATGTTTCTGTAAATTTCCTAATTTTATAGAATTTTTGGGTATTTTACTCAAAGAGTCAAAGCAACAAGTGTTGGGACACTTGTAGGCTTCAACCGTCGAGAAAAACTCTCCGAAATGGCGATTTCTCGCTTTAGGTTTTTGGGACAGCGACTTAAGTCACTGTAGGATCATAGTAGGGACACTCGCAAAGTTAATTTTGCGAGTATGGGTGCTGCCCCTATCCCCGAAAGGGGCTTTGTCCCGCGATCGCGCCCGGAAATCGCTTAGCGGGACCGTTACGGAGAGGTGACTCATTAATTTGAAAAAACAAAATAGGAAAAAATATAGAAATTTCTATAAAAAATACATAATTTAGAATTATGTATAATTCTGCGATTGTCATGGCCCAATGACCCCAATTTGATTGGATTATGTATGTTGTAATTCATAATACGACTTGCATGCCGTTTTGTGGTTGTGCGTGTTGTATAGTGTATGCGACCTGCGCGTCGTACCTCTTTTTTTTTATATTCTAGTTGTAAATAGTTTTAGACTCGAATGTAACTCGAGTTTCATATTTGTAATGTACAAAAATGGAGCGGTGGAAAGTCCACTTGAAGACGAGGTTACGAGAAGGGTGACGACGACACATGGCGGTCAAAGGAAGCGCTTGGGGAAGCCGCTAGCCTTAGGTTGACCGTCCGATCTTCTCATTGGCTTGAGAAGATTGTAGTAGGGCCATGACTATATCACATTTAATTATATATATATATATATATATATATATATATATATATATATATATATATATATATATATATATATATATATATATATATATAATTTATTTTGCTTGTATGTATGTGATGCATGCTAGTAGAATAATGATTGTATGTATATGATGCATGCTTGGATAATTTTCTTTTATGTATATGATGGCTGCTAGAATAATGAATGTATGTATGTGATGCATGCTAATATAGGATAATAAAGGCCTAAATGCATATAAGATACACATTACGATTAGATTAGATCATAATCGAATAAACTCGAAAATACCTACCGAGCCTTGATACCCATCACTACCTCGATCATTTGTTATTGTTGAATCTGCCAAAGCAGAGCAACACATATTATCTTGGTAGGGTGCGGAGGGACAATCTTGGTCCCGCCTATCATGCTTGGGTTAGAGTAAGCTCAATTAGATTGAGCAAAACTAGTTAACTCAATTGGATCGAGTAGAACTATAGGCATATTCCAATCGTTGGAAAGATAGGTTAAGATCGCACTTACACTAAATCTTGGGCGATTTAGCCAAAGCTAACTCAAGGTCTTTTGTAAATGTGGGTCTTGATCCTATAAACAAGAGTTGCATAGAGATGTAATCGGTAATGTATTACCCACCGATCGTACTAAGTCTTGGGCGATTTAGCCAAAGCTAACTCAAGGCTTAGTATGATGTGGATCTTGTCCCGCAAGAATTATAGCTAGTTTGTATGAATCTAGTAATGTGGTTTGACCACATCAATAACTCGATTCTATAAAGTTCCTATAATTCAGTGGGATCATCATTTGATTAAAGGCCTAATTAAATGATAAAAGGAATATGATATTAATTCTCTGCATTGTATATTGTAGATAACTATGTCGACAAACACGAACACTCTCTCTCTGCATTCTATCCTTGAGAAGGACAAGCTCAATGGAGCGAATTTCCTAGACTGGTACACGAACACAGTTGTTGATTCTACAACAGAGGCCGAATATATATCGGTGCTTCCATCTCATTCGAGAGATTATCGATAGAGGAGATGTGAAGATTTGCAGAGTACCCACAGAGGCTAACATCGCAGATCCCTTGACCAAGGCTTTGGCACAGAAAAAGCATGATGGTTACACTAGGTCATTGGGTATCAGATACTACGGTGATTGGCACTAGCGCTAGTGGGAGATTGTAAGTGAAAGCCCTAGAGCCAATCATGTGATGATTGTTGTATGAACTTTATTGTATCATATTCCTATTTATAAAGGCATGGTTATTATATTTACTTGTATTGGTGCCAAATAACTAAGTATAATAATGTCCTTGAGTAGTAGGTTCTTATCTATATCAATCGATTAGTTGAATCGATAATGAGATGATATAGAGAACACTACTCTTAATCATTCCTAGTCGAGTATTAACATTCAGGGACAACGTTAATTCGTAGAGACTAGCATGTAGGTCAACATGATGACTTGATCTCACAAGTCATGGATATGAGATATCAAGTTGACACATGGGTATGCATTGGAGAATGAATACTGAATGACCCGCCATGAGAAAGTATCATGGATTGTTATATGAGTTTTATATACTTTCTCATGTGGCTATTAGTATGACTATTAGTCCTTAGACCTGAAGTCACCATGGTTTCCTACATAAGGCGTTGCATACTTTGGCTTCGTCAAAATCACCCGTAAATGGGTGGACTATAAAGGCGATTACTGGGTATGTAACAAATTATGCGGAGGGATGTGAGTGATGTAGATGGGATCTATCCCTCCTATATGACGGGAGTGACATCGATATTCTTGATAGAGTGAGACCACGAAGTGCATGGCCATGCCCAAATGAGTCAATATGAGATATTGAGCTCATTTGATTAGAGTGAGTCTACTTGGAGTTCAAGATTTAGATTGTACCGAAGATGACACGGTCTATGCCTCGATTGGTCAATCTAGATGTCAAGGATAGAGGGACATTGTCACATATTGTGAGAGTCACAATTAGTAGTCACAAAGGTGATGTTGGAGCTCAACATTCTTGTAACTTGGGTAGCAATGATGTGTTGCTAGATACCGCTCATTGCTTATGTTCCTAAATTGGTTTAGGGACATTGCCAACGTTACAAGAACCTATAGGGTCACACACATAAGGGCAATTAGATGGAGATTAGGTTCATATGATGAACCCTGAGGATTAGGTTCATGGGATGAACCAAATTGGATTAAGAGTAATCCAAATTAGACTAAATGAGTTAGACTCAAGTTGATTCAAGTGTTGAATGAGTCTAATTTAGATTTGATTCATCAAATCAATTTAAATTAAATGAATAGAGATTCATTAAATTAAATTGACTTGAATCAAATGGTTGGATTTGATCAATCATGGGAGATAAGAGGTCAAGTTTGACTTGACTTGAGAAGAAAGATGAAAGGTCAAGTTTGACTTGACCAAATGTCATGTCATGATGATGACTTGGCATGGACGGCCAATGATGATGTTCCACATCATCATGGGGTGCCACCTCATGAGGGAGACCAAGAGCCATTGGCTCTTGGAGTTACATGCATGCATGTAACCCCCTTATAGTGGGTTATGGATGATGTGAAGTTAAGTGGTGTAACTTCATCTTCTTCCTCTTCTCTTCCCTCAAGCTCTCTCTTCCTCATCTGGCCATGAAAGTCCAAGGGGTGCTAGCACACTCTAAGGTATTTTTCTCCACCATTTGTCCGTGTGGATACTTGTAGAGGAGTGTACACTTGACACTCTCGAGTTCCGGCGAACCTTTTGGACGAGCGGGATTTGCGAAGGGCGTCGGATCGAGGGTAACTTCTTATCATGTAGATCTACAGTAGATCTAAAGGTATTAAACACATACATGTTAGTTTTATATTTTATACTTCGCACGGATCTGTGGCCGGGGCTTCCAAGGTTTCCGCAACGCAAAAAGCGATTTTTGTGGCTCGAAAAAACCCAACATGTCTGTGATGTCCGGAGTTAATCCCAACATGTTTGTGGCTCGAAAAAACCCAACATGGAAACTAGTTCATTGGAGTGACCAGCCGTAAGACTTCATATGGTTCTCTGCATATATATAGATATGTCAATGAAGTTCTTATTGTAGCTTAAGTGCGATGTTTCTTTGACTTGCGGTATTCAAGTCATCTTGATCATGAAGACTTATGCTTTGACATCTTAAGCAAGGATCTCTGAGGAGATGTGGACCCGGGATGATTGGGTATAAGTCGAAGTGATCGAAGGTGTTTGAATAGCCTATAAAGGATTCACCACTCCTTGCGAGGAGATGTATACCCATGGCCTCTCGTCGGATTGTTACTAAAGTCTTTGGCCAAAGCCTTACATGTTTATAGTAAGGTACTCTTCGATACATGTGCAGTAACTAGAATCCGTAGGACGAGGAAATGATACTTGGGCTAGGTGTGACGTAGTCAGCCTAGTGGGGACTGACACTATAGACCATGTCCTAAACCAAGTGGGTTTAAGATGAGTGAAGGGAATGAAGCACGATTCATTCGAGCTGCCGAAGGGTTTCAGAAATAGTTCTGGATCAACCGTTGATCTTTTCAGTTAATTGGGGATCATGATGTACTACTAGGTGCCACTCATGATCGTTCTTTAATTAATGGTTAATTATAGACGACCAATATAAACTGAGAACCTATTTGGTCACACGCACAATGAGCGTAATCCGAAGGATTTAAAACGAGCTTGAGAATGAGATTCTCAGACCGAGAGAAACTAAGTTTGGTTGGACCAAACAAGAAGCGAGCATGAAATCGTTTCAGTCGCGATGGAAGCGTGGATGAGCCGTGTCTTATGAAGACATAATGGATGAACCAAAATGGTTTGGTTCTAATCCAATGGAGGAGAATAAACCAAAGGGTTTGGTTTATTTTAAACGAATGAACCAAAGTTGGTTCGGTTCATTTTAACTTAAAATAAACCATCATGGTTTGGTTTATTTTAACTTATATTAATGGAGCAGGTTAACGGGCCTTATGGTTATGATCCAATAACCATTAAGAGAATTAGTTCTCTATAAAAGAGGGCTTAAGGGTTTGTTAAGCTCTAATCCAAAAAAAACCCTAGCCTTAAGTTGCCGCCCACCTCCTCCCCTTGGAGATTTCGGCGCCAACCCTCCTCCTTGCCGCCGCCCACCTTGAAGCTCCTTGGCCGGCATCCAGAAGGTGCTGACCTTCCCTCTTGCCGGCGTTGAGCTGCTGCCGGAGGAGCTCCAGTGATCTTCCTTGGCTCCGGCGACAAGGTGAGCAAGTCACTTTCCTTATTTGGCCGGCGCAAGGTCTCCACCAAAGCTGTCCAGATTTCTGGACAGCTTATTTCCTTCTCGTCGGAGCATCGTTTGGACGACATTTGGAGTTCCGACAGGGCCTTACTTACCGGGGATTCGATATCCGGTAATCCTCATAGGTGGAGGACGAAGGATTCGTCAAACGGTTGACGAATATCTCTCTGGAGAAGCGAGTTTTGAGGACTCGTCTTTGGATCCGAATTTGGATTCGGATCGTGATCTTCTCTCGATCACATCGTCTTCAACACGAGGCTAGTAACCCGTACGAAGACGAGGCTCGTGACTTAGTGAAGTCATCCCGAAGATACTCGGCGTGGACACGGATAGAGACGATTCTAGCGAGGATCGTTCCGGTTGATGTCGTTCCCGCTACACGTGATACGTAAGGTATACGTAGTTAAATTTCCTTTTATTGAAAAATTTAAATTTACGGTTATGTCTACACATGTTGTACTATGCATGCATGTGATGTGTGTGGTTTAATAAATGTAGATTTATTATTTTTATTTCTTCCGTTGTGCATATGTTTATGAAACATGTTCGAACACACACTCGCCGCGGTGTCGGAAACCCAACAGGATGAACCAAATTGGATTAAGGGTAATCAAAATTAGACTAAGTGAGTTAGACTCAATTTGATTCAAGTGTTGAATGAGTCTAATTTAGATTTGATTTATTGAGTCAATTTAAATTAATGAATAGAGATTCAATAAATCAAATTGACTTGAATCAAGTGGTTAGATTTGATCAACCATGGGAGATAAGAGGTCAAGTTTGACTTGACTTGAGAGGGAAGATGAATGGTCAATTTTGACTTGACCAATTGTCATGTCATGGTGACTTGGCATGAGGGCCGGCCAATGATGGTGTTCCACATCATCATGGACTTATCATGTAGTGCCACCTCATGAGGGAGACCAAGAGCCATTGGCTCTTGGAGTTACATGCATGCATGTAACCTCCCAACTTGAAGTGGCCGACCACTTTTATTCAAGGGTGAAGTTATTTGGTTTGGAACTTCATCTTCTTCTTCCTTGGTTCTTCCTCTCACGCTCTCCCAATCCTCCTTGGCCGAAACTTCCATGAGTGCTATCACACTCTAGGTTGATTTTCTCCACCATTTGTCCGTGTGGATACCAATAGAAGAGTGTACACTTGACACTCTTGAGTTTCGGCAAAGCGTTTGGACGAGTGAGATAAGTGAAGGGAGTCGCTACGAGGGTAATGCTCTCATCATATAGATCTATGGTAGATCTAGGGTTTTCAATAACACATACATGTAGTTTTTATTTTTTTATATCTTCGCACGGATCCGTGGCGGGGCTTCCGAGGTTTCCGCAACGCAAAAAGCGGTTTTTGCGGCTCGAAAAGTCCAACAGTGGTATTAGAGCCACGTGCGAAGAATGTATGTGTTTTAAATTTGTAGTTTTTGTATTAGATATAAAAATTACAGATTTTTAAGTTTCTTTAAATTGCCTAATTTTATAGATTTTTTGGGTATTTTTCTCTTAGAGTCGAAGCAACAAGTGTTGGGACACTTGTAGGCTTCAACCACCGAGAAAAACTCTCCGAAACGGCGAGTTTTCGCTTTATGTTTTTGGGACAGCGACTTAAGTCGCAGTAAAATCAAGTAGGGACACTCGCAAAATTTATTTTTGTGAGTAGGGGCACTGCCCCTATCCCCCAAAGGGGCCTTGTTCGGAGAGGTGACTCATAAAATTGCTTAGCGGGACCGTTACGGAGAGGTGACTCATAAAATTGAAAAAAATATAGAAAATTTTTTAGAAATTTCTATAATATACATAATTTAGAATTATGTATAATTATGTGATGGTCAAGGCCCAAGAACCCCAATATGATTGGATGATAATGTGTTGTAATTCATAATACGGCCTACGTGTCATTTTTGTGGTTGTGCATGTTGTATAGGGTATGCGACTTGCGAGTCATGCCTCTTCTTTTAAAATTATAGTTGTAAATAGTTTTAGACTCGAATTTAACTCGAGTTTCATGTTTGTAATGTACAAAATGGAGCAGTGGAAGGTCCACTAGTAGATGGAGTTACGAGAAGGGTGCCGACAACACATGGCGCAGTCAAAGGAGGTGCTAGGAGAAGCCGCTAACCCTAGGTTGACCGTCTGATCTTCTTATTGGCTGGAGAAGATCGTAGTAGGGCCATGACCACATCACAATTAATTTATATATATATATATATATATATATATATATATATATATATAGAATAATGCTTGTATGTATGTGATGCATGCTAGTGTAGGATAATAAAGGCCTTAATGCGTATATGATTCACATTCACGATTAGATTAGATCCTAATCGAATCAACTCAAAAATGCCTACCAAGTCTGTAGGGATGTATACTGAAAAGTCTACCTTTTGTATGAATATCATTATTTTGAAATAAGAATCACATGATCATTGTTTGTATATTTTTATGGTTATGCATATTGTCTAATACTTTACATTATAGATAACATGATCTGTGGTGTCACATGGGAGATCATGTTATCGGATCCTTGAAAAGTTTAAGTAAAGGCTCACAACCGAGATGGCTTTGGACAAACCATCGGAATGGTTGTAGTGTGATTTGGTATTGGTTTGTCTTGACCATAGAATCACACTAGTGCACTTTGTGTGTATTAAGCAGGACCGACCTAGAGGTGATTTGATTTATTGCTGACTACATAATCGAATCGGACCTCAGATATTATATTATACATACTCTTAATCCCGATATAATAACGTGGACATATACTTAGTAGTCATCTCTTTAATTTACCAATGGACGAGATTTATAGATTAAATCGATAGGCTCGGTAAGTTGCGAGATGATATTATTTATATGGTGTGACGTTGATTATAGGAGGAAACTGTGTCCTATATATTAGGATGATGATGCCCCCTTGAGGAGCTCATAAGGTTCATCATGTAAACCCTGCAGGTGGACTTGGTCCGGCATGATGAAAAGGTTGAGTGGTACTATTCATGGAGTTAGATGTTGATTAATTAATGGTCAGTAAATTAATTAATCGACGGACATTCGAGATCTTAAACACGGGGAGAAAATATACAAATAATATATGGAGCCCATATTATCATATGGGAGTTGGTGAGGTAGATCGATGATGATCCTTTAGTGGATTGGATTATCATTAGTGGATCGGACTTTATGTGGTCTTGATCCATGGGTGGCTAAGATCCAACTCCTCCTCATTGTCGCTAATGTAGCCTATTAACACCTCATGAAGCTTAGATCCAATGGATAGAAACAAAACTCTAGATCCAAAGGTAGAGATTAAATCTCTAGATCCGACGGTTGAGATTAAATCCCTAGAACCAATGGTGGAGATTAAAAGGAGGCTTATCCCTAACTCTATAAAAGGAGGGCAAGGGGTTGGGGTGGAGATTAATCCAAGGGGAGCTAGGGTTTTGGGCGGCAAGAGAGGAATCCTAATTGAGATAGGATTAGGGTTTGGAGGCTTAGGGTTTTGGAGGTTTGGGCGGCACCAAATAAGGATGTTTTTCCTATTCTTCTTCTTCTTTCAAGTGGTCGGCATCCAGTAGCTTCTCCAGCCCCTTTCCAGCCCTTGGCCAGCGCCCAAAGACTCTCTTCTCTTCTCCTTGAGTGGTGGAAACAAGACTTAGGGGTCTCCCTTGGTGTCTTAGTCGGTTTCCATCATCATCACCTCCTCCTAGTTGGCCGGCGGCAAGGATTACTTTTTTCCTTGTTGGTTGGTTTTAGGAAGGAGAAGAACCATGTTTCTATTATTCCTCTTGCTTTGTAATGTTAGGGCAATCTCTTGCCATGATAAGGTTTTGATGTGTGTGGCAAAGGGTTTAAGTTAGGTTGTTATTATGATTTGATATGTGCGTTGGAGTCTTGCAAGACTTAGTAATTCGCACATGGAAGCCTAGGCGAGTTTCACAACTCATGACTCGGTCCTTGAGTCGGTGAAGGATAGCTTTGCGGAAGCTGTGCACTTGGAGCATCCGAGGGACCGCCGGACAAGGAGCTTGGAGTGAAGGCGGAGGAAGTAGACTTCAGGGCGAGACACGAAGGATGGCACTGCAGAGCCGTGCGCTTGGCGCATCTGAGGGACGTGGCCGGACGAAGAAAACTTCGAAGGCGAGGGACTCCGAGAGATGTGTGTGAGCGAATGTAACCCGGGAAAGTGGTAGTAGCTCCTAGGTGAAACTTGGCCTTTTGGCTAAGTGTCAGATGAGTTTTCCCGACAACAGTCGACTGCCATGAAATGGCAATCGACTGCTCTGAGTCGAATGAGTTCGACTAGTGTCCGACTCATGGGCATTTGGCCCAAGCGATGACGCTATGGACTTGCACGATCGGCGGTCAGCCGACACCGATCAACTACCAAGGGATGGCGATCGGATGCAGCGGCAGGCACAGAATGGAGTCGAGCTCATGGAGCACTCGACTAATGGTACATTAGTCGATTGATGGTACATCAGTCGACTGATGGCAAGATCAGTCGACTGATGATGATACCGTTGGATGAAATCCAACGTGGAAAGTGGCCGTTTTTAGGCAACGACTACAGGACCAGTCGACTGATCGGGGCATCAGTCGACTGCTCCTGTGTCAACGGGAAGAGACCCTCTTCCTCTATAAAAAGGAAGGGGATGAGGCTTTGGGAGGCTAATGCTTGAACTCCAATCCTCTCCCAAAGTACCATAAACGTCTTCCCACTCTTCTTACTTGCTTTTACTTCATTCTTATTGTAAGAAGAGTGATCTTGGTTATAAAGGTTACCTCCACCTAGCTTGGTGCAAAGGAGAGACCAATAGTGATTGTCTTTGGAGGAGTGATTCACCTTGGACGAATCGGATCGTGGATTAGCGGCGTAGCCGTGAACCACGTTACATTTTGTGTTAGCGTTTGTATTCTTCTTTGGTTGTTTACTTGTCTTGTTTTTGTTATTTTCGCTTGCACTAATTAGTTTTGTAGACGAGCAAATACCGTTATCCATCAATCGAGGGCTATTCACCCCCCTCTAGCCTGTCGTTCGATCCCCAATAAGTGGTATCAGAGCCAAGGAAAGCTTGTCGAGGACTAACCGCCACAACAAGCATATTCAAAAGATGGCCGGCTCCAACATTCATCCACCGAAGTTTGAAGGAGAATTCGCTTGGTGGAAGAAGTGAATGGAGGTATTTTTCGAAATGGATTTTGATATTATGATTACAATGGAATCCGATTTCGTTTTTCTTAGGGATGAAGAGGAGAAGCCAATAGAGAAGTCAAGGTAGACCAAGAGGCAAAGAGAGGAGCACCTTGCAAACTCAAAAGCCAAGCACCATCTATACAATGTGCTTCCTCAACAAGAAATAAATAGAATTGGAGAATGCCTAAGTGCCAAGGAGATGTGGGAGAAGCTAGTAGAGCTTCATGAAGGTACCTCAGAGGCTAAACTTGCAAGAAGAGATCTCCTCCGCTCCCAATTATCCAACATAAAATTAGAAAAGGGAGAAAAGGTAACTTCATTGCATTCTAGGTTTAAAGAGATTTTAATTGGGTTAACAAGTGTAGGTGAAAAGATCTCCAATCGAGATATGGTAATGAAGGCCATAGAAGCATTTCCCCGATCATCCAAGTGGAGTTCAATGGTGGACTCATTCTATATTTCAAAGAATCTAGAGGTAAGTACTCTAGATGAATTTTTCTCCACTATGGAATTACATGAATCTAGGCTTGAAGGAATACAAGAAGAGCCAAGAATCCAACCTTCAAGAGGAGTAGCATTTTTGGAAAACAAGGGGAAGAAGAAGATAGAGATTCCCTCCTCCTCCAATGATGAAGCATCCTCCTCCTCCTCCATGGATAGCACGGAAGAAGCATATATGGTAAGGAGGGTAAGGCGTGCTTTAAAAGGTTTTCAATTTAATAAATCTAATGATAGGAGGAGAAGACCAAGAGGGAAAGTGATTTGCTACAATTGTCAAGGAGAGGGACACATAAGGGACAATTGTCCCCACCTAAACAAGAGCAAGGAAGAAAGGAAAAAGAAGGAAGAAAAGAAGAAGAAAAAGGGGAGCAAGAAGAAAAAGGAAGAGGAGAAGAAGGCAAAGGAAAAGGGAAAGGAAAAGGTAAAGGCCAAAGCATTAAAAGCTAGGACTTGGGATGACCCTTCCTCCTCCTCATCATCATCCGAGGAAGAAAATGCATTTGTCACCAACTTAGCATTGATGGCATTTGACGACTTGGATTGCTCCACCACCGAAAATGAAGAATCAAGTTCAAGTGGAGAGAGCTCAAGTGAAGGGGGAGCCTCCTCTACCTCCTCATCCGAAGAAGAGGACATGGAAACTATGATAACTAACCTTTCACCTAGTAAAATAGTTTCTATGATTTCTAGCTTAACTAGGGATTTATTTAGAGCAAAGAAGAAAAATAAGAGCATGCTAGATCAAATTAAGGACTTAGAAAATAAACTAGAAAAAGCATGCTTAAATGAAAATGAAAATAATTTTTCTTGTCATGATGATCCATGCTCACATGAATATATGCCATTTAATGTTAGTGATGCATGTATGGATGAAAATAGGACTTTAAGGTAAAAGGTAGACTATTTAACAAAAGCCCTAGAAAAATTCACTATTGGCTTAAACACTTTGAACATGATCATAGGGAGTCAAAGAGCAAGTTTTAACAAAAAAGGCCTAGGATATAAGGAAAAGAAAAATGAAAAGGCCTATAAATGCCTAATAGCTAGGGGTCAAGACAAGAAGAAGGTAATTGCTAGAAAATGGATCCCTAAGGAATTTCTAGTGAACCCCATAGGCAAGAATTTGTATTGGGTTCCAAAATCCATCCTTAAGGGTTAGAAAAACCCTAGGATAGTCAACCATATGGACTTGACCTATATCATAATTTGGTTGACTTAGGATGACGGGACAATATTTTTTAAATAGTGTTGGGTGATGATAATGTGCCCAAAAATAGATAATAATGCTTAAATCGTGATATTTAATGAAATTGCTATGTATGTTTGCAATCATGATTTATGATTTTGAAATTTGGCACATAATCATGAGAAATAGAGTTTAAATTAATGAATACATATATTTCATGATCATAATGTGAAATTAGTTCATATATGTCTTTGTGATCATGAGGATTGATAGGATGATACTTAACCTTGATAGAATTGCATGAAAATAATGGTTAAGTACATACAAATACCTTTAGGATACATTTCACACTCACAATAGGCTACCTTGATTGAAAACTTAGCATGAGTGAGATGTTAGAATGATACAAATGTCCACTAATGCCTATGGCATTTAGATGGTCATTCAAGGTATCAAAATAGCAATAATAGACCAATCATGGGGAAGGCTTATGTTTAATTCATAGACATATTTCCCAAAGATCATGGTTGGATATTTCATATGTATTCAAAACAATTTCTTACTTTAAAATCTGTGTATTCATGTTTTGAAACAATTGGATGCAAAACTAGGTAGTAAACTTGATACGAGAATGATAAAAAACCTAGTGTTTTTTTAAAGCTTTTGAATTTTTGGCAAAAACAAGAAAATATAATGATTTTTCATGAAAAACTATTTTTCATTGATATATATACTTAAAATAAATATGTTCTCCAAATTTCATAATTTTTTAAATTTTATGTAATTTTTAATACATTTCTGAATTTCACCCCGAAAATCAGAAATCCTGAAATGCACGTGTCAGTCGACTGGTGCCCTGAAAATCAGAATAGTAATGGCTAAATTCAATTTTTAATCAATTTTTTGTATTTTCCTTCTATTAGACTTGATGCCATGAGTTTATAACAGGTTTCAATCTTTTTGATGGTGTCAAAGGGGGAGAAATAATTGTGTTTAAGTAAATTATGATAGGGGGAGAAATATGTATGGGGAGTTTCATGGATTAAGGGGGAGTTGCATGTTTCTATATCATGTTTATGTTTACATGCTTTCTTACCTTATAAATTCTATCAAATGTTGGTACCTAACTTAAACGGATTGCCACACATCAAAAAGGGGGAGATTGTTAGGGCAATCTCTTGCCATGATAAGGTTTTGATGTGTGTGGCAAAGGGTTTAAGTTAGGTTGTTATTATGATTTGATATGTGCGTTGGAGTCTTGCAGGACTTAGTAATTTGCACATGGAAGCCTAGGCGAGTTTCACAACTCATGACTCGGTCCTTGAGTCGGTGAAGGATAGCTTTGCGGAAGTCGTGCACTTGGAGCATCCAAGGGACTGCCGGATGAGGAGCTTGGAGTGAAGCTGGAGGAAGTAGACTTCAGGGCGAGACGCGAAGGATGGCGCTGCAGAGCCGTGTGCTTGGCGCATTCGAGGGACGTGACTGGACGAAGAAAACTTCGAAGGAGAGGGACTCCGAGAGATGAGAGTGAGCGAATGTAACCCGGGAAAGGGGTAGTAGCTCCTAGGTTAAACTTGGCCTTTTGGCTAAGTGTCGGATGAGTTTTCCCGACAACAGTCGACTGCTCTGAGTCGAATGGGTTCGACTAGTGTCCGACTCATGGGCATTTGGCCCCAAGCGATTGCCATGGACTAGCGATCATTGCCGACACCGATTGATATCGCCAAGGGCGACGATCGTGATAGCGTGCACGGACACAAAAAGGAGTCGAGCTCGCGGAGCACTCGACTGATGGTACATCAGTCAACCGATGGGAAGATCAGTCGACTGATGATGATACCGTTGGATGAAATCCAACGTTGAAAGTGGTCATTATTAGGCAATGGCTACAGGACCAGTCGACTGATCGGGGCATCAGCCGACTGCTCCGGTGTCAACGGGAAGAAACCCTCTTCCTCGATAAAAAGGAAGGGGATGAGGCTTTGGGAGGCTAATGCTTGAACTCCAATCCTCTCCCAAAGTACCATAAAAGTCTTCCCACTCTTCTTACTTGCTTTTACTTCATTCTTATTGTAAGAAGAGTGATCTTGGTTGTAAAGGTTACCTCCAGCTAGCTTGGTGCAAAGGAGAGACCAATAGTAATTGGCTTTGGAGGAGTGATTCACCTTGGACGAATTGGACTGTGGATTAGCGGCGTAGCCGTGAACCACATTACATTTTGTGTTAGCGTTTGTATTCTTCTTTGGTTGGTTGTTTGTCTTGTTTTTTGTTATTTTCGCTTGCACTAATTAGTTTTGTAGATGAGCAAATACCGTTATCCATCGATCGAGGGCTATTCACCCCCCTCTAGTAGCCGTTCGATCCCCAACATGGAAGAGCAAGGAAGGAATATTTGCGATCTAGGAGTTTCTACTTTTGGTAGATCGTCGCCCACACGATGTCCGAAAGGAGGAAGGTCATACATTAGAAGATCGAGAGGTATATCTAATCTCTATTCTCTTTTGTTACTTGCTTATTTTTTTTTCAACTATGAGCATGATATAAATCTGTATATGGTTAAATAATACTTGGATCCCGAGCATAAACACAAAAAAAGGGTGATTCGGACATCTTCTATTCCGCGGCTACTCGTAAAATAGAGGATGGTCGCTTGAACAACGAGTTTGTTCAAGTGACCTCTCTAAACGAATAGCACGACGATGACTTGGTTGTTAGAGCAATCCCTTTTGTCTAGGATTAAATTTTTTTTTAATCCGGGGACATCGATGGGATCGCCATGAACAAACAATCAAGGTGTAGTGGGAAGCGAAGTTTCCCCTCACGGACTCGATAAGCAAAACCCTTCAATTGGTATCAGAGCCAAGGTTTCCGGTTTTGTGTGTTTAGGATTCGGTTAATTTTTATGCACTTTTCATATATTATAAGTGTCGGATAATATTAGGATATGCGTAGTTTAACTCTTTGGTTACAGACATAAGATCCGACTATTATGGCCATATGTGTGTATGTGATTGTATGTGTATATTTTGTTAAATCCTCGGGGTTGACGAGGCTAGTATTTGATTTTTTGTAAATTAGATACGACATTGTTTAGCCACTCTTTATTTTATTTTACTTTCGATCTAGATTTCATGTACACTCCCTCGTGGAGTATAGGATCGATGGATGTAAATTAAAATAGGTTTTAGTCTCGGCTCGGATCTCCAGATTGCTTTTACATGGCATAGGAGGAGCGGATGATAAGGAATTGCAACGAGAGACATATTGAAGACAAAATCCATAATAGTTGGAAAATAATTTATTTTTCATATTTATTGCTTTTTGTTTGATATGCATGTCGTAGGCTAGGAAAATTCCTCAATTTCAAATTACTAAGTTGGAGAGGGAAATTTCTATAAATTCCCACGACCTCCATTACGATTTGACAAGTGATGCAAACGAACTTGCACGTCGGCTCTAGTGCCTTCCTCCCCATCGGATGAGTTTGTTTATGGATCACAAGGTCAAATATGGTTATAGGGAATTATCAAGGAGCGTGTGTAGTTCCCCATCGGAAGGTACATAACCCGAGATAATTACCTTGGTACCGAGTAATGGTGAACACTTAGATACAAATATAAGTATCCTTCCCATCGGAGTCACTGCTTTTATTTGTAGGGCCAAAGAGGAACCAACTATTAATTTTACTTGTCAAAAAGTTAGGTTGACAAGATAGTAAAATTAATGGGTAAAACCTCCTCTTACAAATGTAGAATTCGTATACGTCCACACTATCGTGGCATACGATATTCTCAGTGTTTTAAGGTGTTGGTTGATTTTAAAATTTTATTGTTTGAGGAATCAATAATTTTTTGAAATCTAATGTTTTGATTTATGTGATTCTTAGGTTTTCTTTCAAAATGACTTTCAACCCACTTGCTGTGATACTGAAAGAGAACAAACTTACTGGACCCAACTATGTTGATTGGAAGAGAAATCTAGACATTGTCTTGACTGTTGAGGAATACAAATATGCACTCCTCGAAGAGTGCCCCCCCAAGCCTGCAGATGATTCTGGGGAAAAGGAGAGAGAGAGCTATAAGAAGTGGGTCAAAGCCGATGAGATGGTGCGGTGTTACATTTTGGCATCTATGTCAAATGTACTGCAACATCAGCATCAAGCCATGCCCACTGCTTATGATATGATGCTCAATCTCAACGAACTTTTCGGACACCAGAATTGGGCTGCGAGGCAAGAAGCCATGAGAAACTTGATGATGACCTCCATGATCGAGGGAACACCCGTAAGGGATCATGTTCTCAAGATGATGGCTCATTTGAATGAGCTTGAGGTCCTTGGAGTTGAGATCGATGGGGAAACCCAAGTCGATATCATACTCCAGTCTCTACCTAGGAGTTTTGAGCAGTTTCGCCTGAACTACAACATGAACAAGAGGTTGTATTCGTTGGTGGAACTTCTGACAGAAATCTAGGCAACAGAGGGGCTATTTCGTCAGAGTCCTCAGGAACATGCCGTGGTGACCCAAAAGGTTTCTACTTCTAAGCCGAAAGGCAAGAAGAAGAAGAAACAAACTGGGGCGAAGGCGGTGAGAGGTAATCAGGGAGGAGTGAAGAAGCCGAAAAGCAAGTGCTTCACTTGTAAGCAGACTGGACACTTGAAGAAGGACTGCCCCAACCACAAGAACAAAGGTATATCTTTTAGCGGTGTTATCTACCGGCACCTGGTGTGTAGATACGGGAGCCACTGATCATGTATGCAATATTTTGAAGGGGTTCCAGGAAACCAGATGACTGGCTGAAGCAGATATTACCGTGTACTTGGGCGATGCCACGAAGGTGGCGGCTGTTGAAGTGGGAGATGTTCATTTATCTTTTGAGAAAAATAAACTTTTGGTTCTTAAGAATTGCCTTTATGTACCCTTATTTAGAAAGAATTTAATTTCGGTTTCTAAATTGTTTATGGATGGATATTCTATTTCTTTTAATGATAGAGTTGTTATAAGAAGGAATAGGGACATTATCTGTTCGGGTGCATTGATAGGAAATTTGTACACACTTAAACCAAAACCTCCCACTATGCAAATTGAAGTTAATAACTCATCTTCTAATTCCAATAAGAGAAAACAACCTTCAAAAATGAACCAAACATATCTTTGGCATCTTAGGCTTGGTCACATTAACCTAAGCAGACTTCAAAGGTTGATAGCTGATGGACCTTAGGGATCATTAGTGGTCGAGGATCTCCCAACCTGTGAATCTTGCTAGGAGGGTAAGATGACCAAGAGGCCTTTTAAGGCCAAGGGGTATAGAGCCAAAGATGTGTTAGAATTGGTTCATTCTGATTTGTGTGGTCCTATGTCTATCCAGGCTAGAGGTGGTTTTGAGTATTTCGTCTCTTTTATAGACGATTACTCAAGATATGGATACATTTACCTGATGCGCTGCAAGTCTGTATGCTTGACAAGTTCAAAGAATTCAAGGCTGATGTGGAGAAACGTCAAGGTAAAAGTATCAAGACACTACAATCTGATCGTGGTGGTGAGTACCTCTTGGGAGAGTTTAGGGATTACCTATCAGAGGCTGGGATTCAATCCCAATTGACTGCACCTGGCACACCCCAACAGAATGGTGTAGCAGAGCGAAGGAATAGGACTCTTATGGAGATGGTTAGATTGATGATGAGTTATTCTAACTTTCCATATTCATTATGGGGATATGCTCTAGATACGGTGGTGTACATTCTGAACTTAGTTCCATCTAAATCAGTGTCTTCTACTCCCACAGAATTGTGGACTGGACGAAAGCCTAGTCTAAGATATATTCCGATATGGGGGAGTCCAGCACATGTGCTGAAGGCAAATGCTGGTAAGTTGGAACCTAATACAGAAGTACGCTTGTTCGTTGACTATCCTAGAGGAATGAAGGGTGGCTTGTTTTATTGTCCTAGAGATCAGAGGGTAATCGTTAGCACGAACGCCAGATTTCTAGAGGAAGACTATGTGATGAGCCACAAGCCCAAGAGTAAAATTGTTCTGGAGGAATTAAAAGGGGAAGTCACTTCTTTAGTACCACCGGTACAAGAGGATATACCACATGTCACTGCACCGCGTGTCACAGAGGATACACAGGTGATACCTCATCGTAGTGGGAGGGTTTTTAGACAGCCTGATAGATTCATGTTCTTGGGAGAATCTTCTGATTTGGTCCCTGACGAACATGAACCTGATCCCTGGACATATGACGAGGCAATCCAAGATAAAGATGCAGCATCTTGGCAAAGTGCAATGAATGTTGAAATTGAATATATGGATTCAAATCAGGTCTGGAAGATAGTAGAGCCACCCGATGGTGTAAAAACCATTGGATGCAAGTGGATCTACAAGATAAAGAGAGGAATAGATGAGAAGGTTGAGATCTTCAAAGCGAGGCTTGTTGCGAAGGGGTATACTCAGAAAAAGGGTATCGATTATGAGGAGACCTTTTCACCGGTAGCCATGCTTAAGCCTATCCAGATTCTCTTATGCATAGCAGCTCATATGGATTATGAGGTGTGGAAGATGGATGTCAAGACAGCTTTCCTTAATGGAAGTCTTGAGGAAAATATCTATATGAAGCAACCAGAGGGATTCAATGCTAAGGGCAAAGAGCATCTTGCATGTAAGCTTAATCGGTCCATTTATGGATTGAAGCAAGCTTCGAGGTCTTGGAACATCCGCTTTCATGAGGTAATCCAGTCTTATAGATTTATTCAAAGTCCGGATGAGTCTTATGTATACAAGAGATGTGACAGAATCGTAGTGGTATTTCTTGTACTATACATAGATGACATTTTGTTGATTGGCAATAATATCAAGGTGTTATCGGACGTAAGGGTATGGTTGTCCAAACTGTTTGATATGAAGGACTTGGGAGAGGTGGGACACATCCTTGGGATCAAGGTTATAAGGGATCGCAGGAAAAGGATGTTGTGCTTATCCCAAGATTCATACATAGACATGATTATGGATCGTTTTAGCATGTAGAACTCCAAGAAGGGTTTTCTACCTTTTAGGTATGGAGTTCCTTTATCTAAGGAGATGTGTCCTAGATCATCTGAGGAGATAGAGTAGATGAAGGTGGTTCCTTATGCTTCGGCAGTAGGAAGCCTCATGTATGCGATGCTATGTACGAGACCAGATATCTGCTTTGCCGTTGGCATGGTCAGTAGATATCAGAGTAATCTAGGACAGGGACATTGGACTGCGGTAAAGCATATATTGAAGTACCTGAGAAGGACTAGGGATTATATGCTGGTTTACCTGGCAGACCAATTACTCCCTGTGGGTTACACGGATTCCGACTTCCAATTTGATAGGGATAACAGTAAGTCTACCTCAAGTTTTGTGTTTACTTTGGGAGGTGGAGCCATTATATGGAGGAGTGTCAAGCATAAATGCATGGCGGACTCCACCAAGGAAGCTGAGTATGTGGCAGCCTTTGAGGCGGCCAAAGAAGCTGTGTGGCTTTGGAACTTCAGGATGGACTTGGATGTGATTCCTGGTTTGCCCAGAACTATCACAATTTATTGTGATAATAGTGGTGCAGTTGCAAACTCGAAGGAACCACGAGCCCATAAGGCTAGTAAACACATAGAGCGCAAGTACTACCTGATACGAGAAATCGTAAAGAGAGGAGAAGTTTCTATGGCCAAGATTGCATCAGAGGATAACCTGGCTGATCCTTTCACTAAGGCCCTTCCGGCGGGAGCTTTTGATAGGCATGCGGAGGGAATGGGGATAAGATGTATGGCAGTTTGAGGAAAGCATAGTCTTTTAGTATAAGTGGGAGATT
The DNA here is from genome assembly GCA_025175895.1 of Wurfbainia villosa. NCBI lineage: Eukaryota > Viridiplantae > Streptophyta > Magnoliopsida > Zingiberales > Zingiberaceae > Wurfbainia > Wurfbainia villosa. Next base: position 28,404,105 of record CM045992.1, on the reverse strand, counting down.
GTAGGGATGTATACTAAAAAGTCTACCTTTTGTATGAACATCTTTATTTTGAAATAAGAATCACATGATCATTGTTTGCATATTTTTATGGTTATGCATATTATCTAATACTTTACATTGTAGATAACATGGTGTGTGGTGTCACACGGGAGATCATGTTATCGAATCCTTGAAAAGTATAAGTAAAGGCTCACAACCGAGATGGCTTTGGACAAACCATCGGAATGGTTGTAGTGTGATTTGATATTGGTTTGTCTTGACCATAGAATCACACTAGTGCACTTTGTGTGTATTCAGCAGGACCGACTTCGAGGTGATTCGATTTATTGCTGACTACATAATTGAATCGGACCTCAGATATTATATTGTACATACTCTTAATCCCAATATAATAACGGGCACATATACTTAGTACTCATCTTGTTGATTTACCAATGGACGAGATTTATAGATTAAATCGATAGGCTCGGTAAGTTGGGAGATGATATTATTTATATGGTGTGTCGTTGATTATAGGAGGAAACTGTGTCCTATATATTAGGATGATGATGTCCCCTTGAGGAGCTCATAAGGTTCATCATGTAAACCCTGCAGGTGGACTTGGTCCGGCATGATGAAAAGGTTGAGTGGTACTACTCATGGAGTTAGATGTTGATTAATTAATCGTCAGTAAATTAATTAATCGATGGACATTCGAGATCTTAAACACGGGGAGAAAATGTACAAATAATATATGGAGCCCATATTATCATATGGGGGTTGGTGAGGTAGATCGATGATGATCCTTTAGTGGATTGGATTATCATTAGTGGATCGGACTTTATGTGGTCATGATCCATGGGTGGCCAAGATCCAACTCCTCCTCATGGTCCCTAATGAAGCCTATTAACACCTCATGAAGCTTAGATCCAATGGATAGAAACAAAACTCTAGATCCAAAGGTAGAGATTAAATCTCTAGATCCGACGGTTGAGATTAAATCTCTAGATCCGACGGTTGAGATTAAATCCCTAGAACCAATTGTGCAGATTAAAAGGAGGCTTATCCCTAATTCTATAAAAGGAGGGCAAGGGGTTGGCGTGGAGATTAATCCAAGGGGAGCTAGGGTTTTGGGCGGCAAGAGAGGAATCCTAATTGAGATAGGATTAGGGTTTGGAGGCTTAGAGTTTTGGAGGTTTGGGCGGCACCAAATAAGGAAGTTTTTCCTATTATTCTTCTTCCTTCAAAGTGGCCGACGTCCAACAGCTTCTCCAGCCCCTTTTCAGCCCTTGGCCGGCGCCCAAAGACTCTCTTCTCTTCTCCTTGAGTTGTGGAAACAAGACTTAGGGGTCTCCCTTGGTGTCTTGGTCAGTTTCCATCATCATCACCTCCTTCTAGTTGGCCGGCGGCAAGGATTCCTTTTGTTCCTTGTTGGTTGGTTTTATGAAGGAGAAGAAGCTTGTTTCTATTCTTCCTCTTGCTTTGGAAGAGCAAGGAAGGAAGATTTGCGATCTAGGAGCTTCTACTTTTTGTAGATCGTCTCCCACACAATGTCCGAAAGGAGGAAGGTCATACATTAGAAGATCGAGAGGTATATCTATTCTCTATTCTCTTTTGTTACTTGCTTGTTTTTTTTTCAACTATGAGCATGATATAAATCTGTATATGTCTAAATAATACTTGGATCCCGAGCATAAACACAAAAAAATGACGATCCGGACATCGTCTATTCCGCGGCTACTCGTAAAATAAAGGATGGTCGCTTGAATAACGAGTTTGTTCTAGTGACCTCTTTAAACGAATAACACGATGATGACTTGGTTGTTAGAGCAATCCCTTTTATCTAGGATTAATTTTTTTTTTAATCCGGAGACATCGATGGGATCGCCATGAACAAATAACCAAGGTGTAGTGGGAAACGAAGTTTCCCCTCACGGACTCGATAAGCAAAACCCTTCAAAGTCTTGATACCCATCACTACCTCGATCATTTGTAGTTGTTGAATCTGCCAAAGCAGAGCAACGCATATTATCTTGGTAGGGTGCGGAGGGACAATCTTGGTCCTGCCTATCACGACTTGGGTTAGAGTAAGCTCAATTAGATTGAGTAAAACTGGTTAACTCAATTGGATCGAGTAGAACTATAGGCATATTCCAACCGTTAGAAAGATAGGATAAGATCGCATTTACACTAAATCTTGGGCGATTTAGCCAATGCTAACTCAAGGTCTTTTGTAAATGTGGGTCTTGATACTATAAACAAGAGTTGAATAGAGATGTAATCAGTAATGTGTTACCTACCGATCATACTAAGTCTTGGGTGATTTAGCCAAAGCTATCTCAAGGCATAGTATGATGTGGATCTTGTCCCACAAAAATTATATCTAGTTTGTAGGAATCAAGTAATGTGGTTTGACCACATTCATAACTCGATTCTACAAAAGTTTTATAATTCAGTGGGAGCATCATTTGATTAATGGCCTAATTAAAAGATAAAATGAATATGATATTAATTTTCTGCATTGTGTATGTTGTAGATCACTATGTCGACAAACACGAACACTGTCTCCCTACGTTCTATCCTTGAGAAGGACAAGCCTCATGGAGAAAATTTCCTGGACTGGTACAGGAACCTGAGAATTGTTCTCACCCAAGAAAGGAAACTGTACATCCTGGAGTAACCCATTTCGGAGGCACCTCCTGCTACTGTCTCGCGAACTGACAAAGATGCTTACAAGAAGCATCAAGATGATGCATTAGATGTGTCATGTCTCATGCTCGTGACCATGAACTCTAAGCTTCAGAAGCAACACGAGTTCATGAATGCTTATGATATGGTTGAACATCTTCGTCAACTATATCAAGGACAAGCAAGGCACCAGAGATATGAGGTCTCTAAGGCATTGTTTCGGTCGAAGATGCAAGATGGGACTCCCGTAGGTCCATATGTACTCAAGATGATTGGGTATGTAGAAAACCTACAGAGATTGGGATTCCCACTTGGCCAAGAGCTGGCCACCGACTTGATCTTGCAGTCTTTGCCACAAAGCTACAATCAATTTGTCATGAATTGCAACATGAATGAAATTGATAAGCCACTGCCTGAGATGCTCAGCATGTTGAGAACTGCTGAGCTCAACCTTAAGAAGGGAAAATCTGACTCCATTTTGATGGTGCAAAAGAAGAAAGGATAGGGAAAGCCTAAAGGTAAGAGAAAGTCCCAAGCCAAGGGAAAAGGCAAAGAACTGAAACCCAAAGGAGGGGTGGCCAAAGAAGGGGCTTGCTTCCACTACAAGGAAGCTGGACACTGGAAGCGTAACTGCAAAGCAGACCTGGAAGATCTTAAGAAGAAGAGAAGTGAGACTTCTACTTCAGGTATAAATGTTATAGAAGTCAATCTATCTATTTCTTCATCATAGATATTGTTGGTGCAATCAGCCCAGGTTGACTCGAGTTTGACTCGAGCAATACCTTGATAGTATTTTGATGATAGACAAAACTCATGATATGGGATTGTCATGGGAATGTCCAACATGGTGTTGGCATGGAAAATCCAAGCATGGAGCTTGGTGTGGAAAAGTCCAAAGCATTGCGAAGTCGTGCGCTTGGTGTTTGGTGCATGTGGGAAGTCTTGAGGACTTGGTAAGTTCACTAGGCTCTGGGTCCTTGAGTCGGTGAAGGATGGCATTGCGAAGCCATGCGCTTGGTGCATCCGAGGGACCGCCGGTCGGGGAGCGAATGGAGTGAACCCAAAGGGAAGCATACTTCGAGGGCATGAGATGCGAAGGATGGCATTGTGAAGCCGTGCGCTTGGCGCATCCAAGGGACGTAGGCCGAGGGAAGAGAGATTCGGTGGGGAACTCCATGAGGGATGATGTGGATTTGGCCAAGTGGCTAAGACTGAGTGTCGGAGGCTCAAACTTGATGTTTGAGGGTTTACCCGACGGTTGGATGCTCAAACAACTTGGTGTTTCCAAGTCAACTAGGGTTCACCGGGTTTAAGATCTGTTTTGTGCTTGGCAATGATCGATATGTCGATAGCAATGATCACCGAGGGATGGCAATGATCGATGGGAGTGTCGTGAGTACGTAATCGCTCCATAGCCGATCGGGCCGGCTAATAGTCACCACCGATCGATGGATCGGGCAATGACTAGTAGGTGATCCGTTGGAACTTATCCGACGTGGATCCGCCGCAGAGACAATGATTATAGGGCAATGATCCGGGCCTTTTGGCACACGATCGATGGGCGCGAAAATAGCTTGATGCAGGTTATAAATGGAGCTCGAGTTGGAGGATTTAGCCAAACCTTTAAGGGAGCTATTGGATGGGAATTGCTGCTGTATTCCGTCCTTCAAGAGCCATCCAAAGCAAGCAACAAGAAAGGGTTCAAAGCTAAGAGTTGTAAAGCGTTCTTTACTTGTATTTCTTGTGTCTTTGTATTTCTTGTAGTATTACTATTGTAATAGCTTGTGAGAGGTTTCTCCACCTCCGACGTGTAGGCGAGAAGGAGTTTACTTAGTGTCATGCGCATAACTAGAGCTCGGAGAGCTCACCCGTGGAGTAGGAGCCATTCAGTTCCAAACCACATATATCTTGGTGTATTGCATGTGCTTGTGTGTATTTTTATATCTCGTTAGTATTATTATTTTTATTCTGCTGCGCTAACGATGATTGTAGATGAGCAAATTACGTCATCCAACAATTGAGGGCTATTCACCCCTCTCTAGCGGGCCGATCGATCCCCTACAAGTGGTATCAGAGCCGAGGTCACTCTTTAAAGACTAACCGCCGCGAGAGCACTATAAGATGGTCGGCTACCACCTCCAACCACCAAAATTCGAAGGAGATTTTCTATGGTGGAGAAGAAAAATGGAGGTATACCAAGAAACCGATTTTGATTTTATGTTAATCATAGAAAACAATTTCGAATTGCCTAGGAATGAAAGAAATAGACAAATTGAGAAGTCAAGGTGGACCGAAGACCAAATCTAGGACTTCGAGACAAATCGCAAGGTAATTGAATTACTTAGTGATTTGATTCCAAACAACATTTGGTCTAGGTTGGGTAATTTTAGGGATGCAAAGGAATTATGGGAGAAGATAATGAAATTCCAAGAAAATTCCCAACAGGCACAAGTAGAGGAGAATGCCGAGGAAGAAGCACCCACAACATTTGAAGATGTTGATGATTTAGTGGAGACCTCCACCTCTAGCATTGAGGGGGAGGAAAGGGTTTCTATTCCGGAGCAAGATCAAGATGAAGCTTCTATCTCTGGAAGAAGTGAAGAGGCCTCCACCAATTCCCTAGGTAACTCGTGTATTATAATTAATCGTAAAGATTATATAATTTGTTTTGAGTGTAGGGAGAAAGGGCATTACAAGAGCAAATACCCTAAATTGGCTAAGGAAAAGGCATCGGCACCAAAAGTCAACCAAAAGTCAAAGGATGTCGGAGTCCCCTCAATTAAGAGCAAAGAGCACATTGTGTGCTTCAAATGCAACCAAAAGGGGCACTACTGAAGTCAATGCCCTAGGGGGAGGAATAAAGGGCAAGAAGGTGTATCGAAAGTAGGGGGAGCTTCAAATGCTAACCCTAAGGTACATTTATTAATGCACCTTCAATTCCTAGAATTAAAAAGCATGCTAAGAATTATTTTAGTTCACTTGCAATTATAAATGAAAAGCATGCTAGGAGAAACAATAAGGTTTATTGCTTAGGTGCTAAGCATGTTAGTTTCTCTAAGGACAAACCCAAGACCTATAATACTAGACCAATCCTTCCTAGGGAGTCAATTAGGAGAATTGAAGAAAACATGGGCAATAACCCCAAGAAATCTAGGCATATGCCTAAAAGGAAAAACAATTCCCAAAAACCTAATAATAATTCAAAATTGGGAAAATTAGAGCTAGAAAACCAAGCCTTAAGGTCAAGGCTAGAAAAATTGGAAAAGACCCTAGCAATTATCTCAAATTCGGTTAAGGGGTCTAATGTTCAAAATTCAAGAACTTGGAAACAAGAAATGTCTAAGGGCAAGAAAGGTTTGGGTCACAAACCTATGTATTACCATAATGTTCCATTTAATTATGGAACCACATCTAGGTCTAGAAAAACCAAGGCTAATAGGAAAGTTATCCCTATGACTAGCCATGGTGTGTGCTTAGTGGCTAAGACCTCAAAGAAATCAAGTGTAGCCACTAGGAAGGTCAAAGGAGGAGTCACCTCTAGAGTTGACCTAGGAAAGACCCAAAAGACTATGACTTTAAAGCCAAAAAGGGTCATTAGAAAGGTATCTAGGGAAGTCATCCCTAGAGAATACCTTGTTAACCCAAGGAGCTCCAATAGATATTGGGTTCCTAAAAGCATGATCGATTCACGCTAAATGGGTTAGGGTGTGTCAACCCTAAGTGGATGAGTAATTAACCTAACCATAGTAGAGTTGACACATTAGGATGTGCCAATGTGCTTGAGAAGTTAAAAATTATTTAAATTGTCAAAATTAGGTTTTAGAGGTATTGGTGTGCCATTTTGGGTTTATGGCACACTTGGGAGAAAATGGCTTTAAGGAAAAATGGAATTAATTCCTCGAAATGGCAACATGGATTTAACACTTAGGTATTCCATACCTTAGTTTATTTTACTTGCCATGATTTATTTGTCTTTCCATGTCATGACATCATTTTCATTTTATCTATAAAAATGTCATGATCATGTTTAGAATTATTTTTAGATGTCATGTATGCTTAGATGTCTCTCACATGCAATAACATCATGATTTTGGCATATATTTTTATCTATATCATATTTATGCCATAATCATATCATGCATATAAATAAAATGAAAATAAGGAGTATGACTTGATTTGATGGGAATCAAAGAATATTGCCAAGAAATATGCATGAGACCATTAAAGATCAAAACCCACATCTCACCAAAAATTTTTCCTTGTATGTGTTTTACACATCTAGATATAAGTGAGATGTTTAGGAAAAAGAAATTAAAGGTTTTAAAAACATTTTGAAAATATTTTGAAAAACCTTGGTGAAATCTATCTTTTGATAGCTATCACCATTGAATGGGATGATATAAAGAGAGCTCTTTATTAAAGCTTTTCTTAACTTTTGGACTGTGTCAATCTCTTAATTTAGTGGGTAAAATAATTTTCTAATATTTTTCACCCATAATGATTGTGATAAGTAATATACATACCAAATTTCAAGATTTTTAAACCTATGTATATTTACTTATGAATTTTGTAAAGCCATTTCTGAAATTCAGAAAACTAAGATTATCGATCAGCTAGGAGGTCGATTGATGGAGGTGGCACATGATCGATTGATTTCAGTCGACTTCCCAAGCTGATTTCGAGTAAATCTTGTTGGTTAGGCCCATATTCAGCTAGGTTAAGGTCCCCTAACCACTCCTAACCCTAGGATATGCTTGGGAGAGCATTAGAAAGGGAGGAAATCCATTGGACATGGATTAGGAGAAGGGTTTAGGGAGAGTATCAATTTAAGGTGGAAGAGAGTTCATTGTTGAACTTTACCTTAATTTTGATTAGTTAAATGTTCCTATTGGCTTAGGGACTCTCCAAGGACATTGTTGGTGCAATGGTCAAGGGGGATTAAGCCTCTAGGGGGAGGTATCCATCATGGGAAGATGGATGTGTATTTCCTCATAGGAGGAAAATTGGGTTGCCTCTTTTTAAGTGATATGGGATCACTAGAAAGATTATAGGCATGTGTTTCCTCCAAGGGAGAGATTGTAAGATCTCATTGGGATATGAGACATTCATACCATTGGGGAAGACCCTTTTGATGTGATGTCAAAAAGGGGGAGAAGTTACCAAGTTACCAATTAGGTTAGGTTTGGAATTCTCATTTGGGATGTGAGAATTGCCAATATGGGAGAATTGGTAGACTTGAGATGGTAGTTTTGTCAATCATCAAAAAGGGGGAGATTGTTGGTGCAATCGGCCTAGGTTGACTCGAGTTTGACTCGAGCAGTACCTTGATAGTATTTTGATGATAGACAAAACTCATGACATGAGATTGTCATGGGAAAGTCCAACATGGTGTTGGCATGGAAAATCCAAGCAAGGCGCTTGGTGTGGGAAAGTCCAACATGGGGTTGGCATGGAAAATCCAAGCATGGAGCTTGGTGTGGAAAAATCCAAAGCATTGCGAAGCTATGCGCTTGGTGCTTGGTGCATGTGGGAAGTCTTGAGGACTTGGTAAGTTCACTAGGCTCGGGGTCCTTGAGTCGGTGAAGGATGGCATTGCGAAGTCGTGCGCTTGGTGCATCCGAGGGACTTCCGAACGGGGAGCGAATGGAGTGAGCCCAAAGGGAAGCATACTTTGAGGGCATGAGACACGAAGGATGGCGTTAAGAAGTTGTGCGCTTGGTGCATCCAAGGGACGTAGGTCGAGGGAAGAGGCTTCGGTGGGGAACTCCATGAGGGATGATGTGGATTTGGCCAAGTGGCTAAGACTGAGTGTCGGAGGCTCAAACTTGATGTTTGAGGGTTTACTTGACGGTCGGATGCTCAAACAACTTGGTGTTTGAGGTTTTACCGATAATGATCGGTGACATAGCCGGTCGACCGGGTCCAAGTCAACTAGGGTTCGTAGTTTAAGACATTGTTTTGTGCTTGGCGATCGACTTTCATAGAGCGGTCGATCGATGTCGACAACAATCATTGTCGAGGATGGCGATGGTGATGGGAGTGTCGCGAGCATAGAGCGCTCCGTGGGACTTGGCGATCGGCTGCAGTCACCGATCGATTTCCATGGGTGCGATCGGTGTAGGTGATCCGTTGGAACTTATCCGACGTGGATTTGGCCGTTGTGAGACAACGGCTACAGGGGCAATCGACTGGGGCCTTTTGGCAGTCAATTTATGGGCGCGAAAATAGGTTGATGTAGGTTATAAATTGAGCTCGAGTTTGAGGATTTCGCCAAGTCTTTAAGGGAGCTATTGGAGGGGAATTGCTGCTGCATTCCAGTCCTTCAAGAGTCATCCAAAGCAAGTAACAAGAAATGGTTCAAAGCTAAGAGTTGTAAAGCGTTATTTACTTGTATTTCTTGTGTCTTTGTATTTCTTGTAGTATTACTGTTGTAATAGCTTGTGAGAGGTTTCTCCACCTCCGACGTGTAGTCGAGAAGGAGTTTAGTTATTGTCGTGTGCATAACTAGGGCTCAGAGAACTCACCCGTGGAGTAGGAGCCATTCGATTCTGAACCACGTATATCTTGGTATATTGCACGTGCTTGTGTGTATTTGTATATCTCGTTAGTATTATTATTGTTATTCTGATGCGCTAACGACGATTGTAGACAAGAAAAGTACGTCATCCAACGATTGAGGGCTATTCACCCCCCTCTAGCCGGCCGATCGATCCCCTACAGGTATTAGATACTTGATGTGCATCTCACATTTGTACAAATGTGCAGGCGCTGAGAAATAGCAGGGCATTGACAAAGGGCGAGGTGGACCTACGAGTAGCCAATGGAGCAAGAGTTGCTGCTGTTGCTGTAGGAACTTATGATATATCTCTGCCCTCTGGGCTTGTACTAGAATTAGATGAACATAATTTCGGTTTCTTGTTTGGACAAGAAAGGATTTACATTTATAATAAAGAACAAATGTTGTTCAGTTTATTTAAATGATATGTTTCTATTATAGTGCACCTCTGATGAATGGACTCTACTTTATAGACTTAGAGAACCTCATCTATAACATAAGTACCAAAAGGTTCAAGTCAAATGAGTTGAACCAAACCTATCTCTGGCATTGTCATTTAGGTCACATAAATGAGAGTCTCTTATCTCAGCTCCATAAGGATGGCTGCTAGACTCATTTGATTTTGAATCATATAAGACATACGAGTCTTTCCTTTTAGGCAAGATGACCAAGACTCCCTTTAGTGGACACAGCGAGAGAGCAACAGACTTGTTAGGACTTATACATAGTGATGTATGCGTTCCTTTCAATGTTGCTGCTAGAGGTGGCTACAGGTACTTCATTACATTTACTGATGACTTCAGTAGATATGGTTATGTGTATATGATGACACATAAATCTGAATCCTTTGAAAAGTTCAAAGAATTCAAGAATGAAGTATAAAATCAACTTGGCAAGAGTATTAAGATACTTCGATCAGATCGAGGTGGTGAATACATTAATCATGAGTTTCGTGACTATCTAGCTAAGTGTGGGATTATATCCCAACTCACTCCTCCTGGAACACCACAGTAGAATGGTGTATCCGAAAGGAGGAATCGTACCCTATTAGATATGTTATGATCTATGATGAGTCATACAGATCTTCCTATATCCTTTTAGGGATATGCTCTAGACACAGCAGCCTTCACACTTAACCGTGTACCATCCAAGGCAGTGATAAAGACACCATATACGATATAGACAGGGAGAAATCCCAAGATGTCTTTCATGAGAATTTGGGGTTGTCAGGCTTACGTTCGATGTCAAGTCTCAAAAAAACTGGGACCCAAATCTGATAAGTGTTATTTTGTTGGATATCCCAAGGACACGAAGGGATATTATTTCTATATTCCCAGTCAGCACAAAGTGTTTGTGGCAAAGACTGGAGTATTTCTAGAAAGGGATTTTGTTTCTAGAAAAACTAGTGGGAGTACGTTTGATCTTTAAGAAATTCAAGTTAAGGACCATAGCACTGAGGCCTTGATGGAGGTTGAACAGGAACCACAAAGTGTTGTGGGTGATGAGATTGTTGCACAAAGAGTTGTGGACCAACCACCTGTTCAGGTAGACCTACCTCTTTGCAGGTCTGATAGGGTACGTCGTCAGCCTGAGAGATACTCATTTCTCTTGTCTGACCATGATGATGTTATGCTCATTGAGAATGAGCCTACCTCCTATCAGGAAACAGTGATGAGCCCATATTCTGATAAATGGCTAGAGGCCATGTGATCCGAGATGGAATCCATGTAGACCAACCAAGTATGGACTTTGGTTGATCCACCTGAAAGGGTTAAACCCATTGGGTGTAAGTGGGTCTTTAAGAGAAAGACTGACATAGATGGACTTACTCATATCTATAAGGGTCGATTGGTGGATAAAGGTTTCAAGCAAAATCATGGTATTGACTATGATGAATCCTTTTCTCTAGTGGTGATGTTTAAGTCCATTCATATCATGCTTGCTATTGCAGCATACCACGATTATGAGATATGACAGATGGATGTCAACACCACATTTTTTAATGGAAACTTGCTCGAGGATGTGTACATGACACAACCTGAGGGTTTTGTAGATCCACAATATACTAGGAAAGTATGCAAGCTACAAAGGTCCATTTATGGGCTCAAGCAAGCTTCTCGGAGATAGAATCTTTGATTCGATGAGGTGATCAAACAGTTTGGTTTCATCAAGAATGAAGATGAATCCTGTGTCTACGTGAGGGTTAATGGGAACACAGTTGTCTTCCTTGTATTATATGTAGATGACATACTACTCATTGGGAATGACATCCCTTCGCTACAGTCTATGAAGACTTGGCTGGGGACGTACTTCTCAATGAAGGACTTAGGTGAAGCAGCTTGTATTCTAGGCATCAAGATCTATAGAGATAGATCTAAGAGATTGCTTGGCCTAAGTTAGAGTACATATATTGATATGGTATTACTACGGTTTGCCATGCAGAATTCCATGAAGGGACTTCTGCCGATGTAACATGGTGTGAGTCTTTCGAAGGCTCAAAGTGCCTCTTCTAGAGAGGAGAGAAACCGCATGGATAAGATCCCTTACGCATCTGCTATAGGATCTATCATGTACATCATGTTGTGTACTCGTCCTGATGTCTCGTATTCTTTGAGCATGACGAGTAGATACCAATCAGATCTAGGTGAACGTCACTGGATAGCAGTCAAGAATATTCTTAAGTACTTGAGAAAGACTAAAGAATATTTCTTGATATTTGGAGGCGATGAGGAGCTAGCTGTAAAGGGTTACAGCGATGTTAGCTTCCAAACTGACCAGGATGATTATAGATCATAGTCAGGGTTCGTGTTTTGCTTGAATGGTGGCACTGTGAGCTGGAAGAGTTCGAAGTAGGACACAGTTGCTGATTCTACAACAGAAGCTGAGTGTATCACTGCATCAAAGGAAGCAAAGGAGGTAGTTTGGATCCGTAAGTTCATTACTGAACTTGGGGTGGTTCCTAGCATAGCAGATCCTATAGAGCTCTATTGTGACAACAATGGAGCTATTGTGCAAGCTAAGGAACCTCGCTCACACTAGCGGACCAAACACATACTACGATGCTTCCATCTCATTCGAGAGATTATCGATAGAGGAGATGTAAAGATTTGCAGAGTACCCATAGAGGCTAACATCGCAGATCCCTTGACCAAGGCTTTGGCACAGAAAAAGCATGATGGTCACACTAGGTCATTGGGTATTAGATACTACGGTGATTGACATTAGTGCTAGTCGGAGATTGTTAGTGAAAGCCCTAGAGTCAATCATGTGATGATTGTTCTATAGACTTTATTGTATCATATTCCTATTTATAAAGGCATGGTTATTATATTTACTTATATTGGTGCCAAATAACTAAGTATAATAACGTCCTTGAGTAGAAGGTTCTTATCTATATCAATCGATTGGTTGAATCGATAATGAGATGATATAGAGAACACTACTCTTAATCATTCCTAGTCAAGTATTAACATTCAGGGACAATGTTAATGCGTTGAGACTAGCATGTAGGTCAACACGATGACTTGATCTCAGAAGTCATGGATATGAGATATCATGTTGACACAGAATATGCATTGAAGAATGTATACTGAATGACCCGCCATGAGAAAGTATCATGGATCATTATATAAGTGTCATATACTTTCTCATATGACTATTAGTATGACTATTAGTCCTTAGACCTGAAGTCACCATGGTTCCCTACATAAGGAGTTGCATACTTTGACTTCGTCAAACGACACCTGTAAATGGGTGGACTATAAAGGTGATTATTGAATATGTAACAAAATATGCGGAGGGATATGAGTGATGTAGATGGGATCTATCCCGCCTATATAATGGGAGTTACATTGTTATTCTTTATAGAGTGAGACCACGAAGTGCATGGCCATGCCCAAATGAGTCAATATGAGATATTGAGCTCTTTTTGTATTAGAGTGAGTCTACTTGGAGTTCAAGATATAGATTGTACCGAGGATGACACAGTCTATGCCTCGATTGGTCAATCTAGATATCAAGGATAGAGGAACATTGTCACAGATTGTGAGAGTCACAATTAGTAGTCACAAAAGTGATGTTGGTTCTCAACATTCTTGTAACTTGGGTAGCAATGATGTGTTTCTAGATATCGCTCATTGCTTATGTTCCTAAATCAGTTTAGGAGCATTGCCAATGTTGCAAGAACCTATAGGGTCACACACAAAGGGCAATTAGATGGAGATTAGGTTCATATGATGAACCATGAGGATTAGGTTCATGGGATGAACCAAATTGGATTAAGGGTAATCCAAATTAGACTAATTGATTTAGACTTAATTTGATTCAAGTGTTGAATGAGTCTAATTTAGATTTGATTCATTGAGTCAATTTAAATTAATGAATAGAGATTCATTAAATCCAATTGACTTATATCAAGTGGTTAGATTTGATCAACCATGGGAGATAATAGGTCAAGTTTGACTTGACTTGAGAGGGAAGATGAATGGTCAATTTTGACTTGACCAATTGCCATGTCATGGTGACTTGGCATGAGGGCTGGCCAATGATGGTGTTCCACATCATCATGGACTTATCATGTAGTGTCACCTCATGAGGGAGACCAAGAGCCATTTGCTCTTGGAGTTACATGCATGCATGTAACCTCCCAACTTGAAGTGGCCGGCCACTTTTATTCAAGCGTGATGTTATTTGGTTTGGAACTTCATCTTCTTCTTCCTTGGTTCTTCCTCTCAAGCTCTCCCAATCCTCCTTGGCTGAAACTTCCATGAGTGCTAGAACACTATAGGTTGATTTTCTCCACCATTTGTCCGTGTGGATACCAATAGAGGAGTGTACACTTGACACTCTTGAGTTTCGGCAACACGTTTGGACGAGCGGGATAAGCGAAGGGCGTCGCTACGAGGGTAAAGTTCTCATCATATAGATCTTTGGTAGATCTAGGGTTTTCCATAACACATACATGTAGTTTTTATTTTTGTATATCTTCGCACGGATCCGTGGCCGGGCTTCCGAGGTTTCCGCAATTAAAAAGCAATTTTTGTGGCTCGGAAAGTCCAACACGCACATCCTACTATTATCTGGCATAAAATATATGATAAATGCATGAAAGTAACCAAATCCAAAACACACAAAATCGAAAACTATGGCTCTGATACAACTTGAAGGGAATTGCTTCTCGCTTAGGTCGTTTGTGCATGGCGATCTTATCCCACACCCCCGGATTAAAATTTTATCAACTAAAACTAATCTAGAGGGAGATGGATTACCCAAGAAACCGATTCATCATCGTGCTATTCGATTTGAGTAGTTGCTTGAACAAACTCGTTGTTCAAGCAACCTAACTCTTTTCCTCGATTAGCCGCGGAATAGATGATAAACGGATCACCGGTTTTTGTGTTTATCATCGGGGTCCATGTTAATCAATAACATACAAAAATACAAGAGAACACTAATCAAAGTTGAATAAGATTATACCTCTTGATCTTCTATTGTATTCCTATCCTCCTCTTGGATGTCGTGTGGGAGACGATCTTCCAAGAGTCGAAGCCTCCTAGATCCCGTGTCTTCCCTTCCTTGTTCGCTCTGAATAAGGGAAGAACAAACTCCCTTCCTCTCCTTGCTTGTGTCGACCACCAACCACCAGCTTGGTGTCCACCAGCACTTAGGAGAGGGAGAGGGTGTGCCGACCAAGAGAGCTCTCTTGTTGCCACCGGCCAAAGGAGAGAAACAAGGTGGCACCGCCGGCCTAGAGAGAAAAAAGGAAAAGGAAACCCTAGAACCTCTTGTGCCGCCGGCCAAAGAGACAAAACCCTAGCAATACTTCTATTCCTTGCCGCCCAAGCCTAGGAAGCAAACCCTAGCATCCAATCTCTTCCTAGCCACCCAAGCCATTCCCACCACCTTTTATAGATCTAGGCTTCATGAGGTATTTATAATAGGCTAGAATATGGACCATGAGGAGGAGTTGGATCTTGGCCACCCAATGGATTCAAACCACACAAAACCCGATCCATTAATGATGATCCATTCCACTAGAGGTATATCATTGATATACCTTACCAACCCCATAAATAAATATGTCCTCCACATATTATTTATACAAAATATCTCCCCATGTTTAAATATCGAATGTCCATTAATTAATTAAATTAATGACAATTTAATTAATTAATATCTAACTCCATGAGTAGTACCACTCATCCTTATCTTCATGTTGGACCAAGTCCACCTGCAGGATTTACATGATGAACTTTATGAGCTCCTCAACGGGACATCATCATCCTAGTATATAGGACATGATTTCCTCCTATAATCAATGGCACACCATGTAAATAATATTATTTCCCAACTTACCAGGCCTATCGATTTAATACATAAATCTAGCCCATTGGAAAATCAAGAAATAAATACTAAGTACATGTGCCCGTTATTATATCGAGATTAATAGCATGTACACCATAATATTTGAGGTCCGATTCAATTATATAGTCAGTATAAATTGAATCACCTCTAAATCGGTATTGCCCAATACTCATAAAGTGTACTAGTGTAATTCTTTGGTCAAGATAAACCAATACCAAATTACACTACAACCATGCCAATGGTTTGTCCAAAACTATCTTGGTTGTGAGCCTCTACTTATACTCTATAAGTAACTGATAACATGATCTTTTGTGCAACACCACACACCATGTTATCCACAATGTAAAGTATCAGACAATATGCATAAATATAAAATGCAAACAATGATCATGTGATTCTTATTTCTAAATGAAGATGTTCATACAAAGGCTAGGCTTTTAGTATACATCCCAACATTTGCAGGGATTGATTCGGCATCCTTGTACTGACTATCCCATCCTAAAGCCAGGCGTTGACCTAGTATGGCAGAGGTAGCTTCCGATATATACGAAGGCTCATCGGGAGAGTGTATGATATCCTTTCCACAAAACCGTGGCTAGAAACCTAGACAAACCCCAATTGACAACGTGTTCTGTGACACACAAACGAAATCGAAATGATTGAATCCATCCAAAGACATGTAGCATCCCTTCTCTTCCTCCGTTTGACACCGTACTAGAGTTAGGACCACTGACACTGTTAAATTGCAACCATTAGAATCAATTTCCAAACAATAACCACCACCAAATAGATCGATACTCAAATCTCAGTCCTTGTGGGATCGATAAATCTTTATTACTTGATGACACCCGTGCACTTGCAGGCATTGAGTGCAAATGCGCGCTTTGAGACCTCGACGGTCTCTGTCGTGAGATTTGAGGTCGCATTTGTGTGAATCATGTCTTCGGCGTTGTTGTCGAGGACTGATTAATTCGATATCGAATCAAGAAGTGGATAATTGGATCGAACTTAGGTTAGATTTATTTACTTGCTTTACTTTTATTTTTTTTTTATTTATTTTACAGTATTTACTTCAGTTTTAGATTTTCCATATCTAGAATTAGTTTTTATTTTAGCAGTAGTTCTATATTTTCTTTTTAGCTCTTCTTCATTTGATTTAGTTAGCTAGATTAGTTTATTTCTTATTTCTGAGTATTAGGCAATACTTCTAATTTTATGGCTCAGTTCTTCATATGCTTAGACGCCTAGGATCTAAAGGCCTGATTTCGATCGATCTAGAAATCGAACGAACCTACCATCGCCGGAGAGATAAACAGAAGAGGATGGAGGACCAATCTGTATTGGTGGTAAACATAGGGAGCCGACCTTTGCGGTAGTACACAACCCCTAGTGCTAGATGATTTAGGCTGAGCATAGCTGGACCACCCATTTCGATTAACAACTTTGAGCAAAAACCGTCACTCAAACACATGGTCCAGCAGAGTAAATTCGGGGGAGCTACAACTGAAGATCCAAACCGTCACATGGAGATATTTTTGGAAATATGCTCGACAATAAAGATCAATGGAGTCCCTGCTGACACGATCCACCTGAGCCTATTCCCTTTCTCATTGCGGGATAAGGCTAAGGCATGGCTTCACTCCCTACCATCGGGAAGCATTACTATATGGGAGCAGTGTGAGCAGCAATTTTTGAACAAGTACTTTCCGCCAAGCAAGACTGCTCACATGCGTCATCTAATCACGAGCTTCTGTCAGAAGGAAGGGGAGTCCCTATTTGAAGCTTGGGAACACTACAATGGGCTACTCTACTAATGCCCCCACCATGGACTGGAAAGGTGGATGGTGATCCACATCATCTATAATGAGATCATGTACGCCACAAAGTTGTCCCTCGATTCTGCTGCAGGAGGAGCACTAATGAACAAGACTATCGATGAAGCTGAGGAGCTGATAGAAGAGGTGGCTCAGAACCACCATCAATGGGCTTCTGAACGTAGTCACCCAACTCCTGCAGTGGGATGATATGTTTTCAACTCCATGGACCACCTAACAGTGAGGATGGACACGCTTAGCAGATGATTTGACTCTTTAAATCATGTATCTACATGTTTGACCAATGATTGTGGAGAAGAAGCAACAGTGTATCAGGAGGACTACTATGGAGGGAAGGGTGGCTTAGAAGAGCAGCTTGAGCATGTCGATGTGGTTGGGGATTATAATCAAAGGCCCAACAACCCATACTCTGGTACTTACAATCTCGGATGGAGGAATCACCCAAAATTTTCCTATAGGAATAACTCGGGG
The DNA here is from genome assembly GCA_025175895.1 of Wurfbainia villosa. Lineage (NCBI taxonomy): Eukaryota > Viridiplantae > Streptophyta > Magnoliopsida > Zingiberales > Zingiberaceae > Wurfbainia > Wurfbainia villosa. The sequence continues at coordinate 28,386,213 of CM045992.1, read as the reverse complement.
AACTTCCAACCATAAGGAGGGTATGGGCAACAATAGGGCAATGGGCAACAACAACCATAGAAGTCTAGGTTAGAATTGATGATGGAATACTTCATTGCTATCCAAAAAAAGGCCAATGAAGAATTTCGATGCCAACATCAGAAGATAGAAGAGTCACTTAAGGATTTGAAGGTCATTGTTGATGGTCTTGCAAGTCACACGAGGATGTTTGAAACACAAGTGCCTAGATAGCCCAAATTGTGTCGCAACCTATGGATAGTTCTCCATCATTACCCGAGCCAAGTCAAGTTAAGGAAGAGGGAGTGTGTAGCGAGAGAGTAGCATAGAGAAACAGATTCGCCAAGGGGTGTGCAACCATGATTTCCACCCTACCCAACCAAGCTGAAATTGAAGATAAGATTCTACCATAGCTTGAGGACCCTAGTGAATTTGTTATACCTTGCTCGATTTATAGAGAGAGCTTCGATGAGGCATTGTGCGATTTAGGGTCATCAGTCAGCGTGATGCCCTACGCACTCTATCTGAAGATAGGATTGAATGGGATCTAATCAGCGAACCTTGGTATTCGTATGGGGGATGACTCAGTCAAGGAACCCATTGCCATGCTAGCACATGTGTATGTGGTCATTGAGAACTTCGTTATACATACAAATTTTATTATACTTGACACAAGACCAAATCTCCAGAATTCCATCATGTTGGGAAGACCCTTTATGGTGACTGTGGGAGCATGCATATATGTAAAAAACACACAAGATCTCCTTAGAGGTAGATGGGGAGATCATCCTCTTCAATCTGTCAAAGTGTAGAGCTTCCTTTTTAGGGAGATACACTTTTAGCAGGGTAAAACCGATGCTACTGGATATCAGCATCGAGAGAGATGAATGGCGGTTCACAGAGCCTCCGGACCCAAGTTGAAGATAATGGAGTGTGGTCGAGCTAAAAGACCTTAAACAAAGCGCTTCTTGGGAGGTAACCCAAGTTTAGTTTTTAGGTGTTCTTTTTATTGTATTGCATTCATTTGGTTAATTTGAACTTTGATTTCCATTTCGTTTAGCATTTTCGCACATGAATTAGGACCAGAAAGAGCCAGCTAGGTAAAAATAAAATCACTTTGAACCTACACTACTGAGCGAGTAAGAGAACTCCGACCATTGTGCACCGTGAGAAGGAAATAGGGGACACATGACCTGGTCATGTGTTTTCACATGGTCGTACATTTTCACACGGTCGTTCCCCTGACTCCCAATGGCACACACGACCTAGTTGTGTGTTTTCACACGGTTGTGGTGTGTGGGGTTTAAGAGGGCCATGTCGTGTGTTTTCACCCGAAATGTGCCGTGTACATTAATTTCTTTTACCTTAATCGTTTGGAACCATCTTCCCCACCACATAGGACCCTCTCTAACCCTCAAAGAAGCCCAATAGAAGCAAGGATGTGGAGGACAAGGCAAGTAGCACCCTGATCTACTACCTCAAAGTTAAGAGCAAGGAGAACAAATGCCCCTCAAGCTCCGGAGGAAGGTAACACTCTTCCAACCCTTCTCTTTCGCAAAAATGAGCATAGGGAAAATTTTGATATACTCTCTGCTAGGAGAATCACCGATACTAGGTATCTTGATGAAGATCTCTTAGAGTCCCTAGGTTTGTTTGGTATATTCAAGCCCTATTTGCAAAAATAGGGTGGGAAGAGATAATGGGGATAAGACACCCAACATACCCTAGGATAGTTCTAAAATTTTTGAGTTCTTTAGAAGCGGAAATCTTAATGGGGAGTGAAAGCGAAGAGGGTAGGATTACCTTTAGGCTATTAAACATTGAGCATGAATGGACACTACACCAATGGATCACATGCTTTGGCTTGTCTATGTTAGTAATATATGAGAGATGTCCTAAGGCAATCGCCTTATGTATGAAACATTTATATGATAAATGAAGATTCACTATTTGAGTATACATATTTTCATGTATTTGATTGGATCTTAAACTCATTTACTGAATGTCCACGATACGATTCACAGCATGAGAGAATTTGTGATTGGATCACAACTAGTGAATATCTCTACATGTGTAATTGTGATGTATCGGAATTATCCATAGTTGATGAATTGATGGATTTGGACACCATCAATTATGTCGAGACTAGCACGAGGTATACTCCTTGGTGTATCCAAGCAACTGATTCTCACTGGCTGGAGACATTGTGATGTCCGGAGTTGATCGTGGATGCTAGTTATGGTAACTAGTTCATTGGAGTGACCAGCCGTAAGACTTCATATGGTTCTCTGCATATATAGATATGTCAATAAAATTCTTACTGTAGCTTAAGTGCGATGTTCCTTTGACTTGCGGTATTCAAGTCATCTTGATCATGGAGACTTATGCTTTGACATCTTAAGCAAACATCTCTAAGGAGATGTGGACCCGGGATGATTGGGTATAAGTCGAAGTGATCGAAGGTGTTTGAATAGCCTATAAAGGATTCATCATTCCTTGCGAGGAGATGTATACCCATGGTCTCTCGTCGGATTGTTACTAAAGTCTTTGGCCAAAGCATTACATGTTTAGAGTAAGGTACTCTTCGATACATGTGCAGTAACTAGAATCCGTAGGACGAGAAAATGATACTTGGGCTAGGTGTGACGTAGTCAGCCTAGTGGGGACTGACACTATAGACCATGTCCTAAACCAAGTGGGTATATGATGAGTGAAGGGAATGAGGCACGATTCATTCGAGCTGCTGAAGGGTTTCAGAAATAGTTCTGGATCAATCGTTGATCTTTTCGGTTAATTGGGGATCATGATGTACTACTAGGTGCCACTCATGATCGTTCTATAATTAATGATTAATTATAGACTGCCAATATAAACCGAGAACCTATTTGGTCACACGCACAACGAGCGTAATCCGAAGGATTTAAAACAAGCTTGAGAATGGGATTCTCAGACCGAGAGAAACTAGGTTTGGTTGGACCAAACAAGAAGCGAGCATGAAATCGTTTCAGTCGCAATGGAAGCGTGGATGGGCCGTGTCTTATGAAGACATAATGGATGAACCAAAATGGTTTGGTTCTAATCCAATGGAGGAGAATAAACCAAAGGGTTTGGTTTATTTTAAACGAATGAACCAAAAATTGGTTCGGTTCATTTTAACTTAAAATAAACCATCATGGTTTGGTTTATTTTAACTTATATTAATGGAGCGGGTTAACGGGCCTTATGGTTATGATCCAATAACCATTAAGAGAATTAGTTCTCTATAAAAGAGGGCTTAAACCCTAATCCAAAATGCCCCTAACCTAGAGTTGCCGCCCACCCGTTTGAAGGAGTCGGCGCCAACCCTAGTGCCGCTGCCCCTTCTCCTCCAACCGGCGTCCAGAAGGTGCTGACCTTCCCTCTTGCCGGCGTCGAGCTGCTGCCGATTGGTGCTCCGGTGATCTCCCTTGGGTTCGGTAATAAGGTGAGCTTCAACCTTTCCTTTTGGCCGGCTCTACTCCTCCACCAAAGCTGTCCAGTTTTCTAGACAGCTTGTTTCCTTCTCGTCGGAGCGTCATTTGGACGACGTTTGGAGCTCCGACAGTGCCTAACTTACCGGGGATTCGATATCCGGTAATACTCATAGGTGGAGGACGAAGGATTCGTCAAACGGTTGACGAATACCTCTCCGGAGAAGCAAGTTTTGTGGACTCGTCTTTGGATCCGAATTTGGATTCGGATTGTGATCTTCTCTTGATCACATCGTCTTCAACACGAGGCTAGTAACCCGTACGAAGACGAGGCTCATGACTTAGTGAAGTCATCCCGAAGATACTCGGCGTGGATACGGATAGAGACGATTCTAGCGAGGATCGTTCCGGTTGATGTCGTTCCCGCTACACGTGATACGAAAGGTATACGTAGTTAAATTTCCTTTTATTGAAAATTTAAATTTACGGTTATGTCTACACATGTTGTACTATGCATGCATGTGATGTGTGTGTTGTAATAAATGTAGATTTATTATTTTTATTTCTTCCGCTGTGCACATGTTTACGAAACATGTTCGAACACACACTAGCCACGGTGCCGGAAACTCAACAGTGGTATCAGAGCCTAGGTTATGTTTCGACATAATCGTAAAATGGTTTTACGATAGTCATAATGATATTTCTATAAATTTTCTACTTTTGGAAAGTTAGAAGTATTTATGGAAATTTTTTTAATTTTGGAAAGTCTAGAAGTATTTATGGAAATCTTCCATTTTTGGAAAGTTGGAAGTATTTATGTAAATTTATATTTTCCATAAATAAAATATTTGATTAGATTTTGGAAATTTGTTTCCTAATTTAATCATGATTTGATTTGGGAAATCAAATCTTAAAATATTTAATTTCCATAAGTAGTTTTGATGATTTAGGAAATTGGTTTCCTAAATTGACTTTCCTTAATCAACTATTTCCACAAATAAAATATGTGATTAGATTTGGAAATTTGTTTCCTAATTTAATCATGATTTGATTTGGAGAATCAAATCTTAAACATATTTTATTTCCATAAATAGTTATGCCATATAAGGAAATAATATACATGACATAATTGTATGCCATGTAATTGCATTAGATGCATATCATTATGCCATGTGTGTCGTGACATGTAGATGTATGTCATGTATGTCATGCCATGTAGATAATAGTTATTTGCATGCAAAGAGGATGAGACATAAAACCCTTACTCAATATTAAAGCCTACACCTTCCATTAATATGGTTGGAACCAAAGTTCCGTTTCTTGTTTGGGTTGTTGGACTCTCTCCAAGCCCGGCTCGAACCCGAACATGTTCAAACCATGGAATATTTTAATACTAATATGGTAAGAGTCAGAGGTCAATCGTTAGCTTTGGTTGTTGGACTCTCTCCAAGCTGGGCTAATTGGTTGAATGCGCTCTAACCATATTAAAACTATTTCTCGATTAATGGGTTGGCTTTAACCTGGAGCATCGGCTAGTTGGACTCTCTCCAAGGTCGATGTAAAGGGAGGTGAAGTTGGGTGCTATGCATATGATGCATACTTGTTAATGTGTTAACAACCCGATGTATGTGTGAACATTCAATTAGTTGATAGCACATTGTGATAGTTGCATATACGTGATATGCAATCGGTATAGTTGATACCTACCGTCGTAGTTATGAATGGCTTGTTGGATTCTCTCCAAGGTTGTTCATATATATGATGGATATCAACCCATTCGGAGATGGACCCACGATCTCCCGAAGTGATTTTGGGGTTTTTGAAATTCGAAAAATGAATGGGATTTATAAATGTATATTGATGCATTTTAAAATCATTTTCTCATATATGCTCATTTTGTATTTCTAAGATTAATCATGATGTCTTTGAATTTGCGTTCCATTTTGTATTCGAATAAATTGACTGGGCCAAACTTCTTGGACTGGCTTAGAAACTTGAGAATTGTTCTCAAGGAGGAAAAGCTTGTGTGTGTCCTCAAAGCGCCTTTTCTCGCCCGTCCTAGTGACAATGCAACTCTGGACCAATTGTTGGCCAATCATAAACATGTGACTGATTCTGAAATGGCGAGTTGCATCATGCTAGCCACGATGGTACCTGAGCTACGGAAGCAGCATGAGCATATGGATGCTCATACCATAGTCCTTCATCTTTATGAGTTGTTTGATGAGCAAGTTAGATTCGAAAGGTTCGAAGTCTCCAAGCTCCTCTTCACCTCTGAGATGTAAGAAGGTTCATCTGTGGTACTGCTCAACATGCTGAAGACTGTGGAGCCTTCTGAGAAGCATGAGCAGGGGACGGTGCTGTTAGTTGATTCCTCGAAGAAAGGTTCTAAGAGGGAGTCAAAGGGACAACAGAAGGGGAAGAAGAAAAAGGCTAAAAAGGTAGAACTAGCTCAAAAAGGGCACTTGCCATCATTATGGCAAGGAGGGCCATTGGCGAAGAAATTGCAAGATTTATCTTGAGTCCGTGAAGAAGAACTAGCCATCGGATGCCCCATCTTCTTCAGATATCTTCGTTATTGATTGTCATTCTATTTCCTCAAACACTTGGGTATTGGATACTGGGTGTAGCTCACATATATGTAATGACATACATGGGCTAAGGAATAGAAGAAGACTCGTCAAGGGAGAGTCAAATTTACGTGTTGGGAATGGAGCAAAGGTTGCTGCACTCGCCATCAGAACGTATTTATTGAAACTCCCTGCAGGACTTGTCTTAGAACTGGACAATTGCTTTTATGTTCCTTCACTGATAAAGAACATCATTTCTATTTCTTGTTTAAATAGAAATGGGTACCATTTGACTTTTAGTAACAATTGTTGTTACATAACTTTGAATGGAGTTCTTTATGGGACTGGAACTTTAAGCAATGATATTTATACGTTGGACGTATCCAGTGACGTTTTCAATATCGAAGCGAGCAACAAGCTTGCTCGAAAGGATAATCAATTAGACTCCTACATGTGGCATTGTCGTCTTGCCATGCAAGCAAGAAACGCATGTCCGAATTACACCGATGTGAAAATTCTGGAATCGTTTGAATTGGATTCATACGATACATGTGAATCATGCTTAAAAGGCAAGATGATTAAGTTACCTTTTACAGGAAAAGGTGAACGAGTGGGAGAGTTACTAGGTCTAATACATAGTGATGTATGTGGACCTATGTCAACTCAAGCTTTAGGAGGCTATAGCTACTTCATTAGCTTCACCGATGATCACTCACGGTTTGGGTATGTGTTCTTGATGAAACACAAGTCTGAAGCCTTTGAAAGGTTCAAAGAATTCATAAATGAAGTAGAGAAACAACATGACAAGAGTATTAAAATACTTCGATCGGATCGAGGTTGTGAATACTTGAGTCAGGAGTTTCTTGATTATCTAAGAGACAATGGCATATTGTCTCAATGGACTCCGCCATATACACCACAACATAATGGTGTATCTGAGAGGCGTAACTGGACCTTGTTGGACATGGTCAGGTCAATGATGAATCATGCGAATCTTTCTAAGTCCTTTTGGGGCTATGCACTTCAGACAACTATTTACTTGTTAAACAGAATGCCAACCAAGGTAGTCTCTACTACTCCATATGAGATACGGAATAGTAAGAAAACTCATGTATCTTACTTGAAGATATGGGGTTGTCCTGCTTATGTGAAATGGACTGTATCAGACAAATTGGATGCTAAGTCTGATAAATGTCTATTTATTAGATTCCCTAAGGAAACAAGGGGTTACCAATTCTATCATCCTGTGAAACAAAAGGTGTTTGTTTTAAGGCATGCAGTGTTTCTAGAGAAAGAGTTTCTCTTGCAAGAAAACAGTGGGAGTGTCGTCGAGCTTGAGGAGGCTCGAGACACTCAAATAGACATTGATGAGATACCTAGTGAAGCACAACAGCCGACAACTAATAGCAATGAGCAATCGGCTGGACCTATTCTAACACCACATCTTCGTAGATCTGGTAGAACACGAAATATTCCTGAGAGATATGGATTTCTCGTAAGTCAATCGAACGACGTATTACTCATTGATGATGAGGAGCCTACCAGTTATGAAGAAGTGCTGACAAGTTCAGAAAGGGATAAGTGGCTTGGTGCCATGAAGTCGGAAATGAATTCCATGTATGAAAACCAAGTTTGGAACTTGGTTGACCCACCTGAAGGCATAAAGCCTATAGGGTGCAAGTGGGTTTTCAAGAAGAAAACCGACATGGATGGTAATGTGATTACCTATTAGGCTAGATTGGTGCCGAAAGGATATCGTCAAAAACAAGGTGTTGATTATGACGAAACCTATTCGCCTGTAGTTATGCTTAAATCCATTCGGATGTTCCTGGCCATAGCGGCTCATTATGATTATGAGATATGACAGATGGATGTGAAAACAGCTTTCCTTAATGGAAATCTACTCGAGGACGTGTATATGATACAACCTGAGGGTTTCACATCGGTTGATAAAACCTAGGTATGCAAATTGCGACGGTCCATATATGGATTGAAGCAAGCATCCAGGAGCTGGAATATCCGTTTTGATGAGACGATCAAAAAGTTTGATTTCTCACAAAATCCAAACGAACCTTGTGTGTACAAGAAGGTTAGTGGGAGTGCAGTCGTGTTCCTAGTATTGTATGTCTATGACATATTACTTATAGGAAATGATGTTTCAATCTTACAGTCAGTTAAGGTTTGGTTATCCAAGACATTCTCCATGAAAGACCTGGGAGAAGCAACCTACATCCTCGGGATTAAGATCTATAGAGATAGATCGAAACGGTTGCTTGGTCTTTCGCAGTCTACATATATAGACCGAGTGCTAAAGAGGTTTAGCATGTCGGAATCCAAGAAAGGTTTCCTACCCATCAGGCATGGGGTACACCTTTCGAAGTCTATGTGTCCGCGCACAGAAGACGAGAGGATTTGCATGAGTAAGATTCCCTATGCATCCGCAATAGGATCTATCATGTATGTTATGTTATGTACGAGGCCCGATGTATCGTATGCTCTGAGTGTCATGAGCAGATACCAGTCTGATCCAGGAATGGATCATTGGGTGGCTGTTAAGACGATCCTTAAGTACTTAAGAAGAACTAAGGATGTGTTCCTAATATATGGAGAAGTGGACATGGTGATACGCGGGTATATGGATGCCAGCTCCAGACAGACAAGGATGATTCCATGTCTCAGTCTGGGTATGTATTCACCTAGAATGGAGGCGCAATAAGTTGGAAAGGTTCCAAGCTTGACACTATAGCGGATTCTGCCACTAAGGCAGAATACATTGCAGCTTTGGAAGCAACAAAGGAAGCGGTTTGGATCAAGAGGTTCATCTCTGAACTTGATGTGGTCTCATTAATGATCCAAACATGTGCTTTGCCGCTATCATCTTATCAGAGGGATCATTAGTAGGAAAGAAATATAAATCAAGAAAATTCCCACTGAAAGGAACTTAGCGGATCCTTTGACTAAAGCATTACCTCAAAGTAAGTTTGAGGGTCATGTTAGAGCTTATGGTATTGGATACCGTACCGATTGGCATTAGGCCAAGTGGGAGTCTGTTAGTAATATATGAGAGATGTCCTAAGGCAATCGCCTTATGTATGAACTATTTATATGATAAATGAAGATTCACTATTTGAGTATACATGTTTTCATGTATTTGATTGGATCTTAAACTCATTTACTGAATGTCCACGATACGATTCACAGCATGAGAGAATTTGTGATTGGATCACAACTAGTGAGTATCTCTACATGTGTAATTGTGATGTATCGGAATTATCCCTAGTCGATGAATTGATGGATTTGGACACCATCAATTATGTCGAGACTAGCACGAGGTATACTCCTTGGTGTATCCAAGCAGCTGATTCTCACTGGCTGGAGACATTGTGATGTCCGGAGTTGATCGTGGATGCTAGTTATGGTAACTAGTTCATTGGAGTGACCAGCCGTAAGACTTCATATGGTTCTTTTCATATATAGATATGTCAATGAAGTTCTTACTATAGCTTAAGTGCGATGTTCCTTTTGACTTGCGGTATTCAAGTCATCTTGATCATGGAGACTTATGCTTTGACATCTTAAGCAAACATCTCTAAGGAGATGTGGACCCTGGATGATTGGGTATAAGTCGAAGTGAACGAATGTGTTTGAATAGCCTATAAAGGATTCACCACTCCTTGCGAGGAGATGTATACCCATGGCCTCTCGTCGGATTGTTACTAAAGTCTTTGGCCAAAGCATTACATGTTTAGTGTAAGGTACTCTTCGATACATGTGCAGTAATTAGAATCCGTAGGACGAGGAAATGATACTTGGGCTAGGTGTGACGTAGTCAGCCTAGTGGGGACTGACACTATAGACCATGTCCTGAACCTAGTGGGTATAAGATGAGTGAAGGGAATGGGGTATGATTCATTCGAGCTGCTGAAGGGTTTCAGAAATAGTTCTGGATCAACCGTTGATCTTTTCGGTTAATTGGGGATCACGATGTACTACTAGGTGCCACTCATGATCGTTCTATAATTAATGGTTAATTATAGATGGCCAACATAAACCGAGAACCTATTTGGTCACACGCACAATGAGCGTAATCCGAAGGATTTAAAATGAGCTTGAGAATGTGATTCTCAGACCGAGAGAAATTAGGTTTGGTTGGACCAAACAAGAAGCGAGCATGAAATCGTTTCAGTCGCAATGGAAGCGTGGATGGGCCGTGTCTTATGAAGAAATAATGGATGAACCAAAATGGTTTGGTTCTAATCCAATGGAGGAGAATAAACCAAAGGGTTTGGTTTATTTTAAACGAATGAACCAAAAGTTGGTTCGGTTCATTTTAACTTAAAATAAACCATCATGGTTTGCTTTATTTTAACTTATATTAATGGAGCAGGTTAACGGGCGTTATGGTTATGATCCAATAACCATTAAGAGAATTAGTTCTCTATAAAAGAGGGCTTAAACCCTAATCCAAAAAGCCCCTAACCTAGAGTTGCCGCCCACCCCTTTGAAGGAGTCGGCGCCAACCCTAGTTCCGCCGCCCCTTCTCCTCCAACTGGCATCCAAAAGGTGCTGACCTTCCCTCTTGCCGGCGTCGAGCTGCTGCCAGTTGGTGCTCCGGTGATCTCCCTTGGGTTCGGTAATAAGGTGAGCTTCCACCTTTCCTTTTGGCCGGCCCTACTCCTCCACCAAAGCTGTCCAGTTTTCTGGACTGCTTGTTTCCTTCTCGTCGGAGCATCATTTGGATGACGTTTGGAGCTCCAACAGCGCCTAACTTATCGGGGATTCGATCTCCGGTAATCCTCATAGGTGGAGGACGAAGGATTCGTCAAACGGTTGACGAATACCTCTCCGGAGAAGCGAGTTTTGAGGACTCGTCTTTGGATCCGAATTTGGATTCGGATCGTGATCTTCTCTCGATCACATCGTCTTCAACACGAGGCTAGTAACCCGTACGAAGACGAGGCTCATGACTTAGTGAAGTCATCCCGAAGATACTCGGTGTGGATACGGATAGAGACGATTCTAGCGAGGATCGTTCCGGTTGATGTCGTTCCTGCTACACGTGATACGAAAGGTATACATAGTTAAATTTCCTTTTATTGCAAATTTAAATTTACGGTTATGTCTACACATGTTGTACTATGCATGCGTGTGATGTGTGTGTTGTAATAAATGTAGATTTATTATTTTTATTTCTTCCGCTATGCACATGTTTACGAAACATGTTCGAACACACACTCGCCGCGGTGCCGGAAACTCAACAGTCTAGTGGGGGAGAGAAAAGAACCCCTATTGGGTTTAACTCTCAGATCTTTTGGATCAATTTGATAAGAGAACACACTTACGACCCTTCTAGGGCCAAAGCATCACGCCTCTAAAATTCCATTTTTCGGTACCTGCACTGAATCATGGCAAGTACTATTTTTGGTCGTAGGGAGAGTGACAGTGTATTGCGAGCTAGTGAGCTACTTTGCTTGTGGGGCATGCTACAAGAAAGGAGTAGCATTGATGTAAGGTCACATTTCACTAGACACCTAGTGAAAATGCTACAATAAAGGAGTAGCATTAATGTAGGGCCTACTTACCCATATTTGTCATAGGATGGGGTACGAATACACCGCGCTAGATAGCATAGATTGGAGCCCTAGGATCAACCTAGGAGTGTGTATGACCATGAAGATGATTGTAAGAGAGGGAAACACCTTATGCATTTTAAGGAAAAAACTAACAGTGCTTAGGCTACCCGACCTCGATCTTACCACCATCACAACAAGTGCCACCTAACATTTACACCTGATAGTGGAGTCCCCACCATATGAGGGACCATCCACTTTGGTACCTATCTCTCCCCCTGTATATCACTCTCCCTCCAGGCTACACACGTATAGGAGCCCACCTAGTCCACACTAACATGAGCCTGCACCTGCACCCCCACCTTTTTCTACTTTTGAGTAGGCTGAAGGTACATCTGCCTATGATTTTTTAGAGTTTCGATTGTGCCTCGACGACATATATACAGAGCAGTAGACGTAGAGGCAGTGATGAGAGGAGCAGAGCGCCTACATGCATGTAGAGTTTCAGGGCTTCCAGTAGCACTTCAAGCGGGCCGAGGAGTTCTACAATGATGCTCGTATCTACTTCCAGGAGGAGGCTGCCCATTGCCAAGAGGAGGCTGCCCGTCGCCAGGAGGAGGTCACCCACCGTAAAGAGATGCAGTAGCACATGCGTGCCCAGTAGGCATAGTGGGCTAGGGAGGAGCATCAAGCAATCGTTGTATCCACCAACTCTCAGATCGACCACATGTACATGTGGCATCAGCAGTTCAACACCAGATTCTCCCAGGATCCTGAGATGCTGAGGCTTTCGGACTTTCCACCCATCCACCATACTAGAGGTATCCTTCGCTTAAGTATGGGGAGACACCAAGTTTTGATATATTTTGTTTCTAGCACTAGTTTCTATCTTTATATTTGCATTATGGTTAGCCTTCATTTGTTCATGCATAAGTTGTTTAGTGCATTTTAGCACTTAATTTTTGTTATCTATAAAGCTGCCTTAGTAGTATTTCTAAAGTTTGTTCATGAGTTGTTTCCATGGGTAGCTTAACTTCATTTACCTTGTAATATTTTATTTTATTTGCTCAAATGAATGTTCTAGACTTACACTGTTTAGCTTTTTTTTTTACACCTATACATGACGAACATTCTGAAAGGAAAAATCCATTACGTACCTAGTTATGATTCATCTCAGTAGTCTAGTACTTTGGAATCCATAGGTGACTCTAGATTTAGCATTTTAGTTATTGGAGATGCTCGGATTGTGGAAGCTCATTCAGAAAAATCAAAATGCTAATAGAGAGAGAAAAGAAAGAAAGAAAGAAAAAAAGGAATAAGAAACGATAAAAAAGAAAGAAAAAGAGAGTAAGAAAAAAATTGAAAAAAAAAAAGATTATGAGGGATAAAAAAAATAGTTGTCATGGGTGGAAATGGTTAGGTGCCCCTTTGGGGCCGAGTTAGGTTACTAGGGAAACACCTACCGATTTCTCTCAATACCGAGCACACCTTTGAGGCTCTTTGCTAGATCTAGGGAAGGGCAGGTAAGTGTCTAAGAGCTGAAGACCTTATGAAAGCTATAGGATGATGACTTAACTTACTATGGAACGAGTATCCCCTAAGAAGATTCGCTTAGCAGGTGCATGATGAGCTAACTTAGTGAATTTTTAGAAGACATCTATTTTGTTTTGATAGAAAATACCACTTGATAAATCTAGTTAACATGCTAAGTATGGAACGATTCCTTTTCAAAATTTCATGGTATTGAGGTTTGCTTGAAGACAAGTAAAGATCTAAGTTTGGGGGAATTGATGTGAGCAAAATATATAGGGTTTTAGGAGAAGTTTTCACTCACATCTCATTTTATTTTATATTTGTTTCAAGCATATTTTAATTTTTTTGCATGCATTTCCTATTTTCTGATTCGGAGATCTGCTCTTTGTACTTTTGTGTGTAGGACAACATTTCATGGGGAAAACAACGCACTTTCGAAGCGAAAAAGAGCATTTGACAGCTGGATGCAGTAGGGCACATGACCAGGGCGTGTGGCTACACACTATTGTGCCCGAAGCTTGAGATTGGCCACCACAGGAACACACATGGTCTGGCTATGTGGAAACACATGGTCGTGTGGTGGCCCAATATTTTGATGCGATTAGGTCTTTTTCTTGATTTCGTGAAGAGCCGACCTCATGTCTATATAAAGAAAGCTACGCCCAAACCCTAGGGGTAGCACGACGACCAAGATAACACTCCGAAGCCCTAAAAAGCTTCGGAAATCTGCAATAGGGAGGAAGAAAGTTGCTCGAGATCCAAGTTCTACACCTCAACGCCAGAGAGAAGAGCCTCAATGCATTGTAATATATATTCTTTCCATACTTTATCTTGTCTATATGAATTCGATAATGCATTGTGATTCTTTTCTCGCATTTATGGAGTAGATTCTCTGATTCTAGGACTATGGAGTAGTTTGTGTTGAGTTAGAACATATTGGTTCAAATATCTTTTCATTCTTGAATCTATATTTGCAATTGGTGTTTGGTTTAGATCTATAGCTATTGTTTTGGTTTTCTAGTCACTGTGTTGTTGGGATGTATACTGAAAGTCTAGCTCTTTTGTATGGACATCTTTATTTTGAAATAAGAATCACATGATCATTGTTTGCACTTTATATTTATATATGTGCATATTGTCTAATATTTTACATTGTAGATAACATGGTGTCTGGGTGCGGCACAGAAGATCATGTTATCAGTCACTTGTAGAATATAAGTAAAGGCTCACAACCAAGATGGTTTTGGACAAACCATTGGCATGGTTGTAGTATAGCTTTGTATTGTTTTGTCTTGAACATAAAGTTACACTAGTACACTTAGGTGTATTGAGCAGGACCGACATAGAGGTGATTCAATTTATTGCTGACTACATAATTGAATCGGACCTCGGATATTATGTTGTACATGCTCTTAATCCCGATATAATAACGGGCACATGTACTTAGTATTTATTTCTTTGATTTACCATAGGGTCAGATTTCTATGGATTAAATCAATATGCCCGGTAAGTTGGGAAGTGATATTATTTACATGGTGTGCCGTTGATTATAGGAGGAATCTGTGTCCTATATATTAGGTTGATGATGTCCCCTTGAGGAGCTCATAAGGTTCATCATGTAAACCCTGCAGGTTGACTTAGTCAACATGATGATAAGGTTGAGTGGTACTACTCGAGGAGTTAGATGTTAATTAATTGATGGTCAGTAAATCAATTAATTGACGGACATTCGATATCTTAAACACGGGGAGATGGATGTACAAAAAATATATGGAGCCCATATTAATTTATGGGGGTTGGTGAGGTAGTTCGATGATGATCCTCTAGTGGAATGGAACATCATTGATGGATCAAATTTGTGTGGTTCCGATCCATCGGGTGGCCAAGACCCAACTCCTCCTCATGGTCCCTATCGTAGCCTAAAATAAACCTCATGAACTCTAGATCAAATGATGGAAATTAAATCTCTAAATCCGACGGTTGAGATTAAAACCCTAGAACCGACGGTGGAGATTAAAGGGGAGGGAGAGGAAAGGGGAGGGAAAGGAAAGGAAAGGGAGAGGAAAGGTTGGATAAGGTGGGCGGCAAGTTTAAAAGATTGATAAAATTTTTTTTTCCTAATTCTATGCCACCTTGGGCGGCAAGATTAGAATTCGTTAAAAAAAAAATTTTTTTTTTAAGATTAGAATTGGTGAAAAAAAAAATTTTCTATGCCACCTTGGGTGGCAAGATTATAGGAAGAAAAAATTTACTAATTCCTTGCTACCCTTGGGCGGCAAGAAAATTGGGAATTAGTTCCTATATTTTTGGCTACCTCATCAATATCCAACTTTCTCCTAAGTTCTATAAATAGGGGCTTAGGCTTTGGGGGAAAAAGAAGTTTTTTTTGGATGATGGAAATTAGGGTTTAGCCTCTCTTTGCTTGGGCGGCAAGTAACCCTAAGGAGGAAACCCTAATTAGGGTTTGGCTCCTTGGGTTGGGTGGCCAAGGTTTGGAAGGAGAGTGGGCGGCAACTTGTGGAAGAGTTATTCTTCTTCCTAGGGTAAGTGGCCGGTTCTAGATCTCCTCCTTCCACCTTGGTTGGGCGGCAACAAGGAGAAGGATTGTTTTCCTTTCTTTTCTCCAAGTGTTGGACGGCGCCCATACCCTTGGTGTTTCTCTTTCGGTTGGCTTTCATACTCCATTCCATCTTCTCTTTGAAGAAACCCTAGATTTTTCCTTTCCTTGGTTGGGCGGTTAGGTTATGGAGGGGAAAGTGGGCGGCAACTATAGGAGAGGATATCTTCTTCTTCTTCCTAGGGTGTTGTCGGCTCCTAGATCTTTTCCCTCTACCTTGGTCGGCACTCAACCTATTCCTCTCATCCTCTTCTTGTTCTCTTTGGACCGGCGGCAAGCATCATGCTTGGAGCTTGATGGTTGGTCCTAGATAAGAGATGAGTTTTGTTTCCATTTTGTTCTCTCTATTCTTGGGGCCGGCAACATCAATCCTTTGTGGATTGGTGGTTGGCTCAAGCAAGAAGGGAAAGAGAGTTCTTCTTTCTTTGGATTGAAGAAGATCTAGGATGCTTCAACTTGTGGAGGATCTTTGCCCACACGAAGTCTACAAGGAGGTTAGGACATACGATAGAAGATCAAGAGGTATAAAAGTTTTATAACTTTTATTATTGCTCTTTGCATGTTCTTATCGATATGCTAGCTTAAGTTCTTTATGTTAGTATATGTTGATTATACTTGTTTACATTTGTATGTATTTGTATAATCATGGACCCCGATAAGAAACACAAAAACCGGCGATCCATCCGTCGTCTCTTCCACGGCTAACCGACTAGAAGAGTTGTGTTGCTTGAACAACTAGTTTGTTCAAGCGATCGCTCGAGTCGTTAGCACGACGACGAATTGGTTGTGCTTAGGAAACTCATCCCATCCGGATTAGTTTTCATTAGTGAAAATTTTAATCCGGGGACATGGGAGCCAATGAGCATTCCGAGGATTTGCACATTGCCAACAAATGGTATCAGAGCCACGGTTTCCGGTTTTGTGTGTTTTGGATTCGGTTACTTTCATGCACATATCATATATTTTGTATGCCGGATAATAGTAGGATGTGCGTAGGCTAACTTCATGGTTGCAGGCATAAGATCCGACTATTATGGCTATATGTGTGTATGTGATTGTTTGTGTATGATTGTATATTATTTGAATCCTCGGGGTTGACGAGGCTAGATTAGTATTTAATTTTTGTAATTAAATACGACATTGTTTAGCCGCTCATTTTAGTTTACTTTCGATCTAGATTATTTGTACACTCCTTCGTGGAGTATAGGATCGATGGATGTAAATTAAAATGTTTTATCTCGGCTTGGAACTCTTTGGTGACTTGCGCATGGGAAAAGATGGAGCGGACGAGGTGGCGACACGACGGGATGCATATTGGAGAACAAAGCCATAATAGTTGGAAAAATTCTGTTTTTTTTTCCATATTTATTGCTGATTTGTTTTATATGCATATTGTGTGTGCTTGAAAATTTCTCATTTTCAATTTACTAAGTGGGAGAGGGATATTTTAATTAATTCCCGCGGCCTCCATTACAATTTGACATGTGATGCAACAAACTTGCGCGTCGGCTCTGAGTGCCTTCCTCCCCATCGGATGAGTTTGTTTGCGAATCACTAGGTCAAATAATGGTTATAGGAAATTATTTAGGAGCGTGTGTACTTCCCCATCGGTAAGGCACATAATTCGAGATAATTCCCTTAGTATCGTGTAATGGTGCACACTTAGATGCAAATAAAAAGTATCCTCCCCATCGGAGTCACTGCTTTTATTTGTAGGGCCAAAGAGGAACCAACTATTAATTTTATTTGTCAAAAAGTAAGGTTGACAAGATAATAAAATTAATGGGTAAAACCTCCTCTTACAAATGTAGAATTCGTATACGTCCATACTATCGTGGCATGCGATATTCTCGGTGTTTTGAGGTGTTGGTTGATTTCGGAATTTTATTGTTTTGAGGAATCAATAATATTTGAAATCTAAAGTTTTGATCATTGTGATTCTTAGGATTTTCAAAATGACTTTCAGTCCATTTACTATGATACTAAAGGAAATAAACTTACTGTACCCAAATAATGTTGATTGGAAAAGAATCTAGATTGTAGGGGATCGGATGGCCGGCTAGAGGGGGGTGAATAGCCCTTTTCGTTTGGATGGAGGTATTTTGCTCGTCTACAAAACGTTAGCGCAAGCGGAATATACAAATATAAATAAAGACAAGCAAAATAGAAACGAGCAATACAAACACCGAGATATAACGTGGTTCACGGCTACGCCGCTAATCCACGGTCCGATTCGTCCACGGTGAATCACTCCGCCAAAACCAATCACTATCGGTCTCTCCTTTGCACAAAGCTAGGTGGAGGTAACCTTTACAACCAAGATCACTCTTCTTACAATAGGATTGAAGTAAAGACAAGTAAGAAGAGTTTAGAGCTTGTGGGGCACTAGGAAGATTGTTTGGAACTTAAGCATTATCCTCTCAAAGGCTCACACCCTCCCTTTTTATAGAGAGAGCTGTTTTCATCCCGTTGGCCGCCATCGATCAGCGCCCATGGCGATCATTGCGTCCTCTAGCGCCTCCGAACACGTCGGATGCCGACCGTTGTTGTCCAACGGAACTCTTGGCAGTCGACTGATGAACCTCACCAGTCGACTGTGTTAGTGCTTATAAGCTCCACATATTTCCACAATGGCATGATATTGTCCACTTTGGGTCTAAGCCCTCATGGTTTTATTTTTGGGCTTTACCCAAAAGGCCTCATGCCAATGGAGATATCTTTTTTCTTATAAGCACATGATCTTTTCCATGTCTTACCAATGTGGGACTTTGATTGTATTCCCCATACTCCCAACAATCCCCCCCTCAAACGAAGGACCACATTGGGCCCCCCCTCAAGCCTATCCCTCCTCGAAGGATTTTCTCTGCTTGATGTCCGATCTTCAACCCACCAGGACTTCCTGTCAGTTGTTCGGTCCCCCCGACCCAACTAGACTTCCTTCCTGATGTCTGGTTCTCTTGATCCGGACGTGGGAGCTCAACTTCCTTCGTTCGAGGTTCGTGGCTTGACATGGACCATGGCTCTGATACCAATTGTTAGTGCTTATAAGCTCCACATATTTCCACAATGGCATGATATTGTCAACTTTGGGTCTAAGCCCTCATGGTTTTATTTTTGGGCTTTACCCAAAAGGCCTCATGCCAATGGAGATATCTTTTTTAAGCACATGATCTTTTCCATGTCTTACCAATGTGGGACTTTGATTGTATTCCCCCAAAACCCTATTGACGATCGATTGCCTTCGATCATTGCGGTCTTGATCGGCCAGCTATGATGGCCGATCGGCTCGCCACAAACCGATCGATCGTATACCAGTCGAGCTACACTCGACTCAGAGCAATCGACTGCCATTCCATGGCAGTCGACTGGTGTCGGGAAAACTCATCCGACACTTGGCCAAATGGCCAAGTTTCACCTAAGAGCTACCCCTCCCCGGGTTACAATCGCTCACTCTCATCTCTCGGAGTCCTTCGCCTTCGAAGTTCTCTTCGTTCTCGGCCACGTCCCTCGGCAGCATCAGGCGCACGGCTCTGCAATGCTCCTTCGCGTCTCTTGCCTCGAAGTCTACTTCCTCCGGCTTCACTCCAAGCTTCTCGTCCGGCGGTCCCTCGGATGCTCCAAGCGCACGGCTTCCACAAAGCTACCCTTCACCGACTCAAGGCACGAGTCATGAGATGTGAAACTCGCCACGGCTCCATGTGCGAATTACTAAGTCCTGCACGACTTCAACGCACATATCAAATCAACATAACACACTAACTTAAACCCTTTGCTACACCATCAAAACCATATTACGGCAAGAGATTGCCCTAACAATCTCCCCCTTTTTGATGTGTGACAATCCGTTTAAGTTAGGTAAAAACATTTGATATAAATTCTAAGGGTAAGAAAGCATGTAAAGATAAACATGATATAACAACATGCAACTCCCCCTTAATCCATGAAACTTTCTATAAAAATTTTCTCCCCCTATCATATATTTCTCCCCCTTTTATAATTAACTTAAACATAATATTTTCTCCCCCTTTGACACCATCAAAAAGATTATCACTAAGTTAAGAACCCATGGCATCAAGTCTAATAGAAAGAAACTACCACAAGTTGATTTAAAAATTGGATACTACTTGTTGATTTAACATCTGAATTCGGCCTTCATTGTTCTGATTAGCATCGATGGCAATGATCGGCATTAAATGAATCCGAATTTCTGATTTTCTGGATGAATTTCAGAAATGCATTAAAAATTCCAGAAAATTCGAAAAATTATGAAATTCGAGGAACATATTTCTCTTAAGTATATTTATCAATGAAAAATAGTTTTTCATGAAAACTCATTATATTTTCTTGTTTTTGCCAAAAATCCAAAAACTCTAAAAACCACTAGGTTTTTGATCCTTCTAGTATCAAGTTAGCTACCTAGTTTTGCATTCAATTGTTTCAAAACATGAATACATGTATTTTAAGGTAAGAAATTGTTTTGAAAACATTAGAAATATCCAACCATGATCTTTGGGCAATATGTCTATTAATTAAACATAAGCCTTCCCCATGATTGGTCTATTATTGCTATTTTGATACTTTAAATGACCATCTAAATGCCATAGACATTAGTGGACATTTGTATCATCCTAATATCTCACCCATGCTAAGTTTGCAATCAAGTTAGCCTATAGTGAGTGTGAGATGTATCCTACAGGGTATTTGTATATATACTTAACCAATATATTCAAGCAATTCTATCATGGTTAAGTATCAACCTAACAACCTACATGATCATAATGACATATATCAATTAATTTCACATTATGATCATGAAATACATGTTTTCATCAATTTATAACCATGCATTAGGTATTATATGATGATAATAAATAAATTATCACCTAAAGCATGATTTAAACCTATTTTTCATGATAATGTGCCCAATATCAAAATCATAAATCATGATTACACATATACATAGCAATTGCATTAATCATCATGATTTAAGCATTATTATCTATTTATGGGCACGTTATCATCGCCCAACACTATCTAAAAATGTTGTCCCGTCATCCTAAGTCAACCAAAATATGATATAGGTCAAGTTCATATGGTTGACTACCCTAGGGGTTTTCTAACCCTTAAGGATGGATTTTGGAACCCAAAATAGATTTTTGCCTATGGGGTTCACTAGAAATTCTTTGGGGATCCATTTCTTAGCTATTACTTTGTTTTTGTCTTGTCCCCTAGCAATTAGGCATCTATAGGCCTTCTCATTTTTCTTCTCTTTATATCCTAGGCCCTTCTTGTTGAAGCTAGCCCTTTGGCTCCCTATGATCATGTTCAAAGTGTTGGAGCCAATTGTGAATTTTTCTAGGGCTTTTGTTAAATAATCTACTTTTTCCCTTAAGGCCCTATTTTCATTTATACATGCATCACTAACATCTAAAGGCACATAATTATCATGTGAGCATGCATCATCATGGCAAGAAGAGATATCATTATTATTTAAGCATGCGTTTTCTAATTTTTGTTCTAGGTCCTTAATTTGATCTAGCATGCTTTTGTTCTTCTTCTTAGCTCTAAACAAATCCCTAGTTAAACTAGAAACCATGGAAACTATTTTCTTGGGGGTTAGATTTGTTACCATAGTCTCCATGTCCTCTTCTTCTTCGGATGATGAGGAGGATGATGATGTGGAGGAGGCTCCCCCTTCACTTGAGCTCTCTCCTCTTGAGCTTGATCCTTCATTTTCGGAGGAGGAGCAATCCAAGTCATCAAAGGCCATCAAGGCCAAATTGGCGACAAAGGCATTCTCCTCATCCGATGATGAGGAGGAGGATGAGGAAGGATCATCCCATGTCTTGGCCTTGAATGCTTTGGCCTTCCCTTTTTCTTTTGCCTTCTTCTCCTCTTCCTTCTTTTTCTTGCTCCCCTTTTTCTTCTTATTTTCTTCTTTCTTTTTCTTCTCTTCCTTGCTTTTGTTTAGGAGGGGACATTTGTCCCTTATGTGTCCCTCTCCTTGGCAATTGTAGCATATCACCTTCCCCCTTGGTCTTCTATTCCTATCATTAGATTTATCAAATCTAAAATTCTTAAATGCACGTCTTACCTTCCTTACCATGTAGGCTTCTTCCGTGCTATCCATGGAGGAGGAAGACGCTTCATCAACGGAGGAGGAGGGGATCTCTATCTTCTTCTTCCCCTTGTTTGCCAACAATGCTACTCCTCTTGAGGGTTGAATTCTTGGCTCTTCTTGAATTCCTTCAAGCCTCGTTTCGTGGAGCTCCATTGTTGAGAAGAACTCCTTCAAAGTGCTCACTTCTAAATTCTTGGAGATGTAGAAGGAGTCCACCATGGAGCTCCACTTTGAGGACCGGGGAAAGGCATCTATAGCCTTCATGAGCATGTCCCGGTTTGATAGCTTCTCACCTACACTTGTTAGCCCAATTAAAATTTCTTTAAACCTAGAGTGTAGTGAGGTTACCTTTTCTCCCTTTTCTAGTTTTATATTGGATAGTTGGGAGCGGAGGAGATCTCTCCTTGCTAGCTTGGCCTCGGATGTGCCTTCATGGAGTTCTATAAGCTTCTCCCACATCTCCTTGGCGCTAGCACATTCTCCGATCCGGTTGATCTCTTGTTGAGGGAGCACATTGTAGAGATGGTGCTTGGCTTTGGAGTTTGCAAGGCGCTCCTCTCTTTGCCTCTTGGTCCACCTAGATTTCTCTATTGGCTTCCCCTCTTCATCCCTAGGCAAAATGAAACCGGATTCCATTGTAATCATTATATCAAAATCCGTTTCGAAAAATACCTCCATTCGCTTCTTCCACCAAGCGAATTCTCCTTCAAACTTCGGAGGATGGATGTTGGAGCCGGCCATTTTTGATGTAGGGCTTGTTGCGGCGGTTAGTCCGGTGACAAGCAACCTCGGCTCTGATACCACTTGTAGGGGATCGGATGGCCGGCTAGAGGGGGGTGAATAGCCCTTTTTGTTTGGATGGCGGTATTTTGCTCGTCTACAAAACGTTAGCGCAAGAGGAATATACAAATATAAATAAAGACAAGCAAAATAGAAACAAGCAATACAAACACCGAGATATAACGTGGTTCACGGCTACGCCGCTAATCCACGGTCCGATTCGTCCACGGTGAATCACTCCGCCAAAACCAATCACTATCGGTCTCTCCTTTGCACAAAGCTAGGTGGAGGTAACCTTTACAACCAAGATCACTCTTCTTACAATAGGATTGAAGTAAAGACAAGTAAGAAGAGTTTAGAGCTTGTGGGGCACTAGGAAGATTGTTTGGAACTTAAGCATTAGCCTCTCAAAGGCTCACACCTCCCTTGCCATCATTGCCGCCATGGCGATCGTGTCGTCACTACAACGACCTCCGAACACATCGGATGCCGACCGTTGTTGTCCAACGGAACTCTTGGCAGTCGATCGATGGACCTACGATCACGCTCGTAATCGATTGCCACGGCCACGAGCGGTTCTAATGGCTAAAACCCTATTAACTACCGATCGCCTTCAGTATGGCTATCGTCTTGATCGGCCCCTTAACGCTATGCGATGGCCGATCACGCCACAAACCATACGATACTGAGCTACACTCGACTTCAGAGGATGGTGTCATTCCATGGCGATCGGTGTCGGAAAACTCATCCGACACTTGGCCAAATGGCCAAGTTTCACCTAAGAGCTACCCCTCCCCGGGTTACAATCGCTCACTCTCATCTCTCGGAGTCCTTCGCCTTCGAAGTTCTCTTCGTTCTCGGCCACGTCCCTCGGCAGCATCAGGCGCACGACTCTGCAATGCTCCTTCGCGTCTCTTGCCTCGAAGTCTACTTCCTCCGGCTTCACTCCAAGCTTCTCGTCCGGCGGTCCCTCGGATGCTCCAAGCGCACGGCTTCCGCAAAGCTACCCTTCACCGACTCAAGGCACGAATCATGAGATGTGAAACTCGCCACGGCTCCATGTGCGAATAACTAAGTCCTGCACGACTTCAACGCACATATCAAATCAACATAACACACTAACTTAAACCCTTTGCCACACCATCAAAACCATATTATGGCAAGAGATTGCCCTAACATAGATGTTGTCTTATTTGCTAAGAAGTACAAGTATACACTCTTCAAAGAATGTCCTCAAGCCATGGTTGCTCAAAAAGGTTTCTACTTCTAAGCCGAAAGGCTAGAAGAAGGAGAAACAAGGTGGAGCAAAGGTGGTGGGAGGATCTCAGGGAGGAGTGAAGAAGCCGAAAGACAAGTACTTCACTTGCAAGCAGACTGGACATAAGAAGAAGGATTATCTCAATCCGAAGCAAGAACAAATGTATATCCTTTGGTCTAGTCATTGTAACATGGTTAGCGGTGTTATCTACCGGCTCCTGGTGTGTAGATACAAGAGCCACTAATCATGTCTGCAATACTTTATAGGGGTTCCTGGAAACCCGACGATTAGCTAAAGGGGATATTACCATTTACTTGGACAATGCCTTGAAGATGGTGGCTATTGCAGTGGGAGATGTTTTATTTATCTTTTGAGAAAAATAAAGTTTTTGGTTCTTAGAAATTTTCTTTATGTACCTTTATTTAGAAAGAATTGCTTTCGATTTCTAAATTATGGATGGATAATCTATTCCCTTTAATGACAGATTTGTTATAAAAGGAATAGGGACATTATCTATTCAGGTACATAGATAGGAAATTTATAACTTGAACCACAAGCTCCCACGATGCAAATTGAAGTTTATAACTCATCTTCTAATTCCGATAAGAGAAAAGAACCTTCGAAGATGAACCAAATATATCTTTGGGATCTTAGGCTTGGTCATATTATCCTAAGCAGAATTCAAAGGTTGATAGCTGATGGACCTTTGGGTTCATTAGTGGTGGAGGATCTCCCAACCTGCGAATCTTGCTTGGAGGGTAAGATGACCAAGAGGCCTTTCAAGACCAAGGGGTATAGATCCAAAGATGTGTTGGAATTGGTTCATTCTGATTCGTATGGTCCTATGTCTATCCAGGCAAGAGGTAGTTTTGAATATTTTGTCTTTTTCATAGACAATTATTCAAGATGACACTACGATCTGATCGTAGTGGTGAATACCTCTTGGGAGAGTTTAGGAACTACTTATCAGAGCTTGGGATTCAATCCCAATTGTCTGCACCTGGCACACCCCAGCAAAACGGTGTAGCGGAGCGAAGGAATAGGACTCTTATGGAGATGGTTAGATCGATGATGAGTTATTCTGACTTGCCAGATTCGTTCTGGGGATATGCTCTAGATACGGCGGTGTACATTCTGAACTTGGTTCCATCTAAATCAGTACCTTTTACTCCCATAGAATTGTGGACCGGGCGAAAGCCTAGTCTAAGACATATTCGGATATGGGGAGTCTAGCACATGTGCTGAAGGCAGATACTGGTAAGTTGAAACCTCATACAGAAGTGCGCTTGTTTGTTGGCTATCCTAGGGGAACGAAGGGTGGTTTGTTTTATAGTCCTAGAGATCAGAGGGTGATCGTTAGTACGAATGCCGGATTTCTAGAGGAGGACTATGTGATGAACCACAAGCCCACGAGTAAAATTGTTCTTGAGGAGTTGATAGGGGAAGTCCCGACTTCAGTACCACCGGTACAAGAGGATATACCACATGTCACTGCACCGCATGTCACAGAGGATACAAAGGTGATACCTCGTCGTAGTGGGAGGGTTGTGAGACAGCCTGATAGATTCATGTTCTTGGGAGAATCTTCCGATTTGGTCCCTGGCGAACATGAACCTGATCCCTGGACATATGACGAGACAATCCAAGATAAAGATGCATCATCTTGGCAAAGTGCAATGAATACTGAGATTGAATCTATGGATTCAAGTCAGGTCTGAGAGCTCTTATGCATAGCAGCTCATATGGATTATGAGGTGTGGCATATGGATGTCAAGACAGTTTTCCATTCATGGAAGTCTTGGGGAAAACATCCACATGAAGCGACCAGAGGGATTCATTGCTAAGGGCAAAGAGCATCTTGTATGTAAGCTTAATCGGTCCATTTATGGATTGAAGCAAGCTTCGAGGTCTTGGAACATCCGCTTTGAGGAGGTAAATCCAGTCTTATGGATTTATTCAAAGTTCAGATGAGTCTTGTGTATACAAGATATGTGACGAAAACGTAGTGGTATTTTTGTATTATACGTAGATGACATTTTGGTGGTTGGCAACAACATCGAAGTGTTATCAGACGTAAGGGTATGGTTTTCCAAAAAGTTTTGAAGGACTTGGGAGAAGTGGGTCACAACCTTGGGATCAAGGTTAGTGTGCTAATCCCAAGCTTCATATATAGACACGATAATGGATCGTCTTAGCATGCAAAACTCCAAGAAAGGTTTTCTACCTTTCAGGCATGGAGTTCCTTTATCTAAGGAGATGTGTCCTAGATCATCTGAGGAGATAGAGGAGATGAAGGCAGTTCTTTATGCTTCGACAGTAGGAAGCCTCATGTATACGATGCTATGTACGAGACCCGATATCTGCTATGTCATGGGCATGGTCAGTAGATATTAGTGTAATCCAGGACAGGGACATTTGACTGCGGTAAAGCATATATTGTAGTGCCTGAGAAGGACTAGGGATTATATGCTAGTTTACCGGGCAAACCAATTACTCCCTGTGGGTTACATAGATTTTGATTTCCAATCTGATAGGGATAACAGTAAGTCTACCTCAGGTTTTGTGTTTACTTTTGGAGGTGGAGCCATAGTATGGAAGAGTGTCAAGCAGAAATGCGTGGTGGACTCTACCATGGAAGCTGACTGTATGGCAACCTCTTAGGCGGCCAAAGAAGCTGGGTGGCTCATGAACTTCCTGATGGACTTGGATGTGATTCCTGGTTTGCCCAGAACTATCACAATTTATTGTGATAATAATGGTGCAGTTGCAAACTCGAAGGAACCATGAGCCCATAAGGCTAGTAAACACATAGAGTGCAAGTACCACCTGATACGAGAAATCGTTAAGGAGGTAGAAGTTGTTGTCGCCTAGATTGCATCAGAGGATGACCTGGTAGACCTTTTCACTAAGACCCTTCTGGCGAGAGCTTTGATAGGCATGTGGAGGGAAGGGGAATCAGATGTATGGCAGTATGATGACAACATAGTCTTTTAGTATAAGTGGGAGATTGTTGGGATGTATACTGAAAGCCTAGCTCTTTTGTATGGACATCTTTATTTTGAAATAAGAATCACATGATCATTGTTTGCACTTTATATTTATATATGTGCATATTGTCTAATATTTTACATTGTAGATAACATGGTGCCTGGGTGCGGCACAGAAGATCATGTTATCAGTCCCTTGTAGAATATAAGTAAAGGCTCACAACCAAGATGATTTTGGACAAACCATTGGCATGGTTGTAGTGTAGCTTGGTATTGTTTTGTCTTGAACATAAAGTTACACTAGTACACTTAGGTGTATTGAGCAGGACCGACATAGAGGTGATTCAATTTATTGCTGACTACATAATTGAATCGGACCTCGGATATTATGTTGTACATGCTCTTAATCCCGATATAATAACGGGCACATGTACTTAGTATTTATTTCTTTGATTTACCAGAGGGTGAGATTTCTATGGATTAAATCAATATGCCCGGTAAGTTGGGAAGTGATATTATTTACATGGTGTGTCGTTAATTATAGGAGGAATCCGTGTCCTATATATTAGGTTGATGATGTCCCCTTGAGGAGCTCATAAGGTTCATCATGTAAACCCTGCAGGTTGACTTAGTCAACATGATGATAAGGTTGAGTGGTACTACTCGAGGAGTTAGATGTTAATTAATTGATGGTCAGTAAATCAATTAATTGTGGACGTCGATATCTTAAACACGGGGAGATGGATGTACAAATAATATATGGAGCCCATATTAATTTATGGGGGTTGGTGAGGTAGTTCGATGATGATCCTCTAGTGGAATGGAACATCATTGATGGATCAAATTTGTGTGGTTCCGATCCATCGGGTGGCCAAGACCCAACTCCTCCTCATGGTCCCTATCGTAGCCTAAAATAAACCTCATGAACTCTA
The DNA here is from genome assembly GCA_025175895.1 of Wurfbainia villosa. Taxonomy (NCBI): domain Eukaryota; kingdom Viridiplantae; phylum Streptophyta; class Magnoliopsida; order Zingiberales; family Zingiberaceae; genus Wurfbainia; species Wurfbainia villosa. The sequence goes on along the minus strand of CM045992.1, from coordinate 28,358,399 downwards.
GATCAAATGATGGAAATTAAATCTCTAAATCCGACGGTTGAGATTAAAACCCTAGAACCGACGGTGGAGATTAAAGGGGAGGGAAAGGAAAGGGGAGGAAAAGGAAAGGAAAGGGAGAGGAAAGGTTGGATAAGGTGGGCGGCAAGTTTAAAAGATTGATAAAATTTTTTTTTCCTAATTCTATGCCACCTTGGGCGGCAAGATTTGAATTAGTTAAAAAAAAAAAAATTTAAGATTAGAATTGGTGAAAAAATTTTTTTCCTATGCCACCTTGGGCGGCAAGATTATAGGAAGAAAAAATTTACTAATTCCTTGCTACCCTTTGGCGGCAAGAAAATTGGGAATTAGTTCCTATATTTTTGGCTACCTCATCAATAACCAACTTTCTCCTAAGTTCTATAAATAGGGGATTAGGCTTTGGGGGAAAAAGAAGTTTTTTTTGGATGATGGAAATTAGGGTTTAGCCTCTCTTTGCTTGGGCGGAAAGTAACCCTAAGGAGGAAACCCTAATTAGGGTTTGGCTCCTTGGGTTGGGTGGCCAAGGTTTGGAAGGAGAGTGGGCGGCAACTTGTGGAAGAGTTCTTCTTCTTCCTAGGGTAAGTGGCCGGTTCTAGATCTCCTCCTTCCACCTTGGTTGGGCGGCAACAAGGAGAAGGATTGTTTTCCTTTCTTTTCTCCAAGTGTTGGCCGGCGCCCATACCCTTGGTGTTTCTCTTTCGGTTGGCTTCCATACTCCATTCCATCTTCTCTTTGAAGAAACCCTAGATTTTTCCTTTCCTTGGTTGGGCGGCTAGGTTATGGAGGGGAAAGTGGGCGGCAACTATAGGAGAGGATATCTTCTTCTTCTTCCTAGGGTGTTGTCGGCTCCTAGATCTTTTCCCTCTACCTTGGTCGGCGCTCAACCTGTTCCTCTCATCCTCTTCTTGTTCTCTTTGGACCGGCGGCAAGAATCATGCTTGGAGCTTGATGGTTGGTCCTAGATAAGAGATGAGTTTTGTTTCCATTTTGTTCTCTCTATTCTTGGGGCCGGCAACATCAATCCTTTGTGGATTGGTGGTTGGCTCAAGCAAGAAGGGAAAGAGAGTTCTTCTTTCTTTGGATTGAAGAAGATCTAGGATGCTTCAACTTGTGGAGGATCTTCGCCCACACGAAGTCTACAAGGAGCTTAGGACATACGATAGAAGATCAAGAGGTATAAAAGTTTTATAACTTTTATTATTGTTCTTTGCATGTTCTTATCGATATGCTAGCTTAAGTTCTTTATGTTAGTATATGTTGATTATACTTGTTTACATTTGTATGTATTTGTATAATCATGGACCCCGATAAGAAACACAAAAACCGGAGATCCGTCCGTCGTCTCTTCCGCGGCTAACCGACTAGAAGAGTTGTGTTGCTTGAACAACTAGTTTGTTCAAGCGATCGCTCGAGTCGTTAGCACGACGATGAATTGGTTGTGCTTAGGAAACTCATCCCATCCGGATTAGTTTTCATTAGTGAAAATTTTAATCCGGGGACATGGGAGCCAATGAGCATTCCGAGGATTAGCACATTGCCAACATGTGCTTAGCCGATACGAGGGGTGACAACCCTCGTATCAAAGATTTAAGAAAATTTAAAGAGGAACCCAGGGGTTGTCCTCATCGCTGGTAATTATGAGTAGAAGGATGCTATAGAGTAGAAAACGCGCCCCGTTTTTTACTCATCGCAGGGATCGATTCAGCATTCTCGTACCAACTATCCCATCCTAAAGCCAGGCATTGACCTAGTATGGCAGAGGTAGATTTCGATAGATGCAAAGGCTCATCGATGAAGTGTATGATGTCCTTTCCACAAAACCGTAGCTAGAAACCTAGACAAAACCTAATTGACAACGTGTTCTGCGACACACAAATGAAATCGAAATCCTAGAATCCATCCAAAGACTCGTAGCGTCCCTTCTCTTCCTCAGTGTGACACCGTACTAGATCTAGGACCACCGACAACCCTCTAAACTGTAACCATTGGAATCGATTTCTAAAAGATAACGTCCACCGAATAGATTGGTACTCGAATCTTAATCCCTGTGGGATCGATAAATCTTTATTACTTGACGACATCCATACACTTGCAAGAATTGAGCGTGAGCATGCGCTTTAAGTCCTCGATGGTCTCCGTGCTAGATTTGAGGTCACATTTGCATGCATCATGGGCTTCAACAAATATGTTCCGATGACAACTGCAACAACCTTTGCTCCATTGCCAACTCACAAATTTGATTCTCCCTTGACGAGTCTTCTTCTATTTCTTAGCCTCTCTATGTCATTACATATATTTGAGCCACACCTAGTATCCAATACCCAAGTGTTTAAAGAAATAGAATGACAATCAATAACGAAGATACCCGAAGAGGATGGGGCATCAGATGCCTTCTTCTTTTTCACGGACTCAAGATAAATCATTCAATTTCTTCGCCAATGGCCCTCCTTGCCACAATGATGGCAAGTGCCCTTTTGAGCTGGTTCCTTTCTTTGAGGAATCAACTAACAACAGTGTCTTCTCCCCATGCTTTACACAAGTGTCCACAGTCTTCAGCATGTTGAGGAGTTCAGGAATGGTAGATTCAAGTTTGTTTATCCGGTAGTTCATCACAAATTGTGAGTAACTCTTGGGCAAACAATGTAAAATTAAGTCAATACTTAATTTATGATCCATCACAAACCCAAGTGTAGCTAACCGCTCGATGTACTCATTCATCTTTAGCACAAATTGCACCATAGATGAACCTTCTTGCATCTTAGAGGTGAAGAGGAGCTTGGAGACTTCGAACCTTTCGGATCTCGCTTGCTTATCAAACAACTCATAAAGATTAAAGACTATGGTATTAGCATCCATATGCTTATGTTGCTTCTGAAGCTTGGGTACCATTGCAGCTGGCATGATGCGACTTGCCAGTTCAAAATCATTCACATGTTTCTGATAGGCCAATAATTAGTATGGAGTTGCATCGTCCATAGGATGGGTGGGAAGAGGCTCTTCGAGGACATACACAAGTTTTTCCGCCTTGAGAACAATTCTTATGTTTCTAAGCTAGTCCAAGAAGTTCAGCCCAGTCAATTTATTCAAATCCAAAATAGAATGCAAATCAAAGACGTCATGATCAAATGATTAACCTAGAAATACAAATCAAGCATATATGAGAAAGATAATTTAAAGTGCATCAACATGCAGTTATATATATCTCATTCATTTTTTGAATTAAAAAATCCTCAAAATAAATTCGGGAGATCATAGGTTCATCTCCAAATGGGCTGATATCCAACATAGATAAGAACAACCTTAGAGAGAGTCCAACAAGCCATTCATAGGCATGATTGTAGGTATCGAATATGCCAATTACATATCATGTATATGTAACTATCACATTGTGCTATCAACTAATTGAATGTTCGAACAAATATTGGCTTGTTAACACATTAACAAGTATTCATCATGTGCATAGCACCCAACTTCGCCTCCCTTCACATCAACCTTGGAGAGAGTTCAACAAGCCGATGCTCTAAGTTAAAGCCAACTCATTAATCAAGAAATAGTTTTAATATGGTTAGAGTGCATTCAATCATTTAGTCAGGCTTGGAGAGAGTCCAACAACCCAAACTAAAGATTGACCTCTGACTCTTACCATATTAGTATTAAACTACTTCAATGGTTTGAACATGTTCAAGTTTGAGCCGGGCTTGGAGAGAGTCCAACAACCAAAAAAAGAAATGGAACTTCGGTTCTAACCATATATTAATGGAAGGTGTAGACTTTAATATTATGTAAGAGTTTTGTGGTCTCATCCTCCTTTCCATGCAAATAACTATTATCTACATGGCATGACACGCATGACATACATATATGCAACTAATGCATCTACATGTCACAACACGCATGACATAATGATATGCATCTAATCCAATTACATGGCATACAATTATGACATGTTCAAGTAATTTTCAAATTGTCATAATTAATTTTGGAAATAAAATATGTTTGTGATTTGATTTCTCAAATCAAATCTCATCGATTAAATTAAGAAACAAATTTCCAAACCTAATCACATATTTTATTTATTGAAAATATTAATTAAGGAAATTCAAATTTAATTTAGGAAACAAATTTCCTAAATCAAATTTCCTAATCACATCATGAAATTCCTAATTTGAATTTCTTAACTAATTTAAATTTCAATAATTTTTCTAAACTTTCCCAAAATAGAAAATTTCAAAAAATAGAATTATGACAAACATATATCGCAAAACAATTTTACGATTATGTCAGAACACAGCTGGACTTTGATACCACTGTTGGATTTCTAGGGCACCGACGTGGGCGTTTGTTTGAACATGTTTAGTAAATATGTACAACAAAAGCAAATAAAATTGGTAATAAACTATTTTATTACATCACACACACCTTATGCATGCAAGATACAACAATGTAGACATAATCGTAATTTCAAATTTTGCAATAAAGAAAACTACTCTAGGTATACCTGATGAATTATGTGAAGTGAAAATGGCATCAACCTTAGTGACACTCAAAAGTTTTGCCTCAATCTGTATCCACAGTGAGTATCGTCAGGATAACTTCAACAAGCTATAAGCTCCATCTTGATGAGAGATACTAGTCTCGCGTCGAAGATGATGTGACCTGAGAGACAATCATAAAACATGTTCCATGAACTAGTTACCTCGGAAGTGCAGGCCAAACATGTTGGCCGGCAATAGCAAGGTGGTAGGAAGCTAGAAGGGTCAGTGGATGGCTAGAAGCTGGTGGCTAGCCAACAACTGAAGGCTGGTTGGTGGCTGGGCTTGGGCGGCGGCAACACCAAGGGGGGTAGACGCACAAGCAAGGAGAGGAGAAGAGGGTGGCTCGGGTTTCTCTATACCTACGTAGTCTACGAAATTTGTCTCAACCCTCTTACTTATAGAGAACGTGTTTCTTGACCATCAAGAAACCTTTTCTCAACGGTTATTGGTTCTCAACCAAAACCCGTTAACCTGCTCCATTAATTTAAGTTAAAATAAACCAAACCGCATTAGTATATTTTAAGTTTAAATATATCAAACCAATTTTAGTTCATTCATTTAAAACAAACAAACCCCTTTGGATTATTTTCCACCATTATATTAGAGCCAAAAAAATTTGGTTCATCCATCAAGTCTTCAAAAGACTCGGCCCATCCATGCTTCCGATGCCACTGAAATAATTTCATGCTCGCTCCTTGTTTGGTCCAACCAAACCAAGTCTCTCTTGATTTGAGAATCTCATTTTCAAGCTCATTTTAAATCCTTCGAATAATACTCATAGTGCGTGTGACCAAATAGGTTCCCAATTTATGATGGTTATCTATAATTAACCATTTATTATAGAACGATCATGAGTGGCACCTAGTAGTACATCATGATCCCTAATTAACCAAAAAATCAACGGTTGATCCCAGAATGACTTCTGAAACCTTTCAACCACTACAGTGAATCATGCCCCATTCCCTTCACTCATCTTATACCCACTTGGTTCAGGACATGATCCATTGTGCCAGTCCCCACTAGGCTGAATATATCACACCTAACCCAAGTATCTTTTCTTTGTCCTGTGGATTCTAGTTATTGCACATGTATCTAAGAGTACCATACTCTAAACATGTTATGATTTGGCCAAAGACTTTAGTAACAATCCGACAAGAGACTATAGAGTGTACATTTCCTCGCAAGGAGTAGTGAATCCTCTATAGGCTATTCAAACACCTTCGACCACTTCGACTTATACCTAATCATTTCGGGTCCACATCTCCTCAGAGATGCTTGCTTAAGATGTCAAAGCATATGTATCCTTGACTAAGATGACTTGAATACCGCAAGTTCAAGGAACATCGCACTTAAGATGCAATGTCACCATTGAAGTCTTACAGTTGGTCACTCCAATGAACTAGTTACCATAACAAGCATCCACGGTTAACTCCGAACATCCCAATGTCACCATCCAGTGAGAAAAATTGCTTGGATAAACCAAAGAGTACAACTCGTGCTAGTCTCAATAGAATTGATGCTGTCCGAATGCATCAATTCATTGACTAGGAATAATTCCAATACATCACAATTACACATGTACAGATACTCACTAGTTGTGATCCAATCACAAATTCTCTTATGTTGTGAATCGTATTGTGAGCATTCAGTAAATGGGTTTAATATCCAATCAAATACATGAAAATATGTATACTCAAATAGTGAATCTTCATTTATCAAATAAATGGTACAACCATAAGGCGATTGCTTTAGGACACCTCTCATATATAACTAACAATTGAGCCTTCTTCTTGACTATTTTTGGGCATTTGCTCTTGTAGTGCGCTTTCTCCCTACACTCAAAACATATTATTTGATCTTTATTTTTAATCACTATGTTTGAGTTACATATAGGGGAATATTGAGCTTGTTTTTCTTTTCTCTCTGATGTAGAAGTCTCCTCTTGCTCTAGCTCCAGTGTTGGTTGTCTCTCCTCTCCCTCAATCCTAGAGGTGGAAACTTCCATGACTTCTTCAACTATGGATGTTGAATATCTCTCAATGTCTGAGTCTTCAAACTCTTGAGATGATGATGGGCTTTCTTCTTTCTTGGGCTCGCAATCATCCTTACTTTGTGCTGATGAAGGGTTCTCATGGAGCTTGACCAATTTGCTCCTTAACTCCCTTACATCCTTATAATTACCTATCTTACACAAAATGTCATTAGGTATTAAATAAATCAACATTTTGGTTACCTTATCATTGGTCTCTGATTTTTTTATATTGCTCCTCCATCTATTTCTTCTTCTTGAAAATTTTCCCTTTCTTGTCCTTTGGAGCTTCGAAACCTTGCATCAAAACAATCCAATTTTCTATTTCACATATTATAAAATATTCTATCCTACCTTTCCAATACCCAAAATCCTCACGGTCGAAGGAAGGCAGAGATAGATGTTGTAGCCTAGTCCATCATTGGGCAACTCTATTTCTATTCTACTCCTCTAGCACTTGCTCTTGCAACAGTTAGTACTTGAAGAGCGGCCTTGCTCTAATACCAACTGTTAGGACCCTTTTAGTGGTGCTACGGGGGGATGTGTGCATTTTATATAGGGTTTTAGCTATCATTTTGGTGCACATCTTGACTTGTTTTTAGGATATTCATTGCATATTATGTTTGTTTACTTCACTTTTCTATATTCTTCATTCGGAGATCTGCTTTTGTTAATTTATGTATAGGATGATGTTTATGGAGTAAATATGAAGCATTTTATGGAGCATAGACTTTAGCGAACATGCTCTAGTTGTGTCTCAAGACACGAGCATGTTCCCAAAGCGAAAGGGATGAAAATAGAGGCTCCAGAGTGACACACGATTGGCCGTATGAATTTCACATGGACGTGTATTTTTTCATGCCCGATTTTCAACCTAGATTTCAGTAGTTTTTAGCCTTGCACATGGTCTCTTGTGTGAAATTCACTTGGCCATGTGGTGGCGCTGCAAATTCGAGAAAATAGGCGTTTTCGAGCATTTATGGAAAGTTGGAGCTGCCTATATATATAAGAAACTCATCCAAGAGGCTAGGGATCGTGTAGACCACAAGGGGAGCCGCCCTAAGGCTCCTGATGTGCACGAACGTGACCTCAAATCTCGCGACAGAGATCGTCAAGGAATCAAAGTGCACACTCACGCTCAACACCCGCAAATGCACGAATGCCATCAAGTAATAAAGATTATCGATCCCACAGGGACTGAGATTCAAATATCAATATACTCAGTGGTTGTAATTATTCAGATGTAACTCTAAGAGGTTTCGGTTGGTGAGGGTTGTCGGTGGACTTTACTCTATACGGTGTCACACAGAGGAGGAAAGGAGTGTGCCGAGGTCTTCAAAGGTGATTCTAGGACTTCGGTTTCGCTTGTTCATCACAAAACAAAGTTATCAATTGGCGTTGTCTAGACGTTTAGCCATGGTTTTGTAGAAGGGACATCATACACTCTCCTACAGAGCCGCCGCATCTAACGGGAGCTATCTCTGCCTAAAAGGACGGGATAGACGGTACGAGGATGCCAAATCAATCCCTACAGTGAACCATTTTCGATTCCACCGCACCCTTCTACCCACAGTTACAGGAGAGCAGTTTTACCCCTAGTTTCCTTATATAAAATCCCCTAAATCTTAGATGCGAGGGTTGTCACCCCTCGTATCACCTAAGCACAACAGATAGAAAGCCAAATACGCATAGATATAGTAAAAAACAACTACCATTATCAAATCAAATTCAAAGGCAGAATTTAACATGAACCAACATTGTAATGTGTACACAAGCTACTCCCTAATCCTAGAATCAAAAGTACTACTCCATGTATATGAAGGAAAAATCACAAAGCATGTCTATGTTTGAATAGATAAGGAATAAAATGCAGGAACAAATAATTACAATGCTTTCGTAGTCTTCTCTCCGGTGTTGAAGTGCAAGGCATGGACCTCCGGCGGCGTTCCTCCTCCCCGTTGTGAGTTAACGAAGATTTTTAGGGCTTCAGCGTGCCGTCCTAGCCGTCGTGCCTCCCCCCTAGGGTTTGGGCGGAGCCATCCTTATATAGACATCGCCTCGGACCACTGCAAAATCCGGAAAAAGCCCTAGTCGTGCAAATCTGGTGGGCCACCACACGGCCGTGTGTTTCAATATGGCCAGGCCATGTGTAGCCCTGGGGTGCTGATCTCGCCCATTGGACATGACCGTGTGAATCCACATGTCCTACCAGTGTCCCACTCTGCGTCTAGTTGTGAAATGTCCTTCTTTTGCTTTGGAAGCGCATCTTTTTATCTGAAATGCTAACCTACACACAAAAGTACAACGAGCAGACCTCCGAACCAGAAAATAGGAAATGCGTGCAAAATAGAGTAACATATGCATGAAACTAACACAAAATGTAATGAGATGTGAGCGAAAACTACTCCTAAAACCCTATATGTTTTGCTCACATCGGCTCCCAAGCCCCGAAAGGGGGTCGTCCAAGGGCCCCCTAACCACTAGAGGAGGTCATCTTGACACCGCTACTCCAGATCCTAACATAAGTTATAGACAAAGACTTTCTTCACAGCTATACTAAGCCCTCTTTTCTTCTTTGCAAATTCCTTTGGCGTTAATTCTTGTTTGTGATGGATCGAGGAAAACGCTAGAGGGGGTGAATAGCATTCGAAAAACCTTTATCTTTTCGTCATATAAAATTGACTGCACATCGAAAAACAAAAGTAAAATGAACACGCTTTCTTTTTACTTGGTTCACAACCAAACGGTTGCTAATCCAAGGCCCCGTGGTCCTAGACTGCTTTCGATAGCCAATCCACTAAAAGAGTCTCTTCCTCGTTAGAGGTAAGAGACGACGAATAGAAAAGGAATATAGAGAAAGAGGAAATAAGCCTACCTTTCCTCTTAGCAAATAAAAGTACAAGTAAAAGAATAAATACAACTATATAGAAGGCTACTAACTTAAGGATGTGAAGTTGCGTACGTTGTCAATGTTATGATGGCATTGCATGGTCAAAGGAGCTTGAATTTGTTGGAGCACTTTTGAAGCAATTTGAGATGATGAAAAGAGGTGAAACCCTTCTTCTTTTATAGCCCTTTGAGCCCTAGTTCATTGAGATCCAGATCTAGGTCAAAACTCCTCATCTCCCCTCATTTTGTGGCTCTTATCTTGACTATCTTCGAAGTGATCAGCTTGACCAACAATCAACTGATGCCCTACAACAGTCGACTATTGGTATGTTCAATCGACTAACACTAGCCTTCAGTCGACTGTCATCTTGATCACTTACATGTGATACAAGGTTAGCACAAAGATGTTGATTAATGGTAAAAATGGTGGTCCCTTACCGCCCAACCTTGACCTCATCCTTCCTCCGGATGTCTTAGTCAGATCGCCGCCTATGGTCGTCCTCGTATGGAGGACATGTCCTTACCATAATTCCGCACTCGGTGCTTACCTTTGGTCCTCCATACCTGTATCTTAGCTTTCGGCCACCACTGAGGTTCCTCGACTCCCCGAGGTTCCCCAGGTATCACCCGACCACCGAGCTTTCTCGTCCCAAGATTCTCCTATGTGGTTGGCCTTAGCAGAGCTTAATATACTACCTGCACACTCAACACAACATGTGAGATAACAATAATGACCTAATTTTAAACCTTTGCCATTATCAAAAACCTATGTTCGATTATCTGGTGCCCCTACACTAACAATCTCCTTCTTTTTTATCTATGGCAAACCGATTCAAAGTTAAGGAAAAATAAGCATGATATGAAGATGGATTAATTTCTTTTTCAAATCATCCCCCTCAAGGTTACCTTCCCCTTAACCCTAGGTGAGTTTTGAAAAAGAAACTTACTTTAAGTTTTGAAAAACTTTTTCTCCCTCTTAATGTGAGTTTTGAAAAAGAAACTCTTCACTTAATGTTCTAACTCAAATAATGTGTTACCTCAAAAAGGCTCAAGTTTGGGAAAAAACTTTTTCTCCCCCTTAATCTTTGACCTCTTCTCCCCCTTTTGCCATATATAAAAAAAGTGTATTTATAATATTAATGAAATGCATATAAAGAAAAAGGAAACTTTATATGTGTTTGTAAGTCCAAGCATGTCCCTTTTTATTTTGAAAAATAATAGTTTCAATATAATTCATCTAATAAGTATGTTCAACTCTTTTTGACTCAATTGATATAATATGATCAATAAGTCTTGATTAGAGTGGTTATTTTAAAAAATTATACTCCATGATTCATGTCGATGCACTTGATCTACATCTGGAATCAGGAGTAAGGTCCTAACATCTCACTGAAGGGTTTTGCTTATCGAGTCCATGAGGGGAAACTTCGCTTCCCACTACACCTTGGTTGCTTGTTCATGGCGATCCCATCGATGTCCCCGGATTAAAAAAAAATTAATCCTAGACAAAAGGGATTGTCCAACTAACCAAGTCATCGTCATTCTATTCGTTTAGAGAGGTCACTTGAACAAACTCGTTGTTCAAGCGACCATCCTCTATTCTACGAGTAGCTGTAGAATAGACGATGTCCGGATCGCCGGTTTTTGTGTTTATGTTCGGGATCCAAGTATTATTTAGCCACAAACAGATTTATATCATGCTCATAATTGAAAGACAAATACAAACATGTAACATATAAAAATTAGAGAATCGATATACCTCTCGATCTTCTAATGTATGACCTTCCTCCTTTCGGACGTCGTGTGGGTGACGATCTACCAAAAGTTGAAGCTCCTAGATCGCAAATCTTCCTTCCTTGCTCTTCCAAAGCAAGAGGAAGAATAGAAACAAAGCTCTATTCCTTCTTTCAACCAACCAATAACTTCGAAGGAGGAAGCTCGCCGCCGGCCAAGAAGGAAGAGGAGATTGAGAGTGGCCGGCCAAAAGCTTCAAGGGAGGACCCTAAACCTTTGTTCCACGGGCCAAGGAGAAGGAGAGGACCTGTTTTGGACGCCGGCCAAGGGATGGAAGGAACTCCAAGGGCGCTGCCAGCTTGGGTAAGAAGAACAACACAAGGAAAATATTTCTTTATTAGGTGCCGCCCAATCCCAAACCCTAGCTCCTATGCCTTGCCGCCAACTTCGAAAACCCAAGCTTCTCTTGAATTGTCCTCCATGCCAACCCCTTGCCCTCCTTTTATAGAGTTAGGGATAAGCCTCCTTTTAATCTCCACCATTGGTTCTAGGGATTTAATCTCAACCGTCGGATCTAGAGATTTAATCTCAACCGTCGGATCTAGAGATTTAATCTCTACCTTAGGATCTAGAGTTTTGTTTCTATCCTTTGGATCTAAGCTTCATGAGGTGTTAATAGGATACATTAGGGACCATGAGGAGGAGTTGGATCTTGGCCACACATGGATCAATCCCACATAAAGTTTGATCCATTAATGATAATCCAATCCACTAAAGGATTATCATTGATCTACCTCACCAACCCCTATAAGTTAATATGAGCTCTATATATTATTTGTATATTTTCTCCCCGTGTTTAAGATCTCGAATGTCCATCGATTAATTAATTTATTGACCATTAATTACTCAACATCTAACTCCATGAGTAGTACCACTCAACCTTTTCATCATGCCAGACCAAGTCCACCTGCAGGGTTTACATAATGAACCTTATGAGCTCCTCAAGGGGACATCATCATCCTAATATATAGGACACGGTTTCCTCCTATAATCAACGGCACACCATATAAAAAATATCATCTCCTAACTTACCGAGCTTATCGATTTAATCTATAAATCTTTCCCATTGGTAAATCAAAGAGATGAATACTAAGTATATGTGCCCGTTATTATATCGGGATTAAGAGTATGTACAAAATAATATCTGAGGTCCGATTCGATTATGTAGTCAGCAATAAATCGAATCACCTCTAAGTCGGTCCTACTCAATAAACACAAAGTGTACTAGTGTGATTCTATGGTCAAGACAAGCCAATACCAAATCACACAACAACCATTCCGATGGTTTGTCCAAAGTCATCTCGGTTGTGAGCCTTTACTTATACTTTACAAGTTGTCGATAACATGATCTCCCGTGTGACACCACACACCATGTTATCTACAATGTAATGTATTAGAATTGCATAAACATAAAAATGCAAACAATGATCATGTGATTCTTATTTCAAAATAAAGATGTTCATACAAAAGATAGACTTTTCAGTATACATCCCTACACTCACGCCCATCTACATGGCCCAATACACAAACACATTGAACTATGTGTTGTGAGATGTGTTGGCTCCTTAAATCTATAGGTGCATGATTTTTAAGGTAAGCCCTAATTTAGTTCCATGAAGCACCGAAAGATAGATTATAAGTAAAAATTGGATCCTACTCTATTACACACATTCCTAATCTTTATTTAAGTAGACTGAACTCTGCTTTGGGTACGGGTTTTGTAAAAATATCTGTTAGGTTTGATTTCGACTCAACGTACTCAAGCTTTATATTTCCATTAGCTACATGTTCTCATATAAAGTGATGTTTTACTTTTATGTGTTTAGTCCTAGAATGACATCAGGTTTTTAGTTAGGTTAATTGAGATAATGTTATCAATTAAAATTTTAGTATTACTAAAGTTTAATTGAAAGTCTTTGAGAGTGTGCTTCATCCAAAGAAGTTGAGCTACACACTCACCCATGGCAACATATTCGGTTTCGGTAGTAGACAAAGTAACACAATATTACTTTCTACTACACAAGCTGACTAGACTCGATCCTAGGAGTTGGCAACATCCACTCAAGCTCTTCCTATCAAGTTTACTACCGGCATAATTCGAGTCGGAGAAGCCGATTAGTTCGAACTCGCTTGTCATAGGATACCAAATTCCTAAGTTTTATGTTCCTTTTAAGTATCTAAAAATATGTTTAACTATTGCTAGGTGTGATTCTTTAGCACAAGATTGAAATCTTGCATACATACTTTCTGCAAATAGTATATCAAGTCGACTTGCAGTTAAGTATAGAAGGCTACCTATTGCACTCCTATAGTATTTTAAATCTATAGCTTTTCCCTCTAAGTCTTTTCCTATGTTTATGTTTGTAGCCATAGGTGTACTAATTTCCTTAGCATTTTGCATTCCAAATTTATTAATTAATTCCTTAGCATATTTATGTTGATGCATGTAAATTACTTATCTAGTATGTTTTATTTGTAACCCTAAGAAGAAGGTAAGTTCACCTACTAAGCTCATTTCAAATTCATTTTCCATTAGTGAAATGAACTCATTTAAAAGTATTGTATTGGTTGTTCCAAAGATTATATCATCTACGTAAATTTGTGCTATGAAAATTTCTTTTCCTATGATTTTTACCAAAAGAGTTGGGTCAACTAAACCTTAATTGAATCCTTTAGACTTAAGATAAATTGATAGCCTTTTAGACAAAACTCTACGAGCTTGCTTTAATCCATATAAGATTTTTCTAAGTTTGAGTACATGGTTATCTTTGTCCAAGCTTTCAAATCCTGGTGGATGGCTAACATAAACTTCTTCCTTGATAAATCCATTTAGAAATGATGACTTGACATCCATTTGAAACTATTTGAAACCTCGATGCGCTGCGGAGTCTAATAACATTCTAATTGATTCGTGTCTAGCTACAGGTGCATATGTTTCATCATAATATAATCCCTCTACTTGAATAAACCCTTTGGCTACCAACCTTGCTTTATTCCTTATAACTTCACCTTTTTCATCAAGTTTATTTCGAAATACCCACCTTGTTCCAATCATCGTTTTTCCTTTAGGTGGGGTACTAATTCCCAAACTTGACTTCTAGTAAATTGAGCTAACTCTTCATGCATAGCAATAATCCACTCTGGGTCAAGAAGAGCTTGTTCAATTGTTTTGAGTTCGATTTTAGATATGACTGAGATTTGACTTAGGTTCTTACAGGATTCTCTAGTTCGAACCCCAAATTCAAATCACCTATTACTTGGTCAACTGGATGGTTTGCTTGAAATATCGATTGATTTGGGTTAGGGTCTACACTAGATTCATTTTGTGGGTTAGGTTTAGGTCTACTTGCTCATTAACCAATTTTACTTCAGATTTTGTAGTCTTGTTTTCTTCATCAAACACTATGTTAATTGTTTCTTCTATTTTTAGGGATACATTGTTATATACCCTAGAATCTCTACTAGTAGTTAAATATCCTAGAAATGTTCTGGTAGTCATTTTAGAAGTAAATTTTCCTAAGTAATCTTTAGTGTTTAGTATGTGTACTCTACATCCAAAGACCCTAAAGTACTTAATGTTAGGAAAATTTTTGTAATAAATTTCATATGACATTTTTTGGTGTCATTTAACTAATAAAATCCTATTTTGGACATAGCAGGCAGTATTGACCACTTCTACCCAAAACCTATTAGGTAGATTATATTCATTTAGCATGGTTCTAGTGGCTTCTTGTAGGGTTCTATTTTTGTGTTCAACTAGCCCATTTTGTTGAGGGGTCCTAGGGTAGGAGAACTCATGGTGGTATCCATTTTGACTATAAAAATTGGTGAACTTATGACTTTCGAATTTATCACCATGATCACTACTAATTCTCTTAATCTTTAGGTTCTTTTCATTTTCTATTATCTTGCATAAATTAGTGAGTTGGTCTAAGGTTTCACTCTTGTGTTTTTAAAAACTTAACCCATGTGAACCTAGAGTAGTCATCCATTATTTCTAGGCAATATTGACTTTTGTTTAGTGACTTGGCTCCACAAGAGTCAAAAGGTCTAAGTGTAGGAGCTCAAGCACACTTTTAGTTCTCTCTTGACTAGTTAGTTTATGTGAAGTCCTTGTCTGTTTTCCATGTTGATAAGCATTACATATTTTATTTTCTAGATTACCTAGGTTAGGTAAACCTTTAAATAAACCATTTTGACTCATTTTATCTATGAGTCTTAGATGGGAGTGGCCGAGTTGTCGGTGCCACAACCATGATTCCTCTTGTTGTGTCATTAGACACTTGGTTGAGGAGTTAGGTAGATCAATTGTATAAATGTTATTATTCCTAGTTCCTTTAAGTATAGTTTTTGAATAATCACTATTTTTAATCAAGCATTCATTTGGTAATAAAATAACCTTATAATTTTATCACACAAATGACTAACACTTAGAAGATTAAATTTAATGTTTTCAACTAAAAGTACTTGATGTATTATAAAGTTTGAGTTTAGCTCAATATCACTTGATCCGATGATTTTGAGCTTCCCGTAGCTTAATTTTAGTAGTCACATTGCATCTTGCCTTAGTTTAGCTCTTAGGTATTTTTCATTTGGTTCAGTGGGTTAAATTAATTTTATTTCCTATTAATAAGTAGTAGATATACTACCAATTGCGTAGCTTGGTTCATTGTATGCATCGCCAATTAGGATCAGAAAATAAGCTTTCGAGAGACCCAGAAATAAAACGAACCAACCATCACAGGAGAGCTGAGCAAAGAAGCATGAAGGACCAAGATGCATCTTTGGTGAACCTAGGTAGTCGGCCTTTGTGGGACTACGCAACCCCGAGTGCTAGATGTTGGTGCAGGGGCACCAGATAATCGAACCTGTGTTTTGATTATGGCAAAGACACAAAGTTAAGTTTACATCGTTATCTCATGAGCTAAATTGAGTGTGAAGAAAAGTACTAAAGTTGGAGCTTAAAGGCTAGCGACACCCGGAAGAAGCCACGGTGGTCTGGTGACACTCGAGTGACGTCGGAGGGAGCTGAAGGAATCGAGTGGAAGGCCGGAAGCGAGAGATACAAAGGAAGTATTGAGGTAAGCTCGTGTGAGTGAGAGATGGTAAGGTCGTGACCTCTATATGGGGATGACCGTAGGCGGAGATCTGACTAAGACTTCCTGTGGAAGGTCTAGGTCGAGATCGAACGGTTAGAAATCGTCGCATTTATCATTTTCCGAGCTAACCTCTTACTGCAGGGAAGTGGCCAGGTTGGCAGTCGACTGCTGGACATTGGGCAGTCGACTGATGCTCATCAGTCGACTGATGGGAGGCATCAGTCGACTGATGGCGACGAATCAGCATTTGCGCTAGGTCAAAATGAATAACATTTGACGCGGCCATTTTGCGATAAAATTTGTACAACTTCGTGATCTGTTCCGAAAGATGAGGATGTTGGTGCAGTAGGCACCTAAGTCGAATATGAGTTTTGATTATAGCAAACGATACAAAGTTAAGCTCATTTCATTATCTCACGAGCTGAATCAAGTATGCAGAAATGCTAAGCTAAGCCGAAGGTCAGCGACACTCGGAGAGAACCGTAGTGGTCGGGCGACACCCGGAGGACTTCGGAGGGAGCCGAAGGAATCAGGTGGAGACCGAAAGTAAGGCTTCAAAGGTAAATGTTGAGGTAAGCTCGTGTGAGTGAGCATAAGTAAGGTCGAGTCCTTCATACGGGGACATCTTAGGCGACCATCCGACCAAGACTTCCCATGGAAGGTCTATGTTGAGATCGGACGGCAAATGGCCGTCGAATTCACTTATATTTCGAGCTAACTCTTTATTTCAGTTGAAAAGTCTGGAAATCAGTTCAACCGGCCAAGGATCACCATCCATAACTGCTTAAGCCATCCAGTTCAACTGCCATGATCAGTTCAATCAGCCTGAGCCCTGTTTACCGCTTCAACTGCCAAGAAATCAGCTTCAACCGATGGTCAAAAATCAGCCTCGAGGAGTCAAGCTTTTTATCACCATTTTTCAAGGAGTTTTGTGCCCAATTCCTATTGGTTGAAGACCCATTCGATAACAGGGACTCAAAGGCTATAGCAAAAAGGAGGTCCTAACCTAGGGTTTCCCATCATCAATCTCTAAGCCTCCAAAAGCCTCCGCTAAGCTACAACTCTCCGGCATAATGAAGTGCTTCTTCTCCGACGCCTAGGTTTATTTGTTTTTCATTTTATTACGCCGGTTATAGAGTTTTATTTCAGCTTTAGTACTTTCAATTTTCTGAGTTTTTATCAGAACGAGGAGAGGGGAGTGTCCTCTACCTCGCTTTGTGCTTTACTTGTATCGATTAAACTCCTACCTCTAAAGGAGGAGTTCTTAGTGTTTTTGCCCTTCAGACGTGGTTTGAGGACCTGCTAGGTTTTCGGAGTAGTAGTTTATATTGCCACGTAACCAAGTAAAATTCCCTTGTCTTCTTTTTACTTTACATTTACATTTCCTCCGCTTAATTAATTATCTCTCGAGTTTTAAGGAATCTAAAAGAAAAGAAAAGGTTTTATCGCTATTCACCCCTCTAGCGACATCCACTTCGATCCAACAATTGGTATCAGAGCTTCTGGTTGCTAAGATTCGTGAAACCACCAATCTAGCTTTATCACAGATTTTTTTTTCTTTTATCGTTTATTCCTTTTGTTTATTTTCATTTCCTACATTACTAATCTAAGGAGAAGTCTTGTAACCTTTTTCGTGTTTTTTTTGTATTTTTTGTGCAAGGTTTCCCTTCGAAATGGCCCATCTCGAGGGTTTTAGCACCGTCCGACCTCCGTTTTACAACGGAGATGATTTCCGTTACTGGAAAGGTCGGATGGAATGCTTTCTCAAAACCCAAATCGAGATATGGATCATAATCCAAACGGGTTTCACACTTCCGACTAACGAAGTGGGTGAATCCTTGGGTTATGACCAATGGACCATTGCGACAAAACGACAAGTCGAAGCCGACACCAAGGCAACTCAAATTCTCTAATGCGGTTTATCCAAGGAGGAGCTAAATCACGTCGGCCCCTTAATAAGCGCAAAGGACCTTTGGACAAAGCTAGTGGAGCTACATGAAGGGACCGATGAAGCCAAGGTATGTAAGCGTGATCTTTTATTTAATAAACTATATAATCTAAAAATGCAGGAACACGAGTCCGCGACGCAACTTCATGCCCGCGTCCAAGACATAGTCAACAATCTACACGCGATCGGGCAAAAGGTCGAAAACCGCGACCTTATAAGGTATGTCCTAAACTCCTTTCCGAGGACTACCTTGTGGGCATCCATGGTTGATGCCTACAAGGTCTCCAAGGATCTTTTGAAACTTAGGTTAGATGAACTATTTTCTGATTTTGAACTTCATGAGCAGTCTAACTCGGAACCCGAGAAGGGTAGAACACTTTTTGCAGGTTCAAGGAAGAAAACCGCAAGCAAGCCACCCCCGAAGGAAGAAGAGGATGAGTCCGATTCGGAGGTCGACCCGGAAATGGAGGCCGAACTAGTCAACCTAGTTCGGAGGATAGTCAAGGGCCGAAAGAGAACCATCACTCGACCCAACGAAGGTAAGCCTAAAAGTTCTAATATTAGGTGTTACGAATGCAACAGGTTTGGACACATCAAGTCCGAATGCCCAAAGCTCAAAAGCAAAGCACCAAAATACAAAAAGGCAGTCAACGCTACATGGGAAGAAGCGTCCGAGGAAGAAGATGATGATCGAGTCCTCATGGCTAAACCGATTGAATCAGAGACGGAGTCGGAACCGGAACATGAATCATAAACTGAAGATGAGTCGGACTGTGAAGCGCTATTCAAGACAAGCCACGGATACGCATCCGATTCAAAAGATACACTCAAGGTAAGTCGATCTCTAATTAGTATGCTTTATAGTGCAATTAAGTTTTTAGCTAGAAAGTTAGCTAAGTCCGAGTCCAAGGTCGAGACCCTGGTTGAGGAAGTTAAACTCCTCAAACACGAGGTCTCCCTAACCTCTTCGACTAGTCGAGTTCTAGAGGAGGACTCAACTCGGGTTGAAAATCTCGAAGTTGAGAACTCACTCTTGAAGAGTCAAGTCGAAGATCTTAGGAATACGTTGGAAAGGTTTACTTTGGGATCCAAAGGACTTGACCTCCTACTTGGATTGCAAAGGGCCATGTACAACAAGGCCGGGCTAGGGTTTAGCTCAAATACGACCAACAAGTCGTATATGTCGATTGTAAGTCGACATAAAAAACATGTCCAAGCATGGGTCCCTAAGACCACCTTAATTTCAAACTTAGGATCGAACCAGTACTGGGTTCCCAAGGACCAAATCCACTATGTGGAGAGACCGAATCGATTCAACGGTCCAGGGGGAGCTAGTACAAAACTTGTTTGAGTTTTAACCTAGAAATTGCATGCTTAGGTTTTTTATTTAGTTTGATTTTCCTTTTTAGAATGGTTAGATAGGACTATAACTCGTCAATACTTGATAACATAGTACCAGGACGCGGCGAGATGATAGTACGCTAGGAAAGCGGAGTCTTGTGTATTTAGGCTAGATAAGGCGTATCTAGTTTGGTGCACTTGACCAAGCAGAACTAGCTGAAGCTACCTCGTCGTATCCTAGACTAGTTAGACCAAGAAGTGGTCTTAGGTAAGTCAAGTCTCTATTTTCTTGAAAATGTCTTTGTCTAAGGAAGTTGTCGTTGTTCCGATCAAAGAAGGCCTCTGTGCCTCGCCACGACCTGGAAGCCATGATCTTGAAAAGGTGACTTGATGATCCTAAGGTCAAATCCGAATCTAACGCAAGGTTGACAAGTGTTTAAGTCATTAAATTTAAATCAAGTAAAATTGGAAGTCATCTCACAAGAACATATAAGGTTAACGTGTTTGATCATGTAGACATGGGTGAGATGATTTAGGTTAATAATATTCAACAAATCTTTAATAAATCCAATATCCGATCCAACTACCTTGCGTGTAGGATCAATGGATATTGGACAGTGGTTGCTCCTAACACATGACCGGGGATCAACTCAAGTTTTCGAAGCTTCGATTCAAACGACAAGGATCGGTAGCCTTCGGAAATAACGACAAGCTCAAAATCATCGGATCAGGTGATATTGAGCTCAACTCAAATTTTTTTATTCAAAATGTTTTATTAGTAGAAAATTTTCAATATAATTTACTTAGTGTAAGCTAATTGTGTGATAATAACTATAAGGTCATATTTCTGGAAAATGAATGCGTAATTAATACAATTGAAACTTCTAAAACAATTCTTAAGGGAACTAGAAATAACAACATTTACACTATTAACTTAACTAACTCCTCAACTAAGTGTCTTATGACACGGCAAGAGGAATCATGGTTTTGGCACCGACGACTCGGTCACTCACACCTAAGACTCATCCACAAGATGAGTCAGAGTGACTTAGTCAGAGGTTTGCCTAACCTAAATAACTTGAACAATAAAATATGTAATGCGTGTCAACAAGGTAAACAATCTAGGACACAACATCAACTAACTATCAAGAACGAACCTAAAGTGTGCTTGAGCTCCTACACATGGATCTATTTGATTCACACGGAGCTAAGTCACTTAATGGAAGTAAATTCTGCTTAGTCATAATTGATGACTATTCTAGATTTACTTGGGTTAGGTTCATCAAACACAAAAGTGATACCCTAGATCAATTAATCAACCTATTTAAATTAATAGAAAATCAACAAAGCATTAAAATCAAAAGACTTAGGACTGATCATGGTCGTGAATTCGAGAACCATAGGTTTACATAATTCTGTAACCTAAATGGAAACCACCATGAGTTCTCTTGCCCTAGAACTCCACAACAAAATGGCCTAGTAGAGCGCAAAAATAGAACCCTACAAGAAGCCGCTAGGACAATGTTAAATGAGTATAACCTACCAGATAGGTTTTGGGCGGAAGCCGTGAGTACGACATGCTATGTCCAAAATAGGATCCTTTTGGTAAAGAGGCACCTTAAGACTTCATACGTGATTTATCAAGATAAAATACCTAACATCAAGTACTTTAGGGTATTTGGGTGTAAGTTACATATCCTAAACACTAAGGATTACCTAGGGAAATTTACATCCAAAACCACGACCAGAATCTTTCTAGGATACTCGACTACAAGTAGAGCTTATAGAGTATATAACCATGACACCCTTAGAGTCGAGGAGACTATCAATGTAGTATTTGATGAAGGACACGAACCTACAAAACCCTCGGAAACCCCAATTAGCGAACCGATTCATACTAGACCTAACTCTGATCCGGAGATCAGGAATAGTGTTAATCCTAACCTATGTCAACCAAGTCACTCTATCGACCAAGTGACAGATGACTCTAACCAAACTAGAACTCAGACGAGTCATCCTATTGATCAAGTTGTAGACTCAAACCCAAACCCAACTAGGACTCAAGCAAATCATCCTATCGACCAAGTGATAGGTGATCCAAGTCAAGGAGTTCGAACTAGAGCCTTATACAGAAACCTTAGTCAATTATCCTTAATTTCCAAAATTGAACCCAAGACTATTGACCAAGCTCTTTTTGATCCCGATTGAATTATTGCAATGCAAGAAGAGTTGGCTCAATTCACTAGGAACGAAGTATGTGAATTAGTACCACCACCTAAAGATAAAACAATCATTGGAACAAGGTGGGTGTTTAGAAATAAACTTGATGATAAAGGTGAAGTGGTTAGAAATAAAGCTAGACTAGTCGCTAAAGGGTTTAGTCAAGTCGAAGGTTTAGATTACGACGAGACCTATGCCCCAGTAGCTAGATTAGAGTCCATTCGAATGCTATTAGCGTATGCAGCACATCGAGGATTTAAGTTGTTTCAAATGAATGTGAAATCTGCGTTCTTAAATGGATACATTAAAGAAGAAGTTTATGTTAGTCAACCCCCAGGTTTCGAAAGTTTAGACAAACCCGACCATGTCCTTAGGTTAAAGAAAGCTCTCTATGGACTTAAACAAGCTCCACGAGCTTGGTACGAGAGACTTTCGATTTATCTTAAGTCCAAAGGTTTTAACCAAGGTGTAGTTGACCCAACTCTTTTCTAAAAACCTTAGGTAAAGACATATTTAAAGCCCAAATCTACGTAGATGATATTATTTTTAGAACCACCAACTCAATCCTACTAAATGAGTTCATTTCACTTATGGAAAGTGAATTTGAAATGAATTTAGTAGGCGAGTTAAGCTTCTTTTTAGATCTACAAATTAAACAAACTAAAGATGGAATATACCTACATCAACGCAAATATACTAGGGAATTAATTAAACGCTTTGGAATGCAAGATGCTAAAATTATTAATACCCCAATGGCAACTAATGTGAATATAGAAGAAGATGTAATCGGAAATTCAATTGATTTAAAATACTATAGGAGCGTAATAGGGAGTCTCCTTTACTTAACTGCAAGCCGACCCGATATCTTATTTGCAATAAGTATGTGTGCAAGGTTCCAAACCTGTGCCAAGGAGTCTCACCTAACTCTAGTCAAGTGTATCCTTAGATATCTAAAGGGTACACTTAATGTCGGTATTTGGTACCCTAGATCTACCGAGTTCGAACTAATCAGCTACTCCGATTCAGACTATGCCGGTAGTAAGCTCGATAGAAAGAGTACGAGTGGTTGTTGTCAACTTCTCGACTCGAGTCTAGTGAGTTGGTGCAGTAGAAAGCAACACTGTGTTGCCTTATCTACCACCGAAGTCGAATACATCGCGATGGGTGAGTGTGTCACTCAGCTTCTTTGGATGAAGCACACTCTCCGCGATTTTAAGTTAGACTTTACGAACACAAAACTCCACGTAGATAACATTATTTCAATTAACCTTACTAAGAATCCGATATGTCAATCTAGGACCAAACATATAGAGGTCAAACACCATTTCATTCGAGAACATGTGGCCAACGGAGCCATACAACTCGAATACGTCGAATCGAAATTTAACTTGGCAGACCTATTTAC
This sequence comes from Wurfbainia villosa, assembly GCA_025175895.1. Lineage (NCBI taxonomy): Eukaryota > Viridiplantae > Streptophyta > Magnoliopsida > Zingiberales > Zingiberaceae > Wurfbainia > Wurfbainia villosa. The sequence continues at coordinate 28,335,121 of CM045992.1, read as the reverse complement.
TAAACCCCTACCAGAAGCCGAATTCAGTCTATTAAGATGAAAATTGGGCATGTGCGTAGTAGAATAGAAACTTATAAATTATATTTTCATACTACTATTTCTTACTTTTCATTTTCATGGAACTAGCATAGGACATACCTTAGATATCATGCACCTATAGATTTAAGGAGCCTGTACATCTCACAACACATAGGACTAATGTGTTTGTGTACTTAGCCACGTAGATGGACGTGAGATATTAGGACCTTACTCCTGGTTCCAGATGTAGATCTAGTGCATCGCTATGAACCACGGAGTATAATCATACATACTAACCGACTCTGACCAGGACTGGTTGATCTTTCATATCAATCAAGCCAAATATGAGTCGAACATTTTATAGATGAACTTATTTTCAGTATATAATTTTCAAAATAATGTGGAGCATGCTTGGACTTTAAAATTAATACTTATTTTTTATTCCACACACACCCTCACTCTTTTCGATATATAGCAAAAGGGGGAGAAAAAGGCCAAATTTAAGGGGTCAATTTTTTATGGCCAAGGCTTACTTAACTTTAAGTTAACAAAACAAGTTAAGAGAATTCTTAACTTAAACACATTTAGTTAACTTGTTAACAAAAAAGTAAATTACTTAACTTTAAGTTAACTTGTTAACAAAACGGAAGTAAAGGCCAAGGTTAAGAAATAATTTTTTTTGATTTCTTAACTTAAAACTTATTTTAAACACTATGGCCAATATTAAGTAATTTCCGTTACTTAATTCTTATTTAGTAGCAAACATCAAGGGGGAGAGTTAAAACTCTTTCTCAAGTACTCACCCTCGGTCAAGGGGGAGGATTCCTCAAGGGGGACCCCTTGAAAAAGAGTTTTTATATACTCCTGCTCATTTATGCATATCTTATACTCATTTTTCTTAATTCACTTAATTTATTTTTATTAACTTTGTATGTGGATTTGCCGTAAATCAAAAAGGGGGAGATTGTTGGTGCAGTAGGCACCTAAGTCGAACCTGAGTTTTGATTATAGCAAATGATACAAAGTTAAGCTCATGTCATTATCTCACGAGCTGAATCAAGTATGCAGAAATGCTAAGCTAAGCCGAAGGTTAGCGACACTCGGAGAGAACCGTAGTGGTCGGGCAACACCGGGAGGACTTCGGAGGGAGCCGAAGGAATCAGGTGGAGACCGAAAGCAAGGCTTCAAAGGTAAATGTTGAGGTAAGCTCGTGTGAGTGAGCATAAGTAAGGTCGAGTCCTTCATACGGGGATATCTTAGGCGACGATCCGACCAAGACTTCCCATGGAAGGTCTATGTTGAGATCGGACGGCAAGTGGTCGTCGAATTAACTTATATTTCGAGCTAACTCTTTATTACAGTTGAAAAGTCTGGAAATCAGTTCAACCGGCCAAGGATCAGTTCAACTGCTGAGCCATCAGTTCAACCAGCCAAGAAATCAGTTCAACCGATGGTCAAAAATCAACCTCGAGGAGTCAAGCTTTATCACCATTTTTCAAGGAGTTTTGTGCCCAATTCCTATTGGTTGAAGACCCATTCGATGAGGGTCTTAAAGGCTATAAAAGGAGGGATTCTCCTAGGGTTTTTCATCATCTCTAAGTGCTCAAAAACCATTGCAACTCCGCGATTCTCCGATGACTCTACGACAAAGTGCTGTCAACAACCATAGCTTAGTTTCTACTCTTTAGTTGTTGATATTTTAATTTGTCATCTCTTTAAATATTGCAATTCCTTTTATTAATCGAGGTTTTCTATCGTTGCACTTTACATTAATAGAAGAGAGGGTTTGTCTCTCTATCTTTTCTTTCGAAGGTTTTTTGTAATCGTCAAACTCCTACCTCCAACGAGGAGGAGTGTTTTTAGTGAATTGCCCTCCGTACGTGATCAAGGATCACTAGGGCCTTGGAGTAGTAGCCAAAGGCTACGAACCAAGTAAAAATATTTGTCTCATTTTATTTATTGCTTATATTTCCGCTGTAAATTAATTATCTACTCGAGTTTTAACGAACGAACAAAAAAAAGGTTATATCGCTATTCACCCCCTCCCCCCCTTACGATCCTCTTCGATCCAACAGAGGAGACATATTCAGAGGCCAAAATCTATAAAAGGAGGGGAGGATTCCAACTCAATAGATTGTCAAGTCTATTCTCAAGTGCTCTTACAACGCCAATGCTTCAACATCGTCATAACGCCGATGCGACGACAAGTTCTGATCTTCTTCGTCTGCAGCAGCATCAAGTAATATATTTTAATATTGTATTCTTTGTTTTTATTCGTAACGAGGTGAGGTAGGCTTGTTTCCTCATCCTCGTACTTTCGATTTTGTGATCGGTGTCTCCTACCTCCAACGAGGAGGAGACGTTATAGTGTTTTGCCCTCCGTACGCGGTCTAGGACCGCAAGGGCCTTGTAGTAACAACCGTTGGGTTGTGAACTAAGTAAAAATAAACGTGTTTCTTTATTTTTTTCTGTGCTTACTAGTGTATCGAACGATCGAACGAAAAGATTTACGCTCGCTATTCGCCCCCCCCCCCTCTAGCGACGCTTCTCGATGCAACACTAGAGGGTATAGGCCGAGTTTAGCTAGACCATCCATCACAACTAATATCTTTGAATTAAAACCTGCACTCATACACATGGTTCAGCAAAGTCAATTCGAAGGAGCTGCAACTGAAGACCCGAACTGGCACCTAGAGACATTTTTGGAGATATGCTCAACATTGAAGTTCAATTGAGTGCCTACTGATGCGATCTATCTGAGCCTATTCACGTTCTCACTATGGGACAAGGTGAAGACATGACTACACTCCCTTCTCTCAGGAAGCATCACCACATGGGAGTAGCGTGAGAAGAAAATTATAAATAAATTCTTCCCACCAAGTAAAACTACCCACATGCATTATTTGATTACTAGCTTTCGTCAGAAGGAAGGGGAGTCCATATTTATTGCCTGGGATCACTACAAAGGGATACTCTATCAATGCTGCCATCATGGTCTAGAGAGGTGGCTGGTGATCCATATATTCTCTAATGGGATCACATATGCCATGAAGGTTTCCCTCGATTCTGTTACAGGAGGAGCGTTAATGAATAAGACCATCGAGGAAGTGGAAGTGATGATCGAGGAGGTGGACCAAAACCACCACCAATGGGCTTCCGAGTGAACTCACACAACACCTGCAGCCGGTAGATATGCTGTCAACTCCATCGATCATTTAGTAGCAAGAATGGATGCGCTAAGCAGACGTTTTGATTCTCTAACCCCTGCTTCTGTGTGTGCAGCCAATTCCTGGGGAGGGGGGGGGGAGAGGGAGTAGCAGCATATCAGGAGGACTACTATGGAGAGTAGAGTAGCTTTGAAGAGCGGATTGAACATGTTGATGCAGTTGTCAACCACAATCAGAGGCCCAACAACTCATATTGTAGCATCTACAACCTCGAATGGAGGAACCACCCAAAATTTTCTTATAGGAATAATTCTAGGAATTTCCAACAACCGGGAGGATATGGACAACAGGGCAATGGGCAGCCGCAACCACCTGTCACCCGACTGGAACAGATAATAGAAAACTTTATTCGGACTCAACAAGAAGCAAACACTGAATTCTAGCGACGACATTCACAGATAAATATAATGATTTAAGAATTAAAATCATCTATGAAAGATCTCATTAACCAGTAAAAGATGCTAGAGACTCAAGTAGCTCAGATCACCAGCCAGGTTGCCAGAGCATCGAGGCGATTTCTCAAAAAATCAGAAACTAATCCAGTGGAGCAGTGTAAGGCGGTGATGTTACGAAACAGGAAGATTCTGAAAGAATCATAAAGCAGGTTGGTTTCTTTCCCGGAACAAGGGTCCGAAGTAAAGGAATCTTCGGGGAAGACCGGGAAGGAAGAAGTCGAAAACATAGAGCGTGAACTAGCCACAAACACTTAACCACCCTTGACAGTACAATTCCCACAATGTCTGACCAATGCAAAGAGAGATGTTGAGTTTGAAAAATTCCTGAACATGTTAAAATCAATCTCAGTGGAGGTGTCAATACTCGAAGCGTTGCACCAAATGCCTCAATTTTCAAAATTCATGAAAGATATTCTGGTACACCGCAGGAAGGTCGAGCAGTCGGAGATAGTGGCCCTTATGGAGAAATCGAGTGCTTATCTCCAGAACGGAGCCACACAAAAATTGAAGGATCCGGGGAGTTTCTATATTCTGTGTCATATAGGGACGACCCTAATTAGTAAAGCCTTTTGTGACTTGGGCGCTAGCTTGAGCTTGATGCCCTATACCTTATGCAAAAATCAGGGGTTGGGGAATCTAAAGTTCACGACTATGACGTTACAGCAGGCCGACTACTTGTACCGATACCCACTGGGAATTCTAGAAGATGTACTAGTTAAGTTGAGGAATTTTACACTCCCTACGAATTTTGTGGTCATGGAAATGGAGGAGGACCCAAAAATCCCCGTAACTCTTGGACGACCATTTTTAGCAACGGCCAGAATGGTCAAAGATGTCAGGAATCACAAGATGAACTTGATAGTGGGAGACGATAGTTTAGAATTCGAGCTTGCCATCGCAGCAGGCCAGGGAGCCGCGGTGGGTAAGTATGTTATTCTAGCAAGAGCTAAAGTAGAGAGTAAAGGTGAAGATGCTAAGATGGATGAATAGAGGTTCACGGAGCCTCCGGAGCTGAGCTGAAGTGACGGAGTATGGTTGAGCTAAAAACCTTAAACAAAGCGCTTCTTGGGAGACAACCCAAGTTTTATTTTATATGTTTTTACTTTTATTGCATTCATGTGTATAATTTAGACTTTACTTTATGGAAATTAATGTATTTCCAAATAGTTTAGGGTCAAAAAGAACTTGCTAGGTAGAAATGAGATTCATTTTTGAACCATCAGTGAGAAGCACGAGCACCCGTGTGGATTCCACACAGTCGTGTCTAGTTATCAGAAGCGCACACGACGGGGCGTGTGAAAGATTTGGATCATTTTGCACTCTTGGAGAAAATTAGGGGCTCAAATGGTTGATTGTGTGAATTTTACATGGTTGTGCCAAATTTCAACCTTTCTCTCAGCTACGCACACAGCCAACCATGTGGATCCCACACGGTCATGTCGCGCGACTTTAAAAGGCAAAGAACCATGTGTTTTGCCCCAAATCCACCATGTGCTTCAATCCCTCTTGCCCTAGCCATATGAAATCGCCTTTCCCACACTTCAAGGATCGCCTCCAAACCTCAAGAAGCTTCCTAGGAGGAAAAATGAGGAGGGCAAAGCATGTGGCAACGCAATCTGCCACTTCGGAGATAAGGTCAAGGAGAAGGGGTGCCCCACAAGCTCTGGAGGAATGATGCAGGTACGTCTACCTAGGACTTTTTTGAGTTCTGATCGCGCCTCGATGATATATACGTCGAGTAGCAGACATCGAGGCAGCGATGGGAGGAGCAGAGCACCTACACTTAGGCAAAGTTTTAGGGCATGCGATGTTAGTGTAAGCCCTAGAGTCGATGATGTGATGATTATTGTATGGACTTGTTGTATCATATTCCTATATATATTTATAAAGGCATTTCTTTATGGTTATATACTTACTTGTATTGGTGCCAAATAACTAAGTATAATAGCGTCCTTGGGTAGAAGGTTCTTATCAATATCAATCGATTGGTTGAATCGATAAATAGATGGTATAGAGAATACTACTCTTAATCATTCCTAGTCAAGTATTAATATTCAGGGACAATATTAATGCGAAGAGACTAGCATGTGGGTCAACTCGATGACTTTATCTCACAAGCCATGGATATGAGATATCAAGTTGACACAGGATATGCATTGGAGAGTGTATACTCAATGACCCGCCATGAAAAAGTATCAAGGATTGGTATATGAGTGTCATATACTATCTCATGTGACTATTAGTATGACTATTAGTCCTTGGACCTGAAGTCACCATGGTTCCCTACATAAGAAGTTGCATACTTTGGTTTCGTCAAATGTCACCAGTAAATGGGTGGACTATAAAGGCGATTACTAGGTATGTAACAAATTATGCTTAGGGATGTGAGTAATGTAGATGGGATCTATCCCTCCTATATGACGGGAGTGATATCATGATTCTTGATATAGTGAGACCACTAAGTGCATGGCCATGCCCAAATGAGTCAATATGAGATATTGAGCTCATTTGATTAGAGTAAGTCTACTTAGAGTTCAAGATATAGATTGTACAGAGGATGACACGGTCTATGCATCAATTGTTCAATCTAGATGTCATGGATAGACAAACATTGTCACATATTGTGAGAGTCATAATTAGTAGTCACAAAGGTGATGTTGGATCTCAACATTCTTGTAACTTGAGTAGCAATGATGTGTTGTTAGATACCGCTCATTGCTTATGTTTCTAAATCAGTTTAGGAGCATTGCCAATGTTACAAGAACCTATAGGGTCACACACAAAGGCCAATTAGATGGAGATTAGGTTAATATGATGGACCAAGAGGATTAGGTTCATGTGATGAACCAAATTCGATTAAGAGTAATCCAAATTAGACTAATTGAGTTGGACTCAATTTAATTCAAGTGTTGAATGAGTCTAATTTAGATTTGATTCATTGAGTCAATTTGATTCAAGTGTTGAATGAGTCTAATTTAGATTTGATTCATTGAGTCAATTTAAACTAATGAATAGAGATTCATTAAATTAAATTGACTTGAATCAAATGTTAGATTTGGTCAACCATGGGAGATAAGAGGTCAAGTTTGACTTGAATTGAGAGGGAAGATGAAGGCTCAAGTTTGACTTGACCAAATGCCACTTCATGGTGACATGGCATAGGGCCAGCCAATGATGATGTTCCACATCATCATGGACACATCATGGTGTACCCGTTCATGAGGAAGACCAAGAGCCATGGCTCTTGGTATTACTTGGATGTTTATAACCCTCATCAAAGTGGCCGACCAAATTGAATGAATGAGGGAGTTGATTGCTTCTTCTTCCTTATCCTATCTTCTTCTCTCCCACTCCTCCATGGTTGAAACCTCATAAGGGTGATAGCACACTCTAAGTGGTTCTCTCCACCCTTTTGTCTGTGTGGATACGTGTAGAGGAGTGTACACTTGACACTCTACGAGATCCGACAATCTTTTGGACGAGCGAGATAAGCGAAGGGCATCGGTACAAGGGTAACGTTCTTCCCATGTAGATCTAAGATAGATATAGTGTAGATAAATATGTACATGAATTTTTATTTATCTTCGCATGGATCCGTGGTTGGCTTCCGAGGTTTCTGCAATGCAAAAAGCGGTTTTTACGGCTTGGAGAGCCTAACAGTGGTATCAGAGCTACGACCGAAGCATGTACATGTTTGTATTTGTAATTTTTGTATTAGATAAAAAAATTACATGTCTTTAAGTTTCTGTAATTTTCTTAATTTTATAGATTTTGTGAGTATTTTTCTCGTTGAGTCGAAGCAACAAGTGTTTGGACACTTGTAGGCTTCCACCACTGAGAAAAACTCTCTGAAATGGCAAGGTCTCATTTTTGTTTTTTTGGGACAGAGACTTAAGGCATTGTAAGACAAGTTTGGGACACTTGCAAGATTCATTTTGTGAGAAGAGCCACTCCGCCTAACCTCGCAAGGGGCATTGTCCCGCGATCGCGCTCAAAAATCGCTTAGCGGAACTGCTGTGGAGTTGTGACTCATAAAATTGAAAAAAAAGGTAGGAAAATTATAGAAATTTATGTAAAATACATAATTTAGAATTATATATGATATTGTGATTGTCATGGCCCAAAACCCCCAATGTGATAAAATTGTGTTGTAATTCATAATACGGCTTGCATATCGTTTTTAGTGTTGTATATGATATGTGACCTGCGCGGCGTGCCTCCCTTATTATATTCCTGTTGTAAATAGATTTTAGACTCAAATATAACTCGAGTTTCATGTTTGTAATGTACAAAATGAAGCAGTGGAAGGTCCACTAGTAGACGGAGTTACGAGGAGGGTGCCGACGACACATGGCGGTCAAAGGAGGCGCTTGGAGAAGCTGCTAACCCTAGGTTGACCGTCCGATCTTCTCATTGGCTTGAGAAGATCGAAGTAGGGCCATGACCTCAACACAAATTAATTAATTAGTATATATATATATATATATATTTGTTTTTTCTTGTATGTATGTGATGCATGCTAGTATAGGGTAATTAATGTCTTAATGCGTATATGATACACATTCACGATTAGGTTAGATCTTAATCAAGTCAACTCGAAATGCCTACCAAGTTTTGATACCCATCACTACCTCGATCATTTATTGTTGTTGAATCTGCCAAAGCAGAGCAATCAATATTATCTTGGTAGGGTGCGGAGGGACAATCTTGGTCCTACCTATCAAAGCTTGGGAGAGAATAAGCTCAATTAGATTGAGTGAAACTAGTTAACTCAATTGGATCAGGTAAAACTATAGGCATATTCCAACGGTTGGAAAGATAGGATAAGATCACATTTACACTAAATCTTGGGTGATTTAGCTAAAGCTAACTCAAGTTTTTTTTTTTTGTAAATGTGGATCTTGATCTTATAAACAAGAGTTGCATATAGATTTAATTGGTAATTTGTTACCTACCAATCATACTAAGTCTTGGGCAATTTAGCCAAAGCTAACTCATGGCGTAGTATGATGTGGATCTTGTCCCACGAGAATCATAGCTAGTTGGTATGAATCTAATAGTGTGGTTTGACCACATCCATGACTTGATTCTACAAAAGTCCTTTAATTTAGTGGGAGCATCATTTAATTAAAGGCCTTATTAAATGATAAATGGAATATGATATTTACTTTCTACATTATTTATGTTGTAGATTGTCATGTCGTCAAACATGAACACTATCTCCCTGTGTTTTATCCTTGAAAAGGACAAGCTCAATGGAGCTAATTTCCTGGACTGGTACAGGAATTTGAGAATTATTCTCAAACAAGAAAGAAAATCAGATGTCTGGCACCATTCAAGCACCACCGCCATGCCTGAAGCTAGAGATGCTTACAAGAAGCACCTAGATGATGCATTAGATGTGTCATGGCTCATGCTCACGACCATGAACTCTGAGCTTCAGAAGCAACACGAATTGATGAATTCTTTTGATATGGTTGAATATCTTCATCAACTGTATCAAGGATAAGCAAGGCATGAGAGATTCGAGATCTCTACGGTGCTATTTCAGTGCAAGATGCAAGATGGGACTCTCGTAGGTCCATATGTATTCAAGATGATTGGGTACATAGAAAACCTACAGAGGTTGGGATTCCCACTTGGCCAAGAACTGGCCACTGACTTGATCTTGCAATCCTTGCCAGAAAGTTACAATCAATTTTTCATGAATTACAACATGAATGAAATTGATAAGTCATTGCCTAAGATGCTTAGCATGTTGAGAACTGCTGAGCTTAACCTTAAGAAGGCAAAGCCAGACTCCATTTTAATGGTGCAAAAGAAGAAAGGCAAGGGCAATCCTAATTGTAAGGGAAAGTCCCAAGCCAAGGGCAAAGGCAAGGCACTGAAACCTAAAGGAGGGGTTGCCAAGGATGGTGAATGCTACCACTGCGGTCAGACCAGTCACTGGAAGCGGAACTGCAAAGGATACCTAGAAGATCTTAAGAAGAAGAGAAGTGAGACTTTTACTTCAAGTATATATGTTATAGAAGTCAATCTATCTATTTCTTCATCGTGGGTATTTGATACCGGATGTGCTTCTCACATTTGTACTAATGTACAGGCACTGAGAAATAGCAGAGAATTAATGAAGGACGAGGTATACCTATGAGTAGGCAATGGAGCAAGGGTTGCTGCGTTGTTGTAGGAACTTATTTTCTATCTCTGCCCTCAGGGCTTGTACTAGAATTAGATGAATGTTGTTATGTGTCTGCTCTCACAAAGAACATCATTTCAGTTTCTTGTTTAGACAAGAAAGGCTTTTCATTTATAATAAAGAACAAATATTGTTCCATTTTTTTAAATGATATGTTGTATTGTAGTGCACCTCTGATGAACGAACTCTACATTCTAGACTTAGAGAACCCCATCTATAACATAAGTACCAAAAGGTTCATGTCAAATGAGTTGAACCAAACCTATCTCTGGCATTGTCGGTTAGGTCACATAAATGAGAGTAGCTTATCCCAGCTCCATAAGGATGGGTTGCTGGACTCATTTGATTTTGAATCATATGAGACATGCAAGTCTTGCCTTCTAGGCAAGATGACCAAGACTCCCTTTAATAGACACAGTGAAAAAGCAACAGACTTGTTAGGACTTATACATAGTGATGTGTGTGGCCCTTTAATTGTTGCTGTTAGAGGTGGTTATAGGTACTTCATTACATTTACTGATGACTTCAGTAGATATGGTTATGTGTATCTGATGACACATAAGTCAGAATCCTTTGAAAAGTTCAAAGAATTCAAGAATGAAGTACAAAAACAACTTGGCAAGAGTATTAAGATACTTCGATCAGATCGAGATGGTGAATACCTTAGCCATAAGTTTTGTGATTATCTAGCTGAGTGTGGGATTCTATCCCAACTCACTCTTTCTGGAATACTACAGTGGAATGGTGTATCCGAAAGGAGTAATCGTACCCTTTTAGATATGGTACGATCTATGATGAGTCACACATATCTTCCTATATCCTTTTGGGGATATGCTCTAGACATAGCAGTCTTCACACTTAACCGTGTTCCATCCAAAGTTATGATAAAGACACCATATACGATATGGACATGGAAAATCCCAAGATGTCTTTCATGAGGATTTGGGGTTGTGAGGCTTACGTTCGATGTCAAGTCTTAGACAAACTGGGACCCAAATTTGATAAGTGTTATTTTGTTAGATATCCCAAGGAAACGAAGGGATATTACTTCTACATTCCCAGTCAGCACAAAGTATTTGTGGCAAAGACTTGGGTATTTCTAAAAAGGGACTTTGTTTATAGAAAAACTAGTGGGAGTATGTTCGATCTTGAAGAAATTCAAGATATGGACCATAGAACTGAGGCCTTGATGGAGGTTGAATTGGAACCACAAAGTGTTGTGGATGATGAGATTGTTGCACAAAGAGTTGTGGAACAACAACCTATTCAAGTAGACCTACCTTTCGTAGGTCTGATAGGGTACGTCGTCAACCTGAGAGATACTCATTTCTCTTGTTTGACCATAATGACATTATGCTCATTGAGAATGAGCCCACCTCCTATCAGGAAGTTGTGATGAGCCCAGATTCTGAGAAATGACTAGAGGCCATGAGATCCGAGATGGAATCCATGTACACCAACCAAGTATGGACTTTGGTTAATCCACCTGAAGGTGTCAAACTCATTGGGTGTAAGTGGCTCTTTAAGAGATAGACTAACATAAATGGACTTATGCATACCTATAAGGGTCGATTGGCAGCTAAAGGCTTCAAGCAAATTCATGGTATTGACTATGATGAAACCTTTTCTCTAGTTGCGATGTTTAAGTCCATTCGGATCATGCTTGCTATTGCAGCATACCACGATTATGAGATCTGGCAGATATATGTCAAAACCGCATTTCTGAATGGAAACATGCTCAAGGATGTGTACATGACACAACCTGAGGGTTTTGTAGATCCACAATATACTAGCAAAGTATGCAAGCTACAAAGGTCCATTTATTGGCTAAAACAAGCTTCTTGGAGTTGGAATCTTCGATTCGATGATGCGATCAAACAGTTTGGTTTCATCATGAATGAAGATGAACCCTGTGTCTACAAGAGGGTTAATGGGAACACAGTTGTCTTCCTTGTATTGTATGTGGATGACATACTACTCATTGGGAATGACATTCCTTCGCTACAGTCTGTAAGACTTGGCTGGGAAATTGTTTCTCAATGAAGGACTTAGGTGAAACAACCTATATTCTAGGCATCAAGATCTATAGAGATAGATATAAGAGATTGCTTAGCCTAAGTCAGAGTACATATATTGACACTGTATTAATACGGTTTGCCATGCAAAATTCCAAGAAGGGATTTCTACCGATGTCACATGGTGTGAGTCTTTTGAAGACTCAAAGTCCCTCTTCTAGAGACGAGAGATATCACATGGATAAGATCCCTTATGCATCTTCCATAGGATCTATCATGTATGTCATGCTATGTACTCATCCTGATGTCTCGTATGCTTTGAGCATGACGAGCAGATACCAGTCAGATCCAGGTGAGTGTCACTGGATAGCGGTCAAGAATATTCTTAAGTACTTGAGAAGGAATAAAGAATATTTCTTTATATTTGGAGGCCAAGGGGAACTAGCTGTAAAGGGTTACAGTGATGCCAGCTTCCAAACTGATAAGGATGATTATAGATCGCAGTCAAGGTTCGTGTTTTGCTTGAATGGTGGCGCTATGAGCTGGAAGAGTTCGAAGCATGACACAATTACTGATTCTACAACAGAGGCCGAGTATATTGCTGCATCAGAAGCAGCAAAGGAGGCAGTTTGGATTCGCAAGTTCATTACTGAGCTTGGGGTGGTTCCTACCATAGCAGATCCATAGCGCTCTATTGTGACAACAATAGAGCGATTGCGCAGGCTAAGGAACCTCACTCACACCAGAGAAACAAACACATACTACGACACTTCCATCACACTAGAGCATTGGGTATTAGATACTACAGTTATTAGCACTAATGCTAGTGGGAGATTTGTAGTGAAAGCCCTAGAGTCGATCATGTGATGTTTATTGTATGGACTTGTTGTATCATATTTCTATATATATTTATAAAGTCATTTATTTAAGGTTATTATACTTACTTGTATTGGTGCCAAATAACTAAGTATAATAGCATCCTTGAGTAAAATGTTATTATCTATATCAATCGATTGGTTAAATTGATAATGAGATGGTATAGAGAATACTACTCTTAATCATTCCTAGTCAAGTATTAATATTCAGGGACAATATTAATGTGAAGAGACTAGCATATGGGTCAACTCGATGACTTGATCTCATAAGCCATGGATATGAGATATCAAGTTGACAAATGGGTATGCATTAGAGAAAGTATACTGAATGACCCGCCATGAGAAAGTATCATGGATTGTTATATGAGTATCATATACTTTCTCATGTGACTATTAGTATGACTATTAGTCCTTGGACCCGAAGTCACCATGGTTCCCTATATAAAGAGTTGCATACTTTTGTTTCGTCAAACGTCACCCATAAATGGGTGGACTATAAAGGCGATTACTAGGTATGTAACAAATTATGCGGAGGGATGTGAGTAATGTAGATGGGATCAATCCCTCCTATATGAAGGGAGTGATATCATGATTCTTGATAGAGTTAGACCACTAAGTGCATAGTCATGCCCAAATGAGTCAATATGAGATATTGAGCTCATTTGATTATAGTGAGTCTACTTGGAGTTCAAGATATAGATTATACAGAGGATGACACGGTCTATGCCTCAATTGTTCAATCTAGATGTCAGGGATAGAGGAACATTGTCACATATTGTGAGAGTCATAATTAGTAGTCACAAAGGTGATGTTGGATATTAACATTCTTGTAACTTGGGTAGCAATGATGTGTTGCTAGATACCGCACATTGCTTATGTTTCTAAATCAGTTTAGGAGCATTGCCAACGTTACAATAACCTATAGGGTCACACACAAAGGGCAATTAGATGGAGATTAGGTTCATAATGGACCAAGAGGATTAGGTTCATATGATGAACCAAATTGAATTAAGAGTAATCCAAATTAGATTAATTGAGTTGGACTCAATTTTATTCAAGTGTTGAAAGAGTCTAATTTAGATTTGATTCATTGAGTCAATTTGATTCAAGTGTTGAATAAGTCTAATTTAGATTTAATTCATTGAGTCTATTTAAACTAATGAATAGAGATTCATTAAATTAAATTGACTTGAATCAAAGTTTAGATTTGATCAACCATGGAAGATAAGAGTTCAAGTTTGACTTGACTTGAGAGGGAAGATGAAGGGTCAAGTTTGACTTGACCATATTTCACATCATGGTGACTTGGCATAGGGCCGGCCAATGATGATGTTCCACATCATCATGGATACATCATGGTTTTCCACCTCATGAGGAAGACCAAGAGCCATGGCTCTTGGTATTACATGGATGTTTATAAGCCTCATCAAAGTGGCCTGCCAAATTGAATGAATTAGGGAATTGATTACTTCTTCTTCCTTCTCCTATCTTCTTCTCACCCTCTCATCTAGGGCCGAAACCTCCTAAGGGTGCTAGCACACTCTAAGTGGTTCTCTCCACCCTTTTGTCCGTGTGGATACGTGTAGAGGAGTGTACACTTGATACTCTACGAGATCCGGTAATCTTTTGGACGAGCGGGATAAGCGAAGGGCATCACTACAAGGGTAACGTTCTTCCCATGTAGATCTAAGATAGATCTAGTGTAGATAAACATGTACATGAATTTTTATTTATCTTCGCACGGATCTGTGGCTAGCTTCTGAGGTTTCCGCAACACAAAAAGTAATTTTTATGGCTCGGAGAGTCTAACATGCGGGAGCACTTTCAGCGGATCAAGGAGTTCTACGGTGTGACCTGTGTCCATTTTTAGGAGGAGGCTGCCCATCGCCAGGAGAAGGCTATTGGGATGTATACTGAAAGCCAAGTCATTGTATGAACATATTTATTTTTGAAATAACAATCAAATGATCATTTTTTGCATTTTATGGTTATGTATATTGTCTGATACATTACATTGTAGATAACATGATGTGTGGTGTCACACAGAAGATCATGTTATCAGTTGCTTGTAGAGTATAAGTTGAGGCTCACAACTAAGATGGTTTTGGACAAACCATTGGCATCGTTGTAGTGTAATTTTGTATTGGTTTATCTTGACCATAGAATTACACTAGTACACTTTGTGTGTATTAAGCAGGACCGATTTAGAGGTGATGCAATTTATTGTTGACTACATAATTGAATCAGACCACGGATATTATGGTGTACATACTCTTAATCCCTATATAATAATGGGCACGTGTATTAATATTTATTTCTTTGATTTACCAATGGGCGAGATTTATGGATTAAATCGATAGGCTCGATAAGTTGGGAAATAATATTATTTATATGGTGTGTCATTGATTATAGGAGGAAACCGTGCCTTATATATTAGGATGATGATGTCCCCTTGAGGTGCTCTTAAGGATCATCATGAAAATCCTGCAGGTGGACTTGGTCCTGCATTATGATAAGGTTGAGTAGTACTACTCATGGAGTTAGATATTGATTAATTAATTGTCAGTAAATTAATTAGTTAAAGGACATTCGGTATCTTAACATGGGGAGACATTTATACAATTAATATATAGAGCCCATATTTAATTATAGGGGTTAGTGAGGTAGATCAATGATAATCCTCTAGTGGAATGGATTATCATTAATGGATCGGATTTTATGTGGGTCAGATCCATTGGGTGACCAAAATCCAACTCCTCCTGATGGTTCCTATCGTAGCCTATTAAAAACCTCATGAAGCCTAGATCCAACGGACACGATTAAAAGGTGGCTTGGACAAAATCTATAAATAATGGTCCAAGACTTGGGCGGCAAGATGGTTTTTTGGATGCTAGGGTTTGCTTCCAAGGCTTTGGGTGGCAAGCAAAGAAGAAGCTTTAGGGTTTGGAGTTGCCTTGGGCGGCGGCAAGAAATTGAGGAGGTTTAGGGTTTGAGTTTTCCTTCTCTTCCTAAGGTTTGCCGGTGCCTCTTCTTCATCCCTTTAGGGTCGATGCTCATTCTTTGAAGCTTGGTCGGCAATTCTTCTTCCTTTATTTCTCTTTGCCCAGTGGCAACAAGAATTCTTCTTTTGGCCGACGCCCATATCCCTTCTTCCTCTCCTTGGCTGACGGCAACAATCAAGTTAGGTGGCTTGGTGGTCGGCACTAGTTACGAGAAGAAGATCTCGGTTATATTCCCTTGTTCGGAGCGAACAAGGAAGGGAAGACGCGATCTAGGAGGCTTCAACTCTTGGAGGATCGTTGCCCAAACAATGTCCAAGAGGAGGATAGGTCATACGATAGAAGATCAAGAGGTAAACAAGAGGTATAATTATTGTTTAAGTTTCTTTCTTGTTCTACGCAATTTGTATGTAATTGTATGTGGCTAATTTACTTGGACCCCGAAAATAAACACAAAAACCGGTAATCCGTACATCATCTATTCTACGGCTAATCGAGGAAAAGAGTTAGGTTGCTTGAACAATAAGTTTGTTCAAGAGACCACTCGAATCGAATAACACGATGATGGATCGTTTGCTTGGGTAATCCGTCTTCGTTAAGCAGTAATTTATTTAATCCAAAGATGTAGATAGGATTGTCATGCACAAGCACCCAAGTTGAAGTGGGAAGCAAAGTTTCTCCCTTCAAGTGGTATCAGAGCCACGGTTTCTAGTTTTGTGTGTTTAGGATTCGATTACTTTTATGCACTTATCATATATTTTGTGTGTCAAATAATAGTAGGTTGTGCATATGCTATCTTTTTGGTTGCAGGCATAAGATCCAACTATTATGGCCATATGTGTGTGTATGTGATTGTATATGTGTAATTCTAATATTATTTTAATCCTCGAGGTTGACGAGACTAGTATTTAATTTTTATAATTAAGTATGACATTGTTTAGCCACTCTTTTATTTTAGTTTACTTTCGATCTAGATTTCATGTACACTCCTTGTGGAGTATAGGATCGATGAATGTAAATTAAAATAATTATTCTCAGCTCGGATCTCCGGATGGCTTGTACATGGTGTATGAAAGAGCGGACGAGATGGCGACACGATGGGAGCATATTGGAAAACAAAAGCCATAATAGTTGGAAAATATTTTTTTTCATATTTATTGCCTCTTGTTTGATATGCATGTTGTGTGCTTGGAAAATTCCTCATTTTAAATTACTAAGTGGGAGAGGGATATTTTTTTAAATTCCCATGGCCTCCATTACAATTTGACATGTGATGCAAACAAACTTACGCGTCAGCTCTGAGTGCCTTCCTCCTCATCGAATGAGTTTATTTTGCAAATCACTACGTCAAATATGGTTGTAAGAAATTATTTAGGAGTGTGTGTACTTCCCCATCGGAAGACACATAATCTGAGATAATTGTCTTAATACAAAGTAATGGTGAACACTTAGATGCAAATAAAAGTATCCTCCCCATCGGAGTCACTGAACTAACTATTAATTTTATTTGTCAAAAATTAAGGTTAATAGGATAATAAAATTAATGGGTAAAAACTCCTCTTACAAATGATGAATTCGTATACGTCCACACTATCGTGGCATATAATATTCTCGGTGTTTTGAGGTGTTGGTTGATTTTAAAACTTTATTGTTTGAGGAATCAATAATTTTTTGAAATATAATGTTTTGATCTATGTGATTCTTAGGTTTTTCAAAAATGACTTTCAACCCACTTGCTGTGATACTAAAGGAAAATAAACTAACTAGACCTAACTATGTGGATTGGAAAAGGAATTTGGATATAGTCTTGACTGCTGAGGAGTACAAGTATGTACTTCTCAAAGAGTATCCTCCTAAGCCTGCGAATGATTCTGGAGAAAAAAAGAAAGAGAGTTATAAGAAGTGGATCATGGCTGATGAGATGGCGTGGTGTTACATTTTGGCTTCTATGTCAAATGTATTGCAACATCAGCATCAGGCCATGTCTACTGCTTATGACATGATGCTCAATCTCAAGGAACTTTTCGAACACCTGAATCGGGCTGCTAGGCAGGAAGCCATGAGGAACTTGATGACGACCACCATGATTGAGGGAACACCCGTGAGGGATCATGTTCTCAAGATGATGGCTCATTTGAATGAGCTAGAATTCCTTGGAGCTAAGATCGATGGGGAAACCCAGGTCTAAATCATTCTCCATTCTCGACCTAAGAGTTTTGAGCAGTTTCACCTCAACTCCAACATGAATAAGAGGTTGTATTCGTTGGCGAAGCTTTTGACAGAACTCTCGGCGGCAAAGGAACTTTTTCGTCAGAGTTCTTAGGTTTTGGTTGCCCAGAAGGTTTCTACTTCTAAGCCAAAAGGCAAGAAGAAGAAGAAACAAGGCGCAGCAAAGTTGGTGGGAGGATCTCAGGGAGGAGTGAAGAAGCCGAAAGGCAAGTGCTTCACTTGTAAGCAGACTAGACATTGGAAGAAGGACGGCCCCAACCAGAAGACAAAACAAAGGTATATCTTTTGGTTTAGTCGTTGAAACATATTTAGTGGTGTTATCTACTGGTACCTGGTGTGTAGATATGGGAGTCACTGATCATGTCTGTAATTCTTTTCAAGGGTTCCAGGACACCAAACGACTGGATGAAGGGGAGATTACCATCTACATGGGTAATGCTACGAAGGTGGCAGCTATTGCAGTGAGAGATGTTTATTTATCTTTTGATAAAAATAAAACTTTGGTTCTAAGAAATTGCTTTATGTACCTTCATTTAGAAAGAATTTAATTTCAGTTTCTAAATTGTTTTTGGATAGATATTCTATTTCTTTTAATGATAGAGTTGTTATAAAAAGGAATAGGGAGATTATCTATTCTAGTGCGTTGGTAGGTAATTTATATACACTTGAACCAAAACCTCCCACGATGCAAATAGAAATAAATAACTCATCTTTTAAATCTTATAAGAGAAAAGAACCTTCAAAAATGAACCAAACATATCTTTGGCATCTAAGCTTAGGTCATATTAACCTAAGTAGAATTCAAAGGTTGATAGTCGATGGACCTTTGGGTTCATTAGTGGTGGAAGATTTCCCAACCTTCGAATCTTGCTTGGAAGGTAAAATGACCAAGAGGCCTTTTAAGGCCAAGGGGTATAGAGCCAAAGATGTGTTGGAATTGGTTCATTCTGATTTGCGCGGTCCTATGTCTATCCAGGCTAGAGGTGGTTTTGAATATTTCGTCTCTTTTATAGATGATTATTCAAGATATGGATACATTTACTTGATGCGCCACAAGTCTAAATGCTTTGACAGGTTCAAAGAATTCAAGATTGATGTGGAGAAACATCAAGGTAAAAGTATCAAGACACTACGATCTGATCGTAGTGGTGAGTACCTCTTGGGAGAGTTTAAAAATTACTTATCAGAGGCTGGGATTCAATCCTAATTGTCTTCACCTGGCACACCCTAGTAGAATGGTGTAGCGGAGCAAAGGAATAGGACTCTTATGGAGATGGTTAGATCGATGATGAGTTATTCTGAGTTACTAGATTCGTTATGGAGGTATGCTCTAGATACGACAATGTATATTCAAAACTTGGTACCATCTAAATCAGTGCCTTCTACTCCCACATAATTGTGGACTGGGCGAAAGCCTAGTCTGAGACATATTCGGATATGGGGAAGTCCAACACATGTGCTGAAGGCAAATGTTGGTAAGTTGGAACCTCATACAGAAGTGCTCTTGTTCGTAGGCTATCCTAGAGGAACGAAAGGTGATTTGTTCTATAGTCCTAGAGATCAAAGGGTGATCGTTAGTAGAATGCTTGATTTTTAGAGGAAGACTATGTGATGAACCACAAGCCCATGAGCAAGATTGTTATGGAGGAATTGAGAGGGGAAGTCACTACTTCAGTACCATCGGTACAAGAGTATATACTACAAGTGACTACAACGCGTGTCACAGAGGATACACAGGTGATACCTCATCGTAGTGGGAGGGTTGTTAGAAAACCTGATATATTTATGTTCTTGGGAGAATCTTATGATTTGGTCCTTAGCGAACATGAAACTGATCCCTGGACATATGATGAGGCAATCCAAGATAAAAATGCGGTATCTTGGCAGAGTGCAATGAATTCTGAGATAGAATCTATGGATTCAAATCAGGTCTGGGAGCTAGTAGAACCACCCAATGGTGTAAAAACCATTGGATGCAAGTGGATCTACAAAAGAAAGAGAGGAATAGATGGGAAGGTTGAGACCTTCAAAGCAAGGCTTGTTGTGAAAGGGTATACTCAGAAAGAGGGTATCGATTATGAGGAGACCTTTTCGTCGGTAGCCATGCTTAAGTCTATCCAGATTCTCTTGTCTATTGCTACTCATATGGATTATGAGGTGTGGCAGATGGATGTCAAGACAACTTTCCTTAATAGAAGTATTGAGGAAAACATCTATATGGAGCAACCAGAGGGATTCATTGCAAAGGGCAAAGAGCATCTTGTGTGCAAGCTTAATCGGTCCATTTATCGATTGAGGCAAGCTTTGAGATCTTGGAACATCCGCTTTGATGAGGTAATCCAGTCTTATAGATTTATTCAAGGTCCGGATGAGTCTTGTGTATACAAGAGATGTGACGGAAACATAGTGGTATTTCTTGTACTATACATAGATGACAGTTTGCTAATTGATAACAATGTCAAAGTGTTATCAGACGTAAGGGTATGATTGTCCAAACAATTTGATATGAAGGACTTGGGAGAAGTGGGACACTTCCTTGGGATCAAGGTTATAAGGGATCGCAAGAAAAGGATGTTGTGCTTATCTCAAGCTTCATACATAGACACTATTTTGGCTCGTTTTAGCATACAGAACTCCAAGAAAGGTTTTCTACCTTTTAGGTATGAAGTACCTTTATCTAAAGAGATGTGTCCTAGAACATCAAAGGAGATAGAGGAGATGAAGGTGGTGCCTTATGCTTCGATGGTAGAAAGCCTCATGAATGTTATGTTATGTACAAGGCCGGATATCTTCTTTGTCGTGGGCATGATTAGCAGATATCAGTGTAATCACAGATAGGGACATTGGACAGTAGTAAAGCATATATTGAAGTACCAGAGAAGGACTAGGGATTATATGTTAGTATACCAGACAGATCAATTACTCATTATGGGTTACACAGATTTTGACTTCCAATCGAATAGAGATAACAGTAAGTCTACCTCGGGTTTTGTGTTTACTTTGGGAGGTGGAGCCATTGTATGGAGCAGTGTCAAGCAGAAATGCGTGGCGGACTCTACCATGGAAGCTGAGTATGTGTCAACCTCTAAGGTAGCCAAAGAAGCTATATGGCTCAGGAACTTCTTGATGAACTTGGATGTGATTCCTGGTTTGCCCAGAACTATCACAATTTATTGTAATAACAATGGTGCAGTTGCAAACTTAAAGAAACCACGAGCCCATAAGGCAAGTAAACACATAGAGCGCAAGTACCACCTGATACGAGAGATCGTAAAGTGAGTAGAAGTTGTTGTCGCCCAGATTGCATCAGAGGATAACCTGGCAGATCCTTTCACTAAGGCCCTTCAAGCGAGAGCTTTTGATAGTCATGTGGAGGGAATGGGAATTAGATGTATGACACTTTGATGGCAGCATAGTCTTTTAGTATAAGTGGGAGATTGTTGGGATGTATATTGAAAGCTTAGCCTTTGTATGAACATATTTATTTTTAAAATAAGAATCACATGATCATTATTTGCATTTTATGGTTATGCATATTGTCTGATACATTACATTGTAGATAACATGGTGTGTGGTGTCACACAGAAGATCATCTTATCAGTTCCTTGTAGAGTATAAGTAGAGGCTCACAACCAAGATGGTTTTAGACAAACCATTGGCATTGTTGTAGTGTAATTAGGTATTGGTTTATCTTGACCATAGAATTACACTAGTACACTTTGTGTGTATTGAGTAAAACCGACTTAGAGATGATACAATTTATTGCTGACTACATAATTGAATCATACCTAAGATATTATGGTGTACATGCTCTTAATCCCGATATAATAACGGGCACATATACTTAATATTTATTTCATTGATTTACCAATGGGCGAGATTTATGGATTAAATCGATAGGTTCGGTAAGTTGAGAAATAATATTATTTACATGGTGTGTCGTTGATTATAGGAGGAAACTATATCCTATATATTAGGATGATGATGTCCCCTTGTGGAGCTCATAATGATCATCATATAAATCCTACAGGTGGACTTAGTCCTGCATGATGATAAGGTTGAGTGGTACTACTCATGGAGTTAGATGTTGATTAATTAATTGTCAGTAAATTAATTAATTAACGGACATTCGATATCTTAAACACTGGGAGACATTTGTACAATTAATATATGGAGCCCATATTTAATTATAGGGGTTGGTGAGGTAAATCAATGATAATCCTCTAGTGGAATGGATTATCTTTAATGGATCGAATTTTATGTGGACTGGATCCATCGGGTGGCTAAGATCCAACTCCTCCTCATGGACCCTATCGTAGCCTATTTAAACCCTCATGAAGCCTAGATCCAACGGACATGATTAAAAGGAGGCTTGGGGAAAATGTATAAATAAAGGTCCAAGGCTTGGGTGGCAAGATGGTTTTTTGGATGCTAGGGTTTGTTTCAAAGGATTTGGGCGGAAAGAAAAGAAGAAGCTTTAGGGTTTCGAGTTGGCTTGGGCGGCGGCAAGAAGTGGAGGAGATTTTGGGTTTGAGTTTTCCTTCTCTTTCTAAGGTTTGTCAACGCCTCTTCTTCATCCCTTTAGGGACGGTGCTCATTCTTTGAAGCTTGGCTGGTAGTTCTTCTTCCTTTATTTCTCTTTGGCCGGCGGCAACAAGAAT
Source organism: Wurfbainia villosa (assembly GCA_025175895.1). Lineage (NCBI taxonomy): Eukaryota > Viridiplantae > Streptophyta > Magnoliopsida > Zingiberales > Zingiberaceae > Wurfbainia > Wurfbainia villosa. Next base: position 28,312,446 of record CM045992.1, on the reverse strand, counting down.
TCTTCTCTTGGTCGGCGCCCATATCCCTTCTTCCTCTCCTTGGTCGGTGGCAACAATCAAGTTAGGTGGCTTGGTGGTAGGCACTAGATAGGAGAAGAAAATCTTGGTTATCTTCCCTTGTTCGGAGCGAACAAGGAAGGGAAGGCGCGATCTAGGAGGCTTCAACTCTTGGAGGATCATTGCCCACACAACGTCCAAGAGGATGATAGGTCATACGATAGAAGATCAAGAGGTAAACAAGAGGTATAATTCTTGTTTAAGTTTCTTTCTTGTTCTAAGCAATTTGTATGTAATTGTATATGGCTAATTTACTTGGACCCCAAAGATAAACACAAAAATTGGTGATTTGTACATCATCTATTCCGCGGCTAATCGAGGAAAAGAGTTAGGTTGCTTAAACAACAAGTTTGTTTAAGAGACCACTCGAATCGAATAGCACGATGATGGATCGGTTGCTTGGGTAATCCGTCTTCGTCAAGGATTAATTTTTTTAATCCAAGGATGTAGATAGGATCGCCATGCACAAGCGACCAAGTTGAAGTGGGAAGCAAGGTTTCTCCCTTCAGAGGCTACATACCGCCAGGAGGTTATGTAACACATGCGTGACATGCAGGCACATTGGGCCAGGGAGGTGGAGCACAGATCAACCGTTGCATCCACCAGTTCCTAGATCGACCACTGGTACATGTGGCATCAACGACTGATCACCAGATTTTCCCAGAAGCCTGACATGTTGAGACTACCAGACTTCTCACCTCGACCGCCATATTAGAGGTACTTGTTCGCTTAAGTCTGGGGGGCCCAAATTTTGATATATCTTTCTTCCATCAGTAGTTTATTTCTTGAAATTTAAGTCTAGTTGTAGTTTGTATATATTTGTCCATGCATAGAGTGTTTATTTTCCTTTTAGCACTTAGTTTTTGCCATTTTTAAGCTACCTCAGTAATGTTTTTAAAAGTTCTTCATGAATTTCTTCCATGTTATAGATAGCTTAACTTCATTTATCTTTGCGTATTTTGTTTTAGTTGCTTTAATGAATGTTCTAGACTTACACTTGTTAGCTTTTGTCTTTCACTTTCACTGGATGAATATTTTGAAAGGAAAAATCGAGTACATATATAGTTATGATTCATCCTAGTAGTCTAGTACTTTAGAATCCATAGGTGACTCTAGATTTAGTATTTTAGTTACATGAGCTGCTCGGATCGTGTAAGCCCATTTGAAAAAAATTAAAATACCAGTGAGCTTGGAAGGAAGATTGTTCCTTGGAAGAAAAATAAAAAAAAAAGAGAAAAAAAAAGAGTTAAAAATAGTTGTCGTGGGTGGAAATGACTAGGTGCCTCTTTGAGACCGATTTAGGTTACTGGGGAAACACCTACCAATTTTCTCAATATCGAGCACGTCTTTGAGACTTTGTGCTAGATCTAGGGAACAACCCTCGCTTAGGGTAGGTAAGTGCCTAAAAGTTGGAGACCTTAGAAAAGCTATAGAATGACGACTTAACTCACTGTGAAACGAGTATCCCTTAAGAAAATTCGCTTAGCATATGCACGAAAAGCTAACTTAGTGAACTTTTAGAACATATCTATTTTGCTTTAATTGAAAATACCACTTGATAAATCCAGTTAACATGGTAAGTATGGAACAATACATTTTTAAAATTTCATGGAACTAAGGTTTGCTTGAGGATAAGCAATGATCTTAAGCTTGGGGGATTGATGTGAGTAAAACATATAGAGTTTTAGGAGTAGTTTTCGCAGACATCGCATTACATTTTATCCTTGTTTCATGCATATTCTACTCTATTTTGCATGCATTTCCTATTTTATAGTTCAGACATCTTCACTTGTTGCTTTTGTGTGCAGGACGACATTTTATAGGTGGAACAACACATTTTTAGAGCAAAAGAAAGGCATTCACCGGGTGGAACAGAGAAAGACATGGTCGATGGTGTGAATTCGACACGGTCATGTCCAAACCATGAAGCCAACAATCCCAATGCCCCACACAGTCGATCGTGTGGATTCCACATGACCATGTGGTGCTGGGCAATTTCGACGTGACTAGGGTTTTCGTGGGATTTATGAAGAGTCGGCTTCACGTTTATAAAAAGGAAGGTACACCTAAACCCAAGGGAGGAGGCCCGATGGCTACAACGACACTACGGTGCCCTGAAAAGCACTAGAGACTCACAATGAGGAGGAAGGAAGCGGCTCACGGACCGAAATATGCGCTCCAATGACAAATAAAATTACAAAGAGTACTGTGATTTCATTCTTAGACCTCTTTACATTGTAACGATTCATTCTATGATGCCTTGTGTCTATTCTCTTTCATCTATGGAGTAGATACTTCGATTCTTAGATTAGGGAGTAGCTTGTATACGTTGGACATGCTAGTTCGAATATATTTTCTGTTCATGAATTTATATTTTCAATGGGTGTTGTTTGGATTGATGAAAATTATGTTTTGATTCTATATCTAGTGTGCATAGCCAATACAAAGGGTGACGACCTTTGTATAAAAAACCTAGGAGAACCAGGAGGAACCTTACGGTCCTCCTCCGTCCGAAAATTGTAGATAGTAGAATATGATAGAGTAGGAAATGAAATACGTTCTGACTCTTCATAGGAATTATTAGGACATCCTTGTACCCAATAGCCTATCTTAGCAAAAGGACCAAAGTAGGAGAAATTAACTCTAGAAGGGTTGAGGGACGTTAGTGACATAGGGCTCCCAACAGTATCAACCTCTTGAGCTCTGATGATCTGAAAGGTAAACTTTGTTAGGAATAGGTAGTTCTTGGTAGAAGCAAAAGTTCATCGGGCAAATGTATGATGATCCTCCCACAAGATAGTAATTAGAGATCTAGAAAGCATTTAGTTGATAGCATGTTCCACGATGCACAAGTGAAACCAAAGTCCTAGAATCCTCTTAGTGAACTTCGAACCTACCTTCGCTTCCTCCGAGTGATACCATACTTGAATTAGGATTTTCGTCAACCTCGCAACCCTCTTCTTTAGGACATTCACTCCGAACAACGATATCCACTAGACAAACGGTACTCAAATCTCAGTCTTTATAGGATCGATAATCTTTTATTACTTGACGGCATCTGTGTACTTGTGGGCTTTGAGCGCAAGCGTACACTTCGAGTCATTGACGATTCCCATTGGATTTTTTAGGTCATGCTCATGTGCATCAGTGATGATGTATTATCTGTTGCTCCAGATATTGATGAATTTGTTGTTGTGGCAGATGATATGGATGATGATACTAGTGGCTTTGATTTACTTTGTGATGCTATTTTTTCCACTGATACTGAGATATCTACAGTGGAGGCAGGGTCTTAAAAATTGGTAGATGATGATGTTGATGAGTTGTCAGCTGCTCTTATTTGCAGTTTTATTGTAGATGATGTTTCAGAGGAGAGAGTTCCTATAGAATTTTTATGTTCAACTGTGCAACCACTTGATAAACCTAACCAAAATTATCCAGAAGATTTTGAGCATATTTCCATGGAAGTGGAGGATAGCTAGAGGCCCCAAACTAGACACTTCAATCACAGTCGGAGTCTCCAACAAGTATGTTGATGAAGACCCTAACATCCAATGCAATAATCTTGCCCCCATGCTAGAAATTTTTTTTGAATAGCCTTAGACCACCAGAGAAAATATACGAGGAGATAATCATATTAGAGGGAGAAGCATAGGACTATCCTTGCCACTTGAAGAAGGTGTTTTCTTCCACTCAGTCCATCACACCCCCGACATGGATGTTTAATCTGAATCTTCTTCACCCACCGAGAGGGGATTTATTTAAGAGCACTTGATAGCTATGTAACATGTCGCACTGCTACAATGTATCAAAACAAAATTTATAATTAAACCGAACCCCCTCGACACTAATGTAGCATAGAGATGACTCGGGTCGTCTCCCAACGAATGCAATCTGTAGAATGGTTTTTTTAGGATTGTTTCCATTATTGCTTGGGGTTTTCTAATGTAAATTGGGGGTTTGTGATTTGAGTTCTAACCTAAGATTACAAGGTAATTAAAATGCTAATCTAACAATGCAAGTAATTAAAGCATTTATCAAGTAAAGCAATGAAGGATTTAAAAGAACAAAACTATAAGAAGCATTAAATCAAACACCTAATGTGCACGAAAGTAAAACTACCATAAATGTAAGGAGAAATTTAACAAACAATTGACATGCATACAAATTAAAGTCCTCTATGCTAAAACAATAAAATAAATTATCAAATCAACCCAAGATAGGCCCGGTGAATGAACAAGTACCTCCGGCTAAGTCCAACGAAGCTCAATCGAGACTCTGCAAAGGTAGTGGATGTGGGATGGCACAAACTCCTGAATCCAGTAGCTTGATGGATGCTCCGAACTCTCGCGGATCCGATTGAGCTCGAAGAAGTGTCGTCGAGGTAGAACTCCTCATTGAATCTGAAAGAGAAGGTTGATGAGTTGTGGAGATGGAAGACGTCGCCGAAATCCCTCGATGAAGTGGCTCCTCCTCGAATCCATGGAGGAAAATAGATGGAATGGAGTTGGAGGCGGCTGCAAGGTCTCAAGTGAAGAAGAGATGTTGTTTTGTCCGACTTTTTTTGCTTTTAAACATGCTCCAATGCAAATTCTAGGTCCACAACATGGCCGTGCCTTTTGGCATGGCCAGGCTATGTCTTGTTCTGGAGAAAAAAAACACGGTGCTACAATAACTTGCTATAGTAACTTTGCTACAATAACTTCCCATTTTTTTCAATGTGCATTCCTCGATTTTCTCTTAAATGTCCTACAAAATAAAGTATATAACAAATTAGTGTTTAAGATATCAAATTAGCATGTATTTGCATTAAAGCTCTAAAATGATCCATATTTGTAAAATATGATAAATATGTCGAATTACCTATACGAATGGATCAAAATATCGAGGAATGAATATAAAATATCATTTCAAAATGAGAGTTATCAATTCCCCTCACTTATTCTTGCATGTCTCGTGCAAGTAAAGAAAACTAAGAAAATGGCAAAAGATACATTCCCCTAGTAATTCCCAATCATACATAGAAAATTGTGAAAGAAAGTTACCAAGGATTGTCAATTCTCAAAGACTCAAGCAATCACGGACTCAAATGTTACATAGGTTAACAAATAAGGGAACTTCAATCCATTATGAATAGACTGAGAATGACTAAGCCTCACAAGGTAAGTGGTGATTTCTCTCGCTCACATAAGCATGTAATAGTGGAGTTCACTCAAGCTAGTCTTTGTTCATGCACTACCATATGCTTGCTTCTCTTCTACTCTTCACCACTATTATATACATAATATTCCCCACAATATTTGAAGGCTTATTAGGAATGTAAGGGAAACATGAAATAACAGTAATGATAGTGTGTGTGTAAGAAAAAGAAATGAAAGAGAAACAAAATAGTGGAAGATATGGAAATAATGGAATGCTATATAGATGAGTACAAGAAAGCATTGCCATAAAAAATTTTCCAATCCAATAAACATGTAAACAACCCTTATCACATTCTTCAATATAAATCCACTCATGATATACAACAAATCTCTCAATGGTTGCAATAAAGGATGCCCATCACAAAAATACTATCACACATGAATAAAAAAAATGGCACAACATGTCAAAATTTTCACAATATATTTTTTTTATTTCATGGGCACCCAAATGTTTATTCTTTTTTTTTCAACTTCTTTGTTTTCAGCTTTTTTTTAATCCTTTTTTTTTCAAACTCTTTTTTTTCGACATGTAGTGCACTTTCTTATGCTCCAACATCAAGCTCAGCTAAAATGATAAGGAGCCTGGCTAGCTCATGGTGATCAAGCATGACTTACCTATGCTTACACTGAATTTCCTTGAGCTACTCCTCTCCCCCACACTTAACCTTTTGTCCATCCTGGGCAAAACACTCATCATAGAACATCCAAGTATTTCACATCTATAAATAGAAATGGAGAAGAAAGTAATGGAAGGAAAAAAAAATAGAAATGATGAACGACTAGAGTGTTATTCAATAAGCATGTGGCGACAAAAGAAGTTAAGAAAATAAAATGAGATTGCCTTCATAATAATCACACAAACATATTTTTGTGTGGTCTCAAAAGAATCAAAGCAAGTTCTAGAGTTATAATAACCATAAGTGCATGACTCACAAGCAATAAAAATTGGTCAATCCTCACTAGGTAAACAAAAATAATCAACTCAGTCTATCAACACAGAATCCATCACTAGGTAGTAACCACATGCAATCAAATAATCCATTCATGACAATAAATTTCAAAATTAAACAGTCAAATTTAACTAGATTTCATGACTTCTAAGAAGATATAAAAGAATGCATAGGGAATTTATCTCAAAATTTGATAAAACAAAAACTCACAAAGAAAACTTAACAACTAAAACAAAGATAGACAAAGTAAAACAAATGTATATACAAGGAAAAAGAAAGAGATGAACCAAACTCCCCTGAGTTCCTGGTGGTTGGAGGTGGTTCAGTAGTAGTAGCTAGGCTGGGATTGGAGTGGATCAAGTGGAAGTGAGCACCTTCTTTATGTGGTCTATGTCGTAAAGTCTATCTCCCTCCATCATCATCTTCTTGAAGGTTCTTCTAGGCGAATGAGAATAAATCCAGTGTAAAATCCAACCCAGAAGTAGAATAATCAAAGCTAAGAAGAGCTCCACTCCTTTCACTATTGTCTCCTTGAAGGTTATATCAGGTAGTCGAAGGCGATTTATTTGGAGCAACCAGTCTGGAAGCTGGATTGCTATATTTGGTGTTGGGTCTTGTTAAGTAGAAATATTAGAGGTTTAGGTTGTAATAGGAGTGTCTAGTCTAGGGCTCTCGAGCTATCCATCACTCCTATGGAAATCATCTTGATATCTTCAGAGCAATTCTGGTCAGTCTTATTAGGTAGTTGCACAGCTGAACATAACAATTCTATAGACATTGTCTCCTTTAAAACATCATCAACCTCAATATAAGTAACAATATCTGCTACATCTAAAATATCATGTGCAACATTAACAATATCACAAGCAGGAGTAACAGTATCATCTACAATAATATATGCACTCTTATCAACAATAACATCCACATCATCCACAACTTCATTATCATAACACATAGAAATATAGGAGTCTGGTAGAGCAGCAAAATCATAAACTTGGCTATCACGTACTCTACAATCCATCTCCTCTAGCACATTGATATCTAGATAAATGGTCTCCGATGAAGGTTGAATGAATCCTTGTGGTTTCATTTGCTAGGACTATTGTGAGATATTAAGCATTGGGATATTTTGGATCTCAAACAATGGCCTCTGGCATACTGGTAGGGTATGAAAATAATATTTTGAATTTGCATCCATGACCACAATAAGTTCTCTAGCCTGAGCAAGAGTCTTGTTGACTAGGGCCCCTCTACTAGCTACATCAAGCATACACCTGTCCATAGGAAATAATCCATCATAGAAGTGCAGGATGAGTAGATGATCACTAATTTAGTGATGGGGGCAACTAGCACATAATCTTTTGAATCTCTCCCAATACTCATATAGAGTCTCTCCTATCATTTTCTCAATACCACAATTGCTCTTTCAAATTTCTATGGTCTTGGATGCAGGGAAAAACTTTTCCAAAAAGGCTTTCTTCATTTCACTCCAACATGTAATATATCCAGGAGGAAGATAATAGATCCAATCCTTTGCTCTATCTGATAAAGAGAATAAAAATACTCTGAGCATAATGTCTTCCTGTGATATACCTCGTGGCTTTATTGCTAAGCATACCATATGAAATTCTTGCAAGTGCCTAATTAGATCTTTGCTAGAATGACCATGGAATTTCGGAAGCAAATGTATAATTTCAAAGAGTTCAACATTCACATTTAATTTAGGAAATTGAATGCAAAAAGATTGACAAGCAACACCTGGAGCGGTGAGTTCCCTGATAGTTTTGTTAATCCTTGAATCATAAGCCTGATGAAAGCCTCCTAATCTCTGATAATTGGGATCCATGATTAAAAAAATTTCCTATTTTTATCCTGAAACACTGGCAAATTAAATCAAAAGATACAAGAATCATGCAAAAATAACACATGGATAAACAAGACATAAAAGAATTAAACCCTTAACAAAAGTTTTGAATTTTGATTTTTTTTATAGAAAAATAGATAAAAAATCCTAAGTCTACCAAACATCATTACATTCCCCGAGAACGACGCCATTTTTTATAACTAACTCATAACGTGTATCATCGCTATAATGTATCAAAACAAAATTTATAATTAAACCGAACCCCCTCTACACTAATGTAGCATAGAGATGACTCGGGTCGTCTCCCAATGAATGCAATCGGTAGAATGGTTTTCTTAGGATCGTTTCCATTATTGCTTGGGGTTTTCTAATATAAATTGGGGGTTTTGTGATTTGAGTTCTAACCTACGATTACAAGTTAATTAAAATGCTAATCTAACAATGCAAGTAATTAAAGCATTCAACAAGTAAAGCAATGCAAGATTTAAAAGAACAAAATTATAAGAAGCATTAAATCAAACACCTAATGTGCACAAATGTAAAACTACCATAAATGTAAGGAGAAATTTAATAAAAAATTGACATGCTTACAAATTAAAGTTCTCTATGCTAAAAAAAGAAAATAAATTATCAAATCAACCCAAGATAGGCCTAGTGAATGAACAAGTTCATCCGACTAAGTCCAACAAAGCTCGATCGAGACTCCACAAAGGTGGTGGATGTGGGATGGCACAAACTCCTGAATCCAGTAGTTTGATGGATGCTCTGAACTATCACGGATCTAGTTGATCTCGAAGAAGTGTCGTCGGGGTAGAACTCCTCCTCGAATCTGAAGAGAAGGTGGATGAGTTGTGGAGATGGAAGACGTCATCGAAATCCCTCGATGAAGTGGTTCCTCCTCGAATCCATGGAGGAAAATGGATGGAAGGGAGGTGGAGGTGACTGCTAGAGTTCAAGGGCAGAAGAGATGTTGTTTTGTTTGTCTTTTTTTGCTTTTAAACATGCTCCAACATAAATTCTAGGTCCGCGACACGGCCATGCCTTTTGGCATGGCCAGACCGTGTCTTTTTCTGGAGGAAAAAAACACAGTGTTATAGTAACTTTGCTACAATAACTTCCCATTTTTTTCAATGTGCATTCCTCGATTTACTCTTAAATGTCCTACAAAATAAAGTATATAAAAAATTAGTGTTTAAGACATCAAATTAGCATAGATTTGCATTAAACTCTAAAATGATCCATATTCATAAAATATGATAAATATGTCAAATTATGAATACAAATGGATTAAAACATCGAGGAATGAATATAAAATATCATGTCAAAATGTGAGTTATCAGCACTTCATTGCCTACATGGCTCCTCTTACTGAATCTTCTCCAACTGATAGGACCTCAAGAGAGTTTGTTCCATCACTTTTCTTTGCTTTGTATATACTTTTCTTTTACTTTGTTTGATTTTATTTTAGTAGTTGTGTTTCAGTAGTCGAGTTTTATTTTGTCCTGTTTTGAAATAAATTACCTATGCATTCCATTATATCTTCTTAGAAGTCATGAAAGCTACTTAAATTTGACTATTGAGTATTGAGATTTATTGTTGTGAATAGATTATTTGATTGCATATGGTTACAATTTCGTGATGGATTCTATGTTGATAGATTGAGTTGATTATTTTTGTTTACCTAGTGAGGATGGAGCCTATTTTTAATGCTTGTGTGTGTCGTACTTGTGGTTTTTGTAACTCTAGAACTTACTTTGATTCTTTCAAGAATACACATCCATAGGTTTTTTATGATTATTATGAAGGAAAACTCACTTGTTTTCCTTCACTTCTTTTATTGTTACATGCTCGTTGAATAATATTCTTATTGTTCATCACATCATTTCTTTTCATTCTTCCATTAAATTCTTCCATATTATTCTTCTGGATGTGGGATACTTGGATATTTCATGATGAGTATTTTGCCCAGGGTAGACAAAATTTTAAGTGTGGGGGAGGAGTTGTGTTTTAAAGAGAAGACTAGATTCAAATGTAGCATGAGCGAACCATGCTTGATCATGATGGCAGAGTCATGCTTTTCCTTTTTAAGCCATGATTTATGGTTGAGAGATGCTTGGAGATGTAACATAGAGAATAGCACGTCATGTCGGGAAAAAAGTTCAAAAAAAAAAGTTGAAAAAAATAGAAAAAAAAAGAGGAGAATAAACATTTGGGCACCCATGAAATAAAAAAAAATTATTGTGAAAATTTTGACATGTCGTGCAATTTTTCAATTCAAGTATGATAAAATTATTTTGAATGACAACTCTTATTATGGCAACCGAGGGAGATTATTGTATACCATGTGTAGATTTTTATTGTCAAAAGCTATAAAAGGGGTTGTTAACATGTTATTGGATTGTTGAAAACTTGGAAGAAAAACTTTTGTGGCAATGTTTTCTCGTACTCATCTATATAGCATTCCATTATTTCCATATTTTCTACTATTTTCTTTATCTCTTTAATTTCTTTGTTTTACACTCATACCATCATTTACTTTTACTCATGTTTCCCTTGCAATTCTAATAAGCCTTCAAAATTGTGCATTCATATGTATACGATAGTGGTGAAGATTAGAAGAGAAACAAGCCTATGGTAGTGCATAAACCATGAGTGACTTTAGTGAACTCCACTATTATATACTTATGAGAGCTAGAAAAATCACCACTTACCTTACGAGACTTAATCATTCTCAGTCTATTCAGGATGGATTAAAATCACCATGCTTGTTATTTGTTAACCTGTGAAAGATTTGAGTCCATGAATGCTTGAGTCTTTAAGGATTAACAATCCTAGGTAACTTTCTTTCACGATCTTCTATATATGATTAGGAATTGCCAGGGGAATACATGTTTAACCATTTTCTTAGTTTTGTTTACTTGCATGAGATGTGCAAGAATAAGTGTGGGAGAATTGATAACTCACATTTAAACATGATATTTCAATTCATTCCTCGATGTTTTGATGCATTCGTATGGTTAATTTGATGTATTTATCATGTTTTATGAATATGGAGAGTTTTAGCGCCTTAATATAAATAGATGCTAATTTGATCTCCTTAGCACTAATTTATTATACACTTCATTTTGTAGGGCATTTAAATAAAATATTGAGAAATTTTGAAGATTATTGAGCATGGACGATGGCCAAACCACGGTCCCAAACACATCCAAGCTGTGTACCAAGATGTGGGTGTGAAGAACATGAATATATAGGCTTCCCAGAGGGGTCCACGACCAGCCCATGGAGAAGGCTATGACCATGGACCCTTCTGACTGTGGCTTGGTGCAGCTGATGGTGACCACAACTGTGGAGCGGCCAAAGGAAATGGCATTCTTGCATTTAAAAGCCACAAAAGATGGAGGAAATGTCATCCTTTCTTCCCTAGAAGCCCTAGCAGCTTCCCTCTATAGGAACTTCTGTGAGCGCTAGAGGGGGGGGGTTGAATTACGTGTTTTCGTTCGTCAATAGATTTCGATCACGCTTGCGTGCTTGTCTACAATAGTTAGTGTACGCAGCAGAATATATAATGATAAAACAAATACACAATAACAAGCACACAATACACACAAATATACGTGGTTCGGAACCATAGGAATCCTACTCTACGGGGCAAGCTCAACGAGCTCTAGTGATGTACACACCACTAATAAATCTCCTTCTAGGTGACACACCGGAGATGGTGAAACCTCATACAAGTATTTACAACAATAAACAATAAAACAACAAGAAAATACAAAGTCAATACAACAAATAACGTAAAGAAAACTTTATAAATGGTTGCTTTGAATGTTTGCTTGTTGATCACCTTGGACTAGTCTTGAAGGACTGGAAAGCACTAACTATCCCCTTCAAATTGCCCAAGAAAATTGCCGCCGAAATCCTCTCCATCAAGCTCCTTTTAAGCCTACATGAAACCTAGATTTTCTCCTGGAAGTTGACAACAAAAAATGCCCCAGTCGACTGCCAACAATGTCATTGTCTCATAATGGACTTAATCCACATTGGCATTCAAGCCAACCAATACACTGATAGTCGTCTTTCATTCCCAGTAGTCAAGTGCTCAAGCCCATAGCTGACTGCTCAGTTGACTACAGAGCATTCTTCCTTCAAGACCAAAACTAGTAGCAGTCGATTACCCTCCAAGGTAGTCAACTGCCAAGGCTATTTGCCACATTTGAATGTTAGTCGACTCACGACAGTCGACTAGTCATAATCTCAATCGACTGCTCAATGTTGACTCGGCTGCCAGTGTCAAAACACTTGACCAGTCGACTGGTTCATAACCCCAGTCGACTGTTAAACCTCACCCATGAGGTTTACCCTAGTATGATGCCCTCATACTTGCTAGACCACCTTTAGCCTAAACCTAAGTCTTCTAGCCACCTCCATCATCCTCACGCCTATCGGATCCCTCAAAGTCATCCATGATTTGTTCATCCATACGCTAGCCTTCAGATGCTTCCATCGGCTATGTCATGCTAAGTTGGTCTACACTATCAAGCTACATTTGGGCTTACGCTGCCAAGACACACGCTTGGACTTTACGTCGCCAAACATTGGACTTATGCTGCCAAGACTCCACCCTTGGGCTTTACACGGCCAATATCAATCCTTGGACTTCGTAATTGCTAAGTACCCATGACTTGGACTTTCACCGCCAAGACCCATGCTTAGACTTTCCATGTCAAGTACTCATGACTTGGACTTTACCATTGCCAAGACCCATGCTTGGACTTTACATGACAACCCATGTTGGACTTTCTAATTGCCAAGACTCAATATTGAACTTTCCCTTGCCAAGACCCATGCTTGGACTTTCCATGCCAAGTACTCATGACTTGGACTTTCCCATTGCCAAGTGTCTCACTTGGACTTCTCCATCATATGGTCAATCCCATATCAACCATATGGTCAACCCTTTGTCAAACAATGGTTAACTCATCATCAAACATTAAAACACAAACAACAAAATACTACTCGAGTCAAGCTTGAGTCTCGTCAATCGTGACCTGAGTCGATTGCACCCACAATTTCCCCCTTTTTGATGTTTGATAAAAACTAAATACCTTTGAGTTAGAACACTAACTCAATCAAATCCTCCCAAGTGTCCCAATTGGGAATTCCAAATTCTCTCATCAATTCTCCCCCTTTTTGACATATATCAAAAAGGCTCTCCTCAAGGATGTCAATGTCTCATATCCCAATGAGATCTTACAATTTCCTCCTTCGTCCAAAAACATCTAGGATGCCTTCACTCTTCCTAGTGATAAGTCCCATATTCCTAAAGAGAGGCAATCCTTACTTCTCCAAATTCTCTCCCCTATGTGGAAGAACACATCCATCATCCCATTGATGGATAACCTTCCCCTAAAGGGTTGTTCCTCCTTGATCATTCCACCAACAATATCCTCGGAGAGTCCTTTAGCCTATAGGAACACTAAACCATCAAAATTAAGGTTGAAAGTTCAAACTTGAACTTTAACACACCTTAAAATTCATACACATCCTAAACAACTCTTCTAATCCATATCCAATGGATTTTCACCCTTCTAATGCTTTCCAAAGCACATCCCAGGTTTAGGAATAGATAGGGAACCTAGAAATAGCTGAACATGGGCTAAACATATTGGGTTTATGGCACCGCGCCGAGTGTGTGTTCGAACATGTTTCGTAAAGATGTGCACAGCAGAAGAATTAAAAAGCAATAAATCTAATTTTCTATTTCAAATTTTGCAATAAAGGAAATTACGCTAGTTATACCTGACCTATCACGTGCAACGAGAAAGGCATCGATTGGAGCAACTCTCTCTAGAATTGCCTTTATCTGTATCCACGCTGACTATCATCGTGATAGCTTCACCAAGCTACAAGCCTCATCTTCATAAGAGTCACTAGCCTCGTGTCGAAGACGATGTGATCGAGAGAAGATCACAATCCGAATCAAAATTCGGATTCGAAAACGAGTCCTCAAAACTCGCTTCTCCGGAGAGGTATTCTTCAACCGATTGACGAATCCTTCGTCCTCCACCAATAAGGATTACTGGAGATCGAATCCCCGGAAAGGTAGCCACTGTCTGAGCTCCAAACGTCATCCAAATGACACTCAGACACGAAAAGAAAGAAGCTGTCCAGAAAATTGGACAGCTTGGTGGAGGAGTTGCGCCGACCCAAAGGAGGATGGTCGCTTGCACCTTGGTCACCGGAGCCAAGGGATATCATCGGAGGGATGCCAGAGGATGGCTAGCAGAAGCTTGGACGCTGACAGTAGGGTGGACGACGGCACAAGGGCTGGCAGAATGGAGAGCTTGGGTGGCGACAAGGAGAAGAGAGGGAGACGAGAGGAGAAGTTTATTTCCCAAAAATAAAACTAAGGGTTCTCCTAAAAACCTAACCGTGTTTTTATAGAGCCCGTGTTTTTTAACCATTCAGAAAACTTCTCCATAGAGTTATTGGCTCGTAACCAAATCCCGTTAACCGCTCCAATAACTTAAGTTAAAATAATCCGAACTGAGTTGGTCTATTTTAAGTTAAAACGAACCGAACCAACTTTGGTTCATTCGTTTAAAACAAACAAACCCCCTGTTAGGACCTTTATAACGGCTAGAGGGGGGGTGAAAAGCATAGATGAAATTCAATCTCGTTCATGTCTACAATTTCGTTAGCGCAGTGGAATATAGATAATGATAACAATAACGAAATAGACAATTACACACGAACACGAGTATGTAACGTGGTTCGGAACCGCACGGTTCCTACTCCACGGATCGGGCTCAACGAGCCCTAGCGATGCCAATCACACACCATTATAAAATAACTCCTTCTCGGAACAATCCGGAGGTGGAGAAACCTCGTACAATGTATACAACAGTAATACAAGATGAATACAAGCAATATAATGAAATACAAAAGCAATACAAGTAAAGAAAACACTTTACAAATGCTCTTTGAATGCTTGATCACTTGGTTACTTGATATAAACTTGGTGACCCTTATTTGCAACTGCAAATCGCCCCAAATCGCCTCAAAGAAACCTTGGTTTTTCCTCCATCACGAGCTCCTTATAAAGCTTCAACCTGTGTTGTAAAAAGTCGATCAGTCGACTGATCGGGACCATAAGTCGACTGATGTCACTGTTGTCATGAGACAACGGCTAGATCCACGCTGGATAAGTCCAACGGATCTACTATCAGTCGACTGATGGAGTCCTCACTCGACCAGTCGAGTCTCGACTCCATTCTGTGGCCGATTTCTCGAGAGCACCCGATCGATCACACTATCACGATCGCTGAGCCATCGATCGACCGCCCACCTCTCGCAATCGATCGTTAGGCCACAACCCATGATCAAACCCTAGTTGACTCGGTCCGGTCATTGCCACATGGCACCCGGTCGGTGGCACACCTCAAACATGAGGTTTTAACCCAAGTATGGTGCCCCCATACTTGCTAGACCACCCTTAGCCTAGACCTAAGCCTTCTAGCCACCTCCATCAGCCTCACGCCTCTCGGATCCCTCCAAGACATCCATGACTTGTTCATCCATCGCGCTAGCCTTCAGGTGCTTCCATCGGCTATGTCATGCTAACGGTGTCTACACCGCCAAGGCACATTGGACTTACGCCGCCAATACTCCGCTTGGACTTTACGCCGCCAACCATTGGACTTATGCTACCAAGACTCCCACTTAGACTTTACGCAGCCAATATCAAACCCCTTGGACTTCTCATGCCAAGACTCAAGCTTGGACTTTCCCTTGCCAACCCATGTTGGACTTCTCAAATGCCAAGACCATGCTTGGACTTTCCCTTGCCAACCCATGTTGGACTTTTCATGCCAAGACTCATGCTTGGACTTTTCATGTGCCAAGTACTCAAGACTTGGACTTTACCAAATGCCAAGTGTTCAACTTGGACTTTCCATGCCAAGTACCCATGACTTGGACTTTACCTTGACAATTTCATTGTCATATATTTTTGTCGAACATCAAAACATCATTCGAATCAAATGCGAGTCCTGGTCAATCGTGACCTGGGCCGATTGCACCAACAATCTCCCCCTTTTTGATGTTAGACAAAAACCAAACAAATCATTGAGTTAGAACACTAACTCAAATCCCTTACCAATTATCCCAAATTGGTAATTTATCCTTTCTCCCCCTTTTTGACATACATCAAAAAGGTTATCTCTCCAAGGAGGTCAATGTCTCATGTCTCAATGACATCTTACAATCTCCCCCTTGATCCAAAAATCCCTAGGATGCCTACCATCTTCCTAGTAATAAGTCACATATCACTCAAGAGAGGCAATCCTATACACTCTCCAATTTTCAAATTTGGTATCAAAATCTCATTTTCCTCCTTATGAGGAAAAATACCATTCATCATCCCATGATGAATTCCTCCCCCTAATGGCTTGCTCCCCTTGACCATTGCACCAACATTGTCCTTGGAAAATCCCTAAGCCAATAGGAACTCTAAACCTTCAAAGATATGGTTAGAAATTCAACATTGAACTTTCCAACACCCTAAATTTGATACAAACCCTAACCACCTTTCCTAATCCATATCCAATGGATATTCACCCTTCATCATGCTTCCCAAAGCATATCCTAGGGTTAGGAGTGGTTAGGAACCTTAACCGCAGTTGAAATCGGGTTAAACAACCATAGTTTTCCCGAAATCAGACAATCAGTCGAGTTGTTCAGCTACCAGTCGACTGACACACTCATCAGTCGACTGCCACCTAGGGCAGTCGACTGATAACTGAAAATCCCGATTTTCAGTTATCAGAAATGAGTTTTGAAAAATCATAACTAATTATACGTATATTGAAAAATCATGAAATTTGATACGTATAATGTAGGGTTTAGCCCGGAAGCTCTGATACCAATTGTTGGGGTCGATCCGTGAGGGGAAACTTCGCTTCCCCTTCACCTCGGTTGCTTGACCATGGTGATCCCTTCGATGTCCCCGGATTAAAAAATTTAATCCTAGACAAAAGGGATTGCCAAAGCAACCAAGTCATCGTCGTGCTATTCGTTTAGAGAGGTCACTTGAACAAACAAGTTGTTCAAGCGACCAACCTCTATTCTACGAGTAGCCGCGGAATAGACGATGTCCGGATCGCCGGTTTTTGTGTTTATACTCGGGATCCAAGTATTATTTAGCCTATTTACAGAAATATAACATGCTTATATTTTGAAAAACAAACACAAGCAATGAATAAAAGAGATAGAAGAATAGTTATACCTCTTGGTCTTCTAATGTATGACCCTCCTCCTTTTGGACGTCGTGTGGGCGACGATCCACCAAAAGTCGAAGCTCCTAGATCGCAAAACTTCCTTCCTTGCCTTTCCCAAGCAAGAGGAAGATGAGAAACAAAGTTTTTCTCCTTCAAAAACTCAACCAACAAGGAACTCTCAAAGCCCTTGCCGCCGGCCAAGTAGAAGGAGAAGGAGATGGTGGAAAACTACCAAGACACCAAGGGAAACCCTATATCTTGTTTCCACCACCTAAGGAGAGGGAGAAGAGAGGTTTTACCGCCGGCCAAGAGCTGAAACAGGGCTGGAAAAGGAGCTGGACGCCGGCCACCCTTGGAGGAAGAAGAAGAAAAGGAATTTCTTTCCTTAATTGGTGCCGCCACCCTCCTAAAACCCTAACCCTAGTCTTGCCGCCAACTAGAAAACCTAAGCCTCTCTTCAATTATTCCTCACGCCAACCCCATGTCCTCCTTTTATAGAGTTTAGGGATAAGTCATGAATTAATCTCCTCCATTGGTTCTAGGGATTTAATCTCAACCGTCGGATCTAGAGATTTAATCTCAACCGTCGGATGTTAGAGATTTAATCTCTACCAATGGATCTTAGTGTTTTGTTTCTATCCATTGGATCTAAGCATCTTGAGGTGTTAATGGGCTACATTAGGGACAATGAGGAGGAGTTGGGTCTTGGCCACCCATGGATCAAGCCCACATAAAGTCCGATCAACTAATGATGATCCAATCCACTAAAGGTCTATCATTGATCTACCTCACCAACCCCCATATGATAATATGGGCTCCATATATTATTTGTACATTTTCTCCCCGTGTTTAAGATCTCGAATGTCCGTCGATTAATTAATTTACTAACCATTAATTAATCGACATCTAACTCCATGAGTAGTACCACTCAACCTTTTCATCATGCCGGACCAAGTCCACCTGCAGGGTTTACATGATGAACCTTATGAGCTCCTCAAGGGGACATCATCATCCTAATATATAGGACACGGTTTCCTCCTATAATCAATGGCACACCATATAAATAATATCATCTCCCAACTTACCGAGTCTATCGATTTAATCTATAAATCTCGCCCATTGGTAAATCAAAGAGATGAGTACCAAGTATATGTGCCCGTTATTATATCGGGATTAAGAGCATGTACTAAATAATATCTGAGGTCCGATTCGATTATGTAGTCAGCAATAAATCGAATCACCTCTGTGTCGGTCCTGCTCAATACACACAAAGTGCACTAGTGTGATTCTATGGTCAAGACAAACCATTACCAAATCACACTACAACCATTCCGATGGTTTGTCCAAAGCCATCTCGGTTGTGAGCCTTTACTTATACTTTACAAGGAGCCGATAACATGATCTCCCGTGTGACACCACACACCATGTTATATACAATGTAAGGTATTAGACAATATTGCATAACCATAAATATATGCAAACAATGATCATGTGATTCTTATTTCAAAATAAAGATGTTCATAAAAAAAATAGACTTTTAAGTATACATCTCTACAATCTCCCACTTATACTAAAAGACTATGCTATCCTCAAAGTGTCATACATCTGATCCCCATTCCCTCCACATGCCTATCAAAAGCTCTCGCCGGAAGGCCCTTAGTGAAAGGATCTGCCAGGTTATCCTCCGATGCAATCTTGGCCACAACAACTTCTCCTCGCTTTACGATTTCTCGTATCAGGTGGTACTTGCGCTCTATGTGTTTACTAGCCTTATGGGCTCGTGGTTCCTTCGAGTTTGCAACTGCACCACTATTATCACAATAAATCGTGATAGTTCTGGGCAAACCAGGAATCACATCCAAGTCCATCAGGAAGTTCCTGAGCCATACAGCTTCTTTGGCCGCCTCAGAGGCCGCCACATACTCAGCTTCCATGGTGGAGTCTGCCACGCACTTTTGCTTGACACTCCTCCATACAATGGCTCCACCTCCAAAAGTAAACACAAAACCTGAGGTAGACTTACTATTACCCCTATCTGATTGGAAGTCGCAATCCATGCAACCCACAGGGAGTAATTGGTCTGCTCGGTAAACTAGCATATAATCCCTAGTCCTTCTCAGGCACTACAATACATGCTTTACCGCAGTCCAATGTCCCTGTCCTGGATTACTCTGATATCTGCTGACCATGCCCACAGTAAAGCATATATCGAGTCTCGTACATAGCATCGCATACATGATGCTTCTTACTGCCGAAGCATAAGGAACCACCTTCATCTCCTCTATCTCCTCAGATGATCTAGGACACATCTCCTTAGATAAAGGAACTCCATACATAAAAGGTAGAAAACCTTTCTTGGAGTTCTGCATGCTAAAACGAGCAAGATTGTATCTATCTATGAAGCTTGGGATAAGCACCACATCCTTTTCCTGCGATCTCTTATAACCTTGATCCCAAGGATGTGTCCTGCTTCTCCCAAGTCCTCCATATCAAACTGTTTGGACAACCATACCATTACGCCCGATAACACTTTGATATTGTTGCCAATCACCAAAATATTATCTACGTATAGTACAAGAAATACCACTACGTTTCCGTCACATATATTGTATACACAAGACTCATCCGAACTTTGAATAAATCCATAAGACTGGATTTACCTCATCAAAGTGGATGTTCCAAGACCTCGAAGCTTGCTTCAATCCATAAATGGACCGATTAAGCTTACATACAAGATGCTCTTTGCCCTTAGCAATGAATCCCTCTGGTTGCTTCATGTAGATGTTTTCCTCAAGTCTTCCATTAAGGAAAGTTGTCTTGACATCCATCTGCCACACCTCATAATCCATATGAGCTGCTATGCATAAGAGAATCCGGATAGATTTAAGCATGGCTACTGGCGAAAAGGTCTCCTCATAATCGATACCCTCTTTCTGAGTATACCCCTTCGCAACAAGCCTCGCTTTGAAGGTCTCAACCTTCCCATCTAATCCTCTCTTTCTCTTGTAGATCCACTTGCATCCAATGGTTTTTACACCATCGGGTGGTTCTACTAGCTCCCAGACCTGATTTGAATCCATAGATTCAATCTCAGCATTCATTGCACTTTGCCAAGACACTGCATCTTTATCTTGGATTGCCTCATCATATGTCCAGGGATCAGGTTCATGTTGGCCAGGGACCAAATCAGAAGATTCTCCCAAGAACATGAATCTATCAGGCTGTCTCACAACCCTCCCACTACAACGAGGTATCACCTGTGTATCCTCTGTGACACACGGTGCAGTGACATGTGGTATATCCTCTTGTACCGGTGGTACTAAAGAAGTGACTTCCCCTTTTAACTCCTCCAGAACAATTTTACTCTTGGGCTTGTGGCTTATCACATAGTCTTCCTCTAGAAATCTGGCATTCGTGTTAACGATCACCCTCTGATCTCTAGGACTACAAAACAAGTCAGAATAACTCATCATCGATCTAACCATCTCTATAAGAGTCCTATTCCTTCGTACTGCTACACCGTTCTGCTGGGGTGTGCCAGGTGCAGTCAATTGGGATTGAATCCCAACCTCTGATAAGTAGTTCCTAAACTCTCCCAAGAGGTTGTCACCACCACGATCAGATCGTAGTGTCATCCATATCTTGAATAATCGTCTATAAAAGAGACAAAATATTCAAGATTACCTCTTGCCTAGATAGTCATAGGACATCACAAATCAGAATGAACCATTTCTAACACATCTTTGGCTCTATACCCCTTGGCCTTAAAAAGGCCTCTTGGTCATCTTACCCTCCAAGCAAGATTCGTAGGTTGGGAGATCCTCCACCACTAATGAACCCAAAGGTCCATCAGCTATCAACCTTTGAATTCTGCTTAGGTTAATGTGACCAAGCCTAAGAAGTCAAAGATATGTTTGATTCATCTTCAAAGGTTCTTTTCTCTTATTGGAATTAGAAGATGAGTTATTAACTTTAATTTGCATTGTGGGAGGTTTTGGTTCAAATTTCCTTTCAATGTACCTGAATAGGTATTCTCCCTATTCCTTCTTATAACAACTCTATCATTAAAAGAAATAGAATATCCATCCATTATAATTTAGAAACTGAAACTAAATTCTTTCTAAATAAAGGTACATAAAGGGAATTTTTCAGAACCAAAGTTTTATTATTCTCAAGAGATAAATAAAACTTCTCCCACTGCAATAGCCGCCACCATCATGGCATTGCCCAAGTAAATGGTAATCTCCCCTTTAGCTAGTCATCGGGTTTCCTGGAACCCCTGCAAAGTGTTGCAGACATGATTAGTGGCTCCCGTATCTACTCACCAGGTGCCGGTAGATATCACCGCTAATCATGTTTCAATGACTAGTCCAAAAGATATACCTTTGTTCTGTTTTGAACTGGGACAGTCCTTCTTCCAATGTCCATCCTGCTTATAAGTAAAGTACTTGCCTTTCGGCTTCTTCACTCTTCCCTGAGATCCTCCCACCACCTTTGCTCCACCTTATTTTTTCTTCTTCTTGCCTTTCGGCTTAGAAGTAGAAACATTTTTGAGCAACCATGGTTTGAGGTCACTCTTTGAAGAGTGCATACTTGTACTCCTTAGCAGATAAGACAATATCTAGATTCTTTTTCAATCAACATTATTTGGGTACAGTAAGTTTATTTCATTTAGTATCATAGTAAGTGGACTGAAAGTCATTTTTGAAAATCCTAAGAATCACATAGATCATTACTGTAGATTTCAAAAAATTATTGATTCCTCAAACAATAAAATTTCAAAATCAACCAACACCTCTAAACACCGGGAATATCGCATGCCACGATCGTGTGGACGTATACGAATTCTACATTTGTAAGAGGAGGTTTTACTATCTTGTCAACCTAACTTTTTGACAAGTAAAAATAATAGTTGGTTTCTCTTCGGCCCTACAAATAAAAGCAGTGACTCCGATGGGGAGGATACTTATATTTGCATCTAAGTGTTCACCATTACACGATACTAAGGGAATTATCTCGGATTATGTGCCTTACCGATGTGGAAGTACACACGCTCGTAAATAATTTCCTATAACCATTATTTGACCTAGTGATCCGCAAACAAACTCATCCGATGGGGAGGAAGGCACTCAGAGCCGACGCGCAAGTTTGTTGCATCACACGTCAAATTGTAATGGAGGCCGCGGGAATTAATTAAAATGTCCCTCTCCCACTTAGTAAATTGACAGTGAGGAATTTTCAAGCACACACAACATGCATATTATTACTGTAGATTTCAATAAAAATTATTGATTCCTCAAACAATAAAATTTCGAAATCAACCAACACCTCAAAACACCGAGAATATCGCATGCCACGATAGTGTGGACGTATACGAATTCTACATTTGTAAGAGGAGGTTTTACCCATTAATTCTACTATCTTGTCAACCTAACTTTTTGACAAGTAAAATTAATAGTTGGTTCCTCTTTGGCCCTACAAATAAAAGCAGTGACTCCGATGGGGAAGACACTTTTTATTTGCATCTAAGTGTTCACCATTACTCGGTACTAAGGTAATTATCTTGGGTTATGTGCCTTACGATGGGCAAGTACACACGCTCCTTGATAATTTCCTATAACCATATTCGACCTTGTGATCTGCAAACAAACCCATCCGATGGGGAGGAAGGCACTCAGAGCCGACGCGCATGTTTGTTTGCATCACTTGTCAAATTGTAATGGAGGCCGCGGGAATTTATAAAAATATCCCTCTCCCATTTAGTAATTTAAAATGAGGAATTTTCCTACGACATGCATATCAAACAAAAAGCAATAAATATGAAAAATAAATTATTTTCCAACTATTATGGCCTTTGTCTTCAATATGGCTCCCGTCGCATCGCCATCTCGTCCGCTCCTCCTACGCCATGTACAAGCCCTCCGGAGATCCGAGCCGAGACTAAAACCTATTTTAATTTACATCCATCGATCCTATACTCCACGAGGGAGTGTACATGAATCTAGATCGAAAGTAAAATAAAATAAAGAGCGGCTAAACAATGCCGTATTTAATTTACAAAAAAAACTAAATACTAGCCTCGTCAACCCCGAGGATTCAACAAAATAAACATTTACACACATACAATCACATACACACACATGCCATAATAGTCGGATCTTATGTCTGCAACCAAAGAGTTAAACTACGCATATCCTTCTATTATCCGGCACATATAATATATGAAAAAGTGCATAAAATTAACTGAATCCTAAACACACAAAACCGGAATCCTTGGCTCTGATACCAATTGTAGGGTTTAGCCCGGAAGCTCTGATACCAATTGTTGGGGTCGATCCGTGAGGGGAAACTTCGCTTCCCCTTCACCTCGGTTGCTTGACCATGGTGATCCCTTCGATGTCCCCGGATTAAAAAATTTAATCCTAGACAAAAGGGATTGCCAAAGCAACCAAGTCATCGTCGTGCTATTCGTTTAGAGAGGTCACTTGAACAAACAAGTTGTTCAAGCGACCAACCTCTATTCTACGAGTAGCCGCGGAATAGACGATGTCCGGATCGCCGATTTTTGTGTTTATACTCGGGATCCAAGTATTATTTAGCCTATTTACAGAAATATAACATGCTTATATTTTGAAAAACAAACACAAGCAATGAATAAAAGAGATAGAAGAATAGTTATACCTCTTGGTCTTCTAATGTATGACCCTCCTCCTTTTGGACGTCGTGTGGCGACGATCCACCAAAAGTCAGCTCCTAGATCGCAAAACTTCCTTCCTTGCCTTTCCCAAGCAAGAGGAAGATGAGAAACAAAGTTTTTCTCCTTCAAAAACTCAACCAACAAGGAACTCTCAAAGCCCTTGCCGCCGGCCAAGTAGAAGGAGAAGGAGATGGTGGAAAACTACCAAGACACCAAGGGAAACCCTATATCTTGTTTCCACCACCTAAGGAGAGGGAGAAGAGAGGTTTTACCGCCGGCCAAGAGCTGAAACAGGGCTGGAAAAGGAGCTGGACGCCGGCCACCCTTGGAGGAAGAAGAAGAAAAGGAATTTCTTTCCTTAATTGGTGCCGCCACCCTCCTAAAACCCTAACCCTAGTCTTGCCGCCAACTAGAAAACCTAAGCCTCTCTTCAATTATTCCTCACGCCAACCCCATGTCCTCCTTTTATAGAGTTTAGGGATAAGTCATGAATTAATCTCCTCCATTGGTTCTAGGGATTTAATCTCAACCGTCGGATCTAGAGATTTAATCTCAACCGTCGGATCTTAGAGATTTAATCTCTACCAATGGATCTTAGTGTTTTGTTTCTATCCATTGGATCTAAGCATCTTGAGGTGTTAATGGGCTACATTAGGGACCATGAGGAGGAGTTGGGTCTTGGCCACCCATGGATCAAGCCCACATAAAGTCCGATCCACTAATGATGATCCAATCCACTAAAGGTCCATCATTGATCTACCTCACCAACCCCCATATGTTAATATGGGCTCCATATATTATTTGTACATTTTCTCCCCGTGTTTAAGATCTCGAATGTCCGTCGATTAATTAATTTACTAACCATTAATTAATCGACATCTAACTCCATGAGTAGTACCACTCAACCTTTTCATCATGCCGGACCAAGTCCACCTGCAGGGTTTACATGATGAACCTTATGAGCTCCTCAAGGGGACATCATCATCCTAATATATAGGACACGGTTTCCTCATATAATTAACGACACACCATATAAATAATATCATCTCCCAACTTACCGAGTCTATCGATTTAATCTATAAATCTCGCCCATTGGTAAATCAAAGAGATGAGTACCAAGTATATGTGCTCGTTATTATATCGGTATTAAGAGCATGTACTAAATAATATCTGAGGTCCGATTTGATTCTGTAGTCAGCAATAAATCGAATCCCCTCTGTGTCGGTCCTGCTCAATACACACAAAGTGCACTAGTGTGATTCTATGGTCAAGACAAACCATTATCAAATCACACTACAACCATTCCGATGGTTTGTCCAAAGCCATCTCGGTTGTGAGCCTTTACTTATACTTTACAAGGAGCCGATAACATGATCTCCCGTGTGACACCACACACCATGTTATCTACAATGTAAGGTATTAGACAATATTGCATAACCATAAATATATGCAAACAATGATCATGTGATTCTTATTTCAAAATAAAGATGTTCATACAAAAAATAGACTTTTAAGTATACATCCCTACATATAATACTTATGACCAATAAAATGGGTGAAAAATATTTGAAAAATATTTTACCCATAAAATAGTGAAATTGATACAAAATTCAAAAGTGACTAAAAACTTTAAAGTTTAAGCTCACTTTGTATCAATCTCATCAATGGTGATTGCTATCAAAAGATAGACTTCACCAAGGTTTTTCAAAATGTTTTTAAAATGTTTTCAAAACCTTATTTTGGATCATATTCCTTGGGCTCAATGTACATGACTTGTACACAAGCTTTCCCAATGATCCACCAATGAAACAAGATGAGTTTTAGTTCATCTAAATGCAAAAACTATGCACCTTGAACTCAACTCATATCCTAGCATCTCACATGTATCTAAGTTGTATAAATACACATACATGTCAATTGGATGTGAGATGTGGGTTTTGTTCTTCCTAATACTAGGGTTTCATTCATTTTTCTAGGCAACCCTACTTGATTCCCTTATAAATGGGACTCCAAGTCATGCCATTGTCCTTAGTTCAATTTTAATCAATTAAATGCATGAAATGATCATGGCATAAAGATAGCAATAATTAAGCATGACCAATGATCATGATGTCATGGCATATGATAAAATCTAAAAACACATGACATTGGTCCTTAATCCCTAAGCATAATCATGACATATAAAATGATTAAGAATAAACATGACGTCATGACATGGCATATGGCAAGCAAATCATGGCAAGTAAAAAGTATAGGTATAAGTATACCTAAATTTTAATAATAATTGCCATTTGATATAATTAGATATATTTTTCCATATTATCATTAATCTCCCTAGTGTGCCAAGAACCCAAAATGACACACTAACCTCTAAACCTAAATTGTGCCAATTTAATTGATTTTCCTTAATTTCAAAAATGCATTGGCACATCCCAAAATCTTTTAGGATATTAATTCAAATCTATTTCCAAGGTAACCATAACCTTGAAAATATCCTAAAGTGCCACCTTTGCCATGGTTGAGTTAACTACCCCTCCAATTAAAGTTGGCACACCCTAACCCCATCTTAGCGTGAATCAATCACGCTCTTAGGAACCCAAAAATGATTTGAGCTCCTAGGGTTAATTAGGTATTCCTTAGGGATAACCTCCCTAGATACCTTCCTAATGACCTTCCTAGGCTTATTAGCCTTGGTCATTTTGGTCTTGCCTAGGTTAACCTTAGGGATTGCCTCCCTAACAACCTTCTTAGTGGCCACCCTAGGTTTCTTCGAAACCTTGGCCACTAGGCACAAACCTTGGTCAACTCTAGGGATGACTTCCCCATTGACCTTTGTCTTCCTAGACCTAGTTAGTGTTCCATAGTCAATGGAACACTATGATAAGTCACCTTGGACTTAGGTTTGTGACCCAAACCATTCTTGCCCTTGGTTGACTTTTGACTCTTTGGTCCTAGATGTTGAATTTGACTTCTTGACCTAGGAGTTTGACCATTAGACCCTTTAAATTGATTTTGCATAATGTTAAGGGTCTTCTCAAGTTTTTCAAGCATTGACCTTAAGGCTTGGTTCTCTAATTCTAATTGCCCAATTTTAGAATTTTGATTTAAACCATGGGCATTTGACTTCCTAGGCATATGCCTAGTCCATTTAGGGTTAACACCTAGGTGCTCTTGCACCTTTCTAATTGTCTCCCTAGGTAAAATTGATCTTGAGTTATTTGACCTAGGTTTGTTCTTAGGTAAATTGTTTTTAGGGACATTAGTCCCAAATTTCTCCTTATTTCCTAAGTGGACATTTTTAGCACCTAAACAAATATGTCTATTACTTTTAGCATGTTTTTCATGTACAATAGCAAGAGAATTAAAACTCCTAGCATGCTTTTGCCTATTAACTAAAGAAGGTGCATCATTGAAATATACCTTAGGGTTAGCTTTGGAAGCTCCCCCTACATGTGTAGCTCCCTCTTGGGTCTTCTTCTTCCCCCTAGGACATTGATTCCTATAATGTCCTTTTGAATTGCACTTGAAGCATATAACATGCTCCTTGCTCTTTTGACTTGGGGAACAGGCATCCTTTTATTTTTGTTGAATTTTGGGCGCCGGAGGAGCTTTCTTAACCTTCTTTGGGCACTTTCTCTTGTAGTGCCCGGTTTCCCTACACTCAAAGCAAATTATATGTTTTTTATTTAAAACAAAATTTCTTGAGTTACCTAGTTCGGTGGTGGATACCGAAATTGGACTTTGGGCTTCTTCATCTTGACCGGATGTCGAAGCTTCTTCTTGATGTTCTGGTATGGAGGTTCTCTCCTCCCCCTCAATCCTTGAGGTGGATGCTTCTTCCACTTCCTCCACCTCTTCCGATCCGGAGGTTGACTCCTCACTTTCTTGTGAGGATGATGATGATTCTTCTTCGGTCTCCTCCTCTTCCAAGTCGTCTTGGACCGATTCGGGATTGTCGTGGAACTTGATCAACTTGTTCCACAACTCCTTGGCATCCCTATAGCTTCCTAATCTAGGCAAAATGTTGTTAGGTATCAAATTAGTCAACATTTTTGTTACCTTAACGGTTGTCTTGAACTTTTCCCATTGCTCCTAGGTCCATCGCTTCATTTTAAGGATTTCGCCGTTCTTTCCTCTTGGAGCATCAAAACCTATAGTCACGGAAAACCAATTTTCGATATTTGTTATTAGAAAATATTCCATCCTACCTTTCCAATATGCGAAATGTTCACGGTTGAAGGAAGGTTGAATGTTGACGTCGTCACCCAATTTTTCTTGGAGATCCATATTCTTCCCTCTAGCTTCTTGACTCTGGGTTGTTAATCCGTAGAAGAGCCCCGGGCTCTGATACCACTTGTTAGGACCTTTGTAACGGCTAGAGGGGGGTGAATAGCGTAGATGAAATTCAATCTCGTTCGTGTCTACAATTTCGTTAGCGCAGCGGAATATAGATAATGATAACAATAATGAAATAGACAATTACACACGAACACGAGTATGTAACGTGGTTCGGAAACGCACGATTCCTACTCCACGGATCGGGCTCAACGAGCCCTAGCGATGCCAATCACACACCACTATAAAATAACTCCTTCTCGGAAGAATCCGGAGGTGGAGAAACCTCGTACAATGTATACAATAGTAATACAAGATGAATACAAGCAATATAATGAAATACAAAAGCAATACAAGTAAAGAAAACACTTTACAAATGCTCTTTGAATGCTTGATCACTTGGTTGCTTGATATCAACTTGGAGACCCAGATTTGCAATAGCAAATCGCCCCAAATCGCCTCAAAGAAACATTTGTTTTTCCTCCATCACGAGCTCCTTATAAAGCTTCAACCTGTGCTCGAAAAAGTTGATCAGTCGACTGATCGGGACCATCAGTCGACTGATGTCACTGTTGTCGTGAGACAACGACTAGATCCGTGCTGGATAAGTCCAACGGATCTACTATCAGTCAACTGATCATACACATCAGTCGACTGATGGAGTCCTCACTCGACCAGTCGAGTCTCGACTCCATTCTGTGGCCGATTTCTCGAGCACCAGTCGACTGATCACACTATCAGTCGACTGCTCAAGCCATCAGTCGACTGCCCACCTCTGGCAGTCGACTACTAGGCCACAACCCGCAGTCAAACCCTAGTTGACTCGGTCCAGTCGACTGCCACATGGCACCAGTCGACTGGCACACCTCAAACATGAGGTTTTAGCCCAAGTATGGTTCCCCCATACTTGCTAGACCACCCTTAGCCTAGACCTAAGCCTTCTAGCAACCTCTATCAGCCTCACGCCTCTCGGATCCCTCCAAGTCATCCATGACTTATTCATCCATCGCCCTAGCCTTCAAGTGCTTCCATCGGCTATGTCATGCTAACGGTGTCTACACCGCCAAGGCACATTGGACTTACGCCGCCAAGACTCCGCTTGGTCTTTACGCCGCCAACCATTGGACTTATGCTGCCAAGACTCCCGCTTGGACTTTACGCAGCCAATATCAAACCCCTTGGACTTCTCATGCCAAGACTCAAGATTGGACTTTCCCTTGCCAACCCATGTTGGACTTCTCAAATGCCAAGACCATGCTTGGACTTTCCCTTGCCAACCCATGTTGGACTTCTCAAATGCCAATACCATGCTTGGACTTTCCCTTGCCAACCCATGTTGGACTTTTCATGCCAAGACCCATGCTTGGACTTTTCATGTGCCAAGTACTCAAGACTTGGACTTTACCAAATGCCAAGTGTTCAACTTGGACTTTCCATGCCAAGTACCCATGACTTGGACTTTACCTTGACAATTTCATTGTCATATATTTTTGTCGAACATCAAAACATCATTCGAATCAAAACTCGAGTCCTGGTCAATCGTGACCTGGGCCGATTGCACCAACACCCCCTTTGGTTTATTCTTCACCATTAGATTAGAACCAAAACAATTTAGTTCATCCATCATGTCTCCATAAGGCTCGGCCCATCCATACTTCCATTGCTACTGAAACACTTTCATGCTCGCTCCTTGTTTGGTCCAACCAAACCTAGTTTCTCTCAATCTGAGAATCTCATTCTCAAGCACATTTTAAATCCTTCGGATTACGCTCATTGTGTATGTGACATAATAGGTTCTCAGTTTATGTTGGTCGTCTATAATTAGCCATTAATTATAGAACGATCATGAGTGGCACCTAGTAGTACATCTTGATCCCTAATTAATCGAAAGATCAACGATTGATCCAGAACTATTTCTGAAACCCTTTAGCAGCTACAATGAATCGTGCCACGTTCCCTTCACGCATCTTATACTCACTTGGTTCATGTCATGGTCTATAGTGTCAGTCCCCATTTGGTTGACTACGTCACACCTCGCCCAAGTATCATTTTCTCGTCATACAGATTCTAGTTACTGGATAAGTATCCAAGAGTACCTTACTCTAAACATATAATTCTTTGGCCAAAGACTTTAGTAACAATCCGACGAGAGGCCATGGGTATACATCTCCTCGCAAGGAGTGGTGAATCCTTTATAGGCTATTCATTCAAACACCTTCAGTCACTTCGACTTATACCCAATCATCTCATGTCCACATCTCCTCAAAGATGCTTGCTTAAGATGTCAAAGCATAAGTCTTCATGACCAAGTTGACTTGAATACCGCAAGTCAAAGGAACATCGCACTTAAGTTGTAATAAGAACTTCATTGACATATCTACATATACAGAGAACCATATGAAGTCTTACAGCTGGTCACTCTAATGAACTAGTTACCATAACTAGCATCCACGATTAACTCCGGATATCACAATGTCTCTAGCCAGTGAGAATCAGCTTCTTGGATATACCAAGGAGTATACCTCGTGCTAGTCTCGACAGAATTGATGGTGTCCAAATCCATCAATTTATCGACTAGGGATAATTCTAATACATTACAATTACACATATAGAGACACTCACTAGTTGTGATCCAATCATAAATTCTCTCATGTTGTGAATCGTATCGTGGGCATTCAGTAAATGAGTTTAAGAACTAATAAATATATGAAAACATATATACTCAAATAGTCAATCTTCATTTATCATATAAATGGTTCAAACATAAGGCAATTGCCTTAGGATACCTCTCATATATTACTAACAAACTCCCACTTGACCTAATGCCAATCGCTATAGTATCCAATACCATAAGCTCTAACATGACCCTCAAACTTACTTTGAGGTAATGACTTAGTTAAAGGATCCGCTAAGTTCCTTTCAGTGGGAATGTTCTCGATTTGTATTTCCTTCCTACTTATGATCTCTCTAATCAAATGATAGCGACGAAGCACATGTTTGGATCGTTGATGAGACCTTGGCTCTGTTTCCTGTGCAATTGCTCCATTATTGTCACAGTAAACTGGTGTATTGCTTCAACAATGGCTGGAACCACACCAAGTTCATAAATGAACTTCTTGATCACAACCACTTCCTTTGCTGCTTCTGAATCTGCAATGTATTCTGCCTCTGTGGTAGAATCCGCTACAGTGTCTTATTTGGAACTTTTCCAACTCACTGTGCCCCCATTCAAGGTGAACACGTACCCAGACTGAGACCTAGAATCATCCTTGTCTGTCTGGAAGCTAGCATCCGTATACCCGCATACCACCATGTCCCCTTCTCCATATATTAGGAATATATCCTTAGTTCTTCTTAAGTACTTAAGGATCATTTTAACAGCCATCCAATGATCCATTTCTAATTTAGACTGATATATGCTCGTGACACTCAGAGCATACGATACATCAGGCATCGTACATAATATACCATACATGATAGGTCCTATTGCGGATGCATAGGGAATCATACTTATGAAAATCCTCTCGTCTTCTGTGCACGGACACATAGACTTCGAAAGGTGTATCCCATGTCTGATGGGTAGGAAATCTTTCTTGGATTCTGACACGCTAAACCTCTTTAACACTCGATCTATATATGTAGACTGTGAAAGACCAAGCAACTATTTCGATCTATCCCTATAGATCTTAATCCCGAGGATGTAGGTTGCTTCTCCTAGGTCTTTCATGGAGAATGTCTTGGACAACCAAATCTTAACCGACTTTAAGACAAAAACATCGTTTCCTATAAGTAATATGTCATCGACATATAATACTAGGAACATGACTGCACTCCCACTAACCTTCTTGTACACACAAGGTTCGTCCGGATTTTGTGAGAAATCAAACTTTTTGATTGTCTTATTAAAACGGACATTCCATCTCCTGGATGCTTGATTTAGTCCATATATGGACCTTCGCAGTTTGCATACCTTGGTTTTATCAACCGATGTGAAACCCTCAGGTTGTGTCATATACACGTCTTCGAGTAGGTTTCCATTAAGGAAGCTATTTTCACATCCATCTATCATATCTCATAATCATAATGAGCCGCTATGGTAAGGAGCATCTAAATAGATTTAAGTATAGCAATAGGTGAATTTATCTCGTTATAATCAACACCTTGCTTTTGACAATATCCTTTCACCACCAATCTAGCCTTATAGGTAATCACATTACCATCCATGTCGATTTTCTTCTTGAAAACCCACTTGCACTTTATAGGCTTTATGCCTTCAGGTGGGTCAAGAAAGTTCCAAACTTGATTTTCATACATGGAATCCTTTTTCGACTTCATGGCATTAAGCCACTTATCCCTTTCTAAACTTTTCAAAACTTCTTCATAACTGGTAGGCTCCTCATCATCAATGAGTAACACGTCGTTCGATTCACTTACAAGAAATCCATATCTTTCAGGAATGTTGCGTGTTCTATCAGATCTACAATGATTTGGTGTCACAATAGGTCCAGCCGATGGCTCATCACTATGAGTTATCGATTGTGGTGCTTCACTAGGTATCTCATCAATATCTATTTGAGTCTCTCGAGCCTCCTCAAGCACAACGACACTCCCACTGTTTTCTTACAAGAGAAACTCTTTCTCTAGAAACACAGCATACCTTGAAATAAACACCTTTTGTTCCACAGGATGATAAAATTGGTAACCCCTTATTTCCTTAGGGTATCCAATAAATAGACATTTATCATACTTAGCATCCAATATGTCTAATACAATCTGCTTCACATAAGCAGGACAACCCCATATCTTCAAGTAAGATACATGAGATTTCTTACTATTCCATATCTCATATGGAGTAGTGGAGACTACCTTGGTTGGCATTCTGTTTAGCAAGTAAACAGCTATCTGAAGTGCATAGCCCCAAAAGGACTTGGGAAGATTCACATGATTCATCATTGACCTGACCATGTCCAACAAGGTCCGATTATGCTTCTTAGATACACTATTATGTTGCGGTGTATATGGCAGAGTCCATTGAGACAATATACCATTCTCTTAGATAATTTAGAAACTCTTGACTTAAGTATTCACCAACTCGATCCGATCGAAGTATTTTATTACTCTTGTCATGTTCTTTCTCTACTTCATTTCTGAATTCTTTGAACCTTTCAAAGGCTTCAGACTTGTGTTTCATCAAGAACACATACCTAAACCGTGAGTGATCATCAGTGAAGGTAATGAAGTAGCTATAGCCTCTAGAGCTTGAGTTGACATAGGTCCACATACATCAGTATGTATGTCACATTCCGAGAGCAAGCCGTGTCGAAAAGCAAACGAACGACATCTCCCCTATACGTGACAACATTTCGGGTTAATATAAGGCTCGTAGGCCCACAATAACAATAACACATACAAAAATGTAACCAAACCACAACATAACAAACTAACTACAACAAATACATAGCGGAAACAACACAACAATAATACAATCCTACACACATCCATACTGGTATGACTAACACCAAAACTAAGAACCACCATAACAAAATCAGAAAGAAAGATACAACAACAATAGTACATCATGAAAACTCCAAGTACACTACACCCATGCGGAAAGCCCAAAATGACCACCAAAGTCTCGAAGATGAGATGAGATGTCAGCCAGCGGTGCTCCAAGCCGTCACGAAGACTTCTACCTGTTACCTGGGCGACAGAAAAAACCCAGGATCCGTGGTGGTGAGAAAAACTCAGTAGGTAATAGAAAAACATGTATATATCAAATATCACATGTAATTCAATAACATGATTTAGAGGTACAATAGGTATATCAGCATAGTATATAAATACAAGCATATACCGTCTAACCAAATGAACAACGTAAAATGCAGACATACTTGAAAGTTTGCTATGCTACTCTGATCCAACCTGAGCATATATCCAACATATATATAACAAGAAGAGTAATACCAACTCACCATACTACAGGTCAAGGTACCTAATGGTCTGTCCAACACATATACAAGTATACGACACAACTGTATAACAGATGCAAGAAGCATGCATGAATATGATGTACAACCAAATGAAACAAGCATAGTACAATCAAATGCAACATCACAATAAGCATAAATATATATATATACTACATCTATATATATATTAATCACAACCATTCATATATATATATATATATATACATGCATATATGTATATATATATGGTAATAGGCAAAGCGCCATAAGATACGACAATGCAGCATGCATGGTCATGCATGCGCACCCATACTCGCTACCATGACCCCAGTGTGGCCAAGGTGGCAAAACATGACAATTATCCAAACTCAACACCAACAGCCGCTCTAGAGTGGCCGAGTGGGTAGTATGATCAAGTAGCATATGAGCGTAAAGAGCTCGCTACATAGCGGGGGTCCCTACTGCTGGCCACTCCGACTGACACTACAAATGAGTCATCTAGTACCACGCACCCAGGACAACTGCACGCAACTCCAACTACTACCGTCTATAGTGGTAGAGTGCGGCACAACAAATACTCTGCCCTCACACCAGTTACTCCTCGAGGAGTAACCTGGGAGGAAAGATGACTGAAGACTCTCTCAACCCAAGGGAGACTATGTCGTCAGAATGCATGCAAATGACAAGAATATGCTGTAACACGTACATCCATCTACCACAGACTCTCTGTTCAACAAAGAGTCATAACCATCTGATCCATACACTCTCTATCCTGTAGAGAGTCGTACTCAACTGATCGATGGACTCTCTATCCTGTAGAGAGTCGTACTCAACTGATCATAACTCTCTATCCAATAGAGAGTTGTACTGGACTAATCATATCAAGCAGGGACCACCGGTCCGTAGCGATACACTAATCACCCTTCACATAACCATTACACAACACATGGTTGGTAACAAGTATGCAACATACGGGTAATGGAAATAAATCCTACATTTAGGGCATTACCTACCCACGGATGACCTTTTTGCCAATTTATAAATTGGGTCATCACTCGTACTAACATTTACACCCTACTAAACATCTAGGCCAATTTACATCACATCTATAATACTAAATCATAATAAAGGAAATGAGATATCAACCTTTAAATAAATATAGCCAACGACAAGTTCAAGCATAAGATAATAAAAGCAGGGTCAAGGTAACATGATCATATAAGATGATCATGCATCTAAATCTATATGCATTAAAAACTACCTGACCAGGGTAGGAATTACCCACCTGCTGTAATGCTTGTGATAATAGAGTCCTCACGTCCGCGGACCTGTCTCGTATCCACGTCATGTAAATATCAAACACTATGATTAAGTGCAAACATACAACGAATGATTAAATCAAATCCTATATCCACTTCACATCCCGATCAACTAGATTGATCTAGTTACCCAATTAACCTAATCAATCCTCCACATTAATCCCTTAGTTTGTAAAGTTACCACCATAATTAAACCCACCGGTCTCCAATTAGCAATTATGCTAACCTACAACATTCAACTCTATACGTCAATTCCTACATTGACAAAATGGTTCAAAGCCTCCCAATCCTTTACAAATAGGTTTTCAATTACACCTTGTCTATCTCCAACTCAGCTAATCCATCGAAGAGAAAACCACCATGAATCAACCAATCCAATCTGTTCATAACTCCAACATGAGTGAACAAAACATCACTAGTAAATCTCTAAAGAGAAACATCACAACTAACCCTTCTCACTCAGCCATTGTTGACAGTTCACAAACTGAACCCCACTGCTTTGATTCACCACACTACCACACTAATTTAGTGATCTAACTATTTAAAACACTTCGTTAAAAACCAACACCTCATTTCTTCCCCACACCATCCCATTCGGCCAAAACTCAAACACCGAC
This sequence comes from Wurfbainia villosa, assembly GCA_025175895.1. Lineage (NCBI taxonomy): Eukaryota > Viridiplantae > Streptophyta > Magnoliopsida > Zingiberales > Zingiberaceae > Wurfbainia > Wurfbainia villosa. The sequence goes on along the minus strand of CM045992.1, from coordinate 28,276,156 downwards.
TGCACAACACGGAACACACATTGATATACAATAGAAGAAAAACCACAACATTAATCCACAACAACACAATGAATTTAACCGGATTGATAGAACAAAAATCAACGACTCATGCTTACAAGCAAATCGGAATCTCACCGGTAGCCAACCCTTCCCCAAATTCCACCGTCCGTCGGGAACCAACAGGAACACTGCTGCCCTAGTCCCAACATGCAGATCTGGACTTGTGCCGGCAGAATTCGCCGCTCCATAACAGAACTAGTGTAGACATCGCCGGCGTAAGTCTCCAGTTGTTGTCTGCTCCGGTAGTGATCTTAGCCCACAAATCTCCGGTTCACCGGCGCAATCGACGGCCACAAACCTACTGCCTTAGCTCCAGCGACGATCGGCCAAGCCAACTCATGATGCCGACGATGGTGGCGAGTTGCTGTTGTCGGGATCACAGGAGAAGGGAACGCCATAGATCAAGAATGAGATAAAGGGCGGTGGCTAGAGCTTGACGGCGGCCATATCGATCGAGAAGGCTCGTGATCGGCGGGCAGCGGACTGCGACGGTGCAGGAAGAAGATGGTGGCAGTTAATCGCTGGCTCGGCAGCCACAGTGGAGAGGGGAAATAGCACAGGGGGAGCGCCTTCGAGCGAAGGAGAAGAAGCGGCAGCGGAGACACGATCGGGGAGAGGAATCGCGTGAGAGAATGAAGAATCCGGATCGGGAGGGGAAGAGAAGAAGTTGGCGCGATCGGGAAAACAGCCGACGGTGGAGAAATAGGAGTCACGATAAGGAACCGACGGGAAATGAAAGAATCAGATTAATTAGCTATTTATTATCTCATTAGAAGATAGTCTAAACAGGCTTTATAAAAGCCTATTCGCTTTATCCCCATGAAATGTCTATAGAATCTCCGTTTAAATCCAAAAAAATTTCTAAAAATTTCTGGAAAAATTCTATAAGACAATTTATTAATTAACAAGGGCATTAATTATTATTATTATTATTATTTTCTCGGTATTTTACATTCTCCCCCACTTATAAAAATTTGGTCCCCAAATTTCATACTAACATGAAAAAATTCCTTCAAGCAAGTTTCCAAAAGGAACACATACCTTCCTCAAGTGAACAGATGAGACTATCGAGCCCATATAGTATCTTCTAGCTCCCACATAGCCTTCTCATTGGTATGATGTTGTCATCCAACCTTTACGAGTCGAATGATTTTTTGTCCCATTACTATCGCTCCTTGCGACCCAAGCTCCTCCCTGGAATCTCCTCTTAAGTCACATTAGACCGAGGTGGAATTGCTATCTCCTTCAGAATATGATCTGAACGTGGAACGTATTCCCTCAACATATAAACATGAAATGCATTATGAACACCCGCAAGTGTCGCAGGTAAAGCCAACCAGCAATTCCACTAAATGAACATGATCCTTCCAGCTGCATCCGAAATCCATGACATAGGATCTCAATAGATCCTCCAATGTCTGAATGGTACGCTCAGATAGTCCATCAGCCCGCGAATGAAACACGGTACTGAATTGAAGCCATGTGCCCATAACTTGATGCAGACTCTGTCAAAGCGCAAGGTAAATTGCGATCTCTATCAGATATAGTACTCAAAAGTACCCCATGCAGTCTGATAATTCCTTGACAGTACAACTCTGCCGAACGATCCAATGAGTACGACCCATGAATAGGAAAGAAGTGAACTAATTTGGTTAGTCGGTCCACGATCACCCAAATCGCATCATGCCCTTTTCGGGTTCTAGGCCATTCCATTCCGAAATCGGAATTTCTTGGAGCAATTCAGTGGGTTTCTGATGTTCAACCTTCACCTACTAGTATACAAAATACCCAACAACAAAGTTTACGGTATATCTCTTTATTCCGTTCCCACCAGTATAAACATCTCAAATCTCGATACATCCGAGTACCACCAGGATGCATAGCAAATTTCAAATGATATGCTTCATGTATCAACTCTTTCTTAAGTGGATGCGTGTCCAGAATACATATCCATATTAGAGATGGAAAATTATCTTCTCACAAGAGAAGTCCATCTACCGTCCAAAATCCACTCCACCACACACTTTGTAAGTACATGGGAGACTATAACGCCCAATCTCAGTTATTGCAACTGTTCGTGTTCCAGCAACTCTATAGTAGCTACCGAGTAGCTAGTTAAATTCAATGAGCACTTCTGCTCCATACAACCACAAATTAAGATAATGACCACTAAAGTCATGTCATGTATATGATAGCTTGTCTTGCAGTTCCACAACTGACGTAAACTCGAGATACACCTCATTCAACTGCATCGGGATCGCTCCGTTCCTTGGAACGATGCATCTGCATCCAACCTCCTTTTTTTATCTACTCTGGAAGGATTAACTAATACTCGTGTAAAAGTTAACCGTCGTCTAGGTCTTGTAATCTGGTTTCCCCAGCTTCTAGCTAAATGATTTCCATCATCACCTTTGTCAAACAAGTCCATGGTATAGTAATGCTAGAACATTCTATCCACAACTATAGTAATAACTACATCATACAAGGTAAACCACCATCTACGGTGGTCATGTGCGCAACTCCAACTACCACAATCAACAGTGGCCAGGTTACGCAACTCTAACAACCACAAACTGATCCAATCGTATCCAAGATACATGATTCTCAAATCCAGTGGCGACTAAATCGTTAATTAGTCTAACAACATAATCAAAACTCATAAAATTCATACTAAGTATGAAATTGTCATCCTCCATACACCTGCATCCTCTTTACTCTAGGCTGATGATATATCAATCATCTCAACAACAATGATAATTGTATGATATCATGTCACTATGATATCAATACTCCAGTCGTAAACCAACCCAAGAGTATAGACATGTGTCCTTAGCTGATCTAAATAGATCATTTATCCATAACGAAGAATATTCATTTACAACAACTACTGTATTCATCATCGATAATCGATGCATAATCTCAAAGGTCCATCTCTCTTTCAACAAAGAGTTCCGGATCTTCTCAAGGAGGAATACTGGGATAGATAAATATGTAGGGATGTATACTTAAAAGTCTATTTTTTGTATGAACATCTTTATTTTGAAATAAGAATCACATGATCATTAATTGCATATTTTTATGGTTATGCAATATTGTCTAATACCTTACATTGTAGATAACATGGTGTGTGGTGTCACACGGGAGATCATGTTATCGGCTCTTTGTAAAGTATAAGTAAAGGCTCACAACCGAGATGGCTTTGGACAAACCATCGGAATGGTTGTAGTGTGATTTGGTATTGGTTTGTCTTGACCATAGAATCACACTAGTGCACTTTGTGTGTATTTAGCAAGACCGATACAGAGGTGATTCGATTTATTGCTGACTACATAATCGAATCGGACCTCAGATATTATTTAGTACATGCTCTTAATCCCGATATAATAACGGGCACATATACTTGGTACTCATCTCTTTGATTTACCAATGGGCGAGATTTATAGATTAAATCGATAGACTGAAGTTGGGAGATGATATTATTTATATGGTGTGTCGTTGATTATAGGAGGAAACCGTGTCCTATATATTAGGATGATGATGTCCCCTTGAGGAGCTCATAAGGTTCATCATGTAAACCCTGCAGGTGGACTTGGTCCTGCATGATGAAAAGGTTGAGTGGTACTACTCATGGAGTTAGATGTTGATTAATTAATGGTCAGTAAATTAATTAATCGACGGACATTCGAGATCTTAAACACGGGGAGAAAATGTACAAATAATATATGGAGCCCATATTATCATATGGGGGTTGGTGAGGTAGATCAATGATGGACCTTTAGTGGATTGGACCATCATTAGTGGATCGGACTTTATGTGGGCTTGATCCATGGGTGGCCAAGACCCAACTCCTCCTCATGGTCCCTAATGTAGCCCATTAACACCTCAAGATGCTTAGATCCAAAGGATAGAAACAAAACTCTAAGATCCATTGGTAGAGATTAAATCTCTAAGATCCGACGGTTGAGATGAAATCTCTAGATCCGACGGTTGAGATTAAATCCCTAGAACCAATGGAGGAGATTAATTCATGACTTATCCCTAACTCTATAAAAGGAGGGCATGGGGAGTGGTCGTGGATTACATGATGGAGAGGGAGCAAGGCTTGGGCGGCAAGAATAGGGCAATCCTAGTTGAGATAGGATTGGAATTAGGGTTAGGGTTTGGAAGCAAGGGTGGCACCAAATAAGGCAACTTTTCCTTCTTCTTCCTTGCCTTGTGGCCAACGTCCAGCAGCTATTCCAGCCCTTCCCAGCCCTTGGCCAGCACCAAAAACACTCCCCTCTCTTCTCCTTAGGTGGTGGAAACAAGATATAGGGTTTCCCTTGGTGTCTTGGTAGTTTTCCATCATCTTCTTCTCCTTCTAGTTGTCCGGCGGCAAGAACTTCTATAGTTCTTTGTTTGTTGAGTTTTTGAAGGAGAAAAACATTGTTTCTCTTCTTCCTCTTGCTTGGGAAAGCAAGGAAGGAAGTTTTGCGATCTAGGAGCTTCGACTTTTGGTGGATCGTCGCCCACACGACGTCCAAAAGGAGGAGGGTCATACATTAGAAGACCAAGAGGTATAACTATTCTTCTATCTCTTTTATTCATTGCTTGTGTTTGTTTTTCAAAATATGAGCATGTTATATTTCTGTAAATAGGCTAAATAATACTTGGATCCCGAGTACAAACACAAAAACCGGCGATCCGGACATCGTCTATTCCGCGGCTACTCGTAGAATAGAGGATGGTCGCTTGAACAACTAGTTTGTTCAAGTGACCTCTCTAAACGAATAGCACGACGATGACTTGGTTGCTTTGGCAATCCCTTTTGTCTAGGATTAAATTTTTTTTTAATCCGGGGACATCGAAGGGATCACCATGGTCAAGCAACCGAGGTGAAGGGGAAGCGAAGTTTCCCCTCACGGATCAACCCCAACAATTGGTATCAGAGCCAAAGGTTTCCGGTTTTGTGTGTTTAGGATTCGGTTAATTTTATGCACTTTTTCATATATTATATGTTCCGGATAATAGTAGGATATGCGTAGTTTAACTCTTTGGTTGCAGGCATAAGATCCGACTATTATGGCCATGTGTGTGTATGTGATTGTATGTGTGTAAATATTTATTTTGTTGAATCCTCGGGGTTGACGAGGCTAGTATTTAGTTTTTATAAATTAAATACGGCATTGTTTAGCCGCTCTTTATTTTATTTTACTTTCGATCTAGATTCATGTACACTCCCTCGTGGAGTATAGGATCGATGGATGTAAATTAAAATAGGTTTTAGTCTCGGCTCGGATCTCCGGAGGGCTTGTACATGGCATAGGAGGAGCGGACGAGATGGCGATGCGACGGGAGCCATATTGAAGACAAAGGCCATAATAGTTGGAAAATAATTTATTTTTCATATTTATTGCTTTTTGTTTGATATGCAAGTCGTAGGAAAATTCCTCATTTTCAATTTACTAAGTGGGAGAGGGATATTTTAATTAATTCCCACGACCTCCATTACAATTTGATGTGTGATGCAACAAATTTGCGTGTCGGCTCTGAGTGCCTTCCTCCCTGCGGATGAGTTTGTTTTGTGGATCACTAGGTCAAATAATGGTTATAGGAAATTATCTAGGAGCGTGTGTACTTCCACAGCGGTAAGGCACATAATCCGAAATAATTCCCTTAGTATCGTGTAATGGTGTACACTTAGATGCAAATTAAAAGTATCCTCCCCATCGGAGTCACTGCTTTTATTTGTAGGGCCAAAGAGGAACCAACTATTAATTTTATTTGTCAAAAAGTAAGGTTGACAAGATAATAAAATTAATGGGTAAAACCTCCTCTTACAAATGTAGAATTCGTATACGTCCACACTGCGTGGCATGCGATATTCTCGGTGTTTTGAGGTGTTGGTTGATATCAAAATTTTATTGTTTGAGGAATCAATAATTTTTTGAAATCTAAAGTAATGATCTATGTGATTCTTAGGATTTTCAAAATTTGACTTTCAGTCCACTTGTTGTGATACTAAAGGAAAATAAGCTTGTTATACCCAAATTATGTTGATTGGAAAGGAATCTAGATATTGTCTTATCTGCTAAGGAGTACAAGTATGCACTCTTCGAAGAGTATCCTCAAACCATGGTTGCTCAAAAAGGTTTCTACTTCTAAGCCGAAAGGCAAGAAGAAGAAGAAACAAGGTGAAGCAAAGGTGGTGGGAGGATCTCATGGAAGAGTGAAGAAGCCGAAAGGCAAGTAATTCACTTAGAAGCAGGATGGACATTGGAAGAAGGACTGTCCCAGTTCGAAACAAAACAATGGTATATCCTTTGATCTAGTCGTTGAAACATGATTAGAGGTGTTATCTACCGACACCTGGTGTGTAGATACGAAAGCCACTAATCATGTCTGCAACACTTTGCAGGGGTTCCAGGAAACCCGATGACTAGCTAAAGGGGACATTACCATTTACTTGGGAAATGCCACTAAGGTGGTGGCTATTGCAGTGGGAGAAGTTTTATTTATCTTTTGAGGAAAATAAAACTTTGGTTCTGGAAAATTCCATTTATGTACCTTTATTTAGAAAGAATTGATTTCGGTTTCTAAATTATGGATAGATAATCTATTTCTTTTAATGACAAATTTGTTATAAAAGGAATAGGAACATTATCTATTCAGGTACATAGATAGGAAATTTATAACTTGAACCAAAACCTCCCACGATGCAAATTGAAGTTAATAACTCATCTTCTAAATCCAATAAGAGAAAAGAACCTTCGAAGATGAACCAAACATATCTTTGGCATCTTAGGCTTGGTCACATTAACCTAAGCAGGATTCAAAGGTTGATAGCTAATGGACCTTTGGGCTCATTAGTGGTGGAGGATCTCCCAACCTGTGAATCTTGCTTGGAGGGTAAGATGACCAAGAGGCCTTTCAAGGCCAAGGGGTATAGAGCCAAAGATGTGTTAGAATTGGTTCATTCTGATTTGTGTGGTCCTATGTCTATCCAGGCTAGAGGTGGTTTTGAATATTTCGTCTCTTTTATAGATGATTATTCAAGATATGGATGCATTTACTTGATGCGCCGCAAGTCTGAATGCTTTGACAGGTTCAAAGAATTCAAGGCTGATGTGAAGAACCGTCAAGGTAAAAGTATCAAGACCCTACGATCTGATCGTGGAGGTGAGTACCTCTTGGGAGAGTTTAGGAATTACTTATCAGAGGCTGGGATTCAATCCCAATTGTCTGCACCTGGCACACCCCAGCAGAATGGTGTAGAAGAGCCAAGGAATAGGACTCTTATGGAGATGGTTAGATCGATGATGAGTTATTCTAAGTTGCCAGATTCGTTCTGGGGGGTATGCACTGGATACGGCAGTGTATATTCTGAACTTGGTTCCATCTAAATCAGTGCCTTCTACCCCTAGAATTGTGGACTGGGCGAAAGCCTAGTCTGAGATATATTCGGATATGGGGGAGTCCAGCACATGTGCTGAAGGCAGATGCTGGTAAGTTGGAACCTCGTACAGAAGTGTGCATGTTTGTTGGCTACCCTAAGGGAACGAAGGGTGGTTTGTTCTATAGTCCTAGAGATCAGAAGGTGATCGTGAGTACGAATGCCAGATTTCTAGAGGAGGACTATGTGATGAACCACAAGCCCACGAGTAAAATTGTTCTGGAGGAGTTAAAAGGGGAAGTCACTTCTTTAGTACCACCGGTACAAGAGGGTATACCACATGTCACTGCACCACGTGTCACAGAGGATACACAGGTGATACCTCGTCGTAGTGGGAGGGTTGTGAGACAGCCTGATAGATTCATGTTCTTGGGAGAATCTTCTAATTTGGTCCCTGGCGAACATGAACCTGATCCCTGGACATATGATGAGGCAATCCAAGATAAAGATGCAGTATCTTGGCAGAGTGCAATGAATGCTGAGATTGAATCTATGGATTCAAATCAGGTATGGGAGCTAGTAGAACCACCCGATGGTGTAAAAACCATTGGATGCAAGTGGATCTACAAAAGAAAGAGAGGAATAGATGGGAAGGTTGTGACCTTCAAAGCGAGGCTTGTTGCGAAGGGGTATACTCAGAAAGAGGGTATCGATTATGAGGAGACCTTTTCGCCGGTAGCCATGCTTAAATCTATCCGGATTCTCTTATGCATAGCAGCTCATATGGATTATGAGGTGTGGCAGATGGATGTCAAGACAGCTTTCCTTAATGGAAGTCTTGAGGAAAACATCTACATGAAGCAACCAGAGGGATTCATTGCTAAGGGAAAAGAGCATCTTGTATGTAAGCTTAATCGGTCCATTTATGGATTGAAACAAGCTTCGAGGTCTTGGAACATTCGGTTTGATGAGGTGATCCAGTCTTATGGATTTATTCAAAGTCCGGATGAGTCTTGTGTATACAAGAGATGTGACGGAAACGTAGTGGTATTTCTTGTACTATACGTAGATGACATTTTGTTGATTGGCAACAATATCAAGGTGTTATCGGACGTAAGGGTATGGTTGTCCAAACAGTTTGATATGAAGGACTTGGGAGAAGTGGGACACATCCTTGGGATCAAGGTTATAAGGGATCGCAAGAAAAGGATGTTGTGCTTATCCCAAGCTTCATACATAGACACGATTATGGAGCGTTTTAGCATGCAGAACTCCAAGAAGGGTTTTCTACCTTTCAGGCATGGAGTACCTCTATCTAAGGAGATGTGTCCTAGATCATCTGAGGAGATAGAGGAGATGAAGGCGGTTCCTTATGCTTCGGCAGTAGGAAGCCTCATGTATGCGATGCTCTGTACGAGACCAGATATCTGTTTCTTGTGGGCATGGTCGTGAATATCGAGTAATCGAGACGAGGACATTGGAGTGCGGTAAAGCATATATTGAAGTACGAGAAGGACTAGGGATTATATCTTTGGTTTGCTGGCACAATTACTCCCTGTGGGTTACACGGATTCCGACTTCCAATCTGATAGGGATAACAGTAAGTCTACCTCAGGTTTTGTGTTTACTTTGGGAGGTGGAGCCATTGTATGGAGGAGTGTCAAGCAAAAGTGCGTGGCAGACTCCACCATGGAAGCTGAGTATGTGGCGGCCTCTGAGGCGGCCAAAGAAGCTGTATGGCTCAGGAACTTCCTGATGGACTTGGATGTGATTCCTGGTTTGCCCAGAACTATCACGATTTATTGTGATAATAGTGGTGCAGTTGCAAACTCGAAGGAACCACGAGCCCATAAGGCTAGTAAACACATAGAGCGCAAGTACCACCTGATACGAGAAATCGTAAAGCGAGGAGAAGTTGTTGTGGCCAAGATTGCATCGGAGGATAACCTGGCAGATCCTTTCACTAAGGGCCTTCCGGCGAGAGCTTTTGATAGGCATGTGGAGGGAATGGGGATCAGATGTATGGCACTTTGAGGACAGCATAGTCTTTTAGTATAAGTGGGAGGTTGTAGGGATGTATACTTAAAAGTCTATTTTTTGTATGAACATCTTTATTTTGAAATAAGAATCACATGATCATTAATTGCATATTTTTATGGTTATGCAATATTGTCTAATACCTTACATTGTAGATAACATGGTGTGTGGTGTCACACGGGAGATCATGTTATCGGCTCTTTGTAAAGTATAAGTAAAGGCTCACAACCGAGATGGCTTTGGACAAACCATCGGAATGGTTGTAGTGTGATTTGGTATTGGTTTGTCTTGACCATAGAATCACACTAGTGCACTTTGTGTGTATTTAGCAAGACCGATACAGAGGTGATTCGATTTATTGCTGACTACATAATCGAATCGGACCTCAGATATTATTTAGTACATGCTCTTAATCCCGATATAATAACGGGCACATATACTTGGTACTCATCTCTTTGATTTACCAATGGGCGAGATTTATAGATTAAATCGATAGACTCGGTAAGTTGGGAGATGATATTATTTATATGGTGTGCCGTTGATTATAGGTGGAAACCGTGTCCTAAATATTAGGATGATGATGTCCCCTTGAGGAGCTCATAAGGTTCATCATGTACACCCTGCAGGTGGACTAGGTCCGCCATGATGAAAAGGTTGAGTGGTACTACTCATGGAGTTAGATGTCGATTAATTAATGGTCAGTAAATTAATTAATCGACGGACATTCGAGATCTTAAACACGGGGAGAAAATGTACAAATAATATATGGAGCCCATATTATCATATGGGGGTTGGTGAGGTAGATCAATGATGGACCTTTAGTGGATTGGACCATCATTAGTGGATCGGACTTTATGTGGGCTTGATCCATGGGTGGCCAAGACCCAACTCCTCCTCATGGTCCCTAATGTAGCCCATTAACACCTCAAGATGCTTAGATCCAAAGGATAGAAACAAAACTCTAAGATCCATTGGTAGAGATTAAATCTCTAAGATCCGGAGTTGAGATGAAATCTCTAGATCCGACGGTTGAGATTAAATCCCTAGAACCAATGGAGGAGATTAATTCATGACTTATCCCTAACTCTATAAAAGGAGGGCATGGGGAGTGGTCGTGGATTACATGATGGAGAGGGAGCAAGGCTTGGGCGGCAAGAATAGGGCAATCCTAGTTGAGATAGGATTGGAATTAGGGTTAGGGTTTGGAAGCAAGGGTGGCACCAAATAAGGCAACTTTTCCTTCTTCTTCCTTGCCTTGTGGCCAACGTCCAGCAGCTATTCCAGCCCTTCCCAGCCCTTGGCCAGCACCAAAAACACTCCCCTCTCTTCTCCTTAGGTGGTGGAAACAAGATATAGGGTTTCCCTTGGTGTCTTGGTAGTTTTCCATCATCTTCTTCTCCTTCTAGTTGTCCGGCGGCAAGAACTTCTATAGTTCTTTGTTTGTTGAGTTTTTGAAGGAGAAAAACATTGTTTCTCTTCTTCCTCTTGCTTGGGAAAGCAAGGAAGGAAGTTTTGCGATCTAGGAGCTTCGACTTTTGGTGGATCGTCGCCCACACGACGTCCAAAAGGAGGAGGGTCATACATTAGAAGACCAAGAGGTATAACTATTCTTCTATCTCTTTTATTCATTGCTTGTGTTTGTTTTTCAAAATATGAGCATGTTATATTTCTGTAAATAGGCTAAATAATACTTGGATCCCGAGTACAAACACAAAAACCGGCGATCCGGACATCGTCTATTCCGCGGCTACTCGTAGAATAGAGGATGGTCGCTTGAACAACTAGTTTGTTCAAGTGACCTCTCTAAACGAATAGCACGACGATGACTTGGTTGCTTTGGCAATCCCTTTTGTCTAGGATTAAATTTTTTTTTAATCCGGGGACATCGAAGGGATCACCATGGTCAAGCAACCGAGGTGAAGGGGAAGCGAAGTTTCCCCTCACGGATCAACCCCAACAATTGGTATCAGAGCCAAAGGTTTCCGGTTTTGTGTGTTTAGGATTCGGTTAATTTTATGCACTTTTTCATATATTATATGTTCCGAATAATAGTAGGATATGCGTAGTTTAACGCTTTGGTTGCAGGCATAAGATCCGACTATTATGGCCATGTGTGTGTATATGATTGTATGTGTGTAAATATTTATTTTGTTGAATCCTCGGGGTTGACGAGGCTAGTATTTAGTTTTTATAAATTAAATACGGCATTGTTTAGCCGCTCTTTATTTTATTTTACTTTCGATCTAGATTCATGTACACTCCCTCGTGGAGTATAGGATCGATGGATGTAAATTAAAATAGGTTTTAGTCTCGGCTCGGATCTCCGGAGGGCTTGTACATGGCATAGGAGGAGCGGACGAGATTGAAGACAAAGGCCATAATAGTTGGAAAATAATTTATTTTTCATATTTATTGCTTTTTGTTTGATATGCAAGTCGTAGGAAAATTCCTCATTTTCAATTTACTAAGTGGGAGAGGGATATTTTAATTAATTCCCATGACCTCCATTACAATTTGATGTGTGATGCAACAAATTTGCGTGTCGGCTCTGAGTGCCTTCCTCCCTGCGGATGAGTTTGTTTTGTGGATCACTAGGTCAAATAATGGTTATAGGAAATTATCTAGGAGCGTGTGTACTTCCACAGCGGTAAGGCACTCGCTACACAATGGGGGTCCCTGCTACACACAAAATTATCCGGCTTTGTGTGTTTAGGATTCGGTTAATTTTGTGTGTAGCAGGGACCCCCATTGTGTAGCGAGTGCCTTACCGCTGTGGGCTTACACACGCTCAACGGATAATTTTGTTGTGTTTAGGTTTCCGGCTTTGTGTGTTTAGGATGTTTAGGTAACATGATCATATAAGATGATCATGCATCTAAATCTGTCTCCATTAAAAACAACTTGACCAGGGTAGGAATTACCCACTTACTGTAATGCTCGTGATAATAGAGTCCTCACGTCCGTGGACCTGTCTCGTATCCACATCCTACAAATATCAAACACTATGATTATGTGCAAACATACAACGAATGATTAAATCGAAACCTATATCGACTTCACATCCCGATCAACTAGATTGATCTAGTTACCCAATTAACCTAATCAATCCTCCACATTAATCCCTTAGTTTGTAAAGTTAACTCCATAATTAAACCCATCGGTCTCCAATTAACAATTATGCTAACCTACAACATTCAACTCCATACGTCAATTCCTACATTGACAAAATGGTTTATAGCCTCCCAATCCATTACAAACAGGTTTTCAATTACACCTTGTCTATCTCCATCTCAGCCACTCCATCGAAGAGAAAACCACCATGAATCAACCAATCCAATCTGTTCATAACTCCAACACGAGTGAACAGAACATCACCAGTAAATCTCTAAAGAGAAACGTCACAGCTAACCCTTCTCACTCAGCCACTGTCGACAGTTCACAAACTGAACCCCACTGCTTTGATTCACCACACTGCCACACTAATTTAAGGATCTAACTATTTAAAACACTTCGTTAAAAACCAACACCTCAGTTCTTCCCCACACCATCCCATTCGACCAAAACTCCAACACCGGCCGCACAACACGAAACACACATTGATATACAATAGAAGAACAACCACAACATTAATCTACAGCATCACAATGAATTTAACTGGATTGATAGAACAAAAAGCAATGGCTCATGCTTACCAGCAAATCGGAATCTCACCGGCAGCCAACCCTTCCGTAAATTCCACCGTCCACCGAGAACCAACATGAATGTTGCTGCCCTAGTCCCAACACGCAGATCTAGACTTGTGTCGGCAGAACTCACCGCTCCCGAACAGAACTAGTGTAGACATTGCCGGCGTAAGTCTCCAGTAGCTGTCTGCTCCAGTAGTGATCTCAGCCCCCAAATCTCCAGTTCACCAATGCAATCGGCGGCCACAAACCTATTGCCTTAGCTCCAGCGACGATCGACCAAGCCAACTCATGATGTCGATGACGGTGGCGAGTTACTGCTGTCGAGATCACAGAAGAAGGGAATGCCAGAGATCGAGAAAGAGATAAAGGGTGGTGGCTAGAGCTTAACGGGAGCCAGATCGATCTAGAAGGCTCACGATTGGTGGGCGGCGAACTATGACGGTGCAAGAAGAAGACAACGGCAATTCATCGCTCGCTCAGTAGCCACAGTGGAGAGGGGAAATCACACAGGGGGAGCACCTTCGAGTGAAGGAGAAGAAACAGCGGCGGAGACACTATCGGGGAGTGGAATCGCGCGAGAGAACGAAGAATCGGGATCGGGAGGGGAAGAGAAGAAGTCGACGCGATCAGGAAAAATGGCCAACAGTGGAGAAATAGGAGTCGCGATAAGGAACCGACGGGAAACGAAAGAATCAGATTAATTAGCCATTTATTATCTCATTAGAAGATAGTCTAAACAGGCTTTATAAAAGCCTATTCGCTTTAACCCCATGAAACATGAAATGTCCATAGAACCTCCATTTAAATCAAGAAAAATTTCTAAAAATTTTTGGAAAAATTCTATAAGACAATTTATTAATTAACAAGGGCATTAATTATTATTATTATTATTTTTTCTTAGTATTTTACAATGGTTTAGACCTAGCAACTCTCCCACCTGTTCACCTTTTCCTATAAAAGGTAACTTAGTCATCTTGCCTTTTAACCATGATTCACATGTATCGTATGAATCCAATTCAAACAATTCCAGAATTCCACATCGGTGTAATTCAGACATGTGTTTCTTGCTTGCATGGCCAAGACGACAATGCCACATGTAGGAGTCTAATTGATTATCCTTTCGAGCACGCTTGTTGCTCGCTTCGATTTTGAAAATGTCACTGGATATGTCCAACGTATAAATACCATTTATCAAAGTTCCAGTCCCATAAAGTATGCCATTCAATGTTATATAACAACAATTGTTACTAATCGTCAAATGGTAACCATTTCTATTTAAGTATAAAATAGAAACAATGTTCTTTATTAGAGAAGGAACATAATATCAATTGTCAAGTTCTAAGACTAGTCCTCTAGGGAGCTTCAGCAAATAAGTTCCGATGGTGACCGCAACAACCTGTGCACCATTACCAACTCGCAAATTTGACTCCCCTCTGACGAGTCTTCTTCTATTCCATAGCCCCTGTATGTCATTACATATATACAGGCCACACCCAGTACCCAATACCCAAGTGTATAAAGAAATAAAATGACAATCAATAACGAAGATACTGGAAGAGGATGGGGCATCGGATGCCTTCTTCTTCTTCACGGACTCAAGATAAATCTTGCAGTTTCTTCGCTAGTGGCCCTCCTTGCCACAATGATGGCAAGTGCCCTTTTATGCTGGTTCTGCCTTCTTATCCTTTTTGTTCTTCCCTTTCTTCTATTCCTTTGACTTCCTCTTAGAACCTTTCTTTGAGTAATCGACTAACAGAACTGCCTTCTACTCATGCTTCACATAAGGCTCCGCAGTCTTCAGCATATTGAGGAGCTCAGGAATAGTGGATTCAAGTTTGTTCATCCGGTAGTTCATCACAAATTATGAGAAACTCTTGGGAAAACAATGCAGAATTAAGTCATTACTTAATTCATGATCCATCACAAACCCGAGCGTAGCCAGCTGCTCGATTTACCCATTCATCTTTAGCACAAACTGTACTACAAATGAACCTTCTTGCATCTTAGAGGTGAAGAGGAGTCTGGAGACTTTGAACCTTTCCGATCTCGCTTGCTCATCAAACAACTCATGAAGATGGTAGACTATGGTATTAGCATCCATATGTTGCATGCTGCTTTTGTAGCTCGGGTACCGTTGTGGCTAACATGATGCAACTCACCAGTTCAGAATCAACCACATGTTTCTGATAGGCCAACAATTGGTCTGGAGTTGCATCGTCCTTAGGACGTTGGGAAGAGGCTCTTCGAGGACATACGTGAGCTTTTCTGCCTTGAGAACAATTCTCAAGTTTTTAAGTCGGTCTAAGAAGTTAGGCCCAGTCAATTTGTTTGAATCCAAAATAGTGCGTAAATTCAAATATGTCATGATCAATTGATTAACCTAGAAATACAAAATAAGCATATATGAGAAAGATGATTTAAAATGCATCAACATACTTTTTTTAATCCCACTCATTTTTCGAATTTCAGAAACCCCAAAATCACTTCGAGAGATCATAGGTCCCTCTCTGAATGAGTTGATATCCAATATAGATATGAACAACCTTGGAGAGAGTCCAACAAGCCATTCATAGCTATGATGGTAGATATCAAATATACCGATTGCATATCACATATATGCAACTATCACAATGTGCTATCAACTAATTAAATGTTCACACATACACTACAACAAATTTGACTTTCCGCAGCGCGCGATGATGCGCTGCGGTTAAATACATTCGCAGCGCGCAATCGTACGCTGTGGTTAAGTGCATTCGCAGCGCGCGAATGTGCGCTGCGGTTAAGTGCATTCGCAGCGCGCGATCGTGCGCTGCGGTTAAGTGCATTCGCAGCGCGCGATCGTTGCGTGCTGTAGTTAAGTGCATTCGCAGCGCGCGATCGCACGCTGCAGTTAGGTGCATTCGCATGCTGCGGTTAAGTGCAGTATTGTAATATAAAAACTCAAATAATTATAATCCAATCCACAAAGACCACACAATTATAATATCACATACAAATATTATACTCATTTTTAACATCACATACACACGATTATAAAATCAAAACTAAAAAAAATTCAAACTAATAACATAAATTCACTTACATAATTTCTTTCCTACAAAATAAATACTCACTTAGTCGCATTAACAATTCAACCAACAACACAATTTATATCAGTCACACAAAACTATATACTTAGAGAACCAAGCGACTGTGCTTCCTATTGCATCCTCAAGAAAATACATTTCATCATTGGGTC
The DNA here is from genome assembly GCA_025175895.1 of Wurfbainia villosa. Taxonomy (NCBI): domain Eukaryota; kingdom Viridiplantae; phylum Streptophyta; class Magnoliopsida; order Zingiberales; family Zingiberaceae; genus Wurfbainia; species Wurfbainia villosa. The sequence continues at coordinate 28,259,760 of CM045992.1, read as the reverse complement.
GAATTAGATCCACCTTCTCCATCAAAACTCTATCAATCCAAACTTTCCAACAAGATCCACCAAGAGGAACGTGATGCACTTTTGCTTTTGGATCTGTGGATGCAATTCGACCTTCTGCAACAACTCCATCACGGACCAAACGGCTTTACATTTAGTATTATGACATCTCCACAATTCACGTTCTTCAATTTTTCTGTATAATAATAAAAATTATTAATGTTCCCAAATATATTTTTATAACAAAACAAGTTATTAGTAATAAGAGAGAGATTCTATCATGTAAAAGAAAAACAATATTCCTCATATCAATATGGTTACCCGAAAGGTAATATTGTCATTCTTTTTGCTCCATTGACATCACTATCGCCACTAACATAATTCCTAATATCGCCATCAATGTCACCACTAGCAACCTAATTTTTTTAATAAATATTGTCAAATAATATTATCATAATTGCACATTCACTAACAAGAACAAAAAAAGATAAATAGAAATATAAATAGAGACATAATAAAATGCTAGATGGTGATTGCACATTAACTAACAAGAACAAAAAATTTTAATCTGAAAATCAGATAGTGTTGGAACCCATAATTAGGAGAGCAATGACTCGATGAAAATATGAAAACAACACTAGAAGCGAAGGAAAGCATCTTCAAACCATTCTCTTTTTTTTTATCATATTATGGAACTACCCAAAATTACTCCAAATAGTAGTATATTGGTTATTTTTCCGAAACCTTTCGCCATCTTAGCATTCTCATATATGCTGCACTAATTTTTTGAAGGCTACATAATTTAGAACACTCATTATTAGGTGAAACATGACATACTTAAGCATAAAAGCTACATGATTGATTGGTAAAATGGGTAAGCCTTCTCGAAGCATAACGAACTTTAAACATTTCATGATCATCACATTCCTCTCCTAATTTAGCAATGACAAGTTTTGAATCAATAGCTTTTATGATGAGGAATAGTGAACAAGTGAATCGAAGGTTCATTCGCTTAGGATTAATCGACAAACCATACATTTTGAAAAACAAAAGCAGACTACCCATAATCTAAGCATGACCTATTTTTTGTTTTAACTATCAAATAAACATTCCTTGTGCATCTTCCACCTTTTACCAATCATTAAAACTATCCATGTCAACTACCTCAATGACATCGAATCATCCAGAAAAACCCCTAGGCCACCACTTGCTACGCCACTACTTTCTCTTATTAACCAAATCTAATTACAAGCTACTGTAAAGCCAGCCAACTGAAACCTATGCATAAGCTGCTTCAGTTGCCAACTCAGACCAACTTGAATGTCAAGATACATTCATCGAGTAACCACTTAACATTGGTTTTGTAAATTAGGGTTCATCTAGATTGCAGCCCCTTGGACTTAGCCCTTTTGGCAAGAGATTCAGATTGCCCATTTGAACTATCTTCTCATTTGATCATTGAAGCCTACAGATTCGGTAGAATTAGTTCATATTGAAATGGTTCAATGATGAGAGTGAATTCGGATAACTGGTATGGAATCAAAGGTTGCAAGGGTTTAACTTTCAGATGGAGAGTTTGTTCAAGAAAAGACCAACAAATACATTGTAAATCAGAATTTATATCCTAGCAAATCAGAATTAAATGAACATTGTAAATCAGAATTTATATCCTAGCAAATCAGAATTAAATGAACATTGTAAATCAGAATTTATATCCTAGCAAATCAGAATTAAATGAACATTGTAAATCTTGCAAAGAGTGTGAATGATATCCATAAACGTGGTGGCACATCCTAGGTACATCACGAGGAGGTCATGATACCTCAAAGATAGTTGATAACATTCAGATCGTGGTATAAATCGTAAAATTTAACCTTTACATTTGTTTTTTTTTTCCTTTTTTTATGCAGGATTATTAAATGACAGATATTAAGACTGATTTATTGACAAACATTATTATCAAGGTTTATATCATAGGAGGAGATGGAACCCAAAAGGGAGCAGCTGCTATTTTTGAGGTAATCGATTAAACAAACTGGAATACCTAGACTCTTCTACTGTAATTCAAAGTGACTTATTGATATGCTGTACTATCAAAATAAAATTGAAAGAAAAAGCATCTACCATGATGGACAGTGTTAGTGGAAGCTTATTATGAAGAATTTATTCAACATTAGGCTTCCAATTTTAGGTTTCTTCTTAATCATATCCTAGGGGATAATAAATTTATTTCTGTAACATTTTGCAGGAAATTCAGAGACGACATCTCAAAGTTGTTGTTGTTGGAATCCCTAAGACAATAGATAATGACATAGCATACACAATAAAACCAATAGACGGTAAAGACACTGCCTAACCTGAAGGATGGAGACGGAAGGCGAGCGTGAGAAGAGCGTGCAGTGAGGAAGGTGAAGAAAATCGCCGGAGAAAGCTACGGCGGCAAGCGTGAGAAATTGTTGCGTGAGAAACCTCTGGCGAGCGTTAGAAGAGCGTGCAAAAAGCGATGACGAAGGTGAAGAAAGTCGCCGGAGAAAGCTACGGCGACGATCGTGAGAAATCGCCGCGTGAAAAGGCTACGGCGGTGAGCGTGAGCAATTGGTGCGTGAGAAAGCTGCGACGGGTTTGGGAAACTTTTAACCTAAAACCAAAGTTTAATTATTTAATAATATACTTAATATTAATAAAAATGGCAATGAATAGATAAGTTTATTCGTGAATAAGTATTCTGCGCGTTTTTTTTTTAGTTATAATATAAATGTGTTGTTAATCTTTTTTTTAAAAAAATATTTTCAGATTAAAAAATAATTTAATTTTATAATGATATTTTTAACTGTATACAAAATATACGCTGCGGATAATATTCCTAGATTTACAGTGCACTTGATTGACGCGCTGTGAAAAATTTAATTTTCTATTGGGGGACTTTTAACAACGTGCAAAATGTCTGTCACAATATTATCTGCAACAAACATGATTGGCGCTCTGTGAAAAATTTAATTTTTCATAATAAAATTTTTAACATCACGTAAAATGCATGCTGTTATTATTTATAATGATACTTTATTATAAAAACTTTATTAGTGATTTTGTCCACCTTCATTATTAAAATTTAAGTTTTTATAATGATATATTTTAACTAGCGTGCAAATTGTACGCCGTTATTATTTCATATTAACAAACATTGTATCCGCAGCGCACTTAATTGGCACGCTGCGAAAAATTTAGTTTTTTATAGAGAGACTTTGAACAGCGTGCAAATTGCACGCTGTTAAAAGTCTCACATTAATAAATCTAATATTATCCGCAGCGCACATCATTGGTGCGCTGCGAAAAGTTTAATTTTTTATAATAAAATTTTTAACAGCGCACAGAATGCACGCTGTTATTATTTAATATTAATAGCGTGCACTGCATGATGTTAAAATGAGTATTGACAGCGTATTATTTTTGCATGCTGTTGTTTGTAAAAATATAATATTATCCGCAGCGTACAAAATTGGGCGCGCTGTAAAAACTATTATTAACAGCGTGCTAAAATTGTGCGCTGTTGATAGCATGCTGCGGAAAGTCAAATTTGTTGTAGTGATACATCGGGTTGTTAACTCATTAACAAGTATGCATCATATGCATAGCACCCAACTTCACCTCCCTTCACATTGACCTTGGAGAGAGTCCAACAAGCCGATGCTCCAGGTTAAAGCCAACCCATTAATCGAGAAAGAGTTTTAATATGGTAAGAGCACATTCAACCAATTAGTCCGGCTTGGAGGGAGTCCAACAACCAAAGCTAACCATTAACCTCTGACTCTTACCATATTAGTATTAAACTATTTCATGGTTTGAACATGTTCAGGTTCGAGCCGGGCTTGGAGAGAGTCCAACAATTCAAAGAGGAAACATAACTCTGGTTCTAACCATATTAATGAAAGGTGTAGGCATCAATATTGAGTAAGGGTTTTTATGTCTCATCCTCTTTGCATGCAAATAACTATTATCTACATGGTATGACATACATCTACATTTCACGACACGCATGACATAATGATATGCATCTAATGCAATTACATGACATACAATTATGGCATGTACAAAAATTTCCTTATATGTCAAAACTATTTATGGAAATAAAATATGTTTGAAATTTAATTCCCAAAATCAAATCATGATTAAATTAGAAAAATAAATTTCGAAATCTAATCACATATTTTATTTATGGAATGTCTCAATTAAGGAAAATCAAATTTAATTTAGGAAACAAATTTCTTAAATTGTCGAAACTATTTATGGAAATAAAATATGTTTTAGATTTAATTCCCCAAATCAAATCATGATTAAATTAGGAAACAAATTTCCAAATCTAATCACATATTTTATTTATAGAAAGTGTCAATTTTCATAAATACTTCTAAACTTTCCAAAAGTAGAAGATTTCCATAAACACTTCTATACTTTTCAAAATTAGAAAATTTATATAAATTCTTCTAAACTTTTCAAAAGTAGAAAATTTCCATAAATACGATTATGAGTATCCCAAAATAATTTTACGATTATATCAAAATATAATCTGGGCTCTGATATTACTGTTGGGTTTTCGACAACGCGGTGAGTATTTGTTCGAACATATTTCGTAAACATGTGCACAGCAAAAAAATTAAAAATCAATAAATCTAATTTATTACAACACACACACCACACACACCACACACATGCATAGTACAACATGTGTAGACATAATCGCAATTTCAAATTTTGCAATAAAGGAAATTACACTAGTTATACCTGACGTATCACGTGCAGCGGGAAAGACATCAACCAGAGAAACTCTCGCTAGAATTGCCTCTATCCATATCCATGCCGAGTATCATCGGGATAGCTTCACCAAGCTACAAGCCTCGTCTTCGTAAGAGTCACTAGCCTCGTGTCGAAGACGATGTGATCGAGAGAAGATCACACTCCGAATCAAAATTCGGATTACAAAACGAATCCCCAAAACTCGCTTCTCCGGAGAGTTATTCGTCAACTGATTGATGAATCCTTCATCCTCCACCTATTAGGATTACCGAAGATCGAATCCCCAACAAGGTAGACGCTTTCGGAGCTCCAAACGTCATCCAAATGACACTCTGACACGAAAAGAAAGAAGCTGTCCAGAAAACTCGACAGCTTGGTGGAGGAGTTGCGCCAGCTCAAAGGAGGATGGCCGGCTGCACCTTGGTCACCGGAGCCAAGGGATGTCGCCGGAGGGTCGCCGGAGAGGAGAGCTTGGGCAGTGGCAAGGAGAAGAGAGGGAGAGGAAAGGAGAAGTTTATTTCCCAAAAATAAAACTTAGGGCTCTCCCAAAAACCTAACCGTGTTTTTATATGCCCGTGTTTCTTAACCATTAAGCAAACTTCTCCTTAGAGTTATTGCTTCATAACCAAAACCCGTTAACCCGCTCCAATAACTTAAGTTAAAATAAACTGAACCGAGTTGGTCTATTTTAAGTTAAAACGAACCGAACCAACTTTGGTTCATTCATATAAAAAAACCAAACCCCTTTTGTTTATTCTTCACCATTGGATTAGAAGCAAACCAATGTGGATCATCCATCATGTCTTCATAAGACTCAACCCATCCATGCTTCCATTGCGACTGAAATACTTTCATGTTCGCTCCTTGTTTGGTCCAACCAAACCTAGTTTCTCTCGATCTGAGAATTTCATTCTCAAGCTCATTTTAAATCCTTCATATTACACTTGTTGTGTGTGTGACCAAATAGGTTCTCGGTTTATGTTGGTCGTCTATAATAAACCATTAATTATAGAATGATCATGAGTGACACCTAGTAGTACATCATGATCCCCAATTAACCGAAAGATCAATGGTTGATCCAGAACTATTTCTAAAATCCTTCAGCAGCTACAATGAATCATGCGTCATTCTCTTTATGCATCTTATACCCATTTGGTTCAGGAAATGGTCTATAGTGTCAGTCCCCACTAGGTTGACTACGTCACACCTAGCCCAAGTATCATTTCTTCATCCTACGGATTCTAGTTACTGCACATGTATCCAAGAGTACCTTACTCTAAACATGTAATGCTTTGGCCAAAGACTTTAGTAACAATCCGACGAGAGGCCATGGGTATACATCTCCTCGCAAGGAGTGGTGAATCCTTTATAGGCTCTTCATTCAAACACCTTCGGTCACTTCGACTTATACCCAATCATCTCGGATCCACATCTCCTCAAAGATGCTTGCTTAAGATGTCAAAGCATAAGTCTTCATGACCAAGATGACTTGAATACCGCAAGTCAAAGAAACATCGCACTTAAGTTGTAGTAAGAACTTCATTGACATATCTACATATGTAGAGAACCATATGAAATCTTAAAGTTGGTCACTCCAATGAACTAGTTACCATAACTAGCATCCACGATTAACTCCAGACATTACAATGTCTCCAGCCAGTGAGAATCAGCTGCTTGGATACACCAAGGAGTATACATTGTGCTAGTCTCGACAAAATTGATGGTGTCCAAATCCATCAATTCATCGACTAGAGAGAATTCCGATACATTAAAATTACACATGTAGAGATACTCACTAGTTGTGATCCAATCACAAATTCTCTCATGCTGTGATTCGTATCGTGGACTTTCAGTAAATGAGTTTAAGTTCTAATCAAATACATGAAAACATGTATACTCAAATAGTGAATCTTCATTTATTATATAAATAGTTCAAACATAAGGCGATTGCCTTAGGACACCTCTTATATATTACTAACAAAACATACATTGTTTACTCGAAATCAACATCGACAGTTGACTTTATCAGTCAGCAGTCGATTGCCCTTGATGCCAGTCGACTGCCATCCATGGCAATCGACTAATTTCTGCAAGTAAAAAATTAGGTTTAGAAAACTGAAATTCAGAAAATCAAAAGTAATTATACATAAATCAAAAAATCACAAAAATTCATATGTATAATACTTATGCCAATCATTATGGATGAAAAATATTTGAAAAATAAAATACTCATAAAATAGTTAGATTGATACAAAACTCAAAGCCATTGATAACTTCAATTTTTTTGACCTATTTTGTCTCAACATCTTCAATGGTGACTTCTATCAAAAGATAGACTACACCAAGATTTTCTAAAATGATTTTAAAATGATTTTAAACCTTATATTGAACCATGGTCTATGGGATTAATGCAGATGACTTGTACATAAGCTTTCCTTATGATTCATCCATGGTATAAGATGAGTTTGAGTTCATTTAGATGCAAGAACTATGCACCTTGAACTTAACTAATTTCTTAGCATCACACGTGTCTAGGGTGTATCAATACACACATGTCAATTTGATGTGAGATGTGGATTTTGTTAATCCAAAATTAAGGTCTCATGCATTTTTCTAAGGCAATACTCTTTGATTCCCATATACATGGGACTTCAAATCATGCCAATTGTTCTAAATCAAATTTTAGTAATCCTAAATGCATGAATGATGATTATGGCATATAATATTGCATAAATAAGACTGTGTCAATAATCATGATGTCATGGCATAAATCATAAACCTAATATACATGACATAAAACCTTAAACCTAATCATTATCATGACATATTAAATGATTAAAATGAAATATGATGTCATGACATGGCATATGGCAAACAAAATACCTAAGTTTTAGTATTAATTTCCCTTTGTTAGGATTAAGTTCATTTTGCCATAGTACCACTCATGCCAAGTGTGCCAAAAACTCAAAAATGGCACACCAATACCTCTAAACCTAATTGTGTCAATTTGATTGATTTTTCAACTTCCATGAATTACATTGAAACATCCTAAAATCCTTTAGGATTAAATTCAACCTTATTTCCAAAGTATCCCATAACCTTGGAAATGTCCTAAAATGTCAACTTTGCTATGGTTGGGTTAACAATCCAACCATTCAAGGTTGACACAATCTAACCCATTTAGCATGAATCAATCACGCTCCTAGGAACCCAAAACCTATTGAACCTCCTTGGGTTTACTAGGTATTCCTTAGGGATGACCTCCATTAATACCTTTTTAATGACCCTCCTAGGCTTAGAAGCCTTGGTCATTTGGGTCATACTTAGGTTAACTCTAGGGGTAACACCACTTGTAACCTTTTTAGTGGCTTCCTTAGGTTTCCTTGAAACCTTAGCCAATAGGCACACACTATGGTTACCCTTAGGGATGACTTCCCTAGTAACCTTAGTCTTCCTAGGTCTATGAATGATTCCATAATCAAATGGAACACTATGATAGGTCTCCTTGGGCTGAGGTTTGTGACCCAAATCTTTCTTGCCCTTGGGTGGACCTTGCCTCCTAGACCCTAAATTTTGACTATTTGACCCTTGCATTTTATTTTGCATCTTTCTAAGGGTCTTTTCTAATTTGTAAAGCCTTGACCTCAAAGCTTGATTTTGTAATTCTAATTGCCAATTTTTTTATTTTTCATTTAGTCTTTGGGCATTACCATTTCTTCTAGGCATATGTCTACCCTTCTTAGGGTTAATGCCTAGGTGATCTTCTACCTTTCTAATACTTTCCCTAGATAGAATAGGTCTAGATTTATTGCTTCTAAGTTTACCTTAGTCCTAAAATCGACATGTTTAGCCCCTAAGCAATAAAATTTATTATTACTAGAATGCTTTTTATAATCATGAGAAATTTTAGCATGCCTTTTAAAATTAAAATTTGAAGGTGCATTAAAATATACCTTAGGGTTTTCTTTTATAGCTCCCCCTACATGTGATGCTCCTTCTTGGACCTCCTTCCTCCCCCTAGGGCATTGACTCGTATAATGCCCTTTTTGATGACATTTGAAGCACACCATGTGCTCCTTGATCTTAATGATTGGGGCTCTGATCTCCTTGGCCTTTGGTGATGCATACGAAGGTGACCTCAAATCTTGCGATAGAGACCGTCGAGGACCCAAAGCGCACGCTCGTGCTCAATGCCTGCAAGTTCATGGATGTCAGCAAGTAAAAAAAAGATTATCGATCCCACATGGACTGAGATTCGAGTACCGATTTGTTCGGTGAATGTAATTGTTCGGGACTCGACTCTAAGGGTTGTGAATGTGAGGGTTATCGGTGGTCCTACTCAATACGATGTCACCCGGAGGAAGAAAGGAGTTTGCCTCAAGATCTTTTAAAGGGATTCAAGGATTTTCGTTTTGCTTGTGTCGCAAAATATGCTATCAGCTGTGCATTATCTAAACGTATAACTATAGTCTTGTGGAAGGGACATCATACACTCTCCTGATGAGCCACCGTATCTATCGAGAGCTATCTCTGCCTTACAAGGACTGGATAGGCAGTACGAGGATGCCGAATCAATCCCTGCGACAAACCGTTTTAAGTTCTATTGCATTCTTCTACCCACGGTCACAGGAGATGAGGCCAACCCTTAGGTTCCTCTTATAAATCCCCTAAATCATAGATACGAGGGTTATCACCCATCATATCGGCTAAGCAAAGTAGATAGAAAACCAAATACACATAGATATCGGTCTAAACTAATTCCAATTGCAAATTCAAACTCAATACCAGAATTCAATTTGAAGCAACATATCCTACTCACACAAACTACTCCATAATCCTAGAATCGAATAAACTACTCCATAGATAGTAAAGGAGAAACACAAGGCATGTTCATGTTCGAATAAATAATAGATAAAGTGCAAGAACAGAAATTTACAATGCCAATGTGGCCTTCTCTTTGGCGGTGTTCTTCCTTCCTGTTGTGAGTTCTCTAAGATTTTTAGGGCTTCGGTGTGTCGTCCCAATCATCTTGCCTCCTCTAGGGTTTGAGCATAGCCTTCTTTATATGGACATCAGCCTCAATCTCTCTGAAACTTGGAAAATAACCGACTCACGTCGGAATCGCACAGTGCCACATGCCCGTGTGTTTCCACATGGCCAGGTCATGTGTGGCGCTGGGGTGGCCGATTTTGCCCCTTGGACATAGTCGTGTGTAGCCACACGCCCTGGTCATGTCCCCTTCTGCATCTAGCTGCAAAATGCCCTTCTTTTGCTCCGAAAGTGCGCCTTTTCCCCACGAAATGCTATACTACGAATAAAAGTACAAAGAGCAGATCTCCGAATTAGAAAATAGGAAATGAATGCAAAACAAAGTGCATATGCATGAAGGTAACATAAAATGTAATGAGATTTGAGCGAAAACTACTCCTAAAACTTTATATATTTTGCTGACATCAATTCCCCCAGACTTAAATCTTTGCTTGTCCTCAAGCAAACCTTAGTGCCATGAAATTTTAAAAATCATTGTTCCATACTTAGCATGTTAACTAGATTTATCAAGTGGTATTTTCAATAAAAAAAAATAGATATGTTCTAAAAAATCACTAAGTTAGCTTCTCATGCATGTGCTAAGTGAATCTTCTTAGGGGATACCCGTTCCATGGTAAGTTAAGTCGTCATCCTATAGCTTTCCTAAGGTCTCCGTCTCTTAGGCACTTACCTGCCCAAAACGAGGGTCGTTCCCTAGATTTAGCACAAAGTCTCAAAGGCGTGCTCGATATTGAGAGAAATTGGTAGGTGTTTCCCCAGTAACCTAACTCGGTCTCAAAGGGGCACCTAACCATTTCTACCCAGGACAACAATTTTTTATCCCTCATAATTTTTTTTTCTCTTTTTTTTTCTTCTTTATTTTATTTTTCATTTCTTTTTCTTTTCTCTCTTTTATTTTTTTCGGCTCAATGGGATTTTGATTTTTCCAGATGGGCTTACACGATCCGAGCATCTCTAGTAACTGAAATGCTAAACTTAGGGTCACCTGTGGATTCCAAAGTACTAGACTACTAAGATGAATCATAACTAGGTATGTACTAGACTCTCCCTTTCAGAAAGTTCATCATGTGTATGTGTAAAATAAAAGCTAACCAGTGTAAGTCTAGAACATTCATTCAGAGCAAATAAAATAAAATACCATGAGATAAATGAAGTTAAGCTATGTATGGAAACAACTCATGAAGAAAACTTTTAAAAATACTATTGAGAAAACTTATAGGAAAAACTAAGTGCTGAAAGAAATTGAACAACCTATGCATGAACAAATGAATGCTGACTAAAATGCAAACATCAAGAAAGAAACTACTACTAGAAACAAAATAAAACAAAACTTGGGGCCCCCCCAGACTTAAATAAAAGTATACCTCTAGTATGGTGGACGAGGTGGAAATTCTGGAAGCCTCGCCATTTCGGGATCCTGGGAGAACCTGCTACTGAGCCACTGATGCCACATGTACATGTGGTCAATCTGAGAGTCGGTGGATGCAACGACTGCTCGGTGCTCCTCCTCCTTAACCACTGTGCCTGCTAGGCTAGCATATGCTGCCGCATCTCCTGGCGGTAGGCGACCTCTGTCTGGCGACAGGTAGCCTCCTCTAGGAAGTACATGCGGACCTTATAGTAGAACTCCTTAGCCCGCTGGAAGTGCTCCCGGAAGCCCTGAAACTCCACCTGCGTGTAAGCGCTCTGCTCCTCCTATCGTTGCCTCTGTGTCTACTACTCGGCATATATATCGTTGAGGCACGATCGAAACTTCGAAAAATCATAGACCGATGTACCTACATCCTGCTCAAAAGTAGAAAAAGGTGGTGGTGCAGGTGTAGGCTCATGTCAACGTGGACTAGGTGGGTTATTATACATGCGTTTACTAGAGGGTGATGTATAGGGGTGAAACGCACAGTGCAATGCCCTTTATCTCTTGCATAACACGACCGTATGAAAACACATGACTAAGCCATGTGCGCTGCTAGAATGTGGGGCACGACCGTGTGAAAACACACGGCTAGGCCATTTGCCCCCTGTTTCTCTCTCATGGTGCACAATGGCATGAATTCTCCCTACACGCTCAGTCATATAGGTTCAAAATGATTTTTATTTCTACCTAACAAGTCCTTTCTAATCCTAAACTATTTACAAAAATCATAAGTGACCATAATCAAAGTCAAAATTATAGACATGAATGCAAAAAAATTAAAAACATGTAAAATTAAACTTGGGTTGCCTCCCAAGAAGAGCTTATTTAAGGTCTTTAGCTCGACCGTATTGTTATGCTTCAGCTTGGCTCTAATGGCCGTAGGAGATCTTTCTCCCTCCCCTAATGTGTTTGAATCTTGCTTGTGGGGGAGCAAGATACTTGCTCACTTTTCACCTCTTGCCATTTTGTTCTCCATTACTATATCCCTTAAATCTTGCACGGGGAGGGGCAAGATACTTGTTAGCAACTTTCCTTGGCTCGAGATTGAGCATGCATAGCCTCAAAGAATTTTTAGGAGTTTAATCATAATATTTTATTTTATCCATATGCTTTAAATAATATAACTCACCACAAATATCTTCACCAAAAGATTGATTAGTAGATTCCAATATGTTGACTGAAATTTTATCATTATCAATCATTAAAAGGGGTTCGTTATTAGTAACTAAAATTTCAGTGAGGATTAAGGTAGGCTCTTCTAGATCCTTAAGGTTAGGAGGTGTTTTGATTGAAGCAATGCGCTCCTCGATTAAAGTGTCCATTATATAATCCTCAAGTTCTTCTCCAAGTGGTGATTGAATAGATTGTCCTTCTTTACTTCCAATGTCATCTACGTCCTCCTCATCCATTCACTCAAAGTGAGTCTCCACCCTATTAGGTGTGATCCAGTCATTAAAGCCACCTTCTAGTCGTTTGGTTTCTTCTCTTGCTAGATCTCGTTCCATAATCTCCGTAAATTGTCGGCTATGCTCCTTGCATTCCCTAGTAAAATTATTTAGCGGGGCTTCTAAGTGGGGACTTGGTTCTGGATAAAATTTGCATGGTGACTCATAGCTCTCATTCTAATTTTGGAAACAATATTGAGTCTCTGTCTGCGAATGCTGCCATCGAAATTCAGCGTTCGCCGCTTGTTGCGTTTGAATGAAATCTTCCATCATTTGCTCCAGTCGTGATTTAGGAGGACAATATTGAGGGTTTAAGTAGCCATGGTCATAACTATATAAATAGGAATCATCTTGTGGCCACGCATTGTAATTTTAGGTGACATCTTCTTGTTAAAATTGTGAAGGTTCGAATATATCCGGACAATTATTAATAGTATGTCATGTTTCACCAGAATGCTCACATTAAATGTTACCAAAACTTACAGCATTAAATTGACTATAATCATGAGTAAAAGCATGCATCATTATATGCAGGAAATTATAAATAAGGAAAGAGAAACTAAATAAACAAAACTGAAATAAAATAAAATAAAATAAAATAAAACAAGAAAATTAAATCTATCCTAGGTCCCATCCAATTATCCGCTTCTCGATTCGATATCGAATCAATTAGTCCCCGGCAACGGTGCCAAAAACTTGATGCACGCGAACACGACCTCAATCTTGAGATGGAGACCGTTGAGGACTCGATGCGCGCGCTCGCGCTTAATGCCCGCAAGTTCACGGATGTCGTCAAGTAATTAAAAGATTATCGATCCCATAGGGACTGAGATTCGAGTACCGATGTGTTCGGTAGATGTAATTGTTCGGGACTAGACTCTAAGGGTTGTGAATGTGAGAGTTATCGGTGGTCCTACTCAATACGTTGTCACACGGAGGAAAAAAGGAGTTTGCTGTGAGATCTTTTAAAGGGATTCTAGGATTTCAGTTTCGCTTGTGTGTCGTAAAACATGTTATCAGCTGGGCATTGTCTAAACATCTAACTATGGTCTTGTGGAAGGGACATCATACACTCTCCCGATGAGTCACCGCATATATCGGGAGCTATCTCTGCCTTACAAGGACTGGATAGGCGGTACGAGTATGCCAAATCAATCCCTGCGACGAACCGTTTCCAGTTATATTGTATCCTTCTATCCACGGTTACAGGAGATGAGGCCAACCCCTAGGTTCCTCGTATAAAACCTCTAAATCTTAGATACGAGAGTTGTCACCCCTCGTATCGGCTAAGCAGAGTAGATAGAAAACAAAATACACTTAGATATTGGTCTAAACTAATTCCAATTGCAAATTCAAACTCAATAGTAGAATTTAATTTGAAGCAACATATCTTACGCACACAAACTACTCCCTAATCCTAGAATCGAAGAAACTACTCCATAGATAGGAGAGGAGAAACACAAGGCATGTTCATTTTCGAATAAATAATAGATAAAGTGCAAGAATAGAAATTTACAATCCCAATGTGGCCTTCTCTCTTGCGTTGAAGTGTAGAACTTGGATCTCCGACAGTGTTAAATTCTTCCTCCCCGTTGTGAGTTCCCTAAGCCTTTTAGGGCTTCGATGTGTTGTCCCAGCCATCTTGCCTCCTTTAGGATTTGGGCGTAGCCTCCTTTATATATACATCAACCTCGATCTCTCTGAAACTTGGAAAATAACTAACTCACATTGGAATCACAAAGCGTCACACGGTCGTGTGTTTCCACACGGCCAGGGCGTGTGTGGCACTGGGGTGGCCGATTTCGCCCCTTGGACATGGCCGTGTGTAGCCACATGCCCTGGCCATGTCCCCTTCTGCATCTAACTGATAAATGCCATTCTTTTACTTCGAAAGTGCACCTTTTTCCCCACGAAATTCTATCATGCATACAAAAGTACAAAGAGCAGATCTCCGAACCAGAAAATACAAAATGCATACAAAACAATGTGACATATGCATGAAACTAACATAAAATGTAATGAGATGTGAGCGAAAACTACTCCTAAAAACCTATATGTTTTGCTAACATCATTTGGCATGACTTGTGTCGTCTTCTTGACCCATTTTAGACACTTACTCTTGTAGTGTCCGGCTTCCCTATGTAGGGTTTGGTTTCATTTATCCATGAGGGGGAAACTTCGCTTCCCCTTCACCTCGATCGTTTGTTCATGGCGATCCCATCGATGTCCCTGGATTAAAAAAATTTATTCCTAGACAAAAGGGATTGCCCAAACAATCGAGTCATCGTCGTGTTATACATTTAGAGAGGTCACTTGAACAAACTTGTTGTTCAAGCGACCAACCTCTATTCTACGAGTAGCCGCGGAATAGACGATGTCCGGATCGTCGGCTTTCGTGTTTATGTTCGGGATCCAAGTATTATTTATCCACAAACAGAATTATATCATGCTCATAATTGAAAAACAAAAACAAACATGTTACAAAAGAGAATAGAGAATCGGTATACCTCTTGATCTTCTAATGTATGATCTTTCTCTTTTCGGACATCGTGTGGATGACGATCTACCAAAAATTGAAGCTCCTAGATCGCCAATCTTCCTTCCTTGCTCGTTCCGAGCAAGAGGAAGAATAGAAACAAAGCTTTATTCCTTCTTTCAACCAACCAAAAACCTCAAAGGATGGAGCTTGCCGCCGGCCAAGAAGGAAGAGGAGATTATGGTGGAAACCGGCCAAGACACCAAGGGAAAGCCCTATATCTTGTTTTCACCAGCCAAGGAGAAGGAGAAGAGGGAGTTTGGATGCCATCCAAGGGTTGGAAGGAGCTCAAGGGGCGCCGACAGCTTGAGGAAGAAGAAGAAGGCAAGGAAATCTTTCCTTATTAGGTGCCGCCCAAGCCCAAACCCTAGCTCCTATCTCTTGCTGCCAACCTCCACAACCCTAGCTTCTCTTGATTGATTCTCCATGCCAACCCCTCAAACTCCTTTTATAGAGTTAGGGATAAGCCTCCTTTTAATCTCCACCATTGGTTCTAGGGATTTAATCTCAACCGTCAGATCTAGAGATTTAATCTAAACCGTAGGATCTTAGAGATTTAATCTCTACATTTGGATCTAGAGTTTTGTTTCTATCCATTGGATCTAAGCTTCATGAGGTGTTAATAGGCTACATTAGGGACCATGAGGAGGAGTTGGATATTGGGCACTCATGGATCAAGCCCACATAAAGTCCGATCCATTAATGATTATCCATTCCACTAGTGGAATATCATTGATCTACCTCACCAACCCCCATAAGTTAATATGAGCTCCATATATTATTCGTACATTTTCTCCCCATGTTTAAGATCTCGAATGTCCGTCGATTAATAAATTTACTGACCATTAATTAATCAACATCTAACTCCATGAGTAGTACCACTCAACCTTTTCATTATGCCGGACCAAGTCCACCTGCAGGGTTTACATGATAAACCTTATGAGCTCCTCAAGGGGACATCATCATCCTAATATATAGGACACGGTTTCCTCCTATAATCAACGACACACCATATAAATAATACCATTTCCCAACTTACTGAGCCTATCGATTTAATCTATAAATCTCGCTCATTGGTAAATCAAAGAAATGAATACTAAGTATATGTGCCCATTATTATATCGGGATTAAGAGCATGTACAATATAATATCTGAGGTTCGATTCGATTATGTAATCAGCAATAAATCGAATCACCTCAAAGTCGGTCCTGCTCAATACACACAAAGTGCACTAGTGTGATTCTATGGTCAAGACAAACCAATACCAAATCACACTACAACTCTTCCAATGGTTTGTCCAAAGTCATCTAGGTTGTGAGCCTTTACTTATACTTTACAAGGAGCCGATAACATAATCTCCCGTGTGACACTACACACCATGTTATCTACAATGTAATGTATTAGACAATATGCATAATAATAAAAATATGCAAACAATGATCATGTGATTCTTATTTCAAAAATAAAGATGTTCATACAAAAGATAGACTTTTCAGTATACATCCCAACAATCTCCCACTTATACTAAAAGACTATGTTGTCCTCATACTACCATACATCTGATTCCCCTTCCCTCCTCATGCCTATCAAAGCTCTCGCTAGAAGGGCCTTAGTGAAACGGGTCTACCAGCTCATCCTCTGATGCAATCTAGGCGATAGCAACTTCTACCTCCTTTACGATTTCTCATATCAGGTGGTACTTGTGCTCTATGTGTTTACTTGCCTTATGGGCTCGTGGTTCCTTTGAGTTTGCAACTGCACCACTATTATCACAATAATTTTTGATAGTTCTGGGCAAACCAGGAATCACATCCAAGTCCATTAGGAAGTTCCTGAGCCACACAACTTCTTTGGCCGTCTCAGAGGCTGCCACATACTCAGCTTCTATGGTGGAGTCCGCCATGCATTTATGCTTGACACTCCTCCATAAAATGGATCCACCTCCCAAAGTAAACACAAAACCTGAGGTAGACTTACTGTTATCCCTATCAGATTAGAAGTCGGAATCCGTGTAACCCACAGGGAGTAATTGGTCTGCCCGGTAAACCAGCCTATAATCCCTAGTCCTTCTCAGGTACTTCAATATATGCTTTACCGCAGTCCAATGTCCCTGTCCTGGATTACTCTGATATCTGCTGACCATGCCCACGACATAGCAGATATCTGGTCTCGTACATAGCATCGCATACATGAGGCTTCCTACCGCTGAAGCATAAGGAACCACCTTCATCTCCTCTATCTCCTCAGATGTTCTAGGACACATCTCCTTAGATAAAGGAACTCCATGCCTGAAAGGTAGAAAACCCTTCTTGGAGTTCTGCAAGCTAAAACGCTCCATAATCATGTCTATGTATGAAGCTTGGGATAAGCACAACATCCTTTTCCTGCGATCTCTTATAACCTTGATCCCAAGGATGTCTCCCACCTCTCCCAAGTCCTTCATATCAAACTGTTTGGACAACCATACCCTTACATCCGATAACACCTTGATATTGTTGCCAATCAACAAAATATCATCTACGTATAGTACAAGAAATACCACTATGTTTCCGTCACATCTCTTGTATACACAAGACTCATCCAGACTTTGAACAAATCCATAAGACTGGATTACCTCATCAAAGCGGATGTTCCAAGACATCGAAGCTTGCTTCAATCCATAAATGGACCGATTAAGCTTACATACAAGATGCTCTTTGCCCTTCGCAATGAATCCCTCTGGTTGCTTCATATAGATGTTTTCCTCAAGACTTTCATTAAGGAAAGTTGTCTTGACATCTATCTGTCACACCTCATAATCCATATGAGCTGCTATGCATAAGAGAATTCGGATAGACTTAAGCATGGCTACCGGCGAAAAGGTCTCTTCATAATTGATACCCTCTTTCTGAGTATACCCCTTCGCAACAAGCCTTGCTTTGAAGGTCTCAACCTTCCCGTCTATTCCTCTCTTTCTTTTGTAGATCCACTTGCATCCAATGGTTTTTACACCATCGGGTTGTTCTACTAGCTCGCAGACCTGATTTGAATCCATAGATTCAATCTCGGTATTCATTGCATTTTGCCAAGATGTTGCATCTTTATCATGGATTGCCTCGTCATATGTCCAGGGATCAGTTTCATGTTCGCCAGGGACCAAATCAAAATATTCTCCCAAGAACATGAATCTATCAGGCTTTCTCACAACCCTCCCACTACGACGAGACATCACCTGTGTATCCTCTATGACATGCGGTGCAGTGACATGTGGTATATCTTCTTGTACCGGTGGTACTGAAGAAGTGACTTCCCCTTTTAATTCCTCCAGAACAATTTTACTCTTGGGCTTGTGGCTCATCACATAGTCTTCCTATAGAAATCTGGCGTTCGTGCTAATGATCACCCTCTGATCTCTAGGACTATAAAATAAAACCACCCTTCGTTCCTCTAGGATAGCCAACGAACATGCGTACTTTTGTACGAGGTTTCAACTTACCAGCATCTGCCTTCAGCACATGTGTTGGACTCCTCCATATCCGAATATGTCTTAGACTAGGCTTTCGCTCAGTCCACAACTCTGTGGGAGTAGAAGGCAATGATTTAGATGGAACCAAGTTTACAATGTACACCGCCGTATCTAGAGCATATCCCCAGAACGAATCTGGCAACTCAGAATAACTCATCATCGATCTAACCATCTCCATAAGAGTCTTATTCCTTCGCTCTGCTACACCATTCTTCTCGGGTGTGCCAGGTGCAGCCAATTGGGATTGAATCCCAGCCTCTGATAAGTAGTTCCTAAACTCTCCCAAGAGGTACTCACCACTACGATCATATCGTAGTGTCCTGATACTTTTACCTTGACGTTTCTCCACATCAACCTTGAATTCTTTGAACTTGTCAAAGCATTCAGACTTACGGCGCATCAAGTTAATGTATCCATATCTCGAATAATCATCTATAAAGGAGATGAAATACTCAAAACCACCTCTAGCCTAGATAGACATAGGACCACACAAATCAGAATAAACCAATTCCAACACATCTTTGGCTCTATACCCCTTGGCCATAAAAGGCCACTTGGTCATTTTAACCTCCAAGAAAGATTCGCAGGTTGGGAAATCTTCCACCACTAATTAACCCAAAGGTCCATCAGCTATCAACCTTTGAATTCTGCTTAGGTCAATATGACCAAGCCTAAGATGCCAAAGATATGTTTGGTTCATCTTCGAAGGTTCTTTTCTCTTATTGGAATTAGAAGATGAGTTATTAACTTCAATTTGCATCGTGGGAGGTTTTGGTTCAAGTGTGTATAAATTTTCTATCAATGCACCCGAACAAATAATGTCCCTATTCCTTCTTATAACATCTTTGTCATTAAAAGAAATAGAATATCCATCCATAAATAATTTAGAAATCGAAAATAAATTCTTTCTAAATAAGGGTACATAAAGGCAATTCTTAAGAACCAAATGTTTATTTTTCTCAAAAGATAAATGAACGTCTCCAACTGCAATAGCCGCCACCTTCGTGGCATCGCCCAAGTATACGGTAATCTCTCCCTAAGCCAGTCATCAGGTTTCCTGGAACCCCTGCAAAGTATTACAGACATGATCAGTTGATCCCGTATCTACACACCAGGTACAGGTAGATAACACCGCTAAACATGTTTCAACGACTAGACCAAAAGATAAAGCTTTGTTCTTGTGATTGGGGCAGTCCTTCTTCCAGTGTCCAGTCTGCTTACAAGTGAAGCACTTGCCTTTTGGCTTCTTCACTCCTCCCTGAGTACCTACCACCGCCTTTGCCCCAGTTTGTTTCTTCTTCTTCTTGCCTTTCGGCTTAGAAGTAGAAACCTTTTGGGTCACAATGTCATGTGCCTGAGCACTCTGACGAAATAGCCCCTCTACCGCCTGGAGTTTTGTCAGAAGTTCTGCCAATGAATACAACCTCTTGTTCATGTTGTAGTTCAGGAAAACCTTCTCAAAACTCCTTGGTAGAGACTGGAGAATGATATCGACCTGGGTTTCCCCATCGATCTCAGCTCCGAGGACTTCCAACTCATTCAAATGAGTAATCATCTTGAGAACATGATCCCTCACGGGTGTTCCCTCTATCATGGTGGTCGTCATCAAGTTTCTCATGGCTTCTTACCTCGCAGCCCGATTCTGGTGTCCGAAAAGCTCTTTGAGATTGAGCATCATGTCATAAGCTGTGGGCATGGCTTGATGCTGATGTTGCAGTACATTTGACATAGATGCCAAAATGTAACACCGCGCCATCTCATCGGCCTTTACCCACTTCTTATAACTCTCTCTCTCCTTTTCCCCACAATCTTCTGTAGGCTTAGGAGGGCACTCTTCGAGGAGTACATATTTGTATTCCTCAGCAGTCAAGACAATGTCTAGATTCCTCTTCCAATCAACATAGTTGGGTCCAGTAAGTTTGTTCTCTTTCAGTATCACAGCAAGTGGGTTGAAAGTCATTTTGAAAGAAAACCTAAGAATCACATAAATCAAAACATTAGATTTATAAAAATTATTGATTCCTCAAACAATAAAATTTTAAAATCAACCAATACCTCAAAACACCGAGAATATCGTATGCCACGATAGTGTGGACGTATACGAATTCTACATTTGTAAGAGGAGGTTTTACCCATTAATTTTACTATCTTGTCAACCTAACTTTTTGACAAGTAAAATTAATAGTTGTTTCCTCTTTTGCCCTACAAATAAAAGCAATGACTCCGATGGGGAGGATACTTATATTTGTATCTAAGTGTTCACCATTACTCGGTACCAAGGCAATTATCTCGGGTTATGTGCCTTCAGATGGGGAAGTGCACACACTCCTTAATAATTCCCTATAACCATATTTGACCTTGTGATCCGCAAACAAACTCATCCGATGGGGAGGAAGGCACTCAGAGTCGACGCGCAAGTTTGTTTGCATCACATTTCAAATTGTAATGGAGACCGTGGGAATTTATAAAATTTCCCTCTCCCACTTAGTAATTTGAAATTGAGGAATTTTCCTAGCGTACGACATGCATATCAAGCAAAAAGCAATAAATATGAAAAATAAATTATTTTCCAACTATTATGGCTTTTGTCTTCAATATGTCTCCCGTCGCATCGCCTTCTCGTCCGCTCCTCCTATGCCATGTACGAGTCATCCGGAGATCCGAGCCGAGACTAAAATCTATTTTAATTTACATCCATCGATCCTATACTCCACGAGGAAGTGTACATGAAATCTAGATCGAAAATAAACTAAAATAAAAGGAGTGGCTAAACAATGTCATATCTAATTTACAAAAAATTAAATACTAGCCTCGTCAACCCTGAGGATTCAACAAAATAAACATTTACACACATACAATCACATACACACATATGGCCATAATAGTCGGATCTTATGCCTACAACCAAAGAGTTAACCTATGCATATCCTACTATTATCCGACACATATAATATATAAAAAGTGCATAATAATTCACCGAATCCTAAACACATAAAACCGAAAACCTTGGCTCTGATACCAATTATAGGGTTTGGTTTCATTGATCCGTGAGGGGAAACTTCGCTTCCCCCTTCAGCTCGGTCGTTTGTTCATGGCGATCCCATCGATGTCCCCGGATTAAAAAAATGTAATCCTAGACAAAAGGGATTGCCCAAACAATCAAGTCATCATCGTGCTATTCATTTAGAGAGGTCACTTGAACAAACTTGTTGTTCAAGCGACCAACCTCAATTCTACGAGTAGCCGCGGAATAGATGATGTCCGGATCACCGACTTTCATGTTTATGTTTGGGATCCAAGTATTATTTAGCCACAAATAGAATTATATCATGCTCATAATTGAAAAACAAAAACAAACATGTTACAAAAGAGAATAGAGAATCAATATACCTCTCGATCTTTTAATGTATGACCTTCCTCCTTTCGGACGTCGCGTGGGCGATGATCTACCAAAAGTTGAAGCTCCTAGATCGCCAATCTTCCTTCCTTGCTCATTCTGAGCAAGAGGAAGAATAGAAACAAATCTCTATTCCTTCTTTCAACAAACCAAAAACCTCCAAGGATGGAGCTTGCTGCCGGCCAAGAAGGATGAGGAGATTATAGTGGAAACCCGCCGGCCAAGAAGGAAGAGGAGATTATGGTAGAAACCGGCCAAGACACTAAGGGAAAGCCCTATATCTTATTTCCACCAGCCAAGGAGAAGGAGAAGAGGGAGTTTGGATGCCGTCCAAGGGTTGGAAGGAGCTCAAGGGGCGCCGCCAGCTTGAGGAAGAAGAAGAAGGCAAGGAAATCTTTCCTTATTAGGTGCCGTCCAAGCCAAAACCCTAGCTCCTATCTCTTGCCGCCAACCTCTAAAACCCTAGATTCTCTTGATTGATTCTCCACGCCAACCCCTCAAACTCCTTTTATAGAGTCAGGGATAAGCCTCCTTTTAATCTCCACCATTGGTTCTAGGGATTTAATCTTAACCGTCGAATCTAGAGATTTAATCTCAACAGTCGGATCATAGAGATTTAATCTCTACCTTTGGATCTAGAGTTTTGTTTTTATCCATTGGATCTAAGCTTCATGAGGTGTTGATATGCTACATTAGGGAACATGAGCAGGAGTTGGATCTTAGCCACCCATGGATCAAGCCCACATAAAGTCTGATCCATTAATAATTATCCATTCCACTAGAGGATTATCATTGATCTACCTCACTAACCCCCATAAGTTAATATGGGCTCCATATATTCATGTTTAAGATCTCGAATGTCCATCAATTAATTAATTTACTGACCATTAATTAATCAACATCTTACTCCATGAGTAGTACCACTCAACCTTTTCATCATGCCGGACCAAGTCCACCTGCATGGTTTACATGATGAACCTTATGAGCTCCTCAAGGGGACATCATCATCCTAATATATAGGACACGGTTTCCTCCTATAATCAACGGCACACCTTATAAATAATATCATTTCCCAACATACCGAGCCTATCGATTTAATCTATAAATCTCGCTCATTGGTAAATCAAAGAAATAAATACTAAGTATATGTGCCCGTTATTATATCGGGATTAAGAGCATGTACAATATAATATCTGAGGTTCGATTCGATTATGTAGTCAGCAATAAATCGAATCACCTCTATGTCGATCCTGCTCAATATACACAAAGTGCACTAGTGTGATTCTATGGTCAAGACAAACCAATACCAAATCACACTACAACCATTCCAATGGTTTGTCCAAAGCCATCTAGGTTGTGAGCCTTTAATTATACTTTACAAGGAGCCGATAACATGATCTCCCGTGTGACACCACACACCATGTTATCTACAATGTAATGTATTAGACAATATGCATAACCATAAAAATATACAAACAATGATCATGTGATTCTTATTTCAAAAATAAAGATGTTCATACAAAAGATAGACTTTTCAGTATACATCCCAACACCCTACACTCAAAGCATATAATATGGATTTTATTTTTAATTTGAATGCTTGAGTTAACAAGGTCGGTGGTAGGAGCCAAAATTGGTTCTCACCTCTCGAGGAGGTTGAAGCTACTTCTTGATTTTGCTCAAACTCCGGTGATCTAATATCCTCCCACTCAAACCTAAAGGTGGAGGCTTCTTCTAATTCTTCCTCTTCCTCGGATGTTGATGGCCTTTCAACCTCTGATTCCTCAAGCTCTTGTGATGAAGATGATGTGGTCTCTTATTCTTGAGCTTGAGAGGATGAACACTCCTCTTCCTTATCTTCTTGGATTTGTGTGGACTCTTCATGGAATTTTGCCAACTTGCTCTATAGCTCCTTGGCGTCCATGTAATGACCTAAACTACACATAATTTCATTAGGGATTAAATCAATCAATAATTTTATTACCTTCTTATTTTTCATGAATTCTTGGAGTTATTCCTCGGTCCATTTCTTCATCTTGAGAAATCCTCCCTTTGTCCCTCTTGGATACTTAAATATGTCCATCAAAATGGTCCAATCTTCGAAGTCCCTCATCATTATGAATTCTTCGATCCTTCCCTTCAATTGATTGAAGCCTTCTTGTCCATAGAGTGTGTATGGGATTGGAGTGTTGATGTCTAATCCAAGTCCATCTTTTGGCAACTCCATCTTCTAGCACTTTTGCTCCCGGTTGTTAATCCATAGAAGAGCTCCTAGCTCTGATACCAATTGTAGGAACTTCGATGAGTGCTAGAGGGGGGAGAATGGCGCGTTTTCATTTGTTGATTGATTTTGATTGTACTTGCATGCTTGTCTATAATAATTAATGTACAAAATGGAATATATAATGATAAAACAAATACACAACAACAAGCACACAATACACATGAATATACGTGGTTTGGAACCTTAGGGTTCCTACTCCACGGGGCGAGCTCAACGAGCTCTAGTGATATACACACGACTAATAAATATCCTTCTCGGTGATAGATCGGAGGTGGAGAAACCTCGTACAAGTGTTTATAATAAAAAATAAAAAAATAACAAGAAAATACAAAGTGAATACAACAAATAAAATAAAGAAACATTACAAATGGTTGCTTTGAATGCTTGCTTGTTGATCACCTTGGACTAGCCTTGAAGGACAGAAAAGAACCAACTATCCCCTTCAAATCACCCAAGAAAATCGCTGCCAAAATCCTCTCCGTTAAACTCCTTTTAAGCCTCCGTATGACCTGAATTTTTGCCTGACAATCGACTACCAACAGTGTCATTGTCTCACAACGGACTTGATCCACATTGGCATTCAAGGCAACGGATACACTGGCATTTGACTACCATTACCAGCATCGACTGCTCAAGCCCATAGCTTAATGCTCAATCGGCTATCGAGCATTCTGCTTTCGTGACCAAAACCATCAACAGTCGACTACCCTCCATGGAAGTCAATTGCTAATGGCCAGTCGACTGCCAAAACATGGTAGTCGATTGTCAAGGCTATTTGCTACAGTCGAATGCTAGTTGACTCACGACAGTCGATTGGTCATAATCCTAGTAGACTGCTAAACTCGTCGACTAGTCAATTGGTCCATAACCCCGTTGACTGCTAAACCTCACCCATGTGTTTTACCCCAAGTATGATGCCCTCATACTTGCTAGACCACCCTTAGGCTAGACCTAAGCCTTCTAGCCACCTCCATCAGCCTCATGCCTATTGGATCCCTCCAAGTCATCCATGACTTTCTCATCCATACGCTAGCCTTCAGCTACCTCCATTGACTATTTTCATGCTAAGATGGTCTACATCGCCAAGGAACATGTGAGTTTACGCTGCCAAGACACACGCTTGGACTTTACGCTGTCAAACATTGAACTTATGCTGCCAAGACTCCACCGTTGGACTTTACGCCGCCAATATCAATCCTTGGACTTCCCAATTGCCAAGTACCCATGACTTGGACTTTCACCGCTAAGACCCATGCTTAGACTTTCCATGCCAAGTACTCATGACTTGGACTTTACCATTGTCAAGACCCATGCTTGGACTTTCCATGCCAACCCATGTTAGACTTTCCAATTGCCAAGAGTCAAGCTTGAACTTTCCCTTGCCAAGATCCATGCATGGACTTTCCATGCCAAGTACTCATGACTTGGACATTCCCATTGCCAAGTGTCCCAATTGGACTTCTCCATCATATGGTCAACCCCATGTCTACCATATAGTAAACCCATTGTCAAACAATGGTCAACTCATCATCAAATATCAAAATACTACTCAAGTCAAACTCGAGTCTGGTCAATCGTGCCCTGGGATGATTGCACCCGCACCCTCCACCCTCCTTCATCCATTTCTTCCCTTCAAATTTGAGGGAATATCACTTCATTGAGGAACTCCGATGATATCCACCGCTCCATCAATGCCATCTTCTCCTGTGGATTCAAGGAGAGGATCCGCCTTCAACGACACTTCTTTGAGCTCAATCAAATCCATAAGAGCTCGGACCTTCCATCAAACTCATGGATTTCAGAGTTTGCTTCATTCTGTAGCCATGTCATCTCTTGGGACTTTATCGAGACTCCATCGGATTTAGGCGCAAAGACCTTGTTCATTCTTCGTCCATATTTTGGGGGTTGATTGGATCATTTACTATGTTGTCAAGAGTTGACTAACTATTTTCCCTATCTAGCCATTCTAAAAATTAAAGTAAAATATTCAATGGTTTTGCTAAGTAAGCGGGTATACTATTTTAGTGTTAGCTCTCCGTGGACCATTGAACCAATATGGTCTATTCAAATAATGAACTTGATCCTCGGGAATCCAAAACTTATTAGTCCTTATATGTGAGTTCAATAAAACCTTTGGAACCCATGCTTGGACTCTTTGATGACTATGATTTACGATAGACATATAAGACCTATTCGTAGTCTTTGACTTAAATCCAAGTCCGACTTTGTTGTACACGGCTCTTTCGGTTCCAAGTAGTCGGTTAAGGTTCTTAGATCCCAACATGAACCTTTCCAACCTAGCCTCAACCTCTTGAACACGGTCTTTCAAGAGAGAATTCTCCTCCTCAAGTTTTTCAATTTGGGTTTTGTTTCCTTCTTGAACATGACTAGTTGAAGAGGTTAGAGTAGCCTCTAGCTTGAGGGTTTCAACCTCCTCAAGTAACGACTCAACCCTAGACTCATACTTAGTTAATTTCCTAGTAAGCACTTTAATTGTATTGTAAAGCGTATGAATTAGTGAGCGGCTAACCTTAATTTTCTCTTTTGATCCGGCTTTGAGTTGCTTCTCAAAATAGTCCTCGAGTTCGGAGTCGGTGTTGTAATTGGATTCGGATTTGGACTCTGACTCAGACTCGGACTCTTCGGGTCTTGCCATGCATGCTATGTCGATGCCTTATTTGTTATCCCAGGTTGCACGAAAAACCTTCTTTTGATTTGATTTGAATTGTGCCCTCTTTTGGTTCTTTAGTAGCCTCCTTTCCCTCCGAACGATCTTTCACACTACGTTCACTATTGCTTCCACCTCTTCCGATTCGAACTCTGATTCATCTTCGGGTTCGAGTTCATCTACTTGCCTAGTAGGTGGCTTGCTTCTTTGTCCTGCAAGTAGAGAAATACCTCTCTCAGCCCGGTCCACGTTAGTTTGCTCGTGAAGTTCAAACTCGGGAAATAATTCGTCTAACCTAATCTTCGAAAAGTCCTTAGAGACCTTGTAGACATCGACCATGGATACCCACAAGGTAGTCCTAGGGAAAGCATTTAAAGCGTACCTTATAAGGTCCCGGTTTTCTACGGCTTGCCCGATCGAGTGAAGACCGTTGACAATATCTTGGATCCGCGCATGTAGTTGGGTGACGGTCTCGCGATCCTGCATCTTTAGATTGTACAGTTTATTTAAAAGTAAATCTCTTTTACATACCTTAGCATCGGGCATCCCTTAGTGTAGATCAATCAATTTGTTCCAGAGGTCTTTGGCACTAATGAATTGTCCAATGCGGTTGAGTTCCTCCTTGGACAAGCCGCATTGCAATATTTGGGTTGCTCTTGCATCGGCTTCGATTTGCCTCTTAGTTGCATTTGTCCATTTGTTAAAATCCAAGGGCTCCCCTTGATCATTGGTGGGCAGAGCAAAGCCGGTTTGGATTATTATACAAGTCTCGACTAGTGTTTTCAAGAAACACTCCATCCGACCTTTCCAATAACAGAAATCATTTCCGCTAAAGAACGGATGTCGGGTGTTGTTATACCCCTCAATGTGAGCCATTAAGTCTCTTGCAAAACACGAAGAAAAACCAAAGAGAATTCCAAGACTCAGTCTTGGATTAGTAGTGTAGGAAATAATAGGAAATAAATAGAAATAAATAAGAAGAATAAGAAACTAACAAAAGCTAGAAACTTACGACCTTCGATGTCCCTGAAAGGGTACTAAACGTTGGATTTTGGGGTTGGAAACAGCTTGTTACAAGGGTAAACCCTCATAAGAAATGTAGATCTCTCAGAGAGCTTCGATTTGGTAGGTAGATCATTTTGAGAGTCCTCTTGTGCGAAAAGATATGGTCGTTTTACTGTCGACTACTCCAAAATAGAATACTTGCAAACACACAACCAAAAGAAGCGTACCAAGATTTCGTCTTTGATTAGTAGTGCAGGAGGAAAAGAAATCTAAAAAAATGTGACTCAAAAAATACAAAAAGAAAACCAAAAAGTGCTAGATTGGTGGTTTCACCAAATCTTAACACCCCCGCTCTGATACCAATTGTTGGATCGAG
Source organism: Wurfbainia villosa (assembly GCA_025175895.1). NCBI lineage: Eukaryota > Viridiplantae > Streptophyta > Magnoliopsida > Zingiberales > Zingiberaceae > Wurfbainia > Wurfbainia villosa. The sequence goes on along the minus strand of CM045992.1, from coordinate 28,231,293 downwards.
AAGCGTCGCTAGAGGGGGGTAAATAGCGAGCGTAAATCTTTTCGTTCATTCGATACACGAGTAAGCGCAGTGGAAAAATAAAGAGACAAGTTTATTTTACTTGGTTCACAACCCAGCGGTTGCTACTCCAAGGCCTTATCGGGCCTAGACCACGTACGAAGGGCAAAGCACTATAACGTCTCCTCCTCGTTGGAGGAACGAGACAACGATCACAAAACCCAAAGTACGAGGATGAGGCAACAAGCCTACCTCACCTCGTTATGAATAAAAATAAGGAATAAAATATCAAAGTATATTACTTGATGGTGCTGCCGACGAAGAAGATCAGAACTTGTCATCGCATCAGCATTATGACGGTGTTGGAGCGTTGGCGTTGTAGGAGCACTTGAGAATAAACTTGATGATCTTTGGAGTTGGATTCCTCCCCTCCTTTTATAGATTTTGGCCTCTGAATTTGTCTCCTCATCTTTCGGAACAGATCACGAAGTTGTACAAATTTTATCACGAAGTGGCCGCGTCAAACCTTATCCATTTTGACCTAGCGCAAAGGCTGATTCGTCGCCATGAGTCGACTGATGCCTCCCATCAGTCGACTGATGAGCATCAGTCGACTGCCCAATGTCCAGCAATCGACTGCCAGCCTGGCCACTTCCCTACAGTAAGAGGTTATCTCGGAAAATGATAAATGCGACGGTTTCTAATCGTCCAATCTTGACCTAGACCTTCCACAAGAAGTCTTAGTTGGATCACTGCCTACGGTCGTCCCTGTACATAGGACACGACCTTACCATCTCTCACTCACACGAGCTTACCTCGATACTTACTGTGTCACTTTCGCTTCCGGCCTTCCACTCGATTCCTTCGGCTCCCTCCGAAGTCACTCAAGTGTCACCTGACCACCACGTCTTCCTCGGGGTGTCACTAGCCTTCAGCTCCAGCTTTAGTACTTTTCTACACACTCGATTTAGCTCGTGAGATAACGATGTAAACTTAACTTTGTGTCTTTGCCATAATCAAAACACAGGTTTGATTATCTAGTTCCCCTGCACCAACACACATCACACACAAAAACATAAGAATAACGTGGTTCGGAACCTTAGGATTCCCACTCCACGGGGCGAGCTCAAAAGAGCTCTAGTGATGCACACACCACTAATACACTCCTTCTAAGAACAATCCGGAGGTGGAGAATCCTCGTAAAATGTTTACAACAAAAAACATGATAACTGTAAGAAAATACAATGAAAATCAAGTAAAGAAAAGTTTACAAAGAATGCTTTGAATGCTTGCTTTTTTGATTGCTTGAACCGCGCTCGAAGACCCTGACTTACACCATTGCCCCAAATCACCCAAGAAATCGCTGCAAAAATCCTCCCCTTCATGCTCCTTTTAAAGCAACAACTCGGGTTTATTTTTGTCTAGCAATCAACTGCTCATACCCATCAGTCGATTGCTACTGTAGTCATTGTCTCACAAAAACTCGATCCACGCTGAAAAAACTCCAACGGATACATCAGCAGTCGACTGCCCTTACCAGCAATCGACTATTGCTTCAGTAGCCAACTGACCAGTCGTCTATCGAAGGTTTTGAGCTCATGACCACAACCAGGAGTCGACTGTCCTCCATGGCAGTCGACTGCTCAAGGGTAGTCCAGGCGCCGCCTCGATTGGGACTCCAATTGAGCCGCCTTGCGTCTGTGGCCGCAACTCAGCCGCAGTCGATCGCTAGTTGACTCACAATAGTCAACTGGTCATAATCCCAATCGACTTCTCTATGTAGACTCGGCTACTAAGTGTCAAAACACTTGACCAATCGACTGGTACAAAATCTCAGTCAACTAATAATCTCAAACATAAAGTTTAACCCCAAGTTTGATGCCCTCATACTTGCTAGACCACCTTTAGCCTAGACCTAAGCCTTCTAGCTAATGTTCAAAAGATAGACTTCACCAAGGTTTTATAAAATTATTTTAAAATGTTTTTGAAAACCTATATTGGATCATGATCAATGGGCTCAATGCACATGACATGCACATTAGCTTTCCCCATGATCCACCCATGATATATGATGAATTTGAGTTTATCTAGATGAAAAAACTATGCACCCTGAACTTAACTCATTTCCTAGTTCTGACATGTGTCTAGGGTGTTTGAAAACACACACATGTCAATATAATGTGAGATGTGGGTTTTGTTCATCCTAATCTAAGGCCTCATGCATTTTTTTAAGGCAACACTACTTGATTCCCTTATACATGAGACTTCAAGGTATGCCATAGTCCTTAAATCAATTATTAATGCATGAAATATGATCATGGCATAAATAATAGCATAAATAAAGCAATGCCAATAATCATGATGTCATGACATAAAAATAAAAACTAAACATACATGACAGAAAAACTAAAACCTAAGCATGATCATGACATATAACATGATGAAAATAAATATGATGTCATGACATAACATATGACAAATAAAGAATGACAAATAAAAGGTATAGGTATAAGAATACCTAAATTTCAATATTGATTGTCATTTTTTATTCTTAATTCAATTTTGTCATATTACTAATTATCCCCAAAGTGTGCGAAAGACCCAAAATGGCACACCAAGACTTCTAGACCTAATTTGTGCCAATTTGATCAAATTATCAAACTTCCATTATTATATTGGCACATCCTAAATTCTTTTAGGATAGAGATCTATTCTTATTTCCAAGATATCCATAACCTTGAAAATGACCTAAAGTGTCACCTTTACCATGGTTAGGTTAACTACCTATCCATTTGATGTTTGCACAACTTAACCCATTTAGTGTGAATCGATCACGCTCCTAGGAACCCAAGACCTATTTGAGCTCCTTGAGTTTACTGGTATTCCTTAGGGATAACCTTCTTAGATACCCTCTTAATGACCCTCCTAGGCTTGGTAGCCTTGGTCATTGTGGTCTTGCCTAGGTTAACTCTAGGGGTGACTCCCCTTGTAACCTTCTTAGTAGCTTCCTTAGGTTTCTTCGAAACCTTAGCCAGTAGGCACACTCCATAGTCAACTCTAGGGATGACTTCTCTTGTGACCTTGGTTTTTCTAAACCTAGGTTTAGTTTCATAGTCAAATGGAACATTATGGTAGGTTTCCTTAGGTTTAGGTTTGTGACCCATGTTAGTGCAATCAATCCTTGATATGGTTTTGATGTGTGTGGCAAAGGGTTTAAGTTAGTTTGTTATTGTGATTTGATATATCCATTGGAGTCTTGCAGAACTTAGTAATTCGCACATAGAGTCTTGGCGAGTTACACATCTCATGACTCGGTCTCTGAATCGGTGAAGAATGGCTTTGCAGAAGTCGTTCGCTTGGAGCATTCGAGGGACTGTCGGACGAGGAGCTTGGAGTGAAGCCGGAGGAAGTAGACTTCAGGGCGAGACGCGAAGGATGCCGCTGCAGAGTCGTGCGCTTGGCGCATCCGACGGATGTGGTCGGACGAAGATAACTTCAAAGGCGAGGGACTCCGAGGGATGAGAGTGAGCGAATGTAACCCGGGAAGGGGTAGCGCTCTTAGGTGAAACATGGCCATTTGGCTTTGGCCGAACCCCATCCAAGCAAGGAGAAGGCTAGATTTGGCTTTCCTTAGGTCATCTTTCCACTAAAAGCAAAGCGAAGGATGTAAGTATCCCTCACCTGCATACGAGTAGCTTTCGGTTGATATTTTGTGCAGAAACCGCTATGATATGTTCGACCAACATGTGTTCTTGGTGTTTTATTGAAGTTGTATACCTTATTTTACATTCACATGATGAAGTTAAGATGTAGAATGAATTAGTTTAAAAGTTAACCCTAGAAACCCCTATGATATATTCGGCCAACATGTGTTCTTGGTGTTTTTTTGAAGTTCTATACCTTGTTTTACATGCACATGATGAAGTTAAGATGTAGAATGAATTAGGTTAAAAGTTAACCCTAGAAACCCCTATGATATGTTCGGCCAACATGTGTTCTTGGTGTTTTATTGAAGTTCTATACCTTGTTTTACATGCACATGATGAAGTTAAGATGTATAATGAATTAGGTTAAAAGTTCACCCTAAAAACCCCTTTGATATGTTCGGCCAACATGTGTTCTTGGTGTTTTATTGAAGTTCTATACCTTGTTTTACATGCACATGATGAAGTTAAGATGTAGAATGAATTAGGTTAAAAGTTAACCCTAGAAACCCCTATGATAGGTTCGGCCAACATGTGTTCTTGGTGTTTTATTTGAGTTCTATACCTTCTTTTACATGCACATGATGAAGTTAAGATGTATAATAAATTAGGTTAAAAGTTAACCCTAAAAGCCTACATGGACCATTCGGCCACCCCCTTGTATTGATGTTTCAATGAAGTTTTATTCCATATTTTGTATGCATATGATGATGTTAGTATGTTAGAGGGATTAGGTTAAAAGACTAGCCCTAAAAGCCTACATGGACCATTCGGCCACCCCCTTGTATTGATGTTTCAATGAAGTTTTATTCCATATTTTGTATGCATATGATGATGTTAGTATGTTAGAGGGATTAGGTTAAAAGACTAGCCCTGAAAGCCTACATGGACCATTCGGCCACCCCCTTGTATTGATGTTTCATTGAAGTTTTATTCCACATTTTGTATGCATATGATGATGTTAGTATGTTAGAGGGATTAGGTTAAAAGACTAGCCCTAAAAGCCTACATGGACCATTCGGCCACCCCCTTGTTTTGATGTTTCAATGAAGTTTTATTCCATGTTTTGTATGCATATGATGATGTTAGTATGTTAGATGGATTAGGGTAAAGGTTTAACCCTAAAAGTCCTATGAACCATTTGGCCAACCATTGTACCTTAACATGCTCTAGGTTGGGTTAACATGTGTTTTATGTTTAGGTGAATTCATGTTGACTTGTGATATTAAATGATGCTAGATGAAGATAACATGCTTTATGTTAGAGTTTACTTACTCTTGATGTTTATGCCTTATGACATGCCCTATATGTATGTGATATTTAAGATATGTTATGAAATGAAATACGATATGATTATGAAATGAAAAACGATATGTTCATGAAATGAATATGATATGATTATGAAATGAAGTATGATATGTTTATGAAATGAAAAATGATATGTTCATGAAGTGTAGTATGATATGTTAGTAAATGAAGTATATGTTAGGAAATGAAGTATGCTTTGTTTGCAAAATGAAATAAGCTATGTTATAATAAAAGCATATAAGTATTTTACCTTCTGCATGGCTTGTACCAGGACCCTAACAAGGTCCAAAGGGATGGGCTCCTAAGATGCCCAAGGTCGACGGACTAAGATCGGGCCTAGGATGGGCTCCTTTGTATGATTGCCCCTAGGTCGACGGACTAAGATCGGGCCTAGTACGGGATGGGCTCCAAGATGCCCTAGGTCGATGAGTAAGACTTGGGCCTAGGATGGGCTTCTACGCTATGACAATTGCCCTAGGTCGACGGACTAAGATCGGGCCTAGTAACCTAGTAGTTTCGAGACTTGCTACCCCGGGTCTATTTAGGGATGAGCGCTATGATGATGAAGAAGTGGTACAATTCCGGGCACAAATATGTTGAGATTATGTTTACGTACCTATAATATATATTTTCAAAAGCATCCTGCATAGGTTACACGATTTTATTGCTATGTTCACATGCTATGTTGATATGTCATATATATGTTGCATGTTATGTCATGTTTATGTTGCTATGTTATATATGTTGCATGTTATGTCATGTTTATGTTGCTATGTTACATATGTTGTATGTTATGTTTGATTAAGTCATATATATACATGTTATGCTGCTATGTTATGGATGATACATGTTATGTTTACTTATGTTACTTATGCTACATGTTAAGTTGCATACATCATGTATGTTACATGTTATGTTGCTTATATGTTATGAATGTTACATGCCATGATTAATGTCGATGTATGGTTTTTGTGAGTAGGACAGGATCTTACTAAGCTTATGTGCTTATAGTTTACCTTTCCCTCGTACTGTAGATAAGGGTAAGGGATGGATAAACTAAAGGGAGCAGCAGGAGGGGCCAAATGTGTGTGGTAGTGGCATAGTGGAGAAGATCCGTTATGTCCTTATATATATGTTTCCCTATGTTGATGACGTTTATGGATGTCCTTATTTATGTCTCCTTATGATGATTATGTTTATGGACTTGAACTAAGCACTAAGTATTTATATATGTTATGATGCATGCTCTATGTTAAGAAAAAGTATCTATATATGTTATGATACATTCTCTATGTTAAGAAGAAGTATCTATATATGTTATGATGCATGCTCTATGTTAAGAAGAAGTATCTATATATGTCAATGCATGTTTATTTTTAAAAGAAAAAAAAAATGTATCTAAAGTCTTCCGCTATAAGTAGTAAGAAGTGTATGTATGTACGGTCGCGTCACGCGCCACCCCTCCGGACCCTTGGAAAAAGGGCGGGCGTGACAGGTTGGTATCAGAGCAGATCTGCCTTTCCACTACACACACAACAAGCTCCAAATCCTGTCGCTCCAAGTAAGAATTCTATGTCTACTCTATTTTGTTCATGTATGATATGAAATGCCTTTAGATTATTTTGTTCATGTATGATATGAAATTCCTTTAGCTTATTTTGTTCATGTATGATATGAAATGCCTTTAGCTTAAATTATGCATGAAAACATGAATGATAACCTTATGCTAGCTTTTAGTTTAACCATGCATAGCTAAATGAACTAGCTTTTAGTTTAACAATGCATAGATAAATGAACGATAAACTTGTACTAGCCTTACTCTAATATGTGAAGATAACCATGGCTTGGAGACGTAGTAATAGGGTCGATGAGATAGTAATATAGGGAAGATGTAGTAATAGGGTCGATGAGACAGTAAGTCGCTCTCCATGAGAGCTCCAGTACTGTTGGTAAAGAAGAAAGATGGGTCTATGCAAATGTGCATAGACTATCGAGTGCTAAATAATGTGACGATCAAGAACCGATACCCTTTACCGCGGATTGACGACCTGTTCGACCAGTTAAAGGGTGCCACCGTCTTCTCTCAAATTGATCTGAGGTCTGGCTATCATCAAGTGAAAGTGAGACTAGATGATATATCGAAGACGACTTTCCGAACAAGATATGGACATTATGAGTTCGTAGTTATGCCTTTCGGAGTGACGAATGCACCTGCTATGATCTACTAAATCGGGTTCTTCAGGAAAAGCAGATGTATGCAAAGTTCTCCAACGCGAGTTCTGGCTCGAACAAGTATCATTTTTGTGTCACGTTATATCCAAACTCGGAGTGATGGTAAACCCAATAAAGATTGAAGTCGTGAGTAACTGGAACCGACCAAAGAATGCCAGCGAGATCAGAAGCTTTCTTGGGCTAGCAAGCTACTACCGGAAGTTTGTAGAGAACTTCTCTAGGATTACCGCCCCTATGACAGTCCTCACCAGAAAGAATAAGAAATATGAGTGGACGGACGCCTGCGAGAGGAGTTTCACAGAATTGAAAAGGAGACTGACCAGCGCTCCAATCCTTGCTCTTCCGGACAGTAACGAAGGCTTCGACATGTATAGTGACGCTTCCAAGTTGGGACTCGGAGTTGTACTCATGCAGAATGGCAAGGTCATTGCCTACGCCTCTAGGCAACTCAAAGAACATGAAAGGAATTATCCCACCCACGATTTAGAGCTAGCGGCCGTGGTCTTTGCTCTCAAAACATGGAGGCATTATCTATATGGAGCTTAGTGTAGGATTTATACAGACCACCAGAGTCTGAAATATTTCTTCACAGAGAAGGACCTGAACATGAGACAGCGCAGATGGCTCGAGCTCATCAAGGATTATGACTGCGAGATCTTCTACCATCCGGGGAAAGCAAACAAGGTGGCTGATGCACTCAGCAGGAAGTCCTGTGCCACCTTGATGTCTCTATCAGTGTTATCTCGGCCCTTAAAAAAGGAGATTATGCGTTACGGGGTTGAAATCATTTCCGGACAGCTCTCGACCATGACGATAGCACCGACGTTGTTCGATGATATACTGGAAAAGCAAGCTCGTGATCCAAGCATTCAGAGGATCAAGCAAGAGGTCCTAGAAGGAAAGGACGACGGGTTTCGTATCTCTGATAATGGAGTACTCTACCTCAGGGATCGCTTGTGTATTCCCGACGATCCAAAATTACGGAAGAAGATATTTGAGGAAGCTCACGGAACTCCTTATGCGATGCATCCTTGAACCAGCAAGATGTACCAAGACCTGAAAAGCAAATTCTGGTGGTTCGGAATGAAAAGAGATGTGGCTCAGTATGTCAGTACTTGCCTGACCTGCCAGAGGGTTAAAGCAGAACACTAGAGACCTGGAGGAACACTGCAGCCGATCCAGATTCCAGAATGGAAATGGGAAGACATTTATATATTTCATCTCAGGATTGCCCGAGACAACAAATGGTTATGATGTTATATGGGTAATTGTGGACAGATTGATGAAGTCCGCCCACTTCCTAGCAATCAAGATGACCTATTCGACGGAGCAACTGGCTCAGTTATATGCTAGGGAAATTATCATACTACATGGAATTCCTAAGACCATCATTTCTGACAGAGATGGTCGCTTTATTTCCCATTTATGGGAATGTGTTCAGAAGGCCCTAGGCACGAAGCTATTGTTCAAGATCGCCTTCCATCCCGGATGGACTGATGACCGAAAGAGTAAATCAAGTACTGGAGGATATGTTATGAGCTTGCACCCTGGATTTCAAAGGTAGCTGGTGCTGATACTTATGTTTGGTAGAATTCGCCTACAACAATAGCTACCAAGCTACTATTGGAATGGCACCCTACGAGGCTCTATACGGGAGGAAATGTAGATCTCCCTTATGCTGGTACGAGGGTGGTGAAAAGAAGGGGATGGGACTCCAGACGGACTTCATCGACGACACCACCCGAGCTTTACAGAACATCCGTCAGAGAATTGAAACTGCTCAGAGCCGACAAAAGAGCTATGCGGATATGCAGCGTAGACCATTAGAATTCGAAGTCGGGGACCTGGTATTCCTCAAAGTGGCCCCTATGAAGGGAGTGATGAGATTCGGAAGGAAGGGTAAGCTGAGTCCGCGCTACGTGGGACCGTATCCGATATTGCAGAGGATTGACAAGGTAGCTTACAAGCTGGAGCTGCCTCAAGAGATGTCGGTTATTCACAATGTGTTCCATGTCTCTGTGCTCAAGAAATGCATTTCCAGTGCGGACCAAGTGATCGAGCCACAAACAGTACAAGTTCAAGAGGACCTGAGTATTGAAAGTCGGCCTATCCAGATACTAGACCGAGAAGTCAAGAGGCTAAGGAACAAAGAGGTGCCCTTAGTAAATGTCCTGTGGCAGAATCAACGAAAAGAGGAAGCTACCTGGGAATGCGAGGAGGACATGAAGCAGAAGTACCATGAATTGTTCTAAGTTTCGAGGATGAAACTTTTAAAAGGTATGAAGGATTGTAACGCCCGTAAAATTTCTATCAATTTTACAAGAATTTTTGGCTTGATGATAATCGGCTTTATGTGGGCTTTTTCAAAAATAAAAGAAAATAAGCCAAAAGGGATCCAAGGCCTAGGAATTGAACCCCAAACCTCTAGAGATAGCCAAACCCTATAGATGCACCCACTAACTAGAAGCCCAACAAGAATGTATTGTTAGACGAACATGGGAAATTATAGTTAGAGGTAAAGGAGATGAAGGGACTCTTCAAGTGAATAAATAGGGGAAATGAGGGGGCATGAGTTACCAAACTTATTTTCTCCTCCTCTTCTTCTTCCTCACCGAATCGTAGAGCTTCCCCTCTCCATTTCTTTGGCCGAACCCCATCCAAGCAAGGAGAAGGCTAGATTTGCCTTTCCTTAGGTCATCTTTCCACTAAAAGCTAAGTGAAGGATGTAAGTATCCCTCATCTGCATACGAGTAGCTTTCGGTTGATATTTTGTGCAGAAACCCCTATGATATGTTCGACCAACATGTGTTCTTGGTGTTTTATTGAAGTTCTATACCTTGTTTTACATGCACATGATGAAGTTAAGATGTAGAATGAATTAGGTTAAAAGTTAACCCTAGAAACCCCTATGATATATTAGGCAACATGTGTTCTTGGTGTTTTCTTGAAGTTCTATACCTTGTTTTATATGCACATGATGAAGTTAAGATGAAGAATGAATTAGGTTAAAAGTTAACCCTAGAAACCCCTATGAAATGTTCGGCCAACAAATGTTCTTGGTGTTTTATTGAAGTTCTATACCTTGTTTTACATGCACATGATGAAGTTAAGATGTAGAATGAATTAGGTTAAGAGTTAAGCCTAGAAACCCCTATGATATGTTCAGCCAACATGTGTTCTTGGTGTTTTATTGAAGTTCTATACCTTGTTTTACATGCACATGATGAAGTTAAGATGTAGAATGAATTAGGTTAAAAGTTAACCCTAGAAACCCCCATGATATGTTCGGCCAACATGTGTTCTTGGTGTTTTATTGGAGTTCTATACCTTGTTTTACATGCACATGATGAAGTTAAGATGTATAATAAATTAGGTTAAAAGTTAACCCTAAAAGCCTACATGGACTATTCGGCCTCCCCCTTGTATTGATGTTTCAATGAAGTTTTATTCCATATTTTGTATGCATATGATGATGTTAGTATGTTAGAGGGATTAGGTTAAAAGACAAGCCCTAAAAGCCTACATGGACCATTCGGCCACCCCCTTGTATTGATGTTTCAATGAAGTTTTATTCCATATTTTGTATGCATATGATGATGTTAGTATGTTAGAGGGATTAGGTTAAAAGACTAGCCCTAAAAGCCTACATGGACCATTCGGCCACCCCCTTGTATTGATGTTTCAATGAAGTTTTATTCCACATTTTGTATGCATATGATGATGTTAGTATGTTAGTGGGATTAGGTTAAAAGACTAGCCCTAAAAGCCTACATGGACCATTCGGCCACCCCCTTGTATTGATGTTTCAATGAAGTTTTATTCCATGTTTTGTATGCATATGATGATGTTAGTATGTTATATGGATTAGGGTAAAGGTTTAACCCTAAAAGTCCTATGAACCATTCGGCCAACCATTGTACCTTAACATGCTCTAGGTTGGGTTAACATGTGTTTTATGTTTAGGTGAATTCTTGTTGACTTGTGATATTAAATGATGCTAGATGAAGATAACATGCTTTAGGTTAGAGTTTACTTACTCTTGATGTTTATGCCTTATGTCATGCCCTATATGTATGTGATATTTAAGATATGTTATGAAATGAAATACGATATGATTATGAAATGAAAAATGATATGTTCATGAAATGAATATGATATGATTATGAAATGAAGTATGATATGTTTATGAAATGAAAAACGATATGTTCATGAAGTGTAGTATGATATGTTAGGAAATGAAGTATGCTATGTTTGTAAAATGAAATAAGCTATGTTATAATAAAAGCATATAAGTATTTTACCTTCTGCATGGCTTGTACCAGGACCCTAACAAGGTCCAAAGGGATGGGCTCCTAAGATGCCCTAGGTCGACGGACTAAGATCGGGCCTAGGATGGGCTCCTATGTATGATTGCCCCTAGGTCGACAGACTAAGATCGGGCCTAGTACGGGATGGGCTCCAAGATGCCCTAGGTCGACGGACTAAGATCGGGCCTAGTAACCTAGTAGGTTCGAGTCTTGCTACCTCGGGTCTATTTAGGGATGCGTGCTATGATGATGAAAAAGTGGTACAATGTCGTGCCCAAATACGGTGAGATTATGTTTACGTACCTATAATATATGTTTTCAAAAGCATCCTGCATAGGTTACACGATTTGATTGCTATGTTCACATGCTATGTTGATATGTCATATATATGTTGCATGTTATGTCATGTTTATGTGGCTATGTTATATATGTTGCATGTTATGTCATGTTTATGTTGCTATGTTACATATGTTGTATGTTATGTTTGATTAAGTCATATATATACATGTTATGCTGCTATGTTATGGATGATACATGTTATGTTTACTTATGTTACTTATGCTACATGTTAAGTTGCTTACGTCATGTATGTTACATGTTATGTTGCTTATATGTTATGAATGTTACATGTCATGATTAATGTCGATGTATGGTTTTTGTGAGTAGGACAGGATCTTACTAAGCCTATGTGCTTATAGTTTACCTTTCCCTCGTACTGCAGATAAGGGTAAGGGATGGATAAACTAAAGGGAGCAGCAGGAGGGGCCAAATGTGTGTGGTAGTGGCATGGTGGAGAAGATCCGTTATGTCCTTATATCTATGTTTCCCTATGATGATGACGTTTATGGATGTCCTTATTTATGTCTCCTTATGATGATGATGTTTATGGACTTGAACTAAGCACTAAGTATCTATATATGTTATGATGCATGCTCTATGTTAAGAAGAAGTATCTATATATGTTATGATGCATGCTCTATGTTAAGAAGAAGTATCTATATATGTCAATGCATGTTTATGTTTAAAAGAAAAAAAAAATGTATCTAAAGTCTTCCGCTGTAAGTAGTAAGAAGTGTATGTATGTACGGTCGCGTCACGCGCCGCCCCTCCGGACCTTTGGAAAAAGGGCGGGCGTGACATTGGGGGCCTAATGCTTGAACTCCTAATAGCTCCCAAAGTGCCCTAAATGTTTTTCCACTCTTCTACAAGTTCTAATCTTCATTCTATTGTAAATGAGTGATCCTTGTGTAAAAGAGGTTACCTCCACCTAGCTTTGTGCAAAGGAGAGATCTAGTGGATAGATTCACCTTGGATGAATTGGACCGTGGATTAGCGGCGTAGTTGTGAACCACGTTATATATTGTGTTAGCATTGGTTTTATTGTTGTTGTTTTGATTTGCTTGTCTTGTTTATTAGTATTCTGCTTGCGCTAATGATTTTATAGACAAGCAAATTCCACCATCGAACGAAAGAGGGCTATTCACCCCCCTCTAGCCGGCCACATCTACACTTCATCGATCCTACAACCCAAACCTTTCTTGCCTTTGGATGACCCTTATCTCCTAGGCCCTTGAGTTTTACTCCTAGATCTCATATTTTGACCATTTGACCCTTTCATTTGATTTTACATAATCCTAAGGGTCTTTTCCAATTTTTTAAGTTTTGACCTCAAAACTTGATTCTCTAGTTCTAATCTTCCCAATTTTGATTTTTCATTATCCTTTGGGAAGGATGTTGGGGATCGAATGGCCGGCTAGAGGGGGGTGAATAGCCCTCTTACGATAGACGTCGTATTTTGCTCGTCTACAAAAATGTTAGCGCAAGCGGAAGCAATAAATGAAAATACAAACGCTAACAAAGAATGTAACGTGGTTCACGGCTATGCCGCTAATCCACGATCCTGATTCGTCCGAGGTGAATCACTCCTTCAAAACCAATCCAATATCGGTATCTCCTTTGCACCAAGCTAGGTGGAGGTAACCTTTACAAATCAAGCACACTCCTTCTTTTAAAATAGATGTGAAAGAAAGCTAAGAGAAGGAGTTTGAATCTTGTGGAGCACTTGGATGGTCGTTTAGAACTTAAGCATTAACCTCCCAAAGCTCCACACCCTCTCTTTTTATAGAGAGGGCTGATTTCTTCCCGTTGGCCACCATCAGTCGACTGCTATACTTTGCAGTCGACTGCCGCCACTCCAACGGCCTCCGAACACGTCGGATCCCGACCGTTGTAGTCCAACGGAACACTTGGCAGTCGACTGATGGACCTCACTAGTCGACTGCTACCTCCATAGTCGACTGCCCAGTCGGCTACGAGCGGTTCTGTGCCCGCGATATCCTCTGCCAATCGACTTCCATTCCATGGCAGTCGATTGCTGGGCATAAACCCATCAGTCGGATACCAGTCGAACACACTCGACTCAGAGCAGTCGACTGCCATTACATGGCAGTCGACTGGTGCCGTGTGAAACTCAAACTTAACATAAGTTTGAGCTTCCGGCGGTCGGGTAAACCTTAACCCTTGCGGTCAAGTCTCCGACACTTAGCCATTCGGCCAAGTTCACCTAATGAGCTACTTACATTTCACTCATTCTCTCATCTCACTCGAAGTCCCTCGCCGAAACTCTCTTCGTTCGCGGCCACGTCCCTCGGCAGCATCAGGCGTACGACTCTGCAATGCTCCTTCGCGTCTCTTGCCTCCGAAGTCTACTTCCTTGGCTTCACTTCAAGTCATCTCGTCCGGCGGTCCCTCTGATGCTCCAAGCGCATGGCTTCCGCAAAGTCATCCTTCACCGACTCAAGGACCGAGGTTGTGAGGGTGAACCCGCCAAGGCTCCATGTGCGAATTACTAAGTCCTGCAAGACTCCAATGCACATATCAAATAACAATATCATCCTAACTTAAACCCTTTGCCACACACATCAAAACCTTATCATGGCAAGAGATTGCCCTAACAGTCTCCCCCTTTTTGATGTGTGGCAATCCGTTTAAGTTAGGTAAAAACATTTGCTAAAAATTCTAAGGTAAGAAAGCATGTAAACATAAACATGATATAACAACATGCAACTCCCCCTTAATCCATGAAACTCTCTAAACAAATTTTCTCCCCCTATCATATATTTCTCCCCTAAAATAATTAACTTAAACATAATTATTTCTCCCCCTTTGACACCATCAAAAAGATTAACACTAAGTTATAAACTCATGACATCAAGTATAAAGGAGGGAAATACCACAAGTTGATTTAAAATCTGAAATTAGAAAATATTTGACTGTTTTTCAGGTGAGCAGTCGTGCTATCAGTATGGCAGTCGACTGGCACAATAGTTTCCGAAATTCTGATTTTCTGGATGAATTTCAGAAATGCATTAAAAATTCCAGAAAATTCGAAAAATCATGAAATTTGAGGAGGATATTTCTTTTAAGTATATCTATCAAGGAAAAATGGGTTTTCATGAAAAATCATTTTATTTACCGAGATTTGCCAAAAATCTAAAAGCTTGTAAAACCACTAGTTTTTGAGCATGTTAGTATCCATTTTAACAACTAGTTTTGCATCCAATTGTTTCAAAACATGAATACATGTATTTTAAGGTAAGAAATTGTTTTGAAAACATATGAAATATTCAACCATGATCTTTGGGCAATATGTCTATGAATTAAACATAAGTCTTCCCCATGATTGGTCTATTATTGCTATTTTGATACTTTAAATGACCATCTAAATGGCATAGGCATTAGTGGACATTTGTATCATTCTAATATCTCACCCATGCTAAGTTTCCAATCAAGTTATCCTATAGTGAGTGTGAGATGTATCCTAGGGGGTATTTGTATATAATTAACCAATATATTCATGCAATTCTATCAAGGTTAAATATCAAACTAACAACCTACATGATCATAATGACATATATGATTTAATTTCACATTATGATCATGAAATACATGTTATCATCAAATTATAACCATGCATTAGGTATTGTATGATGATAATAAACAAATTATCACCTAAGGCATGATTTAAACCTATTGCCCATGATAATGTGCCAAATATCAATATCATAAATCATGATAGTAAACATGTTGACTACTAAAAAAATGTTGTCCCATCATCCTAAGTCAACCAAAATATGATATAGGTCAAGTCCATATGGTTGACTACCCTAGGGGTTTTCTAACCCTTAAGGATGGATTTTGGAACCCAAAATAAGTTCTTGCCTATTGGGTTCACAAGATATTCCTTGGGGATCCATTTTCTAGCAATTACTTTCTTTTTATCATGTCCCCTAGCTATTAGATATTTGTAGGCCTTTTCATTTTTCTTTTCTTTATAACCTAGGCCCTTTTTGTTGAAACTAGCTCTTTGGCTCCCTAAGATCATGTTCAATGTGTTGGAGTCAATTGTGAATTTTTCTAGGGCTTTTGTTAAATAATCTACCTTTTCCCTTAAAGCCCTATTTTCTTCTATGCATGCATCATTTACATCTAATGGCACATAAAGATCATGTGAGCATGCATCATCATGGCAAGAAGAAATATTATCATTTAAGCATGCTTTTCCTAATTTTTGTTCTAATTCCTTAATTTGTTCAAGCATGCATTTGTTTTTCTTCTTTGCTCTAAATAAATCCTTAGTTAAACTAGAAATCATAGAAACTATTTTATTAGGTGAGAGGTTGGTTACCATAGTTTCCATGTCCTCTTCTTCTTCGGATGATGAGGATGTAGAAGCTCCCCCTTCACTTGAGCTCTCTCCTCTTGAGCTTGATCCTTCATTTTCGGAGGAAGAGCAATCCAAGTCATCAAAGGCCATCAAGGCCAAATTGGTGACAAAGGCATTCTCCTCATCCGATGATGAAGAGGATGAGGAAGGGTCATCCCATGTCTTGGCCTTGAATGCTTTGGCCTTCCCCTTTTCCTTTGTCTTCTTCTCCTCCTTCTTCTTGCTCCCCTTCTTCTTCTTCTTTTCTTCCTTCTTTTTCTTCTCTTCCTTGCTCTTGTTTAGGAGGGGACAATTGTCCCTTATGTGTCCTTCTCCTTGGCAATTATAGCATATGATCTTCCCCCTTGGTCTTCTACTCCTATCATTTGATTTATTAAATCGAAAACCTTTTAAAGCACGTCTTACCCTCCTTACCATATACGCTTCTTCGGTGCTATCCATGGAGGAGGAAGACGCTTCATCATCATCGGAGGAGGAGATCTCTATCTTCTTCTTCCCTTTGTTGGCCATCAAGGCTACTCCCCTTGAAGGTTGGATTCTAGGCTCTTCTTGTATTCCTTCAAGCGTAGATTCATGTAATTCCATAGTGGAGAAAAATTCATCTAGAGTACTTACCTCTAGATTCTTTGACATGTAAAATGAGTCCACCATTGAACTCCATTTGGATGATCGGGGGAAAGCATCTATGGCCTTCATTATCATATCGCAATTGGAGAGCCTTTCTCCTACACTTGTTAGTCCATTTAAAATTTCTTTGAATCTAGAATGCAAAGAAGTTACCTTTTCTCCCTTTTCTAATCTAATGTTGGATAGTTGGGAGCGGAGGAGATCTCTCCTTGCTAGCTTTGCCTCGGATGTGCCTTCATGAAGCTCAATTAGCTTCTCCCACATCTCCTTGGCACTTAGGCATTCTCCTATTCGGTTGATCTCTTGTTGGGGAAGCACATTGAAGAGATGATGCTTGGCTTTTGAATTTGCAAGGTGCTCTTCCCTTTGCCTTTTGGTCCACCTAGATTTCTCTATTGGCTTCCCCCCTTCATCCCTAGGCAAAACGAAACCGGATTCCATTGTAATCATTATATCAAAATCCGTTTCGAAAAATACCTCCATTCGCTTCTCCAACCAAGCGAATTCTCCTTCAAACTTCGGAGGATGGATGTTGGAGCCGGCCATTTTAAATGTTGCTTGTTGTGGCAATTAGTCCTCGACAAACTTTCCTTGGCTCTGATACCACTTGTTGGGGATCGAATGGCCGGCTAGAGGGGGGTGAATAGCCCTCTTACGATAGACGCCGTATTTTTCTCGTCTACAAAAATGTTAGCGCAAGCAGAAGCAATAAACTAAGACAAGAAATAAATGAAAATACAAACGCTAACAAAGAATGTAATGTGGTTCACGGCTACGCCGCTAATCCACGATCCCGATTCGTCCGAGGTGAATCACTCCTTCAAAACCAATCCAATATCGGTCTCTCCTTTGCACCAAGCTAGGTGGAGGTAACCTTTAAAAATCAAGCACACTCCTTTTACAATAGATGTGAAAGAAAGCTAAGAGAAGGAGTTTGAATCTTGTGGAGCACTTGGATGGTCGTTTAGAACTTAAGAATTAACCTCCCAAAGCTCCACACCCTCTCTTTTTATAGAGAGGGCTGATTTCTTCCTGTTGGCCGCCATCAGTCGACTGCAATACTTGGCAGTCGACTGCCGCCACTCCAACGGCCACCGAACACGTCGGATCCCGACCGTTGTAGTCCAACGGAACACTTAGCGGCGCCGATCGATGGACCTCACCGATCATTCGCCTCCGTAGTCGGCCCTATCGATTGGCATAGCGATTCTGCGCGCGATATCCTCTGGCAATCGACCGCCATTCCATGGCGGATTGTCAGCATAAACCCATCGATCGGATACAAGAACACACTCGACTCGGAAGCGATCATTGCCATTACATGGCAACGGTCGGTCAGGTGAAACTCAAACTTAACATAAGTTTGAGCTTCCGGCGGTCGGGTAAACCTTAACCCTTGCGGTCAAGTCTCCGACACTCAGCCATTCGGCCAAGTTCACCTAATGAGCTACTTACATTTCACTCATTCTCTCATCTCACTCGAAGTCCCTCGCCGAAACTCTCTTCGTTCGTGGCCACGTCCCTCGGCAGCATCAGGCGCATGGCTCTGCAATGCTCCTTCGCGTCTCTTGCCTCCGAAGTCTGCTTCCTTGGCTTCACTTCAAGTCATCTCGTCCGGCGGTCCCTCGGATGCTCCAAGCGCACGGCTTCCGCAAAGTCATCCTTCACAGACTCAAGGACCGATGTTGTGAGGGTGAACCCGCCAAGGCTCCATGTGCGAATTACTAAGTCCTGCAAGACTCCAATGCACATATTAAATAACAATATCATCCTAACTTAAACCCTTTTCCACACACATCAAAACCTTATCATGGCAAGAGATTGCCCTAACAAAGGATTCCTCCTAGGCATATGTCTAGAATTCATGGAGTTAAAACCTAGATGGTCCTCTATTTTCTTAATACTTGCCTTTGGCAGAATTTTTCTAGGGACATTAGTCCCAAATTTCTCCTTATTTCTAAGATTGACATGTTTAGCACCTAGGCAATAAAATCTATTTCTAGCATGCTTTTGTTCGTGAGTAATAGCAATAAAATTTCTAGCATGCTTTTTCCCATTACTTAAAGAATGAGCATTATTTAAATTTACCTTAGGGTTTGCTTTAGAAGCTCCGCCTACTTGTGATGCTCGTTTTTCACCCTTCTTCCTCACCAAAGGACATTGACTTTGATAATGCTCTGGTTGTTGACACTTGAAGCACACCATGTGCTCCTTGCTCTTCCTAATTTGGGCACCAATATCCTTTCAATTTTTGTTGACTTTAGATGTCGGCGGAATCTTCTTGACTTTCTTATGGCCCTTGCTCTTATAGTGCCCATATTCCCTACACTCAAAACACAATATGATTTTTATTATTAATTGAAGTGTTTTAGTTACCTAGGTCAATGGTGGTGACCAGAGTCGGTTCTTCATCTCCTCGATTGGAGGTAGATGGCTCTTCCTTCTCTTGCTCCAGCATTGAAGATGACCTAATATCCTCCCCCTCAATCCTAGAGGTGGGGGCTTCCTCTACTTCTTCCTCTTCCATTGCCTCTTCCTCCTCGGATGTCGAACACTCCTCGACCTCAAAATCCTCACTTTCTTGTGAGGATGAACTTGCTTATTCAGCCTCTTCCTCTTCTTGAGCCGGTGATGAATTTTCATGATACTTTGCCAATTCACTCTAAAGCTCCTTGACATCCTTGTACTCACCTAACTTGGACAAGACATTATTAGGAATTAAATCACTTAGCATTTTGATTACCTTAATATTTGTCTTGAACTCCTTAAGTTTTTCCTTTGTCCATTTTTCAACCTTGAGGTTTCCACCCTTTTTGCCTCTTGGAAATTCGCAACCTTCTATCAAGGCGGAACAAAGATTGATATCCACCATCATTGGAAAGTTCTCAATCCCTATTTTCCATGAATTGAAGCCTTCAAATCTATAGTTCTCATAGGATGGTGGTGTGTTGATGTTCCGGCCTAGTATTTCTTTAAATTCCATCTTCTTCTTCACCCTCTAGTGGTGCTCCCTTGGCGGTTAGTCCAAATGAAGAGCGATCTCGCTCTGATACAACTTGTTGGGAATTGGACATCGCTAGAGGAGGGGTGAATAGCGTGTTTGACATCGAAGATGGAAATCGATCGTGCTTGCGTCTACAATTGTTATTAGTCCAGTGGAAATAGAAAATATAATACAAATGTAGAAACAAATACACAATCACAAATACAAGCACAAGAACACAACAATATAATGTGGTTCGGAACCTCAAGGTTCCTACTCCACGGGTTGGGCTTGAATGAAACCTAGTGATGCCAAACACCACTAATAATCAAATACTCCTCGATAACAAGTCGGAGGCAGAGAAACCTCGTACAATGATTCTTACAACAATAAGATACAATAAACAAGCAAATACAAGTGAAATACAGAAAAGAATATAAAGAACACTTTACAAATGATCTTTTGGAAGCTTGCTTGTTGATTGTTTGAACCGTGCTTGAAAACCCTGATTTATGTAGCAAATCGTCTCAAAATGCCCAAGAAATCATTGTGGAAATCCCTCACGCCGAGCTCCTTTTAAGCCTCCTCGCGACCTAGATTTTCGCTGAGTAGTCGACTACCATGAGTCCCCAGTGGACTGCCAACAATGTAATTGTCTCACAATGGACTTAATCCACGTCAGCATTCAAGCCAACGGATACACTGGCAGTCGACTGCTAGGGTAATAGTTGACTGACCAATTGCCTACCGAGCATTTTGCTCCCGTAACCCGACCAGCAGTCGACTGCCATCCATTGTTGGATTGATTTGACTGCTAGAGGGGGGTGAATGGAACAAGGAAAAATTTTCTTATTCGTAAAGATAAAACATGAGTGAACAGCGAAAAGTAAAGAAAATTTGATTTCACTTGGTTCACAACCTTCGACTGCTAATCCAAGGCCCTAACGGTCCTAGACCGCATGGGAGGGCAAAGCACTAAAAACACTCCTCCTCGTTAGACGTAGAAGTAAGCAAGTACAATAAAAAAAACTCAAGGTAGAGGGACACTCCCCCTCTCCTTGTTATGATTAAAGCTCGATAAGATTTAAAGATGACAAAACAAAATATACCAATGACTATGAAAAAATAGAACTTGAGCTCTTGCCTTTGGAGATGCGGTAGCACTTCGTCGTCGTAAGAATATCGGAGAGTCACAATGTATTAGAAGCACTTGGAGGCTCTTAGAATGATGGAAAAGGGGAGGAGAACCCCTACTTTTATAGCCTTGTGAAACCCTAATCATTGAGATGAGGTTTCATGAGGTGATGCCACCTAGCCCTTGAGAAATGGTGATAAGCTTTGACTCTCCTCGAGGCTGATCGTTGACCAGTAATCGACTGATCAACCCTATCAGTCGACTGCTGGAGGCATCAATCACTTGATATAAGCCATCAGTCGACTGATGGCAGGGTTTCCAATAGCAATGAAGACTTAGCTCGAAAATGCAGTTAATATAAGTAAGTTCGATGGTCGTTTACCATCCGATCTCGACTTAGACCTTCCATGGGATGTCTTGGTCAGATCGACGCCTAAGGATGTCCCCGTATAGAGGGCACAACCTTATTACACTCACTCACACGAGCTTACCTCAGCCTTTACCTTTGAAGCTTCACTTCCGGTCTTCACCTGAGTTCTTCGGCTCCTTCCGAAGTCCTCCCGGTGTCGCCCGACCATCACGGTTTCCTTCAGGTGTCACTGACCTTCAGCTTTGCTTAGCAATTCTACACACTTATTTTAGCTCTTGAGATAACAAAATAACCTTGACTTTGTGTCTTTTCCATAATAAAAAATATAGATTCGATTATCTGGTGCCCCGGCACCAACAATCTCCCCCTTTTTGATCCTATGGCTAACTGACGCAAAGTTAAGGGAAATTTAAAGCAAGACAATAAGTAAACGAACTGCCCCTTAACCCTAGGTGAGTTTTAGATGAAATAATTTAATTTTTAAAATTTAAATTTTGTTACTCCCCCTTAACTTACGCTCTTCTTCCCCTTTTTCCGTGAATCAAAAACAAGGTTGGGGGTTTTATAAAAAGTAGGGCTTTTAAAAATGTAATATTATATCAGGCAATAAAAAAAATGAGTATGAGTCCAAGCATGCGTCTCGAATTGGTTAAGTTCATTGGTTCGAGGTATATCCCTCTGCACCAACAATAAATGTATTTGAAAGATAGTTTTGAATTTCAAAATACTTATAAGTTTAGTTTCAAGAAAAACATTAAAGATTTATAACCCTTAGGGTAAGTTTGCTCTTCCCCTTAGGCAAGTATATAAGGTATAAGAGAGTTAGAGGGCGTTAAGCTTTGGCCTAGAGAGTTTTATAGTTAACATTGGTCGATTATAATTATTCGTCTAAGTGCAATAGTTGAAAAATATATAGCATTTTGAAAAGGTTATGTATATTAAAATTGTTCCTTAATCATCTCACCCATTCTATGTGTCTCAGGATTTGTTTTCCTTATATGTTTTGTGAGATGATTTGATATTAATTAAAGTTAGTCAACCTTGGGTTAGATTCGGATTTAACCCTAAGCTCGTCAAGTCACCTTTTCGAGAAATTGGCTTCCAGGTCGTGGTGAGGCACAGAGACCTTCTTTGATCGGAACAACGACCACTTCCTTAGACAAAGACAAGTTTAGGAAAATGATAACATGAGTCACTTAAGACTACTTCTTGGTCTAACTAGTTTAGGATACAGCAAGGTAGCTTCAGCTAGTTCCACTAGGTCAAGTGCACCAAACTAGATACGCCTTATCAAGCTTGAATACACGAGACTTTATTTCCCTAATGTACTATCATCTTGCCGCGTCCTGATACTATGTTGTCAAGAGTTGACAAACTACTTGTCCAATCTAGCCATTCTAAAAAATAAAAAAAAAGTTTGATCATGCTAAGTTATCGGGTATACTACTTTGGTATTAGCTCCCCTTGGACCATTGAACCAATATGGTCTATTCAAATAATGAACTTGATCTTGGGGAATCCAATACTTATTGGTCCTTATATGTGAGTTTAATAGAGTTTTAGGGACCCAAGCTTGGACTTGTTGCTGACTACGATTTACGATAGAAATATATGATCTATTCGTAGTATTTGGACTAAATTCGAGTCCGTCTTTGTTGTACACAACTCTCTGAGTTCTAAGAAGTCACTTAAGATTCTTGGACCCCATTAAGAACTTGTCAAACCGAGCCTCGAGCTCTTGGACTTGTCCTTTCAAGAGGGAGTTCTCTTCTTCGAGTTTCTCAACTCGAGTTGAGTCCTCCTCTCGAATTCACATAGTCGAAGAGGTCAGAGTGGCCTCTTGCTTGAGGGTTTCAACCTCCTCAAGCAAGGACTCGACCCTAGACTCGGACTTAGATAATTTCCTAGTTAGCATTTTAATTGTATGATAAAGCATACTAATTAAAGAATGGCTAATCTTGACTTTCACTTTCGGCCCAGCTTTGAGTCTTTTCTCGAAGTCAGCTTTGGGGTCAGAGTCGGAGTCGAAGTTGAACTCGTACTCGACTTCAAACTTTGACTCGTACTCTTCTGGTCTTGCCATATATGCTATGTCGACGCCTTCTTCTTCTTCGTACTCCCATGTTGCATGAAGAGCCTTCTTTGCTCCCTCTTGTTTTGGCCTCCTTTTGATTTGAATTCCCCCTCCTTCTCGTTCCTCAATTTCTGTCTTTCTTTTCAAACTATTCTTCGCACCATGTTGACTATTGCAGCCTCCTCTTCAGATTCTGATTCGTCCTCGGGTTCGAATCCATCTTCTTGCTCGGGAGGTGGCTTGTTCTTCTCCTTTCTTCTTCATCCTGCAAGTAAACCAACACCTCTCTTGGCCCGGACCACATTAGTTTGTTCATGAAGTTCGAATTCCGAAAACATTTCATCTAGTCTAAGTTTTGGAAGGTCCTTAGAAACCTTGTAGGCATCGACCATGGATGCCCACAAGGTAGTCATAGGGAAAGCATTTAAAGCATACCTTATAAGGTCTCGATTCTTGACCTTTTGTCTGATGGCATGAAGACCATTGATGATGTCTTTGATCCGCGCATGTAGTTGGGTGGCGGTCTCGCGATCCTGCATCTTTAGATTGTATAGTTTATTTAAAAACAAATCCCTATTACATACCTTAGCATCAAACGCTCCTTCTGTAGCTCGATTAATTTGTTCCATAGGTCCTTTGCTTTGATGAAGGGTCTAATGCGGTTGAGCTCCTCTTTGGACAGACCACACTGCAACATTTGGGTCGACTTTGCATTGACTTCAATTTGCTTTTTGGTTGCATTGGTCCACTTGTCAGAGTCCAAGGGCTTGCCTTGATCATTGGTGGGTAGAGCAAAGCTGGTTTGGATGATTATCCAAGTCTCGACTTGTGTTTTTAGAAAACACTCCATCCGACCTTTCCAATAATAGAAATCATCTCCGTTAAAGAATGAAGGTCGGATGGTGTTGTACCCCTCAATGCGGGCCATTAAAAAAAATTCTTGCACAAACAAAAAGAACACGAAAAACTTGCCAAGACTCAAGTCTTGGATTAGTAATGCATGAAGTAACAAGAAAACAAAGAGAAATAAAATGTTAAATAAAATTAAACACTTACGATCTTTAGTGTCCCGGAAAAGGTACTAAACATCATTTTTTGGGATCAAAGACAGCTTGTTACGAGAGATCTTTGGTGTAGATCTCTGAGAGAGCTTCGATTTGGTGGGTAGCACATTTTGTGGGTCCACTTGTGTAAAGAGTTATGCTCGTTTTACTGTGAGCTACTCCCGAAGCGAAGAGATACTTGTAAACACAGCCAAAAAAGGGTACCAAGACTTCGTCTTTGATTAGTAGTGCGGGAGAAAAACTTAAAACAATAAATACAAAAATAAAACCAAAAAACAAATGTTAGATTGGTGGTTTCACCAAATCATAGCGCCCCCGGCTCTGATACCAATTGTTGGATCGATTTGAGCACTAGATGGGGTGAATAGTGCAAGGAAAACTTTTCTTATTCGTAAAGATAAAACGCCAGTGAAAAGTGGAAAGTAAGTAAAGACAATTTGTTTTTACTTAGTTCATAGCCTTTGCCTGCTAATCTAATGTCCTAACGGTCCTAGACCACGTACAGAGGGCAAAACACTAAAAACACTCCTCCTCATTAGAGGTAGGAGTAAGCGAGTACAATAAAAAAAACTAAAGGTAGAGGGACACTCCTCTCCTTGTTATGAATAAAGCTCGATAAGATTTTAAGATGACAAAAAAAAATATACCAATGACTATGAAAAAATAGAACTTGAGCTCTTGTCATCGGTGATGCGGTAGCACTTCGTCGTCATAAGAATGTCGGAGAGTCACAGCGTATTGGAAGCACTTGGAGGCTCTTGGAATGATGGAAAAGGAGTGGAGAACCCCTACTTTTATAGCCTTGTGAAACCCTAATCGTTGAGATGAGGTTTCATGAGGTGATGCCACCTAGCCCTTGAGAAATGGTGATAAGCTTTGACTCTTCTCAAGGTTGATCCTTGATTAGCAATCGACTGATCGACCCTATCAGTCGACTGCTGGAGGCATCAGTAGACTAATACAAGCCATCAGTCGACTGATGGCAAGGTTTCTAGCTGCAATGAAGAGTTAGCTCAAAAATGCTATTAATATAAGAAAGTTCAATGGTCGTTTACCATTCGATCTTGACTTAGACCTTCCATGGGAAGTCTTGGTCGGATTGATGCCTAAGGACGTCTCCGTACGAAGGACATGACCTTACTTACACTCAGTCACATGATCTTACCTCAACCTTTACCTTTGAAGCTTCGCTTTTGGACTTCACCTGAGTTCTTCGGCTCCTTCCAAAGTCCTACCGATGTCACTCGACCACCACGGTTCCCTCCGGGTGTCCCTGACCTTCAGCTTAGCATAGCAATTCTGCACACTTATTTTAGCTTGTGAGATAACAAAATAACCTTGACTTTGTGTCTTTGCAATAATCAAAACATAGGTTCGATTATTTGGTGCCCCTGCACCAATATTCTTGGCAATCGACTGCCATCAGTTGACTGCCCAATGCTAGCAGGCAGTCAGGTTATCAACTGCCAAGACATTTCCTACCATCGAACACCAGTCGACTCTGAGCAGTTCGACTAGCCATAATCTCAGTTGATTGCCAAGAGTCAACTCTATTGCCAAGTGTCAAAACAGTTGACCAATCGACTGGTCAAAAGCCCCAGTCGACTAATATCCTTAAACATGAGGTTTAACCCTAAGTATGATGTCCTTATACTTGCTAGACCACCCTTAGCCTTGGCCTAAGCCTTCTAGCCATCTCCATCAGCCTCACAGCTATCGGATCCCTCTAAGTCATCCATGACTTGTTCATCCATATGCTAGCCTTCAGTTACTTCAATCGGCTATTGACATGCTAAGCTGGTCTATACCACCAAGGCACATTGGGCTTTGATAAGAACGATGAATTAGTGTCGCAATACCGTTCCCAAATTATTTACCGAACCCCCTAACTACACTAATGCAGTATAGGACTGACTCGGGTCATCTCCCAACGAACCTAATGGCTGAACATTTGTTTTTAAACAGAAGTAAACACTGGGGGTTTTCACAATTTATCAAAACAATTAAAATGCAAAGTCAAAAGCAAACATGAGAATTAAGCATGCAAGAAGTAAATCTAACTACCAAATAACAAGTAACAAACAACTATCCTAATGCGCAAAAGTAAGTGATCACGCACCGCACTGTCACTATACGGTACAATGATCGAACAAATGTGAACAATTCAACCATGCACCGCACTGTCACTATACGACACAGTGATCAAGCAGTCACTGAAAAAACTAAACTAACAGACAGAAAAGAAAGCGACCAAGCACCGCACTGTCACTATACGGCACAATGATCAAATAAATGTGAACAATTCAACCAAGCACCGCACTATCACTATACGGCACAGTAGCTAAACAGTCACTAAATACTGTAGTAAATGAAATGCAATAAACGAAAGCAATTCAACCAAGCACCACACTGTCACTATATGACACATTGGTCGAATGTAAATGAAACTATCCTAACAACTAAAACAGAACACAAATAAAACTCTAACTACGACTCGAGTTAAAACACAAGTTAGAATACAGAATAAAATACAAGGTAAACTGAAGATTAAAATACAAAGTAAAAATACTAGTGAAAACACAGATTACGAACACTAGTAAAAACACAATTCAAGGCCACTGGTGAAAGCACATATTAATAACACTAGCGAAAACACAATTGAAAACACTAATGCAAACACAATGTAATAACACCAGTGACAACACAAATGAAAACACAAGTGCAAATACAAATGGAAACATAATACTGAATCAACAGTAAGTCAATAAAGTAAATCAACAGTCAACCACAAACACCGGAGAGGTACCACCCTCTCCGGTGACCTACAACAATACCGAACACTCCAAGGGTCTCAGGATGCGGATCTCTCGTCGGATTCCGACGAGAGGTGGATCGATTCGGTAATCCACAGCTCCGATGATGGATACGATGCTACCGCTACCATGGCAACCGGTTGAATTGTTCTGCGGAGATGGCACGGCGCGAATCACGGGCGCTATTGTGGATGGGATCGGAACTGGGAACGAAGGGTATCATCGCCATTGGCTGGAACCATTGAAGACCGCCATTGGATCTGAAGAAGAGATGTCGCCGGAACTGGGAATATATTCTGCCGCTACCACGGCAGTAGCAAATCACCTCCAGCCTTCTTCGACCACGTCCAACTCGAAGGCTCAGCTCCGGTGGTAATGGATCGGAAGATCGCCGGTGACGACGGACGAACTCCCCTGCTCGGTCGATGGGCTGCCGCCACCCAAATACAGCTGCTATATCTGCCGGACCGAAGGAAGGAGAGGACGCCCGATGAAATGGAATCAGGGAAGACCATGGATTGTCGGAATACATCGCCGGAGTGCTGCTGTGGAAGAACTGCCGCTGCCGCGCATTGGAGAGGAGGAAGAAAATGCGCTACGTGGAGAAGATGAGGGAGGAGGGAATGCCACCGCCGGCCTTGGTGGAGGAAGGGAATGGCCGGCGGTGCTTCGGGCGGTGGTATGGAGAAGAAAACCCACCGGCGTCGCGCGATTTGGGGAAGAAGAAGAACTGCGGCGCGGATTCTGCGGCTACTGTTTCTGTCGGATGAAGCTAGGTTGATTAAAGGGATTTTGTGAGCCATCCGATCCAATGCTCTCTTGATCACAGCCACCCAATTAAGCTAGGGTTTGATCGATCCATTATTTGCTTAATTAAGCTGCTCCATCCAATGGCTGAAATCAGTCTGATTTGAAATGGACGGATTTGATCCGTCTGAAGGTATAATCACGATCCAACGGTCCGAATGAACGGCCAAGATGTGTAGATCTTAATGTATGGGCCGGATCGCTCCAGATCCAGATGGATGACTCAGTATCAATCACTTTCCTCGGATGGTTCATAATGCTCAGATCTGAACCCTTGATTTCATTTGTTTTCTGATCTGGATGAAGGGCTCAGATTAAATCATCTTGAAATGTCCATTATGACCCTAGATGAAGCCATATATGATCCAACTTGAGTCTAGTCCAGTGGCTCATCTCGATCTCCTACAAACAAAGATAAAATTTGCATATAAGTCCAAACTTTAGGAGAATTTATAATAAGGTCCAAAAATATATCCAACTCGTAAAACATACAAATAATCAACAATTAAACATATGAGAGGATTAAAACGATGATATTAAGGACCGAAATAATATAACAAAATGGCAGTTATCAACTCCCCCACACTTATTCTTGCGCGTCCCGAGCAATAATAAAAATAAAGAAACACTGACTCAATCACTCATTCCCCAAACAATACCCAGATCAATAATTCAGAGATAGAAAAAATAAGTTACTTAGGATCACCAAATTGGTCCGGATCTAGGGTATTCAAAAGATCCGACTCCTACAACAGTCAACATGTATGATGATTTACAGTCAAATCAAATTGACTAAGCCTGATACAAAACCTCCCAAAATGGATAAATGCACTGATGCTCACATAATAACATAGGAGTGGGGCACCCTCAAAACAACATGCAATTTTGTACTACCATATGCTTGCTTATCATCTACTTCTCTACTGCTATCAATACATCTCATACATGAATCAAAAGGATTTATCATGAATCAGAATAAGATCAAAAGTAGATGGCAGATAAAGTATGCAAAGAGAAGTACAAGACAAAGGTACAAATGAATAGGGAACAAGAGAAGAATTGGAGAAATAAACCTGATGAGTTGCTATGTGAAATACTCAGTAACCAGCAATATGGGAAGAGGCTAAGACAATTGGAAACTTTAGAATTAGATTCATGATCAAATGGCTCTATCCAACACATTGCAATTCCATTTGCCTGCATTACAATTGCACATTTTCTCTGTATTTTTTTTTTTACAAAAGAAACATAAATGACGCCATTTTTTTTGTGTGTGCAGAAAATCAAGTACTAATCACAGGCAAATATATCTTAGGACCAATGACCTCTGAAAACTATGTCTTCCATATCATGTTTCCAACAAAAATAATATAGCTCCTCCCCCACACTTAAAAATTTTGTCCGTCTCGGACAAAACAACCCATCAAACTATTCCTCCAACATGGAAAACAATAGATATACAAAAGATAATCCACAAAGATACAAACACAATGGATAACAAATGAAGAGATAAGACAAGTAAGACATGGAAGATGGAAGTATCAAGTGGATTAGACAATCAAACCAACTCAGAAAAGAGTCAAGAATGAAATCCTTCATCATATTCATGCAAGTAAATGTTACTGCAGTTTTGAAAAGATTCAAAGCAAGTTATAGAGTAACAAGAATCACATGTGTTATCACACAAAAGTGGGTATATGATAAGAATGGCTTGCAACCTCACTAGGTGAATCAAAATCAGGCTTAGTCTATCAATAAAAAGTTCACCATCATAACAAGTGACTGCATGCAAGTGAAGTCTCCTATCATACATAAAAATCCATAATTTGATGATCAAACTTAACTAATTTTTACCCCCTCTGAAATGATACTAAGGCATGCATAGAGAATATTATTTGACTCAACAACAGACAAACAAACCTAGGTAAACAGGCAAATAAGCAATCAACCCATACAAATTATTCCGAACATGAAAGGAAGAAAATAAATGCAGTAAATAAAAGAACACACTCCCCTTTCAAGTCGGAGAACAAGCATCATCATGTCTAGCCCCACCGTATTCTCCGGAATAGACTTGATCTCTTTGCTCGACACTTCATGAGTCTGTTGCAAAAGTGAGACCCTTGATCGCTAATGATCGCCCTGGGAACTCAAAATCTGCAAAATATATGAGACCTAACAAAATCCACAACTAGAGAATCATCAGTCCTGGTGGGGATGGCCTCCACCCATTTAGAAACATAATCATATGCCAAAAGAATATATGGAAATCCAAAAGATACAGGACACGGAACCAAAATCAATACCCCAAATATCGAAAATCTCACAAAATAACAAAAGTTGTTGAGGCATTTCATTTCTACGTCCTATGTTCCCTGTTCGTTGACATCGCTCACAAGACTTATAAAATTCAGAGGCATCATGAAATAGGGTGGCAAATACAAACCAGACTCTAAAACTTTCCTAACAATTCTTTGGGGTCCAAAATACCCCCCACAAGCCAGAGAATAACAAAAAGTAAATACATATGGAATGAAACTCATAATCAAGTGCCCATCATCTAATAATCTAATCATTACAAAATTGTCAATGATAAAGATCATCCCATACATAATACTTGACATCACTTTTCAATTTCTAGACTTGTGCATGAATAAAATGTGAAGGTATAACACGGCAACTAAATAAATAGCAAGATCTGCATACCATGGTGTCTTACCCTACAGGTGAAAAAGTTGCTCATATGGAAAAGAATCTGCTATGGAGGTGGGCTCGATCTCCCTCACAATCCTGGTCAAAATGAAATACCACCTCCTTCAGCAACAAGTTGGTCAAGGTTAGGGTAAACTAAAGTCTCTGATAAAATATCTGTAGAAACCTGCATAACCTAGAAAAGCACAAACTTCCCGCACAGAAGCGGGGTAAGATAAAGAAGATATAACATGAATTGTAGCAGGATCTACTTCAATACCATACACAGAGATGATAATATAACCTAAGATTATCCCATGCTCGACCATGAATTGAAATTTCTCACAAACATCTGATGGAAGTGATCCTTGGGGCAACGCCTGAAGAGCGCTAGTCCCTACACAATCCATATCCCTGTCTACATAAAAAGAGGGCCCACAGATAGGTCCTAACAACAAATCATTATCAGCATCAGAATCAACAGAATCACTAAAATCACAACAAAATGTAGAAGGTGCAGAGATATCCAAATGAAAAACAGAATAAAAAAAAATAAAGTTCATGCAGTTCAACTCATCAACTATAACCACGCTAAGAATATAATGATCCTCCATCGGGTACCTCATAGCGTCCAAAATACTGAACCAAACCACAGTATCTCCTACCTCCATAGAAAGAGTACAACTTCTCGTGAAACAAAACCTCGGCATACTTGGGAATCTGCTTCCCTAGCCTTTTTCTTCAACAACCCCCTTCCTAGGCTGGGCCTCTGAGGGAAGAGAAAAACTGCTGCAAAAACTCAAGTAGATTATCACCTGAAGACCTAGTCATCAACACAAACAAATACAATGAGAAACGAATATAAATGATAAAAAAGACAATAATAAGAAAAGAAAACAAACAAACAAACTACAGTTTAAAGACAAACGAACCCATTAGAGTTCCCCGGCAACGGCGCCAAAATTTGATAAAAACGATGAATTAGTGTCGCAATACCGTTCCCAAATTATTTACCGAACCCCCTAACTACACTAATGCAGTATAGGACTGACTCGGGTCATCTCCCAACGAACCTAATGGCTGAACGTTTGTTTTTAAACAGAAGTAAACACTGGGGGTTTTCACAATTTATCAAAACAATTAAAATGCAAAGTCAAAAGCAAACATGAGAATTAAGCATGCAAGAAGTAAATCTAACTACCAAATAACAAGTAACAAACAACTATCCTAATGCGCAAAAGTAAGTGATCACGCATCATGCCTTGTCACTATACTACAATGATCGAACAAATGTGAACAATTCAAACTTGTCACTATCGACCGCATGATCAAGCGATCGAAAAAACTAAACTAATGAGGAAAGAAAGCCAAGCACTCTTGTCACTATACGGCACAATGATCAAATAAATGTGAACAATTCAACCATGCACCGCACTGTCACTATACGGCACAGTAGCTAAACAGTCACTAAAAACTACAGTAAATGAAATGCAATAAACGAAAGTAATTCAACCAAGCACCGCACTGTCACTATACGGCACATTGGTCGAATGTAAATGAAACTATCCTAACAACTAAAACAGAAAACAAATAAAACTCTAACTACGACTCGAGTTAAAACACAAGTTAGAATACAGAATAAAATACAAGGTAAACTGAAGATTAAAATACAAAGTAAAAATACTAGTGAAAACACAGATTACGAACACTAGTAAAAACACAATTCAAGGCCACTGGTGAAAGCACATATTAATAACACTAGCGAAAACACAATTGAAAACACTAATGCAAACATAATGTAATAACACCAGTGACAACACAAATGAAAACACAAGTGCAAATACAAAGGAAAACACAAGTGCAAATACAAATGGAAACATAATACTGTATCAACTGTAAGTCAATAAAGTAAATCAACAGTCAACCACAAACACCGGAGAGGTACCACCCTCTCCGGTGACCTACAACAATACCGAACACTCCAAGGGTCTCAGGATGCGGATCTCTCGTCGGATTCCGACGAGAGGTGGATCGATTCGGTAATCCACAGCTCCGATGATGGATGCGATGCTACCGCTACCACGGCAACCGGTTGAATTGTTCTGCGGAGATGGCAAGGCGCGAATCACGACCGCTATTGTGGATGGGATCGGAACTGGGAACGAAGGGTATCATCGCCACCGGCTGGAACCATTGAAGACCGCCATTGGATCTGAAGAAGTGATGCCGCCAGAACTGGTAATATATTCTGCCGCTACCACGGCAGTAGAAAATCACCTCCAGCCTTCTGCGACCACGTCCAACTGGAAGGCTCAGCTCCGGTGGTAATGGATCGGAAGATTGCCGGTGACGACGGACGAACTCCCCTGCTCGGTCGATGGGCTGCCGCCGCCCAAATACAGCTGGTATATCCACCGGACCGAAGGAAGGAGAGGACGCCCAATGAAATGGAATCAGGGAAGACCATGGATTGCCAGAATACATCGCCGGAGTGCTGCTGTGGAAGAACTGCCGCCGCCGCGCATTGGAGAGGAGGAAGAAACTGCGCTACGTGTAGAAGATGAGGGAGGAGGGAATGCCACCGCCGGCCTTGATGGAGGAAGGGAATGGCCGGCGGTGCTTCAGGCGGTGGCGTGGAGAAAAAAAACCGCCGGCGTCGCGCGATTTGGGGAAGAAGAAGAACTGCGGCGCAGATTCTACGGCTACTATTTCTGCCGGATGAAGCTAGGTTGATTAAAGGGATTTTGTGAGCCATCCGATCCAATGCTCTCTTGATCACAGCCACCCAATTAAGCTAGGGTTTGATCGATCCATTATTTGCTTAATTAAGCTGCTCCATCCAATGGCTGAAATCAGTCTGATTTGAAATGGACGGATTTGATCCGTCTGAAGGTATAATCACGATCCAACGGTCCGGATGAACGACCAAGACGTGTAGATCTTAATGTATGGGCCGGATCGCTCCAGATCCAGATGGATGACTCAGAATCAATCACTTTCCTCGGATGGTTCATAATGATCAGATATGAACCCTTGATTTCATTTGTCTTCTGATCTGGATGAAGGGCTCAGATTAAATCATCTTGAAATGTCCATTATGACCCCAGATGAAGCCATATTTGATCCAACTAGAGTCTAGTCCAGTGGCTCATCTCGATCTCCTACAAACAAAGATAAAATTTGCATATAAGTCCAAACTTTAGGAGATTTTACAATAAGGTCCAAAAATATATCCAACTCGTAAAACATGCAAATAATCAACAATTAAACATATGAGAGGATTAAAACGATGATATTAAGGACCGAAATAATATAACAAAATGGTAGTTATCAGGCTTATGCTACCAAGAGTACCGCTTGGACTTTACGCCTCGAACCATTGGACTTATGCTGCCAAGACTCTACCCTTAGACTTTACGCCACCAATATCACCCCTTGGACTTTCCTTGCCAACCCATGTTGGACTTTCCATTTGCCAAGACTCAAGTTTGGACTTTCCCTTGCCAAGACCCATGCTTGGACTTTCCATGCCAACCCATGTTGGACTTTCCCATTGCCAAGTGTCCCACTTGAGCTTTCCATGCCAAGTACTCAAGACTTGGACTTTCCCATGACAATCACATTGTCATACATTTTGTCAAACATCAATGTCAAACATCGATGTCAAACATCAAAACACTACTCGAGTCAAACTCGAGTTCGACCGATTGTGACCTGGGCCGATTGCACCAACACTCTCCCCTTTTTTGATGTTTGATAAAAACCACAAACAACTTTGAGTTAGGCCACCTAACTCAAAACTCCTTACCAATCCAAGCAAATCTTCCACTAAGAAATCTTCTTTTACAAGATACTCCACTTTTTACAAATGATAGAGATGAAGATTAGAGAAGAGGAGGTTTAAGATCACAAGAAAACTTAGAGAAGACTTGGGGAGCTTGAAGACAGAATTTGGAATGTAAGCACTAGCCTCCTCAAGTGCCCCAATGTCCCTTTTTATAGAACAAGGGTTGATCTTCCTGTTGGGGCTGAAGTAATCTACTGATAGAGCCATCAGTCGACTACTACTGTAGTTGACCTCATCCAACGGCTTCTGATGAGCCGGATCTGCGATTGTCATATCCCAATGACACTCCGATCAGTCAACTGATCTTACCATCAGTCTACTGATTGAGCCATCAGTC
Organism: Wurfbainia villosa; assembly: GCA_025175895.1. NCBI lineage: Eukaryota > Viridiplantae > Streptophyta > Magnoliopsida > Zingiberales > Zingiberaceae > Wurfbainia > Wurfbainia villosa. The sequence goes on along the minus strand of CM045992.1, from coordinate 28,196,271 downwards.
GAGTGCTCCAAGAGATCACTCGACTGGAAAACATTCTGTGCCGATGTCCACTATTAATAGTCGACTTCTAGGGTATAGCAGTTGACTGATGGTGGACCATTCTACTGATCGTAGACCAATTAATTGCCAAACCCTATTAGTCGACTGATTGCCCCATAATTTAGCCCTCATCAGTCGAGTGACTGATCAGTCGACTGAGACAACACGATAGTCAACTGATATACTCCAAGTATGATTAAATCATACTTGAAACCAACTCCCTAAACCTAGACTTAATCTTCTAGCTCTTCCTTCAACCTTACGCCTCTAGGATCCCTCTGAGTCTGTCTCCTTCATCCTTGCACTTGCTTCCATGAGCTTCCATCGATTTTGTCATGTCTCGAGTTTCTCTTTTGCCAAAGGACCGCTTGGACTTTACGTCGCCATGACTACATGCTTGGACTTATGCTGCCAAGACCTTGCCTTTGGTCTTCCTTTGCCAAGGTTCGCTTGCACTTTCCATGCCAAGTACTCAAGACTTGGACTTTCCCATGACAATCACATTGTCATATATTTTGTCAAACATTAATGTCAAATATCAAAACACTACTCGAGTCAAACTCGAGTTTGGTCAATCGTGACCTGGGTTGATTGCACCAATAATACTTACTCATACCATGCTAACTACTATTCATTTCATGATTATTTCTCCTTAACTTTGATTCGATTTTCCATAGATCAAAATCGGAGAGATTGTTGGTCCAAGAGCACCAGATATTCGAACTTAGGTTTTGATAATGGAAAAGGTTCAAAGTTAAGTTATTATTGTTATCTCACATGTTGTGTTGAGTGTGCAGGTAATGTATTAAGCTCTGCAAAGGTCAACGACACCAGGAGAACCTCAGGACGATAAACCTCGGTGGTCGAGTCACACCAGGAGAACCTCTGGGAGTCAAGGAACCTCAGTGGCGACTTAAGATAAGCGATAGGTCAGGAGGACCAAAGATAAGCATCTAGTGTGGAGTGATGATAAGGCCATGTCCTCCATAAGGGGACAACCATAGGCGGCAATCCGACTAAGACTTCCGAAGGAAGGTCTATGAAAAGACCCAACCTGATACCTATATATAGACCCTTAGTCCGACTCCTCATCTAAAAATAAATCACATACACATGATTGAATAATCCTCTTTATTTTATTCACTTTCAAGTAAGAGTCTCAAATACAGCCTTTACACTCAGCACCTTACTGAAGTAATTCATCCCTACTCACTCGGACTGTCCTGCAGTCATCAAAGTCCCGGACAACGTGTGGCATGCTCATCACCATCTCCTCAGTTACATCACCCCAGCGTCCTCCAACTCTGCCTGAGGACTCAGCTCCCTACCTATAAACATTTAGTGACATCATGAGTTCACAGCCCAGTAAGTAAATCAAGGATAAATGCACGGCGTAAGAGGAGAGGAAATAAAATCAAAACTCAGAACATGAATCATAAAGTTAAATATATGTATAGCATGCAACTCGACCTAGCATCCCTAACACATACAAGATATGCGAATATAGCACCATGGTAGGCTAAATGTCAAATTCCCGATTCACTATCTCATACCCAACCATGAAGCGCAATCATTTTCTATAAAGGAACATGTAAATATAACGCACAATTGCACCCATGCTTTTCTATCATGCTAACTATATATATCATAAATCTTCGTGGTACCTCACATTTTGCATTTTAAATGCGCGTCAAAACCTTGTTTTCTTGTGCAATCTGAGGTACCTCTAGAAAGAACCAAGGATCACCATCACCATCAACATCGGTCAATTTGGGTGGGCCTTCCTTCCGGAGCTCATCCCGAAGCCCAACCCGTCTGTGCACCTACTCATGTACATACAATTAGCTAGATTAAGAACATCTAACATTTCTTCTCATAGTCAATCATATTGATCACTTTATATATAGTTGAACATTTTAAGCTAGCAATTAGCTCAGTATACAGATGGATGATATCACAGAACAGTATAATTTAACATCTAACTTTAAGTACAGATGGATGAACATACATATATAGATATAGCATCTAACCTCATACACAGGTAGATGTTAGTCATAACTGATTCACATAGCGGATAGGCATTTGAAAGATTTGATGAACAACACTAAATAATAACATGGCACATCATGGATGATCCTAAATATCTATACATAGCATCCAACCTCATACACAGGCAGATGGTAATTACACACATTTACATATAGCATCTACACTCATACTCAGGTAGATGGTAATGACACCCATTTATATATAGCATCTAACCTCATACTCAGGTAGATGGTAATTATAATATTTTACATAGCAACTACAACATAATTAAAGAACTTCCGAATCGTTATCTAAGCGTGTAGAGGAAATAAGAACATAATGTAATTACTCTACTAACATTGATGTCTCCACTACAATCCAAGAACCCCAATTTTTCCCGACTCCTTCATTTTATACTAACCATTAGCTCCTACCTAAAACTATCTCACCGTTATATCCCAATCGTAAAGCTAGGAGAATTTCCCGAAAACCCTAGAATCCCCTCCGAGCCCACACCGGAGTGGACCTCTACCACACCGCAACCAACTACACCTTCTTTCCCATCTCCAAAAGGATCCGACCGATTCGTCAATCCCATAATTCGCTCACACGCAGAACCCATCTGTGCCGGATTCCAATCCCAGCCGATGCCAACATTCATCCAGGTTCTACCATACCCTCTGCCCCAAATCCACACAGTAAATCCCTCACCAACCTAACAAACCATCTCTGCCCAATGCCCAGCGTGAATCCACGAAAACAGCAGAACCCCTTAACCCGATTATCACCGATTTATCTGCCTAAAACTAGCTACATCTACCCCGGAATCCATTCGAAAACCAAACCTCAAGCTCAAGCACGAAAGAGACTGAAATCCCCCGTTCAAGCTCCACGGATTCAACTATCTCTAGCTAACCTACAACCCTCTATCGCCAGCCTTTTCTCGAGATTTACTTACCTACAGTCGACGGAGGACGATCGGATGGCCGCCGGCAGTGTTGAGACGATCTTCGGAGGACGAAATCACCGGGTACAGCTTAGCTGGGAGCTGGCGGCGAATAGGCGATGGAGGGAATGTACAACCGACGGAGGACGATCGGATGGCCGCCGGCAGCGTTGAGACGAGCTTCGGCGGAAGAAATCGCCGAGAGCAGTGGATCTGGGAGCTGGCGGCGAAGAAACGACGGAGGGATTAGTTCGCCGAAGAAAAGGGTCGGCTGATGGCTTATAAATGCCGTTCCGTTGGGGTTAAGCCAAATCAGGTTAATCCAAACCTAAGCTAACCCATGTTTAACCTAAGCTAACCTCAGTTAATCCAAACACTCCCTTCAGGCCCAAATATTTCTCCGAACCGATCATATGAATCCCTTTTTAACTCAGACTTCCCATTCCGACTATACATACCCGTTTATTTATATTATTGTTATATATATATCTAGATATTTTATTATTATTATTATTATTATTATTTTTTTTTTTTTTTTGAGACCTGACAGTCTAGGTCTAGGTCGGATGGTAAGGAGTCATCGTAATTACATCAATGAAGTATTATGTGCTAACTCTATGTTGCAGGTGAGTGATCAAGCTGACAGTCAACTAGAGGCTAATGGTAGTCAACTGCTATAGGGCATCAGTCGATTGTTGGTCAAGATGATCACTTCGAAGATAGTCAAGACAAGAGTCACAAAATAAGGGTGATGTGGATCTTTGTGTTGGGTTTCCCCAGCACCGACATGGGTGTGTGTTCGAACATGTTTCGTAAACATGTACACAGCAGAAGCAAAATAATACAGTAATAAACTAATTTTATTATATCACACACACCACATGCATATAGGATACAATAAGTGTAGACATAATCCCATATTTAAAATTTTTGCAATTAAAGAAACTTTATATCTACGTATACCTGACGAATCATGTGTAGCAAGAATTGCATCAACTGTAGTGACTGTTCGATCGAAATGAGCGCTAGAGGGGTGGGGTGAATAGCGAACAAGAAAACTTTTCATTCGTTGAGTATAAAATAAGTGAAATAGAAATGCACAATGGAAATAAAATGACACGAGTTTATTTTTACTTGGTTCACAACCTACCGGCTGCTAGTCCAAGGCCCTAGTGATTCGAGATCGCAAACGGAGGGAAATTCACTAAAATAATCTCCTCCTCATTTGAGGTAAGAGACAACAAATACACAAATTAAAAAGATCAAGGTAGAGGGACACTCCTCCTCTCCTTGTTATAATGAAAAGCTCCGAGACAAAAGTAAATAAAAGAATTAGAATAAACTTATACCGATGACTAATGAAGTAGATAATTTAAGCTTGGATCATCGGAGATTTTGTAGCACTTCGTTGTAGGAAGATCATCGTAGAAGAGTGGTGTTATCAGAGCACTTTGGAAGCTTGGAGATGATGAAAATGATGAAGAACACTCCTTTTATAGCCTTTAAGAACCCTAAACATTGAGCTCAATCCTTATCTTCAAAGGCCACCTCACCCTAAGATAAGGGGATGAGGTTTTAACTCTCCTTGAGGCTGGAATTTGAACAACAGTCGACTACCACCCTTATCACTCAAACTGATGCCCAGCAGTCAATTGCTACGATCCATCAGTCGACTGCTGGCTAGGGTTTTTGACTGCAATAGAAAGTTAGCTCGAAATCATATAAAACTAAGTGTTTTTGATGGCCACCAACCATTCGATCTTGACATAGACCTTCAATGCGATGTCTTAGTCAGATTGTCGCTTAAGGATGTCCCTGTACCGAGGACTCGACCTTACTTACACTTACTCACATGAGCTTACCTCAAGCTTTACCTTTGTAACTTTTGCCTCTAGTCTCCAACTGATTTCTTTGGCACCCTCCGAAGTCCTCCAGGTGTCGCCTAACCACCACAGTTTCTCAACATGAGAACCTCTGGGTGTTGCCGACCTTTAGCATAGCTTAGCATTCCAACACACTTGATTCAACTCATGAGATAACAATATGAGATTAACTTTGTGTCTTTGCTATAATCAAAAATTAGGTTTGATTCTGGTTCTGGTGGCTACTGCACCAATAGTGACCCTCTCTAGTATCACCTCTATCTGCATCCACGTCGAGTATCATCGGGATAGCTTCACAAGCTACGAGCCTTATCTTGATGAGAGATACTAGTCTCGCATCGAAGACAATGTGATCCGAGAGACGATCACAAAACAAGTTCCATGAATTCGTCTCCTCGGAAGAGTCTACGGCAATAAGGTGGTCGGTCAATCAAATTGGCCAGGGGCAGCAGGTTGGGAGATGGCAGTTGGGCCGAGGCTAGGCTGCTAGCCGGTGGATGGCCGATGGCTGGTGGCTGGTCGGTGATTAGAGGTGGCAGCATCCAAGGTGTTGGTGCAGTCGGCACCTAATCAAACCTTAGTTTTGATTATAGTAAAAGACACAAAGGTAAGCCCATATTGTTATCTCATGAGCTGAATCAAGTGTCCAAAAATGCTAAGGTAAGTTGAAGGTCAGCGACACCCGGAGGGAACCGTGGTGGTCGAGTGAGACTGGGAGGACTTCGGAGGGAGTTGAAGTCGTTAGGTGGAGACCTAAGGCGAAACTACAATCACTAAGGTAAGCTCGTGTGTGCGAGGGTAAGTAAGGTTGTGTCCTCCTTACGGGGACATCCTTAGGCGACGATCTAACCAATACTTCTCATGGAAGGTCTAAGTCGAGATCGGATGGTAAATGACCGTCAAATTTACTTATATTAACTGTATTTTCGAGCTAACTCTTCATTGTAGCTAGAAACTCTAACAACAGTCAGCTGTCGGCTGTCGACTGTTGGTAGTCGAATGTTGCCTCTATTAGTCAACTGATGTTCAAATTCCAGCCTCGAGGAGAGTCAAAACCTCACCCCCTTATCTTAGCGTGAGGTGGCTTTTAAAGAGAAGGCTTCATCTCAATGATTAGGGGTTCTCAAGGCTATAAAAGAAGGGGTTCTCCACACCATTTTCATCATTCTAAAAGCCTCTAAGTGCTTCCGATACACTGCGACTCTCCGACACTCATACGATGACAAAGCGCTGCTGAAACAATGACGACAAGAGCTCAATCTTCTCATCTACAAGTCATCGATAAAAGTCTTCTTAGAGTTCAATAATTCCTTGTAATTCTTGGTTTTATTATCATGCTTTTATCGTAACGAGGAGAGAGACAGTGTCCCTCTACCTCAATCTTTTTTGTGCTTTTGTAATCGTCTACTCCTACCTCCAACGAGGAGGAGTACTTTAGTGATTTGCCCTCCATATGTGGTCGAGGACCACTAGGGCCATGGATTTGCAGTCGAAAGGTTGTGAACCAAGTAAAAAATGATTTGTGTACTTTACATTCCGCTACATTTTACTCTTATCGCTTATCAAATCGACTAACGAACGAAGAATTTATTTTGCGCTATTCAACCTCCCCCCCTCTAGCACTCATATCGATCCAACAAGTGATATCAGAGCCGGAGGTACTAAGATTTGGTTAAACCACCAATCTAACAACTTTTTATAGATTTTTCTCATTTTTTTTTGTTTTTCAACTTTTTCGTTCTGTTTAAATTCATTCTCCTGCACTACTGATCCAAGACGAAAGTCTTGGTACATTTGCTTGTTTTTGTAGTTGCAAGATTTTATCTCTTTTCTTAAATGACCCATCTCGAAGGGTTTAGCACTGTCTGGCCTCCGTTTTACAACGGAGACAACTTCCGTTACTGGAAGGGTCGGATGGAGTTCTTCCTAAAGACCCAAATCGAGATGTTGATTGTAATCCAAATTGGATTCATGCTTCCTACTAATGAAGTGGATGAATCATTGGATTACGATCAATGGACAAATTCCATTAAAAGAAAAGTGGAAGCTGACACCAAGGCGACCTAAATCCTTCAATGTGGCTTGTCCAAAGAGGAGCTAAACTTCATCACCCCCTTCATAATTGTGAAAGACCTATGGAACAAACTCGTAGAACTACATGAAGGAACCGATGATGTGAAGGTGTGTAAGTGAGATATTTTATTTAATAAATTGTAGAACCTTAAGATGCAGGAACATGACACAGCAACTCAACTACATGCCCGTATTCAAGACATTGTAAATAGTCTGCACTTCATAAGACAAAAGGTCGAAAACTGAGAACTTATAAGGTACGCTTTAAATGTTTTTCCTAGGACTACCTTGTGGGCATCCATGGTCGATGCCTACAAGGTTTCTAAGGACCTCTCTAAGATTAGACTAGTTGAATTATTCTCTGAATTTAAACTTCATGAACAGTCTAATTCGGCTCCCGAGAAAGGTATTGCTTTAATTGCAGGCTCGAAGAAGAAGGTTGCAAACAAACCACCCCCCCCCCCCCAAGGAAGAGGATGAGTACGAGTCGGAAGTAGACCCTGAGATGGAAACCGAACTAGTGAATCTAGTTCGGAAGATGATAAAGAGTTGAAGATGATCCATCAATTAAGGTAAATCTAAATCAAATTCAAATTTTAGATGTTTTGAATGTAACAGGTTCAGACACATCAAGTCGGAGTGTCCAAAACTCAAGAACAAAGAAGCCAAGTCCAAGAAAGCGGTTAACGCTACTTGAGAAGAATCATCGGAGGAGGAAGATGATGACCTCATCTTCATGGCCAAGCCGACCGAGCCCGAACAAGAGGCCGAAGTCAAGGAAGAGTCTGAATCCGGATCCGATGACGAGTCGCTATTCAAGACAAGTCACGGATCCACATCCGGTTCAAAAGGGTCACTTAAGGTAAGTCGATCTTTACTTAGCAAATTATATAATGCAATTAAATTCTTAACTAGAAAATTAGCTAAGTCCAAGTCCAAGCTCGAGACCTTGGTTGAGGAGGTTAAACTCCTTAAAAATGAGGTCTCCCTAACCTCTTCGACTAGTCGAGTTCAAGAGGAGGACTCAACTCGAGTTGAAAAGCTTGAAGTTGAGAACTCACTTTTGAAAAGTCAAGTCAAAGACCTTAGGCATACATTGGAAAGGTTTACTTTTAGATCCAAGGGACTTGACCTTTTAATTGGATCGCAAAAGGTCGTGTAAAACAAGGTCGGGCTTGGGTTTAGCTCAAATACGATTAACAAGTCATATATGTCAATTGTTAATTGCAATAGAAAACAAGTCCAAGCATGGGTCTCTAAGACCACTTTGATTTCTAAATTAGGATCTAACAAGTACTAGGTTCCCAAGGACCAAATCCACTATGTGGAAAGATCGAACCGATTAAATAGTCCAGGGAGAGCTAATATAAAATTTATTTGTGTTATTAATTAGATTTTGCATGCTTAGGTATTTTTCTTTTATTTTTAGAATGTTAGATAGGACTTATAACAAGTCAATTCTTGACAACATAGTACTAGGACACGGCGAGATGATAGTATGCTAGGAAAGTGATGTCCCATGTGTCCAAGTTAGATAAGGCTTATCTAGCTTGGTGGACTTGACTAAGTGGAACTAGCTGAAGCTACCTTACCGTATCCTTAACTAGTTAGACCAAAAAGAAATTTTAAGTGAATCGAGTTATTATTTTCTCGAACTTGGCTTTGTCTAAGGAAGTGATTGTTGTTTCAATCAAAGAAGGCCTCTGTGCCTCGCAACGACCTGGAAGCCAATTTCTTGAAAAGGTGACTTGACAAGCTTAGGGTTAAATCCGAATCTAATCCAAGGTTTACTAGTTTCAATTCATTAAAGTTAATCAAGTAAAATTGAAGTCATCTCACAAGAACACATAAGGATAACGTGTTTGATCATGTAGAAATGGGTGAGATGATCTAGGACTAATAATCTTCAACCAACCTTTAAATTCCAATATCTGATCCAACTACTATATGTGTAGGATCAATGGATGTTGGACAGTAGGTGCTCCCGACACATGACCGGGGACCAACTTAAATTTTCAAAGCTTAGATTCAAATTTTACATTCAAAATGTTTTATTAGTAGAAGATTTTGAATACAATTTACTTAGTGTAAGTCAATTGTATGATAATAACTATAAAGTCATATTCCTAGAAAATGAATGCTTAATTAAAACTAATGCAACCTCTAAAACAATACTTAAAGGAACTAGGAATAGCAACATCTACACTATTAATCTACCTAACTCCTCAACCAAGTGTCTTATGACACAAAAAGAGGAATCTTGGTTGTGGCACCGACGACTTGGTCACTCGCACCCAAGACTCGTTCACAAGATGAGTCAAAGTGGCTTAGTCAGAGGTTTGCCTAACCTTAACAACTTAGACAATAAAATCTATAATGCTTGTCAACAAGGTAAACAACCTAGGGCACAACATCAACTAACTAATCAAGAATGAACCAAAAGTGTGCTTGAGCTCCAACATTTGGATCTATTCGATTCACATGGAGCTAAGTCACTTAATGAGAGTCAATTCTGCCTAGTCATAATTGATGACTATTCTAGGTTTACCTGGGTTAGGTTCCTTAAACACAAAAGTTATACCAAGACCAACTAATCAACTTATGTAAACTAATCGAAAAACAAAATAACATTAATATTAAAAGACTTAGAAGTGATCATGGTGGTGAATTCGAAAATCATAGGTTCATCGACTTCTGTAACCTAAATGGATACCACTGTTGGGATGTATATTGAAAGCCTAGCTTTTGTATGAACATTTATTTTGAAATAAGAATCACATGATCATTGTTTCCATATTTATAGTAATGCATATTATCTAATACTTTACATTGTAGATAACATGGTGTATATTGTCACACAGAAGATCATGTTATCAGTTCCTTGTAGAGTATAAGTAGAGGCTCACAACCAAGATGGTTTTGGACAAACCATTGGCATGGTTGTAGTGTAATTTGGTATTGGTTTATCTTGACTATAGAATTACACTAGTATACTTTGTGTGTATTCAGTAGGACCGACTTAGAGGTGATTCAATTTATTGCTGACTACATAATTGAATTAGACCTCGGATATTATGGTGTACATGCTCTTAATTCCGACATAATAACGGGCATATGTACTTAATATTTATTTCTTTGATTTACCAATGGGCAAGATTTATGAGTTAAATCGATAGGTTTGGTAAGTTAGGAAATAATATTATTTACATGGTGTGCCATTGATTATAGGAGGAAATTGTGTCCTATGTATTAGGATGATGATGTCCCCTTGAGGAGCTAATAAGGATCATCATGTAAATCCTACAGGTGGACTTGGTCCAACATGATGATAAGGTTGAGTGGTACTACTTATGGAGTTAGATGTTAATTAATTAATTGATAATAAATTAATTAATTAATAGACATTCGATATCTTAAACATAGGGAGATATTTGTGGGGGTTGGTGAGGTAGATCAATGATGATCACTTTAGTGGAATGGATCATCATTAAAGGATCAGGCTCGGATCCATTGGGTGGCCAAGATTCAACTCCTCCTCATGGTCACTATTATAGCCAAATATAAAATCCTCATGAAGCCTAGATCTATATAAGGGGTTGGAGAGGCTTGGGCGTGTATGAGGTTTTTGGTTCAAGGGTTGGCTTGGGCGGCAAGATTATTGGAGAGGCTAGGGTTTGGAGTTGGCATTGAGAGGCTTGTGCGACACAAGGAATTAGGGTTTTCCTAGGGTTTCCTTGTCTTCCTTATAGGGGATCGATTAGCCAGCTAGAGGGGGGTGAATAGTCCTTAATCGTTTGGTGGTGGATTTTGCTGGTCTACAAAGAGATTAGCGCAAGAGGAAAAACAAAACAAGACAAGCAAAATAGAAATAAGAATACAAACAATGCTAACACTGAAATGTAACGTGGTTCACGGCTACGCCGCTAATCGACGATCCCGATTCGTCCAAGGTGAATCACGCCTTTGCCAAATCCACTAGATCTCTCCTTTGCACAAAGCTAGGTGGAGGTAACCTCTTTTACACAAGGATCACTCTTCTACAATAGAATGAAGATTGGAACAAGTAGAAGAGTGGAAAAACCCTTAGAGCACTTTGGGAGGTGTTATGAGTTAAAGCATTAGGCACCCAAAGCCCCACACCATTCCTCTTTATAGAGGAAGAGGGTTTCTTCCCGTTGACACAGGAGCAGTCGACTGATGTCCCTATTAGTCGACTGGTCCTGTAGTCGTTGCCCGATAACGGCTGCTTTCCACGTTGGATTTCATCCAACGATACCGACAACAGTCGACTGATATTGCCATCAGTCGACTGATACTCGATCAGTCGAGTACTCACGAGCTTGACTCTATTTTGTACCCGAAACACTTGTGACTACCGATCGATGCCTTCATGATCGGTGGTCACGCAATGATCAGTCAATCCATGGCGATCATGGCACTTGAACCGGACTCGAACACTAGTCGAGTCACCGTCGACTTAGAGTAGTCCACTACCATAACATGGTAGTCAACTGATGTCGGGAAATCCCATCTGACATTTAGCTAAATGGCCAAGTTTCACCTAAGAGCGCTACCCCTTTCCCGGGTAACATTCGCTCACTCTCATCCCTCGGAGTCCCTCGCCTTTGAAGTTTTCTTCGTCTGGCCACGTCCCTCAGATGCGCCAAGCACACGGCTCTGTAGCTCCATCCTTCGCGTCTCACCGTGAAGTCTACTTCCTCCGGCTTAACTCCAAGCTCCTCGTCCGACGGTCCCTCGGATGCTCCAAGCGCACGACTTTCGCAAAGCCATCTTTCACTGACTCAAGGACCGAGTCATGAGAGGTGAAACTCGCCAAGGCTCCATGTGCGAATTACTAAGCCCTGCAAGACTCCAACGCACATATCAAATCATAACATTTCTAACTTAAACCCTTTGCCACACACATCAAAACCTTATCATGGGAAGAGATTGCCCTAACAATCTCCCCGTTTTTGATGTGTAGCAATCCGTTTAAGTTAGGTAAAACATTTGATGAAATATTAAGGAAAGAAAACATGTGAATAACCTGATTAGCAACTCTCCCCCTTAATACATGAAACTCCCCCTAAATATATTCCCCTTTACTTAAACATATACATTTCTCCCCCTTTGACACCATAAAAAATAATTAACAAAGTCTGTATAGCATGACATCAAGTCTAAAGAGAAACAAAAACCAAAACATGCCTTAAAATTGGATAAAAGAAATTACTGGGCATGTTATCAGGCTACCAGTCGACTGGTTCAGACTACTAGTCGATTGGCACATGGATTTCAGGATTTCTGATTTTCCGGGGTGAATTTCAGAAATGCATTATAAAATCTATAAAATTCAAAAAATCACAAAATTTGGGGAACATATTTCTTGTAAGTATATTTATCAATGAAAAATATTTTTCCATGAAAAATCATTATATTTTCAAGTATTTGCCAAAAATCCAAAAGTTTTAAAACCACTAGGTTTTTTGATCATGTTAGTATCCATTTTAACACCTAGTTTTGCTTTAAATTGTTTCAAAACATGAATACACAGATTTTAAACTAAGAAATTGTTTTGAAATCATATGAAATATCCAACCATGATCTTTGGGCAATATGTATATGAATTAAACATAAGCCTTCCCCATGATTGGTCTATTATTGCTATTTTGATACCTTAAATGACCATCTAAAATGCCATAGGCATTAGTGGACATTTGTATCATCTTATCATCTCACCCATGCTAAGTTTTCAATCATGGTAGCCTATGGTGAGTGTGAGATGTATCCTAAAGGTATTTGTATATACTTAACCATTATTTTCATGCAATTCTATCAAGGTTAAGTATCATCCTAACAATCCACATGATCATAAAGATGTATATGAATTAATTTCACATTATGATCATGAAACAAATGTATTCATCAAATTGTGATCATGCATTAGGTATTACATCATGATAATAAAGCAAATATCACCTAAAGCATGATTTATCTATTTATAGGTGCATTATCATCACCTAACACTATTTCAAAAATGTTGTCCCGCCATCCTAAGTCAACCAAAATTATGATATAGGTGAATTCCATATGGTTGACTATCCTAGGGTTTTCCTAACCCTTAAGGATGGATTTTGGAACCCAATATAAGTTCTTTCCTATGGGGTTCACTAAAAATTCTTTAGGGATCCATTTTCTAGCTATTACCTTCTTTTTATATTGACCCCTAGCTATTAGACATTTATAGGCCTTTTCATTTTTCTTTTCTTTATAACCTAGGCCTTTCTTGTTGAAGCTTGCTCTTTGGCTCCCAATTATCATGTTCAATGTATTTGAGCCAATTGTAAATTTTTCTATGGCCTTGGTCAAATAATCTACCTTTTCCCTTAAATCCCTATTTTCTTCTATGCATGCATCATTAACATCCAAAGGCATATAGTTATCATGTGAGCATGCATCATTATCATTATCATTTAAGCATGCATTTTCTAGCTTATTTTCTAAATTCTTAATTTGCTCAAGCATGCATTTATTCCTTTTCTTTGTCCTAAATAAATTCTTAGTGAGGCTAGAAATCATGAACATTATTTGCTTAGGGGGTAGATTCGTTACCTCACTTACCAAATCCTCTTCTGATGATGAGGATGTAGATTCGTTACCTCCCCCTTCACTTGAGCTCTCCTCACTTGAGCTTTCTTCTTCATTTTCGGAGGAGGAGCAATCTAGGTCGTCAAAGGCTATTAGGGCAAGGTTGGAGTAGACATGTTCTTCCTCTTCGAATGATGATGAGGAAGAAGGATCATCCCATGTCTTTGCTTTGAATGCCTTGGCCTTCCCTTTTTCTTTGGCCTTCTTTTCTTCTTCCTTTTTCTTCTTGCTCCCATTCTTCTTCTTTTCTTCCTTCTTTCTCTTCTCCTCCTTGCTTTTGTTCAAGAGGGGACAATTGTCCCTTATGTGTCCCTCTCTTTGGCAATTATAGCAAATCACCTTCCCCCTTGGTCTTCTCCTCCTATCATTAGATTTATTAAATTGAAAACCTTTTAATGCACTCCTTACCCTCCTTACCATATAGGCTTCTTCCGTGCTATCCATGGAGGAGGAGGAGGAGGCTTCATCAGAGGAGGAGGGGATCTCCATCTTCTTCTTTCCCTTGTTGGCCAAAAGTACTACTCCTCTTGAAGGTTGAAATTTTGGCTCTTCTATTATTCCTTCAAGTCTTGTTTCATGGAGCTCCATGGTTGAGAAAAACTCCTCCAAAGTGCTCACATCTAAATTCTTGGACATGTATAAGGAGTCCACCATTGAGATCCATTTCGATGACCGAGGAAAAGCGTCGATTGCTTTCATAAGCATATCCTGGATCGAAAGTCTTTCTCCTACACTCGTTAGCCCAATTAAAATTTCTTTAAATCTTGAATGTAAGGAGGTTACCTTTTCTCCCTTTCCAAGCTTGATATTTGATAGTTGAGAGCGGAAAAGGTCTCTTCTTGCAAGCTTTGCCTCCGAGGTACTTTCATGAAGCTCTACTAGCTTCTCCCACATCTCCTTCGCACTAGAGAATTCCCCAATCCGGTTAACTTCTTGTTGGGGGAGTACATTTTAGAGGTGGTGCTTGGCCTTTGAATTCGCCAAGTACTCCTCTCTTTGTCTTTTACTCCATCTTGATTTCTCCAATAGCTCCCCTTCTTCATTCCTAGGCATCTCGAAACCATTTTCCATAATTAATAAAATTTGAAAATCGGTTTCAAAGAATACCTCCATTCTCTTTTTCCACCAAGAGAATTCCCCCTCAAACTTTGGCGGATGAATATTAGAGTCGGCATTTCTTGAATGTGCTTGTTGTGGCGGTTATTCCTCGACAAGCTTTCCTTGGCTCTGATACCACTTGTAGGGGATCGACCGGCCGGCTAGTGGGGGGTGAATAGCCCTTAATCGTTTGGTGGTGGATTTTGCTCGTCTACAAAGAGATTAGCGCAAGCGGAAAAAAAAAATAAGACAAGCAAATTAGAAATAAGAATACAAACAATGCTAACACCGAAATGTAACATGGTTCACAGCTACGCTGCTAATCCATGATCCCGATTCGTCCAAGGTGAATCACGTCTTTGCCAAATCCACTAGATCTTTCCTTTACACAAAGCTAGGTGGAGGTATCCTCTTTTACACAAGGATCACTCTTCTACAATAGAATGAAGATTGGAACAAGTAGAAGAGTGGAAAAACCCTTAGAGCACTTTGGGAGATGTTATGAGTTAAAGAATTAGGCACCCAAATCCCCACACCATTCCTCTTTATAGAGGAAGAGGGTTTCTTCCTGTTGGCACAGGAGCAGTTGACTGATGTCCCTATCAGTCGACTGGTCCTGTAGCCGTTGCCCGATAACGGCTACTTTCCACATTGGATTTCATCCAACAGTACCGACATTAGTTGACTGATATTTCCATCAGTCAACTGATGCTCGATCAGTCGAGTGCTCGCGAGCTCGACTCCATTTTGTGCCTGAAACACTTGCGACCAGTCGACTGATGCCTTCATCAGTCGACTGGTGGTCTCGTAGTCGACTGCCAATCCATGGTAGTCGACTGTTGGCACTTGAACCGGACTCGAACACTAGTCGAGTCACCGTCGACTTAGAGTAGTCCACTACCATAACATGGTAGTCAACTGTGTTAGTTATAGCCCTAAGAACCAATCATGTGATGGTTGAATAGGGAACATTTTGTATCATATTCTATAAAGGCAAAGGATTGATTATTATATTTAAGTCTTGCTTGTGCCAGCTAAATTAAATATAGTAATGCCCTAGAAAAGTAGGTTCTTATCTACAGCACATCAATTGGCAGAATTGATTATGAGAGGCTGTAGAGAACACTTTCTAAATGTTCCTAGTCAAGTATTAATATGCAAGGGCAATATTAATACATAAAGACTAGCATGTAGGTCAATTGATGACTTGATCTCACAAGTCATGGATATATGATATCAAGTTGACACATGGGTATATATTAGAGAATATATACTGAACTGACCGCCATGAGAAAGTTTCATGGATCGTTATATGAGTGTCATAAACTTTCTCATGTGACTATCGTATGAATAGTCCTCGACTAAGTCACTACGGCTCCCTACATAAGGAGTTATGTACTTTGGTATCACAAACGCCACCCGAATAGTGGTGACCATAAAGGCGACATCGGGTATATAACAAATTATGGAGGGATGTGAGTGATGTAGATGGGATCTATCCTCTCATATGACGAGAGTGATATCGGTGGGTTCTTTGATTGAGTAGAACTACTAAAACGCATGGCATGCTCGAATGAGTCAATATGAGATATTGAGCTCATTTGTTTGAGTTAGTTTACTCAGTGATCAAGAAACACATAGATTGATCGAGGATGACACGGCCTATGCCTCATTGATCAACTGATATCAAGGATAGAAGGACACGGCCATATATTATAGTAGTCACGAAAGGTTAGCCTGATCTTGACTTATCTCAGAATCTGGGTAGCAATGATGTATTGCTAGATGTCGCCATTGCTTGTGTATCTAAAAGAGTTTAGATCCACCGCCAACGCTATGAGAGCCTATAGGGTCACACACAAAGAGCATGATAATTAGAGGAATTAGAGTATTCTAGTTCGACTAGAATAATTTGGGAATAAGCTTAAGTACAAAATGGTTTTTGACTTTAAGCTTAATGAGAATTTTAGCTAATTGATTTAATGAGATTAATTCAATATGTTACCTTATTGATTTAATAAGATTAATTCAATATGATAACATAAGCTTAATTGAATTAATAAGATTAATTCAATATGATAACATAAGTTAATTGAATTAATAAGATTAATTCAATATGATAACATAAGCTTAATTGAATTAATAAGATTAATTCAACATGCATGAATGCCACATAAGCATGCCACCTAAGCATCCACCTAAGCTAGATAAGGTGGAAGGAAACAAAATGGTTTTGTCTCCTTAAGTGGCCGCCAAGGAAGCCAAATATGTCTCAATGCAATGGATTGCATTGAATGTGTGGAGGTGAAAGGGTTTTTCCAACCCTATAAAAGACTCCATGGAGTGGCCGCCAAAGCAATTTTTGGTGGAGTGTTGTTGTTGGGAGCTTGAGGCTTGAGAGAGCTTGAGAGCTTATTGTTGTGTGACTTTGTGAGTGTAGCTAGCAAGAAGAGTAGTCTTCTTCTTCCTTTCTCCTTTTCCCTCTCTTCCTCTCCTTTAGGGACTTCTCTAGCAAGAAGTAAAGGAGAGCTCCTCTAGTTTTCTTTGTGAGACAAGAGCTTGCTCGTGTGGATACATATAGAGGCACTGGACATTTGAACGCAAGCTAAAGATCCAACAAACAAAGGAAAAGCGGGATTAACAAGGGCACGCAACAAAGGTAATCCTCTCCTATAAGATAGGCTTGGTTTAGAGAAATTTATTTTATACGAGTTTGCTGCATGGATCACTTGGAAGGGATCCTAATTTTTTCACATATGCATATGCCATTTGGCATAAAGAATTCCCTACAAAGGGTATCGTGAGTCACTTATGAAAGATCGTATAAAATAGGTTTTCTATTTTATATGTGATATAGAAGTAGGATAAATTTTATTATGAGTTGATAATTGCATTAGCAATTTTCAAACATAATAAAATATCCAATGTCTTTAAAAGTTAAAATGACATGGTGCATGGTTATGGCCTAGTCCCAAAAAGGTTTGTGAATGTGTGTTGTAATTCTTAATACTACGGCTGTGTCGTGCCTTCCTCCTAAAATTCTTGTTGTAAAATTAGTTTTAGACTCGAATGTAACTCGAGTATTTCTCCTTTTGTAATGTACAAAACAAAGATGGAGGGTCCATTGGAAGATGAGGTTACAAGGAGGAAGTCAACACACAAGACAACCAAAAGGAAGCACTTAGGAGAAGATGCTATCCCTAGGTTGACCAATCAATCTTTTCATTGGCTTGAGAAGATTGTAGAATAAGGGCCATAACCATGACACGCTTAGTTTAATATGTATGTGATGCATGTTAGTTTAGCTTGTATGTGATGCATGATTAGT
Organism: Wurfbainia villosa; assembly: GCA_025175895.1. Classification (NCBI taxonomy): domain Eukaryota; kingdom Viridiplantae; phylum Streptophyta; class Magnoliopsida; order Zingiberales; family Zingiberaceae; genus Wurfbainia; species Wurfbainia villosa. The sequence goes on along the minus strand of CM045992.1, from coordinate 28,178,228 downwards.
TTAGCTTATATGTGATGTATGCTAATATGTATATGATACATGTTTATTTCTTAATAAGTCAAAAACGATATGCCTACCAAAGCTTGGTACTCACTACTTCCTCGATCATTTGTTATTGGGTTTGCCAAAGCAAAGCAATGCATTTTATCTTGGAAGAGTGCGAGTGGACAATCGTGATGTCCCGCTATCAAGCTTGGTTAAGACTTAATTAAGTTTTTCTTAAATTGGTTAAGAAAGTAGAGGCATATATTAACTTTGAACATAAGTTTTAAATTGGTTTTGTGTGATTTCCGAACATCAGCTTTGTCTTAGAAGTGGTCGTTGCTCCAATATCCAAGAAGGCCTCTGTGCCTCGCCACAACCTGGAAGTTGGTTTAGGAATAAACACTAAACTAATCTAAAACTTAACCAAAGCTATTAAAGAGTTACATCAGATGTAATTGGCAAAAGATTGCCTACCTAATTATACTACGTCTTGGGCGATTAGCCAAAGCTAACTCAAGACGAATTATGATGTGGATCTTTATCCCATATAAATTTATAGCTAAATAGTAGCTATGAGAATTTAGTGGGAGCCTCATTTAATTAAAGGCCTAATTAAATGATTTAGGTATGATACTTAACTTTGCATTTTAATGTTGTAGATCACCATGACATCTAACACGACACACCCCCTCAACTTGCGATCTGTCCTTGAGAAGGACAAGCTCAATGGAGCAAACTTTCTGATCGGTATAGGAACTTGAGGATTATCCTCAAGCAAGAACGCAAACTATGTCCTAGAGCAGTCCTCAAACACTACCGCCTACGCGGCCACTGTTGAAAAAGGATGCTTATAAGAAGCATCAAGATGACGATTAGATGTGTCATGTCTTATGCTTGCCACCATGAACTCGAGCTCGTAAGCAACATGAGAACATGGATGCCTATGATATGGTTGAGCATTTGAAACAACTATATCAAGGACAAGCTAGGCACGAGCGCTTTGAAGTGTCTAAGGCTCTTTTTGCATGCAAGATGCAAGAAGGAACACTTGTAGGAACTCACGACTCAAAATGATTGGGTACGCTGAGAACCTCAAAGACTAGGTTTTCCATCGAGCCAAGAATTGGCAACCGATGTTATCCTCGCAATCGCTGCTAAGCATATAATTAATTCGTCATGAATTATAACATGAATGAAATTGATAAACCTTTGCTGAGATTCTCGGCATGTTAGCTATGAACCAAATCTCAAGAAGAAAGTTAGTAATGTACTAATGGTCAAGAAGGGCAAGGTAAGCGCAAAGGCAAGGTAAGACCAAGCCAAAGGCAAGCAATTCATCCACTTCAAAGGGTAAAGGTAAAGTACCTAAGGAAGGGATTTGCTTCCATTGCGGTGAGGCTGGACCTTTAGGCGGGCTGCAAAGTCTACCTTGAGGAAGTAAAGAACAAGAGAAGTGGGACTTACGCACTCGGTATACACGTTATAGAAGTTAATCTATCTATTTCTTCTACATGGGTATTAGATATCGGATGTGCATCTCACATTTGTACTAATGTGAGTGAGAAATAGTAGACTAATGGCAAAGGCGAAGTGGACCTACGAGTAGGCAATGGCGCAAAAGTTCTTCTTGTATGTAGGAACATATTCTTTGTCTTTGCCTTTGGGCTTATCTTAGAACTAGAGGAGTGCCTTTTATGTACTGCATTAACAAAGAACATAATTTCTGTATCTTGTTTAGACAAGAAAAACTTTTCTTTTATAATAAAGGACAAATGTTGTTCCATTTATTTGAATGAAATGTTCTATTGTAATGCACCACTTATGAATGGTCTCTATGTTCTGGATTTAGAAAACCCAATTTATAACGTAAATACCAAACGGTTCAAATCGAATGATTTGAACCAAACATATCTCTGGCACTGTCGCCTAGGTCACATAAATGAAAAACGCATATCCCAACTCCATAAAGATGGATTATTGGACTCATTTGATTTTGAATCATATGAGGTATGCGAATCTTGCCTTTTAGGAAAGATGACTAAAACTCCATTTAGTGGACATGGCGAGAGAGCGACGGACTTGTTAGGACTCATACATACTGATGTATGTGGGCCTTTCAATGTCGAAGCCAGAGGAGGCTATAAGTACTTTATTACTTTCACTGATGATATGAGAAGATTTGGCTACTTATATTTGATAAGACATAAGTCAGAATCCTTTGAAAAGTTCAAAGCATTCAAGAATGAAGTACAAAACCAACTTGGTAAGCGTATTAAGCTACTTCGATCAGATCGAGGTGGTGAATACCTTAGTCAAGAGTTTCGTGATCACCTGGCTGAGTGTGGGATAATATCCCAACTCACTCCCCCTGGAACACCACAATGGAATGGTGTATCTGAGAGGAGAAATCATACTCTATTAGATATGGTACGATCAATGATGAGCCAGACTGATCTACCTACTTCCTTTTGGGGACTAGCTCTAGAGACAGCCGCTTTCACACTTAATCGCATCCCATCAAAAGCCGTAGAAAAGACACCATATACGATATGGACTGGGAAGAGTCCCAAAATGTCTTTTATAAAGATTTGGGGTTGTGAAGCTTATGTAAGACGTCAAGTCTCAGATAAACTAGGACCCAAATCAGATAAGTGTTATTTTGTAGGATATCCCAAGGAAACTAAGGGAAATTACTTTTACAATCCCACACTTGGCAAGGTGTTTGTTTCCAGAAATGTTGTCTTTCTAGAAAGAGAATTTATTTCTAGAAAAACTAGTGGGAGTAAAATTCATCTTGAAGAAGTTCAAGATGACGATAACACTAAGGTTTCGATGGAAAATGAACAGGAACCACAAAGTGTTGTGGATGAGGAAATTGTTGCCCAAAGAGTTGTGGAACAAACACCTGTTCAAGTAGACCAACCTCTTCGTAGATCTGATAGGATCCATCGTCAACCCGAAAGATATTCTTTTCTCTTGACTGACAACGGTGATGTATTGCTTGTCGATCTTGACGAGCCTACATCCTATCAAGAAGCTATGATGAGCCCAGATTCCGAGAAATGGCTAGAGGCCATGAGATCCGAAATGGAATCCATGTACACTAACCAAGTATGGACCTTGGTTGATCCACTTGAAGGGGTAAAACCCATTGGGTGTAAGTGGGTCTTTAAAGTAAAGACTGACATGGATGGTAATAAGCATACCTATAAAGGTAGATTGGTGGCTAAAGGATTCAAACAAATTCATGGTATTGACTATGATGAAACCTTTTCACGATTCATGATGCTTAAATCCATTCGGATCATACTTGCTATTGCGACCTACCACGATTATGAGATCTGCGCGGATGGATGTCAAACCGCTTTTACGAATGAAAGCTACTCGAGGATGTGTACATGACACAACCTAAGGGTTTTGAAGATCCAAAGCATCTGGAAAGGTATACAAACCGCAAAGGTCCATTTATGGACTAAAGCAAGCCTCTCGGGAATCTTCGATTCGATGATGCAATCAAGGAGTTTGGTTTCATCAAGAATGAAGATGAACCTTGTGTCTACAAGAGAAATAGTAGAACACAGTTGTATTTCTTGTCTTGTATGTAGATGACATACTTCTCATCGGAAATGATATTCCCTCACTCCAGTCTGTGAAGATGTGGTTAGGGAATTGTTTCTCGATGAAAGACTTAGGTGAAGCTGCCTAAATTCTAGGCATCAAGATCTATAGAGATAGATTTAAAAGATTACTTGGCCTAAGTCAGAGTACATACATTGATAAAGTGCTAGATCGTTTTGCTATGCAAAATTCCAAGAAAGGATTTCTGCCTTTATCACATGGTGTGAGTCTTTCGAAGACTCAATGTCCCTCTTCTAAGGAGGAGAGAGATCGCATGGATAAGATCCCTTATGCATCTGCCATAGGGTCTATCATATACGCCATGCTTTGTACTCGTCCTGACGTCTCGTATGCTTTGAGCATGACGAGTAGATACCAGTCGGATCCAGGTGAAAGTCACTGGATAGCAGTCAAAAATATTCTTAAATACTTACGAAGAACGAAAGAATATTTTCTGATATTTGGAGGCAATGAGGAGCTAGCTGTAAAGGGTTACAGTGATGCAAGCTTCCAAACAGACAAGGATGACTATAGATCACAATCGGGGTACGTGTTTTGCCTGAATGGTGGAGCTGTGAGCTGGAAGAGTTCAAAGCAGGACACAGTTGCTGATTCTACAACAGAAGCCGAGTATATTGCTGCGTCTGATGCAGCAAAGGAGGCTGTTTGGCTCCGCAAGTTCATCAGTGAACTTGGGGTAGTTCCTAGCATTACAGATCCAATAGACCTCTATTGTGACAACAATGGGGCTATTGCACAGGCTAAGGAACCTCGATCACATCAGCGGACCAAATACATACTGCGGCGCTTCCATCTCATTCGAGAGATCATCGATAGAGGAGATGTGAGGATATGCAGAGTACCGACAGAAGCTAACATCGCAGATCCATTGACCAAGGCTTTGGCACAGAGGAAGCATGATGGTCACACTAGGTCACTAGGTATTAGATATCATAGTGATTGGTACTAGTGCTAGTGGGAGATTGTTAGTTATAGCCCTAAGAACCAATCATGTGATGGTTGAATAGGGAACATTTTGTATCATATTCTATAAAGGCAAAGGATTGATTATTATATTTAAGTCTTGCTTGTGCCAGCTAAATTAAATATAGTAATGCCCTAGAAAAGTAGGTTCTTATCTACAGCACATCAATTGGCAGAATTGATTATGAGAGGCTATAGAGAACACTTTCTAAATGTTCCTAGTCAAGTATTAATATGCAAGGGCAATATTAATACATAAAGACTAGCATGTAGGTCAATTGATGACTTGATCTCACAAGTCATGGATATATGATATCAAGTTGACACATGGGTATATATTAGAGAATATATACTGAACTAACCCGCCATGAGAAAGTTTCATGGATCGTTATATGAGTGTCATAAACTTTCTCATGTGACTATTGGTATGAATAGTCCTCAGACCTGAAGTCACTACGGTTCCCTACATAAGGAGTTATGTACTTTGGTATCGTCAAACGTCACCCGTAACAGGGTGGACCATAAAGGCGATTACTGGGTATATAACAAATTGTGCGGAGGGATGTGAGTGATGTAGATGGGATCTATCCCTCTCATATGACGAGAGAGATATCGGTGGGCCCCTTGATTGAGTAGAACTACTAAAACGCATGGCCATGCTCGAATGAGTCAATATGAGATATTGAGCTCATTTGTTTGAGTTAGTTTACTCAGGGATCAAGAAACACATAGATTGATCGAGGATGACACGGTCTATGCCTCATTGATCAATCTGATATCAAGGATAGAAGGACACAGTCATACATTATAGTAGTCACGGAAAGGTTAGTCGGATCTTGACTTATCTCGTAACTTGGGTAGCAATGATGTATTGCTAGATGCCGCTCATTGCTTGTGTATCTAAAAGAGTTTAGATCCACTGCCAACGTTATGAGAGCCTATAGGGTCACACACAAAGAGCATGATAATTAGAGGAATTAGAGTATTCTAGTTTGACTAGAATAATTTGGGAATAAGCTTAAGTACAAAATGGTTTTTGGACTTTAAGCTTAAATGAGAATTTTAGCTAATTGATTTAATGAGATTAATTCAATATGTTACCTTATTGATTTAATAAGATTAATTCAATATGATAACATAAGCTTAATTGAATTAATAAGATTAATTCAATATGATAACATAAGCTTAATTGAATTAATAAGATTAATTCAATATGATAACATAAGCTTAATTGAATTAATAAGATTAATTCAATATGATAACATAAGCTTAATTGAATTAATAAGATTAATTCAACATGCATGAATGCCACATAAGAATGCCACATAAGCATGCCACATAAGCATGCCACCTAAGCATCCACCTAAGCTAGATAAGGTGGAAGGAAACAAAATGGTTTTGTCTCCTTAAGTGGCCGGCCAAACAAGTGTCTCAATGCAATGGATTGCCTTGAATGTGTGGAGGTGAAAGGGTTTTTCCAACCCTATAAAAGACCCCATGGAGTGGCCGGCCAAAGCAATTTTTTGGTGGAGTGTGGTTGTTGGGAGCTTGAGGCTTGGAGAGAGCTTGAGAGCTTATTGTTGTGTGGCTTTTGTGAGTGTAGCAAGAAGAGTAGTCTTCTACTTCCCTTCTCTTTTTCCCTAGCTTCCTCTCCTTTAGGGACTTCTCTAGCAAGAAGTAAAGGAGAGCTCCTCTAGTTTTCTTTTGTGAGACAAGAGCTTGCTCGTGTGGATACATATAGAGGCACGGACACTTGAACGTGATAAAGATCCAATAAACAAAAGGGATAAGCGGGATTAACAAGGGCACGCAACAAAGGTAATCCTCTCCTATAAGATAGGCTTGGTTTAGAGAAATTTATTTTATACGAGTTTGCTTTCGCATGGATCACTTGGAAGGGATCCTAATTTTTCCGTTGTGCATATGCCATTTGGCATAAAGAATTCCCTACAAACTGTTGTCGGGAAATCCCATCCGACATTTAGCCAAATGGTCAAGTTTCACCTAAGAGCGCTACCCCTTTCCCGGGTTACATTCGCTCACTCTCATCCCTCGGAGTCCCTCGCCTTTGAAGTTATCTTCGTCCGGCCACGTCCCTCGGATGCGCCAAGCGCACGGCTCTGCAGTGCCATCCTTCGCATCTCGCCCTGAAGTCTACTTTATCCGGGTTCACTCCAACCTCCTCGTTCGGTGGTCCCTTGGATGCTCCAAGCGCACGGCTTCTGCAAAGCCATCCTTCACCGACTCAAGGACCGAGTCATGAGAGGTGAAACTCGCCAAGGCTTCATGTGCGAATTACTAAGACCTGCAAGACTCCAACGCACATATCAAATCATAACAATCTAACTTAAACCCTTTGCCACACACATTAAAACCTTATCATGGCAAGAGATTGCCCTAACATTCCTCTCTATTGGTCGGCGGCAACAAGCTTCTTCCTCTCCACTTGGCCGACAGTAACCTCCACCCTTTCCCTCTCTTTTGGTCGGCGGCAAGAGTTAGGGTTTCTTCCCTTGGAACTCTTGGTCGGCGCCCACACTCTCTCCCTCTCCTTAGGGCCTACAGATACCAACCTTGTGGGTTGGTAGTTGGCACAAGAAAGGAGAAGAAAGGGGCTTTGGTTATCTTCCTTTGTTCGTAGAGAACAAGGAAAGGAAGATACACGATCTAGTAGACTTCGACTCTTGGTGGATCGTTGCCCACACACCATTCAAGAGGAGTATAGGTCATACAATAGAAGATCAAGAGGTAAACAAGAGGTATAATATTGTTTGTTTTGATTTTAGTTATTTTGTATCATGTATGTGGTTAATTTACTTGGACCCCGATGATAAACACAAAAACCGGCGATCCATTCATCATCTATTCCGCAGCTAATTGAGGAAAAGAGTTAGGTTGCTTGAACAACAAGTTTGTTCAAGTAACGACTCAAATCGAGAAGCACGATGATGAATCGGTTGCTTGGGTAATCCTTTTTTGTCCGGATTAATTTATTTTAATCCGAGGATGCGAGATAGGATCACCATGCACAAGCGACCGAAGCGGGAAGCAATTCCCCACAATTGGTATCAGAACCACGGTTTTCGATTTTGTGTGTTTAGGATTCGTTTACTATTATGCACTTATCATATATTATGTGTGCCAGATAATAGTAGGATGTGCGTAGGCTAACCTTTTAGTTGCAGGCATAAGATCCAACTATTATGGGCATATGTGTGTGTATATGATTGTATCTGTGTAATCGTAATATTATTTGAATCCACAGGGTTGACGAGGCTAGTATTTAAATTTTGTAATTAAGCACGACATTGTTTAGCCACTCTTTTATTTTAGTTTACTTTCGATCTAGATTTCATGTACACTTCTTTGTGGAGTATAGGATCGATGAATGTAAATTAAAATAATTTTTCTCGGTTCGGATCTCCGGATGGCTTGTACATGGCGTAGGCAGGAGCGGACGAGGTGACAACACGACTGGAGGCATATTGGAGAAGAAAAGCCATAATAGTTGGAAAATTTATTTTTCATATTTATTGCTTTTGATTTATATGCTTGTTGTGGTTGCATAGTTAAAATTCCTCAATTTTAAATTACTAAGTGGGAGAGGGATTTTTTTTAAATTCCCGCCACCTCCATTACAATTTGACATGTGATGCGAACAAACTTGCGCATTGGCTCTGAGTGCCTTCCTCCATATCGGATGAGTTTGTTTTGCGGATCATTAGGTCAAATATAGTTATAGGGAATTATTTAGGATCGTGTGTACTTCCCCATCGGAAGGCACATAATCCGAGATAATTACCTTAGTATCGGGTAATGGTGAACTCTTAGATGCAAATAAGAGTATCCTCCCCATCGGAGTCACTGCTTTTATTTATAGGGCCGAAGAGGAACCAACTATTAATTTTATTTGTTAAAAATTAAGGTTGACAGGATAATAAAATTAATGGGTAAAACCTCCTCTTATAAATGTAGAATTCGTATACGTCCACACTATCGTGGCATATGATATTCCTGGTGTTTTGAGGTGTTGGTTGATTTTTAAATTTTATTGTTTTGAGGAATCAATAATTTTTGAAATCCAATGTTTTGATCTATGTGATTCTTAGGTTTTTCAAAATGACTTTCAACCCACTTGTTGTGATACTAAAGGAAAACAAACTTACTGGACCTAATTATGTTAATTGGAACAGGAATATAGATATTGTCTTAACTGCTGAGGAGTACAAATATGTACTCTTCGAAGAGTATCCTCCTAAACCTACAGAACATTCTTGTGAAAAGGAGAAAGAGAGTTATAGGAAGTGGGTCAAGGCTGATGAGATGGCGCGGTGTTACATTTTGGCTTCTCTGTCAAATGTATTACAACATCAGCATCAGGCCATGAATACTACCTATGACATGAAGCTCAATCACAAGGAATTTTTCGGACACCAGAATCGGGTTGCAAGGCAGGAAGCCATGAGAAACTTGATGACGACCACCATAGTTGAGGGAACACCCGTCAGGGATCATGTTCTCAAGATGATGACTCATTTGAACGAGCTGGAAGTCCTTGGAGCTGAGATCGATGGAGAAACCCAGATCGATATCATTCTCCAATCTCTACCTAAGAGTTTTGAGCAATTTCACTTCAACTACAACATGAATAAGAGGTTGTATTCATTGGCGGAGCTTCTGGCAGAACTCCAAGCGGTAGAGGGACTTTTTCGTCAGAGTTCTTAGGCTTTGGTTCCCCAGAAGGTTTCTACTTCTAAGCCGAAAGGAAAGAAGAAGAAGAAACAAGGCGCAGCAAAGGTGGTGGAAGGATCTCAGGAAGGAGTGAAGAAGCCGAAAGGCAAGTGCTTCACTTGCAAGCAGAGTGGACATTGGAAGGCAGACTATCCTAATAGTAAACAGAACAAAAGTATATATTTTGGTTTAGTAGTTGAAACATGTTTAGTGGTGTTATCTACCGGCACCTGGTGTGTAGATACGGGAGCCACTGATCATGTCTGCAACGCTTTGCAGGGGTTCCAGGAAACCAGACGACTAGTTGAGGGGGAGATTATCGTCTACATGGGCAATGCTGCGAAGGTGGCGGCTATTGCAGTGGGAGATGTTTATTTATCTTTTGATAGGAATAAAACTTTGGTTCTGAGAAATTGTCTTTATGTACCTTCGTTTAGAAAGAATTTAATTTCAGTTTCTAAATTGTTTTTGGATGGATATTCTATTTCTTTTAATGATAAAGTTGTTATAAAAAGGAATAGAGATATTATCTATTCTGGTGCATTAGTAGGAAATTTGTACACTCTTAAACCAAAAGCTCCCACGATGCAAATAGAAATAAATAACTCATCTTAAGAGAAAAGAACCTTCGAAAAGGAACTAAACATATCTTTGACATCTAAGGTCAGGCTATATTAACCTGAGTAGAATTCAAAAATTAATAGCTGATGGACCTTTGGGTTCATTAGTGGTGGAAGATTTCTCAACCTACGAATCTTGCTTGGAAGGTAAGATGACCAAGAGGCCTTTTAAGGCCAAGGGGTATAGAGCCAAAGATGTGTTGGAATTGGTTCATTCTGATTTGTGTGGTCCTATGTCTATCTAGGCTAGAGGTGGTTTTGAATACTTCATCTCTTTTATAGACAATTATTAAAGATATGAATACATTTACTTGATGCGCCGCAAGTCTGAATGCTTTGACAGGTTCAAAGAATTCAAGACTGATGTGGAGAAACATCAAGGTAAAAGTATCAAGATACTACGATCTGATCATGGTGGTGAGTACCTCTTGGTAGAGTTTAGGAGTTACTTATCAGAGGTTGGGATTCAATCTCAACTGTCTGCACCTACAACACCCCAGCACAATGGTGTGGCGGAGTGAAGGAATAGGACTCTTATGGAGATGGTTAGATCGATGATGAGTTATTCTAAGTTACCAGATTCATTCTGGGGGTATGCTCTAGATACGGCAGTATACATTCTGAACTTGGTATCATCTAAATCAATACCTTCTACTGTAGGGCGTTGCTTTGGAGGCTCATTGGCTCCCATGTCCCCGGATTAAAATTTTCACTAATGAAAGAATTAATCTGGATGGGACGAGTTTCCTTAGCACAACCTATTCGTCATCGTGCTAACAACTTGAGTGATCGCTTGAACAAACTAGTTGTTCAAGCAACTCAACTCTTCTAGTTGGTTAGCTGTGAAAGAGACGATGGACGGATCGCCGGTTTTTGTGTTTGTCTCCGGGGTCCATGATTATACAAAATATATACATACGCACACTTGTATAATCAACACATAAAATAACATGCTAAGATCAGAAAATAAAGTTGTACCACTTTATACCTTACGATCTTCTACCATATGTCCTATCCTCCTCGTGGACGACGTGTGGGCGAAGATCCTCCACGAGTAGAAGCCTTCTAGATCGCGTTCTTCCCTTCCTTGTCCGCTGCGAACAAAGAGAAGAACCAACAAAACCTTTCCTTTCTAGAACCGGCCACCAAGCAAGGGAGTTTGATGCAACCGCCGGCCAAGGAACGAATGGATGAGCGCCGGCCAACCTTGAAGTGAGGTTGCCGCCGATCACCTAGAGGTTGGAGAAGCACCGGGCACCAATTGTTGGAGGACCGCCGGCCACCAAGGATCAAAGGAGGAGGAAGAGGGCCGGCTAAAGCTTGGAGAAAGAAGGAGTGAGCGCCGGCCACCAAGGAGACAAGGAAGAAGATGGGAGTCGGCTTCTTGTCCAAGAGTTGCCGCCCAAAACTTTGCTTCCAAACCCTAGCCGCCCAAACTAAAATCCTAACTCCAAAATTGAACCTTCTTTGCCGCCCAACCTAAGCCCTCTATTTATAGAAATGGGCTTAAGCCTCCTTTAATCTCCACCGTCGGATCTAGGGATTAATCTCCACCGTCGGATCTAGGGTTTTATCCCAACCGTCGGATCTAGGGTTTCATCCCAACCGTCGGATCTAGGATTTCATCCCAACCGTCAGATCTAGGTTTTCATCCCAATCGTCAGATCTAGGGTTTCATCCCAACAGTCGGATCTAGGGATTTAATCCCAACCGTCGATTCTAGGGTTTCATCCTAACCATCGGATCTAGGGATTTAATCCCAACCGTTGGTTCTAGGGTTTTATCCCAACCATCAGATCTAGGGATTTAATCCCAACCGTTGGTTCTAGAGTTTTGTTTTACATCCTTGGATCTAGACTTCTTTAGGATTATATTAGGCTACGATAGGGACCATAAGGAGGAGTTGGATCTTGGCCACCCGATGGATCGGAACCACACTAACTTGATCCATCAATGATGTTCCATTCCACTAGAGGATCATCATTGAACTACCTCACCAACCCCCATAAATTAATATGGGCTCCATATATTATTTGTACATTCATCTCCTCGTGTTTAAGATATCAAATGCCCGTCAATTAATTGATTTGCTGACCATCAATTAATTAACATCTAATTCCTCGAGTAGTACCACTCAACCTTATCATCATGTTGACTAAGTCAACCAGCTGGGTTTACATGATGAACCTTATGAGCTCCTCAAGGGGACATCATCAACCTAGTATATAGGACACGGTTTCCTCCTATAATCAACGGCACACCATGTAAATAATATTATTTCCCAACTTACCGGGCATATTGATTTAATCCATCTAAATCTCACCCTCTAGTAAATCAAAGAAATAAATACTAAGTACATGTGCCCGTTATTATATCGGGATTAAGAGCATGTACAACATAATATCCCAGGTCCGATTCAATTATGTAGTCAGCAATAAATTGAATCACCTCTATGTCGGTCCTGCTCAATACACCTAAGTGTACTAGTGTAACTCCATGTTCAAGACAAAACAATACCAAGCTACACTACAACCATGACAATGGTTTGTCCAAAACCATCTTGGTTGTGAGCCTCTAATTATATTTTACAAGGGACTGATAACATGATCTTCTGTGCCACACCAAGCACCATGTTATTTACAATGTAAAATATTAGACAATATGCACACACATATAATAAATATATAAAGTGCAAACAATGATCATGTGATTCTTATTCCAAAATAAAATGTTCATACAAAAAGATCTAGGCTTTCAGTATACATTCCAACAATCTCCCACTTATACTAAAAGACTATGTCGTCATCACACTACCATACATCTGATCCCCATGTCCTCCACATGCCTATCAAACGCTTTCGCTGGAAGGGCCTTAGTGAATGGATCCGCCAGGTTATCCTCTGATGCAATCTTGGCGACAACAACTTCTCCTCGCTTTACGATCTCTCGTATAAGGTGGTACTTGCGCTCTATGTGTTTACTCGCCTTATGGGCTCGTGGTTCCTTCGAGTTTGCAACTGCACCACTGTTATCACAATAAATTGTGATAGTTCTGGGCAAACCAAGAATCACATCCAAGTCCATCAAGAAGTTCCTAAGCCATACAGCTTCCTTGGCTGCCTCAAAGGCTGCCACATACTCAGCTTCCATGGTAGAGTCCGCCACGCATTTCTGCTTGACACTCCTCCATACTATGGCTCCACCTCCAAAAGTAAACACAAACCCCGAGGTAGACTTACTCTTGTCCCTATCTTATTGGAAATCCGAATCCGTGTAACCCACAGGGACTAATTGATCTGCCCGGTAAACCAGCATATAATCCCTAGTCCTTCTCAGGTACTTCAATATATGCTTTACCACAGTCCAATGTCCCTGTACAGGATTACTCTGATATATGCTAACCATGCCCATGGCAAAGCAGATATCCGGTCTCGTACATAGCATAGCATACATAAGACTTCCTACTGTCGAAGCATAAGGAACCGCCTTGATGTTTTGGGACACATCTCTTTAGATAAAGGAACTCCATGCCTAAAAGGTAGAAAACCTTTCTTGGAGTTCTGCATGCTAAAACGAGCAAGGATAGTGTCAATGTATGAAGCTTGAGATAAGCACAACATCCTTTTCTTGTGATCCCTTATAACTTTTATCCCAAGGATGTGTCCAACTTCTCCCAAGTCCTTCATGTCAAACTGTTTGGACAACCATACCCTTACGTCTGATAACACTTTGATATTGTTGTCCAACTAACAAAATGTCATCTACGGATAGTACAAGATACACCACTACGTTTCCGTCACATCTCTTGTATACACAAGGCTCATCCGGATTTTGAATAAATCCATATGACTGGATTACCTCATCAAAACGGATGTTCCAAGATCTAGAATCTTGCTTCAATCCATAAATGGACCGATTAAGCTTACATACAAGATGTTCTTTGCCTTTAGCAATGAATCCCTCTGTTTGTCGCATATAGATGTTCTCCTCAAGACTTCCGTTAAGGAAAGCTGTCTTGACATCCATCTGTCAAATCTCATAATTCATATGAGAAGCTATAGATAAGAGAATCCGGATAGACTTAAGCATAGCTATCGGCGAAAAGGTCTCCTCATAATCGATACCCTCTTTCTGAGTATACCCGTTCGCAACAAGCCTAGCTTTGAAGGTCTCAACCTTCCCTTCAACTCCTCTCTTTCTCTTGTAGATCCACTTGCATCCAATGGCTTTTACACCATCGGGTGGCTCTACTAGCTCCCAGACCTGATTAGAATCCATAGATTCTATCTCTGAATTCATCGCACTTTGCCAAGATACCGCATCTCTATCTTGGAGTGCCTCGTCATATGTCCAGGGATCCGGTTCATGTTCACCAGGGACTAAGTCCGAAGACTCTCCCAAAAACATGAATCTCTCGGGTTGTCTAACAACCCTCCCACTATGACGAGGTGCCTCCTGTGTATGCTCTGTGACACGCAGTGCAGTGACTTGTGGTATCTCCTCTTGTACCGGTGGTACTGAAGTCGAGACTTCCCCTGTTAATTCCTTAAGAACAATCCTACTCATGGGCTTGTGGTTCATCACATAGTCCTCCTCTAGAAATCTGGCATTCGTACTCACGATCACCTTCTGATCTCTAGGACTATAGAATAAACCACCCTTCGTTCCCTTAGGGTAGCCAACAAACAAGCGTACTTCTGTACGAGATTCCAACTTACCAGTATCTCCCTTCAGCACATGTGCTGGACTACCCCAAATCCGAATATGTCTTAGACTAGGCTTTTGCCCAGTCCACAACTCTGTGGGAGTAGAGGGTACTGACTTAGATGGAACCAAGTTCAGAATGTGTGTTGTTGTTTCCAGAGCAAACCCCCAGAACGAATCAGGTAACTCAGAATAACTCATCATAGATCTGACCATCTCCATAAGAGTCCTGTTCCTTCTCTCCGCCACACCATTCTGCTGGGGTGTGCCCGGTGCGGAAAATTGGGATTGAATCCCATCCTCTGATAAGTAACTCCTAAACTCTCCCAAGAGGTACTCGCCACCACGATCAGATCGTAATGTCTTGATACTTTTACCTTGAAGGTTCTCTACATCAGCCTTGAATTCTTTGAACCTGTCAAAGCATTCAGATTTGTGGCACATCAAGTGAATGTATCCATATCTTGAATAATCATCTATAAAAGAAACGAAATATTCAAAACCACCTCTTGTCTAGATAGACATAGGACCGCACAAATCAGAATGAACCAATTCTAACACATCTTTGGCTCTATACCCCGTGGCCTTGAAAGACCTCTTGGTCATTTTACCTTCCAAGCAAGATTCGCAGGTTGGGAGATCCTCCACCACTAATGAACCTAAAGGTCCATCAGCTATCAACATTTGAATTCTGCTTAGGTTAATATGACCAAGCCTTAGATGCCAAAGATATGTTTGGTTCATTTGCGAAGGTTCTTTTCTCTTATTAGACTTAGAAGATGAGTTATTGATTTCTATATGCATCGTGGGATTTTTCGGTTCAAGAGTATATAAATTGCCAACAAATGTACCAGAACAGATAATCTCCCTATTCCTTTTTATAACAACTTTGTCATTAAAAGAAACAGAATATCCATCCATAAACAATTTAGAAACTGAAATTAAATTCTTTCTAAAAGTAGGTACATAAAGACAATTTCTCAAAACCAAAACTTTATTCCTATCAAAAGATAAATAAACGCCTCCGCAATAGCCGCCACCTTTGAAGCATTGCCCATGAAGACGGTAATCTCACCTCACCTAGTCGCTGGGTTTCGAACCCTGTAAAGTATTGCAGACATGATCGCTGGCTCTCAGATTCACACACCGTGCAATCGTAGATAACACCGCTAAACATGTTTCAACCACTAAACAAGAAGATATACCTTTGTTCTTTCGGCGAGGACAGTCCGCCTTCCAATGTCCAGTCTGCTTGCAAGTGAAGTACTTGCCTTTCGGCTTCTTCACTCACCGAGGTCCCATCGCCACCTTCTTCGCTCCACATTGCTTATTCTTCTTCTTACCTTTCTTTTTAGAGTAAGATACCTTCTGAGCGACCATGGCTTGAGCACTTTGACTAAAAAGCCCTCTCCGCCACTGAGTTCTATCAGAAGCTCCGCCAATGAATACAACCTCTTGTTCATGTTGTAGTTGAGGCGAAACTGCTCAAAACTCCTAGGCAGAGACTGGAGAATGATATCGACTTGGGTTTCCCCATCGATCTCAGCTCCGAGGACTTCCATCTCATTAAGATGAGCCATCATCTTGAGAACATGATCCCTAACGGGTGTTTCTTTGAGATTGAACATCATGTCATAAGTCGTGGGCTATGGCTCGATGTCGATGTTGCAAAGACATTTGACATAGATGCCAAAATGTAACACCGCCATCTCATCCGCCTGACCCATTTCTTATAACGCTCTTTCTCCTTTTCATCGTAGTCATCGGAGGGCTTAGGAGGATGCACTCAAGAGTACAAATTTGTACTCCTCCGCAGCTTAAGACAATATCCAGATTTCTTTCCAATCAATGTAGTTTGGTCCAAGAAGTTTATTTTCTTTTAAAATCACAAAGAAGTGGGCTGAAAGCCAATTGAAAAACCTAAGACTCTCAATGATCAAAACATTAGATTTTAAATATTATTGAGTCCTCAACACAATAAAATTCCAATATCAACCAACACCTCAAAACACCGAGAATATCGCATGCCACGATAGTGTGGACGTATACGAATTCTACATTTGTAAGAGGAGGTTTTACCCATTAATTTTATTATCTTGTCAACCTTACTTTTTGACAAATAAAATTACTAGTTGGTTCCTCTTTAGCCCTACAAATAAAAGCAGTGACTCCGATGGGGAGGATACTTTTATTTGCATCTAAGTGTGCACCATTACACGATACTAAGGGAATTATTTCGGATTATGTGCCTTACCGATGGGGAAGTACACACGCTCCTAAATAATTTCCTATAACCATTATTTGACCTAGTGATCCGCAAACAAACCCATCCGATGGGGAGGAAGGCACTAAGAGCCAACGCGCAAGTTTGTTGCATCACACGTCAAATTGTAATGGAGGCCGGGGGAATTAATTAAAATATCCCTCTCCCACTTAGTAAATTGAAATCGAGGAATTTTAAAGCATACACAACATGCATATAAAACAAATAAGCAATAAATATGGAAAAAAACAGAATTTTTCCAACTATTATGGCATTGTTCTCCAATACGCATCCCGTCGTGTCGCCACCTCGTCCGCTCCATCTTTTCACGTGCGCAAGTCACCAAAGAGATCCAAGCCGAGATAAATCATTTTAATTTACATCCATCGATCCTATACTCCACGAAGGAGTGTACAAATAATCTAGATCGAAAGTAAACTAAAATGAACGGCTAAACAATGTCGTATTTAATTACAAAAATTAAATACTAATCTAGCCTCGTCAACCCCGAGGATTCAAATAATATACATACAATCACACACAAAACAATCACATAAAAACAAATAGCCATAATAGTCGGATCTTATGCCTGCAACCAAAAAGTTAGCTTACGCACATCCTACTATTATTCGGCATACTCAATATATGATATGTGCATGAAAATAACCGAATCCAAAATACACAAAACCGAAACCGTGGCTCGATACTACTCAGGGCGCTTGTTTCGAGGCTCATTGGTTTCCTATGCCCCGGATTAAAATTTTCACTAATGAAAGAATTAATCCGGATGGGATGAGTTTCCTTAGCACAACCTATTCATCGTCGTGCTACAACTTGAGTGATCGCTTGAACAAACTAGTTGTTCAAGCAACTCAACTCTTCTAGTTGGTTAGCAGCGGAAGAGACGACGGACGGATCGCCGATTTTTGTGTTTGTCTTCGGGGTTCATGATTATACAAAATATATACATATGCACACTTGTATAATCAACACATAAAATAACATGCTAAGATCAGAAAATAAAGTTGTACCACTTTATACCTTACGATCTTCTACCGTATGTCCTATCCTCCTCGTGGACGACGTGTGGGCGAAGATCCTCCACAAGTAGAAGCCTTCTAGATCACATTCTTCCCTTCCTTGTCTGCTGCGAACAAAGAGAAGATACGTATTGCTAACTTAACCTCGAACGTTAGAGATCATGTAGTATAATTAACATCTTTTGGATTAAGCGAGGGAATTTACAAGGGAGCCTAGAATGTTCGCCCACTCAAGGTAGCATTGTTGAAACAATAGATTTAGTCATCAATGTCTTGCTAGAGACCAAACGGCATCTAAGGTCGACCTTCGAGAACTTGCAGTGGTTTAAATTTCATACTCACTTGATGTAGTCTGACCAAACATAGTTTCTCGATGCGAGAATCTCATTCTACATGCTTGTTTTAAATCCTTTGGATTACACACCTAACTCCAAAATTGAACCTTCTTTGCCGCCCAACCTAAGCCCTCTATTTATAGAATTGGGCTTAAGCCTCCTTTAATCTCCACCGTCGGATCTAGGGATTTAATCTCCACCGTCGGATCTAGGGTTTATCCCAACCGTCGGATCTAGGGTTTCATCCCAACCGTCGGATCTAGGGTTTTATCCCAACCGTCGGATCTAGGGTTTCATCCCAACCGTCGGATCTAGGGATTTAATCCCAACCGTCGATTCTAGGGTTTCATCCTAACCATCGGATCTAGGGATTTAATCACAACCGTTGGTTCTAGGCTTTCATCCCAACCATGGGATCTAGGGATTTAATCCCAACCGTTGGTTCTAGAGTTTTGTTTTACATCCTTGGATCTAGACTTCTTTAGGATTATATTAGGCTACGATAGGGACCATAAGGAGGAGTTGGATCTTGGCCACCCGATGGAGTGGAACCACACTAACTTGATCCATCAATGATGTTCCATTCCACTAGAGGATCATCATTGAACTACCTCACCAACCCCCATAAATTAATATGGGCTCCATATATTATTTGTACATTCATCTCCCCGTGTTTAAGATATCGAATGTCCGTCAATTAATTGATTTTCTGACCATCAATTAATTAACATCTAATTCCTCGAGTAGTACCACTCAACCTTATCATTATGTTGACTAAGTCAACCAGCTGGGTTTACATGATGAACCTTATGAGCTCCTCAAGGGGACATCATCAACCTAGTATATAGGACACGGTTTCATCGTATAATCAACGACACACCATGTAAATAATATTATTTCCTAACTTACTGGGCATATTGATTTAATCCATCTAAATCTCACCCTCTGGTAAATCAAAGAAATAAATACTAAGTACATGTGCCTGTTAATATATCGGGATTAAGAGCATGTACAATATAATATCCAAGGTCCGATTCATTTATGTAGTCAACAATAAATTGAATCACCTCTATGTCGGTCCTGCTCAATACACCTAAGTGTACTAGTGTAACTCCATGTTCAAGACAAAACAATACCAAGCTACACTACAACCATGCCAATGGTTTGTCCAAAACCATCTTGGTTGTGAGCCTCTACTTATATTTTACAAGGGACTGATAACATGATCTTCTGTGCCACACCAAGCACCATGTTATCTACAATGTAAAATATTAGACAATATGCACACACATATAATAAATATATAAAGTGCAAACAATGATCATGTGATTCTTATTCCAAAATAAAATGTTCATACAAAAAGTGCTAGACTTTTAGTATACATTCCAACATCTACACCCACAGAATTGTGGACTGGGCGAAAGCCTAGTCTGAGAAATATTCGGATTTGGGGTAGTCCAGCAAATGTGCTGAAGGGAGATGCTAGTAAGTTGAAACCTCGTACAGAAGTGCAGCTGTTCGTAGGCTATCCTAGAGGAACGAAAGGTGGTCTATTCTATAGTCCTAGGGATCAGAGGGTGATCGTTAGCATGAATGCTCGATTTTTAGAGGAAGACTATGTGATGAACCACAAGCCCATGAGCAGGATTATTTTGGAGGAGTTGAGAAGGGAAGTCCCTACTTCAGTACCATGCAACGGTACAAGAGGGCATACCATAAGTGACTGCACTTCGTGTCACAAAAGATACACAGTTGATACCTCATCGTAGTGGGAGGGTTTTTAGACAACCTGATAGATTTATGTTCTTGGGAAAATCTTCTGATTTGGTCCCTGACAAACATAAATCTGATCCCCGGACATATGACGAGGCAATCCAAGATAAAGATGTAGTATCTTGGCAAAGGGCAATGAATTCTGAGATAGAATCTATGGATTAAAATCAGGTCTGGGAGCTAGTAGAACCACCCAATGGTGTAAAAGCCATTGGATTCAAGTAGATCTACAAAAGAAAGAGAGGAACAGATGGGAAGGTTGAGACCTTCAAAGCAAGGCTTATTGCGAAAGGGTATACTCAGAAAGAGGGTATCGATTATGAGGAGACCTTTTCGCCTGTAGCTATGCTTAAGTCTATCTGGATTCTCTTATCTATTGTTGTTCATATGGATTATGAGGTTTGGCAGATGGATGTCAAGACAGCTTTCCTTAATGGAAGTCTTGAAGAAAACATCTATATGGAGCAACCAGAGGGATTCATTGCAAAGGGCAAAGAGCATCTTTTGTGCAAGCTTAATCGGTCCATTTATGGATTTAAGAAAGATTCGAGATTTTGGAACATCCTCTTTGATGAGGTAATCCAGTCATATGGATTTATTCAAAGTTCGGATGAGTCTTGTGTATACAAGAGATGTGATGGAAACGTAGTGGTATTTCTTGTACTATACGTAGATGACATTTTGCTCATTGGCAATAATGTCAAAGAGTTGTCAGATGTAAGGGTATGGTCGTCTAAACAGTTTGATATGAAGGACTTGGGAGAAGTAGGACACATCCTTGGGATCAAGGTTATAAGGGTTCGCAAAAAAGGGTGTTGTGCTTATCTCAAGCTTCATACATAGACACTATTTTGGCTCGTTTTAGCATGCAGAACTCCATGAAAGGTTTTCTACCTTTTAGGCATGGAGTTCCTTTGTCTAAAGAGATGTGTCCTAGAACATCAAAGGAAATAGAGGAAATGAAGGTGGTTCCTTATGCTTCGGTGGTAGGAAGCCTCATGTATGATATGTTATGTACGAGGCTGGATATCTGCTTTACCGTGGGCATGGTTAGCAGATATCAGAGTAATCTAGGATAGGGACATTGGACTGTGGTAAAGCATATATTAAAGTACTTGAGAAGGACTAGGGATTAATGTTGGTATATCAGGCCGACCAATTACTCCCTAGGGTTACACAGATTTTGACTTCCAATCAGATAGGGATAACAGTAAGTCTATCTCAGGTTTTGTGTTTACTTTAGGAGGTGGAACCATTGTATGGAGGATTGTCAAGCAGAAATGCATGGCAGACTCCACCATGGATGCTGAGTATGTGGCAGCCTCTGAGGCAGCCAAAGAAGTTGTATGGCTCAGGAACTTAGATGTGATTCCTGGTTTCCCTTGAACTATCACAATTTATTGTGATAACAGTGGTGCAATTGTTGGGATGTATACTGAAAGCCTAGCTCTTTGGTATGAACATTTTATTTTGAAATAAGAATCCCATGAACATTGTTTGCACATTATATTTATATATGTGCATATTGTCTAATACTTTACATTGTAGATAACATGGTGCTTGGGTGTGGCACAGAAGATCATGTTATCAGTCCCTTGTAGAGTATAAGTAGAGGCTCACAACCAAGATGGTTTTGGACAAACCATTGGCATGGTTGTAGTGTAGCTTGGTATTGTTTTGTCTTGAACATAAAGTTACACTAGTACACTTAGGTGTATTGAGCAGGACCGACATAGAGGTGATTCAATTTATTGCTGACTACATAATTGAATCGGACCTCGGATATTATATTGTACATGCTCATAATCCCGATATAATAACGGGCACATGTACTTAGTATTTATTTCTTTGATTTACCAGAAGGTGAGATTTCTATGGATTAAATCAATATGCTCGGTAAGTTGGGAAATGATATTATTTACATGGTGTGTCATTGATTATAGGAGGAATCCGTGTCCTATATATTAGGTTGATGATGTCCCCTTGAGGAGCTCATAAGGTTCATC
This sequence comes from Wurfbainia villosa, assembly GCA_025175895.1. Taxonomy (NCBI): domain Eukaryota; kingdom Viridiplantae; phylum Streptophyta; class Magnoliopsida; order Zingiberales; family Zingiberaceae; genus Wurfbainia; species Wurfbainia villosa. The sequence goes on along the minus strand of CM045992.1, from coordinate 28,156,169 downwards.
ATATAAACCCTGTAGGTTGACTTAGTCAACATGATGATAAGGTTGAGTGGTACTACTCGAGGAGTTAGATGTTAATTAATTGATGGTCAGTGAATCAATTAATTGACGGACATTCGATATGTTAAACACGGGGAGATGAATGTACAAATAATATATGGAGCCCATATTAATTTATGGGGGTTGGTGAGGTAGTTCGATGATGATCCTCTAGTGGAATGGAACATCATTGATGGATCAAGTTTGTGTGGTTCCGATCCATCGGGTGGCCAAGACCCAACTCCTCCTCATGGTCCCTATCGTAGCCTAATATAAACCTCATGAAGTCTAGATCAAATGATGGAAAACAAATCTCGAGATCCGACGGTTGGGATTAAATCCCTAGAACCGACGGTGGAGATTAAATCTCTAGATCCGACGGTTGGGATTAAATCCCTAGAACCGACGGTGGAGATTAAATCTCTAGATCCGACGGTTGGGATTAAAACCCTAGAACCGACGGTTGAGATTAAATCTCTAGATCCGATGATTGGGATTAAAACCCTAGAACCGACGGTTGAGATTAAATCTCTAAATCCGTCGGTTGAGATTAAAACCCTAGAACCGACGGTGGAGATTAAACCAAGCCCTAAACCTAACTCTATAAAAGGGTGGCTTAGGATGGGCGGCAAGGGGTTGATGTTGGATGATGGATGCTAAGGAGATTAGGGTTTTGCCTAGCATTGCTTGGGCGGCAAGAAACCCTAAGGAGGAAACCCTAATTAGGGTTTAGCTCCTTTTGGTTGGGCGGCCAAGGTAAGGAATTAGAGTGGGCGGCAAAACATGGAAGAAGAGTTTTCTTCTTCTTCCTAAGGATGGACGGTCGCTACCTTCTACCCTCTACCTTGGTCGGTGCTCATTCTATTCTTCTTCCCCTCTTCCATAGCCGGCACATAGAAGATGGTTTTCAAAGAGATTAGGGTTTTGCCTTTCCTTTGGTTGGGCGGCAAGAAATCCTAGGTTAGGGTTTGGTTGGGCGGCTAGGCTTGGCAAGGAGAGTGGGCGACAACTATAGGAGAGGATCTCTTCTTCTTCCTAGGGTGTGGCCGGTCCCTAGATCTCTTCCTTCCACCTTGGTCGGGGCTCAACCGAATTCCCTTTCTCCTCTTCACTCCATCTTGGCCGGCGGCACCAAAACTAGGGTTTGTCCCTAGTTCGGTTCCTTGGTTGTTTCCATTATGTTCTCTCTATTCTTGGTGCCGGCGGCATCTATTCTTTATGAATTGGTGGTTGGCTCGAGCAAGAAGGGAAAGAGAGTTCTTCCTTCTTTGGATTGAAGAAGATCTAGGAAGCTTCAACTTGTGGAGGATCTTCGCCCACACGAAGTCTACAAGGAGGTTAGGACATACGATAGAAGATCAAGAGGTATAAAAGTTTTACAACTTTTATTATTGTTCTTTGCATGTTCTTATTTGATATGCTAGCTTATGTTCTTTATGTTAGTATATGTTGATTATACTAGTTTACATTTGCATGTATTTGTATAATCATAGACCCCGATAAGAAACACAAAAATCGGCGATCCGTCCGTCGTCTCTTCTGCGGCTAACAAACTCGAAGAGTTGTGTTGCTTGAATAACTAGTTTTTTCAAGCGATCGCTCAAGTCGTTAGCACGATGATGAATTGGTTGTGCTTAGGAAACTCATCCCATCTGGATTAGTTTTCATTAGTGAAAATTTTAATCCGGGGTCATGGGAGCCGATGAGCCTTCCGAGGATTAGCACATAGCCAACAAATGGTATCAGAGCCATGATTTCCGATTTTGTGTGTTTTAGATTCGGTTAATTTTTATGCACTTTTTCATATATTATATGTGTCGGATAATAGTAGGATATGCGTAGTTTAACTCTTTGGTTGCAGGCGTAAGATCCGACTATTATGGCCATATGTGTGTATGTGATTGTATGTGTGTAAATATTTATTATTTGAATCCTCGGGGTTGACGAGGCTAGATTAGTATTTAATTTTTGTAATTAAATACGACATTGTTTAGCCGCTCATTTTAGTTTACTTTCGATCTAGATTATTTGTACACTCCTTCGTGGAGTATAGGATCGATGGATGTAAATTAAAATGATTTATCTCGGCTCGGATCTCTTTGGTGACTTGTGCACGGGAAAAGATGGAGCGAACGAGGTGGCGACACGACGGGATGCGTATTGGAGAACAATGCCATAATAGTTGGAAAAATTCTGTTTTTTCCATATTTATTGCTGATTTGTTTTATATGCATGTTGTGTGTTCTTGAAAATTCCTCATTTTCAATTTACTAAGTGGGAGAGGGATATTTTAATTAATTCCCACGACCTTCATTACAATTTGACGTGTGATGCAACAAACTTGCGCGTTGGCTCTGAGTGCCTTCCTCCCTGCGGATGAGTTTGTTTGCGGATCACTAGGTCAAATAATGGTTATAGGAAATTATCTAGGAGCGTGTGTACTTCCACAGCGGTAAGACATATAATCCGAAATAATTTCCTTAGTATCGTATAATGGTGCACACTTAGATGCAAATAAAGGTATCCTCCCCATCGGAGTCACTGCTTTTATTTGTAGGGCCAAAGAGGAACCAACTATTAATTTTATTTGTCAAAAAGTAAGGTTGACAAGATAATAAAATTAATGGGTAAAACCTCCTCTTACAAATGTAGAATTCGTATACGTCCACACAGCGTGGCATGCGATATTCTCTGTGTTTTGAGGTGTTGGTTGATTTTGGGATTTTATTGTTTTGAGGAATCAATAATATTTGAAATCTGAAGTTTTGATCATTGTGATTCTTAGGATTTTCAAAAATGACTTTCAGTCCACTTATTATGATACTAAAGGAAATAAACTTACTGTACCCAAATAATGTTGATTGGAAAGAATCTAGATATTGTCTTATCTGCTAAGAAGTACAAGTATGCACTCTTCAAAGAGTGTCCTCAAGCCATGGTTGCTCAAAAAGGTTTCTACTTCTAAGCCGAAAGGCAAGAAGAAGGAGAAACAAGGTGAAGCAAAGGTGGTGGGAGGATCTCAGGGAGGAGTGAAGAAGCCGAAAGGCAAGTACTTCACTTGCAAGCAGACTGGACATAAGAAGTGTTGGCAATGTGCTACTCCTCGGAATGCTCATTGGCTGCCATGTCCCCGGATTAAAATTTTCACTAATGAAAACTAATCCGGATGGGATGAGTTTCCTAAGCACAACCAATTCGTCGTCGTGCTAACGACTTGAGCGATCGCTTGAACAAACTAGTTGTCCAAGCAACCAAACTCTTCTAGTCAATTAGCCGCGGAAGAGACGACGGACGGATCGCCGGTTTTTGTGTTTCTTATCGGGGTCCATGATTATACAAATACATACAAATGTAAACTAGTATAATCAACATATACTAACATAAAGAACTTAAGCTAGCATATCAATAAGAACATGCAAAGAACAATAATAAAAGTTATAAAACTTTTATACCTCTTGATCTTCTATCATATGTCCTAACCTCCATGTAGACTTCGTGTGGGCGAAGATCCTCCACAAGTTGAAGCATCCTAGATCTTCTTCAATCCAAAGAAAGAAGAACTCTCTTTCCCTTCTTGCTTGAGCCAACCACCAATCCACAAAGGATTGATGCCGCCGGCCCCAAGAATAGAGAGAACAAAATGGAAACAAAACTCATCTCTTATCTAGGACCAACCATCAAGCTCCAAGCATGATTCTTGCCGCCGGTCCAAAGAGAACAAGAAGAGGATGAGAGGAATAGGTTGAGCGCCGACCAAGGTAGAGGGAAAAGATCTAGGAGCCGGCAACACCCTAGGAAGAAGAAGAAGATATCCTCTCCTATAGTTGCCGCCCACTTTCCCCTCCATAACCTAGCCGCCCAACCAAGGAAAGGAAAAATCTAGGGTTTCTTCAAAGAGAAGATGGAATGGAGTATGGAAGCCAACCGAAAGAGAAACACCAAGGGTATGGGCGCCGACCAACACTTGGAGAAAAGAAAGGAAAACAATCCTCCTCCTTGTTGCCGCCCAACCATGGTGGAAGGAGGAGATCTAGAACCGGCCACTTACCCGAGGAAGAAGAAGAACTCTTCCACAAGTTGCCGCCCACTCTCCTTCCAAACCTTGGCCGGCCAACCTAATAAGCCAAACCCTAATTAGGGTTTCCTCCTTAGGGTTACTTTCCGCCCAAGCAAAGAGAGGCCAAACCCTAATTTCCATCATCCAAAACAACTTCTTCCCCCCAAGCCTAAGCCCCTATTTATAGAACTTAGGAGAAAGTTGGTTATTGATGAGGTAGCCAAAAATATAGGAACTAATTCCCAATTTTCTTGCCGCCAAAGGGTAGCAAGGAATTAGTAAATTTTTTCTTCCTATAATCTTGCCGCCCAATGTGGCATAGGAAAATTTTTTTTTCACCAATTCTATTCTTAATTTTTTTTTTAACTAATTCTAATCTTGCCGCCCACCTTATCCAACCTTTCCTCTCCCTTTCCTTTCCTTTCCCTCCCCTTTCCTTTCCCTCCCCTTTAATCTCCACCGTCAGTTCTAGGGTTTTAATCTAAACCGTCGGATTTAGAGATTTAATCTCAACCGTTGGTTCTAGAGATTTAATCCCAACTGTCGGATCTAGAGATTTAATTTCCATCATTTGATCTAGAGTTCATGAGGTTTATATTAGGCTACGATAGGGACCATGAGGAGGAGTTGGGTCTTGGCCACCCGATGGATCGGAACCACACAAACTTGATCCATCAATGATGTTCCATTCCACTAGAGGATCATCATCGAACTACCTCACCAACCCCCATAAATTAATATGAGCTCCATATATTATTTGTACATCCATCTCCCCGTGTTTAAGATATTGAATGTCCGTCAATTAATTGATTTACTGACCATCAATTACTTAACATCTAACTCCTCGAGTAGTACCACTCAACCTTATCATCATGTTGACTAAGTCAACCTGCAGGGTTTACATGATGAACCTTATGAGCTCCTCAAGGGGACATCATCAACCTAATATATAGGACACGGATTCCTCCTATAATCAACCTCACACCATGTAAATAATATCACTTCCCAACTTACCGGGCATATTGATTTAATCCATAGAAATCTCACCCTCTGGTAAATCAAAGAAATAAATACTAAGTACATGTGCCCGTTATTATATCAGGATTAAGAGCATGTACAACATAATATCCGAGGTCCGATTCAATTATGCAGTCAGCAATAAATTGAATCACCTCTATGTCGGTCCTGCTCAATACACCTAAGTGTACTAGTGTATCTCTATGTTCAAGATAAAACCAATACCAAGCTACACTACAACCATGCCAATGGTTTGTCCAAAACCATCTTGGTTGTGAGCCTCTACTTATATTCTACAAGGGACTGATAACATGATCTTCTGTGCCGCACCCAGGCACCATGTTATCTACAATGTAAAATATTAGACAATATGCACACATATAAATATAATGTGCAAACAATGATCATGTGATTCTTATTTCAAAATAAAGATGTCCATACAAAAGAGTTAGGCTTTCAATATATATCCCAACAATCTCCCACATATACTAAAAGACTATGCTGTCCTCATGTTGCCTTACATATGATTCCCCTTCCCTCCACATGCCTATCAAAGCTCTCGCTAGAAGGGCCTTAGTGAAAGGGTCTACCAGGTCATCCTCTGATGCAATCTTGGCGACAGCAACTTCTACCTCCTTAACGATTTCTCGTATCAGGTGGTACTTGCACTCTATGCATTTACTTACCTTATGGGCTCGTGGTTCCTTGGAGTTTGCAACTGCACCATTATTATCACAATAAATTATGATAGTTCTGGGCAAACCAGGAATCACATCCAAGTCCATCAGAAAGTTCCTGAGCCACACAGCTTCTTTGGCCGCCTAAGAGGCTGCCATACAGTCAGCTTCCATGGTAGAGTCCACCACGCATTTCTGCTTGACACTCTTCCATACTATGGCTCCACCTCCAAAAGTAAACACAAAACCTGAGGTAGACTTACTGTTATCCCTATCAGATTGGAAATCAGAATCTATGTAACCCACAGGGAGTAATTGGTCTATCCGGTAAACTAACATATAATCCCTAGTCCTTCTCAGGCACTACAATATATGCTTTACCGCAGTCCAATATCCCTGTCCTGGATTACTCTGATATCTACTGACCATGCCCATGGTAAAGCAGATATCTGGTCTCGTACAGAGCATCGCATACATGAGGCTTCCTACTGCCGAAGCATAAGGAACCGCCTTCATCTCCTCTATCTCCTCAGATGATCTAGGACACATCTCCTTAGATAAAGGAACTCCATGCCTGAAAGGTAGAAAACCCTTCTTGGAGTTTTGCATGCTAAAACGATCCAAAATCATGTCTATGTATGAATCTTGGGATAAGTACAACATCCTTTTCTAGCGATCCCTCGATCCCAAGGATGTGTCTCACCTCTCCCAAGTCCTTCATATCAAACTCATTGGACAACCATACCCTTACGTCTGATAACACTTCGATGTTGTCGCCAACCACCAAAATGTCATCTACGTATAGTACAAAAATACCACTACGTTTCCGTCACATCTCTTGTATACACAAGACTCATCCGAACTTTGAATAAATCCATAAGACTGGATTTACCTCCTCAAAACGGATGTTCCAAGACCTCGAAGCTTGTTTCAATCCATAAATGGACCGATTAAGCTTCCATACAAGATGCTCTTTGCCCTTAGCAATGAATCCCTCTGGTTGCTTCATGTAGATGTTTTCCTCAAGACTTCCATTAAGGAAAGCTGTCTTGACATCCATCTATCACACCTCATAATCCATATGAGATGCTATGCATGAGAGCTTTCAGACCTGCCTTGAATCTATAGATTTAATCTCAGTATTCATTGCACTTTGCAAAGATGCTGCATCTATATCTTGGATTGCCTCGTCATATGTCCAGGGATCAGGTTCATGTTCGCCAGGGACCAAATCGGAAGATTCTCCCAAGAACATGAATCTATCAGGCTGTCTCACAACCCTCCCACTACGACGAGGTATCACTTGTGTATCCTCTGTGACACGCGGTGCAGTGACATATGGTATATCCTCTTGTACTGGTGGTACTGAAGTCGGGACTTCCCCTGTCAACTCCACAAGAACAAACCTACTCGTGGGCTTGTGGTTCATCACATAGTCCTTCTCTAGAAATATGGCATTCGTACTAACGATCACCCTCTGATCTCTAGGACTATAAAACAAACCACCCTTCGTTCCCCTGGGATAGTCAACGAACATGCGCATTCATGAGGTTTCAACTTACCGATTCGCCTTCAAAGACATATGCCGACTCCCCATATCCGAATATGTCTTAGACTAGGCTTTCGCCCGGTCCACAACTCTGTGGGAGTAAAAGACACTGATTTAGATGGAACCAAGTTCAGAATGTACACCGTCGTATCTAGAGCATATCCCCAGAATGAATCTGGCAAGTCAGAATAACTCATCATCGATCTAACCATCTCCATAAGAGTCCTCTTCCTTCGCTACGCTACACCATTCTGCTGTGGTGTGCCAGGTGAAGACAATTGGGATTGAATCCCAGCCTCTGATAAGTAATTCCTAAACTCTCCCAAGAGGTATTCACCATTACGATCAAATCGTAGTGTCATCTTGAATAACTGTCTATGAAAAAGACAAAATATTCAAAACTACCTCTTGCCTGGATAGACATAGGACCATACGAATCAGAATGAACCAATTCCAACACATCTTTGGATCTATACCCCTTGGCCTTGAAAGGCCTCTTGGTCATCTTACCCTATCAAGCAAGATTCGCAAGTTGGGAGATCATCCACCACTAATGAACCCAAAGGTCCATCAGCTATCAACCTTTGAATTCTGCTTAGGTTAATATGACCAAGCCTAAGATCCCAAAGATATGTTTGGTTCATTTTCGAAGGTTCTTTTCTCTTATCGGAATTAGAAGATGAGTTATTAACTTTTATTTGCATCGTGGGAGCTTGTGGTTCAAGTTATAAATTTCCTATCTATGTACCTGAATAGATAATGTCCCTATTCCTTTTATAACAAATCTGTCATTAAAAGGAATAAATTATCCATCCATAATTAGAAACCGAAAGCAATTCTTTCTAAATAAAGGTACATAAAGAAAATTCTTAAGAACGAAAAATTTTATTTTTCTCAAAAGATAAATAAAATATCTCCCACTGCAATAGCCACCATCTTCACGGCATTGCCCAAGTAAATGGTAATATCCCCTTTAGCTAGTCGTCAGGTTTCCTGGAACCCCTGCAAAGTGTTGCAGACATGATTAGTGGCTCTCGTATCTACACACCAGGTTACGGTAGATAACACCGCTAACCATGTTTCAACGACTAGACCAAAAGATATACTTTTGTTCTTGCTTCGGATTGGGACAATCCTTCTTCTTATGTCCAGTCTGCTAGTAAGTGAAGTACTTGCCTTTCGGCTTCTTCACTCCTCCCTGAGATCCTCCCACCACCTTTGCTCCACCTTGTTTCTCCTTCTTCTAGCCTTTCGGCTTAGAAGTAGAAACCTTTTTGAGCAACCATGGCTTGAGGACACTCTTTGAAGAGTGTATACTTGTACTTCTTAGCAAATAAGACAATATCTAGATTCTTTCCAATCAACATTATTTGGGTACAGTAAGTTTATTTCCTTTAGTATCATAATAAGTGGACTGAAAGTCATTTTGAAAATCCTAAGAATCACAAAGATCATTACTTTAGATTTCAAATATTATTGATTCCTCAAAACAATAAAATCCCGAAATCAACCAACACCTCATAACACCGAGAATATCGCATGCCATGATAATGTGGACGTATACGAATTCTACATTTGTAAGAGGAGGTTTTACCCATTAATTTTATTATCTTGTCAACCTTACTTTTTGACAAATAAAATTAATAGTTGGTTCCTCTTTGGCCCTACAAATAAAAGCAGTGACTCCGATGGGGAGGATACTTTTTATTTGCATCTAAGTGTGCACCATTACACGATACTAAGGGAATTATTTCGGATTATGTGCCTTACCGATGGGGAAGTACACACGCTCCTAAATAATTTCCTATAACCATTATTTGACTCAGTGATCCGCAAACAAACTCATCCGATGGGGAGGAAGGCACTCAGAGCCGACGCGCAAGTTTGTTGCATCACATGTCAAATTGTAATGGAGGCCGCGGGAATTAATTAAAATATCCCTCTCCCACTTAGTAAATTGAAAATGAGGAATTTTCAAGCACACACAACATGCATATAAAACAAATCAGCAATAAATATGAAAAAATCAGAATTTTTCCAACTATTATGGCATTGTTCTCCAATATGTGTCCCATCGTGTCGCCACCTCGTCCACTCCTCCTACGCCATGTACGAGCCATCTGGAGATCCGAGCCGAGAATAAAACCTATTTTATTTTACATCCATCGATCCTATACTCCTCGAGGGAGTGTACATGAAATCTAGATCGAAAGTAAAATAAAATAAAGAGTGGCTAAACAATGCCGTATTTAATTACAAAAATTAAATACTAATCTAGCCTCGTCAACCCCGAGGATTCAAATAATATACAATCATACACAAACAATCACATACACACATATAGCCATAATAGTCGGATCTTATGCCTGCAACCAAAAAGTTAGCCTACGCACATCCTACTATTATCCGGCATACAAAATATATGAAATGTGCATGAAAGTAACCGAATCCAAAACACACAAAACCGGAAACCGTGGCTCTGATACCAAATGTTGGCAATGTGCTACTCCTTGGAATGCTCATTGGCTCCCATGTCCCCAGATTAAAATTTTCACTAATGAAAACAAATCTGGATGGGATGAGTTTCCTAAGCACAACCAATTCTTCGTCCTGCTAACGACTTGAGCGATCGCTTGAACAAACTAGTTGTCCAAGCAACCAAACTCTTCTAGTCAATTAGCCGCAGAAGAGACGACGGACGGATCGCCGGTTTTTGTGTTTCTTATCGGGGTCCATGATTATACAAATACATACAAATGTAAACTAGTATAATCAACATATACTAACATAAAGAACTTAAGCTAGCATATCAATAAGAACATGCAAAGAACAATAATAAAAGTTATAAAACTTTTATACCTCTTGATCTTCTATCGTATGTCCTAACCTCCTTGTAGACTTCGAGTGGGCGAAGATCCTCCACTAGTTGAAGCATCCTAGATCTTCTTCAATCCAAAGAAAGAAGAACTCTCTTTCCCTTCTTGCTTGAGCCAACCACCAATCCACAAAGGATTGATGCCGCCGGCCCCAAGAATAGAGAGAATAAAATGGAAACAAAACTCATCTCTTATCTAGGACCAACCATCAAGCTCCAAGCATGATGCTTGCCGCCGGTCCAAAGAGAACAAGAAGAGGATGAGAGGAATAGGTTGAGCGCCAACCAAGGTAGAGGGAAAAGATCTAGGAGCCGGCAACACCCTAGGAAGAAGAAGAAGATATCCTCTCCTATAGTTGCCGCCCACTTTCCCCTCCATAACCTAGCCGCCCAACCAAGGAAAGGAAAAATCTAGGGTTTCTTCAAAGAGAAGATGGAATGGAGTATGGAAGCCAACCGAAAGAGAAACACCAAGGGTATGGGCACCGGCCAACACTTGGAGAAAAGAAAGGAAAACAATCCTCCTCCTTGTTGCCGCCCAACCAAGGAGGAAGGAGGAGATCTAGAACCGGCCACTTACCCTAGGAAGAAGAAGAACTCTTCCACAAGTTGCTGCCCACTCTCCTTCCAAACCTTGGCCGCCCAACCCAATGAGCCAAACCCTAATTAGGGTTTCCTCCTTAGGGTTACTTGCCGCCCAAGCAAAGAGAGGCTAAACCCTAATTTCCATCATCCAAAACAACTTCTTCCCCCCAAGCCTAAGCCCCTATTTATAGAACTTAGGAGAAAGTTGGTTATTGATGAGGTAGCCAAAAATATAGGAACTAATTCCCAATTTTCTTGCCACCAAAGGGTAGCAAGGAATTAGTAAATTTTTTCTTCCTATAATCTTGCCGCCCAAGGTGGCAGAGGAAAATTTTTTTTTCACCAATTCTAATCTTAATTTTTTTTAACTAATTCTAATCTTGCCGCCCACCTTATCCAACTTTCCTCTCCCTTTCCTTTCCTTTCCCTCCCCTTTCCTTTCCCTCCCCTTTAATCTCCACCGTCAGTTCTAGGGTTTTAATCTCAACCGTCGGATTTAGAGATTTAATCTCAACCGTCGGTTCTAGGGATTTAATCCAAACTGTCGGATCTAGAGATTTAATTTCCATCATTTGATCTATAGTTCATGAGGTTTATATTAGGCTACGATAGGGACCATGAGGAGGAGTTGGGTCTTGGCCACCCGATGGATCGGAACCACACAAACTTGATCCATCAATGATGTTCCATTCCACTAGAGGATCATCATCGGACTACCTCACCAACCCCCATAAATTAATATGGGCTCCATATATTTTTTGTACATCCATCTCCCCGTGTTTAAGATATCGAATGTCCGTCAATTAATTGATTTACTGACCATCAATTACTTAACATCTAACTCCTCGAGTAGTACCACTCAACCTTATCATCATGTTGACTAAGTCAACCTGCAGGGTTTACATGATGAACCTTATGAGCTCCTCAAGGGGACATCATCAACCTAATATATAGGACACGGATTCCTCCTATAATCAACGGCACACCATGTAAATAATATCACTTCCCAACTTACCGGGCATATTGATTTAATCCATAGAAATCTCACCCTCTGGTAAATCAAAGAAATAAATACTAAGTACATGTGCCCGTTATTATATCGGGATTAAGAGCATGTACAACATAATATCCGAGGTCCGATTCAATTATGCAGTCAGCAATAAATTGAATCACCTCTATGTCGGTCTTGCTCAATACACCTAAGTGTACTTGTGTAACTCTATGTTCAAGATAAAAACAATACCAAGCTACACTACAACCATGCCAATGGTTTGTCCAAAACCATCTATGTTGTGAGCCTCTACTTATATTCTACAAGGGACTGATAACATGATCTTATGTGCCGCACCCAGGCACCATGTTATCTACAATGTAAAATATTAGACAATATGCACACATATAAATATAATGTGCAAACAATGATCATGTGATTCTTATTTCAAAATAAAGATGTCCATACAAAAGAGCTAGGCTTTCAGTATACATCCCAACAAGAAGAAGGATTATCCCAATCCAAAGCTAGAACAAATGTATATCCTTTGGTCCAGTCGTTGAAACATGGTTAGAGGCATTATCTACCGGCACCTGGTGTGTAGATACGAGAGCCACTAATCATATCTACAATACTTTGCAGGGGTTCCAGGAAACCCGACGACTAGCTAAAGGAGATATTACCATTTACTTAGGCAATGCCATGAAGGTGGCGGCTATTGCAGTGGGAGATGTTTTATTTATCTTTTCAGAAAAATAAAGTTTTTGGTTCTTAGAAATTTTCTTTATGTACCTTTATTTAGAAAGAATTGATTTCGGTTTCTAAATCATGGATGGATAATCTATTTCTTTTGATGAAAGATATGTTATAAAAGGAATAGGGATATTATCTATTCAAGTACATAGATAGGAAATTTATAACTTGAACCATGAGATCCCAAGATGCAAATAGAAGTTAATAACTCATCTTCAAATTCCGATAAGAGAAAAGAACCTTCGAAGATGAACCAAACATATCTTTGGGATCTTAGGCTTGGTCATATTAACCTAAGAAGAATTCAAAGGTTGATAGTTGATGGACCTTAGGGTTCATTAGTGGTGGAGGATCTCCCAACCTGCGAATCTTGCATGGAGGGTAAGATGACCAAGAGGTCTTTCAAGGCCAAGGGGTATAGATCCAAAGATGTGTTGGAATTGGTTCATTCTGATTCGTATGGTCCTATGTCTATCTAGGCAAGAGGTAGTTTTGAATATTTCATCTTTTTCATAGACAATTATTCAAGATGGCACTACGACCTGATCGTAGTGGTGAATATCTCTTGGGAGAGTTTAGGAACTACTTATCAGAGGCTGGGATTCAATCCCAATTGTCTGCACCTGGCACACCCCAGCAGAACAGTGTAGCAGAGCGAAGGAATAGGACTCTTATGGAGATGGTTAGATCGATGATGAGTTATTCTGACTTGCCAGATTCGTTCTGGGGATATCCTCTGTTAGTAATATATGAGAGATGTCCTAAGGCAATCGCCTTATGTATGAACCATTTATATGATAAATGATGATTCACTATTTGAGTATACATATTTTATGTATTTGATTGGATCTTAAACTCATTTACTGAATGTCCACGATACGATTCACAGCATGAGAGAATTTGTGATTGGAACACAACTAGTGAGTATCTCTACATGTGTAATTGTGATGTATCGGAATTATCCCTAGTCGATGAATTGATGGATTTGGACACCATCAATTCTGTCGAGACTAGCACGAGGTATACTCCTTGGTGTATCCAAGCAGCTGATTCTCACTAGCTGGAGACATTGTGATGTCCGGAGTTAATCGTGGATGCTAGTTATGGTAACTAGTTCATTGGAGTGACCAGCCGTAAGACTTCATATAATTCTCTGCATATATAGATATGTCAATGAAGTTCTTACTGTGGCTTAAGTGCGATGTTCCTTTGACTTGCGGTATTCAAGTCATCTTGATCATGAAGACTTATGCTTTGACATCTTAAGCAAGCATCTCTGAGGAGATGTGGACCCGGGATGATTGGGTATAAGTCGAAGTGATCGAAGGTGTTTGAATAGCCTATAAAGGATTCACCACTCCTTGCGAGGAGATGTATACCCATGGCCTCTCGTCGGATTGTTACTAAAGTCTTTGGCCAAAGCATTACATGTTTAGAGTAAGGTACTCCTCGATACATGTGCAGTAACTAGAATCCGTAGGACGAGGAAATGATACTTGGGCTAGGTGTGACGTAGTCAGCCTAGTGGGGACTGACACTATAGACCATGTCCTGAACCAAGTGGGTATAAGATGAGTGAAGGGAATGGGGCACGATTCATTCGAGCTACTGAAGGGTTTCAGAAATAGTTCGGGATCAACCGTTGATCTTTTCGGTTAATTGGGGATCATGATGTACTACTAGGTGCCACTCATGATCGTTCTATAATTAATGGTTAATTATAGACGGCCAACATAAACCGAGAACCTATTTGGTCACACGCACAACGAGCGTAATCCAAAGGATTTAAAACGAGCTTGAGAATGGGATTCTCAGACCGAGAGAAACTAGGTTTGGTTTGACCAAATATAAAACGAGCATGAAATCGTTTCAGTCGCAATGGAAGCGTGGATGGGATGCGTCTTATGAAGACGTAATGGATGGACCAAAATGGTTTGGTTCTAATCCAATGGATAAGAATAAACCAAAGGGTTTGGTTTATTTTAAACGAATGAACCAAAAGTTGGTTCGGTTCGTTTTAACTTAAAATAAACCATCATGGTTTGGTTTATTTTAACTTATCTTAATGGAGCGGGTTAACGGGCTTTATGGATATGATCCATTAACCATTAAGAGAATTAGTTCTCTATAAAATAGGGCTTAAACCCTAATCCCAAAACCCTAATCAAGTTGTTGCCGCCCAACATAGAGTTGCCGCCCACCCCTTGTTGGTGAATTCAGCGCCCAACCCTAAGTGCCGCCGCCCAGCCTTTGTGCCGCCGTCCAAGTCATTGCCAGCGACCAAGCTTCAGCCGGTGAACACTCCGGCGACCCTCCGGTGATCCCCTATAGGTTTGGCATCAAGGTGAGGTTTTTCTCTCCTTGTTTTGGCCGGCGCCTACTCCTCCACCAAGCTGTCCAGTTTTCTGGACAGCTTCTTCTCCTCTCGTCGGAGCGTCGTTTGGACGACGGTTAGTGCTCCGACAGCGGCTAACATACCGGGGATTTGATCTCCGGTAATCCTTTGAGGTGGAGGACGAAGGATTCGTCAATCGGTTGACGAATACCTCTCCGGAGAAGCAAGTCTTGAGGACTTGTTTTTAGGTCCGAATTTGGATTCGGATCGTGATCATCTCTCGATCACGTCGTCTTCAACACGAGGCTAGTAACCCATACGAAGACGAAGCTCGTGGCTTGGTGAAGTCATCCCGAGGAGCTCGGCGTGGATACGGATAGAGACGATTCTTACGAGGATCGTTCCGGTTAATGCCGTTCCCGCTACACGTCATACGAAAGGTATAACGTAGTTTAATTTCATTTTATTGCAAATTTTAATTTACAGTTATGTCTACACTTGTTGTAATATGCATGCGTGTGTTGTGTGTGTTGTAATAAATATAGATTTATTATTTTTAATTGCTTCCGCTGTGCTCATGTTTACGAAACATGATCGAACACACACACGCCGCGGTGCCGGAAACCCAACAGTGGTATCAGAGCCCAGGTTGTGTTTCGACATAATCGTAAAATTGGTTTTGCGATAGTCATAATGTATTTCTGGAAATTTTCTAAATTTTGGAAATTTAGAAGTATTTATGGAAATTTTTAAATTTTGGAAAGTCTAGAAGTATTTATGGAAATCTTCCACTTTTGGAAAGTTGAAAGTATTTATGGAAATTGATATTTTCCATAAATAAAATATTTGATTAGATTTGGAAATTTGTTTCCTAATTTAATCTTGATTTGATTTGGGAAATCAAATCTTTAAAATATTTTATTTCCGTAAGTAGTTTTGAAGATTTAGGAAATTGGTTTCCTAAATAGATTTTCCTTAATCAAATAATTCCATGAATAAAATATGTGATTAGATTTGGAAATTTATTTCCTAATTTAATTATGATTTGATTTGGAGAATCAAATCTTAAACATATTTTATTTCCATAAATAGTTATGACATATAAGGAAATATTGTACATGACATAAATTGTATGACATGTAATTGCATTAGATGCATAACATAATGTCATGCGTGTCGTGACATGTAGATGTATGCCATGTATGCCATGCCATGTAGATAATAGTTATTTGCATGCAAAGAGGATGAGACATAAAAACCTTTAAACAATATTAAAGCCTACACCTTCCATTAATATGGTTTGAACCAGAGTTCCGTTTCTTGTTTGGGTTGTTGGACTCTCTCCAAGCCCGGCTCGAACCCGAACATGTTCAAACCATGGAATAGTTTAATACTAATATGGTAAGAGTCAGAGGTCAATCGTTAGCTTTGGTTGTTGGACTCTCTCCAAGCTGGGCTAATTGGTTGAATGGGCTCTAACCATATTAAAACTATTCTTGATTAATGGGTTGGCTTTAACCTGGAGCATCGGCTTGTTGGACTCTCTCCAAGGTCGATGTTAAGGGAGGTGAAGTTGGGTGCTATGCATAAGATGCATACTTGTTAATGTGTTAACAACCCAATGTATGTGTGAACATTCAATTAGTTGATAGCACATTGTGATAGTTGCATATACGTGATATGCAATCGGTATAGATGATACCTACCGTCGTAGCTATGAATGGCTTTTTGGACTCTCTCCAAGGTTGTTCATAACTATGATGGATATCAACCCATTCGGAGATGAACCTACAATCTCCCGAAGTGATTTTGAGGTTTTTGAAATTCGAAAAATGAATGGGATTTATAAATGTATATTGATGCATTTTAAATTGTTTTCTCATATATGCTCGTTTTGTATTTCTAGGTCAATAAATTGGTCATGACGTCTTTGAATTTGTGCACTATTTTGGATTCGAACAAACTGACTGGGCCTAACTTCCTAGACTGGCTTAGAAACCTGAGAATTGTTCTCAAGGCGGAAAAGCTTGCATATGTCCTTGAAGAGCCTCTTCCTGACCGTCCTAAGGATGATGCAACTCCAGACCAAATGTTGGTCTATCAGAAGCATGTGGCAGATTCTGAGCTGGCGAGTTGCATCATGCTAGCGGCGATGGTACCTGAGCTGCAAAAGCAGCATGAGCATATGGATGCTAATACTATGGTCTTCCATCTTCATGAGTTGTTCGATGAGCAAGCGAGATCCGAAAGGTTCGAGGTCTCTAGGCTCCTCTTCACTACGAAGATGCAAGAAGGTTCGTCTGTAGTGCAGTTTGTGCTAAAGATGAATGGGTACATCGAGCGGCTAGCTACCCTCGGTTTTGTGATGGATCATGAGTTAAGTATTGACTTAATTCTGCATTGTTTGCCCAAGAGTTTTTCGCAATTTGTGATGAACTATCGGATGAACAAATTGGAATCCACCATTCCCGAGCTCCTCAATATGCTGAAGACTGTGGAGACTTCTGTGAAGCATGAGGAGAAGGCGGTTCTGTTAGTTGATTCCTCAAAGAAAGGTTCTAAGAGGAAGGCAAAAGAACAGAAGAAAGGAAAGAAAAAGGCAGAACCAGCGCAAAAGGGCACTTGCCATCACTGTGGCAAGGAAGGCCACTAGCGAAGAAACTGCAAGATTTATCTTGAGTCCATGAAGAAGAAGAAGGCATCCGATGCCCCATCCTCTTCAGGTATCTTCATTATTGATTGTCATTCTATTTCCTAAGACACTTGGGTATTGGATACTGGGTGTGGCTCACATATATGTAATGACATACAGGGGCTAAGGAATAGGAGAAGACTTGTCAGAGGGGAGTCAAATTTGCGAGTTGGCAATGGAGCAAAGGTTGCTGCGGTCGCCATCGGAACTTATTTGCTGAAACTCCCTAGTGGACTAGTCTTGGAACTGGACAATTGCTATTATGTTCCTTCTCTAATAAAGAACATTGTTTCTATTTCCTTCTTAAATAGAAATGGTTTCCATTTAACGTTTAGTAACAATTGTTGTTATATAACTTTGAATGGCGTACTTTATGGAACTGGAACTTTGAGTAATGGCATTTATACGTTGGACGTATCCAGTGACATTTTCAATATCGAAGCGAGCAACACGCGTGCTCAAAAGGATAATCACATAGACTCCTATATGTGGCATTGTCGTCTTGGCCATATAAGCAAGAAACGCATGTCCGAATTACACCGATGTGGAATTCTGGAATCGTTTGAATTGGATTCATACGATACATGCGAATCATGCTTAAAAGGCAAGATGACTAAGTTACCTTTTACTGGAAAGGGTGAACGAGTGGGAGAGTTACTAGGTCTAGTACATACTGATGTATGTGGACCTATGTCAACTCAAGCTTTAGGAGGCTATAGCTACTTCATAACCTTCACCGATGATCACTCACGGTTTGGGTATGTGTTCTTGATGAAACACAAGTCTGAAGCCTTTGAAAGGTTCAAAGAATTCAGAAATGAAGTAGAGAAACAACATGACAAAAGTATTAAAATACTTCGATCGGATCGAGGTGGTGAATACTTAAGTCAAGAGTTTCTTGATTATCTAAGAGACAATGGCATATTGTCTCAATGGACTCCGCCCTATACACCACAGCATAATGGTGTATCTGAGAGACGTAACCGGACCTTGTTGGACATGGTCAGGTCAATGATGAATCATGCGACTCTTCCCAAGTCCTTTTGGGGTTATGCACTTCAGACAGTTGTTTACTTGTTAAACAGAATGCCTACCAAGGTAGTCTCAACTACTCCATATGAGATATGGAATGGTAAGAAACCTCATGTATCTTACTTGAAGATATGAGGTTGTCCTGCTTATGTGAAGCGGACTGTATCAGACAAACTGGATGCTAAGTCTGATAAATGTCTATTTATTGGATACCCTAAGGAAACAAGGGGTTACCAATTCTATCATCTTGTGGAACAAAAGGTGTTTGTTTCAAGGCATGCTGTGTTTCTAGAGAAAGAGTTTCTCTTGCAAGAAAACAGTGGGAGTGTCGTCGAGCTTGAGGAGGCACGAGAGACTCAAATAGACATTGATGAGATACCTGGTGTAGCACATCAGCCGACAACTCATAGTGATGAGCAATCGGCTGGACCTATTGTAACACCACATCTTCGTAGATCTGGAAGAACACGCAATATTCCTGAGAGATATGGATTTCTCATAAGTGAATCGAACGACGTGTTACTCATTGATGATGAGGAGCCTACCAGTTATGAAGAAGTGCTGACAAGTTCAGAAAGGGATAAGTGGCTTGGTGCCATGAAGTCGGAAATGGATTCCATGTACGAAAACCAAGTTTGGAACTTGGTTGACCCACCTGAAGGCATAAAGCCTATAGGGTGCAAGTGGGTTTTCAAGAAGAAAACCGACATGGATGGTAATGTGATTACCTATAAGGCTAGATTGGTGGCAAAAGGATATCGTCAAAAGCAAGGTGTTGATTATGACGAAACCTATTCGCCTGTAGCTATGCTTAAATCCATTCGGATGCTCCTGGCCATAGCGGCTCATTATGATTATGAGATATGACAAATGGATGTGAAAACAACTTTCCTTAATGGAAACCTGCTCGAGGAAGTGTATATGATACAGCCTGAGGGTTTCACATCGGTTGATAAAACCAAGGTATGCAAATTGCGACGATCCATTTATGGATTGAAGCAAGCATCCAGGAGCTGGAATATCCGTTTTGATGAGACGATCAAAAAGTTTGATTTCTCACAAAATCCAGACGAACCTTGTGTGTACAAGAAGGTTAGTGGGAGTGCAGTCGTGTTCCTAGTATTGTATGTCGATGACATATTACTTATAGGAAACGATGTGTTAATCTTACAGTCAGTGAAGGTTTGGTTATCCAAGACATTCTCCATGAAAGACCTGGGAGAAGCAACCTACATCCTTGGGATTAAGATCTATAGAGATAGATCGAAACGGTTGCTTGGTCTTTCGCAGTCTACATATATAGACCGAGTGCTAAAGAGGTTTAGCATGTCGGAATCCAAGAAAGGTTATCTGCCCATCAGGCATGGGGTACACCTTTCAAAGTCTATGTGTCCGCGCACAGAAGACGAGAGGATTTGCATGAGTAAGATTCCCTATGCATCCGCAATAGGATCTATCATGTATGCTATGTTATGTACGAGGCCCGATGTATCGTATGCTCTGAGTGTCACGAGAAGATACCAGTCTGATCCAGGAATGGATCATTGGGCGGCTGTTAAGACGATCCTTAAGTACTTGAGAAGAACTAAGGATGTGTTCCTAATATATGGAGAAGGGGACATGGTGATACGCGGGTATACGGATGCCAGCTTCCAGACAGACAAGGATGATTCCAGGTCTCAGTCTGGATACGTGTTCACCTTGAATGGGGGCGCAGTGAGTTGGAAAAGTTCCAAACAAGAGACTGTAGCGGATTCTACCACTGAGGCAGAATATATTGCAGCTTCGGAAGCAGCAAAGGAAGCAGTTTGGATCAAGAAGTTCGTTCATGAACTTGGTGTGATTCCGGCCATTGTTGAAGCAATACCGGTCTACTGCGACAACAATGGAGCAATTGCACAGGCGAAAGAGCCAAGGTCTCATCAACGATCCAAACATGTGTAGCGCTATCATCTTATCAGAGAGATCATCAGTAGGAACGAAATACAAATCGAGAAAATTCCCACTGAAAGGAACTTAGCGGATCCCTTGACTAAAGCATTACCTCAAAGCAAGTTTGAGGGTCATGTTAGAGACTATGGTATTGGATACCGTAGCGATTGGCATTAGGCCAAGTGGGAGTCTGTTAGTAATATATGAGAGATGTCCTAAGGCAATCGCCTTATGTATGAACCATTTATATGATAAATGATGATTCACTATTTGAGTATACATATTTTATGTATTTGATTGGATCTTAAACTCATTTACTGAATGTCCACGATACGATTCACAGCATGAGAGAATTTGTGATTGGATCACAACTAGTGAGTATCTCTACATGTGTAATTGTGATGTATCGCTTATCCTAGTCGATGAATTGATGGATTTGGACACCATCAATTCGCCGAGACTAACGAGGTATACTCCTTGGTGTATCCAAGCGGTGATTCTCACTAGCCTGGAGACATTGTGATGTCCGGAGTTAATCGTGGATGCTAGTTATGGTAACTAGTTCATTGGAGTGACCACCGTAGTAAGACTTCATATGGTTCTCTGCATATATAGATATGTCAATGAAGTTCTTACTGTGGCTTAAGTGCGATGTTCCTTTGACTTGCGGTATTCAAGTCATCTTGATCATGGAGACTTATGCTTTGACATCTTAAGCAAACATCTCTAAGGAGATGTGGACCCGGGAGGATTGGGTATAAGTCGAAGTGATCGAAGGTGTTTGAATAGCCTATAAAGGATTCACCACTCCTTGCGAGGAGATGTATATCCATGGCCTCTCGTCGGATTGTTACTAAAGTCTTTGGCCAAAGCATTACATGTTTAGAGTAAGGTACTCTTCGATACATGTGGAGTAACTAGAATCCGTAGGACGAGGAAATGATACTTGGGCTAGGTGTGACGTAGTCAGCCTAGTGGGGACTGACACTATAGACCATGTCCTGAACCAAGTGGGTATAAGATGAGTGAAGGGAATGGGGCACGAATCATTCGAGCTGCTGAAGGGTTTCAGAAATAGTTCGGGATCAACCGTTGATCTTTTCGGTTAATTGGGGATCATGATGTACTACTAGGTGCCACTCATGATCGTTCTATAATTAATGGTTAATTATAGACGGCCAACATAAACCGAGAACCTATTTGGTCACACGCACAATGAGCGTAATCCAAAGGATTTAAAACGAGCTTGAGAATGGGATTCTCAGACCGAGAGAAACTAGGTTTGGTTGGACCAAACATAAAGCGAGCATGAAATCGTTTCAGTCGCAATGGAAGCGTGGATGGGCTGCGTCTTATGAAGACGTAATGGATGGACCAAAATGGTTTGGTTCTAATCCAATGGATAAGAATAAACCAAAGGGTTTGGTTTATTTTAAACGAATGAACCAAAAGTTGGTTCGGTTCGTTTTAACTTAAAATAAACCATCATGGTTTGGTTTATTTTAACTTATCTTAATGGAGCGGGTTAACGGGCTTTATGGATATGATCCATTAACCATTAAGAGAATTAGTTCTCTATAAAATAGGGCTTAAACCCTAATCCCAAAACCCTAATCAAGTTGTTGCCGCCCAACATAGAGTTGCCGCCCACCCCTTGTTGGTGAATTCGGCGCCCAACCCTAAGTGCCGCCGCCCAGCCTTTGTGCCGCCGTCCAAGTCATTGCCGGCGACCAAGCTTCAGCCGGTGAACACTCCGGCGACCCTCCGGTGATCCCCTATAGGTTTGGCATCAAGGTGAGGTTTTTCTCTCCTTGTTTTGGCCGGCGCCTACTCCTCCACCAAGCTGTCCAGTTTTCTGGACAGCTTCTTCTCCTCTCGTCGGAGCGTCGTTTGGACGACGGTTAGTGCTCCGACAGCGGCTAACATACCGGGGATTTGATCTCCGGTAATCCTCTGAGGTGGAGGACGAAGGATTCGTCAATCGGTTGACGAATACCTCTCCGGAGAAGCAAGTCTTGAGGACTTGTTTTTAGGTCCGAATTTGGATTCGGATCGTGATCATCTCTCGATCACGTCGTCTTCAACACGAGGCTAGTAACCCGTACGAAGACGAAGCTCGTGGCTTGGCGAAGTCATCCCGAGGAGCTCGGCGTGGATACGGATAGAGACGATTCTTACGAGGATCGTTCCGGTTGATGCCGTTCCCGCTACACGTCATACGAAAGGTATAACGTAGTTTAATTTCCTTTTATTGCAAATTTTAATTTACGGTTATGTCTACACTTGTTGTAATATGCATGCGTGTGTTGTGTGTGTTGTAATAAATATAGATTTATTATTTTTAATTGCTTCCGCTGTGCTCATGTTTACGAAACATGATCGAACACACACACGCCGCGGTGCCGGAAACCCAACATCCTCTAGATACGACGGTATACATTCTGAACCTGGTTCCATCTAAATCAGTGCCTTCTACTCCCACAGAATTGTGGACTGGGCGAAAGCCTAGTCTAAGACATATTCATATATGGGAGTCCAGCACATGTGCTGAAGGCAGATACTGTTAAGTTGGAACCTCGTACAGAAGTACGCATTTTCATTGGCTATCCCAGGGAAACGAAGGGTGGTTTGTTTTAAAGTCCTAGAGATCAGAGGGTGATCATTAACACGAACGCCAAATTTCTAGAGGAAGACTATGTGATGAGCCACAAGCCCAAGGGTAAAATTGTTCTGGAGGAGTTAAAAAGGAAAGTCACTTCTTTAGTACCACCGGTACAAGAGGACATACCACATGTCACTGCACTGCGTGTCACAGAAGATACACAGGTGATACCTCGTCGTAGTGGGAGGGTTGTTAGGCAACCTGAGAGATTCATGTTCTTGGGAGAATCTTCTGATTTGGTCCCTGACGAACATGAACCTGATCCCTGGACATATGACGAGGCAATCCAAGATATAGATGCAGCATCTTTGCAAAGTGCAATGAATACTGAGATTGAATCTATAGATTCAAGTCAGGTCTGAAAGCTCTCATGCATAGCATCTCATATGGATTATGAGGTATGATAGATGGATGTCAAGACAGCTTTCCTTAGTGGAAGTCTTGAGGAATCCATCTATATGAAGCAACCAGAGGGATTCATTGCTAAGGGAAAAGAGCATCTTGTATGTAAGCTTAATCGGTCCATTTATGGATTGAAACAAGCTTTGAGGTCTTGAAACATCCACTTTGATGAGGTAAATCTAGACTTATGGATTTATTCAAAGTCCGGATGAGTCTTGTGTATACAAGAGATGTGACGGAAACGTAGTGGTATTTCTTATACTATACATAGATGACATTTTGATAGTTGGCAACAATATCGGAATGTTATTGGACGTAAGGGTATGGTTGTCCAAACAATTAGATATGAAGGACTTGGGAGAAGCAGGTCACAACCTTGGGATCAAGGTTGTTGTGCTTATCCCTAGCTTCATACATAGACATGATTTTAGATCGTTTTAGCATGCAAAACTCCAAGAAGGGTTTTCTACCTTTCAGGCATGGAGTTCCTTTATCTAAGGAGATGTGTCCTAGATCATCTGAGGTGATAAAGGAGCTGAAGGCGGTTCCTTATGCTTCGGCAGTAGGAAGCCTAATGTATGCTATGTACGAGACCAGATATCTACTTTGTCGTAGGCATGGTCAACAGATATCAGAGTAATCCAGGATAGGGACATTGGACTGCGGTAAAGCATATATTGTAGTGCCTGAGAAGGACTAGAGATTATATGCAAGTTTACCGGGCATACCAATTACTCCCTGTGGGTTACATGGATTCGGATTTCAAATCAGATAGGGATAACAATAAGTCTACCTCAGGTTTTGTGTTTACTTTTGGAGGTGGAGCCATAGTATGGAGGAGTGTCAAGCAGAAATGCGTGGCAGACTCCACCATGGAAGCTGAGTATGTGGCAGCCTATGAGGAAGCCAAAGAAGCTGTATGGCTCAGGAACATCCTGATGGACTTGGATGTGATTCCTGGTTTGCCCAGAAATATCACAATTTATTGTGATAATAATGGTGCAGTTGCAAACTTGAAGGAACCACAAGCCCATAAGCTAAGTAAATGCATAGAGTGCAAGTACCACCTGATACGAGAAATTGTAAAGGAGGTAGAAGTTGTTGTCGCCTAGATTGCATCAGAGGATGACCTGGTAGACCCTTTCACTAAGGCCCTTCTAGCGAGAGCTTTGATAGGCATGTGGAGGGAAGGGAAATCAGATGTATGGCAGTATGAGGGCAGCATAGTCTTTTAGTATAAGTGGGAGATTGTTGGGATGTATACTGAAAGCCTAGCTCTTTGGTATGAACATTTTATTTTGAAATAAGAATCACATAATCATTGTTTGCACTTTATATTTATATATGTGCATATTGTCTAATACTTTACATTGTAGATAACATGGTGCTTGTGTGTGGCACAGAAGATCATTTTATCAGTCCCTTGTAGAGTATAAGTAGAGGCTCACAACAAAGATGGTTTTGGACAAACCATTGGCATGGTTGTAGTTTAGCTTGGTATTGTTTTGTCTTGAAAATAAAGTTACACTAGTACACTTAGGTGTATTGAGCAGGACCGACATAGAGGTGATTCAATTTATTGCTGACTACAT
Source organism: Wurfbainia villosa (assembly GCA_025175895.1). NCBI lineage: Eukaryota > Viridiplantae > Streptophyta > Magnoliopsida > Zingiberales > Zingiberaceae > Wurfbainia > Wurfbainia villosa. The sequence continues at coordinate 28,130,982 of CM045992.1, read as the reverse complement.
AATTGAATCGGACCTCGGATATTATGTTGTACATGCTCTTAATCCCGATATAATAACGGGCACATGTACTTAGTATTTATTTCTTTGATTTACCAGAGGGTGAGATTTCTATGGATTAAATCAATATGCCTAGTAAGTTGGGAAATGATATTATTTACATGGTGTGTCGTTGATTATAGGAGGAATCCGTGTCCTATATATTAGGTTGATGATGTTCCCTTGAGGAGCTCATAAGGTTCATCATGTAAACCCTGCAGGTTGACTTAGTCAACATGATGATAAGGTTGAGTTGTACTACTTGAGGAGTTAGATGTTAATTAATTGATGGTCAGTGAATCAATTAATTGACGGACATTCGATATGTTAAACACGGGGAGATGAATGTACAAATAATATATGCAACCCATATTAATTTATGGGGGTTGGTGAGGTAGTTCGATGATGATCCTCTAGTGGAATGGAACATCATTGATGGATCAAGTTTGTGTGGTTCCGATCCATCGGGTGGCCAAGACCTAACTCCTCCTCATGGTCCCTATCGTAGCCTAATATAAACCTCATGAAGTCTAGATCAAATGATGGAAAACAAATCTCGAGATCCGACGGTTGGGATTAAATCCCTAGAACCGACGGTGGAGATTAAATCTCTAGATCCGACGGTTGGGATTAAATCCCTAGAACCGACGGTGGAGATTAAATCTCTAGATCCGACGGTCGGGATTAAAACCCTAGAACCGACGGTTGAGATTAAATCTCTAGATCCGACGGTTGGGATTAAAACCCTAGAACCGACGGTTGAGATTAAATCTCTAAATCCGACGGTTGAGATTAAAACCATAGAACCGACGGTGGAGATTAAACCAAGTCTTAAACCTAACTCTATAAAAGGGTGGCTTAGGGTGGGCGACAAGGGGTTGATGTTGGATGATGGATGCTAAGGAGATTAGGGTTTTGCCTAGCATTGCTTGGGCGGCAAGAAACCCTAAGGAGGAAACCCTAATTAGGGTTTGGCTCCTTTTGGTTGGGCGGCCAAGGTAAGGAATTAGAGTGGGCGGCAAAACATGGAAGAAGAGTTTTCTTCTTCTTCCTAAGGATGGTCGGTCCCTACCTTCTACCCTCTACCTTGGTCGGTGCTCATTCTATTCTTCTTCCCCTCTTCCAAAGTCGGCACATAGAAGATGGTTTTCAAAGAGATTAGGGTTTTGCCTTTGCTTTGGTTGGGCGGCAAGAAATCCTAGGTTAGGGTTTGGTTGGGCGGCTAGGGTTGGCAATGAGAGTGGGTGGCAACTATAGGAGAGGATCTCTTCTTCTTCCTAGGGTGTGGCCGGTCCCTAGATCTCTTCCTTCCACATTGGTCGGGGCTCAACTGAATTCCCTTTCTCCTCTTCACTCCATCTTGGCCGGCGGCACCAAAACTAGGGTTTGTACCTAGTTCGGTTCCTTGGTTGTTTCCATTATGTTCTCTCTATTCTTGGGGCTGGCAGCATCTATTCTTTATGAATTGGTGGTTGGCTCGAGCAAGAAGGGAAAGAGAGTTCTTCCTTCTTTGGATTGAAGAAGATCTATGAAGCTTCAACTTGTGGAGGATCTTCGCCCACACGAAGTCTACAAGGAGGTTAGGACATACGATAGAAGATCAAGAGGTATAAAAGTTTTACAACTTTTATTATTGTTCTTTGCATGTTCTTATTTGATATGCTAGCTTATGTTCTTTATGTTAGTATATGTTGATTATACTAGTTTACATTTGCATGTATTTGTATAATCATAGACCCCGATAAGAAACACAAAAACCGGCGATCCGTCCGTCATCTCTTCCGCGGCTAACCGACTCGAAGAGTTGTGTTGCTTGAACAACTAGTTTGTTCAAGCGATCGCTCAAGTCGTTAGCACGACGACGAATTGGTTGTGCTTAGGAAACTCATCCCATCCAGATTAGTTTTCATTAGTGAAAATTTTAATCCGGGGACATGGGAGCCGATGTGCCTTCCGAGGATTAGCACATAGCCAACAGCAGTTGCAAACTCGAAGGAACCATGAGCCCATAAGTCACGTAAACACATAGAGCGCAAGTACCACCGGATATGAGAGATCATAAAGCGAGGAGAAGTTTTTGTCGCCAAGATTGCATCAGAGGATAACCGGACAAATCCTTTCACTAAGGCCCTTCCAGCGAGATCTTTTGATAGGCATGTGGAGGAAATGGGAATCATATGTATGGCAGTTTGATGGCAGCATAGTCTTTTAGTATAAGTGGGAGATTATTGGGATGTATACTGAAAGCCTAGCTTTTGTATGAATATTTTATTTTGAAATAAGAATAACATGATCATTGTTTGCATATTTATAGTTATGTATATTGTCTAATACTTTACATTGTAAATAACATGGTGTGTAGTGTCACACAGAAGATCATATTATCAGTTCCTTGTAGAGTATAAGTAGAGGCTCACAACCAAGATGGTTTTGGACAAACCATTGGCATGGTTGTAGTGTAATTTGGTATTGGTTTATCTTGACCATAGAATTACACAAGTACACTTTGTGTGTATTGAGCAAAACCGACTTAGAGGTGATTAAATTTTTTGCTGACTACATAATTGAATCAGATCTCGGATATTAAGGTGTACATGATCTTAATCCCGATATAATAACATGCACATGTACTTAATATTTATTTCTTTGATTTATCAATGGGCGAGATTTATGGGTTAAATCGATAGGCCCGGTAGGTTGGTAAATAATATTATTTACATGGTGTGTCATTGATTATAGGAGGAAACCGTATCCTTTGTATTAGGATGATGATGTCCCCTTGAGGAGCTCATAAGGATCATCATGTAAATCCTACAGGTGGACTTGGTCCAGCATGATGATAAGGTTGAGTGGTACTACTCATGAAGTTATATGTTAATTAATTAATTATCAGTAAATTAATTAATTAATGGACATTTGATATCTTAAACCCGGGAAGATATTTGTACAATTAATATATGAAGCTCATATTTATTTATGGGGGTTGGTGAGGTAGATCAATGATGATCACTTTAGTGGAATGGATCATCATTAATGGATTGGGCTCAGATCCATTGGGTGGCCAAGATCCAACTCCTCCACATGGTTGTAGCCTAATATAAAACCCTCATGAAACCTAGATCTATATAAGTGGTTGGAGAGGCTTGCGCGTGTTTAAGGTTTTTGGTTCAAGGGTTGGCTTGGGCAGCAAGATTTTTGGAGAGGCTAGGGTTTGGAGTTGGCATTGAGAGGCTTGGGCGGCACAAGGAATTAGGGTTTTCCTAGGGTTTCCTTTTCTTCCTCTCTATTGGCCGGCGGCAACAAGCTTCTTCCTCTCCACTTGGCCGACAGCAACCTCCACCCATTCCCTCTCTTTTGGACGGCGGCAAGAGTTAGGGTTTCTTCTCTTGGAGCTCTTTGCTAGTGCCCACACTCTCTCTCTCTCCTTAGGGCCGGCGGATACCAAGCTTGGTGGTTGGTGGTTGGCACAAGAAAGGAGAAGAAAGGGGCTTTGGTTATCTTCCTTTGTTCGGAGCAAACAAGTAAAGGAAGATACGCAATCTAGGAGGCTTCAACTCTTGGAGGATCGTTGCCCACACAACGTTCAAGCGGAGGATAGGTCATACAATAGAAGATCAAGAGGTAAACAAGAGGTATAATCTTGTTTGTTTTGATTTTAGTTCTTTTGTATCATGTATGTGGTTAATTTACTTGGACCCTGATGATAAACACAAAAACTGGTGATCCATTCATCATCTATTCTGCGGCTAATCGAGGAAAAGAGTTAGGTTGCTTGAACAGCAAGTTTGTTCAAGCGACGACTCAAATCGAGAAGCACGATAATGAATCAGTTGCTTGGGTAATCCTTTTTCATTCAGATTAAATTTTTTTAATCCGAGGATGCGAGATAGGATCACCATGCACAAGGAACCAAAGCGGGAAGCAATTCCTCACAACCACCATGAATTTTCCTATCCTAAAACCCCACAACAAAATGGTCTAGTCGAGCGGAAAAATAGAACCTTACAAGAAGCTGCTAGAACCATGTTGAATGATTACAAACTACCAGATAATATTTGGGCAGAAGCCATTAGTACGACTTGTTATGTCGAAAATAGAATCCTAATGGTGAAGAGGCACCTTAAGACCTCATACAAAACCTACCATGATAAAGTTCCTAACATTAAATACTCTAAGGTATTTGGATGTAAGGTACCTATCCTAAACACTAAGGACTACCTAGGAAAATTCACATCCAAAACCTACACTGGAATCTTCTTAGGATATTCAACTATGAGTAGAGCCTATAGAGTATATAACAATGATGTCCTTAGAATTGAGGAAACCATTAATGTAGTGTTCGACGAAGTAACTGAACCCACCAAACCTGTAGTGAAACCAACTAACGAACCGATTCATACCTGACTCGACTCTGACCTCAAAATCGAGTCTAGTATTAATCCTAACTCAAGTCTGTCTAGGATTCAATCAAGTCATCCTATCGACCAAGTGATAGGTTATCCTAACCCAAGTCAGTCTAGAATTCAATCAAGTCATCCTATCGACCAAGTCATAGGTGATCCTAGCCTAGTGGTTCGAACTAGAGCGTCATATCGAAACCTTAGTTAAATTTCCTTGATTTCGAAAATTGAACCCAAGTCAATTGAACAAGTTCTTCTTAATCCCGATTGGATTATTGCAATGCAAGAAGAGCTAGCTCAATTTACTAGGAACAAAGTTTGGGAATTAGTACCACCACATAAAGATAAATCAATTATTGGAACAAGATGGGTCTTCCGAAACAAACTTGATGACAAAGGTGAAGTAGTTAGAAACAAACCTAGATTAGTTGCTAAAGGGTTTAGTCAAGTAGAAGGGTTAGATTACGATGAAACCTATGCCCCCGTAGCTAGATTAGAATCCATCAAAATGTTGTTGGCGCACGCTGCACATCGAGGATTCAAGTTATTTCAAATGGATGTTAAGTCAGCATTTTTTAATGGGCTTATTAAGGAAGAAGTATACGTTAGCTAACCCCTAGGATTCGAAAGACTAGACAAATACAACCATGTCTTTAAACTCAAGAAAGCTTTATATGGACTAAAACAAGCTCCTAGAGGTTGGTATGAGAGGCTTTCTGTGTACCTTAAGTCTAAGGGGTTTAGCCAAGGCTTAGTCGACCGAACCCTTTTCGTAAAAACCATAGTCAAAGAAATTTTTATAGCCCAAATTTACGTAGATGACATAATCTTTAGAAGCACTAACTCAATCCTACTAAACGAGTTTATTTCACTAATGGAAAGTGAATTTGAAATGAACTTAATAGGAGAATTAAATTTCTTTCTAGGATTACAAATTAAACAAACTAAGGAAAGAATCTATTTACATCATCAAAAATTTGCTAAGGAATTAATTAACCGATTCGGAATGAAAAATGCTAAAATCATTAATACACCCATGGCAACAAACGTTAATATAGGAGAAGATGTAGACGGAAAACCTATTGATCTAAAATACTATAGGAGCGCCATAGGGAGTCTCCTTTACTTATCTGCGAGTCGACTCGACATACTATTCGTAGTAAGTATGTGTTCAAGGTTCCAAACCTGTGCTAAGGAGTATCACCTAACATTAGTTAAGCGTATCCTTACGTATCTAAAGGGCACGCTAAGCGTAGGTATTTAGTACCCTAGATCTACCTAGTTTGAACTAATCTGCTACTCTGACTCGGACTATACCGGTAGTAAAATCAATAGAAAGAACACGAGTGGTTGCTGTCAACTTCTCGGCTCGAGTCTAGTGATTTGGTGCAGTAGGAAGCAACACTGTATTGCCTTATCTACCACCGAAGCCGAATATGTCGCAATGGGTGAGTGTGTGGCTCAGCTTCTTTGGATGAAGCACACTCTCCAGGACTTCAACGTGAAATTCAACAATATTAAAACTCACATAGATAATATTAGCTCAATCAACTTGACCAAGAACCCTATATGACACTCTAGGACCAAATATATAGAGGTTAAACACCACTTCATTCGAAAACATGTAGCTAACGGAACAATACAACTCGAATACGTGGAATCCAAGTCGAACTTAGTCGATCTCTTTACCAAACCACTACCCGAAGCTAAATTTAGTCTACTAAGATGAAAATTGGGCATGTGCATAATAGAGTAGGATTTATAAATTTTTATATACTCTAGTATTTACTTTTCATGTTAATAGAACTAGCTTAGGGTTTACCCTAGATATCATGTGCCTATAGATTTAAGGAGCCAACACATCTCACAACACATAGGACTAATGTATTTGTGTACTTAGCCACGTAGATGGGTGTGAGATGTTAGTACCTTACTCCTGGTTCCAGATGTAGATCTAGTGCATTGACATGAACTACGGAGTATAATTATCTAAACTAACCAACTCTAATCAGGACTTGTTGATTATTTCATATCAATCAAGTCAAATAGAGTTGAACATACAAATAGATGAGCTTATGTTTCAACTACTATTTTCAAAATTTATTTGGAACATGCTTGGACTTAAAACTAAATTCAAAAAATATGTTTTAAAAAACCCCCCACTCTTTTCAATTTATGTCAAAAGGGGGAGAAAAGTCCAAAGTTAAGGGATCAATTTTTTTATTTGATCAATTTTTTTTTATAACTTAACTTATTACATCTTTATCCCAAGTTAAGTAAATGCTTACTTAACTTACCTTTTAAAACTTAACCTTTAAATTGAAAAAGGGGAGAAAGGCGAAGGTTAAGTAATAAAAAATTAGTTTTTGATTACTTAACTTTAACTTATTTAAACAATAGGACATTGTTAAGTAATTTCGATTACTTAAACTCTTCTTAAAGTAGCAAACATCAAGGGGGAGGGTTAAGACATCTTTTTCAAGTACTCACCCTCGTCAAGGGGGAGGATTCCTCAAGGGGGAGCACTTGAAAAAAAGTTTTTTTTTCATACTCAACTTATGAAGTCAAGTATACTCTTTAAGATTTTATATTCATCCTTCATAATAGTCATTTCACTTAATACATACAATTTATTTCCTTAACTCTGTGTGGATTTTCCATAGATCAAAAAGGGGGAGATTGTTGGTGCAGTATGCACCTAAGTCGAACCTAAGTTTTGATTATAGAAAAAGATACAAAGTTAAGACCATATTATTATCTCATGAGCTGAATCAAGTATGTAGGAATGCTAAGTTAAGTTGAAGGTGAGCGACACCCGGAGGGAACCGTGGTGGTCGGGCGACACTGGGAGGGCTTCGGAGGGAGATGAAGTCCTCAGGTGGAGACCAGAGGTGAAGCTACAATCACAAATGTAAGCTCAAGTTAAGCTCGTATGTACGAGCGTAAGTAAGGTCGTGTCCTCCCATATGGGGATGTCCTTAGGCGACAATCCGACAAAGACTTCCCATGGAAGGTCTAAGTCAAGATCGGATGGTAAATGACCACCAAATTTACTTATATTAACTACATTTTCGAGCTAACTCTTTATTACAACTGGAAACCCTAGCAACACTCGACTGTCGACTGTTGATAGTCGATTGCTGCCTCTATCAGTTGACTGATAGAGTTGATCAGTCGACTGATGTTCAAATTCCAATCTCGAGGAGAGTCAAAACCTCACCCCCTTATCTTAGGGTGAGGTGGATTTTGAAGATTCATCTCAACGATTAGGGTTTCTCAAGGCTATAAAAGAAGGGGTTATCCACACCATTTTCATCATTCTAAGAACCTCCAAGTGCTTCCGATATGCTACGACTCTCTGACACTCCTACGATGATGAAGCGCTGTTGAAACAATGACAACAAGAGCTCAATCTTCTCATTTACAAGTCGTCAGTAAAAGTCTTCTTAGAGTTCAATCATTCCATGTAATTCTTGGTTTTATTATCGTCCTTTTATCATAACGAGGAGAGGGGGAGTGTCCATCTACCTTAATCTTTTTTGTGCTTTTGTAATCGTCTACTCTTACCTCCAACGAGGAGGAGTACTTTAGTGATTTTCCCTCCGTACATGGCCGAGGACCACTAGGGACTTGGATTAGCAGGTGAAAGGCTGTGAACCAAGTAAAAAATGATTTGCATACTTTACATTCCGTTGCATTTTACTCTTATCGCTTATCGAATCGACAAATGAACAAAGAATTTGTTTTGCACTATTCACCCCCCCTCTAGTGCTCATATCAATCCAACATAAGGGTGGGCGGCGCCAAGGAGGGGCGGCGACAACAAGAGATGAAGAGGAGGAGGTGGTTGCTAGGGTTTCCAAAACCTTAACTTGTCCGCGAAATATTTCTCCACCCTCTTATTTATAGAACACATGTTCCTTGACCATCAAGAAACCTTAATGATCATTGGTTCATGACCAAAAACCGTTAACCTGCTCCAATAACTTAAGTTAAAATAAACCAAACCACGTTAGTCTATTTTAAGTTAAAACGAACTGAACCAACTTTGGATCATTCGTTTAAAACAAACCAAACCCCATTGGTTTATTTTCCACCATTGGATATGAATCAAACTGATTTGGTTCATTGATCATGTCTTCATAAGACTCGGCCCATCTATGCTTCCGATGCGACTGAAACAATTTCATGCTCACTCCATCTTTGGTCCAACCAAACCAAGTCTCTCTCGATCATAGAATCTCATTCTCAAACTCATTTTAAATCTTTTGGATAACACTCATAGTGTGTCTGACCAAATAGGTTATCGGTTTATGTTGGTCGGCTATAATTAACCATTAATTATAGAATGATCATGAGTGGCACATAGTAGTACATCATGATCTCCAATTAACCGAAAAATCAACGGTTGATCCCAAAAACTTTTCTAAAACCCTTCAGCAGCTACACTGAATTGTGTCTCATTCCTTTCACTCATCGTATACCCACTTGGTTCAGGACCTGATCTATTGTGTCAGTCCTCACCAGGTTGACTACGTCACACCTAGCCCAAGTATTTACTTCCTCATCCTGTGGATTCTAGTTACTGCATATGTATCCAAGAGTACCATACTATAAACATGTAATGCTTTTGCCAAAGACTTTAGTAATAACCAGACGAGATGCCATAGAGTATACATCTCCTCGCAAGGAGTGGTGAATCCTCTGTTGGCTACTCAAACACCTCAAGCAGTACTTCGATTTATGACCAATCATGGAGGGTCCACATCTCCTTGGAGATTCTTACTTAAGATGTCAAAGCATAAGTCTCCATGACCAAGATGTCTTGAATATCTCAAATCGAAGGAATATCGCACTTAAGCTACAAAAAGGACTTCATTGACATATCTGTATATGTAGAGAACCATATGAAATCTTATAGCTGGTCACTCCAATAAACTAGTTACCATAACTAGCATCCACGATCAACTCCGGACATCCCAATGTCTCTAGCTAGTGAGAAATAACTGCTTGGATAAACCAAAGAATATACCTCGTGCTAGTCTCAACAGAATCGATGGCGTTCGTATGCATCTATTCATTGACTAGGGATAATTCCAATACATCATAATTACACATGTAGAGAAACTCACTAGTTGTGATCCAATCACAAATTCTCTCATGTTGTGAATAGTATTGCGAACATCCAGTAAATGAGTTTAAGATCCAATCAAATACATAAAAATATGTATACTCAAATTATGAATCTTCATTTATCAAATAAATGGAATAGCCATAAAGCGATTGCCTTAGGACACCTCTCATATATAACTAACAAACTCCCACTTGGCCTAATGCTAATCACCATAGTACCCAATACCATAAGCTCTAACATGGCCCTTAAACTTACTTTGAGATAAGGCCTTAGTCAAAGGGTCTGCTAAGTTCCTTTTAGTGGGAATCTTCTCGATTTATATTTCCTTTCTACTGATGATCTCCCTGATTATATGATAGCGATGAAGCACATGTTTGGATCGTTGATGAGACCTTGGCTCTTTTGCCTGAGCAATCGCTCCATTGTTGTTGCAGTAGACTTGTATTGTTTCAACAATGGTTGGAACCACACCAAGTTCAGAGATGAACTTCTTGATCTAAACCGCTTCCTTTGCTACTTTCGAAACTGCAATGTATTCTCCCTCAGTGGTAGAATCTGCTATAGTATCTTGTTTGAAACTTTTTCAACTTATTACGCCTCCATTCAAGGTGAATATGTACCCAGACTGAGACCTAAATTATCCTTGTCTGTCTGGAAGCTGGCATCTGTATACCTGCGTATTACCATATCACCTTCTCCATATATTAAGAATACATCCTTAGTTCTTCTTAAGTACTTAAGGATTATCTTAACAGCCGACCAATCATCTATTCCTGGATCAAACTAGTATCTTCTCATGACACTCAGAGCATACGATACATCATGCCTTGTACATAACATAGGATACATGACAAATCCTATTGCAGATGCATAGGAAATCTTACTCATGAATATCCTCTAGTCCTCTGTGCATGAACACATAGACTTTGAAAGGTGTACCCCATACCTGATGGGAAGGAAACCTTTCTTGGATTCCGACATGCTAAACCTATTTAGCACTCAGTCTATATATGTAGACTACAAAATACCAAGCAACCGTTTCAATATATCTCTATAGATCTTAATCCCGAGGATGTAGGTTGCTTATCCCAGGCCTTTCATGGAGAATGTTTTGGATAACCATATTTTGATCGACTGTAAGATAGATATATCGTTTCCTATAAGTAATATGTCATCGACATACAACTCTAGGAACATGACTATACTCCCACTAACCTTTTTGTACACACAGGGTTCATTTGGATTTTGCGAGAAATCAAACCTTTTGATTGTCTCGTCAAAATGAATATTCCAGCTTTTGGATGCTTGCTTTAGTCCATATATAGACCTTCAAATCTTGTATATGTTGGTTTTATCAACCGATGTGAAACCCTCGGGCTATATCATATACACATCGTCAAGTATGTTTCGATTAAGGAAAGTAATTTTCACATCCATCCGTCATATCTCATAATCATAATGAGCCACTATGGCCAAGAGCATCTGAATGGATTTAAACATAGCTACAGGTGAATAGGTCTCATCATAATCAAAACCTTTCATTTGACCATAGCCTTTCGCCATTAATCTAGCCTTATAGGTAATCACATTACCATCCATGTCAGTTTTCTTCTTGAAAATCCACTTGCACCCTATAGGCTTAATGCCTTAAGGAGGGTCAACCAAGTTCCAAACTTGATTTTCATACATGAAATCCATTTTCGACTTCATGGCTTCAAGCCATTTGTCCCTTTCTGAACTCTTCAAAACTTCTTCATAACTGGTAAGCTCCTCATCGTCAATGAGTAACACGTCGTTCGATTCACTTATGAGAAATCCATATCTCTCAGGAATATTACATGTTCTACCAGATCTACGAAGATATGATGTCACAATAGGTTAAGACGATAGCTCATCATTATGAATTATCGATTGTGGTACTTGACCAGGTCTCTTTTCATTGTCTATTGAAGTCTCTTGAACCTCCTCAAGTTTAACATCACTCCCACTATTTTCTTGCAAGAGAAACTCTTTCTCTAGAAACATAGCATGCCTTGAAATAAATACCTTTTGTTCCACAGGATGATAGAATTGGTAACCCCTCTTTTCCTTAGGGTATCCAATAAATAGACATTTATCATACTTAGCATCCAGTTTGTCTGATATAGTCCGCTTCACATAAGCAAGACAACCTCATATCTTTAAATAAGATAAATGAGATTTCTTACTATTCCATATCTCATATGGAGTAGTAGATACTACCTTGGTCAGGACTCTATTTAGCAAGTAAATAGCTATCTGAAGTGCATAACCCCAAAAGTATTTGGGAAGATTTGCATGATTCATCATCGACTTGACCATGTCCAACAAGGTCCGATTTCGCCTCTCAGATACACCATTAAGCTGTGGTGTATACGACAGAGTCCATTGAGACAATATACCATTGTCACTTAGATAATCTAGAAACTCTTGACTCAAGTATTCACCACCTCGATTCCGATCGAAGTATTTTAATACTATTGCCAAGTTGTTTCTCTATTTCATTTCTGAATTCTTTGAACCTTTCAAAGGCTTCAGACTTGTGTTTCATCAAGAACACATACCCAAATCGGGAGTGATCATCGGTGAAGGTAATGAAGTAGCTATAGCCTCCTAGAGCATGAGTTGACATAGGTCCGCATACATTAGTATGTATTAGACCAAAAACTTGTAGGGATGTATACTGAAAAGTCTACTTTTCGTATGAACATCTTTATTTTGAAATAAGAATCACATGATCATTGTTTAAATTTTTATAATTATGCAATATTGTATAATACATTACATTGTAGATAAAATGGTGTGTGGTGTCACATGGGAGATCATGTTATCGGCTCCTTGTAAAGTATAAGTAAAGGTTCACAACCGAGATGGCTTTGGACAAACCATCGGAATGGTTGTAGTGTGATTTGGTATTGGTTTGTCTTGACCATAGAATCACACAAGTGCACTTTGTGTGTATTGAGCAGGACCGACATAGAGGTGATTCAATTATTGCTGACTACATAATCGAATCGGACCTCAGATATTATTTAGTACATGCTCTTAATCCCGATATATTAACGGGAACATATACTTAGTATTCATCTCTTTGATTTACCAATGGGTGAGATTTATAGATTAAATCGATAGGCTCGGTAAGTTGGGAGATGATATTATTTATATGGTGTGCCATTGATTATAGGAGGAAACCGTGTCCTATATAATAGGATGATGATGTCCCCTTGAGGAGCTCATAAGGTTCATCATGTAAACCCTGCAGGTGGACTTGGTCCGGCTTGATGAAAAGGTTGAGTGGTACTACTCATGGAGTTAGATGTTGATTAATTAATGGTCAGTAAATTAATTAATCGACGGACATTCGAGATCTTAAACACGGGGAGAAAATGTACAAATAATAAATGGAGCGTATATTATCTTATGGGGGTTGGTGAGGTAGATCAATGATAATCCTTTAGTGGATTGGATTATCATTTATGGATCGGACTTTATGTGGGCTTGATCCATGGGTGGCCAAGATCCAACTCCTCCTCATGGTCCCTAATGTAGCCTATTAACACCTCATGAAGCTTAGATCCAATGGATAGAAACAAAACTCTTGATCCATAGGTAGAGATTAAATCTCTAAGATTCGACGGTTGAGATTAAATCTCTAGATCCGACGGTTGAGATTAAATCCCTAGAACCAATGGTAGAGATTAAAAGGAGGCTTATCCCTAACTCTATAAAAGGAGCTTGAGGGGTTGGCATGCAAGAATAATCAAGAGAGGCTTAGGTTTTGGAGTTGGCGGCAAAGCTAGGGTTAGGGTTTTGGAGGAGGTGGCGACACCAAATAAGGAAGGTAATCCCTTTCTTCTTCTTCCTTCAAGGTGGCCGACATCTAGCTTGTTCTCCCAGCCCTTTTCCAGCCATTGGTCGGCGGCCAAAGACTCTCTTCTCTTCTCCTTGAGTGGTGGAAACAAGACTTAGGGGTCTCCCTTGGTGTCTTGGTTGTTTTCCATCATCATCTCCTTCTCCTAGTTGGCCAGTGGCAAGGATTCCTTTTGTTCCTTGTTGGTTGGATTTAGGAAGGAGAAGAACCTTGTTTCTATTCTTCCTCTTGCTTTGGAAGAGCAAGGAAGGAAGATTTGCAATCTTGGAGCTTCAACTGTTGGTATATCGTCGCCCACACGACGTCCGAAAGGAGGAAGGTCAAACATTAGAAGATCGAGAGGTATATCGATTCTCTAATTTTTATATGTTATATGTTTGTATTTGTTTTTCAATTATGAGCATGATATAAATCTGTTTGTGGCTAAATAATACTTGGATCTCGATCATAAATACAAAAATCGGCGATCCGTACATCGTCTATTCCGTGGCTACTCGTAGAATAGAGGATGGTCGCTTGAACAACGAGTTTGTTCAAGTGACCTCTCTAAACGAATAGCACGATAATGACTTGGTTGTTTGGGCAATCCCTTGTGTCTAGGATTAAATTTTTTAATCCGGGGACATCGATGGGATCGCCATGAACAAACGACTGAGGTGAAGTGGGAAGCGAAGTTTCCCCTCATGGACTCGATAAGCAAAACCCTTCAATTGGTATCAGAGCCAAGGTTTCTGGTTTTGTGTGTTTAGGATTCGGTTAATTTTTATGCACTTTTCATATATTATATGTGTCGGATAATGGTAGGATATGCGTAGTTTAACTCTTTGGTTGCAGGCATAAGATCCGACTATTATGGTCATATGTGTATATGTGATTGTATGTCTATATTTTGTTGAATCCTCGGGGTTGACGAGGCTATTATTTAATTTTTTGTAAATTAGATATGGCATTGTTTAGCCACTCTTTATTTTATTTTACTTTCGATCTAGATTTCATGTACACTCCCTCGTGGAGTAGAGGATGAATGGATGTAAATTAAAATAGGTTTTAGTCTCGGCTTGGATCTCCAGATGGCTTGTACATGGCGTAGGAGGAGCGGACGAGAAGGTGTTGCGACGGGAGACATATTGAAGACAAAAGCCATAATAGTTGGAAAATAATTTATTTTTCATATTTATTGCTTTTTGTTTGATATGCATGTCGTAGCCTAGGAAAATTCTTCAATTTCAAATTACTAAGTGGGAGAGGGAAATTTTTATAAATTCCCACGGCCTCCATTACGATTTGACAAGTGATGCAAACAAACTTGCGCGTCGACTCTGAGTGCCTTCCTCCTCATCGGATGAGTTTGTTTGCGGATCACAAGATCAAATATGGTTATAGGGAATTATCAAGGACCATGTGCACTTCCCCATCGGAAGGCACATAACCCGAGATAATTAACTTGGTACCGAGAAACGGTGAACACTTAGATACAAATATAAGTATCCTCCCCATCGGAGTCACTGCTTTTATTTGTAGGGCCAAAGAGGAACCAACTATTAATTTTACTTGTCAAAAAGTTAGGTTGACAAGATAGTAAAATTAATGGGTAAAACCTCCTCTTACAAATGTAGAATTCGTATATGTCCACACTATCGTGGCATACGATATTCTAAGTGTTTTGAGGTGTTGGTTGATTTTAAAATTTTATTGTTTGAGGAATCAATAATTTTTTGAAATCTAATGTTTTGATTTATGTGATTCTTAGGTTTTCTTTCAAAATGACTTTCAACCCACTTGCTGTGATACTGAAAGAGAACAAACTTACTGGACCCAACTATGTTGATTGGAAGAGGAATCTAGACATTGTCTTGATTGCTGAGGAATACAAATATGTACTCCTCGAAGAGTGCCCTCCCAAGCCTGCAGGTGATTCTGGGGAAAAGGAGAGAGAGAGAGCTATAAGAAGTGGGTCAAGGCTGATGGGATGGGGCGGTGTTACATTTTGGCATCTATGTCAAATGTACTGCAACATCAACATCAAGCCATGCCCACTGCTTATGATATGATGCTCAATCTCAAGGAACTTTTCGGACGCCAAAATTGGGCTGCGAGGCAAGAAGCCATGAGAAACTTGATGACGACCTCCATGATCGAAGGAACACCCGTAAGGGATCATGTTCTCAAGATGATGGCTCATTTGAATGAGCTGGAGGTCCTTGGAGCTGAGATCGATGGTGAAACCCAAGTCGATATCATACTCTAGTCTCTACCTAGGAGTTTTGAGAAGTTTTGCCTGAACTACAACATGAACAAGAGGTTATATTCGTTGGCGGAACTTCTGACAAAACTCCAGGTGGCAGAGGGGCTACTTCGTCAGAGTGCTCAGGCGCATGCCGTGGTGACCCAAAAGGTTTCTACTTCTAAGCTGAAAGGCAAGAAGAAGAAGATACAAACTGGGGCGAAGGCGGTGGGAGGTACTCAGGGAGGAGTGAAGAAGCTGAAAGGCAAGTGCTTCACTTGTAAGCAGACTGGACACTAGAAGAAGGACTGCCCCCAACCGCAAGAACAAAGGTATATTTTTTGGTCTAGTCGTTGAAACATGTTTAGCGGTGTTATCTACCGGCACCTGGTGTGTAGATACGGGAGCCACTGATCATGTCTGCAATACTTTACAGGGGGTCCAGGAAACCAGACGACTGGATGAGGGGGAGATTACCGTGTACTTGGGCGATGCCACGAAGGTGGCGGCTGTTGCAGTGGGAGATGTTCATTTATCTTTTGAGAAAAATAAAATTTTGGTTCTTAAGAATTGCCTTTATGTATCCTTATTTAGAAAGAATTTAATTTCGGTTTCTAAATTATTTATGGATGGATATTCTATTTCTTTTAATGACATAGTTGTTATAAGAAGGAATAGGGACATTATCTGTTCGGGTGCATTGATAGGAAATTTGTACACACTTGAACCAAACCCGCCCACGATGCAAATTGAAGTTAATAACTCATCTTCTAATTCCAATAAGAGAAAAGAACCTTCGAAGATGAACCAAACATATCTTTGGCATCTTAGGCTTGGTCACACTAACCTAAGCAGAATTCAAAGGTTGATAGCTGATGGACCTTTAGGTTCATTAGTGGTGGAGGATCTCCCAACCTGTGAATCTTGCTTGGAGGGTAAGATGACCAAGAGGTCTTTTAAGGCCAAGGGGTATAGAGTCAAAGATGTGTTAGAATTGGTTCATTCTGATTTGTGTGGTCCTATCTCTATCCAGGCTAGAGGTGGTTTTGAGTATTTTGTCTCTTTTATAGATGATTACTCAAGATATGGAAACATTTACCTGAAGCGCCGCAAGTCTGAATGCTTTGACAAGTTCAAAGAATTCAAGGCTGATGTAGAGAAACGTCAAGATAAAGTATCAAGACACTACGATCTGATAATGGTGGTGAGTACCTCTTGGGAGAGTTTAGGGATTACCTATCAGAGGTTGGGATTCAATCTCAATTGACTGCACCTGGCACACCCCAATAGAATGGTGTAGCAGAACGAAGGAATAAGACTCTTATGGAGATGGTTAGATTGATGATGAGTTATTCTAACTTGCCAGATTCGTTCTGGGGATATGCTTTAGATACGGCGGTGTACATTCTGAACTTGGTTCCATCTAAATAAGTGCCTTCTACTCCCACAGAATTGTGGACCGGGCGAAAGCCTAGTATAAGATATATTCGGATATGGGGGAGTCCAGCACATGTGCTGAAGGCAGATGCTTGTAAGTTGGAACCTCGTACAGAAGTACGCTTGTTCGGTGGCTATCCTAGAGGAACGAAGGGTGGCTTGTTTTATAGTCCTAGAGATCAGAGGGTAATCGTTAGCACGAACGCCAGATTTCTAGAGGAAGACTATGTGATGAGCCACAAGCCCAAGAGTAAAATTGTTCTGGAGGAATTAAAAGGGGAAGTCACTTGTTTAGTACCACCTGTACAAGAGGATATACCACATGTCACTGCATCGCATGTTACAGAGGATACACAGGTGATACTTCGTCGTAGTGGGAGGGTTGTGAGACAGCCTGATAGATTCATGTTCTTGAGAGAATCTTCTGATTTGGTCCCTGGCGAACATGAACCTGATCCCTGGACAAATGACGAGGCAATCCAAGATAAAGATGCAACATCTTGGCAAAGTGCAATGAATGCTGAGATTGAATCTATGGATTCAAATCAGGTCTGGGAGCTAGTAGAGCCACCCGATGGGGTAAAAACCATTGGATGCAAGTGGATCTACAAGAGAAAGAGAGGAATAGATGGGAAGGTTGAGATCTTCAAAGCGAGGCTTGTTGCGAAGGGGTATACTCAGAAAGAGGGTATCGATTATGAGGAGACCTTTTCGCCGGTAGCCATGCTTAAGTCTATCCGGATTCTCTTATGCATAGCAGCTCATATGGATTATGAGGTGTGGCAGATGGATGTCAAGACAGCTTTCCTTAGTGGAAGTCTTGAGGAAAACATCTATATGAAGCAACCAGAGGGATTCATTGCTAAGGGCAAAGAGCATCTTGTATGTAAGCTTAATCGGTCCATTTATGGATTGAAGCAAGCTTCGAGGTCTTGGAACATCCGCTTTGATGAGGTAATCCAGTCTTATGGATTTATTCAAAGTCCGGATGAGTCTTGTGTATACAAGAGATGTGATGGAAACGTAGTGGTATTTCTTGTACTATACGTAGATGACATTTTGTTGATTGGCAACAATATCAAGGTGTTCTCAGACGTAAGGGTATGGTTGTCCAAATAGTTTGATATGAAGGACTTGGGAGAGGTGGGACACATCCTTGGCATCATGGTTATAAGGGATCGCAGGAAAAGGATGTTATCCCAAGCTTCATACATAGACACGATTATGGATCGTTTTAGCATGCAGAAGTCCAAGAAGGGTTTTCTACCTTTCAGGAATGGAGTTCCTTTATCTAAGGAGATGTGTCTTAGATCATCTGAGGAGATAGAGGAGATGAAGGCGATTTCTTATGCTTTGGCAGTAGGAAGCCTCATGTATGCAATGCTATGTAAGAGACTAGATATCTGCTTTGCCATGGGCATGGTCAGCAGATATCAGAGTAATCCAGGACAGGGACATCGGAAGCATATATTGAAGTACCTGAGAAGGACTAGGGATTATATGCTGGTTTACGGGCAGACCAATTACTCCCTGTGGGTTACACGGATTCCTACTTCCAATCTGATAGGGATAACAGTAAGTCTACCTCAGTTTTTGTGTTTACTTTGGGAGGTGGAGCCATTGTATGGAGGAGTGTCAAGCAGAAATGCATGGCGGACTCCACCATGGAAGCTGAGTATGTGGCAGCCTCTAAGGCAGCCAAAGAAGTTGTTTGGCTCAGGAACTTCCTGATGGACTTGGATGTGATTCCTGGTTTGCCCAGAACTATCACAATTTATTGTGATAATAGTGGTGCAGTTGCAAACTCGAAGGAACCACGAGCCCATAAGGCTTGTAAACACATAGAGTGCATGTACCACCTGATACGAGAAATCGTAAAGAGAGGAGAAGTTGATGTGGCCAAGATTGCATAAGAGGATAACCTGGCAGATCCTTTCACTAAGGCCCTTCTGGCGAGAGCTTTTGATAGGCATGTGGAGGGAATGGGGATCAGATGTATGGCAGTTTGAGGAAAGCATAGTCTTTTAGTATAAGTGGGAGATTATAGGGATGTATACTGAAAAGTCTACTTTTTGTATGAACATCTTTATTTTGAAATAAGAATCACATGATCATTGTTTGCATTTTTATAGTTATGCAATATTGTCTAATACATTACATTGTAGATAACATGGTGTGTGGTGTCACATGGGAGATCATGTTATCGGCTCCATGCAAAGTATAAGTAAAGGCTCACAACCGAGATGACTTTGGACAAACCATCGGAATGGTTGTAGTGTGATTTGGTATTGGTTTGTCTTGACCATAGAATCACACTAGTGCACTTTGTGTGTATTGAGCAGGACCGACTTAGAGGTGATTCAATTTATTGCTGACTACATAATCGAATCGGACCTCAGATATTATTTAGTACATGCTCTTAATCCCGATATAATAACGGGCACATATACTTAGTATTCATCTCTTTGATTTACCAATGGGCGAGATTTATAGATTAAATCGATAGGCTCAGTAAGTTGGGAGATGATATTATTTATATGGTGTGTCGTTGATTATAGAAGAAAATTGTGTCCTATATATTAGGATAATGATGTCCCCTTGAGGAGCTCATAAGGTTCATCATGTAAACCCTGTAGGTGGACTTGGTCCGGCATGATGAAAAGGTTAAGTGGTACTACTCATGGAGTTAGATGTTGATTAATTAATGGTCAATAAATTAATTAATCAACGGACATTCGAGATCTTAAACACAGAGAGAAAATGTATAAATAATATATGGAGCCCATATTATCTTATGGGGGTTGGTGAGGTAGATCAATGATAATCCTTTAGTGGATTGGATTATCATTTATGGATCGGACTTTATGTGGGCTTGATTCATGGGTGGCCAAGATCCAACTCCTCCTCATGGTCCCTAATGTAGCCTATTAACACCTCATGAAGCTTAGATCTAATGGATTGAAACAAAATTCTAGATCCATAGGTAGAGATTAAATCTCTAAGATCCGACGATTGAGATTAAATCTCTAGATCCGACGGTTGAGATTAAATCCCTAGAACCAATGGTACAGATTAAAAGGAGGCTTATCCTTAACTCTATAAAAGGAGCTTGAGGGGTTGGCGTGCAAGAATAATCAAGAGAGGCTTAGGTTTTGGAGTTGGCGGCAAAGCTAAGGTTAGGGTTTTAGAGGAGGTGGCGGTACCAAATAAGGATGGTAATCCCTTTCTTCTTCTTCCTTCAAGGTGGCTGACGTCCAGCTTGTTTCCCAGCCCTTTTCCAGCCATTGGCCGGCGGCCAAAGACTCTCTTCTCTTCTCCTTGAGTGGTGGAAACATGAATTAGGGGTCTCCCTTGGTGTCTTGGTTGTTTTCCATCATCATCTCCTTATCCTAGTTGGGCGGCGGCATGGATTCCTTTTGTTCCTTGTTGGTTGGTTTTAGGAAGGAGAAGAACCTTGTTTCTATTCTTCCTCTTGCTTTGGAAGAGCAAGGAAGGATGATTTGCGATCTTGGAGCTTCAACTTTTGGTATATCGTCGCCCACACGACGTCCGAAAGGAGGAAGGTCATACATTAGAAGATCGAGAGGTATATCGATTCTCTAATGTTTATATGTTACATGTTTGTATTTTTTTTTTCAATTATGAGCATGATATAAATCTTTTTGTGGCTAAATAATACTTGGATCCCGATCATAAATACAAAAATCGGTGATCCGTACATCGTCTATTCCGTCGCTACTTGTAGAATAGAGGATGGTCGCTTGAACAACGAGTTTGTTCAAGTGACCTCTCTAAACGAATAGCACGATGATGACTTGGTTGTTTGGGTAATCTCTTGTGTCTAGGATTAAATTTTTTAATCTGGGGACATCGATGGGATCACCATGAACAAACGACTGAGGTGAAGTGGGAAGCGATGTTTCCCCTCACGGACTCGATAAGCAAAACCCTTCAAAACTCTCCCACCGGTTCACCTTTTCTAGTAAAAGGTAACTTATTCATCTTGCCTTTTAAGCACAATTCGCATGTATCGAATGAATCAAATTCAAACGATTCCAAAATTACTCATCGGTGTAATTCATACATGTGTTTCTTGCTTACATGGCCTATATGACAATGTCACATATAGGAGGCTAATTTATTATCTTTTTGAGCACGCTTGTTGCTCGCTTCGATATTGAGAATGTCACTGGATACGTCCAACATATATATACCATTACATAAAGTTCCAATCCCATAAAGAACTTCATTCAAAGTTATGTAACAACAATTGTTACTAAAAGTCAAATGGTACCCATTTCTATTTAAGCAAAAAATAGAAACAATGTTCTTTATTAATGAAGGAACATAATAGAAATTTTCCAGTTCTAAGACAAGTCCTATAGGGAGCTTCGACAAATATGTTCCGATGGCGACCGCACCAACCTTTGCTCCATTGCCAACTCACAAATTTGATTCTCCTTTGACGAGCCTTCTTCTATTCTTTAGCCTCTGTATGTCATTACATATATGTGAGCCACACCTAGTATCAAATACCCAAGTGTCTGAGGAAATAGAATGGCAATCAATAACGAAGATACCTGAAGAGGATGGGGCACCAGATGCCTTCTTCTTCTTCTTCACGGACTCAAGATAAATCTTGCAATTTCTTCGCCAATGATCCTCCTTTCCACAATGATGGCAAGTTCCCTTTTGAGCTGGTTTTGCCATCTTAGCCTTCTTCTTCCCCTTACGTTGTTCCTTTGATTTCCTCTTAGAACCTTTCTTTGAGGAATCAACTAATAGCACCATCTTCTTCTCATGCTTCACAGAAGGCTCCACAGTCTTCAGCATGTTGAGGAGCTCAGGAATGGTGGTTTCAAGTTTGTTCATCCGGTAGTTCATCACAAACTATGAGTAACTCTTCGGCAAACAATGTAGAATTAAGTCAATACTTAATTCATGATCCATCACAAACCCGAGTTTCGCTAGTCACTCGATGTACCCATTCATCTTTAGCACAAATTGCACCACAGACGAACCTTCTTTCATCTTAGAGGTGAAGAGGAGCTTGGAGAATTCGAACCTTTTGGATCTCGCTTGCTCTTGAAATAGCTCATGAAGATGAAAGACTATGGTATTAGCATTCATATGCTCATGTTACATCTGAAGCTCGGGTACCATCGCCGCTAGCATGATGCAACTCGCCAACTCAGAATCATTCACATGTTTCTAAGAGGCCAATAATTGGTCCAGAGTTGCATCATCCATAGGACGGGTGGGAAGAGGCTCTTCGAGGACATACACAAGCTTTTTCGCCTTGAGAATAATTCTTAGGTTTCTAAGCTAGGCCAAGAAGTTTGGCCCAATCAATTTATTTGAATCCAAAATAGAGTGCAAGTTTATGGACGTCATGATTAAGTGATTAACCTAGATATACAAATCAAGCATATATGAGAAAGATGATTTTAAAATGCAACAACATACATTTATTAAATCCCATTAATTTTTTGAAATTGTAAAACCATTAAAATCAATTCGGGAGATCGTAGCTTCATCTCCGAATGGCCTAATATCCAACATAGATAAGAACAACCTTGGAGGGAGTCCAACAAGTCATTCTTTGCTACGATGGTAGGTATCAAGTATACCAATTACATATCACTTATATGCAACTATCACAATGTGTTATTAACTAATTAAATGTTTGCACATACATTGGGTTGTTAACGCATTAACAAGTATGCATCATATGCATAGCACCCAACTTCACCTTCCTTCACATCGACCTTGGAGAGAGTCCAACAAACTGATGCTTCAAGTTAAAGCTGACCCATTAATCGGGAAATAGTTTTAATATAGTTAGAGCGCATTCAACCAATTAGTCAGGCTTGGAGTGAGTCCAACAATCCAAACTAATGATTGACTTCTGATTCTTACTATATTAGTAATAAACTATTTCAATGGTTTGAACATGTTCAGGTTCAAGCCGGGCTTGGAGAGGGTCCAACAAACCAAACAAAAAATGGAACTCCGATTCTAACCATATTAATGGAAGGTCTAGGCTTTAATATTGTGTAAGGGTTTTAATGTCTCATCCTCTTTGCATACAAATAACTATTATCTACATGACATGACACACATGGCATACATCTACATGTCACAACACACATGGCATAATGATATGCATCTAATGCAATTACATGGCATACAATTATGGCATGTACAAATAGTTTCCTTATTTGTCATAATTATTTTTGGAAATAAAATAAGTTTGAGATTTGATTTCTTAAATCAAATCATGATTAAATTAGGAAACAAATTTTTAAATCTAATCACATATTTTATTTAGGGAAAATATTAATTAAGGAAATTCAAATTTAATTTAGAAATAAATTTCCTAAATTGTAATTTCCTAATCATATTAGAAAATTTCCAATTTTAATTTCTTTAGAAATTAAAATTTCCATAATTATTTCTAAACTTTCCAAAACTAGAAAATTTCCAAAAATACAATTATTGAAGGGAGTTGCTTCGGAGGCTCATTGGCTCCAATGTCCCCCGATTAAAATTTTCACTAATGAAAGAATTAATCCGGATGGGATGAGCTTCCTTAGCACAACCTATTCGTCGTCATGCTAACAACTTGAGTGGTCACTTGAACAAACTAGTTGTTCAAGCAACACAACTCTTCTAGTTGGTTAGCCGCGGAAGAGACGACGGATGGATCGCCAGTTTTTGTGTTTGTCTTCGGGGTCCATGATTATACAATATATATTCATACACACACATGCATAATCAAAGTATTAAAGAATATAGTCAGATCTGTAAATAAAGTTAAAATAACTTTATACCTTACGATCTTCTATCGTATGTCCTATCCTTCTCGTGGACGACGTGTGGACGAAGATCCTCCACGAGTAGAAGCCTTCTAGATCACTTTCTTCACTACCTTGTCCGCTGCGAACAAAGAGAAGAACTTACAAATACCTTTCCTATCTAGAACCGGCCACCAAATTAGGGAATTTGGTTCAATCGCCGGCCAAGGAGCAATGGATGATGCGCCGGCCAACTTGAAGAGGAGTTGCCGCCGGCCACCAAGGAGAAAGGAAGGAGGAAGACCACCGGCCACCAATGGAAGGAGAGCCGTCGACTAAGGAAGAAGAGAAAAGCCTTAAGGATGGGCGCCGGCCAAGTATTGATGGAGGAAGTTGGGCGCCGGCAACAACTAGAAGGAAGAAGAAGGTTGCCGCCCACTTTTGCTCCAAACCCTAGCCGCCCACTTCTCCAAGAGCCAAACCCTAATTCTCTAATTCAAATCCTTGATAATTCTTGCCGCCCAACCGTAAGCATCTATTTATAGAATAGGGCTTAAGCCTCCTTTAATCTCCACCATCGGATCTAGGGATTTAATCTCCACCGTCGGACCTAGGGTTTTATCCCAACCGTCGGATCTAGGGTTTAATCCCAACCGTCGGATCTAGGATTTCATCCCAACCGTCAGATCTAAGGTTTCATCCCAATCGTCGGATCTAGGGTTTTATCCCAACCGTCGGATCTAGGAATTTAATCCCAACCGTCGATTCTAGGATTTCATCCTAACCATCGGATCAAGGGATTTAATCCCAACCGTTGGGTCTAGGGTTTCATCCAACCATCGGATCTAGGGATTTAATCCCAACCGTTGGTTCTAGGTTTTGTTTTACATTCTTGGATCTAGACTTCACAAGGATTATATTAGGCTACGATAGGGACCATAAGGAGGAGTTGGGTCTTGGCAACCCGATGGATCGGAACCACACAAACTTGATCCATCAATGATGTTCCATTCCACTAGAGGATCATCATTGAACTACCTCACCAACCCCCATAAATCAATATGGGCTCCATATATTATTTGTACATTAATCTTCCTGTGTTTAAGATATTGAATGTCCGTCAATTAATTGATTTACTGACCATCAATTAATTAACATCTAATTTCTCGAGTAGTACCACTCAACCTTATCATCATGTTGACTAAGTCAACCAGCTGGGTTTACATGATGAACCTTATGAGCTCCTCAAGGGGACATCATCAACCTAATATATGGGACACGGTTTCCTCCTATAATCAACGGCACACCATGTAAATAATATTATTTCCCAACTTACCGGGCATATTGATTTAATCCATCTAAATCTCACCCACTGGTAAATCAAAGAAATAAATACTAAGTACATGTGTCCGTTATTATATCGGGATTAAGAGCATGTACAACATAATATCCGAGGTCTGATTCAATTATGTAGTCAGTACTAAATTGAATCACCTCTATGTCGGTCCTACTCAATACACCTAAGTGTACTAGTGTAACTCTATGTTCAAGATAAAATAATAACAAGCTACACTACAACCATGCCAATGGTTTGTCCAAAACCATCTTGGTTGTGAACCTTTACTTATATTTTATAAGGTACTGATAACATGATCTTCTGTGCCACACCAAGCACCATGTTATCTACAATGTAAATTATTAGACAATATGCACACATATATAATGAATATATAAAATGCAAACAATGATCATGTGATTCTTATTTCAAAATAAAATGTTCATACAAAAAGAGCTAGGCTTTCAATATACATTTCAACAATCTCCCACTTATACTAAAAGACTATTTTGTCATCACTCTGCCATACATCTGATCCCCATTGTTAGGGCAATCTCTTGCCGTAATATGGTTTTGATGGTGTGGCAAAGGGTTTAAGTTAGTGTGTTATGTTGATTTGATATGTGCGTTGAAGTCGTGCAGGACTTAGTAATTCGCACATGGAGCCGTGGCGAGTTTCACATCACATGACTCGTGCCTTGAGTCGGTGAAGGATAGCTTTGCAGAAGTCATGCGCTTGGAGCATCCGAGGAACCGCCGGACGAGAAGCTTGGAGTGAAGCCGGAGGAAGTAGACTTCGAGGCAAGAGACGCGAAGGAGCATTGCAGAGCCGTGCGCCTGATGCTGCCGAGGGACGTGGCCGAGAACGAAGAGAACTTCGAAGGCGAAGGACTCCGAGAGATGAGAGTGAGCGATTGTAACCCGGGGAGGGGTAGCTCTTAGGTGAAATTTGGCCATTTGGCCAAGTGTCGGATGAGTTTTCCCGACACGATCGGCGCCATGGAATGGCGGTCATTACTGATCAGTGTAGCTCGACCGGTATCGAATCGGATTGTGGCAGCAATCGACTACCATCGTTAGCGATCGCCAAGACCAGCGATCGGCTGCAAAGCGCGATCGGTAGTCAATAGGGTTTTAGCCCGCAGAACCGCTCGTAGCCGGCGATCGACTACGGGTCGTGATCGGAGTGAGGTTCTGATGGCCGCTAAGAGTTCTGTTGGACAACAACGGTCGGCATCCGACGTGTTCGGAGGCCGTTGTAGTGATGGCAGTCGACTGCCATGGGCGGCAGTCGACTGATGGCGGCCAACGGGAAGAAAACAACCCTCTCTATAAAAAGGGAGGGTGTGAGCCTTTGAGAGGCTAATGCTTAAGTTCCAAACAATCTTCCTAGTGCCCCACAAGCTCTAAACTCTTCTTACTTGTCTTTACTTCAATCCTATTGTAAGAAGAGTGATCTTGGTTGTAAAGGTTACCTCCACCTAGCTTTGTGCAAAGGAGAGACCGATAGTGATTGGTTTTGGCGGAGTGATTCACCGTGGACGAATCGGATCGTGGATTAGCGGCGTAGCCGTGAACCACGTTATATCTCGGTGTTTGTATTGTTTGTTTATATTTTGCTTGTCTTTATTTATATTTGTACATTCCGCTTGCGCTAACATTTTGTAGACGAGCAAAATACCGCCATCCAAACGAAAAGGGCTATTCACCCCCCTCTAGCCGGCCATCCGATCCCGTACAAGTGGTATCAGAGCCGAGGTTGCTTGTCACCGGACTAACCACCGCAACAAGCCCTACATCAAAAATGGCCGGCTCCAACATTCATCCTCCGAAGTTTGAAGGAGAATTCGCTTGGTGGAAGAAGTGAATGGAGGTATTTTTCGAAACGGATTTTGATATAATGATTACAATGGAATCCGGTTTCGTTTTGCCTAGGGATGAAGAGGGGAAGCCAATAGAGAAATCTAGGTGGACCAAGAGGCAAAGAGAGGAGCACCTTGCAAACTCCAAAGCCAAGCACCATCTCTACAATGTGCTCTCTCAACAAGAGATCAACCGGATCGGAGAATGTGCTAGCACCAAGGAGATGTGGGAGAAGCTTATAGAACTCCATGAAGGCACATCCGAGGCCAAGCTAGCAAGGAGAGATCTCCTCCGCTCCCAACTATCCAATATAAAACTAGAAAAGGGAGAAAAGGTAACCTCACTACACTCTAGGTTTAAAGAAATTTTAATTGGGCTAACAAGTGTAGGTGACAAGCTATCAAACCGGGACATGCTCATGAAGGCTATAGATGCCTTTCCCCGGTCCTCCAAGTGGAGCTCCATGGTGGACTCCTTCTACATCTCCAAGAATTTAGAAGTGAGCACTTTGGAGGAGTTCTTCTCAACAATGGAGCTCCACGAAACGAGGCTTGAAGGAATTCAAGAAGAGCCAAGAATTCAACCTTCAAGAGGAGTAGCGTTGATGGCAAACAAGGGGAAGAAGAAGATAGAGATCCCCTCCTCCTCCGATGATGAAGCCTCCTCCTCCTCCATGGATAGCACCGAGGAAGCCTACATGGTAAGGAAGGTGAGGCGTGTATTTAAGAATTTTAGATTTGATAAATCTAATGATAGGAATAGAAGACCAAGGGGGAAGGTCATATGCTACAATTGCCAAGGAGAGGGACACATAAGGGACAATTGTCCCCTCCTAAACAAAAGCAAGGAAGAGAGGAAAAAGAAAGAAGAAAAGAAGAAGAAAAAGGGGAGCAAGAAAAAGAAGGAAGAGGAGAAGAAGGCAAAAGAAAAAGGGAAGGCCAAAGCATTCAAGGCCAAGACATGGGATGATCCTTCCTCATCCTCCTCATCATCGGATGAGGAGAATGCCTTTGTCGCCAATTTGGCCTTGATGGCCTTTGATGATTTGGATTGCTCTTCCTCCGAAAATGAAGGATCAAGCTCAAGAGGAGAGAGCTCAAGTGAAGGGGGAGCTTCTACATCCTCCTCATCCGAAGAAGAAGAAGAGGACATGGAAACTATGGTAACGAAAGCCTCTCCTAGTAAAATAGTTTCTATGATTTCTAGTTTAACTAGGGATTTGTTTAGAGCAAAGAAGAAAAATAAATGCATGCTTGAACAAATTAAGGACTTAGAAAATAAGTTAGAAAATGCATGCTTAAATAATAATGATACCTCTTCTTACCATGATGATGCATGCTCACATGATAATTATGTGCCTTTAGATGTTAGTGATGCATGTATAAATGAAAATAGGGCCATAAGGGAAAAAGTAGATTATTTTAACAAAAGCCCTAGAAAAATTCACAATTGGCTCCAACACTTTGAACATGATCATAGGGAGCCAAAGGGCTAGCTTCAACAAAAAAGGCCTAGGATATAAAGAGAAGAAAAATGAGAAGGCCTATAAATGCCTAATTGCTAGGGGACAAGACAAAAACAAAGTAATAGCTAAGAAATGGATCCCCAAAGATTTTCTAGTGAACCCCATAGGCAAAAATCTATTTTGGGTTCCAAAATCCATCCTTAAGGGTTAGAAAACCCCTAGGGTAGTCAACCATATGAACTTGACCTATATCATATTTTGGTTGACTTAGGATGACGGGACAACATTTTTTTTTAGATAGTGTTGGGTGATGATAACGTGCCCATAAATAGATAATAATGCTTAAATCATGATGATTAATGTAATTTCTATGCATGATTTATGATTTTGACATTTGGCACATTATCATGAGAAATAGGTTTAAATCATGCTTTAGGTGATACTTTACTTATAATCATCATATAATACCTAATGCATGGTTATAATTTGATGAAAACATGTATTTCATGATCATAATGTGAAATTAAATCATATATATCATTATGATCATGTAGGTTGTTAGATTGATACTTAACCTTGATAGAATTGCATAAATTTAATGGTTAAGTATATACAAATACCCCCTAGGACACATCTCACACTCACTATAGGATAACTTGATTGCAAACTTAGCATGGGTGAGATGTTAGGATGATACAAATGTCCACTAATGCTTATGGCATTTAGATGGTCATTTAAAGTATCAAAATATCAATAATAGACCAATAATGGGGAAGGCTTATGTTTAATTAATAGACATATTGCCCAAAGATCATGGTTGGATATTTCTAATGTTTTCAAAACAATTTCTTACCTTAAAATACATGTATTCATGTTTTGAAACAATTGGATGCAAAACTAGGTAGCTAACTTGATACTAGAAGGATCAAAAACCTAGTGGTTTTTAGAGTTTTTGGATTTTTGGCAAAAACAAGAAAATATAATGATTTTTCATGAAAAACTATTTTTCATTGATTGATATACTTAAAAGAAATATGTTCCTCGAATTTCATGATTTTTTGAATTTTCTGGAATTTTTTATGCATTTCTGAAATTCATCCAGAAAATCAGAAATTCGGATTCATTTGTGCCAGTCGACTGCCATACTGATAGCAGTCGACTGGTGGCCTGTAAATCAGAACATTGAAGGCCGATTTCAGTTTGTAAACCAACAATTGGTACCCAATTTTATAACTTGTCATATTTTCCCTCCATTATACTTGATGCCATGAGCTTATAACTTCGTGATAATCTTTTTGATGGTGTCAAAGGGGGAGAAATAATTAAGTTTAAGTTAATCATTTTAGGGGGAGAAATATATGATAGGGGGAGAAAATTAATATGGAGAGTTTCATGGATTAAGGGGGAGTTGCATGTTGTTATATCATGTTTATCTTTACATGCTTTCTTACCTTTAGAATTAATATCAAATGTTTTTACCTAACTTAAACGGATTGCCACACATCAAAAAGGGGGAGATTGTTAGGGCAATCTCTTGCCGTAATATGATTTTGATGGTGTGGCAAAGGGTTTAAGTTAGTGTGTTATGTTGATTTGATATGTGCGTTGAAGTCGTGCAGGACTTAGTAATTCGCACATGGAGCCGTGGCGAGTTTCACATCTCATGACTCGTGCCTTGAGTCGGTGAAGGATAGCTTTACGGAAGCCGTGCGCTTGGAGCATCCGAGGAACCGCCGGACGAGAAGCTTGGAGTGAAGCCGGAGGAAGTAGACTTCGAGGCAAGATACGCGAAGGAGCATTGCGAGCAGGTGTGCTGATCTTTGCCGGGACGTGGCCGAGAACGAAGAGAACTTCGAAGGAGAAGGACTCCGAGAGATGAGAGTGAGCGATTGTAACCCCGGGAGGGGTAGCTCTTAGGTGAAATTTGGCCATTTGGCCAAGTGTCGGATGAGTTTTCCCGACACCAGTCGACTGCCATGGAATGGCGGTCATCGCTAAGTCGAGTGTAGCTCGTGGTATCTGGCCATCGGATTGTGGCGTGATCATCGCCATACGTTAGCGGTCGCGCCAAGACCAACGATCAGGCAATGATCGATCGGTAGTCAATAGGGTTTAGCCAGAACCGCTCGTAGTCGGTAGGCGGTCGATAGTGGTCGGCCAGTGAGGTTCATGATGGCGCCAAGAGTTCCGTTGGACAACAACGGTCGGCATCCGACGTGTTCGGAGGCCGTTGTAGTAACTGATCATTGCCATGGGCGTGATCATGGCTGATGCCAACGGGAAGAAAACAGCCCTCTCTATAAAAAGGGAGGGTGTGAGCCTTTGAGAGGCTAATGCTTAAGTTCCAAACAATCTTCCTAGTGCCCCACAAGCTCTAAACTCTTCTTACTTGTCTTTACTTCAATCCTATTGTAAGAAGAGTGATCTTGGTTGTAAAGGTTACCTCCACCTAGCTTTGTGCAAAGGAGAGACCGATAGTGATTGGTTTTGGCAGAGTGATTCACCGTGGACGAATCGGACCGTGGATTAGCGGCGTAGCCGTGAACCACATTATATCTCGGTGTTTGTATTGCTTGTTTATATTTTGCTTGTCTTTATTTATATTTGTACATTCCGCTTGCGCTAACGTTTTGTAGACGAGCAAAATACCGCCATCCAAACAAAAAGGGCTATTCACCCCCCTCTAGCCGGCCATCCGATCCCGTACACCCATGTCCTCCACATGCCTATCAAACGCTTTCGCTGGAAGGGCCTTAGTGTATGGATCCGCCAGGTTATCCTCTGATGCAATCTTGGCGACAGCAACTTCTCCTCGCTTTACGATCTCTCGTATGAGGTGGTACTTGCGCTCTATGTGTTTACTCGCCTTATGGGCTCGTGGTTCCTTCGAGTTTGCAACTGCACCACTGTTATCACAATAAATTGTGATAGTTCTGGGCAAACCAGGAATCACATCCAAGTCCATCAAGAAGTTCCTTTGGTCAGCCTCGAGGCCGCCACATACTCACTTCCATGGTAGAGTCCGCCACGCATTTCGCTGACACTCCTCCATACTATGGCTCCACCTCCAAAAGTAAACACAAACCCCGAGGTAGACTTACTCTTGTCCCTATCTCGATTGGAAATCCGAATACATGTAACCCAGGGGACTAATTGATGCACAGGTAAACCAAAGATATAATCCCTAGTCCTTCTCAGGTACTTCAATATATGCTTTACCGCAGTCCAATGCCCCAGTCTAGGATTACTCTGATATCTGCTAACCATGACCACGGCAAAGCAGATATCCGGTCTCGTACATAGCATAGCATACATAAGGCTTCCTACTGCCGAAGCATAAGGAACCGCCTTCATGTCCTCTATCTCCTTTGATGTTTTGGGACACATCTCTTTAGATAAAGGAACTCCATGCCTAAAAGGTAGAAAACCTTTCTTGGAGTTTTGCATGCTAAAACGAGCAAGGATAGTGTCAATGTATGAAGCTTGAGATAAGCACAACATCCTTTTCATGCGATCCCTTATAACTTTGATCCCAAGGATGTGTCACACTTCTCCCAAGTCCTTCATGTCAAACTGTTTGGACAACCATACCCTTACGTCTGATAACACTTTGATATTATTCCCAACTAACAAAATGTCATCTACGTATAGTACAAGAAACACCACTACGTTTCCATCACATCTCTTGTATACACAAGGCTCATCCGGACTTTGAATAAATCCATATGATTGGATTACCTCATCAAAGCGGATGTTCCAAGATCTAGAAGCTTGCTTCAATCCATAAATGGACCGATTAAGCTTACATACAAGATGCTCTTTGCCTTTAGCAATTAATCCCTCTGGTTGCCGCATATAGATGTTCTCCTCAAGACTTCTGTTAAGGAAAGCTGTCTTGACATCCATCTGCCATATCTTATAATCCATATGAGCTGCTATAGATAAGAGAATCCGGATAGACTTAAGCATAGCTACCAGCAAAAAGGTCTCCTCATAATCGTTACCCTCTTTCTGAGTATACCCTTTCGCAACAAGCCTAGCTTTGAAGGTCTCAACCTTCCCGTCTACTCCTCTCTTTCTCTTGTAGATCCACTTGCATCCAATGGTTTTTACACCATCGGGTGGCTCTACTAGCTCCCAGACCTGATTAGAATCCATAGATTCTATCTCCAATTCCATCGCTTCTTGCCAAGATACCGCATTCTATCTTGGATTGCCTCATCATATGTCCAGGATCAGTTCATGTTCACTGTGACTAAGTCCAAGACTCTCCCAAAACATGAATCTGTTGTCTAACAACCCTCCCACTACGACGAGGTGCCTCCTGTGTATGCTCATGACACGCTGCGCGCTGACTTGTGGTGTCTCTCTTGTACCTGGCATCAAGCGACTTCTCAACTCCTCAAGAACAATCCTACTGTGGGCTTGTGGTTCATCACATAGTCCTCCTCTAGAAATCCGCATTCAGACTCACGATCACCTTCTCGATCTCTAGGACTATAGAATAAACCACCCTTCGCTCCTTAGGGTAGCCAACAAACATGCACATACTGCATTTAGGTTCCAACTTACCAAAGATCTCCTTCAAAGACATGTGCCGACTACCCCATATCCGACATGTCTTAGACTAGGCTTTCGCCACCCACAACTTCGTGGGAGTAGAGGGTACATCGACTTAGATGGAACCAAGTTCGTAATGTGTTGTTGTTTCCAGAGCAAATACCCCGTAATCTAATCGTAACTCGTAATAACTCATCATCGATCCGACCATCTCCATAAGAGTCCTATTCCTTCGCCTCCGCCACACCATTCTCACTGGGTGTGCCAAAGTGCATAATTGGGATTGAATCCCACCGATAAGTAACTCCTAAACTCTCCCAAGAGGTACTCGCCACCACGATCGATCGTAATGTCTTGATACTTTTACCTTGACGGCTTCTCCACATCACCCTTTGAATTCTTTGAACTCACAAAGCATTCAGACTATGCGCATCAAGTAAATGTATCCATATCTTGAATAATCGCCTATAAAAGAGACGAAATATTCAAAACCACCTCTTGCCCGATAGACATAGGATCGCACAAATCGAATGAACCAATTCTAACACATCTTGGCTCTATACCCTTGGCCTCAAAGGCCTCTTGGTCATTTTACCTTCCAAGCAAGATTCGCAGTCGGGAGATCCTCCACCACTAATGAACCCAAAGGTCCATCACCTATCAACCTTGAATTCTACTTAGGTTAATATGACCAAGCCTTAGATGCCAAAGATATGTTTGGTTCATTTATGGCAAGGTTCTTTTCTCTTATTAGATTTAGAAGATGAGTTATTTACTTCTATTTGCATCGTGGGAGTTTTTGGTTCAAGAGTATATAAATTGCCAACCAATGTACTGTAATCGTATAATCTCCCTATTCCTTTTATAACCACTTTGTCATTAAAAGAAATGTAATATCCATCCATAAACAATTTAGAAACTGAAATTAAATTCTTTCTAAAAGTAGGTACATAAAGACAATTTCAAAACCAAAACTTTATTCCTATCAAAAGATAAATAAACGCCTCCCATCGCAATAGCCGCCACCTTCAA
Organism: Wurfbainia villosa; assembly: GCA_025175895.1. Taxonomy (NCBI): domain Eukaryota; kingdom Viridiplantae; phylum Streptophyta; class Magnoliopsida; order Zingiberales; family Zingiberaceae; genus Wurfbainia; species Wurfbainia villosa. The sequence continues at coordinate 28,096,809 of CM045992.1, read as the reverse complement.
GCATTGCCCATGAAGACTAGAATCTCTCCTCAGCCTAGTCGTCTGTTTCGAACCCCCGCAAAGTATTGCAGACATGATCTGGCTCTCAGATCTACACACCGTAATCGTAGATAACACCGCTAAACATGTTTCAACAACTAAACAAGAAGATATACCTTTGTTCTTTGGCGAGGACACCGCCTTCCAATGTCCAATGTCACCGCAAGTGAAGCACTTGCCTTCTGCTTCTTCACTCCTACCGAGGTCCCATCGCCACCTTCTTCGCCTCCACCTTGCTTCTTCTTCTTACCTTTCCTTTAGAGGAAGAAACCTTCGAGCGTACCATGGCTTGAGAACTCGACGAAAAGCCCCTATGCCACTGAGTTCTCCGTAAGCTCCGCCAATGAATACAACCTCTTGTTCATGTTGTAGTTGAGGCGAATCGCCAAAACTCCTAGGCAGAGATCGAGAATGATATCGACTGGGTTTCCCATCGATCTCACCCGAGGACTTCCATCTCATTAAGATGAGCCATCATCTTGAGAACATGATCCCTAACGGTGTTCCTCGATCATGGTGGTCATCATCAAGTTTCATTGCCTCTGCCTAGCCGCCTCTACTCGATGTCCTAAAAGTTCCTTGAGATTGAACATCATGTCATAAGCCGTGGCTATGGCCTCGATGTCGATGTTGCAAGACATTTGACATAGATGCCAAAATGTAACACCGCGCCATCTCATCCGCTTTAACCCATTTCTTATAACGCTCTTTCTCCTTTTCATCGTAGTCATCGAGGGCTTAGAGGATAGACTCAAGAGTACAAATTTGTACTCTTCCGCAGTTAAGACAATATCCAGGTTTCTTTTCCAATCAATGTAGTTTGGACCAGTAAGTTTGTTTTCTTTTAAAATCACAGCAAGTGGGTTGAAAGCCATTTGAAAATCCTAAAAATCACAATGATAAAAAAATATTAGATTTCAAATATTATTGATTCCTCAAAACAATAAAATCCCGAAATCAACCAACACCTCAAAACACCGAGAATATCTCATGTCACGATCGTATGGACGTATACGAATTCTACATTTGTAAGAGGAGGTTTTACCCATTAATTTTATTATCTTGTCAACCTTACTTTTTGACAAATAAAATTAATAGTTGGTTCCCCTTTAGCCATACAAATAAAAGCAGTGACTCCGATGGGGAGGATACTTTTAATTTGCATCTAAGTGTGCACCATTACACGATACTAAGAGAATTATTTCGGATTATGTGCCTTACGGATGGGGAAGTACACACGCTCCTAAATAATTTCCTATAACCATTATTTGACCTAGTGATCCGCAAACAAACCCATCCGATGGGGAGGAAGGCACTCAAAGCCAACACGCAAGTTTGTTGCATCACACGTCAAATTGTAATGGAGGCCGCGGGAATTAATTAAAATATCCCTCTCCCACTTAGTAAATTGCAATCGAGGAATTTTAAACATACACAACATGCATATAAAACAAATAAGCAATAAATATGGAAAAAACAGAATTTTTTTCCAACTATTATGGCATTGTCCTCCAATATGCATCCCGTAGTGTCGCCACCTCGTCCGCTCCACCTTTTCCCGTGCGCAAGTCACCAAAGATATCCGAGCCGAGATGAAATATTTTAATTTACATCCATCGATCCTATACTCCACGAAGGAGTGTACAAATAATCTAGATCGAAAGTAAACTAAAATGAGCAGCTAAACAATGCCGTATTTAATTACAAAAATTAAATACTAATCTAGCCTCGTCAACCCCGAGGATTCAAATAATAAATTTTTTTTACACACATCCATTCACATACACACACATGGCCATAATAGTCGGATCTTATGCCTGCAACCAAAGAGTTAAACTACGCATATCCTACTATTATCCGGCACATATAATATATGAAAAATGCATAAAAAATTAACCGAATCCTAAACACACAAAACTGGAAACGGTGGCTCTGATACCAATTGTAGGGAGTCGCTTCGGAGGCTCATTGGCTCCCATGTCCCCGGATTAAAATTTTCACTAATGAAAGAATTAATCCGGATGGGATGAGCTTTCTTAGCACAACCTATTCGTCGTCGTGTTAACAACTTGAGTGGTCGCTTGAACAAACTAGTTGTTCAAGCAACACAACTCTTCTAGTTGGTTAGCCGCGGAAGAGACGACGGATGGATCGCCGGTTTTTATGTTTGTCTTCGGGGTCCATGATTATACAATATATATTCATACACACACATGCATAATCAAAGTATTAAAGAATATATTCAGATCTGTAAATAAAGTTAAAATAACTTTATACCTTACGATCTTCTATCGTATGTCCTATCCTTCTCGTGGACGACGTGTGGACGAAGATCCTCCACGAGTAGAAGCCTTCTAGATCACTTTCTTCTCTACCTTGCCCGCTGCGAACAAAGAGAAGAACCTCCAAATACCTTTCCTATCTAGAACCGGCCACTAAATTAGGGAATTTGGTGCAACCGCCGGCCAAGGAGCAATAGATGATGTGCCGGCCAACTTGAAGAGGAGTTGCCGCCGGCCACCAAGGAGAAAGGAAGGAGGAAGACCACCGGCCACCAATGGAAGGAGAGCCGCCGACTAAGGAAGAAGAGAAAAGCCTTAAGGATGGGCGTCGGCCAAGTATTGATGGAGGAAGTTGGGCGCCGGCAACAACTAGAAGGAAGAAGAAGGTTGCCGCCCACTTTTGCTCCAAACCCTAGCCGCCCACTTCTCCAAGAGGCAAACCCTAATTCTCTAATTCAAATCCTTGATAATTCTTGCCGCCCAACCCTAAGCATCTATTTATAGAATAGGGCTTAAGCCTCCTTTAATCTCCACCGTCGGATCTAGGGATTTAATCTCCACCGTCGGATCTAGGGTTTTATCCCAACCGTCGGATCTAGGGTTTAATCCCAACCGTCGGATCTAGGATTTCATCCCAACCGTCGTATCTAAGGTTTCATCCCAACCGTCGGATCTAGGGTTTTATCCCAACCGTTGGATCTAGGGATTTAATCCCAACCGTCGATTCTAGGATTTCATCCTAACCATCGGATCTAGGGATTTAATCCCAACCGTTGGTTCTAGGGTTTCATCCAACCATCGGATCTAGGGATTTAATCCTAACCGTTGGTTCTAGGTTTTGTTTTACATTCTTGGATCTAGACTTCACAAGGATTATATTAGGCTACGATAGGGACAATAAGGAGGAGTTGGGTCTTGGCCACCCGATGGATCGGAACCACACAAACTTGATCCATCAATGATGTTCCATTCCACTAGAGGATCATCATTGAACTACCTCACCAACCCCAATAAATCAATATGGGCTTCATATATTATTTGTACATTAATCTCCCCGTGTTTATGATATCGAATGTCCGTCAATTAATTGATTTACTGACCATCAATTAATTAACATCTAATTCCTCGAGTAGTACCACTCAACCTTATCATCATGTTGACTAAGTCAACCAGCTGGGGTTACATTATGAACCTTATGAGCTCCTCAAGGGGACATCATCAACCTAATATATGAGACACAGTTTCCTCCTATAATCAACGGCACACTATGTAAATAATATTATTTCCCAACTTACCGGGCATATTGATTTAATCCATCTAAATCTCACCCACTGGTAAATCAAAGAAATAAATACTAAGTACATGTGCCCGTTATTATATCGGGATTAAGAGCATGTACAATATAATATCCGAGGTCCGATTCAATTATGTAGTCAGTACTAAATTGAATCACCTCTATGTCGGTCCTACTCAATACACCTAAGTGTACTAGTGTAACTCTATGTTCAAGATAAAACAATACCAAGCTACACTACAACCATGCCAATGGTTTGTCCAAAACCATCTTGGTTGTGAGCCTTTACTTATATTTTACAAGGTACTGATAACATGATCTTCTGTGCCACACCAAGCACCATGTTATCTACAATGTAAAATATTAGACAATATGCACACATATATAATGAATATATAAAATGCAAACAATGATCATGTGATTCTTATTTCAAAATAAAATGTTCATACAAAAAGAGCTAGGCTTTCAGTATACATTCCAACAATTATGACTATCGTAAAATAATTTTATGATTATGTCGGAACACAGTCGGGCTCTGATACCACTGTTGGGTTTCCCTAGCTCCGACATGGATGTGTGTTCGAACATGTTTCATAAACATGCACATAGCGAAAGCAAAATAATTCGGTAAAAAACTAATTTTATTACATCATACACACCACACACATGCACGATACAACAAGCGTAGACATAATCACATATTTAAAATTTTTGCAATAAAGGAAACTTTATATCTAGGTATACCTGACAAATCACCTGTAGTGGGAATGACATCAACCGTAACGAACCTCACTAGTATTGCCTCTATCCGTATCCATGCCGAGTATCGTCGGGATAGCTTCGCAAGCTACGAGCCTCATCTTAACAAGAGATATTAGTCTCACGTCGAAGACAATGTGATCCGAGAGATGATCACAAAACAAGTTCAATGAACTTGTCTCCTCGGAAGAGCCGGCGGTAATAAGGTGGTCGGTTAATCAAATTGGTCGGGGGCAACACGGTGGCCGGTGGCAGTTGGGCCGGCAGCTGGGCCGATGGCTGAGCTGCTGGCTGGTGGATGGTCGGCGATTGGTAGATAGCCGACGGCTGGAGGTGGTGGCATTCAAGGGTGGGCGGCGCCATGGAGGGGCAACGACAACAAGAGAAGAAGAGGAGGAGGTGGTGGTAAGGGTTTCTAAAACCTTAACTTGTCCGCGAAATATTTCTCCACCCTCTTATTTATAGAACACATGTTCCTTGACCAGCAAAAAACCTTAACGGTCATTGGGTCATGACCAAAACCCATTAACTCTCTCCAATAACTTAAGATAAAATAAACCAAACCGTGTTCATCTATTTTAAGTTAAAATGAACCGAACCAACTTTGGTTCATTCGTTTAAAACAAACGAAACTCCTTTGGTTTATTTTCCACCATTGGTTTAGAACCAACCCGATTTGGTTTGTCCATCATGTCTTCATAAGACTCAGCCCATCCCTGCTTTCGATGCGACTGAAACAATTTCATGCTCGCTCCATATTTGGTCCAACCAAACCAAGTCTCTCTCAATCTGAGAATCCCATTCTCAAACTCATTTTAAATCCATCGGATAACACTTGTAGTTCATGTGACCAAATAGGTTCCTGGTTTATGTTGGTCGTCTATAATTAACCATTAATTATAGAATGATCATGAGTGGCACCTAGTAGTACATCATGATCCCAAATTAAGCAGAAAATCAATGGTTGATCCCAAAACATCTTTTGAAACCTTTCAACATCTACAATGTATTGTGTCTCGTTCCCTTCATTCATCTTATACTCACTTGGTTCAGGACATGGTCTATAGTGTCAGTCCCCACAAGGCTGAATACGTCACAATTAGCTCAAGTATTTACTTCCTCGTCCTACGGATTCTAGTTACTGCACATGTATCCAAGAGTACGATACTCTAAACTTGTAATATTTTAGCCAAAGACTTTAGTAACAACCCGACGAGAGGTCATAGGGTATACATCTCCTCGGAAGGAGTGATGAATTCTCTATTGGCTACTCAAACACATTAAGGCACTTCGACTTATGCCCAATCATCCTGGGTCTACATCTCCTCGGAGATGCTTACTTAAGATTTCAAAGCATAAGTTTCTATGACCAAGATGACTTGAATACCTCAAGTCGAAGGAATATCGCACTTAACCTGTTGTAAGGACTTCATTGACATATCTGTATATGCAGAGAACTAAATGAAGCCTTATAGTTGGTCACTCCAATGAACTAATTACCATAACTAGCATCCATGATCAACTCCGTGATGGACTATCCGAGCCGTAAAAACCACTTTTTGCATTGCGGAAACCTCGGAAGTCGACCATGGGTCCATGCAATGATAAATTAAAAATATAATACATGTACATGTTTAGAAACACTAGATCTACATGGTAAGAGCGACCCTTCGCTTATCCCGCTTGTCCAAACGATTTGCCAGATCTCGTAGAGTGTCAAGTGTACACTCCTCTACATGTATCCACACGGACAAATGGTGGAGAGAACAACTTAGAGTGTGCTAGAACTCATAGATGCTCACGACAATGATGGAGAGGGAGAGAGAAAGAGAGGAGAAGAGAAGAGGAAGAAGATAAAACCAATTCACCACACTTACTCCTTCATTAGTTTGGCCGGCCACATAATGGGGATTAAAAACCTCCATGCAATACCAAGAGCCATGGCACTTGGTCTTCCTCATGAGGTGGCACACCATGATGTGTCCATAATGATGTGGAACATCATCATTGGCCGACCCCAATTTGGTTCATCACATGAACCTAATCTTCTTGGTCCATCATATGAACCTAATCTTCAACTAATTGCCCTTTGTGTGTGACCCTATAGATTCTTGTAACATTGGCAATGTTCCTAAACCGATTTAGAAATATAAGCAATAAGCAGTATCTAGCAACACATCATTGCTACCCAAGTTACAAGAATATTGAGATCCAAAATCACCTTTGTAACTACTAATTGTGACTCTCACAATATGTGACAATGTCCCTCTATCCATGACATCTAGATTGACTAAATGAGGCATAGACCATGTCATCCTCTATACAATCTATATCTTGAACTCCAAGTAGACTCACTCTAATCAAATGAGCTCAATATCTCATATTGACTCATTTGGGCATGACCATGCACTTAGTGGTCTCACTCTATCAAGAATCATGATGTCACTCCTGTCATATAGGAGGGATAGATCTCATCTACATCACTCACATCCCTCCACATAAATTGTTACATACCCAGTAATTGCCTTTATGGCCACTCATTTACAGGTGACATTTGATGAAGCCAAAGTATGCAACTCCTTATGTAGGGAACTATGGTGACTTCAGGTCCAAGGACTAATAGTCACATGAGAAAATATATGACACTCATATAACGTTCCATGATACTTTCTCATAGCAGGTCATTCAGTATACATTCTCCAATGTATACCCATGTGTCAACTTGATATCTCATATCCATGACTTGTGAGATCAAGTCATTGAGTTGACCTACATGCTAGTCTCTTCGCATTAACATTGTCCGTGAATGTAATACTTGACTATTAATGATTAAGAGTAGTATTTTCTATATCATCTCATTATCATTCAACCAATCGATTGATATAGATAAGAACCTTTTACTCAAGGACATTATTACACTTAGTTATTTGGCACCAATACAAGTAAGTATAATAAACATAAAGAAATGCCTTTATAAATATATATAGGAATATGATACAACAAGTCTATACAACAATCATCATATGATTGGCTCTAGGGCTTTCACTAACAATCTCCCACTAGCACTAGTGTCAATCACTATAGTATCTAATACCCAATGACCTAGTGTGACCATCATGCTTTTTATGTGCCAAAGCCTTGGTCAAGGGATCTACAATGTTAGCCTCTGTGGGTACTTTGTAAATCTTCACATCTCCTCTCTCGATAATCTCTCGAATGAGATGGAAGCGTTGTAGTATGTGTTTAGTCTGCTAGTGTGAGCAAGGTTCCTTAGCCTGCGCAATCACTCCATTGTTGTCACAATAGAGCTCTATAGGATCTGCTATGCTAAGAATTACCCCAAGTTTAGTAATCAACTTGCGGATCCAAACTGCCTCCTTTGCTGCCTCTGATGCAGCAATATACTCGACCTCTGTTGTAGAATCAGCAACTGTGCCTTGCTTTGAACTCTTCTAGCTCACAATGCCACCATTCAAGCAAGACACGAACCTTGACTGCGATCTATAATCATCCTGGTCAGCTTGAAAGCTGGCATCACTGTAACCCTTTATAGCTAGTTCCCCATCGCCTCCAAATATCAAGAAATATTCTTTAGTCCTTCTCAAGTACTTAAGAATATTCTTGACTGCTATCCAGTGATGCTCACCTAGATCTGACTGGTATTTGCTCGTCATGCTCAAAGCATACAAGACATCAGGATGAGTACATAGCATGGCATACATGAAAGATTCTATGGCAGATACATAAGGGATCTTATCCATGCGGTCTCTTTCCTCTCTAGAAGAGGGACTTTGAGTCTTCGAAAGACTCATACCATGTGACATCGGTAAAAGTCCCTTCTTGGAATTTTGCATGGAAAACTATAGTAATACCGTGTCAATATATGTACTCTGACTTAGGCCAAGCAATCTCTTAGATCTATATCTAGAGATCTTGATGCCTAGAATACAGGCTGCTTTACCTAATTCCTTCATTGAGAAACACTTCCCCAGCCAAGTCTTCACAAACTGTAACGAAGGGATGTCATTCCCAATGAGTAGTATGTCATTCACATACAATACAAGGAAGACAACTGTCTTCCCTTTAACCCTCTTGTAGACACAGGGTTCATCTTCATTCTTGATGAAACCAAACTGTTTGATCCCATCATCGAATCGAAGATTCCAACGCCGAGAAGCTTGCTTTAGCCCATAAATGGACCTTTGCAGCTTGCATACTTTGCCAGTATATTGTGGATCTACAAAACCCTCATTTTGTGTCATATACACATCCTCGAGCAAGTTTCCATTCAGAAATATAGTTTTGACATCCATCTGTCAGATCCCATAATCGTGGTACGCTGCAATAGCAAACATGATCCGAATGGACTTAAACATCGCAACTGGAGAAAATGTTTCATCATAGTCAATACCATGAATTTTCTTGAAACCTTTAGCTACCAATCGACCCTTATAGGTATGCGTAAGTCCATCCATGTCAGTCTTTCTCTTAAAGACCCACTTACACCCAATGGGTTTCACGCCTTCAGGTGGATCAACCAAAGTCTATACTTGGTTAGTGTACATGGATTCCATCTCCGATCTCATGGCCTCTAGCCATTTCTCAGAATCTGGGCTCATCACAGCTTCCTGATAGGAGGTAGGCTCATTCTCAATGAGCATAACGTCATCATGGTCAGACAAGAGAAATGAGTATCTCTTAGGCTGACGACATACTCTATCAGACCTGCGAAGAGGTAGGTCTACCTAAACAGGTTGTTGTTCCACAATTCTTTGTGCAACAATCTAATCACCCACAACACATTGTGGTTTCTATTAAATCTTCATCAAGGCCTCAGTGCTATGGTCCTTATCTTGAATTTCTTCAAGATCGAATATACTTCCACTAGTTTTTCTAGAAACAAAATTCCTTTCTAGAAATACCCCAGTCTTTGCCACAAACACTTTGTGCTGACTGAGAATGTAGAAGTAATTTCCCTTCGTTTCCTTGGGATATCCAACCAATAGCACTTATCGAATTTGCATCCTACTTTGTTTGAGACTTGATATCGAACATAAGCCTCACAACCCCAAATCCTCATGAAAGACATCGTGGGATTTTTCCCTATCCATATTGTATATTGTGACTTTATCACAGCTTTGGATGGAACACGATTAAGTGTGAAGGCTACTGTGTCTAGAGCATATCCTCAAAAGGATATAGGAAGATCTGTGTGACTCATCATAGATCGTACCATATCTAATAGGGTACAATTCCTCCTTTCGGATACACCATTCCACTGTGGTGTTCCAGGAGGAGTGTGTTGGGATAGAATCTCACACTCAGCTAGATAGTCATGAAACTCATGGCTAAGGTATTCACCACCTCGATCTGATCAAAGTATCTTAATACTCTTGCCAAGCTGGTTTTGTATTTCATTCTTGAATTCTTTGAACTTTTCAAAGGATTCTGACTTATGTGTCATCATATAAACATAATCATATCTACTGAAGTCATAAGTAAATGTAATAAAGTACCTATAACTACCTCTAACAGCAACATTGAAAGGGCCACATACATCACTATGTATATGTCCTAACAAGTCTGTTGCTCTCTCGCTATCTCTACTAAAGGGAGTCTTGTTCATCTTGCCTAGAAGGCAAGACTCACATATCTCATATGATTCAAAATCAAATGAGTCTAGCAACCCATCCTTATGGAGCTGGGATAAGAGACTCTCATTTTTGTGACCTAAGCGATAATGCCAGAGATAGGTTTGGTTCAACTCATTTGATTTGAACCTTTTGGTACTTATGTTTTAGATGGGGTTCTCTAAGTCTAGAATGTAGAGTCTGTTCATCAGAGGTGCACTACAATAGAATATATCATTTAAATAAACTGAATAATATTTGTTCTTTATTATAAATGAAAAGCCTTTCTTGTCTAAACAAGAAACTGAAATTATGTTCTTCGTAAGAGCAGGCACATAACAACATTCATCTAATTCTAGTACAAGTCCAGAGATAGAAAATAAGGTCCTATAGCAACAGCAGCAACCCTTGCTCCATTGCCTACTCGTATGTCTACCTCGCCCTTCTTCAATGCCCTGCTATTTCTCAGCACCTGTACATTAGTACAAATGTGAGAAGCACATCCGGTATCAAATACCCACGATGAAGAAATAGATAGATTGACTTCTATAACATATATACCTGAAGTAAAAGTCTCACTTCTCTTCTTTTTAAAATCTTACAGGTATGCTTTGAGGTTCCGCTTCCAATGTCTAGCTTCCTTACAGTGGAAGCAAGTCCTTTCCTTTGCCACCCCTCCTTTCGGTTTCAATACCTTGCCTTTGCCCTTGGCTTGGGACTTTCCCTTACCTTTAGGCTTGCCCTTTCCTTTCTTCTTTTGCAGTATCAAAATGGAGTCGGGCTTTGCCTTCTTAAGGTTGAGCTCAACAATTCTCAACATGCTAAGCATCTCAGGCAGTGGCTTATCAATTTCATTCATTTTGTAATTCATGACAAATTGATTGTAACTTTCTGGCAAGGATTGCAAGATCAAGTCAGTGGCCAGTTCATGGCCAAGTGGGAATCCTAACCTCTGTAAGTTTTCTATGTACCCAATCATCTTGAGTACATATGGCCCTACGGGAGTCCCATCTTGCATCTTTGACTGAAACAGTGCCTTAGAGATCTCGTATCTCTTGTGCCTTGCTTGTCCTTGATAATGTTGACGAAGATGTTCAACCATATCAAAAGCATTCATGAACTTGTGTTGCTTTTGAAGCTCAGAGTTCATGGTTGCGAGCATGAGGCAACACATCTAATGCATCATCTTGATGCTTCTTGTAAGCATCTCGGTCAGCTTGCGAGGGAGTGGCAGAGGGTGCTTCCAGAATGGGCTACTCTAGGACGTACATTTTTCTTTTTTGTGTGAGAATAATTCTCAGATTCTTGTACCAGTCCAAGAAATTAGCTCCATTGAGCTTGTCCTTCTCAAGGACAGAACGAAGGAAGAGAGTGTTCGTGTTTGACAACATGGCAATCAACAAAATAAATAATGCAGAAAGTAAATATCATATTCCATTTATCATTTAATTAGGCCTTTAATTAAATGATGCTCCCACTAAATTATAGTATTTTTGTAGAATCGAGTCATGGATGTGGTCAAAACACACTACTATATTCATATAAACTAGCTTTAATTCTCGCGGGACAAGATCCACATCATACTACACCTTGAGTTAGCTTTGGCTAAATCGCCCAAGACTTAGTATGATCGGTAGGTAAAAAATTACTAATTACATCTCTATGGAACTCTTGTTTATAGGATCAAGATCCACATTTACAAAATAACTTGAGTTTGCTTTGGCTAAATCACCCAAGATTTAGTGTAAATGTGATCTTATCGTATCTTTTCAACTGTTGGAATATGCTTATAATTTTACCCGATCCAATTGAGTTAACTAGTTTCACTCAATCTAATTGAGATTATTCTCACCCAAGCTTTGATAGGCAGTACCAAGATTGTCTCTCCGCACCCTACCAAGATAATATGCGTTGCTATGCTTTGGTAGATTCAACAACAACAAATGATCGAGGTAGTGATGGGTATCAAAACTTGGAAGGCATTTCAAGTTGACTTGATTAAGATCTAATCTAATCGTGAATGTGCATCATATACGCATTAAGGCATTAATTACCCTATAATAGCATGCATCACATACATACAAGCAAAAACAAATAAGGCATTAATTACCCTATACTAGCATGCATCACATACATATATAATGTGTAATGAGGTCATGGCCCTACTATGATCTTCTCAAGCCAATGAGAAGATCCGACGGTCAACCTAGGGTTAGCGGTTTCTCCAAGCATCTCCTTTGACCGCCATGTGTCGTCGGCACCATCCTCATAACTCCGTCTACAAGTGGACCTTCCACCGCTTCATTTTGAACATTATAAACATGAAACTCAAGCTACATTTGAGTCTAAGATCTATTTACAATAGGAATATAAAAAAGAGAGGCACGACGCGCAGGTCGTATATCATATACAACATGCACAACACAAAAACGGCGCGCAAGCCGTAATATGAATTACAACATAATTTTCTCCAATCAAGTTGGTGTTTCTAGGCCATGACCATCACAATATCATACATAATTATAAATTATGTATTTTTCATAAATTTCTATAATTTTCCTATTTTTTCTCAATTTTATGAGTCACATCTCCACAATAGTCCCGCTAAGCGATTTCTAGGCGCGATCGCGGGACAATGCCCCTTGCGGGGTTAGGGGCAGCGCCCCTTCTCGAAAAATGAATCTCGCGAGTGTCCCATATTGATGTTACAGTGCCTTAAGTCACTTTCCAAAAATACTAAAGAAAGACTTCACCGTTTCGGAGAGTTTTTCTCGGTGGTAGAAGCCTACAAGTGCCCAAACATTTATTGCTTCGACTCTTGGAGAAAAATACTCACAAAAATCTATAAAATTAGGAAAGTTACAGAAACTTACAGGTCTGTAATTTTTCGTATCTAAAACAAAAATTACAAAAACAAACACGTACATGCTTCGCACGTGGCTCTGATACTACTATTGGACTATCTGAGCTGCAAAAATTGCTTTTTGCGTTGCGAAAACCTCGAAAGTCAGCCACAAATCCATGCGAAGATAAATTAAAAATATAATACATGTACATGTTTAGAAACACTAGATCTACCTTAGATATACATGGTAAGAGCGTTACCCTTGTAGCGACGCCCTTCGCTTATCCCGCTCGTCCAAATGGTTTGTCTGATCTCGTAGAGTATCAAGTGTACACTCCTCTACACGTATCCACACGGAAAAAAGGTGGAGAGAATAACTTAGAGTGTGCTAGCACTCATAGAAGCTCATGGCAATGGAGGAGAGGGAGAGAGCAAGAGAGGAGAAGAGAAGAGGAAGAAGATAAAATCAATTCTCCACACTTACTCCTTCATTAGTTTGGTCGCCCACTTAAGGGGGATTAAAAACCTCCATGTAATACCAAGAGCCATGGATCTTGGTCTTCCTCATGAGGTGGCACACCATGATGTGTCCAAGATGATGTGGAACATCATCATTGGCCAGCCCCATGCCATGTCACCATGACGTGGTATTTGGTCAAGTCAAACTTGACCGTTCATCTTCCCTCTCAAGTCAAGTAAAACTTGACCTCTTATCTCCCATGGTTGATCAAATCCAACAATTTGATTCTAGTCAATTTAATTTAATGAATCTCTATTCATTATTTTAAATTGATTCAATGAAACAAATCTAAATTAGACTCATTCAACAATTGAATAAAATTGAGTCCAACTCAATTAGTCTAATTTGCATTACTCTTAATCCCATTTGGTTCATCACATTAACCTAATCTTCTTGGTCCATCATATGAACCTAATCTTCAACTAATTGCCCTTTATGTGTGACCCTATAGATTCTTGTAACATTGGCAATGTTCCTAAACCGATTTAGAAACATAAGCAATAAGCAGTATCTAGCAACACATCATTGCTACCCAAGTTACAAGAATATTGAGATCCAACATCACCTTTGTAACTACTAATTGTGACTCACACAATATGTGACAATGTCCCTCTATCCATGACATCTAGATTGACTAAATGAGGCATAGACCATGTCATACTCTATACAATCTATATCTTGAACTCCAAGTAGACTCACTCTAATCAAATGAGCTCAATATCTCATATTGACTCATTTGGGCATGGTCATCCACTTAGTGGTCTCACTCTATCAAGAATCATGATGTCACTCCTGTCATATAGGAGGGATAGATCCCATCTACATCACTCACATCCCTCCACATAAATTGTTACATACCCAGTAATTGCCTTTATGGACCACTCATTTACAGGTGACGTTTGATGAAGCCAAAGTATGCAACTCCTTATGTAGGGAACTATGGTGACTTCAGGTCCAAGGACTAATAGTCACATGAGAAAATATATGACACTCATATAACGATCCATGATACTTTCTCATAGCGGGTCATTCAGTATACATTCTCCAATATATACCCATGTGTCAACTTGATATCTCATATCCATGACTTGTGAGATCAAGTCATTGAGTTGACCTACATGCTAGTCTCTTCGCATTAACATTGTCCGTGAATGTAATACTTGACTATTAATGATTAAGAGTAGTATTTTCTATATCATCTCATTATCATTCAACCAATCGATTGATATAGATAAGAACCTTCTACTCAAGGATGTTATTATACTTAGTTATTTGGAACCAATACTTGTAAGTATAATAACCATAAAGTAATGCCTTTATAAATATATATGGGAATATGATACAACAAGTCTATACAACAATCATCATATGATTAGCTCTAGGCTTTCACTAACAATCTCCCACTAGCACTAGTGTCAATCACTGTAGTATCTAATACCCAATGACCTAGTGTGACCTTCATGCTTTTTTTGAGTCAAAGCCTTGGTCAAGGGATCTACGATGTTAGCCTCTGTGGGTATTCTACAAATCTTCACATCTCCTCTATCGATAATCTCTCGAATGAGATTGAAGCATCGTAGTATGTTTTTGGTCCGCTGGTGTGAGCGAGATTCCTTAGCCTGTACAATCGCTCCATTGTTGTCACAATAGAGCTCTATAGGATCTGCTATACTAGGAACCACCCCAAGCTCAGTAATGATCTTGCAGATCCAAACTACCTCCTTTGCTGCCTCTAATGCAGCAATATACTCGACCTCTGTTGTATAATCAGTAATTGTGTCCTGCTTCAAACTCTTCCAGCTCACAGTGCCACCAATCAAGCAAAACATGAACCTGACTGTGATCTATAATCATCCGGGTCAGTTTGGAAGCTGGCATCACTATAACCCTTTACAGCTAGTTCCCCATCACCTCCAAATATCAAGAAATATTCTTTAGTCCTTCTCAAGTACTTAAGAATATTTTTGATCGCTATCCAGTGATGCTCACTTGGATCTGACTAGTATTTACTTGTTATGCTCAAAGCATTTGAGACATCAGGACGAGTACATAGCATGACGTACATGATAGATCCTATGGCAGATACATAAGGGATCTTATCCCTGCGGTCTCTCTCCTCTCAAGAAGAGGGACTTTGAGTCTTCGAAAGACTCATACCATGTGACATCGGCAGAAGACCCTTCTTGGAATTCTGCATAGCAAACCGTAGTAATACTGTGTCAATATATGTATTCTGACTTAGGTCAAGCAATCTCTTAGATCTATCTCTATAGATCATGATGGCCAGAATACAGACTGCTTCGCCTAAGTCCTTCATTGAGAAACACTTCCCCAGCCAAGTCTTCACAGACTGTAGCAAAGGGATGTCATTCCCAATGAGTAGTATGTCATTCACATACAACAGAAGGAAGACAACTGTGTTCCCATTAATCCTCTTGTAGACACAGGGTTCATCTTCATTCTTGATGAAACCAAACTGTTTGATCGCATCATCGAATCGAAGATTCCAGCTCCAAGAAGCTTGCTTTAGCTCATAAATGGACCTTTGCATCTTGCATACTTTGTCAGTATGTTGTGGATCTACAAAACCCTCAGGTTGTGTCATGTACACATCCTCGAGCAAGTTCCCATTCAGAAATGCAGTTTTGACATCGATCTGCCAAATCTTATAATCGTGGTATGCGGCAATAGCAAGAATGATTCGAATGAACTTAAACATCACAACTGGAGAAATGGTTTCATCATAGTTAACACCATGAATTTGCTTGAAACCTTTAGCTACCAATCGACCCTTATAGGTATGTGTAAGTCCATCCATGTCAGTCTTTCTCTAAAAGACCCACTTACACCCAATGAGTTTGACGCCTTCATGTTGATCAACCAAAGTTCATACTTGGTTTGTGTACATGGATTCCATCTCGGATCTCATGGCCTCTAGTCATTTCTCAGAATCTGGGCTCATCATAGCTTCCTGATAGGAGGTAGGCTCATTCTCAATGAGCATAATGTCATCATGCTTAGACAAGAGAAATGAGTATCTCTCAGGCTGACGACATACTCTATTAGACCTACGAAGAGGTAGGTCTACCTGAATAGGTTGTTGTTCCACAACTCTTTGTGCAACAATCTCATCACCCATAACACTTTGTGGTTCCTGTTCAACCTCCATCAAGGCCACAGTGCTATGGTCCTTATCTTGAATTTCTTCGAGATCGAACGTACTCCCACTAGTTTTTCTATAAATAAAATCCCTTTCTAGAAATACCCAAATCTTTGCCACAAACACTTTGTGTTGACTGGGAATGTAGAAGTAATATATCCCTTCGTTTCCTAGGGATATCCAACAAAATATGTAACACCCGCCCTTCCCGTCCTCCTAACACACATCCTATAGACGGGTGGCGGCGCTACGCGATCATAAATTCATGCATATAATAGCGAAAGCATTTAAAAAAAACTTTACAACTTTTAACTCTAATTACATTAACCCCATCAACCTAACAATTTAATCATGGCAAAAGGTCTTAGCAATTTATTTAACTAAACATGTATTAACCATTACAAGGTTCATAAAAATAAACATGAGTAACCACCATAGAAAGCATTAACGTCTCCTAACAGTTTACACATAAACTGAAAATCATGCGTAAGTCCGTATATGAAAAATGATCTCTTCCACCATGTCACTGCAACACACATCTTTGCCCCTCCTACTGCTCCCTTTAATTTATCCATTCCTTGCCCTTTTCTGCAGTTTAAGGAAAGTAAACTGTAAGCACATAGGCTTAGTAAGGTCCTTTCCTACTCACAAAAACATGCATCATGAATTAAACGTAAAGTAATGACATGTTCGTTTAAACAACATATGAGCAAAGCATTTATTTAAAGTAGAGACATGATTAATTTAGGAAAAGAACATAAACTTAGCATTTTCATCGCAACAGTACATTGTCTCTAAACATGATAATTTGATGAACATAAATGGTATATGCAGGATTCTCGTTGAAAACATATAGTTTATATACTAAAACATAATCACAACATATTGGGCCCGACATTTTACCACATACATCAATCGCGCGCATCCTAAATAGATCCGAGGTAGCTAATCCCGAACCTACTAGGTTACTAGGTCCGTACTATGTCCGTCGACATAGGGGCAACCTTAGAGCCCATCCCGTGGACCTTCTTGTTAGTGATATATGAGAGATGTCCTAAGGCAATCGCCTTATGTTTGAACCGTTTATATGATAAATGAAGATTCACTATTTGAGTATACATGTTTTCATGTATTTGATTTGATCTTAAACTCATTTACTGAATGTCCACGATATGATTCATAGCATGAGAGAATTTATGATTGGATAACAACTAGTGAGTATCTCTACATGTGTAATTGTGATGTATCAGAATTATCCCTAGTCGATGAATTGATGGATTTGGACATCATTGATTCTGTCGAGACTAGCACGAGGTATACTCCTTGGTGTAACCAAGCAGCTGATTCTCATTGGCTAGAGACATTGTGATGTCCGAAGTTAATCGTGGATGCTAGTTAAGGTAACTAGTTCATTGGAGTGACCAGCCATAAGGCTTCATATGGTTCTCTGCATATATAGATATGTCAATGAAGGTCTTACTACAGCTTAAGTGTGATGTTCCTTTGACTTGCGGTATTCAAGTCGTCTTGATCATAAAGACTTATGCTTTGACATCTTAAGCAAGCATCTCTAAGGAGATGTGGACCCGGGATGATTGGGTATAAGTCGAAGTGATCTAAGGTGTTTGAATAGCCTATAAAGGATTCACCACTCCTTGTGAGGAGATGTATACCCATGGCCTCTCGTTGGATTATTACTAAAGTCTTTGGCCAGAGCATTACATGTTTAGAGTATGGTACTCTTCGATACATGTGTAGTAACTAGAATCCGTAGGACGAGGAAATGATACTTGGGCTAGGTGTGACGTAGTCAGCCTAGTGGGGACTGAAACTATAGACCATGTCCTGAACTAAGTGGGTATAAGATGAGTGAAGGGAATGGGGCACGATTCATTCGAGCTGCTGAAGGGTTTCAGAAATAGTTTTGGATCAACCGTTGATTTTTTCGGTTAATTGGGGATCATGATGTACTACTAGGTGCCACTCATGATCGTTCTATAATTAATTGTTAATAATAGACGACCAACATAAACCGAGAACCTATTTGGTCACAAGCACAACGAGCGTAATCCAAATGATTTAAAACGAGCGTGAGAATGAGATTCTCAGACCGAGAGAAACTAGGTTTGGTTGGACCAAACAATGAAGCGAGCATGAAATCGTTTCAGTCGCAATGGAAGCATGGATGGGTCGTGTCTTATGAAGACATGATGGATGAACTAAATTGGTTTGGTTCTATTCCAATGGAGGAGAATGAACCAAAGGGGATTGGTTTGTTTTAAACAAATGAACCAAAAGTTGGTTCGGATCGTTTTAACTTAAAATAGACCAACATGGTTTGGTTTAGTTTAACTTAAGTTATTGGAGCGGGTTAACGGGTTTTGGTTATGAACCAATAACCGTTAGGAGAATGTGTTCTCTATAAAAGCACTGCTTAAGGGTTTTTCCAATGACCTAAGGGAATAAGCCATTGAGTTGCCGCCCAAAACCCTAGCTTCTCTTTTGTTGTTTTCGCCCAACATTGTGTTGCCTCCAACTTCATGGAGCTGTTGCCACCTCCTTGCCGCCGGACAACCACCTGCTGCCGCCGGCCACTTGCTGCTGCCAGTGATCCTCCGGCGACCCTCCTTGGCTCCGGTGACCAAGGACTAGCCGGTCTTCTTCCCTTTGGCTGGCGCAAGGTCTCCACCAAAGCTGTCCAATTTTCGGGACAGCTTGTTTCCTTGTTGTCGGAGCATAGTTTGGACGACGTTTGGAGCTCCGACAGCGCCTTCCTTACCGGAGATTTGATCTCCGGTAAGCCTCATAGCTGG
Source organism: Wurfbainia villosa (assembly GCA_025175895.1). NCBI lineage: Eukaryota > Viridiplantae > Streptophyta > Magnoliopsida > Zingiberales > Zingiberaceae > Wurfbainia > Wurfbainia villosa. The sequence continues at coordinate 28,077,467 of CM045992.1, read as the reverse complement.
AGGACGAAGGATTCGTCAAACGGTTGACGAATACCTCTCCGGAGAAGCGAGTTTTTGAGGACTCGTTTTGGATCCAAATTTTGATTCGGATCATGATCTTCTCTCGATCACATCGTCTTCAACACGAGGCTAGTAACCCGTACGAAGACGAGGCTCGTGACTTTTTGAAGTCATCCCAAAGATACTTGGCGTGGATATAGATAGAGACGATTCTAGCGAGAATCATTCCGGTTGATGTCTTTCCCGCTACACGTGATACGTCAGGTATACGTAGTATAAATTTCCTTTTATTGCAAAATTTGAATTTATGGTTATGTCTACACATGTTGTATTATGCATGCGTGTGATGTGTGTGTTGTAATAAATTAGATTTATTATTTTATTCCTTCCGCTGTGCACATGTTTACGAAACATGTTCGAACATACACTCGCCGCGGTGCCGGAAACCCAACAGAGGTATCAGAGCCCTGGTTGTGTTTCGACATAATCATAAAATTGTTTTGCGATAGTCATAATGATATTTCTATAAATTTTCTACTTTTGGAAAGTTAGAAGTATTTATGGAAATTTTTTAATTTTGGAAAGTCTAGAAGTATTTATTGAAATTTTCTACTTTTGGAAAGTTGGAAGTATTTATGGAAATTGATATTTTCCATAAATAAAATATTTGATTAGATTTTGGAAATTTATTTCCTAATTTAATCATGATTTGATTTGGAAATCAAATCTTAAAATATTTTATTTCCATAAGTAGTTTTGATGATTTAGGAAATTGGTTTCCTAAATTGACTTTCCTTAATCAACTATTTCCACAAATAAAATATGTGATTAGATTTGGAAATTTGTTTCCTAATTTAATCATGATTTGATTTGTAGAATCAAATCTTAAACATATTTTATTTCCATAAATAGTTATGACATATAAGGAAATGTTGTACATGACATAATTGTATGTCATGTAATTGCATTAGATGCATATCATTATGCAATGCGTGTCGTGACATGTAGATGTATGCTATGTATGCCATGCCATGTAGATAATAGTTATTTGCATGCAAAGAGGATGAGACATAAAAACCCTAACTCAATATTAAAGCCTACACCTTCCATTAATATGGTTAGAACAAGAGTTTTGTTTCTTGTTCGGGTTGTTGGACTCTCTCCAAGCCCGGCTTGAACCCGAACATGTTCAAACCATGGAATAGTTTAATACTAATATGGTAAGAGTCAGAGGTCAATCGTTAGCTTTGGTTGTTGGACTCTCTCCAAGTCGGGCTAATTGGTTGAATGCACTCTAACCATATTAAAACTATTTCTCGATTAATGGGTTGGCTTTAACCTGGAGCATCGGCTTGTTGGACTCTCTCCAAGGTCGATGTAAAGGGAGGTGAAGTTGGGTGCTATGCATATGATGCATACTTGTTAATGTGTTAACAACCCGATGTATGTGTGAACATTCAATTAGTTGATAGCACATTGTGATAGTTGCATATAAGTGATATGCAATCGGTATATTTGATACCTACCATCGTAGTTATGAATGGCTTGTTGGACTCTCTCCAAGGTTGTTCATATCTATGATGGATATCAGCCCATTCGGAGATGGACCTACGATCTCCCAAAGTGATTTTGGGGTTTTGAAATTCAAAAAATGAATGGGATTTATGAATGTATAATGCTGAATTTTAAAATCATCTTTCTCATATATGCTCGTTTTGTATTTCTAAGATTGATCATGATGTCTTTGAATTTGCGTTCCATTTTGGATTCGAATAAATTGACTGGGTCGAACTTCTTGGACTGGCTTAGAAACTTGAGAATTATTCTCAAGGTTGAAAAGCTTGCAAATGTCCTCAAAGCGCCTCTTCCCGCCCGTCCTAGTGACAATGCAACTCTGGACCAATTGTTAGCCTATCAGAAACATGTGAGTGATTCTGAACAAATGAGTTGCATCATGCTAGCCATGATGGAACCCAAGCTACGGAAGCAGCATGAGCATATGGATGCTCATATCGTAGTCCTTCATCTTTATGAGTTGTTTGATAAGCAAGTGAGATTCGAAAGGTTCGAAGTCTCCAAGCTCCTCTTCACCTCTGAGATGCAAGAAGGTTCATCTGTGGTACTGCTCAACATGCTGAAGACTGTGGAGCCTTCTAAGAAGCATGAGCAGGGGACGGTGTTGTTAGTTGATTCCTCGAAGAAAGGTTCTAAGAGGGAATCAAAGGAACAACAGAAGAGGAAGAAGAAAAAGGCTAAAAAGGCATAACCAGCTCAAAAGGGAACTTGTCATCATTATGGCAAGTAGGGCCATTGGCGAAGAAATTGCAAGATTTATCTTGAGTCCGTGAAGAAGAATAAGGCATAAGATGCTCCATCTTTTTCATATATCTTCGTTATTGATTGCCATTCTATTTCCTCAGACACTTGGGTATTGGATACTGGGTGTTGCTCATGTAGGGATGTATACTTAAAAGTCTATTTTTTGTATGAACATCTTTATTTTGAAATAAGAATCACATGATCATTGTTTGCATATTTTTATGGTTATGCAATATTGTCTAATACCTTACATTGTAGATAACATGGTGTGTGGTGTCACACGGGAGATCATGTTATCGGCCCCTTGAAAAGTATAAGTAAAGGCTCACAACCGAGATGGCTTTGGACAAACCATCGGAATGGTTGTAGTGTGATTTGGTATTGGTTTGTCTTGACCATAGAATCACACTAGTGCACTTTGTGTGTATTGAGCAGGACCGACACAGAGGTGATTCGATTTATTGCTGACTACATAATCGAATCAGACATCAGATATTATTTAGTACATGCTCTTAATCCCGATATAATAACGGGCACATATACTTGGTACTCATCTCTTTGATTTACCAATGGGCGAGATTTATAGATTAAATCGATAGACTCGGTAAGTTGGGAGATGATATTATTTATATGGTGTGCCGTTGATTATAGGAGGAAACCGTGTCCTATATATTAGGATGATGATGTCCCCTTGAGGAGCTCATAAGGTTCATCATGTAAACCCTGCAGGTGGACTTGGTCCGGCATGATGAAAAGGTTGAGTGGTACTACTCATGGAGTTAAATGTTGATTCATTAATGGTCAGTACATTAATTAATCGACGGACATTCGAGATCTTAAACACGGGGAGAAAATGTACAAATAATATATGGAGCCCATATTATCATATGGGGGTTGGTGAGGTAGATCAATGATGGACCTTTAGTGGATTGGACCATCATTAGTGGATCGGACTTTATGTGGGCTTGATCCATGGGTGGCCAAGACCCAACTCCTCCTCATGGTCCCTAATGTAGCCTATTAACACCTCATGATGCTTTGATCCAATGGATAGAAACAAAACTCTAAGATCCATTGGTAGAGATTAAATCTCTAAGATCCGACGGTTGAGATTAAATCTCTAGATCCGACGGTTGAGATTAAATCCCTTGAACCAATGGTGGAGATTAAACCAAGACTTATCCCTAAACTCTATATAAGGGTGGCTTAGGGTTGTTGGTGTAGAGAACACAATGGATGAGGGAATTAGGGTTTGCTTCCTTTGGTGGCTAGGAATCCTAGTTGGTTTAGGATTGGGTTTGGTGGCTAGGGTTTTGGAGCAAGGGTGGGCGGCAACTAATGGAGGTTGTTCTTCTTCTTCCTTGGGTTGGCCGGCCACTATGCTGCTCCTATCTACCTTAGCTTCAACTCATCCTATTCTTCTTCCCCTCTTCCATGGCCGGATAAAAGGTAAGTTAGGATTAGGGTTTGGGTGGCTAGGTTTTTGGGAGAAAAGGGTGGGCGGCAACTATAGGAGATGTTCTTCTTCTTCCTAAGGGTTGGCCGGCCACTATGGTTCTCCTCTTTACCTTGGCTTGAGCTCATCCTAATCTTCTTTCTCACTTCCATGGCCGGCCATAAGGTGAGCTTGGATTAGGGTTTGGAAGCTTAGGGTTTAGGAGGTTTGGGTGGCACCAAATAAGGAAAGTTTCTTCCTTTCTTCTTCATGGTTTGGTGGCCGGTGCCCATATCACCTCCTCCAGCCCTTATACAGCATCCAAAGACCCCTTCTCCTTCTCCTTGGGTGGTGGAAACAAGACTAAGGGGTTTCCCTTGATGTCTTGGTCGGTTTCCATCATTATCTCCTTCTCCTTGTTGGCCGGCGGCAAGCATTTCTTTTGTTGCTTGTTGGTTGGCCATAGGAAGGAGATGAGCCTTGTTTCTATTCTCCCTCTTGCTTTGGATGAGCAAGGAAGGAAGATATGTGATCTAGGAGCTTCGACTTTTGGTAGAGCGTCGCCCACACGACGTCCGAAAGGAGGAAGGACATACATTAGAAGATCGAGGTATATCGATTCTCTAATTTTATATGTTACATGTTTGTATTTGTTTTTCATTTATAATCATGATATATTTCTGTGAATGGCTAAATAATACTTGGATCCCGAGTATAAACACAAAAACCGGCGATCCGGACATCGTCTATTCCGCGGCTACTCGTAGAATAGAGGTTGGTCGCTTGAACAACTTATTTGTTCAAGTGACCTCTCTAAACGAATAGCACGACGATGACTTGGTTGCTTTGGCAATCCCTTTTGTCTAGGATTAAATTTTTTAATCCGGGGACATCGAAGGGATCACCATGGTCAAGCAACCGAGGTGAAGGGAAGTTTCCCCTCGCGGATCAACCCCAACAATTGGTATCGAGCCAAGGATTCCGGTTTTGTGTGTTTAGATCTTAAGCACTTTATGCACTTTTCATATATTATATGTGCCTGATAATAGTAGGATATGTAGTTTAACTCTTTGCTGCGGTGCATAAGATCCACTATTATGGCATGTGTGTGTATGTGATTGTATGTGTGTAAATATTTATTTTGTTGTCCTCGGGGTTAGCCGAGGGCTAGTATTTAGTTTTTGTAAATTAAATACGGCATTGTTTAGCCGCTCTTTATTTTATTTAAATTTCAATCTAGATTCATGTACACTCCCTAGTGGAGTATAGGATCGATGGATTTAAATTAAAATAGGTAATAGTCTCGCCTCGTAACTTCGGAGGGCTAGTACATTGCGTAGTAGGAGCGGACGAGATGGCGATCTTGACGAGCCATATTGAAGACAAAGGCCATAATAGTTGGAAAATAATTTATTTTTCATATTTATTGCTTTTTGTTTGATATGCAAGTCGTAGGAAAATTCCTCATTTTCAATTTACTAAGTGGGAGAGGGATATTTTAATTAATTCCCGCGACCTCCATTACAATTTGACGTGTGATGCAACAAACTTGCGTGTCGGCTCTGAGTGCCTTCCTCCCTGCGGATGAGTTTGTTTGTGGATCACTAGGTCAAATAATGGTTATAGGAAATTATCTAGGAGCGTGTGTACTTCCACAGCGGTAAGGCACATAATCCGAAATAATTCCCTTAGTATCGTGTAATGGTGTACACTTAGATGCAAATTAAAGTATCCTCCCCATCAGTCACTGCTTTTATTTGTAGGGCCAAAGAGGAACCAACTATTAATTTTATTTGTCAAAAAGTAAGGTTGACAAGATAATAAAATTAATGGGTAAAACCTCCTCTTACAAATGTAGAATTCGTATACGTCCACATTGCGTGGCATGAGATATTCTCGGTGTTTTGAGGTGTTGGTTGATATCAAAATTTTATTGTTTGAGGAATCAATAATTTTTTGAAATCTAAAGTAATGATCTATGTGATTCTTAGGATTTTCAAAATTTGACTTTCAGTCCACTTGTTGTGATACTAAAAGAAAATTAGCTTGTTATACCCAAATTATGTTGATTGGAAAGGAATCTAGATATTGTCTTATCTGCTAAGGAGTACAAGTATGCACTCTTCGAAGAGTGTCCTCAAACCATGGTTGCTCAAAAAGGTTTCTACTTCTAAGTCGAAAGGCAAGAAGAAGAAGAAACAAGGTGAAGCAAAGGTGGGGGGAGGATCTCATGGAAGAGTGAAGAAGCCGAAAGGCAAGTACTTCACTTAGAAGCAGGATGGACATTGGAAGAAGGACTGTCCCAGTTCGAAACAAAACAATGGTATATCCTTTGAACTAGTCGTTGAAACATGATTAGAGGTGTTATCTACGAGCACAGGTATAGATACGAAAGCCACTAATCATGTCTGCAACACTTTGCAGGGGTTCCAGGAAACCCGATGACTAGCTAAAGGGGAGATTACTATTTACTTGGGCAATGCCACTGAGGTGGTGGCTATTGCAGTGGGAGAAGTTTTATTTATCTTTTGAGGAAAATAAAACTTTGGTTCTGGAAAATTCCATTTATGTACCTTTATTTAGAAAGAATTGATTTCAGTTTCTAAATTATGGATGGATAATCTATTTCTTTTAATGACAAATTTGTTATAAAAGGAATAGGAACATTATCTATTCAGGTACATAGATAGGAAATTTATAGCTTGAACCACAAGCTCCCATGATGCAAATAGAAGTTATTAACTCATCTTCTAATTCCGATAAGAGAAAAGAACCTTCGAAGATGAACCAAACATATCTTTGACATCTTAGGCTTGGTCACATTAACCTAAGCAGAATTCAAAGGTTGATAGCTGATGGACCTTTGGGTTCATTAGTGGTGGAGCATCTCCTAACCTGTGAATCTTGCTTGGAGGGTAAAATGACCAAAAGGCCTTTCAAGGCCAAGGGGTATAGATCCAAAGATGTGTTAGAATTGGTTCATTCTGATTTATGTGGTCCTATTCCTATCCAGGCTAGAGGTGGTTTTGAATATTTCATCTCTTTTATAGACGATTATTCAAGATATGGATGCATTTACTTGATGCGCCGCAAGTCTGAATGCTTTGACAGGTTCAAAGAATTCAAGGCTGATGTGGAGAACCGTCAAGGTAAAAGTATCAAGACCCTACGATCTGATCGTGGTGGTGAATACCTCTTGGGAGAGTTTAGGAATTACTTATCAGAGGCTGGGATTCAATCCCAATTGTCTGCACCTGGCACACCCCAGCAGAATGGTGTAGCATAGCGAAGGAATAGGACTCTTATGGAGATGGTTAGATCAATGATGAGTTATTTTGACTTGCCAGATTCGTTCTGGGGATATGCTCTAGATACGGCGGTATACATTCTGAACTTGGTTCCATCTAAATCAGTGCCTTCTACTCCCGTAGAATTGTGGACTGGGCGAAAGCCTAGTCTGAGACATATTCGGATATGGGGGAGTCCAGCACATGTGCTGAAGGCAGATGCTGGTAAGTTGGAACCTCGTACAGAAGTGTGCATGTCTGTTGGCTACCCTAAGGGAACAAAGGGTGGTTTGTTCTATAGTCCTAGAGATCAGAAGGTGATCGTTAGCACGAACACCAGATTTCTAGAGGAAGACTATGTAATGAGCCACAAGCCCAAGAGTAAAATTGTTCTGGAGGAGTTAAAAGGGGAAGTCACTTCTTTAGTACCACCGGTACAAGAGGATATACCACATGTCACTGCACCGCGTGTCACAGAGGATACATAGGTGATACCTCGTCGTAGTGGGAGGGTTGTGAGTCAGCCTGATAGATTCATGTTCTTGGGAGAATCTTCTGATTTGGTCCCTGGCGAACATGAACCTGATCCCTGGACATACGACAAGGCAATCCAAGATCTAGATGCAGCATCTTGGCAAAGTGCAATGAATACTGAGATTGAATCTATGGATTCAATTTAGGTCTGGGAGCTCCTATGCATAGCAGCTCATATGGATTATGAGGTGTGGCAGATGGATGTCAAGATAGCTTTCCTTAATGGAAGTCTTGAGGAAACCATCTATATGAAGCAACCAGAGGGATTCATTGCTAAGGGCAAAGAGCATCTTGTGTGAAAACTTAATCGGTCCATTTATGGATTGAAGCAAGCTTCAAGATCTTTGAACATCCGCTTTGATGAGGAAATCCAGTCTTATGGATTTATTCAAAGTCCGGATGAGTCTTGTGTATACAAGAGATGTGACGGAAATGTAGTAGTATTTCTTGTACTATACGTAGATGACATTTTGGTGGTTGGCGACAACATCGAAATGTTATCGGACGTAAGGGTATGATTGTCCAAACAGTTTGATATGAAGGACTTGGGAGAAGTGGGACACATCCTTGGGATCAAGGTTATAAGGGATCGCAAGAAAAGGATGTTGTGCTTATCCCAAGCTTCATACATAGACACGATTATGGAGTGTTTTAGCATGCAGAACTCCAAGAAGGGTTTTCTACCTTTCAGGCATGGAGTACCTCTATCTAAGGAAATGTGTCCTAGATCATCTGAGGAGATAGAGGAGATGAAGGCGGTTCCTTATGCTTCGGCAGTAGGAAGCCTCATGTATGCGATGCTCTGTACGAGACCAGATATCTGTTTTGCCGTGGGCATGGTCGTGATATCGAGTAATCCAGAGCAGGACATTGGACTGCGGTAAAGCATATATTGAAGTACCTGAGAAGGACTAGGGATTATATGCTGGTTTACCGGGCAGACAAATTACTCCCTGTGGGTTACACGGATTCCGACTTCCAATCTGATAGGGATAACAGTAAGTCTACCTCAGGTTTTGTGTTTACTTTGGGAGGTGGAGCCATTGTATGGAGGAGTGTCAAGCAAAAGTGCGTGGCAGGCTCCACCATGGAAGCTGAGTATGTGGCGGCCTCTGAGGCGGCCAAAGAAGCTGTATGGCTCAGGAACTTCCTGATGGACTTGGATGTGATTCCTGGTTTGCCCAGAACTATCACGATTTATTGTGATAATAGTGGTGCAGTTGCAAACTCGAAGGAACCACGAGCCCATAAGGCTAGTAAACACATAGAGCGCAAGTACCACCTGATACGAGAAATCGTAAAGCAAGGAGAAGTTGCTGTGGCCAAGATTGCATCGGAGGATAACCTGGCAGATCCTTTCACTAAGGGCCTTCCGGCGAGAGCTTTTGATAGGCATGTGGAGGGAATGGGGATCAGATGTATGGCACTTTGAGGACAGCATAGTCTTTTAGTATAAGTGGGAGATTGTAGGGATGTATACTTAAAAGTCTATTTTTTGTATGAACATCTTTATTTTGAAATAAGAATCACATGATCATTGTTTGCATATTTTTATGGTTATGCAATATTGTCTAATACCTTACATTGTAGATAACATGGTGTGTGGTGTCACACGGGAGATCATGTTATCGGCCCCTTGAAAAGTATAAGTAAAGGCTCACAACCGAGATGGCTTTGGACAAACCATCGGAATGGTTGTAGTGTGATTTGGTATTGGTTTGTCTTGACCATAGAATCACACTAGTGCACTTTGTGTGTATTGAGCGGGACGACCACGAGGTGATTCGATTTATTGCGACTACATAATCGAATCGGACCTCGGATATTATTTAGTACATGCTCTTAATCCCGATATAATAACGGGCACATATACTTGGTACTCATCTCTTTGATTTACCAATGGGCGAGATTTATAGATTAAATCGATAGACTCGGTAAGTTGGGAGATGATATTATTTATATGGTGTGCCGTTGATTATAGGAGAAAACCGTGTCCTATATATTAGGATGATGATGTCCCCTTGAGGAGCTCATAAGGTTCATCATGTAAACCCTGCAGGTGGACTTGGTCCGGCATGATGAAAAGGTTGAGTGGTACTACTCATGGAGTTAGATGTTGATTAATTAATGGTCAGTAAATTAATTAATCGACGGACATTCGAGATCTTAAACACGGGGAGAAAATGTACAAATAATATATGGAGCCCATATTATCATATGGGGGTTGGTGAGGTAGATCAATGATGGATCTTTAGTGGATTGGACCATCATTAGTGGATCGGACTTTATGTGGGCTTGATCCATGGGTGGCCAAGACCCAACTCCTCCTCATGGTCCCTAATGTAGCCTATTAACACCTCATGATGCTTAGATCCAATGGATAGAAACAAAACTCTAAGATCCATTGGTAGAGATTAAATCTCTAAGATCCGACGGTTGAGATTAAATCTCTAGATCCGACGGTTGAGATTAAATCCCTTGAACCAATGGTGGAGATTAAACCAAGACTTATCCCTAGACTCTATATAAGGGTGGCTTAGGGTTGTTGGCGTAGAGAACACAATTGATCTGGGAATTAGGGTTTGCTTCCTTTTGTGGCTAGGAATCCTAGTTGGTTTAGGATTGGGTTTGGTGGCTAGGGTTTTGGAGCAAGGGTGGGCGGCAACTAATGGAGGTTGTTCTTCTTCTTCCTTGGGTTGGCCGGCCACTATGCTGCTCCTATCTACCTTAGCTTCAACTCATCCTATTCTTCTTCCCCTCTTCCATGGCCGGATAAAAGGTAAGTTAGGATTAGGGTTTGGGTGGCTAGGTTTTTGGGAGAAAAGGGTGGGCGGCAACTATAGGAGATGTTCTTCTTCTTCCTAAGGGTTGGCCGGCCACTATGGTTCTCCTCTTTACCTTGGCTTGAGCTCATCCTAATCTTCTTTCTCACTTCCATGGCCGGCCATAAGGTGAGCTTGGATTAGGGTTTGGAAGCTTAGGGTTTAGGAGGTTTGGGTGGCACCAAATAAGGAAAGTTTCTTCCTTTCTTCTTCATGGTTTGGTGGCCGGTGCCCATACCACCTCCTCCAGCCCTTATACAGCATCCAAAGACCCCTTCTCCTTCTCCTTGGGTGGTGGAAACAAGACTAAGGGGTTTCCCTTGATGTCTTGGTCGGTTTCCATCATTATCTCCTTCTCCTTGTTGGCCGGCGGCAAGCATTTCTTTTGTTGCTTGTTGGTTGGCCATAGGAAGGAGATGAGCCTTGTTTCTATTCTTCCTCTTGCTTTGGATGATCAAGGAAGGAAGATATGTGATCTAGGAGCTTCGACTTTTGGTAGAGCGTCGCCCACACGACGTCCGAAAGGAGGAAGGACATACATTAGAAGATCGAGAGGTATATCGATTCTCTAATTTTATATGTTACATGTTTGTATTTGTTTTTCATTTATAATCATGATATATTTCTGTGAATGGCTAAATAATACTTGGATCCCGAGTATAAACACAAAAACCGGCGATCCGGACATCGTCTATTCCGCGGCTACTCGTAGAATAGAGGTTGGTCGCTTGAACAACTTGTTTGTTCAAGTGACCTCTCTAAACGAATAGCACGACGATGACTTGGTTGCTTTGGCAATCCCTTTTGTCTAGGATTAAATTTTTTAATCCGGGGACATCGAAGGGATCACCATGGTCAAGCAACCGAGGTGAAGGGGAAGCGAAGTTTCCCCTCACGGATCAACCCCAACAGCTCACATATATGGAATGACATACATGGGCTAAGGAATAGAAGAAGACTCGTCAAGGGAGAGTCAAATTTACGTGTTGGGAATGGAACAAAGGTTGCTGCACTCGCCATCAGAACGTATTTGTTGAAACTCCCTGCAGGACTTGTCTTAGAACTGGACAATTGCTTTTATGTTCCTTCGTTGATAAAGAACATCATTTCTATTTCTTCTTTAAATAGAAATGGGTACCATTTGAATTTTAGTAACAATTGTTGTTACATAACTTTGAATGGGGTTCTTTATGGGACTGGAACTTTAAGCAATGGTGTTTATACGTTGGACGTATCCAGTGATATTTTCAATATCGAAGCGAGCAACAAGCATGCTCGAAAGGATAATCAATTAGACTCCTACATGTGGCATTGTCGTCTTGGCCATGTAAGCAAGAAACGCATGTCCGAATTACAACGATGTGGAATTCTGGAATCGTTTGAATTGGATTCATACGATACATGCGAATCATGCTTAAAAGGCAAGATGACTAAGTTACCTTTTACAGGAAAAGGTGAACTAGTGGGAGAGTTGCTAAGTCTAATACATACTGATGTATGCAGACCTATGTCAACTCAAGCTTTAGGAGGCTATAGCTACTTCATTACCTTCACCGATGATCACACACGGTTTGGGTATATGTTCTTGATGAAACACAAGTCTGAAGCCTTTGAAAGGTTCAAAAAATTCAGAAATGAAGTAGAGAAACAACATGACAAGAGTATTAAAATACTTCGATCGGATCGAGGTGGTGAATACTTAAGTCAAGAGTTTCTTGATTATCTAAGAGACAATAGGATATTGTCTCAATGGAATCTGCCATATACACCACAGTATAATGGTGTATCTGAGAGGCAAAACCAGACCTTGTTGGACATGGTCAGGTCAATGATGAATCATGCGAATCTTCACAAGTCCTTTTGGGGCTATGCACTTCAGATAGTTGTTTACTTGTTAAACAGAATGTCAACCAAGGTAGTCTCTACTACTCAAAGGTAGTCTTTTGGGGCTATGCACTTCAGACATCTATCTTACTTGAAGATATGGGGTTGTCCTGTTTATGTGAAGCGGACTGTATCAGACAAATTGGATGCTAAGTCTGATAAATGTCTATTTATTGGATACCCTAAGGAAACAAGGGGTTACCAATTCTATCATCCTGTGGAACAAAAGGTGTTTGTTTCAAGGCATGTTGTGTTTCTAGAGAAAGAGTCTCTTGCAAGAAAACAGTGGGAGTGTCATCGAGCTTGAGGAGGCTCGAGAGACTCAAATAGACATTGATGAGATACCTGGTGAAGCACAACAGGCGACAACTCATAGTGATGAGCAATCGGCTGGACCTATTGAAACACCACATCTTCGTAGATCTGGTAGAACACGCAACATTCCTGAGAGATATGGATTTCTCGTAAGTGAATCGAACGACGTGTTACTCATTGATGATGAGGATCCTACCAGTTATGAAGAAGTGTTGACAAGTTCAGAAAGGGATAAGTGGCTTGATGCCATGAAGTCGGAAATGGATTTCATGTATGAAAACCAAGTTTGGAACTTGGTTGACCCACCTGAAGGCATCAAGCCTATAGGGTGCAAGTGGGTTTTCAAGAAGAAAACCGACATAGATGGTAATGTGATTACCTATAAGGCTAGATTAGTGGCGAAAGGATATCGTCAAAAACAAGGTGTTGATTATGACGAAACCTATTCGCCTGTAGCTATGCTTAAATCCATTCGGATGCTCCTGGCCATAGTGGCTCATTATGATTATGAGATATGGCAGATGGATGTGAAAACAGCTTTCCTTAATGGAAACTTGCTCGAGGACGTGTATATGATACAGTCTGAGGGTTTCACATAGGTTGATAAAACCAAGGTATGCAAATTGCGACGGTCCATATATGGATTGAAGCAAGCATCCAAGAGCTGGAATATCCATTTTGATGAGAAAATCAAAAGGTTTGATTTCTCACAAAATCCAGACGAACCTTGTGTGTACAAGAAGGTTAGTGGGAGTGCAGTCATGTTCCTAGTATTGTATGTCGATGACATATTACTTATAGGAGATGATGTTTCAGTCTTACAGTCAGTTAAGATTTGGTTATCCAAGACATTCTCCATGAAAGACCTGGGAGAAGCAACCTACATCCTCGGGATTAAGATTTATAGAGATAGATTGAAACAGTTGCTTGGTCTTTCGCAGTCTACATATATAGACCGAGTGCTAAAGAGGTTTAGCATGTCGGAATCCAAGAAAGATTTCCTACCCATCAGGCATGGGATACACCTTTTGAAGTCTATGTGTCCGCGTACAGAAGACGAGAGGATTTGCATGAGTAAGATTTCCTATGCATCCGCAATAGGATCTATCATGTATGCTATGTTATGTACGAGGCCCGATGTATCTTATGCTCTAAGTGTCACGAGTAGATACCAGTCTGATCCAGGAATGGATCATTGGGTGGTTGTTAAGACGATCCTTAAGTACTTAAGAAGAACTAAGGATGTGTTCATAATATATGGAGAAGGGGACATGGTGATACACGGGTATACGGATGTCAACTTCCAGACAGACAAGGATGATTCCAGGTCTCAGTCTGGATATGTGTTCACTTTGATTGGGGGCACAGTGAGTTGGAAAAGTTCCAAACAAGACACTGTAGTGGATTCTACCACTGAGGCAGAATACATTGAAGCAATATTGAAGCAATATCGGTATACTGCGACAACAATGGAGTAACTGCACAGGCAAAAGAGCCAAGGTCTCATCAACGATCCAAACATGTGCTTCGCCGCTATCATCTTATCAGAGAGATCATCAGTAGGAAGGAAATACAAATCGAGAAAATCACCACTGAAAGGAACTTAGCGAATCCTTTGACTAAGGCATTACCTCAAAGTAAGTTTGAGGGTCATGTTAGAGCTTATGGTATTGGATACCGTAGCGATTGGCATTAGGCCAAGTGGGAGTTTGTTAGTGATATATGAGAGATGTCCTAAGGCAATCGCCTTATGTTTGAACCGTTTATATGATAAATGAAGATTACCTATTTGAGTATACATATTTTCATGTATTTGATTATATCTAAAACTCATTTACTGAATGTCCACGATACGATTCACAGCATGAGAGAATTTGTGATTGGATCACAACTATAGAGTATCTCTACATGTGTAATTGTGATGTATCGAAATTATCCCTAGTCGATGAATTGATGGATTTTGAAACCATTGATTCTGTCGAGACTAGCACGAGGTATACTCCTTGGTGTAACCAAGCAGTTGATTCTCACTGGCTGGAGACATTGTGATGTCCAGAGTTAATCGTGGATGCTAGTTAAGGTAACTAGTTCATTGGAGTGACCAGCCGTAAGACATCATATGGTTCTCTGCATATATAGATATGTCAATGAAGTTCTTACTGCAGCTTAAGTGCGATGTTCCTTTGACTTGCGGTATTCAAGTCATCTTGATCATAAAGACTTATGCTTTGACATCTTAAGCAAGCATCTCTAAGGAGATGTGGACCCGGAATGATTGGGTATAAGTCGAAGTGATCGAAGGTGTTTGAATAGCCTATAAAGGATTCACCACTCCTTGCGAGGAGATGTATACCCATGGCCTCTCATCGGATTGTTACTAAAGTCTTTGGCCAAAGCATTACATGTTTAGAGTAAGGTACTCTTCGATACATGTGCAGTAACTAGAATCCGTAGGACGAGGAAATGATACTTGGGCTAGGTGTGACATAGTCAGCCTAGTGGGGACTGACACTTTAGACCATGTCCTGAACCAAGTGGGTATAAGATGAGTGAAGGGAATGGGGCACGATTCATTTGAGCTGCAGAAGAGTTTTAGAAATAGTTCTGGATCAACCGTTGATCTTTTCGGTTAATTGGGGATCATGATGTACTACTAGGTGCCACTCATGATCATTCTATAATTAATTGTTAATTATAGACTCCCAAAATAAACAGAGAACCTATTTGGTCACACACACAACGAGCGTAATCCGAAGGATTTAAAACGAGCTTGAGAATGAGATTCTCATACCGAGAGAAACTAGGTTTGGTTGGACCAAACAATGAAGCGAGCATGAAATCGTTTCAGTCGCAATGGAAGCATGGATGGGCCGTGTCTTATGAAGACATGATGGATGAACCAAATTGGTTTGGTTCTAATCCAATGGAGGAGAATAAACCAAAGGGGTTTTGTTTGTTTTAAATGAATGAACCAAAAGTTGGTTCGGTTCGTTTTAACTTAAAATAGACCAACATGGTTTGGTTTATTTTAACTTAAGTTATTGGAGCGGGTTAATGGGTTTTGGTTATGAACCAATAACCATTAGGAGTATGTGTTTTCTATAAAAACACGGCTTAAGGGTTTTTCTAATGACCTAAGGGAATAAGCCATTGAGTTGCTACCCAAAACCCTAGCTCCTCTTTTGTTTTTGCCGCCCAACATTGTGTTGCCGCCAACTTCATGGAGCTGCTGCCACCTCCTTGCCGCCGGACAACCACCTGCTGCCACCGACCACTTGCTGCTGCAGGTGATCCTGTTGGGTTTCCGGCACCGCGGCGTGTGTGTGTTCGATCATGTTTCATAAACATGAGCACAGCGGAAGCAATAAAATTAATAAATCTATATTTATTACAACACACATATCACACGCATGCATAGTACAACAAGTGTAGACATAATCATAAATTTAAATTTGCAATAAAAGGAAATTTAACTACGTTATATCTTTCGTATTACGTGTAGCGGGAACGGCATCAACCGGAATGATCCTCGCTAGAATCGTCTCTATCCGTATCCACGCCGAGAATCCTTAGGATGACTTCGCTAAGCCACGAGTTTCGTCTTCGTACGGGTTACTAGCCTCGTGTTGAAGACGACGTGATCGAGAGATGATCACGATCCGAATCTAAATTCGGATCCAAAATGAGTCCTCAAAACTCGCTTCTCCGGAGAGGTATTCGTCAACCGATTGACGAATCCTTCGTCCTCCACCTCAGAGGATTACCGAAGATTGAATCCCCGGTAAGTTAGGCGCTGTCGGAGCTCTAACCGTCGTCCAAACGACGCTCCGACGAGGAGAGAACAAGCTGTCCAGAAAACTGGACAGCTTTGGTGGAGGAGTAGGCGCCGGCCAAACAAGGGAAGCCAAGTGCTCACCTTATCACCGAAGCCTAAGAAGATCATCGGAGGGTCGCCGGAGGATCACCGGCTAAAGCTTGGACGCCGGCATGGAGCTGGACGGCGGCACAAGAGGCTGGGCGGCAATGGGGGTTGGCGCCGAGAGTCTCCAAGGAGAGGTGGGCGGCAACTATTGCTAGGGTTTTTGGATTAGGGCTTAATTATCCCTTAAGCCCTCTTTTATAGAGAACTAATTCTCTTAACGGTTATTGGATCATAACCATTAGGCCCGTTAACCCGCTCCATTAAGATAAGTTAAAATAAATCAAACCATGATGGTTTATTTTAAGTTAAAACGAACCGAACCAACTTTTGGTTCATTCGTTTAAAATAAACCAAACCCTTTGGTTTATTCTCCTCCATTGGATTAGAACCAAACCATTTTGGTTCATCCATTATGTCTTCATAAGACACGGCCCATCCACACTTCCATTGCGACTGAAACGATTTCATGCTCGCTTCATGTTTGGTCCAACCAAACCTAGTTTCTCTCGGTCTGAGAATCCCATTCTCAAGCTCGTTTTAAATCCTTTGGATTACGCTCGTTGTGTGTGTAATCAAATAGGTTCTCAGTTTATGTTGGCCGTCTATAATTAACCATTAATTATAGAATGATCATGAGTGGCACCTAGTAGTACATCATGATCCCCAATTAACAGAAAAGATCAATGGTTGATCCAGAACTATTTCTGATACCCTTCAGCAGCTCGAATGATTCGTGCCCCATTCCCTTCACTCATCTTATACCCACTTGGTTCAGGACATGGTCTATAGTGTCAGTCCCCACTAGGCTGACTATGTCACACCTAGCCCAAGTATCATTTCCTCGTCCTACGGATTCTAGTTACTGCACATGTATTGAAGAGTACCTTACTCTAAACAAGTAATGCTTTGGCCAAAGACTTTAGTAACAATCCGACGAGAGGCCATGGGTATACATCTCCTCGGAAGGAGTGGTGAATCCTTTATAGGCTATTCAAACACCTTCGATCACTTCGACTTATACCTAATCATCCCGGGTCCACATCTCCTTAGAGATGCTTGCTTAAGATGTCAAAGCATAAGTCTCCATGATCAAGATGACTTGAATACCACAAGTCAAAGGAACATCGCACTTAAGCTACAGTAAGAACTTCATTGACATATCTATATATGCAGAGAACCATATGAAGTCTTACGGCTGGTCACTCCAATGAACTAGTTACCATAACTAGCATCCACGATCAACTCCGGACATCACAATGTCTCCTGCCAATGAGAATCAGTTGCTTGGATACACCAAGGAGTATATCTCGTGCTAGTCTCGACAGAATTGATGGTGTCCAAATCCATCAATTCATTGACTAGGGATAATTCTGATACATCACAATTACACATGTAGAGATACTCACTAGTTGTGATCCAATCACAAATTCTCTCATGCTGTGAATCGCATCGTGGACATTCAGTAAATGAGTTTAAGATCCAATCAAATACATGAAACATGTATACTCAAATAGTGAATCTTCATTTATCATATAAATGGTTCATACATAAGGCGATTGCCTTAGGACATCTCTCATATATTACTAACACACTCCCACTTGGCCTAATGCCAATCGCTACGGTATCCAATACCATAAGCACTAACATGACCCTCAAACTTACTTTGAGGTAATGCTTTAGTCAAAGGATCCGCTAAGTTCCTTTCAGTGGGGATTTTCTCGATTTGTATTTCTTTCCTACTGATGATCTCTCTGATAAGATGATAGCGGCGAAGCACATGTTTGGATCATTGATGAGACCACATCAAGTTCAGAGATGAACTTCTTGATCCAAACCACTTCCTTTGCTGCTTCCAAAGCTGCAACGTATTCTGCCTTAGTGGCAGAATCTGCTACAGAGTCAAGCTTGGAACCTTTCCAACTTCTTGCGCCTCCATTCTAGGTGAATACATACCCAGACTGAGACATGGAATCATCCTTGTCTGTCTGGAGCTGGCATCCGTATACCCACGTATCACCATGTACCCTTCTCCATATATTAGGAACGCATCCTTAGTTCTTCTTAAGTACTTAAGGATCATCTTAACAGCCACCCAATGATCCATTCCTGGATCAGACTGGTATCTGCTCGCGACACTCAGAGCATACGATACATCGGGCCTCGTACATAACATAGCATACATGATAGATCCTATTGCGGATGCATAGGGAATCTTACTCATGCAAATCCTCTCGTGTAACGACTGGGCCCCTATTGGCGGAATTCGACGACCGCTATTGGTCGATGACCGTCGCCCCTGTTGGCGGAATTCGGCGACCCCTATTGGTCGACGACCGTCGCCCCTGTTGGCCCGTCGTTACTCACCTGGACTTCCCACCCCTGGAAGTGGGTTTTTGCCTTTCCCAGGATTCGAACTCTAGACCTCCAGGCTAAGTACTAAAGTTTATGAATCCTGGTAACCAAGTGATCCAGGATCACGGTTGCGAGATTCATAAAACTGTACTGCTGAAGTCTAGGGACGAATCTGAAAAAAACTTCGGTGAAGTCGAGTAATAACGACCCAGCGGCGGCGTCGTCGACCAATAAACCGCCGAATCGCCAACGGCGGCGTCATCGATCAATAATCGTCGTCGACGTCATAGGATCGATCGCCAATAAAAAGGCGCCTTTTTATTGTAACGACCGGGCCCCTATTGGCGGAATTCGACGACCCCTATTGGTCGAAGACCATCGCCCCTGTTGGCGAAATTCGGCGACCCCTATTGGTCGACGACCATCGCCGCTGTTGGCCCGTCGTTACTCACCTGGACTTCCCACCCCTGGAAGTGGGTTTTTGCCTACCCGAGTTGAACTCTAGACCTCCAGGCTAAGTACTAAAGTTTATGAATCCTGGTAACCAAGTGATCCCATAAATTGTCACGCCAGAAGAGACCCCACTGAGACAAAAATCCGGCGACATCTCCACATGCGGGTGACAATCCCAATTTACATACAAAGGCCTACACGGCCACTATACATCGTCAACACGGCCGGAATCCAAACTCACCTTGATTATATAATTTGGCCTCGGGCCATCATCCAAAATAAATGACAAGCAGTCTAAAATAAATAGACTTACCCTTACGCCATCACAGCGAGAATACTCAACAAAATCCAACCAACCAAAATCGAATAAGGTCCATAAGGACACGAAAACCAAATACAAATCAATCTCCAAACCTATACATGTCCTCTAACCAAAATATCCAAATATCCAAAACAAATATCCAAATCAAAACTTTACGAGTGAAGTCCGATGCACTCTCTGACGACTTCATCACGAAATAGATATAAAACCAAGCGGGGTGAGTTCAAATAACTCTGCGGGTATAGTAGATATGCAAAAAATCACAATAAAAATATCATGCGATGCAGTCTCACATAAAAGGGTATGCAAGCAAGAAATACAAAATGGTGTACTTACACAGATCTCCTACCCTGATATAGGAGCATGTGCCTGACTAGAAGTAATAAAGTCCTTATCATATATAAGCATGTATCCTGTATGCATGACAATCATATGCACATCCAAGGCATCAATACAATAATGCAGCAAACACAATACAAAATGCAATCAGTGCAAAATGCATGTCGTGCCAATGACATGGTCACCTGGCCTTGATCGTAGCCGCCTCCTATAATGGTGAAGCCAGAGTGGGTAGGGCTATGACAAGCTGTGCACTCTGCCATCACTTGCTCTGGTGGCCAGAGTGGGCCGAGGATCTTTGTCGAGTACACCTATCCTCCTGCCCCAAACATAGTGGGGAGCTAAGCTCTCATCTCACGGTGTCATAGGCTAGAGGAGGGATCCTGCCACTTCTACCATTGCCTCGCCGCTACCCATGGCGGACCGGTGAACTGTGAGAACAGCGCACACACCCTCGATGTACCACTAACCCATGAGTGGCGGTGTGTGCGAGCCATGTAACTAGGCTGCGGGCTCAACAATAATGGAACCCGTCCGATTAGCATGCAATCATGCGAAAATGGTGCATGATACTAAAGCATGTAAATCCTACTCATAATATACTTATCCGAATGATATGTACAACCAATATGTACATATCCTAATCCACATACTATGATCCAAATCAAGCGGTAAATATAATCATATCCTATCACATGCATGTATCTAGTAGGCACCAAAAACATACTAGGCATATAAACATGAAAAATTATTGTAAGCTATCCTAACTAGCATATCAATTTGACTTAATCTAAACGTTAAGTCAAAATACCCGCCTGATAATATATCCGTAAAAGAACCAGATCGTCGTCACGGAGCACGCCTCGTGACCAAAACAAACACATAGCTATTATTAAGCACAAAATATCATTCACTGACAAATCGAATACATAATCGATTCCTTCCATAACCAAATTAATCCAAACTATTTCCAATTTTCCTTGTCCACAAATATACATACAATTAATTTATCCCAATTAATTCCAAATCAATTAACCTAATTCATCACCTACAAAATATCCTCAAGATCAAACAATATCACCCAAATCCCATATCCTCCGAATACCATACCGATCAACCGAATAACACCGGAATCAGCCCAAATCGACCAATCAAACTCACCGACCCTAGGAATTCCACCGACAGCCGATACCCCCAACTCACAGCTCACTACGTGGTCATGAACCCCACAAACGCCATTCCTCAACAGTAACCTCCCAATTAAAACCTCACTGCTATTTATAACCATTAATTCTCCCGCCCACAGTCGTACGACCATTCACAACTCAACTACAATAGACTCACAGCCACACATCTTTTCACACAACCGTACCATCAACGATTCCTGCAGAACCCTCCATTCACGCACCATACATGAATGCCTTGCAAAATCCAACAATTAACAAATGAAAGAGGGTAAATCAAGCTTACGACCCTAGGAACCTCCTCCGTGACCCTTTTCCTAAAGCGCCCTATTCGATGTCACTCCTTCCCAACTCGTTCAGTCTGCTGGAAACCACTTGCTTTGACAAAAATCAAGTTGTGGGGCGCCGGAATTTGAATTAGAACCTGATGGTGTTCGTGGTGCCTGCCGCGATCTGGCGGTGGCAACCCAGTCGGCAGCGGTGGCGGGGCACAGCAGGTGTCGCAGCTGCGATGTGCAGAGTCGAAGCAGTGTCCATTGTGTTTGTGGTGGCGACACGGCGGCGGTGAGAGGCGAGTGGTGGCGCCCGTCGTCTAGGCGAGAGGAGGCGGCGAGGAAGAAGGGCTCGGTGGTCCGTTAGGCTGCGGTGGTCGGAGGCGGAAGAAGAGTCGCCGTGACGGCCGTGAGAAGCAAGGAAATAGAAATTAGGTTTTTCGTGTATTTATCTCCCTTAAATAGACCCCTCTAAAGCCTATTTATTTTATCCCCGTAAAAGTCTCGTACGGAGTCCGTTTAAATCCAGAAAAATTCTGAAAAAATTCCAAAAATTCCCTAAATATCCCGAAAAATTTTCAGGATTATTTCCTCAATTATTTGGCCATTTAATTTACTATTTAAATTTTTCCGTATTTAACATTCTCCCCCACTAATAAAAATTTGGTCCCCAAATTTCCTACTCAGATATATAACGAGTAAGAAATACCACAAGTACTGGTAATATACTTCACGTACCTTAAGTAAACAAGTGGGGGTATTGAGCTCTGATCTTTTCCTCGAGCTCCCATGTAGCCTCCTCGTCGGTGTGGTGACTCCACTCGACCTTGACAAGTCGCACAACCTTGATTCGCAACTGTCATTCCTTGTGATCCAAAATTGCACGTGCAGGAACCTCGTAAGTAGCATCAGGTTGAATGGAACCTGATACATCTGATAGAATGTGTAGAGTCTGACATATACTTCCTCAGCATGAACACTTGAAACACATCCTGGACGCCAGCCAAAAACGGTGGTAGCCCTAGACGGTAAGCGACTGCTCCGATCCTCTCAAAAATCTCGAAAGGCCCAATGTACCTTGGAGCTAACTTACCACGGAGGTCAAATCTCTTTACCCCTTTCATGGGTGAACTCGCAGGAATACCTGATTACCAATAGAGAACTCACGAGGTCTCCGTCTCCGATCTGCATAACTCTTCTGACGATCCTGCGTCTCGGTCATCCTTTGTCTGATAGTACAGACCAACCCTGCCTCATGCTGAGCTTTATGTGTCCTAGCAACTGGTCCTCCCAGTTGCCCCCAAAATCCATAACACAGGACCCCAACAAATCCTCTAGTATCTAAATGGTCCGCTCAGACTGTCCATCTACCGTACAAAATCCACTCCACCACACACTCTACAAGTGCGTGGAAGGCTATCGCGACCAAACTTCCTTGTTACAACCATTCGTGTTCCAGCTACTCTATAGTAGCTATCCAGTAGCTAGCCAAAACTCCATGAGCATTTCTGCTCCTCACCTCTTCTAAACAATATAATAACTGCGAAGTCCACGTCATAAATATATGACAACCCATCTCATAGTTCCTCATTTGACGTAAACACGGGATACGTCTCGATCAACTAAATCAGAAACGCTCCATTCTCTGAAACATTGCATCCGCATACAATACCCTTCCTTCCACCCGAGAATGATCAAACAACACGGGTGTAAAAGTCAATCATTGTCTGAGCTGTGAAACTAATTTCACAAGCTTTAGACCAAATAAATTCCATCACCAGTCAGCGGTATAGTACCACTAGAACATCCTATCCATATCTATGGTAATAATCAAATCAATACAAAAAAAAATCATCATCTACGGTGGCTGAGTGCTCAACTCCAACTACCACCATCACAAATGATCCAATCGTGTCCAGAATACACGATTTCCCAAATCCCTGGACGACTAAGTCGTCAATAAGTCTAATAAGATAATCAAAAGCTCAAACAATTCATACCAAGTATGAAATTGTCATCGCTACACACCTGCATCCTCTTTACTCTAGGCTGATGATATATCAATCATCCCTACGACTTTGATAATTGTATGACACCCTGTCACTACAATATCAACATACCAATCACAAATCAATCCTAGAGTATACACAGGTGTCCTATAGCTGATCTAAATAGATCCTCTATCCATAATGAAGGAATTTCATTTCCTTCTACCACTACCGCATTCTATCATCGATAATCGATGCATAACCTCAAAGGTTCATCTCTCTTTTAACAAAGAGTTCCGGATCTTTTCTGGAAGAAATTCTGGGACAGATAAATGTCCGCTCCAATACCTCCTATAATAAGGTAAAACGAGCTTTCATCGTCTTAACCAGTGTACGCATACACGCCTTATCCATAACCAAATCACTAATAGTAGGGACTGATATTTTCTGAGGGTTTACTCCTTGACCTTCAAATGGGTGACTAGCAGGCCAAATCCCTAGCTTCCTAATTCGACATCAGTCGGCACCTCTAAAGAATCCGTACCTCTGAAATCATCATTAGATTCCTCAAGATCAATACGTTATCGACCTCGTCCCCGACCATAAGTAGGGACAATTTCACTAAGTCAATAGTTTTCCTAGCCACAAAAGTACCGTAACTACTAAAGACAATACTTTTCCTATAGCTCAGAGATATCCTTCAGCTTGCTTGGTCTCAAAACACGAGAACTCCCAAAAATCCAAGGAAAATAAAATCCTCGAAACACAAAACCCGCAAACCAAAACCGCAAACCAATAAATTGTCACGTCCTGGGGGCATATCCGTCATCCAAATGACAAGGGAGCCCCTTAGTGACAATATCCAGAATCCATGGTCCAAATATGGTAAAAACCTCGAAATAATTATAGAAATATAAGTATTTCAATAACTGCATGCATGCACGACTAAACATATATCAATCAAAGTAAAATAGTTTTATGACCCCAAATCCAATTGCGACCAAAAATCCAAAGTGCATAAATAAAATGCAATACCAATAAAGTAAACAAAGCGGCATCTCGACGATGCAGTGGGACAAGCACGGCAATGAACTCTCTGAGCGACTCGAAGGTAGGTCAACATGACACGTCCTCCATCAGTTAACCTAGAGGATAAATGAGGAGGGGATAAGTACAACCACTCTGTGGATGTATAGACCATAGTGCATAATCATAATGCACAAAATGAAAGTCACAGGGAACAAGCTAGAGTAACCCAACCCTCAGAGTACCAATATCGATCGCAACCATCACGATCGTGATATAATAAATATACCTGCAACATACACAACCATTGCAACAAGCAGTGCACATCCAGATACCACGATAAAGTCTCGTGGCTCTCACACAAAAAGGAAACTATCTATGAGCTACATGAGCGTAACCCATGGGCCAACAATCAATAGCACGGTCTACGCGCAACTATATGCTACCACGAATGAGACTCGTGGATAGACAGGCTGTATATAAATATCTAATTATTGACTGCACGCTCTGACGTACTACCACCAATAGGTCGCGTGAGCAGTCGATTATCCTAGGTTGTTAAGCCTAGGGTTATCCAATACATTCTGCATAAATCGAATTTCCGAGTCGATAAAGATCACCGCTCTACAATTAAACCCATTGAGGCGGTCAAGCGAGGGTTTCAACACCTCTAATACGAAAGTTCTACCAAAGGCGGTAAAGATCATCGACTTATAAATAACTAAGTCGAGATGGTTAAGTCTAGCATTCCAACTCTTCTAACCTGAACAGTTATCAAGGTCGATAAAAATCATAAGTCCACTAATAATCACGTCGAGACGATTAATCATAGGGTTCGCCCTAACTAACAGGAAATGCCTATCAAGGCCAATAAGGACCACAAGTCTACTATCAAGCCCTTCAAGAGGGTTAAATCCCAAATTATATCGTCCTACTACCAATCATGCACAGCTGCAACATGCTACCGCGAGCAGATCTCGTGGTTACTTAACTTTGTAAAGTAGCTATCTAGCTACAGATGTCATACGAATCCGATTATCACCAACTCTGAACGAATAACGCAAGAGTATAACCTTACAGTAGATTATCTCAACCATACATGGGAGACCTATTCGACCTCAAATACACAAAAGCCCCTTTAGGGAAACTCTACTGTAACTTCCCTCAACCACAAATGGGTGATATTGTTGACAGCCGATAAATATAAACAACATTATATACCCTCTAAGGATTAATCATCCTAATCATATGACCTCTACTAATCCAGATCACCATATCAAATAGTAGAAATAGTAAATGTATAAACACATACTAATATGCACATTCGGGTTATTACACCTAGGGTTCCAACACCTAGGGTTCCACTAATGTTGTTTCATTCCTGAGACCCGCTCCTACAGAATAACTTCATCAAAGTTATTCTACCTCTACTAGTCTTAATCATGGTATCCACCGCAAAACATATAACCATAAAAACATATAACACGTTGTCTAATAAACGACAGCATAGTCCTACTAATAGAAATCAATGGCTGAAATTAATTAGAGTATAACTAAAGGGTCATGCCAGATCAAAGTCAATGCCAGAACAAAGTCGAGGCAATATATAAATAAAGCATCAGATGCTTATATATACTCTAAACTACATAAGCTATGTAATCATGTCCTCATACCTTCTACGAATTTATCCATCTTAGTCATATTATTCAACTAGTCTAATAATCCTAATACTAGTCAAATCCTAAGAGGTAAACATCTACCAATATATCTTATCATTTATATCACAATGATAACAAGCTACGTATAGCAGTAATAGCAATTTATAACCAAATGCTATCTATAAACCAGCAACCTAAAAATCTAATTGTCCAATAGATATCAGGTTAAAACAATACTAGATAAAACATGATATCCCGCATAACCAAATATAACCAATACAAATATGTACTAAATCTAGAAAATTTTCTAGAATTTATTTACCTGTTAGCCGTCTGGAGATGTCCTGTTGCTGCCAAATCCCCCATATTGACCTCGTCAATAATACCTCGAATTTCCGAAACATAAAAATCGTCGGAAATCCGTACAACTCCGAAAATACCCAGTTAACCTACCAAACTTGGCGAACTCCATAAACCCAAAGACCCTAAGGAACTCGGAAACCTATGCTCTGATACCAAATAAATTGTCACGCCCCGAAGGAGACCCCACCAGACAAAAATCCGGCAGCATCTCCCCTGTACGGGTGACAATCCCAATTTACATACAAAGGCCTACTCGGCCACTATACATCGGTCAACACGACCGGAATCCAAACTCACACGCAGTTATATAATTTGGCCTCAGGCCATCATCCAAAATAAATGACAAACAGTCTAAAATAAATAGACTTACCCCTTCTGCCATCTGGGCAGGAATACTCAACAAAATCCAACCAAACCAAAATCCAAATAAGGTCCATAAGGACACCGAAACCAAATACAAAATCAATCTCCAAACCTATACATGTCCTCTAACCAAAATATCCAAATACCGTAAAAACAAATATCCAAATCAAAACTTTCTGACGAGAGTGGAAGTCCGAACTGCACTCACACGACTTCATCACGAAATAGATATAAACCAGCGGGGTGAGTTCAAAGAACTCTGCGGGTATAAGTAGATATGCAAAATCGGTATAGCTAACAATAAAAATATCATGCGATGCTGATCTCACATAAAAGGGTATCTCAAGCAAGAAATACAAAATATGTACTTACGAATCTCTACTATATAGGAGCATGTGCACGACTAGAAGTAATAAAGTCCGATCATATATAGCATGTATCTGTATGCATGACAATCATATGCACATCAAGGCATCGATACAATAATCGTGCAAACACAATACAAAATGCAATCGTCTATGCAAATGCATGTCGTGCCAATGACATGGTCACCCTGCCCTTGATCGTAGCCTCCCTGCAATGGTGGCCCAGAGTGGGTAGGGCTATGACAATTGTGCACTCTGCCATCACTTTGCTCTGAGTGGCCAGAGTGGGACGGGATCTTTGTCGGAGTACACCTATCCTCTGCCCCAAACATAGTGGGAGCTAAGCTCTCATCTCCGGTGTCATAGGCGGAGGAGGGATCCTGCCCTTACCAGCGCCTCATCATCGCTACCCATGGCGGACCGGCGAACTGTGAACAGCGCACACACCCTCCTGATGTACCACTAACCCATGAGTGGCAGTGTGTGCAGGCCATGTAACTAGCTGCGGGCTCAACAATAATGGAACCCCGTCCTGCTAGCATGCAATCATGCGAAAATGGTGCATGATACTAAAGCATGTAAATCCTACTCATAATATACCTATCTGAATGATATGTACAACCAATATTTACATATCCCTAATCCACATACTATGATCCAAATCAAACAGGTAAATATAATCATATCCTATCACATGCATGTATCTAGTAGGCACCAAAAACATACTAGGCATATAAACATTAAAAATTATTGTAAGCTATCCTAACTAGCATATCAATTTGACTTAATCTAAACGTTAAGTCAAAATACCCGCCTGATAATATATCCGTAAAAGAACCAGATCGTCACGACCGGAGACCTGCCTCGTGACCAAAACCTGCATAATGCATAACACATAGCTATTATTAAGCACAAAATATCATTCACTGACAAATCGAATACATAATCGATTCCTTCCATAACCAAATTAATCCAAACTATTTCCAATTTTCCTTGTCCACAAATATACATACAATTAATTTATCCCAATTAATTCCAAATCAATTAACCTAATTCATCACCTACAAAATATCCTCAAGATCAAACAATATCACCCAAATCCCATATCCTCCGAATACCATACCGATCAACCGAATAACACCGGAATCAGCCCAAATCAACCAATCAAACTCACCGACCCTAGGAATTCCACCGACAGCCGATACCCCCAACTCACAGCTCACTACGTGGTCATGAACCCCACAAACGCCATTCCTCAATAGTAACCTCCCAATTAAAACCTCACTGCTATTTATAACCATTAATTCTCCCGCCCACAGTCGTACGACCATTCACAACTCAACTACAATAGACTCACAGCCACACATCTTTTCACACAACCGTACCATCAACGATTCCTAAACAGAACCCTCCATTCACGCACCATACATGAATGCCTTGCAAAATCCAACAATTAACAAATGAAAAGAGGGTAAATCAAGCTTACCAGCCCTAGGAACCTCCTCCGGCAGCCCTTTTCCCTAAAGCTGCCCTATTCGCCGGTGTCACTCCTTCCCAACTCGTTCAGTCTGCTGGAAACCACTTGCTTTGACAAAAATCAAGTTGTGGGGCGCCGGAATTTGAATTAGAGACACGATGGTGTTCGGTACTGCCTGCCGTGATCTGGCGGCGGTGGCAAAGTCGGTGGCCCGGGCACGGCGGGTGTGATCGCGCCTGCGATTCGCAGTAGTCGAAGCAGTGTCGTGTGTTTGTGGTGGCGACACGGCGGCGGTGAGAGAGCGAGGTGACGGCCCGTCGTCTAGAAGGGAGGAGGCACGAGGAAGAAGGGCTCGGTGGTCCGTTGGCTGCGGCTGTGGTCGGAGGCGAGGAAGAAGAGTCGCCGTGGCGGTAGGCGCCGTGAAGTGGCTCGCGTCGAGGCGGCGGTGGTAAATGAGGAAAGAGGCCGAAAAGCATCGAAGGAACGAAGTCGCGGCGGGGAAAAAGAAAAAGGGAAATAGAAATTAGGTTTTTCGTGTATTTATCTCCCTTAAATAGACCCCTCTAAAGCCTATTTATTTTATCCCCGTAAAAGTCTCGTACGGAGTCCGTTTAAATCCAGAAAAATTCTGAAAAAATTCCTAAAATTCCCTAAATATCCCGAAAAATTTTCAGGATTATTTCCTCAATTATTTGGCCATTTAATTTACTATTTAAATTTTTCCGTATTTAACATTCTCCCCCACTAATAAAAATTTGGTCCCCAAATTTCCTACTCAGATATATAACGAGTAAGAAATACCACAAGTACTGGTAATATACTTCACGTACCTTAAGTAAACAAGTGGGGGTATTGAGCTCTGATCTTTTCCTCGAGCTCCCATGTAGCCTCCTCGTCGGTGTGGTGACTCCACTCGACCTTGACAAGTCGCACAACCTTGATTCGCAACTGTCATTCCTTGTGATCCAAAATTCGTACCGGAACCTCTACGTAAGTAGCATCAGGTTGAATGGAACCTGATACATCTGATAGAATGTGTAGAGTCTGACATATACTTCCTCAGCATGAACACTTGAAACACATCCTGGACGCCAGCCAAAAACGGTGGTAGCCCTAGACGGTAAGCGACTGCTCCGATCCTCTCAAAAATCTCGAAAGGCCCAATGTACCTTGGAGCTAACTTACCACGGAGGTCAAATCTCTTTACCCCTTTCATGGGTGAACTCGCAGGAATACCTGATTACCAATAGAGAACTCACGAGGTCTCCGTCTCCGATCTGCATAACTCTTCTGACGATCCTGCGTCTCGGTCATCCTTTGTCTGATAGTACAGACCAACCCTGCCTCATGCTGAGCTTTATGTGTCCTAGCAACTGGTCCTCCCAGTTGCCCCCAAAATCCATAACACAGGACCCCAACAAATCCTCTAGTATCTAAATGGTCCGCTCAGACTGTCCATCTACCGTACAAAATCCACTCCACCACACACTCTACAAGTGCGTGGAAGGCTATCGCGACCAAACTTCCTTGTTACAACCATTCGTGTTCCAGCTACTCTATAGTAGCTATCCAGTAGCCAAAACTCCATGAGCATTTCTGCTCCTCACCTCTTCTAAACAATATAATAACTGCGAAGTCCACGTCATAAATATATGACAACCCATCTCATAGTTCCTCACTTGACGTAAACACGGGATACGTCTCGATCAACTAAATCAGAAACGCTCCATTCTCTGAAACATTGCATCCGCATACAATACCCTTCCTTCCACCCGAGAATGATCAAACAACACGGGTGTAAAAGTCAATCATTGTCTGAGCTGTGAAACTAATTTCACAAGCTTTAGACCAAATAAATTCCATCACCAGTCAGCGGTATAGTACCACTAGAACATCCTATCCATATCTATGGTAATAATCAAATCAATACAAAAAAAAATCATCATCTACGGTGGCTGAGTGCTCAACTCCAACTACCACCATCACAAATGATCCAATCGTGTCCAGAATACACGATTTCCCAAATCCCTGGACGACTAAGTCGTCAATAAGTCTAATAAGATAATCAAAAGCTCAAACAATTCATACCAAGTATGAAATTGTCATCGCTACACACCTGCATCCTCTTTACTCTAGGCTGATGATATATCAATCATCCCTACGACTTTGATAATTGTATGACACCCTGTCACTACAATATCAACATACCAATCACAAATCAATCCTAGAGTATACACAGGTGTCCTATAGCTGATCTAAATAGATCCTCTATCCATAATGAAGGAATTTCATTTCCTTCTACCACTACCGCATTCTATCATCGATAATCGATGCATAACCTCAAAGGTTCATCTCTCTTTTAACAAAGAGTTCCGGATCTTTTCTGGAAGAAATTCTGGGACAGATAAATGTCCGCTCCAATACCTCCTATAATAAGGTAAAACGAGCTTTCATCGTCTTAACCAGTGTACGCATACACGCCTTATCCATAACCAAATCACTAATAGTAGGGTGATATTTTACGAGGGTTTACTCCTTGACCTTCAAATGGGTGACTAGCAGGCCAAATCCCTAGCTTCCTAATTCGACATCAGTCGGCACCTCTAAAGAATCGTACCTCTGAAATCATCATTAGATTCCTCAAGATCAATACGTTATCGACCTCGTCCCCGACCATAAGTAGGGACAATTTCACTAAGTCAATAGTTTTCCTAGCCACAAAAGTACCGTAACTACTAAAGACAATACTTTTCCTATAGCTCAGAGATATCCTTCAGCTTGCTTGGTCTCAAAACACGAGAACTCCCAAAAATCCAAGGAAAATAAAATCCTCGAAACACAAATCCCACAAACCAAAAACCAAAAACCAATAAAATTGTCACGTCCTGGGGGCATATCCGTCATCCAAATGACAGAGGAGCCCCTTAGTGACAATATTCCGAAATCCATGGACCAAATCTGGTAAAAACCTCGAAATAATTATAGAAATATAAGTATTTCAATAACTGCATGCATGCACGACTAAACATATATCAATCAAAGTAAAATAGTTTTATGACCCCAAATCCAATTGCGACCAAAAATCCAAAGTGCATAAATAAAATGCAATACCAATAAAGTAAACAAAGCGGCATCTCGACGATGCAGTGGGACAAGCACGGCAATGAACTCTCTGAGCGACTCGAAGGTAGGTCAACATGACATGTCCTCCATCAGTTAACCTAGAGGATAAATGAGGAGGGGATAAGTACAACCACTCTGTGGATGTATAGACCATAGTGCATAATCATAATGCACAAAATAAAAGTCACAGGGAACAAGCTAGAGTAACCCAACCTCAGTACCAATATCGATGCCATCCCATCACGATCGTATAACAAATATACCCGCAACATACACAACCATTGCAACAAGCAGTGCACATCCAGATACCACGATAAAGTCTCGTGGCTCTCGCACAAAAAGGAAACTATCTATGAGCTACCGCGAACGTAACCCATGGGCCAACAATCAATAGCACGGTCTACGCGCAACTATATGCTACCACGAATGAGACTCGTGGATAGACAGGCTGTATATAAATATCTAATTATTGACTGCACGCTCTGACGTACTACCACCAATAGGTCGCGTGAGCAGTCGATTATCCTAGGTTGTTAAGCCTAGGGTTATCCAATACATTCTGCATAAATCGACTTTCCGAGTCGATAAAGATCACCGCTCTACAATTAAACCCATTGAGGCGGTCAAGCGAGGGTTTCAACACCTCTAATACGAAAGTTCTACCAAAGCCGGTAAAGATCATCGACTTATAAATAACTAAGTCGAGATGGTTAAGTCTAGCATTCCAACTCTTCTAACCTGAACAGTTATCAAGGTCGATAAAAATCATAAGTCCACTAATAATCACGTCGAGACGATTAATCATAGGGTTCGCCCTAACTAACAGGAAATGCCTATCAAGGCCAATAAGGACCACAAGTCTACTATCAAGCCCTTCAAGAGGGTTAAATCCCAAATTATATCGTCCTACCAGCTCAATCATGCCTGCTACAACATGCTACCACGAACAGATCTCGTGGTTACTTAACCTGTAAAGTAGCTATCTAGCTACAGATGTCATACGAATCCGATTATCACCAACTCTGAACGAATAACGCAAGAGTATAACCTTACAGTAGATTATCTCAACCATACATGGGAGACCTATTCGACCTCAAATACACAAAAGCCCCTTTAGGGAAACTCTACTGTAACTTCCCTCAACCACAAATGGGTGATATTGTTGACAGCCGATAAATATAAACAACATTATATACCCTCTAAGGATTAATCGCATCCTAATCATATGACCTCTACTAATCCGATCACCATATCAGCTGAAATAGTAAATGTATAAACACATACTAATATGCACATCCGGGTTATTACACCTAGGGTTCCAACACCTAGGGTTCCACTAATGTTGTTTCATTCCTGAGACCCGCTCCTACAGAATAACTTCATCAAAGTTATTCTACCTCTACTAGTCTTAATCATGGTATCCACCGCAAAACATATAACCATAAAAACATATAACACGTTGTCTAATAAACGACAGCATAGTCCTACTAATAGAAATCAATGGCTGAAATTAATTAGAGTATAACTAAAGGGTCATGCCAGATCAAAGTCAATGCCAGAACAAAGTCGAGGCAATATATAAATAAAGCATCAGATGCTTATATATACTCTAAACTACATAAGCTATGTAATCATGTCCTCATACCTTCTACGAATTTATCCATCTTAGTCATATTATTCAACTAGTCTAATAATCCTAATACTAGTCAAATCCTAAGAGGTAAACATCTACCAATATATCTTATCATTTATATCACAATGATAACAAGCTACGTATAGCAGTAATAGCAATTTATAACCAAATGCTATCTATAAACCAGCAACCTAAAAATCTAATTGTCCAACAGATATCAGGTTAAAACAATACTAGATAAAACATGATATCCCGCATAACCAAATATAACCAATA
Source organism: Wurfbainia villosa (assembly GCA_025175895.1). Taxonomy (NCBI): domain Eukaryota; kingdom Viridiplantae; phylum Streptophyta; class Magnoliopsida; order Zingiberales; family Zingiberaceae; genus Wurfbainia; species Wurfbainia villosa. Next base: position 28,043,755 of record CM045992.1, on the reverse strand, counting down.
CAAATATGTACTAAATCTAGAAAATTTTCTAGAATGTATTTACCTGTTAGCTGTCTGGAGATGTCCTGTTGCCGCCAAATCCCCCATATTGACCTCGTCAATAATACCTCGAATTTCCGAAACATAAAAATCGTCGGAAATCCGTACAACTCCGAAAATACCCAGTTAACCTACCAAACTTGGCGAACTCCATAAACCCAAAGACCCTAAGGAACTCGGAAACCTATGCTCTGATACCAAATAAATTGTCACGCCCCGAAGGAGACCCCACCAGACAAAAATCCGGCAGCATCTCCCCTGTACGGGTGACAATCCCAATTTACATACAAAGGCCTACACGGCCACTATACATCGGTCAACACGACCGGAATCCAAACTCACACGCAGTTATATAATTTGGCCTCAGGCCATCATCCAAAATAAATGACAAACAGTCTAAAATAAATAGACTTACCCCTTCTGCCATCTGGGCAGGAATACTCAACAAAATCCAACCAAACCAAAATCCAAATAAGGTCCATAAGGACACCGAAACCAAATACAAAATCAATCTCCAAACCTATACATGTCCTCTAACCAAAATATCCAAATACAGAAAAAACAAATAACCAAATCAAAACTTTACGACGAGTGGGAAGTCAAGACATTGCACTCTCTCTCGACTTCATCCTGAAATAGATATAAACCAACGGGGTGAGTTCAAAGAACTCTGCGGGTATAGTAGATATGCAAAATCAGGTATAGCTAACAATAAAAATATCATGCCAGTACAGTCTCACATAAAAAGGGTATGCAAGCAAGAAATACAAAATGACTGTACTTACCTGAATCTCCTACCCTGATATAGGAGCATGTGCCTGACTAGAAGTAATAAAGTCCTGATCATATATAAGCATGTATCCTGTATGCATGACAATCATATGCACATCCAAGGCATCAATACAATAATGCAGCAAACACAATACAAAATGCAATCAGTGCAAAATGCATGTCGTGCCAATGACATGGTCACCCCTGACGCCAGTCAGCCGCCTCACACGCAATGGTGAAGCCGAGTGGGTAGGGCTATGACAACTGTGCACTCTGCCATCACTGCTCCTGAGTGACCGAGTGGACAGGATGCTGTCGGAGTACACCTATCCTCCTGCCCCAAACATAGTGGGGGAGCTAAGCTCTCATCTCCCGGTGTCATAGGCCAGAGGAGGGATCCCTGCCCGCTACCACGCTGCCTCATCACTACCCATGAGCGGACCAGCGGAGCCTGACAGAGCAACTGCACACACCCTCCTGATGTACCACTAACCCATGAGTGGCAGTGTGTGCAGGCCATGTAACTAGCTGCGGGCTCAACAATAATGGAACCCCGTCCAGCTAGCATGCAATCATGCGAAAATGGTGCATGATACTAAAGCATGTAAATCCTACTCATAATATACCTATCCGAATGATATGTACAACCAATATGTACATATCCCTAATCCACATACTATGATCCAAATCAAACAGGTAAATATAATCATATCCTATCACATGCATGTATCTAGTAGGCACCAAAAATATACTAGGCATATAAACATGAAAAATTATTGTAAGCTATCCTAACTAGCATATCAATTTGACTTAATCTAAACGTTAAGTCAAAATACCCGCCTGATAATATATCCGTAAAAGAACCAGATCGTCACGACCGGAGACCTGCCTCGTGACCAAAACCTGCATAATGCATAACACATAGCTATTATTAAGCACAAAATATCATTCACTGACAAATCGAATACATAATCGATTCCTTCCATAACCAAATTAATCCAAACTATTTCCAATTTTCCTTGTCCACAAATATACATACAATTAATTTATCCCAATTAATTCCAAATCAATTAACCTAATTCATCACCTACAAAATATCCTCAAGATCAAACAATATCACCCAAATCCCATATCCTCCGAATACCATACCGATCAACCGAATAACACCGGAATCAGCCCAAATCGACCAATCAAACTCACCGACCCTAGGAATTCCACCGACAGCCGATACCCCCAACTCACAGCTCACTACGTGGTCATGAACCCCACAAACGCCATTCCTCACAATTAAAACCTCACTGCTATTTATAACCATTAATTCTCCCACCCACAGTCGTACGACCATTCACAACTCAACTACAATAGACTCACAGCCACACATCTTTTCACACAACCGTACCATCAACGATTCCGAAACAGAACCCTCCATTCACGCACCATACATGAATGCCTTGCAAAATCCAACAATTAACAAATGAAAAGAGGGTAAATCAAGCTTACCAGCCCTAGGAACCTCCTCCGGCAGCCCTTTTCCCTAAAGCTGCCCTATTCGCCGGTGTCACTCCTTCCCAACTCGTTCAGTCTGCTGGAAACCACTTGCTTTGACAAAAATCAAGTTGTGGGGCGCCGGAATTTGAATTAGAACGCTGGTGTTCATTGAGCGGTGCCACTGCCGGCGATCTGGCGGCAGTGGCAACCAGTCAAGGGCACACAGTCAAACGCAAGATGGTCGCGATGTAACGCAGAAGTCGAAATGCAGGTGTCGACTGTGTTTGTGGGTCGCGACACGAGCGACTCTGGAGGAGATTTGAGGTATGCACGCCAAATTGCCTAGGCAGGAGGCCGCACGAGGAAGAAGGGCTCGTGGTCCGCTGGTCGCGGGCCGTGGTCTGAGGCGAGGAAGAAGGAGTCGCCGCGGGCGAAGTAGGGCGCCATGAAGGGGGGCTGGCTCGGGCGTGGGCTGCCGACCGCAATGAGGAAAGGAGCGCCGGCAGAAGAAACTGTCGAAGGAACGAAGTCGCGGCGGGGAAAAAGAAAAAGGGAAATAGAAATTAGGTTTTCCGTGTATTTATCTCCCTTAAATAGACCCCTCTAAAGCCTATTTATTTTATCCCCGTAAAAGTCTCGTACGGAGTCCGTTTAAATCCAGAAAAATTCTGAAAAAATTCCTAAAATTCTCTAAATATCCCGAAAAATTTTCAGGATTATTTCCTCAACTATTTGTCCATTTAATTTACTATTTAAATTTTTCCGTATTTAACATCTCGTCTTTTGTGCGTGGACACATAGACTTCGAAAGGTGTATCCCATTCCTGATGGGTAGAAAACCTTTCTTGGATTCCGACATGCTAAACCTCTTTAGCACTCGGTCTATATAAGTAGACTGCGAAAGACCAAGCAACCGTTTCGATCTATCTCTATAGATCTTAATGCCGAGGATGTAGGTTGCTTCTCCCAGGTCTTTCATGGAGAATTTCTTGGATAACCAAACCTTAACTGACTGTAAGATTCAAAACATCATTTCCTATAAGTAATATGTCATCGACAACCAATACTAGGAACATGACTGCACTCCCACTAACCTTCTTGTACACACAAGGTTCGTCTGGATTTTTTGAGAAATCAAACTTTTTGATTGTCTCATCAAAACGGATATTCCAGCTCCTGGATGCTTGCTTCAATCCATAAATGGACCCTCGCAATTTGCATACCTTGGTTTTATCAACCGATGTGAAACCCTCAGGCTGTATCATATACACGTCCTCGAGCAGGTTTCCATTAAGGAAAGCTGTTTTCACATCCATCTGCCATATCTCATAATCATAATGAGCCGCTATGGCCAGGAGCATCCGAATGGATTTAAGCATAGCTATAGGCAAATAGGTTTCGTCATAATCAATGCCTTGTTTTTGACGATATCCTTTCGCCACCATTCTTGCCTTATAGGTAATCACATTACCATCCATGTCGGTTTTCTTCTTGAAAACCCACTTGCACCCTATAGGCTTTATGCCTTCAGGTGGGTCAACCAAGTTCCAAACTTGGTTTTCATACATGGAATCCATTTCCGACTTCATGGCACCAAGCCACTTATCCCTTTCTGAACTTGTCAGCACTTCTTCATAACTGGTAGGCTCCTCATCATCAATGAGTAACACGTCGTTCGATTCACTTACGAGAAATCCATATCTCTCAGGAATATTACGTGTTCTACCAGATCTACGAAGATGTGGTGTTACAATAGGTCCAGCCGATTGCTCATCACTATGAGTTGTCGGCTGTTGTGCTTCATCAGGTATCTCATCAATGTCTATTTGAGTCTCTCGAGCCTCCTCAAGCTCGACGACACTCCCATTGTTTTCTTCCAAGAGAAACTCTTTCTCTAGAAACACAGCATGCCTTGAAACAAACACCTTTTGTTCCATAGGATGATAGAATTGGTAACCCCTTGTTTCCTTAGGGTATCCAATAAATAGACATTTATCAGACTTAGCATCCAATTTGTCTGATACAGTCCCCTTCACATAAGCTGGACATCCCCATATCTTCAAGTAAGATACATGAGGTTTCTTACCATTCTATATCTCATATGAAGTAGTAGAGACTACCTTGGTAGGCATTCTGTTTAACAAGTAAACAGCTGTCTGAAGTGCATAGCCCCAAAAGGACTTGGGAAGATTCGCATGATTCATCATTGACCTGACCATGTCTAACAAGGTCCGGTTACGCCTCTCAGATACACCATTATGCTGTGGTGTATATGGCGGAGTCTATTGAGACAATATGTCATTGTCTCTTAGATAATCAAGAAACTCTTGACTTAAGTATTCACCACCTCGATCCGATCGAAGTATATTAATACTCTTGTCATGTTGTTTCTCTACTTCATTTCTGAATTCTTTGAACCTTTCAAAGGCTTCAGACTTGTGTTTCATCAAGAACACATACCCAAACCGTGAGTGATCATCAGTGAAGGTAATGAAGTAGTTATAGCCTCCTAAAGCATGAGTTGACATAGGTCCACATACATCAGTATGTATTAGACCTAGTAACTCTCCCACTCGTTCACCTTTTCAAATAAAAGGTAACTTAGTTATCTTGCCTTTTAATCATGATTCGCATGTATCGTATGAATCCAATTCAAACGATTCCAGAATTCCACATCGCTGTAATTCAGACATGTATTTCTTGCTTACATGGCCAAGACGACAATGCCACATATAGGAGTCTATTTGATTATCCTTTCGAGCACGCTTGTTGCTCGCTTCGATATTGCAAATGTCACTGGATACGTCCAACATATAAACACCATTGCTTAAAGTTCCAGTCCCATAAAGAACTCCATTCAAAGTTATGTAACAACAATTGTTACTATAAGTCAAATGGTACCCATTTCTATTTAAACAAGAAATAGAAATGATGTTCTTTATCAATGAAGAAACATAAAAGCAATTGTCCAGTTCTAAGACAAGTCCTGCAGGGAGTTTCAACAAATACGTTCCGATGGCGAGTGCAACAACCTTTGCTCCATTCCCAACATGTAAATTTGACTCTCCCTTGACGAGTCTTCTTCTATTCCTTAGCCCATGTTTGTCATTACATATATGTGAGCCACACCCAGTATCCAATACCCAAGTGTCTGAGGAAATAGAATGACAATCAATAACGAAGATATATGAAAAAGATGGAGCATCTTATGCCTTATTCTTCTTCACAGACTCAAGATAAATCTTGCAATTTCTTCGCCAATGGCCCTACTTGCCATAATGATGGCAAGTGCCCTTTTGAGCTGGTTCTGCCTTTTTCTTCTTCCCCTTCTGTTGTTCCTTTGACTCCCTCTTAGAACCTTTCTTCGAGAAATCAACTAACAACACCGTCCCCTGCTCATGCTTCTCAGAAGGCTCCACAGTCTTCAGCATGTTGAGTAGTACCACAGATGAACCTTCTTGCATCTCAGAGGTGAAGAGGAGCTTGGAGACTTCGAACCTTTCGAATCTCACTTGCTTATCAAACAACTCATAAAGATGAAGGACTACGATATGAGCATCCATATGCTCATGCTGCTTTCGTAGCTTGGGTTCCATCGCGGCTAGCATGATGCAACTTGTCAGTTCAGAATCAGTCACATGTTTCTGATAGACCAACAATTGGTCCGGAGTTGCATCGTCACTAGGATAGGCGAGAAGAGGTGCTTCGAGGACATACACAAGCTTTTCGCCTTGAGAACAATTCTCAAGTTTCTAAGCCAGTCCAAGAAGTTCGGCCCAGTCAATTTATTCGAATCCAAAATGGAACGCAAATTCAAAGACATCATGATCAATCTTAGAAATACAAAACAAGCATATATGAGAAAATGATTTTAAAAATGCATCAATATACATTTATAAATCCCATTCATTTTTTGAATTTCAAAAACCCCAAAATCACTTCGGGAGATCGTAGGTCCATCTCCGAATGGGCTAATATCCATCATAGATATGAACAACCTTGGAGAGAGTCCAATAAGCCATTCATAACTACGACGGTAGGTATCAACTATACCGATTGCATATCACGTATATGCAACTATCACAATGTGCTATCAACTAATTGAATGTTCACACATACATCGGGTTGTTAACACATTAACAAGTATGCATCATATGCATAGCACCCAACTTCACCTCCCTTTACATCGACCTTGGAGAGAGTCCAACAAGCCGATGCTCCAGGTTAAAGCCAACCCATTAATCGAGAAATAGTTTTAATATGGTTAGAGCGCATTCAACCAATTAGCCCGGCTTGGAGAGAGTCCAACAACCAAAGCTAACGATTGACCTCTGACTCTTACCATATTAGTATTAAACTGTTCCATGGTTTGAACATGTTCGGGTTCGAGCCGAGCTTGGAGAGAGTCCAACAACCCAAACAAGAAATGGAACTCTGGTTCTAACCATATTAATGGAAGGTGTAGGCTTTAATATTGTTTAAGGGTTTTTTATGTCTCATCCTCTTTGCATGCAAATAACTATTATCTACATGACATGACATACATCTACATGTCACGACACGCATGACATTATGATATGCATCTAATGCAATTACATGGCATACAATTATGTCATGTATATAATTTCCTTATATGTCATAACTATTTATGGAAATAAAATATGTTTAAGATTTGATTCTCCAAATCAAATCATGATTAAATTAGGAAACAAATTTCCAAATCTAATCACATATTTTATTTATGGAAATAATTGATTAAGGAAAGTCAATTTAGGAAATCAATTTCCTAAATCATCAAAACTACTTATGGAAATAAAATATTTTAAGATTTGATTTCCCAAATCAAATCATGATTAAATTAGAAAACAAATTTCCAAAATCTAATCAAATATTTTATTTATGGAAAATATCAATTTCCATAAATACTTCCAACTTTCCAAAAGTGGAAGATTTCCATAAATACTTCTAGGCTTTCCAAAATTGAAAATTTCTAGAAATATCATTATGACTATCGCAAAATCATTTTACTATTATGTCGAAACACAACCTCGGCTCTGATACCACTATTGGGTTTCCGGCACCGCGGCGTGTGTGTGTTCGATCATGTTTCATAAACATGGGCATAACGGAAGCAATAAAATTAATAAATCTACATTTATTACAACACACATATCACACGCATGCATAGTACAACAAGTGTAGACATAACCGTAAATTTAAATTTGTAATAAAAGGAAATTTAACTACATTATACCTTTCGTATTACGTGTAGCGGGAACGGCATCAACCGGAACGATCCTCGCTAGAATCGTCTCTATCCGTATCCACGCCGAGTATCCTTAGGATGACTTCGCTAAGCCACGAGCTTCGTCTTCGTACGGGTTACTAGCCTCATGTTGAAGACGACGTGATCGAGAGATGATCACGATCCGAATCCAAAACGAATCCTCAAAACTCGCTTCTTCGGAGAGGTATTCGTCAACTGATTGACGAATCCTTCGTCCTACACCTTAGAGGATTACCGGAGATTGAATCCCCGGTAAGTTAGGCGCTGTCGGAGCTCTAACCGTCGTCCAAACGATGCTCCAACGAGGAGAGAACAAGCTGTCAAGAAAACTTGACAGCTTTGGTGGAGGAGTAGGCGCCGGCCAAACAAGGGAAGCCAAGTGCTCACCTTATCACCGAAGCCTAGGAAGATCACCGGAGGGTCGCCGAAGAATCACCGGCTGAAGCATGGATGCCGGCAAGGAGCTGGACGGCGGCACAAGGGGTTGGGCGACAATGGGGGTTGGCGCCGAGAGGCTCCAAGGAGAGGTGGGCGGCAACTATTGCTAGGGTTTTTGGATTAGGGCTTAATTATCCCTTAAGCCCTCTTTGATAGAGAACTTATTCTCTTAACGGTTATTGGATCATAACCATTAGGCCCGTTAACCCGCTCCATTAAGATAAGTTAAAATAAACCAAACCATGATGGTTTATTTTAAGTTAAAATGAATCGAACCAACTTTTGGTTCATTCGTTTAAAATAAACCAAACCCTTTGGTTTATTCTCCTCCATTGGATTAAAACCAAACCATTTTGGTTCATCCAATATGTCTTCAAAAGACACGGCCCATCCACGCTTCCATTGCGACTAAAATGATTTCATGCTCGCTTCATGTTTGGTCCAACCAAACCTAGTTTCTCTCGGTCTGAGAATCCCATTCTCAAGCTCGTTTTAAATCCTTTGGATTACACTCGTTGTGCGTGTGACCAAATAGGTTCTCGATTTATGTTGGTCGTCTATAATTAACCATTAATTATAGAATGATCATGAGTGGCACCTAGTAGTACATCATAATCCCCAATTAACCGAAAAGATCAATGGTTGATCCAGAACTATTTCTGAAACCCTTCAGCAGCTCGAATGATTCGTGCCCCATTCCCTTCACTCATCTTATACCCACTTGGTTCAGGACATGGTCTATAGTGTCAGTCCCCACTAGGCTGACTACGTCACTCCTAGCCCAAGTATCATTTCCTCGTCCTACGGATTCTAGTTATTGCACATGTATCGAAGAGTACCTTACTCTAAACATGTAATACTTTGGCCAAAGACTTTAGTAACAATCCGATGAGAGGCCATGGGTATACATCTCCTCATAAGGAGTGGTGAATCTTTTATAGGCTATTCAAACACCTTCGATCACTTCGACTTATACCCAATCATCCCAGGTCCACATCCCCTTAGAGATGCTTGCTTAAGATATCAAAGCATAAGTCTCCATGATCAAGATGACTTAAATACCGCAAGTCAAAGGAACATCACACTTAAGCTACAGTAAGAACTTCATTGACATATCTATATATGCAGAGAACCATATGAAGTCTTACGGCTGGTCACTCCAATGAACTAGTTACCATAACTAGCATCCACGATCAACTCCGGACATCACAATGTCTCCAGCCAGTGAGAATCAGCTGCTTGGATACACCAAGGAGTATACCTCGTGCTAGTCTCGACAGAATTGATGGTGTCCAAATCCATCAATTCATCGACTAGGGATAATTTCGATACATCACAATTACACATGTAGAGATACTCACTAGTTGTGATCCAATCACAAATTCTCTCATGTTGTGAATCGCATCGTGGACATTCAGTAAATGAGTTTAAGATCCAATCAAATACATGAAACATGTATACTCAAATAGTGAATCTTCATTTATCATATAAATGGTTCATACATAAGGCGATTGCCTTAGGACATCTCTCATATATTACTAACAGATCCTCCGGTGACCCTCCTTGGCTCCGGTGACCAAGGACTAGCCGGTCTTCTTCCCTTTGGCCGGTGCAAGGTCTCCACCAAAGCTGTCCAGTTTTCTGGACAGCTTGTTTCCTTGTTGTCGGAGCGTCGTTTGGACGACGTTTGGAGCTCCGACAGTGCCTTCCTTACCGGGGATTCGATCTCCGGTAATCCTCATAGGTGGAGGATGAAGGATTCGTCAAACGGTTGACGAATACCTCTCCGGAGAAGCGAGTTTTTGAGGACTCGTTTTGGATCCGAATTTTGATTCGGATCGTGATCTTCTCTCGATCACATCGTCTTCAACACGAGGCTAGTAACCCGTACGAAGACGAGGCTCGTGACTTTGTAAAGTCATCCCGAAGATACTCGGCGTGGATACGGATAGAGACGATTCTAGTGAGAATCGTTCCGATTGATGTCTTTTCCGCTACACATGATACATCAGGTATACGTAGTATAAATTTCCTTTTATTGTAAAATTTGAATTTATGGTTATGTCTACACATGTTGTACTATGCATGCGTGTGATGTGTGTGTTGTAATAAATTAGATTTATTATTTTATTCCTTCCGCTGTGGACATGTTTACGAAACATGTTCGAACACACACTCGCCGCGGTGCCGGAAAACCCAACACTTGTTAGGGTCCGGTACAAGCCATGCATAAAGTAAAATAATATACATGTTCTTTGTCCTAAAGAGTGTTCTTATCCCCACTCTTAGGGAAACATTTATTAGACATTTCATATACGTGAGTCATGCCTAACATGGGTGAAAACATAAGCATGTAGCATAGCATAAATCGGCATGAGTACAATTTAACATGGCATAAGGTAGTGACATAAGGAAAATTAAGCTAACATAAATAGAAATCATCATCTAACATGCATAACATGGAAGAATTTCAACAAGAATAATTTCTCTAATCCTATTAGCCGAACCTTTTACACATAGTTCTAGATTCTTTCGTTTAAAATCAAGCATACAACATTACATCGTAAGCACATATACTACAGGTGAGGGGATACTTACCTCCTACGCTTTTTCACCAATTTATACCGTTAGATTTCGTAAAGAGAAGACCTCCTACGTGTTCCTTTACTTTAGCTTAATCCTCTACCAAGTCCTTGAGGAGATCCCTCTTGAAAATCACCTCTTGAATTATCCCACGATGGAAAAATTATAGAGGTTCTCTTTTTTTTTTCTTTTGTCTTCCTCGGTTGAGAGAGTATCGATGTTTGGAGAGGAGAGGAGGAGAGATGGCTTGGGTGGGCGACATTTGGAGAGAAGGGGAGGCGTTGGGAGAGAAGGGGGAGAGGGATAGGTTGGCGGCGTGGGAAGTTAGGGAAAAGAGAGAGGAGAGGGAAAATATATATATATATATATATATATAAATTAGGTGTCTTTCATTTAATTACCCCTTTAAATAATTAGTCAAATTACTCAATCTCTCTTTTTTTTCGCCTATAGAGATATTTTATTATATCCTACTCATTGGTAATCTTATGACTTAGTGGTGGGAAGTCTATTCTCCCAAACCGACGGTGGTTTAAGCCTCGGCTAACAAACTATTTATTCGATTTTTTTTTAATTCCTATTCTTAATTATTTCTATTTTATTATTATTATTATTATTATTATTATTATTATTATTATTATTATATTCCTATTTTTATTATTTCTATTCTTATTCTTATTTCGATTTTTCTCTAATAAAAATATAGGAATTAAAATTTAGGGTGTTACAATCCCTTATACCTAATAAAAGTTTCGTTCTTGAAACTTAAAACAGCTCGGAGTACTTTTGCTTCATGTCATCCTCACGTTCCCAGGTGGCTTCTTCATATCGTTGACTTTGCCATAGGACCTTCACTAAGGGTACTTCTTTATTCCTTAGTCTTTTGACTTCTCGGTCTAGTATCCGAATAGGTCGACTTTCATAGCTCAGGTCCTCTTGAATTTGCACTGTCTGTGGCTCGACCACTTGGTCGGTACTGGAAATGGACTTCTTAAGCATCGAGACATGGAACACGTTGTGAATAGCAAACATCTCCTGAGGTAGTCCTAGCTCGTAAGCTACCTTGCCAACTCTTTTCAGGATCTTGTACGGTCCTACGTATCACGGACTTAGCTTTCCTTTCTTCCCGAATCTCATTATTCCTTTCATAGGAGCTACCCGGAGAAATACCAAATCTCCGACATTGAATTCCAAAGGTCTACGTCGCTGATCCGCATAGTTCTTCTGTCGGCTCTGAGCAGTCTGTATTCTTTGGCGGATATTCTACATCGCTCGGGTGGTGTCGTCGATGAAATCTGTCTGAAGACCCATCTCTTTCTTCTCACCACTTTCGTACCAACAGATCGGATACCTACATCTCCTCCCATATAATGCTTCATAAGGTGTCATTCCGATGGTAGCTTAGTAGCTATTATTGTAAGCGAATTCCGCTAAACATAAGTAGCGGCACCAACTCCCTTTGAAATCCAAGGCACAAGATCGTAACATGTCTTCCAGTACTTGGTTCACCCTTTCTGTTTGCCCACCTGTCTGAGGATGAAAGGCGGTACTGAAACGCAGCTTCGTGTCAGGTACCTTATGAACGCATCCCCAAAACTGTGAAGTGAAGCGACCATCCCTATCTGAAATGATGGTCTTGGGAATACCATGCAGTCTGATGATTTCCTTAGCATATAATTGAGCAAGTTGCTCAATCGAATATGTCATCTTGATCGCTAGGAAATGAGCTGACTTTATCAAACTGTCAACAATAACCCATATAGCATCATATCTATTCGTAGTCCTGGGAAGACCTGAAATGAAATCCATAGAGATGTCTTCCCATTTCCACTCCAGAATTTGGATCGGTTGCAGAACTCCTCCAGGCCTCTGGTGTTCTGCTTTAACTTGCTGGCAGGTCAGGCAGGTACTGACGTGCTGAGCTATGTCCCTCTTCATACCGGACCACCAGAACTTATCTTTCAGGTCTTGATACATTTTGGTGGATCCCAAATGCATAGAATAGGGGGTTCTGTGAGCCTCCTTTAATATCTTTTTGCGTAGTTCCAGATTGTTAGGGATACATAACCGATCCCTAAGGTATAATACTCCACTATTGGCGATAAGGAAACCCTCGCCTTTTCCTTCTAGGATCTCCTGCTTGATCCTCTGGAGACTTGGATCATCACTTTGTTTTGCTAATATGTCATCGAATAGTGCTGGTATTATTGCCATGGTCGAAAGTTGCCCGGAAATAACCTTGATTCCATAGTGCATAATTTCCTTCTCCAGCGGTCGAGACAATACCGATAAGAACATCAAGGTGGCACTGGACTTTCTGCTGAGTGCATCGACCACTTTGTTTGCCTTGCCAGGATGGTAAAAGATCTCGCAGTCATAGTCCTTCATGAGCTCCAGCCATCTGCGTTGTCTCATATTGAGGTCCTTCTGATTGAAGAAATACCACAGACTCCGGTGATCTATATAAATCTTGCACTGTGCTCCATACAGATAGTGCCTCCATACCTTGAGAGCGAAGACCACAGCTGCTAGCTCTAAATTGTGAGTGGGATAGTTCTTTTCATATTCCTTGAGTTGCCTAGAGGAATAGACAATAACTTTACCCCTCTGCATAAGTACAGCTCTGAGTCCCAATCCGGAGGCATCGCTATACATGTTGAAGCTCTTGTCGTTCTCTGGGAGAGTAAGGATTGGAGCACTTGTAAGTCTCCTTTTTAGCTCCAAGAAACTCTTCTCACATTCCTCCATCCATACATACTTCTTGTTCTTCCGGGTGAGAATCCATAGTCCGCTTATTCGCGAAGTCTTCTACGAATTTCCGATAATAGCCCGCTAATCCAAGAAAACTCCTCACTTCACTAGCATTCTTTGGCCTGCTCCAGTTACTCACAGCTTCAATCTTTCTTGGGTCTACCATAACTCCATCTTTGGATATAATATGACCCAGAATAGATACTTGATCGAGCCAAAATTCACATTTGGAGAACTTGGCATATAGTTGCTTTTCTCGAAGAATCTGTAATACCATCTTCAGGTGTTCGGCATGCTCGTCTTGATTTCTCGAATAGACGAGGATATCGTCAATGAAGATGATCACGAACTTGTCAAGAAACGCCGAGAATACCCGATTCATCAGGTCCATGAACATAGCAGGAGCATTCATCACTCTGAAAGGCATGACTACGAACTCATAATGTCCGTATCTTGTTCGTAAAGATGTCTTCGGTATATCATCTGGTTTCACTTTCACTTGATGATAGTCAGATCTGAGGTCAATCTTTGAAAAGATGGTGGCACCTTTTAACTGGTCGAACAGATCGTCAATCCGTGGTAAAGGGTACCTATTCTTGATCGTCACATTATTTAGCGCTCGGTAGTCTATGCACAGGTGCATAGTTCCATCCTTCTTCTTTACGAACAGTACCGGAGCTCCCCATAGAGAGTGACTAGGGCGAATAAAACCCTTGTCAAGTAACTCCTGTAGCTGTCCCTGAAGTTCCTTCAATTTGGTCGGTGCCATCCGGTAAGGTGCTTTAGAGATCAGGTGAGTTCCAGGAATTAATTCGATCTCAAATTCAATTTCCCTATCAGGGGCTAACCCTGGTAGTTCATCAAGAAATACCTCTGGGTAGTGGCATACCACTCTGACATCTTCTAGCTTCTGGTCCTTGGCTTGACTTGTATCAACCACATGTGCTAGAAACCCAGTGCATACCCTGTCTAACATCTTGCGTGCCTTTAGAGCTGATAAGAATTTATAGGTTATGTTTCTTGGCTCTCCAATGAATTCAAACATAGGTTCTGCCTCTGGCTAAAAGACCACTTTTTTCTTACGGCACTCGATCGAAGCACCGTACTTGCTTAAGAAATCCATGCCCAATATGACATCATAATCCTGCATGTCGAGCACTATGAGATCACAGTAGAGTTCTCTGTCTGCAATTCTGATGGGTGCGGCTCACAGCATATGAGTAGAAGGCATCACTTCTCCTGAGGGCAGGGTCGTTAAGAACTCACAATCCAAAACTCGCGGGGGTATGTCAATCTTTTTTGTGAAAGGCGTAGAGACAAACGAGTGTGTTGCACCAATATCAAATAATACACTAGCATGCTGACAGAAAATAATTATTGTTGGGATGTATACTGAAAGCCTAGCTCTTTAGTATGAACATCTTTATTTTGAAATAAGAATCACATGATCATTATTTGCACTTTTATATTTATTATATGTTGTGCATATTGTCTAATACTTTACATTGTAGATAACATGGTGCTTGGGTGATGGCACAGAAGATCATGTTATCAGTCCCTTGTAGAGTATAAGTAGAGGCTCACAACCAAGATGGTTTTGGACAAACCATTGGTATGGTTGTAGTGTAGCTTGGTATTATTTTGTCTTAAACATAGAGTTACACTAGTACACTTAGGTGTATTGAGCAGGACCGACATAGAGGTGATTCAATTTATTGCTGACTATATAATTGAATCGGACCTCGGATATTATGTTGTACATGCTCTTAATCCCGATATAATAACGGGCACATGTACTTAGTATTTATTTCTTTGATTTACCAGAGGGTGAGATTTCTATGGATTAAATCAATATGCCCGGTAAGTTAGGAAATGATATTATTTACATGGTGTGCCGTTGATTATAGGAGGAATCCGTGTCCTATGTATTAGGTTGATGATGTCCCCTTGAGGAGCTCATAAGGTTCATCATGTAAACCCTGCAGGTTGACTTAGTCAACATGATGATAAGGTTGAGTGGTACTACTCGAGGAGTTAGATGTTAATTAATTGATGGTCAGAAAATCAATTAATTGACGGACATTCGATATCTTAAACACGGGGAGATGAATGTACAAATAATATATGGAGCCCATATTGATTTATGGGGGTTGGTGAGGTAGTTCGATGATGATCCTCTAGTGGAATGGAACATCATTGATGGATCAAGTTTGTGTGGTTCCGATCCATCGGGTGGCAAAGACCCAACTCCTCCTCATGGTCCCTATCGTAGCCTTATATAAACCTCATGAAGTCTAGATCAAATGATGGAAAACAAATCTCTAGATCCGACGGTTGGGATTATTTCCTAGAACCGACGGTTGAGATTAAATCTCTAGATCCGACGGTTGGGATTAATTCCTAGAACCGACGGTTGAGATTAAATCTCTAGATCCGACGGTTGGGATTAAATTCTTAGAACCGACGGTTGAGATTAAATCTCTAGATCCGACGGTTGGGATTATTTCCTAGAACCGACGGTTGAGATTAAATCTCTAAATCCGACGGTTGAGATTAAAACTCTAGAACCGACGGTGGAGATTAAACCAAGGCCTAACCCTAACTCTATAAAAGGGTGGCTATGGGTTGGGTGGCAAGAAGGTTAATGGTTCATAATGGAGGCTAAGGAAATTAGGGTTTTGCCTAGCATTACTTGGGCGGCAATCAACCTCAAGGAGAAAACCCTAATTAGGGTTTTGGCTCCTTAGGTTGGGCGGCCAAGGAGGGAATGGAGATTGGGCGGCAACCTATGGAGGAGCTTGTCTTCTTCCTTGGAGGTGGCTAGCTTCTAGTTCTCTCCTCTCCACCATGCTTGGGCGGCAAGAAACCTATGGAGGAAACCCTAATTAGATTAGGGTTTGGCTCTTTGGATTGGGCGGCTAGGTTTGGAAGTTATGGTTGGGCGGCAACTATAGGGGAAGGGCACATCTTCTTCCTTCTAAGGGTTGGCCGGCCACTACCTTCTCTTCCTCTACCTTGGGCGGCAAGAAATCCAAAGGAAGCTTGGTTGGGCGTCTAGGGTTTGGAAGGTAAGGTAGGTGGCAACTATAGGGGAAGTGTTCTTCTTCTTCCTAGGGTGTTGGCCGGTTCCTATCCTTTTTCCTATACCTTTGGTGGTGCCCAACCTATTCCTCTTTTCCTCTTGTTTTCCTCTTGGACGGCGGCACTAGGAGCTAGGGTTTGTCCCTAGTTCGGTTGCTTGGTTGTTTCCATTATGTTCTCTCTATTCTTGGGGCCGGTGGCATCAATCCTTTGTGGATTGGTGGTTGGCTCAAGCAAGAAGGGAAAGAGAGTTCTTCTTTCTTTGGATTGAAGAAGATCTAAGAAGCTTCGACTTGTGGAGGATCTTCGCCCGCACGAAGTCTACAAGGAGGTTAGGACATACGATAGAAGATCAAGAGGTATAAAAGTTTTATAACTTTTATTTATGATCTTTGCATGTTTTTGTTATTATGTGGATGTTTACTTTATGTATGTGTTGATTATACATGTTTATATTCATATGAATTTGTATAATCATGGACCCCGATAAGAAACACAAAAACCGGCGATCCGTCCGTCGTCTCTTCCGCGGCTAACCGACTAGAAGAGTTGTTTGCTTGAACAATTAGTTTGTTCAAGCGATCGCTCGAGTCGTTAGCACGACGACGAATTGGTTGTGCTTAGGAAACTCATCCCATCCGGATTAGTTCTCATTAGTGAAAATTTTAATCCGGGGACATGGGAGCCTATGAGCATTCCGAGGACTAGCACATTGCCAACAAATGGTATCAGAGCCACGGTTTCCGGTTTTGTGTGTTTTGGATTCGGTTACTTTCATGCACATATCATATATTTTGTATGCCGGATAATAGTAGGATGTGCGTAGGCTAACTCTTTGATTGCAGGCATAAGATCCGACTATTATGGCTATATGTGTGTATGTGATTGTTTGTGTATGATTGTATATTATTTGAATCCTCGGGGTTGACGAGGCTAGATTAGTATTTAATTTTTGTAATTAAATACGGCATTGTTTAGCCACTCTTTATTTTATTTTACTTTCGATCTAGATTTCATGTACACTCCCTCGAGGAGTATAGGATCGATGGATGTAAAATAAAATAGGTTTTATTCTCGGCTCGGATCTCCGGATGGCTCATACATGGCAAAGGAGGAGCGGACGAGGTGGCGACACGACGGGATGCGTATTGGAGAACAAAGCCATAATAGTTGGAAAAAATTTTGTTTTTCCATATTTATTGCTGATTTGTTTTATATGCATGTTGTGTGTGCTTAAAAATTTCTCAATTTTCAATTTACTAAGTGGGAGAGGGATATTTTAATTAATTCCCGCGGCCTCCATTACAATTTGACGTGTGATGCAAACAAACTTGTGTGTTGGCTCTGAGTGCCTTCCTCCCCGAGGACGGGTTTGTTTGCGGAACACTAGGTCAAATAATGGTTATAGGAAATTATCTAGGAGCGTGTGTACTTCCACAGAGGTAAGGAACATAATCCAAAATAATTCTCTTAGTATCGTGTAATGGTGCACACTTAGATGCAAATAAAAGTATCCTCCCCATAGGAGTCACTGCTTTTATTTGTAGGGCCAAAGAGGAACCAACTATTAATTTTATTTGTCAAAAAGTAAGGTTGACAAGATAATAAAATTAATGGGTAAAACCTCCTCTTACAAATGTAGAATTCGTATACGTCCACACAGAGTGGCATGCGAAATTCTCGGTGTTTTGAGGTGTTGGTTGATTTCGGAATTTTATTGTTTTGAGGAATCAATAATATTTGAAATCTAAAGTTTTGATCATTGTGATTCTTAGGATTTTCAAAATGACTTTCAGTCCACTTATTTTGATACTAAAGGAAATAAACTTACTGTACCCAAATAATGTTGATTGGAAAAGAATCTAGATGTTGTCTTATTTGCTAAGAAGTACAAGTATACACTCTTCAAAGAGTGTCCTCAAGCCATGGTTGCTCAAAAAGGTTTCTACTTCTAAGCCGAAAGGCTAGAAGAAGGAGAAACAAGGTGGAGCAAAGGTGGTGGGAGGATCTCAGGGAGGAGTGAAGAAGCCGAAAGGCAAGTACTTCACTTACTAGCAGATTGGACATAAGAAGAAGGATTGTCCCAATCCGAAGCAAGAGCAAAAGTATATCTTTTGGTCTAGTCGTTGAAACATGGTTAGCGGTGTTATCTACCGGAACCTGGTGAGTAGATACGAGAGCCACTAATCATGTCTGCAACACTTTGCAGGGGTTCCAGGAAACCTGACAACTAGCCAAAGGGGATATTACCATTTACTTGGGCAATGCCATGAAGGTGGCGGCTATTGCAGTGGGAGAATTTTTATTTATCTTTTGAGAAAAATAAAGGTTTTGGTTCTTAAGAATTTTCTTTATGTACCTTTATTTAGAAAGAATTGATTTCGTTTTCTAAATTATGGATGGATAATCTATTTCTTTTGATGACAGATTTGTTATAAAAGGAATAGGGACATTATCTATTCAGGTACATAGATAGGAAATTTATAACTTGAACCACAAGCTCCCACGATGCAAATAGAAGTTTGCAACTCATCTTCTAATTTCGATAAGAGAAAAGAACCTTCGAAAATGAACCATACATATCTTTTGGCATCTTAGGCTTGGTCACACTAACCTAAGCAGAATTCAATAGGTTGATAGCTGATGGACCTTTAGGTTCATTAGTGGTGGAGGATCTCCCAACCTATGAATCTTACTTGAGAGGGTAAGATGACCAAGAGGCCTTTCAAGGCCAAGGGGTATAGATCCAAAGATATGTTGGAATTGGTTCATTCAGATTCGTATGGTCCTATGTCTATCCAGGCAAGAGGTAGTTTTGAATAATTCATCTTTTTCATAGACAATTATTCAAGAAGACACTACGATTTGATCGTAGTGGTGAATACCTCTTGGGAGAGTTTAGGAATTACTTATCAGAGGTTGGGATTCAATCCCAATTGTCTGCACCTGGCACACCCCAGCAGAACGGTGTAGCAAAGCGAAGGAATAGGTCTCTTATGGAGATGGTTAGATTGATGATGAGTTATTCTGACTTGCCAGATTCGTTCTGGGGATATGCTCAAGATATGGCGGTGTACATTCTGAACTTGGTTCCATCTAAATCAGTACCTTTTACTCCCACAGAGTTGTGTGGACTGGGCGAAAGCCTAGTCTAAGACATATTCAGATATGGGAGTCCAGCACATGTGCTGAAGGCAGATACTGGTAAGTTGGAACCTCGTACAGAAGTACGCATGTTCGTTGACTATCCCAGGGGAACGAAGGGTGGTTTGTTTTATAGTCCTAGAGATCAGAGGGTGATCGTTTGTACGAATGCCAGATTTCTAGAGGATGACTATGTGATGAACCACAAGCCCACGAGTAGGATTGTTCTTGAGGAGTTGACAAGGGAAGTCCCGACTTCAGTACCACTGGTACAAGAGGATATACCACATGTCACTGTACCGCGTGTCACAGAGGATATACAGGTGATACCTCGTCATAGTGGGAGGGTTGTAAGACAGCCTGATAGATTCATGTTCTTGGGAGAATCTTCCAATTTGGTCCCTGGCGAACATGAACCTGATCCCTGGACATATAACGAGGCAATCCAAGATATAGATGTAGCATCTTTGCAAAGTGCAATGAATACTGAGATTGAATCTATGGATTCAAATCAGGTCTGGGAGCTCCTATGCATAGCAGCTCATATGAATTTATTAGGTGTGACAGATGGATGTCAAGACAGCTTTCCTTAGTGGAAGTCTTGAGGAATCCATCTATATGAAGCAACCAGAGGGATTCATTGCTAAGGGCAAAGAGCATCTTGTATGTAAGCTTAATCGGTCCATTTATGGATTGAAGCAAGCTTCGAGGTCTTGGAACATCCGCTTTGAGGAGGTAAATCCAGTCTTATGGATTTATTCAAAGTTCGGATGAGTCTTGTGTATACAAGAGATGTGACGGAAACGTAGTGGTATTTCTTGTACTATACGTAGATGATATTTTGGTGGTTGGCGACAACATCGAAGTGTTATCAGACGTAAGGGTATGGTTGTCCAATGAGTTTGATATGAAGGACTTGGGAGAGGTGAGACACATCTTTGGGATCGAGGGATTGCTAGAAAAGGATGTTGTGCTTATCCCAAGCTTCATACATAGACATAAGGACTTGAGTTTTAGCATGCATAACTCCAAGAAAGGTTTTCTACCTTTCAGGCATGGAGTTCCTTTATCTAAGGAGATGTGTCCTAGATCATTTGAGGAGATAGAGGAGATGAAGGCGGTTCCTTATGCTTCAGCAGTAGGAAGCCTGATGTATGCGATGCTCTGTACGAGACCAGATATCTGCTTTGCCGTGGGCATTGTCAGCAGATATCAGAGTAATCCAGGACAGGGATATTGGACTGCGGTAAAGCATATATTGTAGTGCCTGAGAAGGACTAGGGATTATATGCTAGTTTACCGGGCAGACCAATTACTCCCTGTGGGTTACATAGATTCTGATTTCCAATCTGATAGGGATAACAATAAGTCTACCTCAGGGTTTGTGTTTACTTTGGGAGGTGGAGCCATAGTATGGAGGAGTGTCAAGCAGAAATGCGTGGCGGACTCCACCATGGAAGCTGTGTATGTGGCAGCCCCTGTGGCGGCCAAAGAAGCTGTGTGGCTCAGGAACTTTCTGATGGACTTGGATGTGATTCCTGGTTTGCCCAGAACTATCACAATTTATTGTGATAATAATGGTGCAGTTACAAACTCGAAGGAACCACGAGCCCATAAGGCTAGTAAACACATAGAGTGCAAATACCACCTGATACGAGAAATCGTAAAGGAGGTAGAAGTAAGCTGTCGCCTAGATTGCATCAGAGGATGACCTGGTAGACCCTTTCACTAAGGCCCTTCTGGTGAGAGCTTTGATAGGCATGTGGAGGGAAGGGGAATCAGATGTATGGCAGTATAATGACAGCATAGTCTTTTAGTATAAGTGGGAGATTGTTGGGATGTATACTGAAAGCCTAGCTCTTTAGTATGAACATCTTTATTTTGAAATAAGAATCACATGATCATTGTTTGCACTTTTATATTTATTATATGTTGTGCATATTGTCTAATACTTTACATTGTAGATAACATGGTGCTTGGGTGATGGCACAGAAGATCATGTTATCAGTCCCTTGTAGAGTATAAGTAGAGGCTCACAACCAAGATGGTTTTGGACAAACCATTGGTATGGTTGTAGTGTAGCTTGGTATTGTTTTGTCTTAAACATAGAGTTACACTAGTACACTTAGGTGTATTGAGCAGGACCAACATAGAGGTGATTCAATTTATTGCTGACTACATAATTGAATCGGACCTCGGATATTATGTTGTACATGCTCTTAATCCTGATATAATAATGAGCACATGTACTTAGTATTTATTTCTTTGATTTACCAGAGGGTGAGATTTCTATGGATTAAAACAATATGCCCGGTAAGTTGGGAAATGATATTATTTACATGGTGTGCCATTGATTATAGGAGGAATCCGTGTCCTATGTATTAGGTTGATGATGTCCCCTTGAGGAGCTCATAAGGTTCATCATGTAAACCCTGCAGGTTGACTTAGTCAACATGATGATAAGGTTGAGTGGTACTACTCGAGGAGTTAGATGTTAATTAATTGATGGGCAGTAAATCAATTAATTGACGGACATTCGATATCTTAAACACGGGGAGATGAATGTACAAATAATATATGGAGCCCATATTGATTTATGGGGGTTGGTGAGGTAGTTCGATGATGATCCTCTAGTGGAATGAAACATCATTGATGGATCAAGTTTGTGTGGTTCCGATCCATCGGGTGGCCAAGACCCAACTCCTCCTCAAGGTCCCTATCGTAGCCTTATATAAACCTCATGAAGTCTAGATCAAATGATGGAAAACAAATCTCTAGATCCGACGGTTGGGATTATTTCCTAGAACCGACGGTTGAGATTAAATCTCTAGATCCGACGGTTGGGATTAATTCCTAGAACCGATAGTTGAGATTAAATCTCTAGATCCGACGGTTGGGATTAAATTCCTAGAACCGACGGTTGAGATTAAATCTCTAGATCCGACGGTTGGGATTATTTCCTAGAACCGACAGTTGAGATTAAATCTCTAAATCCGACGGTTGAGATTAAAACCCTAGAACCGACGGTGGAGATTAAACCAAGGCCTAACCCTAACTCTATAAAAGGGTGACTATGGGTTGGGCGGCAAAAAGGTTAATGGTTCATAATGGAGGCTAAGGAAATTAGGGTTTTGCCTAGCATTACTTGGGCGGCAAGCAACCTCAAGGAGAAAACCCTAATTAGGGTTTTGGCTCCTTAGGTTGGACGGCCAAGGAGGGAATGGAGATTGGGCGGCAACCTATGGAGGAGCTTGTCTTCTTCCTTGGAGGTGGCTAGCTCCTAGTTCTCTCCTCTCCACCATGCTTGGGCGGCAAGAAACCTATGGAGGAAACCCTAATTAGATTAGGGTTTGGCTCTTTGGATTGGGCGGCTAGGTTTGGAAGTTATGGTTGGGCGGCAACTATAGGGGAAGGGCTCATCTTCTTCCTTCTAAGGGTTGGCCGACCACTACCTTCTCTTCCTCTACCTTGGGCGGCAAGAAATCCAAAGGAAGCTTGGTTGGGCGGCTAGGGTTTGGAAGGTAAGGTAGGTGGCAACTATAGGGGAAGTGTTCTTCTTCTTCCTAGGGTGTTGGCCGGTTCCTATCCTTTTTCCTATACCTTTGGTGGTGCCCAACCTATTCCTCTTTTCCTCTTGTTTTCCTCTTGGCCGACGGCACTAGGAGCTAGGGTTTGTCCCTAGTTCGGTTGCTTGGTTGTTTCCATTATGTTCTCTCTATTCTTGGGGCCGGCGGCATCAATCCTTTGTGGATTGGTGGTTGGCTCAAGCAAGAAGGGAAAGAGAGTTCTTCTTTCTTTGGATTGAAGAAGATCTAAGAAGCTTCGACTTGTGGAGGATCTTCGCCCACACGAAGTCTACAAGGAGGTTAGGACATACGATAGAAGATCAAGAGGTATAAAAGTTTTATAACTTTTATTTATGATCTTTGCATGTTTTTGTTATTATGTTGATGTTTACTTTATGTATGTGTTGATTATACATGTTTATATTCATATGAATTTGTATAATCATGGACCCCGATAAGAAACACAAAAACCGGCGATCCGTCCGTCATCTCTTCCGCGGCTAACCGACTAGAAGAGTTGGTTTCTTGAATAATTAGTTTGTTCAAGCGATCGCTCGAGTCGTTAGCACGACGACGAATTGGTTGTGCTTAGGAAACTCATCCCATCCAGATTAGTTCTCATTAGTGAAAATTTTAATCCGGGGATATGGGAGCCTATGAGCATTCCGAGGACTAGCACATTGCCAACAATTATCTGACATGTGACAACAGTAGAATCATTCTCCACATCTTCCTTAGTGAGAGAGAAAACCCTGGCATTCATCGCAACTGGCGGGACTTCCAATCTCCCTTGGCTTATCCGGGTACCTTCTATTGCAGCTTGCACCTGGTGTAGCTTTGAAGGAGCACCCCTGTACTAGGCATACTGCTGAGGAGGTGCCTGAACCTGGGTAGGGCAGTCCTTGACTCTGTGTCCTTCCAGTCCACAGCGGTAGCATCTATTCATGCCCTTGTAGCACACCCCGGTATGTGGTTTCCCACATGTAGTACATTGGGGAAATCTTGGCTTGTTTGTTCGTTGGACCACCTTTAGAGTCGTTCCATTGTTTCCTCTTGCCACTGTGGTTTCCTTTCTAGTTACCCTGAGCATTCTTACCTCCTGGTTGGCCTTGACTCTTGCTAACATAAGTTTATCATCCTTACTTATATTCATGCATACCCAACTAAAAATATTTCTTAGCGTATATATATTATACATGAAATAAATAGAGTAGGCATAGAATGTCTTACTTGGAGCGGCAGGATGGAAGCTTGATGTGTGTGTAGTGGAAAGGCAGAACTGGGCTCTGATACCACCTATAACGCTCGCCCTTCTCGTCCTCCTAACACACATCCTATAGACAGGCGGCGGCACTACGTGATCATACATTCATGCATATAACAGCCAAAACATTTTAAAAAAACTTTTAACTCTAATTACATTAACCCAATCAACCTAACAATTTAATCATGTCAAAAGGTCTTAGCAATTTATTTAACTAAACATGTATTAACCATTTCAAGGTTCATAAAAATAAACATGAGTAACCACCATAGAAAGCATTAACGTCTCCTAACAGTTTACACATAAACTGAAAATCATGCATAAATCCGTATATGAAAAATGATCTCGTCCACCATGCCACTACCACACACATCTTTGCCCCTCCTGCTGCTCCCTTTAATTTATCCATTCCTTGCCCTTTTCTGCAGTGCAAGGAAAGTAAACTGTAAGTACATATGCTTAGTAAGGTCCTTTCCTACTCACAAAAACATGCATCATGAATTAAACGTAAAGTAATGACATGTTCGTTTAAACAACATATAAGCACAGCATTTATTTAAAGTAGAGACATGATCAATTTAGGAAAAGAACATAAACTTAGCATTTTCATCGCAACAATACATTGTCTCTAAACATGATAATTCGTTGAACATAAATGGTATATGCAGGATGCTCATTGAAAACATATAATTTATATACTTAAACATAATCTCAACATATTGGGCCCGACATTGTACCACATACATCATTCGCGCGCATCCTAAATAGATCCGAGGTAGCTAATCCCGAACCTACTAGGTTACTAGGTCCATACTATGTCCGTCGACCTAGGGGCAACCTTGGAGCCCATCCCGTGGACCTTGTTAGGGTTCGGTACAAGCCATGCATAAAGTAAAATAACATACATGTTCTTTGTCCTAAAGAGTATTCTTGTCCCCACTCTTAGGGAAACATTTCTTAGACATTTCATATACATGAGTCATGCCTAACATGGGTGAAAACATAAGCATGTAGCATAGCATAAATCGGCATGAGTACAATTTAACATGGCATAAGGTAGTGACATAAGGAAAATTAAGCTAACATAAATAGAAATCATCATCTAACATGCATAACGTGGAAGAATTTCAACAAGAATAATTTCTCTAATCCTATTAGACGAACCTTCTACACATAGTTCTAGATTCTTTCGTTCAAAATCAAGCATACAACATTACATCGTAAGCACTTATACTGCAGGTGAGGGAATACTTACCTCCTACACTTTTTCACCAATTTATACCGTTAGATTTCGTAAAGAGAAGACCTCCTACGTGTTCTTTTGCTTTAGCGTGATCCTCTACCAAGTCCTTGAGGAGATCCCTCTTGAAAATCACCTCTTGAATTATCTCACGGTGGAAAAATTATAGAGATCTCTTTTTTTTTCTTTTGTCTTCCTCGGTGGAGAGAGTATCGACGTTTGGAGAGGAGAGGAGGAGAGATGGCGTGGGTGGGCGACATTTAGAGAGAAGCGGAGGCGTTGGGAGAGAAGGGGGAGAGGGATAGGTTGGCGGCGTGGGAAGTTAGGGAAAAGAGAGAGGAGAGGAAAAATATAAAAAAAAAGATATATATATATATATATATATATATATATATATCTGCGCCTGCTTTGATGAGCGGTGATTTCCTTTGTTCATCAAAGCTATGATGAAGCTGATGAAATCATTGTTCATCAAAGCAAGGCGCACAGGGTCGCACATTGACCCTGCGCGCAGGAGAATTGGCCTCTATATATATATATATATATATATATTAGGTTTCTTTCATTTAATTACCCCTTTAAATAATTAGTCAAATTAATCAATCTCTCTTTTTTTTCGCCTATAGATATATTTTGTTATATTCTACTAATTGGTAATCTTATGACTTAGTGGTGGGAAGTCTATTCTCCCAAACCAACGGTTCATGGTTCAAGCCTCGGCTAACGAACTATATTTCTATTCTTAATTATTTCTATTTTATTATTATTATTATTATTCTATTCCTATTTTTATTATTTCTATTCTTATTCTTATTTCGATTTTTCTTTAATAAAAATATAAGAATTAAAATTTAGGGTGTTACAAAATAGCACTTATCAAATTTTGGTCCCAGTTTGACTGAGACTTGATGCCAAACGTAAGCCTCACAACCCCAAATTCTCATGAAAGATATCTTGGAATTTTTCCCTGTTCATATCATATATGGTGTCTTTATCACAGCTTTAGATGGAACACAGTTAAGTGTGAAAGTTGTTGTGTCTAGAGCATATCCTCAAAAGGATATAGGAAGATCTGTGTGACTCATCATAGATCGTACCATATCTAATAGGGTACGATTCCTCCTTTCGAATACACCATTCCACTGTGGTGTTCCAGGAGGAGTGAGTTAGGATAGAATCTCACACTTAGCTAGATAGTCATGAAACTCAGAGCTAAGGTATTCACCACCTCGATCTGATCAAAGTATTTTAATACTCTTGCCAAGCTGGTTATGTACTTCATTCTTTAATTCTTTGAACTTTTCAAAGGATTCTGACTTATGTGTCATCAGATACACATAACCATATCTACTGAAGTAATAAGTAAATGTAATAAAGTACCTATAACCACCTCTAGCAGCAACATTGAAAGGGCCACATACATCACTATGTATAAGTCATAACAAGTCTGTTACTCTCTCGCTATCTCCACTAAAGGGAGTCTTGGTCATCTTGCCTAGAAGGCAAGACTTGCATGTCTCATATGATTCAAAATCAAATGAGTCCAACAACCCATCCTTATGGAGATGGAATAAGCGACTCTCATTTATGTGACTTAAGCGATAATGCTAGAAATAGGTTTGATTCAACTCATTTGACTCGAATCATTTGGTACTTATGTTATAGATGGCGTTCTCTAAGTCTAGAATGTAGAGTCCGTTCATCAGAGGAGCACTACAATAAAACATATCATTTAAATAAACTGAACAACATTTATTCTTTATTATAAATGAAAAGCTTTTCTTGTCTAAACAAGAAACTAAAATTATGTTCTTCGTAAAAGAAGGCACATAACAACATTCATCTAATTCTAGTACAAGCCCAGAGGGCAGAGATAGAAAATAAGTTCCTACAGCAACTGCAGCAACCCTTGCTTTATTGCCTACTCGTAGGTCTACCTCGCCCTTCATCAATGCCCTGCTATTTCTCAGCGCCTGTACATTAGTACAAATGTGAGAAGCACATCCGGTATCAAATACCCACGATGAAGAAATAGATAGATTGACTTCTATAACATATATACCTGAAGTAGAAGTCTCACTTCTCTTCTTTTTAAGATTTTCCAGGTATGCTTTGCAGTTTCGCTTCCAGTGTCCAGCTTCCTTACGGTGGAAGCAAGTCCCTTCCTTGGCCACCCCTCCTTTCGGTTTCAGTGTCTTGCCTTTGCCCTTGGCTTGGGAATTTCCCTTACCTTTAGGTTTGCCCTT
The DNA here is from genome assembly GCA_025175895.1 of Wurfbainia villosa. Lineage (NCBI taxonomy): Eukaryota > Viridiplantae > Streptophyta > Magnoliopsida > Zingiberales > Zingiberaceae > Wurfbainia > Wurfbainia villosa. The sequence goes on along the minus strand of CM045992.1, from coordinate 28,015,857 downwards.
GCCTTTCTTCTTTTGCACCTTCAAAATGGAGTCGGGCTTTGCCTTCTTAAGGTTGAGCTCAGCAGTTCTCAACATGCTAAGCATCTCAGGCAGTGGCTTATCAATTTCATTCATGTTGTAATTCATGACAAATTGATAGTAACTTTTTGGCAAGGATTGCAAGATCAAGTCAGTGACCAGTTCATGGCCAAGTGGGAATCCAAACCTCTGTAGGTTTTCTATATACCCAATCATCTTGAGTACATATGGACCTACGGGAGTCCCATCTTGCATCTTGGACTGAAACAGTGCCTTAGAGATCTCGTATCTCTCGTGCCTTGCTTGTCCTTGATACAGTTGATGAAGATGTTCAACCATATCAAAAGCATTCATGAACTCGTGTTGCTTCTGAAGCTCAGAGTTCATGGTTGTGAGCATGAGGCATGACACATCTAATGCATCATCTTGATGCTTCTTGTAAGCATCTCGGTCAGCTCGCGAGGCAGTGGCAGGAGGTGCTTCCAGAATGGGTTACTCCAGGATATAAAGTTTTCTTTCTCGTGTGAGAGCAATTCTAAGATTCCTGTACCAGTTCAGGAAATTAGCTCCATTGAGCTTGTTCTTCTCAAGGACAGAACGCAGGGAGAGATTGTTCGTGTTTGACGACATGACTATCTACAACATAAATAATGCAGAAAGTAAATATCATATTCCATTTATCATTTAATTACGCCTTTAATTAAATGATTCTCCCACTGAATTATAGGATTTTTGTATAATCGAGTCATGGATGTGGTCAAACCACAGTACTATATTCATATAAACTAGCTATAATTCTCACGGGACATGATCCACATCATACTACGCCTTGAGTTAGCTTTGGCTAAATCGCCAAAGACTTAGTATGATCGGTAGGTAACAAATTACCAATTACATCTCTATGCAACTCTTGTTTATAGAATCAAGATCCACATTTACAAAAGAACATGAGTTAGCTTTGGCTAAATCGCCTAAGATTTAGTGTAAATGTGATCTTATCCTATCTTTCTAACTGTTGGACTATATTTATAGTTTTACCAGATCCAATTTAGTTAACTAGTTTCACTCAATCTAATTGAGCTTATTCTCACCCAAGCTTTGATAGGTGGGACTAAGATTGTCCCTCCGCTCCCTACAAAGATAATATGCGTTGTTCTACTTTGGAAGATTGAACAACAACAAATGATCGAGGTAGTGATGGATATCAAAACTTGGTAGGCATTTTGAGTTTACTTGATTAAGATCTAATCTAATCGTGAATGTGTTTCATATATGCATTAAGGCATTAATTACCCTATAATAGCATGCAGCACATACATACAAGAAAAAATAAATAAGACATTAATTACCCTATACTAGCATGCATCACATACATACAAGCAAAAATAATATATATATATATACTAATTAATTAATGTGTAATGAGGTCATGGCCCTACTACAATCTTCTCAAGCCAATGAGAAGATCGGACGGTCAATCTAGGGTTAGCGGTTTCTCCAAGCGCCTCCTTTGACCGCCATGTGTCATCGACAACCTCCTCGTAACTCCGTCTACAAGCGGACCTTCCACCGCTTCATTTTGTACATAACAAACATGAAACTCGAGGTACATTCGAGACTAAGATCTATTTACAACAGGAATATAAAAAAGAGAGGCACAACGCGTAGGTTGCATATCATATACAACATGCACAACACAAAGCGACGCGCAAGCCGTATTATGAATTACAAGATAATTTTCTCCAATCACATTGGGGTTTCTGGGATATGACCATCACAATATCATACATAATTCTAAATTATATATTTTACATAAATTTCTATAATTTTCCTATTTTTTTTTCAATTTTATGAGTCACATCTCTACAATAGTCCCGCTAAGCGATTTCCAGGCACGATCACGGGATAATGCCCCTTGCGGGGTTAGGAGGAGCACCCCTTCTCAAAAAATGAATCTTGCAAGTGTCCCATCTTGATCTTACAGCACCTTAAGTCACTGTCCCAAAAGACTAAAGCAAGACTTCGCCGTTTCGGAGAGTTTTTCTCGGTGGTCGAAGCCTACAAGTGTCCAAACACTTGTTGCTTCGACTCTATGAGAAAAATACTCACAAAAATTTATAAAATTAGGAAAATTATAGAAACATACAGTTCTGTAATTTTTCGTATCTAATACAAAAATTACAAAAATAAACACGTACATGCTTCGCACGTGGCTCTAATACTACTGTTGGAATATCCGAGCCGCAAAAACAACTTTTTGTGTTGTGGAAACCTCGAAAGTCAGCCACGGATCTGTGCAAAGATAAATTAAAAATATAATACATGTACATGTTTAGAAACACTAGATCTACCTTAGATCTACATAGTAAGAGTGTTACCCTTGTAGTGACGCCCTTCGCTTATCCCGCTCGTCCAAACGGTTTGCCGGATCTCATAGAGTATCAAGTGTACACTCCTCTACACGTATCCACACGGATAAAAGGTGGAGAGAACAACTTAGAGTGTGCTAGAACTCATAGAAGCTTATGGCAATGGAGGAGAGGGAGAGAGCAAGAGAGGAAGAAGATAAAATCAATTCACAACACTAACTCCTTCATTAGTTTGGCCGACCACTTAATGGGGATTATAAACCTCCATGTAATACCAAGAGCCATGGCTCTTGGTCTTCCTCATAAGGTGGCACACCATGATGTGTCCATGATGATGTGGAACATCATCATTGGCCGGCCCCATGCCAAGTCACCATGACGTGGCATTTGGTTAAGTCAAACTTGACCCTTCATCTTCCCTCTTAAGTCAAGTCAAACTTGACCTTTTATCTCCCATGGTTGATCAAATCCAACCATTTGATTCAAGTCAATTTAATTTAATGAATCTCTATTCATTGGTTTAAATTGACTCAATGAATTAAATCTATATTAGACTAGTTCAACACTTGAATCAAATTGAGTCTAACTCAATTAGTCTAATTTGGATTACTCTTAATCAAATTTGGTTCATCACATGAACCTAATCCTCTTGGTCCATCATATGAACCTAATCTCCATCTAATTGCTCTTTGTGTGTGACTCTATAGGTTCTTGTAACGTTGGCAATGTTCCTAAACCGATTTAGAAACATAAACAATGAGCGGTATCTAGCAACACATCATTGTTACCCAGGTTACAAGAATATTGAGATTCAACATCACCTTTGTGACTACTAGTTGTGACTCTCACAATATGTGACAATGTCCCTCTATCCATGACATCTAGATTGACTAATTGAGGCATAGACCGTGTCATCCTCTGTACAATCTATATCTTGAACTCCAAGAAGACTCACTCTAATCAAATAAGCTCAATATCTCATATTGACTCATTTGGGCATGGTCATGCACTTAGTGGTCTCAATCTATCAAGAATCATGATGTCACTCCCATCATATAGAAGGGATAGATCGCATCTACATCACTCACATTCCTTCGCATAATTTATTACATACCCAGTAATCGCTTTTATAGTCCACCCATTTACGGGTGACGTTTGACAAAGGCAAAGTATGCAACTCCTTATGTAGGGAACCATGGCGACTTCAGGTCCAAGGACTAATAGTCATACTAATAGTCACATAAGAAAGTATATGACACTCATATAATGATCCATGATACTTTCTCATGGCGGGTCATTCAATATACATTCTCCAATGTATACCCATGTGTCAACTTGATATCTCATATCTATAACTTGTGAGATTAAGTCATCGAATTGACCTACATGCTAATCTCTTCGCATTAACATTGTCCCTGAATGTTAATACTTGACTAGGAATGATTAATAGTAGTATTCTCTATATCATCTCATTATCGATTCAACCAATCGATTGATATAGATAAGAACCTTCTACTCAAGGACGTTATTATACTTAGTTATTTGGCACCAATGCAAGTAAGTATAATAACAATAAAGAAATGCCTTTATAAATATATATAGGAATATAATACAAGTCCATACAACAATCATCATATGATTGGCTCTAGGGCTTTCACTAACACTATGGACATCCTAATGTGTCCAACTAGTGTGAAACAACTGCTTGCATAAACTAAAGAGTATACCTCGTGCTAGTCTCAACAGAATCAATGGCGTCCGTATGCATTAATTCATTGACTAGGGATAATTTCAATACATCTCAATTACACATTTAGAGAATCTCACTAGTTGTGATCCAATCACAAATTCTCTCATGCTCTGAATCGTATTGTGGACATCTAGTAAATGAGTTTAAGATCCAATCAATTACATGAAAAGACATATACTCAAATATTGAATCTTCATTTATTAAATAAATGGAATAGCCATAAGGCGATTGCCTTAGGACACCTCTCATATATAACTAACACTTTGAACCAATTATAGATCTCAACGAGCTAGGGTTCAAGTGGCTATAAAAGCAGAAGCCTTTCACCTCATTTCATCATCTAAGATTGCTCCCAAAGTGCTCTGACAATTCCAAGACTTTTTCGACAATGCTTCGCCGTCGTAATGTCGATATTACGGTAAGCTTCCAAATCTTTAGTCGATAAAACTTTTCAATTGTTGTCTTTAATTGTGTTTTTTGTTGCTAAGAGGAGAGGTAGGCTTGTTGCCTCTTCCTCAATCTTTTATTTGTATTCGTCGTCTCTTACCTCCAACAAGGACATTTGGCAGTCGACAGCCGACCGTTGTTGTCCAACGGAACTCTTGGCAGTCGACTGATGGACCTCACCATCACGACCCGTAGTCGTCGATCGGCTCTACGAGCGGTTCTGCGCCAAAACCCTATTGACTACCGATCATTCGCCTTGAGCCGATCGCTGGTCTTGGCAATGATCGCTAACGATGGGCACCGATCACGCCACAAACCGGGCCAATAGATACCAGTCGAGCTACACTCGACTCAGAGCAGTCGACTGCCATTCCATGGCAGTCGACTGGTGTCGGGAAAACCCATCCGACACTTGGCCAAATGGCCAAGTTTCACCTAAGAGCTACCCCTCTCCGGGTTACAATCGCTCACTCTCATCTCTCGGAGTCCTTCGCCTTCGAAGTTCTCTTCGTTCTCGGCCACATCCCTCGGCAGCATCAGGCGCACGGCTCTGCAATGCTCCACGTCTCTTGCCTCGAAGTCTACTTCCTCCGGCTTCACTCCAAGCTTCTCGTCCGACGGTCCCTCGGATGCTCCAAGCGCACGACTTCCACAAAGCTATCCTTCACCGACTCAAGGCACGAGTCATGAGATGTGAAACTTGCCACGGCTCCATGTGCGAATTACTAAGTCCTGCACGACTTCAACGCACATATCAAATCAACATAACACACTAACTTAAACCCTTTGCCACACCATCAAAACCATATCACGGCAAGAGATTGCCCTAACAATCTCCCCCTTTTTGATGTGTGGCAATCCGTTTAAGTTAGGTAAAAACATTTGATATAAATTCTAAGGGTAAGAAAGCATGTAAAGATAAACATGATATAACAACATGCAACTCCCCCTTAATCCATGAAACTTTCTATAAAAATTTTCTCCCCCTTTCATATATTTCTCCCCCTTTTATAATTAACTTAAACATAATATTTTCTCCCCCTTTGACACCATCAAAAAGATTATCACTAAGGTAAGAACCCATGGCATCAAGTCTAATAGAAAGAAACTACCACAAGTTGATTTAAAATCGGATACTACTTGTTGGTTTAAAAATTGAATTCGGCCTTCAATGTTCTGATTTATGAGCCACCAATCAATCGCTATCAATGATGTCACCGACCGCACAAGACAATCAATTTCTTTCGATGAATTTCAGAAATGCATTAAAAATTCCAGAAAATTCTAAAAATCATGAAATTTGGGGAACATATTTCTTATAAGTATATCTATCAATGAAAAATAGTTTTTCATGAAAACTCATTATATTTTCTTGTTTTTGCCAAAAATCCAAAAACTCTAAAAACCACTAGGTTTTTTATTCTTCTAGTATCAAGTTAGCTACCTAGTTTTGCATCCAATTGTTTCAAAACATGAATACATGTATTTTAAAGTAAGAAATTGTTTTGAAAACATTAGAAATATCCAACCATGATCTTTGGGAAATATGTCTATTAATTAAACATAAGCCTTCCCCATGATTGGTCTATTATTGATATTTTGATACTTTAAATGACCATCTAAATGCCATAGGCATTAGTGGACATTTGTATCATCCTAATATCTCACCCATGCTAAGTTTGCAATCAAGTTATCCTATAGTGTGTGTGAGATATATCCTAGGGGGTATTTGTATATACTTAACCATTATATTCATGCAATTCTATCAAGGTTAAGTATCAATCTAGCAACCTACATGATCATAATGATATATATGATTTAATTTCACATTACGATCATGAAATACATGTTTTCATCAAATTATAGCCATGCATTAGGTATTATATAATGATAATAAATAAATTATCACCTAAAGCATGATTTAAACCTATTGCTCATGATAACGTGCCAAATGTCAAAATCATAAATCATGATTGCACATATGCATAGAAATTACATTAATCATCATGATTTAAGCATTATTATCTATTTATGGGCACGTTATCATCACCCAACACTATCTAAAAATGTTGTCCCGTCATCCTAAGTCAACCAAAATATGATATAGGTCAAGTTCATATGGTTGACTACCCTAGGGGTTTTCTAACCCTTAAGGATGGATTTTGGAACCCAAAATAGATTTTTGCCTATGGGGTTCACTAGAAATTCTTTGGGGATCCATTTCTTAGCTATTACTTTGTTTTTGTCTTGTCCCCTAGCAATTAGGCATCTATAGGCCTTCTCATTTTTCTTCTCTTTATATCCTAGGCCCTTCTTGTTGAAGCTAGCCCTTTGGCTCCCAATTATCATGTTAAGGGTATTGGAGCCTATTGTGAATTTCTCTAGGGCTTTGGTTAAATAATCTACCTTTTCCCTTAATGCCCTATTTTCTTCTATGCATGCATCACTAACATCTAAAGGCACATAATTATCATGTGAGCATGCATCATCATGGCAAGAAGAAGTATCATTATTATTTAAGCATGCATTTTCTAGCTTATTTTCTAATGCCTTAATTTGATCTAGCATGCATTTATTTTTCTTCTTTGCTCTAAACAAATCCCTAGTTAAACTAGAAATCATAGAAACTATTTTACTAGGAGAGGCTTTCGTTACCATAGTTTCCATGTCCTCTTCTTCTTCTTCGGATGATGAGGATGTAGAAGCTCCCCCTTCACTTGAGCTCTCCCCTCTTGAGCTTGATCCTTCATTTTCGGAGGAAGAGCAATCCAAATCATCAAAAGCCATCAAGGCCAAATTGGCGACAAAGGCATTCTCCTCATCCGATGATGAGGAGGATGAGGAAGGATCATCCCATGTCTTGGCCTTGAATGCTTTGGCCTTCCCCTTTTCTTTTGTCTTTTTCTCCTCTTCCTTCTTTTTCTTGCTCCCCTTGTTCTTCTTCTTTTCTTCTTTCTTTTTCCTCTCTTCCTTGCTTTTGTTTAGGAGGGGACAATTGTCCCTTATGTGTCCCTCTCCTTGGCAATTGTAGCATATGACCTTCCCCCTTGGTCTTCTATTCCTATCATTAGATTTATCAAATCTAAAATTCTTAAATGCACGTCTTACCTTCCTTACCATGTAGGCTTCTTCCGTGCTATCCATGGAGGAGGAAGACGCTTCATCATCGGAGGAGGAGGGGACTTCCATCTTCTTCTTCCCCTTATTTGCTATCAAGGCTACTCCTCTTGAAGGTTGAATTCGTGGTTCTTCTTGTATTCCTTCAAGCCTTGTTTCATGGAGCTCCATTGTCGAGAAGAACTCCTCCAAGGTACTTACTTCCAAGTTCTTGGACATATAGAAGGAGTCCACCATGGAGCTCCACTTGGAGGACCGGGGAAAGACATCTATAGCCTTCATGAGCATGTCCCGGTTTGATAGCTTCTCACCTACACTTGTTAGCCCAATTAAAATTTCCTTAAACCTAGAATGCAATGAAGTTACCTTTTCTCCCTTTTCTAATTTTATGTTGGATAGTTGGGAGCGGAGGAGGTCTCTTCTTGCAAGCTTGGCCTCCAGGTGCCTTCATGAAGTTCTACAAGCTTCTCCCACATCTCTTTAGCGCTAGTGCATTCTCCGATCCGGTTGATCTCTTGTTGAGGGAGCACATTGAGAAGATGATGTTTTGCCTTTGAGTTTGCAAGGTGCTCCTCTCTTTGCTTCTTATTCCACCTTGACTTCTCTATTGGCTCACCCCTTTCATCCCTAGGCAACTCGAAACCATTTTCCATTATAAGCATAATATCGAAATCAGTTTCGAAGAATACCTCCATTCTCCTTTTCCACCAAGAGAATTCGCTGTCGAACTTCGGTGGGTGGATGTTGGAGCCGGCCATTTTAAATGTTGCTTGTTGTGGCGGTTAGTCCTCGACAAGCTTTCCTTGGCTCTGATACCACTTGTACGGGATCGGATGGCCGGCTAGAGGGGGGTGAATAGCCCTTTTCGTTTGGATGGCGGTATTTGCTCTCGTCTACAAAAGTTAGCGCAAGCGGAATGTACAAATACAAATAAAGACAACACAAAAATAGACAAGCAATACAAACACGAGATGTAACGTGGTTCACGGCTACGCCGCTAATCCACGGTCCCCGATTCGTCCTCGGTGAATCACTCCGCTAAACCAATCCACTAAATGGTCTCTCCTTTGCACCAAGCTAGGTGGAGGTAACCCTTACAATCAAGATCACTCTTCTTACAAATAGAATGGAGTAAAAGCGAGTAAGAAGAGTTTAGAGCTTGTGGGGCACTAGGAAGATTGTTTGGAGTATGAGCATTAGCCTCTCAAAGGCTCACACCCTCCCTTTTTATAGAGAGGGCTGTTTTCTTCCCGTTGGCCGCCATCAGTCGACTGCCGCCCATGGCAGTCGACTGCCGTCACTACAACGGCCTCCGAACACGTCGGATGCCGACCGTTGTTGTCCAACGGAACTCTTGGCAGTCGACTGATGGACCTCACACGATCACGACCCCCAGAATCGCGCCTCGGCTACGAGCGGTTCTGTGGCCAAAACCCTATTGATCGATCGCCGCCTTCGCCGATTATCGGTCTTAACGATCGCTAACGATGGCGTATCGATCGCTGCCATAAACCGCCAATAGATACCCGGTCGAGCTACACTCGACTCGAGCGATCGCCATTCCATGGCGATCGTGTCGGGAAAACCCATCCGACACTTGGCCAAATGGCCAAGTTTCACCTAAGAGCTACCCCTCTCCGGGTTACAATCGCTCACTCTCATCTCTCGGAGTCCTTCGCCTTCGAAGTTCTCTTCGTTCTCGGCCACGTCCCTCGGCAGCATCAGGCGCACGACTCTGCAATGCTCCTTCGCGTCTCTTGCCTCGAAGTCTACTTCCTCCGGCTTCACTCCAAGCTTCTCGTCCGGCGGTCCCTCGGATGCTCCAAGAGTACGGCTTCCGCAAAGCTATCCTTCACCGACTCAAGGCACGAGTCATGAGATGTGAAACTCGCCACGGCTCCATGTGCGAATTACTAAGTCCTGCACGACTTCAACGCACATATCAAATCAACATAACACACTAACTTAAACCCTTTGCCACACCATCAAAACCATATCACGGCAAGAGATTGCCCTAACAAGAATCACATGTCATATGTTTTGTCCAACATCAAAATACTACTCGAGTTCGGTCAATCCTGACCTAGGCCAATTGCACCAACAATCTCCTCCTTTTTGATGTTTGACAAAACCACAAACACCTTTGAGTTAGGTGACCTAACTCAAGCCTACCAATTATCCCCAATTGGCAATGCTCACATCTTGTGAGAATTCCAACTAACCCCAATTGGTACATTCTCTCCCTTTTTGACATACATCAAAAAGGTCCTCCCCAAGGGTATCAATGTCTCATATCCCAATGAGATCTTACAATCTCCCCCTTAGTCCAAAAACACACACTCATATCACTTAAGAGAGGCAATCCCCCAATTCTCCTCCCATGAGGAGAAATACATCCATCATCCCAAGATGGATAACCTCCCCCTAAAGGCTTGCTCCCCCTTGACCATTACATCAACAATATCCTTGGAGAGTCCTTAAGCCAATAGGAACACTAAACAATAGAAATTAAGGGTAAAGATTCAGCATTGAACTTTCACCTCCTTTAAAATTTGATACACACCCTAAACAATTCTTCTAATCCATATCCAATGGATTTTCACCCTTTCAATGTTGTCCAAAGCATATCCTAGGATTAGGAGCAGTTAGGGAACAAAGACATAACTGAACATGGGCTAAACAAACTTTGTTTTCTCGAAATCAGCCCTGACAGTCGACTCTGAGGTGTCACCAGTCGACTTCCCTTGAAATCCGTCGACTGCCATCATGGTAGTCGACTGATTTCTGCAATATGCAGAAATAAGACTTCAGACACGAATTTTAAAAATTCATAAGTAAAAATATGTATTTTGAAAAATCTTAAAAATTCATACGTAGATTACTTATAACAAATATTATGGGTGAAAAATAGTTAGAAAATAAAATACCCATAAAATAGTGAGATTGGAACAAAGTTCAAAACCATTAAAATTTTCAATGTTTGACCCTACTTTGCATCACCTCCATCAATGGTGATTGCTATCAAAAGATAGACTTCACCAAGGTTTTTTAAAATGGTTTTAAAATGATTTTAAAAATCTTAATTCTTTTTCTAACATCTCACTTGTATCTAAGTGTATGAAACACATACAAGTCAAGTTTTATTGTGAGATGTGGGTTTTGGTTATTTAGGTTTTCATGTATTTTTCTAGGCAACACTATTTGATTCCCTTATGCATGGGACTTCAAATCATGTCATTGTCCTTAACTCAATTTTAATTAATGCATGAATGATGACTATGACATAAATGATAACATAAATAAGCATGTGCCAATAATCATGATGTCATGACATGTGATTCTAACTTAAGAATAATGATGTGAGCAAAACATATAGAGTTTTAGGCATAGTTTTCGCTTACATCTCATCTCATTTTATGTTTATTTCATGCATATTTTACTTTGTTTTCCATGCTTTTCCTATTTTCTGATTTGAATATCAGCTCTGTATATTTTTGTGTGTAGGATAGCATTTCGTGGGGATAACGGTGCACTTTCGGAGCAAAAAGAAGACATTTGGCAGCAGGACGCAAAAGGGAACACGACCAGGGTGTGTGCCTACATACGACCGTGTTTAGGAGGAGAACGATCGCCACAGCCTGACACACAGTCAGGCCATGTGTTTTAACATGGTCGTGTGGCGGTCAAGCGATTTGACACAATCAAGGTTTTTTTTTTCAGATTTCACAGCGATCCGGTGTGATGTCTATATAAAGAAAGCTACATCCCAAACCCTAGGGAGAGGCACATCGGCCGGGATGGCACTCTGAAGCCCTAAAAAGCTTCGGGAACTTGCATGGGGGAAGGAGAGAACCACTCGAAGAACAAGATCTGCACCACAACGCCAGAGGGAAGAGCTGCATTTACATTGTAATTCATATTTCTTACACGTTTATCATTATATTCATGAATTCCACAATGTTTTGTGATTCTTTTCTCGTAATCATGGAGTAGATTCTCCAATTCTAGGATTAGGAAGTAGTTTGTGTTGAGTAGAACATAGTTATTTCAAATATGTTTCTGTTCTTGAAATTGTATTAGCAGTTGAATGATTGTTTAGATCTATAGCTTTGTGTTTTGGATTTCTATCTTCTGTGCGTAGACGATACGAGGAGTGACAGTCCTCGTATCTAAGATTTAGGGGATATTAGGAGGAACCTAGAGGTTGGCCTCATCGCTTGCAACTGTGGATAGAAGGATGCGATAGAGATGGTAATGTGTCTCATTTCCGGCTCGTCGTAGGGATCGATTCGGCATCCTCGTACCATAGTGTATCATGTCCTTTCCATAAAACCCTAGCTAGAAAATCTGAATATATTCAATTGATAGAATTGTCTGCAACACAAAAACTAAACCAAAGTCCTAGAATCCCATCCAAATCCTCATAGCAACCTTTCTCTTCTTCCGTGTGACACCGTACTGAGTTCGGACCACCGATGACCTCTCATTCGTGAACACTAGGATTACCAATCCAAACAATAACACATCCACTTGATAAACCGATACTCGAAATCTCAGTTCCTGTGGGATCGATATTCTTTATTACTTGATGACATCGATACACTTGCGGGCGTTGAGCGCAAGCGCGCATTTCATGTCCTCGACGATCTCCATCATGAGATTTGAGGTCGCATTCATGTGCATCAAGTTTTTGGCACCGTTGTCGGGGACTGATTGATTCGATATAAAATCAAGAAGTGGATAGTTGGATCGAACTTAGGTTAGATTTATTTACTTGCTTATTTTTATTTTTATTTTATTTTAATTTTTAAAATTTCCATTTCTAGATTTAGTTTTTTTTTTTATTTTAGCAGTGATTCTATATTTATTATTGGCTCTTTGATTAGTTAGCTAGATTAGTTTATTTCTTGTTTTTTGAGTGTTAGGTAATACTCCTAATTTTGTGCCTCGGTTCTTCGTATACTTAGACGCTTAGAATCGGAAGGCCTAATTCCGATCAATTTAGAAATCAAACGAACCTATCATCGCTAGAGAGCCGAATAGAACAGGATGGAGGACTAAGCTGCATCCGAAGTGAATATAGGTAGCTGACCCTTGCGGAATTACGTAGCTCCTAGTGCCAAAGGATTTAGGTCGAGTATAGATAGACAACCCATTTCGGCAAGCAACTTTGAACTGAAGCCAACACTCATACATACGATCTAGTAGAGTCAATTTAGGGGAGCTGCGACTGAAGACCCGAATCGACACCTGGAAACATTTTTGGAAATCTGCTCGACAATGAAGATAAATGGAGTCCCTGAGAACATGATCTGCTTGAGCCTATTCCCGTTCTCATTGCGGGATAAGGCTAAAGAATGACTTCACTCCCTGCCTTCGGGCAACATTACTACATGGGAGCAATGTGAGCAACAGTTCTTGAACAAATACTTCCCACCAAGCAAAACTGCTCACATGCGCCATCTAATCACAAGCTTCCGTCAGAAGGAAGGGGAGTCCCTATTTGAAGCTTGGGATCGCTACAAGGGGCTATTTTACCAATTCCACCACCATGGACTGGAAAGGTGGCTGGTGATCCACATCTTTTACAATGGGATCAGGTACACCACAAAGATTACCCTCAATTTTGTCGTAGGAGGAGCACTTATGAATAAGACTATAGAGGAAGTGGAGGAACTAATAGAAGAAGTGGCCCAGAACCACCATCAATGGGCTTCCGAACATGGTCACCCAGCTCCTGCAGCAGGACGATATGCTGTCAACTCCGTGGACCACCTAGTAGCAAGAATGGACGTGCTTAGCAGATGATTCGACTCTTTAAATTCTGCATCTGCACCTGCGACCATTGACTTTGGAGAAGGATCAGTAGCGTATCGGGAGGACTACTATGGAGGGAAGAGTGGCTCAGCAGAGTAGATTGAGCATTGCGATGCGATTGGGGACTACAATCAAAGGCCCAACAATCCATTCTCCAGTACTTACAATCCCAAATGGAGGAACCACCTGAATTTTTTCTATCGGAATAACTCGGGAAACTTTCAACCATTAGGACGGTATGGGCAGCAACAACCACAGAAGTCTAGGTTAGAATTGACGATGGAAGACTTCATTGCTACCCAAACAAAGGCCAATGGAGAGTTTCATTGCCAACATCAGAAAATAGAGGAGTCACTCAGAGACTTGAAGGCCACTGTTGACTGTCTTACAAGTCACATAAGGATGTTGGAGACATTGTTGGCCCAGATAGGCCAAACCGTCTCACAACCTATGAAGAGCTCTCCAGCATTACTCGAGTCGAGTAAATTTAAGGAAGAAGGAGTGTGCAGTAAGAAAGTAGCACAAAGAAACATATTCACTAAGGGGTGTGCAGCCATGATTTCCACCCTACCTGACCAAGCCAAAATTGAAGATATAATTTCACCCCAGCTTGAGGACCCTGGTGAATTTGTTATCCCCTGCTCAATTTATGGGGAAAGCTTCGATAAAGCGTTGTGCGACTTGGGGTCATCAGTAAGTGTGATGCCCTACGCATACTATTTGAAGATGGGACTAAATGGGCTCCAACCAGTGAACCTTGGTATTCATATGGAGGATAACTCAGTTAAGGAACCTGTCGGCATGCTAGCACATGTGCCTATGGTCGTCGAGAACTTCGTGATATATATAGATTTTATCATATTCAACACAGGACTAGATCCCTAGAATCCCATCATCTTGGGAAGGCCCTTTCTGGCAATTGCGGGGGTGTGTATATGTAAAGGTACACCAGATCTCCTTAGAGGTAGATGGGGAGATCATCCTCTTCAGCCTATCAGAGTGTAGAGCTCCCTACCTAGACGTCTTTACTTTCAGCAGGATAAAGCCAAGCCCATCAGATGTAGACATCGAGATGGATGAATGGATGTTCACATAACCTCCATAGCCAAGTTGATAATGGAGTATGATCGAGCTAAACGACCTTAAACAAAGTGTTTCTTGGGAGGCAACCCATGTTTAGTTTTTTTTAGGTTTTCTTTTGATTGTATTGCATTCATTTGGTTAATTTGAACTTTGATTTCCATTTCGTTTAGCATTACGAACAGAAATAACTTGCTAGGTAAAAATAAAATCAATTTTTAGCTAACATGGCAAAGTGTGTGAAAAAATTTGTACCGTTGTGCACAAAAGGAGGGAAATAGGGGACACACGGCCTAGACGTGTGTTTTCCCACAGTCGTGCCCGACTAACCCGAGGTGCACACGACCTAGTTGTATGTTTTCACACGGTCATGTTGCGCAAGGTTAAAAAGGGTACACCGTGCATTTCCACCCCAAATGCGCCGTGTGGTTTGATTTTTCTTGCCCTAGCCTTGTGGATCCTTCTTCCCCACCACCTAGAAGCTTTTCCAACCTTCAAGGAAGCCAAAAGAAGCAAGGATGAGGAGGACAAGGAAAGTAGCACCTCGATCTACTGCCTCAGAGCGAAGAACAAGGAGAACGGATGCCCCACAAGCTCCGGAGGAAGGTAACGCCTTACCAACCCTTCTTTTTCACAATAATGAGCATAGGGAAATATTTGATATACTTTCTACTAGAAAAATCATTGCTACTAGGTATCTTGATGAAGATCTCTTAGAATCCATAGGTTTGTTTGGTGACATTCAAGCCCTATTTTCAAAAATGGGGTGGGAAGAGATAATGGGAATAAGACACCCAACATACCCTAGGATATTTTTAGAATTTTTGAGTTCCTTAAGCAAAAATCTTAATGGGGAGAGAGAGCAAAGAGGGTAAGATTACCTTTAGGATATTTAACATTGAACATGAATGGACACTACACCAATGGAACACATGCTTTGGCTTGCCGAGTGGGGGAGAGAGAAGAACCCCTATTAGGTTTAACTCTCGAATCTTTTGGAATGAATTGACAGGAGTGCATGCTTACGACCCTTCTAGGGCCAAAGCATCACTCCTCCAAAACCCTATTTTCCGATACCTCCACCGAATCATAGCAAGTACTATTTTTTATCGTGGGGAGATTGACGGTGTAGTGAGAGCTAGCAAGCTGCTTTTCCTATGGAACATGCTACAAAAAAGGAGTAGCATCGATGTAGGGTCCCATTTCATTAGACACTTAGTGAAAATGGGCAAAGCAATGAGAGGAGAGATTAATGTGGGGGGCCTGCTTACCCACATTTGCCAAAGGATGGGGTACGACTACACTGCACTGATAGCATAGAGGGGAGCCCTAGGATCGACCTGGGAGTGTGTATGGCCATGAAGATGATTGTAAGAGAGGGGCACTCCTTATGTTTTGTAAGAAAAACCTGACGACCCTCAGGCTCCCCGACCCAGATCATACCACCATCACCACACACGCAAACTGACACTTAGACCTAATAGTGGAGTCCCCGCCATATGAGGGACCATCCACAACAGCACCCATCTCTTCCCCTTTGTAACACTCTCCCTCCAATCCATACATACATAGGAGCCCACCTAGTCCACGTCAACATGAGCCTGCACCTACACCACCACCTTTTTCTACTTTTGAGCAGGATGCAGGTACATCTACCTATAATTTTTCAGAGTTTCGATCACGCCTCAATGACATACATGCCGAGCAACAGACGCAGATGCAGCGATGGGAGGAGCAGAATGCCTACATGCAGGCAGAGATTCAGGGGCACCAGGAGCACTTCCAGTGGGCCAAGGAGTTCTATGGCGAGGCCTAAGTATATTTCCAGGAGGAGGCTACCTGTCTCCAGGCAGAGGCCGCCTATCGCCAGGAGATGCGGTAGCATATGCGAGCTCAGCAGGCATAGTGGGCTAGGGAGGAGGAGCACCGGGCAGCCGCTGCATCCACTAGCTCTCAGATCGACCACATGTACATGTGGCATCAGCGGCTCAATAACAGGTTCTCCCAGGATCTCGAGATGCCGAGGCTACCAAACTTTCCACCTTGTCCACCATACTAGAGGTATGCTTCACTTAAGTTTGGGGGGACCCCATGTTTTGTTTTATTTCTAGCAATAGTTTCTTTCCTAATGTTTGCATTTTAGTTAGCATTCATTTATTCATGCATTAGTTATTTTAGTTTCTTTCAGCAATTAGTTTTTTTTTGCTACCTATAAGCTACCTCAGTAGTATTTTTTTAAAGTTTTCTTCATGAGTTGTTTCCATGAGTAGTGTAACTCATTTACCTCGTGGTATTTTATTTTATTAGCTTGAATGAATGTTCTAGACTTACACTGGTTAGCTTCTATTCTACACATACACATGATGAACTTTCTGAAAGGGAGAGTCTAGTACATACCTAGTTATGATTCATCTCAGTAGTCTAGTACTTTGGAATCCACAGGTGACCCTAAGGTTAGCATTTTAGTTACTAGAGATGCTTGGATTGTGTAAGCCCATTCGAAAAAAATCAAAATCCCAGTGAGCCGAAATAATAAAAGAGAGAAAAGAAAAAGAAAAGGAGAGAGAAAAGGAAATGAAAAAGAAAAGAAAGAGGAAAAAGAGATTATAAGGGATAAAAAATTGTTGTCGTTGGTGGAAAAGGTTATGTGTCCCTTTGAGACCGAGTTAGGTTACTGGGAAACACCTATCAATTCCTCTCAATACTGAGCACACCTTTGAAATTTTGTGCTAGATCTAAGGAATGACCCTCGCTTTGGGCAGGTAAGTGCCTAAGAGTCGGAGACCTTAGGAAAGCTATAGGATAACGACTTAACTTACCATGGAACGAGTATCCCCTAAGAAGATTCGCTTAACACGAGCTCAAAGAGTTAACTTAGTGAATTTCTAGTACATATCTATTTTCTTTGATTGCAAATACCACTTGATAAATCTAGTTAACATGCTAAGTATGGAACAATACATTTTTAAAATTTCATGGCACTGAGGTTTGCTTGAGGACAAGCAAAGATCTAAGTCTGGGAGAATTGATGTGAGCAAAACATATAGGGTTTTAGAAGTAGTTTTCGCTCACATCTCATCCCATTTTATGTTTGTTTCATGCATATTTTACTTTATTTTCCATGCATTTCCTATTTTTTGATTCGAAGATCTGCTTTGTATACTTTTGTGTGTAGTATAGTGTTTCATGGGGATAACGATGCACTTTCAGAGCAAAAAGAAGACATTTGGCAACTGGACACAGAAGAGAACACGGCCAAGGCGTGTGCCTACACACGACCATGTTCAAGGGGCAAAAATGGCCGCCACAACCTAACACACAGGCAAGCCATGTGTTTTTGCATGGTCGTGTGGCAACTAGGCAATTTGACGTAACCAGGGTCTTTTCAAGATTTTGCAGTGATTTGACATGATGCCTATATAAGAAAAGCTACGTCCCAAACCCTAGGGGAGGCACGTCGGTCGGGATGACACTCCGAAGCCCTAAAAAGCTTCGGGAACTCGCATTTAGGAAGAAGAGAACCACTCAAGGATCAAGATCTGCACCACAATACTAGAGGGAAGAGATGCATTTACATTGTAATTTATATTTCTTACATGTTTATCATTATATTCATGAATTCCACGTGTTTTGTGATTCTCTTCTCGTATTCATGGAGTAGATTCTCCAATTCTAGGATTAGAGAGTAGTTTGTGTTGAGTTGAACATTGCTATTTCAAATATATTTCCGTTCTTGAAATCGTATTTGCAGTTGAATGATTGATTAGATCTATAATTTGTGTTTTGGTTTTCTATCTTATGTGCGTAGATGATACGAGGAGTGACAATCCTTGTATCTAAGATTTAGGGGATATTAGGAGGAACCTAGAGGTTAGCCTCATCGCTTGCAATTGTGGATAGAAGGATACAATAGAGTCGGTAATGTGTCTCATTTCTGGCTCGTCACAGGGATTGATTCGGTATCCTCGTACCATAGTGTATGATGTCCTTTCCACAAAACCCTAGCTAGAAAATCTGGATACATTCAATTGATATCATGTTCTGCGACACACAAAAGAAACCGAAGTCCTAGAATCCCATCCAAATTCTTGTAGCAACCTTTCTCTTCTTCCGTGTGACACCGTACTGAGTTCGGACCACCGACGACCTCTCATTCATGTACCCTAGGATTACCAATCCGAACAACAACACATCCACTGGATAAACCATATTTGAAATCTCAGTCTCTGTGGGATCAATATTCTTTATTACTTAACGACATCCATGCACTTGTGAGCATTGAGCGCGAGTGCACATTTTGAGTCCTCGACAGTCTCCATCGCGAGATTTGAGGTCGCGTTCACATGAATCACATAACATGACATTCCTAAGCAAAAATCATGATATTTTTTATGATTAAAAATAAATATGATGTCATGACATGGCAAGGAATATAAAACATGGAAAGTATAAAAACTAAGGTATAAAATACTAAGATATAAAATACCTAAGTGTTAAGCCTAAATTACCATTATTAGACTTAAATCCATTTTTCTTAATAACACTTATCCCTCAAGTGTGCCAAAAACCCAAAATGGAACATCATGACTTCTAAGATCTAATTGTGTCAATTTAATCAATTTTCAACTTCTCAAAGCACATTGGCACATCCTAAAGTGTCAACTATACCATGGTTAGGTTAACTACCTATCCACTAAGGGTTGACACACCCTAACCCATCTAGCGTGAATCGATTATTCTCCTAGGAACCCAATACCTATTGGAGCTCTTTGGGTTAACAAGGTATTCATTAGGGATAACTTCCCTAGATACCTTTCTAATGACCCTTTTTGGCTTTGAAGCCTTATTCATTTGGGTCTTTCCTAGGTTAACTCCCCATGTAACCTTTTTAGTGGCTTCCTTAGGTTTCCTTGAAAACTTAGCCACTAGACACCTACCTTGGTTAACCTTAGGGATGACTTCCCTATTAACCTTGGTTTTCCTAGACCAAGATATTGTTCCATAGTCGAATGAAACATTATGGTAGGTCTTCTTGGGGTTAGGTTTGTGACCCAAACCTTTCTTACCCCTTATTGGTTCTTGCCTCCTAGTACCTAAACTCTGAGCATTAGAC
Organism: Wurfbainia villosa; assembly: GCA_025175895.1. Lineage (NCBI taxonomy): Eukaryota > Viridiplantae > Streptophyta > Magnoliopsida > Zingiberales > Zingiberaceae > Wurfbainia > Wurfbainia villosa. The sequence continues at coordinate 27,996,146 of CM045992.1, read as the reverse complement.
ACCTTAAATGAGTTTGTCATTTTTGCTAGGGTCTTCTCCAATTTTTAAAGGCTTGACCTCAAAGCTCGATTTTCTAATTTTATCTTTCCCAATTTTGATTGTTTATTAATCTTTTCGGAATGAGACTTCCTAGGCATATGTCTATGATTTTTGGGATTAATGCCTAGGTGGTTCTCTACCATCCTAATGGACTCCCTAAATAGAATGGGTCTAGAGTTATTGAACCTAGGTTTGTTCTTAGATAAATCTATATGCTTAGCAACTAAACAATAAAATCTATTATTTCTACTAGCATGATTTTCATGAACAATAGCAAGATTATTAAATACATGCTTTTTAACATAGGAACTTGAAGGTGCATTATTTAAATTTACCTTAGGGTTAGCATTAGAAGCTCCCCCTACATATGATGCTCCTTCTTGGGTTTTCTTCCTCCCCCTAAGGCATTGACTTCTATAATGCCCCTTTTGATGGTACTTGAAGCACACCACATGCTCCTTGCTCTTCCTAATCGGGGCTCGGGCTTCATTGGTCTTATCTTGAACTTTTGGCGTCGATTGAGTTTTTTTGACTCTTTTAGGGCACTTACTCTTGTAATGTCTAGCTTCACTACACTCAAAGCATATAATGTGATTTTTATTCTTAATTACAATGCTTGAGTTACCTAGGTCGGTAGAGGCGATTTGGGAAGATTTTTCACTTCTTTCGGAGGTAGATGTTTCTTCTTGTTCTTCCACCTCTTCTACGGATCCGGATGTTGAGCATATCTCAACTTCAGAATCCTCAAGATCTTGACTTTTTTCTTCTTGAGCTTGAGAGGATGAGCACTCCTCTTCTTCGGCTTCCTTCTCTACTTTTGCCAATTTGGGATTTTCGTAGAATTTTACCAACTTATTCCACAACTCCTTAGCATCCCGATATTAACCTAGCTTGGACAAAATATCGTAAGGTATTAATTTTATTAACATTTTCGTTACCTTAATGGTTGTCTTGAATTGTTGTTGTTGCTCCTTGGTACTTCGAAACCATCTTCTATTGTTAGCATCATATGAAAAATGATTTCGAAATATACCTCTATTCTTTTCTTCCACCAAGAAAAGTCTCCTTTGAATTTCGATGGACGAATGTTGATTTCGGTGATTTGATTTGCTTATCGCGGCAGTGAGTCCGATGATAAGCTCTTCACTCTAATCCACTTGTTGGAGGATTGTGGCCCGGCTAGAAGGAGGGATGAATTGCCTTTCGCGTGCTTGATTGAAATCATTCGTTCATCACATGCTTGTCTATAATACTCGTTAATATGCAGTGGAAATAATAGTAATGAAAATGAATACAAAAGCACAATCACAATACAGGAAAATACATGGTTCGGAATCTTAGGGTTCATACTCCACGGGGTGAGCTCAACGAGCTCGAGTGATGCAAACACCACTACTCAAACTCCTCGACAACACGTTGGATGTGGAGAAACCTCGTACAAGCAATTACATTATGTAATACAAGAAGTATAAGCAAATACAAAGACAAAAAGAAATACTTAAAGAAAACTTTACAACAATGGCTTTGAACACTTTGCTTGTTGTTTGCTTTGATTTTCTCTTGAAGGTATGGAATGCAGCATAAATTCCCCTCCAAAATCTCACCAAAAATTGCTTCTTGAAATCCTCCCCAAGCTCCTCTTTTTATGCTTGTCTCAGGCTGATTTCGCACCTAGCAGTTGACTGCTCATACGCATTAGTCGACTGCTCCTGTAGCCATTGTGAGACAACGACTTGATCCATGCTGGAAAAATCCAACGGATTACCCATCAGTCGACTATCAAATCCAAGCAGTTGACTGATGCACAATAAATTGAGTCCCTGGTCGAGCTGCCATGCTATTATGGTCATTTTCTCAACCATCTATCGACTATCAAGCCACGCGACATAGTTGAACGCCAGTCGACTCCCATCAGTTGATTGGTATATCACCGCAGTTGACTAGTAAGCCTCAACCATGAGGTTTAACCCAAGTATGATGCCCTCATACTTGCTGGAGACTATTAGCCTAGACCTAAGCCTTCTAACCACCTCTACTAGCCTCGCGGCTATCAGATCACTCCAAGTCATCCATGACTTGTTCATCCATGCGTAGATCCCTCCAAGTCATCCATGACTTGTTCATCCATATGCTAGCCACCAGGTGCTTCTTTCGGCTATTGTCATGCTCTTAGTGTCTACACTACCAAGGTACATATGGACTTACGCTCCCAAGACTACCGCTTGGCCTTACGCCGCCAAACCACCCCTTGGACTTTCCAAATGCCAAGTACCCATGACTTGGACTTTCACCACTAAGGCTACACACTTGGACTAATGTGACCAAGGCTACTCACTTGGTCTTCCCTTGCCAACTCCATGTTGGACTTCTAATGCCAAGCCCCATGCTTGGACTTTCACTGCTAAGGCTACACATTTGGACTTACGTGGTCAAGGCTACACACTTGGACTTCCCATGAGAATCACATGTCATATGTTTGGTCTAACATTAAAATACTACTCAAGTCAAAGTTGAGTTTGATCAATCGTGACCTAGGCCGATTGCACCAACAAGGAAGAGACTCTTGTTAATGAATTGCCCCATCAAAAGCAATTGAGGATGGCGGAGCCTTGGATTAGCAACCTTTTAATTGTGAACCAAGTAAAAACAAAGCATGTCATTTTTATTTTTGCCTTTACTTTCCGCTGTGCAACTTGTGTTTTCGACGAAAAAGAAAAGGATTTCTCGTACGCTATTCATCCCCCCTCTAGCGTGTTTCTTTGAACCATCAATATCCTTTTGTAACCAAGTGAGCTTTGTATCGATTAATCGATCAATCAACTTTCCTCTTAATTTTTAGAATCCACTTATTCTCAATAGCCCTTCGGCCAGGACGAAGATCGACTAAATCCCAAACATGATTCTTCATTATAGGCTTTATCTATTCTTCCATTGTTGTTTTCTATTTTTTCCTAAAACTACATCCCAAATGTTTCCTTAATGGATTGAGGTTCAACATCATCAATTGGGAGTGTAATCATTGCCTTATTCTCAACATCAAACCTCTTCTTAGGTTTGATATTACGAATACTTCTTTGTAAGTTGGCCGATTGAGAAGTCAAGTCATGAATTGGCAAATTACTCCCACTCGGTTGGCTAGACTCAGGTATCCTTTGTGACACATCTTTTGTTAATAATATCTCATCTTCCTCAAATAGAGGAATTGTTTTATCAACATCACCTCTAGCTAGGAACTCTGTTTTGAGAAAAGTTGCATCTCTCGACTCTATTTTAGAGATTGTTTCATCTTGCTTTTCACCAATTAAAATATAACCTTTAGAGGTCTCAGAATATCTTATAAAGATATATTTCTTACCTCTGGGTCCTAGTTGTTCATACTTGTGAGAATTGCATTGAACGTAAGCAGCTAACCCCCGCCACTCCGGATCTAAGATTACTCAAATCTAGTTTTCTGCCTGTCCAGCATTCATATGGGGGAGATGGAACTAATTTAGAAGGTACTCTGTTAAGTATATAGGTTGTTGCTAATAATGCATATCCCTAATAAGAGATTGGAAAATAAGTCTGAGTCATCATAGACTTAACCATTTCAATAAGAGTCATATTTCTCCTTTTAGCAACCCCATTTTGCTATGGATTTCCTAGGATTGTTAGTTGTCTAATGATCCATTTATCATTACATATTGTCTTGAATAAATTAGACAAATATTCACCTCCACGGTTAATGCGTAAGGTCATAACCTTACGATCCAATTGATTCTCAACTTCGTTCATATAACGAATGAAGTAATACAATGCTTCAGATTTATGAGAGATCAAATACACATGACCAAAATGAGTGAAATCATCAATGAATGTAATGAAATAGAAAGCTCCATGTCTAGCCATCACATTCATCGGACCACAAATATCCAAATGAACCAATTGCAATGGAGAATCAACCCTAATAGCCTTACTAAATGGTTTCCTAGTTGCCTTTCCAGCAAGATAATACTCATATATAGACAAGTTAATCTTAGATCGAGTGCCCAATAAGTCCTCTCTTGCTAACTGATTCATTCATTCTTGTCATATATGTCCTAACCTAGCATGTCAAATCTCATCAGATATATCTGCATTACTAGTAAGAGCAATGTTTGAAAAACAACTATCATTTCTATTGATATCTGGTTCCACATCAAGAACCATGAAACCATTAGTCAAAAAACCATATCCAATTGATGCAGAGTAAATTTTAAGTTCTACACATCAGCTGTAAAAATTTATACAATAATCTAAATCAAGAAAAGTTATGGAAACTAAATTCCATCGTATCTCAGAAGCATACAGGATATCATGTAGAAACAAGGTTCTTCCACCATGAAAGTTGGGTTTGCACGTGCCAACCCTTTTGACTTCAATCCTTGTAGTATTTCCTACATACATCCACTTATTGCCAGTTGGTACCTGTCGGTACTCCACAAATATAACTTTCTCCCGAGCAACATGGTTGGTTGCTCCTGAATCTATAATCCACAAAGAATAAGAATCAACTAACAACACAGAACTAGCAACATAATGCTCAAGAAAAGAATTCAGACTTAGATTTATCTTTTTGTCTCAATACATTCCCGAGTGAAGTGACCCTTCTTGCTACAGTTATAGCAAGACAACTTGCTTTTCGATTTCTTTCCAATCTTCTTTTCCTTCTTCTTGTTTGGGCCTGACCCTACTGCAGCACCAACTTCTTTTCCCTTTTCTTTTCCTTTCTTGTACCATTTCCTTTTCTTGGATCCAGATGATCCAACAAAACCATCAGCTACATAAGCTTTTCCAAGAATCCTTGCGGATTTGACTCTCTCCGCCTCTAATTCTACTTGGCATGAGACATCAGTGAAAGTCTTGATACTCTCACTATGAGTTGGGTTTTGCTTCATGGTTTCCTAAGAATCAAGAAGGGAACGTATACCAACTCATGACAAGCAGTTTTAAGTTTCTGAATCATGTTCTACATCTCTCTCATATGTTGAACCATTGAGCCATTTGGGCATTATTTATAGTTATCAAACTTAATTGTCAACTGTCGAAGTTTGCTTAGACTAACTCCACTGTATCTATCCCTAAGGGTTACCCAGACTGCATGAGCCATTGGATATGGCTCATATTCAAAACTAGGTCATCTATCATTAAATTAATCAATATGCCCTTAATAATGGAGTCCTTTTTCTTCAATACCTTATAGGTACCAAGATCTAGTCTGTATTGTGCAGTTATACCATCAACAGGTTCCACCATGACCTGATGAATAGCCTCAAGATTTTCTGGTTCCTCAAGGTCATATTGTATCTTGAGGTGCTAAATTTTGTAGTTTTCTCCATTAAGTTCTCACCCTTATTCAATTTAGCTATGATGTTCTTTGTTACCTAATCTACATAAATAAACATATTATTTAGTTATTCAATGTATGCAATTTCTGATTTACACAATGTAAGTTTGAATTGATTTATAAAATCAAGTGGCATCTGTGTTTCCACTTATCATTTGTATGTTCCAATCTAATAAGCATTGATCAACTATATCACATTAATTCCATGTAATGAACAATCATTAATTTATCATATGAACAAATAATGATTCAAAAGAAAATGAACTTATCATTTCTTATTCATACTTTTAGAAATAAAGAACCATTAATGTATAACATTCCTTATTTCCAACCTAAACAACTCTATTGGATAAGATAGTTTATTACGACTCCCACTAGGACAAACCTTAGTGTAGTTGTAATTATTTCAAGTGCTATCTTCCATGGCTCCACTTAGGCTGATCAATTATAGAATACTATCCAATCTCCTCAGGATCTTCCTGATCCTTGTGTTGAAGTAGTTCCTAGCACAATTCAACATATGTAATCCACCCTTCATAACGGCCCCATATGGGATGTGAAACTACCAAGAGATTGTTTGGTAGACAGCGCACCAATGTTCAAATCCGATAGTTGTCGAGTATCTGAAACTCCTACTGCTCAAGTCTATTGAAAAGTCTATCAAGCCTTCCTATGTGTCTGATAACCGCACTGTTGGAGTATTGAGAATACAATCAAAGTCTCACATTGATAAGACATGGAAAAGATCATGTGCTTATAAGATGAAAAGATATCTCCATTGGTATGAGGCCTTTTGGATAAAGCCCAAAAATAAAAGCATGAGGTCTTAGGCCCAAAGTGGACAATATCATACCATTTGTGGAGATATGTGGATCTTATAGGAACTAACAATTGGTATCATAGCCATGGTCCATGTCAAGCCACGAACCTCGAACGAAGGAAGTGGAGCTCCCAAGTCCGGATCAAGAGAAGCATACACTAGGAAAGAAGTCCAGTTGGGTCGGGAGGACCGAACAACTGGAAGGATGTCTAGTTGGGCTAGAAGGGTTGGACAATTGGCAGGAAGTCCAACTGGGTCAGGAGAACTAGACAGTTGGCAAGAAGTCCTGGTGGGTTCAGGATTGGACATCAAGCAGAGGATATCCTTCGAGGATAGATAGGCTTGAGGGGGGGTCAAAGTGGTCCTTTGTTTGAGGGGGGGGATTGTTGGAGTATTGAGAATACAATCAAAGTTTCACATTGGTAAGATATAGAAAAGTACATGTGCTTATAAGATGAAAAGATATCTCCATTGGTATGAGGTCTTTTGGATAAAGTCCAAAAATAAAGCCATGAGGACAATATCATACCATTGTGGAGATATGTGGATCTTATAGGCACTAACACACACCATCAGGATTATAAACTATCTCTTGGATAGCTTCCCTCAGCATGTTTCCTAACACATCATGATGGGTCATCATTGTGATCGTCCGTGTCAGCTGAAATTAAAATTAATCAAATCAGTACAAAAACGACTACCAAGAACAAAATTGGCATCATTCAATTTATAAGGGCATAGACCTTACACAAATAATCAAGATAACTAATCTTCTTGATTTTAGGAATTTCCAATCAATTGATCCATCTGACTCCACTACCAACTTTAAACTTTGGAAGTCAAATTTCTGAATTTTTTGGGCATCCTTAGTAAATTCTGAATCAACCTTAGCCAAGAAACAATATGGTTAGCACCTACTGTACCTTATCTCCCTAGTATAAGTTATTTTTATACCAAGTTCAAGTTGTTCTAACAACTACTCAGTACTTTGCTCGGTTATGAGATTAGTTGACCATTGTCAACTAAAGCATGTCAGCCAATGCCAACTACCGAGCACTATGCTTACTCAGTCAGGTACCACACATGATGCTCACTCATCAGAGGCCTTTGCTAAGCTACTTCTACTGAGATAAGCTCTTATGCTGAGCTGAGCTCCTTTGCCGAGTTAAGTTGCTCTACCGAGCTAAGCTCCTTTGTCGAGCTACTCTCTACCGAGTTGCCTCAGCCGAGCTCCTCTGCCAAGTTGAGATGCTCTCTGCCAAGCTGCCTTAGCCGAGCTAGTCTGCCATGTTGGTGCAATCGGTGTAGGTCACGATTAACCAGACTCGAGTAGTGTTTTGATGTTTAACAATGGGGTTGACCATTGTTTGACAATGGGTTGATCATATGTTTGACATGGGTTTGACCATATGAGGAAATAGCTTTATGGGGAGATTGTTGAAGCAATCAACCTCATGTCAAGGTTGACCTAGCTCGAGTAGGACTCGAGAGAGCTCCAGGTTTAGATACTTAGCATGAAAAGTACAAGTCTGGGTACTTGGCATGAAAAGTCCAAGCATGGGTCTTGTCATGAAATCCAAGCATGGGTCTTGTCATGAAAAGTCCAAGCATGGGTCTTAGCAATGGTAAAGTCCAAGTCATGGGTACTTGGAAATTGGAGAATCCAAGCATGGGTTTCGACAATGGAAAGTCCAAGTCATGGATACTTGACAAGGGAAGTCCAAAGGTATAGTCTTGGCAGTATATGTCCAAGTTTGTAGTATTGGTGGCATAAAGTTCAAGTAAACTTGGTCGGTGAAAGTCTTAAGTATGGATGTTTGGCAATTTGGAAGTCCAAGGGTCTGATATTGGTGGTGTAAAGTCCAAGCATGCAATCTTGTCAACATAAGACCAATGTTTGGTAGCAAAAAGTCCAAGCGTTTGTCATGGCAGCATATGTCCAAATGTACCTTGGCAAGGTAAACCCGGTTAGCATGACAATAGCCAATGGAAGCACCTGAAGGATAGCGTATGGATGAAAGAGTCATGAAGGACTTAGAGGGATCCGATAGGCGTGAGGCTAATGAAGGTGGCTAGAAGACTTAGGTCTAGGCTAAGGGTGGTCTATCAAGTATGAGGGGATCATACTTGAGTTAAATATAATATTTGAGGTTTACCAGTCGACTGGAGATATGTACTAGTCAACTAACCGAGTTTGACACTCGGAAGCCTAGTTGACTCCCCAGTCGATTGATCAAGTAGTCAACTGGCCAAGTAGTCGACTGAGGCTCGACTGCTGGTATGTGGCTCTGACAGTCGATTGCTCCACAGTAGTCGACAATTAGGGTATAGTAGTCGATTGGAATTAAGTGGTCAATGCACAGATTTTTAGAATGCCGACTGGGGGTTATGAGCAGTCTATTGGAGATCGGTTGACATCGCTAGAGGGGGTGAATAGTGATTTCTCATCGTTTGATGGATTCAATCGCATTCGTGTTGTGTGTTGGAGGATTGGTGGTCGGCTAAAGGGGGGTGAATAGCCCAATTCACGTAGACGATGGAAGTTGTTCGTTCTTACGTGTCTACAATCTCGTTAGCGCAGCGGAATGATAATAAAATGAATACAAGAATACAACACAAGCACAAAAACAATGATATATGTGGTTCAAAACCTTAGGGTTCCTACTCCATGGGGTGAGCTCAACGAGCTCGAGTGATGTACACACCACTACTCAAACTCCTTCTCGACAACATGTCGGAGGTGGAGAAACCTCGTACAAGCAATTACAATAATGTAATATAAAAGTACAAGAAAAATACAAAGACAATATGAATACAAGTAAAGAACACTTTACAAAACATTGCTTTGATCACTTGCTTGTTTCTTGCTTTGGATTGCTCTTGAAGGTCTGGAATGCAATAGCAATTCCCCTCTAAAATTGCCCCAAAAACTGTTGCAAAATCCTCCACCTCGAGCTCCTTAAATAACTTGCATCGAGCTAATTTCATGCCAATCAGTCGACTGATCGTGACCATCAGTTGACTGATCCTGTAGTCGTTGTCTCACAATGACTCGATCCATGTTGGACAAGTTCCAATGGACCCACCATCAGTCGACTGATCAAACCACCAGTCGAGCGCTCGACGCGATCACTCGATTCTGTGCCCGAATTCACCTTGATCAGTCGACTACCATCCCTTGGCAGTCGACTGATAGTGTTTGCAGTTGACTGCCAAGGGTTAGCAGTCGACTATTTGGCCAGAAGCACATCAGTCGAACACCAGTCGATTGCTATCGACTTGGAGCAGTCGACTGGTACCTATACCAGTCGACTCATGTCTAATAAAACCTCAAACACCAAGTTGTTTGAGCATCTGACCATCAGGTAAAACCTTAAACACCATGTTTGAGCATCCGACACTCAGTCTTAGCCACTTGGCTAAGTCCACCTCATCCTCTCATGGAGTTCCCCACCGAAGCTCTCTTCCCTCGGCCTACGTCTCTCGGATGCAACAAGCGCATGACTTCGCAATGTCATCCTTCTCATCTCTTGCTCTCGAAGTCTGCTTCCCTTGGGCCTCACTTCATTCGCTTCCCGTCTGGCGGTCCCTCAAATGCACCAGCTCATGGCTTCGCAATGTCATCCTTCACCGACTCAAGAACCCCAAGCCTACGAGACTAGTGAACTTGCAAAGTCCTCAAGACTTCCCATTGCCAAGGCTACACAGTTGGACTTACCAACACCAAACCCCATGCTTGGATTTTCCCAATGACAATCACATGTCATATGTTTTGTCTAACATCAAAATATAGTTCGAGTTAAACTCGAATTCGGTCAATCGTGACCTGGGTCGATTGCACCAACAATCTCCCCCTTTTTGATATTTGACAAAACCACAAACTCAAATCTACCAATTATCTCCAATTGGAAATTCTCACAACCCAATGAGAATTTCAACTAACCTAGGAAAAATACACATCCATCTTCCCATGATGGATACCACCCCCTAGAGGCTTGCCCCCCCCCTTGACCATTGCACCAATAATGTCCTTGGAGAGTCCCTAAGCCAATAGGAACACTAAACTATCGAAATTAAGGAAAAAGATTCAACATTGAACTTTCACCTCCCTTAGTTCGATACAAACCCTAAACACTTCTCCTAATCCATGTCCAATGGATTTTTACCCTTTCTAATGCTCTCCAAGGCATGTCCTAGGGTCAGGAGTAGTTAGGGAACCAAAACATAGCTGAACATGGGCCTAACAAACATTGTTTACCCGAAATCAGCATTATCAGTTGACTCTCTCAGCTACTAGTCGATTGATATTGACATCAGTCGACTGTCATCCATGGCAGTCGACTGATTTCTGCATTTTGTGGAAATCAGATTTCAGAAACCAAAATCCGAAATTCATAAGTAAATATACATAATTTGAAAAATCTTGAAAATTTTTACGTACATTACTTATTACAAACATTATGGGTGAAAAAATATTTAAAAAATTAAATACTCATAAACTAGTGAGATTGACACAATGTTCAAATCCATTGAAATTTTCAATGTTTAGCCCTACTTTGTATCACCTCATTCAATGGTGATTGGTATCAAAAGGTAGACTTCACCAAGGTTTTTCAAAATGATTTTGAAATATTTTTAAAATCTTTAAATTCATTTACCTAACAACTCACATATATCTAATATCAACTAACACCCAAGGCAATTTAATGTGAGATGTGGGTTTTGTTCTCCTTAAACTAGGGTCTCATGCAATTTACTAGGCAACACTATTTGATTCACTTATGCATGGGACTTCAAATCATGTCATAGTCCTTAAATCAATTTTAAATCATGCATGAGTAATGATTATGGCATAAGTGATAATATAAGCAAGCATGTGCCAATAATCATGATGTCATGGCATGTGAATGAAATTTAAGCATACATGACATATAAAAATAACCCTAAATGTGATCATGACATTTTATATGATAAAAATAAACATGATGTCATGTCATGGTATATGGAAAACAAATATGGCAAGTAAAAAGATGAAGGTATAAGAATACCTAGATTTTAACATTAGATGTCATTTGATAGAATGAAGTTTATTTTTCCATATTAATCAACTCTACCAAGTGTACCAAAAACCCAAAATGGCACACCATAAACTCTAAAACTAAAGTGCCAATTTTAATCAATTTTCAACTTCTCAAAACTCATTGGCACATTCTAGAGTGTCAACTCTACTATGGTTAGGTTAACTACCTATCCACTTGGGGTTGACACACCCTAACCCATCTAGCATGAATCAATCATGCTCCTAGGAACCCAATACCTATTGGAGCTCCTTGGGTTAACAAGGTATTCACTAGGGATAACTTTCCTAAATACCTTCCTAATGACCCTTTTTGGCTTTGAAGCCTTAGTCATTTGGGTCTTTCATAGGTTAACTCTAGAGGTAACTCTCCCTTTGATCTTCTTGGTGGCTACCTTAGATTTTCTTGAATTTTGAGCCACTAGACACTTACCATGGTGAGCCTTAGGGATGACTTCCCTATTAACCTTGGTTTTACTAGACCTAGATTTAGTTCCATAATCAAATGGAACATTGTGATAGGACTTAGGCTTGTGGCCCAAACCGTTTTTGCCCTTAACCAGTTCTTGTCTCCTAGGTCTTAGATTTTGATCCTTTGACCCCATAATTGAGTTTGTCACAATTTTAAGGGTTTTTCTAATTTTTTAAGCCTTTACCTCAATGCTCAATTTTCTAATTTTAATTTTTCCAATTTTGATTTTTCATTTATCTTTTGGTAATAACTCTTCCTAGGCATATGTATATGATTTTTGGGATTAACAGCTAGGTGGTTTTCTACCTTCCTAATGGACTCTCTAGGTAACATAGGTCTAGTGTTATTAGTCCTAGGTTTGTCCTTAGATAAATTTACATGCTTGGCACCTAAACAATAAACTTTATTATTTCTACTAGCATGCTTTTCATTGACAATAGCAAGAGACCTAAAATAATTCCTAGCATGGTTCTTAATCCTAGAACTAGAAGGTGCATTAAAGTATACCTTAGGGTTTGCTTTGGAATCTCCCCCTACTTGTGTAGCTCCTTCTTGCCCCTTCTTTCTCCTCTTAGGGCATTGACTTCGGTAGTGTCCTCTTTGATTGCATTTGAAGCACACAATGTGCTCTTTGCTCTTCTTAGCGAGGACTACAATATCCTTTGAATTTTGGTTGACTTTTGGTGTTGGTGCTTTCTGCTTAGCCAATTTTGAACATTTGCTCATGTAATGCCCTTTTTCCCTACACTCAATGCAAATTATATGATCTTTATTTTTAAGAATTGCATTTGAGTTACCTAGGGTGATGGAATCCTCTTGATCTTCACATCTCCCGGATGTAGATGCCTCTTCTCGTTCTTGCTCTGGGATGGAAGATTGCCTCTCCTCCCTCAATGCTAGAGGTGGAGGTTTCCTCCAATTCTTCAACATCTTCGGATCCGGATGTTGATGGACATTCTACTTCGGCTTCCTGCTCTACTTGTGCCGGTTCAGAATTTTCATGGAATTTGACCACCTTATCCCACAACTCCTTGGCATCCCCATATTCACCTAGCTTAAACAAGATATGGTTAGGTATCAATTTAATTAACATTTTTGTTACCTTAACCGTTGTCTTGAATTATTGTCGTTGTTCCTCGGTCCATCTTGACTTTCCTAACAGCTTGTTGTCTTCACCCCTAGGTACTTCAAAATAGTTTTTAATTGTTAGCATCATATCGAAATCGATTTCGAAATATACCACCATCCTTTTCTTCCACCATGAGAATTCTCCTTCGAATTTTGGTGGATGAATGTTGATGTCAACCATCTTGTCTGCTTGTGTTGGGGATGAGTCCACGACAAGCTCCTCGCTCTGATACCACTTGTTGGAGGATCGGTGGTCGGCTAGAGGGGGGTGAATAGCCCAATTCGCGTAGATGATGGAAGTCGTTCATTCTTGCGTGTCTACAATCTCATTAGCACAGCGGAATGATAATAAAATGAATACAAGAATACAACACACGCACAAACACAATGATATACATGGTCCGGAACCTTAGGGTTCCTACTCCACAGGGTGAGCTCAACAAGCTCGAGTGATGTACACACCACTACTCAAACTCCTTCTTGACAACATGTCGGAGGTGGAGAAACCTTGTACAAGCAATTACAATAATGTAATACAAAAGTACAAGCAATGTACAAAGACAATAAAAATACAAGTAAAGAACACTTTACAAAACTTTGCTTTGATCACTTGCTTGTTGTTTGCTTTGGATTGCTCTTGAAGGTCTGGAATGCAGTAGCAATTCCCCTCCAAAATCGCCCCAAAAATTGTTACAAAATCCTCCATCTCAAGCTTCTTAAATAACCTGCATCGAGCTAATTTCATGGCCAACAGTCGACTGATCTTGTAACCATTGTCTCATAACGACTCGATCCACATTGGACAAGTTCCAACGGATCCATCATTAGTCGATTGGTCATGCTTATCAGTCGATTGGTCAAGCCACTAGTCGAGTGCTCGACGTGATCACTCGACTAGAAAACCTTCTATGCTCGAATTAATGTTGATCAGTCGAGTGTCATCCCTTGTAGTCAACTGATGGTGTCTGCAGTCGACTGCCAACCCTTGGCAGTCATCTATTCGGCCAAAAGCACATCAGTCGAACACCAGTCGATTCCTATCGACTTGAAGCAGTTGACTAGTACCTATTGTTGGTGCAATTCGCCCAGGTTGACTCGAGTTTGACTCGAGCAGTACCTTGATAGTATTTTGATGATAGACAAAACTCATGACATGGGATTGTCATGGGAAAGTCCAACATGGGGTTGGCATGGAAAATTCAAGCATGGAGCTTGGTGTGAAAGTCCAAAGCATTGCGAAGCCGTGCGCTTGGTGCTTGGCATGGGAAAGTACAAAGCATTATGAAGTCGTGCGCTTGGTGCTTGGCATGGGAAATCCAAAGCATTGCGAAGCCATGCTCTTGGTGCTTGGTGAGAAATGCATTGCGAAGCCGTGCGCTTGGTGCATTTGGGAAGTCTTGAGAACTTGGCAAGTTCACTAGGCTCGGGTCCTTGAGTCGGTGAAGGATGGCATTGCGAAGTCATGCGCTTGGTGCATCCGAGGGACCGTCGGACGGGGAGCAAATTGAGTGAGCCTAAGGGAAGCATACTTCTAGGGTATGAGACGCGAAGGATGACATTGCGAAGCCGTGCGCTTGGCGCATCCGAGGGACGTAGGCCGAGAGAAGAGAGCTTCGGTGGGGAACTCCATGAGGGATAAGGTGGACTTGGCCAAGTGGCTAAGACTGAGTGTCGGAGGCTCAAACATCGTTATGTTTGAGGTTTTAGTCGACATCAGTCGACTGGCATAGGTGCCAGTCGACTGCTCTAGGTCGTATGGGTGCGACTAGTGTTCGACTGAACCAAGTCTAGCTGATCGGTCAGCCGAGGGAGGCGATCGACTATTGGAGGATCGGTCATTGTCAGGGATGGCGATCGATGACACGCAGCACGAGAATGGAGTCGAGCTCGCCAGCACTCGACTGATGGATGATCAGTCGACTAATGGGTGCCATCAGTCGACTGATGTGTGATCCGTTGGAACTTAACCAACGTGGATCTGGCCGTTGTGAGACAACGGCTACAAGACCAGTCGACTGATGGTCACGATCAGTTGACTGATGGGCGTGAAAACATCTTGATGCAGGTTATAAATGGAGCTCGAGTTGGAGGATTTCGCCATGGTTTTTGTGGAGCTATTGAAGGGGAATTGCTGCTGCATTCCAGTCCTTCAAGAGCCAATCAAAGTAAGCAACAAGCAAAGGGGTCAAAGCAAGCGTTGTAAAGTGTTCTTTACGTGTATTTCGTATTTGTCTTTGTATTGCTTGTATTTCATTACTTAGTGTAATTGCTTGTGAGAGGTTTCTCCACCTCCGACGTGTAGTCGAAAAGGAGTGTTATAGTTAGTGTCGTGCACATAACTAGAGCTCGGTGAGCTCGCCCGTGGAGTAGGAACCATTCGGTTCCGAACCACGTATATCTTTGTGTATTGCATGTGCTTGTGTGTATTTGTGTATCTTGTTAGTATTATCATTGTTATTCCACTGCGCTAACAAGAATTGTAGACGAGCACGCAACAAGAATGAACGAATTACGACATCCAACGAACGAGGGCTATTCACCCCCCCCCCTCTAGCTGGCCAATCGATCCTCCAATAAGTGGTATCAGAGCCGAGGTCGCTCTTCAAGGACTAACCGCCGCGAGAGCACTACAAGATGGCCGGCTATAACCTTCAACCACCAAAATTCGAAGGAGACTTTCTATGGTGGAGAAGAAAAATGGAGGTATACCTAGAAACCGATTTTGATTTTATGATTATTATAGAAAACAATTTTGAAATGCCTAGGGACAAGTACAACAAGCCAATTGAGAAGTCAAAATGGACCCAAGACCAAATCAAAGATTTCAAGACAAATCTCGAGGTAATAAAATTGATAAGTGATTTATTACCTAACACTATTTGGTCTAGATTAGGTAATTTTAGGGATGCAAAGGAATTATGGGAGAAGATAATGAAATTTCAAGAAAGTTCCCAATCGGCACAAGTAGAGGAAGATGCCATGGAAGAAAGCCCATCCACATTTGAAGATGTTGATGATTTGGTGGAGACTTCCAACTCTAGCATTGAGGGGGAGGAAAGGATTTCCACTCCGGAACCAAGCCAAAATGAAGCATCTACCTCCGGAAGAAATGACCAAGAGGCTTCCACCAATTCCCTAGGTGACTCATGTATTATAATTAATCGTAAAGATTATATTATTTGTTTTGAGTGTAGGGAGAAAGGGTATTACAAAAGCAAATGCCCAAAATTGGCTAAGAGGAAGGCATCGACACCAAAAGTCAACCCAAAGTCAAACGATGCTGGTGTTCCCAAAATCAAGAGCAAAGAGCACATTGTGTGCTTCAAATGCAATCAAAAGGGACACTACCGAAGCCAATGCCCTAGGGGGAGGAAGAAAGGGCAAGAAGGTGCAACTCATGTAGGGGGAGCTCCTAAAGCTAACCCTAAGGTACATTTAAATAATGCACCTTTAATTCCTAAAGTCAAAAAGCATGCTAAAAATTATTTTAGTTCTCTTGCTATTATCAATGAAAAGCATGCTAAGAGAAATAATAAGGTGTATTGTCTAGGTGCCAAGCATGTTTATATAACTAAGGATAAACCTAGGACTCATAATTCTAGAAATATTTTACCAAAAGAGTCCATTAGGAGAATTGAAAATCACCTAAGTGTCAACCCCAAGAAATCTAGGCACATGCCTAAGAAGAAGAGGCCTTCCCAAAAACCTAATGAAAATTCAAAAATGGGAAAATTAGAGCTAGAGAACCAAGTCTTGAGGTAAAGACTTGAGAGAATGGAGAAAGCCCTTAGAATCATAGAAAATTCAATTCTAGGGTCAAATGCCCAAAAGTCAAGACCTAAGATTCAAAAATGGTCTAAGGGCAAGGAAGGTTTGGGTCACAAACCTAAGCCCAAGAAGACTTATCATAATGTTCCATTTAATTATGGAACTATTTCTAGGTCTAGACAAACCAAGGCTAATAGGGAAGTCATCCCTAAGTCTAGCCATGGTATGTGTTTAGTGGCTAACACCTCAAAGAAATCAAATGTAGCCACTAAGAAGGTCAATGGAGGAGTCACCTCTAGAGTTGACCCAAGTAAGACCCAAAAGACTATGGCTTCAAAGCCAAAAAGGGTCATTAGAAAGGTATCTAGGGAAGTTATCCCTAGGGAATACCTTGTTAACCCAATGAGCTCCAATAGGTATTGGGTTCCTAAAAGCGTGATTGATTCACGCTAGATGGGTTAGGGTGTGTCAACCATAAGTGGATGGGTAGTTAACCTAGCCATGAAGAGTTGACACATTAGGGTGTGCCAATATGGTTTGAGAAGTTAAAAATGATTAAATTGGCACAATTAGGTCATAGAAGTCATGGTGTGTCATTTTGGGTTTTTGGCACACTTGGGAGATGAATGGCATTAAGGCAAAATGAATTTAATCCCCATAAATGGCAAATTGATTTTAACACTTAGGTATTTTATACCTTAGTATATTTTTCTTGCCATGCTTTATTTGTCTTTCCATGTCATGACATCATTTTCATTTTTATCTATAAAATGTCATGATCATGTTTAGAATTCTTTTTAGATGTCATGTATGCTTAGTTTTCATTCACATGCCATGACATCATGATATTGGCATATGTTTTTATCTAAATCATATTTATGACATAATCATATCATGCATAGTTTAAAATGGAGTTAAGTACTATGACACAATTTGAAGGGAATCAAATTAATGTTGCCTAGAAATATGCATGAGAACATAAACAAAATAAAACCCACATCTCACAAAAATTTGACTTGTATGTGTTTTACACATCTAAATATTTGTGAGATGTTTAGGAAAATGAAAATAAAGGTTTGAAAAACATTTTAAAAACATTTTGAAAAACCTTGGTGAAGCCTATCTGTTGATAGCTATCAGCATTGAATGAGATGATACAAAGAGGGCTCTTTATTGAAGCTTTTCTAAACTTTTGAACTTTGTATCAATCTCCTAGTTTAATGGGTAAAATAATTTTGTAATATTTTTCACCCATAATGTTTGTGATAAGTAGTATACATAACAAATTTCAAGATTTATCTACTTATGTATATTTACTTATGAATTTCGGAAAGTCATTTCTGAAGTTCAGAAACGCAAATCGATTATCGATCGACCGCATGAGGTCGGTCGATCGATGATGTGTCGATCGACTGGTTTACGACACGATGACAATGCTGATTTCGGGCCCATGTTCAGCTGTGTTTTGGTCCCCTAACCACTCCTAACCCTAGGATATGCTTGGGAGAGCATTAGAGAGGGTGGAAATCCATTGGATATGGATCAGGAGTTGGGTTGAGGGTGAATATCAATTTTAAGGTGGAAGAGAGTTCATTGTTGAACTTTGCCTTAATTTTGATTTGGTTAATGTTCCTATTGGCTTAGGGACTCTCCAAGGACATTGTTGGTGTAATGGTCAAGGGGGAGCAAGCCTCTAGGGGGAGGTATCCATCTTGGGAAGATGGATGTGTATTTCCTCATGGGAGGAAAATTTGGTTGCCTCTCTTTAAGTGATATGGGATCGCTAGAAAGATTGTAGGAATGTGTTCCTCCAAGGGAGAGATATAAGATCTCATTGGGATATGAGACATTCATACCCTTGGGGAGGACCTTTTTGATGTAATGTCAAAAAGGGGGAGATGTTACCAAGTTACCAATTAGGGTTTGTTGGAATTCTCATTGGGATATGAGAATTGCCAATATGGGAGAATTGGTAGACTTGAGATGGTAGTTTTGTCAATCATCAAAAAGGGGGAGATTGTAGGTGCAATTGGCCCAGGTTGATGATAGACAAAACTCATGACATGGGATTGTCATGGGAAAGTCCAACATGGGGTTGGCATGGAAAATTTAAGCATGGAGCTTGGTGTGAAAGTCCAAAGTATTGCGAAGCCGTGCGCTTGGTACTTGGCATGTGAAAGTCCAAAGCATTGCGAAGTCGTGCGCTTGGTGCTTGGCATGGGAAAGTCCAAAGCATTACGAAGCCATGCGCTTGGTGCTTGGCATGGGAAATCCAAAGCATTGTGAAGCTGTGCGCTTGGTGCTTGGTGAGAAATGCATTGCGAAGCCGTGCACTTGGTGCATTTGGGAAGTCTTGAGAACTTGGCAAGTTCACTAGGCTCGGGTCCTTGAGTCGGTGAAGGATGGCATTGCGAAGCCGTGCGCTTGGTGCATCCGAGGGACCGCCGGACGGGGAGCGAATGGAGTGAGCCCAAGGGAAGCATACTTCTAGGGTATGAGACATGAAGGATGGCGTTGCGAAGTCGTGCGCTTGGCGCATCCGAGGGACGTAGGCCGAGGGAAGAGAGCTTCGGTGGGAAACTCCATGAGGGATAAGGTGGACTTGGCCAAGTGGCTAAGATTAAGTGTCGGAGGCTCAAACATCGTTATGTTTGAGGTTTTATCCGACATCAGTCGACTGGCATAGGTGCCAGTTGACTGCTCTAGGTCGTATGGGTTCGACCAGTGTTCGACTGAACCAAGTCTGGCTGATCAGTCGACTGCCGAGGGAGGGCAGTCGACTATTGGGAGGATCAGTCGACTGCCGAGGGATGGCAATCGACTGATGACACTGTGCACGGGCACAAAATGGAGTCGAGCTCGCCAGCACTCAACTGATGGATGATCAGTCGACTGATGGGTGCCATCAGTCGACTGATGTGTGATCCGTTGGAACTTAACCAACGTGGATCTGGTCGTTGTGAGACAACGGCTACGAGACTAGTTGACTGATGGTCACGATCAGTCGACTGATGGGCGCGAAAACAGCTTGATGCAGGTTATAAATGGAGCTCGAGTTGGAGGATTTCGCCATAGTTTTTGTGGAGCTATTGAAGGGGAATTGCTGCTGCATTCCAGTCCTTCAAGAGCCAATCAAAGCAAGCAACAAGCAAAGGGGTCAAAGCAAGCATTGTAAAGTGTTCTTTACGTGTATTTCGTATTTGTTTTTGTATTGCTTGTATTTCATTACTTAGTGTAATTGCTTGTGAGAGGTTTCTCCACCTCCGACGCGTAGTGGAAAAGGAGTGTTATAGTTAGTGTCGTGCGCATAACTAGAGCTCGTTGAGCTCGCCCGTGGAGTAGGAACCATTCGGTTTCCGAACCACATATATCTTTGTGTATTTGTGTATCTTGTTAGTATTATCATTGTTATTCCGCTGCGCTAACAAGAATTGTAGACGAGCACGCAACAAGAACGAATGAATTACGACATCCAACGAACGAGGGCTATTCACCCCCCCTCTAGCCGGCCAATCGATCCTCCAACACCTATATCAGTCGGCTGATGTCGGGTAAAACCTCAAACACTAAGTTGTTTGAGCATCCGACCATCGTGCAAAACCTCAAACACCATGTTTAAGCATCCAACACTCAGTCTTAGCCACTTGGCCAAGTCCACCTCATCCTCTCATGGAGTTCACCACCGAAGCTCTCTTCCCTCTGCCTACGTCACTCGGATACACCAAGCGCACGACTTCACAATGCCACCCTTCGTGTCTCTTTCCCTCGAAGTTTACTTTCCTTAGGCCTCACTTCATTCGCTCTCCATCTGGCGGTCCCTCGGATGCACCAAGCACACGACTTCGCAATGCCATCCTTCACCGACTTAAGGACCCCGAGCCTACGAGAATAGTGTAATTGCCAAGTCCTCAAGACTTCCCATTGCCAAGGCTATACACTTGGACTTACCAACACCAAGCCCCATGCTTGGATTTTCCCAATGACAATCACATGTCATATGTTTTGTCTAACATCAAAATACAGTTCGAGTCAAACTCAAATCCAGTCAATCGTGACCTGAGCCGATTGCACCAACATTGTGCTCTTCTACAAAAGCATCATACGTAGCAGAATATACAATACAAAATATGAATAGAAATACACAAGAACCACAAGACAATATAATGTGGTTTGGAACTAGGGTTCCTACTTCATGGATCGAACTCTAGTCGAGCTCTAGTGATGCACAACACCACTATCAAACTTCTCCTTCTCATTGATACATCGGAGGTGGAGAAACCTCTTACAATGAATTACAATAGTAATAAACACAATACAACAAGTATACTAAGCAATGCACAAATACAAGTAAAGAAAACTTTACACAAAGAACTTTTGATTGCTTGCTTATTGATTGCTTTGGATTGCTTTTTAAGGTCTAGAATGCAGTAGTAATTCTCCTCCAAATCTCCCCAAGAACCATGGCCAAAATCCTCCTTCTCGAGCTACTTATAAAGCTGTAACTTGGGCTAATTTTCATCGTCCAATCGACTACTCTTACCTAGCAGTCGACTGAATTGCATGCCGTCATCTCACAACAATCTATTCGCACTGGAAAAACTCCAACGGATACCTCATCCATCGATTGTCCTTACCAGCAGTCGATTGTCCTTACCAGCAGTTAATTGTCCTTACCAGTAGTTGACTGATGCCAGGTAGTCGACTGACCAGTCGCCTATCAAAGCTTCTATCCTAGTGTCCACTTAAATAAGTCGACTGCCCTCCTTGGCAATTGACTGTCGAAGGCCAGTTGACTGCACAAAGTTGGCAATCGACTGCCAAAGCTTCATCTGAGCAGTTTGAAGCTCAGTCGACTACTTGACTAGTCAACTAGTGATAAT
Organism: Wurfbainia villosa; assembly: GCA_025175895.1. Classification (NCBI taxonomy): domain Eukaryota; kingdom Viridiplantae; phylum Streptophyta; class Magnoliopsida; order Zingiberales; family Zingiberaceae; genus Wurfbainia; species Wurfbainia villosa. Next base: position 27,974,597 of record CM045992.1, on the reverse strand, counting down.
CCCAATCGATTGATTCAAGTTGACTACGCTACTAAGTGTCGCGCACTTAGCCAGTCGATTGGTCCATAACCCAGTTGACTAATAAACATCAACAATGAGGTTTAATCCAAGTATGATCCTCTCATACTTGATAGACTACCCTTACCCTAGACCTAAGCCTTCTATCTACCTCAATCAGCCCCACGCCTATCAAATCCCTCCAAGTCATCCATGACTTGTTCATCCATACGCTAGCCTTCTGGTGCTTCCATCGGCTATTGTCATGCTAAGCGAGTCTACTTTGCCATGGTACATTTGGACTTATGCCGCCAAGACAAACTCTTGGACTTTACGCCGCCAAACATTGGACTTTTGCTACTAAGACTACATGCTTGGACTTTATGCCACCAATATCGCACCCTTGGACTTCCGAAATGCCAAGTATCCATATTTGGACTTTCACCGCCAAAGTTCACTTGGACTTTACGCTGCCAAGACTATACACTTTGACTTAAGATGCCAAGACTATACCTTTGGACTTTCTTTTCTAAGTGCCCATGACTTGGACTTCACCATTGCCAAGACCCATGCTTGGACTTTTTCTTTTCCAAGACCTATGCTTTGACTTTCCATGCCAAGTACCCATGGCTTGGACTTTCCATGCCAAGTACACAAGACTTAAGCTTCTTAAATACCAAGACCATTCTTGGACTTCCCATGACAATCACATTATCATATATTTTTTCAAACATCAAAATACTACTCGAGTCTGATCAATCATGATCGGGGTCGATTGCACCAACAATCTCCTCCTTTTTGATGTTTGACAAAACTTTGAGTTAGGCTACCTAATTCTCTCCCTTTTTGAATATATCAAAAAGTCTCTACCCAAGGGTATCAATGTCTCATATACCAATGAGATATTATATTGTCCCCCTTAGTCCAAAAACATTTAGGATGCCTTCACTCTTCCTGGTGATAAATCACATATCACTAAATGTGAGGCAATCCTCACTAATCTCCAATTCTCCCCCTTTTGAGGAAAAACTCAGCTAATAGGAACTCTAAACAATCAAAATTAAGGGTAAAGAGTTAACATTGAACTTCTACCTCCCTTAAAATTTGATTTTCACCCTAAACAACTCTCCTAATTCATTTTCAATGAATTTTCACCCTTTCAATGCTTTCCAAAGCATATCCTAGAGTTAGGAGATGTTAGGGTAACCTAAACTTGTTGATAAATGATTGAACAAACCTTGTTCGGTCAAAATCAGCTTCAGCAATCGACTCGATCGGAGACCAGTCGACTGCCCAATGCGGTAGTCGATTGATTTTTGCAAATGCAGAAATCAGAAATCAAAATTGGTTTTTGGAAAATCATAAGTAATTATACATAATTTAAAAAATCACAAAAATTCATACGCATAATACTTTTGTCAAATACAATTGTTGAAAAATAGTGTTAAATTATGAGATTGATACAAAATTCAAAACAATTGAAACTTTCAATGTTTTTGACCCACTTTGTATCAACTTCTTCAATAGTTATTGCTATCAAAAGATAAACTTCACCAAGGTTTTCTAAAATAATTTTAAAATATTTTTGAAAACCTATTTTGAACTATGGTCTATGGGCTAGATGTACATGACTTGTACATTAGCTGTCCTCATGATTCATCATTATTCTTTAATGAGTTCCAAGTTCTATATGATGTACTAAATAAGCACATGAACTTAACTCATTTCCTAGCATCTCACATGTGTCTATGGTGTATGAAAACAAACACAAGTCGATCTAATGTTCTTGTGAGATGTGAGTTTAGGTTCTTCCTAATCTAAGGTCTTATGCTTTTTTTTAGGCAACCCTATTTGATTCCCTTACACTTGGGACTTCAAATCATGTCATAGTCCTTAAATTAATTTTATTAACCAAAATTCATGAAATGATGATTAAAGCATATAAGATAACATAAATAAAGCATGTGCCAATAATCATGATGTCATGACATAAAGATATAACCAAGTATAAATATGACATTAAAATCAACCCTAAGTATTATTATGACATTTAAAAAGATAATATGAATATGATGTCATGACATGGTAAGGCAAACAAAGCATGACAATTTTTACAATATCAAGGTATAAAAATACCTAAAGTTTAAACCTAATTGTCATTTCCTAGTATTAAACCCAAATTTGCCATAATGGATCAATCTCCCAATTGTGCCAAAAACCCAAAATGACACACGATGAGCCTAACTTGTGCCAATTTGATCAATTTTTCAAAACTACTCAAATTTAATTGGCACATCCAAAAATCCTTTAGAATTAAGTCTCAATTTCATTTCCAAAGGATCACACAACTTTGAAAATGTCCTAAAGTGCCAACTTTGCTATGGTTAAGTTAACTACTCATCCATTCAAGGTTGACACAATCTAACCCATCTAACATGAAGGGATCACACTCCTAGGAACCCAATACCTATTGGAGCTCCTTGGGTTTACTACGTACTCACTAGGGATAACTTCTCTTAGTACCTTCCTAATGACCCTCTTAGGCTTAGAAGCCTTGGTCATTGGGGTCTTGTCAAGGTTAACCTTAGGGGTAACTCTCCTTGTAACTTCTTAGTGGCCTTCCTAGGTTTCTTTGAAACCTTAGTCACTAGACACACATCATGGTCAACTCTAGGGATGGTCTTCCTTGTGACCTTGACTTTCTTAGACCTATGGATGGTTCCATAGTAAAATGGAACACTATGGTAGGTCTCCTTGGACTTAGGTTTATGACCCAAACCTTTCTTGCCCCTAGATGGTTCTTGCCTCCTATACCCTAATTTTTTACCATTAGACCCATTAATCATATTTTCCATCTTCTTAAGGGTCTTCTCTATTTTCTCAAGCTTGGTTCTCTAACTCTAATTGTCCAATTTTTTTAATTTTCATTCATTTTTTGGGCATTACCTTTTCTTCTAGGCATATGCCTACCCTTCTTAGGGTTAATGCCTAGATTATCCTCTATCTTCCTATGGTTTACTTAAGTAGAATAGTTCTAGGATTGCTGGTTCTAGATTTGTTCTTAATCCTAATATCGCAAGATTTAGTTCCTAAGCAATAAAATATATTCTTAGCATGCTTTTGTTAATGAGCATGCTTCCTATCATTATGTAAAGTAGGAGCATTATTTAAATTTACCTTAGGGTTTTCCTTAGCTTCCCCTACATTTGAGACTCCTCCTTTTCCCTTGGTTTGCTTCCTCCCCCTAGGGCATTGAATCCTATAGTAGTCCCTTTGATTGCATTTAAAGAAAATAATATGCTCCTTGCTTTTGATTGTTGGGGCTCTGGCATCCTTAGGCTTTTCATTGACTTTTAGCGTCGGTTGAGCCTTCTTGAATTTTTTTGGACACTTGCTCTTCTAGTGTCCTACTTCCCTACACTCAAAACATGTTATATGATTTTTGTTATTAATACATGTATTTGAGTTGCCTATGTCAGTAAGGGAATTTTGGTCCTTCTCTTCTTCTCTCACGAAGGTAGATGGTTCTTCTTGCTCTTCCTCCGACATGGAAGGTCTCTCATCTCCCTCAATCCTAGAGGTGGAGACTTCCACAATTTCCTCTTCATCGGATGTTGATGGTCTTTCAACCTCCGATTCCTCAAGATCTTGAAATGATATGCTTTCTTCTTGAGCTTGAGAGGATGAGCAACCCTCTTCCTCCTTTGATTTATCCTTATCATCTTGGACCGGTGAGGGATCTTCATGAAGCTTAGCTAGCTTGCTCCATAGTTCCTTAGCATCCTTAAACTCACCTAACTTTGCCAAAATATCATTAGGTAACACATTAATCAATATACTCATTACCTTATTGTTTATGTTGAAATATCAGATTTGCTCCTTGCTCCACATCTTCTTCTTGAGTATTCTCCCCTTTTCATCCTTTGGAGCATCAAATACTACTATGACACTAATCCAATTGTCATAATCACACATAAGGAAATACATCATTCTACCTTTCCATTGATTGAAATTTTTGATTCCATAGTCTTCATAGGATAGTGGTGTGTTGATGTTGTGTCCCAATTTAAGACTTGGATCCTCCATATTCCTTCTTCCCTTTAGTGTTCTCCCTTGGTTATTATGTTAGTGCCTATAAGATTCATATATCTCCACAATGGTATGATATTGTCCACTTTGGGCCTAAGCCCTCATGGTTTTGTTTTTGAGCTATACCCAAAAGGCCTCAACCAATGGAGATATCTTTTAATCTTATAAGCACATGATCTTTTCCATGTCTTACCAATGTGGGACTTTGATTGTATTCCCAATACTCCAACAATCTCCCCCTCAAACGAAGGACCACATTGACCCCGCCCCTCAAGCCTATCCTTCCTCGAAGGACAACCTTTGCTTGATGACCGATCTCAACCCACCAGAACTTCACTCGCTATGCGGTCGCCGACCCGATTGGACTTCCGGCCGATTGTCCAACCTTACGGATCAAGAACTTTCGCGATTGTTCGGTCCTGCTAACCCAACTGGACTTCTTGCCTGGTGTCTAGTTCTCTTGATCAGGACATGGGAGCTCAATTTCCTTCATTCGAGGTTCATGGCTTGACATGGACCATCGACAGCAGAGTTTCTGTGTCGCGATCAGTTTCCTCTTTTACTCGATTCTTCATGATTTCTGTGCACCGTCGTTTCTTCCGTCGCCTTCCTTCAGCTCTTCGGTGATCCGGGGAGAGTAGCTCGACAACGCCACTGCCCTAATTGATCTCTGGCTGGAGGTCAGTAGGTTCTCAACTTTAGGGGTTTCAGCAATTTCTACGCTTGGCGGATCAGCGGTGTTGTCGTCACGGCGGTGAGCTACCGTCATAGGTAAGGGAAAATCTTCTTCCTCTTTTGAGACAAGATCTACAGCTAGCTGTGGGTTTTCGGGTTGAGCTTAGATCTATGGTTTTTGGGCAGTGATTGGAGATTGGATTGCTCGGTGATTAGGAGACGAGGAAGGGCTGCCGGTGGAGTGCTGAGTGTTGGTGCAATAATGCCCCAAGCATTTATATGTTTTGATATTTGGATAATCATCTAAGTTAGGCAACAAATTGTGATCTAATGGTGAACATGATTAAGTGACAGATAAAGGCAAAGTCCAAGTATGATCTTGGAAAGAGAAGTCCAAGGTAAAGGTTTGGCGGCATAAGACCAAGCATGTTGTCTTGGCGGCATTAAGTACAAACGGACCTTGGCAAAGGAAGTCCAAAGGCAAGTCTTGGCAGCGTAAGTCCAAGCATGTAGACTTGGCAGCGTAAAGTCCAAGCACGCTTTGGCAAAGGAAACCCAATACATGACAAAACCAAAGGAAGCTCTTGGAAACAAAGAACAAAGGATGAACAAGTCGCGGACTCGGAGGGATCCTGGAGGCGCAAGGCTTAAGAAGAGCTAGAAGGTTGAGTCTAGGTCTAAGGGATAAAATCAAGTATGAATTACTCATACTTGATGAGTATCGATCCGATCGATATGATGTATCGATCGTCAGTGCTCGATCGAGTCAGGATGAAACCACGACCATCGACCTCGACTACTTTGGTCATGGCGATCGATGTTGTGATCGCCGATCGCCAACAAAGGGCGATTAACCGATCAAGTTAAAAATGGGCGCGAGTGGAGTCACACTCGATCGTGGCCTATGATCACTGATCGATCGACTCCATCACCGATCGGTGATGGATGGATCGATCGATGAGAATGCCGCTGGAGGAAAGCGACTTTGAATCCCGTGAATCTGGGCTTCGGGGCGATCAAGCGCCGTGATCGATGTTGTGCATCATCCACCGATCGTCGTGCTAATGGGGAAAATCAGCCTTCTCTCTATAAAAAGAGGGCTGGTGGAGGTTTTTGGGGTTAATGCTCATTCTCTGATTATTCTCTCAAGCCTCCATGAGTTTTCAAGCTTTCTAGTGTTTTTAAATCTCCTCCTCCTCTCTCTAAGCTCAAGTTTCATTCTTTGTAAGAAGAGGAGGATTGTTGTAAAGGAAAGTTTCATAGTGATTTGATTAGGGTTGATCCACCTCAAGGATCACCGTGGAGTAGGAGCGCCATCTCCGAACCACATAAAAGAATTGTGTTAGCATGTTTTTCATTTGTGTTATTCATATTTTTGTTGTGCTTCCGCTAATAATTTTGTAGAGAAGAAAAACAAGCTATTCACCCCCCCCCCTCTAGCTTCCAAACGATCACCAACAAGTGGTATCAGAGCCCAGATTGCATCAGAAGATCTAGGAATCAACCGGAGCAAAGATGGCTTTTCAAGAGGGGTATAGCACGGCGAGACCTCCGTTCTTCAACGACAACGACTTCGGCTATTGGAAAGGTAGGATGGAGTATTACTTAATGAATGATATTGAGAATTGGTTTAGTGTTGTAGATGGTTTCGAGAAGTCAGTGGATGAACACGGAGCACCCATACCGACGAAGGATTGGACGAGAGACATGGCCAAGAAGGCTCAAGCCAACGCCAAGGCAACAACCACACTTCAATGTGGTTTGTCAAAAGAGCAACTAAGCAAGGTGGGGCCATTTGAATCGGCGAAGGAGCTTTGGGAGAAGTTGATCGAGCTCAACGAAGGATCCAAAGAAACAAGAAGGGCTAAGAGAGATCTTCTAATTTGCCAACTTCAAAGCTTCTCAATGAAGACCAATGAGACCGTGAGCCAAATGCACGATCGCTTCAAAGAAGTAGTCAACGGACTACATGTTATAGGTGAGAAGGTCGACAACTGAGACCTTGTAAGGTATGTGCTACAAGCTTTCCCTAGAACAACCTTATGGGCCTCAATGGTAGATGCCTATAAGGTCTCTAGGGATCTTTCATTGGTTAAGTTAGATGAGCTATTTTGTGAATTTCAATTACATGAACAAGCTAACACTTCATCCAAAGATAAGGGTATAGCTCTTTTTGTAGGAAAGAATGAAAAAAAGAAGAAGGAGAATAAAGAAGTGTCCTCTTCATCCGAATCCAAGGAAGACTCATCAAGTAGTGAAGATGAGTTACCGGCAAGCGAGGTGGCACATTACGTCAAGAAGTTTGGTGGGAAGTCAAGGAAACTCACCAAGAAAGATGTGAAGAGGATGTTCCAATCCTCAAGAGGTAAGTCTTCAAATAGTTCAAATTCTACCTCTAACGTGACTTGTTTTGGTTGCAACAAGAAAGGGCATATAAAGCCAAATTGCCCGGAACTAAAGAAGAAGGAGGAGAAGGAAAAGAAGGAGAAGAAGAAGAAGGAGGCAATGGTGGCACAAACATGGGACATTCTAAGCATGGAGGAGTCTTCCGACGATGAAGAAGTATGTCATGCCACCCGGAATCTAGCCCTCATGGCATTGGAGGAAGAAGTCGGGAGCTCAAGCGAGGAGTCCTCTTCTTCTTCAAGCGATGAATCATCATCAAGTGATGATGATGAGGTAAACAACTCACCTAAAGTAGATTTACTTTACAAGACTATTGCATGCCTACAAATTGCTTTGAATAGATCGAAAACTAGGATTAAGGATTTAAAAATAGAGATTAAATCACTTAAGAGTGTAGAATCATCTTGTGGTAAGTTATCTAGTGATGAATGTACCCTTAGGGATGAAAATGATGAATTAAGAAAAGAAATAGGTAACTTAAGAGCATGCTTAGAAAAATTTACTAATGGCTCTAAATACCTAGACATGATTATTAAGTATCAAAGGGTTATTTACAACAAGGCCGGATTGGGATATAGGCCTAAGGAAAATGAGGTAGCATTTACATCTCTTGTTAGTAGAAAATCCATGATTAAAAGCAAGGGTAGAAAGGCTTGGGTACTTAAAAAATTTCTAATTAATGCTAGTGGTCCTAAGATTTGGGTACCTAAGGATTGTATTTTTCATGTGATATAGGTAGAAGAACCAATCTTGTGGATAGTTGATAGTGGGTGCTCAAAGCACATGACCGATGATGAGAGAAAATTCTCCACTATCAACCACACTAGCAAAGGAAAAGTATCCTTTGGTAATAGCGGCAAACTTAAGATTCTAGGAAAGGACACAATTGAGGTATCCCTAAATCTTGCCATTCATAAAGTATTATTAGTTAAAAATATGAAATTTAATTTACTTAGTGTAAGCCAACTATGTGATGCAAACTTTGATGTTAAATTTGATTCCTCAAAATGTTTTATAAGACACAAAACTCTAAATGATTGCATGTTAGTAGGTTTTAGGAAATCAAATATATATTATGTTGATTTATCCTATGCTACTAATTCTTCTACTAAGTGTCTTATTGCAAAAGAGGAAGAAAGTTGGCTTTGGCATAGGAGGCTAGGACACATAAACATGAAGAACATAGCAAAAATAGCAAAAATGAAATTAGTCAAAGGGTTGCCTAATGTCAAATTTCTCAAGGACAAGATGTGTGATGCATTCCAAGAAGGGAAACAATAAAAAACATTACACAAAGGTAAAAATTTACTTAGTACCGCTTTACCTTTAGAACTCTTACATATGGATTTATTTGATTGTCATAGTACCCCTTCTATGATTGGTAGTAAATATTGCTTAGTAATAGTAGATGATTTCTCTAGGTTTACTTGGGTATTTTTCTTGAAAAATAAAGATGAAACCTTAGGAATAATCATAGGATTTAGCAAAAGAGTAGAAAATGAAAGAAAACTCAAAATCAACCGGATCCGTAGTGATCATGGTGGAGAATTTGAGAATTCTAATTTTTCAACTTTTTGCTTAGAACAAGGGTACAAGCATGAGTTTTCTTGTCCTAGAACACCCCAACAAAATGGGGTTATGGAAAGGAAAAATCGTGCCCTACAAGAAGCGGCTAGGACAATGCTTAATGCATACTCCTTACCTAGCTACTTGTGGGCGGAAGCGGTTAATACCGCTTGCTATATCCAAAATAGGGTATTGATTCATAGGTTTTTAGGAAAAACTCCATTAGTGTAGGGAATTGTGGAATGGTACAATTCCAACAATTCATTATTTTAAGGTCTTTGGATGTAAATTATATATTTTAAATACCAAATACAACCTAGGTAAGTTTGAGTCCAAAGCGGATGAGGGAATCCTAGTTGGATACTCATCCACTAGTGTAGGGTATAGAGTTTACAATAAAAGGACTCAAAAGATTGAAGAATCATCAAATGTCCAATTTGATGAAACTTCCAATACATACCCTAGAAAATACCCTATTGATGATGATATTAATAATGAAAATCAAGAAATTACCCAACAATTTCAAAATTTAACCTTAGGGGGTAATGATCAAAGGGGAGGATTGAATCAAGGGGGAGTAAGAGGTGATTCCGATGATGAGCAAAGGATGGAGGTTAATCATGATCAAACTCAAATTAATATACTTCCTAGAACCATAAGAGTTCATCAAAATCACCCCTTAGATCAAATTGTGGGAGAATTATCTCAAGGTGTTAGGACTAGGTCATTTCATAGGGATCCTACTACTCATATAGCTCTAATTTCTCAAATTGAGCCCAAAACAATCAAAGATGCATTACTTGATCCGGATTGGATCTTAGCAATGCAAGATGAATTGACTCAATTTGAAAGGAGTCAAGTATGGGAGTTAGTTCCTAGACCAAATGAAAACACCATTATTACTACAAGATGGGTTTTTAGGAACAAACTAGATGACCAAGGAAATATCACTAGAAATAAAGCAAGATTAGTTGCAAGGGGTTTTAATCAAGTTGAAGGACTTGACTATGATGAAACATATGCCCCGGTTGCTAGGTTAGAGTCTATTAGAATACTATTAGGATATGCCTCCTATATGGGTTTCAAACTCCATCAAATGGATGTTAAATCGACATTCCTAAATGGGTTTATTAAGGAAGAAGTATATGTAGAACAACCTCCCAGGTTTGAGAATATGGACTATCCAAACCATGTATACAAGCTTAGAAAAGCTTTGTATGATTTGAAACAAGCTCCCCGGGCTTGGTATGAAAGATTATCATCTTTCTTAATTTCTAAGGACTTTAAAAGGAGTAGTGTAGATCAAACTCTATTTATAAAGTCAACATCAACGGACATCTTTGTAGCCCAAGTATATGTTGATGACATTATCTTTGGGTCAACAAATGATGAACTTCTCCAAGACTTTATTAAGAATATGGAAAAAGAGTTTGAAATGAGTCTAGTTGGGGAATTAAATTTCTTCCTAGGATTACAAGTTAAACAAACAAGTGAAGGAATTTATATTTATCAAACCAAATATGCTAAGAAAATGATTAAGAAATTTGGTTTGGAAAATGCTAAAGTAATTTCAACTCCAATGGCAACCAATACAAAAATAGATAGTGATAATGAAGGCAAACAAATTAATATTACACTATATAGGAGCATGATTGGTAGCCTCTTGTACTTAACCGCTAGTAGACCCGACATATTATTTGCGGTTGGTATGTGTGCTAGGTATCAATCTTGTGCAAAAGAATCTCATTTAGTTGCCGTTAAGAGAATCTTAAGATATATTAAAGGCACATTAAATGTGGACTATGGTACCCTAGGACTAGGTCTTTTGATTTGATTGGGTACACCGATTCCGATTATGCCAGTTGCAAATTGGATCGGAAGAGTACTAGTTGAAGGGTTTTGCCCCGGAAGCTCTCCTACTAATTGTAGGGTTTTGCTTATCGAGTCCGTGAGGGGAAACTTCGCTTCCCATTTCACCTTGGTAGCTTCCTTCATGGCGATCCCTTCGATGTCTCCGGATTAAAAAAATTTAATCCTAGACAAAAGGGATTGACCAAACCACCAAGTCATCGTCGTGCTATTCGTTTAGAGAGGTCACTTGAACAAACTAGTTGTTCAAGCGACCATCCTCTATTCTACGAGTAGCCGCGGAATAGACGATGTCCAGATCGCCGGTTTTTGTGTTTATGCTCAGGATCCAAGTATTATTTAGCCATTTACAGATTTATAACATGCTTATAATTGAAAAATAAAAACAAGCAACAAACAAAAGAAGAAAGTAAAACAGGTATACCTCTTGATCTTCTAATGTATGACCTTCCTCCTTTTGGACGTTGTGTGGGCGACGATCCACAAAAAGTCGAAGCTCCTAGATCGCAAATCTTCCTTCATTGCTCTTCCAAAGCAAGAGGAAGAATAGAAACAAGGTTTTTCTCCACACTAGAAACAACCAACAAGGAACTAAAACTATCCTTGCAGCCGACCAACTAGGTGAAGGAGAAGATGGTGGAAAACAACCAAGACACCAAGGGAAACCCTATATCTTCTTTCCACCACCTAAGGAGAGGGAGAAGGGAGCTTTTGGGTGTTGGCGAAGGGCTGGGAAGGGCTTGGAAACCTACTGGACGTTGGCCACAAGACAAGGAAGAAGAAAGGAAACCTTGCCTTATTTAGAGCCACCCTAGCCTCCAAACCCTAACCCTAAACCTAATCCTATCTCAACTAGGATTCCCTTCTCTTACCGCCCAAGCCTTGCTCTCCTTCAATTGTTGTTCACACCAACCCCTTGACACCCTTTTATAGAGTTAGGGATAAGTCATGAATTAAACTCCACCATTGGTTCTAGGGATTTAATCTCAACCGTCGGATCTAGAGATTTAATCTCAACCGTCGGTTCTTAGAGATTTAATCTCTACCAATGGATCTTAGACTTTTGTTTCTATCCATTTGATCTAAGCATCATGAGGTGTTAATAGGCTACATTAGGGACCATGAGGAGGAGTTGGGTCTTGGCCATCCATGGATCAAGCCCACATAAAGTCCGATCCACTAATGATGATCCAATCAACTAAAGGTTCATCATTGATCTACCTCACCAACCCCCATATGATAATATGGGCTTCATATATTATTTGTACATTTTCTCCCCATGTTTAAGATCTGGAATGTCCGTCGATTAATTAATTTACAGACCATTAATTAATCAACATCTAACTCCTTGAGTAGTACCACTCAACCTTTTCATCTTGTCGGACCAAGTCCACCTGCAGGGTTTACATGATGAACCTTATGAGCTCCTCAAGGGGACATCATCATCTTAATATATAGGACACGGTTTCCTCCTATAATCAACGACACACCATATAAATAATATCATCTCCCAACTTACCGAGCTTATCGATTTAATCTATAAATCTCGCCCATTGGTAAATCAAAGAGATGACTACTAAGTATATGTGCCCGTTATTATATCAGGATTAAGAGCATGTACTAAATAATATCTGAGGTCCAATTCGATTATGTATTCAGCAATAAATCGAATCACCTCAAAGTCGGTCCTGCTCAATACACACAAAGTGCACTAGTGTGATTCCGATGATTTGTCCAAAGTCATCTCGGTTGTGAGCCTTTGCTTATACTTTTTAAGGGGCCGATAAAATGGTTTCCTGTGTGACACCACACACCATGTTATCTACAATGTAAAGTATTAGACAATATTGCATAACCATAAAAATATGCAAACAATGATCATGTGATTCTTATTCCAAAATAAAGATGTTCATACAAAAGATAGACTTTTCAGTATACATCCCTACAATCTCCCACTTATACTAAAAGACTATGTTGTCCTCAAAGTGCCATACATCTTATCCCCATTCCCTCCACATGCCTATCAAAAGCTCTCACCGGAAGGGCCTCAGTGAAAGGATCTACCAGGTTATCCTCCGATGCAATCTTGGCCACAACAACTTCTCCTCTCTTTACAATTTCTCGTATCAGCTGGTACTTGCGCTCTATGTGTTTACTAGCCTTATGGGCTCATGGTTCCTTCGAGTTTGCAACTGCACCACTATTATCACAATAAATTGTGATAGTTCTGGGCAAACCAGGAATCACATCCAAGTCCATCAGGAAGTTCCTGAGCCATACAACTTCTTTGGCCGCCTCAGAGGCCGCCACATACTCAGCTTCCATGGTGGAGTCCGCCATGCATTTCTGCTTGACACTCCTCCATACAATGGCTCCACCTCCAAAAGTAAACACAAAAACCTGAGGTAGACTTACTGTTATCCCTATCAGATTGGAAGTCGGAATCCGTGTAACCTACAGGGAGCAATTGGTCTGCCTGGTAAACCAGCATATAATCCCTAGTCCTTCTCAGGTACTTCAATATATGCTTTACCGTAGTCCAATGTCCCTGTCCTGGATTACTCTGATATCTGTTGACCATGCCCACGGCAAAGCAGATATCTGGTCTCGTACAGAGCATCACATACATGAGGCTTCCTACTGTCGAAGCATAAGGAACCGCCTTCATCTCCTCTATCTCCTCAGATGATCTAGGACACATCTCCTTAGATAAAGGAACTCCATGCCTGAAAGGTAGAAAACCCTTCTTGGAGTTCTGTATGCTAAAACGCTCCATAATCGTGTCTATGTATGAAGCTTGGGATAAGCACAACATCTTTTTCCTGTGATCCCTTATAACCTTGATCCCAAGGATGTGTCCCACCTCTCCCAAGTCCTTCTTATCAAACTGTTTGGACAACCATACCCTTACGTCCGATAACACCTTGATATTATTGGCAATCAATAAAATGTCATTTACGTATAGTACAAGAAATACCACTACGTTTCCGTCACATCTCTTGTATACACAAGACTCATCTGGACTTTGAATAAATCCATAAGACTGGATCACCTCATCAAAACAGATGTTCCAAGACCTCGAAGCTTGTTTCAATCCATAAATGGACCGATTAAGCTTACATACAAGATGCTCTTTGCCTTTAGCAATGAATCCCTCTGGTTGCTTCGAGTAGATGTTTTCCTCAAGACTTCCATTAAGGAAAGCTGTCTTGACATCCATCTACCACACCTCATAATCCATATGAGCTGCTATGCAAAAGAGAATCCGGATAGACTTAAGCATGACTACCGGTGAAAAGGTCTCCTCATAATCGATACCCTCTTTCTGAGTATACCCCTTCGCAACAAGCCTCTCTTTGAAGGTCTCAACCTTCCCATCCATTCCTCTCTTTCTCTTGTAGATCCACTTGCATCCAATGGTTTTTACACCATCGGGTGGTTCTACTAGCTCCCAGACCTGATTTGAATCCATAGATTCAATCTCAGCATTCATTGCACTTTGCCAAGTGTTGGGTTTCTGGCACCGCGGCGAGTGTGTGTTCGAACATGTTTCATAAACATGTGCACAGTGGAAGGAATAAAATAATAAATCTAATTTATTACAACACACACATCACACGCATGCATAGTACAACATGTGTAGAAATAACCGTAAATTTAAATTTTGTAATAAAAGGAAATTTACACTACGTATACCTGACGTATCACGTGTAGCGGGAAAAGCATCAACTGGAACGATTCTCGCTAGAATCGTCTCTATCCATATCCACGCCGAGTATCTTTGGGATGACTTCACTAAGTCACGAGCCTCGTCTTCGTACGGGTTACTAGCCTCGTGTTGAAGACGACGTGATTGAGAGAAGATCACAATCTGAATCAAAATTCGGATCCAAAACGAGTCCTAAAAAACTCGCTTCTCCGGAGAGGTATTCGTCAACCGTGTTGGGATGTATACTGAAAGCCTAGCTCTTTTGTATGAACATTTTTATTTTGAAATAAGAATCACATGATCATTGTTTGCACTTTATATTTATTATATGTGTGCATATTGTCTAATACTTTACATTGTAGATAACATGGTGTTTGGTGTGGCACAGAAGATCATGTTATCAGTCACTTGTAGAATATAAGTAGAGGCTCACAACCAAGATGATTTTGGACAAACCATTGGCATGGTTGTAGTGTAGCTTGATATTGGTTTGTCTTGAACATAGAGTTACACTAGTACACTTAGGTGTATTGAGCAGGACCGACATAGAGGTGATTCAATTTATTGCTGACTACATAATTGAATCAGACCTCGGATATTATGTTGTACATGCTCTTAATCCTGATATAATAACGGGCACATGTACTTAGTATTTATTTCTTTGATTTACCAAAGGGTGAGATTTAAATGGATTAAATCAACATGCCCGATAAGTTGGAAAATGATATTATTTACATGGTGTGTCGTTAATTATAGGAGGAAACCGTGTCCTATATATTAGGTTGATGATGTCCCCTTGAGGAGCTCATAAGGTTCATCATGTAAACCCTGCAGGTTGACTTAGTCAACATGATGATAAGGTTGAGTGGTACTACTCGAGGAGTTAGATGTTAATTGATTAATTGTCAGTAAATCAATTAATTGACGGACATTTGATATCTTAAACACGGGGAGATTGATGTACAAATAATGTATGGAGCCCATATTCATTTATGGGGGTTGGTGAGGTAATTCAATGATGATCCTCTAGTGGAATGGAACATCATTGATGGATCAAGTTTGTGTGGTTCCTATCCATCGGGTGGCCAAGATCCAACTCCTCCTCATGGTCCCTATCATAGCCTAATTTAATCCTCATGAAGGCTAGATATAAGAATAGAAGGAAAAGAAAGGCGAGGGAAAGGAAAGGAAAGGGAGAGGAGAGGTTGGATGAGGTGGGCAGCAAGTTTAAAGATTGATAAAAAAATTTTATTTCCTAATTCTATGCCACCTTAGGCGGCAAGATTTGAATTAGTTAAAAAAAAATTTCAAGATTAGAATTGGTAAAAAAAATAATTTCTATTTTCTATGCCACCTTGGGTGGCAAGATTAGAGGAGGTAGAAAATTTTTTTTTTACTAATTCCTTGCTACCTTAGGCGGCAAGAATAATTAGGAATTAGTTCCTAATTTTTTGGCCACCTCATCAATAACCAACTTTCTCTTAAGTTATAAAAAAGGGAGGCTAAGGGGGCAGCACAATGAGGATCAAGAATTAGGGTTTAGGTTTCTTTGCTTGGCCGACTCTATCCCCTTGTGGTTGGCGGCACAAAGATATAAGAAACCCTAAGCTTTCTTCCTAAGCTTGGTCTCCTCTTCACTCCCTCTAGGGCCGGCGGCACAAAGGGGTAGTAGGGTCTTCTATTTCTCCCCTTTGGCCGGTCTTTCTCTCATCCTTTTCCTCTTGGCCGGCGGCACTAGGAGCTAGGGATTGTTCCCTTGTTTGGTTCCTTGGTTGGCCATCTTGTTCTCTCTTTTCTTGGGGCCGGCGACAACAAGCTTTTGTGGCTTGGTGGTTGGCTCAAGCAAGAAGGGAAGGAGAGTTCTTCTTTCTTTTGATTGAAGAAGATCTAGGAAGCTTCAACTTGTGGAGGATCTTCGCCTACACGAAGTCTACAAGGAGGTTAGGACATACGATAGAAGATCGAGAGGTATAAAAGTTTTACAAGTTTTATTATTGATCTTTGTATGTTCTTATTAATATGTTTGTATGTGTTGGTTATACATGTCTACATCCATATGTATTTGTATAATCATGGACCCCGAAGATAAACACAAAAACCGGCGATCCATTCGTCGTCTCTTCCGCGGCTAACCGACTAGAAGAGTTTTGTTGCTTGAACAACTAGTTTGTTCAAGTGATCGTTCAAGTCGTTAGCACGACGACGAATTGGTTGAGCTTAGGAAACTCATCCCATCTGGATTAGTTTTCATTAGTGAAAATTTTAATCCGGGGACATTGGAGCCGACGAGCCTCCGAGCATGCCATCAAACCGTTTGACGAATCCTTCATCCTCCACCTATGAGGATTACCGGAGATCGAATCCCCGGTAAGGAAGGCACTGTCGGAGCTCCAAACGTCGTCCAAACGACGCTCCGACAAGAGGGAAACAAGCTGTCCAGAAAACTGGACAGCATTGGTGGAGGAATAGGGGCCGGCCAAAAGAAAGGTGGAAGCTCACCTTATTATCGGACCCAAAGGAGATTACTGGAGGGTCGCCGGAGGATCCCCGGCCGAAGCTTGGACGTCGGCAACAATTTGGACAGCGGCACAAGGGATGGGCAGCGACAATGGGCTGTTGGCACCGACTTCTTCAAGGAGAGGAGGGGGGCGGCAACAATTAGGTTAAGGGAATTTTGATTAGGACTTAACAAACCCTTAAGCCCTCTTTTATAGAGAACAAATTCTCTTAATGGTTATCGGATCATAACCATAAGGCTCATTAACCCGCTCCATTAATTTAAGTTAAAATAAACCAAACCATGATGGTTTATTTTAAGTTAAAATGAACCGAACCAACTTTGGTTCATTCGTTTAAAACAAACCAAACCCCTTTGGTTTATTCTCCTCCATTGGATTAGAACCAAACCATTTTGGTTCGTCCATCATGTCTTCATAAGGCACGGCCCATCCACGCTTCCATTGCGACTGAAACGATTTCATGCTCGCTTCTTGTTTGGTCCAACCAAACCTAGTTTCTCTCGGTCTGAGAATCTCATTCTCAAGCTCGTTTTAAATCCTTCGGATTACACTCGTTGTGCGTGTGACCAAATAGGTTCTCGGTTTATGTTGGCCGTCTATAATTAACCATTAATTATAGAACGATCATGAGTGGCACCTAGTAGTACATCATGACCCCCAATTAACCAAAAAGATCAACGGTTTATCCATAACTATTTCTGAAACCCTTCAGCAGCTCGAATGAATCGTGCCCCATTCCCTTCACTCATCTAATACCGACTTGGTTCAGGAAATGGTTTATAGTGTCAGTCCCCACTAGGCTGACTACGTCACACCTAGCCCAAGTATCATTTCCTTGTCCTACGGATTCTAGTTACTGCACATGTATCGAAGAGTACCTTACTCTAAACATGTAATGCTTTGGCCAAAGACTTTAGTAACAATCCAACGAGAGGCCATGGGTATACATCTCCTCGCAAGGAGTGGTGAATCCTTTATTGGCTATTCAAACACCTTCGATCACTTCGACTTATACCCAATCATCCCGGGTCCACATCTCCTCAGAGATGCTTGCTTAAGATGTCAAAGCATAAGTCTTCATGATCAAGATGACTTGAATACCGTAAGTCAAAGGAACATCACACTTAAGCTGCAGTAAGAACTTCATTGACATATCTATATATGAAGAGAACCATATGAAGTCTTACGGCTGGTCACTCCAATGAACTAGTTACCAAAACTAGCATCCACGATTAACTCCGGACATCACAATGTCTCCAGCCAGTGAGAATCAGCTGCTTGGATACACCAAAGACTATACCTCGTGCTAGTCTCGACAGAATCAATCGTGTCCAAATCCATTAATTCATCGATTAGGGATAATTCTGATACATCACAATTACACATGTAGAGATACTCACTAGTTGTGATCCAATCACAAATTCTCTCATGTTGTGAATCGTATCGTGGACATTCAGTAAATGAGTTTAAGATCTAATCAAATACATGAAAACATGTATACTCAAATATTGAATCTTCATTTATCATATAAATGGTTCAAACATAAGGTGATTGCCTTAGGACATCTCTCATATATCACTAACAAACTCCGACTTGGCCTAATGCCAATCGCTACGGTATCCAATACCATAAGCTCTAACATGACCCTCAAACATACTTTGAGTAATGTCTTACTCAAAGGATCCGCTAAGTTCCTTTCAGTGGGGATTTTCTCGATTTGTATTTCCTTCCTACTGATGATCTCTCTAATAAGATGATAGCGGCGAAGCACATGTTTGGATCGTTGATGATACCTTGGCTTTTTCGCCTGTGCAATTGCTCTATTGTTGTCGCAGTAGACCGATATTGCTTCAACAATGGCCGGAATCACACTAAGTTCATAAATGAACTTCTTGATCCAAACTGCTTCCTTTGCTGCTTCCGAAGGTGAACACGCTACAGTGTCTTGTTTGGAACTTTTCCAACTCACTGCGCCCCCATTCAAGGTGAACACGTATCCAGACTGAGACCTGGAATCATCCTTGTCTGTCTGGAAGATGGCATCGGAATACCCACGTATCACCATGTCCCCTTCTCCATATATTAGGAACACATCCTTAGTACTTCTTAAGTACTTAAGGATCATCTTAACAGCCACCCAATGATCCATTCCTAGATCAGACTGGTATCTACTCGTGACACTCAGAGCATACTATACATCGGGCCTCGTACATAACATATCATACATGATAGATCCTATTGCGGATGCATAGAGAATCTTACTCAAGCAAATCCTCTCATCTTCTATGCGCAGACACATAGACTTCGAAATGTGTACCCCATCCCTGATGGGTAGGAAACCTTTCTTGGATTCCAACATGCTAAACCTCTTAAGCACTCGGTCTATATATGTAGACTGCGAAAGACCAAGCAACCGTTTCGATCTATCTCTATAGATCTTAATCCCGAGGATGTAGGTTGCTTCTCCCAGGTCTTTCATGGAGAATGTCTTGGATAACCAAATCTTCACTGACTGTAAGATTGAAACATCGTCTCCTGTAAGTAATATGTCATCGACATACAATACTAGGAACACGACTGCACTCCCACTAACCTTCTTGTACACACAAGGTTCGTCTGAATTTTGTGAGAAATCAAACTTTTTGATTGTCTCATCAAAACGGATATTCCAGCTCCTGGATGCTTGCTTCAATCCATATATGGACCGTCACAATTTGCATACCTTGGTTTTATCAACCGATGTGAAACCCTCAGGCTGTATCATATACACGTCCTCGAGCAGGTTTCTATTAAGGAAAGCTGTTTTCACATCCATCTGCCATATCTCATAATCATAATGAGCCGCTATGGCCAGAAGCATCCGAATGGATTTAAGCATAGCTACAGGCGAATAGGTTTCGTCATAATCAACACCTTGTTTTTGACGATATCCTTTCGCCACTAATCTAGCCTTATAGGTAATCACATTACCGTCCATGTCGGTTTTCTTCTTGAAAACCCACTTGCACCCTATAGGCTTGATGCCTTCAGGTGGGTCAACCAAGTTCCAAACTTGGTTTTCATACATGGAATCCATTTCCGACTTCATGGCATCAAGCCACTTATCCCTTTTTGAACTTGTCAGCACTTCTTCATAACTGGTAGGCTCCTCATCATCAATGAGTAACACATCATTCGATTCACTTATGAGAATCCATATCTCTCAGGAATGTTGTGTGTTCTACCAGATCTACGAAGATGTGGTGTTACAATAGGTCCAGCCGATTACTCATCACTATGAGTTATCGGCTGTTGTGCTCCACCAGGTATCTCATCAATGTCTATTTGAATCTCTCGAGCCTCCTCAAGCTCGACGACACTCCCATTGTTTTCTTACAAGAGAAACTCTTTCTCTAGAAACACAACATGTCTTGAAACAAACACCTTTTGTTCCATAGGATGATAGAGTTGGTAACCCCTTGTTTCCTTAGGGTATCCAATAAATAGATATTTATCAGACTTAGCATCCAATTTGTCTGATACAGTCCGCTTCACATAAGCAGGACAACCCCATATCTTCAAGTAAGATACATGAGGTTTCTTACTATTCCATATCTCATATGGAGTAGTAGAGACTACCTTGGTTGGCATTCTGTTTAACAAGTAAACAGCTGTCTGAAGTGCATAGCCCCAAAAGGACTTGGGAAGATTCGCATGATTCATCATTGACCTGACCATGTCCAACAAGGTCCGGTTACGCCTCTCAGATACACCATTATGTTGTGGTGTATATGGCGGAGTCCATTGAGACAATATACCATTGTCTCTTAGATAATC
This sequence comes from Wurfbainia villosa, assembly GCA_025175895.1. Lineage (NCBI taxonomy): Eukaryota > Viridiplantae > Streptophyta > Magnoliopsida > Zingiberales > Zingiberaceae > Wurfbainia > Wurfbainia villosa. The sequence continues at coordinate 27,953,951 of CM045992.1, read as the reverse complement.
AAGAAACTCTTGACTTAAGTATTCACCACCTCTATCCGATCGAAGCATTTTAATACTCTTGTCATGTTGTTTCTCTACTTCATTTCTGAATTCTTTGAACCTTTCAAAGGCTTCAGACTTGTGTTTCATCAAGAACACATACCCAAACCGTGAGTGATCATCGGTGAAGGTAATGAAGTAGCTATAGCCTCCTAAAGCTTGAGTTGACATAGCTCCACATACATCAGTATGTATTAGACCTAGTAACTCTCCCACTCGTTCACCTTTTCCTGTAAAAGGTAACTTAGTCATCTTGCCTTTTAAGCATGATTCACATGTATCATATGAATCCAATTCAAACGATTCCAGAATTCCACATCGGTGTAATTCGGACATGTGTTTCATGCTTACATGGCCAAGACGACAATGCCACATGTAGGAGTCTATTTGATTATCCTTTCGAGCACACTTGTTGCTTGCTTCGATATTGAAAATGTCACTGGATACGTCCAATGTATAAATGTCATTGCTTAATGTTTCAATCCCATAAAGAACTCCATTCAAAGTTATGTAACAACAATTGTTACTAAAAGTCAAATAGTACCCATTTCTATTTAAACAAGAAATAGAAATGATGTTCTTTATCAATGAAGGAATATAAAAGCAATTGTTCAGTTCTAAGACAAGTCCTGTAGGGATTTTCAACAAATACGTTCCGATGGCGAGTGCAGCAACCTTTGCTCCATTCTCAACACGTAAATTTGACTCTCCCTTGACGAGTCTTCTTCTATTCCTTAGCCCATGTATGTCATTACATATATGTGAGCCACACCCAGTATCCAATACCCAAGTGTTTGAGAAAATAGAATGACAATCAATAACGAAGATATCTAAAGAAGATGGGGCATCCGATGCCTTATTCTTCTTCACAAACTCAAGATAAATCTTGCAATTTCTTCGCCAATGGCCCTCCTTGCAATAATGATGGCAAGTGCCCTTTTGAGCTGGTTTTGCCTTTTTAGGTTTTGCCTTTTTAGCTTTTTTCTTCTTCCCCTTCTGTTGTTCCTTTGACTCCCTCTTAAAACCTTTCTTCGAGGAATCAACTAACAACATCGTCCCCTGCTCATGCTTCTCAGAAGGCTCCACAGTCTTCAGCATGTTGAGCAGTACCACCGATGAACCTTCTTGCATCTCAGAGGTGAAGAGGAGCTTGGAGACTTCGAACCTTTTGAATCTCACTTGCTCGTCAAACAGCTCATAAAGATGAAGGACTATGGTATGAGCATCCATATGCTCATGCTGCTTCCGCAGCTTTGGTTCCATCACGGCTAGCATGATGCAACTCACTTGTTCAGAATCACTTACATGTTTTTGATAAGACAACAATTGGTCTAGAGTTGCGTTATCACTAGGACGGGCGGGAAGAGGCTCTTCAAGGACATACATAAGCTTTTCCACTTTGAGAACAATTCTCAAGTTTCTAAGCCAGTCCAAGAAGTTCGGCATAGTCAATTTGTTTGAATCCAAAATAGTGCGCAAATTCAAAAGACGTCATGATCAATCGATTAACTTAGAAATACAAAATGAGCATATATGAGAAAATGATTTTTAAAATGCATCAATATACATTCATAAATCCCATTCATTTTTCAAATTTCAAAAATCCCAAAATCACTTCGGGAGATCGTAGGTCCATCTCCGAATGGGCTGATATTCAACATAGATATGAACAACCTTGGAGAGAGTCCAACAAGTCATTCATAACTACGATGGTAGGTATCAAATATACCGATTGCATATCACGTATATGCAACTATCACAATGTGCTATCAACTAAGTGAATGTTCACACATACATCGGGTTGTTAACAAATTAACAAGTATGCATCATATGCATAGAACCCAACTTCACCTCCCTTCACATCGACCTTGGAGAGAGTCCAACAAGCCGATGCTCCAGGTTAAAGCCAACCCATTAATCAAGAAATAGTTTTAATATGGTTAGAGCGCATTCAACCAATTAGCCCGGCTTGGAGAGAGTCCAACAACCAAAGCTAATGATTGATCTCTGACTCTTACCATATTAGTATTAAACTATTCCATGGTTTGAACATGTTCGGGTTCGAGCCGGGCTTGGAGAGAGTCCAACAACCCAAACAAGAAACGGAACTCTGGTTTTAACCATATTAATGGAAGGTGTAGGCTTTAATATTGAGTAAAGGTTTTTATGTCTCATCCTCTTTGCATGCAAATAACTATTATCTACATGACATGACATACATCTACATGTCACGACACGCATTACATAATGATATGCATCTAATGCAATTACATGGCATACAATTATGTCATGTATAAAATTTCCTTATATGTCATAACTATTTATGGAAATAAAATATGTTTAAGATTTGATTCTCCAAATCAAATCATGATTAAATTAGGAAACAAATTTCCAAATCTAATCACATATTTTATTTATGGAAATAGTTGATTAAGGAAAGTCAATTTAGGAAACCAATTTCCTAAATCATCAAAACTACTTATGGAAATAAAATATTTAAAGATTTGATTTCCCAAATCAAATCATGATTAAATTAGGAAACAAATTTAAAAAATCTAATCAAATATTTTATTTATGGAAAATCTCAATTTCCATAAATACTTCCAACTTTCCAAAAGTAAAAGATTTCCATAAATACTTCTAGACTTTCCAAAACAAAAAATTTCCATAAATACTTCTAACTTTCCAAAAGTAGAAAATGTCTAGAAATATCATTATGACTATCGCAAAATAATTTTACGATTATGTCGAAACACAACCTGGCCTCTGATACCAGTGTTGGGTTTCTTGCACCGCGGCGAGTGGTTATTCTAACATGTTTCGTAAACATGTGCACAGCGGAAGGAATAAAATAATAAATCTAATTTATTACATCACACGCATGCATAGTACAACATGTGTAGACATAACCGTAAATTCAAATTTTGTAATAAAAGGAAATTTACACTACGTATACCTGACGTATCACGTATAGCAGGAAAGACATCAACCGGAACGATTCTCGCTAGAATCGTCTCTATCCGTATCCACGCCGAGTATCTTCGGGATGACTTCACTAAGCCATGAGCCTCGTCTTCATACGGGTTAATAGCCTCGTGTTGAAGACGACGTGATCGAGAGAAGATCACGATCCGAATCAAAATTCGGATCCAAAACGAGTCCTCAAAAACTCGCTTCTCCGGAGAGGTATTCGTCAACCGTTTGACGAATCCTTCGTCCTCCACCTATGAGGATTACCGGAGATCGAATCCCCGGTAAGGAAGGCACTGTCGGAGCTCCAAACATCATCCAAACGACGCTCTGACAAGAGGGAAACAAGCTGTCCAGAAAACTGGACAACTTTGGTGGAGGAATAGGGATCGGCCAAAAGAAAGGTGGAAGCTCACCTTATTACCGAACCCAAAGGAGATCACCGGAGGGTCGCCGGAGGATCCCGGCTTGGCCTTGGCGCCACAAGGGATGGACGGCGGCAATGGGCTGTTGGCGCCGACTTCTTCAAGGAGAGGAGGGGCGGCAACAATTAGGTTAAGGGAATTTGGATTAGGGATTAACAAACCCTTAAGCCCTCTTTTATAGAGAACAAATTCTCTTAATGGTTATCGGATCATAACCATAAGGCCCGTTAACCCTCTCCATTAATTTAAGTTAAAATAAACCAACCCATGATGGTTTATTTTAAGTTAAAACGAACCGAACCAACTTTGGTTCATTCGTTTAAAACAAACCAAACCCCTTTGGTTTATTCTCCTCCATTGGATTAGAACCAAACCATTTTGGTTCGTCCATCATGTCTTCATAAGACACGGCACATCCATGCTTTCATTGCGACTGAAATGATTTCATTCTCGCTTCTTATTTGGTCCAACCAAACCTAGTTTCTCTCGGTCTGAGAATCTCATTCTCAAGCTCATTTTAAATCCTTCGGATTACGATCATTGTGCGTGTGACCAAATAGGTTCTCGGTTTATGTTGGCCGTCTATAATTAACCATTAATTATAGAACGATCATGAGTGACACCTAGTAGTACATCATGATCCCCAATTAACCGAAAAGATCAATGGTTGATCCAGAACTATTTCTGAAACCCTTCAGCAGCTCGAATGAATCGTGCCCCATTCGCTTCACTCATCTTATACCCACTTGGTTCAGGACATGGTCTATAGTGTCAGTCCCCACTAGGCTGACTACGTCACCCTATCCCAAGTATCATTTCTTCGTCCTACGGATTCTAGTTACTGCACATGTATCGAAGAGTACCTTACTCTAAACATGTAATGCTTTGGCCAAAGACTTTAGTAACAATCCGACGAGAGGCCATGGGTATACATCTCCTCGCAAGGAGTGGTGAATCCTTTATTGGCTATTCAAACACCTTCGATCACTTCGACTTATACCCAATCATCCCGGGTCCACATCTCCTCAGAGATGCTTGCTTAAGATGTCAAAGCATAAATCTTCATGATCAAGATGACTTGAATACCGCAAGTCAAGGAACATCGCACTTAAGATGCAGTAAGAACTTTATTGACATATCTATATATGCAGAGAACCATATGAAGTCTTACGGCTGGTCACTCCAATGAACTAGTTACCATAACTAGCATCCACGATTAACTCCGGACATCACAATGTCTCCAGCCAGTGAGAATCAGCTGCTTGGATACACCAATGACTATACCTCGTGCTAGTCTCGACAGAATCAATGGTGTCCAAATCCATCAATTCATCGACTAGGGATAATTCCGATACATCACAATTACACATGTAGAGATACTCACTAGTTGTGATCCAATCACAAATTCTCTCATGTTGTGAATCGTATCGTGGACATTCAGTAAATGAGTTTAAGATCTAATCAAATACATGAAAACATATATACTCAAATAGTGAATCTTCATTTATCATATAAATTGTTCAAACATAAGACGATTGCCTTAGGACATCTCTCATATATCACTAACACCAAGATACTACATCTTTATCTTGGATTTCCTCGCCATATGTCCAGGGATCAGGTTTATATTAACCAGGGACCAAATCAGAAGATTCTCCCAAGAACATGAATCTATCAGGCTGTCTCACACAACCCTCCCACTACGACGAGGTATCACCTGTGTATCCTCATTGACATGCGGTGCAATGACATCTGGTATATCCTCTTGTATCGGTGGTACTAAAGAAGTGACTTCCCCTTTTAACTCCTCCAGAACAATTTTACTCTTGGGCTTGTGGCTCATCACATAGTCTTCCTCTAGAAATCTGGCGTTAATGCTAACGATCACCCTCTGATCTCTAGGACTATAAAATAATCCACCCTTCATTCCCCTAGGATAGCCAACAAACATGCGTACTTCTGTACGAGGTTCCAACTTACCAACATCTGCCTTCAGCACATGTGCTGGACTCCCCCATATCCGAATATGTCTTAGACTAGGCTTTCACCCAGTCCACAACTCTGTGGGAGTAGAAGCCATTGATTTAGATGGAACCAAGTTCAGAATGTACACCGTCGTATCTAGAGCATATCCCCAGAACGAATCTAGCAAGTCAGAATAACTCATCATCGATCTAACCATCTCCATAAGCGTCCTATTCCTTCGCTCTGCTACACCATTCTGCTGGGGTGTGCCAGGTGCAGTCAATTGGTATTGAATCCCAACCTCTGATAAGTAGTTCCTAAACTCTCCCAAGAGGTACTCACCACCACGATCATATCGTAGTGTCTTGATACTTTTACCTTGACGTTTCTCCACATCAGCCTTGAATTCTTTGAACTTGTCAAAGCATTCAAACTTGTGGCGCATCAGGTAAATGTATCCATATCTTGAGTAATCGTCTATAAAAGAGACGAAATACTCAAAACCACCTCTAGCCTGGATAGACATAGGACCACACAAATCAGAATGAACCAACTCTAACACATCTTTGGCTCTATACCCCTTGGCCTTAAAAGGCCTCTTGGTCATCTTACCCTCCAAGCAAGATTCACAGGTTGGGAGACCCTCCACCACTAATAAACCCAAAGGTCCATCAGCTATCAACCTTTGAATTCTGCTTAGGTTAATGTGACCAAGCCTAAGATGCCAAAGATATGTTTGGTTCATCTTTGAAGGTTCTTTTCTCTTATTGGAATTAGAAGATGAGTTATTAACTTCAATTTGCATCGTGGGAGTTTTTGGTTCAAGTGTGTACAAATTTCCTATCAATGCACCCGAACAGATAATGTCCCTATTCCTTCTTATAACAACTCTGTCATTAAAAGAAATAGAATATCCATCCATAAACAATTTAGAAACCGAAATTAAATTCTTTCTAAATAAGGATATATAAAGGCAATTCTTAAGAACCAAAAGTTTATTTTTCTCAAAAGATAAATGAACATCTCCCACTGCAACAGCCGCCACCTTCGTGGCATCGCCCAAGTACACGGTAATCTCCCCATCAGCTAGTCATCTAGTTTCCTAGAACCCCTGCATAGTATTACAGACATGATCAGTGGCTCCCGTATCTACACACCAAGTGTCGGTAGATAACACCGCTAAACATGTTTCAACGACTAGACCAAAAGATATACCTTTGTTCTTGCGGTTGGGGTAGTCCTTCTTCCAGTGTCCAGTATGCTTACAAGTGAAGCACTTGCCTTTCGGCTTCTTCACTCCTCCCTGAGTACCTCCCACCTCCTTCGCCCCAGTTTGTTTCTTCTTCTTCTTGCCTTTCAGCATAGAAGTAGAAACCTTCTAGGTCACCACGGCATGTGCCTGAGCACTCTGACGAAATAGTCCCTCTGTCGCCTGGAGTTCTGTCAGAAGTTCCGCCAACGAATACAACCTCTTGTTCATGTTGTAGTTGAGGTGAAACTGCTCAAAACTCTTAGGTAGAGATTGGAGTATGATATCGACCTGGGTTTCCCCATCGATCTCAACTCCTAGGACCTCCAGCTCATTCAAATGAGCCATCATCTTGAGAACATGATCCCTCACGGGTGTTCCCTCGATCATGGTGGTCGTCATCAAGTTTCTCATTGCCTCTTGCCTCGCAGCCCGATTCTGGTGTCCGAAAAGCTCCTTGAGATTGAGCATCATATCATAAGCATGGACAATGGCGATGTTTAGATGCCAAAATGTAACACCACGCCATCTCATCGGCCTTGATCCACTTCTTATAGCTCTCTCTCTCCATTTCCCTAGAATTATCTATAGGCTTGGGAGGGCACTCTTCGAGGAGTACATATTTGTATTCCTCAGCAGTCACGACAATGTCTAGATTCCTCTTCCAATCTACATAGTTGGGTCCAGTAAGTTTGTTCTCTTTCAGTATCACAGCAAGTGGGTTGAAAGTCATTTTGAAAGAAAACCTAAGAATCACATAAATCAAAACATTAGATTTCAAAAAATTATTGATTCCTCAAACAATAAAATTTTAAAATCAACCAACACCTCAAAACACCGAGAATATCGTATACCACAATAGTGTGGACGTATACGAATTCTACATTTGTATGAGGAGGTTTTACCCATTAATTTTACTATCTTGTCAACCTAACTTTTTGACAAGTAAAATTAATAGTTGGTTCCTCTTTGGCCCTACAAATAAAAGCAGTGACTCCGATGGGGAGGATAGTTATATTTGTATCTAAGTGTTCACCATTACTCAGTACCAAGGTAATTATCTCGGGTTATGTGCCTTACGATGGGCAAGTACACACGCTCCTTAATAATTTCCTATAACCATATTTGACCTAGTGATCCGCAAACAAATCCATTCAATATGGAGGAAGGCACTCAGAGCCGACGTGCAAGTTTGTTTGCATCACTTGTCAAATCGTAATGGAGCCCGCGGGAATTTATAAAAATATCCCTCTCCCACTTAGTAATTTAAAATTGAGGAATTTTCCTAGCCTACGACATGCATATCAAACAAAAAGCAATAAATATGAAAAATAAATTATTTTCCAACTATTATGGCTTTTGTCTTCAATATGACTCCCGTCGCATCGCCATCTCATCCGCTACTCCTACGCCATGTATGAGCCATCCGGAGATCCGAGCTGAGACTAAAACCTATTTTAATTTACATCCATCAATCCTATACTCCACAAGGGAGTGTACATGAAATCTAGATCGAAAGTAAAATAAAATAAAGAGCGGCTAAACAATGTCGTATTTAATTTACCAAAAACTAAATACTAGCCTCGTCAACCCCAAGGATTCAACAAAATAAATATTTACACACATACAATCACATACACACATATGACCATAATAGTCGGATCTTATGCCTGCAACCAAAGAGTTAAACTACGCATATCCTACTATTATCTGGCACATATAATATATGAAAAAGTGCATAAAAATTAACCGAATCCTAAACACACAAAATCGGAAACCTTGGCTCTAATACCAATTGAAGGGTTTTGCCCCGGAAGCTCTCCTACTAATTGTAGGGTTTTGCTTATAGAGTCCGTGAGGGGAAACTTCGCTTCCCACTTCACCTCGGTAGCTTCCTTCATGGCGATCCCTTCGATGTCCCCGGATTAAAAAAATTTAATCCTAGACAAAAGGGATTACCCAAACCACCAAGTCATCATCGTGCTATTCGTTTAGAGAGGTCACTTGAACAAACTAGTTGTTCAAGCGACCATCCTCTATTCTACGAGTAGCTGCGGAATAGACGATGTCCGGATCACCGGTTTTTGTGTTTATGCTCGGGATCCAAGTATTATTTCTCCATTTATAGATTTATAACATGCTTATAATTGAAAAACAAAAACAAGTAACAAACAAAAGAAGAAAGTAGAATAGGTATACCTCTCGATCTTCTAATGTATGACCTTCCTCCTTTTGGATGTTGTGTGGGCGACGATCCACCAAAAGTCGAAGCTCCTAGATCGCAAATCTTCCTTCCTTGCTCTTCCAAAGCAAGACGAAGAATAGAAACAAGGTTTTTCTCCACACTAGAAACAACCAACAAGGAACTAAAACTATCCTTGCCGCCGGCCAACTAGGTGAAGGAGAAGATGGTGGAAAACAACCAAGACACCAAGGGAAACCCTATATCTTCTTTCCACCACCTAAGGAGAGGGAGAAGTGAGCTTTTGGGTGCCGACCAAGGGCTGGGAAGGGCCTGGAAACCTCCTGGACGTTGGCCACAAGACAAGGAAGAAGAAAGGAAACCTTGCCTTATTTAGAGCCGCCCTAGCCTCCAAACCCTAACCCTAATCGAAATCCTATCTCAACTAGGATTCCCTTCTCTTGCCGCCCAAGCCTTGCTCTCCTTCAATTGTTGTTCACGCCAACCCCTTGACACCCTTTTATAGAGTTAGGGATAAGTCATGAATTAATCTCCACCATTGGTTCTAGGGATTTAATCTCAACCGTCGGATCTAGAGATTTAATCTCAACCGTCGGTTCTTAGAGATTTAATCTCTACCAATGGATCTTAGACTTTTGTTTCTATCCATTTGATCTAAGCATCATGAAGTGTTAATAGGATACATTAGGGACCATGAGGAGGAGTTGGGTCTTGGCCACCCATGGATCAAGCCCACATAAAGTCCGATCTACTAATGATGATCCAATCCACTAAAGGTTCTTCATTGATCTACCTCACCAACCCCCATATGATAATATGGGCTCCATATATTATTTGTACATTTTCTCCCCGTGTTTAAGATCTCGAATGTCCGTCGATTAATTAATTTATTAACCATTAATTAATCAACATCTAACTCCTTGAGTAGTACCACTCAACCTTTTCATCATGTCGGACCAAGTCCACCTGCAGGGTTTACATGATGAACCTTATGAGCTTCTCAAGGGGACATCATCATCCTAATATATAGGACACAATTTCCTCCTATAATCAATGGCACACCATATAAATAATATCATCTCCCAACTTACCGAGCCTATCGATTTAATTTATAAATCTCGTCCATTGGTAAATCAAAGAGATGACTACTAAGTATATGTGCCCGTTATTATATCGGGATTAAGAGCTTGTACTAAATAATATCTGAGTTCCGATTCGATTATGTAGTCAGCAATAAATCGAATCACCTCTAAGTTGGTCCTGCTCAATATACACAAAGTGCACTAGTGTGATTCTATGGTCAAGACAAACCAATACCAAATCACACTACAACCATTCCGATGGTTTGTCCAAAGCCATCTCGGTTGTGAGCCTTTGCTTATACTTTTCAAGGGGTCGATAACATGGTCTCCTGTGTGACACCACACACCATGTTATCTACAATGTAAAGTATTATACAATATTGCATAACCATAAAAATATGCAAACAATGATCATGTGATTCTTATTCCAAAATAAAGATGTTCATATAAAAGATAGACTTTTCAGTATACATCCCTACACTAGTGGTGGATGCCAATTCCTTGGATCCTCCCTAGTTAGTTGGAGTAGTAGGAAGCAACCTTGTGTTGCCCTATCCACCACCGAAGCCGAGTATGTGGCTATGGGTGGTTGTGTAGCTCAACTACTATGGATGAAACATACCTTGGAAGATTATGAGCTATCTTACTCCAACATGAAAGTATTTTGTGACAATGTGAGCACCATAAACTTGACCAAAAATCCCGTGCATCACTCTAGGACTAAGCACATTGAAGTAAAACATCACTTCATTAGAGATCATGTGGCTAAGGGGGACATTGAACTTAATTACATTGAATCCAAGTCCAACCTAGCCGACATATTTACCAAGGCTCTCCCCGAGGTAGAATTTTCATCACTTAGGAGAGAACTTGGAATGTGCTTGGTTGAGTAAAGGTATAAGTTTGCATGATCCTATAGAAATACTAGTATTTATACCTTTAAGCATCTCACAAAATACCTAAGAAACCATGATTTTTGTATTGAGCCACTTAGACAACATGTGAGATGTTAGGAAGATGGACTTGGTTCATCATGCTTGTTATGATGCATTACTATGGACCAAAGTGTCATCTAGAGACATTAATCCTTCATTGGACCAATCATTGGGAAGGCTTATACACAATTGATGGGCATATAGCTCCAAGAACATGATTGGAAATGTCAAATAAAACATATTTTAAACTATGTTTATCATATTTTGAAAAACAGTTTCTAAGTGAAACACAAAAGTGATACAAAGTTTGCCAAAACATTAGAACTTTTGTTGGTTTCCAAGTTTGTATCAATCTCGAAATATGTAAAACATATATTTTTCAAAATATTTTTCCTTGATAAAGTATGATTTCAGAAATGTGTACACAAAATTTCGTGATTTTTCGAGGTTTATGGAATTTCTGACGCATTTCTGAATTTGGGCTGAAAAGGCTGAAATTCGAACTTCAGGCGTAGCAGTCGACTGGTTCAGAAACCAGTCGACTGATACACTGTGTTTTCTGATAAATAGCTCCATTTTCTGATATTGAGTGTATCTTTGATCTCCTAAAAACTTTAGCATGATAATACTGAGTATAAACCTACTCTTAGAACTGTTTAATGCGGTGTTTTAGGGGGAGTTTCATAAGATGTATCTTTTGCATTTCCAAATTTACATTGTTGGTGCAAAGTTAGGATTTAAACCTTCAAATTGTTTGATAGACTTTTGCTCCACATGTATTTTACTCATCATGAACTATATCTTGGATTAAGGGGGAGCTAAATTTCAAATTCTATACCTTAGTTCAAGATTACAATGCTTTCAATTCTTCTATGAAATATATGATTTCTTCTCTTTTTGATGTATGTCAAAGGGGGAGAAGAAATGTTTAAGTTAGAATTGGATATATGATTATGTGACATGATTATGTGTATCTTTAAAAGACCTAACTTAAATGATTGCCAAACATCAAAAAAGGGGAGATTGTTGGTGCAACAATGCCCCAAGCATTTATATGTTTTGATGTTTGGATAATCATCTAAGTTAGAAAACAAATTGTGATCTAATGGTGAACATGATTAAGTGACAGGTAAAGGCAAAGTCCAAGTATGATCTTGGCAAGAGAAGTCCAAGGTAAAGGTTTGGCGGCATAAGACCAAGCATGTTGTCTTGGCGGCATTAAGTACAAACGGACCTTGGCAAAGGAAGTCCAAAGGCAAGTCTTGGCAGCGTAAGTCCAAGCATGTAGACTTGGCGGCGTAAAGTCCAAGCACGCCTTGGCAAAGGAAATCCAAGACATGACAAAACCAAAGGAAGCTCTTGGAAACAAAGCGCAAAGGATGAACAAGTCGCGGACTCGGAGGGATCCTGGAGGCGCAAGGCTTAAGGAAGAGCTAGAAGGTTGAGTCTAGGTCTAAGGGGTAAAATCAAGTATGAATTACTCATACTTGATGAGTATCAGTTGACTGATACTCATCAAGTCAACTGCTTTGGTCATGGCAGTCGACTGCTATTGCGATCAGTCGACTGCCAACAGTGGCAGTCACCTGATCAAGTTAAATACGGGAACAGAGTGGAGTCACACTCGACTGCGGCCTGTGATCACTCGACTGATCACTCCATCAGTCGACTGATGAGAATGTCGTTGGAGGAAACGACTCTGAATCCCGCAAATCCGGCTGTTCAGAAGTTGTTAATCACGTCGGCATTAGTCGACTGATCATGCTCCAACGGGAAAATCAGCCTTCTCTCTATAAAAAGAGGGTTGGTGGAGTTTTTTTGGGTTAATGCTCATTCTCTGATTATTCTCTCAATCCTCCACAAGTTTTCAAGCTTTCTAGTGTTTTTAAATCTCCTACTCCTCTCTCTAAGCTCAAGTTTCATTCTTTGTAAGAAGAGGAGGACTGTTGTAAAGGAAAGCTTCATAGTGATTTGATTAGGGTTGATCCACCTCAAGGATCATCGTGGAGTAGGAGCGCCATCTCCGAACCACATAAAAGAATTGTGTTAGCGTGTTTTTCATTTGTGTTATTCATATTTTTGTTGTGCTTCCGCTAATATTTTTGTAGAGAAGAAAAACGAGTTATTCACCCCCCCCTCTAGCTTCCAAACGATCACCAGCACTGAGCTCGGTAAGAGTAGGCAATTTTTCTTTCCTTGATTTGGATTAAATCTATTTGGTTGTGTGTCTCACTACCGGTAGCTCGAATCAGTGATTGGGGCTGGGATTTCAATCGGTGAGCAGGGGACGAGCAGGAGTGGATTGCCGGTGGAGATTGGAACTGGTAAGATAGACCTAACCTATTATTATCATCTGTTATGAGTTTTCAATTGGGTATTTAAGTTGCTTGTGATCGGATGGTTAGAGATTTGCTACTGTGATTTGGGGATAAATAGTGGATCGAAGTTGTAATTGGGTTTCTTTGATTAGGTTGTTGTTTGATTGGTGTTGGTTGTGGATGGAAGGGATGGGCATACCAGATTCGTGGGTGTTTGTCTTGCCTGATTTGTCTTCGTCCAGTGGTTTTCCAGGTTAGAGGATCGTTGTAGAACAAAGGGCAGCAACAGATCCGGTGAACTGAGCTGTGTAGATGATAGGATTGGCTGGAGAAAGGCAATTCGAGTATAACTCTATTTTCCTTTTTCCTTATTCTGTTTGTAGTGTTCCAGGGTTGTCGTGGAGTGAGGGGTATCCTGTTCGATGGGTTTGAGTTGGTTATGGAGGTTGATCGATTGTTGCAAATCGGTTAGATATAATCGGGGTGGTTAAAATGTATTTGGGAAAAGAATGTGAATATTAAACTGACATAATAATTAGTTCGTATAATTATCGGAGATTTATACTTAACTATAATTTGTTACTATCATGCAGGTTTGGGATACGAAGCAGGTTCGCGGCCGTGAGGATTATTCGAGCTTCGTATCAGGTGGGTAATATCTACCTGGTCCGCTAGTTTGATCGAATTCCAGTGCATGATTTGGGATATATGTTTATACCTATTTACCTTAAATCCACTCATGTTTAATCATGTGCTTGTACTTAGTCTTTGATCTTTGAGATATTGTTGTTAATTCATCATTCCTTTTATCTTGGATATGAATTGCAACCCTTCTTGTGTGTTAGCTGATATATATTCAGTTACATGCATGTGGTTATGGTCACTAGTGTGAACTTAGATTGGGTTACCGGGTTGCATCACTAGGTTGGGTGATGAGTCCAATTTATGGGGTCAGTTGTTGTACCGTACACATATTAGTGGGCTAGCTTGATGGATCTATTTATCTGTACATAGATAAATAGGTTGTGATTACGAATTAGTAGTCCTTGCATTGGTTGACTTTTGGTTGACTAGGACTCCCCGTGGGTTAGGGAGTGTTGCGAGGATTTGTGTGTGAGTTATACATCATTACATTGCATGCATGCTGACGACAGGGTCTCCCTTGTGGTTGAGACAGGTCGCTAGTCATCCTGCCTCCCCGGCCACTCAGGGTAGTGGTTGCAGGGTTGAGTGCAGAGCATTGTTGTGCGTACCATTCTCGACCACTATGGATGGTGGTAGCTGGAGATGCGCACTTGGCCACTGTGCGGAGTGGTAGTTAGCACACTCACCCACTATAGACGGTGGTCGTGTGATGTGCAGTTGTCCTGGGTGCGATGCTCATCTACTCATGGGTAGGGATGGACTGGCTAGCAGCAGGGACCCCCGTGTGAGTAGCATATAGCTCTATGGTGGCTAGCTACTATTACATACTACCCAACTCGGTCACTCGAGAGTGGTAGCGGCTGGAGTCGGGATAGTTGTCATGTCATGCCACCCTGGCCATACTAGGGTCGTGGTTGGACGGGTCCGCAGACATGGCCATGCATATGCATTGCTGATATATATGTATGCATGTATTCGATATATGTTTTACATATGCCTGTGAGATGCTGTATTTGTTTGCTGCATATGATTGTACATCATGCTACATACCTTTTGTATATTTTATATACCGTTGTGTATGTGTTGAGCATGAGTATGTATTGGTTAGACTATTGCATGCTATTTGGATTATGCTATGGTATACCTGTTCAGGATGTTATAGGTCATGTGGACGGCAGACCGTCAGGTATGTACATTATTTCATGTCAGTGGATTAGTTTAGTGTATGCTATGAGTATGACCGTATTTGTAGTTACTGGTTACTACATTTAGTATTGTATGTCTGATGGACTCATGTTACATACTTGTAGATCTCTATACCCTGTATGTTGTTCATGCACTTTCTATATATTACCCCTGAGTTTTATACTCACCACCCTGGACCCTGGGTTTCCTGTCGCCCAGGTGGTAGATAGAAGACTTCGGCATGGACTTGAAGCATCGCCACTTGATTCCATCCCCTGCTTTTCTGAGGGTTTTGTTTCCTATATCGCATGTATCTTCATATGGACTTCTATTGTTATTGGAGATCGTGGTGTGTTTTTCTTTTATGGTATTCAGTATGGGATTTTGTTTTAGTATGGACGGATATACCGATATATGTATGTTGTTGAGTTTATATTGCACATTGTGTTGTCTTCCGCTATTGATGTTATACATGTTCCATATTGTGTTATACTGGCTGCGACTATTTGTACCATATTGGAATTGTCATAAGGGGGTGTCGTCCGTTGGCCGGACAGAGTCTACCTCAGGTCGTGACATATTAAGACTTGAAGTGTGTCCTCGCTTTGATACCACTTGTTGATGATTAATTGACGTCACTAGAGGGGGTGAATAGCGATTTCTCATCGTTTGATGGATTCGATCACGTTCATGTTGTTCTCATCTACAAAATCATCATACACAATGGAATGTACAATACAAAATACAAATAGAAACACACAAGCACAATAAGGAAATATAACGTGGTTCGAAAATAGGGTTCCTACTCCATGAATCGTGCTCTAGTCAAGCTCTAGTGATGCACACCACCACAATCAAATTTCTCCTTCTCGGTGATACACCGGAGGTGGAGAAATCTCTTACAATGGAATACAATGGTAATAAACACAATACAACAAGTGTACTAATCAATACACAAACACAAGTAAAGAAAATTTTACATAAAGAACTTTTGATTGCTTGCTTGTTGATGGGATTCCCAAGACAATGGGATTCTGGGGATCTGGTCCTGCATCGAATATAATAAAATCCATATTTATCATGAAGTTCTCGACGACCACAGGCACATGTGCTAGCATGTCGATGGGTTCCTTGACTGAGTTGTCCCCCATACGAATACAAAGGTTCACTAGTTGGAGCCCATTCAGTCCCATCTTCAAATAGTATGTGTAGGGCATCACATTACTGATGACCCCAAGTCACACAGCGCTTCATCGAAGCTTTCCCTATAAATCAAGCATGGGATAACAAATTCACCTGGGTCCTCAAGCTGGGGTGGAATTTTATCTTCAATTTCGGTTTGGTCAGGTAGGGTGGAAACCATGGCTGCACACCACTTGGTGAATCTGGTTCTCTGTGCTACTCTCTCACTGCACACTCCTTCTTCCTTAACTTGACTCGGTGTGGGTAATGTTGGAGAGCTCTCCATAGATTGTGACACGGTTTGGGCTATCTGGGCAACCTATGTCTCCAACATCCTTGTGTGACTTGCAAGACCGTCAATTGTGGCCTTCATGTCTCTGAGTGACTCCTCTATTTTTTGATGTTGGCGATGAAACTCTTCATTGGCCTTCGTTTGGGTAGTAGTGAAGTCTTTCATCATCAATTCTAACCTAGACTTCTATGGTTACTGCTGCCCATTGCCCTGCTGCTGCCCATACCCTCATGATGGTTGGAAGTTTCCCGAGTTATTCCTGCAGGAAAAATTTGGATGGTTCCTCCATCCAGGATTGTAAGTACTAGAGTATGGGTTATTATCCTTTTAATTTCGATCACCAACTGCATCAACATGCTCAATCTGCACTTCTGATCTTCCTTGCCCTCAATAGTAGTTCTCCTGATACGCTGTTGCTCCTTCTTCAAAGTCAATGGTTGCACATGCAGATGCAGGATTTAAAGAGTCGAATCATATGTTAAGCGTGTCCATCCTCGCTGCTAGGTGATCCGCTAAGTTGATAGTATATCGTCCCACGGCAGGAGCTGGGTGACTACGTTCGGAAGCCCATTGATGGTGGTTCTGGGCCACCTCTTCTATCAACTCCTCTACTTCCTCGATAGTCTTGTTCATAAGTGCTCCTCCTGCGGTAGAATCGAGGGACATCTTTGTGGTGTACGTGATCCAATTATAGAAGATGTGGATCACCAGCCACCTTTCCAGTCCATGGTGGGGGCGTTGGTAAAGTAGCCTCTTATAGCAATCCCAAGCTTCGAATAGGGACTCCTCTTCCTTCTGACCGAAGCTTATGATTAGATGTCACATGTGAGCAATCTTGCTTGGTGGGAAGTATTTATTCAAGAATTGCTGCTCACATTGCTCGCATGTAGTAATGCTTCCTGAAGGCAGGGAGTGAAGTCATGCCTTAGCCTTATCCCGCAATGACAACGGGAATAGGCTTAGGCGGATCGTGTATGCAAGAACTCCATTTATCTTCATCGTCGAGTAGATTTCTAAAAATGTCTCCAGGTGTCGGTTCGGGTCTTCAGTCGCAACTCCCCCGAATTGACTCTGCTGAACCATGTGTATGAGTGTCTGCTTTAGCTCAAAGTTGTTTGCCAAAATGGACGGTCTAGCTATACTCACCCTAAATCCTCTAGCACTAGAGGCTGCATAATCACACAGAGGTCGGCTACCTATATTCACTTCGGATGTAGCTTGGTCCTCCATCCTCTTCTGTTCAACTCTCCGATGATGATAGGTTCGTTTGATTTCTAGATCGACCGGAATCAGGCCTTCCGATCCTTAGCGTCCAAGCATACGAAGAACCGAGCCACAAAATTAGGAGTATTTACCTAAGGTTTAGAAATAAGAAATAAACTAACCTTGCTAACTAAATCAAACAACCAATAAGAAAATGTAGAACTACTACTAAAATAAAATAAAAACTAAATCTAGATATGGAAAATCTAAAACTGAAGTAAATAAAGTAAAATAAAAAGAAAGTAAAGCAAGAAAATAAATCTAATTCTAAGTCCGATGCAATTATTCACTTCTTGATTCGATATTGAATCAATCAGTTCCCGACAACGGTACCAAAAACATGATGCACGCGAACACGACCTCAAATCTCATGACGGAGACCGTCGAGGACTCCAAATGCACGCTCACGCTCAATGCTCGCAAGTGAACGGATGTTGTCAAGTAATAAAAAATTTATCGATCCCACAGGGACTGAGATTCGAGTACCAATCTATTCGGTGGACGCTATTGTTCGGAAGTCAAATTTAATGGTGATGATTGCGAGTGTTGTCAGTGGTCCTAACTCAATATGGTGTCACACGGAGGAAGAAAAGGCTTGCTGCGAGTCTTTGGAAGAGATTCTACGATTTTGGTTTCGCTTGTGTGTCGCAAAATATATTATCAATTGGGCATTTTCTAAACGTCTAACTATGGCCTTGTGGAAGGGACATTATACACTCCCCAGATTAGCCTTCGCATCTATCGGGAGCTATCTCTACCTTACAAGGACGGGATATGCGGTACGAGGATGCCGAATCAATCCCTGTGGTGAATCGATTCCAATTCTGTCACACCCTTCTATCCACAGTTACAGGAGATGAGGTCAACCCCTAGGTTCCTCTTTAATTCCCCTAAATCTTAGATACGAGGGTTGTAACCCCTCATATCAGCTAAGCACAGTAGATATAAAACCAAAACATATAGTTATCGATCTAAACTAATACCAATTGCAAATACAAACTCAAGAATAGAATTTAATTTTTAATAACATGTTCTACGCACACAAACTACTCCCTAATCCTAGAATTGAATAAACTACTCCATAAATATGAGAGGAGAAACACAAAGCACGTTCATATTCGAATAAATAATAGATAACAGGCAAAGAATGGAAATTACAATGCAATATAATCTTCTCTGAGGCGTTAAAGTGCAGAACTTGGATCTCCGGTGGCCTTCCTCCTCCCCGTTGCAAGTTCTCGAAGCTTTTTAGGGCTTCGGAGTGTCGTCCTAGCCATCGTGCCCCCCTAGGAGATTATAGGCATCACGTCGGATCCTCGCAAAATATGGTAAAACCCTTGGTCGCGTCAAATTGCCTGGCCACCACACGGTCATGTGAAAACACACAATCAGGCCGTGTGTAAGGTTGTGGCGGCCATTTTCGAACCCTGGACATGGTCGTTGTTGGGTTTTCAGCACCGCGGCGAGTGTGTGTTCGAACATGTTTCGTAAACATATGCACAGCGGAAGAAATAAAAAGCATTAAATCTAATTTATTACAATACACACACTACACGCATGCATAGTACAACATGTGTAGACATAATCATTATTTCAAATTTTGCAATAAAAAAAAATTACTCAAGGTATACCTGACGTATCACGTGCAGCGGGAAAGGCATCAACCAGAGCAACTCTCGCTAGAATTTCCTCTATCCGTATCCACACCGAGTATCATTGGGATAGCTTCACAAAGCTACAAGCCTCGTCTTCGCAAAAGTCACTAGCCTTGTGTCGAAGACGATGTGATCGAGAGAGGATTACAATCCAAATCAAAATTCAAATTCAAAAATGAGTCCCCAAAACTCGCTTCTCTGGAGAGGTATTCGTTAATCGATTGGCGATCCGTCGTCCTCCACCCATGAGGATTATCGAAGATCGAATCCCCGGCAAGGTAGCCGCTGTCGGAACTCCAAACGTCGTTCAAACGATGCTCCAACACGAAGGGAGGAAGATGTCCAGAAATCTGGACAGCTTAGTAGAGGGGTTGCGCCAACCCAAAGAGGATGGTCGACTGCACCTTGGTCACCTGAGCCAAGGGAAGTCATCGGAGGGTCGTCGGAGGATCGCCGACAAGAGCTTGGACGCTGGCAGCAAGGTGGACGGTGGCACAAGGCTGGCGGCGTGGAGGCTTGGGCGGCGACAGCAAGCAAGGAGAAGAGAGGGTTGGGCGGCAAGACTAATTAGGTTTTCACAAAACCCTTAAGCCCTGTTTTTATAGAGAACATATTCTCCTAACGGTTATTGGTTCATAACCAAAAACCCATTAACCCGCTCCAATAACTTAAGTTAAAATAAACCGAACTGAGTTGGTCTATTTTAAGTTAAAAAAAATAGAACCAACTTTGGTTCATTCGTTTAAAACAAAACAAACCCCTCTGGTTTATTCTTCACCATTGGATTAGAACCAAACCAATTTGATTCATCCATCATGTCTTCATAAGACATGACCCATCCATGCTTCCATTGTGACTGAAACGATTTCATGCTCGATCCTTGTTTGGTCCAACCAAACCTAGTTTTCTCTTGGTCTGAGAATCTCATTCTCAAGCTTGTTTTAAATCCTTCAGATTACGCTCATTGTGCATGTGACCAATTAGGTTCTTGGTTTATGTTGGTCGTCTATAATTAACCACTAATTGTAGAACGATCATGAGTGACACCTAGTAGTACATCATGATCCCCAATTAACTGAAAGATCAATGGTTGATCCAGAACTATTTTTGAAACCATTTAGCAGCTACAATGAATCGTGCCCTGTTCCCTTCACACATCTTATACCCACTTGGTTCAGGACATGATCTATAGTATCAGTCCCCACTAGGTTGACTATGTCACACCTAGCCCAAGTATCATTTTCTCATCCTACGAATTCTAGTTACTGCACATGTATCCAAGAGTACCTTACTCTAAACATGTAATGCTTTGGCCAAAGACTTTAGTAACAATCCGACGAGAGGCCATGGGTATACATCTCCTCGCAAGGAGTGGTGAATCCTTTATAGGTTATTCAAACACCTTCGGTCACTTCGACTTATACCCAATCATCCCGAGTCCACATCTCCTCAGAGATGCTTGCTTAAGATGTCAAAGCATAAGTCTTCATGACCAAGATGACTTGAATACCACAAGTCAAAGAAACATCGCACTTAAGTTGCAGTGAGAACTTCATTGACATATCTATATATGCAGAGAACCATATGAAGTCTTACAGCTGGTCACTCCAATGAACTAGTTATCATAACTATCATCCACGATTAACTCCCGACATCACAATGTCTCCATCCAGTGAGAATCATCTACTTAGATACACCAAGGAGTATACCTCATGCTAGTCTCGACAGAATTGATGGTGTCCAAATCCATCAATTCATCGACTAGGGATAATTCCAATACATCACAATTACACATGTAGAGATACTCACTAGTTGTGATTCAATCACAAATTCTCTGATGTTGTGAATCGTATCGTGGAGATTCAGTAAATGAGTTTAAGATCTAATTAAATACATGAAAACATGTATACTCAAATAGTGAATCTTCATTTATCATATAAATAGTTCAAACATAAGGCAATTGCCTTAGGACATCTCTCATATATTACTAACAAACTCCCACTTGGCCTAATGCTAATCGCTACGGTATCCAATACCATAAGCTCTAACATGATCCTCAAACTTACTTTGAGGTAATGCCTTAGTTAAAGGATCCGCTAAGTTCCTTTCAGTGGGAATCTTCTCGATTTGTATTTTATACCTACTAATGATCTCTCTGATCAGATTATAGTGGCAAAGCACATGTTTGGATCATTGATGAGACCACATCAAGTTCAGAGATGAACTTCTTGATCCAAACCGCTTCCTTTGATGCTTCCGAAGCTGCAATATATTATGCCTCTGTAGTAGAATCCGCTACAGTATCTTGTTTGGAACTTTTCCAACTCACTATGCCCCCATTCAAGGTGAACACATACCCAGACTGAGACCTAGAATCATCCTTGCTTTCTGAAAGTTGGCATCCGTATACCTGCATATCACCATGTCCCCTTCTCCATATATTAGGAACACATCCTTAGTTATTCTTAAGTATTTAAGGATTGCCTTAACAGTCACCCAATGATCCATTCCTGGATCAGACTAGTATTTGTTCATGACACTCAGAGCATACGATACATCGGGCCTCGTATATAACATAACATGCATGATAGATCCTATTGCAGATGCATAGGGACTCTTACTCATGCAAATCCTCTCATCTTCTGTGCGCGGTCACATAGACTTCGAAAGGTGTATCACATGCCTGATGGGTAGGAAACCTTTCTTGGATCCCGACATGCTAAACCTCTTTAGCACTCGGTCTATATATGTAGATTGTGAAAGACCAAGCAATTGTTTCGATCTATCCCTATAGATCTTAATCTCGAGGATGTACGTTGCTTCTCGCAAGTCTTTCATGGAGAATGTCTTAGACAACCAAATTTTAACTGACTGTGTGATAGAAATATCGTTTCCTATAAGTAATATGTCATCGACATACAATACTAGGAAAATGACTGCACTCCCACTAACCTTCTTGTACACACAAGGTTCGTCCGAATTTTGTGAGAAATCAAACCTTTTTATTGTCTCATCAAAATGGATATTCCATTTCCTAGATGCTTGCTTCAGTCCATATATGGACCATCGCAATTTGCATACCTTGGTTTTATCAATCGATGTAAAACCCTCAGGCTATATCATATACACATCCTCGAGTAGGTTTCCATTAAGGAAAACTATTTTCACATCCATCTGTCATATCTCATAATCATAATGAGTCGTTATGGCCAGGTTCATCCGAATGGATTTAAGCATAGCAACAAGGGAATAGGTTTCATCATAATCAACACCTTGCTTTTGATGATATCCTTTCGCCACCAATCTAGCCTTATAGGTAATCACATTACCATCCATGTCAGTTTTCTTCTTAAAAACCCACTTGTACCCTATAGGCTTTATGCCTTCAGGTGGGTCAACCAAGTTGAAAACTTAGTTTTCATATATGGAATCCTTTTTCGACTTCATGGCGTCAAGCCACTTATCTCTTTCTGAAATTTTTAGAACTACTTCATAACTGGTAGGCTCCTCATCATCAATGAGTAACATGTCATTTGATTCACTTACAAGAAATCCATATCTCTCAGGAATATTGCATTTTCTACCAGATCTACGAAGATGTGGTGTCTCAATAGGTCCAACCGATGGCTCATCACTATGAGTTATTGGATGTGGTGCTTCACCAGGTATCTCATCAATGTCTATTTGAGTCTCTCGAGCCTCCTCAAGTTCAATGGCACTCCCACTATTTTCTTGCAAGAGAAACTCTTTCTCTAGAAACACAGCATGCCTTAAAACAAACACTCATAGGATGATAGAATTGGTAACCCTTTGTTTCCTTAGGGTATCCAATAAATAGACATTTATCAAACTTAGCATTCAATTTGTCTGATACAATCCACTTTACATAAGCAGGACAACTCCATATCTTCAAGTAACATACATGAGGTTTCTTACTATTCCATATCTCATATAGAGTAGTAGAGACTACCTTGGTTGGCATTCTGTTTAACAAGTAAATAGCTGTCTGAAGTGCATAGCCCTAAAAGGACTTGGGAAGATTTGCATGATTAATCATTGACCTGACCATGTCCAATATGTTGGTGCAGGGGCACTAGATAATCGAACATGTGTTTTGATTATGGCAAAGACACAAAGTTAAGTTTACATCGTTATCTCACGAACTAAATCGAGTGTGCAGAAAAGTACTAAAGCTGGAGCTGAAGGCTAGTGACACCCGGAGGAAGCTGCGGTGGTCGGGCGACACTCGAGTGACTTCGGAAGGAGCCGAAGGAATCGAGTGGAAGGTCGGAAGCGAGAGCTACAAGGTAAGTATCGAGGAAAGCTCGTGTGAGTGAGAGATTATAAGGTCGTGTCCTCTTTACGGGGATGACCGTAGGCGACGATCCAACTAAGACTTCTTGTGGAAGGTCAAGGTCGAGATCCGACGATTAGAAACCATCGTATTTATCATTTTTCGAGCTAACCTTTTACTGTAGGTAAGTGGCCAGGCTGGCAGTCGACTGCTGGACGTTGGGCAATCGACTGATGCTCATCAGTCGACTAATGGGAGGCATCAATCGACTGATGGCGATGAATCAGCCTTTGCGCTAGGTCAAAACGGATAACGTTTGACGCGGCCACTTCGTGATAAAATTTGGACAACTTCGTGATCTGTTCCAAAAAAAAGGAGACAAATTCAGAGGCCAAAATTTATAAAAGGAGGGGAGGATTCAAACTCCAAACATCATCAAGTTTATTCATCAAGTGCTCCTACAATGCCAACGCTCCAACACCGTCATAACGCCGACACGACAATAAGCTCAGATCTTCTTCGTCGACAGCAGCATCTAGTAATATATTTTAATATTGTATTCATTGTTTTTATTCGTAACGAGGTGAGGTAGGCTTGTTGCCTCATCCTCGTACTTTCGGATTTTGTGATCGTTGTCTCCTACCTCCAACGAGGAGGAGACGTTATAGTGCTTTGCCCTTCGTACGCGGTCTAGGACCGATAGGGCCTTGGAGTAGCAACCGCTGGGTTGTGAACCAAGTAAAATAAACGTGTCACTTTATTTTCCGCTGTGCTTACTCGTTTACTTGTGTCTCAATGAATGAATTCGAACGAAAGATTTACGATCGCTATTCACCCCCCCTCTAGCGACGCTTTTCGATCCAACACAATAAGGTTCGGTTACGCCTCTCAGATACACCATTATGCTAAGGTGTATATGGCGGAGTCCATTGAGACAATATACCATTGTCTCTTAGATAATCTAGAAACTCTTGACTTAAGTATTCACCACCTCGATATGATCGAAGTATTTTAATACTCTTGTCATGTTATTTCTCTACTTCATTTCTTAATTCTTTGAGCCTTTCAAAGGCTTCAGACTTGTGTTTAATCAAGAATACATACCCAAACCGTGAGTGATCATCGATGAAGGTAATGAAGTAGCTATAGCCTCCTAGAGCTTGAGTTGACATAGGTCTACATACTTCAGTATGTATTAGACCTAGCAACTCTCCCATCCATTCACCTTTTCCTGTAAAAGGTAACTTAGTCATCTTGCCTTTTAAGCATGATTCGAATGTATCGTATGAATCTAATTCAAACGATTCAAGAATTCCACATCGATGTAATTCAGAAATGTGTTTCTTGCTTGCATGGCCGAGACGACAATGCCACATGTAAGAGTTAATTGATTATCCTTTCGAGCACACTTGTTGCTCGCTTTGATATTGAAAATGTCACTGGATATTTCAAAAGTATAAAAACCATTGCTTAAAGTTTCAGTCTCATAAAGAACGTCATTCAAAGTTATGTAACAACAATTGTTACTAAATGTTAAATGGAACCCATTTCTATTTAAATAAGAAATAGAAATGATGTTCTTTATCAACGAAGGAACATAAAGGCAATTGTCTAGTTCTAAGACAAGTCCTGTAGGGAATTTCAACAAATACGTTTCGATGGCGAGTGCAGCAACCTTTGCTCCATTCCCAACATGTAAATTTAACTCTCCCTTTGTTGGGATGTATACTGAAAAGTCTATCTTTTGTATGAACATCTTTATTTTGAAATAAGAATCACATGATCATTGCTTGCATATTTTTATGGTTATGCATATTGTCTAATACATTACATTGTAGATAACATGGTGTGTGGTGTCACACGGGAGATCATGTTATCGGCTCCTTGTAGAGTATATGTATAGGCTCACAACCAAGATGGCTTTGGACAAACCATTGGTATGGTTGTAGTGTGATTTGGTATTTGTTTGTCTTGACCATAAAATCACACTAGTACACTTTGTGTGTATTGAGCAGGAACGACTTAGAGGTGATTTGATTTATTGCTGACTACATAATCGAATCAGACCTCAGATATTATATTGTACATACTCTTAATCCCGATATAATAACGGGCATATATACTTAGTAGTCATTTCTTTGATTTACCAATGGGCGAGATTTATAGATTAAATCAATAGACTCGGTAAGTTGAGAAATGATAATATTTATATGGTGTGTCAATTATAGGAGGAAACCGTGTCCTATATATTAGGATGATGATGTCCCCTTGAGGAGCTCATAAGGTTCATCATGTAAACGCTGCAGGTGGACTTGGTCCGGCATGATGAAAAGGTTGAGTGGTACTACTCATGGAGTTAGATGTTGATTAATTAATAGTCGGTAAATTAATTAATCGATGGACATTCGAGATCTTAAACTCAGGGAGAAAATGTACATATAATATATGGAGCCCATATTAACTTATGGGGATTGGTGAGGCAGATCAATGATAAACCTTTAGTGGATTGGATTACCATTAATGGATCGGACTTTATGTGGGCTTGATCCATTAGGTGGCCAAGATCCAACTCCTCCTCATGGTCCCTATTGTAGCCTATTAAAACCTCATGAAGCTTAGATCCAATGGATAGAAACAAAACTCTATATCCAAAGGTAGAGATTAAATCTCTAGATCCGACGATTGAGATTAAATCTCTTGATCCGACAGTTGAGATTAAATCCCGAGAACCAATGGTGGAGATTAAAATAAGGTTTATCCCTAACTCTATAAAAGGAGGGCAAGGGGTGGGTGGCAACTTGAATCCAACTATAGATAGGATTAGGGTTTTGGGCGGCAAGGCTTGGAGGCTAGGGTTTAGGGCTTGGCGGCACCAAATAAGGATGGTCTTTCCATTCTTCTTCTTCCCTCAAGGTGGCCAGCGACCTAGCTACCCTTTCCAGCCCCTGGTCGGCGTCCAAAGCAGCCCCTCTCCCTCTCTTTGGCCGGTAAAACCTAGGCTTAGGGTTCTCCCTTGGAGCTTTTGTCGACATTCACCTATTCTCCTCTTCCTTCTTGGCAGGCGGCAAGCTCCAACCTTGCAGTTTGGTGGTTGGTTGAAAGAAGGAAAAGAGTCTTGTTTCTATTCTTCCTCTTGCTCGAAACGAGCAAGGAAGGAAGATTGGTAATCTAGGAGCTTCAACTTTTGGTAGATCATCACCCACATGACATTCAAAAGAAGGAAGGTCATACAATAGAAGATCGAGAGGTATATCGATTCTCTATTTTCATTTGTTGCATGGTTATATTTTGTTTTTCAATTATATGCATGATATATGTTCTGTTTTGTGGATAATTATACTTGGACCCTGAACATAAACACAAAAGTCGGTGATCCGTACATCGTCTATTCCGTGGCTATTCGTGGAATAGAGGTTAGTCACTTGAACAACAAGTTTGTTCATGTGACTACTCTAAACGAATAGCACGACGATGACAAGGTTGCTTGGGCAATCCCTTGAAGGTTTTTTGTGATCAATCCGTGAGGGGAAACTTCGCTTCCCACTTCACCTTGGTTGTTTGTTCATGGCGATCCCATCGATGTCCCCGGATTAAAAAATTTAATCCTAGACAAAAGGGATTTCCCAAACAATCAAGTCATCGTCGTTCTATTCGTTTAGAGAGGTCACTTGAACAAACTCATTTTTCAAGCGACCAACCTCTATTCTACGAGTAGCCACGGAATAGATGATGTACGGATCGTTGGCTTTTGTATTTATGTTGGGGATCCAAGTATTATTTAGCCACAAAGAGAATATATCATGCTCATAATTGGAAAAACAAATACAAGCAAGTATCAAAAGAGAATAGAGAATCGGTATACCTCTCGATCTTCTAATGTATGACCTTTCTCCTTTCAGACGTCGTGTGGGCGACGATCTACCAATAGTTGAAGCTCCTAGATCACCAATCTTCCTTTCTTGCTCGTTCTGAGCAAGAGGAAGAATAGAAACAAAGTTCTATTCCTTCTTTCAACCAACCAACAACCTCCAAGGATGGAGCTTGCTGCCGGCCAAGAAGGAGGAGGAGATTATGGTGGAAACCGGCCAAGACACCAAGGGAAAGCCCTATATCTTGTTTCCACCACCTAAGGAGAAGGAGAAGAGGGTCTTTGTCCACCGACCAAAGGCTGGAAAGGGCTGGAGGGGCGCCGATAGGTTAAGGAAGGAGAAGAAGGCAAGGAAATCTTTCCTTATTAGGTGTCGCCCAAGCCCAAACCCTAACTCCTATCTCTTGTCGCCAACCTCCAAAACCCTAACTTCTCTTGATTAAAACTCCACGCCAACCCCTTGTCCTCCTTTTATAGAGTTAGGGATAAGCCTCCTTTTAATCTCCACCATTGGTTCTAGGGATTTAATCTCAACCGTCGGATCTAGAGATTTAATCTCAACCGTCGGATCTTAGAGATTTAATCTCTACCTTTGGATCTAGAGTTTTGTTTCTATCCATTGGTTCTAAGCTTCATGAGGGGTTAATAGGCTACATTAGGGACCATGAGGAGGAGTTGGATCTTGGCCACCCATGGATCAAGCCCACATAAAGACCGATCCATTAATGATAATCCAATCCACTAAAGGATTATCATTGATCTACCTCACCAACCCCCATAAGATAATATGGGCTCCATATATTATTTGTACATTTTCTCCTCGTGTTTAAGATCTTGAATGTCCGTCGATTAATTAATTTACAGACCATTAATTAATCAACATCTAACTCCATGAGTAGTACCACTCAACCTTTTCATCATGCCGGACCAAGTCCACCTGCAGGGTTTACATGATGAACCTTATGAGCTCCTCAAGGGGGCATCATCATCCTAATATATAGGACACGGTTTCCTCCTATAATTAATGGAACACCATATAAATAATATCATCTCCCAACTTACCGAGCCTATCGATTTAATCTATAAATCTCGCCCATTGGTAAATCAAAGAGATGACTACTAAGTATATGTGTTTGTTATTATATAGGGATTAAGAGCTCGTACAATATAATATCTGAGGTCCGATTCAATTATGTAGTCAGCAATAAATCGAATCACCTCTATGTCAGTTCTGCTCAATACACACAAAGTGCACTAGTGTGATTCTATGGTCAAGACAACCAATACAAAATCACACTACAACCATTCCGATGGTTTGTCCAAAGCCATCTCGATTGTGAGCCTTTACTTATACTTTACAAGGAGTCGATAACATGATCTCCCGTGTGACACCACACACCATGTTATCTACAATGTAATGTATTAGACAATATTTCATAACCATAAAAATGCAAACAATGATCATGTGATTCTTATTTCAAAATAAAAATGTTCATACAAAAGATAGACTTTTTAGTACACATCCCTACAATCTTCCACTTATACTAAAAGACTATGTTGTCCTCAAACTGCCATACATCTGATCCCCATTCCCTTCACATGCCTATCAAAAGCTCTTGCCGGAAGGGCCTTAGTGAAAGGATCTGCCAGGTTATCCTCCGATGCAATCTTGGCCACAACAACTTCTCCTCTCTTTACGATTTCTCGTATCAGGTGGTACTTGCGCTCTATGTGTTTACTAGCCTTATGGGCTCGTGGTTCCTTCGAGTTTGCAACTGCACCACTATTATCACAATAAATTGTGATAGTTTTGAGCAAACCAGGAATCACATCCAATGTAGGGATGTATACTGAAAAGTCTATCTTTTGTATGAACATCTTTATTTTGGAATAAGAATCACATGATCATTGTTTGCATATTTTTATGGTTATGCAATATTGTCTAATACTTTAAATTGTAGATAACATGGTGTGTGGTGTCACACAGGAGATCATGTTATCGACCCCTTGAAAAGTATAAGTAAAGGCTCACAACTGAGATGGCTTTAGACAAACCATCGGAATGGTTGTAGTGTGGTTTGGTGTTGGTTTGTCTTAACCATAGAATCACACTAGTGCACTTTGTGTGTATTGAGCAGGACCAACTTAGAAGTGATTCGATTTATTGCTGACTACATAATCAAATCGGACCTCAGATATTATTTAGTACATGCTCTTAATCCCGATATAATAACAGGCACATATACTTAGTACTCATCTCTTTGATTTACCAATGGGCGAGATTTATAGATTAAATCAATAGGTTCGGTAAGTTGGGAGATGATATTATTTATATGGTGTGCCGTTGATTATAGGAGGAAACCGTGTCATATATATTAGGATGATGATGTCCCCTTGAGAATCTCATAAGGTTCATCATGTAAACCTTCCAAGTGGACTTGGTCCGGCATGATGAAAAGGTTGAGTGGTACTACTCAAGGAGTTAGATGTTGATTAATTAATGGTCAGTAAATTAATTAATCGACGAATATTCGGGATCATAAACACGGGGAGAAAATTTGCAAATAATATATGGAGCTCATATTATCATATGGGGGTTGGTGAGGTAGATCAATGATGATCCTTTAGTGGATTGAATCATCGTTAGTGGATCGGACTTTATGTGAGCTTGATCCATGGGTGGCCAAGATCCAACTCCTCCTCATGGTCCCTAATGTAGCCTATTAACACCTCATGAAGCTTAGAACCAATGGATAGAAACAAAACTCTAGATCCAAAGGTAGAGATTAAATCTCTAAGATCCGACGGTTGAGATTAAATCTCTAGATCCGACGGTTGAGATTAAATCCCTAGAACCAATGGTGGAGATTAATTCATGACTTATCCCTAACTCTATAAAAGGAGGGCATGGGAGTTGGCGTGAACAACATGAAAGGAGAGCTAGGGTTTGGGCGGCAAGAAGGAATCCTAGTTGAGATAGGATTAGGGTTAGGGTTTGGAGGGTAGGGTGGCACCAAATAAGTAAGGTGATTGTTTCTTCTTCCTCCTCTTGTGGCCAGCGTCCAGATTGGTTTCCAGCCCCTTCCAGCCTTAGGCCGGCGCCCAAAAGGCCCTACTTTCTTCTCCTTAGGTGATGGAAACAAGATATAGGGCTTCCCTTGGTGTCTTGATTGTTTTCCATCATCTTCTCCACCTTCTAGTTGGCCGGCGGCAAGGAGATTGTGTGCTCCTTGTTGGTTGGTTTTAGGGAGGAGAAAAATCTTGTTTCTACTCTTCCTCTTGCTTTGGAAGAGCAAGGAAGGAAGATTTGTGATCTAGGAGCTTCGACTTTTGGTAGATCATCGCCCACATGACGTCCAAAAGGAGGAAGGTCATACATTAGAAGATCGAGAGGTATAACTATTCTTCTTTCTCCTTTTGTTACTTGCTTGTTTTTGTTTTTCAATTATAAGCATGTTATAAATCAGTAAATGGCTAAATAATACTTGGATCCCGAGAATAAACACAAAAACCGGCGATCCGGACATCGTCTATTCCGCGGCTACTCGTAGAATAGAGTATGGTCGCTTGAACAACTAGTTTGTTCAAGTGACCTCTCTAAACGAATAGCACGACGATGGCTTGGTGGTTTGGGCAATCCCTTTTGTCTAGGATTAAATTTTTTTAATCAGGGGACATCGAAGGGATCGCCATGTTAAGCTACCGAGGTGAAGTGGGAAGCGAAGTTTCCCCTCACGGACTCGATAAGCAAAACCCTTCATCCAAGTCCATCAGGAAGTTTCTGAGCCACACAGATTTCAAAAAATTATTGATTCCTCAAACAATAAAATTTTAAAATCAACCAACACCTCAAAACACCGAGAATATCGTATGCCACGATAGTGTGGACGTATACGAATTCTACATTTGTAAGAGGAGGTTTTTCCCATTAATTTTACTATATTGTCAACCTAACTTTTTGACAAGTAAAATTAATAGTTGGTTCCTCTTTGGCCCTACAAATAAAAGCAGTGACTCCGATGGGGAGGATACTTATATTTGTATCTAAGTGTTCACCATTACTCGGTACCAAGGTAATTATTGTTGGATCGAAGCGGATCGCTAGAGGGGGGTGAATAGCGATAAAAAATTTTCTTTTAAATCGTTCGATAGACAATTAAACGCAGCGGAAATGTAAATAAAAACTAAATGAGACAAATAGTTTTTTTACTTGGTTCGTAGCCTTCGGCTACTACTCCAAGGCCCTAACGGTCCTAGACCGTGTACGGAGGGCAATTCACTAAAACACTCCTCCTCGTTGGAGGTAGGAGTTTTACGATTACAAAAGCCTTCGAAGCAAAAAGATAGAGAGACAAACCCTCTCTTCTATTAAAGTAAAATGCAATGAAAAGCCTCGATTAAAAAGAATTGCAATATTGAAAGCAATAACAAATTAAGATTATACCAACAACTAAACAAAAGAAACTTTAAGCTAGGGTTGTTGGCAACACTTCGTTGTTGTAGAGTCGTCGGAGAGTTGCAGCGTAACGGAGGCTTGTGAGCACTTAGAATTGAGGATGAAACCCTAGGTTTAGCCCTCCTTTTATAGCCTTTAAGCCCCTCAACGAATGGGTCTTCAACCAATCACAAATGGCCACAAAACTCCTTGAAAAATGGTGATAAAGCTTGACTCCTCGAGGCTGATTTTTGACCACCGGTTGAACTGGCCGGTTGAACTGGCACCGGTTGAACTGGCCGGTTGAACTGATGGCCAGGATTTTTGACTACAATAAAGAGTTAGCTCAAAATATAAGTGGATTCGACGGCCACTTGTCGTCCAATCTCAACATAGACCTTCCATGGGAAGTCTTGGGTCGGATCGTCGCCTAAGATCATCCCCGTAAAGAGGATACGACCTCACTTACGCTCGCACACACGAGCTTACCTCGATACTTACGTGTCTCTTTTGCTTCCGGCCTTCCACTCGATTCCTTCGGCTCCCTCCGAAGTTACTCGAGTGTCGCCCGACCACCGCGGCTTCCTCCGGGTGTCGCTAGCCTTCAGCTCCAGCATTGAGACTTTTCTGCACACTTGATTTAGCTCGTGAGATAACAATATAAGCTTAACTTTATATCGTTTGCTATAATCAAAACTTAGGTTCGACTTAGGTGCCCACTGCACCAACAATCTCCCCCTTTTTGATTTATGGCAAACCCACATACAAAGTTAAGACAAAAATAAGTATGAGATTATGCATGAATGAGTAGGAGTATAAAAATTCTTTTTCAAGTGCTCCCCCTTGAGGAATCCTCCCCCTTGACCGAGGGTAAGTACTTGAGAAAGGGTTTTAACTCTCCCCCTTGATATTTGCTACTAAAAAAAAAGTAAGTAACCGAAATTACTTAATATTGGCCATAGTATTTAAAATAAGTTTTAAGTTAAGAAACCAAATGATTTCTTAACCTTGGCCTTTTGTTAAAAGTTAAATAAGTTTTCAAAACTTAAAGTTAACTTTTGGTTTAATTATGAAGTAAGAGTTAAGTTATCAAAAAAAATTTTTTTTTAACCCCTTAACTTTTGTCCTTTTTCTCCTTTTTCTCCCCCTTTTGCCATATATCGAAAAGAGTAAGGGGTGTGTGGAAAACAAAATAAATGTTAGATTTAAAGTCCAAGCATGTTCCACATTTTTATTTTTAAAAATAATATACTGAAAATAAGTTCATCTATAAAATGTTCGACTCATATTTGGCTTGATTGATATGAAGGATCAACCAGTCCTGGTCAGAGTCGGTTAGTATGTATGATTATACTCCGTGGTTCATAGCGATGCACTAGCTCTACATCTAGAACCAGAAGTAAGGTCCTAACATCTCACGCCCATCTACGTGGCTAAGTACACAAACACATTAGTCCTATGTGTTGTGAGATGTATTGGCTCCTTAAATCTATAGGTGCATGATATCTAAGGTATGTCCTATGCTAGTTCCATGAAAAAAAAGTAAGAAATAGTAGTAAGAAAATATAATTTGCAAGTTCCTATTCTATTACCCACATGCCTAATCTTCATCTCAAGAGACTAAATTCGGCTTCGGGTAGTGGTTTAGTAAATATGTCTGCTAGGTTAGACTTCGAGTCAACATATTCGAGTTGTATGGAGCCGTTGGCTACATGTTCTCGAATGAAATGGTGTTTTACCTCTATATGCTTTGTCCTTGAATGGCATATAGGGTTCTTAGTTAGATTTATCGAACTTATGTTGTCTACACAAATTTTAGTTTTGGTGAAGTCCAACCTAAAGTCTCGGAGAGTGTGCTTCATCCAAAGAAGCTGAGTTACACACTCACCCATCGCAACGTATTCGGCTTCGGTGGTAGATAAGGCAACACAATGTTGCTTCCTACTGCACCAACTCACTAGACTTGAGCCGAGTAGTTGACAACAACCACTCGTGCTCTTTCTATCGAGTTTACTACCGGCATAATCCGAATCGGAGTAGCCGATTAGTTCGAACTCCGTAGATCTAGGGTACCAAATACCAACGTTAAGTGTACCCTTAAGATATCTAAGGATACGCTTAACTAGGGTTAGGTGAGACTCCTTAGCACAGGTTTGAAACCTGGCGCACATACTTACTGCGAATAGGATGTCGGGTCGACTCGCAGTTAAGTATAGGAGACTTCCTATCGCGCTCCTATAGTACTTTAAGTCAATGGACTTACTTTCTAGGTCTTCTCCTATGTTAACATTAATCGCCATTGGGGTGTTTATTATCTTAGCGTCTTGCATTCCAAATCTTTTAATTAACTCCTTAGTGTATTTTTGTTGATATAGGTATATACCATCCTTAGTTTGTTTAATTTGTAGACCTAAAAAGAAACTTAACTCGCCTACCAAGTTCATTTCAAACTCACTTTCCATGAGTGAAACGAACTCGTTTAGTAAGGCTGAGTTAGAGGTTCCAAAAATTATATTGTCTACGTAAATTTGAGCTATGAATATTTCTTTACCTAAGGTTTTTACGAAGAGAGTTGGGTCAACTAAGCCTTGGTTAAACCCTTTTGACTTAAGATGGATTGAAAGTCTCTCGTACCAAGCTCGAGGATCTTGTTCAAGTCCATAGAGAGCTTTCTTAAGTTTTAGAACATGGTCGGGTTTATCTAGATTTTCGAATCCGGGGGGTTGGCTATCATAAACTTCTTCTTTAATGTATCCATTTAGGAATGCCGACTTAACATCCATTTGAAACAACTTAAATCCTCGATGTGCAGCATAAGCTAGCAACATTCGAATGGATTCGAGTCTAGCTACTGGGGCATAGGTTTCATCGTAATATAAGCCTTCGACTTGACTAAACCCTTTGGCGACTAACCTAGCCTTGTTTCTAACTACTTCACCTTTATCATCAAGCTTATTTCGAAACACCCACCTTGTTCCAATTATCATTTTGTCTTTAGGTGGTGGTACTAATTCCCACACTTCATTCCTAGTAAATTGAGCTAGCTCTTCTTGCATTGCAATAATCCAATCGGGATCAAGAAGAGCTTGTTCAATTGATTTGGGTTCTATCTTTGAAATTAAGGAAATTTGACTAAGGTTCCTATAGGATGCTCTAGTTCGAACTCCTAGATTAGGATCTCCTATCACTTGATCGATAGGGTGGTTAGTCTGAATCCTAGATTGGGTTGGGTTTGTGTCACCTAATGCTTGATCAATGGGGTGACTTGGTTGAACATTAGTTTGGTTGGAGTCATCTATCACTTGATCAATAGAGTGACTTGGTTGACTTAGGTTAGGATTAACACTAGAGCTGATCTCCGGATCGGGGTTAGGTTTAGTGTGAATCGGCTCGCTAATTAGGGTTACCGGGGGTTTTGTAGGTTCGTGTCCTTCATCGAACACTACATTAATGGTTTCCTCGACTCTAAGGGTGTCGTGGTTATATACTCTATAAGCTCTACTTGTAGTCGAGTATCCTAGAAAGATTCCGGTCGTGGTTTTGGATGTAAATTTCCCTAGGTAATCCTTAGTGTTTAGGATATGTACCTTACACCCAAATACCCTAAAGTACTTGATGTTAGGTATTTTATCGTGATAAATCTCATACGAGGTCTTAAGGTGCCTCTTTACCATAAGGATCCTATTCTGGACATAGCAAGCCGTGCTAACGGCTTCTGCCCAAAACCTATCGGGTAGGTCGTATTCGTTCAACATGGTCCTAGCGGCTTCTTGTAGAGTTCAGTTTTTCTGCTCCACTAGGCCATTTTGTTGAGGGGTCCTAGGGCAAGAGAATTCATGGTGGTATCTGTTTAGGTTACAGAAGTTGGTGAACCTTTGATTTTCGAATTCACCACCATGATCGCTTCTAAGTCTTTTAACCTTAAGGTTTTTTTGATTTTCGATTAATTTGAATAAATTGATTAATTGATCTAGGGTATCATTTTTATGTTTGATGAACCTAACCCAGGTAAACCTGGAGTTGTCGTCAATTATGACTAAGCAATATTGACTTTTATTGAGTGACTTGGCTCCATGTGAATCGAATAGATCCATATGCAGGAGCTCAAGTACACTTGAGGTTCGTTCTTGGTTAGTTAACTTGTGTTGTGTCCTAGGTTGTTTTTCTTGTTGACAAGCATTACAGATTTTATTAACCAAATTGTTGAGGTTGGGTAAGCGTCTGACCAAGCCACTCTGACTCATCTTGTGGACGAGTCTTGGGTGCGAGTGACCGAGTCGTCGGTGCCACAACCATGATTCCTCTTCCTGTGTCATAAGACATTTGGGTGAGGATTTGATTAAGTTAATTGTATAAATGTTATTTGGCCTAGTTCCTTTGAGTATTGTTTTAGCTGTTTCATTTGTTTTAATTACACATTCATTTTCTAAAAATAGGACCTTATAGTTATTGTCACATAATTGCCTTACGCTAAGCAGGTTATATTCAAAATTCTCTACAAGTAATACATTTTTAATAACAAAATTCGAGTTAAGCTCGATATCACCTGATCCGATGATTTTGAGCTTGCCGTTATTCCCAAAGGCTACCGATCCTTGTCGTTTGAATTGAAGCTTCGTGAATTTGAGTTGATCCCCGGTCATGTGTCGGGAGCAACCGCTGTCCAACATCCATTGATCCTACACACAAGGTGGTTGGATTGGATGTTAGATTATTATATTTTTTTTAAAAAAAATTGGTTGTAAATTGTTAAACCTAGGTCATCTCACCGGAGTCTATATGATCAAGCATGTTATACTTATGTGTTCTTTGTGAGATGACTTCCAATTAAGTTGATTAAGTGCATTTATGTTTAAGTAATGTTAGATTTGGATTTGACCCTAGGCTTGTCAAGTTTACCTTTGTAAGGGATCGAATGGCCGGCTAGAGGGGGGTGAATAGCCCTCGTTCGTTGGACATCGTATTTTGCTCGTCTACAAGACGTTAGCGCAAGCGGAATATACAAATATAAATAAAGACAAGCAAAATATACACAAGCAATACAAACACCGAGATGTAACGTGGTTCACGGCTACACCGCTAATCCACGGTCCGATTCATCCACGGTGAATCACTCCGCAATCTATCCACTAGATCTCTCCTTTGCACAAAGCTAGGTGGAGGTAACCTCTTTACAACAACACTCCTCTTACAAATATAATGAAAATAAGCTTGGGTAAGAGGATGGAAAGCTTTAGGGAACTTTGGGAGAGTATTGGAGTGTAAGCATTAGCCTCCCAAACCCTTACCCCCTTCCTTTTTATAGAGGAAGAGGGTTTCTTCCCGTTGACACAGGATTAGTCGACTGATGGCACCCATCAGTCGACTGGTCCCGTAGCCGTTGCCCAATAACGGCTGCTTTCCACGTTGGATACCATCCAGCGGATGCGCATCATCGGGATGACACCCATCGATCGGCGATGTCGATCGGATCGAGTCCTCCACGAGGTCGACTCCATTCTGTGCCCGTGCATAGTGACATCGATCGGCCGCCGTCCCTTAGCGATCGGTGATCGCCATCGATCGGCCCATGCGGCGATCGGTGATCAACTTGATTCAGCCACATTAAACCAGTCGATCGACCCATCGACTCAGAGCAGTCGACTGCCATAGCATGGCAGTCGACTGGTGTCGGGAAAACCCATCCGACACTTAGCCAAATGGCCAAGTTTCACCTAAGAGCTACCCCTTCCCGGGTTACAATCTCTCACTCTCATCCCATGGAGTCCCTCGCCTTCGAAGTTCTCTTCGTTCACGGCCACGTCCCTCGGCAGCATCAGGCGCACGGCTCTGCAATGCTCCTTCGCGTCTCTTGCCTCGAAGTCTACTTCCTCCGGCTTCACTCCAAGCTTCTCGTTCGGCGGTCCCTCGGATGCTCCAAGCGCATGGCTTCCGAATAGCAATCCTTCACCGACTCAAGGCCTGAGTGATGAGATGTGAAACTCGCCACGGCTCCATGTGCGAATTACTAAGTCCTGCACGACTTCAACGCACATATCAAGTCAACATAACACACTAACTTAAACCCTTTGCCATACCATCAAAACCATATTACGGCAAGAGATTACCCTAACAATCTCCCCCTTTTTGATGTGTGGCAATCCGTTTAAGTTAGGTAAACGCATTTGATATAAATTCTAAGGTAAAGAAAGCATGTAAACATAAACATGATATAGCAACATGCAACTCCCCCTTAATCCATGAAACTCTCTATGTAAATTTCTCTCCTATCATATATTTCTCCCCCTAAAATAATTAACTTAAACATAATTATTTCTCCCCCTTTGACACCATCAAAAAGATTAACACTAAGTTATAAACTCATGGCATCAAGTATAATGGAGGGAAATACCACAAGTTGATTTAAAATTGGATACCACTTGTTGGTTTAAAAACTGAATTCGGCCTTCACTGTTCTGATTTTCAGGCCATCAGTCGACTGGTTCAGATACCAGTCGACTGGCACGTGAATTTTGGGATTTTTTGATTTTCGGACCGAATTTCAGAAATGCATTAAAAATTTCAGAAAATTCAAAAAATCATGAAATTTGGGGAACACATTTCTTTTAAGTATATCTATCAGTGAAAAATATGTTTTCATGAAAAATCATTATATTTCCACGTATTTGCCAAAAATCCAAAAGCTTTAAAAACTACTAGGTTTTTGATCATAAGAGTATCCAATTTAACACCTAGTCATGCATCCAATTGTTTCAAAACATAAATACATGTATTTTAAAGTAAGAAATTGTTTTGAAAACATATGAAATATCCAACCATGATCTTTGGGCAATATGTCTATGAATTAAATATAAGCCTTCCCCATGATTGGTCTATTATTGCTATTTTGATACTTTAAATGACCATCTAAATGCCATAGACATTAGTGGACATTTGTATCATCCTAACATCTCACCCATGCTAAGTTTGCAATCAAGTTAGCCTATAGTGAGTGTGAGATGCATCCTAGGGGGTATTTGTATATACTTAACCAATATATTCATGCAATTCTATCAAGGTTAAGTATCAACCTAATAACCTACATGATCATAATGACATATATGATTTAATTTCACATTATGATCATGAAATACATGTTTTCATCAAATTATAATCATGCATTAGGTATTATATTATGATAATAAACAACGTATCACCTAAAGCATGATTTAAACCTATTTCTCATGATGATGTGCCCAATATCAAAATCATAAATCATGATTACAAACATACATAACAATTACATTAATCATCATGATTTAAGCAATATTATCTATTTATGGGTACGTTATCATCACCCAACACTATCTAAAAAATGTTGTCCCGTCATCCTAAGTCAACCACAATACGATATAGGTCAAGTCCATATGGTTGACTACCCTAGGGGTTTTCTAACCCTTAAGGATGGATTTTGGAACCCAAAATAAGTTCTTGCCTATTGGGTTCACTAAGTACTCCTTGGGGATCCATTTTCTAGCTATTACCTTATTCTTATCTTGTCCCCTAGATATTAGGCATTTGTAGGCCTTTTCATTTTTCTTTTCCTTATATCCTAGGCCTTTCTTATTGAAGCTTGCCCTTTGGCTCCCTATGATCATGTTCAATGTGTTGGAGCCAATAGTGAATTTTCCTAGGGCTTTTGTTAAATAATCTACCTTTTTCCTTAATGCCCTATTTTCCTCTATGCATGCATCATCAACATCCAAAGGTATATAGTCATGTGAACATGCATCATCATGGCAAGAAGAGGTATCATTATTATTTAAGCATGCATTTTCTAGCTTATTTTCTAAGTCCTTAATTTGATTAAGCATGCTTTTATTTTTCTTTTTCATTCCAAATAAGTCCTTAGTTAAACTAGAAATTATGGAAACTATTTTCTTAGGAGAAGCTTTCGTTACCATAGTTTCCATATCTTCTTCTTCTTCGGATGATGAGGAGGATGTAGAAGCTCCCCCTTCATTTGAGCTCTCCCCACTTGTGCTTGATTCTTCATTTGAGGTGGAGGATGAGTAATCCGAGTCATGAAGAGCCATTAGTGCTAGGTTGGAGTAGACATGCTCTTCTTCTTCGGATGAGGATGAGGAAGAAGCAACTTCATCCCATGTCTTTGCTTTGAATGCCATGGCTTTCCCCTTTTCCTTGGCCTTCTTCTCCTCTTTCTTCTTGCTCCCCTTCTTCTTCTTCTTTTCTTCCTTCTTTTTCTTCTCTTCCTTGTTCTTGTTTAGGAGGGGACAATTATCCCTTATATGTCCTTCCCCTTGGCAATTATAGCATATGACCTTCCCCCTTGGTCTTCTATTCCTATCATGAGATTTATCAAATCTAAAATTCTTAAATGCACGCCTTACCTTCCTTACCATGTAGGCTTCTTCCGTGCTATCCATGGAGGAGGTAGAGGCTTCATCGGATGAGGAGGAGAGGATTTCCATCTTCTTTTTCCCTTTGTTGGCCATCAAGGCTACTCCCCTTGAAGTTTGGACTCTAGGCTCTTCTTGTATCCCTTCAAGCCTTGTCTCATGAAGCTCCATGGTTGAAAAGAATTCCTCCAAGGTGCTCACTTCTAGGTTCTTGGAGATGTAAAATGAGTCCACCATGGAGCTCCATCTTGAGGACCGGGGAAAGGCATCTATGGCCTTCATTACCATATCCCGGTTGGAGAGCTTCTCTCCTACACTCGTTATCCCAATTAATATCTCTTTAATTCTAGAATGTAGGGAAGTTACCTTTTCTCCCTTTTCAAGCTTAATATTTGATAGTTGGGAGCGGAGGAGATCTCTTCTCGCTAGCTTGGCTTCCGAAGTGCCTTCATGAAGTTCAACCAATCTCTTCCACATCTCTTTGGCACTTGAGCACTCCCCTATTCTATTTACTTCTTGTTGAGGAAGCACATTGTAGAGGTGGTGCTTGGCCTTTGAATTTGCCAAATACTCCTCTCTTTGTCTTTTGCTCCATCTCGATTTCTCCAATGGCTCCCCATCCTCGTTCCTAGGCAACTCGAAACCGTTTTCCATTATTAATAGAATTTCAAAGTCGGTTTCGAAGAATACCTCCATTCGCTTCTTCCACAAAGTGAATTCGCCATCGAACTTCGGTGGATGGATGTTTGAGCCGGCCATTTTGATGTAGAGCTTGTTGCGGCGGTTAGTCCGGTGACAAGCAACCTTGCTCTGATACCACTTGTAAGGGATCGAATGGCCGGCTAGAGGGGGGTGAATAGCCCTCGTTCGTTGGACGTCGTATTTTGCTCGTCTACAAGACGTTAGCGCAAGCGGAATATACAAATATAAATAAAGACAAGCAAAATATACACAAGCAATACAAACACCGAGATGTAACGGGGTTAACGGCTACGCCGCTAATCCACGGTCCGATTTGTCCACGGTGAATCACTCCGCAATCTATCCACTAGATCTCTCCTTTGCACAAAGCTAGGTGGAGGTAACCTCTTTACAACAACACTCCTCTTACAAATATAATGAAAATAAGCTTGGGTAAGAGGATGGAAAGCTTTAGAGAACATTGGGAGAGTATTAGAGTGTAAGCATTAGCCTCCCAAACCCTTACCCCCTTCCTTTTTATAGAGGAAGAGGGTTTCTTCCCGTTGACACAGGATCAGTCGACTGATGGCACCCATCAGTCGACTGGTCCCATAGCCGTTGCCCAATAACGACTGCTTTCCACGTTGGATACCATCCAACGGTACTGGCATCAGTCGACTGATGACACCCATCAGTCGACTGATGTCGATCAGTCGAGTCCTCCACGAGGTCGACTCCATTCTGTGCCGCAGCGGTGACATCGATCGACCGCCGTCCCTTGGCGGTCGATCGATCAACCCATCGATTATTTGCCCATGCCGTGATCGGTGATCAACTTGATTCATCCACATTAAACCAGTCGATCGACCCATCAACTCAGAGCAGTCGACTGCCATAGCATGGCAATCGACTGGTGTCGGGAAAACCCATCCGACACTTGGCCAAATGGCCAAGTTTCACCTAAGAGCTACCCCTTCCCGGGTTACAATCGCTCACTCTCATCCCTCGGAGTCCCTCTCCTTCGAAGTTCTCTTCGTTCGCGGCCACGTCCCTCGGCAGCATCAGGCGCACGGCTCTGCAATGCTCCTTCGCGTCTCTTTCCTCGAAGTCTACTTCCTCCGGCTTCACTCCAAGCTTCTCGTCCGGCGGTCCCTCGGATGCTCCAAGCGCACGGCTTCCGCAAAGCAATCCTTCACCGACTCAAGGCCCGAGTGATGAGATGTGAAACTCGCCACGGCTCCATGTGCGAATTACTAAGTCCTGCACGACTTCAACGCACATATCAAGTCAACATAACACACTAACTTAAACCCTTTGCCATACCATCAAAACCATATTACGACAAGAGATTGCCCTAACAACCTTTTCAAGATCATGGCTTCCAGGTCATGGCGAGGCACAGGGGCCTTCTTTTATCGGATCATCGACCACTTCCTTAGACAAAGCCATTTTCAAGAAAATGATGACTTGACTCACCTAAAATTATTTCCTCATCTAACTAGTTATTTTTGAAAAGAGGCTCCCCGAGGCTCAATCTTTTCGAAGAATTTTAGTTGGTTATTTGAAAAGAGGCTCCCCGAGGCTCAATCTTTTCGAAGGATTTTAGTTGGTTATTTACGTGTTCTAAGTGAGTTCACGAAAGAAAAAAACAAAAAAAAATCTAAGCATGCAATTTCTAAGTTAAAACACAAACATGTTTTGTACTGGCTCCCCCTAGACCGTTGAATCGGTTCGGTCTATCCACATAGTGGATTTGGTCCTTGGTAACCCAGTACAAGTTGGATCCGAGAGTTGAAATCAAAGTGGTCTTAGGGACCCATGCTTGGACACATTTTTTATGTCTACTTACGATTGACATATACGACTTATTGGTCATGTTTGAGCTAAACCCTAGTCCGGCCTTGTTGTACACGGCCCTTTGCGATCCAAGTAGGAGGTCAAGTCCTTTGGATCCCAAAGTAAACCTTTCCAACGTATTCCTAAGATCTTCGACTTGACTTTTCAAGAGTGAGTTCTCAACTTTGAGTTTTTCAACCCGAGTTGAGTCCTTCTCTTGAACTCGACTAGTCTAAGAGGTAGGGAGACCTCGTGTTTGAGGAGTTTAACTTCCTCAACCAGGGTCTCGACCTTGGACTCGAACTTAGCTAACTTCCTAGACAAAAACCTAACCGTATTATGTAAAGTATTAAATAAGGTTCGACTCACCTTAAGGGTATCTTTTGAACCGGATGCGTATCCGTGGCTTGACTTGAAGGTAGCTTCGTAGTCTGAGTCATCCTCAGGTTCTGACTCAAGTTCAGGTTCGGTCTCCGTATCGGACTCAATCGATTTCGCCATGAAGACGTGGTCTTCGTCTTCTTCGGATGACACTTCTTCCCATGTCGCATTGAGGGCCTTCTTGTGCTTAGGTGCTTGGTGGTTGAGCTTGGGGCACTCGGACTTTATATGTCCAAACCTGTTACACTCATAACACTTAATATTAGAACTTTTAGGCTTACCTTGGTTGGGTCGAGTTGTGGTTCGCTTTCGTCCCTTGGCTATCCTTTGAGCTAGGTTCATTAGTTCGATAGTCAATTCCGGGTCAACTTCTTCTTCGGACTCATCTTCCTCCTCGGTTGGTGGTGGCTTGCTTGCGATTTTCTTCTTCTTTGAACCTGCAAACAAGGCTATACCCCTCTCGGGCTCCAAGTTGGACTGCTCATGTAATTCAAAATCCGAAAAGAGTTCATCTAATCTAAGTTTAGAAAGGTCCTTGGAGACCTTGTAGGCATCGACCATGGATGCCCACAAGGTAGTCCTCGGAAAAGAGTTTAGAACATACCTTATAAGGTCGTGGTTTTCGACCTTTTGCCCGATTGCGTGTAGGTTGTTGACTATGTCTTGGACACGGGCGTGGAGTTGCGTCGCGGACTCGTGTTCCTGCATTTTTAGTGTGTACAATTTATTGAACAACAAATCACATTTGCAAACCTTAGCTTGATCCGATCCTTCGTGTAACTCGATCAGCTTTGTCCAAAGGTCCTTTGCGCTAATGAAGGGGCCGACGCGATTTAACTCCTCCTTGGACAAGCCGCATTGGAGGATTTGTGTTGCCTTGGCGTCGGCTTCAACTTGTCATTTTGTCGCAATGGTCCATTGATCATAATCCAAGGAGTCACCCACTTCATTAGTCGGAAGTGTGAAACCCGTTTGGATTATGATCCACATCTCGATTTGGGTTTTGAGAAAGCATTCCATTCGACCCTTCCAATAACGGAAGTCATCTCCATTGTAAAATGGAGGTCGGACGGTGCTAAAACCCTCGAGATGGGCCA
Organism: Wurfbainia villosa; assembly: GCA_025175895.1. Taxonomy (NCBI): domain Eukaryota; kingdom Viridiplantae; phylum Streptophyta; class Magnoliopsida; order Zingiberales; family Zingiberaceae; genus Wurfbainia; species Wurfbainia villosa. The sequence goes on along the minus strand of CM045992.1, from coordinate 27,909,552 downwards.
TTAGAACAAAAGACAAAAAGGGACGAAGACGAAGAAACTAGCAATGACAAAAACACAAAACAAGGTACCAAGACTCGGGTCTTGGATTAGTAGTGCGGGAGTAAATTTAACAAAGCGAAATAAATCAGAAATAAACAGAAATAAAAGAAAAATAAATCTGTGAAAAATGGCTAGATTGGTGGTTTCACCAAATCTTAGCAACCCCCGGCTCTGATACCAATTATTGGATCGAAGCGGATCGCTAGAGAGGGGGTGAATAGCGATAAAAACTTTTCTTTTAAATCGTTCGATAGACAATTAAACGCAGCGGAAATGTAAATAAAAACTAAATGAGACAAATAGTTTTTTTACTTGGTTCGTAGCCTTCGGCTACTACTCCAAGGCCCTAACGGTCCTAGACCTTGTACGGAGGGCAATTCACTAAAACACTCCTCCTCTTTGGAGGTAGGAGTTTTACGATTACAAAAGCCTTCGAAGCAAAAAGATAGAGAGACAAACCCTCTCTTCTATTAAAGTAAAATGCAACGAAAAGCCTCGATTAAAAAGAATTGCAATATTGAAAGCAATAACAAATTAAGATTATACCAACAACTAAACAAAAGAAACTTTAAGCTAGGGTTGTTGGCAGCACTTCATTGTTGTAGAGTCGTCGGAGAGTTGCAGCGTAACGGAGGCTTTTGAGCACTTAGAATTGAGGATGAAACCCTAGGTTTAGCCCTCCTTTTATAGCCTTTAAGCCCCAAAACGAATGGGTCTTCAACCAATCACAAATGGGCACAAAACTCCTTGAAAAATGGTGATAAAGCTTGACTCCTCGAGGCTGATTTTTGACCACCGGTTGAACTGGCCGGTTGAACTGATGGCCAGGATTTTTGACTACAATAAAGAGTTAGCTCAAAATATAAGTGGATTCGACGGCCACTTGCCGTCCGATCTCAACATAGACCTTCTATGGGAAGTCTTGGGTCGGATCGTCGCCTAAGATCATCCCCGTAAAGAGGATACGACCTCACTTACGCTCGCACACACGAGCTTACCTCGATACTTACGTGTCGCTTTTGCTTCCGGCCTTCCACTCGATTCCTTCGGCTCCCTCCGAAGTAACTCGAGTGTCGCCCGACCACCGTGGCTTCCTCCGGGTGTCGCTAGCCTTCAGCTCCAGCATTGAGACTTTTCTGCACACTTGATTTAGCTCGTGAGATAACAATATAAGCTTAACTTTATATCGTTTGCTATAATCAAAACTTAGGTTCGACTTAGGTGCTCACTGCACCAACAATTATCTCTGGTTATGTGCCTTCCGATGGTGAAGTGCACACGTTCCTTAATAATTCCCTATAACCATATTTGACCTTGTGATCCACAAACAAACTCATCTGATGGGGAGGAAGGCACTCAGAGCCGACGCGCAAGTTTGTTTGCATCACTTGTCAAATCGTAATGGAGGCTGTGGGAATTTATAAAAATATCCCTCTCCCACTTAGTAATTTGAAATTGAGGAATTTTCCTAGCCTATGACATGCATATCAAACAAAAAGCAATAAATATGAAAAATAAATTATTTTCCAACTATTATGGTTTTTGTCTTCAATATGTCTCTCGTCGCATCGCCTTCTCGTCCGCTCCTCCTACGCCATGTACGAGCCATCCGGAGATCCGACCCGAGACTAAAACCTATTTTAATTTACATCCATCGATCCTATACTCCACGAGAGAGTGTACATGAAATCTAGATTGAAAGTAAACTAAAATAAAGAATGGCTAAACAATGTCGTATCTAATTTACAAAAAATCAAATACTAGCCTCGTCAACCCCGAGGATTTAACAAAATATACACATACAATCACATACACACATATGGCCATAATAGTCGGATCTTATGTCTGCAACCAAAGAGTTAAACTACGCATATCCTACTATTATCCGACACATATAATATATGAAAAGTGCATAAAATTAACCGAATCCTAAACACACAAAATCAGAAACCTTGGCTCTGATACCAATTGTAGGTTTTTTGTGATCAATCCATGAGGGGAAACTTCGCTTCCCACTTCACCTTGGTTGTTTATTCATGGCGATCCCATCGATGTCCCCGGATTAAAAAATTTAATCCTAGACAAAAGGGATTGCCCAAACAATCAAGTCATCATCGTGCTATTCGTTTAGAGAGGTCACTTTAACAAACTCGTTGTTCAAGCGACCAACCTCTATTCTATGAGTAGCCGCGGAATAGATGATATATGGATCGCCGACTTTTATATTTATGTTCGGGATCCAAGTATTATTTAGCCACAAACAGAATATATCATGCTCATAATTGGAAAAACAAATACAAGCAAGTAACAAAAGAGAATAGAGAATCGGTATACCTCTCGATCTTCTAATGTATGACCTTCCTCCTTTCGGACGTTGTGTGGGCGACGATCTACCAAAAGTTGAAACTCCTAGATCGCCAATCTTCCTTCCTTGCTCGTTCTGAGCAAGAGGAAGAATAGAAACAAAGCTCTATTCCTTCTTTCAACCAACCAACAACCTCCAAGGATGGAGCTTGTCGCCGGCCAAGAAGGAGGAGGAGATTATGGTGGAAACCGGCCAAGACACCAAGGGAAAGCCCTATATCTTGTTTCCACCACCTAAGTAGAAGGAGAAGAGGGTATTTAGCCATTGGCCAATGGCTAGAAAGGGTTGGAGGGGCGCCGACAGCTTGAGGAAGGAGAAGAAGGCAAGGAAATCTTTCCTTATTAGGTGTCACCCAAGCTCAAACCCTAGCTCCTATCTCTTGCCGCCAACCTCCAAAACCCTAACTTCTCTTGATTAAAACTCCACGCCAATACCTTGTCCTCCTTTTATAGAGTTAGGGATAAGCCTCCTTTTAATCTCCACCATTGGTTCTAGGGATTTAATCTCAACCGTCGGATCTAGAGATTTAATCTCAATCGTTGGATCTTAGAGATTTAATCTATACCTTTGGATCTAGAGTTTTGTTTCTATCCATTTGATATAAGCTTCATGAGGTGTTAATATGCTACATTAGGGACCATGAGGAGGAGTTGGATCTTGGCCACCCATGGATCAAGCCCACATAAAGTCCGATCCATTAATGATAATCCAATCCACTAAAGGATTATCATTGATCTACCTCACCAACCCCCATAAGATAATATGGGCTCCATATATTATTTGTACATTTTCTCCCCGTGTTCAAGATCTCGAATATCCAGTGATTAATTAATTTACTGACCATTAATTAATCAACATCTAACTCCATGAGTAGTACCACTCAACTTTTTCATCATGCCGGACCAAGTCCACCTGCAGGGTTTACATGATGAACCTTATGAGCTCCTCAAGGGGACATCATCATCCTAATATATAGGACACGATTTCCTCCTATAATCAACGGCACACCATATAAATAATATCATCCCCCAACTTACCGAGCCCATCGATTTAATCTATAAATCTCGCCCATTGGTAAATCAAAGAGATGACTACTAAGTGTATGTGTCCGTTATTATATTGGGATTAAGAGCACGTACAATATAATATCTGAGGTCTGATTCGATTATGTAGTCAGCAATAAATCGAATCACCTCTAAGTCGGTCTTGCTCAATACACACAAAGTGCACTAGTGTGATTCTTTGGTCAAGACAACAAATACCAAATCACACTACAACCATTTCGATGGTTTGTCCAAAGTCATCTCGGTTGTGAGCATTTACTTATACTTTACAAGGAGCCGATAACATGATCTCCCATATGACACCACACATCATGTTATCTACAATGTAATGTATTAGACAATATTGCATAACCATAAAAATGCAAACAATGATCATGTGATTCTTATTTCAAAATAAAGATGTTAATACAAAAGATAGACTTTTCAGTATACATCCCTACATCCCACTTGTCAAGGATAAATTTTTTTTATCCAGTGACATAGAAGGGATCACCGTGAACAAGCGACTAAGTCGAGAGGGGAAGCGAAGTTTCCCCTCACGGACTCAATCCATCAATTGGTATTAGAGCCACAGTTTCCGATTTTGTGTGTTTAGGATTCGGTTACTCTTATGCATTTTTTCATATATTATATGTGTCGGATAATAGTAGGATATGCGTAGGTTAACTCTTTGGTTGCAGGCATAAGATCCGACTATTATGGCCATATGTGTGTATGTGATTGTATGTGTGTAATAGTATATTTTTGTTGAATCCTCGGGGTTGACGAGGCTAGTATTTAATTTTTTGTAAATTAGATATGGCATTGTTTAGCAACTCTTTTTATTTTAGTTTACTTTCGATCTAGATTTCAAGTACACTCCCTCGTGGAGTATAGGATCGATGGATGTAAATTAAAATAGGTTTTAGTCTCGGCTTGGATCTCAGATGGCTCGTACATGGCATAGGAGGAGCGGACGAGATGCGATGCGACATGAGACATATTGAAGACAAAAGCCATAATAGTTGGAAAATAATTTATTTTTCATATTTATTGTTTATTGTTTGATATGCATGTCGTAGGCTAGAAAATTCTTCAATTTCAAATTACTAAGTGGGAGAGGGATATTTTTATAAATTCCCATGGCCTCCATTACGATTTGACAAGTGATGCAAACAAACTTGCACGTCGGTTATGAGTGCCTTCCTCCCCATCGGATGAGTTTGTTTGCAGATCACAAGGTCAAATATGGTTATAGGAAATTATTAAGGAGCGTGTGTACTTCCCCATCGGAAGACACATAACCCGAGATAATTACCTTGGTACCAAGTAATGGTGAACACTTAGATACAAATATAAGTATCCTCCCCATTGGAGTCACTGCTTTTATTTGTAGGGCCAAAGAGGAACCAACTATTAATTTTACTTGTCAAAAAGTTAGGTTGACAAGATAGTAAAATTAATAGGTAAAACCTCCTCTTACAAATGTAGAATTCGTATACGTCCACACTATCGTGGCATACGATATTCTCGATGTTTTGAGGTGTTGGTTGATTTTAAAATTTTATTGTTTGAGGAATCAATAATTTTTTGAAATCTAATGTTTTGATCTATGTGATTCTTAGGTTTTCTTTCAAAATGACTTTCAACCCTCTTGCTGTGATACTGAAAGAGAATAAACTTACTCGACCCAACTATGTTGATTGGAAGAGGAATCTTTACATTGTCTTGACTGCTGAGGAATACAAATATGTACTCCTCGAAGAATGCCCTCCTAAGCCTGCGTATGATTCTGGGGAAAAGGAGAGATAGAGTTATAAGAAGTGGATCAAGGCCGATGAGATTGCGCGGTGTTACATTTTGGCATCTATGTCAAATGTACTGCAACATCAGCATCAAGCCATGCCCACTTCTTATGACATGATGCTCAATCTCAAAGAGCTTTTCGAACACCAGAATCGTGCTACAAGGCAGGAAGCCATGAGGAACTTGATGAGGACCACCATGATCGAGGGAACACCCATGAGGGATCATGTTCTCAAGATGATGGCTCATTTGAATGAGTTGGAAGTCCACGGAGCTGAGATCGATGGGGAAACCCAGGTCGATATCCTTCTCCAGTGTCTACCTAAGAGTTTTGAGAAATTTTGCCTGAACTACAAAATGAACAAGAGGTTGTATTCGTTGGCGGATCTTCTGACAGAACTCCAGGCGGCATAGGGACTATTTCGTCAGAGTGCTCAGGCGCATGCCATGGTGACCCAAAAGGTTTCTACTTCTAAGCCAAAAGGAAAGAAGAAGAAGAAACAAACTGGGGCGAAGGCGATTGGAGGAACTCAGGGAGGATTGAAGAAGCCGAAAGGCAAGTGCTTCACTTGTAAGTAGACTGGACATTGGAAGAAGGACTGCCCCAACCGCAAGCAGAACCAAGGTATATCTTTTGGTCTAGTCGTTGAAACATGTTTAGCGGTGTTATCTACCAGCACCTGGTGTGTAGATATAGGATCCACTGATCATGTCTGCAATACTTTGCAGGGGTTCCAGGAAACCAGACGACTAGCTGAGGGGGAGATTAGCGTGTACTTGGGCGATGCCACAAAGGTAGCGACGATTACAGTGGGAGACGTTCATTTATCTTTTGAGAAAAATAATGTTTTGGTTCTTAAGAATTGCCTTTATGTACCTTTATTTAGAAAGAATTTAATTTCAGTTTCTAAATTGTATATGGATGGATATTCTATTTCTTTTAATGATAGAGTTGTTATAAAAAGGAATAGGGACATTATCTGTTCAAGTACATTGATAGGAAATCTATACACACTTGAACCAAAACCTCCCACGATGCAAATTGAAGTTAATAACTCATCTTCTAATTCCAATAAGAGAAAAGAACCTTCGAAGATGAACCAAACATATCTTTGGCATCTTAGGCTTGGTCATATTAACCTAAGCAGAATTCAAAGGTTGATAGCTGATGGACCTTTGGATTCATTAGTGGTGGAAGATTTCCCAACCTGTGAATCTTGCTTGGAGGGCAAAATGACCAAGAGGCCTTTTAAGGCCAAGGGGTATAGAGCCAAAGATGTGTTAGAATTGGTTCATTCTGATTTGTGTGGTCCTATGACTATCTAGGCTAGAGGTGATTTTGAGTATTTCATCTCTTTTATAGATGATTATTCGAGATATGGATACATTTACTTAATGCGCCGCAAGTCTGAATGCTTTAACAAGTTCAAAGAATTCAAGGCTGATGTGGAGAAACGTCAAGGTAAAAGTAACAAGACACTATGATCTGATCATGGTGGCAAGTACCTCTTGGGAGAGTTTAGGAATTACTTATCAGAGGCTGAGATTCAATCCCAATTGTCTGCACCTGGCACACCCCAGCAGAACGGTGTAGCAGAGAAAAGGAATAGGACTCTTATGGAGATGGTTAGATCGATGATGAGTTATTCTGAGTTGCCAAATTTGTTCTGGGGATATGCTCTAGATACGACAGTGTACATTCTTAACTTGGTTTCATCTAAATCAGTGTCTTCTACTCCCACAGAATTGTGGACTGGACGAAAGCCTAGTCTAAGACATATTCGGATTTGGGGGAGTCTAGCACATGTGCTGAAGGCAGATGCTGGTAAGTTGGAACCTCGTATAGAAGTACGCATGTTCGTTGGCTATCCTAGAGGAATGAAGGGTGGTTTAATTTATATTCCTAGAGATCAGAGGGTGATCGTTAGCACGAATGCTAGATTTCTAGAGGAAGACTATGTGATAAGCCACAAGTCCAAGAGTAAAATTGTTCTGGAGGAATTAAAAGGGGAAGTCACTTCTTCAGTACCACTGGTACAAGAGGATATACCACAAGTCACTGCACCACGTGTCACAGAGGATACACAGGAGATACCTCATCGTAGTGGGAGGGTTGTTAGACAGCCTGATAGATTCATGTTCTTGGGAGAATCTTCTGATTTGATCCCTGGCGAACATGAACCTGATCCTTGGACATATGACGAGGCAATCCAAGATATAGATGCAGCATCTTGGCAAAGTGCAATGAATACTGAGATTGAATCTATAGATTCAAATCATGTCTGGGAGCTAGTAGAACCACCCTATGCTGTAAAAACCATTGGATGCAAGTGGATCTACAAAAGAAAGAGAGGAATAGATGGGAAGGTTGAGACCTTCAAATTGAGGCTTGTTGCGAAGGGGTATACTCAGGAAGAGGGTATCGATTATGAGGAGACCTTTTCACCGGTAGCCATGCTTAAGTCTATCCGGATTCTCTTATGCATAGCAGCTCATATGGATTATGAGGTGTGGCAGATGGATGTCAAGACAGCTTTCCTTAATGGAAGTGTTGAGGAAAACATCTATATGAAGCAACCAGAGGGATTTATTGCGAAGGGCAAAGGGCATCTTGTATGTAAGCTTAATCGGTCCATTTATGGATTGAAGCAAGTTTGAGGTCTTGGAACATCCGATTTGATGAGGTAATCTAGTTTTATGGATTTATTCAAAGTCCGGATGAGTCTTGTGTATACAAGAGATGTGACGGAAACGTAGTGGTATTTCTTGTACTATACGTAGATGACATTTTGTTGATTGACAATAATATCATGGTGTTATCGGACGTAAGGGTATGGTTGTCCAAACAGTTTGATATGAAGGACTTGGGAGAAGTGTGACACATCCTTGGGATCAAGGTTATAAGGGATCGCAAGAAAAGGATGTTGTGCTTATCCCAAGCTTCATACATAGACACGATTATGGATCATTTTAGCATGCAGAACTCCAAGAAGGGTTTTCTACCTTTCAGGCATGGAGTTCCTTTATCTAAGGAGATGTGTCCTAGAACATCTGAGGAGATAGAGGAGATGAAGGCGGTTCCTTATGCTTCGGAGTAGGAAGCCTCATGTATGTGATGCTATGTACGAGACCAGATATCTGCTTTACCATGGCTATGGCCAGCAGATATCAGAGTAATCCAGGACAGGGACATTGAACTACGGTAAAGCATATATTGAAGTACCTGAGAAGGACTTGGGATTATATGCTGGTTTACCAGGCAGACCAATTACTCCCTGTGGGTTACACGGATTCCGACTTCCAATCTGATAGGGATAACAGTAAGTCTACCTCAAGTTTTGTGTTTACTTTGGGAGGTGGAGCCATTGTATGGAGGAGTGTCAAGCAGAAATGCATGGTGGACTCCACCATGGAAGTTGAGTATGTGGCAGCCTTTGAGGCGGCCAAAGAAGTTGTGTGGCTCAGGAACTTCCTGATGGACTTGGATGTGATTCCTGGTTTGCCCAGAACTATCAAAATATATTGTGATAATAGTGGTGCAGTTGCAAACTCGAAGGAACCACGAGCCCATAAGGCTAGTAAACACATAGAGCGTAAGTACCACCTAATATGAGAAATCGTAAAGAGAGGAGAAGTTGTTGTGGCCAAGATTGCATCGGAGGATAACCTGGCAGATCCTTTCACTAAGGCCCTTCCGGCGAGAGCTTTCAATAGGCATGTGGAGAAAATGGGGATCAGATGTATGGCAGTTTGAGGATACCATAGTCTTTTAGTATAAGTGGGAGATTGTAGGGATGTATATTGAAAAGTCTATCTTTTGTATGAACATCTTTATTTTGAAATAAGAATCACATGATCATTGCTTGCATATTTTTATTGTTATGCATATTGTCTAATACATTACATTGTAGATAACATGGTGTGTGGTGTCACACGGGAGATCATGTTATTGGCTCCTTGTAGAGTATAAGTATAGGCTCACAACCGAGATGGCTTTGGACAAACCATTGGTATGGTTGTATTGTGATTTGGTATAGGTTTGTCTTGACCATAAAATCACACTAGTACACTTTGTGTGTATTGAGCAGGACCGACTTAGAGGTGATTCGATTTATTGCTGACTACATAATCGAATTAGACCTCAGATATTATATTGTACATACTCTTAATCCCGATATAATAATAGGCACATATACTTAGTAGTCATTTCTTTGATTTACCAATGGGCGAGATTTATAGATTAAATTGATAGGCTCGGTAAGTTGGGAAATGATATTATTTATATGGTGTGCCGTTGATTATAGGAGGAAACCGTGTCCTATATATTAGGATGATGATGTCCCCTTGAGAAGCTCATAAGGTTCATCATGTAATTGCTGCAGGTGGACTTGGTCCGGCATGATGAAAAGGTTGAGTGGTACTACTCATGGAGTTAGATGTTGATTAATTAATGGTCAGTAAATTAATTAATCGACGGACATTCGAGATCTTAAACTCGGGGAGAAAATGTACATATAATATATAGAGCCCATATTAACTTATGGGGGTTGGTGAGGTAGATCAATGATAAACCTTTAGTGGATTGGATTATCATTAATTGATCGGAGTTTATGTGGGCTTGATCCATTGGGTGGCCAAGATCCAACTCCTCCTCATGGTCCCTATTGTAGCCTATTAAAACCTCATGAATCCTAGATCCAATGGATAGAAACAAAACTCTAGATCCAAAGGTAGAGATTAAATCTCTAGATCTGATGGTTGAGATTAAATCTTTAGATCCGACGGTTGAGATTAAATCCCTAGAACCAATGGTGGAGATTAAAACAAGGCTTATCTCTAACTCTATAAAAGGAGGGTAAGGGGTGGGCGGCAACTTGAATCCAACTAGAGATAGGATTAGGGTTTTGGGCGGCAAGGCTTGGAGGCTAGGTTTTAGGGCTTGGCGGCACCAAATAAGGAAGGTCTTTCCTTTCTTCTTCTTCCCTGAAGGTGGTCGGCGACCTAGCTTCCCTTTCCAGCCCTTGGCCAGCGTCCAAAGCAGCCCCTCTCCCTCTCTTTGGCCAGTAAAACCTAGGCTTAGGTTTCTCCCATGGAGCTTTGGTCGGCATTCACCTATTCTCCTCTTCCTTCTTGGCCGGCGGCAAGCTCTAACCTTGGAGTTTGGTGGTTGGTTGAAAGAAGGAAAAGAGTCTTGTTTCTATTCTTCCTCTTTCTCAAAATGAGCAAGGAAGGAAGATTGGTGATCTAGGAGCTTCAACTTTTGGTAGATCGTTGCCCACACGACGTCCGAAAGGAGGAAGGTCATACAGTAGAAGATCGAGAGGTATATCGATTCTCTATTTTCATTTGTTGCATGTTTATATTTGTTTTTCAATTATATGCATGATATATATTCTGTTTTCTGGCTAAATATACTTGGACCCCGAACATAAACACAAAAGTCGGCGATCCGTACATCGTCTATTCCACAACTATTCGTGGAATAGAGGTTGGTCGCTTGAACAACAAGTTTGTTCAAGTGACTACTCTAAACGAATAGCACGACGATGACAAGGTTACTTGGGCAATCCCTCTTGTCAAGGATAATTTTTTTTATCTGGGGACATAGAAGTGATCACCGTGTACAAGCGACTAAGTCAGAGGGGAAGCGAAGTTTCCCCTCACGGACTTAATCCATCACCCTTAATGAGTCTTCTTCTATTTCTTAGCCCATGTATGACATTACATATATGTGAGCCACACTCAATATCGAATACCCAAGTGTTTGAAGAAATAGAATAACAATAAATAATGAAGATATCTGAAGAAGATGGGGCATCTGATGCCTTATTCTTCTTCACGGACTCAAGATAAATCTTGTAGTTTCTTTGCCAATGACCCTCCTTTCCACAATGATGGCAAGTGCCCTTCTGAGTTGGTTCTGCCTTTTTAGCCTTTTTCTTCTTCCCCTTATGTTGTTCCTTTGACTTCCTCTTAGAACCTTTCTTTGAGGAATCAACTAACAACATCATCCCCTGCTCATGCTTCACAGAAGGCTCCACAGTCTTCAGCATGTTAAGCAGTACCACAAATCATCCTTCTTGCATCTTAAAGGTGAAGAGGAGCTTGGAGACTTCGAACCTTTCGGATCTCACTTACTCATCAAAAAACTCATAGAGATGAAAGACTACAGTATGAGCATCCATATGCTCATGTTTCTTCTACAGCTCAGGTACCATCATGGCTAGCATGATGCAACTCGCCAGTCCAGAATCAATCACAAGTTTATGATAGGCCAACAATTGGTCCGGAGTTGCATCGTCACTAGGACGGGTGGGAAGAGATGCTTCAAAAACATTCGTAAACTTTTCTGCCTTGAGAACAATTCTCAAGTTTCTAAGCCAATCCAAGAAGATTAGCCCAGTCAATTTATTTGAATTCAAAATAAAGTACAAATTCAAAGACAACATGATCAATCAATTAACCTAGAAATACAAATCAAGCATATATGAGAAAATGATTTTAAAATGCATCATTATACATTTATAAATCCCATTTATTTTTTGATTTTTAAAACCCCAAAATTACTTCGGGAGATCATAGGTCCATCTCTAAATGGGCTGATATCCAACATAGATATGAACAACCTTGGAGAGAGTCCAACAAGTCATTCATAGCTATGATGGTAGGTATCAAGTATACCAATTGCATATCACATATATGCAACTATCACAATGTGCTATCAACTAATTGAACGTTCATACATACATCGGGTTGTTAACTCATTAATAAGTATGCATCATATGCATAGCACCCAACTTCACCTCCCTTCACATCGACCTTGGAGAGAGTCCAACAAGCCGATGCTCCAGGTTAAAGTCAACCCATTAATCGAGAAATAGTTTTAATATGGTTAGAGCGCATTCAACCAATTAGCCCATCTTGGAGAGAGTCCAACAACCAAAGCTAACGATTGACCTCTGACTCTTACCATATTAGTATTAAACTATTCCATGGTTTGAACATGTTCAGGTTCGAGCCGGGCTTAGAGAGAGTCCAACAACCCAAACAGGAAATAAAACTCTGGTTCTAACCATATTAATGGAAGATGTAGGCTTTAATATTGAGTAAGGGTTTTTATGTCTCATCCTCTTTGCATGCAAATAACTATTATCTACATGGCATGACATACATGACATACATCTACATGTCACGACACGCATGGCATAATGATATACATCTAATGTAATTACATGACATACAATTATGGCATGTACAAAAATTTCCTTATATGTCATAACTATTTATGGAAATAAAATATGTTTGAGATTTGATTCTCCAAATCAAATCATAATTAAATTAGGAAATAAATTTCTAAATCTAATCACATATTTCATTTATGGAAAGTGTTAATTAAGGAAAGCCAAATTTAATTTAGGAAATAAATTTCTTAAATTGTCAAAACTATTTATGGAAATAAAATATATTTTAGATTTGATTCTCCAAATCAAATAATGATTAAATTAGGAAATAAATTTCTAAATATAATCATATATTTTATTTATGGAAAGTGTCAATTTCCATAAATACTTCTAAACTTTTCAGAAGTAGAAGATTTCCATAAATACTTCTAGACTTTCCAAAATTAGAAAATTTTCATAAATTCTTCTAAACTTTTCAAAAGTAGAAAATTTCCATAAATACAATTACGAATATCGCAAAATAATTTTACGATTATGTCGAAACACAACCTGGGCTCTGATACCACTATTGGGTTTCCGGCACCGCGGCAAGTATGTGTTCGAACATGTTTCGTAAACATATGCACAGCGGAAGAAATAAAAAGCAATAAATCTAATTTATTACAATACACACCACATGCATGCATAGTACAACATGTGTAGACATAATCGCTATTTCAAATTTTGCAATAAAAGGAAATTACTCTAGGTATACCTGACGTATTACGTGCAGCGGGAAAGGCATCAACCAGAGCATCTCTCGCTAGAATTGCCTCTATCCGTATCCACGCCGAGTATCGCCGAGATAGCTTCACAAAGCTACAAGCCTCACCTTTGAAAGAGTCACTAGCCTCATGTCGAAGACGATGTGATCGAGAGAGGATCAGAATCCGAATCAAAATTCGGATTCAAAAACGAGTCCCCAAAACTCGCTTCTCCGAAGAGGTATTCATCAACCGATTGACGAATCCTTCGTCCTCCACCTATGAGGATTATCGGAGATCGAATCCCCAGCAAGGTAGCTGCTGTCGGAGCTCCAAATGTCGTCCAAACGACGCTCCGACACGAAGGGAGGAAGCTGTCCAGAAATCTGGACAGCTTGGTGGAGGGGTTGCGCTGGCCCAAAGAAGATGGTCGGCTGCACCTTGGTCACTTGAGCCAAGGGAAGTCGCCGGAGGGTCGCTGAAGGATCGCCAGCAGGAGCTTGGACGCTGGCAGCAAGGTGGACGGCGGCACAAGGCTGGCGACGTGGAGGCTTGGGCGGCGGCGACAAGCAAGGAAAAGAGAGGGTTGGGCGGCAAGACTAATTAGGTTTTCACAAAACACTTAAGCCCTGTTTTTATAGAGAACATATTCTCCTAACGGTTATTGGTTCATAACCAAAAAAATGTTAACCCGCTCCAATAACTTAAGTTCAAATAAACCGAACCGAGTTGGTCTATTTTAAGTTAAAACGAACCGAACCAACTTTGGTTCATTCGTTTAAAACAAACCAAACCCCTTTGGTTTATTCTTCACAATTGGATTAGAAACCAATTTGGTTCATCCATCATGTCTTCATTAGACACATCCCATCGATGCTTCCATTGTGACTGAAACGATTTCATGCTCAATCCTTGTTTGGTCAAACCAAACTTAGTTTCTCTCGGTCTGAGAATCTCATTCTCAAGCTCGTTTTAAATCCTTCGGATTATGCTCGTTGTGCGTGTGACCAAATAGGTTCTCGATTTATGTTTGTCATCTATAATTAACCATTAATTATAGAACGATCATGAGTGGCACCTAGTAGTACATCATGATCTCCAATTAACCGAAAGATCAATGGTTGATCCAAAACTATTTCTGAAACCCTTCAGTAGCTACAATGACTCGTGCCCCGTTGCCTTCACGCATCTTATACCCACTTGGTTCAGGACATGGTCTATAGTGTCAGTCCCCACTAGGTTGACTATGTCACACTTAACACAAGTATCATTTCATCGTCCTACGAATTCTAGTTACTGCACATGTATCCAAGAGTACCTTACTCTAAACATGTAATGCTTTGGCCAAAGACTTTAGTAACAATCCGACGAAAGACCATGGGTATACATCTCCTCGTAAGGAGTGGTGAATCCTTTATAGGCTATTCAAACACCTTCAGTCACTTCGACTTATACCTAATCATCCCGAGTCCACATCTCCTCATAGATGCTTGCTTAAGATGTCAAAGCATAAGTCTTCATGACCAAGATGACTTGAATACCGCAAGTCAAAGGAACATCGCACTTAAGCTATAGTAAGAACTTCATTGACATATCTATATATGCAGAGAACCATATGAAGTCTTACAGCTGGTCACTCCAATGAACTAGTTACCATAACTAGTATCCACGATTAACTCCGGACATCACAATGTCTCCAGCCAGTGAGAATCAACTGCTTGGATACACCAAGGAGTATACCTCGTGCTAGTCTTGACAGAATTGATGGTGTCCAAATCCATCAATTCATCGACTAGGGATAATTCCTATACATCACAATTACACATGTAGAGATACTCACTAGTTGTGATCCAATCACAAATTCTCTCATGCTATGAATCGTATCATGGACATTCAGTAAATGAGTTTAAGATCTAATCAAATACATGAAAACATGTATACTCAAATAGTGAATCTTCATTTATCATATAAATGGTTCAAACATAAGGCGATTGCCTTTGGACATCTCTCATATATCCACTTGTCATATGGTTAAACCATATTGTTAACAATTGTCGAACATCAAAATCCTACTCGAGTCCCATTCGAGTCTAGTCAATCTGAGTCGATTGCACCAATAATCTCTCCCTTTTTGATGTTTGACAATACCATTAAGTTAGGTTATCCCATAAACCCAACTTGACTCTTCTTGTGACAAAGCATAACAAAGTGTTCGCGATTTAGAATTTTAAATTTTTGAAATGTTTGGGGTTTAGTGTATAGTGTTGATCCTAACTCAAGATCCTAACTTAATCCCTTCCATTTCTCCCCTTGTTGACATACATCAAAAAGTCTACCAAGGTTTACAATATCTCATTTTCAATGAGATTCTTCCTTCTCCTCCTTGGTCAAAAATCATCTTGAATGTCTTCATTCTCCTTAGTGATCTATCACTAAATGAAAAGCAATCTTCTATTTTTTCTCCTTGTAATAAACCATCATCCATCATACCTAGATGGATAATCTCTCACTAAAGACTTACTCCCCCTTGACCCTTGCACCAACAATGTCCTTGGAGAGTTCCTAAGCCTATAGGAACCTTAAACAATAAAAAATAAAAATAAAAGTTCAAACATGAACTTTAAACTCCCTTAAAATCTGATTTTACCCTAATTAACTCTCTCATTCATTTTCAATGAAAATCGCACCCTTTCAATGCTTGTATAAGCATATTAGAGGTTTAAGAGTAGTTATCTAGCCTAGGGTTATGTTTAGATTGCTTAAACCAACATTTGTAAGGCAAAAATAGTGCTAACAGTTGACTGAGAAAGCTCCAGTCAAGTGTTAGCAGCTCTAGTCGAGGTGTCGCCTCAACTGGTTTTTGAAATTTCTAAAATCGAATTTTCAAACGAACTTTAAAAATGCATAAATAATTTTAGAAAATTCAAAAAATCCTGAAATTTCAACCACACATTACTAATGCCAAACAATATAGGGGAAAAATAAATTTGTGAAAATAACTTTTAAATTCAAAGAATGATACAAAGTTCAAAAGCATTGAAACCTTCCATGTTTTTAGCCAACTGTGTTTCAATCTTCTCAATGGTGATTGCTATCAAAAGATAGACTTCACCAAGGTTTTTTAAAATTATTTTAAAATTTTTTCAAAACTTTAATTTCAATCATGGTCTATGGGCTAAGTATACATGACTTGTATATTAGCTTTCATCATGATTTATACCTATGATTGAAATGAATTTGAGTTCATCTAGATGCAACATCTATGCACCTTGAACTTAACTCATTTTCCTAACATCTCACATGTATCTAGGGTGTATCAATACACACACATGTCAATCTAATGTTCTTGTGAGATGTGGGTTTAGGTTCTTAAGGTTTCATGCATTTTTCTAGGCAACACTATTTGATTCCCTTATACATGGGACTTTAAATCATGTTATTGTCCTTAAATTAATTTTAATTAATCTCGAATGCATGAATGATGATTATGACATATAATGATAGCATACATTAACCATGTGCCAATAATCATGATGTCATAGCATTTAAACAAAATCTAAACACTAGCATGACATAAAATTAACCTAAGTATTATCATGACAATTAAAATGATCATATGAAGCATGATGTCATGACATGACATATATGGCAAGCAAAACATGACAAATATATAAAGGTATAAAATACCTAAGATTTGAATTAGAATGTCATTTTATAGATTTAAATCCCATTTTTCCAAAATAAACCAAATCCCAAATGTGTCAAAAATCCAAAAATGACACACTATTGACCCTTAACCAAATTGTGCCAATTTTGATCAATTTTTCAACTTCCATAAAATTTATTGGCACATCCTAAAATCTTTTAGGGCATAATTCAACCTCATTTCCAAGGAATCCCAAAACCTTGAAAATGTCCTAAAGTGTCACCTTTATCATGGTTAGGTTAACTACTTATCCATTCAAGGTTGGCACACCCTAAACCCATCAAGCGTGAGGGTATCACGTTGCTAGGAACTCAATACCTATTGGAGCTCGTTGGATTTACTAGGTACTTACTAGGGATAACATCCCTTAGTACCTTCCTAATGACCCTCCTAGGCTTGAAAACCTTGGTCATTGTGGCCTTGTCAAGGTTAACCTTAGGGATTGCTTCACTTGTAACCATGTTAGTGGCTTTCCTAGGTTTCATTGAAACCTTAGCCACTAGACACTTACCATGGTCAACTCTAGGGATGACTTCCCATGTGACCTTGGTTTTCCTAGACCTAGTACTAGTTCCATAATTAAATGAAACATTTTGGTAGGTTTGTATGGTCTTCTTAGGCTTAGGCTTGTGACCCAAACCTTCCTTGCCCTTAAGTAAATCATTCCTACCAACACCTAAGTTTTGTCCATTTGACCCTATAATCATTTTTTCCATCTTCGTTAAGGTCTTCTCCATTTTCTTAAGCTTTGATCTCAAAGCTTGATTTTCTTTTTCTAATACATCAATTTTTGAATTTCCATTGTTTCTTGAGATATTTTTCTTCCTAGGCATATGCCTAAATTTCTTAGGGTTATTAGATAGGGTCTCAACCTTATCCCTAAGATTACAATGTTTGGCACCTAAACAAAAATACTTATTTTTAGATTGATCCTTAGGCTTACTACTAGCATGCTTCTTATAATTATCAACAATTGTAAGTAAATTAAAACCATTCCTAGCATTCTTTCGATCATTACTTAATTTATGAGCATTATTAAAATTTACCTTAGGATTTTCCTTAGCTACCCCTACATTTGAGCTCTCTCCTTTGCCCTTCTGAGGGTGACTCCCCCTATGACATTGACTCCGATAATTATTGGGGAATTGACCGTCGCTAGAGGGGGTGAATAGCGCTTTTCATACTTTGCTTGATGGATTTTGATTGTGCTTGCTACAAAACTTGTTATATGCAGCAAAAATACAAATAATAAAGAAATAACAAAAACACAAGCACACAAACATGATGATATAACATGGTATGGAACCTTAGGGTTCCTACTCCATGGATTGGGCTCGAATGAGACCTAGCGATGCAAACAACACCACTAAGCAATAATACTCCTTCTCGATAACAAGTCGGAGGTGGAGAAACCTCTTACAATGATTACAATAGTAACAAAAAATAAATACAAGCAATTACAAATGAAATACACAAAAACACATAAAAAAAAACTTTACAAATGCCCTTTTGGATGCTTGCTTGTTGATCGCTTGAACCGAGCTTAAAGGCCCTGATTTGCACCAGCAAATTGGCTCAAAATCACCCAAGAAATAGTTGTGGAAATCCCTCCCATCGAGTTCCTTTTAAGCCTCCTCGCGACCTGGATTTCCACCTGGCAGTCGACTGCTAACAGTGTCATTGTGAGACAACGAACTTAATCCACATCAGCATTCAAGCCAACGGTTACACTGGCAGTCAACTACCATAACCCAGCAGTCGACTGTCAAGGTCGTTGTCGATTGGCCAGTTGGCTACCGAGCATTCTGTGCTCGTAACCCTGATCAACAGTCGATTGTCATCCATGGTAGTCGACTTCTTAAATCATCGATCTTGCCCAATGCGCAATGATGAGTATTTCTTGCGATCGAACAAGTCTGAGTAGTTTGACTTGCCATAATCTCAGTCGACTGCTGCAAGTTAACTCAGCTGCCAAGTGTCAAAACACTTGACTAGTCGACTGGTTCAAATCCTCAGTCGACTGCTAACCTCAAACATGAGGTTTAACCCCAAGTATGATGCCCTCATACTTGCTAGACCACCCTTAGCCTAGACCTAAGTCTTCTAGCCACCTCCGTCAGCCTCACACCTATTGGATCCCTCCAAGTCATCCATGACTTGTTCATCCATATGCTAGCCATCAGGTGCTTCAATCGGCTATTGTCATGCTAAGTTGGTCTATACCGCGAAGGCACATTGGGGTTACGATGCCAAGACTCCCGCTTGGACTTTACGCCGCCAACTATTGGACTTATGTTGCCAAGACTCCACTCTTGGACTTTACGCCGCTAATATCACCCCTTGGACTTTCCTTTCCAAGACCCATGCTTAGACTTTCCATTTTCCAAGACTCAAGCTTGGACTTTCCCTTACCAAGACCCATGCTTGGACTTTTCATGCCAAGTACATAAGACTTGGGCTTCTCCATCATATGGTCAACCCCATGTCAATCATATAGTCAAATAATAATCAAACCATTGTCAAACATCAAAATGCCCCTCGAGTCAAACTCGAGTCCGATCAATCATGACCCAGGTCGATTGTACCTGCAATCTCCCCAAAGCATTGTCAAACATCAAAATACTACTCGAGTCTAACTCAAGTCTGGTCAATCGTGACCTGGGTCGATTGCACCAACAATCATCCCCTTTTTGATATTTGACAAAAATCACAAAGCCATTGAGTTAGGCTACCTAACTCAAATCTCCTTACCAATTGTCTCAAATTGGTTATCCCATAAATTCTCCCCCTTTTTGACATACATCAAAAAGGTTCTCCTCAAGGAGATTAATGTCTCATGTTCCAATGAGATCTTACAATCTCCCCCTTGGTCTAAAACATTTAGGATGTCTTCACTCTTTCTAGTGATAAGTCCCATATCACTTAAGAGAGGCTTCCTATAAACTCTCCCATTTTCCAAATTGGGCATTGATGCAAGCAAACCATATAGGGTTTTAGAAGTAGTTTTCGCTCATATCTCATTTCATTATATGTTTGTTTCATGCATATTTTACTTTATTTTGTATGCATTTCCTATTTTCTGGTTCGGATATCTACTCTTTTTACTTTTGTGTGCAGGATAGTATTTCATGGGGAAAACGGCGCACTTTTGGAGCGAAAAAGAACATTTGGCAACTAGATGTAGTAGGGCACACGACCAAGGCGTGTGGCTACACACGACCATGTCTGAAGCTCGAGATTAGCCACCATAGGTCCACACATGGCCTGGTCATGTGGAAACACATAGTCGTGTGGAGGCCAAGTGTTTTTACACGATTAGGTCTTTTTCTAAATCTCGTGAAGAGACGACCTCATGTCTATATAAAGAAAGCCACACCTAAACCCTAGAGGGAGGCACAACGGCCGAGACGACACTCCGACACCCTAAAAATCTTCGAGAACTCACAAAGGGGAGGAAGGAAGCCGCTTGAGGATCAAATTCTGCACCTCAATGCCAAGGAGAAGATCACCATTACATTGTAATTTAATTTCTATGCATAATTTCCATTGTATATCTGAACATGATCATGCTTTGTGTTTCTTCTCTTATAATCATGGAGTAGATTTATCGATTCTATGATTAGGGAGTA
The DNA here is from genome assembly GCA_025175895.1 of Wurfbainia villosa. Lineage (NCBI taxonomy): Eukaryota > Viridiplantae > Streptophyta > Magnoliopsida > Zingiberales > Zingiberaceae > Wurfbainia > Wurfbainia villosa. The sequence continues at coordinate 27,889,040 of CM045992.1, read as the reverse complement.
GTTTGTGTGTGTAGAACATGTTATTCCAAATGTATTTCTAATTCTTTAGTTTATATTTGCAATAGGTATTTGTTTAGATCAATAGTACATGTTTTGGTTTTCTCTCTACTATGCGAAGTCGATACGAGGGGTGATAGCCCTCGTATGAAAGATTTAGGAGAATTAAGGAGGAACCTAAGGGGTTGACCTCATCTCCCATAACCGTAGATAGAAGGATGTGATAGAGTCGGAACAAGATATGTTCTGTCTCACCGCAGGGATTGATTTGGAAACCTCGTACCGCCTACCCCATCCTAAAGCCAGGGGTCGACCTGGGATGGTAGAGGTAGCTTCTGACATATGCAAAAGCTCATCGGGGGAGTGTATGATGTCCCTTCCACAAGGTCGTAGTTAGAAGTCTAGATAATACACAATTGGTAGCTTGTTCTGTGACACACAAGCGAAACTGAAATCCTTGAATTCCCTAAAAACCTCGTAGTGACCCTTCTCTTCCTCCATGTGACATCGTACTAGAGTTAGGACCGCCGACAACCCTCTAAATTGCAACCATTAGAACTAAAGTCCGAACAATAACGTCCACTGAATAGATCAGTACTCGAATCTGTCCCTGTGGGATTAATAATCTATATTATTACTTGACGACACCCATGCACTTATGGGCATTGAGCACGAGCATGCGCTTCGAGTCATCAATGGTCTCCGTTGCGAGATTTGAGGTCGCGTTTGCGTGCATCAAGTTTTTGGCACCGTTGTCAGGGATTGATTAATTCGATATTGAATCAAGAAGTTGATAATTGGATCAGACTTAGGTTAGATTTATTTACTTGCTTTACTTTTATTTTTATTTTTATTTTTATTTTATTGTATTTACTTCAGTTTTAAATTTTCCATATCTAGATTTAGTTTTTATTTTAGCAGTAATTTTATGTTTTCTTTTTATAATTAGCTCTTTTTCATTTGATTTAGTCAGCTAGATTAGTTTATTTCTTACTTTTGAGCATTAGGAAATACTCCTAATTTTGTTCCTTGGTTCTTCGTATGCTTAGACGCTTAGGATCAGAAGGCCTGATTCCGATCGATCTAGAAATTGAACGAACCTACCATCGTCGAAGAGCTGAACAAAAGAGGATGGAGGACCAAGCTAGATCCATGGAGAATGTAGGTAGCCGACTTTTGTGGGATTACGTAACCCCTAGTTCTAGAGAATTTAGGTCGAGTATAGCTAGATCATTTATTTCAGCAAACAACTTTGAGCTGAAGTCGGCACTTGTACACATGGTCCAACAGAGTCAATTCGGGGGAGCTACGATTGAAGACCTGAACCGGCACCTAGAGACATTTTTGAAAATCTACTCGACAATGAAGATCAATGGAGTCCCTGCCAACGCGATTCGCCTGAGCCAATTCCCTTTCTCATTGTGGGATAAGGCTAAGGCATGACTTCACTCTCTGCCATCGGGAAGCATTACTACATGGGAGAAGTGTGAGCAGCAATTTTTGAACAAATACTTCCCACCAAGCAAGACTGCTCACATGTGCCATCTAATCACGAGCTTCCATCAGAAGGAAGGGGAGTCCCTATTTGAAGCCTAGGATCGCTACAAGGGGCTACTCTACCAATGCCCCCACCATGGACTGGAAAGGTGGCTGGTGATCCACATCTTCTATAATGGGATCACGTATGCCACAAAGATTTCCCTCTATTCTGTTGCAAGAGGAGCACTAATGAACAAGACTATCATGGAAATGGAGGAGCTAATAGAAGAGGTGGCCCAGAACCACCATCAATGGGCTTTCGAACTTAGTCACCCAGCTCCTGCAGTGGGACGATATGTTGTCAACTCCATGGACCACCTAGCAGCGAGGATGGGCGCGCTTAGCAGACAGTTCGACTCTTTAAATCTTGTTTTTGCATGTGCAGCCTGTTGGGTTTCCGGCACCGCGGCGTGTGTGTGTTCGATCATGTTTCGTAAACATGAGCATAGCGGAAGCAATAAAAATAATAAATCTACATTTATTACAACACACACAACACACGCATGCATATTACAACAAGTGTAGACATAACCGTAAATTTAAATTTGCAATAAAAGGAAATTTATCTATGTTATACCTTTCGTATGACGTGTAGCGGGAACAGCATCAACCGGAACGATCCTCGTAAGAATCGTCTCTATCCGTATCCACGCCGAGCTCCTCGGGATGACTTCGCTAAGCCACGAGCTTCGTCTTCGTATGGGTTACTAGCCTCGTGTTGAAGACGACGTGATCGATAGATGATCACGATCCGAATCCAAATTCGGATCCTAAGACGAGTCCTCAAAACTCGCTTCTCCGGAGAGGTATTCGTCAACCAATTGACGAATCCTTCGTCCTCCACCTCAGAGGATTACCGGAGATCGAATCCCCGGTAAGTTAGCCGCTGTCGGAGCTCTAACCGTCGTCCAAATGACGCTCCGACGAGAGGAGAAGAAGCTGTCCAGAAAACTGGACAGCTTGGTGGAGGAGATAGGCGCCGGCCAACCAAGGGAAGAAAAGGCTCACCTTGATGCCAAACCTATAGGAGATCACCGGAGGGTCACCGGAGGGTTCACCGGCTGAAGCTTGGTCGCCGACAATGACTTGGACGGCGGCACAAAAGCTGGGCGGCGGCACACCTAGGGTTGGCGCCGACTAGGAGAGAAGATGGAGGGGGCGGCACAATTAGGTTGGGCGGCAACTCCAAAATTTGAGTTTTGGATTAGGGTTTAAGCCCTATTTTATAGAGAACTAATTCTCTTAATGGTTAATGGATCATATCCATAAAGCCCGTTAACCCGCTCCATTAAGATAAGTTAAAATAAATCAAACCATGATGGTTTATTTTAAGTTAAAACGAACCGAACCAACTTTTGGTTCATTCATTTAAAATAAACCAAACCCTTTGGTTTATTCTCCTCCATTGGATTAGAACCAAACCATTTTGGTTCATCCATTATGTCTTCATAAGACACGACCCATCCACGCTTCCATTGCGACTGAAACGTTTTCATGCTCGCTTTATGTTTGGTCCAACCAAACCTAGTTTCTCTCGGTCTGAGAATCCCATTCTCAAGCTCATTTTAAATCCTTTGGATTATGCTCGTTGTGCGTGTGACCAAATAGGTTCTCAGTTTATGTTGGCCGTCTATAATTAACCATTAATTATAGAATGATCATGAGTGGCACCTAGTAGTACATCATGATCCCCAATTAACCGAAAAGATCAACGGTTGATCCAGAACTATTTCTGAAACCCTTCAGTAGCTCGAATGATTCGTGCCCCATTCCCTTCACTCATCTTATACCCACTTGGTTCAGGACATGGTCTATAGTGTCAGTCCCCACTAGGCTGACTACGTCACACCTAGCCCAAGTATCATTTCCTCGTCCTACGGATTCTAGTTACTCCACATGTATCGAAGAGTACCTTACTCTAAACATGTAATGCTTTGGCCAAAGACTTTAGTAACAATCCGACGAGAGGCCATGGGTATACATCTCCTCGCAAGGAGTGGTGAATCCTTTATAGGCTATTCAAACACCTTTGATCACTTCGACTTATACCCAATCATCCCGGGTCCACATCTCCTTAGAGATGTTTGCTTAAGATGTCAAAGCATAAGTCTCCATGATCAAGATGACTTGAATACCGCAAGTCAAAGGAACATCGCACTTAAGCCACAGTAAGAACTTCATTGACATATCTATATATGCAGAGAACCATATGAAGTCTTACGACTGGTCACTCCAATGAACTAGTTACCATAACTAGCATCCACGATTAACTCCGGACATCACAATGTCTCCAGCCAGTGAGAATCAGCTGCTTGGATACACCAAGGAGTATACCTTGTGCTAGTCTCGACAGAATTGATGGTGTCCAGATCCATCAATTCATCGACTAGGGATAATTCCGATACATCACAATTACATATGTAGAGATACTCACTAGTTGTGATCCAATCACAAATTCTCTCATGCTGTGAATCGCATCGTGGACATTCAGTAAATGAGTTTAAGATCAATCAAATACATGAAACATGTATACTCAAATAGTGAATCTTCATTTATCATATAAATGGTTCATACATAAGGCGATTGCCTTAGGACATCTCTCATATATTACTAACAGACTCCCACTTGGCCTAATGCCAATCGCTACGGTATCCAATACCATAAGCACTAACATGACCCTCAAACTTACTTTGAGGTAATGCTTTAGTCAAAAGATCCGCTAAGTTCCTTTCAGTGGAAATTTTCTCAATTTGTATTTCGTTCCTACTGATGATCTCTCTGATAAGATGATAGCGGCGAAGCACATGTTTGGATCGTTGATGAGACCTTGGCTCTTTCGCCTGTGCAATTGCTCCATTGTTGTCGCGATGGGCGGTATTGCTTCAACAATGGCGGAATCACACCAAGTTCATGAGCGAACTTCTTGATCCAAACCGCTTCCTTTGCCAGCCGCAATATATTACGCCTCGATGGGAGAATCCGCTCTGATCTCTTGTTTGGAACTTTTCCAACTCACTGCGCCCCATTCAAGGTGAACACATATCGGTGAGACTGAATCATCCTTGTCTGTCTGGAAGCTGACATCCATATACCCGCGTATCACCATGTCCCCTTCTCCATATATTAGGAACACATCCTTAGTTCTTCTCAAGTACTTAAGGATCGTCTTAACAGTCGCCCAATGATCCATTCCTGGATCGGACTGGTATCTGCTCGTGACACTCAGAGCATATGATACATCTGGCCTTGTACATAACATAGCATACATGATAGATCCTATTGCGGATGCATAGGGAATCTTACTCATGCAAATCCTCTCGTCTTCTGTGCGCGGACACATAGACTTTGAAAGGTGTACCCCATGCCTGATGGGTAGGAAACCTTTCTTGGATTCCGACATGCTAAACCTCTTTAGCACTCGGTCTATATATGTAGACTGCGAAAGACCAAGAAATCGTTTCGATCTATCTCTATAGATCTTAATCCCGAGGATGTAGGTTGCTTCTCCCAGGTCTTTCATGGAGAATGTCTTGGATAACCAAACCTTCACTGACTGTAAGATTGAAACATCGTTTCCTATAAGTAGTATGTCATCGACATACAATACTAGGAACACGACTGCACTCCCACTAACCTTCTTGTACACACAAGGTTCGTCTGGATTTTGTGAGAAATCAAACTTTTTGATCGTCTCATCAAAACGGATATTCCAGCTCCTGGATGCTTGCTTCAATCCATAAATGGATCGTCGCAATTTGCATACCTTGGTTTTATCAACCGATGTGAAACCCTCAGGCTGTATCATATACACATCCTCGAGCAAGTTTCCATTAAGAAAAGTTGTTTTCACATCCATCTGCCATATCTCATAATCATAATGAGCTGCTATGGCCAGGAGCATCCGAATGGATTTAAGCATAGCTACAGGCGAATAGGTTTCATCATAATCAACACCTTGCTTTTGACGATATCCTTTTTCCACCAATCTAGCCTTATAGGTAATCACATTACCATCCATGTCGGTTTTCTTCTTGAAAACCCACTTGCACCCTATAGGCTTTATGCCTTCAGGTGGGTCAACCAAGTTCCAAACTTGGTTTTCGTACATGGAATCCATTTCCGACTTCATGGCACCAAGCAACTTATCCCTTTCTGAACTTGTCAGCACTTCTTCATAACTGGTAGGCTCCTCATCATCAATGAGTAACACGTCGTTCGATTCACTTACGAGAAATTTACGTATTGCTAGGAATGTGCGTGTTCTGCGGATCTACGAAGATGTGGTGTTACAATAGATAAGTCGAGATTGCTCATCACTATGAGTTGTCATTGTTGCTCACGGTATCTCATCGATGTCTATTTGAGTCTCTCGAGCCTCCTCAAGCTCGGCGACACTCCCCTTTGTTTTCTTGCAAGAGAAACTCTTTCTCTAGAAACCAGCATGCCTTGAAACAAACACCTTTTGTTCCACGGGATGATAGAATTGGTAACCCCTTGTTTCCTTAGGGTATCAATAAATAGACATTTATCGGACTTAGCATCCAATTTATGCGTCTGATCCAGCTTCACATAAGCGAGGACAACCCCATATCTTCAAGTAAGATACATGAGGTTTCTTACTATTCCATATCGTATGGAGTAGTTGAGACTACCTTAGTAGGCATTACATTTAACAAAGTAACAGGTATGCGAAGTGCATAGCCCCAAAAGGACTTGGGAAGAGTCGCATGATTCATCATTGACCTGACCATGTCCAACAAGGTCCGGTTACGCCTCTCAGATACACCATTATGCTGTGGTGTATAGGGCGGAGTCAATTGAGACAATATGCCATTGTCTCTTAGATAATCAAGAAACTCTTGACTTAAGTATTCACCACCTCGATCCGATCGAAGTATTTTAATACTTTTGTCATGTTGGTTCTCTACTTCATTTCTGAATTCTTTGAACCTTTCAAAGGCTTCAGACTTGTGTTTCATCAAGAACACATACCCAAACCGTGAGTGATCATCGGTGAAGGTAATGAAGTAGCTATAGCCTCCTAAAGCTTGAGTTGACATAGGTCCATATACATCACTATGTATTAGGCCTAGAAACTCTCCCACTCGTTCACCTTTTCCCGTAAAAGGTAACTTAGTCATCTTGCCTTTTAAGCATGATTCGCATGTATCGTATGAATCCAATTCAAATGATTCCAGAATTCCACATCGGTGTAATTCGTGTTGGGGTTGATCCGTGAGGGGAAACTTCGCTTCCCCTTCACCTCGGTTGCTTGACCATGGTGATCCCTTCGATGTCCCCGGATTAAAAAATTTAATCCTAGACAAAAGGGATTGCCAAAGCAACCAAGTCATCGTCGTGCTATTCGTTTAGAGAGGTCACTTGAACAAACTAGTTGTTCAAGCGACCATCCTCTATCCTACGAGTAGCCGCGGAATAGACGATGTCCGGATCGCCGGTTTTTGTGTTTGTACTCGGGATCCAAGTATTATTTAGCCTATTTACAGAAATATAACATGCTTATATTTTGAAAAACAAACACAAGCAATGAATAAAAGAGATAGAAGAATAGTTATACCTCTTGGTCTTCTAATGTATGACCCTCCTCCTTTTGGATGTCGTGTGGGCGACGATCCCCCAAAAGTCGAAGCTCCTAGATCGCAAAACTTCCTTCCTTGCTTTTCACAAGCAAGAGGAAGAAGAGAAACAATGTTTTTCTCCTTCCAAAACTCAACCAACAAGGAATCAATCCCTTCCTTGCCGCCGGCCAAGTAGATGAAGGAGATGGTGGTGGAAAACAATCAAGACACCTAGGGAAACCCTATATCTTGTTTCCACCACCTAAGGAGAGGGAGAAGAGAGGTTTTACCGCCGGCCAAGAGCTGGAATAGGGCTGGAAAAGGAGCTGGACGCCGGCCACCCTTGGAGGAAGAAGAAGAAAAGGAATTTCTTTCCTTAATTTGTGCCGCCACCCTCCTAAAACCCTAACCCTAGTCTTGCCGCCAACTAGAAAACCTAAGCCTCTCTTCAAAATTGTCCTTCACGCCAACCCCATGTCCTCCTTTTATAGAGTTTAGGGATAAGTCATGAATTAATCTCCTCCATTGGTTCTAGGGATTTAATCTCAACCGTCGGATCTAGAGATTTAATCTCAACCGTCGGTTCTTAGAGATTTAATCTCCACCAATGGATCTTAGTGTTTTGTTTCTATCCATTGGATCTAAGCATCTTGAGGTGTTAATGGGCTACATTAGGGACCATGAGGAGGAGTTGGGTCTTGGTCACCCATGGATCAAGCCCACATAAAGTCCGATCCACTAATGATGGTCCAATCCACTAAAGGTCCATCATTGATCTACCTCACCAACCCCATATGTTAATATGGGCTCCATATATTATTTGTACATTTTCTCCCGTGTTTAAGATCTCGAATGTCCGTCGATTAATTAATTTACTGACCATTAATTAATCAACATCTAACTCCATGAGTAGTACCACTCAACCTTTTCATCATGCCGGACCAAGTCCACCTGCAGGGTTTACATGATGAACCTTATGAGCTCCTCAAGGGGACATCATCATCCTAATATATAGGACACGGTTTCCTCCTATAATCAACGGCACACCATATAAATAATATCATCTCCCAACTTCAAAGTCTATCGATTTAATCTATAAATCTCGATTGGTAAATCAAAGAGATGAGTACCAAGTATATGTGCGTTATTATATCGGGATTAAGAGCATGTACTAAATAATATCGAGGTCCGATTCGATTATGTAGTCGGCAATAAATCGAATCACCTGCTGTCGGTCTGCTCAATACACACAAAGTGCACTAGTGTGATTCTATGGTCAAGACAAACCAATACCAAATCACACTACAACCATTCCGATGGTTTGTCCAAAGCCATCTCGGTTGTGAGCCTTTACTTATACTTTACAAGGAGCCGATAACATGATCTCCCGTGTGACACCACACACCATGTTATCTACAATGTAAGGTCTTAGACAATATTGCATAACCATAAAAATATGCAAACAATGATCATGTGATTCTTATTTCAAAATAAAGATGTTCATACAAAAAATAGACTGTTAAGTATCCATCCCTACAATCTCCCACTTATACTAAAAGACTATCAGTCCTCAAAGTGCCATACATCGATCCCCATTCCCTCCACATGCCTATCAAAGCTCTCAAGGCCTTAGTGAAAGGATCTGCCAGGTTATCCTCCGATGCAATCTTGGCCACAGCAACTTCTCCTCGCTTTACGATTTCTCGTATCAGGTGGTACTTGCGCTCTATGTGTTTACTAGCCTTATGGGCTCGTGGTTCCTTCGAGTTTGCAACTGCACCACTATTATCACAATAAATCGTGATAGTTCTGGGCAAACCAGGAATCACATCCAAGTCCATCAGGAAGTTCCTGAGCCATAGAGCTTCTTTGGCCGCCTCAGAGGCCGCCACATACTCAGCTTCCATGGTGGAGTCTGCCACGCACTTTTGCTTGACACTCCTCCATACAATGGCTCCACCTCCCAAAGTAAACACAAAACCTGAGGTAGACTTACTATTATCCCTATCGAGTTGGAAGTCGAATCTGTGTAACCCACAGGAGTAATTGGTCCGCCGAATCGGATATAATCCCTAGTCCTTCTCAGGTACTTCAATATATGCTTTACCGCAGTCCAATGTCCCTGTCCTGGATTACTCTGATATCTGCTGACCATGCCCACGGCAAAACAGATATCTGGTCTCATACAGAGCATCGCATACATGAGGCTTCCTACTGCCGAAGCATAAGGAACCGCCTTCATCTCCTCTATCTCCTCAGATGATCTAGGACACATCTCCTTAGATAGAGGTACTCCATGCCTGAAAGGTAGAAAACCCTTCTTGGAGTTCTGCATGCTAAAACGCTCCATAATCGTGTCTATGTATGAAGCTTGGGATAAGCACAACATCCTTTTCTTGCGATCCCTTATAACCTTGATCCCAAGGATGTGTCCCACTTCTCCCAAGTCCTTCATATCAAACTGTTTGGACAACCATACCCTTACGTTCGATAACACCTTGATATTGTTGTCAATCAACAAAATGTCATCTACGTATAGTACAAGAAATACCACTACGTTTCCGTCACATCTCTTGTATACACAAGACTCATCCGGACTTTGAATAAATCCATAAGACTGGATCACCTCATCAAACCGAATGTTCCAAGACCTCGAAGCTTGTTTCAATCCATAAATGGACCGATTAAGCTTACATACAAGATGCTCTTTTCCCTTAGCAATGAATCCCTCTGGTTGCTTCATGTAGATGTTTTCCTCAAGACTTCCATTAAGGAAAGCTGTCTTGACATCCATCTGCCACACCTCATAATCCATATGAGCTGCTATGCATAAGAGAATCCGGATAGATTTAAGCATGGCTACTGGCGAAAAGGTCTCCTCATAATCGATACCCTCTTTCTGAGTATACCCCTTCGCAACAAGCCTCGCTTTGAAGGTTTCAACCTTCCCATCTATTCCTCTCTTTCTTTTGTAGATCCACTTGCATCCAATGGTTTTTACACCATCGGGTGGTTCTACTAGCTCCCAGACCTGATTTGAATCCATAGATTCAATCTCAGCATTCATTGCACTCTGCCAAGATACTGCATCTTTATCTTGGATTGCCTCATCATATGTCCAGGGATCAGGTTCATGTTCGTCAGGGACCAAATCAGAAGATTCTCCCAAGAACATGAATCTATCAGGCTGTCTCACAACCCTCCCACTACGACGAGGTATCACCTGTGTATCCTCTGTGACACGTGGTGCAGTGACATGTGGTATATCCTCTTGTACCGGTGGTACTAAAGAAGTGACTTCCCCTTTTAACTCCTCCAGAACAATTTTACTCTTGGGCTTGTGGTTCATCACATAGTCCTCCTCTAGAAATCTGGCATTCGTACTCACGATCACCTTCTGATCTCTAGGACTATAGAACAAACCACCCTTCATTCCCTTAGGGTAGCCAACAAACATGCACATACATGCGAGGTTCCAACTTACGGATCATCGCCTTGGCACATGTCTTTGGACTCCCCCATATCCGATTATGTCTCAGACTAGGCTGTCGCGCAGTCCACAATTCTACTGGAGTAGAAGGCACTGATTTAGATGGTTCCAAGTTCAGTATGTATACGGCGGTATCTAGAGCATATCCCGAGCGAATCGGCAAGTCGAATAACTCATCATTGATCTAACCATCGCCATCAGCGTCCTATTCCTTGCCGCTCTGCTACACCATTCTGGGGTGTGCAGTGCGAACAATTGGGATTGAATCGACCTCGATAAGTAATTCCTAAACTCTCCCAAGAGGTATTCACCACCACGATCGGATCGTAGGGTCTTGATACTTTTACCTTGGACGGTTCTCCACATCGCCTTGAATTCTTTGAACTTGTCAAAGCATTGGACTTGAGGCGCATCAAGTAAATGCATCCATATCTTGAATAATCGTCTATAAAAGAGACGAAATATTCAAAACCACCTCTAGCCTGGATAGACATAGGACCACACAAATCAGAATGAACCAATTCTAACACATCTTTGGCTCTATACCCCTTGGCCTTAAAAGGCCTCTTGGTCATCTTACCCTCCAAGCAAGATTCACAGGTTGGGAGATCCTCCACCACTAATGAACCCAAAGGTCCATCAGCTATCAACCTTTGAATTCTGCTTAGGTTAATGTGACCAAGCCTAAGATGCCAAAGATATGTTTGGTTCATCTTCGAAGGTTCTTTTCTCTTATTGGAATTAGAAGATGAGTTATTAACTTCAATTTGCATCGTGGGAGGTTTTGGTTCAAGTGTGTACAAATTTCCTATCAATGTACCCGAACAGATAATGTCCCTATTCCTTCTTATAACAACTCTGTCATTAAAAGAAATAGAATATCCATCCATAAACAATTTAGAAACTGAAATTAAATTCTTTCTAAATAAGGGTACATAAAGGCAATTCTTAAGAACCAAAAGTTTATTTTTCTCAAAAGATAAATGAACGTCTCCCACTGCAACAGCCGCCACCTTTGTGGCATCGCCCAAGTACACGGTAATCTCCCCTTCACCCAGTCGGTTTCTGGAACCCCGCAAAGTATTGCGACATGATCGATGTCTCCGTATCTACACAGTGCCGGTAGATAACACCGCTAAACATGTTTCAACGACTAGTCCAAAAGATATACCTTTGTTCTTGCGGTTGGGGCAGTCCTTCTTCCAGTGTCCAGTCTGCTTACAAGTGAAGCACTTGCCTTTCGGCTTCTTCACTCCTCCCTGAGTACCTCCCACCGCCTTTGCCCCGGTTTGTTTCTTCTTCTTCTTGCCTTTCGGCTTAGAAGCAGAAACCTTCTGGGTCATCACGGCATGCACCTGAGCACTCTGACGAAATAGTCCCTCTGCCGCCTGGAGTTCTGTCAGAAGTTCCGCCAATGAATACAACCTCTTGTTCATGTTGTAGTTGAGGCGAAACTGCTCAAAACTCCTAGGCAGAGACTGGAGTATGATATCGACCTGGGTTTCCCCATCGATCTCAGCTCCTAGGACCTCCAGCTCATTTAAATGAGCCATCATCTTGAGAACATGATCCCTTACGGGTGTTCCCTCGATCATGGTGGTCGTCATCAAGTTTCTCATGGCCTCTTGCCTCGCAGCCCGATTCTGGTGTCCGAAAAGCTCCTTGAGATTGAGCATCATATCATAGGCAGTGGGCATGGCTTGATGTTGATGTTGGAGTACATTTGACATAGATGCCAAAATGTAACACCTGCCATCTCATCGGCCTTGTTCCACTTCCTATAGCTCTCTATCTCCTTTTCCCTGCACTATCTCTGTAGGCTTGGGAGGGCACTCTTCGAGGAGTACATATTTGTATTCCTCAGCAGTCAAGACAATATCTAGATTCCTCTTCCAATCTACATAGTTGGGTCCAGTAAGTTTGTTCTCTTTCAGTATCACAGCAAGTGGGTTGAAAGTCATTTTGAAAGAAAACCTAAGAATCACATAAATCAAAACATTAGATTTCAAAAAATTATTGATTCCTCAAACAATAAAATTTTGATATCAACCAACACCTCAATCCACCGAGAATATCGCATGCCACGCAGTGTGGACGTATACGAATTCTACATTTGTAAGAGGAGGTTTTACCCATTAATTTTATTATCTTGTCAACCTTACTTTTCGACAAATAAAATTAATAGTTGGTTCCTCTTTGGCCCTACAAATAAAAGCAGTGACTCCGATGGGAGGATACTTTTAATTTGCATCTAAGTGTGCACCATTACACGATACTAAGGGAATTATTTCGGATTATGTGCCTTACCGCTATGGAAGTACACATGCTCCTAGATAATTTCCTATAACCATTATTTGACCTAGTGATCCGCAAACAAACTCATCCGCAGGGAGGAAGGCACTCAGAGCCAACACGCAAGTTTGTTGCATCACACGTCAAATTGTAATGGAGGCCGCGTGAATTAATTAAAATATCCCTCTCCCACTTAGTAAATTAAAAATGAGGAATTTTCCTACGACATGCATATCAAACAAAAAGCAATAAATATGAAAAATAAATTATTTTCCAACTATTATGGCCTTTGTCTTCAATAAGGCTCCCGTCGCATTGCCATCTCGTCCGCTCCTCCTACGCCATGTACAAGCCCTCCGGAGATCCGAGCCGAGACTAAAACCTATTTTAATTTACATCCATCGATCCTATACTCCACGAGGGAGTGTACATGAATCTAGATCGAAAGTAAAATAAAATAAAGAGCGGCTAAACAATGCCATATTTAATTTACAAAAAACTAAATACTAGCCTCGTCAACCCCGAGGATTCAACAAAATAAATATTTACACACATACAATCACATACACACACACGGCCATAATAGTCGGATCTTATGCCTGCAACCAAAGAGTTAAACTACGCATATCCTACTATTATACGGCACATATAATATATGAAAAAGTGCATAAAATTAACCGAATCCTAAACACACAAAACCGGAATCCTTGGCTCTGATACCCATTGTTGGGGTTGATCCGTGAGGGGAAACTTCGCTTCCCCTTCACCTCGGTTGCTTGACCATGGTGATCCCTTCGATGTCCCCGGATTAAAAAATTTAATCCTAGACAAAAGAGATTGCCAAAGCAACCAAGTCATCGTCGTGCTATTCGTTTAGAGAGGTCACTTGAACAAACTAGTTGTTCAAGCGACCATCCTCTATCCTACGAGTAGCCGCGGAATAGACGATGTCCGGATCGCCGGTTTTTGTGTTTGTACTTGGGATCCAAGTATTATTTAGCCTATTTACAGAAATATAACATGCTTATATTTTGAAAAACAAACACAAGCAATGAATAAAAGAGATAGAAGAATAGTTATATCTCTTGGTCTTCTAATGTATGACCCTCCTCCTTTTGGACGTCGTGTGGGCGACGATCCACCAAAAGTCGAAGCTCCTAGATCGCAAAACTTCCTTCCTTTCTTTTCACAAGCAAGAGGAAGAAGAGAAACAATGTTTTTCTCCTTCCAAAACTCAACCAACAAGGAATCAATCCCTTCCTTGCCGCCGGCCAAGTAGATGAAGGAGATGGTGGTGGAAAACAATCAAGACACCTAGGGAAACCCTATATCTTGTTTCCACCACCTAAGGAGAGGGAGAAGAGAGGTTTTACCGCCGGCCAAGAGCTGGAATAGGGCTGGAAAAGGAGCTGGACGCCGGCCACCCTTGGAGGAAGAAGAAGAAAAGGAATTTCTTTCCTTAATTGGTGCCGCCACCCTCCTAAAACCCTAACCCTAGTCTTGCCGCCAACTAGAAAACCTAAGCCTCTCTTCAAAATTGTCCTTCACGCCAACCCCATGTCCTCCTTTTATAGAGTTTAGGGATAAGTCATGAATTAATCTCCTCCATTGGTTCTAGGGATTTAATCTCAACCGTCGGATCTAGAGATTTAATCTCAACCGTCGGTTCTTAGAGATTTAATCTCCACCAATGGATCTTAGTGTTTTGTTTCTATCCATTGGATCTAAGCATCTTGAGGTGTTAATGGGCTACATTAGGGACCATGAGGAGGAGTTGGGTCTTGGTCACCCATGGATCAAGCCCACATAAAGTCCGATCCACTAATGATGGTCCAATCCACTAAAGGTCCATCATTGATCTACCTCACCAACCCCCATATGTTAATATGGGCTCCATATATTATTTGTACATTTTCTCCCCGTGTTTAAGATCTCGAATGTCCGTCGATTAATTAATTTACTGACCATTAATTAATCAACATCTAACTCCATGAGTAGTACCACTCAACCTTTTCATCATGCCGGACCAAGTCCACCTGCAGGGTTTACATGATGAACCTTATGAGCTCCTCAAGGGGACATCATCATCCTAATATATAGGACACGGTTTCCTCCTATAATCAACGGCACACCATATAAATAATATCATCTCCCAACTTACCGAGTCTATCGATTTAATCTATAAATCTCGCCCATTGGTAAATCAAAGAGATGAGTACCAAGTATATGTGCCCGTTATTATATCGGGATTAAGAGCATGTACTAAATAATATCTGAGGTCCGATTCGATTATGTAGTCAGCAATAAATCGAATCACCTCTGTGTCGGTCCTGCTCAATACACACAAAGTGCACTAGTGTGATTCTATGGTCAAGACAAACCAATACCAAATCACACTACAACCATTCCGATGGTTTGTCCAAAGCCATCTCGGTTGTGAGCCTTTACTTATACTTTACAAGGAGTCGATAACATGATCTCCCGTGTGACACCACACACCATGTTATCTACAATGTAAGGTATTAGACAATATTGCATAACCATAAAAATATGCAAACAATGATCATGTGATTCTTATTTCAAAATAAAGATGTTCATACAAAAAATAGACTTTTAAGTATACATCCCTACAATTCGGACATGCGTTTCTTGCTTACATGGCCAAGATGACAATGCCACATGTAGCAGTCTATTTGATTATCCTTTCGAGCACGCTTGTTGCTCGCTTCGATATTGCAAATGTCACTGGATATGTCCAACGTATAAACACCAATGCTTAAAGTTCCAGTCCCATAAAGAACCCCATTCAAAGTTATGTAACAACAATTGTTACTAAACGTCAAATGGAAACCATTTCTATTTAAACAAGAAATAGAAATGATGTTCTTTATCAACGAAGGAATATAAAAGCAATTGTCCAGTTCTAAGACAAGTCCTGCAGGGAGTTTCAACAAATACGTTCCGATGGCGAGTGCAGCAACCTTTGCTCCATTCCTAACACGTAAATTTGACTCTCCCTTAACGAGTCTTCTTCTATTCCTTAGCCCATGTATGTCATTACATATATGTGAGCCACACCTAGTATCCAATACCCAAGTGTCTGAGGAGATAGAATGACAATCAATAACGAAGATATATGAAAAAGATGGAGCATCTTATGCTTTATTCTTCTTCACGGACTCAAGATAAATCTTGCAATTCCTTTGCCAAAGGCCCTCCTTTCCATAATGATGGCAAGTGCCCTTTTGAGCTAGTTCTTCCTTTTAGCCTTTTTCTTCTTCCCCTTCTGTTGTTCCTTTGACTCCCTCTTAGAACCTTTCTTCGAGGAATCAACTAACAACACCGTCCCCTACTCATGCTTCTCAGAAGGCTCCACAGTCTTCAGCATGTTGAGCAGTACCACAGACGAACCTTCTAGCATCTCAGAGGTGAAGAGGAGCTTTGAGACTTCGAACCTTTCGAATCTCACTTGCTCATCAACCAACTCATAAAGATGAAGAACTACGATATGAGCATCCATATGCTCATGCTGCTTTCGTAGCTTGGGTTCCATCGCGGCTAGCATGATGCAACTTGTTAGTTCAGAATCAGTCACATGTTTCTGATAGACCAACAATTGGTCCGGAGTTGCATCGTCACTAGGATAGGCGGGAAGAGGCGCTTCGAGGACATACACAAGCTTTTCACCTTGAGAACAATTCTCAAGTTTCTAAGCCAGTCCAAGAAGTTCGGCCCAGTCAATTTATTCGAATCCAAAATGGAATGCAATTTAAAGACATCATGATCAATTTATTGACCTAGAAATACAAAACGAGCATATATGAGAAAGATGATTTTAAAAATGCATCAATATACATTTATAAATCCCATTCATTTTTCGAATTTCAAAAACCCCAAAATCACTTCGGGAGATTGTAGGTCCATCTCCGAATGGGCTGATATCCATCATAGTTATGAACAACCTTGGAGAGAGTCCAACAAGCCATTCATAACTACGACGGTAGGTATCATCTATACCGATTGCATATCACGTATATGCAACTATCACAATGTGCTATCAACTAATTGAATGTTCACACATACATCGGGTTGTTAACACATTAACAAGTATGCATCATATGCATAGCACCCAACTTCACCTCCCTTTACATCGACCTTGGAGAGAGTCCAACAAGCCGATGCTCCAGGTTAAAACCAACCCATTAATCAGGACATAGTTTTAATATGGTTAGAGCGCATTCAACCAATTAGCCCAGCTTGGAGAGAGTCCAACAACCAAAGCTAATGATTGACCTCTGACTCTTACCATATTAGTATTAAACTATTCCATGGTTTGAACATATTCAGGTTCGAGTCGGCCTTGGAGAGAGTCCAACAACCCAAACAAGAAACAGAACTCTGGTTCTAACCATATTAATGGAAGGTGTAGGCTTTAATATTGATTAAGGGTTTTTATGTCTCATCCTCTTTGCATGCAAATAACTATTATCTACATGGCATGGCATACATGGCATACATCTACATGTCACGACACGCATGACATAATGTTATACATCTAATGCAATTACATGGCATACAATTATGTCATGTGTATAATTTCCTTATATGTCATAACTATTTATGGAAATAAAATATGTTCAAGATTTGATTCTCCAAATCAAATCATAATTAAATTAGGAAACAAATTTCCAAATCTAATCACATATTTTATTCATGGAATTATTTGATTAAGGAAAATCTATTTAGGAAACCAATTTCCTAAATCATTAAAACTACTTATGGAAATAAAATATTTTAAGATTTGATTTCCCAAATCAAATCATGATTAAATTAGGAAACAAATTTCCAGAATCTAATCAAATATTTTATTTATGGAAAATATCAATTTCCATAAATACTTCCAACTTTCCAAAAGTGGAAGATTTCCATAAATACTTCTAGACTTTCCAAAATTGAAAAATTTCCATAAATACTTCTAAATTTCCAAAATTAGAAAATTTTCAGAAATACATTATGACTATCGCAAAACCATTTTACGATTATGTCGAAACACAACCTGGGCTCTGATACCACTGTTGGGTTTCCGGCACCGCGGCGTGTGTGTGTTCGATCATGTTTCGTAAACATGAGCACAGCGGAAGCAATAAAAATAATAAATCTATATTTATTACAACACACACAACACACACATGCATATTACAACAAGTGTAGACATAACCGTAAATTTAAATTTGCAATAAAAGGAAATTTATCTACGTTATACCTTTCGTATGACGTGTAGCGGGAACGGCATCAACCGGAACGATCCTCGTAAGAATCGTCTCTATCCGTATCCACGCCGAGCTCCTCGGGATGACTTCGCTAAGCCACGAGTTTCGTCTTCGTATGGGTTACTAGCCTCGTGTTGAAGACGACGTGATCGAGAGATGATCACGATCCGAATCCAAATTCGGATCCTAAGACGAGTCCTCAAAACTCGCTTCTCCGGAGAGGTATTCGTCAACCAATTGACGAATCCTTCGTCCTCCACCTCAGAGGATTACCGGAGATCGAATCCCCGGTAAGTTAGCCACTGTCGGAGCTCTAACCGTCATCCAAACGACGCTCCGACGAGAGGAGAAGAAGCTGTCCAGAAAACTGGACAGCTTGGTGGAGGAGATAGGCGCCGGCCAACCAAGGGAAGAAAAGGCTCACCTTGATGCCAAACCTATAGGAGATCACCGGAGGGTCGCCGGAGGGTTCACCGGCTGAAGCTTGGTCGCCGGCAATGACTTGGATGGCGGCACAAAAGCTGGGCGGCGGCACACCTAGGGTTGGCGCCGACTAGGAGAGAAGATGGAGGGGGCAGCACAATTAGGTTGGGCGGCAACTCCAAAATTAGGGTTTTGGATTAGGGTTTAAGCCCTATTTTATAGAGAACTAATTCTCTTAATGGTTAATGGATCATATCCATAAAGCCCGTTAACCCGCTCCATTAAGATAAGTTAAAATAAACCAAACCATGATGGTTTATTTTAAGTTAAAACGAACCGAACCAACTTTTGGTTCATTCGTTTAAAATAAACCAACTCCTTTGGTTTATTCTCCTCCATTGGATTAGAACCAAACCATTTTGGTTCATCCATTATGTCTTCATAAGACACGGCCCATCCACGCTTCCATTATCAAAGCGATTTCATGTCGCTTATGTTCGTCCAACCAAACCTAGTTTCTCCTCCCGAGAATCCCATTCTCAAGCCTGCTTTAAATCCTTTGGATTACACTCGCGCGCGGTGACCAAATAGGTTCTCGGTTTATGTTGGCCGCCTATAATTAACCATTAATTATAGAACGATCATGAGTGGCACCTAGTAGTACATCATGATCCCCAATTAACCAAAAGATCAACGGTTGATCCGTAACTATTTCAAACCCTTCAAGAGCTCGAATGAATCGTGCCCCATTCCTTCACTCATCTTATACCCACTTGGTTCAGACATGGTCTATTGTGTCAGTCCCCACTAGGCTGACTACGTCACACCTAGCCCAAGTATCATTTCCTCGTCCTACGGATTCTAGTTACTCCACATGTATCGAAGAGTACCTTACTCTAAACATGTAATGCTTTGGCCAAAGACTTTATTAACAATCCGACGAGAGGCCATGGGTATACATCTCCTCGCAAGGAGTGGTGAATCCTTTATAGGCTATTCAAACACCTTCGATCACTTCGACTTATACCCAATCATCCCGGGTCCACATCTCCTTAGAGATGTTTGCTTAAGATGTCAAAGCATAAGTCTCCATGATCAAGATGACTTGAATACCGCAAGTCAAAGGAACATTGCACTTAAGCCACAGTAAAAACTTCATTGACATATCTATATATGCAGAGAACCATATGAAGTCTTACGGCTGGTCACTCCAATGAACTAGTTACCATAACTAGCATCCACGATTAACTCCGGACATCACAATGTCTCCAGCCAGTGAGAATCAGCTGCTTGGATACACCAAGGAGTATACCTCGTGCTAGTCTCGACAGAATTGATGGTGTCCAGATCCATCAATTCATCGACTAGGGATAATTCCGATACATCACAATTACACATTTAGAGATACTCACTAGTTGTGATCCAATCACAAATTCTCTCATGCTGTGAATCGCATCGTGGACATTCAGTAAATGAGTTTAAGATCCAATCAAATACATGAAACATGTATACTCAAATAGTGAATCTTCATTTATCATATAAATGGTTCATACATAAGGCGATTGCCTTAGGACATCTCTCATATATTACTAACATAGCCAATAACTTTGGAGAGGGAGCAGCAACATATTAGGAGGACTACTATGGAGGATAGGGTTGCTTAGAAGGGCAGCTTGAGCATGTCGATGTGGTTGGGGATTATAATCAAAGGCCAAACAACCCATACTCTGGTACTTACAATCCTGGATGGAGGAATCACCCTAATTTTTTCTATCGGAATAACTCGGGGAACTTCCAACCATCATGAGGGTATAGGCAACAACAAGGCAATAGGCAGCAGCAACCGCAAAAGTCTACGCTAGAATTGATGATGGAAGACTTCATTGTTGGGATGTATACTGAAAAGTCTATCTTTTGTATGAACATTTTTATTTTTGAAATAAGAATCACATGATCATTGTTTGCATATTTATTGTTATGTATATTGTCTGATATGTTACATTATAGATAATATGGTGTGTAGTGTCACACAGGAGATCATGTTATCAGTTCCTTGTAAAGTATAAGTAAAGGCTCACAACCGAGATGGTTATGGACAAACCATTGGTATAGTTGTAGTGTGATTTGGTATTGGTTTGTCTTGACCATAGAATTACACTAGTACACTTTAGGTGTATTGAGCAGGACCGACTTAGAGGTGATTCAATTTATTGCTGACTACATAATTGAATCGAACCTCAGATATTATGGTGTACATTCTCTTAATCCCGATATAATAACGGGCACATGTACTTAGTATTTATTTCTTTGATTTACTAATGAGCGAGATTTATAGAGTAAATCGATAGGCTCGGTAAGTTGTGAAATGATATTATTTACAAGGTGTGTTGTTGATTATAGGAGGAAACCGTGTCCTATATATTAGGATGATGATGTCCCCTTGAGGAGCTAATAAGGTTCATTATGTAAACCCTGCAGGTGGACTTGGTCTAGCATGATGATAAGGTTGAGTGGTACTACTCATGGAGTTAGATGTTGATTAATTAATTGTCAGTAAATTAATTAATTGACGGGCATTCGAGATCTTAAACACGGGGAGACATTTGTACAAATAATATATGGAGCCCATATTTATTTATGGGGTTGGTTAGGTAGATCAATGATAATTCTCTAGTGGAATGGATTATCATTAATGGATCGGACTTTATGTGGGCTTGATCCATTGGGTGGCCAAGATCCAACTCCTCTTCATGGTCCCTATTGTAGCCTATTAAAACCCTCATGAAGCCTAGATCCGATGATGGATAATGGAACTCTAGATTCGACGATTGAGGTTAAATCTCTAGATCTGACATTGGAGATTAAATCTCTAGATCCGACGGTTGAGATTAAATCTCTAGATCCAACGGTGGAGACTAAAAGGAAGCTTAAGCCTAGCTCTATAAAAGGAGGGCCAAGGCTTGGGGGTGGAAATACTTTTGGGAGATTAGGGTTTTGTTTCCCTTGGCTTGGGCAACAAGTATCCTTGGAGAGCTAGGGTTTAGGATAAGGGTGGGCGGCAACATTGTTTGGCTTCTCCCTTAGGGTTGGCGGCAACACAAGAGAAGGATAAGGGCTTCCTCTTCTCCTTTGATCTTGGTCGGCTTCTCCTTTTCCTAGGGAAGCTCCTTCTTCTTCCATTGGAGCTCTTGGCCGGTGGCAACACTTCCTTCAAGGTTGGTCGGCACTCCTCTTCCTCTCCTTGGCCGGTGGCAAGGATCAATCTTGGAACTTGGTGGTCGGTTCTAGATAGGAGAAGAGTTTTGTTTCATTCTTCCCTTTGTTCGGAGTGAACAAGGAAGGTAAGAACGTGATCTAGGAGGCTTCGACTTTTGGAAGATTGTCACCCACACGACGTCCAAAAGGAGGAAGGACATACAATAGAAGATCAAGAGGTATAATAAGAGGTATAAGCTTATTTACTTTGATTAGTGTTCTTTTGTATTATGTATATAATTGTTTTCAATTATATGTGGCTAATTTACTTGGACCCCGAAGACAAACACAAAAACCGGCGATCCATACATCGTCTATTCCGCGGCTAATCGAAGAATAGAGGTAGGTTACTTGAACAACAAGTTTGTTCAAGTGACCACTCTAATCGAATAGCACGATGATGGAATGGTTGCTTGGGTAATCCCTCTTCGTCAAGGATTAATTTTTTAATCCGAGGATGTAGATGGGATCGCAATGCACAAGTGATCGAGTTGAAGTGGGAAGCGAAGTTTCCACCTTCAAGTGGTATCAGAGCTTCATTCCAAAACCTTCAATTGGTATCAAAGTCACTATTTCCGATTTTCTGTGTTTAGGATTCGGTTAATTTTATGCACTTATTATATATTGTATGTGTCGGATCATAGTAGGATGTGCGTAGGCTAACTTTTTGGTTGCAGGCATAAGATCCAACTATTATGGCCATATGTGTGTGTATGTGATTGCATGTGTGTAATATTATTTGAATCCTCGGGGTTGATGAGGCTAGTATTTAATTTTTGTAATTAAGTACGGCATTGTTTATCCACTCTTTTTATTTTAGTTTACTTTCGATCTAGATTTCATGTACACTCCTTCGTGGAGTATAGGATCGATGGATGTAAATTAAAATAGTTATTCTCAGCTCGGATCTCCGAATGGCTTGTACATGGCGTAGGGAGGAGCGGATGAGATGGCGATATGACGAAAGGCATATTGGAGAACAAAAGAAATAATAGTTGGAAAATATTTTTTTTTCATATTTATTGCTTCTTGTTTGATATGCATGTCGTGTGCTAGGAAAATTCCTCAATTTTAAATTACTAAGTGGGAGAGGGATATTTTTATAAATTCCCACAGCCTCCATTACGATTTGACATGTGATGCAAACAAACTTGTGCGTCGTCTCTGAGTGCCTTCCTCCCCATTGGATGAGTTTGTTTTGCGGATCACAAGGTCGAATATGGTTATAGGAAATAACTAAGGAGCGTGTGTACTTCCCCATCAGAAGGCACATAACTCGATATAATTACCTTGGTACCAAGTAATAGAGAATACTTAGATGCAAATAGGAGTATCCTCCCCATCGGAGTCACTTCTTTTATTTGTAGGGCCGAAGAGGAACCGACTATTTATTTTATTTGTCAAAAAGTTAGGTTGACAAGATAGTAAAATTAATGGGTAAAACCTCTTCTTACAAATGTAGAATTTGTATACGTCCACACAATCGTGACATACGATATTCTCGGTGTTTTGAGGTGTTGGTTGATTTTAAAATTTTATTGTTTGAGAAATCAATAATTTTTTGAAATCTAATGTTTTGATCTATGTGATTCTTAGGTTTTTTAAAAATGACTTTCAACCCGCTTGCTGTGATACTGAAAGAGAATAAACTTACTGGACCCAATTATGTTCATTGGAAGAGGAATCTTTACATTGTCTTGATTGTTGAGGAGTACAAATATGTACTCTTTGAAGAGTGTCCTCCTAAGACTGCGGATGATTCTGGGGAAAAGGAGAAAGAGAGTTATAAGAAGTGGATAAAGGTTGATGAGATGGTGCGGTGTTACATTTTGGCTTCTATGTCAAATGTATTGTAACATCAGCATTAAGCCATGCCCACTGCTTATGACATGATGCTTAATCTCAAGGAGCTTTTCGAGCACCAGAATCGGGCTGCTAGGCAAGAAGCCATGAGGAACTTGATGATGACCACCATGATCGAGGGAACACCCATGAAGGATCATGTTCTCAAGATGATGGCTCATTTGAATGAGCTGGAAGTCCTCGGAGCTGAGATCGATGGGGAAACCCAGGTCGATATCATTCTCCAGTCTCTACCTAGGAGTTTTGAGCAGTTTTGCCTGAATTACAATAAGAACAAAAGGTTGTATTCATTGGCGGAGCTTCTGACAGAACTCCAGGCGGCAGAAGGGCTTTTTCGTCAGAGTGCTCAGGCTCAGGCCATGAATACCCAAAAGGTTTCTACATCTAAGCCGAAAGGCAAGAAGAAGAAGAAACAAGGTGGGGCAAAGGTGGTGGGAGGATATCAGGGTGGAGTGAAGAAGTCGAAAGGCAAGTGCTTCACTTGTAAGCAGACTGGACACCGGAAGAAGGACTACCCCAACCAGAAGCAGAACAAGGGTATATCTTTTGGTCTAGTCGTTGAAACATGTTTAGCGGTGTTATCTATGTTGGAATGTATACTGAAAGCCTAGCTCTTTTGTATGAATATTTTTATTTTGAAATAAGAATCACATGATCATTGTTTGCACTTTATATTTATTATATGTGTGCATATTGTCTAATACTTTACATTATAGATAACATGGTGCTTGGTGTGGCACAGAATATCATGTTATCAGTCCCTTGTAGAATATAAGTAGAGGCTCACAACCAAGATGGTTTTGGACAAACCATTGGCATGGTTGTAGTGTAGCTTGGTATTGTTTTGTCTTGAACATAGAGTTACACTAGTACACTTAGGTGTATTGAGCAGGACCGACATAGAGGTGATTCAATTTATTGCTGACTACATAATTGAATCGGACCTCGGATATTATGTTGTACATGCTATTAATCCCGATATAATAATGGGCACTTGTACTTAGTATTTATTTCTTTGATTTAACAAAGGGTGAGATTTATTTGGATTAAATCAATATGCCCGGTAAGTTGGAAAATGATATTATTTACATGGTGGGCCGTTGATTATAGGAGGAAACCGTGTCCTATATATTAGGTTGATGATGTCCCCTTGAGGAGCTCATAAGGTTCATCATGTAAACCCTGCAGGTTGACTTAGTCAACATGATGATAAGGTTGAGTGGTACTACTCAAGGAGTTAGATGTTAATTGATTGATGGTCAGTAAATTAATTAATTGACGGAAATTCGATATCTTAAACATGGGGAGATGGATGTACAAATAATGTATGGAGCCCATATTAATTTATGGGGGTTGGTGAGGTAATTCAATGATGATCCTCTAGTGGAATGGAGCATCATTGATGGATCAAGTTTGTGTGGTTCCGATCCATCGGGTGGCCAAGATCGAACTCCTCCTCATGGTCCCTATCGTAGCCTAATATAAACCTCATGGAGCCTAGATCCAATGATGGAAAACAAAACCCTAGATCCGACGGTGGAGATTAAATCTCTAGATCCGACGGTTGAGATTAAATCTCTAGATCCGACGGTTGAGATTAAATCTCTAGATCCGATGGTTGAGATTAAATCCCAAGATCCGACGGTGGAGATTAAATCTCTAGATCCGACGGTTGAGATTAAATCTCTAGATCCAACGGTTGAGATTAAATCCCTAGATCCGACGGTGGAGATTAAATCTCTAGATCTAACGGTTGAGATTAAATCTCTAGATCCGACGGTTGAGATTAAATCCCTATGACCAACGATGGAGATTAAAACAAGGCTTAAGCCTAACTCTATAAAAGGGGGCTTAAGGTGGGCGACAAGAGAGTTAGTTGATGGTTTTTGGAGATTAGGGTTTTGCCTATCATTGGCTTGGGCGGCAAGAAACCCTAGGAAAGTTAGGGTTTGGTTGGGCGGCTAGGGTTTGGAAGGTGGAGTGGGCGGCAACAATAGGTCTTCTTCCTAAGGGGTTGCCGGCACCTATCTCTCTTCAAAGGTTGATAGTTGATAAACCCTTGGGTTTATTAGTGGTGGAAGATCTCCCAACCTGCGAGTCTTGCTTGGAAGGTAAGATGACCAAGAGGCCTTTTAAGGCTAAGGGGTATAGAGCCAAAGATGTATTGGAATTAGTTCATTCTGATTTGTGTGGTCCTATGTCTATCCAGGCTAGAGGTGGCTTTGAATACTTTGTCTCTTTTATAGACGATTATTCAAGGTATGGATACATTTACTTGATGCGCCGCAAGTCTGAATGCTTTGACAGGTTCAAAGAATTCAAGGCTGATGTGGAGAACCGTCAAGGTAAAAGTATCAAGACACTACGATCTGATCGTGGTGGCGAGTACCTCTTGGGAGAGTTTAGGAGTTACTTATCAGAGGCTAGGATTCAATCCCAATTGTCCGAACCTGGCACACCCCAGTAGAATGGTGTGGTAGAGCGAAGGAATAGGACTCTTATGGAGATGGTCAGATCGATGATGAGTTATTCTGAGTTACCTGATTCATTCTGGGGGTTTGCTCGGAAGCGGCGACACATTCGAACTTGGTTCCACTCTACTCCCACGCACTGTGGATCAAGTAAAGCCTAGTCTAAGACATATTCGATTTGGAGTAGTCCAAAGACATGCCAAGGGAGATGCTGGTAAGTTGGAATCTCGTACAGAAGTACGCTTGTTTGTTGGCTACCCTAAAGGAACGAAGGGTGGTTTGTTCTATAGTCCTAGAGATCAGAAGGTGATCATGAGTACGAATGCCAGATTTCTAGAGGAGGACTATGTGATGAACCATAAACCCACGAGTAGGATTGTTCTTGAGGAATTAACAGGGGAAGTCTCGACTTCAGTACCACCGGTACAAGAGGAAATACCATAAGTCACTGCACCGCATGTCACAGAGCATACACAGGAGGCACCTCGTCGTAGTGGGAGGGTTGTTAGACAACCCGTGAGATTCATGTTCTTGGGAGAGTCTTCGGACTTAGTCCCTGGTAAACATGAACCTGATCCCTGGACATATGACGAGGCACTCCAAGATAGAGATGTGGTATCTTGGCAAAGAGCGATGAATTCAGAGATAGAATCTATGGATTCTAATCATGTCTGGGAGCTAGTAGAACCACCCGATGGTGTGAAAGCCATTGGATGCAAGTGGATCTACAAGAGAAAGAGAGGAGTAGACGGGAAGGTTGAGACCTTCAAAGCTAGGCTTGTTGTGAAAGTGTATACTCAGAAAGAGGGTATCAATTATGAGGAGACCTTTTCACTGGTAGCTATGCTTAAGTCTATCCGGATTCTCTTATCTATTGCTGCTCATGAGGATTATGAGATTTGGCAGATGGATGTCAAGACAGCTTTCCTTAACGGAAGTCTTGAGGAAAACATCTATATGAAGCAACCAGAGGGATTCATTGCAAAGGGCAAATAGCATCTTGTGTGTAAGCTTAATCGGTCCATTTATGGATTGAAGCAAGCTTCTAGATCTTGGAACATCCACTTTGATGATGTAATCCAGTCATATGGATTTATTCAAAGTCCGGATGAGCCTTGTGTATACAAGAGATGTGATGAAAACGTAGTGGTATTTCTTGTACTATATATAAATGACATTTTGTTAGTTGGTAACATTATTAGAGTGTTATCAGACGTAAGGGTATGGTTGTACAAACAGTTTGATATGAAGGACTTGGGAGAAGTGGGACACATCCTTGGGATCAAGGTAATAAGGGATCGTAAGAAAAGGATGTTGTGCTTATCTCAAGCTTCATACATTGACACTATCCTTGCTCGTTTTAGCATGCAGAACTCCAAGAAAGGTTTTCTACCTTTTAGGCATGGAGTACCTTTATCTAAAGAGATGTGTCCCAAAACATAAAAGGAGATAGAGGAGATGAAGGCGGTTCCTTATGCTTCGGCAGTAGGAAGCCTCATGTATGCTATGCTATGTATGAGACCAGATATCTGCTTTGCCGTGGGCATGGTTAGCATATATCAGAGTAATCCTAGACAGGGACATTGGATTGCGGTAAAGCATATATTGAAGTACCTGAGAAGGACTAGGGATTATATGCTGGTTTACCGGGCAGATCAATTAGTCCCTGTGGGTTACACAGATTCTGATTTCCAATCAGATAGGGACAACAGTAAGTCTACCTTGGGGTTTGTGTTTACTTTTGGAGGTGGAGCCATAGTATGGAGGAGTGTCAAGCAGAAATGCATGGCGGACTCTACCATGGAAGCTGAGTATGTGGAAGCCTCTGAGGCAGCCAAGGAAGTTGTATGGCTCAGGAACTTCTTGATGGACTTGGATGTGATTCCTGGTTTGCCCAGAACTATCACAATTTATTTTGATAATAGTGGTGCAGTTGCAAACTCGAAGGAACCACGAGCCCATAAGGCGAGTAAACACATAGAGCGCAAGTACCACCTGTTGGTGCAACAATGCCCCAAGCATTTATTTGTTTTGATGTTTGGATAATCATCTAAGTTAGGCAATGCTTTGTGATCTAATTGCGAATATGTTTAAGTGACAGGGAAATCCAAGGATGAAGACTTGGTAAAAGAGAAGTCCAAGTATGATCTTGGCAAGGAAAGTCCAAGGGACGGACTTGGCAGCATAAAACCAAGCTTGTAGTCTTGGCAACGTAAAGTCCAAGTGAACCTTGGCAAAGGAAGACCAAGTATGATCTTGGCAAGGGAAGTCCAAGGCATTGACTTGGCAGCGTAAGACCAAGCTTGTAGTCTTGGCAGCGTAAAGTCCAAGTGAACCTTGGCAAAAGAAGTCCAAAGTAAAGTCTTGGCAGCATAAGTCCAAGCTTGTAGTCTTGGCAGCATAAAGTCCAAGCATTTGGCAACCCAAGACATGATGAAACTGAAGGAAGCTCTTGGAAGCAAAGCGCAAAGGATGAACAAGTCACGGACTCGGAGGGATCCTGGAGGCGCAAGGCTTAATGAGGAGCTAGAAGGTTGAGTCTAGGTCTAGGGTGTAAAATCAAGTGTGAATTACTCATACTTGATGAGTATCAGTCGATTGATATGATGTATCAGTCGACTGGTCAGGTGCTCGACTAAGTCAGGATGAAACCCTGACCATCGATCGCGCTGCGATGCGATCGATATATTGCAATCGATCCGCCAATAGTGGCAGTCGACTGATCAATGCAAATACGAGCACAGAGTGTAGTCATACTCGACTACGGCCTACGATCACTCGACTGATCACTCCATCAGTCGACTGATGGAGGGATCAGTCGACTGATCACTTGGCCATTGGAAATTACGGCTACGTATCTCCATGGATCTTCTTGTTCAGAAGCCGTTGGCTTCGGCGGCAGTCGACTGATGGTGAGCATCAGTCGACTGATCGAAGCCCAACGGGAAAAACAGTCCTTCTTCTATAAGAAGGGTCCTTGGGGAGCTTGGTGAAGCTAGTGCTCTCATTCCTAGCTACACCCTCGTGCTCACCAAGCTTTCCCAAGTGCTTTTGTGATTCGAAACCTCCTCTTCTCTAGCTCTTAATCTTCCATCATTGTAAAGAAGAGGAGTGCATTGTAAGACAAGGTTTCTCCACCTTGGTTCATCCAAAGGAGGTTTTAGTGAAGATTGGCTAGGGCAAATCCACCTTACGGATTGCCGTGGAGTAGGAGCGTCATCTCCGAACCACGTACATCGGGTGTTAGCATTGTATTCTTGTTTCTTGTTCTTATTTGTGTTCATATTTGTATTGCTTCCACTAACATTTTTGTAGAAATAAACAAAGGCTAATCACCCCCCCCCTCTAGCCATTACAAAGATCCTAACAAGTGGTATCAGAGCACGGATAGCTTGGAAGATTTCACCATCAACCAAGGCATCAATGGCTCTTCAAGAAGGATATAGCACCGCCAAGCCATCGCTCTTCGATGGGAGTCACTTTGCATATTGGAAAGGTAGGATGAAGTACTATCTAATGAGTAATATTGAAATTTAGCATAGCATTGTAGATGGCTTTGAGGAATCGGTGGATGAACATGGAGACCCTATTCCAAGCAAGGATTGGACAAGGGAAATAAATAGGCGGTTCGAGTCAAATGCAAAGGCGGTACTCACCATCCAATGCGGTATTACAATGGAGCAACTCAACAAGGTGGCGCCTTTCGAATCCGCCAAGGAGTTATGGGAAAAGCTCATTGAGCTAAATGAAGGATCCAAGGAGTCAAAGAGGGCCAAGAAAGACTTGCTAATTGGACAACTTCAAGCCTTCCAAATGAAGACCCATGAAACCGTAAGCCAAATGCATGGAAGGTTTAAGGAGATTGTGAATGGACTTCACATCATAGGTGAGCGAGTTGACAACCAGGATTTGGTAAGGTATATTCTTCAAGCATTTCCTAGAACTTCTCTATGGACTTCTATAGTTGATGCTATAAAGGTAACTAGGGATCTTTCTTAAATTAAAATTGATGAATTATTTTGTGAGTTTGAATTGCATGAGCAAACTAACATGTCTTCTAAGGAAAAGGGTTTAGCTCTATTTGTTGAAAAGAAGGAAAAGAAGAAGAAAGAAAGGAAAGAGGTGTCATCATCAT
This sequence comes from Wurfbainia villosa, assembly GCA_025175895.1. NCBI lineage: Eukaryota > Viridiplantae > Streptophyta > Magnoliopsida > Zingiberales > Zingiberaceae > Wurfbainia > Wurfbainia villosa. The sequence goes on along the minus strand of CM045992.1, from coordinate 27,858,726 downwards.
CCGAGTCGGAGCATGATTTAAGTAGTGATGGAGACTCGTCTAGTGAGATGGCCCATTTTGTCAAGAAGTTCCTTAGAAAATCAAAGGAGTTCAAGAATAGAGAAGCAAGGAAGGGGTCTCATTCTTCAAGAGGTAAGTTTAGTGGTAATTCAAATTTTAATAACAATGTGATTTGCCATACTTACAATAAGAAGGGGCACATAAAGCCAAATTGCCCGGAGTTAAAGAAGAAAGAAGAAAAAGAAACGAAAAAGAAGGAAAGGAAGGAGAAGAAGAAGAAGGAGGCCATGATGGCTCAAACCACATGGGACACACCAAATGTTGAAGATTCCTCCTCCGATGATGAACTTTGCCACATCACATGCCATGTGGCACTCATGGCCCTAGGAGATGACTCTGGTACATCAAGCCAAGAAGAAGACTCTTCAAGTGATGAATCGTCATCTAGTGACGATGAGGTAATGAACTCTCCCAAAGTTAAGCTTCTTTATAAATCAATTTCTTATCTTAAAGAGGCTCTAGATAAGTCTAAATCTAAGGTTAAAAGCATGAAGGTAGAACTAAAGGCCATTAGGAATGAAAAACTTTCACATGTTGATTCTTGCATGCTTAAGGAAGAGAATGGCAAACTTAAGGATGAGGTTAGTGAGTTAAAGACATGTTTAGAGAAATTTACAAATGGCTCAAAATATCATGACATGATCCTTAGCCAACAAAGAGCCGTTTACAACAAGGTCGGTATAGGATATAAGCCAAAAGAAAAAGAAGTTGCTTATATTTCATTAATTAATAGAAAAGCAACCATTAAGGGTAAGGTCAAGAAAGCATGGGTACCTAAGAAGTTTTTACTTAATGTTACCGGTCCAAATGTTTGGGTACCAAAAGCTTGTGTTTATCATGTGATTTAGGTAGGAGAGCAAGGTATGTGGATCGTGGATAGCGGTTGTTCAACACACATGACCGGGGATGTGAGCAAGTTCTCAACAATTAAGTATGTGAAGAAGGGAGCGGTGTCTTTTGGAAATAGTGGAAAACTCAAGATATTAGGTAGAGGTACAATTGAGGTATCCCCCAAAATTGTCATTAACAAAGTTTTACTAGTTGAAAATATGAAATTTAATTTATTAAGTGTTAGTCAACTTTGTGATGCAAACTATCATGTTTCTTTTGAATCCTCTAAATGCATGATTAGACACAAGGAATTAAATGATTGTATGTTAGTTGGATATAGGAAATCAAATATCTATTATGTTGATCTTTCATATGTTGGGGGATCGAAACGGCCGGCTAGAGGGGAGTGAATAGCCCTCTTACGATGGATGTCGTAATTTACTCGTCTACAATTAGATTAGCGCAAGTGGAAACAACAATACAAGCAAATTAAACAAATAAAGACAAAGCAAAGGAAATAGACAATGCTAACACAATGTAGTACCGTGGTTCACGGCTACGTCGCTAATCCACGATCCCGATTCGTCCGAGGTGAATCACTCCTTCAAAGCCAATCACTATTGGTCTCTCCTTTGCACCAAGCTAGGTGGAGGTAACCTTTACAATCAAGATCACTCTTCTTACAATAAGATTGAAGTAAAAGCAAGTAAGAAGAGTAGGGAATCTTGTATGACACTTTGGGAGAAGTTTAGAGCTCAAGCATTAGCCTCCCAAAGACCCATCCTCTTCCTTTTTATAGAGGAAGAGGGTTTCTTCCGCTGACAGGAGCTGATGCCTCGATCACGACCGGGTCCTCGTAGCCGCTGCCCAATAACGCGGCTTTTTCCACGCTTGGATTCCATCCAGCGGCAGATCGCATCATCGATTGATATTACCATCGATCCGGGTGCTCGATCGATCAAGTCCTCAACGAGGTTGACTTGCCATCGATCGGCTGCCGTCTGGCGGTCGATCGATGTCGGCAGCGATCGGCTGTCCGGTCTATGTCGGGCCGCTTGGGCCAAATGCCCATGAGTCAGACACCAGTCGAACCCAATCGACTCAGAGCAGCCGACTGTCATTCCATGGCAGTCGACTGGTGTCGGGAAATCCCATCCGACACTTCGCCAAATAGCCAAGTTTCACCTACGAGCCACTACCCCTTTCCGGGTTACATTCGCTCACTCTCATCCCTCGCCTTCGAAGTTCTCTTCGTTCGCGGCCACGTCCCTCGGCAGCATCAGGCGCACGACTCTTCAATGCTCCTTCACGTCTCTTGCCTCGAAGTCTACTTCCTCCGGCTTCACTCCAAGCTCTTCATCTGGTGGTCCCTCGGATGCTCCAAGCGCACGGCTTCCGCAAAGCTATCCTTCAATGACTCAAGGACCGAGTCATGAGATGTGAAACTCACCATGGCTCCATGTGCGAATTACTAAGTCCTGCACGACTTCAACGCACATATCAAATCAACATAACAATCTAACTTAAACTCTTTGCCACACACATCAAAACCTAATCATGGCAAGAGATTGCCCTAACAATCTCCCCCTTTTTGATGTGTGGCAATTCGTTTAAGTTAGATAAGAACATTTGATAAAAATTTCTAAGGAAAGAAAGCATGTAAACATAAACATGATATAGCAACATGAAACTCCCCCTTAATCCATGAAACTCTCTCTCCCCCTATCATAATTTACTTAAACATAATCATTTCTCTCCCTTTGACACCATCAAAAAGATTAACACTATGTTATAAACTCATGGCATCAAGTATAATAGAAGGAAAATACCAAAAATTAGTCTAAAACATGAATTCGGCCTTAACTAGTCTGATTTTGAGCGATCAGACCGTTCGGACTACCGATCGGCACGCGAATTTGTAACTTTCGATTTTGGACGAATTTCAGAAATACATTAAAAATTCCAGAAAATTTGAAAAATCATGAAATTTGGGGAACATATTTCTTGTAAGATTCTTTATCAGTGAAAAATAGGTCTTCATGAAAAATCATTATATTTTCACGTATTTGCCAAAAATCCAAAAGGTTTAAAAACCACTAGGTTTTTGATCATGTGAGTATCAAGTTTAACACCTAGTTTTGGTTCAAATTGTTTCAAAACATGAATACATAGATTTTAGATTAAGAAATTATTTTGAAAACATATGAAATATCCAACCATGATCTTTGGGCAATATGTCTATGAATTAAACATAAGTCTTCCCCATGATTGGTCTATTATTGCTATTTTGATACTTTAAATGACCATCTAAATGCCATAGGCATTAGTGGACATTTGTATCATCCTAACATCTCACTCATGCTAAGTTTTCAATCATGGTAGCCTATAGTGAGTGTGAGATGTATCCTAGAGGTATTTGTATATACTTAACCATTATATTCATGCAATTTTATCCGGGTTAAGTACCATCCTAACACTCAACATGATCATAAAGACATATATGACTTAAATTCATATTATGATCATGAAACACATGTATTCATTGAATTGTTATCATGCATTAGGTATTATATCATGATAATAAGCAAAATATCACCTAAGGCATGATTTAAACCCTATTTCTCATGATGATGTTCCAAATTTCAAAATCATAAATCATGATTGCAAACATACATAGCAATTACATTAATCATCATGATTTAAGCATTATTAACTATTTATAGGCACGTTATCATCACCTAACACTATTTCAAAATGTTGTCCCGCCATCCTAAGTCAACCAAAATATGATATAGGTCAATTGCATATGGTTGACTACCCTAGGGGTTTTCTAACCCTTAAGGATGGATTTTGGAACCCAAAATAAGTTCTTGCCTATGGGGTTCACTAGATACTCCTTAGGAATCCATTTCCTAGCTATTACTTTCTTCTTATCTTGTCCCCTAGCAATTAGGCATTTGTAAGCCTTTTCATTTTTCTTTTCTTTATAACCTAGGCCCTTTTTGTTGAAGCTAGCTCTTTGGCTCCCTATGATCATGTTCCAGGTGTTGGAGCCTATAGTGAATTTTTCTAGGGATTTTGTCAAATAATCTACCTTTTCCCTTAAAGCCCTATTTTCTTCTATGCATGCATCATTAACATCAAATGGCATATATTTATCATGTGAACATGCATCATCATTATCATTAAAACATCCTTTTTCTAATTTTTGCTCTAATTCCTTAATTTGGTCAAGCTTGCTTTTGTTCTTTTTCTTGGCTCTAAATAAGTCCTTAGTGGGGCTAGAAATCATAGACATAATTTGCTTAGGGGGTAGATTTGTTACCTCACTTACCAAATCCTCTTCTTCGGATGGGGATGTAGAGGAGGCTCCCCCTTCATTTGAGCTCTCTCCACTTGTGCTTGATTCTTCATTTGAGGAGGAGGAGAAATCCAAATCATCAAAAGCCATTAGTGCTAAATTTGAGTAGACATGTTCTTCTTCTTCTGATGAGGATGAGGAAGCAAGGTCATCCCATGTCTTTGCTTTGAGAGCCATGGCCTTTCCTTTTTCCTTGGCCTTCTTTTCCTCTTCCTTCTTTTTACTCCCCTTTTTCTTCTTCTTTTCTTCTTTCTTCTTCCTTTCTTCCTTGCTCTTGTTTAGGAGGGGACAATTATCCCTTATATGTCCCTCTCCTTGGCAGTTGTAACAAATCACCTTTCCTCTTGGTCTTCTCTTCCTATCATTAGATTTATTAAAATGAAAACCTTTTAAAGCACGTCTTACCCTCCTTACCATATATGCTTCTTCCGTGATATCCAAGGAGGAGGATGAGGATGCTTCATCATCGAAGGAGGAGGGGATTTCCATCTTCTTCTTCCCCTTGTTGGCCATCAAGGCTACTCCTCTTGAAGTTTGAAACTTTGGCTCTTCTTGTATTCCTTCAAGCCTTGTTTCGTGGAGCTCCATTGTTGAGAAGAACTCCTCCAAGGTACTTACTTCCAAGTTCTTGGAGATGTAAAACGAATCCACCATGGAGCTCCATCTTGAGGACCGGGGAAAAGCATCTATGGCCTTCATTACCATATCCCGATTGGAGAGCTTTTCTCCTACACTTGTTAGCCCAATTAAAATTTCTTTAAATCTAGAATGCAAAGAAGTTACCTTTTCTCCCTTTTCTAATTTTATGTTGGATAGTTGGGAGCGGAGAAGGTCTCTCCTTGCAAGTTTGGCTTCTGAGGTGCCTTCATGAAGCTCCACTAGCTTCTCCCACATCTCCTTTGCACTAGAACACTCCCCTATCCTATTTACTTCTTGTTGAGGGAGCACATTGTAGAGGTGGTGCTTGGCCTTTGAATTTGCCAAATACTTCTCTCTTTGTCTTTTGCTCCATCTCAATTTTTCCAATGGCTCCTCATCTTCGTTCCTAGGCAACTCGAAACCGTTTTCCATTATTAAAAGGATTTGAAAGTCGGTTTCGAAGAATATCTCCATTCGCTTCTTCCACCAAGCGAATTCCCCTTCGAACTTCGGCGGATGAATGTTCGAGCCGGCCATCTTTTGATGAAGAGCTTGTTGCGGCGGTTAGTCTGGTGACAAGCAACCTTGCTCTGATACCACATGTTGGGGGATCGAAACGGCCAGCTAGAGGGGGGTGAATAGCCCTCTTACGATGGATGTCGTAATTTACTCATCTACAATTAGATTAGCGCAAGCGGAAACAACAATACAAGCAAATTAAACAAATAAAGACAAAGCAAAGGAAATAGACAATGCTAACACAATGTAGTACCGTGGTTCACGGCTACGTCGCTAATCCACGATCCCGATTCATCCGAGGTGAATCACTCCTTCAAAGCCAATCACTATTGGTCTCTCCTTTGCACCAAGCTAGGTGGAGGTAACCTTTACAATCAAGATCACTCTTCTTACAATAAGATTGAAGTAAAAGCAAGTAAGAAGAGTAGGGAATCGTGTATGGCACTTTGGGAGAAGTTTAGAGCTCAAGCATTAGCCTCCCAAAGACCCATCCTCTTCCTTTTTATAGAGGAAGAGGGTTTCTTCCCGTTGACACAGGAGCAGTCGACTGATGCCCTCGATCAGTTGACTGGTCCTGTAGTCGTTGCCCAATAACGGCCGCTTTCCACGTTGGATTCCATCCAACGGCACTGGCATCAGTCGACTGATATTACCATCAGTCGACTGGTGCTTGATCAGTCGAGTCCTCAACGAGGTCGACTCCATTCTGTGCCCGTGCACAGTGTGTCATCGATCGTGCGTCCCTTGGCGGCAGCCCGATCACCATGTCGATCAAGCGAGGCCAAATGCCCATGAGTCGGACACCGCTTGAACCTAATCGATTCCATTCCGACACTTAGCCAAATGGACAAGTTTCACCTACGAGCTACTACCCCTTCCCGGGTTACATTCGCTCACTCTCATCCCTCAGAGTCCCTCGCCTTCAAAGTTCTCTTCGTTCACGGCCACGTCCCTCGGCAACATCAGACGCACGGCTCTGCAATTCTCTTTCGCATCTCTTGCCTCGAAGTCTACTTCCTCCGGCTTCACTCCAAGCTCCTCGTCCAGCGGTCCCTCGGATGCTCCAAGCGCACGGCTTCCCCAAAGCTATCCTTCAATGACTCAAGGACTGAGTCATGAGATGTGAAACTCGCCACGGCTCCATTTGCGAATTACTAAGTCATGCATGACTTCAATGCACATATCAAATCAACATAACAAACTAACTTAAACCCTTTGCCACACACATCAAAACCTAATCATGGCAAGAGATTGCCCTAACATCATATTCTTCTAACATTTCTACTAAGTGTCTTGTTGCAAAAGAAGAAGAAAGTTAGCTATGGCATAGGAGATTGGGGCACATCAACATGAAAAACATAGCCAAGGTAGCCAAGATGGAGTTGGTCAAAGGGCTACCAAAGATCAAGTATGTCAAGAACAAAATGTGTGATGCATGCCAAGAAGGAAACAAACCAAAGATCACACAAAGGTAAAACCTTAACTAATACTTCCTTACCATTAGAACTATTGCATCTTGACTTATTTGATTGCCATAGTACTCCTTCTTTAAATGGTAGCAAATATTGTTTAGTTATAGTAGATGATTTTTCTAGGTATACTTGGGTCTACTTTATGAAACATAAGGATGATACCTTAGAAATAATCATAGGATTTAGTAAAAGGGTTGAAAATGAAAAGAGTCTCAAAATCAATCGGATCCGTAGTGATCATGGTGGTGAATTTGAGAATTCTATATTTTCACAATTTTGTTTAGAGCAAGGGTACAAGCATGAGTTCTCTTGTCCTAGAACACCCCAACAAAATGGAGTGGTGGAAAGGAGAAATCGTGCCCTACAAGAGGCGACTAGGACTATGCTTAATGCATATTCTCTACCTAGCTACTTGTGGGCAGAAGCGGTTAATACCGCTTTCTATATCCAAAATAGGGTTAAAATCCATAGGTTTTTAGGAAAGACACCATTTGAAATATGGAATGGGACTATTCCCACAATTCATTATTTCAAAGTCTTTGGATGTAAAGTTTATATTTTAAACACCAAAGATAACTTAGGAAAATTTGAATCCAAAGCGGATGAGGTAATCCTTGTTGGATACTCATCCACAAGTAGAGGATATAGAGTCTACAATAAGAGAACCCAAGGGATTGAGGAGTCCTCCAATGTTCAATTTGATGAAACCACTAGTACCTACCCTAGAAAGTCCTCCATTGATAAGGATATTAATGACAATAATCAAGACATTACCCAAAAACTTCAAAATTTGACCATAAGGGGTAATGATCAGGGGGGGGGAGAGAAGAGGAGATTCCGATGATGAAAGAAGGGTGGAAGATAACAATGATCAATTTGAAACCCCTTCTAGAACCCTAAGAATTCATCAAGATCATCCACTTGACCAAGTAGTAGGAGATATATCTCAAGGAGTAAGAACTAGGTCATTTTATAAAACTCCTACTAGTCAAGTTGCTCTTATTTCACAATTTGAGCCCAAATCGATCAATGATGCATTACATGATCCGGATTGGATCTTGGCAATGCAAGATGAATTGGCTCAATTTGAAAGGAGTCAAGTATGGGAGTTAGTTCCTAGACCCAATGATAGCACCATAATTACTACAAGATGGGTCTTTAGGAATAAGCTAGATGACCAAGGAAATATCACTAGAAATAAGGCTAGGTTGGTTGCTAGGGGATTCAATCAAGTTGAGGGGCTTGACTATGATGAGACTTATGCCCCGGTTGCTAGATTAGAATCTATTAGAATTCTCTTAGGGTATGCTTCCTATATGGGATTTAAACTTTACCAAATGGATGTTAAATCGGCATTCTTAAATGGTTATATTAAGGAGGAAGTATATGTAGAGCAACCACCCGGGTTTGAGAACATAGATTATCCAAACCACGTATATAAGCTTAGGAAAGCATTATATGGGTTAAAACAAGCTCCCCGGGCATGGTATGAAAGATTGTCATCTTTCTTAATTTCTAAGGATTTTAGGAGAGGCCAAGTAGATCAAACCTTGTTTATAAAGTCAACATTAAAGGATATCTTTATAGCCCAAATATATGTTGATGACATTATTTTTGGGTCAACAAATGATGATCTTCTTCAAGACTTTATAAAAAACATGGAAAATGAATTTGAAATGAGTTTAGTTGGAGAGCTCAACTTTTTCCTAGGGTTACAAGTCAAACAAACCAATGAAGGTATTCATATTTATCAAACCAAATATGCAAATGAAATGATCAAGAAATTTGGTTTGGAAAATGCCAAAATTGTAACCACTCCTATGGCCACTAGCACTAGAATAGATAGTGATCATGATGGAAAATCAATTTATCTTAAACTTTATAGGAGTATGATTGGTAGCCTACTTGTTGGGAGTCGCTTCGGAGGCTCATTGGCTCCCATGTCCCCGGATTAAAATTTTCACTAATGAAAGAATTAATCCGGATGGGATGAGTTTCCTTAGCACAACCTATTCATCATCGTGCTAACAACTTGAGTGGTCGCTTGAACAAACTAGTTGTTCAAGCAACACAACTCTTCTAGTTGGTTAGCCACGGAAGAGACGACGGACGGATCGCCGGTTTTTGTATTTGTCTTCGGGGTCCATGATTATACAAAATATATACATATGCATAATTGTATAATCAACAATTAAAAGAACATTCTCAGATCTGAAAATAAAGTTGTAAAACTTTATACCTTACGATCTTCTACCGTATGTCCTATCCTTCTCGTGGACGACGTGTGGACGAAGATCCTCCACGAGTAGAAGCCTTCTAGATCGCGTTCTTCCCTTCCTTGTCCGCTACGAACAAAGAGAAGAACCAACAAATACCTATCCTTTCTAGAACCGGCAACCAAATTGGGGAATTTTATGCAACCGCCGGCCAAGGAACAAGTGGATGAAGCGCCGGCCACCAATGGAAGGAGAACCGCCGGCCACTTTGGAGAGTATGGAGGAGTGAGCGCCGGCCACCAATGGAAGGAGAACCGCCGGCCACTTTGGAGAGTATGGAGGAGTGAGCGCCGGCCACCAATGGAAGGAGAACCGCCGGCCAAGGAATAAGAGAGAGGCCTAGAAGATGGGCGCCGGCCAAGTGTTGATGGAGGAATATGGGTGCCGGCAACAACTAGAAGAAAGGAAGTTGCCGCCCAAGCTTTTGCTCCAAACCCTAACCGCCCACTTTTTCTCCAAACCCTAATTCCAATTCAATTGATTCTTTCCGCCCAACCCTAAGCTTTCCTTTTATAGAGTTATGCTTAGGACTCCTTTAATCTCCACCGTCGAATCTAGGGATTTAATCTCCACCGTCGGATCTAGGGTTTTATCCCAACCGTCGGATCTAGGGTTTCATCCCAACCATCGGATCTAGGATTTCATCCCAACCGTCGGATCTAGGGTTTCATCCCAACCGTCAGATCTAGGGTTTTATCCCAACCGTCGGATCTAGGGATTTAATCCCAACTGTCGATTCTAGGGTTTCATCCTAACCATCGGATCTAGGGATTTAATCCCAACCGTTGGTTCTAGGGTTTCATCCTAACCATCGGATCTGGGGATTTAATCTCAACCGTTGGTTCTAGGTTTTGTTTTACATTCTTGGATCTAGACTTCACAAGGATTATATTAGGCTATGATAGGGACCATAAGGAGGAGTTGGGTCTTGGCCACCCGATGGATCGGAACCACACAAACTTGATCCATCAATGATGTTCCATTCCACTAGAGGATCATCATTGAACTACCTCACCAACCCCCATAAATCAATATGGGCTCCATATATTATTTGTACATTCATCTACCCGTGTTTAAGATATCTAATGTCCGTCAATTAATTGATTTACTGACCATCAATTAATTAACATCTAACTCCTCGAGTAGTACCACTCAACCTTATCATCATGTTGACTAAGTCAACCAGCTGGGTTTACATGATGAACCTTATGAGCTCCTCAAGGGGACATCATCAACCTAATATATAGGACACGGTTTCCTCCTATAATCAATGGCATACCATGTAAATAATATCATTTTCCAACTTATCGGGCATATTGATTTAATCCATCTAAATCTCACCCTCTGGTAAATCAAAGAAATAAATACTAAGTACATGTGCCCGTTATTATATCGGGATTAAGAGCATGTACAATATAATATCCGAGGTCCGATTCAATTATGTAGTTAGTACTAAATTGAATCACCTCTATGTCTGTCCTGCTCAATACACCTAAGTGTACTAGTGTAACTTTATGTTCAAGACAAAACAATACCAAGCTACACTACAACCATGTCAATGGTTTGTCCAAAACCATCTTGGTTGTGAGCCTCTACTTATATTTTACAAGAGACTGATAACATGATCTTCTGTGCCACACCAAGCACCATGTTATCTACAATGTAAAATATTAGACAATATGCACACATATATAATAAATATATAAAGTGCAAACAATGATCATGTGATTCTTATTCCAAAATAAAATGTTCATACAAAAAGAGCTAGACTTTCAGTATACATTCCAACACTACTATACCTAACCGCTAGTAGACCCGATATCTTATTTGCGGTAGGTATGTGTGCAAGATACCAATCTTGTGCCAAAGAATCACATTTAGTAGCCGTTAAGAGAATTTTGAGATATATTAAAGGCACCCTAATTGTAGGACTTTGGTATCCTAGGACTAGGTCCTTTGAGTTGCTTGGTTATACCGATTCCGATTATGCCGGTTGCAAATTGGATAGGAAGAGTACTAGTGGTGGATGCCAATTTCTTGGGTCCTCCCTAGTTATTTGGAGTAGTAGGAAGCAACATTGTGTTGCTTTATCAACCACCGAAGCTGAATATGTGGCTATGGGTGGTTGTGTAGCTCAATTACTTTGAATGAGACATACTCTTGTGGACTATGAGCTACACTACTCTAACATTAAAGTTTATTGTGACAATGTGAGTACGATCAACTTGACCAAAAATCTGGTACATCACTCTAGGACCAAGCACATTGAAGTAAAACATCACTTCATAAGAGATCATGTGGCAAGAGGGGACATTGAACTTAATTATGTAGAATCTAAGTCTAACCTTGCCGCTATCTTCACCAAAGCTCTTCCCGAAACCGAATTTTCATCATTAAGGAGAGAGCTTGGTATGTGCTTTGTAGAGTAAAATTCTAGGTTTGCATGATCCCATATTAATATGTTAGTCTTATACCTTGATGCATCTCACAAAAGTCTTAAGCAACCTTGATTTTTGTATTGAGACATTTAGGAACATGTGAGATGATAGGGAAGGTGTACTTGGCTGTTATGATGCATTACTATGAGCCAATGACACACCTAGAGACATGAATACCTTATGGACCAATCATTGGGAAGGCTTGTATTCAAGTAATGAATACATAGCTCTAAGAACATGGTTGGAAATTCTAAATCATATATATTTTAAACTATGTTCATCATATTTTGAAAAACAGTTTTCAAATGGAACACAAAAGTGGTACAAAGTTTGCAAATTTTTAGAACCTTTTGTTAGTTTCCAAGTTTGTATCAATATTGAAATCTGGGAAACAGATATTTTTCAAACTATTTTCCTTAATAAAGTATGATCTCAGAAATGTGTCCACAAAATTTCGTGATTTTTCGAGGTTTCTAGAATTTCTAACGCATTTTTGAAGTTAGCTTTTAAAAGGTCGAAATTTCGATTTGATCATGTGATCATTAGCTCCATTTTCTGATATTTAGTATATCTTTGATGTCTTAAAACTATAGCATGATAATATTGAGCATAAACAAATTTTTAGGACTGTTTTATGCAGTATTTTAGGGGGAGTTTCATAAAATATATCTTTTCATCCCTAAACTTCTATCGTTGGTGCAAAGTTAGGACTTAATTTTTGAATTTTTGTTATGCTTTGCCTCAAATGTTATTTACACATCATGAAGCATATCTTGGATTAAGGGGGAGCTTAATATCAATCTTATAGCTTAGTCCAAGATCCAACACCTTTAATTCTTTCATTTATGAGACCTTCTCTTTTTGATGTATGTCAAAGGGGGAGAAGGAATGGTTAAGTTAGAATTTCACATTGAAAATATGATTATGTGTGTATCTTTAAAAGACCTAACTTAATTGATTGTCAAACATCAAAAAGGGGGAGATTGTTGGTGCAACAATGCCCCAAGCATTTATATGTTTTGATGTTTGGATAATCATCTAAGTTAGGCAATACTTTGTGATCTAATTGAGAATATGTTTAAGTGAAAGGGAAATCCAAGGATGAAGACTTGGTAAAAGAGAAGTCCAAGTATGATCTTGGCAAGGAAAGTCCAAGGGACGGACTTAACAGCATAAGACCAAGCTTGTAGTCTTGGCAGCGTAAAGTCCAAGTGAACCTTGGCAAAGGAAGACCAAGTATGATCTTGGCAAGGGAAGTCAAAGGGATGGACTTGGCAGTGTAAGACCAAGCTTGTAGTCTTGGCAGAGTAAAGTCCAAGTGAACCTTGGTAAAAGAAGTCCAAAGTAAAGTCTTGGCAGCATAAGTCCAAGCTTGTAGTCTTGGCAGCATAAAGTCCAAGCATTTGGCAACCCAAGACATGACGAAACCGAAGGAAGCTCTTGGAAGCAAAGCGCAAAGGATGAACAAGTCGCGGACTCGGAGGGATCCTGGAGGCGCAAGGCTTAATGAGGAGCTAGAAGGTTGAGTCTAGGTCTAGGGTGTAAAATCAAGTGTGAATTACTCATACTTGATGAGTATCGATCGATACGATGTATCGATCGGACCGTCAGTGCTCGACTAAGTCGGGATGAAACCACGACCATCACCGACCGCTTTGGTAGTAGCAAAGATCGACGATATTGCAATCGACTTATCAACGTAAATACGAGCACCGAGTGTAGTCGCACTCGATCAGGCCTCGATCACTCGGATCGATCACTCCATCGACCGATCATGGAGGGATCACCGATCGATCACTTGGCCGTTGGAAATTGCGCGCTACGTATCTCCGCGGATCCGCTTGTTGAGTCGTTGGCCCGGCAATGATCGATGGTGAGCATCAGTCGACTGATCGAAGGCCAACGGGAAAAACAACCCTTCTTCTATAAGAAGGGTCCTTGGGGAGCTTGGTGAAGCTAGTGCTCTCATTCCTAGCTACACCCTCATGCTCACCAAGCTTTCCCAAGTGCTTTTGTGATTCTAAACCTCCTCTTCTCTAGCTCTTAATCTTCCATCATTGTAAAGAAGAGGAGTGCATTGTAAGACAAGGTTTCTCCACCATGGTTCATCCAAAGGAGGTTTTAGTGAAGATTGGCTAGGGCAAATCCACCTTACGGATTGTCGTGGAGTAGGAGCGTCATCTCCGAACCACGTACATCGGGTGTTAGCATTGTATTCTTGTTTCTTGTTCTTATTTGTGTTCATATTTGTATTGCTTTCGCTAACATTTTTATAGAAACAAAGAAAGGCTAATCACCCCCCTCTAGCCATTACAAAGATCCTAACACCACCTGATACGAGAGATCGTAAAGCGAGGAGAAGTAGCTGTCGCCAAGATTGCATCAGAGGATAACCTGGCGGATCCATTCACTAAGGCCCTTCCAGCGAAAGCGTTTGATAGGCATGTGGAGGACATGGGGATCAGATGTATGGCAGTGTGATGACAGCATAGTCTTTTAGTATAAGTGGGAGATTGTTGATAACATGCCTATCAACAACCAAGATGTTGATAACATATTTATTATAAGTGTGCATATTGTCTAATACTTTACATTGTAGATAACATGGTGCTTGGTGTGGCACAGAAGATCATGTTATCAATCCCTTGTAGAATATAAGTAGAGGCTCACAACCAAGATGGTTTTGGATAAACCATTGGCATGGTTGTAGTGTAGCTTGGTATTATTTTGTCTTGAACATAGAGTTACACTAGTACACTTAGGTGTATTGAGCAGGACCGACATAGAGGTGATTCAATTTATTACTGACTACATAATTGAATTGGACCTCGGATATTATGTTGTACATGCTCTTAATCCCGATATAATAACGGGCACATGTACTTAGTATTTATTTCTTTGATTTACCAAAGGGTGAGATTTATATGGATTAAATCAATATGCCCGGTAAGTTGGGAAATGATATTATTTACATGGTGTGTTGTTGATTATAGGAGGAAACCGTGTCCTATATATTAGGTTGATGATGTCCCCTTGAGGAGCTCATAAGGTTCATCATGTAAACCCTACAGGTTGACTTAGTCAACATGATGATAAGGTTGAGTGGTACTACTAAAGGAGTTAGATGTTAATTAATTGATGGTCAGTAAATCAATTAATTAACGGACATTCGATATCTTAAACACGGGGAGATGGATGTACAAATAATGTATGGAGCCCATATTAATTTATGGGGGTTGGTGAGGTAATTCAATGATGATCCTCTAGTGGAATGGAACATCATTGATGGATCAAGTTTGTGTGGTTCCGATCCATCGGGTGGCCAAGATCCAACTCCTCCTCATGGTCCCTATCGTAGCCTAATATAAACCTCATGAAGCCTAGATCCAATGATGGAAAACAAAACCCTAGATCCGACGATGGAGATTAAATCTCTAGATCCGGCGGTTGAGATTAAATCTTTAGATCCGACGGTTGAGATTAAATCTCTAGATCCAACGGTTGAGATTAAATCTCTAGATCCGATGATTAAGATTAAATCTCTAGATCCGACGGTTGAGATTAAATCCCTACATCCAACGGTGGAGATTAAATCTCTAGATCCGACGGTTGAGATTAAATCTCTAGATCCGACGGTTGAGATTAAATCCCTAGATCCGACGGTGGAGATTAAATCTCTAGATCCGATGGTTGAGATTAAATCTCTAGATCCGATGGTTGAGATTAAATCTCTAGAACCAACGGTGGAGATTAAAACAAGGCTTAAGCCTAACCCTATAAAAGGGGGCTTAAGGTGGGCGACAAGAGAGTTAGTTGATGGTTTTTGCCTATCATTGACTTGGGCGGCAAGAAACCCTAGGAAAGTTAGGGTTTGGTTGGACGGCTAGGGTTTGGAAGGTGGAGTGGGCGGCAACAATAGGTCTTCTTCCTAAGGGGTTGTTGGCACCTATCTCTCTTCCCTCTACCTTGGTCGGTGCTCAACCTATTCCTCTTCTCCTCTTCTTTTCCTCTTGGTTGGCGGCACAAAGGAGCTAGGGATTGTTCCCTTGTTCGGTTCCTTGGTTGGCCATCTTATTCTCTCTTTTCTTGGGGCCGGCGGCATCAAGCCTTTGTGGCTTGGTGGTTGGCTCAAGCAAGAAGGGAAGGAGAGTTCTACTTTCTTTTGATTGAAGAAGATCTAGGAAGCTTCAAATTGTGGAGGATCTTCGCCCACACGAAGTCTACAAGGAGGTTAGGACATACGATAGAAGATCGAGAGGTATAAAAGTTTTACAAGTTTTATTATTGATCTTTGCATGTTCTTATTAATATGTTTGTATGTGTTGATTATACGTGTCTACATCCATATGTATTTGTATAATCATGGACCCCGAAGATAAACACAAAAACCGGCGATCCGTCCGTCGTCTATTCCGTGGCTAACCGACTAGAAGAGTTTTGTTGCTTGAACAACTAGTTTGTTCAAGCAATCGCTCGAGTCGTTAGCACGACGACGAATTGGTTGAGCTTAGGAAACTCATCCCATCCGGATTAGTTTTCATTAGTGAAAATTTTAATCCGGAGACATGGGAGCCAACGAGCCTCCTAGTATGCCATCAAATTGGTATCAGAGTCACGGTTTCCGATTTTGTGTGTTTTGAATTCGGTTACTTTCACGCACTTATCATATATTGTGTATGTCGGATGATAGTAGGATGTGCGTAGCATAACTTTTTGGTTGCAGGCATAAGTTCCAACTATTATGGCTATATATGTGTGTATGTGATTGCATGTGTGTGTGATTGTATATTATTTGAATCCTCGGGGTTGACGAGGCTAAATTAATATTTAATTTTTGTAATTAAATATTGTTAGTAATATATGAGAGATGTCCTAAGGCAATCGCCTTATGTATGAACCATTTATATGATAAATGAAGATTCACTATTTGAGTATACATGTTTCATGTATTTGATTGGATCTTAAACTCATTTCTTGAATGTCCACGATGCGATTCACGATGAGAGAATGTGATTGGATCACAACTAGTGAGTATCTCTACATGTGTAATTGTGATGTATCGGAATTATCCTAGTCGATGAATTGATGGATTTGGACACCATCAATTCGCCGAGACTAGCACGAGGTATACTCCTTGGTGTATCCAAGCGGTGATTCTCACCGGCCGGAGACATTGTGATGTCCGAGTTGATCGTGGATGCTAGTTATGGTAACTAGTTCATTGGAGTGACCAGCCGTAAGACTTCATATGGTTCTCTGCATATATAGATATGTCAATGAAGTTCTTACTGTAGCTTAAGTGCGATGTTCCTTTGACTTGCAGTATTCAAGTCATCTTGATCATGGAGACTTATGCTTTGACATCTTAAGCAAGCATCTCTAAGGAGATGTGGACCCGGGATGATTGGGTATAAGTCGAAGTGATCGAAGGTGTTTGAATAGCCTATAAAGTATTCACCACTCCTTGCGAGGAGATGTATACCCATGGCCTCTCGTCGGATTGTTACTAAAGTCTTTGGCCAAAGCATTACATGTTTAGAGTAAGGTACTCTTCGATACATGTGCAGTAACTAGAATCCGTAGGACGAGGAAATGATACTTGGGCTAGGTGTGACATAGTCAGTCTAGTGGGGACTGACACTATAGACCATGTCCTAAACCAAGTGGGTATAAGATGAGTGAAGGGAATGGGGCACGAATCATTCGAGCTGCTGAAGGGTTTCAGAAATAGTTCTGGATCAACCGTTGATCTTTTCGGTTAATTGGGGATCATGATGTACTACTAGGTGCCACTCATGATCATTCTATAATTAATGGTTAATTACAGATGGCCAACATAAACTGAGAACCTATTTGGTCACACGCACAACGAGCGTAATCCAAAGGATTTAAAACGAGCTTGAGAATGGGATTCTCAGACTGAGAGAAACTAGGTTTGGTTGGACCAAACATGAAGCGAGCATGAAATCGTTTCAGTCACAATGGAAGTGTGGATGGGTCGTGTCTTATGAAGACATAATGGATGAACCAAAATGGTTTGGTTCTAATCCAATGGAGGAGAATAAACCAAAGGGTTTGGTTTATTTTAAACGAATGAACCAAAAGTTGGTTCAGTTCATTTTAACTTAAAATAAACCATCATGGTTTGGTTTATTTTAACTTATCTTAATGGAGCGGGTTAACGGGCCTAATGGTTATGATCCAATAACCGTTAAGAGAATTAGTTCTCTATAAAAGAGGGCTTAAGGGATAATTAAGCCCTAATCCAAAACCCTAGCTTGTGGTTGCCGCCCACCTCTCCATCCTCTCCTTGGATTTTCGGCGCCGACCCTAGGATTGCCACCCAGCCCCTTGTGACGCCGTCCAACTCCTTGCCGGCGTCCAAGCTTCAGCCGGTGACCCTCCGGTGATCTTCCTAGGCTTCGGTGATAAGGTGAGCACTTGGCTTCCCTTGTTTGGCCGGTGCCTACTCCTCCACCAAAGGTGTCCAGTTTTTTGGACAGCTTATTCTCTCCTCGTCAGAGCATCATTTGGACGACGGTTAGAGCTCCGACAGCGCCTAACTTACCGGGGATTCGATCTCCGGTAATCCTCTGAGGTGGAGGACGAAGGATTCGTCAATCGGTTGATGAATACCTCTCCGGAGAAGCAAGTTTTGAGGACTCGTTTTGGATCCGAATTTGGATTCGGATCGTGATCATCTCTCGATCATGTCATCTTCAACACGAGGCTAGTAACCCATACGAAGACGAAGCTCGTGGCTTAGCGAAGTCATCCTAAGGATACTCGGCGTGGATACGGATAGAGACGATTCTAGCGAGGATCATTTCGGTTGATGCCGTTCCCGCTACACGTAATACGAAAGGTATAACGTAGTTAAATTTCCTTTTATTGCAAATTTAAATTTACGGTTATGTCTACACTTGTTGTACTATGCATGCGTGTGTTGTGTGTGTTGTAATAAATGTAGATTTATTAATTTTATTGCTTCCGCTATGCTCATGTTTACGAAACATGATCGAACACACACACGCCGCGGTGCCGGAAACCCAACAAATATGGCATTGTTTAGCCACTCATTTTAGTTTATTTTCGATCTAGATTATTTGTACACTCCTTCGTGGAGTATAGGATCGATGGATGTAAATTAAAATAGTTTATCTTGGCTCGGATCTCTTTGGTGACTTGCGCACGGGAAAAGGTGGAGTGGACAAGACGGCGACACGACGGGACGCATATTGGAGAACAATGCCATAATAGTTGGAAAAATTCTTATTTTTTCCATATTTATTGTTGATTTGTTTTATATGCATGTTGTGTGTGCTTGAAAACTCCTCACTGTCAATTTACTAAGTGGGAGAGGGACATTTTAATTAATTCCCGTGACCTCCATTACAATTTGACGTGTGATGCAACAAACTTGCGTGTCAGCTCTGAGTGCCTTCCTCCCCATCGGATGAGTTTGTTTGCAGATGACTAGGTCAAATAATAGTTATAGGAAATTATTTAGGAGCATGTGTACTTTCCCATCGGTAAGGCACATAATTCGAGATAATTCCCTTAGTATCGTGTAATGGTGCACACTTAGATGCAAATAAAAAGTATCCTCCCCATCGGAGTCACTGCTTTTATTTGTAGGGCCAAATAGGAACGAACTATTAATTTTATTTGTCAAAAAGTAAGGTTGATAAGATAATAAAATTAATGGGTTAAACCTCCTCTTACAAATGTAGAATTCGTATACGTCCACACTATCGTGGCATGCGATATTCTCGGTGTTTTGAGGTGTTGGTTGATTTCGAAATTTTATTGTTTGAGGAATCAATAATTTTTTGAAATCCACAGTAATGATCTATGTGATTCTTAGGATTTTCAAAAATGATTTTCAGTCCACTTACTATGATACTAAAGGAAAATAAACTTACTGAACATAATTATGATGATTGGAAAAGGAATCCTGATATTGTCTTAACTGCTAAAGAGTGTCCTCAAGCCATGGTTGCTCAAAAAGGTTTCTACTTCTAAGCCGAAAGGCAAGAAGAAGGAGAAACAAGGTGGAGCAAAGGTGGTGGGAGGATCTCAGGGAGGAGTGAAGAAGCCGAAAGGCAAGTACTTCACTTACAAGCAGGATGGACATTGGAAGAAGGACTGTCCCAATCCAAAACAGAACAAAGGTATATCCTTTGGTCTAGTTGTTGAAACATGTTTAGCGGTGTTATCTACCAGTACCTGGTGTGTAGATACAGGAGCCACTGATCATGTCTGTAATACTTTGCAGGGGTTCCAGGAAACCCGACGACTAGCTGAGGGAGAGATTACCGTCTTCATGGGCAATGCTTCAAAGGTGGTGGCTATTGCAGTGGGAGATGTTTATTTATCTTTTGATAGGAATAAAGTTTTGGTTTTGAGAAATTTTCTTTATGTACCTACTTTTAGAAAGAATCTAATTTCAGTTTCTAAATTATTTCTGGATGGATATTCTGTTTCTTTTAATGACAAAGTTGTTATAAAAAGGAATAGGGAGATTATCTGTTCTGGTACATTGGTTGGCAATTTGTACACTCTTGAACTGAAAATTCCCACGATGCATATAGAAGTGAATAACTCATCTTCTAAGTCTAATAAGAGAAAAGAATCTTCGAAAATGAACTAGACATATCTTTGGCACCTAAGACTTGGTCATATTAACCTGAGTAGAATTCAAAGGTTGATAGATGATGGACCCTTGGGTTTATTAGTGGTGGAAGATCTCCCAACCTGCGAGTCTTGCTTGGAAGGTAAGATGACCAAGAGCCCTTTTAAGGCTAAGGGGTATAGAGCCAAAGATGTATTAGAATTGGTTCATTCTGATTTGTGCGGTCCTATGTCTATCCAGGCTAGAGGTGGATTTGAATACTTTGTCTCTTTTATAGACGATTATTCAAGGTATGGATACATTTACTTGATGCGCCGCAAGTCTGAATGCTTTGACAGGTTCAAAGAATTCAAGGCTGATGTGGAGAACCGTCAAGGTAAAAGTATCAAGACACTACGATCTGATCGTGGTGGCGAGTACCTCTTGAGAGAGTTTAGGAGTTTCTTATCAGAGGCTGGGATTCAATCCCAATTGTCCGAACCTGGCACACCCCAGTAGAATGGTGTGGTGGAGCGAAGGAATAGGACTCTTATGGAGATGGTCAGATCGATGATGAGTTATTCTGAGTTACCTGATTCGTTCTGGGGGTTTGCTCTAGAAACGGCAACACACATTCTGAACTTGGTTCCATCTAAGTCAGTACCCTCTACTCCCACAGAATTGTGGAGTGGGCGAAAGCCTAGTCTAAGACATATTCGGATTTGGGGTAGTCCAGCACATGTGCTGACGGGAGATGTTGGTAAGTTGGAATCTCATACAGAAGTACGCTTGTTTGTTAGCTACCCTAAAGGAACGAAGGGTGGTTTGTTCTATAGTCCTAGAGATCAGAAGGTGATCGTGAGTACGAATGCCAGATTTCTAGAGGAGGACTATGTGATGAACCACAAGCCCACGAGTAGGATTATTCTTGAGGAATTGACAGGGGAAGTCCCGACTTCAGTACCACCGGTACAAGAGGAAATACCACAAGTCACTGCACCGCGTGTCACAGAGCATACACAGGAGGCACCTCGTCATAGTGGGAGGGTTGTTAGACAACCCATGAGATTCATGTTCTTGGGAGAGTCTTCGGACTTAGTCCCTGGTAAACATGAACCTGATCCATGGACATATGACGAGGCACTCCAAGATAGAGATGCGGTATCTTGGCAAAGAACGATGAATTCAGAGATAGAATCTATGGATTCTAATCATGTCTGAAAGCTAGTAGAACCACCCGATGATGCAAGTGGATCTATAAGAGAAAGAGAGGAGTAGACGGGAAGGTTGAGACCTTCAAAGCTAGGCTTGTTGCGAAAGGGTATACTCAGAAAGAGGGTATCGATTATGAGGAGACCTTTTCACTGGTAGCTATGCTTAAGTCTATCCAGATTCTCTTATCTATTGCTGCTCATGAGGATTATGAGATTTGGCAGATGGATGTCAAGACAGCTTTCCTTAACGGAAGTCTTGATGAAAACATCTATATGAAGCAACCAGAGGGATTCATTACAAAGGGCAAAGAGCATCTTGTGTGTAAGCTTAATCGGTCCATTTATGGATTGAAGCAAGCTTCTAGATCTTGTACAAGATGTGATGGAAACATAGTGGTATTACTTGTACTATACGTAGATGACATTTTGTTAGTTGACAACAATATCAGAGTGTTATCAGACGTAAGGGTATGGTTGACCAAACAGTTTGATATGAAGGACTTGGGAGAAGTGGGACACATCCTTGGGATCAAGGTAATAAGGGATCGCAAGAAAAGGATGTTGTGCTTATCTCAATCTTCATTCATTGACACTATCCTTGCTCGTTTTAGCATGCAGAACTCCAAGAAAGGTTTTCTACCTTTTAGGCATGGAGTACCTTTATCTAAAGAGATGTTTCCCAAAACATCAAAGGAGATAGAGGAGATGATGGTGGTTCCTTATGCTTCGGCAGTAGGAAGCCTCATGTATGCTATGCTATGTACGAGACCAGATATCTGCTTTGCCGTGGGCATGGTTAGCAGATATCAGAGTAATCCTGGATAGGGACATTGGATTGTGGTAAAGCATATATTGAAGTATCTGAGAAGGACTAGGGATTATATGCTGGTTTACCGGGCAGATCAATAAGTCCCTGTGGGTTACACGGATTCTGATTTCCAATCAAATAGGGACAACAGTAAGTCTACCTCGGGGTTTGTGTTTACTTTTGGAGGTGGAGCCATAGTATGGAGGAGTGTCAAGAAGAAATGCGTGGCGGACTCTACCATGGAAGCTGAGTATGTGGCAGCCTCTAAGGCAGCCAAGGAAGTTGTATGGCTCAGGAACTTCTTGAAGGACTTGGATGTGATTCCTGGTTTGCCCAGAACTATCACAATTTATTGTGATAACAGTGGTGCAGTTGCAAACTCGAAGGAACCACGAGCCCATAAGGCGAGTAAACACATAGAGCGCAAGTACCACCTGATACGAGAGATCGTAAAGCGAGGAGAAGTAGTTGTCACCAAGATTGCATCAGAGGATAACCTGGCGGATCCATTCACTAAGGCCCTTCCAGCGAAAGCGTTTGATAGTCATGTGGAGGACATGGGGATCAGATATATGGCAGTGTGATGACAACATAGTCTTTTAGTATAAGTGGGAGATTATTGGAATGTATACTGAAAGCCTAGCTCTTTTGTATGAACATTTTTATTTTGAAATAAGAATCACATGATCATTGTTTGCACTTTATATTTATTATATGTGTGCATATTGTCTAATACTTTACATTGTAGATAACATGGTGCTTGGTGTGGCACAGAAGATCATGTTATCAGTCCCTTGTAGAATATAAGTAGAGGCTCACAACCAAGATGAGCTGACAAACCATTGGCATGGTTGTAGTGTAGCTTGGTATTGTTTTGTCTTGAACATAGAGTTACACTAGTACACTTAGGTGTATTGAGCAGACCGACATAGAGGTGATTCAATTTATTGCTGACTACATAATTGAATCGGACCTCGGATATTATGTTGTACATGCTCTTAATCCCGATATAATAACGGGCACATGTACTTAGTATTTATTTCTTTGATTTACCAAAGGGTGAGATTTATATGGATTAAATCAATATGCCCAGTAAGTTGGAAAATGATATTATTTACATGATGTGCCGTTGATTATAGGAGGAAACCGTGTCCTATATATTAGGTTGATGATGTCCCCTTGAGGAGCTCATAAGGTTCATCATGTAAACCCTGTAGGTTGACTTAGTCAACATGATGATATGGTTGAGTGGTACTACTCAAGGAGTTAGATGTTAATTGATTGATGGTCAGTAAATCTATTAATTGATGGACATTCGATATCTTAAACACGGGGAGATGGATGTACAAATAATGTATGGAGCCCATATTAATTTATGGGGGTTGGTGAGGTAATTCAATGATGATCCTCTAGTGGAGTGGAACATCATTGATGGATCAAGTTTGTGTGGTTCCGATCCATCGGGTGGCCAAGATCCAACTCCTCCTCTTGGTCCCTATCGTAGCCTAATATAAACCTCATGGAGCCTAGATCCAATGATGGAAAACAAAACCCTAGATCCGACGGTGGAGATTAAATCTCTAGATTCGACGGTTGAGATTAAATCTCTAGATCCGACGGTTGAGATTAAATCTCTAGATCCGACGGTTGAGATTAAATCCCTAGATTCGATGGTGAAGATTAAATCTCTATATCCGACGGTTGAGATTAAATCTCTAGATCCGACTTTTGAGATTAAATCCCTAGATCCGACGGTGGAGATTAAATCTCTAGATCCGACGATTGAGATTAAATCTCTAGATCCGACGGTTGAGATTAAATCCCTAGAACCAACGGTGGAGATTAAAACAAGGCTTAATCCTAACTCTATAAAAGGGGGCATAAGGTGGGCGGAAAGAGAATTAGTTGATGGTTTTTGGAGATTAGGGTTTTGCCTATCATTGGCTTGGGCGGCAAGAAACCCTAGGAAAGTTAGGGTTTGGTTGGGCGGCTAGGGTTTGGAAGGTGGAGTGGGCGGCAACAATAGGTCTTCTTCCTAAGGGGTTTCCGGCACCTATCTCTCTTCCCTCTACCTTGGTCGGTGCTCAACCTATTCCTCTTCTCCTCTTCTTTTCCTCTTGGTCGGCGGCACAAAGGAGCTAGGGATTGTTCCCTTGTTCGGTTCCTTGGTTGGCCATCTTGTTCTCTCTTTTCTTGGGCCGTCGGCATCAAGCCTTTGTGGCTTGGTGGTTGGATCAAGCAAGAAGGGAAGGAGAGTTCTTCTTTCTTTTGATTGAAGAAGATCTTGGAAGCTTCAACTTGTGGAGGATCTTCACCCACACGAAGTCTACAAGGAGGTTAGGACATACGATAGAAGATCGAGAGGTATAAAAGTTTTACAAGTTTTATTATTGATCTTTGCATGTTCTTATTAATATGTTTGTATGTGTTGATTATACATGTCTACATCCATATGTATTTGTAAAATCATGGACCCCAAAGATAAACACAAAAACCGGCGATCCGTCAGTCGTCTATTCCGTGGCTAACCGACTAGAAGAGTTTTGTTACTTGAAAAACTAGTTTGTTCAAGCGATCGCTCGAGTCCTTAGCACGACGATGAATTTGTTGAACTTAAGAAACTCATCCCATCCGGATTAGTTTTCATTAGTGAAAATTTTAATCCGAGGACATGGGAGCCAACGAGCCTCCTAGCATGCCATCAATCTACCGGCACTTGGTGTGTAGATACGGGAGTCACTGATCATGTCTGCAATACTTTGTAGGGATTCCAGGAAACCTGAAGACTTGCTGAGGGAGATATTACCGTTTACTTAGGCGATGCTACTAAAGTGGCAGCTGTTGTAGTGGGAGATGTTTATTTATCTTTTGATAGAAATAAACCTTTTGTTTTGATAAATTGCCTTTATGTACCTTTATTTAGAAAGAATTTAATTTCAATTTCTAAATTGTTTTTGGATGGATATTCTATTTATTTTAATGACAGAGTTGTTATAAAAAGGAATAGAGAGATTATCTGTTCTGGTGTATTGATAGGAAATTTATATACCCTTGAACTAAAATCTCCCACGATGCAAATAGAAGTAAATAACTCATCTTCTAATTTTAAAAAGAGAAAAGAACCTTCGAAAATGAATCAAACATATCTTTGGCATCTAAGGTTAGGTCATATTAACCTAAGTAGAATTCAAAGGTTGATAGCTAATGGATCTCTGGGTTCATTAGTGGTGGAAGATTTCCCAACCTGTGAATCTTGCTTGGAAGGTAAAATGACCAAGAGGCCTTTTAAAGCCAAGGGGTATAGAGACAAAGATGTGTTGGAATTGGTTCATTTTGATTTGTGTGGTCCTATGTCTATCCAGGCTAGAGGTGGTTTTGAATATTTCATCTCTTTTATAGATGATTATTCAAGATATGGATACATTTACTTGATGCGTCACAAGTCTGAATGCTTTGATTGGTTCAAAGAATTCAAGGCTGATGTGGAGAAATGTCAAGGTAAAAGTATCAAGACACTACGATATGATCGTGGTGGTGAGTACCTCTTGGGAGAGTTTTGGAATTACTTATCAGAGGCTGGGATTCAATCCCAATTGTTTGTACCTGGCACACCCCAAAAAAATGGTGTAGTGGAGCGAAAGAATAGGACTCTTATGGAGATGGTTGGATTGATGATGAGTTATTCTGAGTTGCCAGATTCATTCTAGGGGTATGCTCTGAATATGGCAGTGTATATTCTTAACTTGGTACCATCTAAATCAGTGCCTTCTACTCCCATAGAATTGTGGACTGGGCGAAAGCCTAGTCTGAGACATATTCGGATTTGGGGGAGTCCAGTACATGTGCTGAAGGCAAATGCTGGTAAGCTGGAACCTCGTACAGAAGTGCGCATGTTCGTTGGCTATCCTAGAGGAACGAAAGGTGATTTGTTTTATAGTCCTAAATATCAGAGGGTGATTGTTAGCACGAACGATAGATTTCTAGAGGAAGACTATGTGATGAACCACAAGCCCATGAGTAAGATTGTTCTGGAAGAATTGAGAGGGGAAGTCACTACTTCAGTACCACCAGTACAAGAGGATATACCACAAGTGACAGCACTGCGTGTCATAGAGGATACACAGGTGATACCTCATCATAGTGGGAGCGTTGTTAGACAGCCTGATAGATTCATGTTCTTGGGAGAATCTTCTGATTTGGTCCCTGGCGAACATGAACCTAATCCCTGGACATATGACGAGGCAATCCAAGATAAAGATGCAGTATCTTAGCAAAGTGCAATGAATTCTGAGATAGAATCTATGGATTCAAATCAGGTCTGGAAGCTAGTAGAACAAACCAATGGTGTAAAAACCATTGGATGCAAGTGGATCTACAAAAGAAAGAGAGGAATAGACGGGAAGGTTGAGACCTTCAAAGAGAGGATTGTTGATAAGGGGTATACTCAGAAATAGGGCAACGATTATGAGGAGACCTTTTTGGCGGTAGCCATGCTTAAGTCTATCCGGATTCTCTTATGCATTGCTGCTCATATGGATTATGAGGTGTGACAGATAGATGTCAAGACAGCTTTCCTTAATAGAAGTCTTGAGGAAAACATCTATATGAAGCAACCAGAGGGATTCATTGCAAAGGGCAAAGAGCATCTTGTGTGCAAGCTTAATCGGTTCATTTATGGATTGAAGCAAGCTTCGAGGTCTTGGAACATCCGCTTTGATGAGGTAATCCAGTTTTATGGATTTATTCAAAGTCCAGATGAGTTTTATGTATACAAGAGATGTGACGGAAACATAGTGGTATTTCTTGTACTATACATAGATGACATTTTGTTAATTAGCAACAATGTCAAGTTGTTATCAGACGTAAGGGTATGGTTGTCCAAACAGTTTGATATAAAGGACTTGGGAGAAGTGGGACACATCCTTGGGATCAAGGTTATAATGGATCGCAGGAAGAGGATGTTGTGCTTTGTCTCAAGCTTCATACATAGACACCATTTTGGCTCGTTTTAGCATGCAAAACTCCAAGAAAGGTTTTCTACCTTTCAGGCATGGAGTTCCTTTATCTAAGGAGATGTGTCCTAGAACATCTAAGGAGATAGAGGAGATGAAGGTGGTTCCTTATGCTTCTGCAGTAGGAAGCCTCATGTATGTCATGCTATGTCTGAGACTGGATATCTACTTTGCCATGGCCATGGTTAGCAGATATTAGAGTAATTCAGGATAGGGACATTGGATTACGGTAAAGCATATATTGAAGTACCTGAGAAGAACTAGGGATTATATGCTAGTATACTAGGCAGATCAATTACTCCCTATGGGTTACACAGATTTTGATTTCCAATCAGATAGAGATAACAGTAAGTCTACCTCAGGTTTTGTGTTTACTTTGGGAGGTGGAGCCATTGTAAGGAGGAGTGTCAAGCAGAAATGCGTGGCGGACTCTACCATGGAAGCTGACTATGTGGCAGCCTCTGAGGTGGCCAAAGAAGTTGTATGGCTCAGGAACTTCTTGATGGACTTGGATGTGATTCCTGGTTTGCCCAAAACTATCACAATTTATTGTGATAATAGTGGTGCAGTTGCAAGCTCGAAAGAACCATGAGCCCATAAGGCAAGTAAACACATAGAGTGTAAGTACCACCTGATACGAGAAATCGTAAAGTGAGGAGAAGTTGTTGTGGTCAAGATTGCATCAGATGATAACCTTGCAGATCCTTTCACTAAGGCCCTTCAAGCGAGAGCTTTTGATAGGCATGTGGAGGGAATGGGAATCAGATGTATGGCAGCGTGAGGACAGCATAGTCTTTTAGTATAAGTGAGAGATTATTGGGATGTATACTGAAAAGTCTATCTTTTGTATGAACATCTTTATTTTTAAAATAAGAATCACATGATCATTGTTTGCATATTTATTGTTTTGCATATTGTCTGATACGTTACATTGTAGATAACATGGTGTGTAGTGTCACACAGGAGATCATGTTATTAGTTCCTTGTAAAGTATAAGTAAAGGCTCACAACCGAGATGATTATGGACAAACCATTGGTATAGTTGAGTGTGATTTGGTATTGGTTTGTCTTGACTATAGAATTACACTAGTACACTTTGTGTGTATTGAGCAAGACCGACATAGAGGTGATTTGATATATTACTGACTACATAATTGAATCGGACCTTGGATATTATGGTGTACATGCTCTTAATCCTGATATAATAATGGGCACATATACTTAGTATTTATTTCTTTGATTTACCAATGGGCGAGATTTAAGAGTAAATCGATAGACTTGATAAGTTGGGAAATGATATTATTTACATGGTGTCCCCTTGAGGAGCTCATAAGGTTCATCATGTAAACCCTTCAGGTGGACTTGGTCCGGTATGATCATAAGGTTGTGTGGTACTACTCATGGAGTTAGATGTTGATTAATTAATTATCAGTAAATTAATTAATTGATGAACATTCGAGATCTTAAACATGGTGAAACATTTGTACAAATAATATATGGAGCCCATATTTATTTATGGGGTTGGTGAGGTAGATTAATGATAATCCTCTAGTGGAATGAATTATCATTAATGGATCGGATTTTATGTGGGCTTGATCCATTGGGTGGGCAAGATCCAACTCCTCCTCATGGTCCCTATTGTAGCCTATTAAAACCCTCATGAAGCCTAGATCCGATGGTGGATAATGGAACTCTAGATCCGACGGTTGAGGTTAAATCTCTAGATCCGACGGTAGAGATTAAATCTCTAGATCCGACGGTTGAGATTAAATCTCTAGAACCGATGGTGGAGACTAAAAGGAGGCATAAGCCTAGCTCTATAAAAGGAGGGACAAGGCTTGGGTGTAGAAATACTTTTGGGAGATTAGGGTTTTTTTCCCATGGCTTGGGCGGCAAGAATCCTTGGAGAGCTAGGGTTTAGGATAAGGGTGGGTGACAACATTGTTAGGCTTCTCCCTTAGGGCCGGCGGCAACACAAGAGAAGGATAAGGGCTTCCTCTTCTCCTTTGATCTTGGCCGACTTCTCCTTTTCCTAGGGCAGCTCCTTCTTCTTCCATTGGAGCTCTTGGCCGGCGACAACACTTCCTTCAAGGTTGGCCGGTGCTCCTCTTCCTCTCCTTGGTTAGGTTCAAGGATCAAGCTTAGAGCTTGGTGGTCGGTTCTAGATAGGAGAAGAGTTTTGTTTCATTATTCCCTTTGTTCGGAGCGAACAAGGAAGGGAAGAACGTGATCTAGGAGGCTTCGACTTTTGGAAGATCGTCACCCACACGACGTCCAAAAGGAGGAAGGACATACAATAGAAGATCAAGAGGTATAACAAGAGGTATAAGCTTGTTTACTTTGATTAGTGTTCTTTTGTATTATGTATATAATTGTTTTCAGTTATATGTGGCTAATTTACTTGGACCCCGAAGACAAACACAAAAATCGGTGATCCGTACATCGTCTATTCCGTGGCTAATCGAAGAAAAGAGGTAGGTTACTTGAATAACAAGTTTGTTCATGTGACCACTCTAATCGAATAGCACGACGATGGAACAGTTGCTTGGGTAATCCCTCTTCATCAAGGATTAATTTTTTAATCCTGGGACGTAGATGGGATCGCCATGCACAAGTGACCGAGTTGAAGTGGGAAGCAAAGTTTCCAACTTCAAGTGGTATCAGAGCTTCAGTTCCAAAACCTTCAATCATTGCTACCCAAACGAAGGCCAATGAAGAATTTCGATGCCACTATTGAAGGCCACTGTTGACAATCTTGCAAGTCACACGAGGATGTTGGAAACATAGGTGGTCCAGATAGCCCAAACCGTGTTGCAAACCATGGATAGCTCTCCACCATTACCTAAGCCGAGTTAGGTCAAGGAAGAGGGAGTGTGTAGCGAGAGAGTAGCACAGAGAAGCAGATTCGCCAAGGGGTGTGCAGGCTTGATTTCCACCCTACCAGACCAAGTCGAAATTGAAGATAAGATTCCACCTCAGCTTGAGGACCCTGATGAATTTGTTATACCCTACTCGATTTATGGGAAGAGATTCGATGAAGCATTGTGCAATTTAGGGTCATCAATCAGCGTGATGCCCTACACACTCTATCTGAAGATGGGGCTAAATAGGATCCAACCAGCGAACCTTGGTATTCATATGGGGGATGACTCAGTTAAGGAACCCGTTGGCATGCTAGCACAAGTTTCTGTGGTCATCGAGAACTTCGTGATACATATAGATTTTATTATACTTGACAAAGGACCAAACCCCCAGAATCCCATCATTTTGGGAAGACCCTTTCTGGCGATTGCGAGAGCATGTATAGACGTAATGGCACATAAGATCTCCTTGGAGGTAGACGGGGAGATCATCCTCTTCAATCTGTCAAAGTGTAAAGCTCCATTCTTAGATGGCTACACTTTTAGCAGGGTAAATCTGAGCCCACCGAATGAATGGAGGTTCACAAAGCCTCCGGAGCCAAGTTGAGATAATGGAGTGTGGTCGAGCTAAAAGACCTTAAACAAAGTGCTTCTTGGGAGGCAACCCATGTTTAGTTTTTATGTTTTCTTTTATTTTATTGCATTCATTTGGTTAATTTGAACTTTGATTTCCATTCGTTTAGAATTTTTAAACATTAATTAGGACTAGAAAGAATCAGCTAGGTAAAAATAAAAATCACTTTAAACCTATACGACTGAGAAAGTAAGGAGAATTCAGACCTGATGGGATGTATACTGAAAGCTTAGCCTTTGTATGAACATCTTCATTTTGAAATAAGAATCACATGATCAATGTTTGCATTTTATATTTATTATATGTGTGCATCTTATCTAATACTTTACATTGTAGATAACATGGTGTGTGGTGTCACAAAGAAGATCATGTTATCAGTTCCTTGTAGAGTATAAACAGAGGCTCACAACCAAGATGGTTTTGAACAGACCATTGGCATGGTTGTAGTGTAATTTGGTATTATTTTATCTTGACCATAGAATTACACTAGTACACTTTGTGTGTATTGAGCAGGACCGATTTAGAGGTGATTCAATTTATTATTGACTACATAATTGAATCAGACCTCAGATATTATGGTGTACATGCTTTTAATACCGATATAATAACGAGCACATGTACTTAATATTTATTTCTTTGATTTACTAATGGGCAAGATTTATGTGTTAAATCGATAAGCCCGGTAAGTTGGGAAATAATATTATTTACACGGTGTGTCATTGATTATAGGAGGAAACTGTGTCCTATATATTAGGATGATGATGTCCCCTTGAGGAGCTGATAAGGATCATCATGTAAATCCTGCATGTGGACTTGGTCCACCATGATGATGAGGTTTAGTGGTACTACTCATGGAGTTAGATGTTATTTAATTAATTTTCATTAAATTAATTATTTAACGGACATTCGATATCTTAAATACGGGGAGATATTTGTACAAATAATATGTGGAGCCCATATTTAATTATGGGGGTTGGTGAGGTAGATCAATGATGATCGCTTTAGTGGAATGGATTATCATTAATGGATCGGGTTTGTTCCATTGGGTGGCCAAGATCCAACTCCTCCTCATGGTTCCTATTGTAGCCTATTATAAATACCTCGTGAAGCCTAGATCTATAAAAAGGAAGGGGGGTGGCTTGGGCGGCAACTTAACTTAACTCTTTGGTGCTAGGGTTTGCTTCCAAGGCTTGGGCGGCAAGGTTTTTGGGTGTTAGAGTTTTGCTCTTGGCCGGTGGCAACATTAGGGTCTATCTTCCCCTTTGGCCGGCGCCTCCACCCCATCTTTTTCGCTGACACCTCCTCCACACCTCCTATCTTTTTCCTAGGGACGGCGGCAACAAAGGCAAGGGGCCTTTCTTCCTTTGTCTTGGCCGGCACACCATTTTCTCCCTCTCCTTGGCCGGCGACAACAACCAAGCAAGGAGGCTTGGTGGTCGGCACTATATAGGAGAAGAAGAGAGTTTGTCTTCCCTTGTTTGGAGCGAGCAAGGAAGGGAAGATAAGAGATCTAGGAGGCTTCGACTCTTGGAAGATCGTCTCCCACTCGACGTCCAAGAGGAGGATAGGTCATACAATAGAAGATCAAGAGGTAAACAAGAGGTATAATTCTTGTTTGTTTTGATTTTAGTTCTTTTGTTTCATGTATGTGGCTTATTTACTTGGACCCCGATGATAAACACAAAAATCAGCGATCCGTACATCATCTATTTCACGGCTAATCGAGGAAAAGAGTTTGGTTGCTTGAACAACAAGTTTGTTGAAGTGACCACTCAAATCGAATAGCACGATGATGGATTGGTTGCTTGGGTAATCCATCTTCGTCCGGATTAAATTTTTTTAATCCGGGGATGTGTGATAGGATCGCCATGCACAAGCGACCAAAGGGAGAAGTGAAGCTTCAACAACCCCTTCAAGTGGTATCAGAGCCACGGTTTCCAATTTTGTGTGTTTTAGATTCGGTTACTTTTATGCACTTATCATATATTATATGTGACGGATAATAATAGGATGTGCGTAGGCTAACTTTTTGCTTGCAGGCATAAGATCCAACTATTATGGCCATATGTGGTTGTATGTGATTGTGTTTGTATAATTGTAATATTATTTGAATCTTCGGGGTTGACGAGGCTAGTATTTAATTTTTGTAATTAAGTACAACACTGTTTAGCCACTCTTTTATTTTAGTTTACTTTTGATCTAGATTTCATGTACACCCCTTTGTGGAGTATAGGATCGATGGATGTAAATTAAAATAATTTTTCTCGGCTTGGATCCCCTTCGAGAGGATGGCTTGTACATGGCATAGGGAGGAGCGGATGAGGTGCCAACACGACTAGATGTATATTGGAGAACAAAAGTCATAATAGTTGGAAAATTTGTTATTTTTCATATTTATTGCTTTTGATTTATATGCTTGTTGTGGTTGCATAGTTAAAATTCCTCAATTTTAAATTACTAAGTGGGAGAGGGATATTTTTTTAAATTCCCGCGGCCTCCATTACAATTTGACATGTGATGCGAACAAACTTACGCATTGGCTCTAAGTCTCTTCCTCCATATCGGATGAGTTTGTTTTGGGTATCATTAGGTCAAATATAGTTATAGGACATTATTTAGAAGCATGTGTACTTCCCAATCAGAAGGCACATAATCCGAGATAATTGTCTTAGCATCAAGTAATGGTAAACACTTAGATGCAAATAAAAGTATCCTCCCCCATTGGAGTCACTGCTTTTATTTGTAGGCCCGAAGAAGAACCAACTATTAATTTTATTTGTCAAAATGTAAGGTTGACAGGATAATAAAATTAATGAGTAAAACCTCCTCTTACAAATGTAGAATTCGTATACGTCCACACTATCTTGGCATACGATATTCTCGGTGTTTTGAGATGTTGGTTGATTTTAAAATTTTATTGCTTGAGGAATCAATAAATTTTTGAAATCTAATATTTTGATCACTGTGATTCTTAGGTTTTTCAAAATGACTTTCAACCCACTTGCTGTGATTCTGAAAGAAAACAAACTTACTAGACCTAACTATGTTGATTGGAAAAGAAATCTGGACATTGTCTTGACTGCTGAGGAGTACAAATATGTACTCTTCGAAGAGTGTCCTCCTAAGCCTACAGATGATTCTGGTGAAAAGGAGAAAGAGAGTTATAGGAAGTGGATCAAGGCTGATGAGATGACGTGGTGTTACATTTTGGCTTCTATGTCAAATGTATTACAACATCATCATCAGGCCATGAAGACTGCCTATGACATGATGCTCAATCTCAAGTGACTTTTCGGACACCAGAATCGGGTTGCTAGGCAGGAAGCTATAAGAAACTTGATGACGACCACCATGGTTGAGGGAACATGTTGGTGCAATCGGCCCAGGTCACGATTGACCAGGACTCGAGTTTGACTCGAGTGATGTTTTGATGTTCGACAAAAATATATGACAATGTAATTGTCAAGGTAAAGTCCAAGCATGGTCTTGGCATTTGAGAAGTCCAACATGGGTTGGCAAGGGAAAGTCCAAGCTTGAGTCTTGGCATGAGAAGTCCAAGGGGTTTGATATTGGCTGCGTAAAGTCCAAGCGGGAGTCTTGGCAGCATAAGTCCAATGGTTGGCGGCGTAAAGTCCAAGCGGAGTCTTGGCGGCGTAAGTCCAATGTGCCTTGGCGGTGTAGACACCGTTAGCATGACATAGCCGATGGAAGCACCTGAAGGCTAGCGCGATGGATGAACAAGTCATGGATGACTTGGAGGGATCCGAGAGGCATGAGGCTGATGGATGTGGCTAGAAGGCTTAGGTCTAGGCTAAGGGTGGTCTAGCAAGTATGGGGGCACCATACTTGGGCTAAAACCTCATGTTTGAGGTGTGTCTCGGTGCCATGTGAGATCGGACCGAGTCAACTAGGGTTTGATCGTGGGAGTGGTTAGCACGACCGCCATAGGTGGGCAATGATCGATGTGAGCAAATGATCGTGATTGCATGATCACCGATCCGGTGCTCGGGAATTCGGCCATAGAGTGTAGTCTCACTCGACCGCTGGGACCAGCAGTCGAGTGAGGACACCATCAGTCGACTGATGGGTTTGATCAGTCGACTGATGGTAGATCCATTGGACTTATCCAGCGTGGATCTAGCCGTTGTCTCATGACAACAGTGGCATCAGTCGACTGATGGTCCCGAGCAATCGACTGATCGACTTTTTCCAGCACAGGTTGAAGCTATATAAGGAGCTCGTGATGGAGAAAAAGATAGCGATTTTTCTTGGGCAAATTTGAAGGGGGAAGTTGGTGCTTTCTAGTCCTTCAAAGCTAGTTCAAGGCAATCAAAGATCAAGCAATCCAAAGCTCTTGTAAAGTGTTTTTCCTTTACTTGCATTTGTATTTCATTATATTTGCTTGTATCTATTTGATTATTGTTGTAATCATTATTGTACGAGGTTTCTCCGCCTCCGGATTGTTCCGAGAAGGAGTGTTATTATAGTGGTGTGTGATTGGCATCGCTAGGGTTCGTGCGAACCCGATCCGTGGAGTAGGAACCGTTCGGTTCCGAACCATGTTAAATATTCGTGTTATTGTGTTGTGATTGTGTTTCGTTATTGTTATTATATATATATTCCGCTGTGCTAACGAAACTTGTAGACACAATTTCGATCGAATTCCATCAACGAACAAACACATGCTATTCACCCCCCCCCCTCTAGCCATTACAAAGATCCCAACAAGTGGTATCAGAGCCCGGGGCTCTTCTACGGGTTAACAACCAAGGGAGCATGCTAGAGGAACAAGATGGAATTCAAGGAGAGATTGGGTGATGACATCAACATTCCGCCTTCCTTCGACCGTGAACATTTCGCGTATTGGAAAGGTAAAATGGAATACATTCTAATGACGAATATAGAAAATTGGTTTGCCGTGATTATAGGTTTTGATGCTCCGAGAGGAGAGAACGACAAAATCCTCAAAATGAAGCGATGGACCGAGGAGCAACGTCAAAAATTCAAGACAACCATTAAGGTAACAAAAATGTTGATTAATTTGATACCTAATGACATTTTATCTATATTAGGAAGCTATAAGGATACCAAGGAATTGTGGAACAAGCTGGTCAAGTTCCACGACAATCCCGAATCGGTCCAAGAAGACTTGGAAGAGGAGGAGACCGAAGAGGAAGCTTCATCATCCTCACAAGAAAGTGGGGACTCGGAGGTTGATAGGGAATCAACTTCTGAATCAGTGGAAGAGGAGGTAAAAGAATTGGAGGAGAGCTCCACCTCTAGGATTGAGGGGGAGGAAGTTGGACCATCCACTTCGGAGCAAGAGTCAAGTCAAGAAGAAGCCTCTACTTCCGGTCAAGAGGAAGAGCAAGCTCGAGTTTCTGTCATGGCCCTAGGTAACTCAAACACATCAATTTCTAATAAAAATCATATCATGTGTTTTGAATGTAGGGAATTTGGACATTACAAGAGCAAATGCCCAAAGAAGGTTAGGAAAGCTCCACCGGCACCAAAAGTCAAGGATGCCGGTTCCCCAACATCTAAAGGCAAGGAGCACATCATATGCTTCAAGTGCAATTCAAAAGGACATTATAGGAATCAATGTCCTAGGGGGAGCAAAAAGACCAAAGAGGGAGCTACACAAGTAGGGGGAGCCTCTAAGGCAAACCCTAAGGTATATTTTCATAATGCTCATTCTTTAAATTCTAAGCAAAAGCATGCTAGAATTAATTCAAATGACTTTGCTATTACTCATGAATCAAAGCATGCTAGGAATGATAACTCTAGATCTATTTCAAAGAAGGAGAAATTTGGGACTAATGTCCCTAGAAAGGTCATTCCTAGGAAAACAATTAAGAAAATCGAAAGTTATTTAGGTATCAATCCCAATAAGGGTAGATATATGTTTAAGGTAAATGGTAATGCCCAAAAACCTAATTAAAAATCATTTGGGAAATTAGAATTAGAGAACCAAGCCTTAAGGTCAAGGCTTGAAAACTAGAAAAGACCCTAAATAAGATACAAAATCAATTTCAAGGGTCTAATGGTCAAAGTCAAGGGTCAAGATCTCAAAGTCAACATCTAAGACCCAAAAGACAAAAGTCAACCAAGGGCAATCAAGGTTTGAGTCACAAACCTAAGCCTAAGGTGCCTTACCATAGTGTTCCATTTGATTATGGAACACAAACTAGGTCTAGGAAGACCAAGGTTGTAAGGGGAGTTACCTCTAGAGTCAACCTAGGTAAGACCGCCATGACCAAGGCTAATAAGCCTAGGAGGGTCATTAGGAAGGTATCTAGGGAGGTTATCCCTAAGGAATACCTAATTAATTCAATGAGCTCGAATAGATTTTGGGTTCCAAAGAACATGATTGATTCACGTTAAATGAGTTAGAATGTGCCAACTATGATTGGATGGGTAGTTAACTCAACCATGGTAAAGGTGGAACTTTAGGTTATTTTCAAGGTTATGGTTACCTTGGAAATGCATTTGAGTTTTAATTCTAAAAGATTTTGGGATGTGCCAATTTGTTTTAAATTATGAAAATCAATAGAATTGGCACAATCTAGATTTAAAGGTCGTAATATGTCACTTTGATCTTTGGCACACTTTAGGAATGAATGTACCAAGAGAAGTGTGTTAAGGTATAGAAGTTACATCAAGAGTGATACTCAAGTGTCATACACCTTGATGTCTTGTACTTACCATGTTTCATGTGTTTCACCATATGTTTGCATGGAAGGAATGTCTAGGGTGGATTGAATCTCACAAAACAAGTATTTTACCTTGATTGTGTATTTCAACACTTAGAAAGGGTGAGATGTTAGGATTTTGAAACCATTGAATGTTAATGTTTGCTAGAATAAAATAAAATATCAAAATACATTAACAAATACATGAATATAAGCATAACATAAATATGGTCGATATACAAGACTAAACATGAGAAAATGGAATAAGTTAGATAAAGAAATCAAGATTTTCTGAATTTCAGAACTGGAAATCAGATATCAGTCGATCGAATCTGATTATCTCGATCGATAACACTGTAACATGATATCGTGAGTCAAGCGTCAGTCGGTTCGGGACTCATTTGCTTGCACATTAGTCGATCGATGGGATACATCACCGATCCGATGGTAATGCTCGCAGGCTGAGGGTCATCAGTCGAGTGCTCGACGAGCAGTCGAGTGATGATCGCACCAGTCGACTGATGAGCAACATCAGTCGACTGATTCTACTGTAGCACGACACAGAAGACTCAGCAGTCGATTGCTGAGCCGGAGCAGTCGACTGCCGGCTCGGTAAACCCGCTAATAAACCGCGATCAGTCGACTGATGTTGCACATCAGTCGACTGCATCGCGATTTTATAACGCCGAACCGCTAGGGTTCGGCGTCTTCATGTGACGCCCTCTCATTTTTCCTTCTCCTCTCCGATCGCCAACTTCCTCTCCGACCAGTCTATCCGACCGTGCCAGCCGCCCAAGCCTTAGGTTTGATAGCTAAGTTGTTCCTTTCACGTTTTCACTTATCTCACAACCCTAGTTCATTCGTTTCCAGCGTTTATCTCTTCATTTTCGATTAGGGTTCCGGCGTCCAGTCTTCCGGTGAACTTTCCGGTGGCCCCCTCAGCGATATCCGAGCATTCCCTCATCACCCCTTCAAATGGCACCGAAGTAAAATTTTCTTACTCAAGAATCCTAAATTTTTCCTTTCATTGTAATCTATAACAATCTAATCGTGTATTGGTGCCCCTGCATTTCATATTGTTGCATTATATTCATGTAGGAGATCCCGTAGAAATGATCCACCCGAGGGTGAATCACAATTGTACCAACCTATGTTGGTTAGGTACATCGATAAGGATTTTTTTAACCGTTACTGTAGTGACATCATGGACATATTTGCATATTATCATCTTATGAAAATTGTCTTATGCATGTTAGTTATAGCCCTAGAACCAATCATGTGATGGTTGAATAGGGAACATTTTGTATCATATTCTATAAAGGCAAAGGATTGGTTATTATATTTACGTCTTGCTTGTGCCAGCTAAATTAAATATAATAATGCCCTAGAAAAGTAGGTTCTTATCTACAGCACATCAATTGGCAGAATTGATTATGAGAGGCTATAGAGAACACTTTCCTAAATGTTTCTAGTCAAGTATTAATATGCAAGGGCAATATTAATACATAAAGACTAGCATGTAGGTCAATTGATGACTTGATCTCACAAGTCATGGATATATGATATCAAGTTGACACATGGGTATATATTAGAGAATATATACTGAACTGACCCGCCATGAGAAAGTTTCATGGATCATCATATGAGTGTCATAAACTTTCTCATGTGACTATTGGTATGAATAGTCCTCAAACCTGAAGTCACTACGGTTCCCTACATAAGGAGTTATGTACTTTGGTATCGTCAAACGTCACCCGTAATAGGGTGGACCATAAAGATGATTACTGGGTATATAACAAATTATGCAGAGGGATGTGAGTGATGTAGATAGGATCTATCCCTCCCATATGACGAGAGTGATATCTGTGGGCCCCTTGATTGAGTAGAACTACTAAAATGCATGGCCATGCTCGAATGAGTCAATATGAGATATTGAGCTCATTTGTTTGAGTTAGTTTACTCAGGGATCAAGAAACACATAGATTGATCAAGGATGACACGGTCTATGCCTCATTGGTCAATCTGATATCAAGGATAGAAGGACACGGTCATACATTATAGTAATCACAGAAAGGTTAGTCGGATCTTGACTTATTTCGTAACTTGGGTAGCAATGATGTATTGCTAGATGCCGCTCATTGCTTGTGTATCTAAAAGAGTTTAGATCCATTGCCAATGTTATGAGAGTCTATAGGGTCACACACAAAGAGCATGATGATTAGAAGAATTAGTGCATTCTAGTTTGACTAGAATAATTTGGGAATAAGCTTAAGTACAAAATGGTTTTTGGACTTTAAGCTTAATGAGAATTTTAGCTTGTTGATTTAATGAGATTAATTCAATATGCTAAGCTTATTAATTTAATAAGATTAAATAAATATGTTATCATGATAGCCTAAGCTTAATTGATTTAATAAGATTAATTCAATATGTTACCTTATTGATTTAATGAGATTAATTCAATATGATAACATAAGCTTATTAAATTAATAAGATTAATTCAACATGCATGAATGCCACATAAGCATGCCACCTAAGCATGCCACATAAGCATGCCACATAAGCATGCCACCTAAGCTTGATGAGGTGGAAGGAGTCAAAGGGTTTTTTGACCTTTGGAATTTCTCCACATGTGGCCGGCCAAACAAGGAGTGTAAATTATTTTTCAATGCAATTGATTGCATTGAATGTGATAGGAGGTGAAAGGTTTTTTCAATCCTATAAAACACTCCATGGGGTGGCCAGCCAATGTGGTGGAAGCTTGAGGCTTGGAGAGAGCTTGGTGGTGAGAGGCTTTGGTTGTGTGGCTTTTGTGAGTATAGGCTAGCAAGAAGAGTGGTCTTCTTCTTCCTTTCTCTTTTTCCCTACCTTCCTCTCCTTTAGGGACTTCTCTAGCAAGAAGTAAAGGAGAGCTCTTCTAGTTTCTTTTGTGAGACAAGAGCTTGCTCATGTGGATACATATAGAGGCACGGACATTTGAACGTGCTAAAAGATCCAACAAACCCAAGGAGAAGCGGGATTAAAAAGGGCACGCAACAAAGGTAATATTCTCCTATAAGATAGGTTTTGAGAAATTTATTTTTTTTGTACGAGGTTTTCTTTCGCAAGGATCACTTGGAAGGGATCCTATTTTTCCGTTGCGCATATGCTATTTTTGCATAAAAAAATCCCTACAATGCACACATGCCATTAACGATGACCTCCTTAAGGAGTTTTATCAGAACCTAAAGAAGGTAGACGATGGCCCTACCTACACTACTCGCATTGCAAAACGCAATTTAGAGTTCACTCCTGCGATATTGCAGGAGTTTCTCGAGTGTAAGCCATCGAATGACACCTTCATTTTCTACCCTACCTTTGATGCTCCTTTACCCGATCC
Organism: Wurfbainia villosa; assembly: GCA_025175895.1. Classification (NCBI taxonomy): domain Eukaryota; kingdom Viridiplantae; phylum Streptophyta; class Magnoliopsida; order Zingiberales; family Zingiberaceae; genus Wurfbainia; species Wurfbainia villosa. The sequence continues at coordinate 27,817,916 of CM045992.1, read as the reverse complement.
ATTTGACCATATCTCTATGGACTCCATGCATGAGCATGTTTTTGGTCATCGTCGTCCACCAGCCCATAATTTATTTCCTATTGCTAAGTTATCTGCACCTGACAATGTACTCTACATGGTCATTGTTGGGTGTTTTCTTCCGATCGTCACTCGGGGTCTGGCCAAGATTCGGCCTCCCCATCTCTTTCTACTATATGCCATGCGTAATAGGTTAGACATAAACATTGCAGTAAACATGTTTCATTGTATTGTGCATTTCATTTCCCCTGTACAAGGGAAAGTGCATATGGCTTATGGGCACATTATCACAGCATGGTTAGAGTCAGTAGGCATCAACATTCACAGGGGATCACTGCGAGCGCTCTCTGAGGTGTACGACTGCATATCGATTCGCAACTTCTCGTTAGCGAAGCTGCGAATGGGGAGTGGGCAGATGGAGTTGGCGCCTCGACCACCCCCCAGGGCACGAGGAGAGCCACCTCTGGTGCATAGAGAGGATGCAGAGGACTATGAGGATGCAGACGCCGCTGATGAGGAGGATCAGCTGCCAGAAGATGCATCAGCGGCGGGTCCATCAGATCATCTTGGCCAGCTGGAGTCCAGATTCCAGGACTATCAGCAGACAGTCAACTCTAGGCTGTCAGATCTCTTAGTAGGGCAAGCATCCATGGGCGCATGTCTTGGTCGGATGGAGGAGAGATACATGCAGATTGCAGAGTCCCAGAGCCGTATCGAGCAGCGTCAGCTCGATATGTATGAGATGATGCGGGCCTGGACTTTGAGCCGACAACCTCCTCCACCTCCACCTCCTGCAGACGACTAGATCTAGAAGATGTTAGGATTTTCTTTTGTTTCTCAGTTTTGTAGTGAGATTGAGTATATCAAATCTCCATTTTGAATGTAAAAAAAAAACTGAAATCCTTTTAAATTGAATGAAATTTCTGTTTGTGAAAATCATGTGTGTTTGAGTGTGTATTTGTATTAATGTATTGGTTTATGAAAATTGTTATATCATGACATGACATGAAATTTCATCTTATCATATAACATGTCATGTCATTGGTTATGATTACTTTAAATGTCATGTGTTTTTAAATTTCATCATATGCCATGACATCATGATCATTGGTCATGTTTTTATTTTGCTATCACTATGCCATGATCATTTCATGCATTAATTTGATTGAACATTGATTTAAGGAAAATGGCATGACTTGAAGTCCCATTTATAAGGGAATCAAGTAGGGTTGCCTAGGAAATGCATGAAACCCTAGATAAAATGAATCAAAATCCACATATCACATCACATTGACATGTATGTATATTTATACACCCTAGATACATGTGAGATGCTAGGATAATAAGTTAGGTTCAAGGTGCATAGGTAGTGCATCTAGATGAACTCAAACTTATTTTAATTATCACCAAGAATCATACGGAAAGCTAATATACAAGTTATGTATATTTATCCAATAAACCATGGTTCAAAATAGGTTTTCAAAAACATTTTAAAATCAATTTAGAAAACTTGGGTGAAGTCTATCTTTTGATAGCCATCATCATTGTAGAAGTTGATACAAAGTAAATCAAAAACATTGAAATTTTAATAGTTTTTGAACTTTGTACCAATCTCCTATTTTCATGGTAAAAATATTTTTCCAAAATTTTTCACCGATTGTATGTGTGATAAGTAATGTACGTATCAAGTTTCGTGATTTTTTGATTTACGTAGAATTACTTATGAATTTCCAAAAGTCGAGTCTGATATCTGAAAATTAGGTTTTGATTATCGATCGACTACCTCTCGATCGGTGATGGGCAGCGTTTGGACTACGTAGTATCACTCATTGTTACCGTGCGGTCGGTGATGGATACATCGGTCAGTAGGTAACAGTCGATTGTCAATACTGATTTTGGGAAAACTAAGTTTGTTTAACCCGATTTCAGCTGTGGTTAAGGTCCCTAACCACTCCTAACCCTAGGATATGCTTTGGGAAGCATGATGAAGGGTGAAAATCCATTGGATATGGATTAGGAGAGGTGTTTAGGGTTTGTATCAATTTTAAGGTGTTGGAAAGTTCATTGTTGAATTTCTAACCTTCATTTTAATGGCTTAGAGTTCCTACTGGCTTAGGGACTTCCCAAGGGCATTGTTGGTGCAATGGTTAAGGGGGAGCATGCCTTTAGGGGGAGGTATCCATCTTTGGATGATGGATGTGTTTTTCTCCTTGAAGAGGAGAGGTTATTTGGAAAGTATCATCAATTGGGAAAATTGATGGGCTCTTGATACCCAATTTGGAAATTGGGAGAGTTAATAGGATTGCCTCTCTTGAGTGATATGGGACTTATCACTAGGAAGATGGTAGGCATCCTAGGTATTTTTAAACCAAGGTGGAGATTGTAAGATCTCATTGGGACGTGAGACTTTGATCTCCTTGTAGAGATAACCTTTTTGATGTATGTCAAAAGGGGGAGAATGTTTGGGGGAGAATATTTGGAGAATGTTTAAGATTACCAATTTGGGATAATTGGTAAAGGATTTGAGTTAGTGTTCTAACTCAATGATTTGTTTGGTTTTTGTCAAACATCAAAAAGGGGGAGATTGTTGGTGCAATCGGCCCAGGTCACGATTGACCAGGACTCGAGTTTGACTCGAGTGATGTTTTGATGTTCGACAAAAATATATGACAATGTAATTGTCAAGGTAAAGTCCAAGCATGGTCTTGGCATTTGAGAAGTCCAACATGGGTTGGCAAGGGAAAATCCAAGCTTGAGTCTTGGCATGAGAAGTCCAAGGGGTTTGATATTGGCTGTGTAAAGTCCAAGCGGGAGTCATGGCAGCATAAGTCCAATGGTTTGCGGCGTAAAGTCCTAGCGGAGTCTTGGCGGCGTAAGTCTAATGTGCCTTGGCAGTGTAGACACCGTTAGCATGACATAGCCGATGGAAGCACCTGAAGGCTAGCGCGATGGATGAACAAGTCATGGATGACTTGGAGGGATCCAAGAGGCGTGAGACTGATGGAGGTGGCTAGAAGGCTTAGGTCTAGGCTAAGGGTGGTCTAGCAAGTATGGGGGCACCATACTTGGGCTAAAACCTCATGTTTGAGGTGTGTCAGTCGACTGGTGCCAAGTGGCAGTCGACTGGACCGAGTCAACTAGGGTTTGACTGCGGGAAGTGGCCTAGCAATCGACTGCCATAGGTGGGCAGTCGACTGATGCCTCAAGCAGTAGACTGATTGCATGATCAGTCGACTGGTGCTCGGGAATTCTGCCACAGAGTGTAGTCTCACTCGACCGCTTGGACCAGCAATCGAGTGAGGACACCATCAGTCGACTGATGGGTTTGATCAGTCAACTGATGGTAGATCCGTTGGACTTATCCAGCGTGGATCTAGCCGTTGTCTCACGACAACGGGCATCGAGATCGATGGTCTCGGCCGATCGATCGACTTTTCCAAAGACAGGTTGAAGCTATATAAGGAGCTCGTGATGGAGAAAAAGATAGCGATTTTTCTTGGGCAAATTTGAAGGGGGAAGTTGGTGCTTTCCAGTCCTTCAAAGCTAGTTCAAGGCAATCAAAGATCAAGCAATCCAAAGCTCTTGTAAAGTGTTTTTCCTTTACTTGCGTTTGTATTTCATTATATTTTCTTGTATCTATTTGATTATTGTTGTAATCATTATTGTACGAGGTTTCTCCGCCTCCGGATTGTTCCGAGAAGGAGTGTTATTATAGTGGTGTGTGATTGACATCGCTAGGGTTCGTGCGAACCCGATCCATGGAGTAGTAACCGTTTGGTTCCGAACCACATTAAATATTCGTGTTATTGTGTTGTGATTGTGTTTCGTTATTGTTATTATATATATATTCCGCTGTGCTAACGAAACTTGTAGACACAATCTCGATCGAATTCCATCAACGAACAAACACGTGCTATTCACCCCCCCCCCCCTCTAGCCATTACAAAGATCCCAACAGAACACCTGTGAGGGATCATGTTCTCAAGATGATGACTCATTTGAATGAGCTAAAAGTCCTTAGAGCAGAGATCGATGGGGAAACCCATGTCGATATCATTCTCCAATCTCTACCTAGGAGTTTTGAGCAGTTTCGCCTGAACTACAACATGAATAGGATGTTGTATTCGTTGGCGGAGCTTCTAACAGAACTCCAGGCGACAGAGGGACTTTTTTTATCAGAGTTCTCAGGCTTTGGTTACTTAGAAGGTTTATACTTCTAAGCCAAAAGGCAAGAAGAAGAAGAAACAAGGTGCAGCAAAGGTGGCGGGAGGATCTCAGGGAGGAGTGAAGAAGCCGAAAGGCAAGTGCTTCACCTGCAAGCAGACTCGACATTGGAAGGTGGAATGTCCCAACCACAAACAAAACAAAGGTATATCTTTTGGTTTAGTCTTTGAAACATGTTTAACGGTGTTATTTATCGGTACATGATATGTCGATACAGGAGCCACTGATCATGTCTGCAACTCTTTGCAGGGGTTCCAGGAAACTAGATGACTAACTAAGGAAGAGATTACCGTCTATATGGGCAATGGTGCGAAGGTGGCGGCTATTGCAATAGGAGATATTTATTTATCTTTTGATAGGAATAAAACTTTGGTTCTGAGAAATTGCCTTTATGTACCTTCATTTAGAAAGAATTTAATTTTAGTTTTTAAATTGCTTTTGGATGCATATTCTATTTCTTTTAATGATAGAGTTGTTATAAAAAGGAATAGGGAGATTGTCTGTTCTGGTGCATTAGTAGGAAATTTGTACACTCTTGAACCAAAAGCTCCCATGATGCGAATAGAAATAAATAACTTATCTTCTAAATATAATAAGAGAAAAAAACCTTCGAAAATGAACCAAACATATCTTTGGCATCTAAGGTTAGATCATATTAACCTGAGTAGAATTCAAAGGTTGATAGCTAATGGACCTTTGGGTTCATTAGTGGTGGAAGATTTCCCAAACTGCGAATCTTTCTTGGACGGTAAAATGACCAAGAGGCCTTTTAAGGCTAAGGGGTATAGAGACAAAGATGTGTTGGAATTGGTTTATTCTGATTTTTATGGTCCTATGTCTATCCAGGCTAGAGGTGGTTTTGAATATTTTGTCTCGTTTATAGACGATTATTCAAGATATGGATACATTTACTTGGTGCACCACAAGTCTGAATGCTTTGACAGGTTCAAAGAATTCAAGGCTAATGTGGAGAAACGTCAAGGTAAAAGTATCAAGATACTACAATCTAATCGTGGTGGGGAATACCTCTTGGGAGAGTTTAGGAGTTACTTATCAGAGGTTGGGATTCAATCCCAATTGTCTGCACTTGGTACACCCCAGCAGAATGGTGTGGCAAAGCAAAGGAATAGGACTCTTATGGAGATGGTTAGATCGATGATGAGTTAATCTGAGTTACCAGATTCGTTTTGGGGGTATGCTCTGGAAACAACAATGTATATTCTGAACTTGGTACCATCTAAATCAGTACCTTCTATTCCCATAGAATTGTGGATTGGGTGAAAGCCTAGTCTGAGACATATTCGGATTTGGGGTAGTCCAGCACATGTGCTGAAGCAAGATGCTAGTAAGTTGAAATCTCGTATAGAAGTGCACCTGTTCGTAGGCTATCGTAGAGGAACGAAAGGTTGTTTGTTCTATAGTCTTAGAGATCAGAGGGTGATCATTAGCACGAATGCTCGATTTTTAGAGGAAGACTATGTGATGAGCCACAAGCCCATGAGCAAGATTATTCTGGAAGAATTGAGAAGGGAAGTCACTACTTCAGTACCACCGGTACAAGAAGACATACCACAAGTGACTACACCGCATGCCATAGAGGATACACAGGTGATACCTCATCATAGTGGGAGGGTTATTAGACAACCTGAGAGATTTATGTTCCTGGGAGAATCTTCTTATTTGGTCCCTGAAAAACATGAACCTGATCCCTGTTCATATGATGAGGCACTCCAAGATGAAGATCCGGTATCTTGGCAAAGGGCAATAAATTCTGAGATAGAATATATGGATTCAAATCAGGTCTAGGAGCTAGTAGAACCACCCAATGGTGTAAAAGCCATTGGATGCAAGTGGATCTACAAAAGAAAGAGAGGATCAGATGGGAAGGTAGAGACCTTCAAAGCAAGGCTTGTTGCGAAAGGGTATAATCAGAAAGAGGGTATCGATTATGAGGAGACCTTTTCGCCAGTAGCCATGCTTAAGTCTATCTAGATTCTCTTGTCTATTGCTGCTCATATGGATTATGAGGTTTGGCAGATGGATGTTAAGACCGCTTTCCTTAATAGAAGTCTTTAAGAGAACATCTATATGGAGCAACGAGAAGGATTCATTGCAAAGGGCAAAGAGCATCTTGTGTGCAAGATTAATCGATCCATTTATGGATTGAATCAAGCTTCGAGATCTTGGAACATCCACTTTGATGAGGTAATCCAGTCATATGGATTTATTCAAAGTCTGGATGAGTCTTGTATATATAAGAGATGTGACGAAAACATAGTGGTATTTCTTGTACTATACGTAGATGACATTTTGCTCATTGGCAACAATGTCAAAGTGTTATCAGACATAAGGGTATGGTTGTCCAAACAATTTGATATGAAGGACTTGGGAGAAGTGGGACACATACTTGGGATCAAGGTTATAGGGGATCGCAAGAAAAGGATGTTCTGTTTATCTCAAGCTTCATACATAGACACTATTCTGGCTCATTTTATCATGCAGAACTCGAACAAAGGTTTTCTACCTTTTAGGCATGGAGTACCTTTATCTAAAAAGATGTGTCCTAGAACATCAAAGGAGATAGAGGAGATGAAGGTAGTTCCTTATGCTTTGGTGGTAGGAAGCCTCATGTATGCTTTGTTATGTACGAGGCCGGATATATGCTTTGTCATGGGCATGGTTAGCAGACATTAGAGTAATCTAGGACATGAAAATTGGACTGCGGTAAAGCATAAATTGAAGTATCTGAGAAGAACTAGGGATTATATGCTGGTATACCAGGCAGATCAATTGCTCCCTGTGGGTTACACAGATTCTAACTTCCAATTAGATAGGGATAATAGTAAGTCTACCTCGGGTTTTGTGTTTACTTTGGGAGGTGGAGCCATTGTATGGAGGAGTGTCAAGCAGAAATGCGTGGCAGACTCCACCATGGAAGCTGAGTATGTGGCAGCCTCTAAGGCAGCTAAAGAAGTTGTATGGCTCAGGAACTTCTTGATAGACTTAGATGTGATTCCTAGTTTGCCCAGAACTATCACAATTTATTGTGATAACAGTGGTGCAGTTGTAAACCCGAAGGAACCACGAGCCCATAAGGCAAGTAAACACATAGAGCGCAAGTACCACCTGATATGAGAGATCATAAAGCGAGGAGAAGTTGTTGTGGCCAAGATTGTATTAGAGGATAACCTAGTAGATCCTTTCATTAAGGCCCTTCCAGCGAGAGCTTTTGATAGACATGTGGAGGGAATGGGAATCAGATGTATGGTAGTATGATGGCAGCATAGTCTTTTAGTATAAGTGGGAGATTGTTGGGATGTATACTAAAAGTCTAGCCTTTGTATGAACATCTTCATTTTGAAATAAGAATCACATGATCATTTTTTGCATTTTATATTTATTATATGTGTGCATCTTGTCTAATACTTTACATTGTAGATAACATGGTGTGTGGTGTCACACAGAAGATCATGTTATCAGTTCCTTGTAGAGTATAAGTAGAGGCTCACAACCAAGATGGTTTTGGAAAGACCATTGGCATGGTTGTAGTGTAATTTGATATTGGTTTATCTTGACCATAGAATTACACTAGTACACTTTGTGTGTATTGAGCAGGACTGATTTAGAGGTGATTCAATTTATTACTGACTACATAATTGAATTAGACCTCGGATATTATGGTGTTCATGCTCTTAATCTTGATATAGTAACGGACATATGTACTTAATATTTATTTCTTTGATTTACTAATGGGCGAGATTTATGGGTGAAATCGATAGGCCCGGTAAGTTAGGAAATAATATTATTTACATGGTGTGACATTGATTATAGGAGGAAACTGTGTCCTATGTATTAGGATAATGATGTCCCCTTGAGGAGCTCATAAGGATCATCATGTAAATCATGCAGGTGGACTTGGTCCACCATGATGATGAGGTTGAGTGGTACTACTCATGGAGTTAGATGTTAATTAATTAATTGTCAGTAAATTAATTAATTAATGGGCATTCGATATCTTAAACACGGGGAGATATTTGTACAGATAATATGTGGATCCCATATTTAATTATTGGGGTTGGTGAGGTAGATCAATGATGATCGCTTTAGTGGAATGGATTATCACTAATGGATCGGATTCGGATCCATTGGGTGGCCAAGATCCAACTCCTCCTCATGGTCCCTATTGTAGCCTATTATAAATACCTCGTGAAGCCTAAATCTATAAAAAGGGGGAGGCTTGGGCGGCAACTTAACTTAACTCTTTGGTGCTAGGGTTTGCTTCCAAGGCTTGGGCGGCAAGTTTTTTTGGTGCTAGAGTTTTGCTCTTGGCCGACATCAACATTAGGGTTTCTCTTCCCCTTTGGTCGGCGCCTCCACCCCATCTTTTTCGCCGACACCTCCTCCACACCTCCTATCTTTTTCCTAGGGCCGGCGGCAACAAAGGCAAGGGGCCTTTCTTCCTTTGTCTTGGCTGGCACACCATTTTCTCCCTCTCCTTGGCCGGCGGCAACAAACAAGCAAGGAGGCTTGGTGGTCGGCACTATATAGGAGAAGAAGAGAGTTTGTCTTCCCTTGTTTGGAGCGAGCAAGGAAGGGAAGATAAGAGATCTAGGAGGCTTCGACTCTTGGAAGATCGTCTCCCACTCGATGTCCAAGAGGAGGATAGGTCATACAATAGAATATCAAGAGGTAAACAAGAGGTATAATTCATGTTTTTTTTATTTTAGTTCTTTTGTATCATGTATGTGGCTTATTTACTTGGACCCCGATGATAAACACAAAAATCAGCGATCTGTACATCATCTATTCCACGGCTAATCGAAGAAAAGAGTTAGGTTGCTTGAACAACAAGTTTGTTCAAGCAACCACTCAAATCGAATAGCATGATGATGGATCGGTTGCTTGGGTAATCCATCTTCGTTCGGATAAAATTTTTGTAATCCGAGGATGTGTGATAGGATTGCCATGCATAAGCGATCGAACTGAGAAGCAAAGCTTCAATAACCCCTTCAAGACCGTTGTGCACCGTGAGAAGGAAACAGGAGATACATAGCCTGGCCGTGTGTTTTCACACAGTCGTGCCCCTGACCCCCAGCAGCGCACATAGCCTAGCCATGTGTTTTCACATGGTCATGGCGCGTAAGATTTAAGAGGCAATGCCTTGCATTTTTACCTCAATTGCATCGTGTGCTTTGATTTCTTTTGCCCTAGCCATGTGGAATCATCTTCCCCACCACCTAGGACCTTCTCTAACCCTCAAAGTAGCCCAATAGAAGCAAGGATGAGGAGGAAAAGGCAAGTAGTGCCCCGATCTACTACCTCAGAGCGAAGAACAAGGAGAATGGATGCCCCTCAAGCTCCAGAGGAAGGAAACGCTTTTCCAACCCTTCTCTTTCACAATAACGAGCATAGGGAAAGGTTTAATATGCTTTCTACTAGAAGAATCACCGCTACTAGGTATCTTCATGAATATCTGTTAGAGTCCCTAGGTTTGTTTGGTGATATTCAAGCCCTATTTACAAAAAATGGGGTGGGAAGAGATAATGGGGGTAAGACACCCAACCTACCCTAGGATAGTTTTAGAATTTTTGAGCTCTTTAGAAGTGGAAATTTTAATAGAGAGAGAGAGTGAAGAGGGTTGGATTACCTTTAGGATATTTAACCTTGAGCATGAGTGGACATTACACCAATGGAACACATTCTTTGGCTTGCCTAGTGGGGGAGAGAAAAGAACCCCTATTGGGTTTAACTCTCGGATCTTTTGGACTGAATTAACAAAATAGCACGCTTATGTCCCTTCTAGGGCCTAAGCATCACATCTCCAAAACCCTATTTTTTGGTACCTACACCGAATTATGGAAAGTACTATTTTTGGTCATGGGGAGAGTGACGGTGTAGTGAGAGTGAGTGGGCTTCATTGCTTATGGGACATGCTACAAGAGAGGAGTAGCATTGATGTAGGGTCTCATTCCATTAGACACTTAGTGAAAAGGACAAAGCAGCGAGAGGAGAGATTATTGTGAGGGGCCTACTTACCCACATTTGTCATAGGATGGGGTACGACTATACCATGCTGGATAGAATAGAGGGGAGCCCTAGGAGTGTGTATGGCAATGAAGATGATAGTAAGAGAGGGACACTCCTTGTGCTTTGTAAGGAAAAACCTATTAGCCCTTATGCTCCCCGACTACGATTGTACCACCATCACCACACGCACCAACCGACATTTAGACCTGATAGTCCCACCATACAAGGGACCATCCACTTCGACACCCATCTCTCCCCCTGTACATCAATCTCCCTCCAGTCCACACATGTATAGAAGCCCACCTAGTCCACGTCGACATGAATCTGCACCTGCACCACCACCTTTTTCTACTTTTGGGCAGAATGCAAGTACATCTACCTATGATTTTTTGGAGTTTCGATCGTGCCTCGATGACATATATGTCGAGCAGCAGATGTAGAGGCAGCGATGGGAGGAGCAGAGCGCCTACACATAGGCAGAGTTTCAGAGCTTTTGGGAGCACTTCCAGTGGGTCGAAGAGTTCTACGACGAGGCCCGTATCTACTTTCAGGAGGATGTTGCCCATCGCCAAGAGGAGGCCACCTACCGCCAGGAGATGCGGTGACATATGCATGCTCAGTAGGCACAGGGGGCCCGGGACAAGGAGCATCGAGTAGCTGTTGTATCCACCAGCTCTCAGATCGACCACATGTATAAGTGGCATCAGCGGCTGAACACCAGATTCTCCCAGGACCCCGAGATACCAAGGCTACCAGACTTTCCACCTCGCCCACCATACTAGAGGTATGTTTCGCTTAAGTCTAGGGGGGCCCCAAGTTTCGATTTATTTTATTTCTAGCAGTAGTTTCTTTCCTGATATTTGCATTTTAGTTAGCATTCAGATGTTCATGCATAGGTTGTTTAGTTTCTTTCAGTACTTAGTTTTGCTATCTATAAGTTGCCTCAGTAGTATTTTTAAGGTTTTCTTCATGAGTTGTTTCCATGGGTAGCATAGCTTCATTTACCTCGTGGTATTTTATTTTATTTGCTCTAATGAATGTTCTAGACTTATACTGGTTAGCTTTTATTTTTACACCTACACATGACAAACATTCTAAAAGGGAAAACCTAGTACGTACTTAGTTATGATTCATCTCAGTAGTCTAGTACTTTGGACTCCATAGGTGACTCTAGATTTAGCATTTTAATTATTGGAGATGCTCAAATTGTGAAAGCCCATTCGAAAAAATCAAAATTCCAAGTGAAAAAAAAATGGAATAAGAAAAGAGGAAAAAAAAAGAGAGAGGAAAGAAAGAGAGAGTGAGAGAGAAAAAATTGATTGAAAAAGATTATGAGGGATAAAAACAATTGTTGTGGGTGGAAATGGTTAGGTGCCCCTTTGAGACCGAGTTAGATTATTGGGGAAACCCCTATCAATTTCTCTCAATACCGAGCATGCCTTTGAGACTTTGTGCTAGATCTAGGGAACGATCCTCACTTTGGGTAGGAAGTGCCTATGAGTCGGAGACCTTAGGAAAGCTATAGGATGACGACTTAACTTACCATGGAATGGGTATCCCCTAAGAAGATTCTCTTAGCACGAGCACGAGGAGCTAACTTAGTGAACTTCTAGAACATGTCTAATTTGCTTTGATTGAAAATACCACTTGATAAATCTAGTTAATATGCTAAGTATGGAATAACACCTTTTTAAAATCTCATGGCACTGAGGTTTGCTTGAGGACAAGCAAAGATCTATGTCTGGGGGAATTGATGTGAGCAAAACATATAGAATTTTAGGAGTAGTTTTCGCTCACATCTCATTTCATTTTATATTTGTTTCATGCATATTTTACTTTATTTTGCATGCATTTCCTATTTTCTAGTTCGGAGATCTGTTCTTTGTACTTTTGTGTGCAAGATAGCATTTCATGGGGAAAATGGTGCACTTTCGGAGCGAAAAAGAGCATTTGGCAGTTGGATGCAATAGGGCACATGGCCAGGCCGTGTGGCTACACACAGCCATGTCCGAAGCTTAAGATTAGCCACCACAGGGAGACACATGGCCTAGCCGTGTGGAAACACATGGTCATGTGGCGGCCAAGCATTTTGATGCGATTAGGTCTTTTTTCGAATTTCGTGAAGAGACAACCTCATGTCTATATAATGAAAGCCACGCCCAAACCCTAGGGGGAGGCATGATGGCTGGGATGGCACTCCGACGACCTAAAAAGATTTAGGAACTCGCAACGGGGAGGAAGGAAGTCGCTTGAGGATCAAATTTTGCACCTCAATGCCAAGGAGAAGAGCACCATTGCATTGTAATTTACTTTATGTGCATAATTTCCCTTGTATATCTGAACATGATCATGCTTTGTGTTTCTTCTCTTATATTCATGGAGTAGATTTATCGATTTTAGGATTATGAAGTAGTTTATGTGCGTAGAACATATTATTCCAAATATATTTCTGATTCTTTAGTTTATATATGCAATTGGTATTTGTTTAGATCAATAGTACATGTTTTGGTTTTCTCTCTACTGTGCGAAGCCGATACGAGGGGTGACAACCCTCATATCAAAGATTTAGGAGAATTAAGGAGGAACTTAAGGGGTTGGCCTCATCTCCCATAACCGTAGATAGAAGGACGTGATAGAGTCGGAACGAGATATGTTCCGTCTCACTGCAAGGATTGATTCGACATCCTCATACCGCCTACCCCGTCCTAAAGCCAAGGGTCGACTTGGGATGGTAGAGATAGCTTCTGATAGATGTGAAAGCTCATCGGGGGAGTGTATGATGTCCCTTCCACAAGGTCGTAGTTAGAAGTCTAGATAATACTCAATTGGTAGCATGTTTTGCGACACATAAGCGAAATCGAAATCCTAGAATTCCCTAAAAGCCTCATAGCGACCCTTCTCTTCCTTCGTGTGACATCGTACTAGATTTAGGACTGTCGACAACCATCTAAATTGCAACCATTAGAACTAAAGTCTGAACAATAATGTCCACTAAATAGATCGGTACTCGAATCTCAGTCCTTGTGGGATCGATAATCTATATTATTACTTGACGACACCCGTGCACTTGTGGGCGTTGAGAGTGAGTGCACGCTTTGAGTCCTCAATGGTCTCTGTTGAGAGATTTAAGGTCACGTTCGCGTGCATCAGGCATCTCACATTCCCAAAATTCTCCCCCTCATGAGGAAGAACACATCCATCATCCCATGATGGATACCTCCCCCTAAAGGCTTGCTCCCCCTTAACCATTGCACCAACAATGTCCTTAGAGAGTCTCTAAGCCTATAAGAACACTAAACCATCAAGATTAAGGTCAAAAGTTCAACCTTGAACTTTTACACACCTTAAAATTAATACACACCCTAAACAACTCTCATAATCCATATCCAATGGATTTTCACCCTTTCTAATGCTTTCCAAAGCATATCCTAGGGTTAGGAGCAGTTAGGGTAACCTAACATAGCTGAAACATGGGCTAAACACCCTTGTTTACCCGAAATCAGCTCTGGCAGTCGACTCTGACAGTCACCAGTCGACTGCCATTAATGCTAGTCAACTGTCATAGGTAGCAGTCGACTGATTTCTGCAAATGCAGAAATCAGAATTCAGAAATGAATTTCAAAAATTCATAAGTAATTATACATAATACAAAAAATCATGAAAATTCATATGTATAATACTTATGTCAAATACAATGGGTGAAAAATATTTGAAAATTAATTTACCCACAAAATAGTGAAATTGATACAAAGTTTAAAAATAAGAAAAGCTTCAGTGTTTTGATTTGTATTAACATTATCAATGGTGACTTCTATCAAAAGATAGACTGCACCAAGGTTTTCTAAAATGAATTTAAAATATTTTTGAAAACCTATATTGGATCATGATCAATAGGCTCAATGCACATGACTTGTACATTAGTTTTCCTCACGATCCACTTATGATATAAAGTGAGTTTGAGTTCATCTAGATGCAAAAACTATGCACTTTGAACTTAACTCATTTCTTAGCATCTCACATGTGTCTAGAGTGTATCAATGCACACACATGTCAATGTGATGTGAGATATGAGTTTTGGTTATTCTAATCAAAGGTCTCATATATTTTCTAAGACAACACTACTTGATTCCCTTATACATGGGACTTCAAGTCAGGTCATAGTCCTTAAATCAATTTTAATTAATGCATGAATGATCATGGCATATATAATAACATAAATAAGGATGGCCAATGATCATGATGTCATGGCATAAAATATAAATCTAAGCATACATGACATTAAACCTTAAATCTAAGCATTAACATGACATATTAAATGATTAAAATAAACATGATGACATGACATGGCAAGGTAAACAAAGCATGGCAAATGTAAAATACTAAGGTATTAAATACCTAAGTGTTAAGCCCAAATTGTCATTTCTAGAATTAAATCTAATTTTGCCTTAATGTCACTTATCCCCAAAGTGTACCAAAAATCTAAAATGGCACACCAAGACTCTAAGACCTAAATTGTGCCAATTTAATTAACTTATCAAACTTCTTAAATAATATTGGAACATCCTAAAATCTTTTAGGATTTAAGTTCAAATCTATTTCCAAGGTATCCATAACCTTAAAAATGACCTAATATGCCACCTTTACCATGGTTAGGTTAGCTACCCATCCATTTAAAGTTGGCACACCCTAACCCATTTAGCGTGAGTCAAGCACGCTCCTAGGAACCCAAAACCTATTTGAGCTCCTTGGGTTAACTAGGTATTCCTTAGGGATGACCTCCCTAGATATCCTCCTAATGACCCTTCTAGGCTTGGTAGCTTTGGTCATTTGGGTCTTGCCTAGGTTAACTCTAGGGGTGACTCCCCTTGTAACCTTCTTAGTGGCTTTCCTAGGTTTCTTCAAAACCCTAGCCACTAGGCACACTCCATGGTTAGCCTTAAGGATGGCCTCCCTAGTAACCATGGCCTTCCTAGACCTAGGTTGTGTTCCATAATCAAATGGAGCACTATGGTAGGTCTTCTTAGGCTTAGGTTTGTGACCCAAACATTTCTTGCCTTTGGATGAACCTTGTCTCCTAGGACCTAGATTTTGACCATATGACCCTTGCATTTGATTTTGCATAATAGTAATGGTCTTTTCTAATTCTTCAAGTTTTGACCTCAAAACATGATTTTCTAGCTCTAATTTCTCAAATTTTGTGGGCCCATTATTTTGTTTTTAGTATTATTGCCCTTCCTAGGCATATGTCTAGAATTCTTTAGATTAAAGCCTAGATGATCTTCTATTTTCCTAATACTTGCCTTAGGTAGCATTTTTCTAGGGACATTAGTCCCAAATTTCTCCTTAGTTGAAATAGGTCTAGGGTCATTATTTCTAGACTTGTCCTTAGACCTAAAATCAACATGCTTAGCCCCTAAGCAATAAAGCCTATTATTCCTAGCATGCTTTTGTTCATGAGTAATAGCAAGAATATTAACATAACTTCTAGCATGCTTTTTAACATAAGTGGAAAGTGCATTATTGAAATATACCTTAGGGTTTGCTTTAGAAGCTCCCCTTACATATGATGCTCTTTCTTGTCCCTTGGTTTGCTTTCTCCTAGGGCATTGGCTTCTATAGTGCCCCTTTTGATGACATTTGAAGCAAATGATATGCTCCTTGCTCTTTTGACTTTGGACACTGGTTTCCTTAGTCTTTGACATGACTTGTGCCGTCTTCTTGACCCATTTAGGACACTTACTCTTGTAGTATCCTTGCTCCCTACACTCAAAACACATTATATGATTTTTATTTTGAACTAATGTACTTGAGTTACCTAGCGTGGTGGTGGAAGCCTCTTGAGCTTGCTCATCTTCTTCATCTCTCCCGGATGTTGAGGCTACTTCTTGATTTTTCTCTTGTTCTAGAGTAGATGGCCTAATATCCTCCCCCACAATCCTAGAGGTGGAGGCTTCTTCTACTTCTTCTATCTCCTCTTCCTTCTTGGATGTTGAACACTCCTCAACCTCTGAATCCTCACTTTCTGGTGAGGACGAGCTTTCTTCTTCTTCGAGCTCTCTCTCTACTTGAGCCATGGATGGTTCTTCATGAAGCTTGGCCAAGTTTTCCCATAGCTCCTTGGCATCTAAAAATTCACTTAACCTAGACACAATATCGTTAAGTAATGAATTTAATATCAATTGCATTACCTTATCGTTTCTCTCGAAGGCTTGAACTTGCTCTTCGGTCCATCTCTTCTTCTTGAGGTATCCACCTTTTGGACCTCTTGGAATTTCAAACCCCTTCACTATGATCATCCAACCTTCAAAGTCCATTATGAAGAAGTTCTCCATCTGTACCTTCCATTGTTCGAACCCTTCTTGCCCATAGAAGGCATATGGGATTGGGGTGTTGATGTCCCATCCCAACTTTTCTTCGAATTCCATCTTGTTCTTAACCCTCTAGTAGTGCTCTCTTGTTGGTTAGTCCAAATGAAGAGCGGCCTCGCTCTAATACCACTTGTTGGGGAATTGACCATCGCTAGAGGGGGGTGAATAGCACTTTTTGTACGTCTCTTGATGGATTTCGATCATGCTTGCTACAAAACTTGTTATACACAGTGGAAATAAAAATAATAAAGCAATGAGAAAAACACAAGCACACAACATGATGATATAACATGGTTTGGAACCTTAGGGTTCCTACTCCACGGATTGGGCTCGAATGAGCCCTAGCGATGCAAATAACACCACTAAGCAATAATACTCCTTCTCGACAATAAGTCGGAGGCAGAGAAACCTCTTACAATGATTACAATAGTAATGCAAAAGAAATACATGCAATTACAAATGAAATACACAAAAACATGTAAAGAAAACTTTACAAATGCTCTTTTGGATGCATGCTTGTTGATTGCTTGAACCGAGCTTGAAGACCTTGATTTGCACTAGCAAATCGCCTCAAAATCGCCCAAGAAATTACTGTGGAAATGCCTCCCATCGAGCTCTTTTTAAGCCTCCTTGCGACTTAGATTTTTGCCTAGCAATCGACTGCCAACAGTGTCGTTGTGAGACAACGGACTGATTCATCGCGCCATAATCCAACAATGATCGTCAGTATCATAGTCGTGATCGATCTACCAACTACTACGAGCATTCTATACTGTAACCCGACCGAATCGATTGTCATCCATGATGATCACGCTTAAGCCATCGATCCGATTGTCTAATGTTGGCAATCGACTACCAGGCTATTTCCTATAGTCAAACACTAGTCGAGTCTGAGCAGTTTGATTGGCTATAATCCCAATCGACTGCTACAAGTCGACTCGACTGCCAAGTGTCAAAACACTTGACTAGTCGACTAGTCCAAAGCCCCAGTCGACTGTTAACCTCAAACATGAGGTTTAACCCCAAGTATAATGCCCTCATCCTTGTTAGACCACCCTTAGCCTAGATCTAAGCCTTCTAGCCACCTCTGTCAACCTCACACCTATCAGATCCCTCCAAGTCATCCATGACTTGTTCATCCATATGCTAGCCTTCAGGTGCTTCCATCGGCTATTGCCATGCTAAGTTTGTCTATACCACCAAGGCACATTGGGTTTACGATGTCAAGACTCCCGATTGGACTTTACGCCGCCATCCATTGGACTTATGCTGCCAAGACTACACCCTTGGACTTTACGCCGCCAATATCACCCCTTGGACTTTCCTTGCTAATACCCATGCTTGGACTTTCCATTTACCAAGACTCAAGCTTGGACTTTCCCTTGCCAAGACCCATGCTTGGACTTTCCATGCCAAGTACATAAGACTTGGGCTTCTCCATCATATGATCAACCCCATGTCAACCATATAGTCAAACAATGGTCAAACCATCATCAAACATAAAAATACCCCTCGAGTCCGGTCAATCATGACCCGGGTCGATTGCACCAACAATCTCCCCAAAGCATTGTCAAACATTAAAACACTACTCGAGTCCAACTCAAGTCTCGTCAATCGTGACCTGGGTCGATTGCACCAACAGTAATGCCCCCTTTTGTTGCACTTGAAGTATATCATATGCTCCTTGCTCTTGCGAATTGGGACTTCGACTTCCTTTGACTTTTCTTTTGCCCTTGGTGTAAGTTGAGCCTTTTTGACTCTTTTTGAGCATTTACTCTTATAATGCCCTACTTCCCTACACTCAAAGCATGTTATATGATTTTTATTTTTAATAATTGCATTTGAGTTACTTTCTTGAAAGGTAGGTGAATTTTGACCTTCTTCACGTCCAGAGGTAGATGGATCCTCCTCTTGCTCTTGTTTCGGAGTTGAAGATCTAACCTCCCCCTCAATCTTTGATGTAGAGACTTCTACAATTTCTTCAATCTCGAAAGTTAAACACTTCTCAACCTCCAAATCATCAAGAGCTTGGGATGATGAACATTCTTATCCTTTGGACTTGTCATCATCTTAAATCATTGAAGATTTATCATGGAGCTTAGCAAGCTTGCTCCATAATTCCTTAGCATCCCTAAACTTTCCTAATTTGCACAAAATGTTATTATGTATTAAATTAACTAAAAACTTTATTACCTCATCATTAGCCTCAAATCTTTGGACTTCTTCCTCAGTCCATTTACTCCAATTGAGAGTTCTCCCCATCTTGTCCGTTGGAGTCTTAAAACCTTTCGTCAATGTGAACCACTCCTCAATGTTTATTTAGAATAAAAATTCAGTAATTGTCTTCCATTGAGAAAATCCTCCAAATCCATAGGGTGGTGGAAATCGAATGTCACGCCGAAATACATCTTCAAACTCCATCGCCTCTAGCTTTAGCTCATTAGTGGTTAGTCCAAATGAAGAGCCTACTGGACTCTGATACCACTTATAGGATTGTTGGCATCGCTAGAGGGGGGGTGAATAGCAATTCGTCGATTTCATTTATGGAATTCATCGGCTTGTCTACGATCGTTAGTACATAGTAAAAATACGAATACAAATATAAATACACATGCAAATCACAGCACAAGCACAATACATAGATTTAACGTGGTTCGAAACCCTAGTTCCTACTCCATGGCTGAGCCCTAGTGAGCTATGAAGGTATGAAACTTTGCTTCCCACTTCAACTCGGTCGCTTATTCATGGCGATCCCTTCTACGTCCCCAGATAAAAAATAATTATCCTTGACAAGAGGTATTACCCAAGCTACCATTTCATCATCGTGCTATTCGATTAGAGTAGTCACATGAACAAACTTGTTGTTCAAGCAACCAACCTCTATTCTACGATTAGCCACGGAATAGACGATGTACGGATCGCCGACTTTTGTGGTTGTATTCGGGGTCCAAGTTAATTTTTCCATAAAACAGAACATACAACATGTATATGATTGAAAAACAATTATAGACATGTTACAAAAGACTATAAACAAGAGTTATACCTCTCGATCTTCTATTGTATGTCCTTCTGCCTTTTGGACGTCATGTGGGCAATGATCTTCCAAAAGTCGAAGCCTCCTAGATCACAAATCTTCCTTTCTTTTCTCACTCCGAACAAAAGGAAGAATAAGAAACAAAACTCTCCCCTATCTAGGAACAACCAACAAGCTCCCAACTTGAAGCTTGCTGCCGGCCTAAAGAGAGGGAAAGGTGGGCACCGGCCAAGAGCTCCAAGGAATCACCCTAACCCTTGTTTCCATGGGCCAAGGAGAAGACAAGGAAGAGCTTTGGATGCTGGCCAAGGAGAGGAGAGGAGAGGATGGGCGCCGGCCACCTAAGGAAGAAGAAGGAAAATCTTTCCAAGTTTGTGGCCGCCCAAGCCTCCTAGCTCTTGCCGCCCAAAAACCCTAATCCCCTTTGCCTCCAAAAATTGCTCTTGCCGCCCACCCTAATCCCTCCTTTTATAGAGTTAGGCTTAAGCCTTGTTTTAATCTCCACCATCGGTTCTAAGGATTTAATCTCAACCGTAGGATCTAGAGATTTAATCTCAACCGTCGGATCTAGAGATTTAATCTCTACCGTTGGATCTAGAGTTTTGTTTTCCATCATTGGATCTAGGCTCCATGAGGTTTTAATAGCCTACAATAGGGACCATGAGGAGGAGTTGGATCTTGGCCACCCAATGATCAAGCCCACATAAAATCCGATCCATTAATGATAATCCATTCCACTAGAGGATTATCATTGATCTACCTCACCAACCCCCATATGTTAATATGGGATCCATATATTATTTGTACATTTATCTCCCCGTGTTTAAGATCTCGAATGTCCGTCGATTAATTAATTTACTGACAATTAATTAATCAACATCTAACTCCATGAGTAGTACCACTCAACCTTATCATCATGTCGGACCAAGTCCACCTGCAGGGTTTACATGATGAATCTTATGAGTTCCTCAAGGGGACATCATCATCCTAATATATAGGACACGATTTCCTCCTATAATCAACGGCACACCATATAAATAATATCATTTTCCAACTTACCGAGCCTATCGATTTACTCTATAAATCTCGCTCATTGGTAAATCAAAGAAATGAATACTAAGTATATGTGCCAGTTATTATATAAGGATTAAGAGTATGCACAACATAATATCTGAGGTCCGATTCGATTATGTAGTCAGCAATAAATTGAATCACTTCTAAGTCGGTCCTGCTCAATACACACAAAGTGTACTAGTGTAATTCTATGGTCAAGACAAACCAATATCAAATCACACTACAACCATTCCAATGGTTTGTCCATAACCATCTAGGTTGTGAGTCTTTACTTATACTTTACAAGGAACTGATAACATGATCTCCCGTGTCACACTACACACCATGTTATCTACAATGTAATGTATTAGATAATATTTATAACCATAAATATGCAAACAATGATCATGTGATTCTTATTTCAAAATAAAAATGTTCATACAAAAGATAGACTTTTCAGTATACATCCCAACAATCTCCCACTAATACTAAAAGACTATGTTGTCCTGAAGCTACCATACATATGATTCCCATTCCCTCCACGAGCCTATCAAAAGCTCTCGTCGAAAGGGCCTTAGTGAAAGTGTTAGTAATATATGAGAGATGTCATAAGGCAATCGCCTTATGTATGAACCATTTATATGATAAATGAAGATTCACTATTTGAGTATACATGTTTCATGTATTTGATTGGATCTTAAACTCATTTACTGAATGTCCACGATGTGATTCACAGCATGAGAGAATTTGTGATTGGATCACAACGAGTGAGTATCTCTACATGTGTAATTGTGATGTATCGGAATTATCCCTAGTCGATGAATTGATGGATTTGGACACCATCAATTCTGTCGAGACTAGCACGAGGTATACTCCTTGGTGTATCCAAGCAGTTGATTCTCACTGGCTGGAGACATTGTGATGTCCGGAGTTGATCGTGGATGCTAGTTATGGTAACTAGTTCATTAGAGTGACCAGCCGTAAGACTTCATATGGTTCTCTGCATATATAGATATGTCAATGAAGTTCTTACTGTAGCTTAAGTGCAATGTTCCTTTGACTTGCGGTATTCAAGTCATCTTGATCATGGAGACTTATGCTTTGACATCTTAAGCAAGCATCTCTAAGGAGATGTGGACCCGGGATGATTGGGTATAAGTCGAAGTGATAGAAGGTGTTTGAATAGCCTATAAAGGATTCACCACTCCTTGCGAGGAGATGTATACCCATGGCCTCTCGTCGGATTGTTACTAAAGTCTTTGGCCAAAGCATTACATGTTTAGAGTAAGGTACTCTTCGATACATGTGCAGTAACTAGAATCCGTAGGACGAGCAAATGATACTTGGGCTAGGTGTGACGTAGTCAGCCTAGTGGGGACTGACACTATAGACCATGTCCTGAACCAAGTGGGTATAAGATGAGTGAAGGGAATGGGGCACGAATCATTCGAGCTGCTGAAGGGTTTCAGAAATAGTTCTGGATCAACCGTTGATCTTTTCGGTTAATTGGGGATCATGATGTACTACTAGGTGCCACTCATAATCATTCTATAATTAATGGTTAATTATAGATGGCCAACATAAACCGAGAACCTATTTGGTCACACGCACAACGAGTGTAATCCAAAGGATTTAAAACGAGCTTGAGAATGGGATTCTCAGACCGAGAGAAACTAGGTTTGGTTGGACCAAACATGAAGCGAGCATGAAATCGTTTCAGTCGCAATGGAAGCGTGGATGGGCCGTGTCTTATGAAGACATAATCGATGAAACAAAATGGTTTGGTTCTAATCCAATGGAGGAGAATAAACCAAAGGGTTTGGTTTATTTTAAACGAATGAACCAAAAGTTGGTTCGGTTCATTTTAACTTAAAATAAACCATCATGGTTTGGTTTATTTTAACTTATCTTAATGGAGCGGGTTAACGGGCCTAATGGTTATGATCCAAGAACCATTAAGAGAATTAGTTCTCTATAAAAGAGGGCTTAAGGGATAATTAAGCCCTAATCCAAAACCCTAGCCCTAAGGTTGCCGCCCACCTCCTTCCCTTGGAGATTTCGGCGCCCAACCTCCATTGCCACCCAGCCCCTTGTGCCGCCATCCAAGCTTCAGTCGGTGATCCTCCGGCGACCCTCCGGTGATCTTCCTAGGCTTCGGTGAAAAGGTGAGCACTTGGCTTCCTTTGTTGGCCGGCGCCTATCTCCTCCACCAAAGCTGTCCAGTTTTCTGGACAGCTTGTTCTCCTCTCATCGGAGCGTCGTTTGGATGACGGTTAGAGCTCCGACAGTGGCTAACTTACCGGGGATTTGATCTCCGGTAATCCTCTGAGGTGGAGGACGAAGGATTCGTCAATCGGTTGACGAATATCTCTCCGGAGAAGCGAGTTTTGAGGACTCATCTTTGGATCCGAATTTGGATTCGGATCATGATCATCTCTCGATCACATCATCTTCAACACGAGGCTAGTAACCCGTACGAAGACGAAGCTCGTGGCTTAGCTAAGTCATCCAGAGGATACTCGGCGTGGATACAGATAGAGACGATTCTAGCAAGGATCATTCCAGTTGATGCCGTTCCCGCTACACATAATACGAAAGGTATAACGTAGTTAAATTTCCTTTTATTGCAAATTTAAATTTACGGTTATGTCTACACTTGTTGTACTATGCATGCGTGTGATGTGTGTGTTGTAATAAATGTAGATTTATTATTTTTATTACTTCCGCTGTGCTCATGTTTACGAAACGTGGTCGAAAACACACACGCCGCGGTGCCGGAAACCCAACAGTGGTATCAGAGCCCAGGTTGTGTTTCGACATAATCATAAAATGGTTTTGCAATAGTCATAATGTTATTTCTGGAAATTTTCTAATTTTGGAAATTTAGAAGTATTTATGGAAATTTTTTAAATTTTGGAAAGTCTAGAAGTATTTATGGAAATCTTCCACTTTTGGAAAGTTGGAAGTATTTATGGAAATTGATATTTTCCATAAATAAAATATTTGATTAGATTCTGGAAATTTGTTTCCTAATTTAATCATGATTTGAATTGGAAAATCAAATCTTAAAATATTTTATTTCCATAAGTAGTTTTGATGATTTAGGAAATTGGTTTCCTAAATTGATTTTCCTTAATCAACTATTTCCATAAATAAAATATGTGATTAGATTTGGAAATTTGTTTCCTAATTTAATCATGATTTGATTTGGAGAATCAAATCTTAAACATATTTTATTTCCATAAATAATTATGACAAATAAGGAAATTATGTACATGACATAATTGTATGTCATGTAATTGCATTAGATGCATATCATTATGTTATGCGTGTCGTGACATGTAGATGTATGTCATGTATGCCATGCCATGTAGATAATAGTTATTTGCATGCAAAGAGGATGAGACATAAAAACCCTAACTCAATATTAAAGCCTACACCTTCCATTAATATGGTTAGAACCAGAGTTCCGTTTCTTGTTTGGGTTGTTGGACTCTCTCCAAGCCCGGCTCGAACTCGAACATGTTCAAACCATGGAATAGTTTAATACAAATATGGTAAGAGTCAGAGGTCAATCGTTAGCTTTGGTTTTTGGACTCTCTCCAAGCTGGGTTAATTGGTTGAATGCGCTCTAACCATATTAAAACTATTTCCCGATTAATGGGTTGGCTTTAACCTGGAGCATCGGCTTGTTGAACTCTCTCCAAGGTCAATGTAAAGGGAGGTGAAGTTGGGTGCTATGCATATGATGCATACTTGTTAATGTGTTAACAACCCGATGTATGTGTGAACATTCAATTAGTTGATAGCACATTGTGATAGTTGCGTATACGTGATATGCAATCGGTATAGTTGATACCTACCGTCATAGTTATGAATGGCTTGTTGGACTCTCTCCAAGGTTGTTCATAACTATGATGGATATCAGCCCATTTGGAGATGGACCTACGATCTCCCGAAGTGATTTTGAGGTTTTTGAAATTCGAAAAATGAATGGGATTTATAAATGTATATTGATGCATTTTAAAATCATTTTCTCATATATGCTCGTTTTGTATTTCTAGGTCAATAAATTGATCATGACGTCTTTGAATTTGCGCACTATTTTGGATTCAAACAAACTGACTGGGCCTAACTTCCTGGACTGGCTTAGAAACCTGAGAATTGTTCTCAAGGCAGAAAAGCTAGCATATGTCCTTGAAGAGCCTCTTCCCAACCGTCCTAAGGACGATGCAACTCCAGACCAAATGTTGGTCTATCAGAAGCATGTGGCAGATTCTGAGCTGGCGAGTTGCATCATGCTAGCGACGATGGTACTTGAGCTGCAAAAGCAGCATGAGCATATGGATGCTAATACTATGGTCTTTCATCTTCATGAGTTGTTCGATGAGCAAGCGAGATCCGAAAGGTTTGAGGTCTCTAGGCTCCTCTTCACCACGAAGATGCAAGAAGGTTCGTCTGTAGTGCAGTTTGTGCTAAAGATGAACGGGTACATCGAGCGGCTAGCTACCCTCAGGTTTGTGATGGATCATGAATTAAGTATTGACTTAATTCTGCATTGTTTGCCCAAGAGTTTCTCACAATTCGTGATGAACTATCGGATAAACAAATTGGAATCCACTATTCCCGAGCTCCTCAATATGCTGAAGACTGTGGAGCCTTCTGTGAAGCATGAGGAGAAGGCGGTTCTGTTAGTTGATTCCTCAAAGAAAGGTTCTAAGAGGAAGGCAAAAGAATAAAAGAAGGGGAAGAACAAAAAGGCAAAGAAGGCGGAACCAGCGCAAAAGGGCACTTGCCATCATTGTGGCAAGGAAGGCCATTGGCGAAGAAACTGCAAGATTTATCTTGAGTCCATGAAGAAGAAGAAGGCATTCGATGCCCCATCCTCTTCAGGTATCTTCGTTATTGATTGTCATTCTATTTCCTTAGACACTTGGGTATTGGATACTGGGTGTGGCTCACATATATGTAATGACATACAGGGGCTAAGGAATAGAAGAAGACTCGTCAGAGGGGAGTCAAATTTGCGAGTTGGCAATAGAGCAAAGGTTGCTGCGGTCGCCATCGGAACTTATTTGCTGAAGCTCCCCAGTGGACTAGTCTTGGAACTGGACAATTGCTATTATGTTCCTTCTCTAATAAAGAACATTGTTTCTATTTACTATTTAAATAGAAATGGTTTTCATTTGACGTTTAGTAACAATTGTTGTTATATAACTTTGAATGGAGTACTTTATGGAACTGGAACTTTGAGTAATGGCATTTATACGTTGGACGTATCCAGTGACATTTTCAATATCGAAGTGAGCAACACGCGTGCTCGAAAGGATAATCAAATAGACTCCTATATGTGGCATTGTCGTCTTGGCCATATAAGCAAGAAACGCATGTCCGAATTACACCGATGTGGAATTCTGGAATCGTTTGAATTGGATTCATACGATACATGCGAATCATGCTTAAAAGGAAAGATGACCAAGTTACCTTTTACTGGAAAAGGTGAACGAGTGGGAGAGTTATTAGGTCTAATACATACTGATGTATGTGGACCTATGTCAACTCAAGCTTTAGGAGGCTATAGCTATTTCATTACCTTCACCGATGATCACTCACGGTTTGGGTATGTGTTCTTGATGAAACACAAATTTGAAGCCTTTGAAAGGTTCAAAGAATTCAGAAATGAAGTAGAGAAACAACATGACAAGAGTATTAAAATACTTCGATCGGATCGAGGTGGTGAATACTTAAGTCAAGAGTTTCTTGATTATCTAAGAGACAATGGCATATTGTCTCAATGGACTCCGCCCTATACACCACAGCATAATGGTGTATCTGAGAGGCGTAACCGGACCTTTTTGGACATGGTCAGGTCAATGATGAATCATGCGAATCTTCCCAAGTCCTTTTGGGGCTATGCACTTCAGACAGCTGTTTACTTGTTAAACAGAATGTCAACCAAGGTAGTCTCTACTACTCCATATGAGATATGGAATAGTAAGGAACCTCATGTATCTTACTTGAAGATATGGGGTTGTCCTGCTTATGTGAAGCGGACAGTATCAGACAAATTGGATGCTAAGTCTGATAAATGTCTATTTATTGGATAGCCTAAGGAAACAAGGGGTTACCAATTCTATCATCCTGTGGAACAAAAGGTGTTTGTTTCAAGGCATGCTGTGTTTCTAGAGAAAGAGTTTCTTTTGCAAGAAAATAGTGGGAGTGTCGTCGAGCTTGAGGAGGCTCGAGAGACTCAAATAGACATTGATGAGATACCTGGTGAAGCACAACAGCCGACAACTCATAGTGATGAGCAATTGGCTGGACCTATTGTAACACCACATCTTCGTAGATCTGGTAGAACACGCAATATTCCCGAGAGATATGGATTTCTCGTAAGTGAATCGAACGACATGTTACTCATTGATGATGAGGAGCCTACCAGTTATGAAGAAGTGCTGACAAGTTCAGAAAGGGATAAGTGGCTTGGTGCCATGAAGTCGGAAATGGATTCCATGTATGAAAACCAAGTTTGGAACTTGGTTGACCCACCTGAAGGCATAAAGCCTATAGGGTGCAAGTGGGTTTTTAAGAAGAAAACCGACATGGATGGTAATGTGATTACCTATAAGGCTAGATTGGTGGTGAAAGGATATCGTCAAAAATAAGACGTTGATTATGACGAAACCTATTCGCCTGTAGCTATGCTTAAATCCATTCGGATGCTCCTGGCCATAGAGACTCATTATGATTATGAGATATGGTAGATGGATGTGAAAACAGCTTTCCTTAATGGAAACCTGCTCGAGGACGTGTATATGATACAACCTGAGGGTTTCACATCGGTTGATAAAACCAAGGTATGCAAATTGCGACGGTCCATTTATGGATTGAAGCAAGCATCTAGGAGCTGGAATATTGGTTTTGATAAGACCATCAAAAAGTTTGATTTCTCACAAAAACCAGACAAACCTTGTATGTACAAGAAGGTTAGTGGGAGTGCAGTCGTGTTCCTAGTATTATATGTTGATGACATATTACTTATAGGAAACGATGTGTCAATCTTACAGTCAGTCTACCATCATGGTTTGGTTTATTTTAACTTATCTTAATGGAGCGGGTTAACGGGCCTAATGGTTATGATCCAAGAACCATTAAGAGAATTAGGTCTCTATAAAAGAGGGCTTAAGGGATAATTAAGCCCTAATCCAAAACCCTATCCCTAAGGTTGCCGCCCACCTCCTCCCCTTGGAGATTTCGGCGCCCAACCTCCATTGCCGCCCAGCCCCTTGTGCCGTCGTCCAAGCTTCAGTCGGTGATCCTCCGGCAACCCTCCGGTGATCTTCCTAGGCTTCGGTGAAAAGGTGAGCACTTGGCTTCCTTTGTTGGCCGGCGCCTATCTCCTCCACCAAAGCTGTCCAGTTTTCTAGACAGCTTGTTCTCACCTCGTCGGAGCATCGTTTGGACGACGGTTAAAGCTCCGACAGCGGCTAACTTACCGGGGATTCAATCTCCGGTAATCCTCTGAGGTGGAGGATGAAGGATTCGTCAATCGGTTGACGAATACCTCTCCGGAGAAGCGAGTTTTGAGGACTCATCTTTGGATCCGAATTTGGATTCGGATCATGATCATCTCTCGATCATGTCGTCTTCAACACGAGGCTAGTAACCCGTACGAAGACGAAGCTCGTGGCTTAGCGAAGTCATCCAGAGGATACTCGGCGTGGATACGGATAGAGACTATTCTAACAAGGATCGTTCCGGTTGATGCCGTTCCCGCTACACGTAATACGAAAGGTATAACGTAGTTAAATTTTCTTTTATTGCAAATTTAAATTTACAGTTATGTCTACACTTGTTGTACTATGCATGCGTGTGATGTGTGTGTTGTAATAAATATAGATTTATTATTTTTATTGCTTCCGCTGTGCTCATGTTTACGAAACGTGATCGAAAATACACACGCTGCGGTGCCGGAAACCCAACAGAAAGGATCTCTCAGGTTATCCTCTGATGCAATCTTGGCCACAACAACTTCTCCTCTCGTTACGATTTCTCGTATCAGGTGGTACTTGCGCTCTATGTGTTTACTTGCCTTATGGGCTTGTGGTTCCTTCGAGTTGGCAACTGCACCACTATTATCACAATAAATTGTGATAGTTCTGGGCAAACCAGGAATCACATCCAAGTCCATCAAGAAGTTCCTGAATCACACAGCTTCTTTGGCCGC
This sequence comes from Wurfbainia villosa, assembly GCA_025175895.1. Lineage (NCBI taxonomy): Eukaryota > Viridiplantae > Streptophyta > Magnoliopsida > Zingiberales > Zingiberaceae > Wurfbainia > Wurfbainia villosa. The sequence continues at coordinate 27,788,965 of CM045992.1, read as the reverse complement.
CTCAGAGGCTGCCACATACTCAGCTTCCATGGTAGAGTCTGCCACGCATTTTTGTTTGACACTTCTCCATGCAATGGCTCCACCTCCCAAAGTAAACACAAAAACTAAGGTAGACTTACAGTTATCCCTATTTGATTGGAAGTCGAAATCTGTGTAACCCATAGGGAGTAATTGATCTGCATGGTATACCAGCATATAATCCCTAGTCCTTCTCAGGTACTTCAATATATGCTTCACCACAGTCCAATGTTCCTATCCTAGATTACTCTGATATCTGCAAACCATGCCCACGACAAAGTAGATATCCGGTCTCATACATAACATAGCATACATGAGGCTTCCTACTGCCGAAGCATAAGGAACCGCCTTCATCTCCTCTATCTCCTCAGATGTTCTAGGACACATCTCCTTAGATAAAGGGACTCAATGCCTGAAAGGTAGAAAACCTTTCTTGGAGTTCTGCATGCTAAAACGATCCATAATGGTATCTATGTATGAAGCTTGAGATAAGCACAACATCCTTTTCCTGTGATCCCTTATAACCTTTATCCCAATGATGTGTCCCACTTCTCCCAATTCCTTCATATCAAACTGTTTGAACAACCATACCCTTACGTCCGATAATACCTTGACATTGTTGCCAATTAATAAAATTTTATATACGTATAGTACAAGAAATACCACTACGTTTCCGTCAAATCTCTTGTATACACAAGACTCATTCGGACTTTGAATAAATCCATAAGATTGGATTACCTCATCAAAGCGGATGTTCCAAGATCTCGAAGCTTGCTTCGATCCATAAATGGATCGATTAAGCTTGCACACAAGATGCTCTTTGCCCTTTGCAATGAATCCCTCTAGTTGCTTTATATAGATGTTTTCCTCAAGACTTCCATTAAGGAAAGTTTTCTTGACATCCATCTGCCATACCTCATAATCCATATGAGCAGCAATACATAAGAGAATCCGGATAGACTTAAGCATGGCTACCGGCGAAAAGATCTCCTCATAATCGATACCCTCTTTCGTAGTATACCCCTTCGCTACAAGCCTTGCTTTGTAGGTCTCAACCTTCCCGTCTATTCCTCTCTTTCTTTTGTAGATCCACTTGCATTCAATGGTTTTTACTCCATTGGGTGGTTCTACTAGCTCCCAGACCTGATTTGAATCCATAGATATAATCTCAGTATTCATTGCACTTTGCCAAGATACCGCATCTTTATCTTGGATTGCCTCGTCATATGTCCAGGGATCAGGTTCATGTTCACCAGGGACCAAATCAGAAGGTTCTCCCAAGAACATGAATCTATCAGGTTGTCTAACAACCCTCCCACTACGACGAGGTATCACCTGTGTATCCTCTATGACACGCGGTGCAATGACTTGTGGTATATCCTCTTGTACCGGTGGTACTGAAGAAGTGACTTCCCCTTTCAATTCCTCCAAAACAATCTTACTCATGGGCCTGTGGTTCATCACATAGTCTTCCTCTAGAAATCTGGTGTTCGTGCTAACGATCACCCTCTGATCTCTAGGACTATAAAACAAACCTCCTTTCGTTCCTCTAGGATAGCCAATGAACATGCATACTTCTATACGAGGTTCCAACTTACCAGCATCTGCCTTCAGCACATGTGCTGGACTCCCCCCAAATCCGAATATGTCTTACACTAGGCTTTCGCCCAGTCCACAATTTTGTGGGAGAAGAAGGCACTGATTTAGATGGTACGAAGTTCAGAATATACACTGCCATATCTAGAGCATGTCCCTAGAACGAATCTGGCAACTCAGAATAACTCATCATCGATCTAACCATCTCCATAAGAGTCCTATTCCTTCGCTCTGCCACACCATTCTGCTGGGGTGTGCCAGGTGCAGACAATTGGGATTGAATCCCAGCCTATGATAAGTAATTCCTAAACTCTCCCAAGAGGTACTCACCACCACGATCAGATCATAGTGTCTTGATACTTTTACCTTAACGTTTCTCCACATCAGCCTTGAATTCTTTGAACTTGACAAAGCATTCAGACTTGCGGCGCATCAAGTAAATGTATCCATATCTCGAATAATCATCTATAAAAGAGATGAAATACTCAAAACCACCTCTAGCCTAGATAGACATAGGACCACACAAATCAGAATGAACCAATTCCAACACATCTTTGGCTCTATACCCCTTGGCCTTAAAAGGCCTCTTGGTCATTTTACCCTCCAAGCAAGATTCGCAGGTTGGGAAATCTTCCACCACTAATGAACCCAGAGGTCCATCAGCTATCAACCTTTGAATTCTTCTTAGGTTAATATGACCAAGTCTTAGATGCCAAAGATATGTTTGGTTCATCTTCGAAGGTTCTTTTCTCTTATTGGAATTAGAAGATGAGTTATTAACTTCTATTTGCATCGTGGGAGCTTTTTGTTCAAGTGTATATAAATTTCCTATCAATGCACCAGAATAGATAATCTCTCTATTCCTTTTTATAACAACTCTGTCATTAAAAGAAATAGAATATCCATCCATAAACAATTTAGAAATCGAAATTAAATTCTTCCGAAATAAAGGTACATAAAGGCAATTCTTAAGAACCAAAACTTTATTTTTCTCAAAAGACAAATAAACATCTCCTACTGCAATAGCCGCCACCTTCGTGGCATCACCCAAGTATACGGTAATCTCCCCCTCAGCCAATCATCTGGTTTCCTAGAACCCCTGCAAAGTATTGCAGACATGATCAGTGGCTCCCGTATCTACACACCAGGTGTCGGTAGATAACACCGCTAAATATGTTTCAACGACTAGACCAAAAGATATACCTTTGTTCTTCTTCTGGTTGGGGCAGTCCTTCTAGTGTCCAGTCTACTTGCAAGTGAAGCACTTGCCTTTCGGCTTCTTCACTTCTCCCTGAGTTCCTCCCGCCACCTTTACCCTAGCTTGTTTCTTCTTCTTCTTGCCTTTCGGCTTAGAAGTAGAAATCTTTTGGGCAACCATGGCCTGCGCCTGAGCACTCTGACGAAAAAGCCCCTCTTCCGCCTGGAGTTCTGTCAGAAGCTCCGCCAACGAATACAACCTTTTGTTCATGTTGTAGTTCAAACGAAATTGCTCAAAACTCCTAGGTAGAGATTGGAGAATCATATCGACCCGGGTTTCCCCATTGATCTTAGCTCCGAGGACTTCCAGCTCATTCAAATGAGTCATCATCTTGAGAACATGATCCCTCACGGGTGTTCCCTCAATCATGGTGGTCGTCATCAAGTTCCTCATGGCTTCCTGCCTAGCAATCCGATTCTGGTGTCCGAAAAGCTCTTTGAGATTGAGCATCATGTCATAAGCTGTGGGCATGGCTTGATGCTGATGTTGCAGTACATTTGACATAGATGCCAAAATGTAACACCGTGCCATCTCATCGGCCTTGATCCACTTCTTATAACTCTCCTTCTCCTTTTCCCCAGAATCATCTGCAGGCTTAGGAGGGCACTCTTCGAGGAGTACATATTTGTATTCCTCAGTAGTCAAGACAATGTCAAGATTCCTCTTCCAATCAACATAATTGGGTTCAGTAAGTTTATTTTCTTTCAGTATCACAGCAAGCGGGTTGAAAGTCATTTTGAAAAAACCTAAGAATCACATAGATCAAAACATTATATTTTAAAAAATTATTGATTCCTCAAACAATAAAATTTTAAAATCAACCAACACCTCAAAACACCGAGAATATCATATTCCACGATAGTGTGGACGTATACGAATTCTACATTTGTAAGAGGAGGTTTTACCCATTAATTTTACTATCTTGTCAACCTAACTTTTTGACAAATAAAATTAATAGTTGGTTCCTCTTTGGCCCTACAAATAAAAGCAGTGACTCTGATGGGGAGGATACTCTTATTTGCATCTAAGTGTTCACCATTACTCGGTACCAAGGCAATTATCTAGGGTTATGTGCCTTCCGATGGAGAAGTACACACGCTCCTTAATAATTTCCTATAACCATATTCGATCTTGTGATCCGCAAACAAACTCATCCGATGTGGAGGAAGGCACTCAGAGTCGACGCGTAAGTTTGTTTGCATCACATGTCAAATCGTAATGAAGGCCATGGGAATTTATAAAAATATCCCTCTCCCACTTAGTAATTTAAAATTGAGGAATTTTCTAGTCTACGACATGCATATCAAACAATAAGAAATAAATATGAAAAAGAAATATTTTCCAACTATTATGGCTTTTGTCTCCAATATGTCTCTCGTCGTATCGCCATCTCGTCCGCTCCTCCCTACGCCATGTACAAGCCATCCGGAGATCCGAGCCGAGAAAAACTATTTTAATTTACATCCATCGATCCTATACTCCACAAGGGAGTGTACATGTAATCTAGATCGAAAGTAAACTAAAATAAAAGGAGTGACTAAACAATGTCGTATCTAATTATAAAAATTAAATACTTGCCTCGTCAACCCCGAGGATTCAACAAAATATACAATTACACACATACAATCACATACACACATATGGCCATAATAGTTGGATCCTATGCCTGCAACCAAAAAGTTAACCTATGCACATCCTACTATTATCCGACACATATAATATATGAAAAGTACATAAAAGTAACCGAATCCTAAACACACAAAACCAAAAATCGTGGCTCTGATACCACTTGAAGATAGGAAACTTTGCTTCCCACTTCGACTCAATTGCTTGTTCATTGTGATCCCTTCTATGTCCCCGGATAAAAAAAATTTATCCTTGACAAGAGGGATTACCCAAGCTACCATTTCATCGTCGTTCTATTCAATTAGAGTAGTCACACGAACAAACTTGTTGTTCAAGCAACCAACCTCTATTCTACGATTAGCTGCGGAATAGACGATGTATGGATCGTCAGCTTTTGTGTTTGTATTTGGGGTCAAAGTTAATTTAGCCATAAAACAGAACATACAACATGTATATGATTGAAAAACATTTATAGACATGTTACAAAAGAATATAAACAAGCGTTATACCTCTCGATCATCAATTGTATGCCCTTCCTCCTTTTGGACATCGTGTGGGCGATGATCTTCCAAAAGTTGAAGCCTCCTAGATCACCAATCTTCCTTTCTTTGCTCACTTCGAACAAAAGGAAGAATAAGAAACAAAACTCTCCTCTATCTAGGACCAACCAACAAGCTCCCAACTTGAAGCTTGCCGCCGACCTAAAGAGAGGGAAAGGTGGGCGCTGGCCAAGAGCTCCAAGGAATCACCCTAACCCTTGTTTCCACCGGCCAAGGAGAAGAGAAGGAAGAGATTTGGATGCCGACCAAAGAGAGAAGAGGAGAGGATGGGACCCGGCCACCTAAGGAAGAAGAAGGAAAATCTTTCCAAGTTTGTAGCCGCCCAAGCCTCCTAGCCCTTGCCGCCCAAAAACCCTAATCCCCTTTGCCTCCAAAAATTGCTCTGGCCACCCACCCTAATCCCTCCTTTTATAGAGTTAGTCTTAAGCCTTGTTTTAATCTCCACCATCGGTTCTAGGGATTTAATCTCAACCGTCGGATCTAGAGATTTAATCTCAACCGTCGGATCTAGAGATTTAATCTCTACCGTTGGATCTAGAGTTTTGTTTTCCATCATTGGATCTAGGCTCCATGAGGTTTTAATAGGCTACAATAGGTACCATGAGGAGGAGTTGGATCTTGGCCACCCAATGGATCAAGCCCATATAAAGTCTGATCCATTAATGATAATCCATTCCACTAGAGGATTATCATTGATCTACCTCACTAACCCCCATATGTTAATATGGGATCCATATATTATTTGTACATTTATCTCCCCGTGTTTAAGATCTCGAATGTCCGTCGATTAATTAATTTACTAACAATTAATTAATCAACATCTAACTCCATGAGTAGTACCACTCAACCTTATCATCATGTCGGACCAAGTCCACCTGCAGGGTTTACATGATGAACCTTATGAGCTCCTCAAAGGGACATCATCATCCTAATATATAGGACACGATTTCCTCCTATAATCAACGGCACACCATATAAATAATATCATTTCCCAACTTACCGAGCCTATCGATTTACTCTATAAATCTCGCCCATTGTTAAATCAAAGAAATGAATACTAAGTATATGTGTCCGTTATTATATCGGGATTAAGAGTATGCACAACATAATATCTGAGGTCCAATTCGATTATGTAGTCAGCAATAAATCGAATCACCTCTAAGTCGGTCCTGCTCAATACACACAAAGTGTACTAGTGTAATTCTATGGTCAAGACAAACCAATATCAAATCACACTACAACCATTCCAATGGTTTATCCATAACCATCTAGGTTATGAGCCTTTACTTATACTTTACAAGGAACTGATAACATGATCTCCCGTGTGACACTACACACCATGTTATCTACAATGAAATGTATTAGACAATATGCATAACCATAAATATGCAAACAATGATCATGTGATTCTTATTTCAAAAAAAAAAATGTTCATACAAAAGATATACTTTTTAGTATACATCCCAACAAGCTCTAGTGATGCAAACCACCACTATCAAACTTCTCCTTCTCGATGACACACCAGAAAATGAGAAACAAGTGAACACACTTTACAAGTTAGAGCTTTTGAATGCTTGTTTGTTGGTTACTTTGGGATGACTTTTAAGGCCCTAAAATGCAGCAACACCTCGCCTCAAATCACCCCTCTAACCTTTGCTCAAATATGCCCTCAATGTTAGGGCAATCTCTTGCCGTGATATGGTTTTGATGGTGTGGCAAAGGGTTTAAGTTAGTGTGTTATGTTTATTTGATATGTGCGTTGAAGTCGTGCAGGACTTAGTAATTCGCACATGGAGCCGTGGCGAGTTTCACATCTCATGACTCGTGCCTTGAGTCGGTGAAGGATAGCTTTGCGGAAGCCGTGCGCTTGGAGCATCCGAGGGACCGCCGAACGAGAAGCTTGGAGTGAAGCCGGAAGAAGTAGACTTCGAGGCAAGAGACGCGAAGGAGCATTGCAGAGCCGTGCGCCTGATGCTGCCGAGGGACGTGGCCGAGAACGAAGAGAACTTCGAAGGCAAAGGACTCCGAGAAATGAGAGTGAGCGATTGTAACCCGGGGAGGGGTAGCTCTTAGGTGAAACTTGGCCATTTGGCCAAGTGTCGGATGGGTTTTTCGACGCCGATCCGCCATGGAATGGCGATCGCTTGAAGTCGAGTGTAGCTCGATCGTATACGACCGATCGGTTTGTGGCGCAAGCGATCGCATACGTTAGCGATCGCCGATAATAACGATCAAGGCGGCCGATCGAGTCAATAGGGTTTTGGCCATAGAACCGCCGAGCCGATCGGGCGATCGACCAAGTCGTGATCGTGGTGAGGTCCATCGATCGCGCTAAGAGTTCCGTTGGACAACAACGGTCGGCATCCGACGTGTTCGGAGGCCGTTGTAGTGACGGCAGTCGACTGCCATGGGCAGCAGTCGACTGATGGCGGCCAACGGGAAGAAAACAGCCCTCTCTATAAAAAGGGAGGGTGTGAGCCTTTGAGAGGCTAATGCTCATACTCCAAACAATCTTCCTAGTGCCCCACAAGCTCTAAACTCTTCTTACTCGCTTTTACTCCATTCTATTTGTAAGAAGAGTGATCTTGGTTGTAAAGGTTACCTCCACCTAGCTTGGTGCAAAGGAGAGACCATTTAGTGGATTGGTTTAGCGGAGTGATTCACCGGGGACGAATCGGGGACCGTGGATTAGCGGCGTAGCCGTGAACCACGTTACATCTCGTGTTTGTATTGCTTGTCTATTTTCGTGTTGTCTTTATTTGTATTTGTACATTTCGCTTGCGCTAACTCTTGTAGACGAGCAAATACCGACATCCAAACGAAAAGGGCTATTCACCCCCCTCTAGCCGGCCATCCGATTCCCTACAAGTGGTATCAGAGCCAAGGAAAGCTTGTCGAGGACTAACCGCCACAACAAGCAATTTTCAAAATGGCCGGCTCCAACATCCACCCACCGAAGTTCGACGGCGAATTCTCTTGGTGGAAAAGGAGAATGGAGGTATTCTTCGAAACCGATTTCGATATTATGCTTATAATGGAAAATGGTTTCGAGTTGCCTAGGGATGAAAGGGGTGAGCAAATAGAGAAGTCAAGGTGGAATAAGAAGCAAAGAGAGGAGCACCTTGCAAACTCAAAGGCAAAACATCATCTTCTCAATGTGCTCCCTCAACAAGAGATCAACCGGATCGGAGAATGCACTAGCGCCAAAGAGATGTGGGAGAAGCTTGTAGAGCTTCATGAAGGCACCTCGGAGGCCAAGCTTGCAAGAAGAGACCTCCTCCGCTCCCAACTATCCAACATAAAATTAGAAAAGGGAGAAAAGGTAACTTCATTGCATTCTAGGTTTAAGGAAATTTTAATTGGGCTAACAAGTGTAGGAGAAAGGCTTTCAAACCGGGACATGCTCATGAAAGCCATAGATGCTTTTCCCCGGTCCTCAAAATGGAGTTCAATGGTGGACTCCTTCTATATGTCCAAGAACTTGGAAGTAAGTACCTTGGAGGAGTTCTTCTCGACAATGGAGCTCCACGAAACGAGGCTTGAAGGAATTCAAGAAGAGCCAAGAATCTAACCTCAAGAGGAGTAGCATTGTTGGCAAACAAGGGAAGAAGAAGATGGAAGTCCTCCTCCTCCGATGATGAAGCTTCCTCCTCCTCCATGGATAGCACCAAGAAGCCTACATGGTAAGGAAGGTGAGGCGTGTATTTAAGAATTTTAGATTTGATAAATCAAATGATAGGAATAGAAGACCAAGGGGGAAGGTCATATGCTACAATTGCCAAGGAGAGGGACACATAAGGGACAATTGTCCTCTCCTAAACAAGAGCAAGGAAGAGAGGAAAAAGAAAGAAGAAAAGAAGAAGAAAAAGGGGAGCAAGAAAAAGAAGGAAGAGGAGAAGAAGGCAAAAGAAAAAGGGAAGGCCAAGACATGGGATGATCCTTCCTCATCCTCCTCCTCATCATCGGATGAGGAGAATGCCTTTGTCGCCAATTTGGCCTTGATGGCCTTTGACGACTTGGATTGCTCCTCCTCCGAAAATGAAAGATCAAGCTCAAGAGGAGAGAGCTCAAGGGAATGGGGAGACTCCTCCACATCATCATCCTCCTCATCCGAAGAAGAAGAAGAAGATATGGAAACTATGGTAACGAAAGCTTCTCCTAGTAAAATAGTTTCCATAATTTCTAGTTTAACTAAGGACTTATTTGGAATGAAAAAGAAAAATAAAAGCATGCTTAATCAAATTAAAGACTTAGAAAATAAGTTAGAAAATGCATGCTTAAATAATAATGATACCTCTTCTTGCCATGATGATGCATGCTCACATGATAATTATGTGCCTTTAGATGTTAGTGATGCATGTATAAATGAAAATAGGGCCTTAAGGGAAAAAGTAGATTATTTAACAAAAGCCCTAGAAAAATTCACAATTGGCTCCAACACTTTAAATATGATCTTAGGAAGCCAAAGAGCTAGTTTCAACAAGAAAGGCCTAGGATACAAAGAAAAGAAAAATGAAAAGGCCTATAAATGCCTAATAGCTAGGGGACAAGATAAAAAGAAGGTAATAGCTAGGAAATGGATCCCCAAGGAATACTTAGTGAACCCAATAGGAAAGAATTTATTTTGGGTTCCTAAATCCATCCTTAAGGGTTAGAAAACCCCTAGGGTAGTCAACCATATGAACTTGACCTATATCATATTTTGGTTGACTTAGGATGACGGGACAATATTTTTAGATAGTGTTGGGTGATGATAACGTGCCCATAAATAGGTAATAATGCTTAAATCATGATGATTAATGCAATTGCTATGTATATGTGTAATCATGATTTATGATTTTGATATTGGGCACATTATCATGAAAAATAGGTTTAAATCATGCTTTAGGTGATAATTTATTTATTATCATCATATAATGCCTAATGCATGGTTATAATTTGATGAAAACATGTATTTCATGATCATAATGTGAAATTAATTGATATATGTCATTATGATCATGTAGGTTGTTAGGTTGATACTTAACCATGATAGAATTGCTTGAATTTAATGGTTAAGTATATACAAATACCCCCTAGGACACATCTCACACTCACTATAGGCTAACTTGATTGCAAACTTAGCATGGGTGAGATGTTAGGATGATACAAATGTCCACTAATGCTTATGGCATTTAGATGGTCATTTAAAGTATCAAAATATCAATAATAGACCAATCATGGGGAAGGCTTATGTTTAATTAATAGACATATTGCCCAAAGATCATGGTTGGATATTTCTAATGTTTTCAAAACAATTTCTTACCTTAAAATACATGTATTCATGTTTTGAAATAATTGGATGCAAAACTAGGTAGCTAACTTGATACTAGAATGATCAAAAACCTAGTGGTTTTTAGAGCTTTTGTATTTTTGGCAAAAACAAGAAAATATAATGAGTTTTCATGAAAAACTATTTTTCATTGATAGATATACTTATAAGAAATATGTTCCCCAAATTTCATGATTTTTAGAATTTTCTGGAATTTTTAATGCATTTTTGAAATTCATCGTAAAATCGAAATTGATTCTCTTGTGCGATCCGCCATACTCGATAGAATGATCGTGGCTCAGAATCAGAACATTGAAGGCCGAATTCAATTTTTTAAACCAACAAGTAGTATCCGATTTTAAATCAACTTGTGGTAGTTTCTTTCTATTAGACTTGATGCCATGGGTTCTTAACTTAGTGATAATCTTTTTGATGGTGTCAAAGGGGGAGAAAATATTATGTTTAAGTTAATTATAAAAGGGGGGAGAAATATATGATAGGGGGAGAAAATTTTTATAGAAAGTTTCATGGATTAAGGGGGAGTTGCATGTTGTTATATCATGTTTATCTTTACATGCTTTCTTACCCTTAGAATTTATATCAAATGTTTTTACCTAACTTAAACGGATTGCCACACATCAAAAAGGGGGAGATTGTTAGGGCAATCTCTTGCCGTGATATGGTTTTGATGGTGTGGCAAAGGGTTTAAGTTAGTGTGTTATGTTTATTTGATATGTGCGTTGAAGTCGTGCAGGACTTAGTAATTCGCACATGGAGCCGTGGCGAGTTTCACATCTCATGACTCGTGCCTTGAGTCGGTGAAGGATAGCTTTGCGGAAGCCGTGCGCTTGGAGCATCCGAGGGACCGCCGGACGAGAAGCTTGGAGTGAAGCCGGAAGAAGTAGACTTCGAGGCAAGAGACGCGAAGGAGCATTGCAGAGCCGTGCGCCTGATGCTGCCGAGGGACGTGGCCGAGAACGAAGAGAACTTCGAAGGCGAAGGACTCCGAGAAATGAGAGTGAGCGATTGTAACCCGGGGAGGGGTAGCTCTTAGGTGAAACTTGGCCATTTGGCCAAGTGTCGGATGGGTTTTCCCGACCGATCGCATGGAATGGCAATGATCGCTTCCGAGTCGAGTGTAGCTCGACCGTATACGATCGATCGGTTTGTGGCAGCCGATCGCCATAACGCTACGACGATAAGATTACAGCCGCCAAGGCGCAATGATCGTCAATAGGGTTTTAGCCATAGAACTGGCCAGAGCCGATCGGGCCGACGATGGGTCGCGAATGATCGGGTGAGGTCCATCGATCGATCGCCAAGAGTTCCGCTGGACAACACCCGGTCGATCCGACGTGTTCGGGAGGTCGCTAGATGATACGCGATCGCCATGGGCGGCATGATCGATGGTGGCCAACGGGAAGAAAACAGCCCTCTCTATAAAAAGGGAGGGTGTGAGCCTTTGAGAGGCTAATGCTCATACTCCAAACAATCTTCCTAGTGCCCCACAAGCTCTAAACTCTTCTTACTCACTTTTACTCCATTCTATTTGTAAGAAGAGTGATCTTGGTTGTAAAGGTTACCTCCACCTAGCTTGGTGCAAAGGAGAGACCATTTAGTGGATTGGTTTAGCGGAGTGATTCACCGGGGACGAATTGGGGACCGTGGATTAGCGGCGTAGCCGTGAACCACGTTACATCTCGTGTTTGTATTGCTTGTCTATTTTCGTGTTGTCTTTATTTGTATTTGTACATTCCGCTTGCGCTAACTCTTGTAGACGAGCAAATACCGGCATCCAAACGAAAAGGGCTATTCACCCCCCTCTAGCCGGCCATCCGATTCCCTACACTCAAGCCTCATCTTATAATGCTCTGTCAAAGCTTCCCGACCTGCAACGGTCGCTTCACCAATCGAGACACCGCCTCGGCTGTAATCCCAATCGAGGTGCCAATTGAGTCTGTCTTGCTTCTGAACAGCTATTTATACGCTTGTCCTGAATCCAATTGAAGTGTCAGTCCAGGCGTCGCCTCGACTAGCCTCTAGTCGAGTCTGCCTCACTTCTTAGTGATTCCTCTCATGCCCCACTCCCATAACCAGTTGAGGTTCTAATTGAGTGGACAAGTCGATGCGCCACCTCGAATATCCTCTAATCGAGATGCTGGTCGAGTGACTTCCAAAGTCCCACCGCCAAGCACTCGACTCCCTTAGTAAGTGAGCACCTTACAAGTCGAGATGTCACCTCAAATGATATCCCAGTCGAGGTGCTGGTCGAGGTCACCTTGCTTCTGTTTGCCTACAAATGAAGCCCAGTCGACTGAAACAAACTAGCAATCGACTGTTATACCTCAACACTAAGGTTTAACACCCCAAGTATGATTCCTTCATACTTGATACTCACCCTAAGTCTTCAACCCAATTCCATCATCCTCACACCTCCCGGATCCCTCGAGTTTGTGACTCTTCATCCTTGCGCAAGCCTTCAAGTGTTTCCATCAGCTATCGTCATGCTCTCGAGTCTACCTTTGCTAAGAGGCCTCACCTCTGGGACTTCCCCTTTGCCAAGCACGATCTCCCTGATCAGCCGGGTCTTCCCATGCCAAGACTCCTCGTCTAGGACTTCACTGCCAAGAGACCACACCTCTGAGACTTCACTGCCAAGACTCCTCGTCCCAGACTTCATTTGCCAAGACTCCTCGTCCGGGACTTCACTTGCCAAGAACGGTCTCCCAAATCTGCCAGGACTTCCCTCGCCAACTCTCCAATGGTCTTTCCAACACCAAGTGTCCAGTCTCCCTTGACCGACTTGGATTTTCCCTCGCCAAGTATCCATACTTGGACTTTTTCTTGCCAACTCACTATACTTGGACTTCTCCACATCATGTGTATGGTCAACCTTGACTGACTTGGATTTCTCCAATAATCTCCCTCATATGACCTTGATGTCTCATACCATCCACTTGTCATATAGTCAAACCATATTGTCAACCATTGTTGAACATCAAAACCCTACTCGAATCCCAATCGAGTTTAGTCAATCGTGACTTGAGTCGATTGCACCAACACTATTCTACCAAAGGAAACCATTAGGAAGATAGAGAACAACCTAGGCATCAACCCTAAATGGACTAGACATATGCCTAGGAAGAAAAATATCTCAAGAGTCAATGAAAAATCAAAACTTGAGACATTAGAAATTGAAAATCAAGCCTTGAGGTCAAGGCTTGGAAAATTAGAAAAGACTCTTTATAAGATGAAAATTTTAATTTGAGGGTCTAATGGGCAAAACTTAAGTGTTGGTAGGAAAGATTTAGTTAAGGGCAAGGAAGGTTTGGGTCATAAGCTTAAGTCCAAGGTAGTCAAGCCCACCTACCACAATGTTCCATTTAATTATGGAACTGCTCCTAAGTCTAGGAAAGTCAAGGTTACTAGGGAGTCATCGCTAAGGCTAATCTTGACAAGTGCCTAGTGGCTAAGGTTTCAAAGAAACCTAGGAAAGTCACTAAGGTTACAAGGGGAGTTACCCCTAAGGTTAACCTAGATAAGACCCAAATGACCAAGGCTTCAAGGCCTAAGAGGGTATCTAGGGAAGTCATCCCTAGTGAATACCTAGTTAATCTAAGGAGCTCAAATAGATTTGGATTCCTAAGAGCGTGATTTCCTCACACTTGATGGATTAGGGTATGTCAACTTGAATTGGTAAGGTAGTTATCCTAACCATGGTGAAGTTGATACTTTAGGACATTTTCAAGGTAATGGGGTACCTTGGAAATAAGATGATATTTAATCCTAAAGGAATTTTGGATGTGCCAATAGAATGTAAGAAGTTTGAAAAATCAATCATAATTGGCACAATTAGGATTTAGAGTCATTAGTGTATCATTTTGGTTTTTTGGCACACTTGAGGGAAATTAAATCATTATGGCAAAAATGGTTTAATCCTAGCAAATGGCAATTAGGTTTAAAACATAGGTATTCTTATACCTTGATATTATAAAATTGCCATGCTTTATTTGTCATGTGTCATTTCATGACATCATATTTCATTTAATCATATAAAATGTCATGAAAATGCTTAGGTTAGTTATGTCATACTTGTGTTTAGGTTTATGTTTATGTCATGATATCATGATTATTGGCTATGCTTTATTTATGGTATCATTTTATGTCATAATCATCATTCATGCATTTAGATTAATTAAAATTGAATTAAGGACAATGGCATGATTTTGAAGTCTCATTATAAGGGAATCAAATAGAGTTGTCTAGACAAATGCATGAGACCCTAGATTTGGGAAGAACAAAAACCTACATCTCATAAAAATATTAAATTGACATGTGTGTGTATTGATACACCTAGACACATGTGAGATGTTAGGAAAATGAGTTAAGTTTAAGGTGTAAAGTTCTTGCATCTAGATGAAGCCAAACTCATAATAATACCATGGATGAATCATGAGGAAAGCTAATGTACAAGTCATGTACATCTAGCCCATAGACCATGGTTAAAAATAAGGTTTGAAAAATATTTCAAAATCATTTTGAAAAACCTTGGTGAAGTCTATCTTTTGATAGTTATCACCATTGATGAAGTTGATACAGAGTAGGCTTAAAACATTGAAGTTATTGGTGGTTTTGAAATTTGTATCAATCTCACAATTTAATGGGTATTTTCATACAAACATATTTTTCACCCATAATGATTGACATAAGTATTATACATATGAAGTTTCATTATTTGTCAAATTACGTAGAATTACTTGTGAATTATCCAAATTTGATTTCTGAACCTGATTTCTGCACATTGCAGAAACCAGTTGACTGTCGCTTTGGGCAGTCGACCAGTGGTGAGGTAGTCAACTGGTTTTTGACCTAGTTGACTGATGAAGTTGATTTGGGCTAGATAAGTTTTGTTTAGCCATGCATCAGTTATTTTAGGCTACCCTAACTGCTCCTAACCCTAGGATATGCTTTGGAAAGCATTGGAAGGGTGAAAATTCATAAATATGAATGAGCTAGCATAAAGATTAAATATGAATGAGCTAGCATAAAGATTAAATATGAATGAGCTAGCATAAAGATTAAATATGAGTGAGAAAAATTATTGTTTCAAGTTCTCCCCTTTGAGGTAACCTCCCCCTTGACCGAAGGTGAGTTCTTGAAAAATAATTTTTACTCCCCCTTAATAGTTGCTTAAGTAAACGGAATTACTTAATATAAAAGGTAATAATTTTGTTTACTTTCTTCTTTACTTTCTTCCTTACTTTTGTGACTTTCTCCCCCTTTTGCCTTAACTCAAAAAGTTTGTAAATATATTTTAGGGTTTGTAAGTCCAAGCAAGTTCCCAATATAAATATATATATATATTTTTTTAAATAATAATAAGCTTGAAAATATGTTCATCTAAAATGTACAACTCCGGTTGGACTTGATTGATATAGAATGATCAATAAGTCTTGAAGGAGTTGATTAATTTTAAATAATTATACTCCATGGTTCATTTCGATGCACTGACTCTACATCTGGAACTGTGAGTAAGGTCCTAACATCTCACGCCTCTGGCTAAGTACACAAACACATTAGTCCTATGTGTTGTGAGATGTGTTGGCTCCTTAAATCTATAGGTATATGATTTCTAAGGTAAGACTTAGGCTAATTTCATAAAAGAAGCAAAAGTAGAGTACATATATAGAAAAATTTAAATCCTACTCTATTACGCACATACCTAACTTTCGTCTTAATAAACTAAATTCGGCTTCGGGTAGTGGTTTGGTGAAGATGTCCGCTAGGTTTGATTTGGACTCAACATACTCTAGTTGTATAGTTCCATTAGTTACATGTTCCCTAATGAAGTGGTGTTTAACTTCTATATGTTTTGTCCTAGAATGACATATTGGATTTTTAGTTAAGTTAATTGAACTAATGTTATCTATGTAGGTTTTAATGTTGTTAAAGATTAAGCTAAAGTCTTGGAGAGTGTGCTTCATCCACAGGAGCTGAGAGACACACTCACCCATCGCAACGTATTCGGCTTCGGTGGTAGATAAGGCAACGCAATGCTGCTTCCTACTGCACCAACTTACTAGACTCGAGCCGAGGATTTGACAACAACCACTCGTGCTCTTTCTATCGAGTTTACTACCGGCATAGTCGGATTCGGAGTAGCCGATTAGATTAAACTCGGTAGATCTAGGGTACCAAATACCTACGTTTAGCGTGCCCTTTAGATATCTAAGGATACGCTTGACTAGGGTTAGGTGAGACTCCTTGGCACAGGTTTGTAACCTTGCGCACATACTTACCGCGAATAAAATGTCGGGTCTGCTCGCGGTTAAGTATAGGAGACTTCCTATTGCGCTCCTATAGTATTTTAGGTCAACGGGTTTTCCTTCTACATCTTCGTTTATATTAACATTAGTTGCCATAGGTGTATTGATTATTTTAGCATCTTGCATTCCAAATCGATTTATTAAGTCCTTAGTATATTTTTGTTGATGTAAATATATTCCATCTTTAGTTTGTTTAATTTGTAAACCTAAGAAGAAACTTAACTCTCCCACTAAATTCATTTCAAATTCACTTTCCATAAGTGAGATGAATTCGTTTAGCAGGATCGAGTTGGTAGTTCCAAAAATTATATCATCTACATAGATTTGGGCTATAAAGATTTCTTTTCCTACGGTTTTAACGAATAAGGTTGGGTCGACTAAACCTTGGTTGAATCCTTTGGACTTAAGATAGATCGATAGCCTTCGCATCAAGCTCTTGGGGCTTGTTTGAGTCCATATAGGGCTTTCTTAAGTCTAAGGACATGGTCAGTTTATCTAGATTTTCGAATCCGGAGGTTGGTACGTAAACTTCTTCCTTAATGTATCCATTCAAAAATGCTGACTTGACATCCATTTGAAACAATTTAAAACCTCGATGTGCAGCATATGCTAACAACATTCGGATGGACTCTAGTCCGCTACGGGGCGTAGGTCTCATCGTAATCTAAACCTTCGACTTGACTAAACCCTTTTGCGACTAACCTAGCTTTATTTCTAACTACTTCACCTTTATCATCAAGTTTATTTCGAAATACCCACCTTGTTCCAATAATTGATTTTTCTTTAGGTGGTGGTACTAATTCCCAGACTTCATTTCTAGTGAATTGAGCTAGCTCTTCTTGCATAGCAATAATCCAGTCGGGATCAAGAAGTGCTTGTTCAATAGTTTTGGGTTCGATTTTGGAAATTAACGAGATTTGACTAAGGTTTCGATATGAAGCTCTAGTTCGAACCCCTAAATTTGGATCACCTATAACTTGATTGATAGGATGATTTGTTTGAGTCTTAGTGTGTCTCGGGTTAGGGTCATCTATCACTTGGTCGATAGGATGACTTGGGTGAGTTCTAGTTTGACTTGGGTTAGAGTCATCTATCACTTGGTCGATAGGATGACTTGGGTTAGGACGAGATTCAAGTTCAAGATCAGAGTCGGGTTCGCTATAAGTTGATTTGCTAGTTGGTTTTTTTAAGGATTGAACGGGTTCGTGTCCTTCGTCGAAAACTATATTAATGGTTTCTTCGACTCTAAGAGTGTCGTGATTGTATACCCTATAAGCTCTCTGGTGGTTGAGTATCCTAGAAAGGTTCCGATGAGGTTTTGGATTTGAATTTCCCTAGGTAATCCTTAGTGTTTAAGATATGTACCTTGCATCCAAATACCCTAAAGTACTTGATGTTCGGTATTTTATCGTGATAAATCTCGTACGAGGTCTTTTGGTGCCTCTTTACCATAAGGATCCTATTTTGGACATAGCAAGCCGTACTAACGGCCTCTGCCCAAAATCTATCGGGTAGGTTATACTCGTTTAACATTGTCCTAGCGGCTTCTTGTAGGGTTCTATTTTTCCGCTCGACTAACCCATTTTGTTGTGGGGTTCTAGGACATGAAAACTCATGGTGGTATCCGTTTAGGTTACGTAAATCTGTAATCTGTGGTTTTCGAATTCACCACCATGATCGCTTCTAAGTCTTTTAATCTTAAGGTTCTTTTGATTTTCGATTAACCTACAAAGATTGATTAGTTGGTCTAGGGTATCATTTTTATGTTTGATAAACCTAACCCAAGTAAATCTAGAATAGTCACAATTATGACTAAGCAAAATTGACTACCATTGAGTGACTTAGCTCCATGTGAATCAAATAGATCCATGTGTAGGAGCTCAAGAACACTTTTGGTTCGTTCTTGATTAGTTAATTGATGTTGTGTCCTAGATTGTTTACCTTGTTGACAAGCATTACATATTTTATTATCCAAGTTGTTTAGTTTAGGCAAACCTATAACCAAGCCACTCGACTCATCTTGTGGGCCAGTCTTGGAGTGCAGTGTCAGAGTCTTGATTACCATAACCAAGATTCCTCTTCGTGTCATAAGACACTTGGTTGAGGAGTTGGGTAAATTTAGTGTGTAGATGTTGCTACTCCTAGTTCCTTTAAGTATTATTTTAGATGTTGCATTTATTTTGATTACGCACTCATTTTCTAGAAATATGACCTTATAATTGTTATCACACAATTGGCTTACACTAAGTAAATTATATTGAAAGTTTTCTACTAATAAGACATTTTGAATTGTAAAGTTAGAGTTGAGCTCAATATCACGATCCGATGATTTTGAGCTTGCCGTTATTTCAAGGCTCACCGATCCTTGTCGTTTGAATCGTAACCCGAAAATTTGAGTTGATCCGGCCATGTGTCGAGAGCAACCAACGTCAACATCCATTGATCCTACACATAAGGTAGTTGGATCGGATATTGGAATTACTAAAGGGTTGTTTGTAAGTTTTAAACCTAAATCATCTCACCAATATCTACATGATCAAAACATGTTATTCCTATGTGTTATTGTGAGATGACTTTCAATTTTACTTGATTAATTTTAATGAATTTAAATTAACCAACATTAGGTTAGATTCGATTTAGTCTAAGCTCATCAAGTAATCTTTTCAAGAGATTAGCTTCAGTGTCGTGGCGAGGCACAGAGGCCTTCTTTGATCGGAACAACGACCACTTCCTTAGACAAAGCTAATTTCAAGAAATTGATAACTCGACTTACTTGAGACTACGTCTTGGTCTAACTAGTTATTTTTGAAAAGAGGCTCCCCGAGGCTCAATCTTTTAAATAGGATTTTAGTTGGTTTATTTTGAAAAGAGGCTCCCGAGGCTCAATCTTTTCGCAGGATTTTAGTTGGTTATGAGTCCTATCTAACCATTCTAAAAATAAAGGAAAAACTAAGCATGCAATTTCTAAGACTTAACAAAAATACATTTTGTATTGGCTCCTGGACCATTGAATCGAGTGGGTCTATTCACATAGTGAATTTGGTCCTTGGGAACCCAATACATGTTAGATCCTAAAGTTGAAATCAAAGTGGTCTTAGGGACCCATGCTTGGACATTTTTCTTATGTTGGTTTACTATAGACATATATGACTTATTGGTTGTATTTGAGTTAAACCCGAGTCCGCCTTGTTGTACACGGCCCTTTGTGATCCAAGTAAGAGGTCAAGTCCCTTGGATCCCAAAGTGAACCTTTCCAACGTGTTCCTAAGGTCTTGACTTGTGTTTTCAAAAGCGAGTTCTCAACTTCAAGCTTTTCAACTTGAGTTGAGTCCTCCTCTTGAATACGAGTAGTCGAAGAGGTTAGGGAGACCTCATGTTTGAGAAGGTTAACCTCCTCAATTAGGGTCTCGACCTTGGACTCGGACTTAGCTAGTTTCTTATTTAAAAATTTAATTGCACCATACAAAGTATTAAGTAACGACCGACTTACCCTTAATGATTCTTTTGAACCGGATTCGGATCCGTGGCTTGTCTTGAATGGAAGCTCATCATCGGATTCGGACTCGGACTCTTCTTCGGTTTCGAGTCGTGCTCGGTCGGCTTGGCCATTAGAGCTTGATATCGTCTTCTTCCTCCGACAACTCATCACAATTAGAGTTTAGCGATTTCTTGGTCTTTGATGAGTTATTCTTTAGCTTTGGGCACTCGGACTTGATGTGACCGAACCTTTTGCACTCATAGCATCTAAATTTAGAAGTTTTTGAATTAGGTTTAGGCTTACCTTGAGTTGTTGGTCGTTTTGCCTCTTGATCATCTTCCGAACTAGATTGACTAGTTCGGATTCTATTCGAGTCTACTTCCGATTCGGACTTCGCCTTCTTCCTTCGGGGTGGCTTGCTTGCGGGCTTCTTCTTCTTGGAACTCGCAACTAACGCAATACTCTTCTCCGACCACGTTAGTTTGCTCATGTAATTCAAGTTCAAAACAATTCGTCTAACCTAATTTTAGAAAGGTCCTTGGAGACCTTGTAGGCATCGACCATGGATGCCCACAAGGTGGTCCTAGGAAGCGAGTTAAGAGAATACCGATAAGGTCGCGATTCTCGACCTTTTGTCCGATGGCATGGAGTTGGTTGTGATGTTTTGGATACGAGCATGTAGTTGAGTTGCGGTCTCGATTTCCTGCATTTTCAAGTTATACAATTTATTTAAAAGTAAATCTCTTTTACATACCTTCGTGTCGTCGGTGCCTTCGTGTAGTTCCACTAGCTTGGTCCATAAGTCCTTTGCACTAATGAAGGGGCCGACGCGGTTGAGCTCTTCCTTGACAACCCACATTGCAAGATTTGAGTTGCCTTGGCATCGGCTTCTACTTGTTTTTCATGGAATTTGACCATTGATCGTAACCCAAAGATTCACCATCTTCATTAATAGGAAGTGTGAAACCGGTTTGATTACGATCCACATCTCGATTTGGGTTTTAAGAAAGCATTCCATCCGACCCTTCCAATAACGAAAGTCATTACCGTTGTAAAACGGGGTCGGCGTGCTAAACCCTTCGAGATGGGCCATTTAAAAAAGAAGAAGAACGATTTAAAAGAATCTTGCAAAACACACACGGAAAGAATATTCCAAGACTTTCGCCTTGGATTAGTAGTGCGGGAAGTAAAAAGATATATAAAATGTAACTTGCAAAAGAAATAAACAATCAAATGCGAATATGTCGTTGAAGTTCCGAGGACAACCTTACTCGGGATCTAACCCAAGGACAACCTTATCCGGATCCTAAAGCCTCTAATGCAATTCTATATGTAGGAGAAGATAAGCAAGTGAAATAATTATACGAACAGAAATAAATAAATAAAAATCTGTAAAAAAAGAAAACAAAGCTAGATTGGTGGTTTCACGAATCTTAGCGCCACTCGATACCAATTGTTGGATCGAAAGTGTCGCTAGAGGGGGGGGGGTGAATAGCGATACGGTGTCGTTAAAAACTTTTGCAATAAGTAAAAAGCAAGTAGAGAATGCACTGAAATATAAAGTAGACAAGATATTTTTCGTGGTTCACAATCTTTCGATTGCTAATCCACGGCCCTAGTGATCCTTGATCACGCACAGGGCAATTAACTAAAACCACTCCTCCTCGTTGGAGGTAGGAGCAACTATTAAAAAAAGAAATCAAGGCAAAGGGACACTCCCCCTTTCCTTGTTACGATTAAAGCACAAAGACAATTTAAAGAAGTAGAACTTAAATAAATATACCGACAACTCTTATAAGTAGAAGATGTAGCTTTCGTTGTCGGCGGCACTTCGTCGTAGCAAATGTGAGTAGTAGTAGCGGCGTTACGACGGCGTGTTGAGAGCTCTTGAATACTTGTCTTTGCTTGGAGTGAACATGTCTATTTATGGATATTGATCTATGAATTTAGACATAGGTAGTGTCCAAGGTGAGGTTCTTATCCCAACTCAAGGATGAGGTGTTTCATCCAACCACCTTGTGCCACCTCCAACCTTCTTGTGCGCCAACTCAAGGATGAGGTGTTTCATCCAACCACCTTGTGCCACCTCCAACCTCCTTGGGCGCCAACTTGAGGATGAGGTGTTTCATCCAACCACCTTGTGCCACCTCCAACCTTCTTGTGCGCCACCTCAAGGATGAGGTGTTTCATCCAACCACCTTGTGCCACCTCCAACCTCCTTGGGCGCCAACTTGTTGGAGCCATTCAACTTGTGCCACATCATGGGAGCCAACCATCTTGTGCCAACTCACCTTATTTTGGGCGTCCACCACAAGGAAGCTTGGTGATGGTTTGGATGTCCACCTTGATGCCACATCACCCTTTGTACCAAAACACGAGTCAAGTCCAAATTCACCACCTTGAAATTCGAGCTCTTCTCGAGGCTGGAACTTGACTAGCAGTTGACTGTAGTCAAAGGGTTTTGGACTGCAGTACAAGTTAGCTTAAAATATAAAGTACGATGGTTCTAACCATCTGATCTCGACCTAGACCTTCCATTGGAGGTATTGGGTCGGATCTACGCTTAACGACCTTGCTTCGCTTTCACACGAGCTTACCTTGTAGCCTCGCTTCCGGTCTTCACCCGAGTACCTCGGCTTCCTCCGAAGTCCCTCTGGCGTTGCCCGACCACCTCGGTTCCCACCGGGTGTCGCAGACCTTCCGCTCAACTTTAGCATTTCTGCACACTTAATTGAGCTCGTAAGATAACAAATATACCCTTAACTATTGAGCCTTTTGCCATAATCAAAATACCGGTTCGACTTTGGTGCCCACTGCACCAACACATTGTTGGTGCAATGGTCAAGGGGGAGTAAGCCTTTAGGGGGAGGTTATCCAAGGGATGATGGATGAGTATTCCTCAAAAGGGGAGATATAAAGGGTTTGGAAACCCTCATTGTGCTCACCAAAGGAGAAAAATTGGAGAAGTGAGGATTGCCTCTCATTTAGTGATATGGGACTTATCACTATGAAGAGTGAAGGTATCTTAAATGTTTTTGGACCAAGAGGAGAATATAATATCTCATTGGGATATGTGACTTGAATACCCTTGGTAGTCTTTTTGATGTATACCAAAGAGGGAGAAGTGAGGTTTAAGTTAGATAAACCTTCACTATGCTTTGGCATTGGAAGAGTTAAGTTTGGACTTATTGGTTAGCCTAACTTAAAGGTGTTGTCAAACAAAAAAAAAAGAGAGATTGTTGGTGCAATTGGTCGAAGTCATGATTGACTAGACTCGAGTGGGACTTGAGTATATTATTTTGATGTTTGACAATGGGGTTGACCATTGTTTGACAATGGGTTGATCATATGGTTGACATGGGTTTGACCATATGAGGAGATAGCTTTATGGGGAGATTGTTGAAGCAATCAGCCTCAGGTCAAGGTTGACCTAGCTCGAGTAGGACTCGAGAGAAGTCTAAGTTTGGATACTTGGTATGGAAAGTCCAAGTCTTGGATACTTGGCATGAAAAGTCCAAGCATAGGTCTTGGCATGAAAAGTCCAAGCATGGGTCTTGGCAATGGTAAAGTCCAAGTAATGGGTACTTGGTAATTGAAAAGTCCAAGCGTGAGTCTTGGCAATGGAAAGTCTAAGTCATGGATACTTGGCAAAGGAAGTTCAAAGGTATAGTCTTGGCGGTATAAGTCTAAGTGTGTAGTCTTGGCAGCGTAAAGTCCAAGTGAACTTTGGCGGTGAAAGTCCAAGTATGGATGCTTGGCAATTTGAAAGTCCAAAGGTGTGATATTGGCGGTGTAAAGTCCAAGCATGTAGTCTTCGCAACATAAGTTAATGTTTGACAGCATAAAATCTAAGTGTTTGTCTTGGCGGCACAAGTCCAAATGTACATTGTCAAGGTAGACTCGATTAGCATGATAATAGTCAATGGAAGCACCTGAAGGCTAGCATATGGATGCATGAGTCATGAAAGACTCGGAGGGATCCAATAGGCGTGAGGTTGATGGAGGTGACTAGAAGGTTTAGGTCTAGGTTAAGGGTGGTCTATCGAGTATGAGGGGATCATACTTGAGTTAAATCTCATATTTGATATAGACTAGTCGACTGGATGAGTGTGACACTCGGAAGCCTAGTTGACTCAGAGAAGTCGACTAGGATTATGCCCTAGTCGACTGGTCAAGTAGTCGACTGAGGCTCGACTGCTGGTTTGTGGCTCTGATAGTCGACTAGTCCATAGCAGTCGATTATTATGGTATAGTAGTCAGCTGGAATTAAGTGGCCAAAGTACAGATTGTATGACAGTCAACTACTAACCCATGGTAGTCGACTGGTGGCTATGAGTAGTCGACTGCTAGGTCAGGGCAGTCGAATGATGGGAAACTTTTTGACATGGATTAGCCATTGTGAGGAAATAGCTAAGTGACCAGTTGACTGCTAGGTAAGAGCAATCGATTACTTGACGAAAATCCAACCTGAGTTTCTTTATAAGGAGATCGAAGGGGAGAAAGATGGATGTTGGTTCTTAAGCTTTTGGGGGAGGCTTTGTTGTTGCATTCCAGATCTTCCAAGGCATTCAAAGCAACCAACAAACAAGTGATCAAAAGCAAGCTTTTTGTAAAGTGTTCTTTGCATTTCTTGTATTTTCTTTTGTATATTGTTGTATTTGGTTGTTTCCTTGTTTATTGTTATAAACATTTATATTGTATGAGATTTCTCCACCTTCGGATTGTATTCCGAGAAGGAGACGAGGTTTAGTGGAGTAGACACTAAAGTCCACTGTGGAGTAGGAACCGTAGATTTCGAACCACGTAAAATCCTTAATATTGTGTTTGTGTTGTTGTTTTCATTTATTATTTGTTTTTGTATTTTTGTATTTTTGTATTCCACTATGATAACAACAATTATATACAAGCATGTGATCGAAAGCATAGAAATCATTAAAAATTCTATTCACCCCCCTCTAGCGCGACCACATCGGTCCCTAGGTGACAAGCTGAGTTGCTCTCTACTGAGATGCCTCAGCCAAGCTGCTCTCTGCCAAGCTGCCTCAACCAAGCTACTCTGCCAAGATGCTCTCTGTCGAGCTGCCTCTACCATGCTGCTTTCTGTTAAAGATCGATGACCGTGATAAAAAGGGGTGAATAGCAGTTTCTTCGCTTCGATGGATTGCGTTTGTGTTCGTCTACAAAACTTATTATGCACAGTGGAAATAATAAATCAATAAAAAAATATGATAAACACTCACACAAGACAAGCAATATAACATGGTTCGGAACATAATGTTCCTACTTCATGGATCAAGCTCAAGTGAGCTCTAGTGATGCACATCACCACTAATAAACTCCTTCACAGTGACACACCGGAGGTGGAGAAACCTTTTACACTAGTCTTATAATAATAAAAATAAAGATACAAGCAAATACAACAACAATGTAAAAAAAACTTTACAAAAGATCGCTTTGAATGCTTTGCTTGTTGGTTGCTTGGACAAGCTTGAAGGACCCTGAAATGCAATAGCACTTCGCCTCAAATCACCCCTTGAACTGCTGTCAAAATCATCCCCATCGTGCTCCTTTTATGCCTCTACATGACCTAGATTTTCGGCTGGCAATCGACTACCTACAGTGTTGTTGTCTCACAATGGACTTAATCCACATTGGCATTCTAGCCAACGGCTAAACTAGTAGTCGACTGCACTTATCAGCAGTCGACTGTTGCCCAGTAGTCAACTATGAAAGCTTCTATGCCCGTGTCCACCAACTCCAGTCAACTATCATCCATGGTAGTTGACTATCCAAGGTCAGTCGACTAGAAAAACCTCCAATAGATTACAAGAGACACAAAGCAACAGTCGAGCCTTCAGTCAACTACTGACCAGTCGATTAGTCATAATTCAAGTCTACTACTAGAGCTGACTAGGCTACGAGTACTTGCACACTTGACCAGCCGACTGGCTAAAGCCATCAATCGACTGGTACACCTCAACCATGAGATTTAACCCAAGTATGATCCCCTCATACTTGATAGACCACCCTTAGCCTAGACCTAAGTCTTCTAGCCACCTCCATCAGCCTCATGCCTATCGGATCCCTCTAAGTCACCCATGACTTGTTCATCCATACACTAGCCTTCAAGTGCTTCAATCAACTAATGTCATGCTAACCGAGTCTCCTTTGCCAAGGTACATTTGGACTTATGCCGCCAAGACAATGCTTAGATTTTATGCTGCCAAACATGGGACTTATGCTGCCAAGACTACAGCTTGGACTTTAAGCTACCAATATCACACCCTTGGACTTCCCAATTACCAAGTATCCATACTTGGACTTTCACCACCAAAGTTCACATAGACTTTATGCCGCCAAGAATACACACTTGGACTTATGCCACCAAGACTATACCTTTGGAATTTCTTTGCCTACCCATGACTTGGACTTTACCATTGCCAAGACCCATGCTTGGACTTTTCCTTTGCCAAGACCCATGATTGGACTTTCCACGCCAAGACCATGCTTGGACTTCTCAATTGTCAAGTACCCATGACTTGGACTTCTCAAATGCCAAGACCATTCTTGGACTTTCCATGAAAATCACATTGTCAATTATTTTGACAAACAACAAAATACTACTCGAGTCTGGTCAATCATGATCTGAGCCGATTTCACCAATAATCTTCCCATTTTTGATGTTTAACAACACCTTTAAGTTAGGCTAACCAATAAACCCAAACTTAACTCTTCCAATGCCAAAGCATAGTAAAGGTTTATCTAACTTAAACTTCACTTCTCCCCCTTTAGGATACATTAAAAAGACTACCAAGGGTATCAATGTCTCATATACCAATGAGAACTACCATTATCTCCCTTTCTCCAAAAACATCTAGGATGCCTTCACTCTTCATAGTGATAAGTTCCATATCACTAAATGAAATGTAATCCTTACTTCTCCAATTTTCCCCCTTTGAGGAATAGTCATCCATCATCTCTTGATGGATAAACTCCCCCTAGAGGCTTACTCCCCCTTGGCCATTGTTAGGGCAATCAACCCATGTATGATGTGGTTTTGATGTGTGTAGAAAAGGTTTAAGTTAGGATGTTTATGGATTTGATATGTGTGTTGAAGTCATGCAGGACTTAGTAATTCACACATGGTGATAGTATTGGTGGATTCACCATCTCATAACTCAGTCCTTGAGTCGGTGAAGGATGGCATTGAGGAAGTCGTGGCCTTGGTGCATCTGAGGGACCACCGGATGAGGAGCATTAGAGTGAAGCCAAGGAAGTAGACTTTAGGGAGAGACACAAAGGATGACATTGTGAAGTCGTGCACTTGGTAAATCCAAGGTACGTGGTCGGACGAAGAGAGCTTCGAGGTGAGGGACTCCAAGGGAGATGAGTGTAAGTGATTGTAACCCGGGACGGGGTAGCTCATTGGTGAACTTGGCCAAATGGCTAAGTGTCAGATGCTGAACCGAAATGGTTGAGGTTTTACCCGACGTTAGATGCTCAAACAAGTCAATTGTTTGAGGTTTACCCGACATCAGTCGACTGCCATGATATGGCAGTAGACTGCTCCAAGTCGAATGGTTCAGCTGGTGTTCAACTGGTGAGTTTTGGCCTAGCAGTCGACTGCCAGACCATTAGTTAACTACTAAGGGATGGAAGTCGATTGAAGAAGTAAGTCGTGGGCATAGAACCTCCCATAGTCGATTGATCAGTCAGCTACGGAGGCATCAGTCGACTGGTAGGGCGACTGTTAGACCATAATGAGTGCAGTTTAGACGGTGTTAGGAGACATTTAAAGGGCGACAATCGACTGATGCCTTAAGGCAATCGACTGGTGAAACCCCAATGGGAAAAAATCAGTCCTCTCTATAAAAAGAGAGGGTGTGGGCTTTGGGGAGGTTAATCTTCATGCTCCCAAGTATCCCCTAAGTGCCCTACACGAGTTCTACTCCTCCTTACATTTCTTTCAAATCATATTGTAAGAAGGAGTGTTGTGTTGTAAGAAAGGTTTACCTCTACCTAGCTTAGTGCAAAGGAGATATTAGTGGATTGAGAAAGGAGTGATTTGTCTGGGATGAATCGGTCATGGATTAGAAACAAGGGTTGTGAACCACATTACATACCTTGTTAGCGTTTGTATTCTTTATTTCTTTACATTGTCTTAATTGTTTTACTTTAGCATTATATTTCTACTGTGCTAATTTAATCGTAGACAATCAAGAAGCATTCGAAGTCAATATAAGGCTATTCACCCCCCTATAGCCAGCCATCGATCCTCCAACAAGTGGTATCAGAGCGAGGAGCTTGTCGAGGACTAATCACCAACACAAGCACGATAAGAGATGGTCGGCTCCAATATTCATCCACCCATGTTCGAGGGTGAATTCACTTGGTGGAAGAAGCACATGGAGGTATTTTTTAAAACCGACTTCGATATTATGTTAATAATGGAAAATGGTTTCAAGATGCCTAGGGATGAAGAGGGGAGATTACTAGAGAAGTCAAGATGAACCAAGAAGCAAAGGGAGGAGCACCTTGCAAATTCAAAGGCCAAGCACCACCTTTTCAATGTGCTCCCCCAACAAGAGATCAACTGAATTGGAGAGTGTGCAAGCGCCAAGGAGATGTGGGAAAAGCTTATAGAACTTCATGAGGGCACCTCCGAGGCAAAGCTTGCAAGAAGGGATCTTCTCCGCTCTCAACTAAATAACATCAAGCTTGACAAAGGGGAGAAGGTATTATCACTACACTCTAGGTTTAAAGAAATAATTAATTGATTTTCAAGTGTAGGTGAAAAGCTCTCCAACCTGGACATGATAATGAAAGCAATTGATGCATTCCCCTGGTCATCAAAGTGGAGCTCAATGGTGGACTCCTTCTATATTTCAAAGAATCTAGAGGTAAGTACTCTAGAGGAATTCTATTCTACTATGGAGCTTCACGAAACAAAACTTGAAGGTATAATAGAAGAACCAAGGAGTCAATCAAGGGGAGTAGCACTAGTAGCAAACAAGGGAAAGAAGAAGATGTCTTCACCTTCCTCATCCGATGATTCATCTTCCTCATCAATGGATAGCAATGAGGAAGCATATATGGTAAGGAAGGTAAGGCGTGCATTAAAAAATTTTAAGTTTAATAAATATCATGATAGGGGAAGAAGGCCAAGGAGAAAAATTATTTGCTACAATTGACAAGGAGAGGGACACATAAGGGATGATTGTCCCTTATTGAACAAAAGAAAAGAAGAAGATAAGAAAAAGGATAGCAAGAAGAAGGGCAAAAAGAAAGAAGAAAAGAAGAAGTCAAAGCCCCACAACCTTAAAGCGGTGACGTGAGATGATCCATCATCCTCATCGGAGGAAGAACAAGCCTTCACAACCCTTGCACTAATGGGGATTGATGATGTAGAGTCCACCTTATCCGAAAGAGAAAATACAAGCACTAGCGAGGAGGAGAGCTCAAGTGAAGGGGGAGCGTCTTCATCTTCATCCTCATCATCGGAAGGGGATTGGGCAAGTAAGGTAATGAAATTACCCTCCCAAGATGTTATTTCTATTATTACTAGCCTAACTAAGGATTTATTTAAGGCTAAAATGAAAAACAAATGCATGCTTAATCGAATTCAAAAACTAAAAGAAAAATTGAAAAATGCATGTTCACATGATGATTGTATTTCTTCTAGTATTAATGATGCATGCTTAGAAGATAATAGGGTTTTAAAGGAAAGGATAGATTTCCTAACTAAGGCCCTAGAAAAATTTACTATAGGCTCCAACACGAAACATGATTATTGGGAGCCAAAGGGCTAGCTTTAACAAGAACGAGTTAGGTTACAAGGGATCCAAAAATGAAAAAGAATATCATTGTTTAATTGCAAGGGGTCAATCTAAAACAACAATGGTAGCTAAGAAATGGATCCCAAAGGAGTATTTGGTAAACCTTATTGGGAAGAATTTGTATTGGGTTCCCAAGTCCATCCTTAAGGGTTAGGAAAACCCTAGGATAATCAACCATAGTGGACTTCATTTATATCATATTAAATGGTTGACTTAGGATGGTGTGGGTGATAATTTCTAACCTAGTTTTGGGTGATGATAATGTCTGATCATAATATGAAATCATGTAAAATATTTAACTTATGATCTTGATATGTGATTTTTGGGTAATCTTTGTTTTATGATCATGATGTGCAATAATTGATAATACTTGATCATGATTGATAATACATGTTTTTATGATCATGTTGGGTGTTTTAGGATATAGATACTTAACTTTGGTAGAATTGTATGAAAATTGATGGTTAAGTACAAATACCTTTAGGTTCATCTCACAATCACTATAGGCTAACTTGATTGAAAACATAGCATGAGTGAGATGTTAGGACAAATGACTCACTTATGATTATAACATTTTGATGAGTCATTATAGGTATCAAGGTAGTAATAATAGACCAATCATGGGGAAAGCATATGTTAAATTCATAGATATATTGCCAAAAGATCATGGTTGGATATTTTAAATATTTTCAAAACCATTTCTTGTTTTATAATTTGTGTATTCATGTTTTTAAGATCACTTCAAGGCAAAACTAGGTTCTAAAATTGATAAAAGTTTAAAAGTTTTTAAGACTTTTGAGTTTTTACCAAATGTTGGAAAATTAAATTAATTTTCATGAAAAACTATTTTTCACTGATAAAAGGACTTACAATAAATATGTTCCCCAAATTTCATGATTTTTCCGAATTTCTATAATTATTGATGCATTTCTGAATTTCATTCCGAAAATCAGAAAACTAGATTTAGCTGTGCCAGTCAATTGTCATGCTGATAGCAGTCGACTGTTGAACTGTGCACAAGCACAATAACCTATTTTATCAGGTTTTAATGCTGTTTTGGTGATTTTATTCCCTTAGACTTGATGTCATGCTTATATAACATATGGTAGATATTTTTGATGGTGTCAAAGGGGGAGAAATGGTTAAGTTTAAGTTAATCATGCTAAGGGGAGAAATTAGCATGTGTTAAGGGTGAGTTGTATGTATTTAGGGGCAGTGTTTGATACTCATTATGTTTTACATGCTTTCCTTCATTATGTTTTATGTTAATATTTTACCTAACTTAAACATGGTTGCCACACATCAAAAAGGGGAAGATTGTTAGGGCAATCAACTCATGTATAATGTGGTTTTGATGTGTGTGTGATAAAAATTTAAGTTAGGATGTTTATGGATTTGATATGTGTGTTGAAGTCATGCAGGACTTAGTAATTCACACATGGTGATAGCATTGGTGAGTTCACCATCTCATGACTCGGTCCTTGAGTCAGTGAAGGATGTCATTGCGTAAACCGTGCGGTTGGTGCATCTAAGGGACCACCGGACGATGAGCATTGGAGTGAAGCCAAGGAAGCAGACTTCAGGGCGAGACGTGAAGGATGGCATTGCGAAGTCGTGCGCTTGGTGCATCCGAGGGACGTGGCAGGACGAAGAGAGCTTCGAGGCGAGGGACTCCTAGGGAGATTAGTGTCAGCGATTGTAACCCGGGATGGGGTAGCTCATAGGTGAACTTGGCCAAATGGATAAGTGTCGGATGCTCAACTGAAAGGGTTGAGGTTTTACCATATGTCAGATGATCAAACAAGTTAATTGTTTGAGGTTTACCCAACATCAGTCGACTGCCATGATATCGCAGCCGACTGCTCCAAGTCGAATGGTTCGGTTGGTGTTCGATTGGTGGGTTTTGGCTCAATGATCGCTAAGGCATGGCATGTATACCAAGGCATGTCGGGCCGATTGTTAGGCATGCGATCGCCAAGGCATACTCGATCGCGTAGGCATGCAATGACCGCTAAGGCATACAATGACCGCCAAGGCATGCGCTGATTGTTAAACCATCACGACCGCTAAGGGATGGCAATGACCGATGATGGAAGTCGCAGTATTAAAACCTCCCGTAGCCACCGATCACGGCTACGGAGGCATCACCAACTAGCGGTGGTGACCGCTGGACCATAACGAGCAGCCAGACGCGCCTCGAGCCATTGAGACAATGATCGCTTCCTTGAGACAATGATCGTGAAACCCCAATGGGAAGAAATCAGTCCTCTTTATAAAAAGAGAGGGTGTGGGCTTTGGGGAGGTTAATCTTCTTGCTCCCAAGTATCCCCTAAGTGCCCTACACGAGTTCTACTCCTTCTCCTTGCATTTCTTTCAAATCATATTGTAATAAGGAGTGTTGTGTTGTAAAGAAAGGTTTACCTCCACCTAACTTAGTGCAAAGGAGAGATTAGTGGATTGAGAAAAGAGTGATTCACCTGGGACGAATCGGTCGTGGATTAGCGGCAAGGGTCGTGAACCACGTTACATGCCTTGTTAGCGTTTGTATTCTTTGTTTCTTTGCATTGTCTTAATTGTTTTACTTTAGCATTATATTTCCACTGTGCTAATCTAATCGTAGACAATCAAGACACGATCGAAGTTCATATAAGGCTATTCACCCCTCTATACCCGGCCACCAATCCTCCAATAGCCATTGCACCAACAATGTCCTTGGAGTGACCCTAAACAAATAAGAACTCTAAACAATCAAAATTAAGGGTAAAGATTTAACATTGAACTTTCACCTCTCTTAAAATTCGATTTTCACCCTAAACACTCTCCTAATTCATTTCTAATGAATTTTTACCCTTTCAATGCTTTCCAAAGCATCAGCAGTCGACTAATTTCTGCAAACGCAGAAATCAGGTTCAGAAATTAAATTTGAATAATTCATAAGTAATTATACATAATTTGAAAAAATAATAAAACTTCATACGTATAATACTTATGTCAATCATTATGGGTGAAAAATATTTTTATATAAAAATACCCATTAAATTGTGAGATGGATACAAAGTTCAAAACTAATGACAACTTTAATGTTTTGAGCCTACTGTGTATCAACTTAATCAATGGTGATTGATGCACACAAGCATGACTCTCAAATCTCCGACGAGGATCGTCGAGGACTCGAAGTGTGTGCTCGCACTCAATGCCCGCAAGTGCACGAATATCGTTAAGTAATAAAAGATTATCAATCTCATAGAGACTGAGATTCGAATATCGTCTGTCCAGTGGATGTTGTTGTTCGGAATTAATCTCCTAAGAGTATAGATTGCGAGGTTTATAGTAGTCCTAACTAAAGTGCGGTGTCACTCGAAGGAAGGGAAGGTTGGTTCGAAGTTCTCAAAAAGGGATTCTAGAACTTCGATTTCACTTGTGTGTCATGGAACATGCTATCAATTAGGTGCATTGAGATCTCTAATTATGATCTTGAGGGAGGATCATTATGTATTTGCCCGATGAACTTTTTTTTTCCATCGGGAGCTATCCATTCCTAACCAAGTTTACCTTTCGGATCATCAAAGCTCAGGGGGTTGATACCGTTGGGATCCCTCTATCACTAAGTTCCCTCAACCCTTCTAGAGTTAATTTCTTTTACTTTGGCCCTTCTTCTAAGATAGGTTATTGAGGTACCAACACGTCCTAATAATTCTCTATGTAGAGGCAGATCTTATTTCATATCTTGTACTATCATATTCTATCTTCTACGATTACGGGAGGTAGGATGACCGCAAGGCTCATCCTTGATTCTTCAAGGTTTTTGATATGAAGACTATCACCCTTTGTATCGACTATGCATAGTAGAATTAGAATCAAAACATAACCTTCATAAATCTCAACAACACAAAATTGCAAATATAATCAAAGTAGATGAATGACTATTTAAACTAGCATGTCCACCAACACAAGTTACTCCCTAATCCTAAAATCGAAGTATCTACTCCATAGACAAGGAAGAATAAACATAATACATCTTAGAAAACATAATTACAATGCAAGTAGAATAAGAAAATAAAGAAGGTACTTTCTGTCCTGGCCAATATGCGTGTCTTGGTTATTCTTCACAATGCCGGAGTGTCAGGATGGATCTCTTAGTGGCTTCCTTCCTCCCTGTTGTGAGCCTCCAATGCTTTTTAGGGCATCATCTTGTTGTCCTAGCCATCGAGCCTCCCCAAGGGTTTGGGTGTGCCTTCCTTTTTATAGACGTGAAGTCAACTCTTCATAAATCCGATGAAAACCCTAATCACATTAAAACTTCCCAATGCCACACGATCATGTGGAATCCACACGGGCAGCCATGTGGGGCGCTGGGATGGCTGACTTCGGGATTTGGATACAGTCATGTGGAATCCACACGGCCGATCGTGTTCGTCTCTATTCCACCAAGTGAATGCCTCCCTTTTACTCCAAAAGTGTGTCGTTTCACCTATAAAATGTCGTCCTGCACACAAAAGTAACAAGAGAAAATCTTTGAACCAGAAAATAGGAAATGCATGCAAAACAAAGTAGAATATGCATGAAACAAGGATAAAATGTAACGAGATGTGTGCGAAAACTACTCCTAAAACCTATATGTTTTGCTCACATCAGTGATTGCTATCAAAAGATAGACTTCACCAAGGTTTTTCAAAATGTTTTTGAAATGTTTTTAAAACCTTATTTTGAACCATGGTCTATGGGCTAAATGTACATGACTTGTACATTAGTTTTTCTCATGATTCGTCCATGTTATTGTTGGTGCAATCGACTCAGGTCACGATTGACCAGACTCGAGTTTGACTCGAGTAGTATTTTGATGTTTGACATTGATGTCTGATAATGTGTTAGGGAGATTGTTGGTGCAATCGACCTGGGTCATGATTGACCGGACTCGAGTTTGACTCGAGGGGATTTTGATGGACTGAACTAGGGTTGACCATGTGATGAAGAAAGTCCAAGTCATGGGTACTTGGCATGGAAAGTCCAAGTGGGACACTTGACATTTGGGAAAGTCCAAGTCTTGTGTACATGGCATGAAAAGTCCAAGTCTTGTGTACATGGCATGAAAAGTCCAAGCATGGGTCTTGGCAAGGGAAAGTCCAAGCTTGAGTCATGGAAATTGGAAAGTCCAACATGGAGTTGGCCACGTAAGTCCAAGGGTGTAATCTTGACGGTGAAAGTCTAAGTTATGGGTACTTGGAAATTGAGAAGTCCAAGGGGAATATTGGCGGTGTAAAGTCCAAGTAGGAGTCTTGGCAGCATAAGTCCAATGGTTGGCGACGTAAAGTCCAAGCGGGAGTCTTGGCAGTGTAAGTCCATTATGCCTTAGCGGTGTAGACCACATTAGCATGACAATAGCTGATGGAAGCACCTGAAGGCTAGCATATGGATGAACAAATCATGAATTACTTGGAGGGATCCGATAGCTGTGAGGCTAACGGAGGTGGCTAGAAGGCTTGGGTCTAGGCTAAGGGTGGTCTAGCAAGTATTGGGAACCATACTTGGGGTTAAAATCTCATGGATGGGGTTATCAGTCGACTAATATTATGCTCAGTCGAATGATGGGAGTTGCTAGAGTTTGACTGTAGGAATTGGCCTAGTAGTCGACTGCCAAAATTGGGCAATCGACTACTGGCCTGAGCAGTCGACTGATCTGGAGATCAATTGACTGCTAGTCGGGTATTCGAGAACAGAAAGTTCCTAAGTCGACTGTTAGAGTTTGACAGTCAAGTGATTACTTGATCAATCAACTGATAGGCATGATCAGTCGACTGATGGTCTATCTGTTGGAACTTATCCAATATGGCTCATGTCGTTGTGAGACAATGGCTACAGGAGCAGCCGACTAATGGTCCCGATCAATCAACTACTAGGCGAAATCCAATCCGAATGCAAGTTATAAAAGAAGCTCTTGGAGAGGGATTTGGCCATGGTTCTTTGAGGATTTTTGGGGCGATTTGCTACTGCAATTCAGGGTCTCTAAGTACAACTCAAGAAACCAAACAAGCAAGCATCAAAAAGCTTATTTGTAAAGTTCTCTTTACATAGATTGTTGTATTTATTTTGTATTTGCTTGTATTTTCTTAGTATTACTTTTCTAATCACTGTAAGAGGTTTCTCCACCTCTGTCTTATTGTCGAGAAGGAGTTTATTGGATTAGTGGTGTGTGTTTGCATCGCTAGGGCTTTTAGAGCTCAATCCGTGGAGTAGGAACCATACGGTTCCGAACCACGTTACATCTTTGTGTTGTGCTTGTGCATTTTGGTTATTTGTATTTGTTGTTATTATTATTCAGTTGCGCACTAACCGAATTGTAGCAAGCACGCGATCAATTCCATCACAAAACGATGAAACACTATTCACCCCCCCCCCCTCTAGTGGGTGCATAGATCCTAACAAGTGGTATCAGAGCTTGGAGCTCTTCTACGGACTAACATCCGAGAGCAAAAGTGCTAGAGGACAAGATAGAATTTGAAGAAAAATTGGGATGGGACGTCAACACCCCAATTCCATACAATTTCTATGGACGAGAAAGCTTCAACCAATGGAAGGCAAGAATTGAAGACTTCTTGATGATAAGAGACCTTGAGGAATGGGTCGTATTGATGGAAGGATTCCAATATCCAAGAGGGCCAAAAGGGAGGTTTCCTCAAAATGAAGATGTGGACCGGGTAACAAATACAAGAGTTTGAGAAAAATACAAAGGTAATTAAATTCTTGGTCGATTTGATTCCTAACGGTATCTTGTGTAGCTTAGGTGAATATTAGGATGCCAAGGAGCTTTGGAGCAAATTGGCAAAGTATCATGAAAGTCCATCATCGGTCCAAGAAGAAGAAGAAGAAGAGTGCTCATCCTCTCAAGCTCAAGAAGAAGCAAGCACATCTTCATCCCAAGAGCTTGAGGATTCAGAGATTGATAGGGAATCAATATCCGGATTGGAAGAGGAAGAAGAGATGGAAGAAGTCTCCACTTCAAGGTTTGAGGGGGAGGAGAGACCATCTACTCCGGAACAAGGGAAAGAGCAAGGAGAGTAATCTACTTCCGAGAGAAGTGATGAACAAGCTCAAGAGGCCCTTTCCACCACCATTGACCTAGGTAACTCAAGCACGTTAATTCAAAATAAAAATCATATTATGTGTTTTGAGTGTAGGGAATTTGGACACTATAAGAGCAAGTGCCCTAAGAAGATTAAGAAGGCTCCACCGGTGCCAAAGACCAAGGAACCCGGTCCCCCAACAATTAAAAGCAAGGAGCACATCATTTTCTTCAAATGTCAACAAAAAGGGCATTATAGGAGTCAATTCCCTAGGGGGAGGAAGAAGACTCAAGAGGGAGCATCACATGTAGGGGGAGCTTCTAAAGCAAACCTTAAGGTAAAATTTAGTAATGCACCTTCTAGTTTTAATATTAAAAGGCATGCTAGAAATAATCTTAATTCTCTTGCCATTATACATGAAGAGCATGCTAAAAATAGGTTTTTTTGTTTAGGGGCTAAACATGTAAATCTTAGAAATAAGGAGAAATTTGGGACTAATGTCCCTAAAAATATTCTACCTAAGGCAAGTATTAGAAAAATTGAAGATCATTTAGGCTTTACTCCAAAGAAATCTAGACATATGCCTAGGAAGGGCAAAAATGATTAAAGAAACCATGGGCCCGCCAAATTAGAGAAATTAGAGTTGGAAAATCAAGTATTGAGGTCAAGACTTGAGAAATTAGAGAAGATCCTTAAGAAAATGCAAAATCAAATTCTAGGGTCAAATGATCAAAAATCTAGGTCAATGAGTCAAAACCTAGGGTTTAGAAAGCAAGGTCCAACCAAGGGCAAGAAAGGTTTGGGTTACAAACCTAAGCCCAAGGAGACTTATCATAATATTCCATTCGATTATAGAACTCAATCTAGGTCTAGGAAAACCAAGGTCAATAGGGAAGTCATCCCTAAGGTTGACCAAGGTAGGTGCTTAGTGGCTAAGGTTTCAAGGAAACCTAGGGAAGCCATTAAGAAGGTTACAAGGGGAGTTACCCCTATAGTAAACCTAGGTAAGACCCAAATGACCAAGGCTACCAAGCCTAGAATGGTCATTAGGAGGGTATCTAGGGAGGTCATCCCTAAGGAATACCTAGTTAACCCAAGGAGCTCAATTAGGTTTTGGGTTCCTAGGAGCGTGATCAATTTACGCTAAATGGGTTTGGGTGTGCCAACTTTAAATGAATAGGTAGTTAACCTAACCATGGTAAAGGTGGCACTTTAGGTCATTTCCAAGGTAATGGGATATTTTGGAAATGAGGATGATTATAATCCTAAAGGTTTTTAGGATGTGCCAATATATTTTGAAGATTATGAAAAATCAATCAAATTAGCACAAACTAGTTTTAGAGGTCTTGGTGTGTCATTTTGGGTTTTGGCACACTTGGGAGATAAATGATAATATGGAAAAATGAGTTTAATAATAACAAATGGCAAAAAATATTAAAATATAGGTATTATATTCCTTTACATTTTATTTGTCATGCTTGATTTATCATATAACATGTCAGACATCATATTTATTTTTATCATATAAAATGTCATGATCAATATTTAGGTTAAATGTCATGTATGCTTAGACTTCATCTTTATGTCATGACATCATGATCATTGGTCATGTTTATTTATATTATCTTTTATGCCATGATCATTCATGCATTTATGAAAATTGATTTAAGGACAATTGGCATGACTTGAAGTCTCATGTATAATGGAATCAAGTAGTGTTGCCTTAGAAAAATACATGTGACCCTAGTTTAGGATGAACAAAACTCATATCTCACATCAAATTGACTTATATATATTTTCATACACTTTAGATATATGTGAGATATTAGGAATTGAGTTAAGTTCAATGTGCATAGTTTTTGCATCTAGATGAACTTAAACTCATCTAAAATTATGGATGAATAATGAGGAAAGCTTGTGTACAAGTCATGTACATTGAGCCCAAAGAACATGATCCAATATAAGGTTTTAAAACAATTTGAAAATCATTTTGAAAAACCATGGTGCAATCTATCTTTTGATAGAAGTCACCATTGATGATGTTGATACAAAGAGGGCTCAAAACATTAAAGTTTTTCTTCATTTTTGAACTTTGTATCAATTTCACTATTTTATGGGTAAATTATTTTTCCAATATTTTTCACCCATTGTATTGCTTATAAGTAATGTATGTATGAATTTTTCATGATTTTTCAAAATACATAGAATTACTTATATTTTTCCAAAGTTCATTTCTAATAATTGAAATTCAGAAATTTCAGTTATCGATCATTCCGCTTGATGGCGGTAGATGATATATATAGGCGATCGGCGATTCTTGTCAGTCATTGCTAGAAATTCGGATAAACAAAGATGTTTAGCCCATGTTTCAGCTATGTTAGGATTTTCTAACTGCTCCTAACCCTAGGATATGCTTTAGAAAGCATTAGAAAGGGTGAAAATCTATTGGATATGGATTAGGAGAGTTGTTAGGATGTGTATCAATTTTAAGGTATGTGAAAGTTCAATGTTGAACTTTGGACCTTAATTTTTAATGGTTTAGAGTTCTTATAGGCGTAAGGACTCTCCAAGGACATTGTTGGTGCAATGGTCAAGGGGGAGCAAGCCTTTAGGGGGAGGTATCCATCATGGGATGATGGATGTGTTCTTCCTCATGAGGGTGAGAAATGGGAATTTGAGATGCCCAATTTAGAAATAGGGAGAGTTTATAGGATTGCTTCTCTTAAGTGATATGAGACTTATCACTAGGAAGAGTGAAGGCATCCTAGGTGTTTTTGGACCAAGGGAGAGATTGTAAGATCTCATTGGGATATGAGACATTGACCTCTATGGGGAGAACCTTTTTGAAGTATGTCAAAAAGGGGAAGAAAGTGAAACTACCAATTTAGGATAATTGGTAAGGAGATTTGAGTTAGGGTTTAGGCCTAACTCAAAGGTGTTTGGATTTCGTCAAATATCAAAAAGGGGGAGATTGTTGGTGCAATTGGCTCAGATCACGATTGACCAAACTCGAGTTTGACTCAAGTAGTGTTTTGATGTTTGACATTGATGTCTAACAATGTGTTGGTGAGATTGTTGGTGCAATCGATCCGGATTATGATTAACCAAACTCAAGTTTGACTCGAGAAGATTTTGATGGACTGGACTAGGGTTGACCATGTGATGAAGAAATTCCAAGTCATGGGTACTTGGCATGGAAAGTCCAAGTGGGACACTTGGCATTTGGGAAACTCCAAGTCTTGTGTACTTGGCATGAAAAGTCCAAGCATGGGTCTTGGCAAGGGAAAGTCCAAGCTTGAGTATTGGCAATTGAAAAGTTCAATATGGAGTTGTCCACGTAAGTTCAAGGGTGTAGTCTTGGCGGTGAAAGTTCAAGTCATGGGTACTTGGAAATTGAGAAGTCCAAGAGGAATATTGGCGGCATAAAATCCAAGTGGGAGTCTTGGCAGCATAAGTCCAATGGTTGGCGACGTAAAGTCTAAGCGGGAGTCTTGGCAGCGTAAGTCCAATGTGCCTTAGAGGTGTAGACTACATTAGCATGATAATGGCTGATGGAAGCACCTGAAGGCTAGCGTATGGATGACTTAGAGGGATCCGATAGGTGTGAGGCTGACGGAAGTGGCTAGAAGGCTTAGGTCTAGGATAAGGGTGTTCTAGCACGTATGGGGGCACCATACTTGGGGTTAAAACCTCATGGATGAGGTTATCAATCGACTGATATTATGGTCAGTCAAGTTATGGGAGTTGACTAGAGTTTGACTGCAATAATTGGCCTAGCAGTCGACTGCCAGAATTGGGCAATCGACTACTAACCTGAGTAGTCGATTGATCTGGAGATCAATCGACTGCTGGTCGGGTATTCAGAGACAGAAAGTTCCTGAGTCGACTGTTAGGGTTTGACAGTCGAGTGATGACTTGATCAGTCGACTAATGATCTATTCGTTGGAACTTATCCAACGTGGCTCATGTCGTTGTGAGACAACGGCTACAGGAGCAGTCGACTGATGGTCCTGATCAGTCGACTACTAGGAGAAATCCAGCCCGAATGCAGGTTATAAAAGTAACTCATGGAGAGGGATTTGTCCATGGTTCTTTGAGAAGTTTTGAGGTGATTTGCTGTTGTAATTCAGGGTCTCCAAGTGCAACTCAAGCAATCAAACAAGCAAGCATCAAAAAGCTCATTTGTAAAGTTCTCTTTACATAGATTATTGTATTCATTTTGTATTTGCTTAGTATTACTCTTGTAATCACTGTAAGAGGTTTCTCCACCTCCAACTTATTGTCGAGAAGGAGTTTATTTGATTAGTGGTGTGTGTTTGCATCGCTAGGGCTTTTAGAGCCCAATCCGTGGAGTATGAACCATACGGTTCCGAACCACGTTATATCTTTGTGTCGACTTATGCATTTTGGTTATTTGTATTTGTTGTTATTATTATTTCGCTGCGCATTAACCGAATTATAGCAAGCATGCGATCAATTCCATCGCAAAATGACAAAATGCTATTCACCCCCCCCCCCTCTAGTGGGCGTACAGATCCTAACAGTTATGTTATGAGTTTGAGTTCATCTGGATGCAACATCTATTCGCCTTGAATTTAACTCATTTTCCTAACATCTCACATGTGTCCAGGGTGTATCAATATACACATGTCAATTTAATGTGAGATATGGGTTTTTGTTCTTCCTAGTCTAAGGTCTCATGCATTTTAACTAGACAACTCTATTTGATTCCCTTATACTTGGGATTTCAAATCATAACATTGTCCTTAAATCAATTTTAATTATTCTAAATGCATGAAAAATTATCATGGCATAAGAATAACAGCATAATTAAAGTATAGCCAATAATCATGATGTCATGACATAAATATAAACATAAAAACAAGCATGACATATAAATTAAACCTAAGTATTATCATGACATTTTAAATGATTAATATGGAGTATGATGTCATGACATGACAAGACGAACAAAGCATGTTAAAAATAAAATACAAAGGTATATAATGCCTAAGTGTTAAGCCCAATTGTCATTTTCTAAAATTAAAACTAATTTGCCATAACCAATAAACCTACCAAGTGTGTCAAAAATCCAAAATGGCATACTAATAAATCTAAACCCTAATTGTGCCAACTTTGATCAATCTTTCATACTTCTCAACTTTTATTGGCACACCCTAAAATCTTTAGGATCAAAATTCTAACCTCATTTCCAAAGTATCTCATTACTTTGAAAATGCCCTAAAATGTCAACTTTGTCATTTCCAGTTACGTATTGCTATACTATTATAAACTCATTATGAATTCAAGTTATTTTCCCATTATGTGAAATCACTCAACAATACCTGGTGGAACTCCTTGGGTTTACTAGGTGTTGGGTTTCCGGCACCTCGGCGTGTGTATGTTCGATCACGTTTCGTAAACATGAACACAGCGGAAGCAATAAAAATAATAAATCTACATTTATTACAACACACACAACACACGCATGCATAGTACAACAAGTGTAGACATAACCGTAAATTTAAATTTGCAATAAAAGGAAATTTATCTACATTATACCTTTCGTATGACGTGTAGCGGGAACGGCATCAACCGGAACGATCCTCGCTAGAATCATCTCTATCCGTATCCACGCCGAGTTCCTCGGGATGACTTCGCTAAGCCACGAGCTTCGTCTTTGTACGGGTTACTAGCCTCGTGTTGAAGACGACGTGATCGAGAGATGATCACGATCCGAATCCAAATTTGGATCCTAATACGAGTCCTCAAAACTCGCTTCTCCGGAGAGGTATTCGTCAACCAATTGACGAATCCTTCGTCCTCCACCTCAGAGGATTACCGGAGATCGAATCCCCGGTAAGTTAGCCACTGTCGGAGCTCTAACCGTCGTCCAAATGACGCTCTGACCAGAGGAGAACAAGCTGTCCAGAAAACTGGACAGCTTTGGTGGATGTGATAGGCGCCGGCCAACCAAGGGAGATAGAGCTCACCTTGATGCCAAACCTAAAGGAGATCACCGGAGCACTAACCGGCAGCAGCTCGAGGCCGGCGAGGGGGAAGGAAGCAGCCTTCTGGACGCCGGTTGGAGGAGCTTTGGGCGGCGGCAATAGGTTGGCGCCGAGAGCTCCAATAAGGAGGTGGGCGGCAACTTTAGGGCAAGGGGTTTATGGATTAGGGATTAATTATCCCTTAAGCCCTCTTTTATATAGAACTACTTCTCTTAATGGTTATTGGATCATAACCATTAGGCCCGTTAACCCGCTCCATTAAGATAAGTTAAAATAAACCAAACCATGATGGTTTATTTTAAGTTAAAATGAACCGAACCAACTTTTGGTTCATTTGTTTAAAATAAACCAAACCCTTTGGTTTATTCTCCTCCATTGGAATAGAACCAAACCATTTTGGTTCATCCATTACGTCTTCATAAGACTCGACCCATCCACGCTTCCATTGCGACTGAAACGATTTCATGCTCGCTTTATGTTTGGTCCAACCAAACCTAGTTTCTCTCGGTCTGAGAATCCCATTCTCAAGCTCGTTTTAAATCCTTTGGATTACGCTCGTTGTGCGTGTGACCAAATAGGTTCTCGATTTATGTTGGCCGTCTATAATTAACCATTAATTATAGAACGATCATGAGTGGCACCTAGTAGTACATCATGATCCCCAATTAACCGAAAAAGATCAACGGTTGATCCAGAACTATTTCTGAAACCCTTCAGCAGCTCAAATGATTCGTGCCCCATTCCCTTCACTCATCTTATACCCACTTGGTTCAGGACATGGTCTATAGTGTCAGTCCCCACTAGGCTGACTACGTCACACCTAGCCCAAGTATCATTTCCTCATCCTACGGATTCTAGTTACTGCACATGTATCGAAGAGTACCTTACTCTAAACATGTAATGCTTTGGCCAAAGACTTTAGTAACAATCCGACGAGAGGCCATGGGTATACATCTCCTCGCAAGGAGTGGTGAATCCTTTATAGGCTATTCAAACACCTTCGATCACTTCGACTTATACCCAATCATCCCGGGTCCACATCTCCTTAGAGATGCTTGCTTAAGATGTCAAAGCATAAGCCTCCATGATCAAGATGACTTGAATACCGCAAGTCAAAGGAACATCGCACTTAAGCTACAGTAAAAACTTCATTGACATATCTATATATGCAGAGAACCATATGAAGTCTTACGGCTGGTCACTCCAATGAACTAGTTACCAT
The DNA here is from genome assembly GCA_025175895.1 of Wurfbainia villosa. Taxonomy (NCBI): domain Eukaryota; kingdom Viridiplantae; phylum Streptophyta; class Magnoliopsida; order Zingiberales; family Zingiberaceae; genus Wurfbainia; species Wurfbainia villosa. Next base: position 27,744,662 of record CM045992.1, on the reverse strand, counting down.
AACTAGCATCCACGATCAACTCCGGACATCACAATGTCTCCAGCCAGTGAGAATCAGCTGCTTGGATACACCAAGGAGTATACCTCGTGCTAGTCTCGACAGAATTGATGGTGTCCAAATCCATCAATTCATCGACTAGGGATAATTCTGATACATCACAATTACACATGTAGAGATACTCACTAGTTGTGATCCAATCACAAATTCTCTCATGCTGTGAATCGTATCATGGACATTCAGTAAATGAGTTTAAGATCCAATCAAATACATGAAACATGTATACTCAAATAGTGAATCTTCATTTATAATATAAATGGTTCATACATAAGGCGATTGCCTTAGGACATCTCTCATATATTACTAACACTAGGTACTCACTAGGGATAACTTCCCTTACTATCTTCCTAATGACCCTCCTAGGCTTTGAAGCCTTGGTCATTTGGGTCTTGCCTAGGTAAACTCTAGGGATGACTTCCCTTGTGACCTTCTTAGTGGCTTCCTTGTTAGGGCAATCTCTTGCCATGATATGGTTTTGATGGTGTGGCAAAGGGTTTAAGTTAGTGTGTTATGTTGATTTGATATGTGCGTTGAAGTCGTGCAGGACTTAGTAATTCGCACATGGAGTCGTGGCGAGTTTCACATTTCATCACTCGGGCCTTGAGTCGGTGAAGGATTGCTTTGCGGAAGCCGTGCGCTTGGAGCATCCGAGGGATCGCCGGACGAGAAGCTTGGAGTGAAGCCGGAGGAAGTAGACTTCGAGGCAAGAGACGCGAAGGAGCATTGCAGAGTCGTGCGCCTGATGCTACCGAGGGACGTGGCCGCGAACGAAGAGAACTTCGAAGGCGAGGGACTCCAAGGGATGAGAGTGAGCGATTGTAACCCGGGAAGGGGTAGCTCTTAGGTGAAACTTAGCCATTTGGCCAAGTGTCGGATGGGTTTTCCCGACACCAGTCGACTGCCATGTCATGGCAGTCGACTGCTTTGAGTCGATGGGTCGATCGACTGGTATAAGACCAGTTTAGTGCTTAGCGATCGCCAGATCGGGTAATGATCGATCGGCCCGATGTCGGCTGATCGCCGGAATGGCGGATCGATGGCATGCGCAGCGCACATAATGGAGTCGACTCAGTTGATCACTCGACTGATCGAGCACCAGTCGACTGATGGTGCCATCAGTCGACTGATGCCAATACCGTTGGATGGGATCCAACGTGAAAAGTGGTCGTTATTGGGCAACGGCTACGAGATCAGTCGACTGATCGAGGGCATCAGTCGACTGATCCTGTGTCAACGGGAAGAAACCCTCTTCCTCTATAAAAAGGAAGGGGGTAAGGCTTTGGGAGGCTAATGCATATACTCTAATACTCTCCCAAAGTTCCCTAAAGTTTTCCATCCTCTTACCCAAGCTTATTTTCATTATATTTGTAAGAGGAGTGTTGTTGTAAAAAGGTTACCTCCACCTAGCTTTGTGCAAAGGAGAGATCTAGTGGATAGATTGCGGAGTGATTCACCGTGGACGAATCGGACCGTGGATTAGCGGCGTAGCCGTGAACCACGTTACATCTTCGTGTTTGTATTGTCTTTGTTTTATCTTTATTTGCTTGTCTTAGTTTATTGCTTCCGCTTGCGCTAATGTTTTGTAGACAAGCAAACAAACGAGAAAATACCGACATCCAACGAACGAGGGCTATTCACCCCCCCCCTCTAGCCGGCCAATCGATCCCCAACAAGTGGTATCAGAGCGAGGTTGCTTGTCACCGGACTAACCGCCGCAACAAGCTCCTCATCAAAAATGGTCGGCTCAAACATCCACCCCACCAAAGTTTGACGGCGAATTCTCTTGGTGGAAAAAGAGAATGGAGGTATTCTTCGAAACCGATTTTGAAATATTGTTAATTATGGAAAACGGTTTTGAGTTGCCTAGGAACGAGGATGGGGAGCCATTGGAGAAATCGAGATGGAGCAAAAGACAAAGAGAGGAGTATTTGGCAAATTCAAAGGCCAAGCACCACCTCTACAATGTGCTCCCTCAACAAGAAGTAAATAGAATAGGGGAGTGCTCAAGTGCCAAAGAGATGTGGGAGAGATTGGTTGAACTTCATGAAGGCACTTCGGAAGCCAAGCTAGCAAGAAGAGATCTCCTCCGCTCCCAACTATCAAATATTAAGCTTGAAAAGGGAGAAAAGGTAACTTCCCTACACTCTAGATTTAAAGAAATATTAATTGGGCTAACGAGTGTAGGAGAAAAGCTCTCCAACCGGGATATGGTAATGAAGGCCATAGATGCCTTTCCCCGGTCCTCAAGATGGAGTTCCATGGTGGACTCATTTTACATCTCCAAGAACCTAGAAGTGAGTACCTTGGAGGAATTTTTCTCAACAATGGAGCTCCACGAAACTAGGCTTGAAGGAATACAAGAGGAGCCTAGAGTCCAAACTTCAAGGGGAGTAGCCTTGATGGCCAACAAAGGGAAAAAGAAGATGGAAATTCCCTCCTCCTCATCCGATGAAGCCTCTACCTCCTCCATGGATAGCACCGAATAAGCCTACATGGTAAGGAAGGTAAGGCGTGCATTTAAGAATCTTAGATTTGATAAATCTCATGATAGGAATAGAAGACCAAGGGGGAAGGTCATATGCTATAATTGCCAAGGAGAGGGACATATAAGGGATAATTGTTCCCTTCTAAACAAGAGCAAGGAAGAGAAGAAAAAGAAGAAAGAGAAGAGGAAGAAGAAGGGGAGCAAGAGAAAGGAAGAAGAAAAGAAGGCAAAAGGAAAAGGGAAGGCCATGGCACTCAAAGCCAAGACATGGGATGACCTTGCTTCCCCATTCTCATCCGAAGAAGAAGAGCATGTCTACTCCAACCTAGCACTAATGGCTCTTCATGATTCGGATTTCTCCTCCTCCTCCTCAAATGAAGAATCAAGCACAAGTGGGGAGAGCTCAAATGAAGGGGGAGCTTCTACATCCTCCTCATCCGAAGAAGAAGAAGAGGATATGGAAACTATGGTAACGAAAGCCTCTCCTAAGAAAATAGTTTCCATAATTTCTAGTTTAACTAAGGACTTATTTGGAATGAAAAAGAAAAATAAAAGCATGCTTAATCAAATTAAGGAATTAGAACAAAAACTAGAAAAAGCATGTTTAAATAATAATGACACCTCTTCTTGCCATGATGATGCATGCTCACATGACTATATGCCTTTGGATGTTAATGATGCATGCATAGAGGAAAATAGGGCATTAAGGGAAAAGGTAGATTATTTAACCAAAGCCCTAGAGAAATTCACAATAGGCTCCAACACATTAAATATGATCTTAGGGAGCCAAAGGGCTAGCTTCAACAAAAAAGGCCTAGGTTATAAAGAAAAGAAAAATGAAAAGGCCTACAAATGCCTAATAGCTAGGGGACAAGATAAGAAGAAGGTAATAGCTAGAAAATGGATCCCCAAGGAGTATTTAGTGAACCCAATAGGCAAGAATTTATTTTGAGTTCCAAAATCCATCCTTAAGGGTTAGATAACCCTAGGATAGTCAACAATATGGACTTGACCTATATCATATTTTGGTTGACTTAGGATGACGGGACAACATTTTTTTTTAATAGTGTTGGGTGATGATAACGTGCCCATAAATAGATAATAATGCTTAAATCATGATGATTAATGTAATTGCTATGTATGTTTGCAATCATGATTTATGATTTTGATTTTGGGCACATCATCATGAGAAATAGGTTTAAATCATGCTTTAGGTGATACTTTGTTTATTATCATCATATAATACCTAATGCATGATTATTGATTGATGAATACATTAGGTATATGATCATAATGTGAAATTAAATCATATATGTCATTATGATCATGTAGGTTGTTAGTTTGATACTTAACCTTGATAGAATTGCATGAATATATTGGTTAAGTATATACAAATACCCCCTAGGATACATCTCACTCACTATAGGCTAACTTGATTGCAAACTTAGCATGGGTGAGATATTAGGATGATACAAATGTCCACTAATGCCTATGGCATTTAGATGGTCATTTAAAGTATCAAAATAGCAATAATAGACCAATCATGGGGAAGGCTCATGTTTAATTCATAGACATATTGCCCAAAGATCATGGTTGGATATTTCATATGTTTTCAAAACAATTTCTTACCTTAAAATACATGCATTCATGTTTTGAAATAATTGGATGCAAAACTAGGTGTTAACCTTGATACTAGAATGATCAAAAACCTAGTTGTTTTTAAAGCTTTTGGATTTTTGGCAAATATCAGAAAATATAATGATTTTTCATGAAAAACTATTTTTCATTGATAGATATACTTACAAGAAATGTGTTCTCCAAATTTCATGATTTTTCGAATTTTCTGGAATTTTTAATGCATTTCTGAAATTCACCCCAGAAATCAGAAATCCCGAAAACAGCGTGTCAGTCGACTAGTAGTCTGAACCAGTCGACTGATGCCCTGAATATCAGACCAATAAAGGCTGAATTCCGATTTTAAATCAACTTGTGGTATTTCCCTCCATTATACTTGATGTCATGAGTTTATAACTTAGTGTTAATCTTTTTGATGGTGTCAAAGGGGGAGAAATAATTATGTTTAAGTTAATTATTTTAGGGGGAGAAATATATGATAGGGGAGAAAATTTGTAAGAGAGTTTCATGGATTAAGGGGGAGTTGCATGTTGCTATATCATGATTATATTTACATGCTTTACCTTAGAAAAGTTTTATCAAATGTTTTACCTAACTTAAACGGATTGTCACACATCAAAAAGGGGGAGATTGTTAGGGCAATCTCTTGCCATGATATGGTTTTGATGGTGTGGAAAAGGGTTTAAGTTAGTGTGTTATGTTGATTTGATATGTGCGTTGAAGTCGTGCAGGACTTAGTAATTCGCACATGGAGCCGTGGCGAGTTTCACATTTCATCACTCGGGCCTTGAGTCGGTGAAGGATTGTTTTGCGGAAGCTGTGCGCTTGGAGCATCCGAGGGACCGTCGGACGAGAAGCTTGGAGTGAAGCCGGAGGAAGTAGACTTCGAGGAAAGAGACGCGAAGGAGCATTGCAGAGCCGTGCGCCTGATGCTACCGAGGGGCGTGGTCGCGAACGAAGAGAACTTCGAAGGCGAAGGACTCCAAGGGATGAGAGTGAGCGATTGTAACCCGGGAAGGGGTAGCTCTTAGGTGAAACTTGGCCATTTGGCCAAGTGTCGGATGGGATTTCCCGACACCAGTCGACTGCCATGTCATGGCAGTCGACTACTTTGAGTCGATGGGTCGATCGGTCGGTGTATAAGACCAATTTAGTAGTGCTTGGTGGCGATCGTGATCGATGTCGGCGGCGATCGGCGATCGCGAGGAATGGCGGTCGGTGATAACTACATGGGCCGAGAATGGAGTCGACTCGTTGATCACTCGGGATCGAGCACCCGATCGGTGATGGTGCCATCAGTCGACTGATGCCAATACAGGTGGATGGGATCCAACGTGGAAAGTGGTCGTTATTGGGCAATGGTTACGAGATCAGTCGACTGATCGAGGACATCAGTCGACTGATCCTGTGTCAACGGGAAGAAACCCTCTTCCCCTATAAAAAGGAAGGGGGTAAGGCTTTGGGAGGCTAATACATATACTCTAATACTCTCCCAAAGTTCCCTAAAGTTTTCCATCCTCTTACCCAAGCTTATTTTCATTATATTTGTAAGAGGAGTGTTGTTGTAAAGAGGTTACCTCCACCTAGCTTTGTGCAAAGGAGAGATCTAGTGGATAGATTGCGGAGTGATTCACCGTGGACGAATCGCACCGTGGATTAGCGGCGTAGCCGTGAACCACGTTACATCTTCGTGTTTGTATTGTCTTTGTTTTATCTTTATTTGCTTGTCTTAGTTTATTGCTTCCGCTTGTGCTAACGTTTTGTAGACAAGCAAACAAACGAGAAAATACCGACATCCAATGAACGAGGGCTATTCACCCCCCCCCCTCTAGCCAGCCAATCGATCCCCAACATTCCTTAGTTTTCTTGGAAACCTCGGCTACTAGACATTTACCATGGTTAGCCTTAGGGATGACTTCTCTAGTATCCTTGGTTTTTCTAGACCTAGATTTAGTTCCATAATCAAATGGAACATTGTGGTAGGTTGGCATGACTACCTTGGACATAGACTTGTGACCCAATCCTTTCTTGTCTTTAGGTAATTCTTGCCTCATAACACCTAATTTTTTATTATTAGACCCATTAATTGAATTTTTCATTCTTCTAAGGGTCTTTTCCAATTTCTCAAGCCTTGACCTCAAGACTTGATTTTCTAATTCTAATTTTCCAATTTTCGAATTTTCATTCATCTTTTGGGAATTGTTCTTCCTAGGCATATGTCTATAATTCTTGGGATTATTGCCTAGATTTTAACTCTCTACCTTCCTATCCTTAGGTAAGGTAGTCCTAGAATTAATAGGTCTAGATGTATCCTTAGTCACATTAACATATTTAGCACCTAAACAATAAAATCTATTCCTAGCATGTTTTTGTTCATGAGCAATAGCAATAAAATTATAAGCATGCTTTCTAACATTACGTAAAGTAGGAGTATTATTTAAATTTACCTTAAGGTTTGCCTTAGCTCCCCCTACATGTGATGCTCCTCTAATTTCCTCTAATTTTAACTCTCTTATAGTGCCCTATTTTCCTACACTCAAAGCATATAATATGATTTTTAATTTTAATTTGCATGCTTGAGTTACCTTCTTGGTTTGTAGAAGAATGGTGGTTTAGTTCTTCATTTCTTTCGGATGTGGAAGTTTTTTCTTTCTCTTCCTCTGGCGTGAAAGGTCTCTCCTCCCCCTCAATCCTAGAGGTGAATGCTTCTCCATCCTCTTCTACCTCTTCCTCGGATGTTGAGCATCCCTCAACTTCCAATTCTTCATGCTCTTGAGAGGAGATGGGATTTCTTCCTCTTCGGGCTCCTTCTCTAATTGAGTTGATGATGGATCTTCATGATATTATGTCAATTTGCTCCAAAGCTCCTTGGCACCCTCATAATCTCCTAATCTACACAAAATATCATTAGGGGTTATATTAACTAAAATATTTATTACCCTTTCATTTATCTCGAAGGCTTGGGCTTGCTCTTCCATCCATCTCTTCTTCTTGAGGGGTCTTCCCTTTTTGTCTATGGGAGCTTCAAATCCCTTCATCAAGATCATCCACTCTTCGAATTTCATCAGGAAGAAGGTTTCCATCCTTGTCTTCCATTGATCAAAACCTTCTCGTCCATAGAATGCATATGGGACCAAAGTGTTGATGTCCCATCCCAATCCAAGATTTGGTTCCATCTTGCCCTCTAGCATTGCTCCCTCGGCGGTTAGTTCGTAGAAGAGCTCCTAGCTCTAATATCACTTGTTAAAGATCGATGACTATGCTAGAGGAGGGTGATTAGCTTTTTCATCGCTTCGATGGATTTCATTCATGTTCGTCTACAAAACTTGTTATGCGCAGTAAAAACAATAAAGCAATAACAAAATACGATAAACACTCACACAAGACAAGTGATATAATGTGGTTCAGAACTTAGGTTTCCTACTCTACAGGTTGAGCTTAAGTGAGCTCTAGTGATGTACACCACCACTAATAAACTCCTTCACAGTGACACACCAAAGGTGGAGAAATCTCTTACACTAGTCTTACAACAATAAGAATAAAGATACAAGCAAATACAAAGAAAATACAACAATAATGTAAAGAAAACTTTACAAAAATATCACTTTGAATGCTTTTCTTATTGGTTGCTTGGAGGAACTTGAAGGACCCTAAAATACACCATCACTTCACCTCAAATCGCCCCTAGAATCGCTGTCGAAATCCTCTCCATCGTGCTCCTTTTATGCCTCCAAGCGACCTAGATTTTTTTCTAGCAGTCGACTATCCAAAGGCACCAGTTGACTACCTACAGTGTCGTTGTCTCACAACGGACTTAATCCACATTGACATTCCAACCAACAACTACACCAGCAATAGACTACCCTTATTAGCAGTCGACTGCTGCCCAATAGTCGATTAGCCAGTCGACTACGAAAGCTTCTGTGCCCGTGTTTACCAACACCAATTGACTGTCATCCATGGCAGTCGACTATCCATGGCAAGTCAATTGGAATAACCTCCAGTTGACTTCCAAAGATACAAAGTAGCAGTCGAGCTTTCAGTCGACTACTGACCAATCAACTGGTCATAATCCCAATCGATTGCTAGAGCTGACTAGGCTCTAAGTGCTTACACACTCAACCAGTTGACTATCCAAAGCCATCAGTCGACTGGTACACCTCAACCATGAGGTTTAACCCAAATATGATCCTCTCATACTTGATAGACCACCCTTAGCCTATATCTAAGCCTTCTAGCCACCTCCATCAGTCTCACGCCTATCGGATCCCTCCAAGTCCTCCATGACTTGTTCATCCATACGTTAGTCTTCAAGTGCTTCCATCGGCTATTGTCATGCTAACTGGGTCTACTTTGCCAAGGTGCATTTAGACTTATGCCGCCAAGACAAATGCTTGGACTTTACACCGCCAAACATTAGACTTATGACACCAAGACTACAGCTTGGACTTTACGTCACCAATATCACACCCTTGGACTTCTCAATTGCCAAATATCCATACTTGGACTTTCACCGCCAAAGTTCACTTGGACTTTATGCTGTCGAGACTATGCACTTGGACTTATACAGCCAAGACTATACCTTTGGACTTTCTTTGCCACGTACCCATGATTTAGACTTTACCATTGGCAAGACCCATTCTTGGACTTTTCCTTTGCCAAGACCCATGCTTGGACTTTCCATGCCAAGACCATACTTGGACTTCTCAATTGTCAAGTACCTATGACTTTGACTTCTCAAATGCCAAGACCATTCTTGGACTTTCCATGAAAATCACATTGTCAATCATTTTGTCAAACATCAAAATACTACTTGAGTCAAACCTGGTTAATCGTGACCTGGGTCGATTGCACCAACACTTCTGTCGAGCCCTGACGAGTTGTTATCTCCTAAGGTGCTCTCAGAAACTGCTTGGTGGTATGTGTCCTACTCGGAAAACACTAAAGAAAAGTTGAGCACTTTGCGCTCCTGTGTCCCAAGCACACAAAGTGCTTTGGGTGACACTTTTCTAATGGCAACCACTCAACAGAAATCCTATTTTCAAGATTTCTCATACTATTCATCTTCTCCCTCATGAAGAATCCGTGAACAGTATTTCATGCATAAAGAAAAAGTAATCTAATCTAATGTGCTCTGATACCATTATTAGAAATAGATTACCAAAGAATAACTTAAGCATGAGTATTTATAAAGCTTGAAACACTTACAGATTTCTTCGAAGCTTCCTTGAAACTTATGGTACTGCAATCAGCTTTCTTTGTGCTTCTGAAAGAAACTTTAGATTCTTCTTACCATCTCAAAAGAAATCATAGTATAACATCAAAAAGCTTTTCTTGGTTCATAAACCAGGTCCCGACTGAGTGAATGTTCTTGACCTCGTTCCCATTTTTTTTAGGTTCTCTATTCTCCTTCTTATAACTTGGATGGATAACTCTCTTGGAGACCTTTTGTCTCCTTCCATTAAAGCCCTCTCTGTTGTGTAATATATGTGCAACCATCAAGCCTTGACTGCATAACGTATGTGCAGCCGCCAAGCCTTGGATGAGGGTGAACGGGGCTCTTAGTATTCCATCTGTTACTGAACTTATCAGTAATGATGAGTTAACTCTTACATCGCCACAATCTAGAATTTTTGTACGGGATCGGATGGTCGGCTAGAGGGGGGTGAATAGCCCTCGTTCGTTAGATGTCGGTATTTGCTCATCTTCGTCGTGTGCTTGTCTACGATTGTTGTTAGCGCAGCGGAATACTAATACAAATATGAATACCAACAACAAATACAATCACATGCAAATACACACGATATACGTGGTTCGGAACCGAACGGTTCCTACTCCACGGGCGAGCTCCTCGAGCTCTAGTTATGCGCACGGCACTAACTATAACACTCCTTTTCGACTACACGTCGGAGGTGGAGAAACCTCTCACAAGCAATTACACTAAGTAATGAAATACAAGCAATACAAAGACAAATACGAAATACACGTAAAGAATACTTTACAATGCTTGCTTTGAACCCTTTGCTTGTTGCTTGCTTTAGATGGCTCTTGAAGGTCTGGAATGCAGCAGCAATTCCCCTCCAATAGCTTCACAAAAGTCTTGGCGAAATCCTCCAACTCGAGCTCCATTTATAACCTGCATCAAGATGTTTTCGCGCCCATCAGTCGACTGCCAAAAGGCCCCAGTCGACTGCCCCTGTGTCCGTTGTCTCACAACGGCCAGATCCACGTCGGACAAGTTCCAACGGATCTCCTACCGATCGATCGCCGAGGCTAGCGATCGATCGGGTGACCTAGTAGTCGATCGCCCATCGGCTACAACGCTTCAATGCTCCCGACACTTCCATCGATCATTGCCATCCCACGGTAGTCGGCTAATTGCCGACGCTCGATTGCCCGATCCATGGCGATCGCCAAGCACCAAAACGCAGCCTTACACCAGTCGAACCCTAGTCGACTTGGACCAGTCGAACTGGCACCTATGCCAGTCGACTGCCGTCGGGCAAACCTCAAACACCAAGTTGTTTGAGCCTCCGACACTCAGTCTTAGCCACTTGGCTAAGTCCACATCCATCATGGAGTTCCCCACCGAAGCTCTCTTCCCTCGGCCTACGTCCCTCGGATGCGCCAAGCGCACGGCTTCGCAATGCCATCCTTTGCGTCTCATACCCTAGAAGTATGCTTCCCTTTGGGCTCACTCCATTCGCTCCCCGTCCGGCGGTCCCTCGGATGCACCAAGCGCACGGCTTCGCAATGTCATCCTTCACCGACTCAAGGACCCCGAGCCTAGTGAACTTACCAAGTCCTCAAGACTTCCCACTTGCACCAAGCGCACGGATTCGAAATGCATTTCTCACCAAGCACCAAGCGCACGGCTTTGCAATGCTTTGGATTTCCCATGCCAAGCACCAAGCGCACGGCTTCGCAATGCTTTGGACTTTCCCATGCCAAGGCTTCCCCCTTGGACTTCCACACCAAGCTCCATGCTTGGATTTTCCATGCCAACCCCATGTTGGACTTTCCCATGACAATCCCATGTCATGAGTTTTGTCTATCATCAAAATACCATCAAGGTACTGCTCGAGTCAAACTCGAATCAACCTGGGCCGATTGCACCAACAATCTCCCCCTTTTTGATGATTGACAAAACTAACATCTCAAGTCTACCAATTCTCCCATATTGGCAATTCTCATATCCCAATGAGAATTCCAACGAACCCTAATTGGTAACTTGGTAACTTCTCCCCCTTTTTGACATTACATCAAAAAGGTCCTCCCCAAGGGAATGAATGTCTCATATCCCAATGAGATCTTACAATCTCTCCCTTGAAGGAACACATGCCTACAATCTTTCTAGTGATCCCATATCACTTAAAGAGAGGCAACCCAATTTCCTCCCATGAGGAAATACACATCCATCTTCCCATGATGGATACCTCCCCCTAGAGGCTTGCTCCCCCTTGACCATTGTACCAACAATGTCCTTGGAGAGTTCCTAAGCCAATAGGAACATTAACCAAATCAAAATTAAGGCAAAGTTCAACAATGAACTCTCTTCCACCTTAAAGTTGATACTCACCCTCAACCCAACTCCTAATCCATATCCGATGGATTTCCACCCTCTCTAATGCTCTCCCAAGCATATCCTAGGGTTAGGAGTGGTTAGGGAACCAAAACATGCTGAACATGGGCCTAACCAATAAGATTTACCGAAATCGGCTTAGGCGGTCGTGAAATCAAATCGTCATTTGCCACTATCGATCATTGCCATCCATGGCGGTCATTGATCTTCATTCTGTCTTGACATTCGAAATGACTTTCCGAAATTCATAATTAAATATACATAAGTTGATAAATATTGAAATTTGGTATGTATATAACTTATCACAAACATTATGGGTGAAAAATATTGGAAAATTATTTTACCCACTAAATTAGGAGATTGATACAAAGTTCAAAAGTTTAGAAAAACTTCAATAAAGAGCCCTCTTTGTATCATCCCATTCAATGGTGATAGCTATCAAAAGATAGACTTCACCAAGGTTTTTCAAAATGTTTTTCAAACTTTTATTTTCTTTTTCCTAAACATCTCACCAATATCTAGATGTGTAAGACACATACAAGTCAAAGTTTTGTGAGATGTGGGTTTTTATTCTTTAAATGGTCTCATGAATATTTCTAGGCAATATTATTTGATTCCCATCAAATCATGCCATAGTCCTTAATTTCAAGCATGATGATGATTATGGCATAGATATGATATAAGATAGAAACATATGCCAATATCATGATGTCATGGCATGTGAATGATAACTAAGCATTCATGACATCCAAACATAACTTTAAACATGATCATGACATTTTTATAGATAAAATGAAAATGATGTCATGACATGGCAAGGCAAACAAAGCATGGCAAGAAAAATATACTAAGGTATAAAATACCTAAGTGTTAAAATTAATTTGCCATTTCTAGGGATTAAATTTACTTTGCCTTAATACCATTAATTTCCCTAGTGTGTCAAAAACCCAAAATGGCACACCATGACTTATATGACCTAATTGTGCCAATTTAAATCATTTTTAACTTCTCAAGCATAATGGCACATCCTAATGTGTCAACTCTACTATGGTTAGGTTAATTACCCATCCACTTAAGGTTGACACACCCTAACCCATTTAGCGTGAATCGATCACGCTCTTAGGAACCCAATATCTATTGGAGCTCCTTGGGTTAACAAGATATTCTCTAGGGATAACTTCCCTAGATACCTTCCTAATGACCCTTTTAGGCTTTGAAGCCTTAGTCAAATGGGTCTTACTTGGGTCAACTCTAGAGGTGACTCCTCCATTGACCTTCTTAGTGGCTTTCTTGGTTTTTCTTGAGTCCTTAGCCACTAAGCACACACCATGGCTAGACTTAGGGATGGCTTCCCTATTAACCTTGGTTTTACTAGACCTAGATATTGTCCCATAATTAAATGGAACATTATGGTAGGACATAGGTTTGTGACCCAAACCCTTCTTGCCCTTAGATAGTTCTTGTTTCCTAGGCCTTGATTTTTGTGTATTTGACCCTTGAACCGAATTTTTGATTATTGCTAGGGTCTTTTCCAATTTTTCTAGCCTTGACCTCAAGGCTTGGTTTTCTAACTCTAATTTTCCCAATTTTGAATTTTCATTTATCTTTTGGGAAATGTTTTTCCTTTTAGGCATATGCCTAGATTTCTTGGGATTAACACCCAAGTTTTCTTCAATTCTCCTAATTGTCTCCCTAGGTAATATAGGTCTAGTGTTTTGGGTCCTAGATTTGTCCTTAGTTATATGAACACGCTTGGCACCTAGACAATACACCTTATTATTTCTCTTAGCATGCTTTTCATTGATAATTGCAAGAGAACTAAAATAGTTTTTAGCATGCTTTTTGACTTTAGGAATTGAAAGTGCATTAACAAAATTTACCTTAGGGTTAGCTTTAGAAGCTCCCCCTACATGAATTACACCTTCTTGCCCTTTCTTCCTTCCCCTAGAGCATTGGCTTCGATAGTGTCCCTTTTGATCGCACTTAAAGCACACAATGTGCTCTTTGCTCTTGATTTTGGGAACACCGGCATCATTTGACTTTGGGTTAACTTTTGGTGTCGATGCCTTCTTCTTAGCCAATTTAGGGCATTTGCTCTTGTAATGCCCTTTCTCCCTACACTCAAAGCATATTATGTGATTTTTATTTAAAATTACAACACTTGAGTTACCTAGGGAGGTGGTGGAGGCCTCTTCACTTCTTCCGGAGGTAGATGCTTCATCTTGATCTTTCTCCGGAGTAGAAACCCTTTCCTCCCCCTCAATGCTAGAGGTGGAGGTCTCCACCAAATCATCCACATCTTCAAAAATGGATGGTGATTCTTCTTCGGTATTCTCCTCTACTTGTGCCGATTGGGAATTTTCTTGGAATTTCATTACCTTATTCCATAATTCCCTTGCATCCCTATAATCACCTAATCTAGACCAAATAGTGTTAGGTAACAAATCACTAATCAACTTGATTACCTTGAGATTTGTCTTGAAGTCTTTGATTTGGTCTTGGGTCCATTTTGACTTTTCAATTGGCTTGTTGTATTTGTCCCTAGGCATTTCAAAGCCATTTTCTATAATAATCATAAAGTCAAAATCGGTTTCTAGGTATACCTCCATTTTTCTTCTCCACCATAAAAAGTCTCCTTCGAATTTTGGTGGTTGAAGGTTGTAGCCGGTCATCTTGAATTGCTCTCGCGGCGGTTAGTCCTTGAAGAGCGACCTCGGCTCTGATACCACTTGTACGGGATCGGATGGCCGGCTAGAGGGGGGTGAATAGCCCTCGTTCGTTGGATGTCGGTATTTTCTCGTCTTCGTCGTGTGCTTGTCTACGATTGTTGTTAGCGCAGCGGAATACTAATACAAATATGAATACCAACAACAAATACAATCACATGCAAATACACACGATATACGTGGTTCGGAACCGAACGGTTCCTACTCCACGGGTGAGCTCCTCGAGCTCTAGTTATGCGCACGACACTAACTATAACACTCCTTTTCGACTACACGTCGGAGGTGGAGAAACCTCTCACAAGCAATTACACTAAGTAATGAAATACAAGCAATACAAAGACAAATACGAAATACACGTAAAGAACACTTTACAATGCTTGCTTTGAACCCTTTGCTTGTTGCTTGCTTTAGATGGCTCTTGAAGGTCTGGAATGCAGCAGCAATTCCCCTCCAATAGCTTCACAAAAGTCTTGGCGAAATCCTCCAACTCGAGCTCCATTTATAACCTGCATCAAGCTGTTTTCGCGCCCATCAGTCGACTGCCAAAAGGCCCCAGTCGACTGCCCCTGTGTCCGTTGTCTCACAACGGCCAGATCCACGTCGGACAAGTTCCAACGGATCTCCTACCGATCGCTGCGGTGGCGGTCGGTGATCGTGACCTAATAGTTATTTGCCCGATCGGCTACGGAGCATTTGTGCTCGACACTTCCATCGATCATTGTCATCCCACAGCGATCATTGCGTGTCGCATCGATCATTGCGATCCATGGCGATCAACCGCCAAGCCAAGCGCAACCTTACACCAGTCGAACCCTAGTCGACTTGGACCAGTCGAACTGGCACCTATGCCAGTCGACTGCCGTCGGGCAAACCTCAAACACCAAGTTGCTTGAGCCTCCGACACTCAGTCTTAGCCACTTGGCTAAGTCCACATCCCTCATGGAGTTCCCCACCGAAGCTCTCTTCCCTCGGCCTACGTCCCTCGGATGCGCCAAGCGCACGGCTTTGCAACGCCATCCTTCGCATCTCATACCCTAAAAGTATGCTTCCCTTTGGGCTCACTCCATTCGCTCCCCGTCCGGCGGTCCCTCGGATGCACCAAGCGCACGGCTTCGCAATGTCATCCTTCACCGACTCAAGGACCCCGAGCCTAGTGAACTTACCAAGTCCTCAAGACTTCCCACATGCACCAAGCGCACGGCTTCGCAATGCATTTCTCACCAAGCACCAAGCGCACGGCTTCGCAATGCTTTGGATTTCCCATGCCAAGCACCAAGCGCATGGCTTCGCAATGCCATGGACTTTCCCATGCCAAGGCTTCCCATGCCAAGGCTTCCCCCTTGGACTTCCACACCAAGCTCCATGCTTGGATTTTCCATGCCAACCCCATGTTGGACTTTCCCATGACAATCCCATGTCATGAGTTTTGTCTATCATCAAAATACCATCAAGGTACTGCTCGAGTCAAACTCGAATCAACCTGGGCCGATTGCACCAACAATTTTATCTTTAAAGAAACTGCTTGGTGAATCCAAAGCTAAGTCTAAATTTAACCTAGGGTTTAAACCCTAATTTTTAAAACTCATGCCTAAATATATACCCTACCTAAACCTATCCATACCCTTATCCTTAGTCCAAAAAATTTCAACCCTAAATAATTTTAACTAAATATTTGCTTGACTATTTACTCTTCTTACCAAAGTACTTGAAAAGGTAACTTTTCAATTTTGGAGATCTACTTTCATGGCTTAGCAGCAAGGTTACAATATTTCTCATCCTCTCATTTTCGAAGGAAATAACTTTACCTATTGAAAAGAAAGGATGAAGTATTATCTCATGAACGAAATTGACAATTGCATTGTGATTAAAACATGCTTCATTCTGTCAAGAGATGGCAATGGTCAACTATTGAGCTTTAAGAAGTGGACCAATGATATTAAGAAAAGAAGCTCAAGCTAGTGTAAGAGCTACCACAACATTGCAGTGTGGGCTAACTTAAGAGCAACTAAGCAAATTAGAGTCATTCCAAAGTGCTAAGGAGCTTTGGGAGAAGCTAATTGGGCTATATCAAGGAATTATAGACTTCAAAGTAGTCAAAAGAAATCTTCAAATCAATAAGTCAATTACATGACATGTTTAAGGAGATACTAAATAGGCTACACTCACATGGTGAATAGGTTGCTTGATCAAGTACGCCTTAAGAGCATTTCCAAAGACAAAACTTTATAGGTATCCATGGTGGATGCATATAAAGTATTCAGGGACTTATTTTTAGTCAAATTAGATGAATTTTTTTTGTGAATTTAAACTTCATGAACAACTAACATTAGTTAATTGGAGAAAGGTATAATTTTAGTTGCATATAGCTCAAAGTCAATTCAAGTTAAATTCAAAGATGATATATGAGTTAAAATTTGAGTTAGTCAGAATTTGGTGATGAAAATTTATCATCATAGATTTTCAATGTTGTCAAAAGAATAATTAAGAGAAAAATTTACAAAAATAGGAATTAAAAAAGAATTCTAGAAGAAAAATAAAAGGGAAGTCAGATACTATCATTATAACAAAAAGAGTCACTTAAAATCAAAGTCTCCCCAACTTAAAGAATTAGAAAAAAGAAAAATCAAAAGGAAGAAGTCAAGGAAAGCACTCAAAGCTACTTGGGATGAGATATCAAAGTTTGAGTCAAACACAAAGCAAATCAACTACTTTGCCTTGGTAGTAGAAGCATCAACACAAGAGACTGAAGAGTCAAGCTCAAGTTTAGAGTGAAAATTAGAAAACTTGACCAATGACTTTGATGAGTCAAGTGATGAGATAAAAAATCCACTTATTGAAAAGTTGTATGATAATATTAACTATTTGACTAAATCTTTAGCTAAATCTAAGTCTAGGATCAAGTTTTTTTTAAGGAGGCCAAAAACCTTAAGGAGAAGACTTGTGTTGAATCCTCAATTGAGAAACTTCAAAATGAAACTCCAAATCAAGTGTCGCAACTTGAGGAAAAAAATTTCATTTTGAAAGCTTAAGTTGAAGAGTTAAAAATCTTGTTAGATAAATTTTTATTGGGATTAAAATACTTAAATATGATGCTTGAATCCAAACGAGTTGTGTATAACAAGATTGAACTTGGATTTAATCAAAATCATCATGTCTCTTATTTATTTTTAGTTAATAGAAATCATCATGCTAAAACTAGAAAACCTTAGGTGTCTGTCTTGCATGATTAATGAGATTGGAACTAAATGTTTCTGGGTCCCTAAATCATGTATTAATTTTGTGAATATACCTTGAACTTAAGTCTACCCCTGATTTATTCTTGCAATAATTTAGGGAGAGTTAGTGTTGTTTAAATTTTTAGTATAGGAGTTAGTTATTTTGTACTCCTCAAATTTAATGTTTATTCAAACTTTATTTTTATTTTATATTTTTTTAAAATTTATTTATGTTCAAAGTTTTTTACTTTATTTTCATTCCTTAGACTTAGCCTAGGTCTCATCTTAGAATTACATGAGTCTATAGACCTAGAAGCCTTTGCATCTTACGAATACAACAAGACTAACTGTTTATGTATTTTTCTACATAGATGAGTCTAAGATGTTAGGATTCTTCCAAATACTTAAGTCTGTGATAAGAATTACAAACATAGATTATATAATGTGATCAATCTCTTGAAGACTTGTATCTTATTGACATTAAGTTGAAATAGAAACATTATGACATGTTGTACTAGTCTTGGCCAAATTTATGAACTTAATCTTAACTTACATTTGACTTGATCTTAGTTGATTTATTTGACTTACCTTACCTTTCATATCTTACTTGATATTTTCCTTATCTTTTGTATTTTACTTGATATATGACTTAGTAGATTTATTTAACTTGACTTATCTTTCTTAGTTACTTGGAGGTTGACTTATTAACTTGAAAGTTGATTATTTACCTAAAACTTGATTTACTTATAAGTTGACATAGTTTATTTAGCAAATTGCCTTATCTTATTTGAAAGTGGACTGAGTTTATCTATCAACTTGCTGAAAGTTGATTTACCTCATTTTTTTTCTTATCTTAGTTAACTATATTTGGGAGTAAACTTGTTTAATTAAAAAGTTAACTTAGTTGGACTTAACATGACCAAGTAATAACAAATTTTTGACTTCATGCATAACTAGTTGTTAACTTATGCTTGTATACTTATTTTTGACTTAGTAAATGAGTTGAAATGCTTTTGATATGTTCAAGTTTACCCATTGAATTCATTTTAACTTTAACATACTTGTCTTTACATGTAAGAATTTTTTATGCCTTGTTTTGATGTATGTTGAAGGGGGAGAAATTGAAAAAACATAAGTAAATTTAAAGTTAAGGGAGAAGAAAATAAGAGAAGATAAAATTTTCTAATCCTTTATTAAGGGGGAGAGTGCATTCATTCATTTTTTTTCTTCTAAGTTCAAACAAGTTATTGCACATAAAAAGGGGGAGATTATTGATGTTGGGCTCACCATAAGATTGAACTTATGTTTTAATATACAAAATAGGGTTTAAAGATAGGGTATTTTATGATCTAATTAATATGTCAAGTATGCAAGTGTAGAAGCTTAATCGGTGAAGTCCAAAAGTATTTTCTAATAAAGTGGTCATGTGACCAAGGAAAACTTGGAGTGACCAAATAGGTGAAGTCCAAAAGAATTCTCATAAAATGGTTAGATGACCAAGGCAAATCCTGCATGTCCAAGCAAAGGTAAGTCCAAGAGGTTCTAAGTAAGGTAAGCTCGAGTGATTTTCTATTCCATAAATAGTGAGAGAGTGTAACTATTTTTGAGGATATGGTATAACTTGAGCTAAGCATTACCTTGCCATAAGTCAAAGGTGAGACAACTAAGTTGTTGCATAGATATACTTGTGTTATTCACTTTATATTATAGGAACTCATGTTAGATCAGATCGACCGTATCAAATGGATATGAGTGCCCTTATTGGATCTAGACACTCAAAGGTCCAAGTGACTAGATGGCATCCAAGCGATTGGAGTTCAGGTCAAGATCACATCTAGATACATGATTACATGGAAAATCTTATCTTAGAAACTATGAATTGAGGATCCACGGTGTTTTGCCACATCATCACCCAAGCGACCGAAAGGAGATCGAGTGACTAGAGTCAGATAAAGAACAGCTTATTTGGACTGATCGGATGCCAACGAAGTTCTGCTACGTAAACATTTGGGTGCCTAAAAAGTGGTTGGAGTTGGATATGAACTAGAAGAGTCGAACTGGATTGAGGTCGAACTAGGAGTGCCAAGAAGAACTTCCAGGTGCCCAAATCAAGTCTATAAAAGAAAAAAAATCTACAACTTTTCATCATCAATAATGTTGGTGCAATTGGCCCAGGTCACGATTGACCAGACTCGAGTAGTATTTTGATGTTTGACAAAATGATTGACAATGTGATTGTCATGGGAAGTCCAAGAATGGTCATAGCATTTGAGAAGTCCAAGTCATGTGTACTTGGCAAGGATAAAGTCCAAGTCATGGGTACTTGGTAATTGGTAAAGTCTAAGTTATGGGTACTTAGCATGAGAAGTCCAAGTCATGTGTACTTAGAAATAGTAAAGTCCAAGTCATGGGTACTTGGCAATGGAAAGTCCAAAGGTATAGTCTTGGTGGCATAAGTCCAAGTGTGTATTCTTGGCGACGTAAAGTATGGATGCTTGGCAATTGGAAAGTCCAAGGGTGTGATATGGGCGGTGTAAAGTCCAAGTTGTAGTCTTGGTGGTATAAGTCCAATGCTTGGCGGCGTAAAGTCCAAGCGTTTGTCTTGGTGGTGTAAGTCCAAATGTACCTTGGCAAAGTAAACCTGGCTAGCATGACAATAGCTGATGGAAGCACCTGAAGGCTAGCATACGGACGAACAAGTCATGGAGGACTTAGAGGGATCCTATAGGCATGAGGCTGATGGAGATGACTAGAAGGCTTAGGTCTAGGCTAAGGGTGGTCTATCAAGTATGAGGGGATCATACTTAAGTTAAACCTCATGTTTGAGGTTTATCAGTTGATTGGGGTTATGGATCAGTCGATTGATCGAGTGTTTGACACTTGGCAGCTTAGTTGACTCGGTGTAGTTGACTGAAATTATGCCCCAGTCGACTGGTCGGGGAGTCGACGGAGGCTCGACTGCTGATATGTGTCTCTGGCAATCAACTGCTAGGATTTAGCAATCGACTGCTAGGGTTTGACAATCGACTAATTTAAGCGGACACAAGCACAGAAGCTTTGGTAGTCGACTGGCCAGTCGACTACTAGGCATCAATCGATTGTTGGTAAGGGTAGTCAACTGATGTGGTATCTGTTGGAGTTTTTCCAACATATATTGAGTCGTTGTGAGACAATGACACTATGAGCAGTCGACTAATGTCTTTTGTAAGTTGACTGCTAGGTGCGAAATCAACTCGATGAAGGTTATAAAAGGAGCTCGAGATGGAGGATTTTGCCTCAGTTTTTGGAGAGATTTTGAAAGGGAATTGCTGCTACATTCCAGACCTTCAAGAGCAATCCAAAACAAGCAACAACCAAGGCAATCAAAGCACTCTCTTGTAAAGTTTTTCTTTGCATTTCATTTGTATTCTTGTAGTTGATTGTATCTTGTTGTTGTATTACTATTGTAATCACTTGTACGAGGTTTCTCCACCTCCGATGTGTTGTCAAGAAGGAGAAGATTTAGCAGTGTTGTCCATCACTAGAGCTCACTTAAGCTCAACCCATGGAGTAGAAACTCTATGTTCTGAACCACGTTATATCACTTATGTCGTGCTTATGAATTTGTATTCTTGTTGTGTATTTGTTTCTATTTCTATATATTCTGCTGCGCTAACAAGTATTGTAGACGAACACGAAAGATCGAATTCCAAGAGACAAGTGAAAATGTTATTCACCCCCCCCCTAGTGATGTCATCATTCCTAACAAGTGGTATTAGAGTGGGCCACTCTTCAAGGATTAACAACTGAGGGAGCAAAGCGCTAGAGAAGAAGAAGATGAAGTTTCAAGAAAAATTGGGTGATGATGTCACAGTTCTGCCTACCTTCGATCGTGAAAATTTTGAATATTGGAAAAGTAGAATAATGTATTTTCTTATGTGTGATTATGATAATTAGATTAGCATTATAGTAGAGTTTGATGCTCTGAAGGATGAAAAGCAAAAAATACTCAAGAAGAAGAAGTGGAGCAAGGAGCAAATCCGATATTTCAACATAAATAATAAGGTAACAAGTATATTTATTAATGTGTTACTTAACGATATTTTGGAAAAGTTAGGCGAGTTTAAGGATGCTAAGGAACTATGGAGTAAGCTAGCTAAGCTCAATGAAGAACCCTGAATGACTCAAGAAATAGAGGAGGCCAAGGAACAAGAATGCTCAACAGTCCAAAGTGGAGATGATAATGAGACCGAAGAAGCAATTACATCATCCTCACAAGAGCTTGAAGAATCGAAAGTTCAGAGATGCACAACATCCGAGGAAGAGGCAGAAGAATTGGAGGAAGCCTCCACCTCTAGAATTGAGGAGGAGGAAAGACAATCCCTCACACCGGAACAAGAAGAGTCATCTACATCCGAGAGAAGTGAAGATCATGACCTAGGTAACTCAAGAATAATAATTAAAAATAAAAATAATATTACATGTTCTGAGTGTAGGGAGAATGGGCATTACAAGAGTAAGTGTCCAAAGCGGGTTAAGAAGACAGCAAAAGTTGTGGCAAAGACCAAGGAGACCGGAGCCCTCACTAGGAAGAGCAAGGAGCACATAGTGTGCTTCAAATGCCAACAACGAGGACACTATTGGACCCAATGTCCTAGGGGGAGTCATTCCAAGAAGGACAAGAGAGGAGCTACAAATGTAGACAGAGCTTCTAATGCAAACCCTAAGGTATCATTTATTAATGGACCTTTAAGTTTTAGTATCAAGAAGAATGCTAGGAATAATTTTAATATTTTTGTTATTGTTCATAATAATCATAAAAAGTATGCTAGTAGTAATAAATATTTTTGCTTATGTGCTAAGTATGATAATCCTACGTCTAAGGATAATTCAAGATCTAGCCCACCTAAGAAAATCAACAATCTAGGCAATAATCCCAAGAATTATACACATATATCTAGGAAGAACAATTCCCAAAAGATAAATAAAAATTCAAAAATTGGGAAATTAGAATTAGAAAATCAAGCCTTAAGAGCAAGGCTTGAGAAATTGGAAAAGACCCTTAGAAAAATGACAAATTAAATTAATGGGTCTAATGATCAAAATTTAGGATCTAGGAGGCAAGAGTCTTCTAAGGATAAGAAAGGTTTGGGTCACAAGCCTAAGTCCAAGGAGGTTATGTCAACCTATCATAGCATTCCATTTGACTATGAAGCCACCCATAGGTCTAGGAAAATCAAGGTTACTAGGGAAGTCATCCCTAAGGTTAACCATGGTAAGTGTCAAGTGACTAAGACTTCGAAGAAGTCTAGGAAAGTCACTAACAAGGTCACAAGGAGAATTACCCCTAGAGTTGACCTTAACAAGACCCTAATGACCAAAGCTTTAAAGCCTAGAAGGGTCATTAGGAAGGTACTAAGGAAAGTTATCCCTAGTGAGTACCTAGTAAATCGAAGGAACTCCAATAGGTATTGGGTTCCTAGGAGCGTAATTCCCTCACGCTAAATGGGTTAGGGTGTGTCAACTTGAATTGATAAGGTAGTTAACTTAACCATAGCAAAGTTGGCACATTAGGTCATTTCCAAAGTTATGTGATACATTGGAAATGAGATAATAATTGTGATCCTAAGAAATTTAGGATTTGCTAATAGAATTGAAGAAGATTTAAAAATTGATCAAAATTTACACAATTGGGGTAAAGGTATGATGTGCCAAAAAGGTTGAGGATTTGACACACTCAAAGGGTTTAATTGTCATTATGTCAAATTTGGTATTTGGCATAATCCTAGATAATGAAAATTAGAATTATGGCTTAGATAATCTTGTTGCACTTCATACACTTGTCATGCTTCATATGTCATATCGTTTGTTTTCATGAAAGGTGTGTTTGTGATGTATCACATCTCACAAAAATATAAGGCTTACCTTGATTGTGCATTTCGATATCTAGAAAGGGTGAGATGCTAAGAATTAAACTTTTGGCTATTAATGCTTGTGAAAATAGAATAAAATGTCAAAACACATTAACAAATACACAAATACAAGCATAATATTGGTATAATCGGTACACATGCGACAAACGCCCAAAATGCAACAAAAATGATTTAAACAAATCAATCCTCAAAAATTTTAGTCGAATATTCAGATATCAGTCAACTGAAGTTACTATAGCACGACATAGAGAGTTGAGCAGTCAACTGCTAGTGTTGTAACACAGCTACAGAAAGGCAAGCAGTCGACTACTGAGGGGTAACAGTAGACTGATGGCCGCAATTTTATAACCTCGAACCCTAACGGTTCAGCTTCTTCACATGAACCCTCTCCTCTATAACTCTTGCCCTCTTCCTGTCCAAGCTTATCCGGTAATTTTGGCCTTCGATAAGCCCTAAATCTCCAAACCTAGGCTTTGTACACTACTCTTTCTCACTATCAAGCTAATGGAAACCCTTTCCTCTTCCTATTTTCACCGATTTGAGCAAACAAGGTTTTTAGGCTCAAGGGATCATTTCCGACTGTCCTTCTCCGGTGTTCTTGTGCTTCGTTTGCGGTCTACAACCTTGTTGGAGGATCGTGGCCCGACTAGAAGAGGGGTTGAATAACCAAATTTGTGCTCGATGGAATTCGTTCATCTTAATTGTCTACAATAGTGGGTAGCACAGCGGAATAATGAAATAAAAAACAATTAAGCTAAAACAAAGATAAAGAAAGAAGAGCAATGCTAACAAAGAGATGTAACATAGTTCACAACCCTTACTGCTAGTCCACGAACGATTTGAAAGGTGAATCACTCCCTCAAATCAATCCACTAATCTCTCCTTGAGCTCAAGACAAGGTGGAGGTAAGCTATTTACACAAAAGCCTCCCTATTACAATAAGATTGAGATAAAAATAAGGAATAGGAAGTTAGAAACGTTTAGGGCACTTCGAGAGCACTTAGGAGTGGAAGCATTAACCTCTCCAAGTCACCCAAGCCTTCTTTTTATAGAGAAGAAAGGTTTCTTCCTGTTGGATATGCAGCAGTCGACTGCTGCATACCAACAGTCTGTCGCTTCGGAGGCTCATTGACTCCCATGTCCCCGGATTAAAATTTTCACTAATGAAAGAATTAATCCGGATGGGATGAGCTTCCTTAGCACAACCTATTCGTCGTCATGCTAACAACTTGAGTGGTCGCTTGAACAAACTAGTTGTTCAAGCAACACAACTCTTCTAGTTGGTTAGCCGCGGAAGAGACGACGGACGGATCGCCGGTTTTTGTGTTTGTCTTCGGGGTCCATGATTATACAATATATTTACTAATTCACACATGCATAATCAAAACATAAAAGAACAAGCTCAGATCTGTAAATAAAGTTAAAATAACTTTATACCTCATGATCTTCTACCGTATGTCCTATCCTTCTCGTGGACGATGTTTGGACGAAGATCCTCCACGAGTAGAAGCCTTCTAGATCGCTTTCTTCTCTACCTTGTCCGCTGCGAACAAAGAGAAGAACTTACAAATACCTTTCCTATCTAGAACCGGCCACCAAATTAGGGAATTTGGTGCAACCGCCAGCCAAGGAGCAATTGGATGAGTCACCGGCCAACTTGAAGAGGAGTTGCCGCCGGCCACCAAGGAGAAGGGGAGGAGGAAGAGCACCGGCCACCAATGGAAGGAGAACCGACGGCCAAGGAAGAAGGGAGAGACCTCTAGGATGGGCTCCGGCCAAGGAATGACAAAAAGAGATGGGCGCCGGCAATCAACAAGAAGAAAGGAGGTTGCCGCCCACTTTGCTCCAAACCCTAGCCGCCCAAAACCCTAGCCGCCCAAAACCCTAACTCCAATTCGAAAAACAATCTAATGTCGCCCAAGCCTAAGCCCCCTATTTATAGAATTAGGCTTAAGCCTTCTTTAATCTCCACCGTTGGATCTAGGGATTTAATCTCCACCGTCGGATCTAGGGTTTTATCCCAACCATCGGATCTAGGGTTTTATCCCAACCGTCGGATCTAGGATTTCATCCCAACCGTCGGATCTAAGGTTTCATCCCAACCGTCGGATCTAGGGTTTTATCCCAACCGTCGGATCTAGGGATTTAATCCCAACCGTCGATTCTAGGGTTTCATCCTAACCATCGGATCTAGGGATTTAATCCCAACCGTTGGTTCTAGGGTTTCATCCAACCATCGGATCTAGGGATTTAATCCCAACCGTTGGTTCTAGGTTTTGTTTTACATTCTTGGATCTAGACTTCACAAGGATTATATTAGGCTACGATAGGGACCATAAGGAGGAGTTGGATCTTGGCCACCCGATGGATCGGAACCACACAAACTTGATCCATCAATGATGTTCCATTCCACTAGAGGATCATCATTGAACTACCTCACCAACCCCCATAAATTAATATGGGCTCCATATATTATTTGTACACTTATCTACCCGTGTTTAAGATATCGAATGTTCATCAATTAATTGATTTACTGACCATCAATTAATTAACATCTAACTCCTCGAGTAGTACCACTCAACCTTATCATCATGTTGACTAAGTCAACCAGCTGGATTTACATGATGAACCTTATGAGCTCTTCAAGGGGACATCATCAACCTAATATATAGGACACGGTTTCCTCCTATAATCAACGGCACACCATGTAAATAATATTATTTCCCAACTTACCGGGCATATTGATTTAATCCATCTAAATCTCACCCACTGATAAATCAAAGAAATAAATACTAAGTACATGTGCCCATTATTATATCGGGATTAAGAGCATGTACAACATAATATCAGAGGTCCGATTCAATTATGTAGTCAGTACTAAATTGAATCACCTCTATGTCGGTCCTACTCAATACACCTAAGTGTACTAGTGTAACTCTATGTTCAAGATAAAACAATACCAAGCTACACTACAACCATGCCAATGGTTTGTCCAAAACCATCTTGGTTGTGAGCCTCTACTTATATTTTACAAGGGACTGATAACATGATCTTCTGTGCCACACCAAGCACCATGTTATCTACAATGTAAAATATTAGACAATATGCACATATATAATGAATATATAAAATGCAAACAATGATCATGTGATTCTTATTTCAAAATAAAATGTTCATACAAAAAGAGCTAGGCTTTCAGTATACATTCCAACAATCTCCCACTTATACTAAAAGACTATGTCGTCATCACTCTGCCATACATCTGATCCCCATGTCCTCCACATGCCTATCAAACGCTTTCGCTGGAAGGGCCTTAGTGAATGGATCCGCCAGGTTATCCTCTGATGCAATCTTGGCGACAGCAACTTCTCCTCGCTTTACGATCTCTCGTATAAGGTGGTACTTGCACTCTATGTGTTTACTCGCCTTATGGGCTCGTGGTTCCTTCGAGTTTGCAACTGCACCACTGTTATCACAATAAATTGTGATAGTTCTGGGCAAACCAGGAATCACATCCAAGTCCATCAAGAAGTTCCTGAGCCATACAACTTCCTTGGCTGCCTCAGAGGCTGCCACATACTCAGCTTCCATGGTAGAGTCCGCCATGCATTTCTGCTTGACACTCCTCCATACTATGGCTCCACCTCCAAAAGTAAACACAAACCCCGAGGTAGACTTACTCTTGTCCCTATCTGATTGGAAATCCGAATCTGTGTAACCCACAGGGACTAATTGATCTGCCCGGTAAACCAGCATATAATCTCTAGTCCTTCTCAGGTACTTCAATATATGCTTTACCGCAGTCCAATGTCCCTGTCCAGGATTACTCTGATATCTGCTAACCATGCCCACGGCAAAGCAGATATCCGGTCTCGTACATAGCATGGCATACATAAGGCTTCCTACTGTCGAAGCATAAGGAACCGCCTTCATGTCCTCTATCTCCTTTGATGTTTTGGGACACATCTCTTTAGATAAAGGAACTCCATGCCTAAAAGGTAGAAAACCTTTCTTGGAGTTCTGCATGCTAAAACGAGCAAGGATAGTGTCAATATATGAAGCTTGAGATAAGCACAACATCTTTTTCTTGCGATCCCTTATAACTTTGATCCCAAGGATGTGTCCCACTTCTCCCAAGTCCTTCATGTCAAACTGTTTGGATAACCATACCCTTATGTCTGATAACACTTTGATATTGTTGCCAACTAACAAAATGTCATCTACGTATAGTACAAGAAACACCACTATGTTTCCGTCACATCTCTTGTATACACAAGGCTCATCCGGACTTTGAATAAATCCATATGACTGGATTACCTCATCAAAGTGGATGTTCCAAGATCTAGAAGCTTGCTTCAATCCATAAATGGACCGATTAAGCTTACATACAAGATTCTCTTTGCCTTTAGCAATGAATCCCTCTGGTTGCCGCATATAGATGTTCTCCTCAAGACTTCCGTTAAGGAAAGCTGTCTTGACATCCATCTGCCATATCTCATAATCCATATGAGCAGCTATAGATAAGAGAATCCGGATAGACTTAAGCATAGCTACCGGCAAAAAGGTCTCCTCATAATCGATACCCTCTTTCTGAGTATACCCTTTCGCAACAAGCCTAGCTTTGAAGGTCTCAACCTTCCCGTCTACTCCTCTCTTTCTCTTGTAGATCCACTTGCATCCAATGGTTTTTACACCATCGGGTGGCTCTACTAGCTCCCAGACCTGATTAGAATCCATAGATTCTATCTTTGAATTCATCGCTCTTTGCCAAGATACCGCATCTCTATCTTGGATTGCCTCGTCATATGTCCAGGGATCAGGTTCATGTTCACCAGGGACTAAGTCCGAAGACTCTCCCAAAAACATGAATCTGTCGGGTTGTCTAACAACTCTCCCACTACGACGAGGTGCCTCCTGTGTATACTCTATGACACGTGGTGTAGTGACTTGTGGTGTCTCCTCTTGTACTTGTGGTACTGAAGTCGGGACTTCCCCTGCCAACTCCTCAAGAACAATCCTACTCTTGGGCTTGTGGTTCATTACATAATCCTCCTCTAGAAATCTGGCATTCGTGCTAACGATCACCCTCTAATCTCTAGGATTATAAAATAAACCACCTTTCGTTCCCTTAGGGTAGCCAACAAACATGCATACTTCTGTACGAGGTTCTAACTTACCAGCATCAGCCTTCAGCACATGTGCTGGACTCCCCCATATCCGAATATGTCTTAGACTAGGCTTTCACCCAGTCCACAATTCTACAGGGGTAGAAGGTACTGATTTGGATGGAACCAAGTTCAGAGTATACATTGCCGTATCCAGTGCATACCCCCAGAAAGAAACAGGTAACTCAGAATAACTCATCATCGATCTGACCATCTCCATAAGAGTCCTATTCCTTCGCTCCGCTACACTATTCTGCTGGGGTGTGCCAGGTGCGGACAATTGGGATTGAATCCCAGCCTCTGATAAGTAACTCCTAAACTCTCCCAAGAGGTACTCGCCACCACGATCAGATCGTAATGTCTTGATACTTTTACCTTGATGGTTCTCCACATCAGCCTTGAATTCTTTGAACATGTCAAAGCATTCAGACTTGCGGCGCATCAAGTAAATGTATCCACATCTTGAATAATCGTCTATAAAAGAAACAAAATATTCAAAACCACCTCTTGCCTGGATAGACATAGGACCGCACAAATCAGAATGAACCAATTCTAACACATCTTTGGCTTTATACCCCTTGGCCTTGAAAGGTCTCTTGGTCATTTTACCTTCCAAGCAAGATTCGCAGGTTGGGAGATCCTCCACCACTAATGAACCTAAAGGTCCATCAGCTATCAACCTTTGAATTCTGCTTAGGTTAATATGACCAAGCCTTAGATGCCAAAGATATGCTTGGTTCATTTGCGAAGGTTCTTTTCTCTTATTAGACTTAGAAGATGAGTTATTCACTTCTATATGCATCGTGGGAGCTTTTGGTTCAAGAGTATACAAATTGCCAACCAATGTACCTAAACAGATAATCTCTCTATTTCTTTTTATAACAACTCTGTCATTAAAAGAAATATAATATCCATCCATAAACAATTTAGAAACTGAAATCAAATTCTTTCTAAATGTAGGTACATAAAGACAATTTCTCAAAACCAAAACTTTATTTCTATCAAACGATAAATAAACGTCTCCCACTGCAATAGCCGCTACCTTTGTAGCATTGCCCATGTAGACGGTAATTTCTCATTCAGCTAGTCGTCGGGTTTCCTGGAACCCCTGCAAAGAATTGCAGACATGATCAGTGGCTCCCGTATCTACACACCAGGTACCGGTAGATAACACCACTAAACATGTTTCAATGACTAAGGCAGAAGATATACCTTTGTTCTGCTTTAGGAAGGGGAAGTCTTTCTTCCCATGTCCAGTCTATCTACAAGTGAAGCACTTGCCTTTCGACTTCTTCACTCCCTGAGATCCTCCCACCACCTTTGCTCTACCTTGTTTCTTCTTCTTCTTGCCTTTCGGCTTAGAAGTAGAAACCTTCTGAGCAACCATGGCTTCCTGCCTAGCAGCTCGATTCTGGTATCCAAAAAATTCCTTTTCCCCAGAATCATCTGCAGGCCTAGGAGGACACTCATCGATAGTTAAGACACTATCCAAATTTCTTTTCCAATCATTATTATTTGGGTACAGTAAGTTTGTTTCCTTTAGCATCATAGTAAGTGGGTTGAAAGCCATTTGAAAATCCTAAGAATCACAATGATCAAAATATTAGATTTCAAATATTATTGATTCCTCAAAACAATAAAATTCCGAAATCAACCAACACCTCAAAACACCGAGAATTTCGTATGCCACTCTGTGTGGACGTATACGAATTCTTCATTTGTAAGAGGAGGTTTTACCCATTAATTTTATTATCTTGTTAACCTTACTTTTTGACAAATAAAATTAATAGTTGGTTCCTCTTTGGCCCTACAAATAAAAGCAGTGACTCCTATGGGGAGGATACTTTTATTTGCATCTAAGTGTGCACCATTACATGATACTAAGGGAATTATTTTGGATTATGTGCCTTACCTCTGTGGAAGTACACATGCTCCTAGATAATTTTCTATAACCATTATTTGACCTAGTGATCCGTAAACAAACCCGTCCTCAGGGAGGAAGGCACTCAGAGCCGACACACAAGTTTGTTGCATCACACGTCAAATTGTAATGGAGGCCGCGGGAATTAATTAAAATGTCCCTCTCCCACTTAGTAAATTGCAAATGAGGAATTTTAAATCATACACAACATGCATATAAAATAAATAAGCAATAAATATGGAAAAAAAACAGAATTTTTCCAACTATTATGGCAATGTCCTCCAATATGCATCCCGTCGTGTCGCCACCTTGTCCGCTCCATCTTTTCCCGTGCGCAAGTCACCAAAGAGTTCCGAGTCGAGATAAAACATTTTAATTTACATCCATCGATCCTATACTCCACGAAGGAGTGTACAAAAAATCTAGATCGAAAGTAAACTAAAATGAGCGGCTAAACAATGTCATATTTAATTACAAAAATTAAATACTAATCTAGCCTCGTCAACCCCGAGGATTCAAATAATAAATTTTTACACACATCCATTCACATACACACACATGGCCATAATAGTCGGATCTTATGCCTGCAACCAAAGAGTTAAATTACGCATATCCTACTATTATCCGACACATATAATATATGAAAAATGCATAAAAAATTAACCGAATCCTAAACACACAAAACTGGAAACCTTGGCTCTGATAACACTTGAAGGATGTCGCTTCGGAGGCTCATTGGCTCCCATGTCCCCGGATTAAAATTTTCACTAATGAAAGAATTAATCCGGATGGGATGAGCTTCCTTAGCACAACCTATTCGTCGTCGTGCTAACAACTTGAGTGGTCGCTTGAACAAACTAGTTGTTCAAGCAACACAACTCTTCTAGTTGGTTAGCCACGGAAGAGACGACGGACGGATCGCCGGTTTTTGTGTTTGTCTTCGGGGTCCATGATTATACAATATATTTACTAATTCACACATGCATAATCAAAACATAAAAGAACAAGCTTAGATCTGTAAATAAAGTTAAAATAACTTTATACCTCACGATCTTCTACCGTATGTCCTATCCTTCTCGTGGACGACGTGTGGACGAAGATCCTCCACGAGTAGAAGCCTTCTAGATCGCTTTCTTCTCTACCTTGTCCGCTGCGAACAAAGAGAAGAACTTACAAATACCTTTCCTATCTAGAACCGGCCACCAAATTAGGGAATTTGGTGCAACCGCAGGCCAAGGAGCAATTGGATGAATCGTCGGGCAACTTGAAGAGGAGTTGTCGCCGGCCACCAAGGAGAAGGGGAGGAGGAAGAGCACCGGCCACCAATGGAAGGAGAACCGCCGGCAAAGGAAGAAGGGAGAGACCTCTAGGATGGGCGCCGGCCAAGGAATGACAAAAAGAGATGGGCGCCGGCAATCAACAAGAAGAAAGGAGGTTGCCGCCCACTTTGCTCCAAACCCTAGCCGCCCAAAACCCTAGCCGCCCAAAACCCTAACTCCAATTCAAAAAACAATCTAATGCCGCCCAAGCCAAAGCCCCCTATTTATAGAATTAGGCTTAAGACTCCTTTAATCTCCACCGTCGGATCTAGGGATTTAATCTCCACCGTCGGATCTAGGGTTTTATCCCAACCGTTGGATCTAGGGTTTAATCCCAACCGTCGGATCTAGGATTTCATCCCAACCGTCGGATCTAAGGTTTCATCCCAACCTTCGGATCTAGGGTTTTATCCCAACCGTCAGATCTAGGGATTTAATCCCAACCGTCGATTCTAGGGTTTCATCCTAACCATCGGATCTAGGGATTTAATCCCAACCGTTGGTTCTAGGGTTTCATCCAACCATCGGATCTAGGGATTTAATCCCAACCGTTGGTTCTAGGTTTTGTTTTACATTCTTGGATCTAGACTTCACAAGGATAATATTAGGCTACGATAGGGACCATAAGGAGGAGTTGGATCTTGGCCACCCGATGGATCGGAACCACACAAACTTGATCCATCAATGATGTTCCATTCCACTAGAGGATTATCATTGAACTACCTCACCAACCCCCATAAATTAATATGGGCTCCATATATTATTTGTACATTTATCTCCCCGTGTTTAAGATATCGAATGTCCATCAATTAATTGATTTACTGACCATCAATTAATTAACATCTAACTCCTCGAGTAGTACCACTCAACCTTATCATCATGTTGACTAAGTCAACCAGCTGGGTTTACATGATGAACCTTATGAGCTCCTCAAGGGGACATCATCAACCTAATATATAGGACACGGTTTCCTCCTATAATCAACGGCACACCATGTAAATAATATTATTTCCCAACTTACCGGGCATATTGATTTAATCCATCTAAATCTCACCCACTGATAAATCAAAGAAATAAATACTAAGTACATGTGCCCATTATTATATCGGGATTAAGAGCATGTACAACATAATATCCGAGGTCCGATTCAATTATGTAGTCAGTACTAAATTGAATCACCTCTATGTCGGTCCTACTCAATACACCTAAGTGTACTAGTTTAACTCTATGTTCAAGATAAAACAATACCAAGCTACATTACAACCATGCCAATGGTTTGTCCAAAACCATCTTGGTTGTGAGCCTCTACTTATATTTTACAAGGGACTGATAACATGATCTTCTGTGCCACACCAAGCACCATGTTATCTACAATGTAAAATATTAGACAATATGCACATATATAATGAATATATAAAATGCAAACAATGATCATGTGATTCTTATTTCAAAATAAAATGTTCATACAAAAAGAGCTAGGCTTTCAGTATACATTCCAACACAGTCGACTGTTGCTGTAGCCGTTGTCTCACAACGACATCATCCACATTGGCATCCCAACCAATGGATAGCCAATCAGTCGATTGATGCCCGTGCAATCGAGCCCCTAGTCAAGCTGCCTCACTTTTGTGGTCATTTCCACCTATAGCAATCGACTTCCATCCCATGACAGTCGACTGATAGCCGCAAAATTCTAGTTGACACCAGTCAACTAGTAGTCGACTCAAAGAAATCGACTGATAACTATATCAGTCGATTGTTGTCGGGTAAAACCTCAAACAATAAAGTGTTTAAGAATCCGATCGTCGGGTAAAATCTCAAACCACATGTTTGAGCATCCGACAATTTCAATCGTCGGGTAAAACCTCAAACACATGTTTGAACTGTTAGTGCATATAAGATCCACATATCTCCACAATGGTATGATATTGTCCACTTTGGGTCTAAGCCCTCATGGTTTTATTTTTGGGCTTTACCCAAAAGGCCTCATACCAATGGAGATATCTTTTTTCTTATAAGCACATGATCTTTTCCATGTCTTACCAATGTGGGACTTTGATTGTATTCCCCATACTCCCAACAATCCCCCCCTCAAACGAAGGACCACATTGGGCCCCCCCCAAGCCTATCCCTCCTCGAAGGATTTTCTCTGCTTGATGTCCGATCTTCAACCCACCAGGACTTCCTGTCAGTTGTTCGGTCCCCCCGACCCAACTAGACTTCCTTCCTGATGTCTGGTTCTCTTGATCCGGACGTGGGAGCTCAACTTCCTTCGTTCGAGGTTCATGGCTTGACATGGACCATGGCTCTGATACCAATTGTTGGATCGAAAGTGTCGCTAGAGGGGGGGGGGGTGAATAGCGATACGATGTCGTTAAAAAACTTTTGCAATAAGTACAAAGCAAGACGCG
This sequence comes from Wurfbainia villosa, assembly GCA_025175895.1. Lineage (NCBI taxonomy): Eukaryota > Viridiplantae > Streptophyta > Magnoliopsida > Zingiberales > Zingiberaceae > Wurfbainia > Wurfbainia villosa. The sequence continues at coordinate 27,710,234 of CM045992.1, read as the reverse complement.
AGTGCACAGCGGACATATCAAGTAGACAAGATATTTTTACGTGGTTCACAATCTTTCGATTGCTAATCCACGGCCCTAGTGATCCTTGATCACGTACGGAGGGCAATTCACTAAAACCACTCCTCCTCGTTGGAGGTAGGAGCAACGATTACAAAAAGAAATCAAGGCAAAGGGACACTCCCCCTTTCCTTGTTACGATTAAAGCACAAAGACAATTTAAAGAAGTAGAACTTAAATAAATATACCGACAACTCTTATAAGTAGAAGATGTAGCTTTCGTTGTCGGCGGCACTTCGTCGTAGCAAATGTGAGTAGTAGTAGCGGCGTTACGACGGCGTGTTGAGAGCTCTTGAATTCTTGTAATTTGCTTGGCTTGAACATGTCTATTTATGGATATTGATCTATGAATTTAGACATAGGTAGTATCCAAGGTGAGGTTCTTATCCCCCAAGACTTGTTCATCCACATCCTTTGCGCCAACTCAAGGATGAGGTGTTTCATCCAACCACCTTGTGCCACCTCCAACCTCCTTGTGCGCCAACTCAAGGATGAGGTGTTTCATCCAACCACCTTGTGCCACCTCCAACCTCCTTGTGCGCCAACTCAAGGATGAGGTGTTTCATCCAACCACCTTGTGCCACCTCCAACCTCCTTGGGCGCCAACTTGAGGATGAGGTGTTTCATCCAACCACCTTGTGCCACCTCCAACCTCCTTGGGCGCCAACTTGTTGGAGCCATTCAACTTGTGCCACATCATGGGAGCCAACCATCTTGTGCCAACTCACCTTATTTTGGGCGTCCACCACAAGGAAGCTTGGTGATGGTTTGGATGTCCACCTTGATGCCACATCACCCTTTGTACCAAAACACGAGTCAAGTCCAAATTCACCCCTTGAAATTGAGCTCTTCTCGAGGTCGGAACTTGACTAGCAGTTGTAGTCAAAGGGTTTTGACCGCATGATACAAGTTAGCTTAAAATATAAAGTACGATGGTTCTAACCATCTGATCTCGACCTAGACCTTCCATTGGAGGTATTGGGTCGGATCTACGCTTAACGACCTTGCTTCGCTTTCACACGAGCTTACCTTGTAGCCTCGCTTCCGGTCTTCACCCGAGTACCTCGGCTTCCTCCGAAGTCCCTCTGGCGTTGCCCGACCACCTCGGTTCCCACCGGGTGTCGCAGACCTTCCGCTCAACTTTAGCATTTCTGCACACTTAATTGAGCTCGTAAGATAACAAATATACCCTTAACTATTGAGCCTTTTGCCATAATCAAAATACCGGTTCGACTTTGGTGCCCACTGCACCAACATGAACATCCGACACTTGACTTTAGCCATTCGGCCAAGTTCATCTAACTTGAGCTACCCCATCCCGGGTTACAATCACTCAATCTCTCATCTCCCATAGAGTCCCTCACCGAAGCTCTCTTCGTCCGGCCTACACCCCTCGGATGCACTAAGCCCACAGCTTCTCTCATTCCATCCTTCACGTCTTTCCCTAAAGTTTGCTTCCTTTGGCTTCACTCCATTTGCTCCTCGTCTGGCGGTCCCTCGAATACACCAAGCTCACAGCTTCTCCCTGTGCCATCCTTCACCAACTCAAGGACCCGAGCCATGAGATGATGAACTCGCCAATGCTTCATCAAGATAACCATATATGATTTACTAAGTCCTAAACAACTTAAACACACATATCAAATCATATAAATACCCTAATTTAAATCCATTGCCACACACATCAAAACCAATAACATCTTGGGTTGATTTCCCTAACAATCTCTCCTTTTAGATGTGTGACAATATATTTAAGTTAGGTAAAACATTCAAAAACACTTAAAGAAAGTGAGAATGTAAATCAAACATGGATATCAAAACTTCCCCTTAACACCTGCAAACTCCCCCTTAAATCATGCTCTAATCATGATTAACTTAAACTCTAACACTTCTCCCCCTTTGATACCATCAAAAACATCATACATATATTACTCAGCATGGCATCAATTTCTAAGGGAATAAAAATACCAAAGTCTGACAGAAAAACACTCAAAATAGGTTGTTGTGCCCATGCACAGTTCCAGCAGTTGACTGGTCCAGAGCACTAGTTGGCTGGCACCTAATAACTTCGATTTCTAATTTCTGAAGCCAACTTCAGAAATGCATTAAAAATTCACAAAAATTCAAAAAATCAGGAAATTTGAGGAACACATTTCTTATGAGTTCCTTTAACATGGAAAAATGATTTTTTCATAAAAAATGCATCAGATTTTCAAACATTTGGTAAAAACTCAGAAGCTTTAAAATCTTCAATTTTTGTATCAACTTGAAAGTCTATTTTTTCCTTGGAATGTTTAAATGCATGAACTTAAAGTTTTCAAAACATGAAATGTTTTTAAATCATTAAAAATATGTCCATGAATTAAACATATGCTTTGTCCATAGTTGGTCTATGATTGCTATGTTAAGATACAACTAATGACTGATCAAAATGCCATAGGCATTTGTGAATCATTTGTATCATCCTAACATTTCAACCATTGCTATATTTTCAATCAAGTTAGTCTTATAGTGGGTTGTGAGATGTAGCTAAAGGTATTTATATTTAACCAAAAATTTGCATGCAATACTACCAAGGTTAAGTAATATCCAACATGATCACACGTCAAATATTATCACCCAACATCATCATAAGTCAACCATGTAATAAGATATGAAATAAGTTCAAGTATGATTGACTATCCTAGGTTTTTCTAACCTTTAAGGATTGACTTGGGAATCCAATATAGATTCTTTCTAATAGGGTTCACCAAGTATTCCTTAGGGATCCATTTCCTAGCTACCATTTGTCACGCCCGCCCTTTTCGGGACCCTAAATGTCCGGAGAGGCGGCGCGTGACGCGACCGTACATACATTTCATACAGCGGAAGACTTTATATATACTTCTTAGTTCTTACAGTGGAAGACTTTAGACCTAAATACTTTTTTTTTCTTTTAAAACATAATCATGCATTAACACTTCTTCTTAACATAGAGTATGTTTCATAGCATGCATAGATACTTCTTACTTCTTCTTTACTTCTTCTTATCAACATAAAGCATGCATCATATATTTATAGATACTTAGTGCTTAGTAGGTTCATAACATCATCGTCATAGGGAGACATAAGTAAAGACATCCATAGACATCATCATCATAGGTAACATGTATAAATAGACTTAACGGATCTTCTCCACCATTCCACTACCACACACATTGGCCCCTCCTGCTGCTCCCTTTAGTTTATCCATCCCTTACCCTTATCTGCCGTATGAGGGAAAGATAAACTATAAGCACATAGGCTTAGTAAGATCCTGTCCTACTCACAAAAACCATACATCATCATTAATCATGGCTTGTAGCATTTATAACATATAATCAATATAACATGTAACATACATGGTGTCATCAACTTAACATGTAGCATAAGTAACATAAGTGAATATAGCATGGATCATCCCTAACTTAGTAGCATAACATGAATATATACTTAATCAGCATAATATGCATCATATGTAACTTAGTAACATAAACATCATAGCGTACCATCGAACATAACATGTAACGTATACATCATGACATATCATTCAACATAACATGTAACTTAAACATTATGGCATATCATCTAACATAACATGTAACTTAAACATTATGGCATATCATCTAACATAACATGTAACTTAAACATTATGGCATATCATCTAACATAACATGTAACTTAAACATTATGGCATATCATCAAACATAACATGTAACTTAAACATTATGGCATATCATCTAACATAACATGTAACTTAAACATTATGGCATATCATCAAACATAACATGCAAACTTAACATCATAGCATATCATCAAACATAACATGCGTCGTATATTTATCATAAGCATGTAAACATAACAATCAACAGGTAAACATATGCAAGATGCTTTTGAAAACATATATGTTAGGTACGTAAATATAAATCTCAACATATTTGGGCCCGACATTGTACCACTTCTTCATTATCATAGCGCGCATCCCTAAATAGGCCCGAGGTAGCAAGTCTCGAACCTAATAGGTTTCTAGGCCCGAGTCTTATTCCATCGACCTAGGGGCAATCGTCATAGCGTAGAAGCCCATCCTAGGCCCGAGTCTCACTCCATCGACCTAAGGCATCTTGGAGCCCATCCCGTACTAGGCCCGAGTCTTATTCCATCGACCTAGGGGCAATCATACATAGAAGCCCATCCTAGGCCCGAGTCTTATTCCATCGACCTAGGGCATCTTAGGAGCCCATCCCTTCTTGGACCTTGTTAAGGTCTTGGTACAAGCCATGCAGAAGGTAAAATACTTATATGCTTAATTTATAACATAGCTTATTTCATTTCTTGGCAAACATAGCATACTTGATTTCATAACACATCATGCTTCATTTCATGAACATATCTTCTTTCATTTCATAACATAGCATACTTCATTTCATAACATATCATACTTCGTTTCATCATCATATCATATTCATTTTGTGAACATATCATTTTGTTTCATTCCGTAGTCTTATCGCATTCCATTTCTTAATATTAGATATCACATACACATAGGCATGGCATAAGACATGGCATCAAGAGTAAGTAAATACTAACTAAGGCATGGTATCTTCACCTAGCATTATTTAAGATCACAAGTCATCATAAATTCACTCAAACACAAGGCACATGTTAACCTAATTCATTTAGCATGGAAACAACTTCATAAGCACATAGAGTTTGAATTAAAACTTCATCTATTCCCCAAAACATAGGTTGGCCGAATGGTTCATGTAGAGTTTTTAGGGTTAATCTTTAACCTAAATTTATTTACATACTAAACAACATTATATGCATACCAATCATGGTATGAAACTTCATTGAACATAATAACCAAGGGTGGCCAAATGGCCCTTATAGGCTTTTTAGGGATTAGACTTTTAACTAATTCAATTAACATACATATGCATACACTTCATGGTGTAAACTTCATTGAAACACAAGGAAACAAGAAACAACCAAGGGTGGCCGAATGGCCCTTATAGGCTTCTTAGGGTTCTTGTCACCTAACATTCATTCATGAGCATTATAACCTAGCATAGCATCATTAGGGACATTTTCATGCAACCCTAACCCTAATTCCCTAGGGTGGCCGAAACACATAAGGGCTCAACTAGGGTTCTTGTTACCCAAACATTCATTCATGAGCATTATAATCTAGCATAGCATCATTAGGGACATTTTCATGCAACCCTAACCCTAATTACCTAGGGTGGCCGAAACACATAAGGGGCTCAACTAGGGTTCTTGTTACCCAAACATTCATTCATGAGCATTATAACCTAGCATAGCATCATTAGGGACATTTTCATGCAACCCTAACCCTAATTACCTAGGGTGGCCGAAACACATAAGGGGCTCAACTAGGGTTCTTGTTACCCAAACATTCATTCATGAGCATTATAATCTAGCATAGCATCATTAGGGACATTTTCATGCAACCCTAACCCTAATTACCTAGGGTGGCCGAAACACATAAAGGCTCAACTAGGGTTATCTTTTGGTCCTAATCCATTTTAAATCCTAACTACATCATATAGTGAATAAAACATAGCATGTGACTTCATGGAAAACCCTAATCCTAGCTTGACCGAATAGGTCTTGGTGGCCATTAGGGCTAGCTGCCTTTTAACCAAACCTCTTTTCCCATCTTAGCATCATCATATACTTCCTAAACATAGATTACAACTTCATTGATAAACCAAAACATGCTCGGCCGGATATAACATATAGGTTGTTCAAACATTCAATCGAAACTACTCGTATGCAGGTGAGGGATACTTACATCCTTCGCTTTGCTTTGGGTGGGGAAGATGACCTAAGGAAGACCAACACCTAGCCTTCTCTTGCTTGATGGGGTTCGGCCAAGGGGTGGAAAGGAGAGGGAGAGCTCTAGGATTTCGGTGAGAAGAAGGAAAGAAGAGAGGAAGTGACCAAATTCAATCTTCCCTCTTCTTTATAAAGGGGAGGAAGAGAAGTTCCTCTTTTCTTTTCTATGCCTCTTCATTTACCCTTAGTCCTACTTATCTATAGTTTCCCCTCTTCCTTAATCATATAATCCTATTGGGCTTCTGGTTAGTGGGTGCATCTATAGGGCTTGGCTATCTCTAGAGGTTTGGGGTTCAATTCCTAGGTCTTGCATCTCTTATTGGCTTATTTTTCTTTTATTTTGAAAAAGGCCCACATAAAGCCCATTATCATCAAGCCAAAAATTCTTGTAAAATTGCTAGGAATTTTACGTGCGTTACACCATTGTGGTTTTTGATTGCCCCCTAGTAATTAGACAATGGTAGGCCTTTACATTTTTAGATCCCTTATATCCTAAGCCCTTTTTATTGAAACTTGCCCTTTGACTCCCAATGATCATATTTAAGGCTTTTGAGCCTATGGTGAATTTTTCAAGGGCTTTAGTAAGATAATCTACCTTTTCCCTTAAAACCTTATTTTCTTCTAAGCATGAATCATTTAAATTAGAAGAAGCATCATTAACATGTGAACATGTTTTTTCAAGTTTTTCTTCTAGATTTCTAATTTCATTTTGCATGCATTTATTATTCTTTTTGGTCCTAAAAAAATCCTTAGTTAAATTTGAAATCATAGAAATTATATCTTGAGAGGGTAATTTCTTTACCTCACTTAACCAATCTTCTTCTTCCGAATCCGAGGTAGATGCTCCCCCTACACTTGAGCTTTCCTCCTCACTTGTGCTTCCTTCTTCTTGCTCGGAGGAGGTAAAGGCTATGTCATCTATTCCCATGAGCGCAAAGTGGGAGACGATTTCTTCTTCCTCTGATGAAGATGAATCATCCCACGTAGCTTTTAGGTTCTGGGGTTTTGATTTTTCCTCCTTCGACTTCTTCTCTTCTTTCTTCTTGCCTTTCTTCTTGTCATCCTTCTTTCTTTCTTCCTTCTTGTTCATGAGAGGACACTCATCTCTCATGTGTCCTTCTCCTTGGCAATTATAGCAAATGACCTTTCTTCTTCCCCTCCTATCATTAGATTTGTTAAATTTAAAACTCTTTAAAGCACATCTTACCTTTCTTACCATATATACTTCTTCATCAGTGTTCATGGAGGAAGATGATTCATCATCCAATGAAGGTGGTGTAGTCTCCTTTTTCTTTCCCTTATTCGGCACTAGTGCCACTCCCCTTGATTGAGTTATTGTCTCTTCCACTATACCTTCAAGTCTAGTTTTGTGAAGCTCCATAATAGAGAAAAATTCTTCTAGAGTACTAACCTCTAGATTTCTTGAGATGTAGAATGAATCCACTATGGAGCTCCATTTTGATGACTGGGGAATGCATCAATTGCCTTCATGATCATATCTTTATTAGAGAGCTTCTCCCCTACACTCGATAAACCGTTAATGATCTCCTTAAATCTAGAATGCAAAGATAGTGTCTTTTCTCCTTTATCTAGCTTAATTTTATTTAGTTGAGATTGGAGGTCCCTTCTTGCTAACTTAGCTTCGGAAGTGCCTTCATGAAGCTCCACTAGCTTCTCCCACATCTCCTTGGCACTTGAGCACTCTCCAATTCGAAATCGCTTTCCATGATTAGCATGATATCGAAGTCGGTTTTGAAAAATACCTCCATTCTCTTTTTCCACCAAGCGAAGTCCCCTTCGAATTTAGGTGGGGTGGATGTTCATGTTGGCCATCTTTCGACTTGCTTGTTGTGGCGATGAGTCCGTCGACAAGATCCTCGCTCTTATACTATTTGTTGGAGGATCGTGGCCCGGCTAGAAGGGGGTTGAAAAGCCAAATTCGTGCTCAATGGAATTCATTCGTCTTAATCGTCTATAATAGTGGTTAGTGTAGTGGAATAATGAAATCAAAGACAATTAAGCTAAAATAAAGATAAAGAAAGAAGAGCAATGCTAACAAAGAAATGTAATGTGGTTCACAACCCTTGCCGCTAGTCCACAGATGATTCGTAAGGCGAATCACTCCCTCAAATCAATCCACTAATCTCTCCTTTAGATCAAGACAAGGTGGAGGTAACCTCTTTACACAAAACTCACCCTCTTACTGTTGGTGCAGGGGCACTAGATAATCGAACCTGTGTTTTGATTATGGCAAAGACACAAAGTTAAGTTTATATTGTTATCTCACGAGCTAAATCAAGTGTGCAGAAAAGTACTAAAGCTGGAGCTGAAGGCTAGCGACACCCGGAGGAAGCCGTGGTGGTCGGGCGACACTTGAGTGAATTCGGAGGGAGCCGAAGGAATTGAGTGGAAGGCCGGAAGCGAGAGCTACTATCGAGGTGAGCTCGTGTGAGTGAGAGATTGTAAGGTCGTGTCCTCTTTACGGGGATGACCGTAGGTGGCGATTCGACTAAGACTTCCTGTGGAAGGTCTAGGTCGAGATCGGACGGTTAGAAACCGTCGTATTTATCATTTTCCGAGCTAATCTCTTACTGCAGGAAGTGGCGGTGACGATCATTCTTGGACATTGGGCGGATCGCTATCGGTTGGTGATGAGATGCATCGATCGATATCATCGATCGATGAGAGGCATCGATCGGTGATGGCGGCGATTCGACCTTTGTGCTAGGTCAAAGCGGATAACGTTTGACGCGCCAGCGATAAAATTTAGAAAAATTCATGATCCATTCCAAAGAAATAGGAGACAATTTCAGAGCCCAAAGTCTATAAAAGGAGGGGAGGATTCCACTCCAAAACATCATCAATTATTCATCAAGTGCTCCTACAACGCCAACGCTTCAACACCGTCATAACGCCGACGAGCGACAACCTCGGATCTTCTTCGATATTTTGATATTATATTCTGTATTCTTATCTTCATAACGAGGTGAGGTAGGCTTGTTGCCTCATCCTCGTGTATTCGGTTTTTGTAATCGTTGTCTCCTACCTCCAACGAGGAGGAGACGTTTTAGTGCTTTGCCCTCCGTACGCGGTCTAGGACCGATAGGGCCTTGGAGTAGCAACCGCTGGGTTGTGAACCAAGTAAAATAAACGTGTTCATTTATTTTCCGCTGTGCTTACTTTGCGTCTTGAACGAACGAAAAAGAAAAGATTTACGATCGCTATTCACCCCCCCTCTAGCGACGCTTCTCGATCCAACAATTGGTATCAGAGCGGGGGCGCTAAGATTTGGTGAAACCACCAATCTAGCACGTTTTGGTTTTCTTTTCGTATTTTTCGATTCGTATATTTCTTAGGTTTTGTTTCCCGCACTACTAATCCAAGACCAAGTCTTGGTACATAGTTTTTTGGTTGTGTTTTTGCTAGTACTAATCTCCTTCGGAGTACCTCACGATCAAACGAGCATAACTTTTGCTACAAGTGGACTCACGAAACGATCTACCCACCAAATCGAAGCTCTCTGAAAGATCTACACTTTTTACGGGGGGTTTACCCCCGTAACAAGCTGTTTCCAGCCCCAAAATCCAGCGTTTAGTACCCTTTCGGGGACATCGAAGGTCGTAAGTTTCAAATTTTTTTAGTTTTTTATCCTCCTTATTTATTTCTGTTTTTTTTCTATTATTTCCCGCATTACTAATCCAAGACCAAGTCTTGGAATTCTCTTTGGTTTTTATTTGTGTTTTTGCAAGATACTTAATGGCTCACATTGAGGGATATAGCACCACCCGACCTCCGTTCTTTAACGGAGATGATTTCCGTTATTGGAAAGGTCGGATGGAGTGTTTCTTGAAAACACAAGTCGAGACTTGGATAATAATCCAAACTGGCTTTGCTTTACCCACCAATGATCAAGGAGAGCCCTTGGATTTCAACAAGTGGACAAATGCAACCAAGAGGCAAATCGAAGCCGATGCAAGAGCAACCCAAATATTGCAATGCGGCTTGTCCAAGGAGGAACTCAACCGCATCGGACCATTCATTAGTGCCAAGGACCTATGGAATAAATTAATTGAGCTACACGAAGGAACGTCCGATGCTAAGGTATGTAAACGTGACCTTCTTTTCAATAAGTTGTATAACCTCAAGATGCAGGAACACGAGACGGCAATGCAACTACACGCCCGCGTCCAGGACATTGTCAACGGCCTACACACCATCGGACACAAGGTCGAAAACCGTGACCTACTAAGGTACGTTCTTAATTCATTTCCTAGGACTACCTTGTGGGCATCCATGGTCGATGCCTACAAGGTCTCTAAGGACCTATCGAAGCTTAGGTTAGATGAATTATTTTCCGAGTTTGAACTTCACGAGCAAACTAACATGATCCGGGCCGAGAGAGGTATTGCTCTACTTGCAGGACAAAGAAGCAAGCCACCTACTAGGCAAGTAGATGAACTCGAACCCGAAGACGAATCCGAATCCGAAGAGGAGGCCATAATAGTCAACATTGTGCAGAGAATAGTTCGACAAGAAAGAAGGAAATTGAAGAATGAGAACCAAAAGAAAAAGGGAGCAAGGAAAGCCTTCCATGCAACTTGGGACAACAGAGATGACATAGCTTACATGGCAAGAACGGAGGAGTCCGAGTCAGAATCCGAAGCCGAGTCCAACTACAACTCCGACTCCGACCCCGAAGATTATTTCGAGAGAAAACTCAAAGCCGGACCAAAGGGAAAGTTAAGGTTGATTTCTCTTTAATTAGTACACTTTACAAAGACAATTAAACTGCTTAATAGGAAATTAACTAAGTCCGAGTCTAGGGTTGAGTCGTTACTTGAGGAGGTTGAAACCCTCAAGCAAGAGGCTACTCTAACCTCTTCAACTAGTCAAGTTCAAGAGAGAAACTCAACCCAAATTGAAAAACTTGAGAAGGAGAATTCTCTCTTGAAAGACCAAGTTCAAGAGGTCGAGGCTAGGTTGGAAAAGTTCATGTTGGGATCTAAGAACCTTAACCGACTACTTGGAACCCAAAGAGCCGTGTACAACAAAGCCGGACTCGGATTTAAGTCAAAGACTACGAATAGGTCTTATATGTCTATCGTAAATCGTAGTCATCAAAGAGTCCAAGCATGGGTCCCAAAGGTTTTATTAAATTCACATATTAGGACTAATAAGTATTGGATTCCTCAGGATCAAGTTCATTATTTGAATAGACCTTATTGGTTCAATGGTCTAGGGAGAGCTAACACTAAAATAGTATACCCGCTTACTTAGCAAAACCATTGCATGCTTAGAATTTCATTAACTTGTGAACTTACTTAGAATCGTACATAACCAACTAAAATCCTTGAAAGATTGAGCCTCGGGAGCCTCTTTTCATAAATAACTAGTTAGTCAACTCTTGATAATATAGTATCGTGGACGCCACGAGATGATAGTACGTTAGGGAGACAAAGTCTCGTGTATTCGAGCTAGATAAGGCGTATCTAGCTTGGTGCACTTGACCGAGTGGAACTAGCTGAAGCTACCTCGCCGTATCCTAAACTAGTTAGACCATGAAGTAACCCTAAGTGACTTAAGTGATATTTTCTTGAATTTGGCTTTGTCTAAGGAAGTGGTCGTTGTTCCGATCAAAGAAGGCCCCTGTGCCTCGCCACGACCTGGAAGCCAGTTTCTCGAAAAGTTACTTAACGATCTAAAGGTTAAATCTGAATCTAACCCAAGGTTGACTATCTTTAATCAATTTAAAATCATCTCACAAAACATATAAGCCTTCCTGGAGCTGAAGGCTAGCGACACCCGGAGGAAGCCGTGGTGGTCGGGCGACACTTGAGTGAATTCGGAGGGAGCCGAAGGAATTGAGTGGAAGGCCGGAAGCGAGAGCTACTATCGAGGTGAGCTCATGTGAGTGAGAGATTGTAAGGTCGTGTCCTCTTTACGGGGATGACCGTAGGCGGCGATTCGACTAAGACTTCCTGTGGAAGGTCTAGGTCGAGATCGGACGGTTAGAAACCGTCGTATTTATCATTTTCCGAGCTAATCTCTTACTGCAGGGAAGTGGCCAGCCGACAATGATCACGGACATTGGGCCGATCGTTATTATCGATTGATCGATGAGATGCATCGCCGATCGCCATCGATCGATCGATGAGAGGCATCGATCGATGGCGACGATTCAGCCTTTGTGCTAGGTCAAAACGGATAACGTTTGACGCGGCCACTTCGCGATAAAATTTAGAAAAATTCATGATCCGTTCCAAAGAAATAGGAGATAATTTCAGAGCCCAAAGTCTATAAAAGGAGGGGAGGATTCCACTCCAAAACATCATCAATTATTCATCAAGTGCTCCTACAACGCCAACGCTTCAACACCGTCATAACGCCGACGCGACGACAACCTCAGATCTTCTTCGTCGGCAGCAGATTCAAGTAATATTTTTGATATTATATTCTGTGTTTTTTATCTTCATAACGAGGTGAGGTAGGCTTGTTGCCTCATCCTCGTGTATTCGGTTTTTGTAATCGTTGTCTCCTACCTCCAACGAGGAGGAGACGTTTTAGTGCTTTGCCCTCCGTACGCAGTCTAGGACCGATAGGGCCTTGGAGTAGCAACCGCTGGGTTGTGAACCAAGTAAAATAAACGTGTTCATTTATTTTCCACTGTGCTTACTTTGCGTATTGAACGAACGAAAAAGAAAAGATTTACGATCGCTATTCACCCCCCCCCCCTCTAGCGACGCTTCTCGATCCAACACTTACAAAAAGATTGAGATAAAAATAACAAAGAGGAGATTAGAAACGTTTAGGACACTTGGAGAGCACTTAGGAGTGGAAGCATTAACATCTCCAAGGCACCCAAGCCTTCTTTTTATAAAGAAGAAGGGTTTCTTCCCGTTAGGCATGCAATAGTCGACTGCTGCTGTAGCCATTGTCTCACAACGGCATCATCCACATTGGCATCCCAACCAACGGATAACCAATCAGGAGACTGCCAAACCATAGCAGTCAACTGATGCCCATGTAGTCGAGCCGCTGGTCGAGCTCCCTCGCTTATGTTGTCGTTTCCACCTATAGCAGTCGACTGCCATCCCTTGGCAATCGACTGATGACCACAAAATCCTAGTTGACATCGGTCGACTCAGAGCAGTCAACTGATAACTATATCAGTCAACTAATATCGAGTAAAACCTCAAACAACAAAGTGTTTGAGCATCCGACCATCGAGTAAAATCTCAAACCACATGTTTGAGCATCCGACACTTCTAATCGTCAAGAAAAACCTCAAACACATGTTTGAGCGTCCGACACTTGAATTTAGCCATTCATCCAAGTTCACCTAACTTAAGCTACCCCGTCCCAGGTTACAATCACTCAATCTCTCATCTTCCAAGAAGTCCCTCATCGAAGCTCTCTTCATCCCTCGGATGCACTAAGCCCGCGGCTTCTCCCGTGTCATCCTTCGCGTCTTGCCCTGAAGTCTACTTCCTTTGACTTCACTCCATTTTCTCCTCATCCAGCGGTCCCTCAGATGCACCAAGCTCACAGCTTCTCCCCGTACCATCCTTCACCGACTCAAGGACCCGAGCCATGAGATGATGAACTCACCAATGCTTTATCAAGCTAACCATGTGTGATTTACTAAGTCCTGTATAACTTAAACACACATGTCAAATCACATAAACATCCTAACTTAAATCTTTTTCCACACACATCAAAACCAATAACACATTTGGGTTGATTGCCCTAACAATCTTCTCCTTTTAAATGTGGGGCAATATATTTAAGTTAGGTAAAACATTCAAAAACACTTAAAGAAAATTGAACATGTAAATCAAACATGGATATCAAAACTCCCCCTTAACACATGCAAACTCCCCCTTAACTCATGCTCTAATCATGATAAACTTAAACTCTAACACTTCTCCCCCTTTGACACCGTCAAAAACATCATACATATGTTACTTAGCATGGCATCAATGTCTAAGGGAATGAAAATACAAAAATCCGACAGAAAAACACTCAAAATAAAAGGTTGTGCCCGTGCATAGTTCCAACAGTCGACTGGTTCAGAGCATCATGTTAGTAATATATGAGAGGTGTCCTAAGGCAATCGCCATATGTTTGAACCATTTATATGATAAATGAAGATTCACTATTTGAGTATACATGTTTTCATGTATTTGATTATATCTTAAACTCATTTACTGAATGTCCACGATACGATTCACAGCATGAGAGAATTTGTGATTGGATCACAACTAGTGAGTATCTCTATATGTGTAATTATGATATATCAGAATTATCCCTAGTCGATGAATTGATGGATTTGGACACCATCAATTCTGTCGAGACTAGAACGAGGTATACTCCTTGGTGTATCCAAGCAGCTGATTCTCACTGGCTGGAGACATTGTGATGTCCGGAGTTAATCGTGGATGCTAGTTATGGTAACTAGTTCATTGGAGTGACCAGCTGTAAAACTTCATATGGTTCTCTGCATATATAGATATGTCAATGAAGTTCTTACTGCAGCTTAAGTGCAATGTTCCTTTAACTTGCGGTATTCAAGTCATCTTGGTCATGAAGACTTATGCTTTGACATCTTAAGCAAGCATCTCTGAGGATATGTGGACCCTGGATTATTGGGTATAAGTCGAAGTGATCGAAGGTGTTTGAATAGCCTATAAAGGATTCTCCACTCCTTGCGAGGAGATGTATACCCATGGCCTCTCGTCGGATTGTTACTAAAGTCTTTGGCCAAAGCATTACATGTTTAGAGTAAGGTACTCTTCGATACATGTGCAGTAACTAGAATCCGTAGGATGAGAAAATGATACTTGAGCTAGATGTGATGTCGTCAACCTAGTGGGGACTGACACTATAGACCATGTCCTAAACCAAGTGGGTATAAGATGCGTGAAAGGAACGGGGCATGATTCATGATCGTTCTATAATTAATGGTTAATTATAGATGGTCAACATAAACCGAGAACCTATTTTGTCACAAGCATAATGAGCATAATCCGAAGGATTTAAAACGAGCTTGAGAATAAGATTCTTAGATCGAGAGAAACTAGGTTTGGTTGGACCAAACAAGGATCGAGCATGAAATCGTTTCAGTCGCAATGGAAGCGTGGATTGTGAAGGTAGGAAACTTCGTTTCCCACTTCAACTCGGTCGCTTGTTCATGGCGATCCCATCGACGTCCCCAGATTAAAAAAAAATAATCCTAGACAAAGCGATCACCCAAGCAACCATTTCACCGTCGTGCTATTCGATTAGAGTAGTCACTTGAACAAACTTGTTGTTTAAGCAACCAACCTCTATTCTACGAATAGCCACGGAATAGACGATGTACGGATCGCCGACTTTTGTATTTATATTCGGGGTCCAAGTATATTTAACCACAAAACAGAATATATAACATTCATATAATTGAAGAACAAATATAGACAACTTACAAAAGAATATAAACAAACGTTATACCTCTTGGTCTTCTATTGTATGTCCTTCCTCCTTTTGGACATTGTGTGGGCGACGATCTACCAAAAGTTGAAGCTCCTAGATCACCATGTTGTATCGAAGCGGATCGCTAGGGGGGGGTGAATAGCGATAAAAACTTTTTTCTCTTCGTTCGTTAAAAAAACCGAGTAGATAATTAATTTGCAGCGGAAAAGATAAGCAATATAAAGAGAAGACAAATGTTTTACTAGGTTCGTAGCCTTCGGCTACTACTCCAAGGCCCTAGTGGTCCTTGACCACGTACGGAGGGCAAAAGCACTAAAGGAACTCCTCCTCGTTAGAGGTAGGAGTTAATCGATACAAGAAGGAACAAAAACTTGAGGTAGAGGGACACTCCCCCTCTCCTCGTATACGATAAAAGCTCCGGAAAAGTAGATGAACAACTGATAAAAACTAATACCGACCTACAAAAATAATAAAGAAAGTTAAACCTAGACGTCAGAAAGGAAGGACTTCGTTGTCGGAGAGTTGTAGCTTTGCGGAGGCTTTTGGAAGCTTAGAATTGTTGTGAAAACCCTAGGTTAGGACCTCCTTTTATAGCCTTTGAGCCCCTTTTCGAGAGGAACCCTAGCCAATCATATTTGAGCACCACTCCCCTTGAAATTTGGTGATAAAGATCCTTTGACTGATCGATGGCATCACCGATCATGGCGATCACGAGTGCTAGCCGAAGTCACTCGACTGATGGACGGCAGTTGAGTCCTTCAGGTTGGCAGTCGACTGATGCTGGCTGCAAGGCAATGTTAGCTTAAAGGAAACATTATTTCGACGGTCGTCGACCGTCTGATCTCGACCTAGACCACCTATGAGATGTCTTGGGTTGGATCTACACTTAAGTCTTTCCCCGTAACGAGGATACGACCTTACTTACACTCGCACACACGAGCTTACCTCGATACTTACGTGTTGCTTTTGCTTCCGGCCTTCCACTCAATTCCTTCGGCTCCCTCCGAAGTCACTTGAGTGTCGCTCGACCACCGCGTCTTCCTTCGGGTGTCGCTAGCCTTCAGCTCCAGCTATAGTAATTTTCTTCACACTCGATTCAGCTCGTGAGATAACAACAAGAGCTTAACTTTGTATCGTTTGCTATAATCAAAACTCAGGTTCGACTTAGGTGCCTACTGCACCAACAATCTCCCCCTTTTTGATTTATGGCAAACCCACATACAAAGTTAAGAAAATTAAGTGCATTAAGAAAAGATATGCATGAATGAGCAGGAGTGTTAAAAGCATGAATGAACAGGAGTATATAAAAACTCTTTTTCAAGTGCTCCCCCTTGAGGAATCCTCCCCCTTGACCGAGGGTGAGTACTTGAGAAAGAGTTTTAACTCTCCCCCTTGATGTTTGCTACTAAAAAAGAATTAAGTAACCGAAATTTCTTAATATTGGCCATAGTATTTAAAATAAGTTTTAAGTTAAGAAATCAAAAAATTGATTTCTTAACCTTGGCCTTTACTTCCGTTCCTTGGCCATAAAAAAAATGATCCCTTAACTTTGGCCTTTTTCTCCCCCTTTTGCCATATATCGAAAAGAGTGAGGGGTGTGTGGAAAACAAAATAAGTGTTAAATTTAAAGTCCAAGCATGTTCCCCATTTTTTATTTTAAAAAAAAATACTGAAAATAAGCTCATCTATAAAATGTTCGACTCATATTTGGCTTGATTGATATGAAAGATCAACCAGTCCTGGTCAGAGTCGGTTAGTGTATATGATTATACTCCATGGTTCATGGCGATGCACTAGATCTACATCTGGAACCAGGAGTAAGGTCCTAACATCTCACGCCCATCTACGTGGCTAAGTACACAAACACATTAGTCCTATGTGTTGTGAGATGTATTGGCTCCTTAAATCTATAGGTGCATGATATCTAAGGTATGTCCTATGCTAGTTCCATAAAAATGAAAATTTAAGAAATAGTAGTAAGAAAATATAATTTGCAAGTTCCTATTCTACTACGCACATGCCCAATTTTCGTCTTAATAGACTAAATTCGGCTTCGGGTAGGGGTTTGGTAAATAGGTCTGCTAAGTTAGACTTCGATTCGACGTATTCGAGTTGTATTGCTCCGTTGGCCGCATGTTCTCGAATGAAATGGTGTTTGACCTCTATATGTTTGGTCCTAGAGTGACATATCGGATTCTTAGTAAGATTAATTGAACTAATGTTGTCTACGTGAAGTTTAGTATTCGTAAAGTCTAACTTAAAGTCACGGAGAGTGTGCTTCATCCAAAGAAGTTGAGTGACACACTCACCCATCGCGATGTATTCGTCTTCGGTGGTAGATAAAGCGACACAGTGTTGCTTCCTACTGCACCAACTTACTAGACTCGAGCTGAGAAGTTGACAACAACCACTCGTGCTCTTTCTATCGAGCTTACTACCGGCATAGTCTGAATCGGAGTAGCCGATTAGTTCGAACTTCGTAGATCTAGGGTACCAAATACCAATGTTAAGTGTACCCTTAAGATATCTAAGGATACGCTTAACTAGGGTTAGGTGAGACTCCTTAGCACAGGTTTGAAACCTGGCGCACATACTTACTGCGAATAGGATGTCGGGTCGGCTCGCAGTTAAGTATAGGAGACTTCCTATCGCGCTCCTATAGTACTTTAAGTCAATGGACTTACTTTCTAGGTCTTCTCCTATGTTAACATTAATCTCCATTGGGGTGTTTATTATCTTAGCGTCTTGCATTCCAAATCTTTTAATTAACTCCTTAGTGTATTTTTGTTGATATAGGTATATACCATCCTTAGTTTGTTTAATTTGTAGACCTAAAAAGAAACTTAACTCGCCTACCAAGTTCATTTCAAACTCACTTTCCATGAGTGAAACGAACTCGTTTAGTAAGGCTGAGTTAGAGGTTCCAAAAATTATATCGTCTACGTAAATTTGAGCTATGAATATTTCTTTACCTAAGGTTTTTACGAAGAGAGTTGGGTCAACTAAGCCTTGGTTAAACCCTTTTGACTTAAGATGGATTGAAAGTCTCTCGTACCAAGCTCGAGGAGCTTGTTTAAGTCCATAGAGAACTTTCTTAAGTTTTAGAACATGGTCGGGTTTATCTAGATTTTCGAATCCGGGGGGTTGGCTAACATAAACTTCTTCTTTAATGTATCCATTTAGGAATGCCGACTTAACATCCATTTGAAATAGCTTAAATCCTCGATGTGCGGCATAAGCTAGCAACATTGAATGGATTGAGTCTAACTCTTGGGGCATAGGTTTGTCGTAATCTAAGCCTTCGACTTGACTAAACCCTTTGGCGACTAACCAAGCCTTGTTTTTAACTAATTCACCTTTATCATCAAGCTTATTTCGAAACACCCACCTTGTTCCAATTATCGTTTTGTCTTTAGGTGGTGGTACTAATTCCCACACTTCATTCCTAGTAAATTGAGCTAGCTCTTCTTGCATTGCAATAATCCAATCGGGATCAAGAAGAGCTTGTTCAATTGATTTGGGTTCTATCTTTGAAATTAAGGAAATTTGACTAAGGTTCCTATAGGATGCTCTAGTTCGAACTCCTAGATTAGGATCTCCTATCACTTGATCGATAGGGTGGTTAGTCTGAATCCTAGATTGGGTTGGGTTTGTGTCACCTAATGCTTGATCAATGGGGTGACTTGGTTGAACACTAGTTTGGTTGGAGTCATCTATCACTTGATCAATAAGCTAATTGGGAGGTTCATGTCCTTCATCAAATACTACATTGAAAGTCTCCTCGACTCTAAGGGTGTCGTGGTTATATACTCTATAAGCTCGACTTGTAGTCGAGTATCCTAGAAAGATTCCGGTCGTGGTTTTGCATGTAAATTTCCCTAGGTAATCCTTAGTGTTTAGGATATGTACCTTACACCCAAATACCCTAAAGTACTTGATGTTGGGTACTTTATCGTGATAAATCTCGTATGAGGTCTTAAGGTGCCTTTTTACCATAAGGATCCTATTTTGGACATAGCATGCCGTACTCACGGCTTCTGCCCAAAACCTATCGGATAGGTCATATTCGTTCAACATGGTCCTAGCGGCTTCTTGTAGAGTTCGGTTTTTCCGCTCCACTAGGCTATAAAAGAAAACATTATAGCAGTCGACTGATGTTGGCTGCAAGGCAATGTTAGCTTAAAGAAAACATTATTTCGACGGTCGTCGACCGTCCGATCTCGACCTAGACCACCTATGAGATGTCTTGGGTCGGATCTACACTTAAGTCTTTCCCCGTAACGAGGATACGACCTTACTTACACTCACACACACGAGCTTACCTCGATACTTACGTGTTGCTTTTGCTTCCGGCCTTCCACTCAATTCCTTCGGCTCCCTCCGAAGTCACTTGAGTGTCACCCGACCACCGCGGCTTCCTCCGGGTGTCGCTAGCCTTCAGCTCCAACTATAGCAATTTTCTGCACACTCGATTCAGCTCGTGAGATAACAACATGAGCTTAACTTTGTATCGTTTGCTATAATCAAAACTCAGGTTCGACTTAGGTGCCTACTGCACCAACACACCAATCTTCCTTCCTTGCTCGCTCCGAACAAGAGGAAGACTAAGAAACAAAACCCTTCTCCTTCCTTTAGCCAACTAACAAACACCAACTTAGGTGCTTGCCGCCGACCAACAAGGGGAAGATGATGAAGATAGTTGCCCAAGGGAAGACCCTAAGCCTTGTTTCCACCAGCCAAGGAGAGAAGAATGACTAGGTTTGGATGCCGGCCAAGGGAGGGAAGAAAGAGAAGGGCGCCGGACACCAAGGAAGAAGAAGAAGAAAGGAAATAATTTCCTTATTTGATGTCGCCCAAGCCTTCAAACCCTAAGCCTCCCAAACCCAAATCCTATCTCAATTGGGATTTCTCTTGCCGCCCACCCCAAGCTCTCCTTTTATAGAGTTAGGGATATGCCTTGATTTAATCTCAACCGTCGGATCTAGAGATTTAATCTCAACCGTCGGATCTAGAGATTTAATCTCTCCCTTTGGATCTATAGTTTTGTTTTCAACCATTGGATCTAGACTTCATGAGGTATTAATAGGCTACAATAGGGACCATGAGGAGGAGTTGGATCTTGGCCACCCAATGGATCAAGCCCACATAAAGTCCGATCCATTAATGATAATCCAAACTACTAAAGGATTATCATTGATTTACCTCACCAACCCCCATAAGTTAATATGGGCTCCATATATTATTTGTATATTTTTCTCCCCGTGTTTAAGATCTCGAATGTCCGTCGATTAATTAATTTACTGACCATTAATTAATCAACATCTAACTCCATGAGTAGTACCACTCAACCTTATCATCATGCCGGACCAAGTCCACATGCAGGGTTTACATGATGAACCTTATGAGCTCCTCAAGGGGACATCATCATCCTAATATATAGGACACGGTTTCCTCCTATAATCAACGACACACCATATAAATAATATCATTTCCCAACTTATCGTGCCTATCGATTTAATCTATAAATCTCGCCCATTGGTAAATCAAAGAAATGGATATTAAGTATGTGTGCCCGTTATTATATCGGGATTAAGAGTATGTACAATATAATATCTGAGGTCCGATTCGATTATGTAGTCAGCAATAAATCGAATCACCTCTAAGTCGGTCCTGCTCTATACACTCAAAGTGTACTAGTGTGATTCTATGGTCAAGACAAACCAATACCAAATCACACTACAACCATACCAATGGTTTGTCCAAAGCCATCTCAGTTGTAAGCCTTTACTTATACTTTACAAGGAGTCGATAACATGATCTCCCGTGTGACACCACACACCATGTTATCTACAATGTAATGTATTAGACAATATACATCACCATAAATATGCAAACAATGATCATGTGATTCTTATTGTAGGGATGTATACTGAAAAGTCTATCTTTTCTATGAACATCTTTATTTTTGAAATAAGAATCACATAATCATTGTTTGCATATTTTTATGCATATTGTCTAATACGTTACATTGTAGATAACATGGTTTGTGGTGTCACACGGGAGATCATGTTATTGACTCCTTGTAAAGTATAAGTAAA
This sequence comes from Wurfbainia villosa, assembly GCA_025175895.1. Classification (NCBI taxonomy): domain Eukaryota; kingdom Viridiplantae; phylum Streptophyta; class Magnoliopsida; order Zingiberales; family Zingiberaceae; genus Wurfbainia; species Wurfbainia villosa. The sequence continues at coordinate 27,688,731 of CM045992.1, read as the reverse complement.
GGCTCACAACCGAGATGGCTTTGGACAAACCATCGGAATGGTTGTAGTGTGATTTGGTGTTGGTTTGTCTTAACCATAGAATCACACTAGTGCACTTTGTGTGTATTGAGCAGGACTGACTTAGAGGTGATTCGATTTATTGCTGACTACATAATCGAATCGGACCTCAGATATTATTTAGTACATGCTCTTAATCCCGATATAATAACGGGCACATATACTTAGTACTCATCTCTTTGATTTACCAATGGGCGAGATTTATAGATTAAATCGATAGGTTCGGTAAGTTGGGAGATGATATTATTTATATGGTATGTCGTTGATTATAGGAGGAAACCGTGTCCTATATATTAGGATGATGATGTCCTTGAGGACGTAAGTTCATAAACACCTGCAAGTGAACACTGCAAAGGTTGAGTGGTACTACTCAAGGAGTTAGATGTTGATTAATTAATGGTCAGTAAATTAATTAATCGACGGACATTCGAGATCTTAAACACGGGGAGAAAATGTACAAATAATATTTGGAGCCTATATTATCATATGGGGGTTGGTGAGGTAGATCAATGATGAACCTTTAGTGGATCGGATCATCTTTAGTGGATTGGACTTTATGTGGGCTTGATCCATGGGTGGCCAAGACCCAACTCCTCCTCATGGTCCCTAATGTAGCCTATTAACACCTCATGAAGCTTAGATCCAATGGATAGAAACAAAACTCTAAGATCCATAGGTAGAGATTAAATCTCTAAGATCTGACGGTTGAGATTAAATCTCTAGATCCGACGGTTGAGATTAAATCTCTAGAACCAATGGAGGAGATTAAATCATGGCTTGAGCCCAACTCTATAAATAGAGATTAATAAGTGGGCGGCAAGATATGGAAGAGGAAAGGGGGCTTAGGTTGGGCGGCAAGGGCTTTGGAGATTTAGGGTTTTGGGTGGCCACAATTAAGAAAAGATGCTTCTTCTTCTTCTTCTTTCTTATGGTGGCCGGCACCTTTCTCCCCTCTACTCTCCTTGGTTTTGGCCGGTGTCCAACATTCTCCCTTTCATCTGAGAGCATGTCTTAAGGGGATTAGGGTTTGCTTCCTTTGGAGGCTAGGAATCCTAGTTGGTTTAGGATTGGGTTTGGTGGCTAGGGTTTTGGGAGTCATGGGTGGGCGGCAACATTAGGAGGAGTTTTTCTTCTTCTTCCTAAGGTGTCGTCGGTTCCTCCATCTTCCCTCTACCTTGGCTTGAGCTCATCCTAATCTTCTTCCCCACTTCCATGGCCGGCCATAAGGAGAGCTAGGATTAGGGTTTGGAGGCTTAGGGTTTAGGAGGCTTTGGTGCCACCAAATAAGGAAGGTTTCTTTCTTCTTCATCCTTTGGTGGTCGGCACCCACAGCCCTATCCCAGGCCTTGGGCAGCATCCAAAGACCCCTTTTCCTTCTCCTTAGGTGGTGGAAACAAGATATAGGGCTTTCCCTTGGTGTCTTGGCCGGTTTCCACCATTATCTCCTTCTCCTTGTTGGCCGGCGGCAAGCATTCTCCTTGTTGCATGTTGGTTGGGCATAGGAAGGAGAAGAGCTTTGTTTTTATTCTTCCTCTTGCTTTGGAAGAGCAAGGAAGGAAGATTTGCGATCTAGGAGCTTCGACTTTTGGTAGATCATCGACCACACGAAGTCCGAAAGGAGGAAGGACATACATTAGAAGATCGAGAGGTATATCGATTCTCTAATCTTTATATGTTACTTGCTTGTATTTGTTTTTCAACAATGAGCATGATATAAATCTGTAAATGGCTAAATAGTACTTGGATCCCGAGCATAAACACAAAAACCGGCGATCCGGACATCGTCTATTCTGCGGCTACTCGTAGAATAGAGGTTGGTCGCTTGAACAACTAGTTTGTTCAAGTGACCTCTCTAAACGAATAGCACGATGATGGCTTGGTTGTTTGGGCAATCCCTTTTGTCTAGGATTAAATTTTTAATCCGGGGACATCGAAGGGATCGCCATGAAAAAACGACCGAGGTGAAGTGGGAAGCAAAGCTTCCCCTCACGGACTCGATAATCTAAAACCATTAAATTGGTATGAGAGCTTTCGAGTCAAAACCCTTCAATTGGTATCAGAGCCAAGGTTTCTGATTTTGTGTGTTTTGGATTCGATTAATTTTTATGCACTTTTTCATATATTATATGTGTCGGATAATAGTAGGATATGCGTAGTTTAACTCTTTGGTTGCAGGCATAAGATCTGACTATTATGGCCATATGTGTGTATGTGATTGTATGTGTGTAAATATTTATTTTGTTGAATTCTCGGGGTTGACGAGGCTAGTATTTAGTTTTTGTAAATTAAATACGGCATTGTTTAGCCACTCTTTATTTTATTTTACTTTCGATCTAGATTTCATGTACACTCCCTCGTGGAGTATAGGATCGATGGATGTAAATTAAAATAGGTTTTAGTCTCGGCTCGGATCTCCGGATGGCTCGTACATGGCGTAGGAGGAGCGAATGAGATGGTGATGCGACGGGAGTCATATTGAAGACAAAAGCCATAATAGTTGGAAAATAATTTATTTTTCATATTTATTGCTTTTTGTTTGATATACATGTCGTAGGCTAGAAAAATTCCTCAATTTCAAATTACTAAGTGGGAGAGGGAATTTTAAAAAATTATCACGGCCTCCATTACGATTTGACATGTGATGCAAACAAACTTGCGCGTCGGCTCTGAGTGCCTTCCTCCATATCGGATGGGTTTGTTTGCGGATCACAAGGTCGAATATGGTTATAGGAAATTATTAAGGAGCGTGTGTACTTGCTCATCGTAAGGCACATAACTCGAGATAATTACCTTGGTACCGAGTAATGGTGAACACTTAGATACAAATATAAGTATCCTCCCCATAGGAGTCACTGCTTTTATTTGTAGGGCCAAAGAGGAACCAACTATTAATTTTACTTGTCAAAAAGTTAGGTTGACAAGATAGTAAAATTAATGGGTAAAACCTCCTCTTACAAATGTAGAATTCGTATATGTCCACACTATCGTGGCATACGATATTCTCGATATTTTGAGGTGTTGGTTGATTTTGAAATTTTATTGTTTGAGGAATCAATAATTTTTTAAAATCTACAGTAATGATCTATGTGATTCTTAGGATTTTCAAAAATGACTTTCAGTCCACTTACTATGATACTAAAGGAAATAAACTTACTGTACCCAGATAATATTGATTGGAAAAGAATCTAGATATTGTCTTATCTGCTTAGGAGTATAAGTATGCACTCTTCGAAGAGTGTCCTCAAGCCATGGTTGCTCAAAAAGTTTTCTACTTCCAAGCCGAAAGGCAAGAAGAAGGAGAAACAAGGTGGAGCAAAGGTGATGGGAGGATCTCAGGGAGGAGTGAAGAAGCCGAAAGGCAAGTACTTCACTTACAAGCAGGATGGACATTGGAAGAAGGACTGTCCCAATCCAAAGCAGAACAAAGATATATCCTTTGGACTAGTCGTTGAATCATGATTAGCGGTGTTATCTACCGGCACCTGGTGTGTAGATACGGGAGCCACTAATCATGTCTGCAATACTTTGCAGGGGTTTCGAGAAACCCGACGACTAGCTAAAAGGGAGATTACCATTTACTTGGGCAATGCCATGAAGATGGCGGCTATTGCAGTGGGAGAAGTTTTATTTATCTCTTGAGAAAAATAAAACTTAGGTTCTGGAAAATTCCCTTTATGTACCTTTATTTAGAAAGAACTTAGTTTCAGTTTCTAAATTGTTTATGGATGGATATTCTATTTTTTTTAATGACAGAGCTATTATAAAAAGGAATAGAGAGAATGTCTGTTCGGGTACATTGATAGGAAATTTGTATACACTTGAACCACAACCTCCCACGATGCAAATTGAAGTTAATAACTCATCTTCTAATTCCAATAAGAGAAAAGAACCTTCGAAGATAAACCAAACATATCTTTGGCATCTCAGGCTTAGTCATATTAACCTAAGTAGAATTCAAAGGTTGATAGCTGATGGACCTTTGGGTTCATTAGTGGTGGAGGATCTCCCAACCTGCGAATCTTGCTTGGAGGGTAAGATGACAAAGAGACCTTTTAAGGCCAAGGGGTATAGAGCCAAAGATGTGTTAGGAATGATTCATTCTGATTTGTGTGGTCCTATGACTATCCAAGCAAGAGGTAGTCTTGAATATTTTGTCTTTTTCATAGACGATCATTCAAGATATGGATGACACTACGATCTGTTCATAGTGGTGAGTACCTCTTGGGAGAGTTTAGGAACTACTTATTAGAGGATGGGAATCAATCCCAATTGACTGCACCTGATACACCCCAGCAGAATGGTGTAGCAGAGCGAAGGAATAGGACTCTTATGGAGATGGTTAGATCGATGATGAGTTATTTTGACTTGCCAAATTCATTCTAGGGATATGCTCTAGATATGACGGTGCACATTCTGAACTTGGTTCCATCTAAATTGGTGCCTTCTACTCCCACAGAATTGTGGACTGGGCGAAAGCCTAGTCTAAGATATATTCGGATATGGGGAGTCCATCACATGTGCTAAAGGCAAATGCTGGTAAGTTGGAACCTCGTACAAAAGTATGCTTGTTCGTTGGCTATCCTAGAGGAACGAAGGGTGGTTTATTTTATAGTCCTAGAGATCAGAGGGTGATCATTAGCATGAACGCCAGATTTCTAGAGGAAGACTATGTGATGAGCCACAAACCCAAGAGTAAAATTGTTCTGGAGGAGTTAAAAGGGGAAGTCACTTCTTTAGTACCACCGGTACAAGAGGATATACCACATGTCACTGCACCGCGTGTCACAGAGGATACACATGTGATACCTCATCGTAGTGGGAGGGTTGTGAGATAGCCTGATAGATTCATGTTCTTGGGAGAATCTTCTGATTTGGTCCCTGGCGAACATGAACATGATCCCTGGACATACGACAAGGAAATCCAAGATATAGATGCAGTATCTTGGCAAAGTGCAATGAATACTGAGATTGAATCTATGGATTCAAATCAGATCTGGGAGCTCTTATGCATAGAAGCTCATATGGATTATGAGGTGTAGCAGATGGATGTCAAGACAGCTTTCCTTAATGGAAGTCTTGAGAAAAACATCTATATGAAGCAACCAGAGAGATTCATTGCCAAGGGCAAAAAGCATCTTGTATGTAAGCTTAATCGGTCCATTTATGGATTGAAGCAAGCTTCAAGGTCTTGGAACATCCGATTTGATGAGATAATCCAGAATTATGGATTTATTCAAAGTCCGGATGAGTCTTGTGTATACAAGAGATGTGACAGAAACATAGTGGTATTTCTTGTACTATACGTAGATAACATCTTGGTGATTGGCAACAATATCAAAGTGTTATTGGACGTAAGGGTATGGTTGTCCAAACAGTTTGATATAAAGGACTTGGGAGAAGTGGGACACAACCTTGGGATCAAGGTTATAGTGCTTATCCCAAGCTTCATACATAAACACGATAATGAATTGTTTTAGCATGCAAAACTCCAAGAAAGGTTTTCTACCTTTCAGGCATGGAGTTCCTTTATCTAAGGAGATGTGTCCTAGATCATCTGAGGAGAAAGAGGAGATGAAGGCTCGTGGAAGCATAAGGAACCGTCTTCATCTCCTCTACCTCCTCAGATGTTCTAGGACACATCTCTTTAGATAAAGGAACTCCATGCCTGAAAGGTAGAAAACCTTTCTTGGAGTTTTGCATGCTAAAACGAACCATAATTGTGTCTATGTATGAAGCTTGAGATAAGCACAACATCCTTTTCCTATGATCCCTTATAACCTTGATCCCAAGGATGTGTCCCACTTCTCCCAAGTCCTTCATATCAAACTGTTTGGACAACCATACCCTTATGTCTGATAACACCTTGACATTGTTGCCAATTAACAAAATATCATCTACGTATAGTACAAGAAATACCACTATATTTCTGTCACATCTCTTGTATACACAAGACTCATCCGAACTTTGAATAAATCCATAAGACTGGATTACCTCATCAAAGCGGATGTTCCAAGACCTCGAAGCTTACTTCAATCCATAAATTGACCGATTAAGCTTACACACAAGATGGTCTTTGCCCTTTGCCATGAATCCCTCTGGTTGCTTCATATCGATGTTTTCCTCAAGACTTCCATTAAGGAAAGCTATCTTGACATCCATCTGCGACACCTCATAATCCATATGAGCTGCAATGCATAAGAGAATTCGGATAGACTTAAGCATGGCCACCGACGAAAAGGTTTCCTCATAATTGATACCCTCTTTCTGAGTATACCCCTTCGCAACAAGCCTCGCTTTGAAGGTCTCAACCTTCCCATCTATTCCTCTCTTTCTTTTGTAGATCCACTTGCATCTAATGGTTTTTACACCATCGGGTGGTTCTACTAGCTCCCAGGCCTGATTCGAATCCATAGATTCAATCTCATTATTCATTGCATTTTGCTAAGATACCGCATCTTTATCTTGGATTGCCTCATCATATGTCCAGGGATCAGGTTCATGTTCGCCAGGGACCAAATCAGAAGATTCTCCCAAGAACATGAATCTATCAGGCTGTCTCACAACCCTCCCACTACGACGAGGTATCACCTATGTATCCTCTGTGACATGCGGTGCAGTGACTTGTCGTATATCCTCTTGTACCAGTGGTACTGAAGAAGTGACTTCCTCTTTAAATTCCTCCAGAACAATCTTACTCATGGGCTTGTGGTTCATCACATAGTCTTCCTCTAGAAATCTGGCGTTCATGCTAACGATCACCCTCTGATCTCTAGGACTATAAAACAAACCACCTTTCGTTCTTCTATGTTAGCTAACGAACATGCGTACTTCTGTACGAGGTTCTAACTTACCACCATCTGCCTTTAGCACATGTGCTAGACTCCCCCAAATCCGAATATATCTTAGACTAGGCTTTCACCCAGTCCACAATTCTATGGGAGTAGAAGGCACTGATTTAGATGGAACCAAGTTCAGAATGTACATTGTCGTATCTAGAGCATATTCCCATAACGAATCTGGCAACTTAGAATAACTCATCATCGATCTAACCATCTCCATAAGAGTCATATTCCTTCGCTCTGCTACACCATTCTGCTAGGGTGTGCCAGGTGCAGACAATTGGGATTGAATCTCAGCCTCTGATAAGTAATTCCTAAACTCTCCCAAGAGGTACTCGCCACCACGATCAGACCGTAGTGTCTTGATACTTTTACCTTGATGTTTCTCCGCATCAGTCTTGAATTCTTTGAACTTGTTAAAGCCTTCAGACTTGCGGTGCATCAAGTAATTGTATCCATATCTCGAATAATCGTCTATAAAAGAGACGAAATACTCAAAACCACCTCTTGCCTGGATAGACATAGGACCACAAAAATCAGAATGAACCAATTCTAACACATCTTTGGCTCTATACCCCATGGCCTTAAAAGGCCTCTTGGTTATTTTACCCTCCAAGCAGGATTCGCAGGTTGGGAAATCTTCCACCACTAATGAACCCAGAGGTCCATCAGCTATCAACCTTTGAATTCTTCTTAGGTTAATATGACCAAATCTTAGATGTCAAAGATATGTTTGGTTCATCTTTGAAGGTTCGTTTCTCTTATTGGAATTAGAAGATGAGTTATTAACTTATATTTGCATCGTGGGAGCTTTTGGTTCTAGTGTATATAAATTTCCTATCAATGCACCCGAACAGATAATCTCCCTATTCCTTTTTATAACAACTGTCATTAAAAGAAATATAATATCCATCCATAAACAATTACGAAACTGAAATTAAATTCTTTCTAAATAAAGGTACATAAAGGCAATTCTTAAGAACCAAAATTTTATTTCTCAAAAGATAAATAAACATCTCCCACTGCAACAGCCGCCACCTTCGTGGCATTGCCCAAGTATACGGTAATCTCCCCCTCAGCCAGTCGTCTGGTTTCTTGGAACTCCTGCAAATTATTGCAGACATGATCAGTGGCTCTCGTATCTACACACCAGGTGTCGGTAGATAACACCGCTAAACATGTTTCAACGACTAGACCAAAAGATATACCTTTGTTCTACTTGCGGTTGGGGCAGTCCTTCTTCCAGTGTACAGTCTGCTTACAAGTGAAGCACTTGCCTTTCGGCTTCTTCACTCCTCCCTGAGTTCCTCCCACTGCCTTTGCCCCAGCTTGTTTCTTCTTCTTCTTGCCTTTCGGCTTAGAAGTAGAAACCTTTTGGGTCACCATGGCTTTCGCCTGAGCACTCTGACGAAATAGCCCCTCTGCCACCTGGAGTTCTGTCAAAAGCTCTGCCAACGAATACAACCTCTTGTTCATGTTGTAGTTCAGGCGAAACTGCTCAAAACTCCTAGGTAGAGATTGGAGAATGATATCGACCTGGGTTTCCCCATCGATCTCAGCTCCGAGGACTTCTAGCTCATTCAAATGAGCCATCATCTTAAGAACATGATCCCTCACGGGTGTTCCCTCGATCATGGTGGTCGTCATCAAGTTCCTCATGGCTTCCTTCCTTGCAGCCTGATTCTGGTGTCCGAAAAGCTCTTTGAGATTGAGTATCATGTCATAAGCAGTGGGCATGGCTTGATGCTGATGTTGCAGTACATTTGACATAGATGCAAAAATGTAACACCGCGCCATCTCATCGGCCTTGATCCACTTCTTATAACTCTCCTTCTCCTTTTCCCCAGAATCATCCGCAGGCTTAGGAGGGCACTCTTCGAGGAGTACATATTTGTATTCCTCAGTAGTCAAGACAATGTCAAGATTCCTCTTCCAATCAACATAGTTGGGTCCAATAAGTTTATTTTCTTTCAGTATCACAGCAAGCGGGTTGAAAGTCATTTTGAATGAAAACCTAAGAATCACATAGATCAAAACATTATATTTCAAAAAATTATTGATTCCTCAAATAATAAAATTTTAAAATCAACCAACACCTCAAAACACCGAGAATATCGTATGGCACGATAGTGTGGACGTATACGAATTCTACATTTGTAAGAGGAGGTTTTACCCATTAATTTTACTATCTTGTCAACCTAATTTTTTGACAAGTAAAATTAATAGTTGGTTCCTCTTCGACCCTACAAATAAAAGCAGTGACTCCGATGGGTAGGATACTTATATTTGTATCTAAGTGTTCACCATTACTCGGTACCAAGGTAATTATCTCGGGTTATGTGCCTTCCGATGGGGAAGTACACACGCTCCTTAATAATTTCCTATAACCATATTCGACCTTGTGATCCACAAACAAACTCATCTGATGGGGAGGAAAGCACTCAGAGCCGACGTGCAAGTTTTTTTGCATCACATATCAAATCGTAATGGAGGTCGTGGGAATTTATAAAAATATCCCTCTCCCACTTAGTAATTTGAAATTGAGGAATTTTCTAGCCTATGACACGCATATCAAACAATAAACAATAAATATGTAAAATAAAAAATTTTCCAACTATTATGGCTTTTGTCTTCAATATGTCTCCCGTCATATCGTCATCTCGTCCACTCCTCCCTACGCTATGTACAAGCCATCCAGAGATCTGAGCCGAGAAAAAATATTTTAATTTACATCCATCGATCCTATACTCCACAAGGGAGTGTACATGAAATCTAGATCGAAAGTAAACTAAAATAAAAGGAGTGGATAAACAATGTTATATCTAATTACAAAAATTAAATACTAGCCTCGTCAACCCCGAGGATTCAACAAAATATACAATTACACACATACAATCACATACACACATATGGCCATAATAGTTGGATCCTATGCCTACAACCAAAGAGTTAACCTATGCATATCCTACTATTATTCGGCACATATAATATATGAAAAGTGCATAAAAGTAACCGAATCCTAAACACACAAAACCGAAAACTGTGGCTCTGATACCACTTGAAGGTTTTGGAACCGAAGCTCTGATACCAGTTGAAGGTAGGAAACTTCGCTTTCCACTTCCACTCGGTTGCTTATTCATGGCGATCCCATAGACCTCCCTGGATTAAAAAAAAATAATCCTAGACAAAGGGATCACCCAAGCAACCGTTTCATCATCGTGCTATTCGATTAGAGTAGTCACTTGAACAAACTTGTTGTTTAAGCAACCAACCTCTATTCTACGAATAGCTGCAGAATAGACGATGTATGGATCGCCGGCTTTTGTGTTTATATTCGGGGTCCAAGTATATTTAGCCATAAAATAGAATATATAACATTCATATAATTGAAGAACAAATATAGACAACTTACAAAAGAATATAAACAAACGTTATACCTCTTGGTCTTCTATTGTATGTCCTTCCTCCTTTTGGACATCGTGTGGGCGACGATCTACCAAAAGTTAAAGCTCCTAGATCACCAATCTTCCTTCCTTGCTCACTCCGAACAAGAGGAAGACTAAGAAACAAAACCCTTTCCTTCCTTTAGCCAACTAATAAACACTACCCTAGGTGCTTGCCGCCGGCCAACAAGGAGAAGATGATGAAGATAGTTGCCCAAGGGAAGACCCTAAGCCTTGTTTCCACTGGCCAAGGAGAGGAGAAGGACTAGGTTTGGATGCCGGCCAAGGGAGGGAAGAAAGAGATGGGCGCCGACCACCAAGGAAGAAGAAGAAGAAGAAAGGAAATAATTTCTTTATTTGGTGCCGCCCAAGCCTTCAAACTCTAAGCCTCCCAAACCCTAATCCTATCTCAATTGGGATTTCTCTTACCGCCCACCCCATGCTCTCCTTTTATAGAGTTAGGGATATGCCTTGTTTTAATCTCCACCATTGGTTCTAGGGATTTAATCTCAACCGTCGGATCTAGATATTTAATCTCAACCGTCGGATCTAACGATTTAATCTCTCCCTTTGGATCTAGAGTTTTGTTTTCAACCATTGGATCTAGACTTCATGAGGTATTAATAGGCTACAATAGGGACCATGAAGAGGAGTTGGATCTTGTCCACCCAATGGATCAAGCCCACATAAAGTCCGATCCATTAATGATAATCCAATCCACTAAAGGTTTATCATTGATCTACCTCACCAACCCCCATAATTTAATATGGGCTCCATATATTATTTGTACATTTTTCTCCTCGTGTTTAAGATCTCGAATGTCCGTCGATTAATTAATTTACTGACCATTAATTAATCAACATCTAACTCCATGAGTAGTACCACTCAACCTTATCATCATGCCAGACCAAGTCCACCTGCAAGGTTTACATGATGAACCTTATGAGCTCCTCAAGGGGACATCATCATCCTAATATATAAGACATGGTTTCCTCCTATAATCAATGGCACACCATATAAATAATATCATTTCTCAACTTACCGAGCCTATCGATTTAATCTATAAATCTCGCCCATTGGTAAATCAAAGAAATGGATATTAAGTATATGTGTCCGTTATTATATCGGGATTAAGAGTATGTACAATATAATATCTAAGGTCCGATTCAATTATATAGTTAGCAATAAATCGAATCACCTCTAAGTCGGTCTTGCTTTATACACTCAAAGTGTACTAGTGTGATTCTATGGTCAAGACAAACCAATACCAAATCACACTACAACCATACCAATGGTTTGTCTAAAGTCATCTCGGTTGTGAGCCTTTACTTATACTTTACAAGGAGCCGATAACATGATCTCCTGTGTGACACCACACACCATGTTATCTACAATGTAATGTTTTAGACAATATGCATCACTGTAAATATGCAAACAATGATCATGTGATTCTTATTTCAAAATAAAGATGTTCATACAAAAGATAAATTTTTCAGTATATATCCCAACAGATGAGATGTGTCTTATGAAGACATGATGGATGAACCAAATTGGTTTTGTTCTAATCCAATGGTGAAGAATAAACCAAAGGGGTTTGGTTTGTTTTAAATGAATGAACCAAAGTTGATTCGGTTCATTTTAACTTAAAATAGACCAACTCGGTTCGGTTTATTTTAACTTAAGTTATTGGAGAGGGTTAACGGATTTTGGTTATGAACCAATAACCGTTAGGAGAATGTGTTCTCTATAAAAACATGGCTTAACAGTTTTTTGTGGATAACTTTGTGTGTTGGAAAACCTTGCCACCCTCTCCCTCTCTTCTCCTTGCTGCCGCCCAAGGGTTCCACGCTGCCTAGCTTGTTGCCACCGTCCACCCTTGCTGTCGGCGTCCAGCTGTTACCGGTCACTCCTCTGGCGACTTACCTTGGTTCCGGCGACCAAGGGTTGGCCGGCCATCCTCTTTGGCCGGCGCAACATCCTCCACCAAGCTGTCCAGTTTTTTGGACAACTAGTTTTCTTCGTGTCAGAGCGTCATTTGGATAACATTTGGAGCTCCGAAAGCAGCTACCTTGTCGGGGATTCGATCTTCGATAATCCTCAGAGGTGGAGGATGAAGAATTTGTCAAATAGTTGACGAATAGATCTCTGGAGAAGCGAGTTTTGGGGACTCATTTTCCAATCCGAATTTTGATTCAGATTGTGATCTTCTCTCGATCACATCGTCTTCGACACGAGGCTAGTGACTCCTACGAAGACGAGGCTCATGGCTTTCTGAAGTCATCTCGACAATACTCGACGTGGATACGGATAGATGCGATTCTAGCGAGAGTCACTCCGGTTGATGCCTTTCCCGCTGCATGTGATACGTCAGGTATACCTAGAATAATTTCCTTTTATTGCAAAATTTGAAACTACGATTATGTCTACACATGTTGCACTATGCATGTGTGTGATGTGTGTGTTGTAATAAATTAGATTTATTGCTTTTTATTTCTTCCGCTGTGCACATGTTTACAAAACATGTTCGAACACACACTCGTCGTGGTGCCGGGAAACCCAATAGTGGTATCAGATCCCAGGTTGTATTTCGACATAATCATAAAATTGTTTTGCGATTGTCGTAATTGTATTTATGGAAAATTTCTACTTTTGAAAGTTTAGAAGTATTTATGGAAATTTTCTAATTTTGGAAAGTCTAGAAGTATTTATGGAAATCTTCTACTTTTGCAAAGTTTAGAAGTATTTATGGAAATTAACACTTTCCATAAATAAAATATATGATTAGATTTGGAAATTTGTTTCCTAATTTAATCATGATTTTATTTGGGAAATCAAATCTAAAATATATTTTATTTCCATAAATTGTTTTGACAATTTAGGAAATTTGTTTCCAAAATTAAATTTGACTTTCCTTAATTAACACTTTTCATAAATAAAATATGTGATTAGATTTGAAAATTTGTTTCCTAATTTAATCATGATTTGATTTGGAGAATCAAATCTCAAATATATTTTATTTCCATAATTAGTTATGACATATAAGGAAATCTTGTACATGCCATAATTGTATGCCATGTAATTGCATTAGATGCATATCATTATGCCATGCGTGTCATGACATGTAGATATATGTCATGTGTGTCATGCCATGTAGATAATAGTTATTTGCATGCAAAGAGGATGAGACATGAAAACCCTTACTCAATATTAAAGCCTATACCTTCCATTAATATGGTTAGAACTAGAGTTCTATTTCCTGTTTGGGTTGTTGGACTCTCTCCAAGCCCGGCTCGAACCTGAACATGTTCAAACCATGAAATAGTTTAATACTAATATGGTAAGAGTCAGAGGTCAATCATTAGCTTTGGTTGTTGGACTCTCTCCAAGCCGGGCTAATTGGTTGAATGCACTCTAACCATATTAAAACTATTTCTCGATTAATGGGTTGGCTTTAACCTGGAGAATCGGCTTGTTGGACTCTCTCCAAGGTCGATGTGAAGGGAGGTGAAGTTGGGTGTTATGCATATGATGCATACTTGTTAATGAGTTAACAATCCGATGTATGTGTGAATATTCAATTAGTTGATAGCACATTGTGATAGTTGCATATATGTGATATGCAATCGGTATATTTGATACCTACCATCGTAGCAATGAATGGCTTATTGGACTCTCTCCAAGATTGTTCATATCTATGTTAGATATTAGCCCATTCAGAAATGGACCTACGATCTCCCGAAGTGATTTTGGGGTTTTTGAAATTGGAAAAATGAATGGAACTTATAAATGTATGTTGATGCATTTAAAATCATCTTTCTCATATATGCTTGATTTGTATTTCTAGATTAATCGCTTGATCATAATGTCTTTGAATTTGTACTCTATTTTGAATTTGAATAAATTGACTAGACTGAACTTCTTGGACTAACTTAAAAACTTGAGAATTATTCTTAAGGCAGAAAAGCTTGCGTATGTCCTCGAAGAGCCTCTTCCTGCCCGTCCTAGTGATGACGCAACTCTGGAACAATTGTTGGCCTATCAAAAACATGTGAGTGATTCTGAACTAATGAGTTGCATCATGCTAGCCGTGATGGTACTCGAGCTGCGGAAGCATCATGAGCATATGGATGCTCATACCATAGTCCTTCATCTTTATGAGTTGTTTGATGAACATGTGAGATTCGAAAGGTTCAAAGTCTCCAAGCTCCTCTTCACCTCTAAAATGCAAGAAGGTTCATTTGTGGTACTGCTCAACATGTTGAAGACTGTGGAGTTTTCAGAGAAGCATGAGCAGGGGATGGTGCTGTTAGTTGGTTCCTCAAAGAAAGGTTCTAAGAGGAAGTCAAAGGAACAGCAAAAGGGGAAGAAGAAAAGGCTAAAAAGATAGAATCAGTACAAAAGGACACTTGTCATCATTGTGGCAAGGAGGGCCATTGGCGAAGAAATTGCAAGATTTATTTTGAGTCCGTGAAGAAGAATAGGGCATCGGATGCCCCATCTTCTTTAGATATCTTCGTTATTGATTATCATTCTATTTCCTTAAACACTTGGGTATTGGATACTGGGTGTGACTCACATATATGTAATGACATACATGGGCTAAGGAATAGAAGAATACTTGTCAAGGGAGAGTCAAATTTATGTGTTGGGAATGGAGCAAAGGTTGCTGCACTTGCCATCGGAATGTATTTGTTGAAACTCCCTATAGGACTTGTCTTATAACTGGACAATTGCTTTTATGTTCCTTTGTTGATAAAGAACATCATTTCTATTTCTTGTTTAAATAGAAATGGGTACCATTTAACTTTTAGTAACAATTGTTGTTACATAACTTTGAATGGCATTCTTTATGGGACTGGAACTTTAAGCAATGGTATTTATACGTTGGACATATCCAGTGATGTTTTCAATTTCGAAGTGAGCAACAAGCGTGCTCGAAAAGATAATCAATTAGACTCCTATATGTTGCATTATTGTCTTGGCCATGCAAGCAAGAAATGCATGTCTGAATTACACCGATGTGGAATTCTGGAATCGTTTGAATTGGATTCATACGGTACATGTGAATCATGCTTAAAAAGCAAGATGACCAAGTTACCTTTTACTAGAAAAGGTGAACGGGTGGAAGAGTTGCTAGGTCTAATACATACTGATGTATGTGGACCTATGTGAACTCAAGCTTTAGGAGGCTATAACTACTTCATTACCTTCAACGATGATCACTCACGGTTTGGGTATGTGTTCTTGATGAAATACAAGTCTGAAGCCTTTGAAAGGTTCAAAGAATTTAGAAATGAAGTAGAGAAACAACATGACAAGAGTATTAAAATACTTCAATCGGATCGAGGTGGTGAATACTTAAGTCAAGAGTTTCTAGATTACCTAAGAGACAATGATATATTGTCTCAATGGACTCCGCCATATACACCGTAGCATAATGGTGTATTTGAGAGGCGTAATCGGACCTTGTTGGACATGGTCAGGTCAATGATGAATCATGTGAATCTTCCCAAGTCTTTTTAGGGCTATGTACTTCAGACAGTTGTTTACTTGCTAAAAAGAATGTCAACTAAGGTAGTCTCCACTACTCCATATGAGATATGGAATAGTAAAAAACCTCATGTATCTTTCTTGAAGATATGGGGTTGTCCAGCTTATGTGAAGCGGACTGTATCAGACAAATTGGATGCTAAGTCTGATAAATGTCTATTTATTGGATACCCTAAGGAAACAAGAGGTTACCAATTCTATCATCCTGTGGAACAAAAGATGTTTGTTTCAAGGCATGCTGTGTTTCTAGAGAAAGAGTTTCTCTTGCAAGAAAATAGTGGGAGTGTCGTTGAGCTTGAGGAGGCTCGAGAGACTCAAATAGACATTGATGAGATATCTGGTGAAGCACCACAACCGATAACTCATAGTGATGAGCCATCGGCTGGACCTATTGTGACACCACATCTTCGTAGATCTGGTAGAACATGCAACATTCCTGAGAGATATAGATTTCTCGTAAGTGAATCGAACGATGTGTTACTCATTGATGATGAGGAGCCTACCAGTTATGAAGAAGTTTAGAAAAACTCAGAAAGGGATAAATGGCTTAATGCCATAAAGTCGGAAATGGATTCCATGTATGAAAATCAAGTTTGGAACTTGTTGACCCACCTAAAGGCATAAAGCCTATAGGTGCAAGTGGGTTTTCAAGAAAAAAACCGACATGGATGGTAATGTGATTACCTATAAGGCTAGATTAGTGGTGAAAGGGTATCGTCAAAAGCAAGGTGTTGATTATGACGAGACCTATTCACCTGTTGTTATGCTTAAATCCATTCGGATGCGCCTGACCATAACGGCTCATTATGATTATGAGATATGACAGATGGATGTGAAAATAGCTTTCCTTAATGGAAACCAACTTGAGGACGTGTATATGATACAGCATGAGGGTTTCACATCGGTTCATAAAACCAAGGTATGCAAACTGTGACGGTCCACATATGGACTGAAGCAAGCATCCAGGAGCTAGAATATCCATTTTAATGAGACAATCAAAAGGTTTGATTTCTCACAAAATCCGGACGAACCTTGTGTATACAAGAAGGTTAGTGGGAGTGCAGTCGTGTTCCTAGTATTATATGTCGATGACATATTACTCAAAGGAAATGATGTTTCTATCTTACAGTCAGTTAAAATTTGGTTGTCCAAGACGTTCTCCATGAAAGACCTGGGAGAAGCAACCTACATTATCAGGATCAAGATCTATAGAGATAGATCGAATCGGTTGCTTGGTCTTTTGCAGTCTACATATATAAACTGAGTGCTAAAAGGTTTAGCATGTTGGAATCCGAGAAAGGCTTTCTACCCATTAGGCATGGGATACACCTTTCGAAGTCTATGTGTCCGCGTACAGAAGACGAGAGGATTTGCATGAGTAAGATTCCCTATGCATCCGCAATAGGATATATCATGTATGTTATGTTATGTATGAGGCCTGAGATATCGTATGCTCTGAGTGTCATGAGAAGATACCAGTCTGATCCAGGAATGGATCATTGGGCGGCTATTAAGACAATCCTTAAATACTTAAGAAGAACTAAGGATGTGTTCCTAATATATGGAGAAGGAGATATGATAATATGCGAGCATATGGATGTCAGCTTCCAGACATACAAGGATGATTTCAGATCTCAATCTGGGTACATATTTACCTAGAATGGAGGTGCAATAAGTTGGAAAGGTTCCAAGCAAGACACTATAGTGGATTCTGCCACTGAGGAAGAATACATTGTAGCTTTGGAAGCAACAAAGGAAGCGGTTTGGATCGAGAAGTTCATCTCTGAACTTGATGTGGTCTCATCAACGATCCAAACATGTGCTTCGCCTCTATCATCTAATCAGGGAGATCATCAGTAGGAAGGAAATATAAATCGAGAAGATTCCCACTGAAAGGAACTTAGCGAACTCTTTAACTAAGGTCTTACCTCAAAGTAAGTTTGAGGGTCATGTTAGAGCTTATGGTATTGGATACCATAGCGATTGACATTAGGCAAAGTGAGAGTTTGTTAGTAATATATGAGAGGTGTCCTAAGGCAATCGCCATATGTTTGAACCATTTATATGATAAATGAAGATTCACTATTTGAGTATACATGTTTTCATGTATTTGATTATATCTTAAACTCATTTACTGAATGTCCATGATATGATTCACAGCATGAGAGAATTTGTGATTGGATCACAACTAGTGAGTATCTCTACATGTGTAATTGTAATGTATCGGAATTATCCCTAGTCGATGAATTGATGGATTTGGACACCATCAATTCTGTCGAGACTAGCACGAGGTATACTCCTTGGTGTATCCAAGCAGGTCATTCTCACTGGCTGGAGACATTGTGATGTCCGAAGTTAATCGTGGATGCTAGTTATGGTAACTAGTTCATTGGAGTGATTAGTTGTATAACTTCATATGGTTCTCTGCATATATAGATATGTCAATGAAGTTCTTACTGCAGCTTAAGTGCGATGTTCCTTTAACTTGCGGTATTCAAGTCATCTTGGTCATGAAGACTTATGCTTTGACATCTTAAGCAAGCATCTCTGAGGATATATGAACCCGGGATGATTTGATATAAGTCGAAGTGATCGAAGGTGTTTGAATAGCCTATAAAGGATTCATCACTCCTTGCGAGGAGATGTATACTCATGGCCTCTCGTCGGATTGTTACTAAAGTCTTTGGCCAAAGCATTACATGTTTAGAGTAAGGTACTCTTGGATACATGTGCAGTAACTAGAATTCGTAGGACAAGGAAATGATACTTGGGCTAGGTGTGATGTAGTCAACCTAGTGGTGACTGACACTATAGACCATGTCCTGACCCAAGTGGGTATAAGATGCGTGAAGGGAATGGGGCACGATTCATTTTAGTTGCTGAAGGGTTTCAGAAATAGTTCTGGATCAACCATTGATCTTTTCGGTTAATTGGGGATCATGATGTACTACTAGGTGCCACTCATGATCATTCTATATTTAATGGTTAATTATAGATGGTCAACATAAAACGAGAACCTATTTGGTCACGCGCACAACGAGCGTAATCCGAAGGATTTAAAATGAGCTTGAGAATAAGATTCTCAGACCGAGAGAAACTAGGTTTGGTTGGACCAAACAAGGATCGAGCATGAAATCGTTTCAGTCGCAATGGAAGCGTGGATGGGCCATGTCTTATGAAGACATGATGGATGAACCAAATTGGTTTTGTTCTAATCCAATGGTGAAGAATAAACCAAAGGGGTTTGGTTTGTTTTAAACGAATGAACCAAAGTTGATTCGGTTCATTTTAACTTAAAATAGACCAACTTGGTTCAGTTTATTTTAACTTAAGTTATTGGTGCGGGTTAACGGGTTTTGGTTATGAACCAATAACCGTTAGGAGAATGTGTTCTCTATAAAAACATGGCTTAAGGGTTTTTCGTGGATAACTTTGTGTGTTGGAAAACCTAGCCACCCTCTCCCTCTCTTCTCCTTGTCGTCGCCCAAGGGTTCCACATCACCCAGCTTTTTGCCATCATCCACCCTTGCTGCCGACGTCCAACTGCTATCGGCCACTCCTCCGGTGACCCTCCGACGACTCACCTTGGTTATGGCAACCAAGGGTTGGCCCGTCATCCTCTTTGGCCGGCGCAACATCCTCCACCAAGCTATCCAGTTTTCTAGATAGCTTGTTTCCTTCGTGTCGGAGCGTCATTTGGATGACGTTTGGAGCTCCGACAACGGATACCTTGCCGGGGATTCGATCTCCGGTAATCCTCATAGGTGGAGGACGAAGGATTTATCAAATGGTTGACGAATAGCTCTCCGGAAAAATGAGTTTTGGGTACTCGTTTTCCAATCCAAATTTTGATTCGGATTGTGATATTCTCTCGATCACATCGTCTTCGACACGAGGCTAGTGACTCCTATGAAGACGAGGCTCATGGCTTTGTGAATTCATCTCGACGATACTCAGCGTGGATACGGATAGATGTGATTCTAGCGAGAGTCGCTCCGGTTGATGCGTTTCCCGCTGCATGTGATACGTCAGGTATATCTACAATAATTTCCTTTTAATGCAAAATTTGAAACTACGATTATGTCTACACATGTTGTACTATGTATGTGTGTGGTATGTGTGTTGTAATAAATTAGATTTATTACTTTTTATTTCTTCCGTTGTGCACATGTTTACGAAATATATTTGAACACACACTCGCCGCGGTGCTGGGAAACCCAACACACCAATCAATTGGCACCTGATACCTTCGATTTTTAATTTCTGAAGCCAACTTAAAAATTGCAATAAAAATTTACAAAAATTAAAAAAAAACATGAAATTTGATAAACACATTTCTTATGAGTTCCTTTAACATGGAAAAATGATTTTTCATAAAAAAGGCATCATATTTTCAAACATTTGGCAAAAATTCAAAAGCTTTAAAATCTTCAATTTTTGTATCAACTTGAAAGTCTAGTTTTGCCTTAGAATATTTAAATGCATGAACTTAAAGTTTTCAAAACATGAAATGTTTTTAAATCATTAAAAATATCCAACTATGATCTTTAGACAATATGTCCATGAATTAAACATATGCTTTCCCCATAGTTGGTCTATGATTGCTATGTTACGATACATCTAATGACTCATCAAAATGTCATAGGCATTAGTAAATTATTTGTATCATCCTTGAAGGTAGGAAACATCGCTTCCCACTTCAACTCGATCGTTTGTTCATGGCGATCCCATCGATGTCCCCAGATTAAAAAAATTTTATCCTAGACAAAAGGGATCACCCAAGCAACCATTTCATCGTCATGCTATTCGATTAGAGTGGTCACTTGAACAAACTTGTTGTTCAAGCCACCAACCTCTATTCTATGAATAGCCGCGGAATAGACGATGTACGGATCGCCAGCTTTTGTGTCTATATTCGGGGTCCAAGTTATATTAGCCACAAAATAGAATATATCATGCATATATAATTGAGAAACAATTATAAACATGTTACATAAGAAAATAGACAAGTATTATACCTCTCGATCTTCTATCGTATGTCCTCCCTTGTTTTGGACGTCGTGTGGGCGACGATCTACCAAAAGTCGAAGCTCATAGATCACCAATCTTCCTTCCTTGCTCGCTCCGAACAAGAAGAAGAATAAGAAACAAAACCCTTCTCCTTCCTTTAGCCAACTAACAAACACCAACCAAGGTGCTTGCCGCCGGCCAACAAGGAGAAGATGATGGAGATAGTTGCCGGCTAAGAGCTCCAAAGGAAGACCCTAAGCCTTGTTTCCACCTGCCACAGAGAGGAGAAGGACTAGGTTTGGACACCGGCCAAGGGAGGGAAGGGCTGGTTTGGGCGCAGGCCACCAAGGAGGAAGAAGAAGAAAAGGAAGAACTTTCCTTATTTGGTGCTGCCAACACCCCAAACACTAATCACCCAAGCTTGCCGCCCACTAACCCTAATCCTATCTCTATTGGAATTCTCCTTGCCGCCCACCCCCATGCTCTCCTTTTATAGAGTTAGGGATATGCCTTATTTTAATCTCCACCATTGGTTCTAGGGATTTAATCTCAACCGTCGGATCTCGAGAATTAATCTCAACCGTCGGATCTAGAGATTCAATCTCTACCATTGGTTCTAGAGTTTTGTTTTCATCCATTGGATCTAAGCTTCATGAGGTTTTAATAGGCTACAATAGGGGTCATGAGGAGGAGTTGGATCTTGGCCACCCAATGGATCAAGCCCACATAAAGTCCGATCCATTAATGATAATCCAATCCACTAAAGGATTATCATTGATCTACCTCACCAACCCCCATAAGTTAATATGGGATTCATATATTATTTGTAAATTTTTCTCCCCGTGTTTAAGATCTCGAATGTCCATCGATTAATTAATTTACTGACCATTAATTAATCAACATCTAACTCCATGAGTAGTACCACTCAACCTTATCATCATGTCGGACCAAGTCCGCTTGTAGGGTTTACATGATGAACCTTATGAGCTCCTCAAGGGGACATCATCATCCTAATATATAGCACATGGTTTCCTCCTATAATCAATGGCACACCATATAAATAATATCATTTCCTAACTTACCGAGCCTATCGATTTAATCTATAAATCTCGCTCATTGGTAAATCAAAGAAATGAATACTAAGTATATGTGTTCATTATTATATCGGGATTAAGAGTATGTACAATATAATATCTGAGGTCTAATTCGATTATGTAGTAGCAATAAATCGAATCACCTCTAAGTCGGTCCTGCTCAATACACACAATGTGCACTAGTGTGATTCTATGGTCAAGACAAACCAATACCAAATCACACTACAACCATACCAATGGTTTGTCCAAAGTCATCTTGGTTGTGAGCCTATACTTATGCTTTACAAGGAGCCGATAACATGATCTCCCGTGTGACACCACACACCTTGTTATCTACAATGTAATGTATTAGACAATATGCATCACCATAAATATGTAAACAATGATCATGTGATTCTTATTTCAAAATAAAGATGTTCATACAAAAGATAGACTTTTCAGTATACATCCCAACAATCTCTCACTTATACTAAAAGACTATGCTATCCTTAAACTGACATACATCTGATTCTCATTCCCTCCACATGCCTATCAAAAGCTCTCGCCGGAAGGGCCTTAGTGAAAGGATCTGCCAGGTTATCCTCCGATGCAATCTTGACCACAATAACTTCTCCTCTCTTTACGATTTCTCGTATCATGTGGTACTTGCGCTCTATGTGTTTACTTGTCTTATGGGCTCGTGGTCCCTTCGAGTTTGCAACTGTACCACTATTATCACAATAAATTATGATAGTTCTGGGCAAACCAGGAATCACATCCAAGTCCAACAGGAAGTTCCTGAGCCACACAGCTTCTTTGGCCGCCTCAGAGGCCGCCACATACTCAGCTTCCATGGTAGAGTCCGCCATGCATTTCTGCTTGACACTCCTTCATACAATGGCTCCACCTCCCAAAGTAAACACAAAACCTGAGGTAGACTTACTGTTATCCCTATCTGATTGGAAGTCAGAATCTGTATAATCCACAGGGAGTAATTGGTCTACCTGGTAAACTAGCATATAATCCCTAGTCCTTCTCGGGTACTTCAATATATGCTTTACCGCAGTCCAATGTCCCTGTCCTAGATTACTCTGATATCTGATGACCATGCCCACAGCAAAGCAGATATCTGGTCTCATACATAGTATCGCATACATGAGGCTTCCTATCAACGAAGCATAAAGAACCGCCTTCATCTCTATCTCCTCAGATGTTCTAGGACACATCTCTTTAGATAAAGGAACTCCATGCCTGAAAGGTAGAAAACCTTTCTTGGAGTTTTGCATGCTAAAATGATCCATAATAGTGTCTATGTATGAAGCTTGGGATAAGCACAACATCCTTTTCCTGCGATCCCTTATAACCTTGATCCCAAGGATGTGTCCCACTTCTCCCAAGTCCTTCATATCAAACTGTTTGGACAACCATACCCTTACGTCCGATAACACCTTGACATTGTTTCCAATTAACAAAATGGCATCTACGTATAGTATAAGAAATACCACTACATTTCTGTCACATCTCTTGTATACACAAGACTCATCCGAACTTTGAATAAATCCATAAGACTGGATTACCTCATCAAAGCGGATGTTCCAAGACCTCGAAGCTTGCTTCAATCCATAAATGGACCGATTAAGCTTACACACAAGATGCTCTTTGCCCTTTGCAATGAATCCCTCTGGTGCTTCATATAGATGTTTTCCTCAAGACTTCCATTAAGGAAAGCTGTCTTGACATCCATCTGTCACACCTCATAATCCATATGAGCTGCAATGCATAAGAGAATCCGGATGGACTTAAGCATGGCTATCGGCGAAAAGGTTTCCTCATAATTGATACCCTCTTTCTGAGTATACCCCTTTGCAACAAGCCTCTCTTTGAAGGTCTCAACCTTCCCATCTATTCCTCTCTTTCTTTTGTAGATCCACTTGCATCCAATGGTTTTTACACCATCAGGTGGTTCTACTAGCTCCCAGACCTGATTCGAATCCATAGATTCAATCTCAGTATTCATTGCATTTTGCCAAGATACCGCATCTTTATCTTGGATTGCCTCGTCATATGTCTAGGGATCAGGTTCATGTTCGCCAGGGACCAAATTAGAAGATTCTCCCAAGAACATGAATCTATCAGGCTGTCTCACAACCCTCCCACTATACGAGTTTTGAGGTTGCTAGAGGGGAGGTGAATAGCATCGTGTTCATTCGTAGATGAAATTCGTTTCGCATTTGCTTGCTACAATTCTTGTTAGTATGCAGCGGAATAAACAATAATGAAAATACAACAAAAACACAAGCACAACATGAGATATAATATGGTTCAGAACCGAAACGGTTCCTACTCCACGGATTGGGTTCATACGAACCCTAGCGATGCCACAAACACCACTAAGCAATAAAACTCCTTCTCGACAACAAGTCGGAGGTGGAGAAACCTCGTACAATGAATTACAACAAGTAATACAAAGTAAACAAGCGAATACAAGTGAAAATGTAAAGAACACTTTACAAACTAGGGTTTTGAGCGCTTGCTTGTCGGTTGCTTGGATGAGCTTGAAGGACCCTAAAATGCACCTGTAAATCGCCTTCAAATCGCCTCACCAAAGCTCCCAAAGAACTGATGATGAAATCCTCCATGAGCACCCCTTTTTAACTTGCGTCGGGCTAGATTTCCGCCTGGCAGTCGACTGCCATAAGTCCCCAGTCGACTGCCAACACTATAGCTGTGAGACAACGACTCAATCCACGTTGGACAAGTTCCAACGGGACTCTCACCAGTCGACTGCCAACATTGGCAGTCGACTGCCAACGCCCGTAGTCGACTGCCCAGTCGGCTACGGAGCATTCTGTGCTTGCAACTCACCTGGCAGTCGACTGCCGTCCCTTGGCAGTCAACTGCCATCGACATCAGCCGACTGCTCTAATGAGCAGTCGACTGCCAAAGCAATTCCAGCTCTTAAATGGTAGTCGAACTCAAGTTCACTCATGTCAGTCGAACCGGCCATAATGTCAGTCGACTGCCAACCTCAAAGATGAGGTTTTAACCTAAGTATGATGTCCCTATATTTGCTAGACCACCCTTAGCCTAGACCTAAGCCTTACGCCTCTCGGATCCCTCCAAGTCATCCATGACTTGTTCATCCATCGCGCTAGCCTCCAGGTGCTTCCATCGGCTATGTCATGCTAACGGTGTCTACACCGCCATGGCACATTGGACTTACACCGCCAAGACTCCGCTTGGACTTTACGCTGCCAACCATTGGACTTATGCTACCAAGACTCCACCCTTGGACTTTACGCCGCCAATATCAAACCCCTTGGACTTCTCAAATGCCAAGACTCAAGCTTGGACTTTCCCTTGCCAACCCATGTTGGACTTTCCATGCCAAGACCCATGCTTGGACTTTCCATGCCAAGACCCATGCTTGGACTTCCCTTGTGCCAAGTACTCAAGACTTGGACTTTCCCAAATGCCAAGTGTCCCACTTGGACTTTTCATGCCAAGTACCCATGACTTGGACTTTACCTTGCCAAGACCCATGCTTGGACTTTCCCATAATCACATGGTCAACCCTAGTCAACCATCAAAGTCTCCCTCGAGTCAAACTCGAGTCTGGTTAATTATAACCTGGGTCGATTGCTCCAACAATCTCCCCAACATATTAACCGACATTAATGTCAAACATCAATGTCAAACATACTATGTCAAACCACTTTGTCAAACATCAAAACATCACTCGAGTCAACCTCGAGTCTGGTCAATCGTGAGCTGAGCCGATTGCACCAACAATCTCCCCCTTTTTTATGTTTGACAAAACAAACCTTGAGTTAGGCCCCTAACTCAAATTCCCTTACCAATTTCCCAAATTGGTAATTCCAAACACTCTCCACAACTTCTCTCCCTTTTTGACTAACATCAAAAAGGTTATCTCTCCAAGGAGGTCAATGTCTCATGTCCCAATGAGATCTTACAATCTCTCCCTTGTAACAAAAATACCTAGGATGACTACCATCTTCCTAGTGATAAGTCTCATATCACTCAAGAGAGGCAATCCTATACTCTCTCCCAATTTCCAAATTGGGTTTCTCAAAATCCCATCAATTTTCCCAATTGATGATACTCTCCCAATAACTTTTCCCTCTTCAAGAGGAGAAACATATCCATCATCCCAAGATGGATAACTCCCCCTAAAGGCTTGCTCCCCCTTGACCATTGCACCAACAATGTTCTTGGGAAGTCCCTAAGCCAATAGGAACTCTAAACCATCAAAATTAAGGTTCTAAGTTCAAACATGAACTCTTCACACCTTAAATTTGATACTTTTACCTAACACCTCTCCTAATCCATATCCAATGAATTTTCACCCTTTATAATGATTCCCAAAGCATATCCTAGGGTTAGGAGTGATTAGGGACCTTTACCACAGCTAAAAATGGGCTAAACAACCTTGTTTTACCCAAAATCAGCTTGGCAGTCGACTACTTATAGTAATCACGATCACATCATTATCACTCCGATCGCCATCAGTGAATGATCGATAACTGAAATTCTCGAATTTCAACTATCAGAAGTGAATTTTAGAAATTCATAAATAATTATACGTATATCGAAAAATCATGAAATTTGATACGTATATTACTTATAGTTAATACAATGGGTGAAAAATATTTGAAAATTATTTTACCCATAAAATACTAAAATTGATACAAAATTCAAAAGTGAAGAAAAACTTCAATGTTTTAGCTCACTTTGTATCAATCTCATCAATGGTGATTGCTATCAAAAGATAGGCTTCACCAAGGTTTTTATAAAATAATTTTAAAAATTTTTCAAAACCTTATTTTGGATCATATACCTTGGGCTCTATGTACATGACTTGTACACAAGCTTTCCCAAAGATCCACCATTGAAATTAGATGAGTTTTAGTTCATCTAGATGCAAAAACTATGCACCTTGAACTTTCGGCTTCGTATCCACAGCATCACATATCTAGGGTGTATAAAATACACATACATGTCAATGTAATGTGAGATGTGGGTTTTGTTCTCCCTAAACTAGGGTTTCATGCATTTTTCTAAGGCAACTCTACTTGATTTCCTTATAAATGGGACTCCAAGTCATGTCATTGTCCTTAAATCAATTTTAATCAATTAAATGCATAAAATGATCATGGCATAATAATAACAAAAATAAAACATGGCCAATGATCATGATGTCATGGCATATGATATAAAATTAACGCACATGACATTTAAATCCTTAATCCTAAACATGATCATGACATATAAATGATGAAAATAAACATGATGTCATGGCATGTTAAATGGAAAACAAAACATGGCAAATAAAATATATAGGTATAGTAATACCTAAATTTTAATATTAATTGCCATTTGATATAATTAGATACATTTTGCCATATTATCATTAATCTCCCTAGGTTGCCAAAAACCCAAAATGGCACACTAACCTCTACTCCTAAATTGTGCCAATTTTAATTGATTTTTCATAATTCCAAAAATGCATTGGCACATCCTAAAATCTTTTAGGATTAAAATCAAAACACATTCCCAAGATAACCATAACCTTGAAAATGACCTAAAGTGCCACCTTTATCATGGTTGAGTTAACTACCCATCCAATCAAGGTTGGCACACCCTAAACCCATTTAGCGTGAATCAATCACGCTCTTAGGAACCCAAAACCGATTTGAGCTCTTAGGGTTAATTAGGTATTCCTTAGGGATAACCTCCCTAGATACCTTCCTAATGACCCTTCTAGGCTTATTTACCTTGGTCATTTGGGTCTTACCTAGGTTGACTCTAGGGGTAACTCCCCTTGCAACCTTCTTAGTGGCCACCCTAGGTTTCCTAGAAATCCTAGCCACTAGGCATAACCTTTGGTCAACCTTAGGGATGACTTCCCTATTGACCTTGGTCATCCTAGACCTAGTTTGTATTCCATAATCAAATGGAACACTATGATAAGCCACCTTAGGCTTAGGTTTGTGACCCAAATCTTGCTTGCCCTTGGTTGACTTTTGTTTCTTGGGTCCTAGATGTTGACTTTGAGGTTTTGACCCTTGACTTTGACCACTAGACCCTTGAAATTGATTTTGTATCTTATTTAGGATCTTTTCCAATTTCTCAAGCCTTGACCTCAAGGCTTGATTTTCTAATTCTAGTTGCCCAATTTTAGAATTTTGATTTGGTCTTTGGGAATGGTCCTTTCTAGGCATATGCCTAGTCCACTTGGGATTAAAACCTAGGTGCTCTTGTATTTTGCTAATAGATTCCCTAGGTATGGTTTTTCTAGGGACATTAGTCCCAAATTTTTCCTTATTTCCTAAATGGACACTTTTAGCTCCTAAGCAAAAATATTTATTCATATTAGCATGCTTTTCATAAATTGCAAGAGAATTAAAATTCCTAGCATGCTTTTTAACATTTAAATTAGAAAGAGCTTTATTTAAAAATACCTTAGGGTTAGCCTTAGCTCCCCCTACTTGTGATGCTCCTTCTTGGGTCTTTTTGCTCCTCTTAGGACATTGATTCCTATAATGCCCTTTTGAATTGCACTTAAAGCATATGATGTGCTCCTTGCCTTTAGGTGTTGGGGAACCGGCATCCTTGACTTTTGGTGCTGGTGGAGCTTTTCTAATCTTCTTTGGGCACTTGCTCTTATAATGCCCAAATTCCCTACACTCAAAACACATAATATTATTTTTATTTTGAATTACGGTGTTTGAGTTACCTAGGGTGGTTGTGGTGATTGGAGTGGATTCTTCATTCCTCCCGGAGGTTGAGGCTTCTTCTTTATTTTTTCCCGGCTCTGGTGTGGATGGTCTCTCCCCCTCAATCATAGAAGTGGATGCTTCTTCCACCTCTTCTACTTCCTTTTCCGATCCGGAAGTTGACTCCTCACTTTCTTGTGAGGATGATGAAGCTTCCTCTTCCGTCTCCTCCTCTTCCAAATCTTCTTGGACCGATTCGGGATTGTCGTAGAACTTGACCAACTTGTTCCACAACTCCTTGGCATCTCTATAGCTTCCTAATCTAGGCAAAATGTCATTAGGTATCAAATTAACCAACATTTTTGTTACCTTAACGGTTGTCTTCAATTTTTCCCATTGCTCCTCGGTCCATCGCTTCTTTTTTAGGATTTCACCATTCTATCCTCTCGGAGCATCAAAACCTATAATCACGGCAAACCAATTTTCTATATTTGACATTAGAAAGTATTCCATCCTACCTTTCCAGTACACGAAATCTTCGCGGTCAAAGGCGGGTGGAGTCGCTATGTCATCGCCCCATCTTTCTTGAAGATCCATCGTCTTCCCTCTAGCTTCTTTAGCTCCCGGAAGTTAGTCCGTAGAAGAGCCCCGGGCTCTGATACCAATTGTAGGAGTTGAGGTCACTAGAGGGGGGTGAATAGCGTCGTGTTCGTTCGTAGATGAAATTCGTTTCGCGTTTGCTTGCTACAATTCTTGTTAGTATGCAGCGGAATAAATAATAATGAAAATACAACAAAAACACAAGCAAAACACGAGATATAACGTGGTTCGGAACTGAAACGGTTCCTACTCCACGGATTGGGTTCGTACGAACCCTAGCGATGCCACAAACACCACTAAGCAATAAAACTCCTTCTCAACAACAAGTCGGAGGTGGAGAAACCTCGTACAATGAATTACAACAAGTAATACAAAGTAAACAAGCGAATACAAGTGAAAATGTAAAGAACACTTTACAAACTAGGATTTTGAGCGCTTGCTTGTCGATTGCTTGGATGAGCTTGAAGGACCCTGAAATGCACCTGCAAATCGCCTTCAAATCGCCTCACTAAAGCTCCCAAAGAACTGATGATGAAATCCTCCATGAGCTCCCCTTTTTAACTTGCGTCGGGCTAGATTTCCGCCTGGCAGTCGACTGCCAACACTGTAGCTGTGAGATAACAACTCAATCCACGTTGGACAAGTTCCAACGGGAATCTCACCAGTCGACTGCCAACATTGGCAGTCGACTACCAATGCCCGTAGTCGACTGCCCAGTCGGCTATGGATCATTCTGTGTTCGTAACTCACCTGGCAATGCATTGCCGCCCCTTAAGCGGGCGATCGGTCAGACATCACCGATCGCTTCCAATGAGCAATGATCGCTGAGCAATTCCAAAGACTTAAACGGTAGTCAAACTCGATGAGGTTTTAACCCAAGTATGGTGTCCCCATACTTGCTAGACCACCCTTAGCCTAGACCTAAGCCTTACGCCTCTCGGATCCCTCCAAGTCATCCATGACTTGTTCATCCATCGAGCTAGCCTCCAGGTGCTTCCATCGGCTATGTCATGCTAACGGTGTCTACACCGCCAAGGCACATTGGACTTACTCCACCAAGACTCTGCTTTGACTTTACGCCGCCAACCATTGGACTTATGCTACCAAGACTCCACCCTTGGACTTTACGCCGCCAATATAAAA
This sequence comes from Wurfbainia villosa, assembly GCA_025175895.1. Taxonomy (NCBI): domain Eukaryota; kingdom Viridiplantae; phylum Streptophyta; class Magnoliopsida; order Zingiberales; family Zingiberaceae; genus Wurfbainia; species Wurfbainia villosa. The sequence continues at coordinate 27,658,279 of CM045992.1, read as the reverse complement.
CCCCTTGAACTTCTCAAATGCCAAGACTCAAGCTTGGACTTTCCCTTGCCAACCCATGTTGGACTTTCCATGCCAAGACCCATGATTGGACTTTCCATGCCAAGACCCATGCTTGGACTTCCCTTGTGCCAAGTACTCAAGACTTGGACTTTCCCAACTGCCAAGTGTCCCACTTAGACTTTTCATGCCAAGTACCCATGACTTGGACTTTACCTTGCCACGACCCATGCTTGGACTTTCCCATAATCACATGGTCAACCCTAGTCAACCATCAAAGTCTCCCTCGAGTCAATCTCGAGTCTGGTCAATTATAATTTGAGTCGATTGGTCCAACAATCTCCCCAACATATTAACCGACATTAATGTCAAACATCAATGTCAAACATACTATGTCAAACCACTTTGTCAAACATCAAAACATCACTCGAGTCAACCTCGAGTCTGGTCAATCGTGACCTGGGCCGATTGCACCAACACCCACTACGATGAGGTATCACCTGTGTATCCTCTGTGACACGAGGTGCAGTGACTTGTGGTATATCCTCTTGTATCGGTGGTACTGAAGAAGTGACTTCCCCTTTCAATTCCTCCAGAACAATCTTACTCATGGGCTTGTGGTTCATTACATAGTCTTCCTCTGGAAATCTGGCATTCGTGCTAATGATCACCCTCTGATCTTTAGGACTATAAAACAAACCACCTTTCATTCCTCTAGGATAGCCAACGAACATGCGCACTTCTGTATGAGGTTCCAACTTACCAGCATCTGCCTTCAGTACATGTGCTAGACTCCCCCAAATCTGAATATGTCTTAGACTAGGCTTTCGTCCAGTCCACAATTCTGTGGGAGTAGAAGGCACAGATTTAGATGGAACCAAGTTCAGAATGTACAGTGTCGTATCTAGAGTATATCCCCATAACGAATCTGGCAACTCTGAATAACTGATCATCGATCTAACCATCTCCATAAGAGTCCTATTCCTTCGCTCTGCTACACCATTCTGCTGGGGTGTGCCAGGTGCAGAAAATTGTGATTGAATCCCAACCTCTGATAAGTAATTCCTAAACTCTCCCAAGAGGTACTCACCACCACGATCAGATCGTAGTGTCTTGATACTTTTACCTTGACGTTTCTCCGCATCAGCCTTTAATTCTTTGAACTTGTCAAAGCATTCTGACTTGCAGCGTATCAAGTAAATGTATCCATATCTCGAATAATCATCTATAAAAGAGACGAAATACTCAAAACCACCTCTAGCCTGGATAGACATAGGACCACACAAATCAGAATGAACCAATTCTAACACATCTTTGGCTCTATGCCCCTTGGCCTTAAAAGGCCTCTTGGTCATTTTGCCCTCCAAGCAAGATTCACAGGTTGGGAAATCTTCCACCACTAATGAACCCAGAGGTCCATCAGCTATCAACCTTTGAATTCTGCTTAGGTTAATATGACCAAGCCTAAGATGCCAAAGATATGTTTGGTTCATTTTTGAAGGTTCTTTTCTCTTATTGGAATTAGAAGATGTGTTATTAACTTCTATTTGCATCGTGGGAGCTTTTGGTTCAAGTGTGTATAAATTTCCTATCAATGCACCCGAACAGATAATCTCCCTATTTCTTTTTATAACAACTTTATCATTAAAAGAAATAGAATATCCATCCATAAATAATTTAGAAACTGAAATTAAATTCTTTCTAAATAAAGGTACATAAAGGCAATTCTTAAGAACCAAAACTTTATTTTTCTCAAAAGATAAATGAACATCTCCCACTACAACAGCCGCCTCCTTCGTGGCATCGCCCAAGTATATGGTAATCTCCCCCTCAGCAGTCGTCTATTTTCCTGGAACCTCAGCAAAGTATTGTAGACATGATCAGTGGCTCCCGTATCTACACACCAAGTGCCGGTAGATAACACCGCTAAACATTTTTCAACGACTAGACCAAAAGATATACCTTTGTTCTGCTTACGGTTGGGGCAGTCCTTCTTCTAGTGTCCAGTCTGCTTACAAGTGAAGCACTTGCCTTTCGGCTTCTTCACTCCTCCCTGAGTTCCTCCCACCGCCTTTGCCCCAGCTTGTTTCTTCTTCTTCTTGCCTTTCGGCTTAGAAGTAGAAACCTTTTGGGTCACCATGGCTTGTGCCTGAGCACTCTGACAAAATAGCCCCTCTGCCGCCTGGAGTTCTGTCAAAAGTTCTGCCAACAAATACGACCTCTTGTTCATGTTGTAGTTCAGGTGAATCTTCTCAAAACTCCTAGGTAGAGACTGGAGAATGATATCGACCTGGGCTTCCCCATCGATCTCAGCTCTGAGGACTTCTAGCTCATTCAAATGAGCCATCATCTTGAGAACATGATCCCTCACGGATGTTCCCTCGATCATGGTGGTCGTCATCAAGTTCCTCATGGCTTCCTGCCTTGCAGCCCGATTCTGGTGTCCAAAAAGCTCTTTGAGATTGAGCATCATGTCATAAGCAGTGGGCATGGCTTGATGAAGATGTTGCAGTACATTTGACATAGATGCCAAAATGTAACACCGCGCCATCTCATCGGCCTTGATCCACTTCTTATAACTCTCCTTCTCCTTTTCCCCAGAATCATCCGCAGGCTTAGGAGGGCACTCTTCGAGGAGTATATATTTGTATTCCTCAGCAGTCAAGACAATGTCAAGATTTCTCTTCCAATCAACATAGTTGGGTCCAGTAAGTTTATTTTCTTTTAGTATCACAGCAAGCGGGTTGAAAGTCATTTTGAATGAAAACCTAAGAATCACATAGATCAAAACATTAGATTTCAAAAAATTATTGATTCCTCAAATAATAAAATTTTAAAATCAACCAACACCTCAAAACACCGAGAATATCGTATGCCATAATAGTGTGGACGTATACGAATTCTACATTTGTAAGAGGAGGTTTTACCCATTAATTTTACTATCTTTTCAACTTAACTTTTTGACAAGTAAAATTAATAGTTGGTTCCTCTTCGGCCCTACAAATAAAAGCAGTGACTCCGATGGGGAGGATACTTATATTTGTATCTAAGTGTTCACCATTACTCGGTATCAAGGTAATTATCTCGGGTTATGTGCCATCCGATGGGGAAGTACACACGCTCCTTAATAATTTCCTATAACCATATTCGACCTTGTGATCCGCAAATAAACCCATCCGATGGGGAGGAAGGCACTCAGAGCCGACGCGCAAGTTTGTTTGCATCACATGTCAAATCGTAATGGAGGCCGTGGGAATTTATAAAAATATCCCTCTCCCACTTAGTAATTTAAAATTGAGGAATTTTTTAACCTACGACATGCATATCAAACAATAAGCAATAAATATAAAAAATAAAAATTTTCCAACTATTATGGCTTTTGTCTTCAATATGTCTCCCATCGTATCGCCATCTCATCCGCTCTTCCCTACGCCATGTACAAGCCATCCGGAGATCCGAGCCGAGAAAAAAATATTTTAATTTACATCCATCGATCCTATACTCCACGAGGGAGTGTACATGGAATCTAGATCGAAAGTAAACTAAAATAAAAAGAGTGGCTAAACAATGCCATATCTAATTATAAAAACTAAATACTAGCCTCGTCAACCCCGAGGATTCAACAAAATATACAATTACACACATACAATCACATACACAAATATGGCCATAATAGTTGGATCCTATGCCTGCAACCAAAGAGTTAACCTATGCATATCCTACTATTATCCGACACATATAATATATATGAAAAGTGCATAAAAGTAATCGAATCCTAAACACACAAAACCGGAAACCGTGGCTCTGATACCACTTGAATTTAGGAAACTTCGCTTCCCACTTTAACTCGATTGCTTGTTCATGGCGATCCCATCGATGTCCCCGGATTAAAAAAAATAATCCTAGACAAAAAGGATCACCCAAGCAACTGTTTCATCATCGTGCTATTCGATTAGAGTTGTCACTTGAACAAACTTGTTGTTCAAGCCACTAACCTCTATTCTACGAATAGCCACGGAATAGACAATGTACGGATCGCCGACTTTTGTGTTTATATTCGGGGTCCAAGTTATATTGGCCACAAAACAGAATATTTCATGCATATATAATTGAGAAACAATTATAAACATGTTACATAAGAAAATAGACAAGTATTATACCTCTCAATCTTCTATCGTATGTCCTCCCTCCTTTTGGACGTTGTGTGGGCGACGATCTACCAAAAGTCGAAGCTCCTAGATCACCAATCTTCCTTCCTTGCTCGCTCCGAACAAGAGGAAGAATAAGAAACAAAACACTTCTACTTCCTTTAGCCAACTAACAAACACCAACCTAGGTGCTTGCCGTCGGCCAACAAGGAGAAGATGATGGAGATAGTTGTCGGCCAAGAGCTCCAAGGGAAGACCCTAAGCCTTGTTTCCACTGGCCAAGGAGGGGAGAAGGACTAGGTTTGGACATCGGCCAAGGGAGGGAAGGGATGGTTTGGGCGCCGGCCACCAAGGAGGAAGAAGAAGAAAAGGAAGAACTTTTCTTATTTGGTGCCACCAACACCCCAAACCCTAATCACCCAAGCTTGCCGCCCACTAACCCTAATCCTATCTCTATTGGAATTCTCCTTGCCGCCCACCCCATGCTCTCCTTTTATAGAGTTAGGGATATGCCTTTTTTTAATCTCCACCATTAGTTCTAGGGATTTAATCTCAACCGTCGGATCTCGAGAATTAATCTCAACCGTCGGATCTAGAGATTCAATCACTACCATTGGTTCTAGAGTTTTGTTTTCATCCATTGGATCTAAGCTTCATGAGGTTTTAATAGGATACAATAGGGACCATGAGGAGGAGTTGGATCTTGGCCACCCAATGAATCAAGCCCACATAAAGTCCGATCCATTAATGATAATTCAATCCACTAAAGGATTATCATTGATCTACCTCACCAACCCCCAAAGTTAATATGGGCTCCATATATTATTTGTACATTTTTCTTCCTGTGTTTAAGATCTCGAATGTCCATCGATTAATTAATTTACTGACCATTAATTAATCAATATCTAATTCCATGAGTAGTATCACTCAACCTTATCATCATGTCAGACCAAGTCCACCTGCAGGGTTTATATGATGAACCTTATGAGCTCCTCAAGGGGACATCATCATCCTAATATATAGGACACGGTTTCCTCCTATAATCAATGGCACACCATATAAATAATATCATTTCCCAACTTACCGAACCTATCGATTTAATCTATAAATCTCGCCCATTGATACATCAAAGAAATGAATACTAAGTATATGTGCCCGTTATTATATCGGGATTAAGAGTACGTACAATATAATATCTGAGGTCCGATTCGATTATGTAGTCAACAATAAATCGAATCACCTCTAAGCTGGTCCTGCTCAATACACACAAAGTGCGCTAGTGTGATTCTATGGTCAAGACAAACCAATACCAAATCACACTACAACCATACCAATGGTTTGTCCAAAGTCATCTCGGTTGTGAGCCTATACTTATACTTTACAAGGAGCCGATAACATGATCTCCCCTATGACACCACACACCATGTTATCTACAATGTAATGTATTAGACAATATGCATCACCATAAATATGCAAACAATGATCATGTGATTCTTATTTCAAAATAAAGATGTTCATACAAAAGATAGACTTTTCAGTATACATCCCAACAATCCTAACATCTCACCCATTGCTATGTTTTCAATCAAGTTAGCCTTATAATGGATTGTGAGATGTAGCTAAAGGTATTTATACTTAACAAAAAATTTTCATGCAATACTACCAAGGTTAAGTAATATCCAACATGATCACAAGTCAAATATTTGTAGGGATGTATACTGAAAAGTCTATCTTTTGTATAAACATCTTTATTTTTGAAATAAGAATCACATGATCATTGTTTGCATATTTTTATGCATATTGTCTAATACGTTACATTGTAGATAACATAGTGTGTGGTGTCACACGAGAGATCATGTTATCGGCTCCTTGTAAAGTATAAGTAAAGGCTCACAACCGAGATGGCTTTGGACAAACCATCGGAATGATTGTAGTGTGATTTGGTATTGATTTGTCTTGAACATAGAATCACACTAGTGCACTTTGTGTGTATTGAACAGGACCGACTTAGAGGTGATTCGATTTATTGCTGACTACATAATCGAATCGGACCTCAGATATTATTTAGAACATGCTCTTAATCCCGATATAATAATGGGCACATATACTTAGTACTCATCTCTTTGATTTACCAATGGGCGAGATTTATTGATTAAATCGATAGGCTCGGTAAGTTGGGAGATGATATTATTTATATGGTGTGTCGTTGATTATAGGAGGAAACTGTGTCCTATATATTAGGATGATGATGTCCCCTTGAGGAGCTCATAAGGTTCATCATGTAGACCCTGCAGGTGGACTTGGTCCGGCATGATGAAAAGGTTGAGTGGTACTACTCATGGAGTTAGATGTTGATTAATTAATGGTCAGTAAATTAATTAATAGACAGACATTCGAGATCTTAAACACGGGGAGAAAATGAACAAATAATATAGGAGCCCATATTATCATATGGGGGTTGGTGAGGTAGATCAATGATGATCCTTTAGTGGATTGGATCATCATTAGTGGATCGGACTTTATGTGGGCTTTATCCATGGGTGGCCAAGATCCAACTTCTCCTCATGGTCCCTAATGTAGCCTATTAACACTTCATGAAGCTTAGATCCAATGGATGAAAATAAAACTCTAGATCCAAAGGTAGAGATTAAATCTCTAGATTCGACGGTTGAGATTAAATCTCTAGATCCGACGGTTGAGATTAAATCCCTAGAACCAATGGAGGAGATTAAATCATGGCTTGAGCCCAACTCTATAAACAGAGATCATGAAGTGGGTGGTAAGAAGAGCATGGCTTAAGGGGATTAGGGTTTGCTTCCTTTGGAGGCTAGGAATCCTAGTTGGTTTAGGATTACGTTTGGGTGGCTAGGGTTTTGGGAGCTATGGGTGGGCGGCAACTCAAGGAGGACTTTTTCTTCTTCCTCCTAAGGTGTGGTCGGTTCCTTCCATCTTCCCTCTACCTTGGCTTGTGCTCATCCTAATCTTCTTCCCCACTTCCATGGCCATCCATAAGGAGAGCAAGGATTAGGGTTTGGAGGCTTAGGGTTTAGGAGGCTTGGGTGGCACCAAATAAGGAAGTAGTTTGATTTCTTCTTCCTCTCCTTTGGTGGCCGGCGCCCACAGCCCTTTCCCAGCCCTTGGCTGGCATCCAAAGACCCCTCCTCTCTTCTACTTAGGTGGTGGAAACAAGATATAGGGCTTCCCTTGGTGTCTTGGTTGTTTTCCATCATCTTCTCCACCTTCTAGTTGGCCGACGGCAAGGAGTTTGTGTGCTCCTTGTTGGTTGGTTTTATGGAGGAGAAAAACCTTGTTTCTATTCTTCCTCTTGCTTTGGAAGAGCAAGGAAGGAAGATTTGTGATCTAGGAGCTTCGACCTTTGGTAGATCGTCGCCCACACGACATCCAAAAGGAGGAAGGACATACATTAGAAGATCAAGAGGTATATCTATTCTCTTTTCTCTTTTGTTTGTTGCTTGTTTTTGTTTTTCAATTATAAGCATGTTATAAATTTGTAAATGGATAAATAATACTTGGATCCCGAGCATAAACACGAAAACCGACGATCCGGACATCGTCTATTCCGCGGCTACTCGTAGAATAGAGGTTGGTCGCTTGAACAACTTGTTTGTTCAAGTGACCTCTCTAAACGAATAGCACGATGATGGCTTGGTTGTTTGAGCAATCCCTTTTGTCTAGGATTAAATTTTAATCCGGGGACATCGAAGGGATCGCCATAGACAAGCTACCGAGGTGAAGTGGGAAGCGAAGTTTCCCCTCACAGACTCGATAAGCAAAAACCCTTCAATTGGTATCAGAGCCAAGGTTTCCGGTTTTGTGTGTTTAGGATTCGGTTAATTTTTATACACTTTTTCATATATTATATGTGTCAGATAATAGTAGGATATGCGTAGTTTAACTCTTTGGTTGCAGGCATAAGATCTGACTATTATGGTCATATGTGTGTATGTGATTGTATGTGTGTAAATATTTATTTTGTTGAATCCTCGGGGTTGACGAGGCTAGTATTTAGTTTTTGTAAATTAAATATGACATTGTTTAGCCACTCTTTATTTTATTTTACTTTCGATCTAGATTTCATGTACACTCCCTCATGGAGTATAGGATCGATGGATGTAAATTAAAATAGGTTTTAGTCTCGGCTCGGATCTCTGGATGGCTCGTACATAGCGTAGGAGGAGCGGACGAGATGGCGATGCGACGGGAGTCATATTGAAGACAAAAGCTATAATAGTTGGAAAATAATTTATTTTTCATATTTATTACTTTTTGTTTGATATGCATGGCATAGGATAGGAAAATTCCTCAATTTCAAATTACTAAGTGGGAGAGGGAATTTTAAAAAATTCTCACGGCCTCCATTACAATTTGACAAGTGATGCAAACAAACTTGCACGTCGGCTCTGAGTGCCTTCCTCCATATCGGATGGGTTTGTTTGCGGATCACAAGGTCGAATATGGTTATAGGAAATTATTAAGGAGCGTGTGTACTTGCTCATCGTAAGGCACATAACCCGAGATAATTACCTTGGTACCGAGTAATGGTGAACACTTAGATACAAATATAAGTATCCTCCCCATCGGAGTCAATGCTTTTATTTGTAGGGCCAAAGAGGAACCAACTATTAATTTTACTTGTCAAAAAGTTAGGTTGACAAGATAGTAAAATTAATGGGTAAAACCTCCTCTTACAAATGTAGAATTCATATACGTCCACACTATCGTGGCATACGATATTCTTGGTGTTTTGAGGTGTTGGTTGATTTTGAAATTTTAGTGTTTGAGGAATCAATAATTTTTTAAAATCTACAGTAATGATCTATGTGATTCTTAGGATTTTCAAAAATGACTTTCAGTCCACTTACTATGATACTAAAGGAAATAAACTTACTGTACCCAGATAATATTGATTGGAAAAGAATCTAGATATTGTCTTATCTGCTTAGGAGTACAAGTATGCACTCTTCGAAGAGTGTCCTCAAGCCATGGTTGCTCAAAAAGTTTTCTACTTCCAAGCCGAAAGGCAAGAAGAAGGAGAAACAAGGTGGAGCAAAGGTGATGGGAGGATCTCAGGGAGGAGTGAAGAAGCCGAAAGGCAAGTACTTCACTTACAAGCAGGATGGACATTGGAAGAAGGACTGTCCCAATCCAAAGAAGAACAGAGATATATCCTTTGGACTAGTCGTTGAATCATGATTAGCGGTGTTATCTACCAGCACCTGGTGTGTAGATACGGGAGCCACTAATCATGTATGAAATACTTTACAGGGGTTCCGGGAAACCCGACGACTAGCTAAAAGGGAGATTACCATTTACTTGGGCAATGCCATGAAGATGGCGGCTATTGCAGTGGGAGAAGTTTTATTTATCTCTTGAGAAAAATAAAACTTAGGTTCTGGAAAATTCCCTTTATGTACCTTTATTTAGAAAGAACTTAGTTTTAGTTTCTAAATTGTTTATGGATGGATATTCTATTTCTTTTAATGACAGAGCTGTTATAAAAAGGAATAGGGAGAATGTTTGTTCAGGTACATTGATAGGAAATTTGTATACACTTGAACCACAACCTCCCACGATGCAAATTGAAGGTAATAACTCATCTTCTAATTCCAATAAGAGAAAAGAACCTTCGAAGATGAACCAAACATATCTTTGGCATCTTAGGCTTGGTCATATGTGTTGGATCGAGAAGCGTCGCTAGAGGGGGGTGAATAGCGATCGTAAATCTTTTCGACGTTTCGTTCGAGTAGATAATTAAATGAGTAAGAGCAACAGAAAATAAAGAGAGACATTTATTTTTACTTGGTTCACAACCTAGCGGTTGCTACTCCAAGGCCCTATCAGTCCTCGACCGCGTACGGAGGGCAAAGCACTATAACGTCTCCTCCTCGTTGGAGGTAGGAGACAACGATCATAAAAACCGAAAGTACGAGGATGAGGCAACAAGCCTACCTCACCTCGTTACGATTAAAACAAAGAATATAATAAAAACAATTACTTGCTACTGCTGCCGACGAAGGAGATTTGAACTTATCGTCGCGTCGGCATTATGACGGCGTTGGAGCATTGGCGTTGTAGGGCACTTGAGAATAAACTTGATGTAATTTGGAGTTGGAATCCTCTGAATATGTCTCCTCTTTTTTTAGAATAGATCACAAAGTTGTATAATTTTTATCGCGAAGTGGCTGCGTCAAATCTTATCCATTTTGACCTAGCATAAAGGCTGATTCGTCGCCATCAGTCGACTGATGACTCCCATCAGTTGACTGTGTTGGGATGTATACTGAAAGCCTAGCTCTTTTGTATGAATATTTTTATTTTGAAATAAGAATCACATGATCATTGTTTGCACTTTATATTTATTATATGTGTACATATTGTCTAATACTTTACATTGTAGATAACATGGTGCTTGGTGTGGCACAGAAGATCATGTTATCAGTCCCTTGTAGAATATAAGTAGAGGCTCACAACCAAGATGGTTTTAGATAAACCATTGGCATGGTTGTAGTGTAGCTTGGTATTGGTTTGTCTTGAACATAGAGTTACACTAGTACACTTAGGTGTATTGAGCAGGACCGACATAGAGATGATTCAATTTATTGCTGACTACATAATTGAATTGGACCTCGGATATTATGTTGTACATGCTCTTAATCCCGATATAATAATGGGTACATGTACTTAGTATTTATTTCTTTGATTTACCAAAGGGTGAGATTTAAATGGATTAAATCAATATGCCCGGTAAGTTAGGAAATGATATTATTTACATGATGTGCCATTAATTATAGGAGGAAACCGTGTCCTATATATTAGGTTGATGATGTCCCCTTGAGGAGCTCATAAGGTTCATCATGTAAACCCTGCAGGTTGACTTAGTCAACATGATGATAAGGTTGAGTGGTACTACTCGAGGAGTTAGATGTTAATTGATTGATGGTCAGTAAATCAATTAATTGACGGACATTCGATATCTTAAACACGTAGAGATGAATGTACAAATAATGTATGGAGCCCATATTAATTTATGGGGGTTGGTGAGGTAATTCAATGATGATCCTCTAGTGGAATGGAACATCATTGATGGATCAAGTTTGTGTGGTTCCGATCCATCGGGTGGCCAAGATCCAACTCCTCCTCATGGTCCCTATCGTAGCCTAATATAATCCTCATGAAGCCTAGATATAAGAATAGAAGGAAAAGAAAGGGGAGGGAAAGGAAAGGGGAGGGAAAGGAAAGGAAAGGGAGAGGAGAGGTTGGATGAGGTGGGCGGAAAGTTTAAAGATTGATAAAAAAAAATTATTTCCTAATTCTATGCCACCTTAGGCGGCAAGATTTGAATTAGTTAAAAAAAAATTTCAAGATTAGAATTGGTAAAAAAAAAATTTCTATTTTCTATGCCACCTTGGGCGGCAAGATTAGAGGAGGTAGAAAATTTTTTTTACTAATTCCTTGCTACCTTGGGCGGCAAGAATAATTAGGAATTAGTTCCTAATTTTTTGGCCACCTCATCAATAACCAACTTTCTCCTAAGTTCTAAAAAAGGGAGGCTAAGGGGGCGGCACGATGAGGATCAAGAATTAGGGTTTAGGTTTCTTTGCTTGGCCGGCTCTATCCCCTTGTGGTTGGCGGCACAAAGATATAAGAAACCCTAACTTTCTTCCTAAGCTTGGTCTCCTCTTCACTCCCTCTAGGGCCAGCGGCACAAAGGGGTTGTAGGGTCTTCTATTGCTCCCCTTTGGCCGGTCTTTCTCTCATCCTTTTCCTCTTGGCCGGCGGCACTAGGAGCTAGGGATTGTTCCTTTGTTTGGTTCCTTGGTTGGCCATCTTGTTCTCTCTTTTCTTGGGGTCAGCGGCAACAAGCTTTTGTGGCTTGGTGGTTGGCTCAAGCAAGAAGGGAAGGAGAGTTCTTCTTTCTTTTGATTGAAGAAGATCTAGGAAGCTTCAACTTGTGGAGGATCTTCGCCCACACGAAGTCTACAAGGAGGTTAGGATATACGATAGAAGATCTAGAGGTATAAAAGTTTTACAAGTTTTATTATTGATCTTTGCATGTTCTTATTAATATGTTTGTATGTGTTTGTTATACATGTCTACATCCATATGTATTTGTATAATCATGGACCCCGAAGATAAACACAAAAACCGACGATCCGTCCGTCGTCTCTTCCGTGGCTAACCGACTAGAAGAGTTTTGTTGCTTGAACAACTAGTTTGTTCAAGCGATCGCTCAAGTCATTAGCACGATGACGAATTGGTTGAGCTTAGGAAACTCATCCCATCCGGATTAGTTTTCATTAGTGAAAATTTTAATCCGGGGACATGGGAGCCGACGAGCCTCCGAGCATGCCATCAAATTGGTATCAGAGCCACGGTTTCCGGTTTTGTGTAGTTTGAATTCGGTTACTTTCATGCACTTATCATATATTGTGTATGCCAGATGATAGTAGGATGTGCGTAGGATAACTTTTTGGTTGCAGGCATAAGTTCCAACTATTATGGCTATATATGTGTGTATGTGATTGCATGTGTGTGTGATTGTATATTATTTGAATCCTCGGGGTTGACGAGGCTAAATTAGTATTTAATTTTTGTAATTAAATACGGCATTATTTAGCCACTCATTTTAGTTTACTTTCGATCTAGATTATTTGTACACTCCTTCGTGGAGTATAGGATCGATGGATGTAAATTAAAATAGTTTATCTTGGCTCGGATCTCTTTGGTGACTTGCGCACGGGAAAAAGTGGAGCGGACGAGGTGGCGACACGACGGGACGCATATTGGAGAACAATGCCATAATAGTTGGGAAAATTCTGATTTTTTCCATATTTATTGCTGATTTATTTTATATGCATGTTGTGTGTGCTTGAAAATTCCTCATTGTCAATTTACTAAGTGGGAGAGGGACATTTTAATTAATTCCTGCGGCCTCCATTACAATTTGACGTGTGATGCAACAAACTTGTGTATCGGCTCTGAGTGCCTTCCTCCCCATCGGATGAGTTTGTTTGCGAATCACTAGGTCAAATAATGGTTATAGGAAATTATTTAGAAGCGTGTGTACTTCCCCATCGGTAAGGCACATAATCCGAGATAATTCCCTTAGTATCGTGTAATGGTGCACACTTAGATGCAAATAAAAAGTATCCTCCCCATCGGAGTCACTGCTTTTATTTGTAGGGCCAAAGAGGATCCAACTATTAATTTTATTTGTAAAAAAGTAAGGTTGACAAGATAATAAAACTAATGGGTTAAACCTCCTCTTACAAATGTAGAATTCGTATACGTCCACACTATCGAGGCATATGATATTCTCGGTGTTTTGAGGTGTTGGTTGATTTCGAAATTTTATTGTTTGAGGAACCAATGATATTTGAAATCTAATATTTTGATCATTGTGATTCTTAGTTTTTTTTCAAATGGCTTTCAACCCACTTGCTATGATATTGAAAGAAAATAAACTTACTGGAACAAATTATATTGATTGGAAAAGAAATTTGGATATTGTCTTAACTGCAGAGGAGTACAAATTTGTACTCTTCGAGGTCTGTCCTCCTAAGCCCACCGATGACTCTGATGAAAAGGAGAAAGAGAGTTATAAGAAATGGATCAAGGCAGATGAGATGGCGCGGTGTTACATTTTGGCATCTATGTCAAATGTGTTGCAACATCAGCATCGGGCCATGGCCACGGCTTATGACATGATGCTCAATCTCAAGGAACTTTTCAGACATCAGAGTAGGGCGGCCAGACAGGAGGTTATGAGGAATTTGATGACGACCACCATGATCGAGGGAACACCCGTCAGGGACCATGTTCTCAAGATGATGGCTCATCTGAATGAGATGGAAGTCCCCAGAGTTGAGATCGATGGAGAAACCCAGGTCGATATCATTCTCCAGTCTCTGCCTAGGAGTTTTGAGCAGTTCTGCCTTAACTACAACATGAACAAGAGGTTGTATTCATTGGCGGAGCTTCTGACAGAACTCCAGGCGACAGAGGGGCTTTTTCGTCAAAGCGCTCAAGCCATGGTTGCTCAGAAGGTTTCTACTTCTAAACCGAAATGGAAGAAGAAGAAGAAGCAAGGTGGAGCAAAGAAAGTGGCAGCAGGACCTCAAGCAGGAGTGAAGAAGCCAAAAGGCAAGTGCTTCACTTGCAAGCAGACTGGACATTGGAAGGAAGACTATCCTCGCCGAAAGAACAAAGGGGTTCCAGGAAACCCGACGACTAGCTGAGGGAGAGATTACCGTCTTCATGGGCAATGCTTCAAAGGTGGCAGCTATTACAGTGGGAGACGTTTATTTATCTTTTGATAGGAATAAAATTTTGGTTTTGAGAAATTGTCTTTATGTACCTACTTTTAGAAAGAATCTAATTTCAGTTTCTAAATTGTTTCTGGATGGATATTCTATTTATTTTAATGACAAAGTTATTATAAAAAGGAATAGGGAGATTATCTGTTCTGGTACATTGGTTGGCAATTTCTACACTCTTGAACCGAAAACTCCCACATGCATATAGAAGTGAATAACTCATCTTCTAAGTCTAATAAGAGAAAAGAACCTTCGAAAATGAACTAGATATATCTTTGGCACCTAAGACTTGGTCATATTAACCTGAGTAGAATTCAAAGGTTGATAGCTGATGGACCCTTGGGTTTATTAGTGGTGGAAGATCTCCCAACCTGCGAGTCTTGCTTGGAAGGTAAGATGACCAAGAGGCCTTTTAAGGCTAAGGGGTATAGAGCCAAAGATGTATTGGAATTGGTTCATTCTGATTTATGCGGTCCTATGTCTATCCAGGCTAGAGGTGGCTTTGAATACTTTGTCTCTTTTATAGACGATTATTCAAGGTATGGATACATTTACTTGATGCACCACAAGTCTGAATGCTTTGACAGGTTCAAAGAATTCAAGGCTAATGTGGAGAACCGTCAAGGTAAAAGTATCAAGACACTAAGATTTGATCGTGGTGGCGAGTACCTCTTGGGAGAGTTTAGGAGTTACTTATCAGAGGCTGGGATTCAATCCCAATTGTCCGCACCTGGCACACCCCAGCAGAATGGTGTGGCGAAGCGAAGGAATAGGACTCTTATGGAGATGGTCATATCGATGATGAGTTATTCTAAGTTACCTGATTCATTCTGGGGGTTTGCTCTGAAAACGGCAGCACACATTCTGAACTTGGTTCCATCTAAGTCAGTACCCTCTACTCCCACAGAATTGTGGACTGGACGAAAGCCTAGTCTAAGACATATTCGGATTTGGGATAGTCCAGCACATGTGCTGAAGGGAGATGCTGGTAAGTTGGAATCTCGTACAGAAGTACGCTTGTTTGTTGGCTACCCTAAGGGAACGAAGGGTGGTTTGTTCTATAGTCCTAGAGATCAGAAGGTGATCGTGAGTACGAATGCCAGATTTCTAGAGGAGGACTATATGATGAACCACAAGCCCACGAGTAGGATTGTTCTTGAGGAGTTGACAGGGGAAGTACCGACTTCAATACCACCGGTACAAGAGGAAATACCACAAGTCATTGCACCGCGTGTTACAGAGCATACACAGGAGGCACCTCGTCGTAGTGGAAGGGTTGTTAGACAACCCGTGAGATTCATGTTCTTGGGAGAGTCTTCGGACTTAGTCCCTGGTAAACATGAACCTGATCCCTGGATATATGATGAGGCACTCCAAGATAGAGATGCGGTATCTTGGCAAAGAGTGATGAATTCAGAGATAGAATCTATGGATTCTAATCATGTCTGGGAGGTAGTAGAAGCACCCGATGGTGTGAAAGCCATTGGATGCAAGTGGATCTACAAGAGAAAGAGAGGAGTAGATGGGAAGGTTGAGACCTTCAAAGCTAGGCTTGTTACGAAAGGGTATACTCAGAAAGAGGGTATCGATTATGAGGAGACCTTTTCACCGGTAGCTATGCTTAAGTCTATCCGGATTCTCTTATCTATTGCTGCACATGAGGATTATGAGATTTGGCAGATGGATGTCAAGAAAGCTTTCCTTAACGAAAGTCTTGAGGAAAACATCTATATGAAGCAACCAGAGGGATTCATTGCAAAGGGAAAAGAGCATCTTGTGTGTAAGCTTAATCGGTCCATTTATGGATTGAAGCAAGCTTCTAGATCTTGGAACATCCACTTTGATGAGGTAATCTAGTCATATGGATTTATTCAAAGTCTGGATGAGCCTTGTGTATACAAGAGATGTGATAGAAACATAGTGGTATTTCTTGTACTATACATAGATGACATTTTGTTAGTTTGCAACAATATCAGAGTGTTATCAGACGTAAGGGTATGGTTGTCCAAACAGTTTGATATGAAGGACTTGGGAGAAGTGGGACACATCCTTGGGATCAAGGTGATAAGGGATCACAAGAAAAGGATGTTGTGCTTATCTCAAGCTTCATACATTGACACTATCCTTGCTCGTTTTAGCATGCAGAACTCCAAGAAAGGTTTTCTACCTTTTAGGCATGGAGTACTTTTATCTAAAGAGATGTGTCCCAAAACATCAAAGGAGATAGAGGAGATGAAGGCGGTTCCTTATGCTTTGGCAGTAGGAAGCCTCATGTATGTTATGCTATGTACGAGACCAGATATCTGCTTTGCCATGGGCATGGTTAGCAGATATCAGAGTAATCCTGGACAGGGACATTGGACTACGGTAAAGCATATATTGAAGTACCTGAGAAGGACTAGGGACTATATGCTGGTTTACCGGGCAGATCAATTAGTCCCTGTGGGTTATACGGATTCTGATTTCCAATCAGATAGGGACAACAGTAAGTCTACCTCGGGGTTTGTGTTTACTTTTGGAGGTGGAGCCATAGTATGGAGGAGTGTCAAGCATAAATGCGTGGCGGACTCTACCATGGAAGCTGAGTATGTGGCAGCCTCTGAGGCAGCCAAGGAAGCTGTATGGCTCAGGAACTTCTTGATGGACTTGGATGTGATTCCTGGTTTGCCCAGAACTATCACAATTTATTATGATAACAGTGGTGCAGTTGCAAACTCGAAGGAACCACGAGCCCATAAGGCGAGTAAACACATAGAGCACAAGTACCACCTGATACGAGAGATCGTAAAGCGAGGAGAAGTAGCTGTCGCCAAGATTGCATCAGAGGATAACCTGGCGGATCCATTCACTAAGGCCCTTCCAGCGAAAGCATTTGATAGGCATGTGGAGGACATGGGGATCAAATGTATGGCAATGTGATGACAGCATAGTCTTTTAGTATAAGTGGGAGATTGTTGGGATGTATACTGAAAGCCTAGCTCTTTTGTATGAACATTTTTATTTTGAAATAAGAATCACATGATCATTGTTTGCACTTTATATTTATTATATGTGTACATATTGTCTAATACTTTACATTGTAGATAACATGGTGTTTGGTGTGGCACAGAAGATCATGTTATCAGTCCCTTGTAGAATATAAGTAGAGGCTCACAACCAAGATGGTTTTGGATAAACCATTGGCATGGTTGTAGTGTAGCTTGGTATTGGTTTGTCTTGAACATAGAGTTACACTAGTACACTTAGGTGTATTGAGCAGGACCGACATAGAGGTGATTCAATTTATTGCTAACTACATAATTGAATTGGACCTCGGATATTATGTTGTACATGCTCTTAATCCCGATATAATAACGGGCACATGTACTTAGTATTTATTTCTTTGATTTACCAAAGGGTGAGATTTAAATGGATTAAATCAATATGCCCGGTAAGTTGGGAAATGATATTATTTACATGGTGTGCCGTTAATTATAGGAGGAAACCGTGTCCTATATATTAGGTTGATGATGTCCCCTTGAGGAGCTCATAAGGTTCATCATGTAAACCCTGCAGATTGACTTAGTCAACATGATGATAAGGTTGAGTGGTACTACTCGAGGAGTTAGATTTTAATTGATTGATGGTCAGTAAATCAATTAATTGACGGACATTCGATATCTTAAACACGGGGAGATGGTTGTACAAATAATGTATGGAGCCCATATTAATTTATGGGGGTTGGTGAGGTAATTCAATGATGATCCTCTAGTGGAATGGAACATCATTGATGGATCAAGTTTGTACGGTTCCGATCCATCGGGTGGCCAAGATCCAACTCCTCCTCATGGTCCCTATCGTAGCCTAATATAATCCTCATAAATCCTAGATATAAGAATAGAAGGAAAAGAAAGGGGAGGGAAAGGAAAGGGGAGGGAAAGGAAAGGAAAGGAAAGGGAGAGGAGAGGTTGGATGAGGTGGGCGGCAAGTTTAAAGATTGATAAAAAAAATTATTTCTTAATTCTATGCCACCTTAGGCGGCAAGATTTGAATTAGTTAAAAAAAAATTCAAGATTAGAATTGGTAAAAAAAAAATTCTATTTTCTATGCCACCTTGGGCGGCAAGATTAGAGGAGGTAGAAATTTTTTTTACTAATTCCTTGCTACCTTGGGCGGCAAGAATAATTAGGAATTAGTTCCTAATTTTTTGGCCACCTCATCAATAACCAACTTTCTCCTAAGTTCTAAAAAAGGGAGGCTAAGGGGGCGGCACGATGAGGATCAAGAATTAGGGTTTAGGTTTCTTTGCTTGGCCGGGTCTATCCCCTTGTGGTTGGCGGCACAAAGATATAAGAAACCCTAAGCTTTCTTCCTAAGCTTGGTCTCCTCTTCACTCCCTCTAGGGCCAGCGGCACAAAGGGGTTGTAGGGTCTTTTATTGCTCCCCTTTGGCCAGTCTTTCTCTCATCCTTTTCCTCTTGGCCGGCGGCACTAGGAGCTAGGGATTGTTCCCTTGTTTGGTTCCTTGGTTGGCCATCTTGTTCTCTCTTTTCTTGGGGTCGGCGGCAACAATCTTTTGTGGCTTGGTGGTTGGCTCAAGCAAGAAGGGAAGGAGAGTTCTTCTTTCTTTTGATTGAAGAAGATCTAGGAAGCTTCAACTTGTGGAGGATCTTCGCCCACACGAAGTCTACAAGGAGGTTAGGACATATGATAGAAGATCGAGAGTTATAAAAGTTTTACAAGTTTTATTATTAATCTTTGCATGTTCTTATTAATATGTTTGTATGTGTTGGTTATAAATGTCTACATCCAAATGTATTTGTATAATCATGGACCCCGAAGATAAACACAAAAACCCGCGATCCGTCCGTCGTCTCTTCCGCGGCTAACCGACTAGAAGAGTTTTGTTGCTTGAACAACTAGTTTGTTCAAGTGATCGCTCAAGTCGTTAGCACGACAATGAATTGGTTGAGCTTAGGAAACTCATCCCATCCGGATTAGTTTTCATTAGTGAAAATTTTAATCCGGGGACATGGGAGCCGACGAGCCTCCGAGCATGCCATCGTGATCGATGAGCATCGGGCTGATCGCCCAATGTCCGTCACCGCCACTTTCCCCGCAAAGAAGAGGTTAGCTCAGAAAATGATAAATGCGACGGTTTCTAACCATCCGATCTCGACCTAGACCTTCCACAGGAAGTCTTAGTCGGATTGCCACCTACGGTCATCCCCGTAAAGAGAACACGACCTTACAATCTCTCAATCACACGAGCTTTCCTCGATACTTACCTTGTAGCTCTCGCTTCCGGCCTTCCACTCGATTCCTTCGACTCCCTCTGAAGTCACTCGAGTGTCACCCGACCACGGTGGCTTCCTCTGAGTGTCGCTAGCCTTCAGCTCCAGCTTTAGTACTTTTCTGCACACTCAATTTAGCTCGTGAGATAACGATGTAAACTTAACTTTGTGTCTTTGCCATAATCAAAACACAGGTTCGATTATCTGGTGGCCCTACACCAACAATATTAACCTAAGTAGAATTCAAAGGTTGATAGCTGATGGACCTTTGGGTTCATTAGTGGTGGAGGATCTCCCAACCTGCGAATCTTGCTTGGAGGGTACGATGACCAAGAGGCCTTTTAAGGCCAAGGGATATAGAGCCAAAGATGTGTTAGAAATAGTTCATTCTGATTTGTGTGGTCCTATGACTATCCAGGCAAGAGGTAGTCTTGAATATTTCGTCTATTTCATAGACGATCATTCAAGATATGGATGACACTATGATCTTTTCGTAGTAGTGAGTACCTCTTGAGAGAGTTTAGGAACTACTTATTAGAGGATGGGAATCAATCCCAATTGACTGCACCTGACACACCCCAGCAGAATGGTGTAGTAGAGCGAAGGAATATGACTCTTATGGAGATGGTTAGATCGATGATGAGTTATTCTGAGTTTCCAGATTCGTTCTAGGGATATGCTCTAGATACGGCGGTGTACATTCTGAACGTTGTTCCATCTAAATCAATGCCTTCTACTCCCACAGAATTGTGGACTGGGCGAAAGCCTAGTCTAAGACATATTCAGATATGGGGGAGTCCAGCACATGTGCTGAAGGCAGATGCTGGTAAGTTGGAACCTCGTACAGAAGTACGCATGTTCGTTGGCTATCCCAGGGGAACGAAGGGTGGATTGTTTTATAGTCATAAAGATCAGAGGGTGATCGTTAGCACGAACACCAGATTTCTAGAGGAAGACTATGTGATGAGCCACAAGCCTAAGAGTAAAATTATTCTGGAGGAGTTAAAAGGGGAAGTCACTTCTTTAGTACCACCAGTACAAGAGGATATACCACATGTCACTGCACTGCGTGTCACAGAGGATACACAGGTGATACCTCGTCGTAGTGGGAGGGTTGTGAGACAGCCTGATAGATTCATGTTCTTGGGAGAATCTTCTGATTTGGTCCTTGGCGAACATGAACTTGATCCCTGGACATATGACGAGGCAATCCAAGATAAAGATGCAGTATCTTGGCAAAGTGCAATGAATGCTAAGATTGAATCTATGGATTCAAATCAGGTCTGGGAGCTAGTAGAACCACCCGATGGTGTAAAAACCATTGGATGCAAGTGGATCTATAAGAGAAAGAGAGGAATAGATGGAAAGGTTGAGACCTTCAAAGCGAGGCTTGTTGCGAAGGGGTATACTCAAAAAGAGGGTATCGATTGTGAGGAGACCTTTTCGCCGGTAGCCATGCTTAAATCTATCCGGATTCTCTTATGCATAGCAGCTCATATGGATCATGAGGTGTGGCAGATGAATGTCAAGATAGCTTTCCTTAATGGAAGTCTTAAGGAAAACATCTACATGAAGCAACCAGAGGGATTCATTGCTAAAGGCAAAGAGCATCTTGTGTGTAAGCTTAATTGGTTCATTTATGGATTAAAGCAAGCTTCGAGGTCTTGGAACATCCGCTTTGATGAGGTAATCCAATCTTATGGATTTATTCAAAGTCCGGATAAGTCTTGTGTATACAAGAGATGTGACGGAAACGTAGTGGTATTTCTTGTACTATACGTAGATGACATTTTATTGATTGGCAACAATATCAAGGTGTTATCGGACTTAAGGGTATGGTTGTCCAAACAGTTTGATATGAAGGACTTGGGAGAGGTGGGACACATCCTTGGGATCAAGGTTATAAGGGATCGCAGGAAAAGAATGTTGTGCTTATCCCAAGCTTCATACATAGACACGATTATGGAGCGTTTTAGCATGCAAAACTCCAAGAAGGGTTTTCTACCTTTCAGGCATGGAGTTCCTTTATCTAAGGAGATGTGTCCTAGATCATCTGAGGAGATGGAGGATATGAAGGCGGTTCCTTATGCTTCGACAGTAGGAAGCCTCATGTATGTGATGCTATATATGAGACTAGATATTTGCTATGCCGTGGGCATGGTCAACAGATATCAGAGTAATCCAGGACAGGGACATTGGACTGCAGTAAAGCATATATTGAAGTGCCTGAGAAGGACTAGGGATTATATGTTAGTTTACCGGGCAGACCAATCACTCTCTGTGGGTTACATGGATTGGACTTCCAATCATATAGGGATAACAGTAAGTCTACCTCAAGTTTTGTGTTTACTTTGGAAGGTGGAGCCATTGTATCGAGGAGTGTCCAGCAGAAATGCATGGCGGACTCCACCATCGAAGCTGAGTATGTGGCAGCCTCTGAGGCGACAAAAGAAGCTATGTGGCTCAGGAACTTCCTGATGAACTTGGATGTGATTCCTGGTTTGCTCAAAACTATCACAATTTATTGTGATAATAATGGTGCAGTTGGAAACTCGAAGGAAACACGAGCTCATAAGGCAAGTAAACATATAGAGCGCAAGTACTACCTGATACGAGAAATCGTAAAGGAGGTAGAAGTTGCTGTCGCCTAGATTGCATCAGAGGATGACCTAGTAGACCCTTTTCACTAAGGCCCTTCTAGCGAGAGCTTTGATAGGCATGTGGAGGGAAGGGGAATCATATGTATGGCAGTAAGAGGACAGCATAGTCTTTTAGTATAAGTGGGAGATTGTAGGGATGTATACTGAAAAGTCAATCTTTTGTATAAACATCTTTATTTTTTAAATAAGAATCACATGATAATTATTTACATATTTTTATGGTTATGCAATATTGTCTAATACTTTACATTGTAGATAACATGGTGTGTGGGGTCACACAGGAGATCACATTATCGGCCCCTTGAAAAGTATAAGTAAAGGCTCACAACCGAGATGGCTTTGTACAAACCATCGGAATGGTTGTAGTGTGATTTGGTATTGATTTGTCTTGACCATAGAATCACACTAGTGAACTTTGTGTGTATTGAGCAGGACCGACTTAGAGGTGATTCGATTTATTGCTGACTACATAATCGAATCGGACCTCAGATATTATTTAGTACATGCTCTTAATCCCGATATAATAACGGGCACATATACTTAGTACTCATCTCTTTGATTTACCAATGGGCGAGATTTATAGATTAAATCGATAGGCTCGGTAAGTTGGGAGATGATATTATTTATATGGTGTGTCATTGATTATAGGAGGAAATCATGTCCTATATATTAGGATGATGATGTCCCCTTGAGGAGTTCATAAGGTTCATCATGTAAACCCTGTAGGTGGACTTGGTCCGGCATGATGAAAAGGTTGAGTGGTACTACTCATGGAGTTAGATGTTGATTAATTAATGGTCAGTAAATTAATTAATCGACGGACATTCGAGATCTTAAACACGGGGAGAAAATGTATAAATAATATATGGAGCCCATATTATCATATGTGGGTTGGTGAGGTAGATCAATGATGATCCTTTAGTGGATTGGATCATCATTAGTGGATCGGACTTTATGTGGGCTTGATCCATGGGTGGCCAAGATCCAACTCCTCCTCATGGTCCCTAATGTAGCCTATTAACACCTCATGAAGCTTAGATCCAATGGATGAAAACAAAGCTCTAGATCCAAAGGTAGAGATTAAATCTCTAGATCTGACGGTTGAGATTAAATCTCTAGATCCGACGGTTGAGATTAAATCCCTAGAACCAATGGAGGAGATTAAATCATGGCTTGAGCCCAACTCTATAAATAGAGATCATGAAGTGGGAGGCAATAAGAGCATGGCTTAAGGGGATTAGGGTTTGCTTCCTTTAGAGGCTAGGAATCCTAGTTGGTTTAGGATTAGGTTTGGGTGGCTAGGGTTTTGGGAGATATGGGTGGGCGGCAACTCAAGGAGGAGTTTTTCTTCTTCCTTCTAAGGTGTGGTCGGTTCCTTCCATCTTCCCTCTACCTTGGCTTGTGCTCATCCTAATCTTCTTCCCCACTTCCATGGCCGGCCATAAGGAGAGCAAGGATTAGGGTTTGGAGGCTTAGGGTTTAGGAGGCTTGGGTGGCACCAAATAAGGAAGTAGTTTGATTTCTTCTTCCTCTCCTTTTGTGGCCGGTGCCCACAGCCCTTTCCCAGCCCTTGGCCAGCATCCAAAGACCCCTCCTCTCTTCTCCTTAGGTGGTGGAAACAAGATATAGGGCTTCCCTTGGTGTCTTGGTTGTTTTCCATCATCTTCTCCACCTTCTAGTTGGCCGACGGCAAGGAGTTTGTGTGCTCCTTGTTGGTTGGTTTTAGGGAGGAGAAAAACCTTATTTCTATTCTTTCTCTTGCTTTGGAAGAGCAAGGAAGGAATATTTGCGATCTAGGAGCTTCGACCTTTGGTAGATCGTCGCCCACACGACGTCCAAAAGGAGGAAGGACATACATTAGAAGATCAAGAGGTATATCTATTCTCTTTTGTTTGTTGCTTGTTTTTGTTTTTCAATTATAAGCATGTTATAAATCTGTAAATGGCTAAATAATACTTGGATCCCGAGCATAAACATGAAAATCGGCGATCCGGATATCGTCTATTCCGCGGCTACTCGTAGAATAGAGGTTGGTCCCTTGAACAACTTGTTTGTTCAAGTGACCTCTCTAAACGAATAGCACAACGATGGCTTGGTTGTTTGGGCAATCTCTTTTGTCTAGGATTAAATTTTAATTCGGGGACATTGAAGGAATCGCCATGGACAAGCTACCGAGGTGAAGTGGGAAGCGAAGTTTCCCCTCACGGACTCGATAAGCAAAAACCCTTCAATATTATCACCCAACATCATCATAAGTCAATCATGTAATAAGATATGAAATAAGTTCAAGTATGGCTGACCATCCTAGGTTTTTCTAACATTTAAGGATGGACTTGGGAACCCAATATAGATTCTTTCTAATAGGATTCACCAAGTATTCCTTAGAGATCCATTTCCTAGCTTCCATTGTGGTTTTTGATTGCCCTCTAGCAATTAGACAATGGTAGGCCTTTTCATTTTTAGATCCCTTATATCCTAAGCCCTTTTTATTGAAACTTGTCTTTTGGCTCCCAATGATCATATTTAAGGTATTTTGAGCCTGTGGTGAATTTTTCAAGGGTCTTAGTAAGATAATCTACCTTTTCCCTTAAAACCTTATTTTCCTCTAAGCATGTATCATTTATATTAGAAGTTACATCATTAACATGTGAACATGCTTTTTCAAGTTTTTCTTCTAGATTTTTAATTTCATTTTGCATGCATTTTATTCTTCTTTTTGGTCCTAAACAAATCCTTAGTTAAATTTGAAATCATAGAAATTACATCTTGAGAGGGTAGTTTCTTTACCTCACTTACCCAATCTTCTTCTTCCGAATCTGAGTTAGATGCTCCCCCTACACTTGAGCTTTCCTCCTCACATGTGCTTCCTTCTTCTTGCTCGAAGGAGGTGGAGGCTATGTCATCTATTCCCATTAGCACAAAGTGGGAGACGATTTCTTCTTCCTCCGATGAAGATGGATCATCCCACATAGCTTTTAGGTTTCGGGGTTTTGATTTTTCCTCCTTCGACTTCTCTTCTTTCTTCTTGCCTTTCTTCTTGTCATCATTCTTTCTTTCTTCCTTCTTCTTGTTCAAGAGAGGACACTCATCTCTCATGTGTCCTTCTCCTTGGCAATTATAGCAAATGACCTTTCTTCTTCTCCTCCTATCATTAGATTTGTTAAATTTAAAACTCTTTAAAGCATGTCTTACCTTTCTTACCATATATGCTTTTTCATCGGTGTTCATGGAGGAAGATGATTCATCATCCGATGAAGGTGGTGTAGTCTCCTTTTTCTTCCCTTTGTTCGCCACTAGTGCCACTCCCCTTGATTGAGTTATTGTCTCTTCCACTATACCTTCAAGTCTAGTTTCGTGAAGCTCCATAGTAGAGAAAAATTCTTCTAGAGTACTAACCTCTAGGTTCCTTGAGATGTAGAATGAATCCACCATGGAGTTCCATTTTGATGACCGGGAGAATGCATCAATTGCTTTCATGATCATATCCCTATTGGAGAGCTTCTCTCCTGCACTTGATAAACCGTTAATGATCTCTTCAAATCTAGAATGCAAAGATAGTACATTTTCTCCTTTATCTAGCTTGATGTTATTTAGTTGAGATCGGAGAAGGTCCCTTCTTGCTAACTTGGCTTCGGAGGTGCTTTCATGAAGCTCCACTAGCTTCTCCCACATCTCCATGGCACTTGAGCACTCTCCAATTATATTAATCTCTTGTTGAGAAAGCACGTTGAGGAGATGATGTTTGGCCTTTGAATTTGCTAAGTGCTCCTCTTTTTGCTTCTTGGTCCATCTCGATTTCTCTATCGGCTTCCCTTCTTCATCCTAGGCACTTCGAAACTGCTTTCCATGATTAGCATAATATCGAACTCGATTTCAAAAAATACCTCCATTCGCTTTTTCCACCAAGCAGAGTCCCCTTCGAATTTAGGCGGGTGGATGTTCATGTCAGCCATCTTTCGACTTGCTTATTGCGGCGATAAGTTCGTTGACAAGCTCCTTGCTCTGATACCACTTGTTGGAGGATCGTGACCCGGCTAGAAGAGGGGTTGAATAGCCAAATTCATGCTCGATGGAATTTGTTCATCTTAATCATCTACAATAGTGGTTAGCGCAGTGGAATAATGAAATCAAAGACAATTAAGCTAAAATAAAGATAAAGAAAGAAGAGCAATGCTAACAAAGAGATGTAATGTGATTCACAGACCTTGCCACTAGTCCATGGACGATTCGTAAGGTGAATCACTCCCTCAAATCAATCCACTAATCTCTCCTTTAGCTCAAGACAATGTAGAGGTAACCTCTTTACACAAAACCCTCCCTCTTACAATAAGATTGAGATCAAAACAAGGAAGAGGAGGTTAGAAACGTTTAGGGCACTTAGAGAGTGCTTAGGAGT
The DNA here is from genome assembly GCA_025175895.1 of Wurfbainia villosa. Lineage (NCBI taxonomy): Eukaryota > Viridiplantae > Streptophyta > Magnoliopsida > Zingiberales > Zingiberaceae > Wurfbainia > Wurfbainia villosa. The sequence goes on along the minus strand of CM045992.1, from coordinate 27,631,469 downwards.
GGAAGCATTAACCTCTCCAAGGTACCTAAGCCTTCTGTTTATAAAGAAGAAGGGTTTCTTCCCGTTGGATATGCAGCAGTCGATTGCTGCATACCAATAGTCGACTGTTGTTGTAGCCATTGTCGCATAATGACATCATCTACATTAGCATCCCAACCAATGGATAGCTAATTAGTCGATTGTCAAACCCTAGCATTCAACTGATGCCCGTGCAATCAAGCCGTTGGTCGAGCTGCCTCGCTTCTGTGGTCGTTTCCACCTATAGCAGTCGACTGCCATCCCTTGGCAGTCGACTAATGGCCACAAAACTCTAGTTGACACCGATCAACTAGCAGTCGACTGATAACTATATCAGTCAACTGATGTTGGGTAAAACCTCAAACAATAAAGTGTTCGAGCATCCGACCGTTAGGTAAAACCTCAAACCACATGTTTGAGAATTTGACACTTCTAATCGTCGGGTAAAATCTAAAACACATGTTTGAGCATCCGACACTTGACTTTAGCCATTCGGCCAAGTTCACCTAACTTGAGCTATCCCATCGTGGGTTACAATTGCTCAATCTCTCATCTCCCATGGAGTCCCTCACTGAAGCTCTCTTCGTCTGGCCTGTGTCTTTCGAATGCACTAATCCAGCGGCTTCTCCCATGCCATCCTTTGCGTCTTGCCCTAAATTCTACTTCCTTTGGCTTCACTCCATTTTCTCCTCGTCCGACGATCCCTCAGATGCACCAAGCTCACGGCTTCTCCTCGTGCCATCCTTCACCGACTCAAGGATCGGAGCCATGAGATGATGAACTCACCAATGCTTCATCAAGCTAACCATGTGTGATTTAGTAAGTCCTGCAAAACTTAAATACACATATTAAATCACATAAACATCCTAACTTAAACCCTTTGTCACACACATCAAAACCAATAACATACTTGGATTGATTGCCCTAACAAACCTTATATCCAAGATGGTACCAAAGTAACGACCCTAAAACCCTAAACATCTAATTATTCATGTTTTCTCATGATCTAACCAAATTGGTGTCCATTCATGATCATTTACATTGCATACATTTAGACAAAAACATAGGATAGAGGTCGGTGATGAATCTCGGGCTTCGTCTCGGACGTATCAGCCATCGTTGTGCATTATCTAGATGAGTCATTTTTTAGGTGTTACTATGGGGATGTCATTCAACTAATCATGCATTATCAATTAGTGAAGCTAGTATTGTGTACACATCCCATTAACATAGATCTCATCACTGAATTTTACACAAATCTCAAGAGGGTTGGAGATGGTCCGATATACTCCACTTGTGTTACAAAATGAGATTTAGAGTTCACTCCTGAGATCCTACAGGAGTTTCTGGAGTGTTGACCATCTGATGGCACTTTCATCTTTTATCCTACTCTTGATGAGCATCTTCTAGCCCCGTTTGACGATGTCACTATAGAGTCTATGCATGAGTTCTTTTTCCATCGACCTCGTCCTTTGGGTCAAAATCTCTTTTCAATTAATTCTTTATATGCCCTTGACAATGTGCTTTACAAAGTTATTGTTGGATGTCTTTTGCCCATAGTGACCTGGGGTCAGGCCAAGATCCATCCTCCCCATCTATTATTGATGTACACTTTGTGTAATTTGCTTGATGTCAATATTGCATTAAATGTCTTCCATTACATAGTTCACTTTGCCTCTCCAATCCAAGGGAAGATTCATATGCCCTTGGGTCACATTATCACTGCATGTCTGGCATCCATTGTCATCAATATCTCCAAGGGAAATTTGAGGTCACTATTAGACACTTATGACCATATCACCTTAAGACACTTCGCATTAGTTTGCATGCGAATGGGCTATCGACAGATGGAGTGGTCAGCGACACAGCAACAACCACCTGAGGAGGAAGAGGAGGAGTCAACACAGGATTCAGAGGGAGAGTATTTTCCCGAGGACCCAACTGTTTTTCAACAGTGTACGTCAGCTCGTCTTACATGCATTGAGTCTCAGCTAGAGGAGATCCACGAGACTATAGACACACGCTTTGAGGAACTCAGTCTCAAGCATGTTGAGATAGGACGGTGCCAGATAGAGATGTATGACATGCTGCATGCATTTATCCAAGAATAGCAGCCTTCACCACTATAAAATATCGGAAAAAATAATAATAATAACAGAAAATATCCTTGTTAATTTAAGAAATTGTCTTATAGAATTTTTCAGGATTTTTTTTTTGAAATTTTTCTAGATTTACGGATATTTCATGGGGATAAAGCGGATAGGCTTTTGTAAAGCCTGTTTAGACTATCTGCTAGGAATTAATAGGTTCAATTAAAAATCTTTATATTCCGTCGATTTTCTCTGATTTCCCGATGGTGTTGTTTCTTTCCCCTTTCGCGACTTCACCTTCTCCCTCCCATGATTTCTTTGCCTCAACTCCACCGCGCACCAAATTGTTGCCGACGCCATGCTGGTGGGAGATCCGGCTAGAGGAGATGACGGTGATAAGTGTCGCCGGGCAAGGTTTGGGGGAGTGATCAGGGTGCCAGAGACTGGCAGCAACAGCGGTTGGTCTACCCGGTGATCTCTACGAAGGAGTGTGTGCGGTGAGTGTTGTGGAAGGGGGCTTGAATCGGCAGTGAGCACTGTCAACCTCTTCCTTGCTGTGGATCTCCACTGGAAATTAGTTGGTGTCGGCGAATAGAGGATAGAAGAAGGTCGCTACCGATTCTGTGGACTTCGCTGCCGATGGTCACCGGAGATAGGTGAGCATTGCTCCTTTCCTAAGCTTGGATGAGATTTTAGGATTTGCTATGTTTCTCCTTATGGTGGCATGTGGATCTTGTTTGGACAGTGATCTAGGAGCCGGTGAATAGAGGAAGGGGTGCTGCCATGGGTCTTGCGAGAGTTTCTATCATAGGTTAAATTCTTGTATAGATCCTTATGCATCTTCTTTCCGTCGTTGCAACAATGATTGGTTGGCCTCGAGTCAGTGGCTGCGATTGAGATAGAAGGTATGTTCGGTGTTAGACTCAATTTATGGGTATTACTTGATTTCATATCTTTGTTTATTTCTAATTATCTCGATGGGGCAGCTCTGATTTTTGGGTGTCGTTCAATTTTCCCTTGATTTATCTAGTTAACTATGGAGATGGAAAAGTTGATGGACGGATGAAGCTGTGAATGGGTCTATGGAGGTCAATGTGGTTGTTCATAGGCTGTAGTGTAGGTGTAGGTGATTTTGTTGTGAATTGAGTTGTAATGGTAGTGAGATAAAGTGGTGCCATAAGGGTCGTGTTGTTTATTCGTTGCAAAGACTTTGAGGTTCCGTGGTTAGCTGATACGTTAACTAGGGGATAGGGGGATGTATGGTGGTGATTTGTATATCTTGATTGTTGATGTGGTGTTGAAGTATTGGTTGATTGGATTGGTTGGAATTGAGGTAAGTTCATATTTGAATGGTTGCAAATGCTTATCGTTTGATAGGTTGTTAGTTAATCTAAGTGTGATGGATGCTACTATAATGTGCAATTTGATGTTGTAATTGAATTGGAGATTAGGTGAGTTTTGACCTGATCATGCTATAGGTTGCAGTAGTAATATCATTCTATAATCCTTGTTATAGGGATTCATATGGAGGATTGATTAGGTTAATTGGATAACTAGATCAATCTAGTTGATCGGGGTACGAAGTCGATGTAGGATTCGATTCGAGGATTCGTTGCTATGCTTGTACTTAATCATAATGTTTGATATTTACAGGATGTGGATACGAGTCAGGTTCGCGACCATGAGGACTTCATTTTTTTTAGCATTACAGTAGGTGGGTAATTCCTACCCTGGTCAGGTAGTTTTAATGCATACAGATTTAGATGCATGATCATCTTATATGATCATGTTACCTTGACCCTACTCTTATTATCTTATGCTTGAACTTACCATTGGATGTATTTATGCTCAATTATTGATATCACATATTCCTTATCATGGTTTAGGAGTTATAGATGTGATATAAATTGGCCTAGATGTTTAGTAGGGTGTAAATGTTAGTACGGGTGATGACCCAATTTATAAATTGGCAAAAAGGTCATCTGTGGGTAGGTAATGCCCTAAATGTAGGATTTATTTCCAATACCCGTATGTTGCATATTTATTACCAACCATGTGTTGTGTAATGGTTAAGTGAAGGGTGATTAGTGTATCGCTACGAACCGGTGGTCCTAGCTTGTTATGATCAGTCGAGTACAACTCTCTACAGCATAGAGAGTGCGTCGATCATTTGAGTACGACTCTCTATTGGATAGAGAGTTATGATCAGTTGAGTACGACTCTCTACAGGATAGAGAATCCATCGATCAGTTGAGTACGACTCTCTATAGGATAGAGAGTGTATTGATCAGATGGGTACGACTCTTTGTTAAACAGAGAGTCTGTGGTAGATGGTTGTACGTGTGATAGCATACTCATGTCATTTGCATGCATTCTAACGACATAGTCTCCCTTGGGGTTGAGAGAGTCGTCAGTCATCTTGCCTCCCAGAGCACTCCCCAGCTAGTGTGAGGGCAGAGTATCTGTTGTGCCGCACTCTACCACTATAGACGGTGGTAGTTGGAGTTGCGTGCAACTGTCCTGGGTGCCTGGTACTCGACCACTCATTGGTAGTGTTAGTTGGAGTGGCCAGCAGCAGGGACCCCCGTTGTGTAGCGAGCTCTTTATGCTCATATGCTACTTGATCATACTGCCCACTCAGCCACTCTAGAGTAGTGATTGGTGTGAGTTGGGACAGTTGTCATGTCGTGCCACCTAGGCCACACTAGGGTCGTGGTAGCGAGTAGGGGTGAGCAGGCATGACCATGCATGCTGCATTTCCGTATCTGATGGCGCTTTGCATATTACCATATATATATACATATATGCATGTATATATATATATATATATATATATATATATATATATATATATATATATATATATATGGATGGTTGAGATTAATATATATATAGATGCAGTCTATATATATATGCTTATTGTGATCTTGCATTTGATTGTACTATGCTTGTTGCATTTGATTGTACATCATATTCATGCATGCTTCTTGTATATGTTATACGGTTATGTCGGATACTGATATATGTGTTGGACAGACCATTAGATACCTTGACCTGTAGCTTGAGTATATTGTGAGTTGACCTTACTCTTCCTGTTATATATATGTTGGATATATGTTCGGGTTGGATCAGAGTAGCGTAGCAGACTTCAGGTATGTCTGCATTTTACGTTGTTCATTTGGTTAGACAGTATATGCTTGTATTTATATACTATGCTGATATACCTATTGTACCTCTAGATTATGTTGTTGAAATACATTTGATATTACATATATACATGTTTTTCTATTACCTGCTGAGTTTTACTCACCACCACCACGGACCCTGGGTTTTTCTGTCGCCTAGGTAACAGGTAGAAGTCTTCATGATGTCTTGGAGCACCGCTGGCTAACATCTCATCTCACCTCCGAGGCTCCCGTGTTTGTTTTGGGCTCTCCGTACATTGTGTTATGTATTTGGAGTTTTCGTGATGTACTATGTTGTAGATTCAGATTTTGTCGATGTTTCATGTTGTTGTGATGTGTTAGTCATATCGGTATGTATGTGTGTAGCTTGTTGTATTATGTTTCCATTGTACTTTGAGTAGTTATTGTATTTACTTTATATGTTATGTTGTTGTTGTGGCCTACAGGCCTTGTATTAACCCGAAATATTGCCACGTACACGGGAGATGTCATCCGTTTGCTTTTCGGCTCGGCATGCTCTCGGGGCGTGACAACTTTAGTGGTATCAGAGCCCAAGGTTCTGTGATGCCATACAATGTTGTTTTTGAGTCGATTCTTGGATTCTCGGGAGTCGATTTATTCGGTTTTGGTTTTTTTGAGATGAGATGGATAGCGGCCTGAGCTCCAAGCAGCACGAGGTAAGAATTCCTGAAAAACTTATAGTTTAGTAGATATTTATCTAAACTTGATCAGTAGGTGTATACAATAGAGTTATGACACCTGTGCAGACTTGTAGTAGAGGTCGTCCACCGAGGCGACCAACCGGAGTTGCCGATAGGGTTTATACTTCCGGTTTTGTTGGCTATGCTTTTAGTGTATATAATAGGGAATAACCTGTAGTGTGTTGGTTATTGTTCGTAGTCGTGGTATGAGTTGACCCCGGAAATGACCTGTTAAGTCTGTGAGTCTTGAACCTGTGTCAAAAAGGTGATTTACCTTTGAGAGCCGACTGATACTGAGTCAGAAAATAGGGGTCAAGTCGTCACATTTCTTGTGGAAATCAGAGACTACAGTCTTAGAGATTTTCACTAATTATGCTAGTCAGATCATTACCTGTTGGGTAATGGACAAGACAAGTAGACTATTGTTTATGCAGATAGCGGAAGGCTAGGTTATGATGTTTCATAGGGATTTTATCCCTGAGTTGTTCGTACTGAGTTGTATAACTTTGAGAGTACTTTTGAGTACCTAACTCATGTTATACCAAGAAAGAAGAGTTGTTGGCATACCATTATCGGGATCAAGCCGGTATTTGGTGATAAATGCATAAAATAACCTTCGAGAAATAATATATCACTTGATCATGGTTTAGTGATGTTGAAAGAGAGTATTTCCCCGTGTCACTTTTAGTGACACATTGTAAGGAATTCTTGAGCTTCAAGAAAGGGTGATCGGTTAGTAATAGTGTACTGTGCAGAGTCGTGAGACTTGCGGAGGTTATGACCACCTAATAGCTCAAGAAGATGAATGGATGATTTAAGCCACCCAGAGTTATTAGCTTATAGTTGGATTAGGATGTCGGGATCTTCTATCAGATCCTGTCGGAAGACATTGGATTGAGATAGGATTTTAGAAATGACTCCGTACAAGGGTTTAAGAGTTGGAGATCGGTAAGCAAATATTGCAGGTCAACTTAATAGAGTCAGAAGTCTCCGACTGTGGGATAAAGGAGCAAGATCAAAGTCATAGACTTTGAGCTATTTTCTTATTATAGAAGACCAACCGTAGATCATCAGGATGTTCTCGTAGATATCAGCAAAATCAGAACAAAGACTTCGAAGGGATTGTGTGTGTGCAGTGCAGATCACGAAGACACGTGAAGTCAGATTGTCTGTTGGATCAGTTCATCTGTTGTTATTGTAAGCAATCAGTACATTTGAGGAGCTATACTTTGAAGACTCATTTAAAGACTACCAATGGTGTTCTAGGAGGATGATGCACCGTCTCGACAGCAGAGATCAGCATAGAAGATGTGGGTTACCTGCATCAACCTACTACTTCAGGCATGGTTGGAGTTCCTTGATATTACCCTTCAACAGAGATCAGCACAGAAGCAGCATCAGCAGAAGACATCGTAGAAGACTCATGCAGACAACAACAGTTACCTCCAGATGTGATTTGATTTGTACAGAGGAGAGAGTATAAGATGATGGTCGTATCTATTTTATATTCTACAATTGTAGCTCGTAGGATTTAGGGATGGGATCAGTTGATCTAGGAAAAAATCCTGAGGCATTCATCGCAGAAATGCGACCGAATTATCACGGATTATTGGATCTAATCTTATTCTCTTCGGAGAAAGGCCGAGACCTGCGGGGAGCCTTTGGATCGAATCGACAGATAATGGATTGTTCAGGGTATGACTTTAGTTTACCCTCAAGGTTAATATATTGAGAGATGCTTGTAGTTATAGGTATCTGTGTCTAGAACATTCTTAGTTTGATTAGAAGGTTCCTATACATCGACTTGTGGGTCGGTGGTATCTCTACTGTCTGGTGAGATGTGGATCAACAATTAAGAAGTCAAGGGAGGCCCTTAGACTTGGATAGACATATCTTTACTATAGACATATCCTTACAGATGGTCAAATTGTTGCAAGTATGGTATGATATATCTCTCGGATGTGCGTATAATCTGAGAGCCTTCGGATGCAGTTCGGATGAACTCCTAGCCTTGCCGTTGCATAGGCAAGTGGAGTAGGCGATTGAAATGATTACGAAAATAGTTCCGATATCGAAGATCCTATACCGGGTGATAATTTGACTGGTATAAGTGTTACTAAACACTATGGAAATTGGAAGAACGTAAGTTGTGATTATAGGAGATGTTGGAAGGAGATATTTATCTATCCCAGTATTTCTCCTTGAGAAGGATCTAGAACTCTTTGATAAAAGAGGGATGAACCTTTGAAATTATGCATCGATTATCGATGATGGAATGCGATAATTGCTGAAAGTAAATATCCTACATTGAGGATAAATGATCTGTTTAGATCAGCTAAGGACACCTGTGCATGCTCTAGGGTTGGCTTACGACTGGTGTGTTGATATTGTAGTGACATGGTGTCATACAATTATCATTGTCGTTGTGATGATTAATGTATATCATCAGCTTAGAGTAAAGGGGATGCAGGTGTGTAGAGACGATAATTTCATACTTAGTATGAATTTTTATAAGTTGTGATTAAGTTGTTAGACTAATTAGCGATTTAGTCGTCACTGGATTTGAGAGTCGTGTATCCTAAACACGATTGTATCCATTCGTGATTGTTGGAGTTGCATAACCTGACCACTGTTGATTGTGATAGTTGGATGTTGCGCACTCGACCACCGTAGATGGTGATTTGCCTTGTATGGTTGGGTTATTACGGTAGATGTGGATAGAATGTTTTAACATTACTATACCACAGACTTGCTTGACAAAGGTAATGATGGAAATCATTTAGTCGGAAGCTGGTGAAACCAGTTTACAGGATCTAGACAGCGGTTAACTTTTACACGAGTATTAGTTAATCCTTCTGGAGTGGATAAAAGGATGATGTACGCAGATGCGTTGTTTCAGGGATCGGAACGATTCCAATGCAGTTGAATGAGACATATCTTATGCCTACGTCAGTTAAGAAACTACGAAATAGTCTGTCATATACATGATGTGACTTTAGTAGTTATTATCTTGATATGTAGTTGTATGGAGCAGGAGTTCTCATGGAGTTTTGACTAGCTACTGGGTAGCTACAATGGAGCTGCTGGAGCGCGAACAGTTGCAACAATTGCAACAAGGGAGATTGATCGCTATAGTCTTCCATGCACTTACAGCGTGTGTGTGTTGGGTTTCCGGCACCGCGGCGTGTGTGTGTTCGATCATGTTTCATAAACATGAGCACAGCGGAAGCAATAAAATTAATAAATCTATATTTATTACAACACACACAACATACGCATGCATATTACAACAAGTGTAGACATAACCGTAAATTAAAATTTGCAATAAAAGAAATTTATCTACATTATACCTTTCGTATGACGTGTAGCGGGAACGGCATCAACCGGAACGATCCTCGTAAGAATCGTCTCTATCCGTATCCACGCCGAGCTCCTCGGGATGACTTCGCTAAGCCACGAGCTTCGTCTTCGTACGGGTTACTAGCCTCGTGTTGAAGACGACGTGATCGAGAGATGATCACGATCCGAATCCAAATTCGGATCCTAAAACGAGTTCTCAAAAATCGCTTCTCCGGAGAGGTATTCGTCAACCAATTGACGAATCCTTTGTCCTCCACCTCAGAGGATTACCGGAGATCGAATCACCGGTAGTTTACCCGCTGTCGGAGCACTAACCGTCGTCCAAACGACGCTCCGACGAGAGGAGAAGAAGCTGTCCAGAAAACTGGACAGCTTGGTGGAGGATATAGGCGCCGGCCAACCAAGGAAAGAAAAAGGCTCGCCTTGATGCCAAACCTATAGGGGATCACCGGAGGATCGCCGGAGGGTTCACCGGCTGTAGCTTGGTCACCGGCAAGGACTTGGACGGCGGCACAAAAGCTGGGCGGCGGCAATGAAGGTGTTGGCGCCGAATAGGAGAGGGAGGGGGTTTGGGCGGCCAAAACTTGATTAGCTTTAGGGTTAGGGTTTAAGCCCTATTTTATAGAGAACTAATTCTCTTAATGGTTAATGGATCATATCCATAAAGCCCGTTAACCCGCTCCATTAAGATAAGTTAAAATAAACCAAACCATGATGGTTTATTTTAAGTTAAAACGAACCGAACCAACTTTTGGTTCATTCGTTTAAAATAAACCAAACCCTTTGGTTTATTCTCATCCATTGGATTAGAACCAAACCATTTTGGTTCATCCATTATGTCTTCATAAGACACGGCCCATCCACGCTTCCATTGCGATCAAACGATTTCATGCTCGCTTATGTTTGGTCCAACCAAACATAGTTTCTCCTGGCCGAGAATCCCATTCTCAAGCTCGCTTTTAAATCCTTTGGATTACGCCACAGCGCGTGGTGACCAAACAGGTTCTCGGCTTATGTTGGCCGCCTATAATTAACCATTAATTATAGAACGATCATGAGTGGCACCTAGTAGTACATCATGATCCCCACCAACCAAAAAGATCAACGATCCGTAACTATTTCAAACCCTTCAGAGCTCGAATGAATCGTGCCCCATTCCTTCACTCATCTTATACCCACTTGGTTCAGACATGGTCTATAGTGTCACCCTCACTAGGTCGACTACGCCACACCTAGCCCAAGTATCATTTCTCGCCCTACGGATTCTAGTTACTCCACATGTATCAAGAGTACCTTACTCTAAACATGTAATGCTTTGGCCAAAGACTTTAGTAACAATCCGACGAGAGGCCATGGGTATACATCTCCTCGCAAGGAGTGGTGAATCTTTATAGGCTATTCAAACACCTTCGATCACTGACTTATACCCAATCATCCCGGTCCACATCTCCTTAGAGATGTTTGCTTAAGATGTCAAAGCATAAGTCTCCATGATCAAGATGACTTGAATACCGCAAGTCAAAGGAACATCGCACTTAAGCCACAAGAAGAACTTCATTGACATATCTATATATGCAGAGAACCATATGAAGTCTTACTACCGTCACTCCAATGAACTAGTTACCATAACTAGCATCCACGATTAACTCGACATCACAATGTCTCCACCAAAGGAGAATCACCGCTTGATACACCAAGGAGTATACTGCGGTTAGTCTCGACAGTAATGATGGTGTCCAAATCCATCAATTCATCGACTAGGGATAATTCCGATACATCACAATTACACATGTAGAGATACTCACTAGTTGTGATCCAATCACAAATTCTCTCATGCTGTGAATCGTATCGTGGACATTCAGTATATGAGTTTAAGATCCAATCAAATACATGAAACATGTATACTCAAATAGTGAATCTTCATTTATCATATAAATGGTTCATACATAAGGCGATTGCCTTAGGACATCTCTCATATATTACTAACAGTGTGGAGTGTATCTTGGATGGTTAATGGATGTATCTTTTGAGAAAATAATTCCCCGTCTCTGATAAGGATAGTGGGTTCTGGAGTAGCAGTGTTTAAGAAAGAGTTGCTACAGGTGGCACATCATTTGAGATTTGCTCTACATCCTTGTGGTACTTGGATGTACCGAGACTTGAAACGTTTATACTGGTGGAACGGTATAAAGAGAGATATAGCATATTTTGCTACTCGATGTTTAGTATGCCAGTGGGTGAAGGCTAGACATTAGAAACCCACTAGATGGCTCCGGGAAATATCGATTTCCGGAATAGAAGTAGGAGCATATCACTATTGGTGACATTACAGGATTGCCTAGAACCCGTGAAGGACATGATGCGATTTGGGTGATAGTGGATCGACTATCCAAATTAGCTCACTTTCTGCCTATTCGTGGAATGAACTTGTAGGATCGTCTGACAGAGTTGTACTGCTGAGAAATTATCAGATTGCATGGGGTACTTTTAAGTACCATATCGGATAGGGATTCGTGATTTACCTCGCGATTTTGGCAGGGTCTGCACCAGACTATGGGCATAGAGCTTCGGCTTAGTGCAACATTTCATCCGCAGACAGATGAACAGTCTGAGTGTATCATTTAGACGTTGGAGAATCTATTAAGATCTTGTGTCATGAATTATGAGAGTAGTTGGGAGGATCACATTCCTTTAGTGGAATTTAACTATGAGGACAATTATCACTCCTCCATTCAGATGAATCCTTCTGAGACCCTATATGTTAGACTCTGAAAATCTCCAGTGTTGTGGGAGGAAGTCAGGGAAATGACAGCTATTGGCTATTGGGGGCCACAGAGTATCCAACATGATGCAGAGTTAGTGCGCGTCATGGGATGATGGTTATAAGAGACACAGGGTCGATAGAAGAGTTATGCATACCGGAGGCGAAGGCCTTTAGAAATTCTCAGTTGGGGAATAAGTATTTCTGCGTGTTTCACCTTCGAAATGGGTGAAACGATTTGGGTCACAAGGAGCAACAGTAGTAGAACAAGATCATCCGACTCGTAAAGGTTGGATGACAATATCCGACTGATGAGGAGACTACATGGTTGCTGGAAGATACTATCCGAGCTCGATATCCTCATTTGTTCACTTGAGGCATGTAGTAGTTCAAGAAATTTCTTGAGTTGGTTCTCGTATTTAAGTATGAAATTTGGGGACCAAATTTTTATTAGTGGGGAGAATGTAAAATATCAGGAAAAATAATAATAATAACAGAAAATATCCTTGTTAATTTAAGAAATTGTCTTATAGAATTTTTCAGGATTTTTTTTTGAAATTTTTCTGGATTTAAACGGAAGTGTTACGGATATTTCATGGGGATAAAGCGGATAGGCTTTTGTAAAGTCTGTTTAGACTACCTGCTAGGAATTAATAGGTTCAATTAAAAAGCTTTATATTTCGTCGGTTTTCCCTGATTTCCCGATGGTGTTGTTTCTTTCCCCTTCCGCGACTTCTCGTTCTCCCTCTCGCGATTTCTTTGCCTCAACTCCACTGCGCACCAAATTGCTACTGACGCCACGCTGGTGGGAGATCCGGCTGGAGGAGACGACGGCGATAAGTGTCTCTAGGCAAGGTTAGGGGGAGTGATCGGGGTGCCAGAGACCGTCAGCAACAGCGGTTGGTCTACTTGGCGATCTCTGCGAAGGAGTTTGTGCGGTGAGTGTTGTGGAGGGGGGCTTGAATCGGTGGTGAGCACTGTCGACCTCTTCCTTGTTGTGGATCTCCACTGGAAATTAGTTGGTGTCGGCGAACAGGGGATAGAAGAAGGCCACTGCCGATTCTGTGGACTTCGCTGCCGATGGTCACCGGAGATAGGTGAGCACTGCTCCTTTCCTGAGCTTGGATGAGATTTTAGGATTTGTTGTGTTTCTTCTTATGGTGGCGTGTGGATCTTGTTTGGACAGTGATCTGGGAGCCGGTGAATAGAGGAAGGGGTGCTGCCATGGGTCTTGCGAGAGTTTCTATCGTAGGTTAAATTCTTGTATAGATCCTTATGCATCTTCTTTCCATCGTTGCAGCAATGATCAGTTGGCCTCGAGTCAATGGTTGCGATTGAGATAGAAGGTATGTTCGGTGTTAGACTCCATTTATGGGTATTACTTGATTTCATATCTTTGTTGATTTCTAATTATCTCGATGGAGCAGCTCTGATTTTTGGGTGTCGTTCAATTTTCCCTTGATTTATCTAGTTAACTATGGAGATGGTTGATGGACGGATGAAGTTGTGAATGGGTCTATGGAGGTCAACGAGGCTATTCATAGGTTGTAGTGTAGGTGTAGGTGATTTTGTTGTGAATTGAGTTGTAATGGCAGTGAGATAAAGTGGTGCCATAAGGGTCATGTTGTTTATTCGTTGCAAAGACTTTGAGGTTCCGTGGTTAGCTAATACGTTAACTTGGGGATAGGGGGATGTATGGTGGTGATTTGTATATCTTGATTGTTGATGTGGTGTTGAAGTATTGGTTGATTGGATTCGTTGGAATTGAGGTAAGTTCATATTTGAACGGATGCAAATACTTATCATTTGATAGGTTGTTAGTTAATCTACTATAATGTGCAATTTGATGTTGTAATTGAATTGGAGATTAGGTGAGTTTTGACCTGATCATGCTATAGGTTGCAATAGTAGTATCGTTCTATGATCCTTGTTATAGGGATTCATATGGAGGATTGATTAGGTTAATTGGATAACTAGATCAATCTAGTTGATCGGGGTATGAAGTCGATGTAGGATTTGATTCGAGGATTCATTGTTATGCTTGCACTTAATCATAATGTTTGATATTTGCAGGACGTGGATACGAGTCAGGTCCACGGCCGTGAGGACTTCATTGTTTCGAGCATTACAGTAGGTGGGTAATTCCTACCCTGGTCAGGTAGTTTTAATGCATACAGATTTAGATGCATGATCATCTTATATGATCATGTTACCTTGACCCTGCTCTTATTATCTTATACTTGAACTTATCGTTGGATGTATTTATGCTTAATTGTTGATATCACATATTCCCTATCATGATTTAGGAGTTATAGATGTGATATAAATTGGCCTAGATGTTTAGTAGGGTGTAAATGTTAGTACGGGTGATGACCCAATTTATAAATTAGCAAAAAGATCATCTGTGGGTAGGTAATGCCCTAAATGTAGGATTTATTTTCATACCCGTATGTTGCATATTTGTTACCAACCATGTGTTGTGTAATGGTTAAGTGAAGGGTCCGATGGTCGCTATGATGAGTACGACTCAGATAGAGAGTGCGATCAGTGAGAGTAATTTCGACTCATTGATAGAGAGTTATGATCGCATCACTTAATTTCTACAGATAGAGAATCTGATCGATCTGAGTACGACTCTCTACAGGATAGAGAGTGTATTGATCAGATGGTTACGACTCTTTGTTGAACAGAGAGTCTGTGGTAGATGGTTGTATGTGTGATAGCATACTCATGTCATTTGCATGCATTCTGATGACATATTCTTCCTTTGGGTTGAGAGAGTCGTTAGTCATCTTGCCTCCCAGAGCACTCCCCGAGGAGTAACTGGTGTGAGGGCAGAGCATTTGTTGTTCCGCACTCTACCACTATAGACGGTGGTAGTTGGAGTTGCGTGTAGTTGTCCTGGGTGCGTGGTACTCGACCACTCATTGGTAGTGAGTCGGAGTGGCCAGCAACAGGGACCCCCGTTGTGTAGCGATCTCTTTACGCTCATATGCTACTTGATTATACTGCCCACTCGGCCACTCTAGAGTAGTGGTGCCGAGTCATGTCGTACACCCAGGCCACACTAGGTCGTGGTAGTAGGGTGAGCAGCATGACCATGCATGCCGCATTGCAGATCCGATGGCGCTTTATTACTATATATACATATATGTAATATATATCTATATATATATACATATATATATATATATATATATATATATATATATATATATATATATATATATATATATGGATGGTTGAGATTAATATATATATAGATGCAGTCTATATATATATATGCTTATTGTGATGTTGCATTTGATTGTACATCATATTCATGTATGCTTCTTGCATATGTTATACGATTGTGTCAGATACTGATATATGTGTTGGACAGACCATTAGATACCTTGACCTGTAGCTTGAGTATATTGTGAGTTGACTTTACTCTTCCTGTTATATATATGTTGGATATATGTTCAGGTTGGATCAGAGTAGCGTAGCAGACTTCAGGTATGTCTGCATTTTACGTTGTTCATTTGGTTAGACAGTATATGCTTGTATTTATATACTATGTTGATATACCTATTGTACCTCTAGATTATGTTGTTGAAATACATGTGATATTACATATATACATGTTTTTCTATTACCTGCTGAGTTTTACTCACCACCACCATGGACCCTGGGTTTTTCTGTCGCCCAGGTAATAGGTAGAAGTCTTCGTGATGACTTGGAGCACCGCTAGCTGACATCTCATCTCACCTCCGAGGCTCCCATGTTTGTTTTGAGCTCTCCGTACATTGTGTTATGTATTTGGAGTTTTCGTGATGTACTATGTTGTAGATTCAGATTTTGTCGAGGTTTTGTGTTGTTGTGATGTGTTAGTCATACCGGTATGCATGTGTGTAGCTTGTTGTATTATGTTTCCGTTGTACTTTGAGTAGTTGTTGTATTTACTTTATATGTTATGTTGTTGTTGTGGCCTACGGGCTTTGTATTAACTCGAAATATTACCACGTATAGGGGAGATGTCGTCCATTTGCTTTTCGGCTCGGCATGCTCTCGGGGCATGACAACCACCTCCACCACCTCTAGCCGACGATGGTTGTGATTGGTAGTTTTGCAGTCATAGGAGTCTTGTGTTTTTATTGTAGGAAAATGGTGTCTTGTTTCTTTTTACGTTGTCATGGGAAAATCTTGTATGAACACTTTTTGAAAATAAATGAAATCATTTTGTGTCACTTAAATGTTTCTATTATTTACCTTATATTGTTTGGTTGTGATAATGTATGTTGTATTGCTCATTCATTACTCTTATGTTATGCCATCATGAATAAGCAATAGTCTTCTTTCAACAATGAAATCAATGTATGACGTGTGGTGGCCGGCTAGAGGGGGATGAATAGCCCTCGATCGATGGATGACGGTATTTGCTAGTCTACAAAACTAATTAGCGCAACGGAAACAACAAGACAAGCAAATATAAATAGAAATATCAAAACAAAGGAGATGAACAATGCTAACACAATAATATAACGTGGTTCACGGCTACGCCGCTAATCCATGGTCCCTGATTCGTCCTCGGTGAATCACTCCGCTAAAACCAATCCACTATTGGTCTCTCCTTTGCACCAAGCTAGGTGGAGGTAACCTTTACAATCAAGATCACTCTTCTTACAATAGAAATGAAGTAAAAGCAAGTAAGAAGAGTTTAAAGCTTGTGGGACACTTGGAAGATCACTTAAAGCATAAGCATTTTTCTCTCAAAGCCCCACACCCTCTCTTTTTATAGAGAGGAAGCTTTTCTTCCCGTTGGTCGCCACTCCAACGACCTCCGAACATGTTGGATCTCGACCGTTGTAGTCCAACGGAACACTTGGCAGTCGACTGATGGATCCCATCAGTCGACTGCTGCCTCCGTAGTCGACTGCCCAGTCGGCTACGAGCGGTTCTGTGCCCGCGATATCCTCTAGCAGTCGACTTCCATTCCATGGCAGTCGACTGCTGGGCATAAACCCATCAGTCGGATACCAGTCGAACCCATTCGACTCAGAGCAGTCGACTGTCATTCCATGGCAGTCGACTGATGTCGGGAAAACTCATCCGACACTTAGCCATTCGGCCAAGTTCACCTAATGAGCTACTTACAATTCACTCATTCTCTCATCTCACTCTCCTTCGCTCAAGCCACATCCCCAAGCAAAGATCGCCGCGACGGCTCGCAATGCTCCTTCGCCTCTTGCCTCAAGTCCGCCTTGGCTTCGCCTAAGTCATCTCGTCCGCGTCCCCAGAGCATCAAGCGCATGACTCTGCAATGCTCCTTCTCCGACTCAAGCACGAGGTAGTGAGTAGTGAACCCGCCAAGACTCCATGTGTGAATTACTAAGTCCTGCAAGGCTCCAACGCACATATCAAATCACAATAACAACCTAACTTAAACCCTTTGCCAGACACATCAAAACCTTATCATGGCAAGAGATTGCCCTAACAATCTCCCCCTTTTTGATGTGTGGCAATCTGTTTAAGTTAGGTAAAAAACATTTGATAGAAATTTATAAGGTAAGAAAGCATGTAAACATAAACATGATATAGCAACATGCAACTCCCCCTTAATCCATGAAACTCCCCATACATATTTCTCCCCCTATCATAACTTACTTAAATATAATTATTTCTCCCCCTTTGACACCATCAAAAAGATTAAACACAGTTTATATATCATGGCATCAAGTATAGAGAGAAACAACCATTAAAATCAGTCAAAAACCTGATAAAATCAGGTTACTGTGCTCGTTTACAGCCCATCAGTCGACTGCTATCAGTATCGCAGTCGACTGGCACAAAGGAAATCGAAATTCTGATTTTCTGGATGAATTTCAGAAATGCATTATAAATTCCAAAAAATTCAAAAAATAATAAAATTTGGGGAACACATTTCTTTTAAGTATATCTATCAATGAAAAATAGTTTTTCATGAAAAATCATTATATTTTCCGAGATTTGTCAAAAATCCAAAAGCTTTAAAAACAACTAGGTTTTTGATCATGTTAGTATCCATTTTAACACCTAGTTTTGGTTTGAATTGTTTCAAAACATGAATACACAGATTTTAAAGTAAGAAATTGTTTTGAAAACATATGAAATATTCAACCATGATCTTTGGGCAATATGTCTATGAATTAAACATAAGCATTCCCCATGATTGGTCTATTATTGCTATTTTGATACCTTAAATGACCATCTAAATGTCATAGGCATTAGTGGATATTTGTATCATCCTAACATCTCACCCTTGCTAAGTTTTTAATCAAGGTAGCCTATAGTGAGTGTGAGATGTATCCTAAAGGTATTTGTATATACTTAACCATTTTATTCATGTAATTCTATCAAGGTTAAGTATCATCCTATCATTCCACATGATCATAAAGATGTGTATGAATTAATTTTATATTATGATCATGAAACACATAGATTCATCAAATTGTTATCATGCATTAGGTATAACATCATGATAAGAATCAAATATTACCTAGAGCATGATTTTAAACCCTATTTCTCATGATTATGTGCCAAAAATTAAAATCATAAATCATGATTGCAAACATACATAGGAATTTCATAAATTATCATGATTTAAGCATTATTACCTATTTATAGGCACATTATCATCACCTAACACTATTTCAAAAATGTTGTCCTGCCATCCTAAGTCAACCAAAATATGATATAGGTCAAGTCCATATGGTTGACTATCCTAGGGTTCTCCTAACCCTTAAGGATGGATTTTGGAACCCAATACAAATTCTTTCCTATGGGGTTCACTAGAAATTCCTTAGGAATCCATTTTCTAGCAATTACTTTCTTTTTGTCTTGACCCCTAGCAATTAGGCATTTATAGGCCTTTTCATTTTTCTTTTCCTTATATCCTAGGCCTTTCTTGTTAAAACTTGCTCTTTGGCTCCCTATGATCATGTTCAAAGTGTTTGAGCCAATAGTGAATTTTTCTAGAGCTTTTGTCAAATAGTCTACCTTTTCCCTTAAAGCCCTATTTTCATCCATACATGCATCACTAACATTAAATGGCATATATTCATGTGAGCATGCATCATCATGACAAGAAGAAATATTTTCATTTTCATTTAAGCATGCTTTTTCTAGTTTATTTTCTAAGTCCTTAATTTGATCTAGTATGCTCTTATTTTTCTTCTTTGCTCTAAATAAATCCCTAGTTAAGCTAGAAATCATAGAAACTAGTTTACTAGGTGAAAGGTTAGTTACCATAGTTTCCATGTCCTCTTCTTCTTCGGATGAGGATGTAGAGGAGGCTCCCCCTTCACTTGAGCTCTCTCCACTTGAGCTTGATTCTTCATTTTCGGTGGAGGAGCAATCCAAGTCGTCAAAAGCCATCAATGCAAGATTGGTGACAAATGCATTCTCTTCTTCCGATGATGATGAAGAGGATGAGGAGGGATCATCCCAAGTCCTTGCCTTGAGAGCTTTGGTCTTCCCCTTTTCCTTTGCCTTCTTCTCTTCTTCCTTTTTCTTCTTGCTCCCCTTTTTCTTCTTCTTTTCTTCCTTCTTTCTCTTCTCCTCCTTGCTTTTGTTCAAGAGGGGACAATTGTCCCTTATGTGTCTCTCTCCTTGGCAATTGTAATAAATGATCTTCCCCCTTGGTCTTCTACTCCTATCATTTGATTTGTTAAATCTAAAACCTTTTAATGTACGCCTTACCCTCCTTACCATATAGGCTTCTTCTGTGTTATCCATGGAGGAGGAGGAGGAAGCTTCATCATCGGAGGAGGAGGGGATCTCTATCTTCTTCTTCCCCTTGTTTGCCAAAAATACTACTCCTCTTGAAGGTTGAGGTCTTGGCTCTTCTACTCCTTCAAGCCTAGACTCATGCAATTCCATAGTGGAGAAAAATTCATCTAGAGTACTTACCTCTAGATTCTTTGAAATATAGAATGAGTCCACCATTGAACTCCACTTGGATGATCGGGGAAAAGCCTCTATGGCCTTCATTACCATATCTTGGTTGGAGAGCTTTTCACCTACACTTGTTAGCCCAATTAAAATCTCTTTAAACCTAGAATGCAATGAAGTTACATTTTCTCCCTTTTCTAATTTTATGTTGGATAGTTGGGAGCGGAGGAGATCTCTTCTTGCAAGTTTAGCCTCCGAGGTACCTTCATGAAGCTCTACTAGCTTCTCCCACATCTCCTTTGCGCTAGCACACTCCCCTATCCTATTGACTTCTTGTTGGGGGAGTACATTGTAGAGGTGGTGCTTGGCCTTTGAATTTGCCAAGTATTCTTCTCTTTGCCTCTTGCCCCACCTTGACTTTTCCAATGGCTCCCCATTTTCGTTCCTAGGCAATTCGAAACCATTTTCCATGATTAAAAGAATTTCAAAATCGGTCTCGAAAAATACCTCCATTCTCTTTTTCCACCAAGAGAATTCGCCTTCGAATTTCGGTGGGTGAATGTTGGAGCCGACCATTCTTGAAAGTGTTTGTTGCGGCGGTTAGTCCTCGACAAATGACTTGGCTCTGATACCACTTGTAGGATCGATTGGTGAGTGTGGTGGCCGGCTAGAGGGGGGTGAATAGCCCTCGATCGATGGATGATGGTATTTGCTTGTCTACAAAACTAATTAGCGCAACGGAAACAACAAGACAAGCAAATATAAATAGAAATATCAAAACAAAGGAGATGAAAAATGCTAACACAATAGTATAATGTGGTTCACGGCTACGCCGCTAATCCACGCTCCCCGATTCATCCTCGGTGAATCACTCCGCTAAAACCAATCCACTATTGGTCTCTCCTTTGCACCAAGCTAGGTGGAGGTAACCTTTGCAATCAAGATCACTCTTCTTACAATAGAAATGAAGTAAAAGCAAGTAAGAAGAGTTTAAAGCTTGTGGGGCACTTGGAAGATCACTTAAAGCATAAGCATTTTTCTCTCAAAGCCCCACACCCTCTCTTTTTATAGAGAGGAAGCTTTTCTTCCTTACCACCACGATCACGCTCTGGCACGATCACGCCGCCACTCCAACCGCCTCAACACGCCGAATCTCGACCGCTGTAGTCCAATGGAACATGGCAGATCGATGGATCCCATCACGATCGGCCGCTTCCGTAGTCGATCGCCTCCGGCCTACGAGCGATTTTGTGCCCGGATATCTTTTGGCAATGATCGTCATTCCATGGCAATGATCACCGGGCATAAACCCATCGCTTGATACCAATGAACATTCATCTCAGAGTAGTCGACTGTCATTCCATGGCAGTCGACTGATGTCGGGAAAACTCATCCGACACTTAGCCATTCGACCAAGTTCACCTAATGAGCTACTTACAATTCATCATTCTCTCATCTCACTCGAAGTCCCTCGTCAAGCCTCTTCTCGGTTACGTATTGCTTTCATGGGCTCCGCAACTCCCGCGGCTGCGATCTCCCGCCGGCGTCTCTTGCCTCAGAAGTGCTTCCGGCTTAGCTAAGTCATCTCGTCAGTGGTCTCGGTAGCATCAAGCGCGGCTGCTGCTCCTTCCACTCAAGCATGAGGTAGTGAGTAGTGAACCCGCCAAGACTCCATGTGCGAATTACCAAGTCCTGCAAGGCTCCAACGCACATATCAAATCACAATAACAACTTAACTTAAACCCTTTTCCACACACATCAAAATCTTATCATGGCAAGAGATTGCCCTAACAATCATGACATCATAATTCTTGGTATTTTAATATGTCATGATTATATTTATGCTAATGTCATATCTGTACTTAGGTTTGTATTTTTATGTCATGACATAATGTATCATTGGCTCATGCTTTAATTTATGAAATCACTACTATGCCATGATCATTCATGCATTTAAATTAATTCACATTGATTTAAGGATAATGACATGATTTGAAATCCCATGATAAGGGAATCAAATAGAGTTACCTAGATAAAATGCATAAACCCTTAGAATTAAGGAAGAACAAAAATTCACATCTCACAAAGACCTTAATTTGACATGTGTGTGTATTGGTACACCCTAGACACATGTGAGATGTTAGAAAAATGAGTTAAGTTCAAGGTGCATAGATGTTGCATCTAGATGAACTCAAACTCATCTCAATCATAGGTATAAATCATGGGGAAAGCTAGTATACAAGTAATATATACTTAGCCCATAAACCATGATTGAAAATAAGGTTTTGAAATCATTTTAAAATCATCTTGAAAAATCTTGATGAAGTCTATCTTTTGATAGTAATCACCATTGAAGAAGTTAATACAAGGTAGGTAAAAAATATTAAAAGTTTTAATGGCTTTGAACTTTGTATCAATCTCATAATTTAATGAGTATTTTATTTTAAAACTATTTTTCACTCATCATATTCCATGTAAGTAATGTACATATGAATTTTTAATATTTTTCAAAGTATGTATATTTACTTGTGCATTTTTAGAAATCATTTCAACAAGTCTGATTTTTGGAAATCATGTGTCAGTCGACTGTCTCAGGCTAGCAGTGAACTGTTGCTATCAACAGTTGACTGGTTACTAACCAAGTCAACTGATAGCTGATTTCGGGTAAATAAGATTTGTTTAGCCCATTTTCAGTCATCCCTAGGTACCCTAATGTCTCATAACCCTAGGATATGCTTTGGAAAGCATTGGAAGGGTGAAATATCATTGAAAATGATTAGAAGAGGTGTTTAGGGTGAAAATCAAATTTTAAGGGAGGTGAAAATTTAGTTTTGAATCTTTACTCTTAATTTCAATTGTTTAGAGTTCTTATTGACATAGGGTCTCTCCAAGGACATTATTGGTGCAATGGTCAAGGGGGAGTAAGCTTTTAGGAGGAGGTTATCCATCAAGGGATGATGGATGGATTTTCTCTCATAGAGGTGTTGGAATGTATACTAAAAGCCTAGCTCTTTTTGTATAAACATTTTATTTTGAAATAAGAATCACATGATCATTGTTTGCATTTTATATATTCATTATATATGTGTGTATATTGTCTAATATTTTACATTGTAGATAACATGGTGCTTGGTGTGGCACAGAAGATCATGTTATCAGTACCTTGTAAAATATAAGTAAAGGCTCACAACCAAGATGGTTTTGGACAAATCATTAGCATGGTTGTAGTGTAGCTTGGTATTGTTTTATCTTGAACATAGAGTTATACTAGTACACTTAGGTGTATTGAGTAGGACCGACATAGAGGTGATTCAATTTAGTACTGACTACATAATTGAATCGGACCTCGGATATTATGTTGTACATGCTCTTAATCCCGATATAATAACGGGTACATGTCCTTAGTATTTATTTCTTTGATTTACCAGTGGGTGAGATTTAGATGAATTAAATCAATATGCCCGGTAAGTTGGGAAATAATATTATTTACATGGTGTGCCGTTGATTATAGGAGGAAACCGCATCCTATATATTAGGTTGATGATGTCCCCTTGAGGAGCTCATAAGGTTCATCATGTAAACCCAGCTGGTTGACTTAGTCAACATGATGATAAGGTTGAGTGGTACTACTCGAGGAATTAGATGTTAATTAATTGATGGTCAAGAAATCAATTAATTGACGGACATTCGATATCTTAAACACGGGGAGATTAATGTACAAATAATATATGGAGCCCATATTAATTTATGGGGGTTGGTGAGGTAGTTCAATGATGATCCTCTAGTGGAATGGAACATCATTGATGGATCAAGTTTGTGTGGTTTCGATCCATCGGGTGGCCAAGATCCAACTCCTCCTTATGGTCCCTATCGTAGCCTAATATAATCCTTGTGAAGTCTAGATCCAAGAATGTAAAACAAAACCTAGAACCAACGGTTGGGATTAAATCCCTAGATCCGATGGTTGGATGAAACCCTAGAACCAACGGTTGAGATTAAATCCCTAGATACGATGGTTAGGATGAAACCCTAGAATCGATGGTTGGGATTAAATCCCTAGATCCGACGGTTGGGATAAAACCCTAGATCCGACGGTTGGGATGAAACCTTAGATCTGACGGTTGGGATGAAATCCTAGATGCGATGGTTGGGATTAAACCCTAGATCCGATGGTTGGGATAAAACCCTAGATCCGACGGTGGAGATTAAATCCCTAGATCCGACGGTGGAGATTAAATCCCTAGATCCGACGGTGGAGATTAAAGGAGGCTTAAGCCTAATTCTATAAATAGGGGGCTTAGGCTTGGGCGGAAAGTATTGATTTGGAATTGGAGTTAGGGTTTGGCTCATCCACAAGTGGGCGGCTAGGGTTCATTGGGCGGCTAGGGTTTTGGAGCAAAGAAGTGGGCGGCAACTTTTCTACCTTCTAGATTGTTGCCGGTGTTGGGTTTCCGGCACCGCGGCGTGTGTGTGTTCGATCATGTTTCGTAAACATGAGCACAGCGGAAGCAATAAAAATAATAAATCTACATTTATTACAATACACACAACACACGCATGCATATTACAACAAGTGTAGACATAACCGTAAATTAAAATTTGCAATAAAAGGAAATTAAACTACGTTATACCTTTCGTATGACGTGTAGCGGGAACGGCATCAACCGGAACGATCCTCGCTAGAATCGTCTCTATCCGTATCCACGCCGAGTATCCTTAGGATGACTTCGCTAAGCCACGAGCTTCGTCTTCGTACGGGTTACTAGCCTCGTGTTGAAGACGACGTGATCGAGAGATGATCACGATCCGAATCCAAATTCGGATCCAAAACCAAGTCCTCAAAACTTGATTCTCCGGAGAGGTATTCGTCAACCGTTTGACGAATCCTTCGTCCTCCACCTCAGAGGATTACCGTAGATCAAATCCCCGGTAAGTTAGCCGCTGTCGGAGCACTAACCGTCGTCCAAACGACGCTCCGACGAGAGGAGAAGAAGCTGTCCAGAAAACTGGACAGCTTGGTGGAGGAGTAGGCGCCGGCCAAAACAAGGAAGCCAAGTGCTCACCTTGATGCCAAACCTAAGGAGGATGACCGGAACTCTTCCGGCAGCAGCTTGATGCCGGCAAGGAGGAAGGAAGCAACCTTCTGGATGCCGGTTGGAGGAGCTTTGGGCTGGGCGGCGGCAGCTTAGGGTTGGGCGCCGAATTCACCAAGGTTGAGGTGGGCGGCAACTTAGAGGGCTAGGGTTTTGAATTAGTTAGGGTTTAACAATCCCTTAAGCCCTCTTTTATAGAGAACTAATTCTCTTAATGGTTAATGGATCATATCCATAAAGCCCGTTAACCCGCTCCAT
Organism: Wurfbainia villosa; assembly: GCA_025175895.1. NCBI lineage: Eukaryota > Viridiplantae > Streptophyta > Magnoliopsida > Zingiberales > Zingiberaceae > Wurfbainia > Wurfbainia villosa. Next base: position 27,606,092 of record CM045992.1, on the reverse strand, counting down.
TAAGATAAGTTAAAATAAACCAAACCATGATGGTTTATTTTAAGTTAAAACGAACCGAACCAACTTTTGGTTCATTCGTTTAAAATAAACCAAACCCTTTGGTTTATTCTTATCCATTGGATTAGAACCAAACCATTTTGGTCCATCCATTATGTCTTCATAAGACACGGCCCATCCACGCTTCCATTGCGACTGAAACAATTTCATGCTCGCTTTATGTTTGGTCCAACCAAACCTAGTTTCTCTCGGTCTGAGAATCCCATTCTCAAGCTCGTTTTAAATCCTTTGGATTACGCTCATTGTGCGTGTGACCAAATAGGTTCTCGGTTTATGTTGGCCGTCTATAATTAACCATTAATTATAGAACGATCATGAGTGGCATCTAGTAGTACATCATGATCCCCAATTAACCGAAAAGATCAACGGTTGATCCCGAACTATTTCTGAAACCCTTCAGCAGCTCGAATGATTCATGCACCATTCCCTTCACTCATCTTATACCCACTTGGTTCAGGACATGGTCTATAGTGTCAGTCCCCACTAGGCTGACTACGTCACACCTAGCCCAAGTATCATTTCCTCATCCTACGGATTCTAGTTACTCCACATGTATCGAAGAGTACCTTACTCTAAACATGTAATGCTTTGGCCAAAGACTTTAGTAACAATCCGACGAGAGGTCATGGGTATACATCTCCTCGCAAGGAGTGGTGAATCCTTTATAGGCTATTCAAACACCTTCGATCACTTCGACTTATACCCAATCATCCCGGGTCCACATCTCCTTAGAGATGTTTGCTTAAGATGTCAAAGCATAAGTCTCCATGATCAAGATGACTTGAATACCGCAAGTCAAAGGAACATCGCACTTAAGCCACAGTAAGAACTTCATTGACATATCTATATATGTAGAGAACCATATGAAGTCTTACGGCTGGTCACTCCAATGAACTAGTTACCATAACTAGCATCCACGATTAACTCCGGACATCACTATGTCTCCAGCCAGTGAGAATCAGCTGCTTGGATACACCAAGGAGTATACCTCGTGCTAGTCTCGACAGAATTGATGGTGTCCAAATCCATCAATTCATTGACTAGGGATAATTTCGATACATCACAATTACACATGTAGAGATACTCACTAGTTGTGATCCAATCACAAATTCTCTCATGCTGTGAATCGTATCGTGGACATTCAGTAAATGAGTTTAAGATCCAATCAAATACATAGAATACGTATACTCAAATAGTGAATCATCATTTATCATATAAATAGTTCATACATAAGGCGATTGCCTTAGGACATCTCTCATATATTACTAACAGACTCCCACTTGGCCTAATGCCAATCGCTACGGTATCCAATACCATAGTCTCTAACATGACCCTCAAACTTGCTTTGAGGTAATGCTTTAGTCAAGGGATCCGCTAAGTTCCTTTCAGTGGGAATTTTCTCGATTTGTATTTCGTTCCTACTGATGATCTCTCTGATAAGATGATAGCGGCGAAGCACATGTTTGGATCGTTGATGAGACCTCGGCTCTTTCGCCTGTGCAATTGCTCCATTGTTGTCGCAGTAGACCGGTATTGCTTCAACAATGGCTGGAATCACACCAAGTTCATAAATGAACTTCTTGATCCAAACCGCTTCCTTTGCTCGGTTACAATGTATTCGCCTCGCTGGCGTAATCCGCTACTGATGTCTTGTTTGGAACTTTTCCAACTCACTGCGCCACCATTCAAAGTGAACACGTGTCCGCATCGAGACCGAATCATCCTTGTCCGTCCGAAGCCGCATCCGTGATACCCGTATCACCATGTCCCCTTCTCCATATATTAGGAACACATCCTTAGTTCTTCTCAAGTACTTAAGGATCGTCTTAACAGCCGCCCAATGATCCATTCCTGGATCAGACTGGTATCTGCTCGTGACACTCAGAGCATACGATACATCGGGCCTCGTACATAGCATAACATACATGATAGATCCTATTGCGGATGCATAGGGAATCTTACTCATGCAAATCCTCTCATCTTCTGTGCGCGGACATATAGACTTCGAAAGGTGTACCCCATGCCTGATGGGTAGGTAACCTTTCTTGGATTCCGACATGCTAAACCTCTTTAGCACTCGGTCTATATATGTAGACTGCGAAAGACCAAGCAACCGTTTCGATCTATCTCTATAGATCTTAATCCCAAGGATGTAGGTTGCTTCTCCCAGGTCTTTCATGGAGAATGTCTTGGATAACCAAACCTTAACTGACTGTAAGATTGACACATCGTTTCCTATAAGTAATATGTCATCGACATACAATACTAGGAACACGACTGCACTCCCACTAACCTTCTTGTACACACAAGGTTCGTCTGGATTTTGTGAGAAATCAAACTTTTTGATCGTCTCATCAAAATGGATATTCCAGCTCCTGGATGCTTGCTTCAATCCATAAATGGACCGTCGCAATTTGCATACCTTGGTTTTATCAACCGATGTGAAACCCTCAGGCTGTATCATATACACGTCCTCGAGCAGGTTTCCATTAAGGAAAGCTGTTTTCACATCCATCTGCCATATCTCATAATCATAATGAGCCGTTATGGCCAGGAGCATCCGAATGGATTTAAGCATAGCTACAGGCGAATAGGTTTCGTCATAATCAACACCTTGCTTTTGACGATATCCTTTCGCCACCAATCTAGCCTTATAGGTAATCACATTACCATCCATGTCGGTTTTCTTCTTGAAAACCCACTTGCACCCTATAGGCTTTATGCCTTCAGGTGGGTCAACCAAGTTCCAAACTTGGTTTTCGTACATGGAATCCATTTCCGACTTCATGGCACCAAGCCACTTATCCCTTTCTGAACTTGTCAGCACTTCTTCATAACTGGTAGACTCCTCATCATCAATGAGTAACACGTCGTTTGATTCACTTACGAGAAATCCATATCTCTCAGGAATATTGCGTGTTCTACCAGATCTACGAAGATGTGGTGTTACAATAGGTCCAGCCAATTGCTCATCACTATGAGTCATGCCATTGTTATGCTTCACCGTATCTCATCAATGTTCTATTTGAGTCTCTCTAAGGCCTCCTCAAGCTCGCTGACACTCCTTGTTTTCTTAGAGAAACTCTTTCTCTAGAAACGGCATGCCTTGAAACAAACACCTTTTGTTCCACGGGATGATAGAATTAGTAACCTTGTTTCCTTAGGGTATCAATAAATAGACATTTATCGGACTTAGCATCAATTTATGCGTCTGATCCGCTTCACATAAGCGGACAACCCCATATCTTCAAGTAAGATACATGAGGTTTCTTACCATTCCATATCTCATATGGAGTAGTTGAGACTACCTTGGTAGGCATTACATTTAACAAAGTAAGCAGGTATGCAGTCCCCAAAGGACTTGGGAAGAGTCGCATGATTCATCATTGACCTGACCATGTCCAACAAGGTCCGGTTACGCCTCTCAGATACACCATTATGCTGTGGTGTATAGGGCGGAGTCCATTGAGACAATATACCATTGTCTCTTAGGTAATCAAGAAACTCTTGACTTAAGTATTCACCACCTCGATCTGATCGAAGTATTTTAATACTTTTTGTCATGTTGTTTCTCTACTTCATTTCTGAATTCTTTGAACCTTTCAAAGGCTTCAGACTTGTGTTTCATCAAGAACACATACCCAAACCGTGAGTGATCATCGGTGAAGGTTATGAAGTAGCTATAGCCTCCTAAAGCTTGAGTTGACATAGGTCCACATACATCAGTATGTACTAGACCTAGTAACTCTCCCACTCGTTAACCCTTTCGAGTAAAAGGTAACTTGGTCATCTTGCCTTTTAAGCATGATTCGCATGTATCGTATGAATCCAATTCAAACGATTCCAGAATTCCACATCGGTGTAATTCGGACATGCATTTCTTGCTTATATGGCCAAGATGACAATGCCACATATAGGAGTCTATGTGATTATCCTTTCGAGCACGCGTGTTGCTCGCTTCGATATTGCAAATGTCACTGGATACGTCCAACGTATAAACACCATTGCTTAAAGTTCCAGTCCCATAAAGAACCCCATTCAAAGTTATGTAACAACAATTGTTACTAAACGTCAAATGGAAACCATTTCTATTTAAACAAGAAATAGAAATGATGTTCTTTATCAACGAAGGAATATAAAAGCAATTGTCCAGTTCTAAGACAAGTCCTGCAGGGAGTTTCAACAAATACGTTCCGATGGCGAGTGCAGCAACCTTTGCTCCATTCCCAACACGTAAATTTGACTCTCCCTTGACGAGTCTTCTTCTATTCCTTAGCCCATGTATGTCATTACATATATGTGAGCCACACCCAGTATCCAATACCCAAGTGTCTGAGGAAATAGAATGACAATCAATAAAGAAGATTTCTGAAGAAGATGGGGCATCCAATGCCTTATCCTTCTTCACGGACTCAAGATAAATCTTGCACTTTCTTCACAAATGGCTCTCCTTGCCATAATGATGGCAAGTTTCCTTTTGTGCTAGTTCTACCTTCTTAGCCTTTCTCTTCTTTCCCTTCTGATGTTCTTTTGACCTCCTCTTAGAACCTTTCTTCGAGGAATCAACTAACAGCAATGTCCCTTGCTCATGCTTCTCAGAAGACTCCACAGTCTTCATCATGTTGAGCAGTACCACAGATGAACCTTCTTGCATCTCAGAGGTGAAGAGGAGCTTGGAGACTTCGAACCTTTCGAATCTCACTTGCTCATCAACCAACTCATAAAGATGAAGAACTACGATATGAGCATCCATATGCTCATGCTGCTTTCGTAGCTTGGGTTCCATCGCGGCTAGCATGATGCAACTCATTTTTTCAGTATCACTCACATGTTTCTGATAGGCCAACAATTGGTCCAAAGTTGCATCGTCACTAGGACGGGCGGGAAGAGGCGCTTCGAGGACATACACAAGCTTTTCACCTTGAGAACAATTCTCAAGTTTCTAAGCCAGTCCAGGAAGTTAGGCCCAGTCAATTTATTTGAATCCAAAATGGAACGCAAATTTAAACACATCATGATCAATATATTAACTTAGAAATACAAAACGAGCATATATGAGAAAGATGATTTTAAAAATGCATCAATATACATTTATAAATCTCATTCATTTTTCGAATTTCAAAAACCCCAAAATCACTTCGGGAGATTGTAAGTTCATCTCCGAATGGGTTGATATCCATCATAGTTATGAACAACCTTGGAGAGAGTCCAACAAGCCATTCATAGCTACGACGGTAGTTATCATCTATACCGATTGCATATCACGTATATGCAACTATCACAATGTGCTATCAACTAATTGAATGTTCACACATACATTGGGTTGTTAACACATTAACAAGTATGCATCTTATGCATAGCACCCAACTTCACCTCCCTTAACATCGACCTTGGAGAGAGTCCAACAAGCCGATGCTCCAGGTTAAAGCCAACCCATTAATCAAGAATAGTTTTAATATGGTTAGAGCGCATTCAACCAATTAGCCCAGCTTGGAGAGAGTCCAACAACCAAAGCTAACGATTGACCTCTGACTCTTACCATATTAGTATTAAACTATTCCATGGTTTGAACATGTTCGGGTTCGAGCCGGGCTTGGAGAGAGTCCAACAACCCAAACAAGAAACGGAACTCTGGTTCAAACCATATTAATGGAAGGTGTAGGCTTTAATATTGTTTAAAGGTTTTTATGTCTCATCCTCTTTGCATGCAAATAACTATTATCTACATGGCATGGCATACATGGCATACATCTACATGTCACGACACGCATGGCATTATGTTATGCATCTAATGCAATTACATGTCATACAATTATGTCATGTACAATATTTCCTTATATGTCATAACTATTTATGGAAATAAAATATGTTTAAGATTTGATTCTCCAAATCAAATCATAATTAAATTAGGAAACAAATTTCCAAATCTAATCACATATTTTATTCATGGAATTATTTGATTAAGGAAAATCTATTTAGGAAACCAATTTCCTAAATCTTCAAAACTACTTATGGAAATAAAATATTTTAAGATTTGATTTCCCAAATCAAATCATGATTAAATTAGGAAACAAATTTCCAGAATCTAATCAAATATTTTATTTATGGAAAATATCAATTTCCATAAATTCTTCCAACTTTCCAAAAGTGGAAGATTTCCATAAATACTTCTAGACTTTCCAAAATTGAAAAATTTCCATAAATACTTCTAAATTTCCAAAATTTAGAAAATTTCCAGAAATACATTATGACTATCGCAAAACCGTTTTTATGATTATGTTGAAACACAACCTGGGCTCTGATACCACTGTTGGGTTTCTGGCACCGCGGCGTGTGTGTGTTCGATCATATTTCGTAAACATGAGCACAACGGAAGCAATAAAAATAATAAATCTACATTTATTACAACACACACAACACACGCATGCATATTACAACAAGTGTAGACATAACCGTAAATTAAAATTTACAATAAAAGGAAATTAAACTACGTTATACCTTTCGTATGACGTGTAGCGGGAACGGCATCAACCGGAACGATCCTCGCTAGAATCGTCTCTATCCGTATCCACGCCGAGTATCCTTAGGATGACTTCGCTAAGCCACGAGCTTCATCTTCGTACGGGTTACTAGCCTCGTGTTGAAGACGACGTGATCGAGAGATGATCACGATCCGAATCCAAATTCGGATCCAAAACCAAGTCCTCAAAACTTGATTCTCCGGAGAGGTATTCGTCAACCGTTTGACGAATCCTTCGTCCTCCACCTCAGAGGATTACCGGAGATCAAATCCCCGGTAAGTTAGCCGCTGTCGGAGCACTAACCGTCGTCCAAACGACGCTCCGACGAGAGGAGAAGAAGCTGTCCAGAAAACTGGACAGCTTGGTGGAGGAGTAGGCGTCGGCCAAAACAAGGAAGCCAAGTGCTCACCTTGATGCCAAACCTAAGGAGGATGACCGGAACTCTTCCGGCAGCAGCTCGACGCCGGCAAGGAGGAAGGAAGCAACCTTCTGGACGCCGGTTGGAGGAGCTTTGGGCTGGGCGGCGGCAGCTTAGGGTTGGGCGCCGAATTCACCAAGGTTGAGGTAGGCGGCAACTTAGAGGGCTAGGGTTTTGGATTAGTTAGGGTTTAACAATCCCTTAAGCCCTCTTTTATAGAGAACTAATTCTCTTAATGGTTAATGGATCATATTCATAAAGCCCGTTAACCCGCTCCATTAAGATAAGTTAAAATAAACCAAACCATGATGGTTTATTTTAAGTTAAAACGAACCGAACCAACTTTTGGTTCATTCGTTTAAAATAAACCAAACCCTTTGGTTTATTCTTATCCATTGGATTAGAACCAAACCATTTTGGTCCATCCATTATGTCTTCATAAGACACGACCCATCCACGCTTCCATTGCGACTGAAACAATTTCATGCTCGCTTTATGTTTGGTCCAACCAAACCTAGTTTCTCTCGGTCTGAGAATCCCATTCTCAAGCTCGTTTTAAATCCTTTGGATTACGCTCGTTGTGCATGTGACCAAATAGGTTCTCGGTTTATGTTGGCCGTCTATAATTAACCATTAATTATAGAACGATCATGAGTGGCATCTAGTAGTACATCATGATCCCCAATTAACCGAAAAGATCAACGGTTGATCCCGAACTATTTCTGAAACTCTTCAGCAGCTCGAATGATTCGTGCCCCATTCCCTTCACTCATCTTATACCCACTTGGTTCAGGACATGGTCTATAGTGTCAGTCCCCACTAGGCTGACTACATCACACCTAGCCCAAGTATCATTTCCTCGTCCTACGGATTCTAGTTACTCCACATGTATCGAAGAGTACCTTACTCTAAACATGTAATGCTTTGGCCAAAGACTTTAGTAACAATCCGACGAGAGGCCATGGGTATACATCTCCTCGCAAGGAGTGGTGAATCCTTTATAGGCTATTCAAACACCTTCGATCACTTCGACTTATACCCAATCATCCCGGGTCTACATCTCCTTAGAGATGTTTGCTTAAGATGTCAAAGCATAAGTCTCCATGATCAAGATGACTTGAATACCGCAAGTCAAAGGAACATCGCACTTAAGCCACAGTAAGAACTTCATTGACATATCTATATATGTAGAGAACCATATGAAGTGTTACGACTGGTCACTCAAATGAACTAGTTACCATAACTAGCATCCACGATTAACTCCGGACATCACTATGTCTCCAGCCAGTGAGAATCAGCTGCTTGGATACACCAAGGAGTATACCTCGTGCTAGTCTCGACAGAATTGATGGTGTCCAAATCCATCAATTCATTGACTAGGGATAATTCCGATACATCACAATTACACATGTAGAGATACTCACTAGTTGTGATCCAATCACAAATTCTCTCATGCTGTGAATCGTATCGTGGACATTCAGTAAATGAGTTTAAGATCCAATCAAATACATAGAATATGTATACTCAAATAGTGAATCATCATTTATCATATAAATGGTTCATACATAAGGCGATTGCCTTAGGACATCTCTCATATATTACTAACAGCCGGCGCCCATCCTCCTCCATCAAGACTTGGCCGACGCCCATCCTAGAGGACTCTCCCTTCTTCCTTGGCCGGCGGTTCTCCTTCCATTGGTGGCCGGCGCTCTTCCTCCTCCCCTTCTCCTTGGTGGCCGGCGGCAACTCATCTTCAAGTTGGCCGGCGCTTCATCCAATTGCTCCTTGGCCGGCGGTTGCTCCAAATTCCCTAATTTGGTGGCCGGTTCTAGATAGGATAGGTATTTGTTCATTTTTCTCTTTGTTCGCAGCGGACAAGGTAGAGGAGAACTCGATCTAGAAGGCTTCTACTCGTGGAGGATCTTCGTCCACACATCGTCCACGAGAAGGATAGGACATACGGTAGAAGATCGTAAGGTATAAAGTTATTTTACCTTTATTTACAGATCTGAGCATGTTCTTTTATGTTTTGATTATGCATGTGTAAATTAGTAAATATATTGTATAATCATGGACCCCGAAGACAAACACAAAAACCGGTGATCTGTCCATCGTCTCTTCCGCGGCTAACCAACTAGAAGAGTTGTGTAGCTTGAACAACTAGTTTGTTCAAGCGACCACTCAAGTTGTTAGCACGACGATGAATTGGTTGTTCTAAGGAAGCCCATCCCATCCGGATTATTTCTTTCATTAGTGAAAATTTTAATCCGGGGACATGGGAGCCAATGAGCCTCCGAAGCGACATCCCATCAAGAGGGAAGTTGGAGAATAGTGAGGATTGTTTCTCATTTAGTGATATGTGATTTATCACTAAGAAGAGTGAAGGCATCCAATATGATTTGGGATCAAGGGGGAGAATGTAAGATCTCATTAGTATATGAGACATTGATGCCCTTGGTAATCTTTTTGATGGATGCCAAAGGGGAAAAAGTGAGGTTTAAGTTAGGTAAACCTTCACTATGTTTTGGCATTGGAAGAGTTAAAGTTGGGCTTATTGGTTAGCCTAACTTAAAGGTGTTATCAAACATCAAAAAGGGGAAGATTGTTGGTGCAATCGACTCAGGTCACGATTGACCAGACTTGAGTTTGACTCGAGTAGTATTTTGATGTTTGACAAAATGATTGACAATGTGATTGTTATGAGAAGTCCAAGAATGATCTTGGAATTTGAGAAGTCCAAGTCATGTGTACTTAGCAAGGGTAAAGTCCAAGTCTTGGGTACTTGGCAATTGGTAAAGTTCAAGTCATGGGTACTTAGCAATTAGTAAAGTCCAAGTCATGGGTACTTGGCGTTAGAAGTCCAAGTCATGTGTACTTGGCAGTGATAAAGTCCAAGTCATGGATACTTGGCAATGGAAAGTTCGAAGGTATAGTCTTGGCGGCACAAGTCCAAGTGTGTAGTCTTGACAGTGTAAAGTCCAAGTGAACTTTGGCGATGAAAGTCCAAGAATAGATGTTTGGTAATTTGAAAGTCCAAGGGTATGATATTGGTAGCGTAAAGTCTAAGTTGTAGTCTTAGCGATATAAGTCCAATGCTTAGCGGCGTAAAGTCCAAGCATTTGTCTTGGCGGCATAAGTATAAATGTACCTTGACAAAGTAAACCCGATTAGCATAACAATAGTCGATGGAAGCACTTGAAGGCTAGCATATGGATAAACAATGGAGGACTTGGAGGGATCCGATAGGCGTGAGGTTGATGGAGGTGGCTAAAAGACTTAGGTATGAGCTAAGGGTGGTCTATCAAGTATGAGGGGATCATACTTGAGTTAAACCTTTTGTTTGAGGTTTATCAGTCAACTGGCCAAGTGTTTAACATTTGGCAACCTAGTTGACTTGGAGCAGTCATCTGGAGTTATGTCCCAATTGATTAGTCGAGTAGTTGACTGAGGTTCGACTGTTGATTTGTGACTCTGGCAGTGGACTGCTAGGGTTTAGCAGTTGACTGATCCACAACAATCAAATGTTAGAGTTTGACAGTAGACTTATTTAACCTGACACGAGCATAGAAGTTGTGATAGTCGATTGATCAATCGACTACCAAACATCAGTCGACTGATGGTAAGGGCAGTCGACTGATGTGGTGTCCATTGGAGTTTTTATAGCATGGATTGAGCTATTGTGAGATAATGACACTATGAGCAATCAACTGGTGTCTTTTGACAGTCGACTGCTAAGCACGAAATCATCTCGATGTAGGTTATAAAAGGAGTTTGAGATGGAAGATTTTGCATCAATTTTTTGGGAGATTTCGAAGGGGAATTGCTGTTGCATTTCAAACCTTCATAAGAAATCCAAAGCAAACAACAAGTAAGGCGATCAAAGCACTCTCTTGTAAAGTTTTTCTTTTCATTTCATTTGTATTCTTGTAGTTGATTGTATCTTATTATTGTGTTATTGTTGTAATCACTTGTATGAGGTTTCTCCACTTCCGACGTGTTATCAAGAAAGAGAAGATTTAGTGGTGGTGTACATCACTAGAGCTCACTTGAGCTTGACCCATAGAGTAGAGACCCTCAGTTCCGAACCACGTTATATCACTTGTGTCGTGCTTGTGAATTTGTATTCTTGTTGTGTATTTATTTCTATTTCTATATATTCCACTGCGCTAACAAGTCTTGTAGACGAACACGAAAGATCGAATCCCAAGCGACAAGTGAAAACGCTATTCATCCCATTCTAGAGATACCAACGTTCCTAAGAAATAATAATCAAGATATCAAGAAATTCTAAAGTCAAGCATCACAAGAGCATCAAAACATCGCAAGCAAGTTGTTCTTCTCTTTCTAAGGCAATTTTTTATACTCATCATATCTTAATTGTTGTCTTATTTTTATTTTTACTATACTTCAATTCATATATACTTTGTAAGAAGTTTTTTTTATCTTTAGATCTTCTAAAAGGAGAAAAATATAGTGGTTACTATTTTCGATTGATCAATATGATAGATGGTAGAGTATAAATCTAAGAAGGAAGTCAAACCGTGTTAAATATTTTATGTTATTTTACTTATCCACTGTTAAACTATATTTATTCTATTCGCATTACTTTATTTATATTTTACTCTTTCTATTTATTCATGTTCATTTACTATCAGCTTATAAATTTCTAAACAATGACATTTTCCCTTTTCTATTGATATTTCAATTTTATCACATAGTTATGATAACTATAATGTGGAGCCGGTTATAGCAACTATAAGTATTATAAATTATAGTAGTTATTACCGTGTTGAAATAATTTTAATCAAATTTGAATAATTTTGATTAAGTTTGATTAATTTTGACAAGTTAATAAAAGACATTTTAATATAATAGCACTCATTCTAGTCAAATTAGATAAGAAATACTGAGCTGAGTTAATTTCTTTTACACATTAACTATAGTCACATCTATCTATTACATTGTAATATTATATCAGTTAGAGTCATAGTCCACCGTCACAATTGAATAAAATAATATAATAAGTATTTTTAAATATTATTATTTTTTCAAATAATGTGTTATTTTGACAATAATGCAAATAAGATGTGCTCTTTTGATTTTTTTAATATAAATTTTAATTGTAGAGAATGTTATAATTTCATAAATAATTCCATAAATATCTTTTAATAAAAAGTGACTCAATTTTTTTTTAAAAAATAATATTTTTATAAAAATATATTTATTTTTTTAAATATAAATTAATAAAGAATTGGTTAGGATATAATAAAAAACTTGCAAAGTCAACATCATGTATTTTGATTAACTGATAAATGGATTAGTTACCATTAATGATTTGACATCGCTAGAAATGACATTTTTCTTAAATTAGTCATTCACATTGAATGAGAAAAACAAAGTAAATGATTTTAAAAGTAAAATAATTTATATAAATGAATTATTTTTCTAAAAAGACGGCATAAACAAAATATCTTTTATAGTAAATTTGCAAAAATGAATAACTAATTAAACGAACTATATTTTTTTAAAAAATAAAAAGCTAAAAGTTAAATATTTTTATAGAATTATAAAAATATCTTTGAATTTAATTCCGTTAGTCAAATTTAAAATGAAACACAAAAATCAAGTGACAAATATTAATTTGACTCCACAATTAATAAGTTTGTTAGAAAATTAGAATAGATTATTAAATTGGTCAATAAATAGAAATCTGATTTCTCAATTAATTAGTTGTTGATTTAAAAAAAAATCATAAAATCAATCGAAATAGATAAACTTGACACCACAATTATTGAGATTTATTTTTTGCATGTTATTTGTCATCAATTCAATTATTTATATCAATATTCAATTTTGATTTTTGTTAGAAAAATGTTTTTAATTTTAATAATAAAATATGGAATGGTTAATATCAATTATGTTGAGTTGTTACACTTTCAACACTTATCCTTGCTCTCTTTACTTTACTTTTAATTTTGGCAAAGAAAGAATATATTACACGAGAATAAAGATATTTTTTTCTATTTACCTATTATAAAAAAAATTAATGGATAAATACTAAATTACTTTGTGGATCATTTTTTTTTATATTTTTAAATCCGTTCAAATTCAGATAGGATGAAGTTTTCATTCTTCCTCACAAAAATTTTGATACATGAACACAAATTCCAACGGTGAATTAGCGGTGACGAAGAGAATTGGTAGATGAGAACTCTAAAAAGAAATTGATGACCTAATTACAAATGACAATCATTGTATGTCTAATTCAATTCTTAAATATTCACAATTCAATCTTAAGTTGTCCTTTATAACCTCATGCATATGTTACAATCCGTAGCTATTAAATTTACGGGATTTAGTCATTTAATCACTTCTATTGTATATTATATTTTTCAAATTTATTTTGATAACGGATAAATTTTTTTATGGAGTTAAATTAATCAATTTCTAATATATATATATATATATATATATATATATATATATATATATATATATATATATATATATATATACACTATAATAGTTGAACTCTGATATATTTAAACTTATTTATTTTAAATATTAAACTTATTTAGAATATCCAATTTATTTACCACACTAAGGGCTGCAATCACAACTTCACTCTTGTGACTTTTATTTAGGGTGATAAATGAATTAAATATTCATAAATAAATTTAGTATTTTAATTTGATAAGAATTAAATAAATAATCTCGAATAATTTACTATGCTAAATAAAATAAATTTAAATACCTATCTATTTAGTTTGTCAATATCTATGAATAAAAATTATGAAGTATTCATAAATTATATTGATAAATAAAATTTTATAAATCATTTTTATTAACAAAGTCCTTATCAAACTTATAAATAAAAAACTTTTAAAACAAACAAATAAAATTAAACAAAATTAAAAATGTAAACGTATCAAACAAATAAATAAACTCGAATTAACAGTCCATCAACGTTTAAACGAATCAATTTCAAAGTGAATTTGAATCAAACCCAACTTAATAAAAAGTTTCAATAAATTAATTTATTTTAGACTTAATCAGATTTAACTTAATTTCAATAATATAAAATTTTATTTAAAAAATGAAATTGTTATATTAACAGCTCTCCTCAGCTTCTCAATTAACAGGTTATTGTTTTGGTAAATTTGAACGTCTGATCGATTTCCCTTTTTTATAAAAAAATTATAAATATATCATAATTAAAAATAAATTTAAATTTTTTTGATTATTATAACGCCCTCCGACCATAGTCCGTAGGCTGACTGAGCTTATTTAACGCCCTGGCTGCATTTGGATCACAGCTGACAAAAGATTTTAGAGCACTAAAAAGAAGGCAATTTATAATTTGCAAAACATGAACATGGTAAATTAAATGGAGGCAAACAAAAAAATAAATCAATATTATATTATACATTATTTTTGTAATGTAAAAGATAATCAGTCAATTTGTTCCCTTGTTTCCTTCCTTACCCTGTAGTCAATAAAACAAGACTCCCTCTCTTTCTCTCTCTCTCTCTCTTCTCCCTACTGCCTCTGTCTGTCGTCTTCCTTCTCGCTTCTCCATTTCTCCTCACCAACTCCATAGCGCAGCGGAGAAGGGAAATAACCCGAAGGAGAAATTGGACGCAGTGAGGGCGAAGATGGGAGGCTGCTTTCGCTGCGCTGGAGAGCCCAAGACGGATGACAATGACCCGCCCAGGCCTCCTTTAGGTACCTGAAGAAGAAATATACAGAAAGTCGGGGTTTTTCACCTGTGTTCTTGAGATATTTGGTCTGCGCTTTTAGTTCTTGCAGGGTTCCTTTTTTCTGCTTACCAGATTCGATATGATTGAGTGGATGACTGAGTTTTGGTCAGCAGTTGCTAGAATTGAGATCAAAGTTAGGTTTTTTACTCGGATTCTTTAGGTTTGAGTTGTAGATCAGTTTCTTGGGGGAATCCTTTGCGATCCTTGATGGCTTCCCTCTATGAACTCCAACTCGAGAAAGGGCGGCGATGATTGATCACTACCGATGCTCTCCACAAAACCCTCTTTCCCAATTTCCCATTAGGGACTGAGTCTAGGTTCCGTAATATCACATTAATTGGATGAGTTTCTCTGCAGGATCTCGAAAAACCTAGATTTGTCCTTCTCTGGAAACGCATAACGAGTTTTCTTACGTGCTATTCTGGATCAGCATAATTTTTCCAATCATTTCTTGTGCTCTGTGCTTGAGCTCTTTGTGATTTCCAAATGCTAAAGTGCATTTCAGTCAATGATGGTGGAATTCTGAATTAACAAGAGATGCCAACTTTTGCAACCTTGTTTTTTTTTTTTTTTTTTTTTTGTAGTTGTTGATATTTTCTTATTTTCATTTGTTGATAAATGCTACCCTATAAATGTTGTAGGAGACAAGTCCAGGTCCAGTTCATCTTTGAATGCCAAGCAAGAAGCCTCAGCGAATGAACAACAAGAGATGCCAAGTGGTGGATCTGGCCGTATTTCTGCTCAGACATTCACATTCCCGGAACTGGCTGCAGCAACAAAGAATTTTAGGGCTGATTGCCTTTTGGGCGAGGGAGGATTTGGTCGAGTTTATAAGGGCAGATTGGAAAATAGCCACCAGGTTAGTCCATTCGTGACCCTGTCTCTCCTCTCCTTTGTTCTGTCGTCAAGGAGCATACTATGTCTAAGACTAGATTTGAACCCAAGTGGCGATGATAGCAACAGTAAAAAGTGTTAATTGTTTTGTTTTATGTAAGAAATTCATGTCGATGACTTATCAGTGCAACATTTTGTTCGATTTAGGCAGATTACAAAATGTATAAATTTGCATCCTCATATAAAAAGACACTGACACTTGTAGTCAGTATTATGCTTAAGACAATGTTTCTTCTGTTGTATGCATCCTTAATTGCTTAATGGTCATAAATTTCAGAATATAAACTTATTTTGACAGATTGTGGCAATAAAGCAACTTGACCGTAATGGATTGCAAGGAAACAGGGAATTTCTTGTCGAGGTTCTTATGTTGAGCTTGCTCGATCACCCCAACCTGGTTAATCTGATTGGCTATTGTGCTGATGGAGATCAAAGGCTTTTGGTCTATGAGTATATGCCTTTGGGATCCCTGGAAGATCATCTTCATGGTACCCATTTACATTCTCATAGTCATATTTGCAACAGGTGGATATAAGTTCTATCTATTGAGAAATATTGATATGGTTGCAGCAGACCTTTCCCCAGATAAGAAGCGGCTTGATTGGAATACACGAATGAAAATAGCAGCTGGTGCAGCTAAAGGATTAGAGTATTTGCATGATAAAGCCAATCCTCCTGTTATATACCGTGATTTAAAATGCTCTAACATTTTGCTTGATGAGGATTATCATCCTAAGCTATCTGATTTCGGCTTGGCAAAACTTGGCCCTGTTGGCGATAACACTCATGTATCAACAAGGGTGATGGGTACGTATGGATATTGTGCACCTGAATATGCAATGACAGGGCAATTGACGCTAAAATCAGACATTTATAGCTTTGGAGTTGTCCTTCTAGAACTTATTACTGGTAGAAGGGCCATTGACAATTCTAGAGCTGCAGGAGAGCACAATCTCGTCGCATGGGTGAGGATATCTGCATTTGTTTGTGTTCAGTGTCCATTCTTGTTTCATTGTTAAATATTGTTTTTCCCACCATCTAACTGTTTCACATATTTATCTAGATCTTAGGTTCAAGTTGAAACCTACAAATTCTCTTATGTCAAATTTCTGTAGTTATCCTTTGTCAGTTAAAAAGGACCAACCTGTGGTATTTGGTTCAAAGATTTATGTTCTTCTGAACCCCTTTTTTTTTTTTCCTGTTTTAAGAAAAATTAGATGCTATTTAGATAGTGTTTTGATGAGTATTTCTGGTCCCAAATTGAAATAATTATCCTTAATGACCTCTAGGAACACCTGTAAGAATTTCAATTGATTTGAAGTTCATTTAGGTGATCTTAATGGAATTATAGACCTTGTTGAATTATTCTTAAAAGTAAGGTTAAAAATTCAAAGACTATTTCTCCTTTGGTGATTCTTAATAATGAAGAACGTCTTCCTTGAACCTTCAATATAAGATATGAAGATGAATTATTATTTTTTCCTTCTCAAACAAAGAGAACAAACTGAGCTCTTCCCTTTATTTTTCTCCCCTCAAACCTTGTATTTGCTGCTTCATATTGCAGGCAAGGCCATTGTTCAAAGACAGGAGAAAATTCGCACAGGTGGCTGATCCAGTGCTTCAGGGCCAGTATCCTCAAAGGGGTTTATACCAGGCACTCGCTGTCGCTGCAATGTGTGTACAGGAGCAACCTGCAATGCGGCCCCTCATAGCTGATGTTGTAACAGCTCTTACCTACCTTGCTTCACAAACTTACAGCCCCGAAAGCCAACTGACCCATAATATGTCTCGTCTGTCTGCTCCAGCCACGCCTCCTCGAGTAAGAAGGGAAAGTGAGAAGAGGGTAGCACGTTGAGTAGAAGTCAAGCAACTGCCATCCTGTGAACGGTGAGTTATCAACCAAGGAAAGTGCCATCTTTTGGTTGAGGAAACTCTTTCCTCTATTCATAATTTCCTTGGTGTCCGGTGTCGATTTTTGTTTTATATTTGATGCCGAGTTGGTCTTTCATGCTTGAAAAAAAAAGAAGTTTGGTCGACAAGTAAATTCTTTTGTTTGTTGTGTAAATGAATTTGGATCCTCATAGAAAAGAGCATGTAATGGACAGGTCTCTTAGCTTAGCAATACTTTTGAGTTATTTCAGGATTTATCATGATGTTGCAACTCAAGCTTGTGTTTACTTCAGTCATTGGGAAAATTTAGTGAAAAATGATCCAAAATTTAACTGAAATCAAGGGTAAAACGGTTGCTAGTCGTCGGAGGGTTGCAAGGAGAACAATAGAAGGCAAAACCACATTGTTTGCGACCAAAAGAACAGTAGTGCCCTCATTGTTGCAGACTGATTGCTATGGATTGTTTGACGAAATTGTACTAGAGAAGGGTGGATACGGTTGGGAGCCTGAATGAAATAGTGGGTTTGGAATTTGAAGGGAAAAATTTGGGTGTTAATTCTTAACTGATCCTAAAGGTGGGGAATACTTGCAGGAATCATTGTCAAGGGTCAATAGGATTTGAATCCTCTTGAATAAGCAGCATGCTATTTTCATCATCTGCCTTCAAATACACCTAACCATTCATATTTTTATTGATCCATTTATTTCGTCCATCTTCTCGATTATTTATTCCTCTTCCGAGGGCTGTTGTTCTTTGGAAGTAATAGCATTGCTTATTTGTCTCTTAATTCTTTTACCTTTCAATTTCAGATTGTGTGTGACAAGGAGCGTTTAGTTCGGAAAGAATTTTTCTATTTTTCTTTTTTAGAAAATAGAAAATATTTTTTTTATATTTTTCAATTTTTCAGAAAATATTCTTTTATTTTTTGGAAAATGAAAATGGAAACAAAAAATATTTTTTTTTGTGTTTTTTAATTTTTCAAAAAATGCTCCTTTATTTTCTAGAAAATGGAGATGGAAACGTCAACCAAATATGTTTTCTCGTTTTTCGAGAAAATAAAAAATGAAAAATGAAAAATGAAAAATTTTTCACCCACCAAACGCCATCTTCTCTTCTAATGTAATTAATTTCTTTTTAATGTCAACCTAAAAAGATTATCGACAATTTATCAAATCACGTTCTCTATATTGGGAAATACTGAAATCACGTAGATAAGTTTCAAAATTATCTAATAACGTATCTCTTTCTAGATTTACCTTTCGCTCATCCGTGTGCTTGTCTTGTACTCTTCCGAATCGAAATCACGCTCTGAGTCACATCATCGCAGAGTTCGAGCCACGTTATCGCAAAGAAAATTGCTACTCCGTCTGAGCTGCGTCATCGTAAATTGGCGAAGGAGAAAATCCGAACGAGTAGGGCGAAGATAAGTATGACTATGCATTTGCCGATTGTGTTTCCGTCAATGTGCACCACTTTGCTCCGTGTCATTTTCCTACCACTGTCTATGGTGAAGGAGAAAATACGAATGGTGCACTTTCTTCTTGAAAAGGTAACCCTAAAATCGCTCTAAATCTCCTAACCTTTTGTTTCTTTGTTTTCGACGGTCTACACCAGTCTTTTGGCAGCTCCCTATACACAAAGCTTTAGCAACTCTATAATTTCAAAACCCGACGTTAAAGTATAAAGTATTGTTCCGACGACTCCAAAACTCAAAGTATTTTAGAAAAATCCTAAAGTATCTTCGGTGGGATCAACATATTTTTAATATTCCTAGTTACAGCTTAGCGATATCTAAAATTTTACGGCAATTTACCAAACACAGTTGCTAAAGTTTCGAAATGCCCAAAACGCGTAGCATGGTTTCAGATTTACCAAATCGCGCACCTAATTCCACTTTTACCCCTCCCGTCAAACAGATCTGCAATTTAATGATGAGAGAGAATTTTCATGCATCCGAGCCACTACTGGAAATTCCGAACCATCTAAACGTGGTGCTGGGAATTCAAATCCCAGCACCACCTTTTTTTTTATCTGATTTCTAATTTATATCGGTTTGATTTCTGAAATATTACTGTGAAACCCTAATAAAACCTCGAATATCAGAAATTTTGGCCACGGATACACAGAGGGACACTACTCAAATTTAATGGACTTGGATTGGATCGAAAAAGAAGTGAATAAGACCATCAATGGATTTTGACCGAAACCCATTGATGGACTTAGAGAAGTCCAAATTTCGAAATCTTGACATATACTGAAAGATCTTACAACATGAATTTTTGATATGTCGAGGAAACTTAGTTTTAATCCTCCTATCTCCCAATTTTAACTTGTGTGAAAAAAATGATATCAAAATTAAGAAATCATGGAAGATAATATATGGTGCCGAATTGCATTCAAAGACCACCGCGTGGTCTTTGAATTGGAATTTCCAAAGACCACTGCTGTGTTGGATTGGAATTCCCAAAGACCACAATGGTGTCGAATCCTCGCACACTATCAGGTGTTGGAATTCCAATTCCAAAGACCATTGCATGGTGCCGCAAATTCCAATAAAATTTATTGGAAGCCCGAGTGAAAAATGAGAAAAATGTTGAAAACGTTATTTGGTTAATATTTTTCACGTTCGTGTTCTAGAAAATAAAATTTATTTGGTTAGAAAACAAAAAAATGTCAAAAACGTTAAGACATTTCCAAATGCGTAGAAAAGGATGTCTTCGTACACCACTGTGGTGCTGGAACATAAAACGTTAAGACATTTCCAAATGATATTTAAGAAAAGGATGTCTTCGTACACCGAGTTATTCCAACGCCTCTAATCAAGAATAAAATTTGGTTAAGACATTTTTATGTTCGTCATGTGTGAAACCAAATAAAATTTATTTGGAAGCTGTTACGTCTTCCGTCAGCCCGAGTGTTATTGTTGTGTGAAACCCTGCGTCCATCGCATGCAGTGGATTTTTTATCGTGGTGCTGAAATTTACAATTCCAGCACCACTGTGGTGCTGGAATTGGAATTTTCAAGACCATCATGGTCGAATTGAATTCCCAGACCACAATGGTGTGCAGGATTCCAACATTGTGGTGTTGAATTCCAATCCCGACCACAAAGCAGGTGCCGAAATTCCAATTCCAAAGATTACGCTGGTGCCGAATCGCAATTTCAAAGACTACTACGACTATCTTCCATCGCTTAATTTTCGATCATTTTTTTCATACACAAGTTAAAATTGGGAGATAGGAGGATTAAAACTAAGTTTCCTCGACATATCAAAAATTCATGTTGTAAGATCTTTCAGTATATGTCAAGATTTCGAAATTTGGACTTCTCTAAGTCTATCAATGGGTTTCGGTCAAAACCCATTGATGGTCTTATTCACTTCTTTTTCGATCCAATCCAAGTCCATTAAATTTGAGTAGTGTCCCTCTGTGTATCCGTGGCCAAAATTTCTGATATTCGAGGTTTTATTAGGGTTTCACAGTAATATTTCAGAAATCAAACCGATATAAATTAGAAATCAGATAAAAAAAAAGGTGGTGCTGGGATTTGAATTCCCAGCACCACGTTTAGATGGTTCGGAATTTCCAGTAGTGGCTCGGATGCATGAAAATTCTCTCTCATCATTAAATTGCAGATCTGTTTGACGGGAGGGGTAAAAGTGGAATTAGGTGCGCGATTTGGTAAATCTGAAACCATGCTACGCGTTTTGGGCATTTCGAAACTTTAGCAACTGTGTTTGGTAAATTGCCGAAAATTTTATTGAGGATGAAGCTTTAAGTTCTAATCAACTCAACATGTATGTTTACTTATACCAGATTGTTAATGTAAATGTATTTTTCTTATTTATAGATTAGCATGACTAATTATTTTAACTCGTTTTGCAATTGGACTTTTGTGGTTTCTATTATTGTTTAGGTATTTTTAAATTTGTTACTTATATTAACAATTTAAATAGTAATATAAAGTGCAGTTATAATTTAGAAGTTGTTTGTTGTTATAATGATAAAGCCTAAAATACTAGAAATATATATATATATATATATATATATATATATATATCGATCTCCTCCACCCATGCAAAGTGATTTGTAAATATTCACAAACTTAATAAAATTCTTCTCACAATATTAATTGCTGAATGTATCAATGCAGGGATGATGAAATTTGTGATGACATGCTATCGGTTATGATGGAATCTATTGATTTAGAAATAGAGAATCCACACTAATACTTACGTGATAATCCAAATATAAATATTGTTAGTTATAGCCCTAGAACCAATCATGTGATGGTTGAATAGGGAACATTTTGTATCATATTCTATAAAGATAAAGGATTGGTTATTATATTTACGTCTTACTTGTGCCAACTAAATTAAATATAATAATTCCCTAGAAAAGTAGGTTCTTATCTACAGCACATCAATTGGCAGAATTGATTATGAGAGGTTGTAGAGAACACTTTCCTAAATGTTCCTAGTCAAGTATTAATATGCAAGGGCAATATTAATACATAAAGACTAGCATGTAGGTCAATTGATGACTTGATCTCACAAGTCATGGATATATGATATCAAGTTGACACATGGGTATATATTAGAAAATATATACTGAACTGACCCGCCATGAGAAAGTTTCATGGATCGTCATATGAGTGTCATAAACTTTCTTATGTGACTATTGGTATGAATAGTCCTCAAACCTAAAGTCACTACGGTTCCCTACATAAGGAGTTATGTACTTTGGTATCGTCAAACGTCACCCGTAATAGGGTGGACCATAAAGGCGATTACTGGGTATATAACAAATTATGCGGAGGGATGTGAGTGATGTAGATGGGATCTATCCCTCCTATATGACGGGAGTAATATCTGTAGGCCCCTTGATTGAGTAGAACTACTAAAACGCATGGCCATGCTCGAATGAGTCAATATGAGATATTGAGCTCATTTGTTTGAGTTAGTTTACTCAGGGATCAAGAAACACATAGATTGATCGAGGATGACACGGTCTATGTCTCATTGGTCAATCTGATATCAAGGATAGAAGGACACGGTCATACATTATAGTAGTCACGGAAAGGTTAGTCGGATCTTGACTTATTTCGTAACTTGGGTAGCAATGATGTATTGCTAGATGCCGCTCATTGCTTGTGTATCTAAAAGAGTTTAGATCCACTGCCAACGTTATGAGAGCCTATAGGGTCACACACAAAGAACATGATGATTAGAAGAATTAGTGCATTCTAGTTTGACTAGAATAATTTGGGAATAAACTTAAGTACAAAATGGTTTTTGGACTTTAAGCTTAATGAGAATTTTAGCTTATTGATTTAATGAGATTAATTCAATATGCTAAGCTTATTAATTTAATAAGATTAAATAAATATGTTATCATGATAGCCTAAGCTTAATTGATTTAATAAGATTAATTCAATATGTTACCTTATTGATCTAATGAGATTAATTCAATATGATAACATAAGCTTATTGAATTAATAAGATTAATTCAACATGCATGAATGCCACATAAGCATGCCACCTAAGCTTGATGAGGTGGAAGGAGACAAAGGGTTTTGACCTTTGGAATTTCTCCACATGTGGCCGGCCAAACAAGGAGTATTTTTCAATGCAATTGATTGCATTGAATGTGATAGGAGGTGAAAGGTTTTTTCAATCCTATAAAACACTCCATGGGGTGGCCAGCCAAACTAGGTGGAAGCTTGAGGCTTGGAGAGAGCTTGGTGGTGAGAGGCTTTGGATGTGTGGCTTTTGTGAGTGTAGGCTAGCAAGAAGAGTGGTCTTCTTCTTCCTTTCTCTTTTTCCCTACTTTCCTCTCCTTTAGGGACTTCTCTAGCAAGAAATAAAGGAGAGCTCTTCTAGTTTCTTTTGTGAGACAAGAGCTTGCTCGTGTGGATACATATAGAGGCACGGACATTTGAACGTGCTAAAAGATCCAACAAACCCAAGGAGAAGCAGGATTAAAAAGGGCATGCAACAAAGGTAATATTCTCCTATAAGATAGGTTTTTCTTTTAGAGAAATTTATTTTTTTGTACGAGGTTTTCTTTCGCAAGGATCACTTGGAAGGGATCCTA
Organism: Wurfbainia villosa; assembly: GCA_025175895.1. Lineage (NCBI taxonomy): Eukaryota > Viridiplantae > Streptophyta > Magnoliopsida > Zingiberales > Zingiberaceae > Wurfbainia > Wurfbainia villosa. The sequence goes on along the minus strand of CM045992.1, from coordinate 27,582,455 downwards.
TTTTTCATATGCTATTTTGCATAAAAATCCCTACAGTGGTATCAGAGCCACTTGCGAAAGATCGTATAAAAAAAATAGGTTTTCTCTATTTTATATATGATATAGAAGTAGGATAAATTTTATTATGAGTTGATAATTGCATTAGCAATTTTTCAAACATAATAAAATATCCGATGTCTTTTAAAAGTTAAAATTGACATGGTGCATGGTTATGACCTAGTCCCAAAAAGTTTGTGAATGTGTGTTGTAATTCTTAATACGGCCTGCGTGTCATGCCTTTCTCCTAAAATTCTTGTTGTAAAATTAGCTTTAGACTCGAATGTAACTCGAGTATTTCTCCTTTTGTAATATACAAAATAAAGATGGAGGGTCTATTGGAAGATGACATTACAAGGAGGAAGTCAACAACACAAGACAACCAAAAGGAAGCACTTGGGAGAAGATGCTATTCCTAGGTTGACCAATCAATCTTTTCATTGGCTTGAGAAGATTGTAGAATAAGGGTCATAACCATGACACGCTTAGTTTAATATGTATGTGATGAATGTTAATTTAGCTTATATGTGATATATGCTAATATGTATGTGATGCATGTTTAAGTTTATTTCTTAATAAGTCAAAAACGATATGCCTACCAAAGTTTGGTACTCACTACTTCCTCGATCATTTGTTGTTGGGTTTGCCAAAGCAAAGCAATGCATTTTATCTTGGAAGAGTGCGAGTGGACAATCGTGATGTCCCGCTATCAAACTTGGTTAAGACTTAATTAATTTTTCTTAATTAATTAAGAAAGTAGAGGCATATATTAGCTTTGAACATAAGTTTTAAAAATTAGTTTTGTGTGATTTCCGAACATCAGCTTTGTCTTAGAAAGTGGTCGTTGCTCCGATATCAAAGAAGGCCTCTGTGCCTCGCCACGGCCTGGAAGCTAGTTTAGGAATAAGCACTAAACTAATCTAAACTTAACCAAAGCTATTAAAGAGTTACATCAGATGTAATTGGCAGAAAATTGCCTACCTAATCATACTACGTCTTGGGCGATTAGTCAAAGCTAACTCAAGACGAAGTATGATGTGGATCTTTATCCCATATAAATTTATAGCTAAATAGAAGCTAATGATGTAAGCAAAATGTGTTTGCCTACATCAATGATTAGCTCATATCAAAGCTATGAGAATTTAGTGGGAGCCTCATTTAATTAAAGGCCTAATTAAATGACTTAGTTATGATACTTAATTTTGCATTTTAATCTTGTAGATCATCATGTCATCTAACACGACACACCCCCTCAACTTGTGATCTGTCCTTGAGAAAGACAAGCTCAATGGAGCTAACTTTCTAGACTGGTATAGGAACTTGAGGATTATCCTCAAGCAAGAACGTAAACTGTATGTCCTAGAGCAGTCTATCCCTAAAACACCCGCCCCTGTGGCCACTCGTGCTGAAAAGGATGCTTATAAGAAGCATCAAGATGACGCATTAGATGTGTCATGTCTTATGCTTGCCACCATGAACTCTGAGCTTCAGAAGCAACATGAGAACATGGATGCCTATGGTATGGTTGAGCATTTGAAACAACTATATCAAGGACAAGCTAGGCACGAGCATTTTGAAGTGTCTAAGGCTCATTTTGCATGCAAGATGCAAGAAGGAACACCTGTAGGAACTCACGTACTTAAAATGATAGGGTACGTTGAGAACCTTGAAAGACTAGGTTTTCCACTGAGCCAAGAATTGGCAACCGATGTTATCCTGCAATCGTTGTCGGAAGCATATAATCAAATTCGTCATGAATTATAACATGAATGAAATTGATAAGCCTTTGCCTGAGATTCTCAGCATGTTAAGAACTGCTGAACCGAATCTCAAGAAGAAAGTTAGTAACGTACTAATGGTCAAGAAGGGCAAAGGGAAGCGCAAAGGCAAGGGTAAGACCCAAGCCAAAGGCAAGGCCAATTCATCCACTTCAAAGGGTAAAGGTAAAGTACCTAAGGAAGGGGACTATTTCCATTGCAGTGAGACTGGACACTGGAAGCGGAACTGCAAAGTCTACCTTGAGGAAGTAAAGAAGAAAAGAAGTGGGACTTCTGCCTCAGGTATACACGTTATAGAAGTTAATCTATCTATTTCTTCTACATAGATATTAGATACCGGATGTGCATCTCACATTTGTACTAATGTACAGGGATTGAGAAATAGTAGACTAATGGCAAAGGGCGAAGTGGACCTACAAGTAGGCAATGGTGCAAAAGTTGCTGCTGTAGCTGTAGGAACATATTCTTTGTCTTTTCCCACTGGGCTTATCTTAGAACTAAAGGAGTGCTTTTATGTACATGCATTAACGAAGAACATAATTTCTGTATCTTGTTTAGACAAGAAAAACTTTTCTTTTATAATAAAGGACAAATGTTGTTCCATTTATTTGAATGAAATGTTCTATTGTAATGCACCACTTATGAATGGTCTCTATGTTCTAGATTTAGAAAACTCAATTTATAACGTAAATACCAAACGGTTCAAATCGAATAATTTAAACCAAACATATCTCTGGCACTGTCGCCTAGGTCACATAAATGAAAAATGCATATTCCAACTCCATAAAGATGGATTATTGGACTCATTTGATTTTGAATCATATGAGGTATGCGAATCTTGTCTTTTAGGAAAGATGACTAAAACTCCATTTAGTGGACATGGCGAGAGAGCGACGGACTTGTTAGGACTCATACATATTGATGTATGTGGCCCTTTCAATGTCGAAGCCAGAGGAGGCTATAAGTACTTTATTACTTTCACTGATGATATGAGTAGATTTGGCTACTTATATTTGATGAGACATAAGTCAGAATCCTTTGAAAAGTTCAAAGAATTCAAGAATGAAGTACAAAACCAACTTGGTAAGCGTATTAAGCTACTTCGATCAGATCGAGGTGGTAAATACCTTAGTCAAGAGTTTCGTGATCACCTGGCTGAGTGTGGGATAATATCCCAACTCACTCCACCTGGAACACCACAATGGAATGGTATATCTGAGAGGAGAAATCGTACTCTATTAGATATGGTACGATCAATGATAAGCCAGATTGATCTACCTACTTCCTTTTGGGGTTTAGCTCTAGAGACAGCCACTTTCACACTTAATCGTGTCCCATCAAAAGCCGTAGAAAAGACACCATATACGTTATGGACTGGGAAGAGTCCCAAAATGTCTTTTATAAAGATTTGGGGTTGTGAAGCTTATGTTAGACGTCAAGTCTCAGATAAACTAGGACCCAAATCAGATAAGTGTTATTTTGTAGGATATCCCAAAGAAACTAAGGGATATTACTTTTACAATCCCACACTTGGCAAGGTGTTTGTTGCCAGAAATATTGTTTTTCTAGAAAGAGAATTTATTTCTAGAAAAACTAGTGGGAGTAAAATTCATCTTGAAGAAATTCAAGATGAAGATAACACTAAGGCTTCGATGGAAAATGAACAGGCACCACAAAGTGTTGTGGATGAGGAAATTATTGCCCAAAGAGTTGTGGAGCAAACACCTGTTCAAGTAGACCAACCTCTTCGTAGATCTGATAGGATCTGTCGTCAACCTGAGAGATATTCTTTTCTCTTGACTGACAATGGTGATGTATTGCTTGTCGATCTTGACGAGCCTACATCCTATCAAGAAGCTATGATGAGCCCAGATTCCGAGAAATGACTAGAGGCCATGAGATCTGAAATGGAATCCATGTACACTAACCAAGTATGGACTTTGGTTGATCCACCTGAAGGGGTAAAACCCATTGAGTGTAAGTGAGTCTTTAAAGTAAAGACTGACATGGATGGTAATAAGCATACCTATAAAGGTAGATTGGTGGCTAAAGAATTCAAACAAATTCATGGTATTGACTATGATGAAACCTTTTCACCAGTTGCGATGCTTAAATCCATTCGGATCATACTTGCTATTGCAGCCTACCACGATTATGAGATCTGGCAGATGGATGTCAAAACCGCTTTTTTGAATGGAAAGCTACTCGAGGATGTGTACATGACACAGCCTGAGGGTTTTGAAGATCCAAAGTATCCTGGAAAGGTATGCAAACTGCATAGGTCCATTTATGGACTAAAGCAAGCCTCTTGAAGCTAGAATCTTCGATTCGATGATGCAATCAAGGAGTTTGGTTTCATCAAGAATGAAGATGAACCTTGTGTCTACAAGAGAAATAGTGGGAGCACAGTTGTATTTCTTATCTTGTATGTAGATGACATACTTCTCATCGGAAATGATATTCCCTCACTCCAGTCTGTGAAGATGTGGTTAGGGAATTATTTCTCGATGAAAGACTTAGGTGAAGCTTCCTATATACTAGGCATCAAGATCTATAGAGATAGATCTAAAAGATTACTTGGCCTAAGTCAGAGTACATACATTGATAAAGTGCTAGATCGTTTTGCTATGCAAAATTCCAAGAAAGGATTTCTGCCTTTATCACATGGTGTGAGTCTTTCGAAGACTCAATGCCCCTCTTCTAAGGAGGAGAGAGATCGCATGGATAAGATCCCTTATGCATCTGCTATAGGGTTTATCATGTACGCCATGCTTTGTACTCGTCCTGACGTCTCGTATGCTTTGAGCATGACGAGTAGATACCAGTCGGATCCAGGTGAAAGTCACTGGATAGTAGTCAAAAATATTCTTAAATACTTACGAAGAACGAAAGAATATTTTCTGATATTTGGAGGCAATGAGGAGCTAACAATAAAGGGTTACAGTGATGCAAGCTTCCAAACAGACAAGGATGACTATAGATCGCAATCGGGGTACGTGTTTTGCACAGAATGGTGGTGGTGGAAGAGTTCGAGCGAACACAATTCTTGATTCTACAATAGAAGCCAAGTATATTCTTTGCGTCGATGCAAAGAAAGGAGGTTTGTTTGGCTCGCAAGTTCATCGATGAACTTGGGGTAGTTCCTAGCATTGCAGATCCAATAGACCTCTATTGTGACAACAATGGGGCTATTGCACAGCTAAGGAACCCTGATCACATCACCAAACACATATCGCGGGCGCTTCCATCTCATTCGAGAGATCATCGATAGAGGAGATGTGAGGATATGCAGAGTACCGATGTAAGCTAACATCGCAGATCCATCACCAAGGCTTGGGCACAGAGGAAGCATGATGGTCACACTAGGTCACTAGGTATCAGATATTATAGTGATTGGTACTAGTGCTAGTGGGAGATTGTTAGTTATAGCCCTAGAACCAATCATGTGATGGTCGACAAGGCAAAGGATTGGTTATTATATTTACGTCTTGCTTGTGCCAGCTAAATTAAATATAATAATGCCCTAGAAAAGTAGATTCTTATCTACAAACAGACATCAATCGCGTAATTGATTATAGAGGTCAGAGAGAACACTTTCCTAAATGTTCCTAGTCAAGTATTAATATGCAAGGGCAATATTAATACATAAAGACTAGCATGTAGGTCAATTGATGACTTGATCTCACAAGTCATGGATATATGATATCAAGTTGACACATGGGTATATATTAGAGAATATATATCAATCGACCCGCCATGAGAAAGTTTCATGGATCGTCATATGAGTGTCATAAACTTTCTCATGTGACTATTGGTATGAATAGTCCTCAAACCTCAAGTCACTACGGTTCTCTACATAAGGAGTTATGTACTTTGGTATCACAAACGCCACCCGTAAATAGGTGGACCATAAAGGCGATTACCGGGTATATAACAAATTATGCGGAGGGATGTGAGTGATGTAGATGGGATCTATCCTCCCATATGACGGAGTGATATCGGTGGCCCTTGATTGAGGGCCCCTTGATTGAGTAGAACTACTAAAACGCATGGCCATGCTCGAATGAGTCAATATGAGATATTGAGCTCATTTGTTTGAGTTAGTTTACTCAGGGTTCAAGAAACACATAGATTGATCGAGGATGACACGGTCTATGCCTCATTGGTCAACTGATATCAAGGATAAAAGGACACGGCCATACATTATAGTAGTCAAAAGGTTACTGGATCTTGACTTATTTCAGAACTTGGGTAGCAATGATGTATTGCTAGATGCCGCTCATTGCTTGTGTATCTAAAAGAGTTTAGATCCACTGCCAACGTTATGAGAGCCTATAGGGTCACACACAAAGAGCATGATGATTAGAAGAATTAGTGCATTCTAGTTTGACTAGAATAATTTGGGAATAAGCTTAAGTACAAAATGATTTTTGGACTTTAAACTTAATGAGAATTTTAGCTTATTGATTTAATGAGATTAATTCAATATGTTAAGCTTATTAATTTAATAAGATTAAATAAATATGTTATCATGATAACCTAAGCTTAATTGATTTAATAAGATTAATTCAATATGTTACCTTATTGATCTAATGAGATTAATTCAATATGATAACATAAGCTTATTGAATTAATAAGATTAATTCAACATGCATGAATGCCACATAAGCATGCCACCTAAGCTTGATGAGGTGGAAGGAGACAAAGGGTTTTGACCTTTGGAATTTCTCCATATGTGGCCGGCCAAACAAGGAGTGTTGATTATTTTTCAATGCAATTGATTGCATTGAATGTGATAGGAGGTGAAAGGTTTTTTCAATCCTATAAAACACTCCATGGGATGGCCGGCCAAACTAGGTGGAAGCTTGAGGCTTGGAGAGAGCTTGGTGGTGAGAGGCTTTGGTTGTGTGGCTTTTGTGAGTGTAGGCTAGCAAGAAGAGTGGTCTTCTTCTTTCTTTCTCTTTTCCCCTACTTTCCTCTCCTTTAGGGACTTCTCTAGCAAGAAGTAAAGGAGAGCTCTTCTAGTTTCTTTTGTGAGACAAGAGCTTGCTCGTGTGGATACATATAGAGGCACAGACATTTGAACGTGCTAAAAGATCCAACAAACCCAAGGAGAAGCGGGATTAAAAAGGGCACGCAACAAAGGTAATATTCTCCTATAAGATAGGTTTTTCTTTTAGAGAAATTTATTTTTTTGTATGAGGTTTTCTTTTGCAAGGATCACTTGGAAGGGATCCTATTTTTCCGTTGCGCATATGCTATTTTACATAAAAATCCCTACAAATATGAGTGCTACCAATATGATATCTTCAATTTCCTCTAGTGGTATGGTGAATATTGGAGAGACCACTAATTATAGATTCAATTTGAATGAATAAGCGTCGCTTAGTATTGAGGAAGACTCAAGTCATACTACTACAAATTTGCAAGATTTATTTGAGCATATGTGATCTGAACAAGAATTTAATGACAATAGAATGAAAGTCGAAATTCAAAGGGATATATCTGGAGATGATTACTTAGCAAATGATATGCACTATTCATTAAGCGAGCCAGTAAATACTAACGAATATAGCGATCTTGAAGAGAAATTTCTAATAGTCAAAGATCCATATATAATGAACTCACTTGTTCCATTGCAAATACTTGAACTAGTTGACCATAGTGATTTTTTTTGTTGGTCAAGTAATGTATTTTTAATTTTGTCAATGTTAATTTAATTCAACTACAATGGGTTAACATAAATATTTATTGTAGATTTACACAACGCAAAAATATTTTAAAGCCGCACTTGCTGAGTATGCTATGAAAAGATGATTTAGATACAAGATTAAGGACACAAGAAAAACAAAAGTTAAAGCAATTTGTCAAGGAGAAAATTGCACATGAACATTAATTGCAAGGGGAGATATTGAGTTCACGATTACAAAATATTTACAACATCACCAGTATGGTCTTTCCTTGAATATGACTGATCATCTTGCATGTACATCTTCTTTTATAGCTTCTCAGATTGAAAATCATTTTGTATCATCGGATAAGTATAGACCTATAAACATATAGAGAGAGATGCAATCATGATATGGAATGCATATATCATATAGAAAGGCCTACTATGCACATCAAAAAGCTCTAAATAAGGTGGTAGGTGATTTTGATAAGGATTATGATGATCTCCCTAAATTTTTACAGGAGCTGAAATATAGAGACCTAGAAACATATGTTGCATTGAAATCAAATGGTTATCATAATCTCCAACGATGTTTTTGTACATTTGGTGCATGCAGAAGAGTTTTTAGAACATATATTCGAAAACTAATTGGAATTGATGCAACACACTTAAGAGGTAAGTATCTTGGTGTTTTATTGATGGCCACATCAGTAGATGACAATGGAAATCTACTTCCAGTTGCCTTTGCGATTGCTGAGGTAGAGTGTGACCTAGCTTGGGAGTGATTTTTAAACCATCTAAAGATATTTCTTGCAGTTGGTCCATTAAGTATGACAATTATATCTGATAGACATTGTTGGTGCAATCGGCCTAGGTCACGATTGACCGGACTCGAGTTTGACTCGAATAGTATTTTGATATTTGACATTGATGTTTGACAAAATGCATGGAAAGTCTAAGTCATGGGTACTTGACATGGAAAGTCTAAGTGAGACACTTGGCAATGGGAAAGTCCAAGCCATGGGTACTTGACATGGAAAGTCCAAGTGGGACACTTGGCAATGGGAAAGTCCAAGTCATGGGTACTTGGCATGGAAAGTCTAAGCTTGAGTCTTGGCAAATGGAAAGTCTAACATGGGCTGGCAAGGAAAGTTCATATCATGGGTACTTGGCAATTGGGAAGTCCAAGGGTTGATATTGGCAGCCTAAAGTCCAAGGGTGTAGTCTTGGCAGCATAAGTCCAATGGTTGGCGGCGTAAAGTCCAAGCGGTAGTCTTGGTAGTGTAAGCCCAATGTGCCTTGGCGGTATAGACCACCTTAGCATGACAATAGCCGGTGGAAGCACCTGAAGGCTAGCATATAGATGAACAAGTCATGGATGATTTGTGTTGGTGCAATCGGCCCAGGTTGACTCGAGTTTGACTCGAGCAGTACCTTGATAGTATTTTGATGATAGACAAAACTCATGGCATGGAAAGTCTAAAGCATTGCGAAGCCGTGCGCTTGGTGCTTGGCGTGGGAAAGTCCAAAGCATTGCGAAGCCGTGCGCTTGGTGCTTGGCATGGGAAAGTCCAAAGCATTGCGAAGCCGTGCGCTTGGTGCTTGGCATGGGAAATCCAAAGCATTGTGAAGCCGTGCGCTTGGTGCATTTGGGAAGTCTTGAGAACTTGGCAAGTTTACTAGGCTCGGGTCCTTGAGTCGGTGAAGGATGACATTGCGAAGCCGTGCGCTTGGTGCATCCGAGGGACCACCGGACGGGGAGCGAATGGAGTGAGCCCAAAGGGAAGCATACTTCTAGGGTATGAGACGCGAAGGATGGCATTGCGAAGCCGTGCGCTTGGCGCATCCGAGGGACGTAGGCCAAGGGAAGAGAGCTTCGGAGGGGAACTCCATGAGGGATAAGGTGGACTTGGCCAAGTGGCTAAGACTGAGTGTCGGAGGCTCAAACTTGATGTTTGAGCGTTTACCCGACGGTCGGATACTCAAACAACTTGGTGTTTGAGGTTTTGCCCGACGTCAGTCGACTGACATAGGTGCCGGTTCGACTGGTCCAAGTCGACTAGGGTTCGACTGGTATAAGGCTAGGGTTTTGTAGCTTGGCGTGGCCGATCGCCATGGATCGGCAATGATCGATGTCGACAGATCGAGGGATGGCAATGATCGTGATGGGAGTGTCGCGAGCACAGAACGCTTCATAGCCGACTGGGCAGTCGACTACTAGGTCACCAGTCGACTGATGGACATCATCAGTCGACTGGTAGGTGATCCGTTAGAACTTGTCTGACGTGGATCTGCCGTTGTGAGACAACGGCTACAGGGGCAGTCGACTGCTAGGCGCGAAAATAGCTCGATGCAGGTTATAAAAGGAGCTCGAGATGGAGGTTTTTTCCATGGTTTTTGTGGAGCTATTGGAGGGGAATTGCTGCTGCATTCCAGTCCTTCAAGAGCCAATCAAAGCAAGCAACAAGCAAAGTGATCAAAGCAATCGGTGAAAGTTTTCTTGTGTATTGTATTTGTGTATTTGCTTGTATTTCTATATTACTATTGTAATTGCTTGTGAGAGGTTTCTCCACCTCCGACATGTAGTCGAGAAGGAGTTTGAGTATTGCCGTGTGCATCTCTAGAGCTCGTTGAGCTTGCCCCGTGGAGTAGGAACCCTAAGGTTCCGAACCACGTATATGCTTGCGTATTTGGTGTGCTTGTATTGTTGTTAGTATTATTGTTATTTCTATTGTTATTCCGCTGCATATATTAACGACAATTGTAGATGAGCACACGAGAACGAACGAATTACGACATCCAACGAACGAGGGCTATTCACCCCCTCTACCCAGCCAATCGATCCCCAACAAGTGGTATCAGAGCCGAGGTTGCTCTTCAAGGACTAACCACTGCGAGAGCACTTCAAGATGGCCGGCTACAACCTTCAACCACCAAAATTCGAAGGAGACTTTCTATGGTGGAGAAGAAAAATGGAGGTATACCTAGAAACCGATTTTGATTTTATGCTAATCTTAGAAAACGGTTTCGAATTGCCTAGGGATGAAAGAAATAGGCAAATTGAGAAGTCAAGGTGGACCCAAGACCAAATCAAAGACTTTGAGACAAATCACAAGGTAATCGAGTTGATTAGTGATTTGTTACCTAACACTATTTGGTCTAGATTGGGTGATTATAGGGATGCAAGGGAATTATGGAATAAGATAACGAAATTCTAAGAAAATTCCCAACCGGCACAAGTAGAGGAAGATGTCGTGGAAGAAAGCCCATCCACATTTGAAGATGTTGTTGATTTGGTGGAGACCTCCACCTCTAGCATTGAGGGGGAGGAAAGGGTTTCTACTCCGGAGAAAGATCAAGATGAAGCTTCTACCTCCGGAAGAAGTGAAGAGGCCTCCACCACCTCCTTAGGTAACTCAAGTGTTGTAATTTTAAATAAAAATCACATAATATGCTTTGAGTGTAGGGAGAAAGGGCATTACAAGAGCAAATGCCCTAAATTGGCTAAGGAAAAGGCATCAACACCAAAAGTCAACCCAAAGTCAAAGGATGCCGGTGTTCCCAAAATCAAGAGCAAAGAACACATTGTGTGCTTTAAATGCAACCAACGGGGACATTACCGAAGCCAATGCCCTAGGGGGAGGAAGAAAGGGCAAGAAGGTGCAACTCATGTAGGGGGAGCTCCTAAAGCTAACCCTAAGGTAAATTTACTTAATGCACCTTTAATTCATAGAGTTAAAAAGCATGCTAAGAATTTTTTTAGCTCTCTTGCTATTATCAATGAAAAGCATGCTAGGAAAAATAATAAGGTTTATTGCTTAGGTGCCAAGCATGTTCATATAACTAAGGACAAACCTAGGACTCATAATTCTAGACCTATTTTACCTAAAGAGTCCATTAGGAGAGTTGAAAACCATCTAGGCATTAACCCTAAAAAGGGTAGACACATGCCTAAGAAGAAGAGTCCTTCCCAAAGAAAGAATGAAAATTCAAGATTAGAGGTGGAGAACCAAGCCTTGAGGTCAAGGCTAGAAAAATTGGAAAAGACCCTAGAAATAATATCAAATTCGGTTCAAGGGTCTAATGCCCAAAAGTCAAAACCTAGGAGACAAGAACGGTCTAAGGGCAAGGAAGGTTTGGGTCACAAACCTAAGCCCAAGAAGACTTATCATAATGTTCTATTTAATTATGGAACTATTTCTAGGTCTAGGAAAACCAAGGCTAATAGGGAAGTCATCCCTAAGTCTAGCCATGGTATGTGTTTAGTGGCTAACACCTCAAAGAAATCAAATGTAGCCACTAAGAAGGTCAATGGAGGAGTCACCTCTAGAGTTGACCCAAGTAAGACCCAAAAGACTATGGCTTCAAAGCCAAAAAGGGTCATTAGAAAGGTATCTAGGAAAGTTATCCCTAGGGAATACCTTGTTTACCCAAGGAGCTCCAATAGGTATTGGGTTCCTAAAAGCGTGATTGATTCACGCTAGATGGGTTAGGGTGTGTCAACCATAAGTGGATGGGTAGTTAACCTAGCCATGATGAGTTGACACATTAGGGTGTACCAATATGGTTTGAGAAGTTAAAAATGATTAAATTGGCACAATTAGGTCATAGAAGTCATGGTGTGCCATTTTGGGTTTTTGGCACACTAGGGAGATGAATGGCATTAAGGCAAAATGAATTTAATCCACTTAGGTATTTTATACCTTAGTATATTTTTCTTGCCATGCTTTATTTGCCTTGCCATGTCATGACATCATTTTCATTTTTATCTATAAAATGTCATGATCATGTTTAGAATTCTTTTTAGATGTCATGTATGCTTAGTTTTCATTCACATGCCATGACATCATGATATTGGCATATGTTTTTATCTAAATCATATTTATGCCATAATCATATCATGCATAGTTTAAAATGAAGTTAAGGACTATGACACAACTTGAAGGGAATCAAATTAATGTTGCCTAGAAATATGCATGAGAACATAAACAAAACAAACCCACATCTCACAAAAATTTGACTTGTATGTGTTTTACACATCTAGATATAGGTGAGATGTTTAGGAAAAAGAAAATAAAGGTTTGAAAAACATTTTGAAAACATTTTGAAAAACCTTGGTGAAGCCTATCTTTTGATAGCTATCACCATTGAATGGGATGATACAAAGAGGGCTCTTTATTGAAGCTTTTCTAAACTTTTGAACTTTGTATCAATCCCCTAATTTAATGGGTAAAATAAATTTCCAATATTTTTCACCCATAGTGTTTAGGATAAGTATTATACGTATGCATTTTCAAGATTTTTAAAATTACGTATATTTACTTATGGATCTCGGAAATCCATTTCTGAAATACTAAAAACTGCAAATCGATTATCGATCACGATCGCCATGGTGGACTGGTGATGATCGATGTGGCACCGATTGATTTCAGTAAATCTTGTTGGTTAGGCCCATGTTCAGCTAGGTTAAGGTCCCCTAACCACTCCTAACCCTAGGATATGCTTGGGAGAGCATTAGAAAGGGTGGAAATCCACTGGACATGGATTAGGAGAAGGGTTTTAGGGAGAGTATCAACTTTAAGGTGGAAGAGAGTTCATTGTTGAACTTTGCCTTAATTTTGATTTGGTTAATGTTCCTATTGGCTTAGGGACTCTCCAAGGACATTGTTGGTGCAATGGTCAAGGGGGAGCAAGCCTCTAGGGGGAGGTATCCATCATGGGAAGATGGATGTGTATTTCCTCATGGGAGGAAAATTGGGTTGCCTCTCTTTAAGTGATATGGGATCACTAGAAAGATTGTAGGCATGTGTTCCTCCAAGGGAGAGATATAAGATCTCATTGGGATATGAGACATTCATACCCTTGGGGAGGACTTTTTTGATGTAATGTCAAAAAGGGGGAGAAGTTACCAAGTTACCAATTAGGGTTCGTTGGAATTCTCATTAGGATATGAGAATTGCCAATATGGGAGAATTGGTAGACTTGAGATGGTAGTTTTGTCAATCATCAAAAAGGGGCAGATTGTTGGTGCAATTGGCCCAGGTTGACTCGAGTTTGACTCGAGCAGTACCTTGATAGTATTTTGATGATAGACAAAACTCATGGCATGGGAAAGTCCAAAGCATTGCGAAGCCGTGCGCTTGGTGCTTGGCATGGGAAAGTCCAAAGCATTGCGAAGCCGTGCGCTTGGTGCTTGGCATGGGAAATCCAAAGCATTGCGAAGCCGTGCGCTTGGTGCATTTGGGAAGTCTCGAGAACTTGGCAAGTTTACTAGGCTCGGGTCCTTAAGTTGGTGAAGGATGGCATTGCGAAGCCATGTGCTTGGTGCATTCGAGGGACCACCGGACGGGGAGCGAATGGAGTGAGCCAAAAGGGAAGCATACTTCTAGGGTATGAGACGCAAAGGATGGCGTTGCGAAGCCGTGCGCTTGGCGCATCCGAGGGACGTAGGCCAAGGGAAGAGAGCTTCGGAGGGGAACTCCATGAGGGATAAGGTGGACTTGGCCAAGTGGTTAAGACTGAGTGTCGGAGGCTCAAACTTGATGTTTGAGGGTTTACCCGACGGTCGGATGCTCAAACAACTTGGTGTTTGAGGTTTTGCCCGATGTCACCGACCGGGCATAGCCGGTCGATCGGGTCCAAGTCGACTAGGGTTCGGTGTAAGGCTAGGGTTTGTGCTTAGCGATCAGCCATGGTGTACGATCGGCCCGATGTCGGCAGATCGATCGCCGAGGGATGGCAATGATCGGTGATGGGAGTGTCGTGAGCAGAGAACGCTCCATAGCCGGCTGGGCAGTCGACTACTAGGTCACCAGTCGACTGATGGGCATCATCAGTCGACTGGTAGGTGATCCGTTAGAACTTGTCTGACGTGGATCTGGTCATTGTGAGACAATGACTACAGGGCGATCGGCCCGGGCCTTTTGGCCGACTTCTGAGCTCGAGATGGAGGTTTTTGCCATGGTTTTTGTGGAGCTATTGGAGGGGAATTGCTGCTGCATTCCAGTCCTTCAAGAGCCAATCAAAGCAAGCAACAAGCAAAGTGATCAAAGCAATCGGTGAAAGTTTTCTTGTGTATTGTATTTGTGTATTTGCTTGTATTTCTATATTACTGTTGTAATTGCTTGTGAGAGGTTTCTCCACCTCCGACGTGTAGTCGAGAAGGAGTTTGAGTATTGCCGTGTGCATCTCTAGAGCTCGTTGAGCTCGCCCCATGGAGTAGGAACCCTAAGGTTCCGAACCACGTATATGCTTGCGTATTTGGTGTGCTTGTATTGTTGTTAGTATTATTGTTATTTCTATTGTTATTCCGCTGCGTATATTAACGACAATTGTAGACGAGCACACGAGAACGAACGAATTACGACATCCAACGAACGAGGGCTATTCACCCCCCTCTAGCCGGCCAATCGATCCCCAATAATTTGGAGGGATCTGATAGGCGTGAGGCTGATGGAGGTTGCTAGAAGGCTTAGGTCTAGGCTAAGGGTGGTCTAGCAAGTATGAGGGCATCATACTTGGGGTTAAACCTCATGGTTAAGGTTATCAGTCGACTGGGGCTTTGGACTAGTCGATTGGTTAAGTGTTTTGATACTTGCCAATCGAGTTGACTCTTGGCAGTCGACTGGGATTATGACTAGTCGACCTGATCAGAGTCGATTAGTGTTCGACTGTAGAAAATGGTCTAACAGTCGACTGCCAGCATTGGACAGTCGACTGATGCCTTGAGCAGTCGATTGCTATGGATGACAGTCGATTGTTGGTCGGGGTTGTGGAAGCAGAATGCTCGCTAGTCGACTGGTCAGTCAGCTATGCCCCTGACAATCGATTGTTGGGTAATGGCAGTCGACTACCAGTGTATCCGTTGGAACTTATCCAACGTCGATTGAGTCGTTGTGAGACAATGGCTACAGGAGTAGCCGACTAATGGCCATGATCAGTCGACTGCTAGGCGAAATCTAATCCGAATGCAAGCTTTAAAAGGAGCTCATCGAGAAGGATTTTGGCATGGTTCTTTGAGGTGATTTGGAGGGGATTTGTTGCTGCAATCTAGACCTTCAAGGCTACTCTTAAGCAACCAAAAGCAAGCACTCAAGTTCACATTGTGTAAAGTTTTCTTTACTTTGTATTTGTGTAGTTTATTTGTATTAGCTTGTATTCATTTCTTATTGTTATAAGAATTGTTGTAAGAGGTTTCCTCCACCTTTGGATTGTTCCGAGAAAGTGTTTATTGTTTAGTGGTGTTTGACATCGCTAGGGCTCATTCGAGCCCAACCCGTGGAGTAGGAACCTTGAGATTCCGAACCACGTTATTTTTGTGTGTATTTGTGTTATTGTGTTTATCATATTTAGTTTATGGTTTATATATATTCCGCTGTATATACTAATGAAGTGTAGAGACAAACGCGATCAAAATCCATTGACGTACGATGCGCTATTCACCCTCTCTAGCGACGTCCAATTCCCAACAAGTGGTATCAAAGCGAGGTCACTTTTAATTTGGACTAACTGCCAAGAGAGCACCACTAGAGGGTGAAGAAGAAAATGGAGTTTGAAGAAAGACTAGGATGAGACATCAACACTCCGGTCCCGTATGCACTCTATGGATGAGAATACTTCAATCAATGGAAGGCAAGGATTGAAGACTTCATCATGATGAGGGATTTTGAAGAATGGTCCACCTTGATGGAAGGATTCGAGTATTCGAGAGGGCCAAAGGTAGATTTTCTCAAAATAAAGAAGTGGACCGGGAAACAAATCCAAGAATTCGAGAAAAATAAGAAGGTAATAAAATTCTTGGTTGATTTGATTCCTAATGATATCTTGTGTAGCTTAGGTGAATACAAGGATGCCAAGGACCTTTGGAGTGAGTTGGCAAAATATCATGAAGGTCCATCACCGGCTCAAGAAGAGGAGGAGGTCAAAGAAGTAAGTTCATCATTTTCACAAGAAAGTGAGGAGTCAGAAGTTAAGAAGGAGTCAACTTCCGGATCGGTGGAAGAGAAAGAATTAGAGGAAGCCTTCACCTCTAGGATTGAGGGGGAGGAGATTAGATCAGCTACACCCGAGCAACCTCAAGAGGAACCATCAATCTCTGATTGAGAAGATGAGCATGCTCAAGAGGCTTCCACCACCGACCTAGGTAACTCAAAAACATGTGTTAATAATAAAAATCATATTATGTGTTTTGAGTGTAGGGAATATGGGTACTATATGAGCAAGTGCCCTAAGAAGGTCAAGAAGACTCTGTCTACACCAAAACCTCAAGAAAAGGCTAAGAATGTCGGAGCCCCAACTATTAAGAGCAAGGAACACATGGTGTGTTTCAGGTACCACCAAAGAGGGCATTATAGGAGTCAATGCCCTAGGGGGAAGAAGAAGGGGCAAGAAGGAGCTACACAAATAGGGGGAGTTTCCAAAGAAAACCTTAAGGTATATTTTAATGCACCTTCTAGTTCTAGGTTTAAAAAGCATGTTTTTAGCACTCTTGCTATTACTCATGAAAAGCTGCTAGTAAAAATAGGCTTTATTGCTTAGGAGCTAAACATGTCAACTTTAGAAATAAGGAGAAATTTGGGACTAATGTCTTTAGAAAAATTCTACCTAAGGAGTCTATTAGGAAGGTAGAAAACCATCTAGGTTTTAACTCCAAGAATTCTAGACATATGCCTAGGAAGGGCAAAAAAACTCAAAGAAATAATGGGCCCACAAAATTAGAGAAATTAGAATTAGAGAACCAAGCTTTGAGGTCAAGGCTTGAAAAACTTGAAAAGATCCTTGCAAGAATGCAAAATTCAAATGGTCAACATCAAGGCCCACTCAAGGGCAAGAAAGATTTGGGTCACAAACCTAAGCCCAAGGAGACCTTTCATAGTGGTCCATTTGATTATGGAACACAACCTAAGTCTAGGAAAGCCCAGGTTTCTAGGGAAGTCATCCCTAAGGTTTACCATGGTAGGTGGCTAGTGGCTAGGATTTCGAAGAAACCTAGGGAATGTTAGTAATATATGAGAGATGTCCTAAGGCAATCGCCTTATGTATGAACCATTTATATGATAAATGAAGATTCACTATTTGAGTATACATATTTTATGTATTTGATTGGATCTTAAACTCATTTACTGAATGTCCACGATACGATTCACAGCATGAGAGAATTTGTGATTGGATCACAACTAGTGAGTATCTCTACATGTGTAATTGTGATGTATCGGAATTATCCTAGTCGATGAATTGATGGATTTGGACACCATCAATTCTGTCGAGACTAGCACGAGGTATACTCCTTGGTGTATCCAAGCAGCTGATTCTCACTGGCTGGAGACATAGTGATGTCCGGAGTTGATCGTGGATGCTAGTTATGGTAACTAGTTCATTGGAGTGACCAACCGTAAGACTTCATATGGTTCTCTGCATATATAGATATGTCAATGAAGTTCTTACTGTGGCTTAAGTGTGATGTTCCTTTGACTTGCGGTATTCAAGTCATCTTGATCATAGAGACTTATGCTTTGACATCTTAAGCAAACATCTCTAAGGAGATGTGGACCCGGGATGATTGGGTATAAGTCGAAGTGATCGAAGGTGTTTGAATAGCCTATAAAGGATTCACCACTCCTTGCGAGGAGATGTATACCCATGGCCTCTCGGATTGTTACTAAAGTCTTTGGCCAAAGCATTACATGTTTAGAGTAAGGTACTCTTCGATACATGTGGAGTAACTAGAATCAGAGGACGAGGAAATGATACTTGGGCTAGGTGTGACGTGAGTCACTAGTGGGGACCGACACTATAGACCATGTCCCAACCAAGTGGGTATAAGATGAGTGAAGGGAATGGGGCACGATTCATTCGAGCTACTGAAGGGTTTCAGAAATAGTTCGGGATCAACCGTTGATCTTTTCGGTTAATTGGGGATCATGATGCACTACTAGGTGCCACTCATGATCGTTCTATAATTAATGGTTAATTATAGACGGCCAACATAAACCGAGAACCTATTTGGTCACACGCACAACGAGTGTAATCCAAAGGATTTAAAACGAGCTTGAGAATGTGATTCTCAGACCGAGAGAAACTAGGTTTGGTTGGACCAAACATAAAGCGAGCATGAAATCGTTTCAGTCGCAATGGAAGCGTGGATGGGCTGCGTCTTATGAAGACGTAATGGATGGACCAAAATGGTTTGGTTCTAATCCAATGGATAAGAATAAACCAAAGGGTTTGGTTTATTTTAAACGAATGAACCAAAAGTTGGTTCGGTTCGTTTTAACTTAAAATAAACCATCATGGTTTGGTTTATTTTAACTTATCTTAATGGACCGGGTTAACGGGCTTTATGGATATGATCCATTAACCATTAAGAGAATTAGTTCTCTATAAAATAGGGCTTAAACCCTAATCCCTAAACCCTAATCTAGTTGTTGCCGCCCAACATAGAGTTGCCGCCCACTCCTTGGAGGAGCAATCGGCGCCAACCCAAAAGCTGCCACCGCCCAGCTTTGTGCCGCCGTCCAAGACCCTTGCCGGCGTCCAAGCTTCAGCCGGTGAACCTCCGGCGACCCTCCGGTGATCTTCTATAGGTTCGGCATCAAGGTGAGCTTCTTCTCTCCTTGGTTTTTGGCCGGCGCCTACTCCTCCACCAAGCTGTCCAGTTTTCTGGACAGCTTCTCCTCCTCTCGTCAGAGCGTCGTTTGGACGACGGTTAGTGCTCCGACAGCGGGTAAACTACCGGGGATTCGATCTCCGGTAATCCTCTGAGGTGGAGGACGAAGGATTCGTCAATCGGTTGACGAATACCTCTCCGGAGAAGCAAGTCTTGAGGACTTGTTTTTAGGTCCGAATTTGGATTCGGATCGTGATCATCTCTCGATCACGCCGTCTTCAACACGAGGCTAGTAACCCGTACGAAGACGAAGCTCGTGGCTTGGCGAAGTCATCCCGAGGAGCTCGGCGTGGATATGGATAGAGACGATTCTTACGAGGATCGTTCCGGTTGATACCGTTCCCGCTACACGTCATACGAAAGGTATAACGTAGTTTAATTTCCTTTTATTGCAAATTTTAATTTACGGTTATGTCTACACTTGTTGTAATATGCATGCGTGTGTTGTGTGTGTTGTAATAAATAGGAGTATTTATTATTTTTAATTGCTTCCGCTGTGCTCATGTTTACGAAACATGATCGAACACACACACGCCGCGGTGCCGGAAACCCAACAGTGGTATCAGAGCCCAGGTTGTGTTTCGACATAATCGTAAAATTGGTTTTGCGATAGTCATAATGTATTTCTGGAAATTTTCTAAATTTTGGAAATTTAGAAGTATTTATGGAAATTTTTCAATTTTGGAAAGTCTAGAAGTATTTATGGAAATCTTCCACTTTTGGAAAGTTGGAAGTATTTATGGAAATTGATATTTTCCATAAATAAAATATTTGATTAGATTCTGGAAATTTGTTTCCTAATTTAATCTTGATTTGATTTGGGAAATCAAATCTTTAAAATATTTTATTTCCATAAGTAGTTTTGAAGATTTAGGAAATTGGTTTCCTAAATAGATTTTCCTTAATCAAATAATTCCATAAATAAAATATGTAATTAGATTTGGAAATTTGTTTCCTAATTTAATTATGATTTGATTTGGAGAATCAAATCTTAAACATATTTTATTTCCATAAATAGTTATGACATATAAGGAAATATTGTACATGACATAAATTGTATGACATGTAATTGCATTAGATGCATAACATAATGCCATGTGTGTCGTGACATGTAGATGTATGCCATGTATG
This sequence comes from Wurfbainia villosa, assembly GCA_025175895.1. NCBI lineage: Eukaryota > Viridiplantae > Streptophyta > Magnoliopsida > Zingiberales > Zingiberaceae > Wurfbainia > Wurfbainia villosa. Next base: position 27,562,174 of record CM045992.1, on the reverse strand, counting down.
CCATGCCATGTAGATAATAGTTATTTGCATGCAAAGAGGATGAGACATAAAAACCTTTAAACAATATTAAAGCCTACACCTTCCATTAATATGGTTTGAACCAGAGTTCCGTTTCTTGTTTGGGTTGTTGGACTCTCTCCAAGCCCGGCTCGAACCCGAACATGTTCAAACCATGGAATAGTTTAATACTAATATGGTAAGAGTCAGAGGTCAATCGTTAGCTTTGGTTGTTGGACTCTCTCCAAGCTGGGCTAATTGGTTGAATGCGCTCTAACCATATTAAAACTATTCTTGATTAATGGGTTGGCTTTAACCTGGAGCATCGGCTTGTTGGACTCTCTCCAAGGTCGATGTTAAGGGAGGTGAAGTTGGGTGCTATGCATAAGATGCATACTTGTTAATGTGTTAACAACCCAATGTATGTGTGAACATTCAATTAGTTGATAGCACATTGTGATAGTTGCATATACGTGATATGCAATCGGTATAGATGATACCTACCGTCGTAGCTATGAATGGCTTGTTGGACTCTCTCCAAGGTTGTTCATAACTATGATGGATATCAGCCCATTCGGAGATGGACCTACAATCTCCCGAAGTGATTTTGAGGTTTTTTGAAATTCGAAAAATGAATGGGATTTATAAATGTATATTGATGCATTTTAAAAATCATCTTTCTCATATATGCTCGTTTTGTATTTCTAAGTTAATATATTGATCATGATGTGTTTGAATTTGCGTTCCATTTTGGATTCAAATAAATTGATTGGGCCGAACTTCTTGGACTGGCTTAGAAACTTGAGAATTGTTCTCAAGGTGAAAAGCTTGTGTATGTCCTCGAAGCGCCTCTTCCCGCCCGTCCTAGTGACGATGCAACTTTGGACCAATTGTTGGCCTATCGTAAACATGTGAGTGATTCAACAAATGAGTTGCATCATGCTAGCCGCGATGGAACCCAAGCTACGAAAGCGCATGAGCATATGGATGCTCATATCGTAGTCCTTCATCTTTGTGAGTTGGTTGATGAGCAAGTGAGATTCAAAGGTTCAAGTCTCAAGCTCTTCACCTCCGAGATGCAAGGAGGTTCATCTGTGGTACCGCTTCAACATGTCAAGACCGTGGAGTCTTCTCGAGAAGCATGAGTCAGGGACGGTTGTTAGTTGATTCTCAAGAAAGGTTCTAAGAGGAGTCAAAGAACAGAAGGGAAAGAAGAGAAAGGCTAAGAAGGTAGAACTAGCACAAAGGAAACTTGCCATCATTATGGCAAGGAGAGCCATTTGAAGAAAGTGCAAGATTTATCTTGAGTCCGTGAAGAAGGATAAGGCATCGGATGCCCCATCTTCTTTAGAAATCTTCTTTATTGATTGTCATTCTATTTCCTCAGACACTTGGGTATTGGATACTGGGTGTGGCTCACATATATGTAATGACATACATGGGCTAAGGAATAGAAGAAGACTCGTCAAGGGAGAGTCAAATTTACGTGTTGGGAATGGAGCAAAGGTTGTTGCACTCGCCATCGGAACGTATTTGTTGAAACTCCCTGCAGGACTTGTCTTAGAACTGGACAATTGCTTTTATATTCCTTCGTTGATAAAGAACATCATTTCTATTTCTTGTTTAAATAGAAATGGTTTCCATTTGACGTTTAGTAACAATTGTTGTTACATAACTTTGAATGGGGTTCTTTATGGGACTGGAACTTTAAGCAATGATGTTTATACGTTGGACGTATCCAGTGACATTTGCAATATCGAAGCGAGCAACAAGCGTGTTCGAAAGGATAATCAAATAGACTCCTACATGTGGCATTGTCATCTTGGCCATGTAAGCAAGAAACGCATGTCCGAATTACACCGATGTGGAATTCTGGAATCGTTTGAATTGGATTCATACGATACATGCGAATCATGCTTAAAAGGCAAGATGACTAAGTTACCTTTTACGGGAAAAGGTGAACGAGTGGGAGAGTTGCTAGGCCTAATACATAGTGATGTATATGGACCTATGTCAACTCAAGCTTTAGGAGGCTATAGCTACTTCATTACCTTCACCGATGATCACTCACGGTTTGGGTATGTGTTCTTGATGAAACACAAGTCTGAAGCCTTTGAAAGGTTCAAAGAATTCAGAAATGAAGTAGAGAAACAACATGATAAAAGTATTAAAATACTTCGATCGGATCGAGGTGGTGAATACTTAAGTCAAGAGTTTCTTGATTATCTAAGAGACAATGGCATATTGTCTCAATGGACTCCGCCCTATACACCACAGCATAATGGTGTATCTGAGAGGCGTAACCGGACCTTGTTGGACATGGTCAGGTCAATGATGAATCATGCAACTCTTCCCAAGTCCTTTGGGGTTATGACTCGCATACCGCTTTACTTGTTAAACAGAATGCCTACCAAGGTAGTCTCAACTACTCCATATGAGATATGGAATGGTAAGAAACCTCATGTATCTTACTTGAAGATATGGGGTTATCCTGCTTATGTGAAGCGGACTGTATCAGACAAACTGGATGCTAAGTCTGATAAATGTCTATTTATTGGATACCCTAAGGAAATAAGGGTTTACCAATTCTATCATCCTGTGGAACAAAAGGTGTTTGTTTCAAGGCATGCTGTGTTTCTAGAGAAAGAATTTCTCTTGCAAGAAAACAGTGGGAGTGTCGTCGAGCTTGAGGAGGCTAGAGAGACTCAAATAGACATTGATGAGATACCTGGTGTAGCACATCAGCCGACAACTCATAGTGATGAGCAATCGGCTGAACCTATTGTAACACCACATCTTCGTAGATCTGGTAGAACACGCAATATTCCTGAGAGATATGGATTTCTCATAAGTGAATCGAACGACGTGTTACTCATTGATGATGAGGAGCCTACCAGTTATGAAGAAGTGCCGCAAGTTCGAAGGGATAAGTGGCTTGGTGCCATGAAGTCGGAAATGGATTCCATGTAATGAAAACCAAGTTTGGAACTTGGTTGACCCACCAAGGCATAAAGCCTATAGGGTGCAAGTGGGTTTTCAAGAAGAAAACCGACATGGATGGTAATGTGATTACCTATAAGGCTAGATTGGTGGCGAAAGGATATCGCCAAAAACAAGGTGTTGATTATGACGAAACCTATTCATCGTAGCTATGCTTAAATCCATTCGGATGCTCCCGCCATAGCGGCTCATTATGATTATGAGATATGGCAGATGGATGTGAAAATAGCTTTCCTTAATGGAAACCTGCTCGAGGACGTGTATATGATACAGCCTGAGGGTTTCACATCGGTTGATAAAACCAAGGTATGCAAATTGCGACGATCCATTTATGGATTGAAGCAAGCATCCAGAGTCGAATATCCGTTTTGATGAGACGATCAAAAAGTTTGATTTCTCACAAAATCCAGACGAACCTTGTGTGTACAAGAAGGTTAGTGGGAGTGCAGTCGTGTTCCTAGTATTGTATGTCGATGACATATTACTTATAGGAAACGATGTGTCAATCTTACCGTCAGTTAAGGTTTGGTTATCCAAGACATTCTCCATGAAAGACCTGGGAGAAGCAACCTACATCCTTGGGATTAAGATCTATAGAGATAGATCGAAATGGTTGCTTGGTCTTTCGCAGTCTACATATATAGACCGAGTGCTAAAGAGGTTTAGCATGTCGGAATCCAAGAAAGGTTATCTGCCCATCAGGCATGGGGTACACCTTTCAAAGTCTATGTGTCCGCGCACAGAAGACGAGAGGATTTGCATGAGTAAGATTCCCTATGCATCCGCAATAGGATCTATCATGTATGCTATGTTATGTACGAGGCCCGATGTATCGTATGCTCTGAGTGTCACGAGCAGATACCAGTCTGATCCAGGAATGGATCATTGGGCGGCTGTTAAGACGATCCTTAAGTACTTGAGAAGAACTAAGGATGTGTTCCTAATATATGGAGAAGGGTACATGGTGATACGTGGGTATACGGATGCCAGATCCAGACAGACAAGGATGATTCCATGTCTTAGTCTGGGTATGTATTCACCTAGAATGGAGGCGCAATAAGTTGGAAAGGTTCCAAGCTTGACACTATAGCGGATTCTGCCACTAAGGCAGAATACGTTGCAGCTTTGGAAGCAGCAAAGGAAGCGGTTTGGATCAAGAAGTTCATCTCTGAACTTGATGTTGTCTCATCAATGATCCAAACATGTGCTTCGCCGCTATCATCTTATCAGAGAGATCATCAGTAGGAACGAAATACAAATCGAGAAAATTCCCACTGAAAGGAACTTAGCGGATCCCTTGACTAAAGCATTACCTCAAAGCAAGTTTGAGGGTCATGTTAGAGACTATGGTATTGGATACCGTAGCGATTGGCATTAGGCCAAGTGGGAGTCTGTTAGTAATATATGAGAGATGTCCTAAGGCAATCGCCTTATGTATGAACCATTTATATGATAAATGAAGATTCACTATTTGAGTATACATATTTTATGTATTTGATTGGATCTTAAACTCATTTACTGAATGTCCACGATACGATTCACAGCATGAGAGAATTTGTGATTGGATCACAACTAGTGAGTATCTCTACATGTGTAATTGTGATGTATCTAATTATCCTAGTCGATGAATTGATGGATTTGGACACCATCAAGCCGAGACTAGCACGAGGTATACTCCTGGTGTATCCAAGCACCGATTCTCACCGGGCCGAGACATAGTGATGTCCGGAGTTAATCGTGGATGCTAGTTATGGTAACTAGTTCATTGGAGTGACCAACCGTAAGACTTCATATGGTTCTCTGCATATATAGATATGTCAATGAAGTTCTTACTGTGGCTTAAGTGCGATGTTCCTTCGACTTGCGGTATTCAAGTCATCTTGATCATAGAGACTTATGCTTTGACATCTTAAGCAAACATCTCTAAGGAGATGTGGACCCGGGATGATTGGGTATAAGTCGAAGTGATCGAAGGTGTTTGAATAGCCTATAAAGGATTCACCACTCCTTGCAAGGAGATGTATACCCATGGCCTCTCGTCGGATTGTTACTAAAGTCTTTGGCCAAAGCATTACATGTTTAGAGTAAGGTACTCTTCGATACATGTGGAGTAACTAGAATGAGGACGAGGAAATGATACTTGGGCTAGGTGTGACGAGTCACCTAGTGGGACCGACACTATAGACCATGTCCCAACCAAGTGGGTATAAGATGAGTGAAGGGAATGGGGCACGATTCATTCGAGCCATCAAGGGTTTCGTAAATAGTTCGGGATCAACCGCTGATCTTTCGGTTAATTGGGGATCATGATGTACTACTAGGTGCCACTCATGATCGTTCTATAATTAATGGTTAATTATAGACGGCCAACATAAACCGAGAACCTATTTGGTCACACGCACAACGAGTGTAATCCAAAGGATTTAAAACGAGCTTGAGAATGTGATTCTCAGACTGAGAGAAACTAGGTTTGGTTGGACCAAACATAAAGCGAGCATGAAATCGTTTCAGTCGCAATGGAAGCGTGGATGGGCTGCGTCTTATGAAGATGTAATGGATGGACCAAAATGGTTTGGTTCTAATCCAATGGATAAGAATAAACCAAAGGGTTTGGTTTATTTTAAACGAATGAACCAAAAGTTGGTTCGGTTCGTTTTAACTTAAAATAAACCATCATGGTTTGGTTTATTTTAACTTATCTTAATGGAGCGGGTTAACGGGCTTTATGGATATGATCCATTAACCATTAAGAGAATTAGTTCTCTATAAAATAGGGCTTAAACCCTAATCCCTAAACCCTAATCTAGTTGTTGCCGCCCAACATAGAGTTGCCGCCCACTCCTTGGAGGAGCAATCGGCGCCAACCCAAAAGCTGCCACCGCCCAGCTTTGTGCTGCCGTCCAAGACCCTTGCCGGCGTCCAAGCTTCAGCCGGTGAACCTCCGGCGACCCTCCGGTGATCTTCTATAGGTTCGGCATCAAGGTGAGCTTCTTCTCTCCTTGGTTTTTGGCCGGCGCCTACTCCTCCACCAAGCTGTCCAGTTTTCTGGACAGCTTCTCCTCCTCTCGTCGGAGCGTCGTTTGGACGACGGTTAGTGCTCCGACAGCGGGTAAACTACCGGGGATTCGATCTCCGGTAATCCTCTGAGGTGGAGGACGAAGGATTCGTCAATCGGTTGACGAATACCTCTCCGGAGAAGCAAGTCTTGAGGACTTGTTTTTAGGTCCGAATTTGGATTCGGATCGTGATCATCTCTCGATCACGCCGTCTTCAACACGAGGCTAGTAACCCGTACGAAGACGAAGCTCGTGGCTTGGCGAAGTCATCCCGAGGAGCTCGGCGTGGATATGGATAGAGACGATTCTTACGAGGATCGTTCCGGTTGATGCCGTTCCCGCTACACGTCATACGAAAGGTATAACGTAGTTTAATTTCCTTTTATTGCAAATTTTAATTTACGATTATGTCTACACTTGTTGTAATATGCATGCGTGTGTTGTGTGTGTTGTAATAAATAGGAGTATTTATTATTTTTAATTGCTTCCGCTGTGCTCATGTTTACGAAACATGATCGAACACACACACGCCGCGGTGCCGGAAACCCAACAGGGAAGCCACTAAGAAGGTTACAAGGGGAGTTAACCATAGAGTTAACCTAGGCAAGACCCAAATGACCATGGCTACCAAGTCTAAGAGGATCATTAGGAGGGTATCTAGGGAAGTTATCCCTAAGAAATGCCTAGTAAACCTAAGGAGCTCAAATAAATTTTGGGTTCCTAAGAGCGTGATCGATTCACGCTAAATGGGTTAGGGTGTGTCAACCTTAAATGGATGGGTAGTTAACCTAACCATGGTAAATGTGACACTTTAGGTCATTTTCAAGGTTATGGATACCTTGAAAATTAGTATTGATCTTAATCCTAAAGGTTTTTCGGATGTGGCAATATATTTTGAGAATTATGAAAAATCAATCAAATTGACACAAACTAGGTTTAGAGGTCATAGTGTGTCATTTTGGGTTTTTGACACACTTGGGGAATTAGTAGTAATATGGAAAAATGGATTTAATAATAACAAATGACAATTAATACTAAAATTTAGGTATTGTTATACCTTTATATTTTATTTACCATGATTGATTTGCCATATGTCATGTCATGATCATGCTTAGGTTTTAGTTTTTGTGCATGTTTAGTTCTTATTTTTATGCCATGACATCATGATTATTGGCATTGCTTTATTTATGCTATCATTTATGCCATGATCATATTTCATGCATTAATAAAATTTATTTAAGGACTATGGCATGACTTGAAGTCCCATGTATAAGGGAATCAAGTAGTGTTGCCTTAGAAAAATACATCAGGCCTTAGATTAGGATGAACAAAACCCACATCTCATATTACATTGACATGTGTGTGCTTTCAAACACCCTAGACACATGTGAGATGCTAGGAAATGAGTTAAGTTCAAGGTGCACAGTTTTTGCATCTAGATGAACTCAAACTCATCATATATCATGGGTGGATCATGGGAAAAGCTAATGTGCAAGTCATGTGCATTGAGCCCATTGATCATGATCCAATATAGGTTTTCAAAAATATTTTAAAATCATTTTAGAAAACCTTGTGTAGTCTATCTTTTGATAGAAGTCACCATTGAGAGAGTTAATACAAAGTAGGGCCAAAATATTAAACTTTTCAATGGTTTTGGACTTTGTGTCAATCTCATTATTTTATGGATATTTTATTTTTCAAATATTTTTCACCCATAATTGTTGGTGCAACAATGCCTCAAGCATTCATATGTTTTGATGTTTGGATAATCATCTAAGTTAGGCAATAACTTGTGATCTAATTGTGAACATGTTTAAGTGACAGGAAAATCCAAGTATAAAGACTTGGTAAAAGCAAAGTCCAAGTGTGATCTTGGTAAAAAAAGTCCAAAGGCAAGTCTTGGCAGCGTAAGTCCAAGCATGTAGTCTTGGCGACATAAAGTCCAAGCACGCTTTGGCAAAGGGAAACCCAAGACATGACAAAACCGAAGGAAGCTCTTGGAAGCAAAGCGCAAAGGATGAACAAGTCACGGACTCGGAGGGATCCTAGAGGTGCAAGGCTTAAGGAAGAGCTAGAAGGTTGAGTCTAGGTCTAGGGGGTAAATTCAAGTATGAATTATTCATACTTGATGAAGTATCAGTCGACTTATACGATGTATCAGTCAACTGGTTAGGGGCTTGACTAAGTCAGGCTGAAGCCTTGATGATTAGTTGACTACTAGGAGCTGGCACTCTACTGATTAGGCAATCAGTCGACTGCCAATACTGGCAGTCGACTGATCGTGCCGAAGATGGGCACAGAATGGAGTCTCACTCGACTCCGTGCGGCGATCACTCGACTGATCGCTTCATCAGTCGACTGATGAAGTGATCAGTCGACTGATCAGGCAGCCGTTGGAAATTACGGCTGCGTATCTCTGCGGATTTGCTTAGTCAGAAGCCATTGGCTTCGGCGACAGTCGACTGATGCTATACATCAGTCGACTGATAGTAGCCCAATGGGAAAAATAACCCTCTCTCTATAAAAAGAGGGCTTGTGATGGTTGAGAGGGTTAATGTTTACTTTTTGATCATCTTCTCAAGCCTCCACGATTTTTCGAAGCTTTCTAGTGTTTTAATTTCCCTCCTCCTTCCTAAACTTCATATTCATCAATTGTAAGAAGAGGAGGGTTGTTTGTAAAGGAAAGCTTCATAGTGAGATTGCTTAGGGTTGATCCACCTCAAGGATCGCCGTGGAGTAGGAGCGTTATCTCCGAACCACGTAAAAGATTTGTGTTAGCATTGTGTATTCGTTTCCTTTATTGTTGTTGTTTTTGTTTGTGCTTCCGCTAATCTTTTTGTAGAAACGAAAACAAGCTATTCACCCCCCTCTAGCACTCCAAACGATCCCCTACAAGTAATATCAGAGCCCGGATCGCATCGGAAGATCTAACAATCAACCGGAGCAAGATGACTTTCCAAGAGGGGTATAGCACAGTGAGGCCTCCATTCTTCGACGACAACGACTTCGGCTACTAGAAAGATAGGATGGAGTATTATCTTATGAACGATATTGAAAATTAGTTTAGCATTGTAGATGGTTTCGAGAAGCCGGTCGATAAACATGGAGCGCCCATACCAACCAAGGATTGGACGAGGGACATGGCCAAGAAGGCTCAAGCCAATGCCAAGGCAACAACCACACTTCAATGTGGGTTGTCAAAAGAGCAACTAAGCAAGGTGGGGACTTTTGAATCGGCGAAGGAGCTTTGGGAGAAGTTAATTGAGCTCAACGAGGGATCCAAGGAAACAAGAAAAGCCAAGAGAGATCTCTTAATAGGCCAACTTCAAAGCTTCACCATGAAGACCAATGAGACCGTGGGCCAAATGCACGATCGCTTCAAGAAAGTAGTCAACGGACTACATGTGATAGGTGAGAAGGTCGACAATCGAGACCTTGTAAGGTATGTGCTACAAGCCTTCCCTAGAACAACCTTATGGGCTTCAATGGTTGATGCCTATAAGGTCTCTAGGGATCTTTCTTTGGTTAAATTAGATGAGTTATTTTGTGAATTTGAGTTGCACGAGCAAGCTAACACTTCATCCAAAGAGAAAGTTGTAGCTCTTTTTGTAGGGGAGAAGGACAAGAAGAAGAAGGAGAAGAAAGAAGTGTCTTCCTCATCCGAATCCGAGGAAGATTCATCTAATAGTGAAGATGAGCTATTGGCAAGCGAGGTGGCTCATTATGTTAAGAAGTTTGGTGGGAGGTCAAGGAAACTCACCAAGAAGGATGTAAGGAGGATGTTCCAATCCTCAAGAGGTAAGTCTTCTACTAGTTCAATTCCTTCATCTTACGTAACTTGATATGGTTGCAACAAGAAAGGGCATATCAAGCCAAATTGCCTGGAACTAAAGAAAAAGGAGAAGGAAAAGAAGCATAAGGAGAAGAAGGAAAAGAAGGAAAAGAAGAAGGAGACAATGGTGGCACAAACATGGGACACACTAAGCTTGGAGGACTCTTCCGATGATGAAGAAGTGTGTCATGCCACCCGGAATCTAGCCCTCATGGCCTTGGAGGAGGAAGCCGGAAGCTCAAGTGAGGAGTCTTCATTCTCTTCTTCAAGCGACGAATCATCATCTAGTGATGATGAGGTAAGCAACTTCCCTAGGGTAGATTTACTTTACAAAACCATTGCATGCCTTCAAAATGCTCTAAATAGATCAAAAACTAGGATTAAGGACTTAAAAGTAGAAATTAAGTTACTTAAAAATGTAGAACCATCTTGTGATGATGCATGTGCACTTAGGAATGAGAATGATGAACTTAGGAAGGAAATAGGTGATTTGCATGCATGTTTAGAAAAGTTCACAAATGGGTCTAAGTATCTTGATATGATTCTTAGGGACCAAAGAGCAATTTATAACAAGGCCGGCATAGGATACAAGCCTAAGGAAAAAGAAGTAGACTTCACCTCTCTAGTTAGTAGAAAACCAACTATTAGGAGCAAGGATAAAAAGGCTTGGGTCCCCAAGAGTTATATAGTTGATGCTATTGGTCCTAAAATTTGGGTGCCTAAGGCTTGCATTTTTCATGTTGTATAGGTAGAAGAACCAAGCTTATCGATTGTTGATAGTGGGTGCTCAAAACACATGACCGGTGATGAGAGCAAATTTTCAACCATCAACCACACTAGCAAGGGAAAGGTGTCTTTTGGAAATAGTGGTAAACTTAAGATCCTAGGAAAAGGCACAATTGAGGTATCCCCAAATCTTGCCATTCATAAAGTGCTATTATTTAAAAATATAAAATTTAATTTGCTTAGTGTAAGTCAACTATGCGATGCAAATTTTGATGTTCAATTTGAGTCTTCAAAATGTTTCATAAGACACAAAACTTTAAATGAATGCATGTTAGTAGGTTTTAGGAAATCAAATATATATTATGTTGATTTATCCTATGCTACTAATGTTTCCACTAAGTGTCTTGTTGCAAAAGAAGAAGAGAGTTGGCTTTGGCATAGGAGGCTAGGGCACATCAATATGAAGAACATTGCCAAAATAGCCAAAATAAAGTTGGTCAAGGGGTTGCCAAAAGTCAAGTATCTCAAGGATAAAATGTGTGATGCATGCCAAGAGGGAAAACAATCAAAAGCATCTCACAAAGGTAAAACCTTACTTAGTACCACTTTATCTTTAGAACTTTTGCATATGGATTTATTTGATTGTCATAGTACTCCTTCCATGATTAGTAGTAAATATTGCTTAGTGATAATAGATGATTTTTCTAGATTTACTTGGATATTTTTCATGAAAAATAAGGATGAAACCCTAGGAATAATCATAGAATTTAGCAAGAGAGTAGAGAATGAAAGAAAACTCAAAATCAACTGGATCCGTAGTGATCATGGTGGAGAATTTGAGAATTCTAACTTCTCAAACTTTTGCTTAGAACAAGGGTACAAGCACGAGTTTTCTTGTCTTAGAACACCCCAACAAAATGGGATTGTGGAAAGGAAAAATCGTACCCTACAAGAAGCGGCTAGGACTATGCTAAATGCATATTCTTTACCTAGCTACTTGTGGGCGAAAGTGGTTAACACCGCTTGCTATATCCAAAATAGGGTTTTAATTCATAGGTTTTTAGGAAAAACCCCATTTGAATTATGGAATGGTACAATTCCAACAATTCACTATTTTAAGGTCTTTGGATGTAAATTTTATATTTTAAACAGTAAAGACAACCTAGGCAAATTTGAGTCCAAAGTGGATGAGGGAATCCTAGTTGGATACTCATTCACTAGTGTAGGGTATAGAGTTTATAATAAAAGAACTCAAAAGATTGAGGAGTCTTCAAATGTCTAATTTGATGAAACCTCTAATACATACCCTAGGAATCCCCCATTGATGATGATATCAATCAAGAAATTATCCAAAAATTTCAAGATTTAACTTTAGGGGGTAATAATCAAGGGGGGGGGGGGGAATTAAACTAAGGGGAAATAAGAGGTGATTCTGATGATGAAAGAAGAATTGAGGATAATCATGATCAAACTCAAGTTAATACACCTCCTAGAAGAATAAGAGTTCATCAAAAGCACCCTCTAGATCAAATTGTATGTGAATTATCTCAAGGAGTTAGGACTAGGTCATTTCATAGGGATCCCTCTAGTCATATAGCCCTAATCTCCCAAATTGAGCCTAAAATAATCAAAGATACATTACTTGATCCGGATTGGATCTTAGTAATGCAAGATAAATTGGCTCAATTTAAAAGGAGTCAAGTATGGGAGTTAGTTCCTAGACCTAATGACAACACCATCATTACTACAAGATGGGTCTTTAGGAACAAACTAGATGACCAAGGAAATATTACTAGGAATAAGACAAGGTTAGTTGCAAGGAGTTTTAATCAAGTTGAAGGACTTGACTATGATGAAACATATGCCCCGGTTGTTAGATTAGAGTCTATTAGGATCCTATTAGGGTATGCCTCTTTTATGGGTTTCAAACTCCATCAAATGAATGTTAAATCGACATTCCTAAACGGGTTCATTAAGGAAGAGGTATATGTAGAACAACCTCCCGGGTTTGAGAGTATAGAATATCCAAACCATGTATACAAGCTTCGGAAAGCTTTATATGGGTTGAAACAAGCTCCCCGGGCTTGGTATGAAAGATTATCATCTTTCTTGATCTCTAAGGACTTTAAGAGGGGTAGTGTAGATCAAACTTTATTTATAAAGTCAACATCAAAGGACATATTTGTAGCCCAAGTATATGTTGATGACATTATCTTTGGGTCAACAAATGATGATCTTCTTCAAGACTTTATCAAAAATATGAAAAATGAGTTTGAGATGAGTCTAGTTGGGGAACTAAATTTCTTCCTAGGACTACAAGTCAAACAAACAAGTGAAGGAATTTATATTTACCAAACCAAATATACTAAGGAAATGATTAAGAAATTTGGTTTGGAAAATGCTAAAGTAGTGTCAACCCCTATGACAACTAATACAAAAATAGATAGTGATAATGAAGGAAAACAAATTGACCTTACACTCTATAGGAGTATGATTGGTAGTCTCTTGTACCTAACCGCTAGTAGACCCGATATATTATTTGCGATTGATATGTGTGCTAGGTACCAATCATGTGCCAAAGAATCCCATTTAGTTGCCTTTAAGAGAATCCTAAGATATATTAAAGGCACACTAAATGTAGGAATATGGTACCATAGGACTAGGTCTTTTGATTTAGTTGGGTACACCGATTTCGATTATGTCAGTTGCAAATTGGAACGGAAGAGTACTAGTGGTGGATGCCAATTCCTTGGGTCCTCCCTAGTTAGTTGGAGTAATAGGAAGCAATCTTGTGTTGCCCTATCCACCACCGAGGCCGAGTATGTGGCTATGGGTGGTTGTGTAGCTCAAATACTATGGATGAAACATACTTTAGAGGACTATGAGCTATCTTACTCCAACATGAAAATATTTTGTGATAATGTGAGCACCATAAATTTGACCAAAAATCCGGTGCATCACTCTAGGACCAAGCACATCGAAGTGAAACATCACTTCATTAGAGATCATGTGGCTAAGGGGGATATTGAGCTTAATTACATTGAATCCAAGTCCAACCTAGCCTACATCTTCACCAAGGCTCTCCCCGAAGTAGAATTTTCATCACTTAGGAGAGAACTTGGGATGTGCTTAGTTGAATAAAGGTGTAGGTTTGCATGATCCTATAGAAATCCTAGGATTTATACCTTTAAGCATCTCACAAAATACCTAAGAAATTATGATTTTTGTATTGAGCCACTTAGACAACATGTGAGATGTTAGGAAGATGCACTTGGTTCATCATGCTTGTTATGATGCATTACTATGAACTAAAGTGCTATCTAGAGACATTAATCCTTCATTGGACCAATCATTGGGAAGGCTTATACACAATTAATGTGCATATAACTCCAAGAATATGATTAGAAATGTCAAATAAAGCATAATTTAAACTATGTTTATCAAACTTTGGAAAATAGTTTTCAAGTGGAACACAAAAGTGATACAAAGTTTGCAAAAATATTAGAACTTTTGTTAGTTTCTAAGATTGTATCAATCTTGAAATCTGGAAAACATATATTTTTCAAATTATTTTTCTTTGATAAAGGATGATTTCAGAAATGTATACACAAAATTTCGTGAATTTTCGAGGCCCCTAGAATTTTTAACACATTTCTGAAATTAGGCTAAAAAGGTTACAATTCGGATTTCAGGCATATCAGTCGACTGACTCAGAAATCAGTCGACTGACACTCTAATTTTTCTGCAATTTCAGACCATTTCCTAGTTTTGGTTGTAATTCTTAAGTGTTCTAACCCTAAGTATGATAATCTTCAGCAACAAGAAGGTTTAGGACTGACTGATGCAGTGTTTTAGGGAGAGAATCATAATCTATATATTTTTCATTCCCTACACTCATATATTTAGCTAAGAGTCCATGGTTCAAAGTAGTTTTTTTCAAAAACATTTTAAAATCACTTTAGAAAACCTTGGTGAAGCCTATCTTTTGATAGCAATCGCCATTGAAGAAGTTGATACAAAGTAGATCAAAAACATTAAAGTTTTAATGGTTTTTGAACTTTGTATCAATCTCCTATTTTAATGGTTAAAATATTTTTCCAAGATTTTTCACTGATTGAATGTGTCATAAGTATTATACATATGAAATTTCGTGATTTTTCAAGCTATGTATAATTACTTAGGATCTTTCAAACTCGGAATCTGATAGCTGAAAAACTATTTTTTTAGTTATCGATCGCTCCTCTGAGGCGATTGGTGATGGCGCGCCAATTGCCCTAGCGGGCCCTTACTGGCGGAAGCCGCCTCAGCGGCAAAACCACCCTAGCAAAACTACCCTGGCGGCAAAACCGCCCTAGCCCCCTGGCACACGACGACATTGCCCTGGCAGAAACCGCTTTGGAGGAAAACTGTAACGCCCATAAAATTCCTAGAAATTTTATAAGAATTTTTGCATGATCATATGGGATTTTATGTGGGCTCTTTCAAAAATAAAAGAAAATAGAGCCAAAAAGGATGCAAGGCCCAGAGTTTGAACCCTAAACCTCCAAGTAGATAACTAAACCTTAGGATGCATCCAATAACCAGAAGCCCAGCAGGGTTGTGCTATTAGAAGGACATGGGAAATGATAGTTAAGGGTAAGGGAGGCTAAGGGACACCTTCAAGTGAATAAATAGGAGTATGAGGAGACAAGAGAACCCAAGTTGGCATTCTCCTCTTTCTCTTCTTCTTCCCCACCGAAACCCTAGCTCTCCCTTCTTCCATTTCCGAAAACCAACCAAGCAAGAAGAAAGCTCTAGTCTTGGCATCACAACCTAGGGTATATTCTATTACTAAACAGGCGAAAGGATGTAAGTATCCCCTCACCTGCAGTACAAGTTGTTTCGGTTTTCGATTGCTTAGAAATCTTTTTGAAACTCTCGGCGAAGACTCCTTCATGCTTCCAATGATTTTTCCATGCCATGTTTTGTATGAATATGATGATAATATGTTGATAGATAGGCTTGATTGAGTGTTTAATTCCAAAGCTCTCGAAACTTTCGGCCAAGACCTATATATGCTCCTATGGTCTTTCATGCTATGATCTATATGTCTCCATGCCATGTTTTGTATGTAGATGAAGATGACATGTTGATAGCTAGGTTTGGTTTGAGTGTTTGATCCCAAGACCCCTTGAAACTTTCGGCCAAGACCTATATATGCTCCTAATGGTCTTTCATGCTATGATCTATATGTCTCCATGCCATGTTTTGTATGTAGATGAAGATGACATGTTGATAGCTAGGTTTGGTTTGAGTGTTTGATCCCAAGACCCCTTGAAAATTTCGGCCAAGACCTATATATGCTCCTAATGGTCTTTCATGCTATGATCTATATGTCTCCATGCCATGTTTTGTATGTAGATGAAGATGACATGTTGATAGCTAGGTTTAGTTTGAGTGTTTGATCCCAAGGCCCCTTGAAACTTTCGGCCAAGCCATATATATGCTCCTAATGGCCTTTCATGCTATGATCTATATGTTCCCATGCCATGTTTTGTATGTAGATAAAGATGACATGTTGATAGCTAGGTTTGGTTTGAGTGTTTGAACCCAAGGCCCCTTGAAACTTTCAGCCAAGTCCTAGTTGTGCTCCTAATGGTCTTCCATGTCATGATCTATAGGTAATGGATGTTAACATGTGGTTAGTTAGATCTTGTACAAGTGTTAGGGTTTAAATTCTTAAGAACCCTCCCTTAGGGTTTTGGCCAACCCATGCTCATGCCCTCTAATAATCCTCCATGCCATGCTATATGTATATAAGATGTTAATATGATGTTAGTTAGACTTTATGATAGTATGATTGATTTATGTCACTACCTTATGTCCATGTTAATTGTATGAATGTATGATTATGTTATGCTCATTGTCATGTTAATTGTATGAATGTATGATTATGTTATGCTCATTTCATCATGATGAACAAGTATGTATGATGAAAATGCCTAAGAGATGCTTCCCTATGAATGGGGACTAAGAGCACTCTTTATGTTATGAAAAGAAATATTATATGTTATAAAGAAGAACATGATATGCTATGAGAAGGAACATGATATGTTATGAAAAGAAATATGATATGTTATGATAAGGAACATGATATGCTACTTTACTTTTTGCATTGCTTGTACCGGACCCTAACAAGGTCCAAGGGATAGGCTCCTATGTGCCCATAGGTCGACGATCATAGTACGGACCTAGTACGGGATGGGCTCCTAAGTTGCCCTAGGCCGACGGACATAGTACGGGCCTAGGATGGGCTTCTATGTTATGATTTCCCCTAGGTCGACGGACATAGTACGGGCCTAGTAACCTAGTAGGTTCGAGATTAGCTACCTCGAGTCTATTTAGGGATGCGCGCAATGATGATGATGAATGTGGTACAATTCCGGGCCCAATATGTTGAGATTATGTTTAAGTACCTATAAGAATATATGTTTTCAAAGAGCATCTTGCATATACCTTTATTTCATGTCTATGTTCTTGAATGTTATGCTTATATGTTCTTGAATGTTTATATGAATGCTATGCTTATATGTTCTTGAATGTTTATATGAATGCTATGCTTATATGTTCTTGAATGTTTATATGTATGCTATGCTTATATGTTCTTAAATGATCATGTCACTACTCTAGGTCTAATTCTTGATGTATGACTTTTGTGAGTAGGAAAGGATCTTACTAAGCCTATGTGCTTATAGTTTCATGTTCCCTTGTACTGTAGATAAGGGTAAAGAATGGCTAAACTAAAGGGAGCAGCAGGAGGGGCAAAGTGTGTGTGGTAGTGTCATGGTGGAGGAGATATATTATTATTCCAAGACTTGTGCATGTTTCCCTTTAAGTTTTGCATGTTAGGTGTTAAGAGTCGAACTCTACTTGATGATGAATGGTTGCTACTTAATGTCCTTTAAGTTGATTATCATGAACTTAAACTAAGTACTTATGAGATGATTATGCATGCTCCATGTTTCATGCCTTATGTTTTAAAAAGAAAAAAAAAAGAAGTCTAAAGTCTTCCGCTATAAATGCATGTAGTCTTCCGCTGTAGATGTATGTATGTATGATCGCGTCATGCCACCTTTAAAAAGGGCGGGCGTGACAAAAATTGCCCTGGCAGAAGTGCCCTGGCGCATGACTATCAGTCGACTTCTACTCGGTGCCAGTCGACTGATGGGCACTTCAGTCGATTGGTTTCTGAGTAACTCGACTACTACGCTATTTTTTTCTGAAAATTAGCTCCATTTCCTGATATTTAGTATACATTTGATGTCCTAAATCTATGGCATGATAATCTTCATTATAGAAATGTTTTTGGACTGTTTTATGTGATGTTTTAGGGGGAGTTTCCTCATATCAAGTCTTTCATCCCCTTAACTTATATTGTTGGTGCAAAGTTAGATTTTAACCTCAAATACTTTGATAGGCTTTGCTCCACATGTTTGTCATTCATCATGAACTATATCTTGGATTAAGGGAGAGCTTAACTTCAATTTTATATCTTAGTTCAAGATACACCAAAATTTCACTCTTTCATGCAAATTTATATATTCTTCTCTTTTTGATGTATGTCTAAGGGGGAGAGGGAATGTTTAAGTTAGAATTCATATTGAAAATATGATGGAAATATGATTATATGCATAAATGTCTAAAGATAGAATTCATATTGGAAATATGATTATGTGCATGTTTTAAAGACCTAACTTAAATGATTGCCAAACATCAAAAAGGGGGAGATTGTTGGTGCAACAATGCCTCAAGCATTCATATGTTTTGATGTTTGGATAATCATCTAAGTTAGGCAATAACTTGTGATCTAATTGTGAACATGTTTAAGTGGCAGGAAAATCCAAGTATGAAGACTTGGTAAAAGCAAAGTCCAAGTGTGATCTTGGCAAAGGAAGTCCAAAGGCAAGTCTTGGCAGCGTAAGTCCAAGCATGTAGTCTTGGCGGTGTAAAGTCCAAGCACGCTTTGGCAAAGGGAAACCCAAGACATGACAAAACCGAAGGAAGCTCTTGGAAGCAAAGCGCAAAGGATGAACAAGTCACGGACTCGGAGGGATCCTAGAGGCGCAAGGCTTAAGGAAGAGATAGAAGGTTGAGTCTAGGTCTAGGGGGTAAATTCAAGTATGAATTATTCATACTTGATGAAGTATTAGTCGACTTATACGATGTATCACCGGACCGTCGTGGCTCGACTAAGTCGGTGAAGCCACGATAATCGGTCGACTACCGTGAGCCGCACTCGATCGATCGGGCAATCACGATCGGCTAATCCGGTGATCGATCATGTCGAAGATGGGTACAGAATGGAGTCTCACTTGACTTCGCACGGTGATCACTCAACTGATCGCTTCATCAGTCGACTGATCAGGCAACCGTTGGAAATTACGGCTGCGTATCTCCGTGGATTTGCTTAGTCAGAAGCCATTGGTTTCGGCAGCAGTCGACTGATGTTGTACATCAGTCGACTGATAGTAGCCTAAACTGGAAAAACAACCCTCTCTCTATAAAAAGAGGGCTTGTGGTGGTTGAGAGGGTTAATGCTTACTTTCTGATCATCTTCTCAAGCCTCCATAATTTTTCCAAGATTTCTAGTGTTTTAATTTCCCTCCTTCCTAAACTTCATATTCATCCATTGTAAGAAGAGGAGGGTTGTTTGTAAAGGAAAGCTTCATAGTGAGATTGCTTAGGGTTGATCCACCTCAAGGATCGCCGTGGAATAGGAGCGTTATCTTCAAACCACGTAAAGGATTTGTGTTAGCATTGTGTATTCATTTCTTTTATTATTTTTATTTTTGTTTAATCTTCCGCTAATCTTTTTGTAGAAACGAAAACAAGCTATTCACCCCCTCTAGCACTCCAAATGATACCCTACAATAATAATTGACTTAAGTATTATACGTATGAAGTTTCAAGATTTTTAAAATTATATATAATTATTTATGATTTTTTGAAATTCAAATTTTGAAATTAAAATTTTGCATTTGCAGAAATCAGTCGACTGCCACTTATGGCAGTCGACTGGCATCAATGGCAGCCGACTGGTGACTATAAGAGTCGACTGCCAGAGTTAATTTTGGGTAAACAAGGTTTGTTTAGCCTGATTTCAACTATTTTAGGCTACCCTAATTAATCCTAACCCTAGGATATACTTTAGAAAGTATTAGAAAAGGTGAAAAATCTATTGGATATGGATTAGAAGAGTTGTTTAAGATGTGTATCAATTTTAAGGTGTGTGAAAGTTCAAGGTTGAACTTTTAACCTTAATTTTGATGGTTTAGTATTCCTATAGTCTTAGAGACTCTCCAAGAACATTGTTGGTACAATGGTCAAGGGGGATCAAGCCTTTAGGGGGAGGTATCCATCATGGGATGATGGATGTGTTCTTTCTCATAAGGGGGAGAATTAGAGAATTTTGAGAATGTTAGATGCCCAATTTGAAAATTTGGAGAGTTTGTAGGATTGACTCTCTTGAGTGATATGAGACTTATCACTAGGAAGAGTGAAGACATCCTAGATATTTTTGGACCAAAGGGGAGATTGTAAGATCTCATTGGATATGAGACATTGACCTCCTTGGAGAGAACCTTTTTGATGTATGTCAAAAAAGGGAGAGAATTAACAGGATTACCAATTTGAGAGAATTGGTAAGGAGATTTGAGTTAGGTGACCTAATTCAAAGGTGTTTGTAGTTTTTATCAAACATCAAAAAGGGAGAGATTATTGGTGCAATCGGCCTAGGTCATGATTGACCGGACTCGAGTTTAACTCGAGTAGTGTTTTTATATTTGACATTGATGTTCAATAAAATGCATGGAAAGTCCAAGTCATGGGTACTTGACATGGAAAGTCCAAGTGGGACACTTGACAATGGGAAAGTCCAAGTCATGGGTACTTGGCATGGAAAGTCCAAGTCATGGATACTTGGTATGGAAAGTACAAGCTTGAATCTTGGCAAATGGAAAGTCCAACATGGGTTGGCAAGGAAAGTTCAAGTCATGGGTACTTGGCAATTGGGAAGTCTAAGGGTTGATATTGGCGGCGTAAAGTTCAAGGGTGGAGTCTTGGCAGCATAAGTCGAATGGTTGGTGGAGTAAAGTCTAAGCAACAGTCTTGGCAGCGTAAGCCTAATGTGCCTTGGCGGTATAGACCACCTTAGCATGACAATAGCTGTTGGAAGCACCTGAAGGCTAGCGTATGGATGAACAAGTCATGGATGACTTGGAGGGATCTAATAGGAGTGAGGCTGATGGAGGTGGCTAGAAGGCTTATGTCTAGGCTAAAGGTGGTATAGCAAGTATGAGGCCATCATACTTGGGGTTCAACCTCATGGTTGAGGTTATCAGTCAACTGGGGCTTTGGAACAGTCGATTGGTCAAGTATTTTGACACTTGGCAGCCGAGTTGACTCTTAGCAGTCAACTGGGATTATCACCAGTTGAACTGATTAGAGTTGACTGGTGTTCAAATGCGTAGGTCATGCGATGACCGATCGGCTAGCATTCGATACGATCGATGGCAAGCAGCTGATCGCTATGGATGACTAGAACTTATCTAATGTGGATTAAGTCGTTGTGAGACATCGGCTACAGGAACAGTCGACTGATGGTTGTGATCAGTCGACTGCTAGGCAAAATCCAGCTGGAATGTAAGCTTTAAAAGGAGCTCGTGGGGAAGGATTTTGGCATGATTTTTTGAGGTGATTTGGAGGGGATTTGCTGGTGCAATCCAGACCTTCAAGGCTACTCTCAAGCAACCAAAAGCAAGCACTAAAGTTCACATTGTGTAAAGTTTTCTTTACTTGTATTTGTGTAGTTTATTTGTATTAGCTTGTATTCATTTCTTATTGTTGTAAGTACTATTGTAAGAGGTTTCCTCCACCTCCGGATTGTTCCGAGAAGGAGTGTTTATTGTTTAGTGGTATTTGGCATCGTTAGGGCTCATTCGAGCCCAACCCATGGAGTAGGAACCTTGAGGTTCCGAACTACGTTATATTTGTGTGTATTTGTGTTATTGTGTTTGTCATATTTAGTTTATGCTTTATATATATTCTGCTGCACATACTAACGAAGTGTAGAGATGAACACGATCAAAATCCAATGACGTACGACACGCTATTCACCCTCTCTAGCGATGTCCAATTCCCAACAGACATCATGGAATATTATCTTCAATGAGTAAAGTGTATCCTACTGCTCACCATGGATTTTGTTGTTATCACATGTCTTGTAATATGGTTATAGATACATGTGACAGACTTGCACTAGGATTGTTTTGGACAGCAGCAAGAGCAAATACAATTATACAATATGATCAAATAATACAGACTATGTCAGAGAGATATGCAGATGCTTATAGATGGCTGGAAAATATAGAACCTAACAAATGGGCCAATGCACATTTCTCTGGTAGAAGGTACTCAATGCTGACAACGAATTATTTTGAAAGCCTGAAGGCATTATTTAAGGACACTCGAGAACTCGCAATTACAAAACTAATAAACAATACACGCAGGAAGGTTGTACAATGATTTTATAATAGTTGGGAGGAAGTGTCTAATTTTACTGGGGTATTGACACCATTTGGTATGAAGGAAAGTGACATTAGGAGACAAAGAACTGGATCTTATGCAGTATTTCCACATAGCAGAATAGAAATGGAGGTACAAAGTTTAGGATCCTCCTATATAGTTGACATGGAAAGTCATAAATGTGATTGCGGTGATTTTCAAATTTCAGGATTTCCTTGCTCACATGCTATTATGGTGTGTTCTTATAGGAATATAGACCCATATCACTATTGTGAGCATTATTTCTTATTTGAAACTTGGAAAAGTACTTACATGGATCAAATTTATCCTTGTAGAAGCGAATAATATTGGCCAATGGTTGAACATGATTATATTATTTTATCGCCTCGTAGCCTTGTGCAACCTGGAAGAAGAAAGAAGGCGAGGTTCAAGTCGAAGTACACGGTAAAGGATAAAAATAAGTGTAGTAGATGCAAATAATTAGGTCACAATAAAAGATCCTAAAAAATGGCTCCACCAAGTTGAAACATATATTAGTTTGTTAATTTTGGTAGTAATGAAATTTTGTATGTATTTGACCCACAAGAAAAATGTTGGGATAAATATCATTGTGTCATATGTTCTTTAATATATATTTATAAACTAAATTGTGTTGATATGTTCTTCATATTGTATCGTCTGAAACTGGCTAATTGACCTAGAAAGCACAGAACCACTTGCTCCGAAGACCTATGTGCTCCGCTAGCACTCAATAATATGTTCATGACCTTGGAAATCATTGCGATACACCGTGTCGGGAGCAGCAATTTTTGTCACTCGTGCCCGACATGTTAAGTGTGCTCGAAAGAACATTTTGAATGCTACGATGACAATACCCGCTGGACGAAGCCACCAATGAGTTCTTAGGACTCAATCACTCATTCTGATAAAAAACTTCAAATTTTTTCAATTTAATAGGTCCATCAGCCAGTTTCAGTTGAAACCGATTGATGAACATAGAAAGCACGGAGCCACATGCTCCTAAGACCTATGTGCTCCACTAGAACTCAATAATACGTTCGTGACCTCGAAAATCATTGCGATACACCATGTCGGAAGCAGTGATTTTTTTCACTCGTGCCCGACATGTGAAGTGTGCTCGAAAGAAAATTTTGCTACGATGATGATACATATTGGACGAAGACACCAATGAGTTCCTAGGACCCAATCACTCATTTTTATATAAAACTTCCAATTTTTTCAATTTAATAGGTCCATCAGCCGATTTCGATCGAAACCGACTGATGGGCCTAGAAAGCATGGAACTACATGTTCCGAAGACCTATGTGCTCCGCTAGCACTCAATAATATATTTGTGACCTCGAAAATCATTACGATATACCATGTTAGGAGCAGTGATTTTTGCCACTCGTGCTCGACATGTAAAGTGTGCTCGAAAGAACATTTTGAATGCTACGAAGATGATACCCGCTAAATGAAGCCACCAATGAGTTCCTGGGACTCAGTCACTCATTCTGATATAACACTTTGACTTTCTTCAATTTAATATGTCCATCAGTTGGTTTTGGTCGAAACCAACTGATGGACCTAAAAAGCATAGAACCACATGCTGCGAAGACCTATGTGCTATGCTAGCACTCAATAATATGTTCGTGACCTTGTAAATCATTGCGATATACCATGTTAGGAGCAGTGATTTTTGCCACTCGTGCTCGACATGTGAAGTGTGCTCGAAAGAACATTTTGAATGCTACATCGATGATACCCGCTGGACGAAGCCACCAATGAGTTCCTGGGACTCAATCACTCATTCCGATATAAAACTTCGATTTTTTTTCAATTTAATAGGTCCATCAGTCAACTTCGGCCGAAACTGACTGATGGACCTAGAAAGCACGAAACCACATGCTTTGAAGACCTATGTGCTCTGCTAGCGCTCAATAATACATTTGTGACCTCGAAAATCATTGTGATACACCGTGCCGGGAGCAACAATTTTTGCCACTTGTGCTCGATATGTAAAGTGTGCTTGTAAGAACATTTTGAATGCTACAACGACGATACCCACTGGACAAAACCACCAATGAGTTCTCGGGACTCAATCACTCATTCTGATATAAAACTTTGAATTTTTTCAATTTAATAGGTCAATTAGCCTGTTTCGGTCGAAATCGACTGATGGACCTAGAAAGCACGGAACCACATGCTCCGAAGACTTATGTGCTCCACTAGCACTCAATAATACGTTCCTGACCTTGAAAATTATTGTGATACACCATTGAGTTCCTATGATGACAATACCCCACTTATCTCTCCCCCTTTGGCAAACACACAAAAAAGGTCATAGGGAGAAGGATACATTGATCTGACAACTCAAAAAGAATTTTAGAATTTGATTGAGCAATTTATAGGGTCCTCCCCCTGAATCCTTACACCTCGTTATCCGATACACCAATAATGTATTTCTAAAAATAGATGTCGATCTTGATTTTTGAATGAACCATATTGAGAGGCATGGAAAACTGCACTAGATAGACAAAATAAAATGATAGAAAGTTAAATACAGACAACTTTTCTGTAGAAGAAAAAAAATAAAAGCTATATAGCTGGTGAAGAAGGACCCGAAGAATCAGTCGCCAAGGATTGTAGGAGACTTAGAATTTCTATTTGTTGGTCCAAAATCTGCATCTATTTGGAAGATACTTCCGATAGATGTGAATCTATGGTCATCTGAAGCCCCTCAAATCTGGTGTCGATGGTCATCTGGAGCTCATCGAATCAAGTATCCACTGTCTCTGTGAACTCGACATAGTCTCTGCGTAAGCTATCTAGCTGCTCAAAAATGGAAGAATATGGTTTGTTAGCTAGAGCTGGTGGTTCTTCTTCTTCTTCTTCTTGTGCACCCATATCCCATCACTCACTGGCCTGGTGTCCATCCACCCAATCAACGCTCCTATAGACTTGGGACATGCCGACCAAGGAAAAATTGCACCACTTTATGATGTCAAAGTCAAACATTTGCTTGACTTTTCCCCTGCACTGTTGATCTATGGACTCTAACCAAAATGTAATGATATGTCCAAACGACATATAGATTTTCTTTTGGACAGGGACCATGAAGTGGACGATGCATTGAAAAATGTTTAGTACGACATTGAAATCTAGACAATTTTTCATAAGATGGAGGATGAGTAAATGATGGGATCTTACTTTAGCTTGCCCCCATGTGACAATGGGTAGTATGCAACCTACAATGACCTTGTACAAGACATTGTTGAGGGCAGCTAATGCCATGACAGGAAATAAATTTAATCGGGCTGACATGGTCTTCTAAAAAAGTAGTCATGAATGACATTTATAGAATAATTGTCAATAGGTTCTTGAATTCTCGGATAGCATTCAAGGGTTGACTGTGCCTCTCTACACTCTAAGAATGCCCTAACAATGTTAGAAGTAAATGAGATATCTCTTTTGGCTACCCTATGTTGATGCAGTGAGCATCACCCCTTAGTTTTAATGTATGAACCATAGTTAAAAGTTAGGATTCACTTGTATTCTAATATCAGTGTTAAGTGTGCAGGCTTAACAGGAAGTCCTAGTAGGTCATGTTGACTGGATACTAGGTAAGTATCTTGACAGATCAGGAGGACCAGACACCAGGTATGAAGTCCAGATGGGTCGCGTGGATCGGACATCTAGCATGAAGACCAGTTGGGTCAGGAGACCAGATAATTGGAAAAAAGTCCAGCTGGGTCAGGTAGACCAGACAGCTGGTGGAAGCCTTGGTGGGTCAGATCGGATGTCAAGAGTGGTAAGTCCGATAGGTAGCCAAGAGGTAAGCATCGAGTGAAGAGGTGAGGTTGAGTCCTCTATAGGGGGACAAAGCTAGGCGTCAATCCGATGAAAAGTCCGTGTGGGACGTAGTAGTAGAGATCGGGCAGTATTACTACTGCTATCATATTTAATATTATCTATTTGTGGTAATCCTGTTTTGCAGGGATTAGTCGACTGAATGGATTCTAGTCGACTGAAGTCCAGTCGACTGTATAAGGATCAGTCGATTGGATACCTATTTAGTAGGATCAGCTAGTAATCGATCGGAGATCGTGCGACATAGATGGAAAGGATTTCAGTCGATTGAACGATTTGAGTTGACTGAAGAGGCAAATTTTTCGATGCGGTGCCGAGCGACGTGGAGTCGACTGGAGAGTTCTCAGTCAACTAGAAGACCATGAATTCCTTATCGATGGGCTGATGTGGAGTCAACTGGAAGGCATTCTAGTCGACTGGACAAGGTTTATAAAATATATGCTCGACCAAATCTGAGAAGAAGATATGAACTACATCAAAGCGCTGCCGAAATTCTTGCTTGTCCACAAAAATTCTTACTCCATGAACAAGGTGATCTTTCAACACTCCGCGACTACCTCTTGATCCATTTAAGTGTCGGTATAAAGTTCTTGTATTTCATTAATTTATTTTTGCTTATTGTACTTAACTTCAAGAGTGGGTAGTATGTTACCCATCTCTATTCTTTGTAAAAAGTGAAACCCTCCGAAGTCGAGAGTTCTCGAGTCAGAGGGGATTTAATGAATTGCCCATCGAGGTAGCTCTTGGGAGAGCTACGAGCTGTGGACTAGCAACCCAATCAGGGTTATGAACCAAGTAAAATAAAAGTGTCATTATTTTCATTTCTGCTCCATACTCGCAATAGTTAAAATTATTCTAAATTAAAATAATTTTTTTAACCTCCGAGATTCACCCCCCTCTCTCGGAAAAATATGATCCTATAATTGGTATCAGAGCGGGGGCGCTCTGAGTTGGTGCAACGACCATCGTGAGCTTTAAATTATTTTTTGTAGCTTTAGAATAATTAGAATATTTTTTTTAGCTTTAGAACATTAAATATTTGTTAGATAATTTTTCTGCATTTGAAAAATCATTAATATATTTTTCTGTATTTAAAAAATCATTAGTATATTTTTTTATATTTAAAAAATCATTAATATATTTTTTGTATTTAAAAAACCATTAATATATTTTTTCTATATTTAAAAAATTACCATAATATTTTCTACATTTAAAAAATTATCTTAATATTTTTTTTACATATTTAGTTAATTAATTTTCTGCATATTTATTTAATTATTTTTATGCATATTTAGTTAATTAATTTTTTTGTATATTTATTTAATTAATTTTTATGTATATTTAGTTAATTAATTTTCTGAATATTTATTTAATTAATTTTTTGTATATTTAGTTAATTAATTTTTCTGGATATTTAGTTAATTAATTTTTCTACATATTTAGTTAATTAATTTTCTGTATTTAGTAAAATATTTATTAATTTTCTACATTTAGAAATGTATTTATTAATTTTCTACATTTAGAAAAATATTTATTAATTTTCTGAATTTTAGAATATTTTTTATTAATTTTCTGCATCTAAGAAAATCTTCATTAATTATTGCATTTAGAATATTTTTTTATTATTTAAACGACTTTAAGAATAATTCTGAATTTTAATCAAATTTAATAAGGTCACATTTAGAAGGTCTAAGTACTATTTTCCCTCCTCTATTTAACGGAGAGGATTTTTTCTCGTGGAAGAGGCGAATAGAGTGTTTTTTGAAACCGACCTAGAGGTGTGCTTTTCCATTAGGAAAGGATTTGTAGCTCCGGTAGACGACTCGGGTGAGTTGTTAGATCCGGAAAAATAGACCACAAACTTTAAGAAAAAGGCTCAAGTCGATTACAAGGCTTTAAACACCTTGCAATGCAGACTTAAAAATGATGAGCTTAATCGAGTTGGGCTGGTTCAAAATTCTAAAGAATTATGGGATAAATTAATTCTATTGCATGAACAGGCTAACTTGAGTCAACCCGAGAATGGTTTAGTTTTGATGGCAGGAATGAACAAAAAAGGAAAGAAATCCAAATCGAGGAGAAGAAAAAGAAAGAAAGCATCTAAGGAAAACTTGGAAAAGTCATCATTGGAAGAGTCAGGTGCGGAAATATCAATGACAAGCTTCGTAGCACTCACGGAGGCCGACGAGTTCGAAGCTGAATCAAGACATGAGTCCGAGTTCGAGTCTGAGAGAAGCCATGGATCCACATCCATTTTCGAAGGTTTTAACGAGGTAACTTCTACTCTAGAAGATAAATTGCACAATATTATTGCATGCTTAGGTAGGAAACTAGCCAAGTCCGAGAATCGAGTCAACTCGCTTCTTGAGGAAGTCCAAGTACTTAAGGAGCAAGTCAACTCGAAGACTTCGACTTGCCAAATTAAGAATAGAGACTCAACTCGAGTTGCAAATCTTGAGGAAGAGAACTCGGTCCTAAAAAGGTAAGTAGAAGATCTAACCGGATCATTGGAAAAGTTCATTTCAGGCTCCAAGTATCTCAACATAATGCTTGGGTCTCAATGAGCCGTGTACAACAAGTCCGGACTCAGATACAAGGCTAAGGATAGAAATAGATCATACATGTCCTTGTTTAATAGAAATGCTAAGGGTCGAGTCCAAGCTTGAGTTCCTAAGTCTAGCTTATTTAACCAAGTTGGACCAAATCAATTTTGAGTTCCCAAGAGTCAAGTTCACTTAGTGAACAAAACTCAATCTAGCTATAGTTAAAAACTTGCATGCTTTAGTTTGCTTTACTTGCTTAATTTAGAATGAACTAGATAGGAAACAAAGTAGTTTAAATTTGAACAACCTAGTACTAAGACGAAGTGAATTGATAGTAAGTTAGGGAAACTCTTCGAAGTGCATGTATAGGAAGTGGTTGTTGCTCCGATACTCAAGAAGGCCATGTGCCTCGCCATGACTTGGTGCACTAAGTCGAGTGGAACTGACCGAAGCTAACTCACTAAATATTTAACTAGTTATACCAAGGCTTAGTCTAAAGTGAATCAAGTACTTGATTCCTTCATTGACTTTGTCTAGGAAGTGGTCGTTGCTCCGATAACCAAGAAGGCCATGTGCCTCGCCACGACCATGGAAGTCAATTCTGAAAAAACTTACTTAACTAGCTCAAACCAAGCTTGAATCTAACACAAGTTTAAACACTTTGAAATTGCTCATTAAACTTAATTAAGATAAAAGAAATCCTAATCTCACAAAACCCATAGGAATAAGTGTATTGAAAACCTAGCTTGGGTGAGATGATTTAGAACTTAATTGTGATTAATTAGTTTAACTCAACCTAATAGATTTAAATAAAAATTAATAAAATTTACCTTAACAACTTACCTCAACTTAACTTAATTCAGCTCAACCTAATTTACTATACTTAAACTTAATTTATTAAACTAAACAAACATACTTAAATAAACAGATTCACTTAACTTAACAAACTGCTTAATAACTTGGCTTAAATTTAATTAAATTAAACCTAATTAAACTAGATTAAAAGAAACTTAGTTAACTCACTAAACGAAATGTAAATAACTTACTAAATTAAACTTAATCATCTAATCGATCCAACTAACTTAATCAAATCAAAACAATTAAGAAAATAAATGAAATTAACCTAATAAAATTTATTAAATCGAATTAAATATAAAAAAATCAATGAAAATTAAACACACTCGAATTTAGTCGACTGAATTGTTTTCAGTCAACTCTTTTCAGTCGATTCAACAAGAGTCGACTGAATCAGCTTCAGTTGCCTCTGAGTATCGGGAAGGTAAAACGTGACTTTAGTCGACTGAAATAAATTCAGTCGACTGAAATGAAACGGTAGATAAAGTTTAAGCGGTGAAGTAAATGGTAAAATTAATTACAGTTGACTAAAACAAGTTCAGTCGATTGGACTATTTCCAGTCGACTGGATTCTGTCTATAAGAACAGCGCCAAACCATGCCAAAAACAACCACAGCCACCACAAATCCATCGTGAAAACCCTAATTCTAGACTTCCGAAGCATTTAGGTCGTCATATTTCTTTAATATCATCCAAAATGCCAAGGTAATAACTCTAAAACTTTACTTTCAATTATTTTCAATAAATATTGAATATTTGTAATTCAATTAGGGGTAAAAGAAGCTGTTGAGATTGAGTCATCGACTCCATGCTTAGATATTAGGTTCCCCACTAAGGGGCATAGGATTAGATTTGAGAACACCATTTGTATTCCTATGCCTACCAGATACATTAGTAAATCGTATTTTAGTAATGCATGCATGCTTAGTATGGAGGTCATATCACACTATGGATTAGAAAAACTAGTTTATTGCAAAAACTCTATTAACATAGACTTATGTGCAGAGTTTTTTTAATAATTTTAGTAAAATTGATGGCATTCCATATTCTACTAGAGTACCGGGTAAGGACTTTGCTTTTACCCCCTCTATGTTGAGAGAGCATTTAGACATGCCCTATTGTATGTTTTCCATCCATGGAGTTACCGTACAGTGACCCCTACTCTCATATTACATTAGATAGCATACATATGCATCTTTTTGGTGAGGAAAGAACTCCATCTGTGAGTATCTTTAGTTCTACTAGACTCAGAGTACAAGACTATGCCCTGTATCGAGTTATAGTGAATTGCATTCCGCCACTCACCACTAGGGACATCGCCATGCATTGCCCTTGTCACTCATTTTTTACTTTATGGACTTAAGTCATAGGTTAGATATAGATATTAGCTTACAGATGTTTCATTCCATTATTTACCATTCTAGGTCAGTCACCATCAGGAAGTCTCATTTGCCTTACTCCATGTCATCACATCCCTTTTAGTTGCATTAGGATTTGATTTTACCACAAGTAATATCAAACAACTTATTGAGTACAACATGATAGGGTCTAGGCAATTTGGTTTAGCAAAAATAGGTTTAGATGAAAATAATATCCTTGCATGGAAGAGAGATGACCCTCATCCCCAACCCCAGCCTGAACCGGAGCAGGAGCATGAGCCAGAGATTGATCCCGACCACTACTCCGAGTCCGAGCATTAGGAAGCCCTAGGATTTGACAGTCTATCACCATTTCTTGGGATTCCAACACCTTCTACCATAGCAGAGAGATTATCTAGGTTGGAGGATGCGATGCAGCGCTAGGTGTTGGACTATCCGAGCTGCAAAACCCACATTTTGCATTGCGGAAACCCCAGAAGTCGGCCATGGATCCGTGCGAAGGTAAATAAAAATACATGTATGTGTTAAAAAACTTTAGATCTACTCTAGATCTACATGTTAAGAGTTTACCCTTGAAGTGAAGCCCTTCGCTTATCCCGCTCATCCAAACAGATTGCCGAAACTCGAGAGTGTCAAGTGTACACTCCTCTATTGGTATCCACACGAACAATAGGTGGAGAAAAGACAACTAAGAGTGTGCTAGCACTCCTTGAAGTCCACGACAAGATGAGGAAGTGAAGGGAGAGAGCTTGAGGGAAGAACCAAGGAAGAAGATGATGAAGTTACACCAATTAACTTCCCACTCATAACCCACATCAAGAGTAGCCGGCCACTTCATGGAAAGGGGGGGGGGGGGGGGTTACATGCATGCATGTAACACCAAGAGCCAATGGCTCTTGGTCTCCCTCATGAGGTGGCACCCCGTGATGTGTCAATGATAATTTAGAACATCATCATTGGCCGACCCCCATGCCAAGTCACCATGACATGGCAATTTGTCAAGTCAAAATTGACCATTCATCTTCCCTCTCAAGTCAAGTCAAACTTGACCTATTATCTCCCATGGTTGATCAAATCCAACCACTTGATTCAAGCCAATTTGATTTAATGAATCTCTATTCATTATTTTAAATTGACTCAATGAATCAAATCTAAATTAGACTCATTCAACACTTGAATCTAATTGAGTCTAACTCAATTAGTCTAATTTGGATTACTCTTAATCCAATTTGGTTCATCCCATGAACCTAATCCTCATGGTTCATCATATGAACTCAATCTTTATCTAATTGCCCTTTGTGTGTAACCTTATAGGTTCTTGTAACGTTGGCAATGCTCCTAAACTGATTTAGGAACATAAGCAATGAGCGATATCTAGCAACACATCATTGCTACCCAAGTTATAAGAATGTTGAGATCCAACATCACCTTTGTGACTATTAATTGTGACTCTCACAATATGTGACAATGTCCCTCTATCCATGACATCTAGATTGACCAATTGAGGTATAGACTGTGTCATCCTCGGTACAATCTATATCTTGAATTCCAAGTAGACTCACTCTAATCAAATGAGCTCAATATCTCATATTGACTCATTTGGGCATGACCATGCACTGTGTGGTCTCACTCTATCAAGAATAATGAAGTCACTCCCGTCATATAGGAGGGATAGATCCCATCTATATCACTCACATCCCTCTGCATAATTTGTTACATACCCAGTAATCGCCTTTATAGTCCACCCATTTACGGGTGACGTTTGACGAAACCAAAGTATGCAACTCCATATGTAGGGAACCATGGTGACTTCAGGTTCAAGGACTAATAGTCACATGAGAAAGTATATGACACTCATATAATGATCCATGATACTTTTTCATAGTAGGTCATTCAGTATACATTCTCCAATGCATACCCATGTGTCAACTTGATATCTCATATCCATGATGTTAGTAATATATGAGAGATGTCCTAAGGCAATCGCCTTATGTATGAACCATTTATATGATAAATGATGATTCACTATTTGAGTATACATATTTTATGTATTTGATTGGATCTTAAACTCATTTACTGAATGTCCACGATACGATTCACAGCATGAGAGAATTTGTGATTGGATCACAACTAGTGAGTATCTCTACATGTGTAATTGTGATGTATCGGAATTATCCTAGTCGATGAATTGATGGATTTGGACACCATCAATTCGTCGAGACTAGCACGAGGTATACTCCTTGGTGTATCCAAGCGATTCTCACTAGCCGGAGACATTGTGATGTCCGGAGTTAATCGTGGATGCTAGTTATGGTAACTAGTTCATTGAGTGACCAGTAAGACTTCATATGGTTCTCTGCATATATAGATATGTCAATGAAGTTCTTCTGTGGCTTAAGTGCGATGTTCCTTTGACTTGCGGTATTCAAGTCATCTTGATCATGGAGACTTATGCTTTGACATCTTAAGCAAACATCTCTAAGGAGATGTGGACCGGATGATTGGGTATAAGTCGAAGTGATCGAAGGTGTTTGAATAGCCTATAAAGGATTCACCACTCCTTGCGAGGAGATGTATACCCATGGCCTCTCGTCGGATTGTTACTAAAGTCTTTGGCCAAAGCATTACATGTTTAGAGTAAGGTACTCTTCGATACATGTGGAGTAACAGGAATCCGTAGGACGAGGAAATGATACTTGGGCTAGGTGTGACGTAGTCAGCCTAGTGGGGACTGACACTATAGACCATGTCCTGAACCAAGTGGGTATAAGATGAGTGAAGGGAATGGGGCACGATTCATTCGAGCTACTGAAGGGTTTCAGAAATAGTTCGGGATCAACCGTTGATCTTTTCGGTTAATTGGGGATCATGATGTACTACTAGGTGCCACTCATGATCGTTCTATAATTAATGGTTAATTATAGACGGCCAACATAAACCGAGAACCTATTTGGTCACACGCACAATGAGCGTAATCCAAAGGATTTAAAACGAGCTTGAGAATGGGATTCTCAGACCGAGAGAAACTAGGTTTGGTTGGACCAAACATAAAGCGAGCATGAAATCGTTTCAGTCGCAATGGAAGCGTGGATGGGCTGCGTCTTATGAAGACGTAATGGATGGACCAAAATGGTTTGGTTCTAATCCAATGGATAAGAATAAACCAAAGGGTTTGGTTTATTTTAAACGAATGAACCAAAAGTTGGTTCGGTTCGTTTTAACTTAAAATAAACCATCATGGTTTGGTTTATTTTAACTTATCTTAATGGAGCGGGTTAACGGGCTTTATGGATATGATCCATTAACCATTAAGAGAATTAGTTCTCTATAAAATAGGGCTTAAACCCTAATCCCAAAACCCAAATCAAGTTGTTGCCGCCCACCCCTTGTTGGTGAATTCGGCGCCCAACCCTAAGTGCCGCCGCCCAGCCTTTGTGCCGCCGTCCAAGTCATTGCCGGCGACCAAGCTTCAGCCGGTGAACACTCCGGCGAGCCTCCGGTGATCCCCTATAGGTTTGGCATCAAGGTGAGGTTTTTCTCTCCTTGTTTTGGCCGGCGCCTACTCCTCCACCAAGCTGTCCAGTTTTCTGGACAGCTTCTTCTCCTCTCGTCGGAGCGTCGTTTGGACGACGGTTAGTGCTCCGACAGCGGCTAACATACCGGGGATTTGATCTCCGGTAATCCTCTGAGGTGGAGGACGAAGGATTCGTCAATCGGTTGACGAATACCTCTCTGGAGAAGCGAGTCTTGAGGACTTATTTTTAGGTCCGAATTTGGATTCGGATCGTGATCATCTCTCGATCACGTCGTCTTCAACACGAGGCTAGTAACCCGTACGAAGACGAAGCTCGTGGCTTGGCGAAGTCATCCCGAGGAGCTCGGCGTGGATACGGATAGAGACGATTCTTACGAGGATCATTCCGGTTGATGCCGTTCCCGCTACACGTCATACGAAAGGTATAACGTAGTTTAATTTCCTTTTATTGCAAATTTTAATTTACGGTTATGTCTACACTTGTTGTAATATGCATGCGTGTGTTGTGTGTGTTGTAATAAATATAGATTTATTATTTTTAATTGCTTCCGCTGTGCTCATGTTTACGAAACATGATCGAACACACACACGCCGCGGTGTCGGAAACCCAACACATGACTTGTGAGATTAAGTCATCGAGTTGACCTACATGCTAGTCTCTACGCATTAACATTATCCCTGAATGTTAATACTTGACTAGGAATGATTAAGAGTAGTGTTCTCTATATCATCTTATTATCGATTTAACCAATCGATTGATGTAGATAAGAACCTTCTACTCAAGGACGTTATTATACTTAGTTATTTTGCACCAATACAAGTAAATATAATAACCATGCCTTTATAAATAGGAATATGATAAATAAAGGCCATACAACAATCATCACATGATTGACTCTAGGACTTTCACTAACAATCTCCCACTAGCACTAGTGCCAATCACCGTAGTATCTAATACCCAATGACCTTGTGTGACCATCATGCTTTTTCTATGCCAAAGCCTTGGTCAAGGGATCTGCGATGTTAGCCTCTGTGGGTACTCTGCAAATCTTCACATCTCCTCTATCGATAATCTCTCGAATGAGATGGAAGCGTTGTAGTATGTGTTTGGTCCGCTGGTGTGAGTGAGGTTCCTTAGCCTGCACAATCGCTCCATTATTGTCACAATAGAGCTCTATAGGATCTGCTATGCTAGGAACCACCCCAAGCTCATTAATGAACTTGCGGATCCAAACTGCCTCCTTTACTGCCTCTGATACAGCGATATACTTGGCTTCTGTTGTAGAATCAACAACTGTATCCTGCTTCGAACTCTTCAAGCTCACAGCGCCACCATTCAAGTAAAACACGAACCCTGACTGTGATCTATAATCATCATGGTCAGTTTGGAAGCTGGCATTGTTGTAACCCGTTTTAGCTAGCTCCTCATCGCCTCCAAATATCAAAAAATATTCTTTAGTCCTTTTCAAGTACTTAAGAATATTCTTGATTGCTATCCAGTGACGCTCACCTAGATCTGACTGGTATCTACTCGTCATGTTCAAAGCATACGAGACATCAGGATGAGTACACAACATGGCGTACATGATAGATCCTATAGCAGATGCATAAGGGATCTTATCCATGCGGTCTCTCTCCTCTCTAGAAGAGGGACTTTGAGTCTTCGAAAGACTCAAACCATGTGACATCGACAGAAGTCCCTTCTTGGAATTCTGCATGGCAAACCGTAGTAATACCGTGTCAATATATGTACTCTGACTTAGGCCAAGCAATCTCTTAGATCTATCTCTATAGATCTTAATGCCTAGAATATAGTGTAGGGGATCGGATGGCCGGCTAGAGGGGGGTGAATAGCCCTCGTTCGTTGGTTATCGGAATTTGCTCGTCTACAATTAGATTAGCGCAAGCGGAAACAACAATACAAGCAAATTAAACAAATAAAGACAAAGCAAAGAAAATAGACAATGCTAACACAATGTCGTAACGTGGTTCACGGCTACGCCGCTAATCCACGATCCGATTCGTCCACGGTGAATCACTCCGCCAAAACCAATCACTATCGGTCTCTCCTTTGCACAAAGCTAGGTGGAGGTAACCTTTACAACCAAGATCACTCTTCTTACAATAGGATTGAAGTAAAGACAAGTAAGAAGAGTTTAGAGCTTGTGGGGCACTAGGAAGATTGTTTGGAACTTAAGCATTAGCCTCTCAAAGGCTCACACCCTCTCTTTTTATAGAGAGGGCTGTTTTCTTCCCGTTGGCCGCCATCGATCATTGCCGCCCATGGCGATCATTGCCAATCCTACAACGGCCTCCGAACAGGTCGGATCCCGACCTTTTTTGTCCAACGGAACTCTTGGCGATCGTCGATGGACCTCACCGGATCATTGACCCGTATCGTACGATCGGCCTGCCGGCTACGAGCGGTTCGTGGCTAAAACCCTATTGACTCATCGCTGGTCTTGGCGATCGGCTAACGTATGGCGATCGGCCGCCACAAACCGATCGATCGTATACCGGTCGAGCTACACTCGACTCGGAAGCGATCATTGCCATTCCATGGCGGATGATCGTGTCGAAAACCCATCCGACACTTGGCCAAATGGCCAAGTTTCACCTAAGAGCTACCCTCCCGGGTTACAATCGCTCACTCATCTCTCGGAGTCCTTCACCTTGAAGTTCTCTTCGTTCTCGCCACGTCCTAAGCGAGATCGAGCGCCGCGGCTCTGCAATGCTCCTTCGCGTCTCTTGCCTCGAAGTCTACTTCCTCGGCTTCACTCCAAGCTTCGTCCCGTGGTCCCTCGGATGCTCCAAGCGCCGCCGCAAAGCTATCCTTCACCGACTCAAGGCACGAGTCATGAGATGTGAAACTCGCCACGGCTCCATGTGCGAATTACTAAGTCCTGCACGACTTCAACGCACATATCAAATCAACATAACACACTAACTTAAACCCTTTGCCACACCATCAAAACCATATTACGGCAAGAGATTGCCCTAACATATAGGTTGCTTCACCTAAGTCCTTCATTGAGAAGCACGCCCCCAGCCAAGTCTTCACAGATTGTAGCGAAGGGATGTCATTCCCAATGAGTAGTATGTCATCCACACAAAACACAAGGAAGACAACTGTGTTCCCATTAACCCACTTGTAGACACAAAGTTCATCTTCATTATTGATGAAACCAAACTGTTTGATTGCATCATCGAATCGAAGATTCTAGCCCCGAGAAACTTGCTTCAGCCCATAAATGGACCTTTGCAACTTGCATACCTTCCCAGTATGCTGTGAATCTACAAAACCCTCAGGCTGTGTCATGTACACATCCTCGAGCAATTTTCCATTCAGAAATGCGGTTTTGACATCCATCTGCCAGATCTCATAATCATGGTACGTTGCAATATCAAGCATAATCCGAATGGACTTAAACATCGCCACTGGAGAAAAGGTTTCATCATAGTCAATACCATGAATTTGCTTGAAACCTTTAGCCACCAATCGACCCTTATAGGTATGCGTAAGTCAATCTATGTTAGTCTTTCTCTTAAAGACCCACTTACACCCAATGGGTTTGACACCTTCAGGTGGATCAACCAAAGTCCATACTTGGTTGGTGTACATGGATTCCATCTCGAATCTCATGGAGTCTAGCCATTTCTCAAAATTTGGGCTCATCACAGCTTCCTGATAGAAGGTAGGCTCATTCTTAATGAGCATAACATCATCATGGTCAGACAAGAGAAATGAGTATTTTTCATGCTGATGACGTACCCTATCAGACCTGTGAAGAGGTAGGTCTACCTGAACAGGTTGTTGTTCCACAACTCTTTGTGCAACGATCTCATCACCCACAACACTTTGTGGTTCATGTTCAACCTCCATCAAGGCCTCAATGCTATGGTCCTTATCTTAAATTTCTTCAAGATCGAATGTACTCCCACTAGTTTTTCTAGAAACAAAATCCCTTTCTAGAAATACCCCAGTCTTTGCCACAAACACTTTGTGTTTACTGGGAATGTAGAAGTTATATCCCTTCATTTCCTTGGGATATCCAACAAAATAGCACTTATCGGATTTGGGTCACAGTTTGTTTGAGACTTGACGTCGAACGTAAGCCTCACAATCCCAAATCCTCATGAAAGACATCTTGGGATTTCTCCCTGTCCATATCGTATATGGTGTCTTTATCACAACCTTGGATGGTACACAGTTAAGTGTGAAGGTTGTTTTGTCTAGAGCATATCCCCAAAAGGATATAGAAAGATCTGTGTGACTCATCATAGATCGTACCATATATAATATGGTACGATTCCTCCTTTCGGATACACCATTCCACTGTGGTGTTCCAGGAGGAGTGAGTTGGGATAGAATCCCACACTCAACTAGATAGTCACGAAACTCATGGCTAAGGTATTCACCACCTCGATCTGATCGAAGTATCTTAATACTCTTGCCAAGTTGGTTTTGTACTTCATTCTTGAATTCTTTGAACTTTTCAAAGGATTCTGATTTATGTGTCATCAGATACACATAACCATATCTACTGAAGTCATCAGTAAATATAATGAAGTACCTGTAACCACCTCTAGCAGCAACATTGAAAGGGCCGCATACATCACTATGTATAAGTCCTAACAAGTTTATTTCTCTCTCGCTGTGCCCACTAAAGGGAGTCTTGGTCATCTTGCCTAGAAGGCAAGACTTGCATGTCTCATATGATTCAAAATCAAATGAGTCCAGCAACCCATCCTTATGGAGCTGGGATAAGCGACTCTTATTTATGTGACCTAAGCGACAATGCCAGAGATAGGTTTGGTTCAACTCATTTGACTCGAACCTTTTGGCACTTATATTATAAATGAGGTTCTCTAAGTCTAGAATGTAGAGTCCGTTCATTAGAGGTGCACTACAATAGAACATATCATTTAAATAAAATGAACAACATTTGTTCTTTATTATAAATGAAAATCCTTTCTTGTCCAAACAAGAAACCAAAATTATGTTCTTAGTCAAAGCAGACACATAACAACATTCATCCAACTCTAGTATAAGCCCAAAGGGCAGAGATAGAAAATAAGTTCCTACAGCAACAACAACAACTCTTGCTCCATTGCCTACTCATAGGTCCACCTCGCCCTTTGTCAATGCCCTGCTATTTCTCAACGCCTGCACATTGGTACAAATGCGAGATGCACATCCGGTATCTAATACCCATGATGAAGAAATAGAAAGATTGACTTCTATAACATTTATACCTGAAGTAAAAGTCTCACTTCTCTTCTTCTTAAGATCTTCCAGGTATGCTTTGCAATTACACTTCCAGTGTCCAACTTCCTAGTAGTGGAAGCAAGTCCCTTCTTTGACCATCCCTTCTTTTGGTTTTAGTTCTTTGCCTTTGCCCTTGGCTTGGGACTTTCCCTTACCTTTAGGCTTGCCCTTGCCTTTCTTCTTTTGCACCGTCAAAATGGAGTCAGATTTTCCCTTCTTAAGGTTGAGCTCAGTAGTTCTCAACATGCTGAGCATCTCAGACAGTGGCTTATCAATTTTATTCATGTTGTAATTCATGACAAATTGATTGTAGCTTTGTGGCAAAGATTGCAAGATCAAGTCAGTGGCCAACTCTTGGCCAAGTGGGAATCCCAACCTTTGTATGTTTTCTATGTACCCAATCATCTTGAGTATATATGGACCTACGGGAGTCCCATCTTGCATCTTGGACTGAAACAATGATTTAGATATCTCATATCTCTCGTGCCTTGCTTGTCCTTGATATAGTTGACGAAGATGTTCAACCATATCATAAGCATTCATGAACTCGTGTTGCTTCTGAAGCTCAGAGTTCATGGTCGTGAGCATGAGACATGACACATCTAATGCATCATCTTGATGCTTCTTTTAAGCATCACGATCAGTTCATGAGGCAGTGGAAGGAGGTGCCTTCGAAATGCGCTGCTCTAGGACGTACAGTTTCCTTTCTTGGGTGAGAACGATTCTCAGGTTCCTGTACCAGTTTAGAAAAATAGCTCCATTGAGCTTGTCCTTCTCAAGGATAGAACGCAGGGAGAGAGTGTTCATGTTTGTCGACATGGTAATCTACAATATACACAATGTAGAAAATTAATATCATATTCCATTTATTATTTAATTAGGCCTTTAATCAAATGATGCTCCCACTGAATTATAGGACTTTTGTAGAATCGAGTCATGGATGTGGTCAAACCACATTACTAGATTAATACAAACATGCTATAATTCTTGCGGGACAAGATCCACATCATACCAGGCCTTGAGTTAGCTTTGGCTAAATCGCCCAAGACTTAGTATGATCGGTAGATAACACATTACCAATTACATCTCTATGCAACTCTTGTTTATAGGATCAAGATCCACATTTACAAAAGACCTTGAGTTAGCTTTGGCTAAATTGCCCAAGATTTAGTGTACATGTGATCTTATCCTATCTTTCCAACGGTTGGAATATGCCTATAGTTTTACTCGATCCAATTGAGTTAACTAGTTTTACTCAATCTAATTGAGCTTACTCTCACCCAAGATGTGATAGGCGGGACCAAGATTGTCCCTCCGCACCCTACCAAGATAATATGCATTGCTCTGCTTTGGCAGATTCAACAACAACAAATGATCGAGATAGTGATGGGTATCAAAACTTGGTAGGCATTTTTGAGTTGATTCGATTAAGATCTAATCTAATCGTGAATGTGTATCATATAAGCATCAAGGCCTTTATTACCCTACACTAGCATGCATCACATACATACAAGCAATATACTAGCATGCATCATATACTTACAAACAAAATATTCTAGCATGCATCATATACATACAAGAAAAATTTACTAGCATGCATCACATACATACAAGCAAAACAAATATATATATATATATATATATATATATATATATATATAGATATATATATATATATATATATATATATATATATATAAATTAATTGTGATGTGGTCATGGCCCTACTATGATCTTCTCAAGCCAATGAGAAGATCTCTCCGAAACGGCGAGTTCTCGCTTTAGGTTTTTGGGATAGCGACTTAAGTCACTGTAAGATCAAGTAGGGAAACTCGCAAAGTTTATTTTTGTGAGTAGGGGCACTGCCCCTATCCCCGAAAGGGGCCTTGTCTCGTGATCGCGCCCGGAAACCACTTAGCGGGACCGTTACAGAGAGGTGACTCATAAAATTGAAAAAAATAGGAAAAATTATAAAAATTTCTGTAATATACATAATTTAGAATTATGTATAATTCTGTAATGGTCATGGCCCAAGAACCCCAATATGATTGGATGATAAATGTGTTGTAATTCATAATACTACTGCGTCTTGCTTTTGTGTGTCAGTATGTTGTATAGGGTATGCGACCTGCGCGTCGTGCCTCTTATTTTAAAATTCTAGTTGTAAATAGTTTTAGACTTGAATATAACTCAAGTTTCATGTTTGTAATGTACAAAATGGAGCGGTGGAAGGTCCACTAGTAGACGGAGTTACGAGGAGGGTGCCGACGACACATGGCGATCAAAGGAGGCGCTTGGAGAAGCCGCTAACCCTAGGTTGACCGTCCGATCTTCTTATTGGCTTTAGAAGATTGTAGTAGGGCCATGACAACATCACAATTAATTTATATATATATATATATATATATATATATATATATATATATATATATGTTTTTTCTTGGATGTATGTGATGCATGGTAGTAAATTTTGCTTGTATGTATATGATGCATGTGTAGGGATGTATACTGAAAATTCTATCTTTTGTATGAACATCTTTATTTTTGAAATAAGAATCACATGATCATTGTTTGTATATTTATATGATTATGCAATATTGTCTAATACATTACATTGTAGATAATATGGTGTGTGGTGTCACACGGGAGATCATGTTATCGGCCCCTTGTAAAGTATAAGTGAAGGCTCACAACCGAGATGGCTTTGGACAAACCATCGGAATGGTTGAAGTGTGATTTGATATTGGTTTGTCTTGACCATAGAATCATACTAGTGCACTTTGGGTGTATTGAGCAGGACCAACTTAGAGGTGATTCGATTTATTGTTGACTACATAATCGAATCGGACCTCATATATTATTATGTACATGCTCTTAATCCCGATATAATAACGAGCACATATACTTAGTAGTCATCTCTTTGATTTACCAATGGGTGAGATTTATAGATTAAATCGATAGGCTCGGTAAGTTGGGAGATGATATTATTTATATGGTGTGCCGTTGATTATAGGAGGAAACCGTGTCCTATATATTAGGATGATGATGTCCCCTTGAGGATCTCATAAGGTTCATCATGTAAACCCTGCAGGTGGACTTGGTCTGACATGATGAAAAGGTTGAGTGGTACTACTCAAGGAGTTAGATGTCGATTAATTAATGGTCAGTAAATTAATTAATCGACGGACATTCGAGATCTTAAATACGGGGAGAAAATGTACAAATAATATATGGAGCCCATATTATCATATGGGGGTTGGTGAGGTAGATCAATGATGATCCTTTAGTGGATTGGATCATCATTAGTGGATCGGACTTTATGTGGGCTTGATCCATGGGTGGCCAAGATCCAACTCCTCCTCATGGTCCCTAATGTAGCCTATTAACACCTCATGAAGATTTGATCCAATGGATAGAAATAAAACTCTAGATCCAAAGGTAGAGATTAAATCTCTAGATCCGATGGTTGAGATTAAATCTCTAGATCCGACGATTGAGATTAAATCCCTAGAACCAATGGAGGAGATTAAATCATGGCTTGATCCCAACTCTATAAATAGAGATCATGAAGTGGGCGGCAAGAAGGGCATGGCTTAAGGGGATTAGGGTTTGCTTCCTTTGGAGGCTAGGAATCCTAGTTGGTTTAGGATTAGGTTTGGGTGGCTAGGGTTTTGGGAGCTATGGGTGGGCGGCAA
Source organism: Wurfbainia villosa (assembly GCA_025175895.1). NCBI lineage: Eukaryota > Viridiplantae > Streptophyta > Magnoliopsida > Zingiberales > Zingiberaceae > Wurfbainia > Wurfbainia villosa. Next base: position 27,518,855 of record CM045992.1, on the reverse strand, counting down.
CTCAAGGAGGAGTTTTTCTTCTTCCTCCTAAGGTGTGGCCGGTTCCTTCCATCTTCCCTCTACCTTGGCTTGTGCTCATCCTAATCTTCTTCCCCACTTCCATGGCCGGCCATAAGGAGAGCAAGGATAAGGGTTTGGAGGCTTAGGGTTTAGGAGGCTTGGGTGGCACCAAATAAGGAAGTAGTTTGCTTTCTTCTTCCTCTCCTTTGGTGGCCAGCACCCACAGCCCTTTCCCAGCCCTTGGCCGGCATCCAAATACCCCTTCTCCTTCTTCTTAGGTGGTGGAAACAAGATATAGGGATTTCCCTTGGTGTCTTGGCCGGTTTCCACCATTATCTCCTTCTCCTTGTTGGCCGGTGGCAAGCATTCTCCTTGTTGCTTGTTGGATGGCTATAGGAAGGAGAAGAGCTTTGTTTCTATTCTTCCTCTTGCTTTGGAAGAGCAAGGAAGGAAGATTTTCGATCTAGGAGCTTCGACTTTTGGTAGAGCGTCGCCCACACGACGTCCGAAAGGAGGAAGGACATACATTAGAAGATCGAGAGGTATATCGATTCTCTAATCTTTATATGTTACATATTTGTATTTGTTTTTCAACTATGAGCATGATATAAATCTGTAAATGGCTAAATAATACTTGGATCCTGAGCATAAACACGAAAACCGGTGATCTGAACATCGTCTATTCCGCGGCTACTCATAGAATAGAGGATGGTCGCTTGAACAACTAGTTTGTTCAAGTGACCTCTCTAAACGAATAGCACGACGATGACTTGGTGGTTTGGGCAATCCCTTTTGTCTAGGATTAAATTTTTTAATCCGAGGACATCGAAGGGATCGCCATGGACAAGCTACCAAGGTGAAGTGGGAAGCGAAGTTTCCCCTCACGGACTCGATAAGCAAAAACCCCTCCAATTGGTATCAGAGCCAAGGTTTCCGGTTTTGTGTGTTTAGGATTCGGTTAATTTTTATGCACTTTTTCATATATTATATGTGCCGGATAATAGTAGGATATGTGTAGTTTAACTCTTTGGTTGCAGGCATAAGATCCGACTATTATGGCCATATATGTGTATGTGACTGTATGTGTGTAAATATTTATTTTGTTGAATCCTCGGGGTTGACGAGGCTAGTATTTAATTTTGTAAATTAGATATGACATTGTTTAGCCACTCTTTATTTTATTTTACTTTCGATCTAGATTTCATGTACACTTCCTCGTGGAGTATAGGATCGATGGATGTAAATTAAAATAGGTTTTAGTCTCGGCTCGGATATCCGGATGGCTCGTACATGGCATAGGAGGAGCGAATGAGATGGCGATGCGACGAGAGACATATTGAAGACAAAAGCCATAATAGTTGGAAAATAATTTATTTTTCATATTTATTGCCTTTTTGTTTGATATGCATGTCGTAGGCTAGAAAATTCCTCATTTTCAAATTACTAAGTGGGAGAGGGATATTTTTATAAATTCCCATGACCTCCATTACGATTTGACAAGTGATGCAAACAAACTTGCGCGTCATCTCTGAGTGCCTTCCTCCATATCGGATGGGTTTGTTTGCGGATCACAAGGTCAAATATGGTTATAGGGAATTATCAAGGAGCGTGTGTACTTTCCCATCGTAAGGCACATAACCCGAGATAATTAACTTGGTACTAAGTAATGGTGAACAGTTAGATACAAATATAAGTATCCTCCCCATCAGAGTCACTGCTTTTATTTGTAGGGCCGAAGAGAAACCAACTATTAATTTTACTTGTCAAAAAGTTAGGTTGACAAGATAGTAAAATTAATGGGTAAAACCTTCTCTTACAAATGTAGAATTCATATACGTCCATACTATCGTGGCATATGATATTCTCGGTGTTTTGAGGTGTTGGTTGACTTTGAAATTTTATTGTTTGAGGAATCAATAATTTTTTGAAATCTACAGTAATGATCTATGTGATTCTTAGGATTTTCAAAAATGACTTTTAGTCCACTTACTATGATACTAAAGGAAATAAACTTACTGTACCCAAATAATGTTGATTGGAAAAGAATCTAGATATTGTCTTATCTGCTAAGGAGTACAAGTATGCACTCTTCGAAGAGTGTCCTCAAGCCATTGTTGCTAAAAAAGGTTTCTACTTCTAAGCCGAAAGGCAAGAAGAAGGAGAAACAAGGTAGAGCAAAGGTGGTGGGAGGATCTCAGGGAGGAGTAAAGAAGCCGAAAGGCAAATACTTCATTTGTAAGCAGGATGGACATTGGAAGAAGGACTGTCCCAATCTGAAGCGGAATAAAGGTATATCCTTTGGACTAGTCGTTGAAACATGATTAGCGGTGTTATCTACCGAAACCTGGTGTGTAGATACGGGAGCCACTTATCATGTCTGCAACACTTTGCAGGGGTTCCAGGAAACCCGACGACTAGCTAAAGGGAAGATTACCATTGACTTGGGCAATGCCATGAAGGTGGCAATTGCAGTGAGAGATGTTCATTTATCTTTTGAGAAAAATAAACTTTTGGTTCTTAAGAATTGCCTTTATGTACCCTTTTTTAGAAAGAATTTAATTTCAGTTTCTAAATTGTTTATGGATGGATATTCTATTTCTTTTAATGACAGAGTTGTTATAAGAAGGAATAGGGACATTATCTATTCGGGTGCATTGATAGGAAATTTGTACACACTTGAACCAAAACCTCCCACGATGCAAATTGAAGTTAATAACTCATCTTCTAATTCCAATAAGAGAAAAGAACCTTCAAAGATGAACCAAACATATCTTTGGCATCTTAGGCTTGGTCACATTAACCTAAGCAGAATTCAAAGGTTGATAGCTGATGGACCTTTGGGTTCATTAGTGGCGGAGGACCTCCCAACCTACGAATCTTGCTTGGAGGGTAAAATGACCAAGAGGCCTTTTAAGGCCAAGTGGTATAGAGCCAAAGATGTGTTAGAATTGGTTCATTCTGATTTGTGTGGTCCTATGTCTATCCAGGCTAGAGGTGGTTTTGAGTATTTCGTCTCTTTTATAGACGATTACTCAAGATATGGATACATTTACCTGATGCGCCGCAAGTCTGAATGCTTTGACAAGTTCAAAGAATTCAAGGCTGATGTGGAGAAATGTCAAGGTAAAAGTATCAAGACACTACAATCTGATCATGGTGGTGAGTACCTCTTGGGAGAGTTTAGGAACTACTTATCAGAGGCTGGGATTCAATCCGAATTGACTGCACCTGGCACAACCTAGCAGAACAGTGTAGCAGAGCGAAGGAATAAGACTCTTATGGAGATGGTTAGATCGATGATGAGTTATTCTGAGTTGCCAGATTCATTCTAGGGTATGCTCTAGATATGGCAGTGTACATTCTGAACTTGGTTCCATCTAAATCAGTGCCTTCTACTCCCATAGAATTGTAGACTAGGAGAAAGCCTAGTCTAAGACATATTCGGCTATGGGGGAGTCCAACACATGTGCTGAAGGCAGATGCTGGTAAGTTGGAACCTCGTACAGAAGTATGCATGTTCGTTGGCTATCCCAGGGGAACGAAGGGTGGATTGTTTTATAGTCCTAGAGATCAGAGGGTGATCGTTAGCACGAATGCCAGATTTCTAGAGGAAGACTATGTGATGAGCCACAAGCCAAGAGTAAAATTGTTCTGGAGGAGTTAAAAGGGGAAGTCACTTCTTTAGTACCACCGGTACAAGAGGATATACCACATGTCACTGCACCACATGTCACAGAGGATACACAGGTGATACCTCGTCGTAGTGGGAGGGTTGTGAGACAACATAATAGATTCATGTTCTTGGGAGAATCTTCTGATTTGGTCCCTGGCGAACATGAACATGATCCCTGGATATATGACGAGGCAATCCAAGATAAAGATGCAGTATCTTGGCAAAGTGCAATGAATGCTGAGATTGAATCTATGGATTCAAATTAGGTCTGGGAGCTAGTAGAACCACCCGATGGTGTAAAAACCATTGGATGCAAGTGGATCTACAAGAGAAAGAGAGGAATAGATGGGAAGGTTGAGACCTTCAAAGCGAGGCTTGTTGCGAAGGGGTATACTCAGAAAGAGGGTATCGATTATGAGGAGACCTTTTCGCCGGTAGCCATGCTTAAGTCTCTCCGGATTCTCTTATGCATAGCAGCTCATATGGATTATGAGGTGTGGCAGATGGATGTCAAGACAGCTTTCCTTAATGGAAGTCTTGAGGAAAACATCTACATGAAGCAACCAGAGGGATTCATTGCTAAGGGTAAAGAGCATCTTGTATGTAAGCTTAATTGGTCCATTTATGGATTGAAACAAGCTTCGAGGTCTTGGAACATCTGCTTTGATGAGGTGATCCAGTCATATGGATTTATTCAAAGTCCGGATGAGTCTTGTGTATACAAGAGATATGACGGAAACGTAGTGGTATTTCTAGTACTATACGTAGAAGATATTTTGTTGATTGGCAACAATATCAAGGTGTTATCGGACGTAAGGGTATGGTTGTCCAAACAGTTTGATAGGAAGGACTTGGGAGAGGTGGGACACATCCTTGGGATCAACGTTATAAGGGATCGTAGGAAAAGGATGTTGTGCTTATCCCAAGCTTCATACATAGACAAGATTATGGATTGTTTTAGCATGCAAAAATCCAAGAAGGGCTTTCTACCTTTCAGGCATGGAGTTCCTTTATTTAAGGAGATGTGTCCTAGATCATCTGAGGAGATAGAGGAGATGAAGGCGGTTCCTTATGCTTCGGCAGTAGGAAGCCTCATGTATGCGATGCTTTGTATGAGACCAGATATCTGCTTTGCCATGGGCATGGTCAGCAGATATCAGAGTAATCTAGGACAGGGACATTGGACTGCAGTAAGCATATATTAAAGTACCTAAGAAGGACTAGGGATTATATGCTGGTTTACCGGGCAGACCAATTACTCCCTGTGGGTTACATGGATTCCGACTTCTAATCAGATAGGGATAACAGTAAGTCTACCTCAGGTTTTATGTTTACTTTGGGAGGTGGAGCCATTGTATGGAGGAGTGTCCAGCAGAAATGTGTGGCGGACTCTACCATGGAAGCTGAGTATGTGGCAGCCTCTGAGGCGGCCAAAGAAGCTGTGTGGCTCAGGAACTTCCTAATGGACTTGGATGTGATTCCTGGTTTACCCAGAACTATCACAATTTATTGTGATAATAATGGTGCAGTTGCAAACTCAAAGAAAACACGAGATCATAAGGCAAGTAAACACATAGAGCGCAAGTACTACCTGATACGAGAAATCGTAAAGGAGGTAGAAGTTGTTGTTGCCTAGATTGCATCAGAGGATGACCTGGTAGACCCTTTTCACTAAGGCCTTTCTAGCGAGAGCTTTGATAGACATGTGGAGGGAAGGGGAATCAGATGTATGGCATTATGAGGACGACATAGTCTTTTAGTATAAGTGGGAGATTGTAGGGATGTATACTGAAAAGTCTATCTTTTGTATGAACATCTTTATTTTTGAAATAAGAATCACATGATCATTGTTTGCATATTTATATGATTATGCAATATTTTCTAATACATTACATTATAGATAACATGGTGTGTGGTGTCACACGGGAGATCATGTTATCGACCCCTTGTAAAGTATAATTGAAGGCTCACAACCGAGATGACTTTGGATAAACCATCGGAATGTTGTAGTGTGATTTGGTATTGGTTTGTCTTGACCATAGAATCACACTATTGTACTTTGTGTGTATTGAGCAGGACCGACTTAGAGGTGATTCGATTTATTGCTGACTACATAATCGAATCGGATCTCAGATATTATTATGTACATGCTCTTAATCCCGATATAATAACGAGCACATATACTTAGTAGTCATCTCTTTGATTTACCAATGGGCGAGATTTATAGATTAAATCGATAGGCTCGGTAAGTTGGGAGATGATATTATTTATATGGTGTGTCGTTGATTATAGGAGGAAACCGTGTCCTATATATTAGGATGATGATGTCCCCTTGAGGAGCTCATAAGGTTCATCATGTAAACCCTGCAGGTGGACTTGGTCCGACATGATGAAAAGGTTGAGTGGTACTACTCAAGGAGTTAGATGTCGATTAATTAATGGTCAATAAATTAATTAATCGACGGACATTCGAAATCTTAAACACGGGGAGAAAATGTACAAATAATATATGGAGCCCATATTCATATGGGGGTTGGTGAGGTAGATCAATGATGATCCTTTAGTGGATTGGATCATCATTAGTGGATCGGACTTTATGTGGGCTTGATCCATGGGTGGCCAAGATCCAACTCCTCCTCATGGTCCCTAATGTAGCCTATTAACACCTCATGAAGATTAGATCCAATGGAAAGAAACAAAACTCTAGATACAAAGGCAGAGATTAAATCTCTAGATCCGACGGTTAAGATTAAATCTCTAGATCCGACGGTTGCGATTAAATCCCTAGAACCAATGGAGGAGATTAAATCATGGCTTGATCCCAACTCTATAAATAGAGATCATGAAGTGGGCGGAAAGAAGGGCATGGCTTAAGGGGATTAGGGTTTTCTTCCTTTGGAGGCTAGGAATCCTAGTTGGTTTAGGATTAGGTTTGGGTGGCTAGGGTTTTGGGAGCTATGGGTGGGCGGCAACTCAAGGAGGAGTTTTTCTTCTTCCTCCTAAGGTGTGGCCGATTCCTTCCATCTTCCCTCTACCTTGGCTTGTGCTCATCCTAATCTTCTTCCCCACTTCCATGGCCGACCATAAGGAGAGCAAGGATTAGGGTTTGGAGGCTTAGGGTTTAGGAGGCTTGGGTGGCACCAAATAAGGAAGTAGTTTGCTTTCTTCTTCCTCTCCTTTGGTGGACGGCGTCCACAGCCCTTTCCCAGCCCTTGGCCGGCATTCAAAGACCCCTTCTCCTTCTCCTTAGGTTGTGGAAACAAGATATAGGGATTTCCCTTGGTGTCTTGGCCGGTTTCCACTATTATCTCCTTCTCCTTGTTGGCTGGCGGCAAGCATTCTCCTTGTTGCTTGTTGGTTGGCTATAGGAAGGAGAAGAGATTTGTTTCTATTCTTCCTTTTGCTTTGGAAGAGCAAGGAAGAAAAATTTTCGAGCTAGGAGCTTCGACTTTTGGTAGAGCGTCGCCCACACGACGTCCGAAAGGAGGAAGGATATACATTAGAAGATCGAGAGGTATATCGATTCTCTAATCTTTATATGTTACATGTTTGTATTTGTTTTTCAACTATGAGCATGATATAAATCTGTAAATGGCTAAATAATACTTGGATCCTAAGCATAAACATGAAAACTGGCGATCTGGACATCGTCTATTCTGCGGCTACTCGTAGAATAGAGGATGGTCGCTTGAACAACTTGTTTGTTTAAGTGACCTCTCTAAACGAATAGCACGATGATGACTTGGTGGTTTGGGCAATCCCTTTTGTCTAGGATTAAATTTTTTAATCTAGGGACATCGAAAGGATCACCATGGACAAGCTACCAAGGTGAAGTGGGAAGCGAAGTTTCCCCTCACGGACTCGATAAGCAAAAACCCCTCCAGCATGCTAGGATATTTTTCTTGTATGTATATGATGCATGCTAGAATAATGCTTGTATGTATGTGATGCATGCTAGTGTAGGATAATAAAGGCCTTGATGCGTATATGATACACATTCACGATTAGATTAGATCCTAATCGAATCAACTCGAAAATGCCTACCTAGTCTTGATACCCATCACTACCTCGATCATTTGTAGTTGTTGAATCTTCCAAAGCAGAGCAACACATATTATCTTGGTAGGGTGCGGAGGGACAATCTTGGTCCCGCCTATCATGGCTTGAGTTAGAGTAAGCTCAATTAGATTGAGTAAAACTAGTTAACTCAATTGGATCGAGTAGAACTATAGGCATATTCCAACCGTTGGAAAGATATGATAAGATCGCATTTACACTAAATCTTGGGCGATTTAGCCAAAGCTAACTCAAGGTCTTTTGTAAATGTGTGTCTTGATCCTATAAACAAGAGTTGCATAGAGATGTAATCGGTAATGTGTTACCTACCGATCATACTAAGTCTTGGGCGATTTAGCCAAAGCTAACTCAAGGCGTAGTACAATGTGGATCTTGTCCCGCAAGAATTATAGCTAGTTTGTATGAATCAAGTAATGTGGTTTGACCACATCCATAACTCGATTCTACAAAAGTTCTATAATTAGTGGGAGCAACATTTGATTAAAGGCCTAATTAAATGATAAAAGGAATATGATATTAATTTTCTGCTTTGTGTATGTTGTAGATTACTATGTTAACAAACACGAACACTCTCTCCTTGCGTTCTATCCTTGAGAAGGACAAGATCAATGGAACAAATTTCCTGGACTGGTACAGGAACCTAAGAATTGTTCTCACCCAAGAAAGGAAACTGTACGTCCTGGAGCAACCCATTCCGGAGGCACCTCCTGCCACTGCCTCACGAACTGACAAAGATGCTTACAAGAAGCATCAAGATGATGCATTAGATGTGTCATGTCTCATGCTCACGACCATGAACTCTGAGCTTCATAAGCAACACGAGTTCATGAATGCTTATGATATGGTTGAACATCTTCGTCAACTATATCAAGGACAAGCAAGGCACGAGAGATATGAGATCTCTAAGGCATTGTTTCAGTCCAAGATGCAAGATGGGACTCCCGTAGGTCCATATGTACTCAAGATGATTGGGTACGTAGAAAACCTACAGAGATTGGGATTCCCACTTGGCCAAGAGCTGGCCACTGACTTGATCTTGAAATCTTTGCCACAAAGCTACAATCAATTTTTCATGAATTACAATATGAATGAAATTGATAAGCCACTGCCTGAGATGCTCAGCATGTTGAGAACTGCTGAGCTCAACCTTAAGAAGGGAAAATCTGACTCCATTTTGATGGTGCAAAAGAAGAAAGGCAAGGGCAAGCCTAAAGGTAAGGGAAAGTCCCAAGCTAAGGGCAAAGGCAAAGAACTGAAACCTAAAGGAGGGGTGGCCAAAGAAGGCGCTTGCTTCCACTGCAAGGAAGCTGGACACTGGAAGCGTAACTGCAAAACTACCTGGAAGATCTTAAGAAGAAGAGAAGTGAGACTTCTACTTCAGGTATAAATGTTATAGAAGTCAATCTATCTATTTCTTCATTATGGGTATTAGATACCGGATGTGCATCTCACATTTGTACCAATGTGCAGGCGCTGAGAAATAGCAGGACATTGATAAAGGGCGAGGTGGACCTACGAGTAGGTAATGGAGCAAGAGTTACTGCTGTTGCTGTAGGAACTTATGATCTATCTCTGTCCACTGGGCTTGTACTATAACTAGATGAATGTTGTTATGTGCCTGCTTTAACTAAGAACATAATTTCGGTTTCTTGTTTGGACAAGAAAGGATTTACATTTATAATAAAGAACAAATGTTGTTCAGTTTATTTAAATGATATGTTCTATTGTAGTGCACCTCTAATGAATGGACTCTACTTTCTAGACTTAGAGAGCCCCATCTATAACATAAGTACCAAAAGGTTCAAGTCAAATGAGTTGAACCAAACCTATCTCTGGCATTGTCGCTTAGGTTACATAAATGAGAGTCGCTTATCTCAGCACCATAAGGATGGGTTGCTGGACTCATTTGATTTTGAATCATATGAGATATGCGAGTCTTGCCTTTTAGGCAAGATGACCAAGACTCCCTTTAGTAGACACAGCGAGAGAGCAACAAACTTGTAAGGACTTATACATAATGATGTATGCGGTCTTTTCAATGTTGCTGCTAGAGGTGGTTACAGGTACTTCATTACATTTATTGATGACTTCAGTAGATATAGTTATGTGTATCTGATGACACATAAATCTGAATCCTTTGAAAAGTTCAAAGAATTCAAGAATGAAGTACAAAACCAACTTGGCAAGAGTATTAAGATACTTCGATCAGATCGAGGCGGTGAATACCTTAGCCATGAGTTTCGTGACTATCTAGCTAAGTGTGGGATTCTATCCCAACTCACTTCTCCTGGAACTGTTGGGATGTATACTGAAAAGTCTATCTTTTGTATGAACATATTTATTTTTGAAATAAGAATCGCATGATCATTGTTTGCATATTTTTATGGTTATGCATATTGTCTAATACATTACATTGTAGATAACATGGTGTGTGGTGTCACACGGGAGATCATGTTATCGGCTCCTTGTAAAGTATAAGTATAGGCTCACAACCGAGATGGCTTTAGACAAACCATTGGTATGGTTGTAGTGTGATTTGGTATTGGTTTGTCTTGACCATAAAATCACACTAGTACACTTTGTGTGTATTGAGCAGGACCAACTTAGAGGTGATTCGATTTATTGCTGACTACATAATCGAATCGGACCTCAGATATTATATTGTACATACTCTTAATCCCGATATAATAACGGGCACATATACTTAGTATTCATTTCTTTGATTTACCAATGAGCGAGATTTATAGATTAAATTGATAGGCTCGGTAAGTTGGGAAATGATATTATTTATATGGTGTGCCGTTGATTATAGGAGGAAATCGTGTCCTATATATTAGGATGATGAAGTCCCCTTGAGGTGCTCATAAGATTCATCATGTACACCCTGCAGGTGGACTTGGTCCGGTATGATGAAAAGGTTGAGTGGTGCTACTCATGGAATTAGATGTTGATTAATTAATGGTCAGTAAATTAATTAATCGACGAACATTCGAGATCTTAAACATGGGGAGAAAATGTACAAATAATATATGGAGCCCATATTAACTTATGGGTGTTGGTGAGGTAGATCAATGATACTCCTTTAGTGGATTGGATTATCATTAATGGATCGGACTTTATGTGGGCTTGATCCTTTGGGTGGCCAAAATCCAACTCCTCCTCATGGTCCCTATTGTAGCCTATTAATACCTCATGAAGCCTAGATCCAATGGATGGAAACAAAACTCTAGATCCAAAGGTAGAGATTAAATCTCTAGATCCGATGATTGAGATTAAATCTCTAGATCCGACGGTTGAGATTAAATCCCTAGAACCAATGGTGGAGATTAAAACAAGGCTTATCCCTAACTCTATAAAAGGAGAGGAGGGGGTGGGCGGCAAGTGAATCCCATTAGAGATAGGATTAGGGTTAAGGTGGCCAGCAAGCTTGAGCGTTAGGGTTTGGAGTTGGCGGCACCAAATAAGGAAAATTATTCCTTATCTTCTTCTTCCTCAAGGTGGCCGGCGCCCATACATCCCTTTCCAGCCCTTGGTCGGCATTCAAAACATCCCTTCTCCCTCTCTTTGGCTAGTGGAAACATAGCTTAAGGTCTTCCCTTGGAGCTTGTGGCCGGAATCCATCTTTCTCCTTCTCCTTGTTGGCCGGCGGCAAGCAATTTGCTTGTTGCTTGTTGGTTGGCTAAAGGAAGGAGAAGGGTCTTGTTTCTATTCTTCCTCTTGCTCGAAACGAGCAAGGAAGGAAGATTGGTGATCTAGGAGCTTCAACTTTTGGTAGATCGTCGCCCACACGACGTCCGAAAGGAGGAAGGTTATACAATAGAAGATCGAGAGGTATATCACTTATCTATCTTCATGTGTAACATGTTTATATTTGTTTTTCAATTATATGAATGTTATATTCTGTTTTGTGGCTAATATAACTTGGACCCCGAACATAAACACAAAAGCCGGCGATCCGTACATTGTCTATTCCGCGGCTATTCGTAAAATAGAGGTTGGTCGCTTGAACAACAAGTTTGTTCAAGAGACTACTCTAATCGAATAGCACGACGATGACAAGGTTGCTTGGGCAATCCCTCTTGTCAAGGATAAATTTTTTTTATCCGGGGACGTAGAAGGGATCGCCATGAACAAGCGACCGAGTTGAAGTGGGAAGCGAAGTTTCCTACCTTCAAGTGGTATTAGAGCCACAGTTTCCGGTTTTGTGTGTTTAGGATTCGGTTATTTTTATGCACTTTTCATATATTATATGTGCCAGATAATAGTAGAATATGCGTAGGTTAACTCTTTGGTTGCAGACATAGGATCCAACTATTATGGCCATATGTGTGTATGTGATTGTATGTGTATAAATGTATATTTTGTTGAATCCTCGGGGTTGACGAGGCTAGTATTTGATTTTTTGTAAATTAGATAGGACATTGTTTAGCCACTCTTTTTATTTTAGTTTAATTTCAATCTAGATTTCATGTACACTCCCTCGTGGAGTATAGGATCGATGGATGTAAATTAAAATAGATTTTAGTCTCGGCTCAGATCTCCGGATGGCTCATACATGGCGTAGGAGGAGCGGACGAGAAGGTGATACGACGGAAGACATATTGAAGACAAAAGCCATAATAGTTGGAAAATTTTTATTTTTCATATTTATTGCTTATTGTTTGATATGCATGTCGTAGGCTAGAAAATTCCTCAATTTCAAATTACTAAGTGGGAGAGGAAAATTTTTATAAATTCCCATGACCTCCATTACGATTTGACAAGTGATGCAAACAAACTTGCCTGTCGGCTCTGAGTGCCTTCCTCCCCATCGGATGAGTTTGTTTGCGGATCACACGGTTGGATATGGTTATAGGAAATTATTTAGGAGCGTGTGTACTTCCCCATCGGAAGGCACATAACCTGAGATAATTTCCTTGGTATCGAGTAATGGTGAACACTTAGATGCAAATAGGAGTATCCTCCCCATCAGAGTCACTGCTTTTATTTGTAGGGCCGAAGAGAAACCAACTATTAATTTTATTTGTCAAAAAGTTAGGTTGACAAGATAGTAAAATTAATGGGTAAAACCTCCTCTTACAAATGTAGAATTCGTATATGTCCACACGATCGTGGCATACGATATTCTCGGTGTTGGATGGTTTTAAAATTTTATTGTTTGAGGAATCAATAATTTTTTAAAATCTAAAGTAATGATCTATGTGATTCTTAGGTTTTCTTTCAAAATGACTTTCAGTCCACTTGCTATAATACTAAAGGAAAATAAACATACTATACATAATTATGTTGATTGGAAAAAAGAATCTTGACATTGTCTTAACTGCTGAGGAGTACAAATATGTACTCTTCGAAGAGTGTCCTCCTAAGCCCGCGAAAGAGATGGAAGTCCTTGGAGCTGAGATCGATGGGGAAACCCAGGTCGATATCATTCTCCAGACGACAAAAAGGCTTGCTCAGGCTCAGGCCATGGTTGCTCAGAAGGTTTCTACTTCTAAGCCGAAAGGCAAGAAGAAGAAGAAACAAGGTGGAGCAAAGATGGTGAGAGAATCTCAGGGAGGAGTGAAGAAGCCGAAAGACAAGTGGGAGGGTTGTGAGACAGCCTGATAGATTCATGTTCTTGGGAGAATCTTCTGATTTGGTCCCTGGCGAACATGAACCTGATCCCTGGATTTATGATGAGGCAATCCAAGATAAAGATGTAGTATCTTGGTGAAGGGCAATGAATGCTGAGATTGAATCTATGGATTCAAATTAGGTCTGGGAGCTAGTAGAATCACCCGATGGTGTAAAAACCATTAGATGCAAGTGGATCTACAAAAGAAAGAGAGGAATAGATGGGAAGGTTGAGACCTTCAAAGCGAGGCTTGTTGCGAAAGGGTATACTCAGAAAGAGGGTATCGATTATGAGGAGATCTTTTCACCGGTAGCCATGCTTAAGTGTATCCGGATTCACTTATGTATTGTAGCTCATATGGATTATGAGGTGTGGCAGATGGATGTCAAGACAGCTTTCCTTAATAGAAGTCTTGAGGAAAACATCTATATGATGCAACCAGAGGGATTCATTGCGAAGGGCAAAGAGCATCTTGTATGTAAGCTTAATCGGTTCATTTATGGATTGAAGCAAGCTTCAAGGTCTTGGAACATCCGATTTGCGTTTCAGTTACGTATTTCGCTTCTCAATTGCATGATCGATTGGGTCATGCCTGGAGTTATGTACACCGAAACATAGTGATATTTCTTGTACTATACGTAGATGATATTTTGTTGATTGACAACAATATCAAGGTGTTATCGGACGTAAGGGTATGATTGTCCAAACGGTTTGATATGAAGGACTTGGGAGAAGTGGGATACATCCTTGGGATCAAGGTTATAAGGGATCGCAGGAAAAGGATGTTGTGCTTATCCCAAGCTTCATACATAGACACAATTATGGATCATTTTAGCATTCAGAACTCCAAGAAGGGTTTTCTACCTTTCAGGCATGGAGTTTCTTTATCTAAGGAGATGTGTCCTAGAACATCTGAGGAGATAGAGGAGATGAAGGTGGTTCTTATGCTTCGGCGGTGGGAAGCCTCATGTATGCGATGCTATGTACGAGACTAGATATCTGCTTTGCCTTGGGCATGGTCAGCAGATATCAGAGTAATCCAGGACAGGGACATTTCAATGATGTATGCGGTCCTTTCAATGTTGCTGCTAGAGGTGGTTACAGGTACTTCATTACATTTATTAATGACTTCAGTAGATATAGTTATGTGTATCTGATGACACATAAATCTGAATCCTTTGAAAAGTTCAAAGAATTCAAGAATGAAGTACAAAACCAACTTGGCAAGAGTATTAAGATACTTCGATCAGATCGAGGCGGTGAATACCTTAGCCATGAGTTTCGTGACTATCTAGCTAAGTGTGGGATTCTATCCCAACTCACTTCTCCTGGAACTGTTGGGATGTATACTGAAAAGTCTATCTTTTGTATGAACATATTTATTTTTGAAATAAGAATCACATGATCATTGTTTGCATATTTTTATGGTTATGCATATTGTCTAATACATTACATTTTAGATAACATGGTGTGTGGTGTCACACGGGAGATCATGTTATCGGCTCCTTGTAAAGTATAAGTATAGGCTCACAACCGAGATGACTTTGGACAAACCATTGGTATGGTTGTAGTGTGATTTGGTATTGGTTTGTCTTGACCATAAAATCACACTAGTAAACTTTGTGTGTATTGAGCAGGACCGACTTAGAGGTGATTCGATTTATTGCTGACTACATAATCGAATCGGACCTCAGATATTATATTGTACATACTCTTAATCCCAATATAATAACGGGAACATATACTTAGTATTCATTTCTTAGATTTACCAATGGGTGAGATTTATAGATTAAATCGATAGGCTCGGTAAGTTGGGAGATGATATTATTTATATGGTGTGCCGTTGATTATAGGAGGAAACCGTGTCCTATATATTAGGATGATGATGTCCCCTTGAGGAGCTCATAAGGTTCATCATGTAAACCCTGTAGGTGGACTTGGTCTGGCATGATGAAAAGGTTGAGTGGTACTACTCATGCAGTTAGATATTGATTAATTAATGGTTAGTAAATTAATTAATCGACGGACATTTGAGATCTTAAACACGGGGAGAAAATGTACAAATAATATATGGAGCCCAATTAACTTATGGGGGTTGGTGAGGTAGATCAATGATAATCCTTTAGTGGATTGAATTATCATTAATGGATCGAACTTTATGTGGGCTTGATCCATTGGGTGGCCAAGATCCAACTCCTCCTCATGGTCCCTATTGTAGCCTATTAATACTTCATGAAGCCTAGATCCAATGGATGTAAACAAAACTCTAGATCCAAAGATAGAGATTAAATCTCTAGATCCGACGGTTGAGATTAAATCTCTAGATCCGACGGTTGAGATTAAATCCCTAGAACCAATGGTGGAGATTAAAACAAAGCTTATCCCTAACTCTATAAAAGGAGAGGAGGGGGTGGGCGGCAAGTGACTCCCATTAGATATAGGATTAGGGTTAAGGTGGGCGGCAAGCTTGAGGGTTAGGGTTTGGAGTTGGCGGCACCAAATAAGGAAACTTATTCCTTATCTTCTTCTTCCTCAAGGTGGCTGACGCCCATACAGCCCTTTCCAGCCCTTGGCTGGCATCCAAAACAACCCTTCTCCCTCTCTTTGGCCGGTGGAAACATAGCTTAAGGTCTTCCCTTGGAGCTTGTGGTCGGAATCCATCTTTCTCCTTCTCCTTGTTGGCCGGCGGCAAGCAATTTGCTTGTTGCTTTTTGGTTGGCTAAAGGAAGGAGAAGGGTCTTGTTTCTATTCTTCCTCTTGCTTGGAAAGAGCAAGGAAGGAATATTTGTGACCTAGGAGCTTCAACTTTTGGTAGATCGTCGCCCACATGACGTCCGAAAGGAGGAAGGTCATACAATAGAAGATCGAGAGGTATATCACTTATCTATCTTCATGTGTAACATGTTTATATTTGTTTTTCAATTATATGAATGTTATATTCTGTTTTGTGGCTAATATAACTTGGACCCCGAACATAAACACAAAAGCCGACGATCCGTACATCGTCTATTCCGCTTCTATTAGTAAAATAGAGGTTGGTCGATTGAACAACAAGTTTGTTCAAGAGACTACTTTAATCGAATAGCACGATAATGACAAGGTTGCTTGGGCAATCCCTCTTGTCATGGATAATTTTTTTTTTATCCGGGGACGTAGAAGGGATCGCCATTAACAAGCGACTGAGTTGAAGTGGGAAGCGAAGTTTCCTACCTTCAGGAACACCACAGTGGAATGGTATATTCGAAAGGAGGAATCGTACCCTATTAGATATGGTACGATCTATAATAAGTCACATGTTAGGGCAATCTCTTGCCGTGATATGGTTTTGATGTGTGTGACAAAGGGTTTAAGTTAGTTTGTTATTGTGATTTGATATGTGCGTTGAAGTCATGCAGGACTTAGTAATTCGCACATGGAGCCATGGCGGGTTCATCACTCATAACCTCGTGCTTGAGTCGGAGAAGGAGCATTGCAGAGCATTACAGAGCCGTGCGCTTGATGCCGCCGAGGGACCGCCAGACGAGATGACTTGAAGAGAAGCCAAGGAAGCAGACTTCGAAGGCAAGAGACGCGAAGGAGCATTGCAGAGCCGTGCGCCTGATGCTGCGAGGGACGTGGCCGCGAACGAAAGAGCTTCGACGAGGGACTTCGAGTAAGATGAGAGAATCAGTGAATTGTAAGTAGCTCATTAGGTGAACTTGGCCGAAATGGCTAAGTGTCGGATGAGTTTTTCCCGACATCAGTCGACTGCCATGAAATGGCAATGATCGCTTCCGAAGTTGAACGCGATTCGACCGGGTATCCGATCGAGTGGATTTTGGCCCAAATGATCGCCATATGGCGACGATCGACAACCAAGACCATCGATCACCGAAGGCGCAATGACCGTCAAGAGGGTTTGGTCCACAAAGCTGCTCATAGTCGATCGCGCGATCGACGGCGAATGATCGTGATGGATCCATCGATCATCGCCAAGGGATCCATTGGACTACAATGGTCGGGATCCGACGTGTTCGAAGATTGTTGAAGTGGCGACAGTCGACTGCCAAGGGCAGCAGTCGACTGGTGGCGGCCAATGGGAAGAAATCAGCCCTCTCTATAAAAAGAGAGGGTGTGGGCTTTTGGATAGCTAATGCTCATATTTCAAACCATCATCCAAGTGCCCTACAAGTGATAAACTCCTTCTTCTAGTTCTCTTTCACATCTATTGTAAAAGAAGGAGTGTTCTTGAGTTGTAAGGGTTACCTCCACCTAGCTTAGTGCAAAGGAGAGACCGATAGTGATTTGGTTGCGGAGTGATTCACCGAGGACGAATCAGGGACCATAGATTAGCGGTGTAGCCGTGAACCACGTTATATTATCTTATTAGCATTGTTTTATATTTGCATTGTTTATTTGCTTGTCTTTATTAGTATTCCGCTTGCGCTAACAATTGTGTAGACAAGCAAATTCCACCACCAAACGAAAGAGGGCTATTCACCCCCCTCTAGCCGGCCGATCGATCCCCTACAAGTGGTATCAGAGCCAAGGAAAGTTTGTCGAGGACTAACCGCCACAACAAGCACATTCAAGAATGGTCGGCTCTAATATTCATTCGCCAAAGTTCGAGGGGGAATTCTCTTGGTGGAAAAAGAGAATGGAGGTATTTTTCGAGACCGATTTTGAAATTCTTTTGATTATAGAAAACGGTTTCGAAATGCCTAGGGATGAAGAAGGGGAGCCACTGGAAAAATCAAGATGGAGCAAGAGGCAAAGGGAAGAGTATTTGGCAAATTCAAAAGCCAAACATCACCTCTACAATGTCCTCCCCCAACAAGAAGTAAACCAGATAGGAGAGTGTGCTAGCGCCAAGGAAATGTGGGAGAAACTAATAGAGATTTATGAAGGCACATCCGAGGCGAAGCTAGCAAGGAGAGATGTCCTTCGCTCCCAATTGTCCAATATCAAACTCAAAAAGGGAGAGAAGGTAAAATCCCTACACTCTAGATTTAAGGAAATTCTAACTGGTTTGACAAGTGTAGGTGAAAAGCTCTCCAACCGGGACATGCTCATGAAAGCAATTGATGCTTTTCCCCGGTCATCAAAATGGAGCTCAATGGTGGACTCCTTCTACATGTCAAAGAACTTAGAAGTGAGCACCTTGGAGGAGTTCTTTTCAACAATGAAGCTTCATGAAACAAGACTTGAAGGAATAATAGAAGAGCCAAAATTTCAACCTTCAAGAGGAGTAGCACTTTTGGCCAACAAGGGGAAGAAGAAGATGGAGATCCCCTCCTCCTCCGATGAAGCATCCTCCTCCTCCTCCATGGATAGCACGGAAGAAGCCTATATGGTAAGGAGGGTAAGGCATGCATTAAAAGATTTTCAATTTAATAAATCTAATGATAGGAGAAGAAGACCAAGGGGGAAGGTGATTTGCTATAATTGCCAAGGAGAGGGATATATAAGGGACAATTGTCCCCTCTTGAACAAAAGCAAGGAGGAGAAGAGAAAGAAGGAAGAAAAGAAGAAGAAGGGGAGCAAGAAGAAAAATGAAGAAGAAAAGAAGGCAAAAGAAAAAGGGAAGGCCAAGACATTAAAAGCAAGGACATGGGATCCTCCTCATCATCTTCATCATCATCGGAAGAGGAGAATGCCTTTGTCACTAACTTGGCCCTAATGGCCTTTGACGACCTAGATTGCTCTTCCTCTGAAAATGAAGGATCAAGCACGAGTGAGGAGAGCTCTAGTGAATGGGGAGCTTCTTCACCATCCTCATTCGAAGAAGAAGAAGACATGGAAGCTATGGTAACAAATCTAACTCCCAAGAAAATAGTTTCCATGGTTTTTAGCTTAACTAGGGATTTATTTAGAGCAAAGAAGAAGAATAAAAGCATGCTCGATCAAATTAAGGACTTAGAAAATAAACTAGAAAAAGCATACTTAAATGTAAATGATAATATTTCTTCTAGCTTAAATGATGCATGCTCACATGAATATATGCCATTTAATGTTAGCGATGCATGTATGAATGAAAATAGGGCTCTGAGGAAAAAGGTAGATTATTTGACAAAGCCCTAGAAAAGTTTACAATTGGCTCAAATACATTGAACATGATCATAGGGAGCCAAAGAGCAAGTTTCAATAAGAAAGGCCTAGGATATAAGGAAAAGAAAAATGAAAAAGCCTATAAATGCTTAATTGCTAGGGGTCAAGACAAAAAGAAGGAAATTGCTAGAAAATTGATCCCTAAGGAGTATTTAGTGAACCCCATAGGTAAGAACTTATTTTGGGTTCCTAAATCCATCCTAAAGGGTTAGGAAAACCCTAGGATAGTCAACCATAAGGATTTCATCTATATCATATTTTTGGTTGACTTAGGATGGCGGGACAATATTTTTGAAATAGTGTTAGGTGATGATAATGCACCTATAAGTAGATAAATCATGCTTTAGGTGATATTTGCTTTATTATCATGATGTAATACCTAATGTATGATCACAATTTGTTGAATACATTTGTTTCATGATCATACTATGAAATTCATATATATATATATATATATGTCTTTATGATCATGTGGATTGTTAGGATGATACTTAACCTTGTATAGAATTGCATGAAAAATAATGGTTAAGTATATACAAATACCTTTAGGATACATCTCACACTCACCATAGGCTACTTTGATTGAAAACTTAGCATGAGTGAGATGTTAGGATGATACAAATGTTCACTAATGCCTATGGCATTTAGATGGTCATTTAAGGTATCAAAAAAGCAATAATAGACCAATCATGGGGAAGGCTTATGTTTAATTCATAGACATATTGTCCAAAGATCATGGTTGGATATTTCATAAGTTTTCAAAACAATTTCTTACTTTAAAATCTATGTATTCATGTTTTGAAACAATCCAAAGCAAGACTAGGTGTTAAGATGGATACTAACATGTTCAAAAATATAGTGTTTTTTAAAGCTTTTGGATTTTTGGCAAATCTCTGAAAATATGATGATTTTTCATGAAAAACTATTATTGATAGATATACTTAAAAGAAATGTGTTCCCCAAATTTCACTATTTTTAGAATTTTCTAGAATTTATAGTGTATTTCAGAAATTCGTTCAGAAAATTAGAAATTCGGAATTCATTGTGCCAGTCGACTGCCATACTGATAGCAGTCGACTGATGGACTGTAAATGAGCACAGTAACCTGATTTTATCAGGTTTTTGACTGATTTTAATTTTTGTTTCTCTCTATACTTGATGGCATGATATATAAACTTTGTTTAATCTTTTTGATAGTGTCAAAGGGGGAGAAAACTATATGTATAAGTAAGGGGGAATACATTTAGGGGGAGTTTCATGTATTAAGGGGGAGAGTTGCTAATCATGTTATTCACATGCTTTCTTTCCTTAATGTTTTATCAAATGTTTTTACCTAACTTAAACGGATTACCACACATCAAAAAGGGGGAGATTGTTAGGGCAATCTCTTGCCGTGATATGGTTTTGATGTGTGTGACAAAGGGTTTAAGTTAGTTTGTTATTGTGATTTGATATGTGCGTTGAAGTCGTGCAGGACTTAGTAATTCGCACATGGAGCCATGGTAGGTTCATCACTCATAACCTCGTGCTTGAGTCAGAGAAGGAGCATTGCAGAGTCGTGCGCTTGATACTGCCGAGGGACCGCCGGACGAGATGACTTGAAGAGAAGCCAAGGAAGCAGACTTCGAAGGCAAAAGACACGAAGGAGCATTGCAGAGCCATGTACCTGATGCTGCCGAGGGACGTGGCCGCGAACGAAGAGAGCTTCGGCGAGGGACTTCGAGTAAGATGAGAGAATGAGTGAATTGTAAGTAGCTCATTAGGTGAACTTGGCCGAAATGGCTAAGTGTCGGATGAGTTTTTCCCGACATCAGTCGATTGCCATGAAATGGCAGTCGACTGCTCTGAGTTGAACGCGGTTCGAATGATATCCGACTGAGTGGATTTTGGCCCAACAGTCGATTGCTATATGGCGGCGATCATCGCTAAGACCATCGATTATTCGCAAGGCGTGATCGGTCAAGAGGGTTTGGGCCACAAAACCGCTCATAGCCGACTGGGCAGTCGACTATGAAGGCAGCAGTCGACTGATGGATCCATTAGTCGACTGCCAAGGGATCCGTTGGACTACAACGGTCGGGATTCAACGTGTTCGGAGGCCGTTGAAGTGGCGACGATCATTGTATCGAGCGATCGGTCTAATGCTCATATTCCAAACCATCATCCAAGTTCTCTACAAGTGATAAACTCCTTCTTCTTGTTCTCTTTCACATCTATTGTAAAAGGAGTGTTCTTGAGTTGTAAGGGTTACCTCCACCTAGCTTAGTGCAAAGGAGAGACCGATAGTGATTTGGTTGCGGAGTGATTCACCGAGGATGAATCGGGGACCGTGGATTAGCGGCGTAGCCGTGAACCACGTTATATTATCTTGTTAGCATTGTTTTTATCTCTGCATTGTTTATTTGCTTGTCTTTATTAGTATTCCGCTTGCGCTAACAATTGTGTAGAAGAGCAAATTCCACCACCAAATGAAAGAGGGCTATTCACCCCCCTCTAGCCGGCCGATCGATCCCCTACATCACATAGATCTTCCTATATTCTTTTGGGGATATGCTCTAGACACAACAACCTTCACACTTAACCATGTACCATCCAAGGCAGTGATAAAGACACCATATACGATATGGACAGGGAGAAATCCCAAGATGTCTTTCATGAAGATTTGGGGTTGTGAGGCTTACGTTCGACGTCAAGTCTCAGACAAACTGGGACCCAAATCTGATAAGTGTTATTTTGTTGGATATCCCAAGAAGACGAAGGGATATTACTTCTACATTTCCAGTCAGCACAAAGTGTTTGTGGCAAAGACTGGGGTATTTCTAGAAGGAGATTTTGTTTCTAGAAAAACTAGTGGGAGTACGTTCGATCTTGAAGAAATTCAAGATAATGACCATAACACTGAGGCCTTGATGGAGGTTGAACAGGAACCACAAAGTGTTGTGGGTGATGAGATTATTGCACAAAGAGTTGTGGAACAACCACCTGTTCAGGTAGACCTACCTCTTCGCAGGTCTGATAGGGTACGTCGTCAGCCTGAGAGATACTCATTTCTCTTGTCTGACCATGATGACGTTATGCTCATTGAAAATGAGCCTACCTCCTATCAAGAAGCTATGATGAGTTAAAATTCTGAGAAATGGCTAGAGGCCATGAGATCCGAGATGGAATCCATGTACACCAACCAAGTTTGGACTTTGGTTGATCCACCTGAAGGGGTCAAACCCATTGGGTGTAAGTTGGTCTTTAAGAGAAAGACTGACATAGATGGACTTACGCATACCTATAAGGGCTGATTGGTGGCTAAAGGTTTTAAGCAAATTCATGGTATTGACTATGATGAAATCTTTTCTCCAGTGGCGATGTTTAAGTTCATTCGGATCATGCTTGCTATTGTAGCATACCACGATTATGAGATCTGGCAGATGGATGTCAAAACCACATTTTCTGAATGGAAACTTGCTCGAGGATGTGTACATGACACAACCTGAGGGTTTTATAGATCCACAACATACTAGGAAAGTATGCAAGCTGCAAAGGTCCATTTATGGGCTAAAACAAGCTTCTCGAAGCTGGAATCTTCGATTCGATGATGCAATCAAACAGTTTGATTTCATCAAGAATGAAGATGAACCCTGTGTCTACAAGAGGGTTAATGGGAACACAGTTGTCTTCCTTGTATTGTATGTGGATGACATACTACTCATTGGCAATGACATCCTTTCGCTACAGTCTATGAAGACTTGGCTGGGGATGTGCTTCTCAATGAAGGACTTAGGTGAAGCAGCCTGTATTCTAGGTATCAAGATCTATAGAGATAGATCTAAGAGATTACTTGGCCTAAGTTAGAGTACATATATTGACATGGTATTACTACAGTTTGCCATACAGAATTCCAAGAAGGGACTTCTGTCGATGTCACATGGTGTGAGTCTTTCGAAGACTCAAAGTCCCTCTTCTAGAGAGGAGAGAGACCACATGGATAAGATCCCTTACGCATCTGCTATAGGATCTATCATGTACGCCATGTTGTGTACTCATCCTGATGTCTCGTATGCTTTGAGCATGACGAGTAGATACCAGTCAGATCCAGGTGAGCGTCACTGTATAGCAGTCAAGAATATTCTTAAGTACTTGAGAAGGACTAAAGAATATTTCTTGATATTTGGAGGCGATGAGGAGCTAGCTGTAAAGGGTTACAGCAATGCCAGCTTCCAAACTGACTAGGATGATTATATATCACAGTCAGGGTTCGTGTTTTGCTTGAATGGTGGCGCTATGAGTTGGAAGAGTTCAAAGCAGGACACAGTTGCTGATTCTACAACAGAAGCCGAGTATATCGCTGCATCAGAGGCAGCAAAGGAGGTAGTTTGGATCCGCAAGTTCATTACTGAGCTTGGGGTGGTTCCTAGCACAGTAGATCCTATAAAGCTCTATTGTAACAACAATGGAGCTATTGCGCAGGCTAAGGAACCTCGCTCGCACCAGCGGACCAAACACATACTACGACGCTTCCATCTCATTCGAGAGATTATCGATAGAGGAGATGTGAAGAATTGTAGAGTACCCATAACGGCTAACATCGCAGATCCCTTGACCAAGGCTTTGGCACAGAAAAAGCATGATGGTCACACTAGGTCATTGGATATTAGATACTACGGTGATTGACACTAGTGCTAGTGGGATATTGTTAGTGAAATCCCTAAAGCTAATCATGTGATGATTATTGTATGAACTTTATTGTATCATATTCCTATTTATAAAGACATGATTATTATATTTACTTGTATTGGTGCCAAATAACTAAGTATAATTGTTAGTGAAATCCCTAGAGCCAATCATGTGATGATTGTTGTATGGACTTTATTGTATCATATTCCTATTTATAAAGGCATGGTTATTATATTTACTTGTATTGGTGCCAAATAACTAAATATAATAATGTCCTTGAGTAGTAGGTTCTTATCTATATCAGTCGATTAGTTGAATCGATAATGAGATGATATAGAGAACACTACTCTTAATCATTCCTAGTCGAGTATTAACATTCAGGGACAACGTTAATGCCTAGAGACTAGCATGTAGGTCAACATGATGACTTGATCTCACAAGTCATGGATATGAGATATCAAGTTGACACATGGGTATGCATTGGAGAATGAATACTGAATGACCCACCATGAGAAAGTATCATGGATCGTTATATGAGTGTCATATACTTTCTCATGTGGCTATTAGTATGACTATTAGTCCTTAGACCTGAAGTCACCATGGTTTCCTACATAAGGCGTTGCATACTTTGGCTTCGTCAAACGTCACTCATAAATGGGTGGACTATAAAGGCGATTACTGGGTATGTAACAAATTATACGGAGGGATGTGAGTGATGTAGATGAGATCTATCCCTCCTATATGACGGGAGTGACATCGATATTCTTGATAGAGTGAGACCACGAAGTGCATGGCCATGCCCAAATGAGTCAATATGAGATATTGAGCTCATTTGATTAGAGTGAGTCTACTTGGAGTTCAAGATTTAGATTGTAGGATGACACGGTCTATGCCTCGATTGGCCAATCTAGATGTCAAGGATAGAGGGACATTGTCACATATTGTGAGAGTCACAATTAGTAGTCACAAAGGTGATGTTGGAGCTCAACATTCTTGTAACTTGGGTAGCAATGATGTGTTGCTAGATACCGCTTATTGCTTATGTTCCTAAATCGGTTTAGGGACATTTCCAACGTTATAAGAACCTATAGGGTCACACACATAAGGGAAATTAGATGGAGATTAGGTTCATATGATGAACCATGAGGATTAGGTTCATTGGATGAACCAAATTGGATTAAGAGTAATCCAAATTAGACTAATTGAGTTAGACTCAAGTTGATTCAAGTGTTGAATGAGTCTAATTTAGATTTGATTCATCAAATCAATTTAAATTAAATGAATAGAGATTCATTAAATTAAATTGACTTGAATCAAATGGTTGGATTTGATCAACCATGGGAGATATGAGGTCAAGTTTGACTTGACTTCAGAGGGAAGATGAAAGGTCAAGTTTGACTTGACCAAATGCCATGTCATAATGATGACTTGGCATGGCCGACCAATGATGATGTTCCACATCATCATGGACACATCATGGGGTGCCACCTCTTGAGGGAGACCAAGAGCCATTGGCTCTTGGAGTTACATGCATGCATGTAACCCCCTTATAGTGGGTTATGGATGATGTGAAGTTAAGTTGTGTAACTTCATCTTCTTCCTCCTCTCTTCCCTCAAGCTCTCTCTTCCTCATCTAGCCATGAACGTCCAAGGGGTGCTATCACACTCTAAGGTGTTTTTCTCCACCATTTGTTCGTGTGGATACTTGTAGAGGAGTGTACACTTGACACTCTTGAGTTCCGACAAAGCGTTTGGACGAGCGGGATAAGAGAAGGGCGTCGCTACGAGGGTAATGCTCTCACCTTCTAGATCTAAGGTAGATCTAGGTTTACTTAAGCACATACGTGTTTTTATTTTTATATACCTTCGCACGGATCCGTGGCCGGGCTTCCGAGGTTTCCGCAACGCAAAAAGCGGTTTTTGCGGCTCGGAAAAACCCAACAATAATAACGTCCTTGAGTAGAAGGTTCTTATCTAGATCAATCGATTGGTTGAATCGATAGTGAGATGATATAAAGAACACTACTCTTAATCATTCCTAGTCAAGTATTAACATTCAGGGACAATGTTAATGCGTAGAGACTAGCATGTCGGTCAACACGATGATTTGATCTCACAAGTCATGAATATGAGATATCAAGTTGACACATGGGTATGCATTGGAGAATGTATACTGAATGACCCGCCATGAGAAAGTATCATGGATCGTTATATGAGTGTCATATACTTTCTCATGTGACTATTAGTATGACTATTAGTCCTTGGACCCGAAGTCACTATGGTTCCCTACATAAGGAGTTGCATACTTTGGCTTCGTCAAACGTCACCCGTAAATGGGTGGACTATAAAGGCGATTACTGGGTATGTAACAAATTATGCAGAGGGATGTGAGTGATGTAGATGGGATCTATCCCTCCTATATGACGGGAGTGACATCGTTATTCTTGATAGAGTGAGAGCACGAAGTGCATGACCATGCCCAAATGAGTCAATATGAGATATTGAGCTCATTTGATTAGAGTGAGTCTACTTGGAGTTCAAGATATAGATTGTACCGAGGATGACATGATCTATGCCTCAATTGGTCAATCTAGATGTCAAGGATAGAGGGACATTATCACATATTGTGAGAGTCACAATTAGTAGTCACAAAGGTGATGTTGGATCTCAACATTCTTGTAACTTGGGTAACAATGATGTCTTGCTAGATACCGCTCATTGCTTATGTTCCTAAATCGGTTTAGGAGCATTGCCAACATTACAAGAACCTATAGGGTCACACACAAAGGGCAATTAGATGGAGATTAGGTTCATATGATGAACCATGAGGATTAGGTTCATGGGATGAACCAAATTGGATTAAGAGTAATTCAAATTAGACTAATTGAGTTAGACTCAATTTGATTCAAGTGTTGAATGAGTCTAATTTAGATTTGATTCATTGAGTCAATTTAAATTAATGAATAGAGATTCATTAAATCAAATTGACTTGAATCAAGTGGTTAGATTTGATCAACCATGGGAGATAAGAGGTCAAGTTTGACTTGACTTGAGAGGGAAGATGAATGATCAATTTTGACTTGACCAATTGCCATGTCATGGTGACTTGGCATGGGGGTCGGCCAATGATGATGTTCCACATCATCATGGACTTATCATGCGGTGCCACCTCATGAGGGAGACCAAGAGCCATTGGCTCTTGGAGTTACATGCATGCATGTAACCCCCCAAAACAAAGTGGTCAGCCACTTTTATTCATTGGGTGAAGTTATTGGAATGAACATCTTCTTTTTCTTCCTTGCTCTCCTTCTTGCTCTCTCCCATTCCTCATCTTGTTGAGACTACCAAGGAGTGCTAGCACACTCTAGGTTGTTTTTCTCCACCATTTTTCCGTGTGGCTACCAATAGAGGAGTGTACACTTGACACTTTTGAGTTCGGGCAAGCCATTTGGATGAGCAGGATAAGCGAAGGGCGTCACATCAAGGGTAACACTCTCATCATATAGATCTAAGGTAGATCTAGGTTTCCATAACACGTACATGAATTTATTTTTGTTATACTTCGCACGGATCTGTGGCTGGGCTTCCGAGGTTTCCACAATGCAAAAAGCAATTTTTGCGGCTCGGAATGTCCAACATCTATGTTGATGAAATTCGGAAGGAAATCAAGAGTCAGTAGATGGTTTCTCCCTAGAAGTTTCCTTTTGACTACCCTCCGTTTCTTTCCTTTATTGCCTAAATATGCAAGATTATGCCCAAAAATGTAATATGAATGCAGTATGATGCAGTATTATGAAAGACATAGATTAAAGACGATTAGTGATTAACACCTAAGTAAGAAATGTGACAACGGAAGGGAAAAAGGAAACGTGTAGGAACTTCAGTGAGCGCTAGAGGGGGGGGGGGTGAATGGTGCATTCATTACTTGATGGAATTCATTCCTTCTTGATCGTCTACAACACTTGTTATGCGCAATGGAAATAAAGATAATAAATCAATAACAAAAACACAAGCACACAATTACACAATCAATATAATATAGTTCAGAACCTTAGGGTTCCTACTCCATGGCTTGAGCTCGAATGAGCTCTAGTGATGCATACACCACCACTAATCAATAACACTCCTTCTCTATGACACATCGAAGGTGGAGAAATCTCTTACAAGTGATTAAAAAAGTAATACAATGAATTACAAGCAAATACAAAGATGAAATACAATACAAGTAAAGAAAAATATTTACAAGAAGACTTTGAATGCTTGCTTTTGGTTGCTTAAGAAGAGCCTTGAAGGTCTGGATTGTAGCAGCAAATCCCTTCTAAATTGCCTCAAAGAACCATGCCAAAATCCTTCTCCTCGAGCTCTTTTTAAACCTGCAACTCGAGCTGGATTCCGCCTAGCAGTTGACTGTTTATAGCCATCAGTCCCCAGCAAGTAAGTCACTTTTGGAGTGCAAAATATAGACCAAACGACCTCTTCACGAGGAGAACAACAAGTCTTCTAGAAACTGGACGACTTGTTTTCGATGGAAGAGATGGTCGGCCAATCAATGGTCGGTTGCTCTTTGGTCGTCGGTGGCTAAGGGAGGATGGCCGGAGGAGTCACCGACGACTGGTGGGTGGCCGACGGCGAGGAGGAGTTGGCGGCAACACCAATGGACAACAACAAAGGGGCTGGGTGGCAGCTCCTCTCCAAGGGGGTTGGGCGCCCACACAACAAGATTAGTGATTAGGGTTTCACATAACCCTTAAGTCGTGTTTTTATAGAGAACACATTCTCCTAACGGTTATTGGTTCATAACCAAAATCCGTTAACCCGCTCTAATAACTTAAGTTAAAAGAAACCAAACCGCATTGGTCTATTTTAAATTAAAACGAACCGAACCAACTTTGGTTCATTCGTTTAAAACAAACAAAACCACTTTGGTTTATTTTCCACCATTGGATTAGAATCAAACCAATTTGGTTCATCCATCATGTCTTCATTGAAGGTTTTGCCCCGGAAGCTATGATACCAATTGAAGGGTTTTGCTTATCGAGTCCGTGAGGGGAAACTTCGCTTCCCACTTCAGCTTGGTCGTTTGTTCATTGCGATCCCATCGATGTCCCCGGATTAAAAAATTTAATCCTAGACACAAGGGATTTCCCAAACAACCAAGTCATCATCGTGCTATTCGTTTAGAGAGGTCACTTGAACAAACTCGTTGTTCAAGCGACCATCCTCTATTCTATGAGTAGCCGCGGAATAGATGATCTCCGGATCGCCGGTTTTTGTGTTTATGTTCGGGATCCAAGTATTATTTAGCCACATACATAAAGTAAACATCCACACACCACATGCATATAATTGAAAAGCAATTATAAACATAATACAAAAGAACACTAATCAAAATAAACAAGATTATACCTCTTGTTATACCTCTTGATCTTCTATTGTATGTCCTTCCTCCTTTCAGACGTCGTGTGGGCGACGATCTACCAAAAGTTGAAGCCTCCTAGATCACCAATCTTCCTTTCCTTGTTCTCTCCGAACAAAGGAAGATCATAAAACAAACTCATCTTCCTATCTAGAACCGGCCACCAAGTCAATAAACTCGATGTTGCTGCCGGCCAAGGAAGAGAACATGGAGTATGGAAACCAACCAAAGGAGAATCAAAGAGGACATGGGCGCCGGCCAACACTTGGAGAAGAGAAAGAAAAACAATCCTCCTCCTTGTTGCTGCCCAAACCCTAGACTAAGCTCTCCTAATTTCCGACCAACGATGAAGGGAAGAAGAATAGCTTGAGCTCCGGCCAAGGTAGAGGGAAGAAGAAGAGGGGACGACCAACCTTAGGAGGAAGAAGATGAATCCCTCCTCCACTTGTTGCCGCCCACCATCAACCCCCAAAACCTAACCCTAGCCGCCCACTCCTATTCCTATCCCAAATAGGATTGCTTGCCACCCAAGGGAAGCAACCCTAATGCCATCCATCATAATCCATAGATCAAAGGGAGAAGCTTGGGCACTGGCCAAGCCAAGGAGAGATGATGGGAGAAGGGTGCCGACCACCAAAGGAAGAAGAAGAAGAAGAACATCTTTCCTTAATTGTGGCCACCCAAAACCCTAATCCTCCCTTGCTCTTGCCGCCCAAAACCCTAGCCCCCTTTCCTCTATAATCTCTTTTTCCGCCCACCCCTAGTCCACTCTTTTATAGAGTAAGGGATAAGCCTTGGTTTAATCTCCACCATTGGTTCTAGGGATTTAATCTCAACCGTCGGATCTAGAGATTTAATCTCAACCGTCGGATCTTAGAGATTTAATCTCTACCTTTGGATCTAGAGTTTTGTTTCTATCCATTGGATCTAAGCTTCATGAGGTGTTAATAGGCTACAATAGGGACCATGAGGAGGAGTTGGATCTTGGCCACCCATGGATCAAGCCCACATAAAGTCCGATCCACTAATGATAATCCAATCCACTAAAGGATTATCATTGATCTACCTCACCAACCCCCATAAGTTAATATGGGCTCCATATATTATTTGTACATTTTCTCCCCGTGTTTAAGATCTCTAATGTCCATCGATTAATTAATTTACTGACCATTAATTAATCAACATCTAACTCCATGAGTAGTACCACTCAACCTTTTCATCATGCTGGACCAAGTCCACCTGTAGGGTTTACATGATGAACCTTATGAGCTCCTCAAGGGGACATCATCATCCTAATATATAGGACACGGTTTCCTCCTATAATCAACAACACCATATAAATAATATCATCTCCAAACTTACCGAGCCTATCGATTTAATCTATAAATCTCGCCCATTGGTAAATCAAAGAGATGAATACTAAGTATATGTGCCCGTTATTATATCGGGATTAAGATCATGTACTAAATAATATCTAATGTTCGATTCGATTATGTAGTCAGCAATAAATCGAATCACCTCTATGTCGGTCCTGCTCAATACACACAAAGTGCACTAGTGTGATTCTATGGTCAAGACAAACCAATACCAAATTACACTATAACCATTCCGATGGTTTGTCCAAAGTCATCTCGGTTGTGAGCCTTTACTTATACTTTACAAGGAGCCGATAACATGATCTCCCGTGTGACGCCACACACCATGTTATCTACAATGTAATGTATTAGATAATATTGCATAACCATAAAAATGCAAACAATGATCATGTGATTCTTATTTCAAAAATAAAGATGTTCATACAAAAGATAAAATTTTCAGTATACATCCCTACATTCATAAGACTCGGCCCATCCATGCTTCCGATGCGACTAAAATTATTTCATACTCGCTCTTTGTTTGGTCCAACCAAACCAAGTCTCTCTCGATCTGAGAATCCTATTCTCAAGCTTGTTTTAAATCCTTCGGATTATGTTCGTTGTGTGTGTGACCAAATAGGTTCCCGATTTATGTTGGTCATCTATAATTAACTATTAATTATAGAATGATCATGAGTGGCTCCTAGTAGTACATCATGATCCCCAATTAATCGAAAAATCAACGGTTGATCCCAAAACCATTTCTGAAACCCTCCATCAGCTACAATGAATCATGCCTCATTCCTTTCACTCATCTTATACCCACTTGGTTCATGACATGGTCTATTGTGTCAGTACCCACTAGGCTGACTACGTCACACCTAGCCCAAGTATTACTTCATCGTCCTCTGGATTCTAGTTACTGCACATGTATCCAAGAGTGTCATACTCTAAACATGTAATGCTTTGGCCAAAGACTTTAGTAACAATCCGACGAGAGGCCATAGGGTATACATCTCCTCGCAAGGAGTGGTGAATCCTTTGTAGACTATTCAAACACCTTTGGCCACTTCGACTTATACCCAATCATCCTGGGTCCACATCTCCTCGGAGATGCTTGCTTAAGATGTCAAAACATAAGTCTTCATGACCAAGATGACTTGAATATCGCAAGTCAAAGGAACATCACACTTAAGTTGCAGTAATAAATTCATTGACATATCCATATATGCAGAGAACCATATGAAGTCTTACAGCAAGTCACTCCAATGAACTAGTTACCATAACTATCATCCACGATCGACTCTGGACATCCCAATGTCACCAGCCAGTGAGAAACAGCTGCTTAGATAAACCAAAGAGTATACCTCATGCTAGACTCAACATAATCGATGGCATCCGAATCCATCAATTCATCAATTAGGGATAATTCCAATACATCACAATTACACATGTAGAGATGCTCACTAGTTGTGATCCAATCACAAATTCTCTCATGTTGTGAATCGTATTGTGGATATTCAGTAAATGAGTTTAAGATCTAATTAAATACATGAAAACATGTATATTCAAATAGTGAATCTTCATTTATCAAATAAATGGTACAACCATAAGGTGATTGCCTTAGGACACCTCTCATATATTACTAACAAACTCCCACTTGGTCTAATGCCAATCGCCACGGTATCCAATACCATAAGCTCTAACATGACTCTCAAACTTACTTTGTGGTAAGACCTTAGTTTAAAGGTTAGCTAAGTTCCTTTTAGTGGGAATCTTCTTGATTTGTATTTCCTTCCTACTGATGATCTTTCTGATCATATGATAGCGGTGAAGCACATGTTTGGATCATTGATGAGACCATATCAAGTTCAGAGATGAACTTCTCGATCCAAACCGCTTCCTTTGCTGCTTCTTAAGCTGCAATGTATTCTACCTTAGTGGTAGAATCTGCTATAGTGTCTTGCTTGGAACCTTTCTAGCTTATTGCACCTCCATTCAAAGTGAATATGTACCCAGACTGAGAGCTGGAATCATCCTTGTCTGTCTAGAAGTTGGCATCCGTATACCTGTGTATTACCATATCACCACCCTTTCCATATATTAGGAACACATCCTTAATTATTCTCAAGTATTTAAGGATTGTCTTAACAGCCGCCCAATAATCCATTCTTGGATTAGACTGGTATTTTCAAATGACACTTAGAGCATATGATACCTCGGGCCTCGTACATAACATAACATATATGATAGATCATATTGCGAATGCATAGAGAATCTTACTCATGCAAATCCTCTCATCTTTTGTGCACGGACACATAGACTTCGAAAGGTGTATCCCATGCCTGATGGGAAGGAAACATTTTTTGGATTTCGACATGCTAAACCTCTTTAACACTCGGTCTATATATGTAGACTGCGAAAGGCCAAGCAACTGTTTCGATCTATCTCTATAGATCTTAATCCTGAGGATGTAGGTCGCTTCTCCCAGGTCTTTCATGAAGAATGTCTTGGAAAACCAAATTTTAACTGACTGTAAGATAGAAACATCATTTCCTATAAGTAATATGTCATCGACATACAATACTAGGAACACAACTGCACTTCCACTAACCTTCTTGTACACACAGTACTCGTATAGATTTTGTGAGAAATCAAACCTTTTGATTGTCTCATCAAAATAGATATTCCAACTCCTGGATGCTTGCTTCAGTCCATATATGGACTGTCGAAGCTTGCATACCTTAGTTTTATCAACAGATGTGAAACCCTCAGGTTGTATCATATACGCATCCTCGAGTAGATTTCCATTAAAGAAAGTCATTTTCACATCCTTCTGCCATATCTCATAATCATAATGAGCCGCTATGGCCAGGATCATCCGAATGGATTTAAGCATAGCTACTGGTGAATAGGCCTCGTCATAATCAACACATTGCTTTTGACGATAGCCTTTCACCACTAATCTAGCCTTATAGGTAATCACATTACCATCCATGTTGGTTTTCTTCTTGAAAACCCACTTGCACCCTATAGGCTTAATACCTTCAGGTGGGTCCACCAAGTTCCAAACTTGATTTTCATACATGGAATCCATTTCCGACTTCATGGCTTAAAGTCATTTGTCCCTTTATGAACCTTTAAGAACTTCTTCATAACTGGTAGGCTCCTCATCGTCAATGAGTAACACATCGTTCGATTCACTTATGAGAAATCCATATCTCTTGGAAATGTTGCGTGTTCTACCAGATCTACGAAGATGTGGTGTCACAATAGGTTCAGCCGATGCCTCATTAATATGAGTTATCAGTTGAGGTGCTTGACTAGGTATCTCCTCAATGTCTACTGGAGTCTCTTGAACCTCCTCAAGTTCAATGACACTCCCACTATTTTCTTGCAAGAGAAACTCTTTCTCTAGAAACACAACTCCAAGGGATAATAGAATTGGTAACCCCTTGTTTCCTTAGGGTATCCAATAAATAGACATTTATCAAACTTAGCATCCAATTTGTCTGACACAATCCGCTTCACATAAGCAGGATAACCCCATATCTTCAGGTAAGATAAATGAGGTTTCTTACTAGCCCATATCTCATATGGAGTAGTAGAGACTACCTTGGTTGGGACTCTGTTTAACAACTGTCTGAAGTGCATAGCCCCAAAAGGACTTGGAAAGATTCATGTGATTCATCATTGACCTGACCATGTCAAATAAGGTCTGATTTTGCTTCTCATATACACTATTAAGCTATGGTGTATATGCCAAAGTCCATTGGGACAATATACCATTGTCCCTCAGATAATCTAGAAACTCTTGACTCAAGTATTTACCACCTCGATCTGATAAAAGTATTTTAATACTCTTGCCAAGTTGTTTCTCTACTTCACTTCTGAATTCTTTGAACCTTTCAAAGGTTTGAGACTTATGTTTCATCTAGAACACATACCCAAACCGTGAGTGATCATCGGTGAAGGTAATGAAGTAGTTATAGCCTTCTAGAGCATGAGTTGACATAGGTCCACATACGTCAGTATGTATTAGACCAAGCAACTCTCCCACCGGTTCACCTTTTTCCATAAAAGGTAACTTAGTCATCTTTCCTTTTAAGAATGATTCGCATTTATTGTATGAATCTAATTCAAACGATTCCAGAATTCCACATCGGTGTAATTCGGACATGTATTTCTTGCTCACATGACCAAGACGATAATGCCACATGTAAGAGTCTAATTGATTATCTTTTCGAGCATGCTTGTTGCTCACTTCGATATTGAAAATGTCACTAGATACATCCAATGTATAAATATCATTTCTTAAAGTTCTAGTCCCATAAAGAACGCCATTCAAAGTTATGCAACAACAATTGTTACTAAAAGATAAATGGTACCCATTTCTATTTAAACAAGAAATAGAAATGATGTTCTTTATTAACAAAGGAACATAAAAGCAATTGTCCAGTTCTAAGACAAGTCATGTAGGGAGTTTCAACAAATACATTCCAATGACGAGTGCAGCAGTCTTTGCTTCATTCCCAACATGTAAATTCGACTTTCCCTTGACAAGTCTTCTTCTATTCCTTAGCCCATGTATGTTATTACATATATGTGAACCACACCCGGTATCCAATACCCAAGTGTCTAAGGAAATAGAATGACAATCAATAACAAAGATATCTGAAAAAGATGGGGCATAAGATGCTTTATTATTCTTCACGGACTCAAGATAAATCTTGCAGTTTCTTCGCCAATGACCCTCCTTGCAGTAGGTGATTCGCTTCGGAGGCTCATTGGCTCCCATGTCCCCGGATTAAAATTTTCACTAATGAAAGAATTAATCCGGATGGGATGAGTTTCCTTAGCATAATCTATTCGTCGTCGTGCTAACAACTTGAGTGGTCGCTTGAACAAACTAGTTGTTCAAGCAACACAACTCTTCTAGTTGATTAGCCACGGAAGAGACGACGGACGGATCGCCGGTTTTTGTATTTGTCTTCGGGGTCCATGATTATACAAAATATATACATACGCACACATGTATAATCAAGACATAAAAGAACATGCTCAGATCTGTAAATAAAGTTAAAATAACTTTATACCTTACGATCTTCTACCGTATGTCCTATCCTTCTCGTGGACGACGTGTGGACGAAGATCCTCCACGAGTAGAAGCCTTCTAGATCGCTTTCTTCTCTACCTTGTCCGCTGCGAACAAAGAGGAGAACCAACAAATACCTATCTTATCTAGAACCGGCCACCAAATTAGGGAATTTGGTGCAATCGCCGGCCAAGGAGCAATTGGATGAAGCGCCGGCCAACTTTAAGATGAGTTGCCGTCGGCCACCAAGGAGAAGGGGAGGAGGAAGAGCACTGGCCACCAATGGAAGGAGAACCGCCGGCTAAGGAAGAAGGGAGAGACCTCTAGGATGGGCACCGACCAAGTCTTGATGAAGGAGGATGGGCGCCGGTAACAATCTAGAAGGGAGAAGGTTGCCGCCCAAGATCTTGCTCCAAAACCCTAGCCGCCCAAGAACCCTAGCCGCCCACTTGTTGGAAGAACCAAACCCTAATTCCAATTCAAATTATGATATCTTGCCGCCCAACCCTTAGCCATCTATATATAGAGTAGGGCCTAAGCCTCCTTTAATCTCCACCGTCGGATCTAGGGATTTAATCTCCACCGTCGGATCTAGGGTTTTATCCCAACCGTCGGATCTAGGGTTTCATCCCAACCGTCGGATCTCGGATTTCATCCCAACCGTCGGATCTAGGGTTTCATCCCAACCGTCTAAATCTCACCCACTGGTAAATCAAAGAAATAAATACTAAGTACATGTGCCCATTATTATATCGGGATTAAGAGCATGTACAATATAATATCCGAGGTCCGATTCAATTATGTAGTCAGTACTAAATTGAATCACCTCTATGTCGGTCCTACTCAATACACCTAAGTGTACTAGTGTAACTCAATGTTCAAGATAAAACAATACAAAGCTACACTACAACCATGCCAATGGTTTGTCCAAAACCATCTTGGTTGTGAGCCTCTACTTATATTTTACAAGGGACTGATAACATGATCTTCTGTGCCACACCAAGCACGATGTTATCTACAATGTAAAATATTAGACAATATGCACACATATATAATGAATATATAAAATGCAAACAATGATCATGTGATTCTTATTTCAAAATAAAATGTTCATACAAAAAGAGCTAGGCTTTCAGTATATATTCCAACAATCTCCCACTTATACTTAAAGACTATGTCATCATCACTCTGCCATACATCTGAGCCCCATGGCCTCCACATGCCTATCAAACGCTTTCGCTGGAAGGGCCTTAGTGAATGGATCCGCCAGGTTATCCTCTGATGCAATCTTGGCGACAGCAACTTCTCCTCGCTTTACGATCTCTCATATAAGGTGGTACTTGCGCTCTATGTGTTTACTCGCCTTATGGGCTCGTGGTTCCTTCGAGTTTCAGAATCGCACCATCGTTATCACAATAAATTGTGATAGTTCGGGCAAACCAGAATCACATCCAAGTCCATCAAGAAGTTCTGCCGCCTCGTGAGGCTGCCACATACTCAGCTTCCATGGTAGAGTCCGCCACACATTTCTGCTTGACACTCCTCCATACTATGGCTCCACCTCCAAAAGTAAACATAAACCCCGAGGTAGACTTACTCTTGTCCCTATCTGATTGGAAATCCGAATCCGTGTAACCCACAGGGACTAATTGATCTACCCGGTAAACCAGCATATAATCCCTAGTCCTTCTCAGGTACTTCAATATATGCTTTACCGCAATCCAATGTCCCTGTCCAGGATTACTCTGATATCTGCTAACTATGCCCACGGCAAAGCAGATATCCGGTCTCGTACATAGCATGACATACATAAGGCTTCCTACTGCCGAAGCATAAGGAACCGCCTTCATGTCCTCTATCTCCTTTGATGTTTTGGGACACATCTCTTTAGATAAAGGAACTCCATGCCTAAAAGGTAGAAAACCTTTCTTGGAGTTCTGCATGCTAAAACGAGCAAGGATAGTGTCAATGTATGAAGCTTGAGATAAGCACAACATCCTTTTCTTGCGATCCCTTATAACTTTGATCCCAAGGATGTGTCCCACTTCTCCCAAGTCCTTCATGTCAAACTGTTTGGACAACCATACCCTTACGTCTGATAACACTTTGATATTGTTGCCAACTAACAAAATATCATCTACGTATAGTACAAGAAACACCACTACGTTTCTGTCACATCTCTTGTATACACAAGGCTCATCCGGACTTTGAATAAATCAATATAACTGGATTACCTCATCAAAGCGGATGTTCCAAGATCTAGAAGCTTGCTTCAATCCATAAATGGACCGATTAAGCTTACATACAAGATGCTCTTTGCCTTTAGCAATGAATCCCTTTGGTTGCCGCATATAGATGTTCTCCTCAAGACTTCCGTTAAGGAAATCTGTCTTGACATCCATCTGCCAAATCTCATAATCCATATGAGCAGCTATAGATAAGAGAATCCGGATAGACTTAAGCATAGCTACCGGCGAAAAGGTCTCCTCATAATCGATGCCCTCTTTCTGAGTATACCCTTTCGCAACAAGCCAAGCTTTGAAGGTCTCAACCATCCCGTCTACTCCTCTCTTTCTCTTGTAGATCCACATGCATCCAATGGGTTTTACACCATCGGGTGGCTCTACTAGCTCCCAAACCTGATTAGAATCCATAGATTCTATCTCTGAATTCATCGCTCTTTGCCAAGATATCGCATCTCTATCTTGGATTGCCTCGTCATATGTCCAGGGATCAGGTTCATGTTCACCAGGGACTAAGTCCGAAGACTCTCCCAAAAACATGAATCTGTCGGGTTGTCTAACAACCCTCCCACTACGACGAGGTGCCTCCTGTGTATACTCTGTGACACGCGGTGCAGTGGCTTGTGGTGTCTCCTCTTGTACCGGTGGTACTGAAGTCGAGACTTGCCCTGCCAACTCCTCAAGAATAATCCTACTCTTGGGCTTGTGGTTCATTACATAATCCTCCTCTAGAAATCTGGCGTTCGTGTTAACGATCACCCTCTGATCTCTAGGATTATAAAATAAACCACCTTTCGCTCCCTTAGGGTAGCCAACAAACATGCATACTTCTGTACGAGGTTCCAACTTACCAGCATCAGCCTTCAGCCCATGTGCTAGACTTCCCCATATCCGAATATGTCTTAGACTAGGCTTTCGCCCAGTCCACAATTCTACAGGGGTAGAAGGTACTGATTTGGATGGAACCAAGTTCAGAGTATACATTGTCGTATCCAGTGCATACCGCCAGAACGAAATAGGTAACTCAGAATAACTCATCATCGATCTGACCATCTCCATAAGAGTCCTATTCCTTCACTCTGCTACACTATTCTGCTGGGGTGTGCCAGGTGCAGACAATTGGGATTGAATCCCAGCCTCTGATAAGTAACTCCTAAACTCTCCCAAGAGGTACTCGCCACTACGATCAGATCGTAATGTCTTGATACTTTTACCTTGACGGTTCTCCACATCAGCCTTGAATTCTTTGAACCTGTCAAAGCATTCAGACTTGCGGCGCATCAAGTAAATGTATCCATATCTTGAATAATCGTCTATAAAAGAGACAAAATATTCTAAACCACCTCTTGCCTGGATAGACATAGGACCGCACAAATCAGAATGAACCAATTCTAACACATCTTTGGCTCTATACCCCTTGGCCTTGAAAGGCCTCTTGGTCATTTTACCTTCTAAGCAAGATTTGCAGGTTGGGAGATCCTCCACCACTAATGAACCCAAGGTCCATCAGCTATCAACCTTTGAATTCTACTTAGGTTAATATGACCAAGCCTTAGATGCCAAAGATATGTTTGGTTCATTTGCGAAGGTTCTTTTCTCTTATTAGATTTAGAAGATGAGTTATTTACTTCTATATGCATCGTGGGAGTTTTTGGTTCAAGAGTATATAAATTGCCAACCAATGTACCAGAACAGATAATCTCCCTATTCCTTTTTATAACCACCTTGTCATTAAAAGAAACAGAATATCCATCCAAAAACAATTTAGAAACTGAAATTAAATTCTTTCTAAAAGTAGGTACATAAAGATAATTTCTCAAAACCAAAAATTTATTCCTATCAAAAGATAAATAAACGTCTCCCACTGCAATAGCCGCCACCTTTGAAGCATTGCCCATGAAGACGGTAATCTCTCCCTCAGCTAGTCGTCGGGTTTCCTGGAACCCCTGCAAAGTATTGCAGACATGATCAGTGGCCTCAGATCTACACACGAGCACTGGTAGATAACACCGCTAAACATGTTTCAACAACTAAACAAGAAGATATACCTTTGTTCTTTCGGCGAGGACAGTCCGCCTTCCAATGTCCAGTCTGCTTGCAAGTGAAGTACTTGCCTTTCGGCTTCTTCACTCCTGCCTGAGGTCCCACTGCCACCTTCTTCGCTCCACCTTGCTTCTTCTTCTTCTTACCTTTCGGTTTAGAGGAAGAAACCTTCTGAGCGACCATGGCTTGAGAACTCTGACGAAAAAGCCCCTCTGCCGCCTGGAGTTCTGTCAGAAGCTCCGCCAACGAATACAACCTCTTGTTCATGTTGTAGTTGAGGCGGAACTGCTCAAAACTCCTAGGCAGAGACTGGAGAATGATATCGACCTGGATTTCCCCATCGATCTCAGCTCCGAGGACTTCCATCTCATTAAGATGAGCCATCATCTTGAGAACATGATCCCTAACGGGTGTTCCCTCGACCATGGTGGTCGTCATCAAGTTTCTCATTGCCTCCTGCCTAGCCGCCCTACTCTGATGTCTGAAAAGTTCCTTGAGATTAAACATCATGTCATAAGCTGTGGCTATGGCCTGATGCTGATGTTGTAGTGTTAGTGCATATAAGATCCACATATCTCCACAATGGTATGATATTGTCCACTTTGGGCCCAAGCCCTCATGGTTTTGTTTTTGGGCTTTACCCAAAAGGCCTCATACCAATGGAGATATCTTTTTTCTTATAAGCACATGATCTTTTCCATGTCTTACCAATGTGGGACTTTGATTGTATTCCCCATACTCCCAACAATCCCCCCCTCAAACGAAGGACCACATTGGGCCCCCCCTCAAGCCTATCCCTCCTCGAAGGATTTTCTCTGCTTGATGTCCGATCTTCAACCCACCAGGACTTCCTGCCAGTTGTTCGGTCCCCCCGACCCAACTAGACTTCCTTCCTGATGTCTGGTTCTCTTGATCCGGACGTGGGAGCTCAACTTCCTTCGTTCGAGGTTCATGGCTTGACATGGACCATGGCTCTGATACCAATTGTTAGTGCATATAAGATCCACATATCTCCACAATGGTATGATATTGTCCACTTTGGGCCCAAGCCCTCATGGTTTTGTTTTTGGGCTTTACCCAAAAGGCCTCATACCAATGGAGATATCTTTTTTCTTATAAGCACATGATCTTTTCCATGTCTTACCAATGTGGGACTTTGATTGTATTCCCCATACTCCCAACATGTAGTACATTTGACATAGATGCCAAAATGTAACACTGTGCCATCTCATCTGCCTTGACCCATTTCTTATAACGTTCTTTCTCCTTTTCATCAGAGTCATCGGAGGGCTTAGGAGGACAGACCTCGAAGAGTACAAATTTGTACTCCTCCACAGTTAAGACAATATCTAGGTTTCTTTTCCAATCAATGTAGTTTGGACCAGTAAGTTTGTTTTCTTTTAAAATCACAGCAAGTGGGTTGAAAGCCATTTGAAAATCCTAAAAATCACAATGATCAAAAATATTAGATTTCAAATATTATTGATTCCTCAAAACAATAAAATCCTGAAATCAACCAACACCTCAAATCACTGAGAATTTCGTATGCCACGCTGTGTGGACGTATACGAAACCTACATTTGTAAGAGGAGGTTTTACCCATTAATTTTATTATCTTGTCAACCTTACTTTTTGACAAATAAAATTAATAGTTGGTTCCTCTTTGGCCCTACAAATAAAAGCAGTGACTCCGATGGGGAGGATACCTTTATTTGCATCTAAGTGTGCACCATTACACGATACTAAGGGAATTATTTTGGATTATGTGCCTTACCGCTGTGGAAGTACACATGCTCCTAGATAATTTCCTATAACCATTATTTGACCTAGTGATCCGCAAACAAACCCGTCCGCAGGGAGGAAGGCACTCAGAGCCGACACACAAGTTTGTTTGCATCACACATCAAATTGTAATGGAGGCCGCGGGAATTAATTAATGTCCCTCTCCCACTTAGTAAATTGCAAATGAGGAATTTTAAAACATACATGACATGCATATAAAACAAATAAG
This sequence comes from Wurfbainia villosa, assembly GCA_025175895.1. Taxonomy (NCBI): domain Eukaryota; kingdom Viridiplantae; phylum Streptophyta; class Magnoliopsida; order Zingiberales; family Zingiberaceae; genus Wurfbainia; species Wurfbainia villosa. The sequence goes on along the minus strand of CM045992.1, from coordinate 27,476,573 downwards.
CAATAAATATGGAAAAAACAGAATTTTTCCAACTATTATGGCATTGTCCTCCAATATGCATCCCGTCGTGTCGCCACCTCGTCCGCTCCATCTTTTCCCGTGCGCAAGTCACCAAAGATATCCGAGCCGAGATAAATCATTTTATTTACATCCATCGATCCTATACTCCACGAAGGAGTGTACAAATAATCTAGATCAAAAGTAAACTAAAATGAGCGGCTAAACAATGCCGTATTTAATTACAAAAATTAAATACTAATCTAGCCTCGTCAACCTCGAGGATTCAAATAATAAATTTTTACACACATCCATTCACATACACATACATGACCATAATAGTCGGATCTTATGCCTGCAACCAAAGAGTTAAACTATGCATATTCTACTATTATCCGGCACATATAATATATGAAAAATGCATAAAAAATTAACCGAATCCTTAACACACAAAACCGAAAACCGTGGCTCTGATACCAATTGTAGGTGATTCGCTTCGGAGGCTCATTGGCTCCCATGTCCCCGGATTAAAATTTTCACTAATGAAAGAATTAATCCGGATGGGATGAGTTTCCTTAGCACAACCTATTCGTCGTCGTGCTAACAACTTGAGTGGTCGCTTGAACAAACTAGTTGTTCAAGCAACACAACTCTTCTAGTTGATTAGCCGCGGAAGAGACGACGGACGGATCACCGGTTTTTGTGTTTGTCTTCGGGGTCCATGATTATACAAAATATATACATACACACACATGTATAATCAAGACATAAGAGAACATGCTCAGATCTGTAAATAAAGTTAAAATAACTTTATACCTTACGATCTTCTACCGTATGTCCTATCCTTCTCGTGGACGACGTGTGGACGAAAATCCTCCACGAGTAGAAGCCTTCTAGATCGCTTTCTTCTCTACCTTGTCCGCTGCGAACAAAGAGGAGAACCAACAAATACCTATCCTATCTAGAACCGGCCACCAAATTAGGGAATTTGGTGCAACCGCCGGCCAAGGAGCAATTGGATGAAGCGCCGGCCAACTTGAAGATGAGTTGCCGTCGGCCACCAAGGAGAAGGGGAGGAGGAAGAGCACCGACCACCAATGGAAGGAGAATCGCCGGCTAAGGAAGAAGGGAGAGACCTCTAGGATGGGCGCCGGCCAAGTCTTGATGAAGGAGGATGGGCGCCGACAACAATCTAGAAGGGAGAAGGTTGCTGCCCAAGATCTTGCTCCAAAACCCTAGCCGCCCAAGAACCCTAGCCGCCCACTTGTTGGAAGAACCAAACCCTAATTCCAATTCAAATTATGATATCTTGCCGCCCAACCCTTAGCCATCTATATATAGAGTAGGGCCTAAGCCTTCTTTAATCTCCACTGTCGGATCTAGGGATTTAATCTCCAACGTCGGATCTAGGGTTTTATCCCAACCGTCGGATCTAGGGTTTCATCCCAACTGTCGGATCTAGGATTTCATCCCAACCGTCGGATCTAGGGTTTCATCCCAATCGTCGGATCTAGGGTTTTATCCCAACCGTCGGATCTAGGGATTTAATCCCAACCGTCGATTCTAGGGTTTCATCCTAACCATCGGATCTAGGGATTTAATCCCAACTGTTGGTTCTAGGGTTTCATCCAACCATCGGATCTAGGGATTTAATCCCAAACATTGGTTCTAGGTTTTGTTTTACATTCTTGGATCTAGACTTCACAAGGATTATATTAGGCTACGATAGGGACCATAAGGAGGAGTCGGATCTTGGCCACCCAATGGATCGGAACCACACAAACTTGATCCATCAATGATGTTCCATTCCACTAGAGGATCATCATTGAACTACCTCACCAACCCCCATAAATTAATATGGGCTCCATATATTATTTGTACATTCATCTCCCCGTGTTTAAGATATCGAATGTTCGTCAATTAATTGATTTACTGATCATCAATTAATTAACATCTAACTCCTCGAGTAGTACCACTCAACCTTATCATCATGTTGACTAAGTCAACCAGCTGGGTTTACATGATGAACCTTATGAGCTCCTCAAGGGGACATCATCAACCTAATATATAGGACACGGTTTCCTCCTATAATCAACGGCACACCATGTAAATAATATTATTTCCCAACTTACCGGGCATATTGATTTAATGCATCTAAATCTCACCCACTGGTAAATCAAAGAAATAAATACTAAGTACATGTGTCCGTTATTATATCGGGATTAAGAGCATGTACAACATAATATCCGAGGTCCGATTCAATTATGTAGTCAGTACTAAATTGAATCACCTCTATGTCGGTCCTACTCAATACACCTAGGTGTACTAGTGTAACTCTATGTTCAAGATAAAATAATACCAAGCTACACTACAACCATGCCAATGGTTTGTCCAAAACCATCTTGGTTGTGAGCCTCTACTTATATTTTACAAGGGACTGATAACATGATCTTCTGTGCCACACCAAGCACGATGTTATCTACAATGTAAAATATTAGACAATATGCACACATATATAATGAATATATAAAATGCAAACAATGATCATGTGATTCTTATTTCAAAATAAAATGTTCATACAAATAGAGCTAGACTTTCAGTATACATTCCAACACTTGCAACAATGATGGTAAGTGCTCTTTTGAGCTGGTTCTGCCTTCTTCTTCCCCTTGTGATGTTTCTTTAATTTGCTCCTAGAATCTTTCTTTAAGGAATCAACTAACAACACCATCCATTGCTTATGCTTCAACGAAGGCTCCACAGTCTTCAACATGTTGAGGAGTACCAATGATGAATCTTCTTGCATCTCAGAGGTGAAGAGGAGCTTAGAGACTTTAAACCTTTCGAATCTCACTTGCTCATCAAATAACTCATAAAGATGAAAGACTATGGTATGCGCATCCAGATGCTCATGTTGGGTTTCCGGCACCGCGGCGTGTGTGTGTTCGATCATGTTTCGTAAACATGAGCACAGCGGAAGCAATAAAAATAATAAATCTATATTTATTACAACACACACAACACACGCATGCATATTACAAAAAGTGTAGACATAACCGTAATTTTAAATTTGCAATAAAAGGAAATTTATCTACGTTATACCTTTCGTATGACGTGTAGCGGGAACGACATCAATCGGAACGATCCTCGCTAGAATCGTCTCTATCCGTATCCACGCCGAGTTCCTCGGGATGACTTCGCTAAGCCACGAGCTTCGTCTTCGTACTGGTTACTAGCCTCGCATTGAAGACGACGTGATCGAGAGATGATCACGATCCGAATCCAAATTCGGATCCTAAAACGAGATCTCAAAACTCGCTTCTCCGGAGAGGTATTCGTCAACCAATTGACGAATCCTTCGTCCTCCACCTCAGAGGATTACCGGATATCGAATCCCCAGTAAGTTAGCCGCTGTCGGAGCTCTAACCGTCATCCAAACGATGCTCCGACGAGAGGAGAACAAGCTGTCCAGAAAAACTGGACAGCTTTGGTGGAGGAGATAGGCGCCGGCCAACCAAGGGAAGAAGAGGCTCACCTTGATGCCAAACCTATAGGAGATCACCGGAGGGTCGCCGGAGGGTTCACCGGCTGAAGCTTGGATGCCGGCAAGTAGCTAGACGGCGGCACAACAAGCTGGGCGGCAAGCTTTAGGGTTGGCGCCGAAACTCCTTCAAGGGGGTTGGGCGGCAACTTTTGCTAGGGCTTGGATTAGGGTTTAAGCCCTATTTTATAGAGAACTAATTCTCTTAATGGTTAATGGATCATATCCATAAAGCCCGTTAACCCGCTCCATTAAGATAAGTTAAAATAAACCGAACCATGATGGTTTGTTTTAAGTTAAAACGAACCGAACCAACTTTTGGTTCATTCGTTTAAAATAAACCAAACCCTTTGGTTTATTCTCATCCATTGGATTAGAACCAAACCATTTTGGTTCATCCATTACGTCTTCATAAGACACGGCCCATCCACGCTTCCATTGCGACTGAAACGATTTCATGCTCGCTGTATGTTTGGTCCAACAAAACCTAGTTTCTCTCGGTCTGAGAATCCCATTCTCAAGCTCGTTTTAAATCCTTTGGATTACGCTCGTTGTGCGTGTGACCAAATAGGTTCCCGGTTTATGTTGGCCGTCTATAATTAACCATTAATTATAGAACGATCATGAGTGGCACCTAGTAGTACATCATGATTCCCAATTAATCGAAAAGATCAACGGTTGATCCAGAACTATTTCTGAAACCCTTCAGCAGCTCGAATGATTCGTGCCCCATTCCCTTCACTCATCTTATACCCACTTGGTTCAGGACATGGTCTATAGTGTCAGTCCCCACTAGGCTGACTACGTCACACCTAGCCCAAGTATCATTTCCTCGTCCTACGGATTCTAGTTACTCCACATGTATCGAAGAGTCCCTTACTCTAAACATGTATTGCTTTGGCCAAAGACTTTAGTAACAATCCGACGAGAGGCCATGGGTATACATCTCCTCGCAAGGAGTGGTGAATCCTTTATAGGCTATTCAAACACCTTCGATCACTTTGACTTATACCCAATCATCCCGGGTCCACATCTCCTTAGAGATGTTTGGTTATGATGTCAAAGCATAAGTCTCCATGATCAAGATGACTTGAATACCGCAAGTCAAAGGAACATCGCACTTAAGCCACAGTAAGAACTTCATTGACATATCTATATATGCAGAGAACCATATGAAGTTTTACGGCTGGTCACTCCAATGGACTAGTTACCATAACTAGCATCTACGATTAACTCCGGACATCACAATGTCTCCAGCCAGTGAGAATCAGCTGCTTGGATACACCAAGGAGTATACCTCGTGCTAGTCTCGACAGAATTGATGGTGTCCAAATCCATCAATTCATTGACTAGGGATAATTCCGATACATCACAATTACACATGTAGAGATACTCACTAGTTGTGATCCAATCACAAATTCTCTCATGCTGTGAATCGTATCGTGGACATTCAGTAAATGAGTTTAAGATCCAATCAAATACATTAAACATGTATACTCAAATAGTGAATCTTCATTTATCATATAAATGGTTCATACATAAGGCGATTGCCTTAGGACATCTCTCATATATTACTAACAGACTCCCACTTGGCCTAATGCCAATCGCTACAGTATTCAATACCATAAGCACTAACAAGACCCTCAAACTTACTTTGAGGTAATGCTTTAGCCAAAGGATCCGCTAAGTTCCTTTCAGTGGGAATTTTCTCGATTTGTATTTCGTTCCTACTGATGATCTCTCTGATAAGATGATAGCGGCGAAGCACATGTTTGGATCGTTGATGAGACCTTGGCTCTTTCGCCTGTGCAATTGCTCCATTGTTGTCGCAGTAGACCGGTATTGCTTCAACAATGGCCGGAATCACACCAAGTTCATGAACGAACTTCTTGATCCAAACCGCTTCCTTTGCTGCTTCCGAAGCTGCAATATATTCTGCCTCAGTGGTAGAATCCGCTACAGTCTCTTGTTTGGAACTTTCCCAACTCACTGCGCCCCCATTCATGGTAAACACGTATCCAGACTGAGACCTGGAATCATCCTTGTCTGTCTGGAAGCTGGCATCCGTATACCCGCGTATCACCATGTCCCCTTCTCCATATATTAGGAACACATCCTTAGTTCTTCTTAAGTACTTAAGGATCGTCTTAACAGCCACCCAATGATCCATTCATGGATCAGACTGGTATCTGCTCGTGACACTCAGAGCATACGATACATCAGGCCTCGTACATAACATAGCATACATGATAGATCCTATTGCGGATGCATAGGGAATCTTACTCATGCAAATCCTCTCGTCTTCTGTGCGCGGACACATAGACTTCGAAAGATGTACCCCAGCCTGATGGGTAGGAAACCTTTCTTGGATTCCGACATGCTAAACCTCTTTAGCACTCGGTCTATATATGTAGATTGCGAAAGACCAAGCAACCGTTTCGATCTATCTCTATAGATCTTAATCCCAAGGATGTAGGTTGCTTCTCCCAGGTCTTTCATGGAGAATGTCTTGGATAACCAAACCTTAACTGACTGTAAGATTGACACATCGTTTCCTATAAGTAATATGTCATCGACATACAATACTAGGAACGCGACTGCACTCCCACTAACCTTCTTGTACACACAAGGTTCGTCTGGATTTTGTGAGAAATCAAACTTTTTGATCGTCTCATCAAAACGGATATTCCAGCTCCTGGATGCTTGCTTCAATCCATAAATGGACCGTCGCAATTTGCATACCTTGGTTTTATCAACCGATTTGAAACCCTCAGGATGTATCATATACACGTCCTCGAGCAGGTTTCCATTAAGGAAAGCTGTTTTCACATCCATCTGCCATATCTCATAATCATAATGAGCCGCTATGGCTAGGAGCATCCGAATGGATTTAAGCATAGCTACAGGCGAATAGGTTTTGTCATAATCAACACCTTGCTTTTGACGATATCCTTTTGCCACCAATCTAGCCTTATAGGTAATCACATTACCATCCATGTCGGTTTTCTTCTAGAAAACCACTTTCACCCTATAGGCTTTATGCCTTCAGGTGGGTCAACCAAGTTCCAAACTTGGTTTTCGTACATGGAATCCATTTCCGACTTCATGGCACCAAGCCACTTATCCCTTTCTGAACTTGTCAGCACTTCTTCATAACTGGTAGTCTCCTCATCATCAATGAGTAACACGTCGTTCGATTCACTTACGAGAAATCCATATCTCTCAGGAATATTGCGTGTTCTACCAGATCTACGAAGATGTGGTGTTACAATTGGTCCAGCCGATTGCTCATCACTATGAGTTGTCGGCTGTTGTGCTTCACCAGGTATCTCATCAATGTCTATTTGAGTCTCTCGAGCCTCCTCAAGCTCGACGACACTCCCACTGTTTTCTTGCAAGAGAAACTCTTTCTCTAGAAACACAGCATGCCTTGAAACAAACACCTTTTGTTCCACATGATGATAGAATTGGTATCCCTTTGTTTCCTTAGGGTATCCAATAAATATACATTTATCAGACTTAGCATCCAATTTGTCTGACATAGTCCGCTTCACATAAGCAGGACAACCCCATATCTTCAAGTAAGATACATGAGGTTTCTTACCATTCCATATCTCATATGGAGTAGTTGAGATTACCTTGGTAGGCATTCTGTTTAACAAGTAAACAGCTGTCTGAAGTGCATAACCCCAAAAGGACTTGGGAAGAGTCGCATGATTCATCATTGTCCTGACCATGTCCAACAAGGTCCGGTTACGCCTCTCAGATACACCATTATTCTGTGGTGTATAGGGCGGAGTCCATTGAGACAATATGCCATTGTCTCTTGGATAATCAAGAAACTCTTGACTTAAGTATTCACCACCTCGATCCGATTGAAGTATTTTAATACTTTTGTCATGTTGTTTCTCTACTTCATTTCTGAATTCTTTGAACCTTTCAAAGGCTTCAGACTTGTGTTTCATCAAGAATACATACCCAAACTGTGAGTGATCATCGATGAAGGTAATGAAGTAGCTATAGCCTCCTAAAGCTTGAGTTGACATAGGTCCACATACATCAGTATGTACTAGACCTAGTAACTCTCTCACTCGTTCACCTTTTCCAGTAAAAGGTAACTTAGTCATCTTGCCTTTTAAGCATGATTCGCATGTATCGTATGAATCGAATTCAAACGATTCCAGAATTCCACATCGGTTTAATTCGGACATGCGTTTCTTGCTTATATGGCCAAGACGACAATGCCACATATAGGAGTCTATGTGATTATCCTTTCGAGCACGCGTGTTACTCGCTTCGATATTGAAAATGTCACTGGATACGTCCAACGTATAAATGTCATTACTCAAAGTTCCAGTTCCATAAAGTACGCCATTCAAAGTTATATAACAACAATTGTTACTAAACGTCAAATGGAAACCATTTCTATTTAAGCAGGAAATAGAAACAATGTTCTTTATTTAGAGAAGGAACATAATAGCAATTGTCCAGTTCCAAGACTAGTCCACTAGGGAGCTTCAGCAAATAAGTTCTGATGGCGACCGCAGCAACCTTTGCTCCATTGCCAACTCGCAAATTTGACTCCCCTTTGACAAGTCTTCTTCTATTCCTTAGCCCCTGTATGTCATTACATATATGTGAGCTACACCCAGTATCCAATACCCAAGTGTCTAAGGAAATAGAATGACAATCAATAACGAAGATACCTGAAGAGGATTGGGCATCGGATGCCTTCTTCTTCTTCATGGACTCAAGATAAATCTTGCAGTTTCTTCGCCAGTGGCCTTCCTTGCCACAATGATGGCAAGTGCCCTTTTGCGCTGGTTCCGCCTTCTTTGCCTTTTTGTTCTTTCCTTTCTTCTGTTCTTTTGCCTTCCTCTTAGAACCTTTCTTTGAGGAATCAACTAACAGAACCGCCTTCTCCTCATGCTTCACAGAAGGCTCCACAGTCTTCAAAGATATTGAGGAGCTGGGAATGGTGGATTCCAATTTGTTCATCCGATAGTTCATCACAAATTGTGAGAAACTCTTGGGCAAACAATGCAGAATTAAGTCAATACTTAACTCATGATCCATCACAAAACCGATTTCGATGTACGCTCATCTTTAGCACAAACCGCACTACTGCATTTAACCTTCTTTCATCTTCGTGGTGAAGAGGAGCCTAGAGACCTCGAACCTTTCGGATCTCGCTTGCTCATCGAACAACTCATGAAGATGGAAGACCATAGTATTAGCATCCATATGCTCATGCTGCTTTTGCAGCTCAGGTACCATCACCGCTATCATGATGCAACTCGCCAGCTCAGAATATGCCACATGCTTCTGATAGACCAACATTTGGTCTGGAGTTGCATCGTCCTTAGGACGGTCAGGAAGAGGCTCTTCAAGGACATATGCAAGCTTTTCCGCCTTGAGAACAATTCTCAGGTTTCTAAGCCAGTCCAGGAAGTTAGGCCCAGTCAGTTTGTTCGAATCCAAAATAGTGCGCAAATTTAAAGACGTCATGATCAATTTATTGACCTAGAAATACAAAATGAGCATATATGAGAAAGATGATTTTAAAAATGCATCAATATACATTTATAAATCCCATTCATTTTTCGAATTTCAAAAACCCCAAAATCACTTCAAGAGATTGTAGGTCCATCTTCGAATGGGCTGATATCCATCATAGTTTTGAACAACCTTGGAGAGAGTCCAACAAGCCATTCATAACTACAACGGTAGGTATCATCTATACCGATTGCATATCACGTATATGCAACTATCACAATGTGCTATCAACTAATTGAATGTTCACATATACATCGGGTTGTTAACACATTAACAAGTATGCATCATATGCATAGCACCCAACTTCACCTCCCTTTACATCGACCTTGGAGAGAGTCCAACAAGCCGATGCTCCAGGTTAAAGCCAACCCATTAATCAGGACATAGTTTTAATATGGTTAGAGCACATTCAACCAATTAGCCCAGCTTGGAGAGAGTCCAACAACCAAAGCTAACGATTGACCTCTGACTCTTACCATATTAGTATTAAACTATTCCATGGTTTGAACATGTTCGGGTTCGAGCCGGGCTTGGAGAGAGTCCAACAACCCAAACAAGAAACGAAACTCTGGTTCTAACCATATTAATGGAAGGTGTAGGCTTTAATATTGTTTAAGGGTTTTTATGTCTCATCCTCTTTGCATGCAAATAACTATTATCTACATGGCATGACATACATGGCATACATCTACATGTCACGACACGCATGGCTTAATGTTATGCATCTAATGCAATTACATGGCATACAATTATGTCATGTACATAATTTCCTTATTTGTCATAACTATTTATGGAAATAAAATATGTTTAAGATTTGATTCTCCAAAACAAATCATAATTAAATTAGGAAACAAATTTCCAAATCTAATCACATATTTTATTCATGGAATTATTTGATTAAGGAAAATCTATTTAGGAAACCAATTTCCTAAATCTTTAAATCTACTTATGGAAATAAAATATTTTAAGATTTGATTTCCCAAATTAAATCATGATTAAATTAGGAAACAAATTTCCAGAATCTAATCAAATATTTTATTTATGGAAAATATCAATTTCCATAAATACTTCCAACTTTCCAAAAGTGGAAGATTTCCATAAATACTTCTAGACTTTCCAAAATTGAAAAATTTCCATAAATACTTCTAAATTTCCAAAATTTAGAAGATTCCCAGAAATACATTATGACTATCGCAAAACCATTTTTACGATTATGTCGAAACACAACCTGGGCTCTGATACCACTGTTGGGTTTCTGGCACCGCGGCGTGTGTGTGTTCGATCATGTTTCGTAAACATGAGCACAACGGAAGCAATAAAAATAATAAATATATATTTATTACAACACACACAACACACGCATGCATATTACAACAAGTGTAGACATAACCGTAATTTTAAATCTGCAATAAAAGGAAATTTATCTACGTTATACCTTTCGTATGACGTGTAGCGGGAACGACATCAACCGGAACGATCCTCGCTAGAATCGTCTCTATCCGTATCCACGCCGAGTTCCTCGGGATGAATTTGCTAAGCCATGAGCTTCGTCTTCGTACGGGTTACTAGCCACGCGTTGAAGACGACATGATCGAGAGATGATCACGATCCGAATCCAAATTCGGATCCTAAAACGAGATCTCAAAACTCGCTTCTCCGGAGAGGTATTCGTCAACCAATTGACGAATCCTTCGTCCTCCACCTCAGAGGATTATGGGAGATCGAATCCCCGGTAAGTTAGCCGCTGTCGGAGCTCTAACCATCATCCAAACGATGCTCCGACGAGAGGAGAACAAGCTGTCCAGAAAAACTGGACAGCTTTGGTGGAGGAGATAGGCGCCGGCCAACCAAGGGAAGAAGAGGCTCACCTTGATGCCAAACCTATAGGAGATCACCGGAGGGTCGCCGGAGGGTTCACCGGCTGAAGCTTGGATGCCGGCAAGGAGCTAGATGGCGGCACAACAAGCTGGGTGGCAAGCTTTAGGGTTGGCGCCGAAACTCCTTCAAGGGGGTTGGGCGGCAACTTTTGCTAGGGCTTGGATTAGGGTTTAAGCCCTATTTTATAGAGAACTAATTCTCTTAATGGTTAATGGATCATATCCATAAAGCCCGTTAACCCGCTCCATTAAGATAAGTTAAAATAAACCAAACCATGATGGTTTGTTTTAAGTTAAAACGAACCGAACCAACTTTTGGTTCATTCGTTTAAAATAAACCAAACCCTTTGGTTTATTCTCATCAATTGGATTAGAACCAAACCATTTTGGTTCATCCATTACGTCTTCATAAGACATGGCCCATCCACGCTTCCATTGCGACTGAAACGATTTCATGCTCGCTTTATGTTTGGTCCAACCAAACCTAGTTTCTCTCGGTCTGAGAATCCCATTCTCAAGCTCGTTTTAAATCCTTTGGATTACGCTCGTTGTGCGTGTGACCAAATAGGTTCTTGGTTTATGTTGGCCGTCTATAATTAACCATTAATTATAGAACGATCATGAGTGGCACCTAGTAGTACATCATGATTCCCAATTAACCGAAAAGATCAACGGTTGATCAAGAACTATTTCTGAAACCCTTCGGCAGCTCGAATGATTCGTGCCCCATTCCCTTCACTCATCTTATACCCACTTGGTTCAGGACATGGTCTATAGTGTCAGTCCCCACTAGGCTGACTACGTCACACCTAGCCCAAGTATCATTTCCTCGTCCTACGGATTCTAGTTACTCCACATGTATCGAAGAGTACCTTACTCTAAACATGTATTGCTTTGGCCAAAGACTTTAGTAACAATCCGACGAGAGGCCATGGGTATACATCTCCTCGCAAGGAGTGGTGAATCCTTTATAGGCTATTCAAACACCTTCGATCACTTCGACTTATACCCAATCATCCCGGGTCCACATCTCCTTAGAGATGTTTGCTTAAGATGTCAAAGCATAAGTCTCCATGATCAAGATGACTTGAATACCGCAAGTCAAAGCAACATCGCACTTAAACCACAGTAAGAACTTCATTAACATATCTATATATGCAGAGAACCATATGAAGTTTTACGGCTGGTCACTTCAATGAACTAGTTACCATAACTAGCATCCACGATTAACTCCGGACATCACAATGTCTCCAGCCAGTGAGAATCAGCTGCTTGGATACACCAAGGAGTATACCTCGTGCTAATCTCGACAGAATTGATGGTGTCCAAATCCATCAATTCATCGACTAGGGATAATTCCGATACATCACAATTACACATGTAGAGATACTCACTAGTTGTGATCCAATCACAAATTCTCTCATGCTGTGAATCGTATCGTGGACATTGATAAATGAGTTTAAGATCCAATCAAATACATTAAACATGTATACTCAAATAGTGAATCTTCATTTATCATATAAATGGTTCATACATAAGGCGATTGCCTTAGGACATCTCTCATATATTACTAACAGACTCCCACTTGGCCTAATGCCAATCGCTACGGTATCCAATACCATAAGCACTAACATGACCCTCAAACTTACTTTGAGGTAATGCTTTAGTCAAAGGATCCGCTAAGTTCCTTTTAGTGGGAATTTTCTCGATTTGTATTTCGTTCCTACTGATGATCTCTCTGATAAGATGATAGCGGCGAAGCACATGTTTGGATCGTTGATGAGACCTTGGCTCTTTCGCCTGTGCAATTGCTCCATTGTTGTCGCAGTAGACCGGTATTGCTTCAACAATGGCCGGAATCACACCAAGTTCATGAACGAACTTCTTGATCCAAACCGCTTCCTTTCACGCTCGCCGCAATATATTGCCTCGGTGGTAGAATCCGCTCATGATCTCTTGTTTGGAACTTTTCCAACTCATCTGCGCCCATTCATGGTAAACACGATCGCATCGAGACACGGAATCATCCTTGTATGTCCGAAGCCGCATCCGTATACCCGCGTATCACCATTTCCCCTTCTCCATATATTAGGAACACATCCTTAGTTCTTCTTAAGTACTTAAGGATCGTCTTAACAGCCACCGAATGATCCATTCCTGGATCAGACTGGTATCTGCTCGTGACACTCAGAGCATACGATACATCAGGCCTCGTACATAACATAGCATACATGATAGATCATATTGCGGATGCATAGGGAATCTTACTCATGCAAATCCTCTCGTCTTCTGTGCGCGGACACATAGACTTCGAAAGGTGTACCCCATGCCTGATGGGTAGGAAACCTTTCTTGGATTCCGACATGCTAAACCTCTTTAGCACTCGGTCTATATATGTAGACTACGAAAGACCAAGCAACCGTTTCGATCTATCTCTATAGATCTTAATCCCATGGATGTAGGTTGCTTCTCCCAGGTATTTCATGGAGAATGTCTTGGATAACCAAACCTTAACTGACTGTAAGATTGACACATCGTTTCCTATAAGTAATATGTCATCGACATACAATACTAGGAACATGACTGCACTCCCACTAACCTTCTTGTACACACAAGGTTCGTCTGGATTTTGTGAGAAATCAAACTTTTTGATTGTCTCATCAAAACGGATATTCCAGCTCCTGGATGCTTGCTTCAATCCATAAATGGATCGTCGCAATTTGCATACCTTGGTTTTATCAACCGATGTGAAACCCTCGGGTGTATCATATACCGTCCTCGGCGAGTTTCCATTAAGGAAAATGTTTTCACATCCATCGCCATATCTCATAATCATAATGAGCCGCTATGGCGGAGCATCGAATGGATTTAAGCATAGCTCTGACGAATAGGTTTCGTCATAATCAACACCTTGCTTTTGGCGATATCCTTTCCACCAATCTAGCCTTATAGGTAATCACATTACCATCCATGTCGGTTTTCTTCTTGAAAACCACTTGCACCCTATAGGCTTTATGCCTTGGTGGAGTCAACCAAGTTCCAAACTTGGTTTTCGTACATGGAATCCATTTCACTTCATGGCACCAAGCCACTTATCCCTTCTGAACTTATCGGAACTTCTTCATAAGCTGGTAGGCTCCTCATCATCAATGAGTAACACGTCGTTCGATTCACTTACGAAATCCATATCTCTCGGGAATATTGCGTGTTCTACGGATCTCTGAAGATGTGGTGTTACAATGGAGTCGGTAGATTGCTCATCACTATGAGTTGTCATTTGTTGTGCTCACCGGTATCTCATCAATGTCTATTTGAGTCTCTCGAGCCTCCTCAAGCTCGGACCTCCTTGTTTTCTTGCAAGAGAAACTCTTTCTCTAGAAACACGGCATGCCTTGAAACAAACACCTTTTGTTCCACAGGATGATAGAATTAGTAACCCCTTGTTTCCTTAGGGTATCAATAAATAGACATTTATCGGACTTAGCATCCAATTTATGCGTCTGATCCGCTTCACATAAGCGGGACAACCCCATATCTTCAAGTAAGATACATGAGGTTTCTTACCATTCCATATCTCATATGGAGTAGTTGAGACTACCTTGGTAGGCATTACATTTAACAAGTAAGCAATTTATGCGAAGTGCATAACCCCAAAAGGACTTGGGAAGAGTCGCATGATTCATCATTGACTGACCATGTCAACAAGATCGATTTCGCCTCTCGGATACACCATTATCTTTGTGGTGTATAGGGCGGAGTCCATTGAGACAATATGCCATTGTCTCTTAGATAATCAAGAAACTCTTGACTTAAGTATTCACCACCTCGATCCGATCGAAGTATTTTAATACTCTTGTCATGTTGTTTCTCTACTTCATTTCTGAATTCTTTGAACCTTTCAAAGGCTTCAGACTTGTGTTTCATCAAGAACACATACCCAAACCGTGAGTGATCAGCGGTGAAGGTAATGAAGTAGCTATAGCCTCCTAAAGCTTGAGTTGACATAGGTCCACATACATCAGTATGTACTAGACCTAGTAACTCTCCCACTCGTTCACCTTTTCCAGTAAAAGGTAACTTAGTCATCTTGCCTTTTAAGCATGATTCGCATGTATCGTATGAATCCAATTCAAACGATTCTAGAATTCCACATCGGTGTAATTCGGACATGCGTTTCTTGCTTATATGGCCAAGACGACAATGCCACATATAGGAGTCTATGTGATTATCCTTTCGAGCGCAGCGTGTTGCTCGCCCGATATTGAAAATGTCCTTTGGATCGTCCAGCGTATAAATGTCATTACTCAAAGTTCGATTCCATAAAGTCGCCATTGAAGTTATATAACAACAATTGTTACTAAACGTCAAATGGAAACCATTTCTATTTAAGCAGGAAATAGAAACAATGTTCTTTATTTAGAGAAGAAACATAATAGCAATTGTCCAGTTCCAAGACTAGTCCACTAGGGAGCTTCAGCAAATAAGTTCGGATGGCGACCGCAGCAACCTTTGCTCCATTGCCAACTCGCAAATTTGACTCCCCTTTGACAAGTCTTCTTCTATTCCTTAGCCCCTGTATGTCATTACATAAATGTGAGCTACACCTAGTATCCAATACCCAAGTGTCTAAGGAAATAGAATGACAATCAATAACGAAGATACCTGAAGAGGATGGGGCATCGGATGCCTTCTTCTTCTTCATGGACTCAAGATAAATCTTGCAGTTTCTTCGCCAGTGGCCTTCCTTGCCACAATTATGGCAAGTGCCCTTTTGCGCTGGTTCCGACTTCTTTGCCTTTTTGTTCTTTCCTTTCTTCTGTTCTTTTGCCTTCCTCTTAGAACCTTTCTTTGAGGAATCAACTAACAGAACCGCCTTCTCCTCATGCTTCACAGAAGGCTCCACACTCTTCAGCATATTGAGGAGCTCGGGAATGGTGGATTCCAATTTGTTCATCCGATAGTTCATCACAAATTGTGAGAAACTCTTGGGCAAACAATGCAGAATTAAGTCAATACTTAACTCATGATCCATCACAAAACCGAGGGTAGCTAGCTGCTCGATGTACCCGTTCATCTTTAGCACAAACTGCACTACAGACGAACCTTCTAGCATCTTCGTGGTGAAGAGGGGCCTAGAGACCTCGAACATTTCGGATCTCGCTTGCTCATCGAACAACTCATGAAGATGGAAGACCATAGTATTAGCATCCATATGCTCATGCTGCTTTTGCAGCTCAGGTACCATCGCCACTAGCATGATGCAACTCGCCAGCTCAGAATCTGCCACATGCTTCTGATAGACCAACATTTGGTCTGGAGTTGCATCGTCCTTAGGACGGTCAGGAAGAGGCTCTTCAAGGACATATGCAAGCTTTTCCGCCTTGAGAACAATTCTCAGGTTTCTAAGCCAGTCCAGGAAGTTAGGCCCAGTCAGTTTGTTCGAATCCAAAATAGTGCACAAATTTAAAGACGTCATGATCAATTTATTGACCTAGAAATACAAAACGAGCATATATGAGAAAGATGATTTTAAAAATGCATCAATATACATTTATAAATCCCATTCATTTTTCGAATTTCAAAAACCCCAAAATCACTTCGGGAGATTGTAGGTCCATCTTCGAATGGGCTGATATCCATCATAGTTATGAACAACCTTGGAGAGAGTCCAACAAGCCATTCATAACTACAACGGTAGGTATCATCTATACCGATTGCATATCACGTATATGCAACTATCACAATGTGCTATCAACTAATTGAATGTTCACATATACATCGGGTTGTTAACACATTAACAAGTATGCATCATATGCATAGCACCCAACATCACCTCCCTTTACATCGACCTTGGAGAGAGTCCAACAAGCCGATGCTCCAGGTTAAAGCCAACCCATTAATCAGGACATAGTTTTAATATGGTTAGAGCACATTCAACCAATTAGCCCAGCTTGGAGAGAGTCCAACAACCAAAGCTAACGATTGACCTTTGACTCTTACCATATTAGTATTAAACTATTCCATGGTTTGAACATGTTCGGGTTCGAGCCGGGCTTGGAGAGAGTCCAACAACCCAAACAAGAAACGAAACTCTGGTTCTAACCATATTAATGGAAGGTGTAGGCTTTAATATTGTTTAAGGGTTTTTATGTCTCATCCTCTTTGCATGCAAATAACTATTATCTACATGGCATGGCATACATGACATACATCTACATGTCATGACACGCATGACATAATGTTATGCATCTAATGCAATTACATGACATACAATTATGTCATGTACATAATTTCCTTATTTGTCATAACTATTTATGGAAATAAAATATGTTTAAGATTTGATTCTCCAAATCTAATCATAATTAAATTAGGAAACAAATTTTCAAATCTAATCACATATTTTATTCATGGAATTATTTGATTAAGGAAAATCTATTTAGGAAACCAATTTCCTAAATCTTTAAAACTACTTATGGAAATAAAATATTTTAAGATTTGATTTCCCAAATCAAATCATGATTAAATTAGGAAACAAATTTCCAGAATCTAATCAAATATTTTATTTATGGAAAATATCAATTTCCATAAATACTTCCAACTTTCCAAAAGTGGAAGATTTCCATAAATACTTCTAGACTTTCCAAAATTGAAAAATTTCCATAAATACTTCTAAATTTCCAAAATTTAGAAAATTTCCAGAAATACATTATGACTATTGCAAAATAATTTTTACGATTATGTCGAAACACAACCTGAGCTCTGATACCACTGTTGGGTTTCCGGCACCGCGGCGTGTGTGTGTTCGATCATGTTTCGTAAACATGAGCACAGCGGAAGCAATAAAAATAATAAATCTATATTTATTACAACACACACAACACACGCATGCATATTACAACAAGTGCAGACATAACCATAATTTTAAATTTGCAATAAAAAGATATTTATCTACGTTATACCTTTCGTATGATGTGTAGCGGGAACGGCATCAACCGGAACGATCCTCGCTAGAATCGTCTCTATCCGTATCCACGTCGAGTTCCTCGGGATGACTTCGCTAAGCCACAAGCTTCGTCTTCGTACGGGTTACTAGCCTCGCGTTGAAGACGACGTGATCGAGAGATGATCACGATCCGAATCCAAATTCGGATTCAAAAACGAGATCTCAAAACTCGCTTCTCCGGAGAGGTATTCGTCAACCAATTGACGAATCCTTTGTCCTCCACCTCAGAGGATTACCGGAGATCGAATCCCCGGTAAGTTAGCCACTGTCAGAGCTCTAATCGTCGTCCAAACGACGCTCCGACGAGAGGAGAACAAGCTGTCCAGAAAAACTGGACAGCTTTGGTGGAGGAGATAGGCGCCGGCCAACCAAGGGAAGAAGAGGCTCACCTTGATGTCAAACCTATAGGAGATCACCGGAGGGTCGCCGGAGGGTTCACCGGCTGAAGCTTGGATGCCGGCAAGGAGCTAGACGGCGGCACAACAAGCTGGGCGGCAAGCTTTAGGGTTGGCGCCGAAACTCCTTCAAGGGGGTTGGACGGCAACTTTTGCTAGGGTTTGGATTAGGGTTTAAGCCCTATTTTATAGAGAACTAATTCTCTTAATGGTTAATGGATCATATCCATAAAGCCCGTTAACCCGCTCCATTAAGATAAGTTAAAATAAACCAAACCATGATGGTTTGTTTTAAGTTAAAATGAACCGAACCAACTTTTGGTTCATTCGTTTAAAATAAACCAAACCCTTTGGTTTATTCTCATCCATTGGATTAGAACCAAACCATTTTGGTTCATCCATTACGTCTTCATAAGACACGGCCCATCCATGCTTCCATTGCGACTGAAATGATTTCATGCTCGCTTTATGTTTGGTCCAACCAAACCTAGTTTCTCTCGGTCTGAGAATCCCATTCTCAAGCTCGTTTTAAATCCTTTGGATTACGCTCGTTGTGCGTGTGACCAAATAGGTTCTCGGTTTATGTTGGCCGTCTATAATTAACCATTAATTATAGAACGATCATGAGTGGCACCTAGTAGTACATCATGATTCCCAATTAACCGAAAAGATCAACGGTTGATACAGAACTATTTCTGAAACCCTTCATCAGCTCGAATGATTCGTGCCCCATTCCCTTCACTCATCTTATACCCACTTGGTTCAGGACATGGTCTATAGTGTCAGTCCCCACTAGGCTGACTACGTCACACCTAGCCCAAGTATCATTTCCTCGTCCTACGGATTCTAGTTACTCCATATGTATCGAAGAGTACCTTACTCTAAACATGTATTGCTTTGGCCAAAGACTTTAGTAACAATCCGACGAGAGGCCATGGGTATACATCTCCTCGCAAGGAGTGGTGAATCCTTTATAGGCTATTCAAACACCTTCGATCACTTCGACTTATACCCAATCATCCCGGGTCCACATCTCCTTAGAGATGTTTTCTTAAGATGTCAAAGCATAAGTCTCCATGATCAAGATGACTTGAATACCGCAAGTCAAAGGAACATCGCACTTAAGCCACAGTAAGAACTTCATTGACATATCTATATATGCAGAGAACCATATGAAGTTTTACGGCTGGTTACTCCAATGAACTAGTTACCATAACTAGCATCCACGATTAACTCCGGACATCACAATGTCTCCAGCCAGTGAGAATCAGCTGCTTGGATACACCAAGGAGTATACCTCGTGCTAGTCTCGACAGAATTGATGGTGTCCAAATCCATCAATTCATCGACTAGGGATAATTCCGATACATCACAATTACACATGTAGAGATACTCACTAGTTGTGTTCCAATCACAAATTCTCTCATGCTGTGAATCGTATCGTGGACATTCAGTAAATGAGTTTAAGATCCAATCAAATACATTAAACATGTATACTCAAATAGTGAATCTTCATTTATCATATAAATGGTTCATACATAAGGCGATTGCCTTAGGACATCTCTCATATATTACTAATAGCTCATTCTGCTTCCGCAGCTCGGGTACCATCACGGCTAGCATGATGCAACTCACTAGTTCAGAATCACTCACATGTTTCTGATGGGCTAATAATTGGTCCGGAGTTGCATCATCACTAGGATGGGCGGGAAGAGGCGCTTCGAGGACATACGTAAGATTTTTAGCCTTGAGAACAATTCTCAAGTTTCCAAGCCAGTCCAAGAAGTTCGACCCAGTCAATTTATTCGAATCCAAAATAGAGCACAAATTCAAAAACATCATGATCAAGCGATTAACCTAGAAATACAAATCGAGCATATATGAGAAAGATGATTTAAAATGCATCCATATACATTTACAAAATTCCATTCATTTTTCAAAATAAAAACCCTTAAAATTAATTCGGGAGCTCATAGGTCCATCTCTGAATGGGTTGATATCCAACATAGATAAGAACAACCTTGGAGTGAGTCCAACAAGCCATTCTTAGCTATGATGGTAGGTATCAAGTATACCGATTACACATCACTTATATGTAACTATCACAATGTGCTATCAACTAATTGAATGTTCACACATACATTGGGTTGTTAACACATTAACAAGTATACATCATATGCATAACACTCAACTTCACCTCTCTTCACATCGACTATGGAGTGAGTCCAACAAATCGATGCTCCAAGTTAGAGCCGACCCATTAATCGCGAAATAATTTTAATATAGTTAGAGCACATTCAACTAATTAGCCAATCTTGGAGTGAGTCTAACAACCCAAACTAACGATTGACCTCTGAGTCTTACCATATTAGTGTTAAACTATTCCAATGATTTGAACATGTTCAGGTTCGAGCCGGGCTTGGAATGAGTCCAACAACCTAAACAAGAAACAGAACTCTGGTTCTAACCATATTAATGGAAGGTGTAGACTTTAATATTGTGTAAGGGTTTTAATGTCTCATCCTCTTTGCATGCAAATAACTATTATCTACATGACATGACACACATGACATACATCTACATGTCACGACATGCATGGCATAATGATATACATCTAATGCAATTACATGACATACAATTATGGCATGTACAAATAGTTTCCTTATTTGTCATAACTATTTTGGAAATAAAATATGTTTTAGATTTGATTTCTTAAATCAAATCATGATTAAATTAGGAAATAAATTTCCAAATCTAATCACATATTTTATTTATGGAAAGTGTTAATTAAGAAAAGTCAAATTAAATTTAGGAAACAAATTTCCTAATCATATTAGGAAATTTCCAATTTGAATTTCCTTATTTGTTATAACTATTTATGGAAATAAAATATGTTTGAGATTTGATTTCTCAAATCAAATCATGATTAAATTAGGAAACAAATTTTCAAATCTAATCACATATTTTATTTATAGAAAGTGTTAATTTCTATAAATACTTCTAAACTTTCTAAAAGTAGAAAATTTCCATAAACACTTCTAAACTTTCCAAAAGTAGAAAATTTCCAAAAGTACAATTATGACTATTGCAAAATAATTTTACGATTATGTTGGAACATAGTGTGACTCTGATACCACTGTTGGGTTTCCCCGGCATCGTGACGAGTGTGTGTTCGAACATGTTTCGTAAACATGCACACATCGGAAGAAAAAATAAGTAATAAAATAATTTTATTATAACACACACATCACATGCATGTAGGATACAACATGTGTAGACATAATCGCTATTTAAAATTTTGCAATAAAAGAAAATTTATTCTAGTTATACTTGACGTATCACATGTAGCGGGAATTGCATCAACCGTAGCGACCCTCACTAGAATCGCCTCTATTCGTATCCACACCGAGTATTATTGGGATAGCTTCACAAAGCCACGAGCCTAGTCTTCACAAAAGTCACTAGCCTCGAGTTGAAGACAATGTGATTCGAGAGACGATCACAATCTGAATCAAATTCGGATATAAAAACGAGCTCCACGAACTCGCTTCTCGAAAGCGGTTTTCGCCAACCAATTGACGAAACCTTGGTCCTCCACCTATGAGGATTTCCAGAGATTCAATCCCCGGCAAGTAAGTCACTGTCGGAGCACAAAATGCCGACCAAATGACCTCTCCACGAGGAGAACAACAAGCTGTCTAGAAACTGGACAGCTTGTTTGCGGTGGAAGAGATGGTCGGCCAATTAATGGCCGGTTGCTCCTTGGTCGGCGGCGGCCAAGGGAGGATGGTAGGATGAGTCGTCAGTCGCTGGTGGGTGGCCAACAGTGAGGAGGAGGTGTCAGCAACACCGATGGACAGTAGCAAAGGGGCTGGGTGGTAGCTCCTCTCCAAGGGGGTTGGGCGGCCACACAACAAGATTTGTGATTAGGGGTTCACAAAACCCTTAAGTCATGTTTTTATAGAGAACACATTCTTCTAATGGTTATTGGTTCATAACCAAAATCCGTTAACCCACTCTAATAACTTAAGTTAAAATAAACCAAACCACGTTGGTCTATTTTAAGTTAAAATGAACTGAACCAACTTTGGTTCATTCATTTAAAACAAACCAAACAACTTTGGTTTATTTTCCACCATTGGATTAGAACCAAACCAATTTGGTTAATCCATCATGTCTTCATAAGACTCGGCCCATCCATGCTTCCGATACGATTGAAACCACTACATATTCGCTCTTTGTTTGGTCCAACCAAACCAAGTCTCTCTCGATTTGAGAATCCTATTCTCAAGCTCATTTTAAATCCTTCGGATTACACTCGTTGTGCATGTGACCAAATAGGTTTCCAGTTTATGTTGGTCGTCTATAATTAACTATTAATTATAGAACGATCATGAGTGACACCTAGTAGTACATCATGATCCCCAATTAATCGAAAAATCAACGATTGATTTCAGAACCATTTCTGAAACCCTTCAGTAGCTAAAATGAATCGTGCCCCATTCCTTTCACTTATCTTATACACACTTGGTTCAGGACATGGTCTATTGTGTCAGTCCCCACTAGATTAACTACGTCACACCTAGCCCAAGTATTACTTCCTCATTCTTCGGATTCTAGTTACTGCACATGTATCCAAGAGTACCATATTCTAAACATGTAATGCTTTGGCCAAAGACTTTAGTAACAATCCGACGAGAGGCTATAGGGTATACATCTCCTCGTTGTTGGTGCAATCGGCCCAGGTCACGATTGACCAAGACTCGAGTTTGGCTCGAGTGATGTTGTGATGTGTTTTGATGTTTCGACAAAAACATATGACAATGTAATTGTCATGGTAAGTCCAAGTCTTGAGTTCTTAGCATGGAAAGTCCAAGCATGGTCTTGGCAATGTAAAAGTCCAACATGGGTTGACAAGGGAAAGTCCAAGCATGGTCTTGGCATTTGAGAAGTCCAACATGGGTTGGCAAGGGAAGTCCAAGCATGGTCTTGGCAATGTAAAAGTCCAACATGGGTTGGCAAGGGAAAGTCCAAGCATGGTCTTAGCATTTGAGAAGTCCAACATGGGTTGGCAAGGAAAGTCCAAGCATGGTCTTGGCAAGGAAAGTCCAAGCATGGTCTTGGCAAGGAAAGTCCAAGCATGGTCTTGGCATGGAAAGTCCAACATGGGTTGGCATTTGAAGTCCAAGGGGATTGATATTGGCGGCGTAAAGTCCAAGCGGTAGTCTTGGCAGCATAAGTCCAATGGTTGGCGACGTAAAGTCCAAGCGGAGTCTTGGCGGGGTAAGTCCAATGTGCCTTGGCGGTGTAGACACCGTTAGCATGACATAGCCGATGGAAGCACCTGAAGGCTAGCGCGATGGATGAACAAGTCATGGATGACTTGGAGGGATCCGAGAGGCGTGAGGATGATGGAGGTGGCTAGAAGGCTTAGGTCTAGGCTAAGGGTGGTCTAGCAAGTATGGGGACACCATACTTGGGTTAAAACCTCATGTTTGAGGTGCGGTCGGCCCGGTGCCATGTGGCGATGACCGGACCGAATCAACCAGGTTTATTTGCGAGTTATGGCCTAGCGATCGCCGAGGTGGGCGTCGGTGATGGCTCAGAGCAATCGGATCGATCGTGTGATCAGTCGACTGGTGCTCAAGAAATCGGCCACAGAATGGAGTCGAGACTCGACTGGTCGAGTGAGGACTCTATCAGTCGACTGATGGGTATGATCAGTCGACTGATGGTAGATCCGTTGGACTTATCCAACGTGGATCTAGCCGTTATCTCACGACAACAGTGGCATCAGTCGACTGATGGTCCGAATCAGTCGACTCAACTTTTTCCAGCACAGGTTGAAGCTTTATAAGGAGCTCGTGATGGAGGAAAAACCATGGTTCTTTGAGGCGATTTGGGGCGAGTTACTGCTGCAATTCAGGGTCTCCAAGTGCTACTCGATCAACCAAGTGATCAAGCATTCAAAAAGCATTTGTAAAGTGTTCTCTTTACTTGTATTGCTTTGTATTTCATTATATTGCTTGTATTCATCTTGTATTACTGTTGTATACATTGTACAAGGTTTCTCCACCTCCGAATTGTTCCGAGAAGGAGTTATTTTATAGTGGTGTGTGATTGGCATCGCTAGGGCTCGTTTGAGCCCGATCCGTGGAGTAGGAACCGTTCGGTTCCGAACCACGTTAAACAATTGTGTTTGCGTTTTGTTCATTTCGTTATTGTATTATATCTATATTCCGCTGCGCTAATGAAATTGTAGAGACGAACGCGATCGATTTCCATCTACGTACGGTCAACGCTATTCACCCCCCCTCTAGTCGTTCCAAATATTCCTAACAAGTGGTATCAGAGCCCGGGGCTCTTCTACGGATTAACAACCCAGAGTCAAGAAGCTAGAGGGAAGAATATGGATTTCCAAGAAAAATTGGGTGACGACGTCAACATTCCACCTTCCTTCAACCGCGAACATTTCACATATTGGAAAGGTAGGATGGAATATTTTCTAATGACGAATATAGTAAATTGGTTTGCCATGACTATACGTTTTGATGCTCCGAGAGGAGAAAACGGCGAAATCCTCAAGATGAAGAGATGGACTGAGGAGCAACGGGAAAAATTCAAGACAACCATTTAGGTAACAAAAATGTTGATTGATTTGATACCTAACGATATTTTGTCCAGATTAGGAATCTATAGGGATGCCAAGGAGTTGTGGAACAAGTTGATCAAGTTCCACGACAATCCCGAATCGGTCCAAGAAGACTTGGAAGAGGAGGAGACCGAAGAAGAATCATCATCATCCTCACAAGAAAGTGAGGAGTCAACTTCCGGGTCGGAAGAGGTGGAGGAAGTGGAAGAAGCATCCACCTCAAGGATTGAGGGGGAGGAGAGAACCTTCATACCGGAACATCGAGAAGAAGAAGCTTCGACATCCGGTCAAGATGAAGAAGCCCAAAGTCCAATTCCTCCCCACTACTCTCGGTAACTCAAACACCTCAATTCAAAATAAAAATAACATTATGTGTTTTGAGTGTAGGAAATTTGGGCATTATAAGAGTAAGTGCCCAAAGAAAGTCAAGAAAGCTCCTCCGATGCCTAAAAGTCAACAAAAGTCAACGGACGCCGGTTCCCCAAGTATCAAGAGCAAGGAGCACATCATATGCTTCAAATGCAATGTAAAAGGACATTATAGGAATCAATGTCCTAGGGGGAAGAAGAAGACCCAAGAGGGAGATACACATGTAGGGGGAGCTTCCAAAGCTAACCCTAAGGTATATTCTAATAATGCATCCTTTTTAGTTAATAGGCAAAAGCATGCTAAGGGTTTCAATTCTCTTGCTATTTATCATAAAGAGCATGCTAGAAATAACAAACATATTTGTTTAGGAGCTAAGAAGGTTCACCTTAGGAATAAGGAGAAGTTTGGGACTAATGTCCCTAAAAATATCTTACCTAGAGAATCAATTAGGAAAATAGGAGAACATCTAGGTATTAACCCTAAATGGACTAGGCATATGCCTAGGAAGTCCAATGCCCAAGTTTTAAATCAAAATTCTAAAATTGGGCAATTAGAAAAGGAAAATCAAGTCTTGAGGTCAAGGCTTGAAAAACTTGAGAAGACCCTCAAACTTATGCAAAATCAAATGAAAAGGTCTAGAAGTCAAAGCCTAGAATCAAATGGTCAAAAATCAAGACCTAGGAAATTAGATTCATCCAAGGGCAAACTTAAGCCTAAGGAAACCTATCATAGTGTTTCATTTGACTATGGAACACTAACCAGGTCTAGGAAGACCAAGGTCAATGGGGAAGTCATCCCTAGAGTTGACCAAGGTTTGTGCCTAGTGGCCAAGGTTTCGAAGAAACCTAGGGTGACCACTAAGAAGGTTGTTAGGGAGGCAATCCTTAAGGTCAACCTAGGCAAGACCAAAATGACCAAGGCTAATAAGCCTAGGAAGGTCATTAGGAAGGTATCTAGGGAGGTTATCCCTAACGAATACCTAATTAACCCTAGGAGCTCAAATAGGTTTTGGGTTCCTAAGAGCGTGATTGATTCACACTAGATGGGTTTAGGGTGTGCCAACCTTGATTGGATGGGTAGTTAACTCAACCATAACAAAGTTGGCACTTTAGGTTATTTTCAAGGTTATGGTTGCCTTGGAAATACATTTAAGTCTTAATTCTAAAAGTTTTTAGGATGTGCCAATATTACTTGAGAAGTTTGATAAAATGATCAAAATTGGCACAATTTAGGTTTAGAGGTTAGTGTGCCATTTTGGGTTTTTGGCACACTTGGGAGAAAATTAGAGATATGGCAAAATGCAATTAATTATATGAAATGGAAATTAATATTAAAATTTAGGGATTATTATACCTATATATTTTATATGCCATGCTTTGTTTGCCATATAACATGCCATGACATCATGCTTACTTTTAATCATTTTATATGTCATGATTATGCTTAGGGATTAAGGACCATTGTCATGTGTTTTTAGATTTTATCATATGTCATGACATCATGATCATTGGGCATGCTTAATTATTGCTATCTTTATGCCATGATCATTTCATGCATTTAATTGATTAAAATTGAACTAAGGACTATGGCATGACTTGAAGTCCCATTTATAAGGGAATCAAGTAGAGTTGCTTTAGAAAATGCATGAAACCCTAGTTTAGGGAGAACAAAACCCACATCTCACATCTAATTGACATGTATGTGTATTTATACACCATAGATACATGTGAGATGCTAGGATATGAGTTAAGTTCAAGGTGCATAGTTTTTGCATCTAGATGAACTAAAACTCATCTAATTCTATTTGTGGATCATTGGGAAAGCTTGTGTACAAATCATATACATAGAGCCCAAGGAATATGATCCAAAATAAGGTTTTGAAAACATTTTAAAATAATTTTGAAAAACCTTGGTGAAGTCTATCTTTTGATAGCAATCACCATTGATGAGATTGATACAAAGTGAGCCAAAAACTTAGAAGTTTTCTTCACTTTTGAAGTTTGTATCAATTTCGATATTTTATGGGTAAAATATTTTTCAAACATTTTTCACCCATTGTATTGGTCATAGGAATTATACGTACCAAATTTTGTGATTTTTCGATACACGTATAATTATTTATGATTTTCTGAAATTCATTTCTGATAACTGAAATTCGGAAATTTCAGTTATCAGTCGACTGCCCTGGGTGGCAGTCGACTGATGGAGGTGCCAGTCGACTGATTTCTGAATCACTCGACTGGTAGCCTGATTTCGGGGTAACCAAGGTTGTTTAACCCGATTTCAGCTATGGTAAAGGTCCCTAACCACTCCTAACCCTAGGATATGCTTTGGGAAGCATTATAAAGGGTGAAAATCCATTGGATATGGATTAGGAGAGGTGTTTAGGGTTTGTATCAATTTTAAGGTGTTGGAAAGTTCAATGTTGAATTTCTAACCTTAATTTTGATGAGTTAGAGTTCCTATTGGCTTAGGGACTTCCCAAGGACATTGTTGGTGCAATGGTCAAGGGGGAGCAAGCTTTTAGGGGGAGGTATCCATCTTGGGATGATGGATGTGGTTTTTCTTCTTGAAGGGGAGAATGTTATCAATTGGGAAATTGATGGATTTTTTTTTTAAACCCCAATTTGGAAATTGGGAGAGTGTATAGGATTGCCTCTCTAAGTGATATGAGACTTATCACTAGGAAGATGGTAGGCATCCTAGGTATTTTTGGAAAAAGGGGGAGATTGTAAGATCTCATTGGGACATGAGACATTGACCCCCTTGGAGAGAAGACCTTTTTGATGTTAGTCAAAAAGGGGGAGAATGTTTGGGAAAGAACATTTAAGATTACCAATTTGGGATAATTGGTAAGGGATTTGAGTTAGTGTTCTAATACCAATTTGGGATAATTGGTAAAGGATTTGAGTTAGTGTTCTAACTCAATAATTTGTTTGGTTTTATTTGTTTGGTTTTTGTCAAACATCAAAAAGAGGGAGATTGTTGGTGCAATCGACCCAAGTCACGATTGACCAGGACTCGAGTTTGGCTCGAGTGATGTTATGACGTGTTTTGATGTTTCGACAAAAACATATGATAATGTAATTGTCATGGTAAGTCCAAGTCTTGAGTTCTTGGCATGGAAAGTCCAAGCATGGTCTTGGCAATGTAAAAGTCCAACATGGGTTGGCAAGGGAAAGTCCAAGCATGGTCTTGGCATTTGAGAAGTCCAACATGGGTTGGCAAGGAAAGTCCAAGCATGGTCTTGGCAATGTAAAAGTCCAACATGGGTTGGCAAGGGAAAGTCCAAGCATGGTCTTAGCATTTGAGAAGTCCAACATGGGTTGGCAAGGAAAGTCCAAGCATGGTCTTGGCAAGGAAAGTCCAAGCATGGTCTTGGCATGGAAAGTCCAACATGGGTTGGCATTTGAAGTCCAAGGGGATTGATATTGGCGGCGTAAAGTCCAAGCGGTAGTCTTGGCAGCATAAGTCCAATGGTTGGCGGCGTAAAGTCCAAGCGGAGTCTTGGCGGCGTAAGTCCAATGTGCCTTGGCGGTGTAGACACCATTAGCATGACATAGCCGATGGAAGCACCTGAAGGCTAGCGCGATGGATGAACAAGTCATGGATGACTTGGAGGGATCCGAGAGGCGTGAGGCTGATGGAGGTGGCTAGAAGGCTTAGGTCTAGGCTAAGGGTGGTCTAGCAAGTATGGGGACACCATACTTGGGTTAAAACCTCATGTTTGAGGTGTGCGGTCGGGTGCCATGTGATGATCATTGGACCCGATCAACCAGGGTTTATTGGGTTATAGCCTAGCGATCGGTGCGGTGGGCGGTCGTGATGCTCAGCGATCGGCCCGATCGTGTGATCGGTCGGGTGCTCAGAAAATCGACCCTGAGAATGGAGTCGAGACTCGACTGGTCGAGTGAGGACTCCATCAGTCGACTGATGGGTATGATCAGTCGACTGATGGTAGATCCGTTGGACTTATCCAACGTGGATCTAGCCGTTGTCTCACGACAACAGTGGCATCAGTCGACTGATGGTCCCGATCAGTCGACTGATCGACTTTTTCCAGCACAGGTTGAAGCTTTATAAGGAGCTCGTGATGGAGGAAAAACCATGGTTCTTTGAGGCGATTTGGGGCGAGTTGCTGCTGCAATTCAGGGTCTCCAAGTGCTACTCGATCAACCAAGTGATCAAGCATTCAAAAATCATTTGTAAAGTGTTCTCTTTACTTGTATTGCTTTGTATTTCATTATATTGCTTGTATTCATCTTGTATTACTGTTGTATACATTATACGAGGTTTCTCCACCTCCGGATTGTTCCGAGAAGGAGTTATTTTATAGTGGTGTGTGATTGGCATCGCTAGGGCTCGTTTGAGCCCGATCCGTGGAGTAGGAACTGTTCGGTTCCGAACCACGTTAAACAATTGTGTTTACGTTTTGTTCATTTCGTTATTGTATTATATCTATATTTCGCTGCGCTAACGAAATTGTAGAGACGAACGCGATCGATTTCCATCTACGTACGGTCAACGCTATTCACCCCCCTCTAGCCGTTCCAAATATTCCTAACACTCGTAAGGAGTGGTGAATTCTTTATAGGCTACTCAAACACCTTCGGCCACTTTGACTTATACCCAATCATCTTGGGTCCACATCTCCTCAGAGATGCTTGCTTAAGATGTCAAAGCATAAGTCTTCATGACCAAGATGACTTGAATACCGCAAGTCGAATGAACATCACACTTAAGCTACAGTAAGAACTTCATTGACATATCCATATATGCAGAGAACCATATGAAGTCTTACAGTTAGTCACTCCAATGAACTAGTTACCATAACTAGCATCCATGATCAACTCCGAACATCCCAATGTCACCAACCAGTGAGAAACAACTGCTTGGATAAACCAAAGAGTATACCTCGTGCTAGTCTCAACAGAATCGATGGCGTTCAAATCCATCAAATCATCGACTAGGGATAATTCCAATACATCACAATTACACATGTAGAGATACTCACTAGTTGTGATCCAATCACAAATTCTCTCATGTTGTGAATCATATTGTGGGCATTCAGTAAATAAGTTTAAGATCCAATCAAATATATGAAAACATGTATACTCAAATAGTGAATCTTCATTTATCAAATAAATGGTACAACCATAAGGCGATTGCCTTAGGACACCTCTCATATATTACTAACAAACCCATTGTCAAGCAATGAGCAACTCATTTTCAAATATCAAAACACTACTTGAGTCAAACTCGAGTCTGGTCAATCGTGACCTGGGTCGATTGCACCAACAATCTCCCATTTTTGATGTTTGACAAAAACCAAATACCTTTGAGTTAGAACACTAACTCAGTTCAATTCTCCCAATAGTTCAAATTGGGAATTCTACTCGAATTATCCCCCTTTTTGACATACATCAAAAAGGCTCTCCCCAAGAGTATCAATGTCTCATATCCCAATGAGATCTTACAATCTCCCCCTTGGACCAAAAACATCTAGGATGCCTTCACTCTTCCTAGTGATAAGTCTCATATCACTAAAGAGAGGCAATCCTCACTTCTCCAAATTCTCTAAATTCTCTCCCTCATGAGGAAGAATACATCCATCATCCGATGATGGATAACCTCCCCCTAAATACTTGCTCCCCCTTGACCATTGCACCAGCAATGTCCTTGGAGAGTCCCTAAGCCTATAGGAACACTAAACCCTCAAAATTAAGGGCAAAAGTTCAACCTTGAGCTTTCACACACCTTAAAATTGATACACACCCTAAACAACTCTCCTAATACATATCCAATGGATTTTCACCCTTTATAATGCTTTCCAAAACATATCCTTGGGTTAGGAGCAGTTAGGGTAGTCTAACATAGCTGAAACATAGGCTAAACATCCTTGTTTACCCCAAATTAGCATTTACAGTCGACTCTGTAGTCAATAGTTAACTGCTATTGACACTAGTCGATTGATTTCTGCAAGTGTAGAAATCAGGGTTCATAATTGAAATTTAGAAATACATAAATAATTATACATAAATCAAAAAATCATGAAAATTCATATGTATAATACATATATCAATCATTATGGGTGAAAAATATTTGAAAAATAAAATAGTCATAAAATAATGATATTGACACAAAGTTCAAAGGTATTAAAAAGTTTTAATGTTTGACCTTACTTTGTATCACCTCATTTAATGGTGATTGCTATCAAAATATACTAAGGTTTTTCAAAATTATTTTGAAATGATTTAAAAACTTTAATTTCAATCATGGTCTATGGGCTAAGTATACATGACTTGTATACTAGCTTTCCTCATGATTTGTCCATGATATATGATGAGTTTGAGTTCATCTAGATGCAAGAACTATGCACCTTGAACTTAACTCATTTCTTAGCATCTGACATGTGTCTAGGGTGTATGAATACATACAAATGTCAATGTGATGTGAGATGTGAGTTTTGTTCATCCTAAACTAAGATCTCATACATTTTTCTAAGGCAATACTATTTGATTCCCATATACATGGGACTTCAAATCATGCCAATTGTCCTTAAATCAATTTTCATTAATCCTAAATGCATGAATGATGATTATGGCATAAATGATAACATAAATAAGCATGTACTAATAATCATGATGTCATGACATATGATTTAATCTAAACATACATGACATTAAAAAATAACCCTAAGCACGATCATGACATTTTATAAGATTAAAATAAAATATGATGTCTTGACATGACAATGACAAATAAATCATGGCAAATAAAATATGAAGGTATAAAAATACCTAAATTTTAGTATTAATTGCCATTAGTTAGGATTAAATCAATTTTTTCCATATTACCATTGAAGGGTTTTGCCCCGGAAGCTCTCATACCAATTTAATGGTTTTAGCTTATCGAGTCTGTGAGGGGAAACTTCGCTTCCACCTTCACCTCGGTCGTTTGACCATGGCGATCCCTTCGATGTCCTCGGATTAAAAAAATTTAATCCTAGAAAAAAGGGATTGCCTAAACCACAAAGTCATCATTGGGCTATTCGTTTAGAGAGGTAACTTGAACAAACTAGTTGTTCAAGCGACCATCCTCTATTCTACGAGTAGCCGCGGAATAGACGATGTCCGGATCGCCGGTTTTCATGTTTATACTCCGGATCTAAGTATTATTTATCCATTTACAGATTTATAACATGCTTATAATTGAAAAATAAATACAAGTAATAAACAAAAGAAGAAAGTAGAATAGGTATACCTCTCGATCTTCTAATGTATGACCTTCCTCCTTTTGGACATCATGTGGGCGACGATCTACCAAAAGTTGAAGCTCCTAGATCGCAAATCTTCCATCCTTTCTCTTCCAAAGCAAGAGGAAGAATAGAAACAAGGTTTTTCTTCTCACTAGAAACAACCAACAAGGAACTAAAACTATCCTTGCCGCCGGCCAACTAGGTGAAGGAGAAGATGGTGGAAAACAACCAAGACACCAAGGGAAGCCCTATATCTTGTTTCCACCACCTAAGGAGAAGGAGAAGGGGGCTTTTGGGCACCGACCAAGTCTAGAAAAGAGGATGGAGAGGTGCTGGACGTTGGCCAAAAGAGGAAGAAGAAGAGAAGAATACCTTCCTTATTTGGTGCCACCCTTGCCTCCAAACCCTAATCCTAATCCTATCTCAACTAGGATTCCTTCTTGCCGCCCAAACCCTAGCTCTCCTTCAATGTTTTCCATGCCAACTCCCTTGACATCCTTTTATAGAGTTAGGGATAAGTCATGAATTAATCTCATCCATTGGTTCTAGGGATTTAATCTCAACCGTCGGATATAGAGATTTAATCTTAACCGTCGGATCTTAGAGATTTAATCTCTACCTATGGATCTTAGAGTTTTGTTTCTATCCATTGGATCTAAGCTTCATGAGGTGTTAATAGGCTACATTAGGGACCATGAGGAGGAGTTGGGTCTTGGACACCCATGGATCAAGCCCACATAAATTCCGATCCACCAATGATGATCCAATCCACTAAAGGTTCATCATTGATCTACCTCACCAACCCCCATATGATAATATGGGCTCCATATATTATTTGTACATTTTCTCCCCGTGTTTAAGATCTCGAATGTCCATCGATTAATTAATTTACTGACCATTAATTAATCAACATCTAACTCCTTGAGTAGTACCACTCAACCTTTTCATCATGCCGGACCAAGTCCACCTGCAGGGTTTACATGATGAACCTTATGAGCTCCTCAAGGGGACATCATCATCTTAATAAATAGGACACGGTTTCCTCCTATAATCAACGACACACCATATAAATAATATCATCTCCTAACTTACCGAGTCTATCGATTTAATCTATAAATCTCGCCCATTGGTAAATCAAAGAGATGAGTACTAAGTATATGTGCCCATTATTATATCGGGATTAAGAGCATGTACTAAATAATATCTGAGGTCTGATTCGATTATGTAGTCAGCAATAAATCGAATCACCTCTAAGTCGGTCCTGCTCAATACGCACAAAGTGCACTAGTGTGATTCTATGGTCAAGACAAACCAACACCAAATAACACTACAACCATTCTGATGGTTTGTCTAAAGTCATCTCGGTTGTGAGCCTTTACTTATACTTTTCAAGGGGCCGATAACATGATCTCCTGTGTGACACCACAGACCATGTTATCTATAATGTAAAGTATTAGACAATATTGCATAACCATAAAAATATGCAAACAATCATCATGTGATTCTTATTTCAAAAATAAAGATGTTCATACAAAAGATAGACTTTTCAGTATACATCTCTACAATCTCCCACTTATACTAAAAGACTATACTGTCCTCATGCTGTCATACATCTGATTCCCCTTCCCTCCACATGCCTATCAAAGCTCTCGCTAGAAGGGCCTTAGTGAAAGGGTCCACCAGGTCATCCTCTGATGCAATCTAGGCGACAACAACTTCTATCTCCTTTATGATTTCTCGTATCAGGTGGTACTTGCGCTCTATGTGTTTACTAGCCTTATGGACTCGTGGTTCCTTCGAGTTTGCAACTGCACCATTATTATCACAATAAATTGTGATAATTCTGGGCAAATTAGGAATCACATCCAAGTCCATCAGGAAGTTCCTGAGCCATACAACTTCTTTGGCCGCCTCAGAGGCTGCCACATACTCATCTTCCATGGTAGAGTCCGCCACACATTTCTGCTGGACACTCCTCCATACAATGGCTCCACCTCCCAAAGTAAACACAAAACCTGAGGTAGACTTACTGTTATCCCTATCTGATTGGAAGTCACAATCTATGTAACCCTCAGGGAGTAATTGGTATGCCTGGTAAACTAGCATATAATCCCTAGTCGTTCTCAGGCACTTCAATATATGCTTTACCGCAGTCCAATATCCATGTCCTGGATTACTCTGATATCTGCTGACCATGCCCACGATAAAGTAGATATCTGGTCTCGTACATAATATCGCATACATGAGGCTCCCTACTGCCGAAGCATAAGGAACTGCCTTTATCTCCTCTATCTCCTCAGATGATCTAGGACACATCTCCTTAGATAAAGGAACTCCATGCCTGAAAGGTAGAAAACCTTTCTTGGAGTTTTGCATGCTAAAACGATCCATTATTGTGTCTATGTATGAAGCTTGGGATAAGCACAAAAATCTTGATCCCAAGGATGTGTCGTACTTCTCCCAAGGCCTTCATGTCAAACTGTTTGGACAACCATACCCTTACGCCGGATAACACCTTGATATTATTGTCAATCACCAAAATGTCATCTACGTATAGTACAAGAAATACCTCTACGTTTTCGTCACATCTCTTGTATACACAAGACTCACCTGGATTTTGAATAAATCCATAAGACTGATTTACCTCATCAAATCGGATGTTCCAAGACCTCGAAGCTTGCTTCAATCCATAAATGGACCGATTAAGCTTACATACAAGATGCTCTTTGCCTTTATCAATGAATCCCTTTGGTTTCTTCATGTAGATGTTTTCCTCAAGACTTCCATTAAGGAAAGCTATCTTGACATCCATCTGCCACACCTCATAATCCATATGAGCTGCTATGTATAAGAGAATCCGGATAGACTTAAGCATGGCTACTGGCGAAAAGGTCTCCTCATAATCGATACCCTCTTTCTAAGTATACCCCTTCGCAACAAGCCTCGCTTTGAAGGTCTCAACCTTCCCATCTATTCCTCTCTTTCTCTTGTAGATCCACTAGCATCCAATGGTTTTTACACCATTGGTGGTTGTACTAGCTCTCAGACCTGATTTGAATCCATAGATTCAATCTAAACATTCATTGCACTTTGCCAAGATACTGCATCTTTATCTTGGATTGCCTCGTCATATGTCCAGGGATCAGGTTCATGTTCGTTAGGGACCAAATTAGAAGATTCTCCCAAGTGTTAGTAATATATGAGAGATGTCCTAAGGCAATCACCTTATGTATGAACAATTTATATGATAAATGAAGATTCACTTGTTGGCAATGTGCTAATCCTCAGAATGCTCATTGGCTCCCATGTCCCCGGATTAAAATTTTCACTAATGAAAACTAATCCGGATGGGATGAGTTTCCTAAGCACAACCAATTTGTCGTCGTGCTAACGACTCGAGCGATTGGTTGAACAAACTAGTTGTTCAAGCAACACAACTCTTCTAGTCGGTTAGCCGCGGAAGAGACGATGGACGGATCGCCGGTTTTTGTGTTTCTTATCGGGGTCCATGATTATACAAATACATGCAAATGTAAACTAGTATAATCAACATATACTAACATAAAGAACATAAGCTAGCATATCAAATAAGAACATGCAAAGAACAATAATAAAAGTTGTAAAACTTTTATACCTCTTGATCTTCTATCGTATGTCCTAACCTCCTTGTAGACTTTGTGTGGGCGAAGATCCTCCACAAGTTGAAGCATCCTAGATCTTCTTCAATCCAAAGAAAGAAGAACTCTCTTTCCCTTCTTGCTTGAGCCAACCACCAATCCAGAAAGGATTGATGCCGCCGGCCCCAAGAATAGAGAGAACAAAATGGAAACAAAACTCATCTCTTATCTAGGACCAACCATCAAGCTCCAAGCATGATGCTTGCCGCCGGTCCAAAGAGAACAAGAAGAGGATGAGAGGAATAGGTTGAGCGCCGACCAAGATAGAGGGAAAAGATCTAGGAGCCGGCAACACCCTAGGAAGAAGAAGAAGATATCCTCTCCTATAGTTGATGCCCACTTTCCCCTCCATAACCTAGCCGCCCAACCAAGGAAAGGAAAAATCTAGGGTTTCTTCAAAGAGAAGATGGAATGGAGTATGGAAGCCAACCAAAAGAGAAACACCAAGGGTATGGGCACCGACCAACACTTGGAGAAAAGAAAGGAAAACAATCCTCCTCCTTGTTGCCGCTCAACCAAGGTGGAAGGAGGAGATCTAGAACCGGCCACTTACCCTAGGAAGAAGAAGAACTCTTCCACAAGTTGCCGCCCACTCTCCTTCCAAACCTTGGCCGCCCAACCCAAGGAGCCAAACCCTAATTAGGGTTTCCTCCTTAGGGTTACTTGCCGCCCAAGCAAAGAGAGGCTAAACCCTAATTTCCATCATCCAAAAACTCTTCCTCTTCCCCCCCAAGCCTAAGCCCCTATTTATAGAACTTAGGAGAAAGTTGGTTATTGATGAGGTAGCCAAAAATATAGGAACTAATTCCCAATTTTCTTGCCGCCCAAGGGTAGCAAGGAATTAGTAAATTTTTTCTTCCTATAATCTCGCCACCCAAGGTGGCATAGAAATTTTTTTTTTTCACCAATTCTAATCTTAAAATTTTTTTTTTTAACTAATTCTAATCTTGCCGCCCAAGGTGGCATAGAATTAGAAAAAAAATTTTTATCAATCTTTTAAACTTGCCGCCCACCGTATCCAACCTTTCCTCTCCCTTTCCTTTCCTTTCCCTCCCCTTTAATCTCCACCGTCGGTTCTAGGGTTTTAATCTCAACCGTCGGATTTAGAGATTTAATCTCAACCGTCGGTTCAAGGGATTTAATCCCAACCGTCGGATCTAGAGATTTAATTTCCATCATTTGATCTAGAGTTCATGAGGTTTATATTAGGCTACGATAGGGACCATGAGGAGGAGTTGGGTCTTGGCCACCCGATGGATCGGAACCACACAAACTTGATCCATCAATGATGTTCCATTCCACTAGAGGATCATCATCGAACTACCTCACCAACCCCCATAAATTAATATGGGCTCCATATATTATTTGTACATCTATCTCCCCGTGTTTAAGATATCGAATGTTCGCCAATTAATTGATTTACTGACCATCAATTAATTAACATCTAACTCCTCGAGTAGTACCACTCATCCTTATCATCATGTTGACTAAGTCAACCTGCAGGGTTTACATGATGAACCTTATGAGGTCCTCAAGGGGACATCATCAACCTAATATATAGGACACGGATTCCTCCTATAATCAACGACACACCATGTAAATAATATCACTTCCCAACTTACCGGGCATATTGATTTAATCCATAGAAATCTCACCCTCTGGTAAATCAAAGAAATCGTTTCAGTTACGTATTGCTATCAACTTCATCATGGGCACATTGCATGGCCATGGTAAATCAAAGAAAGATATACCAAGTATATGTGCCCGTTATTATATCACCTCTATGTCGGTCCTGCTCAATACACCTAAGTGTACTAGTGTAACTCTATATTCAAGACAAAACAATACCAAGCTACACTACAACCATGCCAATGGTTTGTCCAAAACCATCTTGGTTGTGAGCCTTTACTTATATTCTACAAGGGACTGATAACATGATCTTCTGTGCCGCACCCAGGCACCATGTTATCTACAATGTAAAATATTAGACAATATGCACACATATAAATATAACGTGCAAACAATGATCATGTGATTCTTATTTCAAAATAAAGATGTCCATACAAAAGAGCTAGGCTTTCAGTATACATCCTAATAATCTCCCACTTATACTAAAAGACTATGTTGTCATCATACTGCCATACATCTGATTCCCCTTCCCTCCACATGCCTATCAAAGCTCTCGCTAGAAGGGCCTTAGTGAAAGGGTCTACCAGGTCATCCTCTGATGCAATCTTGGCGACAACAACTTCTACCTCCTTCACGATTTCTCGTATCAGGTGGTACTTGCACTCTATGTGTTTACTAGCCTTATGGCTCGTGGTTCCTTCGAGTTTGCAACTGCACCATTATTATCACAATAAATTGTGATCGTTCTGGGCAAACCAGGAATCACATCCAAGTCCATCAGGAAGTTCCTGAGCTACCCAGCTTCTTTGGCCACTTAAGAGGCTGCCATACACTCAGCTTCCATGGTAGAGTCCACCACGCATTTCTGCTTGAC
Organism: Wurfbainia villosa; assembly: GCA_025175895.1. NCBI lineage: Eukaryota > Viridiplantae > Streptophyta > Magnoliopsida > Zingiberales > Zingiberaceae > Wurfbainia > Wurfbainia villosa. Next base: position 27,437,745 of record CM045992.1, on the reverse strand, counting down.
ACTCTTCCATACTATGGCTCCACCTCCAAAAGTAAACACAAAACCTGAGGTAGACTTACTTTTATCCCTATCAGATTGGAAATCAGAATCTATGTAACCCACAGGGAGTAATTAGTGCAGATAAACTAGCATATAATCCCTAGTCCTTCTCAGGCACTACAATATATGCTTTACCGCAGTCCAATATCCCTGTCCTGGATTACTCTGATATCTGCTGACCATGCCCACGGCAAAGTAGATATCTGGTCTCGTACAGAGCATCGCATACATGAGGCTTCCTACTGCCGAAGCATAAGGAACTGCCTTCATCTCCTCTATCTACTCAGATGATCTACGGACACATCTTGTTAGATAAAGGAACTCCATGCCTGAAAGGTAGAAAAAACCCTTCTTGGAGTTTTGCATGCTAAAACGATCCAAAATCATGTCTATGTATGAAGCTTGGGATAAGCACAACAACCTTGATCCCAAGGTTGTGACCCACTTCTCCCAAGTCCTTCATATCATACTGTTTGGACAACCATACCCTTACGTCTGATAACATTTCGATGTTGTCGCCAACCACCAAAATGTCATCTACGTATAGTACAAGAAATACCACTACGTTTCCGTCACATCTCTTGTATACACAAGACTCATCCGAACTTTGAATAAATCCATAAGACTGGATTTACCTCCTCAAAGCGGATGTTCCAAGACCTCTAAGCTTGCTTCAATCCATAAATGGACCGATTAAGCTTACATACAAGATGCTCTTTGCCCTTAGCAATGAATCCCTCTGGTTGCTTCATATAGATGGATTCCTCAAGACTTCTACTAAGGAAAGCTGTCTTGACATCCATCTGTCACACCTCATAAATTCATATGAGCTGCTATGCATAGGAGCTCCCAGACCTGATTTGAATCCATAGATTCAATCTCAGTATTCATTGCACTTTGCAAAGATGATGCATCTATATCTTGGATTGCCTCGTCATATATCCAGGGATCAGGTTCATGTTTACCAGGGACCAAATCGGAAGATTCTCCCAAGAACATGAATCTATCAGGCTGTCTCACAACCCTCCCACTACGACGAGGTATCACCTGTGTATCCTGTGTGACACGCGGTTCAGTGACATGTGGTATATCCTCTTGTACTAGTGGTACTAAAGTCGAGACTTCCCCTATCAACTCCTCAAGAACAATTTTACCCTTGGGCTTGTGGCTCATCACATAGTCTTCCTCTAGAAATCTGGCATTCGTACAAACGATCACCCTCTGATCTCTAGGACTATAAAATAAACCACCCTTCGTCCCCTTGGGATAGCCAACGAACATGCGTACTTCTGTACGAGGTTCCAACTTACCAGTATCTGCCTTCAGCACATGTGCTGGACTCCCCATAGCCGAATATGTCTTAGACTAGGCTTTCGCCCGGTCCACAACTCTGTGGGATTAGAAGGCACTGATTTAGATGGAACCAAGTTCAGAATGTACACCGTCGTATCTAGAGCATATCCTCAGAACGAATCTGGCAAGTCAGAATAACTCATCATCAATCTAACCATCTTCATAAGAGACCTATTCCTTCGCTACACCGCTCACTGGGTGTGGTGCGACAATTGGGATTGAATCCCAACCTCTGATAAGTAATTCCTAAACTCTCCCAAGAGGTATTCACCACTACGATCAAATCGTAGTGTCTTCTTGAATAATTGTCTATGAAAAAGACGAATTATTCAAAACTACCTCTTTCCTTGATAGACATAGGACCATACAAATCAGAATGAACCAATTCCAACACATCTTTGGATCTATACCCCTTGGGCTTGAAAGGCCTCTTGGTCATCTTACCCTCCAAGCAAGATTCACAGGTTGGGAGATCCTCCACCACTAATGAACCCAAAGGTCCATCAGCTTTCAACCTTTGAATTCTGCTCAGGTTAATATGACCAAGCCTAAGATCCCAAAGATATGTTTGGTTCATCTTCGAAGGTTCTTTTCTCTTATCGGAATTAGAAGATGAGTTATTAACTTCAATTTGCATCGTGGGAGCTTGTGGTTCAAATTATTAATTTCTTTTCTATGTACCTGAATAGATAATGTCCCTATTCCTTTTATAACAAATCTGTCATTAAAAGGAATAAATTATCCATCCATAATTTAGAAACCGAAAACAATTCTTTCTAAATAAAGGTACATAAAGAAAATTCTTAAGAACCAAAAACTTTATTTTTCTCAAAAGATAAATAAAATATCTCCCATTGCAATAGCCGCCATCTTCATGGCATTGCCCAAGTAAATGGTAATATCCCCTTTGGCTAGTTGTCAGGTTTCCTGGAACCCCTGCAAAGTGTTACAGACATGATTAGTGGCTCTCGTATCTACACACCAGGTTCCGGTAGATAACACCGCTAACCATGTTTCAACGACTAGACCAAAAGCTATACTTTTGCTCTTGCTTCGGATTGGGACAATCCTTCTTCTTATGTCTAGTCTGCTAGTTAGTGAAGTACTTGCCTTTCGGCTTCTTCACTCCTCCCTGAGATCCTCCCACCACCTTTGCTCCACCTTGTTTCTCCTTCTTCTAGCCTTTCGGCTTAGAAGTAGAAACCTTTTTGAGCAACCATGGCTTGAGGACACTCTTTGAAGAGTGTATACTTGTACTTCTTAGCAAATAAGACAACATCTAGATTCTTTTCCAATCAACATTATTTGGGTACAGTAAGTTTATTTCCTTTAATATCATAACAAGTGGACCGAAAGTCATTTTGAAAATCCTAAGAATCACATAGATCATTACTTTAGATTTCAAATATTATTGATTCCTCAAAACAATAAAATCCCGAAATCAACCAACACCTCAAAACACCGAGAATATCGCATGCCACGATAGTGTGGACGTATACGAATTCTACATTTGTAAGAGGAGGTTTTACCCATTAATTTTATTATCTTGTCAACCTTACTTTTTGACAAATAAAATTAATAGTTGGTTCCTCTTTGGCCCTACAAATAAAAGCAGTGACTCCGATGGGGAGGATACTTTTTATTTGCATCTAAGTGTGCACCATTACACGATACTAAGGGAATTATCTCGAATTATGTGCCTTACCGATGGGGAAGTACACACGCTCCTAAATAATTTCCTATAACCATTATTTGACCTAGTGATCCGCAAACAAACTCATCCGATGGGGAGGAAGGCACTCAGAGCCGACGCGCAAGTTTGTTGCATCACATGTCAAATTGTAATGGAGGCCGCGGGAATTAATTAAAATATCCCTCTCCCACTTAGTAAATTGAAAATGAGAAATTTTCAAGCACACACAACATGCATATAAAACAAATCAGCAATAAATATGGAAAAATCAGAATTTTTCCAACTATTATGGCATTGTTCTCCAATATGCGTCCCGTCGTCGTAATCGCCCGCTCCTCCTACGCCATGTACGAGCCATCCGGAGATCCGAGCCGAGAATAAAACCTATTTTATTTTACATCCATCGATCCTATACTCCTCGAGGGAGTGTACATGAAATCTAGAACGAAAGTAAAATAAAATAAAGAGTGGCTAAACAATGTCGTATTCAATTACAAAAGTTTAATACTAATTTATCCTCGTCAACCCCGAGGATTCAAATAATATACAATCACACACACATGCAATCACATACACACATATAGCCATAATAGTCAGATCTTATGTCTGCAACCAAAGAGTTAGCCTACGCACATCCTACTATTATCCAGTATACTCAATATATGATATGTGCATGAAAGTAACCGAATCCAAAACACACAAAACCGGAAACCGAGGCTCTGATACCATTTGTTGGCAATGTGCTAATCCTCGGAATGCTCATTGGCTCCCATGTCCCCGGATTAAAATTTTCACTAATGAAAACTAATCCGGATGGGATGAGTTTCCTAAGCACAATCAATTTGTCATCGTGCTAACAACTCGAGCGATTGGTTGAACAAACTAGTTGTTCAAGCAACACAACTCTTCTAGTCGGTTAGCTGCGGAAGAGACGATGGACGGATCGCCGGTTTTTGTGTTTCTTATCGGGGTCCATGATTATACAAATACATGCAAATGTAAACTAGTATAATCAACATATACTAACATAAAGAACATAAGCTAGCATATCAAATAAGAACATGCAAAGAATAATAATAAAAGTTGTAAAACTTTTATACCTCTTGATCTTCTATCGTATGTCCTAACCTCCTTGTAGACTTTGTGTGGGCGAAGATCCTCCACAAGTTGAAGCATCCTAGATCTTCTTCAATCCAAAGAAAGAAGAACTCTCTTTCCCTTCTTGCTTGAGCCAACCACCAATCCAGAAAGGATTGATGCCGCCGGCCCCAAGAATAGAGAGAACAAAATGGAAACAAAACTCATCTCTTATCTAGGACCAACCATCAAGCTCCAAGCATGATGCTTGCCGCCGGTCCAAAGAGAACAAGAAGAGGATGAGAGGAATAGGTTGAGCGCCGACCAAGATAGAGGAAAAGATCTAGCTGCAACACCCTAGGAAGAAGAAGAAGATATCCTCTCCTATAGTTGCCGCCCCCTTTCCCTCCATAACCTAGCCGCCCAACCAAGGAAAGGAAAAATCTAGGGTTTCTTCAAAGAGAAGATGGAATGGAGTATGGAAGCCAACCGAAGAGAAACACCAAGGGTATGGGCGCCACCAACACTTGGAGAAAAGAAAGGAAAACAATCCTCCTCCTTGTTGCCGCCCACCAAGGTGGAAGGAGGAGATCTAGAACGGCCACTTACCCTAGGAAGAAGAAGAACTCTTCCACAAGTTGCCGCCCACTCTCCTTCCAAACCTTGCGCTGACCCAGAGGCCAAACCCTAATTAGGGTTTCCTCCTTAGGGTTACTTGCCGCCAAGAGAGGCTAAACCCTAATTTCCATCATCCAAAAACTCTTCCTCTTCCTAAGCCCCTATTTATAGAACTTAGGAGAAAGTTGGTTAGATGAGGTAGCCAAAATATAGGAACTAATTCCCAATTTTCTTGCCCAAGGGTAGCAAGGAATTAGTAAATTTTTTCTTCCTATAATCTCGCCACCCAAGGTGGCATAGAAAATTTTTTTTTTCACCAATTCTAATCTTAAATTTTTTTTTTAACTAATTCTAATCTTGGTGGCAAAATTAGAAAAAATTTTATCAATCTTTAAACTTGTTATCCAACCTTTCCTCTCCCTTTCCTTTCCTTTCCTCCCTTTAATCTCATTCTAGGGTTTTAATCTCAAGATTTAATCTCAACCATCGGTTCTAGGGATTTAATCCCAACCGTCGAATCTAGAGATTTAATTTCCATCATTTGATCTAGACTTCATGAGGTTTATATTAGGCTACGATAGGGACCATGAGGATGAGTTGGGTCTTGGCCACCCGATGGATCGGAACCACACAAACTTGATCCATCAATGATGTTCCATTCCACTAGAGGATCATCATCGAACTACCTCACCAACCCCCATAAATTAATATGGGCTCCATATATTATTTGTACATCTATCTCCCCGTGTTTAAGATATCGAATGTCCGTCAATTAATTGATTTACTGACCATCAATTAATTAACATCTAACTCCTCGAGTAGTACCACTCATCCTTATCATCATGTTGACTAAGTCAACCTGCAGGGTTTACATGATGAACCTTATGAGCTCCTCAAGGGGACATCATCAACCTAATATATAGGACACGGATTCCTCCTATAATCAACGACACACCATGTAAATAATATCACTTACCAACTTACCGGACATATTGATTTAATCCATAGAAATCTCACCCTCTGGTAAATCAAAGAAATAAATACTAAGTACATGTGCCCGTTATTATATTGGGATTAAGAGCATGTACAACATAATATCCGAGGTCCGATTCAATTATGTAGTCAGCAATAAATTGAATCACCTCTATGTCGGTCCTGCTCAATACACCTAAGTGTACTAGTGTAACTCTATGTTCAAGACAAAACAATACCAAGCTACACTACAACCATGCCAATGGTTTGTCCAAAACCATCTTGGTTGTGAGCCTTTACTTATATTCTACAAGGGACTGATAACATGATCTTCTGTGCCGCACCCAGGCACCATGTTATCTACAATGTAAAATATTAGACAATATGCACACATATAAATATAACGTGCAAACAATGATCATGTGATTCTTATTTCAAAATAAAGATGTCCATACAAAAGAGCTAGGCTTTCAGTATACATCCTAACATCACTATTTGAGTATACATATTTTATGTATTTGATTGGATCTTAAACTCATTTACTGAATGTCCACGATACGATTCACAGCATGAGAGAATTTGTGATTGGATCACAACTAGTGAGTATCTCTACATGTGTAATTGTGATGTATCAGAATTATCCCTAGTCAATGAATTGATGGATTTGGACACCATCAATTCTGTCAAGACTAGCACGAGGTATACTCCTTGGTGTATCCAAGCAACTGATTCTCACTGGCTGGAGACATAGTGATGTCCGGAGTTAATCGTGGATGCTAGTTATGCTAACTAGTTCATTGGAGTGACCAGCCGTAAGACTTCATATGGTTCTCTGCATATATAGATATGTCAATGAAGTTCTTACTGTGGCTTAAGTGCGATGTTCCTTTGACTTATGGTATTCAAGTCATCTTGATCATGGAGACTTATGCTTTGACATCTTAAGCAAACATCTCTAAGGAGATGTGGACCCGAGATGATTGGGTATAAGTCGAAGTGATCGAAGGTGTTTGAATAGCCTATAAAGGATTCACCACTCCTTGCGAGGAGATGTATACCCATGGCCTCTCGTCGGATTGTTACTAAAGTCTTTCGCCAAAGCATTACATGTTTAGAGTAAGGTACTCTTCGATACATGTGGAGTAACTAGAATCCGTAGGACGAGGAAATGATACTTGGGCTAGGTGTGACGTAGTCAGCCTAGTGGGGACTGACACTATAGACCATGTCCTGAACCAAGTGGGTATAAGATGAGTGAAGGGAATGGGGCACGAATCATTCGAGCTGCTGAAGGGTTTCAGAAATAGTTCTGGATCAACCGTTGATCTTTTCGATTAATTGGGGATCATGATGTACTACTAGGTGCCACTCATGATCGTTCTATAATTAATGGTTAATTATAGACGGCCAACATAAACCGAGAACCTATTTGGTCACACGCACAACGAGCGTAATCTAAAGGATTTAAAACGAGCTTGAGAATGGGATTCTCAGACCGAGAGAAACTAGGTTTGGTTGGACCAAACATAAAGCGAGCATGAAATCGTTTCAGTCGCAATGGAAGCGTGGATGGGCCGAGTCTTATGAAGACGTAATGGATGAACCAAAATGGTTTGGTTCTAATCCAATGGAGGAGAATAAACCAAAGGGTTTGGTTTATTTTAAACGAATGAACCAAAAGTTGGTTCGGTTCGTTTTAACTTAAAATAAACCATCATGGTTTGGTTTATTTTAACTTATCTTAATGGAGCGAGTTAACGGGCCTAATGGTTATGATCCAATAACCATTAAGAGAAGTAGTTCTCTATAAAAGAGGGCTTAAGGGATAATTAAGCCCTAATCTAAAAAAAAACCCTAGCTTGGCCGCCCAACCCCTCTTCCTCTTGTTGGCGTCAACTCCATTGCTGCCCAACCCTTGAGCCGCCATCCAGCTCTTTGCCGGTGTACAAGCTTCAGCCGGTGATCCTCAGGCGACCTTCCGGTGATCTTCCTAGGCTTCGGTGATAAGCTGTCCAGTTTTCTGGACAGCTTGTTCTCCTCTCGTCGGAGCGTCGTTTGGATGACGGTTAGAGCTCCGACAGCGGCTAACTTACCGGGGATTCGATCTCCGATAATCCTCTGAGGTGGAGGACGAAGGATTCGTCAATCGGTTGACAAATACCTCTCCGGAGAAGCGAGTTTTGAGGACTCGTCTTAGGATCCGAATTTGGATTCGGATCGTGATCATCTCTCGATCACGTCGTCTTCAACACGAGGCTAGTAACCCGTACGAAGACGAGGCTCGTGACTTAGCAAAGTCATCCCGAGGAACTCGGCGTGGATACGGATAGAGACCATTCTAGCGAGGATCGTTCCGGTTGATGCCGTTCCCGCTACACGTCATATGAAAGGTATAACATAGTTAAATTTCCTTTTATTGTAAATTTAAATTTACGATTATGTCTACACTTGTTGTAATATGCATGCGTGTGATGTGTGTGTTGTAATAAATATAGATTTATTATTTTTATTGCTTCCGCTGTGCTCATGTTTACGAAACATGATCGAACACACACACGCCGCGGTGTCGGTAACCCAACAGTGGTATTAGAGCCAGATTGTGTTTCGACATAATCGTAAAATGGTTTTGTGATAGTCATAATGTTATTTCTATAAATTTTCTAATTTTGGAAACTTAGAAGTATTTATGGAAATTTTTAAATTTTGGAAAGTCTTGAAGTATTTATGGAAATCTTCCACTTTTGGAAAGTTGGAAGTATTTATGGAAATTGATATTTTCCATAAATAAAATATTTGATTAGATTCTGGAAATTTTTTTCCTAATTTAATCATGATTTGATTTGGGAAATCAAATCTTAAAATATTTTATTTCCATAAGTAGTTTTAAAGAGTTAGGAAATTGGTTTCCTAAATAGATTTTCCTTAATCAAATAATTCCATAAATAAAATATGTGATTAGATTTGGAAATTTGTTTCCTAATTTAATTATGATTTGATTTGGAGAATCAAATCTTAAACATATTTTATTTCCATAAATAGTTATGACATATAAGGAAATATATACATGACATAATTGTATGTCATGTAATTGCATTAGATGCATAACATTATGCCATGCGTGTCGTGACATGTAGATGTATGTCATGTATGTCATGCCATGTAGATAATAGTTATTTGCATGCAAAGAGGATGAGACATAAAACCCTTAAACAATATTAAAGCCTACACCGTCCATTAATATGGTTAGAACCAGAGTTCCGTTTCTTGTTTGGGTTGTTGGACTCTCTCCAAGCCCGGCTCGAACCCGAACATGTTCAAACCATGGAATAGTTTAATACTAATATGGTAAGAGTCAGAGGTTAATCGTTAGCTTTGATTGTTGGACTCTCTCCAAGCTGGGCTAATTGGTTGAATGTGCTCTAACCATATTAAAACTATTTCTCGATTAATGGGTTGGCTTTAACCTGGAGCATCGGTTTGTTGGACTCTCTCCAAGGTCGATGTAAAGGGAGGTGAAGTTGGGTGCTATGCATATGATGCATACTTGTTAATGTGTTAACAACCCGATGTATGTGTGAACATTCAATTAGTTGATAGCACATTGTGATAGTTGCATATACGTGATATGCAATCGGTATAGTTGATACCTACCGTCGTAGTTATGAATGGCTTGTTGGACTCTCTCCAAGGTTGTTCATATCTATGATGGATATCAACCCATTCGGAGATGGACCTATGATCTCCTGAAGTGATTTTGGGGTTTTTGAAATTCAAAAAATGAATGGGATTTATAAATGTATATTGATGCATTTTAAAATCATTTTCTCATATATGCTTGTTTTGTATTTCTAGGTCAATAAATTGATCATGACGTCTTTGAATTTGCGCACTATTTTGGATTCGAACAAACTGACTGGGCCTAACTTCCTGGACTGGCTTAGAAACCTGAGAATTGTTCTCAAGGCGGAAAAACTTGCATATGTCCTTGAAGAGCCTCTTCCTGACCGTCCTAAGGACGATGCAACTCCAGACCAAATGTTAGTCTATCAGAAGCATGTGACAGATTCTGAGCTGGCAAGTTGCATCATGCTAGCGGCGATGGTACCTGAGCTGCAAAAGCAGCATGAGCATATGGATGCTAATACTATGGTCTTCCATCTTCATGAGTTGTTCGATGAGCAAGCGAGATCCGAAAGGTTCGAGGTCTCTAGGCTCCTCTTCACCACGAAGATGCAAGAAGGTTCGTCTATAGTGCAGTTTGTGCTAAAGATGAACGGGTACATCGAGCGGCTAGCTACCCTCGATTTTGTGATGGATCATGAGTTAAGTATTGACTTAATTTTGTATTGTTTGCCCAAGAGTTTCTCGCAATTTGTGATGAACTATCGGATGAACAAATTGGAATCCACCATTCCCGAGCTCCTCAATATGCTGAAGACTGTGGAGCCTTCTGTGAAGCATGAGGAGAAGGCGGTTCTGTTAGTTGATTCCTCAAAGAAAGGTTCTAAGAGGAAGGCAAAAGAACAGAAGAAAGGAAAGAAGAAAAAGGCAAAGAAGGCGGAACCAGCGAAAAAGGGCACTTTCCATCATTGTGGGAAGGAAGGCCACTGGCGAAGAAACTGCAAGATTTATCTTGAGTCCATGAAGAAGAAGAAGGCATCCGATGCCCCATTCTCTTCAGGTATCTTCGTTATTGATTGTCATTCTATCTCCTCAGACACTTGGGTATTGGATACTGGGTGTGGCTCACATATATGTAATGATATACATGGGCTAAGGAATAGAAGAAGACTCATCAAGGGAGAGTCAAATTTACGTGTTGGGAATGGAGCAAAGGTTGCTGCACTCGCCGTTGGAACGTATTTGTTGAAACTCCCTGCAGGACTTGTCTTAGAACTGGATAATTGCTTTTATGTTCCTTCGTTGATAAAGAACATCATTTCTATTACTTGTTTAAATAGAAATGGGTACCATTTGACTTTTAGTAACAATTGTTGTTACATAACTTTGAATGGAGTTCTTTATGGGACTGGAACTTTAAGCAATGGTGTTTATACGTTGGACGTATCCAGTGACATTTGCAATATCGAAGCGAGCAACAAGCGTGCTCGAAAGGATAATCAAATAGACTCCTACATGTGGCATTGTCGTCTTGGCCATGTAAGCAAGAAACGCATGTCCGAATTACACCGATGTGGAATTCTGGAATCATTTGAATTAGATTCATACGATACATGCGAATCATGCTTAAAAGGCAAGATGACTAAGTTACCTTTTACAGGAAAAGGTGAATGAGTGGGAGAGTTGCTAGGCCTAATACATAGTGATGTATATGGACCTATGTCAACTCAATCTTTAGGAGGCTATAGCTACTTCATTACCTTCACTGATGATCACTCACGGTTTGGGTATGTGTTCTTGATGAAACACAAGTCTGAAGCCTTTGAAAGGTTCAAAGAATTCAGAAATGAAGTAGAGAAACAACATGACAAGAGTATTAAAATACTTCGATCGGATCAAGGTGGTGAATACTTAAGTCAAGAGTTTCTTGATTATCTAAGAGACAATGACATATTGTCTCAATGGACTCCGCCCTATACACCACAGCATAATGGTGTATCTGAGAGGCGTAACCATACCTTGTTGGACATGGTCAGGTCAATGATGAATCATGCGACTCTTCCCAAGTCCTTTTGGGGTTATGCACTTCAGACAACTGTTTACTTGTTAAACAGAATGCCTACCAAGGTAGTCTCAACTACTCCATATGAGATATGGAATAGTAAGAAACCTCATGTATCTTTCTTGAAGATATGGGGTTGTCCTGCTTATGTGAAGCGGACAGTATCAGACAAATTGGATGCTAAGTCTGATAAATGTCTATTTATTGGATACCCTAAGGAAACAAGGGGTTACCAATTCTATCATCCTGTGGAACAAAAGGTGTTTGTTTCAAGGCATGTTGTGTTTCTAGAGAAAGAGTTTCTCTTGCAAGAAAATAGTGGGAGTGTCGTCGAGCTTGAGGAGGCTCGAGAGACTCAAATAGACATTGATGAGATACCTGGTGAAGCACAACAGCCGAATACTCATAGTGATGAGCAATTGGTTGGACCTATTGTAACACCACATCTTCGTAGATCTGGTAGAACACGTAATATTCCCGAGAGATATGGATTTCTCGTAAGTGAATCGAACGACGTGTTACTCATTGATGATGAGGAGCCTACCAGTTAGGAAGAAGTGCTGACAAGTTCAGAAAGGGATAAGTGGCTTGGTGCCATGAAGTCGGAAATGGATTCCATGTATGAAAACCAAGTTTGGAACTTGGTTGACCCACCTGAAGGCATAAAGCCTATAGGGTGCAAGTGGGTTTTCAAGAAGAAAACTGACATGGATGGTAATGTGATTACCTATAAGGCTAGATTGGTGGCGAAAGGATATCGTCAAAAACAAGGCATTGATTATGACGAAACCTATTCGCCTGTAGCTATGCTTAAATCCATTCGGATGCTCCTGGCCATAGCGGCTCATTATGATTATGAGATATGGCAGATGGATGTGAAAACAACTTTCCTTAATGGAAACGTGCTCGAGGACGTGTATATGATACAGCCTGAGGGTTTCACATCGGTTGATAAAACCAAGGTATGCAAATTGCGACGGTCCATTTATGGATTGAAGCAAGCATCCAGGAGCTGGAATATCCGTTTTGATGAGACGATCAAAAAGTTTGATTTCTCACAAAATCCAGACGAACCTTGTGTGTACAAGAAGGATACTGGGAGTGCATTCGTGTTCCTAGTATTGTATGTCGATGACATATTACTTATAGGAAATGATGTGTCAATCTTACAGTCACTTAAGGTTTAGTTATCCAAGACATTCTCCATGAAAGACCTGGGAGAAGCAACCTACATCCTTGGGATTAAGATCTATAGAGATAGATCGAAACGGTTGCTTGTTCTTTCACAGTCTACGTATATAGACTGAGTGCTAAAGAGGTTTAGCATGTCGAAATCCAAGAAAGGTTTCCTACCCATCAGGCATGGGGTACACCTTTCGAAGTCTATGTGTCCGCGCACAGAAGACGAGAGGATTTGCATGAGTAAGATTCCCTATGCATCCGTAATAGGATCTATCATGTATGCTATGTTATGTATGAGGCTCGATGTATCGTATGCTCTGAGTGTCACGAGTAGATACCAGTCTGATCCAGGAATGGATCATTGGGTGACTGTTAAGACGATCCTTAAGTACTTAAGAAGAACTAAGGATGTGTTCCTAATATATGGAGAAGGGGACATGGTGATACGTGGGTATACGGATGCCAGCTTCCAGAAAGACAAGGATGATTCCAGGTCTCAGTCTAGATACGTGTTCACCTTGAATGGGGGCGCAATAAGTTGGAAAGGTTCCAAGCTTGACACTATAGCGGATTCTGCCACTAAGGCAGAATACATTGTAGCTTTGGAAGCAGCAAAGGAAGCGGTTTGGATCAAGAAGTTCATCTATGAACTTGATGTGGTCTCATCAATGATCCAAACATGTGTTTCGCCGCTATCATCTTATCAGAGAGATCATCAGTAGGAATGAAATACAAATCGAGAAAATTCCCACTGAAAGGAACTTAGCGGATCCTTTGACTAAAGCATTACCTCAAAGTAAGTTTGAGGGTCATGTTAGTGCTTATGGTATTGGATACCGTAGCGATTGGCATTAGGCCAAGTGGGAGTCTGTTAGTAATATATGAGAGATGTCCTAAGGCAATCGCCTTATGTATGAACCATTTATATGATAAATGAAGATTCACTATTTGAGTATATATGTTTTATGTATTTGATTGGATCTTAAACTCATTTACTGAGTGTCCACGATACGATTCACAGCATGAGAGAATTTGTGATTGGATCACAACTAGTGAGTATCTCTACATGTGTAATTGTGATGTATCGGAATTATCCCTAGTCGATGAATTGATGGATTTGGACACCATCAATTACAGCCGAGACTAGTAGGTATACTCCTTGGTGTATCCAAGCGGTGATTCTCCTTTGGGCCGGAGTCATAGTGATGTCGAGTTAATCGTGGATGCTAGTTATGGTAACTAGTTCATTGGAGTGACCAGTAGTAAGACTTCATATGGTTCTCTGCATATATAGATATGTCAATGAAGTTCTTCTTGTGGCTTAAGTGCGATGTTCCTTTGACTTGCGGTATTCAAGTCATCTTGATCATGGAGACTTATGCTTTGACATCTTAAGCAAACATCTCTAAGGAGATGTGGACCCGGATGATTGGGTATAAGTCGAAGTGATCGAAGGTGTTTGAATAGCCTATAAAGGATTCACCACTCCTTGCGAGGAGATGTATACCCATGGCCTCGTCGGATTGTTACTAAAGTCTTTGGCCAAAGCATTACATGTTTAGAGTAAGGTACTCTTGATACATGTGGAGTAACTAGAATCCGTAGGACGAGGAAATGATACTTGGGCTAGGTGTGACGTAGTCAGCCTAGTGGGGACTGACACTATAGACCATGTCCTGAACCAAGTGGGTATAAGATGAGTGAAGGGAATGGGGCACGAATCATTCAAGCTGCTGAAGGGTTTCAGAAATAGTTATGGATCAACTGTTGATCTTTTCGGTTAATTGGGGATCATGATGTACTACTAGGTGCCACTCATGAGCGTTCTATAATTAATAGTTAATTATAGACGGCCAACATAAACCGAGAACCTATTTGGTCACACGCACAACGAGCGTAATCCAAAGGATTTAAAATGAGCTTGAGAATGGGATTCTCAGACCGAGAGAAACTAGGTTTGGTTGGACCAAACATAAAGCGAGCATGAAATCGTTTCAGTCGCAATGGAAGCGTGGATGGGCTGAGTCTTATGAAGACGTAATGGATGATCCAAAATGGTTTGGTTCTAATCCAATGGAGGAGAATAAACCAAAGGGTTTGGTTTATTTTAAACGAATGAACCAAAAGTTGGTTCGGTTCGTTTTAACTTAAAATAAACCATCATGGTTTGGTTTATTTTAACTTATCTTAATGGAGCGGGTTAACGGGCCTAATGGTTATGATCCAATAACCATTAAGAGAAGTAGTTCTCTATAAAAGAGGGCTTAAGGGATAATTAAGCCCTAATCTAAAAAAAAACCCTAGCTTGGCCGCCCAACCCCTCTTCCTCTTGTTGGCGTCAACTCCATTGCCGCCCAACCCTTGAGCCACCGTCCAGCTCTTTGCCGGCGTCCAAGCATCAGCCGGTGATCCTCCGGCGACCTT
Source organism: Wurfbainia villosa (assembly GCA_025175895.1). Taxonomy (NCBI): domain Eukaryota; kingdom Viridiplantae; phylum Streptophyta; class Magnoliopsida; order Zingiberales; family Zingiberaceae; genus Wurfbainia; species Wurfbainia villosa. Next base: position 27,422,704 of record CM045992.1, on the reverse strand, counting down.
CCGGTGATCTTCCTAGGCTTCGGTGATAAGCTGTCCAGTTTTCTGGACAGCTTGTTCTCCTCTCGTCGGAGCGTCGTTTGGACGACGGTTAGAGCTCCGACAGCGGCTAACTTACCGGGGATTCGATCTCCGATAATCCTCTGAGGTGGAGGACGAAGGATTCGTCAATCGGTTGACGAATACCTCTCCATCTTAGGATCCGAATTTGGATTCAGATCGTGATAATCTCTCGATCACGTCGTCTTCAACACGAGGCTAGTAACCCGTACGAAGACGAGGCTCGTGGCTTAGCGAAGTCATCCCGAGGAACTCGGTGTGGATACGGATAGAGACGATTCTAGCGAGGATCGTTCCGGTTGATGCCGTTCCCGCTACACGTCATACGAAAGGTATAACGTAGTTAAATTTTCTTTTATTGCAAATTTAAATTTACGATTATGTCTACACTTATTGTAATATGCATGCGTGTGATGTGTGTGTTGTAATAAATGTAGATTTATTATTTTTATTGCTTCCGCTGTGCTCATGTTTACGAAAAATTATCGAACACACACACGCCGCGGTGCCGGTAACCCAACACCAAGAACATGAATCTATCAGGCTGTCTCACAACCCTCCCACTACGACGAGGTATCACCTGTGTATCCTCTGTGACACGCGGTGTAGTGACATGTGGTATATCCTCTTATACCGGTGGTACTAAAGAAGTGACTTCTCCTTTTAACTCCTCCAGAACAATTTTACTCTTGGGCTTGTGGCTTATCACATAGTCTTCCTCTAGAAATCTGGCGTTCGTACTAATGATCACCCTCTGATCTCTAGGACTATAAAACAAACCACCCTTGTTCCTCTAGGATAGCCAATGAACAAGCGTACTTCTGTACGAGGTTCTAACTTACCAGCATCTGCCTTCAGCACATGTGCTGGACTCCCCCATATCTGAATATGTCTTAGACTAGGCTTTCGCCCAGTCCATAACTCTGTGGGAGTAGAAGGCACTGATTTAGATGGAACCAAGTTCAGAATGTACACCGGAGTATCTAGAGCATATCCCCAGAATGAATCTGGAAACTCAGAATAACTCATCATCGATCTAACCATCTCCATAAGAGTCCTATTCCTTCGCTCTGCTACACTGTTCTGCTAGGGTGTGCCAGGTGCATTCAATTGGGATTGAATCCCAGCCTCTGATAAGTAGTTCCTAAACTCTCCCAAGAGGTACTCACCACCACGATCAGATCGTAGTGTCTTGATACTTTTACCTTGATGTTTCTCCACATCAGCCTTAAACAATAAGTAGTTCTTAAACAATAAAATTTTAAAATCAACCAACACCTCTAAACCCCGAGAATATCGCATGCCACGATCGTGTGGACGTATACGAATTTTACATTTGTAAGAGGAGGTTTTACCCATTAATTTTACTATCTTGTCAACCTAACTTTTTGACAAGTAAAATTAATAGTTGGTTTCTCTTTGACCCTACAAATAAAAGCAATGACTCCGATGGGGAGGATACTTATATTTGTATCTAAGTGTTCACCATTACTTGGTACCAAGGTAATTATCTCGGGTTATGTGCCTTACGATGGGCAAGTACACACACTCCTTAATAATTTCCTATAACCATATTCGACCTAGTGATCCGCAAACAAACCCATCTGATATGGAGGAAGGCACTCAGAGCCGACGCGCATGTTTGTTTGCATCACTTGTCAAATCGTAATGGAGGTCGTGGGAATTTATAAAAATATCCCTCTCCCACTTAGTAATTTGAAATTGAGGAATTTTCCTAGCCTACGACATGTATATCAAACAAAAAGCAATAAATATGAAAAATAAAATGTCTCCCGTCGCATCGCCATCTCATCCGCTCCTCCTACGCCTTGTACGAGCCATCCAGAGATCCGAGCCGAGACTAAAACCTATTTTAATTTACATCCATCGATCCTATACTCCATGAGGGAGTGTACATGAAATCTAGATCGAAAGTAAAATAAAATAAAGAGCGGCTAAATAATGCCGTATTTAATTTACCAAAAACTAAATACTAGCCTCGTCAACCCCGAGGATTCAACAAAATAAATATTTACACACATGCAATCACAGACACACATATGGCCATAATAGTCGGATCTTATGCCTGCAACCAAAGAGTTAAACTACGCATATCCTACTATTATCCGACACATATAATATATGAAAAAGTGCATAAAAATTAATCGAATCCTAAATACACAAAATCAGAAACCTTGGCTCTGATACCAATTGAAGGGTTTTGCCCCAGAAGCTCTCATACAAATTTAATGGTTTTAGCTTATCGAGTCTGTGAGGGAAAACTTCGCTTCCCACTTCACCTCGGTCGTTTGACCATGGCGATCCCTTTGATGTCTCAAGATTAAAAAAATTTAATCCTATATAAATGGGATTGCCTAAACCACCAAGTCATCGTCGTGCTATTCGTTTAGAGAGGTCACTTGAACAAACTAGTTGTTCAAGCGACCATCCTCTATTCTACGAGTAGCCGCGGAATAGACGATGTCCGGATCGCCAGTTTTCATGTTTATACTCAGGATCCAAGTATTATTTAGCCATTTACAGATTTATAACATGCTTATGATTGAAAAAAAAATACAAGCAATAAACAAAAGAAGAAAGTAGAATAGGTATACCTCTCGATCTTCTAATGTATGACCTTCCTCCTTTTGGACGTCGTGTGGGCGACGATCTACCAAAAGTCGAAGCTCCTAGATCAAAATTATTCCTTGCTCTTCCAAAGCAAGAGGAAGAATAGAAACAAGGTTTTTCTCCTCACTAGAAACAACCAACAAGGAACTAAAACTATCCTTGCCGCCGGCCAACTAGGTGAAGGAGAAGATGGTGGAAAACAACCAAGACACCAAGGGAAGCCCTATATCTTGTTTTCACCACCTAAGGAGAAGGAGAAGGAGGCTTTTGGGCACCAACCAAGGCTGGAAAAGAGGCTGGAGAGGTGTTGGACGTTGGCCAAAAGAGGAAGAAGAAGAGAAGAATACCTTCCTTATGTTGTGCCACCCTTGCCTCCAAACCCTAATCCTAATCCTATCTCAACTAGGATTCCTTCTTGACGCGCAAACCCTAGCTCTCCTTCAATGTTTTCCACACCAACTCCCTTGACATCCTTTTATAGAGTTAGGGATAAGTCATGAATTAATCTCATCCATTGGTTCTAGGGATTTAATCTCAACCGTCGGATATAGAGATTTAATCTCAACCGTCGGATCTTAGAGATTTAATCACTACCTATGGATCTTAGAGTTTTGTTTCTATCCATTGGATCTAAGCTTCATGAGGTGTTAATAGGCTACATTAGGGACCATGAGGAGGAGTTGGGTCTTGGACACCCATGGATCAAGCCTACATAAGGTCCGATCCACTAATAATGATCCAATCCACTAAAGGTTCATCATTGATCTACCTCACCAACCCCCATATGATAATATGGGCGCCATATATTATTTGTACATTTTATCCCCGTGTTTAAGATCTCGAATGTCCGTCGATTAATTAATTTACTGACCATTAATTAATCAACATCTAACTCCTTGAGTAGTACCACTCAACCTTTTCATCATGCCGGACCTAGTCCAGCTATAGGGTTTACATGATAAACCCTATGTGCTCTTCAAGGGGACATCATCATCCTAATATATAGGACACGGTTTCCTCCTATAATCAATGACACACCATATAAATAATATCATCTCCCAACTTACCGAGCCTATCGATTTAATCTATAAATCTCGCCTATTGGTAAATCAAAGAGATGAGTACTAAGTATATGTGCTCATTATTATATCGGGATTAAGAGCATGTACTAAATAATATCTGAGGTCCGATTCGATTATGTAGTGAGCAATAAATCGAATCACCTCTAAGTTGGTCCTTCTCAATACACACAAAGTGCACTAGTGTGATTCTATGGTCAAGACAAACCAACACCAAATCACACTACAACCATTCCGATGGTTTGTCCAAAGCAATCTCGGTTGTGAGCCTTTACTTATACTTTTCAAGGGGACGATAACATGATCTCCTGTGTGACACCACACATCATGTTATCTATAATGTAAAGTATTAGACAATATTGCATAACCATAAAAATATGCAAACAATGATCATGTGATTCTTATTTCAAAAATAAAGATGTTCATACAAAAGATAGACTTTTCAGTATACATCCCTACAATCTCCCACTTATACTAAAAGACAATACTGTCCTCATGCTGTCATACATCTGATTCCCCTTCCCTCCACATGCCTATCATAGCTCTCGCTAGAAGGCCCTTAGTGAAAGGGTCCACCAGGTCATCCTCTGAAGCAATATAGGTGACAACAACTTCTATCTCCTTTATGATTTCTCGTATCAGGTGGTACTTACGCTCTATGTGTTTACTAGCCTTATGGGCTCGTGGTTCATTCGAGTTTGCAACTGCACCATTATTATCACAATAAATTATGATAGTTCTGGGCAAACCATGAATCACATCCAAGTCCATCAGGAAGTTTCTGAGCCATACAACTTCTTTGGCCGCCTCAGAGGCTGCCACATACTCAGCTTCCATGGTAGAGTCCGCCACACATTTCTGCTGGACACTCCTCCATACAATGACTCCACCTCCTAAAGTAAACACAAAACATGAGGTAGACTTACTGTTATCCCTATCTGATTGGAAGTAGCAATCCATGTAACCCTAAGGGAGTAATTGGTATGCCTGGTAAACTAGCATATAATCCCTAGTCCTTCTCAGACACTTCAATATATGCTTTACCGCAGTCCAATATCCATGTCCTGGATTACTCTAATATCTGCTGACCATGCCCACGGCAAAGCAGATATCTGGTCTCGTACATAACATCGCATACATGAGGCTTCCTACTGCCGAAGCATAAGGAACCGCCTTTATCTCCTCAGATGATCTAGGACACATCTCCTTAGATAAAAGAGCTCCATGCCTGAAAGGTAGAAAACCTTTCTTGGAGTTTTGCATGCTAAAACGATCCATTATCGTGTCTATGTATGAAGCTTGGGATAAGCACAATAATCTTGATCCCAAGGATGTGTCGTACTTCTCCCAAGTCCTTCATGTCAAACTGTTTGGACAAGCATACCCTTACGCCGGATAACACCTTAATATTGTTGTCAATCACCAAAATGCCATCTACGTATAATACAAGAAATACCACTACATTTTCGTCACATCTCTTGTATACACAAGACTCACCCGGATTTTGAATAAATCCATAAGACTGATTTACCTCATCAAATCGGATGTTCCAAGACCTCGAAGCTTGCTTCAATCCATAAATGGACCGATTAAGCTTACATACAAGATGCTCTTTGCCTTTAGCAATGAATCCCTCTGGTTTCTTCATGTAGATGTTTTCCTCAAGACTTCCATTAAGGAAAGCTGTCTTGACATCCATCTGCCACACCTCATAATCCATATGAGCTGCTATGCATAAGAGAATCCGGATAGACTTAAGCATGGCTACCGGCGAAAAGGTCTCCTCATAATCGATACCCTCTTTCTGAGTATACCCCTTCGCAACAAGGCTCGCTTTGAAGGTCTCAACCTTTCCATCTATTCCTCTCTTTCTCTTGTAGATCCACTTTCATCCAATGGTTTTTACACCATCGGTGGTTGTACTAGCTCTCATACCTGATTTGAATCCATAGATTCAATCTAAACATTCATTGCACTTTGCCAAGATACTGCATCTTTATCTTGGATTGCCTCATCATATGTCCAGGGATTAGGTTCATGTTCGTCAGGGACCAAATTAGAAGATTCTCCCAAGAACATGAATCTATCAGGCTATCTCACAACCCTCCCACTACGACGAGGTATCACCTGTGTATCCTCTGTGACACGCGGTGCAGTGACATGTGGTATATCCTCTTGTACCGGTGGTACTAAAGAAGTGACATCCCCTTTTAACTCCTCCAGAACAATTTTACTCTTGGGCTTGTGGCTTATCACATAGTCTTCCTCTAGAAATCTGGCGTTCATGCTAATGATCACCCTCTGATCTCTAGGACTATAAAACAAACCACCCTTCGTCCTCTAGGATAGCCAACGAACAAGCGTACTTCTGTACGAGGTTCCAACTTACCAGCATCTGCCTTCAGCACATGTGTTGGACTCCCCCATATCCGAATATGTCTTAGACTAGGCTTTCGCCCAGTCCACAACTCTGTGGGAGTAGAAGGCACTGATTTAGATGGAACCAAGTTCAGAATGTACACCGCCGTATCTAGAGCATATCCCCAGAACGAATCTAGCAACTCAGAATAACTCATCATCGATCTAACCATCTCCATAAGAGTCCTATTCCTTTGCTCTGCTACACTATTCTGCTAGGGTGTGCCAGGTGTAGTCAATTGGGATTGAATCCCAGCCTCTGATAAGTAGTTCCTAAACTCTCCCAAGAGGTACTCACCACCACGATCAGATCGTAGTGTCTTGATACTTTTACCTTGACGTTTCTCCACATCAGCCTTGAATTCTTTGAACTTGTCAAAGCATTCAGACTTGTGGCGCATCAGGTAAATGTATCCATATCTTGAGTAATCATCTATAAAAGAGACGAAATACTCAATACCACCTCTAGCCTGGATAGACATAGGACCACACAAATCAGAATGGACCATTTCTAACACATCTTTGGCTCTATACCCCTTGGCCTTAAAAGTCCTCTTGGTCATCTTACCCACCAAGCAAGATTCATAGGATGGGAGATCCTCCACCACTAATGAACCCAAAGGTCCATTAGCTATCAACCTTTGAATTCTGCTTAGGTTAATGTGACCAAGCCTAAGATGCCAAAGATATGTTTGGTTCATCTTCGAAGGTTCTTTTCTCTTATTAGGATTAGAAGATGAGTTATTAACTTCAATTTGCATCGTGGGAGGTTTTGGTTCGAGTGTATACAAATTTCCTATCAATGTACCTAAACAGATATTCTACCTATTCCTTTTTATAACAACTCTGTCATTAAAAGAAATAGAATATCCATCCATAAACAATTTAGAAACTGAAACTAAATTCTTTCTAAATAAAGGTACATAAAGGGAATTTTCTAGAACCAAAATTTTATTTTTCTCAAAAGATAAATAAAACTTCTCCCACTGCAATAGCCGCCACCATTATGGCATTGCCCAAGTAAACGGTAATCTCTCCCTTAGCTCGTCGTCGGGTTTCCTAGAACCCCTGCAAAGTATTGCAGACATGATTAGTGGCTCTCGTATCTACTCACCAGGTGCCGATAGATAACACCGCTAATCATGTTTCAACGACTAGTCCAAAGGATATACCTTTGTTCTGTTTCGGACTGGGACAGTCCTTCTTCCAATATCCATCCTGCTTACAAGTACTTGCCTTTCGGCTTCTTCACTCCTCCCTGAGATCCTCCCACCACCTTTGCTTCACCTTGTTTCTTCTTCTTCTTGCCTTTCGGCTTAGAAGTAGAAACCTTTTTGAGCAACCATGGCTTGAGGACACTCTTCGAAGAGTGCTTACTTGTACTCCTTAGCAGATAAGACAATATCTAGATTCTTTTCCAATCAACTTTATTTGGATACAGTAAGTTTATTTCCTTTAGTATCATAGTAAGTGGACTGAAAGTCATTCTTGAAAATCCTAAGAATCACATAGATCATTACTGTAGATTTCAAAAAATTATTGATTCCTTAAACAATAAAATTTTAAAATCAACCAACACCTCTAAACACCGAGAATATCGCATGCCACGATCGTGTGGATGTATACGAATTCTACATTTGTAAGAGGAGGTTCTACCCATTAATTTTACTATCTTGTCAACCTAACTTTTTGACAAGTAAAATTAATAGTTGGTTTCTCTTCGACCCAACAAATAAAAGCAGTGACTCCGATGGGGAGGATACTTATATTTGTATCTAAGTGTTCACCATTACTTGGTACCAAGGTAATTATCTCGGGTTATGTGCCTTACGATGGGCAAGTACACACGCTCCTTAATAATTTCCTATAACCATATTCGACTTAGTGATCCGCAAACAAACCCATCCGATATGGAGGAAGGCACTCAGAGCCGACGCGCAAGTTTGTTTGCATCCCTTGTCAAATCATAATGGAGGCCGCGGGAATTTATAAAAATATCCCTCTCCCACTTAGTAATTTGAAATTGAGGAATTTTCCTAGCCTACGACATGTATATCAAACAAAAAGCAATAAATATGAAAAATAAAATTATTTTCCAACTATTATGGCTTTTGTCTTCAATATGTCTCCGTCAAGACGCATCTCGGCCCGCCTCCTCCTACGCCATGTACGAGCCATCCGGAGATCCGAGCCGAGACTAAAACCTATTTTAATTTACATCCATCGATCCTATACTCCATGAGGGAGTGTACATGAAATCTAGATCGAAAGTAAAATAAAATAAAGAGCGGCTAAACAATGCAGTATTTAATTTACCAAAAACTAAATACTAGCCTCGTCAACCCCGAGGATTCAACAAAATAAATATTTACACACATACAATCACATACACACATATGACCATAATAGTCGGATCTTATGCCTGCAACCAAAGAGTTAAACTACGCATATCCTACTATTATCCGGCTAATATAATATATGAAAAAGTGCATAAAAATTAATCGAATCTTAAACACACAAAACTGGAAACCTTGGCTTTGATACCAATTGAAGGGTTTTGCCCCGGAAGCTCTCATACCAATTTAATGGTTTTAGCTTATCGAGTCCATGAGGGAAAACTTCGCTTCCCACTTCACCTCGGTCGTTTGACCATGGCGATCCCTTCGATGTCCCCGGATTAAAATAATTTAATCCTAGACAAAAGGGATTGCCTAAACCACCAAGTCATCGTCGTGTTATTCGTTTAGAGAGGTCACTTGAACAAACTAGTTGTTCAAGCGACCATCCTCTATTCTACGAGTAGCCGCGGAATAGACGATGTTCGGATCACCGGTTTTCGTGTTTATACTCAGGATCCAAGTATTATTTAGCCATTTATAGATTTATAACAAGCTTATAATTGAAAAACAAATACAAGCAATAAACAAAAGAAGAAAGTAGAATAGGTATACCTCTCGATCTTCTAATGTATGACCTTCCTCCTTTTGGACATCGTGTGGGCGACGATCTACCAAAAGTCGAAGCTCCTAGATCACAAATCTTCCTTGCTCTTTCAAAGCAAGAGGAAGAATAGAAACAAGGTTTTTCTCCTCACTAGAAACAACCAACAAGGAACTAAAACTATCCTTGCCACCGACCAACTAGGTGAAGGAGAAGATGGTGGAAAACAACCAAGACACCAAGGGAAGCCCTATATCTTATTTCCACCACCTAAGGAGAAGGAGAAGGGGGCTTTTGGGCACTGATCATGGCAGGAAAAGAGGCTGGAGAGGTGCTGGACGTTGGCCAAAAGAGGAAGAAGAAGAGAAGAATACCTTCCTTATTTGGTGCCACCCTTGCCTCCAAACCCTAATCCTAATCCTATCTCAACTAGGATTCCTTCTTGCCGCCCAAACCCTAGCTCTCCTTCAATGTTTTCCATGCCAACTCCCTTGACATCCTTTTATAGAGTTAGGGATAATTCATGAATTAATCTCATCCATTGGTTCTAGGGATTTAATCTCAACCGTCGGATATAGAGATTTAATCTCAACCGTCGGATCTTAGAGATTTAATCTCTACCTATGGATCTTAGAGTTTTGTTTCTATCCATTGGATCTAAGCTTCATGAGGTGTTAATAGGCTACATTAGGGACCATGAGGAAGAGTTGGGTCTTGGACACCCATGGATCAAGCCCACATAAAGTCCGATCCACTAATGATGATCCAATCCACTAAAGGTTCATCATTGATCTACCTCACCAACCCCCATATGATAATATGGGCTCAATATATTATTTGTACATTTTCTACCTGTGTTTAAGATCTCGAATGTCCATCGATTAATTAATTTACTGACCATTAATTAATCAACATCTAACTCCTTGAGTAGTACCATTCAACCTTTTCATCATGCCGGACCAAGTCCACCTGCAGGGTTTACATGATGAACCTTATGAGCTCCTCAAGGGGACATCATCATCCTAATATATAGGACACGGTTTCCTCCTATAATCAGCGACACACCATATAAATAATATCATCTCCCAACTTACCGAGCCTATCGATTTAATATATAAATCTCGCCCATTGGTAAATCAAAGAGATGAGTACTAAGTATATGTGACCGTTATTATATCGGGATTAAGAGCATGTACTAAATAATATCTGAGGTCCGATTCGATTATGTAGTCAGCAATAAATCGAATCACCTCTAAGTCGGTCCTGCTCAATACACACAAAGTGCACTAGTGTGATTCTATGGTCATGACAAACCAACACCAAATCACACTACAACCATTCCGATGGTTTGTCCAAAGCCATCTCGGTTGTGAGCCTTTACTTATACTTTTCAAGGGGCCGATAACATGATCTCCTGTGTGACACCACACACCATGTTATCTACAATGTAAAGTATTTGACAATATTGCATAACCATAAAAATATGCAAACAATGATTATGTGATTCTTATTTAAAAAATAAAGATGTTCATACAAAAGATAGACTTTTCAGTATACATCCCTACAATTACCACTTATCCCTCAAGTGTGCCAAAAAAACAAAATGGTACACCATGACTTCTAAGACCTAATTGTGCCAATTTGATCAATTTTTCATAATTCTCAAAATATATTGGCACATCTAAAATCTTTTAGGATAAAATCTCAACCTCTATTTCCAAGGCACCAATAACCTTAAAAATGACCTAAAGTGTCAACTTTGCTATGGTTGAGTTAACTTCCCATTCAATCAAGGTTGACACATCCTAACCCATTTAGCATGAATTGATCACACTCCTATGAACCCAATATCTATTGGAGCACTTTGGGTTAACTAAGTATTCACTAGGGATAACTTCCCTAGATACCCTCCTAGACTTAGAAGCCTTGGTCATTTGGGTCTTGTCTAGGTTAACTCTAGGGGTGACTCCCCTTGTAATCTTCTTAGTTGCTTCCCTAGGTTTCCATGAAACCTTAGCCACTAGGCACTTGCCATGGTTAACCTTAGGAATGACTTCCCTATTAACCTTGGTTTTCCTAGACCTAGATTGTGTTACATAATCGAATGAAACACTATGGTAGGTCTCCTTGGGCTTAGGTTTGTGACACAAACCTTTCTTGCCCTTGGGTGGACCTTGCCTCCTAGACCCTAAATCTTCGCCATTTGACCCTTGCATTTTTCTAAGGGTCTTTTTTAATTTCTCAAGTCTTGACCTCAAGACTTGATTTTCCAACTCTAATTGTCCTATCTTTGAATTTTGATTTAGTTTTTGGGTGTGATTCTTCATTTTAGGCATATGCCTATGGTTCTTGGGATTAATGCCTAAATAATCCTCTACCTTCCTAATAGTTTCTCTAGGTAGGATTTTCCTTGGGTTATTAGTCACAAATTTTTCCTTATTTCTAAAATTGCAAGATTTTGCACCTAAGCAATAAAGACTATTATTTCTAGCATGCTCCTTATGATTATGCACAATTGCAAGAGTATTGAAAGCATGCTTTTTAACATTAACATTTGAAGGTGCATTATTAAAATATACCTTAGGATTTGGTTTTAAAGTTTCCCCTAGATTTGATGCTCCTTCTTCCTCCCCCTAGCGCATTGACTTCTATAATGCCCCCCTTTGATTTCACTTGAAGCAAATTACATGCTCGTTGCTTTTCCTAGTGGGGACACCGACATCCTTGACCTTTGGTGCCGATTGAGCCTTCTTGACCTTCTTAGGGCACTTGCTCTTGTAATGCCCTTTCTCCCTACACTGAAAGAAAATTATATGAATTTTATTTTGAAAAGAAATGCTTGAGTTACTTAGGTCAATGGTGACCGATGCTGGAGTTGAGTCTTCACTTCTTCCGGAGGTTGAAGGTATTTCTTGATTTTGCTTCGGCTCTAGTGATCTAATATCCACCCTCTCAATCTGAGAGGTGGAGGCTTCCTCCAATTCTACTTCTTCCACTGATCCGGATGTTGACTCCTTCTCAACTTCCGAATCCTCACTTTCTTGTGAGGAAGAGCTTGCTTCTTCGGTCTCTTTGTCCAATTGAGCCGAAGAGCATTCTTGTTCCTTAGGCTTGTCTATCTCTTAAGCCATTGAGGGTTCTTCATGGAGCTTAGCAAGCATACTTCAAAGCTCCTTGGTATCCTTACAATCTCCTAATCTACACAAAACATCATTAGGGATTACACTAAGTAATATACCCATTACCTTGTTATTTATGTTGTAGTATCTGAGTTCTTCTTTGCTCCACTTCTTCTTCTTAAGCCTTTTTCCTTCTTTGTCTTTTGAAGCGTCAAACCCTACCATCACACTAATCCAATTATCATAATCACACATAAGGAAATATTTCATCCTTACTGCCATAGCTCAAAATCCTTTGCTCCATAGAGTTCGTATGGTGGCGGCACTTTGATATCATCCCTCAATATTTCTTCAATCACCATATTCTTCCTCTAGCATGCTCCCTTGGTGTGAAGCCAGTGAAGAGCTCCTAGCTCTGATACCAATTGTAGGAACTTCGGTGAGTGCTAGAGAGGGGTGGTGAATGGAACATTCGTTGCTCGATGGAATTCGTTCGTGCTTGATCATCTACAACACTTGTTATGAGCAGTGGAAATAAAGGTAATAATTCAATAACAAAAATACAAGCACACAATTACATAACCGATATAACGTGGTTCACAACTTTAGAATTCCTACTCTATGGATTGAGCTCGAATTAGCTCTAGTGTTGTATACACCACCACTAATCAATAAAACTCCTTCTCAGTGACACACCGGAGATGGAGAAACCTCTTACAAGCGATTACAAAAGTAATACAATGAATTACAAGCAAATACACAGATGAAATGCAATAGAAGTAAAGAAAAACACTTTACAAGAAGACTTTGAATGCTTGCTTTTGGTTGCTTGAGAAGAGCATTGAAGGTCTAGATTATAGCTGCAAATCCCCTCCAAATCGCCTTAAAGAACTATGCAAAAATCCTTCTCCTCGAGATCCTTTTAAAGTTGCAACTCGGGCTGGATTCCGCCTAGCCGTCGACTGTTCATACCCATTAGTCGACTGCTCATGTAGCCATTATCTCACAACGACTTAATCCACATTTGAAAAACTCTAACAGATACCTCATCAGTCGACTGCCCCTTACCATCAGTCGACTGATGCTTTAGTAGCTAACTGATCAGTCATTTATCGAAGGTTCTGAGTCTGTGACCACAACCAGCAGTCGACTGCTCAAGGACAGTCGAGGCACTGCCTCGACTAGGGCTCCAGTCGAGGCGCCTTACATCTGTTCAGCCGTAGTCAAGGCTAGTCGAGGCGCCTCCTCGACTGGGTCTTCAGTTGATGTGCCAGTTGAGCAGCCTTGCATCTGTGGTCGCAATTCGATCGAAGTCGATCACCAGTCAACTCCCATCAGTCAACTGGTTATAATCCTAGTCGGATGCTCAATATCGACTCGACTGCCAAGTGTCAAAACACTTGACCAGTCGACTGATACACCTCAACCATGAGGTTTAACTCAAGTATGATACCCTCATACTTGCTAGACCACCCTTAGCCTAGACCTAAGCCTTCTAGCTACCTCCATCAGCCTCATGCTTATTGGATCCCTCCAAGTCATCTATGACTTGTTCATCCATACGCTAGCCTTCAGGTTCTTCCATCGACTATTGTCATGCTAAGCTAGTCTACACCGCCAAGGCCCATTGGACTTGCTCTGCCAAGACACATGCTTGGAGTTTAGGCCGCCAACCATTAGACTTATGCTGCCAAGACTCCACCCTTGGACTTTACGCTGCCAATATTGACTTCCCTTGCCAACCCATGTTGGACTTTCCCTTGCCAAGACTCAAGCTTGGACTTTCCATGCCAAGACCCATGCTTGGACTTTCCAAATGCCAAGACCCATGCTTGGACTTTCCTTGCCAAGTGTCCCACTTGGACTTTTCATGCCAAGTACTCAAAACTTGGACTTTACCATTGCCAAGACCTATGCTTGGACTTTCCATGCCAAGTGTCCCACTTGGACTTCTCCATCATATGGTCAACCCTATGTCAACCATATAGTCAATCCATTATCAAACAATGGTCAACTCATCGTCAAACATCAAAACACAACATCAAAACACTACTTGAGTCAAACTCGAGTCTGGTCAATCATGACCTGGGCCGATTGCACCAACAAAAAGAGTTTATACTTAGGTGCCATTGGTGTCATTTGAAGTTGTTCAAGAGGATTATGCTTGAAGAGGCTTCAGTCAAGGATCTGGGATGGCCATTCTCGGCAATGAGTGAAGGACCGGTGAGCAAAGAGTGAAGGGCTGGTGAACCCTAATCGTGGAGAAACGACAGTTTAGGGTTGAGATTTTAACCTAGCAAGGTAGAAAGGCAAGGAGACTTAAACTAGGTTAGATTAGGTCCAAAAAGAGTCATCTAGGGTTAAGCGTCGATGAATGATGGTCGGAGAGATGGACGGCGACAACGCAGGCAAAGGAAAAGGGATTTCCTTATATAGTTCCGCGTCCAACAGTCGAGGTGATAAGTAGAGCACCTCGATTGATGGATGAGTCAAGGCGCTAGTTGAGGCGGACTCTATTTTGTGCCTCCATCAGAAACTCCTAGTCGAGGAGCTAGTCATGGCAGACTCAGTATGTGCTTCCATTAGAATGACCAGTTGAGGTGTTGGTCGAGGCAAACTCGATTCTGTTCGTTGGCGACTACAATCGTTAGGTGTCAGTCGAGGCGCAAGTCGAGTGTGCCTTGATTCTGTTTGCCTACAACAACTATCAGTCGAGGCGCCAGTCGAGGGCTCCTCGATTATGTTCTCCTATTGTTGCTGTTAGTTGAGGCGATTACTAAAGTTCCTTGACTGTTACCCTAATATTTTGTTTTCTTATATTTTAAGTCCTAAATTCGTTGCACTTAAGTCTCTAAAACATTCTACAAGTGTTAATACAATTGATAGGCAATTTCTAATATATTTCTGACATTTTACTTTAGTTTTATAATTGTTTAGGATGTCCAACAAATTTGACTTGTGATACACCGTGTTGGGGGTAGCGATTTTTGTCACTCGTGCCCAACATATGAGGTGTGCTCGAAAGAACATTTTGAATGCTACGATGACAATACCCGCTGGACGAAGCCACCAATGAGTTCCTGGGACTCAATCACTCATTTCGATATAAAACTTCAAAATTTTTCAATTTAATAGGTCCATCAGTCGGTTTTGGCCAAACTCGGCTGATGGACCTAGAAAGCATGGAAGCACATGCTCTAAAGACCTATGTGCTCCGCTAGCACTCAATAATACATTCGTGACCTCAGAAATCATTGTGATAAACAATGTCGGGAGCAGCAATTTTTGCCACTTGTGCCCGACATGTGAAGTGTGCTCGAAAGAATATTTGAATGCTACGACGACGATACCCGCTGGATGAAGCCACCAATGAGTTCTTAGGACTCAATCACTCATTCCGATATAAAACTTCAAATTTTTTCAATTTAATAGGTCCATCAGTTAATTTTGACCGTACTCAGCTGATAGGCCTAGAAAGCACGGAGCCACATGCTCTGAAGACCTATGTGCTTTGCAAGCACTCAATAATACGTTCATGATCTCAGAAATCATTACGATACACCGTGTCGGGAGCAACGATTTTTGCCACTCGTGCTCGTTATGAAGTGTGCTTGAAAGAACATTTTGAATGCTACGACGATGATACTGTAGGGATGTATACTGAAAAGTATATCTTTTGTATGAACATCTTTATTTTGAAATAAGAATCACATGATCATTGTTTGCATTTTTATGGTTATGCAATATTGTCTAATACATTACATTGTAGATAACATGGTGTGTGGTGTCACACGGGAGATCATGTTATCGGCTCCTTGTAAAGTATAAGTAAAGGCTCACAACCGAGATGACTTTGGATAAACCATCGGAATGGTTGTAGTGTGATTTGGTATTGGTTTGTCTTGGCCATAGAATCACACTAGTGCACTTTGTGTGTATTGAGCAGGACCGACATAGAGGTGATTCGATTTATTGCTGACTACATAATCAAATCGGACCTCAAATATTATTTTGTGCATGCTCTTAATCCCGATATAATAACGGGCACATATACTTAGTATTCATTTCTTTGATTTACCAATGGGCGAGATTTATAGATTAAATCGATAGGCTCGGTAAGTTGGGAGATGATATTATTTATATGGTGTGCCGTTGATTATAGGAGGAAACCGTGTCCTATATATTAGGATGATGATATCCTTGAGGAGCTCATAAGGTTCATCATGTAAACCCTGCAGGTGGACTTGGTCCGGCATGATGAAAAGGTTGAGTGGTACTACTCATGGAGTTAGATGTTGATTAATTAATGGTCAGTAAATTAATTAATCGACGGACATTCGAGATCTTAAATACGGGGAGAAAATGTACAAATAATATATGGAGCCCATATTATCTTATGGGGGTTGGTGAGGTAGATCAATGATAATCCTTTATTGGATTGGATTATCATTAGTGGATCGGACTTTATGTGGGCTTGATCCATGGGTGGCCAAGATCCAACTCCTCCTCATGGTCCCTATTGTAGCCTATTAACACCTCATGAAGCTTAGATCCAATGGATAGAAACAAAACTCTAGATCCAAAGGTAGAGATTAAATCTCTAAGATCCGACGGTTGAGATTAAATCTCTAGATTCGACGGTTGAGATTAAATCCCTAGAATCAATGGTGGAGATTAAACCAAGGCTTATCCCTAACTCTATAAAAGGGTGGACTAGGGGTGGGCGGCAAGAGAACAATTTAGAGGAAAGGGGCTAGGGTTTTGGGCGGTAAGGGCAAGGGAGACTTAGGGTTTTGGGTGGCCACAATTAAGGAAAGAGTTTTCTTCTTCTTCTTCTTCCTAAGGTGGCCGAAACCCTTCCTCCTTCTCTCCTTCGTTTGGCCGGCGCCCAAGCTTCTCCCTTTCATCTATGGCTTATGATGGATGGCATTAGGGTTGCTTTCCTTGGGTGGCAAGTAATCCTAGTTGGGATAGGAATAGGATTGGGCGTCTAGGGTTAGGTTTTGAGGGTTGTTGGTGGGTGGCAACAAGTGGAGGAGAGATTCTTCTTCTTCTTCCTAAGGTTGGCCGACCCCTCTTCCTTCTTCCCTCTACCTTGGTTTGAGCTCAACCTATTTTTCTTCCCTTCATCCTTGGTTGGAAATTAGGAGAGCTTAGTTTAGGGTTTGGGCGGCAACAAGGAGGAGGATTGTTTTTCTTTCTCTTCTCCAAGTGTTGGCCGGCGCCCATGCCCTCTTTGATTCTCCTTTGGCGGGTTTCCATACTCCATATTCTCTTCCTTGGCCAGCAGCAACATCGAGTTTATTGACTTGGTGGCCGGTTCTAGATGGGAAGATGAGTTTTTGTTTTATGATCTTCCTTTGTTCGGAGTGAACAAGGAAGGAAGATTGGCGATCTAGGAGCTTTGACTTTTGGAAGATCGTTGCCCACACGACGTCCAAAAGGAGGAAGGACATACAATAGAAGATCAAGAGGTATAATCTTGTTTATTTTGATTAGTGTTCTTTTGTATTATGTTTATAATTGATTTTCAATTATATGCATGTGTTGTGTGGATGTTTACTTTATGTATGTGGCTAAATAATACTTGGATCCCGAACATAAATATAAAAACTGGCGATCCAGACATCGTCTATTCCGTGGCTACTCGTAGAATAGAGGTTGGTCGCTTGAACAACGAGTTTGTTCAAGTGACCTCTCTAAACGAATAGCACGACGATGGCTTGGTTGTTTGGGCAATCCCTTTTGTCTAGGATTAAATTTTTAATCCGGGGACATTGATGGGATCGCCATGAACAAGCAACCGAGGTGAAGTGGGAAGCGAAGTTTTCCACTCACGGACTCGATAAGCAAAACCCTACAGATACACTCTAGACGAAGCCACCAATGAGTTCGTGGGACTCAATCACTCATTCCGATATAAAACTTCAAATTTTTTCAATTTAATAGGTCCATCAGTCGGTTTCGGCCGAACCCAACTGTGAAGTTGGAAGCTTCACTTCCCACTTCAACTTGGTCGCTTGTGCATGGTGATCCCTTCTACGTCCCTTGATAAAAAAAATTAATCCTAGACAAAAAGGGATTACCCAAGCAATCGATCCATCGTCGTGCTATTCGATTAGAGTGGTCACTTGAACAAACTTGTTGTTCAAGCAACCTACCTCTTTTCTTCGATCAGCCACGGAATAGATGATGTACGGATCGTCAGTTTTTTTATTTATCTCCGGGGTCCAAGTAAATTAGCCACATACAATTGCAAACAATTATATACATAATACAAAAGAACACTAATCAAAGTAAACAAGCTTATACCTCTTGTTATACCTCTTCATCTTCTATTGTATGTCCTTCCTCCTTTTGGACGTCGTGTGGGAGACGATCTTCCAAAAGTCGAAGCCTCCAAGATCACGTTCTTCCCTTCCTTGCTCGCTCCGAATAAAGGGAAGAATGAAACGAAACTCTTTCTCCTATCTAGAACCGGTCACCAAGCTCCATGCTTGATGTTGCCGCCGGCCAAGGAGTGGATGTAGGAGCGTCGGCCAACCTTGAAGAAAGGTTGCCGCCGGCCAACCTAGAGACAGAGAGAGAGAGAGAGGGAGGAGTTGTCGCCGATCTAGAGAGAGAGAGAGTGGTTGAGATGCTGCCGGCCAAGAGAAGCCCCAAACCCTAGAATTGGATGTCGCCGCCCAATAGGAAGAGGAAACCCTAGGGTTGCCGCCCAACTCTCCTCTCAAGCCAACTCCAAAACCCTAACCCTTGTCTTATGATCTCCACGCCCAAGCCCTAAGCCCTTATTTATAGAGTTAGGCTTGAGCCTCCTTTTAATCTCCACTGTCGGATCTAGAGATTTAATCTCAACCGTCGGATCTAGAGATTTAATCTCCACCATCGGATCTCCACCGTTGGATCTAGAGTTTTATTTTCCATCATCGGATCTAGGCTTTATGAGGGTTTTAATAGGCTACAATAGGGACCATGAGGAGGAGTTGGATCTTGGCCATCCAATGGATCAAGCCCACATAAAGTCCGATCCATTAATGATAATCCATTCCACTAGAGGATTATCATTGATCTACCTCACCAACCCCCATAATTAAATATGGGCTTAATATATTAATTGTACAAATATCTCTCCGTGTTTAAGATCTCGAATGTCTATCAATTAATTAATTTATTGACAATTAATTAATCAACATCTAACTCTATAAGTAGTACCACTCAACCTTATCATCATGTCGGACCAAGTCCACCTGCAGGGTTTACATGATGAACCTTATGAGCTCCTCAAAGGGACATCATCATCCTAATATATAGGACACAGTTTCCTCCTATAATCAATGACACACCATATAAATAATATCATTTCCCAACTTATCGAGCCTATCGATTTACTCTATAAATCCTGCCCATTGGTAAATCAAAGAAATAAATACTAAGTATATGTGCCCGTTATTATATCGGGATTAAGAGCATGTACACCATAATATCCGAGGTCCGATTCAATTATGTAGTCAACAATAAATCGAATCACCTCTAAGTCGGTCCTGCTCAATACACACACATGTGCACTAGTGTAATTCTAAGGTCAAGACAAACCAATACTAAATCACACTAAAACCATACCAATGGTTTGTCCATAACCATCTCGGTTGTGAGCCTTTACTTATACTTTACAAGGAACTGATAACATGATCTCCTGTGTGACACTACACACCATGTTATCTACATTGTAACATATCAGACAAATATGCATCACCATAAATATGCAAACAATGATCATGTGATTCTTATTTCAAAAATAAAGATGTTCATACAAAAGATAGACTTTTCAGTATACATCCCAACAGACTGATGGACCTAGAAAGCACGGAACCACATCCTCCGAAGACCTATGTGCTCCGCTAGCACTCAATAATACATTCGTGACCTCAGAAATTATTGCGATACACAGCGTCGGGAGCAGCGATTTTTGTCACTCATGCTCGACATGTGAAGTGTGCTCGAAAGAACATTTTGAATGCTACGACGACGATACCCACTAGATGAAGCCACAATGAGTTCCTAGGACTCAATCACTCATTCTGATATAAAATTTTGAATTTTTTCAATTTAATAGGTCCATTAGTCAGTTTTGATCGAAACCGACTGATGGACCTAGAAAGCACGGAGCCACATGCTCCGAAGACCTATGTGATATGCTAGCATTCAATAATATATTTGTGACCTCGAAACTCATTACGATACACCATGTCGGGAGCAACGATTTTTGCCACTCATGCCCGACATGTGAAGTGTGTTCGAAAGAACATTTTGAATGCTATGATGACGATACCCACTTGATGAAGCCACAATGAGTTCCTGGGACTCAATCACTCATTTCGATATAAAACTTTGAATTTTTTCAATTTAATAGGTCCATTAGTCAGTTTTGACCAAACCCGGCTGATGGACATAGAAAGCACAGAATCACATTCTCTGAAGACCTCTGTGCTTCGCTAGCACTCAATAATACGTTCGTGACCTCAAAAATCATTGCGATACACCATGTTGGGAGCAACATTTTTTTCCACTCGTGCCCGACATGTGAAGTGTGCTCGAAAGAACATTTTAAATGCTACGACGATGATACCCACTGGAAGAATCCACCAATGAGTTCCTGGGATTCAATCACTCATTCCGATATAAAACCTTGAATTTTTTCAATTTAATAGGTCCATCAGTCGGTTTTGATCAAAACCAGCTGATGGACTTAGAAAGTATGGAACCATATGCTCCAAAGACCTTTGTGCTCCGCTAGCACTCAATAATACATTCGTGACCTCAGAAATCATTGCGATACATAGTGTTGTGAGAAGCAATTTTTACCACTTGTGCCCGACATGTGAAGTGTGCTTGAAAGAACTTTTGAATGCTACGGTGACGATACCAACTGGACGAAGCCACCAATGAGTTCCTAGGAGTCAATCACTCATTCCGATATAAAACTTCGAATTTTTTCAATTTAATAGGTCCATTAGTCGATTTTGAATGAAACTGATTGATGGACCTAGAAAGCATAGAACCACATCATTCAAAGACCTATGTTCTTCTTTAGCACTCCATAATACATTCGTTACCTCAAAAATCATTGCGATACACCATATTGGAAGTAGCGATTTTTGTCACTCGTGCCCGACAAATGAAGTGTGCTCGAAACAACATTTTGAATGCTATGACAATGATACCCATTGGGCAAAGCCACCAATGAGTTCCTAAAACTCAATCAATCATTAGGATAAAAACTTCAATTTTTTTTTTAATTGAATATGCCCATCAAGCAGTTTCGGTCGAAACCTACTGATGGACCTACCCTAGCCAACTCGTCATCATTCCGACTCATGATATTTTTATAACATAACATGTGCCCATTTACAACAACATATGCATACACAATATTTTAACAATAATATTCATCCTTTATAATTACAAATGTAGCACTTAACTAATGACAACACTTATGTAACAACAAGATTATTGAATCATTCAAATTTACATTTCAAAAATGGCTTGTCCCTAAGAATTGATACTGCAACCTCTACTCTAAATCTATGAATGTATTTTTGTGTGAATTCCATCTTAATATTTAACATTTGATGTCTTATATATTGCATGCCGAAGAAGCTGCAGTCATTCTTGTAATTTCACAAAAATAAAATAGTCATTAAAATAATCATAATGACACCGTTAAAATTTATTTATAATGTAGTAAATTTACTTACGATAGTATTTATTGGGGACAATCTACTTTAACAGAGGTCCATTCATCTAAAGTTGGTAATCTTGTAATTTATCGTGCATTTCTTTAAGTTTATCATCAGGAAACCTTTTCAATGTAGATACCTGGAATCATTGGATGGACAAATAACATTCATAAAAATAGATAATCATGTGTCATGATTCTGGAATGTAATTTTTAAATGAATAATACTAACCAATAATGTGAAAGATGGATCATATTTGGAGTTGTAGGACAACAAATTAAAATGGTAGAAGGTTTTTGTGTCAATGTCCATGAACATTAAATGATAGTTTGAACTATCGATATTTATAGGTATAAAAAAATACCTTACTTCCCGATCAACTAGATCTGTTTTTATAATTTGACATAAAGTTGCTTCCCATAAATGTTCATATGATTATTGCAAGGTTATAGATATAATTGTAAATTTGTGTAATAATTAAAAAAATATTATAAAAAGTTAAAGGAAGCAAAACTTTTAGAATGAATCTGGTTGAGCAATATATTGACTTATTATATGGCCTACCAAATGAGGACACTTCCCTGAAGAGTAATGAAATATAAGCATCGATTACTTCTCTATCAGTGAAGATGTTGCCTAAAACACATGATAGGAATCCATGTATTGTCAATGACTAGTAGCCTTCCTCCCATACAAACTCATAAATAGGCAATGTCCAATTTTGAAGCATTGATATGACGTAGGCCACATATTCTTCTGGCTTTATCTTTTTTGTCGCTTTAAATTTTCCTTTCAAATACTGCAAATAGATATAACACAATGTATTTAACAAAAAAATTGTGAAAGCAATAAAAATGTATAAACATTAAATATTATTGCATAAATGTAAACTTACTTTAATAACGTTCAATCTCATAATGTTAATTTATTTTTCCCTTGCTTCTCTTTTATCGGCCTCTTCATCAATCTCGTCGGAGACTAAAATAGGTGGAAGCTCTTCTTGCATATCTTTTATTTTAAATTTCATCTCCACCAGCTTACCCCCCCCCCCCCCCCCAATATCTTTTTCTATCTTGGGCCTCTTCCTACCTAGGACCATTGCTAGCCATTTCGGTGTATCTTTAGGAGTGGACTTGAGGATATAACGACTTCTATCACGTCCTCTCCTCATTACTTTGGCCGAAAGATCTTTAGGAATAGGATCTTCTGCATAGTGGCTAGTTGGATAATAAAAACCTTCCCTTTCCAGAATGGCTACTAATTCTTCATTTAATTTAATAAGCATTTCATTCTGGTGGGTAAGGTTTTGGATTTGTTTATCTTTTCAATGCAATGTGAGCATGCAGTTGCAGAGTCTCTATCTGATTGTGCAGGTGACGCCTCAACCCTTTGTAGCCTAGACTGAGATTCAATATGGAGGGGGTCCCAAGTAAATGTGCTTCTTCAACGGTATGGATAATATCAACAATAATCTATAAAATAAATAAAGATAGGTCATTAATTAAAAAAACCTATAACTACATAACATGAATTGAGTATTAGTTGAAATACACATATGTTTACCTAAGAAGATGAGATTCCTTTTAATTTGGCCCTCACTTTATTTATATGAGAATAAGTAGACCTCCACTTACTTATTCTCAGTGTTACGATATTGCTTGGTAGTTGAATAGGGACATGCTCAAGAAACCAAGCCTATGTCATAATTAAACAATTATAAACTATTGATTATTTTTAAATGTATTAAGTAGATAATCAAAACTTACAGCAAGTACACCAACAAATCCCTTCATATAAGGCAGTGAGATGATAGCGCTAGGAGTGTTGGATGCAAAAACATTCCCAAATATTTTAAGTTAAGGTGTCATATAATGTCTAAAGGTAGTTTATATGTAGAAGAAGAAAATAAAATAGAAGAAAAAAGATACAAAACATAAAATTTACAAAACAACAAAACATCTGTATCATACTCCACACAGAGATAATACTTCCTTAGCAGGTATTCCAATATTGATCGATTGAGTTCTTTACTCGCAAACAACCTTTCAAATAATTCGCTAGAAGCAACATTGGAATCCATCTGGACATGTATGTCTCTATTTGGATTTCAAGCAATAATGCAACATCTTTGGTTGTGAAGGACACAACCACATTGGAGAATCAAAATGTCTTTGCTTCGGAATCCCAATTTCTAAATATAGTAACCAATAATCCTCTAAAATGTGGAATTTCTAGTATGGTAAGGAATGATACAAAGGGACAAGTGCTTAATACTTTGATTTGTTTGTCATGTAAATGTATATGCCTCTTGCCTTTTCCCTTGGTCGAAATTTGTGATTTTTTTTAAATGTCCAAACTTGCTCATCCAGCATAAATTTTGCCCCAAAATAGATAATTGGACCTCCCTTGCAGAAGATGATCCAATTTGTTTCATTTCTTGCATGATAACATATGAACTTTCAAATGTCCAAACTAAACTAATTAAAACGATAATCACAACATAAATAATATTCAATCTAATATTTTGAGATGATGGCAAGTTAGAATCTTGCATCTTCATGATTTGCCGAAGGATGTGAATTTCTAGACGGATGAAATTTGTATGGAGAAAGAAAGGCAAGAGTGTTTGGTCGGAGAGGTTGCTTGTGAAAGAAGAGCTTTACTGAAAAAGGGAGGAGGATTACGATATTTCTAGCAGAATATAGTTTGGCTGACTGAAAATGGCGATGAACAGAGTTTCATCGAAAAATAGATGAATTGGTGATGCTGGAGAAAATGTCAGAGAAAGAAAATGTCAGAGAAAAGAGTTTCATCACAGAAAATGTCGGATGAAAGGGTTTCATTGAAAAAAATGTCACAGGATGAAAGGTTAAGAGTATTGGAGTGATGTTAGGGTTACCTTTTCAAGAAGAAGATGCACCATTCATCGACAGTCGATGGTCTGAAACTGACGTGTCGTGGTCCTCTCTGTCGGAAACATAATCAACGTCGAAAATGCACCGTCGTTCATTTGGATTTTCTTTGTCATCGCCCTCGCCATTGTCATTCATTTAAATTTTGATTTTCTTTGCTTTCTTCGTGGTAACGTGGCTCGGAGTGTGATTTCAGTTCGGACGAGCATGGGATGAGCATGCGGATGAGCGGAGAGTAAATTCGGAAAGAGATATGTGATTAGGTAATTTTGAAACTTATCTATGTGATTTTGATATTTCCCAACGTAGAGAACACGATTTGGTAAATTGCCGAAAGATTAAGGTAGGGTTTAAAATAGAGATAGAAGAACTACAGGTTCGAATTGAGCGTTTAAAAGCTTGTGCAGTTGCATTTCTGATCAATTATTTTCCAATCTAAATATGCTCATGCCCATGTAACATTAATAAACAGAAATTTATGAAGAGAATATTTACAATTTAAGAAATATTAGTAACTATAATTTAATCAACAAGGTTATTATAAAAATGAAATACATTACATAACTATAAATTCTAAAAAAAATATGATTCAACAATAGTATTTATAGTGCAAGAAACAAATGAACAGATAAAATACCATCTCTTCACATTATTAAAATTCACATAATTAAATTACAAGAATTTATACCTTTTAGATTTTTATATCTTGATTAAAATGACCAAGATCCTTTTTTTTATTGTCACTAGGATATTCCAATCTTCGGTCTGACTAATTTCTAAGAGTGACCGATCCTGCCCCACGGACCTTCGAGATGTCTCGCCAACAACTGAGTCGGGTAAGGTCGGAGCTCAAGTGATCTCCACTGACCACCAAGAGTAAATCAGAGAAGCACTCATAGCTTTTTCACAGTTCAGTCTAGAATTTACATTCGCTTCATAACTAACGATGGTCCAACGCCGAAGTCGTACTCCATCCACCGAGCAAACTTTTGAGCTTCAAGGCCACTCGAATAGATTTTTTCTAAATTCGCCATCGAACAATATCACAATAGAGAATCGAATTGCATTCTCCTATAAGATACTTCTCCACTTTTACTGCTGCACCGTGTGGGCGACCAAGATCCTTTTCAATCTTTAGCAAATGGTTAGGTGGGAATCACTCATCTTTCTCAAACTCTTCTATAATTAGATTCAGGAAATAGACACCATAAGGAATATAAAATAACTTGTTAATCTTCAATATTTGCATCTAGATGTCAGTAGGAAATGATGTCAATAGGAAGGCTACTAGGCTAGGCCAGGCCCATAAAGAGTAAAGCCTGCAAAGAATGAGACAGGCAGAGAGAAGTGCAGGGCTCCATGAAAGGAGCTTGCGAAGAGCAAAGACTATAGATAATGATCTAGGCAGAAAGAAGTGCAGAATCCCACGAAAGGAGTCAGAAGTTGAAAGTCAAGAATCAAGAGTCAGAAGTTGGAAGATGGCAGTCAAGAGTCAGGAATCAGGTGTACACTATAAGAAATCAACAAAATAGAGACGAAATATTAGCGACGAGTTTATATTTCATCGCTAATAGTAACGATTATCGACGAATTTTATGATCATCATAAATAAATGTATTAATAATAATAAATGTCGAAATAATGTCATATTTGTGATGAAATAATATTATTTCATTGCTAACATTAAAATATTAGAGACGAATGATGTGGATGGTCCAAATTTTTTACCTCCTCGTGAAGGAGACATTGATGTCAAGGAGGCTTAGGGTTCTCTCTGACCGCAACAGTAAAGAGTGAGGGATGAGGATGAAGGGAACACACATCACAATGAGCAACAACACGAGATTTAATGTGGTTCAGAATTTCAATTCCTACTCCATGGGGTGAGCTCTAGAGCGAGCTACGATGTAAAACACCTCAACTATAAAATTTCTCCTTCTTGGAAGTACTTCCGGGAGATGGAGAAAACCTCTTACAAGTTTTTACCGTGTACAATATCAAGAGATGAATACAATGACTCTCCTCTTCTCCTTTCTTCACTCCTATTCTTTGATCTCGCCTCTTCCCCTTCTCCAGAAGTTCCTCCTGTCCTTCTCCCCTCTTCTGTCGGTCTCTTCCTAGATGATTTGAGTGGAATTGAATTAGCTAGATCCCTTTCTTCCTCCTTCTTTTCCTTTTATCCTCACTCCTGGCAGCCCGTTTTGATGTAACCAACCATCCCCATCATCGTCCACTTGGCCAGCCCTTTTCGCCTCCAGAATAATTTTGTTAAGAGGATAAGAAATAGAGACTCGTGGAAATATTATATGGGGGTCCCAGTTTGTTACGTCATATCACAAAATCTCATAGGTTAACATACCCAGGAATGTTCTACCCCTCATCTTTACCCTCTCTTTTCTCCTTGAAGGTCTTTATTTTTCTCTAGCCATCTCCCCTGACTGACTCGACCCTCCTTTCCGGCCATGAGGCTCATTCCTTCACACTTCCCCTAACTCCCTAAGTCACTTCCCGACTCACTTCCCCGAGTCATCCCCCGACTCGCATCCCGAGTTATCCATTGTTGGTGCAGGGGCACCAGATAATCGAACTTATATTTTGATTATGGTAAAGATACAAAGTCAAGGTTATTTTGTTATCTCACGAGCTAAAACAAGTGTGCAGAATTGCTAAGCTAAGCCAAAGGTAAGCGACACTCGGAGGGAACTGTGGTGGTCGGATGACACCGGGAGGACTTCGGAGGAATCCGAAGAACTCAAGTGAAGACCAGAAGCGAAGCTTCAAAGGTAAAGGTTGAGGTAAGCTCATGTGAGTGAGTGTAAGTAAGGTCGTGTCCTCCGTACAGGGACATCCTTAGGCGTCGATCCAACCAAGACTTCCCATGGAAGGTCTAAGTCGAGATCGGATGGTAAATGGACATCGAGCTTACTTATACTAACTGCATTTTCGAGATAACTCTTCATTGTAGCTGGAAACCCTGCCATCAATCGACTGATGGCTTGTATTAGTCGACTGATGCCTCCAGCAGTCGACTGATAGGGTTGATCAGTCGACTGCTAGTCAAGGATCAACCTCGAGGAGAGTCAAAGCTTATCACCATTTCTCAAGGGCTAGGGGCATCACCTCATGAAACCTCATCTCAACGATTAGCGTTTCATAAGGCTATAAAAGTAGGGGTTGTCCACCCCTTTTCTATCATTATAAGAGCCTCCAAGTGCTTCCAACATGTTTCGACTCTCCGACATTCTTACGACGACGAAGCGCTATCAAAACGATGACTAGAGCTCAACCTTCTCATCCACAAGTCATCAGTAAAAGTTCTTTTAAAGTTCAATCAGTACTTGTAATTCTTGTTTTATTATCGTGCTTTCATTGTAACGAGGAGAGGGGGAGTGTCCCTCTACCTCAATCCTTTTCGTGATTTTGTAATCGCTTACTCCTATCTCTAACAAGGAGGAGTGTTTTTAGTGGTTTGCCCTCCATACACGGTCTAGGACTATTAGAGCCTTGGATTAGCAACCGAAGGCTATGAACCAAGTAAAAACAAAGAGTATCTTATTTATTTTCCGCTGTGTACTTTTTCATTAAATGAATTCTCACGAAAAGTTTTCTCGCATACTATTCACCCCCTTCTAGCACTCAAATCGATCCAACATCCATCTGGCTTCCTTTTGACCCTAAGACTTTTCCTTCCTACTTCACATTGTTATCCTATCTCCTCGGCCTACTTCCTTTGATTAGGCATAGTCTGTTTAAGTAACAGATCATGCAAGACCTTCCCCCTTCCAATGATCGCTATTTTGATATCTATTTTTTCAAATCAGGTCACAACAGTATCATTAGTCACCCCCTAAAATAGTCAAACAAAGCTTTGAGTTTGAGTCTTTAAGTGGAAGACTCTGTTAGTTATAGCCCTAGAACTAATCATGTGATGGTTGGATAGGGAACATTTTGTATCATATTCTATAAAGACAAAGGATTGATTATTATATTTACGTCTTGCTTGTGCCAGCTAAATTAAATATAATAATGCCCTAGAAAAGTAGGTTCTTATCTACAGCATATCAATTGGTAGAATTGATTATGAGAGGCTGTAGAGAACACTTTACTAAATGTTCCTAGTCAAGTATTAATATGCAAGGGCAATATTAATACATAAAGACTAGCATGTAGGTCAATTGATGACTAGATCTCACAAGTCATGGATATATGATATCAAGTTGACACATGGGTATATATTAGAGAATATATACTGAACTGACCCGCCATGAGAAAGTTTCATGGATCGTCATATGAGTGTCATAAACTTTCTCATGTGACTATTGGTATGAATAGTCCTCAAACCTGAAGTCACTACGGTTCCCTACATAAGGAGTTATGTACTTTGGTATCGTCAAACGTCACCCGTAACAAGGTGGACCATAAAGGCGATTACTGGGTATATAACAAATTATACGGAGGGATGTGGGTGATGTAGATGAGATCTATCCCTCCCATATAACGGGAGTGATATATGTGGGCCCCTTGATTCAGTAGAACTACTAAAACGCATGGCCATGCTCGAATGAGTCAATATGAGATATTTAGCTAATTTGTTTGAGTTAGTTTACTCAGGGATCAAGAAACACATAGATTGATCGAGGATGACACGGTCTATGCCTCATTGGTCAATCTGATATCGAGGATAGTAGGACACGGTCATACATTATAGTAGTCACGAAAAGGTTAGTCGGATCTTGACTTATTTCGTAACTTGGGTAGCAATGATGTATTGCTAGATGTCGCTCATTGCTTGTGTATCTAAAAGAGTTTAGATCCACTGCCAACGTTATGAGAGCCTATAGGGTCACACACAAAGAGCATGATGATTAGAAGAATTAGTGCATTCTAGTTTGACTAGAATAATTTGGGAATAAGCTTAAGTACAAAATGGTTTTTGGACTTTAAGCTTAATGAGAATTTTAGCTTCTTGATTAAATGAGACTAATTCAATATGCTAAGCTTATTAATTTAATAAGATTAAATAAATATGTTATCATGATATCCTAAGCTAAATTGATTTAATAAGATTAATTCAATATGTTACCTTATTGATTTAATGAGATTAATTCAATATGATAACATAATCTTATTGAATTAATAAGATTAATTCAACATGCATGAATGCCACATAAGCATGCCACATAAGCATGCCACATAAGCATGCCACCTAAGCATGATGAGGTGGAAGGAGACAAAGGGTTTTGACCTTTGGATTTCC
This sequence comes from Wurfbainia villosa, assembly GCA_025175895.1. Classification (NCBI taxonomy): domain Eukaryota; kingdom Viridiplantae; phylum Streptophyta; class Magnoliopsida; order Zingiberales; family Zingiberaceae; genus Wurfbainia; species Wurfbainia villosa. The sequence goes on along the minus strand of CM045992.1, from coordinate 27,392,551 downwards.
TCCACATGTGGCCGACTAACTCCTTGTTTGATTGTTTTTCAATGCAATTGATTGCATTGAATGTGATAGGACGTGAAAGGTTTTTCCAATCCTATAAAATACTCCATGGGGTGGCCGGCCAAGTGGTTGGAAGCTTGAGGCTTGGAGAGAGCTTGGTGGTGAGAGGCTTTGGTTGTGTGGCTTTTGTGAGTGTAGCAAGAAGAGTGGTCTTCTTCTTCCTTTCTATTTTTCCCTACCTTCCTCTCCTTTAGGGACTTCTCTAGCAAGAAGTAAAGGAGAGCTCTTCTAGTTTCTTTTGTGAGACAAGAGCTTGCTCGTGTGGATACATATAGAGGCACGGACATTTGAACGTGCTAAAAGATCCAACAAACCCAAGGAGAAGCGTGATTTAAAAAGGGCACGCAACAAAGGTAATATTCTCCTATAAGATAGGTTTTGAGAAATTTATTTTTGTACGAGGTTTTCTTTCGCAAGGATCACTTGGAAGGGATCCTATTTTTCCGTTGCGCATATGCTATTTTGCATATAAAAATCCCTACAGTGGTATCAGAGCCACTTGCGAAAGATCGTATAAAAATAGGTTTTCTCTATTTTATATATGATATAGAAGTAGGATAAATTTTATTATGAGTTGATAATTGCATTAGCAATTTTTCAAACATAATAAAATATCCGATATCTTTTAAAAGTTAAAATTGACATGGTGCATAGTTATGGCCTAGTCCCAAAAAGTTTGTGAATGTGTGTGTTGTAATTCTTAATACAGCCTGCGTATCGTGCCTTTCTCCTAAAATTCTTATTGTAAAATTAGTTTTAGACTCGAATGTAACTCGAGTATTTCTCCTTTTGTGAGGGTCCATTGGAAGATGTCGTTACAAGGAGGAAGTCAACAACACAAGACAACCAAAAGGAAGCACTTGGGAGAAGATGTTATCCCTAGGTTGACCAATCAATCTTTTCATTGGCTTGAGAAGATTGTAGAATAAGGGCCATAACCATGACACGCTTAGTTTAATATGTATGTGATGCATGTTAATTTATCTTATATGTGATGTATGCTAATATGTATGTGATGCATGTTTAAGTTTATTTCTTAATAAGTCAAAAACGATATGTCTACCAAAGTTTGGTACTCACTACTTCCTCGATCATTTGTTGTTGGGTTTGCCAAAGCAAAGCAATGCATTTTATCTTGGAAGAGTGCGAGTGGACAATCGTGATGTCCCGCTATCAAACTTGGTTAAGACTTAATTAAGTTTTTCTTAATTAATTAAGAAAGTAGAGGCATATATTAGCTTTGAACATAAGTTTTAAAAATTAGTTTTGTGTGATTTCAGAACATCAGCTTTGTCTTAGAAAGTGATCGTTGCTCCGATATCAAAGAAGGCCTCTGTGCCTCGCCACGTAGGAATAAGCACTAAACTAATCTAAACTTAACCAAAGCTATTAAAGAGTTACATCAGATGTAATTGGCAAAAGATTGCCTACCTAATCATACTACATCTTGGGCGATTAGCCAAAGCTAACTCAAGACGAAGTATGATGTGGATCTTTATCCCATATAAATTTATAGATAAATAGAAGCTAATGATGTAAGCAAAATGTGTTTGCCTACATCAATGATTAGCTCATATCAAAGCTATGAGAATTTAGTGGGAGCCTCATTTAATTAAAGGCCTAATTAAATGACTTAGGTATGATACTTAATTTTGCATTTTGATGTTGTAGATCACCATGTCATCTAACACGACACACCCCCTCAACTTGCGATCTGTCCTTGAGAAAGACAAGCTCAATGGAGCTAACTTTCTAGACTGGTATAGGAACTTGAGGATTATCCTCAAGCAAGAATGTAAACTATATGTCCTAGAGCAGTCTATCCCTGAAACACCCACCCCTGTGGCCACTCGTGCTGAAAAGGATGCTTATAAGAAGCATCAAGATGACGCATTAGATGTGTCATGTCTTATGCTTGCCACCACGAACTCTGAGCTTCAGAAGCAACATGAGAACATGGATGCCTATGGTATGGTTGAGCATTTGAAACAACTATATCAAGGACAAGCTAGGCACGAGCATTTTGAAGTGTCTAAGGCTCTTTTTGCATGCAAGATGCAAGAAGGAACACCTGTAGGAACTCACGTACTTAAAATGATAGGGTACGTTGAGAACCTTGAAAGACTAGGTTTTCCACTGAGCCAAGAATTGGCAACCGATGTTATCCTGCAATCGTTGCCGGAAGCATATAATCAATTCATCATGAATTATAACATGAATGAAATTGATAAGCCTTTTCCTGAGATTCTCAGCATGTTAAGAACTGCTGAACCGAATCTCAAGAAGAAAGTTAGTAACGTACTAATGGTCAAGAAGGGAAAAGGTAAGCGCAAAGGCAAGGGTAAGACCCAAGCCAAAGGCAAGACCAATTCATCCACTTCAAAGGGTAAAGGTAAAGTACCTAAGGAAGGGGAATTTGCTTCCATTGGTGGGCTGAGAGACACCAGTCTACCTTGAGGAAGTAAAGAAGAAAAGAAGTGGGACTTTTGCCTCAGGTATACACGTTATAGAAGTTAATCTATCTATTTCTTCTACATGGGTATTAGATACCGGATGTGCATCTCACATTTGTACTAATGTGCAGGGACTGAGAAATAGTAGACTAATGGCAAAGGGCGAAGTGGACCTACGAGTAGGCAATGGCGCAAAAGTTGCTGCTGTAGCTGTAGGAGCATATTCTTTGTCTTTGCCCACTGGGCTTATCTTAGAACTAGAGGAGTGATTTTATGTACCTGCATTAACGAAGAACATAATTTCTATATCTTGTTTAGACAAGAAAAACTTTTCTTTTATAATAAAGGACAAATGTTGTTCCATTTATTTGAATGAAATGTTCTATTGTAATGCACCACTTATGAATGGTCTCTATGTTCTAGATTTAGAAAACCCAATTTATAACGTAAATACCAAACGGTTCAAATCGAATAATTTGAACCAAACATATCTCTGGCACTGTCGCCTAGGTCACATAAATAAAAAACACATATCCCAACTCCATAAAGATGGATTGTTGGACTCATTTGATTTTGAATCATATGAGGTATGCGAATCTTGTCTTTTAGGAAAGATGACTAAAACTCCATTTAGTGGACATGGCGAGAGAGCGACGGACTTGTTAGGACTCATACATACTGATGTATGTGGCCCTTTCAATGTCAAAGCCAGAGGAGGCTATAAGTACTTTATTACTTTCACTGATGATATGAGTAGATTTGGCTACTTATATTTGATGAGACATAAGTCAGAATCCTTTGAAAAGTTCAAATAATTCAAGAATGAAGTACAAAACCAACTTGGTAAGTGTATTAAGCTACTTTGATCAGATCGAGGTGGTGAATACCTTAGTCAAGAGTTTCGTGATCACCTGGCTGAGTGTGGGATAATATCCCAACTCACTCCACCTGGAACACCACAATGGAATGGTGTATCTGAGAGGAGAAATCATACTCTATTAGATATGATACGATCAATGATCAGCCAGACTGATCTACCTACTTTCTTTTGGGGTTTAGCTCTAGAGACAACTGCTTTCACACTTAATCGCGTCCCATCAAAAGTCGTAGAAAGGACACCATATACTTTATGGACTGGGAAGAGTCCCAAAATGTCTTTTATAAAGATTTGGGGTTGTGAAGCTTATGTTAGACGTCAAGTCTTAGATAAACTAGGACCCAAATCAGATAAGTGTTATTTTGTAGGATATTCCAAGGAAACTAAGGGATATTACTTTTACAATCCCACACTTGGCAAGGTGTTTGTTGCCAGAAATGCTGTCTTTCTAGAAAGAGAATTTATTTCTAGAAAAACTAGTGGGAGTAAAATTCATCTTGAAGAAATTCAAGATGAAGATAACACTAAGGCTTCGATGGAAAATGAACAGGCACCACAAAGTGTTGTGGATGAAGAAATTGTTGCCCAAAGAGTTGTGGAGCAAACACCTGTTCAAGTAGACCAACCTCTTCGTAGATATGATAGGATTCGTCGTCAACCCGAGAGATATTCTTTTCTCTTGACTGACAACGGTGAGGTATTGCTTGTCAATCTTGACGAGCCTACATCCTATCAAGAAGCTATGATGAGCCCAGATTCTGAGAAATGGCTAGAGGCCATGAGATCCGAAATGGAATCCATGTACACTAACCAAGTATGGACTTTGGTTGATCCACTTGAAGGGGTAAAACCCATTGGGTGTAAGTGGGTCTTTAAAGTAAAGACTGACATGGAAGGTAATAAGCATACATATAAAGGTAGATTGGTGGCTAAAGGATTCAAACAAATTCATGGTATTGACTATGATGAAACCTTTTCACCAATTGCGATGCTTAAATCCATTCGGATCATACTTGCTATTGCAGCCTACCACGATTATGAGATCTGGCAGATGGATGTCAAAACCGCTTTTCTGAATGGAAAGCTACTCGAGGATGTGTACATGACACAACCTGAGGGTTTTGAAGATCCAAAGCATCCTGGAAAGGTATGCAAACTGCAAAGGTCCATTTATGGACTAAAGCAAGCCTCTCAAAGATGGAATCTTCGATTCGATGATGCAATCAAGGAGTTTGGTTTCATCAAGAATGAAGATGAACCTTGTGTCTACAAGAGAAATAGTGGGAGCACAGTTGTATTTCTTATCTTGTATGTAGATGACATACTTCTCATCGGAAATGATATTCCCTCACTCCAGTTTGTGAAGATGTGGTTAGGGAATTGTTTCTCGATGAAAGACTTAGGTGAAGCTGCCTATATTCTAGGCATCAAGATCTATAGAGATAGATCTAAAAGATTACTTGGCCTAAGTCAGAGTACATACATTGATAAAGTGCTAGATCGTTTTGCTATGCAAAATTCCAAGAAAGGATTTCTGCCTTTATCACATGGTGTGAGTCTTTCGAAGACTCAATGTCCCTCTTCTAAGGAGGAGAGAGATCGCATGGATAAGATCCCTTATGCATCTGCTATAGGGTCTATCATGTATGTCATGCTTTGTACTCGTCCTGACGTATCGTATGCTTTGAGCATGACGAGTAGATACCAGTCGGATCCAGGTGAAAGTCACTGGATAGCAGTCAAAAATATTCTTAAATACATACGAAGAACGAAAGAATATTTCCTGATATTTGGAGGCAATGAGGATCTAACTGTAAAGGGTTACAGTGATGCAAGCTGCCAAACAGACAAGGATGACTATAGATCGCAATCGGGGTACGTGTTTTGTCTGAATGGTGGAGCTGTGAGCTGGAAGAGTTCGAAGCAGGACACAGTTGCTGATTCTACAACAGAAGCCGAGTATATTGCTGCGTCTGATGCAACAAAGGAGGTTGTTTGGCTCCGCAAGTTCATCAGTGAACTTGGGGTAGTTCCTAGCATTGCAGATCCAATAGACCTCTATTATGACAACAATGAGGCTATTGCATAGGCTAAGGAATCTCGATCACATCAGCAGACCAAACACATACTGCGGCGCTTCCATCTCATTCGAGAGATCATCGATAGAGGAGATGTGAGGATATGCAGAGTACCGATAGAAGCTAACATCGCAGATCCATTGACCAAGGATTTGGCACAGAGGAAGCATGATGGTCACACTAGGTCACTAGGAATTAGATATTATAGTGATTGGTACTAGTGCTAGTGGGAGATTGTTAGTTATAGCCCTAGAACCAATCATGTGATGGTTGGATAGGGAACATTTTGTATCATATTCTATAAAGGCAAAGGATTGGTTATTATATTTACGTCTTGCTTGTGCCAGCTAAATTAAATATAATAATGCCCTAGAAAAGTAGGTTCTTATCTACAGCACATCAATTGGCAGAATTGATTATGAGAGGCTGTAGAGAACACTTTCCTAAATATTCCTAGTCAAGTATTAATATGCAAGGGCAATATTAATACATAAAGATTAGCATGTAGGTCAATTGATGACTTGATCTCACAAGTCATGGATATATGATATAAAGTTGACACATGGGTATATATTAGAGAATATATACTGAACTGACCCGCCATGAGAAAGTTTCATGGATCGTCATATGAGTGTCATAAACTTTCTCATGTGACTATTGGTATGAATAGTCCTCAAACCTGAAGTCACTACGGTTCCCTACATAAGGAGTTATGTACTTTGGTATCGTCAAACATCACCCGTAACAGGGTGGACCATAAAGGTGATTACTGGGTATATAACAAATTATGCGGAGGGATGTGAGTGATGTAGATGAGATCTATCCCTCCCATATGACGGGAGTGATATCTGTGGGCCCCTTGATTGAGTAGAACTACTAAAATGCATGACCATGCTCGAATGAGTCAATATGAGATATTTAGCTCATTTGTTTGAGTTAGTTTACTCAGGGATCAAGAAACACATAGATTGATCGAGGATGACACGGTCTATGCCTCATTGGTCAATCTGATATCAAGGATAGAAGGACACGGTCATACATTATAGTAGTCACGGAAAGGTTAGTCGGATCTTGACTTATTTCGTAACTTGGGTAGCAATGATGTATTGCTAGATGCCGCTCATTGCTTGTGTATCTAAAAGAGTTTAGATCCACTGCCAACGTTATGAGAGCCTATAGGGTCACACACAAAGAGCATGATGATTAGAAGAATTAGTGCATTCTAGTTTGACTAGAATAATTTGGGAATAAACTTAAGTACAAAATGGTTTTTGGACTTTATGCTTAATGAGAATTTTAGTTTATTGATTTAATGAGATTAATTCAATATGCTAAGCTTATTAATTTAATAAGATTAAATAAATATGTTATCATGATATCCTACGCTAAATTGATTTAATAAGATTAATTCAATATGTTACCTTATTGATTTAATGAGATTAATTCAATATGATAACATAAGCTTATTGAATTAATAAGATTAATTCAACATGCATGAATGCCACATAAGCATTCCACATAAGCATGCCACATAAGCTTGATGAGGTGGAAGGAGACAAAGGGTTTTGACCTTTGGATTTCCTCCACATGTTGTCGGCCAAACAAGGAGTGTATTGTTTTTCAATGCAATTGATTGCATTGAATGTGATAGGAGGTGAAAGGTTTTTCTAATCCTATAAAATACTCCATGGGGTGGCCGACCAAGTGGTTGGAAGCTTGAGGCTTGGAGAGAGCTTGGTGGTGAGAGGCTTTGGTTGTGTGGCTTTTGTGAGTGTAGCAAGAAGAGTGGTCTTCTTCTCCTTTCTCTTTTTCCCTACCTTCCTCTCCTTTAGGGACTTCTCTAGCAAGAAGTAAAGGAGAGCTCTTCTAGTTTCTTTTGTGAGACAAGAGCTTGCTCGTGTGGATACATATAGAGGCATAGACATTTGAACGTGCTAAAAGATCCAACAAACCCAAGGAGAAGCGGGATTTAAAAAGGGCACACAACAAAGGTAATATTCTCCTATAAGATAGGTTTTGAGAAATTTATTTTTGTACAAGGTTTTCTTTCGCAAAGATCACTTGGAAGGGATCCTATTTTTCCGTTGCGCATATGCTATTTTGCATATAAAAATCCCTACAGACTCCACTCTGCTCCCTCCCTCTCAATCTCCTTTTCCTTGTTGAGCCCAAATTTTCCTCCTCCTGATTTTGCTTATGCGCCCTAAAACATCTTATTGGGCTTATGGGCCGCACCTTTCCTCTTTCAGGGATCCCCTTCCCTTTTAAACGATCAGACCATCATAGGTAGGAGACTATTCTCATTCTGATACATTATGTACAGTATGTTCTATTACTGCCAACCTTTGTTTCCAACGGCTTGTATTGTAGACGATATGATGCAGGAGGCTAGAATTAGCGGGGAAAAAATTGTCGCCGCCAAGAAGAAACCATCCAAGAAAAGGGCTCGGGGCAAATCCGTTGTCCTTCCCTCTCGCAGGAAGCTCTGTCCCCATAAGAGGAATATTCCCAACACCTCCACTCCCCCCGCATCCCCTTCTTCCCCTTCTTCCACTCCTCCCCCTCCTTCAAAGCTCACCAGGCACCACCACCTTACTATCTCCGAGCCGATAGGGGAGGAGGTCCAGTCTCCAACCATTCCTTCCCCTTCACTATCCATTCATTCATCTCTTCCTCTTCTAAGCATAGGAGATGGTTCTCCTATACCCTCCCCTTCTCTTCCTATCCATACTGAGTCATCTCCTTTCCATTCTCTTATTCCTAATTTTGATCCTTCTGCATGTACCTCCCTCACAGAAGAACTATTGGGAATCCTATATGATAAATAATAAAATCACAGTGGAAAAAGGATCCCTTGAGTGATCCATGTGAAAGAAAAACTCATACAAAGTATATATCAAATAGGTCCTATGCTATAGAGCATACCTTTGATACATGCCCTTTGTCTATCCCACTCGTCCACAGTTCGCTGAATCTTAGCGGGATTAGAATGACCGCGCCTCTATAGTATCCACATGAACACTATCTTGGAGAAGGAGATGAAACCTTTGGTTGTGCTAGCAACCACACAAAGGCTCTCCACAAAAGACAAGACTTTGGCCAAGAAGAAGGAAGTGAAGGGAATGAATGCTAGGCACAAATGGGATACACACATGGAAGAAATCACCACCTTGATTCACATTGAGGAGAAACTTATATCCCATTTGCATCCATTAAATCCCATTTCATGTAATTAATCATATTTTCATGTAATAACCTCCATTTGCATCAACGTTGAGTGACTTCATGAAATCCCATTGTATGCAATTAATCTATTTACATGCAACTTCTCAAATTCCATTTGAATGCAACATTGAGAAAACTTCTCAAATTCCATTTGCATGAATTAATCCATTTGCATACATTAATTCATATGCATGCAACATTGAGAAAACTTCTCAAATTCCATTTGCATGCATGCATGCAACGTTAAGCATTTTTCTCAAATCCTATTTGCATGCAATAATTCCATTTCATGCATGATTAATCATCATTAATCATGCTAACCTTCTTCAATTTGTTTCATTTGAGTCTAACTCAAAATAAACCAATTTGAGTCCAACTCAAATTTGGCCAAGCAATGAGTTTAACTCATTCTAGTCCATTCAATTAACTAATGATTCATTTAGTCAAACTAAGATTATCCTATCTCCAAAATAATGTGTTCTTTGTGTGTGACCCAATAGGTTCTTGCAACATTGACAATGTTTCTAAAACTCTTTTAGAAACATAAGCAATGAGTGACATCTAGCAATGCATCATTGCTACCCAAGTGGCAAGAAGGTCTAGAGCCGACACAACCTTACTGTGACTACTATAATTTATAACCTTGCCCTTCTATCCTCGATATCTACATTGATCAATGAGGCATAGAATGTGTCATCCTCTTTTCAATCTTTGTTTTTCTTGATCCCCAAGTAGACTCACTCAAACAAATGAGCTCAATATCTCATATTGACTCATTTAAGCATGACAATCCATTTCGTGGTCATACTCTATCAAGAGGCCTAAAGATATCACTCCCATCATATGGGAGGGATAGATCCCATATACATTACTCATATCCCTCCGCATAATTTGTTACATACCCAGTGATCACCTTTATAGTCCACCCTTTTACGGGTGACGTTTGACGATACCAAAGTACATAACTCCTTATGTAGGGAACCATAGTGATTTCTGGTCTAAGGACTATTTATACTAATAGTCACATGAGAAAGTTTATGACACTAATATAATTATCCATGAAACTTTCTCATGGTGGGTCAATTCAGTATAATTCTCTAATATATACCCATGTGTCAACATGATATCACATATCCATGACCTGTGAGATCAAATCATCAATTAACCTAGATGCTAGTCTCAATACATTAATATTGCCCTTGTATATTAATACTTGACTAGGAATATTTAAGAATAGTATTCTCCACAGTTTTTCACAATCAATTTTACCAATTGATATGCTGCAAATAAGAATCTACTTTCTAGAGAATTATTATATTTATTCAGCTGGCACAAATATGAAGTAAATATAATAACCAAACTTTGCCTTTATTATTAATAGAATATGATACAAAAAGTCCCTAGTCAATTATCACATAATTGACTCTAGGGCTTATTACTAACAATCTCCCACTTGCACTAGTGTCAATCACTGTAATATATAATACCCAGTGACCTAGTATAACCATCATGCTTTCTCTATGCCAAAGCCTTGGTCAAAGGATCTGCGATGTTAGCATCCGTCGGTACTCTACATGTCATGCCCCGAGAGGGGTACTTGTCCGACAAAAATCAGACAGCACCTCCCCTGTACTACGGACAATTGAAACCTGTATACAAGGCCCACATGACCCACTATACATCGGCCAACATGGCCGGAAAATAACACGACAATACATATAATATATGGGCCTCAGGCCAACAACTAAAGTAAATAAAAGGTCTAAAACCTCTAGACTTACCCCTTCTGCCATTTGAGCAGGAATACACAACCATACACACAACCAATACCAATCGAACAAAGAGACCATAAAGACTTAAACAAGTAGCACCAAACATCCATGAGTATAAAATACTACAAGTTTGAAACATAAAGTACTAGAGCCAACAAAAACATGTGGAAGCCCAAAACCAAATGACGGAGTCGTCAGATCAAGGGAATGACAACTGGACCCTCCGGAAGGCTTCATCCTGAAATAAAGAGATATCAATAGAGTGAGTAAAACTCAGCGGATATCTAATAGTCATGCATAGTAAACTATAAATAGCAATAATAATCATGCTGGTATAGTTTCTCAGCAAAAATACATACCTGAAACTGTACATATTAGAATCACCTAAGTTGCCATAAAATACATCCACACAAGTAAATGTAGAATCACTAAAACAAACTAACATAATATCTCTTGTATGTGCATGACAATCATATGCAACAACCAAAAGTGCAACAAGAAATGCATATGGTAAAAATGTATGCACATGATGCAATCACCTGTGTCACCCCTGATGCCAGTCAAGCCACCGACATGTCATGTGTGCCGGTCGAGTGGATAGGGCTGTGACAAGCCGTCACTACACCTATGTGACCGAGTGGACAAGATGCTGGCGGAGTATCACCCTCCTACCCCATGTATGTATATGGGAGATAACACCTGATCTCACGATAAAGGAGGGATCCCTGTCTACTACCACGTCGCAATACCAATCACTTGAGAGACCACCATAGAGCCCTGACAGAGCAACTACACACACACCTGAAATACCACTAACCCACGAGTGGTTGTGTGTGTAGATAATGTGACTAACGATGGGCTCAACTACCAAGTAGTATCACCTCCTACCGAGGAGCCGATGATCGTCAGTCATGCAATAATGCAAGATGGTGTATGTCACTAATGTACAATACACCTATCAATCCATGGCTACCTATGGTATGTACCAATAGGAGCCCATATCAAATAACCTAAGTACATAAGTCTATGTACACATGCAAGTTATATTCATTATTCATTTAATGCCCAGTAGGTAAGGTATGTCACTACTCTAGTGCTAAATAAACAAATAACAAGTATCAAAGTGATAGAGCATAATATAACAAGCATATGAAATGACTACAACACGAACTAGGTAGTGACATACCAAGGCAGTTAACAAGCATAGAAAACTACTACTAGCTATAGTAAACAATGCATCACAAGATGACGATATCTAAATGAAGATAAGTCAAAGATACCCGCCTGCTATAATGCTCATAATAATGAAATCTTCATGCCCACGGACCAGTCTCGTATCCACGTCTTGCATACCACATAACTATTGTTAAGTACTATGATACGATCCACCATCAAATCGAATCCTAAACCGATTTCGTACATAAACCAATTAACCCAAATACTTAATAAAATCCCGGTCACATCCCACCTAATATAACTTCCATTTCATCCAATTACTCGAATATGATTTTACAACCCCAATTATCATGTGTACAATATACAAACAGAACCTCACAACCTGTTCTATTCACCGGGACAACCCAAACGAGTCCTCTCCTCTCACTCACAGCCATACAACACCTCTTCACTCAAGCACAACCAGCAATTTCCCTCTCACAGTCGTACAACCCAAAATCTAGCAATTCACAGCTAAAAGAGAGAGCTAGATCAACTTACCAGCACTTAGGACTCTACCGGAAGGAATTTCCCAACTCTGTTCACTGGAGAAAAATCCCGACTGCCCTAAATCACTGCCCAAACACAAAGGATCAAGCTTAGAATAAGAAATCCACAGCTAGGTATAGGTCTCATCCAGAATCAAGGAGGATGTCTGTTGGTGCAGTAGGCACCAAAGTCGAACCGGTATTTTGATTATGGCAAAAGGCTCAATAGTTAAGGGTATATTTGTTATCTTACGAGCTCAATTAAGTGTGCAGAAATGCTAAAGTTGAGCGGAAGGTCTGCGACACCCGGTGGGAACCGAGGTGGTCGGGCAACGCCAGAGGGACTTCGGAGGAAGCCGAGGTACTCGGGTGAAGACCGGAAGCGAGGCTACAAGGTAAGCTCGTGTGAAAGCGAAGCAAGGTCGTTAAGCGTAGATCCGACCCAATACCTCCAATGGAAGATCTAGGTCGAGATCAGATGGTTAGAACCATCGTACTTTATATTTTAAGCTAACTTGTACTGCAGTCCAAAACCCTTTGACCAGTCGTCTACTACAGTCAACTGCTAGTCTAGTTCCAGCCTCGAGAATCGCTGGACAGGGGGTGAATTTGGACTTGACTCGTGTTTTGGTACAAAGGGTGATGTGGCATCAAGGTGGACATCCAAACCATCACCAAGCTTGGACCTCATCCTTGAGTTGGCGTGAAGGCCTCCTTGAGGTGGCACAAGATGGTTGGCTCCCATGATGTGGCACAAGTTGGATGGCTTCTTCTTCTTGGCGTGAAGGCCTCCTTGAGGTGGCACAAGATGGTTGGCTCCCATGATGTGGCACAAGTTGGATGGCTTCTTCTTCTTGGCGTGAAGGCTTCCTTGAGGTGGCACAAGGTGGTTGGTTGAAACACCTCATCCTTGAGTTGGGATAAGAACCTCACCTTGGACACTACCTATGTCTAAATTCATAGATCAATATCCATAAATAGACATGTTCACTCCAAGCAAAGAAGAAGAATTCAAGAGCTCTCAACACGCCGTCGTAACGCCGCTACTACTACTCACATTTGCTACGACGAAGTGCCGCCGACAACGAAAGCTACATCTTCTACTTATAAGAGTTGTCGGTATATTTATTTAAGTTCTACTTCTTTAAATTGTCTTTGTGCTTTAATCGTAACAAGGAAAGGGGGAGTGTCCCTTTGCCTTGATTTCTTTTTGTAATCGTTGCTCCTACTTCCAACGAAGAGGAGTGGTTTTAGTGAATTGCCCTCCGTACGTGATCAAGGATCACTAGGGCCGTGGATTAGCAATCGAAAGATTGTGAACCACGTAAAAATATCTTGTCTACTTTATATTTCATCTGTGCATTCTCTACTTGCTTTTTACTTATTGCAAAAGTTTTTAACGACACCGTATCGCTATTCACCCCCCCCCCTCTAGCGACACTTTCGATCCAACAATTGGTATCAGAGCCGGGGGCGCTAAGATTCGGTGAAACCACCAATCTAGCTTTGTTTTTCTTTTTTTTTACAGATTATTTATTTATTTATTTATTTATTTCTGTTTTCGTATAATTATTTCACTTGCTTATCTTCTCCTACATATAGAATTGCATTAGAGGCTTTAGGATCCGGATAAGGTTGTCCTTCGGGTTAGATCCCGAGTAAGGTTGTCCTCCGGAACTTCAACGACATTCGCATTTGATTGTTTATTTCTTTTTGCAAGTTACATTTTATATATCTTTTTTTACTTCCCGCACTACTAATCCAAGACGAAAGTCTTGGAATATTCTTTCCGTGTGTGTTTTGCAAGATTCTTTTCGTCGTTCTTCTTGTTTTTACATCGCCCATCTCGAAGGGTTTAGCACCTTGACCCCGTTTTACAACGGTAATGACTTTCGTTATTTGAAGGGTCGGATGGAATGCTTTCTTAAAACCCAAATCGAGATGTGGATCGTAATCCAACCCGGTTTCACACTTCCTATTAATGAAGATGGTGAATCTTTGGGTTACGATCAATGGTCAAATTCCATGAAAAAACAAGTAGAAGCCGATGCCAAGGCAACTCAAATCTTGCAATGTGGGTTGTCCAAGGAAGAGCTCAACCGCCGGCCCTTCATTAGTGCAAAGGACTTATGGACCAAGCTAGTGGAACTACACGAAGGCACCGACGACACGAAGGTATGTAAAAGAGATTTACTTTTAAATAAATTGTATAACTTGAAAATGCAGGAAAACGAGACCGCAACTCAACTACATGCTCGTATCCAAGACATCGTCAACCAACTCCATGCCATCGGACAAAAGGTCGAGGATCGCGACCTTATCAGGTATTCTCTTAACTCGTTTCCTAGGACCACCTTGTGGGCATCCATGGTCGATGCCTACAAGGTCTCCAAGGACCTTTCTACGATTAGGTTAGGCAATTGTTTTGAACTTGAATTACATGAGCAAACTAACGGGTGGTCCGTAGAGAAGAGTATTGCGTTAGTTGCGTGTTCCAAGAAGAAGAAGCCCCTGCAAGCCACCCTGAGGAAGAAGACGATATCCAAGCTCTAATGGCCAAGCCGACCGAGCACGACTCGAAACCGAAGAAGAGTCCGAGTCCGAATCCGATGATGAGCTTCCATTCAAGACAAGTCACGGATCCGTATCCGGTTCAAAAGAATCATTAAGGGTAAGTCGGTCGTTACTTAATACTTTGTATGGTGCAATTAAATTTTTAAATAAGAAACTAGCTAAGTCCGAGTCCAAGGTCGAGACCCTAATTGAGGAGGTTAACCTCCTCAAACATGAGGTCTCCCTAACCTCTTCGACTACTCGTATTCAAGAGGAGGACTCAACTCAAGTTGAAAAGCTTGAAGTTGAGAACTCGCTTTTAAAAACACAAGTCGAAGACCTTAGGAACACGTTGGAAAGGTTCACTTTGGGATCCAAGGGACTTGACCTCTTACTTGGATCACAAAGGGCCGTGTACAACAAGGCCGGACTCGGGTTTAACTCAAATACAACCAATAAGTCATATATGTCTATAGTAAACCAACATAAGAAAAATGTCCAAGCATGGGTCCCTAAGATCACTTTGATTTCAACTTTAGGATCTAACATGTATTGGGTTCCCAAGGACCAAATTCACTATGTGAATAGACCCACTCGATTCAATGGTCCAGGGGGAGCCAATACAAAATGTATTTTTGTTAAGTCTTAGAAATTGCATGCTTAGTTTTTCCTTTATTTTTAGAATGGTTAGATAGGACTCATAACCAACTAAAATCCTGCGAAAAGATTGAGCCTCGGGGAGCCTCTTTTCAAAAATAAATCAACTAAAATCCTACGAAAAGATTGAGCCTCGGGGAGCCTCTTTTCAAAAATAACTAGTTAGACCAAGATGTAGTCTCAAGTAAGTCGAGTTATCAATTTCTTGAAATTAGCTTTGTCTAAGGAAGTGGTCGTTGTTCCGATCAAAGAAGGCCTCTGCCTCGCCACGACTGAAGCTAATCTCTTGAAAAGATTACTTGATGAGCTTAGACTAAATCCGAATCTAACCTAATGTTGGTTAATTTAAATTCATTAAAATTAATCAAGTAAAATTGAAAGTCATCTCACAATAATAACACATAGGAATAACATGTTTTGATCATGTAGATATTGGTGAGATGATTTAGGTTTAAAAACTTACAAACAACCCTTTAGTAATTCCATTGATCCTACACATAAGAGTCGAAGAAACCATTAATATAGTTTTCGACGAAGGACACGAACCCGTTCAATCCTTAACAAAACCAACTAGCAAATCAACTTATAGCGAACCCGACTCTGATCTTGAACTTGAATCTCGTCCTAACCCAAGTCATCCTATCGACCAAGTGATAGATGACTCTAACCCAAGTCAAACTAGAACTCACCCAAGTCATCCTATCAATCAAGTTATAGGTGATCCAAATTTAGGGGTTCGAACTAGAGCTTCATATCGAAACCTTAGTCAAATCTCGTTAATTTCCAAAATCGAACCCAAAACTATTGAACAAGCACTTCTTGATCCCGACTGGATTATTGCTATGCAAGAAGAGCTAGCTCAATTCACTAGAAATGAAGTAATTAGTACCACCACCTAAAGAAAAATCAATTATTGGAACAAGGTGGGTATTTCTTAATAAATCGATTTGGAATGCAAGATGCTAAAATAATTAATGCACCTATAGCAACTAATGTTAATATAAACGAAGATGTAGAAGGAAAACCCGTTGACCTAAAATACTATAGGAGCGCAATAGGAAGTCTCCTATACTTAACCGCGAGCCGACCCGACATTTTATTCGCGGTAAGTATGTGCGCAAGGTTACAAACCTGTGCCAAGGAGTCTCACCTAACCCTAGTCAAGCGTATCCTTAGATATCTAAAGGGCACGCTAAACGTAGGTATTTGGTACCCTAGATCTACCGAGTTTAATCTAATCGGCTACTCGACTCGACTATGCCGTAGTAAACTCGATAGAAAGAGCACAGTGGTTGTTGTCAAATCCTCGGCTCGAGTCTAGTGAGTTGGTGCAGAGGAAGCAAGATTGCGTTGCCTTATCTACCACCGGAATCGTTGCGATGGGTGAGTGTGTCTCTCACTTGGATGAAGCACACTCTCCAAGACTTTAGCTTAATCTTTAACAACATTAAAAGTTAGGTATGTGCGTAATAGAGTAGGATTTAAATTTTTCTATATATGTACTCTATTTTTTCTTTTTATGAAATTAGCCTAAGTCTTACCTTAGAAATCATATTGGGAACTTGCTTGGACTTACAAACCCTAAAATATATTTACAAACTTTTGAGTTAAGGCAAAAGGGGAGAAAGTCACAAAAGTAACCAAAATTAACCAAAATTAAAGGGAAGAAAGTAAACAAAATTATTACCTTTATATTAAGTAATTCCGTTTACTTAAGCAACTATTAAGGGAGTAAAAATTATTTTCAAGAACTCACCTTCGGTCAAGGGGGAGGTTACCTCAAAGGGAGAACTTGAAACAATAATATTTCTCACTCATGCTTAATCTTTATGCTAGCTCACTCATGCTTAATCATTATGCTAGCTCATTCATATTTAATCATTATGCTAGCTCATTCATATTTAATCTTTATGCTAGCTCATTCATATTTAATCATTATGCTAGCTCATTCATATTTAATCTTTATGCTAGCTCATTCATATTTAATCTTTATGCTAGCTCATTCATGCTTAATCATTATGCTAGCTCATTCATATTTAATCTTTATGCTAGCTCATTCATATTTAATCTTTATGCTAGCTCATTCATGCTTAATCATTATGCTAGCTCATTCATATTTAATCTTTATGCTAGCTCATTCATGCTTAATCATTATGCTAGCTTACTGTGATGCTTAATTTTTCCTTAACTTTTGTGTCGGTGTGCCATGAATCAAAAAGGGGGAGATTGTTGGTGCAGTGGGCACCAAAGTCGAACCGGTATTTTGATTATGGCAAAAGGCTCAATAGTTAAGGGTATATTTGTTATCTTACGAGCTCAATTAAGTGTGCAGAAATGCTAAAGTTGAGCGGAAGGTCTGCGACACCCGGTGGGAACCGAGGTGGTCGGGCAACGCCAGAGGGACTTCGGAGGAAGCCGAGGTACTCGGGTGAAGACCGGAAGCGAGGCTACAAGGTAAGCTCGTGTGAAAGCGAAGCAAGGTCGTTAAGCGTAGATCCGACCCAATACCTCCAATGGAAGGTCTAGGTCGAGATCAAATGGTTAGAACCATCGTACTTTATATTTTAAGCTAACTTTGTATCGGCAGTCAAAACCCTTTGACTACCGCCTACTACAAATCAATCGCTAGTCTAGTTCCACCTCAGAATGAGAATCACGGACAGGTGAATTTGGACTTGACTCGTGTTTTGGTACAAAGGGTGATGTGGCATCAAGGTGGACATCCAAACCATCACCAAGCTTGGACCTCATCCTTGAGTTGGCGTGAAGGCCTCCTTGAGGTGGCACAAGATGGTTGGCTCCCTTGATGTGGCACAAGTTGGATGGCTTCTTCTTCTTGGCGTGAAGGCCTCCTTGAGGTGGCACAAGATGGTTGGCTCCCATGATGTGGCACAAGTTGGATGGCTTCTTCTTCTTGGCGTGAAGGCTTCCTTGAGGTGGCACAAGGTGGTTGGTTGAAACACCTCATCCTTGAGTTGGGATAAGAACCTCACCTTGGACACTACCTATGTCTAAATTCATAGATCAATATCCATAAATAGACATGTTCACTCCAAGCAAAGAAGAAGAATTCAAGAGCTCTCAACACGCCGTCGTAACGCCGCTACTACTACTCACATTTGCTACGACGAAGTGCCGCCGACAACGAAAGCTACATCTTCTACTTATAAGAGTTGTCGGTATATTTATTTAAGTTCTACTTCTTTAAATTGTCTTTGTGCTTTAATCGTAACAAGGAAAGGGGGAGTGTCCCTTTGCCTTGATTTCTTTTTGTAATCGTTGCTCCTACTTCCAACGAAGAGGAGTGGTTTTAGTGAATTGCCCTCCGTACGTGATCAAGGATCACTAGGGCCGTGGATTAGCAATCGAAAGATTGTGAACCACGTAAAAATATCTTGTCTACTTTATATTTCCGCTGTGCATTCTCTACTTGCTTTTTACTTATTGCAAAAGTTTTTAACGACACCGTATCGCTATTCACCCCCCCCCTCTAGCGACACTTTCGATCCAACAATGTCGGCCTCTTACCTAGCTACCGCAACCACCGACAGTTCTTCAGCCGCCGCCCCAAATCAACACACAGTGGTGACTCGCCTGGCAGTAGGCGTGCGCGAGGAAGAAGGGAGAGGAACGGTGATGCGACTGTCACCCACAGCGACGGTGACCTAACCACTGTGAAAGGCGACGACGATGACATCACGTGGCGATGGAAGAAGGAAGAGCTATCTGTGGGTTGGATCACGCGAAGAGGAGCGGCGACGAACTTGGTTGCGAGCGCTTGACGCACAGGGAGGGTGATGGTTAACTGCGGCATGGCGGCGGTGCTTGCGGGAAAAGGCTACGATTGCACGAGGTCGGGAGAAGGACTTGTGTCTGCGGCTAGGAGGAAGGAAAAATGACCGTGTCATGTGAAGTGGCGCCGAAGAAATCAAGAGAAGAGGAAACAGGATCGGAGAAAAATGGTTAACTTATAACCTAGGTTTATATCTTAGGTTAATTAAACCTATTAAATAATTAAAACAGGCCCTTTAAAAGCCTGTTTTTCTTATCTCCGTAAATACCCCGTATAAGCCTTGTTTAATTCCAGAAAATTTTTGGAAAAATTTCTAAAATTCTCCAAAAATCTCAAAAATAATTCCTAGGATTATTTTTCCTAAATTTGTCCATTTAATTTTATATTTTAAATTTCCGTATTTAACATTCTCCCCCACTAATAAAAAGTTGGTCCCTATAGTACACTCAAGTAGCACAAGTACTGAAAGTATATTTCACGTACCTTAAGTAAATAGGTGGGGGTATTGAGCTTGGATAGTATCTTTTCCACAAGCTCCCAAGTAGCCTCCTCATCAATATGATGTTGTCATCCAACCTTTACGAGTCGGATGGTTTTGTTCCGCAAATGTCGCTCCTTGCGACCAAGGATCCATACCGGAACCTCTTCGTAAGTAGCATTAGGTTGAATGGAACCTGACACATCAGATAGAATATGTGTAGAGTCTGGTACCTACTTCCTCAGCATGGACACATGAAACACATCATGAATACCAGCCAAGGATGGCGGTAGCTCTAGGCGGTAAGCAACTGCTCCGATCCTCTCCAAAATCTCGAAAGGACCAATGTACCTTGGAGCTAGCTTACCACGGAGGTCAAATCTCTTCACCCCTTTCGTGGGTGAAACTCGCAAGAATACATGGTCACCAATAGAGAACTTCAGAGGTCTCCGTCTCCGATAAGCATAACTCTTCTGACAACCCTACGCCTCTACCATCCTTTGTCTGATAGTATGGACCAACTCTGCCTCATGCTGAGCTCTATGGGTTCCTAGCAATTGGGCCTCCCCAACCTCCTCCCAGAGGGTGGGTGTCCGACACTGTCTACCATACAATGCTTCAAACGGTGCCATTTGGATAGCCGAATGATAGCTATTATTGTAGGCGAATTCCACTAATGACAAGTGGTCCTCCCATCTGCCCTCGAAATCCATAACACAGGACCTCACCAAGTCCTCTAGAGTGTGAATGGTCAGCTCAAACTGTCCATCGGTCTGAGGATGGAACGCTGTACTAAAACGGAGTTGTGTGCCTAAGGTCTGCTGTACACACTGCTAGAACTGGGATGTGAACCGGGGATCTCTATCAGATATAATGCTCAAAGGGACACCATGCAATCTGATAATCTCCCGATAATATAACTTTTCCATATGATCCAGAGAGTCAGTCTTTTGAATCGCTAAGAAGTGTGCGGATTTGGTTAATCGGTCAACGACTACCCAAATCCCGTCATGGCCTCGTCGTGTCCTAGGCAGACCCACCACAAAATCCATGTTAATGTGATCCCACTTCCACTCGGGAATAGGAATCCTCTGAAGTAGTCCGGCTGGTCTCTGGTGCTTAGCCTTCACCTGCTGACAAACTAGACATCTAGCTACAAAACCTGTGATGTCTTTCCTCATGTCGTTCCACCAATACAAATACCTTAAATCTCGATACATGTGGGTTCCGCCTGGGTGGATCACTAATCGAGAGCGATGAGCCTCCTGGAGTAACTCCTCCATGATCGGTTGAGACTGATGTACACATAGTCTGTCCCGGAAATAAAATAATACCCTTATCGTCTTGGGTGAACTTAGTCTGTTGTCCAGAGGTTATCTGGCTGCCAATAAATTATAAGTGTTGATCACCGACTTGAGCCTCTCAGACTCTCATCCTGATAGATGACTGAGCAACCATGGTAACAAAAATGCCCTACTCTGTTGGTCCCTGCTCCTCAAGGTTCAACTCGGAGAAACCCTGAATCAAATCCATGATTAAAACTCGGTAGTAAGCTAAAGTCCCCCGGGACTTTCGGCTAAGTGCATCAGCAACCACATTGGCTTTCCCCGGTTGGTTAAGCTTAGGGTTCCAACCCTTCTAACATGAACGCTTATCAAGGCCGATAAGATCATAAATCTACTCATAAATACGTCAAGACGGTTAAGTCTAAATTATATCATTTCTACCAATTCAATCATGCATGCTATAACATGCTAGCACGAACAGGTCTCATGGGCAATCGGAGTGTATAACTATCTAGTTATCGACTGTATGAAACAACATACTACCATGAATAGGTCTCGTGAGCAGTCAGAGTGTATAACTATCTAGTTATCGACTGCACGCAACAACATGCTACCACGAACAGGTCTCGTGGGCAGTCAAATTATCCTAAGGTGTTAAGCCTAGGATTATCCAATACATCTAGCATAGAACGTCTATCAAAGTCAATAAAGATCATCGATCTACCAATAAGTAAGTCGAGGTTATTATGCCTAGGGTTCCAATAATGTTATTTCATTCCTAAGATCCGCTCCTACGGTATGACCTCATCTATATGACCTCATCTATATTATACTATCTACTAGTCTCAATCGTGGTATCAACCACGACAATACATAACCAAATAAGCATTTAACCATAATGTCCAATAATAACAGCAAACACATACTAATAGAAATCAATGACTAAAATTAATTAAGGTATAACTAAAGGGGTCATGCCAGTACGAAGTCTAGACAATACTAAATAGAGCATTAAGTGCAATTACACTATAAACAATGTAAGCAACGTAATCATAGCACCATACACTAAAATCTAGAGATTCAAAAACCAATATATACCTTCTAAGCATTTATCTCAATAATCTAGGTTCCCTTTGTTGGAATGTATACTGAAAGCCTAGCACTTTTTGTATGAATATTTTTATTTTGAAATAAGAATCACATGATCATTGTTTGCACTTTATATTTATTATATGTGTGCATATTGTCTAATATTTTACATTGTAGATAACATGGTGCTTGGTGTGACACAGAAGATCATGTTATTAGTCCCTTGTAGAATAAAAGTAGAGGCTCACAACCAAGATGGTTTTGGACAAACCATTGGCATGGTTGTAGTGTAGCTTGGTATTGTTTTGTCTTGAACATAGAGTTACACTAGTACACTTAGGTGTATTGAGCAGGACCGACACAGAGGTGATTCAATTTATTGCTGACTACATAATTGAATCGGACCTCGGATATTATGTTGTACATGCTCTTAATCCGGATATAATAATGGGCACATGTACTTAGTATTTATTTCTTTGATTTACCATAGGATGAGATTTAGATGGATTAAATCAATATGCCCGGTAAGTTGGGAAATAATATTATTTACATGGTGTGCCGTTGATTATAGGAGGAAACCGTGTCCTATATACTAGGTTGATGATGTCCCCTTGAGGAGCTCATAAGGTTCATCATGTAAACCCAGCTGGTTGACTTAGTCAACATGATGATAAGGTTGAGTGGTACTACTCGAGGAATTAGATGTTAATTAATTGATGGTCAGTAAGTCAATTAATTGACGGACATTCGATATCTTAAACACGGGGAGATGGATGTACAAATAATATATGGAGCCCATATTAATTTATGGGGGTTGGTGAGGTAATTCAATGATTATCCTCTAGTGGAATGGAACATCATTGATGGATCAAGTTTGTGTGGTTCTGATCCATCGGGTGGCCAAGATCCAACTCCTTCTTATGGTCCCTATCGTAGCCTAATATAATCCTCAAGAAGCCTAGATCCAAGGGTGTAAAACAAAACTCTAAAACCAACGGTTGGGATGAAACCCTAGAACCGACGGTTGGGATTAAATCCCTAGATACGACGGTTGGGATAAAACCCTAGATCCGACGGTTGGGATGAAACCCTAGATCCGACGGTTGGGATGAAACCCTAGATCCGACGGTTGGGATAAATCCCTAGATCTGACGGTTGGGATAAAACCCTAGATCCGATTGTTGGGATGAAACCATAGATCCGATGGTTGGGATGAAACCCTAGATTAGACGGTTGGGATAAAACCCTAGATCCGAGGGTGGAGATTAAATCCCTAGATCCGACGGTGGAGATTAAAGGAGGCTTAAGCCCAATTCTATAAATAGAGGGCTAAGGCTTGGGAGGCAAGAATGGTTTTTTGGATTAGGGTTTTGCCTCTCAAGAGATTAGGCGGCTAGGGTTTTGGTGTGTGGTTTGGGTGGCAACAAAGAAGGAGATTAGGGTTTCCTCCTTTGCTCCTTGGTGGCCGGCGCTCATTCCCTCCTCCTCCTTGTTTTGGTCGGCTCTCTTCCTCATCCTTTTCTCCTTGGTGGCCGGCGGTTCTCCATACATTGGTGGCTGGCGCTTCTGCCTTTCATTGGTGGCCGGCGACAACATTGTCACAAGGTTGGCCGGCGCTCAACCATTCACTCCTTGGCCGGCGGTTACATCGAGCTCCTTGGCTTGGTGGCCGGTTCTAGAAAGGAGAAGGAGCCTTGTTTGGTTCTTCTCTTTGTTTGGAGCGAACAAGGAAGAGAAAGAACGTGATCTAGGAGGCTTCTACTCGTGGAGGATCTTCGCCCACACGACGTCCACGAAGAGGATAGGACATACGGTAGAAGATCGTGAGGTATAAAAGGTTTATAACTTTATTTTCTGATCTTAGCATGTTCTTTATGTGTTGATTATACTAGTTTACATTTCTATGCATTTTGTATAATCATGGACCCCGAAGACAAACACAAAAACCGACGATCCATCCGTCGTCTCTTCCGCGGCTAACCAACTAGAAGAGTTGTGTTGCTTGAACAACTAGTTTGTTCAAGTGATCGCTCAAGTTGTTAGCACGACGACGAATTGGTTGTGCTAAGGAAACTCATCCCATCCGGATTAGTTTTTTCATTAGTGAAAATTTTAATCCGGGGACATGGGAGCCAATGAGCCTCCGAAGCAATTACCAACAAGTGGTATCAGAGCCACGGTTTCTGATTTTGTGTGTTTTGGATCCGGTTACTTTCATGCACATATCATTTATTGAGTATGCCGGATAATAGTAGGATGTGCGTAGGCTAACTTTTTGGTTGCAGGCATAAGATCCGACTATTATGGCTATTAGTGTGTATGTGATTGTTTTGTGTGTGATTGTATGTATATTATTTGAATCCTTGGGGTTGACGAGGCTAGATTAGTATTTAATTTTTGTAATTAAATATGACATTGTTTAGCCACTCATTTTAGTTTACTTTCGATCTAGATTATTTGTACACTCCTTCGTGAAGTATAGGATCGATGGATGTAAATTAAAATAGTTTATCTCGACTCGGATCTCTTTGGTGACTTGTGCACGGGAAAAGGTGGAGCGGACGAGGTGGCGACACGACGGGATGCGTATTGTAGAACAATGCCATAATAGTTGGAAAAATTATGTTTTTTTCCATATTTATTGCTGATTTGTTTTTATATGCATGTTGTGTATGCTTGAAAATTCCTCATTGTCAATTTACTAAGTGGGAGAGGGACATTTTAATTAATTCCCGCGGCCTCCATTACAATTTGACGTGTGATGCAACAAACTTATGCGTTGACTCTGAGTGCCTTCCTCCCCATCGGATGGGTTTATTTGCGGATCACTAGGTCAAATAATGGTTATAGGAAATTATTTAGGAGCGTGTGTACTTCCCCATCGGTAAGCACATAATTCGAAATAATTCCCTTAGTATTGTGTAATAGTGCACACTTAGATGCAAATAAAAAGTATCCTCCCCATCGGAGTCACTGCTTTTATTTGTAGGGCCAAAGAGGAACCAACTATTAATTTTATTTGTCAAAAGGTAAGGTTGACAAGATAATAAAATTAATGGGTAAAACCTCTGCTTACAAATGTAGAATTCGTATACGTTCACACTATTGTGACATGCGATATTCTCGGTGTTTTGAGGTGTTGGTTGATTTCGGAATTTTATTGTTTTGAGGAATCAATAATATTTGAAATCTAATATTTTGATCATTGTGATTCTTAGGTTTTTCAAATGGCTTTCAACCCACTTGCTGTGATATTAAAAGAAAATAAACTTACCGGAACAAACTATATTGATTGGAAAAGAAACTTGGATATTGTCTTAACTGCAGAGGAGTACAAATTTATACTCTTCGAGGTCTGTCCTCCTAAGCCCACCGATGACTCTGATGAAAAGGAGAAAGAAAGTTATAAGAAATGGATCAAGGCATATGAGATGGTGCGGTGTTACATTTTGGCATCTATGTCAAATGTGCTGCAACATTAGCATCATGCCATGGCCACAGCTTATGACATGATGTTCAATCTCAAGGAACTTTTCGGACATCAGAGTAGGGCGGCTAGACAGGCACCATGATCGAGGGAACACCCATTAGGGATCATGTTCTCAAGATGATGGCTCATCTTAATGAGATGGAAGTCCTCGGAGCTGAGATCGATGGGGAAACCCAGGTCGATATCATTCTCCAGTCTCTGCCTAGAAGTTTTGAGCATTTCCACCTCAACTACAACATGAACAAAAGGTTGTATTCGTTGGCGGAGCTTCTGACAGAACTCCAGGTGGCAGAGGGGCTTTTTCGTCAAAGCGCTCAAGCCATGGTTGCTCAGAAGGTTTCTTCTTCTAAACCGAAAGGTAAGAAGAAGAAGAAGCAAGGTGGAGCAAAGAAAGTGGCGCGATGGGACCTCAGCAGAGTGAAGAAGTCGAAGGCAAGTGCTTCACTTGCAAGTGTGGACATTGGAAGGCGGAGTCCTCGCCGAAAGAACAAAGGTATATCTTCTTGTTTAGTTGTTGAAACATGTTTAGCGGTGTTATCTACGATTGCATGGTGTGTAGATCTGAGAGCCAGCTGATCATGTCTGCAATACTTTGCGGGGTTCCAGAAACCCGACGACTAGGAGGAGAGATTACCGTCTTCATGGGCAATGCTTCAAAGGTGGCGGCTATTGCAGTGGGAGATGTTTATTTATCTTTTGATAGGAATAAAGTTTTGGTTTTGAGAAATTGTCTTTATGTACCTACTTTTAGAAAGAATCTTATTTCAGTTTCTAAATTGTTTATGGATGGATATTCTATTTCTTTTAATGACAAAGTGGTTATAAAAAGGAATAGGGAGATTATCTGTTCTGGTACATTGGTTGGAAATTTGTATACTCTTGAACCGAAAACTCCCACGATGCATATAGAAGTAAATAACTCATCTTCTAAGTCTAATAAGAGAAAAGAACCTTCGAAAATTAACCAGACGTATCTTTGGCATCTAAGGCTTGGTCATATTAACCTGAGTAGAATTCAAAGGTTGATAGCTGATGGACCTTTGGGTTCGTTAGTGGTGGAGGATCTCCCAACCTGCGAATCTTGCTTAGAAGGTAAAATGACCAAGAGGCCTTTCAAGGCCAAGGGGTATAGAGCCAAAGATGTGTTAGAATTGGTCATTGTGATCTGTGCGGTCCTATGTCTATCCAGGCTAGAGGTGGCTTTGAATACTTCGTCTCTTTTATAGACGATTATTCAAGGTATGGATACATTTACTTGATGAGCCGCAAGTCTGAATGCTTTGATAGGTTCAAAGAATTCAAGGCTGATGTGGAGAACCATCAAGGTAAAAGTATCAAGACACTACGATCTGATCGTGGTGGCGAGTACCTCTTGGGAGAGTTTAGGAGTTACTTATCAGAATCTGGGATTCAATCCCAATTGTCCGCACCTGGCACAGCCCAGCAGAATGGTGTGGCAGAGCGAAGGAACAGGACTCTTATGGAGATGGTCAGATCGATGATGAGTTATTTTGAGTTACCTGATTCGTTCTGGGGGTTTGCTCTGGAAATGACATCACACATTCTGAACTTGGTTCCATCTAAGTCAGTACCCTCTACTCCCACAGAGTTGTGGACTGGGTGAAAGCCTAGTCTAAGACATATTCGAATTTGGGGTAGTCCAACACATGTGCTGAAGGGAGATACTGGTAAGTTGGAATCTCGTATAGAAGTACGCTTGTTTGTTGGCTACCCTAAGGGAACGAAGGGTGGTTTATTCTATAGTCCTAGAGATCAAAAGGTGATCGTGAGTACGAATGCCAGATTTCTAGAGGAGGACTATGTGATGAACCACAAGCCCACGAGTAGAATTGTTCTTGAGGAGTTGACAGGGGAAGTCCCGACTTCAGTACCACCGATACAAGAGGAGATATCACAAGTCACTGCACTGCGTGTCATAGAGCATACACAGGAGACACCTCGTCGTAGTGGGAGGGTTGTTAGACAACCCGAGAGATTCATGTTTTTGGGAGAGTCTTCGGACTTAGTCCCTGGTGAACATGAACCTGATCCCTTGACATATGACGAGGCACTCCAAGATAGAGATGCGGTATCTTGGCAAAGAGCGATGAATTCAGAGATAGAATCTATGGATTCTAATCAGGTCTGGGAGCTAGTAGAACCACCCTATGGTGTAAAATCCATTGGATGCAAGTGGATCTACAAGAGAAAGAGAGGAGTAGATGGGAAGGTTGAGACCTTCAAAGCTAGGCTTGTTGCGAAAGGGTATACTCAGAAAGAGGGTATCGATTATGAGGAGACCTTTTCGCCGATAGCTATGCTTAAGTCTATCCGGATTCTCTTATATATAGCTGCTCATATGGATTATGAGATTTGGCAGATGGATGTCAAGACAGCTTTCCTTAACGGAAGTCTTGAGGAGAACATCTATATGCGGCAACCAGAGGGATTCATTGCTAAATGCAAAGAGAATCTTGTATGTAAGCTTAATCGGTCCATTTATGGATTGAAGCAAGCTTCTAGATCTTGGAACATCCGCTTTGATGAGGTAATCCAGTCATATGGATTTATTCAAAGTCCGGATGAGCCTTGTGTATACAAGAGATGTGATGGAAACGTAGTGGTATTTCTTGTACTGTACGTAGATGACATTTTGTTAGTTGGCAACAATATCAGAGTGTTATCAGATGTAAGGGTATGGTTGTCCAAACAGTTTGGCATGAAGGACTTGGGAGAAGTGGGACACATCCTTGGGATCAAAGTAATAAGGGATCGCAAGAAAAGGATGTTGTGCTTATCTCAAGCTTCATACATTGACACTATCCTTGCTCGTTTTAGCATGCAGAACTCCAAGAAAGGTTTTCTACCTTTTAGGCATGGAGTTCCTTTATCTAAAGAGATGTGTCCCAAAACATCAAAGGAGATAGAGGAGATGAAGGCGGTTCCTTATGCTTCGGCAGTAGGAAGCCTCATGTATGCTATGCTATATACGAGACAAGATATCTGCTTTGTCGTGGGCATCGTTAGCAGATATCAGAGTAATCCTGGACAGGACTGCGTTAAAGCATATATTGAAGTACCTGAGAAGGACTAGGGATTATATGTTGGTTTACCGGGCAGATCAATTAGTCCCTGTGGGTTACACGGATTCGGATTTCCAATCAGATAGAGACAACAGTAAGTCTACCTCGGGGTTTGTGTTTACTTTTGGAGGTGGAGCCATAGTATGGAGGAGTGTCAAGCAGAAATGTGTGGCGGACTCTACCATGGAAGCTGAGTATGTGGCAGCCTCTGAGACAGCCAAGGAAGCTGTATGGCTCAGGAACTTATTGATTGACTTGGATGTGATTCCTGGTTTGCCCAGAACTATCACAATTTATTGTGATAATAGTGGTGCAGTTGCAAACTCGAAGGAACCACGAGCCCATAAGGCGAGTAAACACATAGAGCGCAAGTACCACCTGATACGAGAGATCGTAAAGCGAGGAGAAGTAGTTGTCGCCAAGATTGCATCAGAGGATAACCTGGCGGATCCATTCACTAAGGCCCTTCCAGCGAAAGCGTTTGATAGGCATGTGGAGGACATGGGGATCAGATGTATGGCAGTGTGATGACAGCATAGTCTTTTAGTATAAGTGGGAGATTGTTGGAATGTATACTGAAAGCCTAGCTCTTTTTGTATGAACATTTTTATTTTGAAATAAGAATCACATGATCATTGTTTGCACTTTATATTTATTATATGTGTGCATATTGTCTAATATTTTACATTGTAGATAACATGGTGCTTGGTGTGGCACAGAAGATCATGTTATCAGTCCCTTGTAGAATATAAGTAGAGGCTCACAACCAAGATGGTTTTAGACAAACCATTGGCATGGTTGTAGTGTAGCTTGGTATTGTTTTGTCTTGAACATAGAGTTACACTAGTACACTTAGGTGTATTGAGCAGGACCGACATAGAGGTGATTCAATTTATTGCTGACTACATAATTGAATCGGACCTCGGATATTATGTTGTACATGCTCTTAATTCCGATATAATAACAGGCACATGTACTTAGTATTTATTTCTTTGATTTACCATAGGGTGAGATTTAGATGGATTAAATCAATATGCCCGGTAAGTTGGGAAATAATATTATTTACATGGTGTGTCGTTGATTATAGGAGGAAACTGTGTCCTATATACTAGGTTGATGATGTCCCCTTGAGGAGCTCATAAGGTTCATCATGTAAACCCAGCTGGTTGACTTAGTCAATATGATGATAAGGTTGAGTGGTACTACTCGAGGAAATTAGATGTTAATTAATTGATGGTCAGTAAATCAATTAATTGACGGACATTATATCTTAAACACGGGGAGATGGATGTACAAATAATATATGGATCCCATATTAATTTATGGGGGTTAGTGAGGTAATTCAATGATGATCCTCTAGTGGAATGGAACATCATTGATGGATCAAGTTTGTGTGGTTCCGATCCATCGGGTGGCCAAGATCCAACTCCTTCTTATGGTCCCTATCGTAGCCTAATATAATCCTCAAGAAGCCTAGATCCAAGGATGTAAAACAAAACTCTAAAACCAACGGTTGGGATGAAACCCTAGAACCGACGGTTGAGATTAAATCCCTAAATCCGATGGTTGGGATAAAACCCTAGATCCGACGGTTGGGATGAAACCATAGATCCGACGGTTGTGATGAAACCCTAGATCCGACGGTTGGGATAAATCCCTAGATCCGACGGTTGGGATAAAACCATAGATCTGACGGTTGGGATGAAACCCTAGATCCGACGGTTGGGATGAAACCATAGATTCGACGGTTGGGATGAAACCCTAGATCCGACGGTTGGGATAAAACCTTAGATCCGACGGTGGAGATTAAATCCCTAGTTTCGACGGTGGAGATTAAAGGAGGCTTAAGCCCAATTCTATAAATAGAGGGCTAAGGCTTGGGAGGCAAGAATGGTTTTTTGGATTAGGGTTTTGCCTCTCAAGAGATTAGGCGGCTAGGGTTTTGGTGTGTGGTTTGGGCGGCAACAAAGAAAGAGATTAGGGTTTCCTCCTTTGCTCCTTGGTGGCCGGCGCTCATTCCCTCCTCCTCCTTGTTTTGGCCGGCTCTCTTCCTCATCCTTTTCTCCTTGGTGGCCGGCGGTTCTCCATACATTGGTGGCTGGCGCTTCTGCCTTTCATTGGTGGTCGGCGGCAACATTGTCACAAGGTTGGCCGGCGCTCAACCATTCACTCCTTGGCCGGCGGTTACATCGAGCTCCTTGGCTTGGTGGCCGGTTCTAGAAAGGAGAAGTAGCCTTGTTTGGTTCTTCTCTTTGTTCGGAGCGAACATGGAAGAGAAGAACGTGATCTAGGAGGCTTCTACTCGTGGAGGATCTTCGCCCACACGACGTCCACGAAGAGGATAGGACATACGGTAGAAGATCGTGAGGTATAAAAGTTTTATAACTTTATTTTATGATCTTAGCATGTTCTTTATGTGTTGATTATACTAGTTTACATTTCTATGCATTTTGTATAATCATGGACCCCGAAGACAAACACAAAAACTGGTGATCCGTCCGTCGTCTCTTCCGCGGCTAACCAACTAGAAGAGTTGTGTTGCTTGAACAACTAGTTTGTTCAAGCGATCGCTCAAGTTGATAGCACGACGACGAATTGGTTGTGCTAAGGAAACTCATCCCATCCGGATTAGTTTTTTCATTAGTAAAAATTTTAATTCGGGGACATGGGAGCCAATGAGCCTCCGAAGCAATTACCAACACCCTTCGGTGGTAGCTAATGGTACAGTCCTAATCCTTCAGGAACTCCACCCATTTCCCCTGTCGGAGATTGAGTTCCTTCTGCGTAAATAGATATTTGAGACTCTTATGATCAGTGAGAATCTCAAATGTAATACCATACAGATGATGCCTCCAAATCTTTAAGGCAAAGATAATAGCAGCTAACTCTAGATCATGTACTGGGTAGTTTTTCTCATGCTCCTTCAACTGGTGAGAAGCATAAGAGACCATCCTGCCGTGTTGCATCCAGTACTGCGCCTAAACCCTTGAGAGATGCATTGGTATAAATGATGAAACCATCGTCCCCTGATGGCAATACCAGAATCGGTGTTGACACCAGTCTCTCCTTCAACTTCTGAAAGCTGGTCTTGTAGGCCTATGACCATGTGAACTTCACACCCTTCCTAGTAAGGCGTGTCATCGACCTAGCAATTCTTGAGAAACCCTCAACGAACCATCTATAGTATCCGGCTAAGCCCCAAAAACTGTGAACCTGTTGAACCGATTTCGGCTTCTCCCTACTAGTAACAACCATGATCTTCTGGGGGTCAACTGAAATGTCCTTGCTAGAAACCACGTGTCCCAGTAAATCGACTGAGGGTAACCAGAACATGCATTTATTGAACTTCGCATACAGTTGATTCTGTCGAAGCCTATCTAGGACAAGGTGAAGATGTTGTGCATATTTCTCTTCGGAACGGGAATAAACCAGAATGTTGTCAATAAAAACAATGACGAACTGATCTAGGAAATCCTTAAATTCATGGTTCATCCAATCCATGAATACTGCCAGAGCATTGGTAAGCCCAAATGGCATTACCAAAAACTCATAGTGCTCATATCCGGTATGGAACGTTGTCTTCTGAATGTCTGAATCTTTAACCCTTAGCTGATGATATCTAGATCGCAGATCAATCTTAGAATACACTAACATACCTCTGAGCTAATCAAACAAGTCCTCAATACGTGGCAGGGATATTTATCCTTGATGGTGACGGCGTTCATCTGCTTGTAGTCGATGCATAATCTCATCGAACCATCTTTCTTCTTTACGAAGGGAACCAGAGAACCCCAGGGAGATATGCTACGGCGGATAAAACTCTTGTCCAAAAGCTCCTGAAGCTGGACTTTTAGCTCGTCCAACTCTTCCGGGGCCATACGATAAGGAGCTTTTGATGTCGGCGTCGTCCCCAGAATTAACTCAATTGTGAACTCTACTTGCCTTCTTGGAGGCAGACCCGATAACTCCTCTGGAAAGACATCCGGATACTCCCGGACGATAGAATGTCCGAGATCTGACAGTCACCACTATCCTCAGCGTTGATCAATGATATCAGAAAACCCTGACAGCTGTGTGATAAAACCTTCTCAGACTGAATCGCAAAAACGGTCGACATACCATCGTTTTTAGTGCCAGTGAAATCCCACGAGGGTTGGTTAGGAGGATGGAACGTAACCACCCTCGTTTGGCAATCCATAGTGGCATGATATGCTATTAGCCAGTCCATGCCAAGTATGATGTCGAATTTGATCATGTTGAGAATCAACAAATCTGCTGGGAGTATAACGCTGTCGAAATCTAATGGACATCCTTTAACCTCCTGGGTGACTTCTAATTAATCGCCAGAGGGTAGAGATACTATTAATCTTTATGACCTAAGGGTGGGTAGTTTACCAATCTCTCTCAGGAACGCCCGAGAAATAAATGAATGTGATAACCAACTACACCATGACACCAAATGAAGTCTGAACCTGATCGACATGCTTATTCTCCGTAGACCTTTCTGGCAACTCCATTGCCAGAGACCTCAATGTCCTCTTGCGTGGCTGCCCTGCACCATGTCTCGGCGCGAGAGCACACCAACCTTATTCCAAATCTGCTAAATTATTACCCAAGTAGTACTACAAATAGAAAATCAAAATTTCACCTGTTAGCCATCTGGAGATGTCCTGTTGCTGCTAAGTCCCCAATACGATCTTGTCTAAATATGACTCCAAAATGTCCGAAACGCCAAATCGACGAAAATCCATAAAAATCCAAAAATGCACAAGTTGACCTACCAAACGTGGCGAACTCCGAAAACCCCAAAAACCCCTAGGAACTCGAAACCTATGCTCTGATACCAAATAAATTATCATTCCCTGAGAGGGGTACTTGTCCGACGAAAATCGGACAACACCTCTCCTATACTACAGACAATTGAAACCTGTATAAATGGCTCACAAGACCCACTATACATCGGCCAACATGGCCAGAACATAACATGACAATACATATAATATATGGGCCTCAGGCCAACAACCAAAGTAAATAAAAGGTCTAAAACCTCTAGACTTACCCCTTCTGCCATCTGAGTTGGAATACACAACCATACACACATAACCAATACCAATCGAACAAAGAGAGCATAAAGACTTAAACAAGTACCACCAAACAACCACGAGTATAAAATACTACAAGTATGAAACATAAAGTACTAGAGCTAACAAAAACATGCGGAAGCCCAAAACCAAATGACGGAGTCATCAGATCAGCGGACTGACAACTGGACCCTCCGGAAGGCTTTATCCTAAAATAAAGAGATATCAACAGAGTGAGTAAAACTCAGCGGATATCTAATAGTCCTGCATAGTAAACTATAAATAGCAATAATAATCATGCTGGTATAGTTTCTCAACAGAAATACATACCTAAAACTGTACATACTAGAATCACCTAAGCTGCCATAAAATACATCCACACAAGTAAATGTAGAATCACAAAAAAAAACTAACGTAATACCTCCTGTATGCGCATGACAATCATATGCAACAACCAAAAGTGCAACAAGAAATGCATATAGTAAAAACATATGCACATTATGTAATCACCTGTGTCACCCCAGATGCCAGTCAAGCCACCGACATGTCATGTGTGCCGACCGAGTGGGTAGGGCTGTGACAATTGTGCACTCTGCCGTCACTACACCTATGTGACCGAGTGGATAGGATACTGGCGGAGTATCACCCTCCTACCTCATGTATGTATATGGGGGACAACACCTCGTCTCATCTCCTCATCTCACGATAAAGGAGGGATCCCTGTCTGCTACCACGTCGCAATACCAATCACTTGAGCGACCACCGTGGAGCCCTTACAGAGCAACTACACACACACCTGAAATACCACTAACCCACGAGTGATTGTGTGTGTAGATAATGTGACTGACGATGGGCTCAACTACCAAGTAGTATCACCTCCTATCGAGGAGCCAATGATCGCCAATCATGCAATAATGCAAAATGGTGCATGTCACTAATGCACGATACACCTATCAATCCATGGCTACCTATGGTATGTACCAATAGGAGCCCATATCAAATAACCTAAGTACATAAGTCTATGTACACATGCAAGTTATATTCATTATTCATTCAATGCCCAGTAGGTAAGGTATGTCACTACTCTAGTGCAAAATAAACAAATAACAAGTATCAAAGTGATAGAGCATAATATAATAAGCATATGAAATGACTACAACATGAACTAGGTAGTGATATACCAGAGCAGTTAACAAGCATAGAAAACTACTACTAGCTATATTAAATAATGCATCACAAGATGACAATATCTAAAAGAAGATAAGTCAAAGATACCCGCCTACTATAATGCTCGTAATAATGAAATCTTCACGCCTGTGGACCTGTCTCGTATCCACATCCTGCATACAACATAACTATTATTAAGTACTATGATACGATCCACCATCAAATCGAATCCTAAACCGATTTCGTACATAAACCAATTAACCTAAATGCTTAATAAAATCCCGGTCACATCCCACCTAATATAACTGTCATTTCATCCAATTACTTGAATATGATTTTACAACCCCTATTATCATGTGTACAATATCCAAACAGAACCTCAAAGCCTGTTCTATTCATCGGAACAACCCAAATGAGTCCTCTCCTCTCACTCACAGTCGTACAACACCTCTTCACTCAAGAACAACCGACAATTTCTCTATCACAGCCATACAACCCAAAATCTAGCAATTCACAGCCAAAAGAGAGAGCTAGATTAGCTTACCAGCACTTAGGACTCCACCGGAAGGAATTTCCCAACTCTGTTCACTGGAGAAAAATCTTGACTGCCCCCTAAATCACTGCCCAAACACAAAGGATCAAGCTTAGAATGAGAAATCCACAGCTAGGTATAGGTCTGAACCAGAATCAAGGAGGATTTTGGCCTCTTACCTAGCTACCGCAACCACTAGCAGTTCTTCTGTCGCCGCCCCAAATCAGCACACAACGGTGACTCACCTAGCAGTAGGCGCGTGCGAGGAGGAAGGGAGAGGAGTGGCGACGCAGTTGTCACCCGCAGCGACGGTGACCTAGCCACTGTGAAAGGCGACGACGGCGATAGCACGTGACGATGGAGGAAGGCAGAGCTATTCGAGGGTTGGATCGTGCGAAGAGGAGCGGCGACGAACTTGGTTGTGGGCGCTTGACGCACAGGGAGGGCGATGGTTAACTGCGGCACGACGGCGGTGCTTGCTGGAGAAGGCGACGGTTGCGTGAGGTCGAGAGAAGGACTTGTGGCTGCGGCTAGGAGGAAGGAAAAATGATCGTGTCGTGCATAGCGGCATCGAAGAAATCGAGAGAAGAGGAAATGGGATCGGAGAAAAATGGTTAACTTATAACCTAGGTTTATATCTTAGGTTAATTAAACCTATTGAATAATTAAAACAGGCCCTTTAAAAGCCTGTTTTTCTTATCTCCGTAAATACCCCCGTACAAGCCCCATTTAATTCCAGGAAAATTCTAGAAAAATTTCTAAAATTCTCCAAAAATCTCGAAAATAATTCATAGGAATATTTTTTCTAAATTTTTGCCATTTAATTTAGTATTTTAAATTTCCATATTTAACACTCCATATCCTCACATCTCCTCTATCGATGATCTCTCGAATGAAATGGAAGCGCCACAGTTTGTGTTTGGTCCGCTGATGAGAGCGAGGTTCCTTAGCCTATGCAATTGCCCCATTATTATCACAATAGAGGTCTATAGGGTGCACTATGCTAGGAACCACCCCAAGTTCAGTGATGAACTTCTGGATCCAAACAACCTCCTTTGACACATCAGACGTAGCAATATACTCGGCTTCTGTTGTAGAATCTGCGACTGTATCTTGCTTCGAACTCTTCCAATTCAGAGTGTCACCATTTAGGCAAAATACATTCCCTGACTACAATCTAAAATCATCCTTGTCGGTTTGGAAGCTTGGATCACTGTAACCCTTTACAACTAGCTCCTCATCACCTCCGAATATCAAGAAATATTCTTTCATCCTTCGCAAGTACTTAAGAATGTTCTTGACAGTTGTCCAGTGACTTTCACCTAGATATGACTGTTATCTACTCATCATACTCAAAGCATACGAGACATCGGGGCGAGTACAAAGCATGACGTACATGATAGACCCTATAGTAGATGCATAAGGGATATGATCCATGCAGTCTCTCTCCTCCTTAGAAGAGGGAATTGAGTCTTCGAAAGACTCATACCATGTGACATTGGCAGAAATCCCTTCTTGGAATTCTGCATGGCAAAATATTTAAGAACCTTGTCAATATATGTACTCTGACTTAGGCCAAGAAGTCTCTTAGATCTATCTCTATAGATCTTGATGCCTAATATATAGGTTGCTTCTCCTAAGTCTTTCATTGAGAAATAGTTCCCAAGCCAAGTCTTTACAGACTACAACATAGGAATATCATTTCCAATGAGTAGTATGTCATCTACATACAAGATGAGAAAAATCACTGTGCTCCCAATAACCCTCTTGTAAACCCAGGGTTCATCTTCATTCTTCATGAAACCAAAATTTTTGATCACATCATCAAATCAAAGATTCCAACTTCTATATGCTTACTTTAAACCATAAATGGATCTTTGCAACTTGCATACCTTTCCAGTATGCTTTGGATCTACAAAACCTTCAGGTTGTGTCATGTACACATCCTCGAGTAGGTTTCCATTCAGAAATGTAGTTTTGACATCCATTTTCCAAATCTCATAATCCTGATAAGCTGCAATAGCAAGCATGATCCAAATAGACTTAGGCATCGCAACTGGTGAAAAAGTTTGATCATAGTCAATACCATGAATCTGCTTGAAACCTTTAGCTACCAATCGCCCTTTATAGGTATGCATAAGACTGTCCATGTCAGTCTTTCTCTTAAAGACCCACTTACACTCAATGGGTT
Organism: Wurfbainia villosa; assembly: GCA_025175895.1. Classification (NCBI taxonomy): domain Eukaryota; kingdom Viridiplantae; phylum Streptophyta; class Magnoliopsida; order Zingiberales; family Zingiberaceae; genus Wurfbainia; species Wurfbainia villosa. Next base: position 27,354,986 of record CM045992.1, on the reverse strand, counting down.
TGACCCCTTCAGGTTGATCAACCAAAGTCCATACTTGGTTAGTGTACATAGATTCCATTTCGAACCTCATGGCCTCTAGCCATTTCTCAGAATCTAGGCTCATCACAACTTCCTAATAGGATGTAGCCTTGTTTAACTAAACAAGCATAATGTCATCATGGTCAGAAGAGAGAAATAAATATCTCTCAGGCTGAAGACATATCCTATTAGACCTGTGAAGAGGTTGGTCTACTCGAATAGGTTGGTGCTCCACAACATCTTGTGCAACAATCTCATCATCTACAACACTTTGTAGTGCCTGTTCAATTTCCATCAAGGCCTCAGTGCTATCTATATCTTGAACTTCTTCAAGATGGATTTTACTCCCACTTGTTCTTCTAGAAATGAACTCTCTTTCTAGAAATATGCCATTTCAAGTGACAAACAATTTGCCTTGTGTGGGATTGTAAAATTAATATCCCTTCGTTTCCTTGGGATATCCTATAAAGTAGCACTTGTCTGACTTGGGGCCTATCTTGTCGGAGACTTGACGTCGAATATAAGCCTCACAACTCCAAATCTTCATAAAAGACATTTTGGGACTCTTCCCAGTCCATATCATATATGGTATCTTTATGACAACTTTAGATGGAACACAGTTAAGTGTGAAGACAACCATCTCTAAAGCGTATCCCCAAAAAGAAGTAGGTAGATCAGTCTAACTCATCATCGATCGTACCATATCTAATAAAGTATGATTTCTCCATTCGGATACACCTTTCCACTTGAAGGTAGGAAACTTTGCTTCCCACTTCAATTCGGTTGCTTGTTCATGGCGATCCCATCGATGTCCCTGGATAAAAAAATTTATCCTTGACAAGAGGGATTACCCAAGCAACAGTTTCATCGTCGTGCTATTCGAATTAGAGTAGTCACTTGAACAAACTTATTGTTCAAGCCACCAACCTCTATTCTATGAATAGCCGCTGAATAGACGATGTACGGATCACCGACTTTTGTGTTTATGTTCGGGGTCCAAGTTATATTAGCCACAAAATAGAATATATCATGCATATATAATTGAAAACAATTATAAACATGTTACATAAGAAAATAGACAAGTATTATACCTCTCGATCTTCTATCGTATGTCCTTCCTCCTTTTGGACGTCGTGTGGGCGACGATCTACCAAAAGTTTAAGCTCCTAGATCACCAATCTTCCTTCCTTGCTCGCTCCGAACAAGAGGAAGACTAAGAAACAAAACACTTCTCCTTCTTTCAACCAACAACCAAGCTCCAAGCTTGGTGCTTGCTGCCGGCCAAGAAGGAGATCAAGGAGAGTGAACGTCGGCCAAGACTCTAAGGGAAGAGACCCTAAACTTCTTTCCACCGGCCAAGGAGAGGAGAGAAACTTGTTTGGACACCGGCCAAAGTCTAGGGAAGGAGAAGGGGCGCCGACAACTCTTAAGGAAGAAGAATTTCTTACCTTATTTGTGGCCGCCCAAGCTTTAATCCAAAACCCTAGCCTCTTTTGTTTCTTGCCGCCCAAGCTTTAAGAAACAAAACCCTAACCTTTTTCTCTTATCCCTTGCCGTCCACCCTTAAACACCTTTTTATAGTGTTAGGCCTTATCCTCCTTTAATCTCCACCATTGGTTCTAGGGATTTAATCTCAACCGTTGGATCTAGAGATTTAATCTCAACCGTCGGATCTAGAGATTTAATCTCTACCGTTAGATCTAGAGTTTTGTTATCAACCATTGGATCTAGGCTTCATGAGGTTTTAATAGGCCACAATAGGGACCATGAGGAGGAGTTGGATCTTGGCCACCCAATGGATCAAGCCCACATAAAGTCCGATCCATTAATGATAATCCAATATTCCACTAAAAGATTATCATTGATCTACCTCACCAACCCCCATAAGTTAATATGAGCTCCATATATTATATGTACATTTTTCTCCCTGTGTTTAAGATCTCGAATATCCGTCAATTAATTAATTTACTGACCATTAATTAATCAACATCTAACTTCATGAGTAGTACCACTCATCCTTATCATCATGCCGGACCAAGTCCACCTGTAGGGTTTACATGATGAACCTTATGAGCTCCTCATGGGGACATCATCATCCTAATATATATGACACGGTTTCCTCCTATAATCAATGACACATCATATAAATAATATTATTTCCTAACTTACCGAGCCTATCGATTTAATCTATAAATCTCGCCCATTGGTAAATCAAAGAAATGAATACTAAGTATATGTGCCCGTTATTATATCGGGATTAAGAGTATGTATAATATAATATCTGAGGTCCGATTCGATTATGTAGTCAGCAATAAATCGAATCACCTCTAAGTCAGTCCTGCTCAATACACACAAAGTGTACTAGTGCGATTCTATGGTCAAGACAAACCAATACCAAATCACACTACAACCATACCAATGGTTTGTCCAAAGGCATCTCGATTGTGAGCCTTTACTTATACTTTACATGGAGCCGATAACATGATCTCCCGTGTGACACCACACACCATGTTATCTATAATGTAATGTATTAGACAATATGCATAACCTTAAATATGCAAACAATGATCATGTGATTCTTATTTCAAACAAAAGATAGACTTTTCAGTATACATCCCAACACCACTGTGGTGTTCCAGGTGGAGTGAGTTGAGATATGATCCCACACTCAGCTAGATAGTCATGAAACTGTTGGCTAAGGTATTCACCACCTCAATCTGATCGAAGCATCTTAATACTTTTGCCAAGTTGATTTTGTACTTCACTCTTGAATTGTTTGAACTTTTCAAAGGATTCGGACTTGTGTTCCATGAGATACACATAGCCGTATCTATTAATATCATCAGTAAAAGTGATGAAGTATTGATAGCCTCCTCTAGCAGCGATATTGAAAGGGCCACATACATCAGTATGTATGAGTCCTAACAAGTCTATCACTCTTTTGCCATGTCCACTAAATGGAGTCTTGGTTATCTTTCCTAGAAGACAGGATTCACACATTTCATATGATTCAAAATCAAATGAGTCCAGTAATCCATCTTTATGGAGTTGGGATATGCGACTCTCATTTATGTGACCCAGGCGACAATGCCAGAGATATGTTTGGGTCAAATCATTCAATTTGAACTGTTTGGTTTTTATGTTATAGATTGGGTTATCAAAATCTAGAACATATAGTCCATTCACTAGATGTGCACTGCAATATAACATTTCATTTAAATAAACAGAACACCATTTGTCATTTATTATAAATGAGAAACCTCTCTTGTCCAAACAAGAAATAGAGATAATGTTCTTAGTTATGACAGGTAAATAATAGCACTCTTCTAGTTCTAAGATAAGCCTAGTGGGCAAAGATAAAAAGTATGTTCCTACAACTATGACAACAACTCTTGAACCATTGCTTACCCATAGGTCCACTTCGCCCTTTGTCAATGATCTACTCTTTCTTAGGCCATGCACATTAGTACAAATGTGTGATGCACAATCGATATCTAATACCCATGAAGAAGAAATAGATAAATTGACTTCTATAACATATATACCTAAGGAAGAAGTCTCACTTCTCTTTTTCTTAACTTCGTCTAGGTATAACTTGCAGTTTCTCTTCCAATGCCCGATCTCACTGCAGTGGAAGCAATCCCCTCCTTAGACAATGACTTAAGATTGGTTTCAGCAGTTCTCAACATGCTTAACTACTCAGGCAATGACTTGTCAATTTCATTCATGTTATAGTTCTTGATAAATTGACTATACCTTTCCGGCAATGATTGCAGGATAAGGTCAGTGACCAATTCTTGACCTAGTGGAAATCCTAGTCTCTCAAAGTTCTCTACATACCCAATCATCTTGAGTATGTCAGTTCCTTCTTACATCTTGCATGCAAATAGGGCCTTAGACACCTCATACCATTCGTGCATAGCTTGCCCTTGATATAGTTGTTTCAGGTGCTCAACCATATCATGTGCATCCATGTTTTCATGTTTCTTCTGAAGCTCAGAATTCATGGTGGCAAGCATTAGGCATGATACATCTAATGCATCATCCTGATGCTTCATATAAGCATCTTTCCCCGCACGAGTGGTTGTAGTGGCAGGTGCTTCAGGAAGAAGTTGCTCTAGGACGTATAATTTTTGTTCTTGCTTGAGGGCAATCCTCAAATTTCTGTACCAGTCTAGGAAATTAGCTTCGTTGAGCTTGTCCTTCTCAAGGACAGATCGCATAGAGAGAGAGAGTATTTGACATGTTAGACGACATGGTGATCTACAATAGTAAAATACAAAAATAAGTATCATATCTAAATCATTTAATTAGGCCTTTAATTAAATGATGCTCCCACTAAATCACAGAACTTCGGTAGGGGATAGTCATGGATGTAGGTAAATGCATTTTGCCCACACTACTAGCTCCCAGCCCAACAGCTACAAATTCATGTGGGACAAGATCCACATCATACTTCACCTTGAGTTAGCTTTGGTTAATCGCCCAAGATTTACTATGATTAGGTAGGCAATATTTCACCAATTACATCTTATGCAATTCTTTAGAAGAAAAAGGGTCAAGATCCACATTACACATCATCTTGATGTTGGTGCAGGGGCACTAGATAATCGAACCTGTGTTTTGATTATGGCAAAGACACAAAGTTAAGTTTATATTGTTATCTCACGAGCTAAATCAAGTGTGCAGAAAAGTACTAAAGCTGGAGCTGAAGGCTAGCGACACCCGGAGGAAGCCGTGGTGGTCGGGCGACACTTGAGTGAATTCGGAGGGAGCCGAAGGAATCGAGTGGAAGGCCGGAAGCAAGAGCTACTATCGAGGTAAGCTCGTGTGAGTGAGAGATTGTAAGGTCGTGTCCTCTTTACGGGGACGACCGTAGGCGACGATTCGACTAAGACTTCCTGTGGAAGGTCTAGGTCGAGATCGGACGGTTAGAAACCGTCGTATTTATCATTTTCCGAGCTAATCTCTTCTGCGAAGTGGCGGTGTGATCATTCTTTGGACATTAGGCGATCATATTATCGATTGGTGATGAGATGCATCGATCGTATCATCGATCGGTGATGAGAAACATCGATCGGTGATGGCGGCGATTCGGCTTTGCGCTAGGTCAAAGCGGATAACGTTTGTGCGGCCACTTCAGCGATAAAAATTTGGAAAAATCCATGATCCGTTCCAAAGAAATAGGAGACAAATTCAGAGGCTAAAGTCTATAAAAGGAGGAGGATTCATCTCCAAATCACATCAATTATTCATCAAGTGCTCCTACTGGCCAGCGCTTCAACACCATCATACGCCGGCCTTGCAACCTCGGATCTTCTTCGGCGTGATTCAAGTAATATTTTTGATATTATATTCTGTTTTTATCTTCATAACGAGGTGAGGTAGGCTTGTTGCCTCATCCTCGTGTATTCGGTTTTTTGTAATCGTTGTCTCCTACCTCCAGCGAGGAGGAGAGGCGTTTTAGTGCTTTGCCCTCCGTCTGCGGTCTAGGACCGATAGGGCCTTGGAGTAGCAACCCTGGGTTGTGAACCAAGTAAAATAAGCGTGTTCATTTATTTTCCGCTGTGCTTACTTTGCGTATTGAGCGAGCGAAAAGAAAAGATTTACGATCGCTATTCACCCCTCTAGCGGCGCTTCTCGATCCAACAATTGGTATCGAGCGGGCGCTAAGATTTAGTGAAACCACCAACCTAGCACGTTTTGGTTTTCTTTTCGTATTTTTGATTGTATATTTCTTAGGTTTTGTTTCACTACTAATCCAAGACCAAGTCTTGGTACATAGTTTTGGTTGTGTTTTTGCTAGTACTAATCTCCTTGGAGTACCTCACGATCAAGCGAGCATAACTTTTGCTCTACAAGTGGACTCACGAAGCGATCTACCCACCAAATCGAAGCTCTCTGAAAGATCTACACTTTTTACTGGGGTTTACCCGTAACAAGCTGTTTCCAGCTCCAAAATCCAGCGTTTAGTACCCTTTCGGGGACATCAAGGTCGTAAGTTTCAAATTTTTTAGTTTTTTATCCTCCTTATTTATTTCTGTTTTTTTCTATTATTTCCCGCATTACTAATCCAAGACCAAGTCTTGGAATTCTCTTTAGTTTTTATTTGTGTTTTGCAAGATACTTAATGGCTCACATTGAGGATATAGCACCACCCGACCTCCGTTCTTTACGGAGATGATTTCCGTTATTGGAAAGGTCGGATGGAGTGTTTCTTGAAAACACAAGTCGAGACTTGGATAATAATCCAAACCGGCTTTGCTTTACCACCAATGATCAAGGAGAGCCCTTGGATTTCAACAAGTGGACAAATGCAACCAAGAGGCAAATCGAAGCCGATGCAAGAGCAACCCAAATATTGCAATGCGGCTTGTCAGGAGGAACTCAACCGCATCGGACCATTCATTAGCGCCAAGGACCTATGGAATAAATTAATTGAGCTACGAAGGAACACCCGATGCTAAGGTATGTAAAGCGTGACCTTCTTTTCAATAAGTTGTATAACCTCAAGATGCAGAACACGAGACGGCAACACAACTACACGCCGCGTCCGGGACATTGTCAACGGCCTACACCATCGGACACAAGGTCGAAAACCGTGACCTATTAAGGTACGTTCTTAATTCATTTCCTAGGACTACCTTGTGGGCATCCATGGTCGATGCCTACAAGGTCTCTAAGGACCTATCGAAGCTTAGGTTAGATGAATTATTTTCGAGTTTGAACTTCATGAGCAAACTAACGTGATCCGGGCGAGAGAGGTATTGCTCTACTTGCGGGACAAAGAAGCAAGCCACCTACTAGGCAAGTAGATGAACTCGAACCCAAGGCGAATCCGAATCCAAGAGGAGGCCTTAATAGTCAATATTGTCGGAGAATAGTTCGACAAGAAAGAAGGAAATTGAAGAATGAGAACCAAAGAAAAAGGGAGCAAGGAAAGCCTTCCATGCAACTTGGGACAACAGAGAAGACATAGCTTACATGGCAAGAGCGGAGGAGTCCGAGTCAGAATCGCAACTCCGACTCCGACCCGAAGATTATTTGAGAGAAAACTCAAAGCCGGACCAAAGGGAAAGTTAAGGTTGATTTCTCTTTAATTAGTACACTTTACAGTACAATTAAAGCGCTTAATAGGAAATTAACTAAGTCCGAGTCTAGGGTTGAGTCGTTACTTGAGGAGGTTGAAACCCTCAAGCAAGAGGCTACTCTAACCTCTTCAACTAGTCAAGTTCAAGAGAGAAACTCAACCCAAATTGAAAAACTTGAGAAGGAGAATTCTCTCTTGAAAGACCAAGTTCAAGAGGTCGAGGCTAGGTTGGAAAAGTTCACGTTGGGATCTAAGAACCTTAACCGACTACTTGGAACCCAAAGAGTACAACAAAGCCGGACTCGGATTTAAGTCAAAGACTACGAATAGGTCTTATATGTCTATCGTAAATCGTAGTCATCAAAGAGTCCAAGCATGGGTCCCAAAGGTTTTATTAAATTCACATATTAGGACTAATAAGTATTGGATTCCTCAGGATCAAGTTCATTATTTGAATAGACCTTATTGGTTCAATGGTCTAGGGAGCTAACTCTAAAATAGTATACGCGCTTACTTAGCAATACCATTGCATGCTTTGATTTTCTGTTTACTTTTGAACTTACTTAGAATACTTACATTACCAACTAAAATCCTTCGAAAAGATTGAGCCTCGGGGAGCCTCTTTTCATAAATAACTAGTTAGTCAACTCTTGATAATATAGTATCGGGGCCAGCGAGATGATAGTATGCGTTAGGGAGACAAAGTCTCGTGTATTCGAGCTAGATAAGGCGTATCTAGCTTGGTGCACTTGACCGAGTGGAACTAGTGAAGCTACCTCAGTATCCTAAACTAGTTAGACCAGAAGTAACCTAAGTGACTTAAGTAATATTTTCTTGAATTTGGCTTTGTCTAAGGAAGTGGTCGTTGTTCCGATCAAAGAAGGCCCTGTGCCTCGCCACGACACAGAAGCTAGTTTCTCGAAAAGTTACTTAACGATCTAAAGGTTAAATCTGAATCTAACCCAAGGTTGACTATCTTTAATCAATTTAAAATCATCTCACAAAACATATAAGGTGAACAAATTATGAGACACATAGAATGGGTGAGATGTTAAGGATAATTGAAATATACTTGAAACAATCCCTTCAAAATACTACTTATTTTCTCAACTATTGTACTTAACAACTCTGAGGCCAAAGTTTAGCGCCCCCTACATCTCTTATACTTCATATATTTGACTAAGGGGGAGAGCAAACTAATCTTAAGGGTTATATTATAAATCTTTAGATTATTGGTGCAGAGGGACACACCTCGAACCAATCTATCTAACTATTGCTAGACGCATGCTTGGACTCATATTTGATTTATCTAGATGCATTCATAAACGACATTGTTTTAAACCCCTATTTTATACAAAAACCCCAACACTCTTTTTTGATTTATGGAAAAAGGGGGAGAAGAGCAAAAGTTAAGGGGGAGTAACACAAAATTTCATGAGCAAAAGTTAAGGGGGAGTAACACAAAATTTCATTTTGAAACACAAAATTTGCTTTTGAAAACTAAAGTATCTCTTTCAAAACTCACCTAGGGTTAAGGAGGAGTTTTGGTTAAGGGGGAGTTTTTGGGAATGGCATTCATCATCTACTATATGTGTTTTATGCTTTAATTTCCCTTAACTTTGTGTTGGTTTGCCATAGATCAAAAAGGGGGAGATTGTTGGTGCAGGGGCACTAGATAATCGAACCTGTGTTTTGATTATGGCAAAGACACAAAGTTAAGTTTATATTGTTATCTCACGAGCTAAATCAAGTGTGCAGAAAAGTACTAAAGTCGAGTCAAGGCTAGCGACACCGGAGGAAGCCGTGGTGGTCGGGCGACACTTGAGTGAATTCGAGGAGCCAAGGAATCGAGTGGAAGGAAGCAAGAGCTACTATCGAGGTAAGCTCGTGTGAGTGAGAGATTGTAAGGTCGTGTCCTCTTTACGGGGACGACCGTAGGCGACGATTCGACTAAGACTTCCTGTGGAAGGTCTAGGTCGAGATCGGACGGTTAGAAACCGTCGTATTTATCATTTTCCGAGCTAATCTCTTCGCAGGAAGTGGCGGTGTGATCATTCGGACATTAGGCGATCGCTATTATCGGATCGTGATGAGATCATCGGATCGGCATCATCGATGATGAGAGGCATCGATCGATGGCGGCGATTCGACTTTTTGCGCTTAGGTCAAAAGCGGATAACGTTTGCGCTACTTCGCGATAAAATTTGGAAAAATCCATGATCCGTTCCAAAGAAATAGGAGACAAATTCAGAGGCTAAAGTCTATAAAAGGAGGGGAGGATTCATCTCCAAATCACATCAATTATTCATCAAGTGCTCCTACAACGCCAACGCTTCAACACCATCATAACGCCGACGCGACGACAACCTCAGATCTTCTTCGTCGGCAGCAGATTCAAGTAATATTTTTGATATTATATTCTGTGTTTTTTATCTTCATAACGAGGTGAGGTAGGCTTGTTGCCTCATCCTCGTGTATTCGGTTTTTGTAATCGTTGTCTCCTACCTCCAACGAGGAGGAGACGTTTTAGTGCTTTGCCCTCCGTACGCGGTCTAGGACCGATAGGGCCTTGGAGTAGCAACCGCTGGGTTGTGAACCAAGTAAAATAAACGTGTTCATTTATTTTCCGCTGTGCTTACTTTGCGTATTGAACGAACGAAAAAGAAAAGATTTACGATCGCTATTCACCCCCCCCCCTCTAGCGACGCTTCTCGATCCAACACTTGAGTTAGCTTTGGCTAATCGCCCAAGACTTAGTATAATTGTTCTCTTACCCTATCTTCCTAACTTTTAGGACATGCCTCTAAGTTCTCAATCTAATTGAGATAACTTAGTAAAGTCTCACCCAAAGTTCGATAGCGGGACATCACAATTGTCCACTCGAACTCTACCAAGATAAAATGTGTCACTTTGCTTTGGCAAACCCAACAACAAATGATCGAGATAGTAGTGAGTATTAAACTTTGGTAGACATATCTATATTGACTTAATTAAGATAAAATTATTATCTAACATGAATCACATACACACAAAGCATATATCAACAACATATAAGCTTAAAATGTGACATGATTATGGCTTGAATCTACGATCTCCTCAAGCCAATGAGAAGAGAGATGGGTCAACCTAGGGATAACATCTTCTCCAAGTGCATCCTTTGGTTGTTATGTGTCATCGACATCTTTCTTGCAACTTCATCCTCCAATGGACTTTCCACTCATCATTTTATACATTACAAAATAAGAATACTCGAGTTACATTCGAGTCTAGATCTATTTTATAACTAGAAAAATAGAGAGGGAAGCATGACTAGCAGGTCGTATTATGAATTACAATATGCACACACAACACAACCACAATCACATTAAGGTTACGAGCCATAACCATGCACCATGGCATACAACGTTTACAAAGATCTATTACATGCATATTTTATCATGATGCTATGCACGACTTATAAGACGCTACGACACGGCGATCCCGCTAGCCAGTTGTTGGCAATGTGCTAGTCCTCGGAATGCTCATTGGCTCCCATGTCCCCGGATTAAAAATGTTCACTAATGAAAACTAATCCGGATGGGATGAGTTTCCTAAGCACAACCAATTCGTCGTCGTGCTAACGACTTGAGTGATCACTTGAACAAACTAGTTGTTCAAGCAACCAAACTCTTCTAGTCAATTAGCCGCGGAAGAGACGATGGACGGATCGCCGGTTTTTGTGTTTCTTATCGGGGTCAATGATTATACAAATACATGCAAATGTAAACTAGTATAATCAACATACACTAACATAAAGAACATAAGCTAGCATATCAATAAGAACATGCAAAGAACAATAATAAAAGTTATAAAACTTTTATACCTCTTGATCTTCTATCGTATGTCCTAACCTCCTTGTAGACTTCGTGTGGGTGAAGATCCTCCACAAGTTGAAGATTCTTAGATCTTCTTCAATCCAAAGAAAGAAGAACTCTCTTTCCCTTCTTGCTTGAGCCAACCACCAATCCACAAAGGATTGATGCCGCCGGCTCCAAGAATAGAGAGTACATAATGGAAACAACCAAGGAACCGAACTAGGGACAAACCCTAGCTCCTAGTGCCGCCGGCCAAGAGGAAAAGAAGAGGAAAAGAGGAATAGGTTGGGCACCGCCAAAGGTATAGGAAAAGGATAGGAACCGGCCAACACCCTAGGAAGAAGAAGAACACTTCCCCTATAGTTGCCACCCACCTTACCTTCCAAACCCTAGCCGCCCAACCAAGCTTCCTTTGGATTTCTTGCCGCCCAAGGTAGAGGAAGAGAAGATAGTGGCCGACAAACCCTCTTAGGAAGAAGAAGAGCCCTTTCCCTATAGTTGCCGCCCAACCATTGCTTCCAAACCTAGCCGCCCAATCCAAAGAGCCAAACCCTAATCTAATTAGGGTTTCCTCCATGGGGTTTCTTGCCGCCGAAGCATGGTGGAGAGAAGAGATCTAGGAGCTAGCCACCTACAAGGAAGAAGACAAGCTCTTCCACAAGTTGCCGCCCACCCACTTCCACCACCTTGGCCGCCCAACCTAAGGAGCCAAAACCCTAATTAGGGTTTCCTCCTTAAGGTTGCTTGCCGCCCAAGCAATGCTAGGCAAAACCCTAATTTCCTTAGCATCCATCATGAACCATTAAAAACCTCCTTGCCGCCCAACCCATAGCCACCCTTTTATAGAGTTAGGGTTAGGCCTTGGTTTAATCTCCACCGTCGGATCTAGGGTTTCATCCCAACCGTCGGATCTAGGGTTTTATCCCAACCGTCGGATCTAGGGTTTCATCCCATCCGTCGGATCTAGAGATTTAATCTCAACCGTCGCTTCTAGAGATTTAATCTCCACCGTCGGTTCTAGGGATTTATTTTCCATCATTTGATCTAGACTTCATGAGGTTTATATTAGGCTACGATAGGGACCATGAGGAGGAGTTGGGTCTTGGCCACCCGATGGATCGGAACCACACAAACTTGATCCATCAATGATGTTCCATTCCACTAGAGGATCATCATCGAACTACCTCACCAACCCCCATAAATTAATATGGGCTCCATATATCATTTGTACATTCATCTCCCCGTGTTTAAGATATTGAATGTCCGTCAATTAATTGATTTACTGACCATCAATTAATTAACATCTAACTCCTCGAGTAGTACCATCAACCTTATCATCATGTTGACTAAGTCAACCTGCAGGGTTTACATGATGAACCTTATGAGCTCCTCAAGGGGACATCATCAACCTAATATATAGGACACGGTTTCCTCCTATAATCAACGGCACACCATGTAAATAATATCATTTCCCAACTTACCGGGCATATTGATTTAATCCATAGAAATCTCACCCTCTGGTAAATCAAAGAAATAAATACTAAGTACATGTGCCCATTATTATATCGGGATTAAGAGCATGTACAACATAATATCCGAGGTCCGATTCAATTATGTAGTCAGCAATAAATTGAATCACCTCTATGTCGGTCCTGCTCAATACACCGAGGTGTACTAGTGTAACTCTATGTTCAAGATAAAACAATACCAAGCTACACTACAACCATGCCAATGGTTTGTCCAAAACCATCTTGGTTGTGAGCCTCTACTTATACTCTACAAGGGACTGATAACATGATCTTCTGTGCCACACCCAAGCACCATGTTATCTACAATGTAAAGTATTAGACAATATGCACACATATAATAAATATAAATTGCAAACAATGATCATGTGATTCTTATTTCAAAATAAAGATGTTCATAGAAAAGAGCTAGGCTTTCAGTATACATCCCAACACCAGTTAGCGTGCGGGGTCAAGGGGCAGCGCCCCTTGCGGGGTTTGAAGGGGACAACGCCCCCAGAGCAAATTTTATTTTAACAAATCTTTGAATGAGTCACTGCCCTTAGTCCATCATAATGAACCTGAGACCTTTGCTTGCCACTGTTCATAGCAATTTTAGGTGATAGATCTGAACGACAAACATGTTGTTCGATCAACAAATATGCCATGCATATCTTGTTGCACAAGATCACCCAAACAATCATGCATGCACTCATAATAAACTTCTTATACAAAATTTTATATCACATATAAAATGACCTACGACGATCTTTATGTATGATCTTTTGCAAGTGGCTCTGATACCACTGTTGGAAATCCTATGCAATAAATAATAAAATCGCAGTGGAAAAAGGATCCCTTGAGCGATCCATGCGAAAGAAAAACTCATACAAAGTATAGATCAAACAGGTCCAATCCTATAGAGCATACCTTTAATTCATGCCCTTTGTCTATCCCACTCATCTATGGTTCGTCGGATCTTAGTGTGATCAGAATGGTCGTGCCTCTACGATATCCACACGAACACTATCTTGGAGAAGGAGATGAAACATTTGGTTGTGCTAGCAACCACACAAAGGATCTCCACAAAAGACAAGACTTTAGCCCCCAGGGCAAATCCAGATGGCTAGCGCAGCCGTGTTAAGGCTTTAAAGGGCAAGAGGTTGATTCCTGGAGGTGAAAACCAGGCTACTGATGACTCCTCATTTCTGCGCTAGCCACCTGACACCTGATTTACTCCCTCCACACGTAGGGGCAATGGTGGGGGGCCGCTAATGTGGCGGTTCCACATTTTTAGAAAAGACAAGACTTTGGCCATGAAGAAGGAAGAGAAGGGAATGAATGCTAGGCACAAATGGGATACACACAAGGAAGAAATCACTACCTTGGTTCACGTTGAGGAGAAACTTATATCTCATTTACATCCATTAAATCCCATTGCATGTAATTTATCATATTTTCATACAATAACCTCCATTTGCATGAACATTGATTGGCTTCATGAAATCCCATTGCATGCAATTAAACTATTTACATGCAACTTCTCAAATTCCATTTGCATGCATTAATCCATTTGCATGAAATAATCCATTTTCATGCATTAATTCATTTGTATGTAACATTGAGAAAACTTATCAAATTCCATTTACATGAATTAATCCATTTGCATGCATTAATTCATTTGCATGCAACATTGAGAAAACATCTCAAATTCCATTTGGCATGCAACCTTGAAGTATTTTTCTCAAATTCTATTTGCATGCAAGATTAATCATCATTAGTCATGCTAACCTTCTTTAATTTGTTTTATTTGAGTCTAACTCAAATTAAATCAATTTGAGTCCAACTCTAGTTTGGCTAAGCAATGAATCTAACTCATTCTAGTCCATTCAATTAACTAATGATTCATTTAGTCAAACTAAGATGATCGTATCTCCAAAAGTGTTCTTTGTGTGTGACCCAATAGGTTCTTACAACGTTGGCAATGTTTTTAAAATCCTTTTAGAAACATAAGAAATGAGTGGTATCTAGCAATGCATCATTGCTACCCAAGTGACAAGAATGTCGAGATCCGACATAACTTTACTGTGGCTAATATAATGTATAACCTTGTCCTTCTATCCTCGATATCTAGATTGATCAATGAGGCATAGACTGTGTCATCCTCTTATAAATCTTTATGTTTCTTGATCCCCAAGTAGACTCACTCAAACAAATGAGCTCAATATCTCATATTGACTCATTTGAGCATGACAATGCATTTCATGGTCCTACTCTATCAAGAGGCCTAAAGCTATCACTCTTGTCATATGGGAGGGATAGATCCCATCTACATCACTCACATCCCTCCGCATAATTTGTTACATACCTAGTGATCACCTTTATAGTCCACCCTTTTACGAGTGACGTTTGACGATACCAAAGTACTAACTCCTTATGTAGGGAACTATAGTGATTTCTTATTTAAGGATTATTCATACTAATAGTCAAATGAAAAAGTTTATGACACTCATATGATGATCCATGAAATTTTCTCATGGCGGATCAATTCAGTAAATATTCTCTAATATATACCCATGTGTCAACGTGATATCACATATCCATGACCTGTGAGATCAAATCATCTATTGACCTACATGCTAGTCTCAATGCATTAATATTGCCCTTGTATATTAATACTTGACTAGGAATATTTAAGAAGTATTCTTCATAGCTTCTCATAATCAATTCTACCAATTGATATATTGTAGATAAGAATATACTTTCTAGGGAATTATTATATTTATTTAGCTGGCACAAGTATGAAGTAAATATAATAACCAAAATTTGCTTTTATTATTAATAGAATATGATGCAAAAAGTCCCTAGTCAATCATCACATAATTGGGTCTAGGGTTTATTACTAACAAGAACCGCCTCTTATCATGGGGGATATTATCCCTCTAAACCCTCCAACTACTTCTCTAGGATCCACACTTAGGATCCGAAGTATAGAAGAAGTAAAGGTCTTTAATCAATTGGGTGTGCAAGGTCCTCACGAGCGCTTACACAAGCATCTAACAGAGGTATACTCTCTTGTCCCTTTCACATTTAAAATATACTAATACTTACCCTCGCAAGGCATTTTCCTTTCTTCCAGGCAGTCACTGAATACAATGATATGACACTGCGTCTAGCGGATTACCAATCCATAATGGCTACTCACCATGAAGCCTCCCTTGCTCAGCAAAAGAAATTATCACAACAGTTAACTGAGAGCAAGCAAAGAGAGGCTACCATAGCCAATAATTATGAAGATCTGATGACTCAATTGGCAATAGCTAAAAATGAAAAAGAAGAACTCCTAAAAAAGAATGATGACCTCAGCCGCCAGCTATTCTTGTAATCTGATAAGATCCAACATGTCAACTCTCTGACTCAAGAATTGGTAGAGCACAAAGTTTAGCTTAAATAAGCAGAAGCTAGGGTGTCCCAATCTTCAGCTGCCCTCTTACAAGCTCAAACGATAAATAATGATTTGGAGGCTTCTCTACTATCGTGCCGAACGCATGTGGAAAACCTCTCTATCAAAGTTTCTACCCTTCTTAAAGAGTTGACCGAGATTGTTGATTAGCTTTGGGCGATGCAGAAAAAGCAAGATGAGGCCATGGCCTCCTTGGGCAAATGCGCTGTGATAATCACCAAGGACATAGATGCTCTTATCTCTCGGGTGGCTAAACATGAGGCCCAATGGATAGAAAAGGAGGCATACTTACCACTGAAGTGTGCCCAGAAAGTGGCATAAATGTTTGCTCTAGGTTTTGATGGGTCTACTGCACAAAATGCCTCCCAGGGTTACCCTCCTTCAGGTGCTGATACAAGTCATTTGGATGTAGAAACTACTATGGCAGCTTACCCAGAGGAACTCTTTGAATTGTAACTTTTTGTTTCCTTTAAGAAAGGTACTGTGGAGTTGATGAATGGAAAATACTTGATATTTGGCAACATAGCTTACAACTTTTCCTTCCTTCTTAGATAGACTAGATATCTTCTCTTTACTATGCTCAACTATGAAGGTTCGAATCTTCGCTTCTTGCTTCACCTCGGTCGCTTGTGCATGGCGATCCTATCTCGCATCCCCGAATTAAAAAAATTAATCCAGACAAAAAAGGATTACCCAAGCAAATAATTCATCATCGTGCTTCTCGATTTGAGTCGTCGCTTGAAAAAACTTGTTGTTCAAGCAATCTAACTCTTTTCCTCAATTAGTCGTAGAATAAATGATGAACGAATTGCCGATTTTTGTGTTTATCTTCGGGGTCCATGATCATATAATTACAAACAAATTGCATAGAAGAAGAAAGAAACTTAAATAAGAATTATACCTCTTGTTTACCTCTTGATCTTCTATCGTATGACCTATCCTCTTCTTGGACATCCTGTGGGTGATGATCCTCTAAGAATCGAAGCCTTCTAGATCACGTTCTTCCATTCCTTGCTCGATATGAACCAGGGAAGATAACCGAGATCTTCTTCTCCTATCTAGTGTCGACCACCAAGCCTCCTAGCTTGGATGTTGACGCCGGCCAAGGAGAGGAAGGAGATGTGGGCTCCGGCCAAGAGAGGAGCTCTTGTTGCTGCCGGCCAAGGAGAAAGAGAAGGAGGAAGGAGGCGCCGGGAATGGAGAAGGAAGACTTGTTGTTGCCGCCGACCAAAAGAGAAGAGAAGCTCTAGGTTGCCGGCGCCCACAAGGAGAAGCCAAACACTAGCCACCACCTCTTGCCGCCTAAGCCTTCCACGCCAACTCCAAAACCCTAGCCAACCTCAATTGCTTTGCCACCCAAGCCTCTCCCCCTTATTTATAGATCTCGCCCAAGCCTCCTTTTAATCGTGTTCGTTGGATCTAGGCTTCATGAGGGTTTTATTAGGCTACAATAGGGACCATGAGGAGGAGTTGGATCTTGGCCACCCAATGAATCCAAACCCGATCCATTAATGATAATCCATTCCACTAAAGTGATCATCATTGATCTACCTCACCAACCCCTATAAATAAATATGGCCTCCATATATTAATTGTACAAATATCTCCCCATGTTTAAGATATCGAATGTCCATTAATTAATTAATTTATTGACAATTAATTAATTAACATCTAACTCCACGAGTAGTACCACTCAACCTTATCATCATGCTGGACCAAGTCCACCTGTAGGATTTACATGATGATCCTTATGAGCTCCTCAATGGGACATCATCATCCTAATACATTGGACATGGTTTCCTCCTATAATCAACGACACACCATGTAAATAATATTATTTCCCAACTTACTGGGCCTATCGATTTAACCCATAAATCTTGCCCATTGATAAATCAAAGAATTAAATATTAAGTACATGTGCCCATTATTATATCGGGATTAAGAGCATGTACACCATAATATCTGAGGTCTGATTAAATTACGTAGTCAGCAATAAATTAAATCACCTCTAAATCGATCCTGCTCAATACACACAAAGTGTACTAGTGTAATTCTATGGTCAAGATAAACCAATACAAAATTACACTATAACCATGCCAATAGTTTGTCCAAAACCATCTTGGTTGTGAGCCTCTACTTATACTTTACAAGAAACTGATAACATGATCTTCTGTGTGACACCACACACCATGTCATGTACAATGTAAAGTATTAGACAATATACATAACTATAAATATGCAAACAATGATCATGTGATTCTTATTTCAAAATGAAGATGTTCATACAAAGGCTAGGCTTTTATTATACATCCCAACAATCTCCCACTTATACTAAAAGATTATGCTACCATCATACTGCCATACATCTGATTCTCATTCCCTCCACATACCTATCAAAAGCTCTCGCAGGAAGGGCCTTAGTGAAAGGATCTGCCAGGTTATCCTTTGATGCAATCTTGGCGACAACAACTTCTCCTCGCTTTACAATCTCTCGTATCAGGTGGTACTTGCGCTCTATGTGTTTACTTGTCTTATGGTCTCGTGGTTCCTTCGAGTTTGCAATTGTACCACTATTATCACAATAAATTGTGATAGTTCTGGTCAAAATAGGAATCACATCCAAGTCCATCAAGAAGTTTCTAAGCCATACAACTTCTTTGGCTGCCTCAGAGGCTGCCACATACTCAGCTTCCATGGTGGAGTCCGCCATGCATTTCTGCTTGACACTCCTCCATACAATGACTCTACCTTCCAAAGTAAACACAAAACCTGAGGTAGACTTACTGTTATCCCTATCTGATTGGAAGTCAGAATCTATGTAACCCACAGGGAGTAATTGGTCAGCCTAGTATACAAACATATAATCCCTAGTCCTTCTTAGGTACTTTAATATATGCTTTACTGCAGTCCAATGTCCCTATCCTGTATTACTCTGATATCTGCTAACCATACCCACAGCAAAGCAGATATCCGGCCTCGTACATAACATAGCATACATGAGGCTTCCTACCGTTGAAGTATAAGGAACCACCTTCATCTCCTCTATCTCCTTTGATGTTCTAGGACACATCTCTTTAGATAAAGGTACTCCATGCCTAAAAGGCAGAAAACCTTTCTTGGAGTTCTGCATGCTAAAGCGGGCGAAAATAGTGTCTATGTATGAAGCTTGAGATAAGCACAACATCCTTTTCTTGTGATCCCTTATAACCTTGATCCCAAGGATATGTCCCACTTCTCCCAAGTTCTTCATATCAAACTGTTTGGAAAACTATACCCTTACGTCTGACAACACTTTAACATTGTTGCCAATGAGCAAAATGTCATCTACGTATAGTATAAGAAATACCACTACGTTTCCGTCACATCTCTTGTATACACAAGACTCATCTAGACTTTGAATAAATCCATATGACTGGATTACCTCATCAAAGAGGATGTTCCAAGATCTCAAGGCATGCTTCAATCCATAAATGGACCGATTAAGCTTGCACACAAGATGCTCTTTTCCCTTTGCAATGAATCCCTCTAGTTGCTCCATATAGATGTTTTCTTCAAGACTTCTATTAAGGAAAGCTATCTTGACATCCATCTACCAAACCTCATAATCCATATGAGCAGCAATAGATAAGAGAATTTGGATAGACTTAAGCATGACTTCCGGTGAAAAGGTCTCCTCATAATCGATACCCTCTTTCTGAGTATACCCTTTCGCAATAAGCCTTGCTTTGAAGGTCTCAACCTTCCCGTCCGTTCCTCTCTTTCTTTTGTAGATCCACTTGCATCCAATGACCTTTACACCATTGGGTGGTTCTACTAGCTCCTAGATTCTATCTCAGAATTCATTTCCCTTTGCCAAGATACCACATCTTTATCTTGGAATGCCTCGTCATATGTCCAGGGATCAGATTCATGTTCGCTAGGGACCAAATCAGAAGATTCTCCCAAGAACATAAATCTATCAGGTTGTCTAACAACCCTTCCACTATGATGAGGTATCACCTGTGTATCCTTTGTGACACACTGTGCAATCACTTGTGGTATGTCCTCTTGTACCATTGGTACTGAAGTAGTGACTTCCCCTCTCAATTCCTCAAGAATAATCTTGCTCATGGGCTTATGGTTCATCACATAGTCTTCCTCTAAAAATCAGGCATTCGTGCAAACGATCACCCTTTGATCTATAGGACTATAGAACAAACCACCTTTCGTTCCTCTAGGATAGCCTACGAACAAGCACACTTCTGTATGAGGTTCTAACTTACCAACATCTACCTTCAGCACATGTGCTGGACTACCCCAAATCCAAATATGTCTCAGACTAGGCTTTCACCCAGTCCACAATTTTGTGGGTGTAGAAGGTACTGATTTAGATGGTACCAAGTTCAGATGTACACTGTTGTATCCAGAGCATACCTCCAGAATGAATCTGGTAACTCATAATAACTCATCATCGATCTAACCATCTCAATAAGAGTCCTATTTCTTCGCTCTGCCACACCATTCTGCTGGGGTGTACCAGGTGCAGATAGTTGGGATTGAATCCTAGCCTGTGATAAATTACTGCTAAACTCTCCCAAGAGGTACTCACCATCACGATCAGATCGTAGTGTCTTAATACTTATATCTTGACATTTCTCCACATCAGCCTTGAATTCTTTGAACCTGTCAAAATATTCAGACTTGCGGTGGATCATGTAAATGTATCCATATCTTGAATAATCATCTATAAAAGAGACAAAGTATTCAAAATCACCTCTAGCCTGGATAGAAAAAGGACCATACAAATTAGAATGAACCAATTCCAACACATCTTTGGCTCTATACCCCTTGGCCTTAAAAGGCCTCTTAGTCATTTTACCTTCCAAGCAAGATTCGCAGGTTGGGAAATCTTCCACCACTAATGAACCCAAAGGTCCATCAGCTATCAACCTTTGAATTCTACTCAGGTTAATATGACCTAACCTTAGATGCCAAAGATATGTTTGATTCATTTTCAAAGGTTCTTTTCTCTTATTAGATTTAGAAGATGAGTTATTTATTTCTATTTGCATCGTGGGAGCTTTCGGTTCAAGAGTGTATAAATTTCCTATCAATGCACCAGAACAGATAATCTCCCTATTCCTTTTTATAATAACTTTGTCATTAAAAGAAATAGAATATCCATCCAAAAATAATTTAAAAACTTAAATCAAATTCTTTCTAAATGAAGGTACATAAAGGCAATTTCTCATAACCAAAGTTTTATTCATATCAAAAGATAAATAAATATCTCCCACTGTAATAGCTGCCACCTTCGTAGCATTGCCCATATAGATGGTAATCTCTCTCTCAGCTAGTCGTCTGGTTTCCTGGAACCCCTGCAAAGAGTTGCAGACATGATCAGTGACTCCTATATTTACACACCAGGTGCCAGTAGATAACACCGCTAAACATGTTTCAATGACTAGACCAAAAGATATACCTTTGTTCTGCTTTCGGTTGGGGCAGTTAGCCTTCCAATGTCTAGTCTGCTTGCAAGTGAAGCACTTGCCTTTCGGCTTCTTCACTCCTCTCTGAGATCCTCCCACCACCTTTGCTGCACCTTGTTTCTTCTTCTTCTTGCTTTTCAGCTTAGAAGTAGAAACCTTCTGGGAAACCAAAGCTTGAGAACTCTGACGAAAAAGTCCCTTTGCTACCTGGAGTTCTGTTAGAAGCTTCACCAATGAATATAACCTCTTATTCATGTTGTAGTTGAGGTGAAACTACTCAAAACTCCTAGGTAATGATTGGAGAATGATATCGACCTGGGTTCTCCATCGATCTCAGCTCCAAGGACTTCCAGCTCATTCAAATGAGCCATTATCTTGAGAACATGATCCTTGACGGGTGTTCCCTCAACCATGGTGGTCGTCATCAAGTTTCTCATGGCTTCCTACCTAGCATCCTGATTCTGGCGTCCGAAAAGTTCCTTGAGATTGAGCATCATGTCATAAGCAGTGGTCATGGCCTGATGCTGATGTTGCAATACATTTGACATAGAAGCCAAAATGTAACACCGTGCCATCTCATCAGCCTTGATCCACTTCTTATAACTCTTTTTCTCCTTTTCCCCAGAATCATCTGTAGGCTTAGGAGGACACTCCTCGAGAAGTACATACTTGTACTCCTCACTAGTCAAGACTATGTCCAGATTCCTTTTCCAATCCACATAGTTAGGTCCAGTAAGATTATTTTCCTTTAGTATCACAGCAAGTGGGTTGAAAGTCATTTTTGAAAAACCTAAGAATCACATAGATCAAAACATTAGATTTCAAACATTTATTGATTCTTCAAACAATAAAATTTTAAAATCAACCAACACCTCAAAACACCGAGAATATCGTATGCCACGATAGTGTAGACGTATACGAATTCTACATTTATAAACGGAGGTTTTACCCATTAATTTTATTATCCTATCAACCTTACTTTTTGACAAATAAAATTAATAGTTGGTTCCTCTTTGGCCCTACAAATAAAAGAAGTGACTCTGATGGGGAGGATACTTTTATTTGCATCCGGAGATACTAATGTAATTATTTCGGATTATGTGCCTTCCGATGGGGAAGTACACACACTCCTAAATAACTTCATATAACCATATTTGACCTAGTGATCTGCAAAACAAACTCATCCGATATGGAGGAAGGTACTCAGAGCCAATATGCAAGTTTGTTCACATCACATGTTAAATTTTAATGGAGGCCGTGAGAATTTTAAAAAAATATCCCTCTCCCACTTAATAATTTGAAATTGAGGAATTTTAACTAAGCAACCATAACAAGCATATAAATCAAAAGCAATAAATATGAAAAATAACTTTTCCAACTATTATGGCTTTTGTTCTCCAATATGCCTCCAATCGTGTTGCCACCTCGTCCGCTCCTTGATAACTGCCATTTTGTTGTATTATTTTGGTCCTTAATATCACTGTTTTTATCCTCTCGAGTGATTTATTATTGATTATTTACATGTTTTATGAGTTGGATATATTTTTGGACCTTATTGTAAATTCTCCTAATTTTTGGACTTATATGTAAATTTTATCTTCGTTTGTAGGAGATCGAGATGAGCCACTGGACTAGACTCAAGTTGAATCAAATATGGCTTCATCTAGGACTAGAAGGATTATTTCAAACGTGATTAATCTGGACCTTTCATCAAGATCAGAAGCAGCTTAATCAAAGAGTTCATATCTAGTTAATCCTGATCGTCCGATGAGATCTGATCGATTCTGAGCCATCTATATAGATCTGAAGAGATCCGGTCGATCGTAATTTTCCATTCAGATTCAATCAGTTTCATTCATTAGAGATCGGAGCAATCTGGACCGTCCAATGTGATGGCTCGATCTGAGCCATTAATCTGAATCTGGAGCGATCAGGCCCGTGCATTGTGATCTATACATCTTGGCCGTTCATCCGGACCGTTGGATCGTGATTATACCTTCAGACGGATCAGATCCGTCCATTGCAAATCAGACTAATTTCAGCCGTTGGATGGAGCAGCCTAATTAAGCAGTTAATATATCATCAAGCCCTAGCTTCAAATGGACGGCTGAGATCATGGGAGAAGTGATCGGATGGTTCACAAATTTCATTTAATAAAGCCTTACCTCATCGAACAGAAGGTAGAATCGGCAGAAGGAGCTCGACAGAATCGTCGCGCGGCGGCGGTCTTCCTCCTCATGGCTGGCGGCTTCTTCCGCACCGTGCATGGCCCGGCGGATTGCACGACTGCGGCGACGCGCAGAAGGAGGTCCTTCCATTTCGTGACGAGCAGCAGCAACTCGAGTCGAGGCATTTTTTCCCCATTTCCACGCGCGGCAGAGTCTTCTTCCCCACGTCCGGCGGCGACAGTCCGGCATCCCATTCCGGCGACCTCCCTTCCGAGATCCGGCGGTAATCCCATCCGACCCTCGACGGCAGACCAGATCGCTGTTGGCGGTGATCCGCGGGCAAGCGAGATTCCTGATTCCCTTTTCCGTGAATCCACTCCATTCCGTAGGATAGGCGTTTGATTCGGAGTCACCCACTAGTTGTGCCGATTGGACAGTTCCATCTCCATCGCCGGTGAAGATTCCCTCCACTGTCCGGTGAATCCAGAAGATCGCCGGAGCAGTGATCGCATTCAGTCGTATGTCCGTCCTCCCTGCTGTACGCCGATTGTGGTAGCTTCGCATTCACCGTCGGAGAGGGTTGTTCGGGTTATTGTCACCATCGTGGGGTTACCGATTACTTATCTTTGCATTCAGTCCATTTAATTGGATATTGGTTTTGCTATGTTTGTTTGTTTATTGTTATTTCTATAGGTTTGATTTTTGCTTAGTTGTTTAATTTTGTTCGTCATGCATTTGTAGGTTAGTTTAATTTCTTGTTGCTGATATACTAACCCCATCAATTAAAATTGTCCAATCCATGCATCGTATAGTGACAGTGCGGTGTCTGGTTGGAGTGCTTTCATTGTTAGATTAGATTTCATTTACATTCGACCAGTTGCCGTATAGTGACAGTGCGGTGTCTGGTCGAATTGCTTTCGTTTATTGCATTTCATTTATTGCAATTTTTAGTGACTGTTTGACTACTGTGTCGTATAGTGACAGTGCGGTACATGGTTAAATTGTTCACCTTTGTTTCGTGATCATTGTACCGTATAGTGACAGTGCGGTGCGTGATTACTTACTTTTGCGCATTAGTTAGATTTACTTCCTGCAGATTTAATTTCCATGTCTTTTTACCAGAATTGTTTGACCATTGCATCGTATAGTGACAGTGCGGTGCAAGGTTGAATCGTTCTTGCATTAGGTTAGCTTTGAATAATTGTTTTGATGAATTGTAAAAACCCTCAGTGTTTACTTCTGTTTAAAAACAAACGTCCAGCCATTAGGTTCGTTGGGAGATGACCCGAGTCAGTCCTATACTGCATTAGTGTAGTTAGGGGGTCGGTAAATAATTTGGGAACGGTATTGCGACAATTCACAGCTCATATCACTCCTCTATACACCATGTGCAAGCCATCTGGAGATCCGAGCCGAGAAAAATTATTTTAATTTACATCCATCGATCCTACACTCCACAAAGGAGTGTACATGAAGTCTAGATCGAAATTAAACTAAAATAAAAGAGTGGCTAAACAATGTCGTACTTAATTACAAAAATTAAATACTAGCCTCGTCAACCCCCAGGATTCAAATAATATTACGATTACACACATACAATCACATACACACACATATGACCATAATAGTTGGATCTTATGCCTGCAACTAAAAAGTTAGACTATGCACATTCTACTATTATTCGACATACATAATATATGATAAGTGTATAAAAGTAACCGAATCCTAAACACACAAAATTAGAAACCTGACTCTGATACCACTTGAAGGTTCGAAGCTTCGCTTCTTGCTTCGCCTTGGTCACTTGTGCATAGCGATCCTATCTCGTGTCCCTTGATTAAAAAAATTAATTCGGACGAAAAAGAATTACCTAAGCAACCGATTCATCATCGTGCTTCTTGATTTGAGTCGTCGCTTGAACAAACTTGTTGTTCAAGCAACCTAACTCTTTTCCTCGATTAGCCGCAGAATAAATTGTTAGTGTCATCCATTAGTGTCAATCATGAGATGTAGTGCCAATCATGAGATGATTGATTAGGGATTATGTGTATCATATTTCATTAATAAAAGACAAAGATTGTTTATTATATTTACTTTATGCATATGCCAGCTAAAATAAATATAATAATGTCATTGAATAGTATGTTCTAATCTACAATATATCAATTGGTAGAATTGATTATGAGAAGCTGTAGAAAACACTATTCTTAATATTCCTAGTCAAGTATTAATATACAAGGGCAATATTAATACATTGAGACTAGCATGTAGGTCAATGGATGACTTGATCTCACTAGTCATGGATATGTGATATCACATTGACACATGAGTATATATATTGGAGAATATATATACTGAATTGACCCACCATGAGAAAGTATCATGGATCGTTATATGAATGTCATATACTTTCTCATGTGACTATTGGTATGAATAGTCCTTAGACCTAAAGTCACTACGGTTCCCTACATCAGGAGTTATGTACTTTGGTATTGTCTAACGTCACACCGTAACAGGTTGACTATAACGGCGATCACTAGGTATGTAACAAATTATGCAAAGGGATGTGAGTGATGTAGATGAGATCTATTCCTCCTATATGACAGGAGTGATATCTTTGGCCTCTTGATAGAGTAGGACCACGAAATCCATGGACATGCTCAAATGAGTCAAAATGAGATATTGAGCTCATTTGTTTGAGTGAGTCTACTTGGGGATCAAGAAACATAAAGATCGATAAGGAGATGACACAGTCTATGCCTCATTGATCGATCTAAGATATCATAGATAGAAGGACACCGTCATACATGATAATAGTCACGGAAAGGTTGTCAGATCTCGACGATCTTGTAACTTGGGTAACAATGATGTATTGCTAGATGTCACTCATTGCTTATGTATCTAAAAGGGGTTTTAGATACATTGCCAACGTTACAAGAGCCTATAGGGTCACACACAAATGACATTCTATTTTGGAGATAATTTCTTTTAGTTGGACTAAAAGGACAATTGAGCATATGGCCAAGATTTGAGTTAGACTCAAACTGGTTAAACTTGAGTTAGACTCAAGTTGAACCATGGAAGATGATTCATCATCATGCATGATTAATTTGATTAATCATGCATGGGAATACCAAGAGCCTTGGTATTCATGATGAGAATTCATGAGGGAGAATATCAAGGGTCTTGGTATTAAGAGATGTCTTAATGAGGAGATAATGGCATTTTGATGCATGGGATTAAAATGGCTTTTTGGTGTTTCACGTTGAGTACACTTGTGTGTGGCTTTTGTTTGGGCGTGCAAGCCAAAAGGGCGAAAAGAAGAGTTCTCTTATCTCCTCCTTCCTCTCCTTCTTCTTCCAAAAGGAATTCTTGGCGATTTGCTTGGGGTTGCTAGCACAACGTGACTCCAAAGCTAGTGTGGGTGTCAGTGTGGATACCATATATATACGGTTACCCTTACCATATTGAGATCTGACAGGGTTTGGAAAAGCAGGATTACGAAGGGCACACACCGAAGGTATAATCCTCCTCTAGATAAGATCTAGACTAGATAGAAAATGATTTAAATAGTTTTGCATGGATCTTTGGTGGGATCTGGTATAATTATTTATTTCCACTGTGGTTGTGCGAAGTATTCACCCGCGACGTTGTGAACGTCAGATCCGGAGTTTTCCCAACATAAATGATGAACTGATTGCCAGTTTTTGTGTTTATCTTCGGGGTCCATGATCATATAATTACAAACAAATTGCATAGAACAAGAAAGAAACTTAAACAAGAATTATACCTCTTGTTTACCTCTTGATCTTCTATCGTATGACCTATCCTCTTCTTGGATGTCCTATGGGCGATGATCCTCCAAGAATCGAAGCCTCCTAGATCACGTTCTTCCCTTCCTTGCTCGCTCCGAATAAGGGAAGATAACCGAGATCTTCTTCTACTTTCTAGTGCTGACCAAGGAGAGGAAGAAGGAGATGTGGGCGCCGGCCAAGAGAGGAGCTCTTGTTGCCGTCGGCCAAGGAGAAAGAGAAGAAGGAAGGAGGCACTGGCAATGGAGAAGGAAAACTTGTTGTTGTCGTAGGCCAAAAGAGAAGAGAAGCTCTAGGTTTCCGCCGCCCACAAGGAGAAGCCAAACCCTAGCCACCACCTCTTGCCGCCTAAGCCTTCCACGACGACTCCAAAACCCTAGCCAACCTCAATTGCTTTGCCGCCCAAGCCTCTCCCCATTATTTATAGATCTCGCCCAAGCCTCCTTTTAATCGTGTTCGTTGGATCTAGGCTTCATGAGGGTTTTATTAGGCTACAATAGGGACCATGAGGAGGAGTTGGATCTTGGCCACCCAATGGATCCAAACCCGATCCATTAATGATAATCCATTCCACTAAAGCGATCATTATTGATCTGCCACACCAACCCCCATAAATAAATATGGGCTTGGTAGTCGACTATTACTATTAGCAGTAGACTGGTGCTATCAGTAGTCAAATGCTACCCGCATAGTTGATTGATCAGTCAAATATGAGCGATTCTGTGCCCGTGTTCACCCATAGTAGTCGACTGCCATCCCTTGGCAGTCGAATGATGGTGCAACAGTCGACTGCCAAACCCTAGCAGTCGACTACTGGCCCAGAAATCCTTCAGTCGAACACCAGTCAACATTTAGTTGACTCAGAGCAGTCGACTAGTGTCGGGTAAAACCTTAAATAAATACTTGTTTGAGCATCCAACGATCGGGTAAATCTCAAACCACTTTTTGAGCATCCGACACTTCCATTCGTCGGGTAGAAACCTCAAACTCATGTTTGAGCATCCGACTTATCCAATTATTGGGTAAAACCTCAAACACAAATTTGAGCATTCGACTTGTCAAGTCAAACCTCAAATCTAAGTTTGAGCATTCGACACTTGACTTAGTCATTTAGCCAAGTTCACCTAGCTAAGCTACCCCGTCCCGGGTTACAATCGCTCTCTCTCATCTCCCATGAAGTCCCTCGCCTTGAAGCTCTCTTCGGTCTATGTCCCTCGGATGCACTAAGCCCTCGACTCCTCTAGTGCCATCCTTCGCATCTTGCCACGAAGTTTTCTTCCTTCGGTTTCACTTCATTTTCTCCTCATATGGCAGTACCTCGGATGCACCAAGCGCACGACTTTCGTAATACCATCCTTCACCGACTCAAGGACCCAAGCCATGAGATGGTGAACTCGCTAATGCTTTATCAAGATAACACATGTGTGATTCACTTAAGTCCTACACAACTTAAACACACATATCAAATCTCATAAACAACCTAACTTAAACTCTTTGATACACACATCAAAACCAAACCATACTTGGGTTGATTACCCTAACAATCTCCCCCTTTTTGATGTGTGGCAACATGTTTAAGTTAGGGAAAACATTAAAAAAATTCACTAAGGCAGAAAAGCATGTAAACATAACATGAGTATCAAAACACTCCTCCTTAATACATGCAACTCCCCCTTAACACATGCTAACACTAACATTTCTCCCCCTTTGACACCATCAAAAACAATATACAAATGTTTTACAGCATGACATCAATATCTAAGAGAATAAAACTATCAAAAATAAGATTTGAAAACCCAAAAACCTAGCTTTTGCACATAGCAATCGACTGACATTCTTCATTAGTTGACTGGTAGTTGAAAGTTCGAAATTCTAATTTCTGAAGCCAAATTCATAAATACATTAAAAAATCTAGAAAATTCAAAAAATCATGAAATTTGGGGAACACAATTCTAATGAGTTCCTCTATTAAGGAAAAATGATTTTTCATGAAAATACATTAAACTTTTGAAAATTAGGTAAAAACTCAAAAGTTGTAAAAGTGCTCAATTATGTATCAACTTTGAAACCTAATTTTGCCTTAAAACATTTCAAAACATGAACTCTCAATTTTTGGAACATGAAATGGTTTTAAAATATTTAAAATATCCAACCATAATCTTTGGGAAATATGTCCATGAATTAAACATAAGCTTTCCCTATGGTTAGTCTATGATTACTACATCATGATACACTTAATGACTCATCTAAATGCCATAAGCATTAGTGAATCATTTGTATCAACCTAACATCTCACCCATTGTTATGTTTTCAATCAAGTTAGCCATATGGTGAATTGTGAGATTTAACTAAAGGTAATAATACTTAACCATAATTTCATGCAATTCTACCCAAGGTTAAGTATCATAAAAAATCCCCAATCATGAACATAAGTCAAATATTATTACCCAACATCATCATAAGTCAACCATTTATTATAATATGAAATAAGTCCAATTATGGTTGACTATCCTAGGGTTCTCTAACCTTTAAGGATTGACTTGGGAACCTAATATAGAATCTTTCCAATAGGGTTCGCCAAGTACTCCTTAGGGATCCATTTCCTAGCTACCATGGTTGTTTTAGATTGTCCTCTAGCAATTAAACAATGGTAGACTTTCTCATTCTTTGATCCCTTATATCCTAGGCCCTTCTTGTTAAAACTATCTCTTTGGCTCTCAATTATCATGTTCAAAGTGTTTGAGCCAATTGTGAATTTTTCTAGGGCCTTAGTGAGAAATTCTACCTTTTCCCGTAATACCTTATTTTCTTCTACAATGCATCATTAGTACTAGAAGAAATAGCATTATCATCATGTGAGCATGTATTCTTCAATTTTTCTTCTTGATCCTTAATTTCATTTTGCATGCATTTGTTTCTCTTTTTCATTCTAAATAAGTCCTTAGTCAAGCTAGTAATCATAGAAACTATATCTTGAGTGGGTAGACTTTTTACCTCACTTACCCAATCCCCTTCTTCCGAATCCGAGGTAGATGCTTCCCCTACACTTGAGCTCTCCTCCTCATTTATTTATACTTCCTTCTTGTTCAGATGAGGCGGAGGCTATGTCATCTATTCCCATTAGTGCAAAATGGGAGACGATCTCTTCTTCTGATGATGATGATGGATCATCCCATGTCACTTTTAGGTTTTGCGCTTTTTCCTTCCCCTTTCCTTTGGATTTCTTTTCTTCTTTCTTCTTCCCTTCCTTCTTCTTGTCATTCTTTCTCCTTTCTTCCTTACTTTTGTTCAAGAGAGGACATTCATCTCCCATATGTCCCTCTCCTTGCCAATTGTAGCATATCACTCTCCAAGTCCTTCTTCTCCTATCATGAGACTTGTTAAATTCAAAATTTTTCAATGAACGTCTCACCTTTCTTACCATGTAGGCCTCTTCATTGTTATTCATTGATGAGGAAGATTTTTCATCCGATGAGGAGGGTGGAGACTCCTTCTTCTTCTTTCCTTTGTCGGCTACAAGTGCTACTCCCCTTGATTGCTTGATTGGATCTTCTACTATACCTTCAAACCTAGTTTCATATAATTGTAGGGAATTATATATGCAAAATAGCATATGCGCAATGGAAAAATTAGGATCCCTTCCAAGTGATCCTTGCGAAAGTAAACCTCGTACAAAATAAGTTTCTCTAAAACCAAACCTATCTTATAGGAGAGGATTACCTTTGTTGCGTGCCCTTGTTAATCCCGCTTCTTCCTTTGATTTGTTGGATCTTTGAGCACGTTCAAATGTCCGTGCCTCTATACGTATCCACACGAGCAAGCTCTTGTCTCACAAAAGAAACTAGAAGAGCTCTCCTTTACTTCTTGCTAGAGAAGTCCCTAAAGGAGAGGAAGGTAGGGAAAAGAGAGAGGAAGAAGAAGACCACTTCTTCTTGCTAGCCTACACTCACAAAAACCACACAACTAAAGACACAACCAAAGCTTCCACCAAGCTCTCAAGCTTCACAACCCAAGGTTCACTTTGGCCGGCCACCCCATGGAGTCTTTTATAGGGTTGGAAAAAACCCTTTCACCTCCTCACATTCAATGCAATCAATTGCATTGAAACACAATCAAACAAGGAATTGGCTTCCTTGTTTGGCTACTAAGGAGACAAAAACCACTTTGTCTCCTTCCACCTCATCTAGCTTAGGTGGCATGCTTATGTGGCATGCTTGTGTGGCATTCATGCATGTTGAATTAATCTTATTAATTCAATAAGCTTATGTTATCATATTGAATTAATCTCATTAAATCAATAAGGTAACATATTGAATTAATCTCATTAAATCAATAAGCTAAAATTCTCATTAAGCTTAAAGTCCAAAAACCATTTTGTACTTAAGTTTATTCCCAAATTATTCTAGTCAAACTAGAATACACTAATTCTTCTAATTATCATGCTCTTTGTGTGTGACCCTATAGGCTTTCATAACGTTGGCAGTGGATCTAAACTCTTTTAGATACACAAGCAATGAGCGGCATCTAGCAATACATCATTGCTACCCAAGTTACGAAATAAGTCAAGATCCGACTAACCTTTCCGTGACTACTATAATGTATGACGGTGTCCTTCTATCCTTGATATCAGATTGACCAATGAGGCATAGACCGTGTCATCCTCGATCAATCTATGTGTTTCTTGATCCCTGAGTAAACTAACTCAAACAAATGAGCTCAATATCTCATATTGACTCATTCGAGCATGACCATGCGTTTTAGTAGTTCTACTCAATCAAGGGGCCCACAGATATCACTCCCGTCATATGGGAGGGATAGATCCCATCTACATCACTCACATCCCTCCGCATAATTTGTTATATACCCAGTAATCGCCTTTATGGTCCACCCTGTTACGGGTGACGTTTGACGATACCAAAGTACATAACTCCTTATGTAGGGAACCGTAGTGACTTCAGGTTCGAGGACTATTCATACCAATAGTCACATGAGAAAGTTTATGACACTCATATAACGATCCATGAAACTTTCTCATGGCGGGTCAGTTCAGTATATATTCTCTAATATATACCCATGTGTCAACTTGATATCATATATCCATGACTTGTGAGATCAAGTCATCAATCGACCTACATGCTAGTCTTTATGTATTAATATTGCCCTTGCATATTAATACTTGACTAGGAACATTTAGGAAAGTGTTCTCTACAGCCTCTCATAATCAATTCTGCCAATTGATGTGCTGTAGATAAGAACCTACTTTTCTAGGGCATTATTATATTTAATTTAGCTGGCACAAGCAAGATGTAAATATAATAACCAATCCTTTGCCTTTATTGAATATGATACAAAATGTTCCCTTTTCAACCATCACATGATTGGCTCTAGGGCTATAACTAACAATCTCCCACTAGCACTAGTACCAATCACTATGATATCTAATACCTAGTGACCTAGTGTGACCATCATGCTTCCTCTGTGCCAAAGCCTTGGTCAATGGATCTGCGATGTTAGCTTCTGTCGGTACTCTGCATATCCTCACATCTCCTCTATCGATGATCTCTCGAATGAGATGGAAGCGCCGCAGTATGTGTTTGGTCCGCTGATGTGATCGAGGTTCCTTAGCCTGTGTAATAGCCCCATTGTTGTCACAATAGAGGTCTATTGGATCTGTAATGCTAGGAACTACCCCAAGTTCACTGATGAACTTGCGGAGCCAAACAGCCTCCTTTCGCATCGAGAATAGCGACAATATACTCAACCACATTGTAGAATCAGCAACTGTGTTCTGCTTTGAACTCTTCCAGCTCACAGCTCCACCATTCAGGCAAAACACGTACCCCGATTGCGATCTATAGTCATCCTTGTCTGTTTGGAAGCTTGCATCACTGTAACCCTTTACAGCTAGCTCCTCATTGCCTCCAAATATCAGGAAATATTCTTTCGTTCTTCGTAAGTATTTAAGAATATTTTTGACTGCTATCCAGTGACTTTCACCTGGATCCGACTGGTATCTACTCGTCATGCTCAAAGCATACGAGACGTCAGGACGAGTACAAAGCATGGCGTACATGATAGACCCTATGGCAGATGCATAAGGGATCTTATCCATGCGATCTCTCTCCTCCTTAGAAGAGGGACATTGAGTCTTCGAAAGATTCACACCATGTGATAAAGGCAGAAATCCTTTCTTGGAATTTTGCATAGCAAAACGATCTAGCACTTTATCAATGTATGTACTCTGACTTAGGCCAAGTAATCTTTTAGATCTATCTCTATAGATCTTGATGCCTAGAATATAGGCAGCTTCACCTAAGTCTTTCATCGAGAATCAATTCCCCAACCACATCTTCACAGACTGGAGTGAGGGAATATCATTTCCGATGAGAAGTATGTCATCTACATACAAGACAAGAAATACAACTGTGCTCCCACTCTTTCTCTTGTAGACACAAGGTTCATCTTCATTCTTGATGAAACCAAACTCCTTGATTGCATCATCGAATCGAAGATTCCAGCTTCGAGAGGCTTGCTTTAGTCCATAAATGGACCTTTGCAGTTTGCATACCTTTCTAGGATGCTTTGGATCTTCAAAACCCTCAGGCTGTGTCATGTACACATCCTCGAGTAGCTTTCCATTCAGAAAAGCGGTTTTGACATCCATCTGCCAGATCTCATAATCGTGGTAGGCTGCAATAGCAAGTATGATCAGAATGGATTTAAGCATCACAACTGGTGAAAAGGTTTCATCATAGTCAATACCATGAATTTGTTTGAATCCTTTAGCCACCAATCTACCTTTATAGGTATGCTTATTACCATCCATGTCAGTCTTTACTTTAAAGACCCACTTACACCCAATGGGTTTTACCCCTTCAGGTGGATCAACCAAAGTCCATACTTGGTTAGTGTACATGGATTCCATTTCGGATCTCATGGCCTCTAGCCATTTCTCGGAATCTGGGCTCTTAGCTTCTTGATAGGATGTAGGCTCGTCAAGATCGACAAGCAATACGTCACCGTTGTCAGTCAAGAGAAAAGAATATCTCTCGGGTTGACGACGGATCCTATCAGATCTACGAAGAGGTTGGTCTACTTGAACAGGTGTTTGCTCCACAACTCTTTGGGCAACAATTTCCTCATCCACAACACTTTGTGGTTCCTGTTCATTTTCCATCGAAGCCTTAGTGTTATCGTCATCTTGAACTTCTTCAAGATGAATTTTACTCCCACTTGTTTTTCTAGAAATAAATTCTCTTTCTAGAAAGACAGTATTTCTGGCAACAAACACCTTGCCAAGTGTGGGATTGTAAAAGTAATATCCCTTAGTTTCCTTGGGATATCCTACAAAATAACACTTATCTGATTTGGGTCATAGTTTATTTGAGACTTGACGTCTAACATAAGCTTCACAACCCCAAATCTTTATAAAAGACATTTTGGGACTCTTCCCAGTCCATATCGTATATGGTGTCTTTTCTACGGCTTTTGATGGGACGCGATTAAGTGTGAAAGCGGCTGTCTCTAGAGCTAGTCCCCAAAAGGAAGTAGGTAGATCAGTCTGGCTCATCATTGATCGTACCATATCTAATAGAGTACGATTTCTCCTCTCAGATACACCATTCCATTGTGGTGTTCCAGGGGGAGTGAGTTGGGATATTATCCCACACTCGGCCAGTGATCACGAAACTCTTGACTAAGGTATTCACCACCTCGATCCGATCAAGTAGCTTAATCGCTTACCAAGTTGGTTTTGTACTTCATTCTTGAATGCTTTGAACTTTTCAAAGGATTCTGACTTATGTCTCATCAAATATAAGTAGCCAAATCTACTCATATCATCAGTGAAAGTAATAAAGTATTTATAGCCTCCTCTGGCTTCGACATTGAAAGGCCCACATATATCAGTATGTATGAGTCCTAACAAGTCTGTTGCTCTCTCGCCATGTCCACTAAATGGAGTTTTAGTCATCTTTCCTAAAAGGCAAGATTCGCATACCTCATATGATTCAAAATCAAATGAGTCCAATAATCCATCTTTATGGAGTTGGGATATGCGTTTTTCATTTATGTGACCTAGGCGACAGTGCCAGAGATATGTTTGGTTCAAATCATTCGATTTGAACCATTTGGTATTTACGTTATAAATTGGGTTTTCTAAATCTAGAACATAGAGACCATTCATAAGTGGTGCATTACAATAGAACATTTCATTCAAATAAATGGAACAACATTTGTCCTTTATTATAAAAGAAAAGTTTTTCTTGTCTAAACAAGATACAGAAATTATGTTCTTAGTTAATGTAGGTACATAAAGGCACTCCTCTAGTTCTAAGATAAGCCCAGTGGGCAAAGACAAAGAATATGTTCCTACAGCTACAGCAGCAACTTTTGCGCCATTGCCTACTCGTAGGTCCACTTCGCCTTTTGCCATTAGTCTACTATTTCTCAGTCCCTGCACATTAGTACAAATGTAAGATGCACATCCGGTATCTAATACCCATGTAGAAGAAATAGATAGATTAACTTCTATAACGTGTATACCTGAGGCAGAAGTCCCACTTCTTTTCTTCTTTACTTCCTCAAGGTAGACTTTGCAGTTCCGCTTCCA
This sequence comes from Wurfbainia villosa, assembly GCA_025175895.1. Classification (NCBI taxonomy): domain Eukaryota; kingdom Viridiplantae; phylum Streptophyta; class Magnoliopsida; order Zingiberales; family Zingiberaceae; genus Wurfbainia; species Wurfbainia villosa. The sequence continues at coordinate 27,318,997 of CM045992.1, read as the reverse complement.
GTGTCCACTCTCACCGCAATGGAAATAGTCCCCTTCCTTAGGTACTTTACCTTTTCCCTTTGAAGTGGATGAATTGGCTTTGCCTTTGGCTTGGGTCTTACCCTTGCCTTTGCGTTTACCTTTGCCCTTCTTGACCATTAGTACGTTACTAACTTTCTTGTTGAGATTCGGTTCAGCAGTTCTCAACATGCTGAGAATCTTAGGCAAAGGCTTATCAATTTCATTCATGTTATAATTCATGACGAATTGATTATATGCTTCCGGCAACGATTGCAGGATAACATCGGTTGTCAATTCTTGGCTCAGTGGAAAACCTAGTCTTTCAAGGTTCTCAACGTACCCAATCATTTTAAGTACGTGAGTTCCTACAGGTGTTCCTTCTTGCATCTTGCATGCAAAAAGAGCCTTAGACACTTCAAAACGCTCGTGCCTAGCTTGTCCTTGATATAGTTGTTTAAAATGCTCAACCATATCATAGGCATCCATGTTCTCATGTTGCTTCTGAAGCTCAGAGTTCATGGTGGCAAGCATAAGACATGACACATCTAATGCGTCATATTGATGCTTTTAATAAGCATCCTTTTCAGCACGAGTGGCCGCATGGGCGGGTGTTTCAGGGGTAGACTGCTCTAGGACATACAGTTTACGTTCTTGCTTGAGGATAATCCTCAAGTTCCTATACCAGTCTAGAAAGTTAGCTCCATTGAGCTTGTCTTTCTCAAGGACAGATCGCAAGTTGAGGGGGTGTGTCGTGTTAGATGACATGGTGATCTACTACAATAAAATGCAAAATTAAGTATCATACCTAAGTCATTTAATTAGGCCTTTAATTAAATGAGGCTCCCACTAAATTCTCATAGCTTTGATATGAGCTAATCATTGATGTAGGCAAATACATTTTGCTTACATCATTAGCTTCTATTTAGCTATAAATTTATATGGGATAAAGATCCACATCATAATTCGTCTTGAGTTAGCTTTGGCTAATCGCCCAAGACGTAGTATGATTAGGTAGGCAATCTTTTGCCAATTACATTTGATGTAACTCTTTAATAGCTTTGGTTAAGTTTAGATTAGTTTAGTGCTTATTCCTAAACCAGCTTCCAGGCTGTGGCGAGGCACAAAGGCCTTCTTGGATATCGGAGCAACGACCACTTCTAAGACAAAGCTGATGTTCGGAAATCACACAAAACTAATTTTAAAACTTATGTTCAAAGCTAATATATGCCTCTACTTTCTTAACTAATTAAGAAAAACTTAATTAAGTCTTAACCAAGTTTGATAGCGGGACATCACGATTGTCCACTCGCACTCTTCCAAGATAAAATGCATTGCTTTGCTTTGGCAAACCCAATAACAAATGATCGAGGAAGTAGTGAGTGCCAAACTTTGGTAGGCATATCGTATTTGACTTATTAAGATATAAACTTAAACATGCATCACATACAAGCTAAATTAACATGTATCACATACAAGTTAAACTAAGTGTGTCATGGTTATGGCCCTTATTCTACAATCTTCTCAAGCCAATGAAAAGATTGATTGGTCAACCTAGGGATAGCATCTTCTCCCAAGTGCTTCCTTTTGGTTGTCTTGTGTGTTGACTTCCTCCTTATAACGTCATCTTCCAATGGATCCTCCATCTTTATTTTGTATATTACAAAAGGAGAAATACTCGAGTTACATTCGAGTCTAAAACTAATTTTACAACAAGAATTTTAGGAGAAAGGCACGACACGCAGGCCGTATTAAGAATTACAACACACAATCACAAACCTTTTGGGACTAGGCCATAACCATGCACCATGTCAATTTTAACTTTTAAAAGACATCGGATATTTTATTATGTTTGAAAATTTGCTAATGCAATTATCAACTCATAATAAAATTCATCCTACTTCTATATCATATATAAAATAGAGAAAAACTATTTTTATACGATCTTTCGCAAGTGGCTCTGATACCACTGTAGGGAATTCTATATGCAAAATAGCATATGCGCAACGGAAAAATTAGGATCCCTTCCAAGTGATCCTTGCGAAAGAAAACCTCGTACAAAATAAGTTTCTCTAAAACCAAACCTATCTTATAGGAGAGGATTACCTTTGTTGCGTGCCCTTGTTAATCCCGCTTCTTCCTTTGATTTGTTGGATCTTTGAGCACGTTCAAATGTCCGTGCCTCTATACGTATCCACACGAGCAAGCTCTTGTCTCACAAAAGAAACTAGAAGAGCTCTCCTTTACTTCTTGCTAGAGAAGTCCCTAAAGGAGAGGAAGGTAGGGAAAAGAGAGAGGAAGAAGAAGACCACTTCTTCTTGCTAGCCTACACTCACAAAAACCACACAACTAAAGACACAACCAAAGCTTCCACCAAGCTCTCAAGCTTCACAACCCAAGGTTCACTTTGGCCGGCCACCCCATGGAGTCTTTTATAGGGTTGGAAAAAACCCTTTCACCTCCTCACATTCAATGCAATCAATTGCATTGAAACACAATCAAACAAGGAATTGGCTTCCTTGTTTGGCCGGCCACTTAAGGAGACAAAAACCACTTTGTCTCCTTCCACCTCATCTAGCTTAGGTGGCATGCTTATGTGGCATGCTTGTGTGGCATTCATGCATGTTGAATTAATCTTATTAATTCAATAAGCTTATGTTATCATATTGAATTAATCTCATTAAATCAATAAGGTAACATATTGAATTAATCTCATTAAATCAATAAGCTAAAATTCTCATTAAGCTTAAAGTCCAAAAACCATTTTGTACTTAAGTTTATTCCCAAATTATTCTAGTCAAACTAGAATACACTAATTCTTCTAATCATCATGCTCTTTGTGTGTGACCCTATAGGCTTTCATAACGTTGGCAGTGGATCTAAACTCTTTTAGATACACAAGCAATGAGCGGCATCTAGCAATACATCATTGCTACCCAAGTTACGAAATAAGTCAAGATCCGACTAACCTTTCCGTGACTACTATAATGTATGACCGTGTCCTTCTATCCTTGATATCAGATTGACCAATGAGGCATAGACCGTGTCATCCTCGATCAATCTATGTGTTTCTTGATCCCTGAGTAAACTAACTCAAACAAATGAGCTCAATATCTCATATTGACTCATTCGAGCATGACCATGCGTTTTAGTAGTTCTACTCAATCAAGGGGCCCACCGATATCACTCTCGTCATATGAGAGGGATAGATCCCATCTACATCACTCACATCCCTCCGCATAATTTGTTATATACCAGTAATCGCCTTTATGGTCCACCCTGTTACGGGTGACGTTTGACGATACCAAAGTACATAACTCCTTATGTAGGGAACCGTAGTGACTTCAGGTTCGAGGACTATTCATACCAATAGTCACATGAGAAAGTTTATGACACTCATATAACGATCCATGAAACTTTCTCATGGCGGGTCAGTTCAGTATATATTCTCTAATATATACCCATGTGTCAACTTGATATCATATATCCATGACTTGTGAGATCAAGTCATCAATCGACCTACATGCTAGTCTTTATGTATTAATATTGCCCTTGCATATTAATACTTGACTAGGAACATTTAGGAAAGTGTTCTCTACAGCCTCTCATAATCAATTCTGCCAATTGATGTGCTGTAGATAAGAACCTACTTTTCTAGGGCATTATTATATTTAATTTAGCTGGCACAAGCAAGATGTAAATATAATAACCAATCCTTTGCCTTTATTGAATATGATACAAAATGTTCCCTTTTCAACCATCACATGATTGGCTCTAGGGCTATAACTAACAATAATCCCATGGTAGAAAAGAATTCTTATAGAGTACTTACCTCTAGATTCTTTGAGATGTAGAATGAGTCCACCATGGAGCTCCATTTTGATGACCGAGGGAAGGCATCTATTGCTTTCATGATCATGTCCCAGTTCGAGAGCTTCTCCCCTACACTTGATAAACTGTTAATTATCTCTTTAAATCTAGAGTGCAGTGATAATAACTTTTCCCTCTTATCTAATTTAATATTATTGAGTTGGGAGCGGAGAAGGTCCCTTCTCGCTAGTTTGGATTCGGATGTGCCTTCATGAAGCTCTGCTAGCTTCTCCCACATCTCCATGGCACTAGCGCACTCTCCAATCTTATTGATTTCCTATTGAGGGAGCATGTTCTAGAGATGGTGCTTGGCTTTTGAATTTGCAAGGTGATCCTCTCTTTGCTTCTTAGTCCACCTTGATTTTTCGATTGGCTTCCCTTCTTCATCCCTAGGGATATCAAAACCAGTTTCCATAATAACCATAATATCAAAATCCATTTCAAAGAATACCTCCATACACTTTTTCCACCAAGCGAAGTCCCCTTCAAATTTTTAGCCCGATGTCGTAGATGGAAATCACTCATATCTTAATCGTCTACAAGAGTAATTAGCATAGCAGAAATGCTAAAACAAGACAATTAAAACAATACAAAAGAGTGAAGAAGAAGCTAATGCTAACACAATTATGTAACATGGTTCACGACCCTTGCCGCTAATCCACGAACGATTCATATGGTGAATCACTCCTCAACTCAATCCACTAGTCTCTCCTTTAGCCCAAAGCAAGGTGGAGGTAAACCTTCTTACACAATCTCTACCTCTTACAATAGATTTGAAGTAAGAACAAGAAGGAGGAGGAAAACACGTTCACAACACTTGGGAGTATGCATAGGAGTTAAGCATCAACCCCCCAAAGGCACCCAAGCCCTCTTTTTATAGAGAAGAGGGCTTTCTTTCTGTTGGGCATGCAGCAGTCAACTGCTGCATGTTATTAGTCGACTGCTACTCTAACTGTCGACTCCCAACGACTTATGACTTATCATCATCACCATCTAACGGTAAGCTTGGCAGTCGACTGCTACTATCAGTAGTCGACTACCATCCCTTGGTAGTCGGCTGATGGTGCAACAGTCGATTGCCAAACCCTACCAGTTGACTGTTGGGCTAGAAACCCTTCAGTCGAACACCAGTTGACATTCAGTCGACTCAGAGACTAGTGTCGGGTAAAATCTCAAACAATTACTTGTTTGAACATCCGACGGTTGGGTAAACCTCAAACAACCTGTTTGAGCATCCGACACTTCCATTCGTCGGGTAGAAACTGTAGGGGATCGGATGGCCGGCTAGAGGGGGGTGAAAAGCCCTCGTTCGTTGGATGTCGGTATTTGCTCGTCTACAAAACGTTAGCGCAAGCGGAATATACAAATATAAATAAAGACAAGCAAAATATAAACAAGCAATACAAACACCGAGATATAACGTGGTTCACGGCTACGCCGCTAATCCACGGTCCGATTCGTCCACGGTGAATCACTCCGCCAAAACCAATCACTATCGGTCTCTCCTTTGCACAAAGCTAGGTGGAGGTAACCTTTACAATCAAGATCACTCTTCTTACAATAGGATTGAAGTAAAGACAAGTAAGAAGAGTTTAGAGCTTGTGGGGCACTAGGAAGATTGTTTGGAACTTGAGCATTAGCCTCTCAAAGGCTCACACCCTCCCTTTTTATAGAGAGGGCTGTTTTCTTCCCGTTGGCCGCCATCCACGATCACGCCCATGGCTCATTGCCGTTACTAGAACGACCTCCGAACACGTCGGATGTCCGTTGTTGTCCAACGGAACTCTTAGCGATCGTGATGGACCTCACCCGGATCCATCGGCCGACCGTAGTCGATCGCCGCCGGAGCGGCTGGCAAAACCCTATTGACCACCGATCATTGCCGCCAGAGGTCGATCTTGGTCTTCGGCGATCGCTAACGTATGGCGGGCTGATCACGCCACAAACCACTCGTCAGATACCGGTCGAGCTACACTCGACTTCAGCGACTGCCATTCCATGGCAGTCGACTGGTGTCGGGAAAACCCATCCGACACTTGGCCAAATGGCCAAGTTTCACCTAAGAGCTACCCTCCCCGGGTTACAATCGCTCACTCTCATTTCTCGGAATCCTTCGCCTTCGAAGTTCTCTTCGTTCTCGGCCACGTCCCTCGGCAGCATCAGGCGCACGGCTCTGCAATGCTCCTTCGCGTCTCTTGCCTCGAAGTCTACTTCCTCCGGCTTCACTCCAAGCTTCTCGTCCGACGGTCCCTCGGATGTTCCAAGCGCACGGCTTCCGCAAAGCTATCCTTCACCGACTCAAGGCACGAGTCATGAGATGTGAAACTCGCCACGGCTCCATGTGCGAATTACTAAGTCCTGCACGACTTCAACGCACATATCAAATCAACATAACACACTAACTTAAACCCTTTGCCACACCATCAAAACCATATTACGGCAAGAGATTGCCCTAACAATCTCCCCCTTTTTGATGTGTGGCAATCCGTTTAAGTTAGGTAAAAACATTTGATATTAATTCTAAGGGTAAGAAAGCATGTAAAGATAAAAAAATTTTCTCCCCCTATCATATATTTCTCCCCCTTTTATAATTTAACTTAAACATAATATTTTCTCCCCCTTTGACACCATCAAAAAGATTATCACTAAGTTAGGAACCCATGGCATCAAGTCTAATGGAGGGAAAATATGACAAGTTATAAAATTGGGTACCACTTGTAAGTTTACAAACTGAAATCGGCCTTCAATGTTCTGATTTACAGGCCATCGATCATTATCGATGGCAATGACCGCACAAAAAGAGAATTTTCGATTTTTACGGATGAAATTCAGAAATGTATTAAAAATTCCAGAAAATTTGAAAAATCATGAAATTCGAGGAACATATTTCTCTTAAGTATATCTATCAAGGAAAAATAGTTTTTCATGAAAAATCATTATATTTTACAAGATTTGCCAAAAATCCAAAAGCTCTAAAAACCACTAGGTTTTTGATCATTCTAGTATCAAGTTAGCTACCTAGTTTTGCATCCAATTGTTTCAAAACATGAATACATGTATTTTCAGGTAAGAAATTGTTTTGAAAACATTAGAAATATCCAACCATGATCTTTGGGTAATATGTCTATTAATTAAACATAAGCCTTCCCCATGATTGGTCTATTATTGATATTTTGATACTCTAAATGACCATCTAAATGCCATAGGCATTAGTGGACATTTGTATCATCCTAATATCTCACCCATGCTAAGTTTGCAATCAAGTTATCCTATAGTGAGTGTGAGATATATCCTAGGGGGTATTTGTATATACTTAACCATCATATTCATGCAATTCTATCAAGGTTAAGTATCAATCTAACAACCTACATGATCATAATGACATATATGATTTAATTTCACATTATGATCATAAAATACATGTTTTCATCAAATTATAGCCATGCATTAGGTATTATATAATGATAATAACAAAGTTATCACCTAAAGCATGATTTGAACCTATTTTTCATGATAATGTGCCCAATATCAAAATCATAAATCATGATTACACATATACATAGCATTGCATTAATCATCATGATTTAAGCATTATTACCTATTTATGGGCACGTTATCATCACCCAACACTATCTAAAAATGTTGTCCCGTCATCCTAAGTCAACCAAAATATGATATAGGTCAAGTTCATATGGTTGACTACCCTAGGGGTTTTCTAACCCTTAAGGATGGATTTTGGAACCCAAAATAGATTTTTGCCTATGGGGTTCACTAGAAATTCTTTGGGGATCCATTTCTTAGCTATTACTTTGTTTTTGTCTTGTCCCCTAGCAATTAGGCATCTATAGGCCTTCTCATTTTTCTTCTCTTTATATCCTAGGCCTTTTTTGTTGAAGCTAGCCCTTTGGCTCCCTATGATCATATTCAAAGTGTTGGAGCCAATTGTGAATTTTTCTAGGGCTTTTGTTAAATAATCTACCTTTTCCCTTAATGCCCTATTTTCTTCTATGCATGCATCACTAACATCTAAAGGCACATAATTATCATGTGAGCATGCATCATCATGGCAAGAAGAGGTATCATTATTATTTAAGCATGCATTTTCTAATTTTTGTTCTAGGTCCTTAATTTGATCTAGCATGCTTTTGTTCTTCTTCTTAGCTCTAAATAAGTCCTTAGTTAAACTAGAAACCATGGAAACTATTTTCTTGGGGGTTAGATTTGTTACCATAGTCTCCATGTCCTCTTCTTCTTCGGATGATGAGGAGGATGATGATGTGGAGGAGGCTCCCCCTTCACTTGAGCTCTCTCCTCTTGTGCTTGATCCTTCATTTTCGGAGGAGGAGCAATCCAAGTCATCAAAGGCCATCAAGGCCAAATTGGCGACAAAGGCATTCTCCTCATCCGATGATGAGGAGGAGGATGAGGAAGGATCATCCCATGTCTTGGCCTTGAATGCTTTGGCCTTCCCTTTTTCTTTTGCTTTCTTCTCCTCTTCCTTTTTCTTCTTGCTCCCCTTTTTCTTCTTCTTTTCTTCCTTCTTTTTCTTTTCTTCTTTGCTTTTGTTTAGGAGGGGACAATTGTCCCTTATATGTCCTTCCCCTTGGCAATTATAGCATATGACCTTCCCCCTTGGTCTTCTATTCCTATCATTAGATTTATCAAATCTAAAATTCTTAAATACACGCCTCACCTTCCTTACCATGTAGGCTTCCTCGGTGCTATCCATGGAAGAGGAGGACGCTTCATCATCGGAGGAGGAGGGGACTTCCATCTTCTTCTTCCCCTTATTTGCTATCAAGGCTACTCCTCTTGAAGGTTGAATTCGTGGTTCTTCTTGTATTCCTTCAAGCCTTGTTTCATGGAGCTCCATTGTCGAGAAGAACTCCTCCAAGGTACTTACTTCCAAGTTCTTGGACATATAGAAGGAGTCCACCATGGAGCTCCACTTGGAGGACCGGGGAAAAGCATCTATAGCTTTCATGAGCATGTCCCGGTTTGATAGCTTCTCACCTACACTTGTTAGCCCAATTAAAATTTCCTTAAACCTAGAATGCAATGAAGTTACATTTTCTCCCTTTTCTAATTTTATGTTGGATAGTTGGGAGCGGAGGAGGTCTCTTCTTGCAAGCTTGGCCTCCGAGGTGCCTTCATGAAGCTCTACAAGCTTCTCCCACATCTCTTTGGCGCTAGTGCATTCACCGATCCGGTTGATCTCTTGTTGAGGGAGCACATTGAGAAGATGATGTTTTGCCTTTGAGTTTGCAAGGTGCTCCTCTCTTTGCTTCTTATTCCACCTTGACTTCTCTATTGGCTCACCCCTTTCATCCCTAGGCAACTCGAAACCATTTTCCATTATAAGCATAATATCGAAATCGGTTTCGAAGAATACCTCCATTCTCCTTTTCCACCAAGAGAATTCGCCGTCGAACTTCGGTGGGTGGATGTTGGAGCCGGCCATTTTAAATGTTGCTTGTTGTGGCGGTTAGTCCTCGACAAGCTTTCCTTGGCTCTGATACCACTTGTAGGGGATCGGATGGCCGGCTAGAGGGGGGTGAATAACCCTCGTTCGTTGGATGTCGGTATTTGCTCGTCTACAAAACGTTAGCGCAAGCGGAATATACAAATATAAATAAAGACAAGCAAAATATAAACAAGCAATACAAACACCGAGATATAACGTGGTTCACGGCTACGCCGCTAATCCACGGTCCGATTCGTCCACGGTGAATCACTCCGCCAAAACCAATCACTATCGGTCTCTCCTTTGCACAAAGCTAGGTGGAGGTAACCTTTACAATCAAGATCACTCTTCTTACAATAGGATTGAAGTAAAGACAAGTAAGAAGAGTTTAGAGCTTGTGGGGCACTAGGAAGATTGTTTGGAACTTGAGCATTAGCCTCTCAAAGGCTCACACCCTCCCTTTTTATAGAGATGATCGATGGACTCACCACGATCGGCTGACGTAGTCGATCGCCTGCCGCTACGAGCGGTTCTGCGGGCTAAAACCCTATTGACTACCGATCACGCTTTTCAAGAATGGATCATCGGCTGGTCTTGGCTACGATCGCTAACGATGGCAATCGATCACGCCACAAACCGAAAGTCAGATACCACGAGCTACACTGATTCGAGCGATCATCGCCATTCCATGGCGATCGTGTCTGAAAACCCATCCGACACTTGGCCAAATGGCCAAGTTTCACCTAAGAGCTACCCTCCCGAGTTACAATCGCCACTCTCATTTCTCGAATCCTTCGCCTGAAGTTCTCTTCGCTTCGACCACGCCCCTAAGGCAACATCAGCGCACGGCTCGCAATGCTCCTTCGTCTCTTGCCTCAAGTCTACTTCCTCCGCTTCACTCCAAGCTTCGTCCGGCGGTCCCTCGGATGCTCCAAGCGCACGGCTTCCGCAAAGCTATCCTTCACCGACTCAAGGCACGAGTCATGAGATGTGAAACTCGCCACGGCTCCATGTGCGAATTACTAAGTCCTGCACGACTTCAATGCACATATCAAATCAACATAACACACTAACTTAAACCCTTTGCCACACCATCAAAACCATATTACGGCAAGAGATTGCCCTAACAGAAACCTCAAACTCATGTTTGAGCATCCGACTTATCCAATTGTCAGGTAAAACCTCAAACACAAGTTTGGGCGTCCGACTTGTCGGGTAAAACCTCAAACCTAAGTCTGAGCTTTCGACACTTGACATAGCCATTCGGCCAAGTTCACCTTGCTGATCTACCCAGTCCCGGGTAACCATCACTCACTCTCAGCTCCCATGAAGTCCCTCACCTCGAAGCTCTCTTCGGCCTATGTCCCTCTGATGCACTAAGCCCTCGGCTCCTCTAGTGCCATCCTTCGTGTCTCGCCATGAAGTCTGCTTCCTCCAGCTTCACTTCATTTGCTCCTTGTCTACCGGTCCCTCGGATGCACCAAGCGCACGACTTTCGCAATGCCATCCTTTATCGACTCAAGGACCTAAGCCATGAGATGGTGAACTCGCCAATGCTTTATCAAGCTAACACATGTGTGATTCACTTAAGTCCTGCACAACTTAAACACACATATCAAATCTCATAAAAAATCTAACTTAAACCCTTTGCCACATACATCAAAACCAAACCATATTCGTTCAGTTACATGTGCTCATCATTTAGATTTTAGAGCCTCCACTTCCTCCCGACTCAGTAAACACCACAACTCTGAACACCGGGAGATCCTTCAGGCCTCCATTCTTGTCCTTTGGCAATCGAGTGTGGAATCCCTCTCGGATCCGGGAGCAACCTGCCATGGATGTCAGAGCTCTCACCAACATTCCTCCTCCTTCGCCACTTGAAGCCCTTTTCCCCTACGTCCGACTGAGGTTCCTCCTCCTCTTCAAGCTGAAGTTCCTACCTCCCTCTCTTAGACATGGGTCTTTTACAGGGTGACCTTACAATCTGACCCTGAAAAGGAGTCTTCTACTGACTCTTCTTAATAATATCCAACCTTTATAAATAAAGTGTTAATCGCTATAATTTTCAATTCCTACATCTATGAAAAAAGAGTATTGAGCTCATTGTGGCTGCTATAGTTACCCTGAACTTTTTTTCGCCGATTGACTTCGCTAATAACTAGCAATGAATTTGGGGGGCCCCTGCGAGAGAAAACACCTGGACTACAAATAAGCTTACTCTCACCAAATATTCGCTTCTCTTGCAGAATATGACTAGTCACTTCGTTATTATTGGATCCAACTACCCCTGTCACCGCCTGCACACCTTCCCCTCTTATTTGCCTTTACTCCTCTCATTTTCCAAGAGAGTTAATTAATACCCCTTTTCCTCTATAAAAAGCCTCCAGCGTTGCCTCTGGCCAACACATCCCCTTATTCTTCTACCTTCGCCAGTGCATTTCTCCCTTTTTCTACCTTTGCCAGTGCACTTCTACCTTCTTCTACCTTCACCATGGAAGACACATCGGAGCAAGGTAACAACTCTCTTTCTCTTGATAGTCGGATTGAAGAGCAACGCCATATAGAAGAGCTGGAAGAACAGGTCAGAGACTTGAAGAGGCACCTATAGTTAACCTCCACTCGTAACTACACCCTGTGCCAAGAGATGGCGGTAGCCCAAAGAGCCTTGTCAAAACATGTGTTCATGTGACAATTCTAACTCAGATAACTTTTCAACGCCATGTCTGGCGACCGACATGCCCCAGCAACACCTTCAGAGAAAATCATCCATAAAGCTCCTTAGTCCCCCTTAGGGCAAATTTCTGTTAGTCTCTTTAAAAAGTTGTACATGTAGTCCTTCTCTTCAGTAATAAAAACCTTATTTTAGCAAATCTACCTGTGTCTTTTCTTGTTGCATGCTTCTTCTTCTGAAATGAACAAAATATTTTCAGCACCATATATTAGAACCAAAGCTTGTCAACTCCAACATTAACTCATCAAATCAACTCCTCCCCCTGATAATGCTTCCACTAGACTTTCTGGCCATACAATGATAACAACCTGATATAAAGGCATGTTAGAAAGATAAAGATGACTAGATTCGGAACTCGGTCGAGTTACACTTCTTCATTAGTGTCTCCACTTTGAATCCCACTCCTCCGTTCCACCGTCACCCGAGGATAATAATAATACAGTTGAGTGAAGACTCAACTCTTTCGATCCACCATGACACGTGGATAATAATAATAATACAGTTCAGTGAAGACTCAGCTCTTTCGATCCACCACTACACGGGAATAATAATAATACAATTGAGTCAGTAATAATACAGTTAAGTGAAGGCTCAACCCTTCCAATCCGCCACCACACGGGGATAATAATAATATAGTTGAGTGAAGACTCAACTCTTTCGATCCGTCACCACACGGGGATAATAATAATATAGTTGAGTGAAGACTCAACTCTTCCGATCCGCCACTACACAGAGATAATAATAATACAGTTGAGTGAAGACTCAACTCTTCTGATCTGCCAACATACTGGGATAATAATAATATAGTTGAGTGAAGACTCAACTCTTCCGATCCGCCACCACATAGGGATAATAATAATACAATTGAGTGAAAACCCAACTCTTCCGATCCGCCACCACACGGGGATAATAATAACACAGTTGAGTGAAGACTCAACTCTTTCAATCCGCCACCACACGGGGATACTAATAACACAGTACAGTGAAGACTCAACTCTTCCGATCCTCCACCACATGAGGATAATAATAATATAGTTGAGTGAAGACTCAACTCTTTTAATCCTTCACCACACAGGGATAATAGCTTGGCTTAAAGGCAAGCTGAAATAATAGTGATGACTTAGCCCAGGGCTTCACCTAGTCGAGTCGGAATAATAATTTTTTACTCCGTCAGTCTTCATCAGTACATCTACCTTAAACCCAACTCTTCCATTCCGCCATCACACGAGGATAATAGCTTGGCTTAAAGGCAAGCTGAAATAATAGTGATGACTTGGCCCAGGGCTTCACCTGGTCAAGTTGGAATAATAATTTTTTACTATGCTACTCTTCATTAGTGTATCTACCTTGAACACAACTCCTCTGTTCTGCCATCACACGAGGATAATAGCTTGGCTTAAAGGTCAGCTGAAATAATAGTGACGACTTGATCCAGGGCTTCACTTGGTCAAATCGAAATAATTTTTTAGTCCTCCGCTCTTCCTCAATGTAACTACCTTAAACCCAACTCCTCCGTTCCACCACCATACGGGGATAATAGCTTGACTTTAAGGCAAGCTAAAATAATAGTGACAATCTGGCCCAAGGCTTCACTTGGTCAAGTCGGAATAATTTTTTTACTCCATTGCTCTTTATTAGTACATCTACTTTAAACCCAACTCCTCCATTCTGCCACCTCACGGGGATAATAGCTTGGCTTGGAGACATGCTAGAAAAATAGTGACGACCCATCCTAGGGCTTCTCCTGTTCAGGCGGGAATAATAATTTTTTACTCTGCCAATATTCATCAGTGCATTTGAGCCCAACTCCTCCATTCCACCACCACACGGGGATAATGGCTTCGGCTAGTACCGAGCCATAAAAGTTTGACGACCTGATTTAGGGCTTTGCCCCCTCAGGTTGGATAAATTTATTACTTCATCGTTCTTTAGAGGTGTACCTACCTTAAACCCTACACCTCCATTTTCTAATCGCATGGGGATGACGACTTCGACTAATTCCGAACCATAAAAAGTGTGATGACCTGATCTAAGGCTTCGCCCCATCAGATCGGAATAATTTTTTACTCCGTTGTTCTTCACAGGTGTATTTACCTTAAACCCTACTCCTCATTTCCGCAACCGCACGGGGATGACGACTTTGGCTAACACCGAGCCATAAAAAGTGTGAGGATCTGATCTAGTTGGTAATTGCTTCGGAGGCTCATTGGCTCCCATGTCCCAGGATTAAAATTTTCACTAATGAAAAAACTAATCCGAATGGGATAAGTTTCCTTAGCACAACCAATTCGTCGTCGTGCTAACAACTTGAGCGATTGCTTGAACAAACTAGTTGTTCAAGCGACACAACTCTTCTAGTTGGTTAGCCGCGGAAGAGACGATGGACGTATCGCCGGTTTTTGTGTTTGTCTTCGGGGTCCATGATTATACAAAATACATAAAAATTTAAACTAGTATAATCAACACATAATGAACATGCTAAGATCAGAAAAATAAAGTTGTAAAACTTTTATACCTCTCGATCTTCTACCGTATGTCCTATCCTCCTCGTGGACGTCGTGTGGGTGAAGATCCTCCACGAGTAGAAGCCTCCTAGATCACGTTCTTCTCTTCCTTGCTCGCTCCAAACAAAGAGAAGAACCAAACAAAACTCCTTCTCCTTTCTAGAACCGGCCACCAAACCAAGAAGCTTGATATAACCGCCGGCCAAGGAGTAGATGGTTGAGCGCCGGCCAACCTTTGTAACAATGTTGCCGCCAGCCACCAAGGAATGGGAGAAGCACCGACCACCAATGGATTGGAGAACCGCCGGCCACCAAGGAGAAAAGGAGGAGGAAGAGGGCCCGCCAAAGCAAGGAGGAATATGGAGTGAGCACCGGCCACCAAGGAGCAAAGGAGGAAACCCTAATCTCCTTCTTTGTTGCCGCCCAAACTACAAACCAAAACCCTAGCCGCCTAAACTCTTAAGAAGCAAAACCCTAATCCAAAAAACCATTCTTGCCGCCCAAGCCTTAGCCCCCTATTTATAGAATTGGACTTAAGCCTCCTTTAATCTCCACCGTCGGATCTAGGGATTTAATCTCCACCGTCGGATCTAGGGTTTTATCCCAACCGTCGGATCTAGGGTTTCATCCCAACCGTCGAATCTAGGGTTTCATCCCAACCGTCGGATCTAGGGTTTCTTGCCAACCTTCGGATCTAGGGATTTAATCCCAACCGTCGGATCTAGGGATTTAATCCCAACCGTCGGATCTAGGGTTTCATCCCAACCGTCGGATCTAGGGATTTAATCCCAACCGTTGGTTTTAGAGTTTTGTTTTACATCCTTGGATCTAGGGTTCTAGAGGATTATATTAGGCTACGATAGGGACCAAGAGGAGGAGTTGGATCTTCGCCACCCGATGGATCGGAACCACACAAACTTGATCCATCAATGATGTTCCATTCCACTAGAGGATCATCATTGAATTACCTCACCAACCCCCATAAATTAATATGGGCTCTATATATTATTTGTACATCCATCTCCCCGTGTTTAAGATATCGAATGTCCGTCAATTAATTGATTTACTAACCATCAATCAATTAACATCTAACTCCTTGAGTAGTACCACTCAACCTTATCATCATGTTGACTAAGTCAACCAACTGGGTTTACATGATGAACCATATGAGCTCCTCAAGGGGACATCATCCACCAATATATAGGACATGGTTTCCTCCTATAATCAACGGCACACCATATAAATTATATCATTTCCCAACTTACCGGGCATATTGATTTAATCCATCTAAATCTCACCCTTTGGTAAATCAAAGAAATAAATACTAAGTACATGTGCCCATTATTATATCGGGATTAAGAGCATGTACAACATAATATCTGAGGTCCGATTCAATTATGTAGTCAGCAATAAATTGAATCACCTCTATGTCGGTCCTGCTCAATACACCTAAGTGTACTAGTGTAACTCTATGTTCAAGACAAAACAATACCAAGCTACACTACAACCATGCCAATGGTTTGTCCAAAACCATCTTGGTTGTGAGCCTCTACTTATATTCTACAAGGGACTGATAACATGATCTTTTGTGCCACACCAAGCACCATGTTATCTACAATGTAAAATATTAGACAATATGCACACATATAATAAATATATAAAGTGCAAACAATGATCATGTAATTCTTATTTCAAAATAAAATGTTCATACAAAAAGAGCTAGGCTTTCAGTATACATTCCAACAATCTCTCACTTATACTAAAAGACTATGCTGTCATCACACTTCCATACATCTGATCCCCATGTCCTCCACATGCCTATTAAACGCTTTCGCTGGAAGGGCCTTAGTGAATGGATCCGCCAGGTTATCCTCTGATGCAATCTTGGCGACAGCTACTTCTCCTTGCTTTACGATCTCTCGTATAAGGTGGTACTTGCGCTCTATGTGTTTACTCGCCTTATGGGCTCGTGGTTCCTTCGAGTTTGCAACTGCACCACTATTATCACAATAAATTGTGATAGTTCTGGGCAAACCAGGAATCACATCCAAGTCCATTAAGAAGTTCCTGAGCCATACAGCTTCCTTGGCTGCCTCAGAGGCTGCCACATACTCATCTTCCATTGTAGAGTCCGCCATGCATTTCTGCTTGACACTCCTCCATACTATGGCTCCACCTCCAAAAGTAAACACAAACCCCGAGGTAGACTTACTGTTATCCCTATTTGATTGGAAATCTGAATCCGTGTAGCCCACATGGACTAATTGATCTGCCCGGTAAACCAGCATATAATCCTTAGTCCTTCTCAGGTACTTTAATATATGCTTTACCGCAGTCCAATGTCCTTGTCCAGGATTACTCTGATATCTGCTAACCATACCCACAGCAAAGCAGATATCTGGTCTCATACATAGCATAGCATACATGAGGCTTCCTACTGCCGAAACATAAGGAACCGCCTTCATGTCCTCTATCTCCTTTGATGTTTTGGGACACATCTCTTTAGATAAAGGAACTCCATGCCTAAAAGGTAGAAAACCTTTCTTGGAGTTATGCATGCTAAAACGAGCAAGGATAGTGTCAATGTATGAAGCTTGAGATAAGCACAACATCCTTTTCTTGCGATCCCATATTACTTTGATCCCAAGGATGTGTCCCACTTCTCCCAAGTCCTTCATGTCAAACTGTTTGGACAACCATACCCTTACGTCTGATAACACTTTGATATTGTTGCCAACTAACAAAATGTCATCTACGTACAATACAAGAAATACCACTACGTTTCCGTCACATCTCTTGTATACACAAGGCTCATCCGGACTTTGAATAAATCCATATGACTGGATTACCTCATCAAAGCGGATGTTCCAAGATCTAGAAGTTGCTTCAATCCATAAATAGACCGATTAAGCTTACATACAAGATGCTCTTTGCCTTTAGCAATGAATCCCTTTGGTTGCCGCATATAGATGTTCTCCGCAAGACTTCCGTTAAGGAAAGCTGTCTTGACATCCATCTGCCAAATCTCATAATCCATATGAGCAGCTATAGATAAGAGAATACGGATAGACTTAACCATAGCTACCGACGAAAAGGTCTCCTCATAATCGATACCCTCTTTCTGAGTATACCCTTTCGCAACAAGCCTAGCTTTGAAGGTCTCAACCTTCCCGTCAACTCCTCTCTTTCTCTTGTTGATCCACTTGCATCCAATGGCATTTATACCATCGGGTGGCTCTACTAGCTCCCAGACCTGATTAGAATCCATAAATTCTATCTCTGAATTCATTTCTCTTTGCCAAGATACCGCATCTCTATCTTGGAGTGCCTCATCATATGTCCAGGGATCAGGTTCATATTCACCAGGGACTAAGTCCGAAGACTCTCCCAAAAACATGAATCTCTCGGGTTGTCTAACAACCCTCCCACTACGACAAGGTGTCTCCTGTGTATGCTCTGTGACACGCGGTGCAGTGACTTGAGGTATGTCCTCTTGTACCGATGGTACTGAAGTCGGGACTTCCCCTGTCAACTCCTCAAGAACAATCCTACTCGTGGGATCATCTAGAAATCTGGCATTCGTACTCACGATCACCTTCTGATCTCTAGGACTATAGAACAAACCACCCTTCGTTCCCTTAGGGTAGCCAACAAACAAGCGTACTTCTGTATGAGATTCCAACTTACCAGCATCTCCCTTCAGCACATGTGCTGGACTACCCCAAATCCGAATATGTCTTAGACTAGGCTTTCACCCAGTCCACAATTCTGTGGGAGTAGAGGGTACTGACTTAGATGGAACCAAGTTCAGAATGTGTGCTGCCATTTCCAGACCAAACCCCCAGAACGAATCAGGTAACTCAGAATAACTCATCATCGATCTGACCATCTCCATAAGAGTCCTATTCCTTCGCTCCGCCACACCATTCTGCTGAGGTGTGCCAGGTGCAGACAATTGGGATTGAATCCCAGATTCTAATAAGTAACTCCTAAACTCTCCCAAGAGGTACTCACCACCACGATCAGATCGTAGTGTCTTGATACTTTTACCTTGACGGTTCTCCACATCAGCCTTGAATTCTTTGAACCCGTCAAAGCATTTAGACTTGCGGCACATCAAGTAAATGTATCCATACCTTGAATAATAATCTATAAAAGAGACGAAGTATTCAAAGCCACCTCTTGCTTGGATAGACATAGGACCGCACAGATCAGAATGAACCAATTCTAACACATCTTTGGCTCTATACCCCTTGGCCTTGAAAGACCTCTTGGTCATTTTACCTTCCAAGCAAGATTCGCAGGTTGGGAGATCCTCCACCACTAATGAACCCAAAGGTCCATCAGCTATCAACCTTTGAATTCTACTCAGGTTAATATGACCAAGCCTTAGATGCCAAAGATACGTCTGGTTCATTTTCGAAGGTTTTATGCTCTTATTAGACTTAGAAGATGAGTTATTTACTTCTATATGCATCGTGGGAGTTTTCGGTTCAAGAGTATACAAATTGCCAACCAATGTACCAGAACAGATAATCTCCCTATTCCTTTTTATAACCACTTTGTCATTAAAAGAAACAGAATATCCATCCATAAATAATTTAGAAACTGAAATTAGATTCTTTCTAAAAGTAGGTACATAAAGACAATTTCTCAAAACCAAAACTTTATTCCTATCAAAAGATAAATAAACGTCTCCCACTGCAATAGCCGCCACCTTTGAAGCATTGCCCATGAAAACGGTAATCTCTCCCTCAGCTAGTCGTCGGGTTTCCTGGAACCCTTGCAAAGTATTGCAAACATGATCAGTGGCTCCTGTATCTACACACCAGGCACTGGTAGATAACACCGCTAAACATGTTTCAACAACTAAATAAGAAGATATACCTTTGTTCTTTCGGCGAGGACAGTCCGCCTTCCAATGTACAGTCTGCTTGCAAGTGAAGCACTTGCCTTTCGGCTTCTTCACTCCAGCCTGAGGTCCCACTGCCACTTTCTTTACTCCACCTTGCTTCTTCTTCTTCTTACCTTTCGGTTTAGAAGAAGAGACCTTCTGAGCAACCATAGCTTGAGCGCTTTGACGAAAAAGCCCCTCTGCCGCCTGGAGTTCTGTCAAAAGCTCCGCCAACGAATACAACCTCTTGTTCATGTTGTAGTTGAGGCGGAACTGCTCAAAACTCCTAGGCAGAGACTGGAGAATGATATCGACCTGGGTTTCCCCATCGATCTCAGCTCCGAGGACTTCCATCTCATTAAGATGAGCCATCATCTTGAGAACATGATGTTGGCAATGTGCTAATCCTTGGAGGCTCATCGGCTCCCATGTCCCCGGATTAAAATTTTCATTAATGAAAACTAATTCGGATGGGATGAGTTTCCTAAGCACAATCAATTCATCGTCGTGCCAACGACTCGAGCGATCGCTTGAACAAACTTGTTGTTCAAGCAATCAACTCTTCTAGTCGGTTAGCTGCGGAAGAGACGACGGACGGATCGCCGATTTTTGTGTTTCTTATCGGGGTCCATGATTATACAAATACATGCAAATGTAAACTAGTATAATCAACATATACTAACATAAAGAACATAAGCTAGCATATCAATAAGAACATGCAAAGAACAATAATAAAAGTTATAAAACTTTTATACCTCTTGATCTTCTATCGTATGTCCTAACCTCCTTGTAGACTTCGTGTAGACGAAGATCCTCCACAAGTTGAAGCATCCTAGATCTTCTTCAATCCAAAGAAAGAAGAACTCTCTTTCCCTTCTTGCTTGAGCCAACCACCAATCCACAAAGGATTGATGCCGCCGGCCCCAAGAATAGAGAGAACATAATGGAAACAACCAAGGAACCTAACTAGGGACAAACCCTAGTTTTGGTGCCGCCGGCCAAGATTGAGTGAAGAGGAGAAGCGGAATTCGGTTGAGCCCCGACCAAGGTAGAAGGAATAGAGATAGGTCCCGGCAACACCTTAGGAAGAAGAAGAGAACTTCTTCCATAGTTGCCGCCCACTCCAACTCCCAAACCTAGGCCGCCCAACCCAAAAGAGCCAAACCCTAATCCAATTAGGGTTTCCTCCTTAGGGTTTCTTGCCACCCAACCATGGTGGAAGGAGGAGATCTAGAACCGGCCACCTTCCCTAGGAAGAAGAAGAACTCTTCCATAAGTTGCCGCCCACTCTCCTTCCAAACCTTGGTCGCCCAACCCAAAAGGAGCCAAACCCTAATTAGGGTTTCCTTCTTAGGGTTTCTTGCCGCCCAAGCCATCCAACTCCATCAAAAGGAGAAGCATGGGCACCGGCCAAACCATGGAGGAAGGAGGAAGAAGGGTGCCAGCCACCATTGGGAAGAAGAAGAAGAAGCTCCCTCTCCTTTTGTGGCCACCCAAAAACCCTAGCTCTTCCACTTTCTTGCCGCCCAAGCCAAAGCCCCTCAATTAGGTTTTCCTTGTTCCATCCTCTTGCCGCCCAACTTAAGCCTATATATATATAGAGTTAGGTTTAGGCCTTGGTTTAATCTCCACCGTCGGTTCTAGGGTTTTAATCTCAACCGTCGGATTTAGATATTTAATCTCAACCGTCGGTTCTAGGGTTTTAATCCCAACCGTCGGATCTCGAGATTTAATCTCTACCGTCGGTTCTAGGGATTTAATCCCAACCGTCGGATCTAGAGATTTAATCTCAACCGTCGGTTCTAGGGATTTAATCCCAACCGTCGGATCTAGAGATTTAATCTCCACCGTCGGTTCTAGGGATTTAATCCCAACCTCCGGACCTAGAGATTTATTTTCCATCATTTGATCTAGAGTTTATGAGGTTTATATTAGGCTACGATAGGGACCATGAGGAGGAGTTGGGTCTTGGCCACCCGATGGATCGGAACCACACAAATTTGATCCATCAATGATGTTCCATTCTACTAGAGGATCATCATCGAACTACCTCACCAACCCCCATAAATTAATATGGGATCCATATATTATTTGTACATCCATCTCCCCGTGTTTAAGATATCGAATGTCCGTCAATTAATTGATTTACTGACCATCAATTAATTAACATCTAACTCCTCAAGTAGTACCACTCAACCTTATCATCATGTTGACTAAGTCAACCTGCAGGGTTTACATGATGAACCTTATGAGCTCCTCAAGGGGACATCATCAACCTAATATATAGGACACGAATTCCTCCTATAATCAACGACACACCATGTAACTTACCGGGCATATTGATTTAATCCATAGAAATCTCACCCTCTGGTAAATCAAAGAAATAAATACTAAGTACATGTGCCCGTTATTATATCTGGATTAAGAGCATGTACAACATAATATCCAAGGTCCGATTCAATTATATAGTCAGCAATAAATTGAATCACCTCTATGTCGGTCCTACTCAATACACCATAGTGTACTAGTGTAACTCTATGTTCAAGATAAAACAATTCCAAGCTACACTACAACCATACCAATGGTTTGTCCAAAACCATCTTGGTTGTGAGCCTCTACTTATACTCTACAAGGGACTAATAACATGATCTTCTTTGCCACACCCAAGCACCATGTTATCTACAATGTAAAGTATTAGACAATATGCACATATATAAATATAAAGTGCAAACAATGATCATGTGATTCTTATTTCAAAATAAAGATGTTCATACAAAAGAGCTAGGCTTTCAGTATACATCCCAACAATCTCCCAGTTATACTTAAAGACTACGCTGTCCTCATGCTGCCATACATCTGATTCCCCTTCGCTCCACATGCCTATCAAAGCTCTCGCCAGAAGGGCCTTAGTGAAAGGGTCTACCAGGTCATCCTCTGATGCAATCTAGGTGACAGCAACTTCTATCCGAGTTTACTAGCCTTTTGGGCTCGTGGTTCCTTCGAGTTTGCAACTGCACCATTATTATCACAATAAATTGTGATTTTTCTGGGCAAACTAGGAATCACATCCAAGTCCATCAGGAAGTTCCTGAGCCACCCAGCTTCTTTGGCCACCTAATAGGCTGCCACATACTCAGCTTCCATGGTGGAGTCCGCCACGCATTTCTGCTGGACACTCCTCCATACAATGGCTCCACCTCCTAAAGTAAATACAAAACCTGAGGTAGATTTACTGTTATCCCTATATGATTGGAAATCGAAATCTATGTAATCCACAGGGAGTAATTGGTCTGCCCGGTAAACTAGCATATATTCCCTAGTCCTTCTCAGGCACTACAATATATGCTTTACCGCAGTCCAATGTCCCTGTCCTGGATTACTCTGATATCTGCTGACCATGCCCATGGCATAGCAGATATCGGGTCTCGTACATAGCATCGTATACATGAGGATTCCTACTACTGAAGCATAAAGAACCGCCTTCATCTCCTCTATCTCCTCAGATGATCTAGGACACATCTCCTTAGATAAAGGAACTCCATGCCTGAAAGGTAGAATACCTTTCTTGGAGTTTTGCATGATAAGATGATCCATAATCGTGTTTATGTATGAAGCTTGGGATAAGCACAACATCCTTTTCCAGCGATCCCTCGATCCCAAGGATGTGTCTCACCTCTCCCAAGTCCTTCATATCAAACTCATTGGACAACCATACCCTTACGTCTGATAACACTTCGATGTTGTCGCCAACCACCAAAATGTCATCTACGTATAGTACAAGAAATACCACTACGTTTTCATCACATCTCTTGTATACACAAGACTCATCTGAACTTTGAATAAATCCATAAGTCTGGATTTACCTCATCAAAGTGGATGTTCCAAGACCTCGAAGCTTGTTTCAATCCATAAATGGACCGATTAAGCTTACATACAAGATGCTCTTTGCCCTTAGCAATGAATCCCTCTGGTTGCTTCATATAGATGTTCTCCTCAAGACTTCCATTAAGGAAAGCTGTCTTGACATCCATCTATCACACCTCATAATCCATATGAGCTGCTATGCATAAGAGCTCCGAGACCTGATTTGAATCCATAGATTCAATCTCAGTATTCATTGCACTTTGCAAAGATGCTGCATCTTTATCTTGGATTGCCTCATCATATGTCCAGGGATCAGGTTCATGTTTTCCAGGGAC
This sequence comes from Wurfbainia villosa, assembly GCA_025175895.1. Classification (NCBI taxonomy): domain Eukaryota; kingdom Viridiplantae; phylum Streptophyta; class Magnoliopsida; order Zingiberales; family Zingiberaceae; genus Wurfbainia; species Wurfbainia villosa. Next base: position 27,295,335 of record CM045992.1, on the reverse strand, counting down.
CAAATCGGAAGATTCTCCCAAGAACATGAATCTATTAGGCTGTCTCACAACCCTCCCACTACGATGAGGTATCACCTGTGTATTCTCTATGACACGCGGTGCAGTGACATGTGGTATATCCTCTAGTACCGGTGGTACTAAAGTCGAGACTTCCCCTGTCAACTCCTCAAGAACAATCCTACTCGTGGGCTTGTGGTTCATCACATAGTCCTCCTCTAGAAATATGGCATTTGTACTAACGATCACCCTCTGATCTCTAGGACTATAAAACAAACCACCCTTTGTTCCCCTGGGATAGTCAACGAACATGCGTACTTCTGTACGAGGTTCCAACTTACCAGTATCTGCCTTCAGCACATGTGCTGAACTCCCATATTTGAATATGTCTTAGACTAGGCTTTCGCCCAGTCCACAACTCTGTGGGAGTAGAAGGCACTGATTTAGATGGAACCAATTTCAGAATGTACACCGCCGTATCTAGAGCATATCCCCAGAACGAATCTTCCAAGTCAGAATAACTCATCATCGATCTAACCATCTCCATAAGAGTCCTATTCCTTCGCTCTGCTACACTATTCTGCTGGGGTGTGCCAGGTGCAGTCAATTGGGATTGAATCCCAGCCTCTGATAAGTAGTTCCTAAACTCTCCCAAGAGGTACTCACCACTACGATCAGATCGTAGTGCCATCTTGAATAATTGTCTATGAAAAAGATGAAATATTCAAAACTACCTCTTGTCTGGATAGACATAGGACTATACGAATCAGAATGAACCAATTCCAACACATCTTTGTATCTATACCCCTTGGCCTTGAGAGGCCTCTTGGTCATCTTACCCTCCACGCAAGATTCACAGGTTGGGAGATCCTCCACCACTAATGAACCCAAAGGTCCATCATCTATCAACCCATTGAATTCTGCTTAGGTTAATGTGACCAAGCCTAAGATGCCAAAAGATATGTATGGTTCATTTTTGAAGGTTCTTTTCTCTTATTGGAATTAGAAGATGAGTTAAAAACTTCTATTTGCACCGTGGGAGCTTGTGGTTCAAGTTATAAATTTTCTATCTATGTACCTGAATAGATAATGTCCCTATTCCTTTTATAACAAATCTGTCATTAAAAGAAATAGATTATCCATCCAAGAACAATTTAGAAACCGAAATCAATTCTTTCTAAATAAGGGTACATAAAGGAAATTCTTAAGAACCAAAAACTTTATTTTTCTCAAAAGATAAATAAAACATCTTCCACTGCAATAGCCACCATCTTCATGGCATTGCCCAAGTAAATGGTAATATCCCCTTTAGCTAGTCGTCGGGTTTCCTGGAACCCCTGCAAAGTATTGCAGACATGATTAGTGGCTCTCGTATCTACACACCAGGTACCGATAGATAAGACCGCTAACCATGTTACAATGACTAGACCAAAGGATATACATTTGTTCTTGCTTCGGATTGGGATAATCCTTCTTCTTATGTCCAGTCTGCTTGCAAGTGAAGTACTTGCCTTTCGGCTTCTTCACTCCTCCCTGTGATCCTCCCACCACCTTTGCTCCACCTTGTTTCTCCTTCTTCTAGCCTTTCGGCTTAGAAGTAGAAACCTTTTTGAGCAACCATGGCTTGAGGACACTCTTTGAAGAGTGTATACTTGTACTTCTTAGCAAATAAAACAACATCTAGATTCTTTTGCAATCAACATTATTTGGGGACAGTAAGTTTATTTCCTTTAGTATCACAATAAGTGGACTGAAAGTCATTTTGAAAATCCTAAGAATCACAATGATCAAAACTTTATATTTCAAATATTATTGATTCCTCAAACCAATAAAATTCCAAAATCAACCAACACCTCAAAACACCGAGAATATCGCATGCCACTCTGTGTGGACGTATACGAATTCTTCATTTGTAAGAGGAGGTTTTACCCATTAATTTATTATCTTGTCAACCTTAATTTTTGACAAATAAAATTAATAGTTGGTTCCTCTTTGGCCCTACAAATAAAAGCAGTGACTCCTATGGGGAGGATACTTTTATTTGCATCTAAGTGTACACCATTACACGATACTAAGTGAATTATTAGGCTACGATAGGGACCATAAGGAGGAGTTGGGTCTTGGCCACCCGATGGATCGGAACCACACAAACTTGATCCATCAATGATGTTCCATTCCACTAGAGGATCATCATTGAACTACCTCACCAACCCCCATAAATTAATATGGGCTCCATATATTATTTGTACATTAATCTCCCCGTGTTTAAGATATCGAATGTTCGTCAATTAATTGATTTACTGACCATCAATTAATTAACATCTAATTCCTCGAGTAGTACCACTCAACCTTATCATCATGTTGACTTAGTCAACCAGCTGGGTTTACATGATGAACCTTATGAGCTCCTCAAGGGGACATCATCAACCTAATATATAGGACACGGTTTCCTCCTATAATCAACGACACACCATGTAAATAATATTATTTCCCAACTTACCGGGCATATTGATTTAATCCATCTAAATCTCACCCACTGGTAAATTAAAGAAATAAATACTAAGTACATGTGCCCGTTATTATATCGGGATTAAGAGCATGTACAACATAATATCCGAGGTCCGATTCAATTATGTAGTCAGTACTAAATTGAATCACCTCTATGTCGGTCCTGCTCAATACACCTAAGTGTACTAGTGTAACTCTATGTTCAAGATAAAACAATACCAAGCTACACTACAACCATGCCAATGGTTTGTCCAAAACCATCTTGGTTGTGAGCCTTTACTTATATCTTACAAGGTACTGATAACATGATCTTCATACACACAAGCACCATGTTATCTACAATGTAAGATATTAGACAATATGCACACATATATAATGAATATATAAAATGCAAACAATGATCATGTGATTCTTATTTCAAAATAAAATGTTCATACAAAAAGAGCTAGGCTTTCAGTATACATTCTAACAATCTCCCACTTATACTAAAAGACTAAGCTGTCATCACAGTGCCATACATCTGATCCCCATGTCCTCCACATGCCTATCAAACGCTTTCGCTGGAAGGGCCTTAGTGAATGGATCCGTCAGGTTATCCTCTGTTACAATCTTGGCGACAGCAACTTCTCCTCTCTTTACGATCTCTCGTATGAGGTGGTACTTGCGCTCTATGTGTTTACTCGCCTTATGGGCTCGTGGTTCCTTCGAGTTTGCAACTGCACCACTATTATCACAATAAATTGTGATAGATCTGGGCAAACCAGGAATCACATCCAAGTCCATCAAGAAGTTCTGAGCCCCTTGGCCGCCTCAGGTCGCCACATACTTTCCATGGTAGAGTCCGCCACGCATTTACGCTTGACACTCCTCCATACTATGGCTCCACCTCCAAAAGTAAACACAAACCCCGAGGTAGACTTACTCTTTGTCCCTATCCGATTAGAAATCCAAATCTGTAACCCACGAGGACTAATTGATCCGCCAGAAACCAAAGATATAATCCCTAGTCCTTCTCGTACTTCAATATATGCTTTACCGCACCCAATGTCCTCGAGATTACTCTGATATCTGCTAACCATGCCCACGACAAAGCAGATATCCGGTCTCGTACATAGCATAGCATACATAAGCTTCCTACTGCCGAAGCATAAGGAACCGCCTTCATGTCCTCTATCTCCTTTGATGTTTTGGGACACATCTCTTTAGATAAAGGAACTCCATGCCTAAAAGGTAGAAAACCCTTCTTGGAGTTCTGCATGCTAAAACGAGCAAGGATAGTGTCAATGTATGAAGCTTGAGACAAGCACAACATCCTTTTCTTGCGATCCCTTATAACTTTGATCCCAAGGATGTGTCCCACTTCTCCCAAGTCCTTCATGTCAAACTATTTGGACAACTATACCCTTACGTCTGATAACACTTTGATATTGTTGCCAACTAACAAAATGTCATCTACGTATAGTACAAGAAACACCACTACGTTTCCGTCACATCTCTTGTATACACAAGGCTCATCCGGACTTTGAATAAATCCATATGACTGGATTACCTCATCAAAGAGGATGTTCCAAGATCTAGAAGCTTGCTTCAATCCATAAATGGATCGATTAAGCTTACATAGAAGATGCTCTTTGCCTTTAGCAATGAATCCCTCTGGTTGCCGCATATAGATGTTCTCCTCAAGACTTCCGTTAAGGAAAGCTGTCTTGACATCCATCTGCCATATCTCATAATCCATATGAGCAGCTATAGATAAGAGAATCCGGATAGACTTAAGCATAGCTACCGGCGAAAAGTTCTCCTCATAATGGATACCCTCTTTCTGAGTATACCCTTTCGCTACAAGCCTAGCTTTGAAGGTCTCAACCTTCCCGTCTACTCCTCTCTTTTTCTTGTAGATCCACTTGCATCCAATGGTTTTTACACCATCGGGTGGGTCTACTAGCTCCCAGACCTGATTAGAATCCATAGATTCTATCTCTGAATTCATCGCTCTTTGCCAAGATACTGCATCTCTATCTTGGATTGCCTCGTCATATGTCCAGGGATCAGGTTCATGTTCACCAGGGACCAAGTCCGAAGACTCTCCCAAAAACATGAATCTGTCGGGTTGTCTAACAACCCTCCCACTACGACGAGGTGCCTCCTGTGTATGCTCTGTGACACGCGGTGCAGTGACTTATGGTGTCTCCTCTTGTACCTGTGGTACTGAAGTCGGGACTTCCCCTGTCAGTTCCTCAAGAACAATCCTACTCGTGGGCTTGTGGTTCATCACATAGTCCTCCTCTAGAAATTTGGCATTCGTACTCACGATCACCTTCTGATCTCTAGGACTATAGAATAAACCACCCTTCGTTCCCTTAGGGTAGCCAACAAACAAGCGCACTTCTGTACGAGATTCCAACTTACCAAAGATCTCCATTCAAAGACATGTCCGGACTACCCCAAATCGAATATGTCTTAGACTAGGCTTTGATCCACAACTCTGTGGGAGTAGAGGGTACTCGACTTAGATGGAACCAAGTTCGAATGTAATGTGTCGTTTCAGAGCAAACCCCGTAACGAATCGTAACTCATAATAACTCATCATAGATCTGACCATCTCCATAAGAGTCCTATTCCTTCGCTCCGCCACACCATTCTGCTGGGGTGTGCCAGGTGCAGACAATTGGGATTGAATCCCAGCCTCTGATAAGTAACTCCTATACTCTCCCAAGGGGTACTCGCCACCACGATCAGATCGTAATGTCTTGATACTTTTACCTTGACGGTTCTCCACATCAGCCTTGAATTCTTTGAACCTGTCAAAGCATTCAGACTTGCGGCGCATCAAGTAAATGTATCCATATCTTGAATAATCGTCTATAAAAGAGACGAAATATTCAAAACCACCTCTTGCCTGGATAGACATAGGACCGCACAAATCAGAATGAACCAGTTCTAACACATCTTTGGCTCTATACCCCTTGGCCTTAAAAGGCCTCTTGGTCATTTTACCTTCCAAGCAAGATTCGCAGGTTGGGAGATCCTCCACCACTAATGAACCCAAAGGTCCATCAGCTATCAACCTTTGAATTCTACTTAGGTTAATATGACCAAGCCTCAGATGCCAGAGATATGTTTGGTTCATTTGCGAAGGTTCTTTTCTCTTATTAGATTTAGAAGATGAGTTATTCACTTCTATATGCATCGTGGGAGCTTTTGGTTCAAGAGTATACAAATTGCCAACCAATGTACCTGAATAGATAATCTCACTATTTCTTTTTATAACAACTCTGTCATTAAAAGAAATAGAATATCCATCCATAAACAATTTAGAAACCGAAATCAAATTCTTTCTAAATGTAGGTACATAAAGACAATTTCTCAAAACCAAAACTTTATTTCTATCAAACGATAAATAAATGTCTCCCACTGCAATAGCCGCTACCTTAGTAGCATTGCCCATGTAGACGGTAATCTCTCCCTCAGCTAGTTGTCGAGTTTCCTGGAACCCCTGCAAAGAATTGCAGACATGATCAGTGGCTCCCGTATCTACACACCAGGTACCGTTAGATAACACCACTAAACATGTTTCAACAACTAAGGCAGAAGATATACCTTTGTTCTTCTTTAGGTTGGGGAAGTCTTTCTTCCCATGTCCAGTCTGTCTACAAGTGAAGCACTTGCCTTTCGGCCTCTTCACTCCCTGAGATCCTCCCACCACCTTTGCTCTACCTTGTTTCTTCTTCTTCTTGCCTTTCGGCTTAGAAGTAGAAACCTTCTGAGCAACCATGGCTTCCTGCCTAAGAGCTCGATTCTGGTATCCGAAAAGTTCCTTTTCGCCAGAATCATCTGTAGGCCTAGGAGGACACTCATCGACAGTTAAGACACTATCCATATTTCTTTTCCAATCATTATTGTTTGGGGACAGTAAGTTTGTTTCCTTTAGTACCAAAGTAAGTGGATTTAAAGCCATTTGAAAATCCTAAGAATCACAATGATCAAAATATTAGATTTCAAATATTATTGATTCCTCAAAATAATAAAATTTCGAAATCATCCAACACCTCAAAACACCGAGAATATCGCATGCCACGATAGTGTGGACGTATACGAATTCTACATTTGTAAGAGGAGGTTTTACCCATTAATTTTATTATCTTGTCAACCTTACTTTTTGACAAATAAAATTAATAGTTGGTTCCTCTTTAGCCCTACAAATAAAAGCAGTGACTCCGAGGGGGAGGATACTTTTTATTTGCATCTAAGTGTGCACCATTACACGATACTAAGGGAATTATTTCGGATTATGTGCCTTACCGATGGGGAAGTACACACGCTCCTAGATAATTTCCTATAACCATTATTTGACCTAGTGATCCGCAAACAAACCCATCCGATGGGGAGGAAGGCACTCAGAGCCAACGCGCAAGTTTGTTGCATCACACGTCAAATTGTAATGGAGGCCGCGGGAATTAATTAAAATGTCCCTCTCCCACTTAGTAAATTGCAATCGAGGAATTTTAAAACAAACACAACATGCATATAAAACATATAAGCAATAAATATGGAAAAATCAGAATTTTTCCAACTATTATGGCATTGTTCTCCAATACGCATCCCGTCGTGTCGCCACCTCGTCCGCTCCATCTTTTCCCGTGCGCAAGTCACCAAAGAGTTTCGAGCCGAGATAAATCATATTAATTTACATCCATCGATCCTATACTCCACGAAGGAGTGTACAAATAATCTAGATCGAAAGTAAACTAAAATGAGCGGCTAAACAATGCCGTATTTAATTACAAAAATCAAATACTAATCTAGCCTCGTCAACCCCGAGGATTCAAATAATAAATTTTTACACACATCCATTCACATACATACACATGGCCATAATAGTCGGATCTTATGCCTGCAACCAAAGAGTTAAACTACGCATATCCTACTATTATCCGGCACATATAATATATGAAAAATGCATAAAAAAATAACCGAATCCTAAACACACAAAACCGGAAACCGTGGCTCTGATACCAGTTTGATGGAATGTCGCTTCGGAGGCACATTGGCTCCCATGTCCCCGGATTAAAATTTTCACTAATGAAAGGATTAATCCGGATGGGATGAGCTTCCTTAGCAACACCATTTCGTCGTCGTGCTAACAACTCGAGTGGTCGCTCGAACAAACTAGTTGATCAAGCAACTCAACTCTTCTAGTTGATTAGCCGCGGAAGAGACGACGGATGGATCGCCGGTTTTTGTGTTTGTCTTCGGGGTCCATGATTATACAATATATATCCATTCATACACATGCATAATCAAAATATTTAAAGAACATATTCAGATCTGTAAATAAAGTTAAAAACAACTTTATACCTTACGATCTTCTATCGTATGTCCTATCCTTCTCGTGGAGCGTGTGACGAAGATCCTCCACTAGTTGAAGACTTCATGATCACTTTCTTCTATACCTTTTACTCTGAGAACTAATAGAAGCAATCACAAATACCTTTCCTATCTAGAACCGACCACCAAATTAGGGAATTTGGTGCAACCGCCGGCCAAGGAGCAAGTGGATGATGCGCCGGCCACCAAATGAATGGAAACCGCCGGCCACCTAGGAGAGATTGGAGGAAGATGATTGCCGGCCACCAATGGATGGAGAACCGCCGGCCAAGGAGCAAGGAAAAGGGAAGAGTGCCGCCCAAAACCAAGGAGGAGAAGAGAGGGATGACCGGCCAAACCCTAGCTTGCCCAAGCTTGTAGCCGCCAAACCCTAGCCGCCCAATGGAAGATGAGCCAAACCCTAACCCTAGTTCGAAAACCAATCTCCTTATCTTATCCTTGCCGCCCAACCCTAAGCACCTATTTATAGAATAGGGCTTAAGCCTCCTTTAATCTCCACCGTCGGATCTAGGGATTTAATCTCCACCGTCGGATCTAGGGTTTTATCCCAACCGTCGGATCTAGAGTTTAATCCCAACCGTCGGATCTAGGATTTCATCCCAATCGTCGGATCTAAGATTTCATCCCAACCGTCGGATCAAGGATTTTATCCCAACCGTCGGATCTAGGGATTTAATCCTAACCGTCGATTCTAGGATTTCATCCTAACCATCGGATCTAGGGATTTAATCCCAACCGTTGGTTCTAGGGTTTCATCCAACCATCGGATCTAGGGATTTAATCCCAACCGTTGGTTCTAGGTTTTGTTTTACATTCTTGGATCTAGACTTCTCAAGGATTATATTAGGCTACGATAGGGACCATAAGGAGGAGTTGGGTCTTGGCCACCCGATGGATCGGAACCACACAAACTTGATCCATCAATGATGTTCCATTCCACTAGAGGATCATCATTGAACTACCTCACCAACCCCCATAAATTAATATGAGAACCATATATTATTTGTAAATCAATATCACCGTGTTTAAGATATCGAATGTCAGTCAATTAATTGATTTACTGACAATCAATTAATTAACATCTAAATCCTCGAGTAGTACCACTCAACCTTATCATCATGTTGACTAAGTCAACCAGCTGGGTTTACATGATGAACCTTATGAGCTCCTCAAGGGGACATCATCAACCTAATATATAGGACACGGTTTCCTCCTATAATCAACGACACACCATGTAAATAATATTATTTCCCAACTTACCGGGCATATTGATTTAATCAATCTAAATCTCACCCACTGGTAAATTAAAGAAATAAATACTAAGTACATGTGCCCGTTATTATATTGGGATTAAGAGCATGTACAACATAATATCCGAGGTCCGATTCAATTATGTAGTCAGTACTAAATTGAATCACCTCTATGTCGGTCCTGCTCAATACACCTAAGTGTACTAGTGTAACTCTATGTTCAAGATAAAACAATACCATGCTACACTACAACCATGCCAATGGTTTGTCCAAAACCATCTTGGTTGTGAGCCTTTACTTATATCTTACAAGGTACTGATAACATGATCTTCTGTGCCACACCAAGCACCATGTTATCTACAATGTAAGATATTAGACAATATGCACACATATATAATGAATATATAAAATGCAAACAATGATCATGTGATTCTTATTTCAAAATAAAATGTTCATACAAAAAGAGCTAGGCTTTCAGTATACATTCTAACAGAGGGGGGGGGGGGGTGAATAGCGATCGTAAATCTTTTCTTTTTCGTTCGTTCGATACGCAAAGTAAGCACAGCAGAAAATAAATGAACACGTTTATTTTACTTGGTTCACAACCCAGCGGTTGCTACTCCAAGGCCCTATCGGTCCTAGACCGCGTACGGAGGGCAAAGCACTAAAACGTCTCCTCCTCGTTGGAGGTAGGAGACAACGATTACAAAAACCGAATATACGAGGATGAGGCAACAAGCCTACCTCACCTCGTTATGAAGATAAAAATACAGAATATAATATCAAAAATATTACTTGAATCTGCTGCCGACGAAGAAGATCAAAACTTGGCGTCGCGTCGGCGTTATGACGGTGTTGAAGCGTTGGCGTTGTAGGAGCACTTGATGAATAATTGATGTAATTTGGAGATGAATCCTCCCCTCCTTTTATAGACTTTAGCCTCTGAATTTGTCTCCTATTTCTTTGGAACGGATCATGAATTTTTCCAAATTTTTATCGCGAAGTGGCCGCGTCAAACGTTATCCGTTTTGACCTAGCGCAAAAGCTGAATCGTCGCCATCAGTCGACTGATGACTCCCATCAGTCGACTGATGACAGTCGACTGATGCCTCTCATCAGTCAACTGATAACAGTCGACTGCCCAATGTCCAGCAGTCTTCTCTATAAAAAGGGAGGGTGTGAGCCTTTGAGAGGCTAATGCTTATACTCCAAACAATCTTCCTAGTGCCCCACAAGCTCTAAACTCTTCTTACTCGCTTTTACTCCATTCTATTTGTAAGAAGAGTGATCTTGATTGTAAAGGTTACCTCCACCTAGCTTGGTGCAAAGGAGAAACCATTTAGTGGATTGGTTTAGCGGAGTGATTCACCGGGGACGAATCGGGGACCGTGGATTAGCGGCGTAGCCGTGAACCACGTTACATCTCGTGTTTGTATTGCTTGTCTATTTTTGTGTTGTCTTTATTTGTATTTGTACATTCCGCTTGCGCTAACTTTTGTAGACAAGCAAATACCGGCATCCAAACGAAAAGGGCTATTCACCCCCCTCTAGCCGGCCATCCGATCCCCTACAAGTGGTATCAGAGCCAGGTTGCTTGTCACCGGACTAACCGCCACAACAAGCCCTACATCAAAAATGGCCGGCTCCAACATCCATCCTCCGAAGTTTGAAGGAGAATTCGCTTGGTGGAAGAAGCGAATGGAGGTATTTTTCGAAACGGATTTTGATATAATGATTACAATGGAATCCGGTTTCGTTTTGCCTAGGGATGAAGAAGGGAAGCCAATAGAGAAATCTAGGTGGACCAAGAAGCAAAGAGAGGAGCACCTTGCAAACTCCAAAGCCAAACACCATCTCTACAATGTGCTCCCTCAACAAGAGATCAACCGGATCGGAGAATGTGCTAGCGCCAAAGAGATGTGGGAGAAGCTCATAGAACTTCATGAAGGCACATCTGAGGCCAAGCTAGCAAGGAGAGACCTCCTCCGCTCCCAACTATCCAACATAAAATTAGAAAAGGGAGAAAAGGTAACTTCATTGCATTCTAGGTTTAAGGAAATTTTAATTGGGCTAACAAGTGTAGGAGAAAGGCTTTCAAACCGGGACATGCTCATGAAAGCCATAGATGCTTTTCCCCGGTCCTCAAAATGGAGTTCAATGGTGGACTCCTTCTATATGTCCAAGAACTTGGAAGTAAGTACCTTGGAGGAGTTCTTCTCGACAATGGAGCTCCACGAAACTAGGCTTGAAGGAATACAAGAGGAGCCTAGAATTCAACCTTCAAGAGGAGTAGCCTTGATGGCAAACAAGGGGAAGAAGAAGATGGAAATCCCCTCCTCCTCGGATGATGAAGCCTCCTCCTCCTCCATGGATAGCACCGAGGAAGCCTACATGGTAAGGAAGGTGAGGCGTGTATTTAAGAATTTTAGATTTGATAAATCAAATGATAGGAATAGAAGACCAAGGGGGAAGGTCATATGCTACAATTGCCAAGGAGAGGGACACATAAGGGACAATTGTCCTCTCCTAAACAAGAGCAAGGAAGAGAGGAAAAAGAAATAAGAAAAGAAGAAGAAAAAGGGGAGCAAGAAAAAGAAGGAAGAGGAGAAGAAGGCAAAAGAAAAAGGGAAGGCCAAAGCATTCAAGGCCAAGACATGGGATGATCCTTCCTCATCCTCCTCCTCATCATCGGATGAGGAGAATGCCTTTGTCGCCAATTTGGCCTTGATGGCCTTTGACGACTTGGATTGCTCCTCCTCCGAAAATGAAGGATCAAGCACAAGAGGAGAGAGCTCAAGTGAAGGGGGAGCCTCCTCCACATCATCATCCTCCTCATCATCCGAAGAAGAAGAGGACATGGAGACTATGGTAACAAATCTAACCCCCAAGAAAATAGTTTCCATGGTTTCTAGTTTAACTAAGGACTTATTTAGAGCTAAGAAGAAGAACAAAAGCATGCTAGATCAAATTAAGGACCTAGAAAATAAGTTAGAAAACGCATGCTTAAATAATAATGATACTTCTTCTTGCCATGATGATGCATGCTCACATGATAATTATGTGCCTTTAGATGTTAGTGATGCATGTATAAATGAAAATAGGGCCTTAAGGGAAAAAGTAGATTATTTAACAAAAGCCCTAGAAAAATTCACAATTGGCTCCAACACTTTGAATATGATCATAGGGAGCCAAAGGGCTAGCTTCAACAAGAAGGGCCTAGGATATAAAGAGAAGAAAAATGAGAAGGCCTATAGATGCCTAATTGCTAGGGGACAAGACAAAAACAAAGTAATAGCTAAGAAATGGATCCCCAAAGAATTTCTAGTGAACCCCATAGGCAAAAATCTATTTTGGGTTCCAAAATCCATCCTTAAGGGTTAGAAAACCCCTAGGGTAGTCAACCATATGAACTTGACCTATATCATATTTTGGTTGACTTAGGATGACGGGACAACATTTTTAGATAGTGTTGGGTGATGATAACGTGCCCATAAATAGATAATATTGCTTAAATCATGATGATTAATGCAATTGCTATGTATATGTGTAATCATGATTTATGATTTTGATATTGGGCACATTATCATGAAAAATAGGTTTAAATCATGCTTTAGGTGATAACTTATTTTTTATCATCATATAATGCCTAAGGAATGGTTATAATTTGATGAAAACATGTATCTCATGATCATAATGTGAAATTAAATCATATATATCATTATGATCATGTAGGATTGTTAGATTGATACTTAACCTTGATAGAATTGCATAAATTTAATGGTTAAGTATATACAAATACCCCCTAGGATATATCTCACACTCACTATAGGATAACTTGATTGCAAACTTAGCATGGGTGAGATATTAGGATGATACAAATGTCCACTAATGCCTATGGCATTTAGATGGTCATTTAAAGTATCAGAATATCAATAATAGACCAATCATGGGGAAGGCTTATGTTTAATTAATAGACATATTGCCCAAAGATCATGGTTGGATATTTCTAATGTTTTCAAAACAATTTCTTACCTTAAAATACATGTATTCATGTTTTGAAACAATTGGATGCAAAACTAGGTAGCTAACTTGATACTAGAATGATTAAAAACCTAGTAGTTTTTAGAGTTTTTGGATTTTTGGCAAAAACAAGAAAATATAACGAGTTTTAATGAAAAACTATTTTTCATTGATAGATATACTTAAAATAAATATGTTCCCCAAATTTCATGATTTTTAGAATTTTCTGGAATTTTTAATGCATTTCTGAAATTCATCCAGAAAAATCAGAAATTCGGATTCATTTAATGCCCATTTGCCATCTTGTGCTTGATCATTGGTGGTAGCTATAATCAGAACATTGAAGGCCGATTTCAGTTTGTAAACCAACAAGTGGTACCCAATTTTATAACTTGTCATACTTTCCTTCCATTAGACTTGATGTCATGGGTTCTTAACTTAGTGATAATCTTTTTGATGGTGTCAAAGGGGGAGAAAATATTATGTTTAAGTTAATTATAAAAGGGGGAGAAATATATGATAGGGGTAGAAAAATTTTTATAGAAAGTTTCATGGATTAAGGGGGAGTTGCATGTTGTTATATCATGTTTATCTTTACATGCTTTCTTACCCTTAGAATTAATATCAAATGTTTTTACCTAACTTAAACGGATTGCCACACATCAAAAAGGGGGAGATTGTTAGGGCAATCTCTTGCCGTAATATGGTTTTGATGGTGTGGCAAAGGGTTTAAGTTAGTGTGTTATGTTGATTTGATATGTGCGTTGAAGTCGTGCAGGACTTAGTAATTCGCACATGGAGCCGTGGCGAGTTTCACATCTCATGACTCGTGCCTTGAGTCGGTGAAGGATAGCTTTGCGGAAGCCGTGTGCTTGGAGCATCCGAGGGACCGCCGGACGAGAAGCTTGGAGTGAAGCCGGAGGAAGTAGACTTCAAGGCAAGAGACGCGAAGGAGCATTGCAGAGCCGTGCGCCTGATGCTCTGGGGGCGTGGCGAAGCGAAGAGAACCGAAGGTGAAGGATTAGAAATGAGTGGCGATTGTAACCCGGGAGGGTAGCTCTTAGGTGAAACTTGGCCATTTGGCCAAGTGTCGGATGGGTTTCGACACGATCATTGCCATGGAATGGCGATCGGCTTCCGAATCGAGTGTAGCTCGGCCGGTATCTATTGGCCCGGTTTGTAGCGTGATACCTACCATCGTTAGCGGTCGGCCCGACAAGACTGCGATCGGCTGCGGCGCGATCGGAGTCAATAGGGTTTTGGCCACCTGAGCCGCTCGTAGCCGATCGGGCGATCGACTACGTCGGCCGATCGGGTGAGGTCCATCGATCGAGCCAAGAGTTCCGTTGGACAACAACGGTCGGCATCCGACGTGTTCGGAGGCCGTTGTAGTAATGACGGCATGATCGCCATGGGCGTGATCGGCGATGGCGGCCAACGGGAAGAAAACAACCCTCTCTATAAAAAGGGAGGGTGTGAGCCTTTGAGAGGCTAATGCTTATACTCCAAACAATCTTCCTAGTGCCCCACAAGCTCTAAACTCTTCTTACTCGCTTTTACTCCATTCTATTTGTAAGAAGAGTGATCTTGATTGTAAAGGTTACCTCCACCTAGCTTGGTGCAAAGGAGAGACCATTTAGTGGATTGGTTTAGCGGAGTGATTCACCGGGGACGAATCGGGGACCGTGGATTAGCGGCGTAGCCGTGAACCACGTTACATCTCGTGTTTGTATTGCTTGTCTATTTTTGTGTTGTCTTTATTTGTATTTGTACATTCCGCTTGCGCTAACTTTTGTAGACAAGCAAATACCGGCATCCAAACGAAAAGGGCTATTCACCCCCCTCTAGCCGGCCATCCGATCCCCTACATGGGGAAGTACATACGCTCCTAAATAATTTCCTATAACTATTATTTGACCTAGTGATCCGCAAACAAACCCATCCGATGGGGAGGAAGGCACTCAGAGCCAATGCGTAAGTTTATTGCATCACACATCAAATTGTAATGGAGGCCGCGGGAATTAATTAAAATGTCCCTCTCCCACTTAGTAAATTGACAATGAGGAATTTTCAAGCATACACAACATGCATATAAAAACAAATCATCAATAAATATGGAAAAAATAGAATTTTTCCAACTATTATGGCATTGTTCTCCAATAAGCATCCCGTCGTGTCGCCACCTCGTCCGCTCCATCTTTTCCCGTGCGCAAGTCACCAAAGAGATCTGAGCCGAGATAAACTATTTTAATTTACATCCATCGATCCTATACTCCACGAAGGAGTGTACAAATAATCTAGATCGAAAGTAAACTAAATTGAGTGGCTAAACAATCCCGTATTTAATTACAAAAATTAAATACTAATCTAGCCTCGTCAACCCCGAGGATTCAAATAATATACATACAATCACACACAAAACAATCACATACACACAAATAGCCTTAATAGTCGGATCTTATGCCTGCAACCAAAAAGTTAGCCTACGCACATCCTACTATTATCCGGCATACTCAATATATGATATGTACATGAAAGTAACCGAATCCAAAACACACAAAATCGGAAACCGTGGCTATGATACCACTTGTTGGTAATTGCTTCGGAGGCTCATTGGCACCCATGTCCCCGGATTAAAATTTTCACTAATGAAAAAACTAATCTGGATGGGATGAGTTTCCTTAGCACAACAAATTCGTCGTCGTGCTAACAACTTGAGCGATCGCTTGAACAAACTAGTTGTTCAAGCAACACAACTCTTCTAGTTGGTTAGCCGCGGAAGAGACGACGGACGGATCGCCGGTTTTTGTGTTTGTCTTCGGGGTCCATGATTATACAAAATACATAAAAATGTAAACTAGTATAATCAACACATAATGAACATGCTAAGATCAGAAAAATAAAGTTGTAAAACTTTTATACCTCTCGATCTTCTACCGTATGTCCTATCCTCCTCGTGGACGTCGTGTGGGCGAAGATCCTCCATGAGTAGAAGCCTCCTAGATCACGTTCTTCTCTTCCTTGCTCGCTCCAAACAAAGAGAAGAACCAAACAAAACTCCTTCTCCTTTTTAGAACCGACCACCAAACCAAGAAGCTTGATATAACCGCCGGCCAAGGAGTAGATGGTTGAGCGCCGGCCAACCTTTGTAACAATGTTGCCGTCGGCCACCAAGGAATGAGAGAAGCGCCGACCACCAATGGATTGGAGAACCGCCAGCCACCAAGGAGAAAAGGAGGAGGAAGAGGGCTGGCCAAAGCAAGGAGGAAGATGGAGTGAGCGCCAGCCACCAAGGAGCAAAGGAGGAAACCCTAATCTCCTTCTTTGTTGCCGCCCAAACCACAAACCAAAACCCTAGCCGCCTAAACTCTTGAGAGGCAAAACCCTAATCCAAAAAACCATTCTTGCCACCCAAGCCTTAGCCCTCTATTTATATAATTGGGCTTAAGCCTCCTTTAATCTCCACCGTCGGATCTAGGGATTTAATCTCCACCGTCGGATCTAGGGTTTTATCCCAACCGTCAGATCTAGGGTTTCATCCCAATTTCGGATCTAGGGTTTCATCCCAACCGTCGGATCTAGGGTTTCATCCCAACCGTCGGATCTAGAGATTTAATCTCAATCGTCGGATCTAGGGATTTAATCCCAACCGTCGGATCTAGTATATAGGACACGGTTTCCTCCTATAATCAACGACACACCATGTAAATAATATCATTTCCCAACTTACCGGGCATATTGATTTAATCCATCTAAATCTCACCCTTTGGTAAATCAAAGAAATAAATACTAAGTACATGTGCCCGTTATTATATCGGGATTAAGAGCATGTACAACATAATATCCGAGGTCCGATTCAATTATGTAGTCAGCAATAAATTGAATCACCTCTATGTCGGTCCTGCTCAATACACCTAAGTGTACTAGTGTAACTCTACGTTCAAGACAAAACAATACCAAGCTACACTACAACCATGTCAATGGTTTGTCCAAAACCATCTTGGTTGTGAGCCTCTACTTATATTCTACAATGGACTGATAACATGATCTTCTGTGCCACACCAAGCACCATGTTATCTACAATGTAAAATATTAGACAATATGCACACATATAATAAATATATAAAGTGCAAACAATGATCATGTGATTCTTATTTCAAAATAAAATGTTCATACAAAAAGAGCTAGACTTTCAGTATACATTCCAACACTGATCTAGGGCTTCGTCCCATCAAATCAGAATAGTTTTTTACTCCGACGTTCTTCACAGGTCTATCCACCTTAAACCCTATTCCTCCGGTTCACAACCGCACGGGGATGACAATCTCGGTAATGTCGAACCATAAAAAGTGTGATGACATGATCTAGGGCTTCGCCTCATCAGGTCAGCATAATTTTTTACTCTACCATTCTTCACAGGTGGATCTACCTTAAACCCTACTCCTCAGTTCCACCATCGCACGGGGATGATGGCTTCGACTAATACCGAGCCATAAAAAGTGTGACAACCTGATCTAGGGCTTCGTTCTATCAGGTCAGAATGAGTTCAAATTCAACCTCCCTCTAAACCATGCTCCAATATTTATCCCAGGCCTATACTCCGGCCCAAGGACCAATTTCTTCGCCTGCTACTGATGCATTTCTTCTCTTTATATATGACCCCTCGCCTTCCCCCTTCTTTATCCTTCATTCCTTGGGTTTTCGACACTTCTCCTCCTCTTCTTTGACATTTTTCCTTCCCCTTCTTGCATCTTCCTTCTTTTTCTCCTCCGACAATGAGACGAAGGCTCTTTGTCAATAGGTACTCTCCCAACAACGACGTGAAGCCACGAGGAGCAAGGGCCAACCGCCTACCACATCAATGTCACCGCCCCTCGCTCCCACTCCTGTCAGGTCCTCCTTCACTGCTTCTCCAATCGCATCCCTACCCTGTTCATCATCAACTTCATCTCCTGTCATCCCATTATCGTCGAGGGTACTTCTGAGTTTAGTACCATCTTCATCTCTTTCTTCCCCAACCTTATCGCCAAACCCTAACCTTCCTTCCTCTTCTCCTTCGCCTCTACGTAGCCCCAAGCTACCCCCCCCCTTTCTGCATATTCAAACCGAACTACGGGGAGTGGCACGCCTACGGTTGTAGGGCAAAGAAACTTTTACCTTCGACCCCTCTTCCTTATTCACGCCCCTAACGGACATGGAGTTAACCTCGGTCACGCTCCCCTTATCTTCGACTTCCCTCACTTCACCACCTCCCCTATCTCCTCCTACAAATGTCTTGACATCTGAGAGTTTTGCTTCACAGCTATGTGTAGAATTTAACTTCGGCATCCCTCCCCTCATCAGTGATCACATCCCCCTTGGTTGCTCGTACACCTTCGACTTCACACACCATCCCCATGCCCCTATCTCCCAAATTACCAAGTTCCTCCCCCCTTCATTCTCCAGAGGGTTCACCTTCTCCTATCATTCAACAAGTAGTTTCTGACATTCTACCACCATCATTAGGCTTCCCCCTCTCCTCTTTTACCCCCATAAGCCCCTTAGTAGTGATTCTCTTCCCCGTAGCTTCCACATCTCCCCTTTTTATGGATATTCCTCCCCTTTCTTATGAAACTCTTATTCTTCCTTTTCCCCGGTCCATAGCACAATCCTCTGCACCATCCCCTTTTCACCAATTATGAGTGAACCACCACTATTGGCCGCTTCTATTCCATCTATTCGAGATTCACGGATCCTCAATTTGGAGGAACTCATACTGCAGATGGAAAGCCTGTGACACATTCTGGAATTGGTAAGCTTCCTTGGTTAGTCTTGCCTGTCCTTTCCAACAATAATTTTCTTCTCCATTCACTTCCTTTAGGTGATGGTGAATTATCAAGAGTTGTATCACTCTTTCTCTCACTACCAATCTCAGTTTCAACAATAGACTTTGCGGCAATCTGTGGACCACACTACCTCCAGGGATAGAGAGAACTCCCTATTACAAGAATTGGCACGGTGCCAAAATCAACTGTCTAAAGCTCAATGACAAAGGTAGGTGGATGTTGAAATCATAGTAGCTTTTCAAGGCCAGCAACAGAAGGACACAAACACTATATCCATCCTCTGGTGGGAAAAACAAAAGGATGAGAATACTATAGACACACTTCAAACCCGATTAAGCAAGGAGGTATACCAAAACTCAACTTTGATATCGGACAGGGATCGAGCTCATTCTCAAATATGCATGCAAGAAACTTCTCTGCAAC
This sequence comes from Wurfbainia villosa, assembly GCA_025175895.1. Lineage (NCBI taxonomy): Eukaryota > Viridiplantae > Streptophyta > Magnoliopsida > Zingiberales > Zingiberaceae > Wurfbainia > Wurfbainia villosa. The sequence continues at coordinate 27,275,924 of CM045992.1, read as the reverse complement.
AGTTGAGGAGAAAAATTGCCCGCACTAGGACTTACACTGAGGCAGTGGAGGGGATCTCAACTTCCATGCATCAGGATATAGTGGGCATGTCGAGGGTTATGCAACAAGGTCAAACTTCCCAATCCGACGATGTATCCACCTTGGCTGATGCTATAATTCAAGTATCATAGAGATACTGTCAAGCCCGCCGAGCTCTCTGGGAGAATAGAGAACATTGTGCCAGATTCCATCCAGATGCACACACAACTAATCAAACCCAACAGGAACATCTATGGTCTCTGATGCAAACTACCTACCAAGATGGATTCAACGAGGCGGTTCGGTAATATGCTGATCATGGGTTTCCGCCAGCCTGTCAACCCGCACCTTTTCTGCACTGGGAGACTGGCTTCAGGTGCTATCCCCCAGAACACTTCAGATTATAGCTTTCTTGTCTGTTGATAATGGTTAAATAATTTTAGTAGCGTGCTATGAGATTAGAATGACAGCGTTTCCTCTGAATAGATAATTGTGACTTTGTAACAAATTAATTATCCTCGGTATCATTTTTTGACTTCTTCTTCCTTAGAACGAAAATTGATTTTCATTAACATTTGATTTTCATAAATACTGGTCACCACACCATGGCTGGGCATTCATATTATGTTATTCCCTTTCAATATTTTGAGAAAATATATATAACTCCTCCACATAACACCCCTAGATTACATAGTGTGAAAATATTTTAGGTGTACAACATTCCAAGGCCTAGGTAACTCCTTACCCTTATCTTCTTTTAAATAATATGCCGACCTAGCCACTTGGCGAGCCATAATGTAAGGCCTTTCTCAATTAGGGGCTAGTTTTCTAGGATCTCCAATAGGGTTGACCTTGTGTAAGACTAGGTCACCCTCTTGAAACCTCCTGGGCACCACCCTTTTATTAAAGGCTCATTGTATCCTTTTCTTGTAAGCTTCAGCTTGCATTCGGGCTTGCTCCCACTTTTCTTTCACCAGGTCCAGCTCAGTGCTCCTTATGACTTGATTTTGTAGGGGATCGATCGGCCAGCTAGAGGGGGGGGGGGGGGAATAACCCTTTGTCGTTGGATGGTGGAATTTGCTCGTCTATAAACAAGATTAGCACAAGCGGAAAAACAAAACAAGACAAGCAAATAGAAATGACAAGAATACAAACGCTAACATAATATGTAACGTGGTTCAAGGCTACGTCGCTAATCCACGGTCCGATTCGTCCACGGTGAATCACTTCACAAGCTTCCACTAGATCTCTCCTTTGCACAAAGCTAGGTGGAGGTAACCTCTTTTACACAAGGATCACTCTTCTACAATAGAATGAAGATTAGAACAAGTAGAAGAGTGGAAAACCATTTAGGGCACTTTGGGAGTAGTTGGGAGTTCAAGCATTAGCCCCCCAAAGCCCCATACCCTTCCTCTTTATAGAGGAAGAGGGTTTCTTCCCATTGACATAGGAGCAGTCGACTGATGTCCGTATCAGTCAACTGGTCCTATAGCCGTTGCCCAATAATGGCTGCTTTCCATGTTGGATTTCATCCAACGACACTGCCATCAGTCGACTAATATTGCCATCATTCGACTGATGCTCGATAAGTCGAGTGCTCCGCGAGCTCGACTCCGTGCAATCTTGCGATGCAGTGCTATCGTCATTCGATCGCCATCCTTGGTCGCGATGTCGACAACGATCAATCGATGTCGACAACGATCGCTACCGATCCATCATGATCATTTGCTGCCAAAAGCCCATTAGTCGGATACCAGTCAAACCCATTCAACTCAGAGCAGTCGATTGCCATTCCATGGCAGTTGACTGATGTCGGGAAATCTCATCCGACACTTAGCCACATGGCTAAGTTTCACCTAGGAGCTCTACCCCTTCCCGGGTTACATTCGCTCATTCTCATCCCTCGGAGTCTCTCGCCTTTGAAGTTATCTTCATCCAGCCACGTCCCTCGGATGCGCCAAGCGCACGGCTCTGCAACGCCATCCTTCGCGTCTCGCCCTGAAGTATACTTCCTCCGCCTTCACTCCAAGCTCCTCGTCCGGCGGTCCCTCGGATGCTCCAAGCGCACGACTTCCGCAAAGCCATCCTTCACCGACTCAAGGATCGATTCATGAGAGGTGAAACTCGCCAAGGCTCCATGTGCGAATTACTAAGCCCTGCAAGACTCCAACACACATATCTAATCATAATAACAATCTAACTTAAACCCTTTGCCACACACATCAAAACCTTATCATGGCAAGAGATTGCCCTAACAGATTTTGCTCTAGCTCATATACTTTGATTCGGGCACTACCTAGAATGGCCTCCACCGGGATAACTGCCTCGGTTCCATACACCAAACTGAATGGGGTTTCCCCTGTGGGCATTTTGAGAGTAGTTCGATAGGCCCATAAGATCCCAGGGAATTCATTCACCCAATTTTCTCTCTGGGCAGCCAACTTAGTCTTCAACCCTTGAATGAGAATTATGTTACTCACCTCAACCTAACCGTTTTCCTAAGGATCGACTACCGAGGTGAAAGCTTGCTAAAGATTGAGGCTTTTACACCATTTCCTGATCTTTTACCCTGAAATTGCCACCCATTATTGCTTACTAACCTTCGGGAAATTCCATATCAACATATAATATTCTTCTAAAGGAATTGTATTACTCTATTTTTTAGAATTTTTACAAAGGTTTAGCTTTTACCCATTTAAAAAAGTAATCCACCGCTACCAATAAAAATTTCTTCTGCAAAGAGGTAGTTGGCATGGGGCCCACAATGTCCATTCCCCACTGATCAAAGGGGCAAGAAGAAACTACAGTTCGCATCAACTAGCTAGGTTGCTTGGATCTATTATTGTGTTTTTTACAAGATGAACAAGTTTGCACCAAGCGGGTCACATCTTGATGAAGGGATGGCCAAAAATACCTAGCCAATAGTACTTTCCTTGGTAATGCCCTTCCCCCCAAGTGATTGTTGCATAATTCCTTCGTGTACTTCTCGAAGCACCCACTTGGCATCTTCCTTCCCCAAACATTTCAACAGAGGTCAGCCAAAAGACGTCTTATACAGAATCTCATCAATAATTGTAAATTGTTTTGCCCTTGTTATCAAAATAGATGCCACTCTACCTTCACTAGGAACCTTCCCATGCTGTAAGTATGCCATAATATCAGTTCTCCAGTCAGGTGCACAGTCACCTCCAGGTGTTGCATCTTCCACATCGAACACCGTCAAGGAACTAGGAATGTGAAGGTTTTGCGAAACCGAAGCTCTGATACCACATGAAGGTAGGAAACTTTGCTTCCCACTTCAACTCGGTCGCTTGTTCATGGTGATCCCTTCTACGTCCCCGGATAAAAAAAATTTATCCTTGATAAGAGGGATTACCCAAGCTCCCATTTCATCGTCGTGCTATTCGATTAGAGTAGTTATATGAACAAACTTGTTGTTCAAGCCACCAACCTCTATTCTACGAATAGCCTCGGAATAGACGATGTACGGATCATCGGTTTTTGCGTTTGTATTTGGGGTCCAAGTTAATTTAGCCACAAAACAGAATATACAACATGTATATAATTGAAAAACAATTATAAACATAACATAAAAGAATATAAAGCAACATTTATAGCTCTCGATCTTCTATTGTATGTCCTTCCTCCTTTTGGACCTCGTGTGGGCGACGATCTTCCAAAAGTCGAAGACTCCTAGATCACCAATCTTCATTCCTTGCTCGCTCCGAACAAGAGGAAGTATAGAAACAAAGCACTTCTCCTTCTTTCAACCAACCACCAAGCTCCAAGCTTGGTGCTTGCCGTCGACCAAGAAGAAGAATAAAGAAAAGTGAACGCTAGCTAAAACTCTAAGGGAAGAGACCCTAGACTTTTTTCCACCGCCCAAGGAGAAGAGGGAATCAATGTTAAGCGCCGGCCAAGGTCAAGAGAAGAAGGAGGGACACCGACAACTCTTAAGGAAGAAGAACTCTTTCCTTATTTGTGGCTGCCCAAGCTCTTCTCCAAAAACCCTAGCCTCCTTTTGTTTCTTGCTGCCCAAGCCTTAAGAAACAAAACCCTAACCTCTCTTTAATTCATCTCCACGCCAACCATTAAGCCCATATTTATAGAGTTAGGCTTAAGCCTCATTTTAATCTCCACCATTGGTTCTAGGGATTTAATCTCAACCGTCGAATCTAGAGATTTAATCTCAACCGTCGGATCTAGAGATTTAATCTCTACCGTTGGATCTAGAGTTTTGTTTTCCATCATTGGATCTAGGCTTCATGAGGTTTTAATAGGCTACAATAGGGACCATGAGGAGGAGTTGGATCTTGGCCACCCAATGGATCAAGCTCACATAAAGTCCGATCCATTAATGATAATCAAATCCATTAGAGGATTATCATTGATCTACCTCACCAACCCCCAAAAGATAATATGGGCTCCATATATTATTTGCACATATTTCTCCCCGTGTTTAAGACCTCGAATGTCCGTCGATTAATTAATTTACTGATATTAATTAATCAACATCTAACTCCATGAGTAGTACCACTCAACCTTATCATCATGCCGGACCAAGTCCACCTACAGGGTTTATATGATGAACCTTATGAGCTCCTCAAGGGGACATCATCATCCTAATATATAGGACACGGTTTCCTCCTATAATCAATGACACACCATATAAATAATATCATTTCCCAATTTACCGAGCCTATCGATATACTCTATAAATCTCGCCCATTGGTAAATCAAAGAAATGAATACTAATTATATGTGTCCGTTATTATATCGGGATTAAGAGCATGTACAACATAATATCTGAGGTCCGATTCGATTATGAAGTCAGTAATAAATCGAATCACCTCTAAGTCGGACCTGCTCAATACACACAAAGTGCACTAGTGTGATTCTATGGTCATGACAAACCAATACCAAATCATACTACAACCATACCAATAGTTTGTCTAAAGTCATCTTGATTGTGAGCCTTTACTTATACTTTACAAGGAGCCGATAACATGATCTCCCATGTGACACTACACACCATGTTATCTACAATATAATGTATTAGACAATATGCATAACCATATAAATATGCAAACGATGATCATGTGATTCTTATTTCAAAATAAATATGTTCATACAAAATATAGACTTTTCAGTATACATCCCAACAATCTCCCACTTATACTAAAAGAATATACTGTCCTCAAACTGCCATACATCTAATTCCCATTCCCTCCACATGCCTATCAAAAGCTCTCGCCGGAAGGGCCTTAGTGAAAGGATATGCCAGATTATCCTCTGATGCAATCTTGGCCACAACAACTTCTCCTCTCTTTACGATTTCTCGTATCAGGTGGTACTTGATCTCTATGTGTTTACTTGCCTTATGGGCTCGTGGTTCCTTCGAGTTTGCAACTGCACCACTATTATCACAATAAATTGTGATAGTTCTGGGCAAACCAGGAATCACATCCAAGTCTATAAAGAAGTTCTTGAGCCACACAACTTCTTTGGCCGCCTCAGAGGCTGCCACAAACTCAGCTTTTATGGTGGAGTCCGCCACGCATTTCTTCTTGACACTCCTCCATACAATGGCTCCACCTCCCAAAGTAAACACAAAACCTGAGGTAGACTTACTGTTATCCCTGTCTGATTGGAAGTCAGAATCTGTATAACCCACAGGGAGTAATTGGTCTGCCTGGTAAACTAGCATATAATCCCTAGTCCTTCTCAGGTACTTCAATATATGCTTCACCGTAGTCCAATGTCCCTGTTCTGGATTACTCTGATATCTGCTGACCATGCCCACGGCAAAGCAGATATCTGGTCTCATACATAGCATCGCCTACATCAGGCTTCCTACTACCGAAGCATAAGGAACCGCCTTCATCTCCTCTATCTCCTCAGATGTTCTAGGACACATCTCCTTAGATAAAGGAACTCCATGCCTGAATGATAGAAAACCTTTCTTGGAGTTTTGCATGCTAAAACAATCCATAATTGTGTCTATGTATAAAGCTTGAGATAAGCACAACATCCTTTTCCTGCGATCACTTATAACCTTGATCCCAAGGATGTGTCCCACTTCTCCCAAGTCCTTCATATCAAACTGTTTGGACAACCATACCCTTAAGTCCGATAACACCTTGACATTGTTGTCAATTAACAAAATGTCATCTACGTATAGTATAAGAAATACCACTACGTTTCTGTCACATCTCTTGTAAACACAAGACTCATATGGACTTTGAATAAATCCATGAGACTGGATTACCTGATCAAAGCGGATGTTCCAAGACCTCGAAGCTTGCTTCAATCCATAAATGGACTGATTAAGCTTACACACAAGATGCTCTTTGCCCTTTGCAATGAATCCCTCTTGTTGTTTCATGTAGATGTTTTCCTCAAGACTTCCATTAAGGAAAGTTGTCTTGACATCCATCTGCCATTCCTCATAATCAATATGAGCAGCAATACATAAGAGAATCCAGATAAACTTAAGCATGGCTACCGGGGAAAAAGTCTCCTCATAATCGATACCCTCTTTCTGAGTATACCCTTTCGCAACAAGCCTTGCTTTGAAGGTATCAACCTTCTCATCTATTCCTCTCTTTCTTTTGTAGATCCACTTGCATCCAATGGTTTTTACACCATCGGGTGGTTCTACTAGGTCCCAGACCTGATTTGAATCCATAGATTCAATCTCAGCAATCATTGCACTTTGCCAAGATACTACATCTTTATCTTGGATTGCCTCGTCATATGTCTAGGGATCAGGTTCATGTTCTCCAGGGACCAAATCAGAAGATTCACCAAAGAACATGAATCTATCAAGCTGTCTCACAACCCTCCCACTACAATGAGGTATCACCTGTGTATCCTCTGTGACACACGGTGCAGTGACTTGTGGTATATCCTCTTGTACCGGTGCTACTGAAGAAGTGACTTCCCCTTTCAATTCCTCCAGAACAATTTTACTCATCGGCTTGTGGTTCATCACATAGTCTTCCTCTAGAAATCTAGCATTTGTGCTAATGATCACCTTCTGATCTCAAAGACTATAAAACAAACCACCTTTCGTTCCTCTAGGATAGACAACGAGCATGCGCACTCCTGTACGAGGTTCCAACTTACCAGCATCTTGTTAGTTATAGCCCTAGAACCAATCATGTGATGGTTGAATAGGGAACATTTTGTATCATATTCAATAAAGGCAAAGGATTGGTTATTATATTTACGTCTTGCTTGTGCCAGCTAAATTAAATATAATAATACCCTAGAAAAGTAGGTTCTTATCTACAGCACATCAATTGGTAGAATTGATTATGAGAGGCCGTAGAGAACACTTTCCTAAATGTTCCTAGTCAAGTATTAATATGCAAGGGCAATATTAATACATAAAGACTAGCATGTAGGTCAATTGATTACTTGATCTCACAAGTCATGGATATATGATATCAAGTTGACACATGGGCATATATTAGAGAATATATACTGAACTGACCCACCATGAGAAAGTTTCATGGATCGTCATATGAGTGTCATAAACTTTCTCATGTGACTATTGGTATGAATAGTCCTCAAACCTGAAGTCACTACGGTTCCCTACATAAGGAGTTATGTACTTTGGTATCGTCAAACGTCACCCGTAATAGGGTGGACCATAAAGGCGATTACTGGGTATATAACAAATTATGCGGAGGGATGTGAGTGATGTAGATGGGATCTATCCCTCCCATATGACGGGAGTGATATCTATGGGCCCCTTGATTGAGTAGAACTACTAAAATGCATGGCCATGCTCGAATGAGTCAATATGAGATATTGAGCTCATTTGTTTGAGTTAGTTTACTCAGGAATCAAGAAACACATAGATTGATCGAGGTTGACACGGTCTATGCCTCATTGGTCAATCTGATATCAAGGATAGAAGGACACAGTCATACATTATAGTAGTCACGGAAAGGTTATGATCTTGACTTATTTCAGAACTCTGGGTAGCAATGATGTATTGCTAGATGCCGCTCATTGCTTGTGTATCTAAAAGAGTTTAGATCCACCGCCAACGCTTATGAGAGCCTATAGGGTCACACACAAAAGAGCATGATGATTAGAAGAATTAGTGCATTCTAGTTTGACTAGAATAATTTGGGAATAAGCTTAAGTACAAAATGGTTTTGGACTTTAATGAGAATTTTAGCTTATTGATTTAATGAGATTAATTCAATATGCTAAGCTTATTAATTTAATAAGATTAAATAAATATGTTATCATGATAGCCTAAGCTTAATTGATTTAATAAGATTAATTCAATATGTTACCTTATTGATCTAATGAGATTAATTCAATATGATAACATAAGCTTATTGAATTAATAAGATTAATTCAACATGCATGAATGCCACATAAGCATGCCACCTAAGCATGCCACCTAAGACAAAGGGTTTTGACCTTTGGAATTTCTCCACATGTGGCCGGCCAAACAAGGAGTGTAGATTATTTTTCAATGCAATTGATTGCATTGAATGTGATAGGAGGTGAAAGGTTTTTTCAATCCTATAAAACACTCCATGGGGTGGCCGGCCAAACTTGGTGGAAGCTTGAGGCTTGGAGAGAGCTTGGTGGTGAGAGGTTTTGGTTGTGTGGCTTTTGTGAGTGTAGGCTAGCAAGAAGAGTGATCTTCTTCTTCCTTTCTCTTTTTCCCTACTTTCCTCTCCTTTAGGGACTTCTCTAGCAAGAAGTAAAGGAGAGCTCTTCTAGTTTCTTTTGTGAGACAAGAGCTTGCTCGTGTGGATACATATAGAGGCACGGACAATTGAACGTGCTAAAAGATCCAACAAACCCAAGGAGAAGTGGGATTAAAAAGGGCACGCAACAAAGGTAATATTCTCCTATAAGATAGGTTTTTCTTTTAGAGAAATTTATTTTTTTGTACGAGGTTTTCTTTCACAAGGATCACTTGGAAGGGATCCTATTTTTCCGTTGCGCATATGCTATTTTGCATAAAAATCCCTACAGTGGTATCAGAGCCACTTGCGAAAGATCGTATAAAAAAAATAGGTTTTCTCTATTTTATATATGATATAGAAGTAGGATAAATTTTATTATGAGTTGATAATTGCATTAGCAATTTTTCAAACATAATAAAATATCCGATGTTTTTTAAAAGTTAAAATTGACATGGTGCATGGTTATGGCCTAGTCCCAAAAAGTTTGTGAATGTGTGTGTTGTAATTCTTAATACGGCCTGCGTGTCGTGCCTTTCTACTAAAATTCTTGTTGTAAAATTAGCTTTAGACTCGAATGTAACTCGAGTATTTCTCCTTTTGTAATATACAAAATAAAGATGGAGGGTCCATTGGAAGATGACGTTACAAGGAGGAAGTCAACAACACAAGACAACCAAAAGGAAGCACTTGGGAGAAGATGCTATCCCTAGGTTGACCAATCAATCTTTTCATTGGCTTGAGAAGATTGTAGAATAAGGGTCATAACCATGACTCGCTTAGTTTAATATGTATGTGATGCATGTTAATTTAGCTTATATGTGATGTATGCTAATATGTATGTGATGCATGTTAATTTAGCTTATATGTGATGTATGCTAATATGTATGTGATGCATGTTTAAGTTTATTTCTTAATAAGTGAAAAACAATATGCCTACCAAAGTTTGGTACTCACTACTTCCTCGATCATTTGTTGTCGGGTTTGCCAAAGCAAAGCAATGCATTTTATCTTGGAAGAGTGCGAGTGGACAATCGTGATGTCCCGCTATCAAACTTGGTTAAGACTTAATTAAGTTTTTCTTAATTAATTAAGAAAGTAGAGGCATATATTAGCTTTGAACATAAGTTTTAAAAATTAGTTTTGTGTGATTTCCGAACATCAGCTTTGTCTTAGAAAGTGGTCATTGCTCCGATATCAAAGAAGGCCTCTGTGCCTCGCCACGGCCTGGAAGCTGGTTTAGGAATAAGCACTAAACTAATCTAAACTTAACCAAAGCTATTAAAGAGTTACATCAGATGTAATTGGCAAAAGATTGCCTACCTAATCATACTACGTCTTGGGCGATTAGCCAAAGCTAACTCAAGACGAAGTATGATGTGGATCTTTATCCCATATAAATTTATAGCTAAATAGAAGCTAATGATGTAAGCAAAATGTGTTTGCCTACATCAATGATTAGCTCATATCAAAGCTATGAGAATTTAGTGGGAGCCTCATTTAATTAAAGGCCTAATTAAATGACTTAGGTATGATACTTAATTTTTCATTTTAATGTTGTAGATCACCATGTCATCTAACACGACACACCCCCTCAACTTGCGATCTGTCCTTGAGAAAGACAAGCTCAATGGAGCTAACTTTCTAGACTGGTATAGGAACTTGAGGATTATCCTCAAGCAAGAACATAAACTGTATGTCCTAGAGCAGTCTATCCCTGAAACACCCGCCCCTGCGGCCACTCGTGTAGAAAAGGATGCTTATAAGAAGCATCAAGATGACGCATTAGATGTGTCATATCTTATGCTTGCCACCATGAACTCTGAGCTTCAGAAGCAACATGAGAACATGGATGCCTATGGTATGGTTGAGCATTTGAAACAACTATATCAAGGACAAGCTAGTCACGAGCGTTTTGAAGTGTCTAAGGTTCTTTTTGCATGCAAGATGCAAGAAGGAACACCTATAGGAACTCACGTACTTAAAATGATAGGGTACGTTGAGAACTTTGAAAGACTAGGTTTTCCACTGAGCCAAGAATTGGCAACTGATGTTATCCTGCAATCGTTGCCGGAAGCATATAATCAATTCGTCATGAATTATAACATGAATGAAATTGATAAGCCTTTGCCTGAGATTCTCAGTATGTTAAGAACTGCTGAACCGAATCTCAAGAAGAAAGTTAGTAACATACTAATGGTCAAGAAGGGCAAAGGTAAGCACAAAGGCAAGGGTAAGACCCAAGCCAAAGGCAAGGCCAATTCATCCACTTCAAAGGGTAAAGGTAAAGTACCTAAGGAAGGGGACTGTTTCCATTGCGGTGAGACTAGACACTGGAAGCGGAACTGCAAAGTATACCTTGAGGAAGTAAAGAAGAAAAGAAGTGGGACTTCTGCCTCAGGTATACACGTTATAGAAGTTAATCTATCTATTTCTTCTACATGGGTATGTGCATCTCACATTTGTACTAATGTGCAGGGATTGAGAAATAGTAGACTAATGGCAAAGGGCGAAGTGGACCTACGAGTAGGCAATGGCGCAAAAGTTGCTGCTGTAGCTGTAGGAACATATTCTTTGTCTTTGCCCACTGAGCTTATCTTAGAACTAGAGGAGTGCTTTTATGTACCTGCATTAACGAAGAACATAATTTCTGTATCTTGTTTAGACAAGAAAAACTTTTCTTTTATAATAAAGGACAAATGTTGTTCCATTTATTTGAATGAAATGTTCTATTGTAATGCACCACTTATGAATGGTCTCTATGTTCTAGATTTAGAAAACCCAATTTATAACGTAAATACCAAACAGTTCAAATCGAATAATTTGAACCAAACATATCTCTGGCACTGTCGCCTAGGTCACATAAATAAAAAATGCATATCCCAACTCCATAAAGATGGATTTTTGGACTCATTTGATTTTGAATCATATGAGGTATGCGAATCTTGTCTTTTAGGAAAGATGACTAAAACTCTATTTAGTGGACATGGCAAGAGAGCGACGGACTTTTTAGGACTCATACATACTGATATATGTGGCCCTTTCAATGTCGAAGCCAGAGGAGGCTATAAGTACTTTATTACTTTCACTGATGATATGAGTAGATTTGGCTACTTATATTTGATGAGACATAAGTCAGAATCCTTTGAAAAGTTCAAAGAATTCAAGAATGAAGTACAAAACCAACTTGGTAAGCGTATTAAGCTACTTCGATCAGATCGAGGTGGTGAATACCTTAGTCAAGAGTTTCGTGATCACCTGGCTGAGTGTGGGATAATATCCCAACTCACTCCACCTGGAACACCACAATGGAATGATGTATCTGAGAGGAGAAATCGTACTCTATTAGATATGGTACGATCAATGATGAGCCAGACTGATCTACCTACTTCCTTTTGGGGTTTAGCTCTAGAGACAGCCGCTTTCACACTTAATCGCGTCCCATCAAAAGCCATAGAAAAGACACCATATACGTTATGGACTGGGAAGAGTCCCAAAATGTCTTTTATAAAGATTTGGGGTTGTGAAGCTTATGTTAGACGTCAAGTCTCAGATAAACTAGGACCCAAATCAGATAAGTGTTATTTTGTAGGATATCCCAAGGAAACTAAGGGATATTACTTTTACAATCCCACACTTGGCAAGGTGTTTGTTGCCAGAAATGCTATCTTTCTAGAAAGAGAATTTATTTCTAGAAAAACTAGTGGGAGTAAAATTCATCTTGAAGAAATTCAAGATGAAGATAACACTAAGGCTTCGATGGAAAATGAACAGGCACCACAAAGTGTTGTGGATGAGGAAATTGTTGCCCAAATAGTTGTGGAGCAAACACCTGTTCAAGTAGACCAACCTCTTCGTAGATCTGATAGGATCCGTCGTCAACCCGAGAGATATTCTTTTCTCTTGACTGACAACGATGAGGTATTGCTTGTCGATCTTGACAAGCCTACATCCTATCAAGAAGCTATGATGATCCCAGATTCCGAGAAATGGCTAGAGGCCATGAGATCCGAAATGGAATCCATGTACACTAACCAAATATGGACTTTGGTTGATCCACTTGAAGGGGTAAAACCCATTGGGTGTAAGTGAGTCTTTAAAGTAAAGACTGACATGGATGGTAATAAGCATACCTATAAAGGTAGATTGGTGGCTAAAGGATTCAAACAAATTCATGGTATTGACTATGATGAAACCTTTTCACCAGTTGCGATGCTTAAATCCATTCGGATCATACTTGCTATTGCAGCCTACCACAATTATGAGATCTAGCAGATGGATGTCAAAACTGCTTTTCTGAATGGAAAGCTACTCGAGGATGTGTACATGACACAGCCTGAGGGTTTTGAAGATCCAAAGCATCCTGGAAAGGTATGCAAACTGTAAAGGTCCATTTATGGACTAAAGCAAGCCTCTCGAAGCTGGAATCTTTGATTCGATGATGCAATCAAGGAGTTTGGTTTAATCAAGAATGAAGATGAACCTTGTGTCTACAAGAGAAATAGTGGGAGCACAGTTGTATTTCTTATCTTGTATGTAGATGACATACTTCTCATCGGAAATGATATTCCCTCACTCTAGTCTGTGAAGATGTGGTTAGGGAATTGTTTCTCGATGAAAGACTTAGGTGAAGCTGCCTATATACTAGGCATCAAGATCTATAGAGATAGATTTAAAAGATTACTTGGCCTAAGTCAGAGTACATACATTGATAAAGTGCTAGATCATTTTGCTATGCAAAATTCCAAGAAAGGATTTCTGCCTTTATCACATGGTGTGAGTCTTTCGAAGACTCAATGTCCCTCTTCTAAGGAGGAGAGAGATCGCATGGATAAGATCCCTCATGCATCTGCTATAGGGTCTATCATGTACGCCATGCTTCGTACTCGTCCTGACATCTCGTATGCTTTGAGCATGACGAGTAGATACCAGTCGGATCTAGGTGAAAGTCACTGGATAGCAGTCAAAAATATTCTTAAATACTTACGAAGAACGAAAGAATATTTCTTGATATTTGGAGGCAATGAGGAGCTAACAGTAAAGGGTTACAGTGATGCAAGCTTCCAAACAGACAAGGATGACTATAGATCGCAATCGGGGTACGTGTTTTGCCTGAATGGTGGAGCTATGAGCTGGAAGAGTTCGAAGCAGGACACAATTGCTAATTCTACAACAGAAGCCGAGTATATTGTTGCGTCTGATACAGCAAAGGAGGTTGTTTGGCTCTGCAAGTTCATCAGTGAACTTGGGGTAGTTCCTAGCATTACAGATCCAATAGACCTCTATTGTGACAACAATGGGGCTATTGCACAGGCTAAGGAACCTCGATCACATCAACGGACTAAACACATACTGCGATGCTTCCATCTCATTCGAGAGATCATCGATAGAGGAGATGTGAGGATATGCAGAGTACCGACAGAAGCTAACATCGCAGATCCATTGACCAAGGCTTTGGCACAGAGGAAGCATGATGGTCACACTAGGTCACTTGGTATTAGATATTATAGTGATAGGTACTAGTGCTAGTGGGAGATTGTTAGTTATAGCCCTAGAACCAATCATGTGATGGTTGAATAGGGAACATTTTGTATCATATTCTATAAAGGAAAAGGATTGGTTATTATATTTACATCTTGCTTGTGCCAGCTAAATTAAATATAATAATGCCCTAGAAAAGTATGTTCTTATCTACAGCACATCAATTGGCAGAATTGATTATGAGAGGCTGTAGAGAATACTTTCCTAAATGTTCCTAGTCAAGTATTAATATGCAAGGGCAATATTAATACATAAAGACTAGCATGTAGGTCAAATGATGACTAGATCTCACAAGTCATGGATATATGATATCAAGTTGACACATGGGTATATATTAGAGAATATATACTGAACTGACCCGCCATGAGAAAGTTTCATGGATCGTCATATGAGTGTCATAAACTTTCTCATGTGACTATTGGTATGAATAGTCCTCAAACCTGAAGTCACTACGGTTCCCTACATAAGGAGTTATGTACTTTGGTATCATCAAACGTCACCCGTAACAGGGTGGACCATAAAGGCGATTACTGGGTATATAACAAATTATATGGAGGGATGTGAGTGATGTAGATGGGATCTATCCCTCCCATATGACGGGAGTGATATCTGTGGGCCCCTTGATTGAGTAGAACTACTAAAATGCATGGTCATGCTCGAATGAGTCAATATGAGATATTGAGCTCATTTGTTTGAGTTAGTTTACTAAGGGGTCAAGAAACACATAGATTGATCGAGGATGACACGGTCTATGCCTCATTGGTCAATCTGATATCAAGGATAGAAGGACACGGTCATACATTATAGTAGTCACGAAAAGGTTAGTCGGATCTTGACTTATTTCGTAACTTGGGTAGCAATGATGTATTACTAGATGTCGCTCATTGCTTGTGTATCTAAAAGAGTTTAGATCTACTTCCAACCTTATGAGAGCCTATAGGGTCACACACAAAGAGCATGATGATTAGAAGAATTAGTGCATTCTAGTTTAACTAGAATAATTTGGGAATAAGCTTAAGTACAAAATGGTTTTTAGACTTTAAGCTTAATGAGAATTTTAGCTTATTGATTTAATGAGATTAATTCAATATGCTAAGCTTATTAATTTAATAAGATTAAATAAATATGTTATCATGATAGCCTAAGCTTAATTGATTTAATAAGATTAATTCAATATGTTACCTTATTGATCTAATGAGATTAATTCAATATGATAACATAAGCTTATTGAATTAATAAGATTAATTCAACATGCATGAATGCCACCTAAGCATGCCACATAAGCATGCCACCTAAGCTTGATGAGGTGGAAGGAGACAAAGGGTTTTGACCTTTGGAATTTCTCCACATGTGGCCGGCCAAACAAGGAGTGTTGATTATTTTTCAATGCAATTGATTGCATTGAATGTGATAGGAGGTGAAAGGTTTTTTCAATCCTATAAAACACTCCATGGGGTGGCCGGCCAAACTTGGTGGAAGCTTGAGGCTTGGAGAGAGCTTGGTGGTGAGAGGTTTTGGTTGTGTGGCTTTTGTGAGTTTAGGCTAGCAAGAAGAGTGATCTTCTTCTTCCTTTCTCTTTTTCCCTACTTTCCTCTCCTTTAGGGACTTCTCTAGCAAGAAGTAAAGGAGAGCTCTTCTAGTTTCTTTTGTGAGACAAGAGCTTGCTCGTGTGGATACATATAGAGGCACGGACATTTGAACGTGCTAAAAGATCCAACAAACCCAAGGAGAAGTGGGATTAAAAAGGGCACGCAACAAAGGTAATATTCTCCTATAAGATAGGTTTTTCTTTTAGAGAAATTTATTTTTTTGTACGAGGTTTTCTTTCGCAAGGATCACTTGGAAGGGATCCAATTTTTTGTTGCGCATATGCTATTTTGCATAAAAATCCCTACACATCTGCCTTCAGCACATGTGTTGGACTCCCCCAAATCCGAATATGTCTCAGACTAGGCTTTCGCCCACTCCACAATTCTGTGGGAGTAGAAGGCACTGATTTAGATGGAACCAAGTTCAGAATGTACACTGTCGTATCTAGAGCATATCCCAGAACAAATCTGTCAACTCAGAATAACTCATCATCGATCTAACCATCTCCATAAAAGTCATATTCCTTCGCTCTGCTACACCATTCTGCTGGGGTGTGCCAGGTGTAGACAATTGGGATTGAATCCCAGCCTCTGATAGTTAATTCCTAAACTCTCCCAAGAGGTACTCACCACCACAATCAGATCGTAGTGTCTTGATACTTTTACCTTGACGTTTCTCCGCATCAGCCTTGAATTCTTTAAACTTGTCAAAGCATTC
Organism: Wurfbainia villosa; assembly: GCA_025175895.1. Taxonomy (NCBI): domain Eukaryota; kingdom Viridiplantae; phylum Streptophyta; class Magnoliopsida; order Zingiberales; family Zingiberaceae; genus Wurfbainia; species Wurfbainia villosa. Next base: position 27,259,338 of record CM045992.1, on the reverse strand, counting down.
AGACTTGTGGCGCATCAAGTAAATGTATCTATATCTTGAATAATCATCTATAAAAGAAACGAAATACTTAAAACCACCTCTAGCCTGGATAGACATAGGACCACACAAATCAGAATGAACCAATTCCAACACATCTTTGGCTCTATACCCCTTGGCCTTAAAAGGCCACTTAGTCATTTTACCCTCCAAGCAAGATTAACAGGTTGGGAAATCTTCCACCACTAATGAACCCAAAGGTCCATCAGCTATCAACCTTTGAATTCTGCTTAGGTTAATATGACCAAGTCTTAGATGCCAAAGATATGTTTGGTTCATCTTCGAAGGTTCTTTTCTCTTATTGGAATTAGAAGATGAGTTATTAACTTCTATTTGCATCGTGGGAGCTTTTGGTTCAAGTGTATAAAAATTTCCTATCAATGCACTAGAACAGATAATCTTCCTATTCCTTTTTATAACAACTCTGTCTTTAAAAGAAATAGAATATCCATCCATAAATAATTTAGAATCTGAAATTAAATTCTTTCTAAATAGAGGTACATAAAGGCAATTTTTAAGAACCAAAATTTTATTTCTCTCAAAAGACAAATAAACATCTCCCATTGCAACAGCCGCCACCTTCGTGGCATTGCCCAAGTAAACGGTAATCTCCCCCTTAGCTAGGCATCTGGTTTCCTGGAACCCCTGCAAAGTATTACAGACATGATCAGTGTCTCCCGTATCTACACACCAGGTGCCGATAGATAACACCGCTAAACATGTTTCAACGACTAGATCAAAGGATATACCTTTGTTCTGCTTCCGATTGGGACAGTCCTTCCAATGTCCAGTCTGCTTGCAAGTGAAGCACTTGCCTTTCGGCTTCTTCACTCCTCCCTGAGTTCCTCCCGCCACCTTTGCTCTGTCTTGTTTCTTCTTCTTCTTGCCTTTCGGCTTAGAAGTAGAAACCTTTTGAGCAACCATGGCCTGAGCCTGAGCAAGCCCTTCTGTAGCCTGGAGTTCTGTCAGAAGCTCTGCCAACGAATACAACCTCTTATTCATGTTATAATTCAGGCGAAACTGCTCAAAACTCCTAGATAGAGACTGGAGAATGATATCGATCTGGGTTTCCCCATCAATCTCAGCTCCAATGACTACCAGCTCATTCGTAGGCTTAGGAGGACACTCTTCGAAGAGTACATACTTGTACTTCTCAGCAGTTAAAACAATATCTAGATTCCTTTTCCACTCAACATAATTGAGTACAATAAGTTTATTTTCCTTTAGTATCATAGCAAGTGGGTTGAAAATCATTTTGAAAACAACCTAAGAATCACATAGATCAAAATATTAGATTTCAAAAAATTATTGATTCCTCAAACAATAAAATTTGAAAATCAACCAACACCTCAAAGCACCGAGAATATCGTATGCCACGATAGTGTGGATGTTTACAAATTCTACATTTGTAAGAGGAGGTTTTACCCATTAATTTTATTATCTTGTCAACCTAACTTTTTGACAAATAAAATTAATAGTTGGTTCCTCTTCGACCCTATAAATAAAAGCAGTGACTCCGATGGGGAGGATACTTATATTTGTATCGAAGTGTTCACCATTACTCGGTACCAAGGTAATTATCTCGGGTTATGTGCCTTCCGATGGGGAAGTACACATGCTCCTTAATTATTTCCTATAACCATATTCGACCTTGTGATCCACAAACAAACTCATCCGATGTGGAGGAAGGAACTCAGAGCCGACGCACAAGTTTATTTGCATCATATGTCAAATCATAATGGAAGCCGTGGGAATTTATAAAAATATCCCTCTCCCACTTAGTAATTTAAAATTGAGGAATTTTCTAGCCTATGACATGCATATCAAACAATAAGCAATAAATATAAAAAATAAATATTTTTCAACTATTATGGCTTTTGTCTTCAATATGTCTCCTGTCATATCGCCATCTCGTCCACTCCTCCCTACGCCATGTACAAGCCATCTGGAGATCCGAGCCGAGAAAAACTATTTTAATTTACATCCATCGATCCTATACTCCACAAAGGAGTGTACATGAAATCTAGATCGAAAGTAAACTAAAATAAAAAGAGTGGCTAAACAATGTCGTATCTAATTACAAAATTAAATACTAGCCTCGTCAACCCCGAGGATTCAACAAAATATACAATTACATACATACAATCACATACACACATATGGCCATAATAGTTGGATCCTATGCCTACAACCAAAAAGTTAACCTACGCACATCCTACTATTATTCGGCACATATAATATATGAAAAGTGCATAAAAGTAACCGAATCCTAAACACACAAAACCAGAAACCGTGGCTCTGATACCAATTGAAGGTTTTGCGGAACCGAAGCTCTGATACCACATGAAGGTAGGAAACTTCGCTTCCCACTTCAACTCGGTCACTTGTTCATGGCGATCCCTTCTACGTCCTCGGATAAAAAAAATTTATCCTTGACAAGAGGGATTATCCAAGCTCCTGTTTCATCATCGTGCTATTCGATTAGAGTAGTTACTTGAAAAAACTTGTTGTTCAAGCCACCAACCTCTATTCTACGAATAGACGCAGAATAGACGATGTATGGATCGTCGAATTTTGTGTTTGTATACGGGGTCCAAGTTAATTTAGCCACAAAACAGAATATACAACATGTATATAATTGAAAAACAATTATAAACATAACACAAAAGAATATAAAACAACATTTATAGCTCTTGATCTTCTATTGTATGTCATTCCTTCTTTTGGACGTCGTGTGGGCGACGATCTTCCAAAAGTCGAAGACTCCTAGATCACCAATCTTCATTCCTTGCTCGCTCCGAACAAGAGGAAGTATAGAAACAAAGCACTTCTCCTTCTTTCAACCAACCACCAAGCTCCAAGCTTAGAGAGAAGTGAACGCCGGCCAAAACTCTAAGGGAAGAGACCCTAGACTTTTTTCCACCGGCCAAGGAGAAGAGGGAATTAAGGTTGAGTGCCGGCCAAGGTCAAGAGAAGAAGGAGGGGCGCTGACAACTCTTAACGAAGAATAACTCTTTCCTTATTTGTGGCAGCCCAAGCTCTTCTCCAAAAACCCTAGCCTCCTTTTGTTTCTTGCTGCCCAAGCCTTAAGAAACAAAACCCTAACCTCTCTCTAATTCATATCCACGCCAACCCTTAAGCCCATATTTATAGAGTTAGGCTTAAGCCTGTTAGGAATATTGGAACGGCTAGAGGGGGGGTGAATAACGTTTTCCCATACGTCGATGGAATTCGATCTCGTTCGTGTCTACAATTTCGTTAGCGCAGCGGAATATAGATAATGATAACAATAACGAAATAGACAACACGCTAACACAATGATATAACGTGGTTCGGAACCACACGGTTCCTACTCCACGGATCGGGTTCGTACGAACCCTAGCGATGCCAATCACACACCACTATGAAAATAACTCCTTCTCAGAACAATCCGGAGGTGGAGAAACCTCTTACAATTGTTTACAACAATAAACAAATAGCTACAAGAAAAAACAATGAAATACAAAGCAAAACTAGTAAAGAAAACACTTTACAAAATGCTCTTGAATGCTTGATCGCTAGGTTGATCGAGTAGCACTTGGAGACCCTGAATTGCAGCAGCAACTCGCCCCAAATCGCCTCAAAGAACCATGCTTTTTCCTCCATCATGAGCTCCTTTTAAAGCTTCAACCTGTGCTGGAAAAAGTCGATCAGTCAACTGATCAGGACCATCAGTCGACTGATGCCACTATTGTCGTGAGACAACGGCTAGATCCACGCTGGATAAGTCCAACGGAACTACCATCAGTCGACTGATGATGACAATCAGTCGACTGATGGAGTCCTCACTCTACCAGTCGAGTGAGACTCCATTCTGTGGCCGATTTCTCGAGCACCACCGATCGGTGATCACGATCGATCGGCCGCTCGAGCCATCGATCGACTACCCACCTGCGGCGATCATTGCTGCCATAACCCGCGATCGAAACCACAGTTGACTCGGTCCGATCGGCCGCCACATGGCACGGTCTGGCACACCACAAACATGAGGTTTTAACCCAAGTATGGTGTCCCCATACTTGCTAGACCACCCTTAGCCTAGACCTAAGCCTTTTAGCCACCTACATCAGCCTCACGCCTCTCGGATCCCTCCAAGTCATCCATGACTTGTTCATCCATCGCGCTAGCCTTCAGGTGCTTCCATCGGCTATGTCATGCTAACGGTGTCTACACCGCCAAGGCACATTGGACTTACGCCGCCAAGACTCCGCTTGGACTTTACGCCGCCAACCATTGGACTTATGCTGCCAAGACTCCCGCTTGGACTTTACGCAGCCAATATCAATCCCCTTGGACTTCAAATGGCAACCCATGTTGGACTTTCCATGCCAAGACCATGCTTGGACTTTCCTTGCCAAGACCATGCTTGGACTTTCCTTGCCAACCCATGTTGGACTTCTCAAATGCCAAGACCATGCTTGGACTTTCCCTTGCCAACCCAAGTTGGACTTTTACATTGCCAAGACCATGCTTGGACTTTTCATGCCAAGAACTCAAGACTTGGACTTACCATGACAATTACATTGCCATATGTTTTTGTCGAAACATCAAAATACGTCACAACATCACTCGAGCCAAACTCGAGTCCTGGTCAATCGTGACCTGGGCCGATTGCACCAACAATCTCCCCCTTTTTGATGTTTGACAAAAAACAAACAAATCATTGAGTTAGAACACTAACTCAAATCCCTTACCAATTATCCCAAATTGGTAATCTTAAATGTTCTTTCCCAAACATTCTCCCCCTTTTTGACTAACATCAAAAAGGTCTTCTCTCCAAGGGGGTCAATGTCTCATGTCCCAATGAGATCTTACAATCTCCCCCTTGGTCTAAAAATACCTAGGATGCCTACCATCTTCCTAGTGATAAGTCCAATATCACTCAAGAGAGGCAATCCTATTTCCTCTCCCAATTTCCAAATTGGGGTTTAAAAAAAAATCCATCAATTTCCCAATTGATAACATTCTCCCCTTCAAGAAGAAAAACCACATCCATCATCCCAAGATGGATACCTCCCCCTAAAAGCTTGCTCCCCCTTGACCATTGCACCAACAATGTCCTTGGGAAGTTCCTAAGCCAATAGGAACTCTAACTCATCAAAATTAAGGTTAGAAATTCAACATTGAACTTTCCAACACCTTAAAATTGATACAAACCCTAAACACCTCTCTTAATCCATATCCAATGGATTTTCATCCTTTATAATGCTTCCCAAAGCATATCCTAGGGTTAGGAGTGGTTAGGGACCTTTACCATAGCTGAAATCGGGTTAAACAACCTTGGTTACCCCGAAATCAGGCTACCAGTCGAGTGATTCAATCGATCATTAGCACACATCGATCGCCACCAGAGCGTCGGTGATCTGAAAAATTTCCGAATTTCAGTTATCAGAAATGAATTTCAGAAAATCATAGATAATTATACGTATATCGAAAAATCACGAAATTTGGTACGTATAATTCCTATGACCAATACAATGGGTGAAAAATGTTTGAAAAATATTTTACCCATAAAATATTGAAATTGATACAAACTTCAAAAGTGAAGAAAACTTCTAAGTTTTTGGCTCACTTTGTATCAATCTCATCAATGGTGATTACTATCAAAAGATAGACTTCACCAAGGTTTTTCAAAATGATTTTAAAATGTTTTCAAAAACCTTATTTTGGATCATATTCCTTGGGCTCTATGTATATGACTTGTACACAAGCTTTCCCAATGATCCACAAATAGAATTAGATGAGTTTTAGTTCATCTAGATGCAAAAACTATGCACCTTGAACTTAACTCATATCCTAGCATCTCACATGTATCTATGGTGTATAAATACACATACATGTCAATTAGATGTGAGATGTGAGTTTTGTTCTCCCTAAACTAGGGTTTCATGCATTTTCTACAGCAACTCTACTTGATTCCCTTATAAATGGGACTTCAAGTCATGCCATAGTCCTTAGTTTAATTTTAATCAATTAAATGCGTGAAATGATCATGGCATAAAGATAGCAATAATTAAGCATGGCCAATGATCATGATGTCATGGCATATGATAAAATCTAAAAACACATGACATTTAAAACCTTAATCCTAAAACATAAACATGACATATAAAATGATTAAAAGTAAGCATGATGTCATGGCGTGTTATATGGCAAACAAAGCATGACATGTAAAATATATAGGTATAATAATACCTAAATTTTAATATTAATTGCCATTTCATATAATTAATTGCATTTTTCTATATTTTCACTAATCTCCCTAGTGTGCCAAAAATCCAAAATGGCACACTAATCTCTAGACTTAAATTGTGCCAATTTGAACATTTTATAAAACTTCTCAAATAATATTGGCACCTCCTAAAATCTTTTAGGGTTAAAGCTCAAATGTATTTCCAAGGTAACCATAACCTTGAAAATAACCTAAAATGCCACCTTTATCATGGTTGAGTTAACTACCCATCCAATCAAGGTTGGCACACCCTAAACCCATTTAGCGTGAATCAATCACGCTCTTAGGAACCCAAAACCGATTTGAGCTCTTAGGGTTAATTAGGTATTCCTTAGGGATAACCTCCCTAGATACCTTCCTAATGACCCTCCTAGGCTTATTAGCCTTGGTCATTTTGGTCTTGCCTAGGTTAACCTTAGGGATTGCCTCCCTAACAACCTTCTTAGTGGCCACCCTAGGTTTCTTCGAAACCTTGGCCATTAGGCACAAACTTTGGTCAACTCTAGGGATGACTTCCCCATTGACCTTGGTCTTCCTAGACCTAGTTAGTGTCCCATAGTCAAATGGAACACTATGGTAAGTCACCTTGGACTTAGGTTTGTGACCCAAACCATTCTTGCCCTTGGTTGACTTTTGACTCTTAGGTCCTAGATGTTGACTTGAACTTCTTGACCTAAGAGTTTGACAATTAGACCCTTGAAATTGATTTTGTATCTTGTTTAGGGTCTTTTCCAATTTCTCAAGCCTTGACCTCAAGGCTTGGTTCTCTAATTCTAATTGCCCAATTTTAGAATTTTTATTTAAATCTTGGGCATTTGACTTTCTTGGCATATGCCTAGTCCATTTTGGATTAAAACCTAGATGTTCTTGTATTTTCTTAATAGATTCCTTTGGTATGGTTTTTCTAGGGACATTAGTCCCAAATTTCTCCTTATTCTTAAGGTGAACATTCTTAGCTCCTAAACAAATATGTTTGTTATTTCTAGCATGCTCTTTATGATACATAGAAAAATTGCTAAAATTAGTTCTAGCATGCTTTTTAATATTTAACTTAGACGGAGAATTATTTAAATATACCTTAGGGTTTGCCTTAGTGGCTCCCCCTACTTGTGATGCTCCCCTTTGCCCCTTCTTCTTCTTCTTTGGGCATTGACTCCGGTAATGACCCGGTAGTCGGCATTTGAAGCAAATGACATGCTCCTTGCTCTTTTGACTTGGAGAACAGGCGTTCGTTGACTTTTGTTGACTTTTAGGCACCGGAGGAGCTTTCTTGATCCTCTTTGGGCATTTGCTCTTGTAATGCCCATAGTCTCTACACTCAAAGCACATAATATGATTTTTATTTGAAAATAAAGTGTTTGAGTTACCTAGGGTGGTGGTAGGTTCCGGAGTTGAATTTTGAGCTTCCTCATCTTGATCGGATGTTGAAAGCTCTTCTTGAGGTTGCTCCGATGTAGAGGATGGTCTCTCCTCCTCAATCCTAGAAGTGGATACTTCTTCCACTTCTTCCACCTCTTCTTTCTCCGATTCAGAAGTTGACTCCATCTCAACTTCCGATTCCTCACTTTCACTTGAGGATGAACTCTCTTCATGGAATCTTGCCAATTTCCTCCATAGCTCCTTGGCATACATGTAATCCCCTAGCTTGCACAAAATATCATTAGGAATTAATTCTTCCAAAAGTTTCGTTACCTTAATTTCGATCTTGAGCTTTTGGCGTTGCTCTTGGGTCCACTTTTTCAATTTTAGGACATTCCCCTTCTTATCACTAGGGGGTTCAAGGCCTTCAACGAGGATGAACCAATCCTCTATGTTAATCATCAAGAATGTTTCCATTCTTGCTCTCCATGCCGGAAAATCTTCTGGATCATATGGTGGTGGAGTGTTGATATCCCATCCAAGCTTGTCTTGGAATTCCATCTTCACCCTCTAGCCTTTTGTCTTAACTCCCGGCGGTTAGTCCGTAGAAGAGCCCCGGGCTCTGATACCACTTGTTAGGAATATTGGAACGGCTAGAGGGGGGTGAATAGCGTTTTCCCGTACGTCGATGGAATTTGATCTCGTTCGTGTCTACAATTTCGTTAGCGCAGCGGAATATAGATAATGATAACAATAACGAAATAGACAACACGCTAACACAATGATATAACGTGGTTCGAAACCACACGGTTCCTACTCCACGGATCGGGTTCGTACGAAGCCTAGCGATGCCAATCACACACCACTATGAAAATAACTCCTCGGAATAATCCGGAGGCGGAGAAACCTCTTACAATTATTTACAACAATAAACAAATAGCTACAAGTAAATACAATAAAATACAAAGCAAAACTAGTAAAGAAAACACTTTACAAAATGCTCTTGAATGCTTGATCGCTAGGTTGATCGAGTAGCACTTGGAGACCCTGAATTGTAGCAGCAACTCGCCCCAAATCGCCTAAAAGAACCATGCTTTTTCCTCCATCATGAGCTCCTTATAAAGCTTCAACCTGTGCTGGAAAAAGTCGATCAGTCGACTGATCGGGACCATCAGTCGACTGATGCCACTGTTGTCGTGAGACAACGGCTAGATCCACGCTGGATAAGTCCAACGGAACTACCATCAGTCGACTGATGATGACAATTAGTCGACTGATAGAGTCCTCACTCGACCAGTCGAGTGAGACTCCATTCTGTGGTCGATTTCTCGAGCACCAGTCGACTGATCACACGATCAATCGACTGCTCGAGCCATCAGTCGACTGCCCACCTCTGGCAGTCGACTGCTAGGCCATAATCCATAGTCAAACCCTGGTTGACTCGATCCAGTCGACTGCCACATGGCACCAGTCGACTGGCACACCTCAAACATGAGGTTTTAACCCAAGTATGGTGTCCCCATACTTGCTAGACCACCCTTAGCCTAGACCTAAGCCTTCTAGCCACCTCCATCAGCCTCACGCCTCTCGGATCCCTCCAAGTCATCCATGACTTGTTCATCCATCGCGCTAGCCTTCAGGTGCTTCCATCGGCTATGTCATGCTAACGGTGTCTACACCGCCAAGGCACATTGGACTTACGCCGCCAAGACTCCGCTTGGACTTTACGCCGCCAACCATTGGACTTATGCTGCCAAGTCTCCCACTTGGACTTTACGCAGCCAATATCAATCCCCTTGGACTTCAAATGCCAACCCATGTTGGACTTTCCATGCCATGACCATGCTTGGACTTTCCTTGCCAAGACCATGCTTGGACTTTCCTTGCCAACCCATGTTGGACTTCTCAAATGCCAAGACCATGCTTGGACTTTCCCTTGCCAACCCATGTTGGACTTTTACATTGCCAAGACCATGCTTGGACTTTTCATGCCAAGAACTCAAGATTTGGACTTACCATGACAATTACATTGTCATATATTTTTGTCGAAACATCAAAACACGTCACAACATCACTCGAGCCAAACTCGAGTCCTGGTCAATCGTGACCTGGGCCGATTGCACCAACAAAGCCTCCTTTTAATCTCCACCATTGGTTCTAGAGATTTAATCTAAATCGTTGGATCTAGAGATTTAATCTCAACCGTCGAATCTAGAGATTTAATCCCTACCGTTGGATCTAGAGCTTTGTTTTCCATCATTGGATCTAGGCTTCATAGGTTTTAATAGGCTACAATAGGGACCATGAGGTGGAGTTGGATCTTGGCCACCCAATGGATCAAGCTCACATAAAGTCCGATCCATTAATGATAATCCAATCCACTAGAGGATTATCATTGATCTACCTCACCAACCCCCAAAAGATAATATGGGCTCCATATATTATTTGCACATATTTCTCCCCGTGTTTAAGATCTCGAATGTCCATCGATTAATTAATTTACTGACAATTAATTAATCAACATCTAACTCCATGAGTAGTACCACTCAACCTTATCATCATGCCGGACCAAGTCCACCTACAGGGTTTACATGATGAACCTTATGAGCTCCTCAAGGGGACATCATCATCCTAATATATAGGATACGGTTTCCTTCTATAATCAATGGCACACCATATAAATAATATCATTTCCCTATTTACTGAGCCTATCGATTTACTCTATAAATCTCGTCCATTGGTAAATTAAAGAAATGAATACTAATTATATGTGCCCGTTATTATATCAGGATTAAGAGCATGTACAACATAATATCTGAGGTCCGATTCGATTATGTAATCAGCAATAAATCGAATCACCTCTAAGTCGGTCCTGCTCAATACACACAAAGTACACTAGTGTGATTCTATGGTCAAGACAAACAAATACCAAATCACACTACTACCATACCAATGGTTTTTCCAAAGCCATCTCGGTTGTGAGACTTTACTTATACTTTACAAGGAGCCGATAACATGATCTCCCGTGTGACACTACACACCATGTTATCTACAATGTAATGTATTAGACAATATACATAACCATATAAATATGCAAACAATGATCATGTAATTCTTATTTCAAAATAAAGATGTTCATACAAAAGATAGACTTTTCAGTATACATCCCAACAGAATGTCCACACAAACAGAGTCTTGCAGTCTCACCCCCTCTAAAGCACTAGCCAACCGAGCCAACTCATCTTCTTTTTTATTATCCTCCCTCAGGATTTGCTGCAAAATTACCTCCTACAAATGAGCCTTTGCTTTTCCAAAAGCCACTAAGTATTTTTGCAACCTTTCTTCTCGGACTGTGAAATCACCCTTGAGTTGTGACTGTTGGAATGTATACTGAAAGCCTAGCTCTTTTTGTATGAACATTTTATTTTGAAATAAGAATCACATGATCATTGTTTGCATTTTATATATTCATTATATATGGGTGCATATTGTCTAATATTTTACATTGTAGATAACATGGTGCTTGGTGTGGCACAGAAGATCATGTTATCAGTACCTTGTAAAATATAAGTAAAGGCTCACAACCAAGATGGTTTTGGACAAACCATTGGCATGGTTGTAGTGTAGCTTGGTATTGTTTTATCTTGAACATAGAGTTACACTAGTACACTTAGGTGTATTGAGCAGGACCGACATAGAGGTGATTCAATTTAGTACTGACTACATAATTGAATCGGACCTCGGATATTATGTTGTACATGCTCTTAATCCCGATATAATAACGGGCACATGTACTTAGTATTTATTTCTTTGATTTACCAGAGGGTGAGATTTAGATGGATTAAATCAATATGCCCGGTAAGTTGGGAAATAATATTGTTTACATGGTGTGTCGTTGATTATAGGAGGAAACCGTGTCCTATATATTAGGTTGATGATGTCCCCTTGAGGAGCTCATAAGGTTCATCATGTAAACCCAGCTGGTTGACTTAGTCAACATGATGATAAGGTTGAGTGGTACTACTCGAGGAATTAGATGTTGATTAATTGATGGTTAGTAAATCAATTAATTGATGGACATTCGATATCTTAAACACGGGGAGATTAATGTACAAATAATATATGGAGCCCATATTGATTTATGGGGGTTGGTGAGGTAGTTCAATGATGATCCTCTAGTGGAATGGAACATCATTGATGGATCAAGTTTGTGTGGTTCCGATCCATCGGGTGGCCAAGACCCAACTCCTCCTTATGGTCCCTATCGTAGCCTAATATAATCCTTGTGAAGTCTAGATCCAAGAATGTAAAACAAAACCTAGAACCAACGGTTGGGATTAAATCCCTAGATCCTATGGTTGGATGAAACCCTAGAACCAACGGTTGGGATTAAATCCCTAGATCCGATGGTTAGGATGAAATCCTAGAATCGACGGTTGGGATTAAATCCCTAGATCCGACGGTTGGGATAAAACCCTAGATCCGATGGTTGGGATGAAACCTTAGATCCGACGATTGGGATGAAATACTAGATCCGACGGTTGGGATTAAACTCTAGATCCGACGGTTGGGATAAAACCCTAGATCCGACGGTGGAGATTAAATCCCTAGATCCGACGGTGGAGATTAAAGGAGGCTTAAGCCCAATTCTATAAATAGATGCTTAGGGTTGGGCGGCAAAGAAGACTTGGAGATTTTCGAATTGGAGGATAGGGTTTTTTTTTGGGCGGCTAGGGTTTGGTACAAAAGTGGGCGGCAACTCTCTTCTTCCTTCTAGTTGTTGCCGGCGCCCAACTTCCACCTTCACTCCTTGGTCGGCGCCCATCCTAGGAGCCTCTTCCATCTTCCTTAGCTGACGGTTCTCCTCCCATTGGTGGCCGGTTATCTCCTTCTCTCTATTCTCCAAGTGGCCGGCGGCAACTCTTCTTGGAGTTGGCCGGTGAATCATCCAATTGCTCCTTGGCCGGCGGTTGCACTAAATTCCCTAATTTGGTGGCCGGTTCTAGATAGGAGAGGTTTTTGTTCGTTTTTCTCTTTGTTCGCAGCGTACAAGGAAGAGGAGAACTCGATCTAGAAGGCTTCTACTCGTGGAGGATCTTCGTCCACACGTCGTCCACGAGAAGGATAGGACATACGATAGAAGATCGTAAGGTATAAAGTTATTTTAACTTTATGTACAGATCTGAGCATGTTCTTATTTGTTTTGATTATGCTTGTGTGTGTATGAATATATATTGTATAATCATGGACCCCGAAGACAAACACAAACACCGGCGATCCGTCCGTCGTCTCTTCCGCGGCTAACCAACTAGAAGAGTTGTGTTGCTTGAACAACTAGTTTGTTCAAGCGACCACTCAAGTTGTTAGCATGATGACGAATTGGTTGTGCCAAGGAAGCTCATCCCATCCGAATTAATCCTTTCATTAGTGAAAATTTTAATCCGGGGACATGGGAGCCAATGAGCCTCCGAAGCGACATCCTACAGTGACACTACCAACTAAGAGTCTGAATAGACAACGACTGACATGGCTCCTACGACATGAGCCGCTTGTAACCCTACCAAAATGGTTTTGTACTCTGCCTCATTGTTAGATGCCTGGTATCCAAGGTGAATGACTATGCGAGTTTACTCCCCTTCCGGAGATATAAGCAACACCCCAACTCCACTTCCTACAGCTCCAAAAGACCCATCGACAAAAGCACTCCACATCTTCTACTACTCTTCGGGTTTGGCCGAGCTATTCTCCAAGCCTGCTGGTACCTCTGCTAAGAAGTCAGCTAATGACTAAGCCTTGACAACAATTCGGGGATGGTAATGGATATCATATTCACTTAGTTCCACAACCCACTTGGCTAATCTTCCTGAAAAGTTAGGTTTAGTAACCACTCTACCTACCTCATTGTTAGTCAACAGATTTATCGAGTGGGCTAGGAAATAAGGCCTTAATTTATGAGCCGTCAAGACTAAGATGTATGCCAATTTTTGTTGGAGATTTCGGGATCATGCATAAGGGAATAAGTGAATCAAAATAATTTTTATTACATCCTAGATATCCCCTGGGGGACAGGAAAACTTGTTTTGGCATAATCGTATGAAAACACACAAGGAGAAGGAGAAGTTATACCTTCAGGATTCTTTTGAATCTGTCGAAACCAAAAGCAAGACCAACGGGCCTTGCCTCTATGAGTATCTATGTCGGGATCACTTGAGACAACTCCTAGAGTAGCAAGTCTTTTCTCTTATTAGTGTTAGCCAACCGACAGAGACAAGGGAAGAGGAGAGAGGAGAGAGCAATGATGGCTACCAAGGGAGAAAACCTAAAAAAAAACCTTAGCCAAAGATTATCAAGGGATATATTTATATATCTCTTGATTAGGCCATCTTAAGAGGCTTAAATGGAACATATCTTACCATAATTATCCCATAATTAAGGTAAGAACAATCCAAAAGACTTCCATAAGCAAAATCTCCAAAATCGGTGGAGACGCGACATTGCCGTGTGGATTCACACGGCCTAGCCGTGCCAAAAGACACAGTCATGGCAGGACACACGGCCTGGTCGTGTGTCATTTTGGGCACAACCTAGTTCAGCCATTTTTTCACCCACAGCAAGGCATGAACTTCTTGATCCATACCGCCTCCTTTGCTGCTTTAGGAGTTGCAATGTACTCTGCCTCCGTAGTAGAATAAGCAACGATATCTTGTTTGGAACTCTTCCAACTCACCGCACATCCATTCAAGATGAATATGTATCCAGAATGAGATTTGGAATCATCCTTATCTGTTTGGAAGCTGGCATTAGTATACCCGCTTACTACCATATCACCTCCTTCATATACCAAGAACAAATCCTTAGTCCTTCTCAAGTACTTAAGGATTGTCTTGACAACCACCCAATGGTCTATACTAGGATCCGGCTGGTATATACTCATAATGCTCAAAGCATATGATACATCGGGCCTCGTACATAGCATATCATACATGATCATCCTATAGCTAACGCATATGGGATTTGACTCGTGTGAATCCTCTCATCTTCAGTGCGCGGGCACATAGACTTCGAAAGGTGAATCCCATGCCTCATGGGAATAAAACCTTTCTTGGATTCTTCCATGCTAAACCATTTTAGCACTTTGTCTATGATGTAGACTGTGAAAGACCAAGCAACCAATTCGATCTATCTCTATAGATCTTAATCCCCAAAATATAGGTTGCTTCTCCCATGTCTTTCATGGAGAATATTTTGGACAACCAGACCTTGACTATTTGAAAAATAAGAATATCATTTCTTATAATTAATATGTCATCGAGATACAATACTAAGAACACGACCGCACTCCCACTAACCTTCTTATACACACAGGGCTCCTTAGGATTTTGTGAGAAATCAAACTGTTTGATTGCCTCATCAAAACAGATCTTCCAACTCCTAGATGCTTGCTTCAATCCATAAATGGAATGTTGAAGCTTGCATACTTTGTTCTTGTCAATGGATGTGAAACCCTCAGGTTGTATCATATATACATCCTCAGATAGGTTTCCATTAAGAAAAGTTGTTTTCACATCCATTTGTCTTATCTCATAATCAAAATGAGCTGCCATGGCTACTAGTATCCGAATGGATTTAAGCATAGCTACTAGTGAAAAGGTTTCATCATTGTTAACACCTTGCCTTTGACGATAGCCTTTTGCCACTAATCTAGCTTTATATGTAATAATATTACCATCCATATTGGTTTTCTTCTTGAAAACACACTTGCACCCTATAGGCATTATGCCTTCGGGTGGGTCGACCAATTTCCAAACCTGGTTTTCATACATGGAATCCATTTCCGATTTCATGGCTATTAGCCATCTATCCCTGTCTGAACTATTCAGTGCCTCTTCGTAATTAGTAGGTTCCTTATCATCTATGAGCAACACGTCATTAGATTCACTGATGAGAAATCTATATCTCTCAGGAATCCTACATGTCCTACTAGATCTATGAGGAGGTGGTGTATTATCAGGTTCAACTATTACCTTATTCGAATGAGTATTTAATTGTGGTCCTTGACTAGGCATCTCTTTTGTGTCTACCGGAGCCTCTTGAATTACACTCAATTCAACCTCACTCCCACTATTTTTCCTGTAAGAGAAACTCCATCTCTAGAAATACAACATCCCTTGAAACAAACACCTTTTGTTCCAAGGGATGATAAAATTGGTAACCCCTCATTTCCTTACGGTAACCAATAAATAGAGACTTATCATACTTAGCCTCAGCTTGTCTAATACTGTCCTCTTTGTTGGGTTTCTGGCACCGCAGCGAGTGTGTGTTCAAACATGTTTCGTAAACATGTGCACAGTGGAAGAATTAAAAAGAAATAAATCTAATTTATTACAACACACACACCACACGCAAGCAAAGTACAATATGTGTAGACATAATCGCAATTTCAAATATTGCAAAAAAAGGAAATTATGCTAATTATACCTGACGTATCATGTGCAGCGGGAATGACATAAATTGGAGAAACTCTAGATAGAATTGCCTCTATCCGTATCCACACTGAGTACCGTTGGGATAGCTTCGCCAAGCTACAAGCCTCGTCTTTGTAGGAGTCACTAGCCTTGTGTCGAAGACGATGTGATCGAGAGAAGATCACAATCTGAATCAAAATTCGAATTCGAAAATGAGTCCCCAAAACTCGCTTCTCCGGTGAGGTATTCGTCAACTAATTGACGAATCCTTGGTCCTCCACCTATGAGGATTACCGGAGATCGAATCCCTGGCAAGGTAACCGCTATCGGAGCTCCAAATGTCATCCTAACGATGCTCCGACATGAAAGGAAACAAGCAGTCTAGAAAACTGGACAGCTTGGTGGAGGATTTTGTTGGCAATGTGTTAGTCCTCGGAATGCTCATTGGCTCCCATATCCCCGGATTAAAATTTTCACTAATGAGAACTAATCCGGATGGGATGAGTTTCCTAAGCACAACCAATTCGTCGTCATGCTAACGACTCGAGCGATCGCTTGAACAAACTAGTTGTTCAAGCAACCAACTCTTCTAGTCGGTTAGCCGCGGAAGAGACGACGGACGGATCGCCGGTTTTTGTGTTTCTTATCGGGGTCCATGATTATACAAATACACATGAATATAAACATGTATAATCAACACATACAAAAAGTAAACATCCACATAATAATAAAAACATGCAAAGATCATAAATAAAAGTTATAAAACTTTTATACCTCTTGATCTTCTATCGTATGTCCTAACCTCCTTGTAGACTTCGTGTGGGCGAAGATCCTCCACAAGTTGAAGCTTCTTAGATCATCTTCAATCCAAAGAAAGAAGAACTCTCTTTCCCTTCTTGCTTGAGCCAACCACCAATCCACAAAGGATTGATGCCGTCGACTCCAAGAATAGAGAGAACACAATGGAAACAAAACTCATCTCTTATCTAGGACCAACCATCAAGCTCCAAGCATGATGTTTCCCGCCGGTCCAAAGAGAACAAAATGGAAACCAACCAAAAGAGAAACACCAAGGGTATGGGCACCGGCCAACACTTGGAGAAAGGAAAGGAAAACAATCCTCCTCCTTGTTGCCGCCCAAAACCTATGAAAGGTTCTCCTAATTGCTGGCCAAGGATGAAGTGAAGGAGAATGGGTTGAGCTCCGGCCAAGGTAGAGGGTACAAGGATAGTGGCCGGCCAACACTTAGAAGGAAGAAGAAATGAATCTTCTTCTCCTTGTTGCCGCCCAACATAATTCCAAAACCCTAACCCTAGCCGCCCAACACCAATCCTATCCTCTATAGGATTTGGTTGCCGCCCAATGGAGACTCTCCTAATGCCATCCAACCTAAGCCATAGAAAGGATGGAGAAGCTTGGGCGCCAGCCAAATTAAGGAGGAAAAGGGAGGAAAGGTTTGCCGGCCATCATTGGGAAGAAGAAGAAGAGAAGAATTCTTCATGTTGCCGCCCAACACCATGAACCAAAACCTAACCCTAGCCTCCTCCTATTTTCTTGCCGCCCAAGCCATCCAACTCTATCTTCAAAAAACTTGGTTGCCGCCCAACCCAAGCCACCCTCTTATAGAGTTAGGTTTAGGCCTTGGTTTTATCTCAACCGTCGGTTCTAGGGTTTTAATCCCAACCGTCGGATCTAGAGATTTAATCTCAACCGTCGGTTCTAGGATTTTAATCCCAACCGTCGGATCTAGAGATTTAATCTCAACCGTCGGTTCTTGGATTTTAATCCAACCGTCGGATCCATAGATTTAATCTCCACCGTCGGTTCTAGGGATTTAATCCTAACCGTCGGATTTAGAGATTTAATCTCCACCGTCGGTTCTAGGGATTCAATCCTAACCGTCGGATCTAGAGATTTGTTTTCCATCATTTGATCTAGACTTCATGAGGTTTATATTAGGCTACGATAGGGACCATGAGGAGGAGTTGGGTCTTGGCCACCCGATGGATCGGAACTACACAAACTTGATCCATCAATGATGTTCCATTCCACTAGAGGATCATCATCGAACTACCTCACTAACCCCCATAAATTAATATGGGCTCCATATATTATTTATACATTCATCTCCCCGTGTTTAAGATATCGAATGTCCGTCAATTAATTGATTTACTGACCATCAATTAATTAACATCTAACTCCTCGAGTAGTACCACTCAACCTTATCATCATGTTGACTAAGTCAACCTGCAGGGTTTACATGATGAACCTTATGAGCTCCTCAAGGGGACATCATCAACCTAATATATAGGACACGGTTTCCTCCTATAATCAACGACACACCATGTAAATAATATTATTTCCCAACTTACCGGGCATATTGATTTAATCCATAGAAATCTCACCCTCTGATAAATCAAAGAAATAAATATTAAGTACATGTGTCCGTTATTATATCGGGATTAAGAGCATGTACAACATAATATCCGAGGTCCGATTCAATTATGTAGTCAGCAATAAATTGAATCACCTCTATGTCAGTCCTGCTCAATACACCTAAGTGTACTAGTGTAACTCTATGTTTAAGACAAAACAATACCAAGCTACACTACAACCATACCAATGGTTTGTCCAAAACCATCTTGGTTGTGAGCCTCTTCTTATACTCTACAAGGGACTGATAACATGATCTTCTGTGCCATCACCCAAGCACCATGTTATCTACAATGTAAAGTGTTAGACAATATGCACACATATAAATATAACATGCAAACAATGATCATGTGATTCTTATTTCTAAATAAAGATGTTCATACAAAAGAGCTAGGCTTTCAGTATACATCCCAACAATCTCCCACTTATACTAAAAGACTATGCTGTCATCATACTGCCATACATCTGATTCCCCTTCCCTCCACATGCCTATCAAAGCTCTCGCTAGAAGGGCCTTAGTGAAAGGGTCTACCAGGTCATCCTCTGATGCAATCTAGGCGACAGCAACTTCTACCTCCTTAACGATTTCTCGTATTAGGTGGTACTTGCACTCTATGTGTTTACTAGCCTTATGGGCTCGTGGTTCCTTCGAGTTTGCAACTGCACCATTATTATCACAATAAATTGTGATAGTTCTGGGCAAACCAGGAATCACATCCAAGTCCATCAGGAAGTTCCTGAGCCACCCAACTTCTTTGGCCGCCTAAGAGGCTGCCATACAGTCAGCTTCCATGGTAGAGTCCACCACGCATTTCTGCTTGACACTCTTCCATACTATGGCTCCACCTCCAAAAGCAAACACAAAACCTGAGGTAGACTTACTGTTATCCCTATCAGATTGGAAATCAGAATCTTTGTAACCCACAGGGAGTAATTGGTCTGCACGGTGAACTAGCATATAATCCCTAGTCCTTCTCAGGCACTACAATATATGCTTTACCGCAGTCCAATATCCCTATCCAGGATTACTCTGATATCTGCTGACCATGCCCACGGCAAAGCAGATATCTGGTCTCGTACAGAGCATCGCATACATGAGGCTTCCTACTGCCGAAGCATAAGGAACTGCCTTCATCTCCTCTATCTCCTCAGATGATCTAGGACACATCTCCTTAGATAAAGGAACTCCATGCCTGAAAGGTAGAAAACCTTTCTTGGAGTTATGCATGCTAAAACGATCCATAATTATGTCTATGTATGAAGCTTGGGATAAGCACAACATCCTTTTCCAGCAATCCCTCGATCCCAAAGATGTGTCTCACCTCTCCCAAGTCCTTCATATCAAACTCATTGGACAACCATACCCTTACGTCTGATAACACTTCGATGTTGTCGCCAACCACCAAAATGTCATCTACGTATAGTACAAGAAATACCACTACGTTTCTGTCACATCTCTTGTATACACAAGACTCATCCGAACTTTGAATAAATCCATAAGACTGGATTAGTTACACGTATTGCTATATCAATGAAGCGTAGGCGGGTGTCATCCATAAATGGACGATTAAGCTTACATACAAGATGCTCTTTGCCCTTAGCAATGAATCCCTCGTATAGATGGATTCCTCAAGACTTCCACTAAGGAAAGCTGTCTTGACATCCATCTGTCACACCTAATAAATTCATATGAGCTGCTATGCATAGGAGCTCCCAGACCTGATTTGAATCCATAGATTCAATCTCAGTATTCATTGCACTTTGCAAAGATGCTGCATCTATATCTTGGATTGCCTCGTTATATGTCCATGGATCAGGTTCATGTTCGCCAGGGACCAAATCGGAAGATTCTCCCAAGAAAATGAATCTACCAGGCTGTCTCACAACCCTGCCACTACGACGAGGTATCACCTGTGTATCCTGTGTGACACGTGGTGCAGTGACATGTGGTATATCCTCTTGTACCGGTGGTACTGAAGTCGGGACTTCCCCTATCAACTCCTCAAGAACAATCCTACTCGTGGGCCTGCGGTTCATCACATAGTCCTTCTCTAGAAATCTGGCATTCGTACTAACGATCACCCTCTGATCTCTAGGACTATAAAATAAACCACCCTTTGTTCCCCTGGAATAGTCAACGAACATGCGTACTTCTGTACGAGGTTCCAACTTACCAGTATCTGCCTTCAGCACATGTGCTAGACTCCCATATCTGAATATGTCTTAGACTAGGCTTTCGCCCAGTCCACACAACTCTGTGGGAGTAAAAGGTACTGATTTAGATGGAACCAAGTTCAGAATGTACACCGTCGTATCTTGAGCATATCCCCAGAACGAATCTGGCAAGTCAGAATAACTCATCATCGATCTAACCATCTCCATAAGAGTCCTCTTCCTTCGTTACGCTACACCATTCTGCTGGGGTGTGCCAGGTGCAGACAATTGGGATTGAATCCCATCCTCTGATAAGTAATTCTTAAACTCTCCCAAGAGGTACTCACCACTATGATCAGATCGTAGTGTCATCTTGAATAATTGTCTATGAAAAAGACAAAATATTCAAAACTACCTCTTGCCTGGATAGACATAGGACCATACAAATCAGAATGAACCAATTTCAACACATCTTTGGATCTATACCCCTTGGCCTTGAAAGGCCTCTTGGTCATCTTACCCTCTAAGCAAGATTCGCAGGTTGGGAGATCCTCCACCACTAATGAACCCAAAGGTCCATCAACTATCAACCTTTGAATTCTGCTTAGGTTAATATGACCAAGCCTAAGATCCCAAAGATATGTTTGGTTCATTTTCGAAGGTTCTTTTCTCTTATTGGAATTAGAAGATGAGTTAATAACTTCTATTTGCATCGTGGGAGCTCGTGGTTCAAGTCATAAATTTCCTATCTATGTACCCGAATAGATAATATCCCTATTCCTTTTATAACAAATCTGTCATCAAAAGAAATAGATTATCCATCCATAATTTAGAAACCGAAAGCAATTCTTTCTAAATAAAGGTACATAAAGAAAATTTCTAAGAACCAAAAACTTTATTTTTCTCAAAAGATAAATAAAACATCTCCCACTGCAATAGTCGCCATCTTCATGGCATTGCCCAAGTAAATTGTAATATCCCCTTTAGCTAGTCGTCGGGTTTCCTGGAACCCCTGCAAAGTATTGTAGACATGATTAGTGGCTCTCGTATCTACACACCAGGTGTCGGTAGATAACACCGTTAACCATGTTACAACGACTAGATCAAAAGATATACTTTTGTTCTTGCTTCGGATTGGGATAATCCTTCTTCTCATGTCCGGTCTGCTAGTAAGTGAAGTACTTGCCATTCGGCTTCTTCACTCCTCCCTGAGATCCTCCCACCACTTTTGCTCCACCTTGTTTCTCCTTCTTCTTGCCTTTCGGCTCAGAAGTAGAAACCTTTTTGAGCAACCATGGCTTGAGGACACTCTTTGAAGAGTGTATACTTGTACATCTTAGCAAATAAGACAACATTTAGATTCTTTTCCAATCAACATTATTGGGTACAGTAAGTTTATTTCCTTTAGTATCATAGTAAGTGGACTGAAAGTCATTTTGAAAATCCTAAGAATCACAATGATCAAAGCTTCAGATTTCAAATATTATTGATTCCTCAAAATAATAAAATCCCGAAATCAACCAACACCTCAAAACACCGAGAATATCGCATGTCACGATAGTGTGGACGTATACGAATTCTACATTTGTAAGAGGATGTTTTACCCATTAATTTTATTATCTTGTTAACCTTATTTTTTGACAAATAAAATTAATAGTTGGTTCCTCTTTGGCCCTACAAATAAAAGCAGTGACTTCGATGGGGAGGATACTTCTTATTTGCATCTAAGTGTGCACCATTACACGATACTAAGGGAATTATCTCGAATTATGTGCCTTACCGATGGGGAAGTACACACGCTCCTAAATAATTTCCTATAACCATTATTTGACCTAGTGATCCGCAAACAAACTCATCCGATGGGGAGGAAGGCACTCAGAGCCGACGCGCATGTTTGTTGCATCACATGTCAAATTGTAATGGAGGCCGCGGGAATTAATTAAAATATCCCTCTCCCACTTAGTAAATTGAAAATGAGGAATTTTCAAGCACACACAACATGCATATAAAACAAATCAGCAATAAATATGGAAAAATCAGAATTTTTCCAACTATTATGGCATTGTTCTCCAATATGCGTCCCGTCGTGTCGCCACCTCGTCCGCTCCTCCTACGCCATGTACGAGCCATCCGGAGATCCGAGCCGAGTATAAAACCTATTTTATTTTACATCCATCGATCCTATACTTCAGAAGGGAGTGTACATGAAATCTAGATCGAAAGTAAAATAAAATAAAGAGTGGCTAAACAATGCCGTATTCAATTACAAAAATTAAATACTAATTTAGCCTCGTCAACCCCGAGGATTCAAATAATATACAATCACACACACATGCAATCACATACACACATATAGCCATAATAGTCAGATCTTATGCCTGCAACAAAAAAAGTTAGCCTACACACATCCTACTATTATCCGGCATACACAATATATGATAAGTGCGTGAAAGTAACCGAATCCAAAACACACAAAACCGGAAACCGTGGCTCTGATACCATTTGTTGGCAATGTGCTAGTCCTTGGAATGCTCATTGGCTCCCATGTCCCCGGATTAAAATTTTCACTAATGAGAACTAATCCGGATGGGATGAGTTTCCTAAGCACAACCAATTCGTCGTCGTGCTAACGACTCGAGCGATCGCTTGAACAAACTAGTTGTTCAAGCAACCAACTCTTCTAGTCGGTTAGCCGCGGAAGAGACGACGGACGGATCGCCGGTTTTTGTGTTTCTTATCGGGGTCCATGATTATACAAATACACATGAATATAAACATGTATAATCAACACATACATAAAGTAAACATCCACATAATAATAAAAACATGCAAAGATCATAAATAAAAGTTATAAAACTTTTATACCTCTTGATCTTCTATCGTATGTCCTAACCTCCTTGTAGACTTCGTGTGGGCGAAGATCCTCCACAAGTTGAAGCTTCTTAGATCATCTTCAATCCAAAGAAAGAAGAACTCTCTTTCCCTTCTTGCTTGAGCCAACCACCAATCCACAAAGGATTGATGCCGTCGACTCCAAGAATAGAGAGAACACAATGGAAACAAAACTCATCTCTTATCTAGGACCAACCATCAAGCTCCAAGCATGATGTTTGCCGCCGGTCCAAAGAGAACAAAATGGAAACCAACCAAAAGAGAAACACCAAGGGTATGGGCACCGGCCAACACTTGGAGAAAGGAAAGGAAAACAATCTTCCTCCTTGTTGCCGCCCAAACCCTATGAAAGGTTCTCCTAATTGCCGGCCAAGGATGAAGTGAAGGAGAATGGGTTGAGCTCCGGCCAAGGTAGAGGGTACAAGGATAGTGGCCGGCCAACACTTAGAAGGAAGAAGAAATGAATCTTCTTCTCCTTGTTGCCGCCCAACATAATTCCAAAACCCTAACCCTAGCCGCCCAACACCAATCCTATCCTCTATAGGATTTGGTTGCCGCCCAATGGAGACTCTCCTAATGCCATCCAACCTAAGCCATAGAAAGGATGGAGAAGCTTGGGCGCCGGCCAAATTAAGGAGGAAAAGGGAGGAAAGGTTTGCCGGCCATCATTGGGAAGAAGAAGAAGAGAAGAATTCTTCATGTTGCCGCCCAACACCATGAACCAAAACCTAACCCTAGCCTCCTCCTATTTTCTTTCTGCCCAAGCCATCCAACTCTATCTTCAAAAAACTTGGTTGCCGCCCAACCCAAGCCACCCTCTTATAGAGTTAGGTTTAGGCCTTGGTTTTATCTCAACTGTCGGTTCTAGGGTTTTAATCTCAACCATCGGATCTAGAGATTTAATCTCAACTGTCGGTTCTAGGATTTTAATCTCAACCGTCGTATCTAGAGATTTAATCTCAATCGTCGGTTCTAGGATTTTAATCCAACCGTCGGATCCGAGATTTAATCTCCACCGTCGGTTCTAGGGATTTAATCCTAACCGTCGGATTTAGAGATTTAATCTCCACCGTCGGTTCTAGGGATTCAATCCTAACCGTCGGATCTAGAGATTTGTTTTCCATCATTTGATCTAGACTTCATGAGGTTTATATTAGGCTACGATAGGGACCATGAGGAGGAGTTGGGTCTTGGCCACCCGATGGATCGGAACCACACAAACTTGATCCATCAATGATGTTCCATTCCACTAGAGGATCATCATCGAACTACCTCACCAACCCCATAAATTAATATGGGCTCCATATATTATTTGTACATCCATCTCCCCGTGTTTAAGATATCGAATGTCCGTCAATTGATTGATTTACTGACCATCAATCAATTAACATCTAACTCCTCGTACCACTCAACCTTATCATCATGTTGACTAAGTCAACCTGCAGGGTTTACATGATGAACCTTATGAGCTCCTCAAGGGGACATCATCAACCTAATACATAGGACACGGTTTCCTCCTATAATCAACGACACACCATGTAAATAATATCATTTCCCAACTTACTGGGCATATTGATTTAATCCATAGAAATCTCACCCTCTGGTAAATCAAAGAAATAAATACTAAGTACATATGCCCGTTATTATATCGGGATTAAGAGCATGTACAACATAATATCCGAGGTCCGATTCAATTATGTAGTCAGCAATAAATTGAATCACCTCTATGTCGGTCCTGCTCAATACACCTAAGTGTACTAGTGTAACTCTATGTCTAAGACAAAACAATACCAAGCTACACTACAACCATACCAATGGTTTGTCCAAAACCATCTTGGTTGTGAGCCTCTTCTTATACTCTACAAGGGACTGATAACATGATCTTCTGTGCCATCACCCAAGCACCATGTTATCTACAATGTAAAGTATTAGACAATATGCACACATATAAATATAACGTGCAAACAATGATCATGTGATTCTTATTTCAAAATAAAGATGTTCATACAAAAGAGCTAGGCTTTCAGTATACATCCCAACAGATTTGTGCCGGCCCAAAGGAGGAAGGTCGGCTGCACCTTGGTCACCGGAGGCAAGGGATATCACCGGAGGGTCGCCGGCAGTAGCAGGTGGCCGGTGACAGCTGGTGGTGTCACCGACAGTAGCTACAAGAGGCGGTGGCAAGCAAGTCTTGGGCGGCGGCAAAGAGAGGGAGAGTAGAGGAAGAGTATTTCCAAAATAAACTTAGGGCTCTCTAAAAACCTAACCGCATTTTTATAGAGCCCGTCTTTCTTAACCATTAAGAAAACTTCTCTTTAGAGTTATTGGTTCATAACCAAAACCTGTTAACCCGCTCCAATAACTTAAGTTAAAATAAACCGAATCAAGTTGGTCTATTTTTAGTTAAAACGAACCGAACCAACTTTGGTTCATTCGTTAAAACAAACCAAACCCCTTTGGTTTATTCTCCACCATTGGATTAGAACCAAACCAATTTGGTTCATCCATCATGTCTTCATAAGACTCGACCCATCCATGCTTCCATTGCAACTAAAACAATTTCATGCTCGCTCCTTGTTTGGTCCAACCAAACCTTGTTTCTCTCGATCTGAGAATATCATTTTCAATCTCGTTTTAAATCCTTCGGATTATGCTCGTTGTGCGTGTGACCAAATAGGTTTTCAAATTATTTTGGCCGTCTATAATTAACTATTAATCATAGAACGATCATGAGTGACACCTAGTAGTACATCATGAACCCTAATTGACCGAAAGATCAACGGTTGATCCAGAACTATTTCTGAAACCCTTCAGCAGCTACATTGAATCGTGCCTCATTCCCTTCACTCATCTTATACCCTCTTGGTTTAGGACATGGTCTATAGTGTCAGTCCCCACTAGACTGACTACGTCACACCTAGCCCAAGTATCATTTTCTCTTCCTACTGATTCTAGTTACTGCACATGTATCCAAGAGTACCTTACTCTAAACATGTAATGCTTTGGCCAAAGACTTTAGTAACAATCCGACGAGAGGCCATAGGTATACATCTCCTCGTAAGGAGTAGTGAATCTTTTATAGACTATTCAAACACGTTCAGGCATTTCAACTTATACCCAATCATCCCGGGTCCACATCCCCTTAGAGATGCTTGCTTAAGATGTCAAAGCATAAGTTTCCATGACCAAATGACTTGAATACCGCAAGTCAAAAGAACATCGCACTTAAGCTGCAGTAAGAACTTCATTGACATATCCATATATGCAGAGAACCATATGAAGTCTTAAAGATAGTCACTCCAATGAACTAGTTACCATAACTAGCATCCATGATTAACTCCAGACATCACAATGTCTCCAGCCAGTGAGAATCAGCTGATTGGATACACCAAAGTGTATACCTCGTGCTAGTCTCAACAGAATTGATGATGTCCAAATCCATCAATTCATCGACTAGGGATAATTCCAATACATCATAATTACACATGTAGAGATACTCACTAGTTGTGATCAAATCACAAATTCTCTCATGTTGTGAATCGTATTGTGGACATTCAGTAAATGAGTTTATGATCTAATCAAATACATGAAAACATGTATACTCAAATAGTTAATCTTCATTTATCAAATAAATGGTACAACCATAAGGCGATTGCCTTAGGACACCTCTCATATATTACTAATAAAATCCCACTTGGCCTAATGTCCATCGCCACAGTATCCAATACCATAAGCTCTAACATGATCCTCAAACTTACTTTGAGGTAAGTGTTGGTGCAACAATGCTCCAAGCATTTATATATGTTTTGATGTTTGGATAATCATCTAAGTTAGGCGATATCTTGTGATCTAATTGCGAAATTGTTTAAGTGACAGGGAAGTCCAAGTATGATCTTGGCAAAGGAAGTCCAAGTATGATCTTGGCAAAGGAAGTTCAAGGGATGGACTTGGCAGCGTAAGACCAAGCTTGTAGTCTTGGCAGCATAAAGTCCAAGTGAACCTTGGCAAAGGAAGTCTAAAGTAAAGTCTTGGCAGCATAAGTCCAAGCTTGTAGTCTTGGCGGCGTAAAGTCCAAGCATTTGGCAACCCAAGACATGACGAAACTGAAGGAAGCTCTTGGAAGCAAAGCGCAAAGGATGAACAAGTCGCGGACTCGGAGGGATCCTGAAGGCGCAAGGCTTATTGAGGAGCTAGAAGGTTGAGTCTAGGTCTAGGGTATAAAATCAAGTATGAATTACTCATACTTGAAGAGTATCGATCCGATCGATACGATGTATCACCGATCGGTCAGTCGGTCCGAGTCGGTGAAACTAACCATCGATCGACCGCTTTGGCAGCAATCGATCGGCGATGATCGATCGAGCTGCGGGCATCGATCGATCGATCGAAAATGTCGAGAATGCAGTCTCACTGATCGCCTTGATCACTGATCGATCACTCCATCACGATCGATGGAGGGATCGATGATCACCGGCCGTTGGAGATTGCGACTCACGAATCTCCGCGAGATCGTTTGAGCCGTTGGCTGCGGTCGATCGATGATGGTAGCATCACCGATCGATCAGCAACAGGAAAACATCCCCTCTTCTATAAAAAGGGGCCATGGGGAGCTTGGTGAAGTTAGTGCTCTTGCTCCCAACTATACCTACGTGCTCACCAAGCTTTCCAAGTGGTTTTAGCAATCCAAAACCTCCTCTTCTCTAATTCTAATCTTCCATCATTGTAAAGAAGAGGAGTACATTGTAAGATAAGGTTTCTCCACCTTGGTTCATCCAAAGGAGGTTCTAGTGAAGATTGATTAGGGCTAATCCACCTTACGAATTGCCGTGGAGTAGGAGCGTCATCTCCGAACCACGTTACATCGGGTGTTAGCTTTGTTTCTTGCTTTTATTTGTGTTTATATTTGTATTGCTTTCGCTAACATTTTTGTAGATAGACAGAAAGGCTAATCACCCCCCCTCTAGCCATTCCAAGGGTCCTAACAAGTGGTATCAGAGCTCGGATAGCTTGGAAGATCTCACCATCAACCAAGACATCAATGGCTCTTCAAGAGGGATATAGCACCGCCAAGCCGCCGCTCTTCGATGGGAGTCATTTTGCGTATTGGAAAGGTAGGATGAAGTATTATTTAATGAGCAATATTGAAATTTGGCATAGTGTTGTAGATGGCTTCGAGGAACCGGTGGATTAACATGGAGACCCTATTCCAAGCAAGGATTGGACAAGGGAAATGAACCGCAAATTCGAATCAAACACCAAGGCGGTACTCACCATTCAATGCGGCATTACCATGGAGCAACTCAACAAGGTGGGGCCTTTCGAATCCGCCAAGGAGCTATGGGAAAAGCTCGTTGAGCTAAATGAAGGTTCCAAGGAGTCAAAGAGGGCCAAGAAGGACCTACTAATTGGACAACTTCAAGCCTTCCAAATGAAGATGCATGAAACCGTAAGTCAAATGCATGGAAGGTTCAAAGAAATTGTTAACGGACTCCATATCATAGGTGAGCGAGTTGACAACCGGGATTTGGTAAGGTATATTTTACAAGCATTTCCTAGAAATTCTTTATGGACTTCTATAGTTGATGCCATTAAGGTAACTAGGGATTTATCTCAAATTAAAATTGATGAATTATTTTGTGAGTTTGAATTACATGAGCAAACTAACATGTCCTCTAAGGAAAAGGGTTTAGCTCTATTTGTTGAAAAGAAGGACAAGAAGAAAAAGAAGAAGAAGGAAAGAAAAGAAGCATCGTCATCATCCGAGTCGGAGGATGAGTCAAGTAGTGATGGAGACTCATCGAGTGAAATGGCAAATTTCGTCAAGAAGCTTTATAGAAAGTCAAAAGAGTTCAAGAATAGAGAAGCAAGAAAGGGGTCTCATTCCTCAAAAGGTAAATTTAGTGGTAATTCAAGTTTTAGCAATAATGTTATTTGCCATCCTTGCAACAAGAAGGGGCACATAAAGCCGAATTGCCCGGAGCTAAAGAAGAAGGAGGAAAAGGAAAAGAAAAAGAAGGACAAGAAGGAGAAGAAGAAGAAGGAGGCCATGGTGGCTCAAACCACATGGGACACACCAAGTGTTGAAGACTCTTCCTCCGATGATGAGCTTTGCCACATCACACGCCATGTGGCACTCATGGCATTAGAAGATGATTCCGGCACATCAAGCCAAGAAGATTCTTCAAGTGATGAATCGTCATCTAGTGACGATGAGGTAATGAATTCTCCCATAGTTATGCTTCTCTATAAATCAATTGCTTATCTTAAAGAAGCTCTAGATAAGTCAAAATCTAAGGTTAAGAGCATGAAGGTAGAACTAAAGGCCATTAGAAATGAAAAGTTCTCACATATTGACTCTTGCATGCTTAAGGAAGAAAATGACAAACTTAAGGATGAGGTTAGTGAATTGAAAGCATGTTTAGAAAAATTTTCAAATGGCTCAAAGTGTCTTGATATGATTCTTAGTAGGCAACGAGCGGTTTATAACAAGGCCGGTTTAGGATATAAGCCAAAAGAAAAAGAAGTTGCTTATATTTCATTGATTAATAGGAAAGCAACCATTAAGGAAAAAGTTAAGAAAGCTTGGGTACCTAAGAAGTTTTTAATTAATGTTACCGGTCCAAATGTTTGGGTACCAAAAGCTTGTGTTTTTCATGTGATTTAGGTAGGAGAGCGAGGTATGTGGATTGTGGATAGCGGTTGCTCAACACATATGACCGGGGATGTGAGCAAGTTTTCCACAATTAAATATGTGAAGAAGGGAGCGGTGTCCTTTGGGAATAGTGGAAAGCTCAAGATATTAGGTAGAGGTACAATTGAGGTATCCCCCAAAATTGTTATTCACAAAGTCTTGCTAGTTGAAAATATGAAATTTAATTTATTAAGTGTTAGTCAACTTTGTGATGCAAACTATCATGTCTCCTTTGAATCCTCTAAATGCTTAATTAGACACAAGGAATTAAATGATTGTATGTTAGTTGGATATAGGAAATCAAATATCTATTATGTTGATCTTTCATATGCTTCTAACATCTCTACTAAGTGTCTTATTGCAAAAGAAGAGGAAAGTTGGCTATGGCATAGAAGATTGGGGCACATCAACATGAAAAACATAGCCAAGGTAGCCAAGATGGAGTTGGTCAAAGGGCTACCAAAGATCAAGTATGTCAAGAACAAATTGTGTGATGCATGCCAAGAAGGAAAACAAACAAAGGCATCACACAAAGGTAAAACTCTAACTAACACCTCTTTACCATTAGAGTTATTGCATCTTGACTTGTTTGATTGCCATAGTACTCCATCTTTAAATGGTAATAAATATTGTTTGGTTATAGTAGATGATTTCTCTAGGTATACTTGGGTCTATTTTATAAAACATAAGGATGATACCTTAGAAATAATCATAGGATTTAGTAAAAGGGTTGAAAATGAAAAGAGTCTCAAAATCAACCGGATCCGTAGTGATCATGGTGGTGAATTTGAGAACTCAAAATTTTCACAATTTTGTTTAGAGCAAGGGTACAAGCATGAGTTCTCTTGTCCTAGAACACCCCAACAAAATGGGGTGGTGGAAAGGAGAAATCGTGCCCTATAAGAGGCCGCTAGGACTATGCTTAATGCATATTCACTTCCTAGCTACTTGTGGGCGGAAGCGGTTAATACCGCTTGCTATATCCAAAATAGGGTTCAAATCCATAGGTTTTTAGGAAAAACACCATTTGAATTATGGAATGGGACTATACCCACAATTCATTATTTCAAAGTCTTTGGATGTAAAGTTTATATTCTAAACAACATAGTACGGGTGGGGAAATTTGAATCAAAAGCGGATGAGGGAATCCTAGTTGGATACTCATCCACAAGTAGAGGGTATAGAGTCTACAATAAGAGAACCAAAGGGATTGAGGAGTCTTCCAATGTTCAATTTGATGAAACTACTAGTACCTACCCTAGAAAGTCCTCCATTGATAAGGATATTAATGACAATAATCAAGACATTACCCAAAAACTTCAAAATTTGACCATTAGGGGTAATGATCAAGGGGGAGGAAGAGGAGACTCCGATGATGAAAGAAGGGTGGAAGATAACAATGATCAAATTGAAACCCCTTCTAGAAACCTAAGAATTCATCAAGATCATCCACTTGAACAAATAGTAGGAGATCTATCTCAAGGAGTAAGAACTAGGTCATTTCATAGACCTCCTACTAGTCAAGTAGCTCTTATCTCACAAATTGAGCCAAAATCAATCAATGATGCATTACATGATCCGGATTGGATTTTGGCAATGCAAGATGAATTGGCTCAATTTGAGAGAAGTCAAGTGTGGGAATTAGTACCTAGACCCAATGATAGCACCATAATTACTACAAGATGGGTCTTTAGGAATAAGCTAGATGATCAAGGAAATATCACTAGGAATAAGGCTAGGTTGGTTGCTAGAGGATTTAATCAAGTTGAGGGGCTTGACTATGATGAGACTTATGCCCCGGTTGCTAGGTTAGAATCTATTAGAATTCTCCTTGGATATGCTTCCTACATGGGATTTAAACTTTACCAAATGGATGTTAAATCGGCATTCTTAAATGGTTTTATTAAGGAGGAAGTATATGTAGAGCAACCATCCGGATTTGAGAACATAGATTATCCGAATCATGTATGTAAGCTTAGGAAAGCATTATATGGGTTAAAACAAGCTCTTAGGGCATGGTATGAAAGATTATCATCATTCTTAATTTCTAAGGATTTTAGAAGAGGACAAGTAGATCAAACTTTGTTTATAAAGTCAACATTAAAAGATATATTCATAGCCCAAGTATATGTTGATGATATCATTTTTGGGTCAACAAATGATGATCTTCTTCAAGACTTTATAAAAAATATGGAAAATGAATTTGAAATGAGTTTGGTTGGAGAGCTTACCTTTTTCCTAGGTGTACAAGTCAAACAAACCAATGAGGGTATTCATATTTATCAAACCAAATATGCAAACGAAATGATCAAGAAATTTGGTTTGGAGAATGCCAAAATTGTAACCACTCCTATGGCTACTAGCACTATAATAGATAGTGATCATGAAGGTAAATCAATTGATCTTAAACTTTATAGGAGTATGATTGGTAGCGTACTATACCTAACTGCTAGTAGACCCGACATTTTATTTGCGGTAGGTATGTGTGCAAGATACCAATCTTGTGCCAAAGAATCACATTTAGTAGCCGTCAAAAGAATATTAAGATATATTAAAGGCACCCTAAATGTAGGACTTTGGTACCCTAGGACTAAGTCATTTGAATTACTTGGTTATATCGATTCCGATTATGCCGGGTGCAAATTGGATAGGAAGAGTACTAGTGGTGGATGCCAATTTCTTGGGTCCTCCCTAGTTAGTTGGAGTAGTAGGAAGCAACATTGTGTTGCTTTATCAACCACCGAAGCCGAATATGTGGCTATGGGTGGTTGTGTAACTCAATTACTTTGGATGAGACATACTCTTGTGGACTATGAGCTACACTACTCTAACATTAAAGTCTATTGTGATAATGTGAGTACCATCAACTTGACCAAAAATCCGGTACATCACTCTAGGACAAAGCACATTGAAGTGAAACATCACTTCATAAGAGATCATGTGGCAAGAGGGGACATTGAACTTAATTATGTAGAATCTAAGTCCAACCTTGCCGATATCTTCACCAAAGCTCTTCCCGAAACTGAATTTTCATCATTAAGGAGAGAGCTTGGTATGTGCTTTGTAGAGTAAAAATCTAGGCTTGCATGATCTTATACTTATATAGCTTCTTTATACCTTGATGCATCTCACAAAAGCCTTAAGAAACCTTGATTTTTGTGTTGAAATACTTAAAAACATGTGAGATGATAGGGAAGGTGTACTTGGCTCATCATGCTTGTTATGATGCATTACTATGAGCCAATGACACACCTAGAGACATAAAAACCTTATGGACCAATCATTGGGAAGGCTTGTATTCAAGTAATGAATACATAGCTCAAAGAACATGGTTGAAAATTCCAAATAATATATATTTTAAACTATGTTTGTCATATTTTGAAAAATAGTTTTCAAATGGAACACAAAAGTGATACAAAGTTTGCAAAATCTTTAGAACTTTTGCTTGATTCCAAGTTTGTACCAATCTTGAAATCTGGAAAACATATATTTTTTCAAATTATTTTTCCTTATTAAAGTATGATTTCAGAAATATGTACACAAAATTTCGTGATTTTTCGAGATTTCTGGAATTTCTACCGGATTTATGAAGTTGGTGAAAAATTTGAAATTTTGATTTTCAGTCGTGATCGGAGTTGAAACCAGTCGACTGATACACTATGCTTTCTGATAATAAACTCCATTTTCTGATATTTGGTGTATCTTTGATGTCCTAACACTATAGTATGATAATATTGCGTATAAACAAGTTTTAGGACTGATTAATGCAGTGTTTTAGGGGGAGTTTTCATAAATTATATCTTTTACATCCCTAAAACTATTGTTGGTGCAAAGTTAGGACTTAACTTTTGAATTTTTTGTTATGCTTTGCTTCAACTATGGTTTACACATTATAAACCATATCTTGGATTAAGGAGGAGCTTAATTTCGATATTATACCTTCGTCCAAGATCTAAACACATTATTTCCTTCATGTTTGAATCCTTCTCTTTTTGATGTATGTCAAAGGGGGAGAAGGAGTATTTAAGTTATAATTCGTATTAAGAATATGATTATATGTCTATTTAAAGACCTAACTTAAATGATTGCCAAAACATCAAAAAGGGGGAGATTATTGGTGCAACAATGCTCCAAGCATTTATATATGTTTTGATGTTTGGATAATCATCTAAGTTAGGCGATATCTTGTGATATAATTGCGAAATTGTTTAAGTGATAGGGAAGTCCAAGTATGATCTTGGCAAAGGAAGTCCAAGTATGATCTTGGCAAAGGAAGTTCAAGAGAAGGACTTGGCAGCGTAAGACCAAGCTTGTAGTCTTGGCAGCGTAAAGTCCAAGTGAACCTTGGCAAAGGAAGTCCAAAGTAAAGTCTTGGCAGCATAAGTCTAAGCTTGTAGTCTTAGCGGCGTAAAGTCCAAGCATTTGGCAACCCAAGACATGACGAAACCGAAGGAAGCTCTTGGAAGCAAAGCGCAAAGGATGAACAAGTCGCGGACTCGGAGGGATCCTGAAGGCGCAAGGCTTATTGAGGAGCTAGAAGGTTGAGTCTAGGTCTAGGGTATAAAATCAAGTATGAATTACTCATACTTGAAGAGTATCAGTCGACTGATACGATGTATCGATCCCGACCGTCGCGTTCGACCGAGTCCGGTGAAACCCTAATCATCGACCGACGCCTTGGGCGAGAAGTCGATCGATCGTGATCACCGATCGCCAAGGGCATCGGCCGATCGATCAAGGGAATATCGCCACGCACGCAATCGACTCGATCGCACGCTTGATCACTCGACTGATCACCCCATCAGTCGACTGATGGAGGTATCAGTCGACTGATCACCTGGTCGTTGGAGATTGCGGCTATGAATCTCCGCGGAGATTGCGTTTCAGAAGTCGTTGGCTTCGGTGGCAGTCGACTGATGGTAAGCATCAGTCGACTGATCGAAGCCCAACGGGAAAAACATCCCCTCTTCTATAAAAAGGGGCCATGGGGAGCTTGGTGAAGTTAGTGCTCTTGCTCCCAACTATACCTACGTGCTCACCAAGCTTTCCAAGTGTTTTTAGCAATCGAAAACCTCCTCTTCTCTAATTCTAATCTTCCATCATTGTAAAGAAGAGGAGTACATTGTAAGATAAGGTTTCTCCACCTTGGTTCATCCAAAGGAGGTTCTAGTGAAGATTGATTAGGGCTAATCCACCTTACGAATTGCCGTGGAGTAGGAGCGTCATCTCCGAACCACGTTACATCGAGTGTTAGCTTTGTTTCTTGCTTTTATTTGTGTTTATATTTGTATTGCTTCCGCTAACGTTTTTGTAGATAGAAAGAAAGGCTAATCACCCCCCTCTAGCCATTCCAAGGGTCCTAACAGTAAGGCCTTAGTTAAAGGATCCACTAAGTTCCTTTTAGTGGGAATCTTCTCGATTTGTTTTTCCTTCCTACTTATGATCTCTCTAATTAGATGATAGCAATGAAGCACATGTTTGGATCAATGATGAGACCACATCAAGTTCAGAAATGAACTTCTTAATCCAAATTGCTTCCTTTGCGTCTTCCGAAGATGCAATGTATTCTGCCTCAGTGGCAGAATCTGCTATAGTGTCAAGCTTGAAACCTTTCCAACTTATTGCGCTTTGATTCCAAGTGAATATATACCCAGACTGAGACTTGGAATCATCCTTGTCTGTCTGGAAGCTGACATCCGTATACCCATGTATCACCATGTCCCCTTCTCCATATATTAGAAACGCATCCTTAGTTCTTCTTAAGTACTTAAGGATTGTCTTAACAGTCGCCCAATGATCCATTCCTAGATTAGACAGGTATCTGCTCGTGACACTTAGAGCATACGATACATCGGGCCTCGTACATAACATAGCATACATGATAGATCCTATTGTGGATGCATAGGGAATCTTACTCATGCAAATCCTCTCGTCTTCTGTACGCGGACAAATAGACTTCGAAAGGTGTATCCCATGCCTGATGGGAAGGAAACTTTTCTTGGATTTTGACATACTAAACCTCTTTAGCACTCGGTCTATATATATAGACTGTGAAAGACCAAGCAACCGATTCAATCTATCCATATAGATCTTAATCCCGAGGATGTAGGTTGCTTCTCCCAGATCTTTCATGGAGAATGTCTTGGACAATCAAATTTTAACTGACTGTAAGACTGAAACATCGTTTCCTATAAGTAATATGTCATTGACATACAATAATAGGAACACAACTGCACTCCCACTAACCTTCTTGTACACACAAGGTTCGTCCGGATTTTATGAGAAATCAAATTTTTTGATTGTCTCATCAAAATGGATAATCCAGCTCTTGGATGCTTGCTTCAGTCCATATATGGACCGTCACAGTTTGCATACCTTGGTTATATAAACTGATGTGAAACCCTCAGGCTATATCATATACACGTCCTCGAATAGGTTTCCATTAAGAAAAGGTATTTTCACATCCATCTGTCATATCTCATAATCGTAATGAGCCACTATGGCTAGGAGCATGCGAATGGATTTAAGCATAGCAACAGGTGAATAGGTCTCGTCATAATCAACACCTTGCTTTTGATGATACCCTTTTGCCACCAATCTAGCCTTATAGGTAATCACATTACCATCCATGTCGATTTTCTTCTTGAAAACCCACTTGCACTCTATAGGCTTTATGCCTTCAGGTGGGTCAACCAAGTTCCAAACTTTATTCTCATACATGGAATCCATTTCCGACTTCATGGCGTTAAGCCATTTATCCCTTTCTGAACTTTTCAGAACTTCTTCATAACTAGTAGGCTCTTCATCATTAATGAGTAACATGTCTTTCGATTCATTTACGAGAAATCCATATCTCTAGGAATGTTGCGTGTTCTACCTGATCTACGAAGATGTGGTGTCACAATAGGTCCAGCCGATGGCTCATCACTATGAGTTATCAATTGTGGTGCTTCACCAGATATCTCATCAATGTCTATTTGAGTCTCTCGAGCCTCCTCAAGCTCAACGACACTCCCTCTGTTTTCTTGCAAGAGAAACTATTTATCTAGAAACACAGTATGTCTTGAAACAAACACCTTTTGTTCCAAAGGATGATAGATTTGGTAACCCCTTGTTTCCTTAGGGTATCCAATAAATATACATTTATCAGACTTAACATCCAATTTGTCTGATATAGTCCGCTTCACATAAGAAGGACAACTCCATATCTTCAAGTAAGATAAATGAGGTTTCTTACTATTCCATATCTCATATGGAGTAGTGTAGACTACCTTGGTTGGCATTCTGTTTAGCAAGTAAATAGTTGTCTGAAGTGCATAGCCCCAAAAGTACTTGGGAAGATTCACATGATTCATCATCGACCTAACCATGTTCAACAAGGTCCAGTTATGCCTCTCAGATACACCATTATGTTGCGGTGTATATGGCGGAGTCCATTGAGACAATATACCATTGTCCCTTAGATAATCTAGAAACTCTTGACTCAAGTATTCACCACCTCGATCCGATCAAAATATTTTAATACTCTTGTCATGTTGTTTCTCTACTTCATTTCTGAATTCTTTGAACCTTTCAAAGGCTTCGGACTTGTGTTTCATCAAGAACACATACCCAAATTGTGAGTGATCATCGGTGAAGGTAATGAAGTAGCTATAGCCTCCTAGAGCTTGAGTTGACATAGGTTCGCACACATCAGTATGTATTAGACCAATTAACTCTCCCACCGGTTCACCTTTTCTAGTAAAAGGTAACTTGGTCATCTTGCCTTTTAAGCATGATTCACATGTATCGTATGAATCTAATTCAAACGATTCCAGAATTCCACATCAGTGTAATTCG
Source organism: Wurfbainia villosa (assembly GCA_025175895.1). NCBI lineage: Eukaryota > Viridiplantae > Streptophyta > Magnoliopsida > Zingiberales > Zingiberaceae > Wurfbainia > Wurfbainia villosa. The sequence continues at coordinate 27,221,198 of CM045992.1, read as the reverse complement.
GACATGTGTTTCTTGCTTGCATGGCCAAGACGACAATGGCACATGTAGGAGTCTAATTGATTATCCTTTTGAGAATGCTTGTTGCTCACTTCGATATTGAAAATGTCACTGGATACGTCCAATGTATAAATACCATTGCTTAAAGTTTCAGTCCCATAAAGAATGTCATTCAAAGTTATGTAACAAAAATTGTTACTAAAAGTTAAATGATACCCATTTCTATTCAAACAAGAAATAGAAATGATGTTCTTTATCAATGAAGGAACATAAAAGCAATTGTCCAGTTCTAAGACAAGTCCTGTAGGGAGTTTCAGCAAATACATTCCGATGGCGAGTGCAGCAACCTTTGTTCCATTCCCAACACGTAAATTTGACTCTCCCTTGACGAGTCTTCTTCTATTCCTTAGCCCATATATGTCATTACATATATGTGAGCCACACCCAGTATCCAATACCCAAGTGTTTGTTGAAATAGAATGACAATCAATAACAAAGATATTTGAAGAAGATGGGACATCTGATGCCTTATTCTTCTTCACAGACTCAAGATAAATCTTGCAGTTTCTTCACCAATGGCCCTCCTTGCCATAATTATGGCAAGTGCCCTTTTGAGCTGGTTTTTCCATTTTAGCCTTTTTCTTCTTCCCCTTTTGCTATTCCTTTGACTTCCTCTTAGAACCTTTTTTCGAGGAATCAACTAATAGCACCATCCCTTGCTCATGCTTCACAGAAGGCTCCACAGTCTTCAGCATGTTGAGCAGTACCACAGATGAACCTTCTTGCATCTCATAGGTGAAAAGGAGCTTGGAGACTTCGAACCTTTCGAATCTCACTTTCTCATCAAACAACTCATAAAGATGAAGGACTATGGTATGAGCATCCATATACTCATGCTGCTTCCACAGCTCGGGTACCATCACGGCTAGCATGATGCAACTCGCCAGTTCAGAATTAGTCATATGTTTCTGATAGGCCAACAAATGGTCCAGAGTTGCATCGTCACTAGGACAGGCGAGAAGAGGTGCTTCGAGAACATTCATAAGCTTTTCCACCTTGAGAACAATTCTCAAGTTTCTAAGCCAATCCAAGAAGATTGGCCCAGTCAATTTATTTGAATTCAAAATAGAGTGCAAATTCAAAGACATCATGATCAATCAATTAACCTAGAAATACAAATCGAGCATATATGATAAAGATGATTTAAAATGCATCAACATACATTTATAAATCCCATTCATTTTTCGAATTTAAAACCCAAAAATCACTTCGGGAGATCATAGGTCCATCTCTGAATGGGCTGATATCCAACATAGATATGAACAACCTTGGAGAGAGTCCAATAAGTCATTCATAGCTACGATGGTAGGTATCAAGTATACCGATTGCATATCACATATATGCAACTATCACAATGTGCTATCAACTAATTGAATGTTCACACATACATCGGGTTGTTAACTCATTAACAAGTATGCATCATATGCATAGCACCCAACTTCACCTCCCTTCACATCGATTTTGGAGAGAGTCCAACAAGACGATGCTCCAGGTTAAAGCCAACCCATTAATCGAGAAATAGTTTTAATATGGTTAGAGTGCATTCAACCAATTAGCCTGGCTTTGAGAGAGTCCAACAACCAAAGCTAATGATTGACCTCTGACTCTTACTATATTAGTATTAAACTATTCCATGGTTTGAACATGTTCTGGTTTGAGTCGGGCTTGGAGAGAGTCCAACAACCCAAACAAGAAATAGAACTCTGGTTCTAACCATATTAATGGAAGGTGTAAGCTTTAATATTGTGTAAGGGTTTTAATGTCTCGTCCTCTTTTGCATGCAAATAACTATTATCTACATGACATGACATACATAACATACATCTACATGTCACGACACGCATGACATAATGATATGCATCTAATGCAATTACATGACATACAATTATGACATGTACAAAATTTTCTTATATGTAGTAACTATTTATGGAAATAAAATATGATTGAGATTTGATTCTCCAAATCAAATCATGATTAAATTAGGAAATAAATTTACAAATCTAATCACATATTTTATTTATGGAAAGTCTTAATTAAGGAAAGTCAATTTTAATTTAGGAAATAAATTTCCTAAATTGTCAAAACTATTTATGAAAATAAAATATATTTTAGATTAGATTCCTCAAATCAAATCATGATTAAATTATGAAATAAATTTCCAAATCTAATCACATATTTTATTTATGGAAAGTGTTAATTTCCATAAATACTTATAAACTTTTCAAAAGTAGAAGATTTCCATAAATACTTCTAAACTTATCAAAATTAGAAAATTTCCTTAAATACTTCTAAACTTTCCAAAAGTAGAAAATTTACATAAATACAATTATGACTATCGTAAATTTTTTTTACAATTATGTCAAAACACAACTTGGGCTCTGATACCACTGTTGGGTTTTCGGCACCGCGGCGAGTGTGTGTTCGAACATGTTTCATGAACATGTGCATAGCGAAAGAATTAAAAAGAAATAAATCTAATTTATTACAAAACACACACCACACACATGCAAAGTACAACATGTGTAGACATAATCACAATTTCAAATTTTGCAATAAAAGGAAATTATGATAGTTATACTTGACGTATCACGTGCAGCGGGAATGACATCAACCGGAGAAACTCGCGCTAGAATTGCCTCTATCCGTATCCATGTCGAGTACCGTCGGGATAGCTTGCCAAGCTACAAGCCTCGTCTTCGTAGGAGTCACTAGCCTCGTGTCGAATACGATGTGATCGAGAGAAGATCACAATCCGAATCAAAATTCGGATTCGAAAATGAGTCCCCAAAACTCGCTTCTCCGGTGAGGAATTCGTCAACCAATTGATGAATTCTTGGTCCTCCACCTATGTGGATTACCGGAGATCGAATCCCCAACAAGGTAGTCACTGTCGAAGCTCCAAACATCGTCCAAATGATGCTCCGACATGAAAGGAAACAAGCTGTCTAGAAAACTGGACAGCTTGGTGGAGGATTTGCGCCGGCCCAAAGGAAGAAGGCTGGCTACAGCTTGGTCACCAGAGCCAAGGGATGTCACTAGAGGGTCGCCGCAGTAGCAGGTGGCCGGCGGCAACTGGTGGTGTCAGCGGCAGCAACTACAAGAGGCGGTGGCAAAGAGAGGGAGAGGAGAGGAAGAGTATTTCCAAAATAAACTTAGGGCTCTCTAAAAACCTAACCGCGTTTTTATAGAGCCCGTATTTCTTAACCATTAAGAAAACTTCTCCATAGAGTTATTGGTTCATAACCAAAACCAGTTAACCCACTCCAATAACTTAAGTTAAAATAAACTGAATCGAGTTGGTCTATTTTTAGTTAAAACGAACCGAACCAACTTTGGTTCATTCGTTTAAAACAAACCAAACCCCTTTGGTTTATTCCCCACCATTGGATTAGAACCAAACCAATTTGGTTCATCCATCATGTCTTCATAAGACTCAACCCATCCATGCTTCCATTTCGACTGAAACAATTTCATGCTCACTCCTTGTTTGGTCCAACCAAACCTAGTTTCTCTCGATCTAAGAATCTCATTCTCAAGCTCATTAAATTCTTCGGATTATGCTCGTTGTGCGTGTGACCAAATAGGTTCTCGAATTATATTAGCCGTCTATAATTAATCATTAATTATAGAACGATCATGAGTGATACCTAGTAGTACATCATGATCCCCAATTAACCGAAAGATCAACGGTTGATCCAGAACTATTTCTGAAATCCTTCAGCAGCTACATTGAATTGTGCCTCAATCCCTTCACTCATCTTATACCCTCTTGGTTTAGGATATGATCTATAGTGTCAGACCCACTAGGCTGACTACGTCACACCTAGCCCAAGTATCATTTCCTCATCCTACAGATTCTAGTTACCACACATGTATCCAAGAGTACCTTACTCTAAACAAGTAATGCTTTGACCAAAGACTTAAGTAACAATCCGACGATAGGCCATGGGTATACATCTCCTCGCAAGGAGTGGTGAATCCTTTATAGACTATTCAAACACCTTCGGGTATTTCAACTTATACCCAATCATCCCGAGTCCACATCTCCTTGGAGATGCTTGCTTAAGATGTCAAAGCATAAGTCTCCATGACCAAGATGACTTGAATACCGCAAGTCAAAGGAACATCGAACTTAAGCTACAGTAAGAACTTCATTGACATATCCATATATGCAGAGAACCATATAAAATCTTATAGCTGGTCACTCCAATGAACTAGTTACCATAACTAGCATCCACGATTAACTCTGGACATCACAATGTCTCCAACCAGTGAGAATCAACTGCTTGGATATACCAAAGAGTATACCTCGTGCTAGTCTCAATAGAATTGATAGTGTCTAAATCCATCAATTCATCGACTAGGGATAATTCCAATATATCACAATTACACATCTAGAGATACTCACTAGTTGTGATCCAATCACAAATTCTCTCATGCTGTGAATCGTATTATGGACATTCAGTAAATGAGTTTAAGATCTAATGAAATAATGAAAACATGTATACTCAAATAGTGAATCTTCATTTGTCAAATAAATGGTACAACCATAAGGCGATTGCCTTTGGACACCTCTCATATATTACTAACACTCTTCACATAAGCAGGACAACCCCATATCTTCAAATAAGATAAATAAGGTTTTCTACTTTTCCACATCTCATATGGAGTAGTAGAGATTGCCTTAGTCGAGACTCTATTTAACAAGTAAACAACGGTCTCGAGTGCGTAACTCTAAAAAGATTTTGGAAGACTTGCATGCTGCATCATTGACCTAACCATGTCCAACAAGGTTCGATTTCACCTTTCAGCCACACCATTATGTTGCGGTGTGTAAGGTGGAGTCATTTGAGACAAGATGTCATTGTCCCTTAGATAATCTTGAAACTCTTGGCTTAAGTATTCACCACCTCTATCCAATCGAAGTACTTTAATATTTTCCCAAGTTGTTTCTCTACTTCTTTTCTAAAATCTTTAAACCTTTCAAAGATTTCAAAATTGTATCTTAACAGATACAAATACTTATATCGTGAATAATCATTGATAAATGTAACGAAGTAGCTATAACCTCCTATGGCATGAGTTGACATTGGTCCGCATACATCGGTATGTATAAGGCCCAATACCTCAACTACTCATTCACCCTTTCCTCTGAAAGGTAGTTTAGTCATCTTTCCTTTTAAACATGAAACACATGTGTCTAATGAATATGATTCATAAGACTCCAAAATGCCAAGACTCTGTAGTTTGGACATGCATTCATTACTTATATGGCCAAGACGACAATGCCATAATTGCGAGGTTAATTGATTATCTAACTTAACGTGTTTGTTATTTGATTCGATATTGAATATCTCGTTGGATGTATCTAACGTGTAGATCCCATTATTTAGTATCCCAGTATAATAAAGAACACCATTCAATGTAATGTAACAACAATTATTACTAAACGTCAAATGATAACCTTTCTTATTCAAACATGAAATAGAAACAATATTCTTTATTAATGCAACAATATAAAAATAATCATCCAACTCTAAGACTAGTCCTATAGGAAGTCACAACATATAAGTACCCTTGGCTATTGCAACAACTTTTGCTCCATTGCCAACCCTTAGATCTGCTTCTCCCTTAACTAGTTTTATTCTATTCCTAAGCCCCTGTATATCATTACATATATGTGAGCCACACCCGGTATCCAATACCCAAGTGTTAGAAGAAATAATATGACATTCAATAACAAATATACCTGAAGTAGATTGGGCATCAGAAGCCTTTTTCTGCTTCAGTGACTCCAGATATTGCTTGTAGTTTCTCTTCTAATGTCCATCCTTGCCACAATGATGGCAGGTGCCCTTGGGAGTTATTTCTTCCTTCTTCGCCTTCTTCTTAGAACCTTTCTTTGAGGAGTCAACCAATATTTTGAGCATATTGATCAATTCAGGAATCATGGACTCAATCTTATTCATCTGATAGTTCATCACAAATTGTGAATAGCTACCAGTCAGATTGTGAAGAATTAAGTCAATACTTAATTCATGGTCCATGAAAAACCATAATGATCCCAATCGCTCAATATAGTTATTTATCTTTAGTGCAAACTGCATTGCAGATGAACCCTCCTGCATCTTCGAGCGAAAGAGGAGCTGGGTGACCTTGAACCTTTCAGATCGTGCCTACTCATCGAACAACTCTCGAAGATGGAAGTCAATTGTATTAGCATCCATATGCTCATGTTGCTTCTGCAACTCAGGAGACATAGTCGCTAGCATAATGTAGCTCGCCATCTCAGAGTCAGCAACATATTTCTGGTAAGCCAACTTTTGGTCACTAGATGCATTGTCTGTAGGAGGTTTGGGAAGAACCTCTTCAAGGACATAAGCTAGCTTTTCATCCTTGAGAACAATTCTCAGGTTGCGAAGCTAGTCCAAGATGTTTGGCCCAGTCAATTTGTTATTGTCCAAAATAGAACGTAAATTAATGGAGGTCGACATGTTGTTCTAATTAATACCTAGACATACAAAAAGTGGTGTATAAGAGAGATAAATTTATAGTAATGTAAATAATTTACATTAACAAGAAACTCCCACTATTTTTATCAAATTCAATAGCCCTCACTTTGAATTCGAGAGATGGTAGGTGATCTCTTAGTGGGTTTATATCCATTATGACTAAGAGTAGCCTTGGAGAGAGTCCAACAAGTCATTCATAGTCATAATGTTAGGTATCAACAGTACCCATTATATATCAAATATATAACTATCACTTTATGCTATCAACTAATTGAATGTTCACATATACATTAGGTTGTTAACTCATTAACATATATACATCCAATGCATATCACCTAATTGCACCTCTATACACATTGACCTTTGAGGGAGTCCAACAAATCAATGCTTTCAGTTAGGGCCGACCAATTAATTGTGAGATCAAATTTAAATTATTTGAACACATCCAATTTACAAGTCAGGCTTGGAGAGAGTCCAACAACCCAAACTTGAAATTGACCTCTGGTCCTTACCATTTAAAATAAACATCAAATCTCGTATGAATTGAACATGCTCGATGTCATGCTAGGCTTGGAGAGAGTCCAACAACCCAAACACGAAAAAGAACTCTAGTTCAACCATATTAATGGAAGGTGTTAGCCCTAATATTTACATGAGGGATTTTAGGTTAATATAAGTCTCATATATAAAAGGAAATAAACATAAATATAGAAAAACCAAGGTCACATTAGGAAATAAATTTCCCGATGTGAATGTGAGTCCATGCTTAGGCTCTAACGATGCGACCAACACTTTCAGTGTTTCCAAGCGCATCCTTGGTATTTATTTTTAGGTTACAAACATATCCTATATGTAAAATCAAGCATACTCTAATCTATCATAGAGAAAACATGGCACAGGTATATTAAAACATCAAACATGCTTTAAATATTCTCCTACAACATGCAATCTATGCCAAACGAACAAGGTGGCTCTAATACCACTTGTTGAAGATTTCGGGATCATGCGTAGTGGAATAAGTGAATAAAAATAATTTGTATTACACCCCAGACATCCCCTAGGTCCAGAAAAACTTGTTTTTGGCATAATCGCATGAAAACACACAAGGATAAGGAGAAGTTATACCTTTGGGACTCTTTTAAATCCGTCGAAACCACAAGCAAGACCAACGGGCCTTGCCTCTATCAATATCTATGCCGGGAAGACTTGACACAACTCCTAGAGTAGCAAATCTTTATCTCCGATTAGTGCTAGCCAACCGGCGGAGACAAGGGAAGAGGAGAGAGGAGAGAGCAACGACAGCTACCAAGGGAGAAAACCTAAAAAAACCTCAGCCAAAGATTATCAAGGGATATATTTATATATCTCTTGATTAGGTCATCTTAGGAGGCTTAAACGAAACATATCTTACCATAATTATCCCATAATTAAGGTAAGAACAACCCAAAAGACTTCCATAAGAGAAATCTCCAAAATCAGTGGAGACGCGACACGACCGTGTGGATTCACATAACCTAGCCGTGCCAAAAGACACGACCGTGCCAGAACACACGACCTAGTCGTGTGTCCTTCTGGGAACAATCCAATTCAACCATTTTCCCACCCAAAGCAAGGCACGACCTATACCAAGTTAGGCACGATCGTGTGAGACTCTATATGGTCCGTTTGACTTCGTTTTGGTGCGATATGGCCATGCTAAGTCCAACTAAGTCATAGGAGGTTCCATATCCTCCGTTTCACACCCCCCTTAGTCTGGTCCAACCAGACATATCCTCTCTCAATGAGAATCTCATTCTTAGACTTGTTTTACATCTCGAGATCACCCGTAGTGCATGCGACTCAATAGGTTCCCGGTTATGTTGGCCATTCATAATTAACCCCTTAATTATAAATAGATCATGAGTGGCACCTAGCAGTACATCATGACTCCCAATTGACCAGAAAGTCTAAATTGACTTCAGAACATTTTATGAACCCTTCAACAGCTTCAGTTGTTCGTGCCTTATTCCTTTCACTCATCCTATACCCACTTGGTTCAGGACATGGTCTCTGTGTTCGTCCACACTAGGCTGACTATGTCACCCCTAGCCTAAGTTAATTTTCTTGTCCTGTGGATTCAAGTTACTCCTACATGTTCCCAAGAAGACCATCTTCTTAACATGTTTGCTCTACCCAGAGACTTCTAAGTAACAATCCTAACAAGAGGCCTATGATATACATCTCCTTTATCAGGAGTGGTGAATCCTCTGTAGGCTATTCTGTTGGTGCAGGGGCACTAGATAATCGAACCTGTGTTTTGATTATGGCAAAGACACAAAGTTAAGTTTACATCATTATCTTACGAGCTAAATCGAGTGTGTATAAAAGTACAAAAGCTAGAGCTACAGGCTAGCAACACCCGGAGGAAGTCACTGTGGTCGGGCGACACTCGAGTGACTTCGGAGGGAGCCGAAGGAATCAAGTGGAAGGCCGGAAGTGAGAGCTACAAGGTAATTATCGAGGAAAGCTCGTGTGAGTGAGAGATTGTAAGGTCGTGTCCTCTTTACGGGGATGACCGTAGGCGGCGATCCGACTAAGACTTCCTATGGAAGATATACGTCGAGATCGGACGGTTAGAAACCGTCGCATTTATCATTTTCCGAGCTAACCTCTTACTACAGGGAAGTGGCCAGGCTGGCAGTCGACTGTTGGCCATTGGGCAGTCGACTGATGCTCATCAGTCGACTAATGGGAGTCATCAATCGACTAATGGTGACGAATCAGCCTTGGCGCTAGGTCAAAACGGATAAGGTTTGACGCGGCCACTTCGCGATAAAATTTATTACAACTTCGTGATCTATTCCGAAAAAAGAGGAGACATATTCAGAGGTCAAAATCTATAAAAGGAGGAGTGGATTCCAACTCCAAATATCATCAAGTTTATTCATCAAGTGCTCCTACAACGCCAATGCTCCAACACCGTCATAACGCCGACGCGACAACAAGTTCAGATCTTCTTCATCGGCAACAGCATCTAGTAATATATTTTGATATCGTATTCGTTGTTTTTATTCGTAACGAGGTGAGGAAGGCTTGTTGCCTCATCCTCGTACATTCGGTTTTGTGATCGTTGTCTCCTACCTCCAACGAGGAGGAGACGTTATAGTGCTTTGCCCTCCGTACACGGTCTAGGACCGATAGGGCCTTGGAGTAGAAACCGCTGGGTTGTGAACCAAGTAAAAATAAATGTGTCTCTTTATTTTCCTCTGCTCTTACTCACTTAATTATCTACTCGAATGAAACGTCGACAAGATTTACGATCGCTATTCACCCCCCTCTAGTGACGCTTCTCGATCCAACATATTCAAACACCTTCAATCACTTTGACTTATACCCAATCATCCCGGAGTTACAAGTCGCCATGATAAAGGTGACTTGAATGTCTCAAGTCTAAGGAAGCTCGCACTCAAATTGCAATGAGATCTTCAACGACATATATAACCGAATGAAGTCTCATAACAGGCCACTCTAATGAACTAGTTACCATAACTAGCATCCACATGTTCACTCTGAACATCCCTATGCTTCCATTCAGTGAGTACCAAATGCTTGGATAAACCAAGGAGCATAACATGTGCTAGTCTCACGGAATTGATGATGTTCAATCTCATCAATTCATCGACTAGGAATAGTTTCAATACTTGTATATTTACACATGATGAGATACCCACTAATTGTGATCTAATCACAATTTCTCTCTTGCTATGCATCGTATTGTTGACTTCAGTATTTGAGTTTAAGATCCAATCAAATACATAGATAATGTATAGTCAAATAGTGAATTTTATTAATAACTTCTAAGGCGATTGCCTTAGGACACCTCTCAATTACATCAGTTTTTCCAGCTCAGTGTACCGCAACTGTGCTCCTTTCAAGATATGACTAGTATAACAGATGGGATGATGTTCAGAACCTTTGTGTTTTAATAACACCGAGCTGATATCCCCTTCTGAAATAGCCAAATAAATCCACAATGGTTCCTCTGACACTAGTTTGGCCAGCAGAGGTAGTTTAGCTAAATACTTCTTTAGTTCCTAGAAAGCTTGCTCACACTAGATGTTCCACTAAAATTGAGTAGCCTTGCACAAAATTCGAAAGAAGGGTAGTCCTTTATCTGCTGATCTAGCTATAAAGCAAGACAAAGAGACTATCCTTCCCACTAATTTTTGAGTCACCCACAAATTGGAAGATAACTTCATATTACATAGTGCCTGTACTTTCTCTGGATTAGCCTGCAGTCCCTTCTCCGTCACAATATATCCTAGAAATTTTCCACTCTTCACCCCAAATAAATATTTCTTTGAATTTAACTTCATGTTATACCTCCTCAGAGTAGCAAAATTCTCTTCCAGATCCACCACTAAATTCCGAGCCATCTTTGACTTGACCAGAATGTCATCCACATATACCTCCATATTTTTGCCTTTTTGTTCTGCAAAAAATTTGTCCATATGTCGTTGATAAGTAGCCCCCACATTCTTTAGTCCAAGAGGAATTACTATGTAAGCCTACAACCCCCAACTGTCACAAAGCTGACCCGCTTATGATCATCCTTCGCCTAGGAGATTTGGTGATACGCTTGATAAGCATCCATAAGTGATACCACTTCATACCCCATGGTAGAGTCAACTAGCTGATCAATATAAGGCAAGGGGTAGTAGTTTTTAGGGCATGCTTTATTCAAATCACAAAAAACAATACACATCCATCACTGCCCAGAAGGCTTGGGAACAAAAACTACATTAGAAATCCACTCGGGGAATTAAATTTCTCTAATATGATCGACCTGCAATAATTTATCCACTTCTTTGGTGATGACTTTGTCTTTTTCGGGCCCAAAATGTCTTCTATTTTGTTGAACAGGTTGGGCTCCCCGATTGATGTTGAGATGGTGCTTGATAACTTTAGGATCTATCCCCGTGAGATCATGCACATCCTTGGCAAAGATGTCTTCATTCCTCTGCAAGAAAGCCACCAACTCTTCCTTCACCTCCAGCTGTTGAGCCACTCGAGAGATTTTCCCAGGGGCTATCTCCACCGACTCACCATCCTCCATCTTTTCAACTCTGGGAGGGGACTCTTCTAGCATATATACTCCTGAGGTGACGACAACCTTCCCTTTGGGGTCATCCACCCTGGCTTTCTTATGATCGTCCCTTATCATTTGGATATAACAACTTCGAGTTGCTCCTTGCTCTCCTCGAGTTTCTCCAACAAGCTACCCTATCGAGAATTTAACCTTTTGACGATAAGGGAAGGCCATCGCTTGAAAAATTGACAAAAAGGGGCGGCCCAGAATAGCATTATAGGTGGAAGGAGCAACCACCACAAGAAACACTGCCTTGAAATCGACAAAACATGTAATAGAATTAAGGGGTAGAGACCCAAACCATCTTTGAGCATAGGCTGCCAGGGTGATGTGAAAACTCTACATTTAAGGGCATCCGAATAGCAATGAAGGGAAGTGGCTACCTCGAATTGAGATAAGTGCTCCTCAGGATCTGAACTGCCATTGTACATCCCCACCTGATGAGCTCGAAAATACGAAAGTGGTTGCTCCAACATGATGTCTTCAGTGAATGGGCATGTCTCATAAACTTCAGGCACCCTAGTAGACTGGCTTTCTCCCTGGACTTCCCACCTTGTATGTGTCGCGGGGATAATGTGTTGATATGCTCTCCCCATTGGCGCCTCACTTGGTAATACTTCGGTGTTTGGAGCCGATGGGCAGAGCTGGGAAGGCTTTTCATGTGGTGGCTCTCTATGAGAAGGTTCACCATAATGGGGATGAAGATATCCCACCCTTCTCCTCTCTTTGGCTAGAGCCTTAGCTACTACTATATCCACCATGGCCCTCAGCTAGGCTGGTAATAGTGTAATAGGGCTATCTTCTGTGGGAGAAGCCACTGGATGCTGGATTTCCTCTAACTATATCCCAACGTTTTTCTCAGTAATGAGTTCCCACAGACGGTGCCAACTGATGCAGATGGTCTATATTTTTCATCTTCTTTGTGAAAGAGACACTGATATCAAGGAGGCTTAGGGTTCTCTCCGACTGCAACAGTAAAGAGTGAGGGATGAGGATGAAGGGAACACACGTCACAATGAGCAACAACACGAGATTTAACATGGTTTTGATTTTAAATTTCTACTCCACGGGGTGAGCTCCAGAGCGAGTTATAGTGTAAAACACCTCAACTATAAAACATCTCCTTCTCGAAAGTACTTCCGAGAAGTGGAGAAAACCTCTTACAAGTTTTTACCATGTACAATGTCAAGAGATGAATACAATGGCTCTCCTCTTCTCCTTTCTCCCCTCCTATTCTTTGATCTCACCTCTTCCCCTTCTTCAGAAGTTCCTCCCGTCCTTCTCCCCTCTTTCGTCGGTCACTTCCTAGATGATTTGAGTGGAATTGAATTGGCCAGATCCCTTTCTTCCTCCTCCTTTTCCTTTTATCCTCGCTCCTGGCAACCCGTTGTGATGTAACCAACCATCCCCATCATCGTCCACCTGGCCATCCCTTTTTCACCTCCATAATAATTTTGTTAAGAGGATAAGAAATAGAGACTCATGGGAAAATTATGTGAGGTCCTAGTTTGTTATGTCATATCACACACTCTCATAGGTTAACGTACCCAGGAATGTTCTACCCCTCATCTTTACCCTCTCTTTTCTCCTTGAAGGTCTTTATTTTTCTCCAGTCATCTCCGCTGACTGACTCGACCCTCCTTTCTGGCCATGAGGCTCATTCCTTCACACTTCCCCTAACTCCTCGAGTCACTTCCCAACTCACTTCCCCAAGTCATCCCTCGACTCGCATCCCAAGTCATCCATCTGGCTATTTTTTTACACTCATACTTTTCCGTCCTACTTCACGTTTTTACCCTATCTCCTTGACCTACATCCTTTGATTAGGCAAAGTCAGTTTAAGTATCAGATCACGCAAGACCTTCCCCCTTCCAATGGTCGCTATTTTGATATATATCCTCCAAATCAGGTCACAACAGTATCAACGAATTAAAATAATTCGTCACTAGTCTTATTTCCAAATGAGTATTAGCGACGGAAATATTATTTCAGTGCTAATATATATACGTTTAGCGATGATATTTTCAAAATTTATCACTAATAAAAATAGTCAACTGACCAGTTGACTAAAAAACATTCTGTAGCCGATCAAATTATGGACAGTCGACTGGTGTATACCATTAGTCGATTGATGATAAATTTTAGCAACGACTTTACAATTTTGTTGCTATTAATCATAGTATTAGTGACGAAACTATTTAGTTCATCACTAAGATAATAAATTTTAGCGACAAAATAAATGTTTCCGTCGCTAATATATAAGGAAAAACCCTTGAGCCACCATATTCCACCAAATTTTCGTGACCTCTCTTTCGCCATCGGTTCTCATCTGCTCTAACTCCTGCTCTGACGATTATCTTTTGCTCCGTCTCCTGCTCTGGCTATCCGACTCCGTCGCTTGCTCCAGCTCTATCAAGTGCTGGGCCCGGCACCCTTCCCCCAATTTCCCCATAAGTCATCTCTCTTCTGCCTCTCGTGCGTCGATTCTCTCCCACTCCAACTCTGACGTTCTCCCAGCTATTCGGCTCCATCGCTAGCTCCGGCCTGCTACTCGGCCTCCATCTCCAGCTCGACATCCAACTTAGGTTTTTTCGGAGCCTTTAAAAAGAAATTAAATTTGTAGCTATTTTTCTAGGTTTTAAAATAAAATTAATGATATTTTTTGTATTATTATTATGATTAGATTATAAATTTAGGGATACTTGGATACTTAGATGATGAATTTAGGATATTTTTTTATACTTAGATCATAATTATAGAAATTATCTAGTAAACTATTTGTGTTAATTTATCTTGTAATATATTTATCCATATCTATTCTTGCACCTAAGTAAATATGAAATCAAAAATCAATATAAATTATATGTAATACCTATTACTACCTTGCTTTAAGTCCCCATGAAAAGAGATTTATAGTACCTCAAGTACTATGATACTTTAGGAACATTTAAATTTTGCATGTTAGCATTTTATTGTAATATTTGGTCTGCAAGAATTTCTAATCATCTAACCCCATCCATTGTATATGACCTACTTGATTTGTCTATATGTTTGGTAGATATTTTTAGGGTTAAGGTTACGGTTAAGTAGGAATTATAATTTATTTCTTGATAATTTTAGTTTTATTTTTATGCTTACAATAAAAGGGTTGCTTATAGTTAATTTATTGCTTAGATGATAAATTTGGAGATATTTATATGATCATATTAGGATTATTTTGAAGTTTATTGGATAATGATACAATTTTTTGATTCTCAGATTATAATTTATTAGATATATTGTTTCTTATTATTATTTTGATGTTTAAATCATAAAATTTATGATTCATTTTGATGTGATTAATAAATTTATGTTGCTAAAATAATTGTATTGAAATTTACCATCAAACTTATTTATAAGACTTATTTATTAAATAATTTGACATCTAATATATGTGTAACCAGATTTTAAAATATGGATAAAAGTTAGATAATGATTCAGAATCGGATTAGCCCTGAATATGTAAATGGGTTGAATCAGTTTTTAAATGTGGCAGAGAATTACATCATTAGTTTGAATTTATCGAAAATGTATTGTCCATTTCATCGGTATGATAATTTATTTAAATATGAATTGGATTATGTGTGAGGACATCTTTATAGGTGGGGATTTGATAAAGTATATAAAGTATACAATATTTATGGAGAAGCTTTTACATCATCCATCAATGATTTTGATGTTAAAGTAGATGATTTCAAAGATGATTTCGAATACATGTTTACTGATTTACAAAATGTAGAAAATATAAACAACAATGAGCCTCAATCAGATGATATCAATGTAAACATGAATGCAAATGATTTTAGATGAAGTTATCACTACAAGAAAAAAGGTCATAGACAATGCTTTTTATCTATTGTCTATGTGGCTGAAAAAGCGTTGTTAAAAGCACTGTTGTCAAAAGTCCGATCAATGACAATGGATAAAAAGCATTGTCTTTTCTAGAAAAGACAACGTTTTTGCAACGGAAAAAAAGCGTTGTCTTTTTTTGCAAAGACAAAGCTTTTGCAACGAATTAAAAGTGTTTTATTTTTAGCATAGCCAACATTTTTTGCAATCGATAAAAAACATTGTCGTTTGAAAAGAAATATTACTTTTTATCAATAAATAAAAATCATTGTCTTTTGTATCTACAAAACCATTGTCTATTATATGTTAGGACCGTTGTGACCACTAGAGGGGGGTGAATAGCGTCGTCGATGCTTGATGGATTACGATCGTGTTCGTCTCTACAAGTCATGTTAGCGCAGTGGAATATATAGCAATAACAAAATAAGACAAACACAATTCACGACATAAAATATAACGTGGTTCGAAACTGAATGGTTCCTACTCCACGGATCGGGCTCTAAAAGCCCTAGTAATGCAAACACGCACTACTAATCACAAATACTCCTTCTCAGAATAATCGAGAGGTGGAGAAACCTTGTACAATATCTCTTACAACCATAAGAAATAAATGCAAGCAAGATACAATAATAAAATGCAATACAAGTAAAGAAAACAACTTTACAAGAGCTTTTGGATTCCTTGCTTTGTGGTTGCTTGAAATGCATTTGGAGGCCTTGATTTGCAGGAGCAAATCGCCCCAAAACTCCTCAAGAATTGGTTTCCAAATCCTCCTCCACAAGATCCATTTAAAGCTGCTGCCTGGGCTGGATTTCGCCTATTAGTTGATTGCTCGGGACCATAAGTTGATTGATGCCACTGTTGTTGTGAGACAATGGCTAGATCCACACTGGAAAAATCCAACAGATACACCACCAGTTGACTGATCATACCCATCAGTCGACTGCTGGCTCAATCAGTCTAGTGGTCGGGGGTCGATCACTCCACTAGAGAACATTCTGTGCTTGAAATCCCAGCCATGAATCGACTGATCACCTTGACCAGTCGACTGCTAAGGCCAGCAATCGACTGCCCCACCTCTGGAAATCGATTACCAGGATACTTCCCGCAGTCAAACCCTAGTTGACTCCCACCAATCGATTGACCCATGGTCCCAGTCGACTGATACACCTCAAACATGAGGTTTTATCCTTAAATATGAGGTTTTAACCTAAGTATGGTTCCCCCATACTTTCTAGACCACTCGTAGCCTAGACCTAAGCATTCTATCCACCTCCGTCAGGCTCGCACCTCCCTCCAAGTCATCCATGACTTGTTCATCCATACGCTAGCCTTCAGGTGCTTCCATCGGCTATTGTCATGCTAACGGTGTCTACACCGCCAAGGAAAATTGGACTTACGCTGCCAAGACTCTGCTTGGACTTTATGCCGCCAACCATTGGACTTATGCTGCCAAGACTCCACCATTGGACTTTACACCGCCAATATCAAACCCCTTGGACTTCCCAAATGCCAAGTACCCATGACTTGGACTTTTACCGCCAAGACTACACCCTTGGACTTACGTGGCCAAGACTACACCCTTGGACTTTCAAAATTCCAACCCATGTTGGAATTTCCATGCCAAGTACGCAAGACTTGGACTTTCCCATGACAATGGTCTAACCATCGTCAAACATAAAATGTGACCTGGGTCGATTGCACCAACTATTTCCCCAACACATTATCAGACATCAATGTCAAACATCAATGTCAAACCTTCATGTCAAACTTTAAAACATCGCTCGAGTAAAACTCGAGTCCGATCAATCTTGACCTGGGCCGATTGTACCAACAATCTTCCCCTTTTTGATGTTTGACAAAACCACATACCTTTGAGTTAGAACACTAACTCAAATATTCTTACCAATTATCCCAAATTGGTAATCCCATAAATTCTCCCAATAATTCTCCCAAACATTCTCCCCCTTTTTGACTAACATCAAAAAGATTCTCTCTAAGGAGGTCAAAGTCTCATGTCCCAATGAGATATTACAATCTCCTCCTTAGTCCAAAAATATCTAGGATGCCTACAATCTTCCTAGTGATAAGTCTCATATCACTCAAGAGAGGCAATCTTACAAACTCTCTCAATTTCCAAATTGGGTATCTCAAAATTCCTATTTTTCCCCCTCATGAGAAAAAATAACATTCATCATCCCATGATAGATACCTCTCTCTAAAGGCTTGCTCCCCCTTGACCATTGCACCAACAATGTCCTTGGGAAGTCCCTAAGCCAATAGGAACTCTAAACCATCAAAAATAAGGTTCAAAGTTCAACATTGAACTTTCCAACCCCTTAAATTTGATACATCACCCTAACAACTCTCCTAATCCATATCCAATGGATTTTCACCCTTTATAATGCTTCCTAAAACATATCCTAGGGTTACGAGTGGTTAGGGAAGTTTATCGTAGCTGAAAATGGGCTAAACAACCTTATTTTTCTCGAAATCAGCCTATGAGTTAACTCTCTCAGAAATCAATCGACTGAAGTGCTCATCAGTCGACATCAGGCAACAGTCAACTGATAACTAAAATTCAGAATTTCAGTTATTAGAAATGAATTTTAAAAATTCATAAATAATTATATGTAATTCAAAAAAGCATGAAACTTTATACGTATAATACTTATGAGGAATACAATGGGTAAAAAATGTTTGAAAAATATTTTACCCATTAAAGTAGGAGATTGATACAAAGTTCAAAAACCATTATAACTTTAATATTTTTGATCTACTTTGTATCAACTTCTTCAATGGTGATTGCTATCAAAAGATAGATTTCACCAAGGTTTTCTAAAAGGATTTTAAAATGATTTTGAAAACCTATTTTGAACCATGGACTATTGGCTAGATGTACATGACTTGTACATTAGCTTTCCTCATGATTCACAACATGATTTTAGATGAGTTTGAGTTCATCTAGATGCAAAAACTATGCACCTTGAACTTAACTCATATCCTATCATCTCACATGTATCTAGGGTGTATAAATACACATACATGTCAATTTAGATGTGAGATGTGGGTTTTGGTTTATCTTAAACTAAGGCCTCATGCATTTTCTAAAGCAACACTACTTGATTCCCTTATACATTGGACTTCAAGTCATGCCATAGTCCTTAAATCAATTTTAATTATTTTAAATGCATGAATGATCATGACATAAATGATAACATAATTAAACATGGCCAATGATCATGATGTCAAGGCATATGATAGAGTCTAAGCATACATGACATTTTACCTTAATCCTAAACATGATCATGACATATAAATGATAAAAATAAACATGATGTCATGACATGGTATATGACAAACAAAACATGGCAAATAAAATGTATAAGTATAATAATACCTAAATTTTAATATTAGTTGCCATTTGTTATAATTAAACTCATTTTGCCATATTATTACTTATCTCCCAAAGTGTGTCAAAACCCAAAATGGCACACAAAGACCTCTAAACATAACTTGTGCCAATTTAATTGATTTTTCATAGTCCCAAAAATATATTGGCACATCCTAAAATATTTTAGGATAGAAAATCAAATCTATTTCCAAGGTATCCATAACCTTGAAAATAACATAAAGTGCCACCTTTACCATGGTTAGGTTAACTATCCATCCATTTAAAGTTGGTACAACCTAACCCATTTAGTGTGAATCGATCACACTCCTAGGAACCCAAAACCTATTTGAGCTCCTTGGGTTAATTAGATATTCCTTAGGGATAACCTCCCTAGATACCTTCCTAATGACTCTTCTAGGCTTGTTAGCCTTGGTCATTGTGGTCTTGCCTAGGTTAACTCTAGGAGTGACTCCCCTTGTAACCTTCTTAGTGGCTTCCCTAGGTTTCCTTGAAACCCTAGCCACTAGGCATACACCTTGGTCAACCTTAGGGATGACTTCCCTATTGACCTTGGTCTTCCTAGACCTAAGTTTAGTTCTATAGTCAAATAGAACACTATGGTAGGTAGGCTTATCTACCTTGGACTTAGGCTTGTGGCTCAAGCCTTTCTTGCCCATAGATGAGCCTTGCCACCTAGACTTTAGACCTTGACTCTTGGACCTAGATTTTTGATCATTTGATCCTTTAAATTGATTTTGTATATTCCTAAGAGTCTTCTCTAATTTCTTGAGCCTTGACCTCAAAGCTTGATTTTCCTTTTCTAATTGCCCAATTTTTGAATTTTGATTTAATCTTTGGGCATTGATCTTTCTAGGCATATGCCTAGTTCATTTGGGGTTAAAACCTAGATGGTCCTCAATTTTCTTAATGCTTGCCCTATGTAAAGTCTTTATAGGTACATTAGTCCTAAATTTCTCCTTATTGTTAAAATGGACACTCTTAGCCCCTAGATAATAGAATCTATTTCTACTAGCATGCTTTTGTTCATGATAAATAACAAGATTATTAACATAACTTCTAGCATGCTTTTTGATCCTAGAATTAGAAGATGCATTAAAATATACCATAGGGTTTGCCTTAGAGGCTCCCCCTACTTGTGATGCTTCTTCTTTGACCTTCTTGCTCCCCCTAGGGCAATTGACTCCTATAATGCCCTCTTTGATTACATTTGAAGCATATGATGTGCTCCTTGTTTTTGATGGTTGGGGGACCGGCTTCCTTTGACTTTTCTTGACTTTTAGGTGTCGGTGGACTTTTCTTGACCTTCTTTGGGCACTTGCTCTTATAGTGCCCATACTCCCTACACTCAAAATACATTATATGAATTTTATCTTGAAATGATGTGCTTGAGTTTCCTAGGTCAATGACGGCCGAATTTTGAGCTTCTTCATCTTGACCGGATGTTGAAAGCTCTTCTTTTTGCTCCAGCATGGAAGATGATCTCTCATCCCCCTCAATCCTAGAGGTGGAGATCTCCTCCAATTCTTCCTCTTCTTCCACCGATTCGGAGGTTGACTCCCTATCAACTTCCGAATCCTCACTTGCTTGTGAGGAAGATGATTCTTCTTCTTAAGTCTCTTGGACTTGTTTAGGGTTATCATGGAGCTTGGCCAATTCGCTCCAAAATTCCTTTGCGTCCTTGTATTCTCCTAATTTGGACACATTATCATTAGGAATTAAATCAATCAAAAATCTTATTACCGTTTGGTTTCTCTTGAACTCTTGGAGTTATTCCTCGGTCCACTTCATCTTGAGGAATCCTCCTTTTGGCCCTCTTGGAAAATCAAACCCATCCATCAAGGTGGACCAATCTTTGATGTCCTTCATCATAATGAATTCTTCGATCCGTGCCCTCCATTGCCTAAACCCTTCTTGTCCATAGAAGGTGTATGGGATTGGGGTGTTGATGTCCCAACCTTGTTATTCTTCAAAATCCATCTTCTTCCTATAGCGGTGCTCTTTTGGTTGTTAATCCTTGAAGAGTAACCTCGCTCTGATACCAATTGTTAGGACCGTTGTGACCGCTAGAGGGGGGGTGAATAGTGTCATCGATGCTTAATGGATTATGATCATGTTCATCTCTATAAGTCGTGTTAGCGCAGCAGAATATATAGCAATAACAAAATAAGACAAACACAATTCACGACACAAAATATAACATGGTTCGGAATCGAATGGTTCATACACCACGGATCAGGCTCTAAAAGCCCTAGAAATGCAAACACACTACTAATCACAAATACTCCTTCTTGGAACAATCCGGAGGTGGAGAAACCTCGTACAATAGCTCTTACAATAGTAAGAAATAAATACAAGCAAGATACAATAATAAAATGCAATACAAGTAAAGAAAATAACTTTACAAGAGCTTTTGGATTGCTTGCTTTGTGGTTCCTTGAAATGCACTTGGAGATCCTAATTTGCAGCAGCAAATCACCCCAAAACTCCTCAAGAACCGGTTTCTAAATCCTCTTCCACGAGCACCATTTAAAGCTACTGTCTGGGTTGGATTTTGCCTATCAGTCGACAGGTCGGGACCATCAGTTGATTGATGCCACTGTTATTGTGAGACAACGGCTAGATCCACGCTGGAAAAATCCAATGGATACACTATCAATCGATTGATCATACCCATCAGTCAACTGCTGGATCAATCAGTTGAGTGGTTGGACCGATCACTCGATTGGAGAACATTCTATGCCTAAAATCCAGACCATCAGTCGATTGATCACCTTGACTAGTCGACTGCTAAGGCCAGCAGTCGACTGCCCACCTCTGGCAGTGGACTGACAGAACACTTCCCGCAGTCAAACCCTAGTTGACTCCCACCAGTCGACTGACCGAAGGTCCTGGTCAACTGATACACCTCAAACATGAGGTTTTAACCCAAGTATGGTTCCCCCATACTTGCTAGACCACTCGTAGCCTTAACCTAAGTGTTCTAGCCACCTTTGTCTGCCTTGCGCCTATTGGATCCCTCCAAGTCATCCATGACTTGTTCATCCATACGCTAGCCTTCAGGTGCTTTCATCGGCTATTGTCATGCTAACGGTGTCTACACCGCCAAGGCACATTGGATTTATGAAGCCAAGACTCTGCTTGGACTTTACGCCTCCAACCATTGGACTTATGCTGTCAAGACTCTACCCTTGGACTTTACGCTGCCAATATCAAACCCCTTGGACATTACAAATGCCATGTACCCATCGCATGGACTTTCACCGCCAAGACTACACCCTTAGACTTTCCAAATGTCAACCCATGTTGGACTTTCCATTCCAAGTACACAAGACTTAGACTTTCCCATGACAATAGTCAAACCATCGTCAAACATCAAATGTGACCTAGGTCGATTGCACCAATAATCTCCCCAACACATTATTAGACATTAATGTCAAACATCAAAACATCGCTCGAGTCAAACTCGAGTACGGTCAATCGTGACCTGGGCCGATTGCACCAACATTATATTACACAATAAACTAATTAATTAAACCCTTATAAATAACACCAATTAAAATATCATTAAAGTACAACTAATCAATTCATTTACAATTGAAATATAAATATGTCATAATCAATAAATAATAAAAAATAGAAAGTGTGAAGGTATAATCCACAAACTTTGGATCCAAGTTAAGTTTACAAAAGCAAAAAAAACCTACATACAAGACATGAATATTAGTTCCAACCTATCTTGCTTCTGTTGGGGATCGTTGGAAAGTTAGAGAGGGGGTGAAGAGCATCGTTCTATGCATCGATGGAATTCTTTTTTATTTGATCGTCTACAAACTTCGTTAACGCAGCGGAATATAGATAATAATAACAATAACGAAATAGACAATCACACAAGAATATAATGTGGTTCGAAACATCAAGGTTCCTACTCCACGGATCGAGCTCTAAAGAGCTCTAGTGATGCACACGCAACCACTAATCACAAATACTCCTTCTCGACACAAGTCGGAGGTGGAGAAACCTCTTACAAATTATTCTTACAACAATAAGAAATGGATACAAGCAATTACAATAATGGAATACAATGCAAGTAAAGAAAACTACTTTACAATTGTTCTTTGAATGCTTGATTGCTTGAAATTAACTTGGAGACCCTGATTTGCAATAGTAAATCACTCCAAATGCCCTCAAGAAATGTTGTCTTTTTCCTCCTTCACGAACTCCATTTAAAGCTTTAACCTGTGTTGGAAAACTCTAATCAGTCGACTGCTCAGGACCATCAGTCGACTGATGCCACTGTTGTCGTGAGACAACAGCTAGATCCACGATGGAAAACTCTAATGAATCCACCATCAGTCGACTGATCAAGTCATCACTCGACTGCTGATTGCAGCGGTCGAGTGAGACTCCATTCTGTGCTTCAAAACCCGAGCACGGTGGGTGATCACGATCGATCAACCGCGCTAATCGGTCATTGCCTCTCCGTAGTCGATCATTGCTATGACACTTCTCGGAGTCAAACCCTAGTTGACTCTCACCAGTCAATTGTTATATGACACCAGTCGACTAGCACACCTCAAACATGAGGTTTTAGCCAAAGTATGGTTCCCCTATACTTGCTAGACCACCCTTAGCCTAGACCTAAGCCTTCTAGCCACCTCCATCAGCCTCACGCCTCTCGGATCCCTCCAAGTCATCCATGACTTGTTCATCCATCACGCTAGCCTTTAGGTGCTTCCATCGGCTATGTCATGCTAACGATGTCTACACAGCCAAGGCATATTGGACTTACGCCACCAAGACTCTGCTTAGACTTTACGCCGCCAACCATTGGACTTATGCTGCCAAGACTCCCTCTTGGACTTTACGCCACTAATACCAAACCCCTTGGAATTCTCAAGTGCTAAGACTCAAGATTGGACTTTTCCTTGCCAATCCATGTTGGACTTTCCATTGCCAAGACCCATGCTTGGATGTATCCTTGACAATTACACTGTCATAAGTTTTTGTCGAACATCAAAACATCTCTCGAGTCAAGCTCGAGTCCTGGTCAATCATGACCTGGGTCGATTGCACCAACAATCTCCCCCTTTTTGATGTTTGACAAAAACCAAATAAAATATTGAGTTAGAGCATCTAACTCAACCCAATCATCTCCATCAATTTTCCCAATTGATGTCATTCTCTCAATAAGTTCTCCCTCAAAACATTCTCCTTCTTTTTGACTAACATCAAAAAAGTTCTCTCCAAGGAGGTCAATGTCTCATGTCCCAATAATATCTTACAATCTCCCCCTTGGTCCAAGAATACCTAGGATGCCTACCATCTTCCTAGTGATAAGTCCCATATCACTCAAGAGAGGCAATCCTATACACTCTCTCAATTTCCAAATTGGGTATATCAAAATCCCATTTTCCCTCCTCATGAGGAAAAATACCATCCGTCATCTCATGATGGATACCACCCCCTAAAGGCTTGCTCCCCCTTAACCATTGCACCAACAATGTCCTTGGGAAGTCCCTAAGCCAATAGGAACTCTAAACCATAAAAAATAAGGTTAGAAATTCAACATTGAATTTTCCACACCTTAAATTTGATACAAACCCTAAACAACTCTCCTAATCCATATCCAATAGATTTTCACCCTTTATAATGTTTTCCAAAGTATATCCTATGGTTAGGAGTTGTTAGGGAACCCTAACATAGCTGAAAATGGGGTAAACAAACCTTATTTTCCCGAAATTAGCTTGGTAGTTGACTCTCTCAGCTACCAGTCGACTGCCACCAAGGGCAACCGACTGATAACTGAAATATCAGAATTTCAATTATTAGAAATGAAATTCATAAATAATTATACGTATATCGAAAAATCACGAAAATTCATACGTATACTACTTATGACCAATACAATGGGTGAAAAATATTTGAAAATTATTTTACCCATAAAATATCGAAATTGATACAAAATCCAAAGGTGAATAAAAACTTCAAAGTTTTAGTTCACTTTTATCAATCTCATCAATGGTGATTGCTATCAAAAAATATGTTAGTGATATATGAGAGATGTCCTAAGGCAATCGCCTTATGCATGAACCATTTATATGATAAATGAAGATTCACTATTTGAGTATACATGTTTTCATGTATTTGATTAGATCTTAAACTCATTTACTGAATGTCCACGATACGATTCACAGCATGAGAGAATTTGTGATTGGATCACAACTAGTGAGTATCTCTACATGTGTAATTATGATGTATCGGAATTATCCCTAGTCGATGAATTGATGGATTTGGACACCATTTATTCTATCGAGACTAACACGAGGTATACTCTTTGGTGTATCCAAGCAGCAGATTCTCACTGGCTGGAGATATTGTGATGTCTGGAGTTAATCGTGGATGCTAGTTATGGTAACTAGTTCATTGGAGTGATCGGTTGTAAGACTTCATATGGTTCTCTGCATATATAGATATGTCAATGAAGTTCTTACTGTAGCTTAAGTGCGATGTTCCTTTGACTTGCGGTATTCAAGTCATCTTGATCATGAAGACTTATGCTTTGACATCTTAAACAAGCATCTCTGAGGAGATGTGGACCCGGGATGATTGGGTATAAGTCGAAGTGATCGAAGGTGTTTGAATAGCCTATAAAGGATTCACCACTCCTTGCGAGGAGATGTATACCCATGGCCTCTCGTCGGATTGTTACTAAAGTCTTTGGCCAAAGCATTACATGTTTAGAGTAAGGTACTCTTCGATACATGTGCAGTAACTAGAATCCGTAGGACGAGGAAATGATACTTGGGCTAGGTGTGACGTAGTCAGCCTAGTGGGGACTGACACTATAGAGCATGTCCTAAACCAAGTGGGTATAATATGAGTGAAGGGAATGGGGCACGATTCATTCGAGCTGCTGAAGGGTTTTAGAAATAGTTCTGGATCAACCGTTGATCTTTTCGGTTAATTGAGGATCATGATGTACTACTAGGTGCCACTCATGATCGTTCTATAATTAATGGTTAATTATAGACGACCAACATAAACCGAGAACCTATTTGGTCACACGCACAACGAGCGTAATCTGAAGGATTTAAAACGAGCTTGAGAATGAGATTCTCAGACCGAGAGAAACTAGGTTTGGTTGGACCAAACAAGAAGCGAGCATGAAATCGTTTCAGTCGCAATGGAAGCATGGATGGGTCGTGTCTTATGAAGACATGATGGACGAACCAAAAAGGGTTTGGTTCTAATCCAACGGAGGAGAATAAACCAAAGGGGTTTGGTTTATTTTAAACGAATGAACCAAAGTTGGTTCGGTTCATTTTAACTTAAAATAAACCATCATGGTTTGGTTTATTTTAACTTAAATTAATGGAGCGGGTTAACGGGCCTTTGGTTATGATCCAATAACCATTAAGAGAATTTGTTCTCTATAAAATAGGGCTTAAGGGTTTTTGTTAAACCCTAATTGAGGCAACCCTAGGTTTTGGCTGCCCACCCTCTCCTCCTTGGTGTATTCGGTGCCAACAGCCCCCTTGCCGCCGCCCACCACCTTGCTCTCTTGCCGGTGTCTAGAAGGAGCTGTCCTTCCCTCTTTCCGGCGTCGAGCTGCTGCCAGAGGAACTCCGATGATCTCCCTTGGGTTCGGTAATAAGGTGAGCTTCAACCTTCCCTTTTGGCCAGCCCCTTATTCCTCCACCAAAGCTGTCTAGTTTTCTGGACAGCTTGTTTTCTTCTCGTCGGAGCGTCATTTGGACGACGTTTGGATCTCCGACAGCGCCTCCCTTGCCGGGGATTCGATCTCCATCAATCCTCATAGGTGGAGGATGAAGGATTCGTTAAACGGTTGACGAAATACTCTCCGGAGAAGCGAGTTTTTGAGGACTCATTTTGGATCCGAATTTTGATTCGGATCGTGATCTTCTCTCGATCACATCGTCTTCAACACGAGGCTAGTAACCCATACGAAGACGAGGCTCGTTACTTAGTGAAGTCATCCCGAAGATACTCGACGTGGATACGGATAGAGACGATTCTAGCGAGAATCATTCCAGTTGATGCCGTTCTCGTTACACGTGATACGTCAGGTATACGTAGTGTAAATTTCCTTTTATTGCAAAATTTAAATTTACGGTTATATCTACACATGTTGTACTATGCATGCGTGTGATGTGTGTGTTGTAATAAATTAGATTTATTATTTTATTCCTTCCGTTGTGCACATGTTTGCGAAACATGTTCGAACACACACTTGTCGCGGTGCCGGAAACCCAACAAAATAGACTTCACCAAGGTTTTTCAAAAAGATTTTAAAATGTTTTCATAACCTTATTTTGGATCATATCCCTTGGGCTCAATGTACATGACTTGTACACAAGCTTTCCCAATGATCCACTACTCATATAAGATGAGTTTTGGTTCATCTAGATGCAAAAACTATGCACCTTGAACTTAACTCATATCCTAGCATCTCACATGTATCTGGGTGTATAAATACATATACATGTCAATGTAATGTGACATGTGAGTTTTGTTCTCCCTAATCTAGGGTTTCATGTATTTTTCTAAGGCAACTCTACTTATTCCCTTATAAATGAGACTCCAAGTCATGTCATTGTCCTTAAATCAATTTTAATCAATTTAAATGCATGAAATGATCATGGCATAATGATAGCAAAAATTAAGCATGACCAATGATCATGATGTCATGACATATGATTAAATCTAAAAACATGGCATATAAAAATGACAAAAATAAACATGATGTCATGGCATGACATTTAATCCTTAATCCTAAACATGATCATGACATATAAATGAAAAAAATAAACATGATGTCATGGCATGTTATATGCCAAACAAAACATGGCATATAAAAAGTATAGGTATAATAATACCTAAATTTTAATATTAGTTGTCATTTTTTATAATTAGATTTATTTTGCCATATTACTTAAATTTCCCAAAATGTACCAAAAACCCAAAAATGGCATACTAAAGACCTCTAAACCAAATTGTGCCAATTTAATTTATATTCCAAAAATGTATTGGCACATCCTAAAATCTTTTAGGATCATAAGATCAATTCTATTTCCAAGGTATCCATAACCTTGAAAATATCCTAAAATGCCACCTTTACTATGGTTAAGTTAACTACCCATCAAATCAAGGTTGGCACACCCTAAACCAATCTAGAGTGAATCAATCACGCTCTTAGGAACCTAAAACCTATTTGAGCTCCTAGGGTCAATTAGGTATTCCTTAGGGATAACCTCCCTAGATACCTTCCTAATGACCTTCCTAGGCTTGGTAGCCTTGGTCATTTTGGTCTTACCTAGGTTGACTCTAGGGGTAACTCCCCTTGCAACCTTCTTAGTGGCCACCCTAGGTTTCTTTGAAACCCTAGCCACTAGGCACATACCTTGGTCAACTCTAGGGATGACTTCCCTATTGACCTTGGTCTTCCTAGACCTAATTTGTGTTCCATAATCTAATGGAACACTATGATAAGCCACCTTAGGTTTAGGTTTGTGACCCAAACCCTGCTTGCCCTTGGATGACTTTTGTCTCTTAGGCCCTAGGTGTTGACTTTGAGTCATAGACCCTTGACTTTGATTATTTGACCCTTGAAATTGATTTTGCATCTTCTTGAGGGTCTTTTTTAATTTCTCAAGCCTTGACCTTAAGGCTTGATTTTCTAATTCTAATTGCCAAATTTTTGAATTTTGATTTAGTCTTTGGGCATTGTCCTTTCTAGGCATATGCCTAGTCCATTTATGGTTAAAACCTAGGTGTTCTCCTATTTTCTTAATAGATTCCCTAGGTAAAATATTTTTAGGGACATTAGTTCAAAATTTCTTCTTATTACCAAAATGGACACTTTTAGCTACTAAACACAAATATTTATCTCTAGAATGCTTTTCATGATGAATTGCAAGAGAATTAAAATTTCTAGCATGATTTTGACTTTTAAATTTAAATGGTGCATTATTGAAATATACCTTGAGGTTAGCCTTAGCTCCCCCTACATGAGTTGCTCCTTCTTGCCCCTTCTTCTTCCCCATAGGACATTGACTCCTATAATGTCCTTAGTGACACTTGAAGCACACCACGTGCTTCTTGCTTTTAATTGTCGGGGCTCTAGCTTCCTTTGACTTATCTTGACTTTTAGGTGCCGGTGGAGTGGCATTTTCTCTTGTAATGCCCAAATTCCCTACACTCAAAGCAAATTATATGATTTTTATTTAAACCTAAATTGCTTGAGTTACCTAGGGTATTTGTGGTGGTGATCGGAGTGGGTTCCTCATCCCTCCCGGAGGTTGAGGCTTCTCCTTGATTTTGCTCCAGCTCCGGTGTGGATGGTCTCTCCTCCCCCTCAATCCTAGAAGTGGAGGCTGTTGGGATGTATACTGAAAGGCTAGCTCTTTTTGTATGAACATCTTTATTTTGAAATAAGAATCACATGATCATTGTTTGCACTTTATATTTATTATATGTGTGCATATTGTCTAATATTTTACATTGTAGATAACATGGTGCTTGGTGTGGCACAGAAGATCATGTTATCGGTTCCTGTAGAATATAAGTAGAGGCTCACAACCAAGATGGTTTTGGACAAACCATTGGCATGGTTGTAGTGTAGCTTGGTATTGTTTTATCTTGAACATAGAGTTACACTAGTACACTTAGGTGTATTGAGCAGGACCGATATAGAGGTGATTCAATTTATTGCTGACTGCATAATTGAATCGGACCTCGGATATTATGTTGTACATGCTCTTAATCCCGATATAATAACGGGCACATGTACTTAGTATTTATTTCTTTGATTTACCAGAGGGTGAGATTTCTAAGGATTAAATCAATATGCCCGGTAAGTTGGGAAGTGATATTATTTACATGGTGTGCCGTTGATTATAGGAGGAATCCGTGTCCTATATATTAGGTTGATGATGTCCCCTTGAGGAGCTCATAAGGTTCATCATGTAAACCCTACAGGATGACTTAGTCAACATGATGATAAGGTTGAGTGGTACTACTCGAGGAGTTAGATGTTAATTAATTGATGGTCAGTAAATCAATTAATTGATGGACATTCGATATCTTAAACACGGGTAGATGGATGTACAAATAATATATGGAGCCCATATTAATTTATGGGGGTTGGTGAGGTAGTTCGATGATGATCCTCTAGTGGAATGGAACATCATTGATGGATCAAGTTTGTGTGGTTCCGATCCATCGGGTGGCCAAGACCCAACTCCTCCTCATGGTCCCTATCGTAGCCTAATATAAACCTCATGAACTCTAGATCAAATGATGGAAATTAAATCTCTAGATCCGACGGTTGGGATTAAATCCCTAGAACCGATGGTTGAGATTAAATCTCTAAATCCGACGGTTGAGATTAAAACCCTAGAACCGACGGTGGAGATTAATGGGGAGGGAAAGGAAAGGAAAGGGAGAGGAAAGGTTGGATAAGGTGGGCAGCAAGTTTAAAAGATTGATAATTTTTTTTTTCTAATTCTATGCCACCTTGGGCGGCAAGATTAGAATTAGTTAAAAAAAAAATTTTTAAGATTAGAATTGGTGAAAAAAAAATTTTCCTATGCCACCTTGGGCGGCTAGATTATAGGAAGAAAAAATTTACTAATTCCTTGCTACCCTTGGGCAGCAAGAAAATTGGGAATTAGTTCTTATATTTTTGGCTACCTCATCAATAACCAACTTTCTCCTAAGTTCTATAAATAGGGGCTTAGGCTTGGGAGGAAAAAGGAGGTTTTGGATGATGGAAATTAGGGTTTAGCCTCTCTTTGCTTGGGCGGAAAGTAACCCTAAGGAGGAAACCCTAATTAGGGTTTGCCTCCTTGGGTTGGGCGGCCAAGGTTTAGAAGGAGAGTGGGCGGCAACTTGTGGAAGAGTTCTTCTTCTTCCTAGGGTAAGTGGCCGGTTCTAGATCTCCTCCTTCCACCTTGGTTGGGCGGCAACAAGGAGAAGGATTGTTTTCCTTTCTTTTCTCCAAGTGTTGGCCGGCGCCCATACCCTTGGTGTTTCTCTTTCGGTTGGCTTCCATACTCCATTCCATCTTCTCTTTGAAGAAACCCTAGATTTTTCCTTTCCTTGGTTGGGCGGCTAGGTTATGGAGGGGAAAGTGGGCGGCAACTATAGAAGAGGATATCTTCTTCTTCTTCCTAGGGTGTTGCCGGCTCCTAGATCTTTTCCCTCTACCTTGGTCGGCGCTCAACCTATTCCTCTCATCCTCTTCTTGTTCTCTTTGGACCGGCAGCAAGCATCATGCTTGGAGCTTGATGGTTGGTCCTAGATAAAAGATGAGTTTTGTTTCCATTATGTTCTCTCTATTCTTGGGGCCGGCGGCATTAATTCTTTATGAATTGGTGGTTGGCTCAAGCAAGAAGGGAAAGAGAGTTCTTCTTTCTTTGGATTGAAGAAGATCTAGGATGCTTCAACTTGTGGAGGATCTTCGCCCACACGAAGTCTACAAGGAGGTTAGGACATACGATAGAAGATCAAGAGGTATAAAAGTTTCACAACTTTTACTATTGTTCTTTGCATGTTCTTATTGATATGCTAGCTTATGTTCTTTATGTTAGTATATGTTGATTATACTAGTTTACATTTGTATGTATTTGTATAATCATGGACCCCGATAAGAAACACAAAAACCGGCGATCCGTCCGTCGTCTCTTCCGCGGCTAATTGACTAGAAGAGTTTGGTTGCTTGAACAACTAGTTTGTTTAAGCGATCACTCAAGTCGTTAGCATGACGACGAATTGGTTGTGCTTAGGAAACTCATCCCATCCGGATTAGTTTTCATTAGTGAAAATTTTAATCCGGGGACATGGGAGCCGATGAGCATTCCGAGGATTAGCACATCGCTTTCCGGTTTTGTGTGTTTTGGATTCGGTTACTTTCATGCACATATCATATATTGAGTATGCTGGATAATAGTAGGATGTGCGTAGGCTAACTCTTTGGTTGCAGGCATAAGATCCGACTATTATGGCTATATGTGTGTATGTGATTGTTTGTGTATGATTGTATATTATTTGAATGCTCGGGGTTGACGAGGTTAGATTAGTATTTAATTTTTGTAATTAAATACGACATTGTTTAGCCACTCTTTATTTTATTTTACTTTCGATCTAGATTTCATGTACACTCCCTTGTGGAGTATAGGATCGATGGATGTAAAATAAAATAGGTTTTATACTCGGCTCGGATCTCCGGATGGCTCGTACATGGCGTAGGAGGAGCGGACGAGGTGGCGATACGACGGGATGCATATTGGAGAACAATGCCATAATAGTTGGAAAAATTATGTTTTTTCCATATTTATTGCTGATTTGTTTTATATGTATGTTGTGTGTGCTTGAAAATTCCTCATTTTCAATTTACTAAGTGGGAGAGGGACATTTTAATTAATTCCCGTGGCCTCCATTACAATTTGACGTGTGATGGAAACAAACTTGTGTGTTGGATCTGAGTGCCTTCCTCCCCGAGGACGGGTTTGTTTGCGGATCACTAGGTCAAATAATGGTTATAGGAAATTATCTAGGAGCGTGTGTACTTCCATAGAGGTAAGGGACATAATCCAAAATAATTCCCTTAGTATCGTGTAATGGTGCACACTTAGATGCAAATAAAAGTATCCTCCCCATATGAGTCACTGCTTTTATTTGTAGGGCCAAAGAGGAACCAACTATTAATTTTATTTGTAAAAAAGTAAGGTTGACAAGATAATAAAATTAATGGGTAAAACCTCCTCTTACAAATGTATAATTCGTATACGTCCACACAGAGTAGCATGCGAAATTCTCGGTGTTTTGAGGTGTTGGTTGATTTCGGAATTTTATTATTTTGAGGAATCAATAATATTTGAAATGTAAAGTAATGATCTATGTGATTCTTAGGATTTTCAAAATGACTTTCAGTCCACTTATTGTGATACTAAAGGAAATAAACTTTCTGTACCCAAATAATATTGATTGGAAAAGAATCTAGATGTTGTCTTATTTGCTAAGAAGTACAAGTATACACTCTTCAAAGAGTGTCCTCAAGCCATGGTTGCTCAAAAAGGTTTCTACTTCTAAGCCGAAAGGCTAGAAGAAGGAGAAACAAGGTGGAGCAAAGGTGGTGGGAGGATCTCAGGGAGGAGTGAAGAAGCCAAAAGGCAAGTACTTCACTTACTAGCAGACTGGACATAAGAAGAAGGATTGTCCCAATCCGAAGTAAGAGCAAAAGTATATCTTTTGGTCTAGTCGTTGAAACATGGTTAGCGGTGTTATCTATCGGAACCTGGTGTGTAGATACAAGAGCCACTAATCATGTCTGCAACACTTTGCAGGGGTTCCGGGAAACCTGACAACTAGCCAAAGGGGATCTTACCATTTACTTGGGCAATGCCATGAAGGTGGCGGCTATTGCAGTGGGAGAAGTTTTATTTATCTTTTGAGAAAAATAAAGGTTTTGGTTCTTAAGAATTTTCTTTATGTACCTTTATTTAGAAAGAATTGATTTCGGTTTCTAAATTATGGATGGATAATCTATTTATTTTGATGACAGATTTGTTATAAAAGGAATAGGGACATTATCTATTCAGGTACATAGATAGGAAATTTATAACTTGAACCACAAGCTCCCACGATGCAAATAGAAGTTTGCAACTCATCTTCTAATTCCGATAAGAGAAAAGAACCTTCGAAAATGAACCATACATATCTTTTGGCATCTTAGGCTTGGTCACACTAACCTAAGCAGAATTCAATAGGTTGATAGCTGATGGACCTTTGGGTTCATTAGTGGTGGAGGATCTCCCAACCTGTGAATCTTGCTTGGAGGGTAAGATGACCAAGAGGCCTCTCAAGGCCAAGGGGTATAGATACAAAGATGTGTTGGAATTGGTTCATTCTGATTCGTATGGTCCTATGTCTATCCAGGCAAGAGGTAGTTTTGAATATTTCGTCATTTTCATAGACAATTATTCAAGATGACACTACGATCTGATCGTAGTGATGAATACCTCTTGGGAGAGTTTAGGAATTACTTATCAAAGGTTGGGATTCAATCCCAATTGACTGCATCTGGCACACCCCAGCAGAACGGTGTAGCAAAGCGAAGGAATAGGACTCTTATGGAGATGGTTAGATCGATGATGAGTTATTCTGACTTGCCAGATTCGTTCTGGGGATATGCTCAAGATACGGCGGTGTACATTCTGAACTTGGTTCCATCTAAATCAGTACCTTTTACTCCCACAGAGTTGTGTGGACTGGGCGAAAGCCTAGTCTAAGACATATTCAGATATGGGAGTCCAGCACATGTGCTGAAGGCAGATACTGGTAAGTTGGAACCTCGTACAGAAGTACGCATGTTCGTTGACTATCCCAGGGGAACGAAGGGTGGTTTATTTTATAGTCCTAGAGATCAGAGGGTGATCGTTAGTATGAATGCCAGATTTCTAGAGAAGGACTATATGATGAACATCAAGCCCACGAGTAGGATTGTTCTTGAGGAGTTGATAGGGGAAGTCCCGACTTCAGTACCACTAGTACAAGAGGATATACCACATGTCACTGCACCGTGTGTCACACAGGATACACAGGTGATACCTCATCGTAGTGGGAGGGTTGTGAGATAGCCTGATAGATTCATGTTCTTGGGAGAATCTTCCGATTTGGTCCCTGGCAAACATGAACCTGATCCCTGGAAATATGACGAGGCAATCCAAGATATAGATGCAGCATCTTTGCAAAGTGCAATGAATACTGAGATTGAATCTATGGATTCAAATCAGGTCTGGGAGCTCCTATGCATAGCAGCTCATATGAATTTATGAGGTGTGACAGATAGATGTCAAGACAACTTTCCTTAGTGGAAGTCTTGAGGAATCCATCTATATGAAGCAACCAGAGGGATTCATTGCTAAGGGGAAAGAGCATCTTGTATGTAAGCTTAATTGGTCCATTTATGGATTGAAGCAAGCTTCGAGGTCTTGGAACATCCTCTTTGAGGAGGTAAATCCAGTCTTATGGATTTATTCAAAGTTCGGATGAGTCTTGTGTATACAAGAGATGTGACAGAAATGTAGTGGTATTTTTGTACTATACGTAGATGACATTTTGGTGGTTGGCGACAACATCGAAGTGTTATCAGACGTAAGGGTATGGTTGTCCAATGAGTTTGATATGAAGGACTTGGGAGAGGTGAGACACATCCTTGGGATCGAGGGATCGCTGGAAAAGGATGTTGTACTTATCCCAAGCTTCATACATAGACATGATTTTGGATCGTTTTAGCATGCAAAACTCCAAGAAGGGTTTTCTACCTTTCAGGCATGGAGTTCCTTTATCTAAGGAGATGTGTCCTAGATCATCTGAAAAGATAGAGGAGATATAGGCAG
Source organism: Wurfbainia villosa (assembly GCA_025175895.1). NCBI lineage: Eukaryota > Viridiplantae > Streptophyta > Magnoliopsida > Zingiberales > Zingiberaceae > Wurfbainia > Wurfbainia villosa. The sequence continues at coordinate 27,185,777 of CM045992.1, read as the reverse complement.
TTCCTTATGCTTCGACGGTAGGAAGCCTAATGTATGCTATGTACGAGACCAGATATCCGCCGCATAGGCATGGTCGCAGAGATCGATCGAGTAATCTAGGATGTGACATTGGACTACGGTAAAGCATATATTGTAGTGCCTGAGAAAGACTAGGGATTATATGCTAGTTTACCGGGCAGACCAATTACTCCCTGTGGGTTACATAGATTCTGATTTCCAATCTGATAGGGATAATAGTAAGTCTACCTCAGGTTTTATGTTTACTTTTGGAGGTGGAGCCATAGTATGGAAGAGTGTCAAGCAGAAATGCGTGGTGGACTCTACCATGGAAGCTGACTGTATGGCAGCCTCTTAGGCGGCCAAAGAAGCTGGGTGGCTCAGGAACTTCCTGATGGACTTGGATGTGATTCCTGGTTTGCCCAGAACTATCACAATTTATTGTGATAATAATGGTGCAGTTGCAAACTCGAAGGAACCACGAGCCCATAAGGCTAGTAAACACATAGAGTGCAAGTACCACATGATATGAGAAATCGTAAAGGAGGTAGAAGTTGCTGTTGTCAAGATTGCATCAGAGGATGACCTGGTAGACCCTTTCACTAAGGCCCTTCTAGCGAGAGCTTTGATAGGCATGTGGAGGGAAGGGGAATCAGATGTATGGTAGCATGAGGACAACATAGTCTTTTAGTATAAGTGGGAGATTGTTGGGATGTATACTGAAAGCCTAGCTCTTTTTGTATGAACATCTTTATTTTGAAATAAGAATCACATTATCATTATTTGCACTTTATATTTATTATATGTGTGCATATTGTCTAATATTTTACATTGTAGATAACATGGTGCTTGGTGTGGCACAGAAGATCATGTTATCAGTTCCTTGTAGAATATAAGTAAAGGCTCACAACCAAGATGGTTTTGGACAAACCATTGGCATGGTTGTAGTGTAGCTTGGTATTGTTTTTTCTTGAACATAGAGTTACACTAGTACACTTAGGTGTATTGAGCAGGACCGACATAGAGGTGATTCAATTTATTGCTGACTGCATAATTGAATCGGACCTCGGATATTATGTTGTACATGCTCTTAATCCCGATATAATAACGGGCACATGTACTTAGTATTTATTTCTTTGATTTACCAGAGGGTGATATTTCTAAGGATTAAATCAATATGCCCGGTAAGTTGGGAAGTGATATTATTTACATGGTGTGCCGTTGATTATAGGAGGAATCCGTGTCCTATATATTAGGTTGATGATGTCCCCTTGAGGAGCTCATAAGGTTCATCATGTAAACCCTGCAGGTTGACTTAGTCAACATGATGATAAGGTTGAGTGGTACTACTCGAGGAGTTAGATGTTAATTAATTGATGGTCAGTAAATCAATTAATTGATGGACATTCGATATCTTAAACACGGGGAGATGGATGTACAAATAATATATGGAGCCCATATTAATTTATGGGGGTTGGTGAGGTAGTTCGATGATGATCCTCTAGTGGAATGGAACATCATTGATGGATCAAGTTTGTGTGGTTCCGATCCATCGTGTGGCCAAGACCCAACTCCTCCTCATGGTCCCTATCGTAGCCTAATATAAACCTCATGAACTCTAGATCAAATGATGGAAATTAAATCTCTAGATCCGACGGTTGGGATTAAATCCCTAGAACCGACGGTTGAGATTAAATCTCTAAATCCGACGGTTGAGATTAAAATCCTAGAACCGACGGTGGAGATTAAAGGGGAGGGAAAGGAAAGGAAAGGGAGAGGAAAGGTTGGATAAGGTGGGTGGCAAGTTTAAAAGATTGATAAAATTTTTTTTTCTAATTCTATGCCACCTTGGGCGGCAAGATTAGAATTAGTTAAAAAAAAAATTTAATATTAGAATTGGTGAAAAAAAATTTTTCCTATGCCACCTTGGGCGGCAAGATTATAGGAAGAAAAAATTTACTAATTCCTTGATACCCTTGGGCGGCAAGAAAATTGGGAATTAGTTCCTATATTTTTGGCTACCTCATCAATAACCAACTTTCTCCTAAGTTCTATAAATAGGGGCTTAGGCTTGGGCGGAAAAAGTAGGTTTTGGATGATGGAAATTAGGGTTTAGCCTCTCTTTGCTTGGGCGGCAAGTAACCCTAAGGAGGAAACCCTAATTAGGGTTTGGCTCCTTGGGTTGGGCGGCCAAGGTTTAGAAGGAGAGTGGGCGGCAACTTGTGGAAGAGTTCTTCTTCTTCCTAGGGTAAGTGGCCGGTTCTAGATCTCCTCCTTCCACCTTGGTTGGGCGGCAACAAGGAGGAGGATTGTTTTCCTTTCTTTTCTCCAAGTGTTGGCCGGCGCCCATACCCTTGGTGTTTCTCTTTCGGTTGGCTTCCATACTCCATTCCATCTTCTCTTTGAAGAAACCCTAGATTTTTCCTTTCCTTGGTTGGGCGGCTAGGTTATGGAGGGGAAAGTGGGCGGCAACTATAGGAGAGGATATCTTCTTCTTCTTCCTAGGGTGTTGCCGGCTCCTAGATCTTTTCCCTCTACCTTGGTCGGCGCTCAACCTATTCCTCTCATCCTCTTCTTGTTCTCTTTGGACCGGCAGCAAGCATCATGCTTGGAGCTTGATGGTTGGTCCTAGATAAGAGATGAGTTTTGTTTCCATTATGTTCTCTCTATTCTTGGGGCCGGCGGCATTAATTCTTTATGAATTGGTGGTTGGCTCAAGCAAGAAGGGAAAGAGAGTTCTTCTTTCTTTGGATTGAAGAAGATCTAGGATGCTTCAACTTGTGGAGGATCTTCGCCCACACGAAGTCTACAAGGAGGTTAGGACATACGATAGAAGATCAAGAGGTATAAAAGTTTCACAACTTTTACTATTGTTCTTTGCATGTTCTTATTGATATGCTAGCTTATGTTCTTTATGTTAGTATATGTTGATTATACTAGTTTACATTTGTATTTATTTGTATAATCATGGACCCCGATAAGAAACACAAAAACCGGCGATCCGTCCGTCGTCTCTTCCGCGGCTAATTGACTAGAAGAGTTTGGTTGCTTGAACAACTAGTTTGTTTAAGCGATCGCTCAAGTCGTTAGCACGACGACGAATTGGTTGTGCTTAGGAAACTCATCCCATCCGGATTAGTTTTCATTGGTGAAAATTTTAATCCGGGGACATGGGAGCCGATGAGCATTCCGAGGATTAGCACATCGCCAATAGAGGCTTCTTCCACTTCTTCCACCGATCCAGAAATTGATTCCCTATCAACTTCCGAATCCTCAAGCTCTTTAGATGACGATGTACTTGCTTGAGCTTGAGAGGGTGAGCACTTCTCTTCTTCTTCTTCTTCTTGGATTGATGATGAATTTTCATGAAGCTTGGCCAAATCGCTACATAGCTCCTTGGCATCCATACACTCACCTAGGCTACACAAGAAGTCATTAGGAATTAAATAAAAAATGAAATTGATTACCTTCTTGTTTTTCTCAAATCTTTGGAGTTGATCTTCACTCCGTTTCTTCTTCTTGAGGAAGCCACCCTTTGGTCCTTTGGGATATTCGAATCCTTCCATCAAAATGAACCACTCCTCAAGGTCTCTCATCATCAAAAAGTTTTCAATTCTCGCCTTCCAAGAATTGAATCCTTCTCGTCCATAGAAGGCATAGGGAATTGGGGTGTTGATATCCCATCCCAATTGGTCTTCCAACTCCATCTTCACCCTCTAGCGTGGTTCCTTAGTTGTTAAACTTTGAAGAGCGGCATCGCTCTGATACCACTTGTTGGGGATCGTTGGAATGCTAGAGGGGGGGGGGGGGGGGTAAATAGCGTCGTTTTATGCGTCGATGGAATTCTTTTGCGTTTGATCGTCTACAAACTTCGTTAGCACAGCGGAATATAGATAATAATAACAATAACAAAATAGACAATCACACAAGAATATAACTTGGTTTAGAACCTCAAGGTTCCTACTCCACGGATCGAGCTATAGTAATCCACATGCAACCACTAATCGCAAATACTCCTTCTCGACACAAGTTGGAGGTGGAGAAACCTCTTACAAACTATTCTTACAACAATAAGGAATGGATACAAGCAATTACAATAATGAAATACAATGCAAGTAAAGAAAACTACTTTACAATTGCTCTTTGAATGCTTGATCGCTTGGTTGCTTGAAATCAACTTGGAGACCCTGATTTGCAGTAGCAAATTGCCCCAAATGCCCTCAAGAAACGCTGACTTTTTCCTCCTTCACGAGCTCCATTTAAAGCTTCAACTTGTGCTGGAAAACACCGTTAAGTCGACTACTCAGGACCATCAGTCGACTGATGCCACTGTTGTCGTGAGACAACGGCTAGATCCACGCTGGAAAACTCCAACGGATCCACCATCAGTCGACTGATTATGACCATCAGTCGACTGATCAAGCCATCACTCGACTACTGATCACAGCGATCGAGTGAGACTCCATTCTGTGCTCAAAAACATGAGCGCCAGTCGACAGATCACATGAAAAGTCGACTGCTTGGCTAATCAGTCGACTGCCCTCCTCTGGAAGTCGACTGCTATGACACTTTCCATAGTCAAACCCTAGTTGACTCTCACTAGTCGACTGCCACATGGAACTAGTCGATTGGCACACCTCAAGCATGAGGTTTTAGCCCAAGTATGGTTCCCCCATACTTGCTAGACCTAAGCCTTCTAACCATCTCCATTAGCCTCATGCCTCTCGGATCCCTCCAAGTCATCCATGACTTGTTCATCCATTGTGCTAGCCTTCAGGTGCTTCCATCGGCTATGTCATGCTAACGGTGTCTACACCGTCAAGGCATATTGGACTTACGCCGCCAAGACTCAGCTTGGACTTTATGCCGCCAACCATTGGATTTATACTACCAAGATTCCCGCTTGAACTTTACGCTACCAATACCAAACCCCTTGGACTTCTCTAGTGCCAAGACTCAAGTTTGGACTTTCCCTTGTCAACCCATGTTGGACTTTCCATTGCCAAGACCCTTGCTTGGACTTATCCATGACAATTACACTGTCATATATTTTTGTTGAACATCAAAATATCTCTCGAGTCAAGCTCGAGTCCTGGTCAATCGTGACCTGGGTCGATTGCACCAACAGCTTCTTGGATTGAATCTTTCTTGATTGCATCTTCTCGAATATATGAGTATCCTTGACAAACCAAAAATCTCACTTTCAGTTTCTTTCTACATTCATCTACGAGGAAAAAAAATTATTACATTATAATTAAAATGATTAATTCAAACCTTGCACATATTTCTAACAATTAATTCATAAGAGGTGTAGTAAATACACAATGTCAATCTAAGTTGAAAGATTTCTAAAAAGTTCAAATAGGTTTTCCAAGAGATAAACTAAAAGCTACTACTTCAAACTACTCGATATATGTAAAAGAACTATATCTCATGCATTTTGAATATATATATATATATATATATATATATATATATATATATATATATATATATATATATATATATATATATATATATATATATATATATATATATATATATATATATATATATATATATATATATATATACCAATGTAGAGATATATCAACTTCTAGACCAAAGTGTTCGATTAAGAGTGGATAATTTTAGATTCTCAAGAAAATAGAGGAATAAATTCATGGAAATACATAGAATCTTTGGTAAATTCATGGAAATAAAATAGAATCTTGGCATAATTTGTAACGCCCGCCCTTCCCGTCCTCCTAACACACATCCTATAGACGGGCGGCGGCACTACGCAATCATACATTCATGCATATAACAACAGAAGTATTTAAAAACCTTACAACTTTTAACTCTAATTACATTAACCCAATCAACCTAACAATTTAATCATGACAAAAGGTTTTAGCAATTTATTTAACTAAACATGTATTAACCATTTCAAGGTTCATAAAAATAAACATGAGTAACAACCATAGAAAGCATTAACGTCTCCTAACATTTTACACATAAACTAAAAATCATTCATAAGTCCATATATGAAAAATAATCTCATCCACCATACCACTGCCACACACATCTTTGCCCCTCCTGCTGCTCCCTTTAATTTATCCATTCCTTGCCCTTTTCTTCAGCACAAGGAAAGTAAACTGTAAGCACATAGGCTTAGTAAGGTCCTTTCCTACTCACAAAAACATGCATCATGAATTAAACGTAAAGTAATGACATGTTCGTTTAAACAACATATGAGCACAACATTTATTTAAAGTAGAGACATGATCAATTTAGGAAAAGAACATAAACTTAGTATTTTCGTCGCAACAGTACATTGTCTCTAAACATGATAATTCGATGAACATAAAATGGTATATGCAGGATGCTCTTTGAAAACATATAGTTTATATACTTAAACATAATCTCAACATATTGGGCTCGACATTGTACCACATACATCATTCGCGCGCATCCTAAATAGATCCGGGGTAGCTAATCCCGAACCTACTAGGTTACTAGGTTCGTACTACATCCGTCGACCTAGGGGCAACCTTGGAGCCCATCCCGTGGACCTTGTTAGGGTGCGGTACAAGCCATGCATAAAGTAAAATAACATACATCTTCTTTGTACTAAAGAGTGTTCTTGTCCCCACTCTTAGGGAAATATTTCTTAGACATTTCATATACGTGAGTCATGCCTAACATGGGTGAAAACATAAGCATGTAGCATAGCATAAATCGGCATGAGTACAATTTAACATAACATAAGGTAGTGACATAAGGAAAATTAAGCAAACATAAATAGAAATCATCATCTAACATGCATAATGTGGAAGAATTTCAACAAGAATAATTTCTCTAATCCTATTAGCCGAACCTTCTACACATAGTTCTAGATTCTTTCGTTCAAAATCAAGCATACAACATTACATCGTAAGCACTTATACTACAGGTGAGGGGATGTAACGCCCGTGAAATTCTAGCAATTTTACGAGAATTTTTGGCTTTATGATGATGGGCTTTATGTAGGCCTTTTTGGAGAAATAAAAGAAAATAAGCCAAAAAGAGATGCAAAGCCTAGGAATTGAACCCCCCACCTCTAGAGATAGCCAAGCCTTATAGATGCACCCACTAACCATAAGCCCAATAGAATCATATCATTAGAGGAAAAGGGGAACCTATAGATAAATGGGAGGAGGGTAAATGAAGAGGCTTGACAAAGAGAAGAGAAACTTCTCTTCCTCCCCTTTATAAAGAAGAGAGAAGTTCCACTTGGCCACTTCTTCCTTCCTTCTTCCTCTTCTCTTCATTCTCACCGAAACCCAAGCTCTCTTCTTCTTCCTTTGGCCGAGAGCCCCTTGCAAGCTAGGAGAGAGCTAGGTGACCTCCATTAGGTCATCTCCCCAAGCAAAGCGAAGGAAGTAAGATTTCCCTCACCTGCAGTGTATTCGTTTCGTAGGTTAAATTTCGTAAAGATGAAGTGTAGCCCTTGTAGGTTTCGGCCAATTAAGTTTTTGGGCTAAGATTCATGAAAATGATGCTAGGGAACTCCTATAGGTTGTATGCACACTATAGGAATTTGTAGGGGACAAAATTTTAACTTGGTGCCCTTATAGGTTTCGGCCCCAAGGCTTTTTAGGGTTAGGGTTTTTATGAAAACTCCCCCTTATGACGTTAGGCCATGATAAGGCTTTAGGAATGAATTCTAGGGGACTAAACCTAAGTTGAACCCATTACAAGTTTCGGCTAACTCATCTATCTAGGGTTAGGGTTGCAAGAAAATGTTTCTAATGACCCTAGGATAAGTTATAATGCTCATGAATGAATGTTAGGTGACAAGAACCCTAGTTGAACCCATTCCATGGTTCGGCCAACTCATCAATCTAGGGTTAGGGTTGCAAGAAAATGGTTCTAATGACACTAGAATAAGTTATAGTGCTCATGAATGAATATTAGGTGACAAGAACCCTAGTTGAGCCCCTTATAGGTTTCGGCCACCCTAGGTAACTAGGGTTAGGGTGGTATGAAAATATCCCTCATGATGCTAAGCTAGGTTATAATGCTTTATGAATGAATTTTAGGGGACAAAACCTAAGCTTGAGCCCCCTTACAAGTTTCGGCCAACCCATGGTTTTAGGGTTAGGGTTTCATGAAAACACCCCTATATGTAATTGTGCTATGTGTATAGTTTTTAATATGACATGAACTATGCTTGGGTGATGAATATGTTATGATTCAATGCAACATGAAATTAGGCTATGTGATGAACATGTTTTACGATTTAATATGCCATGAATAGGCTTAGGAAATATGCTTCATGTTATGATATAATGTGCCAAGTAATATGCCGTGATGAACATGTTGTGTGAAGTAATATGCCATGTATATGCTTCGGGAATGTGCTTCAAGTTTATGGAGTATTATGCCATGAAATTATGCCTATGTGATGAACATGTTTTATGATTTAGTATACCATGAATAGGCCTAGGAAAGATGCTTCCTGTTATGATGTAATGTGCCATGAAATATACCTAGGTGAAGAACATGTTTTGTGATTTAATATGTCATGAATATGCTTAGGAAATATGCTTCATGTTTACGATGCAATGTGTCATGAAACATGCTTATGTGATGAACACGTTTATGCTTTAGGACCCCTTTAGGGTACTCTTATGTTATGAATGCATGTGTCCTTATGAAATGACTAAGATGGAGATGCTTCCCTTTCAAGTAGGGATCAAGAGCTCTCCTTATGACAAGATAAGATGGAGATGCTTCCCTTTCAAGTAGGGATCAAGAGCTCTCCTCATGATAAGATAAGATGGAGATGCTTCCCTTTCAAGTAGGGATCAAGAGCTCTCCTTATGATATGATAAGATAGAGATGCTTCCCTTTCAAGTAGGGATCAAGAGCTCTCTTTATGTCAAGATAAGATCAAGATGCTTCCCTTCTTATGATGGGGATCAAGAGCATTTTTATATTATGTCCAGAAAAGACTTTTATGATATTGTGTATGTTATGTTAAATGTTCTGAATGCTTACGAACTAGGTTCTTTATGCATGCTAGATGTTATGAAGTTATGATGATATTGAAGTATTTATAAGTATATGTTTTGAAAAGAAAAGACTTTTATGATATTGTGTATGCTATGTTAAATGTTCTGAATGCTTACGAACTAGGTTCTTTATGCATGCTAGATGTTATGAAGTTATGATGATATTGAAGTATTTATAAGTATATGTTTTGAAAAGAAAAGACTTTTATGATATTGTGTATGCTATGTTAAATGTTCTGAATGCTTACGAACTAGGTTCTTTATGCATGCTAGATGTTATGAAGTTATGATGATATTGAAGTATTTATAAGTATATGTTTTGAAAAGAAAAGACTTTTATGATATTGTGTATGCTATGTTAAATGTTCTGAATGCTTACGAACTAGGTTCTTTATGCATGCTAGATGTTATGAAGTTATGATGATATTGAAGTATTTATAAGTATATGTTTTGTAAAGAAAAGACTTTTATGATATTGTGTATGCTATGTTAAATGTTCTGAATGCTTACGAACTAGGTTCTTTATGCATGCTAGATGTTATGAAGTTATGATGATATTGAAGTATTTATAAGTATATGCTTTGAAAAGAAAAGACTTTTATGATATTGTGTATGCTATGTTAAATTTTCTGAATGCTTACGAACTAGGTTCTTTATGCATGCTAGATGTTATGAAGTTATGATGATATTGAAGTATTTATAAGTATATGTTTTGAAAAGAAAAGACTTTTATGATATTGTGTATGCTATGTTAAATGTTCTGAATGCTTACGAACTAGGTTCTTTATGCATGCTAGATGTTATGAAGTTATGATGTTTAGAGTTAAGTCTAAATAATGTGGTGACTATGTACTTTATGCTAGTTTAGAATTTATGATGTGGTGAAGGTTATGGGTGAGTTTAAGAATACTTGCGATTATGTTCCTTCTGCATGATTAGGGTTTATATTATTACAAATGTTTATGTTCAAGTTAACCAAATGCTTATGATTACGTCCTTTATGCATGTTTGGATTTTCCTGATGAATGGTTATGGTTACTTTGAAGAATGTTCGTGACTATGTACTTTATGTAGGTTTAAGATGTATGTTGTTACGAAGGCTTAGGTTAGGAATGCTTATTGTTAAGTTTTAAAACGCTTATGAATACGTCTTTCATGCATGCTTAGTTTTATGCAGTTATAACGCTCATGTTCAAAGTATGCCCTGCTTAGATTAATTATGCTTAACCTGCTTATGAACAATTCTATGCCATGCTTAGTTCTTTTTGTACTATTACCTGGATATGTTGTTGATTAGTGTTGCTATGAAATACTTAGGTCATTTCTATGCCAGCATGCTCATGTTCTAATAGTTTGATGAAATCGTGGCTTTTGTGAGTAGGCAAGGATCTTACTAAGCTATATGCTTATAGTTTATGTTGTCCATATACTGCAGATAAAGGAAGTCTGCACTAGAGGAAGTGGCAGGAGGGGCCATGTGCGTGTGTGATAGTGGCATGGTGGAAGAAGACCCTTCACTATCTGCTTATATTTATATGCTCTAAGAACAATTTAAGACATTGCTTCCGCTTATAAGACTTGTGTTTAATGAGTATCCCTTTATTTAAGAGGTTCGATATGTTAGAACTCATGAACGAATCCTTTCGTTATGCATGTTATGAAATGAGATAAGATATGTGGTCATGCTAATGATGAATAGGATAGGTGATGCATGTGCCAAAGAAGGTTTCAGTTATGATAACCTGTTAAGCATGTAGACTTTGAACGGATCCATATGTAGTATGCTAATAAAAAAAAAAAATATATAGACTCAAGTAGCGCCGCCCTGAGAGCAGATAAGGGCGGGCGCTACAGGGGATACTTACATCCTATGCTTTTTCACCAATTTATACCGTTAGATTTTGTAAAGAAAAGATCTCCTTCGTATTCCTTTGCTTTAGCGTGATCCTCTACCAAGTTCTTAAGGAGATCCCTTTTGAAAATTTCCTCTTGAATTATTTTACGGTGGAGAAATTATAGAAGCTCTCCTTTTTTTTTCTTTTTTTTTTCGTCGGTGGAGAGGATCGACGTTTGGAAAAAAACGAGAGAGAGAGATGAGAAGCGGTGGGAGAGAAGAGGAGGTGTGGGTGTTGGTCGGCATTGGGAGAGAAGAGGAGGAGAGAGAGAGCATGGGTGGGCGACTGGAAAAAAAATGAGAGAGAAAAAATAAAAGAAATCTATATATATAAATTAGGATTTTTCTTAACCTAATTACCCCTTTAAATAATTAGTCAAATTAACTAATCTCTTTTTTTTCGCCTATAGATATATTTTATTATATTCTACTCATTGGTAATCTTATGACTTAGTGGTGGGAAGCCTATTCCACCAAATCAACGGTTCATGGTTCAAGCCTCGACTACAAACTATTTATTCATTTTTTTTATTCTTATATATATATATATATATATATATATATATATATATATATATATATATATATATATATATATATATATTTCTTTTAAATAAAAATATAGTAACTAAAATTTGAGATGTTATAGAATTAGTCATAGAAATCAATAAATCATATCACTTATCATATGTAGCCAACTACATAGTTGCCTTTAATTGCTCCAAATGATACAAAGGGATGATGCACTCACATTTCCATAAATACCCACCTAGTATGTAAATCGTGTTGATGATCTTTACATCCACGAATCTACCTCGAATCAAATATCTGTAACCATAGAATACAAAATATAATTAAGTTCTACCGTCATTCGATAATAGAGTCAATACCTAACTCAATTCACCTCAACAATCCATTAAACTGATTAATTATATATTAATCCTTTAATTACACTAAGATGATCAAATTATCCAACTATCCTAATCTATTCTAATATATTTAAAGAGCATAATAAAAATTGCAAGCTATTAAACTAACTAACTGCATTCACTACAACCTAATTACTCAAAGAAATATTTCATCGAATACTACCCATGCATGAAGCAAAGTAAATCAAGCATGTGCAATCTAAGCATGGAAGGTAAATTTAATTACAAACATTCAATACAAACTAAACCAAGAAATAATCAAAACACATGCTTGCAATCCAAATAAGAAGAATGCTGTTCTGAAGCTGGAATTAGCCGGATGGAGCTGTGATAGTGCTGATCGGCGGGCAAAGAGAAGAGATGGAATAGGGCTGGCTTGCAGAAGGAATAGGCCTATCGGAGGGGAACCCCCTTCTTTGATGGCTATAGATGATATAGCTTAGTGAGGAAGAGGCGGAGCTTGGTGAGGAAGAGGCGGTTGTCGACAGTGGCTTCGGCGGTCGTAGCAAGGAGAAGAGATGGAATAGGGCTGGATGGCAGAAGGAATAGGTCCATCGAAGGGGAACCCCCTTCTCCAATGGCTTTTGGCGGTGGAGCTTGGTGAGAAAGCGGCGGAGCTCGGTGAGGAAGAGGTGGCTGTCGACGGTGGCTTCGGAGGTGGATGAAGGAGAAGAGAGGGAAGAAGACCACCACTACTGGCCTTGGTGGAGGAGATGGACGACCGGCGGTGAGGATGGAGAAAGTGGCGGAAGGAGAAGTTGTGTGGATCGGGTAGAAGAACTGTCATCACCTCCAGGAGAAGAAGTGTTGCCATCCCAAATAAATATGATCAAACTTCATTATACCCTAAATCCTAGATATGATCCAACGACCAGAATTGCTCCAATTTAGAATGAATGAATCTGATCAATCTGAATGGACAATCACGATCAACTTATCTGGATGACAGGTTAAGATGAATAGAATTGAGTGTATGGTTCGCATCTCTCAAGATCGAGATGGATGACTCAAAATTAATCAGATCTCATCGGATGGTCAGAATTGAGCAAATCTGGATTCTTGATTTGGGAGAAACATGAGAGGAAGAGATATATAAAACCTAGTTTTTAATATATATATATATATATAGCTTCGGTTTAATTAAACCTATTAATTAAAACCATTTTTTAGACAACGCTTTCTTAAAAGCGTTGTCGTATATACTAAAAAAACACACTCATAGACAACACTTCTTATAAAACATTGTGTGTTACTAATAAAAAAGGGATAAAGACAATGCTATTTAAAAACCATTGTCTTTGACATAAAAAAATTGTTAATACACAACGGTTTTGTAAAAAACATTGTCTATTATAACTTTAAAAAAAAAATACAACGCTTTACACTAAAAGCATTGTTAAATTAAAAACAACAATGCTTTTCATAAAAAGCGATATCTTTTAAGTATTGTGTATTACCTTTTTTGTTGTAGTGTATACTTCAATGTTTGAAGAAGCACAAAAATAACTTTATCACAATTGTACTAATTTTTCGGTATTCAATTTTCTGGTGAAGTTAATGCATGTGAAGGTGTTAAATGGTTGGAGCAATAAATCTTTTGATATGTTACTTTAGTTATTTCAAGAGGCATTACCCAAACTGAATGCGATTCCAAACTCTCATTATTGTTGGAGGAGCGTGGCCCGGCTAGAAGGGGGGTTGAATAGCCTTCGTGTATGTTGGAAATCGCTCACATCTTAATCGTCTACAAGAGTAATTAGCACAGCGGAAATGCTAAAACAAGACAATTAAAACAATACAAAAGAGTGAAGAAGAAGCAAATGCTAACACAATTATATAACGTGGTTCATGACCCTTACCGCTAATCCACGGATGATTCGTATGGCGAATCACTCCTCAACTCAATCCACTAGTCTCTCCTTTAGCCCAAACTAAGGTGGAGGTAAACCTTCTTACACAATCTCCCCTCTTATAATAGATTTGAAGAAAGAACAAGAAGGAGGAAGAAAACACGTTCACAACACTTGGGAGTATGAATAGGAGTTAAGTATTAACCCTCTCAAGACCCTCAACCCCTCTATTTATAGAGAGGAAGGGTTTCTTCCCATTGGGCATGTAGTAGTCGACTGTTGCATTCATCAATCGGCTGCCGCCGTTCCAACGGCTTCTGACCATGCCAGTTCACGGTCATCACAACCAACTACACTCTGATCAGTCAACTGATCAAGCCATCAGTCGAGTGATCCAGGCAATTAGTCGACTCAAAAACCTTCTATGCCTGCGACCACCTTCAGCAGTCGACTGTCGTCCCTTGGCAGTCGACTGATGGTGAAGCAATCAACTGCCAAACCCTAGCAGTCGACTGTTGGGCCAAAAGTCCATTAGTCGAACACCAGTCCAATGCCATCGACTCAAAGCAATCGACTGTTATTTATAGTAGTTGACTAGTGTCGGGTAAAATCTCAAATAAAATACTTGTTTGAGCATCCAACCATCAGGTAAATTATTGGAGGATCAGTGGTCGGCTAGAGGGGGTGAATATTCCTTTATCACGTATGATGGAAGTCGATCTCTCTTAATAGTATACAAGCAAAGTTAGCGCAGCGGAATATGCTAAGAAAAGACAATTAAGCAAAATACGAGAAGTAAAAGAAAAGCAATCACTAACACAATTATGTAACGTGGTTCACAACCCTTGCTGCTAATCCACGACCAATTCGTATGGCGAATCACTCTCTTTACACTAAGCAAGGTGGAGTTAAACCTTTCTTACAATCTCTCTCTTTACAATAAGATTGAAATAATAGCAAGAAAGAGGGAAGAAAATGTTTAGGGCACTTGGGACTATGATTGGAGTTGAAGTATTAACATCCTCGAGAGGGGCGGCAAGATTAGATTAGGTTTTCACAAAACCCTTAAGCCCTATTTTATAGAGAACCAATTCTCCTAATGGTTATTGGTTCATAACCAAAAACCCGTTAACCCGCTCTATTAATTTAAGTTAAAATAAACCAAACCGATTTGGTCTATTTTAAGTTAAAACGAACCGAACCAACTTTGGTTCATTCGTTTAAAACAAACAAAACCCCTTTGGTTTATTCTCCAACATTGAATTTGAACCCAACCAATTTGGTTCATCCATCATGTCTTCATAAGACACAGCCCATCCATGCTTCCATTGTGACTGAAACAATTTCATGCTCGATCCTTGTTTGGTCCAACCAAACCTAGTTTCTCTCGGTCTTAGAATCTCATTCTCAAGCTCATTTGAAATCCTTCGGATTATGCTCGTTATGCGTGTGACCAAATATGTTCTCGGTTTATGTTGGTCGTCTATAATTAACCATTAATTATAGAACAATCATGAGTGACACCTAGTAGTACATCATGATCCCCAATTAACCGAAAAGATCAACGGTTGATCCAGAACTATTTTTGAAACCCTTCAACAGCTAGAATGATTCGTGCCCCGTTCCCTTCACTCATCTTATACTCACTTGGTTCAGGACATGGTCTATTGTGTCAGTCCCCACTAGGTTGACTACGTCATATCTATTCCAAGTATCATTTCCTCATCCTACGGATTCTAGTTACTGCACATGTATCTAAGAGTACCTTACTCTAAACATGTAATGCTTTGGCCAAAGACTTTAGTAACAATCCGACGAGAGGCTATGGTTATACATCTCCTCGCAAGGAGTGATGAATCCTTTATAGGCTATTCAAACACCTTCGATCACTTCGACTTATACCAAATTATCCCGAGTCCACATCTCCTCAGAGATGCTTGCTTAAGATGTCAAAGCATAAGTCTTCATGATCAAGATGACTTGAATATCGCAATTCAAAGAAACATCACACTTAAGCTGCAGTAAGAACTTCATTGACATATCTATATATGCAGAGAACCATATGAAGTCTTACAGCTGGTCACTCCAATGAACTAGTTATCATAACTAGCATCCACGATTAACTCCGAACATCACAATTGTAGGGATGTATACTAAAAAGTATATCTTTTGTATGAACATCTTTATTTTTGAAATAAGAATAACATGATCATTATTTGCATATTTTTATGGTTATCCAATATTGTCTAATACATTACATTGTAGATAACATGGTGTGTGGTGTCACACGGGAGATCATATTATCGGCTCCTTGTAAAGTATAAGTAAAGGCTCACAATCGAGATGGCTTTGGACAAACCATCGGAATGGTTGTAGTGTGATTTGGTATTGGTTTGTCTTGACCATGGAATCACACTTGTGTACTTTATGTGTATTGAGCAGGACCGACTTAGAGGTGATTCGATTTATTGCTGACTACATAATCGAATTGGACCTCAGATATTATTTAGTACATGCTCTTAATCCCGATATAATAACGGGTACATATACTTAGTAGTCATCTCTTTGATTTACCAATGGGCGAGATTTATAGATTAGATCGATAGGCTCGGTAAGTTGGGAGATGATATTATTTATATGGTGTGCCATTGATTATAGGAGGAAACTGTGTCCTATATATTAGGATGATGATGTCCCCTTGAGGAGCTCATAAGGTTCATCATGTAAACCCTGCAGGTGGACTTGGTCCGGCATGATGAAAAGGTTGAGTGGTACTACTCAAGGAGTTAGATGTTGATTAATTAATGGTCGTTAAATTAATTAATCGACGGACATTCGAGATCTTAAACACGGGGAGAAAATGTACAAATAGTATATAGAGCCCATATTATCATATGGGGGTTGGTGAGGTAGATCAATGATGAACCTTTAGTAGATTTGATCATCATTAGTGGATCGGACTTTATGTGGGCTTGATCCATGGGTGGCCAAGATCCAACTCCTCCTCATGGTCCCTAATGTAGCCTATTAACACCTCATGATGCTTAGATCCAAAGGATAGAAACAAAACTCTAAGATCCATTGGTAGAGATTAAATCTCTAAGATCCGACGGTTGAGATTAAATCTCTAGATCGGACGGTTGAGATTAAATCCATAGAACCAATGGAGGAGATTAATTCATGACTTATCCCTAACTCTATAAAAGGAGGGCATGGGGAGTTCGCGTGGATGATATTGAAAGGGAGCGAGGCTTGGGCGGCAAGAGAAGGGCAAATCTAGTTGAGATAGGATTGGGATTAGGGTTAGGGTTTGGAGGCTAGGGCGGCACCAAATAAGGCAAGTTTTCCTTTCTTCTTCCTTGTCTTGTGGACAACGTCCAGCAAGGTTTCCAGCCCTTCCCAGCCCTTGGCCAGCACCCAAAACACTCCCCTCTCTTCTGCTTAGGTGGTGGAAACAAGATATAGGGTTTCCCTTGGTGTCTTGGTAGTTTTCCACCTTCTTCTTCTCATTCTAGTTTGCCGGCGGCAAGGACTTCTATAGCTCCTTGTTGGTTGAGTTTTTGAAGGAGAAAAACATTGTTTCTGTTCTTCCTCTTGCTTGGGAAAAGCAAGGAAGGAAGTGTTGCGATCTAGGAGCTTCGACTTTTGGTGGATCATCGCCCACACGACGTCCAAAAAGGAGGAAGGTCATACATTAGAAGACCAAGAGGTATACCTATTCTTCTTTCTCTTTTATTCATTGCTTGTTTTTGTTTTACAAATATAAGCATGTTATATTTCTGTAAATGGCTAAATAATACTTGGATCCCGAGTATAAACACAAAAACCGGCGATCCGGACATCGTCTATTCCGTGGCTACTCGTAGAATAGAGGTTGGTCGCTTGAACAACTTGTTTGTTCGAGTGACCTCTCTAAATGAATAGCATGACAATGGCTTGGTTGCTTTGGCAATACCTTTTGTCTAGGATTAAATTTTTTTTATCGGGGGACATCGAAGGGATCGCCATGGACAAGCTACTGAGGTGAAGTGGGAAGCGAAGTTTCCCCTCACGGACTCGATAAGCAAAACCCTTCAATTGGTATCAGAGCTTCCGGGCAAAACCTTCAATTGGTATCAGAGCCAAGGTTTCCGGTTTTGTGTGTTTTGGATTCGGTTAATTTTTATGCACTTTTTCATATATTATATGTGCCGGATAATAGTAGGATCTGCGTAGTTTAACTCTTTGGTTGCAGGCATAAGATCCGACTATTATGGCCATATGTGTGTATGTGATTGGATGTGTGTAAATATTTATTTTGTTGAATCCTCGGGGTTGACGAGGCTAGTATTTAGTTTTTTGTAAATTAAATACGGCATTGTTTAGCCGCTCTTTATTTTATTTTACTTTCGATCTAGATTTCATGCACACTCCCTCATGGAGTATAGGATCGATGGATGTAAATTAAAATAGGTTTTAGTCTCGGCTCGGATCTCCGGAGGGCTTGTACATGGCGTAGGAGGAGCGGACGAGATGGCGATGCGACGGAAGACATATTGAAGACAAAAGCCATAATAGTTGGAAAATTTTTATTTTTCATATTTCTTGCTTTTTGTTTGATATGCATGTCGTAGGCTAGGAAAATTCCTCAATTTCAAATTACTAAGTGGGAGAGGGATATTTTTTTAAAATTCCCACGGCCTCCATTACGATTTGACATGTGATGCAAACAAACTTGCGCGTCGGCTCTGAGTGCCTTCCTCCCCATCGGATGGGTTTGTTTGCGGATCACAAGGTCGAATATGGTTATAGAAAATTATTAAGGAGCGTGTGTACTTGCCCATCATAAGGCACATAACCCGAGATAATTACCTTAGTACCGAGTAATGCTGAACACTTAGATACAAATATAAGTATCCTCCCCATCGGAGTCACTACTTTTATTTGTAGGGCCAAAGAGGAACCAACTATTAATTTTGCTTGTCAAAAAGTTAGGTTGACAAGATAGTAAAATTAATGGGTAAAACCTCCTCTTACAAATGTAGAATTCGTATACGTCCACACTATCGTGGCATGCGATATTCTCGGTGTTTTGACGTGTTGGTTGATTTCTGAATTTTATTGTTTTGAGAAAATAATAATTTTTGAAATCTAAAGTAATGATCTATGTGATTCTAAGGATTTTCAAAATGACTTTCAGTCCACTTGTTGTGATACTAAAGGAAATAAACTTAATGTGCCCAAACAATATTAATTGGAAAAGAATCTAGATATTGTCTTATCTGCTAAGGAGTACAAGTATGCACTCTTCGAAGAGTGTCCTCAAGCCATGGTTGCTCAAAAAGGTTTCTACTTCTAAGCCGAAAGGCAAGAAGAAGGAGAAACAAGGTAGAGAAAAGGTGGTGGGAGGATCTCAGGGAAGAGTGAAGAAGCCGAAAGGCAAGTACTTCACTTATAAGCGGGATGGACATTGGAAGAAGGACTGTCCCAATCCGAAACAGAACAAAGGTATATCCTTTGGACTAGTCGTTGAAACATGATTAGCGATGTTATCTACCGACACCTGGTGTGTAGATACGAGAGCCACTAATCATGTCTGCAATACTTTGCAGGGGTTCCAAGAAACCCAACGATGAGCTAAGGGAGAGATTACCGTTTACTTCGGCAATGCCATAAAAGTGGCGACTATTGCAGTGGGAGATGTTTTATTTATCTCTTGAGAAAAATAAAACTTAGGTTCTGAAAAATTCCCTTTATGTATCTTTATTTAGAAAGAACTTAATTTCGATTTCTAAATTGTTTATGGATGGATATTCTATTTCTTTTAATGACAGAGTTGTTATAAGAAGAGATAGGGATATTATCTGTTCGGGTACATTGATAGGAAATTTGTACACACTTGAACCAAAACCTCCCACAATGCATATTGAAGTTAATAACTCATCTTCTAATTCCAATAAGAGAAAAGAACCTTCGAAGATGAACCAAACATATCTTTGGCATCTTAGGCTTGGTCACATTAACCTAAGCATAATTTAAAGGTTGATAGCTGATGGACTTTTGGGTTCATTAGTGGTGGAGGATCTCCCAACCTGTGAATCTTGCTTGGAGGGTAAGATGACCAAGAGGCCTTTTAAGGCCAAGGGGTATAGAGCCAAAGATGTGTTAGAATTGGTTCATTCTGATTTGTGTGGTCCTATGTCTATCCAGGCTAGAGGTGGTTTTGATATTTCGTCTCTTTTATAGATGATTACTCAAGATATGGATACATTTACCTGATGCGCCGCAAGTCTGAATGCTTTGACAAGTTCAAAGAATTCAAGGCTGATGTAGAGAAACGTCAAGGTAAAAGTATCAAGACACTACGATCTGATTGTGGCGGTGAGTACCTCTTGGGAGAGTTTAGGAACAACTTATCAGAGGCTGGGATTCAATCCCAATTGACTGCACCTGACACACCCCAGCAGAACGGTGTAGCAGTGCGAAGGAATATGACTCTTATGGAGATGGTTAGATCGATAATGAGTTATTCTGACTTGCCAAATTTGTTCTGGGGATATGCTCTAGATACGGTGGTATACATTTTGAACTTGGTACCATCTAAATCAGTGCCTTCTTCTCCCACAGAGTTGTGGACTGGGTAAAAGCCTAGTCTAAGACATATTCGGATATGGGGGAGTCCAGCACATGTGCTGAAGGCAGATGCTGGTAAGTTGGAACCTCGTACAGAAGTACACTTATTCATTGGCTATCCCAGGGGAACGAAGGGTGGATTGTTTTATAGTCCTAGAGATCAGAGGGTGATCGTTAGCACGAACCCCATATTTCTAGAGGAAGACTATGTGATGAGCCACAAGCCCAAGAGTAAAATTGTTCTGGAGGAGTTAAAAGGGGAAGTCACTTCTTTAGTACCACCAGTACAAGAGGATATACCGCATGTCACTACACCGCGTGTCACAGAGGATACACAGGTGATACCTCGTCGTAGTGGGAGGGTTGTGAGACAGCCTGATAGATTCATATTCTTGGGAGAATCTTCTGATTTGGTCCCTGGCAAACATGAACCTGATCCCTGGACATATGACAAGGCAATCCAAGATAAAGATGCAGTATCTTGGCAAAGTGCAATGAATGCTGAGATTGAATGTATGGATTCAAATCAGGTCTGGGAGCTAGTAGAACCACTTGATGGTGTAAAAACCATTGGATGCAAGTGGATCTACAAGAGAAAGAGAGGAATAGATGGGAAGGTTGAGACCTTCAAAGCGAGGCTTGTTGCGAAGGGGTATACTCAGAAAGAGGGTATCGATTATGAGGAGACCTTTTCGCCGGTAGCCATGCTTAAATCTATCCGGATTCTCTTATGCATAGCAGCTCATATGGATTATGAGGTGTGGCAGATGGATGTCAAGATAGCTTTCCTTAATGGAAGTCTTGAGGAAACCATCTATATGAAGCAACCAGAAGGATTCATTGCTAAGGGCAAAGAGCATCTTGTATGTAAGCTTAATCGATCCATTTATGGATTGAAGCAAGCTTCGAGATCTTGGAACATCCGCTTTGATGAGGTAATCCAGTCTTATGGATTTATTCAAAGTCCGGATGAGTCTTGTGTATACAAGAGATGTGATGGAAACGTAGTGGTATTTCTTGTAATATACGTAGATGACATTTTGTTGATTGGCAACAATATCAAGGTGTTATCGGACGTAAGGGTATGGTTGTCCAAACAGTTTGATATGAAGGACTTGGGAGAAGTGGGACACATCCTTGGGATCAAGGTTATAAGGGATCGCAAGAAAAGGATGTTGTGCTTATCTCAAGCTTCATACATAGACACGATTATGGAGCATTTTAGCATGCAGAACTCCAAGAAGGGTTTTCTACCTTTCAGGCATGGAGTACCTATATCTAAGGAGATGTGTCTTAGATCATCTGAGGAGATAGAGGAGATGAAGGCGGTTCCTTATGCTTCGGCAGTGGGAAGCCTCATGTATGTGATGCTCTATACGAGACTAGATATCTGGTTTGCCGTGGGCATGGTCAGCAGATATCAGAGTAATCCAGCACAGGGATATTGGACTGCGGTAAAGCATATATAAAAGTACCTGAGAAGGACTAGGGATTATATGTTGGTTTACAGGACAGACCAATTACTCCCTGTAGGTTACACGGATTCCGACTTCCAATCTGATAGGGATAACAGTAAGTCTACCTCAGGTTTTTTGTTTACTTTGGGAGGTGGAGCCATTGTATGGAGGAGTGTCAAGCAGAAGTGCGTGGCGGACTCCACCATGGAAGCTGAGTATGTGGTAGCCTATGTGGCGGTCAAAGAAGCTGTATGGCTCAGGAACTTCCTGATGGACTTGGATGTGATTCCTGGTTTGCTCAGAACTATCACAATTTATTGTGATAATAGTGGTGCAGTTGCAAACTCGAAGGAACCACGAGCCCATAAGGCTAGTAAACACATAGAGCGCAAGTACCACCTGATATGAGAGATTGTAAAGAGAGGAGAAGTTGATGTCGCCTAGATTGCATCAGAGGATGACCTGGTAGACCCTTTTCACTAAGGCCCTTCTAGCGAGAGTTTTGATAGGCATGTGAAGGGAAGGGGAATCAGATATATGGCAGTATGAGGACAACATAGTCTTTTAGTATAAGTGGGAGATTGTAGGGATGTATACTGAAAAGTCTATCTTTTCTATGAACATCTTTATTTTTGAAATAAGCATCACATAATCATTGTTTATATATTTTTATGGTTATGCAATATTGTCCAATACATTACATTGTAGATAACATGGTGTGTGGTGTCACAAGGGAGATCATGTTATCGGCTCCTTGTAGGAATCAGATGTATGGCAGTATGAGGACAACATAGTCTTTTAGTATAAGTGGGAGATTGTAGGGATGTATACTGAAAAGTCTATCTTTTCTATGAACATCTTTATTTTTGAAATAAGAATCACATGATCATTATTTGTATATTTTTATGGTTATGAAATATTGTCTAATACATTACATTGTAGATAACATGGTGTGTGGTGTCACACGGGAGATCATGTTATCGGCTCCTTGTAAAGTATAAGTAAAGGCTCACAATCGAGATGACTTTGGACAAACCATCAGAATGGTTGTAGTGTGATTTGGTATTGGTTTGTCTTGACCATAGAATCACACTAGTGTACTTTATGTGTATTGAGCAGGACCGACTTAGAGGTGATTCGATTTATTGCTGACTACATAATCGAATCGGACCTCAGATATTATTGTTGGGGATCGATTGGCCGACTAGAGGGGGGTGAATTGCCCTCGTTCGTTGGATGTCGGTATTTACTCGTCTACAAAAGATTAGCGCAAGCGGAATATACAAATAAAGACAAGCAAATAGAAATTACAAGAAAGCAAACACTAACAAAACGATGTAACGTGGTTCACGGCTACGCCGCTAATCCACGATCTCGATTCGTCCGAGGTGAATCACTCCTTCAAAGCCAATCCAATATTGGTCTCTCCTTTGCACCAAGCTAGGTGGAGGTAACCTTTACAACCAATATCACTCTTCTACAATGGAATGAAGATTAAAGCAAGTAGAAGAGTGGGAAGACGGTTAGGGCACTTTGGGAGTAGTTGGGCATTCAAGCATTAACCCCCCAAAGCCCCATCCTCTTCCTTTTTATAGAGGAAGAGGATTTCTTCCCGTTGACATAGGATAAGTCGACTGATGCCCTCTATCAGTCGACTGATCCCATAGCCGTTGCCCAATAACGACCGCTTTCCGCGTTGGATTCCATCCAACGGTATTGGCATCAGTCGACTGATCCTACCATCAGTCGACTGATGCTCGATCAGTCGAGTGCTTAATGGAGTCGACTCCATTCTGTGCCCGTGCACAGTGCCATCAGTCGACTGCCATCCTGGCAATCGACTGCCAAGCACTAAACTGGTCTTATACCAGTCGATCGACCCATTGACTCAGAGCAGTCGACTGCCATGACATGGCAGTCGATTGGTGTCGGGAAAACCCATCCGACACTTGGCCAAAAGGCCAAGTTTCACCTAAGAGCTACCCCTTCTCGGGTTACAATCGCTCACTCTCATCCCTTGGAGTCCCTCGCCTTCGAAGTTCTCTTCGTTCGCGGCCACGTCCCTCGACAGCATCAGGTGCACGGCTCTGCAATGCTCCTTCGTGTCTCTTGCCTCGAAGTCTACTTCCTCCGGCTTCACTCCAAGCTTCTCGTCCGGCGGTCCCTCGGATGCTCCAAGTGCACGGCTTCCGCAAAGCAATCCTTCACCGACTCAAGGCCCGAGTGATGAAATGTGAAACTCACCACGGCTCCATGTGCGAATTACTAAGTCCTGCACGACTTCAACGCACATATCAAATCAACATAACACACTAACTTAAACCGTTTGTCACACCATCAAAACCATATCATGGCAAGAGATTGCCCTAACAATCTCCCCCTTTTTGATGTGTGGCAATCCGTTTAAGTTAGGTAAAAACATTTAATAAAAATTTCTAAGGTAATAAAGCATGTAAACATAAACATGATATAGCAACATGCAACTCCCCCTTAATCCATGAAGCTCTCTACACAAATTTTCTCCCCTATCATATCTTCCTCCCCCTAAAATAATTAACTTAAACATAATTATTTCTCCCCCTTTGACACCATCAAAAAGATTAACACTAAGTTATACACTCATGGCATCAAGACTAATGGGAGAAAAATACCAAAAATTGCTCTAAAACCTCAATTCGGCCTTCACTATTCTGATTTTCAGCCCATCAGTCGACTGGTTCAGATACCAGTCAACTGGCACATGATTTTCAGGATTTTCTAATTTTCGGACCGAATTTCAGAAATGCATTAAAAATTCTAGAAAATTCAAAAAATCATGAAATTTGGGGAACATATTTCTTGTAAGTATATCTATCAAGGAAATATAGGTTTTCATGAAAAAACATTATATTTTCTGATATTTACCAAAAATCCAAAAGCTTTAAAAACAACTAGGTTTTTGATCATTCCAGTATCAAGTTTAACACCTAGTTTTGCATCCAATTGTTTCAAAACATGAATACATGTATTTTAAGGTAAGAAATTGTTTTGAAAACATATGAAATATCCAACCATGATCTTTGGGCAATATGTCTATGAATTAAACATAAGCCTTCCCCATGATTGGTCTATTATTGCTATTTTGATACTTTAAATGACCATCTAAATGTCATAGGCATTAGTGGACATTTGTATCATCCTAATATCTCACCCATGCTAAGTTTGCAATCAAGTTAGCCTATAGTGAGTGTGGGATGCATCCTAGGGGGTATTTGTATATACTTAACCAATATATTCATGCAATTCTATCAAGGTTAAGTATCAAAACTAACAACCTACATGATCATAATGACATATATGATTTAATTTCACATTATGATCATTAAACACATGTATTCATCAAATAATAATCATGCATTAGGTATTATATGATGATAATAAACAAAGTATCACCTAAAGCATGATTTAAACCTATTTCTCATGATGATGTGCCCAAAATCAAAATCATAAATCATGATTGCAAACATACATAGCAATTACATCAATCATCATGATTTATGCATTATTATCTATTTATGGGCACGTTATCATCACCCAACACTATTCTAAAAATGTTGTCCCGTCATCCTAAGTCAACCAAAAATATGATATAGGTCAAGTCCATATGGTTGACTACCCTAGGGTTATTCTAACCCTTAAGGATGGATTTTGGAACCCAAAATAAGTTCTTTCCTATTGGGTTCACTAAGTATTCCTTGGGGATCCATTTCCTAGCTATTACTTTCTTTTTATCTTGTCCCCTAGCTATTAAACATTAATAGGCCTTTTCATTTTTCTTTTCTATATAACCTAGGCCTTTCTTATTGAAGCTAGCTCTTTGGCTCCCAATTATCATATTCAATGTGTTGGAGCCTATAGTGAATTTTTCTAGGGCTTTAGTTAAATAATCTACCTTTTCTCTTAAAGCCCTATTTTCATCCATACATGCATCACTAACATTAAATGGCATATATTCATGTGAGCATGCATCATTTAGGCTAGAATAAATATTATCATTTAAGCATGCTTTTTCTAGTTTATTTTCTAAGTCCTTAATTTGATCTAGCATGCTTTTGTTCTTCTTCTTAGCTCTAAATAAATCCCTAGTTAAGCTAGAAACTATGGAAACTATTTTCTTAGGAGAGGCATTCGTTACCATAGTTTCCATGTCTTCTTCTTCTTCTTCGGATGAGGAGGATGTAGAAGCTCCCCCTTCATTTGAGCTCTCCCCACTTGTGCTTGATTCTTCATTTGAGGAGGAGGAGGAGCAATCTGAGTCATGAAGAGCCATCAATGCTAGGTTGGAGTAGACATGCTCTTCTTCATCGGATGAGGAAGAGGAGGCAAG
The DNA here is from genome assembly GCA_025175895.1 of Wurfbainia villosa. NCBI lineage: Eukaryota > Viridiplantae > Streptophyta > Magnoliopsida > Zingiberales > Zingiberaceae > Wurfbainia > Wurfbainia villosa. Next base: position 27,159,634 of record CM045992.1, on the reverse strand, counting down.
GTCATCCCATGTCTTTGCTTTGAGGGCCATGGACTTTCCTTTTTCCTTGGCCTTCTTCTCCTCTTTCTTCTTACTCCCCTTCTTCTTCTTCTTTTCTTCTTTCTTCTTCCTTTCTTCCTTGCTCTTGTTTAGGAGGGGACAATTATCCCTTATATGTCCCTCTCCTTGGCAATTGTAGCAAATCACCTTTCCTCTTGGTCTTCTATTCCTATCATTAGATTTATGAAAATGAAAACCTTTTAAAGCACGTCTTACCCTCCTTACCATATAGGCTTCTTCGGTGCTATCCATGGAAAAGGATGAGGATGCTTCATCATCGGAGGAGGAGGGGATTTCCATCTTCTTCTTCCCCTTGTTTGCTATCAAAGCTACTCCCCTTGAAGGTTGGATTCTAGGCTCTTCTTGTATACCTTCAAGCCTCGTTTCGTGAAGCTCCATGGTTGAAAAGAATTCCTCCAAGGTGCTCACTTCTAAGTTCTTGGAGATGTAGAATGAATCCACCATAGAGCTCCATCTTGAGGATCGGGGAAAGACATCTATGGCCTTCATTACCATATCCCGGTTCGAGAGCTTTTCACCTACACTTGTCAAACCGGTTAGAATTTCCTTAAATCTAGAGTGTAGGGATTTTACCTTCTCTCCCTTTTCGAGTTTGATATTGGACAATTGGGAGCGAAGAACGTCTCTCCTTGCTAGCTTTGCCTCGGATGTGCCTTCATGGATCTCTATTAGTTTCTCCCACATTTCCTTGGCGCTAGCACACTCTCCTATCCTATTGACTTCTTGTTGAGAGAGGACATTGTATAGGTGGTGCTTGGCCTTTGAATTTGCCAAATACTCCTCTCTTTGTCTTTTGCTCCATCTCGATTTCTCCAATGGCTCCCCATCTTCGTTCCTAGGCAACTCAAAACCGTTTTCCATAATTAACAATATTTCAAAATCGGTTTCGAAGAATACCTCCATTCTCTTTTTCCACCAAGAGAATTCGCCGTCGAACTTTGGTGGGTGGATGTTTGAGCCGACCATTTTGAATGTTGCTTGTTGTGGCGGTTAGTCCTCGACAAGCTTTCCTTGGCTCTGATACCACTTGTTGGGGATCAATTGGCCGGCTAGAGGGGGGTGAATAGCCCTCGTTCGTTGGATGTCGGTATTTGCTCATCTACAAAAGATTAGCGCAAGCGGAATATGCAAATAAAGACAAGCAAATAGAAATTACAAGAAAGCAAACACTAACAAAACGATGTAACGTGGTTCACGGCTTTGCCGCTAATCCATGATCCCGATTCGTCCAAGGTGAATCACTCCTTCAAAGCCAATCCAATATTGGTCTCTCCTTTGCACCAAGCTAGGTGGAGGTAACCTTTACAACCAATATCACTCTTCTATAATGGAATGAAGATTAAAGCAAGTAGAAGAGTGGGAAGACGGTTAGGGCACTTTGGGAGTAGTTGGGCGTTCAAGCATTAACCCCCCAAAGCCCCATCCTCTTCCTTTTTATAGAGGAAGAGGGTTTCTTCCCGTTGACATAGGATCAGTCGACTGATGCCCTCGATCAGTCGACTGATCCCGTAGCCGTTGCCCAATAACGACCACTTTCCATGTTGGATTCCATCCAATGGTATTGGCATCAGTCGACTTATCCTACCATCAGTCGACTGATGCTCGATCAGTTGAGTGCTCAATGGAGTCGACTTCATTACGTGCGTCTGCAGTGCATCGATCATTGCCATTCCTCGGCAGCGATCGCCGACGATTAGTCATTGCCGATCTGCGATCGGAGCACTAAACTGGTCTTATACTAGTCGATCGACCCATTGACTCAGAGCAGTCGACTGCCATGACATGGCAGTTGACTGGTGTCGGGAAAACCCATCCGACACTTGGCCAAAAGGCCAAGTTTCACCTAAGAGCTACCCCTTTCCGGGTTACAATCGCTCACTCTCATCCCTTGGAGTCCCTCGCCTTCGAAGTTCTCTTCGTTCGCGGCCACGTCCCTCGGCAGCATCAGGTGCACGGCTCTGCAATGCTCCTTCGCGTCTCTTGCCTCGAAGTCTACTTCCTCCGACTTCACTCCAAGCTTCTCGTCCGGCGGTCCCTCGGATGCTCCAAGCGCACGGCTTCCGCAAAGCAATCCTTCACTGACTCAAGGCCCGAGTGATGAAATGTGAAACTCGCCATGGCTCCATGTGCGAATTACTAAGTCCTGCACGACTTCAACGCACATATCAAATCAACATACCACACTAACTTAAACCCTTTGCCACACCATCAAAACCATATCATGGCAAGAGATTGCCCTAACAATTATTTAGTACATGCTCTTAATCTCGATATAATAACGGACACATATACTTAGTAGTCATCTCTTTGATTTACCAATGGGCGAGATTTATAGATTAGATCGATAGGCTCGGTAAGTGGGGAGATGATATTATTTATATGGTGTGTTGTTGATTATAGGAGGAAATCGTGTCCTATATATTAGAATGATGATGTCCCCTTGAGGAGCTCATAAGGTTCATCATGTAAACCCTGCAGGTGGACTTGGTCCGGCATGATGAAAAGGTTGAGTGGTACTACTCAAGAAGTTAGATGTTGATTAATTAATGGTCGGTAAATTAATTAATCGACGGACATTCGAGATCTTAAACACGGGGAGAAAATGTACAAATAATATATGGAGCCCATATTATCATATGGGGGTTGGTGAGGTAGATCAATGATGAACCTTTAGTGGATTGGATAATCATTAGTGGATCAGACTTTATGTGGGCTTGATCCATGGGTGGCCAAGACCCAACTCCTCCTCGTGGTCCCTAATGTAGCCTATTAACACCTCATGATGCTTAGATCCAAAGGATAGAAACAAAACTCTAAGATCCATTGGTAGAGATTAAATCTCTAAGATCCGACGGTTGAGATTAAATCTCTTGATCTGACGGTTGAGATTAAATCCCTAGAACCAATGGAGGAGATTAATTCATGACTTATCCCTAACTCTATAAAAGGAGGGCATGGGGAGTTGGCATGGATGATATTGAAAGGGAGCAAGGCTTGGGCGGCAAGAGAAGGGCAATCCTAGTTGAGATAGGATTGGTATTAGGGTTAGGGTTTGGAGGCTAGGGTGGCACCAAATAAGGCAAGTTTTCCTTTCTTCTTCCTTGTCTTGTGGCCAACGTCCAGCAAGGTTTCCAGCCCTTCCCAGCCCTTGGCCGGCGCCCAAAACACTCCCCTCTCTTCTCCTTAGGTGGTGGAAACAAGATATAGGGTTTCCCTTGGTGTCTTGGTAGTTTTCCACCATCTTCTTCTCATTCTAGTTGGCCGGCGGCAAGGACTTCTATAGCTCCTTGTTGGTTGAGTTTTTGAAGGAGAAAAACATTGTTTCTCTTCTTCCTCTTGCTTGGGAAAAGCAAGGAAGGAAGTGTTGCGATCTAGGAGCATCGACTTTTGGTCGATCGTCGCCCACACGACGTCCATAAAGGAGGAAGGTCATACATTAGAAGACCAAGAGGTATACCTATTCTTCTTTCTCTTTTATTCATTGCTTGTTTTTGTTTTACAAATATAAGCATGTTATATTTCTGTAAATGGCTAAATAATACTTGGATCCCGAGTATAAACATAAAAACCGGCTATTCGGACATCGTCTATTCCGTGGCTACTCGTAGAATAGAGGTTCGTCGCTTGAACAACTTGTTTGTTCGAGTGACCTCTCTAAACGAATAGCACGACGATGGCTTGGTTGCTTTGGCAATCCCTTTTGTCTAGGATTAAATTTTTTTTATCGGGGGACATCGAAGGGATCGCCATGGACAAGCTACCGAGGTGAAGTGGGAAGTGAAGTTTCCCCTCACGGACTCAATAAGCAAAATCCTTCAATTGATATCAAAGCTTCCGGGCAAAACCTTCAACAATGTCTCCAGCCAATGAGAATCAGCTGTTTGGATACACCAAGGAGTATACCTCATGCTTGTCTCGACAGAACTGATAGTGTCCAAATCCATCAATTTATCGACTAGGGATAATTCTGATACATCATAATGACACATGTAGAGATACTCACTAGTTGTGATCCAATCCCAAATTCTCTCATGCTGTGAATCGTATCGTGGACATTCAGTAAATGAGTTTAAAATCTAATCAAATACATGAAAACATGTATACTCAAATAGTGAATCTTCATTTATAATATAAATGATTTAAACATAAGGTGATTGCCTTAGGACATCTCTCATATATTACTAACAAACTCCCACTTGGCCTAATGCTAATCGCTACGGTATCCAATACCATAAGCTCTAACATGACCCTCAAACTTACTTTGAGGTAATGCCTTAGTCAAATGATCCGCTAAGTTCCTTTTAGTCAGGATTTTCTCGATTTGTATTTCCTTTCTACTAATGATCTCTCTGATCAAATGATAGCGACGAAGCACATGTTTGGATCATTGATGAGGCCTTGGCTCTTTCACCTGTGCAATTGCTCCAATTTAGTCATAGTAGACCGGTATTGCTTCAAGAATGGCTGGAACCACACTAAGTGTTGGTGCAAGGGCACTAGATAATCGAACCTGTGTTTTGATTATGGCGAAGAAACAAAGTTAAGTTTACATCGTTATCTCACAAGCTAAATCAAGTGTGCAGAAAAGTGCTAAAGCTGGAGCTGAAGGCTAGCGACACCCGGAGGAAGCCACGGTGGTCGGGCGACACTCGAGTGACTTCGGAGGGAGCCAAAGGAATCGAGTGGAAGGCCAGAAGCGAGAGCTACTATCGAGGCAAGCTCGTGTGAGTGGGAGATTATAATGTCGTGTCCTCTGTACTAGGACGACCGTAAGCGGCGATCCGACTAAGACTTCCTGTGGAAGGTCTAGGTCGAGATCAGACGGTTAGAAACCATCGTATTTATCATTTTCCCAGCTAACCTCTTACTGCAGGGAAGTGGTCAGCCGGGCAATGATCACCGGACGCTTGAGCGCCGATCGATGCTCATCACCGATCGATGGGAGTCATCACCGATCGATGGTGACGAATCAGGCTTTACGCTAGGTCAAAACGGATAACGTTTGACGCGGCCACTTCACGATAAATTTTGGACAATTTCGTAATCCATTCCTAAAGATGAGGAGACAAATTCAGAGGGCAAAATCTATAAAAGGAGGGGAGGATTCCAACTCCAAATCACATCAAGTTTATTCATCAAGTGCTCCTACAACGCCAACGTTCCAACATCGTCATAACGCCGACGCGATGCCAAGTTCCGATCTTCTTTGTCGGCAGCAGAATCAAGTAATATTTTTGATATTGTATTCTTTGTTTTTTCATAACGAGGTGAGGTAGGCTTGTTGCCTCATCCTTGTATATTCGGTTTTGTGATCGTTGTCTCCTACCTCCAATGAGGAGGAGACGTTATAGTGCTTTTCCCTCCGTACGCGGTCTAGGACCGATAGGGCATTCGAGTAGCAACCGCTGGGGTGTGAACCAAGTAAAATAAATGTGTTCATTTATTTTCCGCTGTGTTTACTCGTTTACTTCTGTATCAATGAACGAATTTGAACGAAAGATTTACGATCGCTATTCACCCCCCCCTCTAGCGACGCTTCTCGATCCAACAATTGGTATCAGAGCGGGGGCACTAAGATTTGGTGAAACCACCGATCTAGCACGTTTTGGTTTTCTATTCGTATTTTTCGATTCATATTTTTTTTGGGTCTCTTTCCTCCCGCACTACTAATCCAAGATGAAGTCTTGGTACGTTTCTTTTGGTTGTGTGCTTGCAAGTTTTCTCTCTTGGAGTAGCCGACAGTAAAAGGGCATAACTTTTCGCACAAGTGGACTCACATAACGATCTACCTACCAAATCGAAGCTTTCTGAGAGATCTACATTTCTTACGAGGGTTTACCCTCGTAACAAGCTGTTTCCAGCCCCAAAATCCAACGTCTAGTACCCTTTCGGGGACATCGAAGGTCGTAAGTTGTTAGTTTTTGTTAGTTTCTTCATTTTCTCATTTAATTCTGTTTATTTCCTATTTATTTCCTGCATTACTAATCCAAGACCAAGTCTTGGAATTCCCTTAGGTTTGTATTCATGTTTTGCAAGATACTTAATGGCTCACATTGAGGGGTATAGCACCACCCGACCTCCGTTCTTTAACGGAGATGATTTCCGTTATTGGAAAGGTCGGATGGAGTGTTTCTTGAAAACACAAGTCGAGACTTGGATAATAATCCAAACCGGCTTTGCTCTACCCACCAATGATCAAGGAGAGCCCTTGGATTTCAACAAGTGGACAAATGCAACCAAGAGGCAAATCGAAGCCGATGCAAGAGCAACCCAAATATTGCAATGCGGCTGTTAATGAAAGCACTAGAGCCAATCATATGATGATTATTGTATGGACTTTATCGTATCATATTCCTATTTATAAAGGCATGGTTATTATATTTACTTGTATTGGTGCCAAATAACTAAATATAATAATGTCCTTGAGTAGTAGGTTCTTATCTATATCAATCGATTGGTTGAATCGATAATGAGATGATATAGAGAACACTACTCTTAATCATTCCTAGCCGAGTATTAACATTCAAGGACAATGTTAATGCGTAGAGACTAGCATGTAGGTCAACAAGATGACTTGATCTCACAAGTCATGGATATGAGATATCAAGTTGACACATGAGTATGCATTGGAGAATGTATACTGAATGACCCGCCATGAGAAAGTATCATGGATCGTTATATGAGTGTCATATACTTTCTCATGTGGATATTAGTATGACTATTAGTCCTTAGACCTGAAGTCACCATGGTTCCCTACATAAGGAGTTGCATACTTTGGCTTCGTCAAACGTCACCCGTAAATGGGTGGACTATAAAGGCGATTACTGGGTATGTAAAAAATTATGCGGAGGAATGTGAGTGATGTAGATGGGATCTATCCCTCCTATATGACGGGGGAGACATCGATATTCTTGATAGAGTGAGACCACGAAGTGCATGGCCATGCCCAAATGAGTCAATATGAGATATTAAGCTCATTCGATTAGAGTGAGTCTACTTGGGGTTCAAGATTTAGATTGTACCGAGGATGACACGGTCTATGCCTCGATTGGTCAATCTAGATGTCATGGATAGAGGGACATTGTCACATATTGTGAGAGTCACAATTAGTAGTCACAAAGGTGATGTTGGAGCTCAACATTCTTGTAACTTGGGTAGCAATGATGTGTTGCTAGATACCGCTCATTGCTTATGTTCCTAAATCGGTTTAGGGACATTGCCAACGTTACAAGAACCTAGAGGGTCACACACATAAGAGCAATTAGATGGAGATTAGGTTCATATGATGAACCATGAGGATTAGGTTCATGGGATGAACCAAATTGGATTAAGAGTAATCCAAATTAGACTAATTGAGTTAGACTCAAGTTGATTCAAGTGTTGAATGAGTCTAATTTTGATTTGATTCATCAAATCAGTTTAAATTAATGAATAAAGATTCATTAAATTAAATTGACTTGAGTCAAGTGGTTAGATTTGATCAACCATGGGAGATTAGAGGTCAAGTTTGACTTGACTTGAGAGGGAAGATGAAAGGTCAAGTTTGACTTGACCAAATGCCATGTCATGATGATGACATGGCATGGCCGGCCAATGATGGTGCTCCACATCATCATTGACTTGGTCAATTGGGGCCACATCATGAGGGAGACCAAGGGTCATGGGAGTTACATGCATGCATGTAACCCCCCTTCCATGAAGTGGCCGACTACTTTGGGGTTATGTGTGGATGAATTCATTTGGTGAGTTACTCTCATTACTTCATCTTCAACCTTGGATCATCTTCCTCTCAAGCTCTACCTCTCCCAACCTCTCCTTGGCCGAAATTCCTAAGGGAGTGCTAGCACACTCTAAGGCATTTTTCTCCACCTATTGCTTGTGTCGATACCATAGAGGAGTGTGCACTTGACACTCTCGAGTTCCGGCGAACTTTTGGACGAGCGAGATAAGCGAAGAGCGTCGCTATGAGGGTAATGCTCTAACCTCTTAGATCTAAGCTAGATCTAGGATTTCTGTAAGCACATACATGTTTTATATTTTTTATACTTCGCACGGATCCGTGGCCGGGGCTTCCGAGGTTTCCGCAACGCAAAATCGGTTTTTGCTGCTCGGAAAAACCCAACAGTGGTATCAGAGCCACGTTCGAAGCATGTATGTGTTTTGTTTTTGTAGTTTTATATTAGATATAAAAATTACAGATTTATATGTTTCTGTAAATTTCCTAATTTTATAGAATTTTTGGGTATTTTTCTCGTAGAGTCGAAGCAACGAGTGTTTGGACACTCGTAGGCTTCAACCGTCGAGAAAAACTCTCCGAATCGGCGAGTTCTCGCTTTAGGTTTTTGGGACAGCGACTTAAGTCGCTGTAAGATCATTGTAGGGACACTCGCGAAGTTTATTTTGCGAGTAGGGGAGCTGCCCCTATCCCCGAAAGGGGCCATGTCCCGCGATCGCGCCCGGAAACCGCTTAGCGGGACCGTTACGGAGAGGTGACTCATAAATTCAAAATAAATTAGAAATAAAATTATAGAAATTTCTGTAAAAATACATAATTTAGAATTATGTATAATTCTGTGATTGTCATGACCCAATGACCCCAATTTGATTGGATTATGTGTGTTGTAATTCATAATACGGCCTGCGTGCCGTTTTGTGTTGTGTGTGTTGTATAGTGTATGCGACCTGCGCGTCGTACCTCTTCTTTTGATATTCTAGTTGTAATTAGTTTTTAGACTCGAATGTAACTCGAGTTTCATATTTGTAATGTAAAAAATGGAGCGGTGGAAAGTCCACTCGAAGACTAGCTTACGAGAAGGGTGACGACGACACATGGCGGTCAAAGGAAGCGCTTGGAGAAGCCGCTAGCCTTAGGTTAACCGTCCGATCTTCTCATTGGCTTGAGAAGATCGTAGTAGGGCCATGACTATATCACATTTAATTATATATATATATATATATATATATATATATATATATATATAAAATTGATTTTGCTTGTGTGTATGTGATGCATGCTAGTAGAATAATGCTTGTATGTATATGATGCATGCTAGGATAATTTTCTTGTATGTATATGATGCATGCTAATATAGGATAATAAAGGCCTAAATGCGTATAAGATACACATTACGATTAGATTAGATCATAATCGAATCAACTCGAAAATGCCTACCGAGCCTTGATACCCATCACTACCTCGATCATTTGTTGTTGTTGAATCTGCCAAAGTAGAGCAACTCATATTATCTTGGTAGGGTGCGGAGGGACAATCTTGGTCCCGCCTATCACGCTTGGGTTAGAGTAAGCTCAATTAGATTGAGCAAAACTAGTTAAACTCAATTGGATCGAGTAGAACTATAGGCATATTCCAATCGTTGGAACGATAGGTCAAGATCGCATTTACACTAAATCTTGGGCGATTTAGCCAAAGCTAACTCAAGGTATTTTGTAAATGTGGGTCTTGATCCTATAAACAAGAGTTGCATAGAGATGTAATCGATAATGTGTTACCCACCGATCGTACTAAGTCTTGGGCGATTTAGCCAAAGCTAACTCAAGGCATAGTATGATGTGGATCTTGTCCCGCAAGAATTATAGCTAGTTTGTATTAATCTAGTAAATGTGGTTTGACCACATCCATAACTCGATTCTACAAAATTCCTATAATTCAGTGGGAGCATCATTTGATTAAAGGCCTAATTAAATGATAAAAGGAATATGATATTAATTCTCTGCATTGTATGTTGTAGATAACTATGTCGACAACCACGAACACTCTCTCTCTGCGATCTTTCCTTGAGAAGGACAAGCTCAATGGAGCAAATTTCCTGGACTGGTACAGGAACCTGAGAATTGTTCTCACCCAAGAAAGAAAGTTGTACGTCCTGGAGCAGCCCATTCCGGAGGCACCTCCTGCCACTGCCTCGCAAGCTGACAAAGATGCTTACAAGAAGCATCAAGATGATGCATTAGATGTGTCATGTCTTATGCTCGCGACCATGAACTCTGAGCTTCATAAGCAACACGAGTTCATGAATGCTTATGATATGGTTGGACATCTTCGTCAACTATATCAAGGACAAGCTAGGCATGAGAGATATGAAGTCTCTAAGGCATTATTTGGGTCCAAAATGCAAGAAGGGACTCCCGTAGGTACATATGTACTCAAGATGATTGGGTACGTAGAAAACCTACAAAGGGATTCCCACTTGGCCAAGAGCCGCCACCGACCTAATCTTGCAATCTTTGCCAAGAGCCTTGATCAATTTGTCATGAATTATAACATGAATGAAATTGATAAGCCACTTTCTGAAATGCTCAAAGATGTTGAGAATCACGAGCTTAACCTTAAGAAGGGAAAATCTGACACCATTTTGATGGTGCAGAAGAAGAAAGGCAAGGGCAAGCCTAAAGGTAAGGGAAAGTCTCAAGCCAAGGGCAAAGGCAAAGAACTTAAACCCAAAGGAGGGGTAGCCAAGGAAGGGGCTTGCTTTTCCGCAAGGAAGCAGAGACATGGAAGCGCAATCGCAAGGCATACGGAAGATCTTAAGAAGAAGAGAAGTGAGACTTCTACTTCAGGTATAAATGTTATAGAAGTCAATCTATCTATTTCTTCATCATGGGTATTAGATACCGGATGTGCATCTCACATTTGTAATGTGTGAGAAATAGCAGGGGCATTGACAAAGGGCGAGGTGGACCTACGAGTAGGCAATGGAGCAAGGGTTCATTCTTTGTAGGGAACTTATGATCTATCTCTGCCCTCTGGGCTTGTACTAGAATTAGAAGAATGTTGTTATGTGCCTGCTTTAACTAAGAACATCATTTCAGTTTCTTGTTTGGACAAGAAAGGGTTTTCATTTATAATAAAGAACAAATGTTGTTCAGTTTATTTAAATGATATGTTCTATTGTAGTGCACCTCTAATGAACGGACTCTACTTTCTAGACTTAGAGAGCCCTATCTATAACATAAGTACCAAGAGGTTCAAGTCAAATGAGTTGAACCAAACTTATCTCTGGCATTGTCGCTTAGGTCACATAAATGAGAGTCGCTTATCTCAGCTCCATAAGGATGGGCTGCTAGACTCATTTGATTTTGAATCATATGAGACATGCGATTCTTGCCTTTTAGGCAAGATGACCAAGACTCCCTTTAGTGGACACAGCGAAAGAGCAACAGATTTGTTAGGACTTATACATAGTGATGTGTGTGGTCCTTTCAATGTTGCTGCTAGAGGTGGTTACAGGTACTTCATTACATTTACTGATGACTTCAGTAGATATGGTTATGTGTATCTCATGACACATAAATCAAAATCCTTTGAAAAGTTCAAAGAATTCAAGAATGAAGTACAAAACCAGCTTGGCAAGAGTATTAAGAAACTTCGATCAGATCGAGGTGGTGAATACCTTAGCCATGAGTTTCGTGACTATCTAGCTGAGTGTGGGATTCTATCCCAACTCACTCCTCCTGGAACACCACAGTGGAATGGTGTATCCGAAAGGAGGAATCGTACCCTATTGGATATGGTACGATCTATGATGAGTCACACAGATCTTCCTATATCCTTTTGGGGATATGCTCTAGACACTCAGCCTTTACCCTTAATCGTGTACCATCCAAGGCTGTCATAAAGACACCATATACGATATGGACAGGGAGAAATCCCAAGATGTCTTTTATGAGGATTTGGGGTTGTGAGGCTTACGTTCGACGTCAAGTCTCAGACAAACTGGGACCCAAATCCGATAGGTGCTATTTTGTTGGATATCCCAAAGATACAAAGGGATATTACTTCTACATTCCCAGTCAGCACAAAGTGTTTGTGGCAAAGACTGGAGTTTTTCTAGAAAGAGATTTTGTTTCTAGAAAAACTAGTGGGAGTACCTTCGATCTTGAAGAAATTCAAGATAAGGACCATAGCACTGAGGCCTTGATGGAGGTTGAACAGGAACCACAAAGTGTTGTGGGTGATGAGGTTATTGCACAAAGAGTTGTGGAACAACCACCTGTTCAAGTAGACATACCTCTTCGCAGATCTGATAGGGTACGTCGTCAGCCTGAGAGATATTCATTTCTCTTGTCTGACCATGATGACGTAATGCTCATTGAGAATGAGCCTACCTCCTATCAGGAAGCTGTGATGAGCCCAGATTATGAGAAATGGCTAGAGGCCATGAGATCCGAGATGGAATCCATGTATACCAACCAAGTATGGACTTTGGTTGATCCACCTGAAGGGGTTAAACCCATTGGGTGTAAGTGGGTCTTTAGGAGAAAGACTGACATGGATGGACTTACGCATACCTATAAGGGCCGATTGGTGGCTAAAGGTTTCAAGCAAATTCATGGTATTGACTATGATGAAACCTTTTCTCCAGTGGCGATGTTTAAGTCCATTCGGATCTTGCTTGCTATTGCAGCATACCACGATTATGAGATCTGGCAGATGGATGTCAAAACCGCATTTCTGAATGGAAACTTGCTCGAGGATGTGTACATGACACAACCTGAGGGTTTTGTAGATCCACAGCATACTGGGAAGGTATGCAAGCTGCAAAGGTCCATTTATGGGCTAAAGCAAGCTTCTCGGAGCTGGAATCTTCGATTCGATGATGCGATCAAACAGTTTGGTTTCATCAAGAATGAAGATGAACCCTGTGCCTACAAGAGGGTTAATGGGAATACAGTTGTCTTCCTTGTATTGTATGTGGATGACATACTGCTCATTGGGAATGACATCCCTTCTCTACAGTCTGTGAAGACTTGGCTCGGGACGTGCTTCTCAATGAAAGACTTAGGTGAAGCAGCCTGTATTCTAGGCATCAAGATCTATAGAGATAGATCTAAGAGATTGCTTGGCCTAAGTCAGAGTACATACATTGACACGGTATTACTTCGGTTTGCCATGCAGAATTCCAAGAAAGGACTTCTGCCGATGTCAAATGGTGTGAGTCTTTCGAAGACTCAAAGTCCCTCTTCTAGAGAGGAGAGAGACCGCATGGATAATATCCCTTATGCATCTGCTATAGGATCTATCATGTACGCCATGCTATGTACTCGTCCTGATGTCTCGTATGCTTTGAGCATGACGAGTAGATACCAGTCAGATCCAGGTGAGCGTCACTGGATAGCAGTCAAGAATATTCTTAAGTACTTGAGAAGGACTAAAGAATATTTCTTGATATTTGGAGGCGATGAGGAGCTAGCTGTAAAGGGTTACAGCGATGCCAACTTTCAAACTAACCAGGATGATTATAGATCGCAGTCAGTGTTCGTGTTTTGCTTGAATAGGTAGCACTGTGAGCGGGAAGAGTTCCAAGTAGGACACACTTATTGATTCTACAACAGAGGCCGAATATATCAGTGCTTCCATCTCATTCGTGAGATTGTCGATCGAGGAGATGTGAAGATTTGTAGAGTACCCACAGAGGCTAACATCGCAGATCCCTTGACCAAGGCTTTGGCACAGAAAAAGCATGATGGTCACACTAGGTCATTGGGTATTAGATACTACGGTGATTGGCACTAGTGCTAGTGGGAGATTATTAGTGAAAGCCCTAGAGACAATCATATGATGATTATTGTATGGACTTTATTGTATCATATTCCTATTTATAAAGGCATGGTTATTATATTTACTTGTATTGGTGCCAAATAACTAAATATAATAATGTCCTTGAGTAGTAGGTTCTTATCTATATCAATCGATTGGTTGAATCGATAATGAGATGATATAGAGAACACTACTCTTAATCATTCCTAGGCGAGTATTAATATTCAGGGACAATGTTAATGCGTAGAGACTAGCATATAGGTCAACAAGATGACTTGATCTCACAAGTCATGGATATGAGATATCAAGTTGACACATGGGTATGCATTGGAGAATGTATACTGAATGACCCGCCATGAGAAAGTATCATGGATCGTTATATGAGTGTCATATACTTTCTCATGTGGCTATTAGTATGACTATTAGTCCTTAGACCTGAAGTCACCATGGTTCCCTACATAAGGAGTTGCATACTTTGGCTTCGTCAAACGTCACCCGTAAATGGGTGGACTATAAAGGCGATTACTGGGTATGTAACAAATTATGCGGAGGGATGTGAGTGATGTAGATGGGATATATCCCTCCTATATGACGGGGGAGACATCGATATTCTTGATAGAGTGAGACCACGAAGTGCATGACCATGCCCAAATGAGTCAATATGAGATATTGAGCTCATTTGATTAGAGTGAGTCTGTAACGCCCGTGAAATTCTAGCAATTTTACGAGAATTTTTGGCTTTATGATGATGGGCTTTATGTAGGCCTTTTTGGAGAAATAAAAGAAAATAAGCCAAAAAGAGATGCAAAGCCTAGGAATTGAACCCCCCACCTCTAGAGATAGCCAAGCCTTATAGATGCACCCACTAACCATAAGCCCAATAGAATCATATCATTAGAGGAAAAGGGGAACCTATAGATAAATGGGAGGAGGGTAAATGAAGAGGCTTGACAAAGAGAAGAGAAACTTCTCTTCCTCCCCTTTATAAAGAAGAGAGAAGTTCCACTTGGCCACTTCTTCCTTCCTTCTTCCTCTTCTCTTCATTCTCACCGAAACCCAAGCTCTCTTCTTCTTCCTTTGGCCGAGAGCCCCTTGCAAGCTAGGAGAGAGCTAGGTGACCTCCATTAGGTCATCTCCCCAAGCAAAGCGAAGGATGTAAGATTTCCCTCACCTGCAGTGTATTCGTTTCGTAGGTTAAATTTCGTAAAGATGAAGTGTAGCCCTTGTAGGTTTCGGCCAATTAAGTTTTTGGGCTAAGATTCATGAAAATGATGCTAGGGAACTCCTATAGGTTGTATGCACACTATAGGAATTTTTAGGGGACAAAATTTTAACTTGGTGCCCTTATAGGTTTCGGCCCCAAGGCTTTTTAGGGTTAGGGTTTTTATGGAAACTCCCCCTTATGAGGTTAGGCCATGATAAGGCTTTAGGAATGAATTCTAGGGGACTAAACCTAAGTTGAACCCATTACAAGTTTCGGCCAACTCATATAATTAGGGTTTGGGTTGCAAGAAAAATGTTTCTAATGACCCTAGGATAAGTTATAATGCTCATGAATAAATGTTAGGTGACAAGAACCCTAGTTGAACCCATTCCATGGTTCGGCCAACTCATCTATCTAGGGTTAGGGTTGCAAGAAAATGGTTCTAATGACACTAGAATAAGTTATAGTGCTCATGAATGAATATTAGGTGACAAGAACCCTAGTTGAGCCCCTTATAGGTTTCGGCCACCCTAGGTAACTAGGGTTAGGGTGGCATGAAAATATCCCTCATGATGCTAAGCTAGGTTATAATGCTTTATGAATGAATTTTAGGGGACAAAACCTAAGCTTGAGCCCCCTTACAAGTTTCGGCCAACCCATGGTTTTAGGGTTAGGGTTTCATGAAAACACCCCTATATGTAATTGTGCTATGTGTATAGTTTTTAATATGACATGAACTATGCTTGGGTGATGAATATGTTATGATTCAATGCAACATGAAATTAGGCTATGTGATGAACATGTTTTACGATTTAATATGCCATGAATAGGCTTAGGAAATATGCTTCATGTTATGATGTAATGTGCCATATAATATGCCGTGATGAACATGTTGTGTGAAGTAATATGCCATGTATATGCTTCGGGAATGTGCTTCAAGTTTATGGAGTATTATGCCATGAAATTATGCCTATGTGATGAACATGTTTTATGATTTAGTATACCATGAATAGGCCTAGGAAAGATGTTTCCTGTTATGATGTAATGTGCCATGAAATATACCTAGGTGAAGAACATGTTTTGTGATTTAATATGTCATGAATATGCTTAGGAAATATGCTTCATGTTTACGATGCAATGTGTCATGAAACATGCTTATGTGATGAACACGTTTATGCTTTAGGACCCCTTTAGGGTACTCTTATGTTATGAATGCATGTGTCCTTATGAAATGACTAAGATGGAGATGCTTCCCTTTCAAGTAGGGATCAAGAGCTCTCCTTATGACAAGATAAGATGGAGATGCTTCCCTTTCAAGTAGGGATCAAGAGCTCTCCTTATGATAAGATAAGATGGAGATGCTTCCCTTTCAAGTAGGGATCAAGAGCTCTCCTTATGATAAGATAAGATGGAGATGCTTCCCTTTCAAGTAGGGATCAAGAGCTCTCTTTATGTCAAGATAAGATCAAGATGCTTCCCTTCTTATGATGGGGATCAAGAGCATTCCTTATATTATGTCCAGAAAAGAAAAGAATTAAGTATTTTACTTTGCAAGAGGTTAAGTACCGACCCGTCGTGGTGGTGGAATCAAATCCATAGGGACACAAGAAGGCGTAAGAGGTCTTGCCACGGTAAGGCGTAAGAGGTCTTGCTCTAATAGGATCAGTGGCTCGCTACCCACCTATTAGGGAACGCGATTATGTGGTACTTAACACAGGGCCCCCAAACAAGTTATGATGATATTGAAGTATTTATAAGTATATGTTTTGAAAAGAAAAGACTTTTATGATAATGTGTATGCTTATGTTAAATGCTCAATGCTTAACTAGGTTCTTTATGCATGCTAGATGTTATGAAGTTATGATGATATTGAAGTATTTATAAGTATATGTTTTGAAAAGAAAAGACTTTTATGATATTGTGTATGCTTATGTTAAATGCTCTGAATGCTTACGAACTAGGTTCTTTATGCATGCTAGATGTTATGAAGTTATGATGATATTGAAGTATTTATAAGTATATGTTTTGAAAAGAAAAGACTTTTATGATATTGTGTATGCTTATGTTAAATGCTCTGAATGTTCTTTATGCATGCTAGATGTTATGAAGTTATGATGTTTAGAGTTAAGTCTAAGAATGTGGTGACTATATACTTTATGCTAGTTTAGAATTTATGATGTGGTGAAGGTTATGGGTGAGTTTAAGAATACTTGCGATTATGTTCCTTCTGCATGATTAGGGTTTATGTTATTACAAATGTTTATGTTCAAGTTAACCAAATGCTTATGATTACGTCCTTTATGCATGTTTGGATTTTCCTGATGAATGGTTATGGTTACTTGAAGAATGTTCGTACCTATGTACTTTATGTAGGTTTAAGATGTATGTTGTTACGAAGGATTAGGTTAGGAATGCTTATTGTTAAGTTTTAAAACGCTTATGAATACGTCTTTCATGCATGCTTAGTTTTATGCAGTTATAACGCTCATGTTCAAAGTATGCCCTGCTTAGATTAATTATGCTTAACCTGCTTATGAACAATTCTATGCCATGCTTAGTTCTTTTTGTACTATTACCTGGATATGTTGTTGATTAGTGTTGCTATGAAATACTTAGGTCATTTCTATGCCAGCATGCTCATGTTCTAATAGTTTGATGAAATCGTGGCTTTTGTGAGTAGGCAAGGATCTTACTAAGCTATATGCTTATAGTTTATGTTGTCCATATACTGCAGATAAAGGAAGTCTGCACTAGAGGAAGTGGCAGGAGGGGCCATGTGCGTGTGTGATAGTGGCATGGTGGAAGAAGACCCTTCACTATCTGCTTATATTTATATGCTCTAAGAACAATTTAAGACATTGCTTCCGCTTATAAGACTTGTGTTTAATGAGTATCCCTTTGTTTAAGAGGTTCGATATGTTAGAACTCATGAACGAATCCTTTCGTTATGCATGTTATGAAATGAGATAAGATATGTGGTCATGCTAAAGATGAATAGGATAGGTGATGCATGTGCCAAAGAAGGTTTCAGTTATGATAACCTGTTTAAGCATGTAGACTTTGAACGGATCCATATGTAGTATGCTAATAAAAAAAAACTATATAGACTCAAGTAGCGCCGCCCTGAGAGCAGATAAGGGCGGGCGCTACAGAGTCTACTTGGGGTTCAAGATTTAGATTGTACCGAGGATGACACGGTCTATGCCTCGATTGGTCAATCTAGATGTCATGGATAGAGGGACATTGTCACATATTGTGAGAGTCACAATTAGTAGTCACAAAGGTGATGTTGGAGCTCAACATTCTTGTAACTTGGGTAGCAATGATGTGTTGCGAGATACCGCTCATTGCTTATGTTCCTAAATCGGTTTAGGGACATTGCCAACGTTACAAGAACCTATAGGGTCACACACATAAGAGCAATTAGATGGAGATTAGGTTCATATGATGAACCATGAGGATTAGGTTCATGGGATGAACCAAATTGGATTAAGAGTAATCCAAATTAGACTAATTGAGTTAGACTCAAGTTGATTCAAGTGTTGAATGAGTCTAATTTTGATTTGATTCATCAAATCAATTTAAATTAATGAATAAAGATTCATTAAATTAAATTGACTTGAGTCAAGTGGTTAGATTTGATCAACCATGGGAGATTAGAGGTCAAGTTTGACTTGACTTGAGAGGGAAGATGAAAGGTCAAGTTTGACTTGACCAAATGCCATGTCATGATGATGACATGGCATGGCCGGCCAATGATGGTGCTCCACATCATCATTGACTTGGTCAATTGGTGCCACATCATGAGGGAGACCAAGGGTCATGGGAGTTACATGCATGCATGTAACCCCCCTTCCATGAAGTGGCCGGCTACTTTGGGGTTATGGGTGGATGAATTCATTGGGTGAGTTACTCTCATTACTTCATCTTCAACCTTGGATCATCTTCCTCTCAAGCTCTACCTCTCCCAACCTCTCCTTGGCCGAAATTCCT
This sequence comes from Wurfbainia villosa, assembly GCA_025175895.1. NCBI lineage: Eukaryota > Viridiplantae > Streptophyta > Magnoliopsida > Zingiberales > Zingiberaceae > Wurfbainia > Wurfbainia villosa. The sequence goes on along the minus strand of CM045992.1, from coordinate 27,140,819 downwards.
AAGGGAGTGCTAGCATACTCTAAGGCATTTTTCTCCACCTATTGCTTGTGTGGATACCATAGAGGAGTGTGCACTTGACACTCTCGAGTTCCGGCGAACTTTTGGACGAGCGGGATAAGCGAAGGGCGTCGCTACGAGGGTAATGCTCTAACCTCTTAGATCTAAGGCAGATCTAGGATTTCTGTAAGCACATACATGTTTTATATTTTTTATACTTCACACGGATCCGTGGCCGGGGCTTCCAAGGTTTCCGCAACGCAAAAGCGGTTTTTGCGGCTCGGAAAAACCCAACAGCGGCTTGTCCAAGGAGGAACTCAACCGCATCGGACCATTCATTAGTGCCAAGGACCTATGGAACAAATTAATCGAGCTACATGAAGGAATGTCCGTTGCTAAGGTATGTAAATGTGACCTTCTTTTCAATAAGTTGTATAACCTTAAGATGCAGAAACACGAGACGAGGACGCAACTACACGCCCGCGTCCAGGACATTGTCAACGGCCTACACACCATCGGACACAAGGTCGAAAACCACGACCTACTAAGGTACGTTCTTAATTCATTTCCTAGGACTACCTTGTGGGTATCCATGGTCGATGCTTACAAGGTCTCTAAGGACCTTTCGAAGCTAAGGTTAGATGAATTATTTTCCGAGTTTGAACTTCACGAGCAAACTAACGTGGTCCGGGCCGAGAGAGATATTGCTCTACTTGCAGGACAAAGAAGCAAGCCACCTACCAGGCAAGAAGATGGACTCGAACTCGATGACGAATTAGAGTCTGAATCCAAAAAGGTGGAAGCAATAGTGAACGTAGTGCGGAAGATCGTTCGGAGGGAAAGGAGGCTACTAAAGAATCAAAAGAGGGCACAATTCAAATCAAATCAAAAGAAGGCTTTTCATGCAACATGGGACAACGAAGAAGGCGGCGGCATAGCATGCATGGCAAGACCCAAAGAGTCTGAGTCAAATTCCGAATCCGAATCCAATTACAACACCGACTCCGAACTCGAAGACTACTTCGAGAAGCAACTCAAAGCTTGACCAAAAGAGAAAATTAAGGTTAGCCGCTCACTAATTCATATGCTTTACAATACAATTAAAATGCTTAATAGGAAATTAACTAAGTCCGAGTCTAGGGTTGAGTCGTTACTTGAGGAGGTTGAAACCCTCAAGCAAGAGGCTACCCTAACCTCTTCAACTAGTCATGTTCAAGAGGGAAACTCAACCCAAATTGAAAAACTTGAGGAGGAGAATTCTCTCTTGAAAGACCGAGTTCAAGAGGTTGAGGCTAGGTTGGAAAAGTTCACGTTGGGATCTAAGAACCTTAATCGACTACTTGGAACCCAAAGAGTTGTCTACAACAAAGCCGGACACGGATTTAAGTCAAAGACTACGAATAGGTCTTATATGTCTATCGTAAATCGTAGTCATCAAAGAGTCCAAGCATGGGTCCCAAAGGTTTTACTAAACTCACACATAAGGACTAATAAGGTTTGGATTCCCCAGGATCAAGTTCATTACTTGAATAAATCATACTGGTTCAATGATCCAGGGGGAGCTAACACTAAAATAGTATACCCGCTTACTTAGCAAAACCATTGCATACTTTACTTTAATTTTTAGAACGGCTAGATAGGGTAAATGGTTAGTCAACTCTTGACAACATAGTATCAGGACGCGGCGAGATGATAGTACGTTAGGGAAACAAAGTCTCGTGTATTCGATCTAGATAAGGCGTATCTAGCTTGGTGCACTTGACCAAGTGGAACTAGCTGAAGCTACCTCGCCGTATCCTAAACTAGTTAGACCAGGAAGTAACCCTAAGTGACTTAAGTAACATTTTCTTGAATTTGGCTTTGTCTAAGGAAGTGGTTGTTGTTCCGATCAAAGAAGGCCCCTGTGCCTCGCCACGACCTGGAAGCCAGTTTCTCGAAAAGTTACTTAACGATCTAAAGGTTAAATCCGAATCTAACCCAAGGTTGACTATCTTTAATCAATTTAAAATCATCTCACAAAACATATAAGGTGAACAAATTATGAGACACATAGAATGGGTGAGATATTAAGGTTGAAATATACTTAAAACAATCTCTTTAAAATACTACTTATTTTCTCAACTATTGTACTTAACAACTCTTAGGGCAAAGTTTAGCGCCCCCTACATCTCTTATACTTCATATATTTGATTAAGGGGGAGGGCAAACTATCCTTAAGGGTTATATTATAAACCTTTAGATTATTGGTGTAGAGGGACACACCTCGAACCAATCTATCTAACTATTGCTAGACGCATGCTTGGACTCATATTTGATTTATCTAGATGCATGCATATATGACAATGTTTTTTAAAACCCTATTTTATACAAAAACCCCAAAAAATATTTCGATTTATGGCAAAAGGGGGAGAAGAGCAAAAGCTTAAGGGGGTGTAACACAAAATTTGATTTTGAAAACTAAACTCACCTAGGGTTAAGAGGGAGTTTTGGTTAAGGGGGAGTTTTTGGGAATAGCATTCATCTTCCACTATACCTGTTTTATGCTTTAATTTCCCTTAACTTTGTGTTGGTTTGCCATAGATAAAAAAGGGGGAGATTGTTGGTGCAGGGGCACTAGATAATCGAACCTGTGTTTTGATTATGGCAACGACACAAAGTTATGTTTACATCATTATCTCACGAGCTAAATCAAGTGTGCAGAAAAGTGCTAAAGCTGGAGCTGAAGGCTAGCGACACCCGGAGAAAGCCGCGGTGGTCGGGCGACACTCGAGTGACTTCGGAGGGAGCCGAAGGAATCGAGTGGAAGGTCGGAAGCGAGAGCTATTATCGAGGCAAGCTCGTGTGAGTGAGAGATTGTAAGGTTGTGTCCTCTTTACGAGGACGACCGTAGGCGGCGATCCGACTAAGACTTCCTGTGGAAGGTCTAGGTCGAGATCAGATGGTTAGAAACCGTCGTATTTATCATTTTCCGAGCTAACCTCTTACTACAGGAAAGTGGCCAGGGCACGATCACCGGACGCTGTTAGCGATCGATTGATGCTCATCACGTGATGGGAGTCATCGATCGGTGGCGACGAATCAACCTTTGCGCTAGGTCAAAATGGATAACGTTTGACGCTACCACTTTGCGATAAATTTTGGACAATTTTGTAATCCGTTCCTAAAGATGAGGAGACAAATTCAGAGGCCAAAATCTATAAAAGGAGGGGAGGATTCCAACTCCAAATCACATCAAGTTTATTCATCAAGTGCTCCTACAATGCCAACGTTCCAACATCGTCATAACGCCGACGCGACGCCAAGTTCCGATCTTCTTCGTCAGCAGCAGAATCAAGTAATATTTTTGATATTGTATTCTTTGTTTTTTCATAACGAGGTGAGGTAGGCTTGTTTTCTCATCCTTGTATATTCGGTTTTGTTATCGTTGTCTCCTACCTCCAACGAGGAGGAGACGTTATAGTGCTTTGCCCTTCGTACGCGGTCTAGGACCGATAGGGCCTTGGAGTAGAAACCGCTGAGTTGTGAACCAAGTAAAATAAACGTGTTCATTTATTTTCCACTGTGCTTACTCGTTTACTTGTGTATCAACGAACGAATTCGAACGAAAGATTTACGATCGCTATTCACCCCCCCCTCTAGCGACGCTTCTCGATCCAACACTAAGTTCATAAATGAACTTCTTGATCCAAACCGCTTCCTTTGCTGCTTCCGAAGCTGCAATGTAATCTGCCTCAGTGGTAGAATCCGCTACAGTGTCTTGTTTGGAACTTTTCCACTTCACTGCGCCCCTATTCAAGGTGAACACGTACCCAGACTGAGACATGGAATCATCCTTGTCTGTCTGGAAGCTGGCATCCGTCTACCCACGTATCACCATGTCCCCTTCTCCATATATTAGGAACACATCCTTAGTTATTCTTAAGTACTTAAGGATCATCTTAACAGCCGCCCAATGATCCATTCCTAGATCAGACTAGTATCTACTCGTGACACTCAGAGCATACGATACATCGGGCCTCGTACATAACATAGCATACATGATATATCCTATTGCAGATGCATAGGGAATCTTACTCATACAAATCCTCTCGTCTTCTGTGCGCGGACACATAGACTTCGAAAGGTGTATCCCATGCCTGATGGGTAAGAAACCTTTCTTGGATTTCGATATGCTAAATCTCTTTAGCACTCGGTCTATATATGTAGACTGCGAAAGACCAAGCAACCATTTTGATTTATCTCTATAGATCTTAATCCCGAGGATATAGGTTGCTTCTCTCAGGTCTTTCATGGAGAATGTCTTGGATAACCAAATCTTAACTGACTGTAAGACTGAAACATCATTTCCTATAAGTAATATGTCATCGATAGACAATACTAAAAACATGACTGCACTCCCACTAACCTTCTTGTACACACAAGGTTCGTCTGGATTTTATGAGAAATCAAACTTTTTGATTGTCTCATCAAAACGGATATTTCATCTCTTGGATGCTTGCTTCAATCCATATATGGACCGTCGCAATTTGCATACCTTGGTTTTATCAACCGATGTAAAGCCCTCAGGTTGTATCATATACACATCCTCGAGTAGGTTTCCATTAAGGAAAGTTATTTTCACATCCATCTGCCATATCTTATAATCATATTGAGTCGCTATGGCCAGGAGCATCTGAATGGATTTAAGCATAGCAACAGGCGAATAGGTTTCGTCATAATCAACACCTTTCTTTTGACGATATCCTTTCGCCACCAATCTAGCCTTATAGGTAATCACATTACCATCCATGTCAGTTTTCTTCTTGAAAACTCACTTGCACCCTATAGGCTTTAAGCCTTCAGGTGGGTCAACCAAGTTCCAAACTTGGTTTTCATACATGGAATCCATTCCCGACTTCATGGCTTCAAGCCACTTATCCCTTTCTGAACTTGTCAGAACTTCTTCATAACTGGTAGGCTCCTCATCATCAATGAGTAATACATCGTTCGATTCATTTATGAGAAATCTATATCTCTCAGGAATATTGCGTGTTCAACTAGATCTACGAAGATGTGGTGTCTCAATAGGTCCAGCTGATGGCTCATCACTATGAGGGATTGGTTGTGATACTTCACCAGGTATCTCATCAATGTCTATTTGAGTCTCTCGAGCCTCCTCAAGCTCAACGACACTCCCACTGTTTTCTTGCAAGAGAAACTCTTTCTCTAGAAACACAACATGCCTTGAAACAAACACCTTTTGTTCTACAGGATGATAGAATTGGTAACCCCTTGTTTCCTTAGGGTATCCAATAAATAGACATTTATCAGACTTAACATCCAATTTTTCTGATACAATCTGCTTCACATAAGCAGGACAATCCCATATCTTCAAGTAAGATACATGAGGTTTCTTACTATTTCATATCTCATATGGAGTAGTAGAGACTACCTTGGTTGACATTTTGTTTAACAAGTAAACAGATGTCTGAAGTGCATAGCCCCAAAAGGACTTGGGAAGATTCACATGATTCATCATTGACCTGACCATGTCCAACAAGGTCCAGTTACGCCTCTCAGATACACTATTATACTGTGGTGTATATGGCGGAGTCCATTGAGACAATATACCATTGTCTCTTAGATAATCTAGAAACTCTTGATTTAAGTTTTCACCACCTCGATCCGATCAAAGTATTTTAATACTCTTGTCATGTTGTTTCTCTACTTTATTTTTGAATTCTTTGAACCTTTCAAAGGCTTCACACTTGTATTTCATCAATAACACATGCCCAAACCGTGAGTGATCATAGGTGAAGGTAATGAAGTAGTTATAGCCTCCTAAAGCTTGAGTTGACATAGGTCAACATACATCAATATGTATTAGACCTAGAAACTCTCCCACTCGTTCACCTTTTCCAGTAAAAGGTAACTGAGTCATCTTTCCTTTTAAGCATGATTAGCATGTATCGTATGAATCCAATTCAAACGATTCCAGAATTCCACATTGGTGTAATTCAGACATGTGTTTCTTGCTCACATGGACAAGACGACAATGCCACATGTAGGAGTCTAATTGATTATCTTTTCGAGCACGCTTGTTGCTCGCTTCGATATTGAAAATGTTACTGGATACGTCCTGTTGGGTTTTCGGCACCGCGGCATGTGTGTGTTCGATCATGTTTCGTAAACATGAGCACAGCGGAAGCAATAAAAATAATAAATCTACATTTATTACAACACACACATCACACGCATGCATAGTACAACAAGTGTAGACATAACCGTAAATTTAAATTTGCAATAAAAGGAAATTTATCTACGTTATACCTTTCGTATGACGTGTAGCGGGAACGGCATCAACCGGAACGATCCTCGCTAGAATCGTCTCTATCCGTATCCACGCCGAGTTCCTCGGGATGACTTCGCTAAGCCATGAGCTTCGTCTTCGTACGGGTTACTAGCCTCGTGTTGAAGACGCCGTGATCGAGAGATGATCACAATCTGAATCCAAATTCGGATCCTAAGACGAGTCCTCAAAACTCGCTTCTCCGGAGAGGTATTCATTACCCGATTGACGAATCCTTCGTCCTCCACCTCAGAGGATTACCGGAGATCGAATCCCCGGTAAGTTAGCCGCTGTCGGAGCGCTAACCGTCGTCCAAACGACGCTCCGACGAGAGGAGAACAAGCTGTCCAGAAAACTGGACAGCTTTGGTGGAGGAGTAGGCGCCGGCCAAAACAAGGAAGCCAAGTGCTCACCTTTTTCACCGAAGCCTAGGAAGATCACCGGAGGGTCGCCGGAGGATCACCGGCCGAAGCTTGGACGCCGGCAACAACTTGAACGGCGGCACAATGGGCTGGGCGGCAATGGAGGTTGGCGCCAACTCAAAGAGAAGATGAGGTGGGCGGCAACTTAATCTAGGGTTTTGGATTTGGGCTTAATTATCCCTTAAGCCTTCTTTTATAGAGAACTACTTCTCTTAATGGTTAATGGATCATAACCATTAGGCCCATTAACCCGCTCCATTAAGATAAGTAAAAATAAACCAAACCATGATGGTTTATTTTAAGTTAAAACGAACCGAATCAACTTTTGGTTCATTCGTTTAAAATAAACCAAACCCTTTGTTTTTTCTCCTCCATTGGAATAGAACCAAACCATTTTGGTTCATCTATTACGTCTTCATAAGACTCGGCCCATCCACACTTCCATTGCGACTAAAACAATTTCATGCTCGCTTTATGTTTGGTCCAACCAAACCTAGTTTCTCTCGGTCTGAGAATCCCATTCTCAAGCTCGTTTTAAATCCTTTGGATTACGCTCGTTGTGTGTGTGACCAAATAGGTTCTCGGTTTATGTTGGCCGTCTATAATTAACCATTAATTATAGAACGATCATGAGTGGCACCTAGTAGTACATCATGATCCCCAATTAACCGAAAAGATCAACGGTTGATCCAGAACTATTTCTGAAACCCTTCAGCAGCTCGAATGATTCGTGCCCCATTCCCTTCACTCATCTTATACCCACTTGGTTCAGGACATGGTCTATAGTGTCAGTCCCCACTAGGCTGACTATGTCACACCTAGCCCAAGTATCATTTCCTCGTTCTATGGATTCTAGTTACTGCACATGTATCGAAGAGTACCTTACTCTAAACATGTAATTCTTTGGCCAAAGACTTTAGTAACAATCCGACGAGAGGCCATGGGTATACATCTCCTCGCAAGGAGTGGTGAATCCTTTATAGGATATTCAAACACCTTCGATCTCTTCGACTTATACCCAATCATCCCGGGTCCACATCTCCTTAGAGATGTTTGCTTAAGATGTCAAAGCATAAGTCTCCATGATCAAGATGACTTGAATACCGCAAGTCAAAGGAACATTGCACTTAAGCCACAGTAAGAACTTCATTGACATATCTATATATGCAGAGAACCATATGAAGTCTTACGGTTGGTCACTCCAATGAACTAGTTACCATAACTAGCATCCACGATTAACTCCAGACATCACTATGTCTCCAGCCAGTGAGAATCAGCTGCTTGGATACACCAAGGAGTATACCTCGTGCTAGTCTCGACAGAATTGATGGTGTCCAAATCCATCAATTCATCGACTAGGGATAATTCCGATACATCACAATTACACATGTAGAGATACTCACTAGTTGTGATCCAATCACAAATTCTCTCATGTTGTGAATCGTATCATGGACATTTAGTAAATGAGTTTAAGATCCAATCAAATACATAAAACATGTATACTCAAATAGTGAATCTTCATTTATCATATAAATGGTTCATACATAAGGCGATTGCCTTAGGACATCTCTCATATATATTATTAACAGACTCCCACTTGGCCTAATGCCAATCGCTACAGTATCCAATACCATAAGCTCTAACATGACCCTTGAACTTACTTTGAGGTAATGCTTTAGTCAAAGGATCCGCTAAGTTCCTTTCAGTGGGAATTTTCTCAATTTGCATTTCGTTCCTACTGATGATCTCTCTGATAAGATGATAGCGGCGAAGCATATGTTTGGATCATTGATGAGACCACATCAAGTTCAGAGATGAACTTCTTGATCCAAACCGCTTCCTTGCTGCTTCCAAAGCTGCAATGTATTCTGCCTTAGTGGCAGAATTCGCTATAGTGTCAAGCTTGGAACCTTTCCAACTTATTGCGCCTCCATTCTAGGTGAATACATACCCAGACTGAGACATGGAATCATCCTTGTCTGTCTGGAGTTGGTATCCGTATACCCACGTATCACCATGTACCCTTCTCCATATATTAGGAACACATCCTTAGTTCTTCTTAAGTACTTAAGGACCGTCTTAATAGCCACCCAATGATCCGTTCCTGGATCAAACTTGTATCTGCTCGTGACACTCAGAGCATACGATACATCGGGCCTCGTACATAACATAGCATACATGATAGATCCTATTGCGGATGCATAGGGAATCTTACTCATGCAAATCCTCTCATCTTCTGTGCGCGGACACATAGACTTCGAAAGGTGTACCCCATGCCTGATGGGTAGGAAACCTTTCTTGGATTCCGACATGCTAAACCTCTTTAGCACTTGGTCTATATATTTAGACTGCGAAAGACCAAGCAACCGTTTCGATCTATCTCTATAGATCTTAATCCCGAGGATATAGGTTGCTTCTCCCAGGTCTTTCATGGAGAATGTCTTGGATAACCAAACCTTCACTGACTGTAAGATTGAAACATCGTTTCATATAAGTAATATGTCATCGACATATAATACTAGGAACACGACTGCACTCCCACTAACCTTCTTGTACAGACAAGGTTCGTCTAGATTTTGTGAGAAATCAAACTTTTTGATTGTCTCATCAAAACGGATATTCCAGCTCCTGGATGCTTGCTTCAATCCATAAATGGACCGTCGCAATTTGCATACCTTGGTTTTATCAACCGATGTGAAACCCTCAGGCTGTATCATATACACGTCCTCGAGCAGGTTTCCATTAAGGAAAGCTGTTTTCACATCCATCTGCCATATCTCATTATCATAATGAGCCGCTATGGACAGGAGCATCCGAATGGATTTAAGCATAGCTACAGGCGAATAGGTTTCATCATATTCAACGCCTTGTTTTTGACGATATCCTTTCGCCACCAATCTAGCCTTATAGGTAATCACATTACCATCCATGTCGGTTTTCTTCTTGAAAACCCACTTGCACCCTATAGGCTTTATGCCTTCAGGTGGGTCAACCAAGTTTCAAACTTGGTTTTCATACATGGAATCCATTTCCGACTTCATGGCACCAAGCCACTTATCCCTTTCTGAACTTGTCAGCACTTCTTCATAACTGGTAGGCTCCTCATCATCAATGAGTAAAACGTCGTTCGATTCACTTACGAGAAATCCATATCTCTCAAGAATATTACGTGTTCTACCAAATCTACGAAGATGTGGTGTTATAATAGGTCCAGCCGTTTGCTCATCACTATGAGTTGTCGGCTGTTGTGCTTCACCAGGTATCTCATCAATGTCTATTTGAGTCTCTCGAGCCTCCTCAAGCTCGACGATACTCCCACTGTTTTCTTGCAAGAGAAACACTTTCTCTAGAAACACAGCATGCCTTGAAACAAACACCTTTTGTTCCACAGGATGATAGAATTGGTAACCCCTTGTTTCCTTAGGGTATCCAATAAATAGACATTTATCAGACTTAGCATCCAGTTTGTCTGATACAGTCCGCTTCACATAAGCAGGACAACCCCATATCTTCAAGTAAGATACATGAGGTTTCTTACTATTCCATATCTCATATGGAGTAGTTGAGACTACCTTGGTAGGCATTCTGTTTAACAAGTAAACAGCTGTCTGAAGTGCATAACCCCAAAAGGACTTGGGAAGAGTTGCATGATTCATCATTGACCTGACCATGTCCAACAAGGTTCGGTTACGCCTCTCAGATACACCATTATACTGTGGTGTATAGGGCGGAGTCCATTGAGACAATATGCCATTGTCTCTTAGATAATCAAGAAACTCTTGACTTAAGTATTCACCACCTCGATCCGATCGAAGTATTTTAATACTTTTGTCATGTTGTTTCTCTACTTCATTTCTGAATTCTTTGAACCTTTCAAAGGCTTCATACTTGTGTTTCATCAAGAACACATACCCAAACCGTGAGTGATCATCGGTGAAGGTAATGAAGTAGTTATAGCCTCCTAAAGCTTGAGTTGACATAGGTCCACATACATCAGTATGTATTAGACCTAATAACTCTCCCACTCGTTCACCCTTTCCAATAAAAGTTAACTTGGTCATCTAGCCTTTTAAGCATGATTCGCATGTATCGTATGAATCCAATTCAAACGATTCCAGAATTCCACATCGGTGTAATTCGGACATGCATTTCTTGCTTATATGGCCAAGACGACAATGCCTCATATAGGAGTCTATTTGATTATCCTTTCGAGCACGCGTGTTGCTCGCTTCGATATTGAAAATGTCACTGGATATGTCCAACGTATAAACACCATTGCTTAAAGTTCCAGTCCCATAAAGAACTCCATTCAAAGTTATGTAACAACAATTGTTACTAAAAGTCAAATGGTACACATTTCTATTTAAACAAGAAATAGAAATGATGTTCTTTATCAACGAAGGAACATAAAAACAATTGTCCAGTTCTAAGACAAGTCCTGTAGGGAGTCTCAACAAATACGTTCTAATGGCAAGTGCAACAACCTTTGCTCCATTCCCATCACGTAAATTTGACTCTCCCTTGATGAGTCTTCTTCTATTCCTTAGCCCATGTATGTCATTACATATATGTGAGCCACACCCAGTATCCAATACCCAAGTGTCTAAGAAAATAGAATGACAATCAATAAAGAAGATTTCTGAAGAAGATGGGGCATCCGATGCCTTATCCTTCTTCACGGACTCAAGAAAAATCTTGCAATTTCTTCGCCAATGGCCCTCCTTGCCATAATGATGGCAAGTGCCCTTTTGAGCTGGTTCTGCCTTTTTAGCCTTTTTCTTCTTCCCCTTCTGTTGTTCCTTTGACTCCCTCTTAGAACCTTTCTTCGAGGAATCAACTAACAACACCGTCCCCTACTCATGCTTCTCAGAAGGTTCCACAGTCTTCAGGATGTTGAGCAGTACCACAGATGAACCTCCTTGCATCTCAGAGGTGAAGAGGAGCTTGGAGACTTCAAACCTTTCGAATCTCACTTGCTTATCAAACAACTCATAAAGATGAAGGACTACGATATGAGCATCCATATGCTCATGCTGCTTTCGTAGCTTGGGTTCCATCGCGGCTAGCATGATGCAACTCACCATTTCATAATCATTCACATGTTTCTGACAGGCTAACAATTGGTCCAGAGTTGCATTGTCACTAGGATGGGCGGGAAGAGGCGCTTCGAGGACATACGCAAGCTTTTCCACCTTGAGAACAATTCTCAAGTTTCTAAGCCAGTCCAAGAAGTTTGGCCCAGTCAATTTATTCGAATCCAAAATGGAACGCAAATTCAAAACCATCATGATCAATTTTAGAAATACAAAACGAGCATATATGAGAAAGATGATTTTAAAATGCATCAATATACATTTATAAATCCCATTCATTTTTCGAATTTCAAAAACCCCAAAATCACTTCGGGAGATCGTAGGTCCATCTACGAATGGGCTGATATCCATCATAGGTATGAACAACCTTGGAGAAAGTCCAACAAGCCATTCATAGCTACGACGGTAGGTATCAACTATACCGATTGCATATCCCGTATATGCAACTATCACAATGTGCTATCAACTAATTGAATGTTCACACATACATCGGGTTGTTAACACATTAACAAGTATGCATCATATGCATAGCACCAAACTTCACCTCCCTTTACATCGACCTTGGAGAGAGTCCAACAAGCCGAAGCTCCAGGTTAAAGCCAACCCATTAATCAGGACATAGTTTTAATATGGTTAGAGCGCATTCAACCAATTAGCCCAGCTTGGAGAGAGTCCAACAACCAAAGCTAACGATTGACCTCTGACTCTTACCATATTAGTATTAAACTATTCCATGGTTTGAACATGTTCGGGTTCGAGCCGGGCTTGGAGAGAGTCCAACAACCCAAACAAGAAACAGAACTTTGGTTCTAACCATAATAATGGAAGGTGTAGGCTTTAATATTGTTTAAGGGTTTTTATGTCTCATCCTCTTTGCATGCAAATAACTATTATCTACATGACATGGCATACATGACATACATCTACATGTCATGACACGCATGGCATAATGTTATGCATCTAATGCAATTACATGGCATACAATTATGTCATGTATATAATTTCCTTATATGTCATAACTATTTATGGAAATAAAATATGTTTAAGATTTGATTCTCCAAATCAAATCATAATTAAATTAGGAAACAAATTTCCAAATCTAATCATATATTTTATCTATGGAATTATTTGATTAAGGAAAATCTATTTAGGAAATAAATTTCCAAATCTAATCACATATTTTATCTATGGAATTATTTGATTAAGGAAAATCTTTTTAGGAAACCAATTTTTTAAATCATTAAAACTACTTATGGAAATAAAATATTTTAAGATTTGATTTCCCAAATCAAATCAAGATTAATTTAGGAATCAAATTTCCAAAATCTAATCAAATATTTTATTTATGGAAAAAATCAATTTCCATAAAATACATCCAACTTTCCAAAAGTGGAAGATTTCCATAAATACTTCTAGACTTTCCAAAATTAAAAATCTCCATAAATACTTCTAAATTTCTAAAATTAGAAAATTTCTAGAAATAACATTATGACTATCGCAAAACCATTTTACGATTATGTCGAAACACAACCTGGGCTATGATACCACTGTTGGGTTTCCGGCACCGTGGCGTGTGTGTTCGATCACGTTTCGTAAACATTAGCACATCGGAAGCAATAAAAATAATAAATCTACATTTATTACAACACACACATCACACGCATGCATAGTACAACAAGTGTAGACATAACCGTAAATTTAAATTTGCAATAAAAGGAAATTTATCTACGTTATACCTTTCGTATGATGTGTAGCGGGAACGGCATCAACCGGAATGATCCTCGCTAGAATCGTCTCTATCCGTATCCACGCCGAGTTCCTCGGGATGACTTCGCTAAGCCACGAGCTTGGTCTTCATACGGGTTACTAGCCTCGTGTTGAAGACGACGTGATCGAGAGATGATAACGATCCGAATCCAAATTCGGATCCTAAGACGAGTCCTCAAAACTCGCTTCTCCGGAGAGGTATTCGTCAACCGATTGACGAATCCTTCGTCCTCCACCTCAGAGGATTACCGGAGATGGAATCCCCGGTAAGTTAGCCACTGTCGGAGCTCTAACCGTCGTCCAAACGATGCTCCGACGAGAGGAGATCAAGCTGTCCAGAAAACTGGACAGCTTTGTTGGAGGAGTAGACGCCGGCCAAAACAAGGAAGCCAAGTGCTCACCTTTTTCACCGAACCCTAGGAAGATCACCGGAGGGTCGCCGGAGGATCACCGGCCGAAGCATGGACGCCGGCAACAACTTGAACGGCGGCACAATGGGCTGGGCGGCAATGGAGGTTGGCGCCAACTCAAAGAGAAGATGAGGTGGGCGGCAACTTAATCTAAAGTTTTGGATTTGGGCTTAATTATCCCTTAAGCCCTCTTTTATAGAGAACTACTTCTCTTAATGGTTATTGGATCATAACCATTAGGCCCGTTAACCCGCTCCATTAAGATAAGTTAAAATAAACCAAACCATGATGGTTTATTTTAAGTTAAAATGAACCGAACCAACTTTTGGTTCATTCGTTTAAAATAAACCAAACCCTTTGGTTTATTCTCCTCCATTGGAATAGAACCATACCATTTTGGTTCATCCATTACGTCTTCATAAGACTCGGCCCATCCACGCTTCCATTGCGACTGAAACGATTTCATGCTCACTTTATGTTTGGTCCAACCAAACCTAGTTTCTCTCGGTCTAAGAATACCATTCTCAAGCTCGTTTTAAATCCTTTAGATTACGCTCGTTGTGCGTGTGACCAAATAGGTTCTCGGTTTATGTTGGCCGTCTATAATTAACCATTAATTATAGAACGATCATGAGTGGCACCTAGTAGTACATCATGACCCCCAATTAACCGAAAAGATCAATGGTTGATCCAGAACTATTTCTAAAACCCTTCAGCAGCTCGAATGATTCGTGCCCCATTCCCTTCACTCATCTTATACCCACTTGGTTCAGGACATGGTCTATAGTGTCAATCCCCACTAGGCTGACTACGTCACACCTAGCCCAAGTATCATTTCCTCATCCTACGGATTCTAGTTACTGCACATGTATCGAAGAGTACCTTACTCTAAACATGTAATGTTTTGGCCAAAGACTTTAGTAACAATCCGACGAGAGGTCATGGGTATACATCTCCTCGCAAAGAGTGGTGAATCCTTTATAGGCTATTCAAACACCTTCGATCACTTCGACTTATACCCAATCATCCCGGGTCCACATCTCCTTAGAGATGTTTGCTTAAGATGTCAAAGCATAAGTCTCCATGATCAAGATGACTTGAATACCGCAAGTCAAAGGAACATCACACTTAAGCCACAGTAAGAACTTCATTGACATATCTATATATGCAGAGAACCATATGAAGTCTTACGGCTGGTCACTCTAATGAACTAGTTACCATAACTAGCATCCACGATTAACTCCGGACATCACTATGTCTCCAGCCAGTGAGAATCAGCTGCTTGGATACACCAAGGAGTATACCTCGTGCTAGTCTCGACAGAATTGATGGTGTCCAAATCCATCAATTCATCGACTAGGGATAATTCCGATACATCACAATTACACATGTAGAGATACTCACTAGTTGTGATCCAATCACAAATTCTCTCATGTTGTGAATCGTATCATGGACATTCAGTAAATGAGTTTAAGATCCAATCAAATACATAAAACATGTATACTCAAATAGTGAATCTTCATTTATCATATAAATGGTTCATATATAAGGCGATTGCCTTAGGAAATCTCTCATATATATTACTAACACGTCCAATGTATAAATACCATTGCTTAAAGTTCTAGTCCCATAAAGAACGCCATTCAAAGTTATGTAACAGCAATTGTTACTAAAAGTTAAATGGTACCCATTTCTATTTAAACAATAAATAGAAATGATGTTCTTTATCAATGAAGGAACTTAAAAGCAATTGTCCAGTTCTAAGACAAGTCCTATAGGGAGTTTCAATAAATACGTTCCGATGGCGAGTGCAACAACCTTTGCTCCATTCCCAACACGTAATTTTGACTCTCCCTTGACAAGCCTTCTTCTATTCCTTAGCCTATGTATGTCATTACATATATGTGAGTCACACCCAGTATCCAATACCCAAGTGTCTAAGGAAATAGAATGACAATCAATAACAAAGATATCTGAAAAAGATGGGGCATCTGATGCCTTATTCTTCTTTACAGACTCAAGATAAATCTTGCAGTTTCTTCGCCAATGGCCCGCCTTGCCATAATGATGGCAAGTGCCCTTTTGAGCTGGTTCTGCCTTTTTAGCTTTTTTCTTCTTCCCTTTTTGTTGTTCCTTTGACTCCCTCTTAGAACCTTTCTTCGAGGAATCAACTAACAACACCATCCCCTGCCCATGCTTCTCAGAAGGCTCCACAGTCTTCAGCATGTTGAGCAGTACCACAGATGAACCTTCTTGCATCTCAGAGGTGAAAAGGAGCTTGGAGACTTTGAACCTTTCGAATCTCACTTTCTCATCAAACAACTCATAAAAATGAAGGACTATGTTATGAGCATCCATATGCTCATGTTGCTTCCACAGCTCGAGTACCATCACGGCTTGCATGATGCAACTCACTTGCTCAGAATCACTCACATGTTTCTGATGGGCCAACAATTGGTCCGGTGTTGCATCATCACTAGGACGGGCAGGAAGAGACGCTTTGAGGACATACTCAAGCTTTTTCGCCTTGAGAATAATTCTCAAGTTACTAAGCCAGTCCAAGAAGTTCGGCCCAGTCAATTTTTTCGAATTCAAAATAGTGCACAAATTCAAAGATGTCATGATCAATCGATTAACCTAGAAATACAAAACGAGCATATATGAGAAAGATGATTTAAAATGCATCAATATACATTCATAAATCCCATTCATTTTTTGAATTTTAAAAAACCCCAAAGTCACTTCGGGAGATCGTAGGTCCATCTCCGAATGGGCAGATATCCAACATAGATATAAACAACCTTGGAGAGAGTCCAACAAGTCATTCATAGCTACGATGGTAGGTATCAAATATATCGATTGCATATCACATATATGCAACTATCACAATGTGCTTTCAACTAATTGAATGTTCACACATATATCGGGTTGTTAACTCATTAACAAGTATGCATCATATGCATAGCACCCAACTTCACCTCCCTTCACATCGACCTTGGAGAGAGTCCAACAAGCCGATGCTCCAGGTTAAAGCCAACCCATTAATCGAGAAATAGTTTTAATATGGTTAGAGCATATTCAACCAATTAGCCCAGCTTGGAGAGAGTCTACCAACCAAAGCTAATGATTGACCTATGACTCATACCATATTAGTACTAAACTATTTCATGGTTTGAACATGTTCAGGTTCGAGCTGGCTTGGAGAGAGTCCAACAACCCAACCAAGAAACAGAACTCTGGTTATAACCATATTAATGGAAGGTGTAGGCTTTAATATTGTGTTAGGGTTTTTATGTCTCATCCTCTTTGCATGCAAATAACTATTATCTACATGGCATGACATACATGACATACAACTACATGTCATGACACGCATGGCTAATGATATGCATCTAATGCAATTACATGGCATACAATTATGGCATGTACAAAATTTCCTTATATGTCATAACTATTTATGGAAATAAAATATATTTAAGATTTGATTCTCAAAATCAAATCATGATTAAATTAGGAAACAAATTTCCAAATCTAATCAACATATTTTATTTATAGAAGGTCTCAATCAAGGAAAGTCAATTTTTTATTTAGGAAACAAATTTCCTAAATTGTCAAAACTATTTATGGAAATAAAATATATTTTAGATTTTATTTTCCAAATCAAATCATTATTAAATTAGGAAATAAATTTCCAAATATAATCAAATATTTTATTTATGAAAAATATTAATTTCCATAAATACTTCTAACTTTCCAAAAGTAGAAGATTTCTATAAATACTTATAGGCTTTCCAAAATTAGAAAATTTTCATAAATATCTCTAACTTTCCAAAAGTAGAAAATTTCCATAAATACAATTACGACTATCGCAAAATAATTTTACGATTATGTCAAAACACAACCTGGGCTCTGATACCACTGTTGGGTTTCTGACACCGCGGCGAGTGTGTGTTCGAACATGTTTCGTAAAGATGTGCACAACGAAAGAAATAAAAAGCAATAAATCTAATTTATTACATCACACACACCACACGTATGCATAGTATAACATGTGTAGACATAACCGTAGTTTCAAATTTTGCAATAAAAGGAAATTTATTCTACGTATACCTGACGTATCATGTCTAGCAGGAAAGGCATCAACCGGAGTGACACTCGCTAGAATCGCCTCTATCTGTATCCACGCTGAGTATCTTCGGGATGACTTCACAAAGTCACGGGCCTCATCTTCGTACGAGTTACTAGCCTCGTGTTGAAGGTGATGTGATCGAGAGAAGATCACAATCCGAAGCAAAATTCGGATTCAAAACCGAGTCCCCAAAACTCGCTTCTCCGGAGAGGTATTCATCAACCGTTTGACGAATCCTTCGTCCTCCACCTATGAGGATTACCGGAGAACGAATCCCCGGCAAGGAAGCCGTAGTCGGAGCTCCAAACGTCGTCCAAATGATGCCCTGACAAGAAGGAAACAAGCTGTCCAGAAAACTGGACAGCTTTAGTGGTGGATGTTGCACCGGCCAAATAAGGAAAGCTAGATGCTCACCTTGTCGCCGGAGCCAAGGAAGATCACCGGAGGGTCGCCGGAGGATCGCCGGCAGGATCTTGGACACCGACAACAACTTGGACGGCGGCACAAGGGGTGGGCGGCGGTAAGGGCTTGGGTGCCGACTACAAGGAGAGGAGGGAGAGGGGCAGCAAGATTAGATTAGGTTTTCACAAAACCCTTAAGCCCTATTTTATAGAGAAAAAATTCTCTTAATGGTTATTGGTTTATAACCAAAAACCCGTTAACCCGCTCCATTAATTTAAGTTAAAATAAACCAAATCGATTTGGTCTATTTTAAGTTAAAACTAACTGAACCAACTTTAGTTCATTCATTTAAAACAAACCAAACCCCTTTGGTTTATTCTCCACCATTGAATTAGAACCAAATCAATTTGGTTCATCCATCATGTCTTCTTAAGACACGACCCATCCATGCTTCCATTGCTACTAAAACAATTTCATGCTCGATCCTTGTTTGGTCCAACCAAACCTAGTTTCTCTCGGTCTGAGAATCTCATTCTCAAGCTCATTTTAAATCTTTCGGATTACGCTCGTTATGCATGTGAACAAATAGGTTTTCGATTTATTTTGCCCGTCTATAATTAACCATTAATTATAGAACAATCATGAGTGGCACCTAGTAGTACATCATGATCCCCAATTAACCGAAAAGATCAACAGTTGATCTAGAACTATTTCTGAAACCCTTCAGCAGCTAGAATGATTCGTGCCCCGTTCCCTTCACTCATCTTATACCCACTTGGTTCAGGTCATGGTTTATAGTGTCAGTCCTCACTAGGTTGACTACGTCACATCTAGCCTAAGTATCATTTCCTTGTCCTACGTATTCTAGTTACTGCACATGTATCCAAGAGTATCTTACTCTAAACATGTAATGCTTTGGCCAAAGACATTAGTAACAATCCAACGAGAGGCCATGGGTATACATCTCCTCGCAAGGAGTGGTGAATCCTTTATAGGCTATTCAAACACCTTCGACCACTTCAAGTTATACCCTATCATCCTGGGTCCACATCTCCTCAGAGATGCTTGCTTAAGATGTCAAAGCATAAGTCTTCATGATCAAGATGACTTGAATACCGCAAGTCAAAGGAACATCGCACTTAAGCCACAGTAAGAACTTCATTGACATATCTATAAATGCAGAGAACCATATGAAGTCTTACAGCTGGTCACTCCAATGAACTAGTTACCATAACTAGCATCCACGATTAACTCCGGACATCACAATGTCTCCAGCCAGTGAGAATCAGCTGTTTGGATACACCAAGGAGTATACCTTGTGCTAGTCTCGACAGAACTGATGGTGTCCAAATCCATCAATTCATCGACTAGGGATAATTCTGATACATCACAATGACACATGTAGAGATACTCACTAGTTGTGATCCAATCACAAATTCTCTCATGCTATGAATCGTATCGTGGACATTCAGTAAATGAGTTTAAGATCTAATCAAATACATGAAAATATGAATACTCAAATAGTGAATCTTCATTTATCATATAAATGGTTCAAACATAAGGCGATTGCCTTAGGACATCTCTCATATATTACTAATAGACTGATCATCCTCATCAGTTGACTGATGGATCCTATAGTTGAGTGATCAGGCTGATCAATCGACTCTCAAATCCTCTGTGCCCGCGACCACCTTCATCAGTCGACTGCCATCTCTTGGCAGTCGACTGGTGGTGCAGCAATTGATTGTTGTCCTTTGGCAATCGACTGATAGGCCAGAAATCAGACTCGAACACTAGTTGAGTCTTCAGTCAACTTGGAGCAGTTAACTGCCATATCATGGCAGTTGACTGATGTCGGGTAAAACCTCAAACCAACCTTGGTTGAGCATCTGACACTCAGCCATTTGGCCAAGTTCACCTATGACCTATCCCGTCCCGGGTTACAATCACTCACACTCATCTCACTTGGAGTCCCTCGCCTTGAAGCTCTCTTCATCCGGCAATGTCTCTCGGATGCACCAAGCACACGACTTCGCAATGCCATCCTTCATGTCTCACCCTGAAGTCTGCTTCCTTGGCTTCACTTCAATGCTCCTCGTCCGGCAATCCCTCGGATGCACCAAGCGCATAGCTTTCACAATGCCATCCTTCACCGACTCAAGGATCGAGTCATGAGATGGTGAACTTATCAATGCTATCACCACGTGTGATTTAATAAGTCCAGCATGACTTCAACACACATATCAAATCCATAAACATTCTAACTTAAACCTTTGCGACACACATCAAAACCACTCATACATGGGTTGATTGCCCTAACATAAACCTCAACCACATCTTTGAGTATTTGACACTTCCATTCGTCGATTAGAAACCTCAAACTCATGTTTGAGCATCCAACTTATCCAATCATCGGGTAAAACCTGAAACACAAGTTTGAGCATCCGACTTGTCAGGTAAAACCACAAACCTAAGTTTGAGCGTCCGACAAATGACTTTGCCATTCGGCCAAGTTCACCTAGCTGAGCTACCCCATCCCGTGTTACAATTGCTCACTCTCATCTCCCATGAAGTCCCTCACCTCGAAGCTCTCTTCGGCCTACGCCCCTCAGATACACTAAGCCCTTGGCTCCTCCAGTACCATCCTTCGCATCTCGCCACGAAGTCTGCTTCCTCTGGCTTCACTTCATTTGCTCCTCATCCAGTGGTCCCTCGGATACACCAAGCGTACGACTTCTGCAATGCCATCATTCACCGACTCAAGGACCCGAGCCATGAGATGGTGAACTCGCAAATACTTTATCAAGCTAACACATGTGAGATTCACTTAAGTCCTACACAACTTAAACACACACATCAAATCACATAACAACCTAACTTAAACCTTTTTCCACACACATCAAAACCAAACCATACTTGGGTTGATTGTGTTGGATAGAAATGAGTACTAGAAGGGGGAGGCTGAATAACGCATGTGAAAACTGTTCGTTCGTTGAGTATAAAACAAGTAAAAGAGAAATGCACAACAAAAATAAGATAACACGAGTTTGTTTTTACTTGGTTCACAGCCTACTGACTACTAGTCCAATGCCCTAGACATCCAAGATCGCACACGAAGAGCAATTCACTAAAACAATCTCCTCGTTGGAGGTTAGAGACAACGGATACAAATATGGAAAAGATCGAGGTAGAGGGACACTCTCCCTCTTCTCGTTACGATGAAAAGCTTTGAGAAAGAAGTAAATACAAGAATTGAAAGTGATGATTTAGAATAAAGTTATACTAACGAATAATGAAGTAGGGTTTGAGCTCTTATCATCGGTGTTGCGGTAGCACTTTATTGTCGTAGGATCGTCGTAGAAGAGTGGCGTTGTGAGAGCACTTTGGAAGCTTGGAGATGATCAAAATGGTGAATAACACTCCTTCTTTTATAGCCTTTGAGAACCCTAAACGTTGAGCTCAATCCTTATCACCAAAGGCCATCTCACCCTAAGATAAGGGGATGAAGTTTGACTCTCCTCGAAGATGGAAATTCAAATGGCAGTCAACTATTAACCCTCATCAGTCGACTGATTCACCATCAGTCGATTGATATAAGCCATCAGTTGACTGTTGGCTAGGGTTTTTGACTTCATTAAGAGTTAGCTCAAAAATGATACTAAACTAAGTGTTTTCGATGACCACTAGCCATCTGATCTCAACATAGACCTTCCATGGGATGTCTTAGTCGGATCGTCGCCTAAGGACGCCCACGTACCGAGGACTCGACCTTACTTACACTTACTCACACGAGCTTACCTCAAGCTTTACCTTTGTATTTTTGCTTCTGATCTCCACCTGATTTCTTCGGCTCCCTCCGAAGTCCTCCCAGTGTCGCCCGACCACCATGGTTTCTCAACACGAGAAACTCCGGGTGTCGCCGACCTTTAGCTTAGCTTAGCTTTCCTGCAGACTTGATTCATCTCATGAGATAACATTATGAGCTTAACTTTGTGTCTTTGCTATAATCAAAACTTAGGTTCGATTCTGGTGCCTAATGCATCAACAATCTCTGCCTTTTTGATCTATGGCACACCAACACAAAGTTAAGTAAATGCATTAAGTGAATTGAATATCATGAAGCATGAATACGAAATATGAAAGAGTATACTTAACTTAATAAGTTAAGTAGGAGTATGAAAAACTCTTTTTCAAGTCCTCCCATTGAGGTAATCTCCCCCTTGATCGAGGGTGAGTACTTGAAAAAAAAGGTCTTAACCCTTTCCTTTGATTACTTAAGAAGAGTTTAATTAATCGAAATTACTTAACATTAACCTTAGTGTTTAGAATAAGTTCAAGTTAAGTAATCAAAAACTAATTTTTGATTTCTTAACCCTGGCCTTTCTCCCCATTTTCAATTAAGAAGGTGTAACCATAAAGGTTAAGCTTAAAAAATTAAGTTAGTGTAACCATAAAGGTTAAGCTTTAAAAATTAAGTTAAGTAAACATTTACTTAACTCGGGCTATTAAAAGATACATAATATGTGTATTAAGTTAAATTATCAAAAAATTGATCCCTTAACTTTGTCCTTTTCTCCTCCTTTTGCCATAAATCGAAAAGAGTGGGGGGTTTAGAAAAACATAGTTTTTGAATTTTGTCGTAAATTAAGTTTTAAGTCCAAGCATGTTCCAAATAAATTTTGAAAATAGTAGTTTAAACATAAGCTCATCTATTTGGATGTTCAACTCTATTTGACTTTATTGATATGGAATAGTTAACAAGTCCTGATTAGAGTTGGTTAATTTATGTAATTATACTCCGTGGTTCATGTTGATGCACTAGATCTACATCTGGAACCAGGAGTAAGGTCCTAACATCTTACGCTCATCTACGTATTTAAGTAGACAAATACATTAGTCCTATGTGTTGTGAAATGTGTTGGCTCCTTAACTCTATAGGTGCATGATTTCTAGGGTAAGCCCTAAGCTAATTTCATTTTGCATGAAAAGTATGTTATGACCTATGTGCCTGCTAGGGGGGGGGTGAATAGCGTTGTCATCGTTCGATGGATCTCGATCGCGTGTTTGCTACAAAACTTGTTATATGCAGTGGAATATATAATAATAAATAAAATAAATACAACAAGAGTACAAGCACAACACGACAATATAATGTGGTTTAGAACTGTACGATTCCTACTCCACGGATTGGGCTCGAATGAGCCCTAGCGATGCAAACACCACCACTAATCACAAATACTCCTTCTCGACAATAAGTCGAAGGTGAAAAAACCTCGTACAAGTATTCCTACAATAATAAGAAACAAATGTTGGGAAAAACTCCGGATCTGATGTTCACAACATCATGGACGAATACTTTGCACAACCGCAGTGGAAACAATAATTGTACCAGATCCCACCAAAGATCCATGCAAAACTATATAAATCATTTTCTTTAATCTAGTCTAGATCTTATATAGAGGAGGAATATACCTTCGGTGCGTGCCCTTCGCAATCCCGCTTTTCCAAATGCTGTCGGATCTCAATACGGTAAGGGTAACTGTATATCTATGGTATCCACACTGACACCCACACTAGCTTTGGAGTTACGTTGTGCTAGCAACCCCTAGCAAAACACCAAGAACTCTTTTGGAAGAAGAAGGAGAGGAAGGAGGAGATGAGAGAACACTTTCTCTCTTGGCCCTTTTGCTTGCACGCCCAAACACCAAAAGCCACACCACAATTCACATCCAAGTTGAACACCAAAAGGCCCTTTTAATCCATAGCCATCAATGCCATTATCTCTCCATTAAGAGTTCTCTTAATACCAAGACCCTTAGTATTCCCTTCTTTTAATTCTCATCATGAATACCAAGCCCTTTGGTATTCCTATGCATGATTAATCAAATTAATCATGCATGATGATGAATCATCTTCCATGGTTCAACTTGAGTCTAACTCAAGTTTAACCAGTTTGAGTCAAACTCAAATCTTGGTCATATGCTCAATTGTCCTCTCAGTCCAACTAAAAGAAACTATCTCCAAAACATAATATCATTTGTGTGTGACCCTATAGACTCTTGTAATGTTGGCAATGTATATAAAACCCTTTTTAGATACATAAGTAATGAACGACATCTAGCAATACATCATTGCTGCCCAAGTTACAAGATCGTCGAGATCCGACAACCTTTTCATGACTATTATCATGTATGACAGTGTCATTCTATATCTGATATCTCAGATCGATCAATGAGGCATAGACCGTGTCATCCCCTTATCGATCTTTATGTTTCTTTATCCCCAAGTAGACACACTCAAACAAATGAGCTCAATATCTCATATTGACTCATTTGAGCATGGCCATACATTTTGTGGTCCTACTCTATCAAGAGGCCAAAGATATCACTCCTGTCATATAGGAGGTATAGATCCCATCTACATCACTCATATCCTTCCGCATAATTCGTTACATACCCAGTGATCGCCATTATAGTGCACCCAGTTACGGTGTGACATTAGATGATACCAAAGTACATAACTCCTTATGTAGGGAACCGTAGTGACTTCAGGTCTAAGGACTATTCATATCAATAGTCACATGAGAAAGTATATGACACTTATATAACAATCCATGATACTTTCTCATAGCGGGTCAATTCAGTATATATATTCCCCAACATATATACCCATGTGTCAATGTGATATCATATATCCATGACTTGTGAGATCAAGTCATCCATTGACCTACATGCTAGTCTCAATGTATTAATATTGCCCTTGTATATTAATACTTGACTAGAAATATCAAGAATAGTGTTCTCTACAACTTCTCATAATCAATTCTACCAATTGATAAACTATAGATTAGAACCTACTATTCAAGGGCATTATTATATTTATTTTAGTAGGCACATGCATAAAGTAAATATAATAAATAATCCTTGCCTTTTATTAATGAAATATGATACACATGATCCCTAATCAATCATTTCATGATTGACACTACATCTCATGATTGGCACTAAGGGTAGACACTAACAACAAATACAAGCAAATACAAATAAAATACACAAAGAAAATGTAAAGAAAACTTTACAACTAATGCTTTGGATGCTTTCTTGATGATCGCTTGAACCGTGCTTGAAGACCCTGATTTGCACCAGCAAATTGCCTCAAAAATGCCCAAGAAATCATTGCCAAAACCTCCCCTTGAGTTGCCTTTATAACTTGCGCTCGAGCTGATTTTGCGCTTGGCAGTCGACTACCAACACTGTTATTGTGAGACAACAGCTTGATCTACGCTGGAAAAGTTCCAACGGATGACTTGGCAGTCGACTACTAACATCGCCAGTCGATTGTCAACGCTCGTAGTCGACTGCCCAGTCAGCTATTGAGGGTTCTGTGCTCACGACCAAACTAGCAATCGATTGCCAAACATGGCAGTCGACTGCTCTAATGAGCAGTGGACTGCCAAGTCTTTTTTGACACTAAACTATAGTTGAGCACTAGTCGACTCACAGCAGTCAAACTGGTCATAATCCTAGTTGACTACCGAGTGTTGACTCAGTTGCCAAGTGTCAAACACTTGACTATCCGACCGGTGCAAAGCCCCGGTCAACTGATAACCTCAAATATGAGGTTTAACCCCAAGTATGGTGCCCCCATACTTGCTAGACCACCCTTAGCCTAGACCTAAGCCTTCTAGCCACCTTCGTCAGCTTCGCGCCTATCAGATCCCTCCAAGTCATCCATAACTTGTTCATTCATACGCTAGCCTACAAGTGCTTCCATCGGCTATTGTCATGCTAACGGTGCCTACACCACCAAGACACATTGGGATTACGTTGCTAAGACCACGCTTGGACTTTACACTGCTAACCATTGGACTTATGTTGTCAAGCCTCCACCCTTGGACTTTACGTCGCCAATATTTCTCTTGGACTTCTCAATTTCCAAGTACCCATGACTTGGACTTTTACCGCCAAGACCACACCCTTGGACTTACGTGTCCAAAACTACACCCTTGGATTTTCCAAATGCTAAGACACAAGCTTGGACTTTCCCTTGCCAAGACCCATTCTTGGACTTTCTATGCCAAGTACTCAAGACTTGGACTTTCCCTTGCTAAGACCCATGCTTGGACTTCTCATGCCAAGTACTCAAGACTTGGACTTTCCCTGGACAATCACATTGTCATACATTTTGTTGAACATTAAAATATGGCTCGAGTCAAACTCGAGTCTGGTCAATCGTGACCTGGGCCAATTGTGCTAACAATCTCCCCCTTTTTGATGTTTGACAAAACCACATACCTTTGAGTTAGAACACTAACTTAATCCAATTATCCCAATTGGGAATCTTAACTTCTCCTCTTTTTTGACAAACATCAAAAAGGTTCTCCAAAAGGAGATCAATGTCTTATATCCCAATGAGATCTTACAATCTCCCCCTTGGTCCAAAAATACCTAGGATGTCTTCACTCTTCCGAGTGATAAGTCCTATATCACTTAAGAGAGGCTTCCAATAACTCTCCAAAATTCTCCACATTCTCCCCCTTACAAGGAAGAATATACATCCATCATCCCAAGATGGATAACCTCCCCCTAAAGGCTTGCTCCCCCTTGACCATTGCACCAACAATGTCCTTGGGAAGTCCCTAAGCCAATAGACACTCTAAACCATCAAAAATAAGGTTGAAAGTTCAAACTTGAACTTTCACTCACCTTAAATTGATACACACCATAAACAACTCTCCTAAACCATATCTAATGGATTTTCATCCTTTCGAATGCTTTACAAAGCATATTCTAGGGTTAGGAGTAGTTAGGGAACCTTACCATAGTTGAAATTAGGCTAAACCTGTTGGATCGAGAAGCGTCGCTAGAGGGGGGGGTGAATAGCGATCGTAAATCTTTTCTTTTTCGTTCGTTCAATACGCAAAGTAAGCACAGCGGAAAATAAATGAACACGTTTATTTTACTTGGTTCACAACCCAGCGGTTGCTACTCCAAGGCCCTATCAGTCCTAGACCGCGTACGGAGGGCAAAGCACTAAAACGTCTCCTCCTCGTTGGAGGTAGGAGACAACGATTACAAAAACCGAATACACGAGGATGAGGCAACAAGCCTACCTCACCTCGTTATGAAGATAAAAAACACAGAATATAATATCAAAAATATTACTTGAATCTGCTGCCGACGAAGAAGATCTGAGGTTGTCGTCGCGTCGGCGTTTTAGGAGCACTTGATGAATAATTGATGATCTTTGGAGATGAATCCTCCCCTCCTTTTATAGACTTTAGCCTCTGAATTTGTCTCCTATTTCTTTGGAACGGATCATGAATTTTTCCAAATTTTTATCGCGAAGTGGCCGCGTCAAACGTTATCCGTTTTGACCTAGCGCAAAAGCTGAATCGTCGCCATCAGTCGACTGATGCCTCTCATCAGTCGACTGATGACAGTCGACTGATGCATCTCATCAGTCGACTGATAACAGTCGACTGCCCAATGTCCGTGATCACCCGCCACCGCCACTTCCCTGCAGGAAGAGATTAGCTCGGAAAATGATAAATACGACGGTTTCTAACCGTCCGATCTCGACCTAGACCTTCCACAGGAAGTCTTAGTCGAATCGTCGCCTACGGTCGTCCCCGTAAAGAGGACACGACCTTACAATCTCTCACTCACACGAGCTTACCTCGATAGTAGCTCTTGCTTCCGGCCTTCCACTCGATTCCTTCGGCTCCCTCCGAATTCACTCAAGTGTCGCCCGACCACCACGGCTTCCTCCGGGTGTCGCTAGCCTTCAGCTCCAGCTTTAGTACTTTTCTGCACACTTGATTTAGCTCGTGAGATAACAATATAAACTTAACTTTGTGTCTTTGCCATAATCAAAACACAGGTTCGATTATCTAGTGCCCCTGCACCAACAAAACCAACCTTTGTAGGGGGTTGCTTCGGAGGCTCATTGGCTCCCATGTCCCCGGATTAAAATTTTCACTGATGAAAGAATTAATCTGGAAGGGATGAGTTTCCTTAGCACAACCAATTCGTCGTCGAGCTAACAACTTGAGTGATCGCTTGAACAAACTAGTTGTTCAAGCAACACAACTCTTCTAGTTGGTTAGCCGCGGAAGAGACGACGGACAGATCGCCAGTTTTTGTGTTTGTCTTCGGGGTCCATGATTATACAAAATATATACAAATGCACACTTGTATAATCAACACATAAAAAAACATGTTAAGATTAGAAAATAAAGTTGTAAAACTTTATACCTTACGATCTTCTACCGTATGTCCTATCCTCCTCGTGGACAACGTGTGGGCGAAGATCCTCCGCGAGTAGAAGCCATCTAGATCGCGTTCTTCCCTTCCTTGTCCGCTGCGAACAAAGAGAAGAACCAACAAAACCTTTCCTTTCTAGAACCGGCCACCAAGCAAGGGAATTTGATGCAACCGCCGGCCAAGGAATGAGTGGATGAAGCGCCAGCCACCAATGCAAGGGGAATCGCCGGCCACCTTGGAGGGATATGGATAAATGCCGCCCAACCTTGTATCAATGTTGCCGCCAGCCACCTTGGAAAAAAGGGAGGAAGAAGAGAACCGGCCAAGGATGAGAAGAGGGAGAGGGGCGCCGGCCAAAACCCTAGGGAGAACAATGATGTTGTCGCCCACTTCTAGCCACCCAAAACCCTAGCTCCTCTAGGGTTTGTTGCCGCCCACTTTAGATGAGCAAAACCCTAATTTCCAATCTCTATCCTTTCCGCCCAACCTAAGCCTTCTATTTATAGAATTGGGCTTAAGCCTCCTTTAATCTCCACCGTCGGATCTAGGGATTTAATCTCCACCGCCGGATCTAGGGTTTTATCCCAACCGTCGGATCTAGGGTTTCATCCCAACCGTCGGATCAAGGATTTCATCCCAACCGTCGGATCTAGGGTTTCATCCCAACCGTCGGATCTAGGGTTTTATCCCAACCGTCGGATCAAGGGATTTAATCCCAACCGTCGATTATAGGGTTTCATCCTAACCATCGGATCTAGGGATTTAATCCCAACCATTGGTTCTAGGGTTTCATCCCAACCATCGGATCTAGGGATTTAATCCCAACCGTCAATTCTAGGGTTTCATCCCAACCATCGGATCTAGGGATTTAATCCCAACCGTTAGTTCTAGGGTTTTGTTTTACATTATTGGATCTAGACTTCATGAGGATTATATTAGGCTACGATAGGGACCATAAGGAGGAGTTGGATCTTGGCCACCCGATGGATCGGAACCACACAAACTTGATCCATCAATGATGTTCCATTCCACTAGAGGATCATCATTGAACTACCTCACCAACCCCCATAAATTAATATGGGCTCCATATATTATTTGTACATTCATCTCCCCGTGTTTAAGTTTCGAATGTCCATCAATTAATTGATTTACTGACCATCAATTAATTAACATCTAATTCCTCGAGTAGTACCACTCAACCTTATCATCATGTTGACTAAGTCAACCAACTGGGTTTACATGATGAACCTTATGAGCTCCTCAAGAGGACATCATCAACCTAGTATATAGGACACGGTTTCCTCCTATAATCAACGACACACCATGTAAATAATATTATTTCCCAACTTACCGGGCATATTGATTTAATCCATCTAAATCTCACCCTATGGTAAATCAAAGAAATAAATACTAAGTACATATGCCCGTTATTATATCGGGATTAAGAGCATGTACAACATAATATCCGAGGTCCGATTCAATTTTGTAGTCAGCAATTAATTGAATCACCTCTATGTCGGTCCTACTCAATACACCTAAGTGTACTAGTGTAACTCTATGTTCAAGACAAAACAATATCAAGCTACACTACAACCATGCCAATGGTTTGTCCAAAACCATCTTGGTTGTGAGCCTCTACTTATATTTTACAAGGGACTGATAACATGATCTTCTGTGCCACACCAAGCACCATGTTATCTACAATGTAAAATATTAGACAATATGCACACATATATAATAAATATATAAAGTGCAAACAATGATCATGTGATTCTTATTCCAAAATAAAATGTTCATACAAAAAGAGCTAGGCTTTCAGTATACATTCCAACAATCTCCCACTTATACTAAAAGACTATGCCGTCATCACACTGCCATACATCTGATCCCCATGACCTCCACATGCCTATCAAACGCTTTCACTGGAAGGGCCTTAGTGAATGGATCCGTCAGGTTATCCTCTGATGCAATCTTGGCGACAACAACTTCTCCTCGCTTTACGATCTCTCGTATAAGGTAGTACTTGCGCTTTATGTGTTTACTTGCGTTATGGGCTCGTGGTTCCTTCGAGTTTGCAACTGCACCACTGTTATCACAATAAATTGTGATAGTTCTGGGAAAACCAGGAATCACATCCAAGTCCATCAAGAAGTTCCTGAGCCATACAGCTTCCTTGGCTACCTTAGAGGCTGCCACATACTCAGCTTCCATGGTAGAGTCCGCCACGCATTTCTGCTTGACACTCCTCCATACTATGGCTCCACCTCCAAAAGTAAACACAAACCCCGAGGTAGACTTACTCTTGTCCCTATCTGATTGGAAATCCGAATCCGTGTAACCCACAGGGACTAATTGATCTGCCCGGTAAACCAGCATATAATCCCTAGTCCTTCTCAGGTACTTCAATATATGCTTTACCACAGTCCAATGTCCCTGTCCAGGATTACTCTGATATCTGCAAACGATGCCCACGACAAAGCAGATATCCGGTCTCGTACATAGCATAGCATACATGAGGCTTCCTACTGCCAAAGCATAAGGAACCGCCTTCATGTCCTCTATCTCCTTTGATGTTTTGGGACACATCTCTTTAGATAAAGGAACTCCATGCCTAAAAGGTAGAAAACCTTTCTTGGAGTTCTGCATGCTAAAACCAGCAAGGATAGTGTCAATGTATGAAGCTTGAGATAAGCACAACATCCTTTTCTTGCGATCCCTTATTACTTTGATCCCAAGGATGTGTTCCACTTCTCCCAAGTCCTTCATGTCAAACAGTTTGGACAACCATACCCTTACATCTGATAACACTTTGATATTGTTTCCAACTAACAAAATGTCATCTACGTATAGTAGAAGAAATACCACTACGTTTTCGTCACATCTCTTGTATACTCAAGGCTCATCCGGACTTTGAATAAATCCATATGACTGGATTACCTCATCAAAGGGGATGTTCCAAGATCTAGAAGCTTGCTTCAATCCATAAATGGACCGATTAAGCTTACATACAAGATGCTATTTGCCTTTAGCAAAGAATCCCTCTGGTTGCCGCATATAGATGTTCTCCTCAAGACTTCTGTTAAGGAAAGCTGTCTTGACATCCATCTTACAAATTTCATAATCCATATGAGCAGCTATAGATAAGAGAATCCGGATAGACTTAAGCATAGCTACCGGCGAAAAGGTCTCCTCATAATCGATACCCTCTTTCTGAGTATACCCTTTCGCAACAAGCCTAGCTTTGAAGGTCTCAACCTTCCCGTCCACTCCTCTCTTTCTCTTGTAGATCCACTTGCATCCAATGGCTTTTACACCATCGGGTGGCTCTACTAGCTCCCAGACCTGATTAGAATCCATAGATTCTATCTCTGAATTCATCGCACTTTGCCAAGATACCACATCTCTATCTTGGAGTGCCTCGTCATATGTCCAGGGATCTGGTTCATGTTCACCAGGGACTAAGTCCGAAGACTCTCCCAAAAACATGAATCTCTCGGGTTGTCTAACAACCCTCCCACTACGACGAGGTGCTTCCTGTGTAACTCAGAATAACTCATCATAGATCTGACCATCTCCATAAGAGTCTTGTTCCTTCGCTCCGCCACACCATTTTGCTGGGGTGTGCCCGGTGCGGACAATTGGGATTGAATCCCAGCCTCTGATAAGTAACTCCTAAACTCTCCCAAGAGGTACTCGCCACCACGATCAGATCGTAATGTCTTGATACTTTTACCTTGACGGTTCTCCACATCAGCCTTGAATTCTTTGAACCTGTTAAAGCATTCAGACTTGCGGCGCATCAAGTAAATGTATCCATATCTTGAATAATCATCTATAAAAGAGACGAAATATTTAAAACCACCTCTTGCCTAGATAGACATAGGACCGCACAAATCAGAATGAACCAACTCTAACACATCTTTGGCTCTATACCCCTTGGCCTTGAAAGGCCTCTTGGTCATTTTACCTTCCAAGCAAGATTCGCAGGTTGGGAGATCCTCCACCACTAATGAACCTAAAGGTCCATCAGCTATCAACCTTTGAATTCTGCTTAGGTTAATATGACCAAGTCTTAGATGCCAAAGATATATTTGGTTCATTAGCGAAGGTTCTTTTCTCTTATTAGACTTAGAAGATGAGTTATTGATTTCTATATGCATCGTGGGAGTTTTCGGTTCAAGAGAATATGAATTGCCAACCAATGTACCAGAACAGATAATCTCCCTATTCCTTTTTATAACCACTTTGTCATTAAAAGAAACAGAATATCCATCCATAAACAATTTAGAAACTGAAATTAAATTCTTTCTAAAAGTAGGTACATAAAGACAATTTCTCAAAACCAAAACTTTATTCCTATCAAAACATAAATAAACGTCTCCCACTGCAAAAGCTGCCACCTTTGAAGCATTGCCCATGAAGACGGTAATCTCTCCCTCAGCTAGTCGTCGGGTTTTCTGGAACCCCTGCAAAGTATTGTAGACATGATCAGTGGCTCCTGTATCTACACACCAGGCACTGGTAGATAACACCACTAAACATGTTTCAACAACTAAACAAGAAGATATACCATTGTTCTTTCGGCGAGGACAGTCCGCCTTCCAATGTCCAGTCTGCTTGCAAGTGAAGCACTTGCCTTTCGGCATCTTCACTGCTGCCTGAGGTCCCACTGCCACCTTCTTTGCTCCACCTTGCTTTTTCTTCTTCTTACCTTTCGATTTAGAGGAAGAAACCTTCTGAGCGACCATGGCTTGAGCACTATGACGAAAAAACCCCTCTGTTGCCTGGAGTTCATTCAGAAGCTCCGCCAATGAATACAACCTCTTGTTCATGTTGTAGTTGAGGTGGAATTGCTCAAAACTCCTAGGCAGAGACTGGAGAATGATATCGACCTGGGTTTCCCATCAATCTCAGCTCCGAGGACTTCCATCTCATTAAGATGAGCCATCATCTTGAGAACATGATCCCTAACGGGTGTTCCCTCGATCATGGTGGTCGTCATCAAGTTTCTCATCGCCTCCTGTCTAGCCGCCCTACTCTGATGTCCGAAAAGTTCCTTGAGATTGAACATCATGTCATAAGCTGTGGCAATGGCCTGATGCTGATGTTGCAACACATTTGACATAGATGCCAAAATGTAACACCGCGCCATCTCATCTACCTTGACCCATTTCTTATAACGTTCTTTCTCCTTTTCATCAGAATCATCGGAGGGCTTAGGAGGACAGACCTCGAAGAGCACAAATTTATACTCCTCCGCAGTTAAGACAATATCCAGATTTCTTTTCCAATCAATATAGTTTGGTCCAGTAAGCTTATTTTCTTTTAAAATCACAGCAAGTGGGTTGAAAGCCATTTGAAAATCCTAAAAATCACAATGATCAAAATATTAGATTTCAAATATTATTGATTCCTCAAAATAATAAAATTCCGAAATCAACCAACACCTCAAAACACCGAGAATATCGCATGCCACGATAGTGTGGACGTATACGAATTCTACATTTGTAAGAAGAGGTTATACCCATTAATTTTATTATCTTGTCAACCATACTTTTTGACAAATAAAATTAATAGTTGGTTCCTCTTTAGCCCTACAAATAAAAGCAGTGACTCCGATGGGGAGGATACTTTTATTTGTATCTAAGTGTGCACCATTATACGATACTAAGGGAATTATTTCGGATTATGTGCCTTACCGATGGGGAAGTACACACGCTCCTAAATAATCTCCTATAACCATTATTTGACCTAGTGATCCGCAAATAAACCCATCCGATGGGGAGGAAGGAACTCACAGCCAACGCGCAAGTTTGTTGCATCACACGTCAAATTGTAATGGAGGCCGCGGGAATTAATTAAAATATCCCTCTCCCACTTAGTAAATTGAAATTGAGGAATTTTAAAGCATACACAACATGCATATAAAACAAATAAGCAATAAATATGGAAAAAACAGAATTTTTCCAACTATTATGGCATTGTCCTCCAATACGCATCCCATCGTGTCGCCACCTCGTCCGCTCCATCTTTTCCCATGCGCAAGTCACCAAAGAGATCCGAGCCGAGATAAACTATTTTAATTTACATCCATCGATCCTATACTCCACGAAGGAGTGTACAAATAATCTAGATCGAAAGTAAACTAAAATGAGCGGCTAAACAATGTCGTATTTAATTACAAAAATTAAATACTAATCTAGCCTCATCAACCCCGAGGATTCAAATAATAAACATACAATCACACACAAAACAATCACAAACAAACAAATAGCCATAATAGTTGGATCTTATGCCTGCAACCAAAAAGTTAGCCTACGCACATCCTACTATTATCCGGCATACTCAATATATGATATGTGCATGAAAGTAACCGAATCCAAAACACACAAAACCGGAAACCGTGGCTCGGATACCACTTGTAGGGGGTTGCTTCGGAGGCTCATTGGCTCCCATGTCCCCGAATTAAAATTTTCACTAATGAAAAAATTAATCCGGATGGGATGAGTTTCCTTAGCACAACCAATTCGTCGTCGTGCTAACAACTTGAGTGATCGCTTGAACAAACTAGTTGTTCAAGCAACACAACTCTTCTAGTTGGTTAGCCGCGGAAGAGACGACGGACAGATCGCCGGTTTTTGTGTTTATCTTTGGGGTCCATGATTATACAAAATATATACAAATGCACACTTGTATAATCAACACATAAAATAACATGCTAAGATCAGAAAATAAAGTTGTAAAACTTTATACCTTACGATCTTCTACCGTATGTCCTATCATCCTCATGGACGACGTGTGGGTGAAGATCCTCCGCGAGTAGAAGCCATCTAGATCACGTTCTTCCCTTCCTTGTCCGCTGCGAACAAAGAGAAGAACCAACAAAACCTTTCCTTTCTAGAACCGGCCACAAAGCAAGGGAATTTGATGCAACCGCCGGCCAAGGAACGAGTGGATGAAGTGTCGGCCACCAATGCAAGGGGAACCGCCGGCCACCTTGGAGGGATATGGATAAATGCCGCCCAACCTTGTATCAATGTTGCCGCCGACCACCTTAGAAAAAAGGGAGGAAGAAGAGAACCGGCCAAGGATGAGAAGAGGGAGAGGGGCGCCGACCAAAACCCTAGGGAGAACAATGATGTTGTCGCCCACTTCTAGCCACCCAAAACCCTAGCTCCTCTAGGGTTTGTTGCCGCCCACTTTAGATGAGCAAAACCCTAATTTCCAATCTCTATCCTTTCCGCCCAACCTAAGCCTTCTATTTATAGAATTGGGCTTAAGCCTTCTTTAATATCCACCGTCGGATCTAGGGATTTTATCTCCACCGTCGGATCTAGGGTTTTATTCCAACCGTCGGATCTAGGGTTTCATCCCAACCGTCGGATCTAGGATTTCATCCCAACCATCGGATCTAGGGTTTCATCCCAACCGTCGGATCTAGGGTTTTATCCCAACCGTCGGATCTAGGGATTTAATCCCAACCGTCGATTCTAGGGTTTCATCATAACCATCGGATCTAGGGATTTAATCCCAACCGTTGGTTCTAGGGTTTCATCCCAACCATCGGATCTAGGGATTTAATCCCAACCGTCGATTCTAGGGTTTCATCCCAACCATCGGATCTAGGGATTTAATCCCAACCGTTGGTTCTAGGGTTTTGTTTTACATTCTTGGATCTAGACTTCATGAGGATTATATTTGGCTACGATAGGGACCATAAGGAGGAGTTGGATCTTGGCCACCCGATGGATCGGAACCACACAAACTTGATCCATCAATGATGTTCCATTCCACTAGAGGATCATCATTGAACTACCTCACCAACCCCCATAAATTAATATGGGCTCCATATATTATTTGTACATTCATCTCCCCATGTTTAAGATATCGAATGTCCATCAATTAATTGATTTACTGACCATCAATTAATTAACATCTAATTCCTCGAGTAGTACCACTCAACCTTATCATCATGTTGACTAAGTCAACCAGCTGGGTTTACATGATGAACCTTATGAGCTCCTCAAGGGGACATCATCAACCTAGTATATAGGACACGATTTCCTCCTATAATCAACGACACACCATGTAAATAATATTATTTCGAAACTTACCGGGCATATTGATTTAATCCATCTAAATCTCACCCTCTGGTAAATCAAAGAAATAAATACTAAGTACATGTGCCCGTTATTATATCAGGATTAAGAGCATGTACAACATAATATCCGAGGTCCAATTCAATTATGTAGTCAACAATTAATTGAATAACCTCTATGTCGGTCCTACTCAATACACCTAAGTGTACTAGTGTAACTCTATGTTCAAGACAAAACAATATCAAGCTACACTACAACCATGCCAATGGTTTGTCCAAAACCATCTTGGTTGTGAGCCTCTACTTATATTTTACAAGGGACTGATAACATGATCTTCTGTGCCACACCAAGCACCATGTTATCTACAATGTAAAATATTAGACAATATGCACACATATATAATAAATATATAAAGTGCAAACAATGATCATGTGATTCTTATTCCAAAATAAAATGTTCATACAAAAAGAGCTAGGCTTTCAGTATACATTCCAACAACCTTGTTTACTTGAAATCGACTGACAATGACTCCTTCGATCACAGCTCAATGCCATACATTAGTCATTAGTCATTAAGTGTGATCGATAACTGAAACTGCTCAATTTCAATTTCAAAAATCGAGTTTTGAAAAAGCATAAGTAATTCTACATATTTTGAAAATTCATGAAAAATCATAGTACATTACTTATAAGAAATACAATGAGTGAAAAATATTTGAAAAATGATTTACCCATAAAATAGTGAGTTTGATACAAAGTTCAAAAATGAGAAAAACTTCATTGTTTTGGGCTCACTTTGTATCAACTCTATCAATGGTGACTTCTATCAAAAGATAGGTTGCACCATGGTTTTTCAAAATAATTTTGAAATAGTTTTAAAACCTTATATTGAACCATGGTCTATGGGCTTTAATGCACATGACTTGTATACAAGTTTTTCTCATGATTTATCCATGGTATAAAAGTGAGTTTTAGTTCATCTAGATGCAAAAACTATGCACCTTAAACTTAACTCATTTCCTAGTATCTCACATGTGTCTAGGGTGTTTGAAAACACACACATGTCAATGTGATGTGAGATGTGAGTTTTGTTCATCCTAAACTAGAGTTTCATACATTTTCTAAGGCAACACTACTTGATTCCCTTATACATGGGACTTCAAGTCATGCTATAGTCCTTGAATCAATTTTATTAATGCATGAATTATCATAGCATAAATGATAACATAAATAAGTATGACCAATGATCATGATGTCATGGCATATGATTAAATTTAAATACATATTACATTAACCTAAGCATGATCATGACATATAAATGATAAAAATAAATATGATGTCATGACATGTTATATGACAAATCAAGCATGGAAAATAAAATATAAAGGTATATAATACCTAAATTTTAATATTAGTTGTCATTTGTTATTATTAAACCCATTTTGCCATATTACTACTAATCCCTCAAGTGTGCCAAAAACCCAAAATGACACACTATGACTTTAAGACATAAATTGTGCCAATTTGATCAATTTATCAAACTTCTTAAATAATATTGACATATCCTAAAATCTTTTAGGATTAAGTTCCAACCTCATTTCCAAGGTACCCATAACCTTGAAAATGAGCTAAGGCGCCACCTTTACCATGGTTAGGTTAACTACCCATCCATTTATACTTGACACACCCTAACCCATTTAGCGTGAATTGATCACGCTCCTAGGAACCCAATATATATTGGAGCTCCTTGGGTTTACTAGGTATTCCTTAGGGATGACCTCCCTAGATACCCTCCTAATGACCCTTCCAAGCTTGGTAGCATTGGTCATTTGGGTCTTACCTAGGTTAACTCTAGAGGTAACTCCCCCTTTGACCTTTTTAGTGGCTTCCTTAGGTTTCCTTGAAACCCTAGCCACTAGACATTTACCTTGTTCAACCTTAGGGATGACTTCCCTATTGACCTTGGTTTTCCTAGACCTAAATTGAGTTCCATATTCGAATGGAACATTGTGATAGGTCTTTTTGGGCTTAAGCTTGCCCTTGGATGGTTCTTGTTTCCCTTTGACTTTGACTCATAGACCCTAGGCTTTGACTATTTGACCCTTTAATTGAATTTTGCATCTTCCTAAGGGGCTTTTCAAGTTTCTCAAGCCTTGACCTCAAGGCTTGGTTCTCTAACTCTAATTTCTCTAATTTGGTGGGCCCATGGTTTCTTTGATCATTTTTGCCCTTCCTAGGCATATGTCTAGATTTATTTGGAGAAAAGCCTAAATGATCTTCAATTTTTCTAATACTTGGCTTAGGTAGAATATTTTTAGGGGCATTAGTCCCAAATTTCTCCTTATTTCTATGATTTACATGTTTAGCCCCTAAACAAAAAAACCTATTTTTAGCATGCTCTTCATGTACAATAGCAAGAGAATTAAGATTATTTCTAGCATGCTTTTTAATATTAAAACTAGAAGGTGCATTACTAAATTTTACCTTAGGGTTTGCTTTTAAAACTCCCTCTACTTCTGATGCTCTTTCTTGGCCCTTCTTGCTCCCCTAGGGGATTGACTCCTATAATGACCCCGTTGTTGGCACTTGAAGCACAACACGTGCTCCTTGCTCTTCTTGATGGGGACACCGACATCCTTAGCATTCGACGCCAATTGAATTTTCTTGAATTTCTTATGACACTTAATCTTGTAGTGTCCTTGTTCGCTACACTCAAAACACATGATATGATTTTTATTATTGATTGATGTGCTTGAGTTACCTAGGTCATTGGTGGTGGCTGGACTTGATTCTTCATCTCTTCCGGAGGTTGAAACCATTTCTTCACCTTGCTCCGGCTTCGGTGGTCTAATATCCTCCCTCTCAATCCTAGAGGTGGAGGCTTCTTCCAATTCTTCCTCTTCCTTGGACATTGATGGCCTTTCAACCTCCAATTCTTCCACCTCTACCGATTTGGATGTCGACTCCTTCTCAACTTTCAACTCCTCACTTTCTTGTGAGGATGAACTTGTTTCTTCGGCCTCCTTCGATTGAGCCGATGAACATTCCTCTTCTTCTTCGTCTTCTTGGACCAGTTGAGGGTTCTCATGGAATCTTTCCACTTGGCTCCATAGCTCCTTGGCATCCATATAATTACCTAACCTACACACAATGTCGTTAGGAATCAAATCAACCAAGAATTTTATTACCTTTGTGTTTTTCTCGAATTTTTGAATTTGTTCCTCGGTCAACTTCTTCATCTTGAGGAATCCTCTCTTTAGCCCTCTTGGATATTGGAATCCTTCCATCAATACGTCCCATTCCTCAAGGTCACTCATCATCAAGAAGTCTTCAATTCTTGCCTTACATTGGTTGAATCCTTCTTGACCATAGAAATTGTACGAAATTGGGGTGTTGACATCTCATCCCAATTTATCTTCGAACTTCATCTTCTTCCTCTAGCGGTGCTCTCTTGGTTGTTAATCCATGAAGAGTGACCTCGCTCTAATACCACTTGTTAGGACCTATGTGCCTACTAGAGGGGGGTGAATAGCGTTGTCATCGTTCGATGGATCTCGAGTGCGTGCTTGCTACAAAACTTGTTATACGCAGCGGAATAGACAATAATAAAAAAAATACAACAAGAACACAAGCACAACACGGCGATATAGCGTTGTTCGAAACCGTACAGTTCCTACTCAACGGATTGGGTTCGAACGAGCCCTAGCGATGCAAAGACCACCACTAATCACAAATACTCCTTCTCGACAACAAGTCAAAGGTAGAGAAATCTCGTACAAGTATTCTTACAACAATAAGAAACAAATACAAGCAAATACAGATAAAATACGCAAAGACAATGTAAAGAAAACTTTACAACTATTGCTTTGGATGCTTGCTTGACGATCGATTGAACCGTGCTTAAAGACCCTGATTTACACCAGCAAATCGCCTCAAAATGCCCAAGAAATTGCTGCCAAAATCTTCCCTTCGAGCTGCCTTTATAATCCGCACTCGAGCTATTTTCGCACTTGGGAATCGACTGTGATAAGGCCCTAGTGGATTGCCAACACTGTTGTTATGAGACAATGGCTTGATCCACACTGGAAAAGTTCTAACGGATCACTTGGCAGTCGATTGCCAATGCCCGTAGCCGATTACCTAGTCGGCTACCGTGCGTTCTATGCTCGCGACCAAACCAACAGTCGACTGTCATACATGACAGTCGACTGCTCCAATGAGCAATCGACTATTAAGGCTTTTTTAGCCCTAAATCGCAGTCGAGCACTAGTCAACTCATAATAGTTGAACTGGTTATAATCCGTCGACTGCTGAGTGTCAACTCATTGCCAAGTGTCAAAAACTTGACCATTCGACCGATGTAAATCCCCTGTCAATCGATAATTTCAAACATGAGGTTTAACCCCAAGTATGGTGCTCCCATACTTGCCAGACTACCCTTAGTCTAGACCTAAGCCTTCTAGCCACCTCTGTTAGCCTCGCACGTATCAGATCCCTCCAAATTATCCAGGACTTATTCATCTATTCAGTAGCTTTCAGGTGCTTCCTTCGGCTATTGTCATGCTAACGGTGACTACATCGCCAAGGTACATTGGGCTTAGGTTGCAAAGACCACGCTTGGACTTTACTTTGCCAACCATTGGACTTATGCTGTCAAGACTCCACCCTTGGACTTTACGCAACCAGTATTTACCTTGGAATTCTCAATTGCCAAGTACCCATGACTTGGACTTTCACCAATAGGACTACACCCTTGGACTTACATGTCCAAGACTACGCTTTTGGACTTTCCAAATGCCAAGACTCAAGCTTGGACTTTCCCTTGCCAAGACCCATGCTTGGACTTTCCATGCCAAGTACTCAAGACTTGGACTTTCCCTTGCCAAGACCCATGCTTGGACTTATCATGCCAAGTACTCAAGACTTGGACTTTTCCTTGACAATCACATTGTCATAGGTTTTGTCGAACATCAAAATATGGCTCGAGTCAAACTTGAGTATGGTCAATCGTGACCTAGGTCAATTGCACCAAGAAAGTAAATAATAGAGTATAGCAAAAATATAAGTTTAAGTCCTACTCTATTACACACATGCCTAATTTATGTCTTAGTAGACTAAATTCGGCTTCGGGTAGAGGTTTGGTAAAAAGTTCTTCTAGGTTTGATTTGAACTCCATGTATTCAAGTTATATGGTTTCGTTAGCTACATGTTCTCAAATAAAGTGGTGTTTAACCTCTATATGCTTGGTCCTAGAGTGGCATATGAGATTCTTGGTCAAGTGAATTGAACTAATGTTGCCTATGTGAATTTTAGTATTGTTAAAGTTTAACTTAAAGTCTTGGAGAGTGTGCTTCATCTAAAGAAGCTGAGCTACACACTCACCCATTGCAATGTATTCGACTTCGGTGGTAGATAAGGCAACACAATGTTGCTTCCTACTGCACTAACCCACTAAACTCGAGCCGAGAAGTTGACAACAACCACTCAAACTCTTTCTATCGAATTTACTACCGACATAATCCGAGTCAGAGTAGCCGATTAGTTTGAACTCAGTAGATCTAGGGTACCAAATACCTATGCTTAGTGTGCCCTTTAGATATCTAAGGATACGCTTAACTAATGTTAGGTGCGACTCCTTGGCACAAGGTTGGAACCTTATGCACATACTTACTATGAATAATATATCAGGTCGACTCGCAGTTAAGTAAAGGAGACTCCCTATTGCGCTCCTATAGTATTTTAGGTCAATTGGTTTTCCTTCTACATCTTCTCCTATATTAACATTTGTTGCCATAGGTGTATTAATTATTTTAGCATTTTGCAACCCAAATCATTTAATTAGCTCCTTAGCCTATTTTTGTTGATGTAGATAGATTCCTTCTTTAGTTTGTTTAATTTGTAATACTAGGAAGAAATTTAATTCTCCTATTAAGTTCATTTCAGATTCACTTTCCATTAGTGAAATGAACTCGTTTAGTAGGATTGAGTTAGTTGTTCCAAATATTATATCATCTACGTAGATTTGGGCTATAAAAATTTCTTTGCCTACGAATTTTACGAAAAAGGTCGGGTCGACTAAGCCTTGGCTAAACCCTTTAGACTTAAGGTATACTGAAAGCCTCTCATACCAAGCTCTAGGAGCTTGTTTTAGTCCATATACGACTTTGTTGAGTTTAAAGACATGGTTGGGTTTGTCTAGGCTTTCGAATCCTGAGGGTTGGCTAACGGACACCTATTCCTTAATAATTCTATTCATGAACGCTGACTTAACATCCATTTAAAATAATTTAAATCCTCAATGTGCAGTGTATGTTAATAACATTCGGATAGATTCTAATCTAGCTACGAGAGCATAGGTCTCATCATAATCTAACCCTTCTACTCAACTAAATCCTTTCGCGACTAACCTTGCTTTGTTTCTAACTACTTCACCTTTGTCATCTAGTTTGTTTTGGAAGACCCACTTTGTTCCAATAATTGATTTATCTTTAGGTGGTGGTACTAATTCCCAAACTTCATTCCTAGTGAATTGAGCTAGATCTTTTTGCATTGCAATAATCCAATCGGGATCAAGAAGAGCTTGTTCAATTGACTTGGGTTTGATTTTCGAAATCAATGAGATTTGACTAAGGTTTCGATATGATGCTCTAGTTCGAACCCCTAGGTTAGGATCAGCTATCACTTGGTCGATAGGATGATTTGATTGTAACCTAGACTAACTTGGGTTAGGGTCACCTATCACTTGGTCGATAGGATGATTTGATTGAATCATAGACTGACTCGGGTTAGGATTAATACTAGACTCGATTTCATGGTCAGAGTCAAGTCTAGTATGAGTCGGTTCGTCAGTTGGTTTTACTACGGGTTTTGTGGGTTCATGTCCTTCATCGAATACTACATTAATGGTTTCCTCAATCTTAAGGGTTTAATTATTGTAGACCCTATAGGTTCTACTCGTAGTTGAGTATCCTAGGAAGATTCCATTGGACGTTTGGATGTGAACTTTCCTAGGTAGTCTTCAGTGTTTAGGATATGTATCTTACATTCAAATACCCTAAAGTATTTAATGTTAGGCACTCTATCATGGAAGGTTTCGTATGAGATCTTAAGGTGCCTCTTGACCAATAGGATTCTATTTTGGACATAACAAGCCATACTAACGGCTTCTGCCCAAAACCTATCGGGTAGTTTATACTCGTTCAACATGGTTCTAGTGGCTTCTGAAGGGAGTTGCTTCAGAGGCTCATTGGCTCCCATGTCCCCGGATTAAAATTTTCACTAATGAAAGAATTAATCCGGATGGGATGAGTTTCCTTAGCACAACCAATTCGTCGTCGTGCTAACAACTTGAGTGATCGCTTGAACAAACTAGTTGTTCAAGCAACACAACTCTTCTAGTTGGTTAGCCACGGAAGGGACGACGGACGGATCACCGGTTTTTGTGTTTGTCTTCGGGGTCCATGATTATACAAAATATATACTAATGCACACTTGTATAATCAACACATAAAAGAACATGCTTAGATCAGAATATAAAGTTGTAAAACTTTTATACCTCACGATCTTCTACCGTATGTCCTATCCTCCTCGTGGACGACGTGTGTGCAAAGATCCTCCACGAGTAGAAGCCTTCTAGATCGCATTCTTCCCTTCCTTTTCGCTGTGAACAAAGAGAAGAACAAAACAAAAATCTCCTCCTTTCTAGAACCGCCACCAAATTAGGAGTGCAACCACGCCAAGGAGCAATGGATGATGCGCCGCCAACTTCAAGAAGAGGTTGCCACGGCCACTTGGAGAATAGGAGGAGGAAGAATGCCCGCCACCAATGGAAGGAGAACCGCCACAAGGAAGAAGGGAGAGGCTTAAGATGGGCGCCGCCAAGTAAGATGGAGGAAGGATGGGCGCTGAATCAACTTGAAGAAGAAGATCGCTACCACCCTAGCTCCAAACCCTAGCCAGCCGCCTCCAACTTCGCCAAACCCTAATTCCAATTCAATCATCACTTTTGCCGCCAACCCTAAGCCATCTATTTATAGATTAGGGCTTAAGCCTCCTTTAATCTCCACCATCGGATCTAGGGATTTAA
The DNA here is from genome assembly GCA_025175895.1 of Wurfbainia villosa. Taxonomy (NCBI): domain Eukaryota; kingdom Viridiplantae; phylum Streptophyta; class Magnoliopsida; order Zingiberales; family Zingiberaceae; genus Wurfbainia; species Wurfbainia villosa. The sequence continues at coordinate 27,095,822 of CM045992.1, read as the reverse complement.
TCTCCACCGCCGGATCTAGGTTTTATCCCAACCGTCGGATCTAGGGTTTCATCCCAACCATCGGATCTAGGATTTATCCCAACCTTCGAATCTAGGGTTTCATCCCAACCGTCGGATCTAGGGTTTTATCCCAACCGTCGGATCTAGGGTTTCATCCCAACCGTCGGATCTAGGATTTCATCCCAACCATCGGATCTAGGGTTTCATCCCAACCGTCGGATCTAGGGTTTCATCCCAACCATCGGATCTAGGATTTATCCCAACCTTCGAATCTAGAGTTTTGTTTTACATCCTTGGATCTAGACTTCATGAGGATTATATTAGGCTACGATAGGGACCATAAGGAGGAGTTGGATCTTGGCCACCCGATGGATCGGAACCACACAAACTTGATCCATCAATGATGTTCCATTCCACTAGAGGATCATCATTGAACTATCTCACCAACCCTCATAAATTAATATGGGCTCCATATATTATTTGTACATTCATCTCCCCGTGTTTAAGATATCGAATGTTCGTCAATTATTTGATTTACTGACCATCAATTAATTAACATCTAATTCCTCGAGTAGTACCACTCAACCTTATCATCATGTTGACTAAGTCAACCAGCTGGGTTCACATGATGAACCTTATGAGCTCCTCAAGGGGACATCTTCAACCTAGTATATACGACACGGTTTCCTCCTATAATCAACGGCACACCATGTAAATAATATTATTTCCCAACTTACCGGGCATATTGATTTAATCCATCTAAATCTCACCCTATGGTAAATCAAAGAAATAAATACTAAGTACATGTGCCCATTATTATATCGGGATTAAGAGCATGTACAACATAATATCTGAGGTCCGATTCAATTATGTAGTCAACAATTAATTGAATCACCTCTATGTCAGTCCTGCTTAATACACCTAAGTGTACTAGTGTAACTCTATGTTCAAGACAAAACAATACCAAGCTACACTACAACCATGCCAATGGTTTGTCCAAAACCATCTTGGTTGTGAGCCTCTACTTATATTTTACAAGGGACTGATAACATGATCTTCTGTGCCACACCAAGCACCATGTTATCTACAATGTAAAATATTAGACAATATGCACACATATATAATAAATATATAAAGTGCAAACAATGATCATGTGATTCTTATTCCAAAATAAAATGTTCATACAAAAAGAGCTAGGCTTTCAGTATACATTCCAATAATCTCCCACTTATACTAAAAGACTATGTCGTCATCACACTGCCATACATCTGATCCCCATGTCCTCCACATGCCTATCAAACGCTTTCGCTGTAAGGGCCTTAGTGAATGGATCCACCAGGTTATCCTCTGATGCAATCTTGGCGACAGCAACTTCTCCTCGCTTTACGATCTCTCGTATAAGGTGGTACTTGCGCTCTATGTGTTTACTCGCCTTATGGGCTCGTGGTTCTGTTGGGTTTTTCCGAGCCGCAAAAACCGCTTTTTGCGTTGCGGAAACCTCGGAAGCCCCGGCCACGGATCCGTGCGAAGATGTATTAAAAACAAAACATGTATGTGCTTACTAAAAACCCTAGATCTACCTTAGATCTAAGAGGTGAGATCATTACCCTCGATGCGACGCCCTTCGCTTATCCCGCTCGTCCAAAAGGTTCGCCGGAACTCGAGAGTGTCAAGTGTACACTCCTCTATCGGTATCCACACAAGCAATAGGTGGAGAAAAGCATCCTAGAGTGTGCTAGCACCCCTTGGACGTTCATGGATAGATGAGGAAGAGAGAGCTTGAGGGAAGAGAGGAGGAAGAAGATGAAGTTACACAACTTAACTTCACATCATCCATAACCCACTATAAGGGGGTTACATGCATGCATGTAACTCCAAGAGCCAATGGCTCTTGGTCTCCCTCATGAGGTGGCACCCCATGATGTGTCCATGATGATGTGGAACATCATCATTGGCCGGCCATGCCAAGTCATCATCATGACATGGCATTTAGTCAAGTCAAACTTGACCTTTCATCTTCCCTCTCAAGTCAAGTCAAACTTGACCTCATATCTCCCATGGTTGATCAAATCCAACCATTTGATTCAAGTCAATTTAATTTAATGAATCTCTATTCATTTAATTTAAATTGATTTGATGAATCAAATCTAAATTAGACTCATTCAACACTTGAATCAACTTGAGTCTAACTCAATTAGTCTAATTTGGATTACTCTTAATCCAATTTGGTTCATCCCATGAACCTAATCCACATGGTTCATCATATGAACCTAATCTCCATCTAATTGCTCTTATGTGTGTGACCCTATAGGTTCTTGTAACGTTGGCAATGTCCCTAAACCGATTTAGGAACATAAGCAATGAGCGGTATCTAGCAACACATCATTGCTACCCAAGTTACAAGAATGTTGAGCTCCAACATCACCTTTGTGACTACTAATTGTGACTCTACAATATGTGACAATGTCCTCTATCCTTGACATCTAGATTGACCAATCGAGGTATAGACCGTGTCATCCTGCGGTACAATCTAAATCTTGAACCCAAGTAGACTCACTCTAATCAAATGAGCTCAATATCTCATATTGACTCATTTGGGCATGGCCATGCACTTCTGTGGTCTCACTCTATCAAGAATATCGATGTCACCCTGTCATATAGGAGGGATAGATCCCATCTACATCACTCACATCCCTCCGCATAATTTATTACATACCCAGTAATCGCCTTTATAGTCCACCCATTTACGGGTGACGTTTGACGAAGCCAAAGTATGCAACTCCTTATGTAGGGAACCATGGTGACTTCAGGTCTAAGGACTAATAGTCATACTAATAGCCACATGAGAAAGTATATGACACTCATATAACGATCCATGATACTTTCTCATGGCGGGTCATTCAGTATATATTCTCCAATATGTGTCAACTTGATATCTCATATCCATGACTTGTGAGATCAAGTCATCGTGTTGACCTACATGCTAGTCTCTACGCATTAACATTGTCCCTGAATGTTAATACTCGACTAGGAATGATTAAGAGTAGTGTTCTCTATATCATCTCATTATCGATTCAACCAATCGATTGATATAGATAAGAACCTACTACTCAAGGACATTATTATATTTAGTTATTTGGCACCAATACAAGTAAATATAATAACCATGCCTTTATAAATAGGAATATGATACAATAAAGTCCATACAATCATCACATGATTGACTCTAGGGCTTTCACTAACAATCTCCCACTAGCACTAGTGTCAATCACCGTAGTATCTAATACCCAATGACCTAGTGTGACCATCATGCTTTTTCTGTGCCAAAGCCTTGGTCAAGGGATCCGCGATGTTAGCCTCTGTGGGTACTCCAAAATCTTCACATCTCCTCTATCGACAATCTCTCGAATGAGATGGAAGCACCGATATATTCGCCTGTTGTAGAATCAATAATCGCGGTCCTCGCTGGAACTCTTCCACCATGCTACTATTCAAGCAAAACACGAACCCCGATCGCGATCTATAATCATCCCGTCAGCTTGAAGCCGCATCACAGAACCCTTACTAGCTCTCATCGCCTCCAAATATCAAGAAATATTCTTTAGTCCTTCTCAAGTACTTAAGAAAATTCTTGACTGCTATCCAGTGACGCTCACCTGGATCTGACTGGTATCTACTCGTCATGCTCAAAGCATACGAGACATCGTGAGAGTATATCATGGCGCATATGATAGATCCTATAGCGTATGCGTAAGGTCTTATCCATGCGGTCTCTCTCCTCTCTAGAAGAGGGACTTTGAGTCTTCAAAGACTCACACCATGTGACATCGGCAGGTCCTTTCTTGGAATTCTCCATGGAAAACCAAGTAATATCGTGTCAATGTATGTACCTGACTTAGGCCAAGCAATCTCTTAGATCTATCTCTATAGATCTTGATGCCTAGAATACAGTCGCTTCACCTAAGTCTTTCATTGAGAAGCACGCCTCGAGCCAAGTCTTCACAGCATCAGAGCGAAGGGATGTCATTCCCAATGAGTAGTATGTCATCCACATACAATAGGAAGACAATTGTGTTCCCATTAACCTCTTGTAGACACAGGTTCATCTTTATTCTTGATGAAATCAAACTGCTTGATCGCATCATCGAATCAAGATTCTAGCTCCGAGAAGCTTGCTTTAGCCCATAAATGGACCTTTGCTTGCATACCTTCCCGATCGTGGATCTACAAAACCTCGTTGTGTCATGTACACATCCTCGAGCAAGTTTCCATTCAAATGCGCGATTTTGACATCCATCCGCCAGATCTCATAATCGTGGTATCGCAATAGCAAGCAAGATCCGAATGGACTTAAACATCGCCATCGGAGAAAAGGTTTCATCATAGTCAATACCATGAATTTGCTTGAAACCTTTAGCCACCAATCGCCCTTATAGGTATGCGTAAGTCCATCCATGTCCTTTTCTCCTAAAGACCCACTTACACCCAATGGGTTTGACCCTTGTGGATCAACCAAAGTCCATACTTGGTTAGTGTACATGGATTCCATCTCGATCTCATGGCCTCTAGCCATTTCTCGAACTGGGCTCATCACAGCCTTCCTGATAGGGAGGTAGGCTCATTCTCAATGAGCATAACGTCATCATGGTCGACAAGAGAAATGAGTATCTCTCAGCCGACGACGCACCCTATCGGACACTGCGAAGAGGTAGGTCTACTTGAATGTGGTTGTTCCACAACTCTTTGTGCAACAACCTCATCACCCACAACACTTTGTGGTTCCTGTTCAACCTCCATCAAGGCCTCAGTGCTATGGTCCTTATCTTGAATTTCTTCAAGATCGAAGGTACTCCCACTAGTTTTTCTAGAAACAAAATCCCTTTCTAGAAAAACCCCAGTCTTTGCCATAAACACTTTGTGCTGACTGGGAATGTAGAAGTAATATCCCTTTGTTTCCTTGGGATATCCAACAAAATAGCACCTATCGGATTTGGGTCCCAGTTTGTCTGAGACTTGACGTCGAACGTAAGCCTCACAACCCCAAATCCTCATAAAAGACATCTTGGGATTTTTCCCTGTCCATATATCGTATGGTGTCTTTACCACAGCCTTGGATGGTACACGGTTAAGGGTAAAGGCTGCTGTGTCCAGAGCATATCCCCAAAAAGATATAGGAAGATCTATGTGACTCATCATAGATCGTACCATATCCAATAGGGTACAATTCCTCCTTTCGGATACACCATTCCACTGTGGTGTTCCAGGAGGAGTGAGTTGGGATAGAATCCCACACTCAGCTAGATAGTCACGAAACTCATGGCTAAGGTATTCACCACCTCGATCTGATCGAAGTATCTTAATACTCTTGCCAAGCTGGTTTTGTACTTCATTCTTGAATTCTTTGAACTTTTCAAAGGATTCAGATTTATGTGTCATAAGATACACATAACCATATCTACTGAAGTCATCAGTAAATGTAATGAAGTACCTGTAACCACCTCTAGCAGCAATATTGAAAGGACCACATACATCACTATGTATAAGTCCTAACAAATCTGTTGCTCTTTCGCTATGTCCACTAAAGGGAGTCTTGGTCATCTTGCCTAAAAGGCAAGACTCGCATGTCTCATATGATTCAAAAACAAATGAGTCTAGCAGCCCATCCTTATGGAGCTGAGATAAGCGACTCTCATTTATGTGACCTAAGCGACAATGCCAGAGATAGGTTTGGTTCAACTCATTTGACTTGAACCTCTTTGTACTTATGTTATAGATAGGGCTCTCTAAGTCTAGAAAGTAGAGTCCGTTCATTAGAGGTGCACTACAATAGAACATATCATTTAAATAAACTGAACAACATTTGTTCTTTATTATAAATGAAAATCCTTTCTTGTCCAAACAAGAAACTGAAATGATGTTCTTAGTTAAGGCGCACATAACAACATTCATCTAATTCTAGTACAAGCCGAGGGCGTAGATAGATCATAAGTTCCTACAAAGAAGAAAGAACCCTTGCTCCATTGCCTACTCAGAGGTCCACCTCGCCTTTGTCAATGCCCTTGCTATTTCTCACCGCACATTGGTACAAATGTGAGATGCACATCCCAGATCTAATACCCATGATGAAGAAATAGATAGATTGACTTCTATAACATTTATACCAAGTAGAAGTCTCACTTCTCTTCTTCTTAAGATCTTCCAGTATGCCTTGCGCTTACGCTGTCCTCGCTTCCTTGCAGAAGCAAGCCCTTCCTTGGCTACCCCTCCTTTGGGTTTAAATTTCTGCCTTTGCCCTTGGCTTGGGACTTTCCTTACCTTTAGGCTTGCCCTTGCCTTTCTTCTTCTCGCACCATCAAAATGGTGTCGATTTTCCTTCTTAAGGTTAAGCTCTGCAGTTCTCAACATGCTGAGCATTTCAGGCAATGGCTTATCAATTTCATTCATGTTATAATTCATGACAAATTGATTGAAGGCTTGTGGCAAAGATTGCAAGATTAGGTCAGTGGCCAGCTCTTGGCCAAGTGGGAATCCCAGCCTTTGTAGGTTTTCTACGTACCCAATCATCTTGAGTACATATGTACCTACGGGAGTCCCTTCTTGCATTTTGGACCCAAATAATGCCTTAGAAACTTCATATCTCTCATGCCTTGCTTGTCCTTGATATAGTTGACGAAGATGTCCAACCATATCATAAGCATTCATGAACTCGTGTTGCTTCTGAAGCTCAGAGTTCATGGTCGCGAGCATTAGACATGACACATCTAATGCATCATCTTGATGCTTCTTGCTCAAGGTGCCACAATGTATGACTTGGGTGAGAAAATTTCCTTCACTTCCATTGAGCTTGTCCTTCTCAAGGACAGATCGCAGAGAGAGAGTGTTCGTGTTTGTCGACATAGTTATCTACAACATACAATGCAGAGAATTAATATCATATTCCTTTTATCATTTAATTAGGCCTTTAATCAAATGATGCTCCCACTAAATTATAGGAATTTTGTAGAATCGAGTTATGGATGTGGTCAAACCACTTTTACTAGATTCATACAAACTAGCTATAATTCTTGCGGGACAAGATCCACATCATACTAAGCCTTGAGTTAGCTTTGGCTAAATCGCCCAAGACTTAGTACGATCGGTGGGTAACACATTACCGATTACATCTCTATGCAACTCTTGTTTATAGGATTAAGACCCACATTTACAAAAGACCTTGAGTTAGCTTTGGCTAAATCGCCCAAGATTTAGTGTAAATGCGATCTTAACCTATCTTTCCAACGATTGGAATATGCCTATAGTTCTACTCGATCCAATTGAGTTAACTAGTTTTGCTCAATCTAATTGAGCTTACTCTAACCCGAGTTGTGATAGGCGGGACCAAGATTGTCCCTCCGCACCCTACCAAGATAATATGCGTTGCTCTTCTTTGGCAGATTCAACAACAACAAATGATCGAGGTAGTGATGGGTATCAAGGCTCGGTAGGCATTTTCGAGTTGATTCGATTATGATCTAATCTAATCGTAATGTGTATCTTATATGCATTTAGGCCTTCATTATCCTATATTAGCATGCATCATATACATACATTAATTATTCTAGCATGCATCATATACATACAAGAAAATTAACCTAGCATGCATCATATACATACATTAATTATTCTACTAGCATGCATCACATACATACAAGCAAAAATCAATTATATATATATATATATATATATCAACATATATATATATATAATTAAATGTGATATAGTCATGGCCCTACTACGATCTTCTCAAGCCAATGAGAAGATCGGACGTCAACCTAAGGCTAGCGGCTTCTCCAAGCGCTTCCTTTGACCGCCATGTGTCGTCCGTCACCCTTCTCGTAAGCTCGTCTTCAAGTGGACTTTCCACCGCTCCATTTTGTACATTACAAATATGAAACTTGAGTTACATCTGAGTCTAAAACTATTTACAACTAGAATATTAAAAGAATAGGTGCGACGCAGTCGCAAACACTTTACAACACGCACAACCACAAAAAGCACGCAGTCGATTATGAATTACAACACACTTAATCCAATCCAATTGGGTTATTGGGCCATGACAATCACAGAATTATACATAATTCTAAATTATGTATTTTTACAGAAATTTCTATAATTTTTCCTAATTTATTTCAAATTTATGAGTCAACCTCCGTAACGGTCCCGCTTAAGCGGTTTCGCGATCAAGGACATGGCCCTTTCGGGATAGGGCAGCGCTCTACTGCAAAAAATAAACTTCGCGAGTATCCTACATGATCTTACAGTGACTTAAGTCGCTGTCCCAAAAACCTAAAGCGAGAACTCACGATTCGAGAGTTTTTCTCGATGGTTGAAGCCTACGAGTGTCCCAACACTCGTTGCTTCGACTCTACGAGAAAAATACCCAAAAATTCTATAAAATAAGAAAATTTACAGAAACATATAAATCTGTAATTTTTATATCTAATATAAAAACTACAAAAACGAAACACATACATGCTTCGCACGTGGCTCTGATACCACTGTTGGGTTTTTCCGAGCCGCAAAAACCGCTTTTTGCGTTGCGGAAACCTCGGAAGCCCCGGCCACGGATCCGTGCGAAGATGTATTAAAAACAAAACATGTATGTGCTTACTAAAAACCCTAGATCTACCTTAGATCTAAGAGGTGAGATCATTACCCTCGATGCGACGCTTCGCTTATCCCGCCGTCCAAAAGGTTCGCCGGAACTCGAGAGTGTCAAGTGTACACTCCTCTATCGGTATCCACACAAGCAATAGGTGGAGAAAAGCATCCTAGAGTGTGCTAGCACCCCTTGGACGTTCATGGATAGATGAGGAAGAGAGAGCTTGAGGGAAGAGAGGAGGAAGAAGATGAAGTTACACAACTTAACTTCACATCATCCATAACCCACTATAAGGGGGTTACATGCATGCATGTAACTCCAAGAGCCAATGGCTCTTGGTCTCCCTCATGAGGTGGCACCCCATGATGTGTCCATGATTATGTGGAACATCATCATTGGCCGGCCATGCCAAGTCATCATCATGACATGGCATTTAGTCAAGTCAAACTTGACCTTTCATCTTCCCTCTCAAGTCAAGTCAAACTTGACCTCATATCTCCCATGGTTGATCAAATCCAACCATTTGATTCAAGTCAATTTAATTTAATGAATCTCTATTCATTTAATTTAAATTGATTTGATGAATCAAATCTAAATTAGACTCATTCAACACTTGAATCAACTTGAGTCTAACTCAATTAGTCTAATTTGGATTACTCTTAATCCAATTTGGTTCATCCCATGAAGCTAATCCTCATGGTTCATCATATGAACCTAATCTCCATCTAATTGCCCTTATGTGTGTGACCCTATAGGTTCTTGTAACGTTGGCAATGTCCCTAAACCGATTTAGGAACATAAGCAATGAGCGGTATCTAGCAACACATCATTGCTACCCAAGTTACAAGAATGTTGAGCTCCAACATCACCTTTGTGACTAATAATTGTGACTCACAATATGTGACAATGTCCTCTATCCTTGACATCTAGATTGACCAATCGAGGCATAGACCGTGTCATCCTCGGTACAATCTAAATCTTGAACCCCAAGTAGACTCACTCTAATCAAATGAGCTCAATATCTCATATTGACTCATTTGGGCATGGCCATGCACTTCGTGGTCTCACTCTATCAAGAATATCGATGTCACCCCTGTCATATAGGAGGGATAGATCCCATCTACATCACTCACATCCCTCCGCATAATTTATTACATACCCAGTAATCGCCTTTATAGTCCACCCATTTACGGGTGACGTTTGACGAAGCCAAAGTATGCAACTCCTTATGTAGGGAACCATGGTGACTTCAGGTCTAAGGACTAATAGTCATACTAATAGCCACATGAGAAAGTATATGACACTCATATAACGATCCATGATACTTTCTCATGGCGGGTCATTCAGTATACATTCTCTAATGCATACCCATGTGTCAACTTGATATCTCATATCCATGACTTGTGAGATCAAGTCATCTTGTTGACCTACATGCTAGTCTCTACGCATTAACATTGTCCCTGAATGTTAATACTCGACTAGGAATGATTAAGAGTAGTGTTCTCTATATCATCTCATTATCGATTCAACCAATCGATTTATATAGATAAGAACCTACTACTCAAGGACATTATTATATTTAGTTATTTGGCACCAATACAAGTAAATATAATAACCATGCCTTTATAAATAGGAATATGATACAATAAAGTCCATACAATAATCATCACATGATTGACTCTAGGGCTTTCACTAACAATCTCCCACTAGCACTAGTGTCAATCACCGTAGTATCTAATACCCAATGACCTAGTGTGACCATCATGCTTTTTCTGTGCCAAAGCCTTGGTCAAGGGATCTGCGATGTTAGCCTCTGTGGGTACTCTACAAATCTTCACATCTCCTCTATCGACAATCTCTCGAATGAGATGGAAGCACCGATATATTCGGCCTCTGTTGTAGAATCAATAACTGTGTCCTGCTTGGAACTCTTCCAGCTCACAGTGCTACTATTCAAGCAAAACACGAACCCTGACTGCGATCTATAATCATCCTGGTCAGTTTGGAAGCTGGCATCGCTGTAACCCTTTACAGCTAGCTCCTCATCGCCTCCAAATATCAAGAAATATTCTTTAGTCCTTCTCAAGTACTTAAGAAAATTCTTGACTGCTATCCAGTGACGCTCACCTGGATCTGACTGGTATCTACTCGTCATGCTCAAAGCATACGAGACATCAGGACGAGTATATATCATGGCGTACATGATAGATCCTATAGCAGATGCGTAAGGGGTCTTATCCATGCGGTCTCTCTCCTCTCTAGAAGAGGGACTTTGAGTCTTCGAAAGACTCACACCATGTGACATCGGCAGAAGTCCTTTCTTGGAATTCTCCATAGCAAACCGAAGTAATATCGTGTCAATGTATGTACTCTGACTTAGGCCAAGCAATCTCTTAGATCTATCTCTATAGATCTTGATGCCTAGAATACAGGCTGCTTCACCTAAGTCTTTCATTGAGAAGCATGTCCCGAGCCAAGTCTTCACAGACTGTAGCGAAGGGATGTCATTCCCAATGAGCAGTATGTCATCCACATACAATATGAGGAAGACAATTGTGTTCCCATTAACCCTCTTGTAGACACAGGGTTCATCTTTATTCTTGATGAAATCAAACTGTTTGATCGCATCATCGAATCGAAGATTCTAGCTCCGAGAAGCTTGCTTTAGCCCATAAATGGACCTTTGCAGCTTGCATACCTTCCCAGTATGCTGTGGATCTACAAAACCCTCAGGTTGTGTCATGTACACATCCTCGAGCAAGTTTCCATTCAGAAACGCGATTTTGACATCCATCTGCCAGATCTCATAATCGTGGTATGCTGCAATAGCAAGCAAGATCCGAATGGACTTAAACATCGCCACTGGAGAAAAGGTTTCATCATAGTCAATACCATGAATTTGCTTGAAACCTTTAGCCACCAATCGGCCCTTATAGGTATGCGCAAGTCCATCCATGTCAGTCTTTCTCCTAAAGACCCAGTTACACCCAATGGGTTTGACCCCTTCAGGTGGATCAACCAAAGTCCATACTTGGTTAGTGTACATGGATTCTATCTCGGATCTCATGGCGTCTAGCCATTTCTCAGAATCTGGGCTCATCACAGCTTCCTGATAGGAGGTAGGCTCATTCTCAATGAGCATAACGTCATCATGGTCAGACAAGGGAAATGAGTATCTCTCAGGCTGACGACGTACCCTATCAGACCTGCGAAGAGGTAGGTCTACTTGAACAGGTGGTTGTTCCACAACTCTTTGTACAACAACCTCATCACCCACAACACTTTGTGGTTCCTGTTCAACCTCCATCAAGGCCTCAGTGCTATGGTCCTTATCTTGAATTTCTTCAAGATCGAAGGTACTCCCACTAGTTTTTCTAGAAACAAAATCCCTTTCTAGAAAAACCCCAGTCTTTGCCATAAACACTTTGTGCTGACTGGGAATGTAGAAGTAATATCCCTTTGTTTCCTTGGGATATCCAACAAAATAGCACCTATCGGATTTGGGTCCCAGTTTGTCTGAGACTTGACGTCGAACGTAAGCCTCACAACCCCAAATCCTCATAAAAGACATCTTGGGATTTTTCCCTGTCCATATCGTATATGGTGTCTTTACCACAACCTTGGATGGTACACGGTTAAGGGTAAAGGCTGCTGTGTCCAGAGCATATCCCCAAAAAGATATAGGAAGATCTATGTGACTCATCATAGATCGTACCATATCCAATAGGGTACAATTCCTCCTTTCGGATACACCATTCCACTGTGGTGTTCCAGGAGGAGTGAGTTGGGATAGAATCCCACACTCAGCTAGATAGTCACGAAACTCATGGCTAAGGTATTCACCACCTCGATCTGATCGAAGTATCTTAATACTCTTGCCAAGCTGGTTTTGTACTTCATTCTTGAATTCTTTGAACTTTTCAAATGATTCAGATTTATGTGTCATAAGATACACATAACCATATCTACTGAAGTCATCAGTAAATGTAATGAAGTACCTGTAACCACCTCTAGCAGCAACATTGAAAGGTCCACATACATCACTATGTATAAGTCCTAACAAATCTGTTGCTCTTTCGCTATGTCCACTAAAGGGAGTCTTGGTCATCTTGCCTAAAAGGCAAGACTCGCATGTCTCATATGATTCAAAAACAAATGAGTCTAGCAGCCCATCCTTATGGAGCTGAGATAAGCGACTCTCATTTATGTGACCTAAGCGACAATGCCAGAGATAGGTTTGGTTCAACTCATTTGACTTGAACCTCTTGGTACTTATGTTATAGATAGGGCTCTCTAAGTCTAGAAAGTAGAGTCCGCATTAGAGGTGCACTACATAGAACATATCATTTAAATAAACTGAACAACATTTGTTCTTTATTATAAATGAAAATCCTTTCTTGTCCAAACAAGAAACCAAATGATGTTCTTAGTTAAAGCGTGCACATAACAACATTCATCTAATTCTAGTACAAGCCCGAGGGCAGTAGATAGATCATAAGTTCCTACAAAGAAGCGAAACCCTTGCTCCATTGCCTACTCCTAGGTCCATCTCGCCCTTTGTCACGGCCCTGCTATTTCTCTGCCCTTGCACATTGGTACATTTGTGAGATGCACATCCGGTATCTAATACCCATGATGAAGAAATAGATGATTGACTTCTATAACATTTATACCAAGTAGAAGTCTCACTTCTCTTCTTCTTAAGATCTTCTGCGATTCGCTTTGTGTCCTGCTTCCTTGCAGAAGAAGCAAGCCCCTTCCTTGGCTACCCCTCCTTTGGGTTTAAATTCTTTGCCTTTGCCCTTGGCTTGGGACTTTCCCTTACCTTTAGGCTTGCCCTTGCCTTTCTTCTTCTGCACCATCAAAATGGTGTCAGATTTACCCTTCTTAAGGTTAAGCTCTGTAGTTCTCAACATGCTGAGCATCTCAGGCAATTTATCAATTTCATTCATGTTATAATTCATGACAAATTGATTGAAGGCTTGTGGCAAAGATTGCAAGATTAGGTCAGTGGCCAGCTCTTGGCCAAGTGGGAATCCCAGCCTTTGTAGGTTTTCTACGTACCCAATCATCTTGAGTACATATGTACCTACGGGAGTCCCTTCTTGCATTTTGGACCCAAATAATGCCTTAGAGACTTCATATCTCTCATGCCTAGCTTGTCCTTGATATAGTTGACGAAGATGTCCAACCATATCATAAGCATTCATGAACTCGTGTTGCTTCTGAAGCTCAGAGTTCATGGTCGCGAGCATTAGACATGACACATCTAATGCATCATCTTGATGCTTCTTGTAAGCATCTTTGTCAGCTCGCAAGGCATTGACAGGAGGTGCCTCCGGAATGGGCTGCTCCAGGACGTACAACTTCCTTTCTTGGGTGAGAATACTCTCAAGTTCTGCATCACCCAGGAAATTTGCTCCATTGAGCTTGTCCTTCTCAAGGACAGAACGCAGAGAGAGAGTGTTCGTGTTTGTCGACATAGTTATCTACAACATACAATGCAGAGAATTAATATCATATTCCTTTTATCATTTAATTAGGCCTTTAATCAAATGATGCTCCCACTAAATTATAGGAATTTTGTAGAATCGAGTTATGGATGTGGTCAAACCACTTTTACTAGATTCATACAAACTAGCTATAATTCTTACGGAACAAGATCCACATCATACTAAGCCTTGAGTTAGCTTTGGCTAAATCGCCCAAGACTTAGTACGATCGGTGGGTAACACATTACCGATTACATCTCTATGCAACTCTTGTTTATAGGATTAAGACCCACATTTACAAAAGACCTTGAGTTAGCTTTGGCTAAATCGCCCAAGATTTAGTGTAAATGCGATCTTAACCTATCTTTCCAACGATTGGAATATGCCTATAGTTCTACTCGATCCAATTGAGTTAACTAGTTTTGCTCAATCTAATTGAGCTTACTCTAACCCGAGTTGTGATAGGCGGGACCAAGATTGTCCCTCCGCACCCTACCAAGATAATATGCGTTGCTCTTCTTTGGCAGATTCAACAACAACAAATGATCGAGGTAGTGATGGGTATCAAGGCTCGGTAGGCATTTTCGAGTTGATTCGATTATGATCTAATCTAATCGTAATGTGTATCTTATATGCATTTAGGCCTTCATTATCCTATATTAGCATGCATCATATACATACATTAATTATTCTAGCATGCATCATATACATACAAGAAAATTAACCTAGCATGCATCATATACATACATTAATTATTCTACTAGCATGCATCACATACATACAAGCAAAAATCAATTATATATATATATATATATATCAACATATATATATATATAATTAAATGTGATATAGTCATGGCCCTACTACGATCTTCTCAAGCCAATGAGAAGATCGGACGGTCTACCTAAGGCTAGCAGCTTCTCCAAGCGCTTCCTTTGACCGCCATGTGTCGTCGTCACCCTTCTCGTAAGCTCGTCTTCAAGTGGACTTTCCACCGCTCCATTTTTGTACATTACAAATACGAAACTCGAGTTACATTCGAGTCTAAAACTATTTACAACTAGAATATTAAAAGAATAGGTGCGACGCGCAGGTCGCAAACACTTTACAACACGCACAACCACAAAACGGCACGCAGGCCGTATTATGAATTACAACACACTTAATCCAATCCAATTGGGTTATTGGGCCATGACAATCACAGAATTATACATAATTCTAAATTATGTATTTTTACAGAAATTTCTATAATTTTTCCTAATTTATTTCGAATTTATGAGTCAACTCTCCGTAACGGTCCCGCTAAGCGGTTTCCGGGCGCGATCGCGGGACATGGCCCCTTTTGGGGATAGGGGCAGCGCCCCTACTCGCAAAATAAACTTCGCGAGTATCCCTACAATGATCTTACAGTGACTTAAGTCGCTGTCCCAAAAACCTAAAGCGAGAACTCGCCGATTCGGAGAGTTTTTCTCGATGGTTGAAGCCTACGAGTGTCCCAACACTCGTTGCTTCGACTCTACGAGAAAAATACCCAAAAATTCTATAAAATAAGAAAATTTACAGAAACATATAAATCTGTAATTTTTATATCTAATATAAAAACTACAAAAACGAAACACATACATGCTTCGCACGTGGCTCTGATACCACTGTTGGGTTTTTCCGAGCCGCAAAAACCGCTTTTTGCGTTGCGGAAACCTCGGAAGCCCCGGCCACGGATCCGTGCGAAGATGTATTAAAAACAAAACATGTATGTGCTTACTAAAAACCCTAGATCTACCTTAGATCTAAGAGGTGAGATCATTACCCTCGATGCGACGCCCTTCGCTTATCCCGCTCGTCCAAAAGGTTCGCCGGAACTCGAGAGTGTCAAGTGTACACTCCTCTATCGGTATCCACACAAGCAATAGGTGGAGAAAAGCATCCTAGAGTGTGCTAGCACCCCTTGGACGTTCATGGATAGATGAGGAAGAGAGAGCTTGAGGGAAGAGAGGAGGAAGAAGATGAAGTTACACAACTTAACTTCACATCATCCATAACCCACTATAAGGGGGTTACATGCATGCATGTAACTCCAAGAGCCAATGGCTCTTGGTCTCCCTCATGAGGTGGCACCCCATGATGTGTCCATGATGATGTGGAACATCATCATTGGCCGGCCATGCCAAGTCATCATCATGACATGGCATTTAGTCAAGTCAAACTTGACCTTTCATCTTCCCTCTCAAGTCAAGTCAAACTTGACCTCATATCTCCCATGGTTGATCAAATCCAACCATTTGATTCAAGTCAATTTAATTTAATGAATCTCTATTCATTTAATTTAAATTGATTTGATGAATCAAATCTAAATTAGACTCATTCAACACTTGAATCAACTTGAGTCTAACTCAATTAGTCTAATTTGGATTACTCTTAATCCAATTTGGTTCATCCCATGAAGCTAATCCTCATGGTTCATCATATGAACCAAATCTCCATCTAATTGCCCTTATGTGTGTGACCCTATAGGTTCTTGTAACGTTGGCAATGTCCCTAAACCGATTTAGGAACATAAGCAATGAGCGGTATCTAGCAACACATCATTGCTACCCAAGTTACAAGAATGTTGAGCTCCAACATCACCTTTGTGACTAATAATTGTGACTCTCACAATATGTGACAATGTCCCTCTATCCTTGACATCTAGATTGACCAATCGAGGCATAGACCGTGTCATCCTCGGTACAATCTAAATCTTGAACCCCAAGTAGACTCACTCTAATCAAATGAGCTCAATATCTCATATTGACTCATTTGGGCATGGCCATGCACTTCGTGGTCTCACTCTATCAAGAATATCGATGTCACCCTGTCATATAGGAGGGATAGATCCCATCTACATCACTCACATCCCTCCGCATAATTTATTACATACCCGATGAATCGCTTTATAGTCCACCCATTTACGGGTGACGCTTGACGGCCAAAGTATGCAACTCCTTATGTAGGGAACCATGGTGACTTCAGGTCTAAGGACTAATAGTCATACTAATAGCCACATGAGAAAGTATATGACACTCATATAACGATCCATGATACTTTCTCATGGCGGGTCATTCAGTATACATTCTCCAATGCATACCCATGTGTCAACTTGATATCTCATATCCATGACTTGTGAGATCAAGTCATCTTGTTGACCTACATGCTAGTCTCTACGCATTAACATTGTCCCTGAATGTTAATACTGTTACGTATTGCTAGGCTTTCGGTATATCATTCGCCCAATCTCACTTATACTAAAGCGCTTTATGTTATAGATAAGAACCTACTACTCAAGGACATTATTATATTTAGTTATTTGGCACCAATACAAGTAAATATAATAACCATGCCTTTATAAATAGGAATATGATACAATAAAGTCCATACAATAATCATCACATGATTGACTCTAGGGCTTTCACTAACAGGTTCCTTCGAGTTTGCAACTGCACCACTGTTATCACAATAAATTGTGATAGTTCTGGGTAAACCAGGAATCACATCCAAGTCCATCAAGAAGTTCCTGAGCCATACATCTTCCTTGGCTGCCTCAGAGGCTGCCACATACTCAGCTTCCATGGTAGAGTCCGCCACACATTTTTGCTTGACACTCCTCCATACTATGGCTCCACCTCCAAAAGTAAACACAACCCCGAGGTAGATTTACTCTTGTCCCTATCTGATTGGAAATCCGAATCCGTGTAACCCACAGGGACTAATTGATCTGCCCGGTAAACCAGTATATAATCCCTAGTCTTTCTCAGGTACTTTAATATATGCTTTACCGAAGTCCAATGTCCCTGTCCAGGATTACTCTAATATCTACTAACCATGCCCACAATAAAGCAGATATCCGGTCTCGTATATAGCATAGCATACATGAGGCTTCCTACTGCCGAAGCATAAGGAACCGCCTTCATGTCCTCTATCTCCTTTGATGTTTTGGGACACATCTCTTTAGATAAAGGAACTCCATGCCTAAAAGGTAGAAAACCTTTCTTGGAGTTCTGCATGCTAAAACGAGCAAGGATAGTGTCAATGTATGAAGCTTGAGATAAGCACAACATCCTTTTCTTGCGATCCCTTATAACTTTGATCCCAAGGATGTGTGCCACTTCTCCCAAGTCCTTCATGTCAAACTATTTGGACAACCATACCCTTACATCTGATAACACTTTGATATTGTTGCCAACTAACAAAATGTCATCTACGTATAGTACAAGAAACACCACTACGTTTTCGTCACATCTCTTGTATACACAAGGCTCATCCGGACTTTGAATAAATCCATATGACTGGATTACCTCATCAAAGTGGATGTTCCAAGATCTAGAAGCTTGCTTCAATCCATAAATGGACCGATTAAGCTTACATACAAGATGCTCTTTGCCTTTAGCAATGAATCCCTCTGGTTGCCGCATATAGATGTTCTCCTCAAGACTTCCGTTAAGGAAAGCTATCTTGACATCCATCTGCCAAATCTCATAATCCATATGAGTAGCTATAGATAAGAGAATCTGGATAGACTTAAGCATAACTACCGGTGAAAAGTTCTCCTCATAATCGATACCCTCTTTCTGAGTATACCCTTTCGCAACAAGCCTAGCTTTGAAGGTCTCAACCTTCCCGTCCACTCCTCTCTTTCTCTTGTAGATCCACTTGCATCCAATGGCTTTTACACCATCGGGTGGCTCTACTAGCTCCCAGACTTGATTAGAATCCATAGATTCTATCTCTGAATTCATCGCTCTTTGCCAAGATACTGCATCTCTATCTTGGAGTGCCTCGTCATATGACCAGGGATCAGGTTCATGTTCACCAGGGACTAAGTCCGAAGACTCTCCCAAAAACATGAATCTCTCGGATTGTCTAACAACCCTCCCACTACGACGAGGTGCCTCCTGTGTATGCTCTATGACACGCGGTGAAGTGACTTGTGGTATCTCCTCTTGTACCGGTGGTACTGAAGTCGGGACTTCCCCTGTTAACTCCTCAAGAACAATCCTACTCGTGGGCTTGTGGTTCATCACATAGTCCTCCGCTAGAAATCTGGCATTCGTACTCACGATCACCTTCTGATCTCTAGGACTATAGAATAAACCACCCTTCGTTCCCTTAGGGTAGCCAACAAACAAGCGTACTTCTATACGAGATTTCAACTTACCAGCATCTCCCTTCAGCACATGTGCTGGACTACCCCAAATCCGAATATGTTTTAGAATAGGCTTTCGCCCAGTCCACAACTCTGTGGGAGTAGAGGGTACTGACTTAGATAGAACCAAGTTTAGAATGTGTACTGCTGTTTCCATAGCAAACCCCCAGAACGAATCAGGTAACTCAGAATAACTCATTATAGATCTAACCATCTCCATGAGAGCCAGGTGCGGACAATTGGGATTGAATCCCAACCTCTGATAAGTAACTCTTAAACTCTCCCAAGAGGTACTCACCACCACGATCAGATCGTAATGTCTTGATACTTTTACCTTCACGGTTCTCCACATCAGCCTTGAATTCTTTGAACCTGTCAAAGCATTCAGACTTATGGCGCATCAAGTAAATGTATCCATATCTTGAATAATCATCTATAAAAGAGACGAAATATTCAAAACCACCTCTTGCCTAGATAGACATAGGACTGCACAAATCAGAATGAACCAATTCTAACACATATTTGGCTATATACCCCTTGGCCTTGAAAGGCCTCTTGGTCATTTTACCTTCCAAGCAAGATTCGTAGGTTGGGAGATCCTCCACCACTAATGAACCTAAAGGTCCATCAGCTATCAACCTTTGAATTCTGCTTAGGTTAATATGACCAAGCCTTAGATGCCAAAGATATGTTTTGTTCATTTGCGAAGGTTCTTTTCTCTTCTTAGACTTAGAAGATGAGTTATTGATTTCTATATGCATCGTGGGAGTTTTCGGTTCAAGAGTATATAAATTGCCAACCAATGTACCAGAATAGATAATCTCCCTATTCCTTTTTATAACCACTTTGTCATTAAAAGAAACAGAATATCCATCCATAAACAATTTAGAAACTGAAATTAAATTCTTTCTAAAAGTACGTACATAAAGACAATTTCTCAAAACCAAAACTTTATTCCTATCAAAAGATAAATAAACGTCTCCAACTGTAATAGCCGCCACCTTTGAAGCATTGCCCATGAAGACGGTAATCTCTCCCTCAGCTAGTCGTCGGGTTTCCTGGAACCCCTGCAAAGTATTGCAGACATGATCAGTCGATCCTGTATCTACACACCAGACACTGGTAGATAACACCGCTAAACATGTTTCAACAACTAAACAAGAAGATATACCTTTGTTCTTTCGGCAAGGACAGTCCGCCTTCCAATGTCCAGTCTGCTTGCAAGTGAAGCACTTGTCTTTCAGCTTCTTCACTCCTGCCTGAGGTCCCACTGCCACTTTCTTCGCTCCACCTTGCTTCTTCTTCTTCTTACCTTTCGGTTTAGAGGAAAAAACCTTCTGAGGGACCATGGCTTGAGTGTTTTGACGAAAAAGCCCCTCTGCCGCCTGGAGTTCTGTCAGAAGCTCCGCCAACGAATACAACCTCTTGTTCATGTTGTAATTGAGGCGGAACTGCTCAAAACTCCTAGGCAGAGACTGGAGAATGATATCGATCTGGGTTTCCCCATCGATCTCAGCTCCGAGGACTTCCATCTCATTAAGATGAGCCATCATCTTGAGAACATGATCCCTAACGGGTGTTCCCTCGATGATGGTGGTCGTCATCAAATTTCTCATCGCCTCCTGTCTAGCCGCCCTACTCTGATGTCCGAAAAGTTCCTTGAGATTGAACATCATGTCATAAGCTGGGGCCATGGCCTGATGCTGATGTTGCAGCACATTTGACATAGATGCAAAAATGTAACCCCGCACCATCTCATCTGCCTTGACCCATTTCTTATAACGTTCTTTCTCCTTTTCATCAGAGTCATCGATGGGCTTAGGAGGACAGACCTCGAAGAGTACAAATTTATACTCCTCCGCAGTTAAGACAATATCCAGATTTCTTTTCCAATCAATATAGTTTGGTCCAGTAAGTTTATTTTCTTTTAATATCACAGCAAGTTGGTTGAAAGCCATTTGAAAAACCTAAGAATCACAATGATCAAAATATTAGATTTCAAATATTATTGATTCCTCAAAACAATAAAATTTCGAAATCAACCAACACCTCAAAACACCGAGAATATCGCATGCCACGATAGTGTGGACGTATATGAATTCTACATTTGTAAGAGGAGGTTTTATCCATTAATTTTATTATCTTGTCAACCTTACTTTTTGACAAATAAAATTAATAGTTGGTTCCTCTTTAGCCCTACAAATAAAAGCAGTGACTCCGATGGGAAGGATACTTTTATTTGGATCTAAGTGTGCACCATTACACGATACTAAGGGAATTATTTCGGATTATGTGCCTTACCGAAGGGGAAGTACACACGCTCCTAAATAATTTCCTATAACCATTATTTGACCTAGTGATCCGCAAACAAACCCATCCGATGGGGAGGAAGGCACTCAGAGCCAACGCGCAAGTTTATTGCATCACACGTCAAATTGTAATGGAGGCCACGGGAAATAATTAAAATATCCCTCTCCCACTTAGTAAATTGAAATTGAGGAATTTTAAAGCATACACATCATGCATATAAAACAAATAAGCAATAAATATGGAAAAAAATAGAATTTTTCCAACTATTATGGCAT
Source organism: Wurfbainia villosa (assembly GCA_025175895.1). Taxonomy (NCBI): domain Eukaryota; kingdom Viridiplantae; phylum Streptophyta; class Magnoliopsida; order Zingiberales; family Zingiberaceae; genus Wurfbainia; species Wurfbainia villosa. The sequence continues at coordinate 27,073,925 of CM045992.1, read as the reverse complement.
TGTCCACCAATACACATCCCATCGTGTCGCCACCTCGTCCGCTCCATCTTTTCCCGTGCGCAAGTCACCAAAGAGATCCGAGCCGAGATAAACTATTTTAATTTACATCCATCGATCCTATACTCCACGAAGGAGTGTTCAAATAATCTAGATTGAAAGTAAACTAAAATGAGCGCCTAAACAATGCCGTATTTAATTATAAAAATTAAATACTAATCTAGCCTCGTCAACCCCGAGGATTCAAATAATATACATACAATCACATACAAACAAATAGCCATAATAGTCGGATCTTATCCCTGCAACCAAAAAGTTATCCTACGCACATCCTACTATTATCCGGCATACTCAATATATGATATGTCCATGAAAGTAACCGAATCCAAAACACACAAAACCGGAAACCGTGGCTCTGATACCAATTATAGGGAGTTGCTTCGGAGGCTCATTGGCTCCCATGTCCCCAGATTAAAATTTTCACTAATGAAAGAATTAATCCGGATGGGATGAGTTTCCTTAGCACAACCAATTCATCGTCGTGCTAACAACTTGAGTGATCGCTTGAACAAACTAGTTGTTCAAGCAACACAACTCTTCTAGTTGGTTAGCCGCGGAAGAGAGGACGGACAGATCGCCGGTTTTTGTGTTTGTCTTCGGGGTCCATGATTATACAAAATATATACTAATGCACACTTGTATAATCAACACATAAAAGAGCATGCTTAGATCAGAATATAAAGTTGTAAAACTTTTATACCTCACGATCTTCTACCGTATGTCATATCCTCCTCATGGACGACGTGTGGGCGAAGATCCTCCACGAGTAGAAGCCTTCTAGATCGCGTTCTTCCCTTCCTTGTTCGCTGCGAACAAAGAGAAGAACAAAACAAAAATCTCCTCCTTTCTAGAACCGGACACCAATCAAAAGAGCTCGATGTAACCACCGGCCAAGGAGCGAATGGATAAGGGTCGGCCAACTTGTTGCAATCTTGCCGTCGGCCACCTAGAAGTTGGAGAAGTGCCAGCCACCAAGTAGTTGGAGAACCGCTAGCCACCAAGGAGCAAAGGAGGAGGAAGAGGGCCGGCCAAAGCAAGGAGAAGGAAGGAGTGAGCGTCGGCCACCAAGGAGCAAAGGAGGAAACCCTAATCTCCTTTCTAATTGCCGCCCAAACCAAAGCCAAAAACCCTAGCCGCCTAAAGCACTTGAGAGGCAAAACCCTAATCCAATTGAACCATCTCTTGCCGCCCAACCCAAGCCCTCTATTTATAGAATTGGGCTTAAGCCTCCTTTAATCTCCACCATCGAATTTAGGGATTTAATCTCCACCGTCGGATCTAGGGTTTTATCCCAACCGTCGGATCTAGGGTTTCATCCCAACCGTCGGATCTAGGATTTCATCCCAACCTTTGGATCTAGGGTTTCATCCCAACCGTCGGATCTAGGGTTTTATACCAATCATCGGATCTAGGGTTTCATCCCAACCGTCGGATCTAGGATTTCATCCCAACCTTCGGATCTAGGGTTTCATCCCAACCGTCAGATCAAGGGTTTTATCCCAACGGTCAGATCTAGGGATTTAATCCTAACCGTCGATTCTAGGGTTTCATCCTAACCATCGGATCTTGGGATTTAATCCCAACCGTTGGTTCTAGGGTTTCATCCTAACCATCTGATTTAGGGATTTAATCCCAACCGTTGGTTCTAGAGTTTTGTTTTACATCTTTGGATCTAGACTTCATGAGGATTATATTAGGCAACGATACGGACCATAAGGAGGAGTTGGATCTTGGCCACCCGATGGATCGGAACCACACAAACTTGATCCATCAATGATGTTCCATTCCACTAGAGGATCATCATTGAACTACCTCACCAACCCCCATAAATTAATATGGGCTCCATATATTATTTGTACAATCATCTCCCCGTGTTTAAGATATCGAATGTCCGTCAATTAATTGATTTACTGACCATCAATTAATTAACATCTAATTCCTCGAGTAGTACCACTCAACCTTATCATCATGTTGACTAAGTCAACCAGCTGTGTTCACATGATGAGCCTTATGAGCTCCTCAAGGGGACATCATCAATCTAGTATATAGGACACGGTTTCCTCCTATAATCAATGGCACACCATGTAAATAATATTATTTCCCAACTTACCGGGCATATTGATTTAATCCATCTAAATCTCACCCTCTGGTAAATCAAAGAAATAAATAGAAAGTACATGTTCCCATTATTATATCGAGATTAAGAGAATGTACAACATAATATCCGAGGTCCGATTCAATTATGTAGTCAACAATTAATTGAATCGCCTCTATGTCGGTCCTACTCAATACACCTAAGTGTACTAGTGTAACTCTATGTTCAAGACAAAACAATACCAAGCTACACTTCAACCATGCCAATGGTTTATCCAAAACCATCTTGGTTGTGAGCCTCTACTTATATTTTACAAGGGACTGATAACATGATCTTTTGTGCCACACCAAGCACCATGTTATCTACAATGTAAAATATTAGACAATATGCACACACATATAATAAATATATAAAGTGCAAACAATGATCATGTGATTCTTATTCCAAAATAAAATGTTCATACAAAAAGAGCTAGGCTTTCAGTATACATTCCAACAGCTTCTTGTAGGGTTCTATTTTTTCGCTCGACTAGACCGTTTTGTTGTGCGGTTCTAGGATAGGAGAATTTATGGTGGTATCCGTTTAGGTTATAGAACTCGGTGAACCTATGATTTTCAAATTTGCCATCATGATCACTTCTAAGTCTTTTAATCTTAAGGTTCTTTTTGTTTTCGATTAGTTTACAAAAGTTGGTTAGTTGGTCTAAGATATCACTTTTGTGTTTAAGGAACCTAACCCAGGTAAATCTAGAATAGTCGTCAATTATGACTAAGAAAAATTGACTCCCATTAAGTGACTTGGCTCCATGAGAATCGAATAGATCCAAATGTAGGAGCTTAATCACACTTTTGGTTCATTCTTGGTTAGTTAGTTGATGTTGTGCCCTAGGTTGTTTACCTTGTTGACAAGCATTACAGATTTTATTGTCTAAGTTGTTAAGGTTAGGTAAACCTGTGACTAAGCCACTCTAACTCATCTTGTGAACGAATCTTGGGTGTGAGTGACCGAGTTATCGGTGCCACAACCAAGATTCCTCTTGCTGTGTCATAAGACACTTGGTTAAGGAATTGGGTAAGTTAATTGTGTAAATGTTGCTATTCCTAGTTCCTTTAAGTATTGTTTTACAGGTTTCATTAGTTTTAATTAAGCATTCATTTTCTAGGAATATAATCTTATAGTTATTTTCACACAATTGGATTACACTAAGTAAGTTATATTCAAAATCTTCGACTAATAAAATGTTTTGAATCATAAAATTGGAATTTAGCTCAATATCACCTGATCCGATGATTTTGAGCTTGTCGTTGTTTCCGAAAGCAACCGATCCTTGTCATTTCAATCTATGTTTTGAAAACTTCAGTTGGTCTCCGATCATATGTCAGGAGCACCCATTGTCCAATATCTATTGATCCTACACCTATAGTAGTTAGATCGGATATTGGAATTTAAAAGTTGGTTAAAGATTATTAGTCCTAGAATCATCTCACTCTTTTCTACATGATCAAACACGTTATCCTTATGTGTTCTTGTGAGATGACTTCAATTTTACTTGTTTAAATTTAATTAATTGAAACTAGTCAATCTTGGGTTAGATTCAGATTTAACCCTAAGCTCGTCAAGTCACCTTTTCAAGAAATTGACTTCCAGGTGGTGGCAAGGCACAGAGGCCTTCTTTGATCAGAACAACGACTACTTCCTTAGACAAAGCCAAGTTCGGGAAAATGATAACTTGATTCACTTAAGATTATTTCCTGGTCTAACTAGTTAAGGATATGATGAGGTAGCTTCAGCTAGTTCCACTTAGTCGAGTGCACTGAGCTAGATACTCCTTACTAACTTGGACACACGGGACTTCGCTACCCTAGCGTACTATCATCTCGCCGTGTCCTAGTACTATGTTGTCAAGAATTGACTAGTTATAGGTCCTATCTAACTGTTCTAAAAATAAAAATAAAAATACCTAAGCATGCAAAATCTAATTTTAAGTAATAGCATAAACAAATTTTGTACTAACTCCCCCTCGACCATTGAATCAGTTTGGTCATTCCACGTAGTGGATTTGGTCCTTGGGAACCTAGCACTTGTTAGATCCTAATTGAGAAATCAAAGTGGTCTTAGGGACCCAAGCTTGGACTTGATTTTTTTTGCGTTTAACTATTGACATATACGACTTGTTAGTCGTATTTGAGCAAAATCCTGTTAGTGAAAGCCCTAGAGCCAATCATGTGATGATTGTTGTATGGACTTTATTGTATCATATTCCTATTTATAAAGGCATGGTTATTATATTTACTTGTATTGGTGCCAAATAACTAAGTATAATAACGTCATTGAGTAGAAGGTTCTTATCTATATCAATCGATTGGTGGAATCGATAATGAGATGATATAGAGAACACTACTCTTAATCATTCCTAATCAAGTATTAACATTCAGGGACAATGTTAATGCGTAGAGACTAGCATGTAGGTCAACTCGATGACTTGATCTCACAAGTCATGGATATGAGACATCAAGTTGACACATGTGTATGCATTGGAGAATGTATACTGAATGACCCACCATGAGAAAGTATCATGGATTGTTATATGAGTGTCATATATTTTCTCATATGACTAATAGTATGAATATTATTCCTCAGACCTGAAGTCACCATGGTTCCCTACATAAGGAGTTGTATACTTTGGCTTCGTCAAACGTCACTCGTAAATGGGTGGACTATAAAGGCGATTACTGGGTATGTAACAAATTATGCAGAGGGATGTGAGTGATGTAGATGGGATCTACCCCGCCTATATGATGGGAGTGACATCGTTATTCTTGATAAAGAGACCACGAAGTGCATGGCCATGCCCAAATGAGTCAATATGAGATATTGAGCTCATTTGATTAGAGTGAGTCTACTTGGAGTTTAAGATATAGAATGTACCGAGGATGACATGGTCTATGCCTCAATTGGTTAATCTAGATATCAAGGATAGAGTGACATTGTCACATATTGTGAGAGTCACAATTTGTAGTCACAAAGTGTTGGGTTTCCGGCACCGCGGCGTGTGTGTGTTCGATCATGTTTCGTAAACATGAGCACAGCGGAAGCAATAAAAATAATAAATACTCCTATTTATTACAACACACACAACACACGCATGCTATTACAACAAGTGTAGACATAACCGTAAATTAAAATTTGCAATATAAGGAAATTAAACTACGTTATACCTTCCGTATGACGTGTAGCGGGAACGGCATCAACCGGAACGATCCTCGTAAGAATCGTCTCTATCCGTATCCACGCCGAGCTCCTCGGGATGACTTCGCTAAGTCACGAGCTTCGTCTTCGTACGGGTTACTAGCCTCGTGTTGAAGACGACGTGATCGAGAGATGATCACAATCCGAATCCAAATTCGGACCTAAAACAAGTCCTCAAGACTTGCTTCTCCGGAGAGGTATTCGTCAACCGATTGACGAATCCTTCGTCCTCCACCTCAGAGGATAACCGGAGATCAAATCCCCGGTATGTTAGCCGCTGTCGGAGCACTAACCGTCGTCCAAACGACGCTCCGACGAGAGGAGAAGAAGCTGTCCAGAAAACTGGACAGCTTGGTGGAGGAGATAGGCGCCGGCCAACAAAGGAAGCCAAGTGCTCACCTTGATGCCAATCCTAAGGAGGATCGCCGGAACTCTTCCGGCAGCAGCTCGACGCCGGCGAGGAGGAAGGAAGCCGCCTTCTGGACGCCGGTTGGAGGAGCTGTGGGCTGGGCGGCAACACAAGCTAGGCGGCAACTTCAAGCTGGGCGGCAACTCTTGATGTTGGGCGGCCAAAATTGGATTAGGTTTAGGGTTAGGGTTTAATCCCTATTTTATAGAGAACTAATTCTCTTAATGGTTAATGGATCATATCCATAAAGCCCGTTAACCCGCTCCATTAAGATAAGTTAAAATAAACCAAACCAAGATGGTTTATTTTAAGTTAAAACAAACCGAACCAACTTTTGGTTCATTCGTTTAAAATAAACCAAACCCTTTGGTTTATTCTTATCCATTGGATTAGAACCAAACCATTTTGGTCCATCCATTATGTCTTCATAAGACACTGCTCATCCATGCTTCCATTGCGACTGAAACAATTTCAAGCTCGCTTTATGTTTGGTCCAACCAAACATAGTTTCTCTCGGTCTGAGAATCCCATTCTCAAGCTCGTTTTAAATCCTTTGGATTACACTCGTTGTGCGTGTGACCAAATAGGTTCTCGGTTTATGTTGGCCGTCTATAATTAACCATTAATTATAGAACGATCATGAGTGGCACCTAGTAGTACATCATGATCCCCAATTAACCGAAAAGATCAACAGTTGATCCAGAACTATTTCTGAAACCCTTCAGCAGCTTGAATGATTCGTGCCCCATTCCCTTCACTCATCTTATACCCACTTGGTTCAGGACATGGTCTATTGTGTCAGTCCCCACTAGGCTGACTACGTCACACCTAGCCCAAGTATCATTTCCTCGTCCTACGGATTCTAGTTACTCCACATGTATCGAAGAGTACCTTACTCTAAACATGTAATGCTTTGGCCAAAGACTTTAGTAACAATCCGACGAGAGGCCATGGGTATACATCTCCTCGCAAGGAGTGGTGAATCCTTTATAGGCTATTCAAACACCTTCGATCACTTCGACTTATACCCAATCACCCCGGGTCCACATCTCCTTAGAGATGTTTGCTTAAGATGTCAAAGCATAAGTCTCCATGATCAAGATGACTTGAATACCGCAAGTCAAAGGAACATCGCACTTAAGCCACAGTAAGAACTTCATTGACATATCTATATATGCAGAGAACCATATGAAGTCTTACGGCTGGTCACTCCAATGAACTAGTTACCATTACTAGCATCCACGATTAACTCCGGACATCACTATGTCTCCAGCCAGTGAGAATCAGCTGCTTGGATACACCAAGGAGTATACCTCGTGCTAGTCTCGACAGAATTGATGGTGTCCAAATCCATCAATTCATTGACTAGGGATAATTCCGATACATCACAATTACACATGTAGAGATACTCACTAGTTGTGATCCAATCACAAATTCTCTCATGCTGTGAATCGTATCGTGGACATTCAGTAAATGAGTTTAAGATCCAATCAAATACATAAAATATGTATACTCAAATAGTGAATCTTCATTTATCATATAAATGGTTCATACATAAGGCGATTGCCTTAGGACATCTCTCATATATTACTAACACAAAGGTGATGTTGGATCTCAACATTCTTGTAACTTGGATAGCAATGATATGTTGCTAGATACCGCTCATTGCTTATGTTCCTAAATTGGTTTAGGAGCATTGCCAATGTTACAAGAACCTATAGGGTCACACACAAAGGGCAATTACATGGAGATTAGGTTCATATGATGAACCATGAGGATTAGGTTCATGGGATGAACCATGAGGATTAAGAGTAATACAAATTGGACTAATTGAGTTACTCTCAATTTGATTCAAGTGTTGAATGAGTCTAATTTAGATTTGATTCATTGAGTCAATTTAAAATAATGAATAGAGATTCATTAAATCAAATTGACTTGAATAAAGTAGTTAGATTTGATCGACCATGAGAGATAATTGGTCAAGTTTGACTTGACTTGAGAGGAAAGATGAATGGTCAATTTTGACTTGACCAATTGCCATGTCATGGTGACTTGGCATGGGGGCCGGCCAATGATGATGTTCCACATCATCATGGACACATCATGGGGTGACACCACATGAGGGAGACCAAGTTCCATTGACTCTTGGAATTACATGCATGCATGTACCCCCCCCCCCCCCCCCCCCGGAAGTGGCTAGCCACTTTTAGGTGGAGTTAGTGTGTGAAGTTATTTTGTGGTAACTTCATCTTCTTCCTTGGTTCTTCTCTCTTCTCAAGCTCTCCATCCTCTCTTCTTGCCGTGGAATTCAAGGAGTGCTAGCACACTTTTAGTTGTCTTTTCTCCACCTATTGTTCGTGTGGATACCAATAGAGGAGTGTACACTTGACACTCTCGAGTTCCGGCAATCCATTTGGACAACCGGGATAAGCGAAGGGCCTCGCTTCAAGGGTAAACTCTTAACATGTAGATCTATTGTAGATCTAAAAGTTTTTAACATGTACATGTATTTTTATTTTCCTTCGCACGGATCCGTGGCCGACTTCCCGGGTTTCCGCAACGCAAAAAGCGGTTTTTGCGGCTCGGATAGTCCAACAGTGGTATCAGAGCCACGTGCGAAGCATGTATGTGTTTTAATTTTGTAATTTTTGTATTAGATATAAAATTACAGATCTATAAGTTTCTGTAAATTTTCTATTTTTATAGATTTTTTGGGTATTTTTCTCGAAGAGTCGAAGCAACAAGTGTTGGGACACTTGTAGGCTTCAACCATCGAAAAAACTCTCCAGAACGGCAAAATCTCGCTTTAGGTTTTTGGGACAGTGACTTAAGTCACTGTAAGATCAAGATGGGACACTCGCAAAGTTCATTTTACGAGTAGAGGCACTGCCCCTAACCCCGAAAGGGGCATTGTCCCGTGATCGCGCCCGGAAAATGCTTAGCGGGACCGTTACGGAGAGGTGACTCATAAAATTGAAAAAAATAGGAAAAACTATAGAAAGTTTCTGTAAAATACATAATTTAGAATTATGTATAATTCTGTGATGGTCATGGCTCAAGAAGCCCAATATGATTGGATAAATGTGTTAATTCATAATACGGCCTGTGAGACATTTTTGTGGTTGTGTATGTTGTATAGGGTATGAGACCTACGCGTCGTGCCTCTTCTTTTAAAATTCTAGTTGTATATAGTTTTAGACTCGAATGTAACTCGAGTTTCATATTTGTAATGTACAAAATGGAGCGGTGGAAGGTCCACTAGTAGATGGAGTTACGAGGAGGGTACTGACGACACATGACAATCAAAGGAGGCGCTTGGAGAAGCCGCTAACCCTAGGTTGACCATCCGATCTTCTCATTGGCTTGAGAAGATCGTAGTAGGGCCATGACCTCATCACAATTAATTTATATATATATATATATATATATTTGTTTTGCTTGTATGTATGTGATGCATGCTAGTAAATTTTACTTGTATGTATATGATGCATGCTAGGATATTTTACTTGTATGTATATGATGCATGCTAGTATATTACTTGTATGTATGTGATGCATGCTAGTGTAGGATAATAAAAGCCATGATGCGTATATGATACACATTTACGATTAGATTAGATCTTAATCGAATCAACTCGAAAATGCCTACCAAGTTTTGATACCCATCATTACCTCGATCATTTGTTATTGCTGAATCTGCCAAAGCAAAGCAACGCATATTATCTTGGTAGGATGTAGAGGGATAATCTTGGTCCCTCCTATCATGGCTTGGGTGAGAATAAGCTCAATTAGATTGAGTAAAACTAGTTAACTCAATTGGATCGAGTAATACTATAGGCATATTCCAATCGTTGGAAAGATAGGATAAGATCATATTTACACTAAATCTTGGGCGATTTAGCCAAAGCTAACTCAAGGACTTTTGTAAATGGGGATCTTGATCCTATAAACAAGAGTTGCATAGAGATGTAATCGATAATGTGTTACCTACCGATCATACTAAGTCTTGGGCGATATAGCCAAAGCTAACTCAAGGCGTAGTATGATGTGGATCTTGTCCCACGAGAATTATAGCTAGTTTGTATGAATCTAGTAATGTTGTTTGACCACATCCATAACTCGATTCTACAAAAATCCTATAATTCAGTGGGAGTATCATTTAATTAAAGGCCTAATTAAATGATAAATGGAATATGATATTAATTTTCTGCATTGTGTATGTTGTAGATTACCATGTCGACAAACACGAACACTCTCTCCCTGCGTTCTGTCCTTAAGAAGGACAAGCTCAATGGAGCTAATTTCCTGGACTGGTACAGGAACCTGAGAATCGTTCTCACCCAAGAAAGGAAACTATATATCCTGGAGCAGCCCATTCTGGAGGCACCTCCTTCCACTGCCTCGCGAACTGACCGTGATACTTACAAGAAGCATTAAGATGATGCATTAGATGTGTCATGTCTCATGCTCGCGACCATGAACTCTGAGCTTCAGAAGCAACACGAGTTCATGAATGCTTATGATATGGTTGAACATCTTCGTCAACTATATCAAGGACAAGCAAGGCACAAGAGATATGAGATCTCTAAGGTATTGTTTCAGTCCAAGATGCAAGATGGGACTCCCATAGGTCCATATGTACTCAAGATGATTGGGTACATAGAAAATATACAGAGGTTGGGATTCCCACTTGGCCAAGAGATGGCCACTGACTTGATCTTGTAATCTTTGCCACAAAGCTACAATCAATTTGTAATGAATTACAACATGAATGAAATTGACAAGCCACTTCCTGAGATGCTCAGCATGTTGAGAACTACTGAGCTCAACCTTAAGAAGGGAAAATCTGACTCCATTTTGATGGTGCAAAAGAAGAAAGGCAAGGGCAAGCCTAAAGGTAAGGGAAAGTCACAAGCCAAGGGCAAAGGCAAGGAACTGAAACCGAAAGGAGGGGTGGCCAAAGAAGGGACTTGCTTCCACTACAAGAATGCTGGACATTGGAAGCGTAATTGTAAAGCATACCTGGAAGATCTTAAGAAGAAGATGTTGGTGCAATCGGCCCAGGTCACGATTAACCAGGACTCGAGTTTGGCTCGAGTGATGTTGTCACATGTTTTGATGTTTCGACAAAAACATATGACAATGTAATTGTCATGGAAAGTCCAAGCATGGTCTTGGCAATGTAAAAGTCCAACATGGGTTGGCAAGGGAAAGTCCATGCATGGTCTTGGCATTTGAGAAGTCCAACATGGGTTGGCAAGGAAAGTCCAAGCATGGTCTTGGCAAGGAACGTCCAAGCATGGTCTTGGCATGGAAAGTCCAACATGGGTTGGCATTTGAAGTCCAAGGGGATTGATATTGGCGGCGTAAAGTCCAAGCGGTAGTCTTGGCAGCATAAGTCCAATGGTTGGCGGCGTAAAGTCCAAGCGGAGTCTTGGCGGCGTAAGTCCAATGTGCCTTGGCGGTGTAGACACCGTTAGCATGACATAGCCGATGGAAGCACCTGAAGGCTAGCGCGATGGATGAACAAGTCATGGATGACTTGGAGGGATCCAAGAGGCGTGAGGCTGATGGAGGTGGCTAGAAGGCTTAGGTCTAGGCTAAGGGTAGTCTAGCAAGTATGGGGGCACCATACTTGGGTTAAAACCTCATGTTTGAGGTGTGCCAGTCGACTGGTGTCATATGGCAGTCGACTGGGCCGAGTCAACTAGGGTTTGACTGCGGATCGTGGCCTAGTAGTCGACTGCCAAAGGTGGGCAGTCGACTGATGGCTTGAGCAGTCGACTGATCGTGTGATCAGTCGACTAGTGGTCGAGAAATCGGCCACAGAATAGAGTCGAGACTCGACTGGTCGAGTGAGGACTCCATCAGTCGACTAATGTGTATGATCAGTCGACTAATAGTAGATCCGTTGGACTAATCTAGCGTGGATCTAGCCGTTGTCTCACGACAACAGTGGCATCAGTCGACTAATGGTCCCGATCAGTCGACTGATCGACTTTTTCCAGCACAGGTTAAAGATTTATAAGGAGCTCGTGATGGAGGAAAAACTAAAGGGTTCTTTGAGGCGATTTGGGGCGAGTTGCTGCTGAAATTCAGGGTCTCCAAGTGCTACTCGATCAACCAAGTGATCAAGCATTCAAAGAGCATTTGTAAAGTGTTTTCTTTACTTGTATTGCTTTGTATTTCATTATAGTGCTTGTATTCATCTTGTATTACTGTTGTATACAATATACGAGGTTTCTCCAGCTCCGGATTGTTCCGAGAAGGAGTTATTTCATAGTGGTGTGTGATTGGCATCACTAGGGTTCGTACGAACCCGATCCGTGGAGTAGGAACCGTGTGGTTCCGAACCACGTTATATCATTGTGTTAGCGTGTTGTTCATTTCGTTATCGTTATTACTTTTCTATTTCCGTTGTGCTAACGAAATTGTAGAGACAACTAAGAACAAATTCCATCTACGAACGGTCAAACGCTAATCACCCCCCTCTAGTCGTTACAAATATTCCTAACAAGTGGTATCAGAGCCCGGGGCTCTTCTACGGACTAACCGCCCGGAGCTAAGACAAAAGGCTAGAGGGTGAAGATGGAATTCCAAGACAAGCTTGGATGGGATATCAACACTCCACCTCCATATGATCGAGAAGATTTTCCGACGTGGAGAGCAAGAATCGAAACATTCTTGATGATGAACATAGAGGATTGGTTCATCCTCATTGAAGGCCTTGAACCCCCTAGGGATAAGAAGGGAAATGTCCTAAAATTGAAAAAGTGGACCCAAGAGCAACGCCAAAAGCTTAAGATCGAAATTAAGGTAACGAAACTTTTGGAAGATTTAATTCCTAATGATATTTTGTGGAAGCTAGGGGATTACATGTATGCCAAGGAGCTATGGAGGAAATTGGCAAGATTCCATGATGAGAGTTCATCCTCAAGTGAAAGTGAGGAATCGGAAGTTGAGATGGAGTCAACTTCTGAATCGGAGAAAGAAGAGGTGGAAGAAGTGGAAGAAGTATCCACTTCTAGGATTGAGGAGGAGAGACCATCCTCTACACCGGAGCAACCTCAAGAAGAGCCTTCAACATCCGATCAAGATGAGGAAGCTCAAAATTCAACTCCGGCACCTTCCACCACGGACCTAGGTAACTCGAGCATTTCAAATAATAATAAAATTCATATTGTATGCTTTGAGTGTAGGAAGCAAGGACACTACAAGAGTAAGTGTCCTAAACGGGTTAAGAAGACTCCACCCGTGCCAAAAGTCAAGGAAACCGGTGCCTCAACACAAAAGAGCAAGGAGCAAGTGATTTGCTTCAAATGCCGACAACCGGGACATTACCGGAGTCATTGCCCAAGGGGGAAGAAAAAAGGGCAAGAAGGAGCAACACAAGTAGGGGGAGCCTCCAAGGCAAACCCTAAGGTAAAATTTATTAATGCACCTTCAATTTCTAGGGATAAGAAGCATGCTAGGAATAATTTTAATTCTCTTGCTATTGTACATGAAAAGCATGCTAGAAATAATAGACATATTTGTTTAGGTGCTAAGAGTGTCCACTTAGGAAACAAGAAGAAATTTGAGACTAATGTCCCTAAAAACAATTTACCCAAGGACAAACCTAGGTCAAATAACTCAAGATCAATTTTACCTAGGGAGACAATTAGAAAGGTGCAAGAGCACCTAGGTGTTAACCCTAAATGGACTAGGCATATGCCTAGAAAGTCCAATGCCCAAGATTTAAATCAAAATTCTAAAATTGGGCAATTAGAATTTGAGAACCAAGCCTTAAGGTCAAGGCTTGAAAAACATGAGAAGACCCTTAACATTATGCAAAATCAATTTAAAGGGTCTAATGGTCAAACTCCTTGGTCAAGAAGTCAAAGTCAACATCTAGGACCTAAGAGTCAAAGGTCAACCAAGGGCAAGAATGGTTTGGGTCACAAACCTAAGTCCAAGGTGACTTATCATAGTGTTCCATTTGACTATGGAACACTAACTAGGTCTAGGAAGACCAAGGTCAATGGGGAAGTCATCCCTAGAGTTGACCAAGGTTTGTGCCTAGTGGCCAAGGTTTCGAAGAAACCTAGGGTGGCCACTAAGAAGGTTGTTAGGGAGGCAATCCCTAAGGTTAACCTAGGTAAGACCCAAATGACCAAGGCTAATAAGCCTAGGAGGGTCATTAGGAAGGTATCTAGGGAAGTTATCCTTAAGGAATACCTAATTAACCCTAGGAGTTCAAATCGGTTTTGGGTTCCTAAGAGAGTGATTGATTCACGCTAGATGGGTTTAGGGTGTGCCAACCTTGATTGGATGGGTAGTTAACTCAACCATGGTAAAGGTGGCACTTTAGGATATTTTCAAGGTTATGGTTACCTTGGAAATAGATTTGAATCAATATCCTAAAAGATTTTAGGATGTGTCAATGCATCTTTGAAATTGAGAAAAATCAATTAAATTGGCACAATTTAGGTTTAGAGGTTATTGTGCCATTTTGGGTTTTTGGCACACTAGGGAGATTAATGATAATATGGCAAAATATATCTAATTATATCAAATGACAATTAATATTAAAATTTAGGTATTACTATACCTATACATTTTATATGCCATGCTTTGTTTGCCATATAACATGCCATGACATCATGTTTATTTTAATCATTCTATATGTCATGTTCATGTTTAGGATTAAAGTTTCAAATGTCATGTGTTTTTAGATTTCATCTTATGCCATGACATCATGATTATGAGCATATGCTTATTTATATCATTTCTAATGCCATAATCATTCATGCATTTAAAACAATTTGGTTAAAATTGAATTAAGGACTATGGCATGACTTGAAGTCCCATTTATAAGGGAATCAAGTAGGGTTGCCTAGAAAAATGCATGAAACCTTAGTATTAGGAAGAACAAAACCCACATCTCACATCCAATTGACATGTATGTGTATTTATACACCCTAGATACATGTGAGATGCTAGGATATGAGTTAAGTTCAAGGTGCATAGTTTTTGCATCTAGATGAACTAAAACTCATCTAATTCTATTTGTGGATCATTGGGAAAGCTTGTGTACAAGTCATATACATAGAGCCCAAGGAATATGATCCAAAATAAGGTTTTGAAAACATTTTAAAATCATTTTGAAAAACCTTGGTGAAGTCTATCTTTTGATAGCAATCACCATTGATGAGATTGATACAAAGTGAGCCAAAAACTTAGAAGTTTTCTTCACTTTTGAATTTTGTATCAATTTCGATATTTTATGGGTAAAATATTTTTCAAACATTTTTCACCCATTGTATTGGTCATAGGAATTATACGTACCAAATTTTGTGATTTTTCGATATACGTATAATTAGTTATGATTTTTCAAAACTCATTTCTGATAACTGAAAATTGCGATTTTCAGTTATCGATCGCCGATGGCAATGATCGATGAGTGTGTCGATCGTAGCTGAACCACTCGACTGATTGTCTGATTTCGGGAAAACTATGGTTGTTTAACCCGATTTCAGCTACGGTTATGGTCCCTAATCACTCCTAACCCTAGGATATGCTTTGGGGAGC
Source organism: Wurfbainia villosa (assembly GCA_025175895.1). Taxonomy (NCBI): domain Eukaryota; kingdom Viridiplantae; phylum Streptophyta; class Magnoliopsida; order Zingiberales; family Zingiberaceae; genus Wurfbainia; species Wurfbainia villosa. The sequence goes on along the minus strand of CM045992.1, from coordinate 27,058,546 downwards.
ATTATAAAGGGTGAAAATCCATTGGATATGGATTAGGAGAAGTGTTTAGGGTTTGTATCATTTTAAGGTGTTGGAAAGTTCAATATTGAATTTCTAACCTTAATCTTGATGGTTTAGAGTTCCTATTGGCTTAGGGACTTCCCAAGGATATTGTTGGTGCAATGGTCAAGGGGGAGCAAGCTTTTAGAGGGAGGTATCCATCTTGGGATGATGGATGTGTTTTCTCCTTGAAGAGGAGAAGTTATTGGGAGAATATGACATCAATTGGGAAATTGATGGGACTTTTGAGAGACCCAATTTGGGAATTGGGAGAGAGTATAGGATTGCCTCTCTTGAGTGATATGAGACTTATCACTAAGAAGATGGTAGGCATCCTAGGTATTTTTGGAAAAAGGGGGAGATTGTAAGATCTCATTATGACATGAGACATTGACTCCCTTGGAGAGAAGACCTTTTTGATGTTAGTCAAAAAGGGGGAGAATGTTTGGGGAAGAACATTTAAGATTACCAATTTGGGATAATTGGTAAGGGATTTGAGTTAGTGTTCTAACTCAATAATTTGTTTGGTTTTTGTCAAACATCAAAAAGGGGGAGATTGTTGGTGCAATCGGCCCAGGTCATGATTGACCAGGACTCGAGTTTGGCTCAAGTGATGTTGTGACATGTTTTGATGTTTCGACAAAAACATATGACAATGTAATTGTCATGGAAAGTCCAAGCATGGTCTTGGCAATGTAAAAGTCCAACATGGGTTGGCAAGGGAAAGTTCAAGCATGGTCTTTGCATTTGAGAAGTCCAACATGGGTTGACAAGGAAAGTCCAAGCATGGTCTTGGCAAGGAAAGTCCAAGCATGGTCTTGGCATGGAAAGTCCAACATGGGTTGGCATTTGAAGTCCAAGGGGATTGATATTGGCAGCGTAAAGTCCAAGCGGTAGTCTTGGCAGTATAAGTCCAATGGTTGGCGGCGTAAAGTCCAAGCGGAGTCTTGGCGGCGTAAGTCCAATGTGCCTTGGCGGTGTAGACACTGTTAGCATGACATAGCCGATGGAAGCACCTGAAGGCTAGCGCGATGGATGAACATGTCATGGATGACTTGGAGGGATCCAAGAGGCGTGAGGCTGATGGAGGTGGCTAGAAGGCTTAGGTCTAGGCTAAGGGTAGTCTAGCAAGTATGGGGGCACCATACTTGGGTTAAATCGGTGCCATATGGCGGTCGGGCTGATCAACTAGAGTTTGTTGTGGATTGTGGCCTAGCGATGATTGCGAGGTGGCGGCGATCGGTGATGGCTCAGCGATCGGCCCGATCGTGTGATCAGTCGACTGGTGCTCGAGAAATCGACCACAGAATGGAGTCAAGACTCGATTGGTCGAGTGAGGACTCCATCAGTCGACTGATGTGTATGATCTGTCGACTGATAGTAGATTCGTTGGACTAATCCAGCGTAGATCTAGCCGTTGTCTCACAACAATAGTGGCATCAGTCGACTGATGGTCCCGATCAGTCGACTGATCGACTTTTTCCAGCACAGGTTGAAGCTTTATAAGGAGCTCGTGATGGAGGAAAAACTAAAGGGTTCTTTGAGGCGATTTGGGGCGAGTTGCTGCTGCAATTCAGGGTCTCCAAGTGCTACTCGATCAACCAAGTGATCAAGCGTTCAAAGAGCATTTGTAAAGTGTTTTCTTTACTTGTATTGCTTTGTATTTCATTATAGTGCTTGTATTACTGTTGTATACATTGTACGAGGTTTCTCCACCTCCGGATTGTTCCGAGAAGGAGTTATTTCATAGTGGTGTGTGATTGGCATCACTAGAGTTCGTACGAACCCGATCCGTGGAGTAGGAACCGTGTGGTTCCGAACCACGTTATTTCATTGTGTTAGCGTATTGTTCATTTCGTTATCATTATTACTTTTCTATTTCCACTGTGTTAACGAAATTGTAGAGACAACTAAGAATAAATTCCATCTACGAACGGTCAAATGCTAATCACCCCCCTCTAGCCATTACAAATATTCCTAACAGAAGAGAAGTGAGACTTCTATTTGAGGTATAAATGCTATAGAAGTCAATCTATCTATTTCTTCATCATGGTTATTAGATATCGGATGTCCATCTCACATTTGTACCAATGTGCAGGCACTGAGAAATAGCAGGGCATTGACAAAGGGCGAGGTGGACCTACGAGTAGGCAATGGAGCAAGAGTTGCTGCTGTTGCTGTAGGAACTTATGATCTATCTCTGTCCTCTGGGCTTGTTCTAGAACTAGATGAATATTGTTATGTGCCTACTTTGACTAAGAACATATTTCAGTTTCTTGTTTGGACAAGAAAGGATTTTCATTTATAATAAAGAACAAATGTTGTTCAGTTTATTTAAATGATATGTTCTATTTTAATGCACCTCTAATGAACAGACTCTACATTCTAGACTTAGAGATCCCCATCTATAACATAAGTACCAAAAGGTTCAAGTCAAATGAGTTGAACCTAACCTATCTCTGGCATTGTCGCTTAGGTCACATAAATGAGAGTCGCTTATCCTAGCTCCATAAGGATGGGCTGCTGGACTCATTTGATTTTGAATCATATGAGACATGCAAGTCTTGCCTTCTAGGCAAGATGACCAAGACTCCCTTTCGTGGACACCACGAGATAGCAACAGACTTGTTAGGACTTATACATAGTGATGTATGCGGCCCTTTTAATATTGCTGCTAGAGATGGTTACAGGTACTTCATTACATTTACTGATGACTTCAGGAGATATGGTTATGTGTATCTGATGACACATAAATCAGAATCCTTTGAAAAGTTCAAAGAATTCAAGAATGGAGTACAAAACCAACTTGGCAAGAGTATTAAGATACTTCGATCAGATCGAGGTGGTGAATACCTTAGCCATGAGTTTCGTGACTATCTAGCTGAGTGTGGGATTCAATCTCAACTCACTCCTCCTAGAACACCACAGTGGAATGGTACCCTATTAGATATGGTACGATCTATGATGAGTCACACAGATCTTCCTATATCCTTTTGGGGAGCTCTAGACACAACAGCCTTCACACTTAACCATGTACCATCCAAGGCTATGATAAAGACACCATATACGATATGGACAGGGAGAAATCCCAAGATGTATTTCATGAGAATTTGGGGTTGTGAGCCTTACGTTCGACGTCAAGTCTCAGACAAACTGGGACCCAAATCCGATAAGTGCTATTTTGTTGGATATCCCAAGGAAATAAAAGGATATTACTTCTACATTCCCAGTTAGCACAAAGTGTTTGTGGCAAAGACTGGGGTATTTTTAGAAAGGGATTTTGTTTCTGGAAAAACAAGTGGGAGTACGTTCGATCTTGAAGAAATTCAAGATAAGGACCATAGCACTGATTCCTTGATGGAGGTTGAACAGGAACCACAAAGTGTTGTGGGTGATGAGATTGTTGTACAAAGAGTTGTGGAACAACCACATGTTCAGGTAGACCTACCTCTTCGTAGGTCTGATAGGGTACATCATCAGCCTGATAGAAACTCATTTCTCTTGTCTAAGCATGATGACGTTATGCTCATTGAGAATGAGCCTACCTCCTATCAGGAAGCTGTAATGAGTCTAGATTCTGAGAAATGACTAGAGGCCATGAGATCCGACATGGAATCCATGTACACCAACCAAGTATGCACTTTGGTTGATCCACCTGAAGGCGTGAAACCCATTGGGTGTAAGTGGGTCTTTAAGAGAAAGACTGACATGAATGGACTTACGTATACCTATAAGGGCCGATTGGTGGCTAAAGGCTTCAAGAAAATTCATGGTATTGACTATGATGAAACCTTTTCTCCAGTGGCAATGTTTAAGTCCATTCAGATCAATCTTGTTATTGCAGCATACCACGATTATGAGATATGGTAGATGGATGTCAAAACTGCATTTTTGAATGGAAACTTGCTCAAGGATGTGTAGATGACACATCCTGAGGGTTTTGTAGATCCACAACATACTAGGAAGGTATGCAAGTTACAAAGGTCCATTTATGGGGTGAAGCAAGCTTCTCGGAGCTGGAATCTTCGATTCGATGATGCGATCAAAGGTCCATTGTGACAACAATAGAGCGATTGCGCAGGCTAAGGAACCTCGCTCACACCAGCGGACCAAACACATACTACAACGCTTCCATCTCATTCGAGAGATTATCGATAGAGGAGATGTGAAGATTTGCAGAGTACCCACAGAGGCTAACATAACAGATCCCTTGACCAAGGCTTTGGCACAAAAAAAGCTTGATGGTCACATTCGGTCATTGGGTATTAGATACTACGGTGATTGACACTAGTGCTAGTGAGAGATTGTTAGTCAAAGCCCAAGAGACAATCATGTGATGATTATTGTATGGACTTTATTGTATCATATTCCTATTTATAAAGACATGGTTATTATATTTACTTGTATTAGTGCCAAATAACTAAGTATAATAACGTCCTTGAGTAGAAGATTCTTATCTATATTAATCGATTGGTTGAATCGATAATGAGATGATATAGAGAACACTAATCTTAATCATTCCTAGTCAAGTATTAACATTCAAGGATAATGTTAATGCGTAGAGACTAGCATGTTGGTCAACACGATGACTTGATCTCATAAGTCATGGATATGAGATATCAAGTTGACACATGGGTATGCATTGAAGAATGTATACTGAATGACCCACCATGAGAAAGTATCATGGATCGTTATATGAGTGTCATATACTTTCTCATGTGACTATTAGTATGACTATTAGTCCTTAGACCTGAAGTCATCATGGTTCCCTACATAAGGAGTTGCATACTTTGGCTTCATCAAACGTCACCCGTAAATGGGTGGACTATAAAGGCGATTACTGGGTATGTAACAAATTATGTGGAGGGATGTGAGTGATGTAGATAGGATATACCCCTCCTATATGACGGGAGAGACATCGTTATTCTTGATAGAGTGAGACCACAAAGTGCATGACCATGCCCAAATGAGTCAATATGAGATATTGAGCTCATTTGATTAGAGTGAGTCTACTTGGAGTTCAAGATATAGATTGTACCGAGGATGACACGATCTATGCCTCAATTGGTCAATCTAGATGTCAAAGATAGAGGGGCATTGTCACATATTGTGAGAGTCACAATTAGTCGTCACAAAGGTGATGTTGGATCTCAACATTCTTGTAACTTGGGTAGCAATGATGTGTTGCTAGATACCGCTCATTGCTTATGTTCCTAAATCGGTTTAAGAGCATTGCCAATGTTACTGTTGGTACAGGGGCACTAGATAATCAAACCTGTATTTTGATTATGGCAAAGACACAAAGTTATGTTTACATCGTTATCTCATGAGCTAAATTGAGTGTGCAGAAAAGTGTTGGAATGTATACTGAAAGCCTAGCTCTTTTTGTATGAACATTTTATTTTGAAATAAGAATCACATGATCATTGTTTGCACTTTATATATTTATTATATGTGAGTGCATGTTGTCTAATATTTTACATTGTAGATAACATGGTGCTTGGTGTGGCACAGAAGATCATGTTATCAGTCCCTTGTAAAATATAAGTAAAGGCTCACAACCAAGATGGTTTTGGACAAACCATTGGCATGGTTGTAGTGTAGCTTGGTATTGTTTTATCTTGAACATAGAGATACACTAGTACACTTAGGTGTATTGAGCAGGACCGACATAGAGGTGATTCAATTTAGTGTTGATTATATAATTGAATCGGACCTCGGATATTATGTTGTACATGCTCTTAATCCCGATATAATAACGGGCACATGTACTTAGTATTTATTTCTTTGTTTTACCAGAGGGTGAGATTTAGATGGATTAAATCAATATGCCCGGTAAGTTGGGAAATAATATTATTTACATGGTGTGCCGTTGATTATAGGAGGAAACCGTGTCCTATATATTAGGTTGATGATGTCCCCTTGAGGAGCTCATAAGGTTCATCATGTAAACCCAGCTGGTTGACTTAGTCAACATGATGATAAGGTTGAGTGGTACTACTCGAGGAACTAGATGTTAATTAATTGATGGTCAGTAAATCAATTAATTGACGGACATTCGATATCTTAAACACGGGGAGATAAATGTACAAATAATATATGGAGCCCATATTAATTTATGGGGGTTGGTGAGGTAGTTCAATGATGATCCTCTAGTGGAATGGAACATCATTGATGGATCAAGTTTGTGTGGTTCCGATCCATCGGGTGGCCAAGATCCAACTCCTCCTTATGGTCCCTATCGTAGCCTAATATAATCCTTGTGAAGTCTAGATCCAAGAATGTAAAACAAAACCTAGAACCAACGGTTGGGATTAAATCCCTAAGATCCGATGGTTAGGATGAAACCCTAGAACCAACGGTTGGGATTAAATCCCTAAGATCCGATGGTTAGTATGAAACCCTAGAATCGACGGTTAGGATTAAATCCCTAGATCCGACGGTTGGGATAAAACCCTAGATCCTACGGTTGGGATGAAACCCTAGATCCGACGATTGGGATGAAATCCTAGATCCGACGGTTGGGATTAAACCCTAGATCCGATGGTTGGGATAAAACCCTAGATCCGACGGTGGAGATTAAATCCCTAGATCCGATGGTGGAGATTAAAAGAGGTTTAGGCCCTACTCTATATATAGATGGCTTAGGGTTGGGCGGCAACAAAGTGAATTCAAATTGGGATTAGGGTTTGGAAAGAAGTTGGGCGGCTAGGGTTTGGAGCTAGGGTGGGCGGCAACCATCTTCATCCAAAGTTGTTGTCGGCGCCCACTTCCTTCAATCCTTGGCCTGCGCCCTTCACCTTAGCCACTCTCTTCTTCCTTGGCCGGTGGTTCACCTTCCATTTGTGGCCGGCAAGATCATCTTCCTCCAATCTCCTAGGTGGCCGGCGGTTCCCTTTGTATTGGTGGCCGGCGCTTCATCCATTCATTCCTTGGCCGGCGGTTGCATCAAACTTCCTAGCTTGGTGGCCGGTTCTATATAGGAAAGGTATTTGTGGTTTCTTCTCTTTGTTCGCAGCGGACAAGGGAGAGAAGAAAGCGATCTAGAAGGCTTCTACTCGTGGAGGATCTTCGTCCACACGTCGTCCACGAGAAGGATAGGACATACGGTAGAAGATCGTGAGGTATAAAGTTATTTTAACTTTATGTACAGATCTGAGCATGTTCTTATTTGTTTTAATTATGCATGTGTGTGTATGAATATATATTGTATAATCATGGACCCCGAAGACAAACACAAAAACCGACGATCCGTCCGTCGTCTCTTCTGTGGCTAATCAACTAGAAGAGTAGAGTTGCTTGAACAACTAGTTTGTTCGAGCGACCACTCAAGTTGTTAGCACGACGACGAAATGGTGTTACTAAGGAAGCTCATCCTATATGGATTAATCCTTTCATTAGTGAAAATTTTAATCCGGGGACATGGGAGCCAATGAGCCTCCGAAGCGACTCCCTACCAGTGGTATCAGAGCCACAGTTTCCGGTTTTGTGTGTTTAGGATTCGGTTAATTTTTTATGCATTTTTCATATATTATATGTGTCGGATAATAGTAGGATATGCGTAGTTTAACTCTTTGGTTGCAGGGATAAGATCCGACTATTATGGCCATGTGTGTGTATGTGAATGGATGTGTGTAAAAATTTATTATTTGAATCCTCGGGGTTGACGAGGCTAGATTAGTATTTAATTTTTGTAATTAAATACAGCATTGTTTAGCCACTCATTTTAGTTTACTTTCGATCTAGATTATTTGTACACTCCTTCATGGAGTATAGGATCGATGGATGTAAATTAATATGATTTATCTCGGCTCGGAACTCTTTGGTGACTTGCGCACGGGAAAAGATGGAGCGGACGAGGTGGCGACACGACGGGATGCATATTGGAGGACAATGCCATAATAGTTGGAAAAATTCTGATTTTTCCATATTTATTGCTTATTTGTTTTATATGCATGTTGTGTTTGTTTTAAAATTCCTCGATTTCAATTTACTAAGTGGGAGAGGGACATTTTAATTAATTCCCGCGGCCTCCATTACAATTTGACGTGTGATGCAACAAACTTGCGCGTTGGCTCTGAGTGCCTTCCTCCCCATCGGATGGGTTTGTTTGCGGATCACTAGGTCAAATAATGGTTATAGGAAATTATTTAGGAGCATGTGTACTTCCCCATCGGTAAGGCACATAATCCGAAATAATTCCCTTAGTATCGTGTAATAGTGCACACATAGATGCAAATAAAAAGTATCCTCCCCATCGGAGTCACTGCTTTTATTTGTAGGGCTAAAGAGGAACCAACTATTAATTTTATTTGTCAAAAAGTAAGGTTGACAAGATAATAAAATTAATGGGTAAAACCTCCTCTTACAAATGTAGAATTCGTATACGTCCACACTATCGTGGCATGCGATATTCTCGGTGTTTTGAGGTGTTGGTTGATTTGATTTTATTGTTTTGAGAATCAATATTATTTGAAATCTGATATTTTTTGATCATTGTGATTTTTAGGATTTTCAAATGGCTTTCAACCCACTTGCTGTGATTTTAAAAGAAAACAAACTTCTTGGTCCAAACTACATTGATTGGAAAGAAACACGGATATTGTCTTAAGCTGGAGGAGTACAAATTTGTACTCTTATTGTCTATCCTCCTAAGCCTCTGATGACTCGATGAAAGGAGAAGGAACGTTATAAGAAATGGGTTAAAGCGGATGAGATGGCGCGGTGTTACATTTTGGCATCTATGTCAAATGTCTTTGCAACATCATCGAGCCATAGCCATATGCTTATGACATGATGTTCAATCTCAAGGAACTTTTCGGACATCGAGTAGAGGCGGCTAGCGAGGAGGCAATGAAAACTTGATGGCGACCACCATGGTCGAGGAACACCGTTAGGGATCATGTTCTTAAGATGATGGCTCATCTTAATGAGATGGAAGTCCTCGGGTGAGATCGATGAAACCCAGTCGATATCATTCTCGATCTCTACGCCTAGGAGTTTTGGCGATTCACCTCAACTACAACATGAACAAGAGGTTGTATTCGTTGGCGGAGCTTCTGACAGAACTCCAGGCGGCAGAGGGGCTTTTTCGTCAGAGTTCTCAAGCCATGGTCGCTCAGAAGGTTTCTTCCTCTAAATCGAAAGGTAAGAAGAAGAAGAAGCAATGTGGAGCGAAGAAGGTGGCAGTGGGACCTCAGGCAGGAGTGAAGAAGCCAAAAGGCAAGTGCTTCACTTGCAAGCAGACTGGACATTGGAAGGCGGACTGTCCTCGCCGAAAGAAAAAAGGTATATCTTCTTGTTTAGTTGTTGAAACATGTTTAGCGGTGTTATCTACCAGTGTCTGGTGTGTAGATACAGGAGCCACTGATCATGTCTGCAATACTTTGCAGGGGTTCCAGGAAACCCGACGACTAGCTGAGGGAGAGGTTACCGTCTACATGGGCAATGCTTCAAAGGTGGCGGTTATTGCAGTGGGAGAAGTTTATTTATCTTTTGATAGGAATAAAGTTTTGGTTTTAAGAAATTGTCTTTATGTACCTACTTTTAGAAAGAATTTAATTTCAGTTTCTAAATTGTTTTTGGATGGGTATTCTGTTTCTTTTAATGACAGAGTTGTTATAAAAAGAAATAGAGAGATTATCTGTTCTGGTACATTGGTTGGCAATTTATATACTCTTGAACCAAAAACTCCCACGATGCATATAGAAGTTAATAACTCATCTTCTAAATCTAATAAGAGAAAAGAACCTTCGCAAATGAACCAGACATATCTTTGGCATCTAAGGCTTGGTCATATTAACCTAAGCAGAATTCAAAGGTTGATAGCTGATAGACCCTTGGGTTCATTAGTGGTGGAGGATCTCCCAACCTGCGAATCTTGCTTGGAAGGTAAAATGACTAAGAGGCCTTTTAAGGCCAAGGGGTATAGAGCCAAATATGTGTTAGAACTGGTTCATTCTGATTTGTACGGTCCTATGTCTATCCAGGCAAGAGGTGGTTTTGAATATTTCGTCTCTTTTATAGACGATTATTCAAGATATGGATACATTTATTTGATGCGCCGCAAGTCTGAATGCTTTGACAGGTTCAAAGAATTCAAGGCTGATGTGGAGAACCGTCAAGGTAAAAGTATCAAGACATTACGATCTGATCGTGGCGGCGAGTACCTCTTGGAAGAGTTTAGGAGTTACTTATCAGAGGCTGGGATTCAATCCCAATTGTCTGCACCTGGCACACCCCAACAGAATGGTGTGGCGGAGGGAAGGAACAGGACTCTTATGGAGATGGTCAGATCTATGATGAGTTATTCTGAGTTACCTGATTCGTTCTGGGGGTTTGCTCTGGAAACAGCAGCACACATTCTGAACTTGGTTCCATCTAAGTCAGTGCCCTCTACTCCCACAGAGTTGTGGACTGGGCGAAAGCCTAGTCTAAGACATATTCAGATTTGGGGTAGTCCAGCACATGTGCTGAAGGGAGATGCTGGTAAGTTGGAATCTCGTACAGAAGTGCGCTTGTTTGTTGGCTACCCTAAGGGAATGAAGGGTGGTTTATTCTATAGTCCTAGAGATCAGAAGGTGATCGTGAGTACGAATGCCAGATTTCTAGAGGAGGACTATGTGTTGAACCACAGGCCCACGAGTAGGATTGTTCTTGAGGAGCTGACAGGGGAAGTCTCGACTTCAGTACCACTGGTACAAGAGGAGACACCACAAGTCACTGCACCGCGTGTCACAGAGCATACAAAGGAGGCACCTCGTCATAGTGGGAGGTTTGTTAGACAACCCGATAGATTCATGTTTTTGGGAGAGTCTTCGGACTTGGTCCCTGGTGAACATGAGCCTAATCCCTGGACATATGACGAGGCAATCCAAGATAGAGATGCAGTATCTTGGCAAAAAGCGATGAGTTCAGAGATAGAATCTATGGATTCTAATCAGGTTTGGGAGCTAGTAGAGCCACCCGATGGTGTAAAAACCATTGGATGCAAGTGGATCTACAAGAGAAAGAGAGGAGTAGACGGGAAGGTTGAGACCTTCAAAGCTAGGCTTGTTGCGAAAGGGTATACTCAGAAAGAGGGCATCGATTATGAGGAGACCTTTTAGCGATAATATGCTTAAGTCTATCCGGATTCTCTTATCTATAGCTGCTCATATGGATTATGAGATTTGGCAGATGGATGTCAAGACAGCTTTCCTTAATGGAAGTCTTGAGGAGAACATCTATATGCGGCAACCAGAGGGATTCATTGCTAAAGGCAAAGAGCATCTTGTTTGTAAGCTTAATCGGTCCATTTATGGATTGAAGCAAGCTTCTAGATCTTGGAACATCCGCTTTGATGAGGTTATCTAGTCATATGGATTTATTCAAAGTCCGGATGAGCCTTGTGTATACAAGAGATGTGACGGAAACGTAGTGGTGTTTCTTGTACTATACGTAGATGACATTTTGTTAGTTGGCAACAATATCAAAGTGTTATCAGACGTAAGGGTATGGTTGTCCAAACAGTTTGACATGAAGGACTTGGGAGAAGTGGGACACATCCTTGGGATCAAAGTTATAAGGGATCGCAAGAAAAGGATGTTGTGCTTATCTCAAGCTTCATACATTGACACTATCCTTGCTCGTTTTAGCATGCAGAACTCCAAGAAAGGTTTTTTACCTTTTAGGCATGGAGTTCCTTTATCTAAAGAGATGTGTCCCAAAACATCAAAGGAGATAGAGGACATGAAGGCGGTTCCTTATGCTTGGCGATGGAAGCCTTATGTATGCTATGCTATGTACGAGACCGGATATCTGCTTTGCCGTAGGCATGGTTAGCAGATATCAGAGTAATCCTGGACAGGGACATTGGACTGCAGTAAAGCATATATTGAAGTACCTGAGAAGGACTAGGGATTATATGCTGGTTTACCGGGCAGATCAATTAGTCCCTGTGGGTTACACGGATTCGGATTTCCAATCAGATAGGGACAAGAGTAAGTCTACCTCGGGGTTTGTGTTTACTTTTGGAGGTGGAGTCATAGCATGGAGGAGTGTCAAGCAGAAATGCGTGGCGGACTCTACCATGGAAGCTGAGTATGTGGCAGCCTCTGAGGCAGGCAAGGAAGCTGTATGTCTTAGGAACTTCTTGATGGACTTAGATGTGATTCCTGGTTTGCCCAGAACTATCACAATTTATTGTGATAACAGTGGTGCAGTTGCAAACTCGAAGGAACCACGAGCCCATAAGGCAAGTAAACACATAGAGCGCAAGTACCACCTTATACGAGAGATCGTAAAGTGAGGAGATTCTTGTCATGCATCAGAGGATAACCTGGCGGATCCATTCACTAAGGCCCTTCCAGCGAAAGCATTTGATAGGCATGTGGAGGACATGGGGATCAGATGTATGGCAGTGTAATGACGGCATAGTCTTTTAGTATAAGTGGGAGATTGTTGGAATGTATACTGAAAGCCTAGCTCTTTTTGTATGAACATTTTATTTTGAAATAAGAATCACATGATCATTTTTTGCACTTTATATATTTATTATATATGTGTGCATGTTGTCTAATATTTTACATTGTAGATAACATGGTGCTTGGTGTGGCACAGAAGATCATGTTATCAGTCCCTTGTAAAATATAAGTAAAGGCTCACAACCAAGATGGTTTTGGACAAACCATTGGCATGGTTGTAGTGTAGCTTGGTATTGTTTTATCTTGAACATAGAGTTACACTAGTACACTTAGGTGTATTGAGCAGGACCGACATAGAGGTGATTGATTTAGTCTATATAATTGAATCGGACCTCGGATATTATGTTGTACATGCTCTTAATCCCGATATAATAACGGGCACATGTACTTAGTATTTATTTCTTTGATTTACCAGAGGGTGAGATTTAGATGGATTAAATCAATATGCCCGGTAAGTTGGGAAATAATATTATTTACATGGTGTGCCGTTAATTATAGGAGGAAACCGTGTCCTATATATTAGGTTGATGATGTCCCCTTGAGGAGCTCATAAGGTTCATCATGTAAACCCAGCTGGTTGACTTAGTCAACATGATGATAAGGTTGAGTGGTACTACTCGAGGAACTAGATGTTAATTAATTGATGGTCAGTAAATCAATTAATTGACGGACATTCGATATCTTAAACACGGGGAGATAAATGTACAAATAATATATGGAGCCCATATTAATTTATGGGGGTTGGTGAGGTAGTTCAATGATGATCCTCTAGTGGAATGGAAGATTATTGATGGATCAGGTTTGTGTGGTTCCGATCCATCGGGTGGCCAAGATCCAACTCCTCCTTATGGTCCCTATCGTAGCCTAATATAATCCTTGTGAAGTCTAGATCCAAGAATGTAAAACAAAAACTAGAACCAACGGTTGGGATTAAATCCCTAAGATCCGATGGTTAGGATGAAACCCTAGAACCAACGGTTGGGATTAAATCCCTAAGATCCGATGGTTAGGATGAAACCCTAGAATTGACGGTTAGGATTAAATCCCTAGATCCGATGGTTGGGATAAAACCCTAGATCCGACGGTTGGGATGAAACCCTAGATCCGACGGTTGGGATGAAATCCTAGATCCGACGGTTGGGATTAAACCCTAGATCCGACGGTTGGGATAAAACCCTAGATCCGACGGTGGAGATTAAATCCCTAGATCCGACGGTGGAGATTAAAAGAGGTTTAGGCCCTACTCTATATATAGATGGCTTAGGGTTGGGCGGCAACAAAGTGAATTCAAATTAGGATTAGGGTTTGGAAAGATGTTGGGCGGCTAGGCTTTGGAGCTAGGGTGGGCGGCAACCATCTTCATCCAAAGTTGTTGCCGGCGCCCACTTCCTTCAATTATTCCTTGGCCGGCGCCCTTCACCTTAGCCACTCTCTTCTTCCTTGGCCGGTGGTTCACCTTCTATTGGTGGTCGGCAAGATCATCTTCTTCCAATCTCCAAGGTGGCCGGCGGTTCCCTTTGTATTGGTGGCCGGCGCTTCATCCATTCATTCCTTGGCCGGCGGTTGCATCAAACTTCCTAGCTTGGTGGCCGGTTCTAGATAGGAAAGGTATTTGTGGTTTCTTCTCTTTGTTCGCAGCGGACAAGGGAGAGAAGAAAGCGATCTAGAAGGCTTCTACTCGTGGAGGATCTTCGTCCACTCGTCGTCCACGAGAAGGATAGGACATACGGTAGAAGATCGTGAGGTATAAAGTTATTTTAACTTTATGTACAGATCTGAGCATGTTCTTATTTGTTTTGATTATGCATGTGTGTGTATGAATATATATTGTATAATCATGGACCCCGAAGAAAAACACAAAATCCGGCGATCCGTCCGTCGTCTCTTCCGTGTCTAATCAACTAGAAGAGTAGAGTTGCTTGAACAACTAGTTTGTTCGAGCGACCACTCAAGTTGTTAGCACGACGACGAAATGGTGTTGCTAAGGAAGCTCATCCTATCCGGATTAATCCTTTCATTAGTGAAAATTTTAATCCGGGGACATGGGAGCCAATGAGCCTCTGAAGCGACTCCCTACCAAAAAGTACTAAAGCTGGAGCTGTAGGCTAGCGACACCAGGAGGAAGCCGTGGTGGTCGGGCGACACTCGAGTGACTTCGGAGGGAGCCAAAGGAATCGAGTGGATGGCCGGAAGCGAGAGATACAAGATAAGTATCGAGGAAATCTCGTGTGAGTGAGAGATTGTAAGGTCGTGTCCTCTTTACGGGGATGACCGTAGGCGGCGATCCGACTAAGACTTCCTGTGGAAGGTCTAGGTCGAGATCGAACGGTTAGAAACTGTCACATTTATCATTTTTCGAGCTAACCTCTTCTTTGCAGGAAGTGGCGGTGGCATTCTGCTGGACATTGGGCGATGAGCGATGCTCATCGGTCAAGCGATGGAGTCATCGATCGGTGATGGCGACGAATCTGCCTTTGCGCTAGGTCAAAACGGATAAGGTTTGATGCGGCCACTTCGCGATAAAAATTAAACAACTTCGTGATCTGTTCCAAAAAAAAGAGGAGACATATTTAGAGGCCAAAATCTATAAAAGGAGGGGAGGATTCCAACTCCAAATTACATCAAGTTTATTCTCAAGTGCTCCTACAATGCCAACGCTCCAACGCCGTCATAACGTCGACGCAACGACAAGTTCAAATCTCCTTCGTCGGCAGCAGTAGCAAGTAAATGTTTTTATTGTATTCTTTGTTTTAATCTTAACAAGGTGAGGTAGGCTTGTTGCCTCATCCTCGTACTTTCGGTTTTGTGATCGTTGTCTCCTACCTCCAACGAGGAGGAGACGTTATAGTGCTTTTCTCTCCGTACACGGTCTAGGACTGATAAGGCCTTGGAGTAGCAACCGTTGGATTGTGAACCAAGTAAAAATAAACGTGTCTCTTTATTTTCCGCTGATCTTACTCAATTAATTATCTACTCGAATGAAACGTCGAAAAGATTTACGATCGCTATTCACCCCCCTCTAGCGATGCTTCTCGATCCAACAGTTACAAGGACCTATAGGGTCACACACAAAGGGCAATTAGATGAAGATTAGGTTCATATGATGAACCATGAGGATTAGGTTCATGGGATGAACCAAATTGGATTAAGAGTAATCCAAATTGGACTAATTGAGTTAGACTCAATTAGATTCAAGTGTTGAATGAGTCTAATTTAGATTTGATTCATTGAGTTAATTTAAAATAATGAATAGAGATTCATTAAATCAAATTGACTTGAATCAAGTGGTTAAATTTGATCAACCATGGGAGATAATAGGTCAAGTTTGACTTGACTTGAGAGGGAAGATGAATGGTCAATTTTGACTTGACCAATTGCCATGTCATGGTGACTTGGCATGGGGGCCGACCAATGATGATGTTCCACATCATCATGGACATATCATGGGGTGTCACCTCATGATGGAGACCAAGAGCCATTGTCTCTTGGAATTACATGCATGCATGTAACCCCCCCTCCATGAAGTGGCCGACCACTTTTAGGTGGAGTTAGTGTGTGAAGTTATTTTGTGGTAACTTCATCTTCTTCCTTGGTTCTTCTCTCTTCTCAAGCTCTCCATCCTCTCTTCTTGCTGTGGAATTCAAGGAGTGCTAGCACACTCTTAGTTGTCTTTTCTCCACCTATTGTTCATTTGGATACCAATAGAGGAGCGTACACTTGACACTCTCGAGTTCCGGCAATCCGTTTGGACGAGTGGGATAAGCGAAGAGCGTCGCTTCAAGGGAAAACTCTTAACATGTAGATCTAGTGTAGATCTAAAAGTTTTTAACACGTAAATGTATTTTTATTTGCCTTCGCACGGATTTTTGGCTGACTTCCGTGATTTCCGCAATGCAAAAAGCAGTTTTTATGGCTCGGATAGTCCAACAAACCCTAGTCCCGCCTTGTTGTACATGACCCTTTGGGATCCAAGTAATAGGTCAAGTCCCTTGGATCCCAAAGTAAATCTTTCCAACGTTTACCTAAGATCTTTGACTTGTCCTTTCAAGAGTGAGTTCTCAACTTCAAGCTTTTCAACTCGAGTTTAGTCCTCCTCTTGAACTCGACTAGTCGAAGAGGTTAGGGAGATCTCGTGTTTAAGAAGTTTAACCTCCTCAACTAAGGTCTCGACCTTGGACTCGGACTTAGCTAATTTTCTAGTTAGAAATTTTATTGCGTTATACAATGTACTAAGCAAAGACCCACTTACCTTAAGTGAACCTTTTGAACCGGAGGCGGATCCTTGGCTTGTCTTGAATAGTGACTCGTCGTCAGATCCAGAATCTGACTCTTCCTCGGGTTCAAACTCTTGCTCAGGTTCAGATTCTTGCTCGGTTTTGGTCGGTTTGGCCATGAAGATGAGGTTGTCATCTTCCTCCTCCAATGATTCCTCCCATGTGGTGTTAAGTGCTTTCTTGAACTTAGGTGCTTTGTTCTTGAGTTTCGGACATTCTGACTTGATGTATTTGAACTTGTTACATTCATAGCATCTAATATTGGAATTTACTTTGGAATTACCTTCTTTAGATTGGTTGACGGGTCATCTTCGACTTTTGATCATCTTTCAAACTAGATTCACTAGTTCAGTTTCCATCTCACCATCTATTTTAGACTCGTACTCATCTTCTTCCTCCAGAGTTGGGTTGCTTTTGGGCTTCTTTTTTGATACTGCAAATAGAGCAATTCCTTTCTCGGCTTGTACCATGTTAGTTTGTTCGTGAAGTTTGAATTTCAAAAACATCTCATCTAATCTAATCTTAGAAAGGTCCTTAGAGACCTTGTAGGCATCAACCATGGATGCCCACAAGGTAGTTATAGGAAAAGTGTTGAGAGCATACCTTATAAGGTCCCAATTTTTGACCTTCTGTCCGATGGAGTGAAGGATATTGATGATATCTTGTATGCGGGCGTGTAGTTGGGTTGCCGTCTTGTTTTCCTGCATCTTAAGGTTATATAATTTATTACATAAAATATCTCTTTTGCATACCTTTGCATCGTCGGTTCCTTCGTGCAGCTCTACGAGTTTATTCCATAGGTCCTTCGCATTGATGAAGGGGCCGATGCGGTTGAGTTCTTCTTTGGACAAACCACACTGTAGAATTTGGGTAGCCTTGGCATCGGTTTCCACTTGGCGCTTCATGGCATTTGTCCATTGATCGTAATCCAATGATTCACCAACTTCATTAGTAGGAAATGTGAACCCGATTTGGATCACGATCCACATCTCTATTTGGGTTTTTAAAAAGCACTCCATCCGACTCTTCCAGTAATGGAGGTCATCTCCATTGTAAAAAGGAGGTCAGACGGTGTTGAACCCATTGAGATGGGCCATTTAGAGAGAAAAGAAAACCTCGCAATGACAAAAACAATGTAAGAGTGCCAAGACTTTCGTCTTGGATTAGTAGTGCAGGAGAAAGAAATTAAGCGAGCCAAAAATTTATGAATCGAAAGACACTTTATGAAAATGACTTAAAATATGAAACGAAAATCAAAACCAAGTGCTAGATCGGTGGTTGCACCAGATCGTAGCGCCCCCGCTCTATTACCAATTGTTGGATCGAAATGAGCGCTAAAGAGGGGATTAATACCGCACGTGAAAACTTTTCATTCGTTGAGTATAAAACAAGTAAAAGTGAAATGCACAGTGGAAATAAAATGACACGAGTTTGTTTTTACTTGGTTCACAGCCTACCGGCTACTAATCCAAGGTCCTAACAATCCGAGATCATACACGGAGAGCAATTCACTAAAACAATCTCCTCCTCGTTGGAGGTAGGAGACAACAGATACAAAAATGGAAAAGATCGAGGCAGAGGGACACTCCCCCTCTCCTCGTTATGATGAAAAGCTCCGAGAAAGAAGTAAATACAAGAATTGAAAGTGATGATTTAGAATAAACTTATACTGACAACTAATGAAGTAGGGTTTGAGCTCTTGTCATCGGTGTTGCAACAACACTTCATTGTCGTAGGATCGTCGTAGAAGAGTGGTGTTGTGAGAGCACTTTAGAAGCTTGGAGATGATCAAAATGGTGAAGAACACTCCTTCTTTTATAGCCTTTGAGAACCCTAAACGTTAAGCTCAATCCTTATCACCAAAGGCCACCTCACCCTAAGATAAGGGGATGAAGTTTGACTCTCCTCGAAGATGGAAATTCAAATGGCAGTCTATTATTAAGCCTCATAAGTCTACTAATTCACCATCAGTCGACTATGGGCTAGGGTTTTTGACTACATCAAGAGTTAGCTCAAAAAGGGTACTAAACTAAGTGTTTTCGACGACCACAAACTGTCTGATCTTGACATAGACCTTCCATGGGATGTCTTAGTCGGATCATCACCTAAGGATATCCCCGTACTAAGGACTCGACCTTACTTACACGAGCTTACCTCAAGCTTTACCTTTGTAGTTTTGCTTCCAGTCTCCACCTGATTTCTTCGGCTCCTTTTGAAGTCCTCCCGGTGTCATCCGACCACCACGGTTTCTCAACACGAGAATCTTCGGGTGTCGCTGACCTTCCATTTAGCTTAGCATTCTTGCACACTTGATTCAGCTCATGAGATAACAATATAAACTTAACTTTGTGTCTTTGCTATAATCAAAACTTAGGTTCGATTCTGGTGCCTACTGCACCAACATATTGCCTTAACAATCTCCCCCTTTTTGATGTATGGCAAGATGTTTATGTTAGGTAAAATATTAAAAAAATACACTAAGACAGGAAAGCATGTAAACATAACATGAGTATCAAAACACTCTCCCTTAATACATGCAAGTCCCCCTTAACACATGTTATTTCTCCCCCTAGAATGATTTACTTAAACACTCGCATTTCTCCCCCTTTGACACCATCAAAAACATCATACAAATGTTATACATCATGGTATCAATATCTAAGGGAATAAAAATATCAAAAATCAGATTTTAATACACAAAATCTTAGTTTTTGCACGTAGCAGTCGATTGGTATTCTTCATCAGTCATCTGGTAGCTGAAAGTTTGAAATTCTGATTTCTGAAGCCAACTTCAGAAATGCATTAAAAAATCCAAAAAATTTAAAAAATCATGACATTTGGGGAACATATTTATTATAAGTCCCTTTATCAATTAAAAATTGTTTTTCATAAAAAATCAATCAATTTTTGAAAATAAGGCAAAAACTCAAAAGTTTGAAAAAGACTCAATTTTGTATCAACTTGAAAGCTATTTTTGCCTTAGAAACTTTTCAAAGCATGAACTCACAGTTTATAAAACATAAAATGATTTTAAAACATTTAAAATATCCAACCATGATCTTTGGACAATATGCCTATGAATTAAACATATATATTCCCCATAGTTGGTCTATGATTACTATGTTATGATACTTACAATGATTCATCAAAATATCATAAGCAGTGAATCACTTGTATCAACCTAACATCTCACTCATGCTATGTTTTCAATCAAGTTAGCCTTATGGTGAATGTAATATGTAATTAAAAGTAATTATACTTAAACCATAAATTTCATGCAATTTCGACCAAGGTTAAGTATTATCAATCATCATGATCATAAAACAAGTATATCATATAACTACACATCATGATCATGCATCAAGTATAAAATCAAGTATCATAAATCATGATTTAAACATTACCACCCAACATCATAAATCAAAAACCATCACCCACATCATCATAAGTCAACAAAATAACATGATATAAAATAAGCCCACTTATGGTTGACTATCCTAGTTTTCTCTAACCCTTGAGGATTGACTTGGGAATCCAATATAAATTCTTTCCAATGGGGTTCACCAAGTACTCCTTTGGGATCTATTTCCTAGCTATCATTATTGTTTTGCATTGTCCCCTAGCAATTAGACAATGGTAGGCCTTTTTATTTTTGGTTCCCTAATATCCTAGGACCTTCTTGTTAAAACTAGCTCTTTGGCTCCCAATTATCATGTTCAAAGTGTTTGAGCCAATTGTGAATTTCTCAAGGGCATTAGTGAGGAAATCTAACTTTTCCCTTTAAGCCTTATTTTCTTATATACATGTATCATTAGTACTAGAAGAAATACAATTATCATGTGAGCATGCATTTTTGAGTTTTTCTTCTAGAATTCTAATTTCATTAAGCATGCATTTGTTTTTCTTTTGCATTCTAAACAAGTCCTTAGTCAAGCTAGTAATCATTGAAATTACAACATGGGAGGGTAGTTTATTTACCTCACTTACCCAATCCCTTTCTTCCGATGATGATGACGTTCCCCCTACACTTGAGCTCTCCTTCTAACTTGAGCTTTCTTCTTCTCTTTTGGATGAGGTGGAGGCTACGTCATCTATTCCCATTATTGCAAAATGGGAGATGATCTCTTCTTCTTCCGACGAAGATGGATCATCCCATGTCGCTTTTAGGTTCCGGGGCTTTGACTTCTCCTTTTCATTGGACTTCTTCTCTTCTTTCTTTTTTCCTTTCTTCTTGCTATCCTTTTTCTTCTCTTCCTTGCTCTTGTTTGATAAAGGACACTCATTCCTCATGTGTCCTTCTCCTTGGCAATTATAGAAAATAATCTTTCTCCTTCTCCAATCATGAGACTTGTTAATCTTAAAATTCTTTAACGCACGCCTTACTTTCCTGACCATATAAGCCTCTTCATTGCTATTCATTGATGAGGAAGATTCGTCATCGGATGAGGAGGGTGGAGTCTCCTTCTTCTTCTTTCCTTTATCGACCACTAATGCTACTCCCTTTGATTTGACGATTGACTCTTCTACTATACCTTCAAGTTAAGTTTCGTGAAACTCCATAGTAGAAAAGAACTATTCTAGAGTACTTATCTCTAGATTCCTTGAAATATAAAACGAGTGCACCATGAAGCTCCACTTTGATGACTGAGGGAATGCATCTATGACCTTCATGATCATATCTCTATTGAAGAGCTTCTCCGCTATACTTGATAAACCATTAATTATCTCTTTAAATCTAGATTGTAGTGGTAATATCTTTTCCCCCTTATCTAATTTGATATTATTGAGTTGGGAGCGGAGAAGGTCCCTTCTTGCTAACTTGGCTTCGGAGGTTCCTTCATGAAGCTCCACTAGCATCTTCCACATCTCCTTGGCACTAGCAAACTCTCCCATCCTATTGATTTCTTGTTGAGGGAGCACATTGTAGAGATGGTGCTTGACTTTTGAATCTACAAGGTTCTCCTATCTTTGCTTCTTAGTCTACCTTAATTTTTCGATTAGCTTCCCTTCTTCATCCATAGGTATATCGAAATCGATTTCCATAATAACCATAATATCAAAATCCATTTCGAAGAATACCTCCATACGCTTTTTTCACCAAGCGAAGTCCCCTTCGAATTTTGGCGGATGAATGTTCGAACTAGCCATTTCATTATCGTGCTTGTTTTGGCGATGAGTCTGTCGATAAGCTCCTCGCTCTGATACCAATTGTTGGAGGATTGTGGCCTAGCTAGAAGGGGGGTTGAATAGCCTTAGTGTACAATGGAAATCACTCGCATCTTAATCATCTACAAGAGTAATTAGCGCAGCAAAAATGCTAAAACAAGACAATTAAAACAATACAAAAGAGTGAAGAAGAAGAAAATGTTAACACAATTATATAATGTGGTTCACGGACCTTGCTGCTAATCCACGGACGATTCATATGACGAATCACTCCTCAACGCAATCTACTAGTCTCTCCTTTAGCCCAAAGAAAGGTGGAGATAAACCATCTTACACAATCTCCCCTCTTACAATAGATTTGAAGTAATAATAAGAAGGAGGAGGAAAACACATTCACAGCGCTTGGGAGTATGAATAGGAGTTAAGCATTAACCCTCCCAAGGCCCTCCACCCCTCTTTTTATAAAGAGGAAGGGTTTTTTTTCCCGTTGGGCATGCAACAGTCAACTGCTGCATTCATCAGTCGACTGTCATCGTTCCAACGACTTTTGACCATGCCAGTTCACGGACATCACAACCAACGACACTCTAATCAGTCGACTGATCATGGCTATCAGTCAACTTATCAAGCCATCAGTCGAATGATCCAGGCAATCAATCAACTCAAAAATTTTCTACGCTCGCGACCACCTTCAGCAGTCGACTATCATCCCTTGGCAGTCAACTAATGGTGCAACAGTCGACTGATGGTGCAATAGTTGACTGCTAAACCCTAGTAGTCAACTACTGGGCCAGAAGGCCATCAGTTGAACACCAGTCGAGTGCTATCGACTCAGACTAGTCGACTACTAATTGTAAGGACCTGTGCGCCCGCTAGAGGGGGGTGAATAGTGTTTCATCGTTTGATCGGAATTCGTTAGTGCTTGCTACACAATTGTTATACGTAGTGGAATAATAATAACAACAAATACAAATAACCAAAATGCACAAGCACAACATGAGATATAACGTGGTTCGAAACCGCACAGTTCCTACTCCACGGATTTGGCTCGAAAGAGCCTTAGCGATGCAAACACACACCACTAATTACAAATACTCCTTCTCGACAATAAGTCGAAGCTAGAGAAACCTCTTACAATAATTAAAATAGTAATACAAAGTAAAATAAGCAATTACAAATGAAATACAACAAAAGAATGCAAAAAAAACTTTACAACTGATCTTTTGGAAGCTTGCTTGTTTGGTTGCTTGAGTTACACTTGGAGACCCCAAAATGCACCAGCAAATCACCCCAAATCTTCTTAAAGAACCATGCCAAAAATCCTCTCCACGAGATGCTTTTATAACCTGCATTCGGGCTGGATTTCGCCTAGTAGTGGACTGATTGAGACCATCAGTTGACTGCTCCTATAGCCATTGTCTCACAACGGCATGAGCCACATTGGATAAGTTCCAACGAATAGACCATCAGTCAACTGATCATGCCCATTAGTCGACTGATCGAGTCATCACTCGACTATCAAACCCTAACAGTCGACTCGGGAACTTTCTGTCCCCGAATACCCGACCAGCAATCGACTGATCTCCATATCAATCGACTGCTCAGGTCAACAGTCGACTGCCCAATGCTGGCAATCGACTGCTAGACCATTTCTTGTAGTCGAACTCTAGTCGACTCCCATCAGTCGACTGATAATCTCATCCATGAGGTTTTAACCCCAAGTATGGTGCCCCCATACTTGCTAGACCACCCTTAGCATAGACCTAAGCCTTATAGCCACCTCCATCAGCCTCATGCCTATCGGATCCCTCCAAGTCATCCATGACATGTTTATCTATATGCTAGCCTTCAGGTGCTTCCATCGACTATTGTCAAGCTAAGCTGGTCTATACCGCCAAGGCACATTGGACTTATGTTGCTAAGACTCCGCTTGGACTTTACGCCGCCAACCATTGGACTTATGCTGCCAAGACTCCACCCTTGGACTATACACCGCCAATATTCCTCTTGGACTTCTTAATTGCCAAGTACCCATGATTTGGACTTGGACTTTCACCGCCAAGACTACACCCTTGGACTTTCCTTGCCAACCCATGTTGGACTTTCCATGCCAAGTACACATGATTTGGACTTTCCCATTGCCAAGTGTCCAACTTGGAATTTCCAGGCTAAGTACACAAGACTCAGACTTCTCCCATGATAATGGTCAAACCATCGTCAAACAGTCAATCATGACCTGGGTTGATTGCACCAACAATCTCCCCAACACATTGTCAAACATCAATGTTAAACATCAAAATACTACTCGAGTCAAACTCGAGTCTAGTCAATCGTGACCTGGATGGATTGCACCAACAATCTCCCCCTTTTTGATGTTTGACAAAAACCAAACACCTTTGGGTTAGGTCTAAACCCTAACTCAAATCTCCTTACCAATTGTCCCAAATTGGTAGTTTCACTTTTTCTCCTTTTCGACATACATCAAAAAGGTTCTCCCCAAGGAGGTCAATGTCTCATATCCCAATGAGATTTTACAATCTCTCCCTCCTTCCAAAAATACCTAGAATGCCTTCACTCTTCCTAGTGATAAGTCCCATATCACACATGAGAGACAATCCTACATGCTCTCCCAATTTCCAAATTGGGCATCTCACATTCTCCTAAAATTCTCCCCCTCATGAGAAAGAACACATCCATCATCCCATGATGGATACCTCCTCCTAAAGGCTTGCTCCCCCTTGACCATTGCACCAACAATGTCCTTGGAGAGTCCCTAAGCCTATACAAACACTAAACCATCAAAAATAAGGTTAAAAGTTCAACATTGAACTTTCCCACACCTTAAAATTGATACATCACCCTAACAACTCTCCTAATCCATATCCAATAGATTTTCACCCTTTCCATTGCTTTCCAAAGCATATCCTAGGTTAGGAGCAGTTAGGGAACCCTAACATGGCTGAAACATGGGCTAAACATCCTTGTTTACCCGAAATCAGCATTGGCAGTTTACTCTGATAATAATCAGTCGACTGCCCTATCCATCAGTCGACTGCCATCAAACAGTAGTCGACTGATAATTACAAAATACAATTTTCAGCTATCAGATTCAAATTTCGATAATACATAAGTAATTATACGTAATTTAAAAAATAGTGAAATTTTATATATATAATATTGTATTATACCAAATACAATGGGTGAAAAATAATTTACCCATAAAATAGTTAAATTGATACAAAGTTCAAAAATGAAGAAAAACTTCAATGTTTTGAGCCTTCCTTGTATCAACATCATCAATGGTGACTTCTATCAAAAGATAGACTACACCATGGTTTTTTAAAATGATTTTGAAATAGTTTTAAAACCTTATATTGATCCATGGTCTATGGGCTTGATGCACATGACTTGTACATAAGCTTTCCTCATGATTCACCCTTGGTCTTAGATGAGTTTGAGTTCATTTAGATGCAAAAACTATGCACCTTGAACTTAACTCATTTCCTATCATCTCAGATGTGTCTAGGCTGTTTGAAAATACACACATGTCAATTTGATGTGAGATGTGAGTTTTGTTCATCCTAATCTAAGGCCTCATGCATTTTCTAAGGCAAATCTACTTGATTCTCTTATACATGGGACTTCAAGTCATGTCATAGTCCTTAAATCAATTTTAATTACTTTAAATGCATGAATGATCATTCCATAAATGATAGCATAAATAAGCATGGCCAATGATCATGATGTCATGATATATGATATAAATCTAAACATACATGACATTTAACCTTAATTCTAAGCATGATCATAACATATTATATAATTAAAAGTAGATATGATGTCATGACATGTTACATGACAAATCAATCATTACAAATAAAATATAAAGGTATATAATACCTAATTTTTAACATTAATTACCATTTATTAAGGTTAAATTTATTTTGCCATATTACTACTAATCCCCCAAGGTTGCCAAAACCCCAAAATGACACACCATGACTTTAAGACCTAAATTGTGCCAATTTGATCAATTTATCAAACTTCTTAAAAATTATTGGCACATCCTAAAAGCCTTTAGGATTTTAATCATCCTTATTTCCAAAGTACACCATTATCTTGGAAATGACCTAAAGTGTCACCTTTATCATGATTAGGTTAACTACCTATCCATTCAAAAGTTGGCCCACCTAAACCCATTTAGCGTGAATCAATCACGCTCCTAGGAACCCAATACCTATTGGAGCCCCTTGGGTTTACTAGGTAATCGCTAGGGATAACTTCCCTAGATACCCTCCTAATAACCCTCCTAGGCTTTGAAGTCTTGGTCATTTAGGTCTTGCCTAGGTCAACTCTAGGGGTGACTCACCTTATAACCTTCTTAGTGGCTTCCTTAGGTTTCTTTTAAACCCTAGCCACTAGGCATCTACCTTGGTCAACCTTAGGGATGACTTCCCTATTGACCTTGGTTTTCCTAGACCTAGGTAGTGTTCCATAATCGAATGGAACACTATGATAAGTCCTTTTAGGCTTAGGTTCGTGACCCAAACCTTTATTGCCCATGGATGGTTCTTGTTTCCTAGGCCTTTGACTTTGACTCATAGACTTAGATTTTTTATCACTTACCTCTTGAAATTGATTTTTCATTTTCCAAAGGGTCTTCTCCAATTTCTCAAGCCTTGACCTCAAGGCTTGATTTTTCTTTTCTAATATCTCAATTTTTGATTTTTCATTAACTCTTGAGATATTTTCCTTTCTAGGCATATGTCTAGTCCATTTAGGATTGATGCCTAGGTGGTTCTCAATTTTCCTAATACTTTCCTTAGGTAAAATTATTTTAGGGACATTAGTCCCAAATTTCTCCTTATTCTTAAGGTTGACATGTTTCACTCCTAAACAATAAAACCTATTATTTCTAGCATGCCTTTCATGAATAATTGCATGATTACTTCTAGCATGCTTTTGATAATTAATTGAAGAATAAGCATACTTAAAAGTTGCCTTAGGGTTTGCCTTAGCTCCCCCTACATGTGTAGCTCTTCCTTCATGAGTCTTATTCTCCCCCTTTGGGCATTGACTCCGGTAGTGTCCTGGTTGTCAGCATTTGAAGCAAATGACATGCTCCTTGCTCTTCTTATCGGGGACTCCAGCATCCTTTGAGATTCTTGAAGTTTTTGTGTCGATTGAATTTTCTTGACCTTCTTAGGGTACTTGCTCTTGTAGTGCCCATATTCCCTACACTAAAAATACATTATATGATTTTTATTTTGAATTAATGTGCTTGAGTTACCTAGGTCATCGGTGGATGTTTTGGTTTCTTCATCTCTTCTGGAAGTTGATGGTACTTCTTGATTTTGCTCTTGCTCTAGAGTAGATGGTGTCTCCTCCCCCACAATCCTAGAGGTTGAGGTTTCTTCCAATTCTACCTCTTCCTTGGATGTTGATGGCCTTTCAACCTCCAATTCTTCCACCTCGGATGTCGAACACTCCTCGACCTCATAATCCTCACTTTCTTGTGAGAATGAGCTTTCTTCTTCTTCTTCTTGGACCAGTTGTGGGTTCTCATGGAATCTTGCCTCTTGGCTCCATAACTCAATGGCATCCATGTAGCCGCCTAAACCAGACAAAATATTGGTAGGTATTAAATCAATCAAAAATTTCATTACCTTCTTATTTTTCTCAAACCCTTGGAATTGTTCCTCGGTCCATCTCTTCATCTTGAGGAAACCTCCCTTTGGTCCTCTAGGACATTCAAATCCTTCCATTAAAGTGGACCACTCTTTGATATCCCTCATCATCATGAAGTCTTCAATCCTTGCCTTCGAAGAATTGAAGCCTTCTCGTCCATAGAGCGCTTACGAGACCGAAGAGTTGATATCCCATCCTAATTGTTCTTCAAATTCCATCTTCTCTCTAGCGATCTTACTCCCGGGTGTTAGTCTATAGAAGAGCTCCTAGCTCTGATACAACTTGTTAGGACCTGTGCACCCGCTAGAGGGGGGTGTGAATAGCATTTCATCATTTGATCAAAATTCGTTCATGCTTGCTACACAATTGTTATACGCAGTGGAATAATAATTAAAACAAATACAAATAACCAAAATGCACAAGCACAACATGAGATATAAGGTGGTTCGGAATGATATGGTTCCTACTCCATGGATAGGGCTCGAAAGAGCCCTAGCGATGCAAACACACACCACTATTCACAAATACTCCTTCTCGACAAAAAGCGAAGGTGGAGAAACCTCTTACAATGATTACAATAGTAATACAAAGTAAAACAAGAAATTACAAATGAAATAAAACAAAAGAATGCAAAGACAACTTTACAACCGATCTTTTGGAACCTTGCTTGTTTGGTTGCTTGAGTTGCACTTGGAGACCCCAAATTGCACCAAAAAATCACCCCAAATCTTCTCAAAGAACCATGCCAAAAATCCTCTCCATGAGCTGCTTTTAAAACTTGCATTCTGGATGGATTTCACCTAACAGTCGACTGATCGAGACCATCAGTCGACTCCTCCTGTAGCCATTGTCTCACAATGACATGGGCCACGTTGGATAATATCCAATGGATAAACCATCAGTCGACTGATCATGCCCATCAATCGACTGATCGAGTCATCACTCGACTGTAAAACCCTAACAGTCAACTCGGGAACTTTCTATCCCCGAATTCCTGACCAGCAATCGACTGATCTCCAGATCAGTCGACTACTCAGGCCATCAGTCGATTGCCCAATGCAAGTAGTCGACTGCTAGACCATTTCTTACAGTCGAACTCTAGTCAACTCCCATCAGTCGACTGACCTAATATCAGTTGATTGATAACCTCATTTATGAGGTTTTAACCCCAAGTATGGTGCCCCCATACTTGCTAGACTACCCTTAGCCTAGACCTAAGCCTTCTAACTACCTCCATCAGCCTCACACCAATCGGATCCCTCCAAGTCATCCATGACTTGTTCATCCATACACTATCCTTCAAGTTCTTCCATCAGCTATTGTCATGCTAAGCTGGTCTACACCGCTAAGACACATTGGACTTACGCTGCCAAGACTCCGCTTAGACTTTACACTACCAACCATTGGACTTATGCTGCCAAGACTCTATCCTTGGACTTTACGTCACCAATATTCCCCTTGGACTTCTCAATTGCCAAGTACCCATGACTTGGACTTTCACTGCCAAGACTACACCCTTGGACTTACATGACCAAGAATGCACCCTTGGACTTCTCTTTCCAACACATGTTGGACTTTCCATTTGCCAAGACTCAAGCTTGGACTTTCCATGCCAAGTACCCATGGCTTGAACTTTCCCATCGCCAAGTGTCCCCCTTGGAATTTCCATGCCAAGTATACAAGACTCGGACTTCTCCCATGACAATGGTCAAACCATCGTTAAACAGTCAATCATGATCTGGGTCGATTACACCAATAATCTCCCCAACACATTGTCAAACATCAATGTCAAATATCAAAACACTACTCGAGTCAAACTTGAGTCCGATCAATCATGACCTGGGTCGATTGCACCAACACTAACTATAACAGTCGACTGGTGTTGGGTGAAACCTCAAACAAAACACTTGTTTGAGCATCCAACCATCGGGTAAACCTCAAACCACATGTTTCAGCATCCGACACTTCCATTCATCGGGTAGAAACCTCAAACTCATGTTTGAGCATCCGACTTAACCAATTGTCGAGTAAAACCTCAAACACAAGTTTGAGTGTCCGACTTGTCGGGTAAAACTTGAAACCTTTGAGCGTCCGACACTTGACTTAGCCATTTGGCCAAGTTCACCTAGTTGTGCTACCCCATCCCGGGTTACAATTGCTCACTCTCATCTCCCATGAAGTCCCTTGCCTCGAAGCTCTCTTTGACCTGCATCCCTCGAATGCACTAAGCCCTTGGCTCCTCCAATGCCATCCTTCGTGTCTCACCACAAAGTCTGCTTCCTTTGGCTTCACTTCATTTGCTCCTCATTTGGCGGTCTCTCGGATGCACCAAGTGCATGACTTCCACAATACCATCCTTCACCGACTCAAGGACCTGAGCCATGAGATGGGGAACTCGCCATTGCTTTATCAAGCTAACACATGTGTGATTCACTTAAGTCCTGCACAACTTAAACACACATATCAAATCACATAACAACCTAATTTAAACCCTTTGCCACACACATCAAAGCCAAACCATACTTGGGTTGATTGCCCTAACAATTATGAAGCAAAAAAATTATTAAAAGAGTTAGGATTGACATATAAGGAGATACATGTCTGTAAGAATGATTGTATAATATTTAGGGATGAGCACGAGAATAATTCTTATAGCACACTGGACATGCATCCTTATTCTCATGCTTATCTCAAAATATTATACAATCATTCTTACAGATGACTAGACTTGCGAGAAGAGTACATTGAATCACAAGAAATCAGAGATGACATCAATGCAGTCCAACTTTCTAATCAAGTTTGTGATCATGGCCTCGGTGTTCATTCTGGATACATTAGAGGACTTGGAAGTGGGTCAAAACCAGTTAGATCCACTTCTTCGGATGCCACCTCCTCCTCTAGATTAACTAATGCAACACTGCATGAAAAACTTGAGTCCATCGAGCAACGATTAGAAGGCATACAAGAGAAGCTAGCAAACACTCGAGTTCAATTAGCAAGCACACAAGATGGGTTGACATCAATGAGATCAAGACAAGATATGTTTGAAGCAATTCTGAATCAACTTGCACCAGGAGCATTCCAATCATTGATACAAGAGTCATCTCCACCTCCTCCATCGTAGAGTTATGAACATTTTGGTTTTAAGCTACTGAAATTTGGAACTTGAATGTTTTGAAGTTGGAGTCTTTAAACTTGAGAATTTGGATGTTTTGGATTTGAAGTTAGGTTTCTATTGATGTATTTTGATTATGTTATGTGATAAGTCTGGTTAACTATAATTATTGTTGAATTGTTTGATTTGTATGTCATTAAATTATCTGTTAAAAAAATTGTGTGATTGAATTTGTATTACAGGATCTAGAAATCTATATTTATTTGGTTAGGGATGAAATGTAACAAAATCATCGCTAACCATCAATACACGACCAACAAGTCTTGCATGGTCTGGTGCCTTTCGCCAGTTGACTTTTTCTTTACAACAGGCCAATTTCTGAGTATCAGTTGACTACTAAAAAAATGGTCGACTGATATAAGATATTAGCGACAAATAGTGTGAAAGATTCATCGCAAAATATTCAGTCGACTGGTCAATCGACTAAAAAATATTCTGTGGCTAGCCATATTATTAACAGTCGACTGGTTTATGCCAGCAGTCGACTGATTCTTAGCGACGACATGTGTTATTTATGTCGCTAACACTTCAATCACCTGATCAATCGACTAAACAACATTCTGTGGTCGGTTAAATTATGGATAGTCGACTGGTTTCTTTCACCAGTTGATTGATGATTAGCGACAAAAGATATTATTTTCATCGCCAATATTCGTGATTCTCCCCATTTTGATATTATAGTTTTAGCAACACAATATTATTGTTAGCGATGTTATTTTTCATCGTCGTTAATATTAACGATGAAATATTAATATTTCATCGCTAAAGTCTCTTAGAGACAAGCTTATTGCGACAAAATAAGCGATGAAATATTATCATCGTGAATAGGATTTAGTGGCGAATATTGTGTATTAGCGGCGAAAAAAATTCATCGCTAAATATCATTTTTCTTGTAGTTGTAGGAGGTGACAGAAGTCACAGGAAATTGGGAGTTGAAAGAGTCGGACATCAGGGGACCATAGAAAAGATTCCTCCCAAAAGTTGTCACATCTTGTCCCCTAACTATCTCTCAATGATTGCTTTGAAAGATATGGCAAGTCAAGTGTGTAGGATTGAGAAACGTTAAGGGGGGTGGAATAGCGTTCGAAAAACTTTTCTTTTCGTCGATTAAGAACAAAGTCCGTAGTGGAAATAAATAAAAACAAAAGCACAATGACACGAGTTTGTTTTTACTTGGTTCACAACCAATCGGTTGTTAGTCCAGTGCCCCTCGATCACTTCCGAAGGGCAATTCACTAAAAGGTTTCTTCCTCGTTGGAGGTAAGAGACAAGCGATTACAAAACAAGAATGTAAAGGAAGAGACAACAAACCTACCTCTCCTCTTGCAACAATAAGTACAAAGAAAGTAACAACTAAACAAGTATATCGACTAAGAGGAAGTAGATGGGCGTATTGTAGGCATTACGACGTCGTTGCATGATGAAGAGCACTTGAATTGATGGAGCACTTTGGAAGACTTTCAAGATGATTGAAATGAATGATTTTCCTCTTCGTTTATAGCCATTTAAACGCCAACTCGTTGAGATCCATATCTGGGTCAAACATCCACATCACCCCTCCTTTGGTGGATCTTATCTTGACTATCCTCAAAGTGATCAGCTTGGCTAGCAGTCGACTGATGCCATACAACAGTCGATTGATGGTAGTTTAGTCGACTGCTATTTCCCTCCAATCGACTGATATCTTGATAACTCACCTGCAACACATGGTTAGCACAAGAATCTTTATTGATAGTAAATTTGATGGTCCTATACCATCCGATCTCGACTTCCTCCGGAAGTCCTAGTTGGATCGCCACCTACGGTTGTCCTCATATGAAGGACACGTCCTAACCATCACTCTACACCTAGAGCTTACCTTTGGTCCTTCTGACCTGCCGCTTAACTTTCAGTCACTATTGGGAAATTTTAGATCGTGATGTTCACAACATCGCGGGCGAATACTTTGCACAACCGCAGCGGAAACAATATATAAACCGGATCCTAACAGAGATCCATGCAAAACTATATAAGTCATTTCATATCCTACTTTTTCTAGATCTTATCTAGAAGGAGAATTATACCTTTTATGTGTGCCCTTCGCAATCCCGCTTTTCCAAATGCTATCAGAACACAATATGGTAAGGATAACCGTATCTCTAAGATATCCACACTGACACTCAGCTATTTTTGGAGTCACGTTGTGCTAGCAACCCTAGCAAAATGCCAAGACCACTTGGAAGAAGATGAAGGAGAGGAAGAAGAGAACTCTTTCTCTTGGCTTTTTGGCATGCACATTGGAACATTTCACTGTTGGGATGTATACTGAAAGCCTAGACTTTGTATGAACATCTTTATTTTTGAAATAAGAATCACATGATCATTATTTTTATATTTATAGTTATGCATATTGTCTAATACATTACATAGTATATAACATGGTGTGTGATGTCACACAGAAGATCATGTTATCAGTTCCTTGTAGAGTATAAGTAGAGGCTCACAACCAAGATGGTTTTGGATAAATCATTGGTATGATTATAGTGTAATTTGGTATTGGTTTATCTTGATCATAGAATTACACTAGTACACTTTGTGTGTATTGAGAAGGACCGACTTAGAGGTGATTCAATTTATTGTTAACTACATAATTGAATCAGACCGTGGATATCATGGTGTACATGCTCTTAATCCTGATATAATAATGGATACATGTACTTAATATTTATTTCTTTGATTTACCAATGGGCGAGATTTATGGATTAAATCGATAGGCTCGGTAAGTTGGGAAATGATATTATTTATATGGTGTGTCGTTGATTATAGGAGGAAATCGTGTCCTATATATTAGGATGATGATGTCCCCTTGAGGAGCTCATAAGGATCATCATGTAAATCCTGCAGGTGGACTTGGTCCTGCATGATGATAAGGTTGAGTGGTACTACTCATAGAGTTAGATGTTGATTAATTAATTTTCAGTAAATTAATTAATTAACGGTCATTTGATATCTTAAACACGGGGAGATATTTGTACAATTAATATATGGAGCTCATATTTAATTATGGGGGTTGGTGAGGTAGATCAATGATAATCCTCTAGTGGAATGGATTATCATTAATGGATCAGATTTTATGTGGGTCGGATCCATTGGGTGGCTAAGATACAACTCCTCCTCATGGCCCCTATTGTATCCTATTAAAACCCTCAAGAAGCCTAGATCCAACAGACACAATTAAAAGGAGGCTTGGGCGAAATCTATAAATATAGGAGGCTTGGCTTGGGCGGTGATATAGAATTGGAATTCTAGGGTTTGCTTTTAAGGCTTGGGCGACTAGGGTTTGGAGAAGCTTTGGGCGGCAACAAGTGGAAGAGTTAAGGTTTTGTTTTTCCTCTCTTCCTAAGGTCTAATCGGCGCCCCTCTTCTTTTTTTCACTTGGGCGGAGCCCTTCACCCTCCTCAATACTTGGTCGGTGGCAACAAGTGTTAAGGTTTCTTCCCTTGGAGCTCTTGGTCGGCACCCATATCCCTTCTTCCTCTCCTTGGCTAGCGGCAATAACCAAGGTTGGTGGCTTGGTGGTCGGCTCTAGATAGGAGAAAAAGTGTTTGAGATTCTTCCCTTTGTTCGGAGTGAGCAAAGAAGGGAAGAACACGATCTAGGAGGCTTCAACTCTTGGAGGATCATTGCCCACACAATGTTCAAGAGGAGGATAGGTCATACAATAGAAGATCAAGAGGTAAACAAGAGGTACAATCTTGTTTGTTTTGATTTAGTTCTTTTGTATCATGCATGTGGTTAATTTACTTGGACCCTGAAGATAAACACAAAAACCGGCAATCTGTACATCATCTATTCCGTGGCTAATCGAGGAAAAGAGTTATGTAGAAAGAGCTCTTAGTCAGAGTCAGTGGCAGCGATCCTGGTTCTAGAGAGTGGTGCTGTCTCTTCTCTCTAGAGAAGGCGTCAGGGAAGGCTGCAACAGCTGGTGTAAGGGCACGAATCAATGGCTAGGATCCTCTGCTTGAGGGGATCGAACAGTGTGAACGGGTTTAGGAAATCTACAGTAGCGATTTCTCTTCGCAGGCGAAAATTGTAGGTTTTCACAATAGCGGAGGGCGAATCTAGTGGTACAACTAGGGTGGGAAGACCTAGTGGACAGCAAGATGTAGTTGCTGGCCTGAGTCAGCTATGAGGATGGCTTGAGATGAAGGATGAGGGAAGTTTTACTGGGGGGAGTTCTGGACCTCAGGAAGATAAGGTAGAGGGCCAGGGGTGGGACAAGGGAAGCTACCGAGATAGCGAAGATACTGGCAGAGCTAGGAGACAGGAGGTACAGCAGGGAGATAGTGGTTGTGTAACGCCCGTAAAATTCTAAACTATGCCAAGTAATTATATAGGTTTTAAGGCCATAAAAGGTTTAGAATAAAAATAAAATAAATGATGGTTATAGGTAGGATTTGAACCATGAACCTTCTAATAGGGAGGTAGCCTTGACACCACTAGACCCTAGGATAATTCATGGGTAAGATATATAAAGAATATACAAAGAATATAGATGGGAAGATGAGGAGTGGGTTAATCCCCTCTCATGAAAGGATGGAGAGTGTTCATTCCCTAGGTAGTAAAAGAGGAGAATTAGAAAAGAGAGGAAGTAAAACCCCACTTTCCTTCTTCATTCTCCTTCTTCCTCATCCTTGGCCGAATTCCCCATGTCCCTTCCTCCCTTTTCATCCCAAGCTCTAGAAATTTTATAATAATTTTTGTATAGAATTTAATTTCATGTCTAGGAGATTATATATGGAATCTTGGAAAAAAATTCTGATAAAAGAATAAAAAGTGGAGAGGTGAGGTTTGAACCTTAAACCTCTTGGTGAGAGTTAACTCTTGCCATGCATGTGATGACCAAGTGCTCAGCAGTAGCTTACTATTAGAGGAAGAGGGGAAAATTGTAGATAAGTGTGATGAGAGTAAATGAAGAGGCATGACAAAGAGAAGAGAAACTTCTCTTCCTCCCTTTATAAAGAAGAGGGAAGGTTCCACTTGACCACTTCTTCTTCTCTTCTTCTTCCTTCCACCGAAACCCTAAGCCCCCTTCCTTGAAGTTTCGGCCAAAGCAAATTAGGGTTCCCCCCCTAGTGAGTTTAGCAAAGAGAGGGGTTCATCTAAGGGGCTAACCTTCATCTAAGGGTCAAGAGCACCAAGAAGGGTTCTAGGGCAAGATTATTTGTTGTTTTAGTCACCCCATCCAAGCAAGGAGAAGCTAGTTCTTGGCTTCCATAAGGTCAACTACCCACCAAAAGCAAGCGAAGGATGTAAGATTCCCTCACCTGCAGTATATTAGTTGTAGGACATGTTACATGAAAAAAAATGAAGATGTAGCCCTTGTATGTTTCGGCCAAACAAGTTTTCTTGGGCTAAGATGCATGAAAATGTTCCTAATGATGCTATGCTAAGTTATAATGCTCATGAATGAATTTTAGGTGACCAAAAACCCTAGTTGAGCCCCTTACATGTTTCGGCCAACCTAGGTAATTAGGGTTAGGGTTGCATGAAAATGTTCCTAATGATGCTATGCTAAGTTATAATGCTCATGAATCAATTTTAGGTGACAAAAACCCTAGTTGAGCCCCTTACATGTTCCGGCCAACCTAGGTAATTAGGGTTAGGGTTGCATGAAAATATTCCTAATGATGCTATGCTAAGTTATAATGCTCATAAATGAATTTTAGGTGACATAAACCCTAGTTGAGCCCCTTACATGTTTCGGCCAACCTAGGTAATTAGGGTTAGGGTTGCATGAAAATGTTCCTAATGATGCTATGCTAAGTTATAATGCTCATGAATGAATTTTAAGTGACAAAAACCCTAGTTGAGCCCCTTACATGTTTCGGCCAACCTAGGTAATTAGGGTTAGGGTTGCATGAAAATATTCCTAATGATGCTATGCTAAGTTATAATGCTCATGAATGAATTTTAGGTGACAAAAACCCTAGTTGAGCCCCTTACATGTTTCGGCCATCCTAGGTAATTAGGGTTAGGGTTGCATGAAAATATTCCTAATGATGCTATGCTAAGTTATAATGCTCATGAATGAATTTTAGGTGACAAAAACCCTAGTTGAGCCCCTTACATGTTTCGGCCAACCATGGTATTTAGGGCTAGGGTTGCATGGAAAGGCTCCTAAAGGAATAGGGAGATGTTATATGCTTCATGTAGAAATGTTAGGTGACAAAAAGAATACAATGTTGATACCTTCCATGTTTCGGCCAACACTGGTTTTAGGGTTAGGGTTTCATGAAAACACCCCCTTATGAAGTCATGCTAGGTGTATGATTTTAATATGTCATGAATTATGCCTATGTGATGGAAATGTTCATGATTCAATATGCTGTGAAATATGCTTATGTGATGAACATGTTTATGATGTGGTATGCCATGAAATTATGCCTATGTGATGAATATGTTTATGAGGTAATATGCCATGAAATATGCCAATGTGATGAACATGTTTTATGATTTAATATGCCATGACTATGCCGGGGAAATATGCTTCATGATTATGATGTAATATGCCATGAAATATGCTCATGTGATGAACATGTTTTATAATTTAACATGCCATGAATATGCTTAGGAAATATGCTTATGTGATAAACATGTTTATGCTTTAGGACCCCTTTAGGGTACTCTTATGTTATGAATGCATGTATGCCATGAAATGACTAAGAAGGAGATGCTTCCCTTTCAAGTAGGGATCAAGAGCTCTCCTTATGATAAGATAAGATGGAGATGCTTCCCTTTCAAGTAGGGATCAAGAGCTCTCCT
Source organism: Wurfbainia villosa (assembly GCA_025175895.1). Taxonomy (NCBI): domain Eukaryota; kingdom Viridiplantae; phylum Streptophyta; class Magnoliopsida; order Zingiberales; family Zingiberaceae; genus Wurfbainia; species Wurfbainia villosa. Next base: position 27,020,936 of record CM045992.1, on the reverse strand, counting down.
TATGATAATATAAGATGGAGATGCTTCCCTTTCAAGTAGGGATTATGAGCTCTCCTTATGATAAGATAAGATTGTAATGCTTCCCTTTTTATGTTGGGGATTAAGAGCATTCTTTATAATATGACAAGAAAGAAAGTAATTAAGTATTTTACTTTGTAAGAGGTTGAGTACCCGACCCGTCAGGTGGTCGTTAATCAAATCCATAGGGACATAAGAAGACGTAAGAGGTCTTGCCCTGGTAAGACGTAAGAGATCTTGCTCTAGTAGGACTGGTGGCTCGCTACCCCAGCCTATTAGGGAACGCGCATTATGTGGTACTTAACCTGGGGCCCCCCAAACAAGTTATGATTTTGTTAAAGTATCTATATGTATATGTTTCGAAAAGAAAGGGCTTTTATGAAATTGTGCATGCTTATGTTAAAGTATATGAATGCTTATGAACTTGTCCTTTATGCCTGTTTAAGATTTATGATGTTACGGATACTTATGTTATGAATGCTTATGGTTAAGTTTAAAAATGCTTATGATTATATCCTTTATGCATGCTAGATTTTATGAAGTTATGATGCTTATGGTTAAGTTTAAAAATGCTTATGATTATATCCTTTATGCATGCTAGATTTTATGAAGTTATGATGCTTATGGTTAAGTTTAAAAAGGCTTATGATTATATCCTTTATGCATGCTAGATTTTATGAAGTTATGATGCTTATGGTTAAGTTTAAAAAGGCTTATGATTATATCCTTTATGCATGCTAGATTTTATGAAGTTATGATGCTTATGGTTAAGTTTAAAAATGCTTATGATTATATCCTTTATGCATGCTAGATTTTATGAAGTTATGATGCTTATGGTTAAGTTTAAAAATGCTTATGATTATATCCTTTATGCATGCTAGATTTTATGAAGTTATGATGCTTATGGTTAAGTTTAAAAATGCTTATGATTATATCCTTTATGCATGCTAGATTCTATGAAGTTATGATGCTTATGGTTAAGTTTAAAAATGCTTATGATTACATCCTTTATGCATGTCTAAGATTTATAATGCTATGGAATGCTTATGTTAATTATGCCCTGCTTAGATTTAATTATGCTTAGTGTGCTAATGTAAACTCTATGCCATGCTTAGGTTTTATTACATGGGTATGTTGTTGATTAGTGTTGCTATGAAATACTTAGGCTATTTATGTTAGTATGCTCATGTTTCTAATTGCTTGATGAAGTTGTGGCTTTTGTGAGTAGGCAAGAATCTTACTAAGCTATATGCTTATAGTTTATGTTGTCCATATACTGCAGATAAAGGAAACCTGAACTAGAGGAAGTAGCAGGAAGGGCCAAGTGTGTGTGATAGTGGCATGGTGGAGAGAGACCCTGTTATTATCTGCTTATATTACATGCTCCATGAACCCCCTCAAGACTTTGCTTCCGCTTATAAGACTTATGAATCATTAGTATCATGTTGGATGATGCTTAGTTATGTTACTGTTCAATTACTTAAGAACTCATGAATGACTCTTTATGTTATGCATGTTAGAAATGAGACAAGATATGTTAACATGCTAATTATGAATATGATATGTGACGCATGTGCAAAAGAAGGCTTAAGTTATGAGTACATGTTAAAGTATGTAGGTTGCGAAATGAACCCTATACGTTACGATATAAGAAAAAAAAAAGTAGTGCCGCCCTGAGAGCAGATAAGGGCGGGCGTTCCAGGTTGGGTTTCCTTCAGGTACTCTGGTTGCTACAGTACAAACAGAGGATTTGGAAGAAGCTGTGGTGAGACATTGGATAATAGGGAAGGTGATTCCAAGGGTCACTGGGGGTGGATGTAGCCTTAGGCGAACATTCAACTGATGCAAGGGTGGATTGGGGCACATTCCGGTCATCGCTCATTTTCTTTATCGCCAGTAGGCCACTGCTCCAATCACCGGAGCTAACTCCTTAGTAACCACATCCAAAGCAAAGGGAACGAGTTGGGCATGCCTCTGGCATTAGTTGAGGCTTCCCAGTGCAGCTACATCACCGAAAACTGATCGACAAGGTCCAACGGTCGTTCCCTGAACCTCACATCACTTGGGAAGAAGAAGACTGAGGTGGCAATTACGGGTTGTTGGTTTTTAGTTTCGAGTCCGTGAGGGGAAACTTCGCTTCCCACTTCAACTCGGTCGCTTGTTCATGGCGATCCCATAGATTTCCCCGGATTAAAAAAATTTAATCCTAGACAAAAGGGATCACCCAAGCAACTATTTCATCGTCGTGCTATTCGATTAGAGTAGTCACTTGAACAAACTTATTATTCAAGCAACCAACCTCTATTCTACGAATAGCCATGGAATAGACGATGTACGGACTGCCGACTTTTGTATTTATGATCGGGATCCAAGTATTATTTAGCCACATATATAAAGTAAACATCCACATAAAACATGCATATAATTGAAAAGCAATTATAAACATAATACAAAGGAAGACTAATAAAAATAAACAAGATTATACCTCTTGTTATACCTCTTGATCTTCTATTGTATATCCTTCCTCCTTTTGGACGTCGTGTGGGCGACGATCTTCCAAAAGTCGAAGCCTCCTAGATCACCAATCTTCCTTTTCTTGTTCACTCAGAACAAAGGAAGTTCATCAAACAAAACTCTTCTTCCTATCTAGAATCGGCCACCAAGTCAATAGACTCGATGTTGCTGTCGGCCAAGGAAGAGAACATGGAGTATGGGAACCGGCTAAAGGAGAATCAATTGTTGGGGATCGATCGGTGTGTATTGGCCCAACTAGAGGGGGGTGAATAGCCCTCTTTCATTGGATGACGGAATTTGCTCATATACACAATCGTTAGCGCAAGCGGAATACTAAACAAGACAAGCAAATAGAAATGCAAAAGTAAAAACAATGCTAACAAGATAATATAACGTGGTTCACGGCTACGCTGCTAATCCACGGTCCCCGATTCATCCTCAGTGAATCACTCCGCAACCAATTCACTATCGGTCTCTCCTTTGCACTAAGCTAGGTGGAGGTAACCCTTACAACTCAAGAACACTCCTTATTTTACAATATATGTAAAAGTAAACTAAGAGAAGGAGTTTGAATATTGTGGAGCACTTGGATGATCACTTAGAACATAAGCATTAGGCATCCACAAGCCCACACCATCTCTTTTTATAAAGAGGGCTGATTTCTTCCCGTTGGCTGCCATCAGTCGACTGCTGCCCTTGGCAGTCGATTGTCGCCACTTCAACGACCTCTGAACACGTCGGATCCCGACCTTTGTAGTCCAAAGGATCCCTTAGCAGTCGAGTGATGGATCCATCACGATCATTGCTCCGCCTCGTATCGCCCTTGGCTCTACGAGCGGATTCTGCGTCCGCGACATCTCTAGCAATGATCGTCATTCCATGGCGATCTATCAGTGCAACAATGCCCCAAGCATTTATATATTTTGATGTTTGGATAATCATCTAAGTTAGGCAATGTTTTGTGATCTAATTGTAAACATGTTTAAGTGACAGGAAAATCCAAGTATGAAGACCTGGTAAAAGACTAGTCCAAGTGTGATCTTGGCAAAGAGAAGTCAACGGAAAGGTCTTGGCAGCGTAAGTCTAAGCATGTAGTCTTGGCGGCGTAAAGTCCAAGCAGTCCTTGGAAAAGAAAGACCAAAGGAAAGTCTTGGCGGCATAAGTCCAAGCATGTAGTCTTGGCGGCGTAAAGTCCAAACATTCTTTGGCAAAGAAGAAACCCAAAGCATGATGAAACCGAAGGAAGCTTTTGAAGGCAAGCACATGGATGGAGTCGTGGACTCAGAGAAATCCTAGAGGCACAAGGCTGATGGAGAAGCTAGAAGGTTAAGTCTAGGCTTAGGTTTTCAAGTATGAATTAGTCATACTTGGGGTGTGCCAGTCGATTGCAACATGGTGTCGGTCGAACTGGCCCTTAAAATCTAGCATTAGTGGTTGGAAGGTTGTTAGCAGTCGACTGGGGGTTATCCCGGTGAATCGTGAGAGTCGACTTCGAACCGATCGCCGATAAGCCGGGCAATGATCGCCCATTATTGGCCGATCGCGCCAATAAAATGGCCCGTAGCCGATCGCGGTCGGGCTACGTCGATTCGGAATCGCCATCAGTTGGCCGATCGATAGTCTTTCCGTTGGTGATGACGACGGCAAATCCCACAAATCCGATTGTTCAAAAGCCGTTAGAATCGGCGGCAGTCGACTGATGTAAGTCATCAGTCGACTGATAGACCTCCAACGGGAAAAAGAGGCTCTTTCCTATAAAAAGAGCCCAAGAGGAGCAAGAAGAGGCTAATGCTTATATTCTGATCTTTCTCCTAAGCTCCCACAAGTTTTTCAAGCTCTCTAAGTGATCTTAAATCCTCTCCTCCTCTCTCTAAGCTCAAGTTTCATTCTTTGTAAAGAAGAGGAGGTTTTTGTTGTAAAAGAAAGCATCTTAGTGGAATTGCTTGGGTTGAACCACCTTAAGGATCGCCGTGGAGTAGGAGCGTTATCTCCGAACCACGTAAAAGCTTTGTTAGCATTGCTTTTTGTTTTTACATATATTATTTGTGTTTTCTTCCGCTAATTACTCTTGTAGAAATGAAAAGCGCTATTCACCCCCCCTCTAGCTTCCAAACGATCACCAACAAATGGTATCAGAGCCCGGATCGCATCGGAAGATCTAGCAATCAACCGGAGCAAAGATGACTTTTCAAGAGGGGTATAGCACGGCGAGACCTCCGTTCTTCGACGACAACGACTTCGGATATTGGAAAGGTAGGATGGAGTATTACTTAATGAATGATATTGAAAATTGGTTTAGTATTGTAGATGGATTCGAAAAGCCGGTCGACGAATTCAGAGCACAACTACCGACAAAAGATTGGACAAGAGAGATGGCCAAGAAAGCATAAGCAAATGCAAAATCAACGACCACACTTCAATGTGGTCTATCCAAGGAGCAACTCTCTAAAGTTGGGCCCTTCAACTCCGCAAAAGAGCTTTGGGAGAAGCTCATCGAACTCAACGAAGGATCCAAAGAAACAAGAAGGGCCAAGAGAGATCTTTTGATTGGCCAACTCCAAAGCTTCACCATGAAGACAAACGAGACCGTGAGCCAAATGCACGAGCGTTTCAAGGAAGTAGTCAACGAACTACATGTTATAGGTGATAAGGTCGACAATCGAGACCTTGTAAGGTATGTGTTACAGGCTTTCCCTAGAACCACCTTATGGGCTTCAATGGTAGATGCCTATAAGGTCTCTAGGGATCTTTCATTAGTTAAGTTAGATGAGCTATTTTGTGAATTTCAATTAAATGAACAAGCTAACACTTCATCCAAAGAGAAGGGTATAGCTCTTTTTGTAGGAAAGAAGGAGAAGAAGAAGGAGGAGAAGAAGGAAGTGTCCTCCTCATCCAAATCCGAGGAAGACTCATCAAGTAATGAAGATGAGTTATCGGCAAGCGAGGTGGCACATTATGTCAAGAAGTTTGGTGGGAAGTCAAGAAGACTCACCAAGAAAGATGTGAAGAGGATGTTCCAATCCTCAAGAGGTAAATCTTCAAATAATTCAAATTCTTCATCTAATGTAACTTGTTATGGTTTCAATAAGAAAGGGCACATCAAGCCAAATTGCCCAGAACTAAAGAAGAAAGAGGAGAAAGAAAAGAAGCATAAGGAGAAGAAGGAAAAGAAGGAAAAGAAGAAGAAAGAAGCAATGGTGGCTCAAACTTGGGACACCCTAAGCATGGAAGACACTTCCGATGATGAAGAAGTATGCCATGCCACCCGAAATCTAGCCCTCATGGCTTTAGAGGAAGAAACCGGGAGTTCAAGTGAGGAGTCTTCATCCTCTTCATCAAGCGACGAATCATCATCAAGTGATGATGATGAGGTAAACAACTCACCTAAAGTAGATTTACTTTACAAGACTATTGCATGTTTACAAAATGCTTTAAATAGATCGAAAACTAGGATTAAGGATCTAAAAATAGAGATCAAATCACTTAAGAGTATAGATTCATCATGTGGTAAATTATCTAGTGATAACGATAAATGTACCCTTAGGGACGAAAATGATGAATTAAGAAAAGAAATAGGTAAATTAAGAGCATGCTTAGAAAAATTCACCAATGATTCAAAATTCCTAGAGATGATTATTAAGGATCAAAGGGCCATCTACAACAAGGACGGATTAGGATATAGGCCTAAGGAAAAGGAGGTAGCATTCACATCCCTTGTTAGTAGAAAATCCATAATTGAAAGCAAGGGTAGAAAGGCTTGGGTACCTAAGAAATTTATAATTGATGCTAGTGGTCCTAAGATTTAGGTACCTAAGGATTGTATTTTTTATGTGATATAGGTAGAAGAACCAAGCTTGTGGATAGTTGATAGTGGGCTCAAAGCATATGACCGGTGATGAGAAGAAGTTCTCCACTATCAACAACACTAGCAAGGGAAAGGTATCATTTGGTAATAGCGGCAAACTTAAGATTCTAGGAAAGGGCACAATTGAGGTATCCCCCAACCTTGCCATTCATAAAGTGCTATTAGTTAAAAATATGAAATTTAATTTACTTAGTGTAAGTCAACTATGTGATGCAAACTTTGATGTTAGATTTGATTCCTCAAAATATTTTATAAGACACAAAACTCTAAATGATTGCATGTTAGTAGGCTTTAGGAAATCAAATATATATTATGTTGATTTATCGTATGCTACTAATGCTTCCACTAAGTGTCTTATTGCAAAAGAGGAAGAATGTTGGCTTTGGCATAGGAGGCTAGGACACAAAAACATGAAGAACATAGCCAAAATAGCAAAAATGAAGTTAGTTTTCTCAAGGACAAAATGTGTGATGCATGCTAAGAAGGGAAACAATCAAAAACATCACACAAAGGTAAAAATTTACTTAGTACCGCTTTACCGTTAGAACTCTTACATATGGATTTATTTGATTGCCATAGTACCCCCTCTATAATTGGTAGTAAATATTGCTTGGTAATAGTAGATGATTTCTCTAGGTTTACTTGGGTATTTTTCTTAAAAAATAAAGATGAAACCTTAGGAATAATCATAGGATTTAGTAAAAGAGTAGAAAATGAAAAAAAACTCAAAATCAACCGGATTCGTAGTGATCATGGTGGAGAATTTGAGAATTCTAACTTTTCCACTTTTTGCTTAGAACAAGGGTACAAGCATGAGTTTTCTTGTCCTAGAACACCCCAACAAAATGGGGTTGTGGAAAGGAAAAATCGTGCCCTACAAGAAGCGGCTAGGACAATGCTTAATGCATACTCCTTACCTAGCTACTTGTGGGCGGAAGCGGTTAATACTGCTTGCTATATCCAAAATAGGGTATTGATTCATAGGTTTTTAGGAAAAACTCCATTTGAATTGTGGAATGGTACAATTCCAGCAGTGGAGGATGTGTATCTATTTCTGTGATTTGAATAAAGCTTGCCCTAAAGACTACTACCCCTTGCCTCGTATTGATCAGTTAGTAGATTCCACTGTAGGATATGAAGTGGTGTCCCTAATGGATGCATACCAAGGATACCATCAAATACCTTTGGCCAAAGAAGATCAAAAGAGGGTTAGCTTTGTGACGGCAGGAGGGTTATACGCCTATGTGGTGATGCCATTCGGATTAAAGAATGCAGGGGCCACCTATCAGCGCCTCATGGATAAGATTTTTGCAGAGCAGAAAGGGAAAAATGTGGAAGTCTACGTGGATGACATCTTGGTCAAATCAAAGACCACTCGGGATTTAGTCAAGGATTTAAATGAAACCTTCACTACATTGAGATGGTTTAATATGAAGCTAAACTCTAGCAAATGTCTGTTCGGGGTAAAAAGCGGCAAGTTCTTGGGGTACATAGTAACTGAGAAGGGGTTGCAAGCCAACCCTGAGAAGGTGCAGGCGTTGTTCAACATGAAATCACCCACTAACCTGTGAGAGACCCAAAAGTTGGTGGGCAGGATTGTTTCCTTATCCCGATTCATAGCCAGATCGACGGACAAAGGGCTGCCTTTCTTCAAAATTCTATGTAAAGCTACTAAATTTCAGTGGGACGATCAATGCGAGCAGGCTTTCCAGGAGTTGAAAAAATATTTGGCTGGACTCCCACTGCTAGCCAAACCAGTGGTCGGAGAACCGTTATGGATGTATTTGGCCGTCTCAGAGGGAGCTATTAGCTCGGTTTTATTGAAACAAGAAGGCTCTCACCAATAACCTATTTATTATACCAGCTATATTCTGAAGGGGGCTGAATTCCGTTATACAGAGCTCGAGAAGTTGGCATATATTCTAGTGTTGACCGCCCACAAATTGAGGCCGTACTTTCTGGCTCATCCCATCACTGTTCTAACTCACAGCGAATTGGGAAAGGTCATCACCGGTTAATACCGCTTGCTATATCCAAAATAGGGTATTGATTCATAGGTTTTTAGGAAAAACTCCATTTGAATTGTGGAATGGTACAATTCCAACAATATTTTCATCGCCAATATTCGTGATTCTTATTGGGTTTCCGGCACCGCGGCGTGTGTGTGTTCGATCATGTTTCGTAAACATGAGCACAGCGGAAGTAATTAAAAATAATAAATCTATATTTATTACAACACACACAACACACGCATGCATATTACAACAAGTGTAGACATAATCGTAAATTAAAATTTGCAATAAAAGGAAATTAAACTACGTTATACCTTTCGTATGACGTGTAGCGGGAACGGCATCAACCGGAACGATCCTCGTAAGAATCGTCTCTATCCGTATCCACGCCGAGCTCCTCGGGATGACTTCGCTAAGCCACGAGCTTCGCCTTCAGACGGGTTACTAGCCTCGTGTTGAAGACGACGTGATCGAGAGATGATCACGATCCGAATCCAAATTCGGATCCTAAAACGAGTTCTCAAAACTCGCTTCTCCGGAGAGGTATTCGTCAACCAATTGACGAATCCTTCGTCCTCCACCTTAGAGGATTACCGGAGATCAAATCCCCGGTAAGTTAGCCGCTGTCGGAGCACTAACCGTCGTCCAAACGACGCTCCGACGAGAGGAGAAGAAGCTGTCCAGAAAACTGGACAGCTTGGTGGAGGAGATAGGCGCCGGCCATCCAAGGGAAGAAAAGGCTCACCTTGATGCCAAACCTATAGGAGATCACCGGAGGGTCACCGGAGCATCGCCGGCTGAAGCTTGGATGCCGCCGGCAAGGAGGTGGCAGCAGCTCCATGAAGTTGGTGGCAACACCATGTTGGGCGGCAACAACAAAAGGGGGGCTAGGGTTGGGCGGCCAAAACTTCATTAGGGTTTTGGATTAGGGTTTAAGCCCTCTTTTATAGAGAACTAATTCTCTTAATGGTTAATGGATCATATCCATAAAGCCCGTTAACCCGCTCCATTAGGATAAGTTAAAATAAACCAAACCATGATGGTTTATTTTAAGTTAAAACGAACCGAACCAACTTTTGGTTCATTCGTTTAAAATAAACCAAACCCTTTGGTTTATTCTCATCCATTGGATTAGAACCAAACCATTTTGGTCCATCCATTATGTCTTCATAAGACACGGTCCATCCACGCTTCCATTGCGATTGAAACAATTTCATGCTCGCTTTATGTTTGGTCCAACCAAACATAGTTTCTCTCGGTCTGAGAATCCCATTCTCAAGCTCGTTTTAAATCCTTTGGATTACACTCGTTGTGCGTGTGACCAAATAGGTTCTCGGTTTATGCTGGCCGCCTATAATTAACCATTAATTATAGAACGATCATGAGTGGCACCTAGTAGTACATCATGATCCCCAATTAACCGAAAAGATCAACGGTTGATCCGAACTATTTCAAACCCTTCAAGAGCTCGAATGAATCGTGCCCCATTCCCTTCACTCATCTTATACCCACTTGGTTCAGGACATGGTCTATAGTGTCAGTCCCCACTAGGCTGACTACGTCACACCTAGCCCAAGTATCATTTCCTCGTCCTACGGATTCTAGTTACTCTACATGTATCGAAGAGTACCTTACTCTAAACATGTAATGCTTTGGCCAAAGACTTTAGTAACAATCCGACGAGAGGCCATGGGTATACATCTCCTCGCAAGGAGTGGTGAATCCTTTATAGGCTATTCAAACACCTTCGATCACTTCGACTTATACCCAATCATCCGGTCCACATCTCCTTAGAGATGTTTGCTTAAGATGTCAAAGCATAAGTCTCCATGATCAAGATGACTTGAATACCGCAAGTCAAAGGAACATCGCACTTAAGCCACAGTAAGAACTTCATTGACATATCTATATATGCAGAGAACCATATGAAGTCTTACGGCTGGTCACTCCAATGAACTAGTTACCATAACTAGCATCCACGATCAACTCCGGACATCACAATGTCTCCAGCTAGTGAGAATCAACTGCTTGGATACACCAAGGAGTATACCTCGTGCTAGTCTCGACAGAATTGATGGTGTCCAGATCCATCAATTCATCGACTTGGGATAATTCCGATACATCACAATTACACATGTAGAGATACTCACTAGTTGTGATCCAATCACAAATTCTCTCATGCTGTGAATCGTATCGTGGACATTCAGTAAATGAGTTTAAGATCCAATCAAATACATGAAACATGTATACTCAAATAGTGAATCTTCATTTATCATATAAATGGTTCATACATAAGGCGATTGCCTTAGGACATCTCTCATATATTACTAACAGACTCCCACTTGGCCTAATGCCAATCGCTACGGTATCCAATACCATAGTCTCTAACATGACCCTCAAACTTGCTTTGAGGTAATGCTTTAGTAAAGGGATCCGCTAAGTTCCTTTCAGTGGGAATTTTCTCGATTTGTATTTCGTTCCTACTGATGATCTCTCTGATAAGATGATAGCGGCGAAGCACATGTTTGGATCATTGATGAGACCACATCAAGTTCATAGATGAACTTCTTGATCCAAACCGCTTCTTTGTCGCCTAAAGTCGCAACATATTCTCGCTTAGTGGCGTAATCCGCTATAGTGTCAAGCTTGGAACCTTTCCAACTTATTGCGCCCATTCTAGGTGAATACATACCCGCATCGAGACATGGAATCATCCTTGTCTGTCTGGAGATGGCATCCGTATACCCACGTATCACCATGTACCCTTCTCCATATATTAGGAACGTATCCTTAGTTCTTCTTAAGTACTTAAGGATCATCTTAACAGCCACCCAATGATCCATTCTCGATCATACCGTATCCGCCGTGACACTCGTGAGCATACGATACATCGAGCCTCGTACATAACATAGCATACATGATAGATCCTATTGCGGATGCATAGGGAATCTTACTCATGCAAATCCTCTCGTCTTCTGTGCGCGGACACAAAGACTTCGAAAGGTGTATCCCATGCCTGATGGGTAGGAAACCTTTCTTGGATTCCGACATGCTAAACCCCTTTAGCACTCGGTCTATATATGTAGACTGCGAAAGACCAAGCAACCGTTTCGATCTATCTCTATAGATCTTAATCCCGAGGATGTAGGTTGCTTCTCCCAGGTCTTTCATGGAGAATGTCTTGGATAACCAAACCTTCACTGACTGTAAGATTGACACATCGTTTCCTATAAGTAATATGTCATCGACATACAATACTAGGAACACGACTACACTCCCACTAACCTTCTTGTACACACAAGTTCGTCTGGATTTTATGAGAAATCAAAATTTTTGATCGTCTCATCAAAACGGATATTCCAGCTCCTGGATGCTTGCTTCAATCCATAAATGGATCGTCGCAATTTGCATACCTTGGTTTTATCAACCGATGTGAAACCCTCAGGCTGTATCATATACACGTCCTCGAGCAAGCTTCCATTAAGGAAAGTTGTTTTCACATCCATCTGCCATATCTCATAATCATAATGAGCTGCTATGGCCAGGAGCATCCGAATGGATTTAAGCATAGCTACAGGCGAATAGGTTTCGTCATAATCAACACCTTGCTTTTGATGATATCCTTTCGCCACCAATCTAGCCTTATAGGTAATCACATTACCATCCATGTCGGTTTTCTTCTTGAAAACCCACTTGCACCCTATAGGCTTTATGCCTTCAAGTGGGTCAACCAAGTTCCAAACTTGGTTTTCGTACATGGAATCCATTTCCGACTTCATGGCACCAAGCCACTTATCCCTTTCTGAACTTGTCAGCACTTCTTCATAACTGGTAGGATCCTCATCATCAATGAGTAACACGTCGTTCGATTCACTTACGAGAAATCCATATCTCTCAGGAATATTGCGTGTTCTACCAGATCTACGAAGATGTGGTGTTACAGTAGGTCCAGCCGATTTCTCATCACTATGAGTTGTCGGCTGTTGTGCTTCACCAGGTATCTCATCAATGTCTATTTGAGTCTCTCGAGCCTCCTCAAGCTCGACGACACTCCCACTGTTTTCTTGCAAGAGAAACTCTTTCTCTAGAAACACAGCATGCCTTGAAACAAACACCTTTTGTTCCACATGATGATAGAATTGGTAACCCCTTGTTTCCTTAGGGTATCCAATAAATAGACATTTATCAGACTTAGCATCCAATTTATCTGATACAGTCCATTTCACATAAGCAGGACAACCCCATATCTTCAAGTAAGATACATGAGGTTTCTTACTATTCCATATCTCATATGGAGTAGTTGAGACTACCTTGGTAGGCATTCTGTTTAACAAGTAAACAACTGTCTGAAGTGCATAGCCCCAAAAGGACTTGGGAAGAGTCGCATGATTCATCATTGACCTGACCATGTCCAACAAGGTCCGGTTACGCCTCTCAGATACACCATTATGCTGTGGTGTATAGGGCGGAGTCCATTGAGACAATATGCCATTGTCTCTTAGATAATCAAGAAACTCTTGACTTAAGTATTCACCACCTCGATCCAATCGAAGTATTTTAATACTTTTGTCATGTTGTTTCTCTACTTCATTTCTGAATTCTTTGAACCTTTCAAAGGCTTCAGACTTGTGTTTCATCAAGAACACATACCCAAACCGTGAGTGATCATCGGTGAAGGTAATGAAGTAGCTATAGCCTCCTAAAGCTTGAGTTGACATAGGTCCATATACATCACTATGTATTAGGCCTAGCAACTCTCCCACTCGTTCACCTTTTCCCGTAAAAGGTAACTTAGTCATCTTGCCTTTTAAGCATGATTCGCATGTATCGTATGAATCCAATTCAAACGATTCCAGAATTCCACATCGGTGTAATTCGGACATGCGTTTCTTGCTTACATGGCCAAGATGACAATGCCACATGTAGGAGTCTATTTGATTATCCTTTCGAGCACGCTTGTTGCTCACTTCGATATTGCAAATGTCACTGGATACGTCCAACGTATAAACACCATTGCTTAAAGTTCCAGTCCCATAAAGAACCCCATTCAAAGTTATGTAACAACAATTGTTACTAAACGTCAAATGGAAACCATTTCTATTTAAACAAGAAATAGAAATGATGTTCTTTATCAACAAAGGAATATAAAAGCAATTGTCCAGTTCTAAGACAAGTCTTGCAGGGAGTTTCAACAAATACATTCCGATGGCGAGTGCAGCAACCTTTGCTCCATTCCCAACATGTAAATTTGACTCTCCCTTGATGAGTCTTCTTCTATTCCTTAGCCCATGTATGTCATTACATATATGTGAGCCACACCCAGTATCCAATACCAAAGTGTCTAAGGAAATAGAATGACAATCAATAAAGAAGATTTCTGAAGAAGATGGGGCATCCGATGCCTTATCCTTCTTCACGGACTCAAGATAAATCTTGCACTTTCTTCACAAATGGCTCTCATTGCCATAATGATGGCAAGTTTCCTTTTGTGCTAGTTCTACCTTCTTAGCCTTTTTCTTCTTCCCCTTCTTTGGTTCCTTTGACTCTAACAACACCGTCCCCTACTCATGCTTCTCAGAAGGCTCCACAGTCTTCAGCATGTTGAGCAGTACCACAGATGAACCTCCTTGCATCTCAGAGGTGAAGAGGAGCTTGGAGACTTCGAACCTTTCGAATCTCACTTGCTCATCAACCAACTCATAGAGATGAAGGACTACGATATGAGCATCCATATGCTCATGCTGCTTTCGTAGCTTGGGTTCCATCGCGGCTAGCATGATGCAACTTATTTGTTCAGAATCACTCATATGTTTCTGATAGGCCAACAATTGGTCCAAAGTTGCATCGTCATTAGGACGGGCGGGAAGAGGCACTTCGAGGACATACACAAGCTTTTCACCTTGAGAATAATTCTCAAGTTTCTAAGCCAGTCCAAGAAGTTCGGCCCAGTCAATTTATTTGAATCCAAAATGGAACGCAAATTCAAACACATCATGATCAATTTTTAGAAATACAAAACGAGCATATATGAGAAAGATGATTTTAAAATGCATCAATATACATTTATAAATCCCATTCATTTTTTGAATTTCAAAAACCCCAAAATCACTTCGGGAGATTGTAGGTCTATCTCCGAATGGGCTGATATCCATCATAGTTATGAACAACCTTGGAGAGAGTCCAACAAGCCATTCATAACTACGACGGTAGGTATCATCTATACCGATTGCATATCACGTATATGCAACTATCACAATGTGCTATCAACTAATTGAATGTTCACACATACATTGGGTTGTTAACACATTAACAAGTATGCATCTTATGCATAGCACCCAACTTCACCTCCCTTAACATCGACCTTGGAGAGAGTCCAACAAGCCGATGCTCCAGGTTAAAGTCAACCCATTAATCAAGAATAGTTTTAATATGGTTAGAGTGCATTCAACCAATTAGCCCAGCTTGGAGAGAGTCCAACAACCAAAGCTAAAGATTGACCTCTGACTCTTACCATATTAGTATTAAACTATTCCATGGTTTGAACATGTTCGGGTTCGAGCCGGGCTTGGAGAGAGTCCAACAACCCAAACAAGAAACGGAACTCTGGTTCAAACCATATTAATGGAAGGTGTAGGCTTTAATATTGTTTAAGGGTTTTTTATGTCTCATCCTCTTTGCATGCAAATAACTATTATCTACATGGCATGACATACATGGCATACATCTACATGTCACGACACGCATGGCATAATGTTATGCATCTAATGCAATTACATGGCATACAATTATGTCATGTATATAATTTCCTTATATGTCATAACTATTTATAGAAATAAAATATGTTTAAGATTTGATTCTACAAATCAAATCATAATTAAATTAGGAAACAAATTTCCAAATCTAATCACATATTTTATTCATGGAATTATTTGATTAAGGAAAATCTATTTAGGAAACAAATTTCCTAAATCTTCAAAACTACTTATGGAAATAAAATATTTTAAGATTTAATTTCCCAAATCAAATCATGATTAATTTAGGAAACAAATTTCCAAAATCTAATCAAATATTTTATTTATGGAAAATATCAATTTCCATAAATACTTCCAACTTTCCAAAAGTGGAAGATTTCCATAAATACTTCTAGACTTTCCAAAATTAAAAATTTCCATAAATACTTCTAAATTTCCAAAATTTAGAAAATTTCCAGAAATACATTATGACTATCGCAAAACCAATTTTACGATTATGTCGAAACACAACCTGGGCTCTGATACCACTGTTGGGTTTCCGGCACCGCGGCGTGTGTGTGTTCGATCATGTTTCGTAAACATGAGCACAGCGGAAGTAATTAAAAATAATAAATCTATATTTATTACAACACACACAACACACGTATGCATATTACAACAAGTGTAGACATAATCGTAAATTAAAATTTGCAATAAAAGGAAATTAAACTACGTTATACCTTTCGTATGACGTGTAGCGGGAACGGCATCAACCGGAACGATCCTCGTAAGAATCGTCTCTATCCGTATCCACGCCGAGCTCCTCGGGATGACTTCGCTAAGCCACGAGCTTCGTCTTCGTACGGGTTACTAGCCTCGTGTTGAAGACGACGTGATCGAGAGATGATCACGATCCGAATCCAAATTCGGATCCTAAAACAAGTTCTCAAAACTCGCTTCTCCGGAGAGGTATTCGTCAACCAATTGACGAATCCTTCGTCCTCCACCTCAGAGGATTACCGGAGATCAAATCCCCGGTAAGTTAGCCGCTGTCGGAGCACTAACCGTCGTCCAAACGACGCTCCGACGAGAGGAGAAGAAGCTGTCCAGAAAACTGGACAGCTTGGTGGAGGAGATAGGCGCCGGCCATCCAAGGGAAGAAAAGGCTCACCTTGATGCCAAACCTATAGGAGATCACCGGAGGGTCGCCGGAGCATCGCCGGCTGAAGCTTGGATGCCGCCAGCAAGGAGGTGGCAGCAGCTCCATGAAGTTGGCGGCAACACCATGTTGGGCGGCAACATGTTGGGCGGCAACAAAAAAAGGGGGGCTAGGGTTGGGCGGCCAAAACTTCATTAGGGTTTTGGATTAGGGTTTAAGCCCTCTTTTATAGAGAACTAATTCTCTTAATGGTTAATGGATCATATCCATAAAGCCCGTTAACCCGCTCCATTAGGATAAGTTAAAATAAACCAAACCATGATGGTTTATTTTAAGTTAAAACGAACCGAACCAACTTTTGGTTCATTCGTTTAAAATAAACCAAACCCTTTGGTTTATTCTCATCCATTGGATTAGAACCAAACCATTTTGGTCCATCCATTATGTCTTCATAAGACACGGCCCATCCACGCTTCCATTGCGATCAAACAATTTCATGCTCGCTTTATGTTTGGTCCAACCAAACATAGTTTCTCTCGGTCTGAGAATCCCATTCTCAAGCTCGCTTTAAATCCTTTGGATTACACTCGTTGTGCGTGTGACCAAATAGGTTCTCGGTTTATGTTGGCCGTCTATAATTAACCATTAATTATAGAACGATCATGAGTGGCACCTAGTAGTACATCATGATCCCCAATTAACCAAAAGATCAACGGTTGATCCGAACTATTTCAAACCCTTGATGCTTCGAATGAATCGTGCCCCATTCCCTTCACTCATCTTATACCCACTTGGTTCAGACATGGTCTATAGTGTCACCCCCACTAGGGTCGACTACGTCACACCTAGCCCAAGTATCATTTCCTCGTCCCACGGATTCTAGTTACTCCACATGTATCGAAGAGTACCTTACTCTAAACATGTAATGCTTTGGCCAAAGACTTTAGTAACAATCCGACGAGAGGCCATGGGTATACATCTCCTCGCAAGGAGTGGTGAATCCTTTATAGGCTATTCAAACACCTTCGATCACTTGACTTATACCCAATCATCCCGGTCCACATCTCCTTAGAGATGTTTGCTTAAGATGTCAAAGCATAAGTCTCCATGATCAAGATGACTTGAATACCGCAAGTCAAAGGAACATCGCACTTAAGCCACGAAGAACTTCATTGACATATCTATATATGCAGAGAACCATATGAAGTCTTACTACTGGTCACTCCAATGAACTAGTTACCATAACTAGCATCCACGATCAACTCCGACATCACAATGTCTCCAAATAGTGAGAATCACCGCTTGGATACACCAAGGAGTATACCTGTGCTAGTCTCGGCAGAATTGATGGTGTCCAGGATCCATCAATTCATCGACTAGGATAATTCCGATACATCACAATTACACATGTAGAGATACTCACTAGTTGTGATCCAATCACAAATTCTCTCATCCGTGAATCGTATCGTGGACATTCAGTAAATGAGTTTAAGATCCAATCAAATACATGAAACATGTATACTCAAATAGTGAATCTTCATTTATCATATAAATGGTTCATACATAAGGCGATTGCCTTAGGACATCTCTCATATATTACTAACAATTCTCCCCATTTTGATATTATAGTTTTAGCAACACAATATTATTGTTAGCGATGTTATTTTTCATCGTCGTTAATATTAACGATGAAATATTAATATTTCATCGCTAAAGTCTCTTAGCGACAAGCTTATTGCGACAAAATAAGCGATGAAATATTATCATCGTGAATAGGATTTAGTGGCAAATATTGTGTATTAGCGGCGAAAAAAATTCATCGCTAAATATCATTTTTCTTGTAGTTGTACGAGGTGACAGAAGTCACAGGAAATTGGGAGTTGAAAGAGTCGGACATCAGGGGACCATAGAAAATATTCCTCCCAAAAGTTGTCACATCTTGTCCCCTAACTATCTCTCAATGATTGCTTTGAAACATATGGCAAGTCAAGTGTGTAGGATTGAGAAATGTTAAGGGGGGTGGAATAGCGTTCGAAAAACTTTTCTTTTCGTCGATTAAGAACAAAGTCGGTAGTGGAAATAAATAAAAACAAAAGCACAATGACACGAGTTTGTTTTTACTTGGTTCACAACCAATCGGTTGTTAGTCCAGTGCCCCTCGATCACTTCCGAAGGGCAATTCACTAAAAGGTTTCTTCCTCGTTGGAGGTAAGAGACAAGCGATTACAAAACAAGAATGTAAAGGAAGAGACAACAAACCTACCTCTCCTCTTGCAACAATAAGTACAAAGAAAGTAACAACTAAACAAGTATATCGACTAAGAGGAAGTAGATGGGCGTATTGTTAGTGAAAGCCCTAGAGCCAATCATATGATGATTGTTGTATGGACTTTATTGTATCATATTCCTATTAATAAAGGCATGGTTATTATATTTACTTGTATTGGTGCCAAATAACTAAATATAATAATGTCCTTGGGTAGTAGGTTCTTATCTATGTCAATCGATTGGTTGAATCGATAATGAGATGATATAGAGAACACTACTCTTAATCATTCCTTTTCGAGTATTAACATTCAGGGACAATGTTAATGCGTAGAGACTAGCATGTAGGTCAACAAGATGACTTGATCTCACAAGTCATGGATATGGGATATCAAGTTGACACATGGGTATGCATTGGAGAATGTATACTGAATGACCCGCCATGAGAAAGTATCATGGATCGTTATATGAGTGTCATATAATTTCTCATGTGGCTATTAGTATGACTATTAGTCCTTAGACCTGAAGTCACCATGGTTCCCTACATAAGGAGTTGCATACTTTGGCTTCGTCAAACATCACCCGTAAATGGGTGGACTATAAAGGTGATTACTGGGTATGTAACGAATTATGCGGAGGGATGTGAGTGATGTAGATGGGATCTATCCCTCCTATATGACGGGGGTGACATCGATATTCTTGATAGAGTGAGACCACGAAGTGCATGGCCATGCCCAAATGAGTCAATATGAGATATTGAGCTCATTTGATTAGAGTGAGTCTACTTGAGTTCAAGATTTAGATTGTACCGAGGATGACACGGTCTATGCCTCGATTGGTCAATCTAGATGTCAAGGATAGAGGACATTGTCACATATTGTGAGAGTCACAATTAGTAGTCACAAAGGTGATGTTGGAGCTCAACATTCTTGTAACTTGGGTAGCAATGATGTGTTGCTAGATACCGCTCATTGCTTATGTTCCTAAATCGGTTTAGGGACATTGCCAACGTTACAAGAACCTATAGGGTCACACACATAAGAGCAATTAGATGGAGATTAGGTTCATATGATGAACCATGAGGATTAGGTTCATGGGATGAACCAAATTGGATTAAGAGTAATCCAAATTAGACTAATTGAGTTAGACTCAAGTTGATTCAAGTGTTGAATGAGTCTAATTGAGATTTGATTCATCAAATCAATTTAAATTAATGAATAGAGATTCATTATATTAAATTGACTTGAGTCAAGTGGTTAGATTTGATCAACCATGGGAGATTAGAGGTCAAGTTTGACTTGACTTGAGAGGGAAGATGAAGGGTCAAGTTTGACTTGACCAAATGCCATGTCATGATGATGACTAGGCATGGCCGGCCAATGATGATGCTCCACATCATCATTGACTTGGTCAATTGGTGCCACATCATGAGGGAGACCAAGGGTCATGGGAGTTACATGCATGCATGTAACCCCCCTCCATGAAGTGGCCGACCACTTTGGGGTTATGTGTGGTGAAAATTCATTTGGTGATTAACTCTCCATAACTTCATCTTCAACCTTGGGAATTTTTTCTCTCAAGCTCTCCCTCTCCTTCCTCATCTTGCCGAGACACCCTAGGAGTGCTAGCACACTCAAGTGTGTTTTTTCTTCCACCTATTGCTTGTGTGGATACCATAGGGGAGTGTGCACTTGACACTCTCGAGTTCCGGCGGACTTTGGACGAGCGGGATAAGCGAAGGGCGTCGCAACGAGGGTAAAGTTCTAACCTTTTAGATCTAAGGTAGATCTAGGGTTTTGTAGGCACATACATGTATTTATATGTTTTATACTTCGCACGGATCCGTGGCCGGGGCTTCCGAGGTTTCCGCAACGCAAAAAGCGGTTTTTGCGGCTCGGAAAAAACCCAACACGTATTGTAGGCATTACGACATCGTTGCGTGATGAAGAGCACTTGAATTGATGGAGCACTTTGGAAGACTTTCAAGATGATTGAAATGAATGATTTTCCTCTTCGTTTATAGCCATTTAAACGCCAACTCGTTGAGATCCATATCTGGGTCAAACATCCACATCACCCCTCCTTTGGTGGATCTTATCTTGACTATCCTCGAAGTGATCAGCTTGGCTAGCAGTCGACTGATGCCATACAACAGTCGATTGATGGTAGTTTAGTCGACTGCTATTTCCCTCCAATCGACTGATATCTTGATAACTCACCTGCAACACATGGTTAGCACAAGAATCTTTATTGATAGTAAATTTGATGGTCCTATACCATCCGATCTCGACTTCCTCCGGAAGTCCTAGTTGGATCGCCACCTACGGTTGTCCTCATATGAAGGACACGTCCTAACCATCACTCTACACCTAGAGCTTACCTTTGGTCCTTCTAACCTGCCGCTTAACTTTCAGTCACTATTGGGAAATTTTGGATCGTGAAATTCACAACATCGCGGGCGAATACTTTGCACAACCGCAGCGGAAACAATATATAAACCGGATCCTAACAGAGATCCATGCAAAACTATATAAGTCATTTCATATCCTACTTTTTCTAGATCTTATCTAGAAGGAGAAGTATACCTTTTATGTGTGCCCTTCGCAATCTCGCTTTTCCAAATGCTATCAGAACACAATATGGTAAGGATAACCGTATCTCTAAGATATCCACACTGACACTCAGCTATTTTTGGAGTCACGTTGTGCTAGCAACACTAGCAAAATGCCAAGACCACTTGGAAGAAGATGAAGGAGAGGAAGAAGAGAACTCTTTCTCTTGGCTTTTTGGCATGCACATTGGAACATTTCACTGTTGGGATGTATACTGAAAGCCTAGCCTTTGTATGAACATCTTTATTTTTGAAATAAGAATCACATGATCATTATTTTTATATTTATAGTTATGCATATTGTCTAATACATTACATAGTATATAACATGGTGTGTGATGTCACACAGAAGATCATGTTATCAGTTCCTTGTAGAGTATAAGTAGAGGCTCACAACCAAGATGGTTTTGGATAAATCATTGCTATGATTGTAGTGTAATTTGGTATTGGTTTATCTTGATCATAGAATTACACTAGTACACTTTGTGTGTATTGAGAAGGACCGACTTAGAGGTGATTCAATTTATTGTTAACTACATAATTGAATCAGACCGTGGATATCATGGTGTACATGCTCTTAATCCTGATATAATAATGGATACATGTACTTAATATTTATTTCTTTGATTTACCAATGGGCGAGATTTATGGATTAAATCGATAGGCTCGGTAAGTTGAGAAATGATATTATTTATATGGTGTGTCGTTGATTATAGGAGGAAATCGTGTCCTATATATTAGGATGATGATGTCCCCTTGAGGAGCTCATAAGGATCATCATGTAAATCCTGCAGGTGGACTTGGTCCTGCATGATGATAAGGTTGAGTGGTACTACTCATAGAGTTAGATGTTGATTAATTAATTTTCAGTAAATTAATTAATTAATGGTCATTTGATATCTTAAACACGGGGAGATATTTGTACAATTAATATATGGAGCTCATATTTAATTATGGGGGTTGGTGAGGTAGATCAATGATAATCCTCTAGTGGAATGGATTATCATTAATGGATCAGATTTTATGTGGGTCGGATCCATTGGGTGGCTAAGATACAACTCCTCCTCATGGCCCCTATTGTAGCCTATTAAAACCTTCAAGAAGCCTAGATCCAACAGACACAATTAAAAGGAGGCTTGGGCGAAATCTATAAATATAGGAGGCTTGGCTTGGGCGGTGATATAGAATTGGAATTCTAGGGTTTGCTTTTAAGGCTTGGGCGACTAGGGTTTGGAGAAGCTTTGGGCGGCAACAAGTGGAAGAGTTAAGGTTTTGTTTTTCCTCTCTTCCTAAGGTCTAATCGGCGCCCCTCTTCTTTTTTTCACTTGGGCGGAGCCCTTCACCCTCCTCAATACTTGGTCGGTGGCAACAAGTGTTAAGGTTTCTTCCCTTGGAGCTCTTGGTCGGCACCCATATCCCTTCTTCCTCTCCTTGGCTAGCGGCAATAACCAAGGTTGGTGGCTTGGTGGTCGGCTCTAGATAGGAGAAAAAGTGTTTGAGATTCTTCCCTTTGTTCGGAGTGAGCAAAGAAGGGAAGAACACGATCTAGGAGGCTTCAACTCTTGGAGGATCATTGCCCACACAATGTTCAAGAGGAGGATAGGTCATACAATAGAAGATCAAGAGGTAAACAAGAAGTACAATCTTGTTTGTTTTGATTTAGTTCTTTTGTATCATGCATGTGGTTAATTTACTTGGACCCCGAAGATAAACACAAAAACCGGCAATCTGTACATCATCTATTCCGTGGCTAATCGAGGAAAAGAGTTATGTAGAAAGAGCTCTTAGTTAGAGTCAGTGGCAGCGATCCTGGTTCTAGAGAGTGGTGCTGTCTCTTCTCTCTAGAGAAGGCGTCAGGGAAGGCTGCGACAGCTGGTGTAAGGGCACGAATCAATGGCTAGGATCCTCTGCTTGAGGGGATCGAACAGTGTGAACGGGTTTAGGAAATCTACAATAGCGATTTCTCTTCGCTGGCGAAAATTGTAGGTTTTCACAATAGCGGAGGGCGAATCTAGTGGTACAACTAGGGTGGGAAGACCTAGTGGACAGCAAGATGTAGTTGCTGGCCTGAGTCAGCTATGAGGATGGCTTGAGATGAAGGATGAGGGAAGTTTTACTGGGGGGAGTTCTGGACCTCAGGAAGATAAGGTAGAGGGCCAGGGGTGGGACAAGGGAAGCTACCGAGATAGCGAAGATACTGGCAGAGCTAGGAGACAGGAGGTACAGCAGGGAGATAGTGGTTGTGTAACGCCCGTAAAATTCTAAACTATGCCAAGTAATTATATAGGTTTTAAGGCCATAAAAGGTTTAGAATAAAAATAAAATAAATGATGGTTATAGGTAGGATTTGAACCATGAACCTCCTAATAGGGAGGTAGCCTTGACACCACTAGACCCTAGGATAATTCATGGGTAAGATATATAAAGAATATACAAAGAATATAGATGGGAAGATGTGGAGTGGGTTAATCCCCTCTCATGAAAGGATGGAGAGTGTTCATTCCCTAGGTAGTAAAAGAGGAGAATTAGAAAAGAGAGGAAGTAAAACCCCACTTTCCTTCTTCATTCTCCTTCTTCCTCATCCTTGGCCGAATTCCCCATGTCCCTTCCTCCCTTTTCATCCCAAGCTCTAGAAATTTTATAATAATTTTTGTATAGAATTTAATTTCATGTCTAGGAGATTATATATGGAATCTTGGAAAAAAATGATGATAAAAGAATAAAAAGTGGAGAGGTGAGGTTTGAACCTTAAACCTCTTGGTGAGAGTTAACTCTTGCCATGCATGTGATGACCAAGTGCTCAGCAGTAGCTTACTATTAGAGGAAGAGGGGAAAATTATAGATAAGTGTGATGAGAGTAAATGAAGAGGCATGACAAAGAGAAGAGAAACTTCTCTTCCTCCCTTTATAAAGAAGAGGGAAGGTTCCACTTGGCCACTTCTTCTTCTCTTCTTCTTCCTTCCACCGAAACCCTAAGCCCCCTTCCTTGAAGTTTCGGCCAAAGCAAATTAGGGTTCCCCCCCTAGTGAGTTTAGCAAAGAGAGGGGTTCATCTAAGGGGCTAACCTTCATCTAAGGGTCAAGAGCACCAAGAAGGGTTCTAGGGCAAGATTATTTGTTGTTTTAGTCACCCCATCCAAGCAAGGAGAAGCTAGTTCTTGGCTTCCATAAGGTCAACTACCAACCAAAAGCAAGCGAAGGATGTAAGATTCCCTCACCTGCAGTATATTAGTTGTATGACATGTTACATGAAAAAAAAATGAAGATGTAGCCCTTGTATGTTTCGGCCAAACAAGTTTTCTTGGGCTAAGATGCATGAAAATGTTCCTAATGATGCTATGCTAAGTTATAATGCTCATGAATGAATTTTAGGTGACCAAAAACCCTAGTTGAGCCCCTTACATGTTTCGGCCAACCTAGGTAATTAGGGTTAGGGTTGCATGAAAATGTTCCTAATGATGCTATGCTAAGTTATAATGCTCATGAATGAATTTTAGGTGACAAAAACCCTAGTTGAGCCCCTTACATGTTCCGGCCAACCTAGGTAATTAGGGTTAGGGTTGCATGAAAATATTCCTAATGATTCTATGCTAAGTTATAATGCTCATGAATGAATTTTAGGTGACATAAACCCTAGTTGAGCCCCTTACATGTTTCGGCCAACCTAGGTAATTAGGGTTAGGGTTGCATGAAAATGTTCCTAATGATGCTATGCTAAGTTATAATGCTCATGAATGAATTTTAGGTGACAAAAACCCTAGTTGAGCCCCTTACATGTTTCAGCCAACCTAGGTAATTAGGGTTAGGGTTGCATGAAAATATTCCTAATGATGCTATGCTAAGTTATAATGCTCATGAATGAATTTTAGGTGACAAAAACCCTAGTTGAGCCCCTTACATGTTTCGGCCATCCTAGGTAATTAGGGTTAGGGTTGCATGAAAATATTCCTAATGATGCTATGCTAAGTTATAATGCTCATGAATGAATTTTAGGTGACAAAAACCCTAGTTGAGCCCCTTACATGTTTCGGCCAACCATGGTATTTAGGGCTAGGGTTGCATGGAAAGGCTCCTAAAGGAATAGGGAGATGTTATATGCTTCATGTAGAAATGTTAGGTGACAAAAAGAATACAATGTTGATACCTTCCATGTTTCGGCCAACACTGGTTTTAGGGTTAGGGTTTCATGAAAACACCCCCTTATGAAGTCATGCTAGGTGTATGATTTTAATATGTCATGAATTATGCCTATGTGATGGAAATGTTCATGATTCAATATGCTGTGAAATATGCTTATGTGATGAACATGTTTATGATGTGGTATGCCATGAAATTATGCCTATGTGATGAATATGTTTATGAGGTAATATGCCATGAAATATGCCAATGTGATGAACATGTTTTATGATTTAATATGCCATGACTATGCCGGGGAAATATGCTTCATGATTATGATGTAATATGCCATGAAATATGCTCATGTGATGAACATGTTTTATAATTTAACATGCCATGAATATGCCTAGGAAATATGCTTATGTGATGAACATGTTTATGCTTTAGGATCCCTTTAGGGTACTCTTATGTTATGAATGCATGTATGCCATGAAATGACTAAGAAGGAGATGCTTCCCTTTCAAGTAGGGATCAAGAGCTCTCCTTATGATAAGATAAGATGGAGATGCTTCCCTTTCAAGTAGGGATCAAGAGCTCTCCTTATGATAATATAAGATGGAGATGCTTCCCTTTCAAGTAGGGATTAAGAGCTCTCCTTATGATAAGATAAGATTGAAATGCTTCCCTTTTTATGTTGGGGATTAAGAGCATTCTTTATAATATGACAAGAAAGAAAGTAATTAAGTATTTTACTTTGTAAGAGGTTGAGTACCCGACCCGTCAGGTGGTCGTTAATCAAATCCATAGGGACATAAGAAGACATAAGAGGTCTTGCCCTGGTAAGACGTAAGAGATCTTGCTCTAGTAGGACTGGTGGCTCGCTACCCCAGCCTATTAGGGAATGCGCATTATGTGGTACTGGGGCCCCCCAAACAAGTTATGATTTTGTTAAAGTATCTATATGTATATGTTTCGAAAAGAAAGGACTTTTATGAAATTGTGCATGCTTATGTTAAAGTATATGAATGCTTATGAACTTGTCCTTTATGCCTGTTTAAGATTTATGATGTTACGGATACTTATGTTATGAATGCTTATGGTTAAGTTTAAAAATGCTTATGATTATATCCTTTATGCATGCTAGATTTTATGAAGTTATGATGCTTATGGTTAAGTTTAAAAATGCTTATGATTATATCCTTTATGCATGCTAGATTTTATGAAGTTATGATGCTTATGGTTAAGTTTAAAAAGGCTTATGATTATATCCTTTATGCATGCTAGATTTTATGAAGTTATGATGCTTATGGTTAAGTTTAAAAAGGCTTATGATTATATCCTTTATGCATGCTAGATTTTATGAAGTTATGATGCTTATGGTTAAGTTTAAAAATGCTTATGATTATATCCTTTATGCATGCTAGATTTTATGAAGTTATGATGCTTATGGTTAAGTTTAAAAATGCTTATGATTATATCCTTTATGCATGCTAGATTCTATGAAGTGATGATGCTTATGGTTAAGTTTAAAAATGCTTATGATTACATCCTTTATGCATGTCTAAGATTTATAATGCTATGGAATGCTTATGTTAATTATGCCCTGCTTAGATTTAATTATGCTTAGTGTGCTAATGTAAACTCTATGCCATGCTTAGGTTTTATTACATGGGTATGTTGTTGATTAGTGTTGCTATGAAATACTTAGGCTATTTATGTTAGTATGCTCATGTTTCTAATTGCTTGATGAAGTTGTGGCTTTTGTGAGTAGGCAAGAATCTTACTATGCTATATGCTTATAGTTTATGTTGTCCATATACTGCAGATAAAGGAAACCTGAACTTGAGGAAGTAGCAGGAAGGGCCAAGTGTGTGTGATAGTGGCATGGTGGAGAGAGACCCTGTTATTATCTGCTTATATTACATGCTCCATGAACCCCCTCAAGACTTTGCTTCCGCTTATAAGACTTATGAATCATTAGTATCATGTTGGATGATGCTTAGTTATGTTACTGTTCAATTACTTAAGAACTCATGAATGACTCTTTATGTTATGCATGTTAGAAATGAGACAAGATATGTTATCATGCTAATTATGAATATGATATGTGACGCATGTGCAAAAGAAGGCTTAAGTTATGAGTACATGTTAAAGTATGTAGGTTGCGAAATGAACCCTATACGTTACGATATAAGAAAAAAAAAAGTAGTGCCGCCCTGAGAGCAGATAAGGGCGGGCGTTACAGGTTGGGTTTCCTTCAGGTACTCTGGTTGCTACAGTACAAACAGAGGATTTGGAAGAAGCTGTGGTGAGACATTGGATAATAGGGAAGGTGATTCCAAGGGTCACTGGGGGTGGATGTAGCCTTAGGCGAACATTCAACTGATGCAAGGGTGGATTGGGGCACATTCCAGTAGTCACTGTCATTTTCTTTATCGCCAGTAGGCCACTGCTCCAATCACCGGAGCTAACTCCTTAGTAACCACATCCAAAGCAAAGGGAACGAGTTGGGCATGCCTCTGGCATTAGTTGAGGCTTCCCAGTGCAGCTACATCACTGAAAACTGATCGACAAGGTCCAACGGTCGTTCCCTGAACCTCACATCACTTGGGAAGAAGAAGACTGAGGTGGCAATTACGGGTTGTTGGTTTTTAGTTTCGAGTCCGTGAGGGGAAACTTCGCTTCCCACTTCAACTCGGTCGCTTGTTCATGGCGATCCCATCGATGTCCCCGGATTAAAAAAATTTAATCCTAGACAAAAGGGATCACCCAAGCAACTATTTCATCGTCGTGCTATTCGATTAGAGTAGTCACTTGAACAAACTTATTGTTCAAGCAACCAACCTCTATTCTACGAATAGCCATGGAATAGACGATGTACGGACTGCCGACTTTTGTATTTATGATCGGGATACAAGTATTATTTAGCCACATATATAAAGTAAACATCCACATAAAACATGCATATAATTGAAAAGCAATTATAAACATAATACAAAGGAAGACTAATAAAAATAAACAAGATTATACCTCTTGTTATACCTCTTGATCTTCTATTGTATATCCTTCCTCCTTTTGGACGTCGTGTGGGCGACGATCTTCCAAAAGTCGAAGCCTCCTAGATCACCAATCTTCCTTTTCTTGTTCACTCAGAACAAAGGAAGTTCATCAAACAAAACTCTTCTTCCTATCTAGAATCGTCCACCAAGTCAATAGACTCGATGTTGCTGCCGGCCAAGGAAGAGAACATGGAGTATGGGAACCGGCTAAAGGAGAATCAATTGTTGGGGATCGATCGGTGTGTATTGGCCCAACTAGAGGGGGGTGAATAGCCCTCTTTCATTGGATGACGGAATTTGCTCATATACACAATCATTAGCGCAAGCGGAATACTAAACAAGACAAGCAAATAGAAATGCAAAAGTAAAAACAATGCTAACAAGATAATATAATGTGGTTCACGGCTACACTGCTAATCCACGGTCCCCGATTCGTCCTCAGTGAATCACTCCGCAACCAATTCACTATCGGTCTCTCCTTTGCACTAAGCTAGGTGGAGGTAACCCTTACAACTCAAGAACACTCTTTATTTTACAATATATGTAAAAGTAAACTAAGAGAAGGAGTTTGAATATTGTGGAGCACTTGGATGATCACTTAGAACATAAGCATTAGGCATCCACAAGCCCACACCCTCTCTTTTTATAAAGAGGGCTGATTTCTTCCGTTGGTCGCCATCACGACTCACGCCTAGCGATCGATTGTCGCCACTTCAACGACCTCTGAACACGTCGGATCCCGACCTTTGTAGTCCAAAGGATCCCTTAGCAGTCGACTGATGGATCCATCACGATCCGCCGCCTCATGTCGACGCGATTGGCTACGGCGGTTACGCGCAACATCCTCTAGTAGTCGACTGCAATTCCATGGCAGTCGACTATGTTGGTGCAACAATGCCCCAAGCATTTATATATTTTGATGTTTGGATAATCATCTAAGTTAGGCAATGTTTTGTGATCTAATTGTAAACATGTTTAAGTGACAGGAAAATCCAAGTATGAAGACTTGGTAAAAGACTAGTCCAAGTGTGATCTTGGCAATGAGAAGTCAACCTAAAGGTCTTGGCAGCGTAAGTCCAAGAATGTAGTCTTGGCGGCGTAAAGTCCAAGCAGTCCTTGGAAAAGAAAGACCAAAGGAAAGTCTTGGCGGCATAAGTCCAAGCATGTAGTCTTGGCGGCGTAAAGTCCAAACATACTTTGGCAAAGAAGAAACCCAAAGCATGATGAAACCGAAGGAAGCTTTTGAAGGCAAGCACATGGATGGAGTCGTGGACTCAGAGAAATCCTAGAGGCACAAGGCTGATGGAGAAGCTAGAAGGTTAAGTCTAGGCTTAGGTTTTCAAGTATGAATTAGTCATACTTGGGGTGTGCCAGTCGATTGCAACATGGTGTCGGTCGAACTGGCCCTTAAAATCCAGCATTAGTGGTTGGAAGGTTGTTAGCGATCGGGGGGTTATCGATCGAGCTGAGAGTCGACTTCGAACCTGCCGCGCCAAGGTAGTTGATCGCCATTATTGGCGATCGGCGCCACAAATAGAATAGGCCCATAGCCGAGCGGCCTCGCTACGTAGTATCGATCGGCGCCCTGTTGGCGGTTGGATCGATAGTCTTTCCGTTGGTGATGACGACGGCAAATCCCACAAATCCGATTGTTCAAAAGCCGTTAGAATCGGCGGCAGTCGACTGATGTAAGTCATCAGTCGACTGATAGACCTCCAACGGGAAAAAGAGGCTCTTTCCTATAAAAAGAGCCCAAGAGGAGCAAGAAGAGGCTAATGCTTATATTCTGATCTTTCTCCTAAGCTCCCACAAGTTTTTCAAGCTCTCTAAGTGATCTTAAATCCTCTCCTCCTCTCTCTAAGCTCAAGTTTCATTCTTTGTAAAGAAGAGGAGGTTTTTGTTGTAAAAGAAAGCTTCTTAGTGGAATTGCTTGGGTTGATCCACCTTAAGGATCGCCGTAGAGTAGGAGCGTTATCTCCGAACCACGTAAAGGCTTTGTTAGCATTGCTTTTTGTTTTTACATATATTATTTGTGTTTTCTTCCGCTAATTACTCTTGTAGAAATGAAAAGCGCTATTCACCCCCCTCTAGCTTCCAAACGATCACCAACAAATGGTATCAGAGCCCGTATCGCATCGGAAGATCTAGCAATCAACCAGAGCAAAGATGACTTTTCAAGAGGGGTATAGCACGGCGAGACCTCCGTTCTTCGACAGCAACGACTTCGAATATTGGAAAGGTAGGATGGAGTATTACTTAATGAATGATATTGAAAATTGGTTTAGTATTGTAGATGGATTCGAAAAGCCGGTCGACGAATTCGGAGCACAACTACCGACAAAAGATTGGACAAGAGATATGGACAAGAAAGCATAAGCAAATGCAAAATCAACGACCACACTTCAATGTGGTCTATCCAAGGAGCAACTCTCTAAAGTCGGGCCCTTCAACTCCGCAAAAGAGCTTTGGGAGAAGCTCATCGAACTCAACGAAGGATCCAAAGAAACAAGAAGGGCCAAGAGAGATCTTTTGATTGGCCAACTCCAAAGCTTTACCATGAAGACAAACGAGACCGTGAGCCAAATGCACGAGCGTTTCAAGGAAGTAGTCAACGGACTACATGTTATAGGTGATAAGGTCGACAACCGAGACCTTGTAAGGTATGTGTTACAGGCTTTCCCTAGAACCACCTTATGGGCTTCAATGGTAGATGCCTATAAGGTCTCTAGGGATCTTTCATTAGTTAAGTTAGATGAGCTATTTTGTGAATTTCAATTAAATGAACAAGCTAACACTTCATCCAAAGAGAAGGGTATAGCTCTTTTTGTAGGAAAGAAGGAGAAGAAGGAAGTGTCCTCCTCATCCAAATCCGAGGAAGACTCATCAAGTAATGAAGATGAGTTATCGGCAAGCGAGGTGGCACATTATGTCAAGAAGTTTGGTGGGAAGTCAAGAAGACTCACCAAGAAAGATGTGAAGAGGATGTTCCAATCCTCAAGAGGTAAATCTTCAAATAATTCAAATTCTTCATCTAATGTAACTTGTTATGGTTTCAATAAGAAAGGGCACATCAAGCCAAATTGCCCAGAACTAAAGAAGAAAGAGGAGAAAGAAAAGAAGCATAAGGAGAAGAAAGAAAAGAAGGAAAAGAAGAAGAAAGAAGCAATGGTGGCTCAAACTTGGGACACCCTAAGCATGGAAGACACTTCCGATGATGAAGAAGTATGCCATGCCACCCGAAATCTAGCCCTCATGGCTTTAGAGGAAGAAACCGGGAGTTCAAGTGAGGAGTCTTCATCCTCTTCATCAAGCGAATTTAATCATCATCAAGTGATGATGATGAGGTAAACAACTCACCTAAAGTAGATTTACTTTACAAGACTATTGCATGTTTACAAAATGCTTTAAATAGATCGAAAACTAGGATTAAGGATCTAAAAATAGATATCAAATCACTTAAGAGTATAGATTCATCATGTGGTAAATTATCTAGTGATAACGATAAATGTACCCTTAGGGATGAAAATGATGAATTAAGAAAAGAAATAGGTAAATTAAGAGCATTCTTAGAAAAATTCACCAATGATTCAAAATTCCTAGACATGATTATTAAGGATCAAAGGGCCATCTACAACAAGGTCGGATTAGGATATAGGCCTAAGGAAAAGGAGGTAGCATTCACATCGCTTGTTAGTAGAAAATCCATAATTAAAAGCAAGGGTAGAAAGGCTTGGGTACCTAAGAAATTTATAATTGATGCTAGTGGTCCTAAGATTTAGGTACCTAAGGATTGTATTTTTTATGTGATATAGGTAGAAGAACCAAGCTTGTGGATAGTTGATAGTGGGCTCAAAGCATATGACCGGTGATGAGAAGAAGTTCTCCACTATCAACCACACTAGCAAGGGAAAGGTATCATTTGGTAATAGCGGCAAACTTAAGATTCTAGGAAAGGGCACAATTGAGGTATCCCCCAACCTTGCCATTCATAAAGTGCTATTAGTTAAAAATATGAAATTTAATTTACTTAGTGTAAGTCAACTATGTGATGCAAACTTTGATGTTAGATTTGATTCCTCAAAATGTTTTATAAGACACAAAACTCTAAATGATTGCATGTTAGTAGGCTTTAGGAAATAAAATATATATTATGTTGATTTATCGTATGCTACTAATGCTTCCACTAAGTGTCTTATTGCAAAAGAGGAAGAAAGTTGGCTTTGGCATAGGAGGCTAGGACACAAAAACATGAAGAACATAGCCAAAATAGCAAAAATGAAGTTAGTTTTCTCAAGGACAAAATGTGTGATGCATGCTAAGAAGGGAAACAATCAAAAACATCACACAAAGGTAAAAATTTACTTAGTACCGCTTTACCGTTAGAACTCTTACATATGGATTTATTTGATTGCCATAGTACCCCCTCTATAATTGGTAGTAAATATTGCTTGGTAATAGTAGATGATTTCTCTAGGTTTACTTGGGTATTTTTCTTAAAAAATAAAGATGAAACCTTAGGAATAATCATAGGATTTAGTAAAAGAGTAGAAAATGAAAGAAAACTCAAAATCAACCGGATCCGTAGTGATCATGGTGGAGAATTTGAGAATTCTAACTTTTCCACTTTTTGCTTAGAACAAGGGTACAAGCATGAGTTTTCTTGTCCTAGAACACCCCAACAAAATGGGGTTGTGGAAAGGAAAAATCGTGCCCTACAAGAAGCGGCTAGGACAATGCTTAATGCATACTCCTTACCTAGCTACTTGTGGGCGGAAGCGGTTAATACCGCTTGCTATATCCAAAATAGGGTATTGATTCATAGGTTTTTAGGAAAAACTCCATTTGAATTGTGGAATGGTACAATTCCAACAATTCATTATTTTAAGGTCTTTGGATGCAAAGTCTATATTTTAAATACCAAAGACAACTTAGGTAAGTTTGAGTCCAAAGCGGATTAGGGAATCCTAGTTGGATACTCATCAAGTAGTGTAGGGTATAGAGTTTAAAATAAAAGGACTCAAAGGATTGAAGAATCTTCAAATGTTCAATTTGATGAATCCTCAAATACATATCCTAGGAAATCCCCTATTAATGATGATATTAATAATGAAAATCAAGAAATTACCCAACAATTTCAAGATTTAACCTTAGGGGGTAATGATCAAGGGGGAGGATTGAATCAAGGGGGAGCAAAGGATGATTCTGATGATGAGCATAGGATTGAGGTTGATCATGATCAAAACCAAATTAGTACACCTCTTAGAACCATAAGAGTTTATCAAAGTCACCCCTTAGATCAAATTGTGGGTGAATTATCTCAAGGAGTTAGGAATAGGTCATTCCATAGGGATCCCACTAGTCATATAGCTCTAATTTCTCAAATTGAGCCCAAAACAATTAAAGATGCATTACTTGATCCGGATTCGATCTTAGCAATACAAGATGAATTGGCTCAATTTGAAAGGAGTCAAGTATGGGAGTTAGTTCCTAGACCAAGTGAAAACACCATTGTTACTACAAGATGGGTCTTTAGGAACAAACTAGATGACCAAGGAAATATCACTAGAAATAAAGCAATATTAGTTGCAAGGGGTTTTAATCAAGTTGAAGGACTTGATTATGATGAAACATATGCCCCGGTTGCTAGGTTAGAGTCCATTAGAATACTTTTAGCATATGCCTCCTATATGGGTTTCAAACTCCATCAAATGGATGTCAAATAGGCATTCCTAAATGGGTTTATTAAGGAGGAGGTATATGTAGAACAACCTCCCGGGTTTGAAAATATGAACTATCCAAACCATGTATACAAACTTAGGAAAGATTTGTATGGTTTGCAACAAGCTCCCCGGGCTTGGTATGAAAGATTATCATCTTTCTTAATTTCTAAGGATTTTAAAAGGGGTAGTATAGATCAAACTCTCTTTATAAAGTCTACATCTAAGGACATCTTTGTAGCCCAAGTATATGTTGATGACATTATCTTTGGGTCAACAAATGATGAACTCCTTCTAGACTTTATTCAAAATATGGAAAAAGATTTTGAAATGAGTCTAGTTGGGGAATTAAATTTCTTCCTACGATTGCAAGTCAAACAAACTAGTGAAGGTATTTATATTTATCAAACCAAATATGCTAAGGAAATGATTAAGAAATTTGGTTTGGAAAATGCTAAGGTGGTTTCAACTCCAATGGCAACCAATACTAAAATAGATAGTGATAGTGAAGGATAACAAATAGATCTTACACTTTATAGGAGCATGATTGGTAGTCTCTTGTACTTAACTGCTAGTAGACCCGACATATTATTTGTGGTTGGTATGTGTGCTAGGTATCAATCATGTGCTAAAGAATCTCATTTAGTTGCCGTTAAGAGAATATTAAGATATGTTAAAGGCACAATAAATGTAGGATTATGGTACCCTAGGACTAGGTCTTTTGATTTGATTGGGTACATCGATTCCGATTATGCCGGTTGCAAATTGGATCGGAAGAGTACTAGTGGTGGATGTCAATTCCTTGGGTCCTCCCTAGTTAGTTGGAGTAGAAGGAAGCAACCTTGCGTTGCATTATCTACCACCGAGGCCGAATATGTGGCTATGGGTGGTTGTGTAGCTCAACTACTATGGATGAAACATACCCTAGAAGATTATGAGCTATCTTACTCCAACATGAAAGTATTTTGTGATAATGTGAGCACCATTAATTTGACCAAAAATCTAATGCATCACTCTAGGACTAATCACATTGAAGTGAAACATCACTTCATTAGAGATCATGTGGCTAAGGGAGACATTGAGCTTAATTACATTGAATCTAAGTTCAACCTAGCCGACATCTTTACCAAGCCTCTCCCCGAAATAGAATTTTCATCACTTAGGAGAGAACTTGGAATGTGCTTTGTAGAATAGAAGTGTAGGTTTGCATGATCCCATAAAAAATCTAGGTTTTATACCTCTAACCATCTCACAATAGACCTAAGAAACCATGATTTGTGTTTTTAGCCACCTAGAAATCATGTGAGATGTTAGGAAGATGCACTTGGTTCATCATGCTTGTTATGATGCATTATCATGAGCCAAAGTGCCATCTAGAGACATTAATCCTTCATTGGACCAATCATTGGGAAGGTCTATGTACAATTAATGTGCATATAGCTCCAAGAATATGATTGGAAATGTCAAATAAAATAAGATTTAAACTATGTCTATCAAACCTTGATAAACAATTTTCTATTGATAAGCCAAAGTGATACAAAGTTTGCAAAAAATATCATAACTTTTGCAAAATCTCAAGATTGTGTCAATATCAAAATCCAGAGGTGATATAATTTTAAAATAATTTTTCCTTGATAGGAAATGATCTAACAATATTAACCACAAAATTTCATAATTTTTTTATCCTTATTGAATTAATTATGAATTTTTTAATCTAGCCAAAAAGGCTATCAGACTGATATCAGTCGACTGGCGCCTATCGCCAGTTCGACTGATACGATGATATCGAACCGGACTTACCCGGTTCACTATCAGTTCAACTTCCATTTATGCGTCGATCGCGCATGAAGCGCTCGTATCAGTGCACGATTCCGATCGCTATCACCGACCGCCATTTATGGAAGTCGATCGCCACGCCTGTAAGCGCTCGTATGCGACTGGCCGGTTCGACTGATCTCCATCAGTTCGACTGCCGACTAACGGCAGTCGACTGATGTCGCAGTTTTTAGGGCTTTCCACCGGTTCGACTCGCCAAAGCTTCCCGATTTTCTCTCCTCTTCCTCTTCCGACGAACTTCCACCGCACCTTTTAGCCGTTCTCCCTCGTTTTTCCGGCGACTTCACCGACCGGTGCTCCGATTTGGAGTGCTCTCCGACTCGAGGACCTCCTCTTGTCACCCCGTTCACTCACGCCTCTAGTTTCCACCAAGATCGCCACTGCTTAGGGTTTCGTGGCCCGACATCGCTCCTTGATCTTTCACCATGCCGCTGTAAACCCTCATCCCTGATCACAGTTTGTTTGTTCCTATAATTTTGTTTCACTAACCGGTGCTTATTTTGTTGTCTTTGTGCATGCATCATCCTTAACCTACATTGTGCATGCTTGTTTGTTTGTCTTTTGGCACATTTAGACTTAAGCATTATACTACTAAGCGTGCCCGGGCACCTCCGACCAACGAGGGCCCGTCAAACCCTCCACCCTCTATCGATCCTCGATTTCCAAACTCCGCACTTGAAAGTGCCTTCAATAAAAATAAATTCCAACTTATTCCACCTCGATCAAAGGATCCAAAATTTCTTAAAGACTACTGTTTTGATATTGTTCAAATCATCCAACACTACAAACTTGAATCATTAGTTTTTTGTGAACATCATGTAAATATCACTCTTCTTTCTGAATTTTTCAACAACTTGCAACCGGTTGGAGATGGGCTGAGATATCGGACTCGCATTGCTCAGTGTGATCTGGATTTCAGCCCCCAGATCTGGACCGATTTTCTCGGATGTCTCTCTTCCGAGAATGATTTCATTTTGTATCCATCTTGGAGTGAACCTCTTCCACCTCCCTTTGAGGAGATTTCTTTAGATTCCCTTCATACTACTTTCTATCACTCTCCTCGACCTTTGAACACCAATCTATTTCAATCACAAGAACTTTCTGCCTCTGACAATGTCCTTTATAAGGTCATTGCTCATTGTCTTCTCCCTATAGTTACCCGTGGTTTGTCCTTGGTTCGACCTACACACTTCCTTCTCATGCATATCCTTCATCAATACTTAGACATCAATATTGGTCTCAATACCTTCCACTGCATCACTCATTTCATAAGGCCAAACAATGGGAAAGTTCATATACCTTTTGGAAATGTCCTTACTCAGTGGCTCAGCTCCGTAGGAATTGATGTCAACATAGGAGTCATTAAAATCATGAATAGCAAATATGACTAGATGACTCGTCGGAGCTTCTCCTTGGCGGGCTTGAAGGCCGACAGAGGGTCCATTTTCTGGGACCCTACACGACGACCAGCAGGTGGCGCTCCGACACCAGAGGATGTCACTGCGGAAGGAGATGCTGAGGGTGTTGCTGAGGGAGCCGATGCGGAGGAGACTGCTGCAGGCGATACTGTTCTGACAGACACATCCTTCATTGCCCTCTTCGATGCTTTTGCAGAGCGGGTAGACACACGTTTGTTGGTGCAGGGGCACTAGATAATCGAACCTGTGTTTTGATTATGGCAAAGACACAAAGTTAAGTTTATATCGTTATCTCACAAGCTATCGAGTGTACAGAAAAGTATTAAAGCTGGAGCTGAAGGCTAGCAACACTCGGAGCACTCGAGTGACTTCGGAGGGAGCCGAAGGAATCGAGTGGAAGGCCGAAAGCAAGAGCTACTATCGAGGTAAGCTCGTGTGAGTGAGAGATTGTAAGGTCGTGTCCTCTTTACAGGGATGACCGTAGGCGACGATCCGACTAAGACTTCCTGTGGAAGGTCTAGGTCGAGATCGGACGGTTAGAAACCGTCGTATTTATCATTTTCCGAGCTAACCTCTTGCTGCAGGGAAGTGGCTTCGGCAATGATCACCGGACATGGAGCAGCTTGATCGATGCCCATCACGATCCGATGGGAGGCATCACGACTCGATGGCGATTTATCTATGCGCTAGGTCAAAATGGATAAATTTGGAAAAATTCATGATCCGTTCAAAAGAAATAGGAGACAAATTCAGAGGCTAAAGTCTATAAAAGGAGGGGAGGATTCATCTCCAAAGTACATCAATTTTATTTATCAAGTGCTCCTACAACGCCAATGCTCCAACACCGTCATAACGCCGATGCGACGCCAAGTTCCAATCTTCTTCATCGGAAGCAGATTCAAGTAATATTTTTGATATTGTATTCTTTGTTTTTCTTCATAACGAGGTGAGGTAGGCTTGTTGGCTCATCCTCGTATATTCGGTTTTGTGAGCGTTGTCTCCTACCTCCAACGAGGAGGAGACGTTATAGTGATTTGCCCTCCGTACGCGGTCTAGGACCGATAGGGCCTTGGAGTAGCAACCGCCGGGTTGTGAACCAAGTAAAATAAACGTGTCATTTTATTTTCCGCTGCTTACTCGCTTACTCGTGCCTTAACGAACGATTACAAACGAAAGATTTTCGATCGCTATTCACCCCCCCCCCTCTAGCGACGCTTTTCGATCCAACAATTGGTATCAGAGCGGGGGCGCTAAGATTTGGTGAAACCACTAATCTAGCACGTTTTGGTTTTCTTTTCGTATTTTTCGATTCGTATATTTCTTAGGTTTTGTGTCCCGCACTACTAATCCAAGACCAAGTCTTGGTACATAGTTTTTTTGTTGTGTTTTTGCAAGTACTAATCTCCTTCGGAGTACCTCACGATCAAACGAGCATAAGTTTTGCTACAAGTGGACTCACAAAACGATCTACCCACCAAATCAAAGCTCTCTGAAAGATCTACACTTCTTACGGAGGGTTTACCCCCGTAACAAGCTGTTTCCAGCCCCAAAATCCAACGTTTAGTACCCTTTCAGGGACATCGAAGGTCGTAAGTTTCAAATTTTTTAGTTTCTTATCCTCCTTATTTATTTCTATTTTTTTTCCTATTATTTCCCGCATTACTAATCCAAGACCAAGTCTTGGAATTCTCTTTGGTTTTTATTTGTGTTTTTGCAAGATACTTAATGGCTCACATTGAGGATACACCCGACCTCCGTTCTTTAACGGAGATGATTTCCGTTATTGGAAAGGTCGGATGGAGTGTTTCTTGAAAACACAAGTCGAGACTTGGATAATAATCCAAACCGGCTTTGCTTTACCCACCAATGATCAAGGAGAGCCCTTGGATTTCAACAAGTGGACAAATGCAACCAAGAGGCAAATCGAAGCCGATGCAAGAGCAACCCAAATATTGCAATGCGGCTTGTCCAAGGAGGAACTCAACTGCATCGGACCATTCATTAGCGCCAAGGACCTATGGAATAAATTAATCGAGCTACACGAAGGAACGTCCGATGCTAAGGTATGTAAACGTGACCTTCTTTTCAACAAGTTGTATAACCTCAAGATGCAGGAACACGAGACGGCAACGCAACTACACGCTGCGCCCGTGACATTGTCAACGGCCTACACACCATCGGAAACAAGGTCTAAAAACTTGACCTACTAAGGTACGTTCTAATTCATTTCTAGGACTACCTTGTGGGCATCCATGGTCGATGCCTACAAGGTCTCTAAGGACCTATCGCTTAGGTTAGATGAATTATTTTCCGAGTTTGAACTTCATGAGCAAACTAACGTGATCCGCCGAGAGGTATTGCTCTACTTGCAGGACAAAGAAGCAAGCCACCTACTAGGCAAGTAGATGAACTCGAACCCGAAGACGAATCCGAATCCGAAGAGGAGGCCATAATAGTCAACATTGTGCGGAGAATAGTTCGACAAGAAAGGAGGAAATTGAAGAATGAGAACCAAAAGAAAAAGGGAGCAAGGAAAGCCTTCCATGCAACTT
Source organism: Wurfbainia villosa (assembly GCA_025175895.1). NCBI lineage: Eukaryota > Viridiplantae > Streptophyta > Magnoliopsida > Zingiberales > Zingiberaceae > Wurfbainia > Wurfbainia villosa. The sequence continues at coordinate 26,981,064 of CM045992.1, read as the reverse complement.
GGGACAACAAAGAAGACATAGCTTTCATGGCGAAATCGATTGAGTCAGACACGGAGACCGAACCTGAACTTGAGTCAGAACCTGAGGATGACTCGGACTACGAAGCTACCTTCAAGTCAAGCCACGGATACGCATCCGGTTCAAAAGATACCCTTAAAGTGAGTCGAACTTTATTTAATACTTTACATAATACGGTTAAGTTTTTGTCTAGGAAATTAACTAAGTCCGAGTCTAGGGTTGAGTCGTTACTTGAGGAGGTTGAAACCCTCAAGCAAGAGGCTACTCTAACCTCTTCAACTAGTCAAGTTCAAGAGGAAAACTCAACCCAAATTGAAAAACTTGAGGAGGAGAATTCTCTCTTCAAAGAACGAGTTCAAGAGGTTGAGGCTAGGTTGGAAAGGTTCACATTGGGATCTAAGAACCTTAATCGACTACTTGGAACCCAAAGAGCCGTGTACAACAAAGCCGGACTCGGATTTAAGTCAAAGACTACGAATAGGTCTTATATGTCTATCGTAAATCGTAGTCATCAAAGAGTCCAAGCATGGGTCCCAAAGGTTTTATTAAATTCACATATAAGGACTAACAAGGTTTGGATTCCCCAGGATCAAGTTCATTATTTGAATAGACCATATTGGTTCAATGGTCCAGGGGGAGCTAACACTAAAATAGTATACCCGCTTACTTAGCAAAACCATTGCATGCTTAGAATTTTTGTTAACTTGAGAACTTACTTAGAACACGTACATAACCAACTAAAATCCTTCGAAAAGATTGAGCCTCAGGGAGTCTCTTTTCAGTTAGACTAGGAAATAGTCTTAGGTGAGTCAAGTCATCATTTTCTTGAAAATGGCTTTGTCTAAGGGAGTGGTCGATGATCCGATAAAAGAAGACCCCTGTGCCTCGCCACGACCTGGAAGCCATGATCTTGAAAAAGTAAACTTGACAAGCCTAGGGTCAAATCCAAATCTAACATAAAATTACTTGAACCTAAATGCACTTAATCAACTTAATTTTAAAATTATCTCACAAAACATATAAGGTGAACAAATTCTGAGACACATAGAATGGGTGAGATGTTAAGCATAATTGAAATATACTTAAAACAATCTCTTCAAAATACTACCTATTTTCTCAACTATTGTACTTAACAACTCTTAGGACAAAGTTTAGCGCCCCCTACATCTCTTATACTTCATATATTTGACTAAGGGGGAGAGCAAACTAACCCTAAAGGTTATATTATAAATCTTTAGATTATTGGTGCAGAGTGGCACACCTCGAACCAATCTATCTAACTACTGCTAGATGTATGCTTGGACTCATATTTGAATTATCTAGATGCATGCATATACGATATTGTTTTCAAACCCCTATTTTATACAAAAAAACCCAAATTTTTTTTTGATTTATGGCAAAAGGGGGAGAAGAGAAAAAGATAAGGGGGAGTAACATAAAATTTGGGGGAGTAACATAAAATTTAGGGGAGTAACATAAAATTATTTCTTTCAACACTCACCTAGGGTTAAGGGGGAGTTTTGGTTGAGGGGGAGTTTTTGAAAATGACATTCATCATTTACTATACTGGTTTTATGCTTTAATTTTCCTGAACTTTGTGTTGGTTTGCCATAGATCAAAAAGGGGGAGATTGTTGGTGCAGGGGCACTAGATAATCGAACCTGTATTTTGATTATGGCAAAGACACAAAGTTAAGTTTATATCGTTATCTCAGGAGCTATCGAGTGTACAGAAAAGTATTAAAGCTGGAGCTGAAGGCTAGCAACACCCGGAGCACTCGAGTGACTTCGGAGGGAGCCGAAGGAATCGAGTGGAAGGCCGAAAGCAAGAGCTACTATCGAGGTAAGCTTGTGTGAGTGAGAGATTGTAAGGTCGTGTCCTCTTTAAGGGGATGACCGTAGGCGACGATCCGACTAAGACTTCCTGTGGAAGGTCTAGGTCGAGATCGGACGGTTAGAAACCGTCGTATTTATCATTTTCCGAGCTAACCTCTTGCTGCAGGAAGTGTGACCGATCTTTGGACATGGAGGCCGATCGTGATGCCCATCACGATCGTGATGGGGGGCATCGATCGTGATGGCGACGATTCGGCGCTTAGAGGTCAAAATGGATAACGTTTGACGCGGCCACTTCGCGATAAAAATTTGAAAAAATTCATGATCCGTTCCAAAGAAATAGGAGACAAATTCAGAGGCTAAAGTCTATAAAAGGAGGGGAGGATTCATCTCCAAAGTACATCAATTTATTCATCAAGTGCTCCTACAACGCTAATGCTCCAACACCGTCATAACGCCGACGCGACGCCAAGTTCCAATCTTCTTTGTCGGCAGCAGATTCAAGTAATATTTTTGATATTGTATTCTTTGTTTTTCTTCATAACGAGGTGAGGTAGGCTTGTTGCCTCATCCTCGTATATTCGGTTTTGTGATCGTTGTCTCCTACCTCCAACGAGGAGGAGACGTTATAGTGCTTTGCCCTCCGTACGCGGTCTAGGACCGATAGGGCCTTGGAGTAGCAACCGTCGGGTTGTGAACCAAGTAAAATAAACGTGTCATTTTATTTTCCGCTGCTTACTCGCTTACTCGTGCCTTAACGAACGATTACGAACGAAAGATTTTCGATCGCTATTCACCCCCCCTCTAGCGACGCTTTTCGATCCAACAACATTTTGAGGAGTTGCGCTTGGGCCAACAGGAGCTTCGCCGAGAGCATCAGGAGCTCCTCTCCCTCGTGAGAGGGATGCATCGGCAGCAGCATGACATTTTGGTGACTCTCCGCCCTACTGCACCTGGACACCCACCTCCTCATGATGGTTCGTCATCTTCACCGATGGATGCTGAGGACGACGATCGTTAGCTAGCATGTTTTTGTTATTTTCTTTTTGGCCGTATGTACGGCATAAACTCCTACTTGTGTAATGACTTTTGATTAATGAAATGAAATTGTGTTTTTGTTTAATTCATTTCTATCAGTGCCTACAACTTGTTATTTGTCAAGTTTAGAAGTTGAGCATATAGTACGAAGTTATGAATATTGATACGATACAATTACACTTTTTGCATCATATTTTTGTTATTTTGAATATCGTATCAATCCATTAATCTGATGAGCATGTTTTTCATCTAATATTTTTCATATGTTATATTAGTCGAATAAAATGTGTATGACAAGTTTCGTGATTTTTGGACATCCACGGAATTTTCTACGCATTTTTAAACCTTGACTGAAAAATTTAAATTTCAGATTTGTCTGATATCACGATCGTCGTTATTAAATGATCGCCACAAATGGCAGCTTGATCGATGCCAATTCCAATGAACCGGTGACACTGCTTGGAATAGAAAAAGGTTTTTCATCGGTTAAAAGGTTCAATTTTGGACATTATATGATTTCCACAGTATATACATGATAACTTGTATAGAAAGACGGATTTTCTTGATGCACTAGTTTAGGGGGAGCTACATCCCTTATTTCTATAATTGTTGGTGCAAGGCTAGGACATATTTGCCTATTCTATTGCTTATGCTTTGCTTCACATGTTATTTCCACATCATGAAACATGTCTTGGATTAAGGGGGAGCTTCATATCAATTTTATACCTTTGTTCAAGATGTGTCAATTATAATTCTTTCCTGCACTTATTGGATAAACTCTTCTCTTTTTGTTGTATGTCAAAGGGGGAGAAGGGATATTTAAGTTAGAATTCATATTGAAATATGTTTATATGTATGTGTTAAAGACCTAACTTAAATGATTGCCAAATATCAAAAAGGGGGAGATTGTTGGTGTAACAATGCCCTAAGCATTTATATATTTTGATGTTTGGATAATCATCTAAGTTAGGCAATGTTTTATGATCTAATTGTAAACATGTTTAAGTGACAGGAAAATTCAAGTATGAAGACCTGGTAAAAGACAAGTCCAAGTGTGATCTTGGCAAAGAGAAGTCAAAGGAAAGGTCTTGGCAGCGTAAGTCCAAGCATGTAGTCTTGGCGGCATAAAGTCCAAGCAGTCCTTGGAAAAGAAAGACCAAAGGAAAGTCTTGGTGGCATAAGTCCAAGCATGTAGTCTTGGTGGCATAAAGTCCAAGCATACTTTGGCAAAAAAGAAACCCAAAGCATGACGAAACCGAAGGAAGCTTTTGAAGGCAAGCGCATGGATGGAGTCATGGACTCAGAGAAATCCTAGAGGCGCAAGGCTGATGGAGAAACTAGAAGGTTAAGTCTAGGCTTAGGTTATGTTTTCAAGTATGAATTAGTCATACTTGGGGTGTGCCAGTCGACTGGAACATGGTGTCGGTCGAACTGGCCCTTAAAATGCAGCATTAGAGGTTGGAAGGCTATTAGCAGTCGACTGTGGGTTATCCCAGTCGAACTAGTGAGAGTCGACTCAGACTGATCGCGATATCTGTAATGATCATTGCCATTATTGGCGATCGCCACAGAATGGCCGTGAGTCGACCGATCGGCTCTGGCGAGCAAGATTGAGCTGAATCGCCATCAGGCGATCGACTAATAGTCTTCCCGTTGGCGATGACGATGGCAAATCCCACAAATCCGGCTGTTCAGAAGCCGTTAGAATCGGCGACAGTCGACAGTCGACTGATAGACCTCCAATGGGAAAACGAGGCTCTTTGCTATAAAAAGAGCCCAAGGGGAGCAAGAAGAGGCTAATGCTTATATTCTGATCTTTCTCCTAAGCTCCCACAAGTTTTTCAAGCTTTCTAAGTGATCTTAAATCCTCTCCTCCTCTCTCTAAGCTCAAGTTTCATTCTTTGTAAACAAGAGGAGGTTTTTGTTGTAAAAGAAAGATTCTTAGTGGAATTGCTTGGGTTGATCCACCTTAAGGATCGCCGTGGAGTAGAAGTGTTATCTCCGAACCACGTAAAGGCTTTGTTAGCATTGCTTTTTGTTTTTACATATATTATTTGTGTTTGCTTCCGCTAATTACTCTTGTAGAAACGAAAAGCGCTATTCACCCCCCCCCTCTAGCTTCCAAACGATCACCAACAGACTGCTGGGCATAAACCCATCAGTCGGATACCAGTCGAACCGTATTCGACTCAGAGCAGTCGACTGCCGCCTTATGGTAGTCGACTGGTGCCGTGTAAAACTCAAACTTAACATTCGTTTGAGCTTTCGGCGGTCGGGTAAACCTCAACCCTTGCGGTCGAGCCTCCGACATTCAGCTATTTGACAAAGTTCACCTAATGAGCTACTTACAATTCACTCATTCTCTCATCTCACTCGAAGTCCTTCGCCGAAGCTCTCTTCGTTCGCAGCCACGTCCCTCAACAACATCAGCCGCATGACTTTGCAATGCGCCTTCGCGTCTCTTGCCTCTGAAGTCTGCTTCCTTAGCTTCTCTTCAAGTCATCTCGTCCGACGTTCCCTCGACAGCATCAAGCGTACGACTCTGTAATGCTCCTTCTCCGACTCAAGCACGAGGTTATGAGTGGTGAACCTGCCACGGCTCCATGTGCGAATCACTAAGTCCTGCAAGACTCCAACGCACATATCAAATCACAATATCAATGGAACTTAAACCCTTTGTAGGGGATCGAATGGCCGACTAGAGGGGGGGGGGGTGAATAGCCCTCTTACGATGGACGTCGTATTTTGATCGTCTACAAAAATGTTAGCGTAAGCGGAAGCAATAAACTAAGACAAGCAATAAATGAAAATACAAACGCTAACAAAGAATGTAACGTGGTTCATGGCTACGCCGCTAATCCATGATACCGATTCGTCCGAGGTGAATCACTCCTCCAAAGCCAATCCAATATTGGTCTCTCCTTTGCACCAAGCTAGGTGGAGGTAACCTTTACAATCAAGATCACTCTTCTTACAATAAGAATGGAGTAAAAACAAGTAAGAAGAGTTTAGAGCTTGTGGGGCATTAGGAAGATCACTTAGAGCATAAGCATTAGCCTCTCAAAGGCTCACACCCTCTCTTTTTATAGAGAGGGTTGATTTCTTCCTGTTGGCCGCCACCAGTCGACTGTTGCCCTTGACAGTCGACTGCCGTCACTACAACGACCTCCGAACACGTCGAATCGTGACCGTTGTAGTCCAATGGAACTCTTGGCACTCGACTGATGGACCTCACCACGATCGCCTCGTTCGTCGATCGCGATCGGCCACGAGCGCCTGCGTTCGTGATATCTTCGGCACGATCGCCATTCCATGATAGGCCGATCACGCGGCATAAACCCATCGATCGGATACGATACCAACCCACTCGACTCGAGCGATCGCGCCATTACATGCGATCGGTGCGTGTGAAACTCAAACTTAACATAAGTTTGAGCTTCCGGCGGTCGGATAAACCTTAACCCTTGCGGTCAAGTCTCCAACACTCAACCATTCGGCTAAGTTCACCTAATGAGCTAATTACATTTCACTCATTCTCTCATCTCACTCGAAGTCCCTCGCCGAAGCTCTCTTCGTTCGTGGCCACGTCCCTCGGCAGCATCAGGCGCATGACTCTGCAATGCTCCTTCGCGTCTCTTTCCTCCGAAGTCTGCTTCCTTGGCTTCACTTCAAGTCATCTCGTCCGGCGATCCCTCAGATGCTCCAAGCGCACGGCTTCTGCAAAGTCATCCTTCACCGACTCAAGGACCGAGGTTGTGAGGGTGAACCCGCCAAGGCTCCATGTGCGAATTACTAAGTCCTGCAAGACTCCAACGCACATATCAAATAAACATAACAACCTAACTTAAACCTTTTGCCAGACACATCAAAACCTTATCATGGCAAGAGATTGCCATAACAATCTCCCCCTTTTTGATATGTGGCAATCCGTTTAAGTTAGGTAAAAACATTTGATATAAATTTCTAAGGTAAGAAAGCATGTAAACATAAACATGATGTAGCAACATGCAACTCCCCCTTAATCCATGAACCTTCATAAAAATTTTCTCCCCTATCATATATTTCTCCCCCTAAAATAATTAACTTAAACATAATTATTTCTCCCCCTTTGACACCATCAAAAAGATTAACACTAAGTTATAAACTCATGGCATCAAGTATAATGGAGGGAAATATCACAAGTTGATTTAAAATCTGAAATTAGGAAATATTTGACTGTTTTTCATATCGATCATTGCTATCGATTATGGCGATCGTACACAATGGTTTATTCGATTTTAGGTAATTTCAAAAATGCATTAAAAATTCCATAATATTAGAAAAATCATGAAATTTGAGGAGCATATTTATTTTAAGTATATCTATCAAGGAAAAATAGTTTTTCTTGAAAAATAATTATATTTTCCGAGATTTACCAAAAATCCAAAAGCTTGAAAAACCACTAGTTTTTGAGCATTCTAGTATCAAGTTTAACACCTAGTTTTGCATTCAATTGTTTTGAAACATGAATACATAGATTTTAGATTAAGAAATTGTTTTGAAAACAAATGAAATATCCAACCATGCTCTTTGGGCAATATGTCTATGAATTAAACATAAGTCTTCCCCATGATTGGTCTATTATTGCTATTTTGATACTTTAAATGACCATCTAAATGCCATAGGCATTAGTGGACATTTGTATCATCCTAATATCTCACCCATGCTAAGTTTGCAATCAAGTTAGCCTATAGTGAGTGTGAGATGCATCCTAGGGGGTATTTGTATATACTTAACCAATATATTCATACAATTCTATCAAGGTTAAGTATCAACCTAACAACCTACATGATCATAATGACATATATGATTTAATTTCACATTATGATCATGAAATACGTGTTTTCATCAAATTATAACCATGCATTAGGTATTATATGATGATAATAAACAAATTATCACCTAAGGCATGATTTAAACCTATTGCCCATGATAATGTGCCAAATATCAATATCATAAATCATGATAGTAAACATGTGTAACAATTACATTAATCATCATGATTTAAGCAATATTATCTATTTATGGGCACGTTATCATCACCCAACACTATCCTAAAAATGTTGTCCCGTCATCCTAAGTCAACCAAAATATGATATAGGTCAAGTCCATATGGTTGACTACCCTAGGGGTTTTCTAACCCTTAAGGATGGATTTTGGAACCCAAAATAAGTTCTTGCCTATTGGGTTCACTAAGTACTCCTTGGGGATCCATTTCCTAGCAATTACTTTCTTTTTATCTTGTCCCCTAGCTATTAAGCATTTGTAGGCCTTTTCAATTTTCTTTTCCTTATATCCTAGGCCTTTCTTATTGAAGCTAGCTCTTTGGCTCCCTAAGATCATATTTAATGTGTTGGAGCCAATTGTGAATTTTCCTAGGGCTTTTGTTAAATAATCTACCTTTTCCCTTAAAGCCCTATTTTCTTCTATGCATGCATCATTTACATCTAATGGCACATAAAGATCATGTGAGCATGCATCATCATGGCAAGAAGAGATATTTTCATTTTCATTTAAGCATGCTTTTTCTAATTTTTGTTCTAATTCCTTAATTTGTTCAAGCATGCATTTGTTTTTCTTCTTTGCTCTAAATAAATCCTTAGTTAAACTAGAAATCATAGAAACTATTTTATTAGGTGAGAGGTTGGTTACCATAGTTTCCATGTCCTCTTCTTCTTCGGATGATGAGGATGTAGAAGCTCCCCCTTCACTTGAGCTCTCTCCTCTTGAGCTTGATCCTTCATTTTCGGAGGAAGAGCAATCCAAGTCATCAAAGGCCATCAAGGCCAAATTGGTGACAAAGGCATTCTCCTCATCTGATGATGAGGAGGAGGATGAGGATGGGTCATCCCAAGTCCTTGCCTTTAGGGCTTTGGCCTTTCCCTTTTCCTTTGTCTTCTTTTCCTCTTCCTTTTTCTTCTTGCTCCCCTTTTTCTTCTTCTTTTCTTCCTTCTTTTTCTTTTCTTCTTTGCTTTTGTTTAGGAGGGGACAATTGTCCCTTATGTGTCCCTCTCCTTGGCAATTATAGCAAATGACCTTCCCCCTTGGTCTTATATTCCTATCATTTGATTTATGAAAATGAAAACCTTTTAAAACACGTCTTACCCTCCTTACCATATAGGCTTCTTCGGTGCTATCCATGGAGGAGGAAGACGCTTCATCATCATCGGAGGAGGAGATCTCTATCTTCTTCTTCCCTTTGTTGGCCATCAAGGCTACTCCCTTTGAAGGTTGGATTCTAGGCTCTTCTTGTATTCCTTCTAGCCTAGATTCATGTAATTCCATAGTGGAGAAAAATTCATCTAGAGTACTTACCTCTAGATTCTTTGACATGTAAAATGAGTCCGCCATTGAACTCCACTTGGATGATCGGGGGAAAGCATCTATGGCCTTCATTATCATATCGTGATTGGAGAGCCTTTCTCCTACACTTGTTAGTCCATTTAAAATTTCTTTGAATCTAGAATGCAAAGAAGTTACCTTTTCTCCCTTTTCTAATTTAATGTTGGATAGTTGGGAGCGGAGGAGATCTCTCCTTGCTAGCTTTGCCTCGAATGTGCCTTCATGAAGCTCAATTAGCTTCTCCTACATCTCCTTGGCGCTTAGGCATTCTCTTATTCGGTTGATCTCTTGTTGGGGAAGCACATTGAATAGATGATGCTTGGCTTTTGAATTTTCAAGGTGCTCTTCCCTTTGCCTTTTGGTCCACCTAGATTTCTCTATTGGCTTCCCCTCTTCATCCCTAGTCAAAACGAAACCGGATTCCATTGTAATCATTATATCAAAATCTGTTTCGAAAAATACCTCCATTCGCTTCTTCCACCAAGCGAATTCTCCTTCAAACTTCGGAGGATGGATATTGGATCCGGCCATTTTAAATGTTGCTTGTTGTGGCGGTTAGTCCTCAACAAGCTTTCCTTGGCTCTGATACCACTTGTAGGGGATCGAATGGCTAGCTAGAGGGGGGTGAATAGCCCTCTTACGATGGACGTCGTATTTTGCTCGTCTACAAAAATGTTAGCGCAAGCGGAAGCAATAAACTAAGACAAGCAATAAATGAAAATACAAACGCTAACAAAGAATGTAACGTGGTTCACGGCAACGCCGCTAATCCACGATCCCGATTCGTCCGAGGTGAATCACTCCTCCAAAGCCAATCCAATATTGGTCTCTCCTTTGCACCAAGCTAGGTGGAGGTAACCTTTACAATCAAGATCACTCTTCTTACAATAAGAATGGAGTAAAAACAAGTAAGAAGAGTTTAGAGCTTGTGGGGCATTAGGAAGATCACTTAGAGCATAAGCATTAGCCTCTCAAAGGCTCACACCCTCTCTTTTTATAGAGAGGGCTGATTTCTTCCCGTTGGCCGCCACCAATCGACTGATGCCCTTGGCAGTCGACTGTCGTCACTACAACGGCCTCCGAACACGTCGGATCCTGACCGTTGTAGTCCAACTCTTGCGCCGGATCGATGGACCTCACTACGATCACCGCCTCCGTAGTCGATCGCCTAGTCGGCTCGAGCGTCTGCGTCGTGATATCCTTCGGCGTCGATCACGGGCATAAACCCATCGACCGATACCGATCGAACTCCACTCGACGAAGCATTGCCATTACATGGCAGTCGACTGGTGCCGTGTGAAACTCAAACTTAACATAAGTTTGATCTTTCGGCGGTCGGATAAACCTTAACCCTTGCGATCAAGTCTCCGACACTCAGCCATTCGGCCAAGTTCACCTAATGAGCTACTTAAATTTCACTCATTCTCTCATCTCACTCGAAGTCCCTCGCCGAAGCTCTCTTCGTTCGCGGCCACGTCCCTCGGCAGCATCAGGCGCACGGCTCTGCAATGCTCCTTCGAGTCTCTTGCCTCCGAAGTCTGCTTCCTTGGCTTCACTTCAAGTCATCTCATCCCGCGGTCCCTCGGATGCTCCAAGCGCACAGCTTCCGCAAAGTGATCCTTCACCGACTCAAGGACCGAGGTTGTGAGGGTGAACCCGCCAAGGCTCCATGTGCGAATTACTAAGTCCTGCATGACCCCAACGCACATATCAAATAAACATAACAACCTAACTTAAACCCTTTGCCACACACATCAAAACCTTATCATGGCAAGAGATTGCCATAACACCCTTTACCACACACATCAAAACCATATCACAGCAAGAGATTGCCCTAACAATCTCCCCCTTTTTGATGTGTGGTAATTCGTTTAAGTTAGGTAAAAACATTTGATAAAATATTAAGAAAGGAAAGCATGTGGATAACTTGAGTAGCAACTCTTCCCCTTAATACATGAAACTCCCCCTAAATATATTCCCCCTTACTTAAACATATAGTTTTCTCCCCCTTTGCACCATCAAAAAGATTAAACAAAGTTTATATATCATGGCATCAAGTATAGAGAGAAAAAAAAATTAAAATCAGTCAAAAACCTGATAAAATCTGGTTACTATGCTTATTTACAATCCATCAGTCGACTGCTGTCAGTATGGCAGTCGACTGGCACAAAGGAATCAAGTTTTCTGATTTTCTAGATGAATTTTAGAAATGCACTATAAATTCCAGAAAATTTGAAAAATCGTGAAATTTGGGAAAGACATTTCTTGTAAGTATATCTATCAATGAAAAATAGTTTTTCATGAAAAATCATTATATTTTCTGAGATTTGCCAAAAATCCAAAAGCTTTAAAAACAACTAAAGTTTTGATCAAGCTTGTATCTATTTTGACACCTAGTTTTGCTTTGGATTGTTTCAAAACATGAACATACAGATTTTAAAGTAAGAAATTGTTTTGAAAACATATAAAATATTCAACCATGATCTTTGGGAAATATGTCTATGAATTAAACATAAGTCTTCCCCATGATTGGTCTATTATTGCTATTTGATACTTTAATGACCATCTAAATGCCATACGCATTAGTGGACATTTGTATCATCCTAACATCTCACCCATGCTAAGTTTTCAATCATGGTAGCCTATGGTGAGTGTGAGATGTATCGTAAAGGTATTTGTATACACTTAACCATTATTTTCATGCAATTCTATCCATGGTTAAGTATCATCCTAACATCCCACATGATCATAAAGACATATATATATGAATTCCATATTATGATCATGAAACAAATGTATTCATCAAATTGTGATCATGCATTAGGTATTACATCATGATAATAAGGCAAATATCACCAAAAGCATGATTTATCTACTTATAGGTGCATTATCATCACCTAACACTATTTCAAAAATGTTGTCCCGCCATCCTAAGTAAACCAAAAATATGATATAGGTAAACTCCTTATGGTTGACTATCCTAGGGTTTTCCTAACCCTTTAGGATGGATTTAGGAACCCAAAATAAGTTCTTTCCTATGGGTTCACTAAATACTCTTTAGGGATCCATTTTCTAGCAATTACCTTCTTTTTGTCTTGACCCCTAGCTATTAGACATTTATAGGCATTTTCATTTTTTTTTCCTTATAACCTAGGCCTTTCTTGTTGAAGCTTGCCCTTTGGCTCCCAATTATCATGTTAAGGGTATTGGAGCCTATTGTAAATTTTTATAGGGCCTTGGTCAAATAATCTACCTTTTCCCTTAGAGCCCTATTTTCATTTATACATGCATCACTAACATTAAATGGCATATATTCATGTGAGCATGCATCATCATGACTAGAAGAAATATTATCATTAATATTTAAGCATGCTTTTTCTAGTTTGTTTTCTAAACCCTTAATTTGATCTAGCATGCTTTTATTTCTCTTTTTACCTCTAAATAGATCCTTAGTAAGACTAGAAATCATGGAAACTATTTTACTTGGTGAGAGATTCGTTACCATAGTCTCCATGTCTTCCTCTTCTTCGGATGAGGATGGTGAAGAAGCTCCCCCTTCACTCGAGCTCTCCTCACTTGAGCTTACTTCTTCATTTTCGGAGGAGGAGCAATCTAGGTCGTCAAAAGCCATTAGGGCAAGGTTGGAGTAGACATGTTCTTCCTCTTCAGATGATGATGATGATGAAGAGGGATCATCCCATGTCCTTGCTTTGAGTGCTTTTGTCTTCCCTTTCTCTTTGGCCTTCTTTTCTTCTTCCTTTTTCTTCTTGCTCCCCTTCTTCTTCTTCTTTTCTTCCTTCTTTCTCTTCTCTTCTTTAATCTTGTTTAGGAGGGGACAATTGTCCCTTATGTGTCCCTCTCCTTGGCAATTATAGCAAATAATCTTCCCCCTTGATCTTCTTCTCCTATCATTAGAGTTATTGAATTTAAAACCTTTTAATGCATGCCTTACCCTCTTTACCATATAAGCTTCTTCTGTGCTATCCATGGAGGAGGATGAGGATGCTTCATCGGAGGAGGAGGGGATCTCCATCTTCTTCTTCCCCTTGTTTGCTACTAGGGCTACTCCTCTTGATGGCTTGATACTTGATTCTTCATTTATTCCTTCAAGCCTTGTTTCGTGGAGCTCCATTGTTGAGGAAAAGTCCTCCAAGGTGCTAACTTCTAGGTTATTGGAGATGTAGAATGAGTCCACCATAGAGCTCCATCTTGAGGACCGAGGAAAGGCATCTATAGCCTTCATGAGCATGCCACTATTTGAAAGCTTCTCACCTACACTAGATAAACCGGTTATTATCTCTTTAAATCTAGAGTGTAGTGAGTTTACCTTTTCTCTCTTTTCTAATTTGATGTTTGATAGTTGGGAGCAGAGGAGGTCTCTCCTTGCAAGTTTGGCCTCCGAGGTACCTTCATGAAGCTCTACTAGCTTCTCCCACATCTCCTTTGCACTAGAGAATTCCCCAATCCGATTTACTTCTTGTTGGGGGAGTACATTGTAAAGGTGGTCCTTGGCCTTTGACTTTGCCAAGTATTCTTCCCTTTGCCTCTTGCTCCACCTAGATTTCTCCAATGGCTCCCCTTCTTCATCCCTAGGTAATTCGAAACCGTTTTCCATAATTAAAAGAATTTCAAAGTCGGTTTCGAAAAATACCTCCATTATCTTTTTCCACCAAGATAATTCTCCTTCAAACTTTGGTGGGTGAATATTGGAGCCGGCCATCTTTGATGAAGTGCTTGTTGCGACTGTTAGTCCTCGACAAGCGACTTGGCTCTGATACCACTTGTTGGGGATTGATCGGTGTGTATTGGCCCGGCTAGAGGGGGGTGAATAGCCCTCTTTCATTGGATGATGGAATTTGCTCGTCAACACAATCGTTAGCGCAAGCGGAATACTAAACAAGACAAGCAAATAGAAATGCAAAAGTAAAAAAACAATGCTAACAAGATAGTATAACGTGGTTCACAGCTACATCGCTAATCCATGGTCCCCAATTTGTCCTCGGAGAATCACTCCGCAACCAATTCACTATCGGTCTCTCCTTTGCACTAAGCTAGGTGGAGGTAACCCTTACAACTCAAGAACACTCCTTCTTTTACAATAGATGTGAAAGAAAACTAAGAGAAGGAGTTTGAATCTTGTGGAGCACTTGGATGATCACTTAGAGCATAAGCATTAGGCATCCACAAGCCCACACTCTCTCTTTTTATAGAGAGGGCTGATTTCTTCCTGTTGGCCGCCATCAGTCGACTGCTGCCCTTGGAAGTCGACTGCCACTACTTCAACGACCTTCGAACACGTCGGATCCCGACCGTTGTAGTCCAACGGATTTTTTGGCGATCGATGGATCCATCACGATCGCCTACGGCTATGGCGGTTCTGCGTTCGCGACATCCTCTGCGATCGCATTCCATTCCGGCAATCGATCGCCGACATAAACCCATCAGTCGGAGACCAATCGAACCATTTTTTAATCAGAGCAGTCGACTGCCGCCTCATGGCAGTCGACTGGTGCCGTTTGAAACTCAAACTTAACATTCGTTTGAGCTTCCGGTGGTCGAGTAAACCTCAACCCTTGCGGTCGAGCCTCCGACATTCAGCCATTCGGCCAAGTTCACCTAATGAGCTACTTACAATTCACTCATTCTCTCATCTCACTTGAAGTCCTTCGTCGAAGCTCTCTTCGTTCGTGGCCACGTCCCTCGGCAGCATCAGGCGCACGACTCTACAATTCTCCTTCTCCGACTCAAGCACGAGGTTATGAGTGGTGAACCCGCCACGGCTCCATTTGCGAATTACTAAGTCCTGCAAGACTCCAACACACATATCAAATCACAATATCAACCTAAATTAAACCCTTTGCCACACACATCAAAACCATATCATGGAAAGAGATTGCCCTAACATCAATGAGGGCATGGGCACCGACCAACACTTGGAGAAGAGAAAAGAATGCAATCCTTCTCCTTGTTGCAGCCCAAACCCTAAACCTAGCTCTCCTAATTTTCGGCCAAGGATGAAGGGAAGAAGAATAGGTTGAGCTCCGGCCAAGGTAGAGGGAAGAAGGATTGGTGCCGGCCAAACCTTAGGAAGAAGAAGAAGAGACTTCCTCCACTTGTTGCCGCCCACCCCAACCCCAAAACCCTTACCCTAGCCGCCCACTCCTAATCCTAATCTAATTAGGATTGCATGCCGCCCAAGGGAAGCAACCCTAAGCCTCATCCATCATCTTGCTGCCCAAGCCATAAGCCCCTTTATATAGAGTGTAGGCTTAAGCCTTGTTTTAATCTCCACCATTGGTTTTAGGGATTTAATGTCAACCGTTGGATCTAGAGATTTAATCTCGACCGTCGGATCTAGAGATTTAATCTCTACCGTTGGATCTAGCATTTTGTTTCTATCCATTGGATCTAAGCTTCATGAGGTGTTAATAGGCTACAATAGGGACAATGAGGAGGAGTTGGATCTTGGCCACCCAATGGATCAAGCCCACATAAAGTCCGATCCATTAATGATTATCCATTCCACTAGAGGATTATCATTGATCTATCTCGCCAACCCCCATAAGTTAATATGGGCTCCATATATTATATGTATATTTTCTCCCCGTATTTAAGATCTCGAATGTCTGTCGATTAATTAATTTACTGACCATTAATTAATCAACATCTAACTCCATGAGTAGTACTACTCAACCTTTTCATCATGCCGGACCAAGTCCACCTGCAGGGTTTACATGATGAACCTTATGAGCTCCTCAAGGAGACATCATCATCCTAATATATAGGACATGGTTTCCTCCTATAATCAATGGCACACCATATAAATAATATCATTTTCCAACTTACTGAGCCTATTGATTTAATCTATAAATCTCGCCCATTGATAAATCAAAGAAATGAATACTAAGTATATGTGTCCGTTATTATATCGGGATTAAGAGCATGCACAATATAATATATGAGGTCAGATTCGATTATGTAGTCAGCAATATATGTAATTTACAAGGAGCCGATAACATGATCTCCCGTGTGACACCACACACCATATTATCTACAATGTAATGTATTTGACAATATGCATAACCATGCAAACAATGATCATGAGATTCTTATTTCAAAATAAAAATGTTCATACAAAAGATAGACTTTTCAGTATACATCCCAACAATCTCCCACTTATACTAAAAGACTATGCTGTCCTCATACTATCATACATCTGATTCCCCTTCCCTCCTCTTGCCTATCAAAGCTCTCGCTAGAAGGGCCTTTGTGAAAAGGGTCTATCAGGTCATCCTCTGATGCAATCTAGGCGACAGCAACTTCTACCTCCTTTACGATTTCTCGTATCAGGTGGTACTTGTGCTCTATGTGTTTACTTGCCTTATGGGCTTGTGGTTCCTTCGAGTTTGCAACTACACCATTATTATCACAATAAATTGTGATAGTTCTGGGCAAACCAGAAATCACATCCAAGTCTATCAGAAAGTTCCTAAGTCAGACAGCTTCTTTGGCCGGCTCAGAGGCTGCCACATACTCAGCTTCCATGGAGGAGTCCGCCACGCATTTCTGCTTGACACTCCTCCATACAATGGCTCCACCTCCCAAAATAAACACAAAACCTGAGGTAGACTTACTGTTATCCCTGTCTGATTGGAAGTCGGAATCCGTGTAACCCACAGGGAGTAATTGGTCTGCCTGGTAAACTAGCATATAATCCCTAGTCCTTCTCAGGTACTTCAATATATACTTTACCGCAGTCCAATGTACCTGTCCTGGATTACTCTGATGTCTGCTGACCATGCCCACGATAAAGCAGATATCTGGTCTCGTATATAGCATCGCATACATGAGGCTTCCTACTGCCGAAGCATAAGGAACCGCCTTAATCTCCTCTATCTCCTCAGATGTTCTAGGACACATCTCCTTAGATAAAGGAACTCCAAGCCTGAAAAGGTAGAAAACCCTTCTTGGAGTTCTGCATGCTAAAACGCTCCATAATCATGTCTTTGTATGAAGCTTGGGATAAGTACGACAACCTTTTCCTGCTATCCCTTATAACCTTGATCCCAAGGATGTGTCCCACCTCTCCCAAGTCCTTCATATCAAACTTTTTGGACAACCATACCCTTACGTTTGATAACACCTTGATATTGTTGCCAATCAGCAAAATGTCATCTACGTATAGTACAAGAAATGTCACTACGTTTCCGTCACATGTCTTGTATACACAAGACTCATCCGGACTTTGAATAAATCCATAAGACTGGATTACCTCATCAAAGAGGATGTTCCAAGACCTCGAAGCTTGCTTCAATCCATAAATGGACCGATTAAGCTTACATACAAGATGCTCTTTGCCTTTAGCAATGAATCCCTCTGGTTGCTTCATATAGATGTTTTCCTGAAGACTTCCATTAAGGAAAGTTGTCTTGACATTCATCTTCCACACCTCATAATCCATATGAGCTACTATGCATAAGAGAATCAGGATAGACTTAAGCATGACTACCGGCGAAAAGGTCTCCTAATAATCAATACCCTCTTTCTGAGTATACCCCTTCGTAACAAGCCTCGCTTTGAAGGTCTCAACCTTACCGTCTATTCCTCTCTTTCTTTTGCAGATCCACTTCCATCCAATGGTTTTTACACCATTGGGTGGTTCCACTATCTCCCAGACCTGATTTGAATCCATAGATTCAATCTCAGTATTCATTGCACTTTGCCAATATGCTGCATCTATATCTTGGATTGCCTCGTCATATGTCCAGCGATCAGGTTCATGTTCACTAGGGACCAAATCAGAAGATTCTCTCAAGAACATGAATCTATCAGGCTGTCTAACAACCCTCCCACTACAACGAGGTATCTCCTGTGTATCCTCTATGACTCACGGTGCAGTGACTTGTGGTATATCCTCTTGTACCGGTGGTACTGAAGAAGTGACTTCCCCTTTTTAATTCCTTCAGAACAATTTTACTTTTGGGCTTGTGGCTCATCACATAGTATTCCTCTAGAAATCTGACATTCGTGCTAACGATCACCCTCTGATCTCTAGGACTATAAAACAAACCACCCTTCGTTCCTCTATGATAGCCAACGAACATGTGTACTTCTGTACGAGGTTCCAACTTACTAGCATCTACCTTCAGCAGATGTCCTGGAATCCCCTAAATCCGAATATGTCTTTGACTAGGCTTTCTCCTAGTCCATAATTCTGTGGGAGTAGAAGGCACTGATTTAGATGGAACCAAGTTCAGAATGTACATTGGCTTATCTAGAGCATATCCCCAGAACGAATCTAGCAACTCAGAATAACTCATCACCGATCTAACCATCTCCATAAGAGTCCTATTCCTTCGCTCTGCTACACCGTTCTGCTGGGGTGTGCCAGGTGCAGACTATTGGGATTGAATCCCAGCCTCTGATAAGTAATTCCTAAACTATCTCAAGAGGTATTAGCCACCACGAGCAGATCGTAGTGTCATCCATATCTTGAATAATCGTCTATGAAAAAGACGAAGTATTCAAAACCACCTCTAGCCTGGATAGACATAGGACCACACAAAACAGAATGATCCAATTCTAACACATCTTTGGCTCTATACCCTTTGCCCTTAAAAAGGCCTCTTAGTCATTTTATCCTCCAAGCAAGATTCGTAGGTTGGGAAATCTTCCACCACTAATGAACCCAGAGGTCTATTAGCTATCAACCTTTGAATTCTACTTAGGTTAATATGACTAAGCCTAAGATGACAAAGATATGTTTGGTTCATCTTGGAAGGTTCTTTTCTTTCATTGGAATTAGAAGATGAGTTATAAACTTCAATTTGAATCGTGGGAGGTTTTGGTTCAAGTGTATACAAATTTCCTATCAATGTACCTAAATAGATATTCTCCCTATTCCTTTTTATAACAACTCTGTCATTAAAAGAAATAGAATATCCATCCATAAACAATTTAGAAGTTGAAATTAAATTCTTTCTAAATAAAGGTACATAAAGGCAATTTTCCAGAACCAAAGTTTTATTTTTCTCAAAAGATAAATAAAACGTCTCCCACTGCAATAACCGCCACCTTCATGACATTGCCCAAGTAAACGGTAATCTCTCCCTCAGCTCGTCGTTGGGTTTCCTGGAACCCCTGCAAAGTATTGTAGACATGATCAGAGGCTCCCGTATCTACTCACCAGGTGCCGATAGATAACACTGCTAACCATGTTTCAACGGCTAGACCAAAGGATATACCTTTGTTCTGCTACGAATTGGCATAGTCCTTGCTCCAATGTCCATCCCGCTTGCAAGTGAAGTACTTGCCTTTCAGCTTCTTCACTCCTCCCTGAGATCCTCCAACCACCTTTGCTCCACCTTGTTTCTTCTTCTTCTTGCCTTTCGGCTTAGAAGTAGAAACCTTCTGGGCAACCATGGCCTGAGCCTGAGCAAGCCTTTCTGTCGACTGGAGAATGATATTGACCTTGGTTTCCCCATCGATCTCAGCTCCAAGGACTTCCATCTCATTCGCAGACTTAGGAGGACACTCTTCGAAGAGTACATACTTGTACTCCTTAGCAGTTAAGACAATATCTAGATTCTTTTCCAATCAACATTATTTGGGTACTGTAAGTTTATTTTCCTTTAGTATCATAGCAAGTGGACTGAAAGTCATTTTTGAAAATCCTAAGAATCACATAGATCATTACCTTAGATTTAAAAAAATTATTGATTCCTCAAACAATAAAATTTTAAAATCAACCAACACCTCAAAACACCGAGAATATCGTATGCCACGATAGTGTGGATGTATATGAATTCTACATTTGTAAGAGGAGGTTTTACCCATTAATTTTACTATCTTGTCAACCTAACTTTTTGACAAGTAATTAATAGTTGGTTCCTCTTTGGCCCTACAAATAAAAGCAATGACTCCGATGGAGAGGATACTTATATTTGTATCTAAGTGTTCAGCATTACTTGGTACCAAGGTAATTATCTCGGGTTATGTGCCTTACGATGGGGAAGTATACATGCTCCTTAATAATTTCCTATAACCATATTCGACCTTGTGATCTGTAAACAAACTCATCCGATGGGGAGGAAGGCACTCAGAGCCGACGTGCAAGTTTGTTTGCATCACTTGTCAAATCGTAATGGAGGCCGTGGGAATTTATAAAAATATCCCTCTCCCACTTAGTAATTTGAAAATGAGAAATTTTCTAGCCTACGACATGCATATCAAACAATAAGCAATAAATATGAAAAATAAATTATTTTCCAACTATTATGGCTTTTGTCTTCAATATGTCTCCCGTCGCATCGCCTTCTCGTCTGCTCCTCCTACGCCATGTACGAGCCTTCCAGAGATCCGAGCCGAGACTAAACTCTATTTTAATTTACATCCATCGATCCTATACTCCATGAGGGAGTGTACATGAAATCTAGATCAAAAGTAAACTAAAATAAAAAGAGTGGCTAAACAATGTCGTATCTAATTTATAAAAAATTAAATACTAGCCTCGTCAACCCCGAGGATTCAATAAAATAAACATTGACACACATACAATCACATACACATATATGTCCATAATAGTCGGATCTTATGCCTGCAACCAAAGAGTTAACCTACGCATATCCTACTATTATCCGACACATATAATATATAAAAAGTGCATAAAAATTAACCGAATCCTAAACACACAAAACCGGAAACCTTGCCTCTGATACCAATTGTTGGTTTTTAGTTTCGAGTCCGTGAGAGGAGACTTTGCTTCCCACTTCAACTCGGTCGCTTGTTCATGGCGATCCCATCGATGTCCCCAGATTAAAAAAATTTAATCCTAGACAAAAGAGATCACCCATGCAACCGTTTCATCGTCGTGCTATTCGATTAGAGTAGTCACTTGAACAAACTTGTTGTTCAAGCAACCAACCTCTATTCTACGAATAGCCGCGGAATAGACGATGTACGGATTGCCTGCTTTTGTATTTATGATCGGGATCCAAGTATTATTTAGCCACATACATAAAGTAAACATCCACATAAAACATGCATATAATTGAAAAGAAATTATAAACATAATACAAAGGAAGACTAATCAAAATAAACAAGATTATACCTCATGTTATACCTCTTTATCTTCTATTGTATGTCCTTCCTCCTTTTGGACGTCATGTGGGCGACGATCTTCCAAAAGTCGAACCCTCCTATATCACCAATCTTCCTTTCCTTGTTCACTCCGAACAAAGGAAGATCATCAAACAAAACTCTTCTTCCTATCTAGAACCGGCCACCAAGTCAATAGACTCGATGTTGCCGCCGGCCAAGGAAGAGAACATGGAGTATGGGAACCGGCCAAAGGAGAATCAATGAGGGCATGGGCGCCGACCAACACTTGGAGAAGAGAAATGAAAGCAATCCTTCTCCTTGTTGCCGCCCAAACCCTAAACCTAGCTCTCCTAATTTCCGTCCAAGGATTAAGGGAAGAAGAATAGGTTGAGCTCTGGCCAAGGTAGAGGGAAGAAGGATAGGTGCCGGACAAACCTTAGGAAGAAGAAGAAGAGACTTCCTCCACTTGTTGCTGCCCACCCCAACCCCAAAACCCTAACCCTAGCCGCCCACTCCTAATCCTAATCTAATTAGGATTGCTTGCCGCCCAAGGGAAGCAACCCTAAGCCTCATCCATCATCTTGCCGCCCAAACCATAAGCCCCTTTATATAGAGTTTAGGCTTAAGCTTTGTTTTAATCTCCACCATTGATTCTAGGGATTTAATCTCAACCGTCGGATCTAGAGATTTAATCTCCACCGTCAGATCTATAGATTTAATCTCTACTGTTGGATCTAGAGTTTTGTTTCTATCCATTGGATCTAAGCTTCATGAGGTGTTAATAGGCTACAATAGGGACCATGAGAAGGAATTGGATCTTGGCCACCCAATGGATCAGGCCCACATAAAGTCCGATTCATTAATGATTATCCATTCCACTAGAGGATTATCATTGATCTACCTCACCAACCCCCATAAGTTAATATGGGCTTCATATATTATATGTACATTTTCTCTCCGTGTTTAAGATCTCGAATGTCCGTCGATTAATTAATTTACTGACCATTAATTAATCAACATCTAACTCCATGAGTAGTACCACTCAACCTTTTCATCATGCTGAACCAAGTCCACCTGCAGGGTTTACATGATGAACTTTATGAGCTCCTCAAGGGGACATCATCATTCTAATATATAGGACATGGTTTCCTCCTATAATCAACGGCACACCATATAAATAATACCATTTCCCAACTTACCGAGCCTATTGATTTAATCTATAAATCTCACCATTGGTAAATCAAAGAAATGAATACTAAGTATATGTGCCCGTTATTATATCAGGATTAAGAGCATGTACAATATAATATTTAAGGTCTGATTCGATTATGTAGTCAGCAATAAATCGAATCTCCTCTAAGTCGGTCCTGCTCAATGCACACAAAGTGTACTAGTATGATTCTATGGTCAAGACAAACCAATACCAAATCACACTACAACCATACCAATGGTTTGTCCAAAACCATCTCGATTGTGAGCCTTTACTTATACTTTACAAGGAGACGATAACATGATCTCCCGTGTGACACCACACACCATGTTATCTACAATGTAATGTATTAGACAATATGCATAACCATGCAAACAATGATCATGTGATTCTTGTTTCAAAATAAAAATGTTCATACAAAAGATAGACTTTTCAGTATACATCCCAACATGGGTGAGCTGACACTACTTATCTGAGCTGGACTAATAATCGGAGGGGAGAGGGTTTCAAACCACATGCAACGATTGCGAGTTGGGAAGTTTGTATTCAAATGTAATGGGTTAATGGAGCGTCACCCGCAAACTGCAAGTGACTGGCCGGACTGCCATGGCACTTGGCCGGTCGGCAAGGAGGGGATGGAAGCGCCTTGATATCCAGGGTATATCAAGTAGGAGCACTGGAAGTACTATTCAACAGGAACCCCTCATTAACCTTCCCTTGCAGTAAGGGCAATCATCGAGGGCACAATAAAACCTCCCTGTGCCGAAATGTGGAATGGAGGACCAACAACTTGAACATTCACAAGGAACACGAAGATGGACGGACCTTTTTAAAACAAATAGGCTATGCTCAGAGGATACAACCCTCCAACTGGTAACCAAACAGGCTGATAAGATCAGACTCACTGCTGAAGATCAGGAACCCATTGAAAAAACAGTTGGATTTTGCTTTATTAGGAGATTCTTGGGTTGTTTATTTGGATGGAAGGCTATTAAGGAGCTCATTGCGCGGTGGAAACCACCACATAAGCTACTTACCCATAATTCTCTTTGGCTGATGTTTAAATTTTCCTCTCAGGAACTCTGTGATGGTGTGCTCAAGGGAGGACCTTATATTACGTATGGATGCCCCCTATATCTCAAAGTCATGCTTTAATGTTTCACATTTCAATCTGATATTCAGAACCATCTCCCTCTATGGTTGCAAATCCATGGTTTGCCAATTGATTGCTGGTCCATTTCTGTACTGAGCAAAATCTCCTCCCAGATTGGCACACCACTTTTTACGGATTGATTCACCAAGAACCGGGAAAGGGTTAACTACGCATGCGTCTTAGTGGAAGTGGACATTACAAAGCCACCTCAATCGGGCCTGGAAATCATGTTACCAGATGGCCAAGATGTGGAATTGGAAATCAGATATGAAGCTAAGCTGAATTTATGTTCCAACTATAGACAAACTGGGCATTATCAGAGTTGCCGCACTGTTGCTGGTCGGTCGGCGGTCGGTGATCGATCGGAAAAGTTAACGGCTAGTACTGGACATCACCTTGAAGGTATGCAATCTGCTGATAGGGCTACCACATCCAACACAGATAAAGCTATGGAAGTTGGCACGCAATAGTGCCAGGCTGATACGCAACAACAGAAGGATGAAGCAATCAACTCAAGCCCTGACATGTAATCTAGCACAAGCCCTTGTTGTAATGGAATCCCCCAGAACAGCTCTTAGACCAAAGGCATATAGATCTAAAGGGAAAGTATAGGGTGGTTAGACGTCCATTACTACAACAGAAACACCAGTTGGTCCAGCTGAAACAGTCATAGGAATATCTGTAGTATCAGTATCTGTTGGGTTTCCGGCACCGCGGCGTGTGTGTGTTCGATCACATTTCGTAAATATGAACACAGCGGAAGCAATAAAAATAATAAATCTACATTTATTACAACACACACAACACACGCATGCATATTACAACAAGTGTAGACATAACCGTAAATTTAAATTTGCAATAAAAGGAAATTTATCTACGTTATACCTTTCGTATGACGTGTAGCGGGAACGGCATCAACCGGAACGATCCTCGTAAGAATCGTCTCTATCCGTATCCATGCCGAGCTCCTCAGGATGACTTCGCTAAGCCACGAGCTTCGTCTTCGTATGGGTTACTAGCCTCGTGTTGAAGACGACGTGATCGAGAGATGATCACGATCCGAATCCAAATTCGGATCCTAAGACGAGTCCTCAAAACTCGCTTCTCCGGAGAGGTATTCGTCAACCGATTGACGAATCCTTCGTCCTCCACCTCAGAGGATTACCGGAGATCGAATCCCCGGTAGGTTAGCCACTGTCGGAGCTCTAACCGTCGTCCAAACGACGCTCCGACGAGAGGAGAAGAAGCTGTCCAGAAAACTGGACAGCTTGGTGGAGGAGTAGGCGCCGGCCAAAACAAGGAAGCCAAGTGCTCACCTTATCGCCACACCCAAGGAAGATCACCGGAGCACCAACCGGCAGCAGCTCGACGCCGGCGAGGGGGAAGGAAGGCTCCTTCTGGACGCCGGTTGGAGGAGGAGAGGGGCGGCAGCCTAGGGTTGGTGCCGAATCCTTCAAGGGGTGGGCGGCAACTCTTGAGGCTGGGGTTTTGGATTAGTTAGGGCTTAACAATCCGTTAAGCCCTCTTTTATAGAGAATTAATTCTCTTAATGGTTAATGGATCATATCCATAAAGCCCATTAACCCTCTCCATTAGGATAAGTTAAAATAAACCAAACCATGATGGTTTATTTTAAGTTAAAACGAAGCGAACCAACTTTTGGTTCATTCGTTTAAAATAAACCAAACCCTTTGGTTTATTCTCCTCCATTAGATTAGAATCAAACCATTTTGGTCCATCCATTATGTCTTCATAAGACATGGCACATCCACGCTTCCATTGCGAATGAAACGATTTCATGCTCGCTTTATGTTTGGTCCAACCAAACCTAGTTTCTCTCGGTCTGAGAATCTCATTCTCAAGCTCGTTTTAAATCCTTTGGATTACGCTCGTTGTGCGTGTGACCAAATAGGTTCTCGATTTATGTTGGCCGTCTATAATTAACCATTAATTATAGAACGATCATGAGTGGCACCTAGTAGTACATCATGATCCCTAATTAACAGAAAAGATCAACGGTTGATCCAGAACTATTTCTGAAACCTTTCAGCAGCTCGAATGATTCGTGCCCCATTCCCTTCACTCATCTTATACCCACTTGGTTCAGGACATGGTCTATAGTGTCAGTCCCCACTAGGCTGACTACGTCACACCTAGCCCAAGTATCATTTCCTCGTCCTACGGATTCTAGTTACTCCACATGTATCGAAGAGTACCTTACTCTAAACATGTAATGCTTTGGCCAAAGACTTTAGTAACAATCCGACGAGAGGCCATGGGTATACATCTCCTCGCAAGGAGTGGTGAATCCTTTATAGGCTATTCAAACACCTTCGATCACTTCGACTTATACCCAATCATCCTGGGTCCACATCTCCTTAGAGATGTTTGCTTAAGATGTCAAAGCATAAGTCTCCATGATCAAGATGACTTGAATACCGCAAGTCAAAGGAACATCGCACTTAAGCTACAGTAAGAACTTCATTGACATATCTATATATGCAGAGAACCATATGAAGTCTTACGGCTGGTCACTCCAATGAACTAGTTACCATAACTAGCATCCACGATCAACTCCGGACATCACAATGTCTCCAGCCAATGAGAATCAGCTGATTGGATACACCAAGGAGTATACCTCGTGCTAGTCTCGACAGAATTGATGGTGTCCAAATCCATCAATTCATCGACTAGGGATAATTCCGATACATCACAATTACACATGTAGAGATACTCACTAGTTGTGATCCAATCACAAATTCTCTCATGCTGTGAATCACATCGTGGACATTCAGTAAATGAGTTTAAGATCCAATCAAATACATGAAACATGTATACTCAAATAGTGAATCTTCATTTATCATATAAATGGTTCATACATAAGGCGATTGCCTTAGGACATCTCTCATATATTACTAACAGACTCCCACTTGGCCTAATGTCAATCGCTACGGTATCCAATACCATAAGCTCGAACATGACCCTCAAACTTACTTTGAGGTAATGCTTTAGTCAAAGGATCCGCTAAGTTCCTTTCAGTGGGAATTTTCTCGATTTGTATTTCGTTCCTACTGACGATCTCTCTGATAAGATGATAGCGGCGAAGCACATGTTTGGATCATTGATGAGACCACAACAAGTTCATATATGAACTTCTTGATCCAAACCGCTTCCTTTGCTGCTTCCAAAGCTGCAATGTATTCTGCCTTAGTGGCAGAATCCGCTATAGTGTCAAGCTTTGAACCTTTCCAACTTATTGCGCCTCCATTCCAAGTGAACACGTATCTAGACTGAGACCTGGAATCATCCTTGTCTATCTGGAAGCTGGCATCCGTATACCCGCGTATCACCATGTCCCCTTCTCCATCTATTAGGAATGCATCCTTAGTTCTTCTCAAGTACTTAAGGATCGTCTTAACAGCCACCCAATGATCCATTCCTGGATCAGACTGGTATTTGCTCGTGACACTTAGAGCATATGATACATCGGGCCTCGTACATAATATAGCATACATGATAGATCCTATTGCGGATGCATAGGGAATCTTACTCATGCAAATCCTCTTCTGTGTACGAACACATAGACTTCGAAAGGTGTATCCCATGCCTGATGGGTAAAAAACCTTTCTTGGATTCCGACATGCTAAACCTCTTTAGCACTCGGTCTATATATGTAGACTGCGAAAGACCAAGCAACCGTTTCGATCTATCTCTATAGATCTTAATCCCGAGGATGTAGGTTGCTTCTCCCAGGTCTTTCATGGAGAATGTCTTGGATAACCAAACCTTCATCGATAAGATTGAAACATCGCTTTCCTATAAGTAGTATGTCATCGACATACAATACTAGGAACACGACTGCACTCCCACTAACCTTCTTGTACACACAAGGTTCGTCTGGATTTTGTGAGAAATCAAACTTTTTGATTGTCTCATCAAAACGGATATTCCAGCTCCTGGATGCTTGTTTCAATCCATAAATAGATCGTCGCAATTTGCATACCTTGGTTTTATCAACCGATGTGAAACCCTCCGGCTGTATCATATACACGTCCTCGAGCAAGTTTCCATTAAGGAAAGTTGTTTTCACATCCATCTGCCATATCTCATAATCATAATGAGCCGCTATGGCCAGGAGCATCCGAATGGATTTAAGCATAGCTACAGGCGAATAGGTTTCGTCATAATCAACACCTTGTTTTTGACGATATCCTTTCGCCACCAATCTAGCCTTATAGGTAATCACATTACCATCCATGTCGATTTTCTTCTTGAAAACCCACTTGCACCTTATAGGCTTTATGCCTTCAGGTGGGTCAACCAAGTTCCAAACTTGGTTTTCATACATGGAATCCATTTCCGACTTCATGGCACCAAGCCACTTATCCCTTTCTAAACTTGTCAGCACTTCTTCATAACTGGTAGGTTCCTCATCATCAATGAGTAACACGTCGTTCGATTCACTTACGAGAAATCCATATCTCTCAGGAATATTGCGTGTTCTACCAGATCTACGAAGATGTTGTGTTACAATAGGTCCAGCCGATTGCTTATCACTATGAGTTGTCGGCTGTTGTGCTTCACCAGGTATCTCATCAATGTCTATTTGAGTCTCTCGAGCCACCTTAAGCTCGACGACACTCCCACTATTTTCTTGCAAGAGAAACTCTTTCTCTAGAAACACAGCATGCCTTGAAACAAACACCTTTTGTTCCACAGGATGATAGAATTGGTAACCCCTTGTTTCCTTAGGGTATCCAATAAATAGACATTTATCAGACTTATCATCCAATTTTTCTGATACTGTCCGCTTCACATAAGCAGGACAACCCCATATCTTCAAGTAAGATACATGAGGTTTCTTACTATTCCATATGTCATATGGAGTAGTTGAGACTACCTTGGTAGGCATTCTGTTTAACAAGTAAGCAGCTGTCTGAAGTGCATAGCCCCAAAAGGACTTGGGAAGATTTGCATGATTCATCATTGACCTGACCATGTCCAACAAGGTCCGATTACGCCTCTCAGATACACCATTATGATGTGGTGTATATGGCGGAGTCCATTGAGACAATATGTCATTGTCTCTTAGATAATCAAGAAACTCTTGACTTAAGTATTCACCACCGCGATCCGATCGAAGTATTTTAATACTCTTGTCATGTTGTTTCTCTACTTCATTTCTGAATTCTTTGAACCTTTCAAAGACTTCAGACTTGTGTTTCATCAAGAACACATACCCAAACCGTGAGTGATCATCGGTGAAGGTAATGAAGTAGCTATAGCCTCCTAAAGCTTGAGTTGACATAGGTCCACATACATCAGTATGTATTAGACCTAGTAACTCTGCCACTCGTTCACCTTTTCCAGTAAAAGATAACTTAGTCATCTTGCCTTTTAAGCATGATTCGCATGTATCGTATGAATCCAATTCAAACGATTCCAGAATTCCACATCGGTGTAATTCGGACATGCATTTCTTGCTTACATGGCCAAGACGATAATGCCATATGTAGGAGTCTATTTGATTATCATTTCGAGCACGCTTGTTGCTCGCTTCGACATTGTAAATGTCATTGGATACGTCCAACGTATAAACACCATTGCTTAAAGTTCCAGTCCCATAAAGAACTCCATTCAAAGTTATGTAACAACAATTGTTACTAAAAGTCAAATGGTACCTATTTCTATTTAAACAAGAAATAGAAATGATGTTCTTTATCAACGAAGAAACATAAAAGAAATTGTCCAGTTCTTAGACAAGTCCTGCAGGGAGTTTCAACAAATACGTTCCGATGGCGAGTGCAGCAACCTTTGCTCCATTCCCAACACGTAAATTTGACTCTCCCTTGACGAGTCTTCTTCTATTCCTTAGCCCATGTATGTCATTACATATATGTGAGCCACACCCAGTATCCAATACCCAAGTGTCTAAGGAAATAGAATGACAATCAATAAAGAAGATTTCTGAAGAAGATGGGGCATCCGATGCCTTATCCTTCTTCACGGACTCAAGATAAATCATGAAATTTCTTTGCCAATGGCCCTCCTTGCCATAATGATGGAAAGTGCCCTTTTGAGCTGGTTCTGCCTTTTTAGCCTTTTTCTTCTTCCCCTTCTGTTGTTCCTTTGACTCCCTCTTAGAACCTTTCTTCGAGGAATCAACTAACAACACCGTCCCCTACTCATGCTTCTCAGAAGGCTCCACAGTCTTTAGCATGTTGAGCAGTACCACAGATGAACCTCCTTGCATCTCAGAGGCGAAGAGGAGCTTGGAGACTTCGAACCTTTCGAATCTCACTTGCTTTTCAAACAACTCATAAAGATGAAGGACTACGATATCAGCATCCATATGCTCATGCTACTTTCATAGCTTGGGTTCCATCGCGGCTAGCATGATGCAACTTGTTAGTTCAGAATCAGTCACATGTTTCTGATAGACCAACAATTGGTCCGGAGTTGCATCGTCACTAGGATAGGCGGGAAGAGGCACTTCGAGGACATACACAAGCTTTTCACCTTGAGAACAATTCTCAAGTTTCTAAGCCAGTCCAAGAAGTTCGGCCCAGTCAATATATTTGAATCCAAAATGGAACGCAAATTCAAAGACATCAGGATCAATCTTAGAAATACAAAATGAGCATATATGAGAAAATGATTTTAAAAATGCATCAATATAGATTTATAAATCCCATTCATTTTTCGAATTTCAAAAACCCCAAAATCACTTCGGGAGATCGTAGGTCCATCTCCGAATGGGCTGATATCCATCATAGATATGAACAACCTTGGAGAGAGTCCAACAAGTCATTCATAACTACGATGGTAGGTATCAACTATACCGATTGCATATCACGTATATGCAACTATCACAATGTGCTATCAACTAATTGAATGTTCACACATACATCGGGTTGTTAACACATTAACAAGTATGCATCATATGCATGGCACCCAACTTCACCTCCCTTTACATCGACCTTGGAGAGAGTCCAACAAGCCGATGCTCCAGGTTAAAGCCAACCCATTAATCAAGACATAGTTTTAATATGGTTAGAGCGCATTCAACCAATTAGCCCAACTTGGAGAGAGTCCAACAACCAAAGCTAATGATTGACCTCTGACTCTTACCATATTAGTATTAAACTATTCCATGGTTTGAACATGTTCGAGTTCGAGTCGGGCTTGGAGAGAGTCCAACAACCCAAACAAGAAACGGAACTCTGGTTCTAACCATATTAATGGAAGGTGTAGGCTTTAATATTGAGTTAGGGTTTTTATGTCTCATCCTCTTTGCATGCAAATAACTATTATCTATATGGCATGACATACATGGCATACATCTACATGTCACGACACGCATGGCATAATGATATGCATCTAATGCAATTACATGGCATACAATTATGTCATGTACATAATTTCCTTATTTGTCATAATTATTTATGGAAATAAAATATGTTTAAGATTTGATTCTCCAAATCAAATCATGATTAAATTAGGAAATAAATTTCCAAATCTAATCACATATTTTATTTATGGAAATAGTTGATTAAGGAAAATCAATTTAGGAAACCAATTTCCTAAATCATCAAAACTACTTATGGAAATAAAATATTTTAAGATTTGATTTCCCAAATCAAATCATGATTAAATTAGGAAACAAATTTTCAGAATCTAATCAAATATTTTATTTATGGAAAATATCAATTTCCATAAATACTTCCAACTTTCCAAAAGTGAAAGATTTCCATAAATACTTCTAGACTTTCCAAAATTTAAAAATTTCCATAAATACTTCTAAATTTCCAAAATTAGAAAATTTCAAGAAATAATATTATGACTATCGCAAAACCATTTTACGATTATGTCAAAACACAACCTGGACTCTAATACCACTGTTGGCTTTCCGGCACCGCGGCGTGTGTGTGTTCGATCACGTTTCGTAAACATGAACACAGCGGAAGCAATAAAAATAATAAATCTACATTTATTACAACACACACAACACACGCATGCATATTACAACAAGTGTAGACATAACCATAAATTTAAATTTGCAATAAAAGGAAATTTATCTACGTTATACCTTTCGTATGACGTGTAGTGGGAACGGCATCAACCGGAACGATCCTCGTAAGAATCGTCTCTATCTGTATCCACGCCGAGCTCCTCGGGATGACTTCGCTAAACCACGAGCTTCATCTTCGTATGGGTTACTAGCCTCGTGTTGAAGACGACGTGATCGAGAGATTATCACGATCCGAATCCAAATTCGGATCCTAAGACGAGTCCTCAAAACTCGCTTCACCGGAGAGGTATTCGTCAACCGATTGACGAATCCTTCATCCTCCACCACAGAGTATTACCGGAGATCGAATCCCGGTAGGTTAGCTACTGTCGGAGCTCTAACCATCGTCCAAACGACGCTCCGACGAGAGGAGAAGAAGCTATCCAGAAAACTAGAGAGCTTGGTGGAGGAGTAGGCGCCGACCAAAACAAGGAAGCCAAGTGCTCACCTTATCGCCACACCCAAGGAAGATCACCGGAGCACCAACCGGCAGCAGCTCGACGGCGGCGAGGGGGAAGGAAGGCTCCTTCTTGACGCCGGTTGGAGGAGGAGAGGGGCGGCAGCCTAGGGTTGGCGCTGAATCCTTCAAGGGGTGGGCGGCAACTCTTGAGGCTAGGGTTTTGGATTAGTTAGGGCTTAACAATCCCTTAAGCCCTCTTTTATAGAGAACTAATTCTCTTAATGGTTAATGAATCATATCCATAAAGCCCGTTAACCCACTCCATTAAGATAAGTTAAAATAAACCAAACCATGATGGTTTATTTTAAGTTAAAACGAACCGAACCAACTTTTGGTTCATTCGTTTAAAATAAACCAAACCCTTTGGTTTAATCTCCTCCATTGGATTAGAACCAAACCATTTTGGTCCATCCATTATGTCTTCATAAGACACGGCCCATCCACGCTTCCATTGCGACTGAAACGATTTCATGCTTGCTTTATGTTTGGTCCAACCAAACCTAGTTTCTCTCGGTCTGAGAATCCCATTCTCAACCTCGTTTTAAATCCTTTGGATTACGCTCATTGTGCGTGTGACCAAATAGGTTCTCGGTTTATGTTGGCCGTCTATAATTAACCATTAATTATAGAACAATCATGAGTGGCACCTAGTAGTACATCATGATCCCCAATTAACCGAAAAGATCAACGATTGATCCAGAACTATTTCTGAAACCCTTCAGCAGCTCGAATGATTCGTGCCCCATTCCCTTCACTCATCTTATACCCACTTGGTTCAGGACATGGTCTATAGTGTCAGTCCCCACTAGGCTGACTACGTCACACCTAGCCCAAGTATCATTTCCTCGTCCCCACGATTCTAGTTACTCCACATGTATCGAAGAGTACCTTACTCTAAACATGTAATGCTTTGGCCAAAGACTTTAGTAACAATCCGAAGAGAGGCCATGGGTATACATCTCCTCGCAAGGAGTGGTGAATCCTTTATAGGCTATTCAAACACCTTCGATCACTTCGACTTATACCCAATCATCCCGGGTCCACATCTCCTTAGAGATGTTTGCTTAAGATGTCAAAGCATAAGTCTCCATGATCAAGA
This sequence comes from Wurfbainia villosa, assembly GCA_025175895.1. NCBI lineage: Eukaryota > Viridiplantae > Streptophyta > Magnoliopsida > Zingiberales > Zingiberaceae > Wurfbainia > Wurfbainia villosa. The sequence goes on along the minus strand of CM045992.1, from coordinate 26,947,700 downwards.
TGACTTGAATACTACAAGTCAAAGGAACATCGCACTTAAGCCACAGTAAGAACTTCATTGACATATCTATATATGCAGAGAACCATATGAAGTCTTACGGCTGGTCACTCCAATGAACTAGTTACCATAACTAGCATCCACGATCAACTCCGGACATCACAATGTCTCCAGCCAGTGAGAATCAGCTGATTGGATACACCAAGGAGTATACCTCGTGCTAGTCTCGACAGAATTGATGGTGTCAAAATCCATCAATTCATCGACTAGGGATAATTCCGATACATCACAATTACACATGTAGAGATACTCACTAGTTGTGATCCAATCACAAATTCTCTCATGCTGTGAATCGCATCGTGGACATTCAGTAAATGAGTTTAAGATCCAATCAAATACATGAAACATGTATACTCAAATAGTGAATCTTCATTTATCATATAAATGGTTCATACATAAGGCGATTGCCTTAGGACATCTCTCATATATTACTAACAGTATCAGCTTCCCCTTTGATACAACCACCAATAGCAGTGAGTTTGGCAAGCCAACACTCTAAACAAATGGGCAATCAGGAGGAGGGAGAAGGCCATCAAGCCATGGACAACAAGTACAATCAATAACCATATAGTTAAAGGAATCTGAGGGAAATGGGCTGACAGTTTCAGTATCAGGAACAGAAAATAGAGAACTTAGCAAGCCAAACAATCCACAACATAATCCTCAGTCTACTACTATGAGGAGAAAGGAACCAGGTGGGGGGGGGGGGTACAAGAACAACATTCACTAGAGGAAAATGGATCATAGACAAAGTAAGGGTAAAGAGCAGTTAGTAACTGAATATGTAGCAGCAGTATCAGACACAACTAATCAATTTAAACATTCTGGACACCAAAAGAAGCATCAGGCACCTCCGGATCATAGAGTAAATATTGGGTTAGAAAATAAGATGTAGACCATAAGGGGCACAAGCAGTGATAGTATGGCAATAAGGGGAACTGAAGTTGAAACTAGAACTGGGCAGGAGATACTTTCTCAGAGCAGGCCATCAACTGGACAAGGGTTTAAAAATTAGAGAGCACTATCAGTTATATCAGAGGATGTGTTAGCAATTGATACCAGTTCTGGGTTGGCTGGAAGGCAAACATCAACTACCGCTGCAATATCAGTAGTTGCAACAATAGTGGAGACAATATCAGTGGCAAATGGACATATGGATAATCTTGCACAACAACATGACCAATTAGCACAGGGAAATCATAGTAGAAATCAGGGAATTAGAGGATGTAGAGGTCAAATTGATGAAACAACATTGCAAGGAGAAAGAGGAAACTACAATGGCATAGATCCTTATGGTATTGAAACTGATACTCAATCCGAGATTGGGCAGAAAAACAAAATTTTTGAGACAACTGACCCCAATCTGGAAAGCCACAAGTGCAAAGAAAATGAGGGGAGTCCCTTGAAAATCCAAACCCGATCTAGGACACATAAGAAGAAAGCAAGATTGGAAGTGGCAAGAAAGCAACAAGAGCTACACTAGCATCAAGTGCAGTATCTGCCCAAGCAAAGGCAGACATCACCTTCACTACAAGCAGAATCTACAGCAAATGAAATACCCCAACAGTTGCCTGCTGTGCAGAGGAAATGGGTTGACCTCCTAGACCAAGAGGAAGGTGAAATCCTTCTAGAACTTAACACAGATAGATCAAAACCTTTAGATTCAGGTGCAGACTGCCCAGATCAAAGAAATGAGCAAATATATGAGGTAAATATTCCAATGGGGGAATTACCTCTAGTGAACCCATCATCATAGTAGGCCTCCCAACTTCAGAATGGTTAAGGAACATGTATAAAGGGGAAGAACTCAGTATGGATCAGAAAACTCTGAATGGCAGTCCAAAGCAGAACCAAAGACAACACACTTGCCTAGGGAAAAATGGTGTTTAGGCAATAGAAGGAGAGCATCAAGAGGGGACTAAGAAACAGAAGAGAAATGGGAAACATGGTTGCCGACAGATGTCAGCAAGGACATTATGAAGATAGGAGCGTGGAACATCCGAGGCCTCAACACAGGCCTCAAACAGAGGGAGGTCACTAGCCTCCTCCAAATGTAAAATTTGAGTGTGTTGTGCATGATGAAAGCAAAACTAACCAACCAAGCTTATCAACATTTCAAAACTAATAGCCAACAATAATGGGAAACATGTCAACAGCTAGGGGAATCTGGAAGAAGTAGGATGCTACTCATATGGGATGCAAACCACATTACCCTCACAATACAACAATTGGAAGACCAATACATTCATGCAACAATTATGGACAAGGGCACTAGGAAGGCATATGCACTCACTTTTGTTTATGGGAAACTTTCCATCTCTTCCCGAAGAGACATGTGGTCAGGGCTCCAACATTTGGCAGAGGGGATGGTTCTACCTTGGCTCATAATGGGGGATTTTAACTAACCTATGACACCATCAGATAAGAAAGGAGGTATTGATGTCACAACTTATGCAACTGTAGATTTCCAAGAGTTCACAATGCTAGCGGGTGTGGAGGAACTTCATTCCCTTGGATGCCAATACACATGGACAAATGGAAGGGTTGTGAGCAAACTTGATCATGCCATGGTTAACCGGTTATGGCTAGAGATTGACCAATGCAGTTTTGCAAAATTTAGAGCCCCAGGAGTTCACTCAGATCATGCCTCATGAGTAGTTTCAGTTTTTGAGAATCAAATCCGAAGAGGCAAACCGTTAAAGTTCTTTAATATGTGGACCCAACACCCTCATTTCCAACAACTAGTGCAAGAGGAATGGAATCAAGCTGCTGCATGGTGCTCACAAGGAACGGCTCAATACAAGCTTAAAAGAAGGCTTACCATACTTAAGAGGGGATTAAGGCTCTTGAATCAACAAAACTACCAACACATCCAAAGCCGATCCAAGAGGGCCCAAGAGCACCTTGAAATTCTATAGAATAGTGGTCTAGGTCAAGGTATCATGGATGACCACTACAAGTAGGCAAAACAACAAGCAGATAAACTAGCCCAAGCAGAATATCTCTTCTACCTTCAAAAGGCCAAGCACAAATATTTCAAGGAAGTGGATCGAAACACACCCTTTTTCCATTCTTTGGTCAAGAGGAACAACAAGCGAAGGGAGATAGTAGCGCTGGAAAAAATGAATGGGGAGATCACCATGGATGCCGGGGAGGTGGCACAAGAGTTCATAGATTATTTCCAAGAACAACTGGGGAGGTCAAAGGGATCATGCCACATTCCAGAATGAATGCATGTAACATGGGAAAGTGCTCACTATGGAACAAAAACTCTAACTCACCCGGATGCTTATTGTCGAGGAGATCAAAACGATGCTCTTTGACATAGGTGACCTTAAAGCACCAGGGCTTGATGGGTATAGCTCCAAATTTTATAAAGAGGCATGGGAAATAATTGAGCAGGACTTCGTTTGAAGCTATTATGTATTTTTTTTTTCAAAATGGGAAGCTCCTCAAATCATGGAATCACATGTTCATCAGCCTAGTACCAAAGAGTGGACATGCTAGCAAAGTGCAAGACTATAAGCCCATATCCTGCTGCACAGTCTTTTATAAGGTCATCTCCAAACTCCTTGCTAGCTGACTATCAGGAGTCATAGATGACTTATTGAACCTTGCACAGATAGCATTTGTCAAGAGGAGGACTATCACAGATCTCCCCTAGATGTACCTTGAAAGTTGACCTACAGAAAGCCTTTGACTCAGTGCATTGGGATTTCTTATTGGATGTCCTCAGCTCCCTATAGTTCTCACCCATATATATCGCATGGATCAGAGAATGTATCACCACCACGTTGTTCTATTTAGTGATTAATGGGTACATGCATGGACACTTCAGGGTTGGGGGGGGGGGGGGGTAGAGGACTTAGACAAGGCGATCTACTCTCGCCTTATCTATTTAGTATTTGCATGAGTATCTATCCAAATCAATAGCAAGGGACACCACCAGATCTGATTTCAGATTCCATCCCACATGTGAGAACTTGGGGATATCCCACCTGATATATGCAGATGATCTATTGCTCATATCCTGTGGTGATGTACCTTTAGTTAGGCGCCTTGTTGATTGCTTGGCACAGTTTTCACAGATGGCAAGGCTCTCGACCAATGCAACCAAATCTAGCTGCTACATGGTGGGTATAGATAACCAGACTAGGAGCAGATATGCACTATCATCGGCTTCCAAGAGGGAGAGATGCGTTTCAGATACTTGGGAATCCCATTAGCCTCCAAAGAGCTAAAGATTTCAGATTATGACATGTTTTAGATGGCCTCTCTAGGAAAATAAATTCATGGCCAAAACAAAGTCTCTCATATGCAGGGAAAGCCCAGCTCATCACATCGGTACTACAGGGAGTTGAGTGCTACTGGATGTCCATACTACCATTGCCGAGCGGAGTTATAGGGTGCATCCACAGCATGTGCCGGGCTTTCATGTGGACGAGCAAGAATCCCCCCATTGCATGGTCCACATTATGTAGGCCGAAGGAGGAAGGTGGTCTAGGCTTGAGGGACTTGAAGTCTTAGAACCTTGCCCTTTTAGCAAAGGTCCTATGGCGTATACAGGACAAGACAGACTCCTTTTGGATATGATGGGTACGTCATCATTACCTTTGACAGTCTAATATATGGGGGTGGACATTGAGGCACACAGACTCCCCACTTATGAAGAGACTTCTGCATATCAGAGACAAAATCATGACTCCTGCAGGTTGAAGGGTTTTGCTTATCGAGTCCGTGAGGGGAAACATCGCTTCCCACTTCACCTCGGTAGCTTGTCCATGGCGATCCCTTCGATGTCCCCGGATTAAAAAAAAAATTTAATCCTAGACAAAAGGGATTGCCAAAACCACCAAGTCATCGTCGTGCTATTCGTTTAGAGAGGTCACTTGAACAAACTAGTTGTTCAAGCGACCATCCTCTATTCTACGAGTAGCCGCGGAATAGACGATGTCCGGATCGCCGATTTTCGTATTTATGCTCGGGATCCAAGTATTATTTAGCCATTTACAGATTTATAACATGCTTATAATTGAAAAACAAAAACAAGCAACAAACAAAAGAAGAAAGTAGAATAGGTATACCTCTCGATCTTCTAATGTGTGACCTTCCTCCTTTTGGACGTCGTGTGGGAGACGATCTACCAAAAGTCAAAGCTCCTAGATCGCAAATCATCCTTCCTTGCTCATCCAAAGCAAGAGGAAGAGCAGAAACAAGCTTTTTCTCCTCCCTAAAACAAACCAACAAGGAGCATACAATCTCCTTGCCGCCGGGCAACTAGAAGGTGGAGAAGATGATGGAAAACAATCAAGACACCAAGGGAAACCCTATATCTTGTTTCCACCACCTAAGGAGAGGGAGAAGGGAGATTTTGGGGGCCGGCCAAGGGCTTGGAAGGGGCTAGAAACCAATCTAGATGCCGGCCACAAGAGGAGGAAGAAGAAACAATCACCTTCCTTATTTGGTGCCGCCCTAGCTTCCAAACCCTAACCCTAATCCTATCTCAACGAGGATTCCTCTTCCTTGCCGCCCAAAACCCTAGCTCTCTTGATTATCATCCACAGCAACTCCCATGGCCTCCTTTTATAGAGTTAGGGATAAGTCATGAATTAATCTCCTCCATTGGTTCTAGGGATTTAATCTCAACCGTCGGATCTATAGATTTAATCTCAACCGTCAGATCTTAGAGATTTAATCTCTACCTATGGATCTTAGAGTTTTGTTTCTATCCATTGGATCTAAGCATCATGAGGTGTTAATAGGCAACATTAGGGACCATGAGGAGGAGTTGGGTCTTGGCCACCCATGGATTAGGCCCACATAAAGTCCGATCCACTAATGATGATCGAATCCACTAAAGGTTCATCATTGATCTACCTCACCAACCCCCATATGATAATATGGCCTCCATATATTATTTGTACATTTTTCTCCCCGTGTTTAAGATCTCGAATGTCCGTCGATTAATTAATTTACTGACCATTAATTAATCAACATCTAACTCCTTGAGTACTACCACTCAACCTTTTGATCATGCCGGACTAAGTCCACCTGCAGGGTTTACATGATGAACCTTATGAGCTCCTCAAGGGGACATCATCATCCTAATATATAGGACATAGTTTCCTCCTATAATCAACGGCACACCATATAAATAATATCATCGCCCAACTTACCGAGCCTATCGATTTAATCTATAAATCTCACCCATTGGTAAATCAAAGAGATGAGTAGTAAATATATGTGCACGTTATTATATCGGGATTAAGAGCATGTACTAAATAATATCTGAGGTCCGATTCAATTATGTAGTCAGCAATAAATCGAATCACCTCTGAGTTGGTCCTGCTCAATACACACAAAGTGCACTAGTGTGATTCTATGGTCAAGACAAACCAATACCAAATCACACTACAACCATTCCGATGGTTTGTCCAAAGTCATCTCGGTTGTGAGCCTTTACTTATACTTTTCAAGGGGCCGATAACATGGTCTCTTGTTTGACACCACACACCATGTTATCTGCAATGTAAAGTATTAGACAATATTTCATAACCATAAAAATATGCAAACAATGATCATGTGATTCTTATTCCAAAATAAAGATGTTCATACAAAAGATAGATTTTTTAGTATACATCCCTACAATCTCTCACTTATACTAAAAGACTATGCTATCCTCAAAGTGTCATACATCTGATCCCCATTCCCTTCACATGCCTATCAAAAGCTCTCGCCGGAAGGGCATTAGTGAAAGGATCTACCAGGTTATCTTCCGATGCAATCTTGGCCACAACAACTTCTCCTCTTTTTATGATTTCTCGTATCAGGTGGTACTTGCACTCTATGTGTTTACTAGCCTTATAGGCTCGTGGTTCCTTCGAGTTTGCAACTGAACCACTATTATCACAATAAATTGTGATAGTTCTGGGCAAACCAGGAATCACATCCAAGTCCATTAGGAAGTTCCGGAGCCATACATCTTCTTTGGCCGCCACAGAGGCCGCCACATATTCAGCTTCCATGGTGGAGTCCACCACACACTTCTGCTTGAAACTCCTCCATACAATGGCTCCACCTCCCAAAGTAAACACAAAACCTGAGGTAGACTTATTGTTATCCCTATCAGATTGGAAGTCAAAATCCGTGTAACCCACATGGAGTAATTGGTCTGCCCGGTAAACCAGCATATAATCCCTAGTCCTTCTCAGGTACTTCAATATATGCTTTACCACAGTCCAATGTCCCTATCCTGGATTACTCTGATATATGCTGACCATGCCCACGACAAAGCAGATATCTGGTCTCGTACAGAGCATCGCATACATGAGGCTTCATACTGCCGAAGCATAAGGAATCGCCTTCATCTCCTCTATCTCCTCAAATGATCTAGGACACATCTCCTTAGATAAAGGATCTCCATGCCTGAAAGGTAGAAAACCCTTCTTGGAGTTCTGCATGCTAAAACGCTCCATAATCGTGTGTATGTATGAAGCTTGGGATAAGCACAATATCCTTTTCCTGCGATCCCTTATAACCTTGATCCCAAGTATGTGTCCCACTTCTTCCAAGTCCTTCATATTAAACTGTTTGGATAACCATACCCTTATGTCCGATAACACCTTGATATTATTGCCAATCAACAAAATGTCATCTACGTATAGTACAAGAAATACCACTACGTTTCTGTCACATCTCTTGTATACACAAGACTCATCCGGACTTTGAATAAATCCATAAGACTGGATCACCTCATCAAAGCAGATGTTCCAAGACCTCGAAGGTTGTTTCAATCCATAAATAGACCGATTAAGCTTACATACAAGATGCTCTTTGCCCTTAGCAATGAATCTCTCTGGTTGCTTCATGTAGATGTTTTCCTCAAGACTTCCATTAAGGAAAGCTGTCTTGACATCCATCTGCCATTCCTCATAATCCATATGAGCTATTATGCATAAGAGAATCTGGATAGACTTAAACATGGCTACCGGAGAAAAGGTCTCCTCATAATCGATACCCTCTTTCTGAGTATACCCCTTCGCAACAAGCCTCGCTTTGAAGGTCTCAACCTTCCCATCTATTCCACTCTTTCTCTTGTAGATCCACTTGCATCCAATGGTTTTTACACTATCGGGTGGTTCTACTAGCTCCCAGACCTGATTTGAATCCATAGATTCAATCTCAGCATTCATTGCACTTTGCCAAGATACTGCATCTTTATCTTGGATTGCCTCGTCATATGTCTAGGGATCAGGTTCATGTTCGGCAGGGACCAAATCAGAAGATTCTTCCAAGAACATGAATCTATCAGACTATCTCACAACCCTCCCACTACGACGAGGTATCACCTGTGTATCCTCTGTGACACGCGATGCAGTGACATGTGGTATATCCTCTTGTATCGGTGGTACTATAGAAGTGACTTCCCCTTTTAACTCCTCCAGAACAATTTTACTCTTGGGCTTGTGGCTCATCAGATAGTCTTCCTCTAGAAATCTAGCGTTCGTGCTAACGATCACCCTCTGATCTCTAGGACTATAAAACAATCCACCCTTCGTTCCCCTGGGATAGCCAACGAACATGCGTACTTCTGTACGAGGTTCCAACTTACCATCATATTCCTTCAGCACATGTGTTGGACTTCTCCATATCCGAATTTGTCTTAGACTAGGCTTTCGCCCAGTCCATAATTCTGTGGGAGTAGAAGGCACTGATTTAGATGGAACCTAGTTCAGAATGTACACCGCCGTATCTAGAGCATATCCCCTGAATGAATCTGTCAGGTCAGAATAACTCATCATCGATCTAACCATCTCCATAAGAGTCCTATTCCTTCTCTCTGCTACACCGTTCTGCTGGGGTGTGCCAGGTGCAGTCAATTGGGATTGAATCCCAGCCTCTGATAAGTAGTTCCTAAACTCTCCCAAGAGGTACTCACCACCCCGATCAGATCGTAGTGTCTTGATACTTTTACCTTGACGTTTCTCCACATCTGCCTTGAATTCTTTGAACTTGTCAAAGTATTCAGACTTGCGGCGCATCAGGTAAATGTACCCATATATTGAGTAATCGTCTATAAAAGAGACAAAATACTCAAAACAACCTCTAGCCTAGATAGACATAGGACCACACAAATCAGAATAAACCAATTCTAACACATCTTTGGCTCTATACCCCTTGGTCTTAAAAGGCCTCTTGGTCATCTTACCCTCCCACCAAGATTCACAGGTTGGGAGATCCTCCACCACTAATGAACCCAAAGGTCCATCAGCTATCAACCTTTGAATTCTGCTTAGGTTAATGTGACAAAGCCTAAGATGCCAAAGATATGTTTGGTTCATCTTCGAAGGTTCTTTTCTCTTCTTGGAATTAGAAGATGAGTTATTAACTTCAATTTGCATCGTGGGAGGTTTTGGTTCAAGTGTGTACAAATTTTCTATTAATGCACCCGAACAGATAATGCCCCTATTCCTTCTTATAACAACTCTGTCATTAAAAGAAATAGAATATCCATCCATAAACAATTTAAAAACAGAAATTAAATTCTTTCTAAATAAGGGTACATAAAGGCAATTCTTAAGAACCAAAAGTTTATTTTTCTCAAAAGATAAATGAACATCTCCCACTGCAACAGCTGCCACCTTCGTGGCATCGCCAAAGTACACGATAATCTCCCCCTCAGCCAATCATCTAGTTTCCTGGAACCCCTGTAAAGTATTGCAGACATGATCAGTGGCTCCCGTATCTACACACCAGGTATCGGTAGATAACATCGCTAAACATGTTTCAATGACTAGACCAAAAGATATACCTTTGTTCTTGCGGTTGGGGCAGTCCTTCTTCCAGTGTCCAGTTTGCTTACAAGTGAAGCACTTGCCTTTCGGCTTCTTCACTCCTCCGTGAGTACCTCCCACCGTCTTCGCCCCGGTTTGTTTCTTCTTCTTCTTGCCTTTCGGCTTTGAAGTAGAAACCTTCTGGGTCACCACGGCATGCGCTTGAGCACTCTGACGAAAATAGTCCCTCTGCCACCTGGAGTTCTGTCAGAAGTTCCGCCAACGAATACAACCTCTTGTTCATGTTGTAGTTGAGGCGAAACTGCTCAAAACTCCTAGGCAAAGACTGGAGTATGATATCGACCTGGGTTTCCCCATCGATCTTAGCTCCCAGGACCTCCAGCTCATTCAAATGAGCCATCATCTTGAGAACATGATCCCTTACGGGTGTTCCCTGGATCATGGTGGTCGTCATCAAGTTTCTCATGGCCTCTTGCCTCACAGCCCGATTCTGGTGTCCGAAAAGCTCCTTGAGATTGAGCATCATATCATAAGCAGTGGACATGGCTTGATGCTGATGTTGCAGTACATTTGACATAGATGCCAAAATGTAACACCGCGCTATCTCATCGGCCTTGATCCACTTCATATAGCTCTCTCTCTCCTTTTCTCCAGAATTATCTGCAGGCTTGGGAGCACACTCTTCGAGGAGTATATATTTGTATTCCTTGGCAGTCAAGACAATGTCTAGATTCCTCTTCCAATCAACATAGTTGGGTCCAGTAAGTTTGTTCTCTTTCAGTATCACAGCAAGTGGGTTGAAAGTCATTTTGAAAGAAAACCTAATAATCACATAAATCAAAACATTAGATTTCAAAAAATTATTGATTCCTCAAACAATAAAATTTTAAAATCAACCAACACCTCAAAACACCGAGAATATCGTATGCCACGATAGTGTGGACGTATACGAATTCTACATTTGTAAGAGGAGGTTTTACCCATTAATTTTACTATCTTGTCAACCTAACTTTTTAACAAGTAAAATTAATAGTTAGTTCATCTTTGGCCCTACAAATCAAAGCAGTGCTCCGATGGGGAGGATACTTATATTTGTATCTAAGTGTTCACCGTTACTCGCTACCAAGGTAATTAGCTCGGGTTATGTGCCTTACGATGGGCAAGTACACACGCTCCTTATTAATTTCCTATAACCATATTCGACCTTGTGATGCACAAACAAACACATCCGATATGGAAGAAGGCACTTAGAGCCGACGCACAAGTTTGTTTGCATCACTTGTCAAATCGTAATGGAGGCTGTGGGAATTTTAAAAATTCCCTCTCCCACTTAGTAATTTGAAATTGAGGAATTTTCCTAGCCTACGACATGCATATCAAACAAAAAGCAATAAATATGAAAAATAAATTATTTTCCAACTATTATGGCTTTTGTCTTCAATATGACTCCCGTCGCATCGCCATCTCGTCCACTCCTCCTACGCCATGTACGAGCCATTCAGAGATCCTGTTGGGATGTATACTAAAAGCCTAACTCTTTTGTATGAACATTTTTATTTTGAAATAAGAATCACATGATCATTGTTTGCACTTTATATTTATTATATGTGTGCATATTGTCTAATACGTTACATTGTAGATAACATGGTGCTTGGTGTGGCATAGAAGATCATGTTATCAGTCCCTTGTAGAATATAATTAGAGGCTCACAACCAAGATGGTTTTGGACAAACCATTGGCATGGTTGTAGTATAGCTTGGTATTGGTTTGTCTTGAACATAGAGTTACACTAGTACACTTAGGTGTATTGAGCAGGACCGACATAGAGGTGATTCAATTTATTGCTGACTACATAATTGAATTGGACCTCGGATATTATGTTGTACATGCTCTTAATCCCGATATAATAACGGGCACATGTACTTAGTATTTATTTCTTTGATTGACCAAAGGGTGAGATTTATATGGATTAAATCAATATGCCAGGTAAGTTGGGAAATGATATTATTTACATGGTGTGCCGTTAATTATAGGAGGAAACCGTGTCCTATATATTACGTTGATGATGTCCCCTTGAGGAGCTCATAAGGTTAATCATGTAAACCTTGTAGGTTGACTTAGTCAACATGATGATAAGATTGAGTGGTACTACTCGAGGAGTTAGATGTTAATTAATTGATGGTTAGTAAATCAATTAATTGGCGAACATTCGATATCTTAAACACGGGGAGATGGATGTACAAATAATGTATGGAGCCTATATTAATTTATGGGGGTTGGTGAGGTAATTCAATGATGAACCTTTAGTGGATTGGATCATCATTAGTGGATCAAATTTTATGTGGGTTTGATCCATGGGTGGCCAAGACCCAACCCCTCCTCATGGTCCCTATCGTAGCCTAATATAAACCTCATGGAGCCTAGATCCAATGATGGAAAACAAAACTCTAGATCCGACGGTGGAGATTAAATCCCTAGATCCGACGGTGGAGATTAAATCTCTAGATCCGATGGTTGAGATTAAATCTCTAGATCCGATGGTTGAGATAAAATCCCTAGATCCGACAGTTGAGATTAAATCTCTAGATCTGATGGTTGAGATTAAATCTCTAGATCCGACGGTTGAGATTAAATCCCTAGAACCAACGGTAGAGATTAAAACAAGGCTTAAGCCTAACTCTATAAAAGGGGGCTTAAGGTGGGCGGCAAAAAGATGGTTTTTTGGAGATTAGGGTTTTGCCTATCATAAGCTTGGGCGGCAAGAAATCCTAGGGAGGTTAGGGTTTGGTTGGGTAGCTAGGGTTTGGAAGTTAGAGTGGGCGGAAACAATAGGTCTTCTTCCTAAGGTGTTGTCGGCTCCTATCTCTTTTTCCTCTACCTTGGTCGGCGCTCAACCTATTCCTCTTCTACTCTTCTTTTCCTCTTGGCCAGCGACACTAGGAGCTAGGGATTATTCCCTTGTTTGGTTCCTTGGTTGGCCATCTTGTTCTTTCTTTTCTTGGGGTCGGTGGCATCAAGTCTTTGTGGCTTGGTGGTTGGCTCAAGCAAGAAGGGAAGGAGAGTTCTTCTTTCTTTTGATTGAAGAAGATCTAGGAAGCTTCAACTTGTGGAGGATCTTCGCCCAGACGAAGTCTACAAGGAGGTTAGGATATACGATAGAAGATCGAGAGGTATAAAAGTTTTACAAGTTTTATTATTGATCTTTGCATGTTCTTATTAATATGATTGTATGTGTTGATTATACATGTCTACATCCATATGTATTTGTATAATCATGGACCTCAAAGATAAACACAAAAACCGGCGATCCGTCCGTCGTCTATTCCGCAGCTAACTGACTAGAAGAGTTTTGTTGCTTGAACAACTAGTTTGTTCAAGGGATCGCTCGAGTCGTTAGTACGACGACGAATTGGTTGAGCTTAGGAAACTCATCCCATCCGGATTAGTTTTCATTAGTGAAAATTTTAATCCGGAGACATGGGAGCCAACGAGCCTCCGAGCATGCCATCAAAGTGGTATCAGAGTCACGGTTTCCGGTTTTGTGTGTTTTGGATTTGGTTACTTTCACACACTTATCATATATTGTGTATGTCGGATGAAAGTAGGATGTGCGTAGCATAACTTTTTGGTTGCAGGCATAAGTTCCAACTATTATGGCTATATATGTGTGTATGTGATTGTATATTATTTGAATCCTCGGGGTTGACGAGGCTAAATTAATATTTAATTTTTTAAATTAAATATGGCATTGTTTAGCCACTCATTTTAGTTTACTTTCGATCTAGGTTATTTGTACACTCCTTCGTGGAGTATAGGATCGATGAATGTAAATTAAAATAGTTTATCTTGGCTCGGATCTCTTTGGTGACTTGCGCACGGGAAAAGGTGGAGCGGACAAGGTGGCGACACGACGGGATGTATATTGGAGAACAATGCCATAATAGTTGGGAAAAATATAATTTTTTCCATATTTATTGCTGATTTGTTTTATATGCATGTTGTGTGTGCTTGAAAATTTCTCACTGTCAATTTACTAAGTGGGAGAGGGACATTTTAATTAATTCTCGCGGCCTCCATTACAATTTGACGTGTGATGCAACAAACTTGTGCGTCGGCTCTGAGTGCCTTCCTCCCCATCGGATGAGTTTGTTTGTAGATCACTAGGTCAAATAATGGTTATAGGAAATTATTTAGGAGTGTGTGTACTTCCCCATCGGTAAGGCACATAATCCGATATAATTCCCTTAGTATCGTGTAATGGTGCACACTTAGATGCAAATAAAAAGTATCCTCCCCATTGGAGTCACTGCTTTTATTTGTAGGGCCAAAGAGGAACCAACTATTAATTTTATTTGTCAAAAAGTAAGGTTGACAAGATAATAAAATTAAAGGGTTAAACCTCCTCTTACAAATGTAGAATTTGTATACGTCCACGCTATCATGGCATGCGATATTCTCGGTGTTTTGAGGTGTTGGTTGATTTTGAAATTTTATTATTTGAGGAATCAATGATATTTGAAATCTAATATTTTGATCATTGTGATTCTTAGGTTTTTCAAATGGCTTTCAACCCACTTGCTGTGATATTGAAAGAAAATAAATTTACTCTACATAATTATAATGATTGGAAAAGGAATCCTGATATTGTCTTAACAGCTAAAGAGTGTCCTCAAGCCATGGTTGCTCAAAAAGGTTTCTACTTCTAAGCCGAAACAAGGTGGAGCAAAGGTGGTGGGAGGATCTCAGGGAGGAGTGAAGAAGCCGAAAGGCAAGTACTTCACTTACAAGCAGGATAGACATTTGGAAGAAGGACTGTCCCAGTCCGAAACAGAACAAAGGTATATCCTTTGGTCTAGTCATTGAAACATGGTTAGCGGTGTTATCTACCAGCACCTGGTGTGTAGATACAGGAGCCTCTGATCATATCTGCAATACTTTGCAGGGGTTCCAGGAAACCCGATGACTAGCTGAGGGAGAGATTATCGTCTTCATGGAAATGCTTCAAAGGTGGCGGCTATTGCAGTGGGAGACGTTTATTTATCTTTTGATAGGAATAAAGTTTTGGTTTTGAGAAATTGTCTTTATGTACCTACTTTTAGAAAGAATCTAATTTCAGTTTCTAAATTATTTCTGGATGGATATTCTGTTTCTTTTAATGACAAAGTTGTTATAAAAAGGAATAAGGAGATTATCTATTCTGGTACATTGGTTGGCAATTTCTACACTCTTGAACTGAAAACTCCAACGATGCATATAGAAGTGAATAACTCATCTTCTAAGTCTAATAAGAGAAAAGAACCTTCGAAAATGAACCAGACATATCTTTGGCTCCTAAGACTTGGTCATATTAACCTGAGTAGAATTCAAAGGTTGATAGCTGATGGACCCTTGGGTTTATTAGTGGTGAAAGATCTCCCATCCTGCGAGTCTTGCTTGGAAGGTAAGATGACCAAGAGGCCTTTTAAGGCTAAGGGGTATAGAGCCAAAGATGTATTGGAATTGGTTCATTCTGATTTGTGTGGTCCTATGTCTATCTAGGCTAGAGGTGGCTTTGAATACTTTGTCTCTTTTATAGACGATTATTCAAGGTGTGGATACATTTACTTGATGCGCCGCAAGTCTGAATGCTTTGACAGGTTCAAAGAATTCAAGACTGATGTGGAGAACCATCAAGGTAAAAGTATCAAGACACTACGATCTGATCGTGGTGGCCAGTGCCTCTTGGGAGAGTTTAGGAGTTACTTATCAGAGGCTGGGATTCAATCCCAATTGTCCGCACCTGGCACACCCCAGCAGAATGGTGTGGCGGAGTGAAGGAATAGGACTCTTAAGGAGATGGTCAGATCGATGATGAGTTATTCTGAGTTACCTGATTCGTTCTGGGGTTTGCTCTGGAAACGGCAGCACACATTCTGAACTTGTTTCCATCTAAGTCAGTACCCTCTACTCCCACAAAATTGTAGACTGGGCGAAAGCCTAGTCTAAGACATATTCGGATTTGGGGTAGTCCACCACATGTGCTGAAGGGAGATGCTGGTAAGTTGCAATCTCGTACAGAAGTACGCTTGTTTGTTGGCTACCCTAAGGGAACGAAGGGTGGTTTGTTCTATAGTCCTAGAGATCAAAAGGTGATCGTGAGTACGAATGCCAGATTTCTAGAGGAGGACTATATGATGAACCACAAGCCCACGAGTAGGATTGTTCTTGAGGAGTTGACTGGGGAAGTCCTGACTTCAGTACCCCCTGTACAAGAGGATATACCACATGTCACTGCACCGCGTGTCACAGAGGATACACAGATGATACCTCATCATAGTGGGAGGGTTGTTAGACAGCCTCTTAGATTCATGTTCTTGGGTGAATATTCTGATTTGGTCCCTAGCAAACATGAACCTGGTCCTTAGACATATGACGAGGCAATCCAAGATATAGATACAACATCTTGGCAAAGTGCAATGAATACTGAGATTGAATCTATGGATTAAAGTCAGGTCTAGGAGCTCTTATGCATAGCAGCCCATATGGATTATGAGGTGCGGCAGGTGGATGTCAAGACAACTTTCCTTAATGGAAGTCTTGAGGAAAACATCTATATGAAACGACCAGAGGGATTCATTGCTAAAGGCAAAGAGAGTCTTGTATGTAAGCTTAATCGGTCTGTTTATGGACTGAAGCAAGCTTCGAGGTCTTGGAACATCTGCTTTGATGAGGTAAATCCAGTCTTATGGATTTATTCAAAGTCCGGATGAGTCTTGTGTATACAAGAGATGTGACGGAAACGTAGTGGTATTTCTTGCACTATACGTAGATAACATTTTGGTGATTGGCAACAATATCAAAGTGTTATCGGGCGTAAGGGTATGGTTGTCAAAACAGTTTGATATAAAGGACTTGGGAGAAGCAAGACACATCCTTGAGATCAAGGTTATAAGGGATCGTAGGAAAAGGATGTTCTGCTTATCCCAAGCCTCATACATAGACACAATTTTGGATCGTTTTAGCATGCAGAACTCCAAGAAGGGTTTTCTACCTTTCGGGCATAGAGTTCCTTTATTTAAGGAGATGTGTCCTAGATCATCAAAGGAGATAGAGGAAATGAAGGCAGTTTTGGGATGTATACTGAAAGCCTAGCTCTTTTGTATGAACATCTTTATTTTGAAATAAGAATCACATGATCATTGTTTGCACTTTATATTTATTATATGTGTGCATATTGTCTAATATTTTACATTGTAGATAACATGGTGCTTGGTGTGGCACAGAAGATCATGTTATCAGTTCCTTGTAGAATATAAGTAGAGGCTCACAACCAAGATGGTTTTGGACAAACCATTGGCATGGTTGTAGTGTAGCTTGGTATTGTTTTGTCTTGAACATAGAGTTACACTAGTACACTTATGTGTATTGAGCAGGACCGACATAGAGGTGATTCAATTTATTGCTGACTACATAATTGAATTGGACCTTGGATATTATGTTGTACATGCCCTTAATCCCGATATAATAACGGCCACATGTACTTAGTATTTATTTCTTTGATTTACCAGAGGGTGAGATTTCTATGGATTAAATCAATTTGCCCGGTAAGTTGGGAAATGATATTATTTACATGGTGTGTCATTGATTATAGGAGGAATCCGTGTCCTATATATTAGGTTGATGATGTCCCCTTGAGGAGCTCATAAGGTTCATCATGTAAACCCTGCAGGTTGACTTAGTCAACATGATGATAAGGTTGAGTGGTACTACTCGAGGAGTTAGATGTTAATTGATTGATGGTCAGTAAATCAATCAATTGACGGACATTCGATATCTTAAACACGGGGAGATGGATGTACAAATAATATATGGAGCCCATATTTATTTATGGGGATTGGTGAGGTAGTTCGATGATGATCCTCTAGTGGAATGGAACATCATTGAAGGATCAAGTTTGTGTGGTTTCGATCCATCGGGTGGCCAAGACCCAACTCCTCCTCATGGTCCCTATCGTAGCCTAATATACACCTCATGAAGTCTAGATCAAATGATGGAAAACAAATCTCTAGATCCGACGGTTGGGATTAAATCCCTAGAACCGACGGTGGAGATTAAATCTCTAGATCTGATGGTTGGGATTAAAACCCTAGAACCGACGGTTGAGATTAAATCTCTAGATCTGACGGTTGGGATTAAATCCCTAGAACCGACGGTGGAGATTAAATATCTAGATCCGACGGTTGGGATTAAATCCCTAGAATCGATGGTGGAGATTAAATATCTAGATCCGACGGTTGGGATTAAAACCCTAGAACCGATGATTGAGATTAAATCTCTAGATCCGACGGTTGGGATTAAAACCCTAGAACCGACGGTTCAGATTAAATCTCTAGATCCGACGGTTGAGATTAAAACCCTAGAATCGACGGTGGAGATTAAACCAAGGCCTAAACCCTAACTCTATAAAAGGGTGGCTTAGGGTTGGCGGCAAATAGTGGATGATGGATGCTAAGGAGATTAGGGTCTTGCCTAGCATTGCTTGGGCGGCAAGAAACCCTAAGGAGAAAACCCTAATTTGATTAGGGTTTGGCTTCTTTGGTTGGGCGGCAAGGTTTGGAAGGAAGAGTGGGCGGCAACTTGTGGAGGATCTCTTCTTCTTCCTAGAAGGTGGTCGGTTCCTAGATCTATTCCTTCCACCTTGGTTGGGCGGCAAGAAACCCTAAGGAGGAAACCCTAATTAGATTAGGGTTTGGCTCCTTTGGTTGGGCGGCTAGGGTTTGCATGAAGGTGGGCGGCAACTATAGGAGAGGAGCTCTTCTTCTTCCAAGGGTGTGGCTGGCACCTTCCTCTATTCCCTCCACCTTGACCGGCGCCCAACATATTCCCTTTCTCCTCTTCACTACATCTTGGCCAGCGTCACTAGAAGCTAGGGTTTGTCCCTAGTTTGGTTCCATGGTGGTTTCCATTTTGTTCTCTCTATTCTTGGGGCCGACGGGATCAATCCTTTGTGGATTGGTGGTTGGCTCAAGCAAGAAGGGAAAGAGAGTTCTTCTTTCTTTGGATTGAAGAAGACTGATGTGTTATTTTTCGCAAGTGCACGGTTGTCGTCAAGTAATAAAAATATCGATCCCACAGGGATTGGAACAATTATCGAATGATCGTGATACCAAGTTATCTAGTAAATCGATTTTTGGTTTAAGCAAAGAAACTGAGTAATCAATAACAACGAATGAGAAGAACGAGCTAAAAGTCAAGAGTTGAGGAAAATCTCAGGATATGGGTTTCACCACGTCGACGATTTATAAGGTGATTTAATTCTTTCCTACCCCTAGTAGAGTTGTTTTGATGGAACCTATCCTAAGGTAAATCAACGGCCCCTTTCGAGATCTGCGCTAACTGTACCTATCAAACTCAACTTACCTGTCACGGTGTTCGAGCATAGGGAATCATAATCAGCTAAGGGGACCTATCACGAGACCCCCGCAAACCTCCCTAGTCTTACCTCCGTTACCTGGTAAAAACTGGATTTGATAGATCCATTAAGTCCATAAGAGTTCTGCTAGAGTCAAATTTTCTTTTCACGGTAGGTTTGCACACGGGACCATAATCAGCTAAGGGGACCTGTCACGAGACCCTCGCAAGCCCTCATAGATACACTACCGCTACTTGACAGGAGTTATTCCCTAGTTGATTCTGGGTTTCGGGAACTCGGGTTCACCGTTAGGTACTTCCCCTTAGCTCCTTAGGTTTATCAATAAGAATCCAAAAGAACCAGATCAAAACAAACAATAGTTCAAGTAGTATAGATTATATCATCCATCATAAATCGTCGAGGGCTACTCCCCCATCCTAAGATTACAAGACACTACTCCATAGTCTGACAAGAGTTGCTAGAGAAAGAAAATACGATACTGGATGCCATCTGCGTTCCTCTGCCGACTCCTTCTCTTTTGCTTCTTCTGTCGTCGATCCCTTTGCCGTCTTCTATCGTCCACCACCCGTCATTCTCTCCTTTAGGGTTAGAATATTTCTTTATAGCTTTCGCCTCCTCTTCAATTAAGGCAATAGATTTCCCTTTAATTCGCATTTAAGATCCCGATTGCTCGCGGAAAAGGAATTATGAATCCAACACGCCTGCGGCTAAAGGAGGAACGCGTCGCGTATTTCCCACCGAGCGTGCGCAGAACTAGGGCGTGTCGACCGGGGCGTGTTGGTCCGGAACCATCGACAGCGGAACTGTGTCGAGAATCGGGCGGTTGTCCGCGGCTCATGACACGTGCATGTCGATTCTAACACGGTGTTGTTTTGATACGCCTTCTTCTTCGCCTCGTTAACACAAAACACCCAAAAGCGCCTCTTCGTCCAAAATATGCTAAACTTAACTGAATCACGATAAAATACATGCCTAGGATATGAAATGAGATAAAATGCATGTATATGGAGTAGTGAAAACATAGCATGATTTACACACATCAAAATCCCCTAGTCCTAAACTTTTGCTTGTCCTCAAGCAAAGAAAACTCAAAAGACAACTTATTTGTGGGAATGCTAGACACCATCCAGGGGTATATAGTCTGATCTTAATCTTTTCAAATCATTCCTAGTTGCCAAGTTCGAAAGATCCCTATATAGTGCACGTGAAAAGTTGGACTAAAGTCATTGGACACCAATCCGGACTTGACATCCCTTCTATCGTAGAGCATTCTTATTTCCGGCATAGAGGCACTTACCTGCCTTAATGCATGGATCATCCTTACCTATCATCAAAAGGTCTCAAAGGAGCACTTTCTAAGAAGAGAGAAGGAAAGGAATTATAGAGAGCATTTCCCCAGTAACTAGTTAGTCTCAAAGGGGCACCTTATAGGTGTTTCCCCAGTAACCACTTAGTCTCAAAGGGGTGCTTGAAAACAATTCCAGTTAGAAGTGCTCCTCAGTAAATTTTTTTTTTTTTTTTACCATACTTCTAGTGAAAGTGTTTCTCCAGTAACCAAGTTACGCAGGTAAGTCTCCAATGGAAAATCGAGTACTCGTCCGATATGGGGAGTTTAAATCTTTTCTTTGGATACCTCAGACCTATAGACCATGTTAGAAGTGAAATAGGGTTCTTATCAAATAGGCAAAAAGGAATATCATGATCCGACCAATGTTAAGTTGTATTACGCTAGATGATATAAAAATGCACTGTTATGATATATGAAAAGATGCAAACAAAATAGCAGTAACCAAACTAAAAATCTAAGTAGAGACCGTACAAACAGTAAAGGATGTGTATCGAAACTCACAAAATAGTTCAAGGTGGTCAATGGTCATCGTCTTCGCTACTAGCATCCTCCTCTGCCCACCTACGTCGCTGCTCCTAGTAAAATTCCCGGGACTCCTGTCGAAATCTATCATTATCTTCCCTCCGGGCGGACTCAACAGTGAAAAACTCATCAGCTCTCCTATAAAAATCAGCTTCCCTGTCCAAATGTTGTGTCACTATACGATGGTGCTCCTCCGTACCTTGGGCATACCGATCCCACATGCCTATGTGCGAGGTATGTTCGAGCCTGAAAGCTTCGAATGATGATCGGAATCCTGAAAAATAAAAAGAAGAGTACCCTGCAGAAACATTGTCAGTAGGAAATCGTGGGGGTTCAGGAGTCGAATGCGATGGCTCAGGGGCTATGTGAGATGGCTCCCTAGGAGGGGGTGATGGAGCATGGGCAGTGGGGGTAGGAAAGGGTTCCTGGACATCTCTAAAAAGCCAATTGGATGAATTACGTACAGTCATCCGCTCGGGGTTCGGAAGAGGGATTTTAATTCCATTTTTTAACACCAAACGATATCCCTCGTCACATGCCTCAATCATCTTCATATTTATACAAGCATCCAAATCCAATCTAGGGCTAGCAGGACAATATTCAAGGTCATCCAAATCACATCCTAAGGCTACAGCCATCCTAGTGATAATACCCCCTATGACTATGACTCCGGATGGGCTATTACTAACCTTAACTAAATGCCTAACCATATGGGTTCCAGAATCAATATTAACTTCATTTAGCATGGCCCATAAAAATTGTAACTCACTCTGCCTAGCCACCCCTGCACTATCATATCTTCCTGAAATTGTATTAGCCATGAATCTAAGGAGATAACGGAAAGTAGGATTAGGGATGTTAAATGATTTAGACCTAGATGCATCCTAAGGGCGAGGGTCATCAGAAATTAATCTCCAAAACTGATGATCAATAAAATGTCTATGAATTTGCCTCTCCCCTCCGCTAGAAAAATCAAATATCATATTAAAATCACTTAGAGAAAGGGTAAATTCATGGTTCATTAATCTAAATTTTATTTTTCCGTCCTCACAATCCTTTCCTTGCAGTATTTCAGCGGACAGGGAGCTAAGGAATTCAAGAGTGATGCTAGGGTAAGTAAGGTGATGGTGCGTGATAAACTCGGTCCAGCCTATCCTATTGGTTAACCAAGTTATGTCATCTCTTAACCCTAAGGTGGTCAACGTGTAGAAGTCTATAGTTCTTGTAGATACTAACTTCCTTTTTTCAAGCTTACTGAATTTAGTCTTCATAATATCATCTCTAAAAACAATTCCATATGGATGGCTAGAGGTCGGAGGAGGTTCGTTACCCAAATCCTGAGCTTTTCTTTTCCCTTTGTCCTTTGCCGCAGAGGAAGAAGCTCCTCCTCTAGTCTTCACTCGCTTGCTCATGGCGCTAGGATGGAGAGACAGCAGGTTCGCTCCTCGGCTGCTTGAGAGAGAGACCGGCGGCGGCTGCTTCAACCTTGTATCGCGAGTGGAAGATTAGGGCATGCTCGGGCTGGTTTTAGAGGGCTATCCGCAGCATAGGCGTGTCGGGCATCCTCTTACGCAAATACCCGACCCGTTTAAGCGCGACATAGGCGTGCTCCGTCGCTCCCCAAGCATGTCGCAGTCCAGCCCAGGCATGCCGCAGTCCAGCCCAGGCATGCCGTAGTCCAGCCCAGGCGTGCCTAGGTTGAGAAGTGTGCGACACGGGCGTGCTAGTCAGCACGCCCTGCCTGTGTTGTCTTCGGGTACCAACAACACGCCTGTGTCGTTTGGCACAGGCGGGTCGTGTCAACTTGGCACGCAGTGGCATGTATCCTGAAAACCTGAAAAAAAATAAAAATAAAAAATAGAATAAATTAAAACAAAATAAAATAACTAAAAAAAATGAAAATAGTTTGGGTTGCCTCCCAAGAAGCGCTTGTTTAAGGTCGTTAGCTTGACCCCTCAGTTACTCCCTAGTTTTGGGGATATGGCTCGAGGAGTATGCTCTGCCTCTCCTCATCTCCAATCAGCTCAACAGAATTATTTGCGAAGTATCTCTTAAGTCTTTGACCATTTACTTTGAAAATTCCCGTAGACTCACTAGATATATTAATAGCTCCATGAGGATAAACCTTTTCAACTCGATATGGCCCCGACCATCTGGATTTCAGCTTCCCAGGAAAGAGTTTCAATCTGGAGTTGAATAGTAATACCAAGTCTCCTTGATGGAATTCTCTGCGCATGATATTCTTGTCCTGCCACCTCTTCGTTTTCTCCTTGTAAGACCTCGCATGTTCATAAGCATCAAGGCGTAGTTCTTCAAGTTCGTTTAGTTGCAGTTTTCTTTTTTCTCCGGCTTTCTTCAGGTCAAAATTAAGACATTTAATTGCCCAATATGCCCTATGCTCTATTTCAACTGGAAGATGACATGGTTTTCCATAAACTAATCGAAACGGAGTCATTCCAATGGGTGTCTTGTAGGCAGTTCATAGGCCCATAGAGCATCATCAAGTCTTAAAGACCAATCCTTCCTTGATCTTGATACTATTTTCTCCAAGATAGTCTTGATTTCCCTATTTGAAACTTCTACTTGCCCGTTCGTTTGTGGATGATATGGTGAGGCTAGTTTATGGGTTACTCCATACTTCTTGAGAAGACTTTCAAATTGTCTTTCGATAAAGTGTGAGCCTCCATCACTTATTACTGCTCTCGGTATTCCAAATCTTGGAAATATTATACTCTTAAAGAGCTTAATGACTGTTTTTGCATCACAAGAGGGGGATGGTAGAGCCTCAACCCATTTAGACACATAGTCCACTGCTACCAGTATATAGGTGTTTTTATAGGAAGTAGGGAAGGGTCCCATATAGTCAATTCCCCATACGTCGAACAACTCGACTTCCAATATCGAATTTTGAGGCATCTCATGTCTCCTTGATACGTTCCCAGTCCTTTGACAGCGGTCAAAAGTCGTCACATAATTCCGAGAGTCTCTAAAAATGTGAGGCCAATAAAATCCTGCTTGCAAAACCTTTGCATGATCTTATGCATTGCTCGCGTGACCTCCATATGCAAAAGAATAGCGGTGGTACAATATATCCTCAATCTCTTCTTGGATCGCATCTTGATATATAGCATCCGCCCCTTGCTTGAATTGGAATGGTTCGTCCACACATAATTTACGTATTGCTTTGTAGCTTTGGGTCATAGAAATTGATGGCGAAGGTGTGCTTAACTATGAAGCTAGGTAGTTGGCAAAATCGGCCATACCACGGGCCTTGATTATTCCTAGCTAGTAATTTGCTCATCCGGAAAGAAATCATTTAAAGCAAGATCATCGGCTCTTCCCGCATTTGGTTATAGATGAAGCCTCGATAGATGGTCTGCAACTACGTTCTCCATTCCTTGCTTGTCTCGAATTTCTAAGTCAAACTCTTGTAGGAGAAGTATCCACCGGATAAGTCTTGGCTTAGATTCTTTTTTACTCAGCAAGTATCTTATGGCTGCATGATCTATATAAACTATCACCTTGGTCCCTATGATATAAGATCTGAAATTGTCGAAAGCAAATACTATAGCCAAGAGTTCCTTATCTGTGGTAGCATAATTCATTTGTGCTTCATCCAATGTCTTACTAGCGTAGTAGATTGCATACACCTTGCGATCCTTTCTTTGTCCTAACACTGCGCCCACAACAAAATCACTTGCATCACACATAATTTCAAAGGGGAGACTCTAATCTGGAGGTTGCATTATTGGGGCGGTTGTTAATGCTTCTTTTAACCTGGAAAATGCATCAAGACAAGGGTTATCAAAGTGAAACACAACATCTTTAGCAAGCAAATTAGTTAATGGCTTTGAAATTTTTGAGAAGTCCTTGATGAACCGTCGGTAGAACCCTGCATGTCCTAAGAAACTACGCACTCCCTTGACATCAGTTGGAGGAGGCAACTTCTTGATCACTTCAGTTTTAGCAATATCCACCTCGATACCACGGTGTGAAATTAGGTGTCCAAGTACTATGCCTTCTCGCACCATGAAGTGACACTTCTCCCAATTAAGTATTAAATTCATTTCCTCGCATCTCTGCAATACCTTGACCAAATTAGATAAGCATATATCAAAATCTGCACCATATACAGAAAAATCATCCATGAATACTTCCATTATATTCTCGATCATATTAGAAAAATTGAAGTCATACACCTTTGAAAAGTGGCGGGTGCATTGCATAATCCAAAAGGCATTCTCCTGAAGGCAAAGGTACCATAGGGGCAGGTGAAAGTTGTTTTCTCTTGGTCATTAGGATAGATAGGGATTTGATAGAAACTGGAGTATCCATCTAAGTAACAGAAATGCGAGTGTTTTGCCAACCGGTCTAACATTTGGTCAATAAATGGGATGGGAAAGTGGTCCTTTCTAGTTTCCTTATTCAATTTCCTATAATCAATACACATTCTCTATCCCGTAACAGCTCTAGTGGGGATTAACTCATTCGTAGCATTCCTTATTATCGTTATCCCCCCTTTCTTTGGCATAACATGGACAGGACTTACCCATTCGCTATCGGATATTGGATAGATAATTCCTGCATCTAGCAATTTCATGACCTCTTTCTTGACTATCCCTTTCATGGTTGGGTTCAACCTTCTTTGATGCTCTATAGAGGTTTTAAAATTGTCTTCTAATAAAATTCTGTGCATGCAAACCGATGGACTAATTCCTCTAATGTCATCAATCTTGTATCCAATGACATTCTTATATGTTTTCAATACCTCAATCAGTTTTTCGGTCTCTGCATTACTCAGATTAGCATTAATGATCACAGGGTAAGTAGAATTTTCGCCAAGAAACTCATACCTGAGTGTCGATGGAAGAGGCTTAAGTTCTACCTGTGGCGTGAGATTGGAGTCGGAAATCTCCAGTTCTTTATCTTCAAAATCCCCTCCGAGCTTATTAAGATGAGTTTGTTTTGGTGCTCCTTTTAGAGCTATTGACTGGAAACTGTCAATCCTACAACAAACATCAAAAACAGAGGGTTGTTTAACAGCTTTTGAAAGGTCAAATTCAATTTTGTCATCTCCAAATGCAAGTGAAAGTTTGTGGTTTTTGACATCTATCATTGCTCCTGCAGTAGCCAAGAAAGGTCTCCCCAAAATGAGTGGGATACATGGGTCTTCATCCATGTCTAGTACTACAAAATTTGCTGGAATAATAAAATTTCCCACCTGCACTGGTACATCTTCTAAGATTCCCGAAGGATATCTAATGGAACGATCGGCTAACTGCAAAGCCATAGTAGTTAGTTTCATTTCTCCCAAATCCAATTTCTTGTATATGGAAAGAGGTATCAGATTTACACTGGCGCCCAAATCGCAAAAAGCCTTATCAAAATTTGAGTCATTAATTATGCAATGTATAGAAAAGCTACCTTGATCATTTAGTTTGGGAGGTACCATGTTCTTAATTAAGGCACTGCACTCCTCAGTAAGAGCCACTGTTACATGCTCCTCGACTTTTCTTTTATTGGTTAAGATGTCCTTCAAGAACTTGGAGTATGTAGGCATTTGTTGAAGAGCTTCTGTAAAAGGTATATTGATATACAACTTCCTAATTACCTCAAGGAACTTACCAAATTGTTCATCCAATTTTTCCTTAATCAGCCTTTGAGGGAACGGGATAGGGGGCTTATATGTTCTTGGTTCCCTATTCGACACGCCAGTGTCGTTTGGCACAGCCTGGGCGTGTTGTCTGCTGGAATGACTCGACAAGGGTGTGTCGGCTGACACGCGCTCGTGGGCCTCGGCGTGAACACACCACAGGTCGAGTGTGTCGGTTTCCTTTGCTGTTCAACCCAGGCGTGATGCTGTCTTCTTCCAACTCCGACACGCTCGTGTCCCTTCTATCTCCTTCTAAAATCCTTCTACTTCTCAAACTTATGGAATTACAATGCTCAGCTGGGTTTACTTCAAGTTCCGGAAATCGCTTCTTGTCCTTGATAAATTTGGTTTTCCAGCATTCTAGTGTGATTAGTCAAATTATCAACCTTGCCTCCCAATTGCTTGATTGCCTTGGTATTATTTTGATGTTGCCGATTTGATTCTACAATATGTTGTCGAAATTCATCATTTATCTTCCCCTGACACGTAATAAAATTTTCCATCATCTTTTCTAAGTTCGACTTTGGTCCCGGCTGAAATCCCGAAGATGCTCCAAAATTGTTCTGTCCAGAAGAATTTTGATTGGCTCTATACGAAAAGTTGGGATGATTCCTCCAGCCGGGATTGTACGTGTTTGAGTAAGGGTTGCCACCACTAGGCTTCTGAATAAAATTATTTAGCGCATCTACTTGCTCAATCCCAGATTCCGATGATGGTGCGTGTAGGATTTGGCAGTTCATCGCTACATGTCCTGTTACACCACAGATCTCGCAAGTGACATTAGATGAGTTTACAGCTGATACATTAAAATGTTCGAGCTTTTGAGTTAACGCATCAACTTTTGCACTGAGTAGATCAATGGTACTTACCTGGCATTTTAGTTTGATATCCTCGTTCTGTAGCCCATTGGTGAGAATTCATTGCCACATTCTCGATGATCTCAAAAGCTTCATCCAATGTTTTGTTCATAAGAGCTCCTCCTGCAGCAGAATCAAGAGAAACTTTAGTAGCATACGAGATTCCATTGTAGAAAGTATGAACAATGAGCCACTTCTCCAACCCATGATGAGGGCATTGCTGTAGTAATCCCTTAAATCTGTCCCATGCTTCAAATAATGTTTCTCCATCCTTTTGCGTAAAATTAGTGATTTGATGGCGAAGACTTGCAGTTTTGCTGGGTGGAAAATACTTGTCTAAAAATCTTTGCTCCAGCTGATCCCAGGTAGTTATACAATCTGCTGGAAGAGAGTGTAGGCAAGCTCTAGCTTTGTCCCGCAATGAGAAAGGAAACAAGCGCAATCTAATAGCATTAGCTGAGGCTCCATTCAGTTTTAAAGTCTCACAAAATTCCAAAAATACTTCCAAGTGCAGATTTGGATCTTCAGTGGGTGCTCCTCCGAATTGATGCTGTTGGACCATAGATAGTAGCGCCGGTTTTAATTCAAAATTGTTCGCTTCAATAGGGGGTCTTCTAATACTCGATCTCAATCCCCTTGTACTAGGTGCTGCATAATCCCTTAAAGGTTTATTATCGTTCTGGTCAGCCATGTCGGAGGTCAGATTGTTTTCCTGATGTTGCTGAAATCGTCTTCTAGCAAGGAAAGTTCTCTCTATCTCAGGATCAATATCGAGAATTTCCCTATTAAGTCTGTGCATGCAACAACAAGAGAGGCTCCCAAAACAAGAATTCAGAATAGATACAAAAGAAAAATAGGAACAATCAATATTCAGAATAGAATTCAGAACAGAAATCTAGATTAACTAAATCACGCTCAATTCAATATTGAGTGGCAATCCCCGGCAACGGCGCCAAAAACTTGATGTGTTATTTTCTGCAAGTGCACGGTTGTCGTCAAGTAATAAAAATATCGATCCCACAGGGATTGGAACAATTATCGAATGATCGTGATACCAAGTTATCTAGTAAATCGATTTTTGGTTTAAGCAAAGAAACTGAGTAATCAATAACAACGAATGAGAAGAACGAGCTAAAAGTCAAGAGTTGAGGAAAATCTCAGGATATGGGTTTCACCACGTCGATGATTTATAAGGTGATTTAATTCTTTCCTACCCCTAGTAGAGTTGTTTTGATGGAACCTATCCTAAGGTAAATCAACGGCCCCTTTCGAGGTCTGCACTAACTGTACTTATCAAACTCAACTTACCTGTCACGGTGTTCGAGCATAGGGGATCATAATCAGCTAAGGGGACCTGTCACGAGACCCCCGCAAACCTCCCTAGTCTTACCACCGTTACCTGGTAAAAATTGGATTTGATAGATCCATTAAGTCCATAAGAGTTCCGCTAGAGTCAAATTTCCTTTTCACGGTAGGTTTGCACATGGGACCATAATCAGCTAAGGGGACCTATCACGAGAACCCCGCAAGCCCTCATAGATACACTACCACTACTTGACAGGAGTTATTCCCTAGTTGATTCTGGGTTTCGGGAACTCGGGTTCACCGTTAGGTACTTCCCCTTAGCTCCTTAGGTTTATCAATAAGAATCCAAAAGAACCAGATCAAAACAAACAATAGTTCAAGTAGTATAGATTATATCATCCATCATAAATCGTCGAGGGCTACTCCCCCATCCTAAGATTACAAGACACTACTCCATAGTCTGACAAGAGTTGCTAGAGAAAGAAAATACGATACTGGATGCCATCTGCGTTCCTCTACCGACTCCTTCTCTTTTGCTTCTTCTGTCGTCGATCCCTTTGCCGTCTTCTATCGTCCTTTTTGACCACCCGCCGTCCTCCTTTAGGGTTAGAATATCTTCTCTTTTATAGCTTTGGCCTCCTCTTCAATTAAGGCAATAGATTTCCCTTTAATTCAGACGAAGATCCTGATTGCTCATGGAAAAGGAATTCTGGAATCAGGCTAACACGCCCGTGCTAAAGGAGGGCACTGGCGTGTCGTGTATTTCCCACCGAGCGTGTTGCGTTTAGAACTAGGGCGTGTCGGCTGCAATGGGGGCGTGTTGGCTGCTGGAACCACTGACACGAGCGTGTTGCACTTTGAACTCGGGCGTGTCGGAGCTGAACTGGGCGTGTTGTCCGCTAGCTCTCATGACACAGGCATGTCGATTCCCAACACGCCTGTGTTGTTTTGATACGCCTTCTTCTTCGCCCTGTTAACACCAAAAACACCCCGACAGCAGTCTCTTCGTCCAAAATATGCTAAACTTAACTGAATCACGATAAAATACATGCCTAGGATATGAAATGAGATAAAATGCATGTATATGGAGTAGTAAAAACATAGCATGATTTACACACATCAAAGACCTAGGAAGCTTCAACTTGTGGAGGATCTTCGCCCACACGAAGTCTACAAGGAGGTTAGGACATACGATAGAAGATCAAGAGGTATAAAAGTTTTACAACTTTTATTATTGTTCTTTGCATGTTCTTATTGATATGCTAGCTTATGTTCTTTATGTTAGTATATGTTGATTATACTAGTTTACATTGACATGTATTTGTATAATCATGGACCCCGATAAGAAACACAAAAACTGGCGATCCGTCCATCGTCTCTTCCACGGCTTACCGACTAGAAGAGTTGATTGCTTGAACAACTAGTTTGTTTAAGCGATCGCTCATGTCATTAGCACGATAACGAATTGGTTATGCTTAGGAAACTCATCCCATCCGGATTAGTTTGCATTAGTGAAAATTTTAATCTGGGGACATGGGAGCCGATGAGCCTCTTCGAGGAATAACACATTGCGAACAAATGGTATCAGATCCACGGTTTTCGGTTTTGTGTGTTTTTGATTCGGTTACTTTCACGCACTTATCATATATTGAGTATGTCAAATAATAGTAGGATGTGCGTATGTATATTATTTAAATCCTCGGGGTTGACGAGGCTAGATTAATATTTAATTTTTGTAATTAAATACGACATTGTTTAGCCACTCTTTATTTTATTTTACTTTCGATCTAGATTTCATGTACACTCCCTCGTGGAGTATAGGATCGATGGATGTAAAATAAAATAGATTGTTTTCTCGGCTCGGATCTCCGGATGGCTCGTACATGGCGTAGGAGAAGCGGACGAGGTGGCGACACGACGGGACGCATATTGGAGAACAATGCCATAATAGTTGGGAAAATTCTGTTTTTTCCCATATTTATTGCTGATTTGTTTTATATGCATGTTGTGTGTGCTTGAAAATTCCTCATTTTCAATTTACTAAGTGGGAGAGGGATATTTTAATTAATTCCCGCAGCCTCCATTACAATTTAACGTGTGATGCAACAAACTTGCGTGTCAGCTCTGAGTGCCTTCCTCCCTACGGATGAGTTTATTTGCGGATCACTAGGTCAAATAATGGTTATTGGAAATTATCTATGAGCGTGTGTACTTCCACAGCGGTAAGGCACATAATCCGAAATAATTCCCTTAGTATCGTGTAATGGTGCACACTTAGATGCAAATATAAAGTATCCTCCCCATCGGAGTCACTGCTTTTATTTGTAGGGCCAAAGAGGAACCAACTATTAATTTTATTTGTCAAAAAGTAATGTTGACAAGATAATAAAATTAATGGGTAAAACCTCCTCTTACAAATGTAGAATTCGTATACGTCCACACTGCGTGGCATGCGATATTCTCGGTGTTTTGAGGTGTTGGTTGATTTCGGAATATTATTATTTTGAGGAATCAATAATATTTGAAATCTAAAGTTTTGATCATTGTGATTCTTAGGATTTTCAAAAATGATTTTCAGTCCACTTACTATGATACTAAAGGAAATAAACTTACTGTACCCAAATAATGTTGATTGGAAAAGAATCTAGATGTTGTCTTATCTGCTAAGAAGTACAAGTATACACTCTTCAAAGAGTGTCCTCAAGCCATGGTTGCTCAAAAAGGTTTCTACTTCTAAGCCGAAAGGCTAGAAGAAGGAGAAACAAGGAGGAGCAAAGGTGGTGGGAGGATCTCAGGGAGGAGTGAAGAAGCCGAAAGGCAAGTACTTCACTTGCAAGCAGACTGGACATAAGAAGAAGGATTATCCCAATCCGAAGCAAGAACAAATATATATCCTTTGGTCCAGTCGTTGAAACATAGTTAGAGGCATTATCTACCGGCACCTGGTGTGTAGATACGAGAGCCACTAATCATGTCTGCAATACTTTGCAGGGGTTCCAGGAAACCCGACGACTAGCAAAAGGGGATATTACCATTTACTTGGGCAATGCCATGAAGATGGTGGCTATTGTAGTGGGAGATGTTTTATTTATCTTTTGAGAAAAATAAAGTTTTTGGTTCTTAAGAATTTTCTTTATGTACCTTTATTTAGAAAGAATTGCTTTCGGTTTCTAAATTATGGATGGATAATCTATTCCTTTTAATGACAGATTTGTTATAAAAGGAATAGGGACATTATCTATTCAGGTACATAGATAGGAAATTTAACTTGAACCACAAGCTCCCACGATGCAAGTTGAAGTTTATAACTCATCTTCTAATTCCGATAAGAGAAAAGAACCTTCGAAGATAAACCAAACATATCTTTGGGATCTTAGGCTTGGTCATATTAACCTGAGCAGAATTCAAAGGTTGAAAGCTGATGGACCTTTGGGTTCATTAGTGGTGGAGGATCTCCCAACCTGCGAATCTTGCTTTGAGGGTAAGATGACCAAGAGGCCTTTCAAGGCCAAGGGGTATAGATCCAAAGATGTGTTGGAATTGGTTCATTCTGATTCGTATGTTCATATGTCTATCCAGGCAAGAGGTAGTTTTGAATATTTCGTCTTTTTCATAGACAATTATTCAAGATGACACTACGATTTGATCGTAGTGGTGAATACCTCTTGGGAGAGTTTAGGAATTACTTATCAGAGGTTGGGATTCAATCCCAATTGTCTGCACCTGACACACCCTAGCAGAATGGTGTAGCAGAGCGAAGGAATAGGACTCTTATGGAGATGGTTAGATTGATGATGAGTTATTCTGACTTGCCAGATTCGTTCTGGGATATGCTCTAGATACGGCGGTGTACATTCTGAACTTGGTTCCATCTAAATCAGTGCCTTCTACTTCCACAGAGTTGTGGACTGGGCGAAAGCCTAGTATAAGACATATTCGGATATGGGGAGTCCAGCACATGTGCTGAAGGCTGATGCTGGTAAGTTGGAACCTCGTACAGAAGTGCGCTTGTTTGTTGGCTATCCTAGGGGAACGAAGGGTGGTTTGTTTTATAGTCCTAGAGATCAAAAGGTGATCGTTAGTACGAATGCCAGATTTCTAGAGGAGGACTATGTGATGAACCACAAGCCCACGAGTAGGATTGTTCTTGAGGAGTTGACAGGGGAAGTCCCGACTTCAGTACCACCGGTACAAGAGGACATACTACATGTCACTGTACCGCGTGTCACAGAAGATACACAGGTGATACCTTGTCGTAGTGGGAGGGTTGTTAGACAGCTTGAGAGATTCATGTTCTTGGGAGAATCTTCTGATTTGGTCCCTGGCGAACATGAACCTGATCCCTGGACATATGACGAGGCAATCCAAGATATAGATGCAGCATCTTTGCAAAGTGCAATGAATACTGAGATTGAATCTATGGATTCAAATCAGGTCTGGGAGCTCTTATGCATAGCAGCTCATATGGATTATGAGGTGTGGCAGATGGATGTCAAGACAGCTTTCCTTAATGGAAGTCTTGAGGAAAACATCTATATGAAGCAACCAGAGGGATTCATTGCTAAAGGCAAAGAGCATCTTATATGTAAGCTTAATCGGTCCATTTATGGATTGAAGCAAGCTTCGAGGTATTGTAACATCCGCTTTGAGGAGGTAAATCCAATCTTATAGATTTATTCAAAGTTCGGATGAGTCTTGTGTATACAACAGATGTGACGAAAACGTAGTGGTATTTTTGTACTATATGTAGATGACATTTTGGTGGTTGGCAACAACATCGCAATGTTATCAGACGTAAGGGTATGGTTGTCCAAACAGTTATGAAGGACTTGGGAGAAGTGACACACATCCTTGGGGTCAAGGTTAGTGTGCTAATCCCAAGCTTCATACATAGACACGATTATGGATGGTTTTAGCATGCAAAACTCCAAGAAAGGTTTTAGCATGCAAAACTCCAAGAAAGATTTTCTACCTTTCAGGCATGGAGTTCCTTTATCTAAGGAGATGTGTCCTAGATCATCTGAGGTGATAGAGGAGATGAAGGTGATTCCTTATGTTTCGGCAGTAGGAAGCCTCATGTATGTCATGCTATGTACGAGACCCGATATCTGCTTTGCCGAGGGCATGGTTAGCATATATCAGAGTAATCCAGGACAGGGACATTGGACTGCGGTAAAGCATATATTGTAGTGCCTGAGAAGGACTAGGAATTATATGCTAGTTTACCGGGCAGACCAATTACTCCCTGTGGGTTACATAGATTCCGATTTCCAATATAATAGGGATAACAGTAAGTCTACCTCAGGTTTTGTATTTACTTTGGGAGGTGGAGCCATTGTATGGAGGAGTGTCCAGCAGAAATGTGTGGCGGACTCCACCGTGGAAGCTGAGTGTATGGCAGCCTCTTAGGAGGCCAAAGAAGTTGGGTGGCTCAGGAACTTCCTGATGGACTTGGATGTGATTCCTGGTTTGCCCAGAAATATCACAATTTATTGTGATAATAATGGTATAGTTGCAAACTTGAAGGAACCACGAGCTCATAAGGTAAGTAAATGCATAGAGTGCAAGTACCACCTGATACGAGAAATCGTAAAGGAGGTAGAAGTTGTTGTTGCCAAGATTGCATCAGAGGATGACCTGGTAGACCCTTTCACTAAGGCCTTTCTAGCGAAAGCTATGATAGGCATGTGGAGGGAAGGGGAATCAGATGTATGGGAGTGTGATGACAGCATAGTCTTTTAGTATAAGTGGGAGATTGTTGGGATGCATACTGAAAGCCTAGCTCTTTTGTATGAACATCTTTATTTTGAAATAAGAATCACATGATCATTGTTTGCACTTTATATTTATTATATGTGTGCATATTGTCTAATATTTTACATTGTAGATAACAAGGTGCTTGGTGTGGCACAGAAGATCATGTTATCAGTTCCTTGTAGAAATAAGTAGAGGCTCACAACGAAGATGGTTTTGGACAAATCATTGGCATGGTTGTAGTGTAGCTTGGTATTGTTTTGTCTTGAACATAGAGTTACACTAGTACACTTATGTGTATTGAGCAGGACCGACATAGAGGTGAATCAATTTATTACTGACTACATAATTGAATCGGACCTTGGATATTATGTTGTACATGCTCTTAATCCCGATATAATAACGGGCACATGTACTTAGTATTTATTTCTTTGATTTACCAGAGGGTGAGATTTCTATGGATTAAATCAATATGTCCGATAAGTTAGGAAATGATATTATTTACATGGTGTGCCGTTGATTATAGGAGGAATCCGTGTCCTATATATTAGGTTGATGATGTCCCCTTGAGGAGCTCATAAGGTTCATCATGTAAACCCTGCAGGTTGACTTAGTCAACATGATGATAAGGTTGAGTGGTACTACTCGAGGAGTTAGATGTTAATTGATTGATGGTTAGTAAATCAATCAATTGACGGACATTCGATATTTTAAAGACGGGGAGATGGATGTACAAATATTATATGGAGCCCATATTTATTTATGGGGGTTGGTGAGGTAGTTCGATGATGATCCTCTAGTGGAATGGAACATCATTGATGGATCAAGTTTGTGTGGTTCCGATCCATCGGGTGGCCAAGACCCAACTCCTCCTCATGGTCCCTATCGTAGCCTAATATACACCTCATGAAGTCTAGATCAAATGATGAAAAACAAATCTCTAGATCCGACGGTTGGGATTAAATCCCTAGAACCGACGGTGGAGATTAAATCTCTAGATCCGATGGTTGGGATTAAAACCCTAGAACCGACGGTTGAGATTAAATCTCTAGATTCGACGGTTGGGATTAAATCCCTAGAACCGATGGTGGAGATTAAATCTCTAGATCCGACGGTTGGGATTAAATCCCTAGAACCGACGGTGGAGATTAAATCTCTAGATCCGATGGTTGGGATTAAAACCCTAGAACCGATGGTTGAGATTAAATCTCTAGATCCGACGGTTAGGATTAAAACCCTAGAACCGACGGTTGAGATTAAATCTCTTGATCCGACGGTTGAGATTAAAACCCTAGAACCGACGGTGGAGATTAAACCAAGGCCTAAACCCTAACTCTATAAAAGGGTGGTTAGGGTGGGCGGCAAATGGTGAATGATGGATGCTAAGGAGATTAGGGTCAGGCCTAGCATTGCTTGGGCGGCAAGAAACCCTAATTTGATTAGGGTTTGGCTTCTTTGGTTGGGCGGCAAGGTTTGGAAGGAAGAGTGGGCGGCAACTTGTGGAGGATCTCTTCTTCTTCCTAGACGGTGGCCGGTTCCGAGATCTATTCCTTCCACCTTGGTTGGGCGGCAAGAAACCCTAAGGAGGAAACCCTAATTAGATTAGGGTTTGGCTCCTTTGGTTGGGTGGCTAGGGTTTGCATGAAGGTGGGCGGCTACTATAGGAGAGGAGCTCTTCTTCTTCCTAGGGTGTGGCCGGCTCTTTCCTCTATTCCCTCCACCTTGACCAGCGCCCAACATATTCCCTTTCTCCTCTTCACTACATCTTGGCCGGCGACACTAGAAGCTAGGGTTTGTCCCTAGTTTGGTTCCTTGGTGGTTTCCATTTTGTTCTGTCTATTCTTGGGGCCGGCGGGATCAATCCTTTGTGGATTGGTGGTTGGCTCAAGCAAGAAGGGAAAGAGAGTTCTTCTTTCTTTGGATTGAAGAAGACCTAGGAAGCTTCAACTTGTGGAGGATCTTCGCCCACACGAAGTCTACAAGGAGGTTAGGACATACGATAGAAGATCAAGAGGTATAAAAGTTTTACAACTTTTATTATTGTTCTTTGCATGTTCTTATTAATATGCTAGCTTATGTTCTTTATGTTAGTATATGTTGATTATACTAGTTTACATTTGCATGTATTTGTATAATCATGGGCCCCGATAAGAAACACAAAAATCGGCGATCCGTCCGTCGTCTCTTCCGCGGCTAACCGACTAGATGAGTTGATTGCTTGAACAACTAGTTTGTTCAAGCGATCGCTCATGTCGTTAGCACGACGACGAATTGGTTGTGCTTTGGAAACTCATCCCATCCGGATTAATTTTAATTAGTGAAAATTTTAATCCGGGGACATGGGAGCCGATGAGCCTCTTCGAGGAATAGCACATTGCCAACAGGCGGTTCCTTATGCTTTGGCAGTAGGAAGCCTCATGTATGTTATGCTATGTATGAGACCAGATATCTGCTTTGCCATGGGCATGGTTAGCAGATATCAGAGTAATCCTAGACAGGGACATTGGACTGCGGTAAAGCATATATTGAAGTACCTGAGAAGAACTAGGGATTATATGCTGGTTTACCGGGAAGATCAATTAGTCCCTGTGGGTTAACGGATTCTGATTTCCAATCAAATAGGGACAACAGTAAGTCTACCTCGGGCTTTGTGTTTACTTTTGGAGGTGGAGCCATAGTGTGAGGGAGTGTCAAGCAGAAATGCGTGGCGGACTCTACCATGGAAGATGAGTATGTGGCAGCCTCTGAGGCAGCCAAGGAAGCTATATGGCTCAGGAACTTCTTGATGGACTTGGATGTGTTTCCTAGTTTGTCCAGAACTATCACAATTTATTGTGATAACAGTGGTGCAGTTGCAAACTCGAAGAACCACAAGCACATAAGGCGAGTAAACACATAGAGCGCAAGTACCAGCTGATACGAGAGATCGTAAAACGAGGAGAAGTAGTTGTTGCCATGATTGCATCAGAGGATAACCTGGCGGATCCATTCACTAAGGCCCTTCCAGCGAAAGCGTTTGATAGGCATGTGGAGGACATGGGGATCAGATGTATGGCAGTGTGATGAAAGCATAGTCTTTTAGTATAAGTGGGAGATTGTTGGGATGTATACTGAAAGCCTAGATCTTTTGTATGAACATTTTTATTTTGAAATAAGAATCACATGATCATTGTTTGCACTTTATATTTATTATATGTGTGCATATTGTCTAATACTTTACATTGTAGATAACATGGTGCTTGGTGTGGCACAGAAGATCATGTTATCAGTCCCTTGTAGAATATAAGTAGAGGCTCACAACCAAGATGGTTTTGGACAAACCATTGGCATGGTTGTAGTATAGCTTGGTATTGGTTTATCTTGAACATAGAGTTACACTAGTACACTTAGGTGTATTGAGCAGGATTGACATAGAGGTGATTCAATTTATTGCTGACTACATAATTGAATCGGACCTTGGATATTATGTTGTACATGATCTTAATCCCGATATAATAACAGGCACATGTACTTAGTATTTATTTCTTTGATTTACCAAAGGGTGAGATTTATATGGATTAAATCAAAATGCCCGGTAAGTTGGGAAATGATATTATTTACATGGTGTGCTGTTAATTATAGGAGGAAACTGTATCCTATATATTAGGTTGATGATTTCCCCTTGAGGAGCTCATAAGGTTCATCATGTAAACCCTGCAGGTTGACTTAGTCAACATGACGATAAGGTTGAGTGGTACTACTCGAAGAGTTAGATGTTAATTATTTGATGGTCAGTAAATCAATTAATTGATGGATATTTGATATCTTAAACACGGAGAGATGGATGTACAAATAATGTATGGCGCCCATATTAATTTATGGGGTTGGTGAGGTAATTCAATGATGAACCTTTAGTGGATTGGATCATCATTAGTGGATCGGACTTTATGTGAGCTTGATCCATGGGTGGCCAATACCCAACTCCTCCTCATAGTCCCTATCGTAGCCTAATATAAACCTCATGGATCCTAGATCCAATGATGGAAAACAAAACTCTAGATCTGACGGTGGAGATTAAATCTCTAGATCCGACGGTTGAGATTAAATCTCTAGATCCGACGGTTGAGATTAAATACCTAGATCCGACGATGGAGATTAAATCTCTCGATCCAACGGTTGAGATTAAATCTCTAGATCCGACGGTTGAGATTAAATCCCTAGATCCGAGGGTTGAGATTAAATCTCTAGAACCGACTGTTGAGATTAAATCTCTAGATCCGACGGTTGAGATTAAATCTCTAGATCTGATGTTTGAGATTAAATCCCTAGAACCAACGATGGAGATTAAAACAAGGCTTAAGCCTAACTTTATAAAAGGGGGCTTAAGGTGGGCGGCAAAAAGATGGTTTTTTGGAGATTAGGGTTTTTCCTATCATAAGCTTGGGCGGCAAGAAACCCTAGGGAGGTTAGGGTTTTGTTGGGCGGCTAGGGTTTGGTTGGGCGGCTAGGGTTTGGTTGGGCGACTAGGTTAGAGTGGGCGGCAACAATAGGTCTTCTTCCTAAGGTGTTGTCGGCTCCTATCTCTTTTCCCTCTACCTTGGTCGGCGCTCAACCTATTCCTCTTCTTCTCTTCTTTTCCTCTTGGCCAGCAGCACTAGGAACTAGGGATTGTTCCCTTGTTTGGTTCCTTGGTTGGCCATCTTGTTCTCTATTTTCTTGGGGTCGGCGGCATCAAGTCTTTGTGGCTTGGTGGTTGGCTCAAGCAAGAAGGGAAGGAGAGTTCTTCTTTCTTTTGATTGAAGAAGATCTAGGAAGCTTCAACTTGTGGAGGATCTTCGCCCACACGAAGTCTACAAGGAGGTTAGGACATACGATAGAAGATCGAGAGGTATAAAAGTTTTACAAGTTTTATTATTGATCTTTGCATGTTCTTATTAATATGATTGTATGTGTTGATTATACATGTCTACATCCATATGTATTTGTATAATCATGGACCCCAAAGATAAACACAAAAATCGGCGATCCGTCCGTCGTCTATTCTGCGGCTAACCGACTAGAAGAGTTTTGTTGCTTGAACAACTAGTTTGTTCAAGCGATCGCTCGAGTCGTTAGCACGACGACAAATTGGTTGAGCTTAGGAAACTCATCCCATCCGGATTAGTTTTCATTAGTGAAATTTTAATCCGGGGACATGGGAGCCAACGAGCCTCCGAGCATGCCATCAGATCCGAGCCGAGACTAAAACCTATTTTAATTTACATCCATCGATCCTATACTCTACGAGGGAGTGTACATGAAATCTAGATCGAAAGTAAAATAAAATAAAGAGCGGCTAAACAATGTCGTATTTAATTTACCAAAAACTAAATACTAGCCTCGTCAACCCAAAGGATTCAACAAAATATATATTTACATACATACAATCACATACACACATATGGCCATAATAGTCGGATCTTATGCCTGCAACCAAAGAGTTAAACTACGCATTTCCTACTATTATCTGGCACATATAATATATGAAAAAGTACATAAAAATTAACCGAATCATAAACACACCAAACTGGAAACCTTGGCTCTGATACCAATTGAAGGGTTTTGCTTATCGAGTCAGTGAGGGGAAACTTCGCTTCCCACTTCACCTCGGTAGCTTGTCCATGGTGTGTTGGTGCAATCGGCCCAGGTTGACTCGAGTTTGACTCGAGCAGTACCTTGATGGTATTTTGATGATAGACAAAACTCATGACATGGGATTGTCATGGGAAAGTCCAACATGGGGTTGGCATGGAAAATCCAAGCATGGAGCTTGGTGTGGAAGTCCAAGGGGGAAGCCTTGGCATGGGAAAGTCCAAAGCATTGCGAAGCCGTGTGCTTGGTGCTTGGCATGGGAAATCCAAAGCATTGCGAAGCCGTGCGCTTGGTGCTTGGTGCTTGGTGAGAAATGCATTGCGAAGTCGTGCGCTTGGTGCAGGTGGGAAGTCTTGAGGACTTGGTAAGTTCACTAGGCTCGGGGTCCTTGAGTCGGTGAAGGATGGCATTGCGAAGCCGTGCGCTTGGTGCATCCGAGGGACCGCTGGATGGGGAGCGAATGGAGTGAGCCCAAAGGGAAGCATACTTCTAGGGTATGAGACGCGAAAGATCGCGTTGCGAAGCCGTGCGCTTGGCGCATCCGAGGGACATAGGCCGAGGGAAGAGAGCTTCGGTGGGGAACTCCATGAGGGATGTGGACTTAGCCAAGTGGCTAAGACTGAGTGTCGGAGGCTCAAACAACTTGGTGTTTGAGGTTTGCCCGACAATGATCGTAGCATAGTGCTAGGTGCTAGTTCGGTACCGGGTCCAAGTCGACTAGGGTTTGGTGGTGTAAGGCGCATTTTGGTGCTTGGCATTGCCATGGGTATGGATCGGCAATGATCGATCGATGCAATGATCGACTACCGTGGGATGGCAGTCGACTGATGGAAGTGTCGGGAGCATAGAACACTCCGTAGGCGACTGGGCAGTCGACTACTAGGTCACCAGTCGACTGCCATCCCCTGGCAGTCGACTGGTAGGAGATCCGTTGGAACTTGTCCGACATGGATCTGGCCATTGTGAGACAACGGGCACAGGGGAAGTCGACTGGGGCCTTTTGGCAGTCGACTGATGGGCACGAAAACAGCTTGATGCAGGTTATAAATGGAGCTCGAGTTGGAGGATTTTGCCAAGATTTTTGTGAAGCTATTGGAGGGGAATTGCTGCTACATTCCAGTCCTTCAAGAGCCAATCAAAGCAAGCAACAAGCAAAGAGTTCAAAGCAAGCGTTATAAAGTGTTCTTTACGTGTATTTCGTATTTGTCTTTGTATTGCTAGTATTTCATTACTTAGTGTAATTGCTTGTGAGAGGTTTCTCCACCTCCGACGTGTAGTCGAAAAGGAGTGTTATAGTTAGTGTCGTGCACATAACTAGAGCTCGGTGAGCTCGCCCGTGGAGTAGGAACCATCCGGTTCCGAACCACGTATATCTTGTGTTGTGATTGTGTATTGTTGTTAGTTTCATTATTATTGTTATTCCGGTGCGCTAACGACAATTGTAGACAACCAACGCAAGAAGAACGAGCGAATTACGACATCCAACGAACGAGGGCTATTAACCCCCCTCTATCCGGCCATTCGATCCCCTACAAGTGGTATCAGAGCCGACGTCGCTCTTCAAGGACTAACTGCCGCGAGAGCACTAAAAATGGCCGGCTTCATCCTTCCACCGAAATTCGATGGAGATTTTGCTTGGTGGAGGAAACGGATGGAGGTATATCTCAAAACCAATTTTGATTATATGATTATTGTAGAAAATGGTTGTGAGATGCCTAGGGATAAAAACAACAAGCCCATTGAGAAGTCAAGGTGGACCCAAGACCAAATTAAGAACTTCAAGACAAATCTCGAGGTAATCAAGTTGATTAGTGATTTGTTACCTAACACTATTTGGTCTAGATTGGGTGATTATAGGGATGCAAGGGAATTATGGAATAAGGTAATGATATTCCAAGAAAATTCCCAATCGGCACAAATAGAGGAGAATGCCGAAGAAGAAAGCCAATCCACATTTGAAGATGTTGATGACTTGGTGGAGACCTCCACCTCTAGCGTTGAGGGGGAGGAAAGGATTTCAATTCCGGAGCAAGATCAAAATGAAGCTTCTACCTCCGGAAGAAGTGAAGAGGCCTCCACCACCTCCCTAGGTAACTCAAGTGTTGTAATTTTAAATAAAAATCACATAATATGCTTTGAGTGTAGGGAGAAAGGGCACTACAAGAGCAAATGCCCTAAATTGGCTAAGAAGAAGGCATCGACACCAAAAGTCAACCCAAAGTCAAAGGATGCCGGTGTTCCCAAAATCAAGAGCAAAGAGCACATTATGTGCTTTAAATGCAATCAAAAGGGACATTACCGAAGCCAATGCCCTAGGGGGAGGAAGAAAGGGCAAGAAGGTGTAATTCATGTAGGGGGAGCTTCCCAAGCTAACCCTAAGGTAAATTTATTTAATGCACTTTCAATTCCTAAAGTCAAAAAGCATGCTAAAAACTATTTTAGTTCTCTTGCAATTATAAATGAAAAGCATGCTAGGAGAAATAATAAGGTTTATTGCTTAGGTGCTAAGCATGTTCATATGGCTAAAAACAAACCTAGGACTCATAATTCTAGAAATATTTTACCAAAGGAGTCCATTAGGAGAATAGAAGAAAACTTGGGTGTTAATCCCAAGAAATCTAGGCATATGCCTAAAAGGAAAAACAATTCCCCTAAACCTAATGAAAATTCAATATTGGGAAAATTAGAGCGAGAAAACCAAGTCTTGAGGTCAAGGCTTGAGAGAATGGAGAAAACCCTTAGAATCATAGAAGACTCAATTCTAGGGTCAAATGCCCAAAAGTCAAGACCTAAGGTTCAAAAACGGTCTAAGGGCAAGGAAGGTTTGGGTCACAAAC
Source organism: Wurfbainia villosa (assembly GCA_025175895.1). Lineage (NCBI taxonomy): Eukaryota > Viridiplantae > Streptophyta > Magnoliopsida > Zingiberales > Zingiberaceae > Wurfbainia > Wurfbainia villosa. The sequence goes on along the minus strand of CM045992.1, from coordinate 26,904,551 downwards.
CTAAGCCCAAGAAGACTTATCATAATGTTCCATTTGATTATAGAACAATTTCTAGGTCTAGGAAAACAAAGGCTAATAGGGAAGTCATCCCTAAGTCTAGCCATGGTATGTGCTTAGTGGCTAAGGACTTAAGGAAAGTCAAGAAAGCCACTAAGGAGGTCAATGGAGGAGTCACCTCTAGAGTTGACCCAAGTAAGACCCATTTGACTAAGGCTTCAAAGCCAAAAAGGGTCATTAGGAAGGTATCTAGGGAAGTTATCCCTAGAGAATACCTTGTTAACCCAAGGAGCTCCAATAGATATTGGGTTCCTAAGAGTGTGATTGATTCACGCTAAATGGGTTAGGGTGTGTCAACCCTAAGTGGATGTGTAGTTAACCTAACCATAGTAGAGTTGACACATTAGGATGTGCCAATATGCTTGAGAAGTTAAAAATGATTTAAATTGGCACAATTAGGTCATAGAGGTCATGGTGTGCCATTTTGGGTTTTTGGCACACTAGGGAAATGAATGACATTAAGGCAAAATTGGATTAATCCTTAGAAATGGCAAATTGATTTTAACACTTAGGTATTCTATACCTTAGTATATTTTAGTTGCCATGATTTTTTTGCCTTGCCATGTCATGACATCATTCTCATTTCCATCTATAAAAATGTCATGATCATGTTTAGATTTATGTTTAGATGTCATGTATGCTTAAATTTCATTCACATGCCATGACATCATGATTTTGGCATATGTTTTTATCTATATCATATTTATGCCATAATCTTATCATGCATAAATTAAAATGAAATTAAGGACTATGGCATAAATTTGAAAGGAATCAAATAATGATTGCCTAGAAATATGCATGAGAACATAAACAAAACAAACCCACATCTCACAAAAAGTTGACTTGTATGTGTTTTACACATCTAGATATTGGTGATATGTTTAGGAAAAAGAAAATAAAGGTGTGAAAAACATTTTGAAAACATTTTGAAAAACTTTGGTGAAGCCTATCTTTTGATAGCTATCACCATTGAATGGGATGATACAAAGAGGGCTCTTTATTGAAGCTTTTCTAAACTTTTGAACTTTGTATCAAACTCCTAGTTTAATGGGTAAAATAATTTTCCAATATTTTTCACCCATAATGATTGTGATAAGTAATATACATACCAAATTTCAAGATTTATCTACTTATGTATATTTACTTATGAATTTCGGAATGTCATTTCTGAAATGTTGAAAACTGCAAATGCAGTTATCAGTCGACTGCCATGGACTGGCAGTCGACTGATGAAGGTGGCAGCCGACTGATTTCTGATTTCAGTCGACTGCCCAAGCTGATTTCGGGTAAATCTTGATGGTTAGGCCCATGTTCAATTAGGTTAAGGTCCCCTAATCACTCCTAACCCTAGGACATGCTTGGGAGAGCATAAAAGAGGGTGGAAATCCATTGGATATGGATTAGGAGTTGGGTTGAGGGTGAGTATCAACTTTAAGGTGGAAGAGAGTTCATTGTTGAACTTTGCCTTAATTTTGATTTGGTTAATGTTCCTATTGGCTTAGAGACTCTCCAAGGACATTGTTGGTGCAATGGTCAAGGGGGAGCAAGCCTCTAGGGGGAGGTATCCATCATGGGAAGATGGATGTGTATTTCCTCATGGGAGGAAATTGGGTTGCCTCTCTTTAAGTGATATGGGATCACTAGAAAGATTGTAGGCATGTGTTCCTCCAAGGGAGAGATTGTAAGATCTCATTGGGATATGAGACATTCATACCCTTGGGGAGGACCTTTTTGATGTAATGTCAAAAAGGGGAAGAAGTTACCAAGTTACCAATTAGGGGTTCGTTGGAATTCTCATTGGGATATGAGAATTGCCAATATGGGAGAATTGGTAGACTTGAGATGGTAGTTTTGTCAATCATCAAAAAGGGGGAGATTGTTGGTGCAATCGGCCCAGGTTGACTCGAGTTTGACTCGAGCAGTACCTTGATGGTATTTTGATGTTAGACAAAACTCATGACATGGGATTGTCATGGGAAAGTGCAACATGGGGTTGGCATGGAAAATACAAGCATGGAGCTTGGTGTGGAAGTCCAAGGGGGAAGCCTTGGCATGGGAAAGTCCAAAGCATTGCGAAGCCGTGCGCTTGGTGCTTGGCATGGGAAATCCAAAGCATTGCAAAGTTGTGCGCTTGGTGCTTGGTGAGAAATGCATTGCGAAGCCGTGCGCTTGGTGCATGTGGGAAGTCTTGAGGACTTGGTAAGTTCACTAGACTCGGGGTCCTTGAGTCGGTGAAGGATGACATTGCGAAGCCATGCGCTTGGTGCATCCGAGGGACCGCTGGACGGGGAGCGAATGGAGTGAGCCCAAAGGGAAGCATACTTCTAGGGTATGAGATGCGAAGGATGGCATTGCGAAGTCGTGCGCTTGGCGCATCCGAGGGACGTAGGCCGAGGGAAGAGAGCTTCGGTGGGGAACTCCATGAGGGATGTGGACTTAGCCAAGTGGCTAAGACTGAATGTCGGAGGCTCAAACAACTTGGTGTTTGAGTGCTCGATCGGGTCCAAGTCGACTAGGTTCGACCGGTGTAAGGTCATTTGGTGCATTTAGGCGGCCGATCGCCATGGATCGGCAATGATCGATAATGACAGAGTCGCCGCCATGGGATGGCAATGATCGATGGAAGTGTCGAGCACGAACGCCCGTAGGCGATCGGGCGATCGACTACTAGGTCACCGATCGCGCCCTAGCGATCGTAGTAGGAGATCTGTTGGAACTTGTCCGACGTGGATCTGGCCGTTGTGAGACAACGGACACATGGGTAGTCGACTGGGGCCTTTTGGCAGTCGACTGATGGGCGCGAAAACAGCTTGATGCAGGTTATAAATGGAGCTCGAGTTGGAGGATTTCGCCAAGATTTTTGTGAAGCTATTGGAGGGGAATTGCTGCTGCATTCCAGTCCTTCAAGAGCCAATCAAAGCAAGCAACAAGCAAAGGGTTCAAAGCAAGCGTTGTAAAGTGTTCTTTACGTGTATTTCGTATTTGTCTTTGTATTGCTTATATTTCATTACTTAGTGTAATTGCTTGTGAGAGGTTTCTCCACCTTCGACGTGTAGTCGAAAAGGAGTGTTATAGTTAGTGCCGTGCGCATAACTAGAGCTCGGTGAGCTCGCCCGTGGAGTAGTAACCATCCGGTTACGAACCACGTATATCTTGTGTTGTGATTGTGTATTGTTGTTAGTTTCATTATTATTGTTATTCCGCTGCGCTAACGACAATCGTAGACAACCAACGCAAGAAGAACGAGCGAATTACGACATCCAACGAACGAGGGCTATTCACCCCCCTCTAGCTGGCCATTCGATCCCCTACATGGTGATCCCTTCGATGTCCCCGGATTAAAAAAAAAATTTAATCCTAGACAAAAGGGTTTGCTAAAACCACCAAGTCATCGTCGTGCTATTTGTTTAGTGCGGTCACTTGAACAAACTTGTTGTTCAAGCGACCATCCTCTATTCTACGAGTAGCCACGGAATAGACGATGTCCAGATCGCTGATTTTCGTGTTTATGCTCAGGATCCAAGTATTATTTAGCCATTTATAGATTTATAACATGCTTATAATTGAAAAACAAAAACAAGCAACAAACAAAAGAAGAAAGTAGAATAGGTATACCTCTCGATCTTCTAATGTATGACCTTCCTCCTTTTAGACATCGTGTGGGCGACGATCTACCAAAAGTCGAAGCTCGTAGATCGCAAATCTTCCTTCCTTGCTCTTCCAAATCAAGAGGAAGAGTAGAAACAAGCTTTTTCTCCTCCCTAAAACCAACCAACAAGGAGCATATAATCTCCTTGTCGTCGACCAACTAGAAGGTAGAGAAGATGATGGAAAACAATCAAGACACCAAGGGAAACCCTATATCTTGTTTCCACCACCTAAGGAGAGGGAGAAGGAAGCCTTTGGGTGCCTAGCAAGGGATGGGAAGGGGCTAGAAACCAATCTGGATGCCGGCCACAAGAGGAGGAAGAAGAAACAATCACCTTTCTTATTTGGTGCCGCCCTAGCTTCCAAACCCTAACCCTAATCCTATCTCAACTAGGATTCCTCTCCCTTGCCGCCCAAAACCCTAGCTCTCTTGATTATCATCCACGCCAACTCCCATGGGCTCTTTTAATAGAGTTAGGGATAAGTCATGAATTAATCTCCTCCATTGGTTCTAGGGATTTAATCTCAACCGTCGAATCTAGAGATTTAATCTCAACCGTCGGATCTTAGAGATTTAATCTCTACCTATGGATCTTAGAGTTTTGTTTCTATCCATTGGATCTAAGCATCATGAGGTGTTAATAGGGTACATTAGGGACCATGAGGAGGAGTTGGGTCTTGGCCACCCATGGATCAAGCCATCATAAAGTCCGATCCACTAATGATGATCCAATCCACTAAAGGTTCATCATTGATCTACCTCACCAACCCCCATATGATAATATGGGCTCCATATATTATTTGTACATTTTCTCCCCATGTTTAAGATCTCGAATGTCAATCGATTAATTAATTTACTGACCATTAATTAATCAACATCTAAATCCATGAGTAGTACCACTCAACCTTTTCATCATGCCGGACCAAGTCCACCTGTAGGGTTTACATGATGAACCTTATAAGCAACTCAAGGGGACATCATCATCCTAATATATAGGACATGGTTTTCTCCTATAATCAATGGCACACCATATAAATAATATCATCTTCCAACTTACCGAGCCTATCGATTTAATCTATAAATCTCGCCCATTCGTAAATCAAAGAGATGAGTACTAAGTATATGTGCCCGTTATTATATCGGGATTAAGAGCATGTACTAAATAATATTTGAGGTCCGATTCGATTATGTAGTCAGCAATAAATCGAATCACCTTTGAGTCGGTCCTGCTCAATACACACAAAGTGCACTAGTGTGATTCTATGGTCAAGACAAACCAATACCAAATCACACTACAACCATTCCGATGGTTTGTCCAAAGTCATCTCGGTTGTGAGCCATTACTTATACTTTTCAAGGGGCCGATAACATGGTCTCCTGTGTGACACCACACACCATGTTTTCTATAATGTAAAGTATTAGACAATATTCCATAACCATAAAAATATGCAAACAATGATCATGTGATTCTTATTCCAAAATAAAGATGTTCATACAAAAGATAGACTTTTCAGTATACATCCCTACACAGGTATCCCCATCGCTGCGTCACATACACTGACTACATGGTTCAGTAGAGGGCCAGGTGGACTGCGGTGGGCATATGACCATTTCAGGGAGCACCGGCCGAGGAAGTCATGGGTCAGGATAGTATGGCAGAAGGACAGTCAGGCAAGCCACCGGTTCACACTTTGGCTGTTGGAGAACGAGAGATTACCTACCAGAGATCGACAGAGCTACCTAGAGGACAAGCGATGTGCCTTTAGCCCGCTGGAAAAGGAGACGCAGGCTCATGTATTTTTTAGATGTCAACCCATTAGATAGTTGTGGGGATGGGTGAGGGGGTGGCTACAGATGAGATCAGAGATGAGCACATACAAACGTGTGTTGTGCATCTTCAGACTTCATTATCGGAGGGACTCATTCTGGATGAGAGCATGACACCTAGCCCTAGGAGCGATAGTTCACTATGTTTGGAGGGCTAGGAATGAGATTCGATTTGAGGATACCTGTTTTGATGCGGACCGGATCCTTAGGAGGATACAGATTCATGTATATAGAGCTCTTGATGTGTCCCATGTAAGCAGGTAAAAAAAAAAGACAGCGAACCCTCCTTTCACCCTTTTGGAAAAAAAAAGACGGTGAGCCCTCCTTTTAGCCTTTTAGAAAAAGAAAACATGTACAATTTGGTTTCTTTTGAGTATTTTGATGTTGAATAGATCCGCCAAAAAGATCTATCTAGTCCCCAGCAAACGGCTCATGGTAAAGACTCGTTAAATCCGTTTAGGGCTAAGGCTTTGCCTAAAAGCCATACAGGTGAATAGGCCAACCGGGAATGGTCTATCTAGTCTGCAGCAAACGGCTCACGGTAAAGACATACCAAATCCATTTTTGGCTGGGGCTTGGCCAATAAGCCCTTAGGGTGAATAGATCCACCGAAATGATCTATCTAGTCCACAGCAAATGGCTCGCCGTAAAGATGCCGCAAATTCGTTGATAGCTGACCACTTGCTAAAAGTGGGTACACGACACTGGAGAGGACACAGGCAGAGGATGGAGGACTTTTGATACTGACATGATGGGAGGATTGACTCTGAGGACGGCTAAGCTCACATAACATATTCTGGTGGGCATGTGATGTAGGGGTCACACTAGTGAGGGGTGTGCTCTGGTACATATGAGGAGAGGATTTGTCTTAGGATACGGTCATGTTTCCATCTCCCGCAGCCTGGTGGAAGAGGGAGGACTGACCGTAGTATACAGGAGGGTCTGTCACAGAGAGTGTGATGGTACTTAGGAGAGCACATGTACGTTCTACCTTGGATGCCTACTCAGATCAGACATTTCATCAGATATGACATGTGTAGAGTCCTTGGGTCTTGTATGATTGTGTTGTTTTGATGATATATATATTTTACCTTCATCAAAAAAAAAAGAGGAAAAGAGTTAGGTAGCTTGAACAACAAGTTTGTTGAAGCGACCACTCTAATCGAATAGCACGATGATGGATTGGTTGCTTGGGTAATCCGTCTTTGCCAAGGATTAATTTTTTTAATCCTGGGACGTAGATAGGATCGTCATGCACAAGCGACCAAGTTGAAGGGGGAGCGAAGCAATTCCTTTCAAGTGGTATCAGAGCCATGGTTTCTGGTTTTTTGTGTTTAAGATTCGGTTACTTTTATGCAATTATCGTATATTATGTGTGCTAGATAATAGTAGGATGTGTTTAGGCTAACTTTTTGGTTGCAGGCATAAGATCCAACTATTATGGCCATATGTGTGTGTATGTGATTGTATGTGTGTAATTGTAATATTATTTGAATCCTCGGGGTTGACGAGGCTAGTATTTAATTTTTGTAATTAAGTACGACATTGTTTAGCCACTCTTTTATTTTAGTTTACTTTCGATCTAGATTTCATAGACACTCCTTTGTGGAGTATATGATCGATGGATGTAAATTAAAATAATTATTCTCGGCTTGGATCTCCAGATGGCTTGTACATGGTGTATGGAGGAGCGGACGAGATGACGACACGACAGGAGGCATATTGGAAAATGAAAGCCATAATAGTTGGAAAATATTTTTTTCCATATTTATTGCTTCTTGTTTGATATGCATGTTGTGTGCTTGGAAAATTCCTCATTTTAAATTACTAAGTGGGAGAGGGATATTTTTTTAAATTCCCATGGCCTCCATTACAATTTGACATGTGATGCAAACAAACTTGCGCGTCGGCTCTTAGTGCCTTCTCCCCATCGGATGAGTTTGTTTTGTGGATCACTAGGTCACTTATGGCAATAGAAAATTATTTAGGAGTGTGTGTACTTCCCCATCGGAAGGCAAATAATCCGAGATAATTGCCTTGGTATCAAGTAATGGTGAACACTTATATGCAAATAAAAGTAACCTCTCCATCGGAGTCACTGCTTTTATTTGTAAGGCCGAAGAGGAACCAACTATTAATTTTATTTGTCAAAAAGTAAGGTTGATAGGATAATAAAATTAATGGGTAAAACCTCCTCTTACAAATGTAGAATTCGTATACGTCCACACTATCGTGGCATACGATATTCTCAATATTTTGAGGTGTTAGTTGATTTTAAAATTTATTGTTTGAGGAATCAATAAATTTTTGAAATCTAATGTTTTGATCTATGTGATTCTTAGGCTTTTCAAAAATGACTTTCAACCCACTTGCTGTGATACTAAAGGAAAATAAACTTACTAGACCTAACTATGTGGATTGGAAAAGGAATCTAGCTATAGTCTTGACTGCCGAGGAGTACAAGTATGTACTTCTCAAAGAGTGTCCTCCTAAGTCTACAGATGATTCTGGGGAAAAAGAGAAAGATAGTTATAAGAAGTGGATCAAGGCTGATGAGATAGCATTGTGTTACATTTTGGCTTTTATGTCAAATGTGTTGCAACATCAGCGTCAGGCCATATCTACTGCTTATGACATGATGCTCAATCTCAAGGAACTTTTCGAACACCATAATCGGACTACTAGGCAGGAAGCCATGAGGAACTTGATGATGACCACCATAGTTGAGGGAACACCCGTGAGGGATCATGTTCTCAAGATGGTGGCTCACTTGAATGAGCTAGAAGTCCTTGGAGCTGAGATCGATGGGGAAACCCATGTCGATATCATTCTCCAATCTCTACCCAAGAGTTTTGAGCAGTTCCGCCTAAACTACAACATGAATAAGAGGTTGTATTCATTGGCGGAGCTTCCGTGAGAACCGAAGCGGAGGAGTGTCGTGCTCAGCCATGGTTGCTCAAAAGGTTTCACTCAGTGCTGCTCTGTAATGGGTCAAAGGAAAGAAGAAGAAGAAACAAGATGGAGCAAAGGTGGTGGGAGGATCTCAGGGAGGAGTGAAGAAGTCGAAAGACAAGTGCTTCACTTGCAAGCAGACTGGACATTAGAAGAAGGGCTGCCCCTAACGGAAGAAGAACAAAGGTATATCTTTTGGTTTAGTCATTGAAACATGTTTAGCGGTGTTATCTATCAGTACCTGGTGTGTAGATACAGGAGCCACTAATCATGTATGCAATTCTTTGCAGGGGTTCCAGGAAACCAAACGACTAGATGAGCGGGAGATTACCGTCTACATGAGCAATGCTACAAAGGTGGCGGCTATTGCAGTGAAAGATGTTTATTTATCTTTTGATAGGAATAAAACTTTGGTTCTGACAAATTGCCTTTATGTACCTTCATTTAGAAAGAATTTAATTTCAGTTTCTAAATTATTTTTGGATAGATATTCTATTTCTTTTAATGTTAGAGTTGTTATAAAAAGGAATAGAGAGATTATCTGTTCTGGTACATTAGTAGGAAATTTGCACACTCTTGAACCAAAAGCTCCCACGATACAAATAGAAGTAAATAACTCATCTTCTAATTCTAATAAGAGAAAAGAACCTTCGAAAATGAACCAAACATATCTTTGGCATCTAAGGTTAGGTCATATTAACCTGAGTAGAATTCAAAGGTTGATAGCTGATGGACCTTTGGGTTCATTAGCGGTGGAATATTTCCCAACCTGCGAATCTTGCTTGGAAGGTAAGATGACCAAGAGGCCTTTTAAAGCCAAGGGGTATAGAGCCAAAGATGTGTTGAAATTGGTTCATTCTGATTTGTGTGGTCCTATGTCTATCCAGGCTAGAGGTGGTTTTGAATATTTTGTCTCTTTTATAGACGATTATTCAAGATATGGATACATTTACTTGATGCGCCGCAAGTATGAATGTTTTGACAGGTTCAAAGAATTCAAGGCTGATGTGGAGAAACATCATGGTAAAAGTATCAAGACACTACGATCTGATTGTGGTGGTGAGTACCTCTTGGGAGAGTTTAGGAATTACTTATCAGACGCTGGGATTCAATCCCAATTGTCTTCACTTGGTACACCCCAGCAAAATGGTGTAGCGGAGGGAAGGAATATGACTCTTATGGAGATGGTTAGATCGATGATGAGTTATTCTGTGTTACCAGATTCATTCTGGGGTAATGCTCTGGATACAACAGTGTATATTCTGAACATGGTACCATTTAAATCAGTGCCTTCTACTCCCACAAAATTATGGACTGGGCGAAAGCCTAGTCTGAGACATATTTGGATTTGGGGGAGTCCAGCACATGTGCCGAAGGCAGATGCTGGTAAGTTGGAACCTCATACAAAAGTGCTCTTGTTCGTAGGCTATCCTAGAGGAACGAAAGGTGGTTTGTTCTATAGTCCTAGAGATTAGAGGGTGATCATTAGCATGACCACCAGTTTTTAGAGGAAGACTATGTGATGAACCACAAGCCCATGAGCAAGATTATTCTTGAGTAATTGAGAGGGGAAGTCACTACTTCAGTACCACCGGTACAAGCGGATATACGACAAGTAACTGCACCGCATGTCACAGAGGATACATAGGTGATACCTTGTCATAGTGGGAGGGTTGTTAGACAACCTGATAGATTTATGTTCTTTGGAGAATCTTCTGATTTGGTCCCTGGCGAACATAAACCTGATCCCTGGACATATGATGAGGCAATCCAAGATAAATATGCAGTATCTTGGCAAAGTGCAATGAATTCTGAAATAGAATTTATGGATTCAAATCAAGTCTGGGAGCTAGTAGAACCACCCAATGGTGTAAAACCATTGGATGCAACTGGATCTACAAAAGAAAGAGAGGAATAGACGAGAAGGTTGAGACCTTCAAAGCATGGCTTGTTACGAAAGGGTATACTTAGAAAGAGGGTATCGATTATGAGGAGAGCTTTTCGCCAGTAACCATGCTTAAGTCTATTCGGATTCTCTTATCTATTGCTGCTCATATGGATTATGAGGTGTGACAGATGGATGTCAAGACAGCTTTCCTTAATGGAAGTCTTGAGGAAAAGATCTATATGGAGTTACTAGAGGGATTCATTGCAAAGGGAAAAAAGCATCTTGTGTGCAAGCTTAATCGATCCATTTATGGATTGAAACAAGCTTCAAGGTCTTGGAACATCCGCTTGGATGTGGTAATCCAGTCTTTTAGATTTATTCAAAGTCCGGATGAGTCTTGTGTATACAAGAGATGTGACGGAAATGTAGTGGTATTTCTTGTACTATACGTAGATGATATTTTGTTAATTGGTAACAATGTCAAAGTGTTATCAGACGTAAGGGTATGGTTGTCCAAGCAATTTGATATGAAGGACTTGGGAGAAGTGGGACACATCCTTGGGATCAAGGTTATAAGGGATCGCAAGAAAAAGATGTTGTGTTTATCTCAAGCTTCATACATAGACACTATTTTGGCTCGTTTTAGCATGCAGAACTCCAAGAAAGTTTTTCTACCTTTTTGGCATGGAGTACCTTTATCTAAAGAGATGTGTTCTAGAACATCAAAGGAGATAGAGGAGATGAAGGCGGTTCCTTTTTCTTCGGTGGTAGGAAGCCTCATGATGCTATGTTATGTACGAGGTCGGATATTTGCTTTGTCGTGGGCATGGTTAGCATATATCAGAGTAATCCAGGACAGGGACATTGGACTGCAGTAAAGTATATATTGAAGTACCTGAGAAGGACTAGGGATTATATGCTGGTATATCAGGCAGATCAATTACTCCCTGTGGGTTACACAGATTCTGACTTCCAATCAGATAGGGATAACAGTAAGTCTACCTCGGGTTTTGGGTTTTACTTTGGGAGGTGGAGCCATTATATGGAAGAGTGTCAAGCAGAAATGCGTGGCAGACTCCACCATGGAAGCTGAGTATGTGGCAGCCTCTGAGGCATCCAAAGAAGCTGTATGGCTCAGGAACTTCTTGATGGACTTGGATGTGATTCCTAGTTTGCCCAGAACTATCATAATTTATTGTGATAACAGTGGTGCAGTTGCAAACTCGAAGGAACCACGAGCCCATAAGGTAAGTAAACACATAGAGCGCAAGTTCCACTTGATACGAGAGATCGTAAGGCGAGGAGAAGTTGTTGTTGCCAAGATTGCATCAGAGGATAACCTGACAGATCCTTTCACTAGGGCCCTTCAAGCGAGAGCTTTTGATAGGCATGTGGAGGAAATGGGAATCAGATGTATGACACTCTGATGGCAGCATAGTCTTTTAGTATAAGTGAGAGATTGTTGGGATGTATACTGAAAGCCTAGGCTTTGTTTAAACATCTTTATTTTTGAAATTAGAATCACATTATCATTGTTTGTATATTTATAGTTATGCATATTGTCAGATACATTACATTGTAGATAACATGGTGTGCGGTGTCACACAGAAGATCATGTTATCAGTTCTTTGTGGAGTATAAGTAGAGGCTCACAACCAAGAAGGTTTTGGACAAACCATTGGTATGGTTGTAGTGTAATTTGGTATTAGTTTATCTTGACCATAGAATTATACTAGTACACTTTGTGTGTATTGAGAAGGACCGACCTAGAGGTGATTCAATTTATTGCTGATTACATAATTGAATCAGACATCGGATATTATGGTGTATATGCTCTTAATCCTGATATAATAATGGATACATGTACTTAATATTTATTTCTTTGATTTACTAATGGGCGGGATTTATGGATTAAATCGATAGGCTCGGTAAGTTGGGAAATGATATTATTTACATGGTGTGCCATTGATTATAGGAGGAAATCCTATCCTATATATTAGGATGATGATGTCCCCTTAAGGAGCTCATAAGGATCATCATGTAAATCCTGTAGGTGGACTTGGTCCTGCATGATGATAAGGTTGAGTGGTACTACTCATGGAGTTAGATGTTGATTAATTAATTATCAGTAAATTAATTAATTAACGGACATTCGATATCATAAACATGGGGAGACATTTGTATAATTAATATATGGAGTCCATATTTATTTTTAGGGGTTGGTAAGGTAGATCAATGATAATCCTCTAGTGGAATGGATTATCATTAATGGATCAGATTTTATGTGGGTCGGATCCATTGGGTGGCAAAGATCCAACTCCTTCTCATGGTCCCTATTGTAGCCTATTAAAACCCTCAAGAAGCCTAGTGATGTGCACGGTCATGACCTTAAATCCCGCGACGGAGATCGTCAAAGACTCAAAGTGTGCGCTCACACTCAATGCCTGCAAATGCACGGATATCGTCAAGTAATAATAGATTATCAATCCCACAAGACTGGGATTCAAGTACCAATACGCTAAGTGGTTGCCATTGTTCGGACAGAATCTTAGAGAGAGTCGGTTGGTGAGGACTATCGGAGGACCCTACTCAGTGTGGTGTCACACAGAGGAGGAAAAGAGTGTGTCGGGGTGTTAAAAAGGTGATTCTAGTACTTCAGTTTCGCTTGTGTACCATATAACAATGTTGTCAATTAGCGTTGTCTAAATTTCTACCTACGGTTTTGGGGAAGGGACATCATACACTCTCCCGCAGAGTCGCTGCATTCACCGGGAGCTATCCTCACCCAAAAGGATGGGATAGAGGGTACGAGTATGCCAAATCAATCCTTGTGGTGGACCGTTTCCGATTCCACCGCTTCCTTCTCCCTGCAGTTACCGGAGGTCAGGTTTACCCCTAGGTTCCTTGATCAAACCTCCTAAATATAGATTGCGAGGGCTGTCACCACCTCGTATCTCCTAAGCACAGCGGAAAGAAAGCCAAATTCACGAAAGTATAATAGAGAACAACTACCAACTGTCAATATCAAACTTTTGGCCAGAATTTAATATGAACCAACATTGTATATGAACTCAAGATGCTCCCTAATCCTAGAATCAAAAGTACTACTCCATAAATACGAAGGAAGAATCACAAAACATGTTTAAGTTCAAATACAATAGAGATAAAGCACAGAAATAGAGATATACAATGCGTTGTGATATTCTCTCCGGCGTTGTATTGCAAGTTGTGGACCTCCAACGGCGTTCCTCCTCCCTACTGCGAGTTACTGAAGCTTTTTAGGGCTTCGTTGTGCCGTCCTAGCAATCGTGCCTCCCCCAGGATTTGGGCGGAGCCATCCTTATATAGATGTCGCCTCGGACAGCTGCGAAATCAGGAAAAAACCCTAGTCGTGCAAATCTATCGGGCCGCCACACGACCATGTGTTTCCACACGGCCAGGCCATGTGCGGCCTTGGTGTGCTGATCTTCGCCCATCGAACATGGCAGTGTGAATCCACACACCCTGCCCGTGTCCCACTCTGCGTATAGCATGAAATGTCCTTCTTTCACTCCGAAAACGCATCTTTTCCGCCCGAAAATGCATCTTTTCTGCCCTCCGAACTAGAAAATAGGAAATGCATGCAAAAACAGATTAACATATGCATGAAACTAACATAAAATGTAATAAGTTGTGAGCAAAAACTACTCCTAAAACCCTATATGTTTTGCTCACATCACTTCCCCCAGACTTAAATCTTGCTTGTCCTCAAGCAAACATCAGTGCCATAAAATTTTAAAAAGATATTTTTCCATAATGAGCATGCTAACTAAATTTATCAGGTAGTATTTGCAATCAAAGCAAAACAGATACGTTCTAAAAATTCACTAAGTTAGCTCCTCGTGCTCGTGCTAGGCGAATCATTCTTAGGGGATGCCTGTTCCATGGTGAGTTAAGTCGTCACCCCATAGGTTTCCTAAGGTTTTTGGTGTTGGGAATTCTTTATGCCAAATAGCATATGCACAACGGAAAAATTAGGATCCCTTCCTAGTGATCCTTGCGAAAGAAAACCTCGTACAAAATAAATTTCTCTAAAACCAAACCTATCTTATACGAGAGGATTACCTTTGTTGCGTGCCCTTGTTAATCCCGCTTTTCCTTTTGGTTTGTTGGATCTTTAGCACGTTCAAATGTCCGTGCCTCTATATGTATCCACACGAGCAAGCTCTTGTCTCACAAAAGAAACTAGAAGAGCTCTCCTTTCCTTTTTGCTAGAGAAGTCCCTAAAGGAGAGGGAGCTAGGGAAAAAGAGAAAGGAAGAAGAAGACTATTCTTCTTGCTAGCCTACACTCACAAAACCACACAACAAAGCTTCCACCAAGCTCTCAATCTTCACACAACCACCAAAAATTGCTTTGGCCGGCCACTCCATGGAGTCTTTAATAGGGTTGGAAAAACCCTTTCACCTCCTAACATTCAATGCAATCCATTGCATTGAGACACAATCAAACAAGGAGTTGGCTTCCTTGTTTGGCCGGCCACTTAAGGAGACAAAAACCACTTTGTCTCCTTCCACCTCATCTAGCTTAGGTGGCATGCTTATGTGGCATGCTTGTGTGGCATTCATGCATGTTGAATTAATCTTATTAATTCAATAAGCTTATGTTATCATATTGAATTAATCTCATTAAATCAATAAGGTAACATATTGAATTAATCTCATTAAATCAATAAGCTAAAATTCTCATTAAGCTTAAAGTCCAAAAACCATTTTGTACTTAAGCTTATTCCCAAATTATTCTAGTCAAACTAGAATTCACTAATTCTTCTAATCATCATGCTCTTTGTGTGTGACCCTATAGGCTCTCATAACGTTGGCAGTGGATCTAAACTCTTTTAGATACACAAGCAATGAGCGGCATCTAGCAATACATCATTGCTACCCAAGTTACGAAATAAGTCAAGATCCGACTAACCTTTCCGTGACTACTATAATGTATGACCGTGTCCTTCTATCCTTGATATCAGATTGACCAATGAGGCATAGACCATGTCATCCTCGATCAATCTATGTGTTTCTTGATCCCTGAGTAAACTAACTCAAACAAATGAGCTCAATATCTCATATTGACTCATTTGAGCATGGCCATGCGTTTTAGTAGTTCTACTCAATCAAGGGGCCCACCGATATCACTCTCGTCATATGAGAGGGATAGATCCCATCTACATCACTCACATCCCTCCGCATAATTTGTTATATACCCAGTAATCGCCTTTATGGTCCACCCTGTTACGGGTGACGTTTGACGATACCAAAGTACATAACTCCTTATGTAGGGAACCGTAGTGACTTCAGGTTCGAGGACTATTCATACCAATAGTCACATGAGAAAGTTTATGACACTCATATAACGATCCATGAAACTTTCTCATGGCGGGTCAGTTCAGTATATATTCTCTAATATATACCCATGTGTCAACTTGATATCATATATCCATGACTTGTGAGATCAAGTCATCAATCGACCTACATGCTAGTCTTTATGTATTAATATTGCCCTTGCATATTAATACTTGACTAGGAACATTTAGGAAAGTGTTCTCTACAGCCTCTCATAATCAATTCTGCCAATTGATGTGCTGTAGATAAGAACCTACTTTTCTAGGGCATTATTATATTTAATTTAGCTGACACAAGCAAGATGTAAATATAATAACCAATCCTTTGCCTTTATTGAATATGATACAAAATGTTCCCTTTTCAACCATCACATGATTGGCTCTAGGGCTATAACTAACAATCTCCCACTAGCACTAGTACCAATCACTATGATATCTAATACCTAGTGACCTAGTGTGACCATCATGCTTCCTCTGTGCCAAAGCCTTGGTCAATGGATCTGCGATGTTAGCTTCTGTCTTTACTCTGCATATCCTCACATCTCCTCTATCGATGATCTCTCGAATGAGATGGAAGCGCCGCAGTATGTGTTTGGTCCGCTGATGTGATCGAGGTTCCTTAGCCTGTGCAATAGCCCCATTGTTGTCACAATAGAGGTCTATTAGATCTGTAATGCTAGGAACTACCCCAAGTTCACTGATGAACTTGCGGAGCCAAACAGCCTCCTTTGCTGCATCAGACGCAGCAATATACTCGGCTTCTATTGTAGAATCAGCAACTGTGTCCTGCTTTGAACTCTTCTAGCTCACAGCTCCACCATTCAGGCAAAACATGTACCCCGATTGCGATCTATAGTCATCCTTGTCTGTTTGGAAGCTTGCATCACTGTAATCCTTTATAGCTAGCTCCTCATTGCCTCCAAATATCAGGAAATATTCTTTCGTTCTTCGTAAGTATTTAAGAATATTTTTGACTGCTATCCAGTGACTTTCACCTGGATCCGACTGGTACCTACTCGTCATGCTCAAAGCATACGAGACGTCAGGACAAGTACAAAGCATGGAGTACATGATAGACCCTATAGCAGATGCATAAGGGATCTTATCCAAGCGATCTCTCTCCTCCTTAGAAGAGGGACATTGAGTCTTCGAAAGACTCACACCATGTGATAAAGGCAGAAATCCTTTCTTGGAATTTGCATAGCAAAACGATTTAGCACTTTATCAATGTATGTACTCTGACTTAGGCCAAGTAATCTTTTAGATCTATCTCTATAGATCATGATGCCTAGAATATAGGCAGCTTCACCTAAGTCTTTCATCGAGAAACAATTCCCTAACCACATCTTCACAGACTGGAGTGAGGGAATATCATTTCCGATGAGAAGTATGTCATCTACATACAAGACAAGAAATACAACTGTGTTCTACTATTTCTCTTAGACACAAGGTTCATCTTCATTCTTGATGAAACCAAACTCCTTGATTGCATCATCAATCGAAGATTCCAGCTTGAGAGGCTTGCTTTAGTCCATAAATGGACCTTTGCGGTTTGCATACCTTTCCGTGATGCTTTGGATCTTCAAAACTCTCAGCCGTGTCATGTACACATCCTCGAGTAGCTTTCCATTCAGAAAAGCGGTTTTGACATCCATCTGCCAGATCTCATAATCGTGGTAGGCTGCAATAGCAAGTATGATCCGAATGGATTTAAGCATCGCAACTGGTGAAAAGGTTTCATCATAGTCAATACCATGAATTTGTTTGAATCCTTTAGCCACCAATCTACCTTTATAGGTATGCTTATTACCATCCATGTCAGTCTTTACTTTAAATACCCACTTACACCCAATGGGTTTTACCCCTTCAGGTGGATCAACCAAAGTCCATACTTGGTTAGTGTACATGGATTCCATTTCAGATCTCATGGCCTCTAGCCATTTCTCGGAATCTGGGCTCTTCATAGCTTCTTGATAGGATGTAGGCTCGTCAAGATCGACAAGCAATACGTCACCGTTGTCAGTCAAGAGAAAAGAATATCTCTCGGGTTGACGACGGATCCTATCAGATCTACGAAGAGGTTGGTCTACTTGAACAGGTGTTTGCTCCACAACTCTTTGGGCAACAATTTCCTCATCCACAACACTTTGTGGTTCCTGTTCATTTTCCATCGAAGCCTTAGTGTTATCGTCATCTTGAACTTCTTCAAGATGAATTTTACTCCCACTAGTTTTTCTAGAAATAAATTCTCTTTCTAGAAAGACAGCATTTCTGGCAACAAACTGTTGGTGCAGGGGCACTAGATAATCGAACCTGTGTTTTGATTATGCCAAAGACACAAAGTTAAGTTTACATCGTTATCTCACGAGCTAAATCAAGTGTGCAGAAAAGTGCTAAAGCTGGAGCTGAAGGCTAGCGACACCCGGAGGAAGCCGCGGTGGTCGGGCGACACTCGAGTGACTTCGGAGGGAGCCGAAGGAATCGAGTGGAAGGCCGGAAGCGAGAGCTTCTATCGAGGTAAGCTCGTGTGAGTGAGAGATTGTAAGGTCGTGTCCTCTTTACGGGGATGACCGTAGACGATGATCCGACTAAGACTTCTTGTGGAAGGTCTAGGTCGAGATCAGACGGTTAGAAACCGTCGCATTTACTGTTTTCCGAGCTAACCTCTTACTGCAGGGAAGTGGCGGCCGGCAATGATCGGACATTGGCGCCGATCGTTATCGCTTGGTGATGAGAGGCATCACGATCGTCATCATCGATCGATGGGAGTCATCACCGATCGATGGCGATGATTCACTTTGCGCTAGGTCAAAACGGATAACGTTTGACACGGCCACTTCGCGATAAAAATTTGGAAAAATTCATGATCCGTTCCAAAGAAATAGGAGACAAATTCAGAGGCTAAAGTCTATAAAAGGAGGGGAGGATTCATCTCCAAATTACATCAATTATTCATCAAGTGCTCCTACAACGCCAACGCTTCAACACTGTCATAACGCCGACGCGACGCCAAGTTTTGATCTTCTTCGTCGGCAGCAGATTCAAGTAATATTTTTGATATTATATTCTGTATTTTTATCTTCATAACGAGGTGAGGTAGGCTTGTTGCCTCATCCTCGTATATTCGGGTTTTGTAATCGTTGTCTCCTACCTCCAACGAGGAGGAGACGTTTTAGTGCTTTGCCCTTCGTACGCGGTCTAGGACCGATAGGGCCTTGGAGTAGCAACCGTTGGGTTGTGAACCAAGTAAAATAAACGTGTTCATTTATTTTCCGCTGTGCTTACTTTGCGTATCGAACGAACGAAAAAGAAAAGATTTACGATCGCTATTCACCCCCCCTCTAGCGACGCTTCTCAATCCAACACAAACACCTTGCCAAGTGTGGGATTGTAAAAGTAATATCCCTTAGTTTCCTTGGGATATCCTACAAAATAACACTTATCTGATTTGGGTCCTAGTTTATCTGAGACTTGACGTCTAACATAAGCTTCACAACCCCAAATCTTTATAAAAGACATTTTGGGACTCTTCCCAGTCCATATTGTATATGGTGTCTTTTCTACGGCTTTTGATGGGATGCGATTAAGTGTGAAAGCGGCTGTCTCTAGAGCTAGTCCCCAAAAGGAAGTAGGTAGATCAGTCTGGCTCATCATTGATCGTACCATATCTAATAGAGTACGATTTCTCCTCTCAGATACACCATTCCATTGTGGTGTTCCAGGGGGAGTGAGTTGGGATATTATCCCACACTCAGCCAGGTGATCACGAAACTCTTGACTAAGGTATTCACCACCTCGATCTGATCGAAGTAGCTTAATACGCTTACCAAGTTGGTTTTGTACTTCATTTTTGAATGCTTTGAACTTTTCAAAGGATTCTGACTTATGTCTCATTAAATATAAGTAGCCAAATCTACTCATATCATCAGTGAAAGTAATAAAGTACTTATAGCCTCCTCTGGCTTCGACATTGAAAGGGCCACATACATCAGTATGTATGAGTCCTAATAAGTCCGTCGCTCTCTCGCCATGTCCACTAAATGGGGTTTTAGTCATCTTTCCCAAAAGACAAGATTTGCATACCTCATATGATTCACAATCAAATGAGTCCAATTATCCATCTTTATGGAGTTGGGATATGCATTTTTCATTTATGTGACCTAGGCGACAGTGCCAGAGATATGTTTGGTTCAAATCATTCGATTTGAATCGTTTGGTATTTACGTTATAAATTGGGTTTTCTAAATCTAGAACATAGAGACCATTCATAAGTGGTGCATTACAATAGAACATTTCATTTAAATAAATGGAACAACATTTGTCCTTTATTATAAAAGAAAAGTTTTTCTTGTCTAAACAAGATACAGAAATTATGTTCTTTGTTAATGCAGGTACATAAAGGCACTCCTCTAGTTCTAAGATAAGCCCAGTGGGCAAAGACAAAGAATATGTTCCTACAGCTATAGCAGCAACTTTTGCGCCATTGCCTACTCGCAGGTCCACTTCGCCCTTTGCCATTAGTCTACTATTTCTCAGTCCCTGCACATTAGTACAAATGTGAGATGCACATCCGGTATCTAATACCCATGTAGAAGAAATAGATAGATTAACTTCTATAACGTGTATACCTGAGGCAGAAGTCCCACTTCTTTTATTCTTTACTTCCTCAAGGTAGACTTTGCAGTTCCGCTTCCAGTGTCCAGTCTCACCGCAATGGAAACAGTCCCCTTCCTTAGGTACTTTACCTTTACCCTTTGAAGTGGATGAATTGGCCTTGCCTTTGGCTTGGGTCTTACCCTTGCCTTTGCGCTTACCTTTGTCCTTTTTGACCATTAGTACATTACTAACTTTCTTTTTGAGATTTGGTTCAGCAGTTCTCAACATGCTGAGAATCTCAGGCAAAGGTTTATCAATTTCATTCATGTTATAATTCATGACGAATTGATTATATGCTTCCGGCAACGATTGCAGGATAACATCGGTTGCCAATTCTTGGCTCAGTGGAAAACCTAGTCTTTCAAGGTTCTCAACGTACCCAATCATTTTAAGTACGTGAGTTCCTACAGGTGTTCCTTCTTGCATCTTGCATGCAAAAAGAGCCTTAGACACTTCAAAACGCTCGTGCCTGGCTTGTCCTTGATATAGTTGTTTCAAATGCTCAACCATATCATAGGCATCCATGTTCTCATGTTGCTTCTGAAGCTCAGAGTTCATGGTTGCAAGCATAAGGCATGACACATCTAATGCGTCATCTTGATGCTTCTTATAAGCATCTTTTTCAGCACGAGTGGCCGCAGGGGCAGGTATTTCAGGGGTAGACTGCTCTAGGACATACAGTTTGCGTTCTTGCTTGAGGATAATCCTCAAGTTCCTATACCAGTCAAGAAAGTTCGCTCCATTGAGCTTGTCCTTCTCAAGGACAGATCGCAAGTTGAGGGGGTGTGTCGTGTTAGATGACATGGTGATCTACAACAATAAAATGAAAAATTAAGTATCATACCTAAGTCATTTAATTAGGCCTTTAATTAAATGAGGCTCCCACTAAATTCTCATAGCTTTGATATGAGCTAATCATTGATGTAGGCAAACACTTTTCGCTTACATCATTAGCTACTATTTAGCTATAAATTTATATGGGATAAAGGTCCACATCATAATTCGTCTTGAGTTAGCTTTGGCTAATCGCCCAAGACGTAGTATGATTAGGTAGGCAATCTTTTGCCAATTACATCTGATGTAACTCTTTAATAGCTTTGGTTAAGTTTAGATTAGTTTAGTGCTTATTCCTAAAGCAGCTTCCAGGCTGTGGCGAGGCACAGAGGCCTTCTTGGATATCGGAGCAACGACCACTTCTAAGACAAAGCTGATGTTCGGAAATCACACAAAACTAATTTTAAAACTTATGTTCAAAGCTAATATATGCCTCTACTTTCTTAACTAATTAAGAAAAACTTAATTAAGTCTTAACCAAGTTTGATAGCGGGACATCACGATTGTCCACTCGCACTCTTCCAAGATAAAATGCATTGCTTTGCTTTGGCAAACCCAATAACAAATGATCGAGGAAGTAGTGAGTACCAAACTTTGGTAGGCATATCGTATTTGACTTATTAAGATATAAAAACATGCATACATCACATATAAGCTAAACTAACATTCATCACATACATATTAAACTAAGCGTGTCATGGTTATGGCCCTTATTCTACAATCTTCTCTAGCCAATGAAAAGATTGATTGGTCAACCTAGGGATAGTATCTTCTCCCAAGTGCTTCCTTTTGGTTGTCTTGTGTGTTGACTTCCTCCTTTTAACCTCATCATCCAATGGACCCTCCATCTTTGTTTTGTATATTACAAAAGGAGAAATACTCGAGTTACATTCGAGTCTAAAACTAATTTTTACAACAAGAATTTTAGGAGAAAGGCACGACACGCAGGCCGTATTAAGAATTACAACACACAATCACAAACTTTTGGGACTAGGCCATAACCATGCACCATGTCAATTTTAACTTTTAAAAGACATCGGATATTTTTATTATGTTTGAAAAATTGCTAATGCAATTATCAACTCATAATAAAATTTATCCTACTTCTATATCATATATAAAATAGAGAAAAACTATTTTTATACGATCTTTCGCAAGTGGCTCTGATACCACAGTTGGGAATTCTTTATGCCAAATAGCATATGCACAACGGAAAAATTAGGATCCCTTCCTAGTGATCCTTGCAAAAGAAAACCTCGTACAAAATAAATTTCTCTAAAACCAAACCTATCTTATAGGAGAGGATTACCTTTGTTGCGTGCCCTTGTTAATCCCGCTTTTCCTTTTGGTTTGTTGGATCTTTAGCACGTTCAAATGTCCGTGCCTCTATATGTATCCACACGAGCAAGCTCTTGTCTCACAAAAGAAACTAGAAGAGCTCTCCTTTCCTTCTTGCTAGAGAAGTCCCTAAAGGAGAGGAAGCTAGGGAAAAAGAGAAAGGAAGAAGAAGACTATTCTTCTTGCTAGCCTACACTCACAAAACCACACAACAAAGCTTCCACCAAGCTCTCAAGCTTCACACAACCACCAAAAATTGCTTTGGTCGGCCACTCCATGGAGTCTTTTATAGGGTTGGAAAAACCCTTTCACTTCCTAACATTCAATGCAATCCATTGCATTGAGACACAATCAAACAAGGAGTTGGCTTCCTTGTTTGGCCGGCCACTTAAGGAGACAAAAACCACTTTGTCTCCTTCCACCTCATCTAGCTTAGGTGGCATGCTTATGTGGCATGCTTGTGTGGCATTCATGCATGTTGAATTAATCTTATTAATTCAATAAGCTTATGTTATCATATTGAATTAATCTCATTAAATCAATAAGGTAACATATTGAATTAATCTCATTAAATCAATAAGCTAAAATTCTCATTAAGCTTAAAGTCCAAAAACCATTTTGTACTTAAGCTTATTCCCAAATTATTCTAGTCAAACTAGAATGCACTAATTCTTCTAATCATCATGCTCTTTGTGTGTGACCCTATAGGCTCTCATAACGTTGGCAGTGGATCTAAACTCTTTTAGATACACAAGCAATGAGCGGCATCTAGCAATACATCATTGCTACCCAAGTTACGAAATAAGTCAAGATCCGACTAACCATTCTGTGACTACTATAATGTATGACCGTGTCCTTCTATCCTTGATATCAGATTGACCAATGAGGCATAGACCATGTCATCCTCGATCAATCTATGTGTTTCTTGATCCCTGAGTAAACTAACTCAAACAAATGAGCTCAATATCTCATATTGACTCATTTGAGCATGGCCATGCGTTTTAGTAGTTCTACTCAATCAAGGGGCCCACCGATATCACTCTCGTCATATGAGAGGGATAGATCCCATCTACATGACTCACATCCCTCCGCATAATTTGTTATATACCCAGTAATCGCCTTTATGGTCCACCCAGTTACGGGTGACGTTTGACGATACCAAAGTACATAACTCCTTATGTAGGGAACCGTAGTGTCTTCAGGTTCGAGGACTATTCATACCAATAGTCACATGAGAAAGTTTATGACACTCATATAACGATCAATGAAACTTTCTCATGGCGGGTCAGTTCAATATATATTCTCTAATATATACCCATGTGTCAACTTGATATCATATATCCATGACTTGTGAGATCAAGTCATCAATCGACCTACATGCTAGTCTTTATGTATTAATATTGCCCTTGCATATTAATACTTGACTAGGAACATTTAGAAAAGTGTTCTCTATAGCCTCTCATAATCAATTCTGCCAATTGATGTGCTGTAGATAAGAACCTACATTTCTAGGGCATTATTATATTTAATTTAGCTGACACAAGCAAGATGTAAATATAATAACCAATCCTTTGCCTTTATTGAATATGATACAAAATGTTCCCTTTTCAACCATCACATGATTGGCTCTAGGGCTATAACTAACATTTGGCTCTTAGGAACTTACCATCCCAAAGCGAGGGTTGTTCCCTAGATCTACCATAAAGTCTCAAAGGTGTGCTCGGTATTGAGAGAAATTGGGAGGTGTTTCCCCAGTAACCTAACTCGGTATCAAATGAGCACCTAGTCATTTCCACCCACGACAACTATTTTTTATCCCTCATAATATTTTTTTTTAGCTCACCGGGATTTTTTTTTTTCCGAATAGGCTTACACAATCCGAGCATCTCTAGTAACTAAAATGCTAAACCTAGAGTCACCTATGGATTCCAAAGAACTAGCCTATTGAAGTGAATCATAACTAGGTATGTACTACATCCTCCCTGTCAGACTGTTCGACATGTGTAAGTGCAAAAATAGAGCTAACCAGTGTAAGTCTAGAATATTCAATAGAGCACATAGAATAAAATACCACAAGATAAATAGAGTTAAGCTACCTATGGGAACAACTCATGCAAGCAATTTTCAAAAATACTACTGAGGTATCTTTTAAGACACCAAAAATTAAGTACCGAAAGGAACTAAACAACTCATGCATGCATGAACAAATGAAAATACCATAAAAGAAACTACTACTAGGAAAATAAAACAAAATAGTTTTTGGGGCCCCCCCTAGACTTAAATAAAAATATACCTCTAATATGGTGGACGAGGTGGAAAGTCTAGGAGCCTGGGCATCTCTGGATCCTTGGAGAACCTACTGCTGAGCCGCTGATGCCACATATACATGTGGTCGATCTAAGAGCTGATGGATGTAGCGGCTGCTCAGTGCTCCTCCTCCCTATCCCACTTGCCTGCTGGGCATGCATATGTTGTCACATCTCGCTACGGTAAGCTGCCTCATCCTGGCAACGAGAAGCCTCCTCCTGGAAGTATATGCGGGCCTCATCATAGAACTCCTCTGCCCAATGGAAATGCTCTCAGAATCCCTGGAACTCTGCCTGCTGGTAGGTGGTATACTCCTCTCATCGCTTCCTCTGCGTCTGCTGCTCAGTGTAAATATCATCGAGGCACGATCGAAACTCCGAGAAATCATATGCCAACGTACCTGCATCCTGCTCAAAATTAGAAAAATATGGTGGCACAGGTGTAGGCTCATGTCAGCATAGACTAGGTGGGCTCCTATGTATGTGTGGACTGGAGGGAGAGTGGTACAAAGGTGGAGAGATGGGCGCTGATGTGGATGGTCCCTCATGAGGAGGGGACTCCACTATTAGGTCTAAGCGCCAATTGGCGCATATAGCAATGGTTGTACGATCTGGGTCGGGGAGCCTAAGGGCCGTAAGATTTTTCCTTACATAGCATAAGGAGTCTCCTTCTCTTACAATCATCTTCATGGCCATGCATACTCCTAGATCGATCCTAGGGCTCCCCTCTATACTCTCCAATGCTGTGTAGTCGTACCCCATCCTATAACAAATGTGGGTAAGTAGGCCTCCCACATGGATCTCTCTACGTGTAGCTTTGCCCATCTTCACTAAGTATATGATGAAGTGGGACCCTACATCGATGCTACTCCTTTCTTGTAGCATGTCCCATAGTCAAAGTAGCTCACTGGCTCTCACTACACCATGACTCTCCCCACGACCAAATATAGTACTGGCCATGACAAAGTGAAGGTATCGAAATATGGGGTTTTGGAGGTGCGACGCTTTGGCCCTAGAAGGGTCATAAATGTGCTCCCCTATCAACTCAGTCCAAATCAAATGAGAGTTGTACCCGTTAGGGATTCTTCTCTCTCCCCCACTTGGCAAGCCAAAGCATGAGTTCCATTGGTGAAGGGTCCACTCATGCTCAATATTAAAAAGTCTAAAAGTTATCCTACCCTCCTCGCTCTCCCTACCCGTTAAAACTTCTGCCTCTAAAGAACTCAAAAATTCCAAAACTATCCTAGGGTAAGTTAGGTGCCTTATTCCCATAATGTCATCCCACCCCATTTTTACAAATAGGGTTTGCATATCACCCAACAAACTTAAAGATCCTAGCAAATCCTCATCTAAGTACCTAGTAGCAGTAAGTTTACGAGTAGAGAGCATATTGAACCTATCTCTATGCTCATTATTGCAAAAAAGTAGAGGGGGTAGGGCGTTACCCTCTTCTGAAGCTTGAGGAGCATCAGCTCTTCTTGTTCGTTGCTCCGAGGCACCGGATCGGGATGCTACGGTCTTGGTCCTCCTCATCCTTGCTCCTTTTGGTTTCTAAAGTGGTTGAAAATGCTTCTAGAGGAAGGGGAAAATAAAATCACATGGCTAGGGCAAGAACTTTTGAAGAACACGGCATAAATGGGGTGAAAACACACGGCTCGCCCCTTTTAACCTCGTGCGCCACGGCCGTGTGAAAACACACGGCCAGGCCATGTGTGCCTCTGGTCAAGCGGGCATGGCCGTGGGAAAACACACGGCCATACTGTGTGCCCCCATTTTTTGCCCCTTTCATAACCATGGCTCGAATTTATTCACACACTTCGCCGTGTAGACTAATATGGGTTTCATTTTTGCCTAGCAAAGTTCTTTTCTACCCCAACTCTAAATGTGATGGAAATCAAAACTAAAATCTAACACATGTATGCAATGCAATAGAAAAAGAAAAAGGAAAATCTACAACTAAACTTGGGTTGCCTCCCAAGAAGCGCTTTGTTTATGGTCGTTTAGCTCGACCAAACTCTTCTATCAACTCGGCTCTAGTGTTTCAGTGAACCTCTATTCATCCGTCTCCGGGTCTGCTGTTAGAGCAATCAATCCATGATATGGTTTTGATGTGTGTGGAAAAGGGTTTAAGTTAGGATGTGTGGATTTGATATGTGCGTTGGAGTCTTACAGGACATAGACATAGTAATTTGCACATGATGCCTTGGCGAGTTTCACATCTCATGACTCGGTCCTTGAGTCGGTGAAGGATGGCTTTGCGGAATCTGTGCGCTTGGAGCATCCGAGGGACCGTCGGACGAGGAGCTTGGAGTGAAGCTGGAGGAAGTAGACTTCAGGGCGAGATGCGAAAGATGGCGTTGCGGAGCCGTGTGCTTGGTGCATCCGAGGGACGTGGTTGGATGAAGATAACTTCAAAGACGAGTGACTCCAAGGGATGAGAGTGAGTGAATATAACCCAGGAAGGGGTAGCACTCTTAGGTGAAACTTTTCCATTTGGCTAAGTGTCAGATGAGATTTCCTGACATCAGTCGACTGCCATGGAATGACAATCGACTGTTCTGAGTCGAACGAGGTTCGACTGGTATCCAACTGATGGGTTTTGTGAGCGTCGATCGCCATATGTCGGCAATGACGGCCAGACTCATCGATCAGCTCGATGCGTGATCGGGTCAAGAGGATATGGGTCACAGAACTGCTCATAGCCGACTGGGCAGTCGACTATGAGGCATTAGTCGACTGATGGACTTATCAATCGACTGCCAAGGGTTCCGTTGAACTAAAATGGTCGAGATCTGACGTGCTCGGAGGTCGTTGTAGTGGCGGTAGTCGACTGCAAAGGGTAGGAGTCGACTGGTGGCGGCCAACGAGAAGAAATCAACCCTCTCTATAAAAAGAGAGTGTGTGGCCTTTTGGATGGCTAATGCTTAAGTCCTAAACGATCATCCAAGTGCCCCACAAGCTTTCAACTCCTTCTCCTAGTTTTTCTTTCATACTTATTGTAAGAAGGAGTGTTTGGATTGTAAGAAGGTTTACCTCCACCTTGCATTGGGCTAAAGGGAGATACCAATAGTGAATTGGTTGCGGAGTGATTCACCGTGGATGAATCGGACCGTGGACTAGCGGCAATGTCGTGAACCACGTTATATTACTTTTGTTAGCATTGGTTTTATTCTTGTTGTTTTGATTTGCTTGTCTTGTTGTGTTTTCTGTTGCACTAATATTGTTTGTAGACAAGCGAATTCCACCATCGAACGAAAGAGGGCTATTCACCCCCCTCTAGCCGGCCAATACACACCGATCCATCCCCTACATCCACATCTGGAGGTTCCGGCTTCAATCTGCTAATCGTGGAGCCGTCAAAGTAAGGAGCTCTTTGCTCCGAAAGGCTGAAAAGAATGTTCTACCTGTCTACCTCCAGGGAGATCCGGTGTTCCTTCACATCTATGCATGCCCCTGCGGTTGCTAGAAAAGGCCTTCTCAGAATGATAGGATTCTGGGGATTCGATCCTGTGTCCAGTATGATGAAGTCCATGGGTATCAAGAAATCTTCAATCATCAAAGGAACATGTGGTAGCAGGCCAACGGTCTCCTTCACTGAGTCATCCCCCAAACGAATACCAAGATTCACTGGTTGGAGCCCGCTCAGTCCCATCTTCAGAAAATATGCATAGGGCATCACACTGACTGATGACCCCAAGTCGCATAGCGCTTCGTTGAAACTCTCCCCATAAATCTAGCAGGGAATAATGAATTCACCAGGGTCCTAAAGCTGTACTGGGATTTTCTCTTCAAACTCAGCTTGGTCAGGTAGGGTGGAAATCATGGTTGCACACCCCTTGGCGAATTGGCTACTTTGCCCTACTCCTTCCTCCTTTCCTTGGCTCACCGGAGAGTTCTTCACAGGTTGTGACATGGACTGGGCTATTTGGGCCACTTGTGTCTCCAACATCCTAGTATGACTTGCAAGGCCGTCAACAGTGGCCTTCAAGTCTCTTAGTGCTTCTTCAGACTTTTGATGCTGGCGATAGAATTCCTCATTGGCCTTAGTTTGGGTAGCGATGAAGTCCTCCATCATCTGTTCTAGTCTGGACTTCTGTGGTCGCTGCCCATTGCCCTGCTGTTGCCTGTATCCTCCGGATGGTTGGGGGTTTCCCGAGTTATTTTTGTAGGAGAAATTTGGGTGACACCTCCATCCGAAATTATAGGTATTAGAGTGCGGGTTATGGGGCCTTTGATCATAGTTCCCAATCGCATCACAATGCTCAATATGCTCGTCCTGGGTCCCTTGCCTTACATAGTGGTCCTCACGATATGCTACCGCTCCTTCTCCAAAGTTGATGGCCGTGCATGCAGATGAAGGATTGAAAGATTCAAACCGTCTGCTTAGTGCGTCCATCCTTGTCGAAAGGTGGTCCATGAAGTTGACAGTGTATCGTCCCACCACTGGCGGGGGTTGACCACGTTCAGAGGCCCATTGATGATGGTTTTGGGCCACCTCTTCGATAAGCTCCTCTGCCTCCTCTATAGTCTTGTTCATTAAAGCTCCTCCTGTGGCAGAATCTAGGGACATCTTTATGGCGTAAGCAATCCCATTATAGAAAATGTGGATCACCAACCACCTCTCCAGTCCATGGTGTGGGCATTGATAAAGTATCCCCTTGTAGTGATCCCATGCTTCGAATAAGGACTCCCCCTACTTCTGGCGAAAGCTAGTGATAAGGTGGCGCATGTGAGCAGTCTTACTTGGTGGGAAGTGTTTATTCAGAAACTGCTGCTCACACTGCTCCCATGTGGTGATGCTACCAGAGGGTAAGGAGTGAAGCCATGCCTTAGCCTTATCCCGCAGTGAAAACGGGAACAGGCTTAGGCGGATCCCATTAGAAGGGACTCCGTTCAGTTTCATAGTTGAGCAGATTTTGAGAAAAGCCACAAGATGCCGGTTCGGGTCTTCAGTTGTAGCTCCCCCGAATTGGCTCTGCTGGACGATATGTAAGAATGCTGGCTTCAGCTCAAAGTTATTTTCCGATATGGATGGTCCAGCTATGCTTGGCCTGAATCCTCTAGCGCTAGGAGCTGTGTAGTCCCGTAGAGGTCGACTGCCTATGTTCACCTCGGATGTAGCTTGATCTTCCATCTTTCACTGCGCTGCTCTCCGTCGATGAAAGGTTTGCTCAATCTCTAAATCGATCGGAATTTGACCTTCTGATCCTAGTCTTCTAAGCATACGATGAACCAACACACAAAAGTAAGAGTGCTAACCTAATGCTAAAAGAAGAAAATAAATGAATCTAGTAAATAAAAATCGAAGATGCAATAAGTAAACAGGAAACTACTACTGAAAATAAAAACTAAATCTAAATATGGAAAGTAAAACTAAAGAAAATAAAGTAAACTAAAAAGAAAATAAAGAAGGAAAATAATCTAATCCTAAGTCTGATCCAATCTACCACCGTTCGATTTGATATCGAATTGATAGTCCCTGACAACGGCGCCAAAATCTTGATACGCATGGTCGCGACCTTATATGAAGGGTTTTGTCCGGAACCAAAGCTCTGATACCACTTGAAGGTAGGAAACTTCGCTTCCCACTTCAACTCGATCGCTTGTTCATGGTGATCCCATCGATGTCCCCGAATTAAAAAAAAAAAATTAATCCTAGACAAAAGGGATCACCCAAGCAACCGTTTCATCGTCATGCTATTCAATTAGAGTAGTCACTTGAACAAACTTGTTGTTCATGTAACCAACCTCTACTCTACGAATAGCTACGGAATAGACGATGTGTGGATTGCCGGCTTTTGTATATTTAGCCGGGGTCCAAGTATATTTAGCCACAAAATAAAACATATAACATGCATATAATTGAAAAACAATTATAGACATAATACAAAAGAACACTAATCAAAATAAACAAGATTATACCTCTTGTTATACCTCTTGATCTTCTATTGTATGTCCTTCCTCCTTTTGGACGTTGTGTGGGCGACGATCTTCCAAAAGTTGAAGCTCCTAGATCACCAATCTTCCTCTCCTTGTTCACTCCGAACAAAGGAAGATCAAGAAACAAAACACTTCTCCTTCTTTCAACCAACCAAAAAGCTCCAAGCTTGGTGCTTGCCGCCAGCCTCAAGGAGAGTGAACGCCGGCCAAGACTCTAAGGGAAGAGACTCTAGACTTCTTTCCACCGGCCAAGGAGAGGAGAGAAACTTGTTTGGATGCCGACCAAGGTCTAGGGAAGGAGAAGGGGAATCGACAACTCTTAAGGAAGAAGAATTTCTTACCTTATTTGTGGCCGCCCAAGCTTTAATCCAAAACCCTAGCCTCTTTTATTTCTTGCCGCCCAAGCTTTAAGAAACAAAACTCTAACCTTTTTCTCTTATCCCTTTTCGTCCACCTGAAGGAATTGCTTCGGAGGCTCATTGGTTCCCATGTCCCCGGATTAAAATTTTCACAAATGAAAACTAATCCGGACGGGATGAGTTTCCTAAGCTCAACCAATTCATCGTCGTGCTAACAACTTGAGCGATCGCTTGAACAAACTAGTTGTTCAAGCAACACAACTCTTCTAGTTGGTTAGCCGCGGAAGAGATGACGGACGGATCGCCGGTTTTTGTGTTTGTCTTTGGGGTCCATGATTATACAAATACATACAAATGCAAACTAGTATAATCAACACTTAAGAACATGCTAAGATCAGAAAAAGAAAGTTGTAAAACTTTTATACCTCTCGATCTTCTACCGTATGTCCTATCCTCCTCATGGACGTCGTGTGGGCGAAGATCCTCCACGAGTAGAAGCCTCCTAGATCACGTTCTTCCTTTCCTTGCTCTATCCGAACAAAGAGAAGAACCAAACAAAGACTCCTTCTCCTTTCTAGAACCGGCCACCAAGCCAAGGAGCTTGATATAACCGCCGGCCAAGGAGTGTCTTCTTGAGCGCCAGCCAACCTTGTGAAGTGTTGCCGCCGGCCACCAAGGAGAAGCAAGAGGGCGCCGACCAAGAGTTCCAAGGATGAAACCTAGCCCTTGTTTCCACCGGCCAAGGAGAAAAGGATGAAGGGAAGAGCACCGACAATGGATGAGAAGAGGATGAGGGGCGCCGGCCAAAAACCCTAGGGAGAACCAAGCTTGCCGCCCACTTCTAGCCGCCCAAAACCCTAACTCCTTTTGGGTTTGTTGCCGCCCACTTTTAGATAGGCAAACCCTAATTTCCAAGCACTCTCTTGCCGCCCAAGCCTAAGCCCTCTATTTATAGAATTGGGCTTAAGCCTCCTTTAATCTCCACCGTCGGATCTAGGGATTTATTATCCACCGTCGGATCTAGGGTTTCATCCCAACCATCGGATCTAGGGTTTCATCCCAACCGTCGGATCTAGGGTTTCATCCCAACCGTCGGATCTAGGGTTTCATCCCAACCGTCGGATCTAGAGATCTAATCTCAACCATCGGTTCTAGAGTTTTGTTTTCCATCCTTGGATCTAGACTTCATGAGGATTATATTAGGCTACGAAAGGGACCATGAGAAGGAGTTGGATCTTGGCCACTCGATGGATCGGAACCACACAAACTTGATCCAGCAATGATGTTCCATTCCACTAGAGGATCATCATTGAATTACATCACCAACCCCCATAAATCAATATGGGCTCCATATATTATTTGTACATCCATCTCCCCGTGTTTAAGATATCGAATGTCTATTAATTAATTGATTTACTGACCATCAATCAATTAACATCTAACTCCTCGAGTAGTACCACTCAACCTTATCATCATGTTGACTAAGTCAACCAGCCGGGTTTACATGATGAACCTTATGAGCTCCTTAAGGGGACATCATCAACCCAATATATAGGACACAGTTTCCTCCTATAATCAACGGCACACCATGTAAATAATATCATTTCCCAACTTACCGGGCATATTGATTTAATCCATCTAAATCTCACCCTTTGGTAAATCAAAGAAATAAATACTAAGTACATGTGCACATTATTATATCGGGATTAAGAGCATGTACAACATAATATCGGAGGTCCGATTCAATTATGTAGTCAGCAATAAATTGAATCTCCTCTATGTCGGTCCTGCTCAATACACCTAAGTGTACTAGTGTAACTCTATGTTCAAGACAAAACAATACCAAGCTACACTACAACCATTCCAATGATTTGTCCAAAACCATCTTGGTCGTGAGCCTCTACTTATATTCCACAAGGGACTGATAACATGATCTTCTGTGCCACACCAAGCACCATGTTATCTACAATGTAAAATATTAGTCAATATGCACACATATAATAAATATAAAGTGCAAACAATGATCATGTGATTCTTATTTCAAACTAAAAATGTTCATACAAAAAGAGCTAGGCTTTCAGTATACATTCCAATAATCTCCCACTTATACTAAAAGACTATGCTGTCATCACACTGCCATACATCTGATCCCCATGTCCTCCACATGCCTATCAAACGCTTTCGCTGGAAGGGCCTTAGTGAATGGATCCACCAGGTTATCCTCTGATGCAATCTTAGCGACAGCTACTTCTCCTCGCTTTACGATCTCTCGTATCAGGTGGTACTTGCGCTCTATGTGTTTACTCGCCTTATGGGCTCGTGGTTCCTTCGAGTTTGCAACTGCACTACTGTTATCACAATAAATTGTGATAGTTCTGGGCAAACCAGGAATCACATCCAAGTCCATCAAGAAGTTCCTGAGCCATACAACTTCATTGGCTGCCTTAGAGGCTGCCACATACTCAACTTCCATGGTAGAGTCTGCCACGCATTTCTGCTTGACACTCCTCCATACTATGGCTCCACCTCCAAAAGTAAACACAAACCTGTTGGTGCAATCGGCCCAGGTCACGATTGACCATGGACTCGAGTTTGACTCGAGTGATGTTTTGATGTTTGACAAAGTATATTTGAACAAAGTGTTTTGGCATTGATGTTTGACATTAATGTCGGTTAATATGTTGGGGAGATTGTTTACACAATCGACCCAGGTTATAATTGACTTGATGGTTGACCAGGGTTGACCATGAGTTTATGGGAAAGTCCAAGCATGGGTCTTGGCAAGGTAAAGTCTAAGTCATAGGTACTTGGCATGGAAAGTCCAAGTGGGACACTTGGCATTTGGGAAAGTCCAAGTCTTGAGTACTTGGCACAAGAAAAGTCCAAGCATGGTCTTGGCAAATGGAAAGTCCAACATGGGTTGGCAAGGGAAAGTCCAAGCTTGAGTCTTGGCATTTGGGAAGTCCAAGGGGATTGATATTGGCGGCGTAAAGTCCAAGCGGAGTCTTGGCGGCGTAAGTCCAATGTGCCTTGGCGGTGTAAACACCGTTAGCATGACATAGCCGATGGAAGCACCTGGAAGCTAGCGCGATGGATGAACAAGTCATGGATGACTTGGAGGGATCCGAGAGGCGCAAGGCTGATGGAGGTGGCTAGAAGGCTTAGGTCTAGGCTAAGGGTGGTCTAGCAAGTATGGGGGCACCATACTTGGGTTAAAACCTCATTCTTGAGGTTGGCAGTCGACTGGCATTATGGCCGGTTCGACTGCCGTGAGTCGACTTGAGTTCGACTGCCACTGGGGCGAATGCCCCGCAATGATCGCTTCATTGGCGCTAGCCGATCGGTCGCAATGATCGCTAAGGGATGGCAACGATCGAGCGTGAGTCGATCGGGTAGTCGACTGGATCGAGCCGTTGTCTCACGACAATAGTGGCATCAGTCGACTGGTGACTTATGGCAGTCGACTGATAGGCGGAAATCCAGGTCGCACGCAAGGATAAAAGGAGCTCGACGGGAAGGTTTTTGGCATCGGTTCTTGAGGGCTTTTGGGGCGATTTGTTGGTGCAAATCAGGGTCTCCAAGTGCAAGTCAAGCAACCAAGCATTCAAGCAATCAAAAGCAAAGTGTTGTAAAGTTTTCTTTACTTGTCTTTTGTATTTCATGTTGTATTTGCTTGTTGCATTTTGATTATTGTTGTAATCATATTGTAAGGGGTTTCTCCACCTTCGACTTGTGTCGAGAAGGAGTTTTTATTGCTTAGTGGTGTTTGTGGCATCGCTAGGGTTCGTACGAACCCAATCCGTGGAGTAGGAACCGTTACGGTTCCGAACCACGTTATATCGTGTATGTTGTGTTTGTGTTATTGTGTTTGTATTTCATTATTGTTATTATTTCTATTCCGCTGTGCACTAACACTAATTGTAGACACGAACGCAAACGATTTCCATCACCGTACGATCTCAACGCTATTCACCCCCCCCCCCTCTAGCGGGCATTCAATCTCCAACAAAACCCTGAGGTAGACTTACTATTATCCCTATCTGATTGGAAATCAGAATTCGTGTAACCCACAGGGACTAATTGATCTGCCCGGTAAACCAGCATATAATCCCTAGTCCTTCTCAGGTACTTAAATATATGCTTTACCGCTCAATATCCTGTCAGATTACTCGATATCCACTAACCATGCCACAAAGAAAGCAGATATCTGGTCTCGTACATAGCATAGCATACATGAGGCTTCCTACTGCCGAAGCATAAGGAACCACCTTCATCTCCTCTATCTCCTTTGATGTTTTAGGACACATCTCTTTAGATAAAGGAACTCCATCCTGAAAGGTAGAAAACCCATCTTGGAGTTTTGCATGCTAAAACGAGCTTGGACCGTGTCTATGTATGAAGCTTGATATAAGCACAACATACTTTTCTTGCGATCCCTTATAACTTTGATCCCAAGGATGTGTCCCACTTCTCCCAAGTCCTTCATGTCAAACTGTTTGGACAACCATACCCTTACGTCTGATAACACTTTGATATTGTTGCCAACTAACAAAATGTCATCTACATATAGTACAAGAAATACCACTACGTTTCCGTCACATCTTTTGTATACACATGGCTCATCCGGACTTTGAATAAATCCATATGACTGGATTACCTCATCAAAACGGATGTTCCAAGATCTGGAAGCTTGCTTCAATCCATAAATGGACCGATTAAGCTTACACACTAGATGCTCTTTGCCTTTAGCATTGAATCCCTCTTGTTGCCGCATATAGATGTTCTCCTCAAGACTTCCGTTAAGGAAAGTTGTCTTGACATCCATCTGCCAAATCTCATAATCCATATGAGCAGCTATAGATAAGAGAATCCGGATAGATTTAAGCATAGCTACTGGCGAAAAAGTCTCCTCATAATCGATACCCTCTTTTTGAGTATACCCTTTCGCAACAAGCCTAGCTTTGAAGGTCTCAACCTTCCCGTCTACTCCTCTCTTTCTCTTTTAGATCCACTTGCATCCAATGGCTTTCACACCATCGGGTGGTTCTACTAGCTCCCAGACATGATTAGAATCCATAGATTCTATCTATGAATTCATTGCTATTTGCCAAGATACCGCATCTCTATCTTGGAGTGCCTCGTCATATGTCCAGGGATCAGGTTCATGTTCGCCAGGGACCAAATCAGAAGATTCTCCCAAGAACATGAATCTCTCGGGTTGTCTAACAACCCTCCCACTATGACGAGGTGCCTCCTGTGTATGCTCTGTGACACGCGGTGCAGTGACTTGTGGTATCTCCTCTTGTACCGGTGGTACTGAAGTCGGGACTTCCCCGGTCAACTCCTCAAGAACAATTCTAATTGTGGGCTTGTGGTTCATCACATAGTCCTCCTCTAGAAATCTGGCATTCGTACTCACGATCACCTTCTGATCTCTAGGACTATAGAACAAACCACCCTTCGTTCCCTTAGGGTAGACAACAAACAAGCATACTTCTGTATGAGATTCCAACTTACTAGCATCTCCCTTCAGCACATGTGCTAGACTACCCCAAATCCGAATATGTCTTAGACTAGGCTTTCGCTCAGTCCACAACTCTGTGGGAGTAGAGGGTACTGACTTAGATGGAACCAAGTTCATAATGTGTGCTTCTGTTTCTAGAGCAAACCCCCAGAACGAATCAGGTAACTCAGAATAACTCATCATCGATCTAACCATCTCCATAAGAGTCCTATTCCTTCGCTCCGCCACACCATTCTACTGGGGTGTGCCAGGTGCGGACAATTGGGATTGAATCCCAGCCTCTGATAAGTAACTCCTAAACTCTCCCAAGAGGTACTCGCCACCATGATCAAATCGTAGTGTCTTGATACTTTTACCTTGATGGTTCTCCACATCAGCCTTGAATACTTTGAACCTGTCAAAGCATTCAGACTTGCGGCGCATCAAGTAAATGTATCCATATCTTGAATAATCGTCTATAAAAGAGACGAAATATTCAAAACCACCTCTTGCCTGGATAGACATAGGACCGCACAAATCAGAATGAACCAATTCTAACACATCTTTGGCTCTATACCCCTTGGCCTTGAAAGGCCTCTTGGTCATTTTACCTTCCAAGCAAGATTCGCAGGTTGGGAGATTCTCTACCACTAATGAACCCAAAGGTCCATCAGCTATCAACCTTTGAATTCTACTTAGGTTAATATGACCAAGCCTTAGATGCCAAAGATATGTCTGGTTCATTTTCGAAGGTTCTTTTCTCTTATTAGACTTAGAAGATGAGTTATTTACTTCTATTTGCATCGTGAGAGTTTTCGGTTCAAGAGTATACAAATTGCCAACCAATGTACCAGAACAGATAATCTCTCTATTCCTTTTTATAACCACTTTGTCATTAAAAGAAACAGAATATCCATCCAAAAACAATTTAGAAACTGAAATTAGATTCTTTCTAAAAGTAGGTACATAAAGACAATTTCTCAAAACCAGAACTTTATTCCTATCAAAAGATAAATAAATGTCTCCCACTGCAATAGCCACCACCTTTAAAGCATTACCCATGAAGACGGTAATTTCTCCCTCAGCTAGTCGTCGGGTTTCCTGGAACCCATACAAAGTATTGCAGACATGATCAGTGGCTCCTGTATCTACACACCAGGCACTGGTAGATAACACTGCTAAACATGTTTCAACAACTAAACAAGAAGATATACCTTTGTTCTTTCGGCGAGGACAGTCCGCCTTCCAATGTCCAGTATGCTTGCAAGTGAAGCACTTGCCTTTCGGCTTCTTCACTCCTACCTGAGGTCCTACTGCCACTTTCTTTGCTCCACCTTGCTTCTTCTTCTTCTTACCTTTCGGTTTAGAAGAAGAAAGCTTCTGAGCAACCATGGCTTGAGCGCTTTGACGAAAAAGCCCCTTTGCCGCCTTGAGTTCTGTCAGAAGGTCCGCCAACGAATACAACCTCTTGTTCATGTTGTAGTTGAGGCAGAACTACTCAAAACTCCTAGGTAGAGACTGGAGAATGATATCGACCTGAGTTTCCCCATCGATCTCAGCTCCGAGGACTTCCATCTCATTAAGATGAGCCATCATCTTGAGAACATGATCCCTAATGGGTGTTCCCTCGATCATGGTGGTCGTCATCAAGTTTCTCATCACCTCCTGTCTAGCCGCCCTACTCTGATGTCCGAAAAGTTCCTTGAGATTGAACATCATGTCATAAGCTGTGGCCATGGCCTGATGCTGATGTTGCAGCACATTTGACATAGATGCCAAAATGTAACACCGCGCCATCTCATCTTCCTTGATCCATTTCTTATAACTTTCTTTCTCCTTTTCATCAGAGTCATCGGTAGGCTTAGGAGGACAGACCTCGAAGAGTACAAATTTGTACTCCTCTGCAGTTAAGACAATATCCAAATTTCTTTTCCAATCAATATAATTTGTTCCAGTAAGTTTATTTTCTTTTAATATAATAGAAAGTGGGTTGAAAGCCATTTGAAAAACCTAAGAATCACAATGATCAAAATATTAGATTTCAAATATTATTTATTCCTCAAAACAATAAAATTTCGAAATCAACCAACACCTCAAAACACCGAGAATATCGCATGCCACGATAGTGTGGACGTATATGAATTCTACATTTGTAAGAGGAGGTTTTACCCATTAATTTTATCTTATCAACCTTACTTTTTGACAAATAAAATTAATAGTTGATTCCTCTTTGGCCCTACAAATAAAAGCAGTGACTTCGATGCGGAGGATACCTTTTATTTGTATCTAAGTGTGCACCATTACACGATACTAAGGGAATTATTTCGGATTATGTGCCTTACCGATGGGGAAGTACACACGCTCCTAAATAATTTCCTATAACCATTATTTGACCTAGTGATCCGCAAACAAACCCATCCGATGGGGAGGAAGGCACTCAGAGCCGACGCACAAGTTTGTTGCATCACACGTCAAATTGTAATGGAGGTTGCGGGAATTAATTAAAATGTCCCTCTCCCACTTAGTAAATTGACAATGAGGAATTTTCAAGCATACACAACATGCATATAAAACAAATCAGCAATAAATATGGAAAAAATCAGAATTTTCCCAACTATTATGGCATTGTTCTCCAATACGCATCCCGTCGTGTCGCCACCTCGTCCGCTCCATCTTTTCCCATGCGCAAGTCACCAAAGAGATCCGAGCCGAGATAAACTATTTTAATTTACATCCATCGATCCTATACTCCACGAAGGAGTGTACAAATAATCTAGATCGAAAGTAAACTAAAATGAGTGGCTAAACAATGTCGTATTTAATTACAAAAATTAAATACTAATCTAGCCTCGTCAACCCCGAGGATTCAAATAATATACATATAATCACACACAAACAATCACATACACACATATAGCCATAATAGTCGGATCTTATGCCTGCAACAAAAAAGTTAGCCTATGCACATCCTAGTATTATCCGGCATACTCAATATATGATATGTGCATGAAAGTAACCGAATCCAAAACACACAAAACCAGAAACCGTGGCTCTGATACCATTTTGAAGGAATTGCTTCAGAGGCTCATTGGTTCCCATGTCCCCGGATTAAAATTTTCACTAATGAAAACTAATCCGGACGGGATGAGTTTCCTAAGCTCAACCAATTCGTCGTCGTGATAATAACTTGAGCGATCGCTTGAACAAACTAGTTGTTCATGCAACACAACTCTTCTAGTTGGTTAGTCGCGGAAGAGACGACAGACGGATCACCGGTTTTTGTGTTTGTCTTCGGGGTCCATGATTATACAAATACATACAAATGCAAACTAGTATAATCAACACATAAGAACATGCTAAGATCAGAAAAAGAAAGTTGTAAAACTTTTATACCTCTCGATCTTCTACCGTATGTCCTATCCTCCTAGTGGACATCGTGTGGGCGAAGATCCTCCACGAGTAGAAGCCTCCTAGATCACGTTCTTCCTTTCCTTGCTCTATCCGAACAAAGAGAAGAACCAAACAAAGACTCCTTCTCCTTTCTAGAACCGCCCACCAAGCCAAGGAGCTTGATATAACCGCCGACCAAGGAGTGTCTTCTTGAGCGCCGACCAACCTTGTGATATGTTGCCGCCGGCCACTAAGGAGAAGCAAGAGGGCGCCGACCAAGAGTTCCAAGGATGAAACCTAGCCCTTGTTTCCACCGGCCAAGGAGAAAAGGATGAAGGGAAGAGCACCGGCAATGGATGAGAAGAGGATGAGGGGCGTCGGCCAAAAACCCTAGGGAGAACCAAGCTTGCCGCCCACTTCTAGCCGCCCAAAACCCTAACTCCTTTAGGGTTTATTGCCGCTCACTTTTAGATAGGCAAACCCTAATTTCCAAGCAATCTCGTGCCGCCCAAGCCTAAGCCCTCTATTTATAGAATTGGGCTTAAGCCTCCTTTAATCTCCACCGTCGGATCTAGGGATTTAATCTCCACCGTCAGATCTGGGATTTCATCCCAACCGTCGGATCTAGGGTTTCATCCCAACCGTCTGATCTAGGGTTTCATCCCAACCGTCGGATCTAGGGTTTCATCCCAACCGTCGGATCTAGGGTTTCATCCCAACCATCAGTTCTAGGGTTTCATCCCAACCGTCGGATCTAGGGTTTCATCCCAACCGTCGGATCTAGAGATCTAATCTCAACCATCGATTTTAGAGTTTTGTTTTCCATCCTTGGATCTAGACTTCATGAGGATTATATTAGGCTACGATAGGGACCATGAGGAGGAGTTGAATCTTGGCCACCCGATGGATCGGAACCACATAAACTTGATCCATCAATGATGTTCCATTCTACTAGAGGATCATCATTGAATTACCTCACCAACCCCCATAAATCAATATGGGCTCCATATATTATTTGTACATCCATCTCCCCGTGTTTAAGATATCGAATGTCCGTTAATTAATTGATTTACTGACCATCAATCAATTAACATCTAACTCCTCAAGTAGTACCACTCAACCTTATCATCATGTTGACTAAGTCAACCAGCCGGGTTTACATGATGAACCTTATGAGCTCCTCAAGGGGACATCATCAACCCAATATATAGGACACAGTTTCCTCCTATAATCAACGACACACCATGTAAATAATATCATTTCCCAACTTATCGGGCATATTGATTTAATCCATCTAAATCTCACCCTTTGGTAAATCAAAGAAATAAATACTAAGTACATGTGCCCGTTATTATATCGGGATTAAGAGCATGTACAACATAATATCCGAGGTCCGATTCAATTATGTAGTCAGCAATAAATTGAATCACCTCTATGTCGGTCCTGCTCAATACACCAAAGTGTACTAGTGTAACTCTATGTTCAAGACAAAACAATACCAAGCTACACTACAACCATGCCAATGGTTTGTCCAAAACCATCTTGGTCGTGAGCCTCTACTTATATTCTATAAGGGACTGATAACATGATCTTCTGTGTCACACCAAGCATCATGTTATCTACAATGTAAAATATTAGACAATATGCACACATATAATAAATATAAAGTGCAAACAATGATCCTG
Source organism: Wurfbainia villosa (assembly GCA_025175895.1). Classification (NCBI taxonomy): domain Eukaryota; kingdom Viridiplantae; phylum Streptophyta; class Magnoliopsida; order Zingiberales; family Zingiberaceae; genus Wurfbainia; species Wurfbainia villosa. The sequence goes on along the minus strand of CM045992.1, from coordinate 26,862,788 downwards.
TGATTCTTATTTCAAAATAAAAATGTTCATACAAAAAGATCTAGGCTTTTAGTATACATTCCAACACCACCCTTAAGCACCCTTTTATAGAGTTAGGTCTTAGCCTCCTTTAATCTCCACCATCGGTTCTAGGGATTTAATCTCAACCATCGGATCTAGAGATTTAATCTCAACCGTTAGATCTAGAGATTTAATCTCTACCATTGGATCTAGAGTTTTGTTTTCAACCATTGGATCTAGGCTTCATGAGGTTTTAATAGGCTACAATAGGGACCACGAGGAGGAGTTGGATCTTGGCCACCCAATGGATCAAACCCACATACAGTTCGATCCATTAATGATAATCCAATCCACTAAAGGATTATCATTGATCTACCTCACCAACCCCCATAAGTCAATATGGGCTCCATATATTATTTGTACATTTTTCTCCCCGTGTATAAGATCTCGAATGTCCATCGATTAATTAATTTACTGTACATTAATTAATCAACATCTAACTCCATGAGTAGTACCACTCAACCTTTTCATCATGCCAGACCAAGTCCACCTACAGGGTTTACATGATGAACCATATGAGCTCCTCAAGGGGACATCATCATACTAATATATAGGTCACGATTTCCTCCTATAATCAATGACATACCATATAAATAATATCATTTCCCAACTCACCGAACCTATCGATTTAATCTATAAATCTCGCCCATTGGTAAATCATAGGAATGAATACTAAGTATATGTGCCCGTTATTATATCGGGATTAAGAGCATGTACAATATAATATCTGAGGTCCGATTCGATTATGTAGTTAGTAATAAATCGAATCACCTCTAAGTCGGTCCTGCACAATACACACAAAGTGCACTAGTGTGATTCTATGGTCAAGACAAAGCAATACCAAATCACACTACAACCATTCCTATGGTTTGTCCAGAGCCATCTCGGTTGTGAGCCTTTACTTATACTTTACAAGGAGTCGATAACATGATCTCCCGTGTGACACCACACACCATGTTATCTACAATGTAATGTATTAGACAATATGTATAACCATAAATATGCAAATAATGATCATGTGATTCTTATTTCAAAATAAAGATGTTCATACAAAAGATAGACTTTTCAGTATACATCCTAACAATCTCCCACTTATACTAAAAGACTATGCTATCCTCATACTTCCATACATCTGATTCCCATTCCCTCCACATGCCTATCAAAAGCTCTCGCTAGAAAGACCTTAGTGAAAGGGTCTACCAGGTCATCCTCTGATGCAATCTAGGCGACAACAACTTCTACCTCCTTTACGATTTCTCGTATCAGGTGGTACTTACGCTCAATCTGTTTACTTGCCTTATGGGCTTGTGGTTCCTTCGAGTTTGCAACTGCACCATTATTATCACAATAAATTGTGATAGTTCTGTGCAAACCAAGAATCACATCCAAGTCCATCAGGAAGTTCCTGAGCCACACAACTTCTTTGGTCGCCTCAAAGGCTGCCACATACTCCGCTTCCATGGTAGAGTCCGCCATAAATTTCTGCTTGACACTCCTCCCTACAATGGCTCCACCTCCCAAAGTAAACAAAAAACCTGAGATAGACTTACTGTTATCCCCATCTGATTTGAAGTCAGAATCTTTATAACCCACAGGGAGTAATTGGTCTGCCTGGTAAACAAGCATATAATCCCTAGTCCTTCTCAAGTACTTCAATATATGCTTTACTGTAGTCCATTGTCCCTGTCATGGATTACTCTGATATATGCTGACTATGCCCATGACAAAGCATATATCTGGTCTCGTACATAGCATCGCATACATGAGGCTTCCTACTGCCGAAGCATAAGGAACCACCTTCATCTTCTCTATCTCCTCAGATGTTTTAGGACACATCTCCTTAGATAAAGGAACTCCATGCCTGAAAGGTAGAAAATCCTTCTTGGAGTTCTGCAGGCTAAAACGATCTATAATGGTGTCTATGTATGAAGCTTGAGATAAGCACAACATCCTTTTCTTCAGATCCCTTATAACCTTGATCCCAAGGATGTGTCCCACTTCTCCCAAGTCCTTCATATCAAACTGTTTGGACAACCATACCCTTATGTCCGATAACACCTTGATATTGTTGCCAATTAATAAAATGTTATCTACGTATAGTACAAGAAATACAACTATATTTCCGTCACTTCTCTTGTATACACAAGACTCATCTGGACTTAGAATAAATCCATAATACTGGATTACCTCATCAAAGCGGATGTTCCAAGACCTCGAAGATTGCTTCAATCCATAAATGGACCGATTAAACTTACACACAAGATGCTCTTTACCCTTTGCAATGAATCCCTCTGGTTGCTTCATATAGATGTTTTCTTCAAGACTTCCATTAAGGAAAGTTGTCTTGACATTCATCTGCCACACCTCATAATCCATATGAGTTGCAATGCATAAGAGAATACGGATAGTCTTAAGCATGGCTATCGGCGAAAAGGTTTCCTCATAATCGATACCCTCTTTCTGAGTATACCCCTTCACAACAAGCCTCGCTTTGAAGGTCTCAACCTTCTCGTCTATTCCTCTCTTTCTTTTGTAGATCCACTTGCATTAAATGGTTTTTACACCATCGGGTGGTTCTACTAGCTCCCATACCTGATTCGAATCCATAGATTCAATCTCAGTATTCATTGCACTTTGCCAAGATACTGCATCTTTATCTTGGATTGCCTTGTCATATGTCCAGGGATCAGGTTCATGTTCGCCAGGGACCAAATCAGAAGATTCTCCCAAGAACATGAATCTATCAGGCTGTCTCACAACCCTCCCACTACGAGGAGGTATCACCTATGTATCCTCTGTGACACGCGGTGCAGTGACTTGTGGTATGTCCTCTTTTACCGGTGGTACTGAATAAGTGACTTCCCCTTTCAATTCCTCCAGAACAATCTTACTCATGGGCTTGTGGTTCATCACATAGTCTTCCTCTAGAAATATGGCGTTCGTGCTAATGATCACCCTATGATTTCTAGGACTATAAAACAAACCACCTTTCATTCCTCTAGGATAGACAACGAACATGGGTACTTCTTTACGAGGTTCCAACTTACCAACATCTGCCTTTAGCACATGTGCTGGACTCCCCCAAATCTGAATATGTCTTAGACTAGGCTTTTGCCCAGTCCATAATTCTGTGGGAGTAGAAGGCATTGATTTAGATGGATCCAAGTTCAGAATGTACACTGTTGTATCTAGAGCATATCCCCAGAACGAATCCGACAACTCAGAATAACTCATCATCGATCTAACTATGTCCATAAGAGTCATATTCCTTCGTTCTACTACACCATTCTGCTGGGGTGTGCCAGGTCCAAACAATTGGGATTGAATCCCAGCCTCTGATAAGTAATTCCTAAACTCTCCCAAGAGGTACTCATTACCACAATCAGATCGTAGTGTCTTGATACTTTTACCTTGACGTTTCCCCGCATCAGCCTTGAATTCTTTGAACTTGTCAAAGCATTCATACTTGCGGTGCATCAAGTAAATGTATCTATATCTCGAATAATCGTCTATAAAAGAGACGAAATACTCAAAACCACCTCTAGCCTTGATAGACATAGGACCACACAAATCAGAATGAACCAATTCTAACACATCTTTGGCTCTATACCCCTTGGCCTTAAAAGGCCTCTTGGTCATTTTTGTTGGTGCAGTGGGCACCTAAGTCGAACCTATGTTTTGATTATAGCAAACGATACAAAGTTAAGCTTATATTGTTATCTCACGAGCTAAATCAAGTGTGCAGAAAAGTCTCAATGCTGGAGCTGAAGGCTAGCGACACCCGGAGGAAGCCGCGGTGGTCGGGCGACACTTGAGTTACTTCGGAGGGAGCCGAAGGAATCGAGTGGAAGGCCGGAAGCAAAAGAGAAAAGTAAGTATCGAGGTAAGCTCGTGTGTTCAAGCGTAAGTGAGGTCGTGTCCTTTGTACGGGGACGTCCTTAGGCGACGATCCAACCCAAGACTTCCCATGGAAGGTCTATGTTGAGATCGGACGGTAAGTGGCCGTCGAATTCACTTGTATTTTGAGCTAAACTCCTTTTTTAGTCAAAAAACGTGGCTGCCAGTTCAACCGGCCAGTTCAACCGGCGGCAATTCAACCGGCCAGTTCAACCGGCGGCAGTTCAACCGGCCAGTTCAACCGGTGGTCAAAAATCAGCATCGAGGAGTCAAGCTTTATCACCATTTTTCAAGGAGTTTTGTGCCCATTTGTGATTGGTTGAAGACCCATTCGTTGAGGGGCTTAAAGGCTATAAAAGGAGGGCCAAACCTAGGGTTTTTCATCAATTCAAAAGCTTCCAAGTGCTTCCGATACGCTCCGACTCTCCGACATCCCTATGACAAAGCGCTGCCGAGATGACGACTAAAGCTTCAACCTCCAATCCTTGAAGTCGTCGGTATAATCTTTAATTTTGTATAAGTTGTCTTTATTTTCAAGCATTAAATCATATCAAGGAGAGGGGGAGTGTCCCTCTACCTTGAATCTTTATTGAGTTTTTGTATTCGCTTAACTCCTATCTCTATCGAGAAGGAGTTCGTTTAGTATTTGCCCTCCGTGCGTGGTCAAGGACCACTAGGGCCTTGGAGTAGTAGCCGTAGGCTACGAACCAAGTAAAAAACCCTCGTGTTTTATTTATTTATTGCTATCTTTCCACTGCGTTTACTCGTGCCAATTCGAACGATTACGAAAAAGTTTTTATCGCTATTCACCCCCCCCCTCTAGCGCTCAAATCGATCCAACAATTGGTATCAGAGCCGGGGGTTGCTAAGATTTGGTGAAACCACCAATCTAGCTTTTTTTTACAGATTTATTTTCTTTTAATTCTGTTTATTTCTATTTATTTTGTTTGTTAAATTCTCTCCCGCACTACTAATCCAAGACGCGAGTCTTGGTACTTGTTTTTGAGTTTTTGTCTTTGCTAGCTTTTCGGTCTTCATCTCTTTTTGTCTTTTTGTTTTAATGGCCCATCTCGAGGGTTTTAGCACCGTCCGACCTCCGTTTTATAACGGAGATGACTTCCGTTATTGGAAGGGTCGGATGGAATGCTTTCTCAAAACCCAACTCGAGATGTGGATCATAATCCAAACGGGTTTCACACTTCCGACTAATGAAGTGGGTGACTCCTTGTATTATGATCAATGGACCGTTGCAACAAAATGACAAGTCGAAGCCGACGCCAAGGCAACACAAATCCTCCAATGCGGCCTATCCAAGGAGGAGTTAAATCGCGTCGGCCCCTTCATAAGCGCAAAGGATCTTTGGACTAAACTAATCGAGTTACACGAAGGATCGGATCAAGCCAAGGTATGTAAGCGTGATTTGTTATTCAATAAATTGTACACACTAAAAATGCAGGAACACGAATCCGTGACGCAACTCCACGCCCGTGTCCAGGACATCGTCAACAACCTACACGCAATCGGGCAAAAGGTCGAAAGTCGCGACCTTATAAGGTATGTTCTAAACTCTTTTCCGAGGACTACCTTGTGGGCATCCATGGTCGATGCCTACAAGGTCTCCAAGGATCTTTCTAAAATTAGGTTAGATGAACTCTTTTCCGATTTCGAATTACATGAACAATCCAACTCCGGAACCCGAGAGGGTATAGCTTTATTCGCAGGATCAAAGAAGAAGAAAATCGCAAGCAAGCCACCACCAACCAAGAGGAAGACGAGTCCAAGAAGAAGTTGACCGGAATTGATCCGAACTAATGAACTTAGCTCAAGAATAGCCAAGGGACGAAAGCGAACCACGACTGACCCAACCAAGGTAAACCTAAAAGTTCTAATATTAGGTGTTATGAGTGTAATGTTTGGACATATCAAGTCCGAGTGCCCTAAGCTCAACCACCAAGGACCTAAGCACAAGAAGGCCCTCAACGCGACATGGGAAGAAGCGTCATCCAAGAAGACGAATACCACGCTCTTCATGGCAAAATCAATTGAGTCGACACGGAGACCGAACCCGAACTTGAGTCGAACCGAGGATGATTCGACCACGGCAACCTTCAAGTCAAGCCACTGACACGCATCCGGCTTCAAAAGATACCCTTAAGGTGAGTCGTTTTATTTAATACTTTACATAATACGGTTAGGTTTTTGTCTAGGAAGTTAGCTAAGTCCGAGTCCAAGGTCGAGACCCTCGTGAGGAAGTTAAACTCCTCAAACACGAGGTCTCCTAACCTCTTCGACTAGTCGAGTTCAAGAGAAGGACTCAACTCGGGTTGAAAACTCAAGTTGAGAACTCACTCTTGAAAAGTCAAGTCGAAGATCTTAGGAATACGTTGGAAAGGTTTACTTTGGGATCCAAAGGACTTGACCTCCTACTTGGATCGCAAAGGGCCGTGTACAACAAGGCCGGACTAGGGTTTAGCTCAAACACGACCAATAAGTCGTATATGTCAATCGTAAGTAGACATAAAAATTGTGTCCAAGCATGGGTCCCTAAGACCACTTTGATTCCAACTCCAGGATCTAACTCGCATCGGGTTCCCATGACCAAATCCACTATGTGGATAGACCGAACCGATTCAACTGTCTAGGGGAGTCGACAAAACATGTTTGTGCTTTAATTTAGAAATTGCATGCTTAGTTTTTTTTTGTTGTTTTTTTTAACTCACTTGGAATACACAAATAACCAACTAAAAAATCCTTCGAAAAGATTGAGCCTCGGGGAGCCTCTTTTCAAATAACCAACTAAAATCCTTCGAAAAGATTGAGCCTCGGGGAGCCTCTTTTCAAAAATAACTAGTTAGACTAGGAAATAGTCTTAGGTGAGTCAAGTCATCATTTTCTTGAACATGACTTTGTCTAAGGAAGTGGTCGATGATCCGATAAAAGAAGGCCCCTGTGCCTCGCCACGACCTGGAAGCCATGATCTTGAAAAGGTAAACTTGACAAGCCTTGGGTTAAATCCAAATCTAACATAAATTTACTTGAACCTAAATCCACTTAATCAATTGGAAATCATCTCAACATAAATCTACTTGAACCTAAATTCACTTAATCAATTTAATTGCAAATCATCTCAACATAAATTTACTTGAACCTAAATCCACTTAATCAATTGGAAATCATCTCAACAGAAAGTTACTTGAACCTAAATGCACTAAATCAACTTAATTGGAAGTCATCTCACAAAAAAAACACACATAACATGCTTGATCATATAGACATAGGTGAGATGACCTAGGTTTAACAACTTACAATCATTTTTTTAAAATAAAAAATCTAACATCCAATCCAACCACCTTGTGTGTAGGATCAATGGATGTTGGACAGCGGTTGCTCCCGACACATGACCGGGGATCAACTCAAATTCACAAAGCTTCGATTCAAACGACAAGGATCGGTAGCCTTTGGGAATAACGGCAAGCTCAAAATCATCGGTTCAGGTGATATCGAGCTTAACTCGAATTTTGTTATTAAAAATGTATTACTTGTAGAGAATTTTGAATATAACCTGCTTAGTGTAAGCCAATTATGTGACAATAACTATAAGGTCGTATTTCTAGAAAATGAATGCATAATTAATACAAACGAAACCTCTAAAACAATTCTTAAAGGGACTAGGAATAACAACATTTACACTATCAACTTAATTAACTCCTCAACTAAGTGTCTTATGACACGGCAAGAGGAATCATGGTTGTGGCACCGATGACTCGGTCACTCGCACCCAAGACTCGTCCACAAGATGAGTCAGAGTGGCTTAGTCAGAGGCTTACCCAACCTCAACAACTTGGTTAATAAAATTTGTAATGCTTGTCAACAAGGAAAACAACCTAGGACACAACACAAGTTAACTAACCAAGAACGAACCTCAAGTGTACTTGAGCTCCTGCATATGGATCTATTCGATTCACATGGAGCCAAGTCACTCAATAAAAGTCAATATTGCTTAGTCATAATTGACGACTACTCCAGGTTTACCTGGGTTAGGTTCATCAAGCATAAAAGTGATACCCTAGATCAATTAATCAATCTATTCAAATTAATCGAGAATCAAAAAGACCTTAAGGTTAAAAGACTTAGAAGCGATCATGGTGGTGAATTCGAAAATCAAAGGTTCACCGACTTCTGTAACCTAAACGGATACCACCATGAATTCTCTTGCCCTAGGACCCCTCAACAAAATGGCCTAGTGGAGCGGAAAAACCGAACTCTACAAGAAGCCGCTAGGACCATGTTGAACGAATACGACCTACCCGATAGGTTTTGGGCAGAAGCCGTTAGCACGGCTTGCTATGTCCAAAATAGGATCCTTATGGTAAAGAGGCACCTTAAGACCTCGTACGAAATTTATCACGATAAAATACCTAACATCAAGTACTTTAGGGTATTTGGGTGTAAGGTACATATCCTAAACACTAAGGATTACCTAGGAAAATTTACATCAAAAACCACGACCGGAATCTTTCTAGGATACTCGACTACAAGTCGAGCTTATAGAGTATATAACCACGACACCCTTAGAGTCGAGGAGACTATCAATGTAGTATTTGATGAAGGACATGAACCTACAAAACCCCCGGCAACCCCAATTAGCGAGCCTACTCATACTAGACCTAACTCTGACCCTGAGATCGAGTCTAATCCACATCAACCAACTTCTCTTGTCGACAAAGTGACAAGTGATCCGAGTCAAACTAGTGTTCAACCAAGTCACCCCATTGATCAAGCATTAGGTGACACAAACCCAACCCAATCTAGGATTCAGACTAACCACCCTATCGATCAAGTGATAGGAGATCCTAATCTAGGAGTTCGAACTAGAGCATCCTATAGGAACCTTAGTCAAATTTCCTTAATTTCAAAGATAGAACCCAAATCAATTGAACAAGCTCTTCTTGATCCCGATTGGATTATTCGAATGCAAGAAGAGCTAGCTCAATTTACTAGGAATGAAGTGTGGGAATTAGTACCACCACCTAAAGACAAAACGATAATTGGAACAAGGTGGGTGTTTCGAAATAAGCTTGATGATAAAGGTGAAGTAGTTAGAAACAAGGCTAGGTTAGTCGCCAAAGGGTTTAGTCAAGTCGAAGGCTTAGATTACGACGAAACCTATGCCCCAGTAGCTAGACTCGAATCCATTCGAATGTTGCTAGCTTATGCCGCACATCGAGGATTTAAGTTGTTTCAAATGGATGTTAAGTCGGCATTCTTAAATGGATACATTAAAGAAGAAGTTTATGTTAGCCAACCCCCCAGATTCGAAAATCTAGATAAACCCGACCATGTTCTAAAACTTAAGAAAGCTCTCTATGGACTTAAACAAGCTCCTCGAGCTTGGTACGAGAGACTTTCAATCCATCTTAAGTCAAAAGGGTTTAACCAAGGCTTAGTTGACCCAACTCTCTTCGTAAAAACCTTAGGTAAAGAAATATTCATAGCTCAAATTTACGTAGACGATATAATTTTTGGAACCTCTAACTCAGCCTTACTAAACGAGTTCGTTTCACTCATGGAAAGTGAGTTTGAAATGAACTTAGTAGGCGAGTTAAGTTTCTTTTTAGGTCTACAAATTAAACAAACTAAGGATGGTATATACCTATATCAACAAAAATACACTAAGGAGTTAATTAAAAGATTTGGAATGCAAGACGCTAAGATAATAAACACCCCAATGGCGATTAATGTTAACATAGGAGAAGACCTAGAAAGTAAGTCCATTGACTTAAAGTACTATAGGAGCGCGATAGGAAGTCTCCTATACTTAACTGCGAGTCGACCCGACATCCTATTCGCAGTAAGTATGTTCGCCAGGTTTCAAACCCGTGCTAAGGAGTCTCACCTAGCCCTAGTTAAGCGTATCCTTAGATATCTTAAGGGTACACTTAACGTTGGTATTTGGTACCCTAGATCTACGGAGTTCGAACTAATCGGCTACTCCGATTCGGATTATGCCGGTAGTAAACTCGATAGAAAGAGCACGAGTGGTTGTTGTCAACTACTCGGCTCAAGTCTAGTGAGTTGGTGCAGTAGGAAGCAACATTGTGTTGCCTTATCTACCACCGAAGCCGAATACGTTGCGATGGGTGAGTGTGTAACTCAGCTTCTTTGGATGAAGCACACTCTCCGAGACTTTAGGTTGGACTTCACCAAAACTAAAATTTTTGTAGACAACATAAGTTCGATAAATCTAACTAAGAACCCTATATGCCATTCAAGAACAAAGCATATAGAGGTAAAACACCATTTCATTCGAGAACATGTAGCCAACGGCTCCATACAACTCGAATATGTTGACTCGAAGTCTAACCTAGCAGACATATTTACTAAACCACTACCCGAAGGCGAATTTAGTCTCTTGAGACGAAAATTAGGCATGTGCGTAATAGAATAGGAACTTGCAAATTATATTTTCTTACTACTATTTCTTACTTTTTCATGGAACTAGCATAGGACATACCTTAGATATCATGCACCTATAGATTTAAGGAGCCAATACATCTCACAACACATAGGACTAATGTGTTTGTGTACTTAGCCACGTAGATGGGCGTGAGATGTTAGGACCTTACTCCTGGTTCCAGAGGTAGAGCTAGTGCATCGCTATGAACCATGGAGTATAATCATACAGACTAACCGACTGACTCAGATCAAGTTGATCCTTCATATCAATCAAGCCAAATATGAGTCGAACATTTCATAGATGAGCTTATTTTCAATATACTATTTTAATAAAAAATGTGGAACATGCTTGGACTTTAAATTTAGCAATTATTTTGATTTCCACACACCCCTTACTCTTTTCGATATACGGCAAAAGGGGGAGAAAAAGGCCAAAGTTAAGGGGTCAAATTTTTTGATAACTTAACTCTTACTTCATGTTTAAATCGAAAGTTAACTTTAGGTTTTGAGAACTTATTTAACTTTTGACAAAAGGCCAAGTTAAGAGAATTCTTAACTTATTTATGTCGTTAGTGTTTTACTTAAGGGGGAGAAAGGGCTTAACTAAAATGTTTTACTAAAGCTAATTTTAAGTAATGTTAATTACTTAAAGCAACCCTCAAGGGGGAGGATTAAGGTCTTTCTTCAAAGACTCACCCTCGGTCAAGGAGGTTTCAAGGGGAGTACTTGAAGAAAATCCTTACTACTCCAACTTAATCTTCATTTTTTTTCTCTCATGCACATTATTATTCTTCATGCTTGCTTAACTTTGTATGTGGGTTTGCCATAAATCAAAAAGGGGGAGATTGTTGGTGCAGTGGGCACCTAAGTCGAACCTATGTTTTGATTATAGGAAACGATACAAAGTTAAGCTTATATTGTTATCTCACGAGCTAAATCAAGTGTGCAGAAAAGTCTCAATGCTGGAGCTGAAGGCTAGCGACACCCGGAGGAAGCCGCGGTGGTCGGGCGACACTTGAGTTACTTCGGAGGGAGCCGAAGGAATCGAGTGGAAGGCCGAAAGCAAAAGCGACAAGTAAGTATCGAGGTAAGCTCGTGTGTGCAAGCGTAAGTGAGGTCGTGTCCTTTGTACGGGGACGTCCTTAGGCGACGATCCAACCCAAGACTTCCCATGGAAGGTCTATGTTGAGATCGGACGGCAAGTGGCCGTCGAATTCACTTGTATTTTGAGCTAAACTCCTTTTTTAGTCAAAAAATGTGGCTGCCAGTTCAACCGGCCAGTTCAATAGGCGGCAGTTCAACCGGCCAGTTCAACCGGTGGTCAAAAATCAGCCTCGAGGAGTCAAGCTTTATCACCATTTTTCAAGGAGTTTTGTGCCCATTTGTGATTGGTTGAAGACCCATTCGTTGAGGGGCTTAAAGGCTATAAAAGGAGGGCCAAACCTAGGGTTTTTCATCAATTCAAAAGCTTCCAAGTGCTTCCGATACGCTCCGACTCTCCGACATCCCTACGACAAAGCGCTGTCGAGATGACGACTAAAGCTTCAACCTCCAATCCTTGAAGTCGTCGGTATAATCTTTAATTTTGTATAAGTTGTCTTTATTTTCAAGCATTAAATCATATCAAGGAGAGGGGGAGTGTCCCTCTACCTTGAATCTTTATTGAGTTTTTGTATTCGCTTAACTCCTATCTCTATCGAGAAGGAGTTCGTTTAGTATTTGCCCTCCGTGCGTGGTCAAGGACCACTAGGGCCTTGGAGTAGTAGCCGTAGGCTATGAACCAAGTAAAAAACCCTCGTGTTTTATTTATTTATTGCTATCTTTCCGCTGCGTTTACTCGTGCCAATTCGAACGATTACGAAAAAGTTTTTATCGCTATTCACCCCCCCTCTAGCACTCAAATCGATCCAACAATTTTACCCTCCAAGCAAGATTCGTAGGTTGGGAAATCTTCCACCACTAATGAACCCAGAGGTACATCGACTATCAACCTTTGAATTCTGCTTAGGTTAATATGACCAAGCCTAAGATGCCAAAGATATGTTTGGTTCATCTTTGAAGGTTCTTTTCTCTTATTTGAATTAGAAGAGGAGTTATTAACTTCTATTTGCATCGTGGGAACTTTTGGTTCAAGTGTGTATAAATTTCCTATCAATGCACCCGAACAGATAATCTCCCTATTACTTTTTATAACAACTCTGTCATTAAAAGAAATAGAGTATCCATTCACAAACAATTTAGAAACTGAAATTAAATTCTTTCTAAATAAAGGTACATAAAGGCAATTCTTAAGAACCAAAACTTTATTTTTTTTCAAAAGACAAATAAACATCTCCCACTGCAACAGCCGCCAACTTCGTGGCATTGCCCAAGTAAATCGTAATCTCCCCATTAGCTAGTCGTCGGGTTTCCTGGAACCCCTGCAAAGTATTGCAGAAATGATCAGTGGCTTCCGTATCTACACACCAAGTGCCGGTAGATAACACCGCTAAACATGTTTCAACCACTAGACCAAAGGATATACCTTTGTTCTGTTTCGGATTGGGACAGTCCTTCATCCAATGTCCAGTCTGCTTGCAAGTGAAGCACTTGCCTTTCGGCTTCTTCACTCCTCCCTGAGATCCTCCCACCAGCTTTGCTCCACCTTGTTTCTTCTTCTTCTTGCCTTTCGGCTTAGAAGTAGAAACCTTCTGAGCAACCATGGCCTGAGCCTGAGCAAGCCTTTTTATCGACTGGAGAGTGATATCAACCTGGGTTTCCCCATCGATCTGAGCTCCATGGACTTCCAGCTCATTCGCAGGCTTAGGAGGACACTCTTCGAAGAGTACATATTTGTACTCCTCAGCAGTTAAGACAATGTCAAGATTCCTTTTTCCAATCAACATAATTATGTACAATAAGTTTATTTTCATTTAGTGTCATAGCAAGTAAACTGAAAGTCATTTTGAAAGAAAACCTAAGAATCACATAGATCAAAACATTAGATTTCAAAAAATTATTGATCCCTCAAACAATAAAATTTTAAAATCAACCAACACCTCAAAACACCGAGAATATCATATGCCACGATAGTGTGGATGTATACGAATTCTACATTTTTAAGAGGAGGTTTTACCCATTAATTTTACTATCTTGTCAACCTAACTTTTTGACAAGTAAGATTAATAGTTGGTTCCTCTTTGGCCCTACAAATAAAAGAAGTGACTCCGATGCGGAGGATACTTATATTTGTATCTAAGTGTTCACCATTATTTGGTACTAAGGTAATTATCTCGGGTTATGTGCCTTCCGATGGGGAAGTATACACTCTCCTAAATAATTTCCTATAACCATATCTGTCCCTGTGATCCACAAACAAACTCATCCGATGGATAGGAAGGCACTCAGAGCCGACACGCAAGTTTGCTTGCATCACATGTCAAATCGTAATGGAGGCCTTGGGAATTTATAAAAATATCCCTCTCCTACTTAGTAATTTGAAATTGAGGAATTTTCTAGCCTATGACATGCATATCAAACAATAAGCAATAAATATGAAAAATAAAAATTTTCCAACTATTATGGCTTTTATCTTCAATATGTCTCCCGTCGTATCTGTAGGGGATCGATCGGCCGGCTAGAGGGGGGTGAATAGCCCTCTTTCATTGTATAACAGAATTTGCTCATCTACACAATTGTTAGTGCAAGTGGAATACTAATAAAGACAAGCAAATAAACAATGAAGAATACAAACAATGCTAACACCGAAATATAACGTGGTTCACGGCTATGCCGCTAATCCATGCACCCCGATTCATCCTTGGTGAATCACTCCGCAAGCAAATCACTATCGGTCTCTCCTTTGCACTAAGCTAGGTGAAGAAAACCCTTACAACTCAAGAACACTCCTTTTACAATAGATGTGAAAGAAAGCTAAGAGAAGGAGTTTGAATCTTGTAGAGCACTTGGATGGTCACTTAGAGCATAAGCATTAGCCATCCAAAAGCCCACACCCTCTCTTTTTATAGAGAGGGATAATTTCTTCCCGTTGGCCGCCACCAGTCGACTGCTACCCTTGGCAGTCGACTGCCGCCACTTCAACGACCTCCGAACACATCGGATCCCGACCGTTGTAGTCTAATGGATCACTTGGCAGTCGACTGATGGATCCATCAATCGATTGCTGCCTCCGTAGTCGACTGCACAGTCAGCTACGAGTGGGTATGTGGCCCAAACCCTCTTGACTAGTCATTCGCCTTGGCCCGATCGTGATAATGTCTTGGCGATCATGCCACCATATGGCAGTCGACTACTGGGCCATAATCCACTTAGTCGGATACCAGTTGAACCACGTTCAACTCAGAGCAGTCGACTGCCATTTCATGGCAGTCGACTGATGTTGGGAAAACTCATCTGACACTTAGCCATTCGGCCAAGTTCACCTAATGAGCTACTTACAATTCACTCATTCTCTCATCTCACTCGAAGTCCCTCGCCGAAGCTCTCTTCATTCGCGGCCACGTCCCTTGGTAGCATCAGGCACATGGCTCTCCAATGCTCCTTCGTGTCTCTTGCCTTCGAAGTCTGCTTCCTTGGCTTCGCTTCAAGTCATCTCGTCCGTGCGATCCCTCGGCAGCATCAAGCGCACGACTCTGCAATACTCCTTCTCCGACTCAAGCACGAGGTTATGAGTGGTGAACCCACCAAGGCTCCATGAGCTACTTACAATTCACTCATTCTCTCATCTCACTCGAAGTCCCTCATTGAAGCTCGCTTTGTTCGCGGCCACGTCCATCGGCAGCATCAGGCGCACGACTCTGCAATGCTCCTTCCTGTCTCTTGCCTTCGAAGAATGCTTCCTTGGCTTCGCTTCAAGTCATCTCGTCCGGCGGTCCCTCGGCAGCATCAAGCACACGGCTCTGCAATGCTCCTTCTCCGACTCAAGCACGAGGTTATGAGTGGTGAACTCGCTAAGGCTCCATGTGCAAATTACTAAGTCCTGCAAGACTCCAATGCACATATCAAATCATAATAACACCCTATCTTAAACCCTTTGCCACACACATCAAAACCATATCACGACAAGAGATTGCCCTAACAGTATCGCCATCTCGTCCACTCCTCCCTACGCCATATACAACCCATCCGGAGATCCGAGCCGAGGAAAAATATTTTAATTTACATCCATCGATCCTATACTCCATGAGGGAGTATACATGAAATCTAGATCGAATGTAAACTAAAATAAAAGGATTGGCTAAACAATGTCGTATCTAATTACAAAAATTAAATACTAGCCTCGTCAACCCCGAGGATTCAACAAAATATACAATTACACATATACAATCACATACACACATATGACCACAATAGTTGGATCCTATGCCTGCAACCATGGCTCTGATACCACTTGAAGGGTTTTGTCCGGAACCGAAGCTCTGATACCACTTGAAGGTAGGAAATTTCGCTTTCCACTTCAACTCGATCGCTTGTTCATGGCGATCCCATCGATGTCCCCGGATTAAAAAAAAATAATCCTAGACAAAAGTGATCACCCAAACAACCGTTTCATCGTCATGCTATTCGATTAGAGTAGTCACTTGAACAAACTTGTTGTTCAAGTAACCAACCTCTATTCTACGAATAGTCGCTGAATAGACGATGTGCGGATCGCAGGTTTTTGTGTTTATATTCTGGGTCCAAGTATATTTAGCCACAAAATAAAACATATAACATGCATATAATTGAAAAATAATTATAGACATAATACAAAATAACACTAATCAAAATAAACAAGATTATACCTCTTGATCTTCTATTGTATGTCCTTCCTCCTTTTGGACGTCATGTGGGCGACGATCTTCCAAAAGTTGAAGCTCCTAGATCACCAATCTTCCTCTCCTCGTTCATTCTGAACAAAGGAAGATCAAGAAACAAAACACTTCTCCTTCTTTCAACCAACCACCAAGCTCAAAGCTTAGTGCTTGCCGCCGGCCAAGAAGGAGATCAAGGAGAGTGAACGCCGGCCAAGATTCTAAGGGAAGAGACCCTAGACTTCTTTCCACCGGCCAAGGAGAGGAGAGAAACTTGTTTGGACGCCGGCCAAGGTCTAGGGAAGGAGAAGGGGCGCTGGCAACTCTTAAGGAAGAAGAATTTCTTACCTTATTTGTGGCCGCCCAAGCTTTAATCCAAAACCCTAGCCTATTTTGTTTCTTACCGCCCAAGCTTTAAGAAACAAAACCCTAACCTTTTTCTCTTATCCCATGCCGTCCACCCTTAAGCACCCTTTTATAGAGTTAGGCCTTAGCCTCCTTTAATCTCCACCATCGGTTCTAGGGATTTAATCTCAACCGTCGGATCTAGAGATTTAATCTCAACCATCGGATCTAGAGATTTATTCTCTACCGTTGGATCTTGAGTTTTGTTTTCAACCATTGGATCTAGGCTTCATGAGGTTTTAATAGGCTACAATAGGGACCATGATGAGGAGTTGGATCTTGGCCACCCAATGGATCAAGCCCACATAAAGTCCGATCCATTAATGATAATCCAATCCACTAAAGGATTATCATTGATCTACCTCACCAACCCCCATAGTTAATATGGGCTCCATATATTATTTGTATATTTTTCTCTCCGTGTTTAAGATCTCGAATGTCCGTCGATTAATTAATTTACTGACCATTAATTAATCAACATCTAACTCCATGAGTAGTACCACTCAACCTTTTCATCATACCGGACCAAGTCAACCTGCTGGGTTTACATGATGAACCTTATGAGCTCCTCAAGTGGACATCATCATCCTAATATATAGGACACGATTTTCTCCTATAATCCACACCACACCATTTAAATAAAATCATTTCCCAACTTACCGAGCCTATTGATTTAATCTATAAATCTTGCCCATTGGTAAATCAAAGAAATGAATACTAAGTATATGTTCTCATTTTTATATCGAGATTAAGAGCATGTACAATATAATATCTGAGGTCTGATTCCATTATGTAGTCAGCAATAAATCGAATCACCTCTAAGTCGGTCTTGCTCAATACACACAAAGTGCACTAGTGTGATTCTATGGTTAAGACAAACCAATTCCAAATCACACTACAACCATTTCAATGGTTTGTCCAGAGCCATCTCAGTTGTGAGCCTTTACATATACTTTACAAGGAGTCAATAACATGATCTCTCGTATGACACCACACACCATGTTATCTACAATGTAATGTATTAGACAATATGCATAACCATAAATATGCAAACAATGATCATGTGATTTTTATTTCAAAATAAAGATGTTCATACAAAAGATAGACTTTTCTGTATACATCCCAACATTAAATTCTGCGACGTAGGCCATTGAAGACTCAAAGTGCGAGCTCAACGCCCGCAAGTGCACGAATGTCGTCAAGTAATAATAGATTATCAATCCCACAGGGACTGGGATTTGAGTACCAATACTCTAAGTGGTTGTGATTGTTCGAACAAAATCTCAGAGAGAGTCGGTTGGTGAGGACTATCGGAGGACCCTACTTAATGCGGTGTCACACAGAGGAGGAAAAGAGTGTGTCGGGGTCTTAAAAAGGCGATTCTAGGACTTCGGTTTCGCTTGTTTACCATATAACAATGTTGTCAATTGGCGTCGTCTAAACGTCTACCTACGGTTTTGGGGAAGGGACATCATACACTCTCCCGCAGAGCCACCGCATTCACCTAGAGCTATCCTCACCCAAAAGGACGGGATAGAGGGTACGAGGATGCCAAATCAATCCTTGCGGTGGACCATTTCCGATTCCACCGCTTCCTTCTCCCTGCAGTTATGGGAGGTCAGGTTTACCCCTAGGTTCCTTGATCAAACCTCCTAAATATAGATTACGAGGGCTCTCACCACCTCGTATCGCCTAAGCACATCGAAAAGAAAGCCAAATTCACGAAAGTATAATAGAGAACAACTACCAACTGTCAATATCAAACTTTTGGCCAGAATTTAATATGAACCAACATTGTATATGAGCTCAAGCTACTCCCTAATCCTAGAATCAAAAGTACTACTCCATAAATATAAAGGAAGAATCACAAAACATGTTTAAGTTCGAATACAATAGAGATAAAGCACAGAAATAGAGATATACAATGCATTGTGATCTTCTCTCCGGCATTGTATTGCAAGTTGTGGACCTCCGATGGCGTTCCTCCTCCCTGCTGTGAGTTATCGAACCTTTTTAGGGCTTCGACGTGTCGTCCTAGCCGTCGTGCCTCCCCCAGGGTTTGGGCGGAGCCATCCTTATATAGACGTCGCCTCGGACCACTACGAAATTAGGAAAAAACCCTAGTCGCACAACTCCATCGGGCCGCCACACGGCCATGTGTTTCCACACGGCTAGGCCATGTGCGGCCCTGGTGTGTTGATCTTTGCCCATCAGACATGGCCATGTGAATCAACATGCCCTGGCCATGGCCCACTTTGCGTCTAGCATGAAATGCCCTTCTTTCGCTCCGAAAATGCATCTTTTTTGCCCGAAAAGCCAACCTGCATTCATAAGAACAACGAGCAGACCCCCGAACTATAAAATAGGAAATGCATGCAAAAATAGAGTAACATATGCATGAAACTAACGCAAAATGTAACAAGATGTGAGGAAAAACTACTCCTAAAATCCTATATGTTTTGCTCACATCACCTAGATCCAAAGGACACAATTAAAAGGATGGTTGGGTGAAATCTATAAATATAGGAGGCTTGGCTTGGGCGGCGATATAGAATTGGAATTCTAGGATTTGCTTTTAAGGCTTGGGAAGCTAGGGTTTGGAGAAGCATTGGGCGGCAACAAGTGGAAGAGTTAAGGTTTTGTTTTTCCTCTCTTCCTCAAGTCTAGGCGGCGCCCCTCTTCTTCTTTCTCACTTGGCCGGAGCCCTTCACCCTTCTCAAGTCTTGGCCGACGCCAACAAATGTTACAGTTTCTTCTCTTGGAGCTCTTGGCTAGTGCCCATATCCCTTCTTCCTCTCCTTGGCCGGTGACAACAACCAAAGTTGGTGGCTTGGTGGTCGGCTCTAGATAGGAGAAGTGTTTGAGATTCTTCCCTTTGTTTGGAGTGAGCAAGGAAGGGAAGAAGGTGATCTAGGAGGCTTCAACTCTTGGAGGATCGTTGGCCACACAACGTTCAAGAAAAGGATAGGTCATACAATAGAAGATCAAGAGGTATAATCTTGTTTGTTTTGATTTAGTTCTTTTGTATCATGCATGTGGTTAATTTACTTGGACCCTGAAGATAAACACAAAAACCGGCAATCCGTACATCATCTATTCCGTGGCTAATCGAGGAAAAGAGTTAGGTAGCTTGAAATACAAGTTTGTTCAAGCGAACACTCTAATCGAATAACACGATAATGGATCGGTTGCTTGGGTAATCCGTCTTTGTCAAGGATTAATTTTTTTTAATTCGGGGACGTAGATAGGATCGCCATGCAAAAGCGACCAAGTTGAAGGGGGAAGCAAAGCAATTCCCTTCATTCACCACGCCAATTAGCTTGCACGTTCAACACCAAAAGCCTTTTTAAGCCACTAGCAACCATTGCCATCAATTCCTCTTGACTCCTCATTAAGAAGACTCTAAATACTAAGACCCTTAGTATTTTTCCTTCATCCAAATGCATGAACCTCTCATCAAGAATACCTAAACCCTTGGTATTCACATGCATGATTAATCACATTAATCATGCATGGTGATAGATGACACTTGCATGATGATTTATCTTCCACGGTTTAACTTGAGTCTAACTCAAGTTTAACCAATTTGAGTCTAACTCAAGTCTTGGCCATATGCTCAATTGTTATTTTAGTCCAACTAAAAGAAACCATCTCCAAAATAGAATGTCATTTGTGTGTGACCCAATAGGCTCTTGTAACGTTGGCAATGTATCTAAAACTATTTTAGATACATAAGCAATGAGCGACATCTAGCAATACATCATTGCTACCCAAGTTACAAGAAAGTCAAGATCTGACAACCTTTCCGTGACCATTATCATTTATGACGGTATCCTTCTATCCATGATATCTTAGATCGATCAATGAGGCATAGATCGTGTCATCCCCTTATAGATCATTATATTTCTTGATCCCCAAGTAGACTCACTCAAACAAATGAGCTCAATATCTCATATTGACTCATTTGAGCATGGAAATGCATTTCATGGTCATACTCTATCAAGAGGTCAAAGATATCACTCCCGTCATATGGGAAGGATAGATCCCATCTACATCACTCACATCCTTCCGTATAATTCATTATATACCAAGTGATCACCATTATAGTGCACCATGTTACAGTGTGACGTTAGACAATACCAAACTACATAACTCCTTATGTAGGAAATCATAGTGACTTCAGGTGTAAGGAGTATTCATACCAATAGTCACATGAGAAAGTATATGACACTCATATAACGATCCATGACACTTTCTCATGGCGGGTCAATTCAGTACATATATTCTCCAATATATATACCCATGTGTTAATGTGATATCACATATCTATGACTTGTGAGATCAAGTCATCCATTGACCTACATGCTAATTTTAGGGATGTATACAGAAAAGTCTATCTTTTGTATAAACATCTTTATTTTTTAAATAAGAATCACATGATCATTGTTTGCATATTTATATGGTTATGCAATATTGTCTAATATTTTACATTGTAGATAACATGGTGAGTGGTGTCACACAAGAGATCATGTTATCGACCCCTTGAAAAGTATAAGTAAAGGCTCACAACCGAGATGGCTTTGGACAAACCATCAGAATGGTTGTAGTGTGATTTGGTATTGGTTCGTCTTGACCATAGAATCACACAAGTGCACTTTGTGTGTATTGAGCAGGACCGACTTAGAGGTGATTCGATTTATTACTGACTACATAATCGAATCGAACCTCAGATATTATATTGTACATACTCTTAATCCCGTTATAATAATGGGCACATATACTTAGTACTCATCTCTTTGATTTACCAATGGGCGAGATTTATAGATTAAATCGATAGTCTTGGTCAGTTGAGAGATGATATTATTTATATGGTGTGTCGTTGATTATAGGAGGAAACTGTGTCCTATATATTAGGATGATGATGTCCCCTTGAGGAGCTCATAAGGTTCATCATTTAAACCCTGCAGGTGGACTTGGTCCGGCATGATGAAAAGGTTGAGTGATACTACTCAAGGAGTTAGATGTTGATTAATTAATGGTCAGTAAATTAATTAATCGACAGACATTCGAGATCTTAAACACGGGGAGAAAATGTATAAATAATATATGGAGCCCATATTATGATATGGGGGTTGGTGAGGTAGATCAATGATGATCCTTTAGTGGATTGGATCATCATTAGTGGATCGGACTTTATGTGGGCTTGATCCTTGGGTGGCCAAGATCCAACTCCTCCACATGGTCCCTAATGTAACCTATTAACACCTCATAAAGCTTAGATCCAATGGATTAAAACAAAACTCTAGATCCAAAGGTAGAGATTAAATCTCTATATCCGACGGTTGAGATTAAATCTATAGATCCGACGGTTGAGATTAAATCCCTAGAACCAATGGAGGAGATTAAATCATGGCTTGAGCCCAACTCTATAAATAGAGATCATGAAGTGGGCAGCAAGAAGAGCATGGCTTAAGGGGATTAGGGGTTGCTTCCTTTGGAGGCTAGGAATCCAAGTTGGTTTAGGATTAGGTTTGGGTGGCTAGGGTTTTTGGGAGCTTTGGGTGGGCGGCAACTCAAGGAGGAGTTTTTCTTCTTCCTCCTAAGGTGTGGCCGGTTCCTTCCATCTTCCCTCTACCTTGGCTTGTGCTCATCCTAATCTTCATCCCCACTTCCATGGCCGGCCATAAGGAGAGCTAGGATTAGGGTTTGGAGGCTTAGGGTTTAGGAGGCTTGGGTGGCACCAAATAAGGAAGTAGTTTGCTTTCTTCTTCCTCTCCTTTGGTGGCCAGCGCCCACACCCCTTTCCCAGCCCTTGTACGGCATCCAAAGACCCCTTCTCCTTCTCCTTAGGTGGTGGAAACAAGATATAGGGCTTTC
The DNA here is from genome assembly GCA_025175895.1 of Wurfbainia villosa. NCBI lineage: Eukaryota > Viridiplantae > Streptophyta > Magnoliopsida > Zingiberales > Zingiberaceae > Wurfbainia > Wurfbainia villosa. The sequence continues at coordinate 26,840,301 of CM045992.1, read as the reverse complement.
CCTTGGTGTCTTGTCCGGTTTCCACCATTATCTCCTTCTCCTTGTTGGCCGGAGGCAAGCATTCTCCTTGTTGCTTGTTGGTTGGATATAGGAAGGAGAAGAGCTTTGTTTCTATTCTTCCTTTTGCTTTGGAAGAGCAAGGAAGGAAGATTTGCGATCTAGGAGCTTCGACTTTTGGTAGAGCGTCACCCACACGACGTCCGAAAGGATGAAGGACATACATTAGAAGATCAAGAGGTATATCGATTCTCTAATTTTTATATGTTACATGTTTGTATTTGTTTTTCAATTATGAGAATGATATAAATCTGTATATGGCTAAATAATACTTGGATCCTGAGCATAAACACAAAAACTGGCGATCCGGACATCGTCTATTCCGCGACTACTCCTAGAATAGAGGTTGGTCGCTTGAACAACTTGTTTATTCAAGTGACCTCTCTAAACGAATAGCACGACGATGACATGGTTGTTTGGGCAATCCCTTTTTGTCTAGGATTAAATTTTTTAATCCGGGGACATCGAGGGGATTGCCATGAACAAACGACGAAGGTGAACTGGGAAGCAAAGTTTCCCCTCATGGACTCGATAAGCAAAAACCCTTCACTAGTCTCAATGTATCAATATATCCCTTTGTCTATTAATACAATACTTGACTAGGAATGTTTAAGAATAATGTTCTATATAGCTTCTCATAATCAATTCTACCAATTGATATACTATAGATTAGAACCTACTATTCAAGGGCATTATTATATTTATTTATGATGTGAGCAAAACATATAGGGTTTTAGGAGTAGTTTTCGCTCACATCTCATTACATTTTATGTTAGTTTCATGCATATGTCACTTTGTTTTGCATGCATTTCCTATTTTCTGATTCAGAGATCTGCTCTTTGTATTTTTGTGTGCAGGATAGCATTTCATGGAAAAAGACGCACTTTCGGAGCAAAAGAAGGGCATTTTGCAGCTAGACGTAGAAGGGGACACGACCAGGGCGTGTGGATACACATGGCCATGTCCAAGGGGCAAAATCGGTCACCCCAGCGCCACACACAACCTGGCCGTGTGGAAACACACCGTCGTGTGGCAGCCCAACAAATTGAGATGACTAGGATTTTTTTCAGATTTCACAGTGATCCAGAGTGATGTCTATATAAGGAGAGCTCCGCCCAAACCTTAGGGGGGAGGCAAGACGACTGGGACGGCACACCGAAGCCCTAAAAAGCTTTGGGAACTCGCAACGGGGAGGAAGAACACCGTTAGAGATCCGAGTTCTTCACTTCAACGCTAGAGAGAAGACCACATTGTCATTGTAAATTTATGTTCTTGCACTTTATTTATTATTTATTTGAACATGAACATGCCTTTTATTTCTACTCTCTTATCTATGGAGTAGTTTCTTCGATTCTAGGATTAGGGAGTAGTTTGTGTACGTAGGATATGTTGCTTCAAATTTAATTCTGTTATTGAGTTTGAATTTGCAATTGGAATTTGTTTAGACCAATATCTATGTGTATTGTGTTTTCTATCTACTGTGCTTAGCCGATACAAGGGGTGACAACCCTCGTATCTAAGATTTTGGAGATTTATATGAGGAACCTAGGGGTTGGCCTCATCTTCTATAACCGTGGGTAGAAGGATGCGATAGAATTAGAAACAGTTCATCGCGGGGATTGAATCGACATCCTTGTACCGCCTATCCAGTCCTTGTAAGGCAGTGATAGCTCTCGATAGATGCGGTGGCTCATCGGGAGAGTGTATGATGTCCCTTCCACAAGATCGTAGTTAGATGTTTAGACAACGTCCAGTTGATAGCCTATTTTGCGACACACAAGCGAAATCAAAGTCCTAGAATCTCTTTAAAAGATCTCGCAGCAGGCTCCTTTCTTCCTCCGTGTGACACCATATTAAGTAGGACCACCGATAACCCTCACATTCGCAACCCTTAGAGTCTAGTCCCGAACAAGTACATCTACCAAACAAATCGGTACTCAAATCTCAATCCGTGTGGGATCGATAATCTTTTTATTACTTGACGACATACGTTCACTTGCGGGCATTGAGTGCAAGCGTGCGTTTCGAGTCCTCGACGATCTCCGTCACGAGATTTGAGGTCGCATTCGTGTGCATCAAGTTTTTGGTGCCATTGTCGGGGACTGATTGATTCGATATCGAATCGAGAAGTGGATAATTGGATCGGACTTAGGCTAGATTTATTTTCTTGTTTTATTTTATATTATTTCAGTTTTATTTCATTTTAGATTTTTTCTATTCAATTTGCAGTTTAGATTAATTACATCTTTCTTTCTTTAAGTTTTTAGTAGTGCTCTAGTTTAATAAAAAAAAGGAGACTCTTGCCGACCAACTGCTATTCCTTTCCTTACCTATAATTTCCTGTGTATAACAGTGCATGCTTTTACTCATGATTATGGTCAATTAAATGCTGTAAGTTTTGGTAACATTTTTTGTGAACATTGTGGTGAAACATGGCATATCATTAACAATTGTCTGGATATATTCGAACCTTCACAATTTGAACAAGAAGATGTCACCTAAAATTACAACCAGTGGCCACAAGATGATTCCTATTCATATAGTTATGACCTTGGGTACTTAAACCCTCGATATTGTCCGCCTAAATCAGGACTTGAGCAAATGATGAAAGATTTCATTCGAACATAACAAGCGGCGAACACTGAATTCCAATGGCGGCATTCGCAGACAAAGACTCAATATTGTTTCCCAAGTGAGAACGAGAGCTATGAATCACCACGCGAATTTTATCCAGAATCAAGTCCCCACTTAGAAGCCTTGCTAGACAATTCTATGAGGGAATGCAAGGAGCATAGTCTACAATTCGCAGAGATTACGCAACAAAAAGAAGAAACCAAATAACTAGAAGTGCCTTTGATGATTGGATTACACCTAATATGGCAGAGACTCACTTTGATCAAATGGATGAGAAAGACGTAGATGACATAGGTGTAGGGATGTATACTGAAAAGTCTATCTTTTGTATGAACATCTTTATTTTGAAATAAGAATCACATGATCATTATTTGCATATTTTTATGGTTATGCAATATTGTCTAATACTTTACATTGTAGATAACATGGTGTGTGGTGTCACACAAGAGATCATGTTATCGGCCCCTTGAAAAGTATAAGTAAAGGCTCACAAACGAGATGGCTTTGGACAAACCATCGGAATGGTTGTAGTGTGATTTGGTATTGGTTTGTCTTGACCATAGAATCACACTAGTGCACTATGTGTGTATTAAGCAGGACCGACTTAGAGGTGATTCGATTTATTGATGACTACATAATCGAATCGGACCTCAGATATTATATTGTACATACTCTTAATCCCGATATAACAACGGGCACATATACTTAGTACTCGTCTCTTTGATTTACCAAGGGGCGAGATTTATAGATTAAATCGATAGGCTTGGTAAGTTGAGAGATGATATTATTTATATGGTGTGCCGTTGATTATAGGATGAAATCGTGTCCTATATATTAGGATAATAAAGCCCCCTTGAGGAGCTCATAAGGTTCATCATGTAAACCCTGCAGGTGGACTTGGTCCGACATGATGAAAAGGTTGAGTGGTACTACTCAAGGAGTTAGATGTTGATTAATTAATGGTCAGTAAATTAATTAATCATCGGACATTCGAGATCTTAAACACGGGGAGAAAATGTACAAATAATATATGGAGCCCATATTATCATATGGGGGTTGGTGACGTAGATCAATGATGATCCTTTAGTGGATTGGATCATCATTAGTGGATCGGACTTTATGTGGGCTTGATCCATGGGTGGCCAAGACCCAACTCCTCCTCATGGTCGCTAATGTAGCCTATTAACACCTCATGAAGCTTAGATCCAATGGATAGAAACAAAAGACTAAGATCCATAGGTAGAGATTAAATATCTACGATTCGACGGTTGAGATTAAATCTCTAGATCCGACGGTAGAGATTAAATCCCTAGAACCAACGGAAGAGTTTAATTCATGACTTATCCCTAACTCTATAAAAGGAGGGCATGGGAGTTGGCATGGATATCATCAAGAGAGCTAGGGTTTGGGTGGCAAGAGAAGGAATCCTAGTTGAGATAGGATTAGGGTTAGGGTTTGGAGGCTTCTGCAGCACCAAAAAATGAAGGTTCTTCTTCTTTCTTCTTGCTTCATTGGCCGGCATCCAGCAGCTCTCCCATCCCTCTTCCAACCTTGCCCGATGGCCAAATCTTCTCTTCTCCTTCTCCTTAGGTGGTGGAAACAAGATATAGGGCTTCCCTTGGTGTCTTGGTTTTTTTCCATCATCATCTTCTTCTCTTTTGTGGCCGGCGGCAAGGATTTTGTTTGCTCCTTGTTGGTTGGTTTTAGGGAGGAGAAGAACCTTGTTTCTATTCTTCCTCTTGCTTTGGAAAAGCAAGGAAGGAAGATTTGCTATCTTGGAGCTTCGACATTTGGTAGATCGTCGCCCACACGACGTCCAAAAGGAGGAAGGACATACATTAGAAGATCAAGAGGTATATCTATTCTCTTTTCTCTTTTGTTTGTTGCTTGTTTTTGTTTTTCAATTTTAAGCATGTTATAAATCTGTAAATGGCTAAATAATACTTGGATCCTAAGCATAAACACGAAAACCAGTGATCCAGACAACGTCTATTCCACGGCTACTCGTAGAATAGAGGATGGTCACTTGAACAACTAGTTTGTTCAAGTGACCTCTCTAAACGAATAGCACCACGATGACTTGGTGGTTTGGGCAATCCCTTTTGTCTAGGATTAATTTGTTTTTTAATCCGGGGACATCGAAGGGATCGCCATGGACAAGCTACTAAGGTGAAGTGGGAAGCGAAGTTTCCCCTAACAGACTCGATAAGCAAAACCCTTCAATTTGTATCAGAGCAAAGGTTTTCGGTTTTGTGTGTTTAGGATTCGGTTAATTTTCACGCACTTTTTCATATATTATATGTGTCGGATAATAGTAGGATATGCGTAGTTTAACTCTTTGGTTGCAGGCATAAGATCCGACTATTATGGCCATATGTGTGTATGTGATTGTATGTGTGTAAATATTTATTTTGTTGAATCCTCGGGGTTGACGAGGCTAGTATTTATTTTTTGTAAATTAAATACGGCATTGTTTAGCCATTCTTTATTTTATTTTACTTTCGATCTAGATTTCATGTACACTCCCTCGTGGAGTATAGGATCGATGGATGTAAATTAAAATTGGTTTTAGTCTCGGCTCGGATCTCTGGATGGCTCGTACATGGCGTAGGAGGAGCGGATGAGATGGCGATGCGACGAGAGTCATATTGAAGACAAAAGTCATAATGGTTGGAAAATAATTTATTTTTCATATATATTGCTTTTTGTTTGATATGCATGTCGTAGGCTAGGAAAATTCATCAATTTCAAATTTCTAAGTGGGAGAGGGAATTTTTTAAAATATCCACGGCCTCCATTACGATTTGACAAGTGATGCAAACAAACTTGCACGTCGGCTCTGAGTGCCTTCCTTCATCGGATGAGTTTGTTTGCGGATCACACGATCGAATATGGTTATAGAAAATTATTAAGGAGTGTGTGTCCTTGCCCATCGTAAGGCACATAACCCGAGATAATTACCTTGGTTCCGAGTAATAGTGAACACTTACATACAAATATAAGTATCCTCCCCATCGGAGTCACTGCTTTTATTTGTAGGGACAAAGAGGAACCAACTATTAATTTTACTTGTCAAAAATTTAGGTTGACAAGATAGTAAAATTAATGGGTAAAACCTCCTCTTCCAAATGTAGAATTTGTATACATCCACACTATCGTGGCATACGATATTCTCGGTGTTTTGAGGTGTTGGTTGATTTTAAAATTTTATTGTTTGAGGAATCAATAATTTTTTGAAATCTACAGTAATGATCTATGTGATTCTTAGGATTTTCAAAAATGACTTTCAGTCCTCTTATTATGATACTAAAGGAAATAAACTTACTGTACATAATTATGATGATTGGAAAAGAATCTAGATATTGTCTTATCTGCTAAGGAGTACAAGTATGCACTCTTCGAATAGTGTCATCTGGCCATGGTTGCTCAGAAAGTTTCTACTTCTAAGCCGAAAGGCAAGAAGAAGAAGAAACAAGGTGGAGCAAAGGTGGTGGGAGGATCTCAGGCCAAGTACTTCACTTGCAAACATGATGGACATTGGAAGAGGACTGTCCCAATCTGAAGTAGAACAAAGGTATATCCTTTGGTCTAGTTGTTGAAATATGATTAGTGGTGTTATCTACCGGCACCTGGTGTGTAGATACGGGAGCCACTGATCATGTCTGCAATACTTTGCAGGGGTTCCAGGAATCCCGACGACAAGCTGAGGGAGAGATTACCATTTACTTGGGCAATGCCATGAAGGTGGCGGCTATTGCAATGGGAGAAGTTTTATTTATCTCTTGAGAAAAATAAAATTTTGGTTCCGAAAAATTCCCTTTATGTACCTTTATTTAGAAACAATTTAGTTTCAGTTTCTAAATTGTTTATGGATCGATATTCTATTTCTTTTAATGACAAACTTGTTATAAAATGGAATAGGGAGAATATTTGTTCAGGTACATTGATAGAAAATTTATACACACTTGAACCAAAACCTCCCACGATGCATATTGAAATTAATAACTCATCTTCTAATTCCAATAAGAGAAAAGAACCTTCGAAGATGAACTAAACATATCTTTGGCATCTTAGGCTTGTTCATATTAGCCTAAGCAGAATTCAAAGGTTGATAGCTGATGGACCTTTGGGTTCATTAGTGGTGGATGATCTCCCAACCTGTGAATCTTGCTTGGAGGGTAAGATGACCAAGAGGCCTTTTAAGGCCAAGGGGTATAAACCCAAAGATGTGTTAGAATTGGTTCATACTGATTCGTATGGTCCTATATCTATCCAGGCAAGAGGTAGTCTTGAATATTTCGTCTTTTTCATAGATGATTATTCAAGATATTGATGACACTATGATCAGATCGTGGTAGTGAGTACCTCTTGCGATAGTTTAGGAATTACTTATCTGAGGCTGGGATTCAATCCCAATTGACTGAACCTGGCACACCCCAGCATAATGGTGTAGCAGAGCGAAAGAATAGGACTCTTATGGAGATGGTTAGATCGATAATGAGTTATTCTGAGTTGCCAGATTCGTTCTAGGGATATGCTCTAGATACGGCAGTGTACATTTTGAACTTTGTTCCATCTAAATCAGTGCCTTCTACTCCCACAGAATTGTGGACTGGGCGAAAGCCTAGTCTAAGACATATTCGGATATGGGGAGTCCAACACATGTGCTGAAGGCAGATGCTAGTAAGTTGGAACCTCGTATAGAAGTACACATGTTCGTTGGCTATCCCAGGGGAACAAAAGGTGGTTTGTTTTATAGTCCTAGAGATCAAAGGGTGATCGTTAGCACGAACGCCAGATTTCTATAGGAAGACTATGTGATGTGCCACAAACCCAAGAGTAAAATTGTTCTGGAGAAGTTAAAAAGGGGAAGTCACTTCTTTAGTACCACCGGTACAAGAGGATATACCACATGTCCCTGCACCGCGTGTCATAGAGGATACACAGGTGATACCTCATCGTAGTTGGAGGGTTGTGAGACAGCCTGATAGATTCATGTTCTTGGGAGAATCTTCTGATTTGGTCCTTAGCAAACATGAACCTGATCCCTGGACATATAACGAGGCAATCCAAGATAAAGATGCAGTATCTTGGCAAAGTGCAATGAATGCTGAGATTGAATCTATGGATTTAAATCAGGTCTGGGAACTAGTAGAACCACCCGATGGTGTAAAAACCATTGGATGCAAGTGGGTCTACAAGAGAAAGAGAGGAATAGATTGGAAGATTGAGACCTTCAAAGCGAGGCTTGTTGCGAAGGGGTATACTCAGAAAAAGAGGGTATCGATTATGAGGAGACCTTTTCACCGGTAGCCATGCTTAAGTCTATCCGGATTCTCTTATGCATAGCAACTCATATGGATTATGAGGTGTGGCAGATGGATGACAAGATAGCTTTCCTTAATGGAAGTCTTGAGGAAAACATCTACATGAAGCAACCAGAGGGATTCATTACTAAAGGCAAAGAGCATCTTGTGTATAAGCTTAATCGGTCCATTTATAGATTGAAGCAAGCTTTAAGGTCTTGGAACATCTGCTTTGATGAGGTAATCCAGTCTTATAGATTTATTCAAAGTCCAGATGAGTCTTGTGTATACAAGAGATGTGACGGAAACATAGTGGTATTTCTTGTACTACTTAGATGACATTTTGTTGATTGGCAACAATATCAAGGTATTATCGGACGTAAGGGTATGGTTGTCCAAACAGTTTGATATGAAGGACTTGGGAGAGGTGGGAAACATCCTTGGGATCAAGGTTATAAGGGATCGCAGGAAAAGGATGTTGTGCTTATCCCAAGCTTCATACATAGACACGATTATGGAGCATTTTAGCATGTAGAACTCCAAGAAGGGTTTTCTACCTTTCAGGCATAGAGTTCCTTTATCTAAGGAGATGTGTCCTACAACATCTGAGGAGATACAAGAAATGAAGGCGCTTCCTTATGCTTCGGCGGTAGGAAGCCTCATGTATGCAATGCTATGTACGAGACCAGATATCAGCTATGCCGTGGGCATGGTCAGCAGATATCAGAGTAATCCAGGACAGGGACATTGGACTGCGGTAAAGCATATATTGAAGTGCCTGAGAAGGACTAGGGATTATATGCTAGTTTACCGAGCAGACCAATTACTCTCTGTGGGTTACACGGATTCCGACTTCCAATCTAATAGGGATAACAGTAAGTCTACCTCAGATTTTGTGTTTACTTTGGGAGGTGGAGCCATTGAATTGAGGAGTGTCAAGCAGAACTGCGTGGCGGACTCCACCATGGAAGCTGAGTATGTGGCGGCCTCTGAGGCGGCCAAAGAAGCTGTGTGGCTCAGGAACTTCTTGATGGGCTTGGATGTGATTCCTGGTTTGCCCAGAACTATCACAATTTATTGTGATAATAGTGGTGCAGTTGCAAACTCGAAGGAAACACGAGCCCATAAGGCAAGTAAACACATAGAGCGCAAGTACCACCTGATACGAGAAATCGTAAAGGAGGTAGAAGTTGCTGTCGCCTAGATTGCATCAGATGTATACCTGGTATACCCTTTTCACTAAGGCCCTTCTAGCGAGAGCTTTGATACGCATGAGGAGGGAAGGGGAATCAGATCTATGGCAGTATAAGGACACCATAGTCTTTTAATATAAGTGGGAGATTATAGGGATGTATACTGAAAAGTCTATCTTATGTATGAACATCTTAATTTTGAAATAAGAATCACATGAACATTGTTTGCATATTTTTGTGGTTATCCAATATTGTTTAATACTTTACATTGTAGATAACATGGTGTGTGGTGTCACATATGAGATCATGTTATCGGCCCCTTGAAAAGTATAAGTAAAGGCTCACAACCGAGATGGCTTTGGACCAACCATCGAAATGGTTGTAGTGTGATTTGGTATTGGTTTGTCTTGACCATAGAATCACACTAGTGCACTTTGTGTGTATTGAGCAGGACCGACTTAGAGGTGATTCGATTTATTGCTGACTACATAATCGAATCTGACCTCAGATATTATATTGTACAGACTCTTAATCCCGATATAATAACGGGGACATATACTTAGTACTCATCTCTTTGATTTACCAATTTACGAGATTTATAGATTAAATCGATAAGCTTGGTCAGTTGAGAGATGATATTATTTATATGGTGTGTCATTGATTATAGGAGGAAACCGTGTCCTATATATTAGGATGATGATATCCCCTTGAGGAGCACATAAGGTTCATCATGTAAACCCTGCAGGTGGGCTTGGTCCGGCATGATGAAAATGTTGAGTGGTACTACTTAAGGAGTTAGATGTTGATTAATTAATGGTCAGTAAATTAATTAATCGACGAACATTCGAGATCTTAAACATGGGGAGAAAATGCACAAATAATATATGGCGCCCATATTATCATATGGGGGTTGGTGAGGTAGATCAATGATGATCCTTTAGTGGATTGGATCATCATTAGTGGATCGGACTTTATGTGGGCTTGATCCATGGGTGGCCAAGACCCAACTCCTCCTCATGGTCGCTAATGTAGCCTATTAACACCTCATGAAGCTTATATCCAATGGATAGAAACAAAAGACTAAGATCTATAGGTAGAGATTAAATCTATACGATCCGACGGTCGAGATTAAATCTCTAGATCCGACGGTTGAGATTAAATCATTAGAACCAATGGAGGAGATTAATTCATGACTTATCCCTAACTCTATAAAAGGAGGGCATGGGTGTTGGTGTGGATATCATCAAGAGGGCTAGGGTTTGGGCGGCAAGAGAAGGAATCCTAGTTGAGATAGGATTAGGGTTAGGGTTTGGAGGCTTGGGCGGCACCAAATAAGGAAGGTTCTTCTTCCTTCTTCTTGCTTCATTGGCCGACGTCCAACATTTCTCCCAGCCCTCTTCCAACCTTGCCCGGTGGCCAAAGTTTCTCTTCTCCCTCTCCTTAGGTGGTGGAAACAAGATATAGGGCTTCCCTTGGTGCCTTGGTTGTTTTCCATCATCATCTTCTTCTCTTTTATGGCCGGAGCCAAGGATTTTGTTTGCTCCTTGTTGGTTGGTTTTAGGGAGGAGAAGAACCTTGTTTCTATTCTTCCTCTTGCTTTAGAAAAGCAAGGAAGGAAGATTTGCGATTTTGGAGCTTCGACTTTTTGTAGATCGTCGCCTATACGACGTCCAAAAGGAGGAAGGACATACATTAGAAGATCAAGAGGTATATCTATTCTCTTTTCTCTTTTGTTTGTTGCTTGTTTTTGTTTTTCAATTATAAGCATGTTATAAATCTGTAAATGGCTAAATAATACTTGGATCCTGAGCTTAAACATGAAAACCGGCAATCCGGACATCGTCTATTCCGTAGCTACTCGTAGAATAGAGGATGGTTGCTTGAACAACTAGTTTGTTCTAGTGACCTCTCTAAACGAATAGCGTGACGATGACTTGGTGGTTTGGGCAATCCCTTTTGTCTAGGATTAAATTTTTTTTAATCCGGGGCATCGAAGGGATCGCCATGGACAAGCTACTAAAGTGAAGTGGGAAGCGAAGTTTCCCCTCACGGACTCGATAAGCAAAACTCTTCAATTGGTATCAGAGTCAAGGTTTCCGGTTTTGTGTGTTTAGGATTCGGTTAATTTTCATGCACTTTTTCATATATTATATGTGTCGAATAATAGTAGGATTTGCGTAGTTTAACTCTTTGGTTGCAGGCATAAGATCCGACTATTATGGCCATATGTGTGTATGTGATTGTATGTGTATAAATATTTATTTTGTTGAATCCTCGGGGTTGATGAGGCTAGTATTTATTTTTTGTAAATTAAATATGGCATTGTTTAGCCACTCTTTATTTTATTTTACTTTCGATCTAGATTTCATGTACACTCCCTCGTGGAGTATAGGATCGATGGATGTAAATTAAAATAGGTTTTAGTCTCGGCTCGGATCTCCGGATGGCTCGTATATGGCGTAGGAGGAGCGGACGAGATGGCGATGCGACGGGAGTCATATTGAAGACAAAAGTCATAATGGTTGGAAAATAATTTATTTTTCATATATATTGCTTTTTGTTTGATATGCATGTCGTAGGCTAGGAAAATTCATCAATTTCAAATTACTAAGTGGGAGAGGGAATTTTTTAAAATATCCACGACCTCCATTACGATTTGACAAGTGATGCAAATAAACTTGCGCGTCGGCTATGAGTGCCTTCCTCCATCGGATGAGTTTGTTTGTGGATCACAAGGTCGAATATGGTTATAGGAAATTATTAAGGAGCGTGTGTCCTTGCCCATCGTAAGGCACATAACCCGAGATAATTACCTTGGTACCGAGTAATAGTGAACACTTAGATACAAATATAAGTATCCTCCCCAATGGAGTCACTGCTTTTTCTTGTAGGGACAAAGAGGAACCAACTATTAATTTTACTTGTCAAAAATTTAGGTTGACAAGATAGTAAAATTAATGGGTAAAACCTCCTCTTGCAGATGTAGAATTCGTATACGTCCACACTATCGTGGCATACGATATTCTCGGTGTTTTGAGGTGTTGGTTGATTTTAAAATTTTATTGTTTGAGGAATCAATAATTTTTTGAAATCTACAGTAATGATCTATGTGATTCTTAGGATTTTCAAAAATGACTTTTAGTCCACTTACTATGATACTAAAGGAAATAAACTTACTATACATAATTATAATGTTTGGAAAAGAATCTAGATATTGTCTTATCTGCTAAGGAGTACAAGTATGCACTCTTCGAAGAGTGTCCTCAAGCCATGGTTGCTCAGAAAGTTTCTACTTCTAAGCCGAAAGGCAAGAAGAAGAAGAAACAAGGTGGAGCAAAGGTGGTGGGAGGATCTCAGGGCAAGTACTTCATTTGCAAGCAGGATGGACATTGGAAGAAGGATTGTCCCAATCCGAAGCAGAACAAAGGTATATCCTTTGGTCTAGTTGTTGAAACATGATTAGTGGTGTTATCTACCGACACCAGGTGTGTAGATACGGGAGCCACTGATCATGTCTGCAATACTTTGCAGGGGTTCCAGGAATCCCGACGACAAGATGAGGGAGAGATTACCATTTACTTGGGCAATGCCATGAAGGTGGTGGCTATTGCAGTGTGAGAAGTTTTATTTATCTCTTGAGAAAAATAAAATTTTGGTTCGGGAAAATTCCCTTTATGTACCTTTATTTAGAAAGAATTTAGTTTCAGTTTCTAAATTGTTTATGGATCGATATTCTATTTCTTTTAATGACAGACTTGTTATAAAAAGGAATAGAGAGAATATCTGTTCAGGTACATTGATAGAAAATTTATACACACTTGAACCAAAACCTCCCACGATGCATATTGAAATTAATAACTCATCTTCTAATTCCAATAAGAGAAAAGAACCTTCGAAGATGAACCAAACATATCTTTGGCATCTTAGGCTTTGTCATATTAGACTAAGCAGAATTCAAAGGTTAATAGCTGATGGACCTTTGGATTCATTAGTGGTGGATGATCTCCCAACCTGTGAATCTTGCTTGGAGGGTAAGATGACCAAGAGGTCTTTTAAGGCCAAGGGGTATAGACCCAAAGATGTGTTAGAATTGGTTCATACTGATTCGTATGGTCCTATGTCTATCCAAGCAAGAGGTAGTCTTGAATATTTTGTCTTTTTCATATATGATTATTCAAGATATTGATGACACTACGATCTTATCGTGGTAGTGAGTACCTCTTGGGATAGTTTAGGAATTACTTATCTGAGGCTGGGATTCAATCCCAATTGACTTCACCTGGCACACCCTAGCAGAATGGTGTAGTAGAGCGAAGGAATAGGACTCTTATGGAGATGGTAAGATCGATGATGAGTTATTCTGAGTTGCCAGATTCGTTCTAGGGATATGCTCTAGATACGACGGTGTACATTCTGAACTTAGTTCCATCTAAATCAGTGCCTTCTACTCCCACAGAATTGTGGACTGGGCGAAAGCCTAGTCTAAGACATATTCGGATATGGGGAGTCCAAAGACATGTGAAAGGCGGATCTTTGGTAAGTTGAAACCTCGTCATGTAAATCGCATGTTCGTTGGCTATCCCAGGGGAACGAAAGGTGGTTTGTTTTATAGTCCTAGAGATCAGAGGGTGATCGTTAGCACGAACGCCAGATTTCTAGAGGAAGACTATGTGTTGAGCCACAAGCCCAAGAGTAAAATTGTTCAGGAGGAATTAAAAAGGGGAAGTCACTTCTTTAGTACCACCGGTACAAGAGGATATACCACATGTCACTGCACCGCGTGTCATAGAGGATACACAGGTGATACCTTGTCGTAGTTGGAGGGTTGTGAGACAGCCTGATAGATTCATGTTCTTGGGAGAATCTTCTAATTTGGTCCCTAGCGAACATGAACCTGATCCCTGGACATATAACGAGGCAATCCAAGATAAAGATGCAGTATCTTGGCAAAGTGCAATGAATGCTGAGATTGAATCTATGGATTAAAATCAGGTCTGGGAACTAGTAGAACCACCCGATGGTGTAAAAACCATTGGATGCAAGTGGGTCTACAAGAGAAAAAGAGGAATAGATGGGAAGATTGAGACCTTCAAAGTGAGGCTTGTTGCGAAAGGGTATACTCAGAAAAAGAGGGTATCGATTATGAGGAGACCTTTTCGCCGGTAGTTATGCTTAAGTCTATTCGGATTCTCTTATGCATAGAAGCTCATATGGATTATGAGGTGTGGCAGATAGATGATAAGACAGCTTTCCTTAATGGAAGTCTTGAGGAAAACATCTACATGAAACAACCAGAGGGATTCATTGCTAAAGGCAAAGGGCATCTTGTGTGTAAGCTTAATCGGTCCATTTATGGATTGAAGCAAGCTTCGAGGTCTTGGAACATCCGCTTTGATGAGGTAATCCAGTCTTATGGATTTATTCAAAGTCCGGATGAGTCTTGTGTATACAAGAGATGTGACGGAAATATAGTGGTATTTCTTGTACTATACGTAGATGACATTTTGTTGATTGGCAACAATATCAAGGTGTTATCGGACGTAAGGGTATGGTTGTCCAAACAGTTTGATATGAAGGACATGGGAGAGGTGGGGCATATCCTTGGGATCAAGGTTATAAGGGATCGCAGGAAAAGGATATTGTGCTTATCCCAAGCATCATACATAGATACGATTATGGAGCATTTTAGCATGCAGAACTCCAAGAAGGGTTTTCTACCTTTCAGGAATATAGTTCCTTTATCTAAGGAGATATGTCCTACAACATCTTAGGAGATACAGGAAATGATGGTTGTTCTTTATGCTTCGGCGGTAGGAAGCATCATGTATGCAATGCTATGTACGAGACCAGATATCAGCTATGCCGTGGGCATGGTCAGCAGATATTAGAGTAATCCAGGACAGGGACATTGGACTGCGGTAAAGCATATATTGAAGTGCCTGAGAAAGACTAGGGATTATATGCTAGTTTACCGGGTAGACCAATTACTCCCTGTGGGGTACACAGATTCTGACTTCCAATCTGATTGGGATAACAGTAAGTCTACCTCAGATTTTGTGTTTACTTTGGGAGGTGGAGCCATTGAATTGAGGAGTGTCAAGCAGAACTGTGTGGCGGACTCCACCATGGAAGTTGAGTATGTGGCGGCCTCTCAGGCGGCCAAAGAAGCTGTGTGGCTCAGGAATTTCCTGATGGACTTGGATGTGATTCCTGGTTTTCCCAGAACTATCACAATTTATTGTGATAATAGTGGTGCAGTTGCAAACTCGAAGGAAACATGAGCCCATAAGGCAAGTAAACACATAGAGCGCAAGTACCACCTGATACGAGAAATCGTAAAGGAGGTAGAAGTTGCTGTCGCCTAGATTGCATCCGAGGATTACCTGGTAGACCCTTTTCACTAAGGCCCTTCTATCGAGAGCTTTGTTACGCATGAGGAGGGAAGGGGAATCAGATCTATTGCATTATGAGGACATCATAGTCTTTTAATATAAGTGGGAGATTGTAGGGATGTATACTGAAAAGTCTATCTTTTGTATGAACATCTTAATTTTAAAATAAGAATCACATGATCATTGTTTGGATATTTTTATGGTTATGCAATATTGTCTAATACTTTACATTGTAGATAACATGGTGTGTGGTGTCACACATGGAATCATGTTATCGGCCCCTTGAAAAGTATAAGTAAAGGCTCAGAAACGAGATGGCTTTGGACAAACCATCAGAATGGTTGTAGTGTGATTTGGTATTGGTTTGTCTTGACCATAGAATCACACTAGTGCACTTTGTGTGTATTGAGCAGGACCGACTTAGAGGTGATTCGATTTATTGCTGACTACATAATCGAATCTGACCTCAGATATTATATTGTACAGACTCTTAATCCCTATATAATAACGGGCACATATACTTAGTACTCATCTCTTTGATTTACCAATGAACGAGATTTATAGATTAAATTGATAGGCTCGGTCAGTTGAGAGATGATATTATTTATATGGTGTGTCGTTGATTATAGGAGGAAACCATGTCCTATATATTAGAATGATGATGTCCCCTTGAGGAGCTCATAAGGTTTATCATGTAAATCCTGCAGGTGTACTTGGTCCGACATGATGAAAAGGTTGAGTGGTACTACTCATGGAGTTAGATGTTGATTAATTAATGGTCAGTAAATTAATTAATCGTTGAACATTTGAGATCTTAAACATTGGAAAAAAAATATACAAATAATATATGGAGCCCATATTATCATATGGGGGTTGGTGAGGTAGATCAATTATGATCCTTTAGTGGATTGGATCATCATTAGTGGATCAGACTTTATGTGGGCTTGATCCATGGGTGGCCAAGATGCAACTCCTCCTATTAGTCGCTAATATAGCCTATTAACACCTCATGAAGCTTATATCCAATGGATAGAAACAAAAGACTAAGATCCATAGGTAGAGATTAATTCTCTACGATCCGACGGTTGAGATTAAATCCCTAGAACCAATGGACGAGATAAATTCATGACTTATCCCTAACTCCATAAAAGGAGGGCATGGGAGTTGGTCTGGATATCATCAAGAGAGCTATGGTTTGGGCGGCAAGAGAAGGAATCCTAGTTGAGATAGGATTAGGGTTAGGGTTTGGAGGCTTGGGCGGCACCAAATAAGGAAGGTTCTTCTTCCTTCTTCTTGCTTCATTGGTCAGCGTCCAGCAGCTCTCCCAGCCCTCTTCCAACCTTGTCCTGTGGACAAAGCTTCTCTTCTCCCTCTCCTTAGGTGGTGGAAACAAGATATAGGGCTTCCCTTGGTGTCTTGGTTGTTTTCCATCATCATCTTCTTCTCTTTTGTGGCCGGCGGCAAGGATTTTGTTTGCTCCTTGTTGGTTGGTTTTAGGGAGGAGAAGAACCTTGTTTCTATTCTTCATCTTGCTTTGGAAAATCAAGGAAGGAAGATTTGCGATCTTGGAGTTTCAACTTTTGGTAGATCGTCGCCCACACGACGTCCAAAAGGAGGAAGGACATACATTAGAAGATCAAGAGGTATATCTATTCTCTTTTCTCTTTTGTTTGTTGCTTGTTTTTGTTTTTCAATTATAAGCATGTTATAAATCTGTAAATGGCTAAATAATACTTGGATCCCGAGCATAAACACAAAAATCGGCGATCCGGACATCGTCTATTTCGCAGCTACTCGTAGAATAGAGGATGGTTGCTTAAACAACTAGTTTGTTCAAGTGACCTCTCTAAACGAATAGCATGATGATGACTTGGTGGTTTGTATCTAGGATTAATTTTTTTTTAATCCGAGGACATTGAAGCGATCGCCATGGACAAGCTACCGAGGTGAAGTGGGAAGCGAAGTTTCCCCTCACGGACTCGATAAGCAAAACCCTTCAATAGGAAGTAAAGAAGGGCAATCCATTAAATCGCCACTTGAAGAAGAACTTGAGGATTATTTAATTGATACTTTAATTGAGGAGAGCATTGTTTCAATCAAAACACCTCCTAACCTCAAGGATCTAGAAGAGTCTACCTTAACCCTCACTGAAACTTTAGTTACTAGTAACAAAACCCTTTTGGTGATTGATAATGATAAAATTTCATTCGACATAATAGAATCTACTAATCAATCTTTTGGTGAGGATGTCTATGGTGAGTTAAATTATTTACAAAATTTAGAATATAATGATCATACTATTGATGATTCGTTGAGACTAAGCATATTCAACCTCGAGTCAAGGAAAGCAGCGTCCAAGTATCTTGCCCCTCCTCCAGGAAGATTTAAAAGATATAGTAATGGAGGACCAAAAGGCAGGAGGCATAAAGTGAGCAAGTATCTTTCTCCCCCACGAGCAAGATTCAAACACATTAGAGGAGGGAGAAAGATCTCCTTTGGCCATCAATGCCAAGCTGAAGCATAACGGTACGGTCGAGCTAAAGACCTTAAACAAGCGCTTCTTGGGAGGTAACCCAAGTTTAGTTTTAGGTTTTCCTTTGATTGTATTGCATGCATTTAGTTAATTTGAACTTTGATTTCCATTTCATTTAGCATTAGGACCAGAAGAGAACTTTGCTAGATAAAAATAAAATCAATATTAGCTTACACAGTGAAGCGTATGAGAAAATTCGGACCATTGTGCACAAAAGGAGAAAAAAAGGGGACACACGACCTGACCATGTGTTTTCACATGGTCGTGTCGTGCAGGGGTTAAGTAGGGCACGTCGTGTGTTTTCGCCCCATTTGCGCCCTGTGTTTTGATTTTCTTGCCCTAGCCATGTGGATCCTTCTTCCCCACCACCTAGAAGCTTTTCCAACCTTCAAGGAAGCAAAAAAAAAAAGCAAGGATGATGAGGACCAAGCAAGTGGCATCTCGATCTGGTGCTTCGGAGCGACAAGCAAGGAGAACCGACACCCCTCAAGCTCCGGAGGAGGGTTACACTCTTCCAACCCTTCTTTTTCCCAATAATGAGCATAGGGATAGATATAATATATTTTCTACTCGCAAACTCATTGCAACTAGGTATCTTGATGAAGATTTGCTATAGTCCTTAGGGTTGTTGGGTGAAATTCAAGCCCTATTTACAAAAATGGGGTGGGAAGAGATAATGGGAATAAGACACCCAACCTACCCTAGGATAGTTTTAGAATGTTTGAGTTCCTTAGAAGCGAAAATTCGAACGGGTAGAGAGAGCGAAGAGGGTAGGATAACCTTTAGGATATTTAACATTGAGCATGAATGGACACTTCACCAATGGAATTCATGCTTTGGCTTGCTGAGTGGGGGAGAGAGAAGAACCCCTTATTGGGTTTAACTCTCGGATCTTTTGGACTTAATTGACAGGGGAGCACACTTACTACTCTTCTAGGGCCAAAGCATCGCGCCTCCAAAACCCTATTTTTCGCTACCTCCACCAAATCATGGTAAGTACTATATTTGATCGTGGGAAGAGTGACAGTGTAGTGAGAGCTAGCGAGCAGCTTTGCCTCTGGGACATGCTACAAGAAAGGAGTAGCATCGATGTAGGGTCCCATTTCATCAGACACTTAGTGAAGATAGGCAAAGTAGCAAGAGAAGAGATTAATGTGGGGGGCCTACTTACCCACATTTGTCATAGGATGGGGTACGATTACACCACATTAGAGAGTATAGAGGGGATCCCTAGGATCGACCTAGGAGTGTGTATGGTGATGAAGATGATTGTAAGAGAGGGACACTCCTTATGCTTTGTAAGGAAAAACCTGACGACCCTCAGGCTCCCTGACCCTGATTGTACCACCATCACCACGCGCGCCAACTGACATTTAGACCTGATAGTGGAGTCCTCGCCATATGAGGGACAATCCACAGCAGCACCCATCTCTCTCCCTTTACATCACTCTCCCTCCAGTCCACACATGCATAGGTGCCCACCTAGTCCATGTCGACTTGAGCCTACACCTGCACCACCACATTTTTCTACTTTTGAGTAGGATGCAAGTACATCGGCCTATGATTTCTCAGAGTTCTGATCATGCCTCAATGATATATACGCCAAGCAATATACACAAAGGCAGTGATGGGAGGAGCAGAGCGCCTACATGTAGATGGAGTTTCAGGGCTTCCGGGAGCACTTTCAATGGGTTGAGGAGTTCTACAATGAGGCCCGCATCTACTTCTAGGAGGAGGCTACCCATCACTGTGAGGCCGCCACCGCCAGAGATGCGAGCACATGCATGCCCAAAGCAGGCACAAGTGGGCTAGGAGGAGGAGCACCGAGCACCGATCCACTCACTCGTGATCGACCACATGTAGATGTGGCATCAGCGGCTCAGCAGCAGGTTCTCCTAGGATCCCGAGATGCCGAGGCTTCCAGACTTTACACCTCGTCCACCATAATAGAGGTATACTTTCATTTAAGTCTGGGGGGACCCCAAGTTTTATTTTATTTTGTTTATAGCAGTAGTTTCTTTCCTTATGTTTGCATTTTAGTTAGCATTCATTTGTTCATGCATAGGTTATTCAATTTCTTTCAGCTCTTAGTTTTTGCTATAAGCTGCCTCAGTAGTATTTTTAGAGTTTTCTTCATGAGTTGTTTCCATGAGTAGTATAACTTCATTTACCTCATGGTATTTTATTTTATTGGCTTTGAATGAATATTCTAGACTTACACTGGTTAGCTTCTATTTTTACACCTACACATGTCGAACATTCTGAAAGGGAAAGTCTAGTACATACCTAGTTATGATTCATCTCAGTAGTCTAATACTTTGGAATCCATAGGTGACTCTAAGACTAGCATTTTAGTTACTGGAGATGCTCGGATTGTGTAATCCCATTCGAAAAAATCAAAATCCCAGTGAACCAAAAAATAAAAGAGAGAAAGGAAAAGAAAAGAGAAATAAAAGAGAGAGAGATAAAGAAAAGAAAGAGAAAAAAAGGAGGTTATGAGGGATAAAAAAATAGTTATTGTGGGTGGAAATGACTAGGTGCCCCTTTGAGACTGAGTTAGGTTACTGGGGAAACACCAACCAATTTCTCTCAATACCGAGCATGCCTTTGAGACTTTGTGCTAGATCTAGGGAATGACCCTCGCTTTGGGAAAGTAAGTGCCTAAGAGCCGGAGACCTTAGGAAAGCTATAGGATGAGACTTAACTAACCATGGAACGAGTATCCCCTATGAATAATTCGCTTAGCACGAGCACGAGGAGCTAACTTAGTGAATTTCTAGAAAATATTTATTTTGCTTTGATTGCAAATACCACTTGATAAATTTAGTTAACATGCTAATTATGGAACAATATCTTTTTAAAACTTCATGGAACTGAGGTTTTCTTGAGGACAAGCAAAGATTTAAGTCTGGGAGAATTGATGTGAGCAAACATATAGGGTTTTAGGAGTAGTTTTCGCTCACATCTCATTACATTTTATGTTAGTTTCATGCATATGTCACTTTGTTTTGCATGCATTTCCTATTTTCTGGTTCGGAGATATGCTTTTTGTACTTTTGTGTGCAGGATAGCATTTCGTGGGAAAAGGTGCACTTTCAGAGCAAAAGAAGGGCATTTTGCAGTTAGACATAGAAGGGGACATGACCAGGGCATGTGGCTACACATAATCATGTCCAACAGGCAAAATTGGCCTCCCCAGCGCCACACATAGCCTGACCATGTGGAAACACATGGCCATGTGGCGGCCCAGCAAATTGACACAACTAGGGGTTTTTCCAAATTTTGCAGCAATCCGATGTGATGTCTATATAAGGAGAGCTCCGCCCAAACCCTAGGGGGGAGGCAAGATGGCCAGGACGGCACACCGAAGCCCTAAAAAGCTTTAGGAACTCGCAATGGGGAGGAAGAACACCATCGGAGATCCGAGTTTTACACTTCAACACCAGAGAGAAGGCCACATTGGCATTGTAAATTTCTGCACTTGCACTTTATTTATTATTTATTCGAACATGAAGCAACCTTGTGTTTCTCCTCTCCCATTTATGGAGTAGTTTCTTAGATTCTAGGATTAGGGAGTAGTTTGTGTACGTAGGATATGTAGCTTCAAATTGAATTCAGTTATTGAGTTTGAATTTACAATTGGAATTTGTTTAGACTGAAGGGTTTTGCTTATCGAGTCCGTGAGGGGAAACTTCGCTTCCCACTTCACCTCGATAGCTTGTCCATGGTGATCCCTTCGATGTCCCTGGATTAAAAAAAAATTAATCCTAGACAAAAGGGATTGCCCAAACCACCAAGTCATCGTCGTGCTATTCGTTTAGAGAGGTCACTTGAACAAACTAGTTGTTCAAGCGACCATCCTCTATTCTACGAGTAGCTGCAGAATAGACGATGTCCGGATCGCCGGTTTTAGTGTTTATGCTCGGGATCCAAGTATTATTTATCCATTTACAGATTTATAATATGCTAATAATTGAAAAACAAAAACAAGCAACAAACAAAAGAAGAAAGTAGAAAAGGTTTACCCCTCGATCTTCTAATGTATGACCTTCCTCCTTTTGGAAGTCGTGTGGGTGACGATCTACCAAATGTCAAAGCTCCTAGATTGCAAATCTTCCTTCCTTGCTGTTCCAAAGCAAGAGGAAGAGTAGAAAAATGATTTTTCTCCTCTCTAGAAACAACCAACAAGGAACTAAAACTATCCTTGCTGCCAGCCAACTAGGTGAGGGAGAAGATGGTGGAAAACAACCAAGACACCAAGGGAAGCCCTATTTCATGTTTCCACCACCTAAGGAGAAGGAGAAGGGTGCTTTTGGGCGCCGGCCAAGGCTGGAAAAGAGGCTATAGAGGTGCTGGACGTTGGCCAAAAGAGGGAGAAGAAGAGAAGAATACCTTCCTTATTTGGTGCCACCCTTGCCTCCAAACCATAATCCTAATCCTATCTCAACTAGGATTCCTCTTCCTTGCCGCCCAAAAACCCTAGATCTCATCAATTATTCCATGCCAACTCCCTTGACATCCTTTTATAGAGTTAGGGATAAGTCATGAATTAATCTCATCCATTGGTTCTAGGGATTTAATCTCGACCGTCGGATCTTAGAGATTTAATCTCTACCTATGGATCTTAGAGTTTTGTTTCTATCCATTGGATCTAAGCTTCATGAGGTGTTAATAGGCTACATTAGAGACCATGAGGAGGAGTTGGGTCTTGGCCACCCATGGATCAAGCCCACATAAAGTCCGATCCACTAATGATGATCCAATCCACTAAAGGTTCATCATTGAGCTACCTCACCAACCCCCATATGATAATATGGGCTCCATATATTATTTGTACATTTTCTCCCCGTGTTTAAGATCTCGAATGTCCGTCGATTAATTAATTTACTGACCATTAATTAATCAACATCTAACTCCTTGAGTAGTACCACTCAACCTTTTCATCATGTCGAACCAAGTCCAACTACAGGGTTTAGATGATGAACCTTATGAGCTCCTCAATGGGACATCATCATCCTAATATATAGGACACGGTTTCCTCCTATAATCAACGACACACCATATAAATAATATCATCTCCCAACTTACCGAGCCTATCGATTTAATCTATAAATCTCGCCCATTGGTAAATCAAAGAGATGAGAACTAAGTATATGTGCCCGTTATTATATCGGGATTAAGAGCATGTACTAAATAATATCTGAGGTCCGATTCGATTATGTAGTCAGCAATAAATCGAATCACCTCTAATTCGGTCCTGCTCAATACACACAAAGTGCAGTAGTGTGATTCTATGGTCAAGACAAACCAATACCAAATCACACTATAGCCATTCAAATGGTTTGTCAAAAGTCATCTTTGTTGTGAGCCTTTGCTTATACTTTTTAAGGGGCCGATAACATGGTCTCCTGTGTGACACCACACACCATGTTATCTACAATGTAAAGTATTAGACAATATTGCATAACCATAAAAATATACAAACAATGATCATGTGATTCTTATTCCAAAATAAAGATGTTCATACAAAAGATAGACTTTTCAGTATACATCCCTACAATCTCCCACTTATACTAAAAGACTATGTTGTCCTCAAGGTGTCATATATCTGATCCTCATTCCCTCCACATGCCTATCAAAAGCTATCGCCGGAAGGGCCTTAGTGAAAGGATCTGCCAGGTTATCCTCCAATGCAATCTTGGCCACAACAACTTCTCCTCTCTTTACGATTTCTCGTATCAGGTGGTACTTGCACTCTATGTGTTTACTAGTCTTATGGGCTCGTGGTTCCTTCGAGTTTGCAACTGCACCATTATTATCACAATAAATTGTGATAGTTCTGGGCAAACCAGGAATCACATCCAAGTCCATCAGGAAGTTCCTGAGTCATACAGCTTCTTTAGCCGCCTCAGAGGCTGCCACATACTCAGCTTCCATGGTGGAGTCCGCCACACACTTCTGCTTGACACTCCACCATACAATGGCTCCACCTCCCAAAGTAAAAACAAAACCTGAGGTAGACTTACTATTATCCCTATCAGATTGGAAGTCGAAATCCGTGTAACCCACAAGGAGTAATTGGTCTGCCCGGGAAACCAGCATATAATCCCTAGTCCTTATCAGGTACTTCAATATATGGTTTACCGCAGTCCAATGTCCCTGTCCTGGATTACTCTGATATCTGCTGACCATGCCCACGGAAAAGGAGATATCGGGTCTCATACAGAGCATCGCATACATTAGGCTTCCTACTGCCGAAGCATAAGGAACTGCCATCATCTCCTCTATCTCCTCAGATGATCTAGGACACATCTCCTTAGATAAAGGAACTCCATGCCTGAAAGGTAGAAAACCCTTCTTGGAGTTCTGCATGCTAAAACGCTCCATAATCGTGTCTATGTATGAAGCTTGGGATAAGTACAACATCATTTTCCTACGATCCCTTATAACCTTGATCCCAAGGATGTGTCCCACCTCTCCCAAGTCCTTCATATCAAACTGTTTGGACAACCATACCCTTACGTCCGATAACACCTTGATATTGTTGCCAATCAATAAAATGTAATCTACGTATAGTACAAGAAATACCACTACGTTTTCGTCACATCTCTTGTATACATAAGACTCATCCGGACTTTGAATAAATCCATAAGACTGGATCACCTCATCAAAGCGGATGTTCCAAGACCTCGAAGCTTCTTTCAATCAATAAATGGACCGATTAAGCTTACATACAAGATGGTCTTTGCCCTTAGCAATGAATCCCTCTGGTTGCTTCATGTAAATGTTTTCCTCAAGACTTCCATTAAGGAAAGCTGTCTTGACATCCATCTTCCACACCTCATAATCCATATGAGCTGCTATGCATAAGAGAATCCCGATAGAACTTAAGCATAGCTACCAACGAAAAGGTCTCCTCATAATCGATATCCTCTTTCTAAGTATACCCCTTCGCAATAAGCCTCGCTTTTATGGTCTCAACCTTCCCATCTATGCCTCTCTTTCTCTTGTAGATCCACTTGCATCCAATGGTTTTTACACCATCGGGTGGTTCTACTTGTTGGGTTTCCGGCACCGCGGCGTTTGTGTGTTCGATCATGTTTCGCAAACATGAGCACAGCGGAAGCAATAAAAATAATAAATCTATATTTATTACAACACACACAACACACGCATGCATATTACAACAAGTGTAGACATAACCGTAAATTAAAATTTGCAATAAAAGAAATTTATCTACGTTATACCTTTCGTATGACGTGTAGGCGGAACGGCATCAACCGGAACGATCCTCGTAAGAATCGTCTCTATCCGTATCCACGCCGAGCTCCTCGGGATGAATTCGCTAAGACATGAGCTTCGTCTTCGTACGGGTTACTAGCCTCGTGTTGAAGACGACGTGATCGAGAGATGATCACGATCCGAATCGAAATTCGGATCCTAAAACGAGTTCTCAAAACTCGCTTCTCCGGAGAGGTATTCGTCAACCAATTGACGAATCCTTCGTCCTCCACCTCAGAGGATTACAGGAGATCAAATCCCCGGGAAGTTAGCCGCTGTCGGAGCACTAACCGTCGTCCAAACGATGCTCCGACAACAAAGAAACAAGCTGTCCAGAAAAACTGGACAGCTTTTGGTGGAGGAATAGAGGCCGGCCAAGGAAAGATGGAAGCTCACCTTATCACCGAACCCAAAGGAGATCACCGGAGGGTCGCCGGAGGTTCACCGGCTGAAGCTTGGACGCCGGCAACAAGTTGGACGGCGGCACAAAAGCTGGGCGGCGACAGCTTAGGGTTGGGCGCCGAAATCACCAAGGGTGAGGTGGGCGGCAACTCCAATTAGGGTTTTTGGATGATTAGGGCATAACAATCCCTTAAGCCCTCTTTTATAGAGAACTAATTCTCTTGATGGTTAATGGATCATATCCATAAATCCCGTTAACCCGCTCCATTAAGATAAGTTAAAATAAACCAAACCATGATGGTTTATTTTAAGTTAAAACAAACCAAACCAACTTTTGGTTCATTCGTTTAAAATAAACCAAACCCTTTGGTTTATTCTCATCCATTGGATTAGAACCAAACCATTTTGGTCCATCCATTATGTCTTCATAAGACACGGCCCATCCACACTTCCATTGTGACTGAAACAATTTCATGCTCGCTTTATGTTTGGTCCAACCAAACATAGTTTCTCTCGGTCTGAGAATCCCATTCTCAAGCTCGTTTTAAATCCTTTGGATTACACTCGTTGTGCGTGTGACCAAATAGGTTCTCGGTTTATGTTGGCCGTCTATAATTAACCATTAATTATAGAACGATCATGAGTGGCACCTAGTAGTACATCATGATCCCCAATTAACCAAAAGATCAACGATTGATCCGTAACTATTTCAAAACCCTTCAGAAATTTCGAATGAATCGTGCCCCATTCCCTTCACTCATCTTATACCCACTTGGTTCAGGACATGGTCTATAGTGTCAGTCCCCACTAGGCTGACTACGTCACACCTAGCCCAAGTATCATTTCCTCGTCCTACGGATTCTAGTTACTCCACATGTATCGAAGAGTACCTTACTCTAAACATGTATTGCTTTGGCCAAAGACTTTAGTAACAATCCGACGAGAGGCCATGGGTATACATCTCCTCGCAAGGAGTGGTGAATCCTTTATAGGCTATTCAAACACCTTCGATCACTTCGACTTATACCCAATCATCCCGGGTCCACATCTCCTTAGAGATGTTTGCTTAAGATGTCAAAGCATAAGTCTCCATGATCAAGATGACTTGAATACCGCAAGTCAAAGGAACATCGCACTTAAGCCACAATAAGAACTTCATTGACATATCTATATATGCACATAACCATATGAAGTCTTACGGCTGGTCACTCCAATGAACTAGTTACAATAACTAGCATCCACGATTAACTCCAGACATCACTATGTCTCCAGCCAGTGAGAATCAGCTGCTTGGATACACCAAGGAGTATACCTCGTGCTAGTCTCGACAGAATTGATGGTGTCCAAATCCATCAATTCATCGACTAGGGATAATTCCGATACATCACAATTACACATGTAGAGATACTCACTAGTTGTGATCCAATCACAAATTCTCTCATGCTGTGAATCGTATCGTGGACATTCAGTAAATGAGTTTAAGATACAATCAAATACATAAAATATGTATACTCAAATAGTGAATCTTCATTTACCATATAAATGGTTCATACATAAGGCGATTGCTTTAGGACATCTCTCATATATTACTAACAGACTCCCACTTGGCCTAATGCCAATCGCTACGGTATCCAATACCATAAGCTTTAACATGACCCTCAAACTTACTTTGAGGTAATGCTTTAGTCAAAGGATCCGCTAAGTTCCTTTCAGTGGGAATTTTCTCGATTTGTATTTCGTTCCTACTGATGATCTCTCTGATAAGATGATAGCGATGAAGCACATGTTTGGATCATTGATGAGACCACATCAAGTTCATAGATGAACTTCTTGATCCAAACCGCTTCCTTTGCTGCTTCCAAAGCTGCAACGTATTCTGCCTTAGTGGCAGAATCCGCTATAGTGTCAAGTTTGGAACCTTTCCAACTTATTGCGCCTCCATTCTAGGTGAATACATACCCAGACTAAGACATGGAATCATCCTTGTCTGTCTGGAGTTGGCATCCGTATGCCCACGTATCACCATGTACCCTTCTCCATATATTAGGAACACATCCTTAGTTCTTCTCAAGTACTTAAGGATCATCTTAACAGCCACCCAATGATCCATTCCTGGATCAGACTGGTATCTGCTAGTGACACTCAGAGCATACGATACATCGGGCCTCGTACATAACATAGCATACATGATAGATCCTATTGTGGATGCATAGGGAATCTTGCTCATGCAAATCCTCTCATCTTCTGTGCGCGGACACATAGACTTCGAAAGGTGTACCCCATGCCTGATGGGTAAGAAACCTTTCTTGGATTCCGACATGCTAAACCTTTTTAGCACTCGGTCTATATATGTAGACTGCGAAAGACCAAGCAACCGTTTCGATCTATCTCTATAGATCTCAATCCCAAGGATGTAGGTTGCTTCTCCCAGGTCTTTCATGGAGAATGTCTTGGATAACCAAACCTTCACTGACTGTAAGATTGAAACATCGTTTCCTATAAGTAGTATGTCATCGACATACAATACTAGGAACACGACTGCACTCCCACTAACCTTCTTGTACACACAAGGTTCGTTTGGATTTTGTGAGAAATCAAACTTTTTGATTGTCTCATCAAAACGGATATTCCAGCTCCTGGATGCTTGCTTCAATCCATAAATGGATCGTCGCAATTTGCATACCTTGGTTTTATCAACCGATGTGAAACCCTCAGGCTGTATCATATACACGTCCTCGAGCAGGTTTCCATTAAGGAAAGCTGTTTTCACATCCATCTGCCATATCTCATAATCATAATGAGCCGCTATGGCGAGCATCCGAATGGATTTAAGATAGCTACAAAGTAATAGGTTTCGTCATAATCAACACCTTGTTTTTGACGATATCCTTTCGCCACCAATCTAGCCTTATAGGTAATCACATTACCATCCATGTCGGTTTTCTTCTTGAAAACGCACTTGCACCCTATAGGCTTTATGCCTTCAGGTGGGTCAACCAAGTTCCAAACTTGGTTTTCGTACATGGAATCCATTTCCGACTTCATGGCACCAAGCCACTTATCCCTTTCTGAACTTGTCAGCACTTCTTCATAACTGGTAGGCTCCTCATCATCAATGAGTAACACGTCGTTCGATTCACTTACGAAATCCATATCTCTCGTGAATGCGTGTCTCTACCAGATCTACGAAGATGTGGTGTTACAATAGGTCCAAATTGATTGCTCATCACTATGAGTTGTCGCTTGTGCTTCACTGTATCTCATCAATGTCTATTTGAGTCTCTCGAGCCTCCTCAAGCTCGACGACACTCCCACTGTTTTCTTGCAAGAGAAACTCTTTCTCTAGAAACACAACATGCCTTGAAACAAACACCTTTTGTTCCACAAGATGATAGAATTGGTAACCCCTTGTTTCCTTAGGGTATCCAATAAATAGACATTTATCAGACTTAGCATCCAATTTGTCTGATACAGTCCGCTTCACATAAGCAGGACAAC
The DNA here is from genome assembly GCA_025175895.1 of Wurfbainia villosa. Classification (NCBI taxonomy): domain Eukaryota; kingdom Viridiplantae; phylum Streptophyta; class Magnoliopsida; order Zingiberales; family Zingiberaceae; genus Wurfbainia; species Wurfbainia villosa. The sequence goes on along the minus strand of CM045992.1, from coordinate 26,811,005 downwards.
CCCATATCTTCAAGTAAGATACATGAGGTTTCTTATCATTCCATATCTCATATGGAGTAGTTGAGACTACCTTGGTAGGCATTCTGTTTAACAAGTAAACAGCTGTCTGAAGTGCATAGCCCCAAAAGGACTTAGGAAGAGTTGCATGATTCATCATTTCCCACTCATGTCCAACAAGGTCCTACATTACGCCTCAGATACACCATTATGCTGTGGTGTATAGGGCGGAGTCCATTGAGACAATATGCCATTGTCTCTTAGATAATCAAGAAACTCTTGACTTAAGTATTCACCACCTCGATCCGATCAAAGTATTTTAATACTTTTGTCATGTTGTTTCTCTACTTCATTTCTGAATTCTTTGAACCTTTCAAAGGCTTCAGACTTGTGTTTCATCAAGAACACATACCCAAACCGTGAGTGATCATCGGAGAAGGTAATGAAGTAGCTATAGCCTCCTAAAGCTTGAGTTGACATAGGTCCATATACATCACTATGTATTAGGCCTAGCAACTCTCCCACTCGTTCACCTTTTCCAATAAAAGGTAACTTAGTCATCTTGCCTTTTAAGCATGATTCGCATGTATCGTATGAATCCAATTCAAATGATTCCAGAATTCCACATCGGTGTAATTCGGACATGCGTTTCTTGCTTACATGGCCAAGACGACAATGCCATATGTAGGAGTCTATTTGATTATCATTTCGAGCACGCGTGTTGCTCGCTTCGATATTGCATATGTCACTGGATACATCCAACGTATAAACACCATTGCTTAAAGTTCCAGTCCCATAAAAAACTCCATTCAAAGTTATGTAACAACAATTGTTACTAAAAGTCAAATGGTACCCATTTCTATTTAAACAAGAAATATAAATGATGTTCTTTATCAATGAAGGAACATAAAAGCAATTGTCCAGTTCTAAGACAAGTCCTGCAGGGAGTTTCAACAAATACGTTCCGATGGCGAGTGCAGCAACCTTTGCTCCATTCCCAACACGTAAATTTGACTCTCCCTTGACGAGTCTTCTTATATTCCTTAGCCCATGTATGTCATTACATATATGTGAGCCACACCCAGTATCCAATACCCAAGTGTCTGAGGAGATAGAATGACAATCAATAACGAAGATATATGAAAAAGATGGAGCATCTTATGCTTTATTCTTCTTCACAGACTCAAGATAAATCTTGCAATTCCTTCGCCAATGGCCCTCCTTGCCATAATGATGGCAAGTGCCCTTTTGAGCTGGTTCTGCCTTTTTAGCCTTTTTCTTCTTCCCCTTATGTTGTTCCTTTGACTCCCTCTTAGAACCTTTCTTCGAGGAATCAACTAACAACACCGTCCCCTACTCATGCTTCTCAGAAGGCTCCACAATCTTCAGCATGTTGAGCAGTACCACAGATGAACCTTCTTGCATCTCAGAGGTGAAGAGGAGCTTGGAGACTTCGAACCTTTCGAATCTCACTTGCTTATCAAACAACTCATAAAGATGAAGGACTACGATATGAGCATCCATATGCTCATGCCGCTGTAGCTTGGGTTCCATCGGCTAGCATGATGCAACTTTTGTCGGTAATCTCACATGTTTCTGATAGACCAACAATTGGTCCAGAGTTGCATTGTCACTAGGATGGGCGGGAAGAGGCGCTTCGAGGACATACACAAGCTTTTCCACCTTGAGAACAATTCTCAAGTTTCTAAGCCAGTCCAAGAAGATCGGCCCAGTCAATTTATTTGAATCCAAAATGGAACGCAAATTCAAACACATCATGATCAATATATTAACTTAGAAATACAAAACGAGCATATATGAGAAAGATGATTTTAAAATGCATCAATATACATTTATAAATCCCATTCATTTTTTGAATTTCAAAAACCCCAAAATCACTTCGGGAGATCGTAGGTCCATCTCCGAATGGGCTGATATCCATCATAGTTATGAACAACCTCGAGAGAGTCCAACAAGCCATTCAACTACGCATGGTAGGTAATTATCTATACCGACAGATATCATGTATATGCAACTATCACAATGTGCTATCAACTAATTGAATGTTCACACATACATCGGGTTGTTAACACATTAACAAGTATGCATCATAAGCATAGCACCCAACTTCACCTCCCTTTACATCGACCTTGGAGAGAGTCCAACAAGCCGATGCTCCAGGTTAAAGCCAACCCATTAATCAGGACATAGTTTTAATATGGTTAGAGCGCATTCAACCAATTAGCCCAGCTTGGAGAGAGTCCAACAACCAAAGCTAATGATTGACCTCTGACTCTTACCATATTAGTATTAAACTATTCCATGGTTTGAACATATTCAGGTTCGAGCCGGGCTTGGAGAGAGTCCAACAACCCAAACAAGAAACAGAACTCTGGTTCTAACCATATTAATGGAAGGTGTAGGCTTTAATATTGATTAAGGATTTTTATGTCTCATCCTCTTTGCATGCAAATAACTATTATCTACATGGCATGGCATACATGACATACATCTACATGTCACGACACGCATGGCATAATGTTATGCATCTAATGCAATTACATGGCATACAATTATGTCATGTATATAATTTCCTTATATGTCATAACTATTTATGGAAATAAAATATGTTTAAGATTTGATTCTCTAAATAAAATCATAATTAAATTAGGAAACAAATTTCTAAATCTAATCACATATTTTATTCATGAAATTATTTGATTAAGGAAAATCTATTTAGGAAACCAATTTCCTAAATCATTAAAACTACTTATGGAAATTAAATAATTTAAGATTTGATTTCCCAAATCAAATCATGATTAAATTAGGAAACAAATTTCCAGAATCTAATCAAATATTTTATTTATGGAAAATATCAATTTCCATAAATACTTTCAACTTTCCAAAAGTGGAAGATTTCCATAAATACTTCTAGACTTTCCAAAATTGAAAAATTTCCATAAATACTTCTAAATTTCCAAAATTTAGAAAATTTCCAGAAATACATTATGACTATCGCAAAACCATTTTTACGATTATGTCGAAACACAACCTGGGCTCTGATACCACTGTTGGGTTTCCGGCACCGCGGCGTGTGTGTGTTCGATCATGTTACGCAAACATGAGCACAGCGGAAGCAATAAAAATAATAAATCTATATTTATTACAACACACACAACACACGCATGCATATTACAACAAGTGTAGACATAACCGTAAATTAAAATTTGCAATAAAAGAAATTTATCTACGTTATACCTTTCGTATGACGTGTAGCGGGAACGACATCAACCGGAACGATCCTCGTAAGAATCGTCTCTATCCGTATCCACGCCGAGCTCCTCGGGATGACTTCGCTAAGCCACGAGCTTCGTCTTCGTACGGGTTACTAGCCTCGTGTTGAAGACGACGTGATCGAGAGATGATCACGATCTGAATCGAAATTCGGATCCTAAAACGAGTTCTCAAAACTCGCTTCTCCGGAGAGGTATTCATCAACCAATTGACGAATCCTTCGTCCTCACTACTAGCTCCCATACCTGATTTAAATCCATAGATTCAATCTCAGCATTCATTGCACTTTGCCAAGATACTGCATCTTTATCTTGGATTGCCTCGTCATATGTCCAGGGATCAGGTTCATGTTCGCTAGGGACCAAATCAGAAGATTCTCCCAAGAACATGAATCTATCAGGCTGTCTCACAACCCTCCTACTACGACGAGGTATCACCTGTGTATCCTCTGTGACACGTAGTGCAGTGACATGTGCTATATCCTCTTGTACCGGTGGCACTAAAGAAGTGACTTCCCCTTTTAACTCCTCGAGAAAAATTTTACTCTTGGGCTTGTGGCCCATCATATAGTCTTCCTCTATAAATCTGGCATTCGTGCTAACGATCACCCTATGATCTCTAGAACTATAAAACAATCCACCCTTCGTTCCCCTGGGATAGCCAACGAACAAGCGTACTTCTGTACGAGGTTCCAACTTACCAGCATCTGCCTTCAGCACATGTGTTGGACTCCGCCATATCCGAATATGTCTTAGACTAGGCTTTCGCCCAGTCCACAACTCTGTGAGAGTAGAAGGCACTGATTTAGATGGTACCAAGTTCAGAATGTACATCGCCGTATCTAAAGCATATCCCCAGAATGAATATGGCAAGTCAGAATAACTCATCATCGATCTAACCATCTCCATAAGAGTCCTATTCCTTCGCTCTGCTACACCGTTCTACTGGGGTGTGCCAAGTGCAGTCAATTGGGATTGAATCCCAGCCTCTGATAAGTAGTTCCTAAACTCTCCTAAGAGGTACTCACCACCACGATTAGATCGTAGTATCTTGATACTTTTACCTTGACGTTTCTCCACATCAGCCTTGAATTCTTTGAACTTGTCAAAGCATTCAGACTTGTGGCGCATCAGGTAAATGTATCCATATCTTGAGTAATCGTCTATAAAAGAGACAAAATACTTAAAACCACTTCTATCCTGGATAGACATAGGACCACACAAATCAGAATGAACCAATTCTAACGCATCTTTGGCTCTATACCCCTTGGCCTTAAAAGGCCTCTTGGTCATCTTACCCTCCAAGCAAGATTCACAGGTTGGGAGATCCTCCACCACTAATGAACCTAAAGGTCCATCAGCTATCAACCTTTGAATTCTGCTTAGGTTAATGTGACCAAGCTTAAGATGCCAAAGATATGTTTGGTTCATCTTCGAAGGTTCTTTTCTCTTATTGGAATTAGAAGATGAATTATTAACTTCAATTTGCATCGTGGGAGGTTTTGGTTCAAGTGTGTACAAATTTCCTATCAATGCACCCGAACAGATAATGTCCCTATTCCTTCTTTTAAAAACTCTGTCATTAAAAGAAATAGAATATCCATCCATAAACAATTTAGAAACCGAAATTAAATTCTTTCTAAATGAGGGTACATAAAGGCAACTCTTAAGAACCAAAAGTTTTTGTTTCTCAAAAGATAAATAAACATCTCTCACTGCAACAGCCGCCACCTTCGTGGCATCGCCCAAGTACACGGTAATCTCCCCCTCAGCCAGACATCTGGTTTCCTGGAACCCCTACAAAGTATTGCAGACATGATAAGTGGCTCCCGTATCTACACACCAGGTGTCGGTAGATAACACCGCTAAACATGTTTCAACGACTAGACCAAAAGATATACCTATGTTCTTGCGGTTGGGGCAATCCTTCTTCCAGTGTCCAGTCTGCTTACAAGTGAAGCACTTGCCTTTCGGCTTCTTCACTCCTCCCTGAGTACCTCCCACCACCTTCGCCCCGGTTTGTTTCTTCTTCTTCTTGCCTTTCGGCTTAGAAGTTGAAACCTTCTGGGTCACCACGGCATGCGCCTGAGCACTCTGACGAAATAGTCCCTCTGTCGCCTGGAGTTCTATCAGAAGTTCCGCCAACGAATACAACCTCTTGTTCATGTTGTAGTTGAGGCGAAACTGCTCAAAACTCCTAGGTAGAGACTGGAGTATGATATCGACCTGGGTTTCCCCATCGATCTCAACTCCTAGGACCTCCAGCTCATTCAAATGAGCTATCATCTTGAAAACATGATCCCTCACGGGTGTTCCCTCGACCATGGTGGTCATCATCAAGTTTCTCATGGCCTCTTGCCTCGCAGCCCGATTCTGGTGTCCGAAAAGCTCCTTGAGATTGAGCATCATCTCATAAGCAGTGGACATGGCTTGATGCTGATGTTGCAGTACATTTGACATAGATGCCAAAATGTAACACCGCGCTATCTCATCGGCCTTGATCCACTTCTTATAGCTCTCTCTCTCCTTTTCCCCAGAATTATCTACAGGCTTGGGAGAGCACTCTTCGAGGAGTACATATTTGTATTCCTCAGTAGTTAAGACAATGTCTAGATTCCTCTTCCAATCTACATAGTTGGGTCCAGTAAGTTTGTTCTCTTTCAATATTACATCAAGTGGGTTGAAAGTCATTTTGAAAAAAACCTAAGAATCACATAAATCAAAATATTAGATTTCAAAAAATTATTGATTCTCAAACAATATAATTTTAAAATCAACCAACACCTTAAAACACCGAGAATATTGTATGCCATGATAGTGTGGATGTATACGAATTCTACATTTGTAAGAGAAGGTTTTACCCATTAATTTTACTATCTTGTCAACCTAACCATTCGACATGTAAAATTAATTATTGGTTCCTCTTTGGCCCTGCAAATAAATGCAGTGACTCCGATGGGGAGGATACTTATATTTGTATCTAAGTGTTCACCATTACTCGGTACTAAGGTAATTATCTCGCGTTATGTGTCTTACGATGGGCAAGTACACATGCTCCTTAATAATTTCCTATAACCATATTCGACCTTGTGATCCACAAACAAACCCATTCGATGGGGAGGAAGGCACTCAGAGCCGACGCGCAAGTTTGCTTGCATCACATGTCAAATCGTAATGGAGGCCTTGGGAATTTATAAAAATATCCCTCTCACACTTAGTAATTTGAAAATGAAGAATTTTCCTAGCCTACGACATGCATATCAAACAAAAAGCAATAAATATAAAAAATAAATTATTTTCCAACTATTATGGCTTTTGTCTTCAATATGTCTCCCGTCGCATCGCCATCTCGTCCGCTCCTCCTACGCCATGTACGAGCCATCCGGAGATCCAAGCCGAGACTAAAACCTATTTTATTTTACATCCATCGATCATATACTCCACAAGGGAGTGTACATGAAATTAGATCGAAAGTAAAATAAAATAAAGAATGGATAAACAATGCCATATTTAATTTACCAAAAACTAAATACTAGCCTCGTCAACCCCGAGGATTCAACAAAATAAATATTTACACACATACAATCACATACACACATATGGTCATAATAGTCGGATCTTATGCCTGCAATCAAAGAGTTAAACTAGGCATATCCTACTATTATCCGACACATATAATATATGAAAAAGTGCATAAAATTTAACTGAATCCTAAACACACAAAATCGAAAACCTTGGCTCTGATACCAATTGAAGGGTTTTTCTTATAGAGTCTGTGAGGGGAAACTTCGCTTCCCACTTCACCTCGGTAGCTTGTCCATGGCGATCCCTTCGATGTCCCGGGATTAAAAAAAATAATTAATCCTAGACAAAAGGGATTGCCCAAACCACCAAGTCATCGTCGTGCTATTCGTTTAGAGAGGTCACTTGAACAAACTAGTTGTTCAAGCGACCATCCTCTATTCTACGAGTAGCCACGGAATAGACGATGTCCGGATCACCGGTTTTCGTGTTTATGCTCGGGATCCAAGAATTATTTAGCCATTTATAGATTTATAACATGCTTATAATTGAAAAACAAAAACAAGCAACAAACAAAATAAGAAAGTAGAATAGGTATACCTCTCGATCTTCTAATGTATGACCTTCGTCCTTTTGGACGTCGTGTGGGTGACGATCTACCAAAAGTCGAAGCTCTTAGATCACAAATCTTCCTTCCTTGCTCTTCCAAAGCAAGAGGAAGAGTAGAAACAAGGTTTTTCTCCTCTCTAGAAACAACCAACAATGAACTAAAACTATCCTTGCCGCCGGCCAACTAGGTGAAGGAGAAGATGGTGGAAAACAACCAAGACACCAAGGGAAGCCCTATATCTTGTTTCCACCACCTAAGGAGAAGGAGAAGGGTGCTTTTGGGCGCTGGCCAAGGCTGGAAAAGAGGCTAGAGTGTGTTGGGGGATCGATTGGCCGGCTAGAGGGGGGTGAATAGCCCTCTTATGTTGGATGTCGAAATTTACTCGTTCTCGTTGTGTGCTCGTCTACAATTCTTATTAGCGCAGCGGAATAACAATAACAATACTAACAAGATGCACAAATACAAATAAGCACACGTAAACACACACGATATACGTGGTTCGGAACCGAATGGTTCCTACTCCATGGGCGAGCTCCTCGACCTCTAGTTATGCACACGACACTAACTAAACTCCTTCTCGACTACACGTCGGAGGTGGAGAAACCTCTCACAAGCTATTACAACAAGTAATATGAAATACAAGAAGAAATACAAAGACAATACAAAAGAGAACTTTTACACAATTGCTTTGATCACTTTCTTGTTGCTTGCTTTGATTGGCTCTTGAAGGACAAGAATGCAGCAGCAATTCCCCTCCAATAGCTCCACAAAAAAACCATGGCAAAAACCTCCATCTCGAGCTCCTTTTATAACCTGCATCGAGCTATTTTCGCGCCTAGCAGTCGACTGCCAAAAGGCCCCAGTCGACTGCCCCTGTAGCCGTTGTCTCACAACGGCCAGATCCACGTCAGACAAGTTCCAACGGATCACCTACCAGTCGACTGATGATGCCCATCAGTCGACTGGTGACCTAGTAGTCGACTGCCCAGTCGGCTATGGAGTGTTCTGTGCTCACGACACTCCCATCGATCATATCATCCCTCGGCCGATCGGCTGCCGACGTCGATCGATCGCCCGATCCATGGCAGTCGACTGCCAAGCACAAAACCCTAGCCTTACACCAGTCGAACCCTAGTCGACTTGGACCAGTCGAACCGGCACCTATGCCAGTCGACTGATGTCGGGCAAAACCTCAAACACCAAGTTGTTTGAGCATCCGACCATCGGGTAAACCCTCAAACATCAAGTTTGAGCCTCCGACACTCAGTCTTAGCCACTTGGCCAAGTCCACCTTATCCCTCATGGAGTTCCCCACCGAAGCTCTCTTCCCTCGGCCTACGTCCCTCGGATGCACCAAGTGCACGGCTTCGCAACACCATCCTTCGCGTCTCATACCCTAGAAGTATGCTTCCCTTTGGGTTCACTCCATTCGCTCCCCGTCCGGCGGTCCCTCGGATGCACCAAGCGCATGGCTTCGCAATGCCATCCTTCACTGACTCAAGGACCCGAGCCTAGTGAACTTGCCAAGTTCTCAAGACTTCCCAAATGCACCAAGCGCACGGCTTCGCAAAGCTTTGGATTTCCCATGCCAAGCACCAAGCGCACGACTTCGCAATGCTTTGGACTTTCCACACCAAGCTCCATGGTTGGATTTTCCATGCCAACCCCATGTTGGACTTTCCCATGACAATCCCATGTCATGAGTTTTGTCTATCATCAAAATACTATCAAGGTACTGCTCGAGTCAAACTCGAGTCAACCTGGGCCGATTGCACCATTAGAGTGGTGCTGGACGTTGGCCAAAAGAGGAAGAATAAGAGAAGAATACCTTCCTTATTTGGTGCCACCCTTGCCTCAAAACCCTAATCCTAATCCTATCTCAACAAGGATTCCTCTTCCTTGCCGCCCAAAAACCCTAGCTCTCATCAATTATTCCACGCCAACTCCCTTGACATCCTTTTATAGAGTTAGGGATAAGTCATGAATTAATCTCATCCATTGGTTCTAGGGATTTAATCTCAACCGTCGGATCTAGAGATTTAATCTCAACCGTCGGATCTTAGAGATTTAATCTCTACCCATGGGTCTTAGAGTTTTGTTTCTATCCATTGGATCTAAGCTTCATGAGGTGTTAATAGGCTACATTAGGGACCATGAGGAGGAGTTGGGTCTTGGCCACCCATGGATCAAGCCCACATAAAGTCCGATACACTAATGAAGATCCAATCCACTAAAGGTTCATCATTGATCTACCTCACCAACCCCCATATGATAATATGGGCTCCATATATTATTTGTATATTTTCTCCCCGTGTTTAAGATCTCGAATGTCCGTCGATTAATTAATATAGTGACCATTAATTAATCAACATCTAACTCCTTGAGTAGTACCACTCAACCATTTCATCATGCCGGACCAAGTCCACCTGCAGGGTTTACATGATGAACCTTATGAGCTCCTCAAGGGGACATCATCATCCTAATATATAGGACACGGTTTCCTCCTATAATCAACGACACACCATATAAATAATATCATCTCCCAACTTACCGAGCCTATCAATTTAATCTATAAATCTCACCCATTGGTAAATCAAAGAGATGAGTACTAAGTATATGTGCCCGTTATTATATCGGGATTAAGAGCATGTACTAAATAATATCTGAGGTCCGATTCGATTATGTAGTCAGCAATAAATCGAATCACCTCTAAGTCGGTCCTGCTCAATACTCACAAAGTGCACTAGTGTGATTCTATGGTCAAGGCAAACCAATACCAAATCACACTACAACCATTTCGATGGTTTGTCCAAAGCCATCTCGGTTGTGAGCCTTTGCTTATACTTTTTAAGGGGCCGATAACATGGTCTCCTGTGTGACACCACACACCATGTTATCTACAATGTAAAGTATTAGATAATATTGCATAACTATAAAAATATGCAAACAATGATCATGTGATTCTTATTCCAAAATAAAGATGATCATACAAAAGATAGACTTTTCAGTATACATCCCTACATAGACCAATATCTATGTGTATTTGGTTTTTTATCTACTATGCTTAGCCGATACGAGGGGTGACAACCCTCGTATCTAAGATTTAGGGTATTTATACGAGGAACCTAGGGGTTGGCCTCTTCTTCTGTTACCTTGGGTAGAAGGATGTGATAGAACTGGAAATGATTCATCGTAGGGATTGATTCGGCATCCTCATTCTGCCTATCCAGTCCTTGTAAGGCAGAGATAGCTCCCGATAGATACGGTAGCTTATCGGGAGAGTGTATGATGTCCCTTCCACAAGACCGTAGTTAGACGTTTAGACAACGCCCAGTTGATAGCATGTTTTTCAACACACAAGTGAAACCGAAGTCCTAGAATCCCTTTAAAAGATCTCACGGTAGGCTCCTTTCTTCCTCTGTGTGACACCGTATTGAGTAGGACCATCGATAACCCTCACATTCGCAACCCTTAGAGTCTAGTTTCAAACAAGTACATCCACTGAAAAAATCGGTACTCAAATCTCAGTCCCTATGGGATCGATAATCTTTTTATTACTTGACGACATCCGTGCACTTGAGGGTGTTGAGCGTGAGCGCGCGCTTCGAGTCCTCAACGGTCTCTGTCGCGAGATTTGAGGTCGCGTTCGTATGCATCAATTTACTGGCACACACATAAAGTAAATATAATAATCAATCTTTGCCTATTATTAATGAAATATGATACATATGATTCATAATCAATCATCTCATGATTTGCACTAAGGGCTGACACTAACAATCTCCCACTAGCACTAGTGTCAATCACTGTAATCTCTAATACCGAGTGACCTAGTATGATCATCATGCTTTATCTATGCCAAAGCCTTGGTCAAGGGATCTGTAATGTTAGCATTAGTATCTACTCTGCATATCCGCACATCTCCTCTATCGATGATCTCTCGAATGTGGTGATATTGTCATAGTATATGTTTAGAACACTGGTGAGAATGAGGTTCCTTAGCCTGTGCTATAGCCTCGTTGTTGTTACAATAAAGCTCTATAGGGCTCACGATGCTAGGAACTACACCAAGCTTAGAAATAAACTTCCTGATTCAAACAACCTCCTTTGCCGCATCAGAAGCAGCAATATACTTGGCCTCTGTTGTAGAATCTGTGACTGTGTCTTGCTTTGAGCTCTTCCAGCTCACAGCTCCACCATTTAAATAAAAGATGTACCCTGACTGTGATCTGTAATTATCCTTGTCCATTTGGAAGCTAGCATTGCTATAACCCTTTACAGTGAGCTCCTCATCGCCTCCAAATATCGAGAAATATTCTTTAGTTATTCTTAAGTACTTAAGAATATTCTTGACAACTATCCAGTGACCGTCACCTAGATCTGACTGGTTCCTACTCGTCATGCTTAAAGCATACGAGACATTAGGACGAGTTCATAGCATGGCATACATAATAGATCCTATAGCAGATGCGTAAGGGATCTGATCCAGGCATTCCCTTTCTTCCTTAGAAGAAGGGCATTGAACCTTCAAAAGGCTCACACCATGTGACATTGGTAGAAATCCCTTCTTGAAATTCTGCATGGCAAACCGTTTAAGCACCTTGTCAATGTATGCACTCTGACTTAGGCCAAGTAATCTCTTAGATCTATCTCTATAGATCTTAATGCCTAAAATATAGGATGTTTCACCTAAGTACTTCATTGAGAAACAATTCCTAAGCCAAGTCTTCACAGACTGTAGTGTAGGGATGTCATTTCCAATGAGAAGTATGTCATTAACATACAAGATAAGAAAGATAACTATGCTCCCACTAACCCTCTTGTAGACACAGGGTTCATCTTCATTCTTGATGAAACCAAACTGTTTGATTGCATCATCAAATCGAAGAGTCCAGCTTCTAGATGCTTGCTTTAAACCATAAATGGACCTTTGCAGCTTGCATACCTTACCAACATGCTTTGGATCTACGAAACCCTCAGGTTGTATCATGTACACATCCTTGAGGAGATTTCCATTCGGAAATGCAGTTTTGACATCCATTTGTCAGATCTCATAATCGTGGTAAGCTGCAATAGCAAGCATGATCCGAATAGACTAAAGCATCGCAACTGGTGAAAAAGTTTCATCATAGTCAATACCATGAATATGTTTGAAACCTTTAGCTACCAATCACCCTTTATAATTATGCATAAGACCATCCATGTCAGTCTTTCTCTTAAAGACCCACTTACATGGTTTGACCCCTTCAGGTGGATCAACCAAGTCCATACTTGGTTAGTGTACATGGATTCTATTTCAGATCTCATGGCCTCTAGCCATTTCTCAGAATCTGGGCTCATCACAACTTCCTGATAGGATGTAGGCTCGTTCAAATAAACAAGCATAACGTCATCATTGTAAGACAAGAGAAATGAATATCTCTCAGGATGACGACGTATTCTATCAGACCTGCGAAGAGGTTGGTCTACTTGAATAGGTTGTTGCTCCACAACTTCGTGTGCAACAATCTCATCATCCACAACACTTTGTGGTGCCTGTTCAATTTCCATCTCAGTGCATTCTTTATCTTGAATTTCTTCAAGATGTACTTGACTCCCACTAGTTCTTATAGAGATGAACTCTCTTTGTAGAAATACTCCATTTCTAGCGATAAACACTTTTCCTTATGTGGGATTGTAGAAGTAATATCCTTTCGTTTCCTTAGGATATCCTACAAAGTAGCACTTGTTTAATTTTGGGCCTAATTTGTTGGAGACTTGACGTCGAACATAAGCCTCACATCCCCAAATCTTCATAAAAGACATTTTGTGACTCTTCCCAGTCCATATCGTATATGGTGTCTTTATGACTGCCTTAGATGGGACGTGATTAAGTGTGAAAGCAACCGTCTCTAAAGCATATCCCCAGAAGAAAGAAGGAAGATTTGTGTGACTCATCATTGATCGTACCACATCTAATAATGTACGATTTCTCCTTTCTGATACATCATTCCACTGCGGTGTTCCAGGTGGAGTGAGTTGAGATCTAATCCAAAACTCAATGAGACAGTCACGAAAAGCTTGGCTAAGGTATTCCCCGCCTCTATCTGATTGAAGCACTTTAATACTCTTACCAAGTTGGTTTTGTACTTCATTCTTGAATTCTTTGAACTTTTCAAAGGATTCAGATTTATGTCTCATAAGATACACATATCCATATCTACTGAAATCATTAGTAAAAGTAATGAAGTACTGATAGCCTCCTTTAACTGCTACATTGAAAGGCCCACATACATCAGTATGTATGAGTTCTAACAAATCATTAGCTCGTTCACAATGTCCACTAAATGGAGTCTTGGTCATCTTACCTAGAAGACAAGATTCACATATCTCATATGATTCAAAATCAAATGAGTCCAGTAACCTATCCTTATGGAGCTAGGATATGCAACTCTCATTTACGTGACCCAGGCCATAACGCCAGAGATATGTTTGGTTAAGATCATTAGATTTGAACCGTTTGGTATTTATGTTATAGACAGGGATTTCAAGATCTAGAAGATAGAGACCATTCATAAGATGTGCACTACAATAAAACATATCATGTAAATAAACGGAACAACACATGTCCTTTATTACAAAAGAGAAACCTTTCTTTTCTAAATAAGAAACAGAGATAATCTTTTTGTAGGGATGTATACTGAAAAGTCTATCTTTTGTATAAACATCTTTATTTTTGAAATAAGAATCACATGATCATTGTTTGCATATTTTTATGGTTATGCATATTGTCTAATACTTTACATTGTAGATAACATGGTGTGTGGTGTCACACGGGAGATCATGTTATCGGCTCCTTGTAAAGTATAAGTAAAGGCTCACAACCGAGATGGCTATAGACAAACCATCGGAATGGTTGTAGTGTGATTTGGTATTGGTTTGTCTTAATCATAAAATCACACTAGTGCACTTTGTGTGTATTCAGCAGGACCGACTTAGAGGAGATTTGATTTATAGTTGACTACATAATCGAATCGGACCTCAGATATTATATTGTAGATACTCTTAATCCTGATATAATAATGGGCACATATACTTAGTATTCATCTCTTTGATTTATCAATGGGCGAGATTTATAGATTAAATCGATAGGCTCGGTAAGTTGGGAGATGATATTATTTATATGGTGTGTCGTTGATCATAGGAGGAAACCGTGTCCTATGTATTAGGATAATGATGTCCCCTTGAGGAGCTCATAAGGTTCATCATGTAAACCCTGCAGGTGGACTTGGTCCAGCATGATGAAAAGGTTGAGTGGTACTACTCATGGAGTTAGATGTTGATTAATTAATGGTCAGTAAATTAAATAATCGACAGACATTCGAGATCTTAAACACGGGGAGAAAATGTACATATAATATATGGAGCCCATATTATCTTATGGGGGTTGGTGAGGTAGATCAATGATAATCCTTTAGTGGATTGGATTATCATTAGTGGATCGGACTTTATGTGGGCTTGATCCAAGGGTGGCCAAGATCCTCTCTAATGTAACCTATTAACACCTTATGAAGCTTAGATCCAAAGGATAGAAACAAAACTCTAGATCCAATGGTAGAGATAAAATCTCTAGATCCGATGGTTGAGATTAAATCTCTAGATCCGACGGTTGAGATTAAATCCCAAGAACCAATGGTGGAGATTAAAAGGAGGCTTATCCCTAACTCTATAAAAGGAGGGCAAGGGGTTGGCGTGGAGGACAATTCAAGAGAATCTAGGGTTTTGGAAGTTGGCGGCAAGGCATAGGAGCTAGGGTTTGGGCTTGGGCGGCACCTAATAAGGAAATATTTTCCTTGTGTTGTTCTTCTTCCCCAAGCTGTCGGTGGCCTTGGAGTTCATTCCAGCCCTTGGCCGGCATCCAAAACAAGTCCTCTCCTTCTCCTTGGCTGGTGGAACAAAGGTTTAGGGTCCTCCCTTGAAGCTTTTGGCCGACCACTCTCAATCTCCTCTTCCTTCTTGGCCGGCGGCAAGCTTCCTCCTTGGAAGTTAATGGTTGTTTGAAAGAAGGAATAGAGCTTTGTTTCTATTCTTCATCTTGCTTTGGAAGAGCAAGGAAGGAAGATTTGTGATCTAGGAGCTTCAACTTTTGGTAGATCGTCGCCCACACGACGTCCGAAAGGAGGAAGGTCATACATTAGAAGATCGAGAGGTATATCAATTCTCTAATTTTTATATGTTACATGTTTGTATTTGTTTTTCAATTATGAGCATGATATAAATCTGTTTGTGGCTAAATAATACTTGGATCCCGAACATAAGCACAAAAACCGGCGATCCGAATATCATCTATTCCGCGGCTACTGGTAGAATAGAGGTTGGTCGCTTGAATAACGAGTTTGTTCAAGTGACCTCTCTAAATGAATAGCACGACGATGACTTGGTTATTTGAGCAATCCCTTTTTTCTAGGATTAAATTTTTAATCCGGGGACATCGATGGGATCGCCATGAACAAACAAAGAAGGTGTAGTGGGAAGCGAAGTTTCCCCTCACGGACTCGATAATCAAAACCCTTCAATTAGTATCAGAGCCAAGGTTTCCAGTTTTGTATGTTTAGGATTCGGTTAATTTTTATGCACTTTTGATATATTATTTGTGCCAGATAATAGTAGGATATGTGTAGTTTAACTCTTTGGTTGCAGACATAAGATCCGACTATTATAGTCATATGTGTGTATGTGATTGTATGTGTGTAAATATTTATTTTGTTGAATCCTTGGGGTTGACGAGGCTAGTATTTGATTTGTTGTAAATTAGATATGACAATGTTTAGCCACTCTTTATTTTATTTTACTTTCAATCTACATTTCATGTACACTCCCTCATGGAGTATAGGATCGATGGATGTAAATTAAAATAGGTTTTAGTCTCGACTCGGATCTCCGAATGGCTCGTACATGGCGTAGGAGGAGCGGACGAGATGGCGATGCAACGGGAGACATATTGAAGGCAAAAGCCATAATAGTTGGAAAAAAAATTTATTTTTCATATTTATTGCTTTTTTTTTTATATGCATGTCGTAGGCTAGGAAAATTCTTCAATTTCAAATTACATGTGGGAGAGGGAATTTTTTAAAATTCTCACGACCTCCATTACGATTTGACAAGTGATGCAAACAAACTTGTGCATCGGCTCTGAGTGCCTTCCTCCCCATCGGATGAGTTTGTTTGCGGATCACAAGGTCAAATATGGTTATAGGCAATCATCAAGGAGTGTGTGTACTTCCCCATCGGAAGGCACATAACCTGAAATAATTACCTTGGTACCGAGTAATGGTGAACACTTAGATACAAATATAAGTATCCTCCCTGTTAGGGAAATCTCTTGCCATGATAAGGTTTTGATGTGTGTGGCAAAGGGTTTAAGTTAGGATGATATTGTTATTTAATATGTGCGTTGGAGTCTTGCAGGACTTAGTAATTCGCACATGGAGCCTTGGCGGGTTCACCCTCACAACCTCGGTCCTTGAGTCGGTGAAGGATGACTTTGCGGAAGTCGTGCGCTTGGAGCATCCGAGGGACCGCCGGACGAGATGACTTGAAGTGAAGCCAAGGAAGCAGACTTCGGAGGCAAGAGACGCGAAGGAGCATTGCAGAGTCGTGCGCCTGATGCTGTCGAGGGACGTGGCCGCAAACGAAGAGAGCTTCGGTGAGGGACTTCGAGTGAGATGAGAGAATGAGTGAAATGTAAGTAGCTCATTAGGTGAACTTGGTCGAATGGCTGAATGTCGGAGACTTGACCGCAAGGGTTAAGGTTTACCCGACCGCCGGAAGCTCAAACTTATGTTAAGTTTGAGTTTCACACGGCACCAGTCGAGTGGGTTCGACTGGTATCTGACTGATGGGTTTATGCCCAGCAGTCGACTGCCATGGAATGGCAGTCGACTGCCAGAGGATATCGTTGGCATAGAACCGCTCGTAGCCGACTGGGCAGTCGACTACGGAGGCAGCAGTCGACTGGTGAGGTCCATCAGTCGACTGCCAAGTGTTCCGTTGGACTACAACGGTCGGGATCCGACGTGTTCGGAGGCCGTTGGAGTGGCGGCAGTCGACTGCCAAGGGCAGCAGTCGACTAGTGGCGGCCAACGGGAAGAAATCATCCCTCTCTATAAAAAGAGAGGGTGTGGAGCTTTGGGAGGTAAATGCTCAAGTTCTAAACGAACATCCAAGTGCTCCACAAGATTCAAACTCCTTCTTTTAGCTTTCTTTCACATCTATTGTAAAAGAAGGAGTGTGCTTGATTTGTAAAGGTTACCTCCACCTAGCTTGGTGCAAAGGAGAGACCAATATTGGATTGGCTTTGAAGGAGTGATTCACCTCGGACGAATCGGGATCGTGGATTAGCGGCGTAGCCGTGAACCACGTTACATTCTTTGTTAGTGTTTGTATTTTCATTTATTGCTTGTCTTAGTTTATTGCTTCCGCTTGTGCTAACGTTTTTGTAGACGAGCTAAATACGACGTCCATCGTAAGAGGGCTATTCACCCCCCTCTAGCCGGCCAATCGATCCCCTACAAGTGGATCAGAGCCAAGGAAAGCTTGTCGAGGACTAACTGCCACAACAAGCAACATTTAAAATGGCCGGCTCCAACATCTATCCTCCGAAGTTTGAAGGAGAATTCGCTTGGTGGAAGAAGCGAATGGAGGTATTTTTTGAAACGGATTTTTATATAATGATTACAATGGAATTCAGTTTCGTTTTGCCTAAGGATGAAGAGGGGAAGCCAATAGAGAAATCTAGATGGACCAAAAGGCAAAGGGAAGAGCACCTTGCCAATTCAAAAGCCAAGCATCATCTCTTCAATGTGCTCCCCCAACAAGAAATCAACCGAATAGGAGAATGCCTAAGTGCCAAGGAGATGTGGGAGAAGCTAATTGAGCTTTATGAAGGCACATCCGAGGCGAAGCTAGCAAGGAGAGATCTCCTCCGCTCCCAACTATCCAACATTAAATTAGAAAAGGGAGAAAAGGTAACTTCTTTGCATTCTAGATTCAAAGAAATTTTAAATGGACTAACAAGTGTAGGAGAAAGGCTCTCCAATCGCGATATGATAATGAAGGCCATAGATGCTTTTCCCCGATCATCCAAGTGGAGTTCAATGGTGGACTCATTTTACATGTCAAAGAATCTAGAGGTAAGTACTCTAGATGAATTTTTCTCCGCTATGGAATTACATGAATCTAGGCTTGAAGGAATACAAGAAGAGCCTAGAATCCAACCTTCAAGGGGAGTAGCCTTGATGGCCAACAAAGGGAAGAAGAAGATAGAGATCTCCTCCTCCGATGATGATGAAGCGTCTTCCTCCTCCATGGATAGCACCGAAGAAGCGTATATGGTAAGGAGGGTAAGACGTGCTTTAAAAGGTTTTCGATTTAATAAATCAAATGATAGGAATAGAAGACTAAGGGGGAAGATCATTTGCTATAATTGCCAAGGAGAGGGACACATAAGGGATAATTGTCCCCTCCTAAACAAGAGCAAGGAAGAGAAGAAAAAGAAAGAAGAAAAGAAGAAGAAAAAGGGGAGCAAGAAAAAGAAGGAAGAAGAAAAGAAGGCAAAGGAAAAGGGGAAGGCCAAAGCATTCAAGGCCAAGACATGGGATGACCCTTCCTCATCCTCTTCATCATCATCGGAAGAGGAGAATGCCTTTGTCACCAATTTGGCCTTAATGGCCTTTGATGACTTGGATTGCTCTTCCTCCGAAAATGAAGGATCAAGCTCAAGAGGAGAGAGCTCAAGTGAAGGGGGAGCTTCTACATCCTCCTCATCCGAAGAAGAAGAAGAGGACATGGAAACTATGGTAACCAACCTCTCACCTAATAAAATAGTTTCTATGATTTCTAGTTTAACTAAGGATTTATTTAGAGCAAATAAGAAAAACAAATGCATGCTTGAACAAATTAAGGACTTAGAAAATAAGTTAGAAAAAGCATGCTTAAATGATAATATTTCTTCTTGCCATGATGATACATGCTCACATGATCTTTATGCGCCATTAGATGTTAGTGATGCATGTATAAATGAAAATAGGGCATTAAGGGAAAAGGTAGACTATTTAACAAATGCCCTAGGAAAATTCACTATTGGCTCCAACACATTAAATATGATTATTGGGAGCCAAAGGGCAAGCTTCAATAAGAAAGGCCTAGGATACAAAGAAAAGAAAAATGAAAAGGCCTACAAATGCTTGATAGCTAGGGGACAAGATAAAAAGAAAGTAATTGCTAGGAAATGGATCCCCAAGGAGTACTTAGTGAACCCAATAGGAAAGAACTTATTTTGGGTTCCAAAATCCATCCTTAAGGGTTAGAAAACCCCTAGGGTAGTCAACCATATGGACCTAACCTATATCATATTTTGGTTGACTTAGGATGACGGGACAACATTTTTTAGATAGTGTTGGGTGATGATAACGTGCCCATAAATAGATAATATTGCTTAAATCATGATGATTAATGCAATTGCTATGTATGTTTGCAATCATGTTTTATGATATTAATATTTGGCACATTATCATGAGCAATAGGTTTAAATCATGCCTTAGGTGATAATTTGTTTATTATCACTATATAATACCTAATGCATGGTTATAATTTGATGAAAACATGTATTTCATGATCATAATGTGAAATTAAATCATATATGTCATTATGATCATGTAGATTGTTAGTTTGATACTTAACCTTGATAGAATTGTATGAATATATTGGTTAAGTATATACAAATACCCCCTAGGATACATCTCACACTCACTATAGGCTAACTTGATTGCAAACTTAGCATGGGTGAGATATTAGGATGATAAAAATGTCCACTAATGCCTATGGCATTTAGATGGTCATTTAATTTATCAAAATAGCAATAATAGACCAATCATGGGGAAGGCTTATGTTTAATTCATAGACATATTGCCCAAAGATCATGGTTGGATATTTCATATGTTTTCAAAACAATTTTTTACCTTAAAATACATGTATTCATATTTTGAAACAATTGGATGCAAAACTAGGTGTTAAAATGGATACTAACATGCTCAAAAACTAGTGGTTTTTCAAGCTTTTGGATTTTTGGCAAATCTCAGAAAATAAAATGATTTTTCATGAAAACCTATTTTTCCTTGATAGATATACTTAAAAGAAATATGCTCCTCAAATTTCATGATTTTTCGAATTTTCTGGAATTTTTAATGCATTTCTGAAATTCGCCCAGAAAATCAGAATTTCGGAAACCATTGTGCGATTAGCCATCGATAGCTGATCATTGCTCACTAAAAACAGTCAAATATTTTCTGATTTCAGATTTTAAATCAACTTGTGGTATTTCCCTCCTTTATACTTGATGCCATGAGTTTATAACTTAGTGTTAATCTTTTTGATGGTGTCAAAGGGGGAGAAATAATTATGTTTAAGTTAATTATTTTAGGGGAGAAATATATGATAGGGGGAGAAAATTTGTGTAGAGAGTTTCATGGATTAAGGGGGAGTTGCATGTTGTTATATCATGTTTATGTTTACATGCTTTCTTACCTTAGAATTTTTATCAAATGATTTTAACCTAACTTAAACGGATTGCCACACATCAAAAAGGGGGAGATTGTTAGGGCAATCTCTTGCCATGATAAGGTTTTGATGTGTGTGGCAAAGGGTTTAAGTTAGGATGATATTGTTATTTGATATGTGCGTTGGAGTCTTGCAGGACTTAGTAATTCGCACATGGAGCCTTGGCGGGTTCACCCTCACAACCTCGGTCCTTGAGTCGGTGAAGGATGACTTTGCGGAAGCCGTGCGCTTGGAGCATTCGAGGGACCGCCGGACAAGATGACTTGAAGTGAAGCCAAGGAAGCAGACTTCGGAGGCAAGAGACGCGAAGGAGCATTGCAGAACCGTGCGCCTGATGCTGTCGAGGGACGTGGCCACGAACGAAGAGAGCTTCGGCGAGGGACTTCGAGTGAGATGAGAGAATGAGTGAAATGTAAGTAGCTCATTAGGTGAACTTGGCCGAATGGCGGAATGTCAGAGACTTGACCGCAAGGGTTAAGGTTTACCTGACCGCCGGAAGCTCAAACTTATGTTAAGTTTGAGTTTCACACGGCACCAGTCGAGTGCCATGTAATGGCAGTCGACTGCTCTGAGTCGAGTGGGTTCGAATGGTATCCGACTGATGGGTTTTTGCCCAGTGGTCGACTGCCATGGAATGGCAGTCGACTGCCAGAGGATACCGCGGCAAGACCGCCGTAGCCGATCGCGCGATTACGAGGAGGCGAATGATCCGGTGACGCCCATCGGGCCGATTGCGCGTGTTCCGGACTACAACGGCCGATCCGGGATCGGCGTGTTCGAGGCCGTTGGAGGGCGGCAATGATCGCCAAGGGCGAATGCCGAGTGGCGGCCAACGGGAAGAAATCAGCCCTCTCTATAAAAAGAGAGGGTGTGGAGCTTTGGGAGGTAAATGCTCAAGTTCTAAACGACCATCCAAGTGCTCCACAAGTTTCAAACTCCTTCTTTTAGCTTTCTTTCACATCTATTGTAAAAGAAGGAGTGTGCTTGATTTGTAAAGGTTACCTCCACCTAGCTTGGTGCAAAGGAGAGACCAATATTGGATTGGCTTTGAAGTAGTGATTCACCTCGGACGAATCGGGATCGTGGATTAGCGGCGTAGCCGTGAACCACGTTACATTCTTTGTTAGCATTTGTATTTTCATTTATTGCTTGTCTTAGTTTATTACTTCCGCTTGCGCTAACATTTTTGTAGACGAGCTAAATACGACGTCCATCGTAAGAGGGCTATTCACCCCCCTCTAGCCGGCCAATCGATCCTCTACACTCCCCATCGAAGTCACTGCTTTTATTTGTAGGGACAAAGAGGAACCAACTATTAATTTTACTTGTCAAAAAGTTAGGTTGATAAGATAGTAAAATTAATGGGTAAAACCTCCTCTTACAAATGTAGAATTCATATAGGTCCACACTATCGTGGCATACGATATTCTCGGTGTTGGTTGATTTTAAAATTTTATTGTTTGAGGAATGAAGATTTTTTTGAAATCTAATGTTTCGATTTATGTGATTCTTAGGTTTTCTTTCAAAATGACTTTTAATCCACTTGTTGTTATACTGAAAGAGAACAAACTTACTGGACCCAACTATGTTGATTGGAAGAGGAATCTAGACATTGTCTTGACTACTGAGGAATACAAATATGTACTCCTCGAAGAGTGCCCTCCTAAGCCTGAAGAAGATTCTGGGGAAAAGGAGAGAGAGAGTTATAAGAAGTGGGTAAAGGCCGATGAGATGGCGTGGTGTTACATTTTGGCATCTATGTCAAATGTACTGCAACATTAGCATCAAGCCATGGCCACAGCTTATGACAAGATGCTAAATCTCAAAGAACTTTTCGGACACCAGAATCGGGCTGCGAGGCAAGAAGCCATGAGAAACTTGATGACGACCACTATGATCGAGGGAACACCCATAAGGGATCATGTTCTCAAGATGATGGCTCATTTGAATGAGTAGGAAGTCCTCAGAGCTGAGATCGATGGGGAAACCCAGGTCGATATCATTCTCCAGTCTCTAACTAAGAGTTTTGAGCAGTTTCGCCTGAACTACAACATGAACAAGAGGTTGTATTCGTTGGTGGAACTTCTGACAGAACTCTAGGCGACAGAGGAGCTATTTCGTCAGAGTGCTCAGGCACATGCCATGGTGACCCAAAAGGTTTCTACTTCTAAGCCGAAAGGAAAGAAGAAGAAGAAAAAAACTGGGGCAAAGGCGGTGGGAGGTACTCAGGGAGGAGTGAAGAAGTCGAAAGGCAAGTGCTTCACTTGTAAGTAGACTGGACATTGGAAGAAGGACTGCCCCAACCGCAAGAACAAAGGTATATCTTTTGGTCTAGTCATTGAAACATGTTTAGCGGTGTTATCTACCGGCACCTGGTGTGTAGATACGGGAGCCACTGATCATGTCTGCAATACTTTGTAGGGTTCCAGAAACCGACGATCGGGCCGAGGGGGAGATTACTGTACTTGGGCGATGCCAATGAAGGTGGCGGTATGAAAGGGGAGATGTTCATTTATCTTTTGAGAAAAATAAACTTTTGGTTCTTAAGAATTGTCTTTATGTACCCTTATTTAGAAAGAATTTAATTTTGGTTTCTAAATTATTTATGAATGGATATGTTATTTCTTTTAATGATAGAGTTGTTATAAGAAGGAATAGGGACATTATCAGTTCGGGTGCATTGATAGGAAATTTATACTCACTTGAACCAAAACCTCCCATGATGCAAATTGAAGTTAATAACTCATCTTCTAATTCCAATAAGAAAAAAGAACCTTCGAAGATGAACCAAACATATCTTTGGCATCTTAGGCTTGGTCACAATAACCTAAGCAGAATTCAAAGGTTTGATAGCTGATGGACCTTTGGGTTCATTAGTGGTGGAGGATCTCCCAACCTGCGAATCTTGCTTGGAGGGTAAGATGACCAAGAGGCTTTTTAAGGCCAAGGGGTATAGAGTCAAAGATGTGTTAGAATTGGTTTAATCTGATCTATGTGGTCCTATGTCTATCCAGGCTAGACGTGGTTTTGAGTATTTTGTCTCTTTTATAGACGATTACTCAAGATATGGATACATTTATCTGAAGCGCCGCAAGTCTGAATGCTTCGACAAGTTCAAAGAATTCAAGGCTGATGTGGAGAAACGTCAAAGTAAAAGTATCAAGACACTACGATCTAATCATGGTAGTGAGTACCTCTTGGGAGAGTTTAGGAACTACTTATCATAGGCTTGGATTCAATCCCAATTGACTGCACCTGGCACACCCCAGCAGAATGGTGTAGCTAAGCGAAGGAATAGGACTCTTATGGAGATGGTTAGATCGATGATGAGTTATTCTGAGTTGCCAGATTCGTTATGGGGATATCCTCTAGATACGGCGATGTACATTATGAACTTGGTTCAATCTAAATCAGTGCCTTCTACTCCCACAGAGTTGTGGACTGGGCGAAAGCCTAGTCTAAGACATATTCGGATATGGGGGAGTCCAGCACATGTGCTAAAGGCAGATGCTGGTAAGTTGGAACCTCGTACAGAAGTACTCATGGTCATTGGGTATCTTAGAGGAACGAAGGGTGGTTTGTTTTATAGTCCTAGAGATCAGAGGGTGATCGTTAGCACGAACACCAGATTTCTAGAGGAAGACTATGTGATGAGCCACAAGCCCAAGAGTAAAATTATTCTGGAGAAATTAAAAGGGGAAGTCACTTCTTTAGTACCACCAGTACAAGAGGATATACCACATGTCACTGCACCGCGTGTCACAGAGGATATACAGGTGATACCTCATCGTAGTGGGAGGGTTGTGAGACAGCCTGATAGATTCATGTTCTTGGGAGAATCTTCTGATTTGGTCCCTGGTGAACATGAACCTGATCCCTGGACATATGACGAGGCAATCCAAGATAAAGATGCAATATCTTGGTCAAGTGCAATTAATGCTGAGATTGAATCTATGGATTCAAATCAGGTCTAGGAGCTAGTAGAACCACCCGATGGTGTAAAAACCATTGGATGCAAGTGGATCTACAAGAGAAAGAGAGGAATAGATGAGAAGGTTGAGAACTTCAAAGCAAGGCTTGTTGCGAAGGGGTATACTCAGAAAGAGGGTATCGATTATGAGGAGACCTTTTCATCGGTAGCCATGCTTAAGTCTATCCGGATTCTCTTATGCAGAGCAGCTCATATGGATTATGAGGTGTGGCAGATGGATGTCAAGACAGCTTTGATTAATGGAAGTCTTGAGGAAAATATTTATATGAAGCAACCAGAGGGATTCATTGCTAAGGGCAAAGAGCATCTTGTATGTAAGCTTAATCGGTCCATTTATGGATTGAAACAAGCTTCGAGGTCTTGGAACATCCGCTTTGATGAGATAATCCAGTCTTCTGGATTTATTCAAAGTCCGGATGAGTCTTGTGTATACAAGAGATCTGACGAAAACGTAGTGGTATTTCTTGTACTATACGTAGATGACATTTTGTTGATTGGCAACAATATCAAGGTGTTATCGGACGTAAGGGTATGGTTGTCCAAACAGTTTGATATGAAGGACTTGGGAGAGGTGGGACACATCCTTGGGATCAAGGTTATAAGGGATTACAGGAAAAGGATGTTGTGCTTATCCCAAGCTTCATACATAGACACTATTATGGATCGTTTTAGCATGCAAAACTCCAAGAAGGGTTTTCTACTATTTAGGCATGGAGTTCCTTTATCTAAGGAGATGTGTCCTAGATCATCTAAGGATATAGAGAAGATTAAGGCGGTCCCTTATGCTTCAGCTGTAGGAAGCCTCATGTATGCAATGCTATGTACGAGACCAGATATCTGCTTTGCTGTGGGCATGGTCAGAAGATATCAGAGTAATCCAAGATAGGGACATTGGACTGGGGTAAAGTGTATATTGAAGTACCTGAGAAGGACTAGGGATTATTTGCTGATTTACCGGGCAGACCAATTACTCCGTGTGGGTTACACGGATTTCAACTTCTAATCTGATAGGAATAAAAGT
Source organism: Wurfbainia villosa (assembly GCA_025175895.1). Taxonomy (NCBI): domain Eukaryota; kingdom Viridiplantae; phylum Streptophyta; class Magnoliopsida; order Zingiberales; family Zingiberaceae; genus Wurfbainia; species Wurfbainia villosa. The sequence continues at coordinate 26,784,975 of CM045992.1, read as the reverse complement.
AAGTCTACCTCAGGTTTTGTATTTACTTTTGGAGGTGGAGCCATTGTATGGAGGAGTGTCAAGAAGAAATGTGTGGCGGACTCCACCATGGAAGCTGAGTATGTGGCGGCCTCTGAGGCGGCCAAAGAAGCTGTGTGACTCAGGAACTTCTTGATGGACTTGGATGTGTTTCATGGTTTGCCCAGAACTATCACAATTTATTTTGATAATAGTGGTGCAGTTGTAAACTCGAAGGAACCACGAGCCCATAAGGCAAGTAAGCACATAGAGCCAAGTACCACCTAATACGAGAAATCGTAAAGAGGGGAGAAATTACTGTGGCCAAGATTGCATCGGAGGATAACCTGGCAGATCCTTTCACTAAGGCCCTTCTGGCGAGAGCTTTTGATAGGCATGTGGAGGGAATGGGGATCAGATGTATGGTCGTTTGAGGACAACATAGTCTTTTAGTATATGTGGGAGATTGTAGGGATGTATACTGAAAAGTTTATCTTTTGTATGAACATCTTTATTTTGAAATAAGAATCACATGATCATTGTTTGTATATTTTTATGGTTATGCATATTGTCTAATACTTTACATTGTAGATAACATGGTGTGTGGTGTCACACGGGAGATCATGTTATCGGCTCCTTGTAAAGTATAAGTAAAGGCTCACAACCGAGATGGCTTTGGACAAACCATCCGAATGGTTGTAGTGTGATTTGGTATTGGTTTGTCTTGACTATAAAATCATACTAGTGCATTTTGTGTGTATTGAGCAGGACCAACTTAGAGGTGATTCGATTTATTGCTGACTACATAATCAAATCGGACCTCAGATATTATATTGTGCATACTCTTAATCCCGATATAATAATGGGCACATATACTTAGTATTCATCTCTTTGATTTACCAAAGGGTGTGATTTATAGATTAAATCGATAGGCTCGGTAAGTTGGGAGAAGATATTATTTATATGGTGTGTCATTGATTATAGGAGGAAACTGTGTCCTATGTATTAGGATGATGATGTCCCCTTGAGGAGCTCATAAGGTTCATCATGTAAACCCTGCAGGTGGACTTGGTCTGACATGATGAAAAGGTTGAGTGGTACTACTCATGGATTTAGATGTGGATTAATTAATGGTCAGTAAATTAATTAATCGACGGACATTCGAGATCTTAAACATGGGGAGAAAATGTACAAATAATATATGGAGCCCGTATTATCTCATGGGGGTTGGTGATGTAGATCAATGATAATCCTTTAGTGGATTGGATTATGATTAGTGGATCGGACTTTATGTGGGCTTGATCCATGGGTGGCCAAGATCCAACTCCTCCTCATGGTCCCTAATGTAGCCTATTAAGACCTTATGAAGCTTAGATCCAAAGGATAGAAACAAAACTCTAGATCCAAAGGTAGAGATTAAATCTCTAGATCCGACGGTTGAGATTAAATCTCTAGATCCGACGGTTGATATTAAATCCCTAGAACCAATGGTGGAGATTAAAAGGAAGATTATCCCTAACTCTATAAAAGGACGGTAAGGGGGTGGCGTGGAGGACAATTTAAGAGAAGCTAGGGTTTTGGATGTTTGCGGCAAGGCATAGGAGCTAGGGTTTGGGCTTGGGCGGCACCTATTAAGGAATTATTTTCCTTGTGTTGTTCTTCTTCCCCAAGCTGCCGGCGCCCTTGGAGTTCCTTCCAACCCTTGGCCGGCATCCAAAACAGGTCGTCTCCTTCTCCTTGGCCGGTGGAACAATGGTTTAGGGTCCTCCATTGAAGCTTTTGGCCGACCACTCTCAATCTCCTCTTCCTTCTTGTCCGGCGGCAAGCTTCCTCTTTGGAAGTTAATGGTTGGTTGAAATAAGGAATAGAGCTTTGTTTCTATTCTTCCTTTTGCTTTGGAAGAGCAAGGAAGGAAGATTTGTGATTTAGGAGCTTCAACTTTTGGTAGATCGTCGCCCACACGACGTCCGAAAGGAGGAAGGCCATACATTAGAAAATCGAGATGTATATCGATTCTCTAATTTTTAAATGTTACATGTTTGTATTTGTTTATCAATTATGAGCATGATATAAATCTTTTTGTGGCTAAATAATACTTGGATCCCGAACATAAACACAAAAACCAGCGATCCGGATATCATCTATTCCGCGGCTACTCGTAGAATAGAGGTTGGTCGGTTGAACAATGAGTTTGTTCAAGTGACCTCTCTAAACGAATAGCACGACATGACTTGGTTGTTTGAGAAATCCCTTTTGTCTAGGATTAAATTTTTAATCCGGGGACATCGATGGGATCGCCATGAACAAACAACCAAGGTGTAGTGGGAAGCGAAGTTTCCCCTCACGGACTCGATAAGCAAAACCCTTCACTTTTTTTTCAAGGCAGGCACATAATACCATTCCTCTAGTTCTAAGATAAGCCTAGTGGGAGAAGATAAAGAATATGTCACTACAACGATGGCGACAACCTTTGTTCCATTGGATACCCTGTTGGTGAGGGGAAACTTCGCTTCCCCTTTCAACTTAGTCGCTTGTTACGGCGATCCCTTCTACGTCCCCGAAAAAAAAAATTTATTCTTTACAATAGGGATTGCTCAAGCAACCTTGTCATCATCTTGCTATTCGTTTAGAGTAGTTACTTGAACAAACTTGTTGTTCATGCGACCAACCTCTATTCCACGAATAGCCACAGAATAGACGATATACGGATCGCCGACTTTTGTGTTTATGTTCGGGGTCCAAGTATATTTAGCCACAAAATAGAATATATCATGCTTATAATTGAAAAACAAATATAAATATGTTATAAAAGAGAATAGAGAATCGATATACCTCTCGATCTTCTATTGTATTACCTTCCTCCTTTCAGACGTCGTGAGGGTGACGATCTACCAAAAGTTGAAGCTCCTAGATCACCAATCTTCCTTCCTTGCTCGTTCCGAGCAAGAGGAAGAATAGAAACAAGACTCTTCTCCTTCCTTTAGCCAACCAACAAGCAACAAGCAATTTGCTTGTCGCCGACCAACAAGGAGAAGGGAGAAAAGGTGAATGCCGACCAAAGCTCCAAGGGAGAACCCTAAGCCTAGGTTTTACCGGCCAAAGAGAGAGAGAGTGGCTGCTTTGGACGCCGGCCAAGGGCTGGAAAGCAATGCTTGGTCATCGGCCACCATTAGAGAAGAAGAAGAAAGGAAAGACCTTCCTTATTTGGTGCCGCCAAGCCCAAACCCTAAGCCTAGCTTCTTGCCGCCCAAAAACTCTAATCCTATCTCTTGTTGGATTCAAGTTGCCGCCCACCCCTTGCTCTCCTTTTATAGAGTTAGGGATAAGCCTTGTTTTAATCTCCACCATTGGTTCTTGGGATTTAATCTCAATCGTCGGATCTAGAGATTTAAACCGTTGGATCTAGAGATTTAATCTCTACCTTTGGATCTAGAGTTTTGTTTCTATCCATTGGATCTAAGCTTCATGAGGTATTAATAGGCTACTATAGGGACCATGAGAAGGAGTTGGATCTTGGCCACCCAATGGATCAAACCCAGATAAAGTCCGATCCATTAATGAAAATAGAATCCAGTAAAGGATTATCATTGATCTACCTCACCAACCCCCTTAAGTTAATATGGGCTCCATATATTATATGTATATTTTCTCCCCGTGTTTAAGATCTCAAATGTCCGTCGATTAATTAATTTACTGACCATTAATTAATCGACATCTAACTCCATGTGTAGTACCACTCAACCTTTTCATCATGCCGGACCAAGTCCACCTGTGTGGTTTACATTATGAACCTTATGAGCTCCTCGTGGGGAAATCATCATCCTAATATATAGGACACGGTTTCCTCCTATAATTAACAAGACACCATATAAATAATATAATTTCCCAACTTACCGCTATTGATTTAATCTATAAATCTCCCCTATTGGTAAATCAAAGAGATGAATACTAAGTATATGTGCCCGTTATTATATCGGGATTAAGAGTATGTACAATATAATATCTGAGGTCCGATTCGATTATGTAGTCAGCAATAAATCGAATCACCTCTAAGTCGGTCCTGCTCAATACACACAAAGTGCACTAGTGTGATTCTATGGTCAAGACAAACCAATACCAAATCACACTACAACCATTCCAATGGTTTGTCCAAAGCCATCTCGGTTGTGAGTCATTACTTATACTTTACAAGGAACCAATAACATGATCTCCCGTGTGACACCACACACCATGTTATCTACAATGTAATGTATTAGACAATATGCATAGCCATAAAAATATGGAAACAATGATCATGTGATTCTTATTGCAAAAATAAAGATGCAGTATACATCCCAACAATCTCCCACTTATACTAAAAGACTATGTTGTCCTCATACTGTCATACATTTGATTCCCCTCCCCTCCACATGCCTATCAAAGCTCTCGCTAGAAGGGTCAAAGTGAAAGGGTCTACCAGGTCATCCTCTGATGCAATATAGGCGACAACAACTTCTACCTCCTTTATGATTTCTCGTATCAGGTGGTACTTGCGCTCTATGTGTACTGAAAGCCTAGCTCTTTTTGTATGAACATTTTTATTTTGAAATAAGAATCACATGATCATGGTTTGCACTTTATATTTATTATATGTGTACATATTGTCTAATACTTTACATTGTAGATAACAAGGTGCTTGGTGTGGCACAGAAGATCATGTTATCAGTCCCTTATAGAATATAAGTAGAGGCTCACAACCAAGATGGTTTTGGACAAACCATTGACATGGTTGTAGTGTTGTTTGGTATTGTTTTGTTTTGAACATAGAGTTACACTAGTACACTTAGGTGTATTGAGCAGGACCGTCATAGAGGTGATTCAATTTATTGCTGACTACATAATTGAATCGGACCTCGAATATTATGTTGTACATGCTCTTAAAACCGATATAATAACGGACACATGTACTTAGTATTTATTTATTTAATTTACCAAAGGGTGAGATTTATATGGATTAAATCAATATGTTCGGTAAGTTGGGAAATGATATTATTTACATGGTGTGTCGTTAATTATAGGAGGAAACCGTGTCCTATATATTAGGTTGATGATGTCCCCTTGAGGAGCTCATAAGGTTTATCATGTAAACCATGCAGGTTGACTTAGTCAACATGATGATAAGGTTGAGTGGTACTACTCAAGGAGTTAGATGTTAATTGATTGATGGTCAGTAAATCAATTAATTGACGGACATTCGATATCTTAAACACGGGGAGATGGATGTACAAATAATATATGGAGCCCATAATATCATATGGGGGTTGGTGAGGTAATTCAATGATGATCCTCTAGTGGAATGGAACATCATTGATGGATCATGTTTGTGTGGTTCCGATCCATCGGGTGGCCAAGATCCAACTCCTCCTCATGGTCCCTATTGTAGCCTATTAACACCTCATGAAGCCTAGATCCAATGATGGAAAACAAAACTCTAGATCCGACGGTTGAGATTAAATCTCTAGATCCGACGGTTGAGATTAAATCTCTAGATCCGACGGTTGAGATTAAATCTCTAGATCCGACGGTTGAGATTAAATCCCTAGATCTGACGGTTGAGATTAAATCTCTAGATCCGACGGTTGAGATTAAATCTCTAAATCCGACGGTTGAGATTAAATCCCTAGAACCAATGGAGGAGATTAAACCAAGGCCTAAACCTAACTCTATATATATGGGCTTAGGCTTGGGCAGCCAAAGGATGGAAAACCTAATTGAGATAAGGATTAGGTTAAGGGGCTTTGGCTTGGGCGGCAAGAAAAAGGATGAGGCTAGGGTTTTTGGGTGGCCACAATTAAGGAAAGGTATTCTTCTTCTTTTTCCTTTGGTGGCCGACACCTTTTCTACCTCCTTCCTCCTTGGTTTGGCCGGCGCCCAAGCTTTTCCCCTTGACCTATGGCATGTGGTGGATGAGATTAGGGTTGCTTCCCATGGGCGGCAACCAATCCTAGTTGGGATAGTAATAGGAGTGGGGGTTAGGGTTAGGGTTTGGTTGTTGGTGTTGGGCGGCAACAAGGAGAGGGAGCTTCTTCTTCTTCTTCCTAATGATGGTCGGCCCCTCTTCCTTCTTCCCTCTACCTTGGCCAAAGCTCAATCTATTCTACTTCCCTTCATCCTTTGCCGGAAATTAAGGAGAGCCTAGTTTAGGGTTTGGGCGGCAACAAGGAGAAGGGGTGTTTTCTTTCTTCTTCTCCAAGTGTTGACCGACGCCCATGCCCTTGTTGTTTCTCCTTTGGTTGGTTTCCATACTCCATTTTATCTTCCTTGTCCGGCGGCAACATCGAGTTTATTGACTTGGTGGCCGGTTCTAGAAAGGAAGATGAGTTTTGTTTTAGGATCTTCCTTTGTTCCTAGTGAACAAGGAAAGGAAGATTGGTGATCTAGGAGGTTTCAACTTTTGATAGATCGTCGCCCACACGACGTCCAAAAAGAGGAAGGACATACAATAGAAGATCAAGAGGTATAACAAGAGGCACAATCTTGTTTATTTTGATTAATGTTCTTTTGTATTATGTTTATAATTGCTTTTCAAATATATTCATGTTTTGTGTGGATGGTTACTTGCTTGTATTTGTTTTTCCAAATATAAGCATGTTATATTTCTGTAAATGGCTAAATAATACTTGGACCCCGAAGATAAACACAAAAACCGGCGATCCGGACATCATATATTCCGCGGCTACTCGTAGAATAGAGGTTGGTCGCTTGAACAACTTGGTTGATCAAGTGACCTCTCTAAACGAATAACACGACGATGACTTGGTTGCTTTGGCAATCCCTTTTGTCTAGGATTAATTTTTTTTTTTAATCCAGGGACATCGAAGGGATCACCATGGTTAAGTAACCGAGGTGATGTGGAAAGCGAAGTTTCCCCTCACGGACTCGACAAGGAAACCCTTCAATTGGTATCAGAGCATCGATTTCTGGTTTTGTGTGTTTAGGATTCGGTTAATTTTTATGCACTTTTTCATATATTATATGTGTCGGATAATAGTAGGATATACGTAGTTTAACTCTTTGGTTGTAGGCATAAGATCCGACTATTATGGCCATATGTGTGTATATGATTGTATGTGTGTAAATATTTATTTTGTTGAATCCTCGGGGTTGACGAGGCCAGTATTTAGTTTTATGTAAATTAAATACGACATTGTTTAGCCACTCTTTATTTTATTTTACTTTCGATCTAGATTTCATGTACACTCCCTCGTGGAGTATAGGATCGATGGATGTAAAATAAAATAAGTTTTAGTCTCGGCTCGGATCTACGGATGGCTCGTACATGGCATAGGAGGAGCGGACGAGGTGGCGACACGATGGGATGCATATTGGAGAACAATGCCATAATAGTTGAGAAAATTCTGATTTTTTCCATATTTATTGCTGATTTGTTTTATATGCATGTTGTGTGTGCTTGAAAATTCCTCACTGTCAATTTACTAAGTGGGAGAGGGACATCTTAATTAATTCCCGCGGCCTCCATTACAATTTGACGTGTGATGCAACAAACTTGCGTGTCGACTCTGAGTGCCTTCCTCCCCATCGGATGAGTTTGTTTGCAGATCACTAGGTCAAATAATGGTTATAGGAAATTATATAGGAATGTGTGTACTTCCCCATCGGTAAGGCACATAATCCGAAATAATTCCCTTAGTATCGTGTAATGGTGCACACTTAGATGTAAATAAAAAGTATCCTCTCCATCGGAGTCACTGCTTTTATTTGTAGGGCCAAAGAGGAACCAACTATTAATTTTATTTGTTAAAAAGTAAGGTTGAAAAGATAGTAAAATTAATGGGTAAAACCTCCTCTTACAAATGTAGAATTTGTATACGTCCACACTATCGTGGCATGCGATATTCTCGGTGTTTTGAGGTGTTGGTTGATATCAAAATTTTATTGTTTGATGAATCAATAATTTTTTGAAATCTAAAGTAATGATCTCTATGATTCTTAGGATTTTAAAAATGACTTTCAGTCCACTTGTTGTGATACTAAAGGAAATAAACTTACTGTACTCGAATAATGTTGATTGGAAAAGAATCTTGATATTGTCTTATCTGCTAAGGAGTACAAGTATGCACTCTTCGAAGAATGTCCTCAATCCATGGTTGCTCAAAAGGTTTCTACTTCTAAGACGAAAGGCAAGAAGAAGGAGAAACAAGGTGGAGCAAAAGTGGTGGGAGGATCTCAGGGAGGAGTGAAGAAGCCGAAAAGCAAGTACTTCACTTACAAGCAGGATGGACATTGGAAGGACTGTCCCAATCCAAAGCAGAACAAAGATATATCCTTTGAACTAGTCGTTGAAACATGGTTAGCAGTGTTATCTACCATACCTGGTGTGTAGCTATGGGAGCCACTAATCATGTCTGCAATACTTTACAGGGGTTCCAGGAAACTCGACGATTAGCTAAGGGAGAGATTACTATTTACTTGGGCAATGCCATAAAGATGACGGCTATTGTAGTGGGAGATGTTTTATTTATCTTTTGAGAAAAATAAAGGTTTTGGTTCTTAAGAATTTCCTTTATGTACCTTTATTAGAAAGAATTGATTTCGGTTTCTAAATTATTTATGGATGGATAATCTATTTCTTTTAATGACAGAGATGTTATAAAAAGGAATAGGGACATTATCTGTTCAGGTACATAGATAGGAAATTTATAAGTTGAACCACAAGCTCCCACGATGCAAATAGAAGTTAATAACTCATCTTCTAATTCCAATAAGAGAAAAGAACCTTCGAAGATGAACCAAACATATCTTTGGCATCTTAGGCTTGGTCACATTAACCTAAGAAGAATTCAAAGGTTGATAGTTGATGGACCTTTGGGTTCATTAGTGTTGGAGGATCTCCCAACCTGTGTATCTTGCTTGGAGGTTAAGATGACCAAGAGGCCTTTTAAGGCCAAGGGGTATAGAGCAAAAGATGTGTTAGAAATGGTTCATTCTGATTCGTATGGTCCTATGTCTATCCTGGCAAGAGGTAGTTTTGAATATTTCTTCTTTTTCATAGAAAATTATTCAAGATGACACTACGATCTGATCATGGTGACGAGTACCTCTTGGGAGAGTTTAGGAATTACCTATCAGAGGTTGGGATTCAATCCCAATTGTCTGCACCTGTCACACCCCAGCAGAATGGTGTAGAAGAGCGAAGGAATAGAACTCTTATAAAGATAGTTAGATCGATGATGAGTTATTCTGACTTTCCAGATTCTTTCTGGGGATATGTTCTAGATACGACGGTGTACATTCTGAACTTGGTTCCATCTAAATCAGTATCCTCTACTCCCACAGAGTTGTGGACTAGGCGAAAGCCTAGTCTAAGACATATTCGGATATGGGAGTCCAGCACATGTGCTGAAGGCAGATGCTGGTAAGTTGGAACCTCGTACAGAAGTACGCATGTTCGTTGGCTATCCCAGGGGAACGAAGGGTGGATTGTTTTATAGTCCTAGAGATCAGAGGGTGATCGTTAGCACGAACGCTAGATTTCTAGAGGAAGACTATGTGATGAGCCACAAGCCCATGAGTAAAATTGTTCTGGAGGAGTTAAAAGGGAAGTCACTTCTTTAGTACCATCGGTACAAGAGGACATACCACATGTCACTGCACCGCGTGTCACAGAGGATACATAGGAGATACCTTGTCGTAGTGGGAGGGTTGTGAGTCAGCCTGATAGATTCATGTTCTTGGGAGAATCTTCTGATTTGGTCCCTGGCGAACATGAACCTGATCCCTGAACACACGACAAGACAATCCAAGATATAGATGCAGCATCTTGGCAAAGTGCAATAAATACTGAGATTGAATATATGGATTCAAGCCAGGTCTGAAAGTTCTTATGCATAGCAGCTCATATGGATTATGAGGTGTGACATATGGATGTCAAGACAGCTTTCTTGATGGAAGTCTTGAGGAAAACATCTACATGAAGCGACCAGAGGGATTCATTGCTAAGGGCAAAGAGCATCTTGTATGTAAGATTAATCGGTCCATTTATGGATTGAAGCAAGCTTCGAGGTCTTGGAACATCCGCTTTGAGGAGGTAAATCAGTCTTATGGATTTATTCAAAGATCGGATGAGTCTTGTGTATACAAGAGATGTGACGGAAATGTAGTGGTATTTCTTGTACTATACGTAGATGACATTTTGGTGGTTGGCAACAACATCGAAGTGTTATCGGACGTAAGGGTATGGTTGTCCAAACAGTTTGATATGAAGGACTTGGGAGAGGTGAGACACATCCTTGGGATCAAGGTTATAATGGATCGTAGGAAAAGGATGTTGTGCTTATCCCAAGCTTCATACATAGACACGATTATGGAGCATTTTAGCATGCAAAACTCCAAGAAATGTTTTCTACCCTTCAGGCATGGAGTTCCTTTATCAAAGGAGATGTGTCCTATATCATCTGAAGAGATAGAGGAGATATAGGCAGTCCCTTATGCTTTGGCGGTAGGAAGCCTCATGTATGCGATGCTCTGTACAAGACCAGATATCTGCTTTGCCGTGGGCATGGAAAGCAGATATCAGAGTAATCCAGGACAAGGATATTGGACTGCGGTAAAGCATATATTGTAGTGCCTGAGAAGGACTAGGGATTATATGCTGGTTTACCGGGCAGACCAATTATTCCCTGTGGGTTACACGGATTCCGACTTCCAATCTGATAGGGATAACAATAAGTCTACCTCAGATTTTGTGTTTACTTTGGGAGGTGGAGCCATTGAATGGAGGAGTGTCAAGCAGAAATGCGTGGCGGACTCTACCATGGAAGCTGGGTATGTGGCAGCCCCTGTGGCGGCCAAAGAAGTTGTGTGGCTCAGGAACTTTCTGTTGGACTTGGATGTGATTCCTGGTTTGCCTAGAACTATCACAATATATTGTGATAATAATGGTGCAGTTGCAAACTCGAAGGAACCGCGAGCCCATAAGGCTAGTAAACACATAGAGCGCAAGTACCACCTGATATGAGAAATCGTAAAGGATGTAGAAGTTGTTGTCGCCTAGATTGCATCAGAGGATGACCTGGTAGACCTTTCACTAAGGCCTTCTAGCGAGAGCTTTGATAGGCATGTGGAGGGAAGGGGAATCAGATGTATGACAGTATGAGGACAGCATAGTCTTTTAGTATAAGTGGGAGATTATTGGGATGTATACTGAAAGCCTAGCTCTTTTTGTATGAACATTTTTATTTTGAAATAAGAATCACATGATCATGGTTTGCACTTTATATTTATTATATGTGTGCATATTGTCTAATACTTTACAATGTAGATAACATGGTGCTTGGTGTGGCACAGAAGATCATATTATCAGTCCCTTGTAGAATATAGGTAGAGGCTCACAACCAAGATGGTTTTGGATAAACCATTGGCATGGTTGTAGTGTAGCTTAGTATTGTTTTGTCTTGAACATAGAGTTACACTAGTACACTTAGGTATATTGAGCAGGACCGACATAGAGGTGATTCAATTTATTGCTGACTACATAATTGAATTGGACCTCGGATATTATTTTGTACATGCTCTTAATCCCGATATAATAACGGGCACATGTACTTAGTATTTATTTCTTTTATTTACCAAAGGGTGAGATTTATATGGATTAAATCAATATGCCCGGTAAGTTGGGAAATGATATTATTTACATGGTGTGTCGTTAATTATAGGAGGAAATCATGTCCTATATATTAGGTTGATGATGTCCCCTTGAGGAGCTCATAAGGTTCATCATATAAACCCTGCAGGTTGACTTAGTCAACATGATGATAAGGTTGAGTGGTACTACTCAAGGAGTTAGATGTTAATTGATTGATGGTCAGTAAATCAATTAATTGACGGACATTCGATATCTTAAACATGGGGAGATGGATGTACAAATAATATATGGAGGCCATTTTATCATATGGGGGTTGGTGAGGTAATTCATTGATGATCCTCTAGTGGAATGGAACATCATTGATGGATCAAGTTTGTGTGGTTCCGATCCATCAGGTGGCCAAGATCCAACTCCTCCTCGTGGTCCCTATTGTAGCCTATTAACACCTCATGAAGCCTAGATCCAATGATGGAAAACAAAACTCTAGATCCGACGGTTGAGATTAAATCTCTAGATCCGACGGTTGAGATTAATTCCCTAGATCCGATGGTTGAGATTAAATCTCTAGATCCGACGGTTAAGATTAAATCTCTAAATCTGACGGTTGAGATTAAATCCCTAGAACCAATGGAGGAGATTAAACCAGGGCCTAAACCTAACTCTATATATATGGGCTTAGGCTTGGGCGGCCAAAGGATGGAAAACCTAATTGAGATAAGGATTAGGTTAAGGGGCTTTGGTTGGGCGGCAAGAAAAAGGATGAGGCTAGGGTTTTTGGGTGGCCACAATTAAGGAAAGGTATTCTTCTTCTTTTTCCTTTGGTGGTCGGCACCTTTTCTTCCTCCTTCCTCCTTGGTTTGGCCGGCGCCCATGCTTTTCCCCTTGATCTATGGCTTGTGGTGGATGAGATTAATGTTGCTTCCCATGGGCGGCAACCAATCCTAGTTGGGATAGGAATTGGAGTGGGGGCTAGGGTTAGGCTTTAGTTGTTGGTGTTGGGAGGCAACAAGGAGAGGGAGCTTCTTCTTCTTCTTCCTAATGATGGCCGGCCCCTCTTCCTTCTTCCCTCTACCTTGGCCAAAGCTCAATCTATTCTACTTCCCTTCATCCTTTGCCGGAAATTAAGGAGAGCCTAGTTTCGGGTTTGGCCGACAACAAGGAGTAGGGGTGTTTTCTTTCTTCTTCTCCAAGTGTTGGCCGGCGCCCATGCCCTTGTTGTTTCTCCTTTGGTTGGTTTCCATACTCCATTTTATCTTCCTTGGCTGGCAGCAACATCGAGTTTATTGACTTGGTGGCCGGTTCTAGAAAGGAAGATGAGTTTTGTTTTAGGATCTTCCTTTGTTCCTATTGAACAAGGAAAGGAAGATTGGTGATCTAGGAGGCTTCAACTTTTGGTAGATCGTCGCCCACACGACGTCCAAAAAGAGGAAGGACATACAATAGAAGATCAAGAGGTATAACAAGAGGTACAATCTTGTTTATTTTGATTAATGTTCTTTTGTATTATGTTTATAATTGCTTTTCAATTATATGCATGTTTTGTGTGGATGGTTACTTTCTTGTATTTGTTTTTCCAAATATAAGCATTTTATATTTCTGTAAATTGCTAAATAATACTTGGACCCCGAAGATAAACACAAAAACCGGCGATCCAGACATCGTCTATTCCGCGGCTACTCGTAGAATAGAGGTTGGTCGCTTGAACAACTTGGTTGTTCAAGTGACCTCTCTAAACGAATAACACGACGATGACTTGGTTGCTTTGGCAATCCCTTTTGTCTAGGATTAAATTTTTTTTAATCCGGGGACATCGAAGGGATCGCCATGGTCAAGTAACCGAGGTGAAGTGGAAAACGAAGTTTCCCCTCACGGACTTGACAAGGATACCCTTCAACTTCAACTCAGTCGCTTGTTCATGGCGATCCCTTCTATGTCCCCGGATAAAAAAAAATTTATCCTCAACAAGAAGGATTGCCCAAGCAACCTTGTCATCTTCGTGCTATTCGTTTAGAGTGGTCACTTGAACAAACTTGTTGTTCAAGCGACCAACCTCTATTCTACGAGTAGCCGCGAAATAGACGATGTACGGATCGCCGTCTTTTGTGTTTATTTTCGGGATCCAAGTATTATTTAGCCACAAAACAGAATATATCATGCATATATAATTGAAAAACAATTACAAACATGTTACATATGAAGATAGATAAGTGTTATACCTCTCGATCTTCTATTGTATGACCTTCCTCTTTTCGGACGTCGTGTGGGCGACGATCTACCAAAAGTTGAAGCTCCTAGATCACCAATCTTCCTTCCTTGCTCGTTCGAGCAAGAGGAAGAATAGAAAAAAGATCCTTCTCCTTCCTTTAGCCAACCAACATGCAACAAGCACCTTGCTTGCCGCCGGACAACAAGGAGAAGGGAAACAATGGTTGCCGGCCAAAAGCTCCAAGGGAGGACCCTAAGCCTTGGTTCCACCGGCCAAGGAGAAGGAGAGGATGGAGTTTGGAAGACGGCGAAGGGCTAGAAAAGCTTCAATGGGCGCCATCCACCAATGGAGAAGAAGAAGACAAGGAAAGGCTTTCCTTATTTGGTGCCGCCAAGCCCAAACCCTAGCTCCAACTCCTTGCCGCCAACTCCAATCCTCCCCTTGCTTCTTAATTCTTCTCCATGCCAACCCTAGCCTCTCCTTTTATAGAGTTAGGGATAAGCCTTGTTTTAATCTCCACCAATGGTTCTCGGGATTTAATCTCAACTGTCGGATCTAGAGATTTAATCTCAACCGTCGGATCTAGAGATTTAATCTCTACCTTTGGATCTAGAGTTTTGTTTCCATCCATTGGATCTAAGCTTCATGAGGTATTAATAGGCAACAATAGGGACCATGAGGAGGAGTTAGATCTTGGCCACCCAATGGATCAAGCCCACATAAAGTCCTATCCATTAATGATAATCCAATCCACTAAAGGTTTATCATTGATCTACCTTACCAACCCCCATAAGTTAATATGGGCTCCATATATTATATGTACATTTTCTCCCCATGTTTAAGATCTCGAATGTCCGTCGATTAATTAATTTACTGACCATTAATTAATCAACATCTTACTCCATGAGTAGTACCACTCAACCTTTTCATCAAGCCGGACCAAGTCCACCTGTAGGGTTTACATGATGAACCTTATGAGCTCCTCAAGGGGACATCATCACCCTAATATATAGGACACGGTTTTCTCCTATAATCAACGACACACCATATAAATAATATTATTTTTCAACTTATCGAGCCTATCGATTTAATCTATAAATCTCACCCATTGGTAAATCAAAGAAATGAATACTAAGTATATGTGCCTGTTATTATATCGGGATTAAGAGTATCTACAATATAATATCTGAGGTCCGAATCGATTATGTATTCAGCAATAAATCGAATCACCTCTAAGTCGGTCCTGCTCAATAAACACAAAGTGTACTAGTGTGATTCTATACTCAAGACAAACCAATACCAAATCACACTACAACCATTCCAATGGTTTATTCAAAGCCATCTCGGTTGTGATACTTTACTTATACTTTACAAGGAGCCGATAACATGATCTCCCGTGTGACACCACACACCATGTTATCTACAATGTAATGTATTAGACAATATGCATAACCATAAAAATATGCAAACAATGATCATGTGATTCTTATTTCAAAATAAAGATGTTCATACAAAAGATATACTTTTCAGTATACATCCCAACAATCTCCCACTAATACTAAAAGACTATGCTGTCGTCAAACTGCCATACATCTGATCCCCATTCCCTCTACATGCCTATCAAAAGCTCTAACCGGAAGGGCCTTAGTGAAAGGATCTGCAAGGTTATCCTCCGATGCAATCTTGGCCACAACAACTTCTCCTCTTTTTACGATTTCTCATATCAGGTGGTACTTGCGCTCTATGTGTTTACTAGCCTTATGGGCTCGTGGTTCCTTCGAGTTTGCAACTGCACCACTATTATCACAATAAATTGTGATAGTTCTGGGCAAACCAGGAATCACATCCAAGTCCATCAGGAAGTTCCTGAGCCACACAACTTCTTTGGCCGCCTCAGAGGCCGCCACATTCTCAGCTTCCATGGTGGAGTCCGCGACACATTTCTGCTTGACACTCCTCCACACAATGGATCCACCTCCCAAAGTAAACACAAAATCTGAGGTAGACTTACTGTTATCCCTATCAGATTGGAAGTCGGAATCTGTGTAACCCACAGGGAGTAATTGGTCTGCCTGGTAAACCAGCATATAATCCCTAGTCTTTCTCAGGTACTTTAATATATGCTTTACCGCAGTCCAATGTCCCTGTCCTAGATTACTCTGATATATGCTGACCATGCCCACGGCAAAGCAGATATCTGGTCTTGTACATAGCATCGCATACATGAGGCTTCCTACTGTCGAAGCATAAGGAACCGCCTTCATCTCCTCTATCTCCTCAGATGTTCTAGGACACATCTCCATAGATAAAGGAACTCCATGCCTGAAAAGTAGAAAACCCTTCTTGGAGTTCTGCATGCTAAAACGATCCATAATCGTGTCTATGTATGAAGCTTGGGATAAGTACAACATCCTTTTCTTGCGATCCCTTATAACCTTGATCCCAAGGATGTGTCCCACTTCTCCCAAGTCCTTCATATCAAACTGTTTGGACAACCATACTCTTACGTCCGATAACACCTTGATATTGTTGCCAATCAATAAAATGGCATCTACGTATAGTACAAGAAATACCACTACGTTTCCGTCACATCTCTTGTATACACAAGACTCATCCAGACTTTGAATAAATCTATAAGACTGAATTACCTCATCAAAGCGGATGTTCCAAGACCTCGAAGCTTGCTTCAATCCATAAATTGACCGATTAAGCTTACATACAAGATGCTCTTTTCCCTTCACAAAGAATCCCTCTGGTTGCTTCATATAGATGTTTTCCTCAAGACTTCCATTAAGGAAAGCTGTAATGACATCCATCTGCCACACCTCATAATCCATATGAGCTACTATGCATAAGAGAATCCGGATAGACTTAAGCATGGCTACCAGCGAAAAGGTCTCATCATAATCGATACCCTCTTTCTGAGTATTCCCCTTCGCAACAAACCTTGCTTTGAAGGTCTCAACCTTGCCATCTATTCCTCTCTTTCTTTTGTAGATCCACTTGCATCTAATGGTTTTTACACCATCGGGTGGTTCCACTAGCTCTCATACCTGATTTGAATCCATAGATTCAATCTCAGTATTCATTGCACTTTGCCAAGATGCTGCATCTATATCTTGGATTGCCTCGTCATATGTCCAGGGATCAGGTTCATGTTCGCCAGGGACCAAATCAGAAGATTCTCCCAAGAACATGAATCTATCAGGCTATCTCACAACCCTCCCACTACGACGAGGTCTCACCTATGTATCATCTGTGACACGCGGTGCAGTGACTTGTGGTATATCCTTTTGTACCGGTGGTACTGAAGAAGTGATTTCCCCTTTTAATTCCTCCAGAACAATTTTACTCTTGGGCTTGTGGCTCATCACATAGTCTTCCTATAGAAATCTGGCGTTCGTGCTAACCATCACCTTCTGATCTCTAGGACTATAAAACAAGCCACACTTCGTTCCTCTATGATAGCCAACGAACATGTGTACTTCTATACGAGGTTCCACATACCAGCATCTGCCTTCAGCACATGTGCTGGACTCCCTCAAATCCGAATTTGTCTTAGACTAGGATTTCGCCCAGTCCACAATTCTGTGGGAGTAGAAGGTACTGATTTAGATGGAACCAAATTCAGAAACTACACCGTCGTATCTAGAGCATATCCCCAGAATGAATCTGGCAACTCAAAAAAACTCATCATCGATCTAACCATCTCCATAAGAGTCATATTCCTTTGCTCTGCTACATCGTTCTGTTGGGGTGTGTCAGGTGCAGTCAATTGGGATTGAATCCCAGCCTCTGATAAGTAATTCCTAAACTCTTACAAGAGGTACTCACCACCACGATCAGATCGTAGTGTCTTGATACTTTTACCTTGATGTTTTTCCACATCAGCCTTGAATTCTTTGAACTTGTCAAAGCATTCAGACTTGCGGCGCATCAGGTAAATGTATCCATATCTCGAATAATCGTCTATAAAAGAGATGAAATACTCAAAACCACCTCTAGCATGGATAGACATAGGACCACACAAATCAGAATGAATCAATTTTAACACATCTTTGGCTCTATACCCCTTGGCCTTAAAAGGCCTCTTGGTCATTTTACCCTCCAAGCAAGATTCACAGGTTGGGAAATCCTCCACCACAAATGAAGCCAAAGGTGTATCAGCTATCAACCTTTGAATTCTTCTTAGGTTAATATGACCAAGCCTAAGATGCCAAAGATATGTTTGGTTCATCTTCGAAGGTTTTTTCTCTTACTGGAATAAGAAGATGAGTTATTAACTTCAATTTGCATTGTGGGAGCTTTTGGTTCAAGTGTGTACAAATTTCCTATCAATGCACTCGAACAGATAATGTCCCTATTCCTTTTTATAACAACTTTGTCATTAAAAGAAATAGAATATCCATCCATAGAAAATTTAGAAACTGAAATTAAATTCTTTCTAAATAAAGGTACATAAAGGCAATTCTTAAGAACCAAAACGTTATTTTTCTCAAAAGATAAATGAACGTCTCCCATTGCAACAGCCGCCACCTTCGTGGCATCGCCCAAGTACACGGTCATCTCCCCCTCATCCAGTAATCTAGATTCCTGGAACCCCTGCAAAGTATTGCAGACATGATCAGTGGCTCCCGTATCTACACACCAGGTGTCGGTAGATAACACCGCTAAACATGTTTCAACGACTAGACCAAAAGATATACCTTTGTTTTGCTTGCAGTTGGGGCAGTCCTTCATCCAGTGTCCAGTCTACTTACAAGTGAAGAACTTGCCTTTCGACTTCTTCACTCCTCCCTGAGTTCCTCCCACCGCCTTCACCCCAGTTTGTTTCTTCTTCTTCTTGCCTTTTAGCTAAGAAGTAGAAACCTTTTGGGTCACCATGGCATGCGCTTGAGCACTCTGACGAAATAGCCCCTCTGTCGCCTGAAGTTCTGTCAAAAGCTCCGCCAATGAATACAACCTCTTGTTCATGTTGTAGTTCAGGCGAAACTACTCAAAACTCCTAGGTAGAGACTGGAGAATGATATCGACCTGGGTTTCCCCATCGATCTCAGCTCCAAGGACTTCCAACTCATTCAAATGAGCCATCATCTTGAGAACATGATCCCTCATGGGTGTTCCCTCGATCATGGTGGTCATCATCACGTTCCTCATGGCTTCCTGCCTTGCAGCCCGATTTTGGTGTCCGAAAAGCTCTTTGAGATTGAGCATCATGTCATAAGTTGTGGGCATGGCTTGATGTTGATGTTGCATTATATTTGATATAGATGCTAAAATGTAACACCGCGCCATCTCATTGGCCTTTATCCGCTTCTTATTACTCTCTTTCTCCTTTTCCCCAAAATCATATGCAGGCTTAGGAGGGCACTATTCGAGGAGTATATATTTGTATTCCTCAGCAGTCAAGACAATGTCTAGATTCCTCTTCCAATCAACATAGTTGGGTCCAGTAAATTTATTCTCTTTCAATATCGCAGCAAGCAGGTTGAAAGTCATTTTGAAAGAAAACCTAAGAATCACATAGATCAAAACATTAGATTTCAAAAAATTATTGATTCCTTAAACAATAAAATTTTAAAATCAACCAACACCTCAAAACACCGAGAATATCGTATGCCACGATAGAGTGGACGTATACGAATTCTACATTTGTAAGAGGAGGTTTTACCCATTAATTTTACTATCTTGTCAACCTAACTTTTTGACAAGTAAAATTAATTGTTGGTTTCTCTTTTGCCCTACAAAAAAAATAGTGACTCCGATGGAGAGAATACTTATATTTGTATCTAAGTTTTCACCATTACTCGGTACCAAGGTAATTATCTTGGGTTATGTGCCTTCTGATGGAGAAGTACATATGCTCCTTAATAATTCCCTATAACCATATTTGACCTTGTGATCCACAAACAAACTCATCCGATGGGGAGGAAGGCACTCAAAGTCGATGCGCAAGTTTGTTTGCATCACTTGTCAAATCGTAATGTAGGCCGTGGGAATTTATAAAAATATCCCTCTCCCACTTAGTAATTTGAAATTAAGGAATTTTCTAGCCTATGACATGCATATCAAACAATAAGCAATAAATATGAAAAATAAATTATTTTCTAACTATTATTGCTTTTGTCTTCAATATGTCTCCCGTCGTATCACCTTCTCGTGCGCTCCTCCTACGCCATGTACGAGCCATCCGGAGATCCGAGCCGAGACTAAAAACTATTTTAATTTACATCCATCGATCCTATACTCCACAAGGAGTGTACATGAAATCTTGATCCAAAGTAAACAAAAATAGAAAGAGTGGCTAAACAATGTCGTGTCTAATTTACAAAAATTAAATACTAGCCTCGTCAACCCTGAGGATTCAACAAAATAAACATTTGCACACATACAATCACATACACACATATGGCCATAATAGTTGGATCCTATGCTTGCAACCAAAGACTTAACCTACGCATATCCTACTATTATCCGACACATAAAATATATGAAAAGTATATAAAATTTAATCGAATCCTAAACACACAAAATCAGAAACCGTGGCTCTAATACCACTTGAAGGTAGGAAACTTTGCTTCCCACATCAACTCGGTCGCTTGTTCATGGCGATCCCTTCTACGTCCTTAGATAAAAAAAAATTATCCTTGACAAGAGGGATTGCCCAAGCAACCTTGTCATCATTGTGCTATTCGTTTAGAGTGGTCACTTGAACAAACTTGTTGTTCAAGCGACCAACCTCTATTCTATGAGTAGCCGCGGAATAGACAATGTATGGATCGCCGGCTTTTGGGTTTATGTTCGGGATCCAAGTATTATTTAACCACAAAACAGAATATATCATGCATATATAAATTAAAAACAATTACAAACATGTTACATATGAAGATAGATAAGTGTTATACCTCTCGATCTTCTTTTGTATGACCTTCCTCCTTTCGGACGTCGTGTGGGCGACGATCTACCAAAAGTTGAAGCTCCTAGATCACCAATCTTCCTTCCTTGCTCGTTCTGAGCAAGAGGAAGAATAGACACAAGATCCTTCTCCTTTCTTTAGCCAACCAACAAGCAACAAGCACCTTGCTTGCTGCCGGCCAACAAGGAGAAGGGAAACAATGGTTGCCGGCCAAAAGCTCCAAGGGAGGACCCTAAGCCTTGGTTCCACCGGCCAAGGAGAAGGAGAGGGGGAGTTTAAATGCCGGCCAAGGGCTGGAAAAGCTTCAAAGGGCACCGGCCACCAATGGAGAAGAAGAAGACAAGGAAAGTCTTTCCTTATTTTGTGCCGCCAAGCCCAAACCCTAGCTCCAACTCCTTGCTACCAACTCCAAGCCACCCCCTACTTCTTAATTCTTCTCCATGCCACCCCTATCCTCTCCTTTTATAGAGTTAGGGATAAGCCTTGTCTTAATCTCCACCATTGGTTCTAGGGATTTAATCTCAACCGTCAGATCTAGAGATTTAATCTCAACTGTCGGATCTAGAGATTTAATCTCTACCTTTGGATCAAGAGTTTTGTTTCCATCCATTGGATCTAAGCTTCATGAGGTATTAATAGGCTACAATAGGGACCATGAGGAGGAGTTGGATCTTGGCCACCCAATGGATCAAGCTCACATAAAGTCCGATCCGTTAATGATAATCCAATCCACTAAAGGTTTATCATTGATCTACCTCACCAACCGCCATAAGTTAATATGGGCTCCATATATTATATGTACATTTTCTCCCCATGTTTAAGATCTCGAATGTCCGTCGATTAATTAATTTACTGACTATTAATTAATCGACATCTAACTCCATGAGTAGTACCACTCAACTTTTTCATCATGCCGGACAAAGTCCACCTGCAGGTTTTACATAATGAACCTTATGAGCTCCTCAGGGGACATCATCACCCTAATATATAGGACACGATTTTCTCCTATAATTAACGTCACACCATATAAATAAAATCATTTCCCAAGTTACAGAGCCTATCGATTTAATCTATAAATCTCGCTCATTGGTAAATCAAAGAAATGAATACTAAGTATATGTGCCCGTTATTATATTGGGATTAAGAGTATGTACAATATAATATCTGAGGTCCGATTCGATTATGTAGTCAGCAATAAATCGAATCACCTCTATGTCGGTCCAGCTCAATACACACAAAGTTTACTAGTGTGATTCTATGGTCAAGACAAACCAATACCAAATCACACTACAACCATTCCAATGATTTGTCCAAAGCCATCTCGGTTGTGAGCCTTTACTTATACTTACAAGGAGCCGATAACATGATCTCCCGTGTGACACAACACACCATGTTATCTACAATGTAATGTATTAGACAATATGCATAACCATAAAAATATGCAAACAATGATCTTGTGATTCTTATTTCAAAATAAAGATGTTCATACAAAAGATAGACTTTTCAGTATACATCCCAACAATCTCCCACTTATAATAAAAGACTATGCTATCCTCAAACTGCCATACATCTGATCCCCATTCCCTCCACATGCCTATCAAAAGCTCTCGCCGGAAGGGCCTTAGTGAAAGGATTTGCCAGGTTATCCTCCGATGCAATCTTGGCCACAACAACTTCTCCTCTCTTTACGATTTATCGTATTAGGTGGTACTTGCACTCTATGTGTTTACTAGCCTTATGGGCTTGTGGTTCCTTCGAGTTTGCAACTGCACCACTATTATCACAATAAATTGTGATAGTTCTGGGCAAACCAGGAATCACATCCAAGTCCATCAGGAAGTTCCTAATCCACACAGCTTCTTTGGTCGCCTCAGAGGCCGCCACATACTCAGCTTCCATGGGGAAGTTCACCACACATTTCTGCTTGACACTCCTCCACACAATGGTTCCACCAACCAAAAGTAAACACAAAACCTGAGGTAGACTTAGTGTTATCCCTATCAGATTGGAAGTCGAAATCCGTGTAACCCATAGGGAGTAATTCGTCTCCCTGGTAAATCAGCATATAATCCCTAGTCCTTCTCAGGTATTTCAAAATATGCTTTATCGCAGTCCAATGTCCCTGTCTTGGATTACTCTGATATCTGCTGACCATGCCCATGACAAAGCTGATATCTGGTCTTGTACATAGCATCGCATACATGAGGCTTCCTACTACTGAAGCATAAGGAACTGCCTTCATCTCCTCTATCTCCTCAGATGTTCTAGGACACATCTCCTTAGATAAAGGAACTCCATGCTTGAAAGGTAGAAAACCCTTCTTGGAGTTCCGCATGCTAAAACGATCCATAATCGTGTCTATGTATGAAGCTTGGGATAAGAACAACATCCTTTTCTTGCGATCCCTTATAACCTTGATCCCAAGGATGTGTCCCACTTCTCCCAAGTCCTTCATATCAAACTGTTTGGACAACCATACCCTTACATCCGATAACACCATGATATTGTTGCCAATCAACAAAATGGCATCTACGTATAGTACAAGAAATCCCACTACATTTCTGTCACATCTCTTGTATACACAATACTCATCCAGACTTTAAATAAATCCATAAGACTGGATTACCTCATCAAAGCGGATGTACCAAGACCTCGAAGCTTGCTTCAATCCATAAATGGACCGATTAAGCTTACATACAAGATGCTCTTTGCCCTTCGCAATGAATCCCTCTGGTGCCTTCATATAGATGTTTTCCTCAAGACTTCCATTAAGGAAAGTTGTCTTGACATCCATCTGCCACACCTCATAATCCATATGAGCTGCTATGCATAAGAGAATCCGGATAGACTTAAGCATGACTACCAACGAAAAGGTCTCCTCATAATCGATACCCTCTTTCTGCGTATACCCCTTCGCAACAAGCCTTGCTTTGAAGGTCTCAACCTTCCCGTCTATTCCTCTCTTTCTGTTGTAGATCCACTTACATCCAATGGTTTTTACACCATCGAATGGTTCCACTAGCTCTAAGACCTGATTTGAATCCATAGATTGAATCTCAGTATTCATTGCACTTTGCCAAGATGTTGCATCTATATCTTGGATTGCCTCGTCATATGTCTAGGGATCAGGTTCATTTTCGCCATGGACCAAATCAGAAGATTCTCCCAAGAATATGAATCAATCAGGCTGTCTCACAACCCTCCCACTACGATGAGGTATCACCTGTGTATCCTCTGTCACACACGGTGCAGTGACTTGTGGTATATCCTCTTGTACCGGTGGTACTGAAGAAGTGACTTCCCCTTTTAATTCCTCCAGAACAATTTTACTCTTGGGCTTGTGGCTCATCACATAGTCTTCCTCTAGAAAACTAGCATTCGTGCTAACGATCACCTTCTGATCTCTAGGACTATAAAATAAGCCACCCTTCGTTCCTCTAGATTAGCCAACGAACATGCATACTTCTGTACGAGGTTCGAACTTACCAGCATCTGCCTTCAGTACATGTGCTGGACTCCCCCAAATTCGAATATGTCTTAGACTTGCCTTTCGCCCAGTCCACAATTCTGTGGGAGTAGAAGGCACTGATTTAGATGGAACCAAGTTCATAATGTGCACCGCCGTATCATTGGCTCACGTATCTACACACCAGGTGCCGATAGATAACACCGCTAAACATGTTTCAACGACTAGACCAAAAGATATACTTTTGTTCTACTTGCGGTTGGGGCAGTCCTTCTTCCAGTGTCCAGTCTACTTACAAGTGAAGCACTTGCCTTTCGGCTTCTTCACTCCTCCCTGAGTTCCTCCCACCGCCTTTTCCCCAGTTTGTTTCTTCTTCTTCTTACATTTTGGCTTAGAAGTAGAAACCTTTTACGTCACCATGGCATGCGCCTGAGCACTCTGACGAAATAGCCCCTCTGTCGCCTGAAGTTCTGTCAGAAGCTCCGCCAACGAATACAACCTCTTGTTCATGTTGTAGTTCAGGCGAAACTGCTAAAAACTCCTAGGTAGAGACTGGAGAATTATATCGACCTGGGTTTCACCATCGAACTCAGCTTCGAGGACTTACAACTCATTCAAATGAGCCATCATCTTGAGAACATGATCCCTCACAGGTGTTCCCTCGATCATGGTGGTCGTCATCAAGTTCCTCATGGTTTCCTGCCTTGCATCCCGATTCTGGTGTCTGAAAAGCTCTTTGAGATTGAGCATCATGTCATAAGTTGTGGGCATGGCTTGATGCTGATGTTGCAGTACATTTGACATAGATACCAAAATGTAACACCGCGCCCTCTCATCGGTCTTTATCCACTTCTTATAACTCTCTTTCTCTTTTTCCCCAAAATCATATACAGGCTTAGGAGGGCACTCTTCGAGGAGTACATATTTGTATTCCTCAGCAGTCAAGACAATGTCTAGATTCCTCTTCCAATCAACATAGTTGGGTCCAGTAAGTTTATTTTCTTTCAATATCACATCAAGCGGGTTGAAAGTCATTTTGAAAGAAAACCTAAGAATCACATAGATCAAAACATTAGATTTCAAAAAATTATTGATTCCTTAAACAATAAAATTTTAAAATCAATCAACACCTCAAAACACCGAGAATATCGTATGCCACGATAATGTGGACGTATATGAGTTCTACATTTGTAAGAGGAGATTTTACCCATTAATTTTACTATCTTGTCAGCCTAACTTTTTGACAAGTAAAATTAATAGTTGGTTCCTCTTTGGCCCTACAAATAAAAGTTGTGACTCCGATGGGGAGGATACTTATATTTGTATCTAAGTGTTCACCATTACTCGGTACCAAGGTAATTATCTCGGGTTATGTGCCTTCTAATGGAGAAGTACACACGCTCCTTAATAATTCCCTATAACCATATTTGACCTTGTGATCTGCAAACAAACTCATCCGATGGGGAGGAAGGCACTCAGAGCCAACGAGTAAGTTTGTTTGCATCACTTGTCAAATCGTAATGCAGGTCATGGGAATTTATAAAAATATCCCTCTCCCACTTAGAAATTTGAAATTGAGGAATTTTCTAGCCTACGACATGCATATCAAAAAATAAGCAATAAATATGAAAAATAAATTATTTTCCAACTATTATGGCTTTTGTCTTCAATATGTCTCCCGTCGTATCGGCTTCTCGTCCGCTCCTCCTATGCCATGTACAAGCCATCCGGAGATCCGAGCCGAGACTTAAAACTATTTTAATTTACATCCATCGATCCTATACTCCACGAGGGAGTGTACATGAAATCTAGATCCAATGTAAACAAAAATAGAAAGAGTGGCTAAACAATGTCGTATCTAATTTATGAAAAATTAAATACTAGCCTCGTCAACCTCGAGGATTCAACAAAATAAACATTTACACACATACAATCACATATACACATATGACCATAATAGTTGGATCCTATGCCTGCAACCAAAGAGTTAACCTACCCATATCCTAATATTATCTAGCACATATAATATATGAAAAGTGCATAAAAATTAACCGAATCCAAAACACACAAAATCGGAAAACCGTGGCTCGGCTACCACTTGTAGGTAGGAAACTTCGCTTCCCACTTCAACTCAGTCGCTTGTTCATGGCGATCCCTTCTACGTCCCCGGATAAAAAAAAAATATCCTTGACAAGAGGGATTACCCAAGCAACCTTGTCATTGTCGTGCTATTCGTTTAGAGTGATCACTTGAACAAACTTGTTGTTCAAGCGACCAACCTCTATTCTACGAGTAACCACGGAATAGACTGTTAGAATGTATACTGAAAGCCTAGCTCTTTTTGTATGAACATTTTATTTTGAAATAAGAATCACATGATCATTGTTTGCATTTTATATATTCATTATATATGTGTGCATATTGTCTAATATCTTACATTGTAGATAACATGGTGCTTGGTGTGGCACAGAAGATCATGTTATCAGTACCTTGTAAGATATAAGTAAAGGCTCACAACCAAGATGGTTTTGGACAAACCATTGGCATGGTTGTAGTGTAGCTTGGTATTGTTTTATCTTGAACATAGAGTTACACTAGTACACTTAGGTGTATTGAGCAGGACCGACATAGAGGTGATTCAATTTAGTACTGACTACATAATTGAATCGGACCTCGGATATTATGTTGTACATGCTCTTAATCCCGATATAATAACGGGCACATGTACTTAGTATTTATTTCTTTAATTTACCAGTGGGTGAAATTTAGATGGATTAAATCAATATGCCCGGTAAGTTGGGAAATAATATTATTTACATGGTGTGTCGTTGATTATAGGAGGAAACCGTGTCCTATATATTAGGTTGATGATGTCCCCTTGAGGAGCTCATAAGGTTCATCATGTAAACCCAGGTTTACTTAGTCAACATGATGATAAGGTTGAGTGGTACTACTCGAGGAATTAGATGTTAATTAATTGATGGTCAGTAAATCAATTAATTGACGGACATTCGATATCTTAAACACGGGGAGATTAATGTACAAATAATATATGGAGCCCATATTAATTTATGGGGGTTGGTGAGGTAGTTCAATGATTATCCTCTAGTGGAATGGAACATCATTGATGGATCAAGTTTGTGTGGTTCCGATCCATCGGGTGGCCAAGACCCAACTCCTCCTTATGGTCCCTATCGTAGCCTAATATAATCCTTGAGAAGTCTAGATCCAAGAATGTAAAACAAAACCTAGAACCAACGGTTGGGATTAAATCCCTAGATCCGATGGTTGGATGAAACCCTAGAACCAACGGTTGGGATTAAATCCCTAGATCCGATGGTTAGGATGAAATCCTAGAATCGACGGTTAGGATTAAATCCCTAGATCCGACGGTTGGGATAAAATCCTTGATCCGACGGTTGGGATGAAATCTTAGATCCGACGATTGGGATGAAATCCTAGATCCGACGGTTGGGATTAAACTCTAGATCCGACGGTTGGGATAAAACCCTAGATCCGACGGTGGAGATTAAATCCCTAGATCCGACGGTGGAGATTAAAGGGGGCTTAAGCCCTATTCTATAAATAGGTGCTTAGGGTTGGGCGGCAAGGATAAGATAAGGAGATTGGTTTTCGAACTAGGGTTAGGGTTTGGCTCATCTTCCATTGGGCGCTAGGGTTTGGCACCATAAGCTTAGGCAAGCTAGGGTTTGGCCGGTCATCCCTCTCTTCTCCTCCTTGGTTTTGGGTGGCACTCTTCCCTTTTCCTTGCTCCTTGGCCGGCGTTCTCCATCCATTGGTGGCCGCAATCATCTTCCTCCAATCTCTCCAAGGTGGCGTGGTTTCCATTCATTTGGTGGCCTACAGATCATCCACTGCTCCTTGTCGCGGTTGCATCAAATTCTAATTTGGTGGTCGGTTCTAGATAGGTATTTGTGATTGCTTCTCTTTGTTCGCAGCGGACAAGGTAGAGAAGAAAGTGATCAAGAAGGCTTCAACTCGTGGAGGATCTTCGCCCACACGTGCCCACGAGAAGGATAGGACATACGATAGAAGATCGTTAAGGTATAAAGTTGATTTTAACTTTATTTACAGATCTGAATATGTTCTTTAAATATTTTGATTATGCATGTGTATGAATGGATATATATTGTATAATCATGGACCCCGAAGACAAACACAAAAACCGGCGATCCATCCGTCGTCTCTTCCGTGGCTAATCAACTAGAAGAGTTGAGTTGCTTGATCAACTAGTTTGTTCGAGCGACCACTCGAGTTGTTAGCACGACGACGAAATGGTGTTGCTAAGGAAGCTCATCCCATCCGGATTAATCCTTTCATTAGTGAAAATTTTAATCCGGGGACATGGGAGCCAATGTGCCTCCGAAGCGACATTCCATCAAACTGGTATCAGAGCCACGGTTTCCGGTTTTGTGTGTTTAGGATTCGGTTATTTTTTTATGCATTTTTCATATATTATATGTGCCGGATAATAGTAGGATATGCGTAGTTTAACTCTTTGGTTGCAGGCATAAGATCAGGCTATTATGGCCATGTGTATGTATGTGAATGGATGTGTGTAAAAATTTATTATTTGAATCCTCGGGGTTGTGAGGCTAGATTAGTATTTGATTTTTGTAATTAAATACGGCATTGTTTAGCCGCTCATTTTAGTTTACTTTCGATCTAGATTATTTGTACACTCCTTCGTGGAGTATAGGATCGATGGATGTAAATTAATATGATTTATCTCGGCTCGGAACTCTTTGGTGACTTGCGCACGGGAAAAGATGGAGCGGACGAGGTGGCGACACGACGGGATGCGTATTGGAGAACAATGCCATAATAGTTGGAAAAATTCTGATTTTTCCATATTTATTGCTTATATGTTTTATATGCATGTTGTGTTTGTTTTAAAATTCCTCGATTGCAATTTACTAAGTGGGAGAGGGACATTTTAATTAATTCCCACGGCCTCCATTACAATTTGACGTGTGATGCAACAAACTTGCGCGTTGGCTCTGAGTGCCTTCCTCCCCATCGGATGGGTTTGTTTGCGGATCACTAGGTCAAATAATGGTTATAGGAAATTATCTAGGAGCGTGTGTACTTCCCCATCGGTAAGGCACATAATCCGAAATAATTCCCTTAGTATCGTGTAATGGTGCACACTTAGATGCAAATAAAAAGTATCCTCCCCATCGGAGTCACTGCTTTTATTTGTAGGGCTAAAGAGGAACCAACTATTAATTTTATTTGTCAAAAAGTAAGGTTGACAAGATAATAAAATTAATGGGTAAAACCTCCTCTTACAAATGTAGAATTCGTATACGTCCACACTATCGTGGCATGCGATATTCTCGGTGTTTTAAGGTGTTGGTTGATTTCGGGATTTTATTGTGTTGAGGAATCAATATTATTTGAAATCTGATATTTTTTATCATTGTGATTTTAGGATTTTCAAATGGCTTTCAACCCACTTCTTTGTGATTTTAAAGAAAACAAACTTGGTCCAAACTACATTGATTGGAAAAGAAACACGGATATTATCTTAACTGCGGAAGAGTACAAATTTGTACTCTTCGAGGTCTGTCCTCCTAAGCCCACCGATGACTCTGATGAAAAGGAGAAAGAACATTATAAGAAGTGGGTTAAGGCAGATGAGATGGCGCGGTGTTACATTTTGGCATCCATGTCAAATGTGCTGCAACATCAGCATCAGGCCATAGCCACTGCTTATGATATGATGTTCAATCTCAAGGAACTTTTCGGACATCAGAGTAGGGACGGCTAGGCAGGAGGCAATGAGAAACTTGATGACGACCACCATGGTCGAGGGAACACCCGTTAGGGATCATGTTCTCAAGATGATGGCTCATCTTAATGAGATGGAAGTCCTCGGAGCTGAGATCGATGGGGAAACCCAGGTCGATATCATTCTCCAGTCTTTGCCTAGAAGTTTTGAGAAGTTCCGCCTCAACTACAACATGAACAAGAGGTTGTATTCGTTGGCGGAGCTTCTGACAGAACTCCAGGTGGCAGAGGGGCTTTTTCGTCAGAGTTCTCAAGCCATGGTCGCTCAGAAGGTTTCTTCCTCTAAACCGAAAGGTAAGAAGAAGAAGAAGCAAGGTGCAGCGAAGAAAGTGGCAGTGGGACCCCAGGCAGGAGTGAAGAAGCCGAAAGGCAAGTACTTCACTTGCAAGCAGACTGGACATTGGAAGGTGGACTGTCCTCGCCGAAAGAACAAAGGTATATCATCTTGTTTAGTTGTTGAAACATGTTTAGCGGTGTTATCTACCAGTACCTGGTGTGTAGATACAGGAGCCACTGATCATGTCTGCAATACTTTGCAGGGGTTCTAGGAAAGCGACTAGCTGAGGGAGAGGTTACCGTCTACATGGGCAATGCTTCAAAGGTGGCGGCTATTGCAGTGGGAGACGTTTATTTATCTTTTGATAGGAATAAAGTTTTGGTTTTAAGAAATTGTCTTTATGTACCTACTTTTAGAAAGAATTTAATTTCAGTTTCTAAATTGTTTTTGGATGGGTATTCTGTTTCTTTTAATGACAGAGTTGTTATAAAAAGGAATAGGGAGATTATCTGTTATGGTACATTGGTTGGCAATTTATATACTCTTGAACCAAAAACTCCCACGATGCAAATAGAAATAAATAGCTCATCTTCTAAATCTAATAAGAGAAAAGAACCTTCGCAAATGAACCAAACATATCTCTGGCATCTAAGGCTTGGTCATATTAACCTAAGTAGAATTCAAAGGTTGATAGCTGATGGACCTTTAGGTTCATTAGTGGTGGAGGACATCCCAACCTGCGAATCATGCTTGGAAGGTAAAATGACCAAGAGGCCTTTTAAGGCCAAGGGGTATAGAGCCAAAGATGTGTTAGAACTGGTTCATTCTGATTTGTGCGGTCCTATGTCTATCCAGGCAAGAGGTGGTTTTGAATATTTCGTCTCTTTTATAGACGATTATTCAAGATATGGATACATTTACTTGATGCGCCGCAAGTCTGAATGCTTTGACAGGTTCAAAGAATTCAAGGCTGATGTGGAGAACCGTCAAGGTAAAAGTATCAAGACATTACGATCTGATCATGGTGGCGAGTACCTCTTGGGAGAGTTTAGGAGTTACTTATCAGAGGCTGGGATTCAATCCCAATTATGCACTTTGGCACACCCCCAGAATGGAATGGTGTGGCGGAGGCGAATAGGACTCTTATGGAGATGGTCAGATCTATGATGAGTTATTCTGAGTTACCTGATTCGTTCTGGGGGTTTGCTCTGGAAACAGCAGCACACATTCTGAACTTGGTTCCATCTAAGTCAGTACCCTCTACTCCCACAGAGTTGTGGACTGGGCGAAAGCCTAGTCTAAGACATATTCGGATTTGGGGTAGTCCAGCACATGTGCTGAAGGGAGATGCTGGTAAGTTGGAATCTCGTACAGAAGTGCGCTTGTTTGTTGGCTACCCTAAGGGAACGAAGGGTGGTTTATTCTATAGTCCTAGAGATCAGAAGGTGATCGTGAGTACGAATGCAAGATTTCTAGAGGAGGACTATGTGATGAACCACAAGCCCACGAGTAGGATTGTTCTTGAGGCGGCGAAGTCCACTTGATGCACAGTACAAGAGGAGACACCACAAGTCAGCACGCACCGCGTGTCACAGAGCATACGGAGGCACCTCGTCGTAGTGGGAGGGTTGTTAGACAACCCGAGAGATTCATGTTTTTGGGAGAGTCTTCGGACTTAGTCCCTGGTGAACATGAACCTGATCCCTGGACATATGACGAGGCAATCCAAGATAGAGATGAGGTATCTTGGCAAAGAGCGATGAATTCAGAGATAGAATCTATGGATTCTAATAAGGTCTGGGAGCTAGTAGAACCACCCGATGGTGTAAAAACCATTGGATGCAAGTGGATCTACAAGAGAAAGAGAGGAGTAGACGGGAAGGTTGAGACCTTCAAAGCTAGGCTTGTTGCGAAGGGTATACTCGTAAAGAGGGTATCGATTATGAGGAGACCTTTTTGTAGCTATGCTTAAGTCTATCCGGATTCTCTTATCTATAGTTTGCTCAGATTATGAGATATGGCAGATGGATGTCAAGACAGCTTTCCTTAACGGAAGTCTTGAGGAGAACATCTATATGCGGCAACCAGAGGGATTCATTGCTAAAGGCAAAGAGCATCTTGTATGTAAGCTTAATCGATCCATTTATGGATTGAAGCAAGCTTCTAGATCTTGGAACATCCGCTTTGATGAGGTAATCCAGTCATATGGATTTATTCAAAGTCCGGATGAGCCTTGTGTATACAAGAGATGTGACGGAAACGTTGTGGTGTTTCTTGTACTATACGTAGATGACATTTTGTTAGTTGGCAACAATATCAAAGTGTTATCAGACGTAAGGGTATGGTTGTCCAAACAGTTTGACATGATGGACTTGGGAGAAGTGGGACACATCCTTGGGATCAAAGTTATAAGGGATCGCAAGAAAAGGATGTTGTGCTTGTCTCAAGCTTCATACATTGACACTATCCTTGCTCGTTTTAGCATGCAGAACTCCAAGAAGGGTTTTCTACCTTTTAGGCATGGAGTTCCTTTATCTAAAGAGATGTGTCCCAAAACATCAAAGGAGATAGAGGACATGAAGGCGGTTCCTTGTGCTTCGGCAGTAGGAAGCCTTATGTATGCTATGCTATGTACGAGACGGGATATCTGCTTTGCCGTGGGCATGGTTAGCAGATATCAGAGTAATCCTGGACAGGGACATTGGACTGCGGTAAAGCATATATTGAAGTACCTGAGAAGGACTAGGGATTATATCTTTGGTTTCAAGGCGGATCAATTAGTCCCTGTGGGTTACACGGATTCGGATTTCCAATCAGATAGGGACAAGAGTAAGTCTACCTCGGGGTTTGTGTTTACTTTTGGAGGTGGAGCCATAGTATGGAGGAGTGTCAAGCAGAAATGCGTGGCGGACTCTACCATGGAAGCTGAGTATGTGGCAGCCTCTGAGGCAGCCAAGGAAGTTGTATGGCTCAGGAACTTCTTGATGGACTTGGATGTGAGTCCTGGTTTGCCCAGATCTATCACAATTTATTGTGATAATAGTGGTGCAGTTGCAAACTCGAAGGAACCACGAGCCCATAAGGCGAGTAAACACATAGAGCGCAAGTACCACCTCATACGAGAGATCGTAAAGAGAGGAGAAGTTGCTGTCGCCAAGATTGCATTAGAGGATAACCTGGCGGATCCATTCACTAAGGCCCTTCCAGCGAAAGCGTTTGATAGGCATGTGGAGGACATGGGGATCAGATGTATGGCACTGTGATGACAGCTTAGTCTTTTAGTATAAGTGGGAGATTGTTAGAATGTATACTGAAAGCCTAGCTCTTTTTGTATGAACATTTTATTTTGAAATAAGAATCACATGATCATTGTTTGCATTTTATATATTCATTATATATGTGTGCATATTGTCTAATATCTTACATTGTAGATAACATGGTGCTTGGTGTAGTACGAAGATCATGTTATCAGTACCTTATGTAAGATATAAGTAAAACTCACAACCAAGATGGTTTTGGACAAACCATTGGCATGGTTGTAGTGTAGCTTAGTATTGTTTTATCTTGAACATAGAGTTACACTAGTACACTTAGGTGTATTGAGCAGGACCGACATAGAGGTGATTCAATTTAGTCGACTACATAATTGAATCGGACCTCGGATATTATGTTGTACATGCTCTTAATCGATATAACGGGCACATGTACTTAGTATTTATTTCTTTAATTTACCAGTGGGTGAGATTTAGATGGATTAAATCAATATGCCCGGTAAGTTGGGAAATAATATTATTTACATGGTGTGTCATTGATTATAGGAGGAAACCGTGTCCTATATATTAGGTTGATGATGTCCCCTTGAGGAGCTCATAAGGTTCATCATGTAAACCCAGCTGGTTGACTTAGTCAACATGATGATAAGGTTGAGTGGTACTACTCGAGGAATTAGATGTTAATTAATTGATGGTCAGTAAATCAATTAATTGACGGACATTCGATATCTTAAACACGGGGAGATTAATGTACAAATAATATATGGAGCCCATATTAATTTATGGGGGTTAGTGAGGTAGTTCAATGATTATCCTCTAGTGGAATGGAACATCATTGATGGATCAAGTTTGTGTGGTTCCGATCCATCGGGTGGCCAAGACCCAACTCCTCCTTATGGTCCCTATCGTAGCCTAATATAATCCTTGAGAAGTCTAGATCCTAGAATGTAAAACAAAACCTAGAACCAACGGTTGGGATTAAATCCCTAGATCCGATGGTTGGATGAAACCCTAGAACCAACGGTTGGGATTAAATCCCTAGATCCGATGGTTAGGATGAAATCCTAGAATCGACGGTTAGGATTAAATCCCTAGATCCGACGGTTGGGATAAAATCCTTGATCCGACGGTTGGGATGAAATCTTAGATCCGACGATTGGGATGAAATCCTAGATCCGACGGTTGGGATTAAACTCTAGATCCGACGGTTGGGATAAAACCCTAGATCCGACGGTGGATATTAAATCCCTAGATCCGACGGTGGAGATTAAAGGAGGCTTAAGCCCTATTCTATAAATAGGTGCTTAGGGTTGGACGGCAAGGATAAGATAAGGAGATTGGTTTTCGAACTAGGGTTAGGGTTTGGCTCATCTTCCATTGGGCGGCTAGGGTTTGGGCGGCTACAAGCTTGGGCGGCAAGCTAGGGTTTGGCCGGTCATCCCTCTCTTCTCCTCCTTGGTTTTGGGCGGCACTCTTCCCTTTTCCTTGCTCCTTGGCCGGCGGTTCTCCATCCATTGGTGGCCGGCAATCATCTTCCTCCAATCTCTCCAAGGTGGCCGGCGGTTTCCATTCATTTGGTGGCCGGCGCATCATCCACTTGCTCCTTGGCCGGCAGTTGCACCAAATTCCCTAATTTGGTGGTCGGTTCTAGATAGGAAAGGTATTTGTGATTGCTTCTCTTTGTTCGCAGCGGACAAGGTAGAGAAGAAAGTGATCAAGAAGGCTTCAACTCGTGGAGGATCTTCGTCCACACGTCGTCCACGAGAAGGATAGGACATACGATAGAAGATCGTAAGGTATAAAGTTGTTTTTAACTTTATTTACAGATCTGAATATGTTCTTTAAATATTTTGATTATGCATGTGTATGAATGGATATATATTGTATAATCATGGACCCCGAAGACAAACACAAAAACCGGCGATCCATCCGTCGTCTCTTCCGCGGCTAATCAACTAGAAGAGTTGAGTTGCTTGATCAACTAGTTTGTTCGAGCGACCACTCGAGTTGTTAGCACGACGACGAAATGGTGTTGCTAAGGAAGCTCATCCCATCCGGATTAATCCTTTCATTAGTGAAAATTTTAATCCGGGGACATGGGAGCCAATGTGCCTCCGAAGCGACATTCCATCATAGACGATGTACGGATCGCCGGATTTTGTGTTTATGTTCGGGATCCAAGTATTATTTAGCCACAAAATAGAATATATCATGCATATATAATTGAAAAACAATTACAAACATATGAAGATTGATAAGTGTTATACCTCTCGATCTTCTATAGTATTACCTTCCTCCTTTCGGACGTCGTGCGGGCGACGATCTACCAAAAGTTGAAGCTCCTAGATCACCAATCTTCCCTCCTTGTTCGTTTCGAGCAAGAGGAAAAATAGAAACAAGATCCTTCTCCTTCCTTTAGCCAACCAACAAGCAACAAGAACCCTGCTTTCCGCCGGCCAACAAGGAGAAGGGAAACAATAGTTGCCGGCAAAAAGCTTCAAGGGAGGACCCTAAGCCATGGTTCCACCGGCCAAGGAGAAGGAGAGGAGGGAGTTTAGACGGCGGCCAAGGGATGGAAAAGCTTCAATGGGCGCCGACCATCAATGGAGAAGAAAAAGACAAGGAAAGTCTTTCCTTATTTGGTGCCGCCAAGCCCAAACCCTAGCTCCAACTCCTTGCCGCCAACTCCAAACCTCCCCTTGCTTCTTAATTCTTCTCCACGTCAACCCTATCCTCTCCTTTTATAGAGTTAGGGATAAGTCTTGTTTTAATCTCCACCATTGGTTCTAGGGATTTAATCTCAACCGTCGGATCTAGAGATTTAATCTCTACCTTTGGATCTAGAGTTTTGTTTCCATCCATTGGATCTAAGCTTCATGAGGTATTAATAGGCTACAATAGGGACCACGAGGAGCAGTTGGATCTTGGCCACCCAATGGATCAAGCCCGCATAGAGTCCGATCCTTTAATGATAATCCAACCCACTAAAGGTTTATCATTGATCTACCTCACCAAACCCCATAAGTTAATATGGGCTCCATATATTATATGTACATTTTCTCCCTGTGTTTAAGATCTCGAATGTCCGTCGATTAATTAATTTAGTGACATTAATTAATCAACATCTAACTCCATGAGTAGTAACACTCAACCTTTTCATCATGACGGATGAAGTCCACCTGCAGGGTTTACATGATGAACCTTATGAGCTCCTCAAGGGGACATCATCACCCTAATATATAGGACACAGTTTCCTCCTATAATCAATGGCACACCATATAAATAATATCATTTCCCAACTTACCGAGCCTATCGATTTAATCTATAAATCTCGCCCATTGGTAAATCAAAGAAATGAATACTAAGTATATGTGTCCGTTATTATATCGAGATTAAGAGTATGTACAATATAATATCTGAGGTCCGATTCGATTATGTAGTCAGCAATAAATCGAATCACCTCTAAGTCGGTCCTACTCAATACACACAAAGTGTACTAGTGTGAATCTATGGTCAAGACAAACCAATACCAAATCTCACTACAACCATTCCAATGGTTTCTCCAAAGCCATCTCGGTTGTGAGCCTTTACTTATACTTTACAAGGAGCCGATAACATGATTTACTGTGTGACACCACACACTATGTTATCTACAATGTAATGTATTAAACAATATGGATAACCATAAAAATATGCAAACAATGATCATGTGATTTTTATTTCAAATTAAACATGTTTATACAAAAGATAGACTTTTTAGTATACATTCCAACACTCAGATGTTCTAGGAAACATCTCCTTAGATAAAAGGAACTCCATGCTTGAAAGTTAGAAAACCCATCTTGGAGTTCTGCATGGTAAAACGATCCATAATGGTGTCTATGTAAGAATCTTGAGATAAGCACAACATCATTTTCCTACGATCCCTTATAACCTTGATCCCAAGGATGTGTTGCACTTCTCCCAAGCCCTTCATATCAAAGTGTTTGGACAACCATACCCTTACGTCCGATAACACCTTGCATTGTTGCCAATTAACAAAATGTCATCTACGTATAGTACAAGAAATACCACTACGTTTCCGTCACATCTCTTGTATACACAAGACTCATCCAAACTTTGAATAAATCCGTAAGACTAGATTACCTCATCAATGTGGATGTTCCAAGACCTCGAAGCTTGCTTCAATCCATAAATGGACCGATTAAGCTTACATACAAGATGCTCTTTAGCCTTCACAATGAATCCCTTTGGTTGCTTCATATAGATGTTTTCCTCAAGACTTCCATTAAGAAAAGCTATCTTGACATCCATCTACCAACCCTCATAATCCATATGAGCTGCAATGCATAAGAGAATACGGATAGACTTAAGCATGGCCACCGGTGAAAAGGTCTCCTCATAATCGATACCCTCTTTCTGAGTATACCCCTTCGCAATAAGCCTCGCTTTGAAGGTCTCAACCTTCCCGTCTATTCATCTCTTTCTTTTGTAGATCCACTTGCAACTAATGGTTTTTACACCCTCGGGTGGTTCTACTAGCTCCCATACCTGATTTGAATCCATATATTCAATCTCAGCATTCATTGCACTTTGCCAAGATACCGCATCTTTATCTTGGATTGCCTCGTCATATGTCCAGGGATTAGGTTCATGTTCGTCAAGGACAAAATCAGAAGATTCTCCCAAGAACATGAATCTATCAGGCTGTCTAAAAACCCTCCCACTATGACGAGGTATCACCTGTGTATCCTTTATGACACGCGGTGCAGCAACTTGTGGTATATCATCTTGTACCGGTGGAACTAAAGAAGTGACTTCCCCTTTCAATTCTTCAAGAACAATCTTACTCATGGGCTTGTGGTTCATCACATAGTCTTCCTATAGAAATCTGGCGTTCGTGCTAACGATCACCCTCTGATCTCTAGGACTATAAAACAAACCACCTTTCGTTCCTCTAGGATAGCCAACGAACATGCGCACTTTTGTACGAGGTTCCAACTTACCAGTATCTGCCTTCAGCACATGTGCTGGACTCCCCCAAATCCGAATATGTCTTAGACTAGGCTTTCGCCCAGTCCACAATTCTGTGGGAGTAGAAGTCACTGATTTAGATGGAACCAAGTTTAGAATGTACATCGCCGTATCTAGAGCTTATCCCAGAATGAATCTAGCAACTAAGAATAACTCATCATCGATCTAACCATCTCCATAAGAGTCCTATTCCTTCGCTCTTCTACACCATTCTACTGGGGTGTGCCAGGTGTAGACAATTGGGATTAAATCCCAGCCTCTGATAAGTAATTCCTAAACTATCCCAAGAGGTACTCACCACCACGATCAGATCGTAGTGTCTTGATACTTTTTCCTTGACATTTCTCCACATCAGCCTTGAATTCTTTAAACTTGTCAAAGCATTCAGACTTGCGGCGCATCAGGTAAATGTATTCATATCTCGAATAATCATCTATAAAAGAGATAAAATACTCAAAACCACCTCTAGCCTGGATAGACATAGGACCACACAAATCAGAATGAATCAATTCTAATACATCTTTGGCTCTATACCCCTTGGCCTTAAAAGGTCTCTTGGTCATTTTACCCTCCAAGCAGGATTCGCAGGTTGGGAAATCTTCCACCACTAATGAACCCTGAAATCCATCATCTATCAACCTTTGAATTTTGCTTAGGTTAATATGACCAAGTCTTAGATGCCAAAGATATGTTTGGTTCATCTTCGAAGGTTATTTTCTATAATTAAAATTAGAAGATGAGTTATTAACTTCTATTTCCATCATGGGAGCTTTTGGTTCTAGTGTATATAAATTTCCTATCAATGCTCCCGAACAGATAATCTCCCTATTCCTTTTTATAACAACTCTGTCATTAAAAGAAATAGAATATCCATCCATAAATAATTTAGAAACTGAAATTAAATTCTTTCTAAATAAAGGTACATAAAGGCAATTCTTAAGAACCAAAACTTTATTTATCTCAAAAGATAAATAAACGTCTCCCACTGCAATAGCCGTCACCTTCGTGCCATTTCCCAAATAAACAGTAATCTCCCCTTTAGCTAGTCGTCGGGTTTCCTAGAACACTTACAAAGTATTGCAGACATGATCAGTGGCTCCTGTATCTACACACCAAGTGTCGGTAGATAACACCACTAAACATGTTTCAACGACTAGACCAAAGGATATATCTTTGTTCTGTTATGGATTGGGACAGTCCTTCTTCCAATGTCCAGTCTGCTTGCATATGAAGCACTTGCCTTTTGGCTTCTTCACTCCTCCCTGAGATCCTCCCACCAGCTTTGCTCCACATTTTTTCTTCTTCTTCTTGCCTTTCGGCTTAGAAGTAGAAACCTTTTGAGCAACCATGGCCTGAGCCTGATCAAGCCTTTTTGTCGACTGGAGAGTGATATCGACCTGGGTTTCCCCAACGATCTCAACTCCAAGGACTTCCAGCTCATTCGCAGACTTTGGAGGACTGTCTTCGAAGAGTACATATTTGTACTCCTCAACAGTTAAGACAATGTTAAAATTCCTTTTTCCAATCAACATAATTATGTACAGTAAGTTTATTTTCCTTTAATATCATAGCAAGTGGACTGAAAGTCATTTCGAAAAAAAAAACCTAAGAATCACATAGATCAAAACATTAGATTTCAAAAAATTATTGATTCCTCAAACAATAAAATTTTAAAATCAACCAACACCTCGAAACGCCGAGAATATCGTATGCCATGATAGTGTGGATGTATACGAATTCTACATTTGTAAGAGGAGGTTTTACCCATTAATTTTACTATCTTGTCAACCTAACTTTTTAACAAATAAAATTAATTGTTGATTCCTCTTCGGCCCTACAAATAAAAGCAGTGACTCCGATGGGGAGGATACTTATATTTGCATCTAAGTGTTCACCATTACTTGGTACTAAGGTAATTATCTCGGGTTATGTGTCTTCCGATGGGAAAGTACACACGCTCCTTAATAATTGCCTATAACCATATTCGACCTTGTGATATGCAAACAAACTCATCCGATGGGGAGGAAGGCACTCAGAGCCGACGCGCAAGTTTGTTTGCATCACATGTCAAATCGTAATGGAGGTCGTGGGAATTTATAAAAAATATCCCTCTCCCACTTTGTAATTTAAAATTGAGAAATTTTCT
The DNA here is from genome assembly GCA_025175895.1 of Wurfbainia villosa. Lineage (NCBI taxonomy): Eukaryota > Viridiplantae > Streptophyta > Magnoliopsida > Zingiberales > Zingiberaceae > Wurfbainia > Wurfbainia villosa. The sequence continues at coordinate 26,744,203 of CM045992.1, read as the reverse complement.
AGCCTACGACATGCATATCAAACAATAAGAAATAAATATGAAAAATAAATATTTTCCAACTATTATAGCTTTTGTCTTCAATATGTCTCCCATCGTATTGTCATCTCGTCCGCTCCTCCCTATGCCATGTACAAGCCATCCAGAGATCCGAGCCGAGAAAAAATATTTTAATTTACATCCATCGATCCTATACTCCACGAGGGAGTGTACATGAAATCTAGATCGAAAGTAAACTAAAATGGAAAGAGTGGCTAAACAATGTCATATCTAATTTATAAAAAATTAAATACTAGCCTCGTCAACCCCGAGGATTCAACAAAATAAACATTTACACACATACAATCACATACACACATATGGCCATAATAGTTGGATCCTATACCTGCAACCAAAGAGTTAACCTACGCATATCCTACTATTATCCGGCACATATAATATATGAAAAGTGCATAAAAATTAGCCGAATCCTGAACACACCAAACCGAAAACCGTGGCTATGATATCAATTGTTGGTGAGGGGAAACTTCGCTTCCCCTTTCAACTTAGTCGCTTGTTCATGGAGATCCCTTCTACGTCCCCGGATAAAAAAATTTATCCTTGACAAGAGGGATTGCCCAAGCAACCTTGTCATCGTCATGCTATTCGTTTAGAGTAGTCACTTGAACAAACTTGTTGTTCAAGCGACCAACCTCTATTCCACGAATAGCCGCGGAATAGACGATGTATGGATCGCTGACTTTTGTGTTTATGTTCGGGGTCCAAGTATATTTAGCCACAAAACAGAATATATCATGCACATAATTGAAAAACAAATGTAAACATGTCACAAAAGAGAATAGAGAATCGATATACCTCTCGATCTTCTATTGTATGACCTTCCTCCTTTCGGAAGTCGTGTGGGCGACGATCTACCAAATGTTAAAGCTCCTAGATCACCAATCTTCCTTCCTTGCTCATTTCAAGCAAGAGGAAGAATAGAAACAAGACTCTTCTCCTTCCTTTAGCCAACCAACAAGCAACAAGCAATTTGCTTGGCGCTGGCCAACAAGGAGAAGGGAGAAAAGGTGAATGCCGACCAAAGCTCCAAGGGAGAACCCTAAGCCTAGGTTTTACCGGCCAAAGTGAGGGAGAGGTGCTTCTTTGGACGCCGGCCAAGGTCTGGAAAGGGATGCTTGGTCGCCGGCCACCTTTAGAGAAGAAGAAGAAAGGAAAGACCATCCTTATTTGGTGGCGCCAAGCCCAAACCCTAAGCCTAGCTTCCTACTGCCCAAAAACCCTAATCCTATCTCTTGTTGTATTCAAGTTGCCACCCACCCCCTTGCCCTCCTTTTATAGAGTTAGAGATAAGCCTTGTTTTAATCTCCACCATTGGTTCTAGGGATTTAATCTCAACCGTCGGATCTAGAGATTTAATCTCAACCGTCAGATCTAGAGATTTAATCTCTACCTTTGGATCTAGAGTTTTGTTTCTATCCATTGGATCTAAGCTTCATGAGGTATTAATAGGCTACAATAGGGACCATGAGGAGGAGTTGAATCTTGGCCACCCAATGGATCAAGCCCACATAAAATCTGATCCATTAATGATAATCCAATCCACTAAAGGATTATCATTGATCTACCTCATCAACCCCCATAACTTAATATGGGCTCCATATATTATATGTACATTTTCTCCTCGTGTTTAAGATCTCGAATGTCCATCGATTAATTAATTTACTGACCATTAATTAATCAACATCTAACTCCATGAGTAGTACCACTCAACCTTTTCATCATGCCAGACCAAGTCCACCTGCAGGGTTTATATAATGAACCTTATCAGCTCCTCAAGGGGACATCATCATCCTAATATATAGGACACGGTTTCTTCCTATAATCAACGACACACCATATAAATAATATCATTTTCCAACTTACCGAGCCTATCGATTTAATCTATAAATCCCGCCCATTGGTAAATCAAAGAGATGAATACTAAGTATATGTGTCCGTTATTATATCGGGATTAAGAGTATGTACAATATAATATCTGAGGTCCGATTTGATTATGTAGTCAGCAATAAATCGAATCACCTCTAAGTCGGTCCTGCTCAATACACACAAAGTGCACTAGTGTGATTCTATAGTCAAGACAAACTAATACCAAATCACACTACAACCATTCCAATGGTTTGTCCAAAGCCATCTCGGTTGTGGGATTTTACTTATACTTTATAAGGAACCGATAATATGATCTCCCGTGTGACACCACACACTATGTTATCTACAATGTAATGTATTAGACAATATGCATAGCCATAAAAATATGCAAACAATGATCTTGTGATTCTTATTTCAAAAATAAAGATGTTAATACAAAAGATAGAGTTTTCAGTATACATCCCAACATACCCGTAGGTCAACTTCGCCCTTCATCAATGATGTAGTCTTTCGAAGGCCCTGCACATTGGTACAAATGTGAGAAGCACAACCGGTATCTAATACCCAAGAAGATGAGATAGATGAATTGCCTTCTATAACATGTATACTTAAGGTAGAAGTCTCACTTCTCTTCTTTTTCACCTCTTCCAAGTATAGCTTGCAGTTTCTCTTCCAATCTCTGGTCTCATCGTAGTGGAAGTATTCCCCTTCTTTAGACATCCCTCCTTTGGGTTTCAATGCATATGCCTTGCCTTTTCCTTTAGCTTGGGTCTTACCCTTACCTTTAGGCTTCTTCTTTCATTTGCCTTTGTTCTTGTTCACCATCAAAATGGTGCCAGGATTTTCCTTCTTAAGGTTGAGTTCGGCAGTTCATAACATGCTCAACAACTCAGGTAAAGGCTTGTCAATTTCATTCATGTTATAGTTCATGACAAATTGACTGTAGCCTTTTGGTAGTGACTACAGAACAAGGTCAGTGGCCAGCTCTTGGCCCAATGGAAATCCCAATCTCTGTAGGTTCTCAATGTACCCAATCATCTTGAGTACATGAGTGCCTACGGGAGTTTTCTCTTCATCTTGCATTGAAACAAGGCCTTTGATACTTCGTATCGCTCGTGCCTTGCTTGTCCCATATATAGTCATTTTAAATGGTCAACCATACCATAGGCATCAATGTTCTCATGTTGCTTCTGAAGCTCAGAGTTCATGGTGGTAAGCATAAGGCATGACACATCCAATGCGTAATCTTGATGCTTCTTATAAGCATCCTTGTCATCACGAGTGGTCGTAGGGGTGGGTGGTTCAGGAATGGACAGCTCTAGGATGTACAGTTTACGTTCTTGTTTGAGGACTATCTGTTGGGATGTATATTGAAAAGTCTATCTTTTGTATGAACATCTTTATTTTGAAATAAGAATCACATGATCATTGTTTGCATATTTATGGTGATGCATATTGTCTAATACATTACATTGTAGATAACATGGTGTGTGGTGTCATACGGGAGATCATGTTATCGGCTCCTTATAAAGTATAAGTAAAGGCTCACAACCGAGATGACTTTGGATAAACCATTGGTATGGTTGTAGTGTGATTTGGTATAGGTTTGTCTTGACTATAGAATCACACTAGTACACTTTGTGTGTTTTGAGCAGGACCAACTTAGAGGTGATTCGATTTATTACTGACTACATAATCGAAACGGACCTCAGATATTATATTGTATAAACTCTTAATCCCGATATAATAACGAACACATATACCTAGTATTCATTTCTTTGATTTACCAATAGGCGAGATTTATAGATTAAATCGATAGGCTCGGTAAGTTGGGAAATGATATTATTTATATGGTGTACCATTGATTATAGGAGGAAACAGTATCCTATATATTAGGATGATGATGCCCCCTTGAGGAGCTCATAAGATTCATCATGTAAACCTTACAGGTGGACTTGGTCCTGCATGATGAAAAGGTTGAGTGATACTACTCATGGAGTTAGATGTTGAACAATGTACTAGGACCTGAATCGGAAACTTAAGACGAGTCGGACTGTGAAACACTATTCAAGGCAAGCCACGGATACACATCCGGTTCAAAAGATACACTCAAGGTAAGTTGGTCTCTCATTGGTACACTTTATAGTGCAATTAAGTTTTTAACTAGAAAGTTAGCTAAGTCTGAGTCCAAGGTCGAGACCCTGGTTGAGGAAGTTAAACTTTTCAAACACGAGGTCTCCCTAACCTCTTCGACTAGATGAGTTCAAGAGGAGGACTCAACTCGAGTTGAGAACTCACTCTTGAAGAGTTAAGTCGAAGATCTTAGGAATACGTTGGAAAGGTTTACTTTGGGATCCAAAGGACTTGACCTCCTACTTGGATCGCAAAGGGTCGTGTACAAGAAGGTCGGGCTAGGGTTTAGCTCAAATATGACCAACAAGTCGTATATGTCGATTGTAAGTCTACATAAAAAATGTGTCCAAGCATGGGTCCCTAAGACCACCTTAATTTCAAACTTAGGTTCGAACCAGTACTGGGTTTCCAAGGACCAAATCCACTATGTGGAGAGACCGAATCGATTCAACGGTCCAGGGGGAGCTAGTACGAAACTTGTTTGTGTTTTAACCTAGAAATTGCATGCTTAGGTTTTTTATTTAGTTTGATTTTCCTTTTTAGAATGGTTAGATAGGACTATAACTTGTCAATACTTGATAACATAGTACCAGGATGCGGCGAGATGATAGTACATTAGGAAAGCAGAGTCTTATGTATTCGGGCTAGATAAGGCATATCTAGTTCGGTGCACTTGACCGAGCGGAACTAGCTGAAGCTACCTCACCGTATCCTAGACTAGTTAGACCAGGAAGTGGTCTTAGGTAAGTCAAGTCTCTATTTCCTTGAAAATGGCTTTGTCTAAGGAAGTGGTCGTTGTTCTGATCAAAGAAGGCCTCTGTGCCTCGCCACGACCTGGAAGCCATGATCTTGAAAAGGTGACTTGATGAGCCTAAGGCCAAATCTGAATCTAACGCAAGGTTGACAAGTGTTTAAGTCATTAAATTTAAATCAAGTAAAATTGGAAGTCATCTCACAAGAACATATAGGGTTAACATGTTTGATCATGTAGACATGGGTGAGATGATTTTGGTTAATAATTTTCAACCAATCTTTAATAAATACAATATTCGATCCAACTACCTTGCGTGTAGGATCAATGGATGTTGGAAAGTGGTTGCTCCCGACACATGACCGGGGATCAACTCAAGTTTTCGAAGCTTCGATTCAAACGACAAGGATCAATAGCCTTCGAAAATAACGGCAAGCTCAAAATCATCGGATCAGGTGATATTGAGCTTAACTAAAATTTTGTTATTCAAAATGTTTTATTAGTAGAAAATTTTCAATATAATTTACTTAGTGTAAGCCAATTGTGTGATAATAACTATAAGGTCATATTTCTAGAAAATGAATGCGTAATTAATACAAATGAAACTTCTAAAACAATTCTTAAGGGAACTAGAAATAACAATATTTACACTATTAACTTAACTAACTCCTCAACTAAGTGTCTTATGACACTGCAAGAGGAATCATGGTTGTGGCACCGATGACTCGGTCACTCACACCCAAGACTCATCCACAAGATGAGTCAGAGTGACTTAGTCAGAGGTTTGTCTAACCTCAATAACTTGGATAATAAAATATGTAATTCTTGTCAACAAAGTAAACAATTTAGGACACAACATCAACTAACTAATAAAGAACGAACCAAAAGTGTGCTTGAGCTCCTACACATGGATCTATTTGATTCACACGGAGCTAAGTCACTTAATGGAAGTAAATTCTGCTAAGTCATAATTGATGACTATTCTAGATTTACTTGGGTTAGGTTCATCAAACACAAAAGTGATCCCCTAGATCAATTAATCAATCTATTTAAATTAATAGAAAATGAACAAAGCATTAAAATCAAAAGACTTAGGACTGATCATGGTGGTGAATTCGAGAACCATAGGTTTACAAAATTCTGTAACCTAAATGGATACCACCATGAGTTCTCTTGCCCTAGAACTCCACAACAAAATGGCCTAGTAGAACGCAAAAATAGAACCCTACAAGAAGCCGCTAGGACAATGATAAACGAGTATAACCTACCCGATAGGTTTTGGGCGGAAGCCGTGAGTACGACATGCTATGTCCAAAATAGGATCCTTATGGTAAAGAGGCACCTTAAGACCTCATACGAGATTTATCATGATAAAATACCTAACATCAAGTACTTTAGGGTATTTGGGTGTAAGGTACATATCCTAAACACTAAGGATTACCTAGGGAAATTTACATCCAAAACCACGACCAGAATCTTTCTAGGATACTCGACTACAAGTAGAGCTTATAGAGTATATAACCATGACACCCTTAGAGTCGAAGAGACTATTAATGTAGTATTTGATGAAGGACACGAACGTACAAAACCCCCGGCAACCCCAATTAGCGAGCCGATTCATACTAGACCTAACTCTGATCCGGAGATCAGGTCTAGTGTTAATCCTAATCTAAGTCAACCAAGTCACTCTAATGACCAAGTGATAGATGACTCTAACCAAACTAGAACTCAAACGAGTCATCCTATTGATCAAGTTGTAGACTCAAACCAAAATCCAACTAGGACTCAAACGAATCATCCTATCGACCAAGTGATAGGTGATCCAAGTCTAGGAGTTTGAACTAGAGCCTCATATAGAAACCTTAGTCAAATCTTCTTAATTTCCAAAATTGAACCCAAGACTATTGACCAAGCTGTTCTTGATCCCAATTGGATTATTACAATGCAAGAAGAGTTGGCTCAATTCACTAGGAACGAAGTATGGGAATTAGTACCACCACCTAAAGATAACACAATCATTGGAACAAGGTGGGTGTTTAGAAATAATCTTGATGATAAAGGTGAAGTGGTTAGAAATAAAGATAGACTCGTCGCTAAAGGGTTTAGTCAAGTCGAAGGTTTAGATTACGACGAGACCTATGCCCCAGTAGCTAGATTAGAGTCCATTCGAATGCTATTAGCGTATGCAGCACATCGAGGATTTAAGTTGTGAAATCTGCATTCTTAAATGAATACATTAAAGAATAAGTTTATGTTAGTCAACCCCCCGGTTTCGAAAGTTTAGACAAACCCGACCATGTCCTTAGGTTAAAGAAAGCTCTCTATGGACTTAAACAAGCTCCTCGAGCTTGGTACGAGAGACTTTCGATTTATCTTAAGTCCAAAGGTTTTAACCAAGGTGTAGTTGACCCAACTCTTTTCGTAAAAACCTTAGGTAAAGACATATTCATAGGCCAAATCTACGTAGATGATATTATTTTCGGAACCACCAACTCAATCCTACTAAATGAGTTCATTTCACTTATGGAAAGTGAATTTGAAATGAATTTAGTAGGCGAGTTAAGCTTCTTTTTAGGTCTACAAATTAAACAAACTAAAGATGGAATATACCTACATCAACGCAAATAACTAGGGAATTAATTAAACGCTTTGGAATGCAAGACGCTAAAATTATTAATACCCCAATGGCAACTAATGTGAATATAGAAGAAGATGTAATCAGAAATTCAATTTATTTAAAATACTATAGGAGCGTAATAGGGAGTCTCCTTTACTTAACTGCAAGCCGACCCGATATCTTATTTGCAGTAAGTATGTGCACAAGGTTCCAAACCTGTGCCAAGGAGTCTCACCTAACTCTAGTCAAGCGAATCCTTAGATATCTAAAGGGTACACTTAATGTCGGTATTTGGTACCCTAGATCTACCGAGTTCGAACTAATCGGCTACTCCGATTCGGACTATGCCGGTAGTAAGCTCGATAGAAAGAGTACGAGTGGTTGTTGTCAACTTCTCAGCTCGAGTCTAGTGAGTTGGTGCAGTAGGAAGCAACACTGTGTTGCCTTATCTACCACCGAAGCCGAATACATCACGATGGGTGAGTGTGTCACTCAGCTTCATTGGATGAAACACACTCTCCGCGATTTTAAGTTAGACTTTACAAATACTAAACTTCATGTAGATAACATTAGTTCAATTAATCTTACTAAGAATCCGATATGTCACTCTAGGACCAAACATATAGAGGTCAAACACCATTTCATTCGAGAACATGTGGCCAACGGAGCCATACAACTCGAATACGTCGAATCGAAGTCTAACTTGGCATACCTATTTACTAAACCCCTACCTGAAGCCGAATTTAGTCTATTAAGATGAAAATTGGGCATGTGCGTAGTAGAATAGGAACTTAAAAATTATATTTTCATACTACTATTTCTTACATTTCATTTTCATGGAACTAGCATAGGACATACCTTAGATATCATGCACCTATAGATTTAAGGAGCCAGTACATCTCACAACACATATGACTAATGTGTTTGTGTACTTAGCCACGTAGATGGGCGTGAGATGTTAGGACCTTACTCCTAGTTCTAGATGTAGAGCTAGTGCATCGCCATGAACCACAGAGTATAATCATACATACTAACCGACTCTGACCAGGACTGGTTGATCTTTCATATCAATCATGTCAAATATAAGTCGAACATTATATAGATGAGCTTATTTTCAGTATATTATTTTCAAAATAATGTGGAACATGCTTGGACTTTAAATTTAATACTTATTTTCCACACACCCTTCCACTTTTCGATATATGGCAAAAGGGGGAGAAAAAGGCCAAAGTTAAGGGATCAAAAATTTTCATGGCCAAAAGTTAAGTAAATGTTTACTTAACTTTAAGTTTTAAAAAATTACCTAAAAGGAAGTAAAGGCCAAGTTAGGAGAATTCTTAACTTAAACTTATTAGTTTTTAAACACTATGGCCAAGTGCTAATGCTTTACTTAAGAAAGGGGGAGAAAGGGCCAAGTTAAGAAGTCTTCTTAACTTAAAATGTTTTACTAAGGCCAACTTCAAGTAATGTTAATTACTTAAACTCTTCCTAAATAGCAATCCTCAAGGGGTAGGACTAAGGTCTTCTTTCAAGACTCACCCTCGGTCAAGGGGGAGGTTTCCTCAAGGGGGAGTACTTGAAGAAAATTCTTACTACTCCAACTTAATCTTTATTTTTGTTTTTCATGCACATTATTATTCTTCATGCATGCTATTTTTATTCATACATGCTATTTTTATTCTTCATGCATGCTATGTTCTTAACTTTGTATGTGGGTTTGCCATAAATCAAAAAGGGGGAGATTGTTGGTGCAGTAGGCACCTAAGTCGAACCTGAGTTTTGATTATAGCAAACGATACAAAGTTAAGCTCATGTCGTTATCTCACGAGCTGAATCGAGTGTGCAGAAAATTGTTATAGCTGGAGCTGAAGGCTAGCGACACCCAGAGGAAGCTGCGGTGGTCGGACGACACTCGAGTGACTTCGGAGGGAGCCGAAGGAATCGAGTGGAAGGTCGGAAGCGAAAGCGACACAGTAAGTATCGAGGTAAGCTCGTGTGTGTGGGAGAGTAAGTGAGGTCGTATCCTCTTTACGGGGATGATCTTAAGCGTAGATCCGACCAAAGACATCCTATAGGTGGTCTAGGTCGAGATCGAACGGTCGGAGGCCATCGAAATAATGTTTTTGTTAAGCTAACTTTGCCTTGCAGCTAGCATCGATTGGTGCCACTTGAGGACTCGATTGCCGCCCATCAATACTGTCAGAGGTTAGCATTCGACTGATGCTACCATCAGTCGACCGATGATGGCCATCAGTTGACTGATGGTCAAGGATCAGCCTCGAGGAGTCAAGTCTTATCACCATTTTTCAAGGAACCATGTGCCCAATTCCTATTGGTTGAAGTTCCTCTCGAAAAGGGGCTCAAAGGCTATAAAAGGATGGCCAATCCTAGGGTTTCTTCATCAATTCTAAGCTTCCAAAAGCCTCCGCCAAGCTGCAACTTTCCGACAACGAAGTGCTTCCTCTCCGACGTCTAGGTCTTGATTGCTTTCATTTTGTAACGTCGGTTTAATCTGTTATTTCTGTTCATTACTGCAATTTCTCGTAGCTTTTATCGTAACTAGGAGAGGGGGAGTGTCCCTCTACCTCAAGCTTTGTTTTTATTTGTATCGATCAACTCCTACCTCTAACGAGGAGGAGTTCTTTAGTGTTTTTGCCCTCCGTACGTGGTCAAGGACCACTAGGGCCTTGGAGTAGTAGCCGAAGGCTACGAACCAAGTAAAAATATTTGTCTCCTTTATTTATTGCTTATCTTTCCGCTGCAATTACTTATCTACTCGGGTTTTAACGAACAAACAAAAAAAAAGAAAAGGGTTTTATCGCTATTCACCCCCCCCCCTCTAGCGATCCGCTTCGATCCAATAGACAACTTTCATTAATGGAAGTCTTGAGGAAAACATCTATATGAAGTAACCAGAAGGATTCATTGCGAAGGGCAAAGAGCATCTTGTATGTAAGCTTAATCGGTCCATTTATGGATTGAAGCAAGCTTCGAGATCTTGGAACATCCGCTTTGATGAGGTAATCTAGTCTTATGGATTTATTCAAAGTCCGGATGAGTCTTGTGTATACAAGAGATGTGACAGAAACGTAGTGATATTTTTTGTTCTATACATAGATGATATTTTGTTAATTGGCAATAATGTCAAGGTGTTATCAAACGTAAGGGTATGGTTGTCCAAACAGTTAGATATGAAGGACTTGGGAGAAGTGGGACACATCCTTAGGATCAAGGTTATAAGGGATCGCAGGAAAAGGATGTTGTGCTTATCTCAAGCTTCATACATAGACACAATTATGGATCATTTTAGCATGCAAAACTCCAAGAAAGGTTTTCTACCTTTCAGGCATGGAGTTCCTTTATCTAATGAGTTGTGTCCTAGAACATCTGAGGAGATAGAGGAGATGAAGGCGGTTCCTTATGCTTCGATAGTAGGAAGCCTCATGTATGCGATGCTATGTACGAGACCAGATATCTTCTTTGCTGTGGGCATGGTCAGCAGATATCAAAGTAATCCAGGACAGGGACATTGGATTGCGGTAAAGTATATATTGAAGTACCTGAGAAGAACTAGGGATTATATGCTAGTTTACCAGGTAGACCAATTACTCCCTGTGGGTTACACGGATTCCGACTTCCAATAAGATAGGGATAACAGTAAGTCTACCTCAGGTTTTGTCTTTACTTTGGGAGGTGGAGCCATTGTATGGAGGAGTGTCAAGTAGAAATTTGTGGCGGACTCTACCATGGAAGCTGAGTATGTGGCGGCCTCTGAGGCGGCCAAAGAAGTTGTGTGGCTCAGGAACTTCTTAATGGACTTGGATGTGATTCATGGTTTGCTCAGAACTATCACAATTTATTGTGATAATAGTGGTGCAGTTGCAAACTCGAAGGAACCATGAGCCCATAAGGAAAGTAAATACATAGAGCGCAAGTACCACCTGATACTAGAAATCGTAAAGAGAGGAGAAGTTGTTGTAGCCAAGATTGCATCAGAGGATAACCTGGCAGATCCTTTCACTAAGGCCCTTCTGGCGAGAGCTTTTGATAGGCATGAGGAGGGAATGGGAATCAGATGTATGGCAGTTAGATTCCCATATTATTTATATGGTGTACCATTTATTATAGGAGAAAACCGTGTACTATATATTAGGATGATTATGTCCCCTTGAGGAGCTCATAAGGTTCATCATGTAAACCCTGCAGGTGGACTTGGTCCGGCATGATGAAAAGGTTGAGTGGTACTACTCATGGAGTTAGATGTTGATTAATTAATGGTCAATAAATTAATTAATTGACGGACATTCGAGATCTTAAACACGGTGAGAAAAATGTACAAATAATATATGGAGCCCATATTAACTTATGGGGGTTGGTGAGGTAGATCAATGATAATACTTTAGTGGATTGGATTATCATTAATAGATCAGACTTTATGTGGGCTTGATCCATTGGGTGGCCAAGATCCAACTACTCCTCATGGTCCCTATTGTAGCCTATTAATACCTCATGAAGCCAAGATCCAATGGAGGAAAACAAAACTCTAGAACCAATGGTAGAGATTGAATCTCTAGATCCGATGGTTGAGATTAATTCTCGAGATCCGACGGTTGAGATTAAATCCCTGGAACAAATGGTGGAGAATAAAACAAGGCTTATCCCTAACTCTATAAAAGGAGGCAAAGGGGTGGGCGACAAACACAATTGAAGAGGGATTAGGGTTGGGGCGGCAAGGATCTTGAAGGCTAGGGTTTTGGAGTTTGCTTTGGGTGGCCACAAATAAGGAATTTATTTCCTTCTTCTTCTTCTTCCATTAGGTGGTCGGCACCCATCTCTTTCTCCTCTCCCCTTGTCGGGGTCCAAACCTCCTCCTTCCCTTCTCCTTGGCCAGTGGAAACAAGGCTTAGGGTCTTCCCTTGGAGCTCTTGGCCGCCTTCCATCTTCTTAATCCAATCCTTCTTGGCCGGCAGCAAGCACCAACCTTGGAGCTTGGTGGTTGGTTGAAAGAAGGAGAGTTTTGTTTCTATTCTTCCTCTTGTTTGGAGTGAGCAAGGAAGGAAGATTGGTGATCTCGGAGCTTCAACTTTTGGTAGATCATCGCCCACACGACGTCCAAAAGGAGGGATGACATACGATAGAAGATCGAGAGGTATAATACTTGTCTATTTTCTTATGTAACATGTTTATGATTGTTTTCAATTATATATGCATGATATATTCTGTTTTGTGGCTAATATAACTTGGACCCCGAACATAAACACAAAATCCGGCGATCCATACATCGTCTATTCCGTGGCTATTCGTAGAATAGAAGTTGGTTGCTTGAACAACAAGTTTGTTCAAGTGACTACTCTAATCGAATAGCACGACGATGAAATGGTTACTTGGGTAATCCCTCTTGTCAAGGATACATATTTTTTATCCGGGGACATCGATGGGATCGCCATGAAGAAGCGACCGAGTTGAAGTGGGAAGCGAAGTTTCCAACCTTCACTATCCTCAAGTTCCATTACCAGTCCAGGAAGTTAGCTCCAGTGAGCTTGTCCTTATCAAGGACAGATCGCAGAGAGAGTGAGTTTGATGTAATTGACGACATGGTGATCTACAATACAGAAATGCAGACATGTATCATATTTCAATCATTTAATTAGGCCTTTAACTAAATGATTCTCCCACTGGTCATAAAGTGGGACAAGATCCATATTATATCGAATCTTGAGTTAGCTTTGGCTAATTGCCCAAGACGTGTATAAGTTAGGTATGTAACTCGTACCAATTACATCTAATGTAACTCTTGTATATCTATATAAACAACATTATTTTTTCATAGTTCCCATCGAATGAGATATCCTTCTAAATTACTACTCATCTTGAGTTAGCTTTGGCTAATCACCCAAGATTTGTATAATGTACGTAGATGTCTCGTATGAACTATGCCTCTAAGTTCATCAATCTAATTGAGAGAACTTAGTTAAGTCAAACCCAAAGTTTAATAGGCGGACATCACGATTGTTCTATCATAATTTACCGAGATAAATTGAGTCACTTTGCTTTGACAAACGTGCTATGATTGAACAAGGTAATAGTAAGTATTAATCTTTGGTAGGCATATGATAAGTGACCTAATTTTGTGACAACTAACTACGCATGCATCACATACAAGCATCACAAGCAAGCATAATATATATCAACATATAACTTTAAACATGACATGGTTATGGCCCGAATCTACGATCTTCTCAAGCCAATGAGAAGAGAAAATGGATAACCTATGGATGACATCTTCTCCAAGTACTTCCTTCGATCATCCTGTGTTGTCGGCATCCTCCTTGTAACTTCAACCTTCAATGGACTTTTCATTTCTTTATTTTGTACATTACAAAATGAGAACACTCGAGTTACATTTGAGTCTAAGTCTATTTTACAACCAGAAAAATAGAGATGAAGAAACGACACGTAGGTCGTATTATGAATTACAACATGCACATACAACACAACAACAATCACATTGGGTCCTAGGCCATAACCATGCACCATACATCAACAAAATAGGACATTTATCTTCATCCTGTCCTAATAGAAAAAATCTATACACTAAGGAATCCACTTTGGTCCAATGTACTAATATAGATCTTCTGGAAATACAATCATATATTTCAAGTACCTCCTCCATATACTCAATTATCTCTGTAGATGACATGGAAGAAATCCAATATACAACTGACTACTCATTAATAAATTCACTCACTACACCACCTGGTAGTTATGCTGAAAAATATGGCATTCAAATGCCAGGCTATTTAAATAGAGATTTTGATGAATTAGGATTTCTAAATAATGAGTCAGAAAAGGAAGAAGAATAAATTAATTTAATGTACCGTCTAGATGATAGCTCCAAAGGAAAAAAACCAATCACCTGCGAACATGAGTGGCAACTTAAAGAGGGAACTGTACATACTCCTTGTTCCTCTTGTGGGTTTTACCCCACAGTAAACAAACGAGGAACTTGTAAAAAATGTAGGCAATAAATTTGTAATACATGTCTTAAAGAAAATTTTAATATTGACATTCTTGACACACCTAGGCTAGTTTCCTCTCGGTTACACTTACTAGAGACCCGTCTTTCTGTGCTCGAAACCCGACTTAATCTCGTTGAAACTGAACTCAGACAGCTACATAATAAAGTAGCTAACCAAGACTATGAGGATTTTCGAGATCCTCAATAGTTAAAATTTTCCAGAATTCCAGATGACAATAATATGGTTTTTGTTAAAACTCCAAGTATATATAACATTGGAAGAGCCATTGGCGTGCGTGTCCAATGCACCTTAACAGTCAAAGGTCATACATTAACTTTACAAGCCCTAATAGATAGTGGCACCTCTAGCTCTTCTATCGATAAAGAAACACTACTTTCTGTTATTCCCTCTTCTTTTTTGCGACAAACAAATCAACCCCAGATCAGTACCCAGTTTGATAGAACCAAAAATGCTGGCTCTACTTATCTGCCAAGTTGTACTATTTCTTTTTATACCAACTGCGGCAACAACAATATCTCTCTAACTCTTACCCACTTATGGGTTACCAACCTTAATATTGCTAATGTGTACCTTATCCTCGGACTTAATTTTCTCCTCTCTTAACACTGTGCTTTCCTGCTTACCCTTGATTACGCCATTTTCCTCTATACCCCCATTATTGCCCCTATCCTTTTTGAATATCCTCCTTCCCATCATGCTATGGAGCGTGGTGGTACCTTTGATAGACCCAAACTTCTCCGACTAAAACTCAAAGATTTGAATTACATAGACCAGGAAGAGAAACATAACAATAGTACCTCCTCACACCCACCTCAAACTTGTTCCTGTCAAACACAAGATTGTTCTTGCATCTGTACAGACTCAGAAGAATCCGAAATAGACACAAGAAATGAGTATGACTTCCCTACCAATACTATATTCTCTCGGAGTATACTAAATTTAATTAACACCCAAGAGAATTTGGAAGATATAATTTCAAAACTAGAAAAATGGAAATCTTAGGAGATAATCCTATTAAATAATGGGAACTGGATTAAATATATTGTAAATTAGATATTATAAATCCAGATTTAACAATTAAAGCCCAAGACTTAAAATATACAAATTGGGAAGCACAAGAGTGCAAAATGCATATTAAACAACTTTTAGATTACAAACTAATACAACGATCTACTTCTAGACATAGAAGCCCAACTTTCATAGTAAACAAGGGATCAAAACAAAAGTGTGGTCGGTCAAGAATGGTGTTTAATTATAAATGCCTAAATGACAATTGTAATGAGGATGGTTATAAGATTCCTGACAAAGAACAATTAATTAATAAAATACAAGATTCACATGGTATTCAAAATTTGACCTTAAATCTAGTTTCTGGCAAGTCCAGATGCACACAGAATCCATAAACTGGACAACATTCTCTTGCCCTGAAGGACATTTTGAATGGTTAATTATGTCATTTGGCCTAAAAACAACACCACAAATATTCCAAAGAAATATGGATACAATTTTTAAAGACACAACAAATTTTACATGTATATATATTGACGACATCTTAGTTTTCTCTAAGACCAAATCAGAACATACAGCTCATCTACATATGATTTTTAACCTATTCAAAAAGAACGGATTAATAATTTCTAGAAAAAAGATGCAACTTATGAAAAAGCATATTGAATTTTTAGGAGCTGAAATAGGCCAAGGAAAAATAACTTTGTAACCACATATTGCTAGTAAGATACTTGAATTTCTCGACAAAATCGAAATACTAGATCTTTGAGAGATTTTTTAGGACTTTTAAACTATGCAAGACCATATTTAAAAGATATAGGAAAAATAAGTGGAAATCTATACAATAAAACATCAATAAAAGGACAAAAACACTTTAATCAACAAGATGTTTTAGTAGTCAAACAAATTAAAGAATTAGTAAAAACATTGCCTAAACTAACACTACCATTAGATAATAATTATCTAGTCATAGAAAGTGACAGATGTGAGATAGAATGGGGAGGAGCTTTATATAAAATACCCACAAAATATGACAAAATCTACAGAGACATTGTGTAGATATGCCTCAGGAAAATATAGAGAAAAAGGCCATTTGACTTCCTTGATTTTGAAATATTAGCTGTTATTTATTTCTTTGACTCATTTATTCTATTTATTTGTGATAAAAAGGAGATTACCATACGAACAGACTGTGAAGCCATAATAAAATATAACCAACTGACTAAGGGAACTAGAAAATCTCTAAGTAGCAGAAGATGGATAAAATTTGCTGACACTATTATTAATAAAGGACTAAAAATAAACTGGGAACATATTAAAGGAATTAATAATTTTTTAGCTGACACTCTTTCCAGGTTGCTAACATGATGGATAAATTCAGAAATTACAGATCAGAACCAGTTGTCAATAGAAGATTAATGACTTTTGGAGAAGTAGAGATCCTGTTGGATCGATGCGGTTCGCTAGAGGGGGGGGGTGAATAGCGAAAAACCTTTACTTTTTCTTTCGTAAAAACTCGAGAGATAATTAATTAATTGCAGCGGAAATGTAAAAATAAAAAAGACAATCAACACAAGGGTTTTACTTGGTTCGTAGCCGAAGGCTACTACTCCAAGGCCCTAGTGGTCCTTGACCACGTACGGAGGGCAAAAGCACTAAAGGAACTCCTCCTTGTTAGAAGTAGGAGTTAATCGATACAAGAAGGAACCACAAAAACTTGAGGTAAAGGGACACTCCCCCTCTCCTCGTATACGATAAAAGCTCCGGAAATGTAAATGATAAGAAAAACTAATACCGACGTACAAGAATAATAAAAGTTAAACCTAGACGTCGGAATGGAAGGACTTCGTTGTCGGAGAGTTGCAGCGTAACGGAGACTTTTTGGAGGCTTAGAATTGTTGATGAAACCCTAGGTTTGGCCCTCCTTTTATAGCCTTTGAGCCCCTTTTCGAGAGGAACCCTAGCCAATCAAATTTGAGCACATCTTCCCTTGAAATTTGGTGATAATCCTTGACTCCTCGAATCTGATCATTGACCATCAGTCGACTGATGGCCATCATCAGTCGACTGATGGCAGCATCAGTCGATTGATGACCTTCGGAAGTCGACTGATACACGGCAGTCGAGTCCTCCAAGCTGGCAGTCGACTGATGCTTGCTGCAAGTCAAAGTTAGCTCAACAAAAACATAATTCCGACGGTCTTCGACCATCCGATCTCGACCTAGACCACCTATGAGATGTCTTGGGTCGGATCTACGCTTAAGATCATCCCCGTAAAGAGGATACGACCTCACTTACGCTCACACACACGAGCTTACCTCGATACTTACGTGTTGCTTTTGCTTCCGGCCTTCCACTCGATTCCATCGGCTCCCTCCGAAATCACTCGAGTGTCGCCCAACCACCGCGGCTTCCTCCAGGTGTCGCTAGCCTTCAGCTCCAGCTATAGCAATCTTCTGTACACTCGATTCAGCTCGTGAGATAATGATATGAGCTTAACTTTGTATCGTTTGCTATAATCAAAACTCAGGTTCGACTTAGGTGCCTGCTGCACCAACAATCTCCCCCTTTTTGATTTATGGCAAACCCACATACAAAGTTAAGTAAATAGCAAGCATAAAGAATAATGTGCATTAGAAACAAATGAAGATTAAGTTGGAGTAGTAAGGATTTTCTTCAAGTACTCCCCCTTGAGGAAACCTCCCCCTTGACCGAGGGTGAGTACTTGAAAAAGACTTTTAGTTCTCCAAAACACAAGTGCAAGTTAACTTAGGCATTACTTAACTTAGGCTCGTTAGAGTCAAAAATAAGTGCAAGTTAAGTAATCAAAAGTTAAGTCAAAAGGTTAATTATCCAAAAGGTTTATCTTTTGATTTCTTAACTTGAGCCTTTAGAGTTTTCAATTCCGAAGAGTTGAAACCTAAACCTTACTCCCCCTTAACTTAGGCCAGAATCAAAGTTTTAAGTTAAGTTATTAATTTCAAAAATTTGAAATTGAACCTTAACTTTGGCCTTTTCTCCCCCTTTTGACATAAATAAAAAAAAAGTGGGGGGGGGGGGGGGGTTAAGAAAACCCTAAGTCCAAGCATGATGATTTTGAAAATAGTATGTGAAAATAAATCATCTAAATGTTCAACTCTAGTTTGACTTGATTGAAATGATATTATCAACAAGTTCTGATTAGAGTTGGTTAATATTAGTTGCATATTTATACTCCAAGGTTCATATTGACGCACTTGATCTACATCTTGGAACCTGGAGTAGGGTCCTAACATCTCACGCCCATCTACGTGGCTAAGTACACAAACACATTAGTCCTATGTGTTGTGAGATGTACTGGCTCCTTAAATCTATAGGTGCATGATATCTAAGGTATGTCCTATGCTAGTTCCATCAAACTGAAAAATAAGAAATAGTAGTAAGAAGATATAGTTTGCAAGTTCTTATTCTATTACGCACATGCCAAATTTTCGTCTTAATAGACTAAATTCGGCTTCGGGTAGGGGTTTAGTAAATAGATCTGCTAGGTTAGACTTCGATTCGACGTACTCGAGTTGTATGGCTCCGTTGGCTACATGTTCTCGAATGAAATGGTGTTTGACTTCTATATGTTTGGTCCTAGAGTGACATATTGGATTCTTGGTAAGATTAATTGAACTAATGTTATCTACGTGAAGTTTAGTATTCGTAAAGTCTAACTTAAAGTCGCGGAGAGTGTGCTTCATCCAAAGAAGTTGAGTGACACACTCACCCATCGCGATGTATTCGGCTTCGGTGGTAGATAAGGCAACACAATGTTGCTTCCTACTGCACCAACTCACTAGACTCGAGCCGAGTAGTTGACAACAACCACTCGTGCTCTTTCTATCGAGTTTACTACCGGCATAATCCGAATCGGAGTAGCCGATTAGTTTGAACTCCGTAGATCTAGGGTACCAAATACCAACGTTAAGTGTACCCTTAAGATATCTAAGGATACGCTTAACTAGGGTTAGGTGAGACTCCTTAGCACAGGTTTGAAACCTGGCGCACATACTTACTGCGAATAGGATGTCGGGTCGACTCGCAGTTAAGTATAGGAGACTTCCTATCGTGCTCCTATAGTACTTTAAGCCAATGGACTTACTTTCTAGGTCTTCTCCTATGTTAACATTAATCGCCATTGGGGTGTTTATTATCTTAGCGTCTTGCATTCCAAATCTTTTAATTAACTCCTTAGTGTATTTTTGTTGATATAGGTATATACCATCCTTAGTTTGTTTAATTTGTAGACCTAAAAAGAAACTTAACTCACCTACCAAGTTCATTTCAAACTCACTTTCCATGAGCGAAACGAACTCGATTAGTAAGGCTGAGTTAGAGGTTCCAAAAATTATATCGTCTACGTAAATTTGAGCTATGAATATTTCTTTATCTAAGGTTTTTACAAAGAGAGTTGGGTCAACTAAGCCTTGGTTAAACCCTTTTGACTTAAGATGGATTGAAAGTCTCTCGTACCAAGCTCGAGGAGCTTGTTTAAGTCCATAGAGAGCTTTCTTAAGTTTTAGAACATGGTCGGGTTTATCTAGATTTTCGAATCCGGGGGGTTGGCTAACATAAACTTCTTCTTTAATGTATCCATTTATGAATGCCGACTTAACATCCATTTGAAACATCTTAAATCCTCGATGTGCGGCATAAGCTAGCAACATTCGAATGGATTCGAGTCTAGCTACTGGGGCATAGGTTTCGTCGTAATCTAAGCCTTCGACTTGGCTAAAACCTTTGGCGACTAACCTAGCCTTGTTTCTAACTACTTCACCTTTATCATCAAGCTTATTTCGAAACACCCACCTTGTTCCAATTATCGTTTTGTCTTTAGGTGGTGGTACTAATTCCCACACTTCATTCCTAGTAAATTGAGCTAGCTCTTCTTGCATTGCAATAATCCAATCGGGATCAAGAAGAGCTTGTTCAATTGATTTGGGTTCTATCTTTGAAATTAAGGAAATTTGACTAAGGTTCCTATAGGATGCTCTAGTTCGAACTCCTAGATTAGGATCTCCTATCACTTGATCGATAGGGTGGTTAGTCTGAATCCTAGATTGGGTTGGGTTTGTGTCACCTAATGTTTGATCAATGGGGTGACTTGGTTGAACACTAGTTTGGTTGGAGTCATCTATCACTTGATCAATAGAGTGACTAGGTTGACTTAGGTTAGGATTAACACTAGACCTGATCTCCGGATCAGAGTTAGGTCTAGTATGAATCGACTCGCTAATTGGGGTTGCCGGGGGTTTTGTAGGTTCATGTCCTTCATCGAATACTACATTGATAGTCTCCTCGACTCTAAGGGTGTCGTGGTTATATACTCTATAAGCTCTACTTGTAGTCGAGTATCCTAGAAAGATTCCAGTCGTGGTTTTGGATGTAAATTTCCCTAGGTAATCCTTAGTGTTTAGGATATGTACCTTACACCCAAATACCCTAAAGTACTTGATGTTAGGTATTTTATCGTGATAAATCTCGTACGAGGTCTTAATGTGCCTCTTTACCATAAGGATCCTATTTTGGACATAGCAAGCCTAACTGTACGCCTAAAACCTATCGGGTAGGTCATATTCGTTCAACATGGTCCTAGCGGCTTCTTGTAGAGTTCGGTTTTTCCGCTCCACTAGGCCATTTTGTTGAGGGGTCCTAGGGCAAGAGAATTCATGGTGGTATCTGTTTAGGTTACAGAAGTCGGTGAACCTTTGATTTTCGAATTCACCACCATGATCGCTTCTAAGTCTTTTAACCTTAAGGTCTTTTTGATTCTCGATTAATTTGAATAGATTAATTAATTGATCTAGGGTATCATTTTTATGTTTGATGAACCTAACCCAGGTAAACCTGGAGTAGTCGTCAATTATGACTAAGCAATATTGACTTCTATTGAGTGACTTGGCTCCATGTGAATCGAATAGATCCATATGCAGGAGCTCAAGTACTCTTGAGGTTCGTTCTTGGTTAGTTAACTTGTGTTGTGTTCTAGGTTGTTTTCCTTGTTGACAAGCATTACAGATTTTATTAACCAAGTTGTTGAGGTTGGGTAAGCCTCTGACTAAGCCACTCTGACTCATCTTGTGGACGAGTCTTGGGTGCGAGTGACCGAGTCATCGGTGCCACAACCATGATTCCTCTTGCCGTGTCATAAGACACCTTGTTGAGGAGTTGGTTAAGTTAATCGTATAAATGTTGTTATTTCTAGTTCCTTTAAGAATTGTTTTAGAGGTTTCGTTGGTATTAATTATGCATTCATTTTCTAGAAATATAACCTTATAGTTATTATCACACAATTGGCTTACACTAAGTAAGTTATATTCAAAATTCTCTACAAGTAATACATTTTTAATAACAAAATTCGTGTTAAGCTCGATATCACCTGATCCGATGATTTTGAGCTTGTCGTTATTCCCAAAGGCTACCGATCCTTGTCGTTTGAATCGAAGCTTTGCGAATTTGAGTTGATCCCCGGTCATGTGTCGGGAGCAACCGCTGTCCAACATCCATTGATCCTACACACAAGGTGGTTGGATTGGATGTTAGATTTTTGTTAAGAAAATTGGTTGTAAGTTGTTAACCCTAGGTCATCTCACCGGAGTCTATATGATCAAGCATGTTATACTTATGTGTTTTTCTTTTGAGATGACTTCCAATTAAGTTTATTAAGTGGATTTAGGTTCAAGTAATTTTATGTTAGATTTGGATTTAACCCTAGGCTTGTCAAGTTTACCTTTTCAAGATCATGGCTTCCAGGTCGTGGCGAGGCACAGGGGCCTTCTTTTATCGGATCATCGACCACTTCCTTAGACAAAGCCATTTTCAAGAAAATGATGACTTGACTCACCTAAAATTATTTCCTCATCTAACTAGTTATTTTTGAAAAGAGGCTCCCCGAGGCTCAATCTTTTCGAAGGATTTTAGTTGGTTATTTGAAAAGAGGCTCCCCGAGGCTCAATCTTTTCGAAGGCTTTTAGTTGGTTATTTACGTGTTCTAAGTGAGTTCACGAAAAAAAAAACAAAAAAAATCTAAGCATGCAATTTCTAAGTTAAAACACAAACATGTTTTGTACTGGCTCCCCCTAGACCATTGAATCGGTTCAGTCTATCCACATAGTGGATTTGGTCCTTGGGAACCCAGTACGAGTTGGATCCTAGAGTTGAAATCAAAGTGGTCTTAGGGACCCATGCTTGGACACATTTTTTATGTCTACTTACGATTGACATATACGACTTATTGGTCGTGTTTGAGCTAAACCCTAGTCCGGCCTTGTTGTACACGGCCCTTTGCGATCCAAGTTGGAGGTCAAGTCCTTTGGATCCCAAAGTATACCTTTCCAACGTATTCCTAAGATCTTCGACTTGACTTTTCAAGAGTGAGTTCTCAACTTCGAGTTTTTCAACCCGAGTTGAGTCCTTCTCTTGAACTCGACTAGTCGAAGAGGTTAGGGAGACCTCATGTTTGAGGAGTTTAACTTCCTCAACCAGGGTCTCGACCTTGGACTCGGACTTAGCTAACTTGTTAGTAATATATGAGAGATGTCCTAAGGCAATCGCCTTATGTATGAACCATTTATATGATAAATGAAGATTCACTATTTGAGTATACATATTTTATGTATTTGATTGGATCTTAAACTCATTTACTGAATGTCCACGATACGATTCACAGCATGAGAGAATTTGTGATTGGATCACAACTAGTGAGTATCTCTACATGTGTAATTGTGATGTATCGGAATTATCCCTAGTCAATGAATTGATGGATTTGGACACCATCAATTCTGTCGAGACTAGCACGAGGTATACTCCTTGGTGTATCCAAGCAGCTGATTCTCACTGGCTGGAGACATAGTGATGTCCAGAGTTAATCGTGGATGCTAGTTATGGTAACTAGTTCATTGGAGTGACCAACCGTAAGACTTCATATGGTTTTCTGCATATATAGATATGTCAATGAAGTTCTTACTGTGGCTTAAGTGCGATGTTCCTTTGACTTGCGGTATTCAAGTCATCTTGATCATAGAGACTTATGCTTTGACATCTTAAGCAAACATCTCTAAGGAGATGTGGACCCGGGATGATTGGGTATAAGTCGAAGTGATCGAAGGTGTTTGAATAGCCTATAAAGGATTCACCACTCCTTGCGAGGAGATGTATACCTATGGCCTCTCGTCGGATTGTTACTAAAGTCTTTGGCCAAAGCATTACATGTTTAGAGTAAGGTACTCTTCGATACATGTGGAGTAACTAGAATCCGTAGGACGAGGAAATGATACTTGGGCTAGGTGTGACGTAGTCAGCCTAGTGGGGACTGACACTATAGACCATGTCCTGAACCAAGTGGGTATAAGATGAGTGAAGGGAATGGGGCACGAATCATTCAAGCTACTGAAGGGTTTCAGAAATAGTTCTGGATCAATCGTTGATCTTTTCGGTTAATTGGGGATCATGATGTACTACTAGGTGCCACTCATGATCGTTCTATAATTAATGGTTAATTATAGACGGCCAACATAAACCGAGAACCTATTTGGTCACACGCACAATGAGTGTAATCCAAAGGATTTAAAACGAGCTTGAGAATGGGATTCTCAGACCGAGAGAAACTATGTTTGGTTGGACCAAACATAAAGCGAGCTTGAAATTGTTTCAGTCGCAATGGAAGCGTGGATGGGCAGTGTCTTATGAAGACATAATGGATGGACCAAAATGGTTTGGTTCTAATCCAATGGATAAGAATAAACCAAAGGGTTTGGTTTATTTTAAACGAATGAACCAAAAGTTGGTTCGGTTTGTTTTAACTTAAAATAAACCATCTTGGTTTGGTTTATTTTAACTTATCTTAATGGAGCGGGTTAACGGGCCTAATGGTTATGATTTAATAACCATTAAGAGAATTGGTTCTCTATAAAATAGGGCTTAAGGGTTTTTGTAAAAACCTAATTTTTGAGGCAACCCTAATTGGCCGCCCACCCCTCTCTCCCTCTTGTTGTTGGCGTCAACAACAAGAGCAGCCGCCCAACCTCATTGAGCTGCTGCCATCTCTTTGCCGGCGTCCAAGCTTCGGCCGGTGGACCTCCGGCGACCCTCCGGTGATCTCCCTTGGGTTCGGTGTAAAGGTGAGCCTCCATCTCCTCTTTAGCCGGCGCCTATATCCTCCACCAAGCTGTCCAGTTTTCTGGACAGCTTCTTCTCCTCTCGTCGGAGCGTCGTTTGGACGACGGTTAGTGCTCCGACAGCGGCTAACATACCGGGGATTTGATCTCCGGTAATCCTCTGAGGTGGAGGACGAAGGATTCGTCAATCGGTTGACGAATACCTCTCCGGAGAAGCAAGTCTTGAGGACTTGTTTTTAGGTCCGAATTTGGATTCGGATCGTGATCATCTCTCGATCACGTCGTCTTCAACACGAGGCTAGTAACCCGTACGAAGACGAAGCTCGTGGCTTGGCGAAGTCATCCCGAGGAGCTCGGCGTGGATACGGATAGAGACGATTCTTACGAGGATCGTTCCGGTTGATGCCGTTCCCGCTACACGTCATACGGAAGGTATAACGTAGTTTAATTTCCTTTTATTGCAATTTTAATTTACGGTTATGTCTACACTTGTTATAATAGCATGCGTGTGTTGTGTGTGTTGTAATAAATATAGATTTATTATTTTTAATTGCTTCCGCTGTGCTCATGTTTACGAAACATGATCGAACACACACACGCCGCGGTGCCGGAAACCCAACAGTGGTATCAGAGCCCAGGTTGTGTTTCGACATAATCGTAAAATTGGTTTTGCGATAGTCATAATGTATTTCTGGAAATTTTCTAAATTTTGGAAATTTAGAAGTATTTATGGAAATTTTTCAATTTTGGAAAGTCTAGAAGTATTTATGGAAATATTCCACTTTTGGAAAGTTGGAAGTATTTATGGAAATTGATATTTTCCATAAATAAAATATTTGATTAGATTCTGGAAATTTGTTTCCTAATTTAATCTTGATTTGATTTGGGAAATCAAATCTTTAAAATATTTTATTTCCATAAGTAGTTTTGAAGATTTAGGAAATTGGTTTCCTAAATAGATTTTCCTTAATCAAATAATTCCATGAATAAAATATGTGATTAGATTTGGAAATTTGTTTCCTAATTTAATTATGATTTGATTTGGAGAATCAAATCTTAAACATATTTTATTTCCATAAATAGTTATGACATATAAGGAAATATTGTACATGACATAAATTGTATGACATGTAATTGCATTAGATGCATAACATAATGTCATGCGTGTCGTGACATGTAGATGTATGCCATGTATGCCATGCCATGTAGATAATAGTTATTTGCATGCAAAGAGGATGAGACATAAAAACCTTTAAACAATATTAAAGCCTACACCTTCCATTAATATGGTTTGAACCAGAGTTCCGTTTCTTGTTTGGGTTGTTGGACTCTCTCCAAGCCAGGCTCGAACCCGAACATGTTCAAACCATGGAATAGTTTAATACTAATATGGTAAGAGTCAGAGGTCAATCGTTAGCTTTGGTTGTTGGACTCTCTCCAAGCTGGGCTAATTGGTTGAATGCGCTCTAACCATATTAAAACTATTCTTGATTAATGGGTTGGCTTTAACCTGGAGCATCGGCTTGTTGGACTCTCTCCAAGGTCGATGTTAAGGGAGGTGAAGTTGGGTGCTATGCATAAGATGCATACTTGTTAATGTGTTAACAACCCAATGTATGTGTGAACATTCAATTAGTTGATAGCACATTGTGATAGTTGCATATACGTGATATGCAATCGGTATAGATGATACCTACCGTCGTAGCTATGAATGGCTTGTTGGACTCTCTCCAAGGTTATTCATAACTATGATGGATATCAACCCATTCGGAGATGAACCTACAATCTCCCGAAGTGATTTTGAGGTTTTTGAAATTCAAAAAATGAATGGGATTTATAAATGTATATTGATGCATTTTAAATTGTTTTCTCATATATGCTCGTTTTGTATTTCTAAGTTAATATATTGATCATGATGTGTTTGAATTTGCGTTCCATTTTGGATTCAAATAAATTGACTGGGCCGAACTTCTTGGACTGACTTAGAAACTTGAGAATTGTTCTCAAGGTGAAAAGCTTGTGTATGTCCTCGAAGCGCCTCTTCCCGCCCGTCCTAGTGACGATGCAACTTTGGACCAATTGTTGGCCTATCAGAAACATGTGAGTGATTCTGAACAAATGAGTTGCATCATGCTAGCCGCGATGGAACCCAAGCTACGAAAGCAGCATGAGCATATGGATGCTCATATCGTAGTCCTTCATCTCTGTGAGTTGGTTGATGAGCAAGTGAGATTCGAAAGGTTCGAAGTCTCCAAGCTCCTCTTCACCTCTGAGATGCAAGGAGGTTCATCTGCGGTAGTCTTGCTCAACATCTTTGAAGACTGTGGAGCCTTATGAGAAGCATGAGTAGGGGACAGTGTTGTTAGTTGATTCCTCGAAGAAAGGTTCTAAGAGGGAGTCAAAGGAACAACAGAAGGGGAAGAAGAAAAAGGCTAAAAGGCAGAACCAGCTCAAAAGGGCACTTGCCATCATTATGGCAAGGAGGGTCATTGGCGAAGAAATTGCAAGGTTTATCAAGAGTCCGTGAAGAAGGATAAGGCATCAGATGCCCCATCTTCTTCAAAAATCTTCTTTATTGATTGTCATTCTATTTCCTTAGACACTTGGGTATTGGATACTGGGTGTGGCTCACATATATGTAATGACATACATGGGCTAAGGAATAGAAGAAGACTCGTCAAGGGAGAGTCAAATTTACATGTTGGGAATGAAGCAAAGGTTGCTGCACTCGCCATCGGAACGTATTTGTTGAAACTCCCTGCAGGACTTGTCTTAGAACTGGACAATTGCTTTTATATTCCTTTGTTGATAAAGAACATCATTTCTATTTCTTGTTTAAATAGAAATGGTTTCTATTTGACGTTTAGTAACAATTGTTGTTACATAACTTTGAATGGGGGTTCTTTATGGGACTGGAACTTTAAGCAATGGTGTTTATACGTTGGACGTATCCAGTGACATTTGCAATATCTAAGCGAGCAACAACAGTGCTCGAAAGGATAATCAAATAGACTCCTACATGTGGCATTGTCGTCTTGGCCATGTAAGCAAGAAACGCATGTCCGAATTACACCGATGTGGAATTCTGGAATCGTTTGAATTGGATTCATGCGATACATGCGAATCATGCCTAAAAGGCAAGATGACTAAGTTACCTTTTATGGGAAAAGGTGAACGAGTGGGAGGGTTACTAGGTCTAATACATACCGATGTATGTGGACCTATGTCAACTCAAGCTTTAGAAGGCTATAGCTACTTCATTACTTTCACCGATGATCACTCACGGTTTGGGTATGTGTTCTTGATGAAACACAAGTCTGAAGCCTTTGAAAGGTTCAAAGAATTCAGAAATGAAGTAGAGAAACAACATGACAAGAGTATTAAAATACTTTGATCGGATCAAGGTGGTGAATACTTAAGTCAAGAGTTTCTTGATTATCTAAGAGACAATGACATATTGTCTCAATGGACTCCGCCATATACACCATAGCATAATGGTGTATCTGAGAGGCGTAACCGGACCTTGTTGGACATGGTCAGGTCAATGATGAATCATGTGACTCTTCCCAAGTCCTTTTGGGGTTATGCACTTCAGACAGTTGTTTACTTGTTAAACAGAATGCCTACCAAGGTAGTCTCAACTACTCCATATGAGATATGGAATGGTAAGAAATCTCATGTGTCTTACTTGAAGATATGGGGTTGTCCTGCTTATGTGAAGTGGACTGTATCAGACAAACTGGATGCTAAGTCTGATAAATGTCTATTTGTTGGATACCCTAAGGAAATAAGGGGTTACCAATTCTATCATCCTGTGGAACAAAAGGTGTTTGTTTCAAGGCATGCTGTGTTTCTAGAGAAAGAGTTTCTCTTGCAAGAAAACAGTGGGAGTGTCGTCGAGCTTGAGGAGGCTCGAGAGACTCAAATAGACATTAATGAGATACCTGGTGAAGCATAACAACCGACAACTCATAGTGATGAGCAATCGGCTGGACCTATTGTAACACCACATCTTCGTAGATCTGGTAGAACACGCAATATTCCTGAGAGATATGGATTTCTCGTAAGCGAATCGAACGACGTGTTACTCATTGATGATGAGGAGCCTACCAGTTATGAAGAAGTGCTGACAAGTTCAGAAAGGGATAAGTGGCTTGGTGCCATGAAGTCGGAAATGGATTCCATGTACGAAAACCAAGTTTGGAACTTGGTTGACCCACCTGAAGGCATAAAGCCTATAGGGTGCAAGTGGGTTTTCAAGAGGAAAACCGACATGGATGGTAATGTGATTACCTATAAGGCTAGATTGGTGGCAAAAGGATATCGTCAAAAGCAAGGTGTTGATTATGACGAAACCTATTCGCCTGTAGCTATGCTTAAATCCATTCGGATGCTCCTGGCCATAGCAGCTCATTATGATTATGAGATATGGCAGATGGATGTGAAAACAGCTTTCCTTAATGGAAACCTGCTCGAGGACGTGTATATGATACAGCCTGAGGGTTTCACATCGGTTGATAAAACCAAGGTATGCAAATTGCGATCCATTTATGGATTGAAGCAAGCATCCAGAGTCTGGAATATCCGCTTTGATGAGACGATCAAAAGTTTGATTTCTCACAAAATCCGCATTTAACCTTGTGTGTACAAGAAGGTTAGTGGGAGTGCGATGTGTTCCTAGTATTGTATGTCGATGACATATTACTTATAGGAAGCGATGTGTCAATCTTACGATCGTGAAGGTTTGGTTATCCAAGACATTCTCCATGAAAGACACGGGAGAAGCAACCTACATCCTTGGGATTAAGATCTATAGAGATAGATCGAAGCGGTTGCTTGGTCTTTCGCAGCTACATATATAGACCGGCTAAAGAGGTTTAGCATGTCGGAATCCAAGAAAGGTTATCTCGCCCATCGCATGGGGTACACCTTTCAAAGTCTATGTGTTCGCGCACAGAAGACGAGAGGATTTGCATGAGTAAGATTCCCTATGCATCCGCAATAGGATCTATCATGTATGTTATGTTATGTACGAGGCCCGATGTATCGTATGCTCTGAGTGTCACGAGCAGATACTATCGATCCAGAATGGATCATTGGCGGTATTAAGGCGATCCTTAAGTACTTAAGAAGAACTAAGGATGTGTTCCTAATATATGGAGAAGGGACATGGTGATACGCGGGTATACAGATGCGGCTTCGACAGACAAGGATGATTCCAGTCTCGATCTGGATACGTGTTCACCTTGAATGGGGGCGCAGTGAGTTGGAAAAGTTCCAAACAAGAGACTGTAGCGGATTCTACCACTGAGGCAGAATATATTGCAGCTTCGGAAGCAGCAAAGGAAGCGGTTTGGATCAAGAAGTTCGTTTATGAACTTGGTGTGATTCCGGCCATTGTTGAAGCAATACCGGTCTACTGCGACAACAATGGAGCAATTGCACAGGCGAAAGAGCCAAGGTCTCATCAACGATCCAAACATGTGCTTCGCCGCTATAATCTTATCAGAGAGATCATCAGTAGGAACGAAATACAAATCGAGAAAATTTCCACTGAAAGGAACTTAGCGGATCCCTTGACTAAAGCATTACCTCAAAGCAAGTTTGAGGGTCATGTTAGAGACTATGGTATTGGATACCGTAGCGATTGGCATTAGGCCAAGTGGGAGTCTGTTAGTAATATATGAGAGATGTCCTAAGGCAATCGCCTTATGTATGAACCATTTATATGATAAATGAAGATTCACTATTTGAGTATACATATTTTATGTATTTGATTGGATCTTAAACTCATTTACTGAATGTCCACGATACGATTCACAGCATGAGAGAATTTGTGATTGGATCACAACTAGTGAGTATCTCTACATGTGTAATTGTGATGTATCGGAATTATCCCTAGTCAATGAATTGATGGATTTGGACACCATCAATTCTGTCGAGACTAGCACGAGGTATACTCCTTGGTGTATCCAAGCAGCTGATTCTCACTGGCTGGAGACATAGTGATGTCCGGAGTTAATCGTGGATGCTAGTTATGGTAACTAGTTCATTGGAGTGACCAACCGTAAGACTTCATATGGTTCTCTGCATATATAGATATGTCAATGAAGTTCTTACTGTGGCTTAAGTGCGATGTTCCTTTGACTTGCGGTATTCAAGTCATCTTGATCATGGAGACTTATGCTTTGACATCTTAAGCAAACATCTCTAAGGAGATATGGACCCGGGATGATTGGGTATAAGTCGAAGTGATCGAAGGTGTTTGAATAGCCTATAAAGGATTCACCACTCCTTGCGAGGAGATGTATACCCATGGCCTCTCGTCGGATTGTTACTAAAGTCTTTGGCTAAAGCATTACATGTTTAGAGTAAGGTACTCTTCGATACATGTGGAGTAACTAGAATCCGTAGGATGAGAAAATGATACTTGGGCTAGGTGTGACGTAGTCAGCCTAGTGGGGACTGACACTATAGACCATGTCCTGAACCAAGTGGGTATAAGATGAGTGAAGGGAATGGGGCACGAATCATTCAAGCTCAAGGGTTTTAAATAGTTCGATCAACCGTTGATCTTTTCGGTTAATTGGGGATCATGATGTACTACTAGGTGCCACTCATGATCGTTCTATAATTAATGGTTAATTATAGACGGCCAACATAAACCGAGAACCTATTTGGTCACACGCGAGTGTAATCCAAAGGATTTAAAACGAGCTTGAGAATGGGATTCTCGCATCGAGAGAAACTATGTTTGGTTGGACTAAACATAAAGCGAGCATGAAATTGTTTCAGTCGCAATGGAAGCGTGGATGGGCCGTGTCTTATGAAGACATAATGGATGGACCAAAATGGTTTGGTTCTAATCCAATGGATAAGAATAAACCAAAGGGTTTGGTTTATTTTAAACGAATGAACCAAAAGTTGGTTCGGTTTGTTTTAACTTAAAATAAACCATCTTGGTTTGGTTTATTTTAACTTATCTTAATGGAGCGGGTTAACGGGCCTAATGGTTATGATTTAATAACCATTAAGAGAATTGGTTCTCTATAAAATAGGGCTTAAGGGTTTTTGTAAAAACCTAATTTTTGAGGCAACCCTAATTGGCCGCCCACCCCTCTCTCCCTCTTGTTGTTGGCGTCAACAACAAGAGCAGCCGCCCAACCTCATTGAGCTGCTTCCATCTCTTTGCCGGCGTCCAAGCTTCGGCCGGTGGACCTCCGGCGACCCTCCGGTGATCTCCCATGGGTTCGGTGTAAAGGTGAGCCTCCATCTCCTCTTTAGCCGGCGCCTATATCCTCCACCAAGCTGTCCAGTTTTCTGGACAGCTTCTTCTCCTCTCGTCGGAGCATCGTTTGGACGACGGTTAGTGCTCCGACAGCGGCTAACATACCGGGGATTTGATCTCCGGTAATCCTCTGAGGTGGAGGACGAAGGATTCGTCAATCGGTTGACGAATACCTCTCCGGAGAAGCAAGTCTTGAGGACTTGTTTTTAGGTCCGAATTTGGATTCGGATCGTGATCATCTCTCGATCACGTCGTCTTCAACACGAGGCTAGTAACCCGTACGAAGACGAAGCTCGTGGCTTGGCGAAGTCATCCCGAGGAGCTCGGCGTGGATACAGATAGAGACGATTCTTACGAGGATCGTTCCGGTTGATGCCGTTCCCGCTACACGTCATACGGAAGGTATAACGTAGTTTAATTTCCTTTTATTGCAATTTTAATTTACGGTTATGTCTACACTTGTTGTAATAGCATGCGTGTGTTGTAATAAATATAGATTTATTATTTTTAATTGCTTCCGCTGTGCTCATGTTTACGAAACATGATCGAACACACACACGCCGCGGTGCCGGAAACCCAACATAACTTCCTAGACAAAAACCTAACCGTATTATGTAAAGTATTAAATAAGGGTTCGACTCACCTTAAGGGTATCTTTTGAACCGGATGCGTATCCGTGGCTTGACTTGAAGGTAGCTTCGTAGTCCGAGTCATCCTCAGGTTCTGACTCAAGTTCGGTCTCCGTGTCTGACTCAATTGATTTCTCCATGAAGATGTGGTCTTCGTCTTCTTCGGATGACGCTTCTTCCCATGTCGCGTTGAGGGCCTTCTTGTGCTTAGGTGCTTGGTGGTTGAGCTTGGGGCACTCGGACTTTATATGTCCAAACCTGTTACACTCATAACACCTAATATTAGAACTTTTAGGCTTACCTTGGTTGGGTCGAGTTGTGGTTCGCTTTCGTCCCTTGGCTATCCTTCGAGCTAGGTTCATTAGTTTGGCAGTCAATTTCGGGTCAACTTCTTCTTCGGACTCATCTTCCTCCTCGGGTGGTGGTGGCTTGCTTGCGATTTTCTTCTTCTTTGAACCTGCAAACAAGGCTATACCCCTCTCAGGTTCCGAGTTGGACTGCTCATGTAATTCAAAATCCGAAAAGAGTTCATCTAATCTAAGTTTAGAAAGGTCCTTGGAGACCTTATAGGCATCAACCATGGATGCCCATAAGGTAGTCCTCGGAAAAGAGTTTAGGACATACCTAATAAGGTCGCGGTTTTCGACCTTTTGCCCGATTGCGTGTAGGTTGTTGACTATGTCTTGGACACGGGCGTGGAGTTGCGTCGCGGACTCGTGTTCCTGCATTTTTAGTGTGTACAATTTATTGAATAACAAATCACGTTTGCAAACCTTAGCTTGATCCGATCCTTCGTGTAACTCGATTAGCTTTGTCCAAAGATCCTTTGCGCTTATGAAGGGGCCGACGCGATTTAGCTCCTCCTTGGACAAGCCGCATTGGAGGATTTGTGTTGCCTTGGCATCGACTTCGACTTGTCGTTTTGTTGCAACGGTCCATTGATCATAATCCAAGGAGTCACCCACTTCATTAGTCGGAAGTGTGAAACCTGTTTGGATTATGATCCACATCTCGATTTAGGTTTTGAGAAATCATTCCATCCGACCTTTCCAGTAACGGAAATCATCTCCGTTGTAAAACGGAGGTCGGACGGTGCTAAAACCCTCGAGATGGGCCATTAGAACAAAAAACAAGGAGACTAAAAAAGAAGACCAAGCAACGACAAAAACACACGAAAGTACCAAGACTTGCGTCTTGGATTAGTAGTGTGGGAAATAAAAACAAACAAACGAAAAATAGAAAGTTAAGCAAAGAAATAAGAAACTAAATAAAAAGTAAGTACTCACAACCTTCGATGTCCCCGAAAGGCTACTAAACATCGATTTTTGAGGATGAAAACAACTTGTTATGGGGGTAAACCCCAGTAAGAAGTGTAGATCTCTGCGAGGGCTTCGATTTGGTAGGTAGACCGTGTCGTGGGTCAACTTGTACAAAAAGTTATGCCCGTTTGACCGTCGGCTACTCCAAAAGCGAATACTTGCAAAACAAAATCAAACGAAGAGTACCAAGACTTCGTCTTGGATTAGTAGTGCGGGAGAAAAATTTAAACGAACGAAAAACAAATCTGTAAAAAATATGTTAGATTGGTGGTTTCACGAATCTAAGCGCCTCGATACGATTGTTGGATCGATGCGGTTCGCTAGAGGGGGGGGTGAATAGCGAAAAACCTTTTCTTTTTCTTTCGTTAAAACTCGAGAGATAATTAATTAATTGCAGCGGAAATGTAAAAAAAAAAAAGACAATCAACACAAGGGTTTTACTTGGTTCGTAGCCGAAGGCTACTACTCCAAGGCCCTAGTGGTCCTTGACCACGTACGGAGGGCAAAAGCACTAAAGGAACTCCTCCTCGTTAGAAGTAGGAGTTAATCGATACAAGAAGGAACCACAAAAACTTGAGGTAGAGGGACACTCCCCCTCTCCTCGTGATAATTATAAAAGCTCGGAAATGTAAATGACAAGAAAAACTAATACCGACGCA
This sequence comes from Wurfbainia villosa, assembly GCA_025175895.1. Taxonomy (NCBI): domain Eukaryota; kingdom Viridiplantae; phylum Streptophyta; class Magnoliopsida; order Zingiberales; family Zingiberaceae; genus Wurfbainia; species Wurfbainia villosa. The sequence continues at coordinate 26,709,696 of CM045992.1, read as the reverse complement.
TACAAGAATAATAAAAGTTAAACCTAGACGCGTCGGAATGGAAGGACTTCGTTGTCGGAGAGTTGCAGCAGAATCTGAGACTTTTGGAGGCTTAGAATTGTTGATGAAACCCTAGGTTTGGCCCTCCTTTTATAGCCTTTGAGCCCCTTTTCGAGAGGAACCCTAGCCAATCAAATTTGAGCACATCTTCCCTTGAAATTTGGTGATAATCCTTGACTCCTCGAATCTGATCATTGACCATCAGTTGACTGATGGCCATCATCAGTCGACTGATGGCAGCATAAATCGATTGATGACCTTCGGAAGTCGACTGATACACGGCAGTCGAGTCCTCCAAGCTGGCAGTCGACTGATGCTTGCTGCAAGTCAAAGTTAGCTCAACAAAAACATAATTCCGACGGTCTTCGACCGTCCGATCTCGACCTAGACCACCTATGAGATGTCTTGGGTCGGATCTACGCTTAAGATCATCCCCGTAAAGAGGATACGACCTCACTTACGCTCACACACACGAGCTTACCTCGAAACTTACGTGTTGCTTTTGCTTCCGGCCTTCCACTCGATTCCATCGGCTCCCTCCGAAATCACTCGAGTGTCGCCCAACCACCGCGGCTTCCTCCGGGTGTCGCTAGCCTTCAGCTCCAGCTATAGCAATCTTCTGTACACTCGATTCAGCTCGTGAGATAACGATATGAGCTTAACTTTGTATCGTTTGCTATAATCAAAACTCAGGTTCGACTTAGGTGCCTGCTGCACCAACAGATCCCACAGTACAACAAACATGAAGAACAATTCCATTTTGAAACAAGACACATGTTGACACAAGTACAAAACTACCTTATAGACAATCTGTGGCATATTCCTAGCACACCAGGAGCAACCAAGCAAAAGGTGGTTGTTATAAAAGCCCTGATACAACATTTCCACCACACAACAAACATAGCAAAAGTAAAACATGGTGGTCAAGAAAATATTTATTACACCATTCTAACAGGATCACAAGTAGGAGTCTACGCCACCCAACCTGAAGCAGCTCTGGCTGCTGTTGGAAGTAAAATCCAAGTCACTTAAAGAGAATTTAAAGACCTCAGAGAAGCATTAACAACTATCAGGACAAAGGCAGACCCAAATTATATTGTTATTAACAAGTCCTTTGTACATTATATCATCGTTATTAAAGCCATGTACGACTAAATATTCTCTGTGTTTCTGAGAACTTATTGAGTGAAACTATGCACCTCTTCTCTTGATCTTCTTGGATCCTTCAGTCCTTTTCCTTCCCCTAGGAAGGTAACTATTGCCATTAGCCTAGTAAGACCTATGAAGATAGAGGCAATGGATAAAACCTCTAAAAGTCGGGGCACGGTAGTATGGCACCAGGTGAGGCTCACTAGGAAGAAGAGATCAAGACAAGAAGCAAAGTCTCTCTCTCTCTACGTTCCCAGAAACATTTATTAACTAAGTTTTTACTTCTCAAATTCTCCGCTTTCTGTATGCATTTTTCTTGTTTATGTACTACTGTAGCAAAACACTATAGCAAAGCACTGTAGCAAAATACTGTAGAAAAACACTGTAGCACCCGAACACTGTAGCTAACAAAAAAAAACCCTAAAAGTTGTATGTCCAAAATTTGGTATTAAGACCTAGGACCTTGAAAAAGACCTTGAAAAATTTATGCAGTCTCTAGCTAAATTTGATTATCTAGATTTATATATCCCTCTGCCGCGAACTACAAAAACATTAGACAAAAGACAACATAGCTGCTATATACACGCTAAGGACTCCACTCACTCCTTGCATTCTGATAACCCACACCTGAACTCCATAACAGATATACTACTAGGATAGAGTTTTTCATCTGAAACTAAGTTTAGAGATATACATCACATCCTAGAAACTGTACTTATAAATCAAAGACAACAATAGATCCATCTTAATGAAATAAAACAAAACATAATATATTTAAAGAATTCACAAGAAAGTCTTAACTCTAAAGTTGCTCAAGTAAATTTTATTAATCTACCAAAGAGAAGTGACATAATAAACCTTACAAGAATAATTAGAGAAAACCAACTACATACTTTTGAAATCCAACATAAAGATATTTTAGCAGAAGTAAAAAGTTTCTTGCTAACAATAGAAGCAGAATTCAAGATTCTACAAGAACAAATAAATGCACTACTCATTAAATTAACCAGCATATTTTTGACAATACCCATTATGACGAAGCCTTATACTATGTACAAAAATATACAAAAACTAAGGAAGACGGTTATTATTCCTCTACAGAGCTAACAGGAAAAAGTGATCAAGTTCAGGTACAACAAAATAATACTATAATAGCCTTATTAACATCCCTACATTTTAGGTTAACCAAACTGGAAGGAAAATTATTTGATTTAGAACAAAAGTTGTCTAAAGTGCCAATAGAAGATAACTAGAAAGCAGCTCTGGAAAATATAAACATAGGTTTGGGGAAACGATCTATGGGAAAAATCATAAGACATCGTCCTACTACATATACATTTTTAACATATAAACCTGAAGAGTCAAAATGAGTTAAACAAGGACAGAAAGTTTTACTGGAACATCTAGAACACTGAGTGGAAGAAGATCAGTCTCTAGTACTTCTTGGCTGGACAACATACGGATACATCCTAGTCTAAGCCAAACATTAGAAGAAGTAATAAACATAGATCGAGACTTAGAAATATTTTCTAATGAACAATTAAACATGCTACAACCGCGACTCCTATACGGGAGTAATAGATTTTCATATTTTACATCAGCAACTTCTATATATAGACAATGAAGAACGGAAGCTTTACATCTCCCAGATGGTGAGGAACAACATTTAGATTTAATAACTAACCAGTCAGCAAGACAATTAGCAACCTTGAAACACCACTATATACATATAGGCTTAATAGTCTTTGGATTAAGAGGAATGACAAGACAAAAAATAGGAGGAAAGGTCCTTATAGTCTTATATAACTCTAGATTCTCAGATAAAGAAAAAGCCATTATTGGCTTAGCCGAAGTAGGCATGAAAGATAATTTAGGAATAACTTAAATTTGTCCTAATTTCAACATGACTATTAAAGACTTTACTAAACATATTAAAATAGTGATAAAGGCGAAAGGATATGGAAATCTTCAAGGAAAGAATATTCAACTCGAAATGATATTTTTGGGAAAACCTATGAATCTTATACACAATAATTTTAAAATTCAAATAGATGGAATAATAGAGACTCTTAGTACAAGGGGAATTCAATTTCAAAGTCCCAGATAGTATAGTTCACAACAACTAGCCAAACTAGAATGGACAATTAACTTAGAAGAGGAACAACCAACTCTTCTACAACCTACAGAATCATTATTGTATAAAGATAGGAATGTTGGATCGAGTGGATCGCTAGAAGGGGGGGTGAATAGCGATAGAAAACTTTTCTTCGTTTCGTTCGAGTAGACAATTAAACGCAGCGGAAGATAAATGCAAAATAAATGAGACAAGAGAATTTTACTTGGTTCGTAGCCTTCGGCTACTACTCTAAGGCCCTAGTAGTCCTTGACCACGCACGAAGGGCAAAACACTAAACGAACTCCTCCTCGTTGGAGATAGGAGTTGAACGAATACAAAAAGTCACAAAGTTTAAGGTAGAGGGGCACTCCCCCTCTCCTCGTTACGATAAAAACTCCGAGACAATTAAAGACAATTAATAAGAACAATACAAACTGAAATGAAGCTTTATACCGACGAAAAAGAATAAACAAATAAGCGTAAGGCGTCGGAGAGGTAACACTTTGTTGTCGGAAAGTTGTAGCTTGCGGAGGCTTTTTGGATGCTTAGAATTGATGATGAAACCCTAGGAGATGTTGTTTTCCGACACCGCGGCGTGTGTGTGTTCGATCATGTTTCGTAAACATGAGCACAGCGGAAGCAATAAAAATAATAAATCTACATTTATTACAACACACACATCACACGCATGCATAGTACAACATGTGTAGACATAACCGTAAATTTAAATTTGCAATAAAAGGAAATTTAACTACGTTATACCTTTCGTATGACGTGTAGCGGGAACGACATCAACCGGAACGATCCTCGCTAGAATCGTCTCTATCCGTATCCACGCCGAGTTCCTCAGGATGACTTCGCTAAGCCACGAGCTTTGTCTTCGTACGGGTTACTAGCCTCGTGTTGAAGACGACGTGATCGAGAGATAATCACGATCCGAATCCAAATTCGGATCCAAAAATGAGTCCTCAAAACTCACTTCTCCGGAGAGGTATTCGTCAACCGATTGACAAATCCTTCGTCCTCCACCTCAGAGGATTACCGGAGATCGAATACCCGGTAAGTTAGCCGCTGTCAGAGCTCTAACCATCGTCCAAACGACGCTCCGACGAGAGGAGAAAAAGCTGTCCAGAAAACTGGACAGCTTTGGTTGAGGAGTAGGCGCCGGCCAAAACAAGGAAGCCAAGTGCTCACCTTTTCACTGAAGCCTAGGAAGATAACCGGAGGGTCGCCGGAGGATCACCGGCTGAAGCTTGGACGTCGGCAAGGACTTGGACGGCGGCACAAAAGCTGGGCGGCGGCACAAGGGGTTTGGGCGCCGAAATCTCCAAGGATGAGGTGGGCGGCAACCTTAGGGCAAGGGTTTTGGATTAGGGCTTAATTATCCCTTAAGCCCTCTTTTATAGAGAACTAATTCTCTTAATGGTTATTGGATCATAACCATTAGGCCCATTAACCCGCTCCATTAAGATAAGTTAAAATAAACCAAACCATGATGGTTTATTTTAAGTTAAAACGAACCGAACCAACTTTTGGTTCATTCGTTTAAAATAAACCAAACCCTTTGGTTTATTCTCCTCCATTGGATTAGAACCAAACCATTTTGGTTCATCCATTACGTCTTCATAAGACTCGGCCCATCCACGCTTCCATTGCGACTGAAACGATTTCATGCTCGCTTTATGTTTGGTCCAACCAAACCTAGTTTCTCTCGGTCTGAGAATCCCATTCTCAAGCTCGTTTTAAATCCTTTGGATTACGCTCGTTGTCCGTGTGACTAAATAGGTTCTCGGTTTATGTTGTCCATCTATAATTAACCATTAATTATAGAATGATCATGAGTGGCACCTAGTAGTACATCATGATCCCCAATTAACCGAAAAGATCAACGGTTGATCCAGAACTATTTCTGAAACCCTTCAGCAGCTCGAATGATTCGTGCCCCATTCCCTTCACTCATCTTATACCCACTTGGTTCAGGACATGGTCTATAGTGTCAGTCCCCACTAAGCTGACTACGTCACACCTAGCCCAAGTATCATTTCCTCGTCCTAAGGATTCTAGTTACTGCACATGTATTGAAGAGTACCTTACTCTAAACATGTAATGCTTTGGCCAAAGACTTTAGTAACAATCCGACGAGAGGCCATGGGTATACATCTCCTCGCAAGGAGTGGTGAATCCTTTATAGGCTATTCAAACACCTTCGATCACTTTGACTTATACCCAATCATCACGGGTCCACATCTCCTTAGAGATGCTTGCTTAAGATGTCAAAGCATAAGTCTCCATGATCAAGATGACTTGAATACCGCAAGTCAAAGGAACATCGCACTTAAGCTACAGTAAGAACTTCATTGACATATCTATATATGCAGAGAACCATATGAAATCTTACGGCTGGTCATTCCAATGAACTAGTTACCATAACTAGCATCCACGATCAACTCCGGACATCACAATGTCTCCAGCCAGTGAGAATCAGCTACTTGGATACACCAAGGAGTATACCTCGTGCTAGTCTCGACAGAATTGATGGTGTCCAAATTCATCAATTCATCGACTAGGGATAATTCCGATACATCACAATTACACATGTAGAGATACTCACTAGTTGTGATCCAATAACAAATTCTCTCATACTGTGAATCGCATCGTGGACATTCAGTAAATGAGTTTAAGATCCAATCAAATACATGAAACATGTATACTCAAATAGTGAATCTTCATTTATCATATAAATGGTTCATACATAAGGCGATTGCCTTAGGACATCTCTCATATATTACTAACAGACTCCCACTTGGCCTAATGCCAATCACTACGGTATCCAATACCATAAGCACTAACATGACCCTCAAACTTACTTTGAGGTAATGCTTTAGTCAAAGGATCCGCTAAGTTCCTTTCAGTGGAAATTTTCTTGATTTGTATTTCGTTCCTACTGATGATCTCTCTGATAAGATGATAGCGGTGAAGCACATGTTTGGATCATTGATGAGACCACATCAAGTTCATAGATGAACTTCTTGATCCAAACCGCTTCCTTTGCTGCTTCCAAAGCTGCAACGTATTCTTCCTTAGTGGCAGAATCTTCTATAGTGTCAAGCTTGGAACCTTTCCAACTTATTGCGCCTCCATTCTAGGTGAATACATACCCAGACTAAGACATGGAATCATCCTTGTCTGTCTGGAGCTGGCATCCGTATACCCACGTATCACCATGTACCCTTCTCCATATATTAGGAACACATCCTTAGTTCTTCTTAAGTACTTAAGGATCATCTTAACAGCCACCCAATGATCCATTCCTGGATCAGACTGGTATCTGCTCGTGACACTCAGAGCATACGATACATCGGGCCTCGTACAAAACATAGCATACATGATAGATCCTATTGCGGATGCATAGGGAATCTTACTCATGCAAATCTTCTCGTCTTCTGTGCACGGACACATAGACTTCGAAAGGTGTACCCCATGCCTGATGGGTAGGAAACCTTTCTTGGATTTCGACATGCTAAACCTCTTTAGCACTCATTCTATATATGTAGACTGTGAAAGACCAAGCAACCGTTTTGATCTATCTCTATAGATCTTAATCCCGAGTATTTAGGTTGCTTCTCCCAGGTCTTTCATGGAGAATGTCTTGGATAACCAAACCTTAACTGACTGTAAGATTGAAACATCGTTTCCTATAAATAATATGTCATCAACATATAATACTAGGAACACGACTGCACTCCCACTAAACTTATTGTACACACAAGGTTCGTCTGGATTTTGTGAGAAATCAAACTTTTTGATGGTCTCATCAAAACGGATATTCCAGCTCCAGGATGCTTGCTTCAATCCATAAATGGACCGTCGCAATTTGCATACCTTGGTTTTATCAACCGATGTGAAACCCTCAGGCTGTATTATATACACGTCCTCGAGCAGGTTTCCATTAAGGAAAGCTATTTTCACATCCATCTGCCATATCTCATAATCATAATGAGCCGCTATGGCCAGGAGCATCCGAATGGATTTAAGCATAGCTACAGGCGAATAGGTTTCATCATAATCAAAACCTTATTTTTGACGATATCCTTTCGCCACCAATCTAGCCTTATAGGTAATCACATTACCATCCATATCGGTTTTCTTCTTGAAAACCCACTTGCACCCTATAGGATTTATGCCTTCAGGTGGGTCAACCAAGTTCCAAACTTGGTTTTCGTACATGGAATCCATTTCTGACTTCATGGCACCAAGCCACTTATCCCTTTCTGAACTTGTCAGCACTTCTTCATAACTGGTAGGCTCCTCATCATCAATGAGTAACACGTCGTTCGATTCACTTACGAGAAATCCATATCTCTCGGGAATATTGCGTGTTCTACGGATCTATGAAGATGTGGTGTTACAATAGTCAGTAGGATTGCTCATCACTATGAGTTATCATTTGTTGTGCTTCACCAGGTATCTCATCAATGTCTATTTGAGTCTCTCGAGCCTCCTCAAGCTCGACGACACTCCCACTATTTTCTTGCAAGAGAAACTCTTTCTCTAGAAACACAGCATGCCTTGAAACAAACACCTTTTGTTCCATAGGATGATAGAATTAGTAACCCCTTGTTTCCTTAGGGTATCCAATAAATAGACATTTATCAGACTTAGCATCCAATTTGTCTGATACAGTCCGCTTCACATAAGCAGGACAACCCCATATCTTCAAGTAAGATACATGAGGTTTCTTACTATTCCATATCTCATATGGAGTAGTTGAGACTACCTTGGTAGGCATTACATTTAACAAGTAAGCGGTTATGCGAAGTGCATAACCCCAAAAGGACTTGGGAAGAGTCGCATGATTCATTATTGACCTGACCATGTCCAACAAGGTCCGGTTACGCCTCTCAGATACACCATTATGCTATGGTGTATAGGGCAGAGTCCATTGAGACAATATGCCATTGTCTCTTAGATAATCAAGAAACTCTTGACTTAAGTATTCACCACCTCGATCCGATCGAAGTATTTTAATACTCTTGTCATGTTGTTTATCTACTTCATTTCTGAATTCTTTTAACCTTTCAAAGGCTTCAGACTTGTGTTTCATCAAGAACACATACCCAAACCGTGAGTGATCATCGGTGAAGGTAATGAAGTAGCTATAGCCTCCTAAAGCTTGAGTTGACATAGGTCCACATACATCAGTATGTATTAGACCTAGTAACTCTCCCACTCGTTTACCTTTTCCTGTAAAAGGTAACTTAGTCATCTTGCCTTTTAAGCATGATTCGCATGTATCTTATGAATCCAATTCAAACGATTCCAGAATTCCACGTCAGTGTAATTCGGACATGCGTTTCTTGCTTACATGGCCAAGACGACAATACCACATGTAGGAGTCTATTTGATTATCCTTTCGAGCACGCTTGTTGCTCGCTTCGATATTGCAAATGTCACTGGATACGTCCAACGTATAAACACCATTGCTTAAAGTTCCAGTCCCATAAAGAACCCAATTCAAAGTTATGTAACAACAATTATTACTAAACGTCAAATGGAAACATTTCTATTTAAACAAGAAATAGAAATGATGTTCTTTATCAACGAAGGAATATAAAAGCAATTGTCCAGTTCTAAGACAAGTCCTACAGGGAGTTTCAATAAATACGTTCCGATGGCGAGTGCAGCAACCTTTGCTCCATTCCCAACACATAAATTTGACTCTCCCTTGATGAGTCTTCTTCTATTCCTTAGCTCATGTATGTCATTACATATATGTGAGCCACACCCAGTATCTAATACCCAAGTGTCTAAGGAAATAGAATGACAATCAATAAAGAAGATTTCTGAAGAAGATGGGGCATCCGATGCCTTATCCTTCTTCACGGACTCAAGATAAATCTTGCAATTTCTTCGCCAATGGCCCTCCTTGCCATAATGATGGCAAGTGCCCTTTTGAGCTGGTTCTGCCTTTTTAGCCTTTTTCTTCTTCCCCTTCTGTTGTTCCTTTGACTCCCTCTTAGTACCTTTCTTTGAGTAATCAACTAACAACACCGTCCCCTACTCATGCTTCTTAGAAGGCTCCACAATCTTCAGCATGTTGAGCAGTACCACAGATGAACCTCCTTGCATCTCAGAGGTGAAGAGGAGCTTGGAGACTTCGAACCTTTCGAATCTCACTTGCTCATCAACCAACTCACAAAGATGAAGGACTACGATATGAGCATCCATATGCTCATGCTGCTTTCGTAGCTTGGGTTCCATCGCGGCTAGCATGATGCAACTCATTTGTTCAGAATCACTCACATGTTTCTGATAGGCCAACAATTGATCCAGAGTTGCATCGTCACTAGGACGGGCGGGAAGAGGCGCTTCGAGGACATTTGCAAGCTTTTCCACCTTGAGAACAATTCTCAAGTTTCTAAGCCAGTCCAAGAAGTTCGGCCCAGTCAATTTATTCGAATCCAAAATGGAACGAAAATTTAAAGACATCATGATCATTCTTAGAAATACAAAATGAGCATATATGAGAAAGATGATTTTAAAATGCATCAATATACATTTATAAATCCCATTCATTTTTCGAATTTCAAAAACCCCAAAATCACTTCGGGAGATCGTAGGTCCATCTCCGAATGGGCTGATATCCATCATAGATATGAACAACCTTGGAGATAGTCCAACAAGTCATTCATAACTACGATGGTAGGTATCAACTATACCGATTGCATATCACGTATATGCAACTATCACAATGTGCTATCAACTAATTGAATGTTCACACATACATCGGGTTGTTAACACATTAACAAGTATGCATCATATGCATAGCACCCAACTTCACCTCCCTTTACATCGACCTTGGAGAGAGTCCAACAAGCCGATGCTCCAAATTAAAGCCAGCCCATTAATCAAGACATAGTTTTAATATGGTTAGAGCGCATTCAACCAATTAGCCCAGCTTGGAGAGAGTCCAACAACCAAAGCTAACGATTGACCTCTGACTCTTACCATATTAGTATTAAACTATTCCATGGTTTGAACATGTTCAGGTTCGAGCCGGGCTTGGAGAGAGTCCAACAACCCAAACAAGAAACGGAACTCTGGTTCTAACCATATTAATGGAAGGTGTAGGCTTTAATATTGAGTAAGGGTTTTTATGTCACATCCTCTTTGCATGCAAATAACTCTTATCTACATAGCATGGCATACATGACATACATCTACATGTCACGACACACATGGCATAATGATATGCATCTAATGCAATTACATGACATACAATTATATCATGTACATAATTTCCTTATTTGTCATAATTATTTATGGAAATAAAAAATGTTTAAGATTTGATTCTCCAAATCAAATCATGATTAAATTAGGAAACAAATTTCCAAATCTAATCACATATTTTATTTATGGAAATAGTTGATTAAGGAAAATCAATTTAGGAAACCAATTTCCTAAATCATCAAAACTACTTATGGAAATAAAATATTTTAAGATTTGATTTCCCAAATCAAATCATGATTAAATTAGGAAACAAATTTCCAGAATCTAATCAAATATTTTATTTATCGAAAATATAAATTTTCATAAATACTTCCAACTTTCCAAAAGTGGAAGATTTCTATAAATACTTCTGGACTTTCCAAAATTTAAAAATTTCCATAAATACTTCTAAATTTCCAAATTTAGAAAATTTCGAGAAATAACATTATGACTATCGCAAAACCATTTTACGATTATGTCGAAACACAACCTGGGCTCTGATACCACTGTTGGGTTTCCGGCACCGCGGCGTGTGTGTGTTCGATCACGTTTCGTAAACATGAACACAGCGGAAGCAATAAAATAATAAATCTATATTTATTACAACACACACATCACACGCATGCATAGTACAATATGTGTAGACATAACCGTAAATTTAAATTTGCAATAAAAGGAAATTTAACTACGTTATACCTTTCGTATGACGTGTAGCGGGAACGGCATCAACCGGAACGATCCTCCCTAGAATCGTCTCTATCCGTATCCACGCCGAGTTCCTCGGGATGACTTCGCTAATCCACAAGCTTTGTCTTTGTACGGGTTACTAGCCTCGTGTTGAAGACGACGTGATCGAGAGATGATCACGATCCGAATCCAAATTCGGATCCTAAAATGACTCCTCAAAACTCACTTCTCCGGAGAGGTATTCGTCAACCGATTGACGAATCCTTCGTCCTCCACCTCATAGGATTACCGGAGATCGAATCCCCGGTAAGTTAGCCGCTGTTGGAGCTCTAACCGTCGTCCAAACGACGCTCCGACGAGAGGAGAACAAGCTGTCCAGAAAACTAGACAGCTTTGGTGGAGGAGTAGGCGCCGGCCAAAACAAGGAAGCCAAGTGCTCACCTTTTCACCGAAGCCTAGGAAGATCACCGGAGGGTCGCCGGAGGATCACCGGCTGAAGCTTGGAGGCCGGCAAGGACTTGGACGGCGACACAAAAGCTGGGCGGCGGCACAAGGGGTTTGGGCGCCGAAATCTCCAAGGATGAGGTGGGCGGCAACCATAGGGCAAGGGTTTTGGATTAGGGATTAATTATCCCTTAAGCCCTCTTTTATAGAGAAATAATTCTCTTAATGGTTATTGGATCATAACCATTAGGCCCATTAACCCGCTCCATTAAGATAAGTTAAAATAAACCAAACCATGATGGTTTATTTTAAGTTAAAATGAACCGAACTAACTTTTGGTTCATTCGTTTAAAATAAACCAAACCCTTTGGTTTATTCTCCTCCATTGGATTAGAACCAAACCATTTTGGTTCATCCATTACATCTTCATAAGACTCGGCCCATCCACGCTTCCATTGCTATTGAAACGATTTCATGCTTGCTTTATGTTTGGTCCAACCAAACCTAGTTTCTCTCGGTCTGAGAATCCCATTCTCAAGCTTGTTTTAAATCCTTTGGATTACGCTCGTTGTGCGTGTGACCAAATAGGTTCTCGGTTTATGTTGGCCGTCTATAATTAACCATTAATTATAGAACGATCATGAGTGGCACCTAGTAGTACATCATGATCCCCAATTAATTGAAAAGATCAACGGTTGATCTAGAACTATTTCTGAAATCCTTCAACAGCTCGAATGATTCGTGCCCCTTTCCCTTCACTCATCTTATACCCACTTGGTTCAGGACATGGTCTATAGTGTCAATCCCCACTAGGCTGAAAACGTCACACCTAGCCCAAGTATCATTTCCTCGTCCTACGGATTCTAGTTACTGCATATGTATCGAAGAGTACCTTACTCTAAACATGTAATGCTTTGGCCAAAGACTTTAGTAAAAATCCGACGAGAGGCCATGGGTATACATCTCCTCGCAAGGAGTGGTGAATCCTTTATAGGCTATTCAAACACCTTCGATCACTTTGACTTATACCCAATCATCCCGAGTCCACATCTCCTTAGAGATGCTTGCTTAAGATGTCAAAGCATAAGTCTCCATGATCAAGATGACTTGAATACCACAAGTCAAAGGAACATCACACTTAAGCTACAGTAAGAACTTCATTGACATATCTATATATGCAGAGAGTCATATGTGTAGGAATGTATACTTAAAAGTCTATTTTTTGTATGAACATCTTTATTTTGAAATAAGAATCACATGATCATTGTTTGCATATTTTTATGGTTATGCAATATTGTCTAATACCTTACATTGTAGATAACATGGTGTGTGGTGTCACACGGGAGATCATGTTATCGGCTCCTTGTAAAGTATAAGTAAAGGCTCACAACCGAGATGGCTTTGGACAAACCATCGGAATGGTTGTAGTGTGATTCGGTATTGGTTTGTCTTGACCATAGAATCACACTAGTACACTTTGTGTGTATTGAGCAGGACCGACACAGAGGTAATTCGATTTATTGCTGACTACATAATCGAATCGGACCTCAGATATTATTCAGTACATGCTCTTAATCCCGATATAATAACGAGCACATATACTTGGTACTCATCTCTTTGATTTACCAATGGGCGAGATTTATAGATTAAATCGATAGACTCGGTAAGTTGGGAGATGATATTATTTATATGGTGTGCCGTTGATTATAGGAGGAAACCGTGTCCTATAAATTAGGATGATGATGTCCCCTTGAGGAGCTCATAAGGTTCATCATGTAAACCCTGCAGGTGGACTTGGTCCGGCATGATGAAAAGGTTGAGTGGTACTACTCATGGAGTTAGATGTTGATTAATTAATGGTCAGTAAATTAATTAATCGACGGACATTCGAGATCTTAAACACGGGGAGAAAATGTACAAATAATATATGGAGCCCATATTATCATATGGGGGTTGGTGAGGTAGATCAATGATGGACCTTTAGTGGATTGGACCATCATTAGTGGATCGGACTTTATGTGGGCTTGATCCATGGGTGGCCAAGACCCAACTCCTCCTCATGGTCCCTAATGTAGCCTATTAACACCTCATGATGCTTAGATCCAATGGATAGAAACAAAACTCTAAGATCCATTGGTAGAGATTAAATCTCTAAGATCCGACGGTTGAGATTAAATCTCTAGATCCGACGGTTGAGATTAAATCCCTTGAACCAATGGTGGAGATTAAACCAAGACTTATTCCTAAACTCTATATAAGGGTGTCATAGGGTTGTTGGCGTGGAGAACACAATGGATGAGGGAATTAGGGTTTGCTTCCTTTGGTGGCTAGGAATCCTAGTTGGTTTAGGATTGGGTTTGGTGGCTAGGGTTTTGGAGCAAGGGTGGGCGGCAACTAATGGAGGTTGTTCTTCTTCTTCCTTGGGTTGGCCGGCCACTATGCTTCTCCTATCTACCTTAGCTTCAACTCATCCTATTCTTCATCCCCTCTTCCATGGCCGGATAAAAGGTAATTTAGGATTAGGGTTTGGGTGGCTAGGGTTTTGGAGCAAGGGTGGGCGGCAACTAATGGAGGTTGTTCTTCTTCTTCCTTGGGTTGGCCGGCCACTATGCTGCTCCTATCTTCCTTAGCTTCAACTCATCCTATTCTTCATCCCCTCTTCCATGGCCGGATAAAAGGTAAGTTAGGATTAGGGTTTGGGTGGCTAGGTTTTTGGGAGAAAAGGGTGGGCGGCAACTATAGGAGATGTTCTTCTTCTTCCTAAGGGTTGGCCGGCCACTATGGTTCTCCTCTTTACCTTGGCTTGAGCTCATCATAATCTTCTTTCTCACTTCCATGGCCGGCCACAAGGTGAGCTTGGATTAGGGTTTGGAAGCTTAGGGTTTAGGAGGTTTGGGTGGCACCAAATAAGGAAAGTTTCTTCCTTTCTCCTTCATGGTTTGGTGGCCGGTGACCATATCACCTCCTCCAGCCCTTAGACAGCATCCAAAGACCCCTTCTCCTTCTCCTTGGGTGGTGGAAACAAGACTAAGGGGTTTCCCTTGATGTCTTGGTCGGTTTCCACCATTATCTCCTTCTCCTTGTTGGCCGGCGGCAAGCATTTCTTTTGTTGCTTGTTGGTTGGCCATAGGAAGGAGATGAGCCTTGTTTCTATTCTTCCTCTTGCTTTGGATGAGCAAGGAAGGAAGATATGTGATCTAGGAGCTTCGACTTTTGGTAGAGCGTCGCCCACACGATGTCCGAAAGGAGGAAGGACATACATTAGAAGATCGAGAGGTATATCGATTCTCTAATTTTATATGTTACATGTTTGTATTTGTTTTTCATTTATAATCATGATATATTTCTGTGAATGGCTAAATAATACTTGGATCCCGAGTATAAACACAAAAACCGGCGATCCGGACATCGTCTATTCCGCGGCTACTCGTAGAATAGAGGTTGGTCGCTTGAACAACTTGTTTGTTCAAGTGACTTCTCTAAACGAATAGCACGACGATGACTTGGTTGCTTTGGCAATCCCTTTTGTCTAGGATTAAATTTTTAATCCGGGGACATCGAAGGGATCACCATGGTCAAGCAACCGAGGTAAAGGGGAAGTGAAGTTTCCCCTCACGGATCAACCCCTACAATTGGTATCAGAGCCAAGGTTTCCGGTTTCGTGTGTTTAGGATTCGGTTAATTTTTATGCACTTTTTCATATATTATATGTTCTGGATAATAGTAGGATATGCGTAGTTTAACTCTTTGGTTGCAGGCATAAGATCCGACTATTATGGCATGTGTGTGTATTGTTAGTTATAGCCCTAAGAACCAATCATGTGATGGTTGAATAGGGAACATTTTGTATCATATTCTATAAAGGCAAAGGATTGATTATTATATTTAAGACTTGCTTGTGCCAGCTAAATTAAATATAGTAATGCCCTAGAAAAGTAGGTTCTTATCTACAGCACATCAATTGGCAGAATTGATTATGAGAGGCTGTAGAGAACACTTTCTAAATGTTCCTAGTCAAGTATTAATATGCAAGGGCAATATTAATACATAAAGACTAGCATGTAGGTCAATTGATGACTTGATCTCACAAGTCATGGATATATGATATCAAGTTGACACATGGGTATATATTAGAGAATATATATCTTTGATGACCCGCCATGAGAAAGTTTCATGGATCGTTATATGAGTGTCATAAACTTTCTCATGTGACTATTGGTATGAATAGTCCTCGGACACGAAGTCACTACGGTTCCCTACATAAGGAGTTATGCACTTTGGTATCGTCAAACGTCACCCGTAACAGGGTGGACCATAAAGGCGATTACTGGGTATATAACAAATTATGCGGAGGGATGTGAGTGATGTAGATGGGATCTATCCCTCTCATATGACGAGAGTGATATCTGTGGGCCCCTTGATTGAGTAGAACTACTAAAACGCATGGCCATGCTCGAATGAGTCAATATGAGATATTGAGCTCATTTGTTTGAGTTAGTTTACTCAGGGATCAAGAAACACATAGATTGATCGAGGATGACACGGTCTATGCCTCATTGATCAATCTGATATCAAGGATAGAAGGACACGGTCATATATTATAGTAGTCACGGAAAGGTTAGTCGGATCTTGACTTATCTCATAACTTGGGTAGCAATGATGTATTGCTAGATGCCGCTCATTGCTTGTGTATCTAAAAGAGTTTAGGTCCACTGCCAACGCGTTATGAGAGCCTATAGTCACACAAAGAGCATGATAATTAGAGGAATTAGAGTATTCTAGTTTGACTAGAATAATTTGGGAATAAGCTTAAGTACAAAATGGTTTTTGGACTTTAAGCTTAATGAGAATTTTAGCTAATTGATTTAATGAGATTAATTCAATATGTTACCTTATTGATTTAATTCAATATGATAACATAAGCTTAATTGAATTAATAAGATTAATTCAATATGATAACATAAGCTTAATTGAATTAATAAGATTAATTCAACATGCATGAATGCCACATAAGCATGCCACATAAGCATACCACCTAAGCATCCACCTAAGCTAGATAAGGTGGAAGGAAACAAAATGGTTTTGTCTCCTTAAGTGGCCGGCCAAACAAGGAAGCCAAATCCCTTTTGGTGTCTCAATGCAATGGATTGCATTGAATGTGAAGGAGGTGGAAGGGTTTTTCCCACCCTATAAAAGGCTCCATGGGGTGGCCGGCCATATAGCAATTGTTGTTGTGGTTGTGGAGTGTGGTTGTTGGGAGCTTGAGGCTTGGAGAGAGCTTGAGAGCTTATTGTTGTGTGGCTTTTGTGAGTATAGCAAGAAGAGTAGTCTTCTTCTTCCCTTCTCTTTTCCCTAGCTTCCTCTCCTTTAGGGACTTCTCTAGCAAGAAGTAAAGGAGAGCTCCTCTAGTTTTCTTTTGTGAGACAAGAGCTTGCTCGTGTGGATACATATAGAGGCACGGACACTTGAACGTGCTAAAGATCCAACAACCAAAAGGAAAAGTGGGATTAACAAGGGCACGCAACAAAGGTAATCCTCTCCTATAAGATAGGTTTGGTTTAGAGAAATTTATTTTATACGAGTTTGCTTTCGCATGGATCACTTGGAAGGGATCCTATTTTCCGTTGCGCACATGCCATTTGGCATAAAGAATTCCCTACAAAGGGTATCGAGCCACTTATGAAGATCGTATAAAATAGGTTTTCTCTATTTTATATGTGATATAGAAGTAGGATAAATTTTATTATGAGTTGATAATTGCATTAGCAATTGTCAAACATAATAAAATATCCGATGTCTTTTAAAAGTTAAAATGACATGGTGCATGGTTGTGGCCTAGTCCCAAAAGGTTTGTGAATGTGTGTGTGTTGTAATTCTTAAATACGGCCTGCGAGTCGTGCCTTCCTCCTAAAATTCTTGTTGTAAAATTAGTTTTAGACTCGAATGTAACTCGAGTATTTCTCCTTTTGTAATGTACAAAACAAAGATGGAGGGTCCATTGGAAGATGAGGTTACAAGGAGGAAGTCAACACACAAGACAACCAAAAGGAAGCACTTGGGAGAAGATGCTATCCCTAGGTTGACCAATCAATCTTTTCATTGGCTTGAGAAGATTGTAGAATAAGGGCCATAACCATGACACGCTTAGTTTAATATGTATGTGATGCATGTTAGTTTAGCTTGTATGAGATGCATGATTAGTTTAGCTTATATGTGATGTATGCTAGTATGTATATGATACATGTTTATTTCTTAATAAGTCAAAAACGATATGCCTACCAAAGTTTGGTACTCACTACTTCCTCGATCATTTGTTATTTGGTTTGCCAAAGCAAAGCAATGCATTTTATCTTGGAAGAGTGCGAGTGGACAATCGTGATGTCCCGCTATCAAACTTGGTTAAGACTTAATTAAGTTTTCTTAATTAGTTAAGAAAGTAGAGGCATATATTAGCTTTGAACATAAGTTTTTAAATTAGTTTTGTGTGATTTCCGAACATCAGCTTTGTCTTAGAAGTGGTCGTTGCTTCGATATCCAAGAAGGCCTCTGTGCCTCGCCACAGCCTGGAAGCTGGTTTAGGAATAAACACTAAACTAATATAAAACTTAACCAAAGCTATTAAAGAGTTACATCAGATGTAATTGGCAAAAGATTGCCTACCTAATTATACTACGTCTTGGGCGATTAGCCAAAGCTAACTCAAGACGAATTATGATGTGGATCTTTATCCCATATAAATTTATAGCTAAATAGTAGCTATGAGAATTTAGTGGGAGCCTCATTTAATTAAAGGCCTAATTAAATGATTTAGGTATGATACTTAACTTTGCATTTTAATGTTGTAGATCACCATGACATCTAACACGACACACCCCCTGAACTTGCGATCTGTCCTTGAGAAGGACAAGCTTAATGGAGCGAACTTTCTTGACTGGTATAGGAACTTGAGGATTATCCTCAAGCAAGAACGCAAACTATATGTCCTAGAGCAGTCTACCCCTGAAACACCCGCCCATGCGGCCACTCGTGCTGAAAAGGATGCTTATAAGAAGCATCAAGATGACGCATTAGATGTGTCATGTCTTATGCTTGCCACCATGAACTCTGAGCTTCAGAAGCAACATGAGAACATGGATGCCTATGATATGGTTGAGCATTTGAAACAACTATATCAAGGACAAGCTAGGCACGAGCGTTTTGAAGTGTCTAAAGCTCTTTTTGCATGCAAGATGCAAGAAGGAACACCTGTAGGAACTCACGTACTCAAAATGATTGGGTACGTTGAGAACCTTGAAAGACTAGGTTTTCCACTGAGCCAAGAATTGGCAACTGATGTTATCCTGCAATCGTTGCCGGAAGCATATAATCAATTCGTCATGAATTTTAACATGAATGAAATTGATAAACCTTTGCCTGAGATTCTCAGCATGTTAAGAACTGCTGAACCAAATCTCAAAAAGAAAGTTAGTAACGTACTAATGGTCAAAAAGGGCAAAGGTAAGCGCAAAGGCAAGGGTAAGACCCAAGCCAAAGGCAAGGCCAATTCATCCACTTCAAAGGGTAAAGGTAAAGTACCTAAGGAAGGGGACTGCTTCCATTGCGGTGAGGGGACCTTTAGGCGGGCTATCAAAGTCTACCTTGAGGAAGTAAAGAATAAAAGAAGTGGGACTTCTGCCTCAGGTATACACGTTATAGAAGTTAATCTATCTATTTCTTCTACATGGGTATTAGATACCGGATGTGCATCTCACATTTGTACTAATGTGCAGGGACTGAGAAATAGTAGACAAATGGCAAAAGGCGAAGTGGACCTACGAGTAGGCAATGGCGCAAAAGTTGCTGCTGTAGCTGTAGGAACATATTCTTTGTCTTTGCCCACTGGGCTTATCTTAGAACTAGAGGAGTGCTTATATGTACCTGCATTGACAAAGAACATAATTTCTGTATCTTGTTTAGACAAGAAAAACTTTTCTTTTATAATAAAGGACAAATGTTGTTCCATTTATTTTAATGAAATGTTCTATTGTAATGCACCACTTATGAATGGTCTCTATGTTCTAGATTTAGAAAACCCAATATATAACGTAAATACCAAACGGTTCAAATCAAATGAATTGAACCAAACATATCTCTGGCACTGTCGCCTAGGTCACATAAATGAAAAACGCATATCCCAACTCCATAAAGATGGATTATTGGACTCATTTGATTTTGAATCATATGAGGTATGCGAATCTTGCCTTTTAGGAAAGATGACTAAAACTCCATTTAGTGGACATGGCGAGAGAGCGACGGACTTGTTAGGACTCATACATACTGATGTATGTGGGCCTTTCAATGTCGAAGGAGGCTATAAGTACTTTATTACTTTCGCGATGATATGAGTAGATTTGGCTACTTATATTTGATGAGACATAAGTCGAATCCTTTGAAAAGTTCAAAGCATTCAAGAATGAAGTACAAAACCAACTTGGTAAGCGATTAAGCTACTTGATCGATCGAGGTGGTGAATACCTTAGTCAAGAGTTTCGTGATCACTGGTGAGTGTGGGATAATATCCCAACTCACTCCCCTGGAACACCACAATGGAATGGTGTATCCGAGAGGAGAAATCGTACTCTATTAGATATGGTACGATCAATGATGAGCCGATCGATCTACCTACTTCCTTTGGGGACTAGCTCTAGAGACACCGCTTTCACACTTAATCGCGTCCATCAAAAGTCCGTAGAAAAGACACCATATACGATATGGATCGAAGAGTCCCAAAATGTCTTTTATAAAGATTTGGGGTTGTGAAGCTTATGTAAGGCGTCAAGTCTCGGATAAACTAGGACCCAAATCGGATAAGTGTTATTTTGTAGGATATCCCAAGGAAACTAAGGGATATTACTTTTACAATCCCACACTTGGCAAGGTGTTTGTTGCGAAATCTTTGTCTTTCTAGAAAGAGAATTTATTTCTAGAAAAACTAGTGGGAGTAAAATTCATCTTGAAGAAGTTCAAGATGACGATAACACTAAGGCTTCGATGGAAAATGAACAGGAACCACAAAGTGTTGTGGATAAGGAAATTGTTGCCCAAAGAGTTGTGGAACAAACACCTGTTCAAGTAGACCAACCTCTTCGTAGATCTGATAGGATCCGTCGTCAACCCGAGAGATATTCTTTTCTCTTGGTGACAGCGGTGATGTATTGCTTATCGATCTTGGCGAGCCTACATCCTATCAAGAAGCTATGATGAGCCAGATTGAGAAATGGCTAGAGGCCATGAGATCCGAAATGGAATCCATGTACACTAACCAAGTATGGACCTTGGTTGATCCACCTGAAGGGGTAAAATCCATTGGGTGTAAGTGGGTCTTTAAAGTAAAGACTGACATGGATGGTAATAAGCATACCTATAAAGGTAGATTGGTGGCTAAAGGATTCAAACAAATTCATGGTATTGACTATGATGAAACCTTTTCACCAGTTGCGATGCTTAAATGCATTCGGATCATACTTGCTATTGCAGCCTACCACGATTATGAGATCTGGCAGATGGATGTCAAAACCGCTTTTCTGAATGGAAAGCTACTCGAGGATGTGTACATGACACAGCCTGAGGGTTTTGAAGATCCAAAGTATCCTGGAAAGGTATGCAAACTGCAAAGGTCCATTTATGGACTAAAGCAAGCCTCTCATTTGGAATCTTCGATTCGATGATGCAATCAAGGAGTTTGGTTTCATCAAGAATGAAGATGAACCTTGTGTCTACAAGAGAAATAGTGGGAGCACAGCTTGTATTTCTTGTCTTGTATGTAGATGACATACTTCTCATCGGAAATGATATTCCCTCACTCCAAATGCTGTGAAGATATGGTTAGAGAATTGTTTCTCGATGAAAGACTTAGGTGAAGCTGCCTATATTCTAGGCATCAAGATCTATAGAGATAGATCTAAAAGATTACTTGGCCTAAGTCAGAGTACATACATTGATAAAGTGCTAGATCATTTTGCTATGCAAAATTCCAAGAAGGATTTACGCCTTTATCACATGGTGTGAGTCTTCAAGACTCAATGTCCTCTTCTAAGGAGAGAGATCGCATGGATAAGATCCCTTATGCATTTATAGGGTCTATCATCTACGCCATGCTTTGTACTCGTCCTGACGTCTCGTATGCTTTGAGCATGACGAGTAGATACCAGTCGGATCCAGGTGAAAGTCACTGGATAGCAGTCAAAAATATTCTTAAATACTTACGAAGAACGAAAGAATATTTCCTGATATTTGGAGGCAATGAGGAGCTAGCTGTAAAGGGTTACAGTGATGCAAGCTTCCAAACAGACAAGGATGACTATAGATCGCAATCGGGGTATGTGTTTTGCCTGAATGGTGGAGCTGTGAGCTGGAAGAGTTCAAAGCAGGACACAATTGCTGATTCTACAATGAAGAGTATATTGCTGCGTCGATGCAAAGAAGGAGGTTGTTTGGCTCCGCAAGTTCATCAGTGAACTTGGGGTAGTTCCTAGCATTACAGATCCAATAGACCTCTATTGTGACAACAATGGGGCTATTGCACAGGCTAAGGAACCTCGATCACATCAACGGACCAAACACATACTGCGGCGCTTCCATCTCATTCGAGAGATCATCGATAGAGGAGATGTGAGGATATGCAGAGTACCGACAGAAGCTAACATCGCAGATCCATTGACCAAGGCTTTGGCACAGAGGAAGCATGATGGTCACACTAGGTCACTAGGTATTAGATATCATAGTGATTGGTACTAGTGCTAGTGGGAGATTGTTAGTTATAGCCCTAAGAACCAATCATGTGATGGTTGAATAGGGAACATTTTGTATCATATTCTATAAAGGCAAAGGATTGATTATTATATTTAAGTCTTGCTTGTGCCAGCTAAATTAAATATAGTAATGCCCTAGAAAAGTAGGTTCTTATCTACAGCACATCAATTGGCAGAATTGATTATGAGAGGCTGTAGAGAACACTTTCTAAATGTTCCTAGTCAAGTATTAATATGCAAGGGCAATATTAATACATAAAGACTAGCATGTAGGTCAATTGATGACTTGATCTCACAAGTCATGGATATATGATATCAAGTTGACACATGGGTATATATTAGAGAATATATACTAAACTGACCCGCCATGAGAAAGTTTCATGGATCGTTATATGAGTGTCATAAACTTTCTCATGTGACTATTGGTATGAATAGTCCTCAGACCTGAAGTCACTACGGTTCCCTACATAAGGAGTTATGTACTTTGGTATCGTCAAATGTCACCCGTAACAGGGTGGACCATAAAGGTGATTACTGGGTATATAACAAATTATGCGGAGGGATGTGAGTGATGTAGATGGGATCTATCCCTCTCATATGACGAGAGTGATATCTGTGGGCCCCTTGATTGAGTAGAACTACTAAAACACATGGCCATGCTCGAATGAGTCAATATGAGATATTGAGCTCATTTGTTTGAGTTAGTTTACTCAGGGATCAAGAAACACATAGATTGATCGAGGATGACACGGTCTATGCCTCATTGATCAATCTGATATCAAGGATAGAAGGACACGGTCATATACTATAGTAGTCACGGAAAGGTTAGTCGGATCTTGACTTATCTCATAACTTGGGTAGCAATGATGTATTGCTAGATGCCGCTCATTGCTTGTGTATCTAAAAGAGTTTAGGTCCACTGCCAACGTTATGAGAGCCTATAGGGTCACACAAAGAGCATGATAATTAGAGGAATTAGAGTATTCTAGTTTGACTAGAATAATTTGGGAATAAGCTTAAGTACAAAATGGTTTTTGGACTTTAAGCTTAATGAGAATTTTAGCTAATTGATTTAATGAGATTAATTAAATATGTTACCTTATTGATTTAATTCAATATGATAACATAAGCTTAATTGAATTAATAAGATTAATTCAATATGATAACATAAGCTTAATTGAATTAATAAGATTAATTCAACATGCATGAATGCCACATAAGCATGCCACATAAGCATGCCACATAAGCATACCACCTAAGCATCCACCTAAGCTAGATAAGGTGGAAGGAAACAAAATGGTTTTGTCTCCTTAAGTGGCCGGCCAAACAAGGAAGCCAAATCCCTTTTGGTGTCTCAATGCAATGGATTGCATTGAATGTGAAGGAGGTGGAAGGGTTTTTCCCACCCTATAAAAGGCTCCATGGGGTGGCCGGCCATATAGCAATTGTTGTTGTGGTTGTGGAGTGTGGTTGTTGGGAGCTTGAGGCTTGGAGTGAGCTTGAGAGCTTATTGTTGTGTGGCTTTTGTGAGTATAGCAAGAAGAGTAGTCTTCTTCTTTCCTTCTCTTTTCCCTAGCTTCCTCTCCTTTAGGGACTTCTCTAGCAAGAAGTAAAGGAGAGCTCCTCTAGTTTTCTTTTGTGAGACAAGAGCTTGCTCGTGTGGATACATATAGAGGCACGGACACTTGAACGTGCTAAAGATCCAACAACCAAAAGGAAAAGCGGGATTAACAAGGGCACGCAACAAAGGTAATCCTCTCCTATAAGATAGGTTTGGTTTAGAGAAATTTATTTTATACGAGTTTGCTTTCGCATGGATCACTTGGAAGGGATCCTATTTTCCGTTGCGCACATGCCATTTGGCATAAAGAATTCCCTACATGTATGTGATTGTATGTGTGTAAATATTTATTTTGTTGAATCCTCGGGGTTGACGAGGCTAGTATTTAGTTTTTGTAAATTAAATACGGCATTGTTTAGCCGCTCTTTATTTTATTTTACTTTCGATCTAGATTTCATGTACACTCCCTCGTGGAGTATAGGATCGATGGATGTAAATTAAAATAGGATTTAGTCTCGGCTCGGATCTCCGGAGGGCTTGTACATGGCGTAGGAGGAGCGGACGAGATGGCGATGCGACGGGAGCCATATTGAAGACAAAGGCCATAATAGTTGGAAAATAATTTATTTTTCATATTTATTGCTTTTTGTTTGATATGCATGTCGTAGGAAAATTCCTCATTTTTAATTTACTAAGTGGGAGAGGGATATTTTAATTAATTCCCGCGGCCTCCATTACAATTTGACGTGTGATGCAACAAACTTGCGTGTTGGCTCTGAGTGCCTTCCTCCCTACGGATGAGTTTGTTTGCGGATCACTAGGTCAAATAATGGTTATAGGAAATTATCTAGGAGCGTGTGTACTTCCACAGCGGTAAGGCACATAATCCGAAATAATTCCCTTAGTATCGTGTAATGGTGTACACTTAGATGCAAATTAAAAGTATCCTCCCCATCGGAGTCACTGCTTTTATTTGTAGGGCCAAAGAGGAACCAACTATTAATTTTATTTGTCAAAAAGTAAGGTTGACAAGATAATAAAATTAATGGGTAAAACCTCCTCTTACAAATGTAGAATTCGTATACGTCCACACTACGTGGCATGCGATATTCTCGGTGTTTTGAGGTGTTGGTTGATATCAAAATTTTATTGTTTGAGGAATCAATAATTTTTTGAAATCTAAAGTAATGATCTATGTGATTCTTAGGATTTTCAAAATTTGACTTTCAGTCCACTTGTTGTGATACTAAAGGAAAATAAACATTATACCCAAATTATGTTGATTGGAAAGGAATCTAGATATTGTCTTATCTGCTAAGGAGTACAAGTATGCACTCTTCGAAGAGTATCCTCAAACCATGGTTGCTCAAAAAGATTTCTACTTCTAAGCCGAAAGGCAAGAAGAAGAAGAAACAAGGTGAAGCAAAGGTGGTGGGAGGATCTCATGGAAGAGTGAAGAAGCCGAAAGGCAAGTACTTCACTTAGAAGCAGGATGTACATTGGAAGAAGGACTGTCCCAGTTCGAAACAAAACAATGGTATATCCTTTGAACTAGTCGTTGAAACATGATTAGAGGTGTTATCTACCGACACCTGGTGTGTAGATACGAAAGCCACTAATCATGTCTGCAACACTTTGCAGGGGTTCCAGGAAACCCGATGACTAGCTAAAGGGGAGATTACCATTTACTTGGGCAATGCCACTGAGGTGGTGGCTATTGCAGTGGGAGAAGTTTTATTTATCTTTTGAGGAAAATAAAACTTTGGTTCTAGGAAAATTCCATTTATGTACCTTTATTTAGAAAGAATTGATTTCGGTTTCTAAATTATGGATGGATAATCTATTTCTTTTAATGACAAATTTGTTATAAAAGGAATAGGAACATTATCTATTCAGGTACATAGATAGGAAATTTATAGCTTGAACCAAAACCTCCCACTATGCAAATTGAAGTTAATAACTCATCTTCTAAATCCGATAAGAGAAAAGAACCTTCGAAGATGAACCAAACATATCTTTGGCATCTTATGCTTGGTCACATTAACCTAAGCAGGATTCAAAGGTTGATAGCTGATGGACTTTTGGGCTCATTAGTAGTGGAGAATCTCCCAACCTATGAATCTTGCTTGGAGGGTAAGATGACCAAGAGGCCTTTTTAAGGCCAAGGGGTATAGAGCCAAAGATGTGTTAGAAATGGTTCATTCTGATTTGTGATGTCCTATGACTATCTAGGCAAGAGGTAATCTTGAATATTTCGTCTCTTTTATAGATGATTATTCAAGATATGGATGACACTACGATCTGATCGTGGTGGTGACAACCTCTTGGGAGAGTTTAGGAACTACTTATCAGAGGTTGGGATTCAATCCCAATTGACTGCACCTGGCACACCCCAGAAGAACGGTGTAGCAAAGACTCTTATAGAGATGGTTAGATCGATGATGAGTTATTCTGACTTGTTTTGTAGTCCTAGAGATCAGAGGGTGATCGTTAACACGAATGCCAGATTTCTAGAGGAAGACTATGTGATAAGCCACAAGCCCAAGAGTAAAATTGTTCTGGAGGAGTTAAAAAGGGAAGTCACTTCTTTAGTACCACCGGTACAAGAGGATATACCACATGTCACAGAGGATACACAGGTGATACCTCATCGTAGTGGGAGGGTTGTGAGTCAGCCTGATAGATTCATGTTCTTGGGAGAATCTTCTGATTTGGTCCCTGGCGAACATGAACCTGATCCCTGGACATACGACAAGGCAATCCAAGATATAGATGCAACATCTTGGCAAAGTGCAATGAATACTGAGATTGAATCTATTTAGGTCTGGGAGCTCCTATGCAAAGCAGCTCATATGGATTATGAGATGTGGCAGATGGATGTCAAGACAGCTTTCCTTAATGGAAGTCTTGAGGAAACCATCTATATGAAGCAACCAGAGGCATTCATTGCTAAGGGCAAAGAGCATCTTGTGTGAAAACTTAATCGGCGTTCGATTACGTATTGCTAAGCTTCAAGATCTTTGAACATCGCTTTGATGAGGAAATCCAGTCTTATGGATTTATTCAAAGTCGGATGAGTCTTGTGTATACAAGAGATGTAATGAAGCGTAGTAGTATTTCTTGTACTATACGTAGATGACATTTTGGTGGTTGGCGACAACATCGAAATGTTATCGGACGTAAGGGTATGATTGTCCAAACAGTTTGATATGAAGGACTTGGGAGAAGTGGGACACATCCTTGGGATCAAGGTTATAAGGGATCGCAAGAAAAGGATGTTGTGCTTATCCCAAGCTTCATACATAGACACGATTATGGAGTGTTTTAGCATGAGAACTCAAGAAGGGTTTTCTACCTTTGGGCATGGAGTACCTCTATCTAAGGAAATGTGTCCTAGATCATCGAGGAGATAGAGGAGATGAAAGCGGTTCCTTATGCTTGTGATAGGAAGCCTCATGTATGCGATGCTCTGCGAGACGGATATACTGTTTTCAGTGGGCATGGTGGAATATCGAGTAATCAGAGACGAGGATATTGGGTGATAAAGCATATATTGTAGTGCACGAGAAGGACTAGGGATTATATGCTAGTTTCTGCAAGGCGGACCAAATTACTCACTGTGGGTTACCGATTCGACTTCCAATCTAATAGGGATAACGATAAGTCTACCTCGGGTTTTGTGTTTACTTTGGGAGGTGGAGCCATTGTATGGAGGAGTGTCAAGCAAAGTGTGTGGCGGACTCCACCATGGAAGGCGAGTATGTGGCGGCCTGAGGCGGCCAAAGAAGCTGTATGGCTCAGGAACTTCCTAATGGACTTGGATGTGATTCCTGGTTTGCGCAAAACTATCACAATTTATTGTGATAATAATGGTGCAGTTGCAAACTCGAAGGAAACACGAGCCCATAAGGCTAGTAAACACATAGAGCGCAAGTACCACCTGATACGAAAGGAGGTAGAAGTTGCTGTAGCCTAGATTGCATCAGAGGATGACCTGGTAGACTCTTTTCACTAAGGCCCTTCTAGCGAGAGTTTTGATAGGCATGTGGAGGGAAGGGGAATCAGATGTATGGCAGTGTGATGATAGCATAGTCTTTTAGTATAAGTGGGAGATTGTAGGGATGTATACTTAAAAGTCTATTTTTTGTATGAACATCTTTATTTTGAAATAAGAATCACATGATCATTGTTTGCATATTTTTATGGTTATGCAATATTGTCTAATACCTTACATTGTAGATAACATGGTGTGTGGTGTCACACGGGAGATCATGTTATCGGCTCCTTGTAAAGTATAAGTAAAGGCTCACAACCGAGATGGCTTTGGACAAACCATCGGAATGGTTGTAGTGTGATTTGGTATTGGTTTGTCTTGACCATAGAATCACACTAGTGCACTTTGTGTGTATTGAGCAGGACCGACACAGAGGTGATTCGATTTATTGCTGACTACATAATCGAATCGGACCTCAGATATTATTCAGTATATGCTCTTAATCCCGATATAATAACGGGCACATATACTTGGTACTCATCTCTTTGATTTACCAATGGGCGAGATTTATAGATTAAATCGATAGACTCGGTAAGTTGGGAGATGATATTATTTATATGGTGTGTCGTTGATTATAGGAGGAAACCGTGTCCTATAAATTAGGATGATGATGTCCCCTTGAGGAGCTCATAAGGTTCATCATGTAAACCCTGCAGGTGGACTTGGTCCGGCATGATGAAAAGGTTGAGTGGTACTACTCATGGAGTTAGATGTTGATTAATTAATGGTCAGTAAATTAATTAATCGACGGACATTCGAGATCTTAAACACGGGGAGAAAATGTACAAATAATATATGGAGCTCATATTACCATATGGGGGTTGGTGAGGTAGATCAATGATGGACCTTTAGTGGATTGGACCATCATTAGTGGATCGGACTTTATGTGGGCTTGATCCATGGGTGGCCAAGACCCAACTCCTCCTCATGGTCCCTAATGTAGCCTATTAACACCTCATGATGCTTAGATCCAATGGATAGAAACAAAACTCTAAGATCCATTGGTAGAGATTAAATCTCTAAGATCCGACGGTTGAGATTAAATCTCTAGATCCGACGGTTGAGATTAAATCCCTTGAACCAATGGTGGAGATTAAACCAAGACTTATCCCTAAACTCTATATAAGGGTGGCTTAGGGTTGTTGGCGTGGAGAACACAATGGATGAGGGAATTAGGGTTTGCTTCCTTTGGTGGCTAGGAATCCTAGTTGGTTTAGGATTGGGTTTGGTGGCTAGGGTTTTGGAGCAAGGGTGGGTGGCAACTAATGGAGGTTGTTCTTCTTCTTCCTTGGGTTGGCCGGCCACTATGCTGCTCCTATCTACCTTAGCTTCAACTCATCCTATTCTTCATCCCATCTTCCATGGCCGGATAAAAGGTAAGTTAGGATTAGGGTTTGGGTGGCTAGGGTTTTGGAGCAAGGGTGGGCGGCAACTAATGGAGGTTGTTCTTCTTCTTCCTTGGGTTGGCCGACCACTATGCTGCTCCTATCTACCTTAGCTTCAACTAATCCTATTCTTCATCCCCTCTTCCATGGCCGGATAAAAGGTAAGTTAGGATTAGGGTTTGGGTGGCTAGGTTTTTGGGAGAAAAGGGTGGGCGGCAACTATAGGAGATGTTCTTCTTCTTCCTAAGGGTTGGCCGGCCACTATGGTTCTCCTCTTTACCTTGGCTTGAGCTCATCCTAATCTTCTTTCTCACTTCCATGGCCGGCCACAAGGTGAGCTTGGATTAGGGTTTGGAAGCTTAGGGTTTAGGAGGTTTGGGTGGCACCAAATAAGGAAAGTTTCTTCCTTTCTCCTTCATGGTTTGGTGGCCGGTGCCCATATCACCTCCTCCAGCCCTTAGACAGCATCCAAAGACCCCTTCTCCTTCTCCTTGGGTGGTGGAAACAAGACTAAGGGGTTTCCCTTGATGTCTTGGTCGGTTTCCACCATTATCTCCTTCTCCTTGTTGGCCGGCGGCAAGCATTTCTTTTGTTGCTTGTTGGTTGGCCATCTGAAGAGATGAGCCTTGTTTCTATTCTTCCTCTTGCTTTGGATGAGCAAGAAAGGAAGATATGTGATCTAGGAGCTTCGACTTTTGGTAGAGCGTCGCCCACACGACGTCCGAAAGGAGGAAGGACATACATTAGAAGATCGAGAGGTATATCGATTCTCTAATTTTATATGTTACATGTTTGTATTTGTTTTTCATTTATAATCATGATATATTTCTGTGAATGGCTAAATAATACTTGGATCCCGAGTATAAACACAAAAACCGGCGATCCGGACATCGTCTATTCCACGGCTACTCGTAGAATAGAGGTTGGTCGCTTGAACAACTTGTTTGTTCAAGTGACCTCTCTAAACGAATAGCACGACGATGACTTGGTTGCTTTGGCAATCCCTTTTGTCTAGGATTAAATTTTTAATCCGAGGACATCGAAGGGATCACCATGGTCAAGCAACCGAGGTGAAGGGGAAGCGAAGTTTCCCCTCACGGATCAACCCCTACAATATGAAGTCTTACGGCTGGTCATTCCAATGAACTAGTTACCATAACTAGCATCCACGATCAACTCCGGACATCACAATGTCTCTAGCCAGTGAGAATCAGCTGCTTGGATACACCAAGGAGTATACCTCGTGCTAGTCTCGACAGAATTGATGGTGTCCAAATTCATCAATTCATCGACAAGGGATAATTCTGATACATCACAATTACACATGTAGAGATACTCACTAGTTGTGATCCAATCACAAATTCTCTCATGCTGTGAATCGCATCATGGACATTCAGTAAATGAGTTTAAGATCCAATCAAATACATGAAACATGTATACTCAAATAGTGAATCTTCATTTATCATATAAATGGTTCATACATAAGGCGATTGCCTTAGGACATCTCTCATATATTACTAACAGGAGAGTCCCTCCTTTTATAGCCCTTGAGCCCCTTTTCGAGAGGATCTTCAACCAATAGAAATTAGGCACATGGCTCCTTGAAAAATGGTGATAAAGCTTGACTCCACGAGGCTGATCCTTGACCATGAGTCGACTGATGGCCATCATCATTCAACTGATGGCAGCATCAGTTGAATGTTGACCGTAGGCAGTCGACTGATCAACGACAGTCGAGTCCTCAAAGCTGGCAGTCGACTGATGCTAGTTGCAAGGCAAAGTTAGCTTGACAAAAACATTATTTCGATGGCCTCCAACTGTTCGATCTCGACCTAGACCACCTATAGGATGTCTTTGGTCAGATCTACGCTTAAGATCATCCCCGTAAAGAGGATACGACCTCACTTACTCTCGCACACACACACGAGCTTACTTTAATATTTACTATGTCGCTTTCTCTTCCGGATTTCCACTCGATTCCTTCGGCTCCCTCCGAAATCACTAGAGTGTCGCCCGACCACCGCGGCTTCCTCCGGGCGTCGCTAGCTTTCAGTTCCAGTGTTGGCACTTTTCTGTACACTCGATTTAGCTCGTGAGAAAACAATATGAGATTAACTTTGTATCGTTAGCTATAATCAAAACTCAGGTTCGACTTAGGGGCCTACTGCACCAACAATCTCCCCCTTTTTGATATATGGCAAACCCACATACAAAGTTACGAAAATGGCATGCATAAAGAATAATAATGTGTATGAGAAACATTAATAATAAAGATTAAGTAGGATTAGTAAGGATTTTATTCAAGTACTCCCCTTGCAAAAATCTCCGCCTTGACCGAGGGTGAGTCTTGAAAGAAGACCTTAATCCTCACCCTTGAGGGTTGCTATTTAGGAAAAGTTTAAGTAATTAACATTACTTAAAGTTGGCCTTAGTAAAACATTTAAGTTAAGAGGACTTCTTAACTTGGCCCTTTCTCCCCCTTTAAGTAAAACATTAACGTTTGGCCATACTGTTTAAAAATAAGTTTAAGTTAAGAATTCTCTTAACTTGAACTTTACTTTCTTTTTGTTAACAAAAACAAGTTAACTTAAAGTTAAGTAAACATTTACTTAACCTTTGGCCATGTGAATAAATATAAAGTGAGTTGGCCTTTACTTCCTTTTTGTTAACAAAAACAAGTTAAAAGTGAGTTGGCCTTTACTTCCTTTTTGTTAACAAAAAAAAGTTAAGTAACATTTGGCCATGTGAATAAATATGAAGTGAGTTAAGTTATCAAAAATTTTGATCCCTTAACTTTGGTTTTTGATCCCTTAACTTTGGCCTTTTTCTCCCCCTTTTGCCATATATCGAAAAGAGTGGGGGTGTGTGAAAAACAAATATAGATATTAAATTTAAAGTCCAAACATGTTTCATATTATTTTGGAAATAATATACTGAAAATAAATTCATCTATAAAATATTCGACTCATATTTGACTTGATTGATATGAAAGATCAACCAGTCCTGGTCAAAGTTAGTTAATATGTATGGTTATACTCCGTGGTTCATGGCGATGCACTAGCTCTACATCTGGAACCAGGAGTAAGGTCCTAACATCTCACGCCCATCTACGTGGCTAAGTATACAAATACATTAGTCCTATGTGTTGTGAGATGTATTGGCTCCTTAAATCTATAGGTGCATGATATCTAAGGTATGTCCTATGCTATTTCCATAAAAATGAAAAATAAGAAATAGTAGAAAGAAAATATAATTTGCAAGTTCCTATTCTACTATGCACATGCCCAATTTTCGTCTTAATAGACTGAATTCGGCTTCGGGTAGGGGTTTAGTAAATAGGTCTACTAAGTTGGACTTCGATTTGACATATTCGAGTTGTATGGCTCTGTTGGCCACATGTTCTCGAATGAAATGATGTTTGACCTCTATATGTTTGGTCCTAGGATGACATATTGGATTCTTTGTTAGGTTAATTGAGCTAATGTTATCTACGTGGAGTTTAGTGTTTGTAAAATCTAACTTAAAGTCTCGGAGAGTGTGCTTCATCCAAAGAAGCTGAGTGACACACTCACCCATCGTGATGTATTCGGCTTCGGTGGTAGATAAGGCAACACAGTGGTGCTTCCTACTGCACCAACTTACTAGACTCGAGCCGAGAAGTTGACAACAATCACTCGTACTCTTTCTATCAAGCTTACTACCGGCATAGTCTGAATCGGAGTAGCCGATTAGTTCGAACTCGGTAGATCTAGGGTACCAAATACTGACATTAAGTGTACCCTTTAGATATCTAAGGATATGCTTGACTAGAGTTAGGTGAGACTCCTTGGCATAGATTTGGAACCTTGCGCACATACTTACTGCAAATAGGATATCAAGTCGGCTCACAGTTAAGTAAAGGAGACTCCCTACTATGCTCCTATAGTATTTTAAATCAATGGAATTTCCGATTATATCTTCTTCTATATTCGCATTAGTTGCCATTGGGGTATTAATAATTTTAGCGTCTTGCATTCCAAAGCGTTTAATTAATTCTCTAGTATATTTGCATTGATGTAAGTATATTCCATCTTTAGTTTGTTTAATTTGTAGACCTAAGAAGAAACTTAACTCACCTACTAAATTCATTTCAAATTCACTTTCCATAAGTGAAATGAATTCATTCAGTAGGATCGAGTTAGTGGTTCCGAAAATAATATCATATACGTAGATTTGGGCTATGAATATGTCTTTACCTATGATTTTTATGAAAAGGGTTGGATCAACTACACCTTGGTTAAATCCTTTGGACTTAAGATAAACCGAAAGCCTCTCGTACCAAGCTCGAGGAGCTTGTTTAAGTCCATAGAGAGCTTTCTTTAACCTAAGAACATGGTCAGGTTTATCAAGACTTTCGAAACTAGGGGGTTGACTAACATAAACCTCTTCTTTAATATATCCATTCAAGAATGCTGAATTTACATCCATTTGAAATAACTTAAATCCTCGATGTGCAGCATATGCTAATAACATTCGAATGAACTCTAACCTAGCTACTGGAGCATAGGTCTTATCGTAATCAAAACCTTTGACTTGACTAAACCCTTTAGCGACTAGTCTAGCTTTATTTCTAACTACTTCACCTTTATCATCAAGTTTATTTCTAAACACCCACCTTGTCTCAATGATTGTTTTATCTTTAGGTGGTGGTACTAATTCCCATACTTCGTTCCTAGTGAATTGAGCCAGCTCTTCTTGCATTGCAATAATCCAATCGCGATCAAGAAGAGCTTGGTCAATAATTTTGGGTTCAATTTTGGAAATCAAGGAGATTTGACTAAGGTTTCTGTATGAGGCTCTAGTTTGAACTTCTAGACTTGGATCACCTATCACTTGGTCGATAGGATGATTCGTTTGAGACCTAGTTTGGTTTGGGTTTGGTTCATCTACCTCTTGATCAATAGGATGACTCGTTTGAGTCCTAGTTTGGTTAGAGTCATCTACCACTTGGTCGATAGACTGACTTGGTTGACTTAGGTAAGGATTAATCACCGGATCAGAGTTGAGTCTGGTATGAATCGGCTCTCTAATTGTTAGTGAAAGCCCTAGAGCCAATCATGTGATGATTGTTGTATGGACTTTATTGTATCATATTCTTATTTATAAAGGCATGGTTATTATATTTACTTGTATTGGTGCCAAATAACTAAATATAATAATGTCCTTGAGTAGTAGGTTCTTATCTATATCAATCGATTGGTTGAATCGATAATGAGATGATATAGAGAACACTACTCTTAATCATTCCTAGTCGAGTATTAACATTCAGGGACAATGTTAATGCGTAGAGACTAGCATGTAGGTCAACAAGATGACTTGATCTCACAAGTCATGGATATGAGATATCAAGTTGACACATGGGTATGCATTGGAGAATGTATACTGAATGACCTGCCATGAGAAAGTATCATGGATCGTTATATGAGTGTCATATACTTTCTCATGTGGCTATTAGTATGACTATTAGTCCTTAGACCTGAAGTCACCATGGTTCCCTACATAAGGAGTTGCATACTTTGTCTTCGTCAAACGTCACCCGTAAATGGGTGGACTATAAAGGCGATTACTGGGTATGTAACAAATTATGCGGAGGGATGTGAGTGATGTAGATGGGATCTATCCCTCCTATATGACGGGGGTGATATCGATATTCTTGATAGAGTGAGACCACAAAGTGCATGGCCATGCCCAAATGAGTCAATATGAGATATTGAGCTCATTTGATTAGAGTGAGTCTACTTGGAGTTCAAGATTTAGATTGTACCGAGGATGACACGGTCTATGCCTCGATTGGTCAATCTAGATGTCAAGGATAGAGGGACATTGTCACATATTGTGAGAGTCACAATTATTAGTCACAAAGGTGATGTTGGAGCTCAACATTCTTGTAACTTGGGTAGCAATGATGTGTTGCTAGATACCGCTCATTGCTTATGTTCCTAAATCGGTTTAGGGACATTGCCAACGTTACAAGAACCTATAGGGTCACACACATAAGAGCAATTAGATGGAGATTAGGTTCATATGATGAACCATGAGGATTAGGTTCATGGGATGAACCAAATTGGATTAAGAGTAATCCAAATTAGACTAATTGAGTTAGACTCAAGTTGATTCAAGTGTTGAATGAGTCTAATTTAGATTTGATTCATCAAATCAATTTAAATTAAATGAATAGAGATTCATTAAATTAAATTGACTTGAATCAAATGGTTGGATTTGATCAACCATGGGAGATATGAGGTCAAGTTTGACTTGACTTGAGAGGGAAGATAAAAGGTCAAGTTTGACTTGACCAAATGCCATGTCATGATGATGACTAGGCATGGCCGGCCAATGATGATGTTCCACATCATCATGGACACATCATGGGGTGCCACCTCATGAGGGAGACCAAGAGCCATTGGCTCTTGGAGTTGCATGCATGCATGTAACCCCCTTATAGTGGGTTATGGATGATGTGAAGTTAAGTTGTGTAACTTCATCTTCTTCCTCCTCTCTTCCCTCAAGCTCTCTCTTCCTCATCTTGCCATGAACGTCCAAGGGGTGCTAGCACACTCTAGGATGCTTTTCTCCACCTATTGCTTGTGTGGATACCGATAGAGGAGTGTACACTTGACACTCTCGAGTTCCGGCGAACCTTTTGGACGAGCGGGATAAGCAAAGGGCATCGCTACGAGGGTAACACTCTCACCTTCTAGATCTAAGGTAGATCTAGGGTTTTTATATAAACACATACATGTTTTGTTTTAATACATCTTCGCACGGATCCGTGGCCGGGGCTTCCGAGATTTCCGCAACGCAAAAAGCAGTTTTTGCGGCTCGGAAAAACCCAACACTAATTTGGGTTGCCGGGGGTTTTGTAGGTTCGTGTCCATCAAATACTACATTGATAGTCTCCTCGACTCTAAGGATGTCATGGTTATATACTCTATAAGCTCTACTTGTAGTCGAGTATCCTAGGAATTTTCCAGTCGAGGTTTTGGATGTAAATTTCCCTAGGTAATCCTTAGTGTTTAGGATATGTACCTTACACCCAAATACCCTAAAGTACTTGATGTTAGGTATTTTATCGTGATAAATCTCGTATGAGGTCTTAAGGTGCCTCTTTACCATAAGGATCCTATTTTGGACATAGCATGTCGTACTTACGGCTTCTGCCCAAAATCTATCGGATAGGTTATACTCGTTTAACATTGTCCTAGCGGCTTCTTGTAGGGTTCTATTTTTACGTTCTACTGGACCATTCTATTGTGGGGTTCTAGGGCAAGAGAACTCATAGTGGTATCCATTTAGGTTACAAAATTCTATAAACTTGTGGTTCTCGAATTCAGGACCATAATCAGTCCTAAGTCTTTTAATTTTAAGGTTTTGTTGATTTTCTATTAGTTTAAATAGGTTGATTAGTTGATCTAGGGTATCACTTTTGTGTTTGATGAACCTAACCCATGTAAATCTAGAATAGTCATCAATTATAACTAAGCAGAATTTACTCTCATTAAGTGACTTAGCTCCATGTGAATCAAATAGATCCATGTGCAGGAGCTCAAGAACACTTTTGGTTCATTCTTGATTACTTAGTTGATGTTGTGTCCTAGATTGTTTACCTTGTTGACAAGCATTACATATTTTATTATCCAAGTTATTGAGGTTAGGCAAACCTCTGACTAAGTCACTTTGACTCATCTTGTGGATGAGTCTTGGGTGTGAGTGACCGAGTCGTCGGTGCCACAACCATGATTCCTCTTGCCGTGTCATAAGACACTTGGTTGAGGAGTTAGTTAAATTAATAGTGTAAATATTGTTATTTCAAGTTCCCTTAAGGATTGTTTTAGAAGTTTCATTTGTACTAATTACACATTCATTTTCTAAAAATATGACCTTATAGTTATTATCACACAATTGCCTTACACTAAGTAAATTATATTGAAAATTTTCTACCAATAAGACATTTTGAATAATAAAGTTAGAGTTGAGCTCAATATCACCTAATCCGATGATTTTGAGCTTGCCGTTGTTTCCGAAGGCTACCGATCCTTGTCATTTGAATCGAAGCATCGAAAACTTGAGTTGATCCCCGGTCATGTGTCAGGAGCAACCACTATCCAACATCCATTGATCCTACACGCAAGGTAGTTGGATTGGATATTGGATTTATTAAAGATTGGTTGAAGATTATTAACCTAAATCATCTCACCCATGTCTACATGATCAAACATGTTAACCCTATATGTTCTTGTGAGATGACTTCCAATTTTACTTGATTTAAATTTAATGATTTGAACACTTGTCAACCTTGCATTAGATTCAGATTTGACCTTAGGCTCATCAAGTCACCTTTTCAAGATCATGGCTTCCAGGTCGTGGCGAGGCACAGAGGCCTTCTTTGATCGGAACAATGACCACTTCCTTAGACAAAACCATTTTCAAGAAAATAGAGACTTGACTCACCTAAGACCACTTCCTGGTCTAACTAGTCTAGGATAAGGCAAGGTAGCTTTAGCTAGTTTCACTCGGTCAAATGCACCGAACTAGATATGCCTTATCTAGCCCGAATACACAAGACTCCGCTTTCCTAGCATACTATCATCTCGCCGCGTCCTAGTACTATGCTATCAAGTATTGACGAGTTATAGTCCTATCTAGCCATTTTAAAAAGAAGAATCAAACTAAATAAAGAACCTAAGCATGCAATTTCTAAGTTAAAATACAAACAAGTTTTGTATTGGCTCCCCCTGGACCGTTGAATCGGTTCGGTCTCTCCACATTGTGGATTTGGTCCTTGAGAACCCAGTACTGGTTCGATCCTAAGTTTGAAATCAAGGCGGTCTTAGGGACCCATGCTTGGACACATTTTTTATGTTGAATTACAATCGATATATACGACTTGTTGGTCGTATTTGAGCTAAACCCTAGTCCGGCCTTGTTGTACACGGCCCTTTGCAATCCAAGTAGTAGGTCATGTCCTTTGGATCCCAAAGTAAACCTTTCCAATGTGTTCCTAAGATCTTCGACTTGACTCTTCAAAAGTGAGTTCTCAACTTCGAGCTTTTCAACCCGAGTTGAGTCCTCCTCTCAAACTCGACTAGTCGAAGAGGTTAGGGAGACCTCGTGTTTGAGGAGTTTAACTTCCTCAACCAGGGTCTCGACCTTGGACTTGGACTTAACTAATTTCATAGTTAAAAACTTAATTGCACTATAAAGTGTACTAATAAGGGATCGACTTACCTTGAGTGTATCTTTTGA
The DNA here is from genome assembly GCA_025175895.1 of Wurfbainia villosa. NCBI lineage: Eukaryota > Viridiplantae > Streptophyta > Magnoliopsida > Zingiberales > Zingiberaceae > Wurfbainia > Wurfbainia villosa. The sequence continues at coordinate 26,670,917 of CM045992.1, read as the reverse complement.
ACCGGATGCGTATATGTGGCTTATCTTGAATAGTGCTTCGCAGTCCGACTCGTCTTTGATTTCTGATTCGTGTTTCGGTTCTGACTCCATCTCCAATTCAATCAGTTTAGCCATGAGGACACGATCATCATCTTCTTCCTCGGACGCTTCTTCCCACGTAGCGTTGAGTGCCTTTTTGTGTTTCGGTGCTTTTCTCTTGAGCTTCGGGCATTCGAACTTGATGTGTCCAAACCTGTTGCTCTCGTAACATCTAATACTGTAACTTTTAGGCTTACCTTCGTTGGGTCGAGTGACGGTTCACTTTCAGCCCTTGACTATCCTCCGAACTAGGTTGACTAGTTCGGCCTCCATTTTTGGGTCGACCTTCGAATCAGACTCATCTTCTTCTTCCTTCGGGGGTGGCTTGCTCGAGGTTTTCTTCCTTGAACCTGCAAAAAGTGTTATACCCTTCTCGAGTTCTGAGTTAGACTGCTCTTGGAGTTCGAAATCAGAAAATAACTCATCTAATATAAGTTTTGAAAGATCCTTGGAGACCTTGTAGGCATCGACCATGGATGCCCACAAGGTAGTCCTAGGAAATGAGTTAAGAATATACATAATAAGATCACGGTTTTTGACCTTTTGCCCGATCGCGTGTATGTTATTAACTATGTCTTCAATGCGAGCATGAAGTTGCATCATCTTTTCGTGTTCCTGCATTTTTAGATTATATAACTTATTAAACAAAAGATCGCGCTTACAAACCTTGGCTTCATCGGTCCCTTCGTGTAGCACTACTAGCTTTGTTCAAAGGTCCTTTGTGCTGATGAAGGGGCCAATGCGGTTAAGCTCCTCCTTGGATAAGCCGCATTGGTGGATTTGAGTTGGCTTGGCATCGGCTTCGACTTGTCTTTTTGTCGCATTGGTCCATTGGTCATAATCCAAGGATTCTTCCACTTCATTAGTCGGAAGTCTGAATCCCATTTGGATTATGATCCACATCTCGATTTAGGTTTTAAGAAAGCACTCCATCCGACCTTTCCAGTAATGGAAATCATCTCCGTTGTAAAACGGAGGTCGGACGGTGCTAAAACCCTCGAGATGGGCCATTTGGAAGGGAAACCTTGCACACAAAATAATTAAAAAAACACGAAAAAGGTTCCAAGACTTTGCCTTGGATTAGTAATGTAGGAAATGAAAAGAAACAAAAGGAATAAATGAGAAATAACCAACTAAAATAAAAGGTGAGCACTTACAACCTTTGATGGCCCCGAAATGGTAATAAACATTGGTTTTTGGGGATGAAGATAGCTTGTTACGAGGGTAAATCCTCATAAGAAGTGTAGGTCACTCCGAGAACTTCGTTTTGGTAGGTAGCCCGTTTCGTGGGTCAACTTGTACGAAAAGTTATGCCCGTTTTACCGTCGGCTACTCCAAAAGCGAATACTTGCAAAACAGAACCAAAAGAAGAGTACCAAGACTTCGTATTGGATTAGTAGTGCGGGAGAAAATTTAAACGAATGAAAAACAAATCTGTTAAAAAGGCTAGATTGGTGGTTTCACCAAATCTAAGCACTCCCGGCTCTGATACCAATTGTTGGATCGAGTGGATCGCTAGAGGGGGGTGAATAGCGGTAGAAAACTTTTCTTCGTTTCGTTCGAGTAGACAATTAAACGCAGCGGAAGATAAATGCAAAATAAATGAAACAAGAGAATTTTTACTTGGTTCGTAGCCTTCGGCTACTACTCCAAGGCCCTAGTGGTCCTTGACCACGCACGGAGGGAAAAACACTAAATGAACTCCTCCTAGTTGGAGATAGGAGTTGAACGAATACAAAAAGTCACAAAGCTTGAGGTAGAGGGACACTCCCCCTCTCCTCATTACGATAAAAACTCTGAGACAATTAATGACAATTAATAAGAACACTACAAACTGAAATGAAGCTTTATACCGACAGAAAATAATAAACAAATAAGTGTAATGCGTCGGAGAGGTAGTACTTCGTTGTCGAAAAGTTGTAGCTTGTGGAGGCTTTTTGGAAGCTTAGAATTGACGATGAAACCATAGGAGAGGCCCTCCTTTTATAGCCCTTGAGCCCCTTTTCGAAAGGATCTTCAACCAATAGAAATTAGGCACATGGCTCCTTGAAAAATTGTGATAAAGCTTGACTCCTCGAGGCTGATCCTTGACCATCAGTCGATTGATGGCCATCATCACCGATCGATCGGCAAGATCGTCGAATCGTCGACCGCAGTACGATCGATGGACGATTACGTGTCCTCCAAGCAGGAAGTCGACTGATGCTAGGTATAAGGCAAAGTTAGCTTGACAAAAACATTATTTCGACAGCCTCCGACCGTTCGATCTCGACCTAGACTACCTATAGGATATCTTTGGTCAGATCTACGCTTAAGATCATCCCCATAAAGAGGATACGACCTCACTTACTCTCACACACACACGAGCTTACGTCGATACTTACTATGTCGCTTTTACTTCCGGCCTTCCACTCGATTCCTTCGGCTCCCTCCGAAATCACTCGAGTGTTGTCCGACCATAGCGGCTTTCTCCAGGTGTCGCTAGCCTTCAGCTCCAGTGTTGGCACTTTTCTGCACACTCGATTTAGCTCATGAGAAAACAATACAAGCTTAACTTTATTTCATTTGCTATAATCAAAACTCAAGTTCGACTTAGGTGCCTACTGCACCAACAAGGAATGGACAGCTAAGTGTAAGATTTATAAATTATACACCCAATAGGTTAATTGAGGAAGAATACATTGAAAACTAAGAACACAACCTTGTGTTTTTAGAGGAACAAGACCCCTTACTGATCGCTCAACAACAACTATGAGAATTTGGACAGAAACATCTCCGATTAATAGAAACACATAATAGAAGACATAATATCAACTTGGTAAATATAGGTGGAGCATTTGATGACTTAAATGAATATGTCTATTTGCCAGCATAAATGGCCTCTCACCTAAACGAAATAGAAATACAACAACTAGAAAGGTTTGATAAAATACTCAAAGGCCTCCCAGAAAATGTAAAATTATATAAAGACGAAGAAAACAATATTATATCAAAAGAATACTCCACCGACTACACGCCTCTCGATACTAAGACAAATAACTTAAATAACATAAACAAAGAAGTAAATTTAATGAATACAGTAAAATCCTCTACTTCAAGACCATTCCAGATCACATACCAAGAAAGTACTATGAGAACGTTAGACTATAGTCAACGACATCCCCCTAGAACTGCAGTCGACCTGTATACTAACAATAACCCACTACTAAAAACCATTGGCCGTAGAGGACCCCCAGAACTAACATTCTTTGGAAAAGATGTCGTATTACTAAATATAAGACCTACTATTACATGACCTTTACCTTGAACAGTGGAAAGTCTCTATAGCAAGAGACTACGCGGCTAAACATGAAATGGATATAGAAACTGGAGTGGCTATGTTTAGAGTGGCAGAAAACTATTTAGGAGACGTGGCACGAGCCTCCTGGGAATCCTTCAAACAAAACTTCCCTGAAGAAGTAGCCAGGATAGTCGGCCAAGGAAACAATATACACAATTTTTGTTATATGGTGCATACAATGATTACCGCTAGAGTCTCTAATACAAGACTAAATATAAGACAACAAGAAGCAATGTGAGATTTAGAGCAATTGCAATTATTAGATTGGAGTAGAGTGAAAGAATTTTGCAATGATTTCTTTGGGCTTACAACCATCTCTAGGAACTACTATAGCACTGAGCTGGGAGAAAGACTTTTTAGTAAGCTTCCTGGAGAATTAGGAAGAGAAATACATAAGGACCGGAGTGACATGACTATAGCACCCATTCACAATAACATAGGAGTACAAATTCAACATATCATAGTGAAATTAAAAGAAAAATGTACGTTTATACAGATACAATAACATTTGAAACACTAGCAATATGAATTCTATAAACACATATATACGCCACAACAATACGGGGCCAAAACTAGACAGAAAAATTACATCAAAATGAAAAAGAAAACCTAGACGAACATACTATCTAAGAAAAAGCACAGCCCGAAAACCTTACCTGAACAAAAATAAACATGTTAGACAATTTAATCCAAAAAAGATTTATGCTAATACCATTACTTGTTTTGCATGTAATTTGTAAGTGCCTTATTAGAAGGGAAAGGACCAGTAACAAAAACGACCCTAGACTCTTCATGGCTCCCAAAAGATATGACTTACTTAGACATAATTACCGACAAGCCAGTAAAACAAATAGAAAAGAATGACATTACAACGAGTTCAAACATACCAACAGATCTAACTACATACATCAGAACCTTGGCTGATAAATCAAACTGGATAGATTTCCAGCATATTCAGAAAGCTCTTAAATGGCTTCATAACTTGGCACCCTCTTATATAGGCATTACAATTAGCTATGAGGCCGAGTTCAATTACAAACTTAAATGTCAAGATAAGTTCCCTACATACAGAGACGGTGAAGCAAAATGTGGCTGTAAATGTCAAGTAATATACAGTTTCAGAAAAGCAAGTATTAACATAAAAACATTCATGCCACACAGATACAGAGGCAAGCTAATAACCCCTTTTCTCTTGATGGATTATGGGTTGTTATATAAGCTATGGATAAGAGACATTGAGCTAACACAGGAGTTCCCATGGAAACTCGGACAGTGCATAAGACACCTGTTAGTAGAAGAACATTTCAGAAACATAATATTATGTACTTTTGAAAGTCCCCCCCCCCCCCCCGAATGGATAAACCTAAAAGTTGAACCAGCAAGGCACATGATCAAGCTGGATGTCCACAAAATAGTCAATCCAGAAGGGGATAAGATTGAATATTTTATCCCCTCAAATGAAGAACTGGACTGGGAGGGCTCTTCAAGTCTGGAACAGCAAGTAAAACACTGGAGATCCTCTATTCAAGGCTCTGACTTGCTTTGGGATGACTCTGTAGACTCTCACCATTACATACTGGCAAAAGAAACATTTACAAAAAAAATTTACTGGCCGACAAGCTATGGTACTGCTTTCTTCCCTTTCAAAACTACTACCCAACACACAGCCTTACTAAGTCATTACCAGAAAATAAACAAAAAATGGATGCAACAAAAAAACACGGCAAATGGCGCGACAGTATAGGATGGAATTAAGACAGGCTGAGATTGCAGCAGCCCATAAAAATAGCCAACCAGAAGGCCCATCCAGAGTTGCATCCATGGAATCTATTGGAGGTTTAGCAGAAGAAGCCAACCTCAATAATATGATGGAAATCTAACAGTACCCACACCAGACAAGAAGGACATCCGCAGCACCAACCCGTGACACAAAGTCCACCATAAAGACAGGAAGGACGTCTACAACACCAACCCGTGACACCACTTTACACGCGTGATATCTCCACTAACACTTAATGTGTCCTAGCACCTGCGGGATACCAGCTTCTTTCCTTGCTATAAAGAGACCCCCAGTCTTTCCGCCAATCCATCCATCCCTTTGAGAAGTTTCTTTTTCTTGTTTGAGAGCTTGAGTGTTTTTCTGTTCGGAGTCAAGAGTCCAGTCTAAGTCCCTGTGTAAGTTCTTATTTTCTATATAAAAAAAATCTTATTGTGCAAGTCCTTTATACATTATGTAATTTTTTTTATAAACTTTATTATGAATACACACACGAATTTTAAGCCGCTTCACCGATAAGCCGCAATGCCACGACGATCCCGCTTTTACAACCCCGTTTTTGCCCCTTTTGCAATATTCCAAGCCTAAAATTCGTCTACCCATAATTCACATATTTTATATCTCATAGAAAACACAAAAATCTAAATTTAAATGACATATAAATCATTATAACGAAATATATGTTTTGCATGTGGCTCTGATACCACTGTTGGAAAATTTCGGATTGTGATGTTCACAACATCGCGGGCGAATACTTCGCACAACTACAGCGGAAACAATATATAAACTGGATCCCACCAAAGATCCATGCAAAACTATATAAGTCGTTTTGTATCCTACTTTTTCTAGATCTTATTTAGAAAGAGAAGTATACCTTTGATGTGTGCCCTTCGCAATCCCGCTTTTCCAAATGCTGTCGGATCTCAATATGGTAAGGATAACCGTATCTCTAAGGTATCCACATTGACACTCAGCCATTTTTGGAGTCACGTTGTGCTAGCAACCCTAGCAAAACACCAAGACCACTTGGAAGAAGATGAAGGAGAGGAAGGAGAGGAAGAAGAGAACTCTTTCTCTTGGCTTTTTGGCTTGCACATTGGAACACTTCACCACCCAATTAACTTGCACTTTCAACACCAAAAGCCTTTTTAAGCCACTAACAACCATTGCCATCAATTCCTCTTAACTCCTCATTAAGAAGACTCTTAATACCAAGACCCTTGGTATTTTTCCTTCATCCAAATGCATGAACCTCTCATCAAGAATACCTAAACCCTTGGTATTCACATGCATGATTAATCACATTAATCATGCATGATGATTGATGACACTTGCATGATGATTTATCTTCCACGGTTTAACTTGAGTCTAACTCAAGTTTAACCAATTTGAGTCTAACTTAAGCCTTGGCCATATGCTCAATTATTCTTTTAGTCCAACTAAAAGAAACCATCTCCAAAATAGAATGCCATTTGTGTGTGACCCAATAGGCTCTTATAACGTTGACAATGTATCTAAAACCAGTTTAGATACATAAACAATGAGCGGCATCTAGCAATACATCATTGCTACCCAAGTTAAAAGAAAGTCGAGATTTGACAACCTTTCCGTGACCATTATCATGTATGACGGTGTCCTTCTATACTTGATATCTTAGATCATCAATGAGGCAAAGATCGTGTCATCCTCTTATTGATCTTTATGTTTCTTGATCCCCAAGTAGACTCACTCAAACAAATGAGCTCAATATCTCATATTGACTCATTTTAGCATGGTCATGCATTTTGTGGTCATACTCTATCAAGAGGCCAAAGATACCACTCCCGTCATATGGGAGGGATAGATCCCATCTAAATCACTCACATTCCTCCGTATAATTCATTACATATCTAGTGATTATCGTTATAGTGCACCCTATTACGATGTGACGTTAGACGATACCAAAGTACATAACTCCTTATGTAGGGAATCGTAGTGACTTCAGGTCTAAGGACTATTCATACCAATAGTCATATGAGAAAGTATATGACACATATATAATGATCCATGACACTTTCTCATGGTGGGCCAATTCAGTACATATATTCTCCAATATATATACACATGTGTCAATGTGATATCACATATCCATGACTTGTGAGATCAAGTCATCCATTGACCTACATGCTAGTCTCAATGTATCAATATGTCCCTTTGTCTATTAATACAATACTTGACTATGAATGTTTATGAATAGTGTTCTATATAGCTTCTCATAATCAATTCTATCAATTGATATACTATAGATTAGAACCTACTATTCAAGGGCATTATTATATTTATTTACTAGCACACACATAAATTAAAAATAATAATCAATCTTTACTTGTTATTAATGAAATATGATATATATGATCCCTAATAAATCATCTCGTGATTGACACTAAGGGCTGACACTAACAGTCACCACGAGGTTCCTCAACTCCCCGAGGTTCTCCTCTTGTCACCCGACCATCGAGGTTTCTCATCTTGACAATCTCCTAGCTTCGTTGACCTTAGTAAAGCCTAATACATTACCTGCATACTCAACACAATATATGAGATACCAAGAATGACTTAACTTTGAATCTTTACCATCATCAATAACTAGGTTCGATTATCTGATGCTCTGCTCCAATAATCTCCCCCTTTTTGATCTATGGCAAACCAATTTAAAGTTAAGGAAATAGTAAGCATTAAACAACCTGTTTTTCAAAACCTCCTCCTCAAGGTTACCTCCCCTTTAACCCTTGGTGAGTTTTGAAAAAATAAGTTCGGTGAATTTTTCAAAAAAAAGTTCACATTTTCTTCCCCTTACATTTTCTCCCCCTTAACTTTAACATTTTCTCCCCCTTTGCCATATATCAAAAATGGTTTTATGAGGGTTGCATTCTTAAAGTTAATGTGTTAACCGTATATGTAAAAGAAGAGTAATAACTTTTTGAAAGAGCATTATTAAGTCAAATGATAGAAGAAATGAATCCAAGCATGTTCCCTTTTTATAAAATAATAGTTTTAACATAACTTATCTAATAAGAATGTGCAACTCTATTTGACTCAATTTATATAAGATAATCAATAAGTCTTGATTAGAGTTGGTTATTTTGAAAAATTATACTCAATGATAAAATGGTGTTTTACTTTTATATGTTTAGTTCTAGAATGATATATAGGATTTTTAGTTAAGTTAATTGAGCTAATGTTATCAATCATGATTATAGTATTACTAAAGTTTAGTTGGAAGCCTTTTAGAGTGTGCTTCATCCAAAGAAGTTGAGCTACACACTCACCCATGGCTATGTATTCAGCTTTGGTAGTAGACAAGGCAATACAATGTTGTTTTCTACTATACCAACTGACTAGACTTGATCCTAGGAGTTGGCAACAACCACTTGTATTCTTCATATCGAGTTTACTACTTGCATAATCTGAGTCAGAGTAGCCGATTAGTTCAAACTCACTTGACCTAGGGTACCATATTCCAACATTTTGTGTTCCTTTTAAGTATCTAAAGATTCTTTTAATTCAGTTTAGGTGTGATTCTTTGGTACAAGACTGAATTCTTGCACACATACTTACTGTAAAGAGTATATCAGGTCGACTTGCAATTAAGTACAGAAGGCTACCTATTGCACTCCTATAGTATTTTAAATCTATTGTTTTTTCTTCTAAGTCTTCTTCAATATTTACATTGGTTGTCATAGGTGTACTAATTTCTTTAGCATTTTGCATACCAAATTTACTAATTAAGTCCTTAGCATATTTGTGTTGATGCATGTAGATTCCTTCTCTTGTTTGTTTTATTTGTAATCCTAATAAGAATGTGAGTTCACCTACTAAACTCATATCAAACTCACTTTCTATTAGAGAAATGAACTCATTTAGAAGTGTTGTGTTTGTTGTCCAAAAAATTATATCATCTACATAGATTTGTGCTATAAAAATTTCTTTTCCTATGATTTTTACAAATAAAGTTGGGTCAACTACTCCTTGATTCAATCCTTTAGACTTAAGATAGATGGATAGCCTCTCATACCAAGCTCTAGGTGCTTGCTTTAATCCATATAAGGCTTTTCTAAGTTTAAGCACATGGATAGGTTGGTCTAAGCTTTCAAATCCTAGTGGTTGGCTAACATAGACTTCCTCTTTGATAGATCCATTTAGAAACATAGACTTCCTCTTTGATAGATCCATTTAGAAACGCTGACTTGGCATCCATTTGAAATAATTTAAATCCTCGATGTGCAGCGTAGGCTAATAACATTCTAATTGATTCAAGTCTAGCTACAGGTGCAAATGTTTCATCATAATGCAATCCCTCTACTTTACTGAACCCTTTAGCTACTAACCTAGCTTTGTTTCTTATAACTTCACCTTTGTCATCAAGTTTATTCCGAAATACCCACCTTGTTCCAATGATTGTTTTTCCTTTAGGTGGGGGTACTAATTCTCAAACTTGACTCCTAGTGAATTGAGCTAACTCTTGTTGCATAGCAATGATCTAATTTGGGTCAAGAAGAGCTTGCTCTATGGTCTTGGGTTTGATTTTAGATATAAGTGAGATTTGACTTAGATTCCTATAGGATGCTCTAGTTCGAATCCCTAAATTTAATCACCTATCACTTGGTTAATTGAATGATTAGCTTGTAGTGTAGATTGATTTGGATTAAGGTTTATACTAGAATCATTTTGTGGGTTAGGTTAAGGTCTAACTTCGTTTTCATTGTTCAATTTAATGTTTACTTCAGGTTTTGTAGACCTGTTTTCTTCATCAAATACTACATTAATCATTTCTTCAATTTTTAAGGTTTCATTGTCAAATACCCTATAGGCTTTACTAGTAGTTGAATATCCTAGAAATGTGTTGGTAATCGTTTTAGAGGTAAATTTTCCTAAGTAGTCTTTTGTATTTAGCATGTGTACCCTCTACATCCAAAGACTCTAAAGTACTTAATATTAGGTAACTTTTCATAATAAGTTTCATAGGATGTTTTTTGGTGTCGTTTAATTATTAAAGTTCTATTTTGAACATAGCAGGTAGTATTCACTGCTTATGTCCAAAACCTATTAGGTAGATTATATTCATTTAGCATGGTCCTAGCAACTTCTTGTAGGGTTCTATTTTTTCGTTCAAATAACCCATTTTGTTGAGGGGTCCTAGGGAAAGAGAATTTATGGTGGTATCCATTTTGATTACACAAATTGGTAAACTTATGGCTCTCAAATTCTCCACCATGATAACTTTTAATTCTTTTAATCCTTAGGTTCTTTTCATTTTCTATTAGTTTACATAAATTAGTCAGTTGATCTAAGGATTCATTTTTTATGTTTTAAGATTTTTACCCAAGTGAACCTAGAGGAGTCATCTACTATTACTAAGCAATATTGACTCCCGTTTAGTGACTTGGCTTTATATGAGTCAAATAGGTCTAAGTGCAGAGCTTAAGCACATTTTTAGTTATTTCTTGATTAGTTAATTTATGTGAAGCACTAATTTATTTTCCTTATTGACAAGCATTACATATTTTATTTTCTAGATTACCTAGTTTGGGTAGACTTCTAACAAGACCATTAAGACTTATTTCATGTATAAGTCTTGGATGGGAGTGGCCGAGTCATCAGTGTCACAACCATGATTTCTCTTGTTGTATCATTAGACACTTGGTTGAGGAGTTAGGTAGATTTATTGTGTAAATATTATTATTCCTAATTCCCTTAAATATAGTTTTTGAGCAATCATTATTTTTAATTAAACATTCATTTGGAAAAAATATAATTTTATAACTATTATCACATTATTGAGCTCTTAGAAGGGAGCCTTGGCACAATGGTAAGGTTGTTGCTTTGTGACCAAGAGGTCATGAGTTCAAATCCTGGAAACAACCTCTTGTAAAAAAGCAAGGTAAGGCTGCGTACAATGGATTCCTTCTCCGGTACCCTGCATGACGGGAGCTTTGTGCACCGGATTATAGTTTTTTTATCACATTATTGACTAACATTTAAAATATTGAACTCAAAATTTTCAACTAATAATACTTGGCGTATTATAAAGTTAGAGTTTAGCTCAATATCACTTGATTTGATGATTTTGAGCTTTCCATTGTTTCCAAAGGCTATTGATCCTTGGTTTTTGAATCTGAGCTTCATAAACTTCAGTCGATCTTCAGTCATATGTCGGGAGCACCCACTGTTCAGCATCCATTGATCGTACACATATAGTAGTTGGATCAAACATTGGAATTGTAAATTGGTTTAGAAGTTTTTAACCTAAGATTCATCTCACCCTTTCTACATGATCAATCATGTTACCCTTATAAGTTTTGTGAGATGACTTTTAAATTTTACTTAGTTAATTTTAATGATTTGAAAATTAATTAACCTTGGGTTAGATTCGGATTAACCTTAAGTTAGTTAAGTGAACCCTTCAAAAGATGGCTTCCAGGTCATGGCGAGGCACAGAGGACTTCTTTGATTGAAACAATGGCCACTTCCTTAGACAAAGTCAACTTAAGAAATTATGCACTTAATTCACTTTAGGGTTGCATCTTGGTCTAACTAGTTTAGGATGTGGTGAGGTAGCTTCATCTAGTTCCACTTAGCCAAGTGCCCCAAGCTAGATACTCCTTATCTAACCCAAATACACGAGACCTCATTTCACTAACGTATTATCATCTCACCGTGTCCTAATACTATGTTGTCAAGGTTAATTAACCAATGTGTTGGTACAATAAGGCCCCAAGTACTTATGTATTTTGATATTTGGATAATCATTTATAGTTATGCAATATTTATGATCTGACTGTGAATGTGTTAAGTGACAGGAAAATCCAAGTATGAAGACTTGTAAAGAGAAGTCCAAATATGATATTAGCAAGGAAAGTCCAAGGGAAGGTCTTAGCAGTATAAGTCCAAGCATGTAGTCTTGGTGGTGTAAAGTCCAAGCAGACCTTGACAAAGGCAAGGTCTTGATAGCGTAAGTCCAAACATGTAGTTTTGGCGGCGTAAAGTCCAAGCAGACTTTGGCAAGGAAGAAGCCCAAAGCATGACGAAATTGAAGGAAGCTTTTGAAGGCAAGCGCAAGGATGGAGTCATGGACTCAGAGGAATCTTGAAGGAACAAGGATGATGGAGAAGCTAGAAGGTTGAGTCTAGGCATAGGGTATGGTTTAAAGTATGAATTAGTCATACTTGAGGTATGCCAATCGAACTGGTCTCGAGTGTTCAGCACTCGAAGTTCAGAAGACGTTGGCAGTCGACTGGGTTATTCCCCAATCGAACTGATGGTAGTCGACTAGGACCAAAGTGCCAAACATAAGCTGGCAATCAACTGCCATTATGGGTAGTCGACTACTTATAGTCGACTATGGACTAAACTGCCAAACGTAAGCTGGCAATCGACTGCCATTATGGATAATCGACTGACGCGAGCATAGAAAGCTTGGTAGCTGCTGATCAGTTGATGCACGTGAATGCAACCTCAAATCTGGTGACGGGGATCGTCGAGGACTCGAAGCACACACTCACACTCAATGCTCGCAAGTGCACTGATGTCATCAAGTAAAAAAAAGATTATCGATCCCACATGGACTGAGATTCGAGTACCGATTTGTTTAGTGGATGTTATTGTTCGGGACTAGACTCTAAGGGTTGCAATTAGGAGGGTTGTCAGCGGTCCTAACTCTAATACGGTGTCACATGGAGGAAAAGAAGGGTTGCTACAGGTCTTTAGATGGATTCTAGGATTTCGGTTTTGTTTGTGTGTCACAGAACACGTTGTCAATTGGGTTTGCTTACGTTTCTAGTTATGGTTTTGTGGAAAGGACATCATACACTCTCCCGATAAGCCTTCACATCTATCGGGAGCTACCTCTACCATGCCAAGTCAACCCCTGGCTTTAGGATGGGATAGTCGATATGAGGATATCGAATCGATCCCTGCGATGAGTCGAAAATGAGGCATGTTTTCTACTCTATCACATCCTTCTACCCACAATTACCGGTGATGAGGCCAACCCTTAGGTTCCTCTTTAATTCCCCAAAATCTTTGATATGAGGGTTGTCACCCCTCGTATCGACTAAGCACAGTGACTAGAAAACCAAAATGATAACTATAGTCTAAACCAAAACACTAATTGCAAATATAAATTCAAGAACAAAAAGATATTTGAATTAACATATTCTGACTCAACACAAACTGCTCTCTAATCCTAGAATCAGAGAGTCTACTCCATAGATACGAGAGAAGAAACACAAGGCATGATCATATCCGTATAAACAATAGAATTTACTCAAAGAATAGGATTTACAATGTAATGTAGGTCTTCTCCTTGGCGTTGAAGTGCAGAATCTTGACCTCCAATGGTGTTCTTCCCACTGTTGCGACTTCTAGAAGCTTTTCAAGGTTTCAGAGTGCCATCCCAGCCATCGTGCCTCCCCCTTAGGATTTGGGCAGGGCTTTCCTTATATAGACATCATGCCGGATCACTGTGAAATATGGAAAAAACCTAGTCACGTCAATTTGCTGGGCCGCCACACGGCCATGTGAAAACACATGGCCTAGCTGTGTGTCAGGCTATGGCGGCCGTTTTCTCCATCTGAATATGGTCGTGTGTGGGCACACGCCTTGGCCATGTTCCCTTCTGCATCCAACTGCCAAATGTCTTCTTTTCCTCCGAAATTGCACCGTTTTCCCTATAAAATGCTATCCTGCACACAAAAGTAAAATGTTATGACTCTCTGAACTAGATATCCGAACTAGAAAATAGGAAATACATGCAACATAATGTAAAATATACATGAAATGAACATAAAATGTTATGAGATGTGAGTGAAAACTACTCCTAAAATCCTATATGTTTTGCTCACATCAATTCCCCCAAACTTAAATCTTTGCTTGTCCTCAAGCAAATCTCAGTGCCATAAAATTTTAAAAGGTATTGTTCCATGCTTAGCATGTTAACTTGATTTATCAAGTGGTATTTGCAATCAAAGCAAAATAGATATATTCTAGAAATTCACTGAGTTAGCTCCTCGTGCTCGTGCTAAGAGAATCGTCTTAGGGGATACTCATTCCATGGTGAGTTAAGTCATCATCCTATAGCTTTCCTAAGGTCTCTGACTCTTAGGCACTTACCTACCCAAAGTGAGGGTCGTTCCCTAGATCTAGCACAAAGTCTTAAAGGCGTGCTCGATATTGAGAGAAATTGGTAGGTGTTTACCCAGTAACCTAACTCGATCTCAAAGGGACACCTAACCATTTCTACCCACAACAATTGTTTTTTTATCCCTCATAATCTCTTTTTCTCCTTTCTTTTCTTTTTCATTTCTTTCTCTCTCTCTCTCTCTTTTTCTCTCTCTCTATTTTTTCTGTATTTTTCTCTCATTTATTTCTTGGCTCATTGGGATTTTGATTTTTCCGAATGGGCTTACACAATTCAAGCATCTCCAATAACTAAAATGTTAAACTTAGGGTCACCTGTGGATTCCAAAGTACTAGACTACTGAGATGAATCATAACTAGGTATGTACTAGATTCTTCCTTTAAGAATATTCGACATGTGTAGGTGTAAAAAAATCAAAGCTAACCAGTGTAAGTAAAGAACATTCATTAGAGAAAATAAAATAAAATACCATGAGATAAATAAAGTTAAGCTACTGATGTGTTATTTTTCGCAAGTGCACGGTTGTCGTCAAGTAATAAAAATATCGATCCCACAGGGATTGGGACAATTACCGAATGATCATGATACAAAGTTATCTAGTCAATCGATTTGTGGATTAAGCAAAGAAACTGAGCAGTCAAGAACAACGAATGAGAAGAACAAGCTAAAAGTCAATAGTTGAGGAGAATCTCAGGATATGGGTTTCACCACGTCGACGATTTATAAGGTGATTTAATTCTTTCCTACCCCAATTAGAGTTGTTTTGATGGAACCTATCCTAAGGTAAATCAACGTCCCCTTTCGAGGTATATGCTAACTGTACCTATCAAACTCAATTTACCTATCACGGTATTCGAGCATAGGGGATCATAATCAGCTAAGGGGACCTGTCACAAGACCCCCGCAAACCTCCCTAGTCTTACCTCCGTTACTTGGTAAAAACTGGATTTGATAGATCCATTAAGTCCATAAGAGTTCCCTTAGAGTCTAAATTTCCTTTTCGTGATTGGTTTGCACACGGGACCATAATCAGCTAAGGAGACCTATCACGAGACCCCCGCAAGCCCTCATAGATACACTACCGCTACTTGATAGGAGTTTATCCCTAGTTGGTTATGGGTTTCGAGAACTTGGGTTCACTGTTAGGTACTTCCCCTTAGCTCCTTAGGTTTATCAATAAGAATCCAAAAACAGATCAAAACAAACAATAATTCAAGTAGTATAGATTACATTATCCATCATAAATTGTCAAGGGCTACTCCCCCATCCTAAGATTACAAGACACTACTCCATGGTCGAATAAGAATTGCTAGAGAAAGAAATTACGATATTTAGTGCCATCTGTGTTCCTCTGTCATCGACTCCTTCCTTCTTCTGTCATCCTTTTTGACCCTCCGTCGTCCTTCTTTAGGGTTAGAATATTTCCTCTTTTATAGCCTTGGCCTCCTCTTTAATTAAGGCAAAAGATTTTCCCGAAGATTGCGGCTTCGTCGAGTTGCTCGCAGAAAAGGAAATCTGAAATCAGGACAACACGCCCATGCCAAATGAGGGCACAGGCATGTTGCGCAATTCCCATCGACCATGTTGCGCTTGAATAGGGCGTGTTGAAGGCTGAACTAGGGCATGTTGAGCGCTGAAACTCCTGACACGGACGTGTCACTGATAAAACACCTGTGTTGTTTTGATACACCGGCCGTGTCAACGCTTTGAACGGGGCATGTACCAACTGAGGCGTGTTGAAGGTCGGAACTCGACACTGACGCAAACATCGATGACACGCCTATGTTGTTTTGATACGCCTGCTTCTTTGCCCTATTAACACGAAAAACACCCAAAAGCAGTCTCTTTGTCCAAAATATGCTAAACTTAACTAAATCATGATAAAATACATGCCTAAGACATGAAATGAGATAAAATGCTTGTATATGGAGTAGTGAAAACATAGCATGATTTACACACATCAAAAATCCCCTAGTCCTAAACTTTTGCTTGTCCTCAAGCAAAGAAAACTCAAAAGACAACTTATTTGTGGGAATGCTAGACACCATCCAGAGGTATACAATTTGATCTTAATCTTTTCAAATCATTCCTAGTTGCCAAGTTTGAAAGATCCCTATATAGTGCACGTGAAAAGTTGACTAAAGTCATTGGACACCAATCCGGATTTGACATCCCTTCTATCGTAGAGCATTCTTATTTCCGGTATAGAGGCACTTACCTGCCTTAATGCATGGATCATCCTTACCTATCATCAAAAGGTCTCAAAGGAGCACTTTCTAAGAAGAAAGAAGGAAAGGAATTTATAGAGAGCATTTCCCCAGTAACTAGTTAGTCTCAAAGGGGCACCTTTTAGGTGTTTCCCTAGTAACTACTTGGTCTCAAAGGGGTGCTTGAAAACAATTCCAATTTTCATTTTTTTTATCATAGTTCTAGTGAAAGTGTTTCTCCAGTAACCAAGTTGCGCGGGCAAGTCTCCAATGGAAAATCGAGTACTCGTCCGATATGGGGGATTTAAATATTTTTTTGGATACCTCAGACCTATAGACCGTGTTAGAAGTGAAATAGGGTTCTTATCAAATAGGCAAAAAGGAATATCATGATCCGACCAATGTTCAGTTGTATTATGCTAGATGATATAAAAATGCAATGTTATGATATATGAAAAGATGCAAACAAAATAGCACTAACCAAACTAAAAATCTAAGTAGAGACAACATAAGCAGTAAAGGATGTGCATCGAAACTCACAAAATAGTTCAAGGTGGTCAATGGTCATCGTCTTCGCTACTAGCATCCTCCTCTGCCCACCTACGCTGGTCTCTCTCGAGTGGAAAATTAGGGCGTGCTCAGGCCGACTTTAGAGGGCTATGCGCAACATAGGCGTGTCAGGCATCCTCTTATGCAAATACCCGACCCGTTTAAGCGCGATATAGGTGTGCTTCCATCCAGCCTAGGTGTGCCGCAGGTGAGAAAGGTGCGACACAGGCTGTCCAACAGCACGCTCGACCTGTGTTGTCTTAAGGTAACCTCAACACGCCTGTGTCATTCGGCATAGGCGGGTTGGGTCAATCTGGCACGCAGTGGCACATTTAACATGTCGTGTCTTGTAAACCTGAAAAAAATGTAAAACTCAAAATAAAATAAAATGACTAAAAAAATGAAAATAGCTTGGGTTGCCTCCCAAGAAGCGCTTGTTTAAGGTCGTTAGCTTGACCCCTCAGTTATTCCCTAGTTTTGGGGAATATGGCTCGAGGAGTGTGCTCTGCCCCTCTTCCTCCTCAACCAGCTCAGATTAGCATTAATAATCACAGGATAAGTAGAGTTTTCGCCAAGAAATTCATACCTGAGTGTTGATGGAAGAGGCTTAAGTTCTACCTGTGGTGTTAGGTTGGGGTCGGAAATCTCCAGCTCTTTATCCTCAAAATCCCCTTCGAGCTTATTAAGATAAGTTTGTTTTGGTGCTCCTTCTAGTGCTATTGACTGGAAACTGTCAATCCTACAACAAACATAAAAAAACAGAAGGTTGTTTAATAGCTTTTGAAAGGTCGAATTCAATTTTGTCATTTCCAAATGCAAGTGAGAGTTTGTGGTTCTTGACATCTATCATTGCCCTTGCAGTAGCCAAGAAAGGTCTCCCCAAAATGAGTGGAATGCATGGGTCTTCATCCATGTCAAGCACTACAAAATCGGTAGGAATAATAAAATTTCCCACCTGCACTGGTACATCTTCTAAGATTCCCAAAGGATATCTAATGGAGCAATCGTCTAACTGCAAGGCCATAGTAGTTAGTTTCATTTCTCCCAAATCCAATTTCTTGCATATGGAAAGAGGTATCAGATTGACACTGGCACCCAAATCGCAAAAAGCCTTATCAAAATTTGAGTCATTAATTATGCAAGGGATAGAAAAGCTACCCGGATCATTTAGTTTGGGAGGTACCATGTTCTTAATTAAAGCACTGCACTCCTCAGTAAGAGACAATGTTACATGCTCCTCGACTTTTCTTTTATTGGTTAAGATATCCTGCAAGAACTTGGAGTATGTAGGCATTTGTTGAAGAGCTTCTATAAAAGGTATATTGATACATAGCTTCCTAATTACCTCAAGGAACTTACCAAATTGTTCATCCAATTTTTCCTTAATCAGCCTCTGAGGGAACTGGATAGGGGGCTTATACATTTTTGGTTCCTTGTTCAACACGCCTGTGTCGTTCAGCACAGGCCGGTTGTGTTGGCTGTTGGAGTGACCCGACATGGGTGTGTCGGCTGACACGCGCTTGTGGGCATTCTCTTCCTCAGGCGTGTTGAACAACACGCCCTGGGTCAGGGTGTGTTGTCGGCTTCCTTTGCTATTCAACCCAGGCGTGCTGCTGTCTTCTTCCAACTCTGACACGCTCGTGTCCTTTAGCACACTCTGTCTCCTTCTAAAATCCTTCCACTTCTCAAACTTATGGAATTACAATGCTCGGCTGGGTTTACTTCTGAATTTCTAGGAAATCTGCCGGGCATCCTTGATACTGAGCTGGCAATTTGGGAAATTTGATTTTCTAGCATTCTTGTGTGATTAGTCAAATTATCAACCTTGCCTCCCAATTGCTTGATTGCCTCGGTATTATTTTGATGTTGCCGATTTGATTCAACAATATGCTGTCGAAATTCATCATTTATCTTCCCCTGACACGTAATAAAATTCTCCATCATCTTTTCTAAGCTCGACTTGGGTCCTGGCTGAAATCCCGAAGGTGCTCCAAACCGCTCATCGGTAAGAATTTTGGTTGGCTCTATACGAAAAGTTGGGATGATTCCTCCAACCGGGATTGTACGTGTTCGAATAAGGGTTGCCACTATTAGGCTTCTGATTAAAATTATTTAGTGCATCTACTTGCTCAATCCCAGCTCCCGATGATGGTGCGTGTAGGATTTGACAATTCATCGCTACATGTCCTATTACACCACAGATCTCGCAAGTGACATTAGATGAGTTTATAGCTGATACATTAAAATGTTCGAGCTTTTGAGTTAACGCATCAACTTTTGCACTGAGTAGATCAAGGGTACTTACCTCAAACTTACCTGGCATTTTAGTTTGATATCCTCGTTCTGTAGCCCATTGGTGAGAATTCATTGCCACATTCTCGATGATCTCAAATGCTTCATCCAACGTTTTGTTCATAAGAGCTCCTCCTGCAGCAGAATCAAGAGAAACTTTAGTAGCATACGAGATTCCATTGTAGAAAGTATGAACAATGAGCCACTTCTCCAGCCCATGATGAGGGCATTACTGTAGTAATCCCTTAAATCTGTCCCAGGCTTCAAATAATGTTTCTCCATCCTTTTGCACAAAATTAGTGATTTGATGATGAAGACTTGCAGTTTTGCTGGGTGAAAAATACTTGTCTAAAAATCTTTGCTCTAGTTGATCCATGGTAGTTATGCAATCTGCTGGAAGAGAGTGTAGCCAAGCTCTAGCTTTGTCCCACAATGAGAAAGGAAACAAGCACAATCTAATAGCATCAGCTGAGGCTCCATTCAGTTTTAAAGTTTCACAAAATTCCAAAAATACTTCCAAGTGCAGATTTGGATCTTCAGTGGGTGCTCCTCCGAATTGATGCTGTTTGACCATGGATAGTAGAGCTGGTTTCAATTCAAAATTGTTCGCTTCAATAGGGGGTCTTCTAATACTCGATTTCAATCCCCTTGTACTAGGTGCTGCATAATCCCTTAAAGGTTTATTCTCGTTCTGGTCAGTCATATCGGAGGTCAGATTGTCTTCCTGACGTTGCTGAAATCGTCTTCTAGCAAGGAACGTTCTCTCTATCTCAGTATCAATATCGAGAATTTCCCTATTAAGTCTGTGCATGCAACAACAAGAGAGGCTCCCAAAACAAGAGTTCAGAATAGACACAAAGAATATAAACAAAAATAGAAATCTAGATTAACTAAATCACGCTCAATTCAATATTGAGTGTCAATCCCCGGCAACGGCGCCAAAAACTTGATGTGTTATTTTCCGCAAGTGCACGGTTGTCGTCAAGTAATAAAAATATCGATCCCACAGGGATTGGGACAATTACCGAATGATCGTGATACCAAGTTATCTAGTCAATCGATTTGTGGATTAAGCAAAGAAACTGAGCAGTCAAGAACAACGAATGAGAAGAACGATCTAAAAGTCAATAGTTGAGGAGAATCTCAGGATATGGGTTTCACCACGTCGATGATTTATAAGGTGATTTAATTCTTTCCTACCCCTATTAGAGTTGTTTTGATGGAACCTATCCTAAGGTAAATCAACGGCCCTTTTCGAGTTCTACGCTAACTGTACCTATCAAACTCAATTTACCTATCACGGTATTCGAGCGTAGGGGATCATAATCAGCTAAGGGGACCTGTCACGAGACCCCCGCAAACCTCCCTAGTCTTACCTCCGTTACTTGGTAAAAACTGGATTTGATAGATCCATTAAGTTCATAAGAGTTCCCTTAGAGTCTAAATTTGTAACGCCCGTAAAAAGTCTCCAGCAATTTTACGAGAATTTTTGGCTTTACGATAATAGGCTTTATGTGGGTTTTCCGAAAATAAAAGGAAATAGCCAAAAAGAGATGCAAGGCCTAGGAATTGAACCCCAAACCTCTAGAGATAGCCAAGCCCTATAGATGCACCCACTAACCATAAGCCCAATAGGCTTATATCATTAACAGAAGAGGGAAAATTATAGATAAGGGTGATGAGGGTAAATGAAGGGGCATTGAAAAGAAAAGAGAAACTTCTCTTCCTCCCTTTATAAAGAAGAAGGAAGTTCCCATTTGGCCACTTCGTCCTCTCCTCTTCATCCTCACCGAAACCATCTTGCTCCCCCTCTCCATTTGCACCTTTGGCCGAACTTCATCCAAGCAAGAAGAAGTTAGTTCTTGGCTTCCATAAGGTCAACTACCCACCAAAAGCAAGTGAAGGATGTAAGATTCCCTCACCTGCAGTATATTAGTTTTGTAGGATAAATTACATGAAAGAAATATGAAGTTTGGAGCTTTATATGTTTCGGCCAACTAAGTTTTGGGCTAGGATTCATGAAAATGCTATTAGGGAAACCTTTTATAGGTTGTATGCTCCAAGTGTGGATCTTTAGGTAACAAAAGTCCAAAGGTTTTAACCCTATATGTTTTGGCCACCAAGGGTTTAGGGTTAGGGTTTAATGAAGAGCTCCCCCTTATGAAGTTAGGTTATGATATATGCCTACATGAATTGATTTAGGTGACAAAAGTCAAAAGATCTTAACCTTACAAGTTTCGGCCAACCCATGAAATTAGGGTTAGGGTTGCATGAAAAATATTTCTAATGATACTATGATAGGTTATAAGGCTTCATGAATGAATTTTAGGGGACAAACCCAAGCTTGAGCCCCTCACAAGTTTCGGCCAACCCATGAAATTAGGGTTAGGGTTCCATGAAAAATATTTCTAATGATACTATGATAGGTTATAAGGCTTCATGAATGAATTTTAGGGGACAAACCTAAGCTTGAGCCCCTCACAAGTCTCGGCCAACCAATGAAACTGTCACGCCCGCCCTTCCGGGACCCTAAATGTCCGGAGAGGCGGCGCGTGACGCGACCGTACATACATTTCATACAGCGGAAGACTTTATATATATACTTCTTATTTCTTTCAGCGGAAGGCTTAAGACCTAAATACTTTTTTTTTTCTTTTAAACATAAATATGCTTTAACGTTTCTTCTTAACATAGAGTATGTTTCATAGCATAGCATGCATAGATACTTCTTCTTACTTCTTCTTTACTTCTTCTTATCAACATAAAGCATTCTTCTTTACTTCTTCTTATCAACATAAAGCATGCATCATATATATATATATAGATACTTAGTGCTTAGTAGGTTCATAACATCATCGTCATAGGGAGACATAAGTACAGACATCCATAGACATCTTCATCATAGGTAAACATGTATAAATAGACTTAACGGATCTTCTCCACCGTGCCACTACCACACACATTGGCCCCTCCTGCTGCCCCCTTTAGTTTATCCATCCCTTACCCTTATCTGCAGTACGAGGGAAAGATAAACTATAAGCACATAGGCTTAGTAAGATCCTATCCTACTCACTAAATCCATACATTATCATTAATCATGGCATGCAGCATTCACAACATAGAAGCAATATAACATGTAGCATAAGTAACGAAAGTGAAATATAGCATGGATCATCGTATCATCAAACATAACTTGTAATATATCTAACGTAAGCATGTAAACATTCATACATATCATAGAACATAACTTGTAACATATCTAACGTAAGCATGTAAACATTCATAACATATCATAAAACATAACATTCATAACCTCTATAACATAAGCATGTAAACATTCATAACATATCATAAAACATAACATTCATAACATATCATAAAACATAACATTCATAACCTCTATAACATAAGCATGTAAACATTCATAACATATCCTAAAACATAACATTCATAACATATCATAAAACATAACATGTGAACATAACAATCAATCAGGTAAACATATGCAGGATGCTTTTGGAAAACATATATTTTTAAACATATCATGTTCCTTATCATGGCATATCATGTTTTTTTTTTCTTCATATCATAACATACTTCTTCTTCATAACATATCAGAGGGCTTTCCTGACATATTTCTTCTTCATAACATATCATTCATCATAAGGTATTTCTTCTTCATAACATATCATATTCTTTTCATGCATCTCATGTTCCTTCTTTATAAACCATCATATATTCATATAATTACAAGGTAATGAGCATAGCATGATCACAAACATCACACACATATAAGCATAATATTCATGTAAGCATACCAAACATAAGCATGTAAACATAACAATCAGCAGGTAAACATATGCAGGATGCTTTTGAAAACATATATTTTAGGTACGTAAACATAATCTCAACATATTTGGGCCCGGCATTGTACCACTTCTTCATTGTCATAGCGCGCATCCCTAAATAGGCCCGAGGTAGCAAGTCTCGTACCTAATAGGTTTCTAGGCCCGAGTCTTATTCCATCGACCTAGGGGCAATCGTCATAGCGTAGAAGCCTATCCTAGGCCCGAGTCTTACTCCATCGACCTAAGGCATCTTGGAGCCCATCCCGTACTAGGCCCGAATCTTATTCCATCGACCTAGGGGCAATCATACATAGAAGCCCATCCTAGGCCCGAGTCTTATTCCATCGACCTAGGGCATCTTAGGAGCCCATCCCTTCTTGGACCTTGTTAAGGTCTTGGTACAAGCCATGCAGAAGGTAAAATACTTATATGCTTATTTTACAACATAGCTTATTTCATTAACATAGCATGGCATATTTCATTTCATAACAACATAGCTTCATTTCATTAACATAGCATAGCATACTTCATTTCATACACATCATGCTTCATTTCATTAACATAGCATAGCATACTTCATTTCATACACATCATGCTTCATTTCATTAACATAGCATGGCATACTTCATTTCATAACTCATAGTCATGGCATAAGACATGGCATCAAGAGTAAGTAAATACTATCCTATAACATGTTATCCTTATTTAGCATCATTTAATATCATGAGTTCAACATGAATCCACCCAACATAAGGACACATATTAACTTAATTCATAACAACAACTTCATATGCATATAGAACATGAATTAGACTTCATTTAATCACCCAAAGTTTATGGTGGCCGAATGGTCCATGTAGGGCTTTTAGGGTTGGCCTTTTTCCTAATTCATTAACCATAACAACAACATCATAACCCTACAAAACATGGATTGAAACCTCATTGGGTCATCAATATCTAGGGGTGGCCGAATGGTCCTTGTTGGCTTTGGGTTTAACTTTTGACCTAATCCCTTTTAAACCTTAACCTTATCATATAGTTACAAAACATAGTATGAAACTTCATTGAAACCCTAAAGTAGGGTTTGGCCGAATAGGTCTTGTTGTTCCTTAGGGTTAGCTTTTGTTCTAATCCACTTTAAACCCTAACATCATCATCTAGTTATAGAACATAGCATGAACATAGCATAGAGCTTCTTTGAGACCCTAGTTCATGACTTGGCCGAATGGGTCCTGTTGGCTTTGGGTTTAACTTTTGACCTAATCCCTTTTAAACCTTAACCTTATCATATAGTTACAAAACATAGTATGAAACTTCATTGAAACCCTAAAGTAGGGTTTGGCCGAATAGGTCTTGTTGTTCCTTAGGGTTAGCTTTTGTTCTAATCCACTTTAAACCCTAACATCATCATCTGGTTATAGAACATAGCATGAACATAGCATAGAGCTTCTTTGAGACCCTAGTTCATGACTTGGCCGAATGGGTCATGGAGGCCTCTAGAGTTAGATCTTTATCCTAATCCCTTTATCATGCTAACATCATCATTTGCAAGCAAAAACAAGATATAAACTTCAATAAAACACCAAAAACCCATGTTGGCCGAATGGTTCATAGGGTTTCCTAGGGTTAACTTTTGACCTAATCCATTTTAAGCCCTAACATCATCATCTAATTACAAAAGCATGGCATACAACTTCATGGAAACCCTAAATCATATCTTGGCCGAATATAACAATATAGATTTCTTTTATAAAACGTCAATCGAAGCTACTCGTATACAGGTGAGGGATACTTACATCCTTCGCTTTGCTTGGGGTGGGGAAGATAACCTAAAGAAGATCAACACCTAGCCTTCTCTAGCTTGGATAGGATTCGGCCAAAAGAGGGAAATGTAGAGGAAAAGCTTTAGGATTTCGGTGAAGAGAAGGAAAGAAGAAGAGAGGAAGTAAACAATTTCAATCTTCCCTCTTCTTTATAAAGGGGGGAGGAAGAGAAGTTCCTCTTTTCTTTTCCATGCCTCTTCATTTACTCTTAGTCCCACTTATCTATAGTTTCCCCCTCTTCCTTAATCATATCATCCTATTGGGCTTCTGGTTAGTGGGTGCATCTATAAGGCTTGGCTATCTCTAGAGGTTTGGGGTTCAATCCCTAGGCCTTGCACCCCTTTTTTTTTGGCTTATTTCCTTTTATTTTTGAAAAGGCCCACATAAGGCCCATGATCATCAAGCCAAAAATTTCTATAAAATTGCTAGGAATTTTATGGGCGTTACAATCCTTCATACCTTTAAAAAGTTTCGTCCTCGAAACTTAGAACAATTGTGGGTACTTCTGCTTCATGTCCTCCTCACGTTCCCAGGTAGCTTCCTCGTACCGTTGATTCTGCCACAGGACCTTTACTAAGGGCACCTCTTTGTTCCTTAGCCTCTTGATTTCTCGGTCTAGTATTTGGATAGGCCGACTTTCAATACTTAGGTCCTCTTGCACTTGTACTGTTTGTGGCTCGATCACTTGGTCTGTACTGGAAATGCATTTCTTGAGCACAGAGACATGGAACACGTTGTGAATAGCCGACATCTCTTGAGGCAGCTCTAGCTTGTAAGCTACATTGCCAATCCTCTGCGATATCAGATACGGTCCCACGTAACGTGGACTCAGTTTACCCTTCCTTCCGAACCTCATTACTCCCTTCATGGGAGCCACTTTGAGGAATACTAGGTCCCCAACCTCGAATTCTAATGGTCTACGCCTCTTATCCGCATAGCTCTTTTGTCGGCTTTGGCGCTTCAATTCTCCTGGCGGATGCTCAGTATAGCTCGTGGTGTCGCGATGAAATCCGTCTGGAGGCCCATCCTCTTCTTTTCACCACCCTCGTACCAGCATATGGGAGATCTACATTTCCTCCCGTATAGAGCCTCGTAAGGTGCCATTCCAATAGTAGCTTGGTAGCTATTATTGTAGGCGACTCTCCAAACATAAGTATCGACACACTACCTTTGAAATCCAGGCGCAGCTCTTAACATATCTTCCAAGATTTGATTTACTCTTTCGTCTGGCCCATTCGTCTGGGATGGAAGGCGATCAACAATAGCTTTGTGCCTAAGGCCTTCAACGCATTCCCGTAAATGGGAGATAAAGCGACCATCTCGCTGTAAATGATGGTCTTAGGAATTCCATGTAGTCTGATAATTTCCCTAGCATACAACTGAGCCAGTTGCTCCGTCGAATAGGTCATCTTGATTGCTAAGAAATGGGCGGACTTCGTCAATCTGTCTACAATCACCCATATAGCATCATGACCGTTTGTCGTCTTGGGCAATCCTGAGATGAAATCCATAGAAATGTCCTCCCATTTCCATTCTGGAATCTGGATCGGCTGCAGTGTTCCTCCAGGTCTTTGGTGCTCTGCCTTAACCCTCTGGCGTGTCGGTAATCTTGACATCTTGAGCCACATCTCTTTTCATTCCGAACCACCAGAACTTTTGTTTGAGGTCTTGGTACATTTTGGTGGTTCCAGGATGCATCGCATAGGGAGTTCTGTGAGCTTCCTCAACTATCTCCTTCCGCAATTCTGGATCGTCGGGAATACACAAGCGATCCCTGAGGTAGAGTACTCCACTATCAGAGATCCGAAACCAGTCGTCCTTTCCCTCTAGGACCTCTTGCTTGATCCTCTGAAGGCTTGGGTCACGGGCTTGCTTTTCCAGTATATCATCGAACAGCGTCGGTGCTATCGTCAGGGTCGAGAGCTGTCCGGAGATGATTTCCACCCCGTAACGCATAATCTCTTTTTCTAAGGGTCGAGATAGCACCGAGAGGGACATCAAGGTGGCGCAGGACTTCCTGCTGAGTGCATCAGCCACCTTGTTAGCTTTCCCCGGATGGTAAAGAATCTCGCAGTCATAATCCTTGACGAGCTCGAGCCATCTGCGCTGTCTCATTTTAAGGTCCTTCTGGGTGAAGAAATATTTCAGACTCTGGTGGTCTGTATAGATCCTACACTGAGCTCCATAGAGATAATGCCTCCATGTTTTGAGAGCAAAGACCACGGCCGCTAGCTCTAAATCGTGGGTGAGATAATTCCTTTCGTGTTCCTTGAGTTGCCTAGAGGCGTAGGCAATGACCTTGCCATTCTGCATAAAGTACTCCCAGTCCCAACTTGAAGGCGTCGGTACATGTCGAAGCCTTCACATCGTCCGAAGAGCAAGAATTGGAGCGCTGGTCAGTCTCCTTTTTAACTCTGTGAAAACCCTCTCGCAGGTGTCCGTCCACTCCTATTTCTTGTCCTTTCTAACCAACATTGATCAACTATACCACATACATCCCATGCAATGGACTAATCACTAATTCAAAGGAAATGAGCTCATCATTTCTTATTCATACTTTCAGAAAGGAAAAGTGTTAACATATAACATTCCTTATTTCTAATCGAAACAAAACTACTTGAGAAGAAAGTTTATTACGACTCCCACTAGGACAAACCCTAGTGCAGTCGTAATCATTTTTAGTCCTATCTTCCTTGGCCTTATTAGGGTAGTCTCAGGCTGGCCAATAAGTTGACTGTTTGTAGAACTCTCTACATTCTTCTCGAGGCGAGTTACCACAGGATTCTCTTGAACCTTGTGCTCCAGTAGTTCCCAAAGACACCAAAGATAGGTTATCCGCCTTCAGAACGGCCCCACACGTGCGTGTGCAACTACCATGAACTCATTTGCGTGGAGCGGACCAAGGCCCATATCTTATAATTGTCCAGTAACGGAAACTCCTGCCGCTCGAGTCTCCTAAAAAGACAATCGAGCCTTCTCATGTGTCTGATGACCCCACCGTCTGGTTTATAAACTATCTCTTCAATAGCTTCCCTTAATCGGTTTCGTGACACATCACGACGGGTCATGGTGGTCATCGTCCGTGCCATCTGAAATTGAAATAAATGAAGTCAGTACAAAACCGACCAACCCGTACGAAACCGGCTTAATTCAATTCAGATGAACATAGACCTTACAATTAATTACGAAAATCAATTTCGTAACAAGAAATTATTTTATTTATTTATTTATATATGTATATATATATATATATATATATATATATATATATATATATATATATATATATATATATATATATATATATATATATATATTTTTTTTTTTTTTTTTTTTTTTTTGTGTAATTAAACTAAGGCTAGCATAAGGTCGTTTTAAGCTTCATTCATGTTCTCATGCATAATTTAAACTTAAGTTATTTTTTTTTTTTTTTTTTTTTACATCATACCAGAACAAGCATAAGGGTATCGTACATATTTTCATGCATATTTAAGCTAGAAGCATTTCCTATTATTCATGAACAAGCATAAGGTAAAGGCATTTTATAAATAAGCTAGAGGCATTTTATTTCATACATAAACTAAATAATCTAAAGACATTTTATATCATGCATGATCACAATTAACAAAATTAAAGCATAGACATAGAATTCTTACTTGGAGCAGTAGGATTTGGAGCTTGATGTGTGTGTAGTGGAAAGGCAGATCCGCTCTGATACCACCTGTCACGCCCGCCCTTCCGGGACCCTAAATGTCCGGAGAGGCGGCGCGTGACGCGACCGTACATACATTTCATACAGCGGAAGACTTTATATATATACTTCTTATTT
The DNA here is from genome assembly GCA_025175895.1 of Wurfbainia villosa. Taxonomy (NCBI): domain Eukaryota; kingdom Viridiplantae; phylum Streptophyta; class Magnoliopsida; order Zingiberales; family Zingiberaceae; genus Wurfbainia; species Wurfbainia villosa. The sequence goes on along the minus strand of CM045992.1, from coordinate 26,641,996 downwards.
CTTTCAGCGGAAGGCTTAAGACCTAAATACTTTTTTTTTTCTTTTAAACATAAATATGCTTTAACGTTTCTTCTTACTTACTTCTTTACTTCTTCTTTACTTCTTCTTTACTTCTTCTTATGTTTCATAGCATAGCATGCATAGATACTTCTTCTTACTTCTTCTTTACTTCTTCTTATCAACATAAAGCATTCTTCTTTACTTCTTCTTATCAACATAAAGCATGCATCATATATATATATATAGATACTTAGTGCTTAGTAGGTTCATAACATCATCATCATAGGGAGACATAAGTACAGACATCCATAGACATCTTCATCATAGGTAAACATGTATAAATAGACTTAACGGATCTTCTCCACCGTGCCACTACCACACACATTGGCCCCTCCTGCTGCCCCCTTTAGTTTATCCATCCCTTACCCTTATCTGCAGTACGAGGGAAAGATAAACTATAAGCACATAGGCTTAGTAAGATCCTGTCCTACTCACTAAATCCATACATTATCATTAATCATGGCATGCAGCATTCACAACATAGAAGCAATATAACATGTAGCATAAGTAACGAAAGTGAAATATAGCATGGATCATTGTATCATCAAACATAACTTGTAATATATCTAACGTAAGCATGTAAACATTCATACATATCATAGAACATAACTTGTAACATATCTAACGTAAGCATGTAAACATTCATAACATATCATAAAACATAACATTCATAACCTCTATAACATAAGCATGTAAACATTCATAACATATCATAAAACATAACATTCATAACATATCATAAAACATAACATTCATAACCTCTATAACATAAGCATGTAAACATTCATAACATATCCTAAAACATAACATTCATAACATATCATAAAACATAACATGTGAACATAACAATCAATCAGGTAAACATATGCAGGATGCTTTTGGAAAACATATATTTTTAAACATATCATGTTCCTTATCATGGCATATCATGTTTTTTTTTTCTTCATATCATAACATACTTCTTCTTCATAACATATCAGAGGGCTTTCCTGACATATTTCTTCTTCATAACATATCATTCATCATAAGGTATTTCTTCTTCATAACATATCATATTCTTTTCATGCATCTCATGTTCCTTCTTTATAAACCATCATATATTCATATAATTACAAGGTAATGAGCATAGCATGATCACAAACATCACACACATATAAGCATAATATTCATGTAAGCATACCAAACATAAGCATGTAAACATAACAATCAGCAGGTAAACATATGCAGGATGCTTTTGAAAACATATATTTTAGGTACGTAAACATAATCTCAACATATTTGGGCCCGGCATTGTACCACTTCTTCATTGTCATAGCGCGCATCCCTAAATAGGCCCGAGGTAGCAAGTCTCGTACCTAATAGGTTTCTAGGCCCGAGTCTTATTCCATCGACCTAGGGGCAATCGTCATAGCGTAGAAGCCTATCCTAGGCCCGAGTCTTACTCCATCGACCTAAGACATCTTAGAGCCCATCCCGTACTAGGCCCGAATCTTATTCCATCGACCTAGGGGCAATCATACATAGAAGCCCATCCTAGGCCCGAGTCTTATTCCATCGACCTAGGGCATCTTAGGAGCCCATCCCTTCTTGGACCTTGTTAAGGTCTTGGTACAAGCCATGCAGAAGGTAAAATACTTATATGCTTATTTTACAACATAGCTTATTTCATTAACATAGCATGGCATATTTCATTTCATAACAACATAGCTTCATTTCATTAACATAGCATAGCATACTTCATTTCATACACATCATGCTTCATTTCATTAACATAGCATAGCATACTTCATTTCATACACATCATGCTTCATTTCATTAACATAGCATGGCATACTTCATTTCATAACTCATAGTCATGGCATAAGACATGGCATCAAGAGTAAGTAAATACTATCCTATAACATGTTATCCTTATTTAGCATCATTTAATATCATGAGTTCAACATGAATCCACCCAACATAAGGACACATATTAACTTAATTCATAACAACAACTTCATATGCATATAGAACATGAATTAGACTTCATTTAATCACCCAAAGTTTATGGTGGCCGAATGGTCCATGTAGGGCTTTTAGGGTTGGCCTTTTTCCTAATTCATTAACCATAACAACAACATCATAACCCTACAAAACATGGATTGAAACCTCATTGGGTCATCAATATCTAGGGGTGGCCGAATGGTCCTTGTTGGCTTTGGGTTTAACTTTTGACCTAATCCCTTTTAAACCTTAACCTTATCATATAGTTACAAAACATAGTATGAAACTTCATTGAAACCCTAAAGTAGGGTTTGGCCGAATAGGTCTTGTTGTTCCTTAGGGTTAGCTTTTGTTCTAATCCACTTTAAACCCTAACATCATCATCTAGTTATAGAACATAGCATGAACATAGCATAGAGCTTCTTTGAGACCCTAGTTCATGACTTGGCCGAATGGGTCCTTGTTGGCTTTGGGTTTAACTTTTGACCTAATCCCTTTTAAACCTTAACCTTATCATATAGTTACAAAACATAGTATGAAACTTCATTGAAACCCTAAAGTAGGGTTTGGCCGAATAGGTCTTGTTGTTCCTTAGGGTTAGCTTTTGTTCTAATCCACTTTAAACCCTAACATCATCATCTAGTTATAGAACATAGCATGAACATAGCATAGAGCTTCTTTGAGACCCTAGTTCATGACTTGGCCGAATGGGTCATGGAGGCCTCTAGAGTTAGATCTTTATCCTAATCCCTCTATCATGCTAACATCATCATTTGCAAGCAAAAACAAGATATAAACTTCAATAAAACACCAAAAACCCATGTTGGCCGAATGGTTCATAGGGTTTCCTAGGGTTAACTTTTGACCTAATCCATTTTAAGCCCTAACATCATCATCTAATTACAAAAGCATGGCATACAACTTCATGGAAACCCTAAATCATATCTTGGCCGAATATAACAATATAGATTTCTTTTATAAAACGTCAATCGAAGCTACTCGTATGCAGGTGAGGGATACTTACATCCTTCGCTTTGCTTGGGGTGGGGAAGATAACCTAAAGAAGATCAACACCTAGCCTTCTCTAGCTTGGATAGGATTCGGCCAAAAGAGGGAAATGTAGAGGAAAAGCTTTAGGATTTCGGTGAAGAGAAGGAAAGAAGAAGAGAGGAAGTAAACAATTTCAATCTTCCCTCTTCTTTATAAAGGGGGGAGGAAGAGAAGTTCCTCTTTTCTTTTCCATGCCTCTTCATTTACTCTTAGTCCCACTTATCTATAGTTTCCCCCTCTTCCTTAATCATATCATCCTATTGGGCTTCTGGTTAGTGGGTGCATCAATAAGGCTTGGCTATCTCTAGAGGTTTGGGGTTCAATCCCTAGGCCTTGCACCCCTTTTTTTTGGCTTATTTCCTTTTATTTTTGAAAAGGCCCACATAAGGGCCATGATCATCAAGCCAAAAATTTCTATAAAATTGCTAGGAATTTTATGGGCGTTACAGAAACTAGGGTTAGGGTTGCAAGAAAAGGCTTCTAAGGGAACTAGGGGATGTTGTATGCCTCATGTAGGAGTTTTAGGTGACTAAACAATGCCATGTTGGAATACCTTACATGTTTCGACCAACATTGGTTTTGGGGTTAGGGTTTCATGAAAACACCCCCCCCCCCTTATGTAGTTAGGCTATGTGATGAACAAGTTTTATGATTTAATATGCCATGAATATGCCTAGGAAATATGCTTCATGTTTATGATGTAATGTGCCATGAAATATGCTTAGGTGATGAACATGTTTTGTGATTTAATATGCCATGAATATGCCAAGGAAATATGCTTCATGTTTATGATGTAATGTGCCATGAAATATGCTTAGGTGATGAACATGTTCTGTGATTTAATATGCCATGAATATGCCAAGGAAATATGCTTCATGTTTATGATGTAATGTGTCATGAAATACGCTTATGTGATGAACATGTTTATGCTTTAGGACCCCTTTAGGGTACTCTTATGTTATGAATGCATGTGTCCTTAAGATAAGATGGAGATGCTTCCCTTTCAAGTAGGGATCAAGAGCTCTCCTTATGATAAGATGGAGATGCTTCCCTTTCAAGTAGGGATCAAGAGCTCTCCTTAAGATAAGATAAAATGGATATGCTTCCCTTTCAAGTAGGGATCAAGAGCTCTCCTTATGATAAGATAAGATTAAGATGCTTCCCTTTTATGTTGGGGATCAAGAGCATTCTTTATAATATGACAAGAAAAGAAAGGAATTAAGTATTTTACTTTGTAAGAGGTTAAGTACCCGACCCATCAGGTGGTCGTTAATCAAATCCATAGGGACATAAGAAGACGTAAGAGGTCTTGCCCTGGTAAGACGTAAGAGGTCTTGCTCTAGTAGGTCTGGTGGCTCGCTACCCCAGCCTATTAGGGAACGCGTATTATGTGGTACTTAACTTGGGGCCCCCCAAACAAGTTATGATGATGTTGAAGTATCTATATGTATATGTTTTGAAAAGAAAAGACTTTCATGAAATTGTGTATGCTTATGTTAAAGATTATGAATGCTTACGAACTCGTCTTTTATGCATTTTAGATGTTATGAAGTTATGATGTTTAGAGTTAAGTTTAAGAATGTGGTGACTATGTACTTTATGCATGTTGCGAGTTTATGATGTTGTGAATGCTTATGGTTAAGTTGAAGAATACTTGTGATTATGTACCTTATGCATGTTTAGGATTTATGTTATTATAAATGTTTATGCTCAAGTTAAAAATGCTTATGATTATGTCCTTTATGCATGTTAGATTCTATGAAGTTATGATGCTTATAGTAGTTTAAGAATACTTGTGATTATGTACCTTATGCATGTTTAGGATTTATGTCATTACAAATGTTTATGTTCAAGTTAAAAATGCTTATGATTATGTCCTTTATGCATGTTAGATTTTATGAAGTTATGATGTTTATAGTAGTTTAAGAATACTTGTCATTATGTACCTTATGCATGTTTAGGATTTATGTCATTATAAATGTTTATGTTCAAGTTAAAAATGCTTACGATTATGCCCTTTAAGCATGTTAGATTTTTATGAAGTTATGATGCTTATAGTAAGTTAAGAACATATGGATTTATGTACTTCCTGCATGTCTAAGATTTATATCATGAATGCTTATGTTTAAATTATGCCCTGCTTGGTTTTAATTATGCTTAGCATGCTAATGTATACTCTATGTCATGCTTAGGTTTTATTACGTGGTATGTCGTTGATTAGTGTTACTATTGAATAATTAGGCTAATTATGCTAGTATGCTCATGTTTCTAATTGCTTTATGAAGTTCATGGTTTTTGTGAGTGGGCAAGAATCTTACTAAGCTATATGCTTATAGTTTATGTTGTCCATATACTGCAGATCAAGGAAACCTGAACTAGAGGAAGTAGCAGGAAGGGCCCAGTGTGTGTGATAGTGGCATGGTGGAGAAAGACCCTATTACTATCTGCTCATATTTATATGCTCAATTAACAACTTAAGACATTGCTTCCGCTTATAAGTCTTGTGAATTATTAGTACCATGTTGGATGTTGCTTAGTTATGTTATTGTTCAATTACTTAAGAAAGTTGATATGATAGAACTCACGAATGGATCTTTATGTGGGGCATGTTATGAAATGAGTTAAGATATGGTAACATGCTCACTATGAATAAGATAGGTGATGCATGTAGAAAAGAAGGTTTATGCCATGATAACATGCTTAAGTATGATGGTACAAGGATCCATGTGTATTATGTTTTAAAAGAAAAAAAAAAGAAAGGGGTAAAAGTAGCACCGCCCTGAGAGCAGATAAGGGCGGGCGTTACAGGTGGTATCAGAGCGGGTTCACCTTTCCACTATCACACATCAAGCCTCCATCCTGCTATTTCCAAGTAAGTAATTTTATGCATACTTAAGTTTCCTTTATAATGAAGAATGTCTTCTATTTAGAATGAAATAATACCTCATCATGTTTTAGTAGAATGGACTCACACTTGAGATTTTGATAGAAATAATACCTCGTCCTGTTTAGTATAAGGGAATCATAGTTGTGACTTAGATAGTATACCTGACCAAGCTTTATACGATGGAAACATGACTCTAACCTAGAAGTATCACTAGAAAGGATACCTTACCTTGAGAGAATAAGAATTATTTTTTTGGTTTTAGCTTAAATATGCATGAATGAATTCATGTAGGATAATCTTATGCTAGCCTTAGTTTTATTACACTCCAAAAAAAAAAAACTCCTAAATTTATGAAGATTTGATTTTCGTAATTATTTGTGTAAGGTCTATGTTCATCTGAATTGAATTAAGCCGGTTTCGTACGGGTTAGTCGGTTTTGTACTGACTTCATTTATTTCAATTTCAGATGGCACGGACGATGACTACCATGACCCGTCGTGATGTGTCACGAAACCGATTAAGGGAAGCTATTGAAGAGATAGTCTATAAACCAGATGGTGGGGTCATCGGACACATGAGAAGGCTCGATGGTCTTTTTAGGAGACTCGAGCGGCAGGAGTTTCTGTTACTAGACAATTATAGGATATGGGCCTTGGTCCGCTCCCTGCCAAATGAGTTCATGGTAGTTGCACATCACGTGTGGGGCCGTTATGAAGGGCGGATAACCTATGCGGAGTTGTGCTGAATCGCTGAGCACAAGGTTCAAGAGAAGCCTGTGGTAGAGAATCCGGTGGTAGCTGGCCTCGAGAGGAAGGAAGAGGGTTCTGTAAACAGTCAACTTATTAGCCAGCCGAAGACCACCCTAGTGAGGCCAAGGAAGATAGGACTAAAAATAATTACAACCGCACTAGGGTTTGTCCTAGTGGGAGTCATAATGAACTATCTTCTCAAATAGTTTCTGTGGTTTAAATTAGAAATAAGGAATGTTATATGTTAACATTTTTCCTTCTGGTCGGAAAATATGAATAAGAGATATGAATAAGAGATGATAAGTCGTTTCTTTTTGAAATTGATGATGAGTTCATTGCCTGGGATGTGTATGGTATAGTTGAACAATGTTGGGTAGACTGGAACATACGAATAAGGAGTGGAAATAAAATTGCCACTTTAATGTCCTTATCGATGCTATCTCAACCCTTGAAAAGGGATATAATGAATTACGGAATAGAGATTATTTCTGGACAGCTTTCTACCATGGCTATAGCACCGACGTTGTTCGACGATATATTGGGAAAGCAAGATGGTGATTCAGACATCCAGAAAATCAAACAGGAAGTCCGGGAAGGAAGGGATAATGGATTCCGCATCACCGACGGCGGATTATTATACTTCCAGGACCGCCTATGCATTCCGAACGATCCGGAATTATGGAAGAAGATACTCGAGGAATCCCATGGAACACCTTATACCATGCATCCTGGATCTAACAAAATGTATCAGGACTTAAGGGATAAATTTTGGTGGTCCGGCATGAAAAGGGATGTGGCTCAGTACGTCAGCACCTGTCTGACCTGCTAGAAGGTGAAGGCAGAACACCGTAAACCCGGGATTACTGCGCAATGATACAGATTCCTGGGAAGAAATATCTATGGATTTTATCTCGGGATTGCCCAGAACAACAAATGGTTACGATGCTATATGGGTAATCATAGACCGGTTGACAAGGTCTGCCCATTTCCTAGCAATTAAGATGACCTATTCGGTCGAGCAGCTAGCTCAATTATATGTCAAGGAAATTATCAAATTACATGGAGTGCCTAAGGCTATTATTTCTAACCGTGATGGTCGTTTTACCTCCCATTTCTGGGAATGTGTTCAGAAGGCTCTTGGCACTAAGTTGAGATTCAGCACTGTGTTTCATCCTCAGACCGACGGTCAGACAGAAAGAGTGAACCAGGTGCTGGAAGATATGTTGCGGGCTTGTGCCCTAGACTTTAAGGGGAGCTGGTGTCGATATTTGTGCTTGCCAAAATTTGCTTACAACAACAGTTACCAGGCTACTATTGGAATGGCACCATATGAAGCTCTATACAGGAGAAGATGTAGGTCACCTATCTGTTGGTACGAGGGTGGTGAAAGGGGGAAAATGGGTTTTCGGGTCGATATTATTGACAATACCACCCGCGCTATACAGAATATCCGTCAGAGAATTGAAACTGCTCAGAGCCGACAAAAGAGCTATGCGGATATGGGGCGTAGACCGTTAGAATTCGAAGTCGGGGACCTGGTATGCCTCAAAGTGACCCCTATGAAGGGAGTGATGAGATTCGGAAGGAAGGGTAAACCGAATCCACGCTACGTAGGACCGTATCCAATATTGCAAAGAGTGGGCAAGGTAGCTTACAAGCTGGAGCTGCCACAAGAGATGTCGGCTATACACGACGTGTTCCATGTCTCTGTGCTCAAGAAATGCTTATCCAGTGTGGACTAAGTGATCGAGCCAAAAACCGTACCAGTTCAAGAGGACCTGAGTATGAAAAGTCGGCCTATCCAGATACTAGACCGAGAAGTCAAGAGGCTAAGGAACAAAGAGGTGCCCTTAGTAAAGGTCCTGTGGCAGAATCAACGATACGAGGAAGCTACCTGGGAACGAGAGGAGGACATGAAGCAGAAGTACCCAGAATTGTTTTAAGTTTTGAGGACGAAACTTTTACAAGGTATGAGGGATTGTAACGCCCGTAAAAAGTCTCCAGCAATTTTACGAGAATTTTTGGCTTTACGATAATGGGCTTTATGTGGGTTTTCCGAAAATAAAAGGAAATAGCCAAAAAGAGATGCAAGGCCTAGGAATTGAACCCCAAACCTCTAGAGATAGCCAAGCCCTATAGATGCACCCACTAACCATAAGCCCAATAGGATTATATCATTAAGAGAAGAGGGGAAATTATAGATAAGGGTGATGAGGGTAAATGAAGGGGCATTGAAAAGAAAAGAGAAACTTCTCTTCCTCCCTTTATAAAGAAGAAGGAAGTTCCCATTTGGCCACTTCTTCCTCTCCTCTTCATCCTCACCGAAACCATCTTGCTCCCCCTCTCCATTTGCACCTTTGGCCGAACTTCATCCAAGCAAGAAGAAGTTAGTTCTTAGCTTCCATAAGGTCAACTACCCACCAAAAGCAAGCGAAGGATGTAAGATTCCCTCACCTGCAGTATATTAGTTTTGTAGGATAAATTACATGAAAGAAATATGAAGTTTGGAGCTTTATATGTTTCGGCCAACTAAGTTTTGGGCTAGGATTCATGAAAATGCTATTAGGGAAACCTTTTATAGGTTGTATGCTCCAAGTAGGGATCTTTAGGTAACAAAAGTCCAAAGGTTTTAACCCTATATGTTTTGGCCACCAAGGGTTTAGGGTTAGGGTTTCATGAAGAACTCCCCCTTATGAAGTTAGGTTATGATATATGCCTACATGAATAGATTTAGGTGACAGAAGTCCCAAGATCTTAACCTTACAAGTTTCGGCCAACCCATGAAATTAGGGTTAGGGTTGCATGAAAAATATTTCTAATGATACTATGATAGGTTATAAGGCTTCATGAATGAATTTTAGGGGACAAACCCAAGCTTGAGCCCCTCACAAGTTTCGGCCAACCCATGAAATTAGGGTTAGGGTTGCATGAAAAATATTTCTAATGATACTATGATAGGTTATAAGGCTTCATGAATGAATTTTAGGGCACAAACCTAAGCTTGAGCCCCTCACAAGTTTCGGCCAACCAATGAAACTAGGGTTAGGGTTGCAAGAAAAGGCTTCTAAGGGAACTAGGGGATGTTGTATGCCTCATGTAGGAGTTTTAGGTGACTAAACAATGCCATGTTGGAATACCTTACATGTTTCGGCCAACATTGGTTTTGGGGTTAGGGTTTCATGAAAACACCCCCCCCCCTTATGTAGTTAGGCTATGTGATGAACAAGTTTTATGATTTAATATGCCATGAATATGCCTAGGAAATATGCTTCATGTTTATGATGTAAAGTGCCATGAAATATGCTTAGGTGATGAACATGTTTTGTGATTTAATATGCCATGAATATGCCAAGGAAATATGCTTCATGTTTATGATGTAATGTGCCATGAAATATGCTTAGGTGATGAACATGTTCTGTGATTTAATATGCCATGAATATGCCAAGGAAATATGCTTCATGTTTATGATGTAATGTGCCACGAAATACGCTTATGTGATGAACATGTTTATGCTTTAGGACCCCTTTAGGGTACTCTTATGTTATGAATGCATGTGTCCTTAAGATAAGATGGAGATGCTTCCCTTTCAAGTAGGGATCAAGAGCTCTCCTTATGATAAGATGGAGATGCTTCCCTTTCAAGTAGGGATCAAGAGCTCTCCTTAAGATAAGATAAAATGGAGATGCTTCCCTTTCAAGTAGGGATCAAGAGCTCTCCTTATGATAAGATAAGATTAAGATGCTTCCCTTTTATGTTGGGGATCAAGAGCATTCTTTATAATATGACAAGAAAAGAAAGGAATTAAGTATTTTACTTTGTAAGAGGTTAAGTACCCGACCCGTCAGGTGGTCGTTAATCAAATCCATAGGGACATAAGAAGACGTAAGAGGTCTTGCCCTGGTAAGATGTAAGAGGTCTTGCTCTAGTAGGTCTGGTGGCTCGCTACCCCAGCCTATTAGGGAACGCGCATTATGTGGTACTTAACCTGGGGCCCCCCAAACAAGTTATGATGATGTTGAAGTATCTATATGTATATGTTTTGAAAAGAAAAGACTTTCATGAAATTGTGTATGCTTATGTTAAAGATTATGAATGCTTACGAACTCGTCTTTTATGCATTTTAGATGTTATGAAGTTATGATGTTTAGAGTTAAGTTTAAGAATGTGGTGACTATGTACTTTATGCATGTTGCGAGTTTATGATGTTGTGAATGCTTATGGTTAAGTTGAAGAATACTTGTGATTATGTACCTTATGCATGTTTAGGATTTATGTTATTATAAATATTTATGCTCAAGTTAAAAATGCTTATGATTATGTCCTTTATGCATGTTAGATTCTATTAAGTTATGATGCTTATAGTAGTTTAAGAATACTTGTGATTATGTACCTTATGCATGTTTAGGATTTATGTCATTACAAATGTTTATGTTCAAGTTAAAAATGCTTATGATTATGTCTTTTATGCATGTTAGATTCTATGAAGTTATGATGCTTATAGTAGTTTAAGAATACTTGTGATTATGTACCTTATGCATGTTTAGGATTTATGTCATTATAAATGTTTATGTTCAAGTTAAAAATGCTTACGATTATGCCCTTTAAGCATGTTAGATTTTTACGAAGTTATGATGCTTATAGTAAGTTAAGAACATATGGGTTTATGTACTTCCTGCATGTCTAAGATTTATATCATGAATGCTTATGTTTAAATTATGCCCTGCTTGGTTTTAATTATGCTTAGCATGCTGATGTATACTCTATGCCATGCTTAGGTTTTATTACGTGGTATGTCGTTGATTAGTGTTACTATGGAATACTTAGGCTAATTATGCTAGTATGCTCATGTTTCTAATTGCTTGATGAAGTTTGTGGTTTATGTGAGTCGGCAAGAATCTTACTAAGCTATATGCTTATAGTTTATGTTGTCCATATACTACAGATCAAGGAAACCTGAACTAGAGGAAGTAGCAGGAAGGGCCCAATGTGTGTGATAGTGGCATGGTGGAGAAAGACCCTATTACTATCTGCTCATATTTATATGCTCAATTAACAACTTAAGACATTGCTTCTGCTTATAAGTCTTGTCAATTATTAGTACCATGTTGGATGTTGCTTAGTTATGTTATTGTTCAATTACTTAAGAAAGTTGATATGATAGAACTCATGAATGGATCTTTATGTGGGCCATGTTATGAAATGAGTTAAGATATGGTAACATGCTAACTATGAATAAGATAGGTGATGCATGTAGAAAAGAAGGTTTATGCCATGATAACATGCTTAAGTATGATGGTAGAAGGATCCATGTGTATTATGTTTTAAAAGAAAAAAAAAGAAAGGGGTAAAAGTAGCGCCGCCCTGAGAGCAGATAAGGGCGGGTGTTACAAAATTTCCTTTTCACGATAGGTTTGCACACGGGACCATAATCAGCTAAGGAGACCTGTCACGAGACCCCCGCAAGCCCTCATAGATACACTACCGCTACTTGACAGGAGTTTATCCCTAGTTGGTTATGGGTTTCGGGAACTTGGGTTCACTATTAGGTACTTCCCCTTAGCTCCTTAGGTTTATCAATAAGAATCCAAAAACAGATCAAAACAAACAATAATTCAAGTAGTATAGATTACATCATCCATCATAAATCGTCAAGGGCTACTCCCCCATCCTAAGATTACAAGACACTACTCCTTGGTCGAACAAGAATTGTTAGAGAAAGAAATTACGATACTTAGTGCCATTTCTGTTCCTCTTTCGTCGACTCCTTCCTTCTTCTGTCATCCTTTTTGACCCTCCACCGTCCTTCTTTAGGGTTAGAATATCTCCTCTTTTATAGCCTTGGCCTCCTCTTTAATTAAGGCAAAAGATTTTCCCGAAGATCGTGACTTCGTCGAGTTGCTCGCAGAAAAGGAAATCTGAAATCAGGACAACACGCCCATGCGAAATGAGGGCACAGGCGTGTCGCGCAATTCCCATCGACCGTGTTGCGGCAGGCAGGCGTGTTGAAGGTGAAGGCGTGTTGATGGAACTCGACACGAGCGTGTCGCGATAACACGCCTGTGTTGTTTTGATCTGCCGCCATGTCAACGCTTTGAACGGGTGTGTCGCTTGAACAGGCGTGTTGAAGGTGGAACTCTGAGCAGACGTGTCACTTGATGATACGCTTTGTGTTGTTTAATCTTCTTTGCCAACACCCAAAAGCTATCTCTTTGTCCAAAATATGCTAAACTTAACTAAATCATGATAAAATACATGCCTAAGACATGAAATGAGATAAAATGCATGTATATGGAGTAGTGAAAACATAGCATGATTTACACACATCAGCTACCTATGAGAACAACTCATGAAAGTAACTTTAAAAATACTACTGAGGCAGCTTATAGGTAGCAAACACTAAGTGATCAAAGAAACTAAACAACTAATGCATGAATAAATGAATGCTAACTAAAATTCAAACATTAGGAAAGAAATCACTTCAAGAAACAAAACAAAACTTGGGGTCCCCCCTAGACTTAAGTGAAGCATACCTCTAGTATAGTAGACGAGGGGGAAAGTTTGGTAGCCTCGGCATCTCAGGATTTTAGGAGAATCTGCTACTGATGCCACATGTACATGTGGTGGATCTGAGAGCTGGTGGATGCAATGGCTGCTCGATGCTCCTCTCCCCTAGCTCACTGTGCCTGCTGGGCTCGCATATGCTATCGCATCTCCTGGTGGTAGGCGGCCTCCGTCTGGCGACGGGTAGCCTCCTCCTGAAAGTAGACGCGGGCCTCGTCGTAGAACTCCTCGGCGCACTGGAAATGCTCATGGAAGCCCTGAAACTCTGCCTGTGTGTAGACGCTCTGCTCCTCCCATCGGTACCTCTATGTCTGCTGCTCGGCATATATGTCATCGATGCATGATCGAAACTCTGAAAAATAGTAGACAGATGTACCTGCATCCTGCTCAAAAGTAGAAAAACGTGGTGGTGTAGGTGCAGGCTCATGTCGACATGGACTAGGTGGGCTCCCAAGCATGTGTGGACTGGAGGGAGAGTGATGCAAAGGGGGAGAGATGGGCGCCGATGGGGATGGTCCCTAATATGAAGGGGACTCCACTATCAGGTCTAAGCCCCAGTACGTGTGTGGTGATGGTGGTACGATCGCGGTCGGGGAGCCTAAGGGCCGTCAAGTTTTCCCTTACAAAGCATAAGGAGTGTCCCTCTCTTACAATCATCTTCATGGTCATACACACTCCCAGGTCGATCCTAGGGCTCCCCTCTATGCTATCTAGTGCAGTGTAGTCGTACCCCATCCTATGACAAATGTGGGTAAGCAAGCCCCCCAGATTAATCTCTCCTCTCACTGCTTTGCCCATTTTCACTAAGTGTCTAATGAAATGGGACCCTACATCGATGCTACTCCTTTCTTGTAGCATGTCCCAAAGGCAAAGCAGCTCGCTAGCTCTCACTACACCATTACTCTCCCCACGACCAAAAATAGTGTTTACCATGATTCGGTGGAGGTATCGGAAAATGGGGTTTTGGAGGCGTGATGCTTTAGCCCTAGAAGGGTCGTAAGCGTGATCTCCTATCAATTCAGTCCAAAAGATTCGAGAGTTGAAGCCTATAGTAGTTCTTCTCTCTCCCCCACTTGGCAAGCCAAAGTATGAGTTCCATTGGTGCAGTGTCCATTCATGCTCAATGTTAAATATCCTAAAGGTAATTTTACACTCTTCGCTCTCTCTACCCGTTAAAATTTCATCTTCTAAAGAACTCAAAAATTCTAAAACTATCCTAGGGTAGGTTGGGTGTCTTATCCCCATTATCTCTCCCCACCCTATTTTTGCAAATAGGGCTTCAATGTCACCCAACAAACCTAAGGATTCTAGTAAATCTTCATCAAGATACATAGTTGTAGTGATTTTATGAGTAGAAAGCATGTTATATCTATCCCTATGCTCATTGTTGTGAAAAAGAAAGGTTGGCAAGGCGTTACCTTCCTCCGGAGGTTGAGGGGCCTCGGTTCTCCTTGCTCGTCACTCTGAAGCACCGGATCGTGATACCACTTGCTTGATCCTCCTCATCCTTGCTTCTTTTGGCTTCTTTGAAGGTTGGAAAAGCTTCTAGGTGGTGGGGATGAAGGATTCACATGGCTAGGGCAAGAAAAATCGAAACACACGGCATGTTTGGGGCAAAAATGCATGACATGCCCTTTTTAACCTCGCGCGACACGGCCGTGTGAAAACACACGGCCAAGCCATGTTCGCATCAAGTTGGTCGGACATGGCCGTGGGAAAATACATGGCCAGGCCGCGTGTCCCCTTTTTCTCTCCCCTTGTGCACAATTGTTTGAATTTTCTCAAATGCTTCGCCGTGTAAGCTAAAAATTGGTTTTAGTTTTACGAAGCAAGTTCTTTTTGGTCCTAATGTTAAACGAAATGGAAATCAAACTTCAAACTAACCAAATGAATGCAATACAATCAAGAGAAAATCTATAAACTAAACTTGGGTTGCCTCCCAAGAAGAGCTTTGTTTAAGGTCGTTTAGCTCGACAATACTCCATTATCAACTTGACTTTGGAGGTTCTATGAACCTCCATTTATCCCTCTCGAATTCTGGAGACTCCCCTAAATACTTCTGTAATCGTTGCCCATTTACTTTTATTCCTTACTCCATATATCCACTGTGCCATATGGGTATACCCTTTTTACTAGAAACGGTCCTAACCACCTTGATTTTAACTTCCCTGGAAAAAGTTTTAACGTGGAATTATATAGGAGAACTAAGTCTCTTTCCTTATATATGCCTTAGCATGTTCATAAGCATATCTTCGAATTTTGTTCAACTCCCTTAACTGCAGTTTCGTTTTCTCTCCTGCCGCACAGTAGTCCAAGTTGATCTTCTTGATGGCCCAGAAAGCCTTATGTTCTAATTCAATGGGTAGGTGGCAAGGCTTCCCATAAACTAAATGGAATGGGGTCATGCCTATCGGGGTCTTATAAGCGGTGTGGTAGGCCCAAAGAGCATCGTCCAATTTTTGTGACCCATCTTTCCTTGATGCTACTACTGTCTTTTCTAGAATACTTTTGATCTCTCGATTCAAAATTTCCACTTGCCCGCTTGTTTGCGGGTGGTATGCCATCGAGACTTTGTGGATCACCCCATATTTATGTAGAAATTTTTAAACTATTTTTTGATGAAGTGGGATCCTCCATCACTGATTACGACTCGAGGAACTCCGAATCTAGGAAATATATTTCTTTTGAACATTTTTATGACGTTCCTAGCATCGCAGTGGGGTGATGCTACGGCCTCCACCCATTTGGAGACATAGTCTATAGCAACCAGGATATATCTCTTTGCATCGAAAGCGGAAAAAGGTCCCAGGAAATCTATCCCCCATACGTCAAAGAGCTCCACCTCTAATATGGTGCTTGCCGGCATCACATGTCTCCACCTATATTTCCTGTTTGTTAGCACCGATCGTAGGAGACCACATAGTTGCGCCTGCCCCTAAATAGGCTAGGCCAGTAGAATCCTACCTGAAGTACCTTTGCGGTTGTCTTTTCAATTTCGGTATGTCCCCCATATGCTGAGGAATGGCAGTGAAAGAGGATGCTTTCGACTTCCTCTTTCGGTACACACCTTCGATATATGCTATCTGCACGTTTCGTAAATAGGAAGGGATCATCCCATATATATTGTTGAGCTTCTGTAAAAGAATCTTTTCCTTTGTTGGGTTGTGAATTCTAGCGGTATCACTCTTCCAGTAAATAAATTCACCAAATCTGCATACCAAGGGGTGGTAACCTTACTAATGGCCATGAGGGTATCATTCTGTAGAGCATCGTCTATTTAGGCATTATCTCCCTCTTCTATCCTGCTATCTATAGGCATGCGTGACAAGTGGTCCACGATGATGTTGTCTGATCCCTTTTTATCCCTGATTTCTATATCAAATTCTTACAGTAATAGAATCCAGTGAATAAGTTGGGGTTTAGCATCCTTCTTACTTAGCAAGTAATGAACTGCAGTATGGTCAGTGTAAACCACTACCTTCGAACCTACTAAGTATTGTCTGAACTTGTCGAATGCAAATATGACTGCTGGTAATTCCTTCTCAGTTGTGGCATAGTTTATTTGTGCTCCATTCACTACGCCAGTAAGACGTTGAATGGTGTGTAACTTTTTCTCCTTCCATTGCCCTAACACTGCCCCCACTACATAATCACTAGCATTACACATGACCTGGAATGGTAGGCTCCAGTCGGGTGGTTGTATTATCAGGGATGTTACTAAAGCTTTCTTTATTTCTTCGAACACTACTAAACATTTCCAATCGAAAATAAACTCTGTGTCCTTAGCTAGTAGATTTGACAAAGGTTTAGTTATCTAAAAAAAATTCTTTATGAACCTAGGATAAAAACCCGCATGCCCAAGAAAGCTCCGGACCCCCTTTACATCCCTGGGTGGGGCAATTTTTCAATTACATCGACCTTCGCCTTGTCTACTTCAATATTGTTCCCTGATATCTTATGTTCTAGGACTATCCTTTCAGATACAATGAAATGACATTTTTCCCAATTCAGAATCAAGCTATTCTCCTCACACCTTTGTAAAACCCTTTCTCGATTCTTTAGATATGCATCGAAACTTGTTCCGTAGATTGAAAAATCATCCATGAATACTTCCATAATCTGTTCAATCATATATGAAAATATAGCTATCATACAACGCTGGAAGGTGGCTGGGGCATTACATAGGCCAAAGGGCATTCGTTTGTATGTGAATGTTCCATACGGGCATGTGAAGGTGGTCTTCTCTTGGTCATTAGGGTGGATTGGGATCTAGAAAAACCCTTAGTACCCATCAAGGAAGCAGAAATGAGAATGTTTAGCGAGGCGTTCTAGCATCTGATCGATAAACGAAAGTGGAAAATGATCCTTTCTTGTTGCTTTGTTTAGTTTATGATAATCTATACACATTCTCCACCCCGTTACCATTCTAACAGGGATCAGCTCATTCTCTTCATTTTTGACTACCGTAGTGCCGCCTTTCTTTGGAACCACGTGAACTGGACTTACCCACTCACTATCTAAAATTGGATAAATTATTCCGACATCCAAGAGTTTAAGCACCTCCCTTTTCACAACCTCCTGCAAATGAGGGTTAAGTCACCTTTGGTGCTCCACGGTTGACTTACACGCATCCTCAAGTATTATCCTATGCATGCAAAGAGACGGGCTTATCCCCTTTATGTCATCGAAGGTATAACCCATCACTTTTTTGTATGTCCTGAGCACCCCTAGTAAATTCCTTGTCTCTACCTCACTCAAATTTGCATTTATAATCAACGGATGGGTTGAAGTTGGCCCCAAAAATTCATACTTGAGATTAGGGAGAAGTGGCTTCATCTCAGGCCCTGTATCTTTCTCTTCTACCATATGTCCCGGCTCTTCCTCTTCTTCTGATCCTAAAGATAGGGAAGCTTCTTCCATCCAGTACTCTCTCTCCTTGTCCTCCCCTTGTACTTGGCAAGCTATTTCATCGCTGCCTATACTCGTTATGGGAAAAACCTCCTAAAAATCTTGCTCGCTATTCACCCAAACTTCGAGAGTCTCAACCACTATCTCTATAATGCGATATGTGTCGTCTGTGCTCTTTTTCATCAGCACGCCCCCCGCGGCTGTGTCCAAGAGTTCTTTTGATGAACTAGTTATCCCGGAATAGAAAATGTGGAGAAGTAACTAATCCTGTAATCCATGGTGTGGGCAACGAATAACCAGTTCCTGTAGTCTCTTCCATGCCTCGGCCAGAGTCTCTTCTTGCCCTTGCTCAAATGAATGGATTTTATGCCTAAAGGCAACTGTTTTTTTTTTAGGAAAGAATTTACTTAGAAAACCGTAATCCATTTGTTCCCATGTCGTTATACTCCCTTCTGGTAGCTTGTGTATCCATTGCTTAGCCTCCTTCATATTGCATTGTGTCACAATACGCCAAAAAATCTTCGAAGTGTAAATAGGGTTCCTCAATCTGAGCTCTTCCAAACTGCTTTTCTTGAATAAGAGCAATTAATGTAGGGTTTATTTTCCAACTCACGACCTTCTTTTGAGGAATAACTATGCAGGAATTCCATGCTTTTCGTCTAGGCACTATGTAATCTCTCAAAGGTCGAGCGGGTTGTGTTAACATTTCAACGTTCTTTGATGAGAGAGGAGTAATAAGTCATATACAATGAATAATTCCAAAGATGGAACCAAAGCTTGAATCAAGAAGAAAATTTAGGAGTATTCACCTAAGGTTTAGAAACAAGAAATAAACTAATCTTGCTAACTAATCAAAGAGCAAATAAGAAATAGAGATTCATTGCTAAAATAAATTAAAACCTAAATCTAGATATGGAAAATATAAAAATTCAGATAAAATAAAATAAAAATAAAAAATAAAAATAAGCAAGTAAATAAATAAAACTAACCTAAGTCCGATCCAACTATCCAATTTCTTGATTCGATATCAAATCAATCAGTCTACGACAATGGTGCCAAAAACTTGATGCACGTGAATGCGACCTCAAATCTCACGATGGAGACCGTCGAGGACTCAAAGTGCACGCTCCTGCTCAATGGCCGCAAGTGCACGGATGTTGTCAAGTAATAAAAATATTATCGATCCCACAGTGACTAAGATTCGAGTACTGATTTGTTCAGTGGATGTTATTATTCGAGACTAGACTCTAAGAGTTGCAATTAAGAGGGTTGTCGGCGGTCCTAACTCTAATACGGTGTCACACTGAGGAAAAGAAGGGTCGCTACGGGTCTTTAGATGAATTATAGGATTTTGGTCTCGTTTGTGTGTTGCGGAACACGTTGTCAATTGGGTTTGCTTAGGTTTCTAGTTATGGTTTTGTGAAAAGGACATCATACACTCCCCCGATAAGCCTTCGCGTATATCGGGAGCTGCCTTTCCCATGCCAGGTCAACCCCTGGCTTTAGGATGGGATAGTTGGTATGAGGATGCCGAATCGATCCTTGCGACGAGTCAAAAATGAGGTGCATTTCCTACTCTATTGCATCCTCTACCCACAATTACCAGCGATGAGCCCAACCCTTAGGTTCCTCTTTAATTCCCCTAAATCTTTGATACGAGGGTTGTCACCCCTCTATCGGCTAAGCACAGTGACTAGAAAACAAAAACGATAACTATAGATCTAAACCAAAACACCAATTGCAAATATAAATTCAAGAACGAAAAGATATTTGAATTAACATGTTCCGACTCAACACAAACTACTCCCTAATCTTAGAATCAGAGAGTCTACTCCATAGATATGAGCGAAGAAACACAAGGCATGATCATATCCGTATAAACAATAGAATTTACGCAAAGAATAGGATTTACAATGCAATGAAGGTCTTCTCCTCGGCATTGAAGTGCAGAATCTTGACCTCTGGCGGTGTTCTTCCTCCCCATCATGAGTTCCCAAAGCTTTTCAGGGCTTCGGAGTGTCATCCTAGCCATCGTGCCTCCCCCTTAGTGTTTGGGCAGAGCTTTCCTTATATAGAAATCACGTCGGATCGCTTCGAAATCTGGAAAAAAACCCTAGTCATGCCAATTTGTTGGGCCACCACACAGCCATGTGAATGTTGGGATGTATACTGAAAGCCTAGCTCTTTTGTATGAACATCTTTATTTTGAAATAAGAATCACATGATCATTGTTTGCACTTTATATTTATTATATGTGTGCATATTGTCTAATATTTTACATTATAGATAACATGGTGCTTGGTGTGGCACAGAAGATCATGTTATCAGTTCCTTGTAGAATATAAGTAGAGGCTCACAACCAAGATGGTTTTGGACAAACCATTGGCATGGTTGTAGTGTAGCTTGGTATTGTTTTATCTTGAACATAGAGTTACACTAGTACACTTAGGTGTATTGAGCAGGACTGACATAGAGGTGATTCAATTTATTGCTGACTACATAATTGAATCGGACCTCGGATATTATGTTGTACATGCTCTTAATCCCGATATAATAACGGGCACATGTACTTAATATTTATTTCTTTGATTTACCAGAGGGTGAGATTTCTATGGATTAAATCAATATGCCTGGTAAGTTGGGAAATGATATTATTTACATGGTGTGTCATTGATTATAGGAGGAATCCGTGTCCTATATATTAGGTTGATGATGTCCCCTTGAGGAGCTCATAAGGTTCATCATGTAAACCCTGCAGGTTGACTTAGTCAACATGATGATAAGGTTGGGTGGTACTACTCGAGGAGTTATATGTTAATTAATTGATGGTCAGTAAATCAATTAATTGACGGACATTCGATATCTTAAACACGGGGAGATGGATGTACAAATAATATATGGAGCCCATATTAATTTATGGGGGTTGGTGAGGTAGTTCGATGATGATCCTCTAGTGGAATGGAACATCATTGATGGATCAAGTTTGTGTAGTTCCGATCCATCGGGTGGCCAAGACCCAACTCCTCCTCATGGTCCCTATCGTAGCCTAATATAAACCTCATGAAGTCTAGATCAAATGATGTAAAATTAAATCTCTAGATCCGACGGTTGGGATTAAATCCCTAGAACCAACGGTTGTGATTAAATCTCTAGATCCGACGGTTGGGATTAAATCCCTAGAACCGACGGTAGAGATTAAATCTCTAGATCCGATGGTTTGGATTAAAACCCTAGAACCGACGGTTGAGATTAAATCTCTAGATCCGACGGTTAAGATTAAAATGCTAGAACCGACGGTGGAGATTAAACCAAGGCCTAAACCCTAACTCTATAAAAGGGTGGATATGGGTTGGGCGACAAGGATGGTGGTTCAAGTTGGATGGTTTAGGGGATTAGGGTTTGCTCCTTTGGAGGCTAGGAACCCTAGTTGGTTTAGAATCTTTTGGGCGGCTAGGGTTTGGGAGAAAGGATGGGGCGGCAACAAGTGGAAGAAGAGTTTCTTCTTCTTCCTAAGGCATGGCCGGTCCCTTCCTTCTACCCTTCTACCTTGGTTGGTCTACATTCTATTCTTCTAACCCCTCTTCCATGGCCGGCGCATAGTTGATGGAGTTGGATGGCTTGGGCGGCAAGCAACCCTAAGGAGGAAACCCTAATTAGGGTTTGGCTCCTTTTGGGTTGGGCGGCCAATGTTTGGAAGGAGGGTAGGCGGCATCTTGTGGAAGAGTTCTTCTTCTTCCTAGGAAAGGTGGTCGGTTTAGATCTCCTCCTTCCACCTTGGTTGGGCGGCAAGAAGACCTAAGGAGGAAACCCTAATTAGGGTTTGGCTCCTATGGTTAGGCGGCTAGGGTATGCAAGGAAGGTGAGCGGCAACTATTGGAGAGGAGATCTTCCTCTTCCTAGGTTGTGGCCGGCTCCTTCCTCTATTCCCTCCACCTTGGCCGGCACCCAACATATTCCCTTTCTCCTCTTCACTCCATCTTGGCCGGCGGCATTAGGAGCAAGGGTTTGTCCCTAGTTCAGTTCCTTGGTTGTTTCCATCATGTTATCTCTATTCTTGGTGCCGGTGGCATCAATCCTTTTGTGGATTGGTGGTTGGCTCAAGCAAGAAGGGAAAGAGAGTTCTTCTTTCTTTGGATTGAAGAAGATCTAGGATGCTTCAACTTGTGGAGGATCTTCGCCCACACGAAGTCTACAAGGAGGTTAGGACATACGATAGAAGATCAAGAGTTATAAAAGTTTCACAACTTTTATTATTGTTCTTTGCATGTTCTTATTTGATATGCTAGCTTATGTTCTTTATGTTAGTATATGTTGATTATACTAGTTTACATTTGCATGTATTTGTATAATCATGGACCCCGATAAGAAACACAAAAACCGGCGATCCGTCCATCGTCTCTTCCGCGGCTAACCGACTAGAAGAGCTTGGTTGCTTGAACAACTAGTTTGTTCAAGCGATCGCTCGAGTCATTAGCACGACGACGAATTGGTTGTGCTTAGGAAACTCATCCCATCCGGATTAGTTTTCATTAGTGAAAATTTTAATCCGGGGACATGGGAGCCAATGAGCATTCCGAGGATTAGCACATTGCCGACAATTAGTATCAGAGCCACGGTTTCCGATTTTGTGTGTTTTGGATTCGGTTACTTTCATGCACATATCATATATTGAGTATGCCGGATAATAGTAGGATGTGCGTAGGCTAACTCTTTGGTTGCAGGCATAAGGTCCGACTATCATGGCTATTTGTGTGTATTTGATTGTTTTGTGTGTGATTGTATGTATATTATTTGAATCCTCGGGGTTGACGAGGCTAAATTAGTATTTAATTTTTGTAATTGAATACGACATTGTTTAGCCACTCTTTATTTTATTTTACTTTCGATCTAGATTTCATGTACACTCCCTCATGGAGTATAAGATCGATGGATGTAAAATAAAATAGGTTTTATTCTCGACTCGGATCTCCAGATGGCTCGTACATGGCGTAGGAGGAGCGGACGAGGTGGCGACACGACGGGACGCATATTGGAGAACAATGCCATAATAGTTGGAAAAATTTTGATTTTTCCATATTTATTGCTGATTTGTTTTATATGCATGTTGTGTGTGCTTGAAAATTCCTCATTTTCAATTTACTAAGTGGGAGAGGGATATTTTAATTAATTCCCACGGCCTCCATTACAATTTGACATGTGATGCAACAAACTTGCGCGTCGGCTCTGAGTGCCTTCCTCCCCATCGGATGAGTTTGTTTGCGGATCACTAGGTCAAATAATGGTTATAGGAAATTATTTAGGAGCGTGTGTACTTCCCCATCGGTAAGCACATAATCCGAGATAATTCCCTTAGTATCGTGTAATGGTGCACACATAGATGCAAATAAAAGGTATCCTCCCCATCGGAGTCACTGCTTTTATTTGTAGGGCCAAAGAGGAACTAACTATTAATTTTATTTGTCAAAAAGTAAGGTTGACAAGATAATAAAATTAATGGGTAAAACCTCCTCCTACAAATGTAGAATTCGTATACGTCCACACTATCGTGGCATGCGATATTCTCGGTGTTTTGAGGAATCAATAATATTTGAAATCTAAAGTTTTGATGATTGTGATTCTTAGGATTTTCAAAAATGACTTTCAGTCCACTTACTATGATACTAAAGGAAATAAACTTACTGTACCCAAATAATATTGATTGGAAAAGAATCTAGATATTGTCTTATCTGCTAGGAAGTACATGTATGCACTCTTCGAAGAGTATCCTCAAGCCATAGTTGCTCAAAAAGGTTTCTACTTCTAAGCCGAAAGGCTAGAAGAAGGAGAAACAAGGTGGAGCAAAGGTGGTGGGAGGATCTCAGTGAGGAGTGAAGAAGCCGAAAGGCAAGTACTTCACTTACTAGCAGACTGGACATAAGAAGAAGGATTGTCCCAATCCGAAGCAAGAACAAATGTATATCCTTTGGTCCAGTCGTTGAAACATGGTTAGAGGCATTATCTACCGGCACCTGGTGTGTAGATACGAGAGCCACTAATCATGTCTGCAATACTTTGCAGGGGTTCCAGGAAACCCGACGACTAGATAAAAGGGATATTACCATTTACTTGGGCAATGCCATGAAGATGGCGGCTATTGCAGTGGGAGATGTTTTATTTATCTTTTGAGAAAAATAAAGTTTTTGGTTCTTAGAAATTTTCTTTATATACCTTTATTTAGAAAGAATTGATTTCGGTTTCTAAATTATGGATGGATAATCTATTTCTTTTGATGGCAGATTTGTTATAAAAGGAATAGGGACATTATCTATTCAGGTACATAGATAGGAAATTTATAACATGAACCACAAGCTCCCACGATGCAAATAGAAGTTAATAACTCATCTTCTAATTCCGATAAGAGAAAAGAACCTTCGAAGATGAACCAAACATATCTTTGGGATCTTAGGCTTGGTCATATTAACCTAAGCAGAATTCAAAGGTTGATAGCTGATGGACCTTTGGGTTCATTAGTGGTGGAGGATCTCCCGACCTGCGAATCTTGCTTGGAGGGTAAGATGACCAAGTGGCCTTTCAAGGCCAAGGGGTATAGATCCAAATATGTGTTGGAATTGGTTCATTCTGATTCGTATGGTCCTATGTCTATCCAAGCAAGAGGTAGTTTTGAATATTTTGTCTTTTTCATAGACAGTTATTCAAGATGACACTACGATTTGATCATAGTGGTGAATACCTCTTGGGAGAGTTTAGGAATTACTTATCAGAGGCTGGGATTCAATCCCAATTGTCTGCACCTGGCACACCCCAGCAGAATGGTGTAGCGTAGCGAAGGAAGAGGACTCTTATGGAGATGGTTAGATCGATGATGAGTTATTCTGACTTGCCAGATTCGTTCTGGGGATATGCTCTAGATACGACGGTATACATTTTGAACCTGGTTCCATCTAAATTAGTGCCTTCTACTCCCACAGAATTGTGGACTGGGCGGAAGCCTAGTCTAAGACATATTCGGATATGGGAGGTGATGGCCGTAAGTTGGAACCTCGCATGTATATGCATGTTCGTTGGCTATCCTAGGGAAGTAAGGGTGGTTAGTTTTATAGTCCTAGAGATCAGAGGGTGATCGTTAGTACAAATGCCAGATTTCTAGAGGAGGACTATGTGATGAACCACAAGCCCACGAGTAGGATTGTTCTTGAGTTATTGACAGGGGAAGTCCCAACTTCAGTACCACCGGTACAAGAGGATATACCACATGTCACTGTACCGCGTGTCACAGAGGATACACAGGTGATACCTCGTCGTAGTGGGAGGGTTGTGAGTCAGCCTGATAGATTCATGTTCTTGGGAGAATCTTGGATTTGGTCAGCGAACATGAACCTGATCCCTGGACATATGACGAGGCAATCCAAGATATAGATGCAACATCTTTGCAAAGTGCAATGAATACTGAGATTGAATCTATGGATTCAAATCAGGTCTGGGAGCTCCTATGCATAGTAGCTCATATGAATTTATGAGGTGTGACAGATGGATGTCAAGACAGCTTTCCTTAGTGGAAGTCTTGAGGAATCCATCTATATGAAGCAACCAAAGGGATTCATTGCTAAGGGAAAAGAGCATCTTGTATGTAAGCTTAATCGGTCCATTTATGGATTGAAGCAAGCTTCGAGGTCTTGGAACATCCGCTTCGAGGAGGTAAATCCAGTCTTATAGATTTATTCAAAGTTCGGATGAGTCTTGTGTATACAAGAGATGTGACGGAAACGTAGTGGTATTTTTGTACTATACGTAGATGACATTTTTGTGGTTGGCGACAACATCGAAGTGTTATCAGACGTAAGGGTATGGTTGTCCATTGAGTTTGATATGAAGGAATTGGGAGAGGTGAGACACATCCTTGGGATCGAGGGATCGCTGGAAAAGGATGTTGTACTTATCCCAAGCTTCATACATAGACATGATTTTGGATTGTTTTAGCATGCAAAACTCCAAGAAGGGTTTTCTACCTTTCAGGCATGGAGTTCCTTTATCTAAGGAGATGTGTCCTAGATCATCTGAAAAGATAGAGGAGATATAGGCAGTTCCTTATGCTTCGGCGGTAGGAAGCCTAATATATGCTATGTACGAGACCAGATATCTGCTTTGTCGTAGGCATGGTCAGCAGATATCAGAGTAATCTAGGACAGGGACATTGGACTGCGGTAAAGCATATATTGTAGTGCCTGAGAAGGACTAGGGATTATATGCTAGTTTACCGGGCAGACCAATTACTCCCTGTGGGTTACATAGATTCTGATTTCCAATCTGATAGGGATAACAGTAAGTCTACCTCAGGTTTTGTGTTTACTTTTGGAGGTGGAGCCATAGTATGGAAGAGTGTCAAGCAAAAATGCGTGGTGGACTCTACCATGGAAGCTGACTGTATGGCAGCCTCTTAGGCGGCCAAAGAAGCTGGGTGGCTCAGGAACTTCCTGATGGACTTGGATATGATTCCTGGTTTGCCTAGAACTATCACAATTTATTGTGATAATAATGGTGCAGTTGCAAACTCGAAGGAACCACGAGCCCATAAGGCTAGTAAATACATAGAGTCCAAGTACCACTTGATACGAGAAATCATAAAGGAGGTAGAAGTTGCTATCACCAAGATTGCTTCAGAGGATGACCTAGTAGACCCTTTCACTAAGGCCCTTCTAGCGAGAGCTTTGATAGGCATGTGGAGGGAAGGGGAATCAGATGTATGACAGCATGAGGACAACATAGTCTTTTAGTATAAGTGGGAGATTGTTGGGATGTATACTGAAAGCCTAGCTCTTTTGTATGAACATCTTTATTTTGAAATAAGAATCACATGATCATTGTTTGCACTTTATATTTATTATATGTGTGCAAATTGTCTAATATTTTACATTGTAGATAACATGGTGCTTGGTGTGGCACAGAAGATCATGTTATCAGTTCCTTGTAGAATATATGTAGAGGCTTACAACCAAGATGGTTTTGGACAAACCATTGGCATAGTTGTAGTGTAGCTTGGTATTGTTTTATCTTGAACATAGAGTTACACTAGTACACTTAGGTGTATTGAGCAGGACCGACATAGAGGTGATTCAATTTATTGCTGACTACATAATTGAATCGGACCTCGGATATTATGTTGTACATGCTCTTAATCCCGATATAATAACGGGCACATGTACTTAATATTTATTTCTTTGATTTACCAAAGGGTGAGATTTCTATGGATTAAATCAATATGCCCGGTAAGTTGGGAAATGATATTATTTACATGGTGTGTCGTTGATTATAGGAGGAATCTGTGTCCTATATATTAGGTTGATGATGTCCCCTTGAGGAGCTCATAAGGTTCATCATGTAAACCCTGCAGGTTGACTTAGTCAACATGATGATAAGGTTGAGTGGTACTACTCGAGGAGTTAGATGTTAATTAATTGATGGTCAGTAAATCAATTAATTGACGGACATTCGATATCTTAAACACGGGGAGATGGATGTACAAATAATATATGGAGCCCATATTAATTTATGGGGGTTGGTGAGGTAGTTCGATGATGATCCTCTAGTGGAATGGAACATCATTGATGGATCAAGTTTGTGTAGTTCCAATCCATCGGGTGGCCAAGACCCAACTCCTCCTCATGGTCCCTATCGTAGCCTAATATAAACCTCATGAAGTCTAGATCAAATGATGTAAAATTAAATCTCTAGATCCGACGGTTGGGATTAAATCCCTAGAACCGACGGTTGAGATTAAATCTCTAGATCCGACGGTTGGGATTAAATCCCTAGAACCGACGGTAGAGATTAAATCTCTAGATCCGATGGTTTGGATTAAAACCCTAGAACCGACGATTGAGATTAAATCTCTAGATCCGACGGTTGAGATTAAAACCCTAGAACCGACGGTGGAGATTAAACCAAGGCCTAAACCCTAACTCTATAAAAGGGTGGATATGGGTTGGGCGGAGAGGATGGTGGTTCAAGTTGGATGGTTTAGGGGATTAGGGTTTGCTTCCTTTGGAGGCTAGGAACCCTAGTTTGTTTAGAATCTTTTGGGCGGCTAGGGTTTGGGAGAAAGGATGGGGCGGCAACAAGTGGAAGAAGAGTTTCTTCTTCTTCCTAAGGCATGGCCGGTCCCTTCCTTCTACCCTTCTACCTTGGTTTGTCTACATTCTATTCTTCTAACCCCTCTTCCATGGCCGGCGCATAGTTGATGGAGTTGGATGGCTTGGGTGGCAAGCAACCCTAAGGAGGAAACCCTAATTAGGGTTTGGCTCCTTTTGGGTTGGGCGGCCAAGGTTTGGAAGGAGGGTAGGCGGCATCTTGTGGAAGAGTTCTTCTTCTTCCTAGGAAAGGTGGCCGGTTTAGATCTTCTCCTTCCACCTTGGTTGGGCGGCAAGAAGACCTAAGGAGGAAACCCTAATTAGGGTTTGGCTCCTATGGTTAGGCGGCTAGGGTATGCAAGGAAGGTGGGAGGCAACTATTGGAGAGGAGATCTTCCTCTTCCTAGGTTGTGGCCGGCTCCTTCCTCTATTCCCTCCACCGTGGCCGGCGCCCAACATATTCCCTTTCTCCTCTTCACTCCATCTTGGCCGGCGGCATTAGGAGCAAGGGTTTGTCCCTAGTTCAGTTCCTTGGTTGTTTCCATCATGTTATCTCTATTCTTGGGGCTGGCGGCATCAATCCTTTTGTGGATTGGTGGTTGGCTCAAGCAAGAAGGGAAAGAGAGCTCTTCTTTCTTTGGATTGAAGAAGATCTAGGATGCTTCAACTTGTGGAGGATCTTCGCCCACACGTAGTCTACAAGGAGGTTAGGACATACGATAGAAGATCAAGAGGTATAAAAGTTTCACAACTTTTATTATTGTTCTTTGCATGTTCTTATTTGATATGCTAGCTTATGTTATTTATGTTAGTATATGTTGATTATACTAGTTTACATTTGCATGTATTTGTATAATCATGGACCCCGATAAGAAACACAAAAACCGGCGATCCGTCCGTCGTCTCTTCCGCGGCTAACCGACTAGAAGAGCTTGGTTGCTTGAACAACTAGTTTGTTCAAGCGATCGCTCGAGTCATTAGCACGACGATGAATTGGTTGTGCTTAGGAAACTCATCCCATCCGGATTAGTTTTCATTAGTGAAAATTTTAATCCGGGGACATGGGAGCCAATGAGCATTCTGAGGATTAGCACATTGCTGACAGTGAAAACACACGGCTTTGCCATGTGTCAGGATATGGTGGCCATTTTCGCCCTCTGAACACGGCCTTGTGTGGGCACACGCCCTGGTCATTTTCCTTTCTGCATCCAGCTGCCAAATGTCTTCTTTTGCTCCGAAATTGTACTATTTTCCCTATAAAATGCTATCCTGCACACAAAAGTAAATAGAGGAGATATCTGAACTAGAAAATAGGAAATGCATACAACATAATGTAAAATATGCATGAAACGAACATAAAATGCTATGAGAGGTGAGCGGAAACTACTCCTAAAACCCTATATATTTTGCTTACATCATCAGTCGACTACGGAGACACTAGTCGAACTGATGATTATGTCAGTTGATTAGTCAACTAGACATTGAGCTATGATGTTTGCAATCAGGCTTTGACAGAAGCCGTTGGATTTGGGGAAGAGTGACAGCAGTCGACTGATGGTGTTCACCAGTCAACTACTGAAGGCTCAACGAAAAAATCAACCCTTGTTCTATAAAAAAGGACTTTGGGGTGCTTGTGGAGGCTAGTGCTTACATTCCAAATTCTGTCTTCAAGCTCCCCAAGTCTTCTCTAAGCTTTCTTGTGTTCTTAAACCTCCTCTTCTCTAATCTTCATCTCTATCATTTGTAAGAAGAGGAGTGTCTTGTAAAAGAAGCTTTCTTAGTGGAAGATTTTATTGGATTGATCTAGCATAAGGATTATCGTGGAGTAGGAGCATAATCTATGAACCACATCAAACATTTCGTGTTAGAGTTTGTGTTTAGTTCTTGATTTCATTTATATTTGTTTTGCTTTCGCTAATCATTGTTGTAGAAATGAAAAGAGGCTATCCACCCCCCTCTAGCCTTCTAAGGATACCCAACAAGTGGTATCAGAGCCCAGATCACGTCGGAAGATCTAACCAACAACTGGAGCACAATGGTGTTTCAAGAGGGATATTGTACGACGTGGCTTTCATTCTTCGATGACAATGATTTCGGCTATTGGAAAGGTAGGATGGAGTACTATCTTATGAATGATATTGATAATTGGTTTAGTATTGTAGATGGTTTTGAGAAGTCGGTCAATAAATTTGGAGCGCCAATACCAACTAAGGATTGGACTAGAGAGATGGCGAAGAAGGCCCAATCCAACGCCAAAGCAACAACCACACTTTAATGTGGTTTGTCTAAAGAGCAACTAAGCAAAGTAGGACCCTTCGAATCCACAAAGGAGCTTTGGGAGAAGCTCATCGAATAAATGAAGGGTCAAAGGAGACAAGAAGAGCAAAGAGGGACTTTTTGATAGGTCAACTCCAAAGTTTCAACATGAAGACCAACTAGAACGTGAGCCAAATGCACCATCGATTGAAGGAGATAGTCAATGGACTACTTGTAATAGGTGAGAAGGTAGAAAATCATGACCTAGTAAGGTATGTCCTTCAAGCCTTCCCTAGAACAACTTTATGGGAATCAATGGTAGATGCTTATCAGGTTTCTAGGGACCTTTCCTTAGTTAAGTTAGATGAACTATTTTGTGAATTTGAGTTGTATGAGCAAGCTAACACTTTGTCCAAGGAGAAAGGTGTAGCATTTTTTGTAGGTAAAAAGGAGAAGAAGAAGAAAGAAAAGAAGGAGATTTCTTCTTCATCCGATTCGGAGGAGGAGTCCTCTAGTAGCGGTGATGAGTTATCGGCAAGCGAGGTGGCTCATTACGTGAAGAAGTTTGGTGGGAGATCAAGGAAGCTCACCAAAAAGGATGTGAGGAGGATGTTCAAATCCTCAAAAGGTAAATCCTCTAATAGTTCCATTTCTAACACTAACGT
This sequence comes from Wurfbainia villosa, assembly GCA_025175895.1. Classification (NCBI taxonomy): domain Eukaryota; kingdom Viridiplantae; phylum Streptophyta; class Magnoliopsida; order Zingiberales; family Zingiberaceae; genus Wurfbainia; species Wurfbainia villosa. The sequence goes on along the minus strand of CM045992.1, from coordinate 26,610,753 downwards.
GACTTTCTATGGTTGTAATAAGAAAGGGCACATCAAGGCAAATTGTCCGGATCTAAAGGAGGAGAAGGAAAAGAAGAAGAAGGAAAAGAAGGAAAAGAAAAAGAAGGAGGCTTTGGTAGCACAAACGTGGGATACACAAAGCGTTGAGGATTCATCCGATGAGGAGGAGCTTTGCCATGTCACACACAACTTAGCACTCATGGCCATGGAGGATGACACGGAAGCCTCAAGTCAAGAGGAGTCATCATCAAGCGACGAATCATCCTCTAGTGATGATGAGGTAAAAGACTCCCCTAAGGTAGAATTATTGTACAAAACTATTGCATGTCTTCAAAATGCTTTAAACAAATCAAAATCTAGGATTAAGGATTTGAAGGTAGAAATTAGGGCAATTAAGGATGTAGAACCTTTATGTAATGATGCATGTTTATTTAAGAATGAAAATGAGGAACTTAGAAAGGAAGTATGTGAATTAAGGACATGCTTAGAAAAATTCATTAATGGGTCCAAATATCTTGACACAATACTTAGGGACCAAAGGGCCATTTATAACAAGGTCAACATAGGTTATTGACCTAAGGACAAGGAAGTAGCATTTACATCCCTAATTAGTAGAAAAGCAACACTTAGGAGCAAGGATAAAAAGGCTTGGATTCCAAAAAAAAATTTAGTTGATGCTACCAGTCCTAAAATTTAGGTAGCTAAGGCTTGTGTTTTTCATGTTGTATAGGTAGATGGATCGAGTATGTGGATTATGGATAGAGGATGCTCAAGACATATGACCGGAGATGTGAGCAAGTTTTCCACAATCAACTACATTAGCAAGGGGACCGTGTCTTTTGGGAATAGTGGTAAACTCAAAATCCTAGGGAAAGGCACACTTGAGGTATCCCCAAACCTTATTATTCATAAAGTCCTTTTAGTCAACAACATGTAATTTAACTTACTCAGTATTAGTCAACTTTGTGATGCAAATTTTAGTGTTGAATTTAATTCCACAAAGTGCTTTATTAGACACAAGGTTTTGAATGATTGCATGTTAGTAGGATATAGGAAATCCAATATTTACTATGTTGATTTATCCTATACTTCTAACATTTCCCCTAAGTGTCTTATGGAAAAAGAAGAAGAAAGTTGGCTATGGCATAGAAGATTAGAGCATATCAACATGAAGAGCATAGCCAAGGTAGCTAAATTGAAGCAAGTGAAGAGATTGCCAAAAGTAAAGTACATCAAAGACAAGATGTGTGATGCATGCCAAGAAGGAAAACAATCAAAGTCATCACACAAGGGTAAAACTTTACCTAATACTTCCTTACCTTTAGAGCTTATTCATTTAGATTTATTTGATTGTCATAGTACTCCTTCTTTGAATGGTAGTAAATATTGCTTAGTTATAGTTGATGACTTTTCTAGATCTACTTGGGTGTATTTTATGAAACATAAGGACAATACCCTAGAAATAATTATAAGATTTAGCAAAAGAGTAGAGAATGAAAGAAATCTCAAAATCAATCGGATCCATAGTGATCATGGTGGAGAATTTGAGAATTCTAATTTCTCCAAATTTTACTTAGAACAAGGGTATAAGTAAGAATTCTCTTGTCCTAGAACACCCCAATAAAATGGGGTTGTGGAAAGGAGAAATCATGCCCTACAAGAAGTGGCTAGGACTATGCTTAATGCATATTTACTACCTAGCTACTTATGGGCGGAAGCGGTTAATACCGCTTGCTATATCCAAAATAGATTCCAAATCCATAGGTTTCTAGGTAAAACTCTATTTGAATTATGGAATGACACAATTCCAACAATTCATTACTTTAAAGTCTTTGGATGCAAAGCTTACATCTTAAACACCAAGGACAATTTAGGAAAAATTGAGTCTAAAGTGGATGAGGGAATCCTAGTTGGATACTCATCCACTAGTAGAGGGTAAAGAGTTTATAACAATAGAACTCAAAAGGTTGAGGAATCCTCAAATGTTCAATTTGATGAAACTCTACTACTTACCCTAGGAAATCCCCCATTAATAATGATATCAATGAAAAAAATTAAGACATTACCCATAAACTTCTAAACTTGACCTTAGAGGGTAATGATCAAGGGGGAGGATTAGATCAAGGTGGAGTAAGAGGAGATTCCGATGATGAGAAGAGGAATGAGGATAATCAAGATCAAAACCAATTTGATACACCTACTAGAACACTAAGGGTTCATCAAAATCATCCTCTAGATCAAGTTGTAGGAGAATTATCTCAAGGTGTTAGAACTAGGTTTTTTTATAGAGCTCCCTCTAGTCAAATAGCTCTTATCTTACAGATTGAGCCCAAATCAATCATTGATGCATTACTTGATCCGGATTGAATTTTAGCAATGCAAGATGAATTGGCTCAATTTGAGAAGAGTCAAGTTTGAGAGCTAGTCCCTAGACTCAATGATAGCACCATTATTACTACAAGATGGATCATTAGAAACAAATTAGATGATCATGGAAATATAACAAGAAATAAGGTTAGGTTAGTTGCAAGGGGCTTTAATCAAGTTGAAGGACTTGACTATGATGAAATTTATGCCCCGATTGCTAGGTTAGAATTGATTAGAATCCTATTAGGATATGCCTCCTACATGGGTTTTAAACTCCATAAAATGGATGTAAAATCGACATTCCTAAACTGGTTCATTAAGGAAAAAGTATATGTAGAACAATCTCTCTGGTTTGAGAGTATAGACTATCCAAACCATGTATACAAGCTTAGAAAATCATTATACGGATTAAAACAAGCTCCTCGAGCTTGGTATGAAAGATTATCATCTTTCTTAGTTTCTAAGGGGTTTAGAAGGGGTCAAGTATGTTGGTGCAACAATGGCCCAAGCATTTATATGTTTTGATGTTTCAGTAATCATCTAAGTTAGACAATACTTTGTGATCTAATTGTGAACGTGTTTAAGTGACAGGAAAATCCAAGTATGAAGACTTGGTAAAGGCAAAGTCCAAGTGTGATCTTGGCAAAGGAAGTCAAAAGGAAAGTCTTGGTAGCGTAAGTCCAAGCATATAGTCTTGGCAGCGTAAAGTCCAAGCACGCTTTGGCAAAGGAAAACCCAAGACATGACAAAACTGAAGGAAGCTCTTGGAAGCAAAGTTCAAAGGATGAACAAGTCGCGGACTCGGAGGGATCCTGGAGGCGCAAGGCTTAAGGAAGAGCTAGAAGGTTGAGTCTAGGTCTAGGGGGTCAATTCAAGTATGAATTATTCATACTTGATGAGTATCAGTCGACTTACACGATGTATCAGTCGACTGTTAGGGTGCTCGACTAAGTCAGGCTAAAATGCTGATGAACAGTCGACTGTCTGGTATTGGCGGTCAATTGATGTCGCCATCAGTCGACTACCAATATCGACAGTCGACTGATCAGGTCGACGACGGGCACATAATGGAGTCTCACTCGACTCTGCGCGACGATCACCGACTTCATCGCCCATCACCGATCGATGGAGTGATCACCGATCGATGGAGTGATCACCGATCGATCGAGAATCCGCTTAAAATGGCGAATCGAATCTCCGTGGATTTGCTTCACGTGTTGTTGGGACGGCAATGATCGATGTTGTACATCACCGATCGATCGTGGGTCTAACGGGAAAAATAGCCCTCTCTCTATAAAAAGAGGGCTTGTGATGGTTGAGAGGGTTAATGCTTACCTTCTAATCATACTCTGACTCCTCCATGATTTTTCCAAGCTTTCTAGTGCTTTAATTCCCCTCCTCCTCTCTAGACTTCATATTCATCTTTTGTAAGAGGAGGAGGGTTATTGTAAAGAAAGCTTCATAGTGAGATTGCTAAGGGTTGGTCCACCTTAAGGATCACCGTGGAGTAGGAGCATTATCTCTGAACCACGTAAAGGATTTGTGTTAGCATTGTGTTTTTATTTCCTTCATTATTGTTGTTTTTCTGTGCTTTCGCTAATCTCTTTGTAGAAACGAAAAGAAGCTATTCACCCCCCCTCTAGCTTTCAACGATCCCCTACAAGTGGTATCAGAGCCAAGTTCGCATCGGAAGATCTAACAATCAACCAGAGCAAGATGGCTTTCCTAGTGGGGTATAGCACGGCGAGGCCTCCTTTCTTCAACGGCAATGATTTCGGCTATTGGAAAGGTAGGATGGAGTATTATCTTATGAATGATATTGAAACTTGGTTTAGCGTTGTAGATGGATTCGAGAAGCCAGACGATGAACATGGAGCGCCCATACCGACCAAGGATTGGACAAGGGACATGGCCAAAAAGGCTCAATCCAATGCCAAAGCAACAATCACACTTCAATGTGGGTTGTTAAAAGAACAACTAAGCAAGGTGGGGCCTTTTGAATCGGCGAAGGAGCTTTGGGAGAAGCTAATTGAGCTCAACGAGGGATCCAAGGAAACAAGAAGAGCCAAGAGAGATCTCTTAATAGGACAACTCCAAAGTTTCACCATGAAGACCAATGAGAACATGAGCCAAATGCACGGTCGCTTCAAGGAAGTAGTCAACGGACTACATGTGATAGGTGAGAAGGTCGACAACCGAGACCTTGTAAGGTATGTTCTACAAGCCTTCCCTAGAACAACCTTATGGGCTTCAATGGTAGATGCCTATAAGGTCTCTAGGGATCTTCCTTTAGTTAAATTAGATGAGTTATTTTATGAATTTGAGTTGCACAAGCAAGCTAACATTTCATCCAAAGAGAAAGGTGTAGCGCTTTTTGTAGGAAAGAAGGACAAGAAGAAGAAGAAGAAGAAAGAAGTGTCTTCCTCATCCAAATCCGAGGAAGATTCATCTAGTAGTGAAGATGAGCTATCGACAAGTGAGGTAGCTCACTATGTCAAAAAGTTTGGTGGGAGATCAAGGAAACTCACCAAGAAAGGGCACATCAAGCCAAATTGCCTGGAACTAAAGAAGAAGGAGGAGAAAGAAAAGAAGCATAAGGAGAAGAATAAAAAGAAGGAGAAAAAGAAGAAGGAGGCAATGGTGGCTCAAACATGGGACACACTAATCATAGAAGGCTCTTCCAATGATAAAAATGTGTGTCATGCCACCCGGAACCTAGCTCTCATGACCTTGGAGGAGGAAGCCGGAAGCTCAAGTGAGGAGTCTTCATCCTCTTCTTCAAGCGACGAATCATCATCAAGTGATGATGAGGTAAGAAACTCCCCTAGGGTAGATTTACTTTACAAAACTATTGCATGCCTTCAAAATGCTCTAAATAGATCAAAAACTAGGATTAAGGACTTAAGAATGTAGAACCACTTTGTGATGATACATGTACACTTAGAGATGAAAATGATGAATTAAGAAAAGAAATAGGTGAACTAAGAGCATGCTTAGAAAAATTTACAAATGGCTCTAAATACATAGATATGATAATTAAGGATCAAAGGGCTATTTACATCAAGGCCGGAATTGGATATAAACCTAAGGAAAAGGAGGTAGCATTTACATCTCTTGTTAGTAGAAAATCCATCATTAAGAACAAGCTTAGAAAGGCTTGGGTCCCTAAGAAATTTTTAATTGATGCTAGTTGTCCTAAGATTTGGGTAGCTAAGGCTTACATTTTTCATGTTGTATAGGTAGAAGAACCAAGCTTATGGATTGTTGATAGTGGGTGCTCAAAACACATGACCGGTGATGAGAGAAAATTTTCCACTATCAATCACACTAACAAGGGGAAGGTGTCTTTTGGAAATAGTGGCAAACTTAAGATTCTAGGAAAAGGCACAATTGAGGTATCCCCCAATCTTGCCATTCATAAAGTGTTGTTAGTTAAAAATATGAAATTTAATTTACTTAGTGTGAGTCAACTATGTGATATAAATTTTGATGTTCAATTTGACTCTTCAAAATGTTTCATAAGACACAAAACTTTGAATGATTGCATGTTAGTAGGTTTTAGGAAATCAAATATATATTATGTTGATTTATCCTATCCTACTAATGCTTCTACTAAGTGTTTTGTTGCAAAAGAAGAAGAGAGTTGGCTTTGGCATAGGAGGCTAGGGCACATAAACATGAGGAACATAGCCAAAATAGCCAAAATGAAGTTAGTTAAAGGATTGCCAAAAGTCAAGTTTCTCAAGGATAAAATGTGTGATGAATGCCAAGAAGGGAAACAATCAAAAACATCATACAAAGGTAAAACTTTACTTAGTACCTCTTTACCTTTAGAACTATTGTATATGGACTTATTTGATTGTCATAGTGCCCCTTCCATGCTTGGTAGTAAATATTACTTAGTAATAGTAGATGATTTCTCTAGATTTACTTGGGTATTTTTCATGAAAAATAAGGATGAAACCCTAGGAATAATCATAGGATTTAGCAAGAGAGTAGAGAATGAAAGAAAACTCAAAATCAACCGGATCCATAGTGATCATGGTGGAGAATTTGAGAATTCTAATTTCTCAACTTTTTGTCTAGAACAAGGGTACAAGCACGAATTTTCTTGTCCTAGAACACCCCAACAAAATGGGGTTTTGGAAAGGAAGAATCGTGCCCTACAAGAAGCGGCTAGGAATATGCTTAATGCATACTCTTTACCTAGCTACTTGTGGGTGGAAGCGGTCAACACCGCTTGCTATATCCAAAATATGGATTTAATTCATAGGTTTTTAGAAAAAACCCCATTTGAATTATGGAATGGTACAACTCCAACAATTCACTATTTTAAGGTCTTTGGATGTAAAGTTTATATTTTAAATATCAAAGACAACCTAGGTAAATTTGAGTCCAAAGCGGATGAGGGAATCTTAGTTGGATACTCATCCACTAGTGTAGGGTATAGAGTTTATAATAAAAGAACTCAAAAGATTGAGGAGTCTTCAAATGTCCAATTTGATGAAATCTCTAATACATACCCTAGGAAATCCCCCATTGATGATGATATCAATGACAAAAATTAAGAAATTATCCAACAATTTCAAGATTTAATTTTAGGGGGTAATGATCAAGGGGGAGAATTGAATCAAGAGGGAGTAAGAGGTGATTCCGATGATGAAAGAAGAATTGAGGATAATCATGATCAAACTCAATTTAATACACCTCCTAGAACAATAAGAGTTCATCAAAATCACCCTCTAGATCAAATTGTAGGTGAATTATCCCAAGGAGTTAGGACTAGGTCATTTCATAGGGATCCCTCTAGTCATATAGCCCTAATTTCCCAAATTGAGCCTAAAATAATCAAAGATGCATTACTTGATCCGGATTGGATCTTAGCAATGCAAGATGAATTGTCTCATTTTGAAAAGAGTAAAGTATGGGAGTTAGTTCCAAGACCCAATGACAACACCATCATTACTACAAGATGGGTCTTTAGGAACAAACTAGGTGACCAAGGAAATATTACTAGGAATAAGACAAGGTTAGTTGTAAGGGATTTTAATCAAGTTGAAGGACTTGACTATGATGAAACATATGCCCCGGTTGCTAGATTAGAGTCTATTTGGATCCTATTAGGGTATGCCTCTTATATGGATTTCAAACTCCATTAAATGGATGTTAAATCGGCATTCCTAAACGGGTTCATTAAGGAAGAGGTATATGTAGAACAACCTCCCGGGTTTGAGAGTATAGAATATCCAAACCATGTATATAAGCTTAGAAAAGATTTATATGGGTTAAAACAAGCTCCCCGGGCTTGGTATGAAAGATTATCATCTTTCTTGATCTCTAAGGACATTAAGAGGGGTAGTGTAGATCAAACTTTATTTATAAAGTCAACATCAAAGGACATCTTTGTAGCCCAAGTATATGTTGATGACATTATCTTTGGGTCAACAAATGATGATCTTCTTCAAGACTTTATCAAAAATATAAAAAATGAGTTTGAGATGAGTCTAGTTGGGGAACTAAATTTCTTCCTAGGACTACAAGTCAAACAAACAAGGGAAGAAATTTATATTTACCAAACCAAATATGCTAAGGAAATGATTAAGAAATTTGGTTTGGAAAATGCTAAAGTAGTGTCAACCCCTATGGCAACTAATACAAAAATAGATAGTGATAATGAAGGAAAACAAATTGACCTTACACTCTATAGGAGTATGATTGGTAGTCTCTTGTACCTAACCGCTAGTAGACCCAATATATTATTTGCGGTGGGTTTTGTGTGCTAGGTACCAATCATGTGCCAAAGAATCTCATTTAGTTGCAGTTAAGAGAATCCTAAGATATATTAAAGGCACACTAAATGTAGGACTATGGTACCCTAGGACTAGGTCTTTTGATTTAGTTGGGTACACTGATTCCAATTATGTCGATTGCAAATTGGATCGGAAGAGTACTAGTGGTGGATGCCAATTCCTTGGGTCCTCCCTAGTTAGTTGGAGTAGTATGAAGCAACCTTGTGTTGCCCTATCCACCACCGAGCCCGAATATGTGGCTATGGGTGGTTGTGTAGCTCAACTACTATGGATGAAACATACTTTAGAGGACTATGAGCTATCTTACTCCAAGATGAAAGTATTTTGTGATAATGTGAGCACCATAAATTTGACCAAAAATCCGGTGCATCACTCTAGGACCAAGCACATTGAATTGAAACATCACTTAATTAAAGATCATGTGGCTAAGGGAGACATTGAGCTTGATTACATTGAATTCAAGTCCAACCTAGCCGACATCTTTACTATGGCTCTCCCCGATGTAGAATTTTCATCACTTAAGAGAGAACTTGGGATGTGCTTAGTTGAATAAAGGTGTAGGTTTACATGATCCTATAGAAATCCTAGGACTTATACCTTTAAGCATCTCACAAAATACCTAAGAAACCATGATTTTTGTATTGAGCCACTTAGACAACATGTGAGATGTTAGGAAGATGCACTAGGTTCATCATGCTTGTTATGATGCATTACTATGAACCAAAGTGTTATCTAGAGACATTAATCCTTCATTGGACCAATCATTAGGAAGGCTTATACACAATTAATGTTCATATATCTCCAAGAATATGATAGGAAATGTCAAATAAAACAGAATTTAAACTATGTTTATCAAACTTTGAAAAACAGTTTTCAAGTGGAACACAAAAGTGATACGAAGTTTGCAAAACCATTAGAACTTTTGTTAGTTTGCAAGATTGTATCAATCTTGAAATATGGAAAACATATATTTTTCAAATTATTTTTCTTTGATAAAGGATGATTTCATAAATGAGTACACAAAATTTCGTGATTTTTCGAGGTCTCTAGAATTTTTAATGTATTTTTGAAATTAGGCTAAAAAGGTTGAAATTCAGATTTCAAGCATATCAGTCGACTGACTCAAAAATCAGTCGACTGATACTCTAATTTTTCTTCAAATTCAGCCCATTTTCTATTTTTGGTTGTAATTCTTAAGTTTTCTAACCCTAAGTATGATAATCTTCAGCAACAAGAAGGTTTAGAACTGACTGATGTAGTGTTTTAGGGGGAGAATCATAATCTATATATTTTCATTCCCTACACTCATATATTTAGCTAAGAGTCCATGGTTCAAAATTGATTTTCAAAAACCTTTTAAAATCATTTTAGAAAACCTTGGTGAAGTCTATCTTTTGATAGCAGTCACTATTGCAGAAGTTGATACAAAGTATATCAAAAAAAACTTTAAAGTTTTAATGGTTTTTGAACTTTATATCAATCTTTTATTTTAATGGTTAAAATATTTTTCCAAGATTTTTCACTGATTGTAAGTTTTATAAGTATTATGCATATGAAATTTCATGATTTTTCAAGCTATGTATAATTACTTAGGATTTTTCAAACTCGGATTCTGATAATTGAAAAATTGGGTTTTCAGTTATCAGTCGACTGCCTCTATAGGGCAGCAGACTGATGGAAGAAAGCTGCTCCGGCGGCAACGACCCTAGCTTAAATTGCTTTGGCGACAAAATCGCCCAGGCAAAATGGCCCTGGCGGCAAAACCACCCTAGCAAAAGCGCCTGCACCACAGGCGCCGCAGCGCTCCTGAAATCGCCTGGCGTAAAATCGCCTTACGAAGTGCCACTGGCGGCTCGCCCACTGGCCCACGGCTATCGATCGATTCTCGATGCGATCGGTGATGGGCACTTCATTCGACTGGTTTCTGAGGGACTCGATTTCTACGCTATTTTTTTTTCTGGAAACTATCTCCATTTCCTGGTATTTAGTGAACTTTTTATCTATGGCATGATAATATTCATTATAGAAAAGTTTTAGGACTGTTTTTATGTAATGTTTTAGGGGGAGTTTCTTCATATCAAAGTTTTTAATTCCCTTAACTTTTATTGTTGGTTCAAAGTTAGGATTTAACCTCCAATTCTTTGTTAGGCTTTGCTCCACATGTTTATCTTTCATCATGAATCATATCTTGAATTAAGGGGGAGCTTAATTTCAATTTTCTACCTTAATTCAAGATACACCAAATTTCACTCTTTTATGCAAATTTATGTATTATTCTCTTTTTGATGTATGTCAAAGGGGGAGAAGGAATGTTTAAGTTAGAAATTGGAAATATGATGGAAATATGATAATGTGCATGTGTTAAAGACCTAACTTAAATGATTGTCAAACATCAAAAAGGGGGAGATTGTTGGTGCAACAATGCCCCAAGCATTTATATGTTTTGATGTTTGGATAATCATCTAAGATAGGCAATGCTTTGTGATCTAATTGTTAACGTGTTTAAATGACAGAAAAATCCAAGTATGAAAACTTGGTAAAGGCAAAGTCCAAGTGTAATCTTGGCAAAGAAAGTCAAAAGGCAAGTCATGGCAACGTAAGTCCAAGTATGTAGTCTTGGCAGTGTAAAGTCCAAGCATGCTTTGGCAAAGGGAAACCCAAGACATGATAAAATTGAAGGAAGCTCTTGGAAGCAAACCGCAAAGGATGAACAAGTCGCAGACTCGGAGGGATCCTGGAGGTGCAAGGCTTAAGAAAGAGCTAGAAGGTTGAGTCTAGGTCTAGTGGGTCAATTCAAGTATGAATTATTCATACTTGACAAGTATCAGTCAACTGACATGATGTATCAGTCGACTGTTAGGGTGCTCGACTAAGTCAGGCTAAAAAATTGACGAACAGTTGACTTCCTGGTATTGATAGTCGACTACCAATACTAGCAGTCGATTGATCAGGTTGATGATGGGCACAGAATGGAGTCTCACTCGACTCCGCACGGCGATCACTTGACTGATCGCTTCATCAGTCGACTGATGGAGTGATTAGTCGACTGATCAGGCAGCTGTTGGAAATAGCGACTGCAAATCTCCGTGGATTTGCTTCGTCAGAAGTTGTTGGCTTCAGCGGCAGTCGACTGATGTTGTACATCAGTCGACTGATCGTGGTCCAACGGGAAAAACAACCTTCTCTCTATAAAAAGAGGACTTGTGGTGGTTGAGAGGGTTAATGCTTACCTTCAAATCATACTCTGACTCCTCCATGATTTTTCCAAGCTTTCTAGTGCTTTAATTCTCCTCCTCCTCTCTAGACTTCATATTCATCCTTTGTAAGAAGAGGAGGGTTGTTGTAAAGAAAGCTTCATAGTGAGATTGCTTAGGGTTGATCCACCTTAAGGATCACCGTGGAGTATGAGCGTTATCTCCGAACCACGTAAAGGATTTGTGTTAGCATTGTATTTTATTTCCTTCATTATTGTTGTTTTTTTGTGCTTCTGCTAATCTCTTTGTAGAAACGAAAAGAAGTTATTCACCCCCCCCCCCTCTAGCTTCCAACGATCCCCTACAAAGTAGATCAAACTCTCTTCATTAAATCAAAGTCAAATGATATCTTTGTGGCCCAAGTATATGTAGATGACATCATTTTTTGGTCAACAAATGATGAACTCCTTCAAGATTTTATCAAAAATATGGAGAATGAGTTTGAAATGAGTCTAGTTGGAGAATTAAATTTCTTCTTAGGTTTACAAGTCAAACAAACTAATGAAGGAATTTATGTGTACTAAACCAAATATGCCACAGAAATGATTAAAAAATTTGGTTTGGAAAGAGCTAAAGCACTATCAACTCCTATGACAACCAACACAAAAATAGATAATGATCATGAAGGTAAAATATTGACACAAAACTTTATTGAAGCATGATTGGTAGCCTTCTATACCTAACTGCTAGTAGACCTAATATTTTATTTGCCATAGGTATGTGTGCTAGATACCAATCATGTGTCAAATAATCTAATCTAGTGGTTGTTAAGATAATTTTAAGTTATATCAAAGGCACACTAAATGTAGGACTTTGGTACCCTATGACAAAATCTTTTGATTTGGTTGGGTACACCGATTCCGATAATGCAGGTTGCAAGTTGGATCGGAAGAGTACTGGTCGTGGATATCAATTTCTTGGATTCTCCCTAGTTAGTTGTAGTAAAAAATAACCTTGTGTTGCTCTATCTACCACCGAGGGCGAGTATGTTACCATGGGTGATTGTGTAGCTCAATTACTTTGGATGAGACACACTCTAGAGAATTATGAGCTACGATACTCCAACATGAAAGTATATTGTGATAATGTGAGTACCATAAATTTGATCAAAAATCTGGTACATCACTCTAGGACAAAGCACATTAAAGTGAAACATCACTTCATTAGAGATCATGTGGCAAAGGGGGACATTGAACTCAACTACATAGAATCTAAGTCCAACCTTGCCAACATTTTCACCAAGTCTCTCCCCGAAGCGGATTACTTATCACTTAGGAGAGAACTTGGAATGTGCTTTGTAGAATAGAGTCTAGGTTAGCATGATCCTATCGAAAATTTAGGACTATACCTCTATAGCAATTCACAAAACAATTAAGAAACCATAATTTTTGTATTGAGCCACATAGACATCATGTGAGATGTTAGGAAGATGCATTTGGTTCATCATGCTTGTTATGATGCATTACTATGAACCAAAGTGTCATCTAGAGACTTTGATCTTTAATTAGACCAATCATCGGGAAGGCTTGTGTACAATTGATGTGCACATATCTCTAAAAACACGATTGGAAATGTCAAATCAAATAACATTTAAACTATGTTTATTATACTTTGAAAAATAGCTTGTACTTGATCAGTAAAAGTGGTACAAATTTGTGAAAAACTTTAAAACTTTTGCTAGATTTCAAGTTTGTGTCAATCTTAAAATCTAGAAAAGATATATTTTTCAACCTATTTTTCCTTGATAGAAAATGACTTCAAAAATGTTTCCATAAAATATCATGATTTTTTGACCTTTTTTGAATTAGTTACGCATTTACCAACTTAGCTGAAAAACCTATCGATCGATATCGATCAGTAATTTGTCATCGATTTGGTGATAAGTGTGCCCAGAACTGTGTTCATCCCGGTTGGTAGGCGATCCACTGCCACTTATGGCAATCGACTGTCGCATCCACAGAATGCTTCATAGTCGATCGACCAGTTTGACTGATATACATCAGTTGACTAGCGATATTCGTCAGTCGACTGTCGCATCCACATAATGCTTCATAGCAAACTGACCAGTTCGACTGATCTACATCAGTCGACTGGCGTATCACGTTAGTTCGACTAATTTCATGGATATTAGGGTTGTTCGACCAAATCCAACTCGTAAAAATGTGAGTCCCTTCTTTTTTTCTTCTCCGTCGTCTCTCCGTTGTCTCCTCTCTCATTTTTCTTTCCATTCCGATGCTCCCACCACCTGTTCTCATGCTGGTCGAGACTTTTTGAATCATGATCCTTTTCCTCTCAAGGATTTCGACTTCTAGTCTCCGCCGCAGCCTGCCTTTCGGCTAGGGTTTCATTGGCCCTTGCATTTCGGCATGTCCTTCCTTCTCCGACCTTCAACCATGTCACCTAGGTAAATTCTACCCTCTACTCTTCAATTACGTGTTTCTTTGACTGTGTAACAGTGACCATTGTTTCCTTTGGTGTGCATTCATTCATGGCATGCATTTTCATGACATTCATGTCTTTCTTGTTTGTTTTTCTTTCACTCTGCATATTTAGATTTAAGCAGTTAGCATCAAAAGATACTCGTCCACCTGTCAATGAGGGTGCGTCAAACCCTCCACCCTCTAGCCATGCTCGCTTTCCCACACCAAGCGATGAGCTCTCCTTTCACTCGAACAAATTTCAACTCATTCCTCCCCGATCTTTAGATCCTAAGTTCTTTCAATCAAATTTCTTTGACATCATCAAAATTATTCAATTTTACAAACTCGAGTCCTTAGTCTTCTGTGAGCACCAAATCAATTCCACCTTGCTTTCGGAATTCTTCAACAACTGACGCTCGATTGGAGACTGGCTGAGGTACAAGACTCATGTTGCTCAACATGATCTAGACTTCACCCCCAAATCTGGGCATACTTCCTTGGATGTCTCCCATCCGGGAATGAGGTTGTCTTTTATCCTTCTCTCCTTGAGCCTCTCCTGACTCTTTTCGAGGATATTTCTTTAGACTCTTTGCATGAGACTTTATATCACAGTCCTCGTCCATTGGGAGGCAATCTTTTTTCTTTCAATGACCTTTCTTCTTCTGATAATATTCTTTATAAGGTCATTGTTCATTGTATCCTCCCTATTGTTACCCGTGGGTTGGCTTTACTTCGGCCCCCACACTTCTTTCTTATGCATGCATTTCATCAGAGATTAGATGTGAATATCAGTCTAAATACATTTAATTGCATAGTCCACTTCATTAAGCCTAATAATGGCAAAGTTCACATGTCATATGGTCATGTGATCATTGAGTGGCTTGGCTCCATTGGCATCGATGTTGCCAAGAGGGTCATTAAGCCCATGTCCACAAAGTATGATCGCATGAATGCTAGGTCCTTTTCATTAGCGGGTCTGAAGCCCTCCCACGAGTCAATGATATGGGCGGATGGACAACAGTAGGCGGGTGGCGCTCCACCTATCCCAGCACTGGAGGATGTCACTGTAGAGGATGACGTTGTGCCATACTCGACCTTCGTAGCATGCCTTGCAGCGTTTGAGGAGACGATGGACACACATTTTGAGAAGCTTCGCTTGGAGCATTAGGAGTTTCAGACTTTGGTCATCTCCCAGCTGGACTCATTGGAGCAACAATAGTAGGAGATACTAATGTTTCTCCATGCTCCTGCACCCAGAAATTCTTCTGCAGCAGGAGATGTCGATGGTTCACAGTCGATGACCATGGATGTTGATGACCCTGACTCTTAGATAGGCATCGACTGTATTTTGTATTTTTGTTTTCCTTGACGTGTGTAAGGCAATGCCTTTAACCTCGTGATTAATGAAATGATTATTTTTGGTACATCCTTATAGTCTCTTTCATATTCTTATGGATTGGTAATTTGAAATTCAAGAGTTGACACAATTTAATAGCCATTTTTGAAACCCTTAATGGTCTAAATAACTTGATCGCAATCATTATTAATGATATTGATACATTATTGTTCAAACAAGTTAACAATTTTTACTACTTTGAATTTTGTGTCAATCCGCTAATATGATAGGTAAATTTTTTGTTTTCTATTTTTCACCCATTATACTAGACATGAGTAATGTGTATGTCAAGTTTCGTGAATGTTGGACACTCATCAAATTACTTATGCATTTCTTAAACTCTTCTGAATATCACTAATTTTAGAAATCTCTCATATCAGTCAATTGCTTAGTATGGCAGTCGACTGCCAGGCTCGTAGTTGACTGATCACTGCCTCAGTCGACTGTTGATCTTGTTTTGGACAGAATACCTTGTGTTCATGGTTAAAAGTGAAATTCTAAGTGTTCTAACTCCATACTATGATTCCTACTATGTATTATGATAACTTGTATGGAATTTAGGACTAGATTGATGCATGAGTTAAGGGGGAGTATTGTCTCTATTTAAACACCCTAAATTGTTGGAGCAAAGTTAGGACATAGTTTCATATTTCTTGTTTCATGCTTTGCCCAACATGATCTTTATGCATCATAACCTATGTTTTGGATTAAGGGGGAGCCTTATGTCTATTTTTTTTTCCTTAGTTCAAGGAATAACATGTGTTATTCATGAACTCACTCACTATGATTCCTTTCTCTTTTTGATATGTGTCAAAGGGGGAGAAATGATAGAATTTGTCTATTGAACATTTGATGTATGATGCATTTATGATTTATGATGCCTTAATTTATGCATATTTCAAGACCTAACTTAAATTATTGCCAAACATCAAAAAGGGAGAGATTGTTGGTTCAACAAAGCCCCAAGTACTTATGTATTTTGATATTTGGATAATCATTTCTAGTTAGGCAATATTTGTGATCTAACTGTGAATGTGTTAAGTGACAAGAAAATCTAAGTATGAAGACTTGTAAAGAGAAGTCCAAGTATGATATTGGCAAGGAAAGTCCAAGGGAAGGTCTTGGCAGCATAAGTCCAAACATGTAGTCTTAGCGGCGTAAAGTCCAAGCAAACCTTGGCAAAGGAAGTCCAAAGGCAAGGTCTTGGCTGCGTAAGTCCAAACATGTAGTTTTGGCAGCGTAAAGTCCAAGCAGACTTTGGCAAGGAAAAAGCCCAAAGCATGACGAAACTGAAGGAAGCTTTTGAAGGCAAGCGCAAGGATGGAGTCGTGGACTCGGAGGAATCCTGAAGGCGCAAGGATGATGGAGAAGCTAGAAGGTTGAGTCTTGGCTTAGGGTATGGTTTCAAGTATGAATTAGTCATACTTGAGGTATGCCAGTCGAACTGGTCTCGAGTGTTCAACACTCGAAGTTCAGAAGACGTTGGCAGTTGATTAGGGTTATTCCCCAATCGAATTGATGGTAGTCGACTAGGATCAAACTGTCGAACATAAGTTGGTAGTTGACTGCCATTATGGGGAGTCGACTACTTATAGTCGACTACAAGCTAAACTACCAAACGTAAGCTGATAATCAACTGACACGAGCATAAAAAGGCTAGTAGTTGACTGATCAGTCAGCTACGGAGACACCAGTTGAACTGATGATTATGTTAGTCGAATGGTCAAATAGACATTGAGCTATGACATTTACAATCAAGCTTCGTCAGACGTCATTGGATTTGGGGAATAGTGATAACAGTCGACTGATGGTGTTCACCAGTCGACTGCTGAAGGCTTAATGGGAAAATCATCCCTTATTCTAAAAAGAGACCTTGGGGTGCTTGAGGAGGCTAGTGCTTACATTCCAAATTCTATCTTCAAGCTCCCCAAGTCTTCTCTAAGCTTTCTTGTGTTCTTAAACCTCCTCTTCTCTAATCTTCATCTCCATCATTTGTAAGAAGAGGAATGTCTTGTAAAAGAAGCTTTCTTAGTGGAAGATTTGCTTGGATTGATCCACTTTAAGGATTGCCATGGAGTAGGAGCATAATCTCCGAACCACGTTAAACATTTCGTGTTAGCGTTTGTGTTTAGTTCTTGATTTTGTTTATATTTGTTTTTCTTCTGCTAATCAATGTTGTTGAAATGAAAAGAGGCTATTCACCCCCATCTAGCCTTCCAAGGATCCCCAACACATTGGTCCTATTTAACCGTTCTAAATTTAAAAAAAAACTAACTAAGCATGCAAAGCTAAATCAATCAAGTAATTGAGCACACAATTTTAGTATTGACTCTCCCTAGATCATTGAATTGATACGGTCTATCCAAATAGTGGATTTGATACTTGGGAATCCAATACTTGGTTGAACCTAATTGTGATGTTAAAATGGTCTTAGGGATCCATGCTTGGATTCTTCTATTATTACAATTTATGATTGACATGTAAGATCTATTCATTGTTCTAAGCCTGAGTCTGGCCTTGTAGTACACAACTCTTTGCGATCCAAGAAGTAAATCAAAACCCTTGGATCCCAATGTGATCCTTTTGAATGACTTCCTAAGCTCTTGAACTTGTCTTTTCAAGAGAGAATTCTCTTCCTCAAGTTTTTCAACTTAAGTTGAGTTTCCCTCTCAAACTTGACTAGTTAAAGAGGTTAGGGTAGCCTCATGCTTAAGGAGTTTAACCTCCTTAAGCAATGACTTGACTTTAGACTCTGACTTAGCTAATTTCTTATCTAAGAACTTAATGGCATTATATAAGGTATTAATTAAAGACCGACTCATCTTGATTGAACCTTTTGAAGTAAATACGGATATGTGGCTTGTCTTGTCGGATCCGGATTCGGACTCAGACTCGGATTCGTTGTCGATTTCGGGTTCGGACTCAGACTCTGTTGGTCTCTCCATGAATGCTAAATTATTGAGTTGATCATCTTCTTCTTCCGAGGATTTCTCCCAAGTCGCGTTGAGTGCCTTCTTGGTTTGCGATTGCTTATTCTTTAGCCTCAAACAATCGGATTTGAAGTGACCTCTCTTATTCCACTTGTAGCAATTATAGTTTTGATTTTGGTTGGGTCTCTTCTCGTTAGTTGCCTTGATGGGTAACCTTCTATTCTTGATCATCTTTCGAACTAGATTGATTAGCTCGGTCTCCATTTCTTCGTCTACTTGTAATTTGTACTTGTCTTCTTCGGAGGAGGATTTCTTTTTTCCTTTCTTCTTCCTGCATACAAAGCAATACCTTTCTTGACCAAGGCCGAATTAGATTTCTCTTGCAGTTCGAATTCAAAAAGCAACTCTTCTAATCTAATTTTAGATAAGTCCTTAGAAACTTTGTAAGCATCAACCAAGGATGCCCACAAAGTCGTCCTAGTAAAAGCTCTTAGAGCGTACCTTATCACGTCGTGGTTCTCAACCTTTTCTCCGATGGCATGAAGCCCATTTAATATATCTTGAATGCACGTGTGCAGATGGCTAGCAGTCTCATTTTCCTGCATTTTTAGATTCTACAATTTATTTACTAGCAAGTCCCTTTTACATACCTTTGCATTGGACGTCCCTTCATGAAGCTCGGTTAGCTTGTTCCATAGGTCCTTGGCACTAATAAATGGTCCAATTCGGTTGAGCTCCTCTTTGGACAAGCTGCATTGCAAGATTTGGGTCGCTTTTGCTTCGACTTCGATTTGTCTCTTGGCTGCATTGGTCCATTTGTCAAAGTCCAATGGTTCCCCTTGATCATTGATGGGTAGAGCAAAGCTGGCTTGGATTATGATCCACATCTCGACTTGTGTTTTCAAGAAACACTCCATCTGACCCTTCCAATAATGAAAGTCATCTCTGTTAATGAACAGAGGTCGGGCAATGTTATACCCCTCAAGATTGGCCATTCAAATTCCTTGCAAACCCATGAAAAACAAAGAAAAAATCCAAGACTTTATCTTGGATTAGTAGTACGGGAAGAAAACTTAATTTTAATTAAAATAATAAAAATATGAAAAGAAAGTGCTCGATTGATGGTTTCACCGAATCTGAGTGCCCCTGCTTTGATACCAATTGAAGGATCAAGAAATGGTAGAGGGGAAGGGGTGAATAGCGTTCAAAAAACTTTTCTTTTCATCGATTAAGAACAAAGTACACAGCAAAAATAAATAAAAACAAAAGCACAATGACACTAATTTGTTTTTACTTGGTTTACAACCAACCGAGTGCTAGTCCAAGGCCCTGTGATCCTTAATCACTTCTATTAGGCAATTCACTAAAAGGTCTCTTCCTCGTTGGAGGTAAGAGACAAGAGATTACAAAACAAGAATGTAGATGAAGAGGCAACAAAAAGTACAAAGAAAGCAACAACTAAACAAGTATACCGACTAAGAAGAAGTAGATGGGTGTGCTGTTGGCATTACAACATTGTTGTGTGATGAAGAGCACTTGGATTGATGGAGCAATTTGGAAGCCTTTCAAGATGATTGAAATGAATGATTTTTCTTTCCTTTTATAGCCATTTGAACCCCAACTCATTGTAATCCATATCAGGGTCAAACATCCACATCACCCCTCCTTTGGTGGATCTTATCTTGACTCTCGTCGAAGTGATCAACTTGACTAGCAGTCGACTGATGGCATACAATAGTCAACTGCCATTTCCCTCTAGGCGATTGATATCTTGATAGCTCACTTGCAACACATGGTTAGCACAAGAATCTTTATTGATAGTAAATTCGACGGTCCTGTACCGTCCGATCTCGACTTAGACCTTCTTCTAGAAGTCTTAGTCGAATCACCACCTACGGTCGCCCCCGTATGGAGGACACGTCCTTACCATCACTCTACACCCAGAGCTTACCTTTGGTCCTTCTGACCAGCCGCTTAGCTTCCAGTCACCACTGAAGTTCCTCGACTCCTCGAAGTTCTCCTGGTGTCATCCGACCACCGAGGTTTCTCGTCCCAAGATTCTCCCAGTATTGTTGACCTTAACAAAGCCTAATACATTACCTTCATACTCAACATAACATATGAGATACCAAGAATGACTTGACTTTGAATCTTGGTCATCATCAAAACCTAAGTTCGATTATCTAGTGCCCTGCACCAACAAAGTGGAGATTTCTTATAACGACTATCTCCAAACAACATATTATGGTATGCAACAGTCGACTGACGAAGGTCTCAATAGACAAAAATGGTCAGACACCCATTTCTCTATAAAAAGAAAGGCTAGGTGGCTTGAAGAGGTTAATTCTTGCATACAAAATTTTCATCCTCTAAGCTCCCCAAGCATTTTCCTAAGTTCTTAAGCTTCAAATCTCTTCTTCATAAACTTACCTCCATAATCTTGTAAGAAGAAGTGATCATCTTGTAAATAAGGTTTCTCCACCTTGGTGTGTTTATCAAAAGGAGGAGTTTTAGTGAAGGTTTGCAAGGAGTGATCCACCTTAAGGATTACCATGGAGTAGGAGCTTTATCTCCAAATCATGTTACATCAATTGTGTTAGTATTTTGTTTGTGTTGATTTCAATTTTAGTTTCTATTTTTGTTATTGCTTCCGCTACTGACTTTGTGTAGAAATCAAAAGAAAGGTTATTCACCCCCCCCCCCCTCTAGCCATCACAAGATCCCTTAAATCCTAGACCTAGAATTAGTTCCATATATATAAGGAACACTATAGTTAGAGGGCTTGATTTCTTTAGAATTAGATTTTTAATCCAAACCTTTCTTGTCCTTAAGTAGATTTTTCCTCCTAAAGCTTAAATTTTGTCCATTAAACCCATTAATCAAATTTTTCGTCTTTCCAAGGACCTTTTCCAATTTATCAAGTCTTGACCTCAAGATATGATTTTCTTCTTCTAATACCTCAAGTTTTGTTTTCCTATTATTTCTTTAGACATTTTGTTTCTTCCTAGACATATGTCTACTCTTCTTAAGGTTTTTGCCTAGGTTGTTTTCATCCTTAGATGAACTTGGTCTACGTTTAAAGGTTCTAGTATTTTCCTTAGGTAGAGTGGTCCTAGAATTGTCCTTAATCCTAATTTCATGAGATTTTGCACCTAAATAATAAAATTTATTTCTAGCATGCTTCTTATCATTAATGATTGAAATTGCATTATTAAATGATACCTTGGACTCTGCCTTAGGCGCTTCCCCTATATTTGATCTATTTTCTTTATCCTTCATGGGGTGACTCCCCCTTGGACATTGTCTCCAATAGTGGCCCTTTTAGTTGTACCGGAAGCACACTATATGATCCTTGCCTTTTCATATCGGGGCTCTAGCCTCCTTCGGCTTTTCCTTTGCCTTAGGTGCCTCTTGAGCATTCTTCTTAATTTTACTTGGACATTTTCTCTTGTAATGTCCCATTTTCCTACACTCAAAGTATATAATGTGATCTTTATTTTTTACAAATTGCATTTGAGTAACCTATAGGGGAATCTTGAGCTTGTTCTTCATTTTGTCCATATGTTGAGGTTTCCTCTTGCTCTAGCCCCAATGTTGGTTGCCTCTCCTCCCCCTCAATCCTAGATGTCGAGACTTCTTCAAATTTAGATGTTGAGCACCTCTCAACCTCCAAATCATCACACTCTTGAGATGATGATGAACTTTCTTCTTCTTCGAACTTGTCATCATTTTTACTTTGAGTTGGCGAGGGTTTCTCATGGTGCTCGATCAATTTTCTCCATAATCCCTTAGCGTCGTAGAATTCTCCTATGCTATATAATAAATCCTTAGGTATTGAATGAGTGAAAATTAATGTTATCTTTTCATTTATCTTGAATTTCCATATTTACTCCTCGGTCCACTTCTTCTTCTTGAGAAATCTTCCTTTCTTGTCAATCGGGGGTTCAAAACCTTCCATCAAGACAATCCAATTTTGAATATCATTCATTATATAATATTCCATCTTACCTTTCCAATATGTAAAATATTTGCCATTGAAGGAAGGTGGAATTTGTGTGTTGTAGCCCAATCCATCATTGAACTCCATTGATCTTCATGGTTTCTCTAGCACGTGCCCTTGTGGCGGTGAGTCATTGAAGAGTATCCTCGCTTTAATACCAATTGTTAGGACCTTTATGTCGTGCTAGAGGGGGTGAATAACGATTCTCGATTTTGTTTGTCTCTCAATTGTGTGTTTGTCTACAAGTGGTTAGTGTACAACAGAAATAGAAATAAACACAAATAAACAACTCAC
This sequence comes from Wurfbainia villosa, assembly GCA_025175895.1. NCBI lineage: Eukaryota > Viridiplantae > Streptophyta > Magnoliopsida > Zingiberales > Zingiberaceae > Wurfbainia > Wurfbainia villosa. Next base: position 26,588,282 of record CM045992.1, on the reverse strand, counting down.
AAGCACAAGATAAAATTTTACATTGTTCAGTGTTTAGAGTATTGGGAATACAATCAAAGTCCCACATTGGTAAGACATGGAAAAGATCATGTCCTAATAAGATGAAAAGATATCTCTATTGGTATGAGGCATTTTGAGTAAAAGTCAAAAACAAAATCATGAGGGCTTAGGGCCAGAGTGGACAATATCATACCATTATGGAGATATGTGAATCTTATAGGCACTAACAATTGGTATCAGAGTCATGGTCCATGTCAAGCCATCAACCTTGTGTTGGGTGATCGGGACGGCCAGCTAGAGGGGGGTGAATAGCCCTCGTTCGTTGGATGTCATATTTTTCTCGTCTACAAAATGTTAGCGCAAGAGGAATATGAAAATATAAATAAAGACAAAGCAAAAGATAAACAAACAATGCTAATAAGGATGTAACGTGGTTCACGGCTACGCCGCTAATCCACGACCCGATTCATCCTCGGTGAATCACTCCGCCAAAACCAATCCACTATTGGTCTCTCCTTTGCACCAAGCTAGGTGGAGGTAACCTTTACAATCAAGATCACTCTTCTACAATGGAATGAAGATTAGAGCAAGTAGAAGAGTGGAAAAATGTTTAGGGCACTTTGGGAGTAGTTGGGCGTTCAAGCATTAGCCTCCCAAAGCCCCATCCCCTTCCTTTTTATAGAGGAAGAGGGTTTCTTCCCGTTGACACAGGAGCAGTCGACTGATGCCCTCGATCAGTCGACTGGTCCTGTAGTCGTTGCCCAATAATGGCCGCTTTCCACGTTGGATTCTCTCCAACGGTATTGGCATCAGTCGACTGATGTAACCCATCAGTCGACTGATGTCAATCAGTCGAGTGCTCAACGAGGTCGACTCCACTCTGTGCCCGTGCACAGTGACATCAGTCGACTGCCGTCCCTTGGCAGTCGACTGATGTCGACAATAGTCGACTGCTTGGGCCAAATGCCCATTAGTCAGACACCAGTCGAACCCAATCGACTCAGAGTAGTTGACTGCCATTCCATGGCAGTCGACTGGTGTCGGGAAATCCCATCCGACACTTAGCCAAATGGCCAAGTTCCACCTAAGAGCTACCCCTTCCCGGGTGACATTCGCTCACTCTCATCTCTCGAAGTCCCTCGCTTTCGAAGTTCTCTTCGTTCGCGGCCACGTCCCTCGGCAGCATCAGGCGCACAGCTCTGCAATGCTCCTTCGCGTCTCTTGCCTCGAAGTCTACTTCCTCCGGCTTCACTCCAAGCTCTTCGTCCGGCGGTCCCTCGGATGCTCCAAGCGCACGGCTTCCGCAAAGCTATCCTTCACCGACTCAAGGCCCGAGTCATGAGATGTGAAGCTCGCCAAGGCTCCATGTGCGAATTACTAAGTCCTGCACAACTTCAATGCACATATCAAATCAACATAATAAACTAACTTAAACCCTTTGCCACACACATCAAAAACTAATCATGGCAAGAGATTGCCCTAACATAATATGTGTTAGGTGATAATAACGTGCCTATAAATAGTTAATAATGCTTAAATCATGATAATTAATGTAATTGCTATGTATATGTGCAATCATGATTTATGATTTTGAAATTTGGCACATCATCATGAGAAATAGGGTTTAAATCATTCCTTAGGTGATATTTTGCTTATTATCATGATATAATACCTAATGCATGATTACAATTTGATGAATACATGTGTTTCATGATCATAATGTAGAATTAATTGATATATGCCTTAATGATCATGAGGAGTGTTAGGTTGATACTTAACCTTGATAGGATTGCATGAATATAATGGTTAAATATAGACAAATACCCTCTAGGATACATCTCACACTCACTATAGACTACCATGATTGAAAACTTAGCATGAGTGAGATGTTAGGATGATACAAATGTCCACTAATGCCTATGGCATTTAGATGGTCATTTAAGGTATCAAAATAGCAATAATAGACCAATTATGGGGAAGGCTTATGTTTAATTCATAGATATATTGCCCAAAGATCATAGTTGGATATTTCATATATTTTCAAAACAATTTCTTAATCAAAAATCTATGTATTCATGTTTTGAAACAATTGGAACCAAAACTAGGTGTTAAAATTGATACTAGAATGATCAAAAACCTAGTGGTTTTTAAAGCTTTTGGATTTTTGGCAAATATAAGAAAATATAATGATTTTTCATGAAAAACTATTTTTCATTGATAGATATACTTACAAGAAATATGTTCCCCAAAATTTCATGATTTTTTGAATTTTTTGGAATTTTTAATGCATTTCTGAAATTCGATCCAAAAATCAGAAAGTTCTGAAATTCGCGTGCCAGTCGACTGGTAGTCTTAACCAGTCGATTGATGGCTTGAAAATCAGAACAGTAAAGGCCGAATTCAGGTTTTAGTCCAATTTTTGGTATTCTCCTTCCATTAGACTTGATGCCATAAGTTCATAATTTAGTATTCATCTTTTTGATGGTGTCAAAGGGGGAGAAATAATTATGTTTAAGTAAATTATGATAGGGGGAGAAAATTGTATGGGGAGTTTCATGGATTAAGGGGGAGTTGCATGTTGCTATATCATGTTTATGTTTACATGCTTTCTTACCTTAGAATTTTTATCAAATGTTTTTACCTAACTTAAACGGATTGCAACACATCAAAAAGGGGGAGATTGTTAGAGCAATCTCTTGCCATGATTAGGTTTTGATGTGTGTGGAAAAGGGTTTAAGTTAGTTTGTTATGTTGATTTGATATGTGCGTTGAAGTCGTGCAGGACTTAGTAATTCGCACATGGAGCCATGGCGAGTTTCACATCTCATGACTCGGGCCTTGAGTCGGTGAAGGATAGCTTTCCGGAAGTCGTGCGCTTGGAGCATCCGAGGGACCGCCGGACGAGGAGTTTGGAGTGAAGCCAGAGGAAGTAGACTACGAGGCAAGAGACGCGAAGGAGCATTGTAGAGTCATACGCCTGATGCTGCCGAGGGACGTGGCCGTGAACGAAGAGAACTTCGAAGGCGAGGGACTTCGAGAGATGAGAGTGAGCGAATGTAACCCGGGAAGGGGTAGCTCTTAGGTGGACTTGGCCATTTGGCTATGTGTCGGATGGGATTTCCCGACACCAATCGACTGCCATCGAATGACAGTCGACTGCTCTGAGTCGATTGGGTTCGATTGGTGTCTGACTCATGAGCATTTGGCCCAAGCAGTCGACTGTTGTCGACATCAGTCGACTGCCAAGGGACGACAGTCGACTGATGTCACTGTGCACGGGCACAGAGTCGAGTCGACCTCGTTGAGCACTCGACTGATTGACATCAGTCAACTGATGGGTTCCATCAGTCGACTGATGCCAATACCGTTGGAGAGAATCCAACGTGGAAAGTGGTCGTTATTGGGCAACGACTACAGGACCAGTCGACTGATCGAGGGCATCAGTCGACTGCTCCTATGTCAACGGGAAGAAATCCTCTTCCTCTATAAAAAGGAAGGGGATGGGGCTTTGGGAGGCTAATGCTTGAACGCCCAACTACTCCCAAAGTGCCCTAAACATTTTTCCACTCTTCTACTTGCTCTAATCTTCATTCCATTGTAGAAGAGTGATCTTGATTGTAAAAGTTACCTCCACCTAGCTTGGTGCAAAGGAGAGACCAATAGTGGATTGGTTTTGGCGGAGTGATTCACCGAGGACGAATCGGGTCGTGGATTAGTGGCGTAGCCGTGAACCACGTTACATCCTTGTTAGCATTGTTTGTTTATCTTTTGCTTTGTCTTTATTTATATTTGCATATTCCGCTTGCGCTAACGTTTTGTAGACGAGCAAAATACGACATCCAACGAACGAGGGCTATTCACCCCCCTCTAGCCGGCCGTCCCGATCACCCAACACTTCGAACGAAGGAAGTGGAGCTCGCATGTCTGGATCAAGAGAACCTGATATCAGGCAAGAAGTCCAGTTGGGTCGGGAGGACCGAACAATTGGTAGGAAGTCCAGTTGGGCCAGAAGAGCTTGACAACTAGCAGGAAGTTCATTTGGGTCAGGAGGACTAGATAGTTTGTAGGAAGTCTTGGTGGGTTGAGGATCGAACATCAAGAAAAGGAAGTCCTTCGAGGACGGATAGGCTTGAGGGAGGCTCATTGTGGTCCTTCGTTTGAGGGGGGGATTATTGAGAGTATTGGGAATACAATTAAAGTCCCACATTGGTAAGACATGTAAAAGATCATGAGCTTATAAGATGAAAAGATATCTCTTTTGGTATGAGACCTTTTGGGTAAAACCCAAAAACAAAATCATGAGGGCTTAGGCCCAAAGTGGACAATATCATACTATTGTGGATATATGTGAATCTCATAGACACTAACATTCAGAACCCTAGTTCCTACTCCACGATCAAGCTCTAGAGTGAGCTCCAGTGATGCACCACCACTAACTCTTCTTCTTCTCGGAAATAATCTGGAGGTGGAGAAACCTCTTACAATGAAGTTTATACAAGAAGAAACAACCAATTACAAATGAAATGAAAGAATACAAAACAAAACATGCTTTTGATTGCTTATTGATTTGGTTGCTTTGAAAGGCTTGGAAAGTCTGGAATGCAACAACAACTCTCCTTCAAAATCCTCAAGAATCAACTTCTTCTTTCTCAACCAAAGTATCCTTTTAAAGACTCAACTCAAGCTAGTTTTCCACCTAGCAGTTGATTGGCCTTACCCATAAGTCGATTTCCCGTTTGACTATTGTCTCATGACGAACTAATCCACGTCGAAAACAGTCGATCAGTCAACTAATCATAGTCATCAGTCGGCTTCCATAACCATCAATTGATTGTTATGGGCCAACAATCGACTCAGAAACATTCTGTCCTCTGTCCACAAGGCCAATCGACTGAATAATCCCGACAATCGACTGCCAGAGCACTAGTCAGCAATTATTTTGTAATCGATTGGATAATAACCCCAGTCGACTGCTCGAGTATTCTAAGCCCTCCGAGTGTTGAGCACTCAACCAGTCAATTGGTAAATCTTAAAACTGAGGTTTGACCCCAAGTATGATCCCCTCATACTTGACGCTTACCTTTAGCCTATACATAAACCTTCAAGTTACTTCCATCAACCTCACACGTTTATTTTAAGTCCATGACTCCTCACCCTTGTGCTAGCCTTCAAGTGCTTCCATTGGTTTCGTCATGCCATCGGGTAACCATAGCCTATACCTAAGCCTTCAAGCCACTTTCTTCAGCCTCATGCCTTTGGTTTGTGTCCACAACTCCTCACCCTTGCATTAGCTTCAAGTGCTTCCATCAACTTCATCATATCATCGGGTACCCTTAGCTTAGACTTAAGCCTTCAAGACACTTTAATTAGCCTCACACTTTTGGTTTGAGTCCACAACTCCTCACCCTTGCGCTAGCCTTCTAGTGCTTCCATTGACTTTGTCATGCCACCGGGTCTACCTTTACCAAGAGGTCGTGCCTCCGAGACTTACGCTACCAAGTCTCCACACTTAGACTTACACGACCAAGATTATGATAGTATTAGCCCAAAGTGTCGATTATGAGATGATTGGTAAAGGGACTTTTTATAATATTTCATAATAAAGGAAAAGTTTATGGTTATTGTATTTACTTCATTGATGTGTCATTTGAATAAATATAATAGTATAGTAGGGTAGTTGGGTCTAGTCTACGGTATATCAAGTTGGTGACTTGATAGTGGGATACTGTAGATATATATATAACACTACTCGTAACTTTTCCTAGTCAAATATTAATATACAAGGATAATATTAATACACTGAGACAAGCATGTAGGTCAACTGATGACTTAATCTCACAAGTCATGGATATAGGATATAAAGTTGACACATGGGTATATATTAGAGAATATGTACTGAACTGATCCGCCATGAGAATATTTCATAGATTGTCATATGAGTGTCATAAATATTCTCATAGTGGCTATTGGTATTAATAGTCCTTAGACCTGAAATCATTACAGTTCCCTACATAAGGAGTTGTATACTTTGATATCGACAAATGTCACCTGTAACAAGGTGGACTATAAAGTCGATCATTGGGTATGTAATGAATTATGCAGAGGGATGTGAATGATGTAGATGAGATCTATTCCTTCCATATGACGGAAGTGATATTTGTGGGCTCCTTGATAAAGTAAGACTACTAAAATGCATGGCCAAACTCAAATAAGTCAATATGAGATATTGAGCTCATTTGATTGGGGTAGTCTACTTGGAGATCAAGAAACACAAAGATTGATAAGATGATGACATGGTCTATGCCTCATTGATACAATCTAGATATCAAGGATAGAAGGATTGAATCATACAAGATAACAATCACAGAAAGGTTATGTCGGATCTCGACATTTTTGTCACTTGGGTAGCAATGATGCATTGCTAGGTGTCACTCATTGCTTATGTCTCTAAAATGGTTTTTAGGGACATTGTCAACGTTACGAGAACCTATAGGGTCACACACAAAGAACATGTTGTTTTGGAGATGGTTTCAATTTAGTTTGACTAATGGAACCATTAGGCTCATTGAATGGACTAGATTGAGTTTGACTCATAGCTTGGTCGAAACTTGAGTTAGACTCAAGTTGGATCAATTTTAGTTTGACTCAAATTAAACTAATTAAAGAAGATGAATGGATATGGATTCATCATGCATGATTAATGTGGATTAATCATGAATATAAGAAGATGAATGGATTTAGATTCATCATGCATGATTAATTTGGATTAATCATGCATTGAAGATGGAATACAAAAGGATGCAAAACCTTTTATATTCATAGGATGAATATAAAAGGTCTTTGGATGATGATCCATATGTGATTGCCATTTGTTCTTCTTCCTCATCTTCTTGGCTGAAACCTTCTTTAGACAAAAAGCTTTTGTGAGGTTTCTAGCATAACCAAAGTCTTCTTCTTCCTCTCCTAAGAGAGTGTTCGTGTGGATACCATAGAAGCACGACCATCCTGATAGTGCTAAGATCGATTGCAAAGGGTTGCTATCGGAATTACGAAAGGCTACACATCAAGGGTAATCTCTCAACTAGATGTAGTTGTAAGAACAACATGTTTATTATGTATACACAAGGATATCTGGAGGGATCCAATTTTCCGCTGCATTTTTGCAATGGTTTTTCACATAAGATCCTTACATATTATACCCTTGGACTTTTCTTTGCTAAGTATTCATATTTGGACTTTCATTGCCAAAACTACACACTTGGACTTCCATGGCCAAGACTATACCCTTGGACTTTCCTTTGCAAAATATTTATACTTAGACTTTCTCCACCAAGACTACACACTTATACTTACATGGCCAAGACTACACCCATAGACTTTTCCATTGTGAAGTATCCATACTTGGACTTTTCCATGCTAAGAATCCATTCTTGGACATCTCTATTACCAAGTATCCTTACTTGGACTTCCCTTGTAAAGTCTCTAAACTTGGGCTTTCATTGCCAAGAATTCATCTTAGACTTGTCCATTGCTAAGTATCCATACTTGGACTTTTCCCACTCATGTCTTACTCAAGCTTGGTCAACCTTGACCTGAGTTTAATTGCTCCAATAATCACCTCCTAACAATATCCCTCATATACCTTGAATGTCACAAACCATCCATTAGTCATATGATCATCCATCTTGTCAAGCATATTGTCAAATGTCAAAATACTACTCAAGACCCACTTGAGCTTGATCAACATTGACCTAAGGTCGATTGCACCAACAATTTTTGTAGCCAATGTATAGACAAAAGAATCTGTATTAGGATCCCATAACCATTGAGAACATCACATGGAATCTCTCCAATGTTTTAATTGTTCAAGAGGAGAAGGAAGTGTTTCCCAATGTAAATCCTTGTCAGGGGGATAACATTTAGCTATAGTTTCATCTTTTGAAAAAACACATTTTACTCCTAGCCTGATCACATGTTTGGCTGGCTCTATTTGTAAATTTATCCATTCTAGTGGAGAACTATCATATGTGGATTATATAATACTTTGAAAGTACTTCTTCTTCCATGAGGCGTCTGATGCAATCTCTCAATTTTATTGGGACATCTAACATAGATTCTATGTCATGTATCCATAGTTTGTTTAGTAGTCCATAATTCATTAGTAAAAATGTGGAAATTATTTTTCCCTTGTATTGTTTGGGATTGTAATGTCTTAGGTCGACATTGGCCTTCCCGAAGCTATAGAGAAGCTGACAATTATAGCCTCATTTGTTCTTTGCTTCCTCGTAGTAATCAAACTTTTGTTGCCATTTTAGCTTGTAATTAAATTCTCCTTCATAAATAATTGTTATTCCATCCTCTGGGTTTTCATGTACCCACTTAAGAGATTCTTGTAGGAGACAAAAATCAAGGCAAGTTGATTTCTCTCCCATTGTTTTGATGTATGTATTGATGTCTTCGAGAAGTTTGTTCAGCATTGTGTTGCCAACACATTATTTGAGCCATCTTTCTTCTTGTTTTGTCACTACTGTTGAATAAGTGACCTCATGAGTAGCTAATATTTGTATTCCCTTAATTGTTGATGAAGTAATGTGGTCCAACATTCTATCTTACTGTTGTAAAAGCTTCTTCTAGTGAATAGAAACCTTTGTATGAGGAATGTTTCTTACTTTCCAAAATAGTTGTCTTAACCTCTTCCCAAGTGGCATAGACACCTATTTGAGGTCCTGATAGTATGTTATAACATGAGATTTTCTTTCCCTATGATTTTCTATTATTGTTTGAAAATAATTGACCAAGGCATTAAAGATAGCAATCTTTTGATTTGTTGCACTGGGCATCGTCGGAATGTGTCATATATTGCCAATTAAAAAAATTCTAAACTTGACTAAGGATTTGTCAAGATTCAAAGAGAAATTGGTCTCCTGAATCTGTATATTGAGGAAGTTTTTGTTGTCCAAATGTCATTACTCTCTTCGGAGTATTTGTGTAGCTAAAATTGTATGTCATGTTTTACCCGAAAGTTTTCACTCTTCTTTGTCTCTCCATTTTTCAGTGAAGAAAAACTATGTAAGTAATCTAGATGGTGTATCAACCAAAGAATTGTTAACACTTTTGATATTCTCCTACTGTATTTTAAGTCTTTTGTTGATAATTGAATCAGCATATTTTAACCATCTTTTACTACTACGAGTTTTTCTAGTTCCATTGGTTTGTTGATTATAATAATAGCTTCACAATTAGTTCTTATAGTCATTTCTTTTTTGTCACAAATGAATAGGAAAAAAAGGCTTCTAAGACTGCTAGTATTTCATAATCAAGGATGTTAAATATCTTTTCTCATTGTATTTTCTATTGGGACCGATTGGTGCACTTGAGGGGGGGGGGGTGAATAGAAATTTCTTGATTTCATGTTCGATCGTGCTCATCTACAAAACTTGTTAATGCACAATAGAATATATAAAAAATAAATAGCACAAAAAAAGTTAAGAACACAATCAAAAACATACAAGATTTAATTGTTAGTGCAGGGACACTAGATAATTGAACATGAGTTTTGATAATGGTAAAGGTTCAAAGTTAAGTCATATTGTTATCTAATATGTTATGTTAAGTGCAGAACATGAGTAGTCTTAACCGGGCTCAAAGACATCAGGAGGAATTGTGATAAAAAATTAGATGCTAAGCAACAACACAAAGGGACAAAAGTTAAAGCAAGGTAAGCTCTGAGTGAGGAGCGATGGTGAGGTTGCATCCTCAATATGAAGATAACCATAAGCGTCGATCCAACTAAGGTTTTCGGGGGAATGCCGAAGTCGAGATCGGATGGTCTAAGACTATCATCATCACTATTATTGTATACATTGTATTAATCTTGTGATGCAGGTGACAGTATAGAAACTCAAGTACAATAGTCGCCTGGGGCTAGTCGATTAGCAATAGGAGCAGTCATCTGATGTACTCGTGAAGAGCCAAATGCCACCTCAAAGATAAGATTTTTGAATAGAGTTTTTATCTAGATCTAAATCTTGACGAAAATGAGGATCTTGAAGGCCTAAGATGTTCTATAAAAGAGGGATGGTCACAAACCCAAGAGATCTAATATTCCAAAGTGCTCTTCCTCTCCGACCATACTCTCTTGTGCTACTCCAACCATGCTTTTACTTTCATTTTTAATTGTCAGTATATTTGTTTCATCTTGTCATTTTCTTTATTACACTAAATTTGTATAAGTAACGGTAAGGTTGTTACCGACCTTTCTATCTCGTGTAATGGTCTTGTCTCTTATCTCCAATGAGGAAGAGACTCTTTTTGTTGATTGCCCCCTTGAAAGCGATCAAGGATCGCATGGTCCTTGGATTAGCAGCCTTGTAGCTGTGAACCAAGTAAAATCTATTATGTTCTTTGTTTTGGTTTTTTTTCTTATTTGTCTTCCTCTGCAACCATACTTTGATTAAGAGTTTTGTCAAAACAAAAGTTTTGACGCTATTCACCCCCCCCCCTTCTAGGGTGTCATATGATCCTACAATTGATATCAAGTCGGAAGAGCTCAATTTCGGTGCAACCACCATCTTGAGTTGATTTTTTTCTTTCTATTTTATTATTTTTTAGTTTTTCTCCCTCACTACTAATCCAAGACCATGTCTTGGAATGCTTTTTGTGTTTTTGCCTTTGCAAGGGATCTAAATGACCCATCTTGAGGGATACATCACCGTCTAACCTCCGTTCTTTAACAGAGATGACTTCCATTATTGGAAGGGTCGGATGAAGTGCTATCTTAATATACATGTTGACTGCTCACTCCCAGCAATAGATTGCATAACACTAGTCAGCAGTTGAGTCGTAATCGATTGGATAATAACCCCAGTTGACTACTCAAGTCTTCTAAGCTCTTTGAGTGAGACACTAAACCAGTCGACTGGTAAATCTCAAAATTGAGGTTCAACCCCAAGTATGTTCCTATCATACTTGACACTTACCCTTAGCCTAGACCTAAGCCTTCAAGTCACTTCCATCAGCCTCATTGTTAGAGATATATGAGAGGTGGCCTAAGGCAATCGCCTTATGGTCGAACCATTTATTTGATAAATAAATATTCACTATTTGAGTATAGATATTTTCTTGTATTTCATTGGATCTTAAACTCATTTACTGGATATCCGCAATACGATTCATAGTATGAGAGAATTTGTGATTAGATCACAACTAGTGAGTATCTCTACATGTGTAATTGTGATGTATTGGAATTATCCCTAGTCAATGAATTGATGCATACAGACGCTATCGATTCTGTTGAGACTAGCATGAGTTATACTCTTTGTGATTAGATCACAGCTAGTTATGATAACTAGTTCATTGAAGTGACAATCTGTAAGACTTCATATGGTTCTTTACATATATGGATATGTCAATGAAGTTCTTATTGCAGCTTAAGTGCGATGTTCCTTCGACTTACGGTATTCAAGTCATCTTGGTCATGGAGACTTATGCTTTGCCATCTTAAGAAAGCATCTCCAAGGAGATATGAACTCGTGATGGTTGGGTATAAGTCAAACTGCCAGAAGGTGTTTGAATATCCTACAAAGGATTCACCACTCCTTGTGAGGAGATGTATACCCTTGGCCTCTCGTCGGATTGTTACTAAAGTCTTTGGTCAAATCATTACATATTTAGAGTAAGGTACTCTTAGATACATGTGTAGTAACTATAATCCGTAGGATGAGGAAATGATACTTGGGTTAGGTGCGACGTAGTCAGCCTAGTGGGGACTGACACTATAGACCATGTCCTGAAACAAGTGGATATAAGATGAGTGAAGGGAACGGGGCACGATTCACTTTGGTTGCTCAAAGATTTCAGAAATTGTTTTGGGGTCAACCGTTGATTTTTCGATTAATTGGGGATCATGATGTACTACTAGGTGCCACTCATGATCATTTTATAATTAATGGTTAATTATAGAAGACCAACATAAATCGGGAACCTATTTGGTCACACGCACAATGAGTGTTATCCGAAGCATTTAAAACGAGCTTGAAAATGAGATTCTCAGACCAAGAGAGAGACTTGGTTTGGTTGGACCAAACATAGAGTGAGCATGAAATAGTTTCAGTCGCATGGGAAGCATGGATGGGCCGTGTCTTTTGAAGACATGATGGATGAATCAAATTGGTTTGGTTCTAATCCAATCGTGGAAAATAAACCAAAGGGGTTTGGTTTGTTTTAAACGAATGAACCAAAGTTAGTTTGGTATATTTTAACTTAAAATAGACCAACGCATTTTGGTTTATTTTAACTCAAGTTATTGGAGCGGGTTAACGGGTTTTGGTTGTGAACCAATAACCACTAGGAGAAGGTTTCATGATGGTCAAGAAACATGCGCTCTATAAAATACGGCTTAAGGGTTTTGGAAACCCTAATGAAGCCCTAAGAGTTTCCTCCCACTTCTCTTCTCCTCTTCCTCTTGCCGCCCAAACGTTGTTGCCGCCTAGCCTTGCTGCAGCATCTCCTCCTCCTCCTCGCCGACCACCCACCAACCACCGGCAACTCCTCCAGCCATTCTCCCTAGGCCGTCGGTGACCAAGGAGCAACCGACCATTGATTGGTCGACCATCTTCTCCACCAACACAAGCTGTGCAGTGTTGGACAGCTTGTTTCTCTCTTCATAGAGAGGTCGTTTGGTTGGCATTTTGCGGACCGACAGTGACCTACTTGCCGGGGATTGGATCTATGACAATCCTCATAAGTGGAGGACCAAGGTTTCTTCAATTGGTTGACGAAAATCTCTTCCGAGAAGCAAGTTCGTTGAGCTCATTTTTAGATCCAAATTTTGATTCGAATTGTGATCGTCTCTTGGATCACAACGTCTTCAACACGACGATAGTAACTCTTGCGAAGACAGTGCTTGTGGCTTTGTGAAGCTAACACAAAGATACTCGGCGTGGATATGGATAGAGGCGATTCTATCAAAGGTCACTACGGTTGATGTCATTCCCGCTATATGTGATACGTCAGGTATAATTAGAATTAATTTCCTTTTATTGCAAAATTTAAAATAGTGATTATGTCTACACTTGTTGTATCCTCTATGTGTGTCTTGTGTGTTTTGTAATAAGTTAGTTATTACTCATTTTATTTGCTTCCGCTGTGTATGTTTATAAAACATGTTCGAACACACACCCACGTCGGTGCCGGGGAAACCCAACACTCATGCCTTTGGTTTGAGTCTATGACTCCTCACCCTTGCGCTAGCCTTCAAGTGCTTCAATTGGCTTCTTCATGCCATTAGGTACCCTTAGCCTAGACTTAAGCCTTCAAGCCACTTTTATCAGCCTCACGCCTTTGGTTTGAGTCCACGACTCCTCACCCTTGTGTTAGCCTTCAAGTGCTTCCATCAGCTTCATCATGCCATCGGGTACTCTTAGCCTAGACCTAAACATTTAAGCCACTTTTATCAGCCTCACACATTTGGTTTGAGTCCACAACTCCTCACCCTTGTGCTAGCCTTCAAGTGATTCCATTGACTTTGTCATGCCATGAAGTCTACCTTTGCCAAGAGGTTGTGTCTCTGGGACTTGCACTGCCATATCTCTACACTTAGACTTACATGACCAAGATTATACCCTTGGACTTTCCTTTGCCAAGTATTCACTTGGACTTTCACTGCCAAGACTACATAATTGGACTTACATGACCAAGACTATACCCTTGGACTTTCCTTTGCCAGTAATTCATACTAAAACTTTCACCGCTAAGACTTCACACTTGGACTTACATGACCAAGACTATACCCATGAACTTTTCCATTGCCAAGTATCCATACTTGGACTTTACCTTGCTAAGAATCCATTGTTGGACTTCTCCATTACCAAGTATCCATACTTGGACTTGTTGGTGTAGGGGCACAAGATAATCGAACCTAGGTTTTGATTATGGAAAAGACCCAAAGTTAAGGTCATATCGTTATCTCATGACCTAAACTAAGTGTGCAGGAATGATTAAGTTGAGTTGAAGGTCGACGACACCTAAAGAATCTTGTGTTGAAAAATCATGGTGGTCGGGCGACACCGGGAGAACTTCGGATGGGGTCGAAGAACTCAGGTGAAGACCGAAAGCAAAGCGACAAGTTATAAAGGACCAGAGGTAAGCACGAGTGTGAAGAGAGATGGTAAGGTCGTGTCCTCTATATAGGGATGACCGTAGGCGGCGATCCGACTAAGACTGCTAGTGGAAGGTTTAGGTCGAAATCGAACAGTAAGAAACTGTCATATTTATCATATTCCATGCTAACCTCTTATAGCAGGGAGTGACCAAGTTGACAGTCGACTGTTGGCTATTGGCAGTCTACTGATGCTACCAGTAGTCGACTGATGAAGGGCATCAGTCGACTGATAGTGACGAATCAACCAAATAGACAAGGTAAAAAAGGATAACGATTGATGCCACCACTTCATGATAAGATAAGGTGTCACCTTGTGATAAGACCAACAAGTTATGGATCTACATCTAGACTTATTCCAAGGCACAAGTCTATAAAAGGAGGGGAGGACTCAAACCCTAAGATCATCAATCTTGCTCTCAAAGTGATCCCACAATGCTAAAACTCTAACGTCGTAATGTTGACGCAACGCCAAGCTCACAACCTCTTCATCGACAACAACAAGTTTGTTTTTATTTATTGTATTCGTGGTTTTAATCGTAATGAGGTGAGGTAGGTTTGTTGCCTCATCCTCGAGCTTTTAGTTTTTGTGATCCTTGTCTCCTACCTTCAATGAGGAAGAGACTCTATAGTGGATTGCTCCTTCATAGGCGGTGAAGGATCACGGGGCCTTGGAGTAGCAACCATTGAGTTGTGAACCAAGTAAAAATAAATTGTCACTTTACTTTTTCCATTGTGCATCTCTTTGTCTTAGTCAAATCAAACAAAAAGAAACAAAGTTTTACATGCGCTATTCACCCTCCCTCTAGTGATGCTTCTCGATCCTACAATTGGTATCAGAGCGGGGGCGCTACGATTTGGTGTAACCACCAATCTAGCATTTTGTTTTAAGTTTCTTTTCATTTTGGGTTTTTGATTCGTAAGTTTTAAGATTTTTGTTAAGTTCTCTTTTCTCCCGCACTACTAATCCAAGACGAAAGTCTTGGCAACCTTTTTACTTGTTGTCCCACATTGAGGGGTACAATACCTCCCGACCTTCGTTCTTTAACAGAGATGATTTTCATTACTGGAAAAGTCAGATGGAGTGTTTTCTAAAAACACAAGTTGAGACTTGGATAGTCATCTAAACTGGCTTTGCTCTACCCACCAATGATCAAGGAGAGCCCCTCGACTTCGATAAGTGGACCAACACAACTAAAAGACAAATCGTAGATGATGTAAAAGCAGCTCAAATGTTGAAGTGTGGCTTGTCCAAGGAGGAGCTCAACTGCATTGGCCCCTTTATCAGCACAAAGTATCTTTGGAACAAGCTCATCAAGCTTCACAAAGGAACCAATGATGCTAAGGTATGTAAAAGGGACTTATTGTTAAATAAATTGTAAAATCTAAAAATGTAGGTTCATGAGACTGCCACCCAATTACATGCTTGGATCCAGGACATCGTCAATGGTCTCCACTTGATCGGGCAAGCTTGTTGGAACGTAGGTGGTCAGCTAGAGGTTGGTGAATAGCCCTCAATCGTCGTATGGTGGAATTCGTTCGTTGATTGCCTACAAGTATAATTAGCGCAAGCGGAAATGTAAAGACAATACAAAGGCAATGCTAACAAATCGATATAACATGGTTCACGACCTCGCCGCTAATCCACGACTCGATTCGTCCAAGGTGAATCACGCCTCAAACTTTCCACTAGTCTCTCCTTTGCACAAAGCTAGGTGGAGGTAACCTTTCTTACAAGAATTCTGTCCTCTTACAATAGGATGAAGTTAAACACTAGGAAGAGGAGGAAAATCTTTTTGGGCACTTGGAGGATGTTTAGCAATGAACCATTAACCTCCCAAGTTGACCCAAGGCCCTATTTTATAGAGAAGAACTCATTCTTCCCGTTGGGTGTCTGGCAGTCGACTGATGCCCCTATCAGTCGACTGCTCCTGTAGCCGTTGCCCAATAATGGCTTCTTCCACGTTGGATTTCATCCAGCGGCTCCCACATCAGTCGACTGATCGTCCCATTAGTCGACTAATGGAGCTATCAGTCGAGTGTCAGAAGCGAACACTCTACTAATCAATATTTTGTGCTCGAAACCCTTACGATCAGTCGACTGACAATCCTTGGCAGTCGACTGATGGGACACAGACTCGACTCTAACACCAGTCGAGTCACAGTCGACTTGGAGCAGTCGACTGCCATGACATGGAAGTCGACTGATGCCGGGTAAACCTCAAACTTTACATCCGTTTGAGCATCGGATGGTCGGGTAAATCTCAAGCCTCTTGGTCAAGTCTCTGACACTTAGTCATTTCGGCCAAGTTCACCTAATGAGCTACTTACATTTCACTCATTCTTTCATCTCGCTTGAAGTCCCTCGCCGAAGCTCTCTTCGTTCGCGGCCACAACCCTCGGTAGAACCAAGCGTATGACTTCACAATGCTCCTTCGCATCTCTTGCCCTCGAAGTCTGCTTCCTTGGCTTCGCTTCAAGTGATCTCGTCCGGTGGTCCCTCGGATGCATTAAGCGCACGGCTTCGCAATGCTTCTTCACCGACTCAAGCACGAGGTTGTGAATTGGTGAAACTTACCAAAGCTCCATGTGCGAATTACTAAGTCCTGCAAGACTCCAATGCACATATCAAATCTATAACAACCTAACTTAAACCCTTTGCCACACACATCAAAACTATATCACATGGGTTGATTGCCCTAAAAAAGCTATCGACAATTGGGACCTAATAAGGTACACACTTAATGCCTTCCCTAGGACCACCTTATGGGCATCCATGGTCGATGCCTACAAGGTTTCTAAGGATCTATCAAAAATTAAGTTAGATGAGTTTTTCTTTGAATTTGAACTTCACGAACAAACTAACGTGGCCCGGACCGAGAGAGGTATTGCTTTGCTTGTAGGTCAGAGAAGAAAGGAGAAGAGCAAGCCACCTCCTGAGCAAGAAGAAGTATCCAAACCCGAGGGTGAATCCGAGTCCGAATCGGAAGAAGAGGCCGAGATAGTAAAAATGGTGTGAAGATAATCCGAAAAGAAAGGGAGATGATGAAGAACAAGAAGAAGGGGCACTTCAAATAAAAAATGAAGCCAAAGCAAAAGGGATCAAAGAAGGCCTTAGAAGCAACTTGGGATGACGAAGAAGAAGGCTTCAATGTAGCATTCGTGGAAAGATCGGTAGAGTCCGAGTCAGAGTCTGAAGCTAAATACGAATCCAACTCAGACACTGACTCTGAGGACAACTTCGTGAAAAGACTCAAAGCCGTGGCAAAAGAAAAAATCAAGGTAAGTCATTCATTAATAGCCAAATTCTATCATGCAATTAAGTTGTTAAATAGGAAATTAACTAAGTCCGAGTCTAGAGTCGAGTCGTTGCTCGAGAAGGTTGAAATCCTCAAGAAAGAGGCTAATCTAACCTCTTCAACTTGTCAAGTTAAAGAGGAAAACTCAAATCAAGTTGAAAATCTTGAGGAGGAAATTCTCTCTTGAAAGGACGAGTTCAAGAGCTCGAGGCTAGTTTGGAAAGATTTACGTTGGGATCTAAGAATCTTAACCGACTTTTTGGAACTCAAAGAGCTATGTACAACAAAGTTGGATTCTAGTTTAGTTCAAGGACATCGAATAGATCTTATATATCTATCATAAATCGTAGTCATCAACGAGTCCAAGCATGGGTCCCAAAGGTTTTGTTAAACTCACATATAAGGACCAATAAGTATAGGATTCCCCAGGATCAAGTCCACTTTATGGATAGACTATATTGGTTCAATGGTCTAAAAGGAGCTAACACTAAAATAGTATACCCGCTTCCTTATGATGCACGTGAACTCGACCTCAAATCTTGTGATGGAGACCATTGAGGACTCGAAGCGTGCGCTCATGCTCAACTCCCATAAGTGCACAGATGTCGTCAAGTAATAAAAAGATTATCCATCCTATAGGGACTGAGATTCGAGTACTGATTTGCTAAGTGGACATTATTGTTCGGAATTCAGTTCTAATGGTTGTGATTGCGAGGGTTGTCGGTGTTCCTAACTCAATATGGTGTCACACGGAAGAAGAAAAGGCTTGCTGCGAGTCTTTGAAAGGAATTCTAGGATTTAAATTTCGCTTGTGTGTCGCAAAATATTCTATAAATTGGGTGTTGTCTAAATGTCTAACTATGGTTTTGTGGAAAGGACATCATACACTCCGCCGATGAGCCTTCGCATCTATCGGAAGCTACCTCTGCCACACCAGGTTGACCCCTGGCTTTAGGACGGAATAGTCGGTATGAGGATGCCGAATCGATACCTACGACAAGTCAGAAACAGGGTGCATTTCCTACTCTATCGCATCCTTCTATCCACAATTACAGGAGATGAGGCTAACCCCTAAGTTCCTCCTTAATTCTCCTAAATCTTAGATATGAGGGTTGTCACCCCTCGTATCGGCAAGCACAATAGATAGAAAACCAAAACACATAGATATCGGTCTAAACTAATACCAATTGTAAATACAAACTCAAGAACAGAATTTAATTTGGAATAACATGTTCTATGCACACAAACTACTCCCTAATCCTAGAATCAAAGAATCTACTCCATAAATATGAGAGGAGAAACACAATGTACGATCATATTCATATAAAAAATGGATATTATGCAAAGAACAGAAATTACAATGCAATGTGGCTCTTCTCTCCGGCATAGAAGTGCAGAACTTGGAGATCCAGCGACTTCCTTCCTTCCCATTGCGAGTTCCCAATGCTTTTTAGGGCGTCGGAGTGTCATCCCAACATCAGTCTGGATCTCCCCAAAACTTGGAAAATAATCGACTCACGTCAGAATCATGCAGCGCCACATGACCATGTGGATCCACACGACTAGGCCGTGTGTGGCGCTATGGCATAGGCCGTGTGTGGCGCTACGGCATAGGCTATGTGTTTTCACAGGTTCAGGTCATGTTTCATCTACTCTAGCTGCCAAATGACTTCTTTTTGCTCCAAAAGTGTGCCATTTTCCACATATAATGATGTCCTGCACACAAAAGTACAACGAGCAGATCTCCAAACCAAAAAATAGGAAATGCATTCAAAATAAAGTAAAATATGCATGAAACAAACATAAAATGAAATGAGATGTGAGCGAAAACTACTCCTAAAACCCTATATTTTTTTCTCACATCAATTCCCCCAGACATAGATCTTTGTTTGTCCTCAAGCAAACCTCAGTGGCATGAAATTTTAAAAATGTATTGTTCCATACATAGCATGTTAACTAGATTTATCAAGTGGTATTTGCAATCAAAGCAAAATAGATATGTTCTAGAAATTCACTAAGTTAGCTCCTCGTGCTCGTGCTAAGCGAATCTTCTTAGGGGATACCAGTTCCATGGTAAGTTAAGTCATCATCCTATAGCTTTCCTAAGGTCTCCTGCTCTTAGGCACTTACCTACCCAAAGTGAGGATCGTTCCCTAGATCTAGCACAAAGTCTCAAAGGTGTGCTCGGTATTGAGAGAAATTGGTAAGTGTTTCCCTTGTAACCTAACTCGGTCTCAAAGGGGCACCAAACCATTTCCACGCACGACAACTGTTTTTATACCTCATAATCTTTTTCAATCAATTTTTTTTCTTTTCTTATTTCATTTTTTTTCTCTCTCTCTTGGGATTTTGATTTTTCCGAATGGGCTTCCAAAATCCGAGCATCTCCAGTAACTAAAATGCTAAATCTAGAGTCACCTATGGATTCGAAAGTACTAGACTACTGAGATGAATCATAACTAGGTACGTACTGGATTTTCCCTTTCAAAATTTTCATCATGTGTAGGTGTAAAATAAAATCTAACCAGTGTAAGTCTAGAACATTCATTAGAGAAAATAAAATAAAATATCACGAGGTAAGTGAAGTTAAGCTACTCATGGAAATAACTCATGAAGAAAACTTTTAAAAATACTATTGAGGCAGTTTATAGATAACAAAAACTAAGTGCTGAAAGAAACTAAACAACCTATGCATGAACAAATGAATTCTAACTAAGATGCAAATATCATGAAAGAAACTACTGCTAGAAACAAAATAAATCAAGACTTGGGCCCCCCCCCAGACTTAAGTGAACCATACCTCTAGTATGGTGGACGAGGTGGAAAGTTCGGTAGCCTCAACATCTCGGGGTCTTTGGAGAATCTGGTGTTGAGCCACTGATGCCACATGTACATTGTTGGTGCAGTGGGCACCAAAGTCGAACCGGTATTTTGATTATGGCAAAAGGCTCAATAGTTAAGGGTATATTTGTTATCTTACGAGCTCAATTAAGTGTGCAGAAATGCTAAAGTTGAGCGGAAGGTCTGCGACACCCGGTGGGAACCGAGGTGGTCGGGCAACGCCAGAGGGACTTCGGAGGAAGCCGAGGTACTCGGGTGAAGACCGGAAGCGAGGCTACAAGGTAAGCTCGTGTGAAAGCGAAGCAAGGTCGTTAAGCGTAGATCCGACCCAATACCTCCAATGGAAGGTCTAGGTCGAGATCAAATGGTTAGAACCATCGTACTTTATATTTTAAGCTAACTTGTACTGCAGTCCAAAACCCTTTGACTACAGTCAACTGCTAGTCAAGTTCCAGCCTCGAGAAGAGCTCAAATTTCAAGGGGGTGAATTTGGACTTGACTCATGTTTTGGTACAAAGGGTGATGTGGCATCAAGGTGGACATCCAAACCATCACCAAGCTTCCTTGTGGTGGACGCCCAAGATAAGGTGAGTTGGCACAAGGTGGTTGGATGAAACACCTCATCCTCAAGTTGGCACCCAAGGAGGTTGGAGGTGGCACAAGGTGGTTGGATGAAACACCTCATCCTCAAGTTGGCGCCCAAGGAGGTTGGAGGTGGCACAAGGTGGTTGGATGAAACACCTCATCCTCAAGTTGGCGCCCAAGGAGGTTGGAGGTGGCACAAGGTGGTTGGATGAAACACCTCATCCTTGAGTTGGCGCACAAGAAGGTTGGAGGTGGCACAAGGTGGTTGGATGAAACACCTCATCCTTGAGTTGGGATAAGAACCTCACCTTGGACACTACCTATGTCTAAATTCATAGATCAATATCCATAAATAGACATGTTCAAGCCAAGCAAATCACAAGAATTCAAGAGAACGCCGCTACTACTACTCACATTTGCTACGACGAAGTGCCGCCGACAACGAAAGCTACATCTTCTACTTATAAGAGTTGTCGGTATATTTATTTAAGTTCTACTTCTTTAAATTGTCTTTCTTCTTTAATCGTAACAAGGAAAGGGGGAGTGTCCCTTTGCCTTGATTTCTTTTTGTAATCGTTGCTCCTACTTCCAACGAAGAGGAGTGGTTTTAGTGAATTGCCCTCCGTACGTGATCAAGGATCACTAGGGCCGTGGATTAGCAATCGAAAGATTGTGAACCACGTAAAAATATCTTGTCTACTTTATATTTCCGCTGTGCATTCTCTACTTGCTTTTTACTTATTGCAAAAGTTTTTAACGACACCGTATCGCTATTCACCCCCCCCTCTAGCGACACTTTCGATCCAACAATTGGTATCAGAGCCGGGGGCGCTAAGATTCGGTGAAACCACCAATCTAGCTTTGTTTTTCTTTTTTTTACAGATTTTTTATTTATTTATTTCTGTTTTCGTATAATTATTTCACTTGCTTATCTTCTCCTACATATAGAATTGCATTAGAGGCTTTAGGATCCGGATAAGGTTGTCCTTCGGGTTAGATCCCGAGTAAGGTTGTCCTCCGGAACTTCAACGACATTCGCATTTGATTGTTTATTTCTTTTTGCAAGTTACATTTTATATATCTTTTTTTACTTCCCGCACTACTAATCCAAGACGAAAGTCTTGGAATATTCTTTCCGTGTGTGTTTTGCAAGATTCTTTTCGTCGTTCTTCTTCTTGTTTTTAAATGGCCCATCTCGAAGGGTTTAGCACCGCCCGACCCCCGTTTTACAACGGTAATGACTTTCGTTATTGGAAGGGTCGGATGGAATGCTTTCTTAAAACCCAAATCGAGATGTGGATCGTAATCCAAACCGGTTTCACACTTCCTATTAATGAAGATGGTGAATCTTTGGGTTACGATCAATGGTCAAATTCCATAAAAAAACAAGTAGAAGCCGATGCCAAGGCAACTCAAATCTTGCAATGTGGGTTGTCCAAGGAAGAGCTCAACCGCGTCGGCCCCTTCATTAGTGCAAAGGACTTATGGACCAAGCTAGTGGAACTACACGAAGGCACCGGCGACACGAAGGTATGTAAAAGAGATTTACTTTTAAATAAATTGTATAACTTGAAAATGCAGGAAAACGAGACCGCAACTCAACTACATGCTCGTATCCAAGACATCGTCAACCAACTCCATGCCATCGGACAAAAGGTCGAGAATCGCGACCTTATCGTATTCTCTTAACTCGTTTCCTAGGACCACCTTGTGGGCATCCATGGTCGATGCCTACAAGGTCTCCAAGGACCTTTCTAAAATTAGGTTAGAAATTGTTTTCGAACTTGAATTACATGAGCAAACTAACGTGGTCCGTGCCGAGAAGAGTATTGCATTAGTTGCGTGTTCCAAGAAGAAGAAGCCCGCAAGCAAGCCACCCCGAAGGAAGAAGGCGAGTCCGAATCGGAAGTAGACTCGAATAGAATCCGAACTAGTCAATCTAGTTAGGAAGATGATCAAGAGACGAAAACGACCAACAACTCAAGGTAAGCCTAAACCTAATTCAAATACTTCTAATTTTAGATGCTATGAGTGCAGCGTGTTCGGTCACATCAAGTCCGAGTGCCCAAAGCTAAAGAATAACGCATCAAAGACCAAGAAAGCGCTAAACGCTACTTGGGAGGAGTTGTCGGAGGAAGAAGATGATATCCAAGCTCTAATGGCCAAGCCGACCGAGCACGACTCAAATCAAGAAGAGTCCGAGTCCGAATCCGATGATGAGCTTCCATTCAAGACAAGCCACGGATCCGTATCCGGTTCAAAAGAATCATTAAGGGTAAGTCGGTCGTTACTTAATACTTTGTATGGTGCAATTAAATTTTTAAATAAGAAACTAGCTAAGTCCGAGTCCAAGGTCGAGACCCTAATTGAGGAGGTTAACCTTCTCAAACATGAGGTCTCCTAACCTCTTCGACTACTCGATTCAAGAGGAGGACTCAACTCAAGTTGAAAAGCTTGAAGTTGAGAACTCGCTTTTGAAAACACAAGTCGAAGACCTTAGGAACACGTTGAAAGGTTCACTTTGGGATCCAAGGGACTTGACCTCTTACTTGGATCACAAAGGGCCGTGGTACAACAAGGCCGGACTCGGTTTAACTCAAATACAACCAATAAGTCATATATGTCTATAGTAAACCAACATAAGAAAAATGTCCAAGCATGGGTCCCTAAGACCACTTTGATTTCAACTTTAGGATCTAACATGTATTGGGTTCCCAAGGACCAAATTCACTATGTGAATAGACCCACTCGATTCAATGGTCCAGGGTGAGCCAATACAAAATGTATTTTTGTTAAGTCTTAGAAATTGCATGCTTAGTTTTTCCTTTATTTTTAGAATGGTTAGATAGGACTCATAACCAACTAAAATCCTGCGAAAAGATTGAGCCTCGGGAAGCCTCTTTTCAAAAATAAACCAACTAAAATCCTACGAAAAGATTGAGCCTCGGGGAGCCTCTTTTCAAAAATAACTAGTTAGACCAAGACGTAGTCTCAAGTAAGTCGAGTTATCAATTTCTTGAAATTAGCTTTGTCTAAGGAAGTGGTCGTTGTTCCGATCAAAGAAGGCCTCTGTGCCTCGCCACGACCTGGAAGCTAATCTCTTGAAAAGATTACTTGATGAGCTTAGACTAAATCCGAATCTAACCTAATGTTGGTTAATTTAAATTCATTAAAATTAATCAAGTAAAATTGAAAGTCATCTCACAATAACACATAGGAATAACATGTTTTGATCATGTAGATATTGGTGAGATGATTTAGGTTTAAAAACTTACAAACAACCCTTTAGTAATTCCAATATCCGATCCAACTACCTTATGTGTAGGATCAATGGATGTTGGACAGTGGTTGCTCCCGACACATGACCGGGGATCAACTCAAATTTTCGAAGTTACGATTCAAACGACAAGGATCGGTAGCCTTCGGAAATAACGGCAAGCTCAAAATCATCGGATCAGGTGATATTGAGCTCAACTCTAACTTTACAATTCAAAATGTCTTATTAGTAGAAAACTTTCAATATAATTTACTTAGTGTAAGCCAATTGTGTGATAACAATTATAAGGTCATATTTCTAGAAAATGAATGCGTAATCAAAATAAATGCAACATCTAAAATAATACTTAAAGGAACTAGGAGTAGCAACATCTACACAATAAATTTACCCAACTCCTCAACCAAGTGTCTTATGACACAGCAAGAGAAATCTTGGTTATGGCACCGAAGACTCGGACACTCGCACCCTAGACTCGTCCACAAGATGAGTCAGAGTGGCTTGGTTATAGGTTTGCCTAAACTAAACAACTTGGATAATAAAATATGTAATGCTTGTCAACAAGGTAAACAATCTAGGACACAACATCAATTAACTAATCAAGAACGAACCAAAAGTGTTCTTGAGCTCCTACACATGGATCTATTTGATTCACATGGAGCTAAGTCACTCAATGGTAGTCAATTTTGCTTAGTCATAATTGATTTACTATTCTAGATTTACTTGGTTAGGTTTATCAAACATAAAAATGATACCTAGACCAACTAATCAATCTTTGTAGGTTAATCAAAATCAAAAGAACCTTAAGATTAAAAGACTTAGACTTAAGCGATCATGGTGGTGAATTCGAAAACCACAGTTTACTGATTTCTGTAACCTAAGCGGATACCACCATGAGTTTTCATGTCCTAGAACCCCACAATATAATGGCCTAGTAGAACGAAAAAATAGAACCCTACAAGAAGCCGCTAGGACAATGTTAAATGAGTATAACCTAACCGATAGGTTTTGGGCAGAAGCTGTTAGTACGGCTTGCTATATCCAAAATAGGATCCTTATGGTAAAGAGGCACCAAAAGACCTCAGACGAGATTTATCACGATAAAATACCAACATCAAGTACTTTAGGGTATTTGGATGCAAGGTACATATCTTAAACACTAAGGATTACCTAGGAAATTCAAATCCAAAACCTCTCTGGAACCTTTCTAGGATACTCAACCACCGAGAGCTTATAGGGTATACAATCACGACACTCTTAGAGTCGAAGAAACCATTAATATAGTTTTCGACGAAGGACACGAACCCGTTCAATCCTTAACAAAACCAACTAGCAAATCAACTTATAGCGAACCCGACTCTGATCTTGAACTTGAATCTCGTCCTAACCCAAGTCATCCTATCGACCAAGTGATAGATGACTCTAACCCAAGTCAAACTAGAACTCACCCAAGTCATCCTATCGACCAAGTGATAGATGACCCTAACCCGAGTCACACTAAGACTCAAACAAATCATCCTATCAATCAAGTTATAGGTGATCCAAATTTAGGGGTTCGAACTAGAGCTTCATATCGAAACCTTAGTCAAATCTCGTTAATTTCCAAAATCGAACCCAAAACTATTGAACAAGCACTTCTTGATCCCGACTGGATTATTGCTATGCAAGAAGAGCTAGCTCAATTCACTAGAAATGAAGTCTGGGAATTAGTACCACCACCTAAAAAAAAAAAAAAAAAAAATATATATATATATATATATATATTTATATTGGGAACTTGCTTGGACTTACAAACCTTAAAATATATTTACAAACTTTTTGAGTTAAGGCAAAAGGGGGAGAAAGTCACAAAAGTAAGGAAGAAAGTAAACAAAATTATTACCTTTTATATTAAGTAATTCCGTTTACTTAAGCAACTATTAAGGGGGAGTAAAAATTATTTTTCAAGAACTCACCTTCGGTCAAGGGGGAGGTTACCTCAAAGGGGAGAACTTGAAACAATAATATTTCTCACTCATGCTTAATCTTTATGCTAGCTCACTCATGCTTAATCTTTATGCTAGCTCATTCATACTTAATCATTATGCTAGCTCATTCATATTTAATCATTATGCTAGCTCATTCATATTTAATCTTTATGCTAGCTCATTCATATTTAATCTTTATGCTAGCTCATTCATGCTTAATCATTATGCTAGCTCATTCATATTTAATCTTTATGCTAGCTCATTCATGCTTAATCATTATGCTAGCTTCGTTATGTTAATTTTTCCTTAACTTTTGTGTCGGTTTGCCATGAATCAAAGGGAGATTGTTGGTGCGATGGGCACCAAAGTCGAACCGTATTTTGATTATGGCAAAAGGCTCAATAGTTAAGGGTATATTTGTTATCTTAAGTGTGCAGAAATGCTAAAGTTGAGCGGAAGGTCTGCGACACGGTGGGAACCGAGGTGGTCGAACGCCAGAGGGACTTGGAGGAAGCCGAGGTACTCGGTGAAGACCGAGCGAGGCTACAAGGTAAGCTCGAAGCAAAGGTCGTTTAGCGTAGATCCGACCCAATACCTCCAATGGAAGGTCTAGGTCGAGATCAAATGGTTAGAACCATCGTACTTTATATTTTAAGCTAACTTGTACTGCAGTCCAAAACCCTTTGACTACAGTCAACTGCTAGTCAAGTTCCAGCCTCGAGAAGAGCTCGAATTTCAAGGGGGTGAATTTGGACTTGACTCATGTTTTGGTACAAAGGGTGATGTGGCATCAAGGTGGACATCCAAACCATCACCAAGCTTCCTTGTGGTGGACGCCCAAGATAAGGTGAGTTGGCACAAGGTGGTTGGATGAAACACCTCATCCTCAAGTTGGCACCCAAGGAGGTTGGAGGTGGCACAAGGTGGTTGGATGAAACACCTCATCCTCAAGTTGGCGCCCAAGGAGGTTGGAGGTGGCACAAGGTGGTTGGATGAAACACCTCATCCTCAAGTTGGCGCCCAAGGAGGTTGGAGGTGGCACAAGGTGGTTGGATGAAACACCTCATCCTTGAGTTGGCGCACAAGAAGGTTGGAGGTGGCACAAGGTGGTTGGATGAAACACCTCATCCTTGAGTTGGGATAAGAACCTCACCTTGGACACTACCTATGTCTAAATTCATAGATCAATATCCATAAATAGACATGTTCAAGCCAAGCAAATCACAAGAATTCAAGAGCTCTCAACACGCCGTCGTAACGCCGCTACTACTACTCACATTTGCTACGACGAAGTGCCGCCGACAACGAAAGCTACATCTTCTACTTATAAGAGTTGTCGGTATATTTATTTAAGTTCTACTTCTTTAAATTGTCTTTGTGCTTTAATCGTAACAAGGAAAGGGGGAGTGTCCCTTTGCCTTGATTTCTTTTTGTAATCGTTGCTCCTACTTCCAACGAAGAGGAGTGGTTTTAGTGAATTGCCCTCCGTACGTGATCAAGGATCACTAGAGCCGTGGATTAGCAATCGAAAGATTGTGAACCACGTAAAAATATCTTGTCTACTTTATATTTCCGCTGTGCATTCTCTACTTGCTTTTTACTTATTGCAAAAGTTTTTAACGACACCGTATCGCTATTCACCCCCCCCCCCTCTAGCGACACTTTCGATCCAACATACATGTGGTCGATCTGAGAGTTGGTGGATGCAGCGCCTGTTCGGTGCTCCTCCTCCCTAACCCACTGTACCTACTGGGCACGCATGTGCTATCGCATCTCCTGGTGGTAGGTGGCCTCCTCCTGGAAGTAAACACGGGCCACATCATAGAACTCCTTGGCCCATTGGAAGTACTCCCGGAAGCCCTGAAACTCTGCTTGTGTGTAGGCACTCTGCTCCTCCCATCACTACCTCTGCATCTACTGCTCAGTATATATGTCATCAAGGCATGATCAAAACTTCAAAAAATCATAAGCAGATGTACCTGCATCCTGCTCAAAAGTAGAAAAAGGTTGTAGTGTAGGTGCAGGCTCATGTCGACGTGGACTTGAGGGAGAGTGATGTAAAGGGGGAAAGATTGGTGTTAATGTGGATGGTCCCTCATATGATGGAGACTCCACTATCTGGTATAAGCGCTAATTGGAGCATGTGGCGATGGTGGTACGATCGGGTTCAGGGAGCCTAAGAGATGATAGATTTTTTCTTACAAAGCACAAGGAGTGTCCCTCTCTCACTATCATTTTCATGGTCATACAGACTCCTAAGTCGATCCTAGGGCTCCCTCAATACTATCTAGCACGGTGTAGTCATACTCCATCCTATAGCAAATGTGGATAAGTAGGCCCCCCACAATAATCTCTCCTCTCACCGCTTTGCCCATTTTCACTAAGTGTCTAATGAAATGGGACCCTATATCAATGCTACTCCTTTCTTGTAGCATGTCTCATATGGAAAGTAGCTCACTTTATCTCACTACACCATCACTCTTCTTGCGACCAAAAATAGTACTTGCCATGATTTGGTGCAAGTACCAGAAATGGGGTTTTGAAGGCGCGATGCTTTGGCCCTAGAAGGGTCATAAGCGTGTTCTCCTGCCAATTCGGTCCAAAAGATTCGAGAGTTAAATCCAATAGGCGTTCTTCTCTCTCCCCCACAAGGCAAGCCAAAACATGCACTCTATTAGTGTAATGTCCAATCATGCTCAGTGTTAAATAACCTAAAGGTAATCCTACCCTCTTCGCACTCTTTGTTGGATCGAAAGCGTCACTAGAGGGGGGTGAATAG
Source organism: Wurfbainia villosa (assembly GCA_025175895.1). NCBI lineage: Eukaryota > Viridiplantae > Streptophyta > Magnoliopsida > Zingiberales > Zingiberaceae > Wurfbainia > Wurfbainia villosa. Next base: position 26,559,379 of record CM045992.1, on the reverse strand, counting down.
CATGCGTAGAACTTTTCTTTTCGTTCATTCGATATACGAGCATGAACAACGGAAAAAAAAATAAGACAAACTTATTTTTACTTGATTCATAGCCAACCGGCTGCTAATCCAAGGCCCTACGATCCTTGACTACGTACGAAGGGGCAATCCATTATAAAGTCTCCTCCTCGATGGAGGTAGAAGACAACGATCACAAAACCAAAAGTACGAGGAAGAGGCAACAAGCCTACCTCACCACATTATGATTAAAACAACGATCGAATACAGTAAATAAAAAATACTTGCTACTGCTGCCGATAAAGAAGATGAAAGCTTGCCATCACATCGGCGTTATGACGGTGTTGGAGATTTGGCATTGTAGGAGCACTTAAAAATAATCTTGATTGATATTTGGGTTGGAGTCCTCCCCTCCTTTTATAGAGTTTTGCCTTGGAATAAGTCTCCTCATCTTTTGGAACTGAACACGAAGTGTTAGGATGTATACTGAAAAGTCTATCTTTTGTATGAACATCTTTATTTTTGAAATAAGAATCACAAGATCATTGTTTGCATATTTTTATAGTTATGCATATTGTCTAATACATTACATTGTAGATAACATGGTGTGTGGTGTCACATGGGAGATCATGTTATCGGCTCCTTGTAAAGTATAAGTAAAAGCTCACAAGCGAGATGGCTTTGGGCAACCCATTGGAATGGTTGTAGTGTGATTTGTATTGGTTTGTCTTGACCATAGAATCACACTAGTACACTTTGTGTGTATTGAGCAGCACCAACTTAGAGGTGATTCGATTTATTGCTGACTACATAATCGAATCGGACCTCAGATATTATATTGTACATGCTCTTAATCCCGATATAATAATAGGCACATATACTTAGTATTCATTTCTTTGATTTACCAATGAGCGAGATTTATAGATTAAATCGATAGGCTCGGTAAGTTGGGAAATGGTATTATTTATATGGTGTGTCGTTGATTATAGGAGGAAACTGTGTCATATATATTAGGATGATGATGTCCCCTTGAGGAGCTCATAAGGTTCATCATGTAAATCCTGAAGGTGGACTTGGTCCGACATGATGATAAGGTTGAGTGGTACTACTCATGGAGTTAGATGTTGATTAATTAATGGTCAGTAAATTAATTAATCGATGGACATTCGAGATCTTAAACACGAGGAGAAAATGTACAAATAATATATGGAGCCCATATTAACTTATGGGGGTTGGTGAGGTAGATCAATGATAATCCTCTAGTGGAATGAATAATCATTAATGGATCGGACTTTATTTGGGCTTGATCCATTGGGTGGCCAAGATCCAACTCCTCCTCATGGTCCCTATTATAGCCTATTAACACCTCATGAAGCTTAGATCCAATGGATGACAAAAAAACTCTAGATCCAAAGGTAGAGATTAAATCTCTTGATCCGACGGTTGAGATTAAATCTCTATATCCGTTGGTTGAGATTAAATCCCTAGAACCAATGGAGGAGATTAAATCATGGCTTATCCCTAACTCTATCAAAGGAGGTGATAGGGGTGGGTGGCAACTTGATGGATGAGGGTTAGGGTTTGCTTCCCTTGGGCGGCAAGCAATCTTAGTTGGGATAGGATTAGGAGTGGGCGGCTAGGGTTAGGGTTTGGGTGTTGGTGGTGGGCGGCAACAAGTGGAGGAAGCTTCTTCTTCTTCTTCCTAAGGATGGCCAACCCCTATTCTTCTTCCCTCTACCTTGGTCGGAGTTCAACCTATTCTTCTTCCCTTCATCCTTGGCCGGAAATTAGGAGAGCTTAGTTTAGGGTTTGGGCGGCAACAATGAGAAGGATTGCTTTCCTTTCTCTTCTCCAAGTGTTGGCCGGCGCCCATGCCCTCATTGATTCTCTTTTGGCCGATTCCTATACTCCATTTTCTCTTCCTTGGCCGGCAGCAACATCGAGTCTATTGACTTGGTGGCTGGCTCTAGATAGGAAGAAGAGTTTTGTTTGATGATCTTCCTTTGTTCGGAGTGAACAAGGAAAGGAAGATTGGTGATCTAGGAGGCTTCGACTTTTGAAAGATCGTCGCCCACATGACGTCCAAAAGGAGGAAGGACATACAATAGAAGATCAAGAGGTATAACAAGAGGTATAATCTTGTTTATTTTGATTAGTCTTCCTTTGTATTATGTTTATAATTGCTTTTCAATTATATGCATGTTTTATGTGGATATTTACTTTATGTATGTGGCTAAATAATACTTGGATCCCGAACATAAACACAAAAACCAACGATCCGTACATCGTCTATTATGTGGCTATTCGTGGAATAGAGGTTGGTTGCTTGAACAACAAGTTTGTTCAAGTGACTACTCTAAATGAATAGCACAACGATGAAAAGGTTGCTTGGGTGTTTCCTTTTGTATAGGATTCAATTTTTAATCCGGGGACATTGATTGGATCGCCATGAACAAGGGACCGAGTTGAAGTGGGAAGCGAAGTTTCCCCTCACGGATCAATGAAACCAACCCTTCAATTGGTATCAGAGCTTCTAGGAAAAACCTACAATTGGTATCAGAGCCAAGATTTTCGGTTTTGTGTGTTTAGGATTTTGTTAATTTTTTTTGCACTTTTCATATATTATATGTTGCGGATAATAGTAGGATATGCGTAGGTTAACTCTTTGGTTGCAGGCATAAGATCCGACTATTATGGCCATATGTGTGTATGTGATTGTATGTGTGTAATTGTATATTTTGTTGAATCCTCGAGGTTGACGAGGCTAGTATTTGATTTTTTGTAAATTAGATACGGCATTGTTTAGCCACCCTTTTTATTTTAGTTTACTTTCGATCTAGATTTCATGTACACTCCCTCGTGGAGTATAGGATCGATGGATGTAAATTAAAATAGATTTTAGTCTCGGCTCGGATCTCCGGAAGGCTCGTACATGGAGTAGGAGGAGAGGACGAGAAGGCGATGCGACAGGAGACATATTGAAGACAAAAGCAATAATAGTTGGAAAATAATAGTTTATTTTCCTTTTGTAGGCTAGAAAATTCCTCATTTTCAAATTACTAAGTGGGAGAGGGATATTTTTATAAATACCCATGGCCTCCGTTACGATTTGACAAGTGATGCAAATAAACTTATGTGTCGGCTCAGAGTGGCTTCCTCCCCATCGGATGAGTTTGTTTGCGGATCACAAGGTCGAATATGGTTATAGGAAATTATTAAGGAGCATGTGTACTTCCCCATCGTAAGGCACATAACCCGAGATAATTAACTTGGTACCAAGTAATGGTGAACACTTAGATACAAATATAAGTATCCTCTCCATCGGAGTCACTGCTTTTATTTGTAGGGCCGAAGAGAAACCAACTATTAATTTTATTTGTCAAAAAGTTAGGTTGACAAGATAGTAAAATTAATGGGTAAAACCTCCTCTTACAAATGTAGAATTCGTATACGTCCACACGATCGTGGCATACGATATTCTCGGTGTTTTGAGGTGTTGGTTGATTTTAAAATTTTATTGTTTGAGGAATCAATAATTTTTTGAAATCTAAAGTAATGATCTATGTGATTCTTAGGATTTTCAAAAATGACTTTCAGTCCACTTACTATGATACTATAGGAAAATAAACTTACTGTACCCAAATAATGTTGATTGGAAAGAAATCTAGATATTATCTTAACTGCTGAGGAGTACAAGTATGTACTCTTCGTAGAGTGTCCTCCTAAGCTTGCAAATGAGCTGGAAGTCCTTGGAGATGAGATCGATGGGGAATCCCAGGTTGATATCATTCTCCAGTCGACAGAAAGGCTTGCTCAGGCTCAAGCCATGGTTGCTCAGAAGGTTTCTACTTCTAAGACGAAAGGCAAGAAGAAGAAGAAACAAGGTGGAGCAAAGGTGGTGGGAGGATCTCAGCGAGGAGTGAAGAAGCCGAAAGGCAAGTACTTCACTTGGAAGCAGACTGGACATTGGAAGAAGGATTGTCCCAACCTGAAGCAAAACAAAGGTATATCCTTTAGTCTAGTCGTTGAAACATGGTTAGCAGTGTTATCTATCAGCACCTGGTGTGTAGATACGGGAGCTACTGATCATGTCTGCAATACTTTGCAGGGGTTCCAGAAAACCCACGACTAGCCAATGGGGAGATTACCATTTACTTGGGCAATGCCATAATGGTGACGGTTATTGCAGTGGGAGATGTTTTATTTATCTTTTGAGAAAAATAAAACTTTTGTTCTGGAAAATTCCCTTTATGTACCTTTATTTAGAAAGAATTTAATTTCGTTTTCTAAATTGTTTATGGATGGATATTCTATTCCTCTTAATGACAGAGTTGTTATAAAAAGGAATAGGGAGAATATCTATTCAAGTACATTGATAGGAAATTTGTATACACTCGAACCAACAGCTCCCACGATACAAATAGAAGTTAATAACTCATCTTCTAATTCCAATAAGAGAAAAGAACCTTCGAAGATGAACCAAACATATCTTTGGCATCTAAGATTTGGTCATATTAACCTAAGCAGAATTCAAAGGTTGATAGTTGATGGACCTCTGGGTACATTAGTGGTGGAAGATTTCCCAACCTGCGAATCTTGCTTGGAGGGTAAAATGACCAAGAGGCCTTTTAAGGCCAAGGGGTATAAAGCAAAAGATGTGTTAGAATTGGTTCATTCTGATTTGTGTGGTCCTATGTCTATCTAGGCTAGAGGTGGTTTTGAATATTTCATCTTTTTCATAGACAATTATTCAAGATATGGATGACACTACGATCTGCTCGTGGTGCCGAAGACATCTTGGGAGAGTTTAAGAATTACTTGTCAGAGGCTGGGATTCAATCCCAATTGTCTGCACCTGGCACACCCCAGCAGAACAGTGTAGTAGAGTGAAGGAATAGGACTCTTATAGAGATGGTTAGATTGACGATGAGTTATTCTGAGTTGCCAGATTTTTCTGGGGATATGCTCTAGATACTGCAGTGTTAATTCTGAACTTGGTTCCATCTAAATCAGTGCCTTCTACTCCCACAGAATTGTGGACTGGGCGAAAGCCTAGTCTAAAACATATTCGGATATGGGTAGTCCAGCACATGTGCTGAAGGCAGATGCTAGTAAGTTGGAACCTCGTACAGAAGTACGCATGTTCGTTGGCAATCCTAGAGGAATGAAGGGTGGTTTGTTTTATAGTCCTAGAGATCAGAAGTTGATCGTTAGCACGAACGCTAGATTTCTAGAGGAAGACTATGTGATGAGCCATGCTTTAATTTCCTTAACTTTGTGTTGGTTTGCCATAGATCAAAAAGGGGGAGATTATTGGTGCAGGGGCACTAGATAATCGAACCTGTGTTTTGATTATGGCAAAGACATAAAGTTAAGTTTACATCGTTATCTCATAAGCTAAATCGAGTGTGCAGAAAAGTACTAAAGCTGGAGCTGAAGGCTAGCGACACCCAGAGGATGTCGCGGTGGTCGGGCGACACTCGAGTGACTTCGGAGGGAGCCGAAGAAATCGAGTGGAAGGTCGGAAGCGAGAGCTACAAGGTAAGTATCGAAGAAAGCTCGTGTGAGTGAGAGATTGTAAGGTTGTGTCCTCTTTACGGGGAAGACCGTAGGCGGCGATCCGACTAAGACTTCCTGTGGAAGGTCTAGGTTGAGATCGGACGATTAGAAACCATCGCATTTATCATTTTCCGAGCTAACCTCTTACTGCAGGGAAGTGGTCAGGCTGGCAGTCGACTGCTGGACATTGGGCAGTCGACTGATGCTCATCAGTCGACTGATGGGAGTCATCAGTCGACTGATGGCGACGAATCAGCCTTTGCGCTAGGTCAAAATAGATAAGGTTTGACGCGGTCACTTCGCAATAAAAATTATACAAATTCGTGATCTGTTCCAAAAAAAAGAGGAGACAAATTCAGAGGCCAAAATCTATAAAAGGAGAGGTGGATTCCAACTCCAAAGATCATCGAGTTTATTCATCAAGTGCTCCTACAATGCCAACGCTCCAACACCGTTATAACGCCGATGCGACAACAAGTTCAGATCTTCTTCGTCGGCAGCAACATCTAGTAATATATTTTCATATTGTATTCGTTGTTTTTATTCATAACGAGGTGAGGTAGGCTTGTTGCCTCATCCTCGTACATTCGGTTTTGTGATCGTTGTCTCCTACCTCCAACGAGGAGGAGACGTTATAGTGCTTTGCCCTCCGTACGCGGTCTAGGACCGATAGGGCCTTGGAGTAGCAACCGCTGGGTTGTGAACCAAGTAAAATAAACGTGCCTCTTTATTTTTCTCTGTGTTTACTTGTTTAATTGTCTACTCGAACGAAACATCGAAAAGATTTACGATCGCTATTCACCCCCCCCCCCCCTCTAACGACGCTTCTCGATCCAACAATTATTTATATGGTGTGTTGTTGATTATAGGAGGAAACCGCGTCCTATATATTAGTATGATGATGTCCCCTTGAGGAGCTCATAAGGTTCATCATGTAAACCCTGTAGGTGGACTTGGTCCGGCATGATGAAAAGGTTGAGTGGTACTACTCAAGGAGTTAGATGTTGATTAATTAATGGTCAGTAAATTAATTAATCGACGGACATTCGAGATCTTAAACATGGGGAGAAAATGTACAAATAATATATGGAGCTCATATTATCATATGGGGGTTGGTGAGGTATATCAATGATGATCTTTTTGTGGATTGGATCATCATTAGTGGATCGGACTTTATGTGGGCTTGATCCATGGGTGGCCAAGATCCAACTCCTCCTCATGGTCCCTAATGTAGCCTATTAACACCTCATGAAGCTTAGATCCAAAGGATAGAAACAAATCTCTAGATCCATAGGTAGAGATTAAATCTCTAGATCCGACGGTTGAGATTAAATCCCTAGAACCAATGGTGGAGATTAATCCAAGGCATAAACCCAACTCTATAAATAAGTCTTATTGGCTTGGACGGAAACTAATGGATGAAGGGATTAGGGTTTGTCCCTTGGGCGGCAACCAATCCTAATTAGATTAGGATTGGGAGTGGTGGCTAGGGTTAGGGTTTTAGGGATTAGAGTAGGCGGCAACTCAAGGAGGTGTTCCTTCTTCTTCCAAAGGTTGGCCGGCACCTATTCTTCTCCTCTCTACCTTGGAATGAGCTCATCCTATTCTTCTTCCCCTCTTCCATGGCCGGCAATAAGGAAAGCTAGGATTAGGGTTTGGAAGCTTAAGGTTACGGAGGCTTGGGCGACACCAAATAAGGAAGTAGTTTGATTTCTTCTTCCTATCCTTTGGTGGCCGGCGCCCACAGCCCTATCCCAGCCCTTGGACGGCATCCAAAGACCCCTTCTCCTTCTCCTTAGGTGGTGGAAACAAGATATAGGGTTTTCCCTTGGTGTCTTGGCCGGTTTCCACCATTATCTCCTTCTCCTTGTTGCCCGGCGGCAAGCATTTCTTTTGTTGCTTGTTGGTTGGCTATAGGAAAGAGATGAGCCTTGTTTCTAGTCTTCCTCTTGCTTTGGAAGAGCAAGGAAGGAAGATTTGCGATCTAGGATCTTCGACTTTTGGTAGAGCGTCGCCCACACGACGTCCGAAAGGAGGAAGGACATACATTAGAAGATCGAGAGGTATATCGATTCTCTAATTTTTATAAGTTACATATTTGTATTTGTTTTTCATTTATGAGCATGATATAAATCTGTATATGGCTAAATAATACTTGGATCCCGAGCATAAACACACTAACTGACGAGCTGGACATCGTTTATTCCGTGGCTACTCGTAGAATAGAGGATGGTCGCTTGAACAACTAGTTTGTTCAAGTGACCTCTCTAAACAAATAGCACAATGATGACTTGGTTGGTTGGGCAATCCCTTATGTCTAGGATTAAATTTTTTTAATCTAGGGACATTGAAGGGATCGCCATGATCAAACAACCGAGGAGAAGTGGGAAGCGAAGCTTCCCCTCACGGACTCGATAAGCTAAAACCATTAAATTGGTGTGAGAGCTTCCGGGGCAAACCCCCTTCAATTGGTATCAAAGCCAAGGTTTTCGGTTTTGTGTGTTTAGGATTCGATTAATTGGCATACACTTTTTCATATATTATATGTGCCGGATAATAGTAGGATATGCGTAGTTTAACACTTGGTTGCAGGCATAAGATCCGACTATTATGGCCATATGTGTGTATGTGATTGTATATGTGTAAATATTTATTTTGTTGAATCCTCGGGGTTGACGAGGCTAGTATTTAGTTTTTGTAAATTAAATACGGCATTGTTTAGCTACTCTTTATTTTATTTTACTTTCGATCTAGATTTCATGTACACTCCCTCGTGGAGTATAGGATCGATGGATGTAAATTAAAATAGATTTTAGTCTCGGCTCGGATCTCCGGATGGCTCGTACATGGCATAGGAGGAGCGGACGAGATGGCTATGCGACGGGAGTCATATTGAAGACAAAAGCCATAATAGTTGGAAAATAATTTTATTTTTCATATTTATTGCTTATTGTTTGATATGCATGTCGTAGCCTAGAAAATTCCTCATTTTCAAATTACTAAGTGGGAGAGGGATATTTTTATAAATTCCCACGGCCTCCATTACGATTTGACATGTGATGCAAACAAACTTGCGCGTCGGCTCTGAGTGCCTTCCTCCCCATTGGATGAGTTTGTTTGCAGATCACAAGTTCAAATATGGTTTTAGGCAATTATCAAGGAGCGTGTGTACTTCCCCATCGTAAGGCACATAACCCGAGATAATTACCTTGGTACCAAGTAATGGTGAACACTTAGATACAAATATAAGTATCCTCCCCATCGGAGTCACTATTTTTATTTGTAGGGCCGAAGAGAAACCAACTATTAATTTTACTTGTCATAATGTTAGGTTGACAAGATAGTAAAATTAATGGGTAAAACCTCCTCTTACAAATGTAGAATTCGTATACGTCCACACTATCATTTTGAGGTGTTGGTTGATTTTGAAATTTTATTGTTTGAGGAATCAATAATTTTTTGAAATCTACAGTAATGATCTATGTGATTCTTAGGATTTTCAAGAATGACTTTCAGTCCACATACTATGATACTAAAGGAAATAAACATACTGTACCCAAATAATGTTGATTGCAAAAGAATCTAGATATTGTCTTATCTGCTAAGGAGTACAAGTATGCACTCTTCGAAGAGTGTCCTCAAGCCATGGTTGCTCAAAAAGATTTCTACTTCTAAGTCGAAAGGCAAGAAGAAGGAGAAACAAGGTAGAACAAAGCTGGTAGGAGGATCTCGGGGAGGAGTGAAGATGCCGAAAGGCAAGTACTTCACTTACAAGCAGGATGGACATTGGAAGAAGGATTGTCCCAGTTCGAAACAGAACAAAGTTATATCCTTTGGTCTAGTCGTCGAAACATGGTTAGCGGTGTTATCTACTGGCACCTGGAGTGTAGATACGTGAGCCACTGATCATGTCTGTAATACTTTGCAGGGGTTCCAAGAAACCCGATGACTAGCTAAAGGGGAGATTACCATTTACTTGGGAAATGCCATGAAGGTGGCGGCTATTGCAGTGGGAGATGTTCATTTATCTTTTGAGAAAAATAAAGTTTTGGTTCTTAAGAATTGTCTTTATGTACCCTTATTTAAAAAGAATTTAATTTCGGTTTCTAAATTGTTTATGGATGGATATTCTATTTCTTTTAATGACAGAGTTGTTATAAGAAGGAATAGGGACATGATCTGTTCGGGTGCATTGATAGGAAATTTATACACACTTGAACCAAAACCTCCCACGATGCAAATTGAAGTTAATAACTCATCTTCTAATTCCAATAAGAGAAAAGTGTTGGGTTTCCGGCATCGCGGCGAGTGTGTGTTCGAACATGTTTCGCAAACATGTGCACAGCGGAAGGAATAAAATAATAAATCTAATTTATTACAACACACACTTCACACGCATGCATAGTACAACATGTGTATACAAAACCGTAAATTTAAATTTTGCAATAAAAGGAAATTTAACTACGTATACCTTACGTATCACGTGTAGCGGGAAAGACATCAACCGGAACGATCCTCGCTAGAATCGTCTCTATCCATATCCACGCTGAGTATCTTCGGGAAGACTTCACTAAGTCACGAGCCTCGTCTTCATACGGGTTACTAGCCTCGTGTTGAAGACGATGTGATTGAGAGAAGATCACGATCCGAATTAAAATTCGGATCCAAAACAAGTCCTCAAAAACTCGTTTCTCCGGAGAGGAATTCGTCAACCGTTTGATGAATCCTTCGTCCTCCACCTATGAGGATTGCCGGAGATCAAATCCCCGGCAAGGGAGGCATTGTCGTAGCTCCAAACGTCGTCCAAATGACGCTCCGACAAGATGGAAACAAGCTGTCCAGAAAACTGCACAGCTTTGGTGGAGACCTTGCGTCGGCCAAATAAGGAAAGCAATGTGCTCACCTTGTCTCCGGAGCCAAGGATGATCACCGGAGCTCCTCCGGCAGCAGCTCGATGCCGGCAAGTGGAGAAGACGGCAGCAGCTGGTCGCCGGTTGGAGGAGATGGGCGGCGGCACTAGAGTTGGCGCCGACTTCTACATGGGGAGGAGGTGGGCGGCAACTCTAGGTTAAGGGAATTGGATTAGGGCTTAAAAACCCTTAAGCCCTCTTTTATAGAGAACTGATTCTCTTAATGGTTATTGGATCATAACCATAAGGCCCATTAACCCGCTCCATTAATTTAAGTTAAAATAAACCAAACCATAATTGTTTATTTTAAGTTAAAACGAACCGAACCAACTTTGGTTCATTCGTTTAAAATAAACCAAACCCTTTGGTTTATTCTCCTCCATTGGATTAGAACCAAACCATTTTCGTTCATCCATTATGTCTTCATAAGACACGGCCCATCCACGCTTCCATTGCGACTGAAACGATTTCATGCTCACTCCATGTTTGGTCCAACCAAACCCAATTTCTCTCGGTCTGAGAATCTCATTCTCAAGCTCGTTTTAAATCCTTCGGATTACGCTCGTTGTGCGTGTGACCAAATAGGTTCTCGGTTTATGTTGGCCATCTATAATTAACCATTAATTATAGAATGATCATGAGTGGCACCTAGTAGTACATCATGATCCCCAATTAACCGAAAAGATCAACGGTTGATCCAGAACTATTTCTGAAACCCTTCAGCAGATCAAATGAATCGTGCCCCATTCCCTTCACTAATCTTATACCCACTTGGTTCAGGACATGGTCTATAGTGTCAGTCCCCACTAGGCTGACTACGTCACACCTAGCCCAAGTGTCATTTCCTCATCCTACGAATTCTAGTTACTGCACATGTATCGAAGAGTACCTTACTCTAAACATCTAATGCTTTGGCCAAAGTCTTTAGTAACAATCCGACGAGAGGTCATGGGTATACATCTCCTCGCAAGGAGTGGTGAATCCTTTATAGGCTATTCAAACACCTTCGATCACTTCGACTTATATCCAATCATCTCGGGTCCACATCTCCTCAGAGATGCTTGTTGGGTTTCCGGCACCGCGGCGTGTGTGTGTTCGATCATGTTTCGTAAACATGAGCACAGCGGAAGCAATTAAAAATAATAAATCTATATTTATTACAATACACACAACACACGCATGCATATTACAACAAGTGTAGACATAACCGTAAATTAAAATTTGCAATAAAAGGAAATTAAACTACGTTATACCTTTCGTATGACGTGTAGCGGGAACGGCATCAACCGGAACGATCCTCGTAAGACTCGTCTCTATCCGTATCCACGCCGAGCTCCTCGGGATGACTTCGCCAAGCCACGAGCTTCGTCTTCGTACGGGTTACTAGCCTCGTGTTGAAGACGACGTGATCGAGAGATGATCACGATCCGAATCCAAATTCGGACCTAAAAACAAGTCCTCAAGACTTGCTTCTCCGGAGAGGTATTCGTCAACCGATTTGGCGAATCGCCGTCCTCCACCTCAGAGGATTACCGGAGATCAAATCCCCGGTATGTTAGCCGCTGTCGGAGCACTAACCGTCGTCCAAACGACGCTCCGACGAGAGGAGAAGAAGCTGTCCAGAAAACTGGACAGCTTGGTGGAGGAGTAGGCGCCGGCCAAAAACAAGGAGAGAAGAAGCTCACCTTGATGCCGAACCTATAGAAGATCACCGGAGGGTCGCCGGAGGTTCACCGGCTGAAGCTTGGACGCCGGCAAGGGTCTTGGACGGCGGCACAAAGCTGGGCGGTGGCAGCTTTTGGGTTGGCGCCGATTGCTCCTCCAAGGAGTGGGCGGCAACTCAAGGGGGGGGGGCGCTACGGTTTGGATTAGTTAGGGTTTAACAATCCCTTAAGCCCACTTTTATAGAGAACTAATTCTCTTAATGGTTAATGGATCATATCCATAAAGCCTGTTAACCCGCTCCATTAAGATAAGTTAAAATAAACCAAACCATGATGGTTTATTTTAAGTTAAAACGAACCGAACCAACTTTTGGTTCATTCGTTTAAAATAAACCAAACCCTTTGGTTTATTCTTATCCATTGGATTAGAACCAAACCATTTTGGTCCATCCATTACGTCTTCATAAGACGCAGCCCATCCACGCTTCCATTGCGACTGAAACGATTTCATGCTCGCTTTATGTTTGGTCAAACCAAACCTAGTTTCTCTCGGTCTGAGAATCCCATTCTCAAGCTCGTTTTAAATCCTTTGGATTACACTCGTTGTGCGTGTGACCAAATAGGTTCTCGGTTTATTTTGGCCGTCTATAATTAACCATTAATTATAGAACGATCATGAGTGGCACCTAGTAGTACATCATGATCCCCAATTAACCGAAAAGATCAGCGGTTGATTCGAGAACTATTTACGAAACCCTTGGCTCGAATGAATCGTGCCCCATTCCCTTCACTCATCTTATACCCACTTGGTTCAGGACATGGTCTATTGTGTCAGTCCCCACTAGGCTGACTACGTCACACCTAGCCCAAGTATCATTTCCTCATCCTCAGTTCTAGTTACTCCACATGTATCGAAGAGTACCTTACTCTAAACATGTAATGCTTTGGCCAAAGACTTTAGTAACAATCCGGCGAGAGGCCATGGGTATACATCTCCTCGCAAGGAGTGGTGAATCCTTTATAGGCTATTCAAACACCTTCGATCACTTCGACTTATACCCAATCATCCCGGGTCCACATCTCCTTAGAGATGCTTGCTTAAGATGTCAAAGCATAAGTCTCTATGATCAAGATGACTTGAATACAGCAAGTCAAAGGAACATCGCACTTAAGCCACAGTAAGAACTTCATTGACATATCTATATATGCAGAGAACCATATGAAGTCTTACGGTTGGTCACTCCAATGAACTAGTTACCATAACTAGCATCCACGATCAACTCGGACATCACTATGTCTCCACTAGTGAGAATCTACTTGGATACACCAAGGAGTATACCTCGTGCTAGTCTCGACAGAATTGATGGTGTCCAAATCCATCAATTCATCGACTAGGGATAATTCCGATACATCACAATTACACATGTAGAGATACTCACTAGTTGCGATCCAATCACAAATTCTCTCATGCTGTGAATCGTATCGTGGACATTCAGTAAATGAGTTTAAGATCCAATCAAATACATAAAATATGCATACTCAAATAGTGAATCATCATTTATCATATAAATGGTTCATACATAAGGCGATTGCCTTAGGACATCTCTCATATATTACTAACAGACTCCCACTTGGCCTAATGCCAATCGCTACGGTATCCAATACCATAAGCTCTAACATGACCCTCAAACTTGCTTTGAGGTAATGCTTTAGTCAAGGGATCCGCTAAGTTCCTTTCAGTGGGAATTTTCTCGATTTGTATTTCGTTCCTACTGATGATCTCTCTGATAAGATGATAGCGGCGAAGCACATGTTTGGATCGTTGATGAGACCTTGGCTCTTTCAGTCGTAATTGCTCCATTGTTGTCGCATGGGACCGGTATTGCTTCAACAATGGCCGGAATCACACCAAGTTCATGAACGAACTTCTTGATCCAAACCGCTTCCTTTGCTGCTTCCGAAGCTGCAATATATTCTGCCTCAGTGGTAGAATCCGCTACAGTCTCTTGTTTGGAACTTTTCCAACACTTTGCGCCCCCATTCAAGGTGAACACGTATCCAGACTGAGACCTGGAATCATCCTTGTCTGTCTGGAAGCTGGCATCCGTATACCCGCGTATCACCATGTCCCCTTCTCCATATATTAGGAACACATCCTTAGTTCTTCTCAAGTACTTAAGGATCGTCTTAACAGCCGCCCAATGATCCATTCCTGGATCAGATTGGTATCTGCTCGTGACACTCAGAGCATATGATACATCGGGCCTCGTACATAACATAGCATACATGATAGATCCTATTGCGGATGCATAGGGAATCTTACTCATGCAAATCCTCTCATCTTCTATGCGCGGACACATAGACTTTGAAAGGTGTACCCCATGCCTGATGGGCAGATAACCTTTCTTGGATTCTGACATGCTAAACCTCTTTAGCACTCGGTCTATATATGTAGACTGCGAAAGACCAAGCAATCGTTTCGATCTATCTCTATAGATCTTAATCCCAAGGATGTAGGTTGCTTCTCCCAGGTCTTTCATGGAGAATGTCTTGGATAACCAAACCTTCACTGACTGTAAGATTGACACATCGTTTCCTATAAGTAATATGTCATCGACATACAATACTAGGAACACGACTGCACTCCCACTAACCTTCTTGTACACACAAGGTTCGTCTGGATTTTGTGAGAAATCAAACTTTTTGATCGTCTTATCAAAACGGATATTCCAGCTCCTGGATGCTTGCTTCAATCCATAAATGGATCGTCGCAATTTGCATACCTTGGTTTTATCAACCGATGTGAAACCCTCGGTTATCATATACACGTCCTCGGCGAGTTTCCATTAAGGAAAGCTGTTTTCACATCCATCTGCCATATCTCATAATCATAATGAGCCGCTATGGCCAGGAGCATCCGAATGGATTTAAGCATAGCTACAGGTGAATAGGTTTCGTCATAATCAACACCTTGCTTTTGACGATATCCTTTCGCCACCAATCTAGCCTTATAGGTAATCACATTACCATCCATGTCGGTTTTCTTCTTGAAAACCCACTTGCACCCTATAGGCTTTATGCCTTCAGGTGGGTCAACCAAGTTCCAAACTTGGTTTTCATACATGGAATCCATTTCCGACTTCATGACACCAAGCCACTTATCCCTTTCTGAACTTGTCAGCACTTCTTCATAACTGGTAGGCTCCTCATCATCAATGAGTAACACGTTGTTCGATTCGCTTACGAGAAATCCATATCTCTCAGGAATATTGCGTGTTCTACCAGATCTACGAAGATGTGGTGTTACAATAGGTCCAGCCGATTGCTCATCACTATGAGTTGTCGGCTGTTGTGCTTCACCAGTATCTCATCAATGTCTATTTGAGTCTCTCGAGCCTCCTCAAGCTCAGCGACACTCCCCTTTGTTTTCTTGCAAGAGAAACTCTTTCTCTAGAAACACATGCCTTGAAACAAACACCTTTTGTTCCACGGATGATAGAATTAGTAACCCCTTGTTTCCTTAGGGTATCAATAAATAGACATTTATCGGACTTAGCATCCAATTTATGTCTGATCGCTTCACATAAGCGGGACAACCCCATATCTTCAAGTAAGATACATGAGGTTTCTTACCATTCCATATCTCATATGGAGTAGTTGAGACTACCTTGGTAGACATTACATTTAACAAGTGGCTTGTATGCGAAGTGCATAACCCCAAAGGACTTGGGAAGAGTGCATGATTCATCATTGACTGACCATGTCCAACAAAATCGATTCGCCTCTCGGATACACCATTATCTTTGTGGTGTATAGAGTCCATTGAGACAATATGCCATTGTCTCTTAGATAATCAAGAAACTCTTGACTTAAGTATTCACCACCTCGATCCGATCAGTATTTTAATACTTTTGTCATGTTGTTTCTCTACTTCATTCTGAATTCTTTGAACCTTTCAAAGGCTTGGACTTTTGTTTCATCAAGAACATACTCAAACCGTGTAGTGATCATCGGTGAAGGTAATGAAGTAGCTATAGCCTCCTAAAGCTTGAGTTGACATAGGTCCACATACATCAGTATGTATTAGACCTAGTAACTCTCCCACTCGTTCACCTTTTCAAGTAAAGGTAACTTAGTCATCTTGCCTTTTAAGCATGATTCACATGTATCGTATGAATCCAATTCAAACGATTCCAGAATTCCACATCGGTGTAATTCGAACATGCGTTTCTTGCTTATATGGCCAAGACGACAATGCCACATATAGGAGTCTATGTGATTATCCTTTCGAGCACGCGTGTTGCTCGCCGATATTGAAAATGTCCTTTGGATCGTCCAGCGTATAAATGCCATTACTCAAAGTTCCAGTTCCATAAAAGTCGCCATTCAAAGTTATATAACAACAATTGTTACTAAGCGTTAAATGGAAACCATTTCTATTTAAGCGAAATAGAAACAATGTTTTTATTAGAGAAGGAACATAATAGCAATTGTCCGGTTCCAAGACTAGTCCACTAGGAGCTTGACAAATAAGTTCCGATGGCGTAGCAGCAACCTTTGCTCCATTGCCAACTCACAAATTTGACTCCCCTCTGACGAGTCTTCTTCTATTCCTTAGCCCCTGTATGTCATTACATATATGTGAGCCACACCCGGTATCCAATACCCAAGTGTCTAAGGAAATAGAATGACAATCAATAATGAAGATACGAAGAGGATGGGGCATCGGATGCCTTCTTCTTCTTCATGGACTCAAGATAAATCTTGCGATTTCTTCGTGGCCTTCCTTGCCACAGTGATGGCAAGTGCCCTTTTCTAGTTCCGCCTTCTTTGCCTTTTTCTTTCCTTTCTTACATTCTTTTGCCTTCCTCTTAGAACCTTTCTTTGAGGAATCAACTAACAGAACCGCCTTCTCCTCATGCTTTACAGAAGGCTCCACAGTCTTCAGCATATTGAGGAGCTCGGGAATGGTGGATTCCAATTTGTTCATCCGATAGTTCATCACAAATTGTGAAAAACACTTGGGCAAACAATGCAGAATTAAGTCAATACTTAACTCATGATCCATCACAAAACCGAGGGTAGCTAGCCGCTCGATGTACCCGTTCATCTTTAGCACCGCACTCTGAGGCGAACCTTCTTGCATCTTCGTAGTGAAGAGGAGCCTAGAGACCTCGAACCTTTGGATCTCGCTTGCTCGCCAGACAACTCATGAAGATGGAAGACCATAGTGTTAGCATCCATATGCTCATCTTCTTTGCGGCTCGGTACCATCGCCGCTAGCATGATGCAACTCGCCCTCGAGAATCGCCACATGCTTACGATAGACCAACATTTGATGCAGGTTGCATCGTCCTTAGGGCCCGATCGGGAAGAGGCTCTTCAAGGACATATGCAAGCTTTTCGCCTTGAGAACAATTCTCGGGTTTCTAAGCGATCCGAAGTTAGGCCCGGTCGGTTTGTTCGAATCCAAAATAGTCGCCAAATTCAAAGGCGTCATGATCAATTTATTGACCTAGAAATACAAAGCGAGCATATATGAGAAAATGATTTTAAAATGCATCAATATACATTTATAAATCCCATTCATTTTTAATTTCAAAAACCTCAAAATCACTTGGAGATTCGTAGGTTCATCTCGAATGAGTTGATATCCATCATAGTTATGAACAACCTTGGAGAGAGTCCAACAAGCCATACATCACTATGAAGGAAGGTATCATCTATAACGATTGCATATCACGTATATGCAACTATCACAATGTGCTATCAACTAATTGAATGTTCACACATACATTGGGTTGTTAACACATTAACAAGTATGCATCTTATGCATAGCACCCAACTTCACCTCCCTTAACATCGACCTTGGAGAGAGTCCAACAAGCCGATGCTCCAGGTTAAAGCCAACCCATTAATCAAGAATAGTTTTAATATGGTTAGAGCGCATTCAACCAATTAGCCCAGCTTGGAGAGAGTCCAACAACCAAAGCTAACGATTGACCTCTGACTCTTACCATATTAGTATTAAACTATTCCATGGTTTGAACATGTTCGGGTTCGAGCCGGGCTTGGAGAGAGTCCAACAACCCAAACAAGAAACGGAACTCTGGTTCAAACCATATTAATGGAAGGTGTAGGCTTTAATATTGTTTAAAGGTTTTTATGTCTCATCCTCTTTGCATGCAAATAACTATTATCTACATGGCATGGCATACATGGCATACATCTACATGTCACGACACGCATGGCATTATGTTATGCATCTAATGCAATTACATGTCATACAATTATGTCATGTACAATATTTCCTTATATGTCATAACTATTTATGGAAATAAAATATGTTCAAGATTTGATTCTCCATATCAAATCATAATTAAATTAGGAAACAAATTTCCAAATCTAATCACATATTTTATTCATGGAATTATTTGATTAAGGAAAATCTATTTAGGAAACCAATTTCCTAAATCTTCAAAACTACTTATGGAAATAAAATATTTTAATGATTTGATTTCCCAAATCAAATCAAGATTAAATTAGGAAACAAATTTCCAAAATCTAATCAAATATTTTATTTATGGAAAATATCAATTTCCATAAATACTTCCAACTTTCCAAAAGTGGAAGATTTCCATAAATACTTCTAGACTTTCCAAAATTTAAAAAATTTCCATAAATACTTCTAAATTTCCAAAATTTAGAAAATTTCCAGAAATACATTATGACTATCGCAAAACCAATATTACGATTATGTCGAAACACAACCTGGGCTCTGATACCACTGTTGGGTTTCCGGCACCGCGGCGTGTGTGTGTTCGATCATGTTTCGTAAACATGAGCACAGCGGAAGCAATTAAAAATAATAAATCTATATTTATTACAACACACACAACACACGCATGCATATTACAACAAGTGTAGACATAACCGTAAATTAAAATTTGCAATAAAAGGAAATTAAACTACGTTATACCTTTCGTATGATGTGTAGCGGGAACGGCATCAACCGGAACGATCCTCGTAAGACTCGTCTCTATCCGTATCCACGCCGAGCTCCTCGGGATGACTTCGCCAAGCCACGAGCTTCGTCTTCGTATGGGTTACTAGCCTCGTGTTGAAGACGACGTGATCGAGAGATGATCACGATCCGAATCAAAATTCGGACCTAAAAACAAGTCCTCAAGGCTTGCTTCTCCGGAGAGGTATTCGTCAACCGATTGACGAATCCTTCGTCCTCCACCTCAGAGGATTACCGGAGATCAAATCCCCGGTATGTTAGCCACTGTCGGAGCACTAACCGTCGTCCAAACGACGCTCCGACGAGAGGAGAAGAAGCTGTCCAGAAAACTGGACAGCTTGGTGGAGGAGTAGGCGCCGACCAAAAACAAGGAGAGAAGAAGCTCACCTTGATGCCGAACCTATAGAAGATCACCGGAGGGTCGCCGGAGGTTCACCGGCTGAAGCTTGGACGCCGGCAAGGGTCTTGGACGGCGGCACAAAGCTGGGCGGTGGCAGCTTTTGGGTTGGCGCCGATTGCTCCTCCAAGGAGTGTTTGGATTAGTTAGGGTTTAACAATCCCTTAAGCCCACTTTTATAGAGAAATAATTCTCTTAATGGTTAATGGATCATATCCATAAAGCCCGTTAACCCGCTCCATTAAGATAAGTTAAAATAAACCAAACCATGATGGTTTATTTTAAGTTAAAACGAACCGAACCAACTTTTGGTTCATTCGTTTAAAATAAACCAAACCCTTTGGTTTATTCTTATCCATTGGATTAGAACCAAACCATTTTGGTCCATCCATTACGTCTTCATAAGACGCAGCCCATCCACGCTTCCATTGCGACTGAAACGATTTCATGCTCGCTTTATGTTTGGTCCAACCAAACCTAGTTTCTCTCGGTCTGAGAATCCCATTCTCAAGCTCGTTTTAAATCCTTTGGATTACGCTCGTTGTGCGTGTGACCAAATAGGTTCTCGGTTTATGTTGGCCGTCTATAATTAACCATTAATTATAGAACGATCATGAGTGGCACCTAGTAGTACATCATGATCCCCAATTAACCGAAAAGATCAACGGTTGATCCCGAACTATTTCTGAAACCCTTCAGCAGCTCGAATGATTCGTGCCCCATTCCCTTCACTCATCTTATACCCACTTGGTTCAGGACATGGTCTATAGTGTCAGTCCCCACTAGGCTGACTACGTCACACCTAGCCCAAGTATCATTTCCTCGTCCTCACAGTTCTAGTTACTCCACATGTATCGAAGAGTACCTTACTCTAAACATGTAATGCTTTGGCCAAAGACTTTAGTAACAATCCTACGAGAGGCCATGGGTATACATCTCCTCGCAAGGAGTGGTGAATCCTTTATAGGCTATTCAAACACCTTCGATCACTTCGACTTATACCCAATCATCCCGGGTCCACATCTCCTTAGAGATGCTTGCTTAAGATGTCAAAGCATAAGTCTCTATGATCAAGATGACTTGAATACCGCAAGTCAAAGGAACATCGCACTTAAGCCACAGTAAGAACTTCATTGACATATCTATATATGCAGAGAACCATATGAAGTCTTACGGTTGGTCACTCCAATGAACTAGTTACCATAACTAGCATCCACGATTAACTCCGGACATCACTATGTCTCCAGCTAGTGAGAATCAGCTGCTTGGATACAACAAGGAGTATACCTCATGCTAGTCTCGACAGAATTGATGGTGTCCAAATCCATCAATTCATCGACTAGGGATAATTCCGATACATCACAATTACACATGTAGAGATACTCACTAGTTGCGATCTAATCACAAATTCTCTCATGCTGTGAATCGTATCGTGGACATTCAGTAAATGAGTTTAAGATCCAATCAAATACATAAAATATGCATACTCAAATAGTGAATCATCATTTATCATATAAATGGTTCATACATAAGGCGATTGCCTTAGGACATCTCTCATATATTACTAACAATGCTTGCTTAAGATGTCAAAGCATAAGTCTTTATGATCAAGATGACTTGAATACCGCAAGTCAAAGGAACATCGCACTTAAGCTACAGTTAGAACTTCATTGACATATCTATATATGCAGAGAACCATATGAAGTCTTACGGTTGGTCACTCTAATGAACTAGTTACCATAACTAGTATCAACGATTAACTCTGGACATCACAATGTCTACAGCCAGTGAGAATCAGCTGCTTGGATACACCAAGGAGTATACCTCGTGCTAGTCTCGATAGAATTGATGGTGTCCAAATCCATCAATTCATCGACTAGGGATAATTCCGATACATCACAATTACACATGTAGAGATACTCACTAGTTGTGATCCAATCACAAATTCTCTCATTCTGTGAGTCGTATCGTAGACATTCAGTATATGAGTTTAAGATCCAATCAAATACATGAAACCATGTATACTCAAATAGTGAATCTTCATTTATCATATAAATGGTTCATACATAAGGTGATTGCCTTAGGACATTTCTCATATATTACTAACAAAAAGAACCTTCGAAGATGAACCAAACATATCTTTGGCATCTTAGGCTTGGTCACATTAACCTAAGCAGAATTCAATGGTTGATAGCTGATGGACCTTTGGGTTCATTAGTGGTGGAGGATCTCTCAACCTGTGAATCTTGCTTGGAGGGTAAGATGACCAAGAGGCCTTTTAAGGCCAAGGGGTATAGAGCCAAAGATGTGTTAGAATTGGTTCATTCTGATTTGTGTGGTCCTATGTCTATCCAAGCTAGAGGTGGTTTTGAGTATTTCGTCTCTTTTATAGACGATTACTCAAGATATGGATACATTTACCTGATGCACCGCAATTCTGAAAGCTTTGACAAGTTCAAAGAATTCAAGGCTGATGTGGAGAAACATCAAGGTAAAAGTATCAAGACACTACGATCTGATCGTGGTGGTGAGTACCTCTTGGGAGAGTTTAGGAACTACTTATCAGAGGCTGGGATTCAATCCCAATTGACTGCACCTGGCACACCCCAGTAGAACAATAGGACTCTTATGGAGATGGTTAGATCGATGATGAGTTATTCGACTTGCCAAATTCGTTACGGGGATATGCTCTAGATCTGGCATGTACATTACAGACTTAGTTCCATCTAAATCGGTGACTTCTACTCCCACGAGTTGTGGGTGCGAAAGCCTAGTCTAAGACATATTCGGATATGGGGAGTCCGGACATATCTTTGAAGGCGAGATCTTGGTAAGTTGGAACCTCGCATGCATATTAGATTGGCTATCCCAGGAGAACGAAGGGTGGATTGTTTTATAGTCCTAGAGATCAAAGGGTGATCGTTAGCACAAACGCCAGATTTCTAGAGGAAGACTATGTGATAAGCCACAAGCCCAAGAGTAAAATTGTTCTGGAGGAGTTAAAAGGGGAAGTCACTTCTTTAGTACCACGATACAAGAGGATATACCACATGTCACTGCACCGCGTGTCACAGAGGATACACAGGTGATACCTCGTCGTAGTGGGAGGGTTGTGAGAAAGCCTAATAGATTCATGTTCTTGGGAGAATCTTCTGATTTGGTCCCTGGCGAACATGAACCTGATCCCTTGACATATGACGAGGCAATCCAAGATAAAGATGCAGTATCTTGCAAAGTGCAATGAATGCTGAGATTGAATCTATGGATTCAAATCAGGTCTGGGAGCTAGTAGAACCACCCGATGGTGTAAAAACCATTGGATGCAAGTGGATCTACAAGAGAAAGAGAGGAATAGATGGTAAGGTTTAGACCTTCAGAGCGAGGCTTGTTGTGAAGGGGTATACTCAAAAAGAGGGTATCGATTATGAGGAGACCTTTTCGCCGGTAGCCATGCTTAAGTCTATCCGGATTCTCTTATGCATAGCAGCTCATATGGATTATGAGGTATGGCAGATGAATGTTAAGACAGCTTTCCTTAATGGAAGTCTTGAGGAAAACATCTATATGAAGCAACCAGAGGGATTCATTGCTAAAGCAAAGAGCATCTTGTATGTAAGCTTAATCGGTCCATTTATGGATTAAAGCAAGCTTCGAGGTCTTGAAACATCCACTTTGATGAGGTAATCCAATCTTATGGATTTATTCAAAGTCCGAATGAGTCTTGTGTATACAAGAGATGTGACGGAAACGTAGTGGTATTTCTTGTGCTATACGTAGATGACATTTTGTTGATTGGCAACAATATCAAGGTGTTATCGGATGTTAGGGTATGGTTGTCCAAACAATTTGATACGATGGACTTGGGAGCGATGGGACACATCCTTGGGATCAAGGTTATAAGGGATCGCAGGAAAAGGATGTTGTGCTTATCCCAACCTTCATACATAGACACGATTATGGAGCATTTTAGCATGCAGAACTCCAAGAAGGGTTTTCTACCTTTCAGGCATGGAGTTCCTTTATCTAAGGAGATGTGTCCTAGATCATCTGAGGAGATAGAGGAGATGAAGGTGGTTCCCTATGCTTCGGCAGTAGGAAGCCTCATGTATGTGATGCTCTGTACGAGACCAGATATCTGCTTTGCCATGGGCATGGTTAGCATATATCAGAGTAATCAAGGATAGGGACATTGGACTGCGGTAAAGCATATATTGAAGTACCTGAGAAGGACTAGAGATTATATGCTGGTTTACCGGGCAGACCAATTACTCCCTGTGGGTTACACGGATTCCAACTTCCAATCTGATAGGGATAACAATAAGTCTACCTCAGGTTTTGTGTTTACTTTAGGAGGTGGAGCCATTGTATGGAGGAGTGTCAAGCAGAAATGTGTGGCGGACACCACCATGGAAGCTGAGTATGTGGCGGCCTCTAAGGCGGCCAAAGAAGTTGTATGGCTAAGGAACTTTCTGATGGACTTGGATGTGATTCCTGGTTTGCCCAGAACTATCACAATTTATTGTGATAATAGTGGTGCAGTTGCAAACTCGAAGGAACCACGAGCCCATAAGGCTAGTAAACAAATAGAATGCAAGTACCACCTGATACGAGAAATCGTAAAGGAGGTAGAAGTTGTTGTCGCCTAGATTGCATCAGAGGATGACCTAGTAGACCCTTTCACTAAGGCCCTTCTAGAGAGAGCTTTGATAGGCATGTGGAGGGAAGGGGAATCAGATGTATGGCAGTATGAGGATAGCATAGTCTTTTAGTATAAGTGGGAGATTGTAGGAATGTATACTGAAAAATCTATCTTTTGTATGAACATCTTTATTTTTGAAATAAGAATCACATGGTCATTATTTGCATATCTATATGTTTATGCATATTGTCTAATACGTTACATTGTAGATAACATGGTGTGTGGTGTCACACGGGAGATCATGTTATCGGTGATGGATGTCGCTTCGGAGGCTCATTGGCTCCCATGTCCCCGGATTAAAATTTTCACTAATGAAAGGATTAATCCGGATAGGATGAGCTTCCTTAGTAACACCATTTCGTCATCGTGCTAACAACTTGAGTGGTCGCTCGAACAAACTAGTTGTTCAAGCAACTCTACTCTTCTAGTTGATTAGCCGCGGAAGAGACGACGGACGGATCACCGATTTTTGTGTTTGTCTTCGGGGTCCATGATTATACAATATATATTCATACACACACATGCATAATCAAAACAAATAAGAACATGCTCAGATGTGTACATAAAGTTAAAATAACTTTATACCTCATGATCTTCTACCATATGTCCTATCCTTCTCGTGGACGACGTGTGGACGAAGATCCTCCACGAGTAGAAGCCTTCTAGATCGCTTTCTTCTCTCCCTTGTCCGCTGCGAACAAAGAGAAGAAACCACAAATACCTTTCCTATCTAGAACCGGCCACCAAGCTAGGAAGTTTGATGCAACCGCCGGCCAAGGAATGAATGGATGAAGCGCCGGCCACCAATACAATGGGAAACGCCGGCCACCTTGGAGATTGGAGGAAGTTGATCGCCGGCCACCTATGGAAGGTGAACCACCGGCCTAGGACTAAGAGAGAAAGGCTTGAGAGGCTTTGAGAGTGGGCGCCGGCCAAGTATTGAAGGAGGAAGAAGGGCGCCGGCAACTCAACTAGAAGGAAGATGATTGCCGCCCAACACAAACTCCAAACCCTAGCCGCCCAACTTCTTTCCAAACCCTAATCCTAATTTGAAATCACTTGGTTGCCGCCCAACACTAAGCCCTTATTTATAGAATTTAAGAGAAAGTTGGTTAGCCTAAAATATAGGAACTAATCCCTATTTTCTTGCCGCCCAAATAACCCTATCTCCTTTAGGATTTATTGCCGCCCAACACATGGATGAGCCAAACCCTAATTCTAGAATTAGGTTTAAGCCTCCTTTAATCTCCACCGTCGGATCTATGGATTTAATCTCCACCGTCGGATCTATGGATTTAATCTCCACCGTCGGATCTAGGATTTTATCCCAACCATCGGATCTAGGATTTCATCCCAACCGTAGGATCTAGGATTTCATCCCAACCGTCGGATCAAGGATTTCATCCCAACCGTCGGATCAAGGATTTCATCCCAACCGTCGGATCTAGGGATTTAATCCCAACCGTCGATTCTAGGGTTTCATCCTAACCATCGGATCTATGGATTTAATCCAACCGTTGGTTCTAGGGTTTCATCCCAACCATCGGATCTATGGATTTAATCCAACCATTGGTTCTAGGTTTTGTTTTACATTCTTGGATCTAGACTTCACAAGGATTATATTAGGCTACGATAGGGACCATAAGGATGAGTTGGGTCTTGGCCACCCGATGGATCGGAACCACACAAACTTGATCCATCAATGATGTTCCATTCCACTAGAGGATCATCATTGAACTACCTCACCAACCCCCATAAATTAATATGGGCTCCATATATTATTTGTACATTAATCTCCCCGTGTTTAAGATATCGAATGTCCATCAATTAATTGATTTACTGACCATCAATTAATTAACATCTAATTCCTCGAGTAGTACCACTCAACCTTATCATCATGTTGACTAAGTCAACCAGCTGGGTTTACATGATGAACCTTATGAGCTCCTCAAGGGGACATCATCAACCTAATATATAGGACACGGTTTCCTCCTATAATCAACGGCACACCATGTAAATAATATTATTTCCCAACTTACCGGGCATATTGATTTAATCCATCTAAATCTCACCCAGTGGTAAATCAAAGAAATAAATACTAAGTGCATGTGCCCGTTATTATATCGGGATTAAGAGCATGTACAACATAATATCCGAGGTCCGATTCAATTATGTAGTCAGTACTAAATTGAATCACCTCTATGTCGGTCCTACTCAATACACCTAAGTGTACTAGTGTAACTCTATGTTCAAGATAAAACAATACCAAGCTACACTACAACCATGTCAATGGTTTGTCCAAAACCATCTTGGTTGTGAGCCTCTACTTATATTTTACAAGGGACTGATAACATGATCTTCTGTGCCACACCAAGCACCATGTTATCTACAATGTAAAATATTAGACAATATGAACACACATATAATAAATATATAAAGTGCAAACAATGATCATGTGATTCTTATTTCAAAATAAAATGTTCATACAAAAAGAGCTAGGCTTTCAGTATACATTCTAACAATCTCCCACTTATACTAAAAGACTAAGCTGTCATACATCTGATCCCCATGTCCTCCACATGCCTATCAAACGCTTTCGCTGGAAGGGCCTTAGTGAATGGATCCGCCAGGTTATCCTCTGATGCAATCTTGGCGACAACAACTTCTCCTCGCTTTATGATCTCTCGTATGAGGTGGTACTTGCGCTCTATGTGTTTACTCGCCTTATGGGCTCGTGGTTCCTTCGAGTTTGCAACTGCACCACTGTTATCACAATAAATTGTGATAGTTCTGGGCAAACCAGGAATCACATCCAAGTCCATCAAGAAGTTCCTGAGCCATACAGCTTCCTTGGCTGCCTCAGAGGCTGCCACATACTCAGCTTCCATGGTAGAGTCCGCCACGCATTTCTGCTTGACACTCCTCCATACTATGGCTCCACCTCCAAAAGTAAACACAAACCCCGAGGTAGACTTACTCTTGTCCCTATCTGATTGGAAATCCGAATCCGTGTAACCCACAGGGACTAATTGATCTGCCCGGTAAACCAGCATATAATCCCTAGTCCTTCTCAGGTACTTCAATATATGCTTTACTACAGTCCAATGTCCCTGTCCAGGATTACTCTGATATCTGCTAACCATGCCCACGGCAAAGCAGATATTCGGTCTCGTACATAGCATAGCATACATAAGGCTTCCTACTGCCGAAGCATAAGGAACCGCCTTCATGTCCTCTATCTCCTTTGATGTTTTGGGACACATCTCTTTAGATAAAGGAACTCCATGCCTAAAAGGTAGAAAACCTTTCTTGGAGTTCTGCATGCTAAAACGAGCAAGGATAGTGTCAATATATGAAGCTTGAGACAAGCACAACATCCTTTTCTTACGATCCCTTGTAACTTTGATCCCAAGGATGTGTCCTACTTCTCCCAAGTCCTTCATGTCAAACTATTTTGACAACCATACCCTTACGTCCGATAACACTTTGATATTGTTGCCAACTAACAAAATGTCATCTACGTATAGTACAAGAAACACCACTACGTTTCCGTCACATCTCTTGTATACACAAGGCTCATCCGGACTTTGAATAAATCCATATGACTGGATTACCTCATCAAAGCGGATGTTCCAAGATCTAGAAGCTTGCTTCAATCCATAAATGGACCGATTAAGCTTACATACAAGATGCTCTTTGCCTTTAGCAATGAATCCCTCTGGTTGTCGCATATAGATGTTCTCATCAAGACTTCCGTTAAGGAAAGCTGTCTTGACATCCATCTGCCAAATCTCATAATCCATATGAGCAGCTATAGATAAGAGAATCCGGATAGACATTAGCATAGCTACCGGCGAAAAGGTCTCCTCATAATCGATACCCTCTTTCTGAGTATACCCTTTCGCAACAAGCCTAGCTTTGAAGGTCTCAACCTTCCCGTCTACTCCTCTCTTTCTCTTGTAGATCCACTTGCATCCAATGGTTTTTACACCATCGGGTGGCTCTACTAGCTCCCAGACCTGATTAGAATCCATAGATTCTATCTCTGAATTCATCGCTCTTTGCCAAGATACTGCATCTCTATCTTGGATTGCCTCGTCATATGTCCAGGGATCAGGTTCATGTTCACCAGGGACTAAGTCCGAAGACTCTCCCAAAAACATGAATCTGTCAGGTTGTCTAACAACCCTCCCACTATGACGAGGTGCCTCCTGTGTATGCTCTGTGACACGCGGTGTAGTGACTTGTGGTGTCTCCTCTTGTACCGGTGGTACTGAAGTCGGGACTTCCCCTGTCATCTCCTCAAGAACAATCCTACTCGTGGGCTTGTGGTTCATCACATAGTCCTCCTCTAGAAATCTGGCATTCGTACTCACGATCACCTTCTGATCTCTAGGACTATAGAATAAACCACCCTTCGTTCCCTTAGGGTAACCAACAAACAACAAGCGCCACTTGCAAGATTCCAACTTACCATCTCCCTTCAAAGACATGTGGACTACCCCCAAATCGAATATGTCTTAGACTAGGCTTTCGCCCACCCACAACTCGTGGGAGTAGAGGGTCGACTTAGATGGAACCAAGTTCGTAATGTGTCTGTCGTTTCCAGAGCAAACCCCCAGAACGAATCAGGTAACTCAGAATAACTCATCATAGATCTGACCATCTCCATAAGAGTCCTATTCCTTCGCTCCGCCACACCATTCTGCTGGGGTGTGTCAGGTGCAGACAATTGGGATTGAATCCCAGCCTCTGATAAGTAACTCCTAAACTCTCCCAAGAGGTACTCGCCACCACGATCAGATCGTAATGTCTTGATACTTTTACCTTGACGGTTCTCCACATCAGCCTTGAATTCTTTGAACCTGTCAAAGCATTCAGACTTGCGGCGCATCAAGTAAATGTATCCATATCTTGAATAATCGTCTATAAAAGAGACGAAATATTCAAAACCACCTCTTGCCTGGATAGACATAGGACCGAACAAATCAGAATGAATCAGTTCTAACACATCTTTGGCTCTATACCCCTTGGCCTTAAAAGGCCTCTTGGTCATTTTACCTTTCAAGCAAGATTCGCAGGTTGGGAGATCCTCCACCACTAATGAACCTAAAGGTCCATCAGCTATCAACCTTTGAATTCTACTTAAGTTAATATGACCAAGCCTTAGATGCCAGAGATATGTTTGGTTCATTTGCGAAGGTTCTTTTCTCTTATTAGATTTAGAAGATGAGATATTTATTTCTATTTGCATCGTGGGAGTTTTTGGTTCAAGAGTATATAAATTGCCAACCAATGTACCAGAACAGATAATCTCCCTATTCCTTTTTATAACAACTCTGTCATTAAAAGAAATAGAATACCCATCCAAAAACAATTTAGAAACTGAAATTAAATTCTTTCTAAAAGTAGGTACATAAAGACAATTTCTTAAAACCAAAACTTTATTCCTATCAAAAGATAAATAAACGTCTCCCACTGCAATAGCCGCCACCTTTGAAGCATTGCCCATGTAGACGGTAACCTCTCCCTCAGCTAGTCGTCGGGTTTCCTGGAACCCCTGCAAAGTATTGCAGACATGATCAGTGGCTCCTGTATCTACACACCAGGTACTGGTAGATAACACCGCTAAACATGTTTCAACAACTAAACAAGAAGATATACCTTTGTTCTTTCGGCGAGGACAGTCCGCCTTCCAATGTCCAGTCTGCTTGCAAGTGAAGCACTTGCCTTTCGGCTTCTTCACTCCTGCCTGAGGTCCCACTGCCACCTTCTTCGCTCCACCTTGCTTCTTCTTCTTCTTACCTTTCGGTTTAGAGGAAGAAACCTTCTGAGCGACCATGGCTTGAGAACTCTCGTGAAAAAGCCCTCTCTGCAGGAGTTACTCGGAAGCTCGCCAATGAATACAACCTCTTGTTCATGTTGTAGTTGGCGAATCGCTCAAAACTCCTAGGCAGAGACTGGAGAATGATATCGACCTGGGTTTCCCCATCGATCTCAGCTCCGAGGACTTCCATCTCATTAAGATGAGCCATCATCTTGAGAACATGATCCCTAATGGGTGTTCCCTCGACCATGGTGGTCGTCATCAAGTTTCTCATTGCCTCTTGCCTAGCCGCCCTACTCTGATGTCCGAAAAGTTCCTTGAGATTGAACATCATGTCATAAGCAGTGGCTATGGCCTGATGCTGATGTTGCAGCACATTTGACATAGATGCCAAAATGTAACACCGCGCCATCTCATCTGCCTTAACCCACTTCTTATAATGTTCTTTCTCCTTTTCATCAGAGTCATCGGTGGGCTTAGGAGGACAGACCTCGAAGAGTACAAATTTGTACTCTTCCGCAGTTAAGACAATATCCAGGTTTCTTTTCCAATCAATGTAGTTAGGACCAGTAAGTTTGTTTTCTTTTAAAATCACAGCAAGTGGGTTGAAGCCATTTGAAAATCCTAAAAATCACAATGATAAAAAAAATATCAGATTTCAAATAATATTGATTCCTCAGAACAATAAAATCCCGAAATCAACCAACACCTCAAAACACCGAGAATATCGCATGCCACGATAGTGTGGACGTATACAAATTCTACATTTGTAAGAGGAGGTTTTAACCATTACTTTTATTATCTTGTCAACCTTACTTTTTGACAAATAAAATTAATAGTTGGTTCCTCTTTAGCCCTACAAATAAAAGCAGTGACTCCGATGGGGAGGATACTTTTTATTTGCATCTAATTGTGCACCATTACACGATACTAAGGGAATTATTTCGGATTATGTGCCTTACCGATGGGGAAGTACACACGCTCCTAAATAATTTCCTATAACCATTATTTGACCTAGTGATCCGCAAACAAACCCATCCGATGGGGAGGAAGGCACTCAGAGCCAACGCGCAAGTTTGTTGCATCACACGTCAAATTGTAATGGAGGCCGCGGGAATTAATTAAAATGTCCCTCTCCCACTTAGTAAATTGAAATCGAGGAATTTTAAAACAAAACACAACATGCATATAAAACAAATAAGCAATAAATATGGAAAAATCAGAATTTTTCCAACTATTATGGCATTGTCCTCCAATATGCATCCCGTCGTGTCGCCACCTCGTCCGCTCCATCTTTTCCCGTGCGCAAGTCACCAAAGAGTTCCGAGCCGAGATAAATCATATTAATTTACATCCATCGATCCTATACTCCACGAAGGAGTGTACAAATAATCTAGATTGAAAGTAAACTAAAATGAGCGGCTAAACAATGTCGTATTTAATTACAAAAATTAAATACTAATCTAGCCTCGTCAACCCCGAGGATTCAAATAATAAATTTTTACACACATCCATTCACATACACACACATGGCCATAATAGTCGGATCTTATGCCTGCAACCAAAGAGTTAAACTATGCACATCCTACTATTATCTGGCACATATAATATATGAAAAATGCATAAAAACAATAACCGAATCCTAAACACACAAAACCGGAAACCGTGGCTCTGATACCAGTTGAAGGATGTCGCTTCGGAGGCTCATTGACTCCCATGTCCCCGGATTAAAATTTTCACTAATGAAAGGATTAATCCGGATAGGATGAGCTTCCTTAGTAACACCATTTCGTCGTCGTGCTAACAACTTGAGTGGTCGCTCGAACAAACTAGTTGTTCAAGCAACTCTACTCTTCTAGTTGATTAGCCGCGGAAGAGACGACGGACGGATCGCTGGTTTTTGTGTTTGTCTTCGGGGTCCATGATTATACAATATATATTCATACACACACATGCATAATCAAAACAAATAAGAACATGCTCAGATCTGTACATAAAGTTAAAATAACTTTATACCTCACGATCTTCTACTGTATGTCCTATCCTTCTCGTGGACGACGTGTGGACGAAGATCCTCCACGAGTAGAAGCCTTCTAGATCGCTTTCTTCTCTCCCTTGTCCGCTGCAAACAAAGAGAAGAAACCACAAATACCTTTCCTATCTAGAACCGGCCACCAAGCTAGGATGTTTAATGCAACCGCCGGCCAAGGAATGAATGGATGAAGCGCCAGCCACCAATACAATGGGAACCGCCGGCCACCTTGGAGATTGGAGGAAGTTGATCGCCGGCCACCTATGGAAGGTGAACCACCGGCCTAGGACTAAGAGAGAATGGCTTGAGAGGCTTTGAGAGTGGGCGCCGGCCAAGTATTGAAGGAGGAAGAAGGGCGCCGGCAACTCAACTAGAAGGAAGATGATTGCCGCCCAACACAAACTCCAAACCCTAGCCGCCCAACTTCTTTCCAAACCCTAATCCTAATTTGAAATCACTTGGTTGCTGCCCAACCCTAGGCCCTTATTTATAGAATTTAGGAGAAAGTTGGTTAGCCTAAAATATAGGAACTAATCCCTATTTTCTTGCCGCCCAAATAACCCTATCTCCTTTAGGATTTGTTGCCGCCCAACACATGGATGAGCCAAACCCTAATTCTAGAATTAGGCTTAAGCCTCCTTTAATCTCCACCGTCGGATCTATGGATTTAATCTCCACCGTCGGATCTATGGATTTAATCTCCACCGTCAGATCTAGGATTTTATCCCAACCGTCGGATCTAGGATTTCATCCAAACCGTAGGATCTAGGATTTCATCCCAACCGTCAGATCAAGGATTTCATCCCAATCGTCGGATCAAGGATTTCATCCCAACCGTCGGATCTAGGGATTTAATCCCAACCGTCGATTCTAGGGTTTCATCCTAACCATCGGATCTATGGATTTAATCCAACCGTTGGTTCTAGGGTTTCATCCCAACCATCGGATCTATGGATTTAATCCAACCGTTGGTTCTAGGTTTTGTTTTACATTCTTGGATCTAGACTTTACAAGGATTATATTAGGCTACGATAGGGACCATAAGGAGGAGTTGGGTCTTGGCCACCCGATGGATCGGAACCACACAAACTTGATCCATCAATGATGTTCCATTCCACTAGAGGATCATCATTGAACTACCTCACCAACCCCCATAAATTAATATGGGCTCCATATATTATTTGTACATTAATCTCCCCGTGTTTAAGATATCGAATGTCCGTCAATTAATTGATTTACTGACCATCAATTAATTAACATCTAATTCCTTGAGTAGTACCACTCAACCTTATCCTCATGTTGACTAAGTCAACCAGCTGGGTTTACATGATGAACCTTATGAGCTCCTCAAGGGGACATCATCAACCTAATATATAGGATACGGTTTCCTCCTATAATCAACGACACACCATGTAAATAATATTATTTCCCAACTTACCGGGCATATTGATTTAATCCATCTAAATCTCACCCACTGGTAAATCAAAGAAATAAATACTAAGTGCATGTGCCCATTATTATATCGGGATTAAGAGCATGTACAACATAATATCCGAGGTCCGATTCAATTATGTAGTCAGTACTAAATTGAATCACCTCTATGTCGGTCCTACTCAATACACCTAAGTGTACTAGTATAACTCTATGTTCAAGATAAAACAATACCAAGCTACACTACAACCATGCCAATGGTTTGTCCAAAACCATCTTGGTTGTGAGCCTCTACTTATATTTTACAAGGGACTGATAACATGATCTTCTGTGCCACACCAAGCACCATGTTATCTACAATGTAAAATATTAGACAATATGCACACACATATAATAAATATATAAAGTGCAAACAATGATCATGTGATTCTTATTTCAAAATAAAATGTTCATACAAAAAGAGCTAGGCTTTCAGTATACATTCTAACAATCGGCTCCTTGTAAAGTATAAGTAAAGGCTCACAACCGAGATGGCTTTAGACAAACCATCGGAATGGTTGTAGTGTGATTTGGTATTGGTTTGTCTTGACCATAGAATCACACTAGTGCACTTTGTGTGTATTGAGCAGGACTGACTCAGAGGTGATTCGATTTATTGCTGACTACATAATAAAATCGGACCTTAGATATTATTTAGTACATGCTCTTAATCCCGATATAATAATGGGCAGATATACTTAGTACTCATCTCTTTGATTTACCAATGGGTGAGATTTATAGATTAAATCGATAGGCTCGATAAGTTGAGAGATGATATTATTTATATGGTGTGCCGTTGATTATAGGAGGAAATCGTGCCCTATATATTAGGATGATGATATCCCCTTGAGGAGCTCATAAGGTTCATCATGTAAACCCTGCAGGTGGACTTGGTCCGGCATGATGAAAAGGTTGAGTGGTACTACTCAAGGAGTTAGATGTTGATTAATTAATTGTCAATAAATTAATTAATCGACGGGCATTCGAGATCTTAAATACGGGGAGAAAATGTACAAATAATATATGGAGCCCATATTATCATATGGGGGTTGGTGAGGTAGATCAATGATGATCCTTTTGTGGATTGGATCATCATTAGTGGATCGGACTTTATGTGGGCTTGATCCATGGGTGGCTAAGATCCAACTCCTCCTCATGGTCCCTAATGTAGCCTATTAACACCTCATGAAGCTTAGATTCAAAGGATAGAAACAAATCTCTAGGTCCATATGTAGAGATTAAATATCTAGATCCGACGGTTGAGATTAAATCTCTAGATCCGATGGTTGAGATTAAATCCCAAGAACCAATGGTGGAGATTAATCCAAGGCATAAACCCAACCCTATAAATAAGGCTTATTGGCTTGGACGACAACTAATGCATGAGGGGATTAGGGTTTGTCCCTTTGGCGGAAACCAATCCTAATTAGATTAGGATTGGGAGTGAATGCTAGGGTTAGGGTTTTGGGGATTAGAGTGGGCGGCAACTCAAGGAGGTGTTCCTTCTTCTTCCAAAGGTTGGCCGGCCCTTATTCTTCTCCTCTCTACCTTGGCATGAGCTCATCCTATTCTTCTTCCCCTCTTCCATGGTCGGCAATAAGGAAAGCTAGGATTAGGGTTTGGAAGCTTAGGGTTTAGGGGACTTGGGTGGCACCAAATAAGGAAGTAGTTTGGTTTCTTCTACCTATCCTTTGGTGGCCGGCGCCCACAACCCTATCCCAGCCCTTGGACGGCATCCAAAGGCCCCTTCTCCTTCTCCTTAGGTGGTGTAAACAAGATATAGGGTTTTCCCTTGGTGTCTTGGCCGGTTTCCACCATTATCTCCTTCTCCTTGTTGGCCGGCGGCAAGCATTTCTTTTATTGCTTGTTGGTTGGCTATAGGAAGGAGATGAGCCTTGTTTCTAGTCTTCCTCTTGCTTTAGAAGAGCAAGGAAGGAAGATTTGTGATCTAGGAGCTTCGACTTTTGGTAGAGCGTCGCCCACACGACGTCCGAAAGGAGGAAGGACATACATTAGAAGATCGAGAGGTATATCGATTCTATAATTTTTATATGTTACATGTTTGTATTTGTTTTTCATTTATGAGCATGATATAAATTTGTATATGGCTAAATAATACTTGGATCCCGAGCATAAACACAAAAATTGGTGATTCGGACATCATCTATTCCGCGGCTACTCGTAGAATAGAGGATGGTCGCTTGAACAACTAGTTTGTTCAAGTGACCTCTCTAAACGAATAGCACAACGATGACTTGGTTGGTTGGGCAATCCCTTATGTCTAGGATTAAATTTTTTTAATCCGAGGACATTGAAGGGATCGCCATGATCAAACAACCGAGGTGAAGTGGGAAGCGAAGCTTCCCCTCACCGACTCGATAAGCTAAAACCATTAAATTGGTGTGAGAGCTTCCGCGGCAAACCCCCTTCAGTACGTCCTGGAGCAGCCCATTCTGGAGGCAACTCCTGCCACTGCCTCGCGAGCTGACAAAGATTCTTACAAGAACCATCAAGATGATGCATTAGATGTGTCATATCTAATGCTCGCGACCATGTACTCTGAGCTTTAGAAACAACACGAGTTCATGAATGCTTATGATATGGTTGAACATCTTCGTCAACTATATCAAGGACAAGCAAGGCATGAGAGATATGAAGTCTCTAAGGCATTGTTTGGTTCCAAAATGCAAGATGGGACTCCCATAGCACCATATGTACTCAAGATGATTGGGTACGTAGAAAACCTACAAAGGCTGGGATTCCCACTTGGCCAAGAGCTGGCCACTAACCTAATCATGCAATCTTTGCCACAAGCCTACTGTCATGAATTACAACATGAATGAAATTGATAAGCCACTGCCTGAGATGCTCAGCATGTTGAGAACTGCTGAGCTCAACCTTAAGAAGGGAAAATCTGACTCCATTATGATGGTGCAAAAGAAGAAAGGCAAGGGCAAGCCTAAAGGTAAGGGAAAGTCCCAAGCCAAGGGAAAAGGCAAGGAACTGAAACCCAAAGGAGGGGTGGCCAAGGAAGGGGTTTGCTTCCACTGCAAGGAAGCTGGACACTGGAAGCATAACTACAAGGCATACCTGGAAGATCTTAAGAAGAAGAGAAGTGAGACTTCTACTTTAGGTATAAATGTTATAGAAGTCACTCTATCTATTTCTTCATCATGGGTATTAGATACCGGATGTCCATCTCACATTTGTACCAATGTGCTGGCGCTGAGAAATAGCAGGGCATTGACAAAGGGCGAGGTGGACCTACAAGTAGGCAATGGAGCAAGGGTTGCTGTTGTTGCTGTAGGAACTTATGATCTATCTCTGCCCTCTGGGCTTGTACTAGAATTAGATGAATGTTGTTATGTGCCTACCTTAACTAAGAACATAATTTCGTTTTCTTGTTTGAACAAGAAAGGATTTACATTTATAATAAAGAACAAATGTTGTTCAGTTTATTTAAATGATATGTTCTATTGTAGTGCACCTCTAATGAACGGACTCTACATTCTAGACTTAGAGAGCCCTATCTATAACATAAGTACCAAAAGGTTCAAGTCAAATGAGTTGAACCAAACCTATCTCTGGCATTGTCGGTTAGGTCACATAAACGAGAGTCACTTATCTCAGCTCCATAAGGATGGGCTGCTAGACTCATTTGATTTTGAATCATATGAGACATGTGAGTCTTGCCTTTTAGGCAAGATGACCAAGACTCCTTTTAGTGGACACAGCGAAAGAGAAACAAACTTGTTAGGACTTATACATAGTGATGTATGTGACCCTTTCAATGTTGCTGCTAGAGGTGGTTACAAGTACTTCATTATATTTACTGATGACTTCAGTAGATATGGTTGTGTATCTTATGACACATAAATCAGAATCCTTTGAAAAGTTCAAAGAATTCAAGAATAAAGTACAAAACCAACTTAGCAAGAGTATTAAGATACTTCGATCGGATCGAGGTGGTGAATACCTTAGCCATGAGTTTCGTGACTATCTAGCTGAGTGTGGGATTCTATCCCAACTCACTCCTCCTGGAACACCACAGTGGAATGGTGTATCCGAAAGGAGGAATCGTACCCTATTAGATATGGTACGATCTATGATGAGTCACACACATCTTCCTATATCCTTTTGGGGATATGCTCTAGACACAGCAGCCTTTACCCTTAATCGTGTACCATCCAAGGCTGTGATAAAGACACCATATACGATATGGACAAGGAGAAATCCCAAGATATCTTTCATGAGGATTTGGGGTTGTGAGGCTTACGTTCGACGTCAAGTCTCAGACAAACTGGGACCCAAATCCAATAGGTGCTATTTTGTTGGATATCCCAAGGATACAAAGGGATATTACTTCTACATTCCCAGTCAGCACAAAGTGTTTGTGGAAAAGACTGGCGTTTTTCTAGAAACGGATTTTGTTTCTAGAAAAAGTAGTGGGAGTACGTTTGATCTTGAAGAAATTCAAGATAAGGACCATAGCACTGAGGCCTTGATGGAGGTTGAATAGGAACCACAAAGTATTGTGGGTGATGAGATTGTTGCACAAAGAGTTGTGGAACAACCACCTATTCATGTAGACCTACCTCTTCGCAGGTCTGATAGGGTACGTCGTCAGCTTGAGAGATTCTCATTTCTCTTGTCTGACCATGATGACATTATGCTCACTGAGAATGAGCCTACCTTCTATCAGGAAGTTGTGATGAGCCCAGATTATGAGAAATGGCTAGAGGCCATGAGATCCGAGATGGAATCCATGTACACCAACCAAGTATGGACTTTGGTTAATCCACCTGAAGGGGTCAAACCCATTGGGTGTAAGTGGGTCTTTAGGCGAAAGACTGACATGGATGGACTTACGCATACCTATAAGGGCCGATTGATGGCTAAAGGTTTCAAGCAAATTCATGGTATTGACTATGATGAAACCTTTTCTCCAGTAGCGATGTTTAAGTCCATTCGGATCTTGCTTGCTATTGCAGCATACCACGATTATGAGATCTTGCAGATGGATGTCAAAATCGCATTTCTGAATGGAAACTTACTCGAGGATGTGTACATGACACAACCTAAGGGTTCTGAAGATCCACAGTATACTGGGAAAGTATGCAAGCTACAAAGGTCCATTTATGGGCTAAAGCATGCCTCTCGGAGCTGGAATCTTCGATTCGATGATGTGATCAAACAGTTTGGTTTCATCAAGAATGAAGATGAACCCTGTGTCTACAAGAGGGTTAATGGGAGCACAGTTGACTTCCTTGTATTATATGTGGATGACATACTACTTATTGAGAATGACTTCCTTTCGCTACAGTCTGTGAAGACTTGGCTGGGGACGTGCTTCTCAATGAAGGACTTAGGTGAAGCAGCCTGTATTCTAGGCATCAAGATCTATAGGGATAGATCTAAGAGATTGCTTGGCCTAAGTCAGAGTACTTACATTGACACGGTATTACTACGGTTTGCCATGCAGAATTCCAAGAAGGGACTTCTACCAATGTCACATGGTGTGAGTCTTTCGAAGAATCAAAGTCCCTCTTCTAGAGAGGAGAGAGACCGCATGGATAAGATCCCTTACGTATCTGCTATAGGATCTATCATGTACGCCATGTTGTGTACTCGTCTTGATGTCTCGTATGCTTTGAGCATGACGAGTAGATACCAGTCAGATCCAGGTGAGCGTCACTGGATAGAAGTCAAGAATATTCTTAAGTACTTGAGAAGGACTAAAGAATATTTCTTGATATTTGGAGGCAATGAAGAGCTAGTTGTAAAGGGTTACAGCGATGCCAGCTTCCAAACAGACCAGGATGATTATATATCGTAGTCAGGGTTTGTGTTTTGCTTGAATGGTGGCACTGTGAGCTGGAAGAGTTCCAAGCAGGACACAGTTGCTGATTCTACAATAGAGGCCGAATATATCGGTGCTTCCATCTCATTCGAGAGATTATCGATATAGGAGATGTGAAGATTTGCAGAGTACCCACAGAGGCTAACATCGCAGATCCCTTGACCAAGGCTTTGGCACAGAAAAAGCATGATGGTCATACTAGGTATTAGATACTACGGTGATTGGCACTAGTGCTAGTGGGAGATTGTTAGTGAAAGCCCTAGAGCAAATCATGAGATGATTGTTGTATGGACTTTAATGTATTATATTCCTATTTACAAAGGCATGGTTATTATATTTACTTGTATTGGTGTCAAATAACTAAATATAATAATGTCCTTGAGTAGTAGGTTTTTATCTATAACAATCGATTGGTTGAATCGATAATGAGATGATATAGAGAACACTACTCTTAATCATTCCTAGTCAAGTATTAACATTCAGGGACAATGTTAATGCGTAGAGACTAGCATGTAGGTCAACGCGATGACTTGATCTCACAAGTCATGGATATGAGATATCAAGTTGACACATGGGTATACATTAGAGAATGTATATTGAATGACCCACCATGAGAAAGTATCATGGATCGTTATATGAGTGTTATATACTTTCTCATGTGGCTATTAGTATGACTATTAGTCCTTAGACCTGAAGTCACCATGGTTCCCTACATAAGGAGTTGCATACTTTGCCTTTGTCAAACGTCACCCGTAAATGGGTGGACTATAAAGGCGATTACTGGGTATGTAACAAATTATGCGGATGGATGTGAGTGATGTAGATGGGATCTATCCCTCCTATATGACAGGGGTGAAATCGATATTCTTGATAGAGTGAGACCACGAAGTGCATGGCCATGCCCAAATGAGTCAATATGAGATATTGAGCTCATTTGATTAGAGTGAGTCTACTTGGAGTTTAAGATATAGATTGTACCGAGGATGACACAGTCTATGCCTCAATTGGTCAATCTAGATGTCAAGGATAGAGGGACATTGTCACATATTGTGAGAGTCACAATTAGTAGTCACAAAGGTGATGTTGGAGCTCAACATTCTTGTAACTTGGGTAGCAATGATGTGTTGCTAGATACAGCTCATTGCTTATGTTCCTAAATCAGTTTAGGGACATTGCCAATGTTATAAGAACCTATAGGGTCACACACAAAGGGCAATTAGATGATGATTAAGTTCATATGATGGACCATGAGGATTAGATTCATGTGGTGAACCAAATTGGATTAAGAGTAATCCAAATTAGACTAATTGAGTTAGAATCAAGTTGATTCA
The DNA here is from genome assembly GCA_025175895.1 of Wurfbainia villosa. Taxonomy (NCBI): domain Eukaryota; kingdom Viridiplantae; phylum Streptophyta; class Magnoliopsida; order Zingiberales; family Zingiberaceae; genus Wurfbainia; species Wurfbainia villosa. Next base: position 26,518,609 of record CM045992.1, on the reverse strand, counting down.
AGTGTTGAATGAGTCTAATTTAGATTTGATTCATTTAGTCAATTTAAATTAATGAATAGAGATTCATTAAATCAAATTGACTTGAATCAAGTGGTTGGATTTGATCAACCATGAGAGATAAGACGTCAAGTTTGACTTGACTTGAGAGGAAAGATGAAAGGTCAAGTTTGACTTGACCAAATGCCATGTCATGATGATGACTTGGCATTGCCGGCCAATGATGATGCTCCACATCATCATTAACTTTTCAAGTGGTGCCACCTCATAAGGGAGACCAAGAGACATTGGCTCTTGGAGTTACATGCATGCATGTAACCCCCCCCTCCATGAAGTGGTCGGCCACTTATTCCATTTAATGGAATTGATTTTGTGAGTTACTCCAACTTCATCTTCTTCCTCCTTGGATCATCTTCTTCCTTGGCTCTCTTCCTCTCTTTCTCTCCCAAACCTCCATTGTCGAGACCTTCAAGGAGTGCTAGCACACTCAAGATTGTCTTTGCTCCACCTATTGCTTGTGTGGATACCAATAGAGGAGTGTGCACTTGACACTCTCGAGTTCTGACAATCCATTTGGATGAGCGGGATAAGCGAAGGGCATCGCTTCAAGGGTAACTTCTTATCATGTAGATCTAGAGTAGATCTAAAGATATTAAACATATACATGTTAGTTTTATTTTTATACTTCGCACGGATCCGTGGCCGGGGCTTCCGAGGTTTCCGCAACGCAAAAAGAGGTTTTTGCGGCTCGGAAATCCCAACAAAATGCCATGTCATGATGATGACTTGGCATTGCCGGCCAATGATGATGCTCCACATCATCATTGACTTATCAAGTAGTTCCACATCATAAGGGAGACCAAGAGACATTGGCTCTTGGAGTTACATGCATGCATGTTTACCCCCCCCCCCCCACCATGAAGTGGCCGGCCACTTATTCCATTAGATGGAATTGATTTTGTGAGTTACTTCAACTTCATCTTCCTCCTTGGATCATCCTCTCAAGCTCCCTCTCCTCCTTGGCTGAACCATCCATAGGGTGCTAGCACACTCAAGGGTGTGTTTTCTCCATCTATTGCTTGTGTGGATACCAATAGAGGAGTGTACACTTGACACTCTAGAGTTCCGGCAAGCTATTTGGATGAGCGCGATTTGCGAAGGGCGTCGCATCGAGGGTAACTTCTTATCATGTAGATCTAGAGTAGATCTAAAGGTATTAAACACATACATGTTTGTTTTATTTTTTTTAAACTTCGCACGGATCCGTGGTCGGGGCTTTCGAGGTTTTCGCAACGCAAAAAGCGGTTTTTGCGGCTCGGAAAATCCATTGGATCTTAGAGTTACATGCATGCATGTAACCCCCTCCTCCATGAAGTGGCCGGCCACTTATTCCATTAGATGGAACTGATTTTGTGAGTTACTTCAACTTCATCTTCCTCCTTGGATCATCCTCTCAAGATCCCTCTCCTCCTTGGCTGGACCATCCATAGGGTGCTAGCACACTCAAGGGTGTGTTTTCTCCACCTATTACTTATGTGGATACCAATAGAGGAGTGTACACTTGACACTCTGGAGTTCCGGCAAGCTATTTGGACGAGCGAGATTTGCGAAGGGCGTCGCATCGAGGGTAACTTCTTATCATGTACACCTAGAGTAGATCTAAAGGTATTAAATACATACATGTTAGTTTTATTTTTTTTATACTTCGCACGGATCCGTGGCTGGGGCTTCCAAGGATTCCGCAATGCAAAAAGCGGTTTTTGCTGCTCGGAAAACCCAACATTATTTGCATCTAAGTGTTTACTATTACCCGATACTAAGGCAATTACCTCCGATTATGTGCCTTCCGATGGGGAAGTACACAAGCTCCTAAATAATTCCCTATAACCATATTTGACCTAGTGATCCGCAAAACAAACTCATCCAATATGGAGGAAGGCACTCAGAGCCAATGCGCAAGTTTGTTCGCATCACATGTCAAATTGTAATGGAGGCCGCGGGAATTAAAAAAAAATATCCCTCTCCCACTTAGTAATTTAAAATTGAGGAATTTTCACACAACATGCATATCAAACAATAAGCAATAAACATGAAAAAAAATTCCAACTATTATGGCTTTTGTTTTCCAATATGCTTCCCGTTGTGTCGCCACCTCATCCGCTCCTCCCTTTACCATGCACAATCCACAAGGAGATCTGAGCCGAGATAAATCATTTTAATTTACATTCATCGATCCTATACTCCACGAAGGAGTGTACAACATATCTAGATTGAATAGTAAATTAAAATGAGCGACTAAATAGTGTCATATTTAATTACAAAAATTAAATACTAATTAGCCTCGTCAACCACGAGGATTCAAAAATTAGTTACAATCACACACACACAATTACATAGATCCACATAACCATAATAGTTGGATCTTATGCCTGCAAGCAAAAAGTTAGCCTACACACATTCTACTATTATCTGACATATACAATACATGATAAATGCATGAAAGTAACCAAATCCAAACACACAAAACCAGAAACCGTGGCTCTGATACCACTTGAAGGGCGAAGTCGCGTTTCCCACTTTGGTCGCTTGTGCATGGTGATCTTATCTCACATCCCCGGATTAAAATTTTATTTGTTAAAACTAATCCTGATGGAGATGGATTGCCCAAGCAACCGATTCATCATCATGCTATTCGATTTGAGTGGTCGCTTGAACAAACTTGTTGTTCAAGCAACCTAACTCTTTTCCTCGATTACCCATGGAATAGATGATGTACGGATCACCAATTTTTGTGTTTATCATCGGGGTTCATGTCAATCAATAACATGCAAATACAAAAGAACTAGAATCAATATTAAACAAGATTATACCTCTTGATCTTCTATTGTATTCCTATCCTCTTCTTGGACGTCGTGTGGGTGACGATCTTCCAAGAATCGAAGCCTCCTAGACCACGTATCTTCCCTTTCTTGATCGCTCCAAACAAGGGAAGAAAACTCTCCGTTCTTCTCCTTGATTGCGCTGACCACCAAGCACCCTCTTCTCCTTGCTTGTGCCGACCACCACAACTCCAAGAGTTGGTGTCCGCCGGCCCTAGGAGAGGAAGGGAGTCTTGTTGCCGCTAGCCCTAGGAGAGTGAGAGGAAGCACCAACTATAGGAGATGGAGAGGATGAGAGTGGCATCGGGCAAGGAGATGCAAGAGCCAAACCCTAGCACAACTTGTTGCCGCCGACCCTAGGAAGCAAAACCAAAAAACTTCTTGCCACCCAAACCTCTCCAATGCCAACTCCAATTCCTAATCCAACCGTCCTTAGGTTTAGGCTTCATGAGGTATTTATAATAGGCTACAATAGGGACCATGAGGAGGAGTTGGATCTTGGCCACCCAATGGATCCGAACCACATAAAACCTGATCCATTAATGATGATCCATTCCACTAGAGGATCATCATTGATCTACCTCACCAACCCCCATAAATAAATATGGGCTTCATATATTATTTGTACAAAATATCTTTCCGTATTTAAGATATTGAATGTCCATTAATTAATTAAATTACTAACAATTTAATTAATTAATATCTAACTCCATGAGTAGTACCACTCATCCTTATCATTATGTTGGACCAAGTCCACTTGTAGGATTTATATGATGAACTTTATGAGCTCCTCAAGGGGACATCATCATCCTAGTATATCGGACATGGTTTCCTCCTATAATCAATGGCACACCATGTAAATAGTATTATTTACCAACTTACCAGGCCTATCAATTTAATACATAAATCTTGCCCATTGGTAAATCAAAGAAATAAATACTAAGTACATGTGCCAATTATTATATCAGGATTAAGAGCATGTACACCATAATATATGAGGTCTGATTCAATTATATAGTCACTATAAATTGAATCACTTCTAAATCGGTCCTGCTCAATACACACAGTGTACTTGTGTAATTATATGGTCAAGATAAATCAATACCAAATTACACTACAACCATGCCAATGGTTTGTCCAAAACCATCTTGGTTGTGAGCCTCTACTTATACTCTACAAGGAACTAAAAACATGTTCTTCTGTGCGACACCACACACCATGTTATTTGCAATGTAAAGTATCAGACAATATGCATAAATATAAAATGCAAACAATGATCATGTGATTCTTATTTCAAAATGAAGATGTTCATACAAAGGCTAGGCTTTTAGTATACATCCCAACAACTTCTTCTACTTCAGATGTTGAGCATCTCTCAACATTCAATTCTTCATAAGCTTGAGAGGATGAACATTCCTCAAACTCCTCCTTATCTTCTTGGGGCGGTGAGGACTTTTCATAAAGCTTTGCTAGCTTACTCCATAGATCCTTTGCATCCTCAAATTTTCCAATCTTACATAACAAGTCATTAGGAATTACATTAACTAGAGCTTTTTTTACCTTTACATTTATCTCGAAGGCTTGACATTACTCCTCGGTCCATCTCTTCCTCTTGAGGAATCCTCTCTTTGGACCCCTTGGAGGTTTGAACCCATCCAACAAGATGAACCAATTTTCGATGTTCATCATGAGGAAATTCTCTATTCTTTCCTTCCATTGGTCGAAGACCCCAAATTCATAGACTTCGTAAAGAATGGGAGTGTTGATGTGGTCACCTAGTCCATCACTTGGCTCGATCCTTCTACTCCTCTAGCACCTTTGCTCTCTCTGGCGATTAGCCCTTGAAGAGTAGTCTCACTATACCACTTGTAGGTCTTACGAGTGAACTTGCCTCTGATACTAATTGTTGAGACCGATTGGTGCGGTAGGAGGGGGTGAATAGTGATTTCTTGATTTCATGTTCGATCGTGCTCATCTAAAAACTCATTAGTGTACAACAAAATATACAAAAAAAAGCCACAAACAAAGACAAGAACACAATCACAAACATACACGATTTAATGTGGTTTGAAACCCTAGTTCCTACTTTACGGGCAAGCTCTAGAGTGAGCTCTAGTGAAGCACATGACCACTAATAAACTTCTTCTCAGCAACACACTGGAGGTGAATAAACCTCTTACAAGCAAGAGTTTATACAAAAATATAATAACAAGTGTAAAGAATGAAAATGAAATACATGTTATACAAAAATGCTTGAACACTTGATTACTTGCTTATTGATTGCTTTGGATTGCTCTTGAAGATTTGGAATGCAATAGCATTTCCCCTTCAAAGTCACTCGAAAAATGTTGTAAAAATCCTCCATCTCGAGCTCCATTTAAAGCATGTTGCTGGCTGATTTCACTCCCAGGAGTCGACTGCTAAAAGGCACCAATCGACTGGTCCCTTATTCGTTGTCTCATAATGGACTAATCTACGCAGGCTTTCGCCTAAGGATATCCTAGTAGTCGACTTCCCTTACCACCAGTTGACTTCTAAGTCAGTAGTCGACTATCCAGTCAACTACGATACCTTTTGTGCTCCATCCACTTATGACCAGTCAACTGGCCATCCATGGCAGTCGACTGGTATAACACACTAGTCGACTGCCAGAGCTACAGTAGCAGTCGAGCTATAGTCGACTACTTTGCCAGTCGATTAGGTCATAATCCCAATCGACTGCTCGAGTCAAACTAGGCTTTCAAGTATCGTGCACTTGGCCAGTTGATTAGTCCATAACCCCAGTCGACTAGTAAATCTCAAACATAAGGTTTAACCCAAGTATGATCTCTTCATACTTGATCGACCACCCTTAGACTAGACTTAAGTCTTCTAGCCATCTCTATCAACCTTATGTAGGATCGAAGTGAGCGCTAGAGGGGGGGGTGAATAGCGCAAAACCTTTTTCTTCTTTTACGAGTTCGTATCAAAACAAATAAGTGCAGCGGAAAGATAAATGAAACAAAAAGAGACAAGTTTATTTTTTTACTTGGTTCGTAGCCTTCGGCTACTACTCCAAGGCCCTAACGGTCCTAGACCGTGTACGGAGGGTAATTCACTAAAACACTCCTCCTCGTTGGAGGTAGGAGTTTGACGATTACAAAAAAACTTTCGAAGCAAAATGATAGAGAGACAAACCCTCTCTTCTATTAAAAGTAAAATGCAACGATAGAAAACTCTCGAGTAAAATAATTGCAATATTGAAAACAAGGATTATACCAACAACTAAAAAGAAAGAACTTAAGCTAGGGTTGTTGGCAGCACTTCGTTGTCGTAGAGTCGTCGGAGAGTCGCAGCGTTGTGGAAGCTTTTGAGCACTTAGAAATTCATGAAAAACCCTAGGTTTGGCCCTCCTTTTATAGCCTTTAAGCCCCTCAACGAATGGGTCTTCAACCAATCACAAATGGGCACAAAACTCCTTGAAAAATGGTGATAAAGCTTGACTCCTCGAGGCTGATTTTTGACCACCGGTTGAACTGATTTCTTGGCCGGTTGAACTGATGGCTCAGCAGTTGAACTGATTTTTGGCCGGTTGAACTGATGGCTTAGCAGTTGAACTGATTTTTGGCCGGTTGAACTGATTTTTAGACTTTTCGACAATAATAAAGAGTTACCTCAAAATATAAGTGGATTCGACGGCCACTTGCCGTCCGATCTCAACATAGACCTTCCATGGGAAGTCTTGGGTCGGATCGTCGCCTAAGATCATCCCCGTAAAGAGGATTCGACCTCACTTACGCTCGCACACACGAGCTTACCTCGATACTTATGTGTCGCTTTTGCTTCCGGCCTTCCACTCGATTCCTTCGGCTCCCTCCGAAGTAACTCGAGTGTCGCCCGACCACCGCGGCTTCCTCCGGGTGTCGCTAGCCTTCAGCTCCAGCATTGAGACTTTTCTGCACACTTGATTTAGCTCGTGAGATAACAATATAAGCTTAACTTTGTATCGTTTGCTATAATCAAAACTTAGGTTCGACTTAGGTGCCCACTGCACCAACAATCTCCCCCTTTTTGATTTATGGCAAACCCACATACAAAGTTAAGACAAAAATAAGTATGAGATTATGCATGAATGAGTAGGAGTATATAAAAATTCTTTTTCAAGTGCTCCCCCTTGAGGAATCCTCCCCCTTGACCGAGGGTGAGTACTTGAGAAAGGGTTTTAACTCTCCCCCTTGATATTTGCTACTAAGAAAAAGAATTAAGTAACCGAAATTACTTAATATTGGCCATAGTGTTTAAAATAAGTTTTAAGTTAAGAAACCAAATGATTTCTTAACCTTGGCCTTTTGTTAAAAGTTAAATAAGTTTTCAAAACTTAAAGTTAACTTTTGGTTTAATTATGAAGTAAGAGTTAAGTTATCAAAAAAAATTTTGACCCCTTAACTTTTGTCCTTTTTCTCCCCCTTTTGCCGTATATCGAAAAGAGTAAGGGGTGTGTGGAAAAACAAAATAAATGTTAAAGTCCAAGCATGTTCCATATTTTTATTTTTAAAAATAATATACTGAAAATAAGTTCATCGACTCATATTTGGCTTGATTGATATGAAAGATCAACCAGTCCTGGTCAGAGTCGGTTAGTATGTATGATTATACTCCATGGTTCATAGCGATGCACTAGCTCTACATCTGGAACTGTGAGTAAGGTCCTAACATCTCACGCCCATCTACGTGGCTAAGTACACAAACACATTAGTCCTATGTGTTGTGAGATGTATTGGCTCCTTAAATCTATAGGTGCATGATATCTAAGGTATGTCCTATGCTAGTTCCATGAAAAAAAGTAAGAAATAGTAGTAAGAAAATATAATTTGCAAGTTCCTATTCTATTACGCACATGCCCAACTTTCGTCTCAAGAGACTAAATTCGGCTTCGGGTAGTGGTTTAGTAAAAATGTCTGCTAGGTTAGACTTCGAGTCAACATATTCGAGTTGTATGGAGCCATTGGCTACATGTTCTCGAATGAAATGGTGTTTTACCTCTATATGCTTTGTTCTTGAATGACATATAGGGTTCTTAGTTAGATTTATCGAACTTATGTTGTCTACGAAAATTTTAGTTTTGGTGAAGTCCAACCTAAAGTCTCGGAGAGTGTGCTTCATCGAAGAAGCTGAGTTACACACTCACCCATCGCAACGTATTCGGCTTCGGTGGTAGATAAGGCAACACAATGTTGCTTCCTACTGCACCAACTCACTAGACTCGAGCCGAGTAGTTGACAACAACCACTCGTGCTTTTTCTATCGAGCTTACTACCGGCATAGTCCGAATCGGAGTAGCCGGTTAGTTCAAACTCGGTAGATCTAGGATACCAAATACCGACATTAAGTGTACCCTTTAGATATCTAAGGATACGCTTGACTAGGGTTAGATGAGACTCCTTAGCACAGGTTTGAAACCTTGCGCACATACTTACTGCGAATAGGATGTCGAATTGACTACATGATTAAGTATAGGAGACTTCCTATCACGCTCCTATAGTACTTTAAGTCAATGGACTTACTTTCTAGGTCTTCTCCTATGTTAACATTAATCGCCATCGGGGTGTTTATTATCTTAGCGTCTTGCATTCCAAATCTTTTAATTAACTCCTTAGTGTATTTTTGTTGATATAGGTATATACCATCCTTAGTTTGTTTAATTTGTAGACCTAAAAAGAAACTTAACTCGCCTACCAAGTTCATTTCAAACTCACTTTCCATGAGTGAAACGAACTCGTTTAGTAAGGCTGAGTTAGAGGTTCCAAAAATTATATCGTCTACGTAAATTTGAGCTATGAATATTTCTTTACCTAAGGTTTTTACGAAGAGAGTTGGGTCAACTAAACCTTGGTTAAACCCTTTTGACTTGAGATGGATTGAAAGTCTCTCGTACCAAGCTCGAGGAGCTTGTTTAAGTCCATAGAGAGCTTTCTTAAGTTTTAGAACATGGTCGGGTTTATCTAGATTTTCGAATCCAGGGGGTTGGCTAACATAAACTTCTTCTTTAATGTATCCATTTAGGAATGCCGACTTAACATCCATTTGAAACAGCTTAAATCCTCGATGTGCAGCATAAGCTAGCAACATTCGAATGGATTCGAGTCTAGCTACTGGGGCATAGGTTTCGTCGTAATCTAAGCCTTCGACTTGACTAAACCCTTTGGCGACTAACCTAGCCTTGTTTCTAACTACTTCACCTTTATCATCAAGCTTATTTCGAAACACCCACCTTGTTCCAATTATCATTTTGTCTTTAGGTGGTGGTACTAATTCCCACACTTCATTCCTAGTAAATTGAGCTAGCTCTTCTTGCATTGCAATAATCCAATCGGGATCAAGAAGAGCTTGTTCAATTGATTTGGGTTCTATCTTTGAAATTAAGGAAATTTGGCTAAGGTTCCTATAGGATGCTCTAGTTCGAACTCCTAGATTAGGATCACCTATCACTTGGTCGATAGGATGATTCGTTTGAGTCCTAGTTGGATTTGGGTCATCTATCACTTGATCAATAGAGTGATTTGGTTGACTTAGGTTAGGATTAACACTAGAGCTAATCTCCAGATCAGAGTTAGGTTTAGTATGAATCGGCTCGCTAATTGGGGTTGCCGGGGGTTTTGTAGGTTCGTGTCCTTCATCGAACACTACATTAATGGTTTCCTCGACTCTAAGGGTGTCGTGGTTATATACTCTATAAGCTCTACTTGTAGTCGAGTATCCTAGAAAGATTCCGGTCGTGGTTTTGGATGTAAATTTACCTAGGTAATCCTTAGTGTTTAGGATATGTACCTTACACCCAAATACCCTAAAGTACTTGATGTTAGGTATTTTATCGTGATAAATCTCGTACGAGGTCTTAAGGTGCCTCTTTACCATAAGGATCCTATTCTGGACATAGCAAGCCGTGCTAACGGCTTCTGCCCAAAACCTATCGGGTAGGTCGTATTCATTCAACATGGTCCTAGCGGCTTCTTGTAGAGTTCGGTTTTTCCACTCCACTAGGCCATTTTGTTGAGGGGTCCTAGGGCAAGAGAATTCATGGTGGTATCCGTTTAGGTTACAAAAATCGGTGAACCTTTGGTTTTCGAATTCACCACCATGATCGCTTCTAAGTCTTTTAACCTTAAGATTTTTTTGATTCTCGATTAATTTGAATAGATTGATTAATTGATCTAGGGTATCATTTTTATGTTTGATGAACCTAACCCAGGTGAACCTGGAGTAGTCGTCAATTATGACTAAGCAATATTGACTTCTATTGAGTGACTTGGCTCCATGTGAATCAAATAGATCCATATGCAAGAGCTCAAGTACACTTGAGGTTCGTTCTTGGTTAGTTAACTTGTGTTGTGTCCTAGGTTGTTTTCCTTGTTGACAAGCATTACAGATTTTATTAACCAAGTTGTTGAGGTTGGGTAAACCTCTGACTAAGCCACTCTGACTCATCTTGTGGACGAGTCTTGGGTGCGAGTGACCGAGTCGTCGGTGCCACAACCATGATTCCTCTTCCTGTGTCATAAGACATTTGGCTGAGGATTTGATTAAGTTCATTGTATAAATGTTATTTGTCCTAGTTCCTTTGAGTATTGTTTTAGCTGTTTCATTTGTTTTAATGACACATTCATTTTCTAAAAATACGACCTTATAGTTATTGTCACATAATTGGCTTACGCTAAGCAGGTTATATTCAAAATTCTCTACAAGTAACACATTTTTAATAACAAAGTTCGAGTTAAGCTCGATATCACCTGATCCGATGATTTTGAGCTTGCCGTTATTCCCAAAGGCTACCGATCCTTGTCGTTTGAATCGAAGCTTTGTGAATTTGAGTTGATCCCGGGTCTTGTGTCGGGAGCAATCACATCCAACATCCATTGATCCTACACACAAGGTGGTTGGATTGGATGTTAGATTTTTGTGATATGATTTCCAATTAAATTGATTAAGTAATTTTATGTTGAGATAATTTCCAATTAAATTGATTAAGTGGATTTAGGTTCAAGTAATTTTATGTTGAGATGATTTTCAATTAAATTGATTAAGTGGATTTAGGTTCAAGTAATTTTATGTTGAGATGATTTTCAATTAAATTGATTAAGTGGATTTAGGTTTAAGTAATTTTATGTTAGATTTGGATTTGACCCTAGGCTTGTCAAGTTTACCTTTTCAAGATTATGGCTTCAATGTAGTGGCGAGACGAGGGCCTTCTTTTATCGGATCATCGACCACTTCCTTAGACAAAGCCATTTTCAAGAAAATGATTACTTGACTCACCTACGACTATTTCCTCGTCTAACTAGTTATTTTTGAAAAGAGGCTCCCCGAGGCTCAATCTTTTCGAAGGATTTTAATTGGTTATTTGAAAAGAGGCTCCCCGAGGCTCAATCTTTTCGAAGGATTTTAATTGGTTATTTGCGTGTTCTAAGTGAGTTCAGAAAAAAAACAAAACAAAACAAAAAAAATCTAAGCATGCAATTACTAAGTTAAAACACAAACATGTTTTGTACTGGCTCCCCCTAGACCGTTGAATCGGTTCAGTCTATCCACATAGTGGATTTGGTCCTTGGGAACCCAGTACAAGTTGGATCCTAGAGTTGAAATCAAAGTGGTCTTAGGGACCCATGCTTGGACACGTTTTTATGTCTACTTACGATTGACATATCGACTTATTGGTCGTGTTTGAGCTAAACCCTAGTCCGCCTTGTTGTACACCACGGCCCTTTGCGATCCAAGTAGGAGGTCAAGTCCTTTGGATCCCAAAGTAAACCTTTCCGTATTCCTAAGATCTTCGACTTGACTTTTCAAGAGTGAGTTCTCAACGAGTTTTTCAACCTGAGTTGAGTCCTTCTCTTGAACTCGACTAGTCGAAGAGGTTAGGGAGACCTCGTGTTTGAGGAGTTTAACTTCCTCAACCAGGGTCTCGACCTTGGACTCGGACTTAGCTAACTTCCTAGACAAAAACCTAACCGTATTATGCAAAGTATTAAATAAAGCTCGACTTACTTTAAGGGTATCTTTTGAACCGGATGCGTATCCGTGGCTTGACTTGAAGGTAGCTTCGTAGTCCGAGTCATCCTCAGGTTCTGACTCAAGTTCAGGCTCGGTCTCCATGTCCGACTCAATTGATTTCGCCATGAAGACGTGGTCTTCGTCTTCTTCGGATGACGCTTCTTCCCATGTCGCGTTGAGGGCCTTCTTGTGCTTAGGTGCTTGGTGGTTGAGCTTGGGGCACTCGGACTTGATATGTCCAAACCTGTTACACTCATAACACCTAATGTTAGAACTTTTAGACTTACCTTGGTTGGGTCGAGTCGTGGTTCGCTTTCGTCCCTTGGCTATCCTTCGAGCTAGGTTCATTAGTTCGGCAGTCAACTCCGGGTCAACTTCTTCTTCGGACTCGTCTTCCTCCTCGGTTGGTGGTGGCTTGCTTACGATTTTCTTCTTCTTTGAACCTGCAAACAAGGCTATACCCCTCTCGGGTTCCGAGTTGGATTGTTCATGTAATTCGAAATCCGAAAAGAGTTCATCTAACCTAATTTTAGAAAGGTCCTTGGAGACCTTGTAGGCATCGACCATGGATGCCCACAAGGTAGTCCTCGGAAAAGAGTTTAGGACATACCTTATAAGGTCGCGGTTTTCAACCTTTTGCCCGATTGCGTGTAGGTTGTTGACTATGTCTTGGACACGGGCGTGGAGTTGCGTCGCGGACTCGTGTTCCTGCATTTTTAGTGTATACAATTTATTGAACAACAAATCACGTTTGCAAACCTTAGCTTGATCCGATTCTTCGTGTAACTCGATTAGTTTTGTCCAAAGATCCTTTGCGCTTATGAAGGGGCCGACGCGATTTAGCTCCTCCTTGGATAGGCCGCATTGGAGAATTTGTGTTGCCTTGGCGTCGGCTTCGACTTGTCGTTTTGTTGCAACGGTCCATTGATCATAATCCAAGGAGTCACCCACTTCATTAGTCGGAAGTGTGAAACCCGTTTGGATTATGATCCACATCTCGATTTGGATTTTGAGAAAGCATTCCATCCGACCCTTCCAATAACGGAAGTCATCTCCGTTGTAAAACGGAGGTCGGACGGTGCTAAAACCCTCGAGATGGGCCATTAGAACAAAAAAACAAGGAGACTAAAATGAAAACCTTCGATGTTCCCGAAAGGCTACTAAACGTCGATTTTTTAGGATGAAAACAGCTTGTTACGGGGGTAAACCCCTGTGAGAGGTGTAGATCTCTGTGAGAGCTTCGATTTGGTAGGTAGACCGTGTCGTGGGTCAACTTGTACGAAAAGTTATGCCCGTTTGACCGTCGGCTACTCCAAAAGCGAAAACTTGCAAAACAAAATCAAACGAAGAGTACCAAGACTTCGTCTTGGATTAGTAGTGCGGGAGAAAAATTTAAACGAACGAAAAACAAATCTGAAAAAAAATGTTAGATTGGTGGTTTCACCAAATCTAAGCGCCCCCGGCTCTGATACCAATTGTAGGATCGAAGTGAGCGCTAGAGGGGGGGGTGAATAGCGCAAAACCTTTTTCTTCTTTTACGAGTTCGTATCAAAACAAATAAGTGCAGCGGAAAGATAAATGAAACAAAAGAGACAAGTTTATTTTTTACTTGGTTGTAGCCTTGGCTACTACTCCAAGGCCCTAACGGTCCTAAACCTGTATGAGGGCAATTCACTAAAACACTCCTCCTCGTTGGAGGTAGGAGTTTGACGATTACAAAAAACTTTGAAGCAAAATGATAGAGAGACAAACCCTCTCTATTAAAAGTAAAATGCAACGATAGAAAACTCTCGAGTAAAATAATTGCAATATTGAAAACAAGGATTATACCAACAACTAAAAGAAAGAACTTAAGCTAGGGTTGTTGGCAGACTTCATTGTCAGAGAGTCGCCGGAGAGTCGCAGCTAGGAAGCTTTTGAGCACTTAGAAATTTATGAAAAACCCTAGGTTTGGCCCTCCTTTTATAGCCTTTAAGCCCCTCAACGAATGGGTCTTCAACCAATCACAAATGGGCACAAAACTCCTTGAAAAATGGTGATAAAGCTTGACTCCTCGAGGCTGATTTTTGACCACCGGTTGAACTAATTTCTTGGCCGGTTGAACTGATGGCTCAGCAGTTGAACTGATTTTTGGCCGGTTGAACTGATGGCTTAGCAGTTGAACTGATTTTTGGCCGGTTGAACTGATTTTTAGACTTTTCGACAATAATAAAGAGTTACCTCAAAATATAAGTGGATTCGACGGCCACTTGCCGTCCGATCTCAACATAGACCTTCCATGGGAAGCCTTGGGTCAGATCGTCGCCTAAGATCATCCCCGTAAAGAGGATTCGACCTCACTTACGCTCGCACACACGAGCTTACCTCGATACTTATGTGTCGCTTTTGCTTCCGGCCTTCCACTCGATTCCTTCGGCTCCCTCCGAAGTAACTCGAGTGTCGCCCGACCACCGCGGCTTCCTCCGGGTGTCGCTAGCCTTCAGCTCCAGCATTGAGACTTTTCTGCACACTTGATTTAGCTCGTGAGATAACAAAATAAACTTAACTTTGTATCGTTTTCTATAATCAAAACTTAGGTTCGACTTAGGTGCCCACTGCACCAACACCTTACACCCTCAGGGTTAATCCGAGTCCTCCATGACTTCTTCACCCTTCACGTTAGCCTTCTGGTGCTTCCTTCGACCTTGTTATATTAACTGGGTCTCCTTTGCTAAGAGGTTGTGCCTCCAGGACTTCTCCATTGTCAAGCTTCAATGCTTGGACTTTCACGGCCAAGACTACACACTTGGACTTACATGACTAAGACTACACCCTTGGAATTTCCTTTGCCAAATATCCATATTTGGACTTTCACCGCCAAGACTACACACTTGTACTTACATGGCCAAGACTACACCCTTGGACTTTTCATTTGCCAAGTATTCATACTTGGACTTCTCCATTGCCAAGAATCCAATCCTAGACTTTCCTTGCCAAGTCTCCAAACTTGGACTTCCACTCAAGTCTCACTCGAGCTAGGTCACCCTGACCTGAGGTTGATTGCTCTAATGATTGCCTCCTAACAATCTCCCCCATATGACCTTAGATATCCCAAACATCCACTTGTCATATGGTTAACATATGGTCAAACCATATTGTCAAATAATGGTCAAACCCATTGTCAAACAATGGTTAAACCCATTATCAAACATAAAAATTCTACTCAAGTTTGGTCAACGTGACATGACCGATTGCACTAATATTTTTCTAAAGTATATCTTAAGAGTGTAGGGATGTATACTGAAAAGTCTATCTTTTGTATAAACATCTTTATTTCGGAATAAGAATCACATGATCATTGTTTGCATATTTGATTATGCAAAAACAGAAACAAATTTGGTATCAGAGCCTTAAGACCTGGACTTTGAAAAAATGTATGCAGTCTCTAGCTAAATTTGATTATCTTGATTTATCTATCCCTCTGCCACGAACTACAAAAACATTAGACAAAAGACAACATAGCTGTTATATACACGCTAAGGACTCCACTCACTCCTTGCATTCTGATAATCCACACCTGAACTCCATAACAGACATACTACTAGGATAGAGTTGTTCATCAGAAACAAAGTTTAGAGACATACATCACGTCCTGGAAACTGTACTAATAAATCAAAGACAACAACAAATCTAGCTTAATGAAATAAAGCAAAATATAATATATCTAAAGAATTCACAAGAAAGTCTTAACTCCAAAGTTGCTCAAGTAAATTTTATAAATCTACCAAAGAGAAGTGACGTAATATACCTTACAAGAATAATTAGAGAAAACCAACCACATACTTTTGAAATCCAACATAAAGATCTTTTAGCAGAAGTAAAAAGTTTCTTGCTAACAATAGAAGCAGAATTCAAGATTCTACAAGAACAAATAAATGCACTACTCATTAAATAAACCGACATATTTATGAAAATACCCATTATGATGAAGCCTTAGACTATGTACAAAAATATACAAAAACTAAAGAAGACGGTTATTATTCCTCTACCGAGCTAACAGGAAAAAGTGATCAAATTCAGGTACAACAAAATAATACTATAATAGACTTATTAACATCCCTACATTTTAGGATAACCAAATTGGAAGGAAAATTGTTTGATTTAGAACAAAAGTTGTCTAAAGTGCCAATAGAAGATAACTGGAAATCAACTCTGGAAAATATAAATATAGGTTTGGGGAAACTATCTATGGGAAAAATAATAAGAAATCGTCCTACTACATATACATTTTTAACATACAAACCTGAAGAGTCAAAATGAGTCAAACAAGAACAGAAAGTTTTACTGGAACATCTAGAACACTGAGTGGAAGAAGATCAGTCTCTAGTACTTCTTGGTTGGACAACATACGGACACTTCCTAGTCTAAGCCAAACATTAGAAGAGGTAATAAACATAGATCGAGACTTAGAAATATTTTCTAATGAACAATTAAATATGTTACAACCGCGACTCCTATATGGGAGAAATAGATTTTCATATTTCACATCAGCAACTTCTATATACAGGCAACGAAGAACAGAAGCTTTACATCTCCCAGACGGTGAGGAACAACATTTAGATTTAATAACTAACCAGTCAGGAAGACAATTATCAACCTTGAAACACCACTATATACATCTAGGCTTAATAGTCTTTGGATTAAGAGGAATGACAAGACAAAGAATAGGAGGAAAGGTCCTTATAGTCTTATATGACTCTAGATTTTCGGATAAAGAAAAAGCCATTATTGGCTAAGCCGAAGTAGACATGAATGATAATTTAGGAATAACCTACATTTGTCCTAATTTCAACATGACTATTAATGACTTTACTAACCATATTAAAATAGTGATATAGGCGAAAGGATATGAAAATTTCCAAGGAAAGAATATCCAACTTGAAATGATATTTCTGGGAAAAACTATGAATCATATACATAATAATTTTAAAATTCAAATCGATGGAATAATAGAGACTCTTAGTACAAGGGGAATTCAATTTCAAAGACCCAGACAGTATAGCTCAGAACAACTAGCCAATCTAGAATGGACAATTAACTTAGAAGAAGAACAACCAACTCTTCTACAACCTACAGAATCATTAATGTATAAAGATAGGAATGGACAGTTAAGTGTAAGATTTACAAACTATACACCCAATAGGTTAATTGAAGAAGAAGACACTGAAAACCAAGAACACAACCTTGTGTTTTTAGTGTTGGATCGAAAGTGTCGCTAGAGGGGGGGGGGGGTGAATAGCGATACGATGTCGTTAAAAAACTTTTGCAATAAGTAAAAAGCAAGTAGAGAGTGCACAGCGGAAATATAAAGTAGACAAGATATTTTTACGTGGTTCACAATCTTTCGATTGCTAATCCACGGCCCTAGTGATCCTTGATCACGTACGGAGGGCAATTCACTAAAACCACTCCTCCTCGTTGGAGGTAGGAGCAACGATTACAAAAAGAAATCAAGGCAAAGGGACACTCCCCCTTTCCTTGTTACGATTAAAGCACAAAGACAATTTAAAGAAGTAGAACTTAAATAAATATACCGACAACTCTTATAAGTAGAAGATGTAGCTTTCGTTGTCGGCGGCACTTCGTCGTAGCAAATGTGAGTAGTAGTAGCGGAGTTACGACGGCGTGTTGAGAGCTCTTGAATTCTTGTTATTTGCTTGGCTTGAACATGTCTATTTATGGACATTGATCTATGAATTTAGACATAGGTAGTGTCCAAGGTGAGGTTCTTATCCCCCAAGACTTGTTCATCCACATCCTTTGCGCCAACTCAAGGATGAGGTGTTTCATCCAACCACCTTGTGCCACCTCCAACCTCCTTGTGTGCCAACTCAAGGATGAGGTGTTTCATCCAACCACCTTGTGCCACCTCCAACCTCCTTGGGCGCCAACTTGAGGATGAGGTGTTTCATCCAACCACCTTGTGCCACCTCCAACCTCCTTGGGCGCCAACTTGTTGGAGCCATTCAACTTGTGCCACATCATGGGAGCCAACCATCTTGTGCCAACTCACCTTATCTTGGGCGTCCACCACAAGGAAGCTTGGTGATGGTTTGGATGTCCACCTTGATGCCACATCACCCTTTGTACCAAAACACGAGTCAAGTCCAAATTCACCCCCTTGAAATTCGAGCTCGTCTCGAGGCTGGAACTTGACTAGCAGTTGACTGTAGTCAAAGGGTTTTGGGACCGCTATGATACAAGTTAGCTTAAAATATAAAGTACGATGGTTCTAACCATCCGATCTCGACCTAGACCTTCCATTGGAGGTATTGGGTCGGATCTACGCTTAACGACCTTGCTTCGCTTTTCACACGAGCTTACCTTGTAGCCTCGCTTGGTCTTCACCGAGTACCTCGGCTTCCTCCAAGTCCCTCTGGCGTTGCCCGACCACCTCGGTTCCCACCGGTGTCGCAGACCTTCCGCTCAACTTTAGCATTTACGCACATAATTGAGCTCGTAAGATAACAAATATACCCTTAACTATTGAGCCTTTTGCCATAATCAAAATAGGGTTCGACTTTGGTGCCCATCTGCACCAACAATCTCCCCCTTTTGATTCATGG
The DNA here is from genome assembly GCA_025175895.1 of Wurfbainia villosa. Lineage (NCBI taxonomy): Eukaryota > Viridiplantae > Streptophyta > Magnoliopsida > Zingiberales > Zingiberaceae > Wurfbainia > Wurfbainia villosa. The sequence continues at coordinate 26,500,101 of CM045992.1, read as the reverse complement.
CAAACCGACACAAAAGTTAAGGAAAATTAAGCATAACAAAGCTAGCATAATGATTAAGCATGAATGAGCTAGCATAAAGATTAAATATGAATGAGCTAGCATAATGATTAAGCATGAATGAGCTAGCATAAAGATTAAATATGAATGAGCTAGCATAAAGATTAAATATGAATGAGCTAGCATAAAGATTAAATATGAATGAGCTAGCATAATGATTAAGCATGAATGAGCTAGCATAAAGATTAAATATGAATGAGCTAGCATAAAGATTAAATATGAATGAGCTAGCATAATGATTAAATATGAATGAGCTAGCATAAAGATTAAATATGAATGAGCTAGCATAATGATTAAATATGAATGAGCTAGCATAATGATTAAGTATGAATGAGCTAGCATAAAGATTAAGCATGAGTGAGCTAGCATAAAGATTAAGCATGAGTGAGAAATATTATTGTTTCAAGTTCTCCACTTTGAGGTAACCTCCCCCTTGACCGAAGGTGAGTTCTTGAAAAATAATTTTTACTCCCTTAATAGTTGCTTAAGTAAACGGAATTACTTAATATAAAAGGTAATAATTTTGTTTACTTTCTTCCTTACTTTTGTGACTTTCTCCCCCTTTTGCCTTAACTCAAAAAGTTTGTAAATATATTTTAGGGTTTGTAAGTCCAAGCAAGTTCCCAATATAAATATATTTTTTTTTTTAAAATAATAATAAGCTTGAAAATATGTTCATCTAAAATGTACAACTTCGGTTGGACTTGATTGATATAGAATGATCAATAAGTCTTGAAGGAGTTGATTAATTTTAAATAATTATACTCCATGATTCATGTCGATGCTGAATCTACGTGCGAACAGAGTAAGGTCCTAACATCTCACGCCCTCACGTGGCTAAGTACACAAACACATTAGTCCTATGTGTTGTGAGATGTGTTGGCTCCTTAAATCTATAGGTATATGATTTCTAAGGTAAGACTTAGGCTAATTTCATAAAAAGAGGCAAAAGTAGAGTACATATATAGAAAAATTTAAATCCTACTCTATTACGCACATACCTAACTTTCGTCTTAATAAACTAAATTCGGCTTCGGGTAGTGGTTTGGTGAAGATGTCCGCTAGGTTTGATTTGGACTCAACATACTCTAGTTGTATAGTTCCATTAGTTACATGTTCCCTAATGAAGTGGTGTTTAACTTCTATATGTTTTGTCCTAGAATGACATATTGGATTTTTAGTTAAGTTAATTGAACTAATGTTATCTATGTAGGTTTTAATGTTGTTAAAGATTAAGCTAAAGTCTTGGAGAGTGTTCTTCATCCACAGGAGCCGAGAGACACACTCACCCATCGCAACGATTCGACTTGGTGGTAGATAAGGCAACGCAATGCGCTTCCTCGCACTAACTTATTAGACTCGAGAGGATTTGACAACAACCACTCGTGCTCTTTCTATCGAGTTTACTACCGCATAGTCGGAGTCGGAGTAGCCGATTAGATTAAACTCGGTAGATCTAGGGTACCAAATACCTACGTTTAGCGTGCCCTTTAGATATCTAAGGATACGCTTGACTAGGGTTAGGTGAGACTCCTTGGCACAGGTTTGTAACCTTGCGCACATACTTACCACGAATAAAATGTCGGGTCGGCTCGCGGTTAAGTATAGGAGACTTCCTATTGCTCTATAGTATTTTAGGTCAACGGGTTTTCCTTCTACATCTTCGTTTATATTAACATTAGTTGCCATAGGTGTATTGATTATTTTAGCATCTTGCATTCCAAATCGATTTATTAAGTCCTTAGTATATTTTTGTTGATGTAAATATATTCCATCTTTAGTTTGTTTAATTTGTAAACCTAAGAAAAACTTAACTCTCCCACTAAATTCATTTCAAATTCACTTTCCATAAGTGAGATGAATTCGCTTTAGCAGATCGAGTTGGTAGTTCCAAAAATTATATCATCTACATAGATTTGGGCTATAAAGATTTCTTTTCCTACGGTTTTGAATAAGGTTGGGTCGACTAAACCTTGGTTGAATCCTTTGGACTTAAGATAGATCGAAGCCTTCGTACCAAGCTCTTGGGGCTTGTTTGAGTCCATATAGGGCTTTCTTAAGTCTAAGGACATGGTCGGGTTTATCTAGATTTTCAATCCGGAGGTTGGTACGTAAACTTCTTCCTTAATGTATCCATTCAAAAATGCTGACTTGACATCCATTTGAAACAATTTAAAACCTCGATGTGCAGCATATGCTAACAACATTCGGATGGACTCTAGTGCAGCTACGGCGTAGGTCTCATCGTAATCTAAACCTTCGACTTGACTAAACCCTTTTGCGACTAACCTAGCTTTATTTCTAACTACTTCACCTTTATCATCAAGTTTATTTGAAATACCCACCTTGTTCCAATAATTGATTTTTCTTTAGGTGGTGGTACTAATTCCCGGACTTCATTTCTAGTGAATTGAGCTAGCTCTTCTTGCATAGCAATAATCCACGGGATCAAGAAGTGCTTGTTCAATAGTTTTGGGTTCGATTTTGGAAATTAATTAAGATTTGACTAAGGTTTCGATATGAAGCTCTAGTTCGAACCCTAAATTTGGATCACCTATAACTTGATTGATAGGATGATTTGTTTGAGTCTTAGTGTGACTCGGGTTAGGGTCATCTATCACTTGGTCGATAGGATGACTTGGGTGAGTTCTAGTTTGACTTAGGTTAGAGTCATCTATCACTTGGTCGATAGGATGACTTGGGTTAGGACGAGATTCAAGTTCAAGATCAGTCGGGTTCGCTATAAGTTGATTTGCTAGTTGGTTTTGTTAAGGATTGAACGGGTTCGTGTCCTTCGTCAAAACTATATTAATGGTTTCTTCGACTCTAAGAGTGTCGTGATTGTATACCCTATAAGCTCTCTGGTGGTTGAGTATCCTAGAAAGGTTCCAGAGAGGTTTTGGATTTGAATTTCCTAGGTAATCCTTAGTGTTTAAGATATGTACCTTGCATCCAAATACCCTAAAGTACTTGATGTTCGGTATTTTATCGTGATAAATCTCGTCACAGGTCTTTTGGTGCCTCTTTACCATAAGGATCCTATTTTGGACATAGCAAGCCGTACTAACGGCCTCTCGCCAAAATCTATCGGGTAGGTTATACTCGTTTAACATTGTCCTAGCGGCTTCTTGTAGGGTTCTATTTTTCCGTTACTAACCCATTTTGTTGTGGGTTCTAGGACATGAAAACTCATGGTGGTATCCGTTTAGGTTACGTAAAATCAGAAACTGTGGTTTTCGAATTCACCACCATGATCGCTTCTAAGTCTTTTAATCTTAAGGTTCTTTTGATTTTCGATTAACCTACAAAGATTGATTAGTTGGTCTAGGGTATCATTTTTATGTTTGATAAACCTAACCCAAGTAAATCTAGAATAGTCGTCAATTATGACTAAGCAAAATTGACTACCATTGAGTGACTTAGCTCCATGTGAATCAAATAGATCCATGTGTAGGAGCTCAAGAACACTTTTGGTTCGTTCTTGATTAGTTAATTGATGTTGTGTCCTAGATTGTTTACCTTGTTGACAAGCATTACATATTTTATTATCCAAGTTGTTTAGTTTAGGCAAACCTATAACCAAGCCACTCGACTCATCTTGTGGACGAGTCTTGGGTGCAGTGTCCAGTCTTGGTGCCATAACCAAGATTCCTCTTCTTTGTGTCATAAGACACTTGGTTGAGTAGTTTGGTAAATTTATTGTGTAGATGTTGCTACTCCTAGTTCCTTTAAGTATTATTTTAGATGTTGCATTTATTTTGATTACGCATTCATTTTCTAGAAATATGACCTTATAATTGTTATCACACAATTGGCTTACACTAAGTAAATTATATTGAAAGTTTTCTACTAATAAGACATTTTGAATTGTAAAGTTAGAGTTGAGCTCAATATCACCGATCCGATGATTTTGAGCTTGCCGTTATTTCAAGGCTACCGATCCTTGTCGTTTGAATCGTAACCCGAAAATTTGAGTTGATCCCGGTCATGTGTGGGAGCAACCAGCATCAACATCCATTGATCCTACACATAAGGTAGTTGGATCGGATATTGGAATTACTAAAGGGTTGTTTGTAAGTTTTAAACCTAAATCATCTCACCAATATCTACATGATCAAAACATGTTATTCCTATGTGTTATTGTGAGATGACTATCAATTTTACTTGATTAATTTTAATGAATTTAAATTAACCAACATTAGGTTAGATTCGATTTAGTCTAAGCTCATCAAGTAATCTTTTCAAGAGATTAGCTTCAGTGTCGTGGCGAGGCACGAGGCCTTCTTTGATCGGAACAACGACCACTTCCTTAGACAAAGCTAATTTCAAGAAATTGATAACTCGACTTACTTGAGACTACGTCTTGGTCTAACTAGTTATTTTTGAAAAGAGGCTCCCGAGGCTCAATCTTTTCATAGGATTTTAGTTGGTTTATTTTTGAAAAGAGGCTCCCGAGGCTCAATCTTTTAGCAGGATTTTAGTTGGTTATGAGTCCTATCTAACCATTCTAAAAATAAAGGAAAAACTAAGCATGCAATTTCTAAGACTTAACAAAAATACATTTTGTATTGGCTCCCTGGACCATTGAATCGAGTGGGTCTATTCACATAGTGAATTTGGTCCTTGGGAACCCAATACATGTTAGATCCTAAAGTTGAAATCAAAGTGGTCTTAGGGACCCATGCTTGGACATTTTTCTTATGTTGGTTTACTATAGACATATATGACTTATTGGTTGTATTTGAGTTAAACCGAGTCCGCCTTGTTGTACACGGCCCTTTGTGATCCAAGTAAGAGGTCAAGTCCCTTGATCCCAAAGTGAACCTTTCCAACGCAGCCTCCTAAGGTCTTCGACTTGTGTTTTCAAAAGCGAGTTCTCAACTTCAAGCTTTTCAACTTGAGTTGAGTCCTCCTCTTGAATACGAGTAGTCGAAGAGGTTAGGAGACCTCATGTTTGAGAAGGTTAACCTCTCAATTAGGGTCTCGACCTTGGACTCCTGACTTAGCTAGTTTCTTATTTAAAAATTTAATTGCACCATACAAAGTATTAAGTAACGACCGACTTACCCTTAATGATTCTTTTGAACCGGATACGGATCCGTGGCTTGTCTTGAATGGAAGCTCATCATCGGATTCGACTCGGACTCTTCTTCGGTTTCGAGTCGTGCTCGGTCGGCTTGGCCATTAGAGCTTGGATATCGCCTTCTTCCTCCGACAACTCCTCCCAAGTAGCGCTTAGCGCTTTCTTGGTCTTTGATGCTTATTCTTTAGCTTTGGGCACTCGGACTTGATGTGACCGAACCTGCTGCACTCATAGCATCTAAAATTAGAAGTATTTGAATTAGGTTTAGGCTTACCTTGAGTTGTTGGTCGTTGCCTCTTGATCATCTTCCGAACTAGATTGACTAGTTCGGATTCTATTCGAGTCTACTTCCGATTCGACTCGCCTTCTTCCTTCGGGGTGGCTTGCTGGGCTTCTTCTTCTTGGAACCTCGCAACTAACGCAATACTCTTCTCGGCACCGACCACGTTAGTTTGCTCATGTAATTCAAGTTCAAAACAATTCGCCTAACCTAATTTTAGAAAGGTCCTTGGAGACCTTGTAGGCATCGACCATGGATGCCTACAAGGTGGTCCTAGGAAACGAGTTAAGAGAATACTGATCGCGATTCTCGACCTTTGTCCGATGGCATGGAGTTGGTTGACGATGTCTTGGATACGAGCATGTAGTTGAGTTGCGGTCTCGCTTTTCCTGCATTTTCAAGTTATACAATTTATTTAAAAGTAAATCTCTTTACATACCTTCGTGTCGCGGTGCCTTCGTAGTTCCACTAGCTTGGTCCATAAGTCCTTTGCACTAATGAAGGGGCCGACGCGTTGAGCTCTTCCTTGACAACCCACATTGCAAGATTTGAGTTGCCTTGGCATCGGCTTCTACTTGTTTTTCATGGAATTTGACCATTGATCGTAACTCCAAAGATTCACCATCTTCATTAATAGGAAGTGTGAAACCGGTTTGATTACGATCCACATCTCGATTTGGGTTTTAAGAAAGCATTCCATCCGACCCTTCCAATAACGAAAGTCATTACTGCTGTAAACGGGGGTCGGGCGGTGCTAAACCCTTCGAGATGGGCCATTTAAAACAAGAAGAAGAACGATTTAAAAGAATCTTGCAAAACACACACGGAAAGAATATTCCAAGACTTTCGCCTTGGATTAGTAAAAGGGAAGTAAAAAGATATATAAAATGTAACTTGCAAAAAGAAATAAACAATCAAATGCGAATGTCGCTGAAGTTCCGAGGACAACCTTACTCGATCTAACCCAAGGACAACCTTATCCGGATCCTAAAGCCTCTAATGCAATTCTATATGTAGGAGAAGATAAGCAAGTGAAATAATTATACGAAAACAGAAATAAATAAATAAAAAATCTGTAAAAAGAAAACAAAGCTAGATTGGTGGTTTCACCGAATCTTAGCGCCTGACTCCGATACCAATTGTTGGATCGAAAGTGTCGCTAGAGGGGGTGAATAGCGATACGATGTCGTTAAAAACTTTTGCAATAAGTAAAAAGCAAGTAGAGAGTGCACATGGAAATATAAAGTAGACAAGATATTTTTACGTGGTTCACAATCTTCGATTGTTAATCCACGGCCCTAGTGATCCTTGATCACGACGGAGGGCAATTCCACTAAAACCACTCCTCCTCGCTGGAGGTAGGAGCAACGACATAAAAGAAATCAAGGCAAAGGGACACTCCCTTTCCTTGTTACGATTAAAGCACAAAGACAATTTAAAGAAGTAGAACTTAAATAAATATACCGACAACTCTTATAAGTAGAAGATGTAGCTTTCGTTGTTCGCGTGCATCGTCGTAGCAAATGTGAGTAGTAGTAAGCGAGTTACGACGGCGTGTTGAGAGCTCTTGAATTCTTGTTATTTGCTTGGCTTGAACATGTCTATTTATGGATATTGATCTATGAATTTAGACATAGGTAGTGTCCAAGGTGAGGTTCTTATCCCCAAGACTTGTTCATCCACATCCTTTGCCAACTCAAGGATGAGGTGTTTCATCCAACCACCTTGTGCCACCTCCAACCTCCTTGTGCGCCAACTCAAGGATGAGGTGTTTCATCCAACCACCTTGTGCCACCTCCAACCTCCTTGGGCGCCAACTTGAGGATGAGGTGTTTCATCCAACCACCTTGTGCCACCTCCAACCTCCTTGGGCGCCAACTTGTTGGAGCCATTCAACTTGTGCCACATCATGGGAGCCAACCATCTTGTGCCAACTCACCTTATCTTGGGCGCCCACCACAAGGAAGCTTGGTGATGGTTTGATTGTCCACCTTGATGCCACATCACCCTTTGTACCAAAACACGAGTCAAGTCCAAATTCACCCCCTTGAAATTCGAGCTCTTCTCGAGGCTGGAACTTGACTAGCAGTTGACTGTAGTCAAAGGGTTTTGGACTGCAGTACAAGTTAGCTTAAAATATAAAGTACGATGGTTCTAACCATCTAATCTCGACCTAGACCTTCCATTGGAGGTATTGGGTCGGATCTACGCTTAACGACCTTGCTTCGCTTTCACACGAGCTTACCTTGTAGCCTCGCTTCCGGTCTTCACCCGAGTACCTCGGCTTCCTCCGAAGTCCCTCTGGCGTTGCCCGACCACCTCGGTTCCCACCGGGTGTCGCAGACCTTCCGCTCAACTTTAGCATTTCTGCACACTTAATTGAGCTCGTAAGATAACAAATATACCCTTAACTATTGAGCCTTTTGCCATAATCAAAATACCGGTTCGACTTTGGTGCCCACTGCACCAACATTTAGAAGAACAAGACCCCTTACTGATTGCTCAACAACAACTAAGAGAATTTGGACAGAAACATCTCCGATTAGTAGAAATACGTAAAAGAAGACATAATATCAACTTGGTAAACATAGGAGGAGCATTTGATGACTTAAATGAATATGTCTATTTGCCAGCAGAAATGACCTCTCACTTAAACGAAATAGAAATACAAGAACTAGAAAGGTTTGATAAATTACACAAAGGCCTCCCAGAAAATGTAAAGTTATATAATGACGAAGAAAACAATATTATAGCAAAAGAATACTCCACCGGCTACATGCCTCTGGATACTAAGATGAATGACAACTTAAACAATATAAACAAAGAGGTAAATTTAATGAATACAGCAGAATCCTCTGCTTCAAGACCATTCCATATCACATACCCAGAAAGTACTATGAGAACATTAGACTATAGTCAAGGACATCCCCCTAGAACTGCAGTCGACCCGTATACTAACAATAACCCACTACTTAAAACCATTGGTCGTAGAGGACCCCCAGAACTAACATTTTTTGGAAAAGATGCAGTATTACTAAATATAACAGAATGTGACCCACAATTACATGACCTATACCTTGAACAGTGGAAAGTCTCTGTAGTAAGAGACTACGCCGCTAAGCATGAAATGGATATAGAAACTGGAGTGGCTATGCTTAGAGTTGCAGAAAACTATTTAGGAGATGTGGCACGAGCCTCCTGGGAATCTTTCAAACAAAACTTCCCTGAAGAAGTAGCTAGAATAGCCGACCAAGGAAACAATATACACAATTTTTGTTATGCGGTGCATACAATGATTACCGCTAGAGACTCTAATACAGAACTAAATATAAGACAACAAGAAGCAATGAGAGATCTAGAACAATTACAATTATTAGATTGGAGTAGAGTAAAAGAATTTTGTAATGATTTTTTTGCACTGACAGCCATCTCTGGGAACTACTATAGCAATGAGCTAGGAGAAAGACTTTTTAGTAAGCTACCTGGAGAATTAGGAAGAGAAATACATAAGGACTGGAGTGCCATGACTATGTCACCTATTCACAATAACATAGGAGTACGAATTCAACATATCATAGCAAAATTAAAAGAAAAATGTACGTTTATACAAATACAAAAACATTTGAAACATCAGCAATATGGATTCTCTAAACACATATATACGCCACAATAGTACGGGGCCAATACTAGACATAGAAAATTTACATCAAAACCAAAAAGAAAACCTAGACGAACATACTATCTAAGAAAGAGCACAACCCGAAAACCTTACCTAAAAAAAAATAAACATGTTAGACGATTTAATCCAAAAAAGACTTATGCTAATACCATTACTTGTTTCGCATGTAACAAAATAGGACATTTATCTTCAGCCTGTCCCAATAGAAAAAATCTATACACTAAGGAATCCACTTTGGTCCAATGTACTAATTTAGATATTCTGGAAATACAATCAGATATTTCAGATACCTCCTCCATATATTCAATTATCTCTGTAGATGATATGGAAGAAATCCCATCTACAACTGACTACTCATTAATAAATTCACTCACTACACCACCTGGTAGTTATGCCGAAAAATATGGCATTCAAATGCCAACATATTTAAATAAAGATTTTGACGAATTAGGATTTCTAAATAATGAGGCAGAAGAAGAAGAAATTAATTTAATGTACCGTCTAGACGACCGCTCCAAAGGAAAACAACTAGTCACCTGCGAACATGAGTGGCAACTTAAAGAGGGAACTGCACATACTCCTTGTTCCTCTTGTGGGTTTTATCCCGCAGTCAACAAGCGAGGAACTTGCAAGAAATGTAGGCAACAAATTTGTAATACCTGTCTAAAAGAAAATTTTAATATTGACATTCCTGACACACCTAGGCTAGTTTCCTCTCGAACACACTTACTAGAGACCCGTCTTTCTGTGCTCGAAACTCGACTTAATCTAGTTGAAACTGAACTTAGACAACTACAAAATCAAGTAGCTAACCAAGACTATGAGGATTTTCGAGATTCTCAACAATTACATTCTTCCAGAATTCCAGATGACACTAATATGGTTTTTGTTAAAACTCCAAGTATGTGTAATACTGGAAGAGCCACTGACGTGTGTGTCCAATGCACCTTAACAGTCAAAGGACATACATTAACTTTGCAAGCCCTAATAGATAGTGCCGCCTCTTGCTCTTCTATCGATAAAGAAACACTACTTTCTGTTATACCCTCTTCTTTTTTGCGACAAACAAATCAACCCCAAATCAGTACCCAGTTTGATGGAACTAAAAATGTTTGCTCTACTTATTTGCCAAGTTGTACTGTTTCTTTTTATACCAACTGCGGTAACAATAGTATCCCTCTAACTCTTACCCATTTATGGGTTACCAACCTTAATATTGCCAATGTGCACCTTATCCTCGGATTAAATTTTCTCCTCTCTCCACACCGTGCTTTCCTGCTTACCCTTGATTACGCCATTTTCCTCTCTACCCCCATTATTGCCCCTATTCTTTTCGAATATCCTCCTTCTCATCGCGCTAGGGAGCATGGTGGTACCTTGGATAGACCCGAACTTCTCCGACTAAAGCCCCAAGATTTGGATTACATAGATCAGGAAGAGGAACTTAATAATAGTTCCTCCTCACACCCACCTCAAACTTGTTCCTATCAAACACAAGATTGTTCTTGCGCCTATACAAACTCAGATGAATTTGAAATAGACACAGGAAATAAGTATGACTTCCCTACCGATACTATATTCCCCCGAAGTATACTAAATTTAATTAACACCCAAGAGAATTTGGAAGATATAATTTCAAAACTAGAAAAAATGGAAATCTTAGGAGTTAATCCTATTAAATACTGGGAACTAGATAAAATATATTGTAAATTAGATATTATAAATCCAGATTTAACAATTAAAGCCCAAGACTTGAAATATACAAATTGGGAAGCACAAGAGTGCAAAATGCATATTAAACAACTCTTAGATTACAAACTAATACAACGATCTACTTCTAGACATAGAAGCCCAGCTTTCATAGTAAACAAGGGATCAGAACAAAAATGCGGTCAGTCAAGAATGGTGTTTAATTATAAATGCCTAAATGACAATTGTAATGAGGATGGTTATAAGATTCCTGACAAAGAACAATTAATTAATAAAATACAAGATTCACAATGGTATTCAAAATTTGATCTTAAATCTGGTTTTTGGCAAGTCCGGATACACCCAGAATCCATAACCTGGACAACATTCTCTTGCCCTGAAGGACATTTTGAATGGTTAGTTATGCCATTTGGCCTAAAAATAGCACCACAAATATTCCAAAGAAAGATGGATACAATTTTTAAAGACACAGCAAATTTTACATGTATATATATTGACGACATTTTAGTTTTCTCTAAAACCAAATCAGAACACACAACTCATTTACATATGATTTTTAACCTATTTGAAAAACACGGATTAATAATTTCCAGAAAAAAGATGCAACTTATGAAAAAGCATATTGAATTTTTAGGAGCTGAAATAGGCCAAGGGAAAATAACTTTGCAACCACATATTGCTAGTAAGATACTTGAATTTCCCGACAAAATTTAAAATACCAAATCTTTGAGAGCTTTTCTAGGACTTTTAAATTATGCAAGACCATATTTAAAAGATATAGGAAAAATAAGTGGAAATCTATACAATAAAACATCAACAAAAGGACAAAAACATTTTAATCAACAAGATGTTTTAGTAGTCAAACAAATTAAAGAATTAGTAAAAACATTACCCAAACTAACACTACCATTAGATAATGATTATCTGGTCATAGAAAGTGACGGATGTGAGAAAGGATGGGGAGGAGCTTTATATAAAAAACCTACAAAATATGATACAAAATCTACAGAGACATTTTGTAGATATTCCTTAAGAAAATATAGAGAAAAAGTTCATTTAACTTCCTTAGATTTTGAAATATTGGTCGTTATTTACTGCCTTGACTCATTTATGCTATTTATTTGTGACAAAAAGGAGATTACCATACGAACAGATTGTGAAGCCATAATAAAATATAACCAACAGACCAAGGGAACTAGAAAATCTCTAAGTAGTAGAAGGTGGATAAAATTTGCTGACACTATTATTAATAAGGGATTAAAAATAAACTGGGAACATATTAAAGGAATTAATAATTCTTTAGCCGACACTCTTTCCAGGTTGCTAACATGACGGATAAATTCAGAAATCACAGATCAGAACCAATTGTCAAAAGAAGACTGATGACTTTTGGGGAAGTAGAGATCCCACATTATAACAAACATGAAGAACAATTCCATTTTGACACAAGGCATATGTTGACACAAGTACAAAACTGCCTTATAGACAATGTGTGGCATATTCCCAGTACACCAGGAACAACCAAGCAAAAGGTGGCTATTATAAAAGCCCTGATACAACATTTCCACCACACAGCAAACACAACAAAATTAAAACATGGTGGCCAAGAAAATATCTATTACACCATTCTAACAGGATCTCAAGCAGGAGTCTACGCCACCCAACATGAAGCGGCTCTAGCTGCTGTTGGAAGTGAAATCCAAGTCACTTATAGAGAATTTAAAGACCTCGGAGAAGCATTAACAACTGTCAGGACCAAGGCAGGCCCAAATTATTTTGTAAGTGCCTCATTAAAAGGGAAAGGACCAGTAACAAAAATGGCCCCAGACTCTTCATGGCTCCCAAAAGATATGACTTACTTAGACATAATTACCAGCGAGCTAGTGAAACAAACAGAAAAGAATGACATTACAACAAGTTCAAACCTACCAACAGATCTGACTACATAAATCAGAACCCTGGCCGATAAATCAAACTGGATAGATTTCCAGCAGATTCAGGAAGCTCTTAAATGGCTTCATAACTTGGCACCCTCTTATACAGGCATTACAATCAGCTATGAGGCCGAGTTCAATTATAAACTTAAATGTCAAGATAAGTTCCCTACATGCAAAGACGGTGAAGCAAAATGTGGCTGTAAATGTCAGGTAATATACAGTTTCAGAAAAGCAAGTATTGACATGAAAATATTCACACATACGATATTAGAGGCAAGCTAATAACCCCTTTTCTCTTGATGGATTATGGGTTATTATATAAGCTATGGATAAGAGACATTGAGTTAACACAGAGTTATGGAAACCCTGGACAAAGGTATAAGACACCTGTTAGTTGAAGAACATTTCAGAAGCATAATAGTATGTACTTTTGAAAGTTCTCCTCCCGAATAGATAAACCTAAAAGTTGAACCAGCAAGGCACTTGATCAAGCTGGACGTCCACAAAACAGTCAATCCAGAAAAGGATAAGATTGAAGATTTTGTCCCCTCAGACGAAGAACTAGACTGGGAGGGCTCTTCCAGTCCAGAACAGCAAGTAAAACACTGGAGAGCCTCTATCCAAGGCTCTGATTGGCTTTGGGATGACTCTGTAGACTCTCGTCATTACATACTGGCGGCAGAAACCTTTACAGAAAAAATTTACTGGGCAACAAGCTATGGTACTGCTTTCTTCCCCTTCAAAACCACTACCCAACATACAGCCTTACTAAGTCATTACCAGAAAATAAATGAAAAATGGATCCAACAAAAAACTCGCCAAACTGCGCGACAGTACAGGATGGAATTAAGACAGGCTGAGATTGCGACAGCCCGTCAAAATAGCCCACCAGAAGGCCCATCCAGAGTTGCATCCATGGGCTCTCTCGGAGGTTCAGCAGAAGAAGCCAACCTCAATAATATGATGGAAATCTAACAGTACCCACACCATACAAGAAGGACATCTACAGCACCAACCCGTGACACAAAGTCCACCATAAAGACAGGAAGGCCATCTACAGCACCAACCCGTGACACCACTTTACACCCGTGTATCTCCACTAACACTTAATGTGTCCTAGCACCCGCGGGATACCAGCTTCTTTCCCTCCTATAAAGAGACCCCCAGTCTCTCCGCCAAATGCATCCTATCTATCCTTTGAGAAGTTTCTTTTACTAGTTTGAGAGCTTGAGTGTTTGCTGTCCAGAGTCAAGAGTCTAGTCCCTCTGTAAGTTTTTATTTTCTGTAAGTTCCTAAAAAAAAAAGAGTCTTATTGTGCAAGTCTTTTGTACATTATATCATCTTAATATCATCGTTATTTAAGCCATGAACGGCTAAATATTCTCTATATTTCTGAGAACTTATTGAGTGAAACTATGCACCTCTTCTCCTGATCTCTTTCGATACTTCAGTCCTTTTCCTTCCCCTGGGAAGGTAACTTTTGCCATAAGCCTAGTAAGACCTGTGCAGACAGAGGCAACGGATAAGACCTCTAAAAGTTGGGGCAAGGTAATATGGCACCAGGTGAGGCTCACTAGGAAGAAAAAATTTAGAGAAGAAGCAAAGTCTCTCTCTCTACGTTTCCAGAAACATTTATTAACTAAATTTTTACCCCTCGAAATTCTCTGCTTTCTGTATGCAATTTTCTTGTTTATGTACCACTGTAGCAAAACATTGTAGCAAATTACTGTAGCAAAACACTGTAGCAAATTACTGTAGCAAAACACTGTAGCACCCGATTACTGTAACAAAACACCGTAGCACTCGATTACTGTAACAAAACACTGTAGCACCCGATTACTGTTTTGCAATATTGTCTAATACTTTACATTGTAGATAACATGGTGTGTGGTGTCACACAGGAGACCATGTTATCGGCCCCTTGAAAAGTATAAGTAAAGGCTAGTGTGATTTGGTATTGGTTTATCTTGACCATAGAATCACAATAGTGCACTTTGTGTGTATTGAGTAGGACCGACTCAGAGGTGATTCGATTTATTGTTGACTACATAATCAAATCGGACCTCGGATATTATTTAGTACATGCTCTTAAGCCCGATATAATAACGGGCACATATAGATAGTACTCATCTCTTTGATTTACCAATGGGCAAGATTTATAGATTAAATCGATAGGCTCGGTAAGTTGGGAGATGATATTATTTATATGGTGTGCCGTTGATTATAAGAGGAAACCGTGTCCTATATATTAGGATGATGATGTCCCCTTGAGGAGCTCATAAGGTTCATCATGTAAACCATGCAGGTGGACTTGGTCCGGCATGATGATAAGGTTGAGTGGTACTACCCAAGGAGTTAGATGTTGATTAATTAATGGTCAGTAAATTAATTAATCGACGGACATTCGAGATCTTAAACACGGGGAGAAAATGTACAAATAATATATGGAACCCATATTATCATATGGGGGTTGGTGAGGTAGATCAATGATGAACCTTTAGTGGATTGGATCATCATTAGTGGATCGGACTTTATGTGGGCTTGATCCATGGGTGGCCAAGACCCAACTCCTCCTCATGGTCCCTAATGTAGCCTATTAACACCTCATGATGCTTAGATCCAATGGATATAAACAAAACTCTAAGATCCATAGGTAGAGATTAAATCTCTAAGATCCGACGGTTGAGATTAAATCCCTAGAACCAATGGAGAAGATTAATTCATGACTTATCCCTAACTCTATAAAAGGAGGCCATGAGAGTTGGCATGCATGATCATCAAGAGAGATAGGGTTTTGGGCGACAAGGGAGAGGAATCCTAGTTGAGATAGGATTAGGGTTAGGGTTTGGAAGCTAGGGCGGCACCAAATAAGGAAGGTTTCTTTCTTCTTCCTCCTCTTATGGCCGGCATCCAGCTCTTTTCCAGCCCCTTCCCAACCCTTGGCTGGCACCCAAAAGCTCCCTTCTCCCTCTCCTTAGGTGGTGGAAACAAGATATAGGGTTTCCCTTGGTGTCTTGATTGTTTTCCATCATCTTCTCCACCTTCTAGTTGGCCGGCGGCAAAGATATTATATGCTCCTTGTTGGTTGGTTTTAGGGAGGAGAAAAAGCTTATTTCTACTCTTCCTCTTGCTTTGGAAGAGCAAGGAAGGAAGATTTGCGATCTAGGAGCTTCGACTTTTGGTAGATCATCGCCCACATGACGTCCAAAAGGAGGAAGGTCATACATTAGTAGATCGAGAGGTATACCTATTCTACTTTCTTCTTTTGTTTGTTGCTTGTTTTTGTTTTTCAATTATAAGCATGTTATAAATCTGTAAATGGCTAAATAATACTTGGATCCCGAGCATAAACACGAAAAATGCCGATCCGGACTTCGTCTATTCCTCGGCTACTCGTAGAATAGAGGATGGTCGCATGAACAACTAGTTTGTTCAAGTGACCTCTCTAAACGAATAGCACGACGATGACTTGGTGGTTTTGGCAATCCCTTTTGTCTAGGAATAATTTTTTTTTTAATCCGGGGACATCGAAAGGATCGCCATTGACAAGCTGACGAGGCGAAGTGGGAAGCGAAGTTTCCCCTCACGGATTCGATAAGCAAAACCCTTCAATTGGTATCAGAGCCAAGGTTTCCGGTTTTGTGTGTTTAGGATTCGGTTAATTTTTATGCACTTTTTCATATATTATATGTGACAGATAATAGTAGGATATGCGTAGTTTAACTCTTTGGTTGTAGGCATAAGATTCTACTATTATGACCATATATGTGTATGTGATTGTATGTGTATAAATATTTATTTTGTTGAATCCTTGGGGTTGACGAGGCTAGTATTTAGTTGTTGTAAATTAAATACGGCATTGTTTAGCCACTCTTTATTTTATTTTACTTTCAATCTAGATTTCATGTACACTCCCTCGTGGAGTATAGGATCGATGGATGTAAATTAAAATAGGTTTTAGTCTCGGCTCGGATATCTGGATGGCTCGTACATGGCGTAGGAGGAGCGGATGAGATGGCGATGCGACGGGAGTCATATTGAAGACAAAAGCCATAATAGTTGGAAAATAATTTATTTTTCATATTTATTGCTTTTTGTTTGATATGCATGTCGTAGGCTAGGAAAATTCCTCAATTTCAAATTACTAAGTGGGAGAGGGAATTTTTTAAAAATTCCCACGACCACCATTATGATTTGACATGTGATGCAAACAAACTTGCGCGTCGGCTCTGAGTGCCTTCCTCCCCATCGGATGGGTTTGTTTGCGGATCACAAGGTCGAATATGGTTATAGGAAATTATTAAGAAGCGTGTATACTTACCCATCATAAGGCACATAACCCGAGATAATTACATTAGTACCGAGTAATGGTGAACACTTAGATACAAATATAAGTATCCTCTCCATTGGAGTCACTGCTTTTATTTGTAGGGCCAAAGAAGAACCAACTATTAATTTTACTCGTCAAAAAGTTAGGTTGACAAGATAGTAAAATTAATAGGTAAAACCTCCTCTTACAAATGTAGAATTCGTATACGTCCACACTATCGTGGCATACGATATTCTCGGTGTTTTGAGGTGTTGGTTGATTTTAAAATTTTATTGTTTGAGGAATCAATAATTTTTTGAAATCTAATGTTTTGATTTATGTGATTCTTAGGTTTTCTTTCAAAATGACTTTCAACACACTTGCTGTGATACTGAAAGAGAACAAACTTACTGGACCCAACTATGTTGATTGGAAGAGGAATCTAGACATTGTCTTGACTGCAGAGGAATACAAATATGTACTCCTCGAAGAGTGTCCTCCCAAGCCTACAGATAATTCTGGGGAAAAGGAGAGAGAGAGTTATAAGAAGTGGATCAAGGTCGATGAGATGGCGAGGTGTTACATTTTGGCATCTATGTCAAATGTACTACAACATCAGCATCAAGCCATGTCCACTGCTTATGATATGATGCTCAATCTCAAGGAGCTTTTCGGACACCAGAATCGGGTTGCGAGGCAAGAGGCCATGAGAAACTTGATGACGACCACCATGGTCGAGGGAACACCCGTGAGGGATCATGTTCTCAAGATGATGGCTCATTTGAATGAGTTGGAGGTCCTAGGAGCTGAGATCGATGGGGAAACCCAGGTCGATATCATACTCCAATCTCTACCTAGGAGTTTTGAGCAGTTTCGCCTCAACTACAACATGAACAAGAGGTTGTATTCGTTGGCGGAACTTCTGACAGAACTATAGGCGACAGAGGGACTATTTCGTCAGAGTGCTCAGGCGCATGCCGTGGTGACCCAGAAGGTTTCTACTTCTAAGCAGAAAGGCAAGAAGAAGAAGAAACAAACCGGGGCGAAGGCAGTGGGAGGTACTCAGGGAGGAGTGAAGAAGTCGAAAGGCAAGTGCTTCACTTGTAAGCAGACTGGACACTGGAAGAAGGACTGCCCCAACCACAAGAACAAAGGTATATCTTTTGGTCTAGTTGTTGAAACATGTTTAGCGGTGTTATCTACCCGGCACCTGGTGTGTAGATATGGGAGCCACTGATCATGTCTACAATACTTTGCAGGGGTTCCAGGAAACCAGACGACTGGCTGAGGGGGAGATTACCGTGTACTTGGGCGATGCCACGAAGGCGGCGGCTATTGCAGTGGGAGATGTTCATTTATCTTTTGAGAAAAATAAACTTTTTGTTCTTAAGAATTGCCTTTATGTACCCTTATTTAGAAAGAATTTAATTTCGGTTTCTAAATTGTTTATGGATGGATATTCTATTTCTTTTAATGACAGAGTTGTTATAAGAAGAAATAGGGACATTATCTGTTCGGGTGCATTGATAGGAAATTTGTACACTCTTGAACCAAAACCTCCCACGATGCAAATTGAAGTTAATAACTCATCTTCTAACTTCAATAAGAGAAAAGAACCTTCGAAGATGAACCAAACATATCTTTGGCATCTTAGGCTTGGTCACATTAACCTAAGCAGAATTCAAAGGTTGATAGTTGATGGACCTTTGGGTTCATTAGTGGTGGAGGATCTCCCAACCTGTGAATCTTGCTTGGAAGGTAAGATAACCAAGAGGCCTTTTAAGGCCAAGGGGTATAGAGCCAAAGATGTGTTAGAATTAGTTCATTCTGATTTGTGTGGTCCTATGTCTGTCCAGGCTAGAGGTGGTTTTGAGTATTTCGTCTCTTTTATAGACGATTACTCAAGATATGGATACAATTACCACAAGTCTGAATGCTTTGACAAGTTCAAAGAATTCAAGGCCGATGTGGAGAAACGTCAAGGAAAAAGTATCAAGACACTATGATCTAATCGTGGTGGTGAGTACCTCTTGGGAGAGTTTGGGAACTACTTATCAGAGGCTGGGATTCAATCCCAATTGACTACATCTGGCACAACCCAGCAGAACGGTGTAGTAGAGCGAAGGAATAGGACTCTTATGGAGATGGTTAGATCGATGATGAGTTATTCTGACTTGCCATATTCGTTCTGGAGATATGCTCTAGATACGACGATGTACATTCTGAACTTGATACCATCTAAATCAGTGCCTTCTACTCCCACAGAGTTGTGGATTGGGCGAAAGCCTAGTCTAAGATATATTCGGATATGGGGGAGTCCAGCACATGTGCTGAAGGCAGATGCTGGTAAGTTGGAACCTCATACAGAAGTAAGCATGTTCGTTGGCTATCCTAGGGGAACAAAGGGTGGATTGTTTTATAGTCCTAGAGATCAGAGGGTGATCGTTAGCACGAACGCTAGATTTCTAGAGGAAAACTATGTGATGAGCCACAAGCCCAAGAGTATAATTGTTCTGGAGGAGTTAAAAGGGGAAGTCACTTCTTTAGTACCGTTGGCATAAGAGGATATACCACATGTCACTGCACCGCATGTCACGGAAGATACACAGGTGATACCTCGTCGTAGTGGGAGGGTTGTGAGATAGCTTGATAGATTCATGTTCTTGGGAGAATCTTCTGATTTGGTCTCTGGCAAACATGAACCTGATCCCTGGACATATGACGAGGCAATCCAAGATGAAGATGCAGTATCTTGGCAAAGTACAATGAATGCTGAGATTGAATCTATGGATTCAAATCAGGTCTGGGAGCTAGTAGAACCACCCGATGGTGTAAAAACCATTGGATGCAAGTGGATCTACAAGAGAAAGAGTGGAATATATGGGAAGGTTTAGACCTTCAAAGAGAGGCTTTTTGCGATGGGGTATACTCAGAAAGAGGGTATTGATTATAAGGAGACCTTTTCGCCGGTAGCCATGCTTAAGTCTATCCGGATTCTCTTATGCATAGCAACTCATATGGATTATGAGGTGTGGCAGATGGATGTCAAGACAGCTTTCCTTAATGGAAGTCTTGAGGAAAACATCTATATGAAGCAACCAGAGGGATTCATTTCTAAAGGCAAAGAGCATCTTATATGTAAGCTTAATCGATCCATTTATGGATTGAAGCAAGCTTCGAGGTCTTGGAACATCCGTTTTGATGAGGTAATCCAGTCTTATGGATTTATTCAAAGTCCAGATGAGTCTTGTGTATACAAGAGATATGACGGAAACGTAGTGGTATTTCTTGTACTATACGTAGATGACATTTTATTGATTGGCAACAATATCAAGGTGTTATCGGACGTAAGGGTATGGTTGTCCAAACAGTTTGATATGAAGGACTTGGGAGAGGTGGGACACATCCTTGGGATCAAGGTTATAAGGGATCGCAGGAAAAGGATGTTGTGCTTATCCCAAGCTTCATACATAGACACGATTATGGAGCGTTTTAGCATGAAGAACTCCAAGAAGGGTTTTCTACCTTTCAGGCATGGAGTTCCTTTATCTAAGGAGATGTGTCCTAGATCATCTGAGGAGATAGAGGAGATGAAGGCGGTTCCTTATGCTTCGGCAGTAGGAAGCCTCATGTATGTGATGCTCTGTACGAGACCAGATATCTGCTTTGCCGTGGGCATGGTCAGCATATATCAGAGTAATCCAGGACAGGGACATTGGACTGCGGTAAAGCATATATTGAAGTAGCTGAGAAGGACTAGGGATTATATGCTGGTTTACCGGGCAGACCAATGTCTCCCTGTGGATTACACGGATTCTGACTTCCAATCTGATAGGGATAACAGTAAGTCTACCTCGGTTTTGTATTTACTTTGGGAGGTGGAGCCATTGTATGGAGGAGTGTCAAGCAGAAGTGCGTGGCAGACTCCACCATGGAAGCTATTCACCCCCTCTAACGACGCTTCTCGATCCAACAATTATTTATATGGTGTGTTGTTGATTATAGGAGGAAACCACGTCCTATATATTAGGATGATGATGTCCCCTTGAGGAGCTCATAAGGTTCATCATGTAAACCCTGCAGGTGGACTTGGTCCGGCATGATGAAAAGGTTGAGTGGTACTACTCAAGGAGTTAGATGTTGATTAATTAATGGTCAGTAAATTAATTAATCGACGGACATTCGAGATCTTAAACACGGGGAGAAAATATACAAATAATATATGGAACCCATATTATCATATGGGGGTTGGTGAGGTAGATCAATGATGAACCTTTAGTGGATTGGATCATCATTAGTGGATCGGACTTTATGTGTTCTTGATCCATGGGTGGCCAAGACCCAACACCTCCTCATGGTCCTTAATGTAGCCTATTAACACCTCATTATGCTTAGATCCAATGGATAAAAACAAAACTCTAAGATCCATAGGTAGAGATTAAATCTCTAAGATCCGACGGTTGAGATTAAATCTCTAGATCCGATGGTTGAGATTAAATCCCTAGAACCAATGGAGGAGATTAATTCATGACTTTTCCCTAACTCTATAAAAGGAGGCCATGTGAGTTGGCGTGCATGATCATTAATAGAGCTAGGGGTTTTGGGTGGCAAGGGAGAGGAATCCTAGTTGAGATAGGGTTAGGGTTAGGGTTTGTAAGCTTGGGCGGCAGCAAATAAGGAAGGTTTCTTTCTTCTTCCTCCTCTTGTGGTCGGCATCCAGCTCTTTTCCAGCCCCTTCCCAGCCCTTGGCCGGTGCCCAAAAGCTCCCTTCTCCCTCTCCTTAGGTGGTGGAAACAAGATATAGGGTTTCCCTTGGTGTCTTGATTGTTTTCCATCATCTTCTCCACCTTCTAGTTTGCCGGCAAGAAGGAGATTGTATGCTCCTTGTTGGTTGGTATTAGGGAGGAGAAAAAGCTTGTTTCTACTCTTCCTCTTGCTTTGGAAGAGCAAGGAAGGAAGATTTGCAATCTAGGAGCTTTGACTTTTGGTAGATCGTCGACCACACAACGTCCAAAAGGAGGAAGGTCATACATTAGAAGATCGAGAGGTATACCTATTCTACTTTCTTCTTTTGTTTGTTGCTTGTTTTTGTTTTTCAATTATAAGCATGTTATAAATCTATAAATGGCTAAATAATACTTGGATCCCGAGCAGAAACACGAAAACTGATGATTCGAACATCGTCTATTCCGCGGCTACTCGTAGAATAGAGGATGGTCGCTTGAACAACTAGTTTGTTCAAGTGACCTCTCTAAACGAATAGCACGACGATGACTTGGTGGTTTTGGCAATCCCTTTTTTCTAGGATTATTTTTTTTTAATCTGGGGACATCGAAGGGATCGCCATGGACAAGCTGCCGAGGCGAAGTGGGAAGCGAAGTTTCCCCTCACGGGCTCGATAAGCAAAACCCTTCAAAGAGGGCTTCTATAGACTTAGGATCATATTTTGTATTCTTCTTTAAGAGTGTTCCACCTCATCCAATTTCGCATCCATCTATTTCCATTATAAGGTAATTGTTGGTGCAGTGGGCACCAAAGTCGAACCGGTATTTTGATTATGGCAAAAGGCTCAATAGTTAAGGGTATATTTGTTATCTTATGAGCTCAATTAAGTGTGCAGAAATGCTAAAGTTGAGCGGAAGGTCTGCGACACCCGGTGGGAACCGAGGTGGTCGGGCAACGCCAGAGGGACTTCGGAGGAAGCCGAGGTACTCGGGTGAAGACCGGAAGCGAGGCTACAAGGTAAGCTCGTGTGAAAGCGAAGCAAGGTCGTTAAGCGTAGATCCGACCCAATACCTCCAATGGAAGGTCTAGGTCGAGATCAGATGGTTAGAACCATCGTACTTTATATTTTAAGCTAACTTTGCATCTGCGGTCCAAAACCCTTTGACTACTGCCTACTACAACCAATCGCTAGTCTAGTTCCAGCCTCGAGAATCGCTGGACAGGGGGTGAATTTGGACTTGACTCGTGTTTTGGTACAAAGGGTGATGTGGCATCAAGGTGGACATCCAAACCATCACCAAGCTTGGACCTCATCCTTGAGTTGGCGTGAAGGCCTCCTTGAGGTGGCACAAGATGGTTGGCTCCCATGATGTGGCACAAGTTGGATGGCTTCTTCTTCTTGGCGTGAAGGCCTCCTTGAGGTGGCACAAGATGGTTGGCTCCCTTGATGGGCTCCCATGATGTAAGGCACAAGTTGGATGGCTTCTTCTTCTTGGCGTGAAGGCTTCCTTGAGGTGGCACAAGGTGGTTGGATGAAACACCTCATCCTTGAGTTGGGATAAGAACCTCACCTTGGACACTACCTATGTCTAAATTCATAGATCAATATCCATAAATAGACATGTTCAAGCCAAGCAAATCATAAGAATTCAAGAGCTCTCAACACGCCGTCGTAACGCCGCTACTACTACTCACATTTGCTACGACGAAGTGCCGCCGACAACGAAAGCTACATCTTCTACTTATAAGAGTTGTCGGTATATTTATTTAAGTTCTACTTCTTTAAATTGTCTTTGTGCTTTAATCGTAACAAGGAAAGGGGAGTGTCCTTTGCCTTGATTTCTTTTTGTAATCGCTGTTCTACTTCCAACGAAGGAGGAGTGGTTTTAGTGAATTGTTCTCCGTGACGTGATCAAGGATCACTAGGGCCGTGGATTAGCAATCGAAAGATTGTGAACCACGAAAAATATCTTGTCTACTTTATATTTCGCTGTGCATTCTCTACTTGCTTTTACTTATTGCAAAAGTTTTTAACGACATCAGATCGCTATTCACCCCCTCTAGCGACACTTTCGATCCAACAATTGGTATCGAGTCGGGCGCTAAGATTCGTGAAACCACCAATCTAGCTTTGTTTTTCTTTTTTTACAGATTTTTATTTATTTATTTCTGTTTTCGATAATTATTTCACTTGCTTATCTTCTCCTACATATAGAATTGCATTAGAGGCTTTAGGATCCGGATAAGGTTGTCCTTCGTTAGATCCGAGTAAGGTTGTCCTCCGGAACTTCAACGACATTCGATTTGATTGTTTATTTCTTTTGCAAGTTACATTTTATATATCTTTTTACTTCTCAAGACTACTAATCCAAGACGAAAAGTCTTGGAATATTCTTTCCGTGTGTGTTTTGCAAGATTCTTTTCGCGTTTCTTCTTGTTTTTAAATGGCCCATCTCAAGGGTTTAGCACTCACTCCCCGCTTTACAACGTAATGACTTTCATTATTGGAAGGGTCTGATGGAATGCTTTCTTAAAACCCAAATCGAGATGTGGATCGTAATCCAAACCGGTTTCACACTTCCTATTAATGAAGATGGTGAATCTTTGGGTTACGATCAATGGTCAAATTCCATGAAAAACAAGTAGAAGCCGATGCCAAGGCAACTCAAATCTTGCAATGTGGGTTGTCCAAGGAAGAGCTCAACCGCCCCCTTCATTAGTGCAAAGGACTTATGGACCAAGCTAGTGGAACTACAAAGGCACCGACGACATAAGGTATGTAAAAGAGATTTACTTTTAAATAAATTGTATAACTTGAAAATGCAGGAAAACGAGACCGCAACTCAACTACATGCTCGTATCCAAGACATCGCCAACCAACTCCATGCCATCGGACAAAAGGTCGAGAATCGCGACCTTATCGTGTATTCTCTTAACTCGCTTTCCTAGGACCACCTTGTGGGCATCCATGGTCGATGCCTACAAGGTCTCCAAGGACCTTTCTAAAATTAGGTTAGACAATTGTTTTGAACTTGAATTACATGAGCAAACTAACGTGGTCCAGCCGAGAAGAGTATTGCGTTAGTTGCGTGTGTTCCAAGAAGAAGAAGCCCGCAAGCAAGCCACCCTCAAGGAAGAAGACGAGTCCGAATCGAAGTAGACTCGAATAGAATCCGAACTAGTCAATCTAGTTCGAAGATGATCAAGAGACAAAACGACCAACAACTCAAGGTAAGCCTAAACCTAATTCAAATACTTCTAATTTTAGATGCTATGAGTGCAATGCGGCCACATCAAGTCCGAGTGCCCAAAGCTAAAGAATAACGCATCAAAGACCAAGAAAGCGCTAAACGCTACTTGGGAGGAGTTGTCGGAGGAAGAAGACGATATCCAAGCTCTAATGGCCAAGCCGACCGAGCACGACTCCGAAACCGAAGAAGAGTCCGAGTCCGAATCCGATGATGAGCTTCCATTCAAGACAAGCCACGGATCCGTATCCGGTTCAAAAGAATCATTAAGGGTAAGTCGGTCGTTACTTAATACTTTGTATTGTGCAATTAAATTTTTAAATAAGAAACTAGCTAAGTCCGAGTCCAAGGTCGAGACCCTAATTGAGGAGGTTAACCTTCTCAAACATGAGGTCTCCCTAACCTCTTCGACTACTCGTATTCAAGAGGAGGACTCAACTCAAGTTGAAAAGCTTGAAGTTGAGAACTCGCTTTTGAAAACACAAGTCGAAGACCTTAGGAACACGTTGGAAAGGTTCACTTTGGGATCCAAGGGACTTGACCTCTTACTTGGATCACAAAGGGCCGTGGTACAACAAGGCCTGACTCGGGTTTAACTCAAATACAACCAATAAGTCATATATGTCTATAGTAAACCAACATAAGAAAATGTCCAAGCATGGGTCCCTAAGACCACTTTGATTTCAACTTTAGGATCTAACATGTATTGGGTTCCCAAGGACCAAATTCACTATGTGAATAGACCCACTGATTCAATGGTCCAGGGGAGCCAATACAAAATGTATTTTTGTTAAGTCTTAGAAATTGCATGCTTAGTTTTTCCTTTATTTTTAGAATGGGTTAGATAGGACTCATAACCAACTAAAATCCTGCGAAAGATTGAGCCTCGGGAGCCTCTTTTCAAAAATAAACCAACTAAAATCCTCTGAAAGATTGAGCCTCAGGAGCCTCTTTTCAAAAATAACTAGTTAGACCAAGGCGTAGTCTCAAGTAAGTCGAGTTATCAATTTCTTGAAATTAGCTTTGTCTAAGGAAGTAGTCGTTGTTCCGATCAAAGAAGGCCTCTGTGCCTCGCCACGACACGGAAGCTAATCTCTTGAAAAGATTACTTGATGAGCTTAGACTAAATCGAATCTAACCTAATGTTGGTTAATTTAAATTCATTAAAATTAATCAAGTAAAATTGAAAGTCATCTCACAATAACACATAGGAATAACATGTTTTGATCATGTAGATATTGGTGAGATGATTTAGGTTTAAAACTTACAAACAACCCTTTAGTAATTCCAATATCCGATCCAACTACCTTATGTGTAGGATCAATGGATGTTGGGCGATGTGGTTACTCGACACATGACCGGGATCAACTCAAATTTTGGTTACGATTCAAGCGACAAGGATCGGTAGCCTTCGGAAATAGCGGCAAGCTCAAATCATCGGATCGGGTGATATTGAGCTCAACTCTAACTTTACAATTCAAAATGTCTTATTAGTAGAAAACTTTCAATATAATTTACTTAGTGTAAGCCAATTGTGTGATAACAATTATAAGGTCATATTTCTAGAAAATGAATGCGTAATCAAAATAAATGCAACATCTAAAATAATACTTAAAGGAACTAGGAGTAGCAACATCTACACAATAAATTTACCCAACTCCTCAACCAAGTGTCTTATGACACAGCAAGAGGAATCTTGGTTATGGCACCGAAGACTCGGACACTCGCACCCAAGACTCGTCCACAAGATGAGTCAGAGTGGCTTGGTTATAGGTTTGCCTAAACTAAACAACTTGGATAATAAAATATGTAATGCTTGTCAACAAGGTAAACAATCTAGGACACAACATCAATTAACTAATCAAGAACGAACCAAAAGTGTTCTTGAGCTCCTACACATGGATCTATTTGATTCACATGGAGCTAAGTCAATCAATGGTAGTCAATTTTGCTTAGTCATAATTGACGACTATTCTAGATTTACTTGGGTTAGGTTTATCAAACATAAAAATGATACCCTAGACCAACTAATCAATCTTTGTAGGTTAATCGAAAATCAAAAGAACCTTAAGATTAAAAGACTTAGAAGTGATCATGGTGGTGAATTCGAAAACCACAGATTTACAGATTTCTGTAACCTAAACGGATACCACCATGAGTTTTCATGTCCTAGAACCCCACAACAAAATGGGTTAGTCGAACGGAAAAATAGAACCCTACAAGAAGCCGCTAGGACAATGTTAAACGAGTATAACCTATCCGATAGATTTTGGCGAGGCGTTAGTGCGGCTTGCTATGTCCAAAATAGGATCCTTATGGTAAAGAGGCACCAAAGACCTCAGACGAGATTTATCACGATAAAATACCGAACATCAAGTACTTTAGGGTATTTGGATGCAAGGTACATATCTTAAACACTAAGGATTACCTAGGAAATTCAAATCCAAAACCTCTCTGGAACCTTTCTAGGATACTCAACCACCGAGAGATTATAGGGTATACAATCACGACACTCTTAGAGTCGAAGAAACCATTAATATAGTTTTCGACGAAGGACACGAACCCGTTCAATCCTTAACAAAACCAACTAGCAAATCAACTTATAGCGAACCCGACTCTGATCTTGAACTTGAATCTCGTCCTAACCCAAGTCATCCTATCAACCAAGTGATAGATGACTCTAACCCAAGTCAAACTAGAACTCACCCAAGTCATCCTATCGACCAAGTGATAGATGACCCTAACCCGAGTCACACTAAGACTCAAACAAATCATCCTATCAATCAAGTTATAGGTGATCCAAATTTAGGAGTTCGAACTAGAGCTTCATATCGAAACCTTAGTCAAATCTCGTTAATTTCCAAAATCGAACCCAAAACTATTGAACAAGCACTTCTTGATCCCATTGGATTATTGCTATGCAAGAAGAGCTAGCTCAATTCACTAGAAATGAAGTCGAATTAGTACCACCACCTAAAGAAAAATCAATTATTGGAACAAGGTGGGTATTTCGAAATAAACTTGATGATAAAGGTGAAGTAGTTAGAAATAAAGCTAGGTTAGTCGCAAAAGGGTTTAGTCAAGTCGAAGGTTTAGATTACGATGAGACCTACGCCCCCGTAGCCAGACTAGAGTCCATCCGAATGTTGTTAGCATATGCTGCACATCGAGGTTTTAAATTGTTTCAAATGGATGTCAAGTCAGCATTTTTGAATGGATACATTAAGGAAGAAGTTTACGTCAGTCAACCTCCCGGATTCGAAAATCTAGATAAACCTGACCATGTCCTTAGACTTAAGAAAGCCCTATATGGACTCAAACAAGACCCAAGAGCTTGGTACGAAAGGCTTTCGATCTATCTTAAGTCCAAAGGATTCAACCAAGGTTTAGTCGACCCAACCTTATTCGTAAAAACCGTAGGAAAAGAAATCTTTATAGCCCAAATCTATGTAGATGATATAATTTTTGGAACTACCAACTCGATCCTGCTAAACGAATTCATCTCACTTATGGAAAGTGAATTTGAAATGAATTTAGTGGGAGAGTTAAGTTTCTTCTTAGGTTTACATTAAACAAACTAAAGATGGAATATATTTACATCAACAAAAATATACTAAGGACTTAATAAATCGATTTGGAATGCAAGATGCTAAAATAATCAATATACCTATGGCAACTAATGTTAATATAAACGAAGATGTAGAAGGAAAACCCGTTGACCTAAAATACTATAGGAGCGCAATAGGAAGTCTCCTATACTTAACCGCGAGCCGACCCGACATTTTATTCGCGGTAAGTATGTGCGCAAGGTTACAAACCTGTGCCAAGGAGTCTCACCTAACCCTAGTCAAGTGTATCCTTAGATATCTAAAGGGCACGCTAAACGTAGGTATTTGGTACCCTAGATCTACCGAGTTTAATCTAATCGGCTACTCCGACTCCGACTATGCCGGTAGTAAACTCGATAGAAAGAGCACGAGTGGTTGTTGTCAAATCCTCGGCTCGAGTCTAGTAAGTTGGTGCGAGGGAAGCGAGATTGCGTTGCCTTATCTACCACCAGGCAATACGTTGCGATGGGTGAGTGTGTCTCTCACTCTGGATGAAGCACACTCTCCAAGACTTTAGCTTAATCTTTAACAACATTAAAACCTACATAGATAACATTAGTTCAATTAACTTAACTAAAAATCCAATATGTCATTCTAGGACAAAACATATAGAAGTTAAACACCACTTCATTAGGGAACATGTAACTAATGGAACTATACAACTAGAGTATGTTGAGTCCAAATCAAACCTAGCGGACATCTTCACCAAACCACTACCCGAAGCCGAATTTAGTTTATTAAGACGAAAGTTAGGTATGTGCGTAATAGAGTAGGATTTAAATTTTTCTATATGTGTACTCTACTTTTGCTTCTTTTTATGAAATTAGCCTAAGTCTTACCTTAGAAATCATATACCTATAGATTTAAGGAGCCAACACATCTCACAACACATAGGACTAATGTGTTTGTGTACTTAGCCACGTAGGAGGCGTGAGATGTTAGGACCTTACTCACAGTTCGATGTAGATTCGATTGCATCGACATGAACCATGGAGTATAATTATTTAAAATTAATCAACTCCTTC
The DNA here is from genome assembly GCA_025175895.1 of Wurfbainia villosa. Lineage (NCBI taxonomy): Eukaryota > Viridiplantae > Streptophyta > Magnoliopsida > Zingiberales > Zingiberaceae > Wurfbainia > Wurfbainia villosa. The sequence continues at coordinate 26,470,440 of CM045992.1, read as the reverse complement.
AAGACTTATTGATCATTCTATATCAATCAAGTCCAACCGGAGTTGTACATTTTAGATGAACATATTTTCAAGCTTATTATTATTTAAAAAAATATATATATATTTATATTGGGAACTTGCTTGGACTTACAAACCTTAAAATATATTTACAAACTTTTTGAGTTAAGGCAAAAGGGGGAGAAAGTCACAAAAGTAAGGAAGAAAGTAAACAAAATTATTACCTTTTATATTAAGTAATTCCGTTTACTTAAGCAACTATTAAGGGGGAGTAAAAATTATTTTTCAAGAACTCACCTTCGGTCAAGGGGGAGGTTACCTCAAAGGGGAGAACTTGAAACAATAATATTTCTCACTCATGCTTAATCTTTATGCTAGCTATCTTTATGCTAGCTCACTCATGCTTAATCTTTATGCTAGCTCATTCATACTTAATCATTATGCTAGCTCATTCATATTTAATCATTATGCTAGCTCATTCATATTTAATCTTTATGCTAGCTCATTCATATTTAATCTTTATGCTAGCTCATTCATGCTTAATCATTATGCTAGCTCATTCATATTTAATCTTTATGCTAGCTCATTCATGCTTAATCATTATGCTAGCTTACTGTTATGCTTAATTTTTCCTTAACTTTTGTGTCGGTTTGCCATGAATCAAAAAGGGGGAGATTGTTGGTGCAGTGGGCACCAAAGTCGAACCGGTATTTTGATTATGGCAAAAGGCTCAATAGTTAAGGGTATATTTGTTATCTTACGAGCTCAATTAAGTGTGCAGAAATGCTAAAGTTGAGCGGAAGGGTGCGACACCGGTGGGAACCGAGGTGGTCGAACGCCTTGAGGACTTGAGGAAGCCGAGGTACTCGGGTGAAGACCGAGCGAGGCTACAAGGTAAGCTCGTGTGAAAGCGGCGAAGCCCAATGGAAGGTCTAGGTCGAGATCGGATGGTTAGAACCATCGTACTTTATATTTTAAGCTAACTTGTCTGCGGTCCAAAACCCTTTGACCATGCCTACTACGATCAAGCTGCTAGTCTAGTTCGACCTCGAGAATCGAATTTCAGGGGTGAATTTGGAATTGACTCGTGTTTTGGTACAAAGGGTGATGTGGCATCAAGGTGGACATCCAAACCATCACCAAGCTTGGACCTCATCCTTGAGTTGGCGTGAAGGCCTCCTTGAGGTGGCACAAGATGGTTGGCTCCCATGATGTGGCACAAGTTGGATGGCTTCTTCTTCTTGGCGTGAAGGCCTCCTTGAGGTGGCACAAGATGGTTGGCTCCCTTGATGTGGCACAAGTTGGATGGCTTCTTCTTCTTGGCGTGAAGGCCTCCTTGAGGTGGCACAAGATGGTTGGCTCCCTTGATGTGGCACAAGTTGGATGGCTTCTTCTTCTTGGCGTGAAGGCTTCCTTGAGGTGGCACAAGGTGGTTGGATGAAACACCTCATCCTTGAGTTGGGATAAGAACCTCACCTTGGACACTACCTATGTCTAAATTCATAGATCAATATCCATAAATAGACATGTTCAAGCCAAGCAAATCATAAGAATTCAAGAGCTCTCAACACGCCGTCGTAACGCCGCTACTACTACTCACATTTGCTACGACGAAGTGCCGCCGACAACGAAAGCTACATCTTCTACTTATAAGAGTTGTCGGTATATTTATTTAAGTTCTACTTCTTTAAATTGTCTTTGTGCTTTAATCGTAACAAGGAAAGGGGGAGTGTCCCTTTGCCTTGATTTCTTTTTGTAATCGTTGCTCCTACTTCCAACGAAGAGGAGTGGTTTTAGTGAATTGCCCTCCGTACGTGATCAAGGATCACTAGGGCCGTGGATTAGCAATCGAAAGATTGTGAACCACGTAAAAATATCTTGTCTACTTTATATTTCCGCTGTGCATTCTCTACTTGCTTTTTACTTATTGCAAAAGTTTTTAACGACACCGTATCGCTATTCACCCCCCCCTCTAGCGACACTTTCGATCCAACAGTAATCACTGTCTAAGGGGAGGGATAATGTAGGTAACGTTTTAACCAATGATTTAATTTTTCTAACTAAATAAATGTCTTCTTGATTAAAATGTTTTTGTATTTTAGCAGAAGTTTTATTGTATAAAACTCCACTTATTTTTCCTATGTCTTTCAAATATGGTCTAGCATAATTTAGGAACCTAGAAAGACTTTTAGCTGTTTTGTGTCTTCAATTTTGTTAGGAAATTCTAATATTTTGTTAGTAATATAAGGTTGTAATTTTATCTTTCCTTGTCTTATTTCTGCTCCAAGAAAATCTATATGTTTGGTTACAAGTTTCATCTTCTTTTTGGAAATAATAAAACCATATTTTTTGAAGAGATTGAAAACCATATTTAAATGAGAATAGTGTTATGCCTTGGATTTTGACAATACCAAAATATCATTTATATAAACACATATAAAACTTGTTACGTTCTTAAAAACAATGTCCATTTTCCTCTGGAACACTTGTTGAGCTATTTTAAGTCCAAATAGTATTACTAACTATTCAAAATGTCCTTCTAGGAAAGAGAAAGGTATCCATCCTATTGAATTTGGATGCATCTTTACTTGTCAAAATCCAGATTTAAATCAAATTTAAAGTATCACTGAGTTTTTTATTTTATTTATAAGTTGTTCTTTATTAAGTATTTTATAATCATCTTCATGATAATTGTCATTTAACTGTTTATAGTTAAAAATCATCCTAAATTGTTTTCTCTTTTGTTATGAACCTTTATTTACTATAAAGGATGGACTTCTATGTCTAAAGATGGATCTTTGTATTAATTGTAAGTCTAACAATTGGTTTATGTGCATTTTACATTCTTCTATTTCCCAATTTGTATATTTAAAGTCTTGGACTTTAATGGCGATATCCGAATTAATTATGTCTAGTTTGTAGTAAGTTATGTCTAAGTCCCAATATTTTATTGAATTTTCTCCTATAATTTCTAATTTTTCTAGTCTAGACACTATGATGTCTAGATCATCTTGTGTTTTAAGAAGATTTAATAAATATGTAGTTGTTACTAAATCTTCTAGGATGTCTATTTCTAATTCTTCTAAAAGTCTCTTATTTCTAAGAACTTAGGGATTATACAGCTAAGTTGCATTCATTTCCCTATTTTGTCTTACATTGTCAAGCTATTGGATAGGGATATATATATAGAACAGCTCATGGAATAATTTTGTCTATAAACAAAAGAGTTTGTTTTAATAGACACCGACTCTGAGGGATATTTTCTTGGGATGTCATCCAAACCATTCGTTGCTCGTACTCGTGTTGAAATGCCAACGAAAATAATTATATAAGTTCGAAGGAAACACTAAGAGTTTGTCCTTTTACCTGGCTAGCTTACAGTCCCGACGGAAGAAGAGATCTTGCTTCACATCGGCGAACATGAGATGGAGCTAGCCTTGACGGCGGCCACTTCATCGTTTATTACCACTATGGACTTCGCTAAAGAGTAGAGAACTAGAAGCAGAAGCAAGGGAAATGGCATGCCGCTGCTAGGGTTTAAAGACTGCACTTGTATAAGCAGGCGAAACAAATGAAATATATATATATATATATATATATATATATATATATATAGCAATGATCCCCTATACAACTCATCCGTAAAAATCTGTAGCCACCTCCATTATTCACTGTCCAATTGGGTGAGCACTAAGTCCAATCCTTGAACTCTAGGGGGTCGAACGATAGAAATGGAGGTGCTCACAGATACTCATGGATGAGTTGTGTAACATAACATTTCTATAGAGAGAGAGAGATAGTGAGAGGTTTGATATGTTGGGTGACTCATCAGTGTGCCTCTGTGTGCAATGCGTCTCCACCATCTAATCAAAATGTGATTGCACAGTAACAAGGAATGCGCAATACCTCCGTTGGCGATATTTTTCTCTGATGAGCACTATAGCTCAACCCCAAAATCCGTCGAGATCGCCATTGTCACACATAACTATCTGATCTCCATTTGATTCATGGGATTGTACAGTAAATGAAAAATGCACAGTACTCCACACACGACATTCTTCTTCGATAAACACTATAGCCCAACCAATAAATCCATCGGGGTCACCACCACTATCCGACCGACCAAAACAGAGTCAAATTCCAATCGAAATTCTATCGAATTGCGATTGCCAGCACTGCAACCATTGGCAGTCATATTCTAGTTGGAATCCCACTGCGATTCGATCGAGCATGAAGTCCGATCGGACTGCTATCAGATTGTGACTAGAATCTAGCCTCGATCCGACTATACTCCGGTGTTAGCCGAATTGCAATCGGATTTCAATCGGATCGTAACCGAATTTGGTCGCTCGACGACGGTGGCAAACTAGTTTTTCTCCGACGGAAAATATTGTGCATTTCCCATTCATTGTGCTTGCTTGGGACAGAGTTAATGTGCATCCCCATTTTCGCACACAAGTCACGCGACATAAGGCACGCGGTATAAAATATATATAGAGAGAGAAATGATCCCTTAAATATGGGTATATATATATATATATATATATATATATATATATATATATATATATATATATATATATATATATTTATATTTATTTATTTATTTATGTCCATGTGTAGGATAGGGAATGCACAGTGCTATTATCTATGCCCGAGCTGCTCGGCATCGCCGTTGTTCAGTCGAATTCTGACCATGATTCGAAAAATGATATCCTACATAATGGGTTTGTGTGCTTCCATGTGCAAATGGGAATGTATAGTTTTCTCCCCCATGCAACTTCCATCACTCATCATCGCGGTCATCACTCGGTGTCATGTCGTATCGCACCAACTAGAATGTAGCCAAGATACAGTTGGATTCTAGCCAGATCATGGTCAGATTCCAACCAAGTCATGACCAGAATTTAGCTTGATCGTAAACACCATCGACCATGATTGGGCCAAATTTTGACCACGATCCAGGCGAAATCTAAATTCAATCAGATTGCATCCTAATCGTCGTCAGAATCAGGCCCGATCGTAGCCACTTGTGACCCGATCACTTGCAACCAAGAGGTGTGATGTACCATCTTTCTCAGTTTTTACTAATGGAAGTAAATATTGTTTGGATCAATTTAATGTGCTAGAGTGGGGTGAATAGCATCATTCAATTTCTCACGATTTCACTTGTCATTGTGCTTATCTACAAATGTGTTAGCACAACAGAAATACAAATACAAATATAAAGCAAACCACAAAACAAGCACACACAAATGCAATACTGATTTAATGGAGGTCAGAACCCTAGTTCTTACTCCACGATCGAGTTTTAAAGTGAGCTCTAGTGATGCATACCACCACTAATAAACTTCTCCTTCTCAAAATCAATCCAATCATGGAGAAACCTCTTAAAAGCAAGAGTTTATACAAAAAAATATAACAACAGGTGTAAAGAATTAAAACGAAATAGACGTTACACAAGAATGCTTTAACACTTGATTACTTATTTGTTGGTTGCTTTGGACGAGCTTGGAAGGTCTAGAACGCAGTAGCAATTCTCCTATAAGATCACCAAAAAAAGCTTCCTTCAACCTCCTTGTCGAGCTCCTTATAAAGCTGTAACTCGGACTGGCCTTCCAGTCAATTGCTCTTACCTAATAGTCGACTAGTCATAGTATCATTATCTCACAATGACATAATCCATGTCAGATTAAGTCAAATAGTTGACTGTCTTGATCTTGTAGTCGCCTGCTATAGGCACCAGTGATTGTCAAAAGCCAGTAATTGACTACCAAACATTTTGAGCCCTGGCCACTTAATTCATGTCAACTACTCTACCCTAGCAGTTGACTACTAGTAGTCATTCAACTGTTAAATCCTAGCAGTCGACTATCAGAGCCACAGTTAGTAGTCAAGTCTTAGTCGACTACTCGACCAGTCGACTGGGTCATAACCCCAATCGACTGTTCTGAACCAACTGAACCTTCGAGTTTCAGACACTCAACCAATTGACTGGTTTAACCTCAAACATGAGGTTTAACCAAAGTATAATCCCCTCATACTTGATACTCACTCTTTGTCTAGACCTTAGTCTTCTAGCCACCTCCATTAGCCTCACGCCCTCAGGATCCATTGGCTAGCTTTCAAATGCTTCTATTGGTTATGTCATGCTAACCGGGTCTCCTTTGCCAAGAGGTCATGCCTCTAGGACTTCTCCATTGTCAAGCCTTAATGATTGGACTTTCACGGCCAAGACTACACACTTGGACTTACGTGGCGAAGACTACACCCTTGTGTTGGTGTAAGAATTCCCCAAGTATTAATGTATTTTGATGTTTGGATAATCATTTATAGTTAGACAATATTTGTGATCCATCCAAGTGTGAATCTTGGCAAGGAAAGTCCAAGTGTAAAGACTTGGCAAGGAAAGTCCAAGGGTAAAGCCTTGGCAAGAGAAGTCCAAGAATGTGGACTTGGCAGTGTAAGTTCAATCATGTAGTCTTGATGACATAAGTCCAAGTGGGTCTTGGCAAAGAAGTTCAAGGGTGAGTCTTGGCAGCATAATTCCAAGCATATAGTCTTACCGACATAAAGTCCAAGCATACCTTAGCAAAGGAGGAACCAAAGCATGAAGAAATCGAAGGAAGCTTTTTAAGGAAAGCGCAAGGATGAAGGAGTCGAAGACTTGGAGGGATCCTGTAGGTGCAAGGCTGATGAAGAAGCTAGAAGGTTTAGTTTAGGCTTTGGTGTGTTTTCAAGTATGTATTAGTCATACTTGAGGTGTACTAGTCGATTGGTATATTAGACCAGTCGACTGGTCTCGAGTGTTCAACACTTGAGGATCCAGAAGACTTGATCAATCGACTAGGGTTATGACCAAGTAGACTGGTCAAGTAGTTAACTATTGAATAGAAGCTCTAGCAGTCAATTGGTGTATGATACTAGTTGACTAGACTTAGTCATTCGATTGCTAGGGTTTATCAGTCGATTGGACTTAAGTGGTCAGGGCACAAATTATTTGGCAGTCAACAGGCCAGTCTACTGGGCTTCGCCAATCAACTACAAGTATGAGCAGTCGACTGATCAAGTGTCCATTGAGTGGTGATGATCACGATTAGGCTTCATCAGAAGTCATTGGATTCGATCAACATTAATACTAGTCGACTACTGGTATGTAGCAGTCGACTAGAGTCGGGCTTAAAAGGCAGAATTGCTTGAACGCTATAAAGAGAGGCTTGGGGAGCTTGGATATTGCTAGTTCTCTAATTCTAAATGTCCATACCAAGCTCTCCAAGCCTTCTTCTTAGTTTTCTAAGTGCTCTAACCCCTTCTTCCTAATCTCATTTCAAATCTTGTAAGAAGAAGAGTATGCTTGTAAAAAGGCTTCTCCACCTTGGTGTGATCATCAAAAGAAGAAATTCTAGTAAAGGTTTGAAGGAGTGATCCACCTTAAACATTTTTGTAGAGTAGGAGCATCATCTCCGAACCACGTTAAACAATTGTGTTAGTTTTGCTTGTGTTGATTTCAATTTTTGTTTTTGATTTTGCTTTAGCTAATAACTTTGTGTAGAAATCAATGAAATAGGCTATTCACCCCCTCTAGCCATCCAACCGATCCCCTACAAGTGATATCAGAGCCCGGATCACATCGGAAGATCTAACCATCAACCGAAGGAAGATGGCATTTCAAGAGGGTTATAGCACGACGTAATCACCATTCTTTGATGGCAACGATTTTGCATATTGGAAAGGTAAGATGGAATACTACCTTATGAATGATATTGATAATTGGTTTAGTGTTGTAGATGGATTTGAGAAGTCGATGGATGAATTTTGCGCGCTGCCACCTACAAAAGATTGGGCTAAAGAAATAGTGAAGAAAGCTCAAGCAAATGCCAAAGCAACAACAACACTTTAATGTGGACTTTCCAAAGAGCAATTGAGCAATGTTGGATCGTTCAACTCCGCCAAAGAGCTTTAGGAGAAACTCATTGAGCTCAATGAAGGATCCAAGGAATCAAGGAGAGCCAAGAGGGACTTATTGATAGGATAACTCCAAACATTTTCCATGAAGACAAATGAGATAGTAAGTCAAATGCATGGAAGAGTCTAGGAGATAGTCAACGGGTTTCACGTTATAGGTGAGAAGGTAGATAACCGAGACTTGGTAAGGCATGTGCTTTAATCATTCCCTAGAAACACCTTATGGCCATTAATGGTGTTGGTATAGTAGGCTCCAGATAATCGAACCTAAGTTTTGATTATGACAAAGATGCAAAAGTTAAGGTTATATCGTTATTTCATGAGCTAAACCAAGTGTATAGGAATGTTAAGCTGAGCTGAAGATCGGCGATGCCTGGAGAATCTCGGATGGATAAACCATGGTGGTCGGGTGACACCAGGAGAACTTCGGAGGGAGCCGAAGAACTCAGATGGAGACCTGAAGCAAAGCTTCAAGTCACAAGGACCTAAGGTAATCTCGAGGTAAGCTCGTGTGTGTTTGTGAGTGAATGCAATGTCAGGTCCTCTGTACGGGGACATCCTTAGGCAACGATATGACCAAGACTTCCCGTGGAAGGTCTAGGTCGAGATCGGATGATAAGTGGTCATCAAATTCACTTATATTGCTTTCATTTTCGAGCTAACATGTTGTTGCAGCTGGAAACCCTAGCAATAGTCGACTGCTGGCTGTTGGCAGTTGACTGATGGTGGCATTAGTCAACTGATAGGGTTGATCAGTCGACTGTCATTCAAATTCCAACTTTGATGAGAGTCAAACTTCATCCCCTCATCTTAGGGTGAGGTGGCCTTTTTGGATAGAATTTGATCTCAACGTCTAGGGTGATGGAAGGCTATAAAAGAAGGGGGGTTTCACCCCTTTAGGTCATCATCTAAGCTCTCAAAATGCCTCTACAACGCTGCTACTCTACGATGACGAAGCGTTGTCGAAATGCTGATGACACAAGCTCAACCTTCTTCTTCTTCATCATTGGTATCAGTACTTATAATTGTCACTTTAATACTTGTACTTCATTTCTTAATCGAGGCTTTCATCGTTGCATTTTCCTTAAAGAGAAGAGGGGGTTTGTCTCTCTACCTTGAGATTTCTCGTAGTTTTGTAATCGTCGTGTCCTACCTCCAATGAGTAGGAGAAGTTTTAGTGAATTGCGCTTCGTACGCGGTCTCGGACCACTAGGGCCTTAGATTAGCAGTCGGTAGGCTGTGAACCAAGTAAAATCAACCCGTGTCATTTACAATTCCATTATGCTTTTACTCTTTGCTTGTGTTTTAATTGTGTCGATGAAAAGAATTCTCGTGCGCTATTCACCCCCCCCCCTCTAGCGCTCTTTTTACGATCCAACAATTGGTATCAGAGCGGGGGCACTAAGATTTGGTGAAACCCCCAATCTAGCATTTGGTTTTAAGTTTTCTTTTTGTTTTTGATTTTGCAATTCGTAAATTAAGTCTTTTCATTTCATTTAATTCCTATCTCCCGCACTACTAATCCAAGACAAGAGTCTTGGTACCTTTTGTCATTTTTGATTTTTTTTTTTTTTGCGAGGTTCCCTTTTTCTTTCTAAATGGCCCCTCTTGAAGGGTTTAGCACTGCCTGACTCCCATTTTACAATGGAGATGACTTTCGTTACTAGAAGGGTCAGATGGAGTGCTATTTAAAAACCCAAGTAAAGGATGTGGATAGTAATTAAAATCGGGTTCACACTTCTGAATAATAAAGTTGGTGAATTATTGGATTGCAATCAATGGAAAAATTCCATGAGACGCCAAGTGGAAGCCAATGCCAAGGCTATACAAATCCTGTAGTGTGGTTTGTCCAAAGAAGAGCTCAACTGTGTCGGCCCCTTCATAAGTGCGAAGGACTTGTGGAGCAAGCTCGTCGAGCTACACGAAGGAACCGATGATGCTAAGGTATGTAAAAGGGATCTATTGTTTAATAAATTGTACAATCTTAAGATGCAGAAACATGAGACTGCCACCCAATTACATGCATGGATCGAAGATATCATCAATAGTTTACATTCGATTGGACAGAAGGTCAAAAATCGGGACTTAATAAGGTATGTGCTTAACGCTTTCCTTAGGACTACCTTGTGGGCATTCATGGTTGATGCCTATAAGGTCTCTATGGACCTTAGGACCTTTCTAAGATTAGACTTGATGAAATGTTTTCTAAATTTGAACTTCATGAATTCTAATTCAGCCCCCATCAAGAAAAGTATTGCCTTATTTGCAGTACCAAAGAAGAAGCTCAAAAGCAAACCACCACCGGAGGAAGAAGACGAGGACAAGTCGGAGATAGATGATGAGATGGAGACCGAACTAGTAAATCTAGTTTGGAAGATTATCAAAAACTAAAAATGACACATCAATCAATCCAAGGAAGGTAAGTCTAAATCAAATTCCAACTATAGATGCTATGAGTTCAACAGGTTGGGTCACATCAAGTCAGAATATCCAAAGCTCAAGAACATGGCACAAAAGTCCAAGAAAGCACTCAATGCTACATGGGAGGAATCGTCGAAGGAGGAAGACGATCTCAACAACCACATCTTCATGGCTAAGTCGACTGAACCCGAGGAAGAGTTTGACTCCGAATTCGATGATGAGTCTCTATTCGAGACAAGCCACAAATCCATATCCGGTTCAAAAGGTTCACTCAAGGTAAGTCAATCTTTAATTGATATGTTACATAATGCAATTAAGTTTTTAACTAGAAAGTTAGCTAAGTCCGAGTCCAATATTGAGACCTTAGTTGAGGAGGTTAAACTCCTTAAACATGAGGTCTCCCTAACCTCTTCGACTAGTCAAGTTCAAGAGGAGGACTCAACTCGAGTTGACAAACTTGAAGTTGAGAACTCACTCTTGAAAGGACAAGCCGGAGATCTTAGGCAAACGTTGGAAAGGTTTACTTTGGGAACCAAGGGACTTGACCTACTACTTGGATCACAAAGGGTCATTTACAACAAGGTCAGACTAGGATTTAGATCAAATACGACTAACAAGTTGTATATGTCAATTGTAAATCTTAATAGAAAACAAGTTCAAGCATGGGTCCCTAAGACCGCTTTAATTTCACAATTAGGATCTACTAAGTACTGTGTTCCCAAGGACCAAATCCACGATGTAGATAGATCGAATCGATTCAATGGTCTAAGGGGAGCTAGTACTAAATTTGTTTGCTCTATTACATGAAATTAGACTTGCATGCTTAGTTTTTGTTTTAATTTTTAGAATGGCTAGATAGGGTCAATAACTCGTCAATCTTTACAACATAGTACTAGGACGCAGCGAGATGATAGTACGTTAAGGAAATGAAATTTTATGTGTCTGAACTAGATAAGGCGTATCTAGCTTGGTGCACTCTACTAAGTTGAACTAGCTGAAGTTACCTTGTCGTATCCTTAACTAGTTAGACCAAGAAGTAATCTTAAGTGACTCAAGTAATCGATTTCTTGAATTTGGCTTTGTCTAAGAAAGTAGTCGTTGTTCCGATCAAATAAATCCTTTGTGCCTCGTCACGACCTGGAAGCCAACTTCTTGAAAAAGTTACTTGACGAGCTTAGGGTTAAATCCGAATCTAGCCCAAGGTTGATTAGTTTAAATTCACTAAATTCAAACAAGTAAAATTGAAGTCATCTCAAAAACAATTTAGGTTAACATGTTTGATCATGTAGAAAAGGTGAGATGACTATTAGGCTAAAATATTCAACCAACTTAAAATTCCAATATCCGATCCAACTACTATATGTGTAGATCAATGGATGTTAGACAGTGGGTGCTCCCGATACATGACGAGGCTGACTGAAATTTTCGAAGCTTAGATTCAAAAGTCAAGGATCGGTAGCTTTCGGAAACAATGGCAAGCTCAAAATCATCGGATCAGGTGATATTGAGCTAAACCAAACTTTACAATTCGAAACGTTTTATTAGTCAAAAGTTTTGAGTATAATTTACTTAGTGTAAGCCAATTGTGTGACAACAACTATAGGGATATATTCTTAGAAAATGAATGCTTAATTAAAACTAATGAAACCACTAAAACAATACTTAAAGGAACTAGGAATAGCAATATCTACACAATTAATTTACCCAACTCCTCAACCAAGTGTCTTATAACACAACAAGAACAATCTTGGTTGTGGCACCGCTAACTCGGCCACACACACCCAAGACTCATTCACAAGGTGAGTCAGAGTGGTTTAGTCAGTGGTTTGCCCAACCTTAACAACTTTGATAATAAAATATGTAATGCTTCTCAACAAGGTAAACAAACTAGGGCACAACATCAACTAACTAACCAAGAAAGAACCAAAAGTGTGCTTGAGCTCCTACACTTGTATCTATTCGATTCTCATGGAGCCAAGTCACTAAATGGGAGTCAATTTTGCTTAATCATAATTGACGACTACTCTAGGTTTACCTGGGTTAGGTTCCTTAAAGACAAAAGTGATACCTTAGACCATCTTATCAACCTATGTAAATTAATAAAAAACGAAAAGAACCTTAAGATTAAAAGACTTAGAAGCGATCATGGTGGTGAATTCGAAAACCATAGGTTCATCGACTTCTGTAACCTAAATGGATACCATCATGAGTTCTCTTATCCTAGAACCCCACAACAAAATGGTCTAGTCAAGCGAAAGAATAGAACCTTATAAGAAGCCGCTAGAACCATGTTAAACGAGTACAACCTACCCGATAGGTTTTGGGTAGAAGTTGTTAGTACGATGTACTATGTCCAAAATAGAATCCTACTAGTCAAGAGGCACCTTAAGACCTCACACGAAATCTACCATGATAAAGTACCTAACATTAAATACTTTAGGATATTTGTATGTAGGGTACATATTCTAAATACTAAATACTACCTAGGCAAATTCACCTCTAAAACAAATATCGGAATATTCCTAGGATACTCAACAACAAGTAAAGCCTATAGAGTCTACAATAATGAAACCCTAAAAATCGAAGAAACAATTAATGTAGTATTCGATGAAGGAGATAAAACCGCACAACCCGAAGTAGAACCAATTGATGAACCAATTCATACTAGACCCGAATCTGACCATGAAATTGAGTCTAGTGCAAATCCTAACCCAAGTCAGTCTAGGTTACATTCGAATTATCCTATTGATCAAGTGATAGATGATCCCAACCTAGGGGTTCGAACTAGAGCTTCATACAGAAACCTTAGTCAAATCTCTTTAATCTTGAAAATTGAACCCAAATCAATTGAACAAGCTCTTCTTGATCCCGATTGGATTATTGCTATGAAAGAAGAGCTAGCTCAATTCACTAGGAATGAAGTTTGGGAATTAGTACAACCACCTAAAGATAAATCGATTATTGGAACAAGGTGGGTATTCTAGAACAAACTTGATGGCAAAGGTGAAGTAGTTAGAAATAAAGCAAGACTAGTCGCTAAAGGTTTTAGTCAAGTAGAGGGGTGATTATGATGAAACCTATGCCCCCGTAGCTAGACCAGAATCGATCATAATGTTATTAGTCTATGATGTGCATCGAGGATTCAAACTATTTCAAATGGATGTGAAGTCATCATTTTTAAATGGAATTATTAAAGAAGAGGTCTACATTAGACAACCCCCAGGTTTTGAAAATTTAGACAAACCCGACTATGTTTTTAAACTTAAGAAAGTCCTATATGGACTAAAACAAGCTCCTTAAGCTTGGTATGAAAGGCTTTCTATTTATCTCAAGTCTAAAGGGTTTAGCCAAGGCTTAGTCCCCAACCCTCTTCATAAAATCTGTAGACAAAGAAATATTTATTGCCCAAATTTATGTAGATGATATAATTTTTGAAACAATCAACTCAATCCTACTAAATGAGTTCATTTCACTAATGGAAAGTGAATTTGAAATGAACTTAGTAGGAGAAATAACTTTTTTTCCTAGGATTACAAATTAAACAAACTAAAGAGGGAATTTACTTACACCAACAAAAATATGCTAAGGAATTAATTAATTGATTCGGAATGCAAAATGCTAAGGTAATAAATACACCGATGTCCATAAATGTTAATATTGGAGAAGACTTAGAAGTTAAACCCATAGACCTTAAATACTATAGGAGCATAATAAGTAGTCTCTTATACTTAACTACGAGTCGACCCGATATACTCTTCGTAGTGAGTATGTGCGCAAGGTTCCAAACTTGTGCTAAGGAGTCGCACCTAACGTTAGTTAAATGTATCCTTAGATACCTAAAGGGTACACTAAGCATAGGAATTTAGTACCATAGATCTACCGAGTTCAAACTAATCGGTTACTCCGACTCGGATTATGTCAGTAGTAAACTCGATAGAAAGAGCACAAGTGGTTGTTGTCAACTCCTCGGCTCGAGTCTAGTTAATTGTGTTAGTAATATAAGAGAGATGTCCTAAGGCAATCGCCTTATGTATGAACCATTTATATGATAAATGAAGATTCACTATTTGAGTATACATATTTTATGTATTTGATTGGATCTTAAACTCATTTACTGAATGTCCACGATACGATTCACAGCATGAGAGAATTTGTGATTGGATCACAACTAGTGAGTATCTCTACATGTGTAATTGTGATGTATCGGAATTATCCCTAGTCAATGAATTGATGGATTTGGACACCATCAATTCTGTCAAGACTAGCATGAGGTATACTCCTTGGTGTATCCAAGCAGCTGATTCTCACTGGCTGGAGACATAGTGATGTCCGGAGTTAATCGTTGATGCTAGTTATGGTAACTAGTTCATTGGAGTGACCAGCCGTAAGACTTCATATGGTTCTCTACATATATAGATATGTCAATGAAGTTCTTACTGTGGCTTAAGTGCGATGTTCCTTTGACTTGCGGTATTCAAGTCATCTTGATCATGGAGACTTATGCTTTGACATCTTAAGCAAACATCTCTAAGGAGATGTGGACCCGGGATGATTGGGTATAAGTCGAAGTGATCGAAGGTGTTTGAATAGCCTATAAAGGATTCACCACTCCTTGCGAGGAGATGTATACCCATGGCCTCTCGTCGGATTGTTACTAAAGTCTTTGGCCAAAGCATTACATGTTTAGAGTAAGGTACTCTTCGATACATGTGGAGTAACTAGAATCCGTAGGACGAGGAAATGATACTTGGGCTAGGTGTGACGTAGTCAGCCTAGTGGGGACTGACACTATAGACCATGTCCTGAACCAAGTGGGTATAAGATGAGTGAAGGGAATGGGGCACGATTCATTCGAGCTACTGATGGGTTTCAGAAATAGTTCGGGATCAACCATTGATCTTTTCGGTTAATTGGGGATCATGATGTACTACTAGGTGCCACTCATGATCGTTCTATAATTAATGGTTAATTATAGACGGCCAACATAAACCGAGAACCTATTTGGTCACACGCACAACGAGTGTAATCCAAAGGATTTAAAACGAGCTTGAGAATGGGATTCTCAGATCGAGAGAAACTATGTTTGGTTGGACCAAACATAAAGCGAGCATGAAATTGTTTCAGTCGCAATGGAAGCGTTGATGGGCCGTGTCTTATGAAGACATAATGGATGGACCAAAATGGTTTGGTTCTAATCCAATGGATGAGAATAAACCAAAGGGTTTGGTTTATTTTAAACGAATGAACCAAAAGTTGGTTCGGTTCGTTTTAACTTAAAATAAACCATCATGGTTTGGTTTATTTTAACTTATCTTAATGGAGCGGGTTAACGGGCTTTATGGATATGATCCATTAACCATTAAGAGAATTAGTTCTCTATAAAAGAGGGCTTAAGGGATTGTTAAGCCCTAATCATCCAAAACCCTAGCTTGGAGTTGCCGCCCACCCTTTGGAGGAGTTTTCGGCGCCCAACTACAAGCTGCCGCCGCCCAGCTTTGTGCCGCCGTCCAAGACCCTTGCCGGCGTCCAAGCTCCAGCCGGTGAACCTCCGGCGACCCTCCGGTGATCTCCTATAGGTTCGGCATCAAGGTGAGCTTTTTCTCTCCTTGTTTTGGCCGGCGCCTACTCCTCCACCAAGCTGTCCAGTTTTCTGGACAGCTTCTTCTCCTCTCGTCGGAGCGTCGTTTGGATGACGGTTAGTGCTCCGACAGCGGCTAACATACCGGGGATTTGATCTCCGGTAATCCTCTGAGGTGGAGGATGAAGGATTCGTCAATCGGTTGACGAATACCTCTCCGGAGAAGCGAGTCTTGAGGACTTGTTTTTAGGTCCGAATTTGGATTCGGATCGTGATCATCTCTCGATCACGTCGTCTTCAACACAAGGCTAGTAACCCGTACGAAGACGAAGCTCGTGGCTTGGCGAAGTCATCCCGAGGAGCTCGGCATGGATACGGATAGAGACGATTCTTACGAGGATCGTTCCGGTTGATGCCGTTCCCGCTACACGTCATACGAAAGGTATAACGTAGTTTAATTTTCTTTTATTGCAAATTTTAATTTACGGTTATGTCTACACTTGTTGTAATATGCATGCGTGTGTTGTGTGTGTTGTAATAAATATAGATTTATTATTTTTAATTGCTTCCGCTGTGCTCATGTTTAGCTAAACATGATCGAATATTACATATCGCCATGGTGCCTAAAACCCAACAAAGGGTATCGTGAGCCCAGTGTTGTGTTTCAACATAATCGTAAAATGGTTTTGCGATAGTCATAATGTATTTCTGGAAATTTTCTAAATTTTGGAAATTTAGAAGTATTTATGGAAATTTTTCAATTTTGGAAAGTCTAGAAGTATTTATGGAAATCTTCCACTTTTGGAAAGTTGGAAGTATTTATGGAAATTGATATTTTCCATAAATAAAATATTTGATTAGATTCTGGAAATTTGTTTCCTAATTTAATCATGATTTGATTTGGGAAATCAAATCTTAAAATATTTTATTTCCATAAGTAGTTTTAAAGATTTGGGAAATTAGTTTCCTAAATAGATTTTCCTTAATCAAATAATTCCATGAATAAAATATGTGGTTAGATTTGGAAATTTTTTTCCTAATTTAATTATGATTTGATTTGGAGAATCAAATCTTAAACATATTTTATTTCCATAAATAGTTATGACATATAAGGAAATATTGTACATGACATAATTGTATGACATGTAATTGCATTAGATGCATAACATAATGCCATGCGTGTCGTGACATGTAGATGTATGCCATGTATGCCATGCCATGTAGATAATAGTTATTTTCATGCAAAGAGGATGAGACATAAAAACCTTTAAACAATATTAAAGCCGACACCTTCCATTAATATGGTTTGAACCAGAGTTCCATTTCTTGTTTGGGTTGTTGGACTCTCTCCAAGCCCGGCTCGAACCCGAACATGTTCAAACCATGGAATAGTTTAATACTAATATGGTAAGAGTCAGAGGTCAATCATTAGCTTTGGTTGTTGGACTCTCTCCAAGCTGGGCTAATTGGTTGAATGCACTCTAACCATATTAAAACTATTCTTGATTAATGGGTTGGCTTTAACCTGGAGCATCGGCTTGTTGGACTCTCTCCAAGGTCGATGTTAAGGGAGGTAAAGTTGGGTGCTATGCATAAGATGCATACTTGTTAATGTGTTAACAACCCAATGTATGTGTGAACATTCAATTAGTTGATAGCACATTGTGATAGTTGCATATACGTGATATGCAATCGGTATAGATGATGCCTACCGTCGTAGCTATGAATGGCTTGTTAGACTCTCTCCAAGGTTGTTCATAACTATGATGGATATCAACCCATTTGGAGATGAACCTACAATCTCCCGAAGTGATTTTGGGGTTTTTGAAATTCGAAAAATGAATGGGATTTATAAATGTATATTGATGCATTTTAAAAATCATCTTTCTCATATATGCTCGTTTTGTATTTCTAAGTTAATATATTGATCATGATGTGTTTGAATTTGCGTTCCATTTTGGATTCAAATAAATTGACTGGGCCGAACTTCTTGGACTGGCTTAGAAACTTGAGAATTGTTCTCAAGGTGAAAAGCTTGTGTATGTCCTCGAAGCGCCTCTTCCCGCCCGTCCTAGTGACGATGCAACTTTGGACCAATTGTTGGCCTATCAGAAACATGTGAGTGATTCTGAACAAATGAGTTGCATCATGCTAGCCGCGATGGAACCCAAGCTACGAAAGCAGCATGAGCATATGGATGCTCATATCGTAGTCCTTCATCTCTGTGAGTTGGTTGATGAGCAAGTGAGATTCGAAAGGTTCGAAGTCTCCAAGCTCCTCTTCACCTCTGAGATGCAAGGAGTCTCGTGGTATCGACATCTTATGAAGGCATGTGGAGCCTTCTGAGAAGCATGAGTAGGGGACGGTGTTGTTAGTTGATTCCTCGAAGAAAGGTTCTAAGAGGGAGTCAAAGGAACAACAGAAGGGGAAGAAGAAAAAGGCTAAAAGGCAGAACCAGCTCAAAAGGGCACTTGCCATCATTATGGCAAGGAGGGCCATTGGCGAAGAAATTGCAAGATTTATCTTGAGTCCGTGAAGAAGGATAAGGCATCGGATGCCCCATCTTCTTCAGAAATCTTCTTTATTGATTGTCATTCTATTTCCTTAGACACTTGGGTATTGGATACTGGGTGTGGCTCACATATATGTAATGACATACATGGGCTAAGGAATAGAAGAAGACTCGTCAAGGGAGAGTCAAATTTACGTGTTGGGAATGGAGCAAAGGTTGCTGCACTCGCCATCGGAACGTATTTGTTGAAACTCCCTGCAGGACTTGTCTTAGAACTGGACAATTGCTTTTATATTCCTTCGTTGATAAAAAACATCATTTCTATTTCTTGTTTAAATAGAAATGGTTTCCATTTGACGTTTAGTAACAATTGTTGTTACATAACTTTGAATGGGGTTCTTTATGGGACTGGAACTTTAAGCAATGGTGTTTATACGTTGTACGTATCCAGTGACATTTGCAATATCGAAGCAAGCAACAAGCGTGCTCGAAAGGATAATCAAATAGACTCCTACATGTGGCATTGTCATCTTGGCCATGTAAGCAAGAAATGCATATCCGAATTACACCGATGTGGAATTCTGGAATCGTTTGAATTGGATTCATACGATACATGCGAATCATGCTTAAAAGGCAAGATGACTAAGTTACCTTTTACGGGAAAAGGTGAACGAGTGGGAGAGTTGCTAGGCCTAATACATAGTGATGTATATGGACCTATGTCAACTCAAGCTTTAGGAGGCTATAGCTACTTCATTACCTTCACCGATGATCACTCACGGTTTGGGTATGTGTTCTTGATGAAACACAAGTCTGAAGCCTTTGAAAGGTTCAAAGAATTCAGAAATGAAGTAGAGAAACAACATGACAAAAGTATTAAAATACTTCGATCGGATCGAGGTGGTGAATACTTAAGTCAAGAGTTTCTTGATTATCTAAGAGACAATGACATATTGTCTCAATGGACTCCGCCATATACACCACAGCATAATGGTGTATCTGAGAGGCGTAACCGGACCTTGTTGGACATGGTCAGGTCAATGATGAATCATGCGACTCTTCCCAAGTCCTTTTGGGGCTATGCACTTCAGACCTCTGTTTACTTGTTAAACAGAATGCCTACCAAGGTAGTCTCAACTACTCCATATGAGATATGGAATGGTAAGAAACCTCATGTATCTTACTTGAAGATATGGGGTTGTCTCGCTTATGTGAAGCTGATCAGACGCATAAACCGGATGCTAAGTCCGATAAATGTCTATTTATTGATACCCTAAGGAAACAAGGGGTTACCAATTCTATCATCCTGTGGAACAAAAGGTGTTTGTTTCAAGGCATGCCGTGGTTTCTAGAGAAAGAGTTTCTCTTGCAAGAAAACAAGGGGGAGTGTCGCGAGCTTGAGGAGGCTCGAGAGACTCAAATAGACATTGATGATACCGGTGAAACACAACAATGACAACTCATAGTGATGAGCAATCCTCGACTTTATTGTAACACCACATCTTCGTAGATCCGTAGAACACGCAATATTCCCGAGAGATATGGATTTCTCGTAAGTGAATCGAACGACGTGTTACTCATTGATGATGAGGAGCCTACCAGTTATGAAGAAGTGCTGACAAGTTCAGAAAGGGATAAGTGGCTTGGTGCCATGAAGTCGGAAATGGATTCCATGTACGAAAACCAAGTTTGGAACTTGGTTGACCCACCTGAAGGCATAAAGCCTATAGGGTGCAAGTGGGTTTTCAAGAAGAAAACCGACATGGATGATAATGTGATTACCTATAAGGCTAGATTGGTGGCGAAAGGATATCGTCAAAAGTAAGGTGTTGATTATGACGAAACCTATTCGCCTGTAGCTATGCTTAAATCCATTCGGATGCTCCTGGCCATAGCGGCTCATTATGATTATGAGATATGGCAGATGGATGTGAAAACAGCTTTCCTTAATGGAAACCTCCTCGAGGACGTGTATATGATACAGCCTGAGGGTTTCACATCGGTTGATAAAACCAAGGTATGCAAGTTGCGACGGTCCATATATGGATTGAAGCAAGCATCCAGGAGCTGGAATATCCGTTTTGATGAAACAATCAAAAAGTTTGATTTCTCACAAAATCCAGACGAACCTTGTGTGTACAAGAAGGTTAGTGGGAGTGCAATGTGTTCCTAGTATTGTATGTCGATGACATATTACTTATAGGAAACGATGTTTCAATCTTACAATGCTAAGGTTTGGTTATCCAAGACATTCTCCATGAAAGACTCGGGAGAAGCAACCTACATCCTCGGGATTAAGATCTATAGAGATAGATCAAACGGTTGCTTGGTCTTTCGCCTACATATATAGACCGAGCAAAGAGGTTTAGCATGTCAATCCAAGAAAGGTTTCTACCCATCGTGCATGGGGTACACCTTCAAGTCTATGTGTCCGCGCACGTAAGACGAGAGGATTTGCATGAGTAAGATTCCTATGCATCCGCACAGGATCTATCATGTATGCTATGTTATGTACGAGGCCCGATGTATCGTATGCCTGAGTGTCACGAGCAGATACCTCCGATCCAGAATGGATCATTGGGTTGAGCAGACGATCCTTAAGTACTTGAGAAGAACTAAGGATGTGTTCCTAATATATGGAGAAGGGTACATGGTGATACGTGGGTATACGGATGCCAGCTCCAGACAGACAAGGATGATTCCATGTCTTAGTCTGGATATGTATTCACCTAGAATGGAGGCGCAATAAGTTGGAAAGGTTCCAAGCTTGACACTATAGCGGATTCTGCCACTAAGGCAGAATACGTTGCAGCTTTGGAAGCAACAAAGGAAGCGGTTTGGATCAAGAAGTTCATCTATGAACTTGATGTGGTCTCATCAATGATCCAAACATGTGCTTCGCCGCTATCATCTTATCAGAGAGATCATCAGTAGGAACGAAATACAAATCGAGAAAATTCCCACTGAAAGGAACTTAGCGGATCCCTTGACTAAAGCATTACCTCAAAGTAAGTTTGAGGGTCATGTTAGAGCTTATGGTATTGGATACCGTAGCGATTGGCATTAGGCCAAGTGGGAGTCTGTTAGTAATATAAGAGAGATGTCCTAAGGCAATCGCCTTATGTATGAACCATTTATATGATAAATGAAGATTCACTATTTGAGTATACATGTTTAATGTATTTGATTGGATCTTAAACTCATTTACTGAATGTCCACGATACGATTCACAGCATGAGAGAATTTGTGATTGGATCACAACTAGTGAGTATCTCTACATGTGTAATTGTGATGTATCGGAATTATCCCTAGTCAATGAATTGATGGATTTGGACACCATCAATTCTGTCGAGACTAGCACGAGGTATACTCCTTGGTGTATCCAAGCAGCTGATTCTCACTGGCTGGAGACATAGTGATGTCCGAAGTTAATCGTGGATGCTAGTTATGGTAACTAGTTCATTGGAGTGACCAGCCGTAAGACTTCATATGGTTCTCTACATATATAGATATGTCAATGAAGTTCTTACTGTTGCTTAAGTGCGATGTTCCTTTGACTTGCGGTATTCAAGTCATCTTGATCATGGAGACTTATGCTTTGACATCTTAAGCAAACATCTCTAAGGAGATGTGGACCCGGGATGATTGGGTATAAGTCGAAGTGATCGAAGGTGTTTGAATAGCCTATAAAGGATTCACCACTCATTGCGAGGAGATGTATACCCATGGCCTCTCGTCGGATTGTTACTAAAGTCTTTGGCCAAAGCATTACATGTTTAGAGTAAGGTACTCTTCGATACATGTGAAGTAACTAGAATCCGTAGGACGAGGAAATGATACTTGGGCTAGGTGTGACGTAGTCAGCCTAGTGGGGACTGACACTATAGACCATGTCCTGAACCAAGTGGGTATAAGATGAGTGAAGGGAATGGGGCACGATTCATTCGAGCTACTGAAGGGTTTCAGAAATAGTTCGGGATCAACCGTTGATCTTTTCGGTTAATTGGGGATCATGATGTACTAATAGGTGCCACTCATGATCGTTCTATAATTAATGGTTAATTATAGACAGCCAACATAAACCGAGAACCTATTTGGTCACACGCACAACGAGTGTAATCCAAAGGATTTAAAACGAGCTTGAGAATGGGATTCTCAGACCGAGAGAAACTATGTTTGGTTGGACCAAACATAAAGCGAGCATGAAATTGTTTCAGTCGCAATGGAAGCGTGGATGGGCCGTGTCTTATGAAGACATAATGGATGGACCAAAATGGTTTGGTTCTAATCCAATGGATGAGAATAAACCAAAGGGTTTGGTTTATTTTAAACGAATCAACCAAAAGTTGGTTCGGTTCGTTTTAACTTAAAATAAACCATCATGGTTTGGTTTATTTTAACTTATCTTAATGGAGCGGGTTAACGGGCTTTATGGATATGATCCATTAACCATTAAGAGAATTAGTTCTCTATAAAAGAGGGCTTAAGGGATTGTTAAGCCCTAATCATCCAAAACCCTAGCTTGGAGTTGCCGCCCACCCCTTGGAGGAGTTTTCGGCGCCCAACTACAAGCTGTCGCCGCCCAGCTTTGTGCCGTCGTCCAAGACCCTTGCCGGCGTCCAAGCTCCAGCCGGTGAACCTCCGGCGACCCTCCGGTGATCTCCTATAGGTTCGGCATCAAGGTGAGCTTTTTCTCTCCTTGTTTTGGCCGGCGCCTACTCCTCCACCAAGCTGTCCAGTTTTCTGGACAGCTTCTTCTCCTCTCGTCGGAGCATCGTTTGGATGACGGTTAGTGCTACGACAGCGGCTAACATACCGGGGATTTGATCTCCGGTAATCCTCTGAGGTGGAGGACGAAGGATTCGTCAATCGGTTGACGAATACCTCTCCGGAGAAGCGAGTCTTGAGGACTTGTTTTTAGGTCCGAATTTGGATTCGGATCGTGATCATCTCTCGATCACGTCGTCTTCAACACGAGGCTAGTAACCCGTAAGAAGACGAAGCTCGTGGCTTGGCGAAGTCATCCCGAGGAGCTCGGCATGGATATGGATAGAGACGATTCTTACGAGGATCGTTCCGGTTGATGCCGTTCCCGCTACACGTCATACGAAAGGTATAACGTAGTTTAATTTCCTTTTATTGCAAATTTTAATTTACGGTTATGTCTACACTTGTTGTAATATGCATGCGTGTGTTGTGTGTGTTGTAATAAATATAGATTTATTATTTTTAATTGTTTCCTCTGTGCTCATGTTTACGAAACATGATCGAACACACACACGCCGCGGTGCCGGAAACCCAACAAATTGGTGTAGTAGAAAGCAACACTGTGTTGTCTTATCTACCACCGAAGCTAAATACGTCGCGATGGGTGAGTGTGTAGCTCAGCTTCTTTGGATGAAACACATTGTCCAAGACTATAACTTAAACTTTAACAACACTAAAATTTATATTGATAACATTAGTTCGATTAATTTAACCAAGAACCAAATCTATCATTTTAGAACCAAACATATAGAGGTCAAACACCACTTTATTCGAGAACATATAGCTAACGGGACCATACAACTTGAATATGTGGAGTCCAAATCAAACCTAGCTGACTTATTTACCAAACCTTTACCTAAAGCAGAGTTAAGTCTGCTTACATGTAAATTAGTATGTGCATAATAGAGTATAACTTAAAAACTTATACTTTCCTTTATACTCTATTGTTTATTTTTCATGCAAATGGAACTAGCGTAGGGCTTAACTTAGAAAGCATGCACCTATAGATTTAAGAAGCCAAAACATCTCACAACACATAGGACTAATGTGTTTGTGTACTTAGCCACGTAGATGGGTGTGAGATGTAAGGACCTTACTCCTGGTTTCATATGTAGATCTAGTGCATCGACATGAACCATGGAGTATAATTATCTAAATTAATCAACTCTAATTAGGACTTATTGATTATTCTATATCAATCAAGTCAAATGGAGTTGAACATACTTTTAGATGAGCTTATGTTTAAACTATTATTTTCAAAATCTATTTGGAACATGCTTGGACTTAAACTTCATTTACGGAAAAATTCTAAAAATATGTTTTCCAAAACCCCCCGCTCTTTTCGATTTATAGCAAAAGGGGGATAAAAGGCCGAAGTTAAGGGATCAAAAATTAATTTTAATTTTTGATAACTTAACTTGCATCTAACTTAAAAACATCGACCCAAGTTAAGTAAAGCTTGTTTACTTAACTTAACTTTTTTATGGTCAACCTTTTTAATGCTTAAAGGGTGACGAAAAGGCCAAAGTTATGAGATTAAAAGTTAACTTTTGATATCTTAACTTAAAACTTAATTTAAACTTTTAGGCCTATACTTAACTTATTAAGTAGAAACAATTAAGGGGGAGAACTAAGAACTATTTTTTTAAGTACTCACCTAAGGTCAAGGGGGAGGACTTGAAAAAGAGTTTTACTTTTACTCCTACTGAATCTAACTCATTAAGTTACTCACACTAACTTATTAAGTTATGCATATAGAATATTCATTTGATTTATGCTTCATATTCATTAAGTGTTACCCTTAACTTTGTGTCCGTTTGCTATAGATCAAAAAGGGGGAGATTGTTGGTGCAGTAGGCACCAGATAATCGAACCTAAGTTTTGATTATGTCAAAGACGCAAAAGTTAAGGTTATATCATTATTTCATGAGCTGAACCAAGTGTGCAGGAATGTTAAGCTGAGCTGAAGGTTGATGACACTTAGAGAATCTCGGATGGAGAAATCGTGGTGATCGGACGACACCGGAAGAACTTCAGAGGGAGCTGAAGAACTCAGGTGGAGACCTGAAGCAAAGCTTCAAGTCACAAGGACCTAAGGTAAGCTCGAGGTAAGCTAGTGTGTGTGAGTGAATGGAAGGTCGGGTCCTCCGTACGGGGACGTCCTTAGGCGACGATCCGACCAAGACTTCCCATGGAAAGTCCAGCTCGAGATCGGATGGTAAGTGACCATCAAATTCACTTAATCGCTTTCATTTTTTAGCTAACTTGTTGTTGTAGCTAGAAACCCTAGCAACAGTCGACTGCTAGTGGCATCATTCGATTGATAGGGTTGATCAGTCGACTGTCATTCAAATTCTAGTTTTGATGAGAGTCAAACATCATCCCGTCATCTTAGGGTGAGGTGCCCTTTTTGGATAGAACTTGATCTCAATGTCTAGGGGATTGAAATTCTATAAAAGAAGGGGGGGGGGTGTTCACCCCTTTAGGTCATCATCTAAGCTCTCAAAATGACTCTACAACGTCGCTACTCTATGATGACTCTACGACGATGAAGCATTGTTGAAACGCCAAAGACATGAGCTCAACCTTCTTCTTCTTCGTCTTCGGTATTAGTACTTATAATTGTCACTTTAATACTTGTACTTCATTTCTTAATCGAGGATTTCATCATTGCATTTTCCTTTAAGAGGAGAGGGGGTTTGTCTCTCTACCTCGAGATTTCTCGTAGTTTTGTAATCGCCGTCTCCTACCTCCAACGAGGAGAAGTTTTAGTGAATTGCCCTGCGTACGCGGTCTTGGACCGCTAGAGCCTTTGATTAGCAACTAGTAGGTTGTGAACCAAGTAAAACCAACCCATGTCATTTACAATTCCGCTGTTCTTTTACTCTTTGCTTTTGTTTTAATTGTATCATCGAAAAGAATTCTCGTGCGCTATTCACCCCCCCCCCCCTCTAGCACTCTTTTTATGATCCAACACATGGTAGATATTTATAAGGTCTCTAGAGACCTTTCTTTGGTTAAGTTAGATGAATTATTTTGTCAATTTGAATTACACGAGCAAGCTAACATGTCTTCCAAGGAAAAAGGTCTAGCTCTTTTTATAGAGAAGAAAGAGAAGAATTAGAAGGAGAAGAAGGAAGTCTATTCATCATTCAAGTCAGAGGATGAGCCATCAAGTAGCGACGAAGAATTTTCGGCTAGTGAAGTGGCTCACTATGTCAAGAAGTTTGGCAAAAAATCAAGAAGACTCACAAAGAAGGATGTGAGGAGGATGTTTCAATCCTCAAAAGGTAAATCAAGTAGTAATTCAATTTCTAATACTAATATTACTTGCTATGGATACAACAAAAAGGAGCATATTCAGCCAAATTGTCCGGCTCTAAAGAAGAACGAAGAAAAGAAAAAAAAAGAAAAAGGACAAGAATGAGAAGAAGAAGGAGGAGGACATTGTGGCACAAGCAACTTGGGCCACTGAAAGTATTGAGGACTCATCGAATGATGATGATCTTTCCCACATCACTCGACATATGCCATTCATGGCTTTGGACAATGACACCAACGAATCAAGCTCAAGTCAAGGAGAACTTTCTTCTAGCGATGAATCGTCATCTGGTGACGATGAGGTAAAAGACTCCCTTCAAGTAGAGCTTTTATATAAGACTATTGCTTACCTTAAGAATGCATTAGATAGATCAAAATCTAAGGTTAAGGATTTGAAGGTAAAAATAAAAAAAATTAAGAATGAAGAATCTTTATGTGATGATTCATGCATGCTTATGGAGGAAAATGAAAAACTTAGGAATATTGTGAATTAAGGACATGCTTAGAAAAGTTTTCCAATGGATCAAAATTTCTTGACATGATCCTTATATACCAAAGGGTCGTTTATAAGAAGGTCGGTATAGGATACAAACATAAGGATAAGAAAGTTGCCTACATTTCTCTAATTAATAGAAAAGCAACAATTAAGACTAAGGTAAAGAAGGCATGGGTCCCAAAGAAATTTTTGATTGATATTACCGATCTAAATATTTTGGTAGGTAAGTGAGAAAAGTATGTGGATTGTGGATAACGATTGCTCAAGACACATGGCCGGAGATGTGATCAAGTTCTCCACAATAGAGTATGTTAAGAAGGTGAAGGGTTTTGCTTATCGAGTCCGTGAGGGGAAACTTCGCTTCCCACTTCACCTCGGTTGCTTGATCATGGCAATCCCTTTGATGTCCCCGGATTAAAAAATTTAATCCTAGACAAAAGGGATTGCCCAAACAACCAAGTCATCGTCGTGCTATTCGTTTAGAGAGGTCACTTGAACAAACTCGTTGTTCAAGCGACCATCCTCTATTCTATGAGTAGCCACGGAATAGACGATGTTCGGATCGCCGGTTTTTGTGTTTATGTTCGGGGTCCAAGTATTATTTAGCCATATACAGATTTATATCATGCTCATAGTTGAAAAACAAAACCAAGCAAGTAATAAAAAGAGAAAGAAGAATAGGTATACCTCTCGGTCTTCTAATGTATGACCTTCCTCATTTTGGACGTCGTGTGGGCGACGATCTACCAAAAGTCGAAGCTCCTATATCGCAAATCTTCCTTCCTTGATCTTCCAAAGCAAGAGGAAGAGTAGAAACAAGGTTCTTATCCTTCCTAAAACCAACAACAAGGAACAAATAGACTCCTTGCCGCCGGCCAACTAGGAGGAGGAGTTTGTGGTGGAATCCGGCCAAGACACCAAGGGAAAGCCCTATATCTTGTTCCACCAAATAAGGAGAAGGAGAAGAGAAGTTTTGGTCGCCGGCCAAGGTTGGAAAGGGGCTGGAAAAGCTGATGGACGTTGGCCAATGAAGGAAGAAGAAGAAGGGAAAACCTTCCTTATTTGGTGTCGCCCAAGCCTCCAAACCCTAACCCTAATCCTATCTCAACTAGGATTCCTCTCTTGCCGCCCAAAACCCTAGCTCTCTTGGATATCCCTCACGCCAACCCCCATGCCCTCCTTTTATAGAGTTAGGGATAAGTCATGATTTAATCTCCTCCATTGGTTCTAGGGATTTAATCTCAACCGTCGGATCTAGAGATTTAATCTCAAACGTCGGATCGTAGAGATTTAATCTCTACCTATGGATCTTAGAATTTTGTTTCTATCCATTGGATCTAAGCTTCATGAGGTGTTAATAGGCTACATTAGGGACCATGAGAAGGAGTTGGATCTTGGCCACCCATGGATCAAGCCCACATAAAGTCCGATCCACTAATGATAATCCAATCCATTAAAGGATTATCACTGATCTACCTCACCAACCGCCATATGATAATATGGGCTCCATATATTATTTGTACATTTTCTCCCCGTGTTTAAGATCTCGAATGTCCGTCGATTAATTAATTTAATGACTATTAATTAATCAACATTTAACTCCTTGAGTAGTACCACTCAACCTTTTCATCATGCTGGACCAAGTCCACCTGCAGGGTTTACATGATGAACTTTATGAGCTCCTCAAGGGGACATCATCATCCTAATATATAGGACACGGTTTCCTCCTATAATCAACGACACACCATATAAATAATATCATCTCCCAACTTACCGAGCCTATCGATTTAATCTATAAATCTCTCCCATTGATAAATCAAAGAGATGAGTACTAAGTATATGTGCCCGTTATTATATCGGAATTAAGAGTATGTACAATATAATATCTAAGGTCCGATTCGATTATGTAGTCATCAATAAATCGAATCACCTCTATGTCGGTCCTACTCAATTCACACAAAGTTCACTGGTGTGATTCTATGGTCAAGACAAACCAATACCAAATCACACTACAACCATTCCGATGGTTTGTCCAAAGCCATCTCGGTTATGAGCCTTTACTTATACTTTACAAAGAGTCGATAACATGATCTCCCGTGTGACACCACACACCATGTTATCTACAATGTAATGTATTAGACAATATTGCATAACAATATAAATATGCAAACAATGATCATGTGATTCTTATTTCAAAATAAAGATGTTCATACAAAAGATAGACTTTTAAGTATACATCCCTACAATCTCCCACTTATACTAAAAGACTATGTTGTCCTTAAACTGTCATACATCTGATCCCCATTCCCTCCACATGCCTATCAAAAGCTCTCGTCGGAAGGGCCTTAGTGAAAGGATCTGCCAGGTTATCCTCCGATGCAATCTTGGCCACAGCAACTTCTCCTCTTTTTACGATTTCTCATATCAGGTGGTACTTGCGGTCTATGTGCTTACTTGCCTTATAGGCTCATGGTTCCTTCGAGTTTGCAACTGCACCACTATTATCAAAATAAATTGTGATAGTTCTGGGCAAACTAGGAATCACATCCAAGTCCATCAAGAAGTTCCTGAGCCATACAACTTCTTTGGTCGCCTCAGAGGCCGCCACATACTCAGCTTCCATGGTGGACTCCGCCACGAACATCTGCTTGACACTCCTCCATACAATGGCTCCACCTCCCAAAGTAAACACAAAACCTGAGGTAGACTTACTGTTATCCCTATCAGATTGGAAGTCGGAATCCGTGTAACCCACAGGGAGTAATTGGTCTGCCCGGTAAACTAGTATATAATCCCTAGTCCTTCTCAGGTACTTCAATATATGCTTTACCGCAGTCCAAAGTCCCTGTCCTGGATTACTCTGATATCTGCTGACCATGCCCATGGAAAAGTAGATATCTGGTCTCGTACGGAGCATCACATACATGAGACTTCCTACTACCGAAGCATAAGGAACCGCCTTCATCTCCTCTATCTCCTCTATCTCCTCAGATGATCTATGACACATCTCCTTAGATAAAGGAACTCCATGCCTGAAAGGTAGAAAACCCTTCTTGGAGTTTTGCATGCTAAAACGCTCCATAATCGTGTCTATGTATGAAGCTTGGGATAAGCACAACATCCTTTTCTTGCGATCCCTTATAACCTTGATCCCAAGGATGTGTCCCACTTCTCCCAAGTCCTTCATATCAAACTGTTTGAACAACCATACCCTTATGTCCGATAACATCTTGATATTGTTGCCAATCAACAAAATGTCATCTACGTATAGTACAAGAGATACCACTATGTTTCTGTCACATCTCTTGTATACACAAGACTCATCCGGACTTTGAATAAATCCATAAGACTAGATTACCTCATCAAAGCGGATGTTCCAAGATCTCGAAGCTTGCTTCAATCCATAAATGGACCGATTAAGCTTACACACAAGATGCTCTTTGGCTTTTGCAATGAATCCCTCTGGTTGCTTCATGTAGATGTTTTCCTCAAGACTTCCATTAAGGAAAGCTGTCTTGACATCCATCAGCCACACCTCATAATCCATATGAGCTGTTATGCATAAGAGAATTTGGATAGACTTAAGCATGGCTACCCGCGAAAAGGTCTCCTCATAATCGATACCCTCTTTCTGAGTATACCCCTTCGCAACAAGCCTCGCTTTGAAGGTCTCAACCTTCCCATCTATTCCTCTCTTTCTCTTGTAGATCCACTTGCATCCAATGGTTTTTACACCATCGGGTAGTTCTACTAGCTCCCAGACCAGATTTGAATCCATAGATTCAATCTCAGCATTGATTGCACTTTGCCAAGATAGTGCATCTTTATCTTGGATTGCCTCGTCATATGTCCAAAGATCAGGTTCATGTTTGCCAGGGACCAAATCAGAAGATTCTCCCAAAACATAAATCTATCAGGTTGTCTCACAACTCTCCCACTACACCGAGGTGTCACCTGTGTATCCTCTGTGACACGTGGTGCAATGACATGTGGTATATCCTCTTGTATCGGTGGTACTAAAGAAGTGACTTCCCCTTTTAACTCCTCCAGAACAATTTTACTCTTGGGCTTGTGGCTCATCACATAGTCTTCCTCTAGAAATCTGGCGTTCATGCTAATGATCACCCTCTAATCTCTAGGACTATAAAACAATCCACCCTTCGTTCACTTGGGATAGCCAACAAACATGCGTACTTCTATACGAGGTTCCAACTTTTCAGCATCTTCCTTCAGCACATGTGCTGGACTCCCCCATATCCGAATATGTCTTAGACTAGGCTTTCGCCCAGTCCATAATTCTGTGGAAGTAGAAGGCACT
Source organism: Wurfbainia villosa (assembly GCA_025175895.1). NCBI lineage: Eukaryota > Viridiplantae > Streptophyta > Magnoliopsida > Zingiberales > Zingiberaceae > Wurfbainia > Wurfbainia villosa. The sequence goes on along the minus strand of CM045992.1, from coordinate 26,439,065 downwards.
GATTTAGATGGAACCAAGTTCAGAATGTACACCGCCGTATCTAGAGAATATCCCCAGAACAAATCTGGCAACTCAGAATAACTCATCATCGATATAATCATCTCCATAAGAGTCATATTCCTTCGCTCTGCTACACCATTCTGTTGGTGTGTGCCAGGTGCAGTCAATTGGGATTAAATCCTAGCCTCTGATAAGTAGTTCCTAAACTCTCCCAAGAGGTACTCACTGTTGGGAATTGCTTCGGAGGCTAGTCAGCTCCCATGTCCCCGGATTAAAATTTTCACTAATGAAAACTAATCCGGATGGGATGAGTTTCCTAAGCTCAACCAATTCGTCGTCGTGCTAACGACTTGAGCGATCGCTTGAACAAACTAGTTGTTCAAGCAACAAAACTCTTCTAGTCGGTTAGCCGCGGAAGAGACGACGGACGGATCACCGATTTTTGTGTTTATCTTCGGGGTCCATGATTATACAAATACATATGGATGTAGACATGTATAATCAACACATACAAACATATTAATAAGAACATGCAAAGATCAATAATAAAACTTGTAAAACTTTTATACCTCTCGATCTTCTATCGTATGTCCTAACCTCCTTGTAGACTTCGTGTGGGCGAAGATCCTCCACAAGTTGAAGCTTCCTAGATCTTCTTCAATCAAAAGAAAGAAGAACTCTCCTTCCCTTCTTGCTTGAGCCAACCACCAAGACACAAAAGCTTGTTGCCACCGGCCCTAAGAAAAGAGAGAACAAGATGGTCAACCAAGGAACCAAACAAGGGAACAATCCCTAGCTCCTAGTGCCGCCGACCAAGAGGAAAAGGATGAGAGAAAGACCGGCCAAAGGGGAGCAATAGAAGACCCTACAACCCCTTTGTGCCGCCGGCCCTAGATGGAATGAAGAGGAGAAGAGGCTAAGGAAGAAAGCTTAGGGTTTCTTATATCTTTGTGCCGCCAACCACAAGGGGATAGAGTCGGCCAAGCAAAGAAACCTAAACCTTAATTCTTCATACTCATTGTGCCGCCCCCTTAGCCTCCCTTTTATAGAACTTAGGAGAAAGTTGGTTATTGATGAGGTGACCAAAAGGCAAAAAATTAGGAACTAATTCCTAATTATTCTTGCCGCCCAAGGTAGCAAGGAATTAGTAAAAAAAAAATTTTCTACCTCTTCTAATCTTGCCGCCCAAGGTGGCATAGAAAATAGAAATTTTTTTTTTACCAATTCTAATCTTGAAAAAAAATTTTTTACTAATTCAAATCTTGCAACCTAAGGTGGCATATTGTTAGAATGTATACTGAAAGCCTAGCTCTTTTTGTATGAACATTTTATTTTGAAATAAGAATCACATGATCATTGTTTGCATTTTATATATTCATTATATATGTGTGCATATTGTCTAATATCTTACATTGTAGATAACATGGTGCTTGGTGTGGCACAGAAGATCATGTTATCAGTACCTTGTAAGATATAAGTAAAGGCTCACAACCAAGATGGTTTTGGACAAACCATTGGCATGGTTGTAGTGTAGCTTGGTATTGTTTTATCTTGAACATAGAGTTATACTAGTACACTTAGGTGTATTGAGCAGGACCGACATAGAGGTGATTCAATTTAGTACTGACTACATAATTGAATCGGACCTCGGATATTATGTTCTACATGCTCTTAATCCCGATATAATAATGGGCACATGTACTTAGTATTTATTTCTTTAATTTACCAGTGGGTGAGATTTAGATGGATTAAATCAATATGCCCGGTAAGTTGGGAAATAATATTATTTACATGGTGTGCCGTTGATTATAGGAGGAAACCGTGTCCTATATATTAGGTTGATGATGTCCCCTTGAGGAGCTCATAAGGTTCATCATGTAAACCCAACTGGTTGACTTAGTCAACATGATGATAAGGTTGAGTGGTACTACTCGAGGAATTAGATGTTAATTAATTGATGGTCAGTAAATCAATTAATTGACGGACATTCGATATCTTAAACACGGGGAGATTAATGTACAAATAATATATGGTGCCCATATTAATTTATGGGGGTTGGTGAGGTAGTTCAATGATGATCCTCTAGTGGAATGGAACATCATTGATGGATCAAGTTTGTGTGGTTCCGATCCATCGGGTGGCCAAGACCCAACTCCTCCTTATGGTCCCTATCGTAGCCTAATATAATCCTTGTGAAGTCTAGATCCAAGAATGTAAAACAAAACCTAGAACCAACGGTTGGATTAAATCCATAGATCCGATGGTTGGGATGAAATCCTTGATCCGACGGTTGGGATGAAATCCTAGATCCGACGGTTGGGATGAAATCCTAGATCTGACGGTTGGGATAAAACCCTAGATCCAACGGTGGAGATTAAATCCCTAGAACCGACGGTGGAGATTAAATCCCTAGATCCAACGGTGGAGATTAGAGGAGGCTTAAGCCTAAATTCTAGAATTAGGGTTTGGCTCATCCTTAGTTGGGCGGCAACAAATCTTAAAAGGGATAAGGTTGGTTGGGCGGCAAGAATATAGGAGTTAGTACCTATATTTTAGGCTAACCAACTTTCTCCTAAATTCTATAAATATATGGCTTAGGGTTGGGCGGCAAGATATAGAACTTGGTTCAAATTGGAGTTAGGGTTTGGAGAATAGTGGGCGGCTAGGGTTTTGGAGAAGAGGCTTGGGCGGCAACATCCTTTCTTCTACTTGTTGCCGGCGCCCATATTCCTCCATCCACACTTGGCCGGCGCCCATCTTCTATGCCATTCTCTTCTTCCTCCTCCCTTATTCCTTGGTGGTCGGCGGCTCTCCAAGACTTGGTGGCCGGCACATCTCCTATCTCTAGGTGGCCGGCGGCATCATTCCATTAGTTGGCCGGCGCATCATCCATAGCTCCTTGGCCGGCGGATGCACCAAACTCTCCAATTTGGTGGTCGGTTCTAGATAGGAGAGGTATTTGTTCATTTTTCTCTTTGTTCGCAGCGGACAAGGTAGAGGAGAACTCGATCTAGAAGGCTTCTACTCGTGGAGGATCTTCGTCCACACGTCGTCCACGAGAAGGATAGGACATACGGTAGAAGATCATAAGGTATAAAGTTATTTTAACTTTATGTACAGATCTGAGCATGTTCTTATTTGTTTTGATTATGCATGTGTGTGTATGAATATATATTGTATAATCATGGACCCCGAAGACAAACACAAAAACCGGCGATCCATCCGTCGTCTCTTCCGCGGCTAATCAACTAGAAGAGTAGAGTTGCTTGAACAACTAGTTTGTTCGAGCGACCACTCGAGTTGTTAGCACGACGACGAAATGTTGTTGCTAAGGAAGCTCATCCCATTCGGATTAATCCTTTCATTAGTGAAAATTTTAATCCGGGGACATGGGAGCCAATGTGCCTCCGAAGCGACATTCCATCACATAGAATTAGGAAAAAAAAAAAATTTTTTATCAATCTTTAAACTTGCCGCCCACCTCATCCAACCTCTCCTCTCCCTTTCCTTTCCTTTCCCTCCCCTTTCCTTTCCTTCTATTCTTATATCTAGGCTTCATGAGGATTATATTAGGCTATGATAGGAACCATGAGGAGGAGTTGGATCTTGGCCACCCGATGGATCGGAACCACACAAACTTGATCCATCAATGATGTTCCATTCCACTAGAGGATCATCATTGAATTACCTCACCAACCCCCATAAATTAATATGGGCTCCATACATTATTTGTACATCAATCTCCCCGTGTTTAAGATATCGAATGTCCGTCATTTAATTGATTTACTAACCATCAATCAATTAACATCTAACTCCTTGAGTAGTACCACTCAACCTTATCATCATATTGATTAAGTCAACCTGTAGGGTTTACATGATGAACCTTATGAGCTCCTCAAGGGGACATCATCAACCTAATATATAGGACACGGTTTCCTCCTATAATTAATGGCACACCATGTAAATAATATCATTTCCCAACTTACCGAGCATATTGATTTAATCCATTTAAATCTCACCCTTTGGTAAATCAAAGAAATAAATACTAAGTACATGTGCCCGTTATTTTATCGGGATTAAGAGCATGTACAACATAATATCCGAGGTCCGATTCAATTATGTAGTCAGCAATAAATTGAATCACCTCTATGTCGGTCCTGCTCAATACACCTAAGTGTACTAGTGTAACTCTATGTTCAAGACAAACCAATACCAAGCTACACTACAACAATGCCAATGGTTTGTCCAAAGCCATCTTGGTTGTGAGCCTCTACTTATATTCTATAAGGGACTGATAACATGATCTTCTGTGCCACACCAAGCACCATGTTATCTACAATGTAAAGTATTAGACAATATGCACACATATAATAAATATAAAGTGCAAACAATGATCATGTGATTCTTATTCCAAAATAAAAATGTTCATACAAAAGAGCTAGACTTTAAGTATACATCCCAACACTCACCACCACGACCAGATCGTAGTGTCTTGATACTTTTACATTGATGTTTCTCCACATCAGCCTCGAAATCTTTGAACTTGTCAAAGCATTCAGACTTGCGGCGCATCAGGTAAATGTATCCATATCTCGAGTAATCATCTATAAAAGAGACGAAATACTCAAAACCACCTCTAGCCTGGATAGACATAGGACCACACAAATCAGAATGAACCAATTCTAACAAATCTTTGGCTCTATACCCCTTGGCCTTAAAAGGCCTCTTGGTCATCTTACCCTCCAAGCAAGGTTCACAGGTTGGGAGATCCTCCACCACTAATGAACCCAAATGTCCATCATGTTGGGATGTATACTGAAAGCCTAGCTCTTTTGTATGGACATCTTTATTTTGAAATAAGAATCACATGATCATTGTTTGCACGTTATATTTATATGTGTGCATATTGTCTAATATTTTACATTGTAGATAACATGGTGCGCATGTAAGATCATGTTATCAGTCCCTTGTAGAATATAAGTAGAGGCTCACAACCAAGATGGTTTTGGACAAACCATTGGCATGGTTGTAGTGTAGCTTGGTATTGTTTTATCTTGAACATAGAGTTACACTAGTACACCTCGGTGTATTGAGCAGGACCGACATAGAGGTGATTCCATTTATTGCTGACTACATAATTGAATCGGACCTCGGATATTATGTTGTACATGCTCTTAATCCCGATATAATAACGGGCACATGTACTTAGTATTTATTTCTTTGATTTACCAGAGGGTGAGATTTCTATGGATTAAATCAATATGCCCGGTAAGTTGGGAAGTGATATTATTTACATGGTGTGCCGTTGATTATAGGAGGAATCCGTGTCCTATATATTAGGTTGATGATGTCCCCTTGAGGAGCTCATAAGGTTCATCATGTAAACCTGCGAGTTGACTTAGTCAACATGATGATAAGGTTGAGTGGTACTACTTGAGGAGTTAGATGTTAATTAATTGATGGTCAGTAAATCAATTAATTGACGGACATTCGATATCTTAAACACGGGGAGATGGATGTACAAATAATATATGGAGCCCATATTAATTTATGGGGGTTGGTGAGGTAGTTCGATGATGATCCTCTAGTGGAATGGAACATCATTGATGGATCAAGTTTGTGTGGTTCCGATCCATCGGGTGGCCAAGACCCAACTCCTCCTCATGGTCCCTATCGTAGCCTTATATAAACCTCATGAAGTCTAGATCAAATGATGGAAAACAAATCTCTAGATCCGACGGTTAGGATTGAATCCCTAGAACCGACGGTGGAGATTAGATCTCTAGATCCGACGGTTGGGATTAAATTCCTAGAACCGACGGTTGAGATTAAATCTCTAGATCCGACGTTTGGGATTATTTCCTAGAACCGACGGTTGAGATTAAATCTCTAAATCCGACGGTTGTTATTAAAACCCTAGAACCGACGGTGGAGATTAAACCAAGGCCTAAACCTAACTCTATATAAAAGGGAGAGGAAAGGTTGGATAAGGTGGGCAAGAAAATTGGGAATTAGTTCCTATATTTTTGGCTACCTCATCAATAACCAATTTTCTCCTAAGTTCTATATAAGGGAGCATGGGTTGGGCGGCAACTAAGTTTGATGGATGGTTCATGATGGATGCTAAGGAAATTAGGGTTTTGCCTAGCATTACTTGGGCGGCAAGCAACCTCAAGGAGGAAACCCTAATTAGGGTTTTGGTTCCTTAGGTTGGGCGGCCAAGGTGGTGGAGCTAGAGGGGGCGGCAACCTATGGATGAGCTTGTCTTCTTCCTTAGAGGTGGCTAGCTCCTAGATCTCTCCTCTCCACCATGCTTAGGCGAAGAAACCTATGGAGGAAACCCTAATTAGATTAGGGTTTGGCTCTTTGGATTAGGCGGCTAGGTTTGGAAGTTATGGTTGGGCGGCAACTATAGGGGAAGGGCTCATCTTCTTCCTTCTAAGGGTTGGCCGGCCACTACCTTCTCTTCTTCTACCTTGGGCGGCAAGAAATCCAAAGGAAGCTTGGTTGGGCGGCTAGGGTTTGGAAGGTAAGGTAGGTGGCAACTATAGGGGAAGTGTTCTTCTTCTTCCTAGGGTGTTGGCCGGTTCCTATCCTTTTTCCTATACCTTTGGTGGTGCCCAACCTATTCCTCTTTTCCCTTTGTTTTCCTCTTGGCCGGCGGCACTAGGAGCTAGGGTTTGTCCCTAGTTCGGTTGCTTGGTTGTTTCCATTATGTTCTCTCTATTCTTGGGGCCGGCGGCATCAATCCTTTGTGGATTGGTGGTTGGCTCAAGCAAGAAGGGAAAGAGAGTTCTTCATTCTTTGGATTGAAGAAGATCTAAGAAGCATCAACTTGTGGAGGATCTTCGCCCACACGAAGTCTACAAGGAGGTTAGGACATACGATAGAAGATCAAGAGGTATAAAAGTTTTATAACTTTAATTTCAGATCTGAGCATGTTCTTATATATGATGATTATACATGTGTGTATATGAATATATATTGTATAATCATGGACCCCGAAGACAAACACAAAAACCGGCGATCCGTCCGTCGTTTCTTCCGCGGCTAACCGACTAGAAGAGTTGTGTTGCTTGAACAACTAGTTTGTTCAAGCGATCGCTCGAGTCGTTAGCACGACGATGAATTGGTTGTGCTTAGGAAACTCATCCCATCCGGATTAGTTTTCATTAGTGAAAATTTTAATCCGGGGACATGGGAGCCTATGAGCATTCCGAGCAATAGCACGGTTGCCAACAATTGGTATCAGAGCCACGGTTTCCGGTTTTGTGTGTTTTGGATTCGGTTACTTTCATGCACTTATCATATATTTTGTATGCCGGATAATAGTAGGATGTGCGTAGGCTAACTTTTTGGTTGCAGGCATAAGATCCGACTATTATGGCTATATGTGTGTATGTGATTGTTTGTGTATGATTGTATATTATTTGAATCCTCGGGGTTGACGAGGCTAGATTAGTATTTAATTTTTGTAATTAAATACGGCATTGTTTAGCCACTCTTTATTTTATTTTACTTTCGATCTAGATTTCATGTACACTCCCTCGTGGAGTATAGGATCGATGGATGTAAAATAAAATAAGTTTTATACTCGGCTCGGATCTCCGGATGGCTCGTACATGGCGTAGGAGGAGCGGACGAGGTGGCGACACGATGGGACGCATATTGGAGAACAATGCCATAATAGTTGGAAAAATTCTGATTTTTCCATATTTATTGCTGATTTGTTTTATATGCATGTTGTGTGTGCTTGAAAATTCCTCATTTTTAATTTACTAAGTGGGAGAGGGACATTTTAATTAATTCCCGCGGCCTCCATTACAATTTGACGTGTGATGCAACAAACTTGCGTGTCGGCTCTGAGTGCCTTCCTCCCCATCGGATGAGTTTGTTTGCGGATCACTAGGTCAAATAATGGTTATAGGAATTATCTAGGAGAGTGTGTACTTCCACAGCGGTAAGGCACATAATCCGAAATAATTCCCTTAGTACCGTGTAATGGTGCACACTTAGATGCAAATAAAAAGTAGTTTTATTTGTAGGGCCGAAGAGAAACCAACTATTAATTTTATTTGTCAAAAGTAAGGTTGACAAGATAATAAAATTAATGGGTTAAACCTCCTCTTACAAATGTAGAATTCGTATACGTCCACACAGCGTGGCATGCGATATTCTCGGTGTTTGAGGTGTTGGTGGATTTCAAAATTTTATTGTTTGAGGAATCAATAATTTTTATTGAAATCTACAGTAATAATAAGCATGTTGTGTGTGCTTGAAAATTCCTCATTATCAATTTACTAAGTGGGAGAGGGATATTTTAATTAATTCCCGCGGCCTCCATTACAATTTGACGTGTGATGCAACAAACTTGCGTGTCGGCTCTGAGTGCCTTCCTCCCCATCGGATGAGTTTGTTTGCGGATCACTAGGTCAAATAATGGTTATAGGAAATTATTTAGGAGCGTGTGTACTTCCACAGAGGTAAGGCACATAATCCAAAATAATTCCCTTAGTATCGTGTAATGGTGCACACTTAGATGTAAATAAAAGTATCCTCCCCATAGGAGTCACTGCTTTTATTTGTAGGGCCAAAGAGGAACCAACTATTAATTTTATTTGTCAAAAAGTAAGGTTGACAAGATAATAAAATTAATGGGTAAAACCTCCTCTTACAAATGTAGAATTCGTATACGTCCACACAGAGTGGCATGCGAAATTCTCGGTATTTTGAGGTGTTGGTTGATTTCGGAATTTTATTGTTTTGAGGAATCAATAATATTTGAAATCTAAAGTTTTGATCATTGTGATTCTTAGGATTTTCAAAATGACTTTCAGTCCAATTATTGTGATACTAAAGGAAATAAACTTACTGTACCCAAATAATGTTGATTGGAAAAGAATCTAGATGTTGTCTTATTTGCTAAGAAGTACAAGTATACACTCTTCAAAGAGTGTCCTCAAGCCATGGTTGCTCAAAAAGGTTTCTACTTCTAAGCCGAAAGGCTAGAAGAAGGAGAAACAAGGTGGAGCAAAGGTGGTGGGAGGATCTCAGGGAGGAGTGAAGAAGCCGAAAGGCAAGTACTTCACTTACTAGCAGACCGGACATTAGAAGGAGGATTGTCCCAATCCGAAGCAAGAGCAAAAGTATATCTTTTGGTCTAGTCGTTGAAACATGGTTAGCGGTGTTATCTACTGCACTGGTGTAGATACAAGAGCCACTAATCATGTCTGCAACACTTTGCAGGGGTTCCAGGAAACCTGACAACTAGCTAAAGGGGATATTACAATTTACTTGGGCAATGCCATGAAGATGGCGGCTATTGCAGTGGGAGATATTTTATTTATCTTTTGAGAAAAATAAAGTTTTTGGTTCTTAAGAATTTTCTTTATGTATCTTTATTTAGAAAGAATTGTTTTCGGTTTCTAAATTATGGATGGATAATTTATTCCTTTTGATTTGTTATGAAAGGAATAGGGATATTATCTATTCAGTACATAGAAAGAAATTAATAATTTGAACCACAAGCTCCACGATGCAAATTGAAGTTAAATAACTCATCTTCTAATTCCGATAAGAGAAAAGAACCTTGAAGATGAACCAAACATATCTTTGGGATCTTAGGCAGTCGTATTAACTGGGAATTCAAGGTTGAAAGGTGATGGACCTTTGGGTTCATTAGTGGTGGAGGATCTCCCAACCTGCGAATCTTGCTTGGAGGGTAAGATGACCAAGAGGCCTTTCAAGGCCAAGGGGTATAGATCTAAAGATGTGTTGGAATTGGTTCATTCTGATGGTCCTATGTCTATCCAGGCAAGAGGTAGTTTTGAATATTTTATCTTTTTCATAGACAGTTATTCAATATGACACTACGATCTGATCGTAGTGGTGAATACCTCTTGGGAGAGTTTAGGAACTACTTATCGAGCTTGGGATTCAATCCCAATTATGCACACACCCAGTGAGAATGGTGTAGCGTAGCGAAGGAAGAGGTCTCTTATGGAGATGGTTAGATTGATGATGAGTTATTCTGACTTGCCAGATTCGTTCTGAGGATATACTCTAGATACGACGGTGTATATTCTGAACTTGGTTCCATCTAAATCAGTGCCTTCTAATCCCTGAGTTATGGGACAGTAAAGCCTAGTCTAAGACATATTCGGATATGAGTCCGGCCACATGTCTTTGAAGGCGAATCGTAAGTTGGAACCTCGTGCTGTATGCATGTTTGTTGGCTATCCCAAGGAGACGAAGGGTGGTTTGTTTTATAGTCCTAGAGATCAGAGGGTGATCGTTAGTACGAATGCCAGATTTCTAGAGGAGGACTATGTGATGAACCACAAGCCCACGAGTAGGATTGTTCTTGAGGAGTTGATAGGGGAAGTCCCGACTTCAGTACCACCGGTACAAGAGGATATACCACATGTCACTGCACCGCGTGTCACACAGGATACACAGGTGATACCTCGTCGTAGTGGGAGGGTTGTGAGACAGCCTGATAGATTCATGTTCTTGGGAGAATCTTCCGATTTGGTCCCTGGCGAACATGAACCTGATCCCTGGACATATGACGAGGCAATCCAAGATATAAATGCAGCATCTTTGCAAAGTGCAATGAATACTGAGATTGAATCTATGGATTCAAATCAGGTCTGGGAGCTCCTATGCATAGCAGCTCATATGAATTTATGAGGTGTGACAGATGGATGTCAAGACAACTTTCCTTATTGGAAGTCTTGAGGAATCCATCTATATGAAGCAACCAGAGGGATTCATTGCTAAGGGCAAAGAGCGTATTGTATATAAGCTTAATCGGTCCGTTAATGGACTGAAGCAAGCTTTGAAGTCTTGGGACATCCGCTTTGAGGAAGTAAATCCAGTCTTATGGATTTATTCAAAGTCCGGATGAGTCTTGTGTATATCAGAGATGTGACGGAAACGTAGTGGTATTTTTGTACTATACGTAGATGACATTTTGGTGGTTGGCGACAACATCGAAGTGTTATCAGACGTAAGGGTATGGTTGTCCAAACAGTATGATATGAAGGACTTGGGAGAAGTGGGTCACAACCTTGGGGATCAAGGTTGTTGTGCTTATCCTAAGCTTCATACATAGACATGGTTTTGGATCGTTTTAGCATACAAAACTCCAAGAAGGGTTTTCTACCCTTCAGGCATGGAGTTTCTTTATCTAAGAAGATGTGTCCTAGATCATCTGAGGTGATAAAGGAGTTGAAGGCGGTTCCTTATGCTTCGGCAGTAGGAAGCCTCATGTATGCTATGTACGAGACAAGATATCTGCTTTGCCATGGGCATGGTTAGCATATATCAGAGTAATTCAGGATAGGGACATTGGGTGGCAAAGCATATATTGTAGTGCACGAGAAGGACTAGGGATTATATGCAACTTTACCGGGAAGACCAATTACTCCCTGTGGGTTGCATGGATTACGATTTCCAATCAAATAGGGATAACAGTAAGTCTACCTCAGGGTTTGTGTTTACTTTGGGAGGTGGAGCCATCGTATGGAAGAGTGTCAAGCAGAAATGTGTGGTGGACTCTACCATGGAAGTCGTGTATGGCGACCTCTAAAGGCGCCAAAGAAGTCGGGTGGCTCAGAATTTCCTAATGGACTTGGATGTGATTCTGGTTTGCCCAACTATCACAATTTATTGTGATAATAATGGTCGATTGCAAACTCGAAGGAACCACGAGCCCATAAGGTTAGTAAACACATAGAGTGCAAGTACCACGATCGAGAAATCGTTAAGGAGGTAGAAGTTCTTTGTCGCCAAGATTGCATCGGAGGATGACACTGGTAGACCCTTTCACTAAGGCCCTTACAGCGAGCTTTGATAGGCATGTGGAGGAAGGGGAATCGGATGTATGGCGATAAGAGGCAAAGATAGTCTTTTAGTATAAGTGGGAGATTGTTGGGATGTATACTGAAAGCCTAGCTCTTTTGTATGGACATCTTTATTTTGAAATAAGAATCACATGATCATTGTTTGCACGTTATATTTATATGTGTGCATATTGTCTAATATTTTACATTGTAGATAACATGGTGCACAGGTGCGGTACGAAGATCATGTTATCAGTCCCTTGTAGAATATAAGTAGAGGCTCACAACCAAGATGGTTTTGGACAAACCATTGGCATGGTTGTAGTGTAGCTTGGTATTGTTTTATCTTGAACATAGAGTTACACTAGTACACCTCGGTGTATTGAGCAGGACCGACATAGAGGTGATTCAATTTATTGCTGACTACATAATTGAATCGGACCTCGGATATTATGTTGTACATGCTCTTAATCCCGATATAATAACGGGCACATGTACTTAGTATTTATTTCTTTGATTTACCAATGGGTGAGATTTAGATGGATTAAATCAATATGCCCAGTAAGTTGGGAAATAATATTATTTACATGGTGTGTCGTTGATTATAGGAGGAAACCGTGTCCTATATATTAGGTTGATGATGTCCCCTTGAGGAGCTCATAAGGTTCATCATGTAAACCCTGCAGGTTGACTTAGTCAACATGATGATAAGGTTGAGTGGTACTACTCGAGGAGTTAGATGTTAATTAATTGATGGTCAGTAAATCAATTAATTGACAGACATTCGATATCTTAAACACGGGGAGATGGATGTACAAATAATATATGGAGCCCATATTAATTTATGGGGGTTGGTGAGGTAGTTCGATGATGATCCTCTAGTGGAATGGAACATCATTGATGGATCAAGTTTGTGTGGTTCCGATCCATCGGGTGGCCAAGACCCAACTCCTCCTCATGGTCCCTATCGTAGCCTTATATAAACCTCATGAAGTCTAGATCAAATGATGGAAAACAAATCTCTAGATCGGCGGTTAGGATTGAATCCTAGAACCGGCGGTGGAGATTAGATCTCTAGATCCGGGGTTGGGATTAAATTCCTAGAACCGCGGTTGAGATTAAATCTCTAGATCCGGCGGTTGGGATTATTTCCTAGAACCGACGGTTGAGATTAAATCTCTAAATCCGACGGTTGAGATTAAAACCCTAGAACCGACGGTGGAGATTAAACCAAGGCCTAAACCTAACTCTATATAAATGGGAGAGGAAAGGTTGGATAAGGTGGGCGGCAAGAAAATTGGGAATTAGTTCCTATATTTTTGGCTACCTCATCAATAACCAATTTTCTCCTAAGTTCTATATAAGGGAGCATGGGTTGGGCGGCAACTAAGTTTGATGGATGGTTCATGATGGATGCTAAGGAAATTAGGGTTTTGCCTAGCATTACTTGGGCGGCAAGCAACCTCAAGGAGGAAACCCTAATTAGGGTTTTGGTTCCTTAGGTTGGGCGGCCAAGGTGGTGGAGCTAGAGGGGGCGGCAACCTATGGATGAGCTTGTCTTCTTCCTTAGAGGTGGCTAGCTCCTAGATCTCTCCTCTCCACCATGCTTAGGCGGCAAGAAACCTATGGAGGAAACCCTAATTAGATTAGGGTTTGGCTCTTTGGATTAGGCGGCTAGGTTTGGAAGTTATGGTTGGGCGGCAACTATAGGGGAAGGGCTCATCTTCTTCCTTCTAAGGGTTGGCCAGCCACTACCTTCTCTTCCTCTACCTTGGGCGGTAAGAAATCTAAAGGAAGCTTGGTTGGGCGGCTAGGGTTTGGAAGGTAAGGTAGGTGGCAACTATAGGGGAAGTGTTCTTCTTCTTCCTAGGGTGTTGGCCGGTTCCTATCCTTTTTCCTATACCTTTGGTGGTGCCCAACCTATTCCTCTTTTCCCTTTGTTTTCCTCTTGGCCGGCGGCACTAGGAGCTAGGGTTTGTCCCTAGTTGGTTGTAGTTGTTTCCATTATGTTCTCTCTATTCTTGGGGCCGGCGGCATCAATCCTTGGTGGATTGGTGGTTGGCTCAAGCAAGAAGGGAAAGAGAGTTCTTCATTCTTTGGATTGAAGAAGATCTAAGAAGCATCAACTTGTGGAGGATCTTTGCCCACACGAAGTCTACAAGGAGGTTAGGACATACGATAGAAGATCAAGAGGTATAAAAGTTTTATAACTTTAATTTTAGATCTGAGCATGTTCTTATATATGATGATTATACATGTGTGTATATGAATATATATTGTATAATCATGGACCCCGAAGACAAACACAAAAACCGGCGATCCGTCCGTCGTTTCTTCCGCGGCTAACCGACTAGAAGAGTTGTGTTGCTTGAACAACTAGTTTGTTCAAGCGATCGCTCGAGTCGTTAGCACGACGATGAATTGGTTGTGCTTAGGAAACTCATCCCATCCGGATTAGTTTTCATTAGTGAAAATTTTAATCCGGGGACATGGGAGCCTATGAGCATTCCGAGCAATAGCACGGTTGCCAACACATCAACTATCAACCTTTGAATTCTGCTTAGGTTAATGCGACCAAGCCTAAGATGCCAAAGATATGTATGGTTCATCTTCGAAGGTTCTTTTCTCTTATTGGAATTAGAAGATGAGCTATTAATTTCAATATGCGTCGTGGGAGGTTTTGGTTCAAGTGTGTACAAATTTCCTATTAATGTACCCGAACAGATAATGTCCCTATCTCTTCTTATAACAACTCTGTCTTTAAAAGAAATAGAATATCCATCCATAAACAATTTAGAAACTGAAATTAAATTCTTTCTAAATAAGGGTACATAAAGGCAATTCTTAAGAACCAAAAGTTTATTTTTCTCAAAAGATAAATGAACGTCTCTCACTGCAACTGCCGCACCTTCGTGGTATCGCCCAAGTATATGGTAATCTCCCCCTCAGCTAGTCGTCTGGTTTCCTGGAACCCCTACAAAGTATTGTAGACATGATCAGTGGCTCCCGTATCTACACACCAGGTGCCAGTAGATAACACCACTAAACATGTTTCAATGACTAGACCAAAAGATATACCTTTGTTCTGCTTGCGGTTGGGGTAGTCCTTCTTCCAGTGTCCAGTCTGCTTACAAGTGAAGCACTTGCCTTTCGGCTTCTTCACACCTCCCTGAGTACCTCCCGCCGCCTTCGCCCCAGTTTGTTTCTTCTTCTTCTTGCCTTTTGGCTTAGAAGTAGAAACCTTTTGGGTCACCATGGCATGTGCCTGAGCACTCTGACGAAATAGTCCCTCTGTCGCCTAGAGTTCTGTCAGAAGTTCCGTCAATGAATACAACCTCTTGCTCATGTTGTAGTTCAGGCGAAACTGCTCAAAACTCCTAGGTAGAGACTGGAGTATGATATCGACTTGGGTTTCCCCATCGATCTCAGCTCCAAGAACCTCCTGCTCATTCAAATGAGCCATCATCTTGAAAACATGATCCCTCACGGGTGTTCCCTCAATCATGGTGGTCGTCATCAAGTTTCTCATGGCTTCTTGCCTCGCAGCCCGATTCTGGTGTCAGAAAAGCTCCTTGAGATTGAGCATCATATCATAAGCCATGGGCATGGCTTGATGCTCATGTTGGAGTACATTTGACAAAGATGCTAAAATGTAACACCGCACCATCTCATCGGCCTTGATCCACTTCCTATAGCTCTCTCTCTCCTTTTCCCCAGAATCATCTGCAGGCTTGGGAGGACACTCTTCGAGGAGTACATATTTGTATTCCTCAGCAGTCAAGACAATATCTAGATTCCTCTTCCAATAAACATAGTGGGTCCAGTAAGTTTGTTCTCTTTCAGTATCACAGCAAGTGGGTTGAAAGTCATTTTGAAAGAAAACCTAAGAATCACATAAATCAAAACATTAGATTTCAAAAAATTATTGATTCCTCAAACAATAAAATTTTAAAATCAACCAACACCTCAAAACACCGAGAATATTGTATGCCACGATAGTGTGGACGTATACGAATTCTACATTTGTAAGAGGAGATTTTACCCATTAATTTTACTATCTTGTCAACCTATCTTTTTGACAAGTAAAATTAATAGTTGGTTCCTCTTTGGCCCTACAAATAAAAGCAGTGACTCCGATGGGGAGGATACTTATATTTGCATCTAAGTGTTCACCATTACTTGGTACCAAGATAATTATCTCGGGTTATGTGCCTTCCGATGGGGAAGTACACACGCTCCTGGATAATTCCCTACAACCATATTTGACCTTATGATCCACAAACAAACCCATCCGATATGGAGGAAAGCACTCAGAGCCGACGCACAAGTTTGTTTACATCACTTGTCAAATCGTAATGGAGGCCGTGAGAATTTTAAAAAAATTTCCCTTTCCCACTTAGTAATTTGAAATTGAGGAATTTTCCTAGCCTACGACATGCATATCAAATAAAAAGCAATAAATATGAAAAATAAACTATTTTCCAACTATTATGGCTTTTGTTTTCAATATGTCTCTCGTCGCATCGCCATCTCGTCCGCTCCTCCTACGCCATTTATGAGCCATCCGGAGATCTGAGCAGAGACTAAAACCTATTTTAATTTACATCCATCGATCCTATACTCCACGAGGGAGTGTACATGAAATCTAGATCGAAAGTAAAATAAAATAAAGAGTGGCTAAACAATGCCGTATTTAATTTAAAAAAACTAAATACTAGCCTCGTCAACACCGAGGATTCAACAAAATAAATATTTACACACATACAATCACATACACACATATGGCCATAATAGTCGGATCTTATGCCTGCAACCAAAGAGTTAAACTACGCATATCCTACTATTATCAGACACATATAATATATGAAAAAGTGCATAAAAATTAACCGAATCCTAAACACACAAAATCGGAAACCTTGGCTCTGATACCAATTGAAGGTTTTGCCCGGAAGCTTTGATACCAATTGAAAGGTTTTGCTTATCTAGTCCGTGAGGGGAAACTTCGCTTCCCACTTCACCTCAGTTGCTTGATCATGGCGATCCCTTCGATGTCCCCGGATTAAAAATTTTAATCCTAGACAAAAGGGATTGCCCAAACAACCAAGTCATCATCGTGCTATTCGTTTAGAGAGGTCACTTGAACAAACTCGTTGTTCAAGCGACCATCCTCTATTCTACGAGTAGTCGCGGAATAGACAATGTCTGTATCGTCGATTTTTGTGTTTATGTTTGGGGTCCAAGTATTATTTAGCCATATACAGATTTATATCATGCTCATAGTTGAAAAACAAAACCAAGCAAGTAACAAAAAGAGAAAGAAGAATAGGTATACCTCTCGGTCTTCTAATGTATGACCTTCCACCTTTTGGATGTCATGTGGGCGACGATCTATCAAAAGTCGAAGCTCCTAGATCGTAAATCATCTTTCCTTTCCCTTCCAAAGCAAGAGGAAGAGCAGAAACAAGGTTCTTCTCCTCCCTAAAACCAACCAACAAGGAACAAATAGACTCCTTGCCGCCGGCCAACTAGGAGGAGGAGTTTGTGGTGGAATTCGGCCAAGACACCAAGGGAAAGCCCTATATCTTGTTTCCACCACCTAAGGAGAAGGAGAAGAGAAGCTTTGGCTGCCGGCCAAGGTTGGAAAGGGGCTAGAAAAGCTACTGGACGCCGGCCAATGAAGGAAGAAGAAGAAAGGAAAACCTTCCTTATTTGGTGCCGCCCAAGCCTCCAAATCCTAACCCTAATCCTATCTCAACTAGGATTCCTCTCTTGCCGCCCAAAACCCTAGCTCTCTTGGATATCCCTCACGCCAACCCCCTTGCCCTCCTTTTATAGAGTTAGGGATAAGTCATGATTTAATCTCCTCCATTGGTTCTAGGGATTTAATCTCAATCGTCGGATCTAGAGATTTAATCTCAACCGTCGGATCTTAGAGATTTAATCTCTACCTATGGATCTTAGAATTCTGTTTCTATACATTGGATCTAAGCTTCATGAGGAGTTAATAGGCTACATTAGGGACCATGAGGAGGAGTTGGATCTTGGCAACCCATTGATCAAGCTCACATAAAGTCTGATCCACTAATGATAATCCAATCCACTAAAGGATTACCATTGATCTACCTCACCAACCCCCATATGATAATATGGGCTCCATATATTATTTGTACATTTTATCCCCGTGTTTAAGATCTCGAATGTCCGTTGATTAATTAATTTATTGAGCATTAATTAATCAACATTTAACTCCTTAAGTAGTACCACTCAACCTTTTCATCATGCCGGACCAAGTCCACCTTCAGGGTTTACATGATGAACCTTATGAGCTCCTCAAGGGGACATCATCATCCTAATATATAGGACACGATTTCCTCCTATAATCAACGACACACCATATAAATAATATCATCTCCCAACATACCGAGCCTATCGATTTAATCTATAAATCTCTCCCATTGGTAAATAAAAGAGATGAGTACTAAGTATTTGTGTCTGTTATTATATCGGGATTAAGAGTATGTACAATATAACATCTGAGGTCCGATTCAATTATGTAGTCAGCAATAAATCGAATCACCTCTATGTCGGTCCTGCTCAATACACAAAAAGTGCACTAGTGTGATTCTATGGTCAAGACAAACCAATACCAAATCACACTACAACTATTCCGATGATTTGTCCAAAGCTATCTCGGTTGTGAGCCTTTACTTATACTTTACAAGGAGCCGATAACATGATCTCCCGTGTGACACCACACACTATGTTATCTACAATGTAATGTATTAGACAATATTGCATAACCATATAAATATGCAAACAATGATCATGTGATTCTTATTTCAAAATAAAAATGTTCATACAAAAGATAGACTTTTAAGTATACATCCCTACAGAAGGGAGTCGTATCCTTTGGCAATAGTTGGAAGCTCAAGATTTTAGATAGAGGTACAATTAAGGTATCCCCTAAAATCATCATTCACAAAGTATTATTAGTTAAAAGCATGAATTTTAATTTACTTAGTGTTAGTTAACTTTATGATATGGGCAATGATGTATAGGGGTGACAATGGTTTGGTTCGAACCGTGAACCAAACTGGAATCGATGGCCCAAAAACCAAACTGAAATCACTTTTTCGATTCTGGTTCCGAAATTAGAACCGAAACTAGAGACATATAGTTCAGTTTCGGTTCTAAATTTTTTAAACCGAAACCAAATCAAAACCGTACCAAAATCAGACCTGAGTATTTTTTTATTAAAATCAGAATTGAATTTTTAAAAATAATTTGATATTTACTTTTGAACAAAAACTAAACTCATTCAAAATTCAAATTTTTATTAGTGTGTCATAATTATAATAATAAGTATGCATAAAAATCAAAATTAAAATCATTTAAAATTTATATTTTGTATCATTGCATCATAACAATCAACATGAACAAAAATTAAAACATTCATAATTTAAAATTTTCATTGTTGCATCACAATTATAATAAAAAATTTAAAAAAAACAAAGTCATTTAAAATTTAAATCAAAGTCATACACAATAATCAACATGCATAATGATCAAAGTTAGTTAAAATTTAAAATTTTCATTAGTGTGTCACAATCATAATAAAAAAATATATACAAAAATCAAAGTCATTCAAAATTTAAATCAAACTCAACACAATAATCAATAAGCATAATGATCAAAATTCAAATTTTTCATTGATGTGTCATAATCATAATAAAAAATATACAAAAAAAACAAAGTCATATACAACAATCAACATGCACAATGATCAACGTTATTCAAAATTTAAATTTTTCATTGATGTGTCATATGCACAACTATCACGCCCCGAGAGTATGCCGAGCCGAAAAGCAAACGGACAAGATCTCCCCTATACGTGG
Organism: Wurfbainia villosa; assembly: GCA_025175895.1. Lineage (NCBI taxonomy): Eukaryota > Viridiplantae > Streptophyta > Magnoliopsida > Zingiberales > Zingiberaceae > Wurfbainia > Wurfbainia villosa. The sequence continues at coordinate 26,419,324 of CM045992.1, read as the reverse complement.
TAACATATCTTTTTGATACAAGGCCTTTCGGCCACAATCACAACAACATATATATAAATGTATATATAACAAAACACAGCGGAAACTATCGAATGACATAACAACTATATACAGTCCATACTGATATGACTAACATAACATAAAGAAAGCATCGTCAAAACCCGAATCAACAAGTGTGTACATCAACAATGTCAAACACAACATCCACCATGTAAATTAGGATCGATATACGAAACATACAAAAATAAAAGGAAACATAAATCCAAGTCAGGACCCTCGGATGTGAGATTAGAGGTTGCTAGCCAGCGTTGCTCCAAGCCAATCATGGAGTCGAGTACCTATTACCTGGGTGACAAGAAAACTCAGGGTCTATGGTGGTGAGTCTAAAACTCAATGGTAATAAGTATAGAAGTGTATATATATATATATATATATATATATATAGATCACATACGAATCAACAATACTTTGTCTAAAGGTATAACAGGTATACACCAGCATAATACAATAACTATATAACTAAACTGACCAACAATAACAACATAAGGTACTGACATACCTGAAGATCGACAATGATGTAACTCGTACAACCTGAGTATAAGTACCATAATACAACACCTACAATATGGTAGAGTAAATACTAACTCTATAATAATCAAAACTGCCATACTAACATTCTATGGCTAATACAACCATGAACCGGGTCCATCACGTATCACCTCAAGGTACTTGTCAAAAATATACAACAGTTTGACCACCTCAATACTAGTAATCCACACACAACCATATAAAATATGCAAGTGGAATGCAAGATGTTGTACAATCGAATGCAGTAAGCATAGTTCAAACAAATGGAACATCCAATGATCATATATATAGACTCTAGCTATATATATTCTCATCACGTATATATAGATGCAGACGCCATCTACCACAACAATGCAAATGCATGGCCATGCCTACTTTGCTACCACGACCCTAGTGTGGCCTAGGTGGCACGACATGACAACTGTCCTGACTCAACAACAACCACTGCTCTCGAGTGGTCGAGTGGGCAGTATGAAGTAGCATATAAGCGTAAAGAGCTAGCTACACAACGGGGGTCCCTACTGCTGGTCACTCCGACTGACACTACCCATGAGTGGTCGAGTGCCATGCACCCAGGACAACTGCATGCAACTCCAACAACCACTATGAATAGTGGGGCGAGTGTGGCACAATAAATGCTCTACCCTCAACCAGTTACTCCTCCATGAGTAACCTAGGTGGCAGGATAACTGACGACCCTCTCAACCACAAGGGAGACCAAGTCGTCAGCATGCATGTAAATGAAAAGAATGCACGACAGTAAATACACATATCCACAACACACTCTCTATTGTATAGAGAGGCATATACAGCTGACAACAACCAAGCTAGGACCTCCAGTTCGTAGTGACATTGTATCAACAAATCACATGTCCATACACGACTACATGATCCATAGTAGATATATATACAACATCAGAATATGATATGAAAACTCAATTCTACTTCTAGAACATCACCCACCCCCGGATGATTTGTCTAAATTGCATAATTCAGTTTTACAACCAAATTTAGCTACATACACATAGATAAACCACTACAGGTCCACTTATCATAACATCTGTAATTCATAACAAAGATGAATGAATAGATAACAACAATAACGGAGTATTTAAGTGCAAAGGCAAGAGTATCAAGCATAAAAAAAACTAGAGTGGAGGCAAGGACAAAGTGACAACAATATGAAGTCATATACTTCAAGGTTTAGCTACTACCTGAACAGGGTAGGAAATATTATCCACCTGCTATGAAGCTCATAATAATAAAGTCATCACGCCAGTGGACCTGTCTCGTAACCATGTCCTGCACATATCTAACATTATGGTTAAGTGCAAGCATACAACTAATATTCAACCAAATTCGAATTAACATCCTGATCACACACACTTCGTAACCCCAACTATTTCACCATGTGTACAACATCTCGATACACCCTCCAAACACATCTAAACCATTCACAACTCATTTACAACCATTCACAGCTCAAGCACAGCCTTCACAGCTCATGCACAGCCTTCACAGCCCCTGATTACACCCATTTAGGGCTCTAACCAACCTCAAAATCACCCTCAGCTCCAATACAAGGCACAAACAGAGCATCTCTTCACCAGAACAACCCAACTGAATCCTCTCCTCTCACTCACAACCACCACAACCGTCACATCCGTTCACAACTCCAATCATAGTCGAAAATTCCCAACAGAACATCACAATCAAGACCCACAACCCTTTTAACCGACCAAGACTCCTACTCATAGCCAAAACTCCTCGGTAGAAAACAAAATCGAATAGCAACAATTGAAGAGAAAGGTAAATCACGCTTACCAGCCCTAGAAACTCCACCGTCAGCCACCTTCCTCCTATCCCCTATTCACCGACACAAACCACTGCCCAAATCACAAATTGAGTTCAGCCAAGGAAGATGCACAACAACCCTAAAATCCGGCCCAAGGTAAGACAAAAGCAAGCTCTTACCTATCTCTGACGACCATCGACAGCCCCTCACTCCTGCTGACCAAGCGTCGGCCACAAGACAAAGGGCTATATGGTAGAGAGAAAGAAAAAGAGGCTCAGTAGCCATGTGCTTTGGAGAAGAAGAGAAAGCAGAGACAGCCATCACACGGTGAGAAGGAAGGATCTTGAGAGTTGTGGTGAGAAGGAAATCAGTGTCGCGGTGAGGATGAAGGTGAAGTCGCGCGAATGGGAACGCTCAGAGTAAAAGTTTTTGACGAGATTAAAAGCTGGACGCCGAGAATTAGGGAGGAATGACTAGGCATTAAGGCGAGGCGAGTTGCGAAAATGAATAGGAGAAGGCAAGCTCACTGTGAGGAAGAGAAAGAGGAGATCGTGCATGGAATTGCGATTTGGTCTTGGGCTTTAAGGAGAGAAACAGATCGAGTTTGCTAACAGATGGGTTTTAAAACCCTATAAGATAACCCTAGATCCACTTAAACCCCTTTATCATCTATTTGTGGTATTTTACAACAACAATAAACTAAACATGCACAAAAATCAAACTCATTTAAAATTCAAAGTTTTCATTATAGTGGCATATCATTCAATATGCACAATGATAAAGGTTATTTAAAATTTCAAAATTTTCATTGTTATGTCACAATTGGAATAATGAATAGTATGTTGTATCATAAATTTCAAATTTCAAATTATTTATAATTACTTTTATACCTTTTATGAAATGATCTCTATAAATACTACTTCAAGTTTATTTCCCTTCACAAATCAATTCTCACTTCTACTTCTTATTGGCAACACTCTATCAATTTCTCAACTCTTAATTTCTTTCATATTCAATTGTTTATTTTTCTTTAAATTTCTAATTTTATTCGATTTCATTTATCAATTATGTCGAGTGATAAAGCCAAGAGTAAGGTTGGAGAATCTCCTCAAAATGAACAATTTTATTTCAAGAATTTTCCAACACAAGAATCTCATCAACACGTCAATCTTAAAGCTAAAATGATAATCAAGAAGAGATGTGTGCAGAAAAAGAAAAAATATTGAGATCCAACATTTTTAAGATACATTTCAAAAAAATCATTTACCAAATGGTTCAATACAAGTTATTTGCAATTACCGTGGGCAACAATTCAAATTCAAAGAAGGTGGAGGATATGTGACATTTAAAAAGCATTTGAATAATAAACATTCAATTGAAGCTGGTATTGATAGAACACAAACTCAAATATCCAGATTTGCATATTCTAATCCTTCTTCTCTTTTTATTTATTCTAATGAAAAAAAATAAAGAAGAATTAGCTAAAATGATTGCAATTGAGCATTTATCTTTTATTTTTGGTGAAAAAATAGGATTTACTAATTATTGTCAAAATGCTTTAAATACTTCTTCAAAATGTGTCCCTAGAACTACTACTACACATGCAATTCATAAACTTTATAAAAGAGAGAAAAATAATTTACAAAAGTTTTTCAAAAATTTTAATGGTCAAGTTTTTATATGTAGTGATATTTTGAGTGAGCATTGGCAAAGACATTCATATATGAATATTACTTGTCATTGGATTGATAATAATTAGAATATCTACAAATGTATCATTGCATTTAGAGTTTTTGATGAAAGACATACAGTTGAAAATATTTATAAGATTATTAGTTCAATTTTACAAGAATATTATTTAGTAAATAATAATTTTTTCTATTGGTTTTGATAATGTTTCTGCTAATACTGCTTCTATTTGAGATTTAGAAAATATTTGTAAACCCAATTTTGGTGGTAAATTTTTTCATATAAGTTGTTCGTGTCATGTATTAAATTTATGTGTTCAAGATGGATTAAGATCTCTTGAAATTTAGCTTACCCCAATTAAAAAATTAATTTCTTATTTATGGAATCATCCCCAAATAATGAAAGATTGGGCAAGATTTTGTAAAGAAAATGGGAAAAGACCTAAAAGATTTTCTAAAGATGTTCCAACATGTTGGAATTCAACTTATGAATTATTAGATGAGTTATTTTCTTATAAAAAATTGTTATGTGCTTTTTTTTACAAAAAATGTTAATTTTATTATTTTATATCCACAATAATGGATTATTTGCAAAAATAAATAAATTTATTAAAAGTGTTTAATGTTGGTGTAGTAGGCAACTAAGTCGAACCTGAGTTTTGATTATAGCAAACGATACAAAGTTAAGCTCATGTCGTTATCTCACGAGCTGAATTGAGTGTGCAGAAGATTGTTATAGCTGAAGTTGAAGGCTAGCGACACCCGGAGGAAGCCGCGGTGGTCGGGCGACACTCGAGTGACTTCGGAGGGAGCCGAAGGAATCGAGTGGAAGGCCAGAAGCAAAAGCAACACGTAAGTATCAAGGTAAGCTCATGTGTGCGAGCGTAAGTGAGGTCGTATCCTCTTTATGGGGATGACCTTAAGCGTAGATCCGACCAAAGACATCCTATAGATGGTCTAGGTCGAGATCGGACGGTCGGAGGCCGTCAAAATAATGTTTTTGTTAAGCAAACTTTGCCTTGTAGCTAGCATCAGTCGACTGCCAGCTTAGAGGACTCGACTGCCGTCAATCAGTCTACTGCTGGAGGTTAGCACTCGACTGATGCTACCATCAGTCGACTGATGATGGGCATCAGTCGACTGATGGTCAAAGGATCAGCTTCGAGGAGTCAAGGTTTATCACCAAATTTCAAGGGGAGTGGTGCTCAAATATGATTGGCTAGGGTTCCTCTCGAAAAGGGGCTCAAAGGCTATAAAAGGAGGTCCTAACCTAGGGTTTCATCATCAATTCTAAGCTTCCAAGAGCCTTTTCAAAGCTACAACTCTCCGACAACGAAGTTCTTCTTCTCCGACGCTAGGTTTAATTTTCTTTTAGTTTTTTGTACGTCGATTTTAGATTTATTCGTTGTTCATTTACTTTTTCGAAGCTCTCTTTCTATCATAACGAGGAGAGGGGGAGTGTCCCTCTACCTCAAGTTTTTGTTCTTGTATCGATTAACTCCTACCTCCAACGAGGAGGAGTTCATTTAGTATTTTGCCTTCCATGCGTGGTCAAGGACCACTAGGGCCTTGGAGTAGTAGCCGAAGGCTACGAACCAAGTAAAAAGAATTGTCTCTTTTATTTATTATTTATATTTCCGCTGCAAATTATCTACTTGACTTTCAAAGAACGATTTCGCAAAAAGCTTTTGTTTCTCTATTCACCCCCCCCCCTCTAGCGAACTGCCTCGATCCAACAATTGGTATCAGAGCCGGGGGCGCTCAGATTTGGTGCAACCACCGGTCGAGCATTGTTTTGTTTTCGTATTTATCGTTTTAAGATTTCTCCCACACTACTAATCCAAGACCAAGTCTTGGTACATAGTTTTTGGTTGTGTTTTTGCAAGTATTGATCGCCTTCGGAGTACCTCACGATCAAACGAGCATAACTTTTGCTACAAGTGGACTCACGAAACGATCTACACACCAAATCGAAGCTCTCGCAGAGATCTACACTTCTTTCGGGGACATCGAAGTTTGTGAGTACTTACTTTTTATTTAGTTTCTTATTTCTTTGCTTAACTTTCTAGTTTTCGTTTGTTTCTTTTTATTTCCCGCACTACTAATCCAAGACGCAAGTCTTGTTCCTTTCATGTGTTTTTGTCGTTGCTAGGTTTTCTTTTTAGTCTCATTGTTTTTTTTTGTTCTAATGGCCCATCTCGAGGGTTTTAGCACCGTCCGACCTCCGTTTTACAATGGAGATGATTTCCGTTACTGGAAAGGTTGGATGGAATGCTTTCTCAAAACCCAAATCGAGATGTGGATCATAATCCAAACGGGTTTCACACTTCCGACTAATGAAGTGGCTGATTCCTTGGATTATGATCAATGGACCGTTGCAACAAAATGACAAGTCGAAGTCGATGCCAAGGCAACATAAATCCTCCAATGCGGCTTGTCCAAGGAGGAGTTAAATCGCGTCGGCCCCTTCATTAGCGCAAAGGACCTATGGACAAAGCTAGTAGAGCTACACGAAGGGACCGATGAAGCCAAGGTATGTAAGCGCGACCTTTTATTCAATAAATTATATAATCTAAAAATGCAGGAACACGAGTCCGCGATGTAACTTCACGCCCGAGTCCAGGACATCGTCAACAATCTACATATAATCGGGCAAAAGGTCGAAAACCGCGACCTTATAAGGTATGTCCTAAACTCCTTTCTGAGGATTACCTTGTGGGCATCCATGGTCGATGCCTACAAGGTCTCCAAGGATCTTTCTAAACTTAGATTAGATGAACTTTTTTCTGATTTTGAACTTCATGAGCAGTCTAACTCGGAACCCGAGAAAGGTATAGCATTATTTGCAGGTTCAAAGAAGAAAACCGCTAGCAAGCCACCTCAGAAGGAAGAAGAGGATGAGTCCGATTCGGAGGTCGACTCGGAAATGGAGGCCGAACTAGTCAATCTAGTTCGGAGGATAATCAAGGGCCGAAAATGAGCCATCACTCGACCCAATGAAGGTAAGCCTAAAAGTTCAAACATAAGATGTTATGAATGCAACAGGTTTGGACACATTAAGTCCGAATGCCCGAAACTCAAGAGCAAGGCACGAAAACACAAAAAGGCACTTAACGCCACTTGGGAAGAAGCTTCCGAGGAAGAAGATAACGATCGAGTCCTCATGGCTAAACCGGTGGAATCAGAGACAGAGTCGGAACCGGAACTTGAATCGAAAACCGAAGACGAGTCGGACTGCGAAGCACTATTCAAGACGAGCCACGGATACGCATCCGGTTCAAAAGATACACTCAAGGTAAGTCGGTCTCTTATTACTACACTTTATAATGCAATTAAGTTTTTAAATAGAAAGTTAGCTAAGCCCGAGTCCAAGGTCGAGACCCTGGTTGAGGAAGTTAAACTCCTCAAACACAAGGTCTCCCTAACCTCTTCGGCTAGTCGAGTTCAAGAGAAGGACTCAACTCGGGTTGAAAAACTCGAAGTTGAGAACTCACTCTTGAAGAGTCAAGTCGAAGATCTTAGGAATACGTTGGAAAGGTTTACTTTGGGATCCAAAGGACTTGACCTCCTACTTGGATCGCAAAGGGCCATGTACAACAAGGCCAGGCTAGGGTTTAGCTCAAACACGACCAATAAGTCGTATATGTCAATCGTAAGTCGACATAAAAAACGTGTCCAAGCATGGGTCCCTAAGACCACCTTGATTTCAAACTTAGGATCAAACCAGTACTGGGTACCCAAGGACCAAATCCACTATGTGGAGAGACCGAATCGATTCAACGATCCAGGGGGAGCTAGTACGAAATTTGTTTGTGTTTTAACTTAGAAATTACATGCTTAGGTTTTTATTTAGTTTGATTTTTCTTTTTAGAATGGTTAGATAGGACTATAACTCGTCAATACTTGATAACATAGTACCAGGACGCGGCGAGATGATAGTACGCTAGGAAAGCGGAGTCTTGTGTATTTGGGCTAGATAAGGCGTATCTAGTTCGGTGCACTTGATCGAGCGGAACTAGCTAAAGCTACCTCGTCGTATCCTAGACTAGTTAGACCAGGAAGTGGTCTTAAGTGAGTCAAGTCTCTATTTTCTTGAAAATGGCTTTGTCTAAGGAAGTGGTCGTTGTTCCGATCAAAGAAGGCCTCTATGCCTCGCAACGACCTGGAAGCCATGATCTTGAAAAGGTGACTTGATGAGCCTAAGGTCAAATCCGAATCTAACGCAAGGTTGACAAGTGTTTAAGTCATTAAATTTAATTCAACTAAAATTGGAAGTCATCTCACAAGAACATATAAGATTAACATGTTTGATCATGTAGACATGGGTGAGATGATTTAGGTTAATAATTTTCAACCAATTTTTAATAAATCCAATATCCGATCCAACTACCTTGCGTGTAGGATAAATGGATGTTGGACAGTGGTTGCTCCCGACACATGACCGGGGATCAACTCAAGTTTTCGAAGCTTCGATTCAAACGACAAGGATCGGTAGCCTTCGGAAATAACGGCAAGCTCAAAATCATCGGATCAGATGATATTAAGCTTAACTCAAATTTTGTCATTCAAAACGTTTTATTAGTAGAAAATTTTCAATATAATCTTCTCAGTGTAAGACAATTGTGTGATTATAACTATAAGGTCATATTTCTAGAAAATGAATGCGTAATTAATACAAACGAAACCTCTAAAAGAATTCTTAAAAAAACTAGAAATAACAACATTTACACTATCAACTTAACTAACTCCTCAAGTGTCTTTTGACACGGCAAGAGGAATCATGGTTGTGGCACCGATGACTCGGTCACTCACACCCAAGACTCATCCACAAGATGAGTCAGAGTGATTTAGTCAGAGGTTTGCCTAACCTCAACAACTTGGATAATAAAATATGTAATGCTTGTCAACAAGGTAAACAATCTAGGACACAACATCAACTAACTAGTCAAGAATGAACCAAAAGTGTACTTGAGCTCCTACACATGGATCTATTTGATTCACACGGAGCTAAGTCACTTAACGGAAGTAAATTCTATTTAGTCATTATTGATGACTACTCTAGATTTACTTGGGTTAGGTTCATCAAACACAAAAGTGATACCCTAAATCAATTAATCAACCTATTTAAGTTAATAGAAAATCAACAAAGCGTTAAAATCAAAAGAATTAGGACTGATCATGGTGGTGAATTCAAAAACCATAGGTTTACAGAGTTCTGTAACCTAAATGGATACCACCATGAGTTCTCTTGCCCTAGAACTCCACAACAAAATGGCCTAGTAGAACGCAAAAATAGAACGCTACAAGAAGCCGCTAGGACAATGCTTAATGAGTATAACCTACCCGATAGGTTTTGGGCGGAAGCCGTGAATACGGCATGCTATGTCCAGAATAGGATCCTTATGGTAAAGAGGCACCTTAATACCTCATACGAGATTTATCACGATAAAATACCTAACATCAAGTACTTTAGGGTATTTGGGTGTAAGGTACATATCCTAAACACTAAAGATTACCTAGGGAAATTTACATCCAAAACCACGACCAAAATCTTTCTAGGATACTCGACTACAAGTAGAACTTATAGAGTATATAACCATGACACCCTTAGAGTCGAGGAAACTATCAATGTAGTATTTGATGAAGGACACGAACCTACAAAACCCCCGGCAACCCCAATTAGCGAGCCGATTCATACTAGACCTAACTCTGATCCGGAGATCAGGTCTAGTGTTAATCCTAACCTAAGTCAACCAAGTCACTCTATCGACCAAGTGATAGATGACTCCAACCAAACTAGAACTCAAACGAGTCATCCTATAAATCAAGTTGTAGACTCAAACCCAAATCCAACTAGGACTCAAACGAATCATCTTATCGACCAAGTGATAGGTGATCCAAGTCTAGGAGTTCGAACTAGAGCCTCATACAGAAACCTTAGTCAAATATCTTTGATTTCTAAAATTGAACCCAAAACTATTGACCAAGCTCTTCTTGATCCCGATTGGATTATTGCAATGCAAGAAGAGTTGGCTCAATTCACTAGGAACGAAGTATGGGAATTAGTACCACCACCTAAAGATAAAACAATCATTGGAACAAGGTGGGTGTTTAGAAATAAACTTGATGATAAAGGTGAAGTAGTTAGAAATAAAGCCAGACTAGTCGCTAAAGGGTTTAGTCAAGTCGAAGGTTTAGATTACGACGAGACCTATGCCCCAGTAGCTAGATTAGAGTCCATTCGAATGCTATTAGCATATGCAGCACATCGAGGATTTAAGTTGTTTCAAATGGATGTGAAATCTGCATTCTTAAATGGATACATTAAAGAAGAAGTTTATGTTAGTCAACCCCCAAGTTTTGAAAGCCTAGACAAACCTGATCATGTCCATAGATTAAAGAAAGCTCTTTATGGACTTAAACAAGCTCCGTGAGCTTGGTACGAGAGACTTTCAATTTATCTTAAGTCTAAAGGCTTTAACCAAGGTGTAGTTGACCCAACCCTTTTCGTAAAAACCTTAGGTAAAGACATATTCATAACCCAAATCTACGTAGATGATATTATTTTCGGAACCACCAACTCAATCCTACTAAATGAGTTTATTTCACTTATGGAAAGTGAATTTGAAATGAATTTAGTAGGCGAGTTAAGTTTCTTCTTAGGTCTACAAATTAAACAAACTAAAGATGGAATATACCTACATCAACGCAAATATACTAGGGAATTAATTAAACGTTTTGGAATGCAAGACGCTAAAATCATTAATACCCCAATGGCAACAAATGTTAATATAGAAGAAGATGTAATCGGAAACCAAATTGATTTAAAATACTATAGGAGCGTAATAGGGAGTCTCCTTTACTTAACTGCAAGCCGACCTGATATCATATTTGTAGTAAGTATGTGCGCCAGGTTTCAAACCTGTGCCAAGGAGTCTCACCTAACTCTAGTCAAGCGTATCCTTAGATATCTAAAGGGTACACTTAATGTCGGTATTTGGTATCCTAGATCCACCGAGTTCGAACTAATCGGCTACTCTGATTCGGACTATGCCGGTAGTAAGCTCGATAGAAAGAGTACGAGTGGTTGTTGTCAACTTCTCGGCTCAAGTCTAGTGAGTTGGTGCAGTAGGAAGCAACACTGTGTTGCCTAATCTACCACCGAAGTCGAATACATCGCGATGGGTGAGTGTGTAACTCAGCTTCTTTGGATGAAGCACACTCTCCGCGACTTTAAGTTAGACTTTACGAATACTAAACTTCACGTAGATAACATTAGTTCAATTAATCTTACTAAGAATCCAATATGTCACTCTAGGACCAAACATATAGAGGTCAAACACCATTTCATTCGAGAACATGTGGCCAACGGAGCCATACAACTCGAATACGTCGAATCGAAGTCTAACTTAGCAGACCTATTTACTAAACCCCTACCCGAAGCCGAATTTAGTCTATTAAGAAGAAAATTGGGCATGTGCGTAGTAGAATAGGAACTTGTAAATTATATTTTCTTACTATTATTTCTTAAATTTTCATTTTTATGGAACTAGCATAGGACATACCTTAGATATCATGCACCTATAGATTTAAGGAGCCAATACATCTCACAACACATAGGACTAATGTGTTTGTGTACTTAGCCACGTAGATGGGCGTGAGATGTTAGGACCTTACTCCTGGTTCCAGATGTAGAGCTAATGCATCGCTATGAACCACGGAGTATAATTATACATACTAACTGACTCTGACCAGGACTGGTTGATCTTTCATATCAATCAAGCCAAATATGAGTCGAACATTTTATAGATAAACTTATTTTCAGTATATTATTTTCAAAATAATGTGGAACATGCTTGGACTTTAAAATTAAAACTTATTTTTTATTCCACACACACCCTCACTCTTTTCGATATATGGCAAAAGGGGGAGAAAAAGGCCAAAGTTAAGGGATCATTTTTTTTTTATGGCCAAGGCTTACTTAACTTTAAGTTAGCAAAACAAGTTAAGGGAATTCTTAACTTAAACACATTTAGTTAACTTGTTTTCGTTAACAATACAAAAAAAAATAATTTACTTAACTTTTAGTTAACTTGTTAACAAAAAGTAATTTACTTAACTTTAAGTTAACTTGTTAACAAAATGGAAGTAAAGGCCAAGGTTAAGAAATCAATTTTTTGATTTCTTAACTTAAAACTTATTTTAAATACTATGGCCAATATTAAGTAATTTCGGTTACTTAATTCTTTTTTAGTAGCAAATATCAAGGGGGAGAGTTAAAACTCTTTCTCAAGTACTCACCCTCGGTCAAGGGGGAGGATTCCTCAAAGGGGAGCACTTGAAAAAGAGTTTTTATATACTCCTGCTCATTCATGCATATCTCATACTTATTTTGCTTAATGCACTTAATTTATTTTTCTTAACTTTGTATGTGGGTTTGCCATAAATCAAAAAGGGGGAGATTGTTGGTGCAGTAGGCACCTAAGTCGAACCTGAGTTTTGATTATAGTAAACGATACAAAGTTAAGTTCATGTCATTATCTCACGAGCTGAATCGAGTGTGCAGAAGATTGTTATAGCAGAAGCTGAAGGCTAGTGACACCCGGAGGAAGCCGCGGTGGTCGGGCGACACTCGAGTGACTTCGGAGGGAGCCGAAGGAATCGAGTGGAAGGCCGGAAGCAAAAGCAACACGTAAGTATCGAGGTAGACTCGTGTGTGCGAGCGTAAGTGAGGTCGTATCCTCTTTACGGGGATGACCTTAAGCGTAGATCCAACCAAAGACATCCTATAGATGGTCTAGGTCGAGATCGGACGGTCGGAGGCCGTCAAAATAATGTTTTTGTTAAGCTAACTTTGCCTTGCAGCTAGCATCAGTCAACTGCCAGCTTAGAGGACTCGACTGCCGTCAATCGATCGGCTCATTGGAGGTTAGCACTCGGCGATCGCCATCGATCGTGATGATGTCCATCAGTCGACTGATGGTCAAAGGATCATCTTCGAGGAGTCAAGGTTTATCACCAAATTTCAAGGGGAGTGGTGCTCAAATATGGCTAGGGTTCCTCTGGAAAAGGGCTCAAAGGCTATAAAAGGAGGTCCTAACCTAGGGTTTCATCATCAATTCTAAGCTTCCAAGAGCCTCCGCAAAGCTACAACTCTCCGACAACGAAGTTCTTCTTCTCCGACGCTAGGTTTAATTTTCTTTTAGTTTTTTGTACGTCGGTTTTAGATTTATTCATTGTTCATTTACTTTTTTGAAGCTCTCTTTCTATCATAACGAGGAGAGGGGGAGTGTCCCTCTTCCTTAAGTTTTTGTTCTTGTATCGATTAACTCCTACCTCCAACGAGGAGGAGTTCATTTAGTGTTTTGCCCTCCGTGCGTGGTCAAGGACCACTAGGGCCTTGGAGTAGTAGCTGAAGGCTACGAACCAAGTAAAAAGAATTATCTCTTTTATTTATTATTTATATTTCCGATGCAAATTATCTACTCGACTTTCAAAGAACGATTTCGCAAAAAGATTTTGTTTCGCTATTCACCCCCCCCTCTAGCGAACCACCTCGATCCAATATTTAATGATGCTATATATACATTATCCAGTGTTTATTATCCTACATATTCATTATTTTTATTAGAAAGTATTATTATTGTAAATGCTATGCAAGAGTATGAAAATGATGAAGATTTAAAATATACAATTTATGTAATGAAAATAACATGTTGCAATTATTTTTGTGAAATTCCTCACATTTATCTTGTTGCTATTGTTTTTGATCCTATATGTAAATTAGATAGTTTATTTGATTATATATCATTTTATATTAAAAATGTAGGAATAAATGATTGTGATATTGCACAAAAAATAAATTACATTAGAAAATTGATTTTTGATATATATGTTGAGTTTATTGTGACATTTGATAATTCTACTCGATAATCTTCTTGATCTATAAATGTTGGAGAATTTTCTAAAATGAGTAAAGCAGAACAATTATTATTTCAAAGGCAAAAGAAACCAAGAGGTTCAAATTCTACTTCTGAAATTAATTTATATTTAACAACTTCTTTTGAGTTTAATGTCTATTCATCTTTGAAAGATTTTCCAATTCTTGAATGGTGGAAAGAACATGCAACTAATTTTCCTATATTATCACAAATTGCTAAACAAATTTTAATAACTCCTGTCTTAACTGTGGCAGTTGAACAAGCATTTAGTGCAGGAGGAAATATTTTGGATGATACAAGATCATGTATGACTCCAGAATCACTTGAAGCATAAACCTGTCTGGATGATTGGTGTAAAGCAGTAGGCAACAAGAGATAATGAAGAAGAATAATGAAGACTTATATGATCTTACAATTTAAGGCACATCAACAGCTATCTCTAACAACATTTCAGGTTAAATTAAGGTAAAGGGTTCATATTTAAATGGTAAGTGAACTACGAGGGATTTGATTCCATTAAACCCCAAAAGGATACGTTGGAAACTTAATTTATATAAATTAAGTTCATAACCTTTAGAACAATTACATTTAGATTTACTTGATTGTCATACAAGAGATCGTCGTTGATTCTACCACTGAGGCAAAATACATTATAGCTTCTGAAGAATAAAAAGAAGCAGTTTAGAACAAAAAGTTCATCGCTGAACTTGGAGCAGTTCCGAGCATTGTTGAAGCATTACCAATTTACTATGACAAAAATGGAGCCATCGTGCAAGCAAAGGAACCTAGGTCTCACAAACGATCCAAATATGTGCTTTAACATTATTATTTGATCAGAGAGATAATTAGTAGGAAAGAAATATAAATTGAAAACATATCCACCGAAAGGAACCTAGTAGATCCTTTGACAAAGGCTCTACTACAAAGTAAATTTGAGAGTCACGTCAAGGCCTATGGTATAGGATACTATGGTGATTAACATTAGGCCATTTGAGAGTATGTTATATTTGAGAGGTGTCTTAAGACAATCGCCTTATGGTATGTACTATTTATTAGATAAATAATATATTCTCTATTTGAGTGCACATTCATTTATATATTTGATTTGATCATAAACTCAATTACTGAATGTCCACAATATGATTGATAGCATGAGAGAATTTGTGATTGGATCACAACTAGTGAGCATCTCTACATGTGTAATTATGAATGTATTGAAATATTATTTAGTCAATAAATCAATGATCTCGAACATCATTGATTCTGAGAGACTATCACTTATTATACTCCTTGGATCCTCTAAGTAGTTGTTCCTCACTAGCCAGAGACATTGGGATGTCAAGAGTTAACGATGAATGCTAGTTAAGAGTAACTAGTTCATTGGAGTGACCGACCATGAGCTTCATGTGGTACTATGCATATATGTCAATGAAGGATGGTCAGGGCACTATTTCTAGGGTAGTCTAGCAGCAGGATGGTCTAACTTCATACTAGTGACGGGCTAAGCACCTTGCGTCCAGGACACTGTAGCGTCCAGGGCGGTCCAGCTTGTTCCAGATGATGGCCAGGGAACTTTTGTGACCATGGCACTATTTTTTGTGTCGAGGGCATCAACCTCCGGGGTAGCCTCCCGGAGGTTCCCGGGCCGATTCCTCAGCCTACAGTGGGCTCCCACGCAACGAGGCAATTTTGCCCGGCGAGTGGTGGTCCTCACCCAGGCGATGCGACTACGGTAAAGACACCGTAAATCCATTTTTGGTTGAGGCTTGGCCAACAATCCTAATAGAGGTGAATAGGCCCACCTGAATGGCCTATCTAGTCTGTAGCAAATGGCTACGGTAAAGACAAGGCAAATCCATTGATGGCTGGTCACTTGCCAAAAGCAACAAATGATGGAGGGTCATCACGCGTGGACAAGACAAGGAGGTACACATGGAGAGCTGGATGTGGATGGACACGGAGGCAGATGGAGAGTATGCATGGATAGAGGATATGTGTGAGGGATGTACTCATGAGAGAGTTTCTAGTACACCTGACACAGGAGGTACCCATGAGAGGACATGTACACCCACTGGGATACATCTCAGATCTGACACTTCGTCAGACATGACATGAGTATGCACTCCAGGGTTTTGTATGCTTGTGCTTTGCTTTGATGATATATATTTACCTTTCATCAATATATATATATATATATATATATATATATATATATATATATATATATATATATATATATATATATCCATCATAAATATATATATATATATATATATATATATATATATATATATATATATATATATATGTCAATGAAGATCTCATTGTAGCTTAAGTGCAAGTTTCCTTCGACTTGAGGTATTCAAGTCACCTTGGTTATGGATGATTATATTTTGACATCTTATTAGTTGATACATCTCTATAAAGATGTGGATATGGGATGATTGCATATAAGTTGAAGTGTCTGAAGGTATTTGGATAGCGAATAGAGGATTCACCGCTTCTCACAAAGGAGAAGTATACTCTATGACCACTTGTCAGGATTGTTACTCGAAGTCTTTAACCAAAGCATTACATGTCAAGAGTATAGAACTCTTAGACACATGTCTAAGTAATTTGAATCCACATGATAAGGAAATAATATTTGGGCTAGGTTTGATGTAGTCAACTTAGTGGAGACTGATATATAGACCATGTCCTCAACCAAATTGGTATAAGACGAGTAAAAGGAAAGAGACACGATTCACTTGCACAAGAGTAAAACTTTAACTAACACTTCATAACCTTTAGAATAATTACATTTAGATTTATTTGATTTTCATAGCACTCCTTCATTAAATGGTAATAAGTATTGCTTAGTTAGAGTAGATGATTTTTCTAAGTATACTTGGTTGTATTTTATGAAACATAAGGATGATACCTTAGAAACAATCATAGGGTTTAACAAATAGGTTGAAAATGAAAGGAATCTCAAAATCAACTAGATCCGTAGTGATCATGGTGGAGAATTTGAGAATTCCAACTTTTCTAAATTTTTCTTAGAACAAGGGTTGAAACATGAGTTCTCTTAATCTAGAACACTCCAACAAAATAGGGTGGTGGAAAAGATAAATTATGCCCTACAAGAGGCGGCTAGGATAATGCTTAATGCATATGCCTTACCTAGCTACTTGTGGGTAGAAGCGATTAAAACCGCTTGCTATATCCAAAACCATGTCTTAGTCCATAGGTTTTTAGGCAAAACACCCTTTGAATTATTGAATGACAAAATTCAAATAATTCATTATTTTAAGGTCTTTGGATGCAAAGTCTATATTTTGAATACCAAAGACAATTTAGGGAAATTTAGTCTAAGGAAGATGAAGGAATCCTAGTTGGATACTTAGCCACTAGTAGAGGTTATATAGTATACAACAAGAGGACTCAAAAGGTTGAGGAATCCTCTAATGTTGAATTTGATGAGTCTACTAGAACCTGTCCTAGGAAATCCTCCATCAATAAGGATATCAATAAAAAAAATCAAGACATTACCCAAACTTCAAAATCTAAATTTAGAGGGTAATGATCAAGGGAGAGTTTTAGGAGGTAATGAACAAGGGGGAGGTTTAGGAGGTCATGATCAAGGGGGAGGAAGAGGAGATTCCGATGATGAAAGGAGGAAGAATGGTGATAACCATGATCAAATTGAATGTGACTCGCCTCTTAGGACCTTAACGACTTATCAAAATCATCCTCTAAACCAAGTAGTAGGAGAATTATCACAAGGAGTAAGGAGTAGGTCCTTCTATAGAGATCTTACTAGTCAAGTTACCCTCATCTCCCAAATTGAGCCAAAATCAATTAATAATGTCTTGCTTGATCCGGATTGGATATTGGCAATACAAGATGAGTTAGCTCAATTTGAGAGAAGTCAAGTATGGGAGCTAGTTCTTAGGTCCAATGATAGCACCATTGTTACCACAAGATGGGTCTTTAGGAACAAGTTGGATGATCAAGGTAAAATCACTAGAAACAAATCTAGATTAGTGTCCCGAGGATTTAATCAAGTTGAAGGGCTTGATTATGATGAGACCTATGCTCCGGTTGCCATATTAGAGTCTATTCGAATCCTATTAGGATATACCGCTCACATGGGTTTCAAACTCTATGTGAAATCGGCATTTCTAAATGAATTCATTAAGGAAGAGGTATATGTAGAGCAACCACCCGGGTTTGAAAATCTATACTACCCAAACAATGTTTGTAAGCATAAGAAAGATTTATATGGTTTAAAACAACTCCCCGGGCTTGGTATGAGAGACTCTCATCGTTCCTCATCTCTAAGGACTTTAGGAGAGGCCAAGTTGACCAAATCTTATTTCTAAAGTTAAAAGAAAATGACATCTTTGCTGCCCAAGTATATGTTGATGACATTATTTTTGGGTCAACAAATGATGAACTTCTCAAAGACTTCATTAGAAATATGGAAGACGAATTTGAAATGAGTCTAGTAGAAGAGTTGACTTTTTCTTAGGCCTATAAGTCAAACAAACTGGTGAAGGAACCCATGTCTATCAAACCAAATATACTAAGGAAATTATCAAGAAATTTGGTTTAGAAAATGCTAAGGTAGTGTCTACTCCCATGGCAACCAACATTAAAATAGACAATGATCATGATGAAAAATTGATTGACTAAAAACTTTATAGAATTATGATTAGTAGCTTACTACACCTAACCGCTAGTAGACCCGATATTTTATTTGTAGTAGGTATGTGTGTAAAATATCAATCTTGTGTCAAAGAGTCCCACTTGGTAGCAGTCAAAAGAATACTAATATATCGAGGGCACTCTTAATGTAGGTTTATGGTACCCTAGGACTCAAACTTTTGATTTGATTGGGTACACCGATTCTGATTATGTTGGTTAAAAATTGGATCGGAAGAGAATTAACGGTGGACGCTAATTTCTTGGATCCTCTTTACTGAGTTAGAGTAGTAGGAAGCAACCTTGTGTTGTTTTGTCCACAACCGAGGTCGAGTATGTGGCCATGGGTGATTGTGTAGCTCAATTACTTTGGATGAGACTTACTCTGGAGGATTATGAGCTACACTACTCCAAAGTTAAGGTTTATTATGATAACGTGAGTACCATCAATTTGACCAAAAATTTGGTACATCACTCTAGGACCAAGTACATTAAAGTGAAGTATCACTTCATTAGAGATCATGTAGCAAGAGGGGATATTGAAATTAATTACATTGAATCTATGTCTAACCTTGCCAATATTTTCACCAAGCTCTCCCCGAAGCAGAATTTACATCACTTAGGAGAGAACTTAGAATGTGCTTTGTAAAGTAGTGGTATATTGCATGATCCTATAGCAAGATCTAGGACTATCCCTCAAGCATCTCACAAATACCCAAGAATCCATGAGTTTTGTATTGAACCACTTAGATATCATGTGAGATGTTAGGAAGATATTTTTGGTTCATCATGCTTGTTATGATGCATTACTATGAACCAAAGTGACATTTAGAGATATTAATCCTTAATTGGAATAATCATTGGGAAGGCTTGTATATAATTGATGTGCATATAACTCTAAGAATATGGTTGAAATGTAAAATAAAATACCTTTTAAATTTTTTTATCATGTTTTAAAAAACAGGTTTTACTTGCTAAAGCAAAAGTGGTACATAACTTTGAAAAACCTTTAGTGTTTTTGCTTATTTTCAAATTTGTATTAATTTCAAAATCTAGAAAAGATATATTTTCAAATAATTTTTCCTTGAAAGAAAATAGGTTTATAGATATGTCTACAAAATTTCATGAAGTTTTGACATTTCCATAATTTTTTGTGCATTTTGACATTCTGTCTGAAAACTTAGATTGTAGCTTTCAACAACTGCCAGTCAACTGTTATAGAATCCAATCGACTGATCTTAACTCAGTCAACTGGGGTCTCTCTCACTCGACTAGTATTTCTGGTTTTAGGTCCATACATCTAACTTAGCTATTTACAATCATTTTTAGGAAGTCCCTACTATTTACTTTGTCTTAATGGAGCGGAATATAATAATCTTTTAAGGTCAATGGGGGAGAAAATAAATTTGTGCAATGGTTAATGGGAAGTTTTTACTATGAAATATATATCTCAACCAAGGCTAATGTGCACATGTTTTATTATTGGTGCAAAGTTAGGCAATACTCTTACTCATGTTTTCATACTTTGCTCAACATGGTTACACTTAGAATGTATCTTTCATTAAGGGGGAGTTTTAAGTATATTTTATACCTTAATTCAAGGCATAAACATCTTATTCTTACATGTTTATTGAAAATTTGTCTTTTTCTTTTTGATGTATGTCAAAAGGGGAGAGAAAAAGATTTAAGTTAGATTTCATATTATGAAATATGATATTCTTAATGCATATTTAAAGATCTAACTTAAATAATTGTCAAACATCAAAAAGAGGAGATTATTGGTGCAAGAATGCCCCAAATATTAATGTATTTTGATATTTGTATAATCATTTATAGTTAATCAATATTTGTGAACTAACATGGATGGTTGAGTTGCAGGAAAGTCCAAGTGTGAATCTTGGCAAGGAAAGTCCAAGTGTGAAGACTTGGCAAGGAAAGTCCAAGGGTAAAGCCTTGGAAAGAGAAGTCCAAGAATGTGGACTTAGAGGCATAAGTCCAAGCATATAGTTTTAATGGCATAAGTCAAAATGGATCTTGGCAAGGAAGTCCAAGGGTGAGTCTTGGTAGCATAAGTCTAAGCATGTAGTCTTGGCAGTGTAAATTCCAAGCAAACCTTGGAAAAGGAGGAACTAAAGCATGACGAAACCAAAGAAAGCTTTTGAAGGCAAGCGTAAGGATGAAGGAGTCGCGGACTCAGAGGGATCCTGTAGGCGTAAGGCTGATGGAGAAGCTAGAAGGTTTATTCTAAGCTTAAGGTGTGTTTTTAAGTATGAATTAGTCATACTTGAGGTGTACCGGTTGATTGGTATCTTAGACCAATTGAATGGTCTCGAGTGTTCAAGACTCGAGGGTCCAAAAGACTTGATCAATTGACTGGAATTATGACCCGGTCAACTGGTCAAATAGTCAACTACAGGTCGACTGCTAAATAGAAGCTCTAGTAGTCGACTGATGTTTGATACCAGTCGACTACTAGGGTTCAGCAGTTGACTGGATTTAAGTGGTCAGGGCACAAATTGTTTGGCAGCCGACTAGCCTTCACCAGTCGACTACTGGTATAAGCAGTTGACTGATCAAGTGTCAGTTAAGTGGTGACAATTGCGATCAGGCTTCATAAGAAGGCATTGGATCAGATCAATAGTAACACCAATTGACTGCTAGTATGTAGCAGTCGACTGGAGTCGGGCTCAACGGGCATAATTGCCCAAACTCTATAAAGAAAGGCTTGGGAAGCTTGCAGATGGCTAGACCTCAAACTCTAAATGTCTATACTAAGCTCTCCAAGCCTTTCTCTTAGTTTTCTAAGTGCTCTAACCATTTATATGATAAATGAATATTCACTATTTGAGTATACATGGTTTCATATATTTGATTGGATCTTAAACTCATTTACTGAATGTCCGCGATACGACTCACAGCATGAGAGAATTTGTGATTGGATCACAACTAGTGAATATCTCTACATGTGTAATTGTGATGTATCGGAATTATCCCTAGTCGATGAATTGATGGATTTGGACACCATCAATTCTGTCGAGACTAGCACGAGGTATACTCCTTGGTGTATCCAAGCAGCTGATTCTCATAGGCTGGAGACATTGTGATGTCCGGAGTTAATCGTGGATGCTAGTTATGGTAACTAGTTCATTGGAGTGACCAGTCGTAAGACTTCATATGGTTCTCTGCATATATATATATATATATGTCAATGAAGTTCTTACTGTAGCTTAAGTGCGATGTTCCTTTGACTTGCGGTATTCAAGTCATCTTGATCATAAAGACTTATGCTTTGACATCTTAAGCAAGCATCTCTAAGGAGATGTGGACCCAGGATGATTGTGTATAAGTCGAAGTGATCGAAGGTGTTTGAATAGCCTATAAAGGATTCACCACTCCTTGGGAGGAGATGTATACCCATGGCCTCTCGTCGGATTGTTACTAAATTCTTTAGCCAAACCATTACATGTTTAGAGTAAGGTACTCTTCGATACATGTGCAGTAACTAGAATCCTAGGATGAGGAAATGATACTTGGGCTAGGTGTGACGTAGTCATCCTAGTGGGGACTGACACTATAGACCATGTCCTGAACCAAGTGGGTATAAGATGAGTGAAGGGAATGGGGCACGAATCATTCGAGCTGCTGAAGGGTTTCAGAAATAGTTCTGGATCAACCGTTGATCTTTTCGGTTAATTGGGGATCATGATATACTACTAAGTGCCACTCATGATCGTTCTATAATTAATGGTTAATTATAGATGGCCAACATAAATCGAGAACCTATTTGGTCACACGCACAACGAGCGTAATCCGAAGGATTTAAAACGAGCTTGAGAATGGGATTCTCAGACCGAGAGAAACTAGGTTTGGTTGGACCAAACAAGAAGCGAGCATGAAATCGTTTCAGTCGCAATGGAAGCGTGGATGGGCCGTGTCTTATGAAGACATAATGGATGAACCAAAATGGTTTGGTTCTAATCCAATGGAGGAGAATAAACCAAAGGGTTTGGTTTATTTTAAACGAATGAATCAAAAGTTGGTTCGGTTCATTTTAACTTAAAATAAACCATCATGGTTTGGTTTATTTTAACTTATATTAATGGAGCGGGTTAGCGGGCCTTATGGTTATGATCCAATAACCATTAAGAGAATTAGTTCTCTATAAAAGAGGGCTTAAACCCTAATCCAAAAACCTAACCTAGTTTTGGCCGCCAACCCTCACCATCTAATAGGCGCCAACTCCATTGCCGCCGCCCACCTCTTCCAACTGGCGTCCAGAAGGAGCCTTCCTTCCCCCTCGCCGACGTCGAGCTGCTGCCGGTTGGTGCTCCGGTGATCTTCCTTGGGTTCGGTAAGAAGGTGAGCTTCCACCTTTCTTTTGGCCGGCCCTTACTCCACCAAAGCTGTCCAGTTTTCTAGATAGCTTATTTTCTTCTGGTCGGAGCATCGTTTGGACGACGTTTGGAGCTCCGACAGCGCCTTACTTACCGGGGATTCGATCTCCGGTAATCCTCTGAGGTGGAGGATGAAGGATTCGTCAAACCGTTGACGAATACCTCTCCGGAGAAGCGAGTTTTGAGGACTCGGTTTTTTATCCGAATTTGGATTCGGATCGTGATCCTCTCTCGATCACGTCATCTTCAACACGAGGCTAGTAACCCATATGAAGACGAAGCTCATGACTTTGTGAAGTCATCCCAAAGATACTCAGTGTGGATACGGATAGAGATGATTCTAGCGAGGATCGTTCCGGTTGATGTCGTACTCGCTACATGTGATACGAAAGGTATACGTAGTTAAATTTCCTTTTATTGCAAAATTTAAATTTACGGTTATGTCTACACATGTTGTACTATGCATGCGTGTGATGTGTGTGTTGTAATAAATATAGATTTATTATTTTTTATTTCTTCCGCTGTGCACATGTTTGCGAAACATATTCGAACACACACTCGCCGCGGTGCCGGAAACCCAACAGAAAGGTGGCTTGGGGTCGGTTCTAGAAAGGAGAAGAGTTTTTTTTATGATCTTTCTTTGTTTGGAGTGAACAAGGAAAGGAAGATTGGTGATCTAGGAGGCTTCGACTTTTGGAAGATCGTCGCCCACACGACGTCCAAAAGGAGGAAGGACATATAATAGAAGATTGAGAGGTATAATGCTTGTTTATGTTCTTTTGTATTATGTCTATAATTGTTTTCAATTATATGCATGTTGTATGTTTTGTTATGTGACTAATTTACTTGGACCCTGAATACAAATGTAAAAACCGGCGATCCGTACATTGTCTATTCCGCGGCTATTCGAATAATAGAAGTTGGTTGCTTGAACAATAAGTTTGTTCAAGTGACTACTTTATCGAATAGCACGACGATGGAACGGTTGCTTGGGTAATCCCTCTATGTCAAGGATTAATTTTTTTAATCCAGCGACGTAGACGGGATCGCCATGAACAAGCGACCAAGTTGAAGTGGGAAGCGAAGTTTCCTACCTTCAAGTGGTATCAGAGCCACGGTTTCCGATTTTGTGTGTTTTAGGATTCAGTTACTTTTATGCACTTTTCATATATTATATGTGTCAGATAATAGTAGGATGTGCATAGGTTAACTTTTTGGTTGCAGGTATAGGATCCAACTATTATGGCCATATGTGTGTATGTGATTGTATGTGTGTAATTATATATTTTTTGAATCCTCGGGGTTGACGAGGCTAGTATTTATTTTTTTTAATTAAGTACGACATTGTTTAGCCACTCATTTATTTTAGTTTACTTTCGATCTAGATTTCATGTACACTCCTTCGAGGAGTTTAGGATCGATGGATGTAAATTAAAATAGTTAGTCTCGGCTCGGATCTCCGGATGGCTCGTACATGGCATAGGGAGGAGCCAACGAGATGACGACACGACAGGAGGCATATTGGAGACAAAATCCATAATAGTTAGAAAATATTTCTTTTTAATATTTATTGTTTATTGTTTGATATGCATGTCGTAGGCTAGAAAATTCCTCAATTTTAAATTACTAAGTGGGAGAGGGATATTTTTATAAATTCCCATGGCCTCCATTACGATTTGACATGTGATACAAACAAACTTGCGCGTCAACTCTGAGTGCCTTCCTCCACATCGGATGAGTTTATTTGCATATCACAAGGTCAAATATGGTTATAGAAAATTATTAAGAAGTGTGTGTACTTCCCCATCGGAAGGCACATAACCCGAGATAATTACCTTTGTACCGAGTAATGGTGAACACTTAGATACAAATAGAAGTATCTGTTGGTGCAGTAGGCACCTAAGTCAAACCTGAGTTTTGATTATAGCAAACGATAATCACCTTTGCCCCGGCTTCTTCACTCCTACCTGAGTACCTCCCATCGCCTTTGCCCCGGTTTGTTTCTTCTTCTTCTTGCCTTTCGGCTTAGAAGCAGAAACCTTCTGGGTCATCACAGCATGCGCCTGAGCACTCTGACGAAATAGTCCCTCTGCTGCCTGGAGTTCTGTCAGAAGTTCCGCCAGTGAATACAACCTCTTGTTCATGTTGTAGTTGAGGCGAAACTGCTCAAAACTCCTAGCAGAGACTGGAGTATGATATCGACCTGGGTTTCCCCATCGATCTCAGCTCCTAGGACCTCCAGCTCATTCAAATGAGCCATCATCTTGAGAACATGATCCCTCACGGGTGTTCCCTCGATCATGGTGGTCGTCATCAAGTTTCTCATGGACTCTTGCCTCGTAGCCCGATTCTGGTGTCCGAAAAGCTCCTTGAGATTGAGCATCATATCATAGGCAGTGGGCATGGCTTGATGCTGATGTTGGAGTACATTTGACATAGATGCCAAAATGTAACACCGTGTCATCTCATCGGCCTTGTTCCACTTCCTATAGCTCTCTCTCTCCTTTTCCCCAGAATTATCTGTAGGCTTGGGAGGGCACTCTTCGAGGAGTACATATTTGTATTCCTCGTGATCAAGACAATATCTAGATTCCTCTTCCAATCTACATAGTTGGGTCCAGTAAGTTTGTTCTCTTTCAGTATCACAGCAAGTGGGTTGAAAGTCATTTTGAAAGAAAACCTAAGAATCACATAAATCAAAACATTAGATTTCAAAAAATTATTGATTCCTCAAACAATAAAATTTTAAAATCAACCAACACCTCAAAACACCGAGAATATCGTATGCCACGATAGTGTGGACGTATACGAATTCTACATTTGTAAGAGGAGGTTTTAGCCATTAATTTTACTATCTTGTCAACCTAACTTTTTGACAAGTAAAATTAATAGTTGGTTCCTCTTTGGCCCTACAAATAAAAGCAGTGACTCCGATGGGGAGGATACTTATATTTGTATCTAAGTGTTCACCATTACTCGGTACTAAGGTAATTATCTTGGGTTATGTGCCTTACGATGGGCAAGTACACACGCTCCTTGATAATTTCCTATAACCATATTCGACCTTGTGATCCGCAAACAAACCCATCCGATGGGGAGGAAGGCACTCAGAGCCGACGCGCAAGTTTGTTTGCATCACTTGTCAAATTGTAATGGAGGTCGCGGGAATTTATAAAAATATCCCTCTCCCACTTAGTAATTTAAAATGAGGAATTTTCCTACGACATGCATATCAAACAAAAAGCAATAAATATGAAAAATAAATTATTTTCCAACTATTATGGCCTTTGTCTTCAATATGGCTCCCGTCGCATCGCCATCTCGTCCGCTCCTCCTACGCCATGTACAAGCCCTCCAGAGATCCGAGCCGAGACTAAAACCTATTTTAATTTACATCCATCGATCCTATACTCCACGAGGGAGTGTACATGAATCTAGATCGAAAGTAAAATAAAATAAAGAGCGTCTAAACAATGCCGTATTTAATTTACAAAAAAAACTAAATACTAGCCTCGTCAACCCCGAGGATTCAACAAAATAAACATTTACACACATACAATCACATACACACACATGCCATAATAGTCGGATCTTATGCCTGCAACCAAAGAGTTAAACTACGCATATCCTACTATTATCTGGCACATATAATATATGAAAAAGTGCATAAAATTAACCGAATCCTAAACACACAAAACCGGAATCCTTGGCTCTGATACCAATTGTTGGGGTTGATCCGTGAGAAACTTAAGCTTCCCTTCACCTCAGTTGCTTGACCATGGTGATCCCTTCGATGTCCCCGGATTAAAAAATTTAATCCTAGACAAAAGGGATTGCCAAAGCAACCAAGTCATCGTCGTGCTATTCGTTTAGAGAGGTCACTTGAACAAACTAGTTGTTCAAGCGACCATCCTCTATTCTACAGTAGCCGGAATAAACGATGTCCGGATCGCCGATTTTGTGTTTATACTGGATCCAAGTATTATTTAGCCATTTACAGAAATATAACATGCTCATAAATCAAAAATAAATACAAGCAATGAATAAATGAGAAAGAAGAATAGGTATACCTCTAGTCTTCTAATGTATGACCCTCCTCCTTTTTGGGACGTCGTGTGGGCGACGATCCACCAAAAGTTGAAGCTCCTAGATCGCAACACTTCCTTCCTTGCTTTTCCCAAGAAAGAGGAAGATGAGAAACAATGTTTTTCTCCTTCAAAACTCAACCAACAAGGAGCTATCAAAGCTCGTGCCGCCAACTAAAGGAGAAGGAGATGGTGAAAACTACCAAGACACCAAGGAAACCCTATATCTTGTTTCCACCACCTAAGGAGAAGAAGAAGAGGACCTTGGGCGCCGGCCAAGGCTGGAAAAAGATGGATAAGGCTGCTGGACGTTGGCACAAAGAGGAAGAAGAAGAGAAAGAACCTTCCTTATTTGGTGCCACCTAGCCTCAAAACCCTAATCCCAATCCTATCTCAATTAGGATTGCTCCTTGCCCAAACCCTAGCTCTCCTCCTTATCATGATGTTCACGCCAACCCCATGCCACCTTTTATAGAGTTTGGGGATAAGCCATGAATTAATCTCCTCCATTGGTTCTAGGGATTTAATCTCAACAGTCGGATCTAGAGATTTAATCTCAACCGTCGGATCTTAGAGATTTAATCTCTACCAATGGATCTTAGTGTTTTGTTTCTATCCATTGGATCTAAGCATCTTGAGGTGTTAATGGGCTACATTAGGGACCATGAGGAGGAGTTGGGTCTTGGCCACCCATGGATCAAGCCCACATAAAGTCCGATCCACTAATGATGGTCCAATCCACTAAAGGTCCATCATTGATCTACCTCACCAACCCCCATATGATAATATGGGCTCCATATATTATTTGTACATTTTCTCCCCGTGTTTAAGATCTCGAATGTCCGTCGATTAATTAATTTACTGACCATTAATTAATCGACATCTAACTCCATGAGTAGTACCACTCAACCTTTTCATCATGCCGGACCAAGTCCACCTGCAGGGTTTACATGATGAACCTTATGAGCTCCTCAAGGGGACATCATCATCCTAATATATAGGACACGGTTTCCTCCTATAATCAACGACACACCATATAAATAATATCATCTCCCAACTTACCGAGTCTATCGATTTAATCTATAAATCTCGCCCATTGGTAAATCAAAGAGATGAGTACCAAGTATATGTGCCCGTTATTATATCGGGATTAAGAGCATGTACTAAATAATATCTGATGTCCGATTCGATTATGTAGTCATTAATAAATCGAATCACCTCTATGTCGGTCCTGCTCAATACACACAAAGTGCACTAGTGTGATTCTATGGTTAAGACAAACCAATACCAAATCACACTACAACCATTCCGATGGTTTGTCCAAAGCCATCTCGGTTGTGAGCCTTTACTTATACTTTACATGGAGCCGATAACATGATCTCCCGTGTGACACCACACACCATGTTATCTACAATGTAAGGTATTAGACAATATTGCATAACCATAAAAATATGCAAACAATGATCATGTGATTCTTATTTCAAAATAAAGATGTTCATACAAAAAATAGACTTTTAAGTATACATCCCTACAATCTCCCACTTATACTAAAAGACTATGCTGTCCTTAAAGTGTCATACATCTGATCCCCATTCCCTCCACATGCCTATCAAAAGCTCTCGCCGAAAGGCCCTTAGTGAAAGGATCTGCCAGGTTATCCTCCGATGCAATCTTGGCCACAGCAACTTCTCCTCGATTTCTGTCGAGGTGGTACTTGCGCTCTATGTGTTTACTAGCCTTATGGGCTCGTGGTTCCTTGAGTTTGCAAGCTGCACCACTATTATCACAATAAATCGTGATAGTTACTGGGCAAACCAGAATCACATCCAAGTCCATCGAAGTTCTGAGTCATGCTTCTTTGGCGCCTCGGAGGCCGCCACATACTCGGCTTCCATGGTGGAGTCTGCCCACGCACTTTGCTTGACACTCCTCCACAATGGCTCCACCTCCCAAAGTAAACACAAAACACGAGGTAGACTTCTGTTATCCCTATCAGTTGGAAGTCGGAATCAGTGTAACCCACAGAGTAATTGGTCCGCCTGAAACCGATATAATCCCTAGTCCTTCTCAGGTACTTCAATATATGCTTTACCGCAGTCCAATGTCCCTGTCCTGGATTACTCTGATATCTGCTGACCATGCCCACGGCAAAGCAGATATCTGGTCTCGTACAGAGCATCGCATACATGAGGCTTCCTACTGCCGAAGCATAAGGAACCGCCTTCATCTCCTCTATCTCCTCAGATGATCTAGGACACATCTCCTTAGATAGAGGTACTCCATGCCTGAAAGGTAGAAAACCCTTCTTGGAGTTCTGCATGCTAAAACGCTCCATAATCGTGTCTATGTATGAAGCTTGGGATAAGCACAACATCCTTTTCTTGCGATCCCTTATAACCTTGATTCCAAGGATGTGTCCCACTTCTCCCAAGTCCTTCATATCAAATTGTTTGGACAACCATACCCTTACGTCCGATAACACCTTGATATTGTTGCCAATCAACAAAATGTCATCTACGTATAGTACAAGAAATACCACTACGTTTCCGTCACATCTCTTGTATACACAAGACTCATCCAGACTTTGAATAAATCCATAAGACTGGATCACCTCATCAAACCGAATGTTCCAAGACCTCGAAGCTTGTTTCAATCCATAAATGGACCGATTAAGCTTACATACAAGATGCTCTTTGCCCTTAGCAATGAATCCCTCTGGTTGCTTCATGTAGATGTTTTCCTCAAGACTTCCATTAAGGAAAGCTGTCTTGACATCCATCTGCCACACCTCATAATCCATATGAGCTGCTATGCATAAGAGAATCCGGATAGATTTAAGCATGGCTACCGGCGAAAAGGTCTCCTCATAATCGATACCCTCTTTCTGAGTATACCCCTTCGCAACAAGCCTTGCTTTGAAGGTCTCAACCTTCCCATCTATTCCTCTCTTTCTCTTATAGATCCACTTGCATCCAATGGTTTTTACACCATCGGGTGGTTCTACTAGCTCCCAGACCTGATTTGAATCCATAGATTCAATCTCAGTATTCATTGCACTCTGCCAAGATACTGCATCTTATCTTGGATTGTCTCATCATATGTCCAGGAATCAGGTTCATGTTCGCCAGGGACCAAATCAGAAGATTCTCCCAAGAACATGAATCTATCAGGCTGTCTCACAACCCTCCCACTACGACGAGGTATCACATGTGTATCCTCTGTGACACGCGGTGCAGTGACATGTGGTATATCCTCTTGTACCGGTGGTACTAAGGAAGTGACTTCCCCTTTTAATTCCTCCAGAACAATTTTACTCTTGGGCTTGTGGCTCATCACATAGTCTTCCTCTAGAAATCTGGCGTTCGTGCTAACGATCACCCTCTGATCTCTAGGACTATAAAACAATCCACCCTTCGTTCCTCTGGGATAGCCAACGAACAATCGTATACATATGAGGTTCCAACTTGCGATATCGCCTTGGACATGTCTTGGACTCCCCATATCGAATATGTCTTAGACTAGGCTTTACATCCACAACTCTGTGGGAGTAGAAGGCACGATTTAGATGGAACCAAGTTCGAATGTATACCACCGTATCTAGAGCATATCCCGAATAACTCATCATCGATCTAACCATCTCCATAAGAGTCCTATTCCTTCGCTCTGCTACACCATTCTGCTGGGGTGTGCCAGGTGCAGTCAATTGGGATTGAATCCCAGCCTCTGATAAGTAGTTCCTAAGCTCTCCCAAGAGGTACTCACCACCACGATCAGATCGTAGTGTTTTGATACTTTTACCTTGACGTTTCTCCACATCAGCCTTGAATTCTTTGAACTTGTCAAAGCATTCAGACTTGCGGTGCATCAAGTAAATGTATCCATATCTTGAGTAATCGTCTATAAAAGAGACGAAATACTCAAAACCACCTCGAGCCTGGATAGACATAGGACCACACAAATCAGAATGAACAAATTCTAACACATCTTTGGCTCTATACCCCTTGGCCTTAAAAGGCCTCTTGGTCATCTTACCCTCCAAGCAAGATTCACAGGTTGGGAGATCCTCCACCACTAATGAACCCAAAGGTCCATCAGCTATCAACCTTTGAATTCTGCTTAGGTTAATGTGACCAAGCCTAAGATGCCAAAGATATGTTTGGTTCATCTTCGAAGGTTCTTTTCTCTTATTGGAATTAGAAGATGAGTTATTAACTTCAATTTGCATCGTGGGAGGTTTTGGTTCCAGTGTGTACAAATTTCCTATCAATGTACCCGAACAGATAATGTCCCTATCTCTTTTTATAACAACTCTGTCATTGAAAGAAATAGAATATCCATCCATAAATAATTTAGAAACTGAAATTAAATTCTTTCTAAATAAGGGTACATAAAGGCAATTCTTAAGAACCAAAAGTTTATTTTTCTCAAAAGATAAATGAACATCTCCCACTGCAATAGCCGCCACCTTCGTGGCATCGCCCAAGTACACGGTAATCTCCCCTTCAGCCAGTCGTCTGGTTTCCTGGAACCCCTGCAAAGTATTGCAGACATGATCAGTGGCTCCCGTATCTACACACCAGGTGTCGGTAGATAACACCGCTAAACATGTTTCAACGACTAGTCCAAAAGATATACCTTTGTTCTTGCGGTTGGGGCAGTCCTTCTTCCGATGTCGATGCGCTTACAAGTGAAGCACTTGCCTTTCGGCTTCTTCACTCCTACCTGAGTACCTCCCATCGCCTTTGCCCCGGTTTGTTTCTTCTTCTTCTTGCCTTTCGGCTTAGAAGCAGAAACCTTCTGGGTCATCACAACATGCGCCTGAGCACTCTAACGAAATAGTCCCTCTGCTGCCTGGAGTTCTGTCAGAAGTTCCACCAGTGAATACAACCTCTTGTTCATGTTGTAGTTGGTAGCTGCTCAAAACTCCTAGGCGAGATCGAGTATGATATCGACACAGGTTTCCCCATCGATCTCGGCTCCTAGGACCTCCACATTCAAATGAGTCATCATCTTGAGAACATGATCCCTCACGGGTGTTCCCTCGATCATGGTGGTCGCCATCAAGTTTCTCATGGCCTCTTGCCTCGCTTCGATTCGTGTCCGAAAAGCTCCTTGAGATTGAGCATCATATCATAGGCAGTGGGCATGGCTTGATGCTGATGTTGGAGTACATTTGACATAGATGCCAAAATGTAACACCGTGCCATCTCATCGGCCTTGTTCCACTTCCTATAGCTCTCTCTCTCCTTTTCCCCAGAATTATCTGTAGGCTTGGGAGGGCACTCTTCGAGGAGTACATATTTGTATTCCTCAGCAGTCAAGACAATATCTAGATTCCTCTTCCAATCTACATAGTTGGGTCCAGTAAGTTTGTTCTCTCTTCGATTATCAAGTGGGTTGAAAGTCAT
Organism: Wurfbainia villosa; assembly: GCA_025175895.1. Taxonomy (NCBI): domain Eukaryota; kingdom Viridiplantae; phylum Streptophyta; class Magnoliopsida; order Zingiberales; family Zingiberaceae; genus Wurfbainia; species Wurfbainia villosa. The sequence continues at coordinate 26,386,739 of CM045992.1, read as the reverse complement.
TTTGAAAGAAAACCTAAGAATCACATAAATCAAAACATTAGATTTCAAAAAATTATTGATTCCTCAAACAATAAAATTTTTAAAATCAACCAACACCTCAAAACACCGAGAATATCGTATGCCACGATAGTGTGGACGTATACGAATTCTACATTTGTAAGAGGAGGTTTTAGCCATTAATTTTACTATCTTGTCAACCTAACTTTTTGACAAGTAAAATTAATAATTGGTTCCTCTTTGGCCCTACAAATAAAAGCAGTGACTCCGATGGGGAGGATACTTATATTTGTATCTAAGTGTTCACCATTACTCGGTACTAAGGTAATTATCTTGGGTTATGTGCCTTACGATGGGCAAGTACACACGCTCCTTGATAATTTCCTATAACCATATTCGACCTTGTGATCCGCAAACAAACCCATCCGATGGGGAGGAAGGCACTCAGAGCCGACGCGCAAGTTTGTTTGCATCACTTGTCAAATTGTAATGGAGGCCGCGGGAATTTATAAAAATATCCCTCTCCCACTTAGTAATTTAAAATGATGAATTTTCCTACGACATGCATATCAAACAAAAAGCAATAAATATGAAAAATAAATTATTTTCCAACTATTATGGCCTTTATCTTCAATATGGCTCCCGTCGCATCGCCATCTCGTCCGCTCCTCCTACGCCATGTACAAGCCCTCCGGAGATCCTAGCCGAGACTAAAACCTATTTTAATTTACATCCATCGATCCTATACTCCACGAGGGAGTGTACATGAATCTAGATCGAAAGTAAAATAAAATAAAGAGCGGCTAAACAATGCCGTATTTATTTTACAAAAAAAACTAAATACTAGCCTCGTCAACCGAGGATTCAACAAAAGAAACATTTACACACATACAATCACATACACACACATGCCATAATAGTCGGATCTTATGCCTGCAACCAAAGAGTTAAACTACGCATATCCTACTATTATCCGGCACATATAATATATGAAAAAGTGCATAAAATTAACCGAATCCTAAACACACAAAACCGGAATCCTTGGCTCTGATACCAATTGTTGGGGTTGATCCGTGAGGGGAAACTTCGCTTCCCCTTCACCTCGGTTGCTTGACCATGGTGATCCCTTCGATGTCCCCGGATTAAAAAATTTAATCCTAGACAAAAGGGATTGCCAAAGCAACCAAGTCATCGTCGTTCTATTCGTTTAGAGAGGTCACTTGAACAAACTAGTTGTTCAAGCGACCATCCTCTATTCTACGAGTAGCCGCGGAATAGACGATGTCCGGATCGCCGATTTTTGTGTTTATACTCGGGATCCAAGTATTATTTAGCCATTTACAGAAATATAACATGCTCATAAATCAAAAATAAATACAAGCAATGAATAAATGAGAAAGAAGAATAGGTATACCTCCTAGTCTTCTAATGTATGACCCTCCTCCTTTTGGACGTCGTGTGGGCGACGATCCACCAAAAGTTGAAGCTCCTAGATCGCAACACTTCCTTCCTTGCTTTTCCCAAGCAAGAGGAAGATGAGAAACAATGTTTTTCTCCTTCAAAAACTCAACCAACAAGGAGCTATCAAAGCTCTTGCCGCCGGCCAACTAAAAGGAGAAGGAGATGGTGGAAAACTACCAAGACACCAAGGGAAACCCTATATCTTGTTTCCACCACCTAAGGAGAAGAAGAAGAGGACCTTGGGCGCCGGCCAAGGCTGGAAAAGAGATGGATAAGGCTGCTGGACGTTGGCACAACGAGGAAGAAGAAGAGAGAAAGAACCTTCCTTATTTGGTGCCACCCTAGCCTCAAAACCCTAATCCCAATCCTATCTCAATTAGGATTGCTCCTTGCCGCCCAAACCCTAGCTCTCCTCCTTATCATGATGTTCACGCCAACCCCATGCCACCTTTTATAGAGTTTGGGGATAAGCCATGAATTAATCTCCTCCATTGGTTCTAGGGATTTAATCTCAACCGTCGGATCTAGAGATTTAATCTCAACCGTCGGATCTTAGAGATTTAATCTCTACCAATGGATCTTAGTGTTTTGTTTCTATCCATTGGATCTAAGAATCTTGAGGTGTTAATGGGCTACATTATGGACCATGAGGAGGAGTTGGGTCTTGGCCACCCATGGAACAAGCCCACATAAAGTCCGATCCACTAATGATGGTCCAATCCACTAAAGGTCCATCATTGATCTACCTCACCAACCCCCATATGATAATATGGGCTCCATATATTATTTGTACATTTTCTCCCCGTGTTTAAGATCTCGAATGTCCGTCGATTAATTAATTTACTGACTATTAATTAATCGACATCTAACTCCATGAGTAGTACCACTCAACCTTTTCATCATGCCGGACCAAGTCCACCTGCAGGGTTTACATGATGAACCTTATGAGCTCCTCAAGGGGACATCATCATCCTAATATATAGGACACGGTTTCCTCCTATAATCAACGACACACCATATAAATAATATCATCTCCCAACTTACCGAGTCTATCGATTTAATCTATAAATCTCGCCCATTGGTAAATCAAAGAGATGAGTACCAAGTATATGTGCCCGTTATTATATCGGGATTAAGAGCATGTACTAAATAATATCTGAGGTCCGATTCGATTATGTAGTCAGCAATAAATCGAATCACCTCTGTGTCGGTCCTGCTCAATACACACAAAGTGCACTAGTGTGATTCTATGGTTAAGACAAACCAATACCAAATCACACTACAACCATTCCGATGGTTTGTCCAAAGCCATCTCGGTTGTGAGCCTTTACTTATACTTTACAAGGAGCCGATAACATGATCTCCCGTGTGACACCACACACCATGTTATCTACAATGTAAGGTATTAGACAATATTGCATAACCATAAAAATATGCAAACAATGATCATGTGATTCTTATTTCAAAATAAAGATGTTCATACAAAAAATAGATTTTTAAGTATACATCCCTACACTACTAATCCAAGACGCGAGTCTTGGTACTTTTTGTGTGTTTTTGTCGTTGCTAGTTTTTTTTCTTCGTCTCTTTGTGTCTTTTGTTCTAATGGCCCATCTCGAGGATTTTAGCACCGTCCGACCTCCGTTTTACAACGGAGATGACTTCCGTTATTGGAAGGGTCGGATGGAATGCTTTCTCAAAACCCAAATCGAGATGTGGATCATAATCCAAACGGGTTTTACACTTCCGACTAATGAAGTGGGTGACTCCTTGGATTATGATCAATGGACCATTGCGACAAAACGACAAGTTGAAGCCGACGCCAAGGCAACACAAATCCTCCAATGCGGTCTATCCAAGGAGGAGCTAAATCGCGTCGGCCCCTTCATAAGCGCAAAAGATCTTTGGACAAAACTAGTGGAGCTACACGAAGGGACCGATGAAGCCAAGGTATGTAAGCGCGACCTTTTGTTCAATAAATTATATAATTTAAAAATGTAGGAACATGAGTCCACGACACAACTCCACGCCCGTGTCCAAGACATAGTCAACAACCTACACGCAATCGGGCAAAAGGTCGAAAACCACGACCTAATAAGGTATGTCCTAAACTCTTTTCCGAGGACTACCTTATGGGCATCCATTGTCGATGCCTATAAGGTCTCCAAGGACCTTTCCAAAATTAGGTTAGATGAACTCTTTTCGGATTTCGAACTTCATGAGCAGTCTAACTCGGAGCCCGAGGGGGGTATAGCCTTGTTTGCAGGTTCAAAGAAGAAGAAAATCGCAAGCAAGCCACCACCAACCGAGGAAGAAGACGAGTCCGAAGAAGAAGTTGACCCGGAGTTGACTGTCGAACTAATGAACCTAGCTCGAAGGAAAGCCAAGGGACGAAAGTGAACCACGACTCGACCCAACCAAGGTAAGCATAAAAGTTCTAATATTAGGTGTTATGAGTGCAACAGGTTTGGACATATCAAGTCTGAGTGCCCCAAGCTCAACCACCAAGCACCTAAGCACAAGAAGGCCCTCAACGCGACATGGGAAGAAGCGTCATCCGAAGAAGACGAAGACCACGTCTTCATGGCGAAATCGATTGAGTCAGACACGGAGACCGAAACTGAACTTGAGTCAGAACCTGAGGATGACTCGGACTACGAAGCTACCTTCAAGTCAAGCCACGGATACGCATCCGGTTCAAAAAATACCCTTAAAGTAAGTCGAACTTTATTTAATACTTTACATAATACGGTTAGGTTTTTGTCTAGGAAATTAGTTAAATCCGAGTCCAAGGTCGAGACCCTGGTTGAGGAGGTCAAACTCCTCAAACACAAGGTCTCCCTAACCTCTTCGACTAGTCGAGTTCAAGAGAAGGACTCAACTCGGGTTGAAAAACTCGAAGTTGAGAACTCACTCTTGAAAAGTCAAGTCGAAGATCTTAGGAACACGTTGGAAAGGTTCACTTCGGGATCCAAAGTGTAGGGATGTATAATTAAAAGTCTATTTTTTGTATGAACATCTTTATTTTGAAATAAGAATCACATGATCATTGTTTGCATATTTTTATGGTTATGCAATATTGTCTAATACCTTACATTGTAGATAACATGGTGTGTGGTGTCACACGGGAGATCATGTTATCGGCTCCTTGTAAAGTATAAGTAAAGGCTCACAAGTGAGATGGCTTTGGACAAACCATCGGAATGGTTGTAGTGTGATTTGGTATTGGTTTGTCTTGACCATAGAATCACACTAGTGCACTTTGTGTGTATTGAGCAGGACCGACACAGAGGTGATTCGATTTATTGCTGACTACATAATCGAATCAGACCTCAGATATTATTTAGTACATGCTCTTAATCCCGATATAATAACGGGCACATATACTTGGTACTCATCTCTTTGATTTACCAATGGGCGAGATTTATAGATTAAATCGATAGACTCGGTAAGTTGGGAGATGATATTATTTATATGGTGTGCCGTTGATTATAGGAGGAAACCGTGTCCTATATATTAGGATGATGATGTCCCCTTGAGGAGCTCATAAGGTTCATCATGTAAACCCTGCAGGTGGACTTGGTCCGGCATGATGAAAAGGTTGAGTGGTACTACTCATGGAGTTAGATGTCGATTAATTAATGGTCAGTAAATTAATTAATCGACGGACATTCGAGATCTTAAACACGGGGAGAAAATGTACAAATAATATATGGAGCTCATATTATCATATGGGGGTTGGTGAGGTAGATCAATGATGGACCTTTAGTGGATTGGACCATCATTAGTGGATCGGACTTTATGTGGGCTTGATCCATGGGTGGCCAAGACCCAACTCCTCCTCATGGTCCCTAATGTAGCCCATTAACACCTCAAGATGCTTAGATCCAATGGATAGAAACAAAACACTAAGATCCATTGGTAGAGATCAAATCTCTAAGATCCGACGGTTGAGATTAAATCTCTAGATCCGACGGTTGAGATTAAATCCCTAGAACCAATGGAGGAGATTAATTCATGAATTATCCCTAACTCTATAAAAGGAGGGCATGGGGAGTGGTCGTGGATTACATGATGGAGAGGGAGCAAGGCTTGGGCGGCAAGAATAGGGCAATCCTAGTTGAGATAGGATTGGAATTAGGGTTAGGGTTTGGAAGCAAGGGTGGCACCAAATAAGGCAAGTTTTCCTTTCTTCTTCCTTGTCTTGTGGCCAACGTCCAGCAGCTTTTCCAGCCCTTCCCAGCCCTTGGCCGGCGCCCAAAACACTCCCCTCTCTTCTCCTTAGGTGGTGGAAACAAGATATAGGGTTTCCCTTGGTGTCTTCGTAGTTTTCCATCATCTTCATCTCCTTCTAGTTGGCCGGCAGCAAGAACTTCTATAGTTCTTTGTTGGTTGAGTTTTTGAAGGAGAAAAACATTGTTTCTCTTCTTCCTCTTGCTTGGGAAAAGCAAGGAAGGAAGTTTTGTGATCTAGGAGCTTCGACTTTTGGTGGATCGTCGCCCACACGACGTCCAAAAGGAGGAGGGTCATACATTAGAAGACCAAGAGGTATAACTATTCTTCTATCTCTTTTATTCATTGCTTGTGTTTGTTTTTCAAAATATAAGCATATTATATTTCTGTAAATAGGCTAAATAATACTTGGATCCCGAGTATAAACACAAAAACCGGCGATCCGGACATCGTCTATTCCGCGGCTACTCGTAGAATAGAGGATTGTCGCTTGAACAACTAGTTTGTTCAAGTGACCTCTCTAAACGAATAGCACGACGATGACTTGGTTGCTTTGGGAATCCCTTTTGTCTAAGATTAAATTTTTAATCCGGGGACATCGAAGGGATCACCATGGTCAAGCAACCGAGGTGAAGGGGAAGCAAAGTTTCCCCTCACGGATCAACCCCAACACAAAGGACTTGACCTCCTACTTGGATCTCAAATGGCCGTGTACAACAAGGCTGGACTAGGGTTTAACTCAAACACGACTAATAGGTCGTATATGTCGATTGTAAGTCGACATAGGAAACATATCCAAGCATGGGTCCCTAAGAACTTTTTGATTTCAACTCTAGGATCCAACCCGTACTGGGTTCCCAAGGACCAAATCCACTATGTGGATAGACCGAACCGATTCAACGGTCTAGGGGGAGCCAGTACAAAACATGTTTGTGCTTTAACTTAGAAATTGCATGCGTAGAATTTTTTTTTATTTTTTTTAACTTGTGAACTCACTTAGAACACGTACATAACCAACTAAAATCCTTCGAAAAGATTGAGCCTCAGAGAGCCTCTTTTCAAAAAATAACCATTTAAACTTGTGAACTCACTTAGAACACGTACATAACCAACTAAAATCCTTCGAAAAGATTGAGCCTCGGGGAGCCTCTTTTCAAAAATAACTAGTTAGACTAGGAAATAGTCTTAGGTGAGTCAAGTCATCATTTTCTTGAACATGGCTTTGTCTAAGGAAGTGGTCGATGATCCGATAAAAGAAGGCCCCTGTGCCTCGCCACGACCTGGAAGCCATGATCTTGAAAAGGTAAACTTGACAAGCCTAGGGTCAAATCCAAATCTAACATAAAATTACTTGAACCTAAATCTACTTAATCAACTTAATTGGAAGTCATCTCACAAAAAACACATAAGTATAACATGCTTGATCATATAGACACAGGTGAGATGACCTAGGTCTAACAACTTACAACCAATTTTTTTTTTTTTTTTTTAAAAAAATCTAACATCCAATCCAACCACCTTGTGTGTAGGATCAATGGATGTTGGACAGTGGTTGCTCCCGACACATGACCGGGGATCAACTCAAATTCACGAAGCTTCGATTCAAACAACAAGGATCGGTAGCCTTTGGGAATAACGGCAAGCTCAAAATCATCGGATCAGGTGATATCGAGCTTAACTCGAATTTTGTTATTAAAAATGTATTACTTGTAGAGAATTTTGAATATAACCTGCTTAGCGTAAGCCAATTATGTGACAATAACTATAAGGTCGTATTTTTAGAAAATGAATGTGTAATTAAAAAAAAATGAAACAGCTAAAACAATACTCAAAGGAACTAGGACAAATAACATTTATACAATTAACTTAATCAAATCCTCACCCAAATGTCTTATGACACAGGAAGAGGAATCATGGTTGTGGCACCGACGACTCGGTCACTCGCACCCAAGACTCGTCCACAAGATGAGTCAGAGTGGCTTGGTCAGAGGCTTACCCAACCTCAACAATTTGGTTAATAAAATCTGTAATGCTTGTCAACAAGGAAAACAACCTAGGACACAACACAAGTTAACTAACCAAGAACGAACCTCAAGTGTACTTGAGCTCCTGCATATGGATCTATTCGATTCACATGGAGCCAAGTCACTCAATAGAAGTCAATATTGCTTAGTCATAATTGACGACTACTCCAGGTTTACCTGGGTTAGGTTCATCAAACATAAAAATGATACTCTAGATCAATTAATCAATCTATTCAAGTTAATCGAGAATCAAAAAAACCTTAAGGTTAAAAGACTTAGAAGCGATCATGGTGGTGAATTCAAAAATCAAAGGTTCACCAACTTCTGTAACCTAAACGGATACCACCATGAATTCTCTTGCCCTATGACCCCTCAACAAAATGGCCTAGTGGAGCGGAAAAACCGAACTCTACAAGAAGCCGCTAGGACCATGTTGAACGAATACGACCTACCCGATAGGTTTTGGGCAGAAGCCGTGAGTACGGCATGCTATGTCCAAAATAGGATCCTTATGGTAAAAAGGCACCTTAAGACCTCATACGAGATTTATCACGATAAAATACCTAACATCAAGTACTTTAGGATATTTGGGTGTAAGGTACATATCCTAAACACTAAGGATTACGTAGGGAAATTTACATCCAAAACCACGATCGGAATCTTTCTAGGATACTCGACTACAAGTCGAGCTTATAGAGTATATAACCACGACACCCTTAGAGTTGAGGAGACTATCAATGTAGTATTTGATGAAGGACATGAACCTACAAAACCCCCAGCAACCCCAATTAGCGAGCCGATTCATACTAGACCTAACTCTGATCCGGAAATCAGGTCTAGTGTTAATTCTAACCTAAGTCAACCAAGTCACTCTATTGATCAAGTGATAGATGACTCCAACCAAACTAGTGTTCAACCAGGTCACCCCATTGATCAAGCATTAGGTGACACAAACCCAACCCAATCTAGGATTCAGACTAACCACCCTATCGATCAAGTGATAGGAGATCCTAATCTAGGAGTTCGAACTAGAGCATCCTATAGGAACCTTAGTCAAATTTCCTTAATTTCAAAGATAGAACCCAAATCAATTGAACAAGCTCTTCTTGATCCCGATTGGATTATTGCAATGCAAGAAGAGCTAGCTCAATTTACTAGGAATGAAGTGTGGGAATTAGTACCACCACCTAAAGACAAAACGATAATTGGAACAAAGTGGGTGTTTCGAAATAAGCTTGATGATAAAGGTGAAGTAGTTAGAAACAAGGCTAGGTTAGTCGCCAAAGGGTTTAGTCAAGTCGAAGGCTTAGATTACGACGAAACCTATGCCCTAGTAGCTAGACTCAAATCGATTCGAATGTTGCTAGCTTATGTCGCACATCGAGGATTTAAGCTGTTTCAAATGGATGTTAAGTTGGCATTCCTAAATGGATACATTAAAGAAGAAGTTTATGTTAGCCAACCCCCCGGATTCGAAAATCTAGATAAATCCGACCATGTTCTAAAACTTAAGAAAGCTCTCTATGGACTTAAACAAGCTCCTCGAGCTTGGTACGAGAGACTTTCAATCCATCTCAAGTCAAAAGGGTTTAACCAAGGCTTAGTTGACCCAACTCTCTTCGTAAAAACCTTAGGTAAAGAAATATTCATAGCTCAAATTTACGTAGACGATATAATTTTTGGAACCTCTAACTCAGCCTTACTAAACGAGTTCGTTTCACTCATGGAAAGTGAGTTCGAAATGAACTTGGTAGGCGAGTTAAGTTTCATTTTAGGTCTACAAATTAAACAAACTAAGGATGGTATATACCTATATCAACAAAAATACACTAAGGAGTTAATTAAAAGATTTGGAATGCAAGACGCTAAGATAATAAACACCCCAATGGCGATTAATGTTAACATAGGAGAAGATCTAGAAAGTAAGTCCATTGACTTAAAGTACTATAGGAGCGCGATAGGAAGTCTCCTATACTTAACTGCGAGTCGACCCGACATCCTATTCGCAGTAAGTATGTGCGCCAGGTTTCAAACCTGTGTTAAGGAGTCTCACCTAACCCTAGTTAAGCATATCCTTAGATATCTTAAGGGTACACTTAACGTTGGTATTTGGTACCCTAGATCTACGGAGTTCGAACTAATCGGCTACTCCGATTCGGATTATGCCGGTAGTAAACTCGATAGAAAGAGCACGAGTGGTTGTTGTCAACTACTCAGCTCGAGTCTAGTGAGTTGGTGTAGTAGGAAGCAACATTGTGTTGCCTTATCTACCACCGAAGCCGAATACATCGCGATGGGTGAGTGTGTCACTCGGCTACTTTGGATGAAGCACACTCTCCGCGACTTTGAGTTAGATTTTACGAACACAAAACTCCACGTAGATAACATTAGTTCAATTAATCTTACTAAGAATCCGATATGTCACTCTAGGACCAAACATATAGAGGTCAAACACCATTTCATTCGAGAACATGTGGCCAACGGAGCCATACAACTCAAATACGTCGAATCGAAGTCTAACTTTGCAGACCTATTTACTAAACCCTTACCCGAAGCCGAATTTAGTCTATTAAGATGAAAATTGGGCATGTGCGTAATAGAATAGGATTTTTCAAATTATATTACTACTATTTCTTACTTTTTATTTTTCATGGAACTAGTATAGGACTTACCTTAGATATCATGCACCTATAGATTTAAGGAGCCAACACATCTCACAACACATAGGACTAATGTGTTTGTGTACTTAGCCACGTAGATGGGCGTGAGATGTTAGGACCTTACTCCTGGTTCCAGATGTAGAGCTAGTGCATCGCCATGAACCACGGAGTATAATCATACATACTAAACTGACTCTGACCAGGACTGGTTGATCTTTTATATCAATCAAGCCAAATATGAGTCAAACATTTTATAGATGAACTTATTTTCAGTATATTATTTTCAAAATAGTGTGGAACATGCTTGGACTTGAAAATTAAATTATTTTTATTAGTCCACACACACCCTCACTCTTTTCGATATATGGCAAAAGGGGGAGAAAAGGCCAAAGTTAAGGGATATTTTTTTTTTGGCCAAAGCTTATTTAACTTTACGTTAACACTCTTAACTTAAACACATTTAGTTTTATGGCCAAAGCTTATTTAACTTTACGTTAACACTCTTAACTTAAACACATTTAGTTAACTTGTTAACAAAAAGAAATTTACTTAACGTTAAGTCAACTTGTTAACAAAATGGAAGTAAAGGCCAAGGTTAAGAAATCAGTTTTTGATTTCTTAACTTAAACTTATTTTAAATACTATGGCCAATATTAAGTAATTTTGGTTACTTAATTCTTTTTTAGTAGCAAACATCAAGGGGGAGAGTTAAAACTCTTTCTCAAGTACTCACCCTCGGTCAAGGGGGAGGATTCCTCAAGGGGGAGCACTTGAAAAAGAGTTTTTATATACTCCTGTTCATTCATGCTTTTAACACTCCTGCTCATTCATGCATATATCTTGCTCATTTTGCTTAATGCACTTAATTTATTTTTCTTAACTTTGTATGTGGGTTTGCCATAAATCAAAAAGGGGGAGAATGTTGGTGCAGTAGGCACCTAAGTCAAACCTGAGTTTTGATTATAGCAAACGATACAAAGTTAAGCTCATGTCGTTATCTCACGAGATGAATCGAGTGTACAGAAAATTGCTATAGCTGGAGCTGAAGGCTAGCGACACCCGGAGGAAGCCGCGGTGGTCAGGCGACACTCTAGTGACTTCGGAGGGAGCTGAAGGAATCATGTGGAAGGCCGGAAGCAAAAGCGACATAGTAAGTATCGAGGTAAGCTCGAGTGAGTAAAGTGAGGTCGTGTCCTTTGTACGGGGACGTCCTTAGGCGACGATCCGACCCAAGACTTCCCATGGAAGGTCTATGTTGAGATCGGACGGCAAGTGGCCGTCGAATTCACTTATATTTTGAGCTAACTCTTCATTGTAGTCAAAAATCCAGGCCATCAGTTCAACCGGGCCAGTTCAACCAGCCAATTCAACTGGTGGTCAAAAATCAGCCTCGAGGAGTCAAGCTTTATCACCATTTTTCAAGGAGTTTTGTGCCCAATTCCTATTGGTTGAAGACCCATTCGATGAGGGGCTTAAAGGCTATAAAAGGAGGGCTTGTCCTAGGGGTTTTCATCAATTTTTAAAGCTTCCAAGTGCTTCCGATATGCTCCGACTCTCCGACATCCCTACGACGAAACGCTGTCGAGACGACGACTAGAGCTTCAACCTCCATCCTTTGAAGTCGTCGATAACGAAAGTTTGAATCATATTTCAGTTTATAAGTTGTTCTTATTTCGAGCTTTAAATTATATCAAGGAGAGGGGGAGTGTCCCTCTACCTTGAGCTTTTATCATCTTTGTATCCGTCTAACTCCTACCTCCGACGAGGAGGAGTTTTTTAGTAGTTTGCCCTCCGTACGTGGTCAAGGACCACTAGGGCCTTGGAGTAGTAGCCTTCGGCTACGAACCAAGTAAATCTCTTGTGTCTATTGTCTCCTTTACTTTTTGTTTTGTTTATCTTTCCGCTGCATATAAGTTTTCTTTTAAAATGAATTCGTACGAAAAAATTTCTATCGCTATTCACCCCCCCTCTAGCGATCCGATCGATCCAACAGTATCCTCCCCATCGGAGTCACTGCTTTTATTTGTAGGGCCGAAAAGGAACCAACTATTAATTTTATTTGTCAAAAAGTTAGGTTGACAAGATAGTAAAATTAATGGGTAAAGCCTCCTCTTACAAATGTAGAATTCGTATACGTCCACACTCTCGTGGCATACGATATTCTCAATGTATTGAGGTGTTGGTTGATTTTAAAATTTTATTGTTTGAGGAATCAATAATTTTTTGAAATCTAATGTTTTGATCTATGTGATTCTTAGGTTTCTTCAAAATGACTTTCAACCCACTTACTGTGATACTGAAAGAAAATAAACTTACTGGACCCAATTATGTTGATTGGAAGAGGAATCTTGACATTGTCTTGACTGTTGAGGAATACAAATATATACTCCTCGAAGAGTGCCCTCCTAAGACTTTGGATGATTCTGGGGAAAAGGAGAAGGAGAGTTATAAGAAGTGGATTAAGACTGATGAGATGACGCGATGTTACATTTTGGCATCTATGTCAAATGTACTACAACATCAACATCAAGCCATGGCCACTACTTATGACATGATGCTCAATCTCAAAGAGCTTTTCGGACACCAGAATCGAGCTGCTAGGCAGGAAGCCATGAGGAACTTGTAACACCCCAAATTTTAGTTCCTATATTTTTATCAGAGGAGAATAGAAATAAGAATAAGAATAGAAATAATAAAAATAGAAATAAAAAAAGAATAAAAAAAGAATAGAAATAATTAAGAATAGGAATTAAAAAAAATCGAATAAATAATTCGTCAGCCGGGACTTGAACCATGAACCGTCGGTTTGGGAGAATAGGCTTCCCACCACTATGTCATAAGATTATCAATGAGTAGGATATAACAAAATATATCTATAGGCGAAAAAAAGAGAAATTGGTTAATTTGACTAATTATTTAAATGGGTAATTAGGTTAAGAAAAATCCTAATTTATATATATATATTTCTTTCCTTATCTCTCCTTAAATCTCACGCCGATCTCTCTCTCTCTCTCTCCCTCTCGTTTTCTTTTTTTCCAGCCCCCTCTCTCTCTCTCCCTCTCGTTTTTTTCCAGCCACCAAAGAAACTCATCCCTCTCTCTCTCTCTCGCTCTTCAAATTCCAGCCGCCGTCCCTCTTTCCCTTCCGTTTTCTAGCCGCCGAAGCAAGAAAGAAGATTGTCTCTTTGGATAATTCAAAAGGAGATTTTTGAAAGGAATCTCTTCAAGGACTGGATAGAGGATCACGATAAAGCCAAAGAACTCGTAGGAGGTCTTCTCTTTATGAAATCTAACGCTATAAATTGATGAAAAATCATAGGATGTAAGTATTGCTCACCTGCAGTATAAGTAGTTATCGTATATCATTGATATGTTTTTATGTGCATGTTATTTTCAGTTATGCATGATGTTTTCAGTTATGTGATTTTACCATTATGTCATATTTGATTTAACATCATGTAGAGATCTGTGATAAAAATGTGATTTATGATCATGCATGTTGTAGATGAGTTGTAGCTTACAATTATATGCATGATATAGAGTAAGATGTAAGAATATTTCCTTTATAAAGAAAATTTAAAGATGCTCCTAGTTCGAATTGGGGATTATCAGCACAACGATCTTCAGTATGCTCCACATTTCAGTTTTCGGGGTCAAGAGCATAATGATCTTTATGGTTCTCCCCATTCGTGATTTAGGGGATTAAGAGAATTCTGTTAGTATGTATAAGAATAAGACAGTAAAGTAGTGACATCTCCCCTAGTAGAGAGTAGAAAGATTAGGGGGGGGGTGTTACAAGATGGTATCAGAGCGGGTTCCTCCCTTCCGTCACACACACATCGAGCATCAGTCCTGCTGCCTCCAAGTAAGCAAGTATTTATCTGCTTTATTTACTTTATGAGTAGTAAGGAATGCTTCTTTTAAGTTAAACATACTCACCTAGAATGTTCTCTTTGAGTTAAACATGCTTGCATATATATATATATATATATATATATATATATATATATATATATATATATATATATATATATATATATATATATATATATATATATATATGAAGATGATAGGCAGTATGTAATAGAGCTTACCTAGATATGTATGTGAAGATGGAAAAAAAAAATAGTGATAATAGTCTGATAGTGGAATAATGCAAAGGGAGGTTCAGCCAGTAAGCAACCTACGTATCCTACATGTTCTAAGTGTGGGAGGAAGCATCCAGGAGTTTACCACCAGGGCGTGAGCGGGTGTTATATATGTGGTGTCGAGGGACACTTCGCCAAACAGTGCCCCACTAAGACCAATCTGCCTCTGCCACAGTCTATTCAGTATGGAGGTAGACCAGCCCAGCTACATCAGATGCAGGGAGCACTGGAGGGTCCTTACATCATCCAAGGAAGATTGGAGGCCCCATCAGTTACACCTAATGGCCGGATCTTCTCCCTCACCAATGAAGAGGTAGCAAATGCTTCTACGGTGGTCACAGGTCAGATACCTATCCTTAGTCAGCATGCTACCGTACTGTTTGATACTGGGGCAACCCATTCTTTCATGTCTATGGCATTTGCTAAGAAGCTAGATATAACTCCGGATATCTTAGATATTCAATTTTTAACGACCCCACCTTCGGGTGAAATAATGACATCTACACACTAATTGTGTGCCGTGCCAGTCAGAATTTCAGACAGAGAGCTTTATAGTGATATGATCTTGCTGGACATGCATGACTATGATGTCATCTTTGGAATGGACTTTCTGAGCAAGTATGGTGCTTCCATTGAGTGTTGTAAGCGAAGAGTAGTATTCCAACCCGAGACCGAGGCCAAATTTGAGTTTATTGGAGAACCAAGGAAGAAGACTAAGAAGTTCTTGTCTGCCATGGAAGCTCGGAAGATGCTAGCTAGTGGATGCACTGGGTATTTAGCACATATAGTTGATACTAAGCAAGAAAGAAGCCAAAAGCTGGAAGAAGTCCCAATCATATTTGACTACCCGAAAGTATTTCCTGACGAGCTACCAAGACTAGCACCTAGAAGGGAAGTTGAGTTTGAGATTAAACTTATTCCTGGTACCAACCCAATCTCAAAAGCACCCTATCATATGGCTCCAGCTGAATTGAAAGAGCTTCAGGAACAATTACGGGAGTTATTAGAGCTAGTCAGGTTATCATCAGGAAATAAATCCTCTTACTTCATCCGCCCTAGACATTCCCCATGGGGAGCTCCAGTGTTGTTCGTGAAAAAGAAAGATGGATCTATGAGGATGTGCATAGACTACCGAGCCTTGAATCAAGTGACGATCAAGAACATATATCCTCTACCAGGGATAGAGGATTTATTTGATCAATTGAGGGGAGCCACAATTTTCTCCAAGATTGACTTGCGGTCAGGTTATCATCAAGTAAGAGTTAAAGAGGATGATATACCGAAAACAACCTTCCGAATGAGGCATGGACACTATGAGTTCGTGGTCATGCCCTTCGGAGTGACAAATGCAGCCATTATGTTTATGGACTTGATGAATCGGATATTTAAGGAATAACTTAACAAGTTTGTGGTCATTTTCATTGACGACATCCTTATCTACTCAAGAACCCAGGAAGAACATGTCAAACACTTGAAGACAATCTTGCAAACCCTTCAGCAAAGACAATTATATGCAAAGTTCTCCAAGTGTGAGTTTTGGCTTGATTGAATATCGTTTCTGGGTCATGTTATTTCAAAAGATGGAGTTATGGTAGACCCGAAAAAGATAGAAGCAGTCAGTAATTGGGGTCAACTAAAGAATGCCAGTGAAGTCAGAAGATTCCTCGGATTAGTAGGGTACTATCGAAAGTTTGTGGAAAACTTCTCAAGGATAGCTTCACCGTTGACGGTTCTTACCAAAAAGAACAAGAAGTTCGAATGGATCGAAGATTGTGAAAAGAGCTTCCTTGAATTAAAGAGGAGACTCACAAGTGCTCCAGTGCTTACCCTTCCAAAAAGTAATGAGGGATTTGACCTGTATAGTGATGCATCCAAGATGGGACTCGGAGCAGTACTTATGCAGAAGGGTAAAGTCATTGCTTATGCATCTAGACAACTCAAGGACTATGAAAAGAATTACCCCACTCATGACCTTAAGTTGGCAACAGTGGTCTTTGCTCTGAAAGTTTGGAGACATTACTTATATGGAGTCCAATGCAAGATTTACACAGATCACCAGAGTTTGAAGTATTTCTTCACTCAGAAGAATCTGAATATGCGACAGCGCAGATGGCTTGAGCTAGTAAAGGACTATGACTGTGAAATCCACTACCATCCTAGAAAGGCAAACAAAGTAGCAGACGCGTTGAGTAGAAAATCATGTGCCACCTTGATGTCCCTAGCAACACTATCCCAACCACTAGAGAAAGAGATAATGAATTTTGGAGTTGAGATCATTTCTGGATAGCTCTCCGCCTTGACCATAGTACCTACACTGTTTGAGGATATATTAGTGAGACAGGACAAAGATCCTTTCATTCAAAGGATCAAGCAAGAGATCCAAGAAGGGAAGGATGAAGGATTTCGTGTCTCTGATAGTGGGGTGTTATATTTGGGTGAACGCCTATGTATCCCCAACGACCCAGACTTCAGAAAGAAGATCCTAGAAGAAGCTCATGGGACCCCATATTCGATGCATCCTGGATCCACCAAGATGTATCAAGATATGAAAGAGAAATTCTGGTGGCTTGGTATGAAGATGGACATGGCTAAGTATGTTAGCACTTGCCTGACATGTCAGAGAGTGAAAACCGAACACTAGAGACCAGGAGGAGTTCTACAGTCTATCCAGATTCCAGAATGGAAGTGGGAGGAACTAGCCATGGATTTCATAGTAGGATTGCCCAAAACAACCAATGGCTACGATTCTATTTGGGTAGTTGTCGATAGATTGACAAAGTCTGCTCACTTCATGCCTATCAGAATATCATACTCCATGGAGCAGTTAGCCCAGTTATATGTCAAGGAAGTGATTAGACTCCATGGAGTACCTAAGATCATTATCTCTCATAGAGACAGTGGCTTCACTTCACACTTCTGAAAGTGTGTTTAGATAGCCCTCGGCACTAACCTACGATTCAACACTGCATTTCATCCTCAGACAAATGGACAAACAAAAAGAGTGAATCAGATTTTGGAGGACATGCTCAGAGCTTGTGCCTTAGATTTTAAAGGAAGCTGGTGCAAATTTTTGTGTTTGGAAGAGTTTTCCTATAATAATAGTTATCAAACCACAATTGGAATGACACCTTATGAAGCCTTGTATGGAAGGAGATGTAGATCACCTATCTGTTGGTATGAGGGTGGTGAGAAGAAAGAAATGGGACTCAAGACTGATTTTATAGATGACGCCACCAAAGCTATAAAGAACATACGTCAAAGGATAGAGACTCCCCAGAGTCGGTAGAAGAGTTACGCCGATGTCCGACGTAGACCCCTAGAGTTCCAAGTCGGAGATTCAGTGTTCATTAAGGTAGCTCCTTTGAAAGGGGTAATGAGATTTGGGAAGAAAGGCAAGTTAAGTCCTAGATATGTAGGCCCCTACCTGATCACCAAGAGAGTTGGTAAGGTAGCTTATGAGCTAGAGCTACCACAGAAAATGTCAGCTATCCACAATGTATTTCATGTTTCAATGCTTAAGAAGCACATCTCAGACACCAACCAAGTGATTGAGCCATAGACGGTACAGATTCAGACAGATCTAAGTTATGAAAGTTGACCTATTCAGATAATAGATCGAGCAGTCAGGAAACTAAGAAATACAGAAATACCGTTAGTAAAAGTCTTATGGCAAAGTCAAAGGTTTGAAGAAGCACACTGGGAATGTGAGGATGACATGAAGCAAAAGTACCCCGAGTTGTTCTAAGTTTCGAGGACGAAACTTTTATAAGGTATAAGGGATTGTAACACCCCAAATTTTAGTTCCTATATTTTTATCAGAGGAGAATAGAAATAAGAATAAGAATAGAAATAATAAAAATAGAAATAGAATAATAATAAAAAAAGAATAGGAATAATTAAGAATAGGAATTTATAAAAAAATTTGAATAAATAATTCGGTAGCCGGGACTCGAACCATGAACCGTCGGTTTGGGAGAATAGGCTTCCCACCACTAAGTCATAAGATTACCAATGAGTAGGATATAACAAAATATATCTATAGGAAAAAAAAAAGAGAAATTGGTTAATTTGACTAATTATTTAAAGGGGTAATTAGGTTAAGAAAAATCCTAATATATATATATATATATATATATATATATATATATATATATATATATATATATATATTTCTTTCCTTATCTCTCCTTAAATCTCACGCCGATCTCTCTCTCTCTCCCTCTCGTTTTCTTTTTTCCAACCGCCTCTCTCTCTCTCTCCCTCTCATTTTTTTCCAGCCACCGAAGAAACTCATCCCTCTCTCTCTCTCTCTCTCGCTCTTCAAATTCCAACTGTCGTCCCTCTTTCCCTTCCATTTTCCAGCCACCGAAGTGAGAAAGAAGATTGTCTCTTTGGATAATTCAAAAGGACATTTTTGAGAGGAATCTCTTCAAGGACTGGATAGAGGATCAAGCTAAAGTCAAAGAACTCGTAGGAGGTCTTCTCTTTATTAAATCTAACATTATAAATTGGTGAAAAATCATAGGATGTAAGTATTGCTCACCTGCAGTATAAGTAGTTATCATATATCATTGATATGTTTTTATGTGCATGTTATTTTCAGTTATGCATGGTGTTTTCAGTTACGTGATTTTACCGTTATGTTATGGGTAATTCAGCATTATGTTTAGATCCATGATATGATAAGAATGTGATTTATGATCATGCATGTTGTAAATGAGTTGTAGCTTACAATTATATGCATGATGTAGAGTAAGATGTAAAAATATTTCCTTTATAAAGAAAATTTAAAAATGCTCCCCGTTAGAATTGGGGATTAAGAGCACAACGATCTTCAGTATGCTCCCCATTTCAGTTTTGGGGGTCAAGAGCATAATGATCTTTATGGTGCTCCCCATTCGTGGTTTAGGGGATTAAGAGCATTTTTTCAGTATGTATAAGAATATAAGTATAAAGGAAGTATTTTACTTTTGACAGAGCATGTACCGGGCATCAGTTTCGCCTACGAGCCAAGGCCCTCAGTTTCAGTTACCCTAGTAGGTTCGGTGGTTGGTCACCCCGGCCTATTAGGAATGCGCGCATTGGTACTATATCAGACCCATATCCAGGATGATTATTATTTTGAAGTATAAGTATAAGTATAAGCAAAAGTTTTCAAAGTTAATCATTCCAGTTCAGATACACTGTTTACAAGTTTTAAAATACTTAAGAGTATAATTTATATAAGAGACATATAATTAGAGTTATGATCTCCAGTTATGCTTGCATATGTATCAATATCAAGGGTAAGAGAATTAGTTGCATGATTTTATATGTTTCATGTTTTTGTGAGCATAGAAAGTACTTACTAAGCGTTATTGCTTATAGTTTGCATTTCCTTATACTGCAGATAAAGGTAAAGAAAAGTTTTAGTGAGGTGGCATGGCGGACGAAGTGCTTAGAGTGTGTGGCGATGGAACAGTGGAAGTAAAAGATCCTAAGTGCAGATGTCTAAACCAGATTTTTAGTTTTAATTGTTTTCTTTCTGATATTGTTGGAGTTCAATTGGATTGCTTATGGTTGATACCAAAGAATGCTAGAGTTATGTTGGGTTAGTTTTAATACTCACATGTTATGTGATGATCTTGAATTGGTTATTGTTTGAGTGATGATTAAAGTATAGTGTCAAAGTAAGATCAGGAATAAAATAAGAATAAGACAGTAAAGTAGTGACATCTCCCCTAGTAGAGAGTGGAAAGACTAGGGGGGTGTTACAAAACTTGATGATGACCACCATGATCGAGGGAACACCCGTGAGGGATTATGCTCTCAAGATGATGGCTCATTTGAATGAGCTGGAAGTCCTCGGAGCTGAGATCGATGGGGAAACCCAGGTCGATATCATTCTCTAGTCTCTATCTAGGAGTTTTGAGTAGTTTCACCTGAACTACAACATGAACAAAAGGTTGTATTCGTTGGCAGAGCTTCTGACAGAACTCCAGGCGGCAGAGGGGCTTTTTCGTCAGAGTGCTCAGGAATAGGCCATGTTGCCCAAAAGGTTTCTGCTTCTAAGCCGAAAGGCAAGAAGAAGAAGAAACAAGCTGGGGCAAATGTGGCGGGAGGAACTCAGGGAGGAGTGAAGAAGCCAAAAGGCAAGTGCTTCACTTGCAAGCAGACTGGACACTGGAAGAAGGACTGCCCAACCAGAAACAGAACAAAGGTATATCTTTTGGTCTAGTCGTTGAAACATGTTTAGCAGTGTTATCTACCAGCACTTGGTGTGTTGATACGAGAGCCACTGATCATGTCTGCAATACTTTGTAGGGGTTCCAGGAAACCAAACGACTGGCTGAGGGGGAGATTACCATATACTTGGGCGATGCCACGAAGGTGGCAGCTGTTGCAGTGGGAGATGTTTATTTGTCTTTTGTGAGGAATAAAGTTTTGGTTCTTAAAAATTGCCTTTATGTACCTTTATTTAGAAAGAATTTGATTTCAATTTCTTAATTGTTTATGGATGGATATTCTATTTCTTTTAATGACAGAGTTGTTATAAAAAGGAATAGGGAGATTATCTGTTATGGTGCATTGATAGAAAATTTATATACGCTTGAACCAAAAGCTCCCACGATGTAAATATAAGTGAATAACTCATCCTCTAATTCCAATAAAAGAAAAGAACCTTCGAAGATGAACCAAACATATCTTTGGCATCTAAGGCTAGGTCATATTAATCTAAGCAGAATTCAAAGGTTGATAGCTGATGGACCTCTGGGTTCATTAGTGGTGGAAGATTTCCCAACCTGCGAATCTTGCTTGGAAGGTAAAATGACCAAAAGGCCTTTTAAGGCCAAGGGGTATAGAGCCAAAGATGTGTTAGAGTTGGTTCATTCTGACTTGTGTGGTCCTATGTCTATCCAGGCTAGAGGTGGTTTTGAATATTTCGTCTCCTTTATAGATGATTATTCGAGATATGGATACATTTACTTGATGCACCGCAAGTCTGAATGCTTTGACAAGTTCAAAGAATTCAAGGCCGATGTGGAGAAACGTCAAGGTAAGAGTATCAAGACATTGCAATCTGATCGTGGTGGTGAGTACCTCTTGGGAGAGTTTAGGAATTACTTATCAGAGGCTGGGATTCAATCCCAATTATTTGCACCTAGCACACCCCAACAGAATGGTGTAGCAGAGCGAAGGAATAGGACTCTTATGGAGATGGTTAGATCAATGATGAGTTATTCTGAGTTGCCAGATTCGTTCTGGGGATATGCTCTAGATACGACTGTGTACATTCTAAACTTTGTACCATCTAAATCAGTGCCTTCTACTCCCACAAAATTGTGGACTGGGAAAAAGCCTAGTCTGAGACATATTCGGATATGGGGGAGTCCAGCACATGTGCTGAAGGCAGATGCTAGTAAGTTGGAACCTCGTACAGAAGTGCACATGTTCATTGGCTATCCTAGAGGAACGAAAGTTGATTTGTTTTATAGTCCTAGAGATCAGAGGGTGATCGTTAGCACGAACGCCAGATTTCTAGAGGAAGACTATGTGATGAACCACAAGCCCATGAGTAAGATTGTTCTGGAGGAATTGAAAGGGGAAGTCACTACTTCAGTACCACTGGTATAAGACGATTTACCACAATTCACTGCACTGCGTGTCACAGAGGATACACAGGTGATACTTCATCGTAGTGGGAGGGTTGTGAGACAGCCCGATAGATTCATATTCTTGGGAGAATCTCCTGATTTGGTCTATGGTGAGCATCAACCTGATCCCTGGACATATGATGAGGAAATCCAAGATAAAGATGCGGTATCTTGGCAAAGTGCAATGAATGTTGAGATTAAATCTATGGATTCAAATCATGTCTAGGAGCTAGTAGAACCACCCAATGGTGTAAAAACCATTGGATGCAAGTCTATCTACAAAAGAAAGAGAGGAATAGATGGGAAGATTGAGACCTTCAAAGTGAGGCTTATTGCGAAGGGGTATACTCAGAAAGAGGGTATCGATTATGAGGATACCTTTTCGCCGGTAGCCATGCTTAAGTCTATCCGGATTCTCTTATGTATTGCTGCTCATATGGATTATGAGGTATGACAGATGGATGTCAAGATAGTTTTCCTTAATGGAAGTCTTGAGGAAAACATCTATATGAAGCAACCAGAGGGATTCATTGCAAAGGGAAAAGAGCATCTTGTGTGCAAGCTTAATCAATCCATTAATGGATTGAAGCAAGCTTCGAGATCTTGGAACATCTGCTTTGATGAGGCAATCCAATCTTATGGATTTATTCAAAGTCTGGATGAGACTTGTGTATACAAGAGATGTGACGGAAACGTAGTGGTATTTCTTGTACTATACGTAGATGACATTTTGTTAATTGGCAACAATGTCAAGGTGTTATCGGACGGAAGGGTATGGTTGTCCAAACAGTTTGACATGAAGGACTTGGGAGAAGTGGGACACATCCTTGGGATCAAGGTTATAAGGGATCGCAGGAAAAGTATGTGGTGCTTATCTCAAGCTTCATACATAGACACCATAATGGATCATTTTAGCATGCAGAACTCCAAGAAAGGTTTTCTACCTTTCAGGCATGTAGTTCCTTTATCTAAGGAGATGTGTCCTAGAACATCTAAGGAGATAGAAGAGATGGAGGCGGTTCCTTATGCTTCGGCAGTAGGAAGCCTCATGTATGTCATGCTATGTACGAGATCGGATATCTGCTTTGCCGTGGGCATAGTCAGCAGATATTAGAGTAATTCAGGACAGGGACATTGGACTGCGGTAAAGCATATATTGAAGTACTTGAGAAGGACTAAGAATTATATTCTAGTTTACCAGGCAGACCAATTACTCCCTATGGGTTACATAAATTCTGACTTCCAATCAGAAAGGGATAAAAGTAAGTCTACCTCAGGTTTTGTGTTTACTTTGGGAAGTGGAGCCATTGTATGGAAAAGTGTCAAGTAGAATTGCATGGCGGACTCTACCATGGAAGCTGAGTATGTGGCAGCCTCTGAGGCGGCCAAAGAAGTTATGTGGCTTAGGAACTTCTTAATGGACTTGGATGTGATTCCTGGTTTGCCCAGAACTATGACAATTTAGTGTGATAATAGTGGTGCAGTTGCAAACTCGAAGGAACCTAGCAGATCCTTTCCCTAAGGCCCTTCCAGGGAGAGCTTTTGATAGGCATGTGAAGAGAATGGGGATCAGATGTATGGCAGTTTGAGGATAGCATAGTCTTTTAGTATAAGTGGGAGATTGTTGGGATGTATACTGAAAAGTCTATCTTTTGTATGAACATCTTTATTTTGAAATAAGAATCACATGATCATTGTTTGCATATTTATGGTTATGCATTTTGTCTAATACACTACATTGTAGATAACATGGTGTGTAGTGTCACATGGGAGATCATGTTATCAGTTCCTTGTAAAGTATAAGTAAAGGCTCACAACCGAGATGGTTATGGACAAACCATTGGTATGGTTGTAGTGTAATTTGGTATTGGTTTGTCTTGACCATAGAATTACACTAGTACACTTTGTGTGTATTGAGCAGGACCGACTTAGAGGTGATTCGATTTATTGCTGACTACATAATCAAATCAGACCTCAAATATTATGTTGTACATGCTCTTAATCCCGATATAATAACGGGCACATATACTTAGTATTCATTTCTTTGATTTACCAATGGGTGAGATTTATAGAGTAAATCGATAAGCTCGGTAAGTTGGGAAATGATATTATTTATATGGTGTGTCGTTGATTATAGGAGGAAACCGTGTTCTATATATTAGGATGATGATGTCCCCTTGAGGAGCTCATAAGGTTCATCATGTAAACCCTGCAGGTGAACTTGGTCCGGCATGATGATAAGGTTGAGTGGTACTAATAGAGTTAGATGTTGATTAATTAATTGTCAGTAAATTAATTAATTGACGGATATTCGAGATCTTAAACACGGGGACATAAATGTACAAATAATATATGGAGCCCATATTAACTTATGGGGGTTGGTGAGGTAGATCAATGATAATCCTCTAGTGAAATGGATTATCATTAATGGATCGGACTTTATGTGGGTTTGATCCATTGGGTGGCCAAGATCCAACTCCTCCTCATGGTCCCTATTGTAGCCTATTAAACCCTCATGGAGCCTAGATCCGATGGTGGAAAATAAAACTCTAAATCTGACGGTGGAGAATAAATCTCGAGATCCAACAGTGGAGGTTAAATCTTTAGATCCGACGATGGAGATTAAATCTCTAGATCCGACGGTTGAGATTAAATCCCTAGATCCAACGATTGAGATTAAATCCCTAGATCTGACGATGGAGATTAAAGGAGGCTTAGGCCTAGCTCTATAAAAGGAGGATTAAGGGATGGGTGGCAAGAGCATTGCTTGGAGATTAGGGTTTGGGCGGCTAGGGCTTGGAGGGCATTCGACGGCTAGGGTTTTAGAGAATCCTTGGGCGGCAAGGATTCCTTCTCTTCTCCTTGGTCGGCGCCCATCTTGATCTTCTCAACCTTGGCCGGTGATCATCCTTTTCTTCTCTCCATCCTTGGCCGGCGGTGACCAGGGTTAGGGTTCTTCCCTTGGAGCTCTTGGTTGGCGCCCACTCCATCCTCTTCATCTACTCCTTGTTCTCTCCTTGGCCGGTGGCAATCACCAAGCAAGGTGGCTTGGTGGTCATTTCTAGAAAGGAGAAGAGTTTTGTTTTATTATCTTCCTTTGTTTGGAGTTAACAAGGAAAGGAAGATTGGTGATCTAGGAGGCTTCGACTTTTGGAAGATCGTCGCCCACACGACGTCCAAAAGGAGGAAGGACATACAATAGATGATCGAGAGGTATAATTCTTGTTTATGTTATTTTATATTATGTCTATAATTGTTTTCAATTATATGCATGTATGTTTTTTTATGTGGCTAATTTACTTGGACCCCGAATTCAAATGCAAAAACCGGCGATTCGTACATCGTCTATTCGAATAATAGAAGTTGGTTGCTTGAACAACAAGTTTGTTCAAGTGACTACTTTAATCAAATAGCACGAAGATGGAACGGTTGCTTGGATAATCCCTCTATGTCAAGAATTAATTTTTTTTAATCCGGGGACATAGACGGGATCGCTATGAACAAGCGACCAAGTTGAAGTGGGAAGCTATGTTTCTTACCTTCAGCCTTAGCTCTGCCTATATGTGTAGCTCCTCCCTTACCCTTGGTTTTCTTCTTGCCCCTAGGACATTGAGTCCTATAGTGACCCCTTTGATTGCATTTGAAGTAAATAGTATGCTCCTTGCTCTTAATTGGTGGGGCTCTAGCATCCTTAGGCTTTTCATTGACTTTTAGTGTCGGTTGAGCCTTCCTGACTCTTTTTGGGCACTTGCTCTTGTAGTGTCCTACTTCCCTACCCTCAAAACACGTTATATGATTTTTATTATTAATACATGTATTTGAGTTACCTAAGTCAGTAAGGAAATTTTGGTCTTGTCCTTGGCTCTCGGAGGTGGATGGGTCATCTTCTTGCTCTGGCATTGAGGGTGGTCTCTCCTCCCCCTCAATTCTAAAGGTGGAGGCTTCCTTCAATTCTTTCACCTCTTCCTCGGATGTTGAACATCTCTCAACTTCTGATTCCTCAAGCTCTTATGAAGATGATGAACTTGCTTCTTTGGTCTCATTATCATCTCCACTTTGGACCGTTGAGCATTCTTGTTCCTTGGCCTCCTCTATTTCTTGATCTGTTGAGGGTTCTTCATGGAGCTTAGCTAGCTTACTCCATAGTTCCTTAGCATCCTTAAACTTACCTAACTTTGCCAAAATATCATTAGGTAACAAATTAATCAACATTTTTGTTACCTTATCATTTATTTCAAAATATCGAATTTGCGCCTTGGTCCACTTCTTCTTCTTGAGTTCTCTCCCCTTCTTATCCTTTGAAGCGTCGAATCCTACTAGAACACTAATCCAATTATCATAATCACAGATAAGAAAATACATCATTTTACCTTTCCAATATTTAAATTTTTCACCATCGAAGGTAGGCGGAACTATGATGTCATCACCCAATTTTTCTTGAAACTCCATCTTCTTCTCCTCTAGTGCTTTGCTCCCTCGGTTGTTAATCCTTGAACATCGACCTGCTCTAATACCACTTGTTAGGAACGTTGGCATCGCTAGAGGGGGGTGACTAGCATTTTCACTTCTTCACTTGGAATTCGTTCATGTTCGTTCGATTGATTGTCTACAATTATTGTTAGCACAGCGTAATACAAATACAAATACAAATAAAAAATG
This sequence comes from Wurfbainia villosa, assembly GCA_025175895.1. Lineage (NCBI taxonomy): Eukaryota > Viridiplantae > Streptophyta > Magnoliopsida > Zingiberales > Zingiberaceae > Wurfbainia > Wurfbainia villosa. The sequence continues at coordinate 26,359,924 of CM045992.1, read as the reverse complement.
ATAACAACAACACAAGAACAACACGAAGATATAACATGGTTCAGAACCTAGGATTCCTATTCCACTGGTCGAGCTCAAGTGAGCTCTAGTGATACACACCACCACTAAATCTTCTCCTTCTCGGCAACACGCCAAAGGTGGAGAAACCTCATACAAGAATCTTACAACAATAAGAATAAATACAAGCAACTATAAATGAAATACAATAACAATGTAAAGAACACTTTATAAGAACTTGAATATTTTGCTTGCTTGTTAGTTGCTTGGAGATGCCTTTGAAGACCCTGAAATGCACCAGCACTTCGCTTCAAAATCGCTAAAGAAAACCCATGTCGAATTCCTCCATTACAGCTTACTTTTAACCTCTACTCAAGCTGATTTCGCATCTAGAAATTGACTGCCAATAGGCACCAGTCTTCTACCCATAGTGCCATTGTCTCATAATGGCTAAATCCTTGCTAGAAAAACATCAACCGATATCGCAGCAGTCGACTACCCTTACCAGTAGTCGACTGATGCTCGGTAGTTAACTGGCCAGTCGACTACAAAAGTTTATCTGCTTGTGTCTGCTTAAATTAGTTGACTGCCAAACCCTAGAAGTCAACTGATCAAGGGTAGTTGACTGGCCACAATGGCATTCGAGTTCCAGTGCTTCACCCGAGCAGTCGAAGCTCAGTCGACTACTTGAGACTACTTGACCAATCGACTGATCCAAGTTGACTAGGCTGTCAAGTGTCAAACACTCGACTAGTTGACTGATCCATAACCTCAATCAACTGATAAACCTTAAACATGAGGTTTAACTCAAGTATGATCCCCTCATACTTGATAGACCACCCTTAGCCTAAACCTAAGCCTTCTAGCTATCTCCATTAGCCTCATGCCTATCAGATACCTCCAAGTCCTCCATGACTTGTTCATGCATACACTAGCCTTCAGGTGCTTCCAACAGCTATTATCATGCTAAGCTAGTCTTCTTTGCCAAGGCACATTTGGACTTATGTCACCAAGACAAACGCTTGGACTTTGCGCCGCCAATATCACACCCTTGGACTTCCCAATTGCCAAGTATCAATACTTGGACTTTCACCGCCAAAGTTCACTTGGACTTATGGCGCCAAGACTATATATTTGGAATTTCCTTGCCAAGTACCCATGATTGGGACTTTCCATTGCTAAGACCCATTGCTTGGACTTTCCAATTGCCAAGTACCCATGACTTGGACTTTACCATTGCCAAGACCCATGCTTGGACTTTCCAATTGCCAAGTACCCATGACTTAGACTTTACCATTTCTAAGACCATCCTTGGACTTCCCATGACAATAACATTATCAATCGTTTTGTCAAACATAAAAATACTACTCGAGTTAAACTCGAGTATGGTCAATGGACCTGGGCCAACTGCACCAACACAGAATACTTGATTAGTTGACTGGAAGTATGACCCAGTCGACTGGTCAAGTAGTCAACTATGGGTCGACTGCTAAACAGAAGCTCTGGAAGTCGACTGGCCTTAGTCGGTCGACTACTAGGGTTTAGCAGTCGATTAGACTTAAGTGGTTGGAACACAGATTGTTTGGCAGTCGACTGGCCAGTCAACTGGGCTTTACTAGTCGACTGTTGGTATGAGCAATTGACTGATCAAGTGTCCATTGAGTGGTGATGATCACAATCAAGCTTTGTTAGAAGTCGTTGGATCTGATCAACAGTAACAAAAGTCGACTGTTAGTATGCAGCAATCGACTGGAGTTGGGCTTGGGGAGCTTGCAGATGGCTAGTGCTCAAACTCTAAATGTCCATACCAAGCTCTCCAAGCCTTCCTCTTAGTTTTCTAAGTGTTCTAACCTCTTCTTTCTAATCTAATTTAAAATATTGTAAGAAGAAGAGTGTGCTTGTAAAAAGTCTTCTCCACCTTGGTGTGATCATCAAAAGGAGAAATTCTAGTGAAGACTTGAAGGAGTGATTCACCTTAAGGATTGTCGTAAAGTAGGAACGTCATCTTCGAACCTCGTTAAACAATTGTATTCACTTTGCTTGTGTTGATTTCGATTTTAGTTTTTGTTTTTTGCTTCCACTAACGACTTTGTGTAGAAATCAACGAAAGAGGCTATTCACCCCCTCTAGCCATCTAATCGATCCCCTACACCTTGGACTTTCCTTTTCCAAATATACATATTTAGACTTTCTCTACCTGATGTAATTGAGAGGTGTTCTAAGGTAATTGCCTTAGAAGTTATTAATAGAATTCACTATTTGAGTATACCTTATATATGTATTTGATTGGATCTTAAACTCATATACTGAAGTCCACAATGCGATGCATAGCATGAGAGAAATTGTGATTGGATCACAATTAGTGGGTATCTCATCATGTGTAAATATGCAAGTATTGAAACTATCCCTAGTCAATGAATTGATGAGATTGGACATCATAAATTCTGTGAGACTATCATATGTTATGCTCCTTGGTTTATCTAAGCATTTGGTACTCACTAAATGGAAGCATAGGGATGCTGAGAGTGAACATGTGGATGCTAGTTATGGTAACTAGTTCATTAGAGTGGCATCCTATGAGACTTCATATGGTTCTATATGTCGTTGAAGATCTCATTGCAGCTTGAGTGCGAGATTCCTTAGACTTGAGGTATTCAAGTCACCTTGATCATGCGCCTTGTACTTTGACTTCTTCGTAGCCATCTACATAGTAGGTGTAACTCTGGGATGATTGTGTATAAGCCAAAGTGATCAAAGGTGTTTGAATAACCCATAGAGGATTCACCAGTCCTGATAAAGGAGATGTATACCCTAGGCCTCTTGTTAGGATTGTTACTCAGAAGTCTCTGGCCAAAGCAAGCATGTTAAAAAGATAGTCTTCTTCGGAACATGTGTTAGTGCAATCGACCCAGGTCACAATTTACCAGACTCGAGTTTGACTCAAGTAGTGGTTTGATGTTAATGTTTTGATGTTTAACATTGATGTTTGAAAATGAGTTGACCATTGTTTGACAATGGGTTGACTATATGGTTGACATGGGGTTGACCATATGATGGAGAAGTCCATGTAGGACACTTGGCAATGGAAAGTCCAAGTCTTGTGTACTTGGCATGAAAAGTCTAAGTCTTGGGTACTCGGCATGGAAAGTCCAAGCATGGGTCTTGGCAAGGGAAAGTCCAAGCTTGAGTCTTGGCAAATGGAAAGTCCAACATGGGTTGGCAAGGGAAGTCCAAGGGTTAATATTGGCAGCGTAAAGTCCAAGAAAGAGTCTTGGAAGCATAAGTCCAATGGTTAGCGGCATAAAGTCCAAGCGAGTGTCTTGGCAGCGTAAGCCAAATGTGCCTTGGCGGTGTAGACTAGCTTAGCATGACAATAGGCGATGGAAGCACTTGAAGGCTAGTGTATGGATGAACAAGTCATGGAAGACTTGGAGGAATCCGATAGGCGTGAGTCTGACGGAGGTGGCTAGAAGGCTTAGGTCTAGGCTAAGGGTGATCTAGCAAGTATGAGAGCATCATACTTCAAGTTAAACCTCATGGTTGATAAGTAGCAATCGACTGGTCAAGTGTTTTGACACTTGACAGTCGAGTTGACTTGTAGTAGTCGATTGGGATTTTTGAAGGGATGTCCATTGTCGAGTCCGTGAGGGGAAACTTCGCTTCCCCTTCACCTCGGTTGCTTGACCATGGTCATCCCTTCGATGTACCCGGATTAAAAAATTTAATCCTAGACAAAGGGATTCCCAAAGCAACCAAGTCATCGTCGTGCTATTCGTTTAGAGAGGTCACTTGAACAAACTAGTTGTTCAAGCGACCATCCTCTATTCTACGAGTAGCCGCGGAATAGACGATGTCCGGATCGCCGGATTTTTGTGTTTATACTCGGGATCCAAGAATTATTTAGCCTATTTACAGAAATATAACATGCTTATATTTGAAAAACAAACACAAGCAATGAATAAAAGAGAAAGAAGAATAGGTATACCTCTTGGTCTTCTAATGTATGACCTTCCCCCTTTTGGACGTCGTGTGGGCGACGATCCACCAAAAGTCGAAGCTCCTAGATCGCAAAACTTCCTTCCTTGCTTTTCCCAAGCAAGAGGAAGAAGATAAACAATGTTTTTCTCCTTCCAAAACTCAACCAACAAAGAGCTATCAAAGCCCTTGCCGCCGGCCAACTAGAAGGAGAAGGAGATGGTGGAAAACTACCAAGACACCAAGGGAAACCCTATATCTTGTTTCCACCACCTAAGGAGAAGAAGAAGGGGACTTTGGGCGCTGTCCAAGGCTGGAAAAGAGATGGAAAAGGCTGCTGGATGTTGGCCCAAAGAGGAAGAAGAAGAGAGAAAGAACCTTCCTTATTTGGTGCCACCCTAGCCTCAAAACCCTAATCCCAATCCTATCTCAAATACGATTGCCCCTTGCCGCCCAAACCCTAGCTCTCCTCCTATTCATCATGTAATCCACGACCACTCCCCATGCCCTCCTTTTATAGAGTTAGGGATAAGTCATGAATTAATCTCCTCCATTGGTTCTAGAGATTTAATCTCAACCGTCGGATCTAGAGATTTAATCTCAACCGTCGGATCTTAGAGATTTGATCTCTACCAATGGATCTTAGAGTTTTGTTTCTATCCATTGGATCTAAGCTTCATGAGGTGTTAATAGGCTACATTAGGGACCATGAGGAGGAGTTGGGTCTTGGCCACCCATGGATCAAGCCCACATAATGTCCGATCCACTAATGATGATCCAATCCACTAAAGTTTCATCATTGATCTACCTCACCAATCCCCATATGATAATATGGGCTCCATATATTATTTGTACATTTTCTCCCCGTGTTTAAGATCTCGAATGTCCGTCGATTAATTAATTTACTGACCATTAATTAATCAACATCTAACTCCTTGAGTAGTACCACTCAACCTTTTCATCATGTCAGACCAAGTCCACCTGCAGAGTTTACATGATGAACCTTATGAGCTCCTCAAGGGGACATCATCATCTTAATATATAGGACATGGTTTTCTCCTATAATCAACGGCACACCATATAAATAATATCATCTCCCAACTTACTGAGTCTATCGATTTAATCTATAAATCTCGCCCATTGGTAAATCAAAGAGATGAGTACTAAGTATATGTGCCCGTTATTATATCGGGATTAAGAGCATGTACTAAATAATATCTGAGGTCTGATTCGATTATGTAGTCAGCAATAAATCGAATCACCTCTATGTCAGTCCTGCTCAATACACACAAAGTGCACTAGTGTGATTCTATGGTCAAGATAAACCAATACCAAATCACACTACAACCATTCCGATGGTTTGTCCAAAGCCATCTCGGTTGTGAGCCTTTACTTATACTTTCCAAGGGGTCGATAATATGATCTCCTGTGTGACACCACACGCCATGTTATCTACAATGTAAAGTATGAGACAATATTGCATAACCATAAAAATATGCAAACAATGATCATGTGATTCTTATTTCAAAATAAAGATGTTCATACAAAAGATAGACTTTTCAGTATACATCCCTACAATTATGACTAGTGGGCTGCCTTGAGTCAACTAGGGTTCGACTATGGAAAATAGCCTTGGCAGTCGACTGCCAGCATTGGGCATTCGACTGATGGCTTGAACAATCAATTGCCATTGAGGGTAGTCGACTACTAGTCGAGGTTGCAGGAGCAGAACACTCAGTAACCGAGTGGTCAGTCGGCTACAAGGTTGGTAATCGACTGATGGGTAATGGAAGTTAACAACTAGTGTATCCATTGGCTTGGATGTCGACGTGGATTAATGTTGGAATGTATACTGAAAGCCTAGCTCTTTTTGTATGAACATTTTTATTTTGAAATAAGAGTCACATGATCATTGTTTTCACTTTATATTTATTATATGTGTGCATATTGTCTAATACTTTACATTATAGATAACATGGTGCTTGGTGTGGCACAAAAGATCATGTTATCAGTCCCTTGTAGAATATAAGTAGAGGCTCACAACCAAGATGGTTTTGGACAAACCATTGCCATGGTTGTAGTGTAGCTTGGTATTGTTTTGTCTTGAACATAGAGTTACACTAGTACACTTAGGTGTATTGAGCAGGACCGACATAGAGGTGATTCAATTTATTGCTGACTACATAATTGAATCGGACCTCGGATATTATGTTGTACATGCTCTTAATCCCGATATAATAACAAGCACATGTACTTAGTATTTATTTCTTTGATTTACCAAAGGGTGAGATTTATATGGATTAAATCAATATGCCCGGTAAGTTGGAAAATGAAATTATTTACATGGTGTGTCGTTGATTATAGGAGGAAACAGTATCCTATATATTAGGTTGATGGTGTGCCCTTGAGGAGCTCATAAGGTTCATCATGTAAACCCTGCAGGTTGACTTAGTCAACATGATGATAAGGTTGAGTGGTACTACTCGAGGAGTTAGATGTTAATTGATTGATGGTCAGTAAATCAATTAATTGGCGGACATTCGGTATCTTAAACACGGGGAGGTGGATGTACAAATAATGTATGGAGCCCATATTAATTTATGGGGGTTGGTGAGGTAATTCAATGATGATCCTCTAGTGGAATGGAACATCATTGATGGATCAAGTTTGTGTGGTTCCGATCCATCGGGTGACCATGATCCAACTCCTCCTCATGGTCCCTATCGTAGCCTAATATAATCCTCATGAAGCCTAGATCCAATGATGGAAAACAAATCCCTAGATCCGACGGTTGAGATTAAATCTCTAGATCCGACGGTTGAGAGATTAAATCCCTAGATCCGACGGTTGAGATTAAATCTCTAGATCCGACGGTTGAGATTAAGTCTCTAGATCCGACGGTTGAGATTAAATCCCTATATCCGACGGTTGAGATTAAATCCCTAGATCCGACGGTTGAGATTAAATCTCTAGATCCGACGGTTGAGATTAAAACCTTAGAACTGACGGTGGAGATTAAAACAAGGCTTAAGCCCAACTCTATAAAAGGGGGCTTAAGTTGGGCGGCAAGAGAAGTTGTTGGATGTTTTTGGAGATTAGGGTTTTGCCTTTCATTGGCTTGGGCGGCAAGAAACCCTAGGGAGATTAGGGTTTGGTTCCTTGGTTGGGCGGCTAGGGTTTGGAAGCTAAGGTGGGCGACAACTATAGGAGAGGAGCTCTTCTTCTTCCTAGGGTGTGGTCGACACCTATCTATCTTCCTTCTACCTTGGTCGGCTCTCAACCTATTCCTCTTCTCCTCTTCTTTTCCTCTTGGCCGGCGGCACAAAGGAGCTAGGGATTGTTCCCTTGTTCGGTTCCTTGGTTGGCCATCTTGTTCTCCTTTTCTTGGGGCCGGCGGCATCAAGCCTTTGTGGCTTGGTGGTTGGCTCAAGCAAGTTCTTCTTTCTTTTGATTGAAGAAGATCTAGCAAGCTTCAACTTGTGGAGGATCTTCGCCCACATGAAGTCTACAAGGAGGCTAGGACATACGATAGAAGATCGAGAGGTATAAAAGTTTTACAAATTTTATTATTGATCTTTGCATGTTCTTAATAATATGTTTGTATGTATTGGTTATACATGTCTACATCCATATGTATTTGTATAATCATGGACCCCGAAGATAAACACAAAAACCGGTGATCCGTCCGTCGTCTCATCCGCGGCTAACCGACTAGAAGAGTTTTGTTGCTTGAACAACTAGTTTGTTCAAGTGATCGCTCAAGTCGTTGGCACGATGATGAATTGGTTGAGCTTAGGAAACTCATCCTTCCGGATTAGTTTTCATTAGTGAAAATTTTAATCCGGGGACATGGGAGCCGACGAGCCTCCGAGCGATTCCATCAATTAAGTCACTGTGAGACAACGATACTGTTGGCAATCGACTGGGGCCTTATGGTAGTCGACTGTCAGGCGCAAAACCATCCTCATGCAGGTTATAAAGGAGCAGCTCGTGGAGGATTTCACCATGGTTTTTTGAATGGTTCTTTGAGATGATTTAGAGGGGATTTGCTGTTGCAATCTAGACCTTCAATGCTACTCTCAAGCAAACAAAAGCAAGCATTCAAGTTCACATTTTGTAAAGTTCTCTTTACTTGTATTTGTGTAGTTTACTTGTATTTACTTGTATTTCTTTCTTATTGTTGTAAGAATTCTTGTACGAGGTTTCTCCACCTCCGACTTGTTGTCGAGGAGTATTATTAATTAGTGGTGGTGTTTGCATCGTTAGGGCTCATTCGAGCCTAATTCGTGGAGTAGGAACCCTAAGGATCCGAACCACGTTATTTTCTCATGTTGTGTTTATGTTTGTCGCATTTTGTATTGCATTATTATTTCTACTGTGCATAATAAGCTTTGTAGATGAACACGAACGAATTCCATCAAGCGACGAAGACACGCCATTCACCCCCCCCCCTCTAGCACTCATCGATGTTCCTATAATTGGTATCAGAGCTTGGAGATCTTCTATGGATTAACAACCGGGAGCAAAAATGCTTGAGAAGATGGAGTTTGAAGAAAAATTGGGATGGGATATCAACACGTTGGTTTCATATGCGCTCTATGGATGACAAGGCTTCAATCAATGGAAGGCAAGGATTGAAGACTTCATGATGATGATGGAAATCGAAGATTTGCCTACCTTAATAGAAGAATTTGAATATCCAAGAGGGCCAAAGGGAGGTTTCCTCAAGATGAAAAAATGGACTGAGGAACAACTCCAAAGATTCGAGAAAAACAAGAAGGTAGTAAAATTTCTTGTTTATTTGATCCCTAATGATATTTTGTGCAAGCTAGGGGATTACATGGATGTTAAGGAGCTATGGAGCAAGTTGGCAAGATTCCATGAGAAGCCTCACTCGGCACAAGAAGAAGAAGAGGAGGAGGAAGAAAGCTCATCCTCACAAGAAAGTGAGGACTCGGAAGTTGAAGAGGAATCAACATTTGGGTCGATAGAAGAATGTGAAGAATTAGAGGTTGAGAGGCCATCAACGTCCAATGAAGAGGTGGAAGAAGCCTCTACCTCTAGGATTAAGGGGGAGAAAATTAGATCACCGGAGTCGGAGAAAATTCAAGAAATAGCTTCAACCTCTAGAAGAAGTGAAGAATCAACTTCGGCACTGACCACCATTGACCTAGCACTACAAAAAAACATGAAATTTGCGTCGAAATTTGACAATGAAAATAGTTCATTGCAAATCTACAACAAATTTTGCGACGAATTTTATGTTTCATCGCAAATTAGTAACGAAATTTCCAACAAAAAAAATTTTGTTGCAAAATTATTTAAATTTCCAACATTTAATTTTCATCGCAAAATTAGTCACAAATTTGAGACGAAAATCATTTTTCGTCACCAATTTATGAGAAAAAAATATTTTCATTGCAAATATTTGCAATGAATTTTTAATTCGTTGCAGAATCTGCAACGAATTCAAAATTCATTGCAGAATTTGCAACGCATTTTGAATTCGTTAAAGATTCTGCAATGAATTTTATTTTCGTTGCAAATTCTGTGACGATTTTTTTTTCATCGTAGAATTTCCAACGAATTTTATTTTCGTCGTAGAAATTTGCAATAAATTTTTAATTCATCGCATAAATCTATGATAAATTTTTAATTCGTCAGGGATTTGGCAACAAATATAAGATTCGTCGCCAAATTGGCGATGAAATTACCAACAAAATAATATTCGTCGCTAATTTTCCCCTAATTATCCCGTCGTTCTGAACCACACAATCCCTCCATCCTTCCAACGCTCAATCTCTCGCTCCTTTCTCCTCCCGTCGCCGCCGTCGGTACGCTCTCCTCTCCATTTTCGTTTCCTTCCCTCGCTATCGCCAGAGCAGCGACGGCGCTGCCGCGAGCTCGCGACAGTAGCTAACGAGTTGCTATCGTGAGCTCACGGTCACAGGCATCGCGAGCTCATGGCTGCTTCTGTCGTCGTGAGCTCACGGAGCTCGCGGTGGCCACTGCCACGATCTCGTGGCAGCACCTGCTGTGCGCATGCTTGCGACAGGTGCTGCCACATGCGAGATCACGATGGCACTGCTGCGCGTGCTCATGGCGGCTGCGTGCCCTTGCGCACAGCCTGTTGGATCGAGAAGCATCGCTAGAGGGGGGGGTGAATAGCGATCGTAAATCTTTTCGACGTTTCGTTCGAGTAGACAATTAAATGAGTAAGAGCAACGGAAAATAAAGGAACACGTTTATTTTTACTTGGTTCACAACCCAGTGGTTGCTACTCCAAGGCCCTATCAGTCCTAGACCGTGTACGGAGGGCAAAGCACTATAACATCTCCATTTCATTAGAGGTAGGAGACAACGATCACAAAAACCGAATGTACGAGGATGAGGCAACAATCCTACCTCACCTCGTTACGATTAAAATAAAGAATACAATAAAAATAATTACTTGCTACTACTGTCGATGAAGGAGATTTGAACTTGTCGTCGCGTCGGCGTTATGACGGCGTTGGAGCGTTGTCGTTGTAGGAGCACTTGATGAATAAACTTGATGATGCTTGGAGTTGGAATCCTCCCCTCCTTTTATAGATGTTGGCCTCTGAATATGTCTCCTCTTTTTTCGGAACAGATCACGAAGTTGTCCAAATTTTATCGCGAAGTGGCCACGTCAAACCTTATCCGTTTTGACCTAGCGCAAAGGCTAATTCGTCGGCATCAGTCGACTGATTGATCCCATCAGTCGACTGATGAGCATTAGTCGACTGCTTGATGTCTAGCAGTCGGCTGCCAGCCTAGCCACTTCCCTGCAGTAAGAGGTTAGCTCGGAAAATGATAAATGCGATGGTTTCTGACCGTCCGATCTCGACCTAGACCTTCCACGGGAAGTCTTAATCGGATCGCCGCCTACGGTCGTCCCCGTAAAGAGGACATGACCTTACAATCTCTCACTCACACGAGCTTACCTCTGTTGGTAATTGCTTCGGAGGCTCATTGGCTCCCATGTCCCCGGATTAAAATTTTCACTAATGAAAAAACTAATCCGCATGGGATGAATTTCCTTAGCACAACCAATTCGTCGTCATGCTAACAACTTGAGCGATCGCTTGAACAAACTAGTTGTTCAAGCAACACAACTCTTCTAGTTGCTTAGCCGCAGAAGAGACGACGGACGGATCGCCGGTTTTTGTGTTTGTCTTCGGGGTCCATGATTATACAAAATACATAAAAATGTAAACTAGTATAATCAACACATAATGAACATGCTAAGATCAGAAAAATAAAGTTGTAAAACTTTTATACCTCTCGATCTTCTACCGTATGTCCTATCCTCCTCGTGGATGTCGTGTGGGCGAAGATCCTCCATGAGTAGAAGCCTCCTAGATCACGTTCTTCTCTTCCTTGCTCGCTTCGAACAAAGAGAAGAACCAAACAAAACTCCTTCTCCTTTCTAGAACCGGCCACCAAACCAAGAAGCTTGATATAACTGCCGGCCAAGGAGTAGATGGTTGAGCGTCGGCCAACCTTTGTAACAATGTTGTTGCCGGCCACCAAGGAATGGGAGAAGCGCCGGCCACGAATGAATTGGAGAACCGCTGGCCACCAAGGAGAAAAGGAGGAGGAAGAGGGCCGGCCAAAGCAAGGAGGAAGATGGAGTGAGCGCCGGCCACCAAGGAGCAAAGGAGGAAACCCTAATCTCCTTCTTTGTTGCTGCCCAAACCACAAACCAAAACCCTAGCCGCCTAAACTCTTGAGAGGCAAAACCCTAATCCAAAAAACCATTCATGCCACCCAAGCCTTAGCCCCCTATTTATAGAATTGGGCTTAAGCCTCCTTTAATCTCCACCGTCGGATCTAGGGATTTAATCTCCACCGTCGGATCTAGGGTTTTATCTCAACCGTCAGATCTAGGGTTTCATCCCAACCATCGGATCTAGGGTTTCATCCCAACCGTCGGATCTAGGGTTTCATCCCAACCGTCGGATCTAGGGATTTAATCCCAACTATCAGATCTAGGGATTTAATCCCAACCGTCGGATCTAGGGTTTCATCCCAACCGTCGGATCTAGGGATTTAATCCCAACCGTTGGTTTTAGAGTTTTGTTTTACATCCTTGGATCTAGGGTTCTAGAGGATTATATTAGGCTACGATAGGGACCATGAGGAGGAGTTGGATCTTGGCCACCCGATGGATCGGAACCACACAAACTTGATCCATCAATGATGTTCCATTCCACTAGAGGATCATCATTGAATTACCTCACCAACCCCTATAAATTAATATGGGCTCCATATATTATTTGTACATCCATCTCCCCATGTTTAAGATATCGAATGTCCGTTAATTAATTGATTTACTGACCATCGATCAATTAACATCTAACTCCTCGAGTAGTACCACTCAACCTTATCATCATGTTGACTAAGTCAACCAGCTGGGTTTACATGATGAACCTTATGAGCTCCTCAAGGGGACATCATCATCCTAATATATAGGACACGGTTTCCTCCTATAATCAATGGCACACCATGTAAATAATATTATTTCCCAACTTACCGGGCATATTGATTTAATCCATCTAAATCTCACCCTATGGTAAATCAAAGAAATAAATACTAAGTACATGTTCCGGTTATTATATCGGGATTAAGAGCATGCACAACATAATATCCGAGGTCCGATTCAATTATGTAGTCAGCAATAAATTGAATCACCTCTATGTCGGTCCTACTCAATACACCTAAGTGTACTAGTATAACTCTATGTTCAAGACAAAACAATACCAAGCTACACTACAACCAAGCCAATGGTTTGTCCAAAACCATGTTGGTTGTGAGCCTCTACTTATATTCTACAAGGGACTGATAACATGATCTTCTGTGCCACACCAAGCACTATGTTATCTACAATGTAAAATATCAGACAATATGCACACATATAATAAATATAAAGTGCAAACAATGATCATGTGATTCTTATTTCAAAATAAAAATGTTCATACAAAAAGAGCTAGGTTTCAGTATACATTCCAACAATCTCCCACTTATACTAAAAGACTATGCTATCATCACACTGCCATACATCTGATCCCCATGTCCTCCACATGCCTATCAAACACTTTCGCTGGAAGGGCCTTAGTGAATGGATCCGCCAGGTTATACTCTGATGCAATCTTGGCGACAGCTACTTCTCGTCGCTTTACGATCTCTCGTATCAGGTGGTACGTGCGCTCTATGTGTTTACTTGCCTTATGGGCACGTGGTTCCTTCGAGTTTGCAACTGCACCACTGTTATCACAATAAATTGTGATAGATCTGGGTAAACCAGGAATCACATCCAAGTCCATCAAGAAGTTCCTGAGCCATACAGCTTCCTTGGCTGCCTCAGAGGCTGCCACATACTCAGCTTCCATGGTAGAGTCTTCCACGCATTTCTGCTTGACACTCCTCCATACTATGGCTCCACCTCGAAAAGTAAACACAAACCCCGAGGTAGACTTACTGTTGTCTCTATCTGATTAGAAATACGAATCCGTGTATCCCACAGGGACTAATTGATCTGCCCGGTAAACCAGCATATAATCCCTAGTCCTTCTCTGGTACTTCAATATATGCTTTACCGCAGTCCAATGTCCCTGTCTAGGATTACTCTGATATCTGCTAACCATGCCCACGGCAAAGTAGATATCTGGTCTCGTACATAGCATAGCATACATGAGGCTTCCTACTGCCGAAGCATAAGGAACCGCCTTCATCTCCTCTATCTCCTTTGATGTTTTGGGACACATCTCTTTAGATAAAGGAACTCTATGCCTAAAAGGTAGAAAACCTTTCTTGGAGTTCTGCATGCTAAAACGAGCAAGGATAGTGTCAATGTATGAAGCTTGAGATAGGCACAACATCCTTTTCTTGCGATCCCTTATTACTTTAATCCCAAGGATGTGCCCCACTTCTCCCAAGTCCTTCATGTCAAACTGTTTGGACAACCATACCCTTCCGTCTGATAACACTCTGATATTGTTGCCAACTAACAAAATGTCATCTAAGTATAGTACAAGAAATACCATTACGTTTCCATCACATCTCTTGTATACACAAGGCTCATTCGGACTTTGAATAAATCCATATGACTGGATTATCTCATCAAAGTGGATGTTCCAAGATCTAGAAGCTTGCTTCAATCGATAAATGGACCGATTAAGCTTACATATAAGATGCTCTTTGCCTTTAGTAATGAATCCCTCTGGTTGCTGCATATAGATGTTCTCCTTAAGACTTCCGTTAAGGAAAGCTGTCTTGACATCCATCTGCCAAATCTCATAATCCAAATGAGCAGCTATAGATAAGAGAATCCGGATAGACTTAAGCATAGCTACCGGCGAAAAGGTCTCCTCATAATTGATACCCTCTTTCTGAGTATACCCTTTCGCAACAAGCCTAGCTTTGAAGGTCTCAACCTTCCCGTCTACTCCTCTCTTTCTCTTGTAGATCCACTTGCATCAAATGGCTTTTACACCATCGGGTGGTTCTACTAGCTCCCAGACCTGATTAGAATCCATAGATTCTATCTCTGAATTCATCGCTCTTTGCCAAGATACTGCATCTTTATCTTGGAGTACCTCGTCATATGTCCAGGGATCAGGTTCATGTTCACCAGGGACTAAGTCCGAAGTCTCTCCCAAGAACATGAATCTCTCGGGTTGTCTAACAACCCTCCCACTACGACGAGGTGCCTCTTGTGTATGCTCTGTGACACGCGGTGCAGTGACTTGTGGTATCTCCTCTTGTACTGGTGGTACTGAAGTCGGGACTTCCCCTGTCAACTCCTCAAGAACAATCCTACTCGTGGGCTTGTGGTTCATCACATAGTCCTCCTCTAGAAATCTGGCATTCGTACTCACGATCACCTTCTAATCTCTAGGACTATAGAACAAACCACATGTGCTAGACTACCCCAAATCCGAATATGTCTTAGACTAGGCTTTCGCCCAGTCCACAATTCTGTGGGAGTAGAGGGTACTGACTTAGATGGAACCAAGTTCAGAATGTGTGCTGTCATTTCCAGAGCAAACCCCCCGAATGAATCAGGTAACTCAGAATAACTCATCATCGATCTGACCATCTCCATAAGAGTCATGTTCCTTCTCTCTGCCACACCATTCTGCTGGGGTGTGCCAAGTGCGGACAATTGGGATTGAATCCCAGACTCTGATAAGTAACTCCTAAACTCTCCCAAGAGGTACTCGCCACCACGATCAGATCGTAGTGTCTTGATACTTTTACCTTGATGGTTCTCCACATCAGCCTTGAATTCTTTGAACCTGTCAAAGCATTCAGACTTGCGGCGCATCAAGTAAATGTATCCATACCTTGAATAATCGTCTATAAAAGAGACGAAGAATTCAAAGCCACCTCTAGCTTGGATAGACATAGGACCGTATAAATCAGAATGAACCAATTCTAACACATCTTTGGCTCTATACCCCTTGGCCTTGAAAGGCCTCTTTGTCATTTTACCTTCCAAGCAAGATTCGTAGGTTGGGAGATCCTCCACCACTAATGAACCCAAAGGTCCATCAGCTATCTACTTTTGAATTCTACTCAGCTTAATATGACCAAGCCTTAGATGCCAAAGATACGTCTGGTTCATTTTCGAAGGTTCATTTCTCTTATTAGACTTAGAAGATGAGTTATTTACTTCTATATGCATAGTGGGAGTTTTCGGTTCAAGAGTATACAAATTGCCAACCAATGTACCAGAACAGATAATCTCCCTATTCCTTTTTATAACCACTTTGTCATTAAAAGAAATAGAATATCCATCCATAAACAATTTAGAAACTGAAATTAGATTCTTTTTAAAAGTAGGTACATAAAGACAATTTCTCAAAACCAAAACTTTATTCCTATCAAAAGATAATTAAATGTCTCCCACTACAATAGCCGCCACCTTTGAAGCATTGCCCATGAAGACGGTAATCTCTCCCTCAGCTAGTCGTCGGGTTTCCTGGAACCCCTACAAAGTATTGCAGACATGATCAGTGGCTCCTGTATCTACACACCAGGCACTAGTAGATAACACCACTAAATATGTTTCAACAACTAAACAAGAAGATATACCTTTGTTCTTTCGGCGAGGACACTCCGCCTTCCAATGTCCATTCTGCTTGCAAGTGAAGCACTTGCCTTTCGGCTTCTTCACTCCTGCCTGAGGTCCCACTGCCACTTTCTTTGCTCCACCTTGTTTCTTCTTCTTCTTACCTTTCGATTTAGAAGAAGAAACCTTCTGAGCAACCATGGCTTGAGCGCTTTGACGAAAAAGCCCCTCTGCCGCCTGGAGTTCTGTCAGAAGCTCCGCCAACGAATACAACCTCTTGTTCATGTTGTAGTTGAGGCGGAACTGCTCAAAACTCCTAGGCAGAGACTAGAGAATGATATCGACCTGGGTTTCCCCATCGATCTCAGCTCCGAGGACTTCCATCTCATTAAGATGAGCCATCATCTTGAGAACATGATCCCTAACGGGTGTTCCCTCGACCATGGTGGTCGTCATCAAGTTTCTCATAGCCTCCTGTCTAGCCGCCCTACTCTGATGTCCGAAAAGTTCCTTGAGATTGAACATCATGTCATAAGCTGTGGCCATGGCCTGATGCTGATGTTGCAGCACATTGACATAGATGCCAAAATGTAACACCGCGCCATCTCATCTGCCTTGATCCATTTCTTATAACTTTCTTTCTCCTTTTCATCAGAGTCATCGGTGGGCTTAGGAGGACAGACCTCAAAGAGTACAAATTTGTACTCCTCTGCTGTTAAGACAATATCCAAGTTTCTTTTCCAATCAATATAGTTTGTTCCAGTAAGTTTATTTTCTTTTAATATCACAGCAAGTGGGTTGAAAGCCATTTGAAAAACCTAAGAATCATAATGATCAAAATATTAGATTTCATATATTATTGATTCCTCAAAACAATAAAATTCCTAAATCAACCAACACCTCAAAAACACCGAGAATATCACATGCCACGATAGTGTGGACGTATACGAATTCTACATTTGTAAGAGGAGCTTTTACCCATTAATTTTATTATCTTGTCAACCTTACTTTTTGACAAATAAAATTAATAGTTGGTTCCTCTTTGGCCCTACAAATAAAAGCAGTGACTCCGATGGGGAGGATACTTTTTATTTGCATCTAAGTGTGCACCATTACACGATACTAAGGGAATTATTTCGGATTATGTGCCTTACTGATGGGGAAGTACACACGCTCCTAAATAATTTCCTATAACCATTATTTGACCTAGTGATCCGCAAACAAACCCATCCAATGGGGAGGAAGGCACTCAAAGCCAACGCGCAAGTTTGTTGCATCACACGTAAAATTGTAATGGAGGTCGCGGGAATTAATTAAAATGTCCCTCTCCCACTTAGTAAATTGACAATGAGGAATTTTCAAGCATACAAAACATGCATATAAAAACAAATCAGCAATAAATATGGAAAAAACAGAATTTTTCCAACTATTATGACATTGTTCTCCAATACGCATCCCGTCGTGTCACCACCTCGTCCGCTCCATCTTTTCCCGTGCGCAAGTCACCAAAGAGATCAGAGCCGAGATAAACTATTTTAATTTACATCCATCGATCCTATACTCAACGAAGGAGTGTACAAATAATCTAGATCGAAAATAAACTAAAATGAGTGGCTAAACAATGTCGTATTTAATTACAAAAATTAAATACTAATCTAGCCTCGTCAACCCCGAGGATTCAAATAATATACATACAATCACACACAAACAATCACATACACACATATAGCCATAATAGTCGGATCTTATGCCTGCAACAAAAAAGTTAGCCTACGCACATCCTACTATTATCTGGCATACTCAATATATGATATGTGCATGAAAGTAACCGAATCCAAAACACACAAAACCGGAAACCGTGGCTCTGATACCACTTGTTGGTAATTGCTTCGGAGGCTCATTGGCTCCCATGTCCCCGGATTAAAATTTTCACTAATGAAAAAACTAATCCGGATGGGATGAGTTTCCTTAGCACAACCAATTCATCATCGTGCTAACAACTTGAGCGATCGCTTGAACAAACTAGTTGTTCAAGCTGAAGGATGTTGCTTCGGAGGCTCATTGGCTCCCATGTCCCCGGATTAAAATTTTCACTAATGAAAGAATTAATCCGGATGGGATGAGCTTCCTTAGCACAACCTATTCGTCGTCGTGCTAACAACTTGAGTGGTCGCTTGAACAAACTAGTTGTTCAAGCAACACAACTCTTCTAGTTGGTTAGCCGCGGAAGAGACGACGGACGGATCGCCGCTTTTTGTGTTTGTCTTCGGGGTCCATGATTATACAATATATTTACTAATTCACACATGCATAATCAAAACATAAAAGAACAAGCTCAGATCTGTAAAAAAAGTTAAAATAACTTTATACCTCACGATCTTCTACCGTATGTCCTATCCTTCTCGTGGACGACGTGTGGACGAAGATCCTCCACGAGTAGAAGCCTTCTAGATCGCTTTCTTCTCTACCTTGTCCGCTGCGAACAAAGAGAAGAACTTACAAATACCTTTCCTATCTAGAACCGCCCACCAAATTAGGGAATTTGGTGCAACCGCCGGCCAAGGAGCAATTGGATGAATCGCCGGCCAACTTGAAGAGGAGTTGCCGCCGGCCACCAAGGAGAAAGGGAGGAGGAAGAGCACCGGCCACCAATGGAAGGCGAACCGCCGGCCAAGGAAGAAGGGAGAGGGCTCTAGGATGGGCGCCGGCCAAGTGTTGATGGAAGATGATGGGCGCCGGCAATCAACTAGAAGGAAGAAGTTGCCGCCCACTTCTTTTGCTCCAAAACCCTAGCCGCCCAAAAATCCTAGCCGCCCAAATTTTGGATGAACCAAAACCCTAATTCTTCTATCTTATCTTGCCGCCCAACCTAAGCCTCTATTTATAGAATTAGGCTTAAGCCTCCTTTAATCTCCACCGTCGGATCTAGGGATTTAATCTCCACCGTCGGATCTAGGGTTTTATCCCAACCGTCGGATCTAGGGTTTAATCCCAACCGTCAGATCTAGGATTTCATCCTAACCGTCGGATCTAAGGTTTCATCCCAACTGTCGGATCTAGGGTTTTATCCCAACCGTCGGATCTAGGGATTTAATCCCAACCATCGATTCTAGGATTTCATCCTAACCATCGGATCTAGGGATTTAAACCCAACCGTTGGTTCTAGGCTTTCATCCAACCATCGGATCTAGGGATTTAATCCCAACCGTTGGTTCTAGGTTTTGTTTTACATTCTTGGATCTATACTTCATAAGGATTTATTAGGCTACGATAGGGACCATAAGGAGGAGTTGGGTCTTGGCCACCCGATGGATCAGAACCACACAAACTTGATCCATCAATGATGTTCCATTCCACTAGAGGATCATCATTGAACTACCTCACCAACCCCCATAAATCAATATGGGCTCCATATATTATTTGTACATTAATCTCCCCGTATTTAAGATATCGAATGTCTGTCAATTAATTGATTTACTGACCATCAATTAATTAACATCTAATTCCTCGAGTAGTACCACTCAACCTTATCATCATGTTGACTAAGTCAACCGGCTGGGTTTACATGATGAACCCTATGAGCTCCTCAAGGGGACATCATCAACCTAATATATAGGACACGGTTTCCTCCTATAATCAACGACACACCATGTAAATAATATTATTTCCCAACTTACTGCATATTGATTTAATCCATCTAAATCTCACCCACTGGTAAATCAAAGAAATAAATACTAAGTACATGTGTCCGTTATTATATCGGGATTAAGAGCATGTACAACATAATATCCGAGGTCCGATTCAATTATGTAGTCAGTACTTAAATTGAATCACCTCTATGTCGGTCCTACTCAATACACCTAAGTGTACTAGTGTAACTCTATGTTAAAGATAAAACAATACCAAGCTACACTACAACCATGCCAATGGTTTGTCCAAAACCATCTTGGTTGTGAGCCTCTACTTATATTTTACAAGGGACTGATAACATGATCTTCTGTGCCACACCAAGCACCATGTTATCTACAATGTAAAATATTAGACAATATGCACACCTATATAATGAATATATAAAATGCAAACAATGATAATGTGATTCTTATTTCAAAATAAAATGTTCATACAAAAAGAGCTAGGATTTCAGTATACATTCCAACAATCTCCCACTTATACTAAAAGACCATGCCGTCATCACTCTGCCATACATCTGATCCTCATGTTCTCCACATGCCTATCAAACGCTTTCGCTGGAAGGGCCTTAGTGAATGGATCCGCCAGGTTATCCTCTGATGCAATCTTGGCGACAGCAACTTCTCCTCGCTTTACAATCTCTCGTATAAGGTGGTACTTATGCTCTATGTGTTTACTCGCCTTATGGGCTCATGGTTCCTTCGAGTTTGCAACTGCACCACTGTTATCACAATAAATTGTGATAGTTCTGGGCAAACCAGGAATCACATCCAAGTCCATCAAGAAGTTCCTGAGCCATACAGCTTCCTTGGCTGCCTCAGAGGCTGCCACATACTCAACTTCCATGGTAGAGTCCGCCACGCATTTCTGCTTGACACTCCTCCATACTATGGCTCCACCTCCAAAAGTAAACACAAACCTTGAGGTAGACTTACTCTTGTCCCTATCTGATTGGATATCTGAATCCGTGTAACCCACAGGGACTAATTGATCCGCCGAAACCAAAGATATAATCCTAGTCCTTCTCGGTACTTCAATATATGCTTTACCGCACCCAATGTCCTCTGTCAGATTACTCGATATTCGCTAACCATGCCTGCAAAGTAGAGATATCCTGGTCTCGTACATAGCATAGCATACATGAGGCTTCCTACTGCCGAAGTATAAGGAACCGCCTTCATCTCCTCTATCTCCTTTGATGTTTTGGGACACATCTCTTTAGATAAAGGAACTCCATGCCTAAAAGGTAGAAAACCTTTCCTGGAGTTCTGCATGCTAAAACGAGCAAGGATAGTGTCAATGTATGAAGCTTGAGATAAGCACAACATCCTTTTCTTGCGATCCCTTATAACTTTGATCCCAAGGATGTGTCCCACTTCTCCCAAGTCCTTCATGTCATTTATTTGGACAACCATACCCTTACGTCGATAACACTTTGATATTATTTGCCAACTAACAAAATGTCATCTCGTATAGTACAAGAAACACCACTACGTTTCCGACATCTCTTGTATACACAAGGCTCAGACTTTGAATAAATCCATATGGATTACCTCATCAAGCGGATGTTCCAAGATCTAGAAGCTTGCTTGATCCATAAATGGACGATTAAACACATACAAGATGCTCTTTGCCTTTAGCAATGAATCCCTCACAGTTGCATATAGATGTTCTCCTCAAGACTTAGATTAAGGAAAGGCTGTCTTGACATCCATCTGCAAATCTCATAATCCATATGAAGCTATAGATAAGAGAATCAGGATAGACTTAAGCATAGCTCTGTGAAAGGTCTCCTCATAATCGATACCCTCTGAGTATACCCTTCAGAACAGCCTAGCTTCAAGGTCTCAACCTTCCCGCCTACTCCTCTCTTCTCTTGTAGATCCACTTGCATCCAATGGTTTTTACACCATCGGGTGGCTCTACTAGCTCCAGACTGATTAGAATCCATAGATTCTATCTCCAATTCATCGCTTGCCAAGATACCGCATCTCGATCTTGGAGTGCCTCGTCATATGTCCAGGGATCCGGTTCATGTTCACCAGGGACTAAGTCCGAAGACTCTCCCAAAAACATGAATCTGTCGGGTTGTCTAACAACCCTCCCACTATGATGAGGTGCCTCCTTTGTATGCTCTGTGACACGCGGTGCAGTGACTTGTGGTGTCTCCTCTTGTACCGGTCGTACTAAAGTCGGGACTTCCCCTGTCATCTCCTCAAGAACAATCCTACTCGTGGGCTTGTGGTTCATCACATAGTCCTCCTCTAGAAATTTGGCATTCGTACTCACGATCACCTTCTGATCTCTACGACTATAGAATAAACCACCTTTTGTTCCCTTAGGGTAGCCAACAAACAAGCGCACTTCTGTACGAGATTCCAACTTACCAGCATCTCCCTTCAACACATGTGCTCGACTACCCCAAATCCGAATATATCTTAGACTAGGCTTTCGCCCAGTCCACAACTCTGTGGGAGTAGAGGGTACTGACTTAGATGGAACCATGTTCAGAATGTGTGCTGCTGTTTCCAGAGCAAACCCCCAGAACGAATCAGGTAACTCAAAATAACTCATCATAGATCTGACCATCTCCATAAGAGTCCTGTTCCTTCGCTCTGCCACACCATTCTGCTGGGGTGTGCCAGGTGCGGACAATTGGGATTGAATCCCAGCCTCTGATAAGTAACTCTTAAACTCTCCCAAGAGGTACTCGCCACCACGATCAGATCGTAATGTCTTGATACTTTTACCTTGACGGTTCTCAACATCAGCCTTGAATTCTTTGAACCTGTCAAAGCATTCAGACTTGCGGCGCATCAAGTAAATGTATCCATATCTTGAATAATCGTCTATAAAAGAGACGAAATATTCAAAACCACCTCTTGCCTGGATAGACATAGGACCGCACAAATCAGAATGAACCAATTCTAACACATATTTGGCTCTATACCCCTTGGCCTTGAAAGGCCTCTTGGTCATTTTACCTTCCAAGCAAGATTCGCAGGTTGGGAGATCCTCCACCACTAATGAACCCAAAGGTCCATCAGCTATCAACCTTTGAATTCTACTTAGGTTAATATGACCAAGCCTTAGATGCCAAAGATATATTTGGTTCATTTGCGAAGGTTCTTTTCTCTTATTAGATTTAGAAGATGAGCTATTTACTTCTATTTGCATCGTGGGAGTTTTTGGTTCAAGAGTATATAAATTGCCAACCAATGTACCAGAAAAGATAATCTCCCTATTCCTTTTTATAACCACCTTGTCATTAAAAGAAACAGAATATCCATCCAAAAACAATTTAGAAACTGAAATTAAATTCTTTCTAAAAGTAGGTACATAAAGACAATTTCTCAAAACCAAAAATTTATTCCTATCAAAAGATAAATAAACGTCTCCCACTGCAATAGCCACCACCTTTGAAGCATTGCCCATGAAGACGGTAATCTCTCCCTCAGCTAGTCGTCGGGTTTCCTGGAACCCTTGCAAAGTATTGCAGACATGATCAGTAGCTCCTGTATCTACACACCAGGCACTGGTAGATAACACCGCTAAACATGTTTCAACAACTAAACAAGAAGATATACCTTTGTTCTTTCGGCGAGGACAGTCCGCCTTCCAATGTCCAGTCTACTTGCAAGTGAAGCACTTGCCTTTCGGCTTCTTCACTCCTGCCTGAGGTCCCACTGCCACCTTCTTCATTCCACCTTGCTTCTTCTTCTTCTTACCTTTCGGTTTAGAGGAAGAAACCTTCTGAGCGACCATGGCTTGAGAACTCTGATGAAAAAGCCCCTCTGCCGCCTGGAGTTCTGTCAGAAGCTCTGCCAACGAATACAACCTCTTGTTCATGTTGTAGTTGAGACGGAACTGCTCAAAACTCCTAGGCAGAGACTGGAGAATGATATCGACCTGGGTTTCCCCATCGATCTCAGCTCCGAGGACTTTCATCTCATTAAGATGAGCCATCATCTTGAGAACATGATCCCTAACGGGCGTTCCCTCGACCATGGTGGTCTTCATCAAGTTTCTCATTGCCTCCTACCTAGCCACCCTACTCTGATGTCCGAAAAGTTCCTTGAGATTGAACATCATGTCATAAGCAATGGCGATGGCCTGATGCTGATGTTGCAGCACATTTGACATAGATGCCAAAATGTAACACCGCGCCATCTCATTTGCCTTAACCCATTTCTTATAACGTTCTTTCTCCTTTTCATCAGAGTCATCGGTGGGCTTATGAGGACAGACCTCGAAGAGTACAAATTTGTACTCCTCCGCAGTTAAGACAATATCCAGGTTTCTTTTCCAATCAATGTAGTTTGGACCAGTAAGTTTGTTTTCTTTTAAAATCACAGCAAGTGGGTTTAAAGCCATTTGAAAATCCTAAAAATCACAATGATCAAAAAATATTAGATTTCAAATATTATTGATTCCTCAAAACAATAAAATCCCGAAATCAACCAACACCTCAAAACACCGAGAATATCGCATGCCACGATAGTGTGGACGTATACGAATTCTACATTTGTAAGAGGAGGTTTTACCCATTAATTTTATTATCTTGTCAACCTTACTTTTTGACAAATAAAATTAATAGTTGGTTCCTCTTTAGCCCTACAAATAAAAGCAGTGACTCCGATGGGGAGGATACTTTTATTTGCATCTAAGTGTGCACCATTACACGATACTAAGGGAATTATTTCGGATTATGTGCCTTACCGATGGGGAAGTACACACGCTCCTAAATAATTTCCTATAACCATTATTTGACCTAGTGATCCGCAAACAAACCCATCCGATGGGGACGAAGGCACTCAAAGCCAACGCGCAAGTTTGTTGCATCACACGTCAAATTGTAATGGAGGCCGCGGGAATTAATTAAAATATCCCTCTCCCACTTATTAAATTGAAAATGAGGAATTTTAAATCATACACA
This sequence comes from Wurfbainia villosa, assembly GCA_025175895.1. NCBI lineage: Eukaryota > Viridiplantae > Streptophyta > Magnoliopsida > Zingiberales > Zingiberaceae > Wurfbainia > Wurfbainia villosa. The sequence continues at coordinate 26,335,229 of CM045992.1, read as the reverse complement.
ACATGCATATAAAACAATTAAGCAATAAATATGGAAAAAAAAGAATTTTTCCAACTATTATGGCATTGTCCTCCAATATGCATCCCGTCGTGTCGCCAACTCGTCCGCTCCATCTTTTCCCGTGCGCAAGTCACCAAAGAGTTCCGAGCCGAGATAAAACATTTTAATTTACATCCATCGATCCTATACTCTACGAAGGAGTGTACAAATAATCTAGATCGAAAGTAAACTAAAATGATCGGCTAAACAATGCCGTATTTAATTACAAAAATTAAATACTAATCTAGCCTCGTCAGCCCCGAGGATTAAAATAATATACAATCACACACAAACAATCACATACACACATATAGCCATAATAGTCGGATCTTATGCCTGCAACAAAAGAGTTAGCCTACGCACATCCTACTATTATCCAGCATAGTCAATATATGATATGTGCATGAAAGTAACCGAATCCAAAACACACAAAACCGGAAACCGTGGCTCTGATACCATTTTGTCAACCCCGAGGATTCAAATAAAATGTCATATTTAATTACAAAAATTAAATACTAATCTAGCCTCGTCAACCCCGAGGATTCAAATAATAAATTTTTACACACATCCATTCACATACACACACATGGCCATAATAGTCGGATCTTATGCCTGCAACCAAAGAGTTAAACTACGCATATCCTACTATTATCCGACACATATAATAAATGAAAAATGCATAAAAAATTAACCGAATCCTAAACACACAAAACTGGAAACCGTGGCTCTGATACCAATTGAAGGATGTTGCTTCGGAGGCTCATTGGCTCCCATGTCCCCGGATTAAAATTTTCACTAATGAAAGAATTAATCCGGATGGGATGAGCTTCCTTAGCACAACCTATTCGTCATCGTTCTAACAACTTGAGTGGTCGCTTGAACAAACTAGTTGTTCAAGCAACACAACTCTTCTAGTTGGTTAGCCGCGGAAGAGACGACGGACGGATCGCCGATTTTTGTGTTTGTCTTCGGGGTCCATGATTATACAATATATTTACTAATTCACACATGCATAATCAAAACATAAAAGAACAAGCTCAGATCTGTAAATAAAGTTAAAATAACTTTATACCTCACGATCTTGTACCGTATGTCCTATCCTTCTCGTGGACGACGTGTGGACGAAGATCCTCCACGAGTAGAAGCCTTCTAGATCGCTTTCTTCTCTACCTTGTCCTCTGCGAACAAAGAGAAGAACTTACAAATACCTTTCCTATCTAGAACCGCCCACCAAATTAGGGAATTTGGTGCAACCGCCGGCCAAGGAGAAATTGGATGAATCGCCGGCCAACTTGAAGAGGAGTTGCCGCCGGCCACCAAGGAGAAAGGGAGGAGGAAGAGCACCGGCCACCAATGGAAGGAGAACCGCCGGCCAAGGAAGAAGGGAGAGGGCTCTAGGATGGGCGCCGGCCAAGTGTTGATGGAAGATGATGGGCGTCGGCAATCAACTAGAAGGAAGAAGTTGCCGCCCACTTCTTTTGCTCCAAAACCCTAGCTGCCCAAAAACCCTAGCCGCCCAAATTTTGGATGAGCAAAAACCCTAATTCTTCTATCTTATCTTGTTGCCCAACCTAAGCCTCTATTTATAGAATTAGGCCTAAGCCTCCTTTAATCTCCACCGTCGGATCTAGGGATTTAATCTCCACCGTCGGATCTAGGGTTTTATCCCAACCGTCGGATCTAGGGTTTAATCCCAACCGTCGGATCTAGGATTTCATCCTAACCGTTGGATCTAAGGATTCATCCCAACCGTCGGATCTAGGGTTTTATCCCAACCGTCAGATCTAGCGATTTAATCCCAACCGTCGATTCTAGGATTTCATCCTAACCATCGGATCTAGGGATTTAATCCCAACCGTTGGTTCTAGGGTTTCATCCAACCATCGGATCTAGGGATTTAATCCCAACCGTTGGTTCTAGGTTTTGTTTTACATTCTTGGATCTAGACTTCATAAGGATTTATTAGGCTACGATAGGGACCATAAGGAGGAGTTGGGTCTTGGTCACCCGATGGATCGGAACCACACAAACTTGATCCATCAATGATGTTCCATTCCACTAGATGATCATCATTGAACTACCTCACCAACCCCCATAAATCAATATGGGCTCCATATATTATTTGTACATTAATCTCCCCGTATTTAAGATATCGAATGTCCGTCAATTAATTGATTTACTGACCATCAATTAATTAACATCTAATTCCTCGAGTAGTACCACTCAACCTTATCATCATGTTGACTAAGTCAACCAGCTGGGTTTACATGATGAACCTTATGAGCTCCTCAAGGGGACATCATCAACCTAATATATAGGACACAGTTTCCTCCTATAATCAACGGCACACAATGTAAATAATATTATTTCCCAACTTACCGGGCATATTGATTTAATCCATATAAATCTCACCCACTGGTAAATCAAATAAATAAATACTAAGTACATGTGCCCATTATTATATCGGGATTAAGAGCATGTACAACATAATATCTAAGGTCCGATTCAATTATGTAGTCAGTACTTAAATTTAATCTCCTCTATGTCGGTCCTCCTCAATACACCTAAGTGTACTAGTGTAACTCTATGTTCAAGATAAAACAATACCAAGCTACACTACAACCATGCCAATGGTTTGTCCAAAACCATCTTGGTTGTGAGCCTCTACTTATATTTTACAAGGGACTGATAACATGATCTTCTGTGCCACACCAAGCACCATGTTATCTACAATGTAAAATATTAGACATTATGCACACATATATAATGAATATATAAAATGCAAACAATGATCATGTGATTCTTATTTCAAAATAAAATGTTCATACAAAAAGAGATAGGCTTTCAGTATACATTCCAACACAAGCAACACAACTCTTCTAGTTGGTTAGCCGCGGAAGAGACGACGGACGGATCGCCGGTTTTTGTGTTTGTCTTCGGGGTCCATGATTATACAAAATACATAAAAATGTAAACTAGTATAATAAACACATAATGAACATGCTAAGATCAGAAAAATAAAGTTGTAAAACTTTTATACCTCTCGATCTTCTACCGTATGTCCTATCCTCCTCGTGGACGTCGTGTGGGCGAAGATCCTCCACGAGTAGAAGCCTCCTAGATCACGTTCTTCTCTTCCTTGCTCGCTCCGAACAAAGAGAAGAACCAAACAAAACTCCTTCTCCTTTCTAGAACTGGCCACCAAACCAAGAAGCTTGATATAACCGCCGGCCAAGGAGTAGATGGTTGAGCGTCGGCCAACCTTTGTAACAATGTTGCCGCCGGCCACCAAGGAATGGGAGAAGCGCCAACCACCAATGGATTGGAGAACCGCCGGCCACCAAGGAGAAAAGGAGGAGGAAGAGGGCCGGCCAAAGCAAGGAGGAAGATGGAGTGAGCGCCGGCCACCAAGGAGCAAAGGAGGAAACCCTAATCTCCTTCTTTGTTGCCGCCCAAAACACAAACCAAAAGCCTAGCCGCCTACACTCTTGAGAGGCAAAACCCTAATCCAAAAAACCATTCATGCCACCCAAGCCTTAGCCCCCTATTTATAGAATTGGACTTAAGCCTCCTTTAATCTCCACCGTCGGATCTAGGGATTTAATCTCCACCGTCGGATCCAGGGTTTTATCCCAACCGTCGGATCTAGGGTTTCATCCCAACCGTCAGATCTAGGGTTTCATCCCAATCGTCGGATCTAGGGTTTCATCCCAACCGTCGGATCTAGGGATTTAATCCCAACCGTCGGATCTAGGGATTTAATCCCAACCGTCGGATCTAGGGTTTCATCCCAACCATCGGATCTAGGGATTTAATCCCAACCGTTGGTTTTAGAGTTTTGTTTTACATCCTTGGATCTAGGGTTCTAGAGGATTATATTAGGCTATGATAGGGACCATGAGGAGGAGTTGGATCTTGGCCACCCGATGGATCGGAACCACACAAACTTGATCCATCAATGATGTTCCATTCCACTAGAGGATCATCATTGAATTACCTCACCAACCCCCATAAATTAATATGGGCTCCATATATTATTTGTACATCCATCTCCCCGTGTTTAAGATATCGAATGTCCGTTAATTAATTGATTTACTGACCATCAATCAATTAACATCTAACTCCTCGAGTAGTACCACTCAACCTTATCATCATGTTGACTAAGTCAACCAGCTGGGTTTACATGATGAACCTTATGAGCTCCTCAAGGGGACATCATCAACCTAATATATAGGACACGGTTTCCTCCTATAATCAACGGCACACCATGTAAATAATATTATTTCCCAACTTACCGGGCATATTGATTTAATCCATCTAAATCTCACCCTATGGTAAATCAAAGAAATAAATACTAAGTACATGTGCCTGTTATTATATCGGGATTAAGAGCATGCACAACATAATATCCGAGGTCCGATTCAATTATGTAGTCAGCAATAAATTGAATCACCTCTATGTCGGTCCTGCACAATACACCTAAGTGTACTAGTATAACTCTATGTTCAAGACAAAACAATACCAAACTACACTACAACCATCCCAATGGTTTGTCCAAAACCATCTTGGTTATGAGACTCTACTTATATTCTACAAGGGACTGATAACATGATCTTCTGTGCCACACCAAGCACTATGTTATCTACAATGTAAAATATCAGACAATATGCACACATATAATAAATATAAAGTGCAAACAATGATCATGTGATTCTTATTTCAAAATAAAAATGTTCATACAAAAAGAGCTAGGCTTTCAGTATACATTCCAACAACCTCGATAGTAGCTCTCGCTTCCGGCCTTCCACTCGATTCCTTCGGCTCCCTCCGAAGTCACTCGAGTGTTGCCCGACCACTGCGGCTTCCTCCGGGTGTCGCTAGCCTTCAGCTCCAGCTTTAGCACTTTTCTACACACTTGATTTTGCTCGTGAGATAATGATGTAAACTTAACTTTGTGTCTTTGCCATAATCAAAACACAGGTTCGATTATCTAGTGCCCCAGCACCAACACAGCCGCCGCACGCGTGCCCTCGCTCATGTAAGGTTACACTGCGCCGTAGTTGTTGTGCCTTGCGCGTGCTTGGCAGTTGTCGCGTGGCCTCGATCATGAATTAAAATGTTATTCAAATTATTTAAATCAGTATAATATATAATCTAAATATAAAATTATTTTTCATAGGTTTGTTATACTTCATTAAGGTGTTTGGTGTGTTCGTGAAGTGTTCATCTGGTCGTGAGCTCATCCGCACATTGTTCCCATCTGGATAGGTATGCGTAAAAATATTGTATATTTATAACATTAATTATAGTATTATTAATTCTGTTATATTAATTAATTATTCTTAATTTTTTATTTTAAGTAATTTAATTACTGTTAATAGATAATATTTGTTTGAAATGATATTATAGTTTGCAATTAAATATCACACAAAATCATATTTAGTCTTAGAAAAAATTTAATTTAATTTTAGTATAAATTTATGGTTAGATTGATATATATGGATGAAGTTTGGAAGAAATTAAAATTAATCATTGATATAATTTTGAAAACAGGATCAATGGAGAGAGAATGAAGTTGGATGTATAAAAAGAATTTACCAGAACGTCGTGGTTTAACCGATGAATTTATAATTGGGTTGGAACAATTTTTGAGATTTGCTAATAACAATGTTGAATTTATGGATGGGAATAAATTAAGGTGTCTGTGCAAAAAATATCATAATGGTAAATTTTTCTAATGTGATAAAGTTCGAGAACATCTTTGTAGATTTGGTTTTACGCCAAATTATTATAATTGGACTTGTCATGGTGAACCGTTTATATCCTATGAAGAGGTTGGATGAAACATACAAAGGACAGTTAGTGGAGAGCAAGTATATTACGATCAATTCAATCCATACTAGAGGAAGATAGTTGATGCAGTTGGTCATAATTTGAATAGCGAATCAAATGCTGCAAGTTCTAGTTATCCTCAAGCATTTGAACACATGTATACTAATTATTCAACACTGACGTTGGTAAAGGTAGAAGTTACTGGTGTTAATGAAAATGTGTACAATGAGTCATATATAAAATTTGAAGAAGTATTGAGAGCTGCAGATGAACCCTTGTTGTCTTGTTGTGACAGTCACACAAAATTATCTCTCACCACAAGATTGTTGAATGTTAAAGCTAAGCATAATGTGTTCGAAGAATGTTTAAATGATTTTGTTCAAGTTATTGGAGAAGTATTGCCATGTGATCACATAATGCCGAAGGATTTTTACAGTATGAAAAAACTTGTGAAAGATTTGGGTCTCCCGGTGCATAGAATTGATATTTATAGAGATGGTTGTATGCTATATTAGGGAGATAATGCAGATTTAGAGGCTTGTAAATTCTGTGGTCAATGCAGGTACAAGAGTACCAAGAGATCAAATCATAATAAGCGATTAAAATCATTCAGAAAAATGTTCTATTTGCCTTTAACTCCTAGATTGCAAAGGCTTTATGCTTCAAAGGTCACTGCTGAACACATGACTTGGCATGCAAATCATGAAATAGAGAATGGGCTAATGTGGCATCCATCTGATGCAGAGGCATGGAAAAATTTTGATCAAACATATCCTGAGTTTGCGAATGAGACCTGAAACATCAGGTTGGGTCTATGTGCTGATGGATTTGCTCCATTTGGCAAATTAGGAAGAACTTATTCTTGTTGGCCAATTATCAGGCTGGAGTACTGCGGGGATTTTAGGATGTCCAATATGTATGGAGAGATCAAAGTCATTCAGATTGAAACATGGAAAGAAACCGAGTTATTTTGATTATCATAGATAATTTTTACCGCCAAATCATAAATTCAGAAGAAATAAAGAAGAATTTACTAAGAATAGAATTGAAATAACACCTCCGCCATTTAGATTCACCGGTCAAATTTTATGGCAAAGAGTGCTTAACTTTCCATCTGCTATTGAAGAACCAAATGTTACAACATATAACTATGGAATTACACATAAATGGATAAAACAAAGTATATTTTGGGATTTACCGTATTGGCAGAGTAATTTGATTCATCACAATCTTGATTTAATGCATATTGAGAAGAATGTTTTTGATAATCTGATAAATACGGTGATGGATATTACCGAAAAAACAAAAGACAATCTGAATGCAAGAAAATATTTGCATCTCATATGTAAACGACCCACCCTTGATGTTGATGAAAATAGTAGGGGACCAAAACAAAAAGCAATTTATACATTGAATAAGGATCAGAGACGGATTATTTGTGAATGGTTGAAATCATTGAGATTTCCTGATGGTTATGTCTCAAATCTTGGTAGATGCGTTAATTTGAAGGAATGCAAATTGATGGGTTTTAAAAGTCATGACTGTCATATATTCATAGAAAGATTAATTCCTATTGCTTTGAAGGAACTGTTACCAAATTTTGTCTGGGGTGCAATTACGGAATTAAGCATTTTCTTTCATGATATCTGCTCGACAGTACTGAGTCATTCACACATGGAGACATTAGAGAGAGACATTCCGATCATTTTGTGTAACTTAAAAAGGATATTTTCACCGGCGTTTTTTGATTCAATAGAACATCTTTTGGTTCACTTGTCATATGAGGCTAAAGTTGGAGGTCCTATTCAATTTCGATGGATGTATCCGTTTGAAAGGTGAAATTTTTTGACTTTTTTTTTCATTGTTATTTCATTTGGTCAAATTTAGTATAATTTATTTTTTAATAAATTTTATTGTATTACTCTTAGATTCCTCTATCACTTGAAAAAAAAAGTGAAAAATAAGGCTCATGTTGAAGCTTCTATTGTTAATGCATATATTGTGGAGGAAGTTACAACTTTTGCATCATATTATTTTGAACCTCACGTTCAATGCAATAGTCAGAAAGCAGGAAAAAACGATGAGGGTCCCATTGCTCCAAATTTGAGTGCATTCTCAATTTTTAACTACCTTGGTCGACAAAATGGATCTTGAACAAGTAGATACTTAACTGGTCAAGAGTGGCGAGTAGCCCACACATATATTTTATTGAACTGTCTGGAAGTAACGCTGTATTTCGAGTCAGTATATAAAAGTTATATTATACATTTCATATATCATAAATTTTTGTTCATGTTATATTTAATTTTATTGTAGGATTTTTCAAACTCTATATTCGGAGCTTCCGGAGCATGAGTTTAATAATTTCTGTGATGAAGATTTTGCACAATGGTTCAAAAATTATGTAAGTAGTCTATGATAATAAATTTGATAAATCTTGACTTTAACACATATTTATTTACTTTAGGTTCTTGATAATCACGGTCACATTGAGCAAGACCTAATAAAACATCTGTCATGGGGTCCAAATTCAATGGTGAAAACTTGGCCGACATATTTCATAAACGGATATAATTTTCATACTCAAGATTATGGAATTGGTAAAACTACAATGAATAGCGGAGTTTGTGTTCAGTCATCTATTGATGGGGGTGCAAGGAATGAATTTTACGGCTTACTAGATGAAATTTCAGAGGTAGCGTTCCCAGGCACAGATTTGCGAGTTATTTTATTTATGTGTCATTGGTTTGACCCTATCAAAGGCATGAGGGTGCATCCACATTTTAATTTGGTTGAAATTAATTACAAAAAAATATACAAGAGGTACAAACCATTTGTGTTAGCACAGCAAGCGATTCAAGTATTTTATGCTTCATATCCTAGTCTGAGACGAGACAAAAGTGATTGGTGGGCTATTTGTAAAACAAAAGAACGTAATAAAATTGAGAAATATTGGGAAGACATAGCATATCAACAAGATGAAGTTGTCAATACATTTCATATCGAAGAGTATAATATTTCAACGTTACGAGATCCCAGCGGTGTAGTAATAGACGTTGATGCAAGTGAACTGAATGAGTATGAAGATGAGGATTTTAATGATGTTGATGACGATGACGATGACGATGATGATGACGATGGCGATGACGATGATGATGATGATGATGATGATGATGATGATGATGATGATTAGATGCATGACCAGGCCAAAAATTTTATTGCAAACTTCGACTTCTAATTGTGGGTAACCTTTTATTGAGTACCAATTATGTTTTAATTCACTGTGTAATTCGAAATTCCATATATTTGATATACTAATGAACTTTTTTTTTAGGGTCATCGAGTTTCTATAAATATGGTAATATTTTCATTTTGTTCCTATTAAAAATTAGATATGCAAATGTATTTTTTTATTGTAATATTCTTCTAATAATCATGATTGTTAGTTTTGACGTGACGGTCATAGACGTAGTAGTGAAGGAAGATCACAGTCTTCCTCTGCTTCAGCCCCCACACATTCTAATGCTCTTACAGGAAATGTGTCCTCCACCTCTTCCCCAGTTGCAAGATCTTCTGATTCTCAGCATATACTTGCTAATGTATCTTCCCCGATACAACAATCACTCGTGGAGAGGAAAAATATGAGAGAGTTTATATCTCCGCGCGGAGATTCGTAAGTATTCAAGTTTTAGAATATCTATATTTAATTTTGAATACAATATGTATTTTTATAAGTATAATGGGATTTGTTTTTATTTTATATTAGATTTACAAATTTTGTACATGTTATTCACGAGGTGAATAAAATAGTGAATAACCATTGGGGTGACGCTTCTATGACTTATACAAGTGTACCGGAAGAAATAAAAGTACTATGGTGAAATGAGTTCAAGGTAACTTATTTAAATCATTTTGTATATGAAATTGCAGTTAATATAATCAATTTTTATTTTTCTCTACTGCAACGAGTATTTACTTGGGAGGAGAGTCAAACACTAGAGATTAGGAGGATTTTTAAGAAAAAGTGTGGTGATCATATGAGAAACATACTAAATCACACGAAAACTAGAAATAAGAAACCACACTGTATAACCGAGGAGAATTGGAATAAAATTATTGCACATTGGGGGTCTGAGGAAAGCAAACAGAGGAGTGAACAGAATAAGCAAAATCAGCATTGTAATTCTGGCATTATGTCTACCACGTATGCTGGAAGAACCATAAATATCAATGACCATAGATATCGATTGGTGAGTGTTTTCAAATTATATTTTTGTAATCTAATACTCACTAATTTATAAATTTTAACTGTTTAATTTGTTTAAGCCAAGAAGACGGGAAATGAGCCATTATTTATAGACACTTTTCACCCGTACATTCCAAAAGAAGGATAAGACATGGAGTGGAGAAAGAGCTAGAACAATAAAGGTGTGTAATTGTAAAAATTTAATTTCTTGTGTTACTATTTAATTGTTTTCTTTCACAATAGGAGAAATACGATGAACTTTCACAAAGAAATTCGAGTGCAAGTAATGATGCAGTCGAATCTAAGCCATCTGTTAGCAATATAAATTTATGGCTTGAAGCATCTGGAGGACCGAAAAGTGGAAGAATACTTAGACTCGGCTCTTTGAGCCGATCCTATAGAGTCCCTGGTGCTTCTTCTTCATCCTCCCCAACATCAAAAGCACAAGTTATCATTTGAGAGAGTTACTAGCACAGAAGGAAACTGAATCGAGAGAAAATGCTCAGAGGGCTTCGATTTGGTAGGTAGATCGTTACGTGAGTCCACTTGTGCGAAAAATTATGGCCGTTTTACCGTCGGATACTCCAAGGGAGAATACTTGCAAGCACACAAACAAAAGAAACCTACCAAGACTTCGTCTTGGATTAGTAGTGCAGAAGGAATAAAAACCTAAGAAAGATACGAATCGAAAAATACGAAAAGAAAACCAAAACATGCTTGATTGGTGGTTTCACAAAATCTTATCGCCCCCGCTCTGATACCAATTGTTGGATCGAGAAGCGTCGCTAGAGGGGTGGGGGGGTAAATAGCGATCGTAAATCTTTTCGATGTTTCGTTCGAGTAGACAATTAAACGAGTAAGAGAAGCAAAAAATAAAGGAACACGTTTATTTTTACTTGGTTCACAACCCAGCGGTTGCTACTCCAAGGCCCTATCGGTCCTAGACCGCGTACGGAGGGAAAAGCACTATAACATCTCCTCCTCGTTGGAGGTAGGAGACAACGATCACAAAAACCGAATGTACGAGGATGAGGCAACAAGCCTACCTCACCTCGTTACGATTAAAATAAAGAATACAATAAAAATAATTACTTGCTACTGATGCCGACGAAGGAGATTTGAACTTGTCGTCGCGTCGACGTTATGACGACGTTGGAGCGTTGGCGTTGTAGGAGCACTTGATGAATAAACTTGATGATGCTTGGAGTTGAAATCCTCCCCTCCTTTTATAGATTTTGGCCTCTGAATATGTCTCCTCTTTTTTCGAAACAGATCATGAAGTTGTCCAAATTTTATTGCGAAGTGGCCGCGTCAGACCATATCTGTTTTGACCTAGCGCAAAGGTTGATTCATCGCCATCAGTCGACTGATGCCTCCCATCAGTCGACTGATGAGCATCAATCGACTGCTTGATGTCCAACAGTCGACTGCCAGCCTGGCCACTTCCCTGCAGTAAGAGGTTAGCTCAGAAAATGATAAATGCGACGGTTTCTGACCGTCCAATCTCGACCTAGACCTTCCACGGGAAGTCTTAATTGGATCGCCGCCTACGGTCGTCCCCGTAAAGAGGACACGACCTTACAATCTCTCACTCAAACGAGCTTACCTCGATAGTAGCTCTCGCTTCCGGCCTTCCACTCGATTCCTTCGGTTCCCTCCGAAGTCACTCGAGTGTCGCCCGACCACCGCGGCTTCCTCTGGGTGTCGCTAGCCTTCAGCTCCAGCTTTAGCACTTTTCTGCACACTTGATTTAGCTCGTGAGATAACGATGTAAACTTAACTTTGTGTCTTTGCCATAATCAAAACACAGGTTCGATTATCTAGTGCCCCTGCACCAACACAGCCGCCGCATGCGTGGCCTCGCTCATGTAAGGTTACACTGCGCCGTAGTTGTTGTGCCTTGCGCGTGCTTGGCAGTTGTCGCGTGGCCTCGATCATGAATTAAAATGTTATTCAAATTATTTAAATCAGTATAATATATAATCTAAATACAAAATTATTTTTCATAGGTTTGTTATACTTCATTAAGGTGTTTGGTGTGTTCGTGAAGTGTTCATCTGGTCGTGAGCTCATCTGCACATTGTTTCCATCTGGATAGGTACGCGTAAAAATATTGTATATTTATAACATTAATTATAGTATTATTAATTCTGTTATATTAATTAATTATTCTTAATGTTTGATTTTAAGTAATTTAATTACTGTTAATAGATAATATTTGTTTGAAATGATATTATAGTTTGCAATTAAATATCACACAAAATCATATTTAGTCTTAGAAAAAATTTAATTTATTTTTAGTATAAATTTATAGTTAGATTGATATATATGGATAAAGTTTGGAAGAAATTAAAATTAATCATTGATATAATTTTGAAAACAGGATCAATGGAGAGAGAATGAAGTTGGATGTATAAAAAGAATTTACCAGAACGTCGTGGTTTAACCGATGAATTTATAATTGGGTTGGAACAATTTTTGAGATTTGCTAATAACAATGTTGAATTTATGGATGGGAATAAATTAAGGTGTCCGTGCAAAAAATATCATAATGGTAAATTTTTCTAATGTGATAAAGTTCGAGAACATCTCTGTAGATTTGGTTTTATGCCAAATTATTATAATTGGACTTGTCATGGTGAACTGTTTATATCCGATGAAGAGGTTGGACGAAACATACAAAGGACAGTTAGTGGAGAGCAAGTATATTACGATCAATTCAATCCATACTAGAGGATGATAGTTGATGCAGTTGGTCATAATTTGAATAGCGAATCAAATGCTGCAAGTTCTAGTTATCCTCAAGCATTTGAACACATGTATACTAATTATTCAACACCGACGTTGGAAAAGGTAGAAGTTACTGGTGTTAATGAAAATGTGTACAATGAGTCATATATAAAATTTCAAGAAGTATTGAGAGCTGCAGATGAACGTGTATGTGTGCAGTTGTGTGATCACACAAAATTATCTCTCACCGCAAGATTGTTGAATGTTAAAGCTAAGCATAATGTGTCCGAAGAATGTATAAATGATTTTGTTCAAGTTATTGGAGAAGTATTGCCACGTGATCACATAATGCCGAAGGATTTTTACAGTATGAAAAAACTTGTGAAAGATTTGGGTCTCCCGGTGCAAAGAATTGATGTTTGCTGAGATGGTTGTATGCTATATTAGGGAGATAATGCAGATTTAAAGGCTTGTAAATTCTGTAGTCAATGCAGGTACAAGAGTACCAAGAGATCAAATCGTAATAAGCGATTAAAATCATTCAGACAAATGTTCTATTTGCCTTTAACTCCTAGATTGCAAAGGCTTTATGCTTCAAAGGTCACTGCTGAACACATGACTTGGCATGCAAATCATGAAACAGAGAATGGGCTAATGTGTCATCCATCTGATGCAGAGGCATGGAAAAATTTTCATCGAACATATCCTGAGTTTGCGAATGAGACCTGAAACATCAGGTTGGGTCTATGTGCTGATGGATTTGCTCCATTTGGCAAATTAGGAAGAACTTATTCTTGTTGGCCAATTATCGTAACTCCGTACAATCTTCCACCCGGTATGTGTATGAAAACACCTTATATGTTTTTAACATTGATTGTGTCTAGCCCTCATAATCTGAAGAAGTTAATAGATGTTTACATACAACCGTTGATTGTTGAGTTGATCCAACTATGGGACGTGGGTATTTCCACATATGATGTCCATACTAATCAGATGTTCACAATGAGTGTTGCACTTCTTTGGACCATAAATGATTTTCCTGCTTATGGGATGTTAACGGGCTGGAGTACTGCGGGGATTTTAGGATGTCCAATATGTATGGAGAGATCAAAGTCATTCAGATTGAAACATGGAAAGAAACCGAGTTATTTTGATTGCCATAGATAATTTTTACTGCCAAATCATAAATTCAGAAGAAATAAAGAAGAATTTACTAAGAATAGAATTGAAATAACACCTCCACCATTGAGATTCACCAGTCAAATTTTATGGCAAAGAGTGCTTAACTTTCCATCTGCTATTGAAGAACCAAATGTTACAACATATGACTATGGAATTACACATAAATGGACAAAACAAAGTATATTTTGGGATTTACCATATTGGCAGAGTAATTTGATTCATCACAATCTTGATTTAATGCATATTGAGAAAAATGTTTTTGATAATCTGATAAATACGGTTATGGATATTACCGGAAAAGAAAAGACAATCTGAATGCAAGAAAATATTTGCGTCTCATATGTAAATGAGTCACCCTTGATGTTGATGAAAATAGTAGGGGACCAAAACAAAAAGCAATTTATACATTGAATAAGGATCAGAGATGGATTATTTGTGAATGGTTGAAATCATTGAGATTTCCTGATGGTTATGTCTCAAATCTTGGTAGATGCGTTAATTTGAAGGAATGCAAATTGATGGGTTTTAAAAGTCATGACTGTCATATATTCATAGAAAGATTAATTCCTATTGCTTTGAAGGAACTGTTACCAAATTTTGTCTGGGGTGCAATTACGGAATTAAGCATTTTCTTTCATGATATCTGCTCGACAGTACTGAGCCATTCACACATGGAGACATTAGAGAGAGATATTTCGATCATTTTGTGTAACTTAAAAAGGATATTTTCACCGGCGTTTTTTGATTCAATAGAACATCTTTTGGTTCACTTGTCATATGAGGCTAAAGTTGGAGGTCCTATTCAATTTCGATGGATGTATCCGTTTGAAAGGTGAAATTTTTTGACTTTTTTTTCATTGTTATTTCATTTGGTCAAATTTAGTATAATTTATTTTCTAATAAATTTTATTGTATTACTCTTAGATTCCTCTATCACTTGAAAAAAAAAGTGAAAAATAAGGCTCATGTTGAAGCTTCTATTGTTAATGCATATATTGTGGAGGAAGTTACAACTTTTGCATCATATTATTTTGAACCTCACATTCAATGCAATAGTCAGAAAGCAGGAAGAAACGATGAGGGTCCCATTGATCCAAATTTGAGTGCATTCTCAATTTTTAACTACCTTGGTCGACAAAATGGATCTTGTACAAGTAGATACTTAACTGGTCAAGAGTGGCGAGTAGCCCACACATATATTTTATTGAACTGTCCAGAAGTAACGCTGTATTTCGAGTCAGTATATAAAAGTTATATTATACATTTCATATATCATAAATTTTTGTTCATGTTATACTTAATTTTATTGTAGGATTTTTCAAACTCTATATTCGGAGCTTTCGGAGCATGAGTTTAATAATTTCTGTGATGAAGAATTTGCACAATGGTTCAAAAATTATGTAAGTAGTCTATGATAATAAATTTGATAAATCTTGACTTTAACACATATTTATTTACTTTAGGTTCTTGATAATCACGGTTACATTGAGCAAGACCTAATAAAACATCTGTCATGGGGTCCAAATTCAATGGTGAAAACTTGGCCGACATATTTCATAAACGGATATAATTTTCATACTCAAGATTATGGAATTGGGAAAACTACAATGAATAGCGGAGTTTGTGTTCAGTCATCTATTGATTGGGGTGCAAAGAATGAATTTTACGGCTTACTAGATGAAATTTCAGAGGTAGCGTTCCCAGGCTCAGATTTGCTAGTTATTTTATTTATGTGTCATTGGTTTGACCCTATCAAAGGCATGAGGGTGCATCCACATTTTAATTTGGTTGAAATTAATTACAAAAAAATATACAAGAGGTACAAACCATTTGTGTTAGCACAGCAAGCGATTCAAGTATTTTATGCTTCATATCCTAGTCTAAGACGAGACAAAAGTGATTGGTGGGCTATTTGTAAAACAAAAGAACGTAATAAAATTGAGAAATATTGGGAAGACATAGCATATCAACAAGATGAAGTTGTCAATACATTTCATATCGAAGAGTATAATATTTCAACGTTACGAGATCCCAGCGGTGTAGTAATAGACGTTGATGCAAGTGAACTGAATGAGTATGAAGATGAGGATTTTAATGATGTTGGTGATGATGACGATGGCGATGACAATGATGATGATGATGATGATGACGATGACGATGATGATTAGATGCATGACCAGGCCAAAAATTTTATTGCAAACTTCGATTTCTAATTGTGGGTAACCTTTTATTGAGTACCAATTATGTTTTAATTCACTGTGTAATTCGAAATTCCATATATCTGATATACTAATGAACTTTTTTTTAGGGTCATCGAGTTGCTATAAATATGGTAATATTTTCATATTGTTCCTATTAAAAATTAGATATGCAAATGTATTTTTTTTATTGTAATATTCTTCTAATAATCATGATTGTTAGTTTCGACGTGACGGTCATAGACGTAGTAGTAAAGGAAGATCACAGTCTTCCTCTGCTTCAGCCCCCACACATTCTGATGCTCTTGCAGGAAATGTGTCCTCCACCTCTTCCCCAGTTGCAAGATCTTCTGATTCTCAGCATATACTTGCTAATGTATCTTCCCCGATACAACAATCATTCGTGGAGAGGAAAGATATGAGAGAGTTTATATCTCCGCGAGGAGATTCATAAGTATTCAAGTTTTAGAATATCTATATTTAATTTTGAATACAATTTGTATTTTTATAAGTATATAATGGGATTTGTTTTTATTTTATATTAGATTTACAAATTTTGTACATGTTATTCACGAGGTGAATAAAATAGTGAATAACCATTGGGGTGGCGCTTCTATGACTTATACAAGCGTACCGGAAGAAATAAAAGTACTATGGTGAAATGAGTTCAAGGTAACTTATTTAAATCATTTTGTATATGAAATTGCAGTTAATATAATCAATTTTTATTTTTCTCTACTGCAACGAGTATTTACTTGGGAGGAGAGTCAAACACTAGAGATTAGGAGGATTTTTAAGAAAAAGTGTGGTGATCATATGAGAAACACACTAAATCATATGAAAACTAGAAATAAGAAACCACACTGTATAACCGAGGAGAATTGGAATAAAATTGTTGCACATTGGGGGTCTGAGGAAAGCAAACAGAGGAGTGAACAGAATAAGCAAAATCAACATTGTAATTCTGGCATTATGTCTGCCACGTATGCTGGAAGAACCATAAATATCAATGAGCATAGACATCGATTGGTGTGTGTTTTCAAATTATATTTTTGTAATCTAATACTCACTAATTTATAAATTTTAATTGTTTAATTTGTTTAGGCCAAGAAGACAGGAACTGAGCCATTATTTATAGACACTTTTCACCCGTACATTCCAAAAGAAGGATAAGACATGGAGTGGAGAAAGAGCTAGAACAATATAGGTGTGTAATTGTAAAAATTTAATTTCTTATGTTACTATTTAATTGTTTTTCTTTCACAATAGGAGAAATACGATGAACTTTCACAAAGAAATTCGAGTGCAAGCAATGATGCAGTCGAATCTAAGCCATCTGTTAGCAATATAAATTTATGGCTTAAAGCATCTGGAGGACCGAAAAGTGGAAGAATACTTGGACTCGTCTCTTTGAGCCGATCCTATAGAGTCCCTGGTGCTTATTCTTCATCCTCCCCAGCATCAAAAGCACAAGTTATCATTTGAGAGAGTTACTAGCGTAGAAGGAAACTGAATCGAGAGAAAACACTCAGAAAGTACTAAACTTAAATGAAAAGATGAACGAATTTGAAATCAACTTAAACGCTCAGAGTTACAAATGTTTATTATGCAATATCTTCAGTTAACATTTAGCTCAAATCAACTTCCTCCTTCTGGCTCTGCTCCTCCTCCTCCTGATACCTGTCATGGAGACAATGATGATGTATTTTTTGATGACGATGGTGATGATGGTGATTATCTTTGACTGTATTTGTTGTATTTAAATGCTACCTACTTGACTTACCACATATACGATATTTATGTTTTTGTAAGTTTGTTGTATTTAAATGCTACATGATGATGATGGTAGTTAGTTAGTAAGTACCTTTGGATGTATTTGTTATATATATATTAATTCCATATTAATGTTTGATGTATAAATTTATTAATATTGTTGATTGTTTGTTGTAAAACAGGGAAAAAAGAATAATCTAATTTTTTTTCCAGATTTGCAACGAAAATGCAATTTTCGTTGCAAAAATAGATGTATCAGTCGACTGATGCAAACATTCAGTCGACTGATACTTGAGAAACTGTGGCTTTCGAATATATTTTCCACATCAGTCCACTGATAAACATTATCAGTCGACTGTTGTTACTGTAGCAGTTTATAGAACATTTCATAGCCGACTGAGCAATTGACTGCCAAATTTAATTTTATTCGTTAATTATGTTCATTAGATTTTTGCAACGAATATATTTTTCGTCCCTAATTTGGCGACGAAAAAATTGTTTCGTCACCAAATTTACGATGAAAAATATATTTGTCGCCAAATTTTATTATATTTGTCGGAGTATGCGTCTGAGAGTTTTGCGACGAATAAATATTTCGTCGTACAGTTAGCGATGAAAAAATATTTTCATCGTAAATTTGGCATTGAAAGTTTAATTCGTCGCCAAATTCGGCAATGAAAAGATTTATTCGTCGCCAAATTTGGCGACGAAAAGTCTTATTCATCTCAAAAATTTGCGACGAATCTTTCTTTTCGTCGCCAAATTTACGACGAAACATTTATTCGTCGCCAAATTTGGCGATGAATTTTGCAATGAAAATATTATTCGTTGCAATTTAGCAACGAATTTTTATTTTTAGTTGCAGAATTTAGCGGCGAATTATTTGCGACGAAAAAATTTTTGTTGGAAATTTCGTTGCAAAAAATTTTTGCAACGAAATTCGTTGCAAAATTCGTCGCCAAATATCTTTATTTTTGTAGATTAGGTAATGTTGGAGGATCGGTGGCCGACTAGAGGGGGTGAATAGCCCAATTCACGTATACGGTGGAAATCGTCTGTTCATTGCGTGCTCGTCTACAATACTCGTTAATGCGCAGCGGAATAATAATAATGAAAATGAATACACAAGCACACACACAATACGCAATGATATATGTGGTTCGGAACCTTAGGGTTCCTACTCAACGGGGTGAGCTCAATGAGCTCGTGTTATGCGCACGACACTAACAACAACTCCTCGACAACACGTCGAAGGTGGAGAAACCTCGTACAAGCAATTACAACAATGTAATACAAGAAAATACAAATACAACAATGAAATACATAAAGAAAACTTTACAACAATGGATTTGAACTCTTACTTGTTGCTTGCTTTGGATTGCTCTTGAAGGACTAGAATCCAGCAGCAATTCCCCTCCAAAATCTCTTGCAAAATCCTTCATCTCGAGCTCCATTTATAACTTGCATCGAGCTGATTTTGCGCCCATCAATCGACTGATCGTGACCATCAGTTGACTTGTCCTGTAGCCATTGTCTCATAACGACTCGATCCAAGCTGGGCAAGTCCAATGGATCCATCATCAGTCAACTAATCATGCCCATTAGTCGAGTGGTCGACGCGATCACTCGACTGGAAAACATTCTGTGCCTGAATTCACCCCGATCAGTCGACTGATGGTGTTTGCAATCGACTACCCTCCCTTGGCGGTCGACTATTCGGCCAGAACCTGGTCAGTCGAACACCAGTCGAGTCCAATCGACCTAGAGTAGTTGATTGGTACCTATACCAATCAACTGATGTTGGTAAAACCTCAAACAACAAGTTGTTTGAGCATCTGACCATCGGGTAAACCCTCAAACACTATGTTTGAGTATCCGACACTCAGTCTGTTGGGTTTCCGGCACCGCGGCGAGTGTGTGTTCGAACATGTTTCGTAAACATGTGCGCAGCGGAAGAAATAAAAAGTAATAAATCTAATTTATTACATCACACACACCACACACATGCATAGTACAACATGTGTAGATATAATCATAGTTTCAAATTTTGCAATAAAAGGAAATTATTCTACGTATACCTGACGTATCACCTATAGCGAGAAAGGCATCAATCGGAGCGACTCTCGCTAGAATTGCCTCTATCCGTATCCACGCCGAGTATCGTCGAGATGACTTCACAAAGCCACGAGCCTCGTCTTCGTACGAGTCACTAGCCTCGTGTCGAAGACGATGTGATTGAGAGAAGATCACAATCCAAATCAAAATTCGAATTCAAAACCGAGTCCCCAAAACTCGCTTCTCCGGAGAGGTATTCGTCAACCGTTTGACGAATCCTTCGTCCTCCACCTATGAGAATTACCAGAGATCAAATCCACGACAAGGTAGCCGCTATCGGAGATCCGAACGTCATCCAAATGATGCTCCGACAAGAAGGAAACAAGCTGTCCAGAAAACTGGACAGCTTTGGTGGAGAACTTGCGCCGGCCAAATAAGGAAAGCTAGATGCTCACCTTGTCGCCGGAGCTAAGGAAGATCACCGGAGCTCCTCCGGCAGCAGCTAGACGCTGGCAAGTGGGAAGGAAAGCAGCTGCTTGACGCCGGCAGGAGAAGCTTGGGCGGTGGTGGGCGGCAGCAAGGGGTTGGGTGCCGGCTAGACAAGGAGAAGAGAGAGAGGGGGCGGCAAGATTAGGGTTAGGCTTTCACAAAACCCTTAAGCCCTATTTTATAGATAACAAATTCTCCTAATGGTTATTGGTTCATAACCAAAAACCCGTTAACTCGCTCCATTAACTTAAGTTAAAATAAGCCAAACCCCTTTGGTCTATTTTTAAGTTAAAACGAACCGAACCAACTTTGGTTCATTCGTTTAAAACAAACCAAACCCCTTTGGTTTATTCTTCACCATTGGATTAGAACCAAACCAATTTGATTCATCCATCATGTCTTCATAAGACATGGCCCATCCACGCTTCCATTGCAACTGAAATGATTTCATGCTCGCTCCTTGTTTGGTCCAACCAAACTTTGTTTCTCTCAGTCTGAGAATCTCATTCTCAAGCTCGTTTTAAATCCTTCGGATTATGCTCGTTGTACGTGTGACCAAATAGGTTCTCGATTTATGTTGGTCATATATAATTAACCATTAATTATAGAACGATCATGAGTGACACCTAGTAGTACAACATGATCCCCAATTAACTGAAAAGATCAACGGTTGATCCAGAACTATTTCCGAAACCCTTCAGTAGCTATAATGATTCGTGTCCCATTCCCTTCACTCATCTTATACCCACTTGGTTCAGGACATGGTCTATATTGTCGATCCCCACTAGGTTGACTACATCACACCTAGCCCAAGTATCATTTCCTCATCCTATGGATTCTAGTTACTGCACATGTATCCAAGAGTACCTTATGTTGGCAATGTGCTAATCCTCGGAATGCTCATTGGCTCCCATGTCCCCGGATTAAAATTTTCACTAATGAAAACTAATCCGGATGGGATGAGTTTCCTAAGCACAATCAATTCGTCGTCGTGCTAACGACTCGAGCGATCGCTTGAACAAACTAATTGTTCAAGCAACCAAGCTCTTCTAGTCGGTTAGCCGCGGAAGAGACGACGGACGGATCGCCGATTTTTGTGTTTCTTATCGGGGTCCATGATTATACAAATACATACAAATGTAAACTAGTATAATCAACATATACTAACATAAAGAACTTAAGCTAGCATATCAAATAAGAACATGCAAAGAACAATAATAAAAGTTGTGAAACTTTTATACCTCTTGATCTTCTATCGTATGTCCTAACCTCCTTGTAGACTTCGTGTGGGCGAAGATCCTCCACAAGTTGAAGCATCCTAGATCTTCTTCAATCCAAAGAAAGAAGAACTCTCTTTCCCTTCTTGCTTGAGCCAACTACCAATCCACAAAGGATTGATGCCGCCGGCCCCAAGAATAAAGAGAACAAAATGGAAACAAAACTCATCTCTTATCTAGGACCAACCATCAAGCTCCAAGCATGATGCTTGCCGCCGGTCCAAAGAGAACAAGAAGAGGATGAGAGGAATAGGTTGAGCACCGACCAAGGTAGAGGGAAAAGATCTAGGAGCCGGCAACACCCTAGGAAGAAGAAGAAGATATCCTCTCCTATAGTTGCCGCCCACTTTCCCCTCCATAACCTAGCCGCCTAACTAAGGAAAGGAAAAATCTAGGGTTTCTTCAAAGAGAAGATGGAATGGAGTATGGAAGCCAACCAAAAGAGAAACACCAAGGGTATGGGCGCCGGCCAACACTTGGAGAAAAGAAAGGAAAACAATCCTCCTCCTTGTTGTCGCCCAACCAAGGTGGAAAGAGGAGATCTAGAACCGGCCACTTACCCTAGGAAGAAGAAGAACTCTTCCACAAGTTGCCGCCCACTCTCCTTCCAAACCTTGGCCGCCCAACCCAAGGAGCCAAACCCTAATTAGGGTTTCCTCCTTAGGGTTACTTGCCGCCCAAGCAAAGAGAGGCTAAACCCTAATTTCCATCATCAAAAAACTTCTTTTTCCCCCCAAGCCTAAGCCCCTATTTATAGAACTTAGGAGAAAGTTGGTTATTGATGAGGTAGCCAAAAATATAGGAACTAATTCCCAATTTTCTTGCCGCCCAAGGGTAGCAAGGAATTAGTAAATTTTTTCTTCCTATAATCTTGCTGCACAAGGTGGCATAGGAAAAAATTTTTTTCACCAATTCTAATCTTAAAATTTATTTTTTTTAACTAATTCTAATCTTGCCGCCCAAGGTGGCATAGAATTAGGAAAAAAAAATTTTATCAATCATTTAAACTTGCCGGCCACCTTATCCAACCTTTCCTCTCCCTTTCCTTTCCTTTCCCTCCCCTTTAATCTCCACCGTCGGTTCTAGGGTTTTAATCTCAACCGTCGGATTTAGAGATTTAATCTCAACCGTCGGTTCTAGGGATTTAATCCCAACCGTCGGATCTAGAGATTTAATTTGCATCATTTGATCTAGAGTTAATGAGGTTTATATTAGGCTACGATAGGGACCATGAGGAGTTGGGTCTTGGCCACCCGATGGATCGGAACCACACAAACTAGAGGATCATCATTGAATTACCTCACCAACCCCCATAAATTAATATGGGCTCCATATATTATTTGTACATCCATCTCCCCGTGTTTAAGATATCGAATGTCCGTCAATTAATTGATTTACTGACCATCAATTAATTAACATCTAACTCCTCGAGTAGTACCACTCAACCTTATCATCATGTTGACTAAGTCAACCTGCAGGGTTTACATGATGAACCTTATGAGCTCCTCAAGGGGACATCATCAACCTAATACATAGGACACGATTTCCTCCTATAATCAACGGCACACCATGTAAATAATATCATTTCCCAACTTACAGGGCATATTGATTTAATCCATAGAAATCTCACCCTCTGGTAAATCAAAGAAATAAATAATAAGTACATGTGCCCATTATTATATCGGGATTAAGAGCATGTACAACATAATATCCGAGGTCCGATTCAATAATGTACTCAGCAATAAATTGAATCTCCTCTATGTCGGTCCTGCTTAATACACCTAAGTGTACTAGTGTAACTCTATGTTCAAGATAAAACAATACCAAGATACACTACAACCATGCCAATGGTTTGTCCAAAACCATCTTGGTTGTGAGCCTCTACTTATATTCTACAAGGAACTGATAACATGATCTTCTGTGCCACACCAAGCACCATATTATCTACAATGTAAAATATTAGATAATATGCACACATATAATAAATATAAAGTGCAAACAATGATCATGTGATTCTTATTTCAAAATAAAATGTTCATACTAAAAGAGCTAGGCTTTCAGTATACATTCCAACACCTTACTCTAAAATGTAAATCTTTGGCCAAAGACTTTAGTAACAATTTAACGAGAGGCCATGGGTATACAACTCCTTGCAAGGAGTGGTGAATCCTTTATAGGCTATTCAAACACCTTTGATCACTTTGACTTATACCCAATCATCCCGGGTCTACATCTCCTCAGAGATGCTTGCTTAAGATGTCAAAGCATAAGTCTTAATGACCAAGATGACTTGAATACTGCAAGTCAAAGGAACATCGCACTTAAGCTGCACTAAGAACTTCATTGACATATCCATATATGCAGAGAACCATATGAAGTTTTATAGCTGGTCACTCCAATGAACTAGTTACCATAACTAGCATCCATGATTAACTCCGGATATCACAATGTCTCCAGCCAGTGAGAATCAGTTGCTTGGATACACCAAGGAGTATACCTCGTGCTAGTCTCAAAAGAATTGATGGAGTCCAAATCCATCAATTCATCGACTAGGGATAATTCCGATACATCACAATTACACATGTAGAGATACTCACTAGTTGTGATCCAATCACAAATTCTCTCATGCTGTGAATCATATCATGGACATTCAGTAAATGAATTTAAGATCTAATCAAATACATGAAAATATGTATACTCAAATAGTGAATCTTCATTTATCATATAAATGGTTTAAACATAAGGCGATTGCCTTAGTAGACCGGTATTTCTTCAACAATGGTTGGAACCACACCAAGTTCATAAATGAACTTCTTGATCCAAACCGCTTCCTTTGCTGCTTTCGAAGCTGCAATGTATTCTGCCTCAGTGGTAGAATCTGCTACAGTGTCTTGTTTGGAACTTTTCCAACTCACTGCGCCCCCATTCAAGGTGAACACGTACCCAGACTGAGACCTGGAATCATCCTTGTCTCTTTGGAAGCTGGCATCCATATACCCGCGTGTCACCATGTCCCCTTCTCCATATATTAGGAACACATCCTTAGTTCTTCTTAAGTACTTAAGGATCATCTTAACAGTCGCCCAATGATCCATTCCTGGATTAGACTGGTATCTACTCGTGACACTTAGGGCATATGATACATCGAGCCTCGTACATAACATAGCATACATGATAGATCCTATTGCAGATGCATAGGGAATCTTACTCATGCAAATCCTCTCGTCTTCTGTGCGCGAACACATAGACTTCGAAAGGTGTACCCCATGCATGATGGGTAGGAAACCTTTCTTGGATTCCGACAAGGTAAACCTCTTTAGCACTCGGTCTATATATGTTGACTGTGAAAGACCAAGCAACCATTTCGATCTATCTCTATAGATTTTAATCTCGAGGATGTAGGTTGCTTCTCCCAGGTCTTTCATGGAGAATGTCTTGGACAACTAAATCTTAACCGTCTATAAGACAGAAACATCGTTTCCTATAAGTAATATGTCATCGACATACAATACTAGGAACACGACTGCACTCCCACTAACCTTCTTGTACACATAAGGTTCGTCCAGATTTTGTGAGAAATCAAACCTTTTGATTGTCTCATCAAAATGGATATTCCATCTCCTGGATGCTTGCTTCAGTGCATATATGGACTGTTGCAATTTACATACCTTGGTTTTATCAACCGATGTGAAACCCTCAGGCTGTATCATATACACATCCTCGAGTAGGTTTCCATTAAGAAAAGATGTTTTCACATCCATCTGCCATATCTCATAATCATAATGAGCCGCTATGGCTAGGAGCATCCGAATGGATTTAAGCATAGCTACAGGCGAATAGGTTTCGTCATAATCAACACCTTGCTTTTGACGATATCCTTTCGCCACCAATCTAGCCTTATAGGTAATCACATTACCATCCATGTCGATTTTCTTCTTGAAAACCCACTTGCACCCTATAGGTTTTATGCCTTCAGGTGGGTCAACCAAGTTCCAAACTTGGTTTTCATACATGGAATTCATTTCCGACTTCATGGCTTCAAGCCACTTATCCCTTTCTGAACTTGTTAGAACTTCTTCATAACTGGTAGACTCCTCATCAACAATGAGTAACACATCGTTCGATTTACTTACGAGAAATTCATATCTCTCAGGAATATTGCGTGTTCTACCAGATCTATGAAGATGTGGTGTCTCAATAGGTCCAACCGATGGCTCATCACTATGAGTTATTGGCTGTGGTGCTTCACCAGGTATCTCATCAATGTCTATTTGAGTCTCTCGAGCCTCCTCAAGCTCAACAACACTCCCACTATTTTCTTGTAAGACAAACCCTTTCTCTAGAAACACAGCATGCCTTGAAACAAATACCTTTTGTTCCACAGGATGATAGAATTGGTAACCCCTTGTTTCCTTAGGGTATCCAATAAATAGACATTTATCAGACTTAACATCCAATTTGTCTGATACAGTCCGCTTCACATAAGCAGGACAACCCCATATCATCAAGTAAGATACATGAGGTTTCTTACTATTCCATATCTCATATGGAGTAGTAGAGACTACCTTGGTTGGCATTCTGTTTAACAAGTAAACAGCTATCTGAAGTGCATATCCCTAAAAGGACTTGGGAAGATTCGCATGATTCATCATTGACCTGACCATGTCCAACAAGGTCCGATTATGCCTCTCAGATACACCATTATGCTGCGGTGTATATGGCGGAGTCCATTAAGACAATATACCATTGTCTCTTAAATAATCAAAAAACTCTTGACTAAAGTATTCACCACCTCGATCCGATCGAAGTATTTTAATATTCTTGTCATGTTGTTTCTCTACTTCATTTCTAAATTCTCTGAACCTTTCAAAGGCTTCAGACTTCTGTTTCATCAAGAACACATACCCAAACCGTGAGTGATCATCGGTGAAGGTAATGAAGTAGCTATATCCTCCTAAAGCTTGAGTTGACATAGGTCCACATACATCAGTATGTATTAGACCTAGCAACTCTCCCACCTGTTCACCTTTTCTTGTAAAAGGTAACTTAGTCATCTTGCCTTTTAAGTATGATTCGCATGTATCGTATGAATCCAATTCAAACGATTCCAGAATTCCACATCGGTGTAATTCGAACATGCATTTCTTGCTTGCATGGCCAATACGACAATGTCACATGTAGGAGCCTAATTGATTATCCTTTTGAGCACGCTTATTGCTCGCTTCGATATTGAAAATGTCACTGGATACGTCCAACATATAAATACCATTGCTCAAAGTTCCAGTCCCATAAAGTACGTCATTCAAAGTTAATAATAACAATTGTTACTAAACGTCAAATGATAACCATTTCTATTTAAGCATGAAATAGAAACAATGTTCTTTATTAGAGAAGGAACATAATAACAATTGTCCAGTTCTAAGACTAGTCCACTAGGGAGCTTCAGCAAATAAGTTCCGATGGCGACCACAGCAACCTTTGCTCCATTACCAACTTGTAAATTTGACTCCCCTCTGACGAGTCTTCTTCTATTCCTTAGCCCCTGTATGTCATTACATATATGTGAGCGACACCCAGTATCCAATACCCATGTGTCTAAGGAAATATAATGACAATCAATAACGAAGATACCTGAAGAGGATGGGGCATTGGATGCATTTTTCTTCTTCACGGACTCAAGATAAATCTTGTAGTTTCTTCGCCAGTGGCCTTCCTTGTCATAATGATGGCAAGTGCCCTTTTGTGCTGGTTCTGCCTTCTTAGCCTTCTTATTCTTCCCTTTCTTTTGTTCCTTTACCTTCCTCTTAGAATCTTTCTTTGAGGAATCAACTAACAGAACCGTCTTCTCCTCATGCTTCACAGAAGGCTCCATAGTCTTCAGCATATTGAGGAGCTCAAGAATAGTGGATTCTAATTTGTTCATCCGATAGTTCATCACAAATTGTGAGAAACTCTTGGGCAAACAATGCAAAATTATGTCAATACTTAATTCATGATTCATCACAAACCCGAGGGTGGCCAGCCGCTCGATGTACCCATTCAACTTTAGCACAAACTGCACTACAGACGAACCTTCTTGCATCTTAGAGGTAAAGAGGAGCTTGGAGACTTCGAACCTTTCGAATCACGCTTGCTCATCAAACAACTCATGAAGATAGAAGACTATGGTATTAGCATCCATATGCTCATGCTACTTTTGTAGCTCGGGTACCATCGCAGCTAGCATGATGCAACTCACCAGTTCAGAATCTGCCATATGTTTCTGATAGGCCAACAATTGGTCTGGAGTTGCATCTGTAGAGGAAATGTGACCGCTAGAGGGGGGTGAATAGCGTCGTGGGATGCATCAATAAAATTCGTTTCATTCATCTATAATTTTTGTTAGCGCGCAGCGGAATAATAATAAAGCAATAACGAAATAGACAAACACAAACACACAAATACACAAGTATTTAATGTAGTTCGAAATCGAATGGTTCCTACTCCACGGATCGAGCTCTAAAGAGCTCTAGTGATGCACACGCAACCACTAATCACAAATAACTCTTTCTTGACACAAGTCGGAGGTGGAGAAACCTCGTACAAATTATCTTACAACAGTAAGAAATAAATACAAGAAAGATACAATATAAATACAAAAGACAAGTAAAGAAAACTTTACAACACTTTGCTTTTGATTGCTTGAATGCTTGGTTGATTGACTTGCACTTGGAGACCCTGATTTGCAGTAACAAATCGCCCCAAAAGCTCTCAAAAATCGGTGGTGATTTAATCCTCCACGAGCTCCATTTAAAGTTGCTGCATGGGCTAGAAATCGGTGATCAGTCGATTGCTCAAAACAATCAGTCGACTGATGCCACTGTTGTCATGAGACAAATGGCTAGATCCACGCTGGAAAGAACCAACGGATCCATCATCAATCGACTGATGGAGCCTTCACTCGACTGCTTCCCTCACAGTCGAGTCTCGGCTTTATTCTGTGTCCAATTTCTCGAGCACCAGTCGACTGATCACAAGATCAGTCGACTGCTCGGCCAATCAGTCGACTGCCCACCTTTGGCAATCGACTGCTAGGCCAATTCCCACAGTCAAACCCTAGTTGACTTACTCCAGTCGACTGCCACATGGCACCAGTTGACTGGCACACCTCAAACATGAGGTTTTAACCCAAGTATGGTTCCCCCATACTTGCTAGACCACCCTTAGCCTAGACCTAAGCCTTCTAGCCAGCTCCGTCAGCCTCACACCTCTCAGATCCCTCCAAGTCATCCATGACTTGTTCATCCATGTGCTAGCCTTCAGGTGCTTCCATCGGCTATGTCATGCTAACGGTGTCTACACCGCCAAGGCACAATGGACTTATGCTGCCAAGACTCCACTTGGACTTTATGCGGCTAACCATTGGACTTATGCTGCCAAGACTCCCGCTTGGACTTTACGCCGCCAATATCAAACCCCTTGGACTTCTCAAATGCCAAGACTCAAGCTTGGACTTTCCCTTGCCAACCCATGTTGGATTTTTCATGCCAAGACCCATGCTTGGACTTTTCCTTGCCAAGACCCATGCTTGGACTTTACATGCCAAGTACTCAAGACTTGGACTTTCCATGACATGGTCAACTCCAGTCAACCATCAAAATCCCCCTCGAGTCAAAATCGAGTCCGGTCAATCATGACCCGGGTCAATTGTGCCAACAATCTCCCCAAAACAATATCAGACATCAATGTCAAACTTCCCTGTCAAACATCAAAACATTGCTCGAGTCAAACTCGAGTCTGGTCAATCGTGACCTGGGCCGATTGCACCAGCAATCTCCCCCTTTTTGATGTTTGACAAAAATACATACCATTGAGTTAGAACACTAACTCAAATCTTCTTACCAATTATCCCAAATTGGTAATCCCAAACATTCTCCCTAATTCTCCGAATTGACAATTGATAACATCAATTGATAACACTCTCCATACCATTCTCCCCAAAAACATTTTAGAGAAAGGTAAGATTACCAATTTCCATAACATTCTCCCCCAAAACATTCTCCCCCTTTTTGACTAACATCAAAAAGGTTATTTCTCCAAGGAGGTCAATGTCTCATGTCCCAATGAGATCTTACAATCTCCCCCTTGGTCCAAAAATACCTAGGATGCCTACCATCTTCCTAGTGATAAGTCTCATATCACTCAAGAGAGGCAATCCTATACACTCTCCCAATTTCCAAATTGGGTATCTCAAAATCCCATTTCTCCTCCTCATGAGGAAAAAATAACATCCATCATCTCATGATGGATACCTCCCCCTAAAGGCTTGGTGCCCCTTAACCATTGCACCAACAATGTCCTTGGGAAGTCCCTAAGCCAATAGGAACTTTAAACCATCAAAAATAAGATTCAATGTTCAAACATGAACTCTCCACACCTTAAATTTGATATCATCCAAACACTTCTTCTAATCCATATCCAATGGATTTTCACCCTTTATAATGCTTCCCAAAGCATATCCTAGGGTTAGGAGTGGTTAGGGACCTTTACCGTAGCTGAAATGGGGTTAAACATCCTTGTTTTATCCGAAATCAACATAGGCAGTCGAGTCCTTCAAAAATCACTCGATTGTCATGCCCATCAATCGACTGGCACCAAACAATGATCGATAACTTCACGAGTAGTTCTACCGGTCACTTACGCGGCGGTTTACGCGGTGGTTTCCACGAGTGGTTTCGCTAGGGCAATGCTGCTGGCGCCAGGTGCCAAGGCGGTTACGCGAGCGATTTGCCACAGGTATCTTTATCGGTGATTTTGCCACCGAGGCGTTTTTCGCGAAATTACCACCGGAGAGCTACGGCCCCATCGATCGCCAAACAAAGGATGTTGATCGATAGCGAAAATTCTGATTTTCAGTTATCAAAAACGAACTTCAAAAATTGATAAGTAAATATACGTAAGTTGAAAAATCTTGAAAATTCATACGTATAATACTTGTTACAAACACTATGGGAGAAAAATATTGGAAAATTATTTTACCCATAAAATAATGAGTTTGATACAAAACACAAAACCATTGAAATTTTCAATGTTTGGCCCAATTTTGTATCAACTCTATCAATGGTGATTTCTATCAAAAGATAGACTTCACCAAGGTTTTCTAAAATGATTTTAAAATGTTTTTGAAAACCTATATTGGATCATGTTCCTTGGGCTCAATGTACATGACTTGTACACAAGTTTTCCCAATGATCCACAAATGATATTAGATGAGTTTTAGTTCATCTAGATGCAAGAACTATGCACCTTGAACTCAACTCATATCCTAGCATCTCACATGTATCTAGGGTGTATAAAAATACATACATGTCAATGTGATGTGAGATGTGGGTTTTGTTCATCCTAATTTAGGGTTTCATGCATTTTCTAAGGAAACACTACTTGATTCCCTTATAAATGGGACTCCAAGTCATGCCATTGTCCTTAAATAAATTTAAATAACTTAAATGCATGAATGATCATGGCATAAATGATAGTATAATAAAGCATGGCCAATGATCATGATGTCATGGCATATGATACAATCTAAAACACATGACATTAAACCTTAATTCTAAACATGATCATGGCATATAAATGATAAAAAATAAACATGATGTCATGACATGTTATATGGCAATCAAGGGATGGCATATAAAATGTATAGATATACTAATACCTAAATTTCAATATTAGTTGTCATTTGATATAATTAAGTACATTTTGCCATAATACCAATTTTCTCCCAAGTGTGCCAAAAACCCAAATTGGTCCTAGACTCTTGACTTTGACCATTTGACCCTTTTATTTGATTTTGCATAATCTTAAGGGTCTTCTCAAGTTTCTCAAGCCTTGACCTCAAGGCTTGATTTTCAACCTCTAATTGCCCAATTTTAGAATTTTGATTTAATCCTTGGGCATGGTTCTTCCTAGACATATGCCTAGTCCATTTAGGATTAAGACCTAGGTGATCCTCTATTTTCTTGATAGATTCTCTAGACAAGGTCTTTCTAGGGACATTAGTCCCAAATTTCTCCTTATTTGAAAAATGGACATTTTAGCTCCTAAACAAAAATATTTATTATTCCTAGCATGCTTTTCATGATAAATTGCAAGATAATTAAAATTCCTAGCATGCTTTTTGACATTTAAATTAGAAGGAGCATTACTAAAATATACCTTAGGGTTAGCCTTAGCTCCCCCTACATATGATGCTCCATTTTGGGTCTTTTTGCTCCCCCTAGGGCATTGACTCCTATAATGCCCCGGTAGCCGGTATTTGAAGCAAATCACTTGCTCCTTGCTCTTTTGCGTTGAGGCACCGGTCTCCTTGACCTTTGGCACAGGTGGAGCATTCTTTACTCTCTTTGGGCACTTTCTCTTATAGTTCTCGGTTTCCCTACACTCAAAGCAAATTATATGTTTTTTATTTAAAACCAAATTGCTTGAGTTATCTAGTTCGGCGGTGGTGATCGGAGTGGGTTCTTCCTCACTCCTGGAGGTTGAGGCTTCTTCTTGATTTTGCTCCGACTCCGGTGTGGATGGTCTCTCCTCCTCAATCCTAGAAGTGGATGCTTCTTCCACTTCTTCCACCGATCCGGAAGTTGATTCCTTCTCAACTTCCGACTTCTCACTTTCTTGTGAAGATGATGATGATTCTTCCTCGGCTTCTTCCTCTTCTTGAGCCGATGAAGATTCTTCTTCTTCTACTTGTGCCAAGTGAGGCTTCTCATGGAACTTGGCCAATTTGTCCCATAGCTCCTTGGCGTCAAGATATTCACCTAGCCTAGACAAAACATCATTAGGTATCAAATCTTCTAAAAGGTTTGTTACCTTGGCTTTGGTCTTGAATTTTAGCCATTGCTCTTGGGTCCATTTCTTCAACTTGAGGACTTTTCCCTTCTTATCCCTAGGAGGTTCAAAGCCTTCTACGAGGATGAACCAATCCTCTATGTCCATCATCAAGAATATCCATTCTTGCTCTCCACGGCGGAAAATCTTCTCGGTCGTATGGTGGTGGAGTGTTGATGTCCCATCCAAGCTTGTCTTGGAATTCCATCTTCCCTTTAGCATCTTTATCTCCCGACGGTTAGTCCATAGAAGAGCCCCGAGCTCTGATACCAATTGTAGAGGAAATGTGACCGCTAGAGGGGGGTGAATAGCGTCGTGGGATGCATCAATGGAATTCGTTTCGTTCGTCTACAATTTTCGTTAGCACGCAGTGGAATAATAATAAAGCAATAACGAAATAGACAAAAACAAACACACAAATATACAAGTATTTAATGTGGTTCAGAACCGAATGGTTCCTACTCCATGGATTGAGCTCTAAAGAGCTCTAATGATGCACATGCAGCCACTAATCACAAATAACTCCTTCTTGACACAAGTCGGAGGTGGAGAAACCTCACACAAGTTATCTTACAACAGTAAGAAATAAATACAAGCAATATACAATATAAATACCAAAGACAAGTAAAGAAAACTTTACAACACTTTGCTTTTGATTGCTTGAATTCTTGGTTGCTTGACTTGCACTTGGAGATGCTGATTTGCAGCAACAAATCACCCAAAAAGCTCTCAAGAACCGGTGGTAATTTCCTCCTCCACGAGCTCCATTTAAAGCTGCTACCTGGGCTGGAAATTGCCGATCAGTCGACTGCTCGGGACCATCAGTCGACTGATGCCATTGTTGTCGTGAGATAACGGCTAGATCCACACTGAAAAGATCCAACGGATCCATCATCAGTTGACTGATTATATCCATCAGTCGACTGATGGATCCTTCACTCGAATGCTTCCCTCGCAGTCGAGTCTCGGCTCCATTCTATGCCTAATTTCTCGAGCACCAGTCGACTGATCACAAGATCAGTAGACTGCTAAGCCAATCAGTCGACTGCCCACCTCTGGCAGTCGATTGCTAGGCCAATTCCCACAGTCAAACCCTAGTTGACTCACTCCAGTCGACTGCCACATGGCACCAGTCGACTGGCACACCTCAAACATGAGGTTTTAACCCAAGTATGGTTCCCCCATACTTGCTAATCCACGCTTAGCCTAGACCTAAGCCTTCTAGCCACCTCTGTCAGTCTCATGCCTCTCGGATCTCTCCAAGTCATCCATGACTTGTTCATCCATGCGCTAGCCTTCAGGTTCTTCCATCGGCTATGTCATGCTAACGGTGTCTACACCGCCAAGGCACATTGGACTTATGTTGCCAAGACTCTGCTTGGACTTTACGCCACCAACCATTGGACTTATGCTGCTAAGACTCTTGCTTGGACTTTACACCGCCAATATCAAACCCCTTGGACTTCTCAAATGTCAAGACTCAAGATTGGACTTTCCCTTGCCAGCCCATGTTGGACTTTCCATGCCAAGACCTATGCTTGGACTTTTCCTTGCCAAGACCCATGCTTGGACTTTACATGCCAAGTACTCAAGACTTGGACTTTCCATGGCATGGTCAACTCCAATCCACCATCAAAATCTCCCTCGAGTCAAACTCGAGTCCGGTCAATCATGACCCGGGTCGATTGTGCCAACAATCTCCCCAAAACAATATCAAACATCAATGTCAAACATCGATGTCAAACTTCCATGTCAAACATCAAAACATCGCTCGAGTCAAACTCGAGTCCAGTCAATCGTGACCTGGGCCGATTGCACCAACAGCATCGTCCCTAGGACGGTTGGGAAGAGGCTCTTCAAGGATATACGCGAGCTTTTTTGCCTTGAGAACAATTCTCAAGTTTCTAAGCCAGTCCAGGAAGTTAGGCCCAGTCAATTTGTTTGAATTCAAAATAGTGCGCAAATTCAAAGACGTCATGATCAATTGATTAACCTAGAAATACAAAATGAGCATATATGAGAAAGATAATTTAGAATGCATCAACATACATTTACAAATCTTATTCATTTTTCGAATTTAAAAACCTCAAAATCACTTCGGGAGATCGTAGGTCTATCTCCGAATGGGCTGATATCCAACATAGATATGAACAACCTTGGAGAGAGTCCAACAAGTCATTCATAGCTACAATGGTTGGTATCAAGTATACCGATTGCATTTCACATATATGCAACTATCACAATGTGCTATCAAGTAATTGAATGTTCACACATACATCGGGTTGTTAACTCATTAACAAGTATGCATCATATGCATAGAACCCAACTTCACCTCCCTTCACATCGACCTTGGAGAGAGTCCAACAAGTTGATGCTCCAGGTTAAAGCTAACCCATTAATCAAGACATAGTTTTAATATGGTTAGAGCACATTCAACAAATTAGTCTGGCTTGGAGAGAGTGCAACAACCAAAGCTAACGATTGACCTCTGACTCTTACCATATTAGTATTAAACTATTCCATGGTTTGAACATGTTCGGGTTCGAGCCGGGCTTGGAGAGAGTCCAACAAGCCAAACAAGAAATGGAACACTGGTTCTAACCATATTAATGGAAGGTGTAAGCTTTAATATTGTGTAAGGGTTTTTATGTCTCATCCTCTTTGCATGCAAATAACTATTATATACATGGCATGACATACATGACATACATCTACATGTCACGACACGCATGACATAATGATATGCATCTAATGTTGGTGCAATCGGCCCAGGTCACGATTGACCATACTCGAATTTGACTCGAGTAATGTTTTGATGTTTGACATAGGATGTTTGACAAAGTGGTTTGACATTGATGTTGGACATTGATGTCGGTTAATATGTTGGGGGGATTGTTGGAGCAATCGACCCAGGTTATAATTGACTAGACTCGAGTTTGACTCGAGGGAGACTTTGATGGTTGACTAGGGTTGACCATGTGATTAAGGGAAAGTCCAAGTCATGGGTACATGGCATGGAAAGTCCAAGTGGGACACTTGGCATTTGGGAAAGTCCAAGTCTTGAGTACTTGGTACAAGGAAAAGTCCAAGCATGGGTCTTGGCATGGAAAGTCCAACATGGGTTGGCAAGGGAAAGTCCAAGCTTGAGTCTTGGCATTTGAGAAGTCCAAGGGGGCGTAAAGTCCAAGCGGAGTCTTGGCGGCGTAAGTCCAATGTGCCTTGGCGGTGTAGACACCGTTAGCATGACATAGCCGAGGGAAGCACCTGGAGGCTAGCGCGATGGATGAACAAGTCATGGATGACTTGGAGGGATCCGAGAGGCGTGAGGCTGATGTAGGTGGCTAAAAGGTTTAGGTCTTGGCTAAGGGTGGTCTAGCAAGTATGGGGGCACCATACTTGGGTTAAAACCTCATTTTTGAGGTTGTCGATCAAGCATTATGGCTTCAGAGTCGACTAGAGTTCATTGTCGTTTAGAGAGAATGCTCGCGATCATTGCTCATTGAGCCGATCGGTGAGTGTCAATGGCGATCATTGCCAAGGGTTGTGATCGTGCCGAT
This sequence comes from Wurfbainia villosa, assembly GCA_025175895.1. Classification (NCBI taxonomy): domain Eukaryota; kingdom Viridiplantae; phylum Streptophyta; class Magnoliopsida; order Zingiberales; family Zingiberaceae; genus Wurfbainia; species Wurfbainia villosa. The sequence continues at coordinate 26,298,982 of CM045992.1, read as the reverse complement.
TAGGTTAGCCGCAGAATGCTCCATAGCTGGCGATCAGCTCACGGTAATGACAATCGACTTCAATGTTGGCGGATCGTTGCCAAGAGTCCCGTGGAATTTTTCCGCAATGACCGCCAAGAGTCCTGCTGGGTTGTCTCAGGGTTGGTAGTCGATCGTGACTTATGGTGACCGATCGGCGAAATCCAGCCCGATGGAGGATAAAAGTAGCTGTTCGTGGAAGGCTCAAAGAAGGGGGTTTTCTTGGGCAATTTGAAGGGAAATTGTTGGTGCTCTTCAAGTCCTTAAAGGCTAGTCCAAGGCAACCAAAGATCAAGCAACCTAAGTGCTCTTGTAAAGTAGTTTTCTTTACTTGCATTGTATTTCACTATTGTATTTGATTGTATCTAGTTAGATTATTGTTGTAATCTTTTGTATGAGGTTTCTCCACCTCCGACTTGTGTCGAGAAGGAGTATTTGTGCTTAGTGGTGTTTGTGGCATCACTTGGGTTCGTACGAACCCAATACGTGGAGTAGGAACTGTTTCGATTCCGAACCATGTTATATCTTCGTGTTGTGTGTGTGTTCGTATTTGTTTCGTGTTATTGTTTTTACTATCATTATTCCGCTACGCTAACATGATTTGTAGATGCGATCACGATCAAATTCCATCATCGTACGACAACGCGCTATTCACCCCCCCTCTAGCGGGCGCACAGGTCCCAACAAGTGGTATCAGAGCGAGGCCGCTCTTCTAAGTCTAACAACGAAGGGAGCAAGCTAGAGGGTAAAAGATGGAATTGGAAGAACAACTAGGATGGGATATCAACACACCGATCCCTTACTCCTTCTATGGACAAGAAGGATTTAGTCAATGGAAGGCGAGAATTGAGGACTTACTAATGATGAGGGATTTCGAAGGATGGTCCATTTTAATGGAAGGATATAGCTATCCAAGAGGACCAAAAGGTGGATTCCTCAAGAAAAAGAGATGGACCGAAGAGCAAGTCAAAGCCTTTGAGAAAAATGAGAAGGTAATGAAGTTCTTAATTGATTTAATACCTAACAATATCTTGTGTATGTTAGGTAATTATGTAGATGCAAACGAGCTATGGAGCCAAGTGGCCAAGCTCCACGATAGTCCATCAACGGTCCAAGAGAAAGAGACCGAAGAGGCTAATACATCATCCTCACAAGGAAGTGAGGATTCGGAGGTTAATGGTGAGGAGTCAACTTCCGGATCGGAGAAGGAAGTAGAAGAGGTGGAAGAAGCATCCACCTATAGGATTGAGGAGGAGAGACCATCCTCAATACCGGAGCAACAAGAAGAAGCTTCAACATCCGATCAAGATGAAGAAGCTCAAAATACAACTCCGACACCTACCACCGAACAAGGTAACTCAAGCAATTTGGTTTTAAATAAAAAGCATATAATTTGCTTTGAGTGTAGAGAAAGTGGGCATTACAAAATCAAGTGTCCAAAGAAAATTAGAAAAGCTCCACCGGCACCAAAGGTCAAGGATGCCGGTTCCCCAAATATCAAGAGCAAGGAGCATATCATATGCTTCAAGTGCAACTCAAAGGGGCATTATCGGAGTCAATGCCCTAGGGGGAGGAAAAAGGGGCAAGAAGGAGCATCACATGTAGGGGGAGCTAAGGCTAACCCTAAGGTATATTTTAGTAATGCTCTTTTCTAATTCTTATAGTTAAAAGCATGCGAGGAATAATTTCAATAGTCTTGCTATTTATCATAAAGAGCATGCTAGAAGTAAGGAACTTTGTTTAGGTGCTAAGAGGGTCAATTTTTCAAGAAAGGAGAAATTTGGGACTAATATCCCTAAAACTAATTTATCTAAGGACAAACCTAGGTCAAATAACACTAGACAAATTTTACCTAGGGAGACAATTAGAAAGGTGAAAGAACATCTAGGTCTAAACCCTAAATGGACTAGGCATATGCCTAGGAAGTCCCAAGCCCAAAGACCAAATCAAAATTCTAAAATTGGGCAATTAGAATTAGAGAATCAAGTCTTGAGGTCAAGGCTTGAAAAGATGGAGAAGACCCTTAGGAATATACAAAATCAAATGCAAGGGTCAATTAGTCAAACTCAAGGGTCCAAAAGTCAAAGTCAACACCTAGGACTCAAGAAACAAAAGTCAACCAAGGGCAAGAAAGGTTTGGGTCACAAACCTAAGTCTAAGGTGGCTTACCATAGTGTTCCACTAGATTATGGAACACTAACTAGGTCTAGGAAAACCAAGGTTACTAGGGAAGTTATCCCTAAGAGTAACCAAGGTTTGTGCCTAGTGGCTAAGGTTTCTAGGAAACCTAGGGTGGCCACTAAGAAGGTTATTAGGGAGGCAATCCCTAAGGTTAACATAGGCAAGACCCAAATAACTAAGGCTAACAAGCCTAGGAGGGTCATTAAGAAGGTATCTAGGGAGGTTATCCCTAAGGAATACCTAATTAACCCTAGGAGCTCAAATCGGTTTTGGGTTCCTAAGAGCGTGATTGATTCACGCTAGATGGGTTTAAGGTGTGTCAACCTTGATTGGATGGGTAGTTAACTCAACCATGGTAAAGGTGGCACTTTAGGATATTTTAAGGTTATGGTTATCTTGGAAATAGATTTGAATCAATATCCTAAAAGATTTTAGGATGTGCCAATGCACTTTTGAAATTAAGAAAAATCAATTAAATTGGCACAATTTAGGTTTAGAGGTTAGTGTGCCATTTTGGGTTTTTGGCACACTAGGGAGATTAATGATAATATGGCAAAATAAACCTAATTATATAAAATTGCAATTAATATTAAGATTTAGGTATTATTGTACCTATATATTATATATGCCATGCTTTTTGCCATATAACATGTCATGACATCATGCTTACTTTTATTCATTGTATATGTCATGTTCATGTTTTAGGATTAAGGTTTTTAAATGTCATGTGTTTTAGATTTTATATTATGTCATGACATCATGATCATTGGTCATGCTTAAATATTGCTATCTTTATGCCATGATCATTTCATGCATTAAATTGATTAAAATTGAACTAAGGACAATGGCATGACTTGAAGTCCCATTTATAAGGGAATCAAGTAGGGTTGCCTAGGAAATGCATGAAACCCTAGATTAAATGAACCAAAACCCACATCTCACATCCAATTGACATGTATGTGTATTTATACACCCTAGATACATGTGAGATGCTAGGATATGAGTTAAGTTCAAGGTGAATAGTGTTTGCATCTAGTTGAACCCAAACTCATCTTAACTCAACATGTGGATCATTGGGAAAGCTTGTGTACAAGTCATGTGCATAGAGCCCAAGGAATATGATCCAAAATAAGGTTTTGAAAACATTTTAAAATTACTTTGAAAAACCTTGGTGAAGTCTATCTTTTGATAGCAATCACCATTGATGAGATTGATACAAAGTGAGCTTAAACTTTAAAGTTTTTAGTCATTTTTGGATTTTGTATCAATTTTTCTATTTTACAGGTAAAATATTTTTAAAACATTTTTCACCCATTGTATTGGTCATAGGTATTATACGTATCAAATTTCATGATTTTTCGATATACGTATAATTAGTTATGATTTTCTGAATCTCGATTCTGATAGCTAAAATTTGGAAATTTGATCCGATCGGTGCAATTGGTGGTGATCAGAGTTCGATCAGTCGATCAGTCTAATTTCGGGAAAACAAGGTTGTTTAGCCCGTGTTCAGCTATGGTAAAGGTTCCTAATCACTCCTAACCCTAGGATATGCTTTGGGAAGCATTATAAAGGGTGAAAATCCATTGGATATGGATTAGGAGCGGTGTTAGGTCAAAGTATCAAATTTAGGGTGAGTGAAAGTTCTATGTTGAACTTAGAACCTTAATTTTGATGGTTTAAAGTTCCTATTGGCTTAAGGATTTCCCAAGGACATTGTTGGTGCAATGGTCAAGGGGGAGCAAGCCTTTAGGGGGAGTTATCCATCTTGGGATGATGGATGTATTTTTCTTCTTGAAGGGGGAGAAGTTATTGGGAGAATATCATCAATTGGGAAAATTGATGGGATTTTGAGAGACCCAATTTGGAAATTGGGAGAGAGTATAGGATTGCCTCTCTTGAGTGATATGGGACTTATCACTAGGAAGATGGTAGGCATCCTAGGTATTTTTGGATCAAGGGGGAGATTGTAAGATCTCATTGGGACATGAGATATTGACCTCCTTGGAGAGATAACCTTTTTGATGTATGTCAAAAGGGGGAGAAGATTAAATTACCAATTTAGAAAATTGGTAAGGGAATTTGAGTTAGGGGAATAACTCAAGGTTTGTTTTGTCAAACATCAAAAAGGGGGAGATTGTTGGTGCAATCGGCCCAGGTCACGATTGACCATACTCGAGTTTGACTCGAGTAATGTTTTGATGTTTGACATAGGATGTTTGACAAAAAGGTTTGACATTGATGTTGGACATTGATGTCGGTTAATATGTTGGGGAGATTGTTGGAGCAATCGACCCAGGTTATAATTGACTAGACTCGAGGGAGACTTTGATGATTGACTAGGGTTGACCATGTGATTAAGGGAAAGTCCAAGTCATGGGTACTTGGCATGGAAAGTCCAAGTGGGACACTTGGCATTTGGGAAAGTCCAAGTCTTGAGTACTTGGCATAAGGAAAAGTCCAAGCATGGGTCTTGGCATGGAAAGTCCAACATGGGTTGGCAAGGGAAAGTCCAAGCTTGAGTCTTGGCATTTGAGAAGTCCAAGGGGATTGATATTGGCGGCGTAAAGTCCAAGCGGAGTCTTGGCGGCATAAGTCCAATGTGCCTTGGCGGTGTAGACACCGTTAGCATGACATAGCCGAGGGAAGCACCTGGAGGCTAGCGCGATGGATGAACAAGTCATGGATGACTTGGAGGGATCCGAGAGGCGTGAGGCTGATGTAGGTGGCTAGAAGGCTTAGGTCTAGGCTAAGGGTGGTCTAGCAATAATGGGGGCACCATACTTGGGTTAAAACCTCATTTTTGAGGTTGTCAGTCGACTGGCATTATAGCCGGAGCGACTGTCGAGAGTCGACTAGAGTTCAACTGTCGTTTAGAGATGGGAATGCTCGGGCGATCGCTCATTGGAAGCGATCGATGTGTCAACGCCGATCGCCAAGGGTTGGCGATTGCCGCGATTAGGTTGGCTGCATAGAATGCTCCGTAGCCGCCGGCGATCGACTACGAATAGCGATCGCCAATGTTGGCGATCGCGCCAAGAGTCCCGTTGGAATTTTTCCAGCGTGGATAGAGTCGTTGTCTCACAGCTACAGTGTTGGCAGTCGACTGGTGACTTATGGCAGTCGACTGCCAGGCAAAAATCCAGCCCGATGGAGGATAAAAGCAGCTATTCGTGGAAGGCTCAAAGAAGGGGGTTTTCTTGGGCGATTTGAAGGGGAATTGTTGGTGCTCTTCCAGTCCTTCAAGGCTAGTCCAAGGCAACCAAAGATCAAGCAACCTAAGTGCTCTTGTAAAGTAGTTTTCTTTACTTGCATTGTATTTCACTATTGTATTTGCTTGTATCTAGTTAGATTATTGTTGTAATCTTTTGTACGAGGTTTCTCCACCTCCGACTTGTGTCGAGAAGGAGTATTTGTGCTTAGTGGTGTTTGTGGCATCACTAGGGTTCGTACGAACCCAATCCGTGGAGTAGGAACCGTTTCGGTTCCGAACCACGTTATATCTTCGTGTTGTGTGTGTGTTCATATTTGTTTCGTGTTATTGTGTTTACTATCATTATTCCACTGCGCTAACACGATTTGTAGATGCGATCACGATCAAATTCCATCATCGTACGACAATGCGCTATTCACCCCCCTCTAGCGGGCGCACAGGTCCCAACAATGCAATTACATGGCATACAATTATGACATGTACAAAATTTCCTTATATGTCATAACTATTTATTAAAATAAAATATGTTTAAGATTTGATTCTCAAAATCAAATCATGATTAAAATTAGGAAACAAATTTCCAAATCTAATAACATATTTTATTTATGGAAAGTGTTGATTAAGGAAAGTCAAATTTAATTTAGAAAACAAATTTCCTAAATTGTCAAAACCATTTATGGAAATAAAATATATTTTAGATTTTATTTCCCAAATCAAATCATCATTAAATTAGGAAATAAATTTCTAAATCTAATCAAATATTTTATTTATGGAAAGAGTTTATTTTCCATAAATACTTCTAACTTTCCAAAAGTAGAAGATTTTCATAAATACTTCTAGACTTTCATAAATTAGAAAATTTCCATAAATACTTCTAAACTTCCAAAAGTAGAAAATTTTCATAAATATAATTATGACTATAGCAAAATAATTTTACGATTATGTCGAAACACAACCTGGGCTCTAATACCACTGTTGGGTTTCCGGCACCGCGGCAAGTGTGTGTTCGAACATGTTTCGTAAATATGTGCACAACGGAAGAAATAAAAAGCAATAAATCTAATTTATTACATCACACACCACACGCATGCATAGTACAACATGTGTAGATATAATCATAGTTTCAAATTTTTCAATAAAAGGAAATTATTCTACGTATACCTGACGTATCACGTGTAGCGAGAAAGACATCATCCGCAGTGACTCTTGCTAGAGTTGCCTCTATCCGTATCCACGCCGAGTATCGTCGGGATGAATTCACAAAGCCACGAGCCTTATCTTCATACGAGTCACTAGCCTCGTGTCGAAGACGATGTGATCGAGAGAAGATCACAATCCGAATCAAAATTCATATTCAAAACTGAGTCCCCAAAACTCGCTTCTCCGGAGAGGTATTCGTCAACCGTTTTACGAATCCTTCGTCCTCCACCTATGACGATTACAAGAGATCGAATCCCCAGCAAGGTAGCCACTATCGGAGCTCCAAACGTCGTCCAAATGATGCTCCAACAAGAAGGAAACAAGTTGTCCAGAAAACTGGACAGCTTTGGTGGAGAACTTGCGCTGACCAAATAAGGAAAGCTAGATGCTCACCTTGTCGCCGGAGCCAAGGAAGATCACCGGAGCTCCTCCGGCAGTAGCTAGACATCGGCAAGTGGGGAGGAAGGTAGCTGCTAGATGCCGGCAGGAGAAGCTTGGGTGGTGGTGGGCGGCGGCAAGGGGTTGGGTGTCGGCTAGACAAGGAAAAGAGAGAGAGGGGGTGACAAGATTAGGGTTAGGCTTTCACAAAACCCTTAAGCCCTATTTTATAGAGAACAAATTCTCCTAATAGTTATTAGTTCATAACCAAAAATCCATTAACCCGCTCCATTAACTTAAGTTAAAATAAACTAAACCCCTTTGGTCTATTTTAAGTTAAAACGAACCGAACCAACTTTTGTTCATTCGTTTAAAACAAACCAAACCCCTTTGGTTTATTCTTCACCATTTGATTAGAACCAAACCAATTTGATTCATCCATCATTTCTTCATAAGACACGGCCCATCCACACTTCCATTGCGACTGAAACGATTTCATGCTCGCTCCTTGTTTGCTCCAACCAAACCTTGTTTCTCTCGGTCTGAAAATCTCATTCTCAAGCTCGTTTTAAATCCTTCGAATTACGCTCGTTGTATGTGTGACCAAATAGGTTCTCGGTTTATGTTGTTCATCTATAATTAACCATTAATTATTGAACAATCATGAGTGGCACCTAGTAGTGCATCATGATCCCCAATTAACCGAAATGATCAACGATTGATCCAGAACTTTTTCTGAAACTCTTCAGCAGTTATAATGATTCGTACCCCATTCCCTTCACTCATCTTATACCCACTTGGTTCAGGACATGGTGTATAGTGTTAGTCCCCACTAGGTTGACTACGTCACACCTAGCTCAAGTATCATTTCCTCATCCTATGTATTCTAGTTACTGCACATGTATCCAAGAGTACCTTACTCTAAACATGTAATGCTTTGGCCAAAGACTTTAGTAACAATCCGACAAGAGGCCATGGGTATACATCTCCTCGCAAGGAGTGGTGAATCCTTTATAGGCTATTCAAACACCTTCGATCACTTCGACTTATACCCAATCATCCCGGGTCCACATCTCCTCAGAGATGCTTGCTTAAGATGTCAAAGCATAAGTCTTCATGACCAAGATGACTTGAATACTGCAAGTCAAAGGAACATCGCACTTAAGTTGCAGTAAGAACTTCATTGACATATCCATATATGCAGAGAAACATATGAAGTTTTACAACTGGTCACTCCAATGAACTAGTTACCATAACTAGCATCCAGGATTAACTCCGGACATCACAATGTCTCCAGTCAGTGAGAATCAGTTGCTTGGATACACCAAGGAGTATATCTCGTTCTAGTCTCGACAGAATTGATGGTGTCCAAATCCATTAATTCATTGACTAGGGATAATTCTGATACATCACAATTACACATATAGAGATACTCACTAGTTGTGATCCAATCACAAATTCTCTCATGCTGTGAATCGTATCGTGGACATTCAGTAAATGAGTTTAAGATCTAATCAAATACATGAAAACATGTATACTCAAATAGTGAATCTTCATTTATCATATAAATGGTTCAAACATAAGGCGATTGCCTTAGGACATCTCTCATATATTACTAACACAGTCTTAGCCACTTGGCCAAGTCCACCTCATCCTCTCATGGAGTTCCCCACTGAAGCTCTCTTCCCTCGGGCTACGTCCCTCGGATGTACCAAGCGCACGACTTCGCAATGCCATCCTTCGCGTATCTTGCCCTTAAAGTCTGCTTCTCTAGGGCCTCACTCCATTCGCTCCCCATCCGACGGTCCCTCGGATGCACCAAGTGCACAGCTTCGCAATGCCATCCTTCACCGACTCAAGGACCCCAAGCCTAGTGAACTTGCCAAGTCCTCAAGACTTCCCACACCAAGCCTCATGCTTGGATTTTCCATGTCAAGCCCTATGCTTGGACTTTCACCGCCAAGGCTACACCCTTGGACTTACGTGGCCAACCCATGTTGGACTTTCCCAACACCAAGCCTCATGCTTGGACTTTTCACCACCAAGGCTACACACTTGGATTTACGTGGCCAATCCATGTTGGACTTTCCATGATAATCCCATGTCATACATTTTGTCTAACATAAAAATATATTTCGATTCAAACTCGAGTCCGATCAATCATGACCTAGGTTGATTGCACCAACAATCTCCCCCTTTTTTGATGTTTGACAAAACCTCAAACTCAAGTCTACCAATTATCCCCAATTGGCAATTCTCACATCCCAATGAGAATTCCAACTAACCCCAATTGGTAACTTCTCTCCCTTTTTGACATACATCAAAATGGTCCTCCCCAAGGGTATGAATGTCTCATATCCCAATGAGATCTTACAATCTCTCCCTTGGAGGAAAACACATGCCTTCAATCTTTCTAGTGATAAGTCTCATATCACTTAAGAGACGCAATCTCCCAATTTTCCTCCCATGAGGAAAAATACACATTCATCTTCCCATGATGGATACCTCCCACTAAAGGCTTGCTCCCCCTTGACCATTGCACCAACAATGTCCTTGGAGAGTCCCTAAGCCAATAGGAATGCTAAACAATCAAAATTAAGGCACAAGTTCTACACTGAACTTCCATACACCTTAAAATTGATATTCACCCTAAACACTTCTCCTAATCCATATCCAATGGATTTCCACCCTTTCTAATACTCTCCAAAGCATGTCCTAAGGTTAGGAGTAGTTAGGGAACCAAAACATAGCTGAACATGGGCCTAACGACCATTGTTTACTCGAAATCAGCCTGGGCAGTCGACTCCTTTGGCTATCAGTCGACTACCACCCTCATCAGTCGACTGCCATCCATGGCAGTCGACTGATATCTGCAGAATGTAAATTTCAGTTATCAGACTTGAATTTTCAAAAATCATAAGTAAATATATATACATTGAAAAATCATGAAAATTTGTATGTATATTACTTATTACAAACATTATGGGTGAAAAATATTTGAAAATTATTTTACCCACAAAATAGTGAGATTGATATAAAGTTCAAAAGTTGAGAAAAGCTTCAATATTGATCCCTCTTTGTATCACCTCATTCAATGGTGATTGCTATCAAAAGATAGACTTCACCAAGGTTTTTCAAAATGATTTTGAAATGTTTTTAAAACCTTTAATTCCATTTTTCTAAACATCTCACTTGTATCTAAATGTGTAAAACACATACAAGTCAAGTATTCTAGTGAGATGTGAGTTTTGGTTAATTAGGGTCTCATGCATTTTTCTAGGGAACACTATTTGATTCCCTTATGCATAGGACTTCAAATCATGCCATAGTCCTTAAATCCATTTTATTTATCCATGAATGATGATTATGACATAATAATAACAAGAATAAGAGCATGTGCCAAAATCATGATGTCATGGAATGTGATATATAATTAAGCATACATGACATATAAAAATAACCCTAAATATGATCATGACATTTTCAATGATAAAAGTAAATATGATGTCATGTCATGGCATATGGCAAGTAAATCATGGCAAGTAAGAGATAAACGTATAAATACCTTGATTTTAGTATTAATTGTCATTTGATATAATTAAATCTATTTTGCTATAATACACCCCATTTCCTTAGTGTGCCAAAAACCTAAAATGACACACCATGACCTCTAAACCTAAAGTGCCAATTTTATTCAATTTTCAACTTCTCAAAACACATTGGCACATCCTAAAGTATCAACTCTATCATGGCTAGGTTAACTACCCATCCACTTAAGGTTGACATACCCTAACCCATCTAGCGTGAATCGATCACGCTTCTAGGAACCCAATATCTATTAGAGCTCCTTGGGTTAACTAGGCATTCACTCGGGATAACTTCCCTAGATACCTTCCTAATGACCCTTTTTGGCTTTGAAGCCTTAGTCAATTGGGTCTTTCCTAAGTTAAACCTAGGAGTAACTCCCCCTTTGACCTTCTTAGTGGCTACTTTAGTTTTTCTTGAATTTTTAGCCACTAAACAAACACCATTGTTAATCTTAGGGATGACTTCCCTATTAACCTTGGTTTTCTTATACCTAGATGTTGTTTCATAATCAAATGGAACATTGTGGTAGGACTTAGGTTTGTGACCCAAACCATTCTTGCCCTTAGACATTTCTTGCCTTCTAGGTCTTAGATTTTGAACATTTGACCCTTTAATTGAATTTGTAATTCTTGCTAGGGTCTTCTCAAGTTTCTCAAGCCTTGACCTCAAGGCTTGGTTCTCTACCTCTAATCTTCCCAATTTTTATTTTTCATTCTTTCTTTGGGAAAGACTCTTCCTAGGCATATACCTAGATTTCTTGGGGTTAATGCTCAAAATTTTTTTTTATTCTCCTAATGGACTCCCTAGGTAGAATTTGTCTAGAGTTATGGTGTCTAGGTTTGTTCTTAGGTAAATTTACATGCTTGGCACCTAAACAAAAGTATTTATTCCTACTAGCATGCTTTTCATTAATAATACCAAGTGCATTAAAGTAATTTCTAGCATGCTTGTTATCCTTAGAAATTGAAGGTGCATTAAATTTTACCTTAGGGTTTGCTTTAAAAGCTCCCCCTACTTGTGTAGCTCCTTCTTGCCCCTTCTTCCTCCCCCTAGGGCATTGGCTTCTATAATGTCTCCTTTAGTTGCATTTGAAGCACACAATGTGCTCTTTGCTTTGCCTAGTGGGGACTCCGGCATTCTTTGCTTTTCTTAAACTTTTGGTGCCGGTGGAGTCTTCTTAATCTTTTTCGGATACTTGCTCTTATAGTGTCCATATTCCCTACACTCAAAACACATTATATGATTTTTATTTATAATCACAATACTTGAGTTACCTAGGGAATTTTCTCTTCTCCAAGATGTAGATGCTTCTTCTCCTTCTTGTTTCGGGATGGAAGACATCTTCCGCTCAACATTCTTGTAACTTGGGTAGCAATGATGTGTTGCTAGATACAACTCATTGCTTATGTTCCTAAATCGGTTTAGGGACATTGCCAATGTTACAAGAACCTATAGGGTCACACACAAAGGCCAATTAGATGGAGATTAGGTTCATATGATGAACCATGAGGATTAGGTTCATGGGATGTACCAAATTGGATTAAGAGTAATCCTAATTAGACTAATTGAGTTGGACTCAATTTGATTCAAGTGTTGAATGAGTCTAATTTAGATTTGATTCATCAAATCAATTTAAATTAATGAATAGAGATTCATTAAATTAAAATTGACTTGAGTCAAATGGTTGGATTTGATCAACCATGGGAGATAAGAGGTAAAGTTTGACTTGACTTGAGAGGAAAGATGAAAGGTCAAGTTTGACTTGACCAAATGCCATGTCATGATGATGACTTGGCATGGCCGGCCAATGATGATGCTCCACATCATCATTGACTTATCATGTGGTGCCACCTCATGAGGGAGACCAAGAGCCATTGGCTCTTGGAATTACATGCATGCATGTAATCCCCCAAGGTTAAAGTGGTCGGCCACTTCTTGATGAGGAGTGATTTGATTTTGGGTAACTCCATCATCTTCTTCCTTGGCTCTCTTCCTCTCTTGCTCTCCCAATCCTCCATTGCCGAGACCTTCAAGGAGTGCTAGCACACTCAAGATTGTCTTTTCTCCACCTATTGCTTGTGTGGATACCAATAGAGGAGTGTGCACTTGACACTCTCGAGTTCCGGCAATCCATTTGGATGAGCGGGATAAGCGAAGGGAATCACTTCAAGGGTAACTTCTTATCATGTAGATCTAGAGTAGATCTAATGGTATTAAACACATACATGTTAGTTTTATTTTTTACACTTCACACGGATCCGTGGCCGGGGCTTCCGAGGTTTCCGCAATGCAAAAAGCGGTTTTTGCGGCTCGGAAAATCCAACAGTGGTATCAGAGCCACGTGCAAAGCATATATGGTTTTCGTTTTTGTAGTTTCTGTATGAGATATAAAAAAAATTACAGAATTTTATGTTTCTATAAATTTCCTATTTTTATAGAATTCTTGGGTATTTTTCTCGAAGAGTCGAAGCAACGAGTGTTGGGATACTTGTAGGCTTCAACCATCGAGAAAAACTCTCCGAAACGGCGAGTTCTCGCTTTAGGTTTTTGGGACAGCGACTTAAGTCACTGTAAGATCAAAGTAGGGACCCTCGCAAAGTTTATTTTGCGAGTAGGGGCACTGCCCCTATCCCCCAAAGGGGCATTGTCCCGCGATCGCGCCCGGAAATCGCTTAGCGGGACCATTACGGAGAGGTGACTCATAAAATTGGAAAAGAAAAAGAAAAAATTATATAAATTTTCTGTAAAAATACATAATTTAGAATTATGTATAATTCTGTGATTGTTATGGCCCAAGAACCCCAATTTGATTGGACATTAATGTATTGTAATTCATAATACGGCCTGCGTGCCGCTTTTGTGGTTGTGCGTGTTGTATAGTGTATGCGACCTGCGCATCGTGCCTCTTCTTTTGAAATTCTAGTTGTAAATAGTTTTAGACTCGAATGTAACTCGAGTTTCATATTTGTAATGTACAAAATAGAGCGGTGGAAAGTCCACTTGTAGACAAAGTTACGAGAAGGGTGTCGATGATACATGGCGGTCAAAGGAAGCGCTTGGAGAAGCCGCTAGCCCTAGGTTGACCGTCCGATCTTCTCATTAGCTTGAGAAGATCGTAGTAGGGCCATGACCACATCACAGTTGATTATATATATATATATATATATATATATATATATATATATATTTTTATATATATATATATATATATATATATATATATATATATATATATATATATATATATATATATTTATTTATTTATTTATTTATTTATTTGATTTTGCTTGTATGTATGTGATGCATGCTAGTAGAATAATGCTTGTATGTATATGATGCATGCTAGGATATTTTTCTTGTATGTATATGATGCATGCTAGAATAATGCTTGTATGTATGTGATGCATGCTAATATAGGATAATAAAGGCCTTAATGTGTATATGATACACATTACGATTAGATTAGATCTTAATCGAATTAACTCGTAAATGCCTACCAGGTCCTTGATAGCCATCACTACCTCGATCATTTGTAGTTGTTGAATCTGCCAAAGCAGAGCAATGGATATTATCTTGGTAGGGTGCGGAGGGACAATCTTGGTCCCGCCTATCACGGCTTGGGTTAGAGTAAGCTCAATTAGATTGAGTGAAACCAGTTAACTCAATTGGATCGAGTACAACTATAGGCATATTCCTACCGTTGGAAAGATAGGATAAGATCGCATTTACATTAAATCTTGGGCGATTTAGCCAAAGCTAACTCAAGGTCTTTTGTAAATGTGGGTCTTGATCCTATAAACAAGAGTTGCATAGAGATGTAATCGGTAATGTGTTACCCACCGATCGTACTAAGTCTTGGGCGATTTAGCCAAAGCTAACTCAAGGCTTAGTATGATGTGGATCTTGTCCCGCAAGAATTATAGCTAGTTTGTATGAATCTAGTAATGTGGTTTGACCACATCCATAACTCGATTCTACAAAATTCCTATAATTCAGTGGGAGCATCATTTGATTAAAGGCCTAATTAAATAATAAAAGGAATATGATATTAATTCTCTGCATTGTATGTTGTATATTACTATATCGACAAACACGAACACTCTCTCTCTACGTTATGTCCTTGAGAAGGACAAGCTCAATGGAGCAAATTTCGGATCGTGATAGAACCACGAGAATCGTTCTCACGAAGAAAGGAAATGACGCCCCGAGCAGCCCATTCCGGAGGCACCTCCTGCCACTGCCTCGCGAGCAGACAAAGATGCTTACAAGAAGCATCAAGATGATGCATTAGATGTGTCATGTCTAATGCTCGCGACCATGAACTCTGAGCTTCAGAAGCAACACGAGTTCATGAATGCTTATGATATGGTTGAACATCTTCGTCAACTATATCAAGGACAAGCAAGGCATGAGAGATATGAAGTCTCTAAGGCATTGTTTGGTTCCAAAATGCAAGATGGGACTCCCGTAGGTCCATATGTACTCAAGATGATTGGGTACATAGAAAACCTACAGAGATTGGTATTCCCCCTTGACCAAGAGCTGGCCACTGACTTAATCTTGCAGTCTTTGCCGCAAAGCTACAATCAATTTGTAATGAATTACAACATGAATGAAATTGATAAGCCACTGCCTGAGATGCTCAGCATGTTGAGAACTGCTGAGCTCAACCTTAAGAAGAGAAAATCTGACGCCATTTTGATGGTGCAAAAGAAGAAAGGCAAGGGCAAGCCTAAAGGTAAGGGAAAGTCCCAAGCCAAGGGCAAAGGCAAGGAACTGAAACCCAAAGGATGGGTGGCCAAGGAAGGGGCTTACTTCCACTGCAAGGAAGCTAGACACTGGAAGCATAACTGTAAGGTATACCTGGAAGATCTTAAGAAGAAAAGAAGTGAGACTTCTACTTCAGGTATAAATGTTATAGAAGTCAATGTATCTATTTCTTCATCATGGGTATTAGATACCGGATGTGCATCTCACATTTGAACCAATGTGCAGGCACTGAGAAATAGCAGGGCATTGATAAAGGGCGAGGTAGACCTACGAGTAGGCAATGGAGCAAGGGTTGCTGCTGTTGCTGTAGGAACTTATGATCTATCTCTGCCCTCTGGGCCTATACTAGAATTAGATGAATGTTGTTATGTGCCTGCCTTAACTAAGAACATCATTTCGATTTCTTATTTGGACAAGAAAGTATTTACATTTATAATAAAGAACAAATGTTGTTCAGTTTATTTAAATGATATGTTCTATTGTAGTGCACCTCTAATGAACGGACTCTACTTTCTAGACTTAGAGAGCCCTCTATAACATAAGTAGTCAAATGAGTTGAACCAAACCTATCTCTAGCATTGTCGCTTAGGTCACATAAATGAGAGTCGCTTATCTCAGCTCCATAAGGATGGGCTGCTAGACTCATTTGATTTTGAATCATATGAGACATGCGAGTCTTGCCTTTTAGGCAAGATGACCAAGACTCCCTTTAGTGGACACAGCGAAAGAGCAACGGACTTGTTAGGACTTATATATAGTGATGTATGTGGCCCTTTCAATGTTGCAGCTAGAGGTGGTTCCAGGTACTTCATTACATTTACTGATGACTTCAGTAGATATGGTTATGTGTATCTTATGACACATAAATCAGAATCCTTTGAAAAGTTTAAAGAATTCAAGAATGAAGTACAAAACCAGTTTGGCAAGAGTATTAAGATACTTCGATCAGATCGAGGTGGTGAATACCTTAGCCATGAGTTTCGTGACTATCTAGCTGAGTGTGGGATTCTATCCCAACTCACTCCTCCTGGAACACCATAGTGGAATGGTATATTCGAAAGGAGGAATCGTACCCTATTAGATATGGTACGATCTATGATGAGTCACACAGATCTTCCTATATCCTTTTGGGGATATGCTCTAGACACAACAACCTTTACCCTTAATCGTGTACCATCCAAGGCTGTGATAAAGTCACCATATACGATATGGACAAGGAGAAATCCCAATATGTCTTTCATGAGGATTTGGGTTTGTGAGGCTTACGTTCGACGTCAAGTCTCAGACAAACTGGGACCCAAATCCTATAGGTGCTATTTTGTTGGATATCCCAAGGATACAAAGGGATATTACTTCTACATTCCCAGTCAGCACAAAGTGTTTGTAGCAAAGACTGGGGTTTTTCTAGAAAGGGATTTTGTCTCTAGAAAAACTAGTGGGAGTACGTTCGATCTTGAAGAAATTCAAGATAAGGACCATAGCATTGAGGCCTTGATGGAGGTTGAACAGGAACCACAAAGTGTTGTGGGTGATGAGATTGTTGCACAAAGAGTTGTGGAACAACCACCTGTTCATGTAGACCTACCTCTTCGCAGGTCTGATAGGGTACGTCATCAGCCTGAGAGATATTCATTTCTCTTGTCTGACCATGATGACGTTATGCTCATTGAGAATGAGCCTACCTCCTATCAAGAAGCTGTGATGAGCCCAGATTCTGAGAAATGGCTAGAAGCCATGAGATCCGAGATGGAATCCATGTACACCAACCAAGTATTGACTTTGGTTAATCCACCTGAAGGGGTTAAATCCATTGGGTGTAAATGGGTCTTTAGGAGAAAGGCTGACATGGATGGACTTATGCATACCTATAAGGGTCGATTGGTGGCTAAAGGTTTCAAGCAAATTCATAGTATTGACTATGATGAAACCTTTTCTCCAGTGGCGATGTTTAAGTCCATTCGGATCTTGCTTGCTATTGTAGCATACCACGATTATGAGATCTGGCAGATGGATGTCAAAACTGCATTTCTGAATGGAAACTTACTCGAGGATGTGTACATGACACAACCTGAGGGTTTTGTAGATCCACAGCATACTGGGAAAGTATGCAAGCTACAAAGGTCCATTTATGGGCTAAAGCAAGCTTCTTGGAGCTGGAATCTTCGATTTGATGATGCGATCAAACAGTTTGGTTTCATCAAGAATGAAGATGAACCCTGTGTCTACAAAAGGGTTAATGGGAATACAGTTGTCTTCCTTGTATTGTATGTGGATGACATACTACTCATTGGGAATGACATCCCTTCGCTACAGTCTATGAAGATTTGGCTGGGGACGTGCTTCTCAATGAAGGACTTAGGTGAAGCAGCCTGTATTCTAGGCATCAAGATATATAGAGATAGATCTAAGAGATTGCTTGGCCTAAGTCAGAGTACATACATTGACACGGTATTACTACGGTTTGCCATGCAGAATTCCAAGAAGGGACTTCTACCGATGTCACATGGTGTGAGTCTTTCGAAGACTCAAAGTCCCTCTTCTAAAGAGGAGAGAGACCGTATGGATAAGATCCCTTACGCATCTGCTATAGGATCTATCATGTACGCCATGTTGTGTACTCGTCCTGATATCTCGTATGCTTTGAGCATGACGAGTAGATACCAGTCAGATCCAGGTGAGTGTCATTGAATAGCAGTCAAGAATATTCTTAAGTACTTGAGAAGGACTAAAGAATATTTCTTGATATTTTGAGGTGATGAGGAGCTAGATATAAAGGGTTACGAAAATGCTAGCTTCCAAACTGACCAGGATGATTATAGATCGCAGTCAGGGTTCGTGTTTTGCTTGAATGGTGGCGCTGTGAGCTAGAAGAGTTCGAAGCGGGACACAGTTGCTGATTCTACAATAGAAGCCGAGTATATTGTTGCATCTGAGGCAGCAAAGGAGGCAGTTTGGATTGCAAGTTCATTACTGAGCTTGGGGTAGTTCCTAGCATAGCAGATCCCATAGAGCTCTATTGTGACAACAATGGAGCGATTGCACAGGCTAAGGAACCTCGCTCACACCAGCGGACCAAACACATACTACGGCACTTCCATCTCATTCGAGAGATTATCGATAGAGGAGATGTGAAGATTTGCAGAGTACCCACAGAGGCTAACATCGCAGATCCCTTGACCAAGGCTTTGGCACAGAAAAAGCATGATGGTCACACTAGGTCATTAGGTATTAGATACTACGGTGATTGGCACTAGTGCTAGTGGGAGATTATTAGTGAAAGCCCTAGAGCCAATCATGTGATGATTGTTGTATGGACTTTATTGTATCATATTCCTATTTATAAAGGCATGGTTATTATATTTACTTGTATTAGTGCCAAATAACTAAATATAATAATGTCCTTGAGTAGTAGGTTCTTATCTATATCAATCGATTGGTTGAATCGATAATGAGATGATATAGAGACCACTACTCTTAATCATTCCTAGTCAAGTATTAACATTCAAGGACAATGTTAATACGTAGAGACTAGCATGTAGGTCAACTCGATGACTTGATCTCACAAGTCATGGATATGAGATATCAAGTTGACACATGAGTATACATTAGAGAATGTATACTGAATGACCCACCATGAGAAAGTATTGTGGATCGTTATATGAGTGTCATATACTTTCTCATGTGGCTATTAGTATGATTAATAGTCCTTAAACCTGAAGTCACCATGGTTCCCTACATAAGTAGTTGCATACTTTGGCTTCGTCAAATGTCACCCGTAAATGGGTGGACTATAAAGGCGATTACTGGGTATGTAACAAATTATGCGGAGGGATGTGAGTGATGTAGATGAGATCTATCCCTCCTATATGACGGGGGTGACATCGATATTCTTGATGAGTGAGACCACGAAGTGCATGGTCATGCCCAAATGAGTCAATATGAGATATTGAACTCATTTGATTAGAGTGAGTCTACTTGGAGTTCAAGATATAGATTGTACCGAGGATGACACGGTCTATGCCTCGATTGGTCAATCTAGATGTCAAGGATAGAGGGACATTGTCACATATTGTGAGAGTCACAATTAGTAGTCACAAAGGTGATGTTGGAGCTCAACATTCTTGTAACTTGGGTAGCAATGATGTGTTGCTAGATACCGCTCATTGCTTATGTTCCTAAATCGGTTTAGGTACATTGCCAACGTTACAAGAACCTATAGGGTCACACACAAAGGGCAATTAGATGGAGATTAGGTTCATATGATGAACCATGAGGATTAGGTTCATGGGATGAACCAAATTGGATTAAGAGTAATCCTAATTAGACTAATTGAGTTGGACTCAATTTGATTCAAGTGTTGAATGAGTCTAATTTAGATTTGATTCATCAAATCAATTTAAATTAATGAATAGAGATTCATTAAATTAAAATTGACTTGAGTCAAATGGTTGGATTTGATCAACCATGGGAGATAAGAGGTAAAGTTTGACTTGACTTGAGAGGGAAGATGAAAGGTCAAGTTTGACTTGACCAAATGCCATGTCATGATGATGACTTAGCATGGCCAGCCAATGATGATGCTCCACATCATCATTGACTTATCATGTGGTGCCACCTCATGAGGGAGACCAAGAGCCATTGGCTCTTGGAGTTACATGCATGCATGTAACCCCCCCAAGGTTAAAGTGGTCGGCCACTTCTTGATGAGGAGTGATTTGATTTTGGGTAACTCCATCATCTTCTTCCTTGGATCTCTTCCTCTCTTGCTCTCCCAATCCTCCTTTGCCGAGACCTTCAAGAAGTGCTAGCACACTCAAGATTGTCTTTTCTCCACCTATTGCTTGTGTGGATACCAATAGAGGAGTGTGCCCTTGACACTCTCGAGTTTCGATAATCCATTTGGACGAGCGGGATAAGCGAAGGTTATCGCTTCAAGGGTAACTTCTTATCATGTAGATCTAGAGTAGATCTAATGGTATTAAACACATACATGTTAGTTTTATTTTTTATACTTTGCACGAATCCGTGGCCGGGGCTTCCGAGGTTTTCGCAACGCAAAAAGCGGTTTTTGCGGCTCAGAAAAATCCAACAAGTTCAACATGGGTTGGCAAAGGAAGTCCAAGGGTTGATATTGGCGGCGTAAAGTCCAAGCGAGAGTCTTGGTAGCATAAGTCCAATGGCTGACAGCGTAAAGTCCAAGCGTGGGTCTTGGTAGAGTAAGCCCAAATGTGTCTTGGCGGTATAGACCTGCTTAGCATGACAATTGTCGATGGAAGCACCTTAAGGCTAGCGTATGGATGAATAAGTCATGGATGACTTGGATGGATCCGATAGGCGGGAGGCTGACGGAGGTGGCTAGAAGGCTTAGGTCTAGGCTGAGGGCATCATACTTGGGGTTAAACCTCATGGTTGAGGTGTAGCAGTCGACTGGGGTTATGGACCAGTCGACTGGTCAAGTGTTTTGACACTTGACAGTCAAGTCGACTTGTAGCAGTCGATTGGGATTATGATCAGTCGACTGCCTGAGTCGACTAGAGTTTGACTGTGACAAAAAACCTTGCGATCGTTGCCGGCAAGCGATCACAAAGATTGGGCCTAATCGATGGTTTGAGCGATACCGATCGCCATGGAGGGCGATCGATTGCGATCGATCGGGAAGTCAATCGATGGGTAATTCGATCATTGCCGGTGTTTTGTTGGCTTTGATGCCGACCTGGATTAAGTCGTTGTGAGACAACGACACTGTTGGCAGTTGACTAGGGCCTTATGACAGTAGACTGTCAAGCGCAAAATCAACCCAATGCAGGTTATAAAAGAGCAACTCATGGAGGATTTTGCTATGGTTCTTTGAATGGTTCTTTGAAAAGATTTGGAGGGTATTAGCTGCTGTAATCCAGACCTTCAAGGCTACTCTCAAGCAACCAAAAACAAGCATTCAAGTTCAAATTTTGTAAAGTTCTCTTTACTTTTATTTGTGTAGTTTACTTGTATTTGCTTATATTTCTTTCTTATTATAGTAAGAATCCTTGTACGATATTTCTTCGCCTCCAACTTGTTGTCGAGGAGTATTATTGATTAGTGGTGGTGTTTGCATCACTAGGGCTTATTCGAGCTCAATCCGTGGAGTAGGAACCCTAAGGTTCCAAACCACGTTATATTCTTGTGTTATGTTTGTGTTTGTCGCATTTTTGTATTGCATTATTATTTCCGCTACGCATAACAAGCTTTGTAGACAAACATGAATGAATTCCGTCAAGCGACAAACATGCGTCATTCACCCCCTCCCCCTCTAGAGCTGATCGACATTTGATAACTACCACTTTGTTGTATTATTTCGGTCCTTACTATCATCGTTTTAATCCTCTCGTGTGTCTAATTGTTGATTATTTACATGTTTTATGAGTTGGATCGTCTTTTGGACCTAATTATAAATTCTCCTATATTTTGGATTTATATGCAAAATTTGTCTTTAATTGTAGGAGATCGAGATGTGCCACTGGACTAGACTCAAGTTGGATCAAATATGGCTTCATCTAGGACTAGAAGGATCATTCCAAACTGGATTAATCTGGGTCTTTCATCGTGATCAAAGGCAAATCGATCAAGGGATTATATCTGAGCAATATGGACCGTTCGATGAAAGCAGTTGATTCTGAGCCATCTATCCAGATCTGGAGAGATCCAGTCTATACATTTCGATTTGGAAATCTGAGCCCTTCCTCCAGATTCGACCGATTGTAATTATCCCTTCAGATGGATCAGATCCATCCATTCAAAATCGGAGGAATCACAGCCGTTGGATCACAACCTTCTTAATGGATTAATCAACTTAATCAAGCACTAGCTTCAATTGGATGGCTGAGATCGGTGGGAGAAATGATCGGACGGCTCAGAAAAATCCTTTAATCATCCTTCTTCACGCACAAAAAAAGCGACCGCAGTTTTCTTCTTCTTCCCAAAAATCGCGCAGCCTCCCCTCCAATCGCATGCCATCGGCGGCTCTTCTCCACGCCACCCGCCGAAGAACCGCCGGTCGTCCCCTTCCTCCACCAAGGCTGGTGGTGGCATTTCCAATTTCCTATTCCCTCATCTTCTCTGAGCAGCTTTTTCCCCTTTTTCAGGTGCAGCGGTGACGGCTTCTTCCATAGCGATTCCGGCGGCGATTTTCCGACAACTCTAGTGGCGTCCCCTTCATCTCCATCCATCCGAAGATCCTTCCCTTGGTCGGTGGAGTCAAGTTCTGAAGTTGGGCAGATGGTGGCTTTGCCGAGCAGAGGGGTTTTTGTCCATCTTCACCGGCGTTCTTTTGACGCCTGGCAACCGGAGCTGAGCTACCCCAGCTGGACATGGTCGCAGAAGGCTGAGGGTGACCTTCTACTTCCATGGTAGCGACAGCATGTATTTCCAGATTCTGACAGCCCTTTAATTCCTAAATTCCAATGGTAGAACCCTATTTCCAGCATCAGTGAAGACTTGTAGACGATCACAGATTCGGTCCCTTCTACTGCCGTGGTAGCGGTAGTCTCGAAGTCCATTACTGGAGCAGTGATCCGTTCTACCAATTCCAACTTTCGTCGGAGGGTTATTCTGACGAGAGATCAATGCCACTAAAGTCGTAGGAGTTGTCCAAATCTGTCGTGGGTAACCGGAGAGGGTGGTTCCTTTCCGGGAGTTGTGGACGAGAGTTGGTTAATTTTTAGTTTATGGTTCATGTTGTGTTTGCATTTGTATTTGCACTTGTGTTTTCCTTCGTATTTGCACTTGTGTTTTCATTTGTGTTGTCAGTGGTGTTATTACATTGTGTTTGCATTAGTGTTTTCAATTGTGTTTTCGCTAGTGTTTTTAATATGTGCTTTCACCAGTGGCCTTGAATTGTGTTTTTACTAGTGTTCGTAATCTGTGTTTTCACTAGTGTTTTTAACTTGTGTTTTAATCTGTGGTTTACCTCGTATTTTATTCTGTATTCTAACTTGTGTTTTAACTCGAGTTGTAGTTAGAGTTTTATTTGTGTTATGCTTTAGTTGTTAGGTTAGTTTCATTTACATTCGACCAGTGTACTGTATAGTGACAGTGCGGTACCTGGTTGAATTACTTACTTTCCTTGCATTTAGTTTAGTTTTTCAGTGACTATTTGATCACTGTACCGTATAGTGATAGTGTGGTGCTTGGTTGAATTGTTCACCTTTGTTTCTTGACCACTGTGCCGTATAGTGACAGTGCGGTTCTTGATTGAATTATTTTATGTTTGTTAGTTAGTTTTTTAGTGATTGGTTGACCACTGTGTCGTATAGTGACAGTGCGGTGCTTGGTTGAATTGTTCACATTTCTTTGATCATTGTACCGTATAGTGACAGTGCGGTGCGTGATTACTTACTTTTGCGCATTAGGATAGTTACTTGTTAATTGTTATTTAGTAGTTAGATTTACATCCTACAGATTTAATTTCCATGTCTGTTTTCCAGAATTGTTTGGCCATTGCATCGTATAGTGACAGTGTGGTGCAAGGTTGAATCGTTCTTGCATTAGGTTAGCTTTGAATATTTGTTTTGATAAATCGTAAAAAACCCCAATGTTTACTTTTGTTTAAAAACAAATATCCAACCATTAGGTTCGTTGGGAGACGATCTGAGTCAGTCCTATACTGCATTAGTGTAGTTAGGGGGTTCGGTAAATAATTTTGTAACGGTACCACGACACACAATTTACCATCTATCAAAATTTTAGCGTCGTTGTCGGGGAATTTAATGGCGTTCGTTTGTCTTTAAACTGTAGTTTGTTTGTTTGTTTTCTTTTTCTTTTTTTATTAGGGTCTTTCTTATCATTTCTATTTGTTTCTCATTGTATTTGTTTGTGTGGATGACTAGGTCTTCAGGCGGTATTCTACTTGAGTTTTATGCAGCAGTTTTTCTCTTCCCTCAGAGGCCCAGCCTACGAAGAGGGTTGTTGAAGAAAAGGCTAGGGAATTCCAGGAGCTAGTAAATTCCCAAGTATGCTGAGGTTTTGTTTCACGAGAAGTTGTACTCTTTCTATGGAGGTAGGAGATATTGTAGTTCGGTTTAGTAATTTGGACGCTATGAAGCAACCAATGGAAGATCATTCTATTCTTAGCGTGGATATAGCTGATGAGCTGAACTACATGAACTTTATTTCTTAGTCTGTTTTATTTTCATTTGGATATCTCTGCACCTTCTATATTTTGTTGTGATTTTATTAATTCTGATGTTGATAATGATTTGTTGTTTGGACCTATTTGTGGGCCCTCTTTATTGTAGACAGGGATATGGAATGTGTAGGGACTTGCACACTTCAGGTGATGCCCCAAGGATCACTTCCATCAGATGTTTGTGAGAAATGTCATTTCATGGTCGAGCATGGGATAGTCTAAGGTTATATTATCTCTATGTATGGTATTGAAGTAGATTTTGCTAAAATTCATGTTATATCTTCTTTATCTTACCCCGCTTCTGTGTGGGAAGTTCGTGCTTTTCTTGGTAATGTAGGTTTCTATAGACTTTTTATTAGAGACTTCAGTAAGATTGCCCTGCCCTTGACCAACTTGTTACAGAAGGAGGTGGTATTTCAGCTTGTCCAGGATTGTGATGGAGATCGAGCCCACCCCCATAGCAGATTCTTTTCCAAATGAGCAATTTTTTTTCACCTGTAGAGTAAGACACCATGGTATGCAGATCTTGCTATTTATTTAGTTGTCGTGTTGTACCTTCACATTTTACTTATGCACAAGTCCAAAAATTGAAAAGTGATGCTAAGTATTATGTATGGGATGATCTTTATCTTTGAAAATTTTGTAGTGATCAGATCATTAGACGATGTAGACTTGATTATGAGTTTCATTCCATACTTACTTATTTTTTGTTATTCTCTGGCTTGTGGGGGGCATTTTGGACCCCGAAAGGCTGCTAAGAAAGTTTTAGAGTGTGGTTTGTATTGGCCCACCCTATTTCATGATGCCTCTGAATTCTACAAGTCTTGTTAGCGATGTCAATGAACAGGGAATATAGGACGTAGAAATGAAATGGCTCAATAATCCTTGTTATTCTGTGAGATTTTCGATGTTTGGGGTATTGAGTTTATGGGTCTGTGTCCTGTATCTTTTGAATTTTCATATATTCTTTTGGCATATGATTATGTTTCTAAATGGGTGGAGGTCATCCCCACCAGGACTGATGATTCTCTAGTTGTTGTGGATTTTGTTAGGTCTCACATATTTTATAGATTTGGAGTACCCAGGGTGATCATTAGTGATCAAGGGTCTCACTTTCGTAATAGACGCAGGCCATTTTAAGCAAAGAGATCAAGTCTATTCTGGAGAATACGGTGGGGCCAGACATGATTATGCTTCTTCTCCTACATGAAAGGGAAGTGTTTTCTTTTATTTACTGCATTTATTTTCGTCCTTTCATGTTCGGAATAATTTGTATGGGTTGATTGCTTATTTGCCTATTTACCTAGGTTTGTTTGTCTGTTGTTGAGTCAAATAATATTCCCTATGCGTGCCTTAGTATCATTTCAGAGGTGGTAAAAATTAGTTAAGTTTGATCATCAAATGGTGGATTTTTGTGTATGATAAGAGACTTCACTTGCATGCAGTCACTTGTTATGATGGTGAACTTTTTATTGATAGACTAAGCTTGATGTTTGATTCACCTAGTGAGGTTATAAGCCATTCTTATCATCTACCCACTTTGTGTGATAACACATGTGATTCTTGTTGCTCTAGAACTTGCTTTGAGTCTTTTCAAAACTACAGTAACATTTACTTGCATGAATATGATGAAGGATTTCATTCTTGGATTCTTTTTCTGACTTGGTTTGATTGTCTAATCCACTTGATACTTCCATCTTCCATGTCTTACTTGTCTTCTCTTTTCATTTGCTATCCATTGTCTTTGTATCCTTGTGGATTATCTTTTTCATATCTATTATTTTCCATATTGGAGGAATAGTATGATGGGTTGTATTGTCCAAGACGGATAAAATTTTTAAGTGTGGGGGAGGAGCTATATTATTTTTGTTGAAAACATGATATGGAAGGTATAGTTTTCAGAGGTCATTGGTCCTGAGATGTATTTGTCTGAGATTAGTACTTGAGTTTCTGCACACAAAAAAAAAGAAAAAAAAATGGCACCATTGATGTTTCTTTTGTAAAAAGAGAGAGAGAGAGAGAGAGAGAGAGAGAGAGAGAGAGAGAGAGAAATGTGCAATTGTAATGCAGGCAAATGGAATTGCAATGTGTTGGATAGAGCCATTTGATCTTGTATCCAATTATAAAGTTTTCAATTGTCCTAGTCTCATCCCATATTGCTGGTTACTGAGCATTTCACATAGCAACTCATCAAGTTTATTTATCCAATTCTTCTCTTGTTCCCTATTCATTTGTACCTTTGTCTTGTACTACTCTTTGCATACTTTATCTGCAGTCTACTTTTGATCTTGTTTCGATTCTTGATAAATCCTTTTGATTCATGTATGAGATGTATTGATAGCAGTAGAGAAGTAGATGATAAGCAAGCATATGGTAGTATAGGATTACATGTTGTTTTGAGGGTACCCCACTCCTACGATCATCATGTGAGCATTAGTGCAATTATCCATTTTGGAAGGTTTTGTATCAGGCTTAGTCTATTTGATTTGCCTGTAAATCATCATACATGTTGACTATTGTAGGAGTCGGATCTTTTGACAACCTAGGATCCAGATCGATTCGGTGATCCTAAGTAACTTATTTTTCCTGTCTCTGAATTATTGATCTGGGTATTGTTTGGGGAATGAGTGAGTGAGTCAGTGTTTCTTTATTTTTATTATTGCTCGGGATGTGCAAGAATAAGTGTGGGGGAGTTGATAACTGCCACTTTGTTGTATTATTTCGGTCCTTAATATCATCGTTTTAATCCTCTCGTGTGTTTAATTGTTGATTATTTACATGTTTTATGAGTTGGATCATCTTTTGGACCTAATTGTAAATTCTCCTATATTTTGGATTTATATGCAAAATTTGTCTTTAATTGTAGGAGATCGAGATGGGCTACTGGACTAGACTCAAGTTAGATCAAATATAGCTTCATCTAGGACTAGAAGGATCATTCCAAACTGGATTAATCTGGGTCTTTCATCGTGATCAAAGGCAAATCGATCAAGGGATTATATCTGAGCATTATGGACCGTTCGATGAAAGCAGTTGATTCTGAGCCATCTATCCAAATCTGGAGATATCCAGTCTATACATTTCGATCTGGACATCTGAGCCCTTCCTCCAGATTCGACCGATCGTAATTATCTCTTTAGATGGATCAGATCCATCCATTCAAAATCGGAGGAATCACAGCCTTCTTAATGGATTAATCAACTTAATCAAGCCCTAGCTTCAATTGGATGGCTGAGATCAGTGGGCGAAATGATCGGACGGCTCAGAAAAATCCTTTAATCATCCTTCTTCATGCATAGAAAAAGTGACTACAGTTTTCTTCTTCTTCCCAAAAATCGCGCAGCCTCCTCTCTAATCACACGCCGCTGGCGGCTCTTCTCTATGCCACCCGCCGAAGCACCATTGGTCGTCCCCTTCCTCCACCAAGGCCGGCGGTGGCATTTCCTATTTCCTATTCCCTCATCTTCTCCAAGCAGTTTTTCCCCTTTTTCATGCGCGGCGACGATGGCCTCTTCCACAGTGATTCTGATGGCGGTTTTCCAGCAACACTAGCGGCGTCCCCTTCATCTCCATCCATCTGAAGATCCTTCCCTTGGTCGGCGGAGTCAAGTTTTGAAGTTGGGCAGACGGTGGCTTTGCCGAGCAGAGGGGTTTTCGTCCATCTTCACTGGCGTTCTTTTGACATCTAGCAACCGAAGCTGAGCTACCCCAGTTGGACGTGGTCGCAGAAGGCTGGGGGTGACCTTCTACTATCGTGGTAGCGGCAGCATGTTTTTCCAGATTTCGGCAACCCTTCAATTCCTAAATTCCGATGACAGGACCCTATTTCCAGCATCGGTGAAGACTTGTAGACGATCACAGATTCGGTCCCTTCTACTGCCGTGGTAGTGGCAGTCTCGAAGTCCATCACCGGAGCAGTGATCTATTCCACCAATTCCAATTTTCATCGGAGGGTTATTCTGACAAGAGATCCATGCCATTGAATTCGTAGGAGCTGTCCAAATCTGTCGTGGGTAACCGGAGAGAGTGGTTCCTTTCCGGGAGTTATAGATGAGAGTTGGTTAATTTTTAGTTTATGGTTCATGTTGTGTTTGCATTTGTATTTGCACTTGTGTTTTCCTTCGTATTTGCACTTGTGTTTTCATTTGTGCTGTCAGTGGTGTTATTACATTGTGTTTGCATTAGTGTTTTCAATTGTGTTTTCGCTAGTGTTTTTAATATGTGCTTTCACCAGTGACCTTAAATTGTGTTTTTACTAGTGTTCGTAATCTGTGTTTTCACTAGTGTTTTAAACTTGTGTTTTAATCTGCGATTTACCTCGTATTTTATTCTGTATTCTAACTTGTGTTTTAACTCGAGTCGTAGTTATAGTTTTATTTGTGTTATGCTTTAGTTGTTAGGTTAGTTTCATTTACATTCGACTAGTGTACTGTATAGTGACAGTGCGGTGCCTGGTTGAATTGCTTACTTTCCTTGCATTTAGTTTAGTTTTTCAGTGACTGTTTGATCATTGTACCGTATAGTGACAGTGCGGTGCTTGGTTGAATTGTTCACCTTTGTTTCTTGACCACTTTGCCGTATAGTGACAGTGCGGTGCTTGGTTGAATTATTTTATGTCTGTTAGTTAGTTTTTTAGTGACTGTTTGATCACTGTGTCATATAGTGACAGTGGGGTACTTGGTTAAATTGTTCACATTTCTTTGATCATTGTACCGTATAGTGACAGTGCGGTGCGTGATTATTTACTTTTGCGCATTAGGATAGTTACTTGTTAATTGTTATTTGATAGTTAGATTTACTTCCTGCAGTTTTAATTTCCATGTATGTTTACCAGAATTGTTTGGCCATTGCATCGTATAGTTACAGTGCGGTGCAAGGTTGAATCGTTCTTGCATTAGGTTAGCTTTGAATAATTGTTTTTATAAATCGTAAAAAACCCCATTGTTTACTTCTGTTTAAAAACAAACGTACAACCATTAGGTTCATTTGGAGACGATCCGAGTGTGTCCTATACTGCATTAGTGTAGTTAGGGGGTTCGGTAAATAATTTTGTAATGGTACCATGTGAAGGAAGTATCGCTTCGGAGGCTCATTGGCTCCCCTGTTCCCGGATTAAAATTTTCATTAATGAACGAACTAATCCGGATGGGATGAGTTTCCTTAGCACAACCTATTCGTCGTCGTGCTAACAACTTGAGTGGTCGCTTGAACAAACTAGTTATTCAAGCAACACAACTCTTCTAGTTGATTAGCCGCGGAAGAGACGACGGACGGATCGCCGGTTTTTGTGTTTGTCTTCGGGGTCCATGATTATACAAAATATATACATATGTATAATTGTATAATCAACAATTAAAAGAACATTCTCAGATCTGAAAATAAAGCTATAAAACTTTATACCTTACGATCTTCTACCGTATGTCCTATCCTTCTCGTGGACGACGTGTGGACGAATATTCCTCCACGAGTAAAAGCCTTCTAGATCGCGTTCTTCCCTTCCTTGTCCGCTACAAACAAAGAGAAGAACCAACAAATACCTTTCCTTTCTAGAACCGGCCACCAAGATAGAATGTTTGATGCAATCGCCGGCCAAGGAACAAGTGGATGATGCGCCGACCACCAATGGAAGGAGAACCGCCGACCACCTTGGAGAGTATGGAGGAAGATGAACGCTGGCCACCAATGGAAGGAGAACCGCCGGCCAAGGAAGAAGGGAGAGGCCTATAGGATGGGCGTGTTGGGGTTGATCTGTGAGGGGAAACTTCGCTTCCCCTTCACCTCGGTTGCTTGACCATGGTGATCCCTTCGATGTCCCCGGATTAAAAAATTTAATCCTAGACAAAAGGGATTGCCAAAGCAACCAAGTCATCGTCGTGCTATTCGTTTAGAGAGGTCACTTGAACAAACTAGTTGTTCAAGCGACCATCCTCTATCCTACGAGTAGCCGCGGAATAGACGATGTCCGGATCGCCGGTTTTTGTGTTTGTACTCGGGATCCAAGTATTATTTAGCCTATTTACAGAAATATAACATGCTTATATTTTGAAAAACAAACACAAGCAATGAATAAAAGAGATAGAAGAATAGTTATACCTCTTGGTCTTCTAATGTATGACCCTCCTCCTTTTGGACGTCGTGTGGGCGACGATCCACCAAAAGTCGAAGCTCCTAGATCGCAAAACTTCCTTCCTTGCTTTTCCCAAGCAAGAGGAAGAAGAGAAACAATGTTTTTCTCCTTCAAAAAACCAACCAACAAGGAGCACCAAATCTCCTTGCCGCCGGCCAACTAAAAGGAGAAGAAGATGATGGAAAATCACCAAGACACCAAGGGAAACCCTATATCTTGTTTCCACCACCTAAGGAGAAGAGAGGGGAGTGTTTTGGGCGCCGGCCAAGGGCTGGGAAGGGCTGGAATAGCTGCTGGATGTTGGCCACAAGACAAGGAAGAAGAAAGGAAAACTTGCCTTATTTGGTGCCACCCTTGCTTCCAAACCCTAACCCTAATTCCAATCCTATCTCAACTAGGATTGCCCTATTCTTGCCGCCCAAGCCTTGCTCCCTCTCTATGATCATCTTCACGCCAACCCCATGCCACCTTTTATAGAGTTTGGGGATAAGCCATGAATTAATCTCCTCCATTGGTTCTAGGGATTTAATCTCAACCGTCGGATCTAGAGATTTAATCTCAACCGTCGGATCTTAGAGATTTAATCTCTACCAATGGATCTTAGTGTTTTGTTTCTATCCATTGGATCTAAGCATCTTGAGGTGTTAATGGGCTACATTAGGGACCATGAGGAGGAGTTGGGTCTTGGTCACCCATGGATCAAGCCCACATAAAGTCCGATCCACTAATGATGGTCCAATCCACTAAAGGTCCATCATTGATCTACCTCACCAACCCCCATATGATAATATGGGCTCCATATATTATTTGTATATTTTCTCCCGTGTTTAAGATCTCGAATGTCCGTGATTAATTAATTTCTGACCATTAATTAATCAACATCTAACTCCATGAGTAGTACCACTCAACCTTTTCATCATGCCACCAAGTCCACTGCGCAGGTTTACATGATGAACCTTATGAGCTCCTCAAGGGACATCATCATCCTAATATATAGGACACGGTTTCCTCCTATAATCAACGGCACACCATATAAATAATATCATCTCCCAACTTACCGAGTCTATCGATTTAATCTATAAATCTCGCCCATTGGTAAATCAAAGAGATGAGTACCAAGTATATGTGCCCGTTATTATATCGGGATTAAGAGCATTTACTAAATAATATCTGAGGTCCGATTCGATTATGTAGTCAGCAATAAATCGAATCACCTCTGTGTCGGTCCTGCTCAATACACACAAAGTGCACTAGTGTGATTCTATGGTCAAGACAAACCAATACCAAATCACACTACAACCATTCCGATGGTTTGTCCAAAGTCATCTCGGTTGTGAGCCTTTACTTATACTTTACAAGGAGCCGATAACATGATCTCCCGTGTGACACCACACACCATGTTATCTACAATGTAAGGTATTAGACAATATTGCATAACCATAAAAATATGCAAACAATGATCATGTGATTCTCATTTCAAAATAAAGATGTTCATACAAAAAATAGACTTTTAAGTATACATCCCTACAGGGCGTCGACCAAGTCTTGATGGAAGGAAGTGGGCGCCGGCAACAATTGATGGAAGATGGTTGCCGCCCACTTTTTCTTCAAACCCTAGTCGCCAACCTTTGCTCCAAACCCTAATCCCAATTCAAATTGATTACTTGCCGCCCAACCCTAAGCTTTCCTTTTATAGAGTTAGGCTTAGGACTCCTTTAATCTCCACCGTCAGATCTAGGGATTTAATCTCCACCGTCGAATCTAGGGTTTTATCCCAACCGTCGGATCTAGGGTTTCATCCCAACCTTCGGATCTATGTTTTCATCCCAACCGTCGGATCTAGGGTTTCATCCCATCTGTCGGATCTAGGGTTTTATCCCAACCGTCGGATCTAGGGATTTAGTCCCAACCGTCGATTCTAGGGTTTCATCCTAACCATCGGATCTAGGGATTTAATTCCAACCGTTGGTTCTAGGGTTTCATCCTAACCATCGGATCTAGGGATTTAATCCCAACTGTTGGTTCTAGGTTTTGTTTTACATTCTTGGATCTAGACTTCACAAGGATTATATTAGGCTACGATAGGGACCATAAGGAAGAGTTGGATCTTGGCCACCCGATGGATCGGAACCACACAAACTTGATCCATCAATGATGTTCCATTCCACTAGAGGATCAACATTGAACTACCTCACCAACCCCCATAAATTAATATGGGCTCCATATATTATTTGTACATTCATCTCCCCGTGTTTAAGATATCGAATGTCCGTCAATTAATTGATTTACTGACCATCAATTAATTAACATCTAATTCCTCGAGTAGTACCACTCAACCTTATCATCATGTTGACTAAGTCAACCAGCTGGGTTTATATGATGAACCTTATGAGCTCCTCAAGGGGACATCATCAACCTAATATATAGGACACTGTTTCCTCCTATAATCAATGGCACACCATGTAAATAATATCATTTCCCAACTTACCGGGCATATTGATTTAATCCATCTAAATCTCACCCTCTTGTAAATCAAAGAAATAAATACTAAGTACATGTGCCCGTTATTATATCGGGATTAAGAGCATGTACAACATAATATCCGAGGTCCGATTCAATTATGTAGTCAGTACTAAATTGAATCACCTCTATGTGGGTCCTACTCAATACACCTAAGTGTACTAGTGTAACTTTATGTTCAAGACAAAACAATACCAAGCTACACTACAACCATGTCAATGGTTTGTCCAAAACCATCTTGGTTGTGAGCCTCTACTTATATTTTACAAGGAACTGATAACATGATCTTTTGTGCCACACCAAGCACCATGTTATCTACAATGTAAAATATTAGACAATATGCACACATATAAATATATAAAGTGTAAACAATGATCATGTGATTCTTATTTCAAAATAAAATGTTCATACAAAAAGAGCTAGGCTTTCAGTAAACATTCCAACAATCTCCCACTTATACTAAAAGACTATGCCGTCATCACACTGCCATACATCTGATCCCCATGTCCTCCACATGCCTATCAAACGCTTTCGCTGGAAGGGCCTTAGTGAATGGATCCGCCAGGTTATCCTTTGATGCAATCTTGGCGACAGCAACTTCTCCTCGCTTTACGATCTCTCGTATAAGGTGGTACTTGTGCTCTATGTGTTTACTCGCCTTATGGGCTCGTGGTTCCTTCGAGTTTGCAACTGCACCACTATTATCACAATAAATTGAGATAGTTCTGGGAAAACCAGGAATCACATCCAAGTCCATCAAGAAGTTCCTGAGCCATAGACTTACTCTTGTCCCTATCTGATTGGAAATCCGAATCCGTGTAACCCACAGGGACTAATTGATCTGTCCGGTAAACCAGCATATAATCCTTAGTCCTTCTCAGGTACTTCAATATATGCTTTACCGCAGTCCAATGTCCCTGTCCAGGATTACTCTGATATCTGTAAACCATTCCCACGGCAAAGCAGATATCCGATCTCGTACATAACATAGCATACATAAGGCTTCCTACTGCCGAAGCATAAGGAACCGCCTTCATGTCCTCTATCTCCTTTGATATTTTGGGACACATCTCTTTCGATAAAGGAACTCCATGCCTAAAAGGTAGAAAACCTTTCTTGGAGTTCTGCATGCTAAAACGAGCAAGGATAGTGTCAATGTATGAAGCTTGAGATAAGCACAACATCCTTTTCTTGCGATCCCTTATAACTTTGATCCCAAGGATGTGTCCCACTTCTCCAAAGTCCTTCATGTCAAACTGTTTGGACAACCATACCCTTACGTCTGATAACACTTTGATATTGTTGTCAACTAACAAAATGTCATCTACGTATAGTACAAGAAACACCACTATGTTTCCGTCACATCTATTGTATACATAAGGCTCATCCGGACTTTGAATAAACCCATATGACTAGATTACCTCATCAAAGCGGATGTTCCAAGATCTAGAAGCTTGCTTCAATCCATAAATGGACCGATTAAGCTTACATACAAGATGCTCTTTGCCTTTAGCAATGAATCCCTCTGGTTGCCGCATATAGATGTTATCCTCAAGACTTCCGTTAAGGAAAGCTGTCTTGACATCCATCTGCCAAATCTCATAATCCATATGAGCAGCTATAGATAAGAGAATCCGGATAGACTTAAGCATAACTACCGGCGAAAAGGTCTCCTCATAGTCGATGCCCTCTTTCTGAGTATACCCTTTCGCAACAAGCCTAGCTTTGAAGGTCTCAACCTTCCCGTCTACTCCTCTCTTTCTCTTGTAGATCCACTTGCATCCAATGGTTTTTATACCATCGGGTGGCTCTACTAGCTCCCAGACCTGATTAGAATCCATAGATTCTATCTCTGAATTCATCGTTCTTTGCCAAGATACCACATCTCTATCTTGGATTGCCTCGTCATATGTCCAGGGTTCAGGTTCATGTTCACCTGGGACTAAGTCCGAAGACTCTCCCAAAAACATGAATCTATCGGGTTGTCTAACAACCCTCCCACTACGACGAGGTGCCTCCTGTGTATGCTCTGTGACACACGGTGCAGTGACTTGTGGTGTCTCCTCTTGTATCGGTAGTACTGATGTCGGGACTTCCCCTGTCAACTCCTCAAGAACAATCCTACTCTTGGGCTTGTGGTTCATTACATAATCCTCCTCTAGAAATCTGGCATCCGTGCTAACGATCACCATCTGATCTCTAGGATTATAAAACAAACCACCTTTCGTTCCCTTAGGGTAGCCAACAAACATGCATACTTCTGTACGAGGTTCCAACTTACCAGCATCAGCCTTCAGAACATGTGCTGGACTCCCCCATATCCGAATATGTCTCAGACTAGGCTTTCGCCCAGTCCACAATTCTATAGGGGTAGAAGGTACTGATTTGGATGGAACCAAGTTCAGAGTATACATTGTCGTATCCAGTGCATACCCCCAGAATGAAACAGGTAACTCAGAATAACTCATCATCGATCTGACTATCTCCATAAGAGTCCTATTCCTTCGCTCCGCTACACCATTCTAATGGGGTGTGCCAGGTGCAAACAATTGGGATTGAATCCCAGCCTCTGATAAGTAATTCCTAAACTCTCCCAAGAGGTACTCGCCACCACGATCAGATCGTAATGTCTTGATACTTTTACCTTGACGGTTCTCCACATCAGCATTGAATTCTTTGAACCTGTCAAAGCATTTAGACTTGCGGCGCATCAAGTAAATGTATCCATACCTTGAATAATCGTCTATAAAAGAGACGAAGTATTCAAAGCCACCTCTAGCATGGATAGTCATAGTACCGCATAGATCAGAATGAACCAATTCTAACACATCTTTGGCTCTATACCCCTTGGCCTTGAAAGGCCTCTTGGTCATTTTACCTTCCAAGCAAGATTCGCAGGTTGGGAGATCCTCCACCACTAATGAACCCAAAGGTCCATCAGCTATCAACCTTTGAATTCTTCTTAGGTTAATATGACCAAGCCTTAGATGCCAAAGATATGTCTGGTTCATTTGCGAAGGTTCTTTTCTCTTATTAGACTTAGAAGATGAGTTATTCACTTCTATATGCATCGTGGGAGCTTTTGGTTCAAGAGTATACAAATTTCCAACTAATGTACCTGAACAGATAATCTCTCTATTTCTTTTTATAACAACTCTATCATTAAAAGAAACAGAATATCCATCCATAAACAATTTAGAAATCGAAATCAAATTCTTTCTAAATGTAGGTACATAAAGACAATTTCTCAAAACCAAAACTTTATTTCTATCAAACGATAAATAAACGTCTCCCACTGCAATAGCCGCTACCTTTGTAGCATTGCCCATGTAGACGGTAATTTCTCCTTCAGCTAGTCGTCGGGTTTCCTGGAACCCCTGCAAAGAATTGCAGACATGATCAGTGGCTCCCGTATCTACACACCAGGTACCGGTAGATAACACCACTAAACATGTTTCAACGACTAAGGCAGAAGATATACCTTTGTTCTGCTTTAGGAAGGGGAAGTCTTTCTTCCCATGTCTAGTCTGTCTACAAGTGAAGCACTTGCCTTTCGGCTTCTTCACTCCTTGAGATCCTCCCACCACCTTTGCTCTACCTTGTTTCTTCTTCTTCTTGCCTTTTGGATTAGAAGTAGAAACCTTCTGAGCAACCATGGTGTAACGCCCGTAAAAAGTTTCCAACAATTTTACGAGAATTTTTGGCCTTACGATAATGGGCTTTATGGGGGTTTTCCGAAAATAAAAAGGGAATGGCGAAAAATAGATGCAAGGCCTAGGAATTGAACCCCAAACCTCTATAGATAGCCAAGCCCTATAGATGCACCCACTAACCATAAGCCCAATAGGATCATATCATTAAGAGGAGAGGGGAAACTATAGATAAGGGTGATGAGGGCAAATGAAGGGGTATGGAAAAGAAAAGAGAAACTTCTCTTCCTCCCTTTATAAAGAAGAAGGAAACTCACAATTGGTCACTTCTTCCTCTCCTCTTCATCCTCACCGAAACCACCTTGCTTCCCCCTCCCCATTTGCACCCTTGGCCGAACCTCATCCAAGCAAGAAGCAAGGGCTAGGGTTGGCTCCTTAGGTCATATTTCCACTACAAGCAAGCGAAGGAAGTAAGATCCCCTCACCTACAGTATATTAGTTTTGTAGGATAAATTACATGAATGAAATATGAAGTTTGGATCTTGATATGTTTCGGCCAACTAAGTTTTGGGCTAGGATTCATGCACATGCTATTAGGGAAACCCTTTTATAGGTTGTATGCTCCAAGTAGAGATCTTTAGGTAACAAAAGTCCAAAGGTTTTAACCCCATATGTTTCGGCCACCAAGGGGTTAGGGTTAGGGTTTCATGAAGAGCTCTCCATTATGAAGTTAGGTTATGATATATGCCTACATGAATAGATTTAGGTGACAAAAGTCCAAAGATCTTAACCTTACAAGTTTCGGCCAAACCATGAAATTAGGGTTAGGGTGCATGAAAAATATTTCTAATGATACTATGATGAATCATAAGGCTTCATGAATGAATTTTAGGGGACAAACCCAAGTTTGAACCCCTCACAAGTTTCGGCCAAACCATGAAATTAGGGTTAGGGTGCATGAAAAATATTTCTAATGATACTATGATAAGTCATAAGGCTTCATGAATGAATTTTAGGGGACAAACCCAAGTTTGAACCCCTCACAAGTTTCGGCCAAACCATGAAATTAGGGTTAGGGTGCATGAAAAATATTTCTAATGATACTATGATGAATCATAAGGCTTCATGAATGAATTTTTGGGGACAAACCCAAGTTTGAACCCCTCACAAGTTTCGGCCAAACCTTGAAATTAGGGTTAGGGTGCATGAAAAATATTTCTAATGATACTATGATAAGTCATAAGGCTTCATGAATGAATTTTAGGGGACACACCCAAGCTTGAACCCCCCTCACAAGTTTCGGCCAACACATGAAATTAGGGTTAGGATTGCATGAAAAATATTTCTAATGATGTTTATGATGTAATGTGCCATGAAATATGCTTAGGGGATGAACATGTTTGTGATTGAATATGCCATGAATATGCTAAGGAAATATGCTTCATGTTTATGATGTAATGTGTCATGAAATATGCTTAGGTGACGAACATGTTTTGTGATTTAATATGCCATGAATATGCCTAGGAAATATGCTTCATGTTTAGGATGTAAGGTGCCATGAAATATGCTTAGGTGATGAACATGTTTGTGATTGAATATGCCATGAATATGCTAAGGAAATATGCTTCATGTTTATGATGTAATGTGCCATGAAATATGCTTAGGTGACGAACATGTTTTGTGATTTAATATGCCATGAATATGCCTAGGAAATATGCTTCATGTTTAGGATGTAAGGTGCCATGAAATATGCTTAGGTGATGAACATGTTTGTGATTGAATATGCCATGAATATGCTAAGGAAATATGCTTCATGTTTATGATGTAATGTGCCATGAAATATGCTTAGGTGATGAACATGTTTACGCTTTAGGACCCCTTTTGGGTACTCTTATGTTATGAATGCATGTATGCCATGAAATGACTAAGAAGGAGATGCTTCCCTTTCAAGTAGGGATCAAGAGCTCTCCTTATGATAAGATAAGATGGAGATGCTTCCCTTTCAAGTAGGGATCAAGAGCTCTCCTTATGATAAGATAAGATTGAAATGCTTCCCTTTTTATGTTGGGGATTAAGAGCATTCTTTTTAATATGACAAGAAAGAAAGGAATTAAGTATTTTACTTTATAAGAGGTTAAGTACCCGACCCGTCAGGTGGTCGTTAATCAAATCCATAGGGACATAAGAAGACGTAAGAGGTCTTGCCCTGGTAAGACGTAAGAGGTCTTGCTCTAGTAGGACTGGTGGCTCGCTACCCCAGCCTATTAGGGAACGCGCATTATGTGGTACTTAACCTGGGGCCCCCCAAACAAGTTATGATGATGTTGAAGTATCTATATGTATATGTTTTGAAAAGAAAAGACTTTTATGAAATTGTGTATGCTTATGTTAAAGATTATGAATGCTTATGAACTCGTCCTTTATGCATGTTAAATTCTATGAAAGTTATGATGCTTATAGTAGTTTAAGAATACTTGTGATTAAGTACCTTATGCATGTTTAGGATTTATGTCATTATAAATGTTTATGTTCAATTTAAAAATGCTTACGATTATGTCCTTTACGCATGTGAGATTTTATGAGATTATGATGCTTATAGTAGTTTAAGAATACTTGTGATTAAGTACCTTATGCATGTTTAGGATTTATGTCATTATAAATGTTTATGTTCAATTTAAAAATGCTTACGATTATGTCCTTTACGCATGTGAGATTTTATGAGATTATGATGCTTATAGTAGTTTAAGAATACTTGTGATTAAGTACCTTATGCATGTTTAGGATTTATGTCATTATAAATGTTTATGTTCAATTTAAAAATGCTTACGATTATGTCCTTTACGCATGTGAGATTTTATGAGATTATGATGCTTATAGCTAAGTTTAAGAATATTTGTGACTCTGTACTTTATGCATGCCTAAGATTTTTAATGTTATGGATTTCTTATGTCAGGAATGCTTAGGTTTGAATTATGCCCTGCTTAGATTTAATTACGTTTAGCATGCTGATGTAAACTCTATGCCATGCTTAGGTTTTATTACCTGGGTATGTTGTTAACTAGTGTTGCTATGGAATACTTAGGCTACTTATGCTAGTATGCTCATGTTTCTAATTGCTTGATGATGTTTGTGGCTTTTGTGAGTAGGCAAGAATCTTACTAAGCTATATGCTTATAGTTTATGTTGTCCATATACTGCAGATAAAGGAAACCTAAACTAGAGGAAGTAGCAGGAAGGGTCGAGTGTGTGTGATAGTGGCATGGTGGAGAAAGACCCTGTTACTATCTGCTTATATTTATATGCTCAGTGAACACTTAAGACCATTGCTTCCGCTTTTATGACTTGTGATTGATTAGAACTCATGAATGGATCTTTATGTTATGCATGTTATAAAAGAAGCGATGATATGTTAACATGCTAATTATGAATATGATATGTGATGCATGCATAAAATAAGGTTTATGTCATGATAACATGTCTATGTATGTATATTGTGCAATGATCCATATATGTATATAAGTGCAGATTAAGGCTTTCCTCGCTTAGCACCGATTCTGGTATCCGAAAAGTTCCTTTTCCCCAGAATCATCTGCAGGCCTAGGAGGACACTCATCGACAGTTAAGACACTATCCAAATTTCTTTTCCAATCATTATTATTTGGGTACAGTAAGTTTGTTTCCTTTAGCATCATAGTAAGTGGGTTGAAAGCCATT
Organism: Wurfbainia villosa; assembly: GCA_025175895.1. Taxonomy (NCBI): domain Eukaryota; kingdom Viridiplantae; phylum Streptophyta; class Magnoliopsida; order Zingiberales; family Zingiberaceae; genus Wurfbainia; species Wurfbainia villosa. The sequence goes on along the minus strand of CM045992.1, from coordinate 26,258,459 downwards.
TGAAAATCCTAAGAATCACAATGATCAAAATATTAGATTTCAAATATTATTGATTCCTCAAAATAATAAAATCCCGAAATCAACCAACACCTCAAATCACCGAGAATATCGCATGTCACGTTGTGTGGACGTATACGAATTCTACATTTGTAAGAGGAGGTTTTACCCATTAATTTTATTATCTTGTCAACCTTACTTTTTGACAAATAAAATTAATAGTTGGTTCCTCTTTGGCCCTACAAATAAAAGCAGTGACTCCGATGGGGAGGATACTTTTATTTGCATCTAAGTGTGCACCATTACACGATACTAAGGGAATTATTTCGGATTATGTGCCTTACCGCTGTGGAAGTACACATGCTCCTAGATAATTTCCTATAACCTTTATTTGACCTAGTGATCCGCAAACAAACCCATCCGCAGGGAGGAAGGCACTCAGAGCCAACACACAAGTTTGTTTGCATCACACGTCAAATTGTAATGGAGGCCGTGGGAATTAATTAAAATTTCCCTCTCCCACTTAGTAAATTGAAAATGAGGAATTTTAAAACATACACAACATGCATATAAAACAAATAAGCAATAAATATGGAAAAAATAGAATTTTTCCAACTATTATGGCATTGTCCTCCAATATGCATCCCGTCGTGTCGCCACCTCGTCCGCTCCATCTTTTCCCGTGCGTAAGTCACCAAAGAGATCCGAGCCGAGATAAAACTATTTTAATTTACATCCATCGATCCTATACTCCACGAAGGAGTGTACAAATAATCTAGATCGAAAGTAAACTAAAATGAGCGGCTAAACAATGCCGTATTTAATTAAAAAAATTAAATACTAATCTAGCCTCGTCAACCCCGAGGATTAAAATAATAAATATTTACACACATCCAATCACATACACACATATGGCCATAATAGTCGGATCTTATGCCTGCAACCAAAGAGTTAAACTATGCATATCCTACTATTATCCGGCACATATAATATATGAATAAGTGCATAAAAATTAACCGAATCCTAAACACACAAAACCGGAAACCGTGGCTCTGATACCACTTGAAGGGAGTCTCGCTTCGGAGGCTCATTGGCTCCCATGTCCCCGGATTAAAATTTTCATTAATGAAAGAACTAATCCGGATGGGATGAGTTTCCTTAGCACAACCTATTCGTCGTCGTGCTAACAACTTGAGTGGTCGCTTGAACAAACTAGTTGTTCAAGCAACACAACTCTTCTAGTTGATTAGCCGCAGAAGAGACGACGGACGGATCGCCGGTTTTGTGTTTGTCTTCGGGGTCCATGATTATACAAAATATATACATATGCATAATTGTATAATCAACAATTAAAAGAACATTCTCAGATCTGAAAATAAAGATATAAAACTTTATACCTTACGATCTTCTACCGTATGTCCTATCCTTCTCGTGGACGACGTGTGGATGAAGATCCTCCACGAGTAGAAGCCTTCTAGATCGCATTCTTCCCTTCCTTGTCCGCTGTGAACAAAGAGAAGAACCAACAAATACCTTTCCTTTCTAGAACCGGCCACCAAGATAGAATGTTTGATGCAACCGCCGGCCAAGGAACAAGTGGATGATGCGCCGGCCACCAATGGAAGGAGAACCGCCAGCCACCTTGGAGAGTATGGAGGAAGATGAACGCCGGCCACCAATGGAAGGAGAACCGCCGGCCAAGGAAGAAGGGAGAGGCCTATAGGATGGGCGCTGGCCAAGTCTTGATGGAAGGAAGTGGGCGCCGGCAATAATTGATGGAAGATGGTTGCCGCCCACTTTTGCTCCAAACCCTAGTCGCCCACCTTTTTTCCAAACCCTAATCCCAATTCAAATTGATTACTTGCCACCCAACCCTAAGTTTTCCTTTTATAGAGTTAGGCTTAGGACTCCTTTAATCTCCACCGTCGGATCTAGGGATTTAATCTCCACCGTTTGATCTAGGGTTTTATCCCAACCGTCGGGTCTAGGGTTTCATCCCAACCGTCGGATCTATGATTTCATCACAACCGTCGGATCTAGGGTTTCATCACATCCGTCGGATCTAGGGTTTTATCCCAACCGTCGGATCTAGGGATTTAGTCCCAACCGTCGATTCTAGGGTTTCATCCTAACCATCGGATCTAGGGATTTAATCCCAATCGTTGGTTCTAGGGTTTCATCCTAACCATCGGATCTAGGGATTTAATCCCAACCGTTGGTTCTAGGTTTTGTTTTACATTCTTGGATCTAGACTTCACAAGGATTATATTAGGCTACGATAGGGACCATAAGGAGGAGTTGGATCTTGGCCACCCGATGGATCAGAACCCACTAAGAGATCACCTACCATCTCTCAAATTCAAAGTGAGGGCTATCGAATTTGATAAAAATAGTGGGAGTTTCTTGTTAATGTAAATTGTTTACATTACTATAAATTCATCTCTCTTATACACCTCTATTTGTATTTCTATATACTAATTAGAACAGCATGTCAACCTCTAATAATTTACATTCGATTTTGGACAACAATAAATTGACTGGGCCAAACTTCTTGGACTAGCTTCACAACCTAAGAATTGTTCTCAAGGTTGAAAAACTATCTTAGGTCCTTGAAGAGGTTCTTCCCAAACCTCCTGCAGACAATGCATCTGGTGACCAAAAGTTGGCTTACTAGAAACATGTTGTTGACTCTGAGATGGCGAGTTGCATTATGCTAGCATTGATGTCTCCTGAGTTACAAAAGCAACATGAGCATATGGATGCTAATACAATTGTCTTTCATCTTCTAGAGTTGTTCAATGAGCAGGCACAATATGAAAGGTTCAAGGTCACCCAACTCCTCTTTCGCTCGAAGATGCAGGAGAGTTCATCTGGAGTGTATTTTGCACTAAGGATGAATAGCTATATTGTGTGATTGGGATCATTAAAGTTTTTCATGAACCATGAATTAAGTATTGACTTAATTCTTCACAATCTGACTGGTAGCTATTCACAATTTATGATGAACTATCAAATGAATAAGATTGAGTCCACGATTCCTGAATTGATCAATATGCTCAAAACAGTGGAGTCATCTATTGCTAAAGAACATAAATCAGAGATGTTAGTTACTCCTCAAAGAAAGGTTCTAAAAGGAAGTCAAAAACTAAAGATAAAGGGAAGAAGAAGGCAAAGAAAGAAGAAATAACTCCCAAGGGAACCTGCCATCATTGTGGTAAGGATGATCATTGAAAGAGAAACTACAAGCAGTATCTAGAGTCACTGAAGCAGAAAAAGGCATCTGATGCCCAATCTACTTCAGGTATATTTGTTATTGAATGTCATACTGTTTCTTCTAGCACTTGGGTATTGGATACCGAGTGTGGCTCTCATATATGTAATGATATACAGGGGCTTAGGAATATAAGAAGACTGGTTAAGGGAGAAGCAGATCTAAGGCTTGGCAATAGAGCAAAAGTTGTTGTAGTAGCCAAGGGTACTTATATGTTGCGACTTCCTACGGGACTAGTGATGCGCGCAAACGTGACCTCAAATCTCACGACGAAGATCGTCAAGGACTCGAAGTGCGCGATCAACGCCCGCAAGTGCACAGATGTTGTCAAGTAATAAAAAGATTATCAATCTCAAATGGACGGAGATTCGAGTACTGATTTATTCAGTGGATATTATTGTTTGAGACTAGACTCTAAGGGTTGCGATTTGGAGGGTTGTCTGCAGTCCTAACTCTAGTATGGTGTCACACGGAGGAAGAGAAGGGTCGCTACGAGTCTTTAGATGGATTCTAGGATTTGGGTTTCATTTGTGTGTCGCGAAACACGTTGTCAATTGGGTTTTGTCTAGGTTTCTAGCTAGGTTTTGTGGAAAGAACATCATACACTCCCCCAATGAGCCTTCGCATCTATTGGGAGCTACCTCTACCAATGCCACCCGGCAAAGCACCGTTGGTCGTCCCCTTCCTCCACCAAGGCCGGCGGTGGCATTTCCTATTTCCTTTTCCCTCATCTTCTCCAAGCAGTTTTTTCCCCTTTTTCACGCGCGGCGACGACGGCTTCTTCCATAGTGATTCTGACGGTGGTTTTCCGGCAACACTAGCGGCGTCCCCTTCATCTCCATCCATCTGAAGATCCTTCCTTGGTCGGCGGAGTCAAGTTCTGAAGTTGGGCAGACGGTGGCTTTGCCGAGCAGAGGGGTTTTCGTCCATCTTCACTGGCGTTCTTTTGACCTCTAGCAACCGGAGCTGAGCTACCCCAGTTGGACATGGTCGCAGAAGGCTGGGGGTGACCTTCTACTGTCGTGGTAGCAGCAGCATGTTTTTCCAGATTCCGGCAACCCTTCAATTCCTAAATTCCGATGACAGAACCCTATTTCCAGCATCGGTGAAGACTTGTAGACGATCACAGATTCGGTCCCTTCTACTGCCGTGGTAGCGACAGTCTCGAAGTCCATCACCGGAGCAGTGATCCGTTCCACCAATTCCAACTTTCATCGGAGGGTTATTCTGACGAGAGATCCGTGCCATTGAAGTCGTAGGAGCTGTCCAAATTTGTCGTGGGTAACCGGAGAGGGTGGTTCCTTTCCAGAAGTTCTAGACGAGAGTTGGTTAATTTTTAGTTTATGGTTCATGTTGTGTTTGCATTTGTATTTGCACTTGTGTTTTCCTTCGTATTTGCACTTGTGTTTTCATTTGTGTTGTCAGTGGTGTTATTACATTGTGTTTGCATTAGTGTTTTCAATTGTGTTTTCGCTAGTGTTTTTAATATATGCTTTCACCAGTGGCCTTAAATTGTGTTTTTACTAGTGTTCGTAATCTGTGTTTTCACTAGTGTTTTAAACTTCTGTTTTAATCTACGATTTACCTCGTATTTTATTCTGTATTCTAATTTGTGTTTTAACTCGAGTTGTAGTTAGAGTTTTATTTGTGTTATGCTTTAGTTGTTAGGTTAGTTTCATTTAAATTCGACCAGTGTACTGTATAGTGATAGTGCGATACCTGGTTGAATTGCTTACTTTCCTTGCATTTAGTTTAGTTTTTCAGTGACTGTTTGATCACTATACCGTATAGTGATAGTGCGGTGCTTGGTTGAATTGTTCACCTTTGTTTCTTGACCACTGTGCCGTATAGTGACCGTGCGGTGCTTGGTTGAATTATTTTATGTCTGTTAGTTAGTTTTTTAGTGATTGTTTGATCACTGTGTCATATAGTGACAGTGGGGTTCTTGGTTGAATTGTTCACATTTCATTGATCATTGTACCATATAGTGACAGTGCGGTGCGTGATTACTTACTTTTGAGCATTAGGATAGTTACTTGTTAATTGTTATTTGGTAGTTAGATTTGCTTCCTGCAGATTTAATTTCCATGTCCGTTTACCAGAATTGTTTGGCCATTGCATCGTATAGTTACAGTGCGGTGCAAGGTTGAATCGTTCTTGCATTAGGTTAGATTTGAATAATTGTTTTGATAAATCATAAAAAACCCCATTGTTTACTTCTGTATAAAAACAAACGTTCAGCCATTAGGTTCGTTGGTAGATGATCCGAGTCTGTCCTATACTGTATTAGTGTAGTTAGGAGGTTCGATAAATAATTTTGTAACAGTACCATGACACACAATTTACCATCTATCAACGTTCCTACAACATGTAGGAGTAACTTGAATCCACATGACAAGGAAAATAACTTGGGTGTGACGTTGTCAACCTAGTGGGGACGAACGCAGAGACCATGTCCAGAACCAAGTGGGTATAGTATGAGTGAATAGAACAAGGCACGAACAACTAAAGCTACTGAAGGGTTCAAAAAATGTTTTGAAGTTGATTAGACTTTCTAGTCAATTTGGGGTCATGATGTACTGCTAGGTGTCACTCATGATCTATTTATAATTAAGGGGTTAATTATTAATGGCCAACATAACCGGGAACGTATTGGGTCACACAAACTACTGGTGATCTCGAGATGTAAAACAAGTCTGAGAATGAGATTCTCGTTATGAGAGGATATGTCTGGTTGGACCAAACCAAGGGGGTGCAAAATAGAAGCTATGGAACCTCCTATGGTTTTGTTGGACATGGCACGACTATATCACACTTAAACGAAGTCAAACGAACCATATAGAGCCTCACACGGACGTGCCAAACTTTGCAAGGGTCGTGCCTGGCTCTGGCTGAAAAAATCTCTGAACTGGGCTATGCCCATATGGACACATAGCCAAGTCATGTGTCCTGGCATGGTCATGCCTTTTGGCACGATCGGGCTATGTGAATCCACACGGTCGTGTCGCTGTTCTATCGATTTTGGAGATTTCTCTTTATAGAAATTTCTTGGATTGTTCTTACCTTAATTATGGGATAATTATGGTAAGATATGTTTTGTTAAGCCTCATAAGATGATGTAATCAAAATATCTATAAATAGATCCTTAGATAATCTTTGGCTAAGGTTTTGGTTTTAGGTTTTCTCCCTTTGTAGTCGTCTTTGCTCTCTCCTCTCTCATCTTCTCTTGTCTCCACCGGTTGGCTAGCACCAATCGGAGACAAAGGCTTGCTGCTCTAGGAGCTATCTCAAGTGATCCCGGCATGGATACTGATAGAGGCAAGGCCCGTTGGTCTTGCTTATGATTTCGACGGATTCAAAAGAATCCCGAAGGTATAACTTCTCCTTCTCCTTGTGTGTTTTCATGTGATTATGCCAAAGCAAGTTTTTTTGGCCCCCAAGAGATGTATGGGTTGTAATAAAAATTATTTTATTCACTTTAATCCACTGTGCATGATCCTAAAATTTCAAACAAGTGGTATCAGAGTCACCTTGTTCGTTTGGCATAAATTGCATGTTGTAGGAGAATATTTAAAGCATGTTTGATGTTTTAATATACATGTGTCATGTTTATCTATATGATAGATTAGAGTATGCTTGATTTTTCATATAGGATATGTTTGTAACTTAACAGAAAATATTGAGGATGCACCTAGAAACACCAAAGGTGTTGCCCGCATAGAGCCTAAGCATAGACTCACGTTCACATCGGGAAATTTATTTCCTAATGTGACCTTGGTTTTTCCATATTTAGGTTTATTTCCTTTTATAGATGAGACCCATAATAACCTGAAATCCCTCATGCAAATATTAGGGCTAACTCCTTCCATTAATATGGTTGAACCAGAGTTCTTTTTTGTGTTTGGGTTGTTGGACTCTCTCCAAGCCTGGCATGACATCGAACATGTTCAATTCATACGAGATTCGATGTTTATTTTAAATGGTAAGGACCATACGTCAATTTCAAGTTTGGATTGTTGGACTCTCCCAAGCCTGGCTTATAAATTGAATGTGTTCAAATTATTTAAATTCGATCTCACGATTAATGAGTCGGCCCTAACTGAAAGCATTGATTTGTTGGACTCTCTCCAAGGTCACTGTGGATATAGGTGCAATTAGGTGATATGCATTGGATGTATATATATGTTAATGAGTTAACAACCTAATGTATATGTGAACATTCAATTAGTTGATAGTATAAAGTGATAGTTATATATTTGATATATAATGGGTACTGTTGATACCTAACATTATGACTATGAAATGACTTGTTGGACTCTCTCCAAGGTTGTTCTTAGTCATAATGGATATCAACCCACTAAGAGATCACCTACCATCTCTCGAATTCAAAGTGAGGGCTATTGAATTTGATAAAAATAGTGGGAGTTTCTTGTTAATGTAAATTGTTTACATTACTATAAATTCATCTCTCTTATACACCTCTATTTGTATTTCTATGTACTAATTAGAACAGCATGTCAACCTCTAATAATTTACATTCGATTTTGGACAACAATAAATTGACTGGGCCAAACTTCTTGGACTAGCTTCACAACCTAAGAATTGTTCTCAAGGTTGAAAAACTAGCTTATGTCCTTGAAGAGGTTCTTCCCAAACCTCCTGCAGACAATGCATCTGGTGACCAAAAGTTGGCTTACTAGAAACATGTTGTTGACTCTGAGATGGCGAGTTGCATTATGCTAGCGTTGATGTCTTCTGAGTTACAAAAGCAACATGAGCATATGGTTGCTAATACAATTGTCTTTCATCTTCTAGAGTTGTTCAATGATCAGGCTCAATATGAAAGGTTCGAGGTTACCCAGCTCCTCTTTCGCTCGAAGATGCAGGAGAGTTCATCTGGAGTGTAGTTTGTGATGGCATTGCTCGGAGGCTCATTGTCTCCCATGTCCCCGGATTAAAATTTTCACTAATGAAAATTAATCCGGATGGGATGAGTTTCCTAAGCTCAACCAATTCATCGTCATGCTAATGACTTGAGCGATCACTTGAACAAACTAGTTGTTCAAGCAACCAAACTCTTCTAGTCGGTTAGCCGCAGAAGAGACAACGGACGGATCGCCGATTTTTGTGTTTATCTTCGGGGTCCATGATTATACAAATACATATGGATGTAGACATGTATAATCAACATATATAAACATATTAATAAGAACATGCAAAGATCAATAATAAAACTTGTAAAACTTTTATACCTCTTGATCTTCTATCGTATGTCCTAACCTCCTTGTAGACTTCGTGTGGGCGAAAATCCTCCACAAGTTGAAGCTTCCTAGATCTTCTTCAATCAAAAGAAAGAAGAACTCTCCTTCCCTTCTTGCTTGAGCCAACCACCAAGCCACAAAGGCTTGATGCCGCCGGTCCCAAGAAAAGGAGAACAAGATGGTCAACCAAGGAACCGAACAAGGGAACAATCCCTAGCTCCTTTGTGCCGCTGGCCAAGAGGAAAAGAAGAGGAGAAGAGGAATAGGTTGAGTTCCGACCAAGGTAGAGGGAAGAGAGGAAGGAGTCGGCCAACACCTTAGGAAGAAGACCTATTTTTGCCGCCCACTCTCCTTGCAAACCCTAGCCGCCCAACCAAAGAACCAAACCCTAATCTCCCTAGGGTTTCTTGCCGCCCAAGCAAATGAAAGGCAAAACCCTAATCTCCAAAAAACATCCAACTCTTTAACCACTCTTGCCGCCCACCTTAAGCCACCTTTTATAGAGTTGGGCTTAAGCCTTGTTTTAATCTCCACCATCGGTTCTAGGGTTTTAATCTCAACCGTTGGATCTAGAGATTTAATCTCAACCGTCGGAACTAGAGATTTAATCTCCACCGTCGGATCTAATGATTTAATCTCAACCGTCGGATCTAGAGATTTAATCTCCACCGTCGGATCTAGGGATTTAATCTCAACCGTCGGATCTAGAGATTTATTTTCCATCATTGGATCTAGGCTTCATGAGGTTTATATTAGGCTACGATAGAGACCATGAGGAGGAGTTGGATCTTAGCCACCCGATGGATCGGAACCACACAAACTTGATCCATCAATGATGTTCCATTCCACTAGAGGATCATCATTGAATTACCTCACCAACCCCCATAAATTAATATGGGCTCCATACATTATTTGTACATCCATCTCCCCGTGTTTAAGATATCGAATATCCGTCAATTAATTGATTTACTGACCATCAATCAATTAACATCTAACTCCTCGAGTAGTACCACTCAACCTTATCATCATGTTGACTAAGTCAACCTGCAGGGTTTACATGATGAACCTTATGAGCTCCTCAAGGGGACATCCTCAACCTAATATATAGGACACGGTTTCCTCCTATAATCAACGGCACACCATGTAAATAATATCATTTCCCAACTTACCAGGCATATAGATTTAATCCATATAAATCTCACCCTTTGGTAAATCAAAGAAATAAATACTAAGTACATGTGCTCGTTATTATATCGGGATTAAGAGCATGTACAACATAATATCCGAGGTCCGATTCAATTATGTAGTCAGCAATAAATTGAATCACCTCTACGTCGGTCCTGCTCAATACACCTAAGTGTACTAGTGTAACTCTATGTTCAATACAAAACAATACCAAGATGCACTACAACCATGCCAATGGTTTGTCTAAAACCATCTTGGTTGTGAGCCTCTACTTATATTCTACAAGGGACTGATAACATGATCTTCTGTGCCACACCAAGCACCATGTTATCTACAATATAAAGTATTAGACATTATGCACACATATAATAAATATAAAGTGCAAACAATGATCATGTGATTCTTATTTCAAAATAAAAATGTCCATACAAAAGAGCTAGGCTTTCAGTATACATTCCAACAATCTCCCACTTATACTAAAAGACTATGCTGTCATCACACTACCATGCATCTGATCCCCATGTCCTCCACATGCCTATCAAACGCTTTTGCTGGAAGGGCCTTAGTGAATGGATCCGCCAGGTTATCCTCTGATGCAATCTTGGCGACAACTACTTCTCCTCGCTTTACGATCTCTCGTATCAGGTGGTACTTGCGCTATATGTGTTTACTCGCCTTATGGGCTCGTGGTTCCTTCGAGTTTGCAACTGCACCACTATTATCTCAATAAATTGTGATAGTTCTGGGCAAACCAGGAATCACATCCAAGTCCATCAAGAAGTTCCTGACCCATACAGCTTCCTTGGCTGCCTCAGAGGCTGCCACATACTCAGCTTCCATGGTAGAGTCCGCCACGCATTTCTGCTTGACACTCCTCCATACTATGGCTCCACCTCCAAAAGTAAACACAAACCCCGAGGTAGACTTGCTGTTGTCCCTATCTGATTGGAAATCAGAATCCGTGTAACCCACAGGGACTAATTGATCTGCCCAATAAACCAGCATATAATCCCTAGTCCTTCTCAGGTACTTCAATATATGCTTTACCACAGTCCAATGTCCCTGTCCAGGATTACTCTGATATCTGTTGACCATGCCCATGGCTAAGCAGATATCTAGTCTTGTACATAGCATAGCATACATGAGGCTTCCTACTGCCGAAGCATAAGGAACCGCCTTCATCACCTCTATCTCCTTTGATGTTTTGGGACACATCTCTTTAGATAAAGGTACTTCATGCCTAAAAGGTAGAAACCCTTTCTTGGAGTTCTGCATGCTAAAACAAGCATGGATAGTGTCAATGTATGAAGCTTGAGATAAGCACAACATCCTTTTCTTGCGATCCCTTATTACCTTGATCCCAAGGATGTGTCCCACTTCTCCCAAGTCCTTCATATCAAACTGTTTGGACAACCATACCCTTACGTCTAATAACACTCTGATATTGTTGCCAACTAACAAAATGTCATCTACGTATAGTACAAGAAATACCACTATGTTTCCATCACATCTCTTGTATACACAAGGCTCATCTGGACTTTGAATAAATCTATATGACTGGATTACCTCATCAAAGCGGATGTTCCAAGATCTAGAAGCTTGCTTCAATCCATAAATGTACCGATTAAGCTTACACATAAGATGCTCTTTGCCCTTTGCAATGAATCCCTCTGGTTGCTTCATATAGATGTTTTCCTCAAGACTCAGTTAAAGCCGCCTCTTGACATCCATCCGCCAAATCTCATAATCCTCATGAGCAAGAATAGATAAGAGAATCCGGATAGACTTAAGCATATTATCGCGAAAAGGTCTCCTCATAATCGATACCCTCTTTCTGAGTATACCCTTTCGCAACAAGCCTAGCTTTGAAGGTCTCAACCTTCCCGTCTACTCCTCTCTTTCTCTTGTAGATCCACTTGCATCCAATGGCTTTCACACCATCGGGTGGTTCTACTAGCTCCCAGACATGATTAGAATCCATAGATTCTATCTCTGAATTCATCGCTCTTTGCCAAGATACCGCATCTCTATCTTGGAGTGCCTCGTCATATGTCCAGGGATCAGGTTCATGTTCACCAGGGACTAAGTCCGAAGACTCTCCCAAGAACATGAATCTCTCGGGTTGTCTAACAACCCTCCCACTACGACGAGGTGCCTCCTGTGTATGCTCTGTGACACGCGGTGACTTGTGGTATTTCCTCTTGTACGGTGGTAATCAAGTGACTTCGTCCAACTCCTCAAGAACAATCCTACTCGTGGGCTTGTGGTTCATTACATAGTCCTCCTCTAGAAATCTGGCATTCATACTCACGATCACCTTCTGATCTCTAGGACTATAGAACAAACCACCCTTCGTTCCCTTAGGGTAGCCAACAAACAAGCGTACTTCTGTACGAGATTCCAACTTACCAGCATCTCCCTTCAGCACATGTGCTGGACTACCCCAAATCCGAATATGTCTTAGACTAGCCTTTCACCCAGTCCACAATTCTGTGGGAGTAGAGGGTACTGACTTAGATGGAATCAAGTTCAGAATGTGTGCTGTCGTTTCCAGAGCAAACCCCCAGAACGAATCAGGTAACTCAGAATAACTCATCATCGATCTGACCATCTCCATAAGAGTCCTATTCCTTTGCTCCACCACACCATTCTGCTGGGGTGTGCCAGGTGCGGACAATTGGGATTGAATCCTAGCCTCTGATAAGTAACTCCTAAATTCTCCCAAGAGGTACTCGCCACAACGATCAGATCGTAGTGTCTTGATACTTTTACCTTGACGGTTCTCCACATCAGCCTTGAATTCTTTGAACCTGTAAAAGCATTCAGACTTGCGGCGCATCAAGTAAATGTATCCATACCTTGAATAATCGTCTATAAAAGAGACAAAGTATTCAAAGTCACCTCCATCCTGGATAGACATAGGACCGCACAAATCAGAATGAACCAATTCCAATACATCTTTGGCTCTATACCCCTTAGCCTTAAAAGGCCTCTTGGTCATCTTACCTTCTAAGCAAGACTCGCAGGTTGGAAGATCTTCCACCACAAATGAACCCAAGGGTCCATCAGCTATCAACCTTTGAATTCTACTCAGATTAATATGACCAAGTCTTAGGTGCCAAAGATATGTCTGGTTCATTTTCGAAGGTTCTTTTCTCTTATTAGACTTAGAAGATGAGTTATTCACTTCTATATGCATCGTGGGAGTTTTCGGTTCAAGAGTGTACAAATTGCCAACCAATGTACCAGAACAGATAATCTCCCTATTCCTTTTTATAACAACTTTGTCATTAAAAGAAATAGAAAATCCATCCAAAAACAATTTAGAAAATGAAATTAGATTCTTTCTAAAAGTGGGTACATAAAGACAATTTCTCAAAACCAAAACTTTATTCCTATCAAAAGATAAATAAACGTCTCCCACTGCAATAGCCTCCACCTTTGAAGCATTACCCATGAAGACGGTAATCTCTCCCTCAGCTAGTCGTCGGGTTTCCTGGAACCCCTGTAAAGTATTGCAGACATGATCAGTGGCTCCTATATCTACACACCATGTACTGGTAGATAACACCGCTAAACATGTTTCAACAACTAAACAAGTAGATATAACTTTGTTCTTTCGGTGAGGACAGTCCGCCTTCTAATGTCCAGTCTGCTTGCAAGTGAAGCACTTTCCTTTCGGCTTCTTCACTCTTGCCTAAGGTCCTACTGCCACATTCTTTGCTCCGCCTTGCTTCTTCTTCTTCTTCCCTTTCGGTTTAGAAGTAGAAAACTTCTGAGCAACCATGGCTTGAGCGCTTTGACGAAAAAGCCCCTCTGTCGCCTGGAGTTCTATCAGAAGCTCCGCCAATGAATACAACCTCTTATTCATGTTGTAGTTGAGGCGGAACTGCTCAAAACTACTAGGCAGAGACTGGAGAATGATATCGACCTGGGTTTTCCCATCGATCTCAGCTCCGAGGACTTCTATCTCATTCAGATGAGCCATCATCTTGAGAACATGGTCCCTGACGGGTGTTCCCTCGATCATGGTGGTCGTCATCAATTTCCTCATAGCCTCCTATCTAGCCGCCCTACTCTGATGTCCGAAAAGTTCCTTGAGATCGAACATAATGTCATAAGCCGTGACCATGGCCTGATGCTGATGTTGCAGCACATTTGACATAGATGCCAAAATGTAACACCGCGCCATCTCATCTGCCTTGATCCATTTCTTATAACTTTCTTTCTCCTTTTCATCAGAGTCATCGGTGGGCTTAGGAGGACAGACCTCGAAGAGTACAAATTTGTACTCCTCTACAGTTAAGACAATATCCAAAATTCTTTTCCAATCAATATAATTTGTTCCAGTAAGTTTATTTTCTTTTAATATCACAGCAAGTGGGTTGAAAGCCATTTGAAAAACCTAAGAATCACAATGATCAAAATATTAGATTTCAAATATCATTGATTCCTCAAACAATAAAATTTCAAAATCAACCAACACCTCAAAACACCGAGAATATCGCATGCCACGATAGTGTGGACGTATACGAATTCTACATTTGTAAGAGGAGGTTTAACCCTTTAATTTTATTATCTTGTCAACCTTACTTTTTGACAAATAAAATTAATAGTTGGTTCCTCTTTGGCCCTACAAATAAAAGCAGTGACTCCGATGGGGAGGATACTTTTTATTTGCATCTAAGTGTGCACCATTACACGATACTAAGGGAATTATCTCGGATTATGTGCCTTACCGATGGGGAAGTACACACGCTCCTAAATAATTTCCTATAACCATTATTTGACCTAGTGATCCGCAAACAAACTCATCCGATGGGGAGGAAGGCACTCAGAGTCGACGCGCAAGTTTGTTGCATCACACGTCAAATTGTAATGGAGGCCGCGGGAATTAATTAAAATGTCCCTCTCCCACTTAGTAAATTGACAGTGAGGAATTTTCCAGCACACACAACATGCATATAAAACAAATCAGCAATAAATATGGAAAAAATCAGAATTTTCCCAACTATTATGGCATTGTTCTCCAATATGCGTCCCGTCGTGTCACCACCTCGTCCACTCCACCTTTTCCCGTGCGCAAGTCACCAAAGTGATCCGAGCCAAGATAAACTATTTTAATTTACATCCATCGATCTTATACTCCACGAAGGAGTGTACAAATAATCTAGATCAAAAGTAAACTAAAATGAGTGGCTAAACAATGTCATATTTAATTACAAAAATTAAATACTAATTTAACCTCATCAACCCCGAGGATTCAAATAATATACAATCACACACACATACAATCACATACACACATATATAGCCATAATAGTTGGAACTTATGCCTGCAACCAACAAGTTATGCTACGCACATCCTACTATCATCCGACATATATAATATATGATAAGTGCATGAAAGTAACCAAATCCAAACACACAAAACCGGAAACTGTGGCTCTGATACCAATTTGATGGCATTGCTCGGAGGCTCATTGGCTCCCATGTCCCCGGATTAAAATTTTCACTAATGAAAACTAATCCGGATGGGATGAGTTTTCTAAGCTCAACCAATTCATCGTCGTACTAACGACTTGAGCGATCGCTTGAACAAACTAGTTGTTCAAGCAACCAAACTCTTCTAGTCGGTTAGCCGCGAAAGAGATGACGGATGGATCACCGATTTTTGTGTTTATCTTCGGGGTCCATGATTATACAAATACATATGGATGTAGACATGTATAATCAACACATATAAACATATTAATAAGAACATGCAAAGATCAATAATAAAACTTGTAAAACTTTTATACCTCTTGATCTTCTATCGTATGTCCTAACCTCCTTGTAGACTTCGTGTGGGCGAAGATCCTCCACAAGTTGAAGCTTCCTAGATCTTCTTCAATCAAAAGAAAGAAGAACTCTCCTTCCCTTCTTGCATGAGCCAACCACCAAGCCACAAAGGCTTGATGTCGCCGGCCCCAAGAAAAGGAGAACAAGATGGCCAACCAAGGAACCGAACAAGGGAACAATCCCTAGCTCCTTTGTGCCGCCAGCCAAGAGGAAAAGAAGAGGAGAAGAGGAATAGGTTGAGCGCCGACCAAGGTAGAGGGAAGAGAGGAAGGAGCCGGCCAACACCTTAGGAAGAAGACCTATTGTTGCCGCCCACTCTCCTTGCAAACCCTAGCCGCCCAACCAAAGAACCAAACCCTAATCTCCCTAGGGTTTCTTGCCGCCCAAGGCAATGAAAGGCAAAACCCTAATCTCTAAAAAACATCCAACTCCTTAACCACTCTTGCCGCCCACCTTAAGCCCCCTTTTATAGAGTTGGGCTTAAGCCTTGTTTTAATCTCCACCGTCGGTTCTAGGGTTTTAATCTCAACCGTCGGATCTAGAGATTTAATCTCAACCGTCGGAACTAGAGATTTAATCTCCACCGTCAGATCTAATGATTTAATCTCAACCATCGGATCTAGAGATTTAATCTCAACCGTCGGATCTAGAGATTTAATCTCCACCGTCGGATCTAGGGATTTAATCTCAACCGTCGGATCTAGAGATTTATTTTCCATCATTGGATCTAGGCTTCATGAGGTTTATATTAGGCTACGATAGGGACCGTGAGGAGGAGTTGGATCTTGGCCACCCGATGGATCGGAACCACACAAACTTGATCCATCAATGATGTTCCATTCCACTAGAGGATCATCATTGAATTATCTCACCAACCCCCATAAATTAATATGGGCTCCATACATTATTTGTACATCCATCTCCCTGTGTTTAAGATATCGAATGTCCGTCAATTAATTGATTTACTGACCATCAATCAATTAACATCTAACTCCTCGAGTAGTACCACTCAACCTTATCATCATGTTGACTAAGTCAACCTACAGGGTTTACATGATGAACCTTATGAGCTCCTCAAGGGGACATCATCAACCTAATATATAGGACACGGTTTCCTCCTATAATCAATGGCACACCATGTAAATAATATCATTTCCCAACTTACCGGGCATATTGATTTAATCCATATAAATCTCACCCTTTGGTAAATGAAAGAAATAAATACTAAGTACATGTGCCCATTATTATATCGGGATTAAGAGCATGTACAACATAATATCCGAGGTCCGATTCAATTATGTAGTCAGCAATAAATTGAATCACCTCTATGTCGGTCCTGCTCAATACACCTAAGTGTACTAGTGTAACTCTATGTTCAAGACAAAACAATACCAAGCTACACTACAACCATTCCAATGGTTTGTCCAAAACCATCTTGGTTGTGAGCCTCTACTTATATTCTACAAGGGACTGATAACATGATCTTCTGTGCCACACCAAGCACCATGTTATCTACAATGTAAAGTATTAGACAATATGCACACATATAATAAATATAAAGTGCAAACAATGATCATGTGATTCTTATTTCAAAATAAAAATGTCCATACAAAAGAGCTAGGCTTTCAGTATACATTGCAACAGTTTGCACTAAGGATGAATAGCTATATTGAGTGATTGGGATCATTAAAGTTTTTCATGAACCATGAATTAAGTATTGACTTAATTCTTCACAATCTGACTGGTAGCTATTCACAATTTATGATGAACTATCAAATGAATAAGATTGAGTCCACGATTCTTGAATTAATCAATATGCTCAAAACAGTGGAGTCATCTGTTGCTAAAGAACATAAAGCAGTGATGTTAGTTACTCCTCAAAAAAAGGTTCTAAAA
This sequence comes from Wurfbainia villosa, assembly GCA_025175895.1. NCBI lineage: Eukaryota > Viridiplantae > Streptophyta > Magnoliopsida > Zingiberales > Zingiberaceae > Wurfbainia > Wurfbainia villosa. The sequence continues at coordinate 26,241,008 of CM045992.1, read as the reverse complement.
GGAAGTCAAAAACTAAAGGTAAAGGGAAGAATAAGGCAAAGAAAGAAGAAATAACTCCCAAGGGCACCTGCCATCAATGTTGTAAGGATGGTCATTGGAAGAGAAACTACAAGCAGTATCTAGAGTCACTGAAGCAGAAAAAGGCATCTGATGCCCAATCTACTTCAGGTATATTTGTTATTGAATGTCATATTGTTTCTTCTAGCACTTGGGTATTGGATACCGTGTGTGGCTCTCATATATGTAATGATATATAGGGGCTTAGGAATAGAAGAAGACTGGTTAAGGGTGAAGCAGATCTAAGGCTTGGCAATAGAGCAAAAGTTGTTGCAGTAGTCAAGGGTACTTATATGTTGGGACTTCCTACGGGACTAGTGATGTGCGCAAACGTGACCTCAAATCTCACGACGGAGATCGTTGAGGACTCGAAGCGCGCGCTCAATGCCCGCAAGTGCACAGATGTTGTCAAGTAATAAAAAAATTATCAATCCCACATGGACTGAGATTCGAGTACTGATTTGTTCAGTGGATATTATTGTTTGAGACTAGACTCTAAGGGTTGCGATTTGGAGGTTTGTCTGCGGTCCTAACTCTAGTATGGTGTCACACGGAGGAAAAGAAGGGTCGCTATGAGTCTTTAGATGGATTCTAGGATTTGGGTTTCATTTGTGTGTCGCGGAACACGTTGTCAATTGGGTTTTGTCTAGGTTTCTATCTAGGTTTTGTGGAAAGAACATCATACACTCCCCCAATGAGCCTTCGCATCTATCGGGAGCTACCTCTACCAATGCCACCCGACGAAGCACCGTTGGTCGTCCCCTTCCTCCACCAAGGTCGGCGATGGCATTTCCTATTTCCTATTCCCTCATCTTCTCCAAGCAGTTTTTTCCCCTTTTTCACGCGCGGTGACGACGGCTTCTTCCACAGTGATTCTGACGGTGGTTTTTCGTCAACACTAGCGGCGTCCCCTTCATCTCCATCCATCTGAAGATCCTTCCTTGGTCGGCGAAGTCAAGTTCTGAAGTTGGATAGACGGTGGCTTTGCCGAGCAGAGGGGTTTTCGTCCATCTTCACTGGCGTTCTTTTGACATCTAGCAACCGGAGCTGAGCTACCCCAGCTGGACATGGTCGCAGAAGGCTGGGGGTGACCTTCTACTATCGTGGTAGCGACAGCATGTTTTTTCAGATTCCGGCAACCCTTAATTCCTAAATTCCGATGACAGAAACCTATTTCTAGCATCAGTGAAGACTTGTAGAGGATCACAGATTCGGTCCCTTCTACTGTCGTGGTAGCGACAGTCTCGAAGTCCATCACCGGAGCAGTGATCCGTTCCACCAATTCCAACTTTCATCGGAGGGTTATTCTGATGAGAGATCCGTGCCATTGAAGTTGTAGGAGCTGTCCAAATTTATCGTGGGTAACCGGAGAGGGTGGTTCCTTTCCGGAAGTTATAGACGAGAGTTGGTTAATTTTTAGTTTATGGTTCATGTTGTGTTTGCATTTGTATTTGCACTTGTGTTTTCCTTCGTATTTGCACTTGTGTTTTCATTTGTGTTGTCAGTGGTGTTATTACATTGTGCTTGCATTAGTGTTTTCAATTGTGTTTTCGCTAGTTTTTTTAATATGTGCTTTCACCAGTGGCCTTAAATTGTGTTTTTACTAGTGTTCGTAATCTGTGTTTTCACTAGTGTTTTTAACTTGTGTTTTAATATGCGATTTACCTCGTATTTTATTATGTATTCTAACTTGTGTTTTAACTCGAGTCGTAGTTAGAGTTTTATTTGTGTTATGCTTTAGTTGTTAGGTTAGTTTCATTTACATTCGACCAGTGTACTGTATAGTGATAGTGCGGTGCCTGGTTGAATTGCTTACTTTCCTTGCATTTAGTTTAGTTTTTCAGTGACTGTTTGATCACTGTACCGTATAGTGACAGTGCGGTGCTTGGTTAAATTGTTCACCTTTGTTTCTTGACCACTGTGTCGTATAGTGACAGTGTGGTGCTTGGTTGAATTATTTTATGTCTGTTAGTTTTTTAGTGACTGTTTGATCACTGTGTCATATAGTGACAGTGGGGTGCTTAGTTGAATTGTTCACATTTCTTTGATCATTGTACTGTATAGTGACAGTGCGGTGCGTGATTACTTACTTTTGCGGATTAGGATAGTTACTTGTTAATTGTAATTTGGTAGTTAGATTTACTTCCTACAAAATTAATTTCCATGTCTGTTTACCAGAATTTTTTGGCCATTGCATCGTATAGTTACAGTGCAGTGCAAGGTTAAATCGTTCTTGCATTAGGTTAGCTTTGAATATTTGTTTTGATAAATCGTAAAAAACCCCATTGTTTACTTCTGTTTAAAAACAAACGTCCAGCCATTAGGTTGATTGGGAGATGATCCGAGTCAGTCCTATACTGCATTAGTGTAGTTAGGGGGTTCGGTAAATAATTTTGTAACGGTACCATGACACACAATTTACCGTCTATCAACGTTCCTACAACATGTAGGAGTAACTTGAATCCACATGACAAGGAAAATAACTTGGGCTAGGTGTGACGTTGTCAACCTAGTGGGGACGAATGCAGAGACCATGTCCTGAACCAAGTGGGTATAGGATGAGTGAATAGAATAAGGCACGAACAACTAAAGCTGTTGAAGGGTTAAAAAAATGTTTTGAAGTCGATTAGACTTTCTAGTCAATTGGGGGTGATGATGTACTGCTAGGTGCCACTCATGATCTATTTATAATTAAGGGGTTAATTATTAATGGCCAACATAACCGGGAACGTATTGGGTCACACACACTACCGGTGATCTCGAGATGTAAAACAAGTCTGAGAATGAGATTATCGTTAAGAGAGGATATGTCTGGTTGGACCAAACCAAGGGGGTGCAAAATAGAAGCTATGGAACCTCCTATGGCTTTGTTGGACATGGCACGACTATATCACACTTAAACAAAGTCAAACGAACCATATAAAGCCTCACATGGTCGTGCCAAACTTGGCAAGGGTCGTGCCTGGCTCTGGCTAGAAAAATCTCTGAACTAGGCTATGCCCATATGGACACACGGCCAGGTCATGTGTCCTGGCATGGTCGTGCCTTTTGGCACGATCGGGCTATGTGAATCCACACGGTCGTGTCGCTGTTCTATCGATTTTGGAGATTTCTCTTTATAGAAATTTCTTGGATTGTTCTTTCCTTAATTATGGGATAATAATGGTAAGATATGTTCTGTTTAAGCCTCATAAGATGATCTAATCAAGATATCTATAAATAGATTCCTAGATAATCTTTGGCTAAGGTTTTGGTTTTAGGTTTTCTCCCTTTGTAGTCGTCTTTGCTCTCTCCTCTCTCATCTTCTCTTTGTTGGAATGTATACTGAAAGCCTAGCCCTTTTTGTATGAACATTTTATTTTGAAATAAGAATCACATGATCATTGTTTGCATTTTATATATTCATTATATATGTGTGCATATTGTCTAATATCTTACATTGTAGATAACATGGTGCTTGGTGTGGCACAGAAGATCATGTTATCAGTACCTTGTAAGATATAAGTAAAGGCTCACAACCAAGATGGTTTTGGACAAACCATTGGCATGGTTGTAGTGTAGCTTGGTATTGTTTTATCTTGAACATAGAGTTACACTAGTACACTTAGGTGTATTGAGCAGGACCGACATAGAGGTGATTCAATTTAGTACTGACTACATAATTGAATCGGACCTCGGATATTATGTTGTACATGCTCTTAATCCCGATATAATAACGGGCACATGTACTTAGTATTATTTCTTTAATTTACCAGTGGGTGAGATTTAGATGGATTAAATCAATATGCCCGGTAAGTTGGGAAATAATATTATTTACATGGTGTGCCATTGATTATAGGAGGAAATCGTGTCCTATATATTAGGTTGATGATGTCCCCTTGAGGAGCTCATAAGGTTCATCATGTAAACCCAGCTGGTTGACTTAGTCAATATGATGATAAGGTTGAGTGGTACTACTCGAGGAACTAGATGTTAATTAATTGATGGTCAGTAAATCAATTAATTGACGAACATTCGATATCTTAAACATGGGGAGATAAATGTACAAATAATATATGGAGCCCATATTGATTTATGGGGGTTGGTGAGGTAGTTCAATGATGATCCTCTAGTGGAATGGAACATCATTGATGGATCAAGTTTGTGTAGTTCCGATCCATCGGGTGGCCAAGACCCAACTCCTCCTTATGGTCCCTATCGTAGCCTAATATATTCCTTATGAAGTCTAGATCCAAGAATGTAAAACAAAACCTAGAACCAACGGTTGGATTAAATCCATAGATCCGATGGTTGGGATGAAACCCTAGAACCAACGGTTGGATTAAATCCATAGATCCGATGGTTAGGATGAAACCCTAGATCCGACGGTTGGGATAAAACCCTAGATCCGACGGTTGGGATGAAATCCTTGATCCGACGGTTGGGATGAAATCCTAGATCCTACGGTTGGGATGAAATCCTAGATCCGACGGTTGGGATAAAACCCTAGATCCGACGGTGGAGATTAAATCCCTAGATCCGACGGTGGAGATTAAATCCCTAGATCCGACGGTGGAGATTAAAGGAGGCTTAAGCCTAATTCTAGAATTAGGGTTTGGCTCATCCATGTGTTAGTGCAACAAATCCTAAAGGAGATAGGGTTATTTGGGCGGCAAGAAAATAGGGATTAGTTCCTATATTTTAGGCTAACCAACTTTCTCCTAAATTCTATAAATAAGGGCTTAGGTATTTGGGCGAAAAAGAGATTGAGATTAAGAGTTGTTCAAATTAGAGAATTAGGGTTTGTTTCATCCAAGTGTTGGGCGGCAACAAACCCTAGAGGAGCTAGGGTTTTGGGCGGCTAGAAGTGGGCGGCAAGGTTCTTGTTCTCCCTAGGTTTTTGGCCGGCGCCCCTCTTCCTCTCCTCATCTCTTGGCCGGTTCTCTTCTTCCTCCTCCCTTGCTCCTTGGTGGCCGGCGGCTCTCCAACAATTGGTGGCCGGTGCTTCTCCAAGATATAGGTGGCCGGCGGCAACAATACAACAAGTTGGTCGGCACTCATCCAATCGTTCCTTGGCCGGCGGTTGCATCAAACTCTCTTGTTTGGTGGCCGGTTATAGAAAGGAAAGGTTTTGTTGGTTCTTCTCTTTGTTCGCAGTGGACAAGGAAGAGAAGAACGCGATCTAGAAGGCTTCTACTCGTGGAGGATCTTCGTCCACACGTTGTCCACGAGGAGGATAGGACATACGGTAGAAGATCGTAAGGTATAAAGTTATTTTAACTTTATGTACAGATCTGAGCATGTTCTTATTTGTTTTGATTATGCATGTGTGTGTATGAATATATATTGTATAATCATGGACCCCGAAGACAAACACAAAAAACGATCCGTCATCTCTTCCGCTGCCAATCAACTAGAAGAGTTGTTGCTTGAACAACTAGTTTGTTCAAGCGACCACTCAAGTTGTTAGCACGATTTACGAAATGGTGTTGCTATGAAGTTTCATCCCATCCGATTAATCCTTTCATTAGTGAAAATTTTAATCCGGGACATGGGAGCCAATGAGCCTCCGGCCACCCAACAATTGGTATCGTGAGCCACTGCTTTCCTGCTTTTGTGTGTTTAGGATTCTGCTAATTTTTATGCATTTTTCATATATTATATGTGCCGATAATAGTAGGATATGCGTAGTTTAACTCTTTGCTGCGTATAAGATCCGACTATTATGGCCATGTGTGTGTATGTGAATGGATGTGTGTAAAAATTTATTATTTGAATCCTGGGTTGACGAGGCTAGATTAGTATTTAATTTTTGTAATTAAATACGGCATTGTTTAGCCGCCATTTTAGTTTACTGATCTAGATTATTTGTACACTTCGTGGAGTATAGGATCGATGGATGTAAATTAATATGATTTATCTCGCTCGGAACTTTGGTGACTTAAGACGGAAAAGATGGAGCGACGAGGTGGCTACACGACGGATGCGATTGAGAACAATGCCATAATAGTTGGAAAATTCTGATTTTTCCATATTTATTGCTTATTTGTTTTATATGCATGTTGTGTTTGTTTTAAAATTCTCGATTGCAATTTACTAAGTGGGAGAGGGATATTTTAATTAATTCACGCGCTTCCATTACAATTTGACGGTGATGCAACAAACTTGCGCTGTTGGCTTTGAGTGCCTTCCTCCCCATCGGATGGGTTTGTTTATGGATCACTAGGTCAAATAATGGTTATAGAAATTATTTAGAGCGTGTGTACTTCCTACTCGGTAAGGCACATAATCCAAATAATTCCCTTAGTATCGTAATGGTGCACACTTAGATGCAAATAAAAAGTATCCTCCCCATCGGAGTCACTGCTTTTATTTGTAGGGCTAAAGAGGAACCAACTATTAATTTTATTTGTCAAAAAGTAAGGTTGACAAGATAATAAAATTAATGGGTAAAACCTCCTCTTACAAATGTAGAATTCGTATACGTCCACACTATCGTGGCATGCGATATTCTCGGTGTTTTGAGGTGTAGGTTGATTTCGGGATTTTATTGTTTTGAGGAATCAATATTATTTGAAATCTAATATTTTGATCATTGTGATTTTTAGGATTTTCAAATGGCTTTCAACCCACTTGCTGTGATTTTAAAAGAAAACAAACTTACTGGTCCAAACTACATTGATTGGAAAAGAAACCTGGATATTGTCTTAACTGCGGAGGAGTACAAATTTGTACTCTTCGAGGTCTCCTCCTAAGCCCACCGATGACTCGATGAAATGGAGAAAGAACATTATAAGAAATGGGTTAAGGCGTATGAGATGGCGTGTTACATTTTGGCATCCATGTCAAATGTGCTGCAACATCAGCATCAGGCCATAGCCACTGCTTATGACATGATGTTCAATCTCAAGGAACTTTTCGGACATCAGAGTAGGGCGTCTAGGCAGGAGGCAATGAGAAACTTGATGACGACCACCATGGTCGAGGGAACACCCGTTAGGGATATGTTCTCAAGATGATGGCTCATCTTAATGAGATGGAAGTCCTCGGAGCTGAGATCGATGGGGAAACCCAGGTCGATATCATTCTCCAGTCTCTGCCTAGGAGTTTTGAGGCCTACCAACTACAACATGAACAAGAGGTTGTATTCTGGCGCGAGCTTCCGATGTAACTCCAGCGCAGAGGGGCTTTTTCGTCAGAGTTCTCAAGCCATGGTCGCTCAGAAGGTTTCTTCCTCTAAACCGAAAGGTAAGAAGAAGAAGAAGCAAGGTGCAGCGAAGAAAGTGGCAGTGGGACCCCAGGCAGGAGTGAAGAAGCCGAAAGGCAAGTGCTTCACTTGCAAGCAGACTGGACATTGGAAGGCGGACTGTCCTCGCTGAAAGAACAAAGGTATATCTTCTTGTTTAGTTGTTGAAACATGTTTAGCGGTGTTATCTACCAGTGCCTGGTGTGTAGATACAGGAGCCACTGATCATGTCTGCAATACTTTGCAGGGGTTCCAGAAAACCCAACGACTAGCCGAGGGAGAGGTTACCGCTCATGGGCAATGCTTCAAAGGTGGCGGCTATTGCAAAGGGGAGACGCTTTATTTATCTTTGATAGGAATAAAGTTTTGGTTTTAAGAAATTGTCTTTATGTACCTACTTTTAGAAAGAATTTAATTTCAGCTTTCTAAATTGTTTTTGGATGGATATTCTGCTTTTTTAATGACAAGAGTGGTTATAAAAGGAATAGGAGATTATCTGCTCTCGTACATTGGTTGGCAATTTATATACTCTTGAACCAAAACTCCTACGATGCAAATAGAAATAAATAGCTCATCTTCTAAATCTAATAAGAGAAAAGAACCTTCGAAATGAACCAAACATATCTGGCATCTAAGGCTTGGTCATATTAACCTAAGTAGAATTCAAAGGTTGATATGATGGACCTTTGGGTTCATTAGTGGTGGAGGATCTCCCAACTGCGAATCTTGCTTGGAAGGTAAAATGACCAAGAGGCCTTTTAAGGCCAAGGGGTATAGAGCCAAAGATGTGTTAGAATTGGTTCATTCTGATTTGTGCGGTCCTATGTCTATCCAGGCAAGAGGTGGTTTTGAATATTTCGTCTCTTTTATAGACGATTATTCAAGATATGGATACATTTACTTGATGTGCCACAAGTCTGAATGCTTTGACAGGTTCAAAGAATTCAAGGCTGATGTGGAGAACCGTCAAGGTAAAAGTATCAAGACATTACGATCTGATCGTGGTGGCGAGTACCTCTTGGGAGAGTTTAGGAGTTACTTATCAGAGGCTGGGATTCAATCCCAATTGTCTGCACCTGGCACACCCCAACAGAATGGTGTGGCGGAGCGAAGGAATAGGACTCTTATGGAGATGGTCAGATCTATGATGAGTTATTCGGAGTTACCTGATTCGTTCTGGGGGTTTGCTCTGGAAACAGCAGCACACATTCTTAACTTGGTTCCATCTAAGTCAGTACCCTCTACTCCCACAGAGTTGTGGACTGGGCGAAAGCCTAGTCTAAGACATATTCGGATTTGGGGTAGTCCAGCACATGTGCTGAAGGGAGATGCTGGTAAGTTGGAATCTCGTACAGTAGTACGCTTGTTTGTTGGCTACCCTAAGGGAATGAAGGGTAGTTTATTCTATAGTCCTAGAGATCAGAAGGTGATCGTGAGTACGAATGCCAGATTTCTAGAGGAGGACTATGTGATGAACCACAAGCCCACGAGTAGGATTGTTCTTGAGGAGCTGACAGGGGAAGTCCCGACTTCAGTACCACCAGTACAAGAGGAGACACCACAAGTCACTGCACCGCGTGTCACAGAGTATACGCATGAGGCACCTCGTCGTAGTGGGAGGGTTCTTAGACAACCTGACAGATTCATGTTTTTGGGAGAGTCTTCGGACTTATTCCCTGGTGAACATGAACCTGATCCCTGGACATATGACGAGGCAATCCAAGATAGAGATGCAGTATCTTGGCAAAGAGCGATGAATTCAGAGATAGAATCTATGGATTCTAATCAGGTCTGGGAGCTAGTAGACCCACCCGATGGTGTAAAAACCATTGGATGCAAGTGGATCTACAAGAGAAAGAGAGGAGTAGATGGGAAGGTTGAGACCTTCAAAGCTAGGCTTGTTGCGAAAGGGTATACTCAGAAAGAGGGTATCGATTATGAGGAGACCTTTTTGCTGGTAGCTCTGCTTAAGTCTATCCGGATTCTCTTATCTATAGCTGCTCATATGGATTATGAGATTTGGCAGATGGATGTCAAGACAGCTTTCCTTAACGGAAGTCTTGATGAGAACATCTATATGCGACAACCAGAGGGATTCATTGCTAAAGGCAAAGAGCATCTTATATGTAAGCTTAATCGGTCCATTTATGGATTGAAGCAAGCTTCTAGATCTTGGAACATCCGCTTTGATGAGGTAATCCAGTCATATGGATTTATTCAAAGTCCGGATGAGCCTTGTGTATACAAGAGATGTGACGGAAACGTAGTGGTGTTTCTTGTACTATACGTAGATGACATTTTGTTAGTTGGCAATAATATCAAAGTGTTATCAGACGTAAGGGTATGGTTGTCAAAACAGTTTGACATGAAGGACTTGGGAGAAGTGGGACACATCCTTGGGATCAAAGTTATAAGGGATCGCAAGAAAAGGATGTTGTGCTTGTCTCAAGCTTCATATATTGACACTATCCTTGCTCGTTTTAGCATGCAGAACTCCAAGAAAGGTTTTCTACCTTTTAGGCATGGAGTTCCTTTATCTAAAGAGATGTGTCCCAAAACTTCAAAGGAGATAGAGGACATGAAGGTGATTCCTTATGCTTCGGCAGTAGGAAGCCTTATGTACGCTATGCTATGTACGAGACCGGATATCTGCTTTGCCGTGGGCATGGTTAGCAGATATCAGAGTAATCCTGGACAGGGACATTGGACTGCGGTAAAGCATATATTGAAGTACCTGAGAAGGACTAGGGATTATATGCTGGTTTACCGGGCAGATCAATTAGTCCCTGTGGGTTACACGGATTCGGATTTCCAATCAGATAGGGACAAGAGTAAGTCTACCTCGGGGTTTGTGTTTACTTTTGGAGGTGGAGCCATAGTATGGAGGAGTGTCAAGCATTAATGCGTGGCGGACTCTACCATTGAAGCTGAGTATGTGGCAGCCTCTGAGGCAGCCAAGGAAGCTGTATGGCTCAGGAACTTCTTGATGGACTTGGATGTGATTCCTAGTTTGCTCAGAACTATCACAATTTATTGTGATAACAGTGGTGCAGTTGCAAACTCGAAGGAACCACGAGCCCATAAGGTGAGTAAACACATAGAGCGCAAGTACCACCTTATACGAGAGATCGTAAAGCGAGGAGAAGTTGCTGTCGCCAAGATTGCATCAGAGGATAACCTGGCGGATCCATTCACTAAGGCCCTTCCAGCGAAAGCGTTTGATAGGCATGTGGAGGACATGGGGATCAGATGTATGGCAGAGTGATGACGGCATAGTCTTTTAGTATAAGTGGGAGATTGTTGGAATGTATACTGAAAGCCTAGCCCTTTTTGTATGAACATTTTATTTTGAAATAAGAATCACATGATCATTGTTTGCATTTTATATATTCATTATATATGTGTGCATATTGTCTAATATCTTACATTGTAGATAACATGGTGCTTGGTGTGGCACAGAAGATCATGTTATCAGTACCTTGTAAGATATAAGTAAAGGCTCACAACCAAGATGGTTTTGGACAAACCATTGGCATGGTTGTAGTGTAGCTTGGTATTGTTTTATCTTGAACATAGAGTTACACTAGTACACTTAGGTGTATTGAGCAGGACCGACATAGAGGTGATTCAATTTAGTACTGACTACATAATTGAATCGGACCTCGGATATTATGTTGTACATGCTCTTAATCCCGATATAATAACGGGCACATGTACTTAGTATTTATTTCTTTAATTTACCAGTGGGTGAGATTTAGATGGATTAAATCAATATGCCCGGTAAGTTGGGAAATAATATTATTTACATGGTGTGCCGTTGATTATAGGAGGAAATCGTGTCCTATATATTAGGTTGATGATGTCCCCTTGAGGAGCTCATAAGGTTCATCATGTAAACCCAGCTGGTTGACTTAGTCAACATGATGATAAGGTTGAGTGGTACTACTCAAGGAACTAGATGTTAATTAATTGATGGTCAGTAAATCAATTAATTGATGGACATTCGATATCTTAAACACGGGGAGATAAATGTACAAATAATATATGGAGCCCATATTGATTTATGGGGGTTGGTGAGGTAGTTCAATGATGATCCTCTAGTGGAATGGAACATCATTGATGGATCAAGTTTGTGTGGTTCCGATCCATCGGGTGGCCAAGACCCAACTCCTCCTTATGGTCCCTATCGTAGCCTAATATATTCCTTATGAAGTCTAGATCCAAGAATGTAAAATAAAACCTAGAACCAACGGTTGGATTAAATCCATAGATCCGATGGTTGGGATGAAACCCTAGAACCAACGGTTGGATTAAATCCATAGATCCGATGGTTAGGATGAAACCATAGATCCGACGGTTGGGATAAAACCCTAGATCCGACGGTTGGGATGAAATCCTTGATCCGACGGTTGGGATGAAATCCTAGATCCTACGGTTGGGATGAAATCCTAGATCCGACGGTTGGGATAAAACCCTAGATCCGACGGTGGAGATTAAATCCCTAGATCCGACGGTGGAGATTAAATCCCTAGATCTGACGGTGGAGATTAAAGGAGGCTTAAGCCTAATTCTAGAATTAGGGTTTGGCTCATCCATGTGTTGGGCGGCAACAAATCCTAAAGGAGATAGGGTTATTTGGGCGGCAAGAAAATAGGGATTAGTTCCTATATTTTAGGCTAACCAACTTTCTCCTAAATTCTATAAATAAGGGCTTAGGTATTTGGGCGAAAAAGAGATTGAGATTAAGAGTTGTTCAAATTAGAGAATTAGGGTTTGGTTCATCCAAGTGTTGGGCGGCAACAAACCCTAGAGGAGCTAGGGTTTTGGGCAGCTAGAAGTGGGCGGCAAGGTTCTTGTTCTCCCTAGGTTTTTGGCCGGCGCCCCTCTTCCTCTCCTCATCTCTTGGCCGGTTCTCTTCTTCCTCCTCCCTTGCTCCTTGGTGGCCGGCGACTCTCCAACAATTGGTGGCCGGTGCTTCTCCAAGATATAGGTGGTCGGCGGCAACAATACAACAAGTTGGCCGGCACTCATCCAATCGTTCCTTGGCCGGCGGTTGCATCAAACTCTCTTGTTTGGTGGCCGGTTATAGAAAGGAAAGGTTTTGTTGGTTCTTCTCTTTGTTCGCAGGGGACAAGGAAGAGAAGAACGCGATATAGAAGGCTTCTACTCGTGGAGGATCTTCGTCCACACGTTGTCCACGAGGAGGATAGGACATACAGTAGAAGATCGTAAGGTATAAAATTATTTTAACTTTATGTACAGATCTGAGCATGTTCTTATTTGTTTTGATTATGCATGTGTGTGTATGAATATATATTGTATAATCATGGACCCCGAAGACAAATACAAAAACCGGCGATCCGTCCGTCGTCTCTTCCGCGGCTAATCAACTAGAAGAGTAGAGTTGCTTGAACAACTAGTTTGTTCAAGCGACCACTCAAGTTGTTAGCACGACGACGAAATGGTGTTGCTAAGGAAGCTCATCCTATCCGGATTAATCCTTTCATTAGTGAAAATTTTAATCCGGGGACATGGGAGCCAATGAGCCTCCGAAGCGACTCCCTTCACTCTTGTCTCCACCGGTTGGCTAGCACCAATCGGAGACAAAGGCTTGCTGCTCTAGGAGCTATCTCAAGTGATCCCGATATGGATACTGATAGAGGCAAGGCCCATTGGTCTTGCTTATGATTTCGACGAATTCAAAAGAATCCCGAAGGTATAACTTCTCCTTCTCCTTGTGTGTTATCATGTGATTATGCCAAAGCATGTTTTTATGGCCCCCAAGAGATGTATGGGATGTAATAAATATTATTTTATTCACTTTAATCCACTGTGCATGATCCTAAAATTTCCAACAAGTGGTATCAGAGTCACCTTGTTCATTTGGCATAAATTGAATGTTGTAGGAGAATATTTAAAGCATGTTTGATGTTTTAATATACATGTGTCATGTTTATCTATATGATAGATTAGAGTATGCTTGATTTTACATATAGGATATGTTTGTAACTTAAAAGGAAATATTGAGGATGCGCCTAGAAACACCAAAGGTGTTGCCCGCATAAAGCCAAAGCATAGACTCACGTTCACATCGGGAAATTTATTTCCTAATGTGACCTTGGTTTTTCCATATTTAGGTTTATTTCCTTTTATAGATGAGACCCATAATAACCTTAAATCCCTCATGCAAATATTAGGGCTAACTCCTTCCATTAATATGGTTGAACCAGAGTTCTTTTTTGTGTTTGGGTTGTTGGACTCTCTCCAAGCCTGGCATGACATCGAACATGTTCAATTCATACGAGATTCGATGTTTATTTTAAATGGTAAGGACCATATGTCAAAGTTACATGTGCTCTGTTGGACTCTCTCCAAGGTCACTGTGGATATAGGTGCAATTAGGTGATATGCATTGGATTTATTTATATGTTAATGAGTTAACAACCTAATGTATATGTGAACATTCAATTAGTTGATAGTATAAAGTGATAGTTATATATTTGATATATAATGGGTACTGTTGATACTTAACATTATGACTATGAATGACTTGTTGGACTCTCTCCAAGGTTATTCTTAGTCATAATGGATATCAACCCACTAAGAGATCACCTACCATCTCTCGAATTCAAAGTGAGGGCTATTGAATTTGATAAAAATAGTGGGAGTATCTTGTTAATGTAAATTGTTTACATTACTATAAATTCATCTCTCTTATACACCTCTATTTGTATTTCTATGTACTAATTAGAACATCATGTCAACCTCTAATAATTTACATTCGATTTTGGACAACAATAAATTGACTGGGCCAAACTTCTTGGACTAGCTTCACAACCTAAGAATTGTTCTCAAGGTTGAAAAACTAGCTTTTGTCCTTGAAGAGGTTCTTTCCAAACCTCCTGCAAACAATGCATCTGGTGACCAAAAGTTGGCTTACTAGAAACATGTTGTTGACTCTGAGATGGCGAGTTGCATTATGCTAGCGTTGATGTCTCCTTAGTTACAAAAGCAACATGAGCATATGGATGCTAATACAATTGTCTTTCATCTTCTAGAGTTGTTCAATGAGCAGGAACAGTATGAAAGGTTCGAGGTCACCCAGCTCCTCTTTCGCTCGAAGATGCAGGAGAGTTCATCTGGAGTGTAGTTTGAACTAAGGATGAATAGCTATATTGAGTGATTGGGATCCTTAAAGTTTTTCATGAACCATGAATTTAATATTGACTTAATTCTTCACAATCTGACTGGTAGCTATTCACAATTTATGATGAACTATCAAATGAATAAGATTGAGTCCACGATTCCTGAATTGATCAATATGCTCAAAACAGTGGAGTCATCTGTTGCTAAAGAACATAAAGCAGTGATGTTAGTTATTCCTCAAAGAAAGGTTCTAAAAGGAAATCAAAAACTAAAGATAAAGGGAAGAAGAAGGCAAAGAAAGAAGAAATAACTCCCAAGGGCACCTGCCATCATTGTGGCAAGGATGGTCATTGGAAGAGAAACTACAAGCAGTATCTAGAGTCACTGAAGCAGAAAAAGGCATCTGATGCCCAATCTACTTCAGGTATATTTGTTATTGAATGTCATACTGTTTCTTCTAGCACTTGGGTATTGGATACTGGGTGTGGCTCTCATATATGTAATGATATACAGGGGCTTAGGAATAGAAGAAGAATGGTTAAGGGAGAAGCAGATCTAAGGCTTGGCAATAGAGCAAAAGTTGTTGCAGTAGCCAAGGGTACTTATATGTTACGACTTCCTACGGGACTAGTGATGCCCGCAAGTGCACAGATGTTGTCATGTAATAAAAAGAATATCAATCCAACATGGACTGAGATTCGAGTACCGATTTGTTCAGTGGATATTATTGTTTGAGACTAGACTCTAAGGGTTGCGATTAGGAGGGTTGTCTGCGGTCCTAACTCTAGTATGGTGTCACACGGAGGAAGAGAAGGGTCGCTACGAGTCTTTAGATGGATTCTAGGATTTGGGTTTCATTTGTGTGTCGCGGAACACGTTGTCAATTGGGTTTTGTCTAGGTTTCTAGCTAGGTTTTGTGGAAAGAACATCATACACTCCCATCGATGAGCCTTCGCATCTATCGGGAGCTACCTCTGCCATACCAGGTCAACCCCTGGCTTTAGGACGGGATAGTTAGTACGAGGATGCCCAATCGATCCTTGAGACGAGTCGAAAACGAGGGTGTTTCCTACTCTATCGCATCCTTCTACCCATAATTTCCGGCGATGAGGCCAACCCTTAGGTTCCTCTTTAATTCCCCTAAATCTTTGATACGAGGGTTGTCACCCCTCATATCGGCTAAGCACAGTGACTAGAAAACCAAAACAATAGCCATAGGTCTAAACCAAACACAAATTGCAAATATAAATTCAAGAATGAAAAGATATTTGAATCAACATGTTCCGACTCAACACAAACTACTCCCCTATCCTAGAATTAGAGAATCTACTCCATAAATACGAGAGAAGAAACACAAGGCATGATCATATTCATATAAATAATAGATATTATGCAAAGAACAGGATTTACAATGCAATGTGGGTCTTCTCTCCGGCGTTGAAGTGCAGAACTTAGATTTCCAACGACATTCTTCCTCCCCGTCGCGAGTTCCTGAAGCTTTTCAAGGCTTCGGAGTGTCGTCCTAGCCATCGTTCCTCTCCCCTAGGGTTTGGGCGTAGCTTTTCTCATATAGACATCACGTTGGATCCATGTAAAATCTGGAAAAAAAACCCTGGTCATATCAAATTGCATGGCTGCCACATGGCCATGTGAAAACACATGACCAAGCTGTGTGTCAGGCTGTGGCGGCCATTTTTGACCCCTGAACACGGTCGTGTGTGGGCACACACCCTGGCTATGTTGCCTTCTACGTCCAACTGCCAAATGTCTTCTTTTGCTCCAAAATTGCACCATTTTCCCTATAAAATGCTATCCTGCACACAAAAGTAAACAGAGCAGATCTCCGAACTAGAAAATAGGAAATGCTTACAACATAAAGTAAAATATGCATAAAACGAACATAAAATGCTATGAGATGTGAGCGAAAATTACTTCTAAAATCCTATATGTTTTGCTCACATCAATTCTCCTAGACTTAGATCTTTGCTTGTCCTCAAGCAAATCTCAGTGCCATGAAATTTAAAAAGGTATTGTTTCATACTTAGCATGTTAACTAAATTTATCAAGTGGTATTTGCAATCAAAGAAAAATAGATATGTTCTAGAAATTCACTAAGTTAGCTCCTCATGCTCATGCCAAGCGAATCTTCTTAAGGAGTCTCAAAGGCATGCTCAGTATTGAGAGAAATTGATAGGTGTTTCCCTAGTAACCTAACCCGGTCTCAAATGGGCACCTAACCATTTCCACCCACGACAACTATTTTTTTATCCCTCATAATCTCTTTTTCTTCTTTCTTTTCTTTTTCATTTCTTTTTCTCTCTTTTTTTCGGCTCAATGGGATTTTGATTTTTCAGAATGGGCTTACACAATCCGAGCATCTCCAGTAACTAAAATGATAACCCTAGGGTCACCTGTGGATTCTAAAGTACTAGACTACTGAGATGAACCATAACTAAGTATTTACTAGATTCTCCCTTTCAGAAAGTTCATCATGTGTATGTGTAAAATAAAAGCCAACCAATATAAGACTAGAACATTCATTAGAAGAAGGAGAAACAAGGTGGAGCAAAGGTGGTGGGAGGATCTCAGGGAGGAGTGAAGAAGCCGAAAGGCAAGTACTTCGCTTACTAGCAGACTGGACATAAGAAGAAGGATTGTCCCAATCCGAAGCAAGAGCAAAAGTATATCTTTTGGTCTAGTCGTTGAAACATGGTTATCGGTGTTATCTACCGGAACCTGGTGTGTAGATACGAGAGCCACTAATCATGTCTGCAACACTTTGCATGGGTTCCAGGAAACCTGACAACTAGCCAAAGGGGATATTACCATTTACTTGGGAAATGCCATGAAGATGGCGGCTATTGCAGTGGGAGATGTTTTATTTATCTTTTGAGAAAAATAAAGTTTTTGGTTCTTAAGAATTTTCTTAATGTACCTTTATTTAGAAAGAATTGTTTTCGGTTTCTAAATTATGGATGGATAATCTATTCCTTTTAATGACAGATTTGTTGTAAAAGGAATAGGGACATTATCTATTCAGGTACATAGAAAGGAAATTTATAACTTGAACCATGAGCTCCCACGATGCAAATAGAAG
Organism: Wurfbainia villosa; assembly: GCA_025175895.1. Lineage (NCBI taxonomy): Eukaryota > Viridiplantae > Streptophyta > Magnoliopsida > Zingiberales > Zingiberaceae > Wurfbainia > Wurfbainia villosa. The sequence goes on along the minus strand of CM045992.1, from coordinate 26,223,483 downwards.
TTATTAACTCATCTTCTAAGTCTAATAAGAGAAAAGAACCTTCGAAGATGAACCAAACATATCTTTGGGATCTTAGGTTTGGTCATATTAACCTAAGCAGAATTCAAAGGTTGATAGCTGATGGACCTTTGGGTTCATCAGTGGTGGAGGATCTCCCAACCTGCGAATCTTGCTTGGAGGGTAAGATGACAAAGAGGCCTTTTAAGACCAAGGGGTATAGATCCAAAGATATGTTGGAAATGGTTCATGCTGATTCGTATGGTCCTATGTCTATCCAGGCAAGAGGTAGTTTTGAATAATTCATCTTTTTCATAGACAATTATTCAAGAAGACACTACGATTTGATCGTAGTGGTGAATACCTCTTGGGAGAGTTTAGGAATTACTTATCAGAGGTTGGGATTCAATCCCAATTGTCTGCACCTGGCACACCCCAGCAGAACGGTGTAGCAAAGCGAAGGAATAGGTCTCTTATGGAGATGGTTAGATTGATGATGAGTTATTCTGACTTGCCAGATTTGTTCTGATGATATGCTCTAGATACGACGGTATACATTCTGAACCTTGTTCCATCTAAATCAGTGTCTTCTACTCCACTTGTGGGTGGCGGAAGCCTAGTCTAAGACATATTCGGATATGGGGAGTCCAGCACATGTGCTGAAGGCTGATGCTGGTAAGTTGGAACCTCGTACAGAAGTATGCATGTTCATTGGATATCCTAGGGGAACGAAGGGTGGTTTGTTTTATAGTCCTAGAGATCAGAGGGTGATCGTTGAATGCGATTTCTGAGGAGGACTATGTGATGAACCACAAGCCCACGAGTAGGATTGTTCTTGAGGAGTTGATAGGAAGTCCGACTTCAGCATTACCAGCGTACAAGAGGATATACCACATGTCAGCACGCGCGTCACAGAGGATATACAGTGATACCTCGTCGTAGTGGGAGGGTAGTGAGACAGACTGATAGATTCATGTTCTTGGGAGAATCTTCAGATTTGGTCCACTGGCGAACATGAACCCGATCCCCTGGACATATATGAGGTAATCCAAGATATAGATGCAATATCTTTGCAAAGTGCAATGAATAGAGATTGAATCTATGGATTCAAATCAAGTCCGGGAGCTCTATGCATAGCGGCATGAATTTATGAATTTATGAGGTGTGACAGATGGATGTCAAGATAGATTTCCTTAGTGGAAGTCTTGAGGAATCCATTTATAGGAAGCGACCAGAGGGATTCATTGCTAAGGGCAAAGAGTATCTTGTATGTAAGCTTAATCGGTCCATTTGTGGATTGAAGCAAGCTTCGAGGTCTTGGAACATCCGCTTTGAGGAGGTAAATCCAGTCTTATGGATTTATTCAAAGTTCGGATGAGTCTTGTGTATACAAAAGATGTGACGGAAACGTAGTGGTATTTCTTGTACTATACGTAGATGACATTTTGGTGGTTGGCGACAACATCGAAATGTTATCAGACGTAAGGGTATGGTTGTCCAAACAGTATGATATGAAGGACTTGGGAGAAGTGGGTCACAACCTTGGGATCAAGGTTGTTGTGCTTATCCCAAGCTTCATACATAGACATGATTTTGGATCGTTTTAGCATGCAAAACTCCAAGAAAGGTTTTCTACCTTTCAGGCATGGAGTTCCTTTGTCTAAGGAGATGTGTCCTAGATCATCTGAGGTGATAGAGGAGATGAAGGCGGTTCCTTATGCTTCGGTAATAGGAAGCCTCATGTATGTGATGCTCTGAACGAGACAAGATATCTGCTTTGCCGTGGGCATGGTCAGCAGATATCAGACTAATCTAGGACAGGGATATTGGACTGCGGTAAAGCATATATTGTAGTGCCTGAGAAGGACTAGGGATTATATGCTAGTTTATCGGGCAGACCAATTACTCCCTGTGGGTTGCATAGATTCTGATTTCCAATCTGATAGGGATAACAGTAAGTCTACCTCAGGTTTTGTGTTTACTTTTGGAGGTGGAGCCATAGTATGGAAGAGTGTCAAGCAGAAATGCGTGGTGGACTCTACCATGGAAGCTGAGTGTATGGCAGCCTCTTAGGCGGCCAAAGAAGCTGGGTGGCTCAGGAACTTCCTAATGGACTTGGATGTGATTCCTGGTTTGCCCAGAAATATCACAATTTATTGTGATAATAAAGGTGCAGTTGTAAACTCGAAGGAACCACGAGCCCATAAGGCTAGTAAACACATAGAGTGCAAGTACCACCTGATACAAGAAATCGTTAAGGAGGTAGAAGTTGCTGTTGGGTTTCTGGCACCGCGGCGTGTGTGTGTTCGATCATGTTTCGTAAACATGAGCACAGCAGAAGCAATTAAAAATAATAAATCTACATTTATTACAACACACACAACACATGCATGCATATTACAACAAGTGTAGACATAACCGTAAATTAAAATTTGCAATAAAAGGAAATTAAACTACGTTATACCTTTCGTATGACGTGTAGCGGGAACGGCATCAACCGGAACGATCCTCGTAAGAATCGTCTCTATCCGTATCCACGCCGAGCTCCTCGGGATGACTTCGCCAAGCCACGAGCTTCGTCTTCGTACGGGTTACTAGCCTCGTGTTGAAGACGACGTGATCGAGAGATGATCACGATCCGAATCCAAATTCGGACCTAAAAACAAGTCCTCAAGACTCGCTTCTCCGGAGAGGTATTCGTCAACCGATTGACGAATCCTTCGTCCTCCACCTCAGAGGATTACCGGAGATCAAATCCCCGGTATGTTATCCGCTGTCGGAGCACTAACCGTCGTCCAAACAACGCTCCGACGAGAGGAGAAGAAGCTGTCCAGAAAACTGGACAGCTTGGTGGAGGAGTAGGCGCCGGCCAAAACAAGGAGAGAAAAAACTCACCTTGATGCCGAACCTATAGGAGATCACTGGAGGGTCGCCGGAGGTTCACCGGCTGGAGCTTGGACGCCGGCAAGGGTCTTGGACGGCGGCACAAAGCTGGGCAGCGGCAGCTTTTGGGTTGGCGCCGATTAACTCCTCCAAGGAGTGGGCGGCAACTCAAAGGGGACTAGGGTTTGGATTAGTTAGGGTTTAACAATCCCTTAAGCCCACTTTTATAGAGAACTAATTCTCTTAATGGTAATGGATCATATCCATAAAGCCCGTTAACCCGCTCCATTAAGATAAGTTAAAATAAACCAAACCATGATGGTTTATTTTAAGTTAAAACGAACCGAACCAACTTTTGGTTCATTCGTTTAAAATAAACCAAACCCTTTGGTTTATTCTTATCCATTGGATTAGAACCAAACCATTTTGGTCCATCCATTACGTCTTCATAAGACGCAGCCCATCCACGCTTCCATTGCGACTGAAACGATTTCATGCTCGCTTTATGTTTGGTCCAACCAAACCTAGTTTCTCTCGGTCTGAGAATCCCATTCTCAAGCTCGTTTTAAATCCTTTGGATTACACTCGTTGCGTGTGACCAAATAGGTTCTCGGTTTATGTTGGCCGTCTATAATTAACCATTAATTATAGAACGATCATGAGTGGCACCTAGTAGTACATCATGATCCCCAATTAACCGAAAAGATCAACGGTTGATCCCGAACTATTTCTGAAACCCTTCAGTAGCTCGAATGAATCGTGCCCCATTCCCTTCACTCATCTTATACCCACTTGGTTCAGGACATGGTCTATAGTGTCAGTCCTCATTAGGCTAACTACGTCACACCTAGCCCAAGTATCATTTCCTCGTCGTACGGATTCTAGTTACTCCACATGTATCGAAGAGTACCTTACTCTAAACATGTAATGCTTTGGCCAAAGACTTTAGTAACAATCCGACGAGAGGCCATGGGTATACATCTCCTCGCAAGGAGTGGTGAATCCTTATAGGCTATTCAAACACCTTCGATCACTTCGACTTATACCCAATCATCCCGGGTCCACATCTCCTTAGAGATGTTTGCTTAAGATGTCAAAGCATAAGTCTCTATGATCAAGATGACTTGAATCATAAGTCGAAGAACATCGCACTTAAGCCCGAGTAAGAACTTCATTGACATATCTATATATGCGAGAGAACCATATGAAGTCTTACGGTGGTCACTCGATGAACTAGTTACCATAACTAGCATCCACGATTAACTCGGACATCACTATGTCTCCGGCCCGGTGAGAATCGGTGCTTGGATACACCAAGGAGTATACCTCGTGCTAGTCTCGGCGAATTGATGGTGTCAATCCATCATCGACTAGGGATAATTCCGATACATCACAATTACACATGTAGAGATACTCACTAGTTGTGATCCAATCACAAATTCTCTCATCTTTGTGAATCGTATCGTGGACATTGATAAATGAGTTTAAGATCAATCAAATACATAAAATATGTATACTCAAATAGTGAATCTTCATTTATCATATAAATGGTTCATACATAAGGCGATTGCCTTAGGACATCTCTCATATATTACTAACAGACTCCCACTTGGCCTAATGCCAATCGCTACGGTATCCAATACCATAAGCTCTAACATGACCCTCAAACTTACTTTGAGGTAATGCCTTAGTCAAAGGATCCGCTAAGTTCCTTTCAGTGGGAATTTTCTCGATTTGTATTTCGTTCCTACTGATGATCTCTCTGATAAGATGATAGCGGCGAAGCACATGTTTGGATCGTTGATGAGACCTTGGCTCTTTCGCCTGTGCAATTGCTCCATTGTTGTCGCAGTAGACCGGTATTGCTTCAACAATGGCCGGAATCACACCAAGTTCATGAATGAACTTCTTGATCCAAACCGCTTCCTTTCTTTGCCCAGCGCAATATATTACGCCTCGGTGGTAGAATCCGCTCTGATCTCTTGTTTGGAACTTTTCCAACTCACTGCGCCCCCATTCAAGGTGAACACGTATCGGTGAGACACAGGAATCATCCTTATGCTCGGAAGGTGCATCTGTATACCCGCGTATCACCATGTCCCCTTCTCCATATATTAGGAACACATCCTTAGTTCTTCTTAAGTACTTAAGGATCGTCTTAACAGCCGCCCAATGATCCATTCCTGGATCAGACTGGTATCTGCTCGTGACACTCAGAGCATACGAGACATCGGGCCTCGTACATAACATAGCATACATGATAGATCCTATTGCGGATGCATAGGGAATCTTACTCATGCAAATCCTCTCGTCTTCTGTGCGCGGACACATAGACTTCGAAAGGTGTACCCCATACCTGATGGGGAGATAACCTTTCTTGGATTCCGACATGCTAAACCTCTTTGCTTTTCGATCTATATATGTAGCTGCGAAAGACCAAGCAAGTTTGATCTATCTCTATAGATCTTAATCCCAGGATGTAGGTTGCTTCTCCCGTCTTTCATGGAGAATGTCTTGGATAACCAAACCTTCAGTATGTAAGATTGACACATCGTTTCCTATAAGTAATATGTCATCGACATACAATACTAGGAACATTTGCCTCCCACTAACCTTCTTATACACACAAGGTTAAATGCGGATTTTGTGAGAAATCAAACTTTTGATTCTCATCAAAGCGGATATTCCAGACTCTGGATGCTTGCTTCAATCCATAAATGGATCGTCGCAATTTGCATACCTTGGTTTTATCAGCGATGTGAAACCCTCGGATGTATCATATACACGCGTCCTCGAGCGGGTTTCCATTAAGGAAAGCTGTTTTCACATCCATCCATATCTCATAATCATAATGAGCCGCTATGGCGGGAGCATCGAATGGATTTAAGCATAGCTCTGATGAATAGGTTTCGTCATAATCAACACCTTGTTTTTGACGATATCCTTTCGCCACCAATCTAACCTTATAGGTAATCACATTACCATCCATGTCGGTTTTCTTCTTGAAAACCCACTTGCACCCTATAGGCTTTATGCCTTCAGGTGGGTCAACCAAGTTCCAAACTTGGTTTTCGTACATGGAATCCATTTCCGACTTCATGGCACCAAGCCACTTATCCCTTTCTGAACTTGTCAGCACTTCTTCATAACTGGAAGGCTCCTCATCATCATTGAGTAACACGTCGTTCGATTCACTTACGAGAAATCCATATCTCTCAGGAATATTGCGTGTTCTACCAGATCTACGAAGATGTGGTGTTACAATAGGTCCAGCCGATTGCTCATCACTATGAGTTGTCGGTTTTGTGCTTCACCAGGTATCTCATCAATGTCTATTTGAGTCTCTCGAGCCTCCTCAAGCTCGACGACACTCCCACTGTTTTCTTACAAGAGAAACTCTTTCTCTAGAAACACAGCATGCCTTGAAACAAACACCTTTTGTTCCACAGGATGATAGAATTGGTAACCCCTTGTTTCCTTAGGGTATCCAATAAATAGACATTTATCAGACTTAGCATCAGATTTATACGTCTGATCACTTCACATAAGCGAGGACAACCCCATATCTTCAAGTAAGATACATGAGGTTTCTTACCATTCCATATCTCATATGGAGTAGTTGAGACTACCTTAGTAGGCATTACATTTAACAAGTAACATATGCAAGTGCATAACCCCAAAAGGACTTGGGAAGAGTCGCATGATTCATCATTGACCTGACCATGTCCAACAAGGTCCGGTTATGCCTCTCAGATACACCATTATGCTGTGGTGTATAGGGCGGAGTCCATTGAGACAATATGCCATTGTCTCTTAGATAATCAAGAAACTCTTGACTTAAATATTCACCACCTCGATCTGATCGAAGTATTTTAATACTTTTGTCATATTGTTTCTCTACTTCATTTCTGAATTCTTTGAACCTTTCAAAGGCTTCAGACTTGTGTTTCATCAAGAACACATACCCAAACCGTGAGTGATCATCGGTGAAGGTTATGAAGTAGTTATAGCCTCCTAAAGCTTGAGTTGACATAGGTCCACATACATCAGTATGTACTAGACCTAGTAACTCTCCCACTCGTTCACCCTTTCCAGTAAAAGGTAACTTGGTCATCTTGCCTTTTAAGCATGATTCGCATGTATCGTATGAATCCAATTCAAACGATTCCAGAATTCAACATCGGTGTAATTTGGACATGCGTTTCTTGCTTATATGGCCAAGACGACAATGCCACATATAGGAGTCTATGTGATTATCCATTCGAGCACGCGTGTTGCTCGCTTCGATATTGAAAATGTCCTTTGGATCGTCCAGCGTATAAATGCCATTACTCATAGTTCGGTTCCATAAAGTACGCCATTCAAAGTTATATAACAACAATTGTTACTAAGCGTCAAATGGAAACCATTTCTATTTAAGCGGAAATAGAAACAATGTTCTTTATTAGAGAAGGAACATAATAGCAATTATCCGGTTCAAGACTAGTCCACTAGGAGCTTGACAAATAAGTTCAGATGGCGGCCAGCGGCAACCTTTGCTCCATTGCCAACTCGCAAATTTGACTCCCCTCGACGAGTCTTCTTCTATTCCTTAGCCCACAGTATGTCATTACATATATGTGAGCCACACCGATATCCAATACCCAAGTGTCTAAGGAAATAGAATGACAATCAATAACGAAGATACGAAGAGGATGGGGCATCGGATGCCTTCTTCTTCTTCATGGACTCAAGATAAATCTTGCGATTTCTTTGCAGTGGCCTTCCTTGCCACGATGATGGCAAGTGCCCTTTTGTCTTTGAGTTCCGCCTTCTTTGCCTTTTCTTTCCTTTCTTACATTCTTTTGCCTTCCTCTTAGAACCTTTCTTTGAGGAATCAACTATGACCGCCTTCTCCTCATGCTTTAAGAAGGCTCACGGTCTTTCAACATATTGAGGAGCTCGGGAATGGTGGATTCCAATTTGTTCATCCGATAGTTCATCACAAATTGCGAAACTCTTGGGCAAACAATGCAGAATTAAGTCAATACTTAACTCATGATCCATCACAAAACCGAGGGTAGCTAGCCGCTCGATGTACCCGTTCATCTTTAGCACAAAGCACTATCTGACGAACCTTCTTGCATCTTCGTAGTGAAGAGGAGCCTAGAGACCTCGAACCTTTGGATCTCGCTTGCTCATCGAACAACTCATGAAGATGGAAGACCATAGTATTAGCATCCATATGCTCATGCGCTTTGCGGCTCGGTACCATCGCCGCTAGCATGATGCAACTCGCCACTCGAGAATCGCCACATGCTTCGATAGACCAACATTTGATGCAGGTTGCATCGTCCTTAGACGGTCGGGAAGAGGCTCTTCAAGGACATATGCAAGCTTTTCGCCTTGAGAACAATTCTCGAGTTTCTAAGCGATCCAAGAAGTTAGGCCCGATCGGTTTTGTTCGAATCCAAAATAGTGCGCAAATTCAAAGACGTCATGATCAATTTATTGACCTAGAAATACAAAACGAGCATATATGAGAAAATGATTTTAAAATGCATCAATATACATTTATAAATCCCATTCATTTTTCGAATTTCAAAACCTCAAAATCACTTGGAGATTGTAGGTTCATCTCGAATGGGTTGATATCCATCATAGTTATGAACAACCTTGGAGAGAGTCCAACAAGCCATTCATAACTACGACGGTAGGTATCATCTATACCGATTGCATATCACGTATATGTAACTATCACAATGTGCTATCAACTAATTGAATGTTCACACATACATTGGGTTGTTAACACATTAACAAGTATGCATCATATGCATAGCACCCAACTTCACCTCCCTTTACATCGACCTTGGAGAGAGTCCAACAAGCGATGCTCCGAGTTAAAGCCAACCCATTAATCAATAGTTTTAATATGGTTAGGCGCATTCAACCAATTAGCCCAGCTTGGAGAGAGTCCAACAACCAAAGCTAACGATTGACCTCGACTCTTACCATATTAGTGTTAAACTATTCCATGGTTTGAACATGTTGAGGTTCGTAGGGCTTGGAGAGAGTCCAACAACCCAAACAAGAAAGCGAAACTACAGTTCAAACCATATTAATGGAAGGTGTAGGCTTTAATATTGTTTAAAGGTTTTATATGTCTCATCCTCTTTGCATGCAAATAACTATTATCTACATGGCATGGCATACATGGCATACATCTACATGTCACGACACGGCATTATGTTATGCATCTAATGCAATTACATGTCATACAATTATGTCATGTACAATATTTCCTTATATGTCATAACTATTTATGGAAATAAAATATGTTTAAGATTTGATTCTCCAAATCAAATCATAATTAAATTAGGAAACAAATTTCCAAATCTAATCACATATTTTATTCATGGAATTATTTGATTAAGGAAAATCTATTTAGGAAACCAATTTCCTAAATCTTCAAAACTACTTATGGAAATAAAATATTTTAAAGATTTGATTTCCCAAATCAAATCAAGATTAAATTAGGAAACAAATTTCTAAAATCTAATCAAATATTTTATTTATGGAAAATATCAATTTCCATAAATACTTCCAACTTTCCAAAAGTGGAAGATTTCCATAAATACTTCTAGACTTTCCAAAATTTAAAAATTTCCATAAATACTTCTAAATTTCCAAAATTTAGAAAACTTCCAGAAATACATTATGACTATCGCAAAACCAATTTTACGATTATGTCGAAACACAACCTGGGCTCTGATACCATCATGGGTTTCGCATCACAACAGGTGTGTGTTCGATCATGTTTCGTAAAACATGAGCACAAATGAAGCAATTAAAAATAATAAATCTACATTTATTACAACACACACAACACACGCATGCATATTACAACAAGTGTAGACATAACCGTAAATTAAAATTTGCAATAAAAGGAAATTAAACTACGTTATACCTTTCGTATGACGTGTAGCGGGAACGGCATCAACCGGAACGATCCTCGTAAGAATCATCTCTATCCGTATCCACGCCGAGCTCCTCGGGATGACTTCGCCAAGCCACGAGCTTCGTCTTCGTACGGGTTACTAGCCTCGTGTTGAAGACGACGTGATCGAGAGATGATCACGATCCGAATCCAAATTCGGACCTAAAAACAAGTCCTCAAGACTCGCTTCTCCGGAGGTATTCACAACCGATTGACGAATCCTTCGCCCTCCACTAGAGGATTACCGGAGATCAAATCCCCGGTATGTTAGCCGCTGTCGGAGCACTAACCGTCGTCCAAACGACGCTCCGACGAGAGGAGGAGAAGCTGTCCAGAAAACTGGACAGCTTGGTGGAGTAGGCGCCGGCCAAAACAAGGAGAGAAAAGGCTCACCTTGATGCCGAACCTATAGGAGATCACCGGAGGGTCGTCGGAGGTTCACCGGCTGGAGCTTGGACGCCGGCAAGGGTCTTGGACGGCGGCACAAAGCTGGGCGGCGGCAGCTTTTGGGTTGGCGCCGATTAACTCCTCCAAGGAGTGGGCGGCAACTCAAAGGGGGCTAGGGTTTGGATTAGTTAGGGTTTAACAATCCCTTAAGCCCACTTTTATAGAGAACTAATTCTCTTAATGGTTAATGGATCATATCCATAAATCCCGTTAACCCGCTCCATTAAGATAAGTTAAAATAAATCAAACCATGATGGTTTATTTTAAGTTAAAACAAACCGAACCAACTTTTGGTTCATTCGTTTAAAATAAACCAAACCCTTTGGTTTATTCTTATCCATTGGATTAGAACCAAACCATTTTGGTCCATCCATTACGTCTTCATAAGATGCAGCCCATCCACGCTTCCATTGCGACTGAAACGATTTCATGCTCGCTTTATGTTTGGTCCAACCAAACCTAGTTTCTCTCGGTCTGAGAATCCCAGTCTCAAGCTCGTTTTAAATCCTTTGGATTACACTCGTTGTGCGTGTGACCAAATAGGTTCTCGATTTATGTTGGTCGTCTATAATTAACCATTAATTATAGAACGATCATGAGTGGTACCTAGTAGTACATCATGATCCCCAATTAACCGAAAAGATCAACGGTTGATCCCGAACTATTTCTGAAACCCTTCAGTAGCTCGAATGAATCGTGCCCCATTCCCTTCACTCATCTTATACCCACTTGGTTCAGGACATGGTCTATAGTGTCAGTCCCCACTAGGCTGACTACGTCACACCTAGCCCAAGTATCATTTCCTCGCCCTACGGATTCTAGTTACTCCACATGTATCGAAGAGTACCTTACTCTAAACATGTAATGCTTTGGCCAAAGACTTTAGTAACAATCCGACGAGAGGCCATGGGTATACATCTCCTCACAAGGAGTGGTGAATCCTTTATAGGCTATTCAAACACCTTCGATCACTTCGACTTATACCCAATCATCCCGGGTCCACATCTCCTTAGAGATGTTTGCTTAAGATGTCAAAGCATAAGTCTCCATGATCAAGATGACTTGAATACCGCAAGTCAAAGGAACATCGCACTTAAGCCACAGTAAGAACTTCATTGACATATCTATATATGCAGAGAACCATATGAAGTCTTACGGCTGGTCACTCCAATGAACTAGTTACCATAACTAGCATCCACGATTAACTCCGAACATCACTATGTCTCCAGCCAGTGAGAATCAGCTACTTGGATACACCAAGGAGTATACCTCGTGCTAGTCTCGACAGAATTGATGGTATCCAAATCCATCAATTCATCGACTAGGGATAATTCCGATACATCACAATTACACATGTAGAGTTACTCACTAGTTGTGATCCAATCACAAATTCTCTCATGCTGTGAATCGTATCGTGGACATTCAGTAAATGAGTTTAAGATCCAATCAAATACATAAAATATGCATACTCAAATAGTGAATCATCATTTATCATATAAATGGTTCATACATAAGGCGATTGCCTTAGGACATCTCTCATATATTACTAACAGTTGTTGTCGCCTAGATTGCATCAGAGGATGACCTGGTAGACCCTTTTCACTAAGGCCCTTCTAGCGAGAGCTTTGATAGGCATGTGGAGGGAAGGCGAATCAGATGTATGGCAGTATAATGACAGCATAGTCTTTTAGTATAAGTGGGAGATTGTTGGGATGTATACTGAAAGCCTAGCTCTTTAGTATGAACATCTTTATTTTGAAATAAGAATCACATGATCATTGTTTGCACTTTTATATTTATTATATGTTGTGCATATTGTCTAATACTTTACATTGTAGATAACATGGTGTTTGGGTGATGGCACAGAAGATCATGTTATCAGTCCCTTGTAGAGTATAAGTAGAGGCTCACAACCAAGATGGTTTTGGACAAACCATTGGTATGGTTGTAGTGTAGCTTGGTATTGTTTTGTCTTAAACATAGAGTTACACTAGTACACTTAGGTGTATTGAGCAGGACCGACATAGAGGTGATTCAATTTATTGCTGACTATATAATTGAATCGGACCTCGGATATTATGTTGTACATGCTCTTAATCCCGATATAATAACGGGCACATGTACTTAATATTTATTTCTTTGATTTACCAGAGGGTGAGATTTCTATGGATTAAATCAATATGCCCGGTAAGTTGGGAAGTGATATTATTTACATGGTATGCCGTTGATTATAGGAGGAATCTGTGTCCTATATATTAGGTTGATGATGTCCCCTTGAGGAGCTCATAAGTTCATCATGTAAACCCTGCAGGTTGACTTAGTCAACATGATGATAAGGATGAGTGGTACTACTCGAGGAGTTAGATGTTAATTAATTGATGGTCAGTAAATCAATTAATTGACGGACATTCGATATCTTAAACACGGGAAGATGGATGTACAAATAATATATGGAGCCCATATTAATTTATGGGGGTTGGTGAGGTAGTTCGATGATGATCCTCTAGTGGAATGGAACATCATTGATGGATCAGGTTTGTGTGGTTCCGATCCATCGGGTGGCCAAGACCCAACTCCTCCTCATGGTCCCTATCGTAGCCTAATATAAACCTCATGAACTCTAGATCAAATGATGGAAATTAAATCTCTAGATCCGACGGTTGGGATTAAATCCCTAGAACCGACGGTTGAGATTAAATCTCTAAATCCGACGGTTGAGATTAAAACCCTAAAACCGACGATGGAGATTAAAGGGGAGGGAAAGGAAAGGAAAGGGAGAGGAAAGGTTGGATAAGGTGGGCGGCAAGTTTAAAAGATTGATAAAATTTTTTTTCCTAATTCTATGCCACCTTGGGCGGCAAGATTAGAATTAGTTAAAAAAAAAAAAATTAAGATTAGAATTGGTGAAAAAAAAATTTCCTATGCCACCTTGGGCGGCAAGATTATAGGAAGAAAAAATTTACTAATTCCTTGCTACCCTTGGGCGGCAAGAAAATTGGGAATTAGTTCCTATATTTTTGGCTACCTCATCAATAACCAACTTTCTCCTAAGTTCTATAAATAGGGGCTTAGGCTTGGGCGGAAAAAGGAAGTTTTTGGATGATGGAAATTAGGGTTTAGCCTCTCTTTGCTTGGGCGGCAAGTAACCCTAAGGAGGAAACCCTAATTAGGGTTTGGCTCCTTGGGTTGGGCGGCCAAGGTTTGGAAGGAGAGTGGGCGGCAACTTGTGGAAGAGTTCTTCTTCTTCCTAGGGTAAGTGGCCGGTTCTAGATCTCCTCCTTCCACCTTGGTTGGGCGGCAACAAGGAGGAGGATTATTTTCCTTTCTTTTCTCCAAGTGTTGGCCGGCGCCCATACCCTTAGTGTTTCTCTTTTGGTTGGCTTCCATACTCCATTCCATCTTCTCTTTGAAGAAACCCTAGATTTTTCCTTTCCTTGGTTGGGCGGCTAGGTTATGGAGGGGAAAGTGGGCGACAACTATAGGAGAGGATATCTTCTTCTTCTTCCTAGGGTGTTGTCGGCTCCTAGATCTTTTCCCTCTTCCTTGGTCGGCGCTCAACCTATTCCTCTCATCCTCTTCATATTCTCTTTGGACCGGCGGCAAGCATCATGCTTGGAGCTTGATGGTTGGTCCTAGATAAGAGATGAGTTTTGTTTCCATTTTGTTCTCTCTATTCTTGGGGCCGGCGGCATCAATCCTTTGTGGATTGGTGGTTGGCTCAAGCAAGAAGGGAAAGAGAGTTCTTCTTTCTTTGGATTGAAGAAGATCTAGGATGCTTCAACTTGTGGAGGATCTTCGCCCACACGAAGTCTACAAGGAGGTTAGGACATACGATAGAAGATCAATAGGTATAAAAGTTTCACAACTTTTACAATTGTTCTTTGCATGTTCTTATTTGATATGCTAGCTTATGTTCTTTATGTTAGTATATGTTGATTATACTAGTTTACATTTGCATGTATTTGTATAATCATAGACCCCGATAAGAAACACAAAAACCGGTGATCCGTCCGTCGTCTCTTCCGCGGCTAACCGACTAGAAGAGTTGTGTTGCTTGAACAACTAGTTTGTTCAAGCGATCGCTCGAGTCGTTAGCACGACGACGAATTGGTTGTGCTTAGGAAACTCATCCCATCCGGATTAGTTTTTATTAGTGAAAATTTTTAATCCGGGGACATGGGAGCCAATGAGCATTCCGAGGATTAGCACATTGCCAACAAATGGTATCAGAGCCACGATTTCCGATTTTGTGTGTTTTGGATTCGGTTACTTTCATGCACATATCATATATTTTGTATGCCGGATAATAGTAGGATGTGCGTAGGCTAACTTTTTGGTTGCAGGCATAAGATCCGACTATTATGGCTATATGTGTGTTTGTGATTGTTTGTGTATGATTGTATATTAATTGAATCCTCGGGGTTGACGAGGCTAGATTAGTATTTAATTTTTGTAATTAAATACGACATTGTTTAGCCACTCTTTATTTTATTTTACTTTCGATCAAGATTTCATGTACACTCCCTCGTGGAGTATAGGATCGATGGATGTAAAATAAAATAGGTTTTATTCTCGCTGATCTCCTGGATGGCTCGTATACATGGCGTATAGGAGGAGCGACGAGGTATACACGATGGGACGCATATTGGAGAACAATGCCATAATAGTTGGAAAAATTCTGATTTTTTCCATATTTATTGCTGATTTGTTTTATATGCATGTTGTGTGTGCTTGAAAATTCCTCATTTTCAATTTACTAAGTGGGAGAGGAATATTTTAATTAATTCCCGCGGCCTCCATTACAATTTGACGTGTGATGCAACAAACTTGCGTGTCGGCTCTGAGTGCCTTCCTCCCTGCGGATGAGTTTGTTTGCGGATCACTAGGTCAAATAATGGTTATAGGAAATTATCTAGGACCGTGTGTACTTCCACAGCGGTAAGGCACATAATCCGAAATAATTCCCTTAGTATCGTGTAATGGTGCACACTTAGATGCAAATATAAAGTATCCTCCCCATCGGAGTCACTGCTTTTATTTGTAGGGCCAAAGAGGAACCAACTATTAATTTTATTTGTCAAAAATTAAGGTTGACAAGATAATAAAATTAATGGGTAAAACCTCCTCTTACAAATGTAGAATTCGTATACGTCCACACAGCATGTCATGCGATATTCTCGGTGTTTTGAGGTGTTGGTTGATTTCGGGATTTTATTGTTTTGAGGAATCAATAATATTTGAAATCTAAAAGTAATGATCTATGTGATTCTTAGGATTTTCAAAATGACTTTCAGTCCACTTATTTTGATACTAAAGGAAATAAACTTACTGTACCCAAATAATGTTGATTGGAAAGGAATCTAGATATTGTCTTATTTGCTAAGAAGTACAAGTATACACTCTTCAAAGAGTGTCCTCAAGCCATGGTTGCTCAAAAGGTTTCTACTTCTAAGCCGAAAGGCTAGAAGAAGGAGAAACAAGGTGGAGCAAAGGTGGTGGGAGGATCTCAGGGAGGAGTGAAGAAGCCGAAAGGCAAGTACTTCGCTTACTAGCAGACTGGACAAAAGAAGAAGGATTGTCCCAATCCGAAGCAAGAGCAAAAGTATATCTTTTGGTCTAGTCGTTGAAACATGGTTATCGGTGTTATCTACCAGAACCTGGTGTGTAGATACGAGAGCCACTAATCATGTCTGCAACACTTTGCAGGGGTTCCAGGAAACCTGACAACTAGCCAAAGGGGATATTACCATTTACTTGGGAAATGCCATGAAGATGGCGGCTATTGCAGTGGGAGATGTTTTATTTATCTTTTGAGAAAAATAAAGTTTTTGGTTCTTAAGAATTTTCTTAATGTACCTTTATTTAGAAAGAATTGTTTTCGGTTTATAAATTATGGATGGATAATCTATTCCTTTTAATGACAAATTTGTTGTAAAAGGAATAGGGACATTATCTATTCAGGTACATAGATAGGAAATTTATAACTTGAACCATGAGCTCCCACGATGCAAATAGAAGTTATTAACTCATCTTCTAAGTCTAATAAGAGAAAAGAACCTTCGAAGATGAACCAAACATATCTTTGGGATCTTAGGTTTGGTCATAGTTACGTATTGCTTGAAAATACGTGGCTGATTTACCAATCCAGAAGGGGTTTGCCGAAGCTTCGATACCACTCGAGTGAAACTGCCCGGCTTCGGTGGCTTGTTCATGGCGATCCTTCGTCCTGGATAAGCTAGGAAAATAACACATCAAGTTTTTAGGCGCCCGTTGCGTGTTATTTACGTGTTCTAAGTGAGTTCACAAAAATGAATAATTTGTCTTTTTCATAGACAATTATTCAAGAAGACACTACGATTTGATCGTAGTGGTGAATACCTCTTGGGAGAGTTTAGGAATTACTTATCAGAGGTTGGGATTCAATCCCAATTGTTGCACTGCACACCCAGTGAGCGGTGTAGCAAGCGAAGGAATAGGTCTCTTATGGAGATGGTTAGATTGATGATGAGTTATTCTGACTTGCCAGATTCGTTCTGATGATATGCTCTAGATACGACGGTATACATTCTGAACCTTGTTCCATCTAAATCAGTGCCTTCTACTCCCACAGAATTGTGGACTGGGTGGAAGCCTAGTCTAAGACATATTCGGATATGGGGAGTCCAGCACATGTGCTGAAGGCTGATGCTGGTAAGTTGGAACCTCGTACAGAAGTATGCATGTTCGTTGGCTATCCTAGGGGAACGAAGGGTGGTTTGTTTTATAGTCCTAGAGATCAGAGGGTGATCGTTAGTACGAATGCCAGATTTCTAGAGGAGGACTATGTGATGAACCACAAGCCCACGAGTAGGATTGTTCTTGAGGAGTTGATAGGGGAAGTCCCGACTTCAGTACCACTGGTACAAGAGGATATACCACATGTCACTACACCGCGTGTCACAGAGGATATACAGGTGATACCTCGTCGTAGTGGGAGGGTTGTGAGACAGCCTGATAGATTCATGTTCTTGGGAGAATCTTCCGATTTGGTCCCTGGCGAACATGAACCTGATCCCTGGACATATGACGAGGTAATCCAAGATATAGATGCAACATCTTTGCAAAGTGCAATGAATACTGAGATTGAATCTATGGATTCAAATCAGGTCTGAGAGCTCCTATGCATAGCAGCTCATATGAATTTATGAGGTGTGATAGATGGATGTCAAGACAGATTTCCTTAGTGGAAGTCTTGAGGAATCCATTTATATGAAGCGACCAGAGGGATTCATTACTAAGGGCAAAGAGTATCTTGTATGTAAGCTTAATCGGTCCATTTGTGGATTGAAGCAAGCTTCGAGGTCTTGGAACATCCGCTTTGAGGAGGTAAATCCAGTCTTATCGATTTATTCAAAGTTTGGATGAGTCTTGTGTATACAAGAGATGTGACAGAAACGTAGTGGTATTTCTTGTACTATACGTAGATGACATTTTGGTGGTTGGCGACAACATCGAAATGTTATCAGACGTAAGGGTATGGTTGTCCAAACAGTATGATATGAAGGACTTGGGAGAAGTGGGTCACAACCTTGGGATCAAGGTTGTTGTGCTTATCCCAAGCTTCATACATAGACATGATTTTGGATCGTTTTAGCATGCAAAACTCCAAGAAAGGTTTTCTACCTTTCAGGCATGGAGTTCCTTTGTCTAAGGAGATGTGTCCTAGATCATCTGAGGTGATAGAGGAGATGAAGGCGGTTCCTTATGCTTCGGTAATAGGAAGCCTCATGTATGCGATGCTCTGAACGAGACCAGATATCTGCTTTGCCGTGGGCATGGTCAGCAGATATCAGACTAATCCAGGACAGGGATATTGGACTGCGGTAAAGCATATATTATAGTGCCTGAGAAGGACTAGGGATTATATGCTAGTTTACCGGGCAGACCAATTACTCCTTGTGGGTTGCATAGATTCTGATTTTCAATCTGATAGGGATAACAGTAAGTCTACCTCAGGTTTTGTGTTTACTTTTGGAGGTGGAGCCATAGTATGGAAGAGTGTCAAGCAGAAATGCGTGGTGGACTCTACCATGGAAGCTGAGTGTATGGCAGTCTCTTAGGCGGCCAAAGAAGTTGGGTGGCTCAGGAACTTCCTAATGGACTTGGATGTGATTCCTGGTTTGCCCAGAAATATCACAATTTATTGTGATAATAAAGGTGCAGTTGCAAACTCGAAGGAACCACGAGCCCATAAGGCTAGTAAACACATAGAGTGCAAGTACCACCTGATACGAGAAATCGTTAAGGAGGTAGATGTTGCTGTCGCCTAGATTGCATCAGAGGATGACCTGGTAGACCCTTTTCACTAAGGCCCTTCTAGCGAGAGCTTTGATAGGCATGTGGAGGGAAGGGGAATCAGATGTATGGAAGTATAATGACAGCATAGTCTTTTAGTATAAGTGGGAGATTGTTGGGATGTATACTGAAAGCCTAGCTCTTTAGTATGAACATCTTTATTTTGAAATAAGAATCACATGATCATTGTTTGCACTTTTATATTTATTATATGTTGTGCATATTGTCTAATACTTTACATTGTAGATAACATGGTGCTTGGGTGATGGCACAGAAGATCATGTTATCAGTCCCTTGTAGAGTATAAGTAGAGCCTCACAACCAAGATGGTTTTGGACAAATCATTGGTATGGTTGTAGTGTAGCTTGAGATTGTTTTGTCTTAAACATAGAGTTACACTAGTACACTTCGGTGTATTGAGCAGGACCGACATAGAGGTGATTCAATTTATTGCTGACTATATAATTGAATCGGACCTCGGATATTATGTTGTACATGCTCTTAATCCCGATATAATAACGGGCACATGTACTTAATATTTATTTCTTTGATTTACCAGAGGGTGAGATTTCTATGGATTAAATCAATATGCCCGGTAAGTTGGGAAGTGATATTATTTACATGGTGTGCCGTTGATTATAGGAGGAATCCGTGTCCTATATATTAGGTTGATGATGTCCCCTTGAGGAGCTCATAAGGTTCATCATGTAAACCCTGCAGGTTGACTTAGTCAACATGATGATAAGGATGAGTGGTAATACTGATATGGGTGAATCATGCTATGTTTTCACTACTTTATATATGTGCATTTTATCTCATTTCATATCCTAGACATGTATTTTATCTTGATTAGCATATTTTGGAGGAAGAGACTGCTGTCAGGGTGTTTTTGTGTTAACAGGGCGAAGAAGAAGGGCGTATCAAAACAACACAGGCGTGCTCGGAATCGACACGCCTGTGTCATGAGAGCCAGCGCACAACACGCCTGAGTTCAAAGAGCAACACGCCCGTGCCGGTGATTCCAGCAGCCAACACGCCCTATGCAGCCACGACACGCCTGAGTTCAAAGAGCAACACGCCCGTGCCGGTGATTCCAGCAGCCAACACGCCCTATGCAGCCGCGACACGCCCCAGTTCAAACCGTAACACGCCTTGTGGGAAACCCGCGACACGCCGGTGCCCTCATGTGGCATGGGCGTGTTGGCCTGATTTCAGCCTTCCTTTTCTGCGAGCAATCAGGATCTTCGTGGGAATCTATTGCCTTAAATTGAAGAGGAGGCAAGGCTATAAAAGAGAAGATATTCTAACCCTAGAGGAGGACGGCGGATGGTCAAAAAGGAGGAGAGAAGAGGGCAAAGGGATCGACAACAGAGGAAGCAAAAGAGAAGGAGTCGGCAGAGGAACGCAGATGGCATCCAGTATTGTATTTTCTTTCTCTAGCAACTCTTGTCAGACTATGGAGTAGTGTCCTGTAATCTTAGGATGGGGGAGTAGCCCTTTGACGATTTACGATGATGATATAATCTATACTACTTAAATTATTGTTTGTGTTGATTTGGTTTTCGTTGGATTCTTATTGACAAACCTAAGGAGCTAAGGGAAGTACCTAAGTGAACCCAAGTTCCCGAAACCCCGAACCAACTAGGGATAAACTCCTGTCAAGTAGCGGTAGCGTATCTACGAGGGCTTGCGGGGGTCTCGTGACAGGTCCCCTTAGCTGATTATGGTCCCGTGTGCAAACCTACCGTGAAAAAAGGAAATTTGACTCTAGAGGAACTCTTATGGACTTAATGGATCTATCAAATCCAGTTTCTACCTAGTGACAGAGGTAAGAATAGGGAGGTTTGCGGGGGTCTCGTGACAGGTCCCCTTAGCTGATTATGATCCCCTATGCTCGAACACCGTGACAGGTAAATTGAATTTGATAGGTACAGTCAGCGTAGACCTCGAAAGGGGCCGTTGATTTACCTTAGGATAGGTTCCATCAAAACAAACTCTAATAGGGGTAGGAAAGAATCAAATCACCTTATAAATCATCGACGTGGTGAAACCCATATCCTGAGATTCTCCTCAACTATCGACTTTTAGCTCATTCTTCTCATTCGTTGTTATTGACTGCTCAGTTTCTTAGCTTAAACCATACATTGATTTACTAGATAACTTGGTATCACGATCATTCGGTAATTGTTCCAATCCCTGTGGGATCGATATTTTTATTACTTGACGACAACCGTGCACTTGCGGAAAATAACACATCAAGTTTTTGGCGCCGTTGCCGGGGATTGGCACTCAATATTGAATTGAGCGTGATTTAGTTAATCTAGATTTCTGATCTGAATTCTTGTTCCGAATATTGATTGTTCCTATTTTTCTTTTTGTATCTATTCTGAATTCTTGTTTTGGGAGCCTCTCTTGTTGTTGCATGCACAGACTTAATAGGGAAATTCTCGATATTGATCCTGAGATAGAGAGAACTTTCCTTGCTAGAAGACGATTTCAGCAACCTCAGGAAAACAATCTGACCTCTGACATGGCTGACCAGAACGAAAATAAACCTTTAAGGGATTATGCAGCACCTAGTACAAGGGGATTGAGATCGAGTATTAGAAGACCCTATTGAAGCAAACAATTTCAATTAAAACCAGCTACTATCTATGGTCCAACAAAGATCAATTCGGAGGAGCACCTCTTCAAGATCCAAATGCACTTGGAAGTATTTTTGGAATTTTTGAGACTTTGAAACTGAATGGAGCCTCGTCGAGATGCTATTAGATTGCGCTTGTTTCCTTTCTCATTCATGGGACAAAGCCGAGCTTGGCTACACTCTCTTCTAGCAGTTGTATAACTACCGATCAATCGAGCAAAGATTTTAGACAAGTATTTTCCACCCAGCAAAACTGCAAGTCTTCGCCATCAAATCACTAATTTTGCGCAAAAGGATGGAGAAACATTATTTGAAGCCTGGGACAGATTTAAGGGATTACTACAACAATGCCCTCATCATGGGCTGGAGAAGTGGCTCATTGTGCATACTTTCTACAATGGAATCTCGTATGCTACTAAGGTTTCTC
This sequence comes from Wurfbainia villosa, assembly GCA_025175895.1. Classification (NCBI taxonomy): domain Eukaryota; kingdom Viridiplantae; phylum Streptophyta; class Magnoliopsida; order Zingiberales; family Zingiberaceae; genus Wurfbainia; species Wurfbainia villosa. Next base: position 26,201,775 of record CM045992.1, on the reverse strand, counting down.
TTGATTCTGCTGCGGGAGGAGCTCTTATGAACAAAACATTGGATGAAGCTTTTGAGATCATCGAGAATGTGGCAATGAATTCTCACCAATGGGCTAAGCGAGGATATCAAACTAAAATGCGTAAGTTTGAGGTAAGTACCATTGATCTACTCAAAGGCAAAAGTCGATGCATTAACTCAAAAGCTCGAACATTTTAATGTATCACCGTGAACTCATCTAATGTCACTTGAGATCTGTGGTGTAACAGACACGAGCGATGAACTGCCAAATCCTACACGCACCATCATCAAGCCGATTGAGCAAGTTGATGCGCTGAATAATTTTAATCGAAGCCTAATGGTGGCAACCCTTACTCAAACACGCATACAATCCGGTTGGAGAAATCATCCCAACTTTTCAGATAGAGCCCATCAAAATTCTTACCGACAGTAACAACTTTGGAGCACCTTCGGATTTCGGCCAGACCCAAGTCGAGCTTAGAAAAGATGATGGAAAATTTTATCACATGTCGTGGAAGATAAATGATGAATTTCAGATGTTGTAGAATCAAATAGGCAACATCAAAATAATACCGAGGCAATCAAGCGGGGAAGCAAGGTTGATAATTTGACTAATCACACAAGAATCTTTGGAAAATCAAATTTCCCAAATTGCCACCAAGATCAAGGACGCCTTCAGATTTCACGAAATTCGTGATAAACCCAGCCGAGCATTGTAATTCTATAAGTTTGAGAAGTGGAAGGATTTTAGAAGGAGACAGAGCTAAACAAGCGACCTCCACGAGCGGCGTGAGTTGGAAGATAACCGACGCGTGTTGAGCAAACACACCCGACCCGAGCGTGTTGAGCAACACGCCGAGGCGTGTCTAGGGAACCAAGAGCATATAAGCCCCCGATCCCGGTCCCTCAACGACTGATTAAGGAAAAAGTGGATGAACACTTTGGTAAGGTCCTTGAGGTAATTAGGAAGTTGTATATCAATATACCTTTTACAGCTCTTCAACAAATGCCTACGTACTCTAAGTTCTTGAAGGACATCTTAACCAATAAAAGAAAAGTCGAGGAGCATGTAACGGTGGCTCTTCTTGAGGAGTGCAAAGGTTTTAATTAAGAACATGGTACCTCCCAAACTAAATGATCCAGTAGCTTTTCTATACCTTGCATAATCAATGACTCAAATTTTGATAAGGCTTTTTTGCGATTTGGGGCGCCATGTAAATTTGATACCTCTTTCCATATGCAAGAAATTGGATTTGGGAGAAATGAAACTAACTACTATGGCTTTGCGGTTAGCCGATCGCTCCATTAGATATCCTTTGGGAATCTTAGAAGATGTACCAAGACAGGGAAATTTTATTGTTCCAAAGAGATTTTGTAGTACTAGACATGGATGAAGACCCATGTATCCCACTTATCTTGGGGAGACCTTTCTTGGCACTGCAGAGCAATGATAGATGTCAAAACCACAAACTTTCACTTGCATTTGAGCGAAAAATTGAATTTGATCTTTCAAAAGTCATTAAACAACCCTCTGCTTTTGATGTTTGTTGTAGGATTGATAGTTTCCAAACAAAGACTAAAAGGAGCACCGTAACAAACTCATCTTAATAAGCTCGGAGGATTTTGAAGATAAAGAACCGAGATTTCGATTCGATTTCATGCCACAGTAGAACTTAAGCCTCTTCCATCGACACTCAGTGTACGAGTTTCTTGAAAATTCTACTTACCCCGTGATCATTAATGCTAATCGAGTAATGCAGATCAAAACTGATTGAGGTATTGAAAATATATAAGAATGTCATTGGATACAAGATTGATGACATTAAAGGAATTAGTCCATCGGTTTGCATGCAGATTTTATTAGAAGACAATTTTAAAACCTCTAAAGAGCATCAAATAAGATTGAACACACCTATGAAAGAGATAGTCAAGAAAGAGCTTATGAAATTGATAGATGCAGGAATAATATATCCAATATCCGATAGCGAATGGGTAAGTCCTGTCCATGTTGTGCCAAAGAAAGGGGATAACGGTAATAAGGAATGCTACGAATGAGTTAATCCCCACTACTAGAATGGATGGAGAATGTGTATTGATTATAGAAAATTGAATAAGGAAACTAGAAAGGACCATTTTCCCATCCCATTTATTGACCAAATGTTAGACCGTTAGCAAAACACTCATTTCATTTAGATGGATACTCGTGTTTCTATCAAATCCCTATCTCTCCTAATGACCAAGAGAAAACAACTTTCACCCGCCTATGGTACCTTTGCCTTCAGGAGAATGCCTTTTGGGTTATGCAATGCACCCGCCACTTTTGAGGTGTATGACTTCAATTTTTCTCGATATGATCGAGAATATAATGGAAGTATTCATGGATGATTTTTCGTATATGGTGCATTTTGATATATGTTTATCTAATTTTGTCAAGGTATTGCAGAGATGCGAGGAAATGAATTTAATGCTTAATTGGGAGAAGTGTCACTTCATGGTGCGAGAAGGCATAGTACTTGGACACCTAATTTCACACCGTGGTATCGAGGTGGATATTGCTAAAACTGAAGTGATCAAGAGGTTGCCACCTCCAACTGATGTCAAGGAGTGAGTTTCTTAGGACATGCAGTGGTTCTACCGGCGGTTCATCAAGGACTTCTCAAAATTTCAAGGCCATTAACTAATTTGCTTGCTAAAGATGTTGTGTTTCACTTTGATAACCCTTGTCTTGATGCATTTTCCAGGTTAAAGGAAGCATTAACAACCGCCCCAATAATGCAACCTCCAGATTGGAGTCTCCCCTTTGAAATTATGTGTGATGCAAGTGATTTTGCTGTGGGCGCAGTGTTAGGACAAAGAAAGGATCGCAAGGTGTATGCAATCTACTACGCTAGTAAGACATTGGATGAAGCACAAATGAATTATGCTACCACGAGAAGGAACTCTTGGCTATAGTATTTGCTTTCGACAAGTTCAGATCTTATATCATAGGGACCAAGGTGATAGTTTATACAGATCATGCAGCCATAAGATACTTGTTGAGTAAAAAAGAATCTAAGCCAAGACTGATCCGGTGGATACTTCTCCTACAAGAGTTTGACTTAGAAATTCGAGACAAGCAAGGAACGGAGAACGTAGTTGCAGACCATCTATCGAGGCTTCATCTAGAACCAAATGCGGAAGAGCCGACGATCTTACTATAAACGATTTCTTTCCGGATGAGCGCTACTAGCTCGAACAATCAAGGCACCGTGGTATCGATTTTGCCAACTACCTAGCTTATGGATAATACCTTCTAACATGAGTTATCATCGGAGGAAGAAGTTTCTTCGGATGTAAAGCATTATGTGTGGGACGAACCATTCCTTTTCAAGCAAGGGGCGGATGCTATATATCGAAGATGCGATCCAAGAAGAGATTGAGGATATATTGTACCACCGCTATTCTTTTTGCATATGGAGGTCATGCGAGCACAAACAAGATCAACAAAGGTTTTGCAAGTGGGATTTTATTGGCCTCACATTTTTAGAGACTCTCGAATTATGTGACGACTTGTGACCACATCAAGGACCGAACATATCAAGGAGACATGAGATGCCTCAAAATTCGATATTGGAAGTCGAATTGTTCGACGTATGGGAATTGACTATATGGGACCCTTCCTACTTCCTATAAAAACACCTATATCGTAGCAGTGGACTATGTGTCTAAATGGGTTGAGGCTCTACCATCCCCTCTTGTGATGCAAAACAGTCATTAAGCTCTTTAAGAGTATAATATTTCCAAGATTTGGAATACCGAGGAGCGATAATAAGTGATGGAGGCTCACACTTTATCGAAAGACAATTTGAAAGTCTTCTCAAGAAGTATGGAGTAACCCATAAACTAGCCTCACCATATCATCCACAAACGAGTGGGCAAGTAGAAGTTTCAATAGGGAGATCAAGACTATCTTGGAAAAGCGATCAAGATCAAGGAAGGATTGGTCTTTAAGACTTGATGATGCTCTATGGGCCTATCGAATCGCCTATAAGACACCCATTGGAATGACTCGCTTCGATTAGTTTATGGAAAACCATGTCATCTTCCAGTTGAAATAGAGCATAGGGCATATTGGGCAATTAAATGGCTTAATTTTGACTTGAAGAAAGCCGAGAGAAAAGAAAATGCAGCTAAACGAACTTGAAGAACTACGCCTTGATGCTTATGAACATGCGAGGTCTTATAAGGAAAACGAAGAGGTGGCATGACAAGAATATCATGCGCAGAGAATTCCATCAAGGAGACTTGGTACTACTATTCAACTCCAGTTGAAACTCTTTCCGAAGTCAAATCCGGATGGTCGGGCCATATCGAATTGAAAAGGTTTATCCTCATGGAGCTATTGATATATCTAGTGAGTCTACCGAATTTTCAAAGTAAATGGTCAAAGACTTAAGAGATACTTCAAATAATTCTTGAGCTGATTGGAGATGAGGAGAGGCGAGCATACTCAAGCCATATCCCCAAAACTAAGGAGTAATCGAGGGTCAAGCTAACGACCTTAAACAAGCGCTTCTTGGGAGGCAACCCATGCTATTTTCATTTTATTTTATTTTATTTTATTCTTTATTCTATTTTTATTTTTATTTATTTTTTTCAGGTTTTCAGGATCGTGCATCAAGCGTGCCAAGTTGACCACGACCCGCTGCGGTCGAATGACACAGCGTGTGTTGGTACCAAGACAACATAGTGTGGCGCGGCCTTGACTAGCACGCCTGTCGTCGCACTTCTCAACCTAGGCACGCTGGGCCGGATCAAGCGACACGCCTAGGAGGGACGGAACACGCCCATGTCGCACCTAAACGGGTCGGGTATTTGCGTAGAACAAGCCCGACACGCCTATGTCATGGATAACCCTCTAAAACCAGCCCGAGCACGCCTAATCTTCCACTCGCGATACAAGGTTGAAGCGACGGCCTCCTCTCAAGCAAAGCGAGGAGCAAACCTGTCTCTCCAATTCCAACGCCATGAGCAAGCGAGTGAAGACAAGAGGAGGAGCTTCTTCCTCTACAAAGGACAAGGGGAAAAGAAAAGCTCAGGATTTGGGTAACGAACCTCCTCCGACCTCTAGCCATCCTTATGGAATTGTTTTTAGGGATGATATTATGAAGACTAAATTCAGTAAGCTTGAAAAGAGGAAGTTAGTATCTACGAGAACTATAGACTTACACGCTGACCACCTTAGGGTTAAGAGATGACATAACTTGGTTAACAAATAGGATAGGCTGGACAGAGTTTATCACACACCATCACCTTACTTACCCTAGTATCACTCTTGAATTCCTTAGCTCCCTGTCCGCTGAAATACTGCAAGGAAAAGATTGTGAGGAAGGAAAAATAAAATTTAGATTAATGAACCATGAATTTACCCTTTCTCTGAGTGATTTTAATATGATATTTGATTTTCCTAGCGGAGGGGAGAGGCAAATTCATAGACATTTTATTGATCATCAATTTTGGAGATTAATTTCTGATGACCCTCGCCTTACGATGCATCTAGATCTAAATCATTTAACATCCCTAATCCTACTTTCCGTTATCTCCTTAGATTCATGGCTAATACAATCTCGTGGAGATATGATAGTGGAGGTGGCTAGGCGAGTGAGTTACAATTTCTATGGGCCATGCTAAATGAAGTTAAGATTGATTCAGAGCCCATATGGTTAGGCATTTAGTTAAGGTTAGTAATAGCCCATCCGGAGTCATAGTCATAGGGGTATTATCACTAGGATTGCTGTAGCCTTAGGATGTGATTTGGATGACCTTGAATATTGTCCTGCTAGCCCTAGATTGGATTTGGATGCTTGTATAAATATGAAGATGATTGAGGCATGTGACGAGGGATATCGTTTGGTGTTAAGAAATGGAATTAAAATCCTCTTCCAACTCCCCGAGCGGATGATCGCATCGTAATTCATCCAATTGGCTTTTAGAGATGTTCAGAACCCTTTCCTACCCCCTTAACGCCTATGCTCCATCACCGCTAGGGAGCCATCTCACATAGCCCCGAGCCATCACATTCGACTCAACCCCCCACGGTTTCCTACCGACAATGTTTCACAGGTACTCTTCTTTGATTTTTCAGATTCCGATCATCATTCAAGCATTTAGGGTCGAGCATACCTCGCACATTGGTGTGTGGGATCGGTATGCCCAAGCTACGAGGAGCACCATCGCATGGTGACACAAAGATTTGGATAGGGCAACTGATTTTTACAGAGAGTCGATGAATTTTTCATCACGAGTCCGCCGTGAGGGAAGATAATGATAGATTTCGACAAGAGTCCCGGAGTTTTACCAGAGCAGACGAGGTGGGCAGAGGAGGATGCTAGTAGCGAAGACGATGACCATTGACCACCTTCAACTATTTTGTGAGTTTTGATGCACATCCTTTATGCTATTTCTACTTAGATCTTTTTGGTTATTGCTATTTTATTTTATTTGCATCTTTTCATATCTCATAATAAAGGTAATTTTTTATATATCATCCAAATGAATACAATAAATATTGGTCGGATCATGAAATTCCTTTTGCCTATTTGATAAGAACCCTATTTCACTTGAACACGGCCTATAGGTCCGAGGTATCCAATGAAAAGATTTAAATCCCCATATCGACGAGTACTGATTTTCCATTGAGACTTACTTAGCAACTTGGTTACCGGAGAAACACTTTCACTAGAAAAAAAAAAAAAAAGGGCGTATGGGAATTGTTTTCAAGCACCCTTTCGAGACTAAGTAGTTATCGGGAAACACCTAAAAGGTGCCCCTTTGAGACTAACTAGTTCGGGAAATGCTCTCTATAATTCCTTACCTTCTCTCTTCTTGGAAAGTGCTCCTTTGAGACCTTTTGATGATAGGTAAGAATGATCCATGCATTAAGGCAGGTAAGTGCCTCTATGCCGGAAATAAGAATATTCTACGATAGAAGGGATGTCAAGTCCAGATTGGTGTCCAATGACTTTAGTCCACCATTTCACGTGCACTATATAGGATCTTTGAACTTGGCAACTAGGAATGATTTGAAAAGATTAAGATCGATCAGATACCCCTAGATGATGCTTAGTATTTCCACAAATAAGTTGTCTTTCGAGTTGTCTTTGCTTGAGGACAAGCAAAAGTTTAAGACTAGGGGATTTTGATGTGGGTGAATCATGCTATGTTTTCACTACTTTATATATGTGCATTTTATCTCATTTCATATCCTAGACATGTATTTTATCATGATTAGCATATTTTGGAGGAAGAGACTGCTGTCAGGGTGTTTTTGTGTTAACAGGGCGAAGAAGAAGGGCGTATTCAACAACAACACAGCGTGCTGAATCGACACGCCGGTCATGAGAGCCCGCGACAACACGCTGAGTTCAAAGAGCAACACGCCTCGGTGATTCCAGCACCAACACGCCCTATACGCACCACGACACGCCCGAAGTTCAAAGAGCAACACGCCTGTCGGTGATTCCAGAAGCTAACACGCCCTATGCGGCGACCTGGGCTCAAACCGAACACGCCCTGTGGGAAACCCACGACACGCCGCGTGGCATGGGCGTGTTGGTTCGATTTCAAATTTCCTTTTCTGCGAGCAATCAGGATCTTCGTGGGAATCTATTGCCTTAAATTGAAGAGGAGGCAAGGCTATAAAAGAGAAGATATTCTAACCCTAGAGGAGGACGGCGGATGGTCAAAAAGGAGGAGAGAAGAGGGCAAAGGGATCGACAACAGAGGAAGCAAAAGAGAAGGAGTCGGCAGAGGAACGCAGATGGCATCCAGTATTGTATTTTCTTTCTCTAGCAACTCTTGTCAGACTATGGAGTAGTGTCCTGTAATCTTAGGATGGGGGAGTAGCCCTTTGACGATTTACGATGATGATATAATCTATACTACTTAAATTATTGTTTGTGTTGATTTGGTTTCGTTGGATTCTTATCGACAAACCTAAGGAACTAAGGAAGTACCTAACAGGAACCCAAGTTCCAAACCCCAACCAACTAGGGATAAACTCCTGTCAAGTAGCGGTAGCGATCTACGAGGGCTTCATGGGTCTCGTGGACAGTCCCCTTAGCCGATTATGGTCCTGCAAACCTACCGTGAAAAAGGAAATTTGACTATAGAGGAACTCTAATGGACTTAATGGATCTATAAAATCCAGTTTCTAACTAGAGAAAGAGGTAATAATAGGGAGGTTTCATGGGTCTCGTGACAGTCCCCTTAGTCGATTATGATCCCCTATGCTCAACACCGTGATGATGTAAATTGAATTTGATAGGTACAACAACAGAGACCTCGAAAGGGGCCGTTGATTTACCTTAGGATAGGTTCCATCAAAACAAACTCTAATAGGGGTAGGAAAGAATCAAATCACCTTATAAATCATCGACGTGGTGAAACCCATATCCTGAGATTCTCCTCAACTATCGACTTTTAGCTCGTTCTTCTCATTCGTTGTTATTGACTGCTCAGTTTCTTAGCTTAAGCCATACATTGATTTACTAGATAACTTGGTATCACGATCATTCGGTAATTGTTCCAATCCCTGTGGGATCGATATTTTTATTACTTGACGACAATCGTGCACTTGCGGAAAATAACACATCAAATACTCGAGGAGTTAGATGTTAATTAATTGATGGTCAGTAAATTAATTAATTGACGGACATTCGATATCTTAAACACGGGGAGATGGATGTACAAATAATATATGGAGCCCATATTAATTTATGGGGGTTGGTGAGGTAGTTCGATGATGATCCTCTAGTGGAATGGAACATCATTGATGGATCAAGTTTGTGTGGTTCCCATCCATCGGGTGGCCAAGACCCAACTCCTCCTCATGGTCCCTATCGTAGCCTAATATAAACCTCATGAACTCTAGATCAAATGATGGAAATTAAATCTCTAGATCCGACGGTTGGGATTAAATCCCTAGAACCGACGGTTGAGATTAAATCTCTAAATCCGACGGTTGAGATTAAAACCCTAGAACTGACGATGGAGATTAAAGGGGAGGGAAAGGAAAGGAAAGGGAGAGGAAAGGTTGGATAAGGTGGGCGGCAAGTTTAAAAGATTGATAAAATTTTTTTTCCTAATTCTATGCCACCTTGGGCGGCAAGATTAGAATTAGTTAAAAAAAATTTTTTTTTTTAAAATTAGAATTGGTGAAAAAAAAATTTTCCTATGCCACCTTGGGCGGCAAGATTATAGGAAGAAAAAATTTACTAATTCCTTGCTACCCTTGGGCGGCAAGAAAATTGAGAATTAGTTCCTATATTTTTGGCTACCTCATCAATAACCAACTTTCTCATAAGTTCTATAAATAAGGGCTTAGGCTTGGGCGGAAAAAGGAAGTTTTTGGATGATGGAAATTAGGGTTTAGCCTCTCTTTGCTTGGGCGGCAAGTAACCCTAAGGAGGAAACCCTAATTAGGGTTTGGCTCCTTGGGTTTGGCGGCCAAGGTTTGGAAGGAGAGTGGGCGGCAACTTGTGAAAGAGTTCTTCTTCTTCCTAGGGTAAGTGGCCGGTTCTAGATCTCCTCCTTCCACCTTGGTTGGGCGGCAACAAGGAGGAGGATTGTTTTCCTTTCTTTTCTCCAAGTGTTGGCCGGCGCCCATACCCTTGGTGTTTCTCTTTCGGTTGGCTTCCATACTCCATTCCATCTTCTCTTTGAAGAAACCCTAGATTTTTCCTTTCCTTGGTTGGGTGGCTAGGTTATGGAGGGGAAAGTGGGCGACAACTATAGGAGAGGATATCTTCTTCTTCTTCCTAGGGTGTTGTCGGCTCCTAGATCTTTTCCCTCTACCTTGGTCGGCGCTCAACCTATTCCTCTCATCCTCTTCTTATTCTCTTTGGACCGGCGGCAAGCATCATGCTTGGAGCTTGATGGTTGGTCCTAGATAAGAGATGAGTTTTGTTTCCATTTTGTTCTCTCTATTCTTGGGAACGGCGGCATCAATCCTTTGTGGATTGGTGGTTGGCTCAAGCAAGAAGGGAAAGAGAGTTCTTCTTTCTTTGGATTGAAGAAGATCTAGGATGCTTCAACTTGTGGAGGATCTTCGCCCACACGAAGTCTACAAGGAGGTTAGGACATACGATAGAAGATCAAGAGGTATAAAAGTTTCACAACTTTTACAATTGTTCTTTGCATGTTCTTATTTGATATGCTAGCTTATGTTATTTATGTTAGTATATGTTGATTATACTAGTTTACATTTGCATTTATTTGTATAATCATGGACCCCGATAAGAAACAAAAAAACCGGCGATCCGTCCGTCGTCTCTTCCGTGGCTAACCGACTAGAAGAGTTGTGTTGCTTGAACAACTAGTTTGTTCAAGCGGTCGCTCGAGTCGTTAGCACGATGACGAATTGGTTGTGCTTAGGAAACTCATCCCATCCGGATTAGTTTTCATTAGTGAAAATTTTTAATCCGGGGACATGGGAGCCAATGAGCATTCCGAGGATTAGCACATTGGCAACAAAGGGATGATAGATTTTTCCTTACAAAGCACAAGGACTGCCCCTCTCTTACAATTATCTCCATAGCCATACACACTCCCAGGTCGATCCTAGGGCTCCCCTCTATGCTATCTAGTGCAGTATAGTCATACCCCATCCTATGGCAAATATGGGTAAGTAGGCCCCCCACATTAATCTCTCCTCTCGCTGCTTTGCCCATTTTCACTAGGTGTCTAACAAAATGGGACCCTACATCAGTGCTACTCCTTTCTTTTAGTGTGTCCCAAAAGCAAAGTAGCTCACTAGCTCGCACTACACCGTCACTCTCCCCACAACCAAAAATATTACTTGCCATGATTCGGTGTAGGTATCAAAAAATGGGGTTTTGGAGGTGCAACGCTTTGGCCCTAAAATGGTCGTATGCTTGCTTTCCTGTCAATTAAGTCCAAAAGATTTGAGAGTTGAACCCAATAGGGGTTCTTCTCTCTCCCCCACTGGGCAAGCCAAAACATGTGTTCCATTGGTGTAGTGTTCATTCATGCCCAATGTTAAATAGCCTAAACGTAATCCTACCCTCTTCACTCTCTTTACCCGTTAAAACTTCAGCTTCTAAAGAACTCAAAAATTCTAAAACTATCCTATGATAGGTTGGGTGTCTTATCCCCATTATCTCACCCCACCCTATTTTTGCAAATAGGGCTTGAATGTCACCAAACAAACCTAGGGATTCTAAGAGATCTTCATCAAGGTACCTAGTAGCGATGATTTTTCTAGTAGAGAGCATATCAAATCTTTCCCTATGCTCATTATTGCAAAAGAGAAGGGTTGGAAAAGCATCCCTCCGAAGCTTGAGGGGCATCCTTTCTCCTTGCTCTTCGCTCTGAGGTAGTAGATCAGGGTGCTACTTACCTTGTCCTCCTCATCCTTGCTTCTTTTGGCTTCCTTGAAGGTTGGAAAAGCTTCTAGGTGGTGGGGAAGAAGGATCCACACGTCTAGGGCAAGAGAAATCAAAACACATGGTGCATTTGGAGTGGAAACGCACGGCGTGCCCTTTTTAACTTCACGTGACACAGCCATGTGAAAACACACAGCCAGGCCATGTACGCCACTGGAGGAAGAGACACGACCGTGTGAAAACACACGACTAGGCCATGTGGCCCCATTTTTCTCCTTTCGTGTACAACGGTCCGAATTTTCTCACACGCTTTGCCGTGTAAGCTAAAATTGATTTTTATTTTTACCTAGCAGGTTCTTTCTAGTCCTAATGATAAACGAAATGGAAATCAAAGTTCAAATTAACCAAATGAATGCAATACAATAAAAAGGAAACCTAAAAACTAAACTTGGGTTGCCTCCCAAGAAGCGCTTTGTTTAAGGTTTTTTAGCTCGACCACACTCCATTATCAACTTGGCTCCGGAGGTTCTTTGAACCTCCATTCATTCATCTCAGAGTTGACATCCGGTGGGTATAGCTCTACCCTACTAAAAGTGAAGCCATCTAGAAAGGTAGCTCTACACTCTGATAGATTGAAAATGATGATCTCCTCATCTACCTCCAAGGAGATCTTGTGCGCCTTTACATCTATTAGTGCTCCTATATTCGCCAGGAAGGGCCTTCCCAAGATGATGGGATTCTAGGGATCTGGTCCTGTGTCGAGCATGATAAAATCCGTATATATCACGAAGTTCTTGACGACCACAGGCACATGTGCTAGCATGCTGACGAGCTCCTTGACTGAGTCGTCCCCCATACGAATACCAAGGTTCGTTGGTTGGAGCCCATTCAGTCCCATCTTCAAGTAGTATGCGTAGGGCATCACACTTACTGATGACCCCAAGTCACACAGCGCTTCATTGAAGCTTTCCCCATAAATCAAGCAGGGGATAACAAATTCACCAGGGTCTTCAAGCTGTGGTGGAATTTTATCTTCAATTTCGGCTTGGTCGGATAGTGTTGATATCATGGTTGCACACCCTTTGGCAAATCTGTTCCTTTGTGCTACTCTCTTGCTGCACACTTCTTATTCCTTAACTTTACTCAGCTCGAGTAATGTTGGAGAGCTCTCCATAGGTTGTGACACAGTTTGGGCTATCTAGGCCACCTGTGTCTCCAACATCCTTGTGTGACTTGCAAGACCATCAACAGTGGCCTTCAAGTCTCTGAGTGACTCGTCTATTTTCTGATGTTGGCAATGGAACTCTTCATTGGCCTTTGATTAGGTAGCAAAGAAGTCTTCCATCATCAATTCTAACCTAGACTTCTGTGGTTGCTGCTGCCCATTGCCCTGCTACTGCCCATACCCTTCTGATGGTTGGAAGTTCCCTGAGTTATTCCGATAGGAAAAGTTTGAGTGGTTCTTCCATCCGGGGTTGTAAGCATTGGAGTATGGATTGTTAGGCCTTTGATTATAGTGTTGGGATGTATACTGAAAAGTCTATCTTTTGAATGAACATCTTTATTTTGAAATAAGAATAACATAATCATTGTTTGTAAATTTTTATGGTTATGCATATTGTCTAATACATTACATTGTAGATAACATGATGTGTAGTGTCACACGGGAGATTATGTTATCAGCTCCTTGTAAAGTATAAGTATAGGCTCACAACCGAGATGGCTTTGGACAAACCATTGGTATGGTTGTAGTGTGATTTGGTATTGGTTTATCTTGACCATAAAATCACACTAGTACACTTTGTGTGTATTGAGCAGGACCGACATAGAGGTGATTCGATTTATTGCTGACTACATAATCGAATCAGACCTCAGATATTATATTGTACATACTCTTAATCCCGATATAATAATGTGAAGGGTTTTTTCTTATCAAGTCCATGAGGGGAAACTTCGCTTCCCACTACACCTTGGTTGTTTGTTCATGGTGATCCCATCGATGTCCCCGGATTAAAAAATTTAATCCTAGACAAAAGGGATTTCTCAAACAACCAAGTCATCGTCGTGCTATTCATTTAGAGAGGTCACTTGAACAAACTCATTGTTCAAACGACCAACCTCTATTCTACGAGTAGCCACAGAATAGATGATATCCGGATCGCCGGTTTTTGTGTTTATGTTCGGGATCCAAGTATTATTTAGCCACAAACAGATTTATATCATGCTCATAATTGAAAAACAAATACAAACATGTAACATATAAAAATTAGAGAATCGATATACCTCTCGATCTTCTAATGTATGACCTTCCTCCCTTCGGACGTCGTGTGGGCGACGATCTACCAAAAGTTGTGTTGGGGATCGAATGACCGACTAGAGGGGGGTGAATAGCCCTCTTACGATGGACGTCGTATTTTGCTCGTCTACAAAAACGTTAGCGCAAGCGGAAGCAATAAACTAAGACAAGCAATAAATGAAAATACAAACGCTAACAAAGAATGTAACGTGGTTCACGGCTACGCCACTAATCCATGATCCCGATTCGTCCGAGGTGAATCACTCCTCCAAAGCCAATCCAATATTGGTCTCTCCTTTGCACCAAGCTAGGTGGAGGTAACCTTTACAATCAAGATCACTCTTCTTACAATAAGAATGGAGTAAAAACAAGTAAGAAGAGTTCAGAGCTTGTGGGGCATTAGGAAGATCACTTAGAGCATAAGCATTAGCCTCTCAAAGGCTCACACCCTCTCTTTTTATAGAGAGGGCTGATTTCTTCCCGTTGGCCGCCACTACCGATCACGCCCTTGGCGATCGTCGCCACTACAACTAGCGGCCTCCGAACACGCCGGATCCTCGACCGTGTAGTCCAACGAACTCTTGGCGATCGATGGACCTCACCCGATCGCCGCCTCATCGATCGCCTAATCACCTACGAGCGGTTACGTGCGTGATATCCTCCGCGGCATTGTCATTCCATGGTAGTCGATCACGGGCATAAACCCATCGATCGGATACGATGAACCCACTCGACTCGGGCGATCGCCATTACATGGCACGGATCGGTGCCGTGTGAAACTCAAACTTAACATAAGTTTGAGCTTCCAGCGGTCGGATAAACCTTAACCCTTGCGGTCAAGTCTCCGACACTCAGCCATTCGGCCAAGTTCACCTAATGAGCTACTTACATTTCACTCATTCTCTCATCTCACTCGGTCCTCGCCAAGCTCTTCGCTCACGCCACGTCCCTCTCAGAGCATCAGCGCACACCGCAATGCTCCTTTGCGTCTCTTGCCTCTGAAGTCTGCTTCCTTTGCTTCACTTCAAGTCATCTCGTCCGGCAGTCCCTCGGATGCTCCAAGCGCACGGCTTCCGCAAAGTCATCCTTCACCGACTCAAAGACCGAGGTTGTGAGGGTGAACCCGCCAAGGCTCCATGTGCGAATTACTAAGTCCTGTAAGACTCCAACGCACATATCAAATAAACATAACAACCTAACTTAAACCCTTTTCCACACACATCAAAACCTTATCATGGCAAGAGATTGCCATAACAATCTCCCCCTTTTTGATGTGTGGCAATCCGTTTAAGTTAGGTAAAAACATTTGATATAAATTTCTAAGGTAAGAAAGCATGTAAACATAAACATGATGTAGCAACATGCAACTCCCCCTTAATCCATGAACCTTCATAAAAATTTTCTCCCCTATCATATATTTCTCCCCCTAAAATAATTAACTTAAACATAATTATTTCTCCCCCTTTGACACCATCAAAAAGATTAACACTAAGTTATAAACTCATGGCATCAAGTATAATGGAGGGAAATACCACAAGTTGATTTAAAATCTAAAATCAGAAAATATTTGACTGTTTTTCAAGTGAGCAATAATCACATCGATATGGCAATGATCAGCACAATGGTTTCAAATTACGATTTTGGTAATTCAAATGCATTAAAAATTCCAGAATATTCGAAAAATCATGAAATTTGAGGAGCATATTTCTTTTAAGTATATCTATCAAGGAAAAATAGTTTTTCATGAAAGATCATTATATTTTCCTAGATTTTCCAAAAATCCAAAAGCTTGAAAAACCACTAGTTTTTGAGCATTCTAGTATCAAGTTTAACACCTAGTTTTGCATTCAATTGTTTCGAAACATGAATACATAGATTTTAGATTAAGAAATTGTTTTGAAAACAAATGAAATATCCAACCATGATCTTTGGGCAATATGTCTATGAATTAAACATAAGTCTTCCCCATGATTGGTCTATTATTGCTATTTTGATACTTTAAATGACCATCTAAATACCATAGGCATTAGTGGACATTTGTATCATCCTAATATCTCACCCATGCTAAGTTTGCAATCAAGTTAGCCTATAGTGAGTGTGAGGTGCATCCTAGGGGGTATTTGTATATACTTAACCAATATATTCATACAATTCTATCAAGGTTAAGTATCAACCTAACAACCTACATGATCATAATGACATATATGATTTAATTTCACATTATGATCATGAAATACATGTTTTCATCAAATTATAACCATGAATTAGGTATTATATGATAATAATAAACAAATTATCACCTAAGGCATGATTTAAACCTATTGCCCATGATAATGTGCCAAATATCAATATCATAAATCATGATAGTAAACATGTGTAGAAATTACATTAATCATCATGATTTAAGCAATATTATCTATTTATGGGCACGTTATCATCACCCAACACTATCCTAAAAGTGTTGTCCCGTCATCCTAAGTCAACCAAAATATGATATAGGTCAAGTCCATATGGTTGACTACCCTAGGGGTTTTCTAACCCTTAAGGATGGATTTTGGAACCCAAAATAAGTTCTTGCCTATTGGATTCACTAAGTACTCCTTGGGGATCCATTTCCTAGCAATTACTTTCTTTTTATCTTGTCCCCTAGCTATTAGGCATTTGTAGGCCTTTTCATTTTTCTTTTCCTTATATCCTAGGCCTTTTTTATTGAAGCTAGCTCTTTGGCTCCCTAAGATCATATTTAATGTGTTGGAGCCAATTGTGAATTTTCTTAGGGCTTTTGTTAAATAATCTACCTTTTCCCTTAAAGCCCTATTTTCTTCTATGCATGCATCATTTACATCTAATGACACATAAAGATCATGTGAGCATGCATCATCATGGCAAGAAGAAATATTATCATTTAAGCATGCTTTTTCTAACTTATTTTCTAAGTCCTTAATTTGTTCAAGCATGCATTTATTTTTCTTCTTTGCTCTAAACAAATCCCTAGTTAAACTAGAAATCATAGAAACTATTTTACTAGGTGAGAGGTTGGTTACCATAGTTTCCATGTCCTCTTCTTCTTCGGATGATGAGGATGTAGAAGCTCCCCCTTCACTTGAGCTCTCTCCTCTTGAGCTTGATCCTTCATTTTCGGAGGAAGAGCAATCCAAGTCATCAAAGGCCATCAAGGCCTAATTGGTGACAAAGGCATTCTCCTCATCCGATGATGAGGAGGAGGATGAGGATGGGTCATCCCAAGTCCTTGCCTTTAGGGCTTTGGCCTTTCCCTTTTCCTTTGTCTTCTTTTCCTCTTCCTTTTTCTTCTTGCTCCCCTTTTTCTTTTTCTTTTCTTCCTTCTTTTTCTTTTCTTCTTTGCTTTTGTTTAGGAGGGGACAATTGTCCCTTATGTGTCCCTCTACTTGGCAATTATAGCAAATGACCTTCCCCCTTGGTCTTCTATTCCTATCATTTGATTTATGAAAATGAAAACCTTTTAAAACACGTCTTACCCTCCTTACCATATAGGCTTCTTCGGTGCTATCCATGGAGGAGGAAGACGCTTCATCATCGGAGGAGGAGGAGATCTCTATCTTCTTCTTCCCTTTGTTGGCCATCAAGGCTACTCCCCTTGAAGGTTGGATTCTAGGCTCTTCTTGTATTCCTTCAAGCCTAGATTCATGTAATTCCATAGTGGAGAAAAATTCATCTAGAGTACTTACCTCTAGATTCTTTGACATGTAAAATGAGTCCACCATTGAACTCCACTTGGATGATCGGGGGAAAACATCTATGGCCTTCATTATCATATCGCGATTGGAGAGCCTTTCTCCTACACTTGTTAGTCCATTTAAAATTTCTTTGAATCTAGAATGCAAAGAAGTTACCTTTTCTCCCTTTTCTAATTTAATGTTGGATAGTTGGGAGCGGAGGAGATCTCTCCTTGCTAGCTTTGCCTCGGATGTGCCTTCATGAAGCTCATTTAGCTTCTCCCACATCTCCTTGGCGCTTAGGCATTCTCCTATTCGGTTGATCTCTTGTTGGGGAAGCACATTGAAGAGATGATGCTTGGCTTTTGAATTTGCAAGGTGCTCTTCCCTTTGCCTTTTGGTCCACCTAGATTTCTCTATTGGCTTCCCCTCTTCATCCCTAGGCAAAACGAAACCGGATTCCATTGTAATCATTATATCAAAATCCGTTTCGAAAAATACCTCCATTCGCTTCTTCCACCAAGCGAATTCTCCTTCAAACTTCGGAGGATGGATGTTGGAGCCGGCCATTTTAAATGTTGCTTGTTGTGGCGGTTAGTCCTCGACAAGCTTTCCTTGGCTCTGATACCACTTGTTGGGGATCGAATGGCCGGCTAGAGGGGGGTGAATAGCCCTCTTACGATGGACGTCGTATTTTGCTCGTCTACAAAAACGTTAGCGCAAGCGGAAGCAATAAACTAAGACAAGCAATAAATGAAAATACAAACGCTAACAAAGAATGTAACGTGGTTCACGGCTACGCCGCTAATCCACGATCCCGATTCGTCCGAGGTGAATCACTCCTCCAAAGCCAATCCAATATTGGTCTCTCCTTTGCACCAAGCTAGGTGGAGGTAACCTTTACAATCAAGATCACTCTTCTTACAATAAGAATGGAGTAAAAACAAGTAAGAAGAGTTTAGAGCTTGTGGGGCATTAGGAAGATCACTTAGAGCATAAGCATTAGCCTCTCAAAGGCTCACACCCTCTCTTTTTATAGAGAGGGCTTATTTCTTCCCGTTGGCCGCCACCAGTCGACTGCTGCCCTTGGCAGTCGACTGTCGTCACTACAACGGCCTCCGAACACGTCGAATCCTGACCGTTGTAGTCCAACGGAACTCTTGGCAGTCGACTGATGGACCTCACCGATCGCCTCGTAGTCGACCGATCGGCTACGAGCGCTACGTCTGTGATATCCTCCGCAATCGATATTATTCCATGGTAGCATTGGCATAAACCCATCGATCGGATACCAATGAACCCACTCGACTCGGAAGCGGATCGCCATTACATGGCGGATCTGAAACTCAAACTTAACATAAGTTTGAGCTTCCGACGCTCGGATAAACCTTAACCATTGCGATCAAGTCTCCGACACTCAGCCATTCGGCCAAGTTCACCTAATGAGCTACTTACATTTCACTCATTCTCTCATCTCACTCGAAGTCCCTCGCCGAAGCTCTCTTCGTTCACGGCCACGTCCCTCTGTAGCATCAGGCGCACAGCTCTGCAATGCTCCTTTGCGTCTCTTGCCTCCGAAGTCTGCTTCCTTTGCTTCACTTCAAGTCATCTCGTCCGCCGGTCCCTCGGATGCTCCAAGCGCACGGCTTCCGCAAAGTCATCCTTCACCGACTCAAAGACCGAGGTTGTGAGGGTGAACCCGCCAAGGCTCCATGTGCGAATTACTAAGTCCTGCAAGACTCCAACGCACATATCAAATAAACATAACAACCTAACTTAAACCCTTTGCCACACACATCAAAACCTTATCATGGCAAGAGATTGCCATAACAAGTTGAAGCTCCTAGATCGCAAATCTTCCTTCCTTGCTCATCCAAAGCAAGAGGAAAAATAGAAACAAAGCTCTATTTCTTCTTTCAACCAACCAATAACTTCCAAGGAGGAAGCTTGCTGCCGGCCAAGAAGGAAGAGGAGATTGAGAGTGGTCGGCCAAAAGCTTCAAGGGAGGACCCTAAACCTTTGTTCCACCGGCCAAGGAGAAGGAGAGGACCTATTTTGGATGCCGGCCAAGGGCTAGAAGGAACTCCAAGGGTGTCGGCAGCTTGGGGAAGAAGAACAACACAAGGAAAATATTTCCTTATTAGGTGCCGCCCAAGCCCAAACCCTAGCTCCTATGCCTTGCCGCTAACTTCCAAAACCCTTGCTACTCTTTTATTGTCCTCCACGCCAACCCCTTGCCCTCCTTTTATAGAGTTAGGGATAAGCCTCCTTTTAATCTCCACCATTGGTTCTAGGGATTTAATCTCAACCGTTGGATCTAGAGATTTAATCTCAACCGTCGGATCTAGAGATTTAATCTCTACCTTTGGATCTAGAGTTTTGTTTCTATCCACTGGATCTAAGCTTCATGAGGTGTTAATAGGCTACATTATGGACCATGAGGAGGAGTTGGATCTTGGCCACCCATGGATCAAGTCCACATAAAGTCCGATCCACTAATGATAATCCAATCCACTAAAGGATTATCATTGATCTACCTCACCAAACCCCATAAGATAATATGGGCTCCATATATTATTTGTACATTTTCTCCCCGTGTTTAAGATCTCGAATGTTCGTCGATTAATTAATTTACTGATCATTAATTAATCAACATCTAACTCCATGAGTAGTACCACTCAAACTTTTCATCATGTCGGACCAAGTCCACCTGCAGGGTTTACATGATGAACCTTATGAGCTTTTCAAGGGGACATCATCATCCTAATATATAGGACACGGTTTCCTCCTATAATCAACGGCACACCATATAAATAATACCATTTCCCATCTTACTGAGCCTATCGATTTAATCTATAAATCTCGCCCATTGGTAAATCAAAGAAATGAATATTAAGTATATGTGCTCGTTATTATATTGGGATTAAGAGCATGTACAAAATAATTTCCAAGGTCCGATTCGATTATGTAGTCAGCAATAAATCGAATCACCTTTAAGTCGGACCTGCTCAATACACACAAAGTGCACTAGTGTGATTCTATGGTCAAGACAAACCAATACGAAATCACACTACAACCATTCCGATGGTTTGTCCAAAGCCATCTCGGTTGTGAGCCTTTAGTTATACTTTACAAGGAGCCGATAACATGATCTCCCGTGTGACACCACACACCATTTTATCTATAATGTAATGTATTAGACAATATGCATAACCATAAAAATATGCAAACAATGATCATGTGATTCTTATTTCAAAATAAAGATGTTCATACAAAAGGTATACTTTTCAGTATACATCCCTACAATCTCCCACTTATACTAAAAGACTATGCTGTCCTCAAACTGCCATACATCTGATCCCCATTCCCTCCACAAGCCTATAAAAAGCTCTAGCCAGAAGGCCTTAGTGAAAGGATCTGCCAGGTTATCCTCTGATGCAATTTTGGCCACAACAAATTCTCCTCTCTTTAAGATTTCTCGTATCAAGTGGTACTTGCGCTCTATGTGTTTACTAGCCTTATGGGCTCATGGTTCCTTCGAGTTTGCAACTGCACCACTATTATCACAATAAATTGTGATAGTTCTGGGCAAATCAGGAATCACATCCAAGTCCATCAGGAAGTTCCTGAGCCATACATCTTCTTTGGCCGCCTCAGAGGCTGCCACATACTCAGCTTCCATGGTAGAGTCCGCCACGCATTTCTACTTGACACTCCTCCATACAATGGCTCCACCTCCCAAAGTAAACACAAAACCTGAGGTAGACTTATTGTTATCCCAATCAGATTGGTAGTCGGAATCCGTGTAACCCACAGGGAGTAATTGGTCTGCCCAGTAAACCAGCATATAATCCCTAGTCCTTCTCAGGTACTTCAATATATGCTTTACCGCAGTCCAATGTCCCTTTCCTGGATTACTCTG
Source organism: Wurfbainia villosa (assembly GCA_025175895.1). Taxonomy (NCBI): domain Eukaryota; kingdom Viridiplantae; phylum Streptophyta; class Magnoliopsida; order Zingiberales; family Zingiberaceae; genus Wurfbainia; species Wurfbainia villosa. The sequence goes on along the minus strand of CM045992.1, from coordinate 26,180,479 downwards.
ATATCTGCTGACCATGCCCACGGCAAAGCAGATATTTGGTCTCGTACATAGCATCGCATACATGAGGCTTCCTACTGCCGAAGCATAATGAACCACCTTCATCTCCTCTATCTCCTCAGATGATCTAGGACACATCTCCTTAGATAAAGGAACTCCATGCCTGAAAGGTAGAAAACCCTTCTTGGAGTTTTGCATGATAAAACGATCCATAATCGTGTCTATGTATGAAGCTTGGGATAAGCACAACATCCTTTTCCTGCGATCCCTTATAACCTTGATCCCAAGGATGTGTCCCACTTCTCCCAAGTCCTTCATATCAAACTGTTTGGACAAACATACCCTTACGTCTGACAACACCTTGATATTGTTGTCAATCAGCAAAATGTCATCTACGTATAGTACAAGAAATACCACTACGTTTTCATCACATCTCTTGTATACACAAGACTCATCCGGACTTTGAATAAATCCATAAGACTAGATTACCTCATCAAAGCGGATGTTCCAAGATCTCAAAGCTTGCTTCAATCCATAATTGGACCGATTAAGCTTACATACAAGATGCTCTTTGCCTTTAGCAATGAATCCCTCTGGTTGCTTCATATAGATGTTTTCCTCAAGACTTCCATTAAGGAAAGCTGTCTTGACATCCATCTGCCACACCTCATAATCCATATGAGCTGCTATGCATAAAAAAATCCGGATAGACTTAAGCATGGCTACCGGCGAAAAGGTCTCCTCATAATCGATACCCTCTTTCTGAGTATACCCCTTCACAAAAAGCCTCGATTTGAAGGTCTCAACCTTCCCATCTATTCCTCTCTTTCTCTTGTAGATCCACTTGCATCCAATGGTTTTTACACCATCGGGTGGTTCTACTAGCTCCCAGACCTGATTTGAATCCATAGATTCAATCTCAGCATTCATTGCACTTTGCCAAGATACTGCATCTTTATCTTGGATTGCCTCGTCATATGTCCAGGGATCAGGTTCATGTTCACCAGGGACCAAATCAGAAGATTCTCCCAAGAACATGAATCTATCAGGCTATCTCACAACCCTCCCACTACGATGAGGTATCACCTGTGTATCCTCTGTGACACGCGGTGCAGTGACATGTGGTATATCCTCTTGTACCAGTGGTACTAAAGAAGTGACTTCCCCTTTTAATTCCTCCAGAACAATTTTACTCTTGGGCTTGTGGCTCATCACATAGTCTTCCTCTAAAAATCTGGCGTTCATGCTAACGATCACCCTCTGATCTCTAGGACTATAAAACAGATCACCCTTCGTTCCTCTAGTATACCCAACGAACATGCATACTTCTGTACGAGGTTCCAACTTACCAGTATCTACCTTCAGCACATGTGTTGGACTCCCCCATATCCGAATATGTCTTAGACTAGGCTTTCGCCCAGTCCACAATTCTGTGGGAGTAGAAGGCACTGATTTAGATGGAACCAAGTTCAGAATGTACACTGCCGTATCTAGAGCATATTCCCAGAACGAATCTGGCAACTCAGAATAACTCATCATCGATATAACAATCTCCATAAGAGTCTTATTCCTTCGCTCTGCTACATCATTCTGCTGGGGTGTGCCAGATGCAGTCAATTGGGATTGAATCCCAGCCTCTGATAAGTAGTTCCTAAACTCTCCCAAGAGGTACTCACCACCACCATCAGATCGTAGTGTCTTGATACTTTTACCTTGACATTTCTCCACATCAGCCTTGAATTCTTTGAACTTGTCAAAGCATTCAGACTTGCGACGCATCAGGTAAATGTATCCATATCTTGAGTAATCGTCTATGAAAGAGACAAAATACTCAAAACCACCTCTAGCCTCGATAGACATAGGACCACACAAATCAGAATGAACCAATTCTAACACATCTTTGGCTTTATACCCCTTGGCCTTAAAAGGCCTCTTGGTCATCTTACCCTCCAAGCAAGATTCGTAGGTTGGGAGATCCTCCACCACTAATGAACCCAAAGGTCCATCATCTATCAACCTTTGAATTCTGCTTAGGTTAATATGACCAAGCCTAAGATGCCAAAGATAAGTTTGGTTCATCTTCGAAGGTTCTTTTCTCTTATTGGAATTAGAAGATGAGTTATTAACTTCAATTTACATCGTGGGAGGTTTTGGTTCAAGTGTGTACAAATTTCCTATCAATGCACCCGAACAGATAATATCCCTATTCCTTCTTATAACAACTCTGTCATTAAAAGAAATAGAATATCCATCCATAAACAATTTAGAAACTGAAATTAAATTCTTTCTAAATAAGGGTACATAAAGGCAATTCTTAAGAACCAAAAGTTTATTTTTCTCAAAAGATAAATGAACATCTCCCACTGCAACAGCCGCCACCTTCGTGGCATCGCCCAAGTACACGGTAATCTCCCTCTCAACCAGTCGTCTAGTTTTTTAGAACCCCTGCAAAGTATTGCAGACATGATCAGTGGCTCCCGTATCTACACACCAGGTGCCGGTAGATAACACCGTTAAACATGTTTCAACGACTAGACCAAAAGATATAACTTTGTTCTTGCGGTTGGGGCAGTCCTTCTTCCAGTGTCCAATCTTCTTACAAGTGAAGCACTTGCCTTTTGGCTTCTTCACTCCTCCCTGAGTACCTCCCACCGCCTTCGCCCCAGTTTGTTTCTTCTTCTTCTTGCCTTTCGGCTTAGAAGTAGAAACCTTTTGGGTCACCATGGCATGTGCCTGAGCACTCTGACGAAATAGCCCCTCTATTGCCTGGAGTTCTGTCAGAATCTCTGCCAATGAATACAACCTCTTGTTCATGTTGTAGTTCAGGCGAAACTTCTCAAAACTCCTAGGTAGAGACTGGAGTATGATATCGACCTGGGTTTCCCCACCGATCTCAGCTCCTAGGACCTCCAGCTCATTCAAATGAGCCATCATCTTGAGAACATGATCCCTCACGGGTGTTCCCTCGATCATGGTGGTCGTCATCAAGTTTCTCATGGCTTCTTGCCTCGCAACCCGATTCTGGTGTCCGAAAAGCTCCTTGAGATTGAGCATCATGTCATAAGCTATGGGCATGGCTTGATGCTGATGTTGCAGTACATTTGACATAGATGCCAAAATGTAACACCGCGTCATCTCATCGGCCTTTATCCACTTCTTATAACTCTCTCTCTCCTTTTCCCCAGAATCTTCTGCAGACTTAGGAGGGCAATCTTCGAGGAGTACATATTTGTATTCCTCAGCAGTCAAGACAATGTCAAGATTCCTCTTCCAATCAACATTGTTGGGTCCAGTAAGTTTGTTCTCTTTCAGTATCACAGCAAGTGGGTTGAAAGTCATTTTGAAAGAAAACCTAAGAATCACATAAATCAAAACATTAGATTTCAAAAAATTATTGATTCCTCAAACAATAAAATTTTAAAATCAACCAACACCTCAAAACATCGAGAATATCGTATGCCACGATAGTGTGGACGTATACGAATTCTACATTTATAAGAGGAGGTTTTACCCATTAATTTTACTATCTTGTCAACCTAACTTTTTGACAAGTAAAATTAATAGTTGGTTCCTCTTTGGCCCTACAAATAAAAGCAGTGACTCCGATGGGGAGGATACTTATATTTGAATCTAAGTGTTCACCATTACTCGGTACCAAGGTAATTATCTCGGGTTATGTGCCTTCCGATGGGGAAGTGCACACGCTCCTTGATAATTCTCTATAACCATATTTGACCTTGTGATCCGTAAACAAACTCATCCGATGGGGAGGAAGGCACTCAGAGTCGACGCGCAAGTTTGTTTGCATCACTTGTCAAATCGTAATGGAGGCCGTGGGAATTTAAAAAAAAAATCCCTCTCCCACTTAGTAATTTGAAATTGAGGAATTTTCCCAGCCTACGACATGCATATCAAACAAAAAGCAATAAATATGAAAAATAAATTATTTTCCAACTATTATGGCTTTTGTCTTCAATATGTCTCCCGTCGCATCGCCATCTCGTCCGCTCCTCCTACGCCATGTACGAGCCATCTGGAGATCCAAGCCGAGACTAAAATTTATTTTAATTTACATCCATCGATCCTATACTCCATGAGGGAGTGTAAATGAAATCTAGATCGAAAGTAAAATAAAATAAAGAGTGGCTAAACAATGTCGTATCTAATTTATAAAAAATCAAATACTAGCCTCATGAACCCCCGAGGATTCAATAAAATAAACATTTACACACATACAATCACATACACACATATGGCCATAATAGTCGGATCTTATGCCTGCAACCAAAGAGTTAAACTACGCATATCCTACTATTATCCGGCACATATAATATATGAAAAGTGCATAAAAATTAACCGAATCCTAAACACAAAAAACTACAAATCATGGCTCTGATACAAATTGAAGGGTTTTTGCTTATCGAGTCCGTGAGGGGAAACTTCGCTTCCCACTACACCTTGGTTGTTTTTTCATGACGATCCCATCGATGTCCCCGGATTAAAAAATCTAATCCTAGACAAAAGGGATTGCTCAAACAACCAAGTCATCGTCGTGCTATTCGTTTAGAGAGGTGACTTGAATAAACTCGTTGTTCAAGAGACCAACCTCTATTCTACGAGTAGCCGCGGAATAGACGATATCCGGATCGTCAATTTTTGTGTTTATGTTCGGGATCCAAGTATTATTTAGCCACAAACAGATTTATATCATGCTCATAATTGAAAAACAAATACAAACATGTAACATATAAAAATTAGAGAATCGATATACCTCTCGATCTTCTAATGTATGACCTTCCTCCTTTCGGACGTCGTGTGGGCGACGATCTACCAAAAGTTGAAGCTCCTAGATCGCAAATCTTCCTTCCTTGCTCTTCCAAAGCAAGAGGAAGAATAGAAACAAAGCTCTATTCCTTCTTTCAACCAACCAATAACTTCCGAGGAAGCTTACCGCCGGCCAAGAAGGAAGAGGAGATTGAGAGTGGCCAGCCAAAAGCTTCAAGGGAGGACCCTAAACCTTTGTTCCACTGGCCAAGAAGAAGGAGAGGACCTCTTTTGGACGCTGGAAAAGGGTTGGAAGGAACTCCAAGGGCACCGGCAGCTTAGGGAAGAAGAACAACACAAGGAAAATATTTCCTTATTAGGTGCCGCCCAAGCCCAAACCCTAGCTCCTATGCCTTGCCGCCAACTTCCAAAACCCTAGCTTCTCTTTTATTGTCCTCCACGCCAACCCCTTGCCCTCCTTTTATAGAGTTAGGGATAAGCCTCCTTTTAATCTCTACCATTGATTCTAGGGATTTAATCTCAACCGTCAGATCTAGAGATTTAATCTCAACCGTCGGATCTAGAGATTTAATCTCTACCTTTGGATCTAGAGTTTTGTTTCTATCCATTGGATCTAAGCTTCATGAGGTGTTAATAGGCTACATTAGGGACCATGAGGAGGAGTTGGATCTTGGCCACCCATGGATCAAGCCCACATAAAGTCCAATCCACTAATGATAATCCAATCCACTAAAGGATTATCATTGATCTACCTCACCAACCCCCATAAGATAATATGGGCTCCATATATTATTTGTACATTTTCTCTCCGTGTTTAAGATCTCGAATGTTGGTTGATTAATTAATTTACTGACCATTAATTAATCAACATCTAACTCCATGGTTAGTGCCACTCAACCTTTTCATCATGTCGGACCAAGTCCACCTGCAGGGTTTACATGATGAACCTTATGAGCTCCTCAAGGGGACATCATCATCCTAATATATAGGACACGATTTCCTCCTATAATCAATGACACACCATATAAATAATACCATTTCCCAACTTACCGAGCCTATCGATTTAATCTATAAATCTCGCCCATTGGTAAATCAAAGAAATGAATACTAAGTATATGTGCCCGTTATTATATCGGGATTAAGAGCATGTACAAAATAATATCCGAGGTCCGATTCGATTATGTAGTCAGCAATAAATCGAATCACCTCTAAGTCGGTCCTGCTCAATACACACAAAGTGCACTAGTGTGATTCTATGGTCAAGACAAACTAATACCAAATCACGCTACAACCATTCCGATGGTTTATCCAAAGTCATCTCGGTTGTGAGCCTTTACTTATACTTTACAAGGAGCCGATAACATGATCTCCCGTGTGACACTACACACCATGTTATCTACAATGTAATGTATTAGACAATATGCATAACCATAAAAATATGCAAACAATGATCATGTGATTCTTATTTCAAAATAAAAATGTTCATATAAAAGGTAGACTTTTCAGTATACATCCCTACATAACGGGCACATATACTTAATATTCATCTCTTTGATTTACCTATGGGCGAGATTTATAGATTAAATCGATAGGCTCGGTAAGTTGGGAAATGATATTATTTATATGGTGTGTCATTGATTATAGGAGGAAACCGTGTCCTATATATTAGGATGATGATGTCCCCTTGAGGAGCTCATAAGGTTCATCATGTAAACCCTGCAGATGGACTTGGTCTGGCATGATGAAAAGGTTGAGTGGTACTACTCATGGAATTAGATGTTGATTAATTAATGGTCAGTAAATTAATTAATTGACGGACATTCGAGATCTTAAACACGGGGAGAAAATGTGCATATAATATATGGAGCCCATATTAACTTATGGGGGTTGGTGAGGTAGATCAATGATAATCCTTTAGTGGATTGGATTATCATTAATGGATCGGACTTTATGTGGGCTTGATCCATTGGGTGGCCAAGATCCAACTCCTCCTCATTGTCTCTATTGTAGCCTATTAATACCTCATGAAGCTTAGATCCAATGGATAGAAACAAAACTCTAGATCCAAAGGTAGAGATTAAATCTCTAGATCCGATGGTTGAGATTAAATCTCTAGATCTGACGGTTGAGCTTAAATCCCTAGAATCAATGGTGGAGATTAAAACAAAGCTTATCCCTAACTCTATAAAAGGAGGGCAAGGGGTGGGCGGCAACTAAGAATCCAATTAGAGATAGGATTAGGATTTTGGGCAGCAAGGCTTGGAGGCTAGGGTTTGGAGTTGGCGGCACCTATTAAGGAAATTTTTTCCTTATCTCCTTCTTCTTCTTTGGTGGCCGGCGTCCATACAGCACCTTCCTCACCTTGGCTGGCATCCATAGCAGCTCTTCTCCTTCTCCTTGGCCGGTGGAACCAAGGCTTAGGGTCCTCCCTTGAAGCTCTTGGCCGGCAATCATCTCTTCTCCCTTCTCCTTGTTGGTCGGCGACAAGCAACTTGCTTATTGCTTGTTGGTTGGCTAAAGGAAGGAGAAAAGTCTTGTTTCTATTCTTCCTCTTGCTCGTAACGAACAAGGAAGGAAGATTGGTGATCTAGGAGCTTCAACTTTTGGTAGATCGTTTCCCACACGACGTCCGAAAGGAGGAAGGTCATACAATAGAAGATCGAGAGGTATATCGATTATCTATTTTCATTTGTTACATGTTTATATTTGTTTTTCAATTATATGCATGATATATATTCTATTTTGTGGCTAAATATACTTGGACCCCGAACTTAAACACAAAAGTCAGCGATCCGTACCTTGTCTATTCCGCGGCTATTCGTGGAATAGAGGTTGGTCGCTTGAACAACAAGTTTGTTCAAGTGACTACTCTAAACGAATAGCACGACGATGACAAGGTTTCTTGGGCAATCCCTCTTGTCAAGGATAAATTTTTTTATCCGGGGAGGTAGAAGGGATCGCCATGAACAAGCGACTAAGTTGAAAGGGGAAGTGAAGTTTCCCCTCCCAACATATAGTACCCAGCCGCATTGACATACTCAATCTGGTCTTCTAAGCCACCCTGCCCTCCATAGTAGTCCTCCCGATACACTGCTGCTCCTTCTCCAAAGTCAATGGCAGCACATGCAGATGCAGGATTTAAAGAGTCGAATCGTCTGCTAAGCGTGTCCATCCTCACTGTTAGGTGGTCCACTGAGTTGACAGCATATCATCCCGCAGCAGGAGCTGGGAGACTACGTTCGGAAGCCCATTGATGGTAGTTCTGGGCCACCTCTTCTATCAGCTCCTTTGCTTCCTCGATAGTCTTGTTCATAAGTGCTCCTCCTACGGCAAAATTGAGGGACATCTTTGTGGCATACGTGATCCCATTATAGAAGATGTGGATCACCAGCCACCTTTCCAGTCTATGGTGGGGGCATTTTGTTGGTGCAGGGGCACTAGATAATCGAACCTAGGTTTTGATTATGGCAAAGATCCAAAGTTAAGGTCATATTATTATCTCATGAGCTGAATTAAGTGTGCAGAAAATTGTTAAGCTAAGCCGAAGGTCAACAACACTCGGAGAATCCCGAGTTGGGAAACCGTGGTGGTCGGGTGACACTTGGGGAACTTCATGGGAGTCGAAGAACCTAGGTGGAAGATCGAAAGCAAAGCAACAGGTCATAAAGGACTAGAGGTAAGCACGAGTGTGAAGAGAGATGGTAAGGTCATGTCCTCTGTAGGGGATGACCGTAGGCGGCAATCTGACTAAGACTTCTAGTGGAAGGTCTAGGTCGAGATTGGACGGTAAGGAATCATCATATTTACCATTTTATGTGCTAACCTCTTACTGTAGGGAAGTGGCCAAGCTGGCAGTCGACTACTGGTCATTGGGCAATCGACTGATGCACATCAGTCGATTGATGGAAGGCATCAATCGATTGATGGCAACGAATCAACCTTTTGTGCTAGGTTAAAATGGATAATGTTTGATGCGGCCACTTCGCAATAAAATAAGGTACCACCTCGTGATCAGTTCCAAAAGATGAGGATCTACATCAAGACTTATTCCAAGGCAAAACTCTATAAAAGGAGGGGAGGACTCCAACCCAAAGATCAATCATCTTTGCTCACAAAGTGCTCCCGCAATGCCAAAGCTCCAACGCCAACACAACGTCGTAATGCTGATGCAATGCCAAGTTCAGAATCTATTTGTCGGCATCAAGTATTTCTTTTATTTACTGTATTCATTGTTTTAATCGTAATGAGGTGAGGTAGGCTTGTTGCCTCATCGTCGTCCTTTCGGTTTTGTGATCGTTGTCCCCTACCTCCAACGAGGAGGAGACTTTATAGTGGATTGCCCCTTTGTACGCAGTCAAGGATCGCGGAGCCTTGGATTAATAGTCGGTGGGTTGTGAACCAAGTAAAAATAAATTGTGTTATTTATTTTTCCGCTGTGCTTTCTATTATCGAACGAACGAAAGAAAGTTTTACGCTCGCTATTCGCCCCCCCCCCCTCTAGCGACGCTTCTCGATCCAACACATTGGTAAAGTAGCCCCTTGTAGCGATCCCAAGCTTCAAATAGGGACTCCCCTTTCTTCTGACAGAAGCTTGTGATTAGATGGCACATGTGAGCAGTCTTGTTTATGGGAAGTATTTATTCAAGAACTACTACTCACATTGCTCCCATGTAGTAATGCTTCCCGAATGCAGGGAGTGAAGTCATGCCTTAGCCTTATCCCGCAATGAGAACGGAAATAGGCTCAAGTGAATCGCGTCTGTAGGGACTCCATTTATCTTCATCGTCAAGCAGATTTCCAAAAATGTCTCCAGGTGTAGGTTTGGGTCTTCAATCACAGCTCCCCTGAATTGACTCTGCTGGACCATGTGTATGAGTGTTAGTTTTAGCTCAAAATTGTTTGTCAAAATGGACGGTCCAACTTTACTCGGCCTAAATCCTCTAGCACTAGGAGCTGCATAATCCCTCAAAGGTCAGTTACCTATATTCACTTCGGATGTAGCTTGGTCCTCCATCCTCTTCTGTTTAGCTCTCCGACGATGATAGGTTCGTTCGATTTCTAGATCAATTGGAATCAAGCCTTCCAATCCTAGGCGTCTAAGCATATGAAGAACCGAGCCACAAAATTAGGAGTCTTTACCTAAGGTTTAGAAATAAGAAATAAACTAATCTAGCTAACAAAATCGAGGAGCAAATAAGAAAATGTAGAACTACTACTAAAATAAAAATTAAATCTAGATATGTAAAATCTAAAACTGAAGTAAAAAATAAAAGAAGTAAAAATAAAAGAAAGTAAAGCAAGTAAATAAATCTAATCCTAAGTCCGATCCAACTATCCACTTCTTGATTCAATATCGAATCAATCAGTCCCCGGCAACGGCACCAAAAACTTGATGTATGCAAACGCGACCTCAAATCTCGCTATGGAGATCATTGAGGACTCGAAGCGTGCGCTCACGCTCAATGCCCGTAAGTGCACAGATGTCATCAAGTAATAAAACCATAGGAATTGAGATTTAAGTACCGATTTGTTCAGTGGATATTATTGTTCGGGACTAGACTCTAAGGTTGTGATTATGAGGGTTGTTGGTGGTCCTAACTCTAGTACGGTGTCACACGGAGGAAGAGAAGGGTGCTACGAGTCTTTAGATGGATTCTAGGATTTCGATTTTGTTTGTGTGTAATGGAACATGTTGTCAATTGGGGTTTGTCAATTGGGGTTTGTCTAGGTTTTTAGCTACGGTTTTGTAGAAAGGACATCATACACTCCCCTGATGAGCCTTTGCATCTATCGGGAGCTACCTCTGCCATACCAGGTCAACCCCTGGGTTTAGGACAGAATAGTCAGTACGAGGATGTCGAATCGATCCCTACGACGAGTAAAAAATGAGGCATGTTTCCTACTCTATCACATCCTTCTACCCACAATTACCGGTGATGAGGTCAACCCTTAAGTTCCTCTTTAATTCCCCTAAATCTTGTTAGGACCTTTGTAACGCTAAAGGGGGGGGTGATTAGCGTTTCTTCGTTTCTACAAGCAAGTTAGCGGAAGCAATACAAATACAAAACGAAATACAAATACGATATAAGAAACCAAACGCTAACACCCAATTTACGTGGTTCGGAGATGACGCTCCTACTCCACGGCAATCCGTAAGGTGGATTAGCCCTAGCCAAGCTTCACTATCTTCTCCTTTGGATGAAACAAGGTGGAGAAACCTTTCTTACAATACACTCCTCTTCTTTACAATGATGGATGATGAAGAACAAGAGAAGAGGAGGTTTTGGATTGCTAAAAACACTTAGAAAACTTGGTGAGCACGAGGATGAAATTAGGAGTTAGAGCACTAGCCTCACAATGCTCCCCATGGCCCCTTTTTATAGAAGAGGGGCTGTTTTTCCCGTTGGGCCTCAATCAGTCGACTGATGCATGCCATCACGATCGTGCCGCCAACCAACGGCCGAACGCGATCTCCGCGGATTCGTGAGCCATAATCTCCAACGGCCGGTGGTCGATCGATCTCTCCATTAGTCGATCGATGGGGTGATCACCGAGTGATCAAGGCAACAATGAGTGAGATCGCATTCGTGGCGATATTCCGCTCGATCGATGATGCCTTTGCGATCGGCCCGATCTGCGATCGATCGATGATATGACGATCGGTCGATGATCGTGGTTTCACCGACTGATACATCATAATAACTCATACTTGTTTTTATACCCTAGACCTAGACTCAACCTTCTAGCTCCGTATTAAGCCTTGCGCCTTCAGGATCCCTCCGAGTCCGCGACTTGTTCATCCTTTGCGCTTTGCTTCCAAGAGCTTCCTTCGGTTTCGTCATGTCTTGGGTTGCCAAATGCTTGGACTTTACGCCGCCAAGACTACAAGCTTGGACTTATGCTGCCAAGACCTTACTTTGGACTTCCTTTGCCAAGGTTCACTTGGACTTTACGCTGCCAAGACTACAAGCTTGGTCTTATGCTGCCAAGTCCATCCCTTGGACTTCCTTTGCCAAGATCATACTTGGACTCCCTTTGCCAAGGTTCACTTGGACTTTCCGCTGCCAAGACTACAAGCTTGGTCTTATGCTGCCAAGTCCGTCCCTTGGACTTTCCTTGCCAAGATCATACTTGGACTTCTCTTTTACCTGTCACTTAAACACATTTGCAATTAGATCACAACACATTGCCTAACTTAAATGATTATCCAAACATCAAAACATATAAATGCTTGGAGCATTGTTGCACCAACAAATCTTTGATACGAAGGTTGTCACCCCTCGTATTAGCTAAGCACAGTGACTAGAAAACCAAAACAATAGCCATAGGTCTAAATCAAACACCAATTGCAAATATAAATTCAAGAACGAAAAGATATTTGAATTAACATGTTCCGACTCAACACAAACTACTCCCTAATCCTAGAATCAGAGAATCTATTCCATAAATACGAGAGAAGAAACATAAGGCATGATCATATTCGTATAAACAATAGATATTATGCAAAGAACAAGGTTTACAATGCAATGTGAGTCTTCTCTCCGATGTTGAAGTGCAAAACTTGGATTTCTGGCGGCGTTCTTCCTTCCCGTCACGATTTCCTAAAGCTTTTCAGGGCTTCGGAGTGTCATCCCATCTGTCGTGTCTCCCCCCTAGGGTTTGGGCATAGCTTTCCTTATATAGACATCACGTCGTATCCTTACGAAATTTGGAAAAAAACCCTGGTTGCATCAAATTGCCTGGCCGCCACATGGTCGTGTGAAAACACACGGCCAGGCCATGTGTCAAGTTGTGGCAGCTATTTTTGACCCCTGGACATGGTCGTGTGTGGGCACACGCCCTGACCATGTTCCCTTCTGCGTCCAGTTGCCAAATGTCTTCTTTTGGTCCAAAATTGCACTGTTTTCCCTATAAAATGCTATCCTGCACACAAAAGTAAATAGAGCAGATTTCTGAACCAGAAAATAGGAAATGCATGCAACATAAAGTAAAATATGCATGAAACAAACATAAAATGCTATGAGATGTGAGCGAAAACTACTCCTAAAACCCTATATGTTTTGCTCACATCAACTAGTCTTAGAGTTGAATGATTGTTTTTATATTCCTGCATTAATAAAGAACATTGTTTCTATTTCATGTTTGAATAAGAAAAGTTATCATTTGATGTTTAGTAATAATTGTTGTTACATTACATTAAATGGTGTTCTTTATGCTACTAGGATATTAAATAATGGAATCTACACATTAGATACATCCAACGAGATATTCAATATAGAATCAAATAGCAAACATGTTAAGTTAGATAATCAATTAATCTCGCATTATGGCATTGTCATCTTGGCCATATAAGCAATGAATGCTTGTCCAAACTATAGAGGCTTGGCATTTTGGAGTCTTATGAATCAGATTCATTAGACACATGTGTTTCATGCTTAAAAGGAAAGATGAATAAACTACCTTTCAGGAAAGGGTGAACAAACAGTTGAGGTATTGGGCCTTATACATACCGATGTATATGGACCAATGTCAACTCATGCCATGGAAGGTTATAGCTACTTCGTTACCTTTATCGATGATTATTCACGATATGGGTATTTGTATCTATTAAGATACAAATCTAAAGTCTTTGAAAGGTTTAAAGATTTTAGAAAGGAAGTAGAGAAACAATTTGGGAAAAGTATTAAAGTATTTCAATCGGATCGAGGTGGTGAATACTTAAGCCAAGAGTTTCAAGATTATCTAAGGGACAATGGCATCTTGTCTCAAAGGACTCCACTTTACATGCCACAACATAATGGTCTGGCTGAAAGGTGAAACTAGACCTTGTTGGATATGGTTAGGTCAATGATGCAGCATGCAAGTCTTCCAAAAACCTTTTGGAGTTATGCACTCGAGACTGTTGTTTATTTGTTAAATAGAGTCCCGACTAAGGCAATATCTACTACTCCATATGAGATGTGGAATAGTAGAAAACCTCATTTATCTTATTTGAAGATATGGGGTTGTCCTTCTTATGTGAAGAGGGCAGTATCAGATAACCTGGAGGGTAAGTCTGATAAGTATCTATTTATTGGTTAGACTAAGGAAACGAGGGGATATCAATTCTATCATCCCTTAGAACAAAAGGTGTTTGTTTCAAGGCATGATGTATTCCTAGAGAAGGAGTTGTTAGGGCAATCTCTTGCCGTAATATGGTTTTGATGGTGTGGCAAAGGGTTTAAGTTAGTGTGTTATGTTGATTTGATATGTGCGTTGAAGTCGTGTAGGACTTAGTAATTCGCACATGGAGCCGTGGCAAGTTTCACATCTCATGACTCGTGCCTTGAGTCGGTGAAGGATAGCTTTGCGGAAGCCGTGCGCTTGGAGCATCTGAGGGACCGCCGGACGAGAATCTTGGAGTGAAGCTGGAGGAAGTAGACTTCGAGGCAAGAGACGCGAAGGAGCATTGCAGAGCCGTGTGCCTGATGCTGTCGAGGGACGTGGCCGAGAACGAAGAGAACTTCGAAGGCGAAGGACTCCGAGAAATGAGAGTGAGCGATTGTAACCCGGGGAGGGGTAGCTCTTAGGTGAAACTTGGCCATTTGGCCAAGTGTCGAATGAGTTTTTCGACACGGACCATGGAATGGCGATCGCTTCCGAAGTCGAGTGTAGCTCGACCGTATACGATCGATCGGATTGTGGTAGTAGTCGATCGCCATGCATTGGCGATCGCCAAGACCAAGAATGACTTGTCAATAGGGTTTTTTACCAGAACCGCTCGTAGCCGGCCAGGCGATCGATTACGGTCGCGATCGCGTGAGGTCCATCACGATCGCTAAGAGTTCCGCTGACAACAATCGGTCGGCATCCGACGTGTTCGAGGCCGCTAGGATTGGCGATCGATCGCCATGGGCGGCAAATGATCGATGGCGCTAACGGAAGAAACAGCCTCTCTAAAAGAGAGGTGTGAGCCTTTGAGAGGCTAATGCTTAAGTTCAAACAATCTTCCTAGTGCCCCCTGAGCTCTAAACTCTTCTTACTTGTCTTTACTTCAATTCTATTGTAAGAAGAGTGATCTTGTTGTAAAGGTTACCTCCACCTAGCTTGGTGCAAAGGAGAGACCGATAGTGATTGGTTTTGGCGGAGTGATTCACCTGGACGAATCGGGACCGTGGATTAGCGGCGTAGCCATGAACCACGTTATATTCGGTGTTTGTATTGCTTGTTTCTATTTGCTTGTCTTTATTTATATTTGTATATTCGCTTGCGCTAATTACGTTTTGTAGGCGAGCAAAATACGCCATCAAGCGAAAGGGCTATTCACCCCCTCTAGCGGCCATCGATCCCCTACAAGTGGTATCGAGCCAAGGGCTTGTCAGGACTAACGCCGCAACAAGCCCTACATCAAAAATGGCGGCTCAACATCCATCCTCCGAGTTTGAAGGAGAATTCGGCAGTGGAAGAAGCGAATGGAGGTATTTTGAAGCAGTTTTGATATAATGATTACAATGGAATCCGGTTTCGTTTTGCCTAGGGATGAAGAGAGGGAAGCCAATAGAAATCTAGGTGGACCAAGAGGCAAAGAGAGGAGCACCTTGCAAACTCCAAAGCCAAGCACCATCTCTACAATGTGCTCCCTCAACAAGAGATCAACCGGATCGGAGAATGTGCTAGCGCCAAGGAGATGTGGGAGAAGCTTATAGAACTCCATGAAGGCACATCCGAGGCCAAGCTAGCAAGGAGAGATCTCCTCCGCTCCCAACTATCCAATATAAAACTAGAAAAGAGAGAAAAGGTAACCTCACTACACTCTAGGTTTAAAGAAATTTTAATTGGGCTAACAAGTGTAGGTGAGAAGCTATCAAACCGGGACATGCGCATGAAGGCTATAGATGCCTTTCCTCGGTCCTCCAAGTGGAGCTCCATGGTGGACTCCTTCTACATCTCCAAGAATTTAGAAGTGAGCACTTTGGAGGAGTTCTTTTCAACAATGGAGCTCCACGAAACGAGGCTTGAAGGAATTCAAGAAGAGCCAAGAATTCAACCCTCAAGAGGAGTAGCATTGTTGGCAAATAAGGGGAAGAAGAAGATAGAGATCCCTTCCTCCTCCGATGATGAAGCCTCCTCCTCCTCCATGGATAGCACCGAGGAAGCCTACATGGTAAGGAAGGTGAGGCATGTATTTAAGAATTTTAGATTTGATAAATCAAATGATAGGAATAGAAGACCAAGGGGGAAGGTCATATGCTACAATTGCCAAGGAGAGGGACACATAAGGGACAATTGTCCTCTCCTAAACAAGAGCAAGGAAGAGAGGAAAAAGAAAGAAGAAAAGAAGAAGAAAAAGGGGAGCAAGAAAAAGAAGGAAGAGGAGAAGAAGACAAAAGAAAAAGGGAAGGCCAAAGCATTCAAGGCCAAGACATGGGATGATCCTTCCTCATCCTCCTCCTCATCATCGGATGAGGAGAATGCCTTTGTCGCCAATTTGGCCTTGATGGCCTTTGATGATTTGGATTGCTCCTCCTCCGAAAATGAAGGATCAAGCTCAAGAGGGGAGAGCTCAAGTGAAGGGGGAGCTTCTACATCCTCCTCATCCGAAGAAGAAGAAGAGGACATGGAAACTATGGTAACGAAAGCCTCTCCTAGTAAAATAGTTTCTATGATTTCTAGTTTAACTAGGGATTTGTTTAGAGCAAAGAAGAAAAATAAATGCATGCTTGAACAAATTAAGGACTTAGAAAATAAGTTAGAAAATGCATGCTTAAATAATAATGATACCTCTTCTTGCCATGATGATGCATGCTCACATGATAATTATGTGCCGTTAGATGTTAGTGATGCATGTATAAATGAAAATAGGGCCTTAAGGGAAAAAGTAGATTATTTAACAAAAGCCCTAGAAAAATTCACAATTGGCTCCAACACTTTGAATATGATCATAGGGAGCCAAAGGGCTAGCTTCAACAAGAAGGGCCTAGGATATAAAGAGAAGAAAAATGAGAAGGCCTATAGATGCCTAATTGCTAGGGGACAAGACAAAAACAAAGTAATAGCTAAGAAATGGATCCCCAAGGAATTTCTAGTGAACCCCATAGGCAAAAATCTATTTTGGGTTCCAAAATCCATCCTTAAGGGTTAGAAAACCCCTAGGGTAGTCAACCATATGAACTTGACCTATATCATATTTTGGTTGACTTAGGATGACGGGACAACATTTTTAGATAGTGTTGGGTGATGATAACGTGCCCATAAATAGGTAATAATGCTTAAATCATGATGATTAATGTAATTTCTATGCATATGTGCAATCATGATTTATGATTTTGACATTTGGCACGTTATCATGAGCAATAGGTTTAAATCATGCTTTAGGTGATAACTTATTTATTATCATCATATAATGCCTAAGGCATGGTTATAATTTGATGAAAACATGTATTTCATGATCATAATATGAAATTAAATCATATATGTCATTATGATCATGTAGGTTGTTAGGTTGATACTTAACCTTGATAGAATTGCATAAATTTAATGGTTAAGTATATACAAATATCCCCTAGGACACATCTCACACTCACTATAGGCTACCTTGATTGCAAACTTAGCATGGGTGAGATGTTAGGATGATACAAATGTCCACTAATGCCTATGGCATTTAGATGATCATTTAAAGTATCAAAATATCAATAATAGACCAATCATGGGGAAGGCTTATGTTTAATTAATAGACATATTGCCCAAAGATCATGGTTGGATATTTCTAATGTTTTCAAAACAATTTCTTACCTTAAAATACATGTATTCATGTTTTGAAACAATTGAATGCAAAACTAGGTAGCTAACTTGATACTAGAAGGATCAAAAACCTAGTGGTTTTTAGAGTTTTTGGATTTTTGGCAAAAACAAGAAAATATAATGAGTTTTCATGAAAAACTATTTTTCATTGATAGATATACTTAAGAGAAATATGTTCCCCAAATTTCATGATTTTTAGAATTTTCTGGAATTTTTAATGCATTTCTGAAATTCATCTAAAAAATCAAATTGATTCTTTAGCTATCAGCCATCGATAGTGATCGTGGCCTGTAAATCAGAACATTGAAGGCCGATTTCAGTTTGTAAACCAACAATTGGTACCCAATTTTATAACTTGTCATATTTTCCCTCCATTATACTTGATGTCATGAGCTTATAACTTCGTGATAATCTTTTTGATGGTGTCAAAGGGGGAGAAAATATTATGTTTAAGTTAATTATAAAAGGGGGAGAAATATATGATAGGGGGAGAAAATTTGTATAGAGAGTTTCATGGATTAAGGGGGAGTTGCATGTTGTTATATCATGTTTATCTTTACATGCTTTCTTACCCTTAGAATTTATATCAAATGTTTTTACCTAACTTAAACGGATTGCCACACATCAAAAAGGGGGAGATTGTTAGGGCAATCTCTTGCCGTAATATGGTTTTGATGGTGTGGCAAAGGGTTTAAGTTAGTGTGTTATGTTGATTTGATATGTGCGTTGAAGTCGTGCAGGACTTAGTAATTCGCACATGGAGCCGTGGCAAGTTTCACATCTCATGACTCGTGCCTTGAGTCGGTGAAGGATAGCTTTGCGGAAGCCGTGCGCTTGGAGCATCCGAGGGACCGCCGGACGAGAAGCTTGGAGTGAAGCCGGAGGAAGTAGACTTCGAGGCAAGAGACACGAAGGAGCATTGCAGAGCCGTGCGCCTGATGCTGCCGAGGGACGTGCCCGAGAACGAAGAGAACTTCGAAGGCGAAGGACTCCGAGAAATGAGAGTGAGCGATTGTAACCCGGGGAGGGGTAGCTCTTAGGTGAAACTTGGCCATTTGGCCAAGTGTCGGATGAGTTTTCGACACCGCCGACCATGGAATGGCAATGATCGCTTCCGAGTCGAGTGTAGCTCGACCGTATATATCGATCGGATTGTGGCGTGATCGTGCAATGCTAAGCCGATCGAAGACATACGATCGGCTGGCGCAGATCGTAGTCAATAGGGTTTTGGCCAGAACCGCCGTAGCCGATTAGGCCGATCGATACGAAGTCGTGATCAGCCGGTGAGGTCCATCAGTCGACTGCCAAGAGTTCCGTTGGACAACAACGGTCGCATCCGACGTGTTCGGAGGCCGTTGTAGTGACGGCAGTCGACTGCCATGGGCGGCAGTCGACTGATGGCGGCCAACGGGAAGAAAACAGCCCTCTCTATAAAAAGGGAGGGTGTGAGCCTTTGAGAGGCTAATGCTTAAGTTCCAAACAATCTTCCTAGTGCCCCACAAGCTCTAAACTCTTCTTACTTGTCTTTACTTCAATCCTATTGTAAGAAGAGTGATCTTGGTTGTAAAGGTTACCTCCACCTAGCTTTGTGCAAAGAAGAGACCGATAGTGATTGGTTTTGGCGGAGTGATTCACCGTGGACGAATCGGACCGTGGATTAGCGGTGTAGCCGTGAACCACGTTATATCTCGGTGTTTGTATTGCTTGTTTCTATTGTGCTTGTCTTTATTTATATTTGTATATTCCGCTTGCGTTAACGTTTTGTAGACGAGCAAAATACCGCCATCCAAACGAAAAGGGCTATTCACCCCCCTCTAGCCGGCCATCCGATCCCCTACAGGAGTTTCTTTTATAGGAAAATAGTGGGAGTGAGGTTGAACTAAGTGTAGTTCAAGAGGCTCCAGTAGACATAGAAGAGATGCCTAGTCAAGAACCACAACTGATTACTCATTCGGATGAGGTAATAATTGAACCTGATAATACACCACCTCCTTGTAGATCTAGTAGGACACATAGGATTTATGAGAGATATGGATTTCTCATAAGTGAATCTAATGACATGTTGCTTATATATGATGAGGAACCTACTAGTTACGAAGAGGTATTGAATAGTTCATACAGGGATAGATGGCTAATAGCCATGAAATCGAAAATGGATTCCATGTATGAAAACCAGGTTTGGAACTTGGTAGACCCACCCGAAGGCATAAATCCTATAAGGTGCAAGTGGGTTTTCAAGAAGAAAACCGACATTGATGGTAATATTATTACCTATAAAGCTAGATTAGTGGCAAAAGGCTATCGTCAAAGACAAGGTATTGACTATGATGAAACCTTTTCACCAATAGCTATGCTTAAATCCATTCGAATACTCCTAGCCATGGCAGCTCATTTTGATTATGAGATATGGCAAATGAATGTGAAAGTAGCTTTCCATAACGAAAACCTGTCTGAGGATGTATATACTGTTAGGAATATTGGAACGACTAGAGGGGGGGTGAATAGCTTCAATGGAATTCTTTCGCGTTTGTTTCTACAATTTCGTTAGCGCAGCAGAAATAGAAAAGTAATAACGAAAACGAAATACACAACACGCTAACACAAGTATATAACGTGGTTCGGAACCACACGGTTCCTACTCCACGGATCGGTTTCGTACGAACCCTAGCGATTCCACAAACACCACTAATCAATAAACTCCTTCTCGACAACAAGTCGGAGGCGGAGAAACCTCGTACAATAGATCTTACAACAGTAATAACAAAATACAAGCAATATACAATGTAAATACGAAATACAAGTAAAGAAAAGACTTTACAACACTTGTTTTGATTGCTTGAATACTTGGTTGCTTGCTTGCACTTGGAGACCTGATTTGCACCAACAAATCGCCCCAATAGCCCTCAAGAACCGATGTGAAAATCCTCCATCACGAGCTCCTTATAAAGCTTCAACCTGTGCTGGAAAAGGTCGATCAGTCGACTGATCGGGACCATCAGTCGACTGATCACACTGTTGCTGTGAGACAACGGTGTAATCCACGCTGGAAAAATCCAACGGCTAGGACATCAGTCGACTGATCATGGCCATCAGTCGACTGATGAACCATCACTCGACTGCTCGTCTCAGCAGTCGAGTGAGACTCCATTCTCGCGGGTCGGAAAATCGAGCATCACCGATCGATCACAAGATCGGGCCGATCGCTGAGCATCATCGATCGCCCACCTATGGCGCCGATCAGGCTACACTTCCGCAAGCCAAACCCTAGTTGATTTCGGTTGTCACCGCCACATGGCACCCCGACCGCACACCTCAAACATGAGGTTTTAGCCCAAGTATGGTGCCCCCATACTTGCTAGACCACCCTTAGCCTAGACCTAAGCCTTCTAGCCACCTCTATCAGCCTCACGCCTCTCGGATCCCTCCAAGTCATCCATGACTTGTTCATCCATCGCGCTAGCCTTCAGGTGCTTCCATCGGCTATGTCATGCTAACGGTGTCTACACCGCCAAGGCACATTGGACTTACTCCGCCAAGACTCCGCTTGGACTTTACGCCGCCAACCATTGGACTTATGCTGCCAAGACTACCGCTTGGACTTTACGCCACCAATATCAATCCCCTTGGACTTCAAATTCCAACCCATGTTGGACTTTCCATGCCAAGACAATGCTTGGACTTTCCTTGCCAAGACCATGCTTGGACTTTCCTTGCCAACCCATGTTGGACTTCTCAAATGCCAAGACCATGCTTGGACTTTCCCTTGCCAACCCATGTTGGACTTTTACATTGCCAAGACATTGCTTGGACTTTCCCTTGCCAACCCATGTTGGACTTTTACATTGCCAAGACCATGCTTGGACTTTCCATGACAATTACATTGTCATATGTTTTTGTCGAAACAACAAAACACGTCACAACATCACTCGAGCCAAACTCGAGTCCTGGTCAATCGTGACCTGGGCCGATTGCACCAAACAAATGTGAGCCATTAAAGAAAGTGGATGACGGCCCTACTTACACTACTCGCATTGCAAAACGCGAGTTAGAGTTCACTCCTACGATACTGCAGGAGTTTCTCGAGTGTAGGCCCTCAGATGACACTTTTATCTGTTACCCTACCATGGACTTCCCTTTACTAGAGCCCTTTGCCCATATCTCTATGGAGTCCATGCATGAGCACATTTTTGGTTATCCTCGTCCACCGGCCCAAAACTTATTTCCTATCACTGAGTTGTCTGCACCTGACAATGTCCTTTACAAGGTCATTGTTGGGTGTTTTCTTCCCATTGTCACTCGGGGTCTGGCCAAGATTCGGCCTCCCCATCTTTTTCTTCTATATGCCATGCGTCATCAGTTAGATATAAACTTTGCATTAAACATTTTCCACTGCATTGTGCACTTCATTTCCCCTGTACAAGGGAAAGTTCATATGCCATTTGGTCATATCATTACCGCATGGCTAGAGTCCGTAGGCGTCAACATCCACAGGGGTTCTCTGCGAGCGCTATCGGAGGTGTACGACTGTATATCAGTTCGTAACTTCTCGCTAGCAAAGCTATGGATGGGCGCTGGACAGATGGAGTTGGCGCCACGACCACCACCCAGGACACGCAGAGAGCCTCCTCCAGTACCCAGAGATACAACAGAGAACTATGAGGATGTAGACGCTGCTGATGAGGATGATCAGATGCCGGCAGATGCATCAGCGACGGGTCCATCAGATGATCATCGTGGCCGGCTGGAGTCCAGATTTCAGGATTATCAGCAGTCGGTTGACTCTAGGCTGTCAGAGTTATTGGCAGGCCAGGCAGCCTTCGGCGCACGTCTTGATAGGATGGAGGAGTCCCAGAGCCGCATAGAGCAGCATCAGCTCGATATGTTAGAGATGATGCGGGCCTGGACCCTGAGTCAGCAGTCTCCTCCACCGCCACCTCCTGCAGACGATTAGATATATAGGATGTTAGATTTTCTTTAATTGGCAGTTTTTGTAGTGAGATTGAGCATAACCAATCTCCATTTTGAATGTAAAAGACAAGTTTTAAGTTAAATGAAATCTTTGTTTCTGAAAATCTTGTGTGTATGGATGAATATTTGTATAATTGTATTGCTTATGAAAGTTGATATATTATGACATGAAATTGCATCCTATCATATACCATGTCATGACATTGTTTAGGGTTATTTTAGATGTCATGTGTTCTTAAATTTCATCATATGTCATGACATCATGATCATGGGTCATGTTTTTATTTTTCTATCACTATGCCATGATCATTTCATGCATTAATTTGATTGAACATTGATTTAAGGAAAATGGCATGACTTGAAGTCTCACTTATAAGGGAATCAAGTAGGGTTGCCTAGGAAATGCATGAAACCCTAGATCAAATGAACCAAAGTCCACATCTCACATCAAATTGACATGTATGTGTACTTATACACCCTAGATACATGTGAGATGCTAGGATATGAGTTACGTTCAAGGTGCATAGTTTTTGCATCTAGTTGAACCCAAACTCATATTAATTCAACATTATGGATCATTGGGAAAGCTTGTGTACAAGTCATGTGCATAGAGCCCAAGGAATATGATCCAAAATAAGGTTTTGAAATCATTTTAAAATCAATTTAGAAAACCTTGGTGAAGTCTATCTTTTGATAGCAATCACCATTGATGAAGTTGATACAAAATAGGGCCAAAACATTGAAAATTTCAATGGTTTTGAGTTTTGTATCAAACTCACTATTTTATGGGTAAAATATTTTTCAAACATTTTTCACCCATTGTATGTATCATAAGTAATATACGTATCAAATTTCATGATTTTTCGATATACGTATAATTATTTATGAATTTCTGAAATTCAACTCTGATAACTGAAATTCGGAAATTTCAGTTATCAGTCGACTGCCCTGGGTGGCAGTCGACTGATGTGAGTGGCAGTCGACTGGTTTCTGTCAGAAGTCGACTGCCAGGTCTGATTTCGGGTTAACAAGGTTTGTTTAGCCTAATTTCAGCCATTGTAAAGGTCCCTAACCACTCCTAACCCTAGGATATGCTTTGGGAAGCATTATAAAGGGTGAAAATCCATTGGATATGGATTAGGAGAGGTGTTTAGGGTTTGTATCAAATTTTAAGGTGTTGGAAAGTTCAATGTTGAACTTCTAACCTTAATTTTGATGGTCTAGAGTTCCTATTGGCTTAGGGACTTCCCAAGGATATTGTTGGTGCAATGATCAAGGGGGAGCAAGCCTTTAGGGGGAGGTATCCATCTTGGAATGATGGATTTTTAGAAAATTGGGGAGAATGTTATCAATTGGGAAATTGATGGATTTTTTTTCTTTTTTAAACCCAATTTGGAAATTGGGAGAGTGTATAGGATTGCCTCTCTTAAGTGATATGGGACTTATCACTAGGAAGATGGTAGGCATCCTAGGTATTTTTAGACCAAGGGGGAGATTGTAAGATCTCATTGGGACATGAGACATTGACCTCCTTGGGGAGAAGACCTTTTTGATGTTAGTCAAAAAGGGGGAGAATGTTTGGGGGAGAACATTTGGAGAGTGTTTACCAATTTGGGATAATTGGTAAGGGATTTGAGTTAGTGTTCTAACTCAATAATTTGTTTGGTTTTATTTGTTTGGTTTTTGTCAAACATCAAAAAGGGGGAGATTGTTGGTGCAATCGGCCCAGGTCACGATTGACCAGGACTCGAGTTTGGCTCGAGTGATGTTGTGACGTGTTTTGATGTTTCGACAAAAACATATGACAATGTAATTGTCATGGAAAGTCCAAGCATGGTCTTGGCAATGTAAAAGTCCAACATGGGTTGGCAAGGGAAAGTCCAAGCATGGTCTTGGCAATGTAAAAGTCCAACATGGGTTGGCAAGGGAAAGTCCAAGCATGGTCTTGGCATTTGAGAAGTCCAACATGGGTTGGCAAGGAAAGTCCAAGCATGGTCTTGGCAAGGAAAGTCCAAGCATGGTCTTGGCATGGAAAGTCCAACATGGGTTGGCATTTGAAGTCCAAGGGGATTGATATTGGCGGCGTAAAGTCCAAGCGGTAGTCTTGGCAGCATAAGTCCAATGGTTGGCGGCGTAAAGTCCAAGCGGAGTCTTGGCGGCGTAAGTCCAATGTGCCTTGGCGGTGTAGACACCGTTAGCATGACATAGCCGATGGAAGCACCTAAAGGCTAGCGTGATGGATGAACAAGTCATGGATGACTTGGAGGGATCCGAGAGGCGTGAGGCTGATGGAGGTGGCTAGAAGGCTTAGGTTTAGGCTAAGGGTGGTCTAGCAAGTATGGGGGCACCATACTTGGGCTAAAACCTCATGTTTGAGGTGTGCCAGTCGACTGGTGCCATGTGGCAGTCGACTGGACCGAGTCAACTAGGGTTTGACTGCGGGAAGTGGCCTAGCAGTCGACTGCCATAGGTGGGCAGTCGACTGATGGCTCGAGCAGTCGACTGATCATGTGATCAGTCGACTGATGCTCGGTTTTTCGGCCACAGAATGGAGTCTCACTCGACTGCTGAGACGAGCAGTCGAGTGATGGCTCATCAGTCGACTGATGGCCATGATCAGTCGACTGATGTCCTAGCCGTTGGATTTTTCCAGCGTGGATTACACTGTTGTCTCACAGCAACAGTGTGATCAGTCGACTGATCGACCTTTTCCAGCACAGGTTGAAGTTTTATAAGGAGCTCGTGATGGAGGATTTTCACATAGGTTCTTGAGGGCTATTGGGGTGATTTGTTGGTGCAAATCAGGTCTCCAAGTGCAAGCAAGCAACCAAGTATTCAAGCAATCAAAACAAGTGTTGTAAAGTCTTTTCTTTACTTGTATTTCGTATTTACATTGTATATTGCTTGTATTTCGTTCTTACTGTTGTAAGATCTATTGTACGAGGTTTCTCCACCTCCGACTTGTTGTCGAGAAGGAGTTTATTGATTAGTGGTGTTTGTGGCATCGCTAGGATTCGTACGAACCCGATCCGTGGAGTAGGAACCGTGTGGTTCCGAACCACGTTATATACTTGTGTTAGTGTGTTGTGTATTTCGTTATCGTTATTACTTTTCTATTTTTGCTGCGCTAACGAAATTGTAGAAACAAACGCGAAAGAATTCCATTGACGCTATTCACCCCCCCCCAAGAACAAAGTATGCAAGCTTCAACGTTCCATTTATGGATTAAAGCAAGCATCCAGGAGTTGGAATATCCATTTTGATGAGGTAATCAAACAGTTTGATTTCTCATAAAATCTTGAGGAGCCTTGTGTGTATAAGAAGGTTAGTGGGAGTGCGGTCATGTTCCTAGTATTGCATGTCGATGACATATTAATTATAAGAAATGATATTCCTATTTTGCAAACAATCAAGGTCTGGTTGTCCAAAATATTCTCCATGAAAGACATGGGAGAAGCAACCTATATTTTGGGGATTATATAGAGATAGATCGAATCGGTTGCTTGGCCTTTCGCAGTCTACATATTTAGACAAAGTGCTAAAATGGTTTAGCATGGAAAAATCCAAGAAAGGTTTTATTCCCATGAGGCATGGGATTCACCTTTCGAAGTCTCTGTGCCCGTGCACTGAAGATGAGAGGATTCGCATTAGTGAGATCCCATATGCGTCAACTATAGGATCGATCATGTATGCTATGTTATGTACGAGGCTCGGTGTATCGTACGCTTTGAGCGTTATGAGCAGATACCAGTCAAATCCTGGTATGGACCATTGGGTGGCTGTCAAGACAATCCTTAAGTACTTGAGAAGGACTAAGGATTTATTCTTGGTATATGGAGGAGGTGATATGGTAGTAAGCGGGTATACTGATGTCAGCTTCCAGAAAAATAAGGATAATTCCAAATCTTAGTCTGGATACATATTCATCTTGAATGGAAGTGCGGTGAGTTTGAAAAGTTCCGAGCAAGACACCGTTGCTGATTCTACTACAGAGGCATAGTACATGTAGCTTCTGAAGCAGCAAAGGAGGCGGTTTGGATAAAGAAGTTCATTACTGAACTTGGAGTAGTTCCGAGCATTGTTGAAGCATTACTAGTTTACTGCGACAACAATGGTGCCATTACACATGTGAAGGAACCACGGTCTCATCGGTGATCCAAACACGTACTATACCATTACCATCTGATCAGAGAGATCATTGGTAGAAGAGACGTACAAATAGAGAAAGTTCCCATTGATAGGAATCTAGCATATCCCTTGACAAAGCCTCTTCCCCTAGAAAAGTTCGAGAGGCATATAGAAGCCTATGGTATTAGATATCAAAGCGATTGGTTGTAGGCTAAGTGGGAGTTTGATGTAATTGAGAGGTGTCCAAAGGCAATCACCTTAGAAGTTATTAATAGAATTCACTATTTGAGTATACAATATATATAAATTTGATTGGATCTTAAAGTCATATACTGAAGTCAACAATACGATCCATAGCATGAGAGAAATTGTGATTGGATCACAATTAGTGGGTATCTCATCATGTGTAAATATGCAAGTATTAAAACTATCCCTAGTTGATGAATTGATGAGATTGGACTTCATCAATTCTGTGAGACTAGCACATGTTATGCTCCTTGGTTTATCCAAGCATTCGGTACTCACTGAATGGAAGAATAGGAATGCTGAGAGTGAACATGTGGATGCTAGTTATGATAACTAGTTCATTGGAGTGGTCTACTATGAGACTTCATATGGTTCTATATGTCATTTATGATCTCATTGCAGCTTGAGTGCGAGCTTCCTTAGAATTGATGTATTCAAGTTACCTTGATCATGACGCCTTGTACTTTGACTTCTTCGCAGCCATCTACATAGTAGGTGTAACTCTGGAATGATTGGGTATAAGCCAAAGTGATCGAAGGTGTTTGAATAGCCCATAGAGGATTCACCACTCCTGATAAAGGAGATGTATACCCTAGGCCTCTTGTCAGGATTGTTACTCAAAAGTCTCTGGCCATAGCAAGCATGTTAAGAAGATGGTCTTCTTGGGAACATGTAGGAGTAACTTGAATCCATAAGACAAGGAAAATAACTTGGGTTAGGTGTGACGTAGTCAGCCTAGTGGGGACGAACATAGAGATCATGTCCTAAACTAAGTATATATAGGATGAGTGAAAAGAACAAGGCACGAACAACTGAAGCTACTGAAAGGTTCATAAAATGTTCTGAAGTTGATTTAGACTTTTCGGTAAATTTGGGGTCATGATGTACTACTCGGTGCCACTCATGATTTATTCATAATTAAGGGGTTAATTATGAATGGCCAACATAACCGGGAACCTATTGGGTCATAAGCACTATGGGTGATCTCGAGATGTAAAACAAGTTTGAGAATGAGATTCTCGTTGAGAGAGGAAATATCTAGTTGGACCAGACCAAGGGGTGCGAAACAGTGGCTATGGAACCTTTTATGGCTTTGTTGGACATGGCACGACCATATCACACTTAAACGAAGTCAAACAGATCATACAGAGCCTCACATGGTCGTGCCTAACTCGGCAAGGGTTATGCTTGGATCTAGCTAGAAAAACGATTGAACTGGGCTATGACCAGAAGGACACATGGCTAGGTCGTGTGTCCTGGCATGGTCGTGCCTTTTGGTACGATCGGGTCGTGTGAATCCACATGGTCGTGTCACGGTTCCATCAATTTTGGAGATTTTTCTTTATAGAAATTTCCTGGATTGTTCTTACCTTAATTATGGGATAATTATGGTAAGATATGTTCCGTTTAAGTCTCTTAAGATAACCTAATCAATAGATCTCTTGATAATCTTTGGCTAAGGTTTTGGTTTCAGATTTTTCTCCCTTTGTAGCCGTCTTTGATCTCTCCTCTCTCATCTTCTCTTGTCACCACCGGTTGGCTAGCACCAATCGGAGACAAAGGCTTGCTGCTCTAGGAGTTGTCTCAGGTGATCCCAATGTGGATACTGATAGAGGCAAGGATCGTTGGTCTTGCTTGTGTTTTTTACGAATTCAAAAGAATTCCAAAGGTATAACTTAAGTATGATCTCCTCATACTTGATAGACCACCCTTAGTCTAGACCTAAGCCTTCTAGCCATCTCCATCAGCCTCACGCTTATCGGATCCCTCCAAGTCCTCCATGATTTATTCATCCATACGCTAGCCTTCAGGTGCTTCCATCGGCTATTGTCATGCTAACCGGGTCTACTTTGCCAAGGTACATTTAGACTTACGCTGCCAAGACAAATGCTTGGACTTTACGTTGCCAAACATTGGACTTATGCCACCAAGACTACAGCTTGAACTTTACGCAGCTAATATCACACCCTTGGACTTCCCAATTACCAAGTATCCACTTGGACTTTCACCGCTAAAGTTCACTTGGACTTATGGCGCCAAGACTATATCTTTGAACTTTCCTTTCCAAGTACCCATGACTTGGACTTTCCATTGCTAAGACCCCTGCTTGGACTTTCTAATTACCAAGTACCCATGACTTGGACTTTACCATTGCCAAGACCCATGCTTGAACTTTCTAATTGCCAAGTACCCATGACTTACACTTTACCATTGCCAAGACCATCCTTGGACTTCCCATGACAATCACATTATCAATCATTTTGTCAAATAGCAAAATACTACTCGAGTTAAACTCGAGTCTAGTCAATGGACCTGGGCCAATTTTGTTGGATCGAGAAGCGTCGCTAGAGGGGGGTGAATAGCGATCGTAAATCTTTCGTTCGAATTCGTTCGTTGATACACAAGTAAATGAGTAAGCATAGCGGAAAATAAATGAACACGTTTATTTTACTTGGTTCATAACCCAGCGGTTGCTACTCCAAGGCCCTATCAGTCCTAGACCGCGTACGGAGGGCAAAGCACTATAACGTCTCCTCCTCGTTGGAGGTAGGAGACAACGATCACAAAACCGAATATACAAGGATGAGGCAACAAGCCTACCTCACCTCGTTATGAAGAAAAACAAAGAATACAATATCAAAAATATTACTTGATTCTGCTGCCGACGAAGAAGATCGGAACTTGGCATCGCGTCGACATTATGACGATGTTGGAGCGTTGGCGTTGTAGGAGCACTTGATGAATAAACTTGATGTAATTTGGAGTTGGAATCCTCCCCTCCTTTTATAGATTTTGGCCTCTGAATTTGTCTCCTCCTCTTTAGGAATGGATTATGAAATTGTCCAAAATTTATCGCGAAGTGGCCGCGTCAAACGTTATCTGTTTTGACCTAGCGCAAAGGTCGATTAAATGCGCCATCGATCGGATGAGCATCGATCGGCTCAACGCCCAGCATGATCGCCCGGCTGGCCACTTCCCTGTAGTAAGAGGTTAGCTCGGAAAATGATAAATACGACAGTTTCTAACCGTCTGATCTCGACCTAGACCTTCCACAAGAAGTCTTAGTCGGATCGCCGCCTACGGTCGTCCCCGTAAAGAGGACACGACCTTACAATCTCTCACTCACACAAGCTTACCTCGATAGTAGCTCTTGCTTCCGGCCTTCCACTCGATTCCTTCGGCTCCCTCCGAAGTCACTCGAGTGTCGCCCGACCACCGCGGCTTCCTCCGAGTGTCGCTAGCCTTCAGCTCCAGCTTTAGCACTTTTCTGCACACTTGATTTAGCTCGTGAGATAACGATGTAAAATTAACTTTGTGTCTTTGCCATAATCAAAACACAGGTTCGATTATCTAGTGCCCCTGCACCAACAATCTCCCCCTTTTTGATCTATGGCAAACCAACACAAAGTTAAGGGAATTTAAAGCATAAAACAGGTATAGTAGAAGATGAATGCTATTCCCAAAAACTCCCCCTTAACCCTAGGTGAGTTTAGTTTTCAAAATCAAATTTTGTGTTACACCCCCTTAAGCTTTTGCTCTTCTCCCCCTTTTGCCATAAATCGAATTTTTTTTTTGGGTTTTTGTATAAAATAGGGTTTTAGAAAACAATGTCATATATGCATGCATCTAGATAAATCAAATATGAGTCCAAGTATGCGTCTAGCAATAGTTAGATAGATTGGTTCGAGGTGTGTCCCTCTGCACCAATAATCTAAAGGTTTATAATATAACCCTTAAGGATAGTTTGCCCTTCCCCTTAGTCAAATATATGAAGTATAAGAGATGTAGGGGGCGCTAAACTTTGGCCTAAGAGTTGTTAAGTACAATAATTGAGAAAATAAGTAGTATTTTGAAGAGATTGTTTTAAGTATATTTCAACCTTAATATCTCACCCATTCTATGTGTCTCATAATTTGTTCACCTTATATGTTTTGTGAGATGATTTTAAATTGATTAAAGATAGTCAACCTTGGGTTAGATTCGTATTTAACCTTTAGATCGTTAAGTAACTTTTCGAGAAACTGGCTTCCAGGTCGTGGCGAGGCACAGGGGCCTTCTTTGATCGGAACAACGAGCACTTCCTTAGACAAAGCCAAATTCAAGAAAATATCACTTAAGTCACTTAGGGTTACTTCCTGGTCTAACTAGTTTAGGATACGATGAGGTAGCTTCATCTAGTTCCACTCGGTCAAGTGCACCAAGCTAGATACGCCTTATCTAGCTCGAATACACGAGACTTTGTTTCCCTAACGTACTATCATCTCACCGTGTCCTGATACTATGTTGTCAAGAGTTGACTAACCATTTACCCTTTCTATCCATTCTAAAAATTAAAGTAAAATATGCAATGGTTGTGCTAAGTAAGCGGGTATACTATTTTAGTGTTAGCTCCCCCTGGACCATTGAACCAATATGGTCTATTCAAATAATGAACTTGATCCTGGGGAATCCAAACCTTATTAGTCCTTATATGTGAGTTCAATAAAACCTTTGGGACCCATTCTTGGACTCTTTGATGACTACGATATACGATAGACATATAAGACCTATTCGTAGTCTTTGACTTAAATCCGAGTCCGGCTTTGTTGTACATGGCTCTTTGGGTTCCAAGTAGTCGATTAAGGTTCTTAGATCCCAATGTGAACCTTTCCAACCTAGCCTCAACCTCTTGAACTCGGTCTTTCAAGAGAGAATTCTCCTCCTCAAGTTTTTCAATTTGGGTTGAGTTTCCCTCTTGAACTTGACTAGTTGAAGAGGTTAGAGTAGCCTCTTGCTTGAGGGTTTCAACCTCCTCAAGTAACGACTCAACCCTAGACTCGGACTTAGTTAATTTCCTATTAAGCATTTTAATTGTATTGTAAAGCGTATGAATTAGTGAGCGGCTAACCTTAATTTTCTCTTTTGGTCCAGCTTTGAGTTGCTTCTCAAAGTAGTCCTCGAGTCTGGAGTCGGTGTTATAGTTGGACTCGGCTTTGGATTCTGACTCGGACTCCTCCGGTCTTGCTATGTAAGCTATGTCTTCTTTGTTGTCCGAAGTTGCATGGAAGGCTTTCCTTGCTCCCTTTTTCTTTTGATTCTCGTACTTCAATTTCCTTCTTTCTTTTCGAACTATTCTCCGCACAACGTTTACTATTGATTCCACCTCTTCTGATTCGGACTCTGATTCGTCTTCGGGTTCGAGTTCATCTACTTGCCTAGTAGGTGGCTTGCTTCTTTATCCTGCAAGTAGAGCAATACCTCTCTCGGCCCGGACCACGTTAGTTTGCTCATGAAGTTCAAACTCAGAAAATAATTCATCTAACCTAAGCTTTGAAAGGTCCTTAGAGACCTTGTAGACATCGACAATGGATGCCCACAAGGTAGTCCTAGGGAAAGCATTTAAAGTGTACCTTATAAGGTCTCGGTTCTCTACGGCTTGCCCGATCGAGTGAAGACCATTGACGATGTCTTGGATCCGCGCATGTAATTGGGTGGCGGTCTTGCGATCCTGCATCTTTAGATTGTACAATTTATTTAAAAGTAAATCTCTTTTACATACCTTAGCATCGGGCGTTCCTTCGTGTAGATCAATAAATTTGTTCCAGATGTCTTTGGCGCTAATGAATGGACCGATGCGGTTGAGCTCCTCCTTGGACAAGCCACATTGTAATATTTGAGTTGCTCTTGCATCGGCTTCGATTTGCCTCTTGGTTGTATTTGTCCACTTATTGAAATCCAAGGGCTCTCCTTGATCATTGGTGGGTAGAGCAAAGCCGGTTTGGATTATTATCCAAGTCTCGACTTGTGTTTTCAAGAAACACTCCATCCGACCTTTCCAATAATGGAAATCATTTCTGTTAAAGAATGGAGGTCGGGTGGTGCTATACCCCTCAATGTGAGCCATTAAGTCTCTTGCATAAACACGAATAAAAACCAAAGAGAATTCCAAGACTTGGTCTTGGATTAGTAGTGCGGGAAATAATGGGAAATAAACAGAAATAAATAAGAAGAATAAGAAACTAACAAAAACTAGAAACTTACGACCTTCGGTGTCCCCAAAAGGCTACTTAACGTTGGATTTTGGGGCTGGAAACAGCTTGTTACGAGGGTAAACCCTCCTAAGAAATGTAGATCTATCAGAGGGCTTCGATTTGGTAGGTAGATCGTTACGTGAGTCCACTTGTGCGAAAAGTTATGGTCATTTTACCGTCGGCTACTCCAAGGGAGAATACTTGCAAGCACACAACCAAAAGAAACGTACCAAGACTTCGTCTTGGATTAGTAGTGCAGGAGGAATAAAAACCTAAGAAAGATACAAATCAAAAAATACGAAAAGAAAACCAAAACGTGCTAGATTGATGGTTTCACCAAATCTTAGCACCTCCGCTCTGATACCAATTGTTGGATCGAGAAGCGTCGCTAGAGGGGGGGTGAATAGCGATCGTAAATCTTTCGTTCGAATTCGTTCGTTGATACACAAGTAAACGAGTAAGCACAGTGGAAAATAAATGAACACATTTATTTTACTTGGTTCACAACCCAGCAGTTGTTACTCCAAGGCCCTATCGGTCCTAGACCGCGTACGGAGGGAAAAGCACTATAACGTCTCCTCCTCGTTGGAGGTAGGAGACAACGATCACAAAACCGAATATACAAGGATGAGGGAACAAGCCTACCTCACCTCATTATGAAGAAAAACAAAGAATACAATATCAAAAATATTACTTGATTCTACTGCCAACGAAGAAGATCGAAACTTGGCATCGCGTCGGCATTATGACGATGTTGGAGCGTTGGCGTTGTAGGAGCACTTGATGAATAAACTTGATGTAATTTGGAGTTGGAATCCTCCCCTCCTTTTATAGATTTTGGCCCCTGAATTTGTCTCCTCATCTTTAGGAACGGATTACGAAATTGTCCAAAATTTATCGCGAAGTGGCCGTGTCAAACGTTATCCGTTTTGACCTAGCACAAAGGCTGATTCATCGCCATCACGATCGTGATGACTCCCATCGATCGATGAGCATCGATCGGCGCTCAACGTCCGATATCATTGCCCGGCTGGCCACTTCTCTGCAGTAAGAGGTTAGCTCGGAAAATGATAAATACGACGGTTTCTAACCGTCTGATCTCGACCTAGACCTTCCACAGGAAGTCTTAGTCGGATCGCCGCCTATGATCGTCCCCATAAAGAGGACATGACCTTACAATCTCTCACTCACACGAGCTTACCTCGATAGCAGCTCTTGCTTTCGGCCTTCCACTCGATTCCTTCGGCTCCCTCCGAAGTCACTCAAGTGTCACCCGACCACCGCGGCTTCCTCCGGGTGTCGCTTGCCTTCAGCTCCAGCTTTAGCACTTTTCTGCACACTTGATTTAGCTCATGAGATAACGATGTAAACTTAACTTTGTGTCTTTGCCATAATCAAAACACAGGTTCGATTATCTAGTGCCCCTGCACCAACAAATTTCACCAACAAAGAAGACTTGATCAGTTGACTGGAAGTATGACCCAATTAACTAGTCAAGTAGTCGACTATGGGTCGACTGCTGAACAAAAGCTCTAGCAGTCGACTGGCCTTAGTCAGTCGACTACTAGGGTTTAGCAGTCGACTGAAATTAAGTGGTCAGGGCATAGATTGTTTGGTAGTCGATTGGTCAGTCAATTGGGCTTTACCAGTCGACTGCTGGTATGAGCAGTCGACTGATCAAGTGTATGTTGAGTGGTGACGATCACGATCAGGCTTCGTCAAAAGTCATTGGATCCGATCAATAGTAACACAAGTTGAATGTTGGTATGCAGCAGTCAACTAGAGTCAGGCTCAACTAGCAAAATTGCCTAATCTCTATAAAGAGTGAAGGATTTTGCCTTGTCGAGTCCGTGAGGGGAAACTTCGCTTCCCCTTCGCCTCAGTTGCTTGACCATGGTGATCCCTTCGATGTACCCGAATTAAAAAATTTAATCCTAGACAAAAGGGATTCCCAAAGCAACCAAGTCATTGTCGTGCTATTCATTTAGAGAGGTTACTTGAACAAACTAGTTGTTCAAGCGAGCTTCCTCTATTCTACGAGTAGCCGCGGAATAGATAATGTCCGGATCTCCGGTTTTTGTGTTTATACTCAGGATCCAAGTATTATTTATCCATTTACAGAAATATAACATGCTTATATTTGTAAAACAAAAACAAGCAATGAATAAAAGAGAAAGAAGAATAGGTATACCTCTTGGTCTTCTAATGTATGACCTTCCTCCTTTTGGACGTCGTGTGGGCGACGATCCACCAAAAGTCGAAGCTCCTAGATCGCAAAACTTCCTTCCTTGCTTTTCCCAAGCAAGAGGAAGAAAAGAAACAATGTTTTTTCTCCTTCCAAAGCTCAACCAACAAAGAGCTATCAAAGCCCTTGCCGTCGGCCAACTAGAAGGAGAAGGAGATGGTGGAAAACTACCAAGACACCAAGGGAAACCCTATATCTTGTTTCCACCACCTAAGGAGAAGAAGAAGGGGACTTTGGGCACCGGTCAAGGCTGGAAAAGAGATGGAAAAGGCTGCTGGACGTTGGCCCAAAGAGGAAGAAGAAGAGAGAAAGAACCTTCCTTATTTGGTGCCACCCTAGCCTCAAAACCCTAATCCCAATCC
The DNA here is from genome assembly GCA_025175895.1 of Wurfbainia villosa. Taxonomy (NCBI): domain Eukaryota; kingdom Viridiplantae; phylum Streptophyta; class Magnoliopsida; order Zingiberales; family Zingiberaceae; genus Wurfbainia; species Wurfbainia villosa. The sequence goes on along the minus strand of CM045992.1, from coordinate 26,144,957 downwards.
TATCTCAAATAGGATTGCTCCTTGCCGCCCAAACCCTAGCTCTCCTCCTATTCATCATGTAATCCACGACCACTCCCCATGCCCTCCTTTTATAGAGTTAGGGATAAGTCATGAATTAATCTCCTCCATTGGTTCTAGGGATTTAATCTCAACCGTCGGATCTAGAGATTTAATCTCAACCGTCGGATCTTAGAGATTTGATCTCTACCAATGGATCTTAGAGTTTTGTTTCTATCCATTGGATCTAAGCTTCATGAGGTGTTAATAGGCTACATTAGGGACCATGAGGAGGAGTTGGGTCTTGGCCACCCATGGATCAAGCCCACATAAAGTCCGATCTACTAATGATGATCCAATCCACTAAAGGTCCATCATTGATCTACCTCACCAACCCCCATATGATAATATGGGCTCCATATATTATTTGTATATTTTCTCCCCGTGTTTAAGATCTCGAATGTCCGTCGATTAATTAATTTATTGACCATTAATTAATCAACATCTAACTCCTTGAGTAGTACCACTCAACCTTTTCATCATGTCGGACCAAGTCCACCTGCAGGGTTTACATGATGAACCTTATGAGCTCCTCAAGGGGACATCATCATCCTAATATATAGGACACGGTTTCCTCCTATAATCAACGGCACACCATATAAATAATATCATCTCCCAACTTACCGAGTCTATTGTTTTAATCTATAAATCTCGCCCATTGGTAAATCAAAGAGATGAGTACTAAGTATATGTGCCCGTTATTATATCGGGATTAAGAGCATGTATTAAATAATATCTTAGGTCCGATTCGATTATGTAGCCAGGAATAAATCGAATCACCTCTATGTCAGTCCTGCTCAATACACACAAAGTGCACTAGTGTGATTCTATGGTCAAGACAAACCAATACCAAATCACACTACAACACATCCGATGGTTTGTCCAAATCCATCTCGGTTGTGAGCCTTTACTTATACTTTCCAAGGGGTCGATAATATGATCTCCTATGTGACACCACACACCATGTTATCTACAATGTAAAGTATGAGACAATATTACATAACCATAAAAATATGCAAACAATGATCATGTGATTCTTATTTCAAAATAAATATGTTCATACAAAAGATAGACTTTTCAGTATACATCCCTACAATCTCCCACTTATACTAAAAGACTATGCTGTTCTAAAAGTGCCATACATCTGATCCCCATTCCCTCCACATGCCTATCAAAAGCTCTCGTCGGAAGGGCCTTAGTGAAATGATCTGCCAGGTTATCCTCCGATGCAATCTTGGCCACAACAACTTCTCCTCTCTTTACGATTTCTCGTATCAGGTGGTACTTACGCTCTATGTGTTTACTAGCCTTATGGGCTCGTGGTTCCTTTGAGTTTGCAACTGCACCACTATTATCACAATAAATTGTGATAGTTCTGGGCAAACCAGGAATCACATCCAAGTCCATTAGGAAGTTCCTGAGCCATACAGCTTCTTTGGCCGCCTCAGAGGCCGCCACATACTCAGCTTCCATGGTGGAGTCCGCCATGCACTTTTGCTTGACACTCCTCCAAACAATGGCTCCACCTCCCAAAGTAAACACAAAACCTGAGGTAGACTTACTGTTATCCCTATCAGATTGGAAGTCAAAATCCGTGTAACCCACAGGGAGTAATTGGTCTGCCCGGTAAACCAGCATATAATCCCTAGTCCTTCTCAGGTACTTCAATATATGCTTTACCGCAGTCCAATGTCCCTGTCCTGGATTACTCTGATATCTGCTGACCATGCCCACGGTAAAGTAGATATCTGGTCTCATACAGAGCATCACATACATGAGGCTTCCTACTGCCGAAGCATAAGGAATCGCCTTCATCTCCTCTATCTCCTCAGATGATCTAGGACACATCTCCTTAGATAAAGGAACTCCATGCCTGAAAGGTAGAAAACCCTTCTTGGAGTTCTGCATGCTAAAACGCTCCATAATCGTGTCTATGTATGAAGCTTGGGATAAGCACAACATCCTTTTCCTGCGATCCCTTATAACCTTGATCCCAAGGATGTGTCCCACCTCTCCCAAGTCCTTCATATCAAACTGTTTGGACAACCATACCCTTACGTCCGATAACACCTTGATATTGTTGCCAATCAACAAAATGTCATCTACATATAGTACAAGAAATACCACTACGTTTCCATCACATCTCTTACACAAGACTCATCCAGACTTTGAATAAATCCATAAGACTGGATCACCTCATCAAACCGGATGTTCCAAGACCTCGAAGCTTGCTTCAATCCATAAATGGACCGATTAAGCTTACATACAAGATGCTCTTTGCCCTTAGCAATGAATCCCTTTGGTTGCTTCATGTAGATGTTTTCCTCAAGACTTCCATTAAGGAAAGTTTTCTTGACATCCATCTGCCACACCTCATAATCCATATGAGCTGCTATACATAAGAGAATCTGGATAGATTTAAGCATGGCTACTGGCGAAAAGGTCTCCTCATAATCGATACCCTCTTTCTGAGTATACCCCTTCGTAATAAGCCTCGCTTTGAAGGTCTCAACCTTCCCATCTATTCCTCTCTTTCTTTTGTAGATCCACTTCCATCCAATGGTTTTTACACCATCGGGTGGTTCTACTAGCTCCCAGACCTGATTTGAATCCATAGATTCAATCTCAGCATTCATTGCACTTTGCCAAGATACTGCATCTTTATCTTGGATTGCCTCATCATATGTCTAGGGATCAGGTTCATGTTTGCCAAGGACCAAATCAGAAGATTCTCCCAAGAACATGAATCTATCAGGCTGTCTCACAACCCTCTCACTACGACGAGGTATCACCTGTGTATCCTCTGTGACACGCGGTGCAGTGACATGTGGTATATCCTCTTGTACCGGTGGTACTAAAGAAGTGACTTCCCCTTTTAGCTCCTCAAGAACAATCCTACTAGTGGGCTTTTGGTTCATCACATAGTCCTCCTCTAGAAATCTAGCATTCGTACTCACAATCACCTTCTGATCCCTAGGACTATAGAACAAACCACCCTTCGTTCCCTTAGGGTAGCCAACAAACAAGTGTACTTCTGTACGAGATTCCAACTTACCAGCATCTCCCTTCAGCACATGTGCTGGACTCCCCCATATCCGAATGTGTCTCAGACTAGGCTTTCGCACAGTCCACAATTCTACGGGGGTAGAAGGCACTGATTTAGGTGGAACCAAGTTCAGAATATACATTGTCGTATCCAGTGCATACCCCCAGAATGAATCTGGCAACTCAGAATAACTCATCATCGATCTAACCATCTCCATAAGAGTCTTATTCCTTCGCTCTGCTACACCATTCTGCTGGGGTGTGCCAGGTGCAGACAATTGGGATTGAATCCCAGCCTCTGATAAGTAATTCCTAAACTCTCCCAAGAGGTACTCACCACCACGATCAGATCGTAGGGACTTGATACTTTTACCTTGACGGTTCTCCACATCAGCCTTGAATTCTTTGAACCTGTCAAAGCATTCAGACTTGCGGCGCATCAAGTAAATGCATCCATATCTTGAATAATCATCTATAAAAGAGATGAAATATTCAAAACCACCTCTAGCCTGGATAGACATAGGACCGCACAAATCAGTATGAACCAATTCTAACACATCTTTGGCTCTATACCCCTTGGCCTTGAAAGGCCTCTTGGTCATTTTACCTTCCAAGCAAGATTCGCAGGTTGGGAGATCCTCCACCACTAATGAACCCAAAGGTCCATCAGCTATCAACCTTTGAATTCTACTCAGGTTAATATGACCAAGCCTTAGATGCCAAAGATATGTCTGGTTCATCTTCGAAGGTTCTTTTCTTTTATTGGAATTAGAAGATGAGTTATTTACTTCTATATGCATCGTGGGAGCTTTTGGTTCAAGAGTATATAAATTGCCAACCAATGTACCTGAACAGATAATCTCTCTATTTCTTTTTATAACAACTCTGTCATTAAAAGAAACAGAATATCCATCCATAATCAATTTAGAAACCGAAATCAAATTCTTTCTAAATGTAGGTACATAAAGACAATTTCTCAAAACCAAAACTTTATTTCTATTAAACGATAAATGAACGTCTCCCACTGCAATAGCCGCTACCTTTGTAGCATTGCCCATGTAGACGGTAATTTCTCCTTCAGCTAGTCATCGGGTTTCCTGGAACCCCTGCAAAGAATTGCAGACATGATCAGTGGCTCCCGTATCTACACACCAGGTACCTATAGATAACACCACTAAACATGTTTCAACGACTAAGGCAGAAGATATACCTTTGTTCTGCTTTAGGTTGGGGAAGTCTTTCTTCCCATGTCCAGTCTATTTGCAAGTGAAGCACTTGCCTTTCGGCTTCTTCACTCCTCCCTGAGGTCCACCTGCCATTTTTGCTACACCTTGTTTCTTCTTCTTCTTGCCTTTCGGCTTAAAAGTAGAAACCTTCTGAGCAACCATGGCTTCCTGCCTAGCAGCCCGATTCTAGTATCCGAAAAGTTCCTTTTCCCCAGAATCATCTGCAGGCCTAGGAGGACACTCATCGACAGTTAAGACACTATCCAAATTTCTTTTCCAATCAATATTATTTGGGTACAGTAAGTTTATTTCTTTTAATATCACAGCAAGTGGGTTGAAATCCATTTGAAAATCCTAAGAATCACAATGATCAAAATATTAGATTTCAAATATTATTGATTCCTCAAAACAATAAAATTCCGAAATCAACCAACACCTCAAAACACCGAGAATATCGCATGCCACGCAGTGTGGACGTATACGAATTCTACATTTGCAAAAAGAGGTTTTACCCATTAATTTTATTATCTTGTCAACCTTACTTTTTGACAAATAAAATTAATAGTTGGTTCCTCTTTGTCCCTACAAATAAAAGCAGTGACTCCGATGGGGAGGATACTTTTATTTGCATCTATGTGTGCACCATTACACGATACTAAGGGAATTATTTCGGATTATGTGCCTTACCGCTGTGGAAGTACACACGCTCCTAGATAATTTCCTATAACCATTATTTGACCTAGTGATCCGCAAACAAACCCATCGGCAGGGAGGAAGGCACTCAGAGCCGACGCGCAAGTTTGTTTGCATCACTTGTCAAATTGTAATGGAGGCCGCGGGAATTTATAAAAATATCCCTCTCCCACTTAGTAATTTGAAATTGAGGAATTTTCCTAGCCTACGACATGCATATCAAACAAAAAGCAATAAATATGAAAAATAAATTATTTTCCAACTATTATGGCTTTTGTCTTCAATATGACTCCCGTCGCATCGCCATCTCGTCCGCTTCTCCTACGCCATGTACGAGCCATCCGGAGATCCGAGCCGAGACTAAAATCTATTTTAATTTACATCCATCAATCCTATACTCCACGAGGGAGTGTATATGAAATCTAGATCGAAAGTAAAATAAAATAAAGAGTGGCTAAACAATGTCGTATTTAATTTACAAAAACTAAATACTAGCCTCGTCAACCCCGAGGATTCAACAAAATAAATATTTACACACATACAATCACATACACACATATAGTCATAATAGTCGGATCTTATGCCTGCAACCAAAGAGTTAAAATATGCATATCCTACTATTGTCTGGCACATATAATATATGAAAAAGTGCATAAAAATTAACCGAATCCTAAACACACAAAACCGGAAACCTTGGCTCTGATACCAATTGAAGGGTTTTGCCTTGTCGAGTCCGTGAGGGGAAACTTCGCTTCCCCTTCGCCTCAGTTGCTTGACCATGGTGATCCCTTCGATGTCCCCGGATTAAAAAATTTAATCCTAGACAAAAGGGATTCCCAAAGCAACCAAGTCATCGTCGTGCTATTCGTTTAGAGAGGTTACTTGAACAAACTAGTTATTCAAGCGACCTTCCTCTATTCTACGAGTAGCCGCGGAATAGACAATGTCCGGATCGCCGGTTTTTGTGTTTATACTCGGGATCCAAGTATTATTTAGCCATTTACAGAAATATAACATGCTTATATTTGTAAAACAAAAACAAGCAATGAATAAAAGAGAAAGAAGAATAGGTATACCTCTTGGTCTTCTAATGTATGACCTTCCTCCTTTTGGACGTCGTGTGGGCGACGATCCACCAAAAGTCGAAGCTCCTAGATCGCAAAACTTCCTTCCTTGCTTTTCCCAAGCAATAGGAAGAAAAGAAACAATGTTTTTTCTCCTTCCAAAACTCAACCAACAAAGAGCTATCAAAGCCCTTGCCGCCGGCCAACTAGAAGGAGAATGAGATGGTGGAAAACTACCAAGACACCAAGGGAAACCCTATATCTTGTTTCCACCACCTAAGGAGAAGAAGAAGGGGACTTTGGGCGCCGGCCAAGGCTGGAAAAGAGATGGAAAAGGCTGCTGGACGTTGGCCCAAAGAGGAAGAAGAAGAGAGAAAGAACCTTCCTTATTTGGTGCCACCCTAGCCTCAAAACCCTAATCTCAATTCTATCTCAAATAGGATTGCTCCTTGCCGCCCAAACACTAGCTCTCCTCCTATTCATCATGTAATCCACGACCACTCCCCATGCCCTCCTTTTATAGAGTTAGGGATAAGTCATGAATTAATCTCCTCCATTGGTTCTAGGGATTTAATCTCAACCGTCGGATCTTAGAGATTTGATCTCTACCAATGGATCTTAGAGTTTTGTTTCTATCCATTGGATCTAAGCTTCATGAGGTGTTAATAGGCTACATTAGGGACCATGAGGAGGAGTTGGGTCTTGGCCACCCATGGATCAAGCCCACATAAAGTCCGATCCACTAATGATGATCCAATCCACTAAAGGTCCATCATTGATCTACCTCACCAACCCCCATATGATAATATGGGCTTCATATATTATTTGTACATTTTCTCCCCATGTTTAAGATCTCGAATGTTCGTCGATTAATTAATTTACCGACCATTAATTAATCAACATCTAACTCCTTGAGTAGTATCACTCAACCTTTTCATCATGTCGGACCAAGTCCACCTACAGGGTTTACATGATGAACCTTATGAGCTCCTCAAGGGGACATCGTCATCCTAATATATAGGACACGGTTTCCTCCTATAATCAACGACACACCATATAAATAATATCATCTCCCAACTTACCAAGTCTATCGATTTAATCTATAAATCTCGCCCATTGGTAAATCAAAGAGATGAGCACTAAGTATATGTGCCCGTTATTATATCGGAATTAAGAGCATGTACTAAATAATATCTAAGGTCCGATTCGATTATGTAGTCAGCAATAAATCGAATCACCTCTATGTCGGTCCTACTCAATACACACAAAGTGCACTAGTGTGATTCTATGGTCAAGACAAATCAATACCAAATCACACTACAACCATTTCGATGGTTTGTTCAAAGCCATCTCGATTGTGAGCCTTAACTTATACTTTCTAAGGGGTCGATAACATGATATCTTGTGTGATACCACACACCATGTTATCTACAATGTAAAGTATGAGACAATATTGCATAACCATAAAAATATGCAAACAATGATCATGTGATTCTTATTTCAAAATAAAGATGTTCATACAAAAGATAGACTTTTCAGTATACATCCCTACAAAGAGAGGCTTGGGGAGCTTGCAGATGGCTAGTGCTCTAACTCTAAATGCCCATACCAAGCTCTCCAAGCCTTTCTCTTAGTTTTCTAAGTGCTCAAACCTGTTCTTCCTAATCTCATTTAAAATCTTGTAAGAAAAAGAGTGTGCTTGTAAAAAGGCTTCTCCACCTTGGTGTCATAATCAAAAGGAGAAATTCTAGTGAAGGCTTGAAGGAGTGATCCGCCTTAAGGATTGTCGTGAAGTAGGAACATCATCTCCGAACCACGTTAAACAATTGTGTTAGCTTTGCTTGTGTTGATTTCGATTTTAGATTTTCTTTTTTCTTCCACTAATGACTTTGTGCAGAAATCGACGAAAGAGGCTATTCACCCCCCTCTAACCATTCAATTGATCCCCTACACCTTGAATTTTCTCTACCAAGACTATATACTTGGACTTACGTGACCAAGACTACATCTTTGGTCTTTTCCTTTGCCAAGTATCTATATTTAGACTTTCCCTTGCCAAGACTTCACTCTTAGACTTTTCCCTGCCAAGTATCCATATATTCAATCTTAGATTTCCCTTGCCAAGTCTCCAAACTTGGGCTTCCACTCAAGTCTCACTCGAGCTAGGTCACCCTTGACCTGAGACTAATTGCTTCAACAATCACCTCATATCAATCTCCCCCATATGATCTTGGATATCTCAAACATCCACTTGTCATATGGTCGATATATGGTCAAACTATATTGTCAAACAATAGTCAAACTCTTTGTCAATTATCAAAATACTATTCGAGTTCCACTTTAGTCTGGTAAATTGTGACATGGACCGACTGTACCAACAAATATACCTGACATCCATAGGATAATAGTCTCGATTTATTAAATATAAGCTAATCATTATTAATCCATTAATTAAACTAATTAGTTAATCCCTCAACTTACTTTACTTACTTAATCAATTAATTAAAATCTATAACCATTATCATTAATCATGTTAGTTCATGCCCACAATGGGGTATGGGTGACCTCATTATTCCATATATATATATATATATATATATATATATATATATATATATATATATATATATATATATATATATATATATATATATATATATATATATATATATATATATAAGTATTATGAACATGATCAGAGATTGTGGGAAGGCTCCTTAGAGAGTGTAGATCAATCTCATGTTATTGAGAAGAATAAGATATTCACATCACTAGATTAAGAATTACAACGTTGTGACGTTGCAGTGATAGTTTGAGATTGATGACTGTCATCCCGACTACGAGTTATTCAAGATCACAAGTTGCAGTTTCGAGATTTTCTACAGCATTAATTGAGATATTCTACGAACTCATCTTATTTATGGTTCTTGATACTGCTATAATATGACCTAGAAGTTAGAAAAGGGAACTATGGTTGGAAAGAGGCAAGCGGAAGGAAGGATCATAAGGTAGAGTATGGGCTCTAGTCTAGCAAGACTCAACTCGGGAGAGTAAGTTGAGTTGATGAGGTGGCAATTTTGGGAAGAGAAAGGAAGTTCAGTGATCAACAGGAAACTAGATAGTGACTCGAGGGAAATAAGCCTGGTAGAGAATATGGCACCTCGGGCAGCCGAGTTAGTGTAGTGGCTAGAACAGTGACAATCGACTCTGGAAAGTTGAGGTGAGCGCATGTGCCCAATGATCAAAGGAAGGTAAAATATCAATTTGGAGAGCAGAGTTAGGTTATAGGCACCTCAACTTGAATGATCAGAAGGGCATATGAAAGCAAGTTGGGAAAATAAGCCAAGCCAGTGGCGGGCGACTCGAGAAACATAGCCGAATTGGGATAAGAACAAGGAAAGGTGACTAGGAGAAAGAAGGGCCTAGTGGTAATGTGAGGGTAAAGAAAGGGGAAGGTCATTTTTATTATGAGTTTGTTACGCAGCATAACAAACCAAAAGATTCTTAGTAACCTTAATTCACTAATATCATAACAACATTATTCCTTAGGTAAGAAGGGCCTTCCACATGGACGATGATCTGGGTGATTTGTTACGCAACAACTGGCTCCAGAGGCGGCAGGGATAAAAGGAGAGAAGGAAGGAAGAAGTAAGAGGGGATTCGATTCGACTTTATCTTCAACCTGTGAACACTAGAACTTGAGTGGAGTCTCGATCACTTGGGGGAGGAGTTTTCTGAATGAAGGTCAATCACTAGAGGAAGAAAGGAGATTGGAAACAAAGGAAGAAGGAAGACCATCACATTGACCTTACTTGTCTTTACTTTGTACACATATTCTCTATGTAAGGGATTTTCTCCACCTCCGGAAGTACTTCCGAGAAGGAGGGATTAATAGTAAAGGTGTCTAGCGCCGAAGCTCACTAGAGAGCTCACCCATAGAGTAGGAATTGAAATTCCAAACCACATTAAATCTCTTGTTATCGTTCTCTGTTACTCTTGTCATCACCAATTTCTTACTATTGTGCCCGGAGAGGACCCCAATCTTCCTTGACGTCTTCATCCCGAAGGAGGTAGAAAATTCGTGTAACATCAGTTGGCGTCGTCTGTGGGAACTTTTTTACTAAACAAGACGTGAAGATGCATTTGCAAGAAATCCCTCCTCCAGTAACCTCTTCTACGGAGGAAACCCCCATTACTTTTCTATCATCCCAGCTGAGGGCCATGGTGGATACAGTAGTCTCTAAAGCCTTGTTGAGAGAAAGGAAGAGGTCAGGAAATCTCCAACCTCATTCTAGTGAACCTTCTCAAAGGGAGTCATCGTTTGAAGGACCTTCTCATATCCCTCCATCCGATCCCCAAGATACTGAGATGATACCAGGAGAAATGTTGATGACGAGAGCATATCAGTATCCATTCCCGATGATGCCGGCGAGGTGTGAAGACCAAGGGGAGAGTCATTCTACAAAGGCACCAAAACCATATGAGCCTTGTCCTTTTACCGAAGACATAGCGCTAGAGCAACTACCAGCTCACTTTCGAGCTCCCCAAGCAGGGATGTATAACAGCACTTCTGATGCTGAAGAGCATCTGTCTCAATTTGAAGGTGCAGTGGCCCTCCATTGCTATACTGATGCCCTTATGTGCCAGGCTTTCCGCATCACCTTGGTCGCCTCTACTCAAAGATGGTTCAAGTCTTTACATGCCCGAAGTTAACTCACTAAGTCTAACTAGTTAGACTAAAGTTTAGTCTAAAGTGAGTCAAGTATTTGATTCCTTAGTTGGCTTTGTCTTAGGAAGTAGTCCACCTGATATCCAAGATGGTCATATGCTTCGCCACTACCTGGAAGTCAATTTTAGAAAAAAAACTACTTGATTAACTCAAGCTAAACTTGAATCTAACACAAGTTTAAAAACTTTTAAATTTTCATTAAAATTAATCAAGAAAGAATGAACCCTCATCTCCCAAAATTCATAGGATTAACATGTATTGAAAACCTAGATTGAGTGAGAAGAATTAGATTAACTTAATCAAATTAATCAACTCAAATTAATTCAACCCTAATTCAACCCTAATAAATTCAACCCTAATTCAACCTTAATCAATTCAACACTAATCAAATTAAACTTCAATCCGACCCTAATTAATTAAATCCTATTCAACCTTAATCAATTAAACTTTAATTAATTCAACCCTTAATCAAATCAACCTTAAAAAAACTAAACCTTAATTAGTTAAAGCCAATTATTAAGTGAAAATTTTTGAAAATTATCGATTCTAATCGACTGGACTAACTTTAGGCAACTAGACTATGTCCAGTTGTCTCAAATCCTCAGAATGGTAAAATTCGACTCCAGTTGACTGGAACCAATTCAGTAAATTGGAATACCCCCCGTAGTTAAGTGATAAGTCTAACCTAGTCTACTTAATCAAACACAGTCGACTGGGGAGCGAGTGTAGTAAATAGTAAAACCAACCTAGTCGACTCAAACCCAATCGACTGAAATGTTTCCAGTCGACTGGATTCCATTTATAAAACCAACGCCGAGTCAGCTCAATCCTATCTAAAACCTCTGAAAACACTAGTTTTCACTCCTTTTAAGTGTTTAGATTGTCAAATCTCTTATATAATATCGTCCAAAATGCCGAGGTAATTATTCTAAATTCCTTTTCAATTACTTTTGAATAAATATTAAAAAATTTCAAAATAATTAGGAGTAAAAGAAGACCAATTGAGGTGGAGACATCCTCCGATCTGTTAGTGTCAGCCCTTAGTGCCATCATGAGATGATTGATTAGGAATCATATGTATCATATTTCATTTATAACAGGCAAAGATTTATTATATTTACTTTATGTGTGTGCCAGTAAATAAATATAATAATGCCCTTGAATAGTAGGTTCTAATCTACAGTATATCAATTGGTAGAATTGATAATGAGAAGCTGTAGAGAATACTATTCTTAAATATTCCTAGTCAAGTAATATATTAATAGACAAAGGGATATATTGATACATTGAGACTAGCATGTAGGTCAATGGATGACTTGATCTCACAAGTCATGGATATGTGATATCACATTGACACATGGGTATATATATTGGAGAATATATGTACTGAATTGACCCGTCATGAGAAAGTGTCATGGATCGTTATATGAGTGACATATACTTTCTCATGTGACTATTGGTATGAATAGTCCTTAGACTTGAAGTCACTACGGTTCCCTACATAAGGAGTTATGTACTTTGGTATCGTCTAACGTCACCCATAACAAGGTGCACTATAACGGCGATCACTGGGCATGTAACGAATTATGTGGAGGGATCTGAGTGATGTAGATGGCATCTATCCCTACCATATGACGGGAGTGATATCTTTGGCCTCTTGATAGAGTATGACCACGAAATGCATGTGTTGGAATGTATACTGAAAGCCTAGCTCTTTTTGTATGAACATTTTATTTTGAAATAAGAATCACATGATCATTGTTTGCATTTTATATATTCATTATATATGTGTGCATATTGTCTAATATTTTACATTGTAGATAACATGGTGCTTGGGGTGGCATAGAAGATCATGTTATCAGTCCCTTGTAAAATATAAGTAAAGGCTCACAACCAAGATGGTTTTGGACAAACCATTGGCATGGTTGTAGTGTAGCTTGGTATTGTTTTATCTTGAACATAGAGTTACACTAGTACACTTAGGTGTAATGAGTAGGACCGACATAGAGGTGATTCAATTTAGTACTGACTACATAATTGAATCGGACCTCGGATATTATGTTGTACATGCTCTTAATCCCGATATAATAACGAGCACATGTACTTAGTATTTATTTCTTTGATTTACCAGTGGGTCAGATTTAGATGGATTAAATCAATATGCCCGGTAAGTTGTAAAATAATATTATTTACATGGTGTGCCGTTAATTATAGGAGGAAATCGTGTCCTATATATTAGGTTGATGATGTCCCCTTGAGGAGCTCATAAGGTTCATCATGTAAACCCAGCTGGTTGACTTATTCAACATGATGATAAGGTTGAGTGGTACTACTCGAGGAATTAGATGTTAATTAATTGATAGTCAGTAAATCAATTAATTGACGGACATTCGATATCTTAAACACGGGGAGATGAATGTACAAATAATATATGGAGCCCATATTGATTTATGGGGGTTGGTGAGGTAGTTCAATGATGATCCTCTAGTGGAATGGAACATCATTGATGGATCAAGTTTGTGTGGTTCCGATCCATCGGGTGGCCAAGACCCAACTCCTCCTTATGGTCCCTATCATAGCCTAATATAATCCTTATGAAGTCTAGATCCAAGAATGTAAAACAAAACCTAGAACCAACGGTTGGGATTAAATCCCTAGATACGATGGTTGGATGAAACCCTAGAACCAACGGTTGGGATTAAATCCCTAGATCTGATGGTTAGGATGAAATCCTAGAATCGACGATTGGGATTAAAGCCCTAGATCCGACAGTTGGGATAAAACCCTAGATCCGATGGTTGGGATGAAACCTTAGATCCGACGGTTGGGATGAAATCCTAGATCCGACGGTTGGGATTAAACCCTAGATCCGACGGTTGGGATAAAACCCTAGATTCGACGGTGGAGATTAAATCCCTAGATCCGACGATGGAGATTAAAGGAGGCTTAAGCCTAATTCTATAATTAGGGGGCTTAGGCTTGGGCGTCAATTAATTGATTTCGAATTGGAGTTAGGGTTTTGGGCGGCTAGGGTTTGGAGCAAAGGGGGCGGCAACCTTCTTTCTTCTTGTTGATTGCCGGCGCCCATCTCCATTGATTATTCCTTGGTCGGCGCCCATCCTAGAGGCCTCTCCCTTCTTCCTTGGCCAGTGGTTCTCCTTCCATTGGTGGTCGGTGGTCTTCCTCCTCCCTTTCTCCTTGGTGGTCGGCGGCAACTCCTCTTCAAGTTGGCTGGCGATTCATCCAATTGCTCCTTGGCCGGCGGTTGCACCAAATTCCCTAATTTGGTGGCCGGTTCTAGATAGGAAAGGTATTTGTAAGTTCTTCTCTTTGTCCGCAGCGGACAAGGTAGAGAAGAAAGCGATCTAGAAGGCTTCTACTCGTGGAGGATCTTCGTCCACACGTCGTCCACAAGAAGGATAGGACATACGGTAGAAGATCGTAAGGTATAAAGTTATTTCAACTTTATTTACAGATCTGAGCATGTTCTTTTATGTTTTGATTATGCATGTGTGAATTAGTAAATATATTATATAATCATGGACCCCGAAGATAAACACAAATCGGCGATCCGTCCGTCGTCTCTTCCGCGGCTAACCAACTAGAAGAGTTGTGTTGCTTGAACAACTAGTTTGTTCAAGCGACCACTCAAGTTGTTAGCACGACGACGAATTGGTTGTGCTAAGGAAGCTCATCCCATCCGGATTATATCTTTAATTAGTGAAAATTTTAATCCGGGGACATGGGAGCCAATGAGCCTCCGAAGCGACATCCTTCAATTTGGTATCAGAGCCACGGTTTCCGATTTTGTGTGTTTAGGATTCAGTTAATTTTTTATGCATTTTTCATATATTATATGTGCCGGATAATAGTAGGATATGCGTAGTTTAACTCTTTGGTTGCAGGCATAAGATCCGACTATTATGGCCATGTGTGTGTATGTGAATGGATGTGTGTAAAAATTTATTATTTGAATCCTCGGGGTTGACGAGGCTAGATTAGTATTTAATTTTTATAATTAAATACGGCATTGTTCAGCCGCTCATTTTAGTTTACTTTCGATCTAGATTATTTGTACACTCCTTCGTGGAGTATAGGATCGATGGATGTAAATTAAAATGTTTTATCTCGGCTCGGAACTCTTTGGTGACTTGCGCACGGGAAAAGATGGAGCGAACGAGGTGGCGACACGACGGGATGCATATTGGAGGACAATGCCATAATAGTTGGAAAAAATTCTGTTTTTTCCATATTTATTGCTTATTTGTTTTATATGCATGTTGTGTATGTTTTAAAATTCCTCATTTTCAATTTACTAAGTGGGAGAGGGAAATTTTATTTAATTCCCGCGGCCTCCATTACAATTTGACGTGTGATGCAACAAACTTGTGCGTTGGCTTTGAGTGCCTTCCTCCCCATCGGATGGGTTTGTTTGCGGATCACTAGGTCAAATAATGGTTATAGGAAATTATTTAGGAGCGTGTGTACTTCCCCATCGGTAAGGCACATAATCCGAAATAATTCCCTTAGTATCGTGTAATGGTGCACACTTAGATGCAAATAAAAGTATCCTCCCCATCGGAGTCACTGCTTTTATTTGTAGGGCTAAAGAGGAACCAACTATTAATTTTATTTGTCAAAAAGTAAGGTTGACAAGATAATAAAATTAATGGGTAAAACCTCCTCTTACAAATGTAGAATTCGTATACGTCCACACTATCGTGGCATGCGATATTCTCGGTGTTTTGAGGTGTTGGTTGATTTCGGGATTTTATTGTTTTGAGGAATCAATAATATTTGAAATCTAATATTTTGATCATTGTGATTTTTAGGATTTTCAAATGGCTTTCAACCCACTTGCTGTGATTTTAAAAGAAAACAAACTTATCGTCCAAACTACATTGATTGGAAAAAGAAACTGGATATTGTCTTAATCATGAGGAGTACAAATTTGTACTTTTCGAGGTCTCCCTCCTAAGCCCTCCGATGACTCGATGAAAAGGAGAAAGAACGTTATAAGAAATGGGTTAAGGCGATGAGATGGCGCGTGTTACATTTTGGCATCTATGTCAAATGTCGCAACATCAAGATCGTGCCATAGCCACTTGCTTATGACATGATGTTCAATCTCAAGGAACTTTTCGGACATCAGAGTAGGGCGGCTAGGCAGGAGGCAATGAGAAACTTGATGACGACCACCATGGTCGAGGAACACCGTTAGGGATCATGTTCTCAAGATGATGGCTCATCTTAATGAGATGGAAGTCCTCGAGCTGAGATCGATGGGGAAACCCGTCGATATCATTCTCCGCCTCGCTTAGGAGTTTTGAGCAGCCTACCAACTACAACATGAACAAGAGGTTGTATTCATGGAGCTTCGATGTAACTCCAAAGCAGAGGGGCTTTTTCCCGAGTTCTCAAGCCATGGTCGCCGAAGGTTTCTTCCTCTAAACCAAACGTAAGAAGAAGAAGAAGCAAGGTGGAGCGAAGA
This sequence comes from Wurfbainia villosa, assembly GCA_025175895.1. NCBI lineage: Eukaryota > Viridiplantae > Streptophyta > Magnoliopsida > Zingiberales > Zingiberaceae > Wurfbainia > Wurfbainia villosa. The sequence goes on along the minus strand of CM045992.1, from coordinate 26,128,652 downwards.
AGGTGGCAAAGGGGGACCTCAGCAGAGTGAAGAAGAAAGGCAAGTGCTTCATCGATATCGAAGGCGGACTGTCCTCGCTGAAAGAACAAAGGTATATCTTCTTGTTTAGTTGTTGAAACTTATTTAGCGGTGTTATCTACCAGTGCCTGGTGTGTAGATACAGGAGCCACTGATCATGTCTGCAATACTTTGCAGGGGTTCCAGGAAACCCGACAACTAGCTGAGGGAGAGATTACCGTCTTCATGGGCAATGCTTCAAAGGTGGCGGCTATTGCAGTGGGAGACATTTATTTATCTTTTGATAGGAATAATTTTTTGGTTTTGAGAAATTGTCTTTATGTACCTACTTTTAGAAAGAATTTAATTTCAATTTCTAAATTGTTTTTGGATGGATATTCTGTTTCTTTTAATGACAAGGTGGTTATAAAAAGGAATAGGGAGATTATCTATTTTGGTACATTGGTTGGAAATTTATATACTCTTGAACCAAAAACTCCCACGATGCAAATAGAAGTAAATAACTCATCTTCTAAATCTAATAAGAGAAAAGAACCTTCGCAAATGAACCAAACATATCTTTCGCATCTAAGGCTTGGTCATATTAACCTAAGTAGAATTCAAAGGTTGATAGCTGATGGACCTTTGGGTTCATTAGTGGTGGAGGATCTCCCAACCTGCGAATCTTGCTTAGAAGGTAAAATGACCAAGAGGCTTTTCAAGGCCAAGGGGTATAGAGCCAAAGATGTGTTATAATTGGTTCATTCTGATTTGTGTGGTCCTATGTCTATCCAGGCAAGAGGTGGTTTTGAATATTTCATCTCTTTTATAGATGATTATTCAAGATATGGATACATTTACTTGATGCGCCGCAAGTCTGAATGCTTTGACAGGTTCAAAGAATTCAAGGCTGATGTGGAGAACCGTCAAGGTAAAAGTATCAAGACATTATGATCTGATCGTGGTGGCGAGTACCTCTTGGGAGAGTTTAGGAATTACTTATCAGAGGCTGGGATTCAATCCCAATTGTCCGCACCTGGCACACCCCAGCAGAATGGTGTGGCGGAGCGAAGGAATAGGACTCTTATGGAAATGGTCAGATCTATGATGAGTTATTCTGAGTTACCTGATTCATTCTGGGGGTTTGCTCTGGAAACAGTAGCACACATTCTGAACTTGGTTCTATCTAAGTCAGTACCCTCTACTCCCACAGAGTTGTGGACTGGGCGAAAGCCTAGTCTAAGACATATTCGGATTTGGGGTAGTCCAGCACATGTGCTGAAGGGAGATGCTGGTAAGTTGGAATCTCGTACAGAAGTGCGCTTGTTTGTTGCCTACCCTAAGGGAACGAAGGGTGGTTTATTCTATAGTCCTAGAGATCAGAAGGTGATCGTGAGTACGAATGTCAAATTTCTAGAGGAGGACTATGTGATGAACCACAAGCCCACGAGTAGGATTGTTCTTGAGGAGTTGACAGGGGAAGTCCCGACTTCAGTACCACCGGTACAAGAAGAGACACCACAAGTCACTGCACTGCGTGTCACAGAGCATACACAAGAGGCACCTCGTCGTAGTGGGAGGGTTGTTAGACAACCCGACAGATTCATGTTTTTGGGAGAGTCTTCGGACTTAGTCCCTGGTGAACATGAACCTGATCCCTGGACATATGACGAGGCAATCCAAGATAGAGATGTAGTATCTTGGCAAAGAGCGATGAATTCAGAGATAGAATCTATGGATTCTAATCAGGTCTGGGAGCTAGTAGAGCCACCCGATGGTGTAAAAACCATTGGATGCAAGTGGATCTACAAGAGAAAGAGAGGAGTAGACGGGATGGTTGAGACCTTCAAAGCTAGGCTTGTTGCGAAAGGGTATACTCAGAAAGAGGGTATCGATTATGAGGAGACCTTTTCGCCGGTAGCTATGCTTAAGTCTATCCGGATTCTATTATCTATAGCTACTCATATGGATTATGAGATATGGCAGATGGATGTCAAGACAGCTTTCCTTAACGGAAGTCTTGAGGTGAACATCTATATGCGGCAACCAGAGGGATTCATTGCTAAAGGCAAAGAGCATCTTGTATGTAAGCTTAATCGGTCCATTTATGGATTGAAGAAAGCTTCTAGATCTTGGAACATCCGCTTTGATGAGGTAATCCAGTCATATGGATTTATTCAAAGTCCGAATGAGCCTTGTGTATACAAGAGATGTGACGGAAACGTAGTGGTGTTTCTTGTACTATACGTAGATGACATTTTGTTAGTTGGCAACAATATCAAAGTGTTATCAGACGTAAGGGTATGGTTGTCCAAATAGTTTGACATGAAGGACTTGGGAGAAGTGGGACACATCCTTGGGATCAAAGTTATAAGGGATCGCAAGAAAAGGATGTTGTGCTTATCTCAAGCTTCATACATTGACACTATCCTTGCTCGTTTTAGCATGAAGAACTCCAAGAAAGGTTTTCTACCTTTTAGGCATGGAGTTCCTTTATCTAAAGAGATGTGTCCCAAAACATCAAAGGAGATAGAGGACATGAAGGCGGTTCCTTATGCTTCGGCAGTAGGAAGCCTTATGTATGCCATGCTATGTACGAGACCGGATATCCTGTGTGGGCATGGTTAGCGATATTAGAGTAATCCCGGACAAGGACATTGGAGTAAAAGCATATATTGAAGTACGAGAAGGACTAGGATTATATCTTTGGTTTATCGGGCAGATCAATTAGTCCCTGTGGGTTACACGGATTCGGATTTCCAATCAGATAGGGACAAGAGTAAGTCTACCTCGGGGTTTGTGTTTACTTTTGGAGGTGGAGCCATAGTATGGAGGAGTGTCAAGCAGAAATATGTGGCAGACTCTACCATGGAAGCTGAGTATGTGGCAGCCTCTGAGGCAGCCAAGGAAGTTGTATGGCTCAGGAACTTCTTGATGGACTTGGATGTGATTCCTGGTTTGCCCAGAACTATCACAATTTATTGTGATAACAGTGGTGCAGTTGCAAACTCGAAGGAACCACGAGCCCATAAGGCGAGTAAACACATAGAGCGCAAGTACCACCTTATACGAGAGATCGTAAAGCGAGGAGAAGTTGTTGTCGCCAAGATTGCATCAGAGGATAACCTGGCGGATCCATTCATTAAGGCCCTTCCAGCAAAAGCGTTTGATAGGCATGTGGAGGACATGGGGATCAGATGTATGGCAGAGTGATGACGGCATAATCTTTTAGTATAAGTGGGAGATTGTTGGAATGTATACTGAAAGCCTAGCTCTTTTTGTATGAACATTTTATTTTGAAATAAGAATCACATGATCATTGTTTGCATTTTATATATTCATTATATATGTGTGCATATTGTCTAATATTTTACATTGTAGATAACATGGTGCTTGGTGTGGCACAGAAGATCATGTTATCAGTCTCTTGTAAAATATAAGTAAAGGCTCACAACCAAGATGGTTTTGGACAAACCATTGGCATGGTTTAGTGTAGCTTGGTATTGTTTTATCTTGAACATAGAGTTACACTAGTACACTTAGGTGTATTGAGTAGGACCGACATAGAGGTGATTTAATTTAGTACTGACTACATAATTGAATCGGACCTTGGATATTATGTTGTACATGCTCTTAATCCCGATATAATAACGGGCACATGTACTTAGTATTTATTTCTTTGATTTACCAGTGGGTGAGATTTAGATGGATTAAATCAATATGCCCGGTAAGTTGGGAAATAATATTATTTACATGGTGTGTCGTTGATTATAGGAGGAAATCGTGTCCTATATATTAGGTTGATGATGTCCCCTTGAGGAGCTCATAAGGTTCATCATGTAAACCCAGCTGGTTGACTTAATCAACATGATGATAAGGTTGAGTGGTACTACTCGAGGAATTAGATGTTAATTAATTGATGGTCAGTAAATCAATTAATTGACGGACATTCGATATCTTAAACACGGGGAGATTAATTTACAAATAATATATGGAGGCCATATTGATTTATGGGGGTTGGTGAGGTAGTTCAATGATGATCCTCTAGTGGAATGGAACATCATTGATGGATCAAGTTTGTGTGGTTCCGATCCATCGGGTGGCCAAGACCCAACTCCTCCTTATGGTCCCTATCGTAGCCTAATATAATCCTTATGAAGTCTAGATCCAAGAATGTAAAACAAAACCTAGAACCAACTGTTGGGATTAAATCCCTAGATTCAATGGTTGGATGAAACCCTAGAACCAACGGTTGGGATTAAATCCCTAGATCCGATGGTTAGGATGAAATCCTAGAATCGACAATTGGGATTAAATCCCTAGATCTGACGGTTGGGATAAAACCCTAGATCCGACGGTTGGGATGAAACCTTAGATCCGACGGTTGGGATGAAATCCTAGATCCGACGGTTGGGATTAAACCCTAGATCCGACGGTTGGGATAAAACCCTAGATCCGACGATGGAGATTAAATCCCTAGATCTGACGGTGGAGATTAAAGGAGACTTAAGCATGTTAAGACCTTTGTAACGCTAGAGGGGGGTGATTAGCGTCAATGGAATTCAATCGCGGTTGTGTCTACAAATTCGTTAGCGCAACGGAATATAGATAATACAATAACAATAATGAAAACACAACACGCTAACACGAGTATATAACGTGGTTCGGAACCGCACGGTTCCTACTCCACGGATCGGGCTCAACTGAGCCCTAGCGATGCCAATCACACACCACTATCAAATAACTCCTTCTCGGAACAATCCGGAGGTGGAGAAACCTCGTACAATATGATTACAACAATAATCAAATGAATACAAGCAATATAGTGAAATACAAAGCAATACAAGTAAAGGAAACACTTTACAAATGCTCTTTGAATACTTGATCACTTGGTTGATCGGAGATGAATTGCAGCGACAGAACTCGCCCCAAATCGCCTCAAAGAACCATGCCTTTTCTTCCACCACGAGCTCCATATATAGCTTCAACTGCTGGAAAAAGTCGATCGATCGGTGATCGAGACCATCGATCGTGATGCCCTTTGTTGTCGTGAGACAACGGCTAGTTCCACGTTGGATAAGTCAGCGGAACTACCATCGATCGGCCCGATTGTGACCATCGATCGGCCCGATGGAGTCCTCACTCGACCGATCGAGTCTCGACTCCATTCTCGTGGCGAATTCTCGAGCACCACCGGTCGATCACATGATCGATCGATTGCTCGAGCCATCGATCCGATTTGCCAACCTATGGCGATCATTGCTAGGCCATAACCCGCAGTCAAACCCTAGTTGACTCGGTCCAGTCGACTGCCACATGGCACCAGTCGACTGGCACACCTCAAACATGAGGTTTTAACTCAAGTATGGTTCCCCCATACTTGCTAGACCACCCTTAGCCTAGACCTAAGCCTTCTAGTCACCTCCATCAGCCTCACGCCTCTCGGATCCCTCCAAGTCATCCATGACTTGTTCATCCATTGCGCTAGCCTTCAGGTGCTTCCGTCAGCTATGTCATGCTAACGGTGTCTACACCGCCAAGGCACATTGGACTTACGCCGCCAAGACTCCGCTTGGACTTTACGCCGCCAACCATTGGACTTATGCTGCCAAGACTACCGCTTGGACTTTACGCCGCCAATATCAATCCCCTTGGACTTCAAATGCCAACCCATGTTGGACTTTCCATGCCAAGACCATGCTTGGACTTCTCAAATGCCAAGACCATGCTTGGACTTTCCCTTGCCAACCCATGTTGGACTTTACATTGCCAAGACCCATGCTTGGACTTTTCCTTGCCAACCCATGTTGGACTTTACATTGCCAAGACCCATGCTTGGACTTTTCCTTGCCAACCCATGTTGGACTTTACATTGCCAAGACCCATGCTTGGACTTTTCCCAATGCCAAGTGTCCCACTTGGACTTTCCATGCCAAGTACTCAAGACTTGGACTTTACCAAATGACAATTACATTGTCATATGTTTTTGTCGAAACATCAAAACACATCAAAACATCACTCGAGCCAAACTCGAGTCCTGGTCAATCGTGACCTGGGCCGATTGCACCAACAAAGCATAATTCTATAAATAGGGGGCTTAGGCTTGGGCGGCAATTAATTGATTTCGAATTGGAGTTAGGGTTTTGGGCGGCTAGGGTTTTTGGGTGGCTAGGGTTTGGAGCAAAGGGGGCGGCAACCTTCTTTCTTCTTGTTGATTGCTGGTGCCCATCTCCATTGATTATTCCTTGGTCAACGCCCATGCTAGAGGCCTCTCCCTTCTTCCTTGGCCGGTGGTTCTCCTTCCATTGGTGGCCGGTGCTCTTCCTCCTCCCTTTCTCCTTGGTGGCCGGCGGCAACTCCTCTTCAAGTTGGCCGGCGATTCATCCAATTGCTCCTTGGAAATCGACTGCCAGCATTGGATAGTCGACTGATGGCCTAAGTAGTTGACTGATCTGGAGAACAATCGATTGCTAGTCTGGAATTCAGGAATAGAAAGTTCCCGAGTCGATTGTTAGGGTTTGATAGTCAACTGATGGGCATGATTAGTCGACTGATGTTCTATCTGTTGGAACTTATCCAATGTGGCTCATGCCGTTGTGAGACAACGGCTACAAGAGCAGTCGACTGATAGTCTTGATCAATCAACTACTAAGTGAAAATCCAGCCCGAATGCAAGTTATAAAATTAACTCGTGGGGAGGATTTTTTGCTAGATTTTCTTGGGCGATTTGGAGCGATTTGCTGGTGCAAATCAAGGTCTTCAAGGCTAGTCCAAGGCAATCAACAAGCAAGCATTCAAAGCAATCATTTGTAAAGTTTTCTTTATACTAGTTGTTGTATTTACTTTATATTTGCTTGTTCTATCTTGCATTACTATTGTAATCATTGTAAGAGGGTTCTCCACCTCCAACTTGTTGTCGAGAAGGAGTTTATTGGATTAGTGGTATGTGTTTGCATCGCTATGGCTCTTTCGAGCCCAATTCGTGGAGTATGAACCATACGGATCCAAACTACATTATATCGTGTGTTGTGCTTGGGCTTGTGTTCATTTTGTATTGTATTATTTTTATTTCCTTTACGTACTAATCTAATTATAGCAAGCATGATCGAATTCTATCAATGTTGACGATGCTATTCGCCCCCTCCCCCTCTAGCGGGCGTACAGGTCCTTACAATTGGTATCAGAGTGGGTCGTTCTTCACTGACTTCGCATCCAAGGGAGCAAACACTCTAGAGGGAAAGATTAAATTTGAATAACAATTAGGATGGGACATCAACACACCAGTGCCTTACAATTTCTATAGACAAGAAGGATTCAACCAATAGAAGGCAAGAATTGAAGACTTCTTGATGATGAGAGACCTTGAGGAGTGGTCTGCTTTGATGGAAGGATTTGAATATCCTAGAGGACCAAAGGGAGGTTTCCTCAAGATGAAGATATGGACCGAGGAACAACTCCAAGGATTCAAGAAAAATAAGAAGGTAATAAAATTCTTGATTGAGTTGATTCCTAATGAAATTGTGTCCAAGTTAGGTGAGTACAAGGATGCAAAGGAATTTTGGAGTCAAGTGGAATATTCCATGAAGACCCATCACCTGCTCAAGAGGAGGAGCCCAAAGAAGTAAGTTCATCATCCTCACAAGAAAGTGAGGATTCGGAGATTGATAGAGAATCAACATCTGGATCGGAATCGATGGAAGAGGTAGAAGTAGAAGAAACCTCAACCTCTAGGATTGAGGGAGAGGAGAGACCGTCTACGTCGGAGCTGGAACAAAATCAAGAAGTCGCTTCAACCTCCAGAAGAAGTGAAGAATCAACTCTAGCAGCAATCACCACTCTAGGTAACTAAAGCATTTCGGTTAAAATTAAAAGTCATATAATATGCTTTGAGTGTAGGGAAGTAGGATATTACAAGAGTAAATATCCTAAAAGAGTCAAGAAAAGTCCTCCGACACCAAAAGTCAATGAAAAAGTCAAGGATGTCGATGCCCCAATGAGAAAGAGCAAGGAGCACATGGTGTGCTTCAAGTGTCACCAAAGAGGGCATTATAGGAGTCAATGCCCTAGGGGGAGCAAGAAGGTCAAAGAAGGAGCATCACAAGTAGGGGAAGCCTCTAAGGTAAACCCTAAGGTAAAATTTAATAATTCACCTTCTAAATTTTATAGTAAAAAGCATGCTAGAGATAATCTTAATTTTTCTATTCATCATGAAAAAGCATGCTAGTAGGAACAATAGATTTTATTGTTTAGGAGCTAAGCATGTCCACATTAGGAATAAGGAGAAATTTGGTACCAATGTCCCTAAAACAATTTTACCTAAGGACAAACCTAGATCAAACAATTCTAAACCTATCCTTCCTAGGGAGACCATTAGGAAGATAGAAGATCACCTAGGCATCAACTCTAAATGGACTAGACATATGCCTAGAAATAAGAATATCTCAAGAGCTAATGAAAAATAAAAAATTGAGATATTAGAAAAGGAAAATCAAGTCTTAAGGTCAAGACTTGAGAAAATGGAAAAGACCCTTACGAATATACAAGATCAAATTAAAGGGTTAAATGATCAAAAATCTAGGTCAAGGAGTCAAAACCTATTTTTTAGGAAACAAGAACCATCCAAGGGAAAGTTTAAGCCCAAAAAGACCTATCACAATGTTCCATTCGATTATGGAACTCAAGTTAGGTCTAGGAAAACCAAGGTCAATAGGGAAGTCATCCCTAGGGTTGACCAAGGTAAATGCCTAGTGGCTAGGGTTTCAAGGAAACCTAGGCAAGCCACTAAGAAGGTTACAAGGGGAGTCACCCCTAGAGTTAACCTAGGCAAGACCCAAATGACCAAGGCTTCTAAACCTAGGAGGGTCATTACGAGGGTATCTAGGGAAGTTATCCCTAGTGAATACCTAGTTAACCCAAGGAGCTCCAATAAGTATTGGGTTCCTAGGAGCGTAATCGATTCACGCTAGATGGGTTTAGGTGTGCCAACCTTGAATGGATAGATAGTTAACCTAACCATGGTAAAGGTATCACTTTAGGTCATTTCCAAGGTTATGGGTATCTTGGAAATAAGTTTGATCAAAATCCTAAAGGTTTTTAGGATGTGCCAATATATTTTTGAAGACTATGAAAAATCAATCAAATTGGCACAATTTAGGTTTAGAGATTGAGATGTGTCATTTTGAATTTTTGGCAGACTTGGGATAAGCTGATAATATGGAAAAATGAATTTAATAATAACAAATTTCAATTAATATTAAAACTTAGGTATTATTATACCTTTACATTTTATTTTCCATGCTTGATTTGCCATATAACATGTCATGACATCATATTCATTTAAATCATATAAATGTCATGATTATGTTTAGGGTTTGTCTTTTAATGTCATGCATGCTTAGATTCCATTTTATACCATAACATCATGATTATGAGCACATGCTTATTTATATCATCATTAATGTCATAATCATTCATGCAGGGAGTTGCTTCAGAGGATAATTGGCTCCCATGTCCCCGGATTAAAATTTTCACTAATGAAAGAATTAATCCGGATGGGATGAGTTTCCTTAGCACAACCAATTCGTCGTCGTGCTAACAACTTGAGTGGTCACTTGAACAAACTAGTTGTTCAAGCAACACAACTCTCCTAGTTGGTTAGCCGCGGAAGAGACGACGGACGGATCGTCGGTTTTTGTGTTTGTCTTCGGGGTCCATGATTATACAAAATATATACATATGCATAATTGTATAATCAACAATTAAAAGAACATTCTCAGATCTGAAAATAAAGTTGTAAAACTTTATACCTTACGATCTTCTACCGTATGTCCTATCCTTCTCGTGGACGACGTGTGGACGAAGATCCTCCACGAGTAGAAACCTTCTAGATCGCGTTCTTCCCTTCCTTGTTCACTACGAACAAAGAGAAGAACCAACAAATACCTATCCTTTCTAGAACCGACCACCAAATTAGGGAATTTGATGCAACCGCCGGCCAAGGAACAAGTGGATGAAGCGCCGACCACCAATGGAAGGAGAACCGCCGGCCACTTTGGAGAGTATGGAGGAGTGAGCGCCGGCCACCAATGGAAGGAGAACCTCCGGCCAAGGAATAAGAGAGAGGCCTAGAGGATGGGCGCCGGCCAAGTCTTGATGGAGGAAGATGGGCGCCGGCCAAGTCTAGAAGGATGAAGGTTGCCGCCCAAAACCCTAGCTCCAAAACCCTAGCCGCCCACTTTGAGAAGAGCCAAACCCTAATTCCAATTCAATTGATACTTGCCGCCCAACCCTAAGCTTTCCTTTTATAGAGTTAGGCTTAGGACTCCTTTAATCTCCACCGTCGGATCTAGGGATTTAATCTCCACCGTCAGATCTAGGGTTTTATCCCAACCGTCGGATCTAGGGTTTCATCCCAACCGTCGGATCTAGGATTTCATCCCAACCGTCAGATCTAGGATTTCATCCCAACCGTCGGATCTAGGATTTTATCCCAACCATCGGATCTAGGGATTTAATCCCAACCGTCGATTCTAGGGTTTCATCCTAACCATTGGATCTAGGGAATTAATCCCAACCGTTGGTTCTAGGGTTTCATCCAACCATCGGATCTAGGGATTTAATCCCAACCGATTGTTCTAGGTTTTGTTTTACATTCTTGGATCTAGACTTCACAAGGATTATATTAGGCTACGATAGGGACCATAAGAAGGAGTTGGATCTTGGCCACCCGATGGATCAGAACCACACAAACTTGATCCATCAATGATGTTCCATTCCACTAGAGGATCATCATTGAACTACCTCACCAACCCCCATAAATTAATATGAGCTCCATATATTATTTGTACATTCATCTCCCCGTGTTTAAGATATCAAATGTCCGTCAATTAATTGATTTACTGACCATCAATTAATTAACATCTAATTCCTCAAGTAGTACCACTCAACCTTATCATCATGTTGACTAAGTCAACCAGCTGGGTTTACATGATGAACCTTATGAGCTCCTCAAGGGGACATCATCAACCTAATATATAGGACACGGTTTCCTCCTATAATCAACGGCACACCATGTAAATAATATCATTTCCCAACTTACCGGGCATATTGATTTAATCCATCTAAATCTCACCCTCTGGTAAATCAAAGAAATAAATACTAAGTATATGTGCCCGTTATTATATCAGGATTAAGAGCATGTACAACATAATATCCGAGGTCCGATTCAATTATGTAGTCAGTACTAAATTGAATCACCTCTATGTCGGTCCTACTCAATACACCTAAGTGTACTAGTGTAACTTTATGTTCAAGACAAAACAATACCAAGCTACACTACAACCTGTTGGGTTTCCGGCACCGCGGTGTGTGTGTGTTCGATCATGTTTCGTAAACATGAGCACAGCGGAAGCAATAAAAATAATAAATCTACATTTATTACAACACACACAACACACGCATGCATATTACAACAAGTGTAGACATAACCGTAAATTTAAATTTACAATAAAAGGAAATTTATCTACGTTATACCTTTCGTATGACGTGTAGCGGGAACGGCATCAACCGGAACGATCCTCGTAAGAATCGTCTCTATCCGTATCCACGCCGAGATCCTCGGGATGACTTCGCTAAGCCACGAGCTTCGTCTTCGTACGGGTTACTAGCCTCGTGTTGAAGACGACGTGATCGAGAGATGATCACGATCCGAATCCAAATTCGGATCCTAAGACGAGTCCTCAAAACTCGCTTCTCCGGAGAGGTATTCGTCAACCAATTGACGAATCCTTCGTCCTCCACCTCAGAGGATTACCGGAGATCGAATCCCCGGTAGGTTAGCCGCTGTCGGAGCTCTAACCGTCGTCCAAACGACGCTCCGACAACAAAGAAACAAGCTGTCCAGAAAAACTGGACAGCTTTCGGTGGAGGAATAGAGGCCAGCCAAAGGAGAGGTGGAGCTCACCTTATCACCGAACCCAAAAGAGATCGCCGGAGGGTCGCCGGAGGTTATCCGGCTGAAGCTTGGACGCCGGCAAAGACTTGGACGGCAGCACACAAGCTGGGCGGCGGCAGCTTTAGGGTTGGCGCCAAATAACTCCAAGGTGGAGGTGGGCGGCAACTCAAGGGGCTAGGGTTTTTATTAGTTAAGGCTTAACAATCCCTTAAGCCCTCTTTTATAGAGAACTAATTCTCTTAATGGTTAATGGATCATATCCATAAATCCCGTTAACCCGCTCCATTAAGATAAGTTAAAATAAACCAAACCATGATGGTTTATTTTAAGTTAAAACGAACCGAACCAACTTTTGGTTCATTCGTTTAAAATAAACCAAACCATTTGGTTTATTCTCCTCCATTGGATTAGAACCAAACCATTTTGGTTCATCCATTACGTCTTCATAAGACTCGGCCCATCCACACTTCCATTGCGACTGAAACGATTTCATGCTCGCTTTATGTTTGGTCCAACCAAACCTAGTTTCTCTCGGTCTGAGAATCCCATTCTCAAGCTCGTTTTAAATCCTTCGGATTACGTTCTTTGTTCGTGTGACCACATAGGTTCTCGGTTTATGTTGGCGATCTATTTTTAACCATTAATTATAGAAAGTTCATGAGTGGCACCTAGTTTTAAATCATTATCCCCAATTAACCGAAAAGATCAACTTGATCAAGAACTATTTCAAAAACCCTTCAAGAGCTCGAATGAATCGTGCCCCATTCCCTTCACTCATCTTATACCCACTTGGTTCAGTGACATGGTCTATAGTGTCGGTCCTCACTAGGTGACTACGTCACACCTAGCCCAAGTATCATTTCCTCGTCCCTATGGATTCTAGTTACTCCACATGTATCGAAGAGTACCTTACTCTAAACATGTAATGCTTTGGCCAAAGACTTTAGTAACAATCCGACGAGAGGCCATGGGTATACATCTCCTCGCAAGGAGTGGTGAATCCTTTATAGGCTATTCAAACACCTTCGATCATTTTGACTTATACCCAATCATCCCGGGTCCACATCTCCTTGGAGATGTTTGCTTAAGATGTCAAAGCATAAGTCTCCATGATCAAGATGACTTGAATACCGCAAGTCAAAGGAACATCGCACTTAAGCCACAGTAAGAACTTCATTGACATATCTATATATGCAGAGAACCATATGAAGTCTTACGACTGGTCACTCCAATGAACTAGTTACCATAACTAGCATCCACGATTAACTCCGGACATCACTATGTCTCCAGCCAGTGAGAATCAGCTGCTTGGATACACCAAGGAGTATACCTCGTGCTAGTCTCGACAGAATTGATGGTGTCCAAATCCATCAATTCATCGACTAGGGATAATTCCGATATATCACAATTACACATGTAGAGATACTCACTAGTTGTGATCCAATCACAAATTCTCTCATGCTGTGAATCGTATCGTGGACATTCAGTAAATGAGTTTAAGATCCAATCAAATACATAAAATATGTATACTCAAATAGTGAATCTTCATTTTTCATATAAATGGTTCATACATAAGGCGATTGCCTTAGGACATCTCTCATATATTACTAACAGACTCCCACTTGGCCTAATGCCAATCGCTACGGTATCCAATACCATAAGCTCTAACATGACCCTCAAACTTACTTTGAGGTAATGATTTAGTCAAAGGATCCGCTAAGTTCCTTTCAGTGGGAATTTTCTCGATTTGTATTTCGTTCCTACTGATGATCTCTCTGATAAGATGATAGCGGCGAAGCACATGTTTGGATCGTTGATGAGACCTTGGCTCTTTCGCCTATGCAATTGCTCCATTGTTGTCGCAGTAGACCGGTATTGCTTCAACAATGGCCGGAATCACACCAAGTTCATGAACGAACTTATTGATCCAAACTGCTTCCTTTGCTGCTTCAGAAGCTGCAATATATTCTGCCTCGGTGGTAGAATCCGCTATAGTCTCTTGTTTGGAACTTTTCCAACTCACTGCGCCCCCATTCAAGGTGAACACATATCCAGATTGTGACCTGGAATCATCCTTGTCTGTCTGGAAGCTGGCATCCGTATACCCGCGTATCACCATGTCCCCTTCTCCATATATTAGGAACACATCCTTAGTTCTTCTCAAGTACTTAAGGATCGTTTTAATAGCCGCCCAATGATCCATTCCTGGATCGGACTGGTATCTGCTCGTGACACTCAGAGCATATGATACATCGAACCTCGTACATAACATAGCATACATGATAGATCCTATTGCGGATGCATAGGGAATCTTACTCATGCAAATCCTCTCGTCTTCTATGCGCGGACACATAGACTTCGAAAGGTGTACCCCATGCCTGATGGGTAGGAAACCTTTCTTGGATTTCGACATGCTAAACCTCTTTAGCACTCGGTCTATATATGTAGACTGCGAAAGACCAAGCAACCATTTCGATCTATCTCTATAGATCTTAATCCCGAGGATGTAGGTTGCTTCTCCCAGGTCTTTCATGGAGAATGTCTTGGATAACCAAACCTTCACTGACTGTAAGATTGAAACATCGTTTCCTATAAGTAGTATGTCATCGACATACAATACTAGGAACACGACTGCACTCCCACTAACCTTCTTGTACACACAATGTTCGTCTGGATTTTTTGAGAAATCAAACTTTTTGATTGTCTCATCAAAACGGATATTCCAGCTCCTGGATGCTTGCTTCAATCCATAAATGGATCGTCGCAATTTGCATACCTTGGTTTTATCAACCAATGTGAAACCCTCAGGCTGTATCATATACACGTCCTCGAGTAGGTTTCCATTAAGGAAAGCTGTTTTCACATCCATCTGCCATATCTCATAATCATAATGAGCTGCTATGGCCAGGAGCATCCGAATGGATTTAAGCATAGCTAGCTACAGCTAATAGGTTTCATAATCAACACCTTGTTTTTGACGATATCCTTTCGCCAATTAATCTAGCCTTATAGGTAATCACATTAATATCCATGTCGGTTTTCTTTGAAAACCCACTTGCACCCTATAGGCTTTATGCCTTCAGTGGGTCAACCAAGTTCCAAACTTGGTTTTCGTACATGGAATCCATTTCCACTTCATGGCACCAAGCCACTTATCCCTTTCTCAACTTGTCAAGACTTCTTCATAATCGTAGGCTCTCATCATCAATGAGTAACACATCGCTCGATTCACTTACGAGAATCCATATCTCTCAGAATATTGTGGTTCTACCGTGATCTACGAAGATGTGGTGTTACAATAGGTCCAAATTGATTGCTCATCACTATGAGTTGCTCACCGTTGTGGCTTCACTGTATCTCATCAATGTCTATTTGAGTCTCGAGCCTCCTCAAGCCTCGACGACACTCCCACTATTTTCTCTTGCAAGAGAAACTCTTTCTCTAGAAACACAAAGATGCCTTGAAACAAACACCTTTGTTCCACAGTGATGATAGAATTGGTAACCCCTTGTTTCCTTAGGGTATCCAATAAATAGACATTTATCGACTTAGCATCCAATTTGTCCGATACCTGGCTTCACATAAGCAGATAACCCCATATCTTCAAGTAAGATACATGAGGTTTCTTACCATTCCATATCTCATATGGAGTAGTTCGAGACTACCTGTAGGCATTCGCTTAACAAGTAAACAAATCTCAAGTGCATAACCCCAAAAGGACTTGGGAAGAGTCGATGATTCATCATTGACCGACCATGTCCAACAAGGTCCGTTACGCCTCGTGATACACCATTATGTCAGTGGTGTATAGGGCGGAGTCCATTGAGACAATATACCATTGTCTCTTAGATAATCAAGAAACTCTGACTTAAGTATTCACCACCTCGATCCGATCAAGTATTTTAATACTTTGTCATGTTGTTTCTCCACTTCATTTCTAAATTCTTGAACCTTCAAAGGCTTCAGACTTGTGTTTCATCAAGAACACATACCCAAACCATGAGTGATCATCTGAAGGTAATGAAGTAGCTATAGCCTCCTAAAGCTTGAGTTGACATAGGTCCACATACATCAAGATGTACTAGACCTAGTAACTCTCCCACTGCTCACCTTTCCAAAGAAAGGTAACTTGGTCATCTTGCCTTTTAAGCATGATTCGCATGTATCGTATGAATCCAATTCAAACGATTCCGCAATTCCACATCGGTGTAATTCGGACATGCGTTTCTTGCTTATATGGCCAAGACGACAATGCCACATATAGGAGTCTATGTGATTATCCTTTCGAGCACGCGTGTTGCTCGCTTCGATATTGAAAATGTCACTGGATATGTCCAACGTATAAATGCCATTACTCAAAGTTCCAGTTCCATAAAGTACGCCATTCAAAGTTATATAACAACAATTGTTACTAAACGTTAAATGGAAACCATTTTTATTTAAGCAGGAAATAGAAACAATGTTCTTTATTAGAGAAGGAACATAATAGCAATTGTCCCTAAGACTAGTCCACTAGGAGCTTCAAAGAATAAGTTCCAATGGCGCATGGCAAAGAACCTTTGCTCCATTGCCAACTCGCAAATTTGACTCCCCTCTGACTAGTCTTCTTCTATTCCTTAGCCGCTGTATGTCATTACATATATGTGAGCTACAACCAGTATCCAATACCCAAGTGTCTAAGGAAATAGAATGACAATCAATAACGAAGATACCTGAAGAGGATGGGGCATCGGATGCCTTCTTCTTCTTCTTGGACTCAAGATAAATCTTGCAGTTTCTTCGCCAAAGATGGCCTTCCTTGCTACAATGATGGCAAGTGCCCTTTGTTGGTTCCGCCTTTCTTTGCCTTTTGTTCTTTCCTTTCTTCTCGCTCTTTGCCTTCCTCTTAGAACCTTTCTTTGAGGAATCAACTAATGAACCGCCTTTCTCCTCATGCTTCACTGTAAGGCTCCACATCTTCAAAGATATTGAGGAGCTCGGGAATGGTGGATTCCAATTTGTTTATCCGATAGTTCATCACAAATTGCGAGAAACTCTTGGGCAAACAATGCAGAATTAAGTCAATACTTAACTCATGATCCATCACAAAACCGAGGGTAGCTAGTCATTGATGTACCCGCTCATCTTTAGCACAAACCGCACTACAGCATTTAACCTTCTTGCATCTTCGTGGTGAAGAGGAGCCTAGAGACCTCGAACCTTCGGATCTCGCTTGCTCATCGAACAACTCGAAGATGAAAGACCATAGTATTAGCATCCATATGCTTATGTGTACCATCGCCGCTAGCATGATGCAACTCGCCATGTAACCGCCACATGCTCGATAGACCAACATTTGGTCCGAGTTGCATCGCCCTTAGACGGCCGTGAAGAGGCTCTTCAAGGACATATGCAAGCTTTTCACCTTGAGAACAATTCTCGTGTTTCTAAGCCACCCGAAGTTAGGCCCAGTAAGTTTGTTAGAATCCAAAATAGTGCACAAATTCAAAGACGTCATGATCAATTTATTGACCTAGAAATACAAAACGAGCATATATGAGAAAATGATTTTAAAATGCATCAATATACATTTATAAATCCATTCATTTTTCGAATTTCAAAAACCCCAAAATCACTTCGAGATTGTAGGTCCATCTCCGAATGGGTCGATATCCATCATAGTTATGAACAACCTCGAGAGAGTCCAACAAGCCATTCATAACTACGACGGTAGGTATCATCTATACCGATTGCATATCACGATATGCAACTATCACAATGTGCTATCAACTAATTGAATGTTCACACATACATCGGGTTGTTAACACATTAACAAGTATGCATCATATGCATAGCACCCAACTTCACCTCCCTTTACATCGACCTTCGAGAGAGTCCAACAAGCCGATGCTCCAAGTTAAAGCCAACCCATTAATCAGGACATAGTTTTAATATGGTTAGAGCGCATTCAACCAATTAGCCCAGCTTGGAGAGAGTCCAACAACCAAAGCTAATGATTGACCTCTGACTCTTACCATATTAGTATTAAACTATTCCATGGTTTGAACATATTCAAGTTCGAGCCGGGCTTGGAGAGAGTCCAACAACCCAAACAAGAAACAGAACTCTGGTTCTAACCATATTAATGGAAGGTGTAGGCTTTAATATTGATTAAGGGTTTTTATGTCTCATCCTCTTTGCATGCAAATAACTATTATCTACATGGCATGGCATACATGACATACATCTACATGTCACGACACGCATGGCATAATGTTATGCATCTAATGCAATTACATGGCATACAATTATGTCATGTATATAATTTCCTTATATGTCATAACTATTTATGGAAATAAAATATGTTTAAGATTTGATTCTCCAAATCAAATCATAATTAAATTAGGAAACAAATTTCCAAATCTAATCACATATTTTATTCATGGAATTATTTGATTAAGGAAAATCTATTTAGGAAACCAATTTCCTAAATCATTAAAACTACTTATGGAAATAAAATATTTTAAGATTTGATTTTCCAAATCAAATCATGATTAAATTAGGAAACAAATTTCCAGAATCTAATCAAATATTTTATTTATGGAAAATATCAATTTCCATAAATACTTCCAACTTTCCAAAAGTGGAAGATTTCCATAAATACTTCTAGACTTTCCAAAATTAAAAAATTTCCAT
This sequence comes from Wurfbainia villosa, assembly GCA_025175895.1. NCBI lineage: Eukaryota > Viridiplantae > Streptophyta > Magnoliopsida > Zingiberales > Zingiberaceae > Wurfbainia > Wurfbainia villosa. Next base: position 26,110,027 of record CM045992.1, on the reverse strand, counting down.
AAATACTTCTAAATTTCCAAAATTTAGAAAATTTCCAGAAATACATTATGAATATCGCAAAACCATTTTTACGATTATGTCGAAACACAACCTGGGCTCTGATACCACTGTTGGGTTTCCGGCACCGCGGCGTGTGTGTGTTCGATCATGTTTCGTAAACATGAGCACAGCGGAAGCAATAAAAATAATAAATCTACATTTATTACAACACACACAACACACGAATGAATATTACAACAAGTGTAGACATAACCGTAAATTTAAATTTGCAATAAAAGGAAATTTATCTACGTTATACCTTTCGTATTACGTATAGCGGGAACGGCATTAACCGGAACGATCCTCGTAAGAATCGTCTCTATCCGTATCCACGCCGAGCTCCTCGGGATGACTTCGCTAAGCCACGAGCTTCGTCTTCGTACGGGTTACTAGCCTCGTGTTGAAGACGACGTGATCGAGAGATGATCACGATCCGAATCCAAATTCGGATCCTAAGACGAGTCCTCAAAACTCGCTTCTCCGGAGAGGTATTCGTCAACCAATTGACGAATCCTTCGTCCTCCACCTCAGAGGATTACCAGAGATCGAATCCCCGGTAGGTTAGCCGCTGTCGGAGCTCTAACCGTCGTCCAAACGACACTCCGACAACAAAGAAACAAGCTGTCCAGAAAAACTGGACAGCTTTCGGTGGAGGAATAGAGGCCGGGCAAAGGAGAGGTGGAGCTCACCTTATCACCGAACCCAAAAGAGATCGCCGGAGGGTCGCCGGAGGTTCTCCGGCTGAAGCTTGGACGTCGGCAAAGACTTGGATGGGAGCACACAAGCTGGGTGGCGGCAGCTTTAGGGTTGGCGCCGAATAACTCCAAGGTGGAGGTGGGCGGCAACTCAAGGGGCTAGGGTTTTTATTAGTTAGGGCTTAACAATCCCTTAAGCCCTCTTTTATAGAGAACTAATTCTCTTAATGGTTAATGGATCATATCCATAAAGCCCGTTAACCCGCTCCATTAAGATAAGTTAAAATAAACCAAACCATGATGGTTTATTTTAAGTTAAAACGAACCGAACCAACTTTTGGTTCATTCGTTTAAAATAAACCAAACCATTTGGTTTATTCTCCTCCATTGGATTAGAACCAAACCATTTTGGTTCATCCATTACGTCTTCATAAGACTCGGCCCATCCACGCTTCCATTGCGACTGAAACGATTTCATGCTCGCTTTATGTTTGGTCCAACCAAACCTAATTTCTCTCGGTCTGAGAATCCCATTCTCAAGCTCGTTTTAAATCTTTCGGATTACGCTCGTTCTGCGTGTGACTAAATAGGTTCTCGGTTTATGTTGGCCATCTATAATTAACCATTAATTATAGAACGATCATGAGTGGCACCTAGTAGTACATCATGATCCCCAATTAACCGAAAAGATCAACGGTTGATCCAGAACTATTTCTGAAACCCTTCAGCAGCTCGAATGAATCGTGCCCCATTCCCTTCACTCATCTTATACCCACTTGATTCAGGACATGGTCTATAGTGTCAGTCCCCACTAGGCTGACTACGTCACACCTAGCCCAAGTATCATTTCCTCGTCCTACGGATTCTAGTTACTCCACATGTATCGAAGAGTACCTTACTCTAAACATGTAATGCTTTGACCAAAGACTTTAGTAACAATCCGACGAGAGGTCAAGGGTATACATCTCCTCGCAAGGAGTGGTGAATCCTTTATAGGCTATTCAAACACCTTCGATCATTTTGACTTATACCCAATCATCCCGGGTCCACATCTCCTTGGAGATGTTTGCTTAAGATGTCAAAGCATAAGTCTCCATGATCAAGATGACTTGAATACCGCAAGTCAAAGGAACATCGCACTTAAGCCACAGTAAGAACTTCATTGACATATCTATATATGCAGAGAACCATATGAAGTCGTACGGCTGGTCACTCCAATGAACTAGTTACCATAACTAGCATCCACGATTAACTCCGGACATCACTATGTCTCCAGCCAGTGAGAATCAGCTGCTTGGATGCACCAAGGAGTATACCTCATGCTGGTCTCGACAGAATTGATGGTGTCCAAATCCATCAATTCATCGACTAGGGATAATTCTGATATATCACAATTACACATGTAGAGATACTCACTAGTTGTGATCCAATCACAAATTCTCTCATGCTGTGAATCGTATCGTGGACATTCAGTAAATGAGTTTAAGATCCAATCAAATACATAAAATATGTATACTCAAATAGTGAATCTTCATTTATCATATAAATGGTTCATACATAAGGCGATTGCCTTAGGACATCTCTCATATATTACTAACACAACCATGCCAATGGTTTGTCCAAAACCATCTTGGTTGTGAGCCTCTACTTATATTTTACAAGAGACTGATAACATGATCTTCTGTGCCACACCAAGCACCATGTTATCTACAATGTAAAATATTAGACAATATGCACACATATATAATAAATATATAAAGTGCAAATAATGATCATGTGATTCTTATTCCAAAATAAAATGTTCATACAAAAAGAGCTAGGATTTCAGTATACATTCCAACAATCTCCCACTTATACTAAAAGACTATGCCATCATCACTCTGCCATACATCTGATCCCCATGTCCTCCACATGCTATCAAATGCTTTCGCTGGAAGGGCCTTAGTGAATGGATCCGCAAGGTTATCCTCTGTTGCAATCTTGGCGACAGCAACTTCTACTCGCTTTACGATCTCTCGTATAAGGTTGTACTTGCGCTCTATGTGTTTACTCGCCTTATGGGCTTGTGGTTCCTTCGAGTTTGCAACTGCACCACTGTTATCACAATAAATTGTGATAGTTCTGAGCAAACCAGGAATCACATCCAAGTCCATCAAGAAGTTCCTGAGTCACACAGCTTCCTTGGCTGCCTCAAAGGCTACCACATACTCAGCTTCCATGGTAGAGTTCGCCACGCATTTCTGCTTGACACTCCTCCATATTATGGCTCCACCTCCAAAAGTAAACACAAACCCCGAGGTAGACTTACTCTTGTCCCTATCTAATTGGAAATCCGAATCCGTGTAACCCAGAGGGACTAATTGATCTGCCCGGTAAACCAGCATATAATCCCTAGTCCTTCTCAGGTACTTCAATATATGCTTTACCGCAGTCCAATGTTCCTGTCCAGGATTACTCTGATATCTGCTAACCATGCCCACGGCAATGCAGATATCCGGTCTCATACATAGCATAGCATACATGAGGCTTCCTACTGCTGAAGCATAAGGAACCGCCTTCATGTCCTCTATCTCCTTTGATGTTTTGGGACACATCTCTTTAGATAAAGGAACTCCATGCCTAAAAGGTAGAAAACCTTTCTTGGAGTTCTGCATGCTAAAACGAGCAAGGATAGTGTCAATGTATGAAGCTTGAGATAAGCACAACATCCTTTTCTTGTGATCCCTTATTACTTTGATCCCAAGGATGTGTCCCACTTCTCCCAAGTCCTTCATGTCAAACTGTTTGGACAACCATACCCTTACGTCTGATAACACTTTGATATTGTTGCCAACTAACAAAATGTCATCTACGTATAGTACAAGAAACACCACTACGTTTCCGTCACATCTCTTGTATACACAAGGCTCATCCGGACTTTGAATAAATCCATATGACTGGATTACCTCATCAAAGCGAATGTTCCAAGATCTAGAGGCTTGCTTCAATCCATAAATGGACTGATTAAGCTTACATACAAGATGCTCTTTGCCTTTAGCAATGAATCCCTCTGGTTGCCACATATAGATGTTCTCCTCAAGACTTCCATTAAGGAAAGTTGTCTTGACATCCATCTGCCAAATCTCATAATCCATATGAGCAGCTATAGATAAGAGAATCCGGATAGACTTAAGCATAGCTACTGCCGAAAAGGTCTCCTCATAATCGATACCCTCTTTCTGAGTATACCCTTTCGCAACAAGCCTAGCTTTGAAGGTCTCAACCTTCCCGTCTACTCCTCTCTTTCTCTTGTAGATCCACTTGCATCCAATGGTTTTTACACCATCGGGTGGCTCTACTAGCTCCCAGACCTGATTAGAATCCATAGATTCTATCTCTGAATTCATCGCTCTTTGCCAAGATACTGCATCTCTATCTTGGATTGCCTCCTCATATGTCCAGGGACCAGGTTCATGTTCACCAGGGACTAAGTCTGAAGACTCTCCCAAAAACATGAATCTATCGGGTTGTCTAACAACCCTCCCACTACGACGAGGTGCCTGCTGTGTATGCTCTGTGACACGCGGTGTAGTGACTTGTGGTGTCTCCTCTTATACCGGTGGTACTGAAGTCGGGACTTCCCCTTTCAACTCCTCCAGAACAATCCTACTCGTGGGCTTGTAGTTCATCACATAGTCCTCCTCTAGAAATCTGGCATTCGTACTCACGATCACCTTCTGATCTCTAGGACTATAGAATAAGACACCCTTCGTTCCCTTAGGGTAGCCAACAAACAAGCGTACTTCTGTACGAGATTCCAACTTACCAGCATCTCCCTTCAGCACATGTGCAGGACTACCCCAAATCCGAATATGTCTTAGACTAGGCTTTCGCCCAGTCCACAACTCTGTGGGAGTAGAGGGTACTGACTTAGATGGAACCAAGTTCAGAATGTGTGTTGTTGTTTCCAAAGAAAACCCCTAGAACGAATCAGGTAACTCAGAATAACTCATCATAGATCTGACCATCTCCATAAGAGTCATGTTCCTTCGCTCCGCCACACCATTCTGTTGGGGTGTGCCAGGTGCGTACAATTGGGATTGAATCCCAGCCTCTGATAAGTAACTCCTAAACTCTCCCAAGAGGTACTCGCCACCACGATCAGATCATAATGTCTTGATACTTTTACCTTGACGGTTCTCCATATCAGCCTTGAATTTTTTGAACCTGTCAAAGCATTCAGACTTGCGGCACATCAAGTAAATGCATCCATATCTTGAATAATCGTCTATAAAAGAGATGAAATATTCAAAACCACCTCTAGCCTGGATAGACATAGGACCGCACAAATCAGAATGAACCAATTCTAACACATCTTTGGCTCTATACCCCTTGGCCTTGAAAGGCCTCTTGGTCATTTTACCTTCCAAGCAAGATTCGCAGGTTGGGAGATCCTCCACCACTAATGAACCCAAAGGTCCATCAGCTATCAACCTTTGAATTCTGCTTAGGTTAATATGACCAAGCCTTAGATGCCAAAGATATGTTTGGTTCATTTGCGAAGGTTCTTTTCTCTTATTAGATTTAGAAGATGAGTTATTGATTTCTATATGCATCGTGGGAGCTTTTGGTTCAAGAGCATACAAATTGCCAACCAATGTACCTGAATAGATAATCTCTCTATTTCTTTTTATAACAACTCTGTCATTAAAAGAAATAGAATATCCATCCATAAACAATTTAGAAACCGAAATCAAATTCTTTCTAAATGTAGGTATATAAAGACAATTTCTCAAAACCAAAACTTTATTTCTATCAAACGATAAATAAACGTCTCCCACTGCAATAGCTGCCACCTCTGAAGCATTGCCCATGTAGACGGTAATTTCTCCTTCAGCTAGTCGTCGGGTTTCCTGGAACCCCTGCAAAGAATTGCAGATATGATCAGTGGCTCCCGTATCTACACACCAGGTACCGATAGATAACACCACTAAACATGTTTCAACGACTAAGGCAGAAGATATACCTTTGTTCTGCTTTAGGTTGGGGAAGTCTTTCTTCCCATGTCCAGTCTATTTGCAAGTGAAGCACTTGCCTTTCGGCTTCTTCACTCCTCCCTGAGGTCCACCCGCCATTTTTGCTACACCTTGTTTCTTCTTCTTCTTGCCTTTCGGCTTAAAAGTAGAAACCTTCTGAGCAACCATGGCTTCGCTCTACTGACCGACTGCATCCGAAAAGTTCCTTTTCCCGTAATCATCCGCAGCCTAGGAGGACACTCTATTAAGACACTATCCAAATTTCTTTTCCAATCAATATTATTTGGGTACAGTAAGTTTATTTCTTTTAATATCACAGCAAGTGGGTTGAAATCCATTTGAAAATCCTAAGAATCACAATGATCAAAATATTAGATTTCAAATATTATTGATTCCTCAAAACAATAAAATCCCGAAATCAACAAACACCTCAAATCACTGAGAATATCGCATACCACGCTGTGTGGACGTATACGAATTCTACATTTGTAAGAGGAGGTTTTACCCATTAATCTTATTATCTTGTCAACCTTACTTTTTGACAAATAAAATTAATAGTTGGTTCCTCTTTGGCCCTACAAATAAAAGAAGTGACTCCGATGGGGAGGATACTTTTATTTGCATCTAAGTGTGCACCATTACACGATACTAAGGGAATTATTTCGGATTATGTGTCTTACCGCTATGGAAGTACACATGCTCCTAGATAATTTCCTATAACCATTATTTGACCTAGTGACCTGCAAACAAATCCGTCCGCAGGGAGGAAGGCACTCAGAGCCAACACACAAGTTTGTTGCATCACACGTCAAATTGTAATGGAGGCCACGGGAATTAATTAAAATGTCCCTCTCCCACTTAGTTAATTGAAAATGAGGAATTTTAAAACATACACAACATGCATATAAAACAAATAAGCAATAAATATGGAAAAAACAGAATTTTTCCAACTATTATGGCATTGTCCTCCAATATACATCCCGTCGTGTCACCACCTCGTCCGCTCCACCTTTTCCCGTGCGCAAGTCACCAAAGATATCCGAGCCGAGATAAATCATTTTATTTACATCCATCAATCCTATACTCCACAAAGGAGTGTACAAATAATCCAGATTGAAAGTAAACTAAAATGAGCGGCTAAACAATGCCATATTTAATTACAAAAATTAAAGACTAATCTAGCCTCGTCAACCCCGAGGATTCAAATAATAAATATTTACACACATCCAATCACATACACACATATGGCCATAATAGTCGGATCTTATGCCTGCAATAAAAGAGTTAAACTACGCATATCCTACTATTATCCGGCACATATAATATATGAATAAGTGCATAAAAATTAACCGAATCCTAAACACACAAAACCGAAAACCGTGGCTCTGATACCACTTGCAGGGAGTTGCTTCGGAGGCTCATTGGCTCCCATGTCCCCGGATTAAAATTTTCACTAATGAAAGAATTAATCCGGATGGGATGAGTTTCCTTAGCACAACCAATTCGTCATCGTGCTAACAACTTGAGTGGTCGCTTGAACAAACTAGTTGTTCAAGCAACACAACTCTCCTAGTTGGTTAGCCACGGAAGAGACGACGGACGGATCGCCGGTTTTTGTGTTTGTCTTCGGGGTCCATGATTATACAAAATATATACATATGCATAATTGTATAATCAACAATTAAAAGAACATTCTCAGATCTGAAAATAAAGTTGTAAAACTTTATACCTTACGATCTTCTACCGTATGTCCTATCCTTCTCATGGATGACGTGTGGATGAAGATCCTCCACGAGTAGAAGCCTTCTAGATCGCGTTCTTCCCTTCCTTGTCCGCTGCGAACAAAGAGAAGAACCAACAAATACCTATCCTTTCTAGAACCGGCCACCAAATTAGGGAATTTGATGCAACCGCCGGCCAAGGAACAAGTGGATGAAGCGCCGGCCACCAATGGAAGGAGAACCGCCGGCCACTTTGGAGAGTATGGAGGAGTGAGCGTCGGCCACCAATGGAAGGAGAACCGCCGGCCAAGGAATAAGAGAGAGGCCTAGAGGATGGGCGCCGGCCAAGTCTTGATGGAGGAAGATGGGCGCCGGCAACAACTAGAAGGATGAAGGTTGCCGCCCAAAACCCTAGCTCCAAAACCCTAGCCGCCCACTTTGAGAAGAGCCAAACCCTAATTTCAATTCAATTGATACTTGCCGCCCAACCCTAAGCTTTCCTTTTATAGAGTTAGGCTTAGGACTCCTTTAATCTCCACCGTCGGATCTAGGGATTTAATCTCCACCGTCGGATCTAGGGTTTTATCCCAACCGACGGATCATCCCAACCGTCGGATCAAGGATTTCATCCCAACCATCGGATCTAGGGTTTCATCCCAACCGTCAGATCTAGGGTTTTATCCCAACCGTCGGATCTAGGGATTTAATCCCAACCGTCGATTCTAGGGTTTCATCCTAACCATCGGATATAGGGAATTAATCCCAACCGTTGGTTCTAGGGTTTCATCCTAACCATCGGATCTAGGGATTTAATCCCAACCGTTTGTTCTAGGTTTTGTTTTACATTCTTGGATCTAGACTTCACAAGGATTATATTAGGCTACAATAGGGACCATAAGGAGGAGTTGGATCTTGGCCACCCGATGGATCGGAACCACACAAACTTGATCCATCAATGATGTTCCATTCCACTAGAGGATCATCATTGAACTACCTCACCAACCCCCATAAATTAATATGGGCTTCATATATTATTTGTACATTCATCTCCCCGTGTTTAAGATATCGAATGTCCGTCAATTAATTGATTTACTGACCATCAATTAATTAACATCTAATTCCTCGAGTAGTACCACTCAACCTTATCATCATGTTGACTAAGTCAATCAGCTGGGTTTACATGATGAACCTTATGAGCTCCTCAAGGGGACATCATCAACCTAATATATAGGACACGGTTTCCTCCTATAATCAACGGCACACCATGTAAATAATATCATTTCCCAACTTACCGGGCATATTGATTTAATCCATCTAAATCTCACCCTCTGGTAAATCAAAGAAATAAATACTAAGTACATGTTCCCATTATTATATCGGGATTAAGAGCATGTACAACATAATATCCGAGGTCCGATTCAATTATGTAGTCAGTACTAAATTGAATCACCTCTATGTCGGTCCTGCTCAATACACCCAAGTGTACTAGTGTAACTTTATGTTCAAGACAAAACAATACCAAGTACACTACAACCATGCCAATGGTTTATCCAAAACCATCTTGGTTGTGAGCCTCTACTTATATTTTACAAGGGACTGATAACATGATCTTCTGTGCCACACCAATCACCATGTTATCTACAATGTAAAATATTAGACAATATGCACACATATATAATAAATATATAAAGTGCAAACAATGATCATGTGATTCTTATTCCAAAATAAAATGTTCATACAAAAAGAGCTTGGCTTTCAGTATACATTCCAACAATTCATGCATTAATAAAAATTGAGTTAAGGACAATTGGCATGACTTGAAGTCCCATGTATAAGGGAATCAAGTAGAGTTGCCCTAGAAAATGCATGAAACCCTAGTTTAGGAGAACAAAACCCACATCTCACCTCACATTGACATGTGTGTGTATTGATACACCCTAGACACATGTGAGATATTAGGAAATGAGTTAAGTTCAAGGTGCATAGTTTTTGCATCTAGATGAACTCAAACTCATCTTATATTGTTGTTGGATCATTGGGAAAGCTTATGTTCAAGTCATGTACATTGAGCCCAAAGAACATGATCCAATATAAGATTTTAAAAATATTTTAAAATCATTTTGAAAAACCTTGGTGCAATCTATCTTTTAATAGGAGTCACCATTGATGATGTTGATACAAAGTGAGCTCAAACATTGAAGTTTTTTCTTCATTTTTGAACTTTGTATCAATTTCACTATTTTATGGGTAAATTATTTTTCACATATTTTTCTCCCATTGTATTTCTTATAAGTAATGTATGTATGAATTTTCATGATTTTTCAAAATACGTAAAATTACTTGTGAATTTTTAAATTTTGTTTTTGATAATTAAAATTTGGAAATTTTTGTTATCAGTCGACTGTCACTTGATGGCAGTTGACTGATGTATAGGATAGTCAACTGATTACTATTAGAGTCGACTACCAGAGCTGATTTTGGGCAAACAAGGATGTTTACCCATGTTTTAGCTATGTTAGGGCTTCCTAACTACTCCTAATGATGCACATGAACGCGACCTCAAATCTCATGATGGAGACTGTCGAGGACTCAAAGCGTGCGCTCGTGCTCAATGCCCGCAAGTGCATGGATGTCGTCAAATAATAAAAAGATTATCGATCCCACAGGGACTGAGATTCGAGTACCGATTTGTTCAGTGGATGTTATTATTCGGAACTCAAATCTAAAGGTTGCGATTATGAGGGTTGTCGGTGGACTAAACTCTAGTATGATGTCACACGGAGGAAGAAAGGAGTTTGTTGTGAGATCTTTTAAAGGGATTCTAGGACTTCGGTTTCGCTTGTGTGTCACAAAACATGCTATCAACTGGGCGTTGTCTAAACATCTAACTATGGTCTTGTGGAAGGGACATCATATACTTTCCCGATGAGCCACCGCATCTATCGGGAGCTATCTCTGCCTTACAAGGACGGGATAGGCGGTACGAGGATGCCAAATCAATCCCTGCGACGAACTATTTCCAGTTCTATCGTATCCTTCTACCCACGGTTATAAGAGATGAGGCTTACCCCTAGGTTCCTCATATAAATCCCCTAAATCTTAGATACGAGGGTTGTCACCCCTCGTATCACCTAAGCACAGTAGATAGAAAACCAAATACACATAGATATCGATTTAAACAAATTCCAATTGCAAATTCAAACTCAATAATAGAATTCAATTTGAAGCAACATGTCATATGCATACAAGCTACTCCCTAATCCTAGAATCGAAGAAAATACTCCATAGGTAGGAGAGGAGAAACACAAGGCATGTTCATGTTAGAATAAATAATAAATAAAGCGCAAGAACAAAAAGTTACAATGCCAATGTGACCTTCTCTCTGGCGTTGAAGTGCAGAATTCGAATCTCCGGCGGCGTTCTTCCTCCCTATTACGAGTTTTCGAAGATTTTTAGGGCTTCGGTGTGCCATCCCAACCGTCGTGCCTTCCCCCTATGGTTTGGGTGGAGCTCTCCTTATATAAACATCACACCGGATCGCTGTGAAATTCAAAAAAAAACCCTAGTAGTGTAAATCTACTGGGCCGCCACACGATCGTGTGTTTCCACATGGCCAGGCCGTGTGTGGCCCTGGGGTGGTTGATTTCGCCACTTGGACATGGTCGTGTGTAGCCACACACCCTGGTCGTGTCCCCTTCTGCGTCTAGCTGCAAAATGCCCTTCTTTTGTTCCAAAAGTGCGCCTTTTCCCATGAAATGTTATCCTGCATGCAAAAGTACAAAGAGCATATCTCTGAACTAGAAAATAGGAAATGCATGCAAAACAAAGTGACATATGCATGAAACTAACATGAAATGTAATGAGATGTGAGCGAAAACTACTCCTAAAACCCTATATGTTTTGCTCACATCACTTCCCCCAGACTTAAATCTTTGCTTGTCCTCAAGCAAACCTCAATGCCATGAAATTTTAAAAGGATATTGTTCCATACTTAGCATGTTAACTAAATTTATCAAGTGGTATTTTCAATCAAAGCAAAATAAATATGTTCTAGAAATTAACTAAGTTAGCTCCTCATGCTCGTGCTAAGCGAATCATTCTTAGAGGATACTCGTTCCATGGTGAGTTAAGTCGTCATCCTATAGCTTTCCTAAGGTCTCGGGCTCTTAGGCACTTACCTGCCCAAAGCGAGGGCCATTCCCTAAATCTAGCACAAAGTCTCAAAGGCATGCTTGGTATTGAGAGAAATTGGTAGGTGTTTCCCCAGTAACCTAACTCGGTCTCAAAGGGGCACCTAGCCATTTCCACCCACGACAACTGTTTTTTATCCTTCATAAATTTTTTTCTCTTTCTTTTCTTTTTCTTTTCTTTTTCTCTCTCTCTCTCTTATTTCACTTTTCTTTTCCTTTCTCTCTTTTATTTTTCGGCTCACTGGGATTTTGATTTTTCTGAATGGGCTTACATAATTCGAGCATCTCCAGTAACTAAAATGCTAGTCTTAGGGTCACCTGTGGATTCCAAAGTACTAGACTACTGAGATGAATCATAATTAGGTATGTACTAGACTCTCCCTTTCAGAATGTTCGACATGTGTAGGTGTAAAAATATAAGCTAACCAGTGTAAGTCTAGACTATCCATTCAAAGATAATAAAATAAAATACCATGAGGTAAATGAAGTTATACTACTCATGGAAACAACTCATGAAGAAAACTCTAAAAATACTACTGAGACAGCTTTACAGATAACAAAAACTAAGTGTTGAAAGAAACTCAACAACCTATGCATGAACAAATGAATGCTAACAATAATGCAAATATCAGAAAAGAAACTACTGCTGGAAATAAAATAAAATTTGGGGTCTCCCCCAAACTTAAATGAAAGTATACCTCTAGTATGGTGGACGAGGTGGAAAGTCTAGAAGCCTCGGCATCTCGAGATCTTGGGAGAACCTGCTGCTGAGCCGCTGATGTCACATGTACATGTGGTCGATCTGAGAGCTGGTGGATGCAGCGGTTGCTCGGTGCTCCTCCTCCCTAGCCCACTATGTCTGCTGGACATGCATGTGTTGCTGCATCTCCTGGCGGTAGGTGGCATCATCCTGGCGATGGGCAGCCTCTCCTGGAAGTAAATACGGGCCTCGTCGTAGAACTCCTCAGTCTGCTGGAAGTGCTCCCGGAAGCCCTGAAACTCCATCTGCGTGTAGGCGCTCTGCTCCTCCCATCCCTGCCTCTGTGTCTGCTACTCGGCATATATATCATCGAGGCACAATCGAAACTCTGAGAAATCATAGGTCGATGTACCTACATCCTGCTCAAAAGTAGAAAAAGGTGGTGGTGCAGGTGTAGGCTCATGTCGACGTGGACTAGGTGGGGCTCCTATACATGAGTGGACTGGAGGGAGAGTGATGTAAAGGGGGAGAGATGGGTGCCGCTGTGGATGATCCCTCATGTAGCGGGGATTCCACTATCAGGTCCAAGTGCTAGTTGGCGCGCGTGGTGATGGTGGTAAGATCAGGGTCGAGTAGCCTAAGGGTCGTCAGGTTTTTCCTTACAAAGCATAAGGAGTGTCCCTCTCTTACAATCATCTTCATCGCCATACATACTCGTAGGTCGATCCTAGGGCTCCCCTCTATACTCTCTAATGTGGTGTAATCGTACCCATCGTATGGTAAATGTGGGTAAGTAGGCCCCCCACATTAATCTCTCCTCTTACTACTTTGTCCATCTTCACTAAGTGTCTGATGAAATGGGACCCTACATCGATGCTACTCCTTTCTTGCAGCATGACTCAGAGGCAAAGCAGCTCGCTATCTCTCACTACACCATCACTCTCCCCACGACCAAATATAGTGCTTGCCATGATTCGGTAGAGGTATCGAAAAATGGGGTTTTGGAGGCGCGATGCTTTGGCCCTAGAAGGGTCGTAAGTGTGCTCCCCTATCAATTCGGTCCAAAAGATCCGAGAGTTAAACACAATAGGGGTTCTTCTCTCTCCCCCACTTGGCAAGCCAAAGCATGAATTCCATTGGTGAAGTGTCCATTCATGCTCAATGTTAAATATCCTAAAGGTTATTATATCCTCTTCGCTCTCTCTACCCATTAAAATTTCCGCTTCTAAGGAACTCAAAAATTCTAAAACTATCCTAGGGCAGGTTGGGTGTCTTATTCCCATTATCTCTCCCCACCCCATTTTTGCAAATAGGGCTTGAATGTTACCCAACAAACCTAAGGACTCTAGCAAATCTTCGTCAAAATACCTAGTTGCAGTGAGTTTGCGAGTAGAAAGCATATTATATCTGTCCCTATGCTCATTGTTACGAAAAAGAAGGGTTGGAAGAGTGTTACCCTCCTCCGGAGCTTGAGGGGTGTCGGTTCTCCTTGCTCATCACTCCGAAGCACCGGATCGAGATGCCACTTGCTTGGTCCTCCTCATCCTTGCTTCTTTTAGCTTCCTTGAAGGTTGGAAAAGCTTCTAGGTGGTGGGGAAGAAGGATCCACACAGCTAGGGCAAGAAAAATCGAAACACACGGTGCATTTGGGGCAAAAATGCATGGCGTGCCCTACTTAACCTTACGAGACATGGCCATGTGAAAACACATGGCCAGGCTGTGTGTGCCTCGGGTTGATGGGGCACGGTTGTGGGAAAACACACGGCCAGGCCGTGTGTCCCTTTTTTCTCTCCCCTTATCCACCACGGTCCAAATTTTCTCATACGCTTCACCGTGTAAGCTAATATTGATTTTATTTTTACCTAGCAAAGTTCTCTCCTGGTCCTAATGCTAAATGAAATGGAAATCAAAGTTCAAATTAACTAAATGCATGCAATGCAATCAAAGAAAAACCTAAAAACCAAACTTGGGTTGCCTCCCAAGAAGCACTTTGTTTAAGGTCGTTTAGCTCAACCTTATTCCTACGTTTCATTTGAGGCATTTGAATCTTGCTCGTGGGGGAGCAAGATATTTGCTCAACTTATGCCTCCTCCCTTGTGGTCTCTTATCACCATATCTCTTAAATCTTGCTCGTGGAGGGGCAAGATATTTATTGGTTGCCTTCCTTGAATCGAGGTTGAATATGCTTAGTCTCAACGAATCATCAATAATTTGATTATTATATTCTAAATGTTGTAAATAATTTAACTCACCATATACATCCTCACCAAAAGATTGATTAGTAGATTCTATTATGTCGAATGAAATTTTATCATTATCAATCACCAAAAGGGTTTTGTTACTAGTAACTAAAGTTTTAGTGAGGGTTGAGGTAGGCTCTTCTAGATCCTTGAGGTTATGAGGTATTTTGATTGAAGCAATGCACTCCTCGATTAGAGTGTCCATTATATAATCCTCAAGTTCTTCTCCAAGTGGTGATTGAATGGATTGTCCTTCTTTACTTCCAATGTCATCTACGTCCTCCTCATCCATTCACTCAAAGTGAGTCTCCCCCCTATTAGGTGTGATCCAGTCATTAAAGCCACCTTCTAGTCGTTTGGTTTCTTCTCTTGCTAGATCTCGTTCCATAATCTCCGCAAATTGTTGGCTATGCTCCTCGCATTCCCTAGTAAAATTATCTAACGGGGCTTCTAAGTAGGGACTTAGTTCTGGATAAAATTTGCATGGTGACTCTAGCTCTCGTTCTCATTTTGGAAACAATATTGAGTCTCTATCTGTCGTCACCGTCGGAATTCAGCATTCGCCGCTTGTTGCGTTTGAATAAAATCTTCCATCATTTGCTCCAGTCGAGATTTAGGCAGACAATATTGAGGGTTTAAGTAGCCATGGTCATAACTATATAAATAGGAATCATCTTGTGGCCATGAGTTATAATTGTAGGTGACATCTTCTTGTTCAAATTGTGAAGGTTTGAATATATCCGAATAATTATTAATAGTATATCATGTTCCACCACAATGCTCACAATAAATGTTACCAAAACTTACAGCATTAAATTGACCATAATCATGAGTAAAATCATGCATCATTATATGCAGGAAATTATAAATAAGGAAAGAGCAACTGAATAAAAAAAACTGAAATAAAATAAAATAAAATAAAATAAAACAAAACAAGAAAAGTAAATCTATCCTAGGTCCAATCCAATTATCCACTTCTCGATTCGATATAGAATCAATCAGTCCCCGGCAACAACACCAAAAACTTGATACACACGAACACGACCTCAAATCTCACGACGGAGACCGTCGAGGACTCGAAGTGCACGGATGTCGTCAAGTAATAAAAAGATTATTGATCCCAAAAGGACTGAGATTCGAGTACTGATTTGTTCAGTGGATGTTATTGTTCAGAAATCAAATCTAAAGGTTGCGATTGTGAGGGTTGTCGGTGGACTAAACTCTAGTACGGTGTCACATAGAGGAAGAAAGGAGTTTGCCGTGAGCTCTTTTAAAGGGATTCTAGTGTTAGGGAAATCAACCCATGATATGGTTTTGATGTGTGTGGCAAAGGGTTTAAGTTAGGTTGTTATTGTGATTTGATATATGCATTGGAGTCTTGCAGGACTTAGTAATTCGCACATGGAGTCTTTGCGAGTTTCACATCTCATGACTCGGTCTTTGAGTCAGTGAAGGATGGCTTTGCGGAAGCCGTGCGCTTGGAGCATCAAAGGGACCGCCGGACAAGAAGCTTGGAGTGAAGCCGGAGGAAGTAGACTTCAAGGCGAGATGCGAAGGATGGCGCTACAGAGATATGCGCTTGGCGCATCCTAGGGACGTGGCCGGACGAAGACAACTTCAAAGGCGAGGGACTCCAAGGAATGAGAGTGAGAAAATGTAACCCGGGAAGGGGTAGTGCTCTTAGGTGAAACTTAGCCATTTGGCTAAGTGTCGGATGAGATTTTCCGACATCAGTCGACTGCCATGAAATGGCGATCATCTAATCGAACGAGGGTTTGGACGGTGTTGTAGTGGGTTTTGGCCCGTGATCATTGCCATGGAATGGGAGTTGACTGGCATACCATCAGTCGACTGCCATGGAATGGCGTCGACTGATAAAGGCAGTGTCAAGCACAGAAGCGAGTCGAGCTCGCGAGCACTCGACTGGAAGTCGACATCGGTCGACTGATGAAAGAATCAGTCGACTGATCATATGACTGTTGGAAAATCAGGCCGCGGATCCTGCGAATCCGGCCTAGAAGTAGCCGTTATTGGGCAACGACTACAGGACCAGTCGACTGATAGGGACATCAGTCGACTGCTCCTATGTCAACGGAAAGAAACCCTCTTCCTTTATAAATAGGAAGGGTGTGGGGCTTTAGGAGGCTAATGTTCATACTCTAATCTTCTCCCAAAGTGCCCTAAAGAATTCCCACTCTTCTTACTTGCTATTATTCCATTCTATTGTAAGAAGAAGGATTGTAAAGAGGTTACCTCCACCTAGCTTGGTGCAAAGGAGAGATCTAGTGGATTTGGCAAAGGAGTGATTCACCTTGGATGAATCGGGACCGTGGATTAGCAGTGCAGCCATGAACCATGTTATATTTCGGTGTTAGCATTGTTTGGTATTCTTATTTCTATTTTCTTGTCTTGTTTTGTTTCCGTTGTGCTAATATTCTTTGTAGATAAGCGAATTCCATCATCGAACGATTGAGAGCTGTTCACCCCCCTCTAGCCAACACAACCACATCGATCCCCTACAAGTGGTATCAGAGCCAAGGAAGCTTGTCAATGGACTAACCGCCGCTACAAGCACAATCAAGGATGGTCGGCTCGAACATTCATCCGCCGAAGTTTGAAGGAGAATTCTCTTGGTGGAAAAAGAGAATGGAGGTATTTTTCGAAACCGATTTCGAAATTCTTTTAATTATGGAAAATAGTTTCGAAACGCCTAGGGATGAAGAAGGGGAGCCATTGGAAAAATCAAGGTGGAGCAAGAGGCAATGGGAAGAGTACTTGGCAAACTCAAAAGACAAACATCATCTCTACAACGTACTCCCCCAACAAGAAGTGAATAGGATAGGGGAGTGTGATAGCGCCAAGGAGATGTGGGAGAAGCTAGTAGAGCTTCATGAAGGTACCTCGGAGGCCAAGCTTGCAAGGAGAGACCTCCTCCGCTCCCAACTATCAAACATCAAATTAGAAAAGGGAGAAAAAGTAACCTCACTACACTCTAGATTTAAAGAGATAATAACCAGTTTATCTAGTGTAGGAGAGAAGCTTTCAAATAGGGACATGCTCATGAAGGCTATAGATGTCTTTCCCTGGTCCTCAAGATGGAGCTCAATGGTGGACTCTTTTTACATCTCCAAGAACCTAGAAGTTAGCACCTTGGAGGAATTCTTCTCAACCATGGAGCTCCATGAAACAAGGCTTGAAGGAATAGTAGAAGAGCCTAGAATTCAACCTTCAAGAGGAGTAGCCTTGATGGCCAACAAAGGGAAGAAGAAGATGGAGACTCCCTCCTCCTCCGACGAAGCTTCCTCCTCCTCCTCCATGGATAGCATGGAAGAAGCTTATATGGTAAGGAGGGTAAGGCGTGCATTACAAGGTTTTAAATTTAATAAATCTAATGATAGGAGAAGAAGACCAAGGGGGAAGGTGATTTGTTATAATTGCCAAGGAGAGGGACACATAAGGGACAATTGTCCCCTCTTGAACAAGAGAAAAGAGGAGAGGAAAAATAAAGAAGAAAAGAAGAAGAAGAAGGGGAGCAAGAAGAAAGAAGAAGAGAAGAATGCCAAAGAAAAAGGGAAGGCCAAGGCACTAAAATCAAGGACATGGGATGACCCCTCTTCATCATCTTCATCATCATCGGAAGAGGAGAATGCTTTTGTCACCAACCTAGCTTTGATGGCCTTTGACGATCTAGACTCCTCCTCCTCCGAAAATGAAGAAGCAAGCTCAAGTGAGGAGAGCTCGAGTGAAGGGGGAGCTTCTTCTACATCCTCATCATCGGAAGAGGATTTGGTAAGTGAGGTAACAAATCTTTCTCCCAAGAAAGTTATGTCAATTATTTATAGCCTCACTAAGGACTTGTTTAGGGCAAAGAAAAAGAACAAATGCACGCTAGATCAAATTAAGGACTTAGAAGAAAAATTAGAAAAATCATGCTTAAATGTAAATGATAATACTTCTTCTGGTTTTGATGATGCATGCTCACATGATCTTTATATGCCATTTGATGTAAATGATGCATGCATAGAGGAAAATAGGGCTTTAAGAGAGAAAGTAGATCACTTGACCAAAGCCCTAGAAAAATTCACTATAGGCTCCAACACCCTTAACATGATCATAGGGAACCAAAGGGCAAGCTTCAACAAGAAAGGCCTAGGATATAAAGAAAATAGAAATGAAAATGCCTATAAATATTTGATTGCTAGGGGTCAAGACAAAAAGAAGACAATTGCTAGAAAATGGATCCCTAAGTAGTATTTAGTGAACCCCATAGAAAAGAACTTATTTTGGGTTCCTAAATCCATCCTTAAGGGTTAGGAAAACCCTAGGGTAGTCAACCATATGCAATTTACTTATATCATATTTTTGGTTGACTTAGGATGGTGGGACTTCATTTTTATCATAGTGTTGGGTGATGATAATGTGCCCATAAATTGATAATAATGCTTAAATCATGATGATTAATGTAATAGTTATATATGTTTGCAATCATGATTTATGATCTTAATGTTTGACATATAATCATGGGCACTAGGGTTTAGATCATGCTTTAGGTGATATTTGACCTATTATCATAAATCATACCTAATGCATGATTATTAATTGATGAATACATTTGTTTCATGATCATAATGTAAAATTCATACATATATGTCTTTATGATCATGTGGGATGTTAGGATGATACTTAACCTTGATAGAATTGCATGAAAATAATGGTTAAGTATATACAAATACCTTTAGGATATATCTCACACTAACCATAGGCTACCTTGATTGAAAACTTAGCATGAGTGAGATGTTAGGATGATACAAATATCCACTAATGCCTATGGCATTTAGATGGTCATTTAAGGTATCAAAATAGCAATAATAGACCAATCATGGGGAAGGCCTATGTTTAATTCATAGACATATTGCCCAAAGATCATGGTTGGATATTTCATATGTTTTCAAAACAATTTATTACTTTAAAATCTGTGTGTTCATGTTTTGAAACAATTTAAAGCAAAACTATGTGTTAAACTTGATATTAACTTGATCAAAAACCTAGTTACTTTTGAAACTTTTGGATTTTTAGCAAATACTTGAAAATATAATGATTTTTCATGGACAACTATTTTTCATTGATAAATATACTTACAAGAAATATGTTCCCCAAATTTCATGATTTTTCGAATTTTATAGATTTTCTAATGCATTTCTGAAATCCACCTTGAAAACCTGAAAAAGATCATTAGTCGATCGAGCGATCATCGATTGTCTGATAACATGCCCAATAACCTTTTGTATCCGATTTTAAGGCATGTTTTGGCTTTTGTTTCCCTCTAAACTTGATGTCATGCTTAGATAAACTTTGTTTAACATTTTTTATGGTGTCAAAGGGGGAGAAATATATTTGTTTAAGTAAGGGGGAATTACATTTAGGGGGAGTTTCATGTATTAAGGGGGAGAGTTGCTAATCATGTTATTTACATGCTTTCTTACCTTAGTATTTTTATCAAATGTTTTACCTAACTTAAACGGATTGCCACACATCAAAAAGGGGGAGATTGTTAGGGCAATCAACCCGTGATATGGTTTTGATGTGTGTAGCAAAGGATTTAAGTTAGGCTGTTATTGTGATTTGATATGTGCGTTGGAGTCTTGCAGGACTTAGTAATTCGCACATGGAGCCTTGGCGAGTTTCACATCTCATGACTCGGTCTTTGAGTCGGTGAAGGATGGCTTTGCGAAAGGCGTGCGCTTGGAGCATCCGAGGGACCGCCGGACGAGAAGCTTGGAGTGAAGTTAGAGGAAGTAGACTTCAGGGAGAGACGCGAAGGATGGCGCTGCAGAGCCGTGCGCTTGGCATATCTGAGGGAAGTGGCCGAACGAAGACAACTTCAAAGGCGAGGGACTCCAAGGAATGAGAGTGAGCGAATGTAACCCGGGAAGGGGTAGTGCTCTTAGGTGAAACTTGGTCATTTGACTAAGTGTCGGATGAGATTTCCTGACATTAGTCAACTACCATGAAATGGCAGTCGATTGCTCTGAGTCGAATGGGGTTCGACTGGTGGGTTTTTAGTCCAGCAGTCGATTGCCATGGAATGGGAGTCGACTGGCAGACCATCAGTCGACTGCCATGGAATGGCAGTCGACTAATGAAGGCAGTGTCGGGCACAGAAGCGAGTCAAGCTTGCGAGCACTCGACTGGTCGGACGAAGACAACTTCAAAGGCGAGGGACTCCAAGGAATGAGAGTGAGCGAATGTAACCCGGGAAGGGGTAGTGCTCTTAGGTGAAACTTGGTCATTTGGCTAAGTGTCGGATGAGATTTCCTTACATTAGTCAACTACCATGAAATGGCAGTCGATTGCTCTGAGTCGAACGGGGTTCGACTGGTGGGTTTTTAGTCCAGCAGTCGATTGCCATGGAATGGGAGTCGACTGGCAGACCATCAGTCGACTGCCATGGAATGGCAGTCGACTAATGAAGGCAGTGTCGGGCACAGAAGCGAGTCAAGCTTGCGAGCACTCGACTGGAAGTTGGCATCAGTCGACTAATGAAAGAATCAGTCGACTGATCATATGACTGTTGGAAAATCAAGTTGCGGATCCCGCGAATCCGGCCTGGAAGTAGCCGTTATTGGGCAACGACTACAGGACCAGTCAACTGATAGGGACATCAGTCGGCTGCTCCTGTGTCAATGGGAAGAAACCCTCTTCCTCTATAAAGATGAAGGGTGTGGGGCTTTGGGAGGCTAATGTTCATGATCTAATCTTCTCCCAAAGTGCCCTAAAGAATTCCCACTCTTCTTACTTGCTATTATTCCATTCTATTGTAAGAAGAGGGATTGTAAAGAGGTTACCTCCACCTAGCTTGGTGCAAAGGAGAGATCTAGTGGATTTGGCAAAGGAGTGATTCACCTTGGACGAATCGGGACCGTGGATTAGCGACGTAGTCGTGAACCACATTACATTTCGGTGTTAGCATTGTTTAGTATTCTTATTTCTATTTGTTTGTCTTGTTTTGTTTCCGTTGCGCTAATATTCTTTGTAGACAAGCGAATTCCATCATCGAACGATTGAGACCTATTCACCCCCCTCTAACCAACACAACCACATCGATCCCCTACATCTAGGACTTTCATTTTGCTTGTGTGTCGCAAAACATGCTATCAACTGGGCATTGTCTAAACGTCTAACTATGGCCTTGTGGAAGGGACATCATACACTCTCCCGATGAGCCACCGCATCTATGGGGAGCTATCTCTGCCTTACAAGGATGGGATAGGCGGTACGAGGATGTCGAATCAATCCCTGCGACGAACTGTTTCCAGTTCTATTGCATCATTCTACCCATGGTTACAGGAGATGAGGCTTACCCCTAGGTTCCTCATATAAATCCCCTAAATCTTAGATACAAGAACTGTCACCCCTCGTATCGCCTAAACACAGTAGAAAGAAAACCAAATACACATAGATATCAGTCTAAACAAATTCCAATTGCAAATTCAAACTCAATAATAGAATTCAATTTGAAGCAACATGTCATACGCACACAAGCTACTCCCTAATCCTAGAATCGAAGAAACTACTCAATAGATAGGAGAGGAGAAACATAAGGCGTGTTCATGTTTGAATAAATAATAAATAAAGTGCAAGAACAGAAAGTTACAATGCCAATGTGGCCTTCTCTTTGGCATTAAAGTGTAGAATTCGGATCTCCGATGGTATTCTTCCTCCCCGTTGTGAGTTTCCGAAGCTTTTTAGGGCTTCGGTGTGTCATCCCAGCTGTCGTGCCTCCCCCCTAGGGTTTGGGTGGAGCTCTCCTTATATAGACATCACACCGGATCACTGTGAAATCCAAAAAAAACCCTAGTCACGTCAATCTGCTGGGCTGCCACACGGTCGTGTGTTTCCACACAGCCAGGCCGTGTGTGGCCCTGGGGTGGCTGATTTCTCCCCTTGGATATGGTCGTGTGTAGCCACACACCCTGGCCGAGTCCCCTTCTGCGTCTAGCTGCAAAATGCACTTATTTTGCTCCGAAAGTGCGCCTTTTCCCACGAAATACTATCCTGCACACAAAAGTACAAAGAGCATATCTCCAAACCAAAAAATACGAAATGCATGCAAAACAAAGTGACATATGCATGAAACTAACATGAAATGTAATGAGATGTGAGCGAAAACTACTCCTAAAATCCTATATGTTTTGCTCACATCACCTAACCCTAGGATATGCTTTGGAAAGTATTAGAAATGGTGAAAATCTATTAGATATGGATTAGGAGAGTTGTTAGAGTGATGTATCAATTTTAAGGCATGTGAAAGTTCAATGTTGAACCTTTAGCCTTATTTTTGATGGTTTAGTGTTCCTATTGGCTTAGGAACTCTCTAAGGACATTGTTGGTGCAATGGTTAAGGGGGAGGAAACCTTTAGGGAAAGGTATTCATCATGGGATGATGGATGTGTTTTTCCTCATGAGGGGGAGAAATGGGAATTTGAGATACCCAATTTGGAAATTGGGAGAGTGTGTAGGATTGCTTCTCTTAAGTGATATGGGACTTATCACTAGGAAGAGTGAAGGCATCCTAGGTGTTTTGGACCAAGGGGGAGATTGTAAGATCTCATTGTGATATGAGACATTGACCTCCTTGGGAGAACCTGTTTGATGTATATAAAAAAGGGGAAGAATGTTAGAATTACAAATTTGGGAAAATTGGTAAGGGAATTTGAGTTAGGGGCCTAATTCAAAGGTGTTTGGTTTTTGTCAAACATCAAAAAGGAGGAGATTGTTGGTGCAATCAGCCTAGGTCACGATTGACCAGACTCGAGTTTGACTTGAGTAGTATTTTGATATTTGACATTGATGTCTGACATGTGTTGGGGAGATTGTTGGTGCAATCGACCCAGGACATATTTGATGTTTGACGATGGTTTGACCATTATCATGGGAAAAGTCTAAGTCATGGGTACTTGGCATGGATAGTCCAAGTGGGACACTTGGCATTTAGGAAAGTCCAAGTCTTGTGTACTTGGAATGGAAAGTCCAAGTCTTGTGTACTTAGCAAAGGAAAGTCTAAGCATGGGTCTTGGCAATTGAGAAGTCCGAGGGGAATATTGGCAGTATAAAGTCCAAGGGTGGAGTCTTGGCAGCACAAGTCCAATAGTTAGTGGCGTAAAATCCAAGCGAGAGTCTTGGCAATGTAAGCCCAATGTGCCTTGGCGGTGTAGACCGCATTAGCATAACAATAGCTGATGGAAGCACTTGAAGGCTAGTGTATGGATGAATAAGTCATGGATGATTTGGAGGGATCCGATAGACGTGAGGCTGATAGAGGTGGCTAGAAGGCTTAGGCCTAGGCTAAGGGTGGTTTAGCAAGTATGGGGACACCATACTTGGGGTTAAAACCTCATGGATGAGGTTATCAGTCGACTGATATTATAGTCAATCGATTGATGGGAGTCGACTAGAGTTCAACTGCTGGAATTGGCCTAGCAATTGACTTCCAACATTGGACTATCGATTGATGGCTTAAGCAGTCGACTGATCTAGAGATCAGTTGACTGTTGGTCGGGAATTCGGGAACAGAAAGTTTTCAAGTCGACTATTAGAGTTTGACAGTCGAGTGATGACCCTATCAGTCGACTGATGGTCTATCTGTTGGAACTTATCCAACGTGGCTCATGCCATTGTGAGACAATGGCTACAGGAGTAGTTGA
This sequence comes from Wurfbainia villosa, assembly GCA_025175895.1. Classification (NCBI taxonomy): domain Eukaryota; kingdom Viridiplantae; phylum Streptophyta; class Magnoliopsida; order Zingiberales; family Zingiberaceae; genus Wurfbainia; species Wurfbainia villosa. The sequence goes on along the minus strand of CM045992.1, from coordinate 26,085,723 downwards.
CTGATGGTCCCGATTAGTCGACTGCTAGGCGAAAATCCAGCCCAAATGCAAGTTATAAAAGCAGCTCGTGGGGAGGATTTTTGGCTATATTTTCTTGGGCGATTTGTTGGTGCAAATCAGGGTCTTCAAGGCTAGTCCAAGGCAATCAACAAGCAAGCATTCAAAGCAATCATTTGTAAAGTTTTCTTTACGCTAGTTGTTGTATTTACTTTATATTTGCTTGTTGTATCTTGCATTACTGTTTTAATCATTATAAGAGGTTTCTCCACCTCCAACTTGTTGTCGAGAAGGATTTTATTGGATTAGTGGTGTGTGTTTGCATCGCTAGGGCTCTTTCGAGCCCAATCCGTGGACTAGGAACCGTACGGTTCCGAACCATGTTATATCGTGTGTTGTGCTTGTTCTTGTGTTCATTTTGTATTGTATTATTTCTATTTCCGCTGCGTACTAATCTAATTGTAGCAAGCACGATTGAATTTTATCAACGTCGATGACGTTATTCACCCCCCCCCTCTAGTGGGCGTATAGGTCCTTACATTTTACTCTATGCACTTAGTTATAGATTAGACATAGATATTAGTTTACAGATATTTCAGTCTATCATTCATCATTCTAGGGTCTTTACTAGTGGTAGGGCACATCTACCCTGCTGTCATATCATCACATCTTTATTAGCTATATTAGGGTTTGATGTTATCACATGTAACATCAAACAACTCACTAAGTATGACATGATAGGCTCTAGACAATTTTCATTAGCTAAAATAGGTCTAGATGAAAATAATATCCTAACTTGGAGGAGGGATGGACCACAGCCTCAACCTCAGCCTCAGTCTGAGCCTGACCCAGAGCATCAACCACATAGGAGTGAGGAGACACCAGATTATGAGATTCATGGATTATCTCCCTTTCTTGGACTTCCCACTCCTCCCATAGTAGCTGAGAAATTATCCATATTGAAGGATGCGATGCAACATCAAGAGTAGCAACATCTAGAGGTGATGCAGATGCTTCAGCAACAGAGGGACGAGCACAGAGAGATGATGGAGATGCTTCGATCTTGGGGCATGAGCCATCCTCATCCACCTCCCTCTTCCTCAGATTAGGACTTTATAGTTGACTTACTATGGACATATGTAATTTAGATTTCAAGTATTTATTTTTATCTTAAGTCTTGATTGTTGAATTAATAGTTAATTGAGGTTATGTTTGATAGAATAGGTTTTTTTAATGTTTTATCATTTCAAACCTATTTTTTTACTAAGTAAATATTATTTTTCACTAAGAAAATTAAAATTGATCTAGCCTAGGTCAAGTTTAGATTTCATGAACCTATAGAACTAGGCAAGCCTTCGCATCTCACAAACACCTAGGATTACTTGTTTGTGTATTGAGAAACAAAGATGAGCATTAGATGTTAGGACTACAGCCTAGGTTTCAGATGTAGACTCAGTGCATTGACATGAACCAAAAAGGGTTTAAAGCAAAATGATCACTTCTGTGACTAACTCTTTCCCAAGACTTAATGATAAGTTTTATATCATTTAAGTTTTCCAAGAGTTAGACATTTGCTTTAAGAACAAATTTTAGATGTGTATTTTCAATATATTTTCAATAATAATAATATTTTCAAGCAATGATTCATGCTTGGACAACTCTTATTGCATTTATATTTTACATTATTAAAGCTTGAATTGAGGGGGAGATAATAATTTTTCAAAACTTCTTAATTGCACGGCTTGAATTAAAAGGGGGAGAAAACAATTTCAAAAATCAAAAGCTTTAATTAAGGGGAGGAAACAATTAAAAGGGAATTTAAGAAATTTTCAAAACATTTAGTTCTTATTGAGGGGGAGAAATTTTTAAGGTGTTTTCAAAATCTTAGAATTTTTTTTATATTTTGAAACACTTATATACTTTGAAAAGTACATTTTCAAAAGTTTATCTTGAAAAATGAGTGATTTTTTGAAAATTTTTGAAAAAGCTTAAGTACTTTGAAATTCCTAATTCTTTTGAAAATCCTAAGTCTTTTGAAAAGATCAATTACTTTGAAATTTTTCATTGAAAATCCTAAATCTTTTGAAAATCCTAAGTCTTTTGAAAAGCTTAAGTACTTTAAAATGCTTTGAAAATATTAAGTATGTTGAGAAGCTTAGGTACTTTGAAATGCTTATGTAGTTTGTAAAGCTAATATATTAAGCAATTTCATACTAGCTTTTAACTTAAACCAAACTTGCCTATTTTGAAAGCTAATACTTTAAACTTACTTTTGTGAAATTCTTGTTGGTGCAGTGGCACCAGATAATCGAACTTAGGTTTTGATTATGATAAAGATCCAAAGTTAAGGTCATATTGTTATCTTATGAGCTGAATTAAGTGTGCAGGAAATGATTAAACTAAGTTGAAGATCAGCAACACCAGGAGAATCCTGAGTCGGAAAACCGTGGTGGTCGGGCAATACCAGGAGAACTTTATGAGAATCGAAGAACCTAGGTGGAAGACTGAAAGCAAAGTGATAGGTCATAAAGGACTAGAGGTAAGCACGAGTACGAAGAGAGATAGTAAGGTTGTGTCCTCTGTACAGGGATGACCATAGGCGGCGATCCGACTAAGACTTTCAGTGAAAGGTTTAGGTCGAGATCAGATGGTAAGAAACCATCACATTTACTATTTTCCATGCTAATCTCTTACTGTAGGGAAGTGGCCAAGCTGGCATTGTTAGTGCATATAAGATTCGTATATCTCCACAATGGTATGATATTATCCACTTTGGGCCTAAGCTCTCATGGTTTTGTTTTTAGGCTTTACCCAAAAGGTCTTATACCAATGGAGATATCTTTTCATCTTATAAGCACATGATCTTTTCCATGTCTTACCAATGTGGGACTTTGATTGTATTCCCAATATTCCAATAATCCCCCCTTAAACAAAGGACCACATTGACCCCCTCAAGCCTATCCGTCCTCGAAGGACATCCTCTGCTTGATGTCCGATTCTCAACCCACCAGGACTTCCTACCAACTATCTGGTCCTCCTGACCCAGCTGGACTTCCTACCAGTTGTCCAACCCTTCTAGCCCAATTGGACTTCTGGCCAGTTGTTCAGTCCTCCCAACCCAATTAGACTTCCTGCTTGGTGTCTGGTTCTCTTGATTCCGACATAGGAGCTCAACTTCCTTCGTTCGAGGTTCATGGCTTGACATGGACCATGGCTCTGATACCAATTGTTGTGCATATAAGATTCGCATATCTCACACAATGACATGATATTGTCCACTTTGGGCCTAAGCCCTCATGGTTTTATTTTTGGGCTTTACCCAAAAGGCCTTTACCAATGGAGATATCTTTTCATCTTATAAGCACATGATCTTTTCCATGTCTTATCAATGTGGGACTTTGATTGTATTTCCAATACTCCAACAATCAGAGCCACTTGCAAAACGTATATTTTGTTATGATGATTTATATGCGATATAAATTTTGAAAAGCCCTTGACCCGCCTTATGACCTTGCTAGCAGAATAGCGGGAGACCGTAGCATGGTGGTTTATCAGTGAAGCGGCTTAAAATTCGTGTGTGTATTCATAATAAATTTTATAAAATTACATCATTATGAATGATATGGTGCATGGTGCATGGTTATGGCCTAGGACCCAATGTGATTGTGGTTTTGTGTTGTATATGCATGTTGTAATTCATAATACGACCTACGTGTCGTGTCTTCATCTCTATTTTCCTGGTTGTAAAATAGACTTAGACTCGAATGTAACACGAGTGTTCTTATTTTGTAATGTACAAAATAAAGAAATGAAAAGTCCATTGAAGGTTGAAGTTACAAGGAGGATGCCGACAACACAGGATGACCAAAGATAGCACTTGGAGAAGATGTCATCCCTAGGTTAACCATTTGCTCTTCTCATTGGCTTGAGAAGTGATGGGAGGGGAAACTTCGCTTCCCCTTTCAACTTAGTCGCTTGTTCATGGCGATCCCTTCTACGTCCCTGGATAAAAAAAATTTATCCTTGACAAGAGGGATTGCCCAAGCAACCTTGTCATCGTCGTGTTATTCGTTTAGAGTAGTCACTTGAACAAACTTGTTGTTCAAGCGACCAACCTCTATTCCATGAATAGCCACGGAATAGACGATGTACGGATCATCGGCTTTTGTGTTTATGTTTGGGTTCCAAGTATATTTAGCCACAAAACAAAATATATATCATGCATATAATTGAAAAACAAATATAAACATGTAACAAATGAAAATAGAGAATCGATATACCTCTCGATCTTCTATTGTATGGCCTTCCTTGTTTCGGACGTCGTGTGGACGACGATCTACCAAAAGTTGAAGCTCCTAGATCACCAATCTTCCTTCCTTACTCATTCTGAGCAAGAGGAAGAAAAGAAACAAGACTTTTCTCCTTCCTTTAGCCACCCAACAAGCAACAAGGAAGTTACTTGCCACCGGCCAACAAGGGGAAGGAGATAGAATGGTTGTCGGCCAAGAGCTTCAAGGGAGGACCCTAAGCCTTGGTTCCACCGGCCAAGGAGAAGAGGAGAGCTAGGTTTTTATGCTGGCCAAGAGGGGAGAGGGGCTGTATGGACGCCGGCCACCAATGGAGAAGAAGAAGAGAAGGAAAGTATTTCCTTATTTGGTGCCGCCAAGCTCCAAACCCTAGCTCCTTTCTCTTGCCGCCAACACCTAACACCCTTGCTTCCCTTGATTAATCTCCATGCCAACCCTAAAGGCTCCTTTTATAGAGTTTAGCGATAAGCCTTGTTTTAATCTCCACCATTGGTTCTAGGGATTTAATCTCAACCGTCGGATCTAGAGATTTAATCTCAACCGTCGGATCTAGAGATTTAATCTCTACCTTTGGATCTAGAGTTTTGTTTCTATCCTTCGGATCTAGGCTTCATGAGGTATTAATAGGCTACAATAGGGACCATGAGGAGGAGTTGGATCTTGGCCACCCAATGGATCAAGCCCACATAAAGTCTGATCCATTAATGATAATCCAATCCACTAAAGGATTATCATTGATCTACCTTACCAACCCCCATAATTTAATATGGGCTCCATATATTATATGTACATTTTCTCCCTGTGTTTAAGATCTCGAATGTCCATCAATTAATTAATTTACTGACCATTAATTAATCAACATCTAACTCCATGAGTAGTACCACTCAACCTTTTCATCATGCCGGACCAAGTCCACCTGCAGGGTTTACATGAACCTTATGAGCTCCTCAAGGGGACATCATCATCCTAATATATAGGACACGGTTTCCTCCTATAATCAACGGTACACCATATAAATAATATCATTTTCCAACTTACCGAGCCTATCGATTTAATGTATAAATCTCGCCCATTGGTAAATCAAGGAAATGAACACTAAGTATATGTGTCCGTTATTATATCGGAATTAAGAGCATGTACAAAATAATATCTGAGGTCTGATTTGATTATGTAGTCAGCAATAAATCGAATCACCTCTAAGTCAGTCCTGCTCAATACACACAAAGTGTACTAGTGTGATTCTATGGTCATGACAAACCAATGCCAAATCATACTACAACCATACCAATGGTTTATCCAAAGTCATCTCGGTTGTGAGCCTATACTTATACTTTACAAGGAGCCGATAACATGATCTCCCGTGTGACACCACACACCATGTTATCTACAATTTAATGTATTGACAATATGCATAACCATAAAAATGTGCAAACAATGATCATGTGATTCTTATTTCAAAATAAATATGTTCATACAAAAGATAGACTTTTCAGTATACATTCCAACAATCTCCCACTTATACAAAAAGACTATGTTGTCCTCAAACTGTCATACATCTGATCCCCATTTCCTCCATATGTCTATCAAAAGCTCTTGCCAGAAGGGTCTTAGTGAAAGGATCTGCCAGGTTATCCTCCGATGCAATCTTGGCCACAACAACTTCTCCTCTCTTTACGATTTCTTGTATCAGGTGGTACTTGCGCTCTATGTGTCTACTAGCCTTATGGGCTCATGGTTCCATCGAGTTTGCAACTGTACCACTATTATCACAATAAATTGTGATAGTTCTGGGCAAACCAGAAATCACATCCAAGTCCATCAGGAAGTTCCTGAGCCACACAACTTCTTTGGTCGCCTCAGAGGCTGCCACATACTCAACATCCATGGTGGAGTCCGCCACGCATTTCTGCTTGACACTCCTCTATACAATGGCTCCACCTCCCAAAGTAAACACAAAACCTGAGGTAGACTTTCTGTTATCCCTATTAGATTGGAAGTCGGAATCCATGTAACCCACAGGGAGTAATTGGTCTATCTGGTAAACCAGCATATAATCCCTAGTCCTTCTCAGGTACTTCAATATATGCTTTACCGCAGTCGAATGACCCTGTCCTGGATTACTCTGATATCTGCTGACCATTCCCACGGAAAAGCAGATATCTGGTCTCGTACATAGCATTGCATACATGAGGCTTCCTACCGCCGAAGCATAAGGAACCGCTTTCATCTCCTCTATCTCCTCAGATGTTCTAGGACACATCTCCTTAGATAAAGGAACTCCATGCCTGAAAGGTAGAAAACCCTTCTTGGAGTTCTGCATGCTAAAACGATCCATAATCGTGTCTATGTTGAAGCTTGGGATAGGCACAACATCCTTTTCCTGCGATCCCTTATAACCTTGATCCCAAGGATGTGTCCCACTTCTCCCAAGTCCTTCACATCAAACTGTTTGGACAACCATACCCTTACGTTCGATAACACCTTGATATTGTTGCCAATCAACAAAATGTCATCTACGTATAGTACAAGAAATACCACTACATTTTTGTCACATCTCTTGTATACACAAGACTCATCCGGACTTTGAATAAATCCATAAGACTGGATTACTTCATCAAATCGGATGTTCCAAGACCTTGAAGCTTGCTTCAATCCATAAATGGACCGATTAAGATTACATACATGATGCTCTTTGCCCTTCGCAATGAATCCCTCTGGTTGCTTCATATAGATGTTTTCCTCAAGACTTCCATTAAGGAAAGCTGTCTTGACATCCATCTGCCACACCTCATAATCCATATGAGCTGCAATACATAAGAGAATCTGGATAGACTTAAGCATGGCTACTGGCGAAAAGGTCTCCTCATAATCAATACCCTCTTTTTGAGTATACCCCTTCGCAACAAGCCTCGGTTTGAAGGTCTCAACCTTCCCGTCTATTCCTCTCTTTCTTTTGTAGATCCACTTGCATCCAATGGTTTTTACACCATCGGGTGGTTCTACTAGCTCCCAGACCTGATTTGAATCCATAGATTCAATCTTAGCATTAATTGCACTTTGCCAAGATACTGCATCTTTATCTTGGATTGCCTCGTCATATGTCCAGGGATCAGGTTCATGTTCGCCAGGGATCAAATCAGAAGATTCTCCCAAGAACATGAATCTATCAAGCTGTCTAACAACCCTCCCACTACGATGAGGTATCACCTGTGTATCCTCTGTGTCACGCGGTGCAGTGACTTGTGGTATATCCTCTTGTACCGATGGTACTGAAGAAGTGACTTCCCCTTTTAATTCCTCCAGAACAATTTTACTCTTGGGCTTGTGGCCCATCACATAGTCTTCCTCTAGAAATCTGGCATTCATGTTAATGATCACCCTCTGATCTCTAGGACTATAAAACAAACCACCCTTCGTTCCTCTAGGATAGCCAACGAACATGCGTCCTTCTCTACGAGGTTCCAACTTACCAGCATCTGCCTTCAGCACATGTGTTGGACTCCCCCAAATCTGAATATGTCTTAGACTAGGCTTTCGCCTAGTCCACAATTCTATGGGAGTAGAAGGCACTGATTTAGATGAAACCAAGTTCAGAATGTACACCGCCGTATCTAGAGCATATCCCCAGAACGAATCTGGTAACTCAGAATAACTCATCATCGATCTAACCATCTCTATAAGAGTCATATTCCTTCACTCTGCTACACCATTCTGTTGGGGTGTGCCAGGTGCAGACAATTGGGATTGAATCCCAGCCTCTGATAAGTAATTCCTAAACTCTCCCAAGAGGTACTCACCACCATGATCATATCGTAGTGTCTTGATATTTTTACCTTGACGTTTCTCCACATCAGCCTTGAATTCTTTGAACTTGTCAAAGCATTCAGACTTGTGGTGCATCAAGTAAATGTATCCATATCTCGAATAATCATCTATAAAAGAGACGAAATACTCAAAACCACCTCTAGCCTAGATAGACATAGGACCACACAAATCAGAATGAACAAATTCTAACACATCTTTGGCTCTATACTCCTTGGCCTTAAAAGGCCTCTTGGTCATTTTACCCTCCAAGCAGGATTTGCAGGTTTGGAAATCTTCCACCACTAATGAGCCTAGAGGTCCATCAGCTATCAACCTTTGAATTCTACTTAGGTTAATATGACCAAGCCTAAGATGCCAAAGATATGTTTGGTTCATCTTTGAAGGTTATTTTCTCTTATTGGAATTAGAAGATGAGTTATTAACTTCAATTTGCATCGTGGGATCTTTTGGTTCAAGTGTGTACAAATTTCCTATCAATGCACCTGAACAGATAATGTCCCTATTCCTTTTTATAACAACTCTGTCATTAAAAGAAATAGAATATCCATCCATAAACAATTTAGAAACCGAAATTAAATTCTTTCTAAATAAATGTACATAAAGGCAATTCTTAAGAACCAAAACTTTATTTTTCTCAAAAGATAAATGAACGTCTCCCACTGCAACAGCCGCCACCTTCATGGCATCGCCCAAGTACACGGTAATCTCCCCTTCAACTAGTCGTCTGGTTTCCTGGAACCCCTGCAAAGTATTGCAAACATGATCAGTGGCTCCCGTATCTACACACCAGGTGCCGGTAGATAACACTGCTAAATATGTTTCAACGACTAGACCAAAAGATATACCTTTGTTCTGCTTGCGATTGGGGCAGTCCTTCTTCCAATGTCCAGTCTGCTTACATGTGAAGCACTTGCCTTTCAGCTTCTTCACTCCTCCCTGAGTTCCTCCCACCGCCTTCGCCCCAGTTTGTTTCTTCTTCTTCTTACCTTTCGTCTTAGAAGAAGAAACCTTTTGGGTGACCATGGCATGCGCCTGAGCACTCTGACGAAATAGCCCCTCTACCGCCTGTAGTTCTGTCAGAAGCTCTGCCAACGAATACAACCTCTTGTTCATGCTGCAGTTCAGGCGAAACTGCTCAAAACTCTTAGGTAGAGACTAGAGAATGATATCGACCTGGGTTTCCCCATCGATCTCAGCTCCGAGGACTTCCAACTCATTCAAATGAACCATCATCTTGAGAACATGATCCCTCACGGGTGTTCCCTCGATCATGGTGGTCGTCATCAAGTTTCTCATGGCTTCCTACCTAGTAGCCCAATTCTGGTGTTCGAAAAGCTCTTTGAGATTGAGCATCATGTCATAAGCAGTGGGCATGGCTTGATGTTGATGTTGCAGTACATTTTGTTGGTGTAGGGGCACTAGATAATCGAACCTGTGTTTTGATTATGGCAAAGACACAAAGTTAAGTTTACTCGTTATCTCACGAGCTATCGAGTGTGCAGAAAAGTATTAATGCTGGAGCTGAAGGCTAGCGACACCCGGAGGAAGCCGCGGTGGTCGGGCGACACTCGAGTGACTTCGGAGGGAGCCGAAGGAATCGAGTGGAAGGCCGGAAGCGAGAGCTACTATCGAGGTAAGCTCGTGTGAGTGAGAGATTGTAAGGTCGTGTCCTCTTTACGAGGACGATGAGTAGCGGCGATCGACTAAGACTTCTGTGGAAGGTCTAGGTCGAGATCGGACGGTTAGAAACCGTCGTATTTATCATTTTCGAGCTAACCTCTTATTGCGAAGTGGCCGTGGCGGTCATTGCTGGACATGGAGCGATCGTGATGCCCATCGATCGGTGATGGGAGGCATCGATCGGTGATGGCGACGATTCGACTTTTGTGCTAGGTCAAATTTGGACAACTTCATGATCCGTTCCGAAAAAAGAGGAGACAAATTCAGAGGCCAAATTCTATAAAAGGAGGGGAGGATTCCATCTCCAAAACACATCAAGTTTATTCATCAAGTGCTCCTACAACGCCAACGCTCCAACGCCGTCATAACGCCGACGCGACGACAAGTTCAAATCTACTTCATCGGCAGCAGTAGCAAGTAAATATTTTTATTGTACTCTTTATTTTAATCGTAATGAGGTGAGGTAGGCATGTTGCCTCATCCTCGTACATTCGGTTTTTGTGATCGTTGTCTCCTACCTCCAACGAGGAGGAGACGTTATAGTGTTTTGCCCTCCGTACGCGGTCTAGGACCGATAGGGCCTTGGAGTAGCAACCGCTGGGTTGTGAACCAAGTAAAAATAAATGTGTCTATTTATTTTCCGTTGCTCTTACTTTGCGTATCGAACGAACGAAAAAGAAAAGATTTACGCTCGCTATTCACCCCCCCCCCCTCTAGCGACGCTTCTCGATCCAACAATTAGTATCAGAGCGAGGGCGCTAAGATTTGGTGAAACCACCGATCTAGCACGTTTTGGTTTTCTGTTCGTATTTTTCGATTCGTATTTTTTTTAGGTCTTTTTCCTCCCGCACTACTAATCCAAGACGAAGTCTTGGTACGTTTCTTTTGGTTGTGTGCTTGCAAGTTTTCTCTCTTGGAGTAGCCGACGGTAAAATGACCATAACTTTTCGCACAAGTGGACTTACATAACGATCTACCTACCAAATCGAAGCTCTCTGAGAGATATACATTTTTTATGAGGGTTTACCCTCATAACAAGCCATTTCCAGCCCCAAAATCCATCGTCTAGTACCCTTTCGGGGACATCGAAGGTTGTAAGTTGTTAGTTTTTGTTAGTTTCTTACTTTTCTCATTTAATTCTGTTTATTTCCTATTTATTTCCTGCATTACTAATCCAAGACGAAGTCTTGGAATTCCCTTTGGTTTTTATTTGTGTTTTGAAAGATACTTAATGGCTCACATTGAGGGGTATAGCACCACCCGACCTCCGTTCTTTAACGGAGATGATTTCCGTTATTGGAAAGGTCGGATGGAGTGTTTCTTGAAAACACAAGTCGAGACTTGGATAATAATCCAAACCAGCTTTGCTTTACCCACCAATGATCAAGGAGAGCCCTTGGATTTCAACAAGTGGACAAATGCAACCAAGAGGCAAATCGAAGCCGATGCAAGAGCAACCCAAATATTGCAATGCGGTTTGTCCAAGGAGGAACTCAACCGCATCGGACCATTCATTAGCGCCAAGGACCTATGGAATAAATTAATCGAGCTACATGAAGGAACGTCCGATGCTAAGGTATGTAAACGTGACCTTCTTTTTAATAAGTTGTATAACCTTAAGATGCAGGAACACGAGACAGCGACGCAACTACACGCCCGCGTCCAAGACATTGTCAACGGCCTGCACACCATCGGACACAAAGTCAAAAACCGTGACCTACTAAGGTACGTTCTTAATTCATTTCCTAGGTCTACCTTGTGGGCATCCATGGTCGATGCCTACAAGGTCTCTAAGGACCTTTCGAAGCTTAGGTTAGACAAATTATTTTCCGAGTTTGAACTTCACAAGCAAACTAACGTGGTCCGGGCCAAGAGAGGTATTGCTCTACTTGCAGGACAAAGAAGCAAGCCACCTACTAGGCAAGTAGATGAACTCGAACCCGAAGACGAATCGGAGTCCGAATCGGAAAAGGTGGAAGCAATAGTGAACGTAGTGCGGAAGATCGTTCGGAGGGAAAGGAGGCTACTAAAGAATCAAAAGAAGGCACAATTCAAATCAAATCGAAAGAAGGCTTTTCATGCAACATGGGACAACGAAGAAGGCGGCGGCATAGCATGCATGGCAAGACCCGAAGAGTCCGAGTCAGAGTCCGAATCCGAATCCAATTACAACACCGACTCCGAACTCGAAGACTACTTCGAGAAGCAACTCAATGCCGGACCAAAAGAGAAAATTAAGGTTAGCCGCTCACTAATTCATACGCTTTACAATACAATTAAAATGCTTAATAGGAAATTAACTAAGTCCGAGTCTAGGGTTGAGTCGTTACTTGAGGAGGTTGAAACCCTCAAGCAAGAGGCTACTCTAACCCCTTCAACTAGTCAAGTTCAAGAGGGAAACTCAACTCAAATTGAAAAACTTGAGGAGGAGAATTCTCTCTTGAAAGACCAAGTTCAAGAGGTTGAGGCTAGGTTGGAAAGGTTCACGTTGGGATCTAAGAACCTTAATCGACTACTTGGAACCCAAAGAGCCGTGTACAACAAAGCCAGACTCGGATTTAGGTCAACGACTACGAATAGGTCATATATGTCTATCGTAAATCATAGTCATCAAAGAGTCCAAGCATGGGTCTCAAAGGTTTTATTGAACTCACATATAAGGACTAATAAGTATTGGATTCCTCAGGATCAAGTTCATTATTTGAATAGACCATATTGGTTCAATGGTCCAGGGGGAGCTAACACTAAAATAGTATACCCGATTACTTAGCAAAATCATTGAATATTTTACTTTAATTTTTAGAATGGCTAGATAGGGAAAATAGTTAGTCAACTCTTGACAACATAGTATCAGGACGCGGCGAGATGATAGTATGTTAGGGAAACAAAGTCTCGTGTATTCGAGCTAGATAAGGCGTATCTAGCTTGGTGCACTTGACCGAGTGGAACTAGCTGAAGCTACCTCGTCGTATCCTAAACTAGTTAGACCAGGAAGTAACCCTAGGATACCTCGCCGTATCCTAAACTAGTTAGATGCATGCATATACCATATTGTCTTTAAACCCCTATTTTATATAACAAACTTCATTTTTACATAACAAACCCCAACATTTGTTTTGATTTATGGCAAAAGGGGGAGAAGAGCGAAAGTTAAGGGGGAGTAACACAAAATTTATTTAATTTTGAACTAAAGTATCTCTTTCAAAACTCACCAAGGGTTAAGGGGGAGTTTTGGTTAAGGGGGAGTTTTTGAAAATGACATTCATCATTTACTATACTTGTTTTATGCTTTAATTTCCCTTAACTTTGTGTTGGTTTGCCATAGATCAAAAAGGGGGAGATTGTTGGTGCAGGGGCACTAGATAATCGAACCTGTGTTTTGATTATGGCAAAGACACAAAGTTAAGTTTACATCGTTATCTCATGAGCTATCGAGTGTGCAGAAAAGTATTAATGCTGGAGCTGAAGGCTAGCGACACCCGGAGGAAGCCGCGGTGGTTGGGCGACACTCGAGTGACTTCGGAGGGAGCCGAAGGAATCGAGTGGAAGGCCGGAAGCGAGAGCTACTATCGAGGTAAGCTTGTGTGAGTGAGAGATTGTAAGGTCATGTCCTCTTTACGAGGACAACCGTAGGCGGCGATTCGACTAAGACTTCCTGTGGAAGGTCTAGGTCGAGATCGGACGGTTAGAAACCGTCGTATTTATCATTTTCCGAGCTAACCTCTTATTGCAGGGAAGTGGCCAAGCTGGCAGTCGACTGTTGGACATGGAGCAGTCGACTGATGCCCATCAGTCGACTGATGGGAGGCATCAGTCGACTGATGGCGACGATTCAGCTTTTGCGCTAGGTCAAAACGGATAACGTTTGACGCGGCCACTTCGCGATAAAATTTGGACAACTTCATGATCCGTTCCGAAAAAAGAGGAGAAAAATTCAGAGGCCAAATTCTATAAAAGGTGGGGAGGATTCCATCTCCAAAACACATCAAGTTTATTCATCAAGTGCTCCTACAACGCCAACGCTCCAACGTCGTCATAACGTCGATGCGACGACAAGTTCAAATCTCCTTCGTCGGCAGCAGTAGCAAGTAATTATTTTTATTGTACTCTTTATTTTAATCGTAACGAGGTGAGGTAGGCTTGTTGCCTCATCCTCATACATTCAGTTTTTGTGATCGTTGTCTCCTACCTCCAACGAGGAGGAGACGTTATAGTGTTTTGCCCTCCGTATGCGGTCTAGGACCGATAGGGCCTTGGAGTAGCAACCGCTAGGTTGTTAACCAAGTAAAAATAAATGTGTCTATTTATTTTCCGCTGCTCTTACTTTGTGTATCGAACGAACGAAAAAGAAAAGATTTACGCTCGCTATTCACCCCCCCCCTCTAGCGACGCTTCTCGATCCAACACATTTGACATAGATACCAAAATGTAACACCGCACCATCTCATCGGCCTTTATCTACTTCTTATAACTCTCTTTCTCCTTTTCCCCAGAATCATCTGCAGGCTTAGGAGGGCACTCTTCGAGGAGTACATATTTGTATTCCTCAGCAGTCAAGACAATGTCAAGATTCCTCTTCCAATCAACATAGTTGGGTCCAGTAAGTTTATTCTCTTTCAGTTTCACAGCAAGCGGGTTGAAAGTCATTTTGAAAGAAAACCTAAGAATCACATAGATCAAAACATTAGATTTCAAAAAATTATTGATTCCTCAAACAATAAAATTTTAAAATCAACCAACACCTCAAAACACCGATAATATCATATGCCACGATAGTGTGGACATATACGAATTCTACATTTGTAAGAGGAGATTTTACCCATTAATTTTACTATCTTGTCAACCTAATTTTTTTACAAGTAAAATTAATAGTTGGTTCCTCTTTGGCCCTACAAATAAAAGCAGTGACTCCGATGGAGAGGATACTTATATTTGTATCTAAGTGTTCACCATTACTCGGTACCAAGGTAATTATCTCGGGTTATGTGCCTTCCGATGGGGAAGTATACACGCTCCTTAATAATTCCCTATAACCATATTTGACCTTGTGATCCAAAAACAAACTCATCCTATGGGGAGGAAGGCACTCAGAGCCGACGCACAAGTTTATTTGCATCACTTGTCAAATCGTAATGGAGGTCGTGGGAATTTATAAAAAATTTTCTCTCCCACTTAGTAATTTGAAATTGAGGAATTTTCTAGCCTATGACATGCATATCAAACAATAAGCAATAAATATGAAAAATAAAAATTTTCCAACTATTATGGCTTTTGTCTTCCATATGTCTCCCGTCGCATCGCCTTCTCGTCCGCTCCTCCTACGCCATGTACGAGCCATCCAGAGATCCGAGCTGAGACTAAAAACTATTTTAATTTACATCCATCGATCCTATACTCTACGAGGGAGTGTACATGAAATCTAGGTCGAAAGTAAACTAAAATAAAAAGAGTGGCTAAACAATGTCGTATCTAATTTACAAAAAATTAAATACTAGCCTCGTAAACCCCAAGGATTCAACAAAATATACTATTATACACATACAATCACATACACACATATGGCCATAATAGTCGGATCTTATGCCTGCAACCAAAGAGTTAACCTACGCATATCCTACTATTATCCGGCACATATAATATATGAAAAATGCATAAGAGTAACCGAATCTTAAACACACAAAATCGAAAATCGTAGCTCTGATACCAATTGATGGGAGGGGAAACTTCGCTTTCCCTTTCAACTTAGTCGCTTGTTCATGGCGATCCCTTCTATGTCCTCGGATAAAAAATATTTATCCTTGACAAGAGGGATTGCCCAAGCAACCTTGTCATCGTCGTGCTATTCATTTAGAGTAGTCACTTGAATAAACTTGTTGTTCAAGTGACCAACCTCTATTCCACGAATAGTCGCGGAATAAACGATGTACGGATCACCAGCTTTTGTGTTTATGTTCGGGGTCCAAGTATATTTAGCCACAAAATAGAATATATATCATGTATATAATTGAAAAAAAATATAAATATGTAACAAATGAAAATAGAGAATCGATATACCTCTCGATCTTCTATTGTATGACCTTCCACCTTTCAGACGTCATGTGGGTGACGATCTGCCAAAAGTTGAAGCTCCTAGATCACCAATCTTCCTTCCTTGCTCATTCCGAGCAAGAGGAAGAAAAGAAACAAGACTTTTCTATTAGGGCAATCTCTTGCCATGATAAGATTTTGATGTGTGTGGCAAAGGGTTTAAGTTAGATTGCTATTATGATTTGATATGTGCATTGGAGTCTTGCAGGGCTTAGTAATTCGCACATGGAGCCTTGGCGAGTTTCACCTCTCATGACTCGGTCCTTGAGTAGGTGAAGGATGGCTTTGCAGAAGTCGTGCGCTTAGAGCATCCGAGGGACCGCCGGACGAGGATCTTGGAGTGAAGCCGAAGAAAGTAGACTTCAGGGCGAGACGCGAAGGATGGCACTGCAGAGTCGTGCGCTTGGTGCATCCGAGGGACGTGGTCGGACAAAGATAACTTCAAAGGCGAGGGACTCCGAGGGATGAGAGTGAGCAAATGTAACCCGGTAAAGGGTAGCGCTCTTAGGTGAAACTTGCCATTTGGCTAAGTGTCGGATGGGATTTCCCGACATCAATTGACTACCATGGTATGGTAGTCGACTACTCTAAGTCGACGGTGACTCGACTAGTATTCGAGTCTGGTTCAAGTGTTATTGCTGACCGCCATGGATTGGCGATCGAGAGACCACCGATCGGTGATGAAGGCATCACCGATGTCGCAAGTATTTCGGGCACAGAATGGAGTCGAACTCATAGAGCACTCGACTGATCGAGCATCAGTCGACTGATGGCAATATCAGTCGACTGATGTCGGTACTGTTGGATGAAATCTAACGTGGAAAGCAGCCGTTATCAGGCAACGGCTACAGGATCAGTCGACTGCTCCTGTGTCAACAGGAAGAAACCCTCTTCCTCTATAAAGAGGAAGGGTATGGGGCTTTGGGGACCTAATGTTCATGCTCTAATATTCTCTCAAAGTGCCCTAAAGAATTCCCACTCTTCTTACTTGCTATTATTCCATTCTATTGTAAGAAGAGGTATTGTAAAGAGGTTACCTCCACCTAGCTTGGTCCAAAGGAGAGATCTAGTGGATTTGGTTGCGGAGTGATTCACCGGGGATGAATCGGGATCGTGGATTAGCGGCGTAGCCATGAACCACGTTACATTTCGCTGTTAGCATTATTTGTGTTCTTATTTCTATTTTTCTTGTCTTGTTTTGTTTTTTCGCTTGCGCTAATCTCTTGTAGACGAGTAAAATCCACCACCAAACGGAAGAGGGCTATTCATCCCCCTCTAGCCGGCCGATCGATCCCCTACAAGTGGTATCAGAGCCAAGGAAAGCTTGTCGAGGACTAACCGCCACAACAAGCACATTCAAGAATGGCCGGCTCTAATATTCATCCGCCAAAGTTCGAGGGGGAATTCTCTTGGTGGAAAAAAAGAATGAAGGTATTCTTTGAAACTGATTTTGAAATTTTATTAATTATGGAAAATAGTTTCGAGATGCCTAGGAATGAAAAAGGGGAGCTATTGGAGAAATCAAGATGGAGTAAAAGACAAAGAGAGGAGTACTTGGCGAATTCAAAGGCCAAGCACCACCTCTACAATGTACTCCTCCAACAAGAAGTTAACCAGATTGGGGAATGCTCTAGTGTGAAGGAGATGTGGGAGAAGCTAGTAGAGCTTCATGAAGGTACCTCGGAGGCAAAGCTTGCAAGAAGAGACCTCCTCCGCTCCCAACTATCAAATATCAAGCTTGAAAAGGGAGAAAAGGTAACCTCCTTACATTCTAGATTCAAAGAAATTTTAATTGGGCTAACGAGTGTAGGAGAAAGACTTTTGAACCGGGATATGCTTATGAAACCAATCGACGCTTTTCCCCGGTCAACGAAATGGAGCTCAATAGTGGACTCCTTCTACATGTCCAAGAATTTAGAAGTGAGCACTTTGGAGGAGTTTTTCTCAACCATGGAGCTCCACGAAACAATACTTGAAGGAATAATAGAAGAGCCAAGATTCCAACCTTCAAGAGAAGTAGCACTTTTGGCCAACAAGGGGAAGAAGAAGATGGAGATCCCCTCCTCCTCCGATGAAGCATCTTCCTCCTCCTCCTCCATGGATAGCACGGAAGAAGCCTATATGGTAAGGAGGGTAAGGCATGAATTAAAAGGTTTTAGATTTAATAAATCTAATGATAGGAGTAGAAGACCAAGGGGGAAGATTATTTGCTACAATTGCCAAGGAGAGGGACACATAAGGGATAATTGTCCCCTCTTGAACAAAAGCAAGGAGGAGAAGAGAAAGAAGGAAGAAAAGAAGAAGAAAAAGGGGAGCAAGAGGAAAGAAGAAGAGAAGAAAGCCAAAGAAAAGGGAAAGACAAAGGCACTAAAGGCAAGGACTTGGGATGACCCCTCCTCATCATCTTCGTCATCATCGGAAGAGGAGAATGCCTTTGTCACCAACTTAGCATTGATGGCCTTTGACGACCTAGATTGCTCCTCCTCCGAAAATGAAGAAGCAAGCTCAAGTGAGGAGAGCTCAAGTGAAGGGGGAGCCTCCTCTACAACCTCATCATCGGAAGAGGATTTGGTAAGTGAGGTAACGAATCTACCCCCTAAGCAAATAATGTCCATGATTTCTAGCCTCACTAAGGATTTATTTAGGGCAAAGAAGAAAAATAAATGCATGCTAGATCAAATTAAGGACTTAGAAGAAAAATTAGAAAAAGCATGCTTAAATGATAATGATAATGATGCATGCTCACATGATAACTATATGCCTTTGGATGTTAATTATGCATGCATAGAAGAAAATAGGGCTCTAAGGGAAAAGGTAGATCACTTGACCAAAGCCCTAGAAAAGTTCACAATAGGCTCCAACACCCTTAACATGATAATTGGGAGCCAAAGAGCTAGTTTCAACAAGAAAGGCCTAGGATATAAAGAAAATAAAAATGAAAATGCCTATAAATGCTTAATAGCTAGGGGTAAAGATAAAAAGAAGGTAATAGCTAGAAAATGGATCCCTAAAGAATTTTTAGTGAACCCCATAGGCAAGAATTTATATTGGGTTCCTAAATCCATCCTAAAGGGTTAGGAAAACCCTAGGATAGTCAACCATATGCAATTTACCTATATCATATGTTGGTTGACTTAGGATGTCGGGACAACATTTTTGAAATAGTGTTAGGTGATGATAATGCACCTATAAATAGATAAATCATGCTTTAGGTGATATTTGCCTTATTATCATAATGTAATACCTAATGCATGATCACAATTTGATGAATACATTTGTTTCATGGTCATAATGTGAAATTAATTCATATATATCTTTATGATCATGTGGGATGTTAGGATGATACTTAACCTTGATAGAATTGCATGAAAATATTGGTTAAGTATATACAAATACCTTTAGGATGCATCTCACACTCACTATAGGCTACCTTGATTGAAAACTTAGCATGAGTGAGATGTTAGGATGATACAAATGTCCACTAGTGCCTATCGCATTTAGATGGTCATTTAAGGTATCAAAATAGCAATAATAGACCAATCATGGGGAAGGCTTATGTTTAATTCATAGACATATTGCCCAAAGATCATGATTGGATATTTAATATGATTTCAAAACAATTTCTTATTTTAAAATCTGTGTATTCATGTTTTGAAACAATTTAAAGCAAAACTAGGTGTTAAAATGGATACAAACATGATCAAAAATCGAGTGGTTTTTAAAGCTTTTGGATTTTTGGCAAATGCTTAAAAATATAATGATTTTTCATGGAAAACTATTTTTCATTGAAAAATATACTTACAAGAAATGTGTTCCCCAAACTTCATGATTTTTCGAATTTTATAGAATTTTTTATGTATTTCTGAAATTCACCCCGAAAAATCAAAAATCCTGAAATCCATGTGCCAGTCGAGTGGTAGTCTGAACCAGTCGACTGGTAGCCTGATAACATGCCCAGTAATTTCTTTTATCCACTTTTAAGGCATGTTTTAGTCTTGTGTTTTTCTGTAAACTTGATGTCATGCTATATAAACTTTGTTAATTATTTTTTATGGTGTCAAAGGGGGAGAAATGTATATGTTTAAGTAAGGGGGAATATATATTTAGGGGGAGTTTCATGTATTAAGGGGGAGAGTTGCTAATCATGTTATTCACATGCTTTCTTTCCTTAATAGTGTATCATATATTTTACCTAACTTAAACGGATTACCACACATCAAAAAGGGGGAGATTGTTAGGGCAATCTCTTGCCATGATAAGGTTTTGATGTGTGTGGCAAAGGGTTTAAGTTAGATTGCTATTATGATTTGATATGTGTGTTGGAGTCTTGCAGGGCTTAGTAATTCTCACATGGAGCCTGGTGAGTTTCACCTCTCATGACTCGGTCCTTGAGTCGGTGAAGGATGGCTTTGCAAAAGTCGTGCGCTTGGAGCATCCGAGGGACCGCCGGACGAGGAGCTTGGAGTGAAGCCGAAGGAAGTAGACTTCAGGGCGAGATGCGAAGGATGGCGCTGCAGAGCCGTGCTCTTGGCGCATCCGAGGGACGTGGTCGGACGAAGATAACTTCAAAGGCGAGGGACTCCGAGGGATGAGAGTGAGCGAATGTAACCCGGGAAAGGGGTAGCGCTCTTAAGTGAAACTTGGGCATTTGGCTAAGTGTCGAATGGGATTTCCCGACATCATTTGACTACCATGGTATGGTAGTCGACTACTCTAAGTCGACGGTGACTCGACTAGTGTTCGAGTCTGGTTCAAGTGCCAACAGTCAACTGCCATGGATTGGCAGTCGACTGAGAGACCACCAGTAGACTGATGAAGGCATCAGTTGACTGGTCGCAAGTGTTTCGGGCACAGAATGGAGTCAAACTTGCAGAGCACTCGACTGATCGAGCATCAGTCGACTGATGGCAATATCAGTCGACTGATGTCGGTACGGTTGGATGAAATCCAACGTGGAAAGCAGTCGTTATCGGGCAACAGCTACAGGACCAGTCGACTGATAGGGACATCAGTCGACTGCTCCTGTGTCAACGGGAAGAAACCCTCTTCCTCTATAAAGAGGAAGGGTATAGGGCTTTGGGGACCTAATGTTCATGCTCTAATCTTCTCCCAAAGTGCCCTAAAGAATTCCAACTCTTCTTACTTGCTATTATTCCATTCTATTGTAAGAAGAGGGATTGTAAAGAGGTTACCTCCACCTAGCTTGGTGCAAAGGAGAGATCTAGTGGATTTGGTTGCGGAGTGATTCACTGGGGATGAATCAAGATCGTGGATTAGCGGCGTAGCCGTGAACCACGTTACATTTCGGTGTTAGCATTGTTTGTGTTCTTATTTCTATTTTGCTTGTCTTGTTTTGTTTTTCCGCTTGTGCTAATCTCTTTGTAGACGAGCAAAATCCACCACCAAACGGAAGAGGGCTATTCACCCCCCTTTAGCCGGTCGATCGATCCCCTACATTTTCTCCTTCCTTTAGCCAACCAACAAGCAACAAGGAAGTTACTTGCCGCCGGCCAACATGGGGAAGGAGATAGAAAGGTTGTCGGCCAAGAGCTTCAAGGGAGGACCCTAAGCCTTGGTTCCATCGGCCATGGAGAAGAGGAGAGCTAGGTTTTTACGTCGGCCAAGAGGGGAGAGGGGTTGTATGGATGTCGGCCACCAATGGAGAAGAAGAAGAGAAGGAAAGTATTTCCTTATTTGGTGTCGCCAAGCTCCAAACCCTAGCTCCTTTCTCTTGCCGCCAACACCTAACACCCTTTCTTCCCTTGATTGATCTCCACGCCAACCCTAAAGGCTCCTTTTATAGAGTTTAGGGATAAGCCTTGTTTTAATCTCCACCATTGGTTCTAGGGATTTAATCTCAATCGTCGGATCTAGAGATTTAATCCCAACCGTCGGATCAAGAGATTTAATCTCTACCTTTGGATCTAGAGTTTTGTTTCTATCCTTTGTATCTAGGCTTCATGAGGTATTAATATCCTACAATAGGGACCATAAGGAGGAGTTGGATCTTAGCCACCCAATGGATCAAGCCCACATAAAGTCCGATCCATTAATGATAATCCAATCCACTAAAGGATTATCATTGATCTACCTCACCAACCCCCATAATTTAATATGGGATCCATATATTATATGTACATTTTCTCCCCATGTTTAAGATCTCGAATGTCCGTCGATTAATTAATTTATTGACCATTAATTAATCAACATCTAACTCCATGAGTAGTACCACTCAACCTTTTCATCATGTCGAACCAAGTCCAGCTGCAGGGTTTACATGATGAACCTTATGAGCTCCTCAAGGGGACATCATCATCCTAATATATAGGACACGGTTTCCTCCTATAATCAGCAGCACACCATATAAATAATATCATTTCCCAACTTACCGATCCTATCGATTTAATCTATAAATCTCGCCCATTGGTAAATCAAGGAAATGAACACTAAGTATATGTGCCCGTTATTATATCGGGATTAAGAGCATGTACAAAATAATATCTGAGGTCCGATTTGATTATGTAGTCAGCAATAAATCGAATCACCTCTAAGTCGGTCCTGCTCAATACACACAAAGTGTACTAGTGTGATTCTATGGTCAAGACAAACCAATACCAAATCACACTACAACCATACGAATGGTTTGTCCAAAGCCATCTCGGTTGTGAGCCTATACTTATACTTTACAAGGAGCCGATAACATGATCTCCCGTGTGACACCACACACCATATTATCTACAATGTAATGTATTAGACAATATGCATAACCATAAAAATGTGCAAACAATGATCATGCGATTTTTATTTCAAAATAAAGATGTTCATACAAAAGATAGACTTTTCAGTATACATCCCAACAAGAAGATCGTAGATTCGGGCCATAACCGTGTCACGTTTATATGTTGATATATATTTTGTGTAAGTGATGCTTGTGATGCTTGTTTATGTGATGCATGTGATGCTTATATATGTGAAGCATGCGTAGTAAGTTGTCACACAATTAGGTCACTTATCATATGCTTACCAAAGTTTAATACTTACTATTACCTTGTTCAATCATAGCATATTTGCCAAAGCAAAGTGACTCGATTTACCTTGGTAAAGTATGACAGGACAATCGTTATGTCTGCCTATTAAACTTTGGGTTTGACTTAACTAAGCTCTCTCAATTGATTGATGAGCTTAGAGGCATAGCTCATACGAGACATCTACCTATATTATACAAATATTGGGCGGTTAGCCAAAGCTAACTCTAGATGAGTGGTAATTTAGAAGGATATCTCATACAATGGGCACAATGAACAAATGTTGTTCATAATATACAAGAGTTACTTTAGATGTAATTGGTACAAGTTACCTACCTAACTTATACATGTTGGGTTTTTGGCACCACGGCGTGTGTGTGTTCGATCACGTTTCGTAAACATGAGCACAGCGGAAGCAATAAAAATAATAAATCTACATTTATTCCAACACACACATCACACACATGCATATTACAACAAGTGTAGACATAACCGTAAATTTAAATTTGCAATAAAAGGAAATTTAACTACGTTATACCTTTCGTATGACGTGTAGCGGGAACGGCATCAACCGGAACGATCCTCGCTAGAATCGTCTCTATCCGTATCCACGCCGAGTTCCTCGGGATGACTTCGCTAAGCCACGAGCTTCGTCTTCGTACGGGTTACTAGCCTCGTGTTGAAGACGACGTGATCGAGAGATGATCACGATCCGAATCCAAATTCGGATCCTAATACGAGTCCTCAAAACTCGCTTCTCCGGAGAGGTATTCGTCAACCAATTGACGAATCCTTCGTCCTCCACCTCAGAGGATTACCGGAGATCGAATCCCCGGTAAGTTAGCCGCTGTCGGAGCTCTAATCATCGTCCAAACGATGCTCTGACGAGAGGAGAACAAGCTGTCCAGAAAACTGGACAGCTTTGGTGGAGGAGTAGGCGCCGGCCAAAACAAGGAAGCCAAGTGCTCACCTTTTCACCGAAGCCTAGGAAGATCACCGGAGGGTCGCCGGAGGATCACCGGCTGAAGCTTGGATGCCGCGGACTTGGGACTTGACGGCACAAAAGCTGGGCGGCGGCACAAGGGGGTTGGGCGCCGAAATCTCCAAGGATGAGGTGGGCGGCAACCTTAGGGCAAGGGTTTTGGATTAGGGCTTAATTATCCCTTAAGCCCTCTTTTATAGAGAACTACTTCTCTTAATGGTTATTGGATCATAACCATTAGTCCCGTTAACCCGCTTCATTAAGATAAGTTAAAATAAACCAAACCATGATGGTTTATTTTAAGTTAAAACGAACCGAACCAACTTTTGGTTCATTCGTTTAAAATAAACCAAACCCTTTGGTTTATTCTCCTCCATTGGATTAGAACCAAACCATTGTGGTTCATCCATTACGTCTTCATAAGACTCGGCCCATCCACGCTTCCATTGCGACTGAAACGATTTCATGCTCGCTTTATGTTTGGTCCAACCAAACCTAGTTTCTCTCGGTCTGAGAATCCCATTCTCAAGCTCGCTTTAAATCCTTCGGATTACGCCAAGCAGCGTGTGACCAAATAGGTTCTCGGTTTATGTTGGCCGCCTATAATTAACCATTAATTATAGAACGATCATGAGTGGCACCTAGTAGTACATCATGATCCCCAATTAACAAAAGATCAACATTGATCCGTAACTATTTCTCAAACCCTTCAAAGAGCTCGAATGATTCGTGCCCCATTCCCTTCACTCATCTTATACCCACTTGGTTCAGGACATGGTCTATAGTGTCAGTCCCCACTAGGCTGACTACGTCACACCTAGCCCAAGTATCATGTCCTCGTCCTCCGGATTCTAGTTACTCCACATGTATCGAAGAGTACCTTACTCTAAACATGTAATGCTTTGGCCAAAGACTTTAGTAACAATCCGACGAGAGGCCATGGGTATACATCTCCTCGCAAGGAGTGGTGAATCTTTATAGGCTATTCAAACACCTTCGATCACTGACTTATACCCAATCATCCCGGTCCACATCTCCTTAGAGATGTTTGCTTAAGATGTCAAAGCATAAGTCTCCATGATCAAGATGACTTGAATACCGCAAGTCAAAGGAACATCGCACTTAAGCCACAAGAAGAACTTCATTGACATATCTATATATGCAGAGAACCATATAAGTCTTACTACCGTCACTCCAATGAACTAGTTACCATAACTAGCATCCACGATTAACTCCGACATCACAATGTCTCCACCAAGGAGAATCACCGCTTGGATACACCAAGGAGTATACTGTAAACTCTACATGTAATTGATGGTGTCCAAATCCATCAATTCATCGACTAGGGATAATTCCGGTACATCACAATTACACATGTAGAGATACTCACTAGTTGTGATCCAATCACAAATTCTCTCATGTTGTGAACGTATCGTGGACATTCAGTAAATGAGTTTAAGATCCAATCAAATACATAAAACATGTATACTCAAATAGTGAATCTTCATTTATCATATAAATGGTTCATACATAAGGTGATTGCCTTAGGACATCTCTCATATATATTACTAACAGACTCCCACTTGGCCTAATGCCAATCGCTACGATATCCAATACCATAAGCTCTAACATGACCCTCAAACTTACTTTGAGGTAATGCTTTAGTCAAAGGATCCGCTAAGCTCCTTTTAGTGGGAATTTTCTCGATTTGTATTTCGTTCCTACTGATGATCTCTCTGATAAGATGATAGCGGCGAAGCACATGTTTGGATCATTGATGAGACCACATCAAGTTCATAGATGAACTTCTTGATCCAAACCACTTCCTTTGTCGCCTTCCAAAGTCGCAACGATTCTCGCCTCGTGGCGTAATCCGCTATAGTGTCAAGCTTGGAACCTTTCCAACTTATTGCGCCCATTCTAGGTGAATACATACCTGCATCGAGACATGGAATCATCCTTGTTCCGTCGAAGCCGCATCCGTGATACCCACGTATCACCATGTACCCTTCTCCATATATTAGGAACACATCCTTAGTTCTTCTCAAGTACTTAAGGATCGCCTTAATACCGCCAATGATCCATTCCTCGATCGGATCGTATCCGCCGTGACACTCGTGAGCATACGATACATCGGGCCTCGTACATAACATAGCATACATGATAGATCCTATCATGGATGCATAGGAATCTTACTCATGCAAATCCTCTCGCCTTCGCGGCGGGACACATAGACTTCGAAAGGTGTACCCCATGCCCGATGGGTAGGAAACCTTCTTGATTCCGACATGCTAAACCTCTTTAGCACTTGGCCTATATATGTAGATCGTGAAAGACCAAGCAACTGCTTCGATCTATCTCTATAGATCTTAATCCCAAGGATGTAGGTTGCTTCTCCTGTGTCTTTCATGGAGAATGTCTTGGATAACCAAACCTTAATCGATCAGAAGATTGAAACATCGCTTTCCTATAAGTAATATGTCATCAACATATAATACTAGGAACACGATCGCACTCCCACTAACCTTCTTGTACACAAGGTTCATCTCGATTTTGTGAGAAATCAAACTTTTGATTGTCTCATCAAACGGGATATTCCAGCTCCTGCCTGCATGCTTCAATCCATAAATGGAACATCGCAACTTGCATACCCTGGTTTTATCAACCGATGTGAAACCTCAGTCAGATCATATACACGCCCTCGAGCGTGTTTCCATTAAGGAAAGCTGTTTTCACATCCATCTGCCATATCTCATAATCATAATGAGTCGCTATGGCCAGGAGCATCCGAATGGATTTAAGCATAGCTACAGGCGAATAGGTTTCGTCATAATCAACACCTTACTTTTGATGATATCCTTTCGCCACCAATCTAGCTTTATAGGTAATCACATTACCATCCATGTCGGTTTTCTTCTTGAAAACCCACTTGCACCCTATAGGCTTTATGCCTTCAGGTGGGTCAACCAAGTTCCAAACTTGGTTTTCGTACATGGAATCCATTTCCGACTTCATGGCACCAAGCCACTTATCCCTTTCTGAACTTGTCAGCACTTCTTCATAACTGGTAGGCTCCTCATCATCAATGAGTAACACGTCGTTCGATTCACTTACGAGAAATCCATATCTCTCAGGAATATTGCGTGTTCTACCAGATCTACGAAGATGTGGTGTTATAATAGGTCCAGCCGATTGCTCATCACTATGAGTTGTCACGTTGTGCTTCACCGTGTATCTCATCAATGTCTATTTGAGTCTCTCGAGCCTCCTCAAGCTCGACGACACTCCCATCAAGCTTTTCTTGCAAGAGAAACTCTTTCTCTAGAAACACAACATGCCTTGAAACAAACACCTTTTGTTCCACAGGATGATAGAATTGGTAACCCCTTGTTTCCTTAGGGTATCCAATAAATAGACATTTATCAGACTTAGCATCCAATTTGTCTGATACTGTCCGCTTCACATAAGCAAGACAACCCCATATCTTCAAGTAAGATACATGAGGTTTCTTACTATTCCATATCTCATATGGAGTAGTTGAGACTACCTTGGTAGGCATTCTGTTTAACAAGTAAACAAACCGTTCAAGTGCATAACCCCAAAAGGACTTGGGAAGAGTCGCATGATTCATCATTGACCTGACCATGTCCAACAAGGTCCGGTTATGCCTCTCAGATACACCATTATGCTGTGGTGTATAGGGCGGAGTCCATTGAGACAATATACCATTGTCCCTTAGGTAATCAAGAAACTCCTGACTCAAGTATTCACCACCTCGATCCGATCGAAGTATTTTAATACTCTTGTCATGTTGTTTCTCTACTTCATTTCTAAATTCTTTGAACCTTTCAAAGGTTTCAGACTTGTGTTTCATCAAGAACACATACCCAAACCGTGAGTGATCATCGGTGAAGGTAATGAAGTAGATATAGCCTCCTAAAGATTGAGTTGACATAGGTCCATATACATCACTATGTATTAGGCCTAGCAACTCTCCCACTCGTTCACCTTTTCCCGTAAAAGGTAACTTAGTCATCTTGCCTTTTAAGCATGATTCGCATGTATCGTATGAATCCAATTCAAACGATTCCAGAATTCAACATCGGTGTAATTCGGACATGCGTTTCTTGCTTAAATGGCCAAGACGACAATGCCACATGTAGGAGTCTATTTGATTATCCTTTCGAGCACGCTTGTTGCTCGCTTCGATATTGCAAATGTCACTGGATACGTCCAACGTATAAACACCATTGCTTAAAGTTCCAGTCCCATAAAGAACCCCATTCAAAGTTATGTAACAACAATTGTTACTAAACATCAAATGGAAACCATTTCTATTTAAACAAGAAATAGAAATGATGTTCTTTATCAACGAAGGAATATAAAAGCAATTGTCTAGTTCTAAGACAAGTCCTGTAGGGAGTTTCAACAAATACGTTCCGATGGCGAGTGCAGCAACCTTTGCTCCATTCCCAACACGTAAATTTGACTCTCCCTTGACGAGTCTTCTTCTATTCCTTTGCCCATGTATGTCATTACATATATGTGAGCCACACCCTGTATCCAATACCCAAGTGTCTAAGGAAATAGAATGACAATCAATAAAGAAGATTTCTGAAGAAGATGGGGCATCCGATGTCTTATCCTTCTTCACATACTCAAGATAAATCTTGCAATTTCTTCGCCAATGGCCCTCCTTGCCATAATGATGGCAAGTGCCCTTTTGAGCTGGTTCTGCCTTTTTAGCCTTTTTCTTCTTCCCCTTCTGTTGTTCCTTTGACTCCCTCTTAGAACCTTTCTTCGAGGAATCAACTAACAACACCGTCCCCTACTCATGCTTCTCAGAAGGCTCCACAGTCTTCAACATGTTGAGCAGTACCACAGATGAACCTCCTTGCATCTCAGAGGTGAAGAGGAGCTTTGAGACTTCGAACCTTTCGAATCTCACTTGCTTATCAAACAACTCATAAAGATGAAGGACTACGATATGAGCATCCATATGCTCATGCTTCTTTCATAGCTTGGGTTCCATCGCGGCTAGCATGATGCAACTTGTTAGTTCAGAATCAGTCACATGTTTCTGATAGACCAACAATTGGTCCAGAGTTGCATCGTCACTAGGATGGGCGGGAAGAGGCGCTTCGAGGACATTTGCAAGCTTTTCAACCTTGAGAACAATTCTCAAGTTTCTAAGCAGTCCAAGAAGTTCGGCCCAGTCAATTTATTCGAATCCAAAATGGAACGCAAATTAAAGACATCATGATCAATTTTAGAAATACAAAATGAGCATATATGAGAAAGATGATTTTAAAATGCATCAATATACATTTATAAATCCCATTCATTTTTTCGAATTTCAAAAACCCCAAAATCACTTCGGGAGATCGTAGGTCCATCTCCGAATGGGCTGATATCCATCATAGTTATGAACAACCTTGGAGAGAGTCCAACAAGTCATTCATAACTACAACGGTAGGTATCATCTATACCGATTACATATCACGTATATGCAACTATCACAATGTGCTATCAACTAATTGAATGTTCACACATACATCGGGTTGTTAACACATTAACAAGTATGCATCATATGCATAGCACCCAACTTCACCTCCCTTTACATCGACCTTGGAGAGAGTCCAACAAGCTGATGCTCCATGTTAAAGCCAACCCATTAATCAGGACATAGTTTTAATATGGTTAGAGCACATTCAACCAATTAGCCCAGCTTGGAGAGAGTCCAACAACCAAAGCTAATGATTGACCTCTGACTCTTACCATATTAGTATTAAACTATTCCATGGTTTGAACATATTCAGGTTCGAGCCGGGCTTGGAGAGAGTCCAACAACCCAAACAAGAAACAGAACTTTGGTTCTAACCATATTAATGGAAGGTGTAAGCTTTAATATTGAGTAAGGGTTTTTCTGTCTCATCCTCTTTGCATGCAAATAACTATTATTTACATGGCATGACATACATGGCATACATCTACATGTCACGACACGCATGGCATAATGTTATGCATCTAATGCAATTACATGGCATACAATTATGTCATGTATATAATTTCCTTATATGTCATAACTATTTATGGAAATAAAATATGTTTAAGATTTGATTCTCCAAATCAAATCATAATTAAATTAGGAAACAAATTTCCAAATCTAATCACATATTTTATTCATGGAATTATTTGATTAAGGAAAATCTATTTAGGAAACCAATTTCCTAAATCATTAAAACTACTTATGGAAATAAAATATTTTAAGATTTGATTTCCCAAATCAAATCATAATTAAATTAGGAAACAAATTTCCAGAATCTAATCAAATATTTTATTTATGGAAAATATCAATTTCCATAAATGCTTCCAACTTTCCAAAAGTGGAAGATTTCCATAAATACTTCTAGACTTTCCAAAATTGAAAAATTTCCATAAATACTTCTAAATTTCCAAAATTTAGAAAATTTCTAGAAATACATTATGACTATCGCAAAACCATTTTACGATTATGTCGAAACACAACCTGGGCTCTGATACCACTGTTGGGTTTTTGGCACCGCGGCATGTGTGTGTTCGATCACGTTTCGTAAACATGAGCACAGCGGAAGCAATAAAAATAATAAATCTACATTTATTACAACACACACATCACACACATGCATATTACAACAAGTGTAGACATAATCGTAAATTAAAATTTGCAATAAAAGGAAATTTAACTACGTTATACCTTTCGTATGACATGTAGCGGGAACGGCATCAACCGGAACGATCCTCGCTAGAATCGTCTCTATCCGTATCCACGCCAAGTTCCTCAGGATGACTTCGCTAAGACACGAGCTTCGTCTTCGTACGGGTTACTAGCCTCGTGTTGAAGACGACGTGATCGTGAGATGATCATGATCCGAATCCAAATTCGGATCCTAATACGAGTCCTCAAAACTCGCTTCTCCGGAGAGGTATTCGTCAACCAATTGACGAATCCTTCGTCCTCCACCTCAGAGGATTACCGGAGATCAAATCCCCGGTAAGTTAGCCGCTGTCGGAGCTCTAATCGTCGTCCAAACGATGCTCTGACGAGAGGAGAACAAGCTGTCCAGAAAACTGGACAGCTTTGGTGGAGGAGTAGGCGCCGGCCAAAACAAGGAAGCCAAGTGCTCGCCTTTTCACCGAAGCCTAGGAAGATCACCGGAGGGTCGCCGGAGGATCACCGGCTGAAGCTTGGATGCCGGCAAGGACTTGGACGGCGGCACAAAAGCTGGGCGGCGGCACAAGGGGGTTGGGCGCCGAAATCTCCAAGGATGAGGTGGGCGGCAACCTTAGGGCAAGGGTTTTGGATTAGGGCTTAATTATCTCTTAAGCCCTCTTTTATAGAGAACTACTTCTCTTAATGGTTATTAGATCATAACCATTAGGCCCGTTAACCCGCTCCATTAAGATAAGTTAAAATAAACCAAACCATGATGGTTTATTTTAAGTTAAAACGAACCGAACCAACTTTTGGTTCATTCGTTTAAAATAAACCAAACCCTTTGGTTTATTCTCCTCCATTGGATTAGAATCAAACCATTTTGGTTCATCCATTACGTCTTCATAAGACTCGGCCCATCCACGCTTCCATTGCGACTGAAACGATTTCATGCTCGCTTTATGTTTGGTCCAACCAAACCTAGTTTCTCTCGGTCTGAGAATCTCATTCTCAAGCTCGTTTTAAATCCTTTGGATTACGCTTGCGTGTGACCAAATAGGTTCTCGTTTATGTTGGCCATCTATAATTAACCATTAATTATAGAATGATCATGAGTGGCACCTAGTAGTACATCATGATCCCCAATTAACCAAAAGATCAACGATTGATCCGTAACTATTTCAGAAACCCTTCAAAGAGCTCGAATGATTCGTGCCCCATTCCCTTCACTCATCTTATACCCACTTGGTTCAGACATGGTCTATAGTGTTCACTAGGTTGACTACGCCACACCTAGCCCAAGTATCATTTCCTCGCCCCACGGATTCTAGTTACTCCACATGTATCAAGAGTACCTTACTCTAAACATGTAATGCTTTGGCCAAAGACTTTAGTAACAATCCGACGAGAGGCCATGGGTATACATCTCCTCGCAAGGAGTGGTGAATCCTTTATAGGCTATTCAAACACCTTCGATCACTTCGACTTATACCCAATCATCCCGGGTCCACATATCCTTGGAGATGTTTGCTTAAGATGTCAAAGCATAAGTCTCCATGATCAAGATGACTTGAATACCGCAAGTCAAAGGAACATCGCACTTAAGCCACAGTAAGAACTTCATTGACATATCTATATATGCAGAGAACCATATGAAGTCTTACGGCAGCCGGTCACTCCAATGAACTAGTTACCATAACTAGCATCCACGATCAACTCCGGACATCACAATGTCTCCAGCCAGTGAGAATCAGCTGCTTGGATACACCAAGGAGTATACCTCGTGCTAGTCTCGACAGAATTGATGGTGTCCAAATCCATCAATTCATCGACTAGGGATAATTTCGGTACATCACAATTACACATGTAGAGATACTCACTAGTTGTGATTCAATCACAAATTCTCTCATGTTGTGAATCGTATCGTGGACATTCAGTAAATGAGTTTAAGATCCAATCAAATACATAAAACATGTATACTCAAATAGTGAATCTTCATTTATCATATAAATGGTTCATTAATAAGGTGATTGCCTTAGGACATCTCTCATATATATTACTAACAATACATGTCTTGGGCGATTAGCCAAAGCTAACTCAAGATGCAGAATAATATGGATCTTGTCCCACTTTGTGACCAGTGGGAGAATCATTTAATTAAAGGCCTAATTAAATGATAGAAATATGATACATTACTGTATTTCTGCATTATATATCACCATGTCATCAAATACGTCAAACACACTCTCTGCGATCTGTCCTTGATAAGGACAAGCTCACTGGAGCTAACTTCCTGGACTGGTACAGGAACTTGAGGATAGTCCTCAAGCAAGAACACAAATTGTACATCCTAGAGCAGCCCATTCTTGAACCACCCACCCCTACGGCCACTCGTGCTGACAAGGATGCTTATAAGAAACATCAAGATGACGCATTGGATGTGTCATGCCTTATGCTTGCCACCATGAATTCTGAGCTTTAGAAGAAAAATGAGAACATGGATGCCTATGGTATGGTTGAGCATTTAAAACAACTATATCAGGGACAAGCAAGGCACGAGTGATACAAAGTATCAAAGGCCTTGTTTCAATCCAAGATACAAGAGGAAACTCTCGTAGGCACTCATGTACTCAAGATGATTGGGTACGTTGAGAACCTACAGAGATTGGGATTTCCATTGGGCCAAGAGATGGCCACTGACCTTGTTCTACAGTCACTGCCAAAAGGCTACAGTCAATTTGTCATGAACTATAACATGAATGAAATTGACAAGCCTTTACCTGAGTTGTTGAGCATGTTATGAACTGTTGAACTCAACCTTAAGAAGGCAAATTCTTGTACCATTTTGATGGTGAACAAGAACAAAGGCAAAGGCAAGCAGAAGCCTAAAGGTAAGGGTAAGACCCAAGCTCAAAAGTAAACTTCCTAATCCAAACAACCTCCTTTATCGTATCCAATGTAGCAATATACTCGGCCTCTGTAGTAGAATCTGCGACTGTGTCTTGCTTTGAACTCTTCCAACTCACAGCACCACAATTTAAACAAAAGACATACCCTGACTGTGATTTGTAATCGTCCTTGTCCGTTTGGAAGCTAGCATCATTGTAACCCTTTATAGAGAGCTCCTCATTGCCTCCAAATATTAAGAAATATTCTTTAGTTATTCTCGAGTACTTAAGAATATTCTTGACAGCTATCCAATGACTGGTACCTACTCGTCATGCTCAAAGCATACGAGATATCAGGACTAGTGCATAGCATGGCATACATAATAGACGCTATAGCAGATGCATAAGGGATCTGATCCATGTGTTCCCTTTCTTCCTTAGAAGAAGGGCATTGAGCCTTCGAAAGGCTCACACCATGTGACATTAGCAGAAATCCCTTCTTGGAATTCTACATGGCCAAACATTTAAGCACCTTGTCAATGTATGCACTCTGACTTAAGTCAAGCAATCTCTTAGATCTATCTCTATATATTTTAATGCCTAAAATATAGGTTGCTTCACCTAAGTCCTTTATTGAGAAATAATTCTCAAGCCAAGTCTTCACAGACTGCAGTGTAGGGATGTCGTTTAACAGACTGCACTCTATTAGTGTCAGCCCTTAGTGTCAATCATGAGATGATTGATTAGGGATCATATGTATCATATTTCATTAATAACAAGCAAAGATTAATTATTATATTTACTTTATACGTGTGTCAGCTAAATAAATATAATAATGCCCTTGAATAGTATGTTCTAATCTACATTTTATCAATTGGGAGAATTGATTATGAGAAGTTGTAGAGAACACTATACTTAAACATTCCTAGTCAAGTATTGTATTAATAGACAAAGGGATATATTGATACATTGAGACTAGCATGTAGGTCAATGGATGACTTGATCTCACAAGTCATGGATATGTGATATCACATTAACACATGGGTATATATATTGGAGAATATATGTACTGAATTGACCCACCATGAGAAAGTGTCATGAATCATTATATGAGTGTCATATACTTTCTCATGTGACTATTGGTATGAATAGTCCTTAGACCTGAAGTCACTACGGTTCCCTACATAAGGAGTTATGTACTTTAGTGTCATCTAACGTCACCCATAACAGGGTGCACTTTAACGGTGATTACTCGGTGTGTAACGAATTATGCGGAGGGATGTGAGTGATGTAGATGGGATCTATCTCTCCCATATGACGTGAGTGATATCTTTGGTCTCTTGATAGAGTATGACCACAAAATGCATGGTCATGCTCAAATGAGTCAATATGAGATATTGAGTTCATTTGTTTGAGTGAGTCTACTTGGGGATCAAGAAACATAAAGATCGATAAGGGGATGACACGGTCTAAGCCTCATTGATCGATCTAAGATATCAAGGATAGAAGGACACCATCATACATGATAATAGTCACGGAAAGGTTGTCGAATCTTGACTTTCTTGTAAATTGGGTAGCAATGATGTATTGTTAGATGCCGCTCATTGCTTATGCGTCTAAAAGGGGGTTTTAGACACATTGCCAATGTTACAAGAGCCTATTGGGTCACACACAAATGACATTATGTTTGGAGATAATTTCTTTTAGTTGACTAAAAGAACAATTGAGCAAATGGCCAAGACTTGAGTTAGACTCAAGCTGGTTGAACTTGAGTTAGACTCAAGTTAAACTATGGAAGATAATTTATCATGCAGAAAATCCAAGGGTCATCTATCACTTTGCATGATTAATGTGATTAATCATGCAAAGGGAATACCAAGGGCCTTGGTATTCATGATGAGGAGATGAGAGGTTTTATACATTGATGAAAGAGAATACCAAGGGTCATGGTATTCATTAGGAGTAATGGGAGTTGATGGTTGTGTAGCTATTGAAATGCTTTCAACGTGAAAGCTAGGGGGCTTGGAGTTTGGGTGTGCAAACCAAGAAGTTCTTCTCCCTCTTCTCCTTCTTTTCTTTCAAGTGTTCTTGGTATTTTGCTAGGGTTGCTAGCACAACGTGACTCCAAAACTGCTAAGTCAAAACTGCTAAGTGTCAGTGTGGATACCGTGGAGATATGATTGTTCTTACCATATTGAGATGTGGGAGCACTTGGATTTGCGAGATTGCGAAGGGCTCGCATCGAAGGTATACTTCTCCTTCTAGATAGGATCTAGACAAATTAGGATAATCGACACGATTTATATGTTTTGCATGGATCTCTAGAGGGATCTGATTTATATTTAGTTTCCACTGCAGTTGTGTGAAGTATTCGACCACGATATTGTGAATGTCACGAACAGGATTTTTTTCCCTACAGGCAGCCGACTGCTGGCTATTGGCAGTCGAATGTTGCACATCAGTTGACTGATGGCGACTAATCATCCTTTTGCACTAGGTCAAATAGGATAACGTTTGACGTCGGCATTCCGCGATAAGATAAGGTGTCACCTTGTGATAAGTTCCAAAAGTTGAGGATATACATCTAGACTTATTCCAAGGCGCAAATCTATAAAAGGAGGGGAGGACTCCAACCCAAAGATCATCCATCTTACTCTCAAAGTGCTCCCACAACGCTAAAGGTCTAACGCCGTCATAACGCCGATGCAACGCCAAATTCAGAATCTCTTCATTAGCAGAAACAAATATTGGTTTTTATTTATTGTATTCGTGGTTTTAATCGTAACGAGGTGAGGTAGGCTTGTTGCCTAATCCTCGTGTTTTCGATTTTTATGATCGTTGTCTCCTACCTCCAATAAGGAGGAGACTCTATAGTGGATTATGAAGGTAGGAAACTTCGCTTCTCACTTCAACTCGGTCGCTTGTTCATGGCGATCCCTTCTACGTCCCCGGATAAAAAAATTTATCCTTGACAAAGAGGGATCACCTAAGCTATCGTTTCATCGTTGTGCTATTCGATTAGAGTTGTCACTTGAACAAACTTGTTGTTCAAGCAACCAACCTCTATTCTACAATTAGCCACGGAATAGATGATGTACGGATCGCCGGCTTTTTTGTTTGTATTCGGGGTCCAAGTTAATTTAGCCACATAACAAAAACATGCAAAATACAAAGGAACAAAAGGAAAACAAAACAAAATTTATACCTCTCGATCTTCTATTGTATATCCTTCCTCCTTTTGGACGTCGTGTGGGCGACGATCTTCCAAAAGTCGAAGCCTCCTAGATCGCGATCTTCCTTTCCTTGCTCGCTCCGAACAAGAGGAAGTATAGAAACAAAACTCTTCTCCTTCCTTTAACCAACCACCAAGCACCAACCTTGATGCTTGCCGTCGGCCAAAAGGAGAAGACAAGAGGAAGTGGGCGCCGGCCAAGAGCTTCAAGGAATCACCCTAACCCTTGTTCCCATCGGCCAAGGAGAAGAGGATGAAGAGGTTGGACGCCAGCCAAGGAAGAGGAGGAACAATTAGGGCGCCAGCCAAGAAGAAAGAAAGGAAAAGCTTTCCTTAATTGTGGCCACCCAAGCCTCCAAACCCTAATCCCCTCTTCAATGAATTCTTCTTGCCTCCCACCCCTTATCCTCCTTTTATAGAGTTAGGCCTAAGCCTCCTTTAATCTCCACCGTCAGTTCTAGGGATTTAATCTCAACCGTCGAATCTAGAGATTTAATCTCAATGGTCGGATCTAGAGATTTAATCTCAACCATCGGATCTAGAGTTTTGTTTTCCACTATCGGATCTAGGCTCCATGAGGTTTTAATAGGCTACAATAGGGACCATGAGGAGGAGTTGGATCTTGGCCACCCAATAGATCAAGCCCACATAAAGTCCGATCCATTAATGATAATTCAATCCACTAGAGGATTATCATTGATCTACCTCACCAACCCCCATAAGTTAATATGGGCTCCATATATTATTTGTACATTTTTCTCCCTGTGTTTAAGATCTCAAATGTCCATTGATTAATTAATTTACTGACAATTAATTAATCAACATCTAACTTCATGAGTAGTACCACTCAACCTTATCATCATGTCGGACCAAGTCCACCTGTAGGGTTTACATGATGAACCTTATGAGCTCCTCAAGGGGACATC
Organism: Wurfbainia villosa; assembly: GCA_025175895.1. Lineage (NCBI taxonomy): Eukaryota > Viridiplantae > Streptophyta > Magnoliopsida > Zingiberales > Zingiberaceae > Wurfbainia > Wurfbainia villosa. The sequence goes on along the minus strand of CM045992.1, from coordinate 26,048,080 downwards.
ATCATCCTAATATATAGGACACAGTTTCCTCCTATAATCAACGACACACCATATAAATAATACCATTTCCCAACTTACAGAGCCTATCGATTTACTCTATAAATCTCGCCCATTGGTAAATCAAAGAAATGAACACTAAGTATATGTGCCCGTTATTATATCGGGATTAAGAGCATGTACAATATAATATCTGAGGTCCAATTCGATTATGTAGTCAGCAATAAATCGAATCACCTCTAAGTCGGTCCTGCTCAATACACACAAAGTGTACTAGTGTGATTCTATGGTCAAGACAAATCAATACCAAATCACACTACAACCATTCCAATGGTTTGTTCATAACCATCTCGGTTGTGAGCCTTTACTTATACTTTACAATGAACCGATAACATGATCTCCTGTGTGACACTACACACCATGTTATCTACAATGTAATGTATCAGACAATATGCATAACCATAAATATGCAAACAATGATCATGTGATTCTTATTTCAAAAAATAAAGATGTTCATACAAAAGATAGAATTTTCAGTATACATCCCAACAGATTACCCCTTCGTACACAGTCAATGATCGCGGGGCCTTGAATTAGCAATCGTTGGGTTGTGAACTAAGTAAAAACAAACTTGTGTTATTTATTTTTTTCATTGTGCATCTCTATGTTTTAATCAAACGAATGAAAGAACGAAAAGATTTTATGCTCACTATCCCCCCCCTCTAGCGACGCTTTCGATCCAACAATTGGTATCAGAGTAGGGCGTTAAGATTTGGTGAAACCACCAATCTAGCACTTTTTTGGCTTTCTTTTCATTTTTTCGATTCGTGTATTTCTCCCGCACTGCTAATCCAAGACAAAGTATTAGTACCCTTTTTTTGGTTGTGTATTTGCAAGTATCGATCAAACTATTTGCTTTTGGAGTAGTCGGCGGTAAAACGGGCATAACTTTTCATACAAGTGAACCCACAAAATGTGCTACCCACTGAATCTAAGCTCTCTCATAGATCTACATCTTATGAGCATTTACTCTCGTAACAAGCTATCTTCGTCCCCAAAAACCAACATTTAGTACCCTTTTGGGGACATCGAAGGTCATAAGTTTCTAGTTTTTATTTATTTTTTATTTTTTTCATTTATTTCTATTTATTTCTTATTATTTTCTGCATTACTAATCCAAGACCAATTCTTGGAATTCCTTTTTCTTTTTATTCGTGTTTTGCAAGATAATTAATGGCTCACATTGAAGAGTATAGCACCACCCGACCTCCGTTCTTTAACGAAAATTATTTCCGTTATTGGAAAGGTCGGATGGAGTGTTTCTTGAAAACACAAGTCGAAACTTGGATAATAATCCAAACCGACTTTGCTCTACCCACCAATGATCAAGAGGAGCCTTTGGATTTCGATAAATGGACTAACACAACCAAGAGGCAAATCGAAGCCGTTGCAAAAGCAACCCAAGTGTTGCAATGCGGCTTGTCCAAGGAGGAGCTCAACCGAATTGGACTTGATGGTGCTTGCTTCTTTAGATCCCTAAGATCCCCCAACCCTTACTTGTGCACTGTTGGATCTATCGCCAAGAAAGAAAATGAGAGAAGAAGATTCAACTAGCAGAGTTATTTGCGATCTTCGAGAGTAAGCTGGATCTGCTACACTGAGAAACATTAAGGGTTGGCCGACTTCCCGGCGCGGCCACTCCAACGATCAAGTCAGTACAAGTATGAGAAGAAAAGTAATGGATTGGAAAAGAAGAGAGATCTCAGAGATACCAAATGGGGAAGAAAACAACCATCCCTGGTTCCGTTATCTCCTGCCCCTTTTATAGGCGAAGCCCCCCACCCTCTCTTAATAGTGAATGTATGTAAATGCCCTTTTGCCCAGCTATCCTCTTAATTGCTTTTCCCGCTCCTGATTCAAAAATATCTCCTACCACGTGTTAACCTTAAAAAGAATATAAATATACATGTGATTATATTAACCTAACCACCTTTTCAACCTTTCACTATTACTTGGCACCTTTTTTCCCCCTATTTCTCACTACAAATAATGTCCCGCTCGGAAGATGTGCTAATTACCTTGGCAACGATTTAAGTCACTCTGGAACTATGCTAATTGCTCTGGAATTATCCTGCTCAGAAAGCGCTTACATTACCCTGGAAACCCCGTGCAGATCTGGAATTAATTATTGACCCAAAATTACATAAACTGCCCTGGCACAACTCATACAACCCTAGCACTACTCACACTACCCTGGAAATACACCCACTAGCATGGAGTTGCACATCCTGTTCTGGCACTACCCTGAACTTGCTTACACTGCCCTAGAACTGCACATAGTGCTCTGGAAATGCTTATACCATCTTGGAAATATACTTACTGCCGTGGAACTGCACTGGAACTCCTTATACTGTCCTAGAAATATACTTACTACCTTGGAACTGCACTACAACTCCTTATACTATCCTGGAAATACATATAATACCCTGGACCCATCCAAATGACCCTGGGAGCACAGATACTACCCTGAAACTAGACTGGAACCACCTAACATAGTGTTCTAGAAATGCTTGTACCACCCTGGAAATACATATTAGAAATGCTTATATAGCCCTGGAAATACATATAGTGCTCTGAAAATGCTTATATCATCCTGCATCTTCCCTAGCCTTACTTAGACTGTCCTGGAATTGCTTATACTGCACTGGACTTACTTAGGCTACCCTGGAATTGCTTATGTTGCACTGGACTTACTTAACCTACCCTGGAATTGCTTATACCCCACTGGAACTATACTTACCTTACTTAGACTATCCTAAATCGCTTATACTGCACTGGACTTACTTAGCTTGCCCTGGAATCGCTTATACCACACTGGAACTGTACTAACCTTACTTAGACTGTTTTGGGATTGCTTATACTACACTGGAATTGTACTGACCTTACTTAGACTGTCCTGGAATTTCTTATACTGCACTAGACTTACTTAGCCTACCCTGGAATCACTTATACTACACTGGAACTTCTTATACCGCCCTAGAGCTGCTTATACTATCTTGAAAACCCCGATCCCATCATAAGTTCTCCCACTTTAGTAAAACTGAAGAGCGAAGTCGAATGTAGTTTCACAAGTGTCCACAACAAAAAATTTTCTCCATCTCAACTACAAAAGGACCCCCTATCCATCATAAGTTCCCCCTGGAAATACATATAGTGCTCTGGAAATGCTTATACCACCCTGCAACTTCCTGGCCTTACTTAGACTATCCTGGAATTGCTTATACTGCCTTGGAACTCGCTGGACTTACTTAGGCTGCCCTGAAATTGCTTATACTGCACTGGACTTACTTAACCTGCCCTAGAATCACTTATACCACACTGGAACTGTACTGACCTTACTTAAACTATCCTAGAATTGCTTATACTGTTCTGGAGTTGCACTGGCCTTACTTAGACTATCCTGGAATCACTTATACTGCATTGGACTTACTTAGCCTATCCTAGAATTGCTTATACCACACTGGACCTGTACTGACCTTACTTAGACTGTCCTGGAATTGCTTATACTATCCTGGAGTTGCACTAGCCTTACTTAGACTGTCCTAGAATCGCTTATACTGCACTGGACTTACTTAGCATACCCTGGAATCGCTTATACCACACTGGAACTGTACTGACCTTACTTAGACTGTCCTGGAATTGCTTATACTATCCTAGAGTTGCACTGGCCTTACTTAGACTGTCCTAGAATTGCTTATACTACACTGGACTTACTTAGCCTGCCCTAGAATCACTTATACCACACTGGAACTATATTAACCTTACTTATACTGTCTTGGAATTGCTTATACTATTCTGGAGTTGCATTGGCCTTACTTAGACTGTCCTGGAATCGCTTATACTACACTAAACTTACTTAGCCTACCCTGGAATCGCTTATACCTCACTGAAACTGTACTGACCTTACTTAGACTGTCCTGGGATTGCTTATACTGCACTGCAACTATACTAACCTTATTTAGACTGTCCTGGAATTGTTTATACTGCACTGGACTTACTTAGCCTGCCCTGAAATCGCTTATACTACACTGGAACTCCTTATACCGCCCTAGAGCTGCTTATACTGTCTTGAAAATCCCGACCCCATCAGGACTGTTCATTAGCTCCAAAGACCTCTGGACCAAGTTAATCGAGCTACACGAAGGGACATTCGATGCCAAGTATGCAAAAGATATTTACTATTCAATAAATTGTATAATCTAAAGATGCAAGATCATGAGACCGCTTCGCAACTTCATGCGCGGGTCCAAGACATTTTGAACAGTCTACATACCATCGGACAAAAGGTAGACAATTGGGATACAATAAGGTACGCTCTTAATACTTTTCCTAGGACCACCTTGTGGGCATCCATGGTTGATGCCTACAAGGTATCTAGAGATCTATCTAAGGTTAGGTTAGATGAACTTTTTTGAGAATTTGAGTTACATGAACAAACTAACGCAGTCTTGGTCAAGAAAAATGTAGCATTGTTTGCAGAACAAAGACAAAAAGCAAAGAGCAAGATACCTCCCGAAGAAGAAGAATTCGAAGGTGAATCCAAATCGGAATCCGAAGAGGAGATGGAGGCCAAACTAGTCAATCTAGTTCGGAGAATCATCAAAAAGAAAAGGGATCAATTGAAGAGCAAGAAACCCCCACAAACATACACATGCTATGGGTGCAACTAAAAGGGGCATTACAAGTCAAACTGCCCAAAAATGAAGCCAAAACACAAGCAACTCAAGCAAGCTTTTCATGCAACGTGGGAGGAGGGAGAAGATCAAAATAATGACTTGGCATTCATGGAGAAACCGGTAGAGTACAAGTCCAAGTCTGAAGCCGACTACGAATCCAACTCCGACTCCGAGGATGAATTCAAGTCAAGACTCAAAGCCGGATCAAAAGAAAAGATTAAGGTAAGTCGTTCATTAATTGCAAACTTATATCATGCAATTAAGTTGCTAAATAGGAAATTGACTAAGTCTGAGTCTAGAGTTGAGTCGTTACTTGAGAAGGTTGAAACTCTCAAGCAAGAGGCTACTCTAACCTCTTCAACTAGTCAAGTTCAAGTGGAAAACTCAACTCAAGTTGAAAAACTTGAGGAGGAGAATTCTCTCTTGAAAGGACGAGTTCAAGAGGTCGAGTCTAGGTTGGAAAGGTTCACATTGGGATCCTAGAATCTTAACCAACTACTTAGAAATCAAAGAGTCGTGTACAACAAAGTCGGACTCGGATTTAGGTCAAGAACTACGAATAGATCTTATATGTCTATCGTAAATCGTAGTCATCAATGAGTCCAAGCATGGGTGCCAAAGGTTTTATTGAACTCACATATAAGGACCAATAAGTTTTGGATTCCCCAGGATCAAGTCCACTTTGTGGATAGACAATATTGGATCAATGGTCCAGGGGGAGCTAACACTAAAATAGTATACCCACTTTCTTAGTAAAATCATTGCATGATTAGTTATTAGAATGACTAGATAGGATAAATGGTTAGTCAACTTTGAAAACATAGTATCAGGACACGGTGAGATGATAGTATGTTAGGGAAACAATGTCTCGTGTATTTGAGCTAGATAAGGAGTATCTAGCTTGGTGCACTTGGTTGAGTTGAACTAGCTGAAGCTACCTCATCGTATCCTAAACTAGTTAGACCAAGAAGTAACCCTAAATGACTTAAGTGATATTTTCTTGAATTTGGCTTTGTCTAAGGAAGTGGTCGTTGTTTCGATCAAAGAAGGCCCCTGTGCCTCGCCACGACCTGGAAGTCAGTTTCTCGAAAAGTTACTTAATGATCTAAAGGTTAAATTCGAATCTAACCCAAGGTTGACTATCTTTAATCAAGTTTAAATCATCTCACAAAATATATAAGGTGAACACATTCTGAGACACATAGAATGGGTGAGATGTTAAGGATAATTGAAATACACTTAACGTAACCTTTTCAAAATGCTACCTATTTTCTTAACTATTATACTTAACGAATATTTACAACTCTCTAGGCCAAAGTTTAGTGCCCCCTACATCTCTTATATTTCATATATTTGACTAAGGGGGAGAGCAAACTAACCCTAAGGGTTATATTACAAACCTTTAAATTATTGGTGCAGAGGAACACACCTCGAACCAATCTATCTAACTACTGCTAGAGGCATGCTTGGGCTCATAGTTGATTTATCTTTAATAATTCGAGACACATGTTGTTTTTAAACCTCTATTTTATATAAAAACCTCGACACCTTTTTTTATTTATGGCAAAAGGGGGAGAAGAGCGAAATTTAAAGAGGAGTAATAAAAATTTAATTTTTAAAAAATTCAAGGTATCTCTTTCAAAACTCACCTAGGGTTAAGGGGGAGTTTTTGAAAGGATGTTTATCATTTACTCTATTTGTTTTATACTTTAATTTTTCCCTTAACTTTGTGTCGGTTTGTCATAGATCAAAAAGGGGGAGATTGTTGGTGCAAGGGCACCAGATAATCGAACCTAGATTTTGATTATGGCAAAGATCCAAAGTTAAGGTCATATTGTTATCTCATGAGTTGAATTAAGTGTGCAGGAAATGATTAAGCTAAGCCGAAGGTCAGCGACACCCGGAGAATCCCGAGTCAAGAAACCGTGGTGGTCGAGTGACACTAGAAAAACTTCATGGGAGTCGAAGAACCTAGGTGGAAGATCGGATGCAAAGCGACAGGTCATAAAGGATCATAATAAGCACGAGTGCGAAGAGAATTAGTAAGGTCGTGTCCTCTGTATGGGGACGACTGTAGGCGGCGATCTGACTAAAACTTCCAGTGGAAGGTCTAGGTCGAGATCGGACGATAAGAAATCATCACATTTACCATTTTTCGAGCTAACCTCTTACTGCAGGGAAGTGTCCATGCTGGTAGTCGACTGCTGCACATTAGTCGACTGATGGCGACGAATCAACCTTTTGTGCTAGGTCAAACAGGATAACGTTTGACATTGCCACTTCGCAATAAGATAAGGTGCCACCTCATGATAAGTTCTAAAAGTTGAGGATCTACATCTAGATTTATTCCAAGGCACAAATCTATAAAAGGATGGGAGGACTCCAACCCAGAGATCTATTGGGTTTCCCCGACACCGCGGTGAGTGTATGTTCGAACATGTTTTGTAAACATGTGCACAGCGAAAGAATTAAAAGCAATAAATCTAATTTATTACAACACACACACTACACGCATGCAAGATACAATATGTTTAGACATAATCGTAGTTTCAAATTTTGCAATAAAAGAAAATTACGCTAGTTATACCTAGTGTATCACGTGTAGCGGGAATGGCATCAACCGGAGCAACCCACGCTAGAATTGCCTCTATCCGTATCCACGCCGAGTATCGTTGGGATAGCTTCGCCAAGATACGAACCTCGTCTTCATTGGAGTCACTAACCTTTTGACGAAGATGATGTGATGGAGAGGAGATCACAATTCGAATTCGAAAATGAGTCCCCAAAACTCGCTTCTCCGAAGAGGATTCGTCAACCTCTTGACGAATCCTTGGTCCTCCACCTATGAGGATTACCAGAGATCCAATCCCCGAAAAGGAAGTCACTGTCGGAGCTCCAAACGCCATCCAAATGATGCTCCGACAAGAAGGAAACAAACTGTCCAGAAACTCGACAACTTGGTGGAGGACTTGGTGCCAGCCAAAGGAGGTGGTTAGCTGATCCTTGGTCACTGGAGCAAAGGTGGGTCACCGGAGGGGTGGCCGACAGAAGCTGGACGCCGACGGCACAGAGGTGGACGGCGACTCAAGAGCTAGGCATGGATCCCTTGGGCGCCAGCAAGGAAAAGAGAGGGAGAGGAGAGGAAGAGAAGTTTCCAAAATAAAACTTAGGACTCTCCAAATCTCTGGTCACGCTTTTATAGAGTGCATGTTTATTATTCATCATGAAACCTTCTCCTTAGAGTTATTGGTTCATAAGCAAAACCCGTTAACCCGCTCCAATAACTTAAGTTAAAATAAACCGAACCGAGTTGGTCTATTTTAAGTTAAAATGAACCGAACCAACTTTGGTTCATTCGTTTAAAACAAACCAAACCACTTTGGTTTATTTTCCACCATTGGATTAGAACCAAACCAATTTGGTTCATCCATCATGTCTTCATAAGACTCGGCCCATCCATGCTTCCGTTGTGACTGAAACGATTTCATGCTCGCTCCTTGTTTGGTCCAACCAAACCTAGTTTCTCTCGATCTGAGAATCTCATTCTCAAGCTCGTTTTAAATCCTTCACATTACATTCGTTGTGCTTGTGACCAAATAGGTTCTCGGTTTATGTTGGTCGTCTATAATTAACCATTAATTATAGAATGATCATGAGTGGCACATAGTAGTACATCATGATCCCCAATTAATCGAAAAATCAATGGTTGATCCCAGAACCATTTTTGAAACCCTTCAACAGCTACAATGAATTGTGCCCAATTCCCTTCACTCATCTTATACCCACTTGGTTCAGGACATGGTCTATAGTGTCAGCCCCCACTAGGTTGACTTCGTCACGCCTAGCTCAAGTATCATTTCCTCGTCCTTCGAATTCTAGTTACTGCACATGTATCCAAGAGTATATTACTCTAAACATGTAATGCTTTAGCCAAAGACTTTAGTAACAATCCAACGAGAGGCCTTGGGTATACATCTCCCCACAAGGAGTGGTGAATCCTTTATAGGCTATTCAAACATCTTCGGCAATTTCGACTTATACCCAATCATCCCAGGTCCACATCTCCTTGGAGATGCTTGCTTAAGATGTTAAAGCATAAGTCTCTATGACCAAGATAACTTGAATACTACAAGTCAAAGGAACATCGTACTTAAGCTGCAGTAAGAACTTCATTGACATATCCATATATGCAGAGAACTATATGAAGTCTTACAGCTAGTCACTCCAATGAACTAGTTACCATAACTAGCATCCATGATTAACTTCGGACATCACAATGTCTCCAGCCAGTGAGAATCAACTGCTTGGATACACCAAAGAGTATACCTCGTGCTAGTCTCGACAGAATTGATGGTGTCCAAATCCATCAATTCATCGACTAGGGATAATTCCAATACATCATAATTACACATGTAGAGATACTCACTAGTTGTGATCCAATCACAAATTCTCTCATGTTGTGAATCGTATTGTGGACATTCAGTAAATGAGTTTAAGATCCAATCAAATACATGAAAATATATATACTCAAATAGTTAATCTTCATTTATCAAATAAATGGTACAACCATAAGGCGATTGCCTTAGGACACTTCTCATATGTTACTAACAAACTCTCACTTGGCCTAATGTCAATCGCCACGGTATTCAATACCATAAGCTCTAATATGATCCTCAAACTTACTTTGAGGTAAGGTCTTAGTTAAGGAATCCGCTAAGTTCCTTTCAGTAGGAATCTTCTCGATTTGTATTTTCTTCCTACTTATGATCTCTCTGATCAGATGATAGCAACGAAGCACATGTTTAGATCATTAATGAGACCACATCAAGTTCATAAATGAACTTCTTAATCCAAATCGCTTCCTTTGCTGCTTCCGAAGCTGCAATGTATTCTGCCTCAGTGGCAGAATCCGCTATAATGTCAAGTTTGGAAATTTTCCAACTTATTGCACCTCCATTCAAGGTGAACACCTACCCAAACTGAGACCTAGAATCATCCTTGTCTGTCTGGAAGCTGGCATCTGTATACCCGTGTATCACAATGTCCCCTTCTCCATATATTAGGAACACATCCTTAGTTCTTCTCAAGTACTTAAGGATTGTCTTAACAGCCGCCCAATGATCCATTCCTGGATCAAACTGGTATCTGCTCATGACACTCAGAGCATACAATACATCAGGCCTCGTACATAACATAGCATACATGATAGATCCTATTGCGGATGCATAGGGAATCTTATTCATGCAAATCCTCTCATCTTCTGTGTGCGGACACAGACTTTGAAAGGTGTATTCCATGCCTGATGGGTAGGAAACCTTTCTTGAATTCTGACATGTTAAACCTCTTTAGCACTCAGTCTATATATATATACTGTGAAAGACCAAGCAACCGATTCGATCTATCCTTATAGATCTTAATCCCGAGGATGTAGGTTGCTTCTCCCAGGTCTTTCATGAAGAATGTCTTGGACAACCAAATTTTAACTGACTATAAGACAGAAACATCGTTTCCTATAAGTAATATGTCATCGACATATAATACTAGGAATACGACTGCACTCCCACTAACCTTCTTGTACACACAAGGCTCGTCCGGATTTTGTGAGAAATCAAACTTTTTGTTTGTCTCATCAAAATGGATATTCTAGCTCCTAGATGCTTGCTTCAGTCCATATATGGACCGTCGCAGTTTGCATATCTTGGTTTTATCAACTGATGTGAAACCCTCAGGATGTATCATATACACATCCTCGAGTAGATTTCCATTAAGAAAAGCTATTTTTATATCCATCTGTCATATCTCATAATCATAATGAGCCGCTATGGCCAGGAGTATCCGAATGGATTTAAGCATAGCAATAGGTGAATAGGTCTCGTCATAATCAACACCTTGCTTTTGACGATACTCTTTCGCCACCAATCTATCCTTATAGGTAATCACATTACCATCCATGTTGGTTTTCTTCTTGAAAACCCACTTGCACCCTATAGGCTCTATGCCTTTAGGTGGGTCAATCAAGTTCCAAACTTGATTTTCATACATGGAATCCATTTCCAACTTCATGGCTTTAAACCATTTATCCCTTTCTGAACTTTTCATAACTTCTTCAAAATTGGTAGGCTTCTCATCATCAATGAGTAACACATCATTTGATTCACTTATGATAAATCCATATCTCTCAGAAATGTTGTGTGTTCTACCAGATCTACGAAGATGTGGTGTCACAATTGGTCCAGTCGATGGCTCATCACTATGAGTTATCGGTTGTGGTGCTTCACCAGGTATCTCATCAATGTCTATTGGAGTCTCTTGAGCCTCCTCAAGCTCAACGACACTCCCACTGTTTTCTTGCAAGAGAAACTCTTTCTCTAGAAACACAGCATGCCTTGAAATAAACACCTTTTGTTCCACGGGATGATAGAATTGGTAACCCCTCGTTTCCTTAGGGTATCCAATAAATAGACATTTATCAGACTTAGCATCCAGTTTGTCTGATACAGTTCACTTCACATAAGCAAGACAACCCCATATCTTTAAGTAAGATAAATGAGGTTTCTTACTATTTCATATCTCATATGAAATAGTAGAGATTACCTTGGTTGGCATTCTGTTTAGCAAGTAAATAGTTGTCTGAAGTGCATAGCCCCAAAAGGACTTGGGAAGATTCGCATGATTCATCATCGACCTGACCATGTCCAACAAGGTTTAGTTACACCTCTCAGATACACTATTATTCTTCGGTGTATATAGCGGAGTCCATTGAGACAATATACTATTGTCCCTTAGATAATTTAGAAACTCTTGACTCAAGTATTCACCACCTCAATCCGATCGAAGTATTTTAATACTCTTGCCAAGTTGTTTCTCTACTTCATTTCTGAATTCTTTGAACCTTTCAAAGTCTTCAGACTTGTGTTTCATCAAGAACACATATCCAAACCATGAGTGATCATCGGTGAAGGTAATGAAGTAGCTATAGCCTCCTAGAGCTTGAGTTGACATAGGTCTGCATACATCAATATGTATTAGACCAAGTAACTCTTCCACCGGTTCATCTTTTCCAGTAAAAGGTAACTTGGTCATCTTACCTTTTAAGCATAATTCGCATGTATCGAATGAATCAGATTCAAACGATTCCAGAATTCCACATCGATGTAATTCGGACATGCGTTTCTTACTTGCATGGTCAAGATGACAATGCCACATGTAGGAGTGTAATTGATTATCCTTTCGAGCACGCTTGTTGCTCGCTTCGATATTGAAAATGTCACTAGATACGTCCAACGTATAAATACCATTGCTTAAAGTTCTAGTCCCATAAAAAATGTCATTCAAAGTTATGTAACAATAATTGTTACTAAAAGTTAAATGGTACCCATTTATATTTAAACAAGAAATAGAAATGATGTTCTTTATCAACGAAGGAACATAAAAGCAATTGTCCAGTTCTAAGACAAGTCCTGTAGAGAGTTGCAACAAATACATTCTGATGGCGAGTGTATCAACCTTTGCTCCATTCCCAACACATAAATTTGACTCTCCCTTGACGAGCCTTCTTCTATTCCTTAGCCCATGTATGTCATTACATATATGTGAGTCACACCCAGTATCCAATACCCAAGTGTTTGAGAAAATAGAATGACAATCAATAACGAAGATATCTAAAGAAGATGGGGCATCTGATGCCTTATTCTTCTTCACAGACTCAAGATAAATCTTGCAGTTTCTTTGCCAATGGCCCTCCTTGCCATAATGATGGCAAGTGCCCTTTTGAGCTGGTTCTATCTTTTTAGCTTTTTTCTTCTTCCCCTTTTTTTGTTCCTTTGACTTCCTCTTAGAACCTTTCTTTGAGGAATCAACTAACAACATCATCCCCTGCTCATGCTTTACAGAAGACTCCATAGTCTTCCGCATGTTGAGCAGTACCACAGATGATTGAAGGTGTTTGAATAGCCTATAAAGGATTCACCACTCCTTGCGAGGAGAAGTATACCCATGGCCTCTCGTCGGATTGTTACTAAAGTCTGTTGTGCTTCGTTCAGTTACGTATTGCTAGGACCCTTAGACTATCAAACCATGTATACTGAAAATAGAAAAAGATTGCAATGGGTAAAACAATTAGGAAACTTTGCATTCCACTTCGAGACATAGGTTGTAATTATTCGCCAGAGGCGGTATAAGATGAGTGAAGGGAATGGGGCACGATTCATTGTAGTTGCTGAAGGGTTTCAGAAATAGTTATGGATCAACCGTTGATCTTTTCGGTTAATTGGGGATCATGATGTACTACTAGGTGTCACTCATGATATTCTCAGACCGAGAGAAACTAGGTTTGGTTGGACCAAACAAGGAGCGAGCATGAAATCATTTCAGTCGTAATGGAAGCGTGGATGGGTCATGTCTTATGAAGACATGATGGATGAACCAAATTGGTTTGGTTATTATCCAATGGTGGAGAATAAACCAAAGGGGTTTGGTTTGTTTTAAACGAATGAACCAAAGTTGATTCGGTTCATTTTAACTTAAAATAGACCAAATCAGTTTGGTTTATTTTAACTTAAATTAATAGAGCGGGTTAACGGGTTTTTGGTTATGAACCAATATGTTGGTGCAGTGGGCACCAAAGTCGAACCGGTATTTTGATTATGGCAAAAGGCTCAATAGTTAAGGGTATATTTGTTATCTTACGAGCTCAATTAAGTGTGCAGAAATGCTAAAGTTGAGCGGAAGGTCTGCGACACCCGGTGGGAACCGAGGTGGTCGAACGCGAGAGGGACTTGGAGGAAGCCGAGGTACTCGGGTGAAGACCGAGCGAGGCTACAAGGTAAGCTCGTGTGAAAGCGGCAAGGTCGTTAAGCGTAGATCAGGCCAATACCTCCAATGGAAGGTCTAGGTCGAGATCGAGATCGGATGGTTAGAACCATCGTACTTTATATTTTAAGCTAACTTGTATCTCCAAAACCCTTTGACTACAACTGCTAGTCAAGTTCCACCTCGAGAAGAGCTCGAATTTCAAGGGGTGAATTTGGACTTGACTCGTGTTTTGGTACAAAGGGTGATGTGGCATCAAGGTGGACATCCAAACCATCACCAAGCTTCCTTGTGGTGGGCGCCCAAAATAAGGTGAGTTGGCACAAGATGGTTGGCTCCCATGATGTGGCACAAGTTGAATGGCTCCAACAAGTTGGCGCCCAAGGAGGTTGGAGGTGGCACAAGGTGGTTGGATGAAACACCTCATCCTCAAGTTGGCGCCCAAGGAGGTTGGAGGTGGCACAAGGTGGTTGGATGAAACACCTCATCCTTGAGTTGGCGCAAGGAGGTTGGAGGTGGCACAAGGTGGTTGGATGAAACACCTCATCCTCAAGTTGGCGCCCAAGGAGGTTGGAGGTGGCACAAGGTGGTTGGATGAAACACCTCATCCTCAAGTTGGCGCCCAAGGAGGTTGGAGGTGGCACAAGGTGGTTGGATGAAACACCTCATCCTTGAGTTGGCGCAAAGGATGTGGATGAACAAGTCTTGGGGGATAAGAACCTCACCTTGGACACTACCTATGTCTAAATTCATAGATCAATATCCATAAATAGACATGTTCAAGCCAAGCAAATTACAAGACATCAAGAGCTCTCAACACGCCGTCGTAACGCCGCTACTACTACTCACATTTGCTACGACGAAGTGCCGCCGACAACGAAAGCTTCATCTTCTACTTATAAGAGTTGTCGGTATATTTATTTAAGTTCTACTTCTTTAAATTGTCTTTGTGCTTTAATCGTAACAAGGAAAGGGGGAGTATCCCTTTGCCTTGATTTCTTTTTGTAATCGTTGCTCCTACCTCCAACGAGGAGGAGTGGTTTTAGTGAATTGCCCTCCGTACGTGATCAAGGATCACTAGGGCCGTGGATTAGCAATCGAAAGATTGTGAACCACGTAAAAATATCTTGTCTACTTTATATTTCCATGTGCACTCTCTACTTGCTTTTTACTTATTGCAAAAGTTTTTAACGACGACATCGTATCGCTATTCACCCCCTCTAGCGACACTTTCGATCCAACAATTGGTATCGAGTAAGGCGCTAAGATTCGTGAAACCACCAATCTAGCTTTGTTTTTTCTTTTTTACAGATTTTTATTTATTTATTTCTGTTTTAGTATAATCATTTCACTTGCTTATCTTCTCCTACATATAGAATTGCATTAGAGGCTTTAGGATCCGGATAAGGTTGTCCTTGGGTTAGATCCGAGTAAGGTTGTCCTCCGGAACTTCAACGACATTCGCATTTGATTGTTTATTTCTTTTTGCAAGTTACATTTTATATATCTTTTTACTTCCCTACTAATCCAAGGCGAAAGTCTTGGAATATTCTTTCGTGTGTGTTTTGCAAGATTCTTTTGTCGTTCTTCTTCTTGTTTTTAAATGGCCCATCTCGAAGGGTTTAGCACCCGACCCCCGTTTTACAACGGTAATGACTTTCGTTATTGGAAGGGTCGGATGGAATGCTTTCTTAAAACCCAAATCGAGATGTGGATCGTAATCAAACCGGTTTCACACTTCCTATTAATGAAGATGGTGAATCTTTGGGTTACGATCAATGGTCAAATTCCATGAAAAACAAGTAGAAGCCGATGCCAAGGCAACTCAAATCTTGCAATGTGGGTTGTCAAGGAAGAGCTCAACCAGCGTCGGCCCTTCATTAGTGCAAAGGACTTATGGACCAAGCTAGTGGAACTACGAAGGCACCGGCGACACGAAGGTATGTAAAAGAGATTTACTTTTAAATAAATTGTATAACTTGAAAATGCAGGAAAAGCGAGACCGCAACTCAACTACATGCTCAGTATCCAAGACGCCGTCAACCAACTCCATGCCATCGGACAAAAGGTCGAGAATCGCGACCTTATCGGTATTCTCTTAACTCGTTTCCTAGGACCACCTTGTGGGCATCCATGGTCGATGCCTACAAGGTCTCCAAGGACCTTTCTAAAATTAGGTTAGGCAATTGTTTTGAACTTGAATTACATGAGCAAACTAACGTGGTCGGGCCGAGAAGAGTATTGCGTTAGTTGCAGGTTCCAAGAAGAAGAAGCCCATAAGCAAGCCACCCCGAAGGAAGAAGGCGAGTCGAATCGGAAGTAGACTCGAAATAGAATCGAACTAGTCAATCTAGTTAGGAAGATGATCAAGAGACGAAACGACCAACAACTCAAGGTAAGCCTAAACCTAATTCAAATACTTCTAATTTTAGATGCTATGAGTACAGCAGTTCGGTCACATCAAGTCCGAGTGCCCAAAGCTAAAGAATAACGCATCAAAGACCAAGAAAGCGCTAAGCGCTACTTGGGAGGAGTTGTCGGAGGAAGAAGGCGATATCCAAGCTCTAATGGCCAAGCCGACCGAGCACGACTCGAAACCGAAGAAGAGTCCGAGTCCGAATCCGATGATGAGCTTCCATTCAAGACAAGCCACGGATCCGTATCCGGTTCAAAAGAATCATTAAGGGTAAGTCGGTCGTTACTTAATACTTTGTATGGTGCAATTAAATTTTTAAATAAGAAACTAGCTAAGTCCGAGTCCAAGGTCGAGACCCTAATTGAGGAGGTTAACCTTCTCAAACATGAGGTCTCTAACTTCTCTTCGACCACTGTGATTCAAGAGGAGGACTCAACCTGCTGAAAAGCTTGAAGTTGAGAACTCGCTTGAAAACACAAGTCAAGACCTTAGGAACACGTTGAAAGGTTCACTTTGGGATCCAAGGACTTGACTCTACTTGGATCACAAAGGGCCGTACAACAAGGCCTGACTGGGTTTAACTCAAATACAACCAATAAGTCATATATGTCTATAGTAAACCAACATAAGAAAAATGTCCAAGCATGGGTCCCTAAGACCACTTTGATTTCAACTTTAGGATCTAACATGTATTGGGTTCCTAAGGACCAAATTCACTATGTGAATAGACCCACTGATTCAATGGTCCAGGGGAGCCAATACAAAATGTATTTTTGTTAAGTCTTAGAAATTGCATGCTTAGTTTTTCCTTTATTTTTAGAATGGTTAGATAGGACTCATAACCAACTAAAATCCTGCGAAAAAGATTGAGCCTCGGGAGCCTCTTTTCAAAAATAAACCAACTAAAATCCTACGAAAAGATTGAGCCTCGGGAGCCTCTTTTCAAAAATAACTAGTTAGACCAAGACGTAGTCTCAAGTAAGTCGAGTTATCAATTTCTTGAAATTAGCTTTGTCTAAGGAAGTGGTCGTTGTTCCGATCAAAGAAGGCCTCGTGCCTCGCCACGACTGAAGCTAATCTCTTGAAAAGATTACTTGATGAGCTTAGACTAAATCCGAATCTAACCTAATGTTGGTTAATTTAAATTCATTAAAATTAATCAAGTAAAATTGAAAGTCATCTCACAATAACACATAGGAAATAACATGTTTGATCATGTAGATATTGGTGAGATGATTTGGTTAAAACTTACAAACAACCCTTTAGTAATTCCAATATCCGATCCAACTACCTTATGTGTAGGATCAATGGATGTTGGGACGGTGGTTACTCGACACATGGACAGGGATCAACTCAAATTTTGATTCTGATTCAAGCGACAAGGATCGGTAGCCGGAAATAGCGGCAAGCTCAAAATCATCGGATCGGGTGATATTGAGCTCAACTCTAACTTTACAATTCAAAATGTCTTATTAGTAGAAAACTTTCAATATAATTTACTTAGTGTAAGCCAATTGTGTGATAACAATTATAAGGTCATATTTCTAGAAAATGAATCGTAATCAAAATAAATGCAACATCTAAAATAATACTTAAAGGAACTAGGAGTAGCAACATCTACACAATAAATTTACCCAACTCCTCAACCAAGTGTCTTATGACACAAGAGAATCTTAGTTATGGCAGAAGACTGGACACTCACTTTTAAGACTCGTCCACAAGATGAGTGAGTGGCTTAGTTATAGGTTTGCCTAAACTAAACAACTTGGATAATAAAATATGTAATGCTTGTCAACAAGGTAAACAATCTAGGACACAACATCAATTAACTAATCAGAGCAGACCAAAAGTGTTCTTGAGCTCCTACACATGGATCTATTTGATTCACATGGAGCTAAGTCACTCAATGGTAGTCAATTTTGCTTAGTCATAATTGGCGACTATTCTAGATTTACTTAGGTTAGGTTTATCAAACATAAAAATGATACCCTAGACCAACTAATCAATCTTTGTAGGTTAATCGAAAATCAAAAGAACCTTAAGATTAAAAGACTTAGAAGCGATCATGGTGGTGAATTGAAAACCACGAGTTTGATTTACGTAACCTAAGCGGATACCACCATGAGTTTTCATGTCCTAGAACCCACAACAAAATGGGTTAGTCGAGCGGAAAAATAGAACCCTACAAGAAGCCGCTAGGACAATGTTAAGCAGTATAACCTACCGATAGATTTTGGCGAGAGGGTTAATGCGACTTGCTATGTCCAAAATAGGATCCTTATGGTAAAGAGGCACCAAAAGACCTCGTCACGAGATTTATCACGATAAAATACCGAACATCAAATACTTTAGGGTATTTGGATGCAAGGTACATATCTTAAACACTAAGGATTACCTAGGGAAATTCAAATCCAAAACCTCTCTGGAACCTTTCTAGGATACTCAACCACCAGTGAGCTTATAGGGTATACAATCACGACACTCTTAGAGTCGAAGAAACCATTAATATAGTTTTGACGAAGGACACGAACCCGTTCAATCCTTAACAAAACCAACTAGCAAATCAACTTATAGCGAACCCGACTCGATCTTGAACTTGAATCTCGTCCTAACCCAAGTCATCCTATCGACCAAGTGATAGATGACTCTAACCCAAGTCAAACTAGAACTCACCCAAGTCATCCTATCGACCAAGTGATAGATGACCCTAACGTCACACTAAGACTCAAACAAATCATCCTATCAATCAAGTTATAGGTGATCCAAATTTAGGGTTCGAACTAGAGCTTCATATCGAAACCTTAGTCAAATCTTAATTTCCAAAATCGAACCCAAAACTATTGAACAAGCACTTCTTGATCGGATTATTGCTATGCAAGAAGAGCTAGCTCAATTCACTAGAAATGAAGTCAGAATTAGTACCACCACCTAAAGAAAAATCAATTATTGGAACAAGGTGGGTATTTGAAATAAACTTGATGATAAAGGTGAAGTAGTTAGAAATAAAGCTAGGTTAGTCGCAAAGGGTTTAGTCAAGTCGAAGGTTTAGATTACGATGAGACCTACGCCCCATAGCAGACTAGAGTCCATCCGAATGTTGTTAGCATATCTGCACATCGAGGTTTTAAATTGTTTCAAATGGATGTCAAGTCAGCATTTTTGAATGGATACATTAAGGAAGAAGTTTACGTCGGTCAACCTCCGGATTGAAAATCTAGATAAACTGACCATGTCCTTAGACTTAAGAAAGCCCTATATGGACTCAAACAAGCCCCAAGAGCTTGGTACGAAGGCTTTCGATCTATCTTAAGTCCAAAGGATTCAACCAAGGTTTAGTCGACCCAACCTTATTCGTAAAAACCGTAGGAAAAGAAATCTTTATAGCCCAAATCTATGTAGATGATATAATTTTTGGAACTACCAACTCGATCACCTAAGCGAATTCATCTCACTTATGGAAAGTGAATTTGAAATGAATTTAGTAGGAGAGTTAAGTTTCTTCTTAGGTTTACAAATTAAACAAACTAAAGATGGAATATATTTACATCAACAAAAATATACTAAGGACTTAATAAATCGATTTGGAATGCAAGATGCTAAAATAATCAATACACCTATGGCAACTAATGTTAATATAAACGAAGATGTAGAAGGAAAACCCGTTGACCTAAAATACTATAGGGCGCAATAGGAAGTCTCCTATACTTAACATGAGCCGACCCGACATTTTATTACGGTAAGTATGTGCGCAAGGTTACAAACCTGTGCCAAGGAGTCTCACCTAACCCTAGTCAGCGTATCCTTAGATATCTAAAGACACGCTAAGCGTAGGTATTTGGTACCCTAGATCTACGAGTTTAATCTAATCGGCTACTCCGACTCGACTATGCGGTAGTAAACTCGATAGAAAGAGCACAGTGGTTGTTGTCAAATCCTCGGCTCAGTCTAGTAAGTTAGTGCGATGAAGGCGACATTGCGTTGCCTTATCTACCACCGAAGTCGAATACGTTGCGATGGGTGAGTGTGTCTCTCAGCTCCTGTGGATGAAGCACACTCTCCAAGACTTTAGCTTAATCTTTAACAACATTAAAACCTACATAGATAACATTAGTTCAATTAACTTAACTAAAAATCCAATATGTCATTCTAGGACAAAACATATAGAAGTTAAACACCACTTCATTAGGGAACATGTAACTAATGGAACTATACAACTAGAGTATGTTGAGTCCAAATCAAACCTAGCGGACATCTTCACCAAACCACTACCCGAAGCCGAATTTAGTTTATTAAGACGAAAGTTAGGTATGTGTAATAGAGTAGGATTTAAATTTTTCTATATATGTACTCTACTTTTGCTTCTTTTTATGAAATTAGCCTAAGTCTTACCTTAGAAATCATATACCTATAGATTTAAGGAGCCAACACATCTCACAACACATAGGACTAATGTGTTTGTGTATATGCGTAGAGACGGGCGTGAGATGTTAGGACCTTACTCCTGGTTCCAGATGTAGATTCAGTGCATCGACATGAACCATGGAGTATAATTATTTAAAATTAATCAACTCCTTCAAGACTTATTGATCATTCTATATCAATCAAGTCCAACCGGAGTTGTACATTTTAGATGAACATATTTTCAAGCTTATTATTATTTTAAAAAAAAATATATATTTATATTGGGAACTTGCTTGGACTTACAAACCTTAAAATATATTTACAAACTTTTTGAGTTAAGGCAAAAGGGGGAGAAAGTCACAAAAGTAAGGAAGAAAGTAAACAAAATTATTACCTTTTATATTAAGTAATTCCGTTTACTTAAGCAACTATTAAGGGGGAGTAAAAATTATTTTTCAAGAACTCACCTTCGGTCAAGGGGGAGGTTACCTCAAAGGGGAGAACTTGAAAAATAATTTTTCTCACTCATGCTTAATCATTATGCTAGCTCATTCATATTTAATCTTTATGCTAGCTCATTCATGCTTAATCATTATGCTAGCTTACTGTTATGCTTAATTTTTCCTTAACTTTTGTGTTGGTTTGCCATGAATCAAAAAGGGGGAGATTGTTGGTGCAGTGGGCACCAAAGTCGAACCGGTATTTTGATTATGGCAAAAGGCTCAATAGTTAAGGGTATATTTGTTATCTTACGAGCTCAATTAAGTGTGCAGAAATGCTAAAGTTGAGCGGAAGGTCTGCGACACCCGGTGGGAACCGAGGTGGTCGGGCAACGCCTTGAGAGGACTTGGAGGAAGAGGTACTCGGGTGAAGACCGGAAGCGAGGCTACAAGGTAAGCTCGTGTGAAAGCGAAGCAAGGTCGTTAAGCGTAGATCCGACCCAATACCTCCAATGGAAGGTCTAGGTCGAGATCAGATGGTTAGAACCATCGTACTTTATATTTTAAGCTAACTTGTACTGCAGTCCAAAACCCTTTGACTACGATCAACGCTAGTCAAGTTCGACCTCGAGAAGAGCTCGAATTTCAAGGGGTGAATTTGGACTTGACTCGTGTTTTGGTACAAAGGGTGATGTGGCATCAAGGTGGACATCCAAACCATCACCAAGCTTCCTTGTGGTGGACGCCCAAAATAAGGTGAGTTGGCACAAGATGGTTGGCTCCCATGATGTGGCACAAGTTGAATGGCTCCAACAAGTTGGCGCCCAAGGAGGTTGGAGGTGGCACAAGGTGGTTGGATGAAACACCTCATCCTCAAGTTGGCGCCCAAGGAGGTTGGAGGTGGCACAAGGTGGTTGGATGAAACACCTCATCCTTGAGTTGGCGCACAAGGAGGTTGGAGGTGGCATAAGGTGGTTGGATGAAACACCTCATCCTCAAGTTGGCGCCCAAGGAGGTTGGAGGTGGCACAAGGTGGTTGGATGAAACACCTCATCCTCAAGTTGGCGCCCAAGGAGGTTGGAGGTGGCACAAGGATGTGGATGAACAAGTCTTGGGGGATAAGAACCTCACCTTGGACACTACCTATGTCTAAATTCATAGATCAATATCCATAAATAGACATGTTCAAGCCAAGCAAATTACAAGACATCAAGAGCTCTCAACACGCCGTCGTAACGCCGCTACTACTACTCACATTTGCTACGACGAAGTGCCGCCGACAACGAAAGCTTCATCTTCTACTTATAAGAGTTGTCGGTATATTTATTTAAGTTCTACTTCTTTAAATTGTCTTTGTGCTTTAATCGTAACAAGGAAAGGGGGAGTATCCCTTTGCCTTGATTTCTTTTTGTAATCGTTGCTCCTACCTCCAACGAGGAGGAGTGGTTTTAGTGAATTGCCCTCCGTACGTGATCAAGGATCACTAGGGCCGTGGATTAGCAATCGAAAGATTGTGAACCACGTAAAAATATCTTGTCTACTTTATATTTCCGCTGTGCACTCTCTACTTGCTTTTTACTTATTGCAAAAGTTTTTTAACGACATCGTATCGCTATTCACCCCCCCCCCCTCTAGCGACACTTTCGATCCAACACAATAACCATTAGGAGAATTTTTTCTCTATAAAAATAGGGTTTAAGGGTTTTGTGAAGCCCTAATCCTAAGTTGTCGCCCCTCTCCCTCTTCTCCTCTTGTGGTCGGCGCCCAAACCCTAGCCACCGCCCACCTCTTGTGTTGCTGTCCAAGTTATTGCCGGCGTCCAAGCTTCAGCTGCCGATCCTCCGGAGACCCTCCGGTGATCTTCCTTGGCTCCGGCGACAAGGTGAGCATCTAGCTTCTTTATTTGGCCGGTGCTAATCCTCCACCAAAGCTGTCCAGTTTTCTGGACAGCTTGTTTACTTCGTGTCGGAGCATCGTTTGGACGACGTTTGGAGCTCCGACAGTGGCTTCCTTGCCGGGGATTCGATCTTCAGTAATCCTCATAGGTGGAGGACGAAGGATTCGTCAAACGGTAAGCGAATACCTCTCTGGAGAAACGAGTTTTTGAGGACTCATTTTGAATCCGAATTTTGATTCGGATTTTGATCTTCTCTCGATCACATCGTCTTCGACACGAGGCTAGTGACTCGTACGAAGACGAGGCTCATGACTTTGTGAAGTCATCCCAAAGATACTCGGCATGGATATGGATAGAGGCAATTCTAGCGAGGGTCGCTCCGATTGATGTCTTTCCCGCTACACGTGATACGTCAGGTATACGTAGAATAAATTTTCTTTTATTGCAAAATTTGAAACTACGGTTATGTCTACACATGTTGTACTATGCATGTGTGTGGTGTGTGTGTTGTAATAAATTAGATTTATTATTTTTATTTCTTCCATTGTGCACATGTTTACGAAACATGTTCGAACACACACTCGCCGCGGTGCCAGAAACCCAACAAAACCTTCTCCTTAGAGTTATTGGTTCATAACCAAAATCCATTAACCCGCTCCAATAACTTAAGTTAAAATAAACCGAACCGAGTTGGTCTATTTTAAGTTAAAATGAACCAAACCAACTTTGGTTCATTCGTTTAAAACAAAGTAAACCACTTTGGTTTATTTTCCACCATTGGATTAGAACCAAACCAATTTGGTTCATCCATCATGTCTTCATAAGACTCAGCATATCCATGCTTCAGTTGCAACTGAAACGATTTCATGCTCGCTCCTTGTTTGGTCCAACCAAACCTAGTTTCTCTCGATCTGAGAATCTCATTCTCAAGCTCATTTTAAATCCTTCAGATTATGCTCGTTGTGTGTGTGACCAAATAGGTTCCCGGTTTATGTTGGCCGTCTATAATTAACCATTAATTATAGAACAATCATGAGTGGCACCTAGTAGTACATCATGATCCCCAATTAACTGAAAAATCAATGGTTGATCTCATAACCATTTCTGAAACCCTTCAGCAGCTATAATGAATCGTGCCCCATTCCCTTCACTCATCTTATACCCACTTGGTTCAGGACATGGTATATAGTGTCAGCCCCCACTAGGTTGACTACGTCACACCTAGCCTAAATATCATTTCCTCGTCCTTCGAATTCTAGTTACTGCACATGTATCCAAGAGTACATTACTCTAAACATGTAATATTTTGGCCAAAGACTTTAGTAACAATCCAACGAGAGGGCCTTGGTATACATCTCCCTGCAAGGAGTGGTGAATCTTTTATAGGCTATTCAAACATCTTCAGGCATTTTGACTTATACCCAATCATCCCGGGTCCACATCTCCTTGGAGATGCTTGTTTAAGATGTCAAAGCATAAGTCTTCATGACCAAGATGACTTTAATACCACAAGTCAAAGGAACATCACACTTAAGTTGCAGTAAGAACTTCATTGACATATCCATATATGTAGAGAACCATATGAAGTCTTACAGCTGGTCATTCCAATGGACTAGTTACCATAACTAGCATTCACGATTAACTCCGGACATCACAATGTCTCCAGCCAGTGGGAATCAGTTGCTTGGACACACCAAAGAGTATACCTCATGCTAGTCTCGACAGAATTGATGATGTCCAAATCCATCAATTCATCGACTAGGGATAATTCTAATACATTACAATTACACATGTAGAGATACTCACTAGTTATGATCCAATCACAAATTCTCTTATTCTGTGAATCGTATTGTGGACATTCAGTAAATGAGTTTAAGATCCAATCAAATACATAAAAACATGTATACTCAAATAGTGAATCTTTATTTATTAAGTAAATGGTACAACAATAAGGCGATTGTCTTAGGACACCTCTCATATATTACTAACAAGATCATCCATCTTACTCTCAAAGTACTCCCACAACGCTAAAGCTCTAATGCCATCATAATGCCGACGCAATGCCAAGTTCAAAATCTCATCATCGGCAGCAACAAGTATTGGTTTTTATTTATTGTATTCGTGGTTTCGATTTTTGTGATCATAATACGAGGTGAGGTAGGCTTGTTTCCTCATCCTCGTGTTTTCGATTTTTGTGATCGTTGTCTCCTACCTCCAACGAGGAGGAGACTCTATAATGGATTGCCCCTTCGTACATGGTCAAGGATCGCGAGGCCTTGGATTAGCAACCATTGGGTTGTTAACCAAGTAAAAACAAACTTGTGTTATTTATTTTTCCGCTGTGCATCTCTGTGTTTTAATCGTACGAATGAAAGAACGAAAAGATTTTACGCTCGCTATTCACCCCCGCTCTAGCGACGCTTTCAATCCAACAATTCTCAAATCTTGATTTTTGGCATTTGAAAGTTAATAGTATTTTGATGTATGTCAAAGGAAGAGAAAGAGAGGTTTAAAGTTAGAGAGTAGTCTAAAGTTAAAGTTAAAACATCTACTTAATATCAAGATTGTATTTCATGACTTCATTCATTGCATATGAACTTAGACTTGATATACTTGAACTTGATACATATGAATATGTGTAGAATGTGATACATTGCAAATTGATTCTTCTAATTTTAATCAATGTGTTGTCATACATCAAAAAGGGAGAGATTATTGATGCAGGAAGTGTCACTCCTTAGTTTTGATGTATGAACCATAGTTAAAAGTTAGGAATTACTTGTGTTCTAATATGTGTGTTAAGTGTATAGGCTTAACAAAAAAGTCCTAATAGATCATGTTGGCTAGATACTAGGCAGAAGATTTGATAGATCAGGAGAACTAGACACCATGCAGAAAGTCCAGATGGATCAGGAGACCAAACATCTGGCATGAAGATCATTGGGTCAGGAGACTAGGTAACCGACATGAAGTCTAGCTGGGTCAGGGAGACCGAACAGTTGGCGGGAAGCCCTGGTGGGTTAGATCAGATGTCAAGTATGGTAAGTCTAGCTGGGCAGTCAGTAGGCAAGCCTCGAGTGAAGAGGTGAGGTTGAGTCCTCTATAGGGGACAAGGTAGGCATTGTTAGGGCAATCTCTTGCCGTGATATGGTTTTGATGGTGTGGCAAAGGGTTTAAGTTAGTGTGTTATGTTTATTTGATATGTGCGTTGAAGTCGTGCAAGACTTAGTAATTCGCACATGGAGCCATGGCGAGTTTCACATCTCATGACTCGTGCCTTGAGTCGGTGAAGGATAGCTTTGCGGAAGCCGTGCGCTTGGAGCATCCGAGGGACCGCCGGACGAGAAGCTTGGAGTGAAGCCGGAGGAAGTAGACTTCGAGGCAAGAGACGCGAAGGAGCATTGCAGAGCCGTGCGCCTAATGCTGCCGAGGGACGTGGCCGAGAACGAAGAGAACTTCGAAGGCGAAGGACTCCGAGAAATGAGAGTGAGCGATTGTAACCTGGGGAGGGGTAGCTCTTAGGTGAAACTTGGCCATTTGGCCAAGTGTCGGATGGGTTTTCCCGACACCAGCCGATCGCTATGGAATGGCAATGATCGCTTCCGAGTCGAGTGTAGCTCGACCGTATCGCCATACGCTGGGCCGATCAAGAAGATTAGCAATGACCGGCCAAGGCGCAAAGAATGATCGGGTCAATAGGGTTTTGGCCATTAATCGCTGTAGCCGATCGGGCCGATTACGGGGTAGCAAATGATCGGTGAGGTCCATCACGATCGCTAAGAGTTCCGCTTGACAACAACGGCCGGCATCCGACGCGGTTCGAGGCCGCCAGAGGACGGCAATGACCGCCATGGGCGGCAATGATCCGATGGCGGCCAACGGGAAGAAAACAGCCCTCTCTATAAAAAGGGAGGGTGTGAGCCTTTGAGAGGCTAATGCTTATACTCCAAACGATCTTCCTAGTGCCCCACAAGCTCTAAACTCTTCTTACTCGCTTTTACTCCATTCTATTTGTAAGAAGAGTGATCTTGATTGTAAAGGTTACCTCCACCTAGCTTGGTGCAAAGGAGAGACCATTTAGTGGATTGGTTTAGCGGAGTGATTCACCGAGGACGAATCGGGGACCGTGGATTAGCGGCGTAGCCGTGAACCACGTTATATCTCGGTGTTTGTATTGCTTGTTTCTATTTTGCTTGTCTTTATTTATAGTTGTATATTCCGCTTGCGCTAACATTTTGTAGACGAGCAAAATACCGCCATCCAAACGAAAAGGGCTATTCACCCCCCTCTAGCCGGCCATCCGATCCCCTACAGGCATTTATTCGATGGTTATTCTGTGTGGGACTAAGATGTAGAATCAAAAAGACACTAGAGGGGTGAATAGCGTATTTAAAATTTTTCTTTTCATTTGTAAAAAGAGTTAAATGCAACGGAAGAAGCACAAAGCAAAAGACAAAATGACACGCTTGTTTTTACTTGGTTCACAACCAACTGGCTACTAGTCTAAGGCCCTTGCAATCCTTGATTGCTTTCGAGGGGCAATAATTAAAAGAGTCTCTTCCTCGTTAAAGGTAAGAGACAAACGGATTACAAGAGATGTAGAGGAATGAGATAATAAGCCTACCTCTCCTCTTAACAAGTAAAAAGTAAGAAACACAAATAAATAAGTACCGACTTTAAGAAGTGAAAGAAGAGAGCTTTGTCGGTGTTACGATATTGTTGCATGGGGATGAGAGCTTTGGATTGATGGTTCACTTTGGGAGCCTTTTAATTAATTAATGGGGGTGCCTCATCCCATATTTTATAGCCTTCCAAATCCTAGCATGCTGAGATCCAGATCTGAATCAAACCTTATCCTAATCCCTAACATTGTGGCTCTTATCTTGACTTCGCTTCAATGTGTCCACATTTATTACCAGTCAACT
Source organism: Wurfbainia villosa (assembly GCA_025175895.1). Classification (NCBI taxonomy): domain Eukaryota; kingdom Viridiplantae; phylum Streptophyta; class Magnoliopsida; order Zingiberales; family Zingiberaceae; genus Wurfbainia; species Wurfbainia villosa. The sequence goes on along the minus strand of CM045992.1, from coordinate 26,020,457 downwards.
GTTACATCCATCAGTCGAATGATGTCTTGAGTAGTTACCTGCATTGTTGGTGCAATCGACCCAGGTCATGATTGACCAAACTCGAATTGGACTCGAGTAGTATTTTGATGTTTGACAAAGGAGTTGACCATTGTTTGACAATGGGTTGACTAGATAGTTGACTTGGGGTTGACCATAATGGAGAAGTACAAGTAGGACACTTGGCAATGGAAAGTCCAAGTCTTGTGTACTTGGCATGGAAAGTCCAAGTCTTGGGTACTTGGTATGAAAAGTCCAAGCATGGGTCTGAAGGTTTTGCCCGGAAGCTCTGATACCACTTGAAGGTAGGAAACTTCACTTCCCACTTCAACTCGGTCGCTTGTTCATGGAAATCCCTTCTAGGTCCCCGGATAAAAAAATTTATCCTTGACAAGAGGGATTACCTAAGCAACCGTGTCATCGTCGTACTATTCGATTAGAGTAGTCACTTGAACAAACTTATTGTTCAAGCAACCAACCTCTATTCTACGAATAGCCGCGGAATAGACAATGTACGGATCGCCGGATTTTATGTTTATGCTCGGGGTCCAAGTTATATTAGCCATAAAACAGAATATATCATGCATATATAATTGAAAACAATTACAAACATGTTACATATGAAGATAAATAAGTGATATATCTCTCAATCTTCTATTGTATGACCTTCCTCCTTTTGGACGTCGTGTGGGCGATGATCTACCAAAAGTCGAATCTCCTAGATCACCAATCTTCCTTCCTTGCTCGCTCCGAACAACAGGAAGTATAGAAACAAGGCCCTTCTCCTTTCTTTAGCCAACCAACAAGCACCAAGCAAGATGCTTACCGCCGGCCAACAATGAAAGGGATGAGAAGGATGGTTGCCGGCCAAAAGCTCCAAGGGATGACCTTAAGCTATGTTTCATCCGGCCAAGGAGAAGAGGATCAAGTGGTTTGGACGCCGGCCAAGGGCTGGAAAAAGATTATGGGCGCCGGCCACCTTGAAGAAGAAGAGAAGAAAGGAAACTCTTTCCTTATTTGTGGCCACCCAAGCACAAACCCTAACTCCAAACCTCTTGCCACCCAACCCTAATCTCCCTTGCTTCTAATTAATTCTCCACGCCAACCCTTAAGCCCATTTTTATAGAGTTAGCGATAAGCCTTGTTTTAATCTCCACCATTGGTTCTAGGAATTTAATCTCAACCGTCGGATCTAGAGATTTAATCTCAACCGTCGGATCTAGAGATTTAATCTCTACCTTCGGATCTAGAGTTTTGTTTTCATTCATTGGATCTAGGCTTCATGAAGTTTTAATAGGCTATAATAGGGACCATGAGGAGGAGTTGGATCTTGGCCACCCAATGGATCAAGCCCACATAAAGTCCGATCCATTAATGATAATCCAATCCACTAAAGGATTATCATTGATCTACCTCACCAACCCCCATAAGATAATATGAGCTCCATATATTATTTATACATTTTTCTCCCCGTGTTTAAGATCTCGAATATCCGTCGATTAATTAATTTACTGACTATTAATTAATCAACATCTAACTCCATGAGTAGTACCACTCAACCTTTTCATCATGCCGGACCAAGTCCACCTGCAGGGTTTACATGATGAACCTTATGAGCTCCTCAAGGGGACATCATCATCCTAATATATAGGACACGGTTTCCTCCTATAATCAACGGCACACCATATAAATAATATCATTTCCCAACTTACCGAGCCTATCGATTTAATCTATAAATCTCGCCCATTGGTAAATCAAAGAAATGAATACGAAGTATATGTACCCGTTATTATATCGAGATTAAGAGTATTTACAATATAATATCTGAGGTCCGATTCAATTATGTAGTCAGCAATAAATCGAATCACCTCTAAGTCGGTCCTGCTCAATACACACAAAGTGTACTAGTGCGATTCTATGGTCAAGACAAACAAATACCAAATCACACTACAACCATTCCAATGGTTTGTCCAAAGTCATCTCGGTTGTGAGCCTATACTTATACTTTACAAGGAGCCGATAACATGGTCTCCCGTGTGACACCACACACCATGTTATCTACAATGTAATGTATTAGACAATATGCATCACCATAAATATGCAAACAATGATCATGTGATTCTTATTTCAAAAATAAAGATGTTCATACAAAAGATAGACTTTTCAGTATACATCCCAATAATCTCCTACTTATACTAAAAGACTATGCTGACCTCAAACTACCATACATCTGATCCCCATTTCCTCCACATGCCTATCAAAAGCTCTCGCCGGAAGGGCCTTAGTGAAAGGATCTACTAGGTTATCCTCCGATGCAATCTTGGCCACAGCAACTTCTCCTCTCTTTACGATTTCTCGTATCAGGTGGTACTTGCGCTCCATGTGTTTACTTGCCTTATGGGCTCGTGGCTCCTTCGAGTTTGCAACTGCACCACTATTATCACAATAAATTGTGATAGTTCTGGGCAAACCAAGAATCACATTCAAGTCCATCAAGAAGTTCCTGAGCCACATAGCTTCTTTTGCCGCCTCAGAGGCCGCCACATACTCAGCTTCCATGGTAGAGTTCGCTACCCATTTCTATTTGACACTCCTCCATACAATGGCTCCACCTCCCAAAGTAAACACAAAACCTGAGATAGACTTACTGTTATCCCTATCTAATTGGAAGTCAGAATCTGTGTAATCCACAGGGAGTAATTGGTCTGCCTGGTAAACCAGTATATAATCCCTAGTCCTTCTCAGGTACTTCAATATATGCTTTACCGTAGTCCAATGTCCCTGTCCTGGATTACTCTGATATCTACTGACCATGCCCACGGCAAAGCAGATATCTGGTCTCGTACATAGCATCGCATACATGAGGCTTCCTATTGCCGAGGCATAAGGAACCGCCTTCATCTCCTCTATCTCCTCAGATGTTCTAGGACACATCTCCTTAGATAAAGTAACTCCATGCCTGAAAGGTAGAAACCCCTTCTTGGAGTTCTGCATGCTAAAACGATCCATAATGGTGTCTATGTACGAAGCTTGAGATAAGCACAACATCCTTTTCCTGCGATCCCTTATAACCTTGATCCCAAGGATGTGTCCCACTTCTCCCAAGTCCTTCATATCAAACTGTTTGGACAACCATACCCTTACGTCCGATAACACCTTGACATTGTTGCCAATTAACAAAATGTCATCTACGTATAGTACAAGAAATACCACTATGTTTCTGTCACATCTCTTGTATACACAAGACTCATTCGGACTTTGAATAAATCCATAAGACTGGATTACCTCATCAAAGTGGATGTTCCAAGACCTCGAAGCTTGCTTCAATCCATAAATGGACCGATTAAGCTTACATACAAGATGCTCTTTGCCCTTTGCAATGAATCCCTCTGGTTGCTTCATATAGATATTTTCCTCAAGACTTCCATTAAGGAAAGCTGTCTTGACATCCATCTACCACACCTCATAATCCATATGAGCTGCAATGCATAAGAGAATCTGGATAGACTTAAGCATGGCTACCGACGAAAAAGTCTCCTCATAATCGATACCCTCTTTTTGAGTATACCCCTTCGCAACAAGCCTCTCTTGAAGGTCTCAACCTTCCCATCTATTCCTCTCTTTCTTTTGTAGATCCACTTGCATCCAATGGTTTTTACACCATCGGGTGGTTCTACTAGCTCCCAGACCTGATTTGAATCTATAGATTCAATCTCAGCATTCATTGTACTTCACCAAGATACTGCATCTTTATCTTGGATTGCCTCGTCATATGTCCAGGGATTAGGTTCATGTTCGCCAGGGACCAAATCAGAAGATTCTCCCAAGAACATGAATCTATCAGGCTGTCTCACAACCCTCCCACTACGATGAGGTATCATCTGTGTATCCTCTGTGACACACGGTGCAGTGACTTATGGTATATCCTCTTGTACTGGTGGTACTGAAGAAGTGACTTCTCCTTTTATTTCCTCCAGAACAATCTTACTCATGGGCTTATAGTTCATCACATAGTCTTCCTCTAGAAATCTGGCGTTCATGCTAACGATCACCCTCTAATCTCTAGGACTATAAAACAAACCACCTTTCGTTCCTCTAGGATAGCCAACGAACATGTGTACTTCTGTACGAAGTTCCAACTTACCAGCATCTGCCTTCAGCACATGTGTTGGACTCCCCCATATCCGAATATGTCTTAGACTAGGCTTTCTCCTAGTCCATAATTCTGTGGGAGTATAAGGCACTGATTTAGATGGAACCAAGTTCAGAATGTACACCATCGTATCTAGAGCATGTCCCCAGAACGAATCTGGCAACTCATAATAACTCATCATCGATCTAACCATCTCTATAAGAGTCCTATTCCTTCGCTCTGCTATACCATTCTGCTGGGTTGTGCCAGGTGCAGACAATTGGGATTGAATCCCAGCCTCTGATAAATAATTTCTAAACTCTCCAAAGAGGTACTCACCACCACGATCAGATCATAGTGTCTTGATACTTTTACCTTGATGTTTCTCCATATCAACCTTGAATTCTTTGAACTTGTCAAAGCATTCAAATTTGCGGCGCATCAAGTAAATGTATCCATATCTCGAATAATCGTCTATAAAAGAGATGAAATACTCAAAACCACCTCTAGCCTAGATAGACATAGGACCACACAAATCAGAATAAACAAATTTTAACACATCTTTGGCTCTATACCCCTTGGCCTTAAAAGGCCTCTTGGTCATTATACCCTCCAAGCAAGATTCGCAGGTTGGGAAATCTTCCACCACTAATGAACCCAGAGGTCCATCAGCTATCAACCTTTGAATTCTGCTTAGGTTAATATGACCAAGCCTAAGATTCCAAAGATATGTTTGGTTCATCTTCGAAGGTTCTTTTATCTTATTGTATTTAGAAGATGAGTTATTAACTTCTATTTGCATCGTGGGAGCTTTTAGTTCAAGTGTGTATAAATTTTCTATCAATGCACCCGAACAGATAATGTCCCTATTCCTTTTTATAACAACTTTGTCATTAAAAGAAATAGAATATCCATCCATAAACAATTTAGAAACCGAAATTAAATTCTTTCTAAATAAAGGTACATAAAGGCAATTCTTAAGAACCAAAACTTTATTTTTCTGAAAAGATAAATAAACGTCTCCCACTGCAACAGCCGCCACCTTCATGGCATCGCCCAAGTATACGGTAATCTCCCCCTCAGCCAGTCGTCTAGTTTCCTAGAACCCCTACAAAGTATTACAGACATAATCAGTGGCTCCCATATCTACACACCAGGTGTCGATAGATAACACCGCTAAACATGTTTCAACGACTAGACCAAAAGATATACCTTTGTTCTGCTTGCGGTTGGGGCAGTCCTTCTTCCAGTGTCCAGTCTGCTTACAAGTGAAGCACTTGCCTTTCGGCTTCTTCACTCCTCCCTGAGTTCCTCCCATCGCCTTTGCCCCAGTTTGTTTCTTCTTCTTCTTGCCTTTCGGCTTAGAAGTAGAAACCTTTTGGGTCACCATGGCATGCGCCTGAGCACTCTGACAAAATAGCCCCTTTGTTGCCTGGAGTTCTATCAGAAGCTCCGCCGATGAATACAACCTTTTGTTCATGTTGTAGTTCAGGTGAAACTGCTCAAAACTCCTAGGTAGAGACTGGAGAATGATATCGACCTAGGTTTCCCCATCGATCTCAGCTCCGAGGACTTCCAACTCATTTAAATGAGCCATCATCTTGAGAACATGATCCCTCACGGGTGTTCCCTCGATCATGGTGGTCGTCATCAAGTTCCTCATGGCTTCCTGCCTAGCAGCTCGATTCTGGTGTCCGAAAAGCTCTTTGAGATTGAGCATCATGTCATAAGCAGTGGGCATGGCTTGATGCTGATGTTGCAGTACATTTGACATAGATGCCAAAATTTAACACCGCGTCATCTCAACGGCCTTGATCCACTTCTTATAACTCTCCTTCTCCTTTTCCCCAGAATCATCCATAAGCTTAGGAGGGCACTCTTCCAATCAAGACAATGTCAAGATTCCTCTTCCAATCAACATAGTTGGATCCAGTAAGTTTATTCTCTTTCAATATCATAGCAAGTGGGTTGAAAGTCATTTTGAAAGAAAACCTAAGAATCACATAGATCAAAACATTAGATTTCAAAAAATTATTGATTCCTCAAACAATAAAATTTTAAAATCAACCAACACCTCAAAACACCGAGAATATCGTATGCCACGATAGTGTGGACGTATACAAATTCTACAATTGTAAGAGGAGGTTTTACCTATTAATTTTACTCTCTTGTCAACCTAACTTTTTGACAAGTAAAATTAATAGTTGGTTCCTCTTTGGCCCTACAAATAAAAGCAGTGACTCCAATGGGGAGGATACTTATATTTGTATCTAAGTGTTCACCATTACTTTGTACCAAGGTAATTATCTCGGGTTATGTGCCTTCCGATGGGGAAGTACACACGCTCCTTAATAATTTCCTATAACCATATTTGACCTTGTGATCCGCAAACAAACCCATCCCATGGGGAGGAAGGCACTCAGAGCCGACGCACAAGTTTGTTTGCATCACATGTCAAATCATAATGGAGGCCGTGGGAATTTATAAAAATATCCCTCTCCCACTTAGTAATTTGAAATTGAGGAATTTTCTAGCCTACGACATGCATATCAAACAATAAGCAATAAATATGAAAAATAAAAATTTTCCAACTATTATGGCTTTTGTCTTCAATATGTCTCCCGTCGTATCGCCATCTCGTCCGCTCCTCCTACTCCATGTACGAGCCATCCGGAGATCCGAGCCGAGAAAAAAAATATTTTAATTTACATCCATCGATCCTATACTCCACGAGGGAGTGTACATGAAATCTAGATCGAAAGTAAACTAAAATAGAAAGAGTGGCTAAACAATGTCATATCTAATTTACAAAAAATTAAATACTAGCCTCGTCAGCCCCGAGGATTCAACAAAATATATAATTACACACATACAATCACATACACACATATGGCCATAATAGTTGGATCCTATGCCTGCAACCAAAGAGTTAACCTACGCATATCCTACTATTATCCGACACATATAATATATGAAAAGTGCATAAAAGTAACCGAATCCTAAACACACAAAATCGAAAACCGTGGCTCTGATACCACTTGAAGGTTTTGCCCGGAAGCTCTGATACCACTTGAAGGTAGGAAACTTCGCTTCCCACTTCAACTCGGTCGCTTGTTCATGGCAATCCCTTCTAGGCCCCCGGATAAAAAATTTTATCCTTGACAAGAGGGATTACCCAAGCAACCATGTCATCGTCGTGCTATTTGATTAGAGTAGTCACTTTAACAAACTTGTTGTTCAAGCAACCAACCTCTATTCTACGAATAGCCACGGAATAGATGATGTACGGATCGCCGGCTTTTGTCTTTATGTTCGGAGTCCAAGTTATATTAGCCACAAAACAGAATATATCATGCATATATAATTGAAAAACAATTACAAACATGTTACATATGAAGATAGATAAGTGATATACCTCTCGATCTTCTATTGTATGACCTTCCTCCTTTTGGACGTCGTGTGGGCGACGATCTACCAAAAGTCGAAGCTCCTAGATCACCAATCTTCCTTCCTTGCTCGCTCCAAACAAGAGGAAGTATAGAAACAAGGCCCTTCTCCTTCCTTTAGCCAACCAACAAGCACCAAGCAAGATGCTTGCCGCCGGCCAACAATGAAAGGGACGAGAAGGATGGTTGTCAGCCAAAAGCTCCAAGGGAAGACCTTAAGCTATGTTTCCACCAGCCAAGGAGAAGAGTATCAAGTGGTTTGGATGCCGGCCAAGGGCTGGAAAAAGATTATGGGTGTCGACCACCTTGAAGAAGAAGAGAAGAAAGGAAACTCTTTCCTTATTTGTGGCCGCCCAAGCACAAACCCTAACTCCAAGCCTCTTGCCGCCCAACCCTTAAGACCCTTTTTATAGAGTTAGGGATAAGTCTTGTTTTAATCTCCACCATTGGTTCTAGGGATTTAATCTCAACCGTCGGATCTAGAGATTTAATCTCAACCATCGGATCTAGAGATTTAATCTCTACCTTTGGATCTAGAGTTTTGTTTTCATTCATTGGATCTAGGCTTCATGAGGTTTTAATAGGATACAATAGGGACCATGAGGAGGAGTTGGATCTTGGCCACCCAATGGATCAAGCCCACATAAAGTCCGATCCATTAATGATAATCCAATCCACTAAAGGATTATCATTGATCTACCTCACCAACCCCCATAAGTTAATATGGGCTCCATATATTATTTGTACATTTTTCTCCCCGTGTTTAAGATCTCGAATGTCCGTCGATTAATTAATTTACTGACCATTAATTAATCAACATCTAACTCCATAAGTAGTACCACTCAATCTTTTCATCATGCCGGACCAAGTCCACCTGCAGGGTTTACATGATGAACCTTATGAGCTCCTCAAGGGGACATCATCATCCTAATATATAGGACACGGTTTCCTCCTATAATCAATGGCACACCATATAAATAATATCATTTCTCAACTTACTGAGTCTATCAATTTAATCTATAAATCTCGCCCATTGGTAAATCAAAGAAATGAATACTAAGTATATGTGCCCGTTATTATATCAAGATTAAGAGTATGTACAATATAATATCTGAGGTCCGATTCGATTATGTAGTCAGCAATAAATCGAATCACCTCTAAGTTGGTCCTGCTCAATACACACAAAGTGTACTAGTGTGATTCTATGGTCAAGACAAACCAATACCAAATCACACTACAACCATTCCAATGGTTTGTCCAAAGCCATCTCGATTGTGAGCCTATACTTATACTTTACAAGGAGCCGATAACATGGTCTCCCGTGTGACACCACACACCATGTTATCTACAATGTAATGTATTTGACAATATGCATCACCATAAATATGCAAACAATGATCATGTGATTCTTATTTCAAAAATAAAGATGTTCATACAAAAGATAGACTTTTCAATATACATCCCAACAGGGTCTTGGCAAGGGAAAGTCCAAGCTTGAGTCTTGGCAATTGGAAAGTTCAAAATGGGTTGGCATGGAAAGTCCAAGCATGGGTCTTGGCAAGAGAAAGTCTAAGCTTGAGTCTTGGCAAATGGAAAGTCCAACATGGGTTGGCAAGGGAAGTCCAAGGGGTGATATTGGCAGCGTAAAGGCTAAGTGGGAGTCTTGGCTGCATAAGTCTAATGGTTTGGCGGCGTAAAGTCCAAGCATATGTCTTGGTAGTGTAAGCCCAAACATGCCTTAGCAGTATAGATCAGCTTAGCATGACAATAGCCGATGGAAGAACCTGAAGGCTAGCATATGGATAAACAAGTCATGGATGACTTGGAGGGATCCGATAGGTGTGAGGCTGATGGAAGTGGCTAGAAGGCTTAGGTCTAGGCTAAGGGTGGTCTAGTAAGTATGAGGGCATCATACTTGGGGTTAAAACTCATGTTTGAGGTTTGTCAGTCGACTGGGGTTATGGACAAATTGACTGGTCAAGTGTTTTGACACTTGGCAATCGAGTTAACTCTAAGCATTCGATTGGGATTATGACTAGTTGACTAGCCAAGAGTCGAGTGGCGTTCGACTGTGGCCACGTAGCCTTGGCAATCGACTGCCAGCATTGGGCAATCGACTGATGGCTTAATTAGTAGACTGATTTAGAGGTCAGTCGAATGATGGTCGAGGAAACGAGCACAGAATGTTTTCAAGTCGACTGCTAGAGTTTGACAGTCGAGTGGAAGCATGATTAGTCAACTGATGGTCTATCTGTTGGAACTTATCCAACATGGATCGAGTCGATGTCTCACAATAGCTACAGGAGCAATCAACTGATGGTCTCGAGTAGTTGACTGCTAGGCAGAATCCAACCCAAATGTAGGTTATAAAAGTAGCTCGTGAAGATGGATTATGGGATGGTTCTTTGAGGCAATTTGGAGGAGATTTGTTGTTGCAATCTAGACCTTCAAGGCTCTTCTCAAGCAACTAAAGATCAAGCAATCAAAAGCTCTTTTTAAAGTATTCTTTACATTCTTTTGTGTATTTTAGTTGTATTTACTTGTTTATTTCTTGTATTACTTTTGTAATCATTGTAAGAGGTTTCTCCGCCTCCGACTTGTTGTCGAGAAGGAGTGTTTGTGATTAGTGGTGATATTTGCATCGCTAGAGCTCATTCAAGCTCAATCCGTGAAGTATGAACCCTAAGGTTCTGAACCACATTATATCTTGGTGTATTTGTTCTTGTGTATTTGTATTTATATTGTATTTTTTTATTTCCGCTACGTACTAATATAATTGTAGCAAGCACGTGAACGAATTCTGTCAAGTCGACGAACACACTATTCACCCTCCCCCCCCCCCCTCTAGTGACGTCCAATTCCCAACAAGTGGTATCATAGTGAGGTTGCTCTTCATTTGGACTAATTGGCAAGGGATCACGCTAGAGGGAAGAAGATGGAGTTTGAAGAGAAATTGGGATGGAACATCAACACTCCGGTTCCATATGCACTCTATGGACGAGAAGGCTTCAATCAATGGAAGAAAAGGATTGAAGACTTCATCACAATGAGGGACTTTGAAGAATGGGCCATCTTGATGGAAGGATTCAATTATCCAAGAGGGCCAAAGGGAGGATTCCTCAAGATGAAGAAGTGGACCGAGGAACAAATCCAAGAATTCAAGAAAAATAAGAAGGTAATTAAATTTTTTGTTGATTTAATTCTTAATGACATCTTGTGTAGTTTAGGTGATTACATGGATGTCAAAGAGATATGGAGCCAAGTGGTAAGATTCCATGAGAACCCACAACCGGTCCAAGAAGAAGAGGAAGAAGAGGAATGCTCATCAGATCAATCAGAGGAGGCCGAAGAAGAAAGCTCATCCTCACAAGAAAGTGAGGAGTCGGAAGTTGAGAAGGAGTCAACTTTCGAATCGGTGGAGGAAGAAGAAGTGGAAGAAGCCTCCACCTCTAGGATTGAGGGGGAGGAGAGATCACCTTCCATACTGGAGCAAGAAGAAGAGTCTTCAACATCTGGAAGAGTTGAAGACATCCAAAATTCCACCACCATCCTAGGTAACTCGAGCATTTCAATTAAAAATAAAAACCATATCATTTTCTTTGAGTGTAGGGAACCTAGGCACTATAAGAGCAAGTGCCCTAAAAAGGTCAAGAAGATGGCACAAGTCATGTCAAAGACCAAGGATACCGGAGTCCTCACTAGGAAGAGCAAGGAGCATGTGGTGTGCTTCAAGTGCCAACAAAAGAGGCATTATAGGAGTCAATGCCCTAAGGGGAGGAAGAAAGGTCAAGAAAGAGTCAACAATGTAGGGGGAGCTTCTAAAGCAAACCCTAAGGTATATTTTCATAATGCTCGTTCTTTATGTAAGAATCAAAAGCATTATTTTAATTCACTTGCAATTTATCATAAAGAGCATGCTAGAAATAGGTTTTATTGCTATAGCTAAACATGTTGATTTTAGATCTAAGGACAAGTCTAGAAATAATGACTCTAGACCTATTTCAACCAAGGAGAAATTTGGGACTAATGTCCCTAGAAAAATCCTACCTAAGGAAAGTATTAGGAAGATAGAAAATCATCTAGGCATTAATCCCAAGAACCATAGACATATGCCTAGGAAGTCTCATTCCCAAAAGATTAATGAAAAATCTAAATTGGGAAGACTAGAGTTAGAGAACCAAGCCTTGAGGTCAAGGCTTGAGAAACTTGAAAAGACCCTTAGAAATATGCAAAATCAAATTCAAGGGTCTATGAGTCAAAGTCAAGGGTGTAAGACGCAAGAACCATCTAGGAGGCAAGGTTTGGGTCACAAGTCTATGTCCAAGAAGGTAATGCCTACTTATCACAATGTTCCATTTGATTATGGAAATCAACCTAGGTCTAGGAAAACCAACGTCACAAGGGAAGCCATCCCTAGAGTTGACCATAGTAAGTTTCTAGTGGCTAAGGTTTCGAAGAAACCTAGGGAAGCCACTAAGAAGATTACAAGGGGAGTCACCCCTAGAGTTAACCTAGGCAAGACGCAAATGACCAAGGCTTCTAAGCCTAGGAGGGTCATTAGGAGGGTATCTAGGGAGGTCATCCCTAAGGAATACCTAGTAAACCCAAGGAGCTCCAATAGGTTTTGGGTTCCTAGGAGCATGATCGATTTACGCTAAAAGGGTTAGGATATGTCAACCTTGATTGGATGGGTAGTTAACTCAACCATAGCAAAGTTGACACTTTAGGTCATTTTCAAGGTTATGGGTACCTTGTAAATAAGTTTTAATTTCAATCCTAAAAGATTTTAGGATGTGCCAATATTATTTAAGAAGTTTGACAAATTGATCAAATTGGCACAAACTAGGTTTAGATGGCATAGTATGTCATTTTGGGTTTTTTGTACACTTGGGGAAAGAGTGATAATATGGAAAATATGGATGTAACTCTAGAAATGGCAACTAATATTAAAATTTAGGTATTCTTATGCCTTATATTTTACTTGTCATGATTTGTTTTCCATTACCATGTCATGACATCATATTTCATCTTTATCATATAAAAGTCATGATTATGCTTAGGGCTTATCTTTTATGTCATGTGTATTTAGATTTAATCATATGCCATGACATCATGATTTTTGACAATGCTTATTTATGTTATCATTTTTTTCATGATCATTCTATGCATTAAGTAAAATTGATTTAAGGACAATTGGCATGACTTGAAGTCCCATGTATAAGGGAATCAAGTAGTGTTGCCTTAGAAAATGCATGAGGACTTAGATTAGGATGAAAAAAACTCACATCTCACATCACATTGACATGTGTGTGTATTGATACACCCTAGACACATGTAAGATTCTAGAAAATGAGTTAAGTGCAATGTGCATAGTCTTTGCATCTAGATGAACTCAAACTCATCTTATACCATGGGTGGATCATGGGGAAAGCTAATGTGCAAGTCATGTGAATTGAGCCCATTGATCATGATCCAATATAGGTTTTCAAAAATATTTTAAAATCATTTTAGAAAACCTTAGTGAAGTCTATTTTTTGATAGTAATCACCATTGATAAAAAGTAGGGCCAAAACATTGAACTTTTCAATGGTTTTAAACTTTGTTTCAATCTCAATATTTTATGGGTATTTTATTTTCTAAATATTTTTCACCCATAATGTTTGATATAAGTATTATACAAATGAATTTATGTGATTTTCGTATTATGTATAATTACTTATGATTTTTTGAATTTTGATTTTCTAATTCTGATTTCTGCATTTTGCAGATATCATTTCACTGTCGCTTGTGGGCAGTCGACTATTTGCTGACAGAGTCAACTGCCAACGTTGATTTCAGGTAAACAAGGATGTTTATCCCATGTTTCAGCTGTGTTAGGCTACCCTAACTGCTCCTAACCCTAGGATATGCTTTGGAAAGCATTATAAAGGGTGAAAATCCATTGGATATGGATTAGGAGAGTTGTTTGGGTGATGTATCAATTTTAAGGTGTGTGAAAGTTCAAGTTTGAACTTTTAATCTTAATTTTGATGGTTTAGTGTTCTTATAGGCTTAAGGACTCTCTAAGGACATTGTTGGTGCAATGGTCAAGGGGGAGCAAGCCTTTAGGAGGAGGTTATCCATCATGGGATGATGGATGTGTTCTTCCTAATGAGGGAGAGAATTTTGAGAATGTGAGATGCCCAATTTGAAAATTGGGAGAGTTTGAAGGATTATCTCTCTTTAGTGATATGAGACTTATCACTAGGAAGAGTGTGATGGTGCAATCGGCCTAGGTCATGATTGACCAGACTCGAGTTTGACTCGAGCGATATTTTGATGTTCGACAAAAACATATGACAATGTGATTGTCATGGTAAAGTCCAAGTCATGGGTACTTGGCATGGAAAGTCCAAGTGGGACACTTGACACTGGGAAAGTCCAAGCATAGGTCTTGGCAAGGAAAAGTCCAAGCATGCATGGGTCTTGGCATGGAAAGTCCAACATGAGTTGGCAAGGGAAAGTCCAAGCTTAAGTCTTGGCATTTGGAAAGTCCAAGGGGAATATTGGTGGCATAAAGTCCAAGAGGGAGTCTTGGCGGCATAAGTCCAATGGTTGGCGGCGTAAAGTCCAAGCGGGAGTCTTGGCAACGTAAGTTCAATGTGCCTTGGCGGTGTAGACATCGTTAGCATGACAATAGCCGATGAAAGTACCTGAAGGCTAGTGTATGGATGAACAAGTTATAAATGACTTAGAGGGATCCGATAGGCGTGAGGCTGATGGAGGTGGCTAGAAGGCTTAGGTCTAGGCTAAGGGTGGTCTAGCAAATATGGTGTTGGTGCAATCGGCCCAGGTTGACTCGAGTTTGATTCGAGCAATACCTTGATAGTATTTTGATGATAGACAAAACTCATGACATGGGATTGTCATGGGAAAGTCCAACATGGAGTTGGCATGGAAAATCCAAGCATGGAGCTTGGTGTATTGAAAAGTCCAAAGCATTGTGAAGCCGTGTGCTTGGTGTTTGGTGAGAAATGCCTTGCGAAGCCATGAGCTTGGTGCATGTGGGAAGTCTTGAGGACTTGGCAAGTTCACTAGGCTCGGGGTCCTTGAGTCGGTGAAGGATGGCATTGCGAAGTCATACGCTTGGTGCATCCGAGGGACCACCGGACGGGGAGCGAATGGAGTGAGCCCAAAGGGAAGCATACTTCGAGGGCATGAGATGCGAAGGATGGCGTTGCGAAGTCATGCGCTTAGCGCATCCGAGGGACATAGGCTGAGGGAAGAGAGCTTCGGTGGGGAACTCCATGAGGGATGATGTGGACTTGGCCAAGTAGCTAAGACTGAGTGTCGGAGGCTTAAACTTGATGTTTGAGGGTTTACCCGACGGTCGGATGCTCAAACAACTTGGTGTTTGAGGTTTTGCCCGATAGCAGTCGACTGGCATAGGTGTCAGTCGACTTGTCCAAGTCGACTAGTGTTCGACTGGTGTTAGACTTGCGGTTTTGTGCTTGGCAGTCGACTACCATGGACTGGTAGTCGACTGATGTCGACAGCAGTCGACTATCGAGGGATGGCAGTCGATTGATGGGAGTGTCGCGAGCATAGAACGCTCCGTAGCCGACTGGGCAGTCGGCTACTAGGTCACCAGTCAACTTCCATGGATTGGCAGTCGACTGGTAGGTGATCCGTTGGAACTTATGCGACATGGATCTGGCCGTTGTGAGACAACGGCTATAGGGGCAATGATCGGGCCTTTGGGCCTTTTAGCGATCGCTGGGCGAAACAACGACTTGATGTAGGTTATAAATGGAGCTCAAGTGGGAGGATTTCGCCAAGACTTTAAGGGAGCTATTGGAGGGGAATTGCTACTGCATTCCAGTCCTTCAAGAGTCATCAAAAGCAAGCAACAAGAAAGGGTTCAAAGCTAAGAGTTGTAAAGCATTCTTTACTTGTATTTCTTATGTCTTTGTATTTCTTGTAGTATTACTGTTGTAATAGCTTGTACGAGGTTTCTTCACCTCCGACGTGTAGTCGAGAAGGAGTTTAGTTAGTGTCGTGCGCATAACTAGAGCTCGGTGAGCTCGCCCGTGGAGTAGGAACCATTCAGTTCCGAACCACGTATATGCTTGTGTTTTGCTTGTGATTGTTATGTGTTGTTAGTATTATTATTATCATTGTTATTCTGTTGTGCTAACAACAATCGTAGACAAGCAACGCAATGAAAATGAGCAAATTCCACCATCGGACGATTGAGGGCTATTCACCCCCCTCTAGCCGGGCCAATACACACCGATCGATCCCCTACAAGTGGTATCAGAGCCAAGGCACTTGTCGAGGACTAACCGCTGACACAAGAAATTCAAGATGGCCGGCTACAACCTCCAACCACCAAAATTCCAAGGAGATTTCCTGTGGTGGAGAAGAAAAATGGAGGTATACCTAGAAACCGATTTTGATTTTATGCTAATCTTAGAAAACGGTTTCGAATTGCCTAGGAATGAAAGAAATAGGCAAATTGAGAAGTCAAGGTGGACCGAAGACCAAATCAAGGACTTCGAGACAAATCGCAAGGTAATTGAATTACTTAGTGATTTGATTCCTAACAACATTTGGTCTAGGTTGGGTAATTTTAGGGATGCAAAGGAATTATGGGATAAAGTAATGAAATTCCAAGAAAATTCCCAACCGGCACAAGTGGAGAAGAATGTCGTGGAAGAATTGGCATCCACATTCGAAGATGTGGATGATTTGGTGGAGACCTCCACCTCTAGCATTGAGGGGGAGGAAAGGATTTCCATTCCATAGCAAGATCAAAATGAAGCTTCTACCTCCGGAAGAAGTGAAGAGGCCTCCACCACCTCCCTAGGTAACTCAAGTGTTATTATTTTAAATAAAAATCACATAATATGCTTTGAGTGTAGGGAGAAAGGGCATTACAAGAGCAAATGCCCTAAATTGGCTAAGGAAAAGGCATCGGCACCAAAAGTCAACCCAAAGTCAAAGGATGCTGGAGTCCCCTCAATTAAGAGCAAAAAGCACATTGTGTGCTTCAAATGCAACCAAAGGGGGCACTACCGAAGCCAATGCCCTAGGGGGAGGAAGAAAGGGCAAGAAGGTGTATCTCATGTAGGGGGAGCTCCTAAAGCTAACCCTAAAGTAAATTTAAATAATGCACCTTCAATTCCTAAAGTTAAAAAGCATGCTAAGAATTATTTTAGCTCTCTTGCAATTATCAATGAAAAGCATGCTAGTATGAAGAAATATGTTTGCTTAGGTGCCAAGCATGTTCATATCTCTAAGGACAAACCTAGGACTCAAAACACTAGACCTATTTTACCTAAAGAGTCCATTAGAAGAGTTGAAAACCATCTAGGCATTAACCCTAAGAAGGGTAGACACATGCCTAAGAAGAAGAATATTTCCCAAAAGATAAATAAAAAATCAAAATTGGGAAAATTAGAGCTAAAAAACCAAGTCTTGAGGTCAAGGCTTGAGAGAATGGAGAGAACCCTTAGGATTATCGAAAATTCAATTCTAGGGTCAAATGCCCAAAAGTCAAGACCTAAGGTTCAAAAACGGTCTAAGGGCAAGGAAGGTTTGGGTCACAAACCTAAGCCCAAGAAGACTTATCATAATGTTCCATCTGATTATGGAACTATTTCTAGGTTTAGGAAAACCAAGGCTAATAGGGAAGTCATCCCTAAGTCTAGCCATGGTATGTGTCTAGTGGCTAAGACCTCAATTGAAATCAAATGTAGCCACTAGGAAGGTCAAAGGAGGAGTCACCTCTAGTGTTGACCTAGGAAATGTTAGAACCTTTGTAACGCTAGAGGGGGGGTGATTAGCGTCAATGGAATTCAATCGCGGTTGTGTCTACAAATTCGTTAGCGCAGCGGAATATAGATAATACAATAACAATAATGAAAACACAACACGCTAACACGAGTATATAACGTGGTTCGGAACCGCACGGTTCCTACTCCACGGATCGGGCTCAAATGAGGCCTAGCGATGCCAATCACACACCACTATCAAATAACTCCTTCTCGGAACAATCCGGAGGTGGAGAAACCTCGTACAATATGATTACAACAATAATCAAATGAATACAAGCAATATAGTGAAATACAAAGCAATACAAGTAAAGAAAACACTTTACAAATGCTCTTTGAATGCTTGATCACTTGGTTGATCGAGTAGCACTTGGAGACCCTGAATTGCAGCAGCAACTCGCCCCAAATCGCCTCAAAGAACCATACCTTTTTCTTCCACCACGAGCTCCATATATAGCTTCAACTGTGGCCGAAAAAGTCGATCGATCGATCGATCGAGACCATCGATCGATGCCATTTGTTGTTGTGAGACAACGGCTAGTTCCACGTTGGATAAGTCAGCGGAACTACCATCGATCGTGATTGACCATCACGATCGATGGAGTCCTCACTCGACGGTCGAGTCTCGACTTCATTCGTGGCCGAATTCGAGCACCGACCGGTGATCGACGATCGATCATCGCTCGAGCCATCGGGCCGACCGCTAACCTATGGCGATCATCGCTAGGCCATAACCCGCAGTCAAACCCTAGTTGACTTGGTCCAGTCGACTGCCACATGGCACCAGTCGACTGGCACACCTCAAACATGAGGTTTTAACTCAAGTATGGTTCCCCCATACTTGCTAGACCACCCTTAGCCTAGACCTAAGCCTTCTAGTCACCTCCATCAGCCTCACGCCTCTCGGATCCCTCCAAGTCATCCATGACTTGTTCATCCATCGCGCTAGCCTTCAGGTGCTTCCGTCGGCTATGTCATGCTAACGGTGTCTACACCGCCAAGGCACATTGGACTTACGCCGCCAAGACTCCGCTTGGACTTTACGCCGCCAACCATTGGACTTATGCTGCCAAGACTACCGCTTGGACTTTACGCCGCCAATATCAATCCCCTTGGACTTTAAATGCCAACCCATGTTGGACTTTCCATGCCAAGACCATGCTTGGACTTCTCAAATGCCAAGACCATGCTTGGACTTTTCCCAATGCCAAGTGTCCCACTTGGACTTTCCATGTCAAGTACTCAAGACTTGGACTTTACCAAATGACAATTACATTGTCATATGTTTTTGTCGAAACATCAAAACACATCAAAACATCACTCGAGCCAAACTCGAGTCCTGGTCAATCGTAACCTGGGCCGATTGCACCAACAGGAAAGACCCAAAAGACTATGGCTCTAAAGCCTAAAAGGGTCATTAGGAAGGTATCTAGGGAAGTTATCCCTAGGGAATACCTTGTTAACCCAAGGAGCTCCAATAGGTATTGGGTTCCTAAGAGCGTGATCGATTCACGCTAAATGGGTTAGGGTGTGTCAACCCTAAGTGGATGGGTAGTTAACCTAACCATAGTAGAGTTGACACATTAGGATGTGCCAATGTGCTTGAGAAGTTAAAAATAATTAAATTGGCACAACTAGGTCTTAGAGGTATTGGTGTGCCATTTTGGGTTTATGGCACACTTGGGAGAAAATGGCTATTAAGGAAAAAATGGACTTAACTCTAGAAATGGCAATTTGGATTTAACACTTAGGTATTTTATACCTTAGTATATTTTACTTGCCATGATTTGTTTGCCTTGCCATGTCATGACATCATTTTCATTTTTATCTATAAAAATGTCATGATCATGTTTAGAATTATTTTTAGATGTCATGTATGCTTAGATGTCTCTCATATGCCATGACATCATGATTTTGGCACATGCTTAGTTAAATCATATTTATGCCATAATCATCTTCATGCATATAACTAAAATGAAATTAAGGACTATGGCATGATTTGATGGGAATCAAATAATATTGCCTAGAAATATGCATGAAACCATTAAAAGAACAAAAACTCACATCTCACTAAAAACTTGACTTGTATGTGTTTTACACATCTAGATACAAGTGAGATGTTTAAGAAAAAGAAATTAAAGGTTTCAAAAACATTTTGAAAAACCTTGGTGAAGCTTATCTTTTGATAGCTATCACCATTGAATGGGATGATAAAAAGAGGGCTCTTTATTGAAGCTTTTATCAACTTTTGGACTTTGTATCAATCTCCTAATTTAGTGGGTAAAATAATTTTCACATATTTTTCACCCATAGTGTTTGTGATAAGTAATATACATACCAAATTTCAAGATTTATCAACTTATGTATATTTACTTATGAATTTTGGAAAGTCATTTCTGAAATTCAAAAAATTGCAAATCGATTATCGATCATCGCTAGTGAGGCCAATGATCGATGGGTGTGGCATTGATTGATTTACGAATTGACCGATTGCCTAAGCTGATTTCGAGTAAATCTTGTTGGTTAGGCCCATGTTCATCTAGGTTAAGGTCCCCTAACCACTCCTAACCCTAGGATATGCTTGGGAGAGCATTAGAAAGGGTGGAAATCCATTGGACATGGATTAGGAGAAGGGTTTAGGGAGAGTATCAATTTTAAGGTGGATAAGAGTTCATTGTTGAACTTTGCCTTAATTTTGATTGGTTAAATGTTCCTATTGGCTTAGGGACTCTCCAAGGACATTGTTGGTGCAATGGTCAAGGGGGAGCAAGCCTCTAGGGGGAGGTATCCATCATGGAAAAATGGATGTGTATTTCCTCATGGGAGGAAAATTGGGTTGCCTCTCTTTAAGTGATATGGGATCACTAGAAAGATTGTAGGCATGTGTTCCTCCAAGGGAGAGATTGTAAGATCTCATTGGGATATGAGACATTCATACCCTTGGGGAGGACCTTTTTGATGTAGTATCAAAAAGGGGGAGAAGTTACCAAGTTACCAATTAGGTTTGGAATTCTCATTTGGGATGTGAGAATTGCCAATATGGGAGAATTGGTAGACTTGAGATGGTAGTTTTGTCAATCATCAAAAAGGGGGAGATTGTTGGTGCAATCGGCCCAGGTTGACTCGAGTTTGATTCGAGCAATACCTTGATAGTATTTTGATGATAGACAAAACTCATGACATGGGATTGTCATGGGAAAGTCCAACATGGAGTTGGCATGGAAAATCCAAGCATGGAGCTTGGTGTGTTGAAAAGTCCAAAGCATTGTGAAGTCGTGTGCTTGGTGTTTGGTGAGAAATGAATTGCGAAGTCATGCGCTTGGTGCATGTGGGAAGTCTTGAGGACTTGGTAAGTTCACTAGGCTCGGGGTCCTTGAGTCGGTGAAGGATGGCATTGCGAAGTCATGCGCTTGGTGCATCCGAGGGACCACCGGACGGGGAGCGAATGGAGTGATCCCAAAGGGAAGCATACTTCGAGGGCATGAGACGCGAAGGATGGCGTTGTGAAGTCGTGCACTTGGCGTATCCGAGGGACGTAGGCCGAGGGAAGAGAGCTTCGGTGGGGAACTCCATGAGGGATGATGTGGACTTGTCCAAGTGGCTAAGACTGAGTGTCGGAGGCTCAAACTTGATGTTTGAAGGTTTACCCGACGGTCGGATGCTCAAACAACTTGGTGTTTGAGGTTTTGCCCGACAGCAGTCGACTGGCATAGGTGTCAGACGACTGGTCCAAGTCGACTGGTGTTAGACTTGCGGTTTTGTGCTTGGCGATCATCATTATGGATCGGCAATGACTATCGCCGATAAATGCCGATCGCCGAGGATGGCAATGATCGATGGGGAGTGTCGCTAGCATAGAATGCTTTGTAGCCGATTGGCTATTATTGATCGTACCCGATCGCCATGGATCGCAATGATCGTAGGTGATCCGTTGGAACTTATCCGACGTGGATCTGGCCATTGTGAGACAACGGCTACAGGGGCAGTCGACTAGGGCCTTTTGGCAGTCGACTGATGGGCGCAAAAATAACTTGATGCAGGTTATAAATGGAGCTCAAGTGGGAGGATTTCGCCAAGACTTTAAGGGAGCTATTGGAGGGGAATTGCTGCTGCATTCCAATCCTTCAAGAGCCATCCAAAGCAAGCAACAAGAAAGGGTTCAAAGATAAGAGTTGTAAAGTGTTCTTTACTTGTATTTCTTGTGTCTTTGTATTTCTTGTAGTATTACTGTTGTAATAGCTTGTACGAGGTTTCTCCACCTCCGACGTGTAGTCGAGAAGGAGTTTAGTTAGTGTCGTGAGCATAACTAGAGCTTGGTGAGCTCGCCTATGGAGTATGAACCATTCAGTTCTGAACCACGTATATGCTTGTGTATTGCTTGTGATTGTTATGTGTTTTTAGTATTATTATTATCATTGTTATTCCGTTGCGCTAACAACAATCGTAGACAAGCAACGCAACGAGAACGAGCAAATTCCACCATCTGACGATTGAGGGCTATTCACCCCCCTCTAGCCGGGCCAATACACACTGATCGATCCCCTACATATGGGGGCACCATACTTGGGTTAAAACCTCATGTTTGAGGTGTATCAGTCGACTGGGACTATGGTCAGTCGACTGGTGGGAGTCAACTAGAGTTTCACTATGGGGAAGTGCCCTAGCAGTCGACTATCAGAGTTGGACAGTCGACTGCTGGCCTAATGAGTTGACTGATGGTTGGGCTTTTGGGCACAGAAAGCCATTCAGTCGAGTGATCAGCCTGAGAACTTGACTAATTGATCTATCAGTCGACTGATGGCCTTAGTAGTCGACTGCTCTGAAGATTAGTCGACTGCTCGTCGAGATGTCAAGCACAGAATGCTCTTCAGTCGAGTGATCGTCGTGAGCACTCAACTGATTGAGATATCAGTCGAATGATGTTCTATCCGTTGGAACTTATCCAATGTGGCTCATGCCATTGTGAGACAACGGCTACAGGGGCAGTCGACTGATAGTCCCAATCAGTCGACTGCCAGACAAAAATCAGCCCAAATTATAGGTTTAAAAGGAGCACAAAGGGAGGATTTTTGGCATGATTTTCTTGGGCGATTTGGAGCGATTTGCTCGTGCAAATCAGGGTCTTCAAGGCTAGTCCAAGGCGATCAACAAGCAAGCTTCCAAAAGATCAATTGTAAAGTTTTTTTTTGCATTTCTTTTGTTTTATTTCATTATAATTTCTTGTATTTGTTTCTTACTATTGTAATATTATTTGTACGAGGTTTCTCCACCTTCAAATTGTTCCGAGAAGGAGTTATTGAGTAGTGGTGTGTGACTGGCATCGCTAGAGCTCATTTGAGCTCGATCCGTGGAGTAGAAACCATTCGGTTCCGAATCACGTTATATTTATTGTTGTGTTTGTGTGTTTGTATTTGTGTTATTGTTTTTATTATTATTCCACTGTGCACTAACACGATTTGTAGATGCAATCGCGATCGTAATCCATCAAGCAATGTCGATGCTATTCACCCCCCTCTACTGGTCATGACGGTCCCTGCAATCGGTATAAGAGCTGGTCATTCTTCACCATCCGAGGGAGCACGCTAGAGGGCAAAAAGATGGATTTTCAAGAACAACAAGGATGGGACATCAACACTCTGATTCTGTATACCTTCTATGGACAAGAAGGGTTTAGGCAATGGAGGGCACGGATCGAAGAATTCATTATAATGAAGGACTTTGAAGATTGGTCCGCCTTGATGGAAGCGTTTGAATTTCCAAGAGGGCCAAAAGGAGGATTCCTCAAGATGAAGAAATGGACCGAGGAACAACTCCAAGAGTTCGAGAAAAATCAAAAGGTAATAAAATTTTTGGTTGAATTGATACCTAACAATGTTGTGTCCAAGTTAGGTGAATACAAGGATTCAAAGGAATTTTAGAGTGAATTGGCCAAGCTTCATGAAGAACTATCCATGGCTCAAGTAGAAAGAGAGCCCGAAGAAGAAGCTTCATCATCCTCATAAGAAAGTGAGGATTCGGAGGTTGAAGAGGAGTCAACTTTTGAACCGGTGGAAGAGGAGGTGGAATTGGAAGAAGCCTCTCCACCTCTAGGATTGAGGGGGAGGAAGTTAGATCATCCTCCATGCCAGATCAAGAAGTAGCCTCAACATCCAAGAGAGATGAAGAAGAACCAACTCCGACACCAACCACCGCCCTAGGTAACTCAATCAATGTAGGTTTAAACAAAAATCATATAATTTACTTTGAGTATAGGGAAGCTGGGCATTACAAGAGTAAGTGCCCAAAGAAAATTAAGAAGGCTCCATCGGTGCCAAAGATCAAGGAGACTGGAGCCTCAACAATCAAGAGCAAGGAGCTCATAGTATGCTTCAAGTGCCATCAAAAGGGGCACTATAGAAGTCAATGCCCTAAGAAGAAGGAAATCAAAGATAAGGGAGAAGCTACACATGTAGGGGGAGCTAAGGCAAATCCTAAGGTAACTTTTAAGTATGCTTCTTCTTCATTTAGTTATCAAAAGCATGCTAGAAATAATGTTAGCAATCTTTCTATTTATCATAAAGAGCATGTTAGAAATAGTAGACACTATTGCCTAGGTGCTAAGAGTTACACTTTTAAAGATAAGGAGAAATTTGGGACTAATGTCCCTAAAAATATTTTACCTAAGGCAAGCATTAGGAAGATTGAAGACCATCTAGGTTTTAAGCCAAAGAACCATAGACATATGCCTAGGAAGTCTTATGTCCAAAGAATAGATGCAAGATAAAAAATTGGACAATTAGAGTTAGAAAATCAAGTCTTGAGGTCAAGGCTTGAGAAACTTGAGAGGACCCTTGCAAAAATGCAAAATCAATTTCAAGGGTCAAGTGATCAAAAAACTATGTCTAGGAGTCAAAGTCAAAGGCCTAGGAAACAAGAATCATCAAAGGGCAAGAAAGATTTGGGTCACAACCTAAGCCCAAGTAGGCCTATCATAGTGTTCCATTTGATTATGGAACACAACCTAGGTCTAGGAAGACCAAGGTTACTAGGGAAGTCATCCCTAAGGGTCCAAGGTGTATGTCTAGTGGCTAAGGTTTCAAGGAAACCTAGGGAAGCCATTAAGAAGGTCAAAGGGGGAGTTACCTCTAGAGTTGACTTTAGTAAGACCCATTTGACCAAGGCCACCAAGCCTAGGAGGGGCATTAGGAGGGTATCTAGGGAAGTTATCCCTAGTGAATACCTAGTCAACCCAAGGAGCTCAAATAGATTTTGGATTCCTAAGAGCGTGATCGATTCACGCTAGATGGGTTTAGGTATGTCAACCTTGATTGGAAGGGTAGCTAACCCAACCATAGCAAAGTTGGCACTTTAGGGTATTTTCAAGGTTATGGATACCTTGGAAATAGATTTGATTTTATTATCCTAAAAGATTTTAGGATGTGCCAATATATTTTTGGAATTTTGAAAAAACAATCAAATTGGCACAATTTAGGTTTAGAGGTCCTTGTGTCATTTTGGGTTTTGGCACACTTGAGAGACTTTTGTTATTATGGCAAAATGTACGTAAGTATAACAAATGGAAATTAATATTAAAATTTAGGTATTATATACCTTTATATTTTATTTTTCATGCTTTGTTTGCCATATAACATGTCATGACATTATATTTATCTTTATCATATAAAATGTCATGAGTATGTTTAGGGTTAGTTTTTAATGTCATGTATATTTAAATTATATCATATGTCATGACATCATGATCATTGGCCATGTTTATTTATGCTATCATTTATGCCATGATCATACTTCATGCATTTAAGTTAATGAAAATTGATTTAAGGACTATGGCATGACTTGAAGTCCAATGTATAAGGGAATCAAGTAGAGTTGCCTTAGAAAATGCATGAAACCCTAGATTAGGATGAACAAAACTCACATCTCACATCACATTGACATGTATGTGTATTGATACACCTTAGATACATGTGAGATGCTAGGATATGAGTTGAGTTCAAGGTGCATAGTTTTTGCATCTAGATGAACTAAACTCATCTTATATTATGTGTAGATCATTAGATCATTGGGAAAGCTAATGTGCAAGTCATATGCATTGAGCCCAAAGAACATGATCCAATATAGGTTTTCAAAAATATTTTAAAATCATTTTGAAAAACCTTGGTGCAATCTATCTTTTGATAGAAGGCACCATTGATGAAGTTGATACAAAGTGAGCTCAAACATTGAAGTTTTTTTCACTTTTAAACTTTGTGTCAATTTCACTATTTTATGGGTAAAATATTTTTCAAACATTTTTCACTCATTGTATTGGTAATAAGTATTATACATATGAAGTTTCACTATTTTTCAAATTATGTATATTTACTTATAATTTTTTAAAATCTGAATCTGAAGTCTGATTTCTGCTCAATGCAGTTATCAATCGATTGCCTATGTTGGCAGTCGACTGGTGTCAAATGGCAGTCGACTGATAACTATTTGAGTCGACTGTCGGTGCTGATTTCATAAAAATAAGGTTTGTTTAGCCCAATTTCAGCTATAGAAAGGTTCCCTAACCACTCCTAACCCTAGGATATACTTTGGGAATCATTGGAAAGGGTGAAAAAGTCATTGGATATGGATTGGGAGAGTTTTTAGGGTTTGTATCAATTTAAGACGAGTGAAAGTTCAATATTGAACTTTTAACCTTAATTTTGATGGTGTAGAGTTCCTATAGACTTAGGGACTTCCCAAGGACATTGTTAGTGAAATGGTCAAGGGGGAGCAAGTCTTTAGGGGGAGTCATCCATCATGGGATGATGGATGTGTTCTTCCTCATGAGAGGGAGAAATGGGAATGTGAGATACCCAATTTGGAAATTGAGAGAGTTTATAGGATTGTCTCTCTTGAGTGATATAGGACTTATCACTAGGAAGATTGGGGGCATCCTAGGTGTTTTTAGACCAAGGGGGAGATTGTAAGATCTCATTGGACATGAGACATTGACCTCCTTGGGGAGAACCTTTTTGATGTTAGTCAAAAAGGGGGAGAATTTATGAGGAGAGTTTATGGGATTACCAATTTGGGACAATTGGTAAGAAGATTTGAGTTAGTGTTCTAACTCAAAGGTATTTGGTTTTGTCAAACATCAAAAAGGGGGAGATTGTTGGTGCAATCGGCCCAGGTCATGATTGACCAGACTCGAGTTTGACTCGAGCGATGTTTTGATGTTCGACAAAAATATATGACAATGTGATTGTCATGGTAAAGTCCAAGTCATGGGTACTTGGCATGGAAAGTCTAAGTTGGACATTTGGCATTGGGAAAGTCCAAGTCTTGAGTACTTGGCATGTAAAGTCCAAGCATAGGTCTTGGCAAGGAAATGTCCAAGCATGGGTCTTGGCATGGAAAGTCCAACATGGGTTGGCAAGGGAAATTTCAAGCTTGAGTCTTGGCATTTGGAAAGTCCAAGGGGAATATTGGCGGCGTAAAGTCCAAGTGGGAGTCTTGGCGGCATAAGTCCAATGGTTGATGGCGTAAAGTCCAAGCGGTAGTCTTGACAGTGTAAGTCCAATGTTCCTTGGCGGTGTAGACACCTTAGCATGACAATAGTCAATGGAAGCACCTGAAGGCTAGCATATAGATGAACAAGTCATGGATGACTTGGAGGGATCCGATAGGCGTGAGGCTGATGGAGGTGGCTAGAAGGCTTAGGTCTAGGCTAAGGGTAGTCAAGCAAGTATGAGGGCACCATACTTGGGTTAAAACCTCATGTTTGAGTTGTATTAGTCGACTGGGACTATGGTCAGTCGACTGATGGGAGTCAACTAGGGTTTGACTGCAGGGAAGTACCTTGGCACCAATCAAGCTAGAGCCGAGCAATGCCGATCGCCGGCCAATCACCAATCGATATGGTAATCGCCGATCCGATGTCGGGATTTCGCATAGAAAGCCTTTCGCCGAAAGTGATCAGCCCAAGCACTTGATCGATTCATCTATCGATGATCGATGGTTTAGTAGTCGATCGATCCGAGATCACGATCGCTTATCATAATGTCGAGCACAGAATGCTCTTCAGTCGAGTGATCGGCGCGAGCACTTGACTAATTAAGCCATCAGTCGACTGTGGGTATGATCAGTCGACTGATGGTCTATCCGTTGGAACTTATCCAACGTGGCTCATGCCGTTGTGAGACAACAGCTACAGGGGCAGTCGACTGATAGTCCTGATCAGTCGACTGCTAGGCAAAAATCAGCCCAAATTGCAGGTTTAAAAGGATCACAAAGGGAGGATTTTTGGCATGATTTTCTTGGGCGATTTGGAGTGATTTGCTGGTGCAAATCAGGATCTTCAAGGCTAGTCCAAGGCGATCAACAAGCAAGCTTCCAAAAGATCGATTATAAAGTTTTCTTTGCATTTATTTTGTTGTATTTCATTGTAATTGCTTGTATTTGTTTCTTACTATTGTAAGACTATTTGTACGAGATTTCTCCACCTTCGGATTGTTTCGAGAAGGAGTTATTGAGTAGTGGTGTGTGATTGGCATCGCTAGAGCTCGTTTGAGCTCGATCAGTGGAGTAGGAACCATTCGATTCCGAACCACATTATATTTGGTGTTGTGTTTGTGTGTTTGTATTTGTGTTATTGTTTTTATTATTATTCCGTTGTGCACTAACACGATTTGTAGACGCAATCGCGATCGTAATCCATCAAGCAATACCGATACTATTCACCCCCCCCTCTAGAGGTCACGACGATCCCTATAGGGTGAAGGCATCCTAGATGTTTTTAGACCAAGGGGGAGATTGTAAAATCTCATTGGGATATGAGATATTGACACCCTTAGGGAGAGCCTTTTTTATATATGTCAAAAAGGAAGAGAATTGATGCGGGAGAAGTTGAAATTCCTAATTTGGACAATTTGGAGGATTGGATTGAGTTAGTGTTCTAACTCAAAGATGTTGGTTTTTTGTCAAACATTAAAAATGGGGAGATTATTGGTGCAATCAGCCCAGGTCATAATTGACCAGACTCGAGTTAGACTTGAGTAGAATTTTGATGTTTGACATTGATGTTTGACAAAGGAGTTGACCGTTGTTTGACAATAGGTTGACTAGATGGTTGACCATAATGGAGAAGTCCAAGTAGGACATTTGGTAATGGAAAGTCCAAGTCTTGTGTACTTGGCATGGAAAGTCCAAGTCTTGGGTACTTGGCATGAAAAGTCCAAGCATGGGTCTTGGCAAGGGAAAGTCCAAGCTTGAGTCTTGGCAATTGGAAAGTCCAACATGGGTTGACATGGAAAGTCCAAGCATGGGTCTTGGCAAGGGAAAGTCCAAGCTTGAGTCTTGGCAAATGGAAAGTCCAACATGGGTTGGCAAGGGAAGTATAAAGGGTGACATTGGCAGCATAAATTTCAAGCGGGAGTCTTGGCAGCATAAGTCCAATGGTTTGGTAGCGTAAAGTCTAAGCGTGTGTCTTGGCAGCGTAAGCCCAAATGTGTTTGGCGGTATAGACTAGCTTAGCATGACAATAGTCGATGGAAGCACATAAAGACTAGCGTATGGATGAACAAGTCATGGATGACTTGGAGGGATCTGATAGGCGTGAGGCTGATGGAAGTAGCTAGAAGGCTTAGGTCTAGGCTAAGGGTGGTCTAGCAAGTATGAGGGTATCATACTTGGGGTTAAACCTCATGTTTGATGTTTATCAGTCGACTGGTCAAGTGTTTTGACACTTGGCAGTCAAATTGACTCTGAGCAGTCGACTAGGATTATGACCAGTCGACTGGCTGAGAGTCAAATGGCATTCGACTACGATTGCGTTGCCTCAGTAGTCAACTACCTACATTGGTCAGTCAACTGATGGCTTGATCAGTCAACTGATTTGGAGGTCAGTCGCCTGATGGTCGAGGAAATAGGCACAGAATATTTTCGAGTCGACTGCTAGGGTTTGGCAGTCGAGTGGAAGCATGATTAGTCAACTGATAGGTATGATCAGTCGACTGATGGTCTATCTGTTGGAACTTATCCAACGTGGATCAAGTCATTGTCTCACAACGGCTACAGGAGCAGTCGACTAATCGTCTCGAGTAGTCGACTGCTAGGCGAAATCCAGCCTGAATGTAGGTTATAAAAGAAGCTCGTGGAGATGGATTATGGGTTGGTTCTCTGAGGCGATTTTGAGGGATTTGTTGTTGCAATCCAGACCTTCAAGGCTCTTCTCAAGCAACCAAAGATCAAGTAATCAAAAGCTCTTTGTAAAGTGTTCTTTACATTCTTTTATGTATTTTAGTTGTATTTTCTTGTTTATTTCTTCTATTACTTTTGTAATCATTGTAAGAGGTTTCTCCGCCTCCGACTTATTGTCAAGGAGTGTTTGTGATTAGTGGCGATATTTGCATCGCTAGAGCTCATTCGAACTCAATCCATGGAGTAGGAACCCTAAGGTTCCGAACCACGTTATATCTTGGTGTATTTATGCTTGTGTATTTATATTTGTATTGTATTTTCTATTTCCACTGCATACTAATATAATTGTAGTAAGCACGCGAACGAATTCCGTCAAGTCGACGAACGCGCTATTCACCCCCCCCCCCTCTCTAGCGACGTCCAATTCCCAACATGCATCACATGGTTAGCACAAGAAATGTATAATGACATGCAGTGTGATAGTCCTAGACTGTCTGATCTCGACTTCGGCCTTCCTCCAAAAGCCTTAGTCAGATCGTCGCCTATGGTTGTCCTCGTAATGAGGGTGCAACCTGTCCTCTCCACACAAAGTTCTTACCTTGCTTACCTTTGGTCCTTCTAACTTGTCGCTTAGTTTCCGGTCACTCAACCACCAAGATTTCTCAACTTCCCGAGATTCCCCTAGCGAATTTTGACCTGGTCAATTGACCGCGAAGGTTTCTCATCCCGTCGAGATTCTCCTGGCATCTTTTGACCTGGTCAACTGACCATCGAGATTTCTTGTCTCATCGAGGTTCTCCTGACGTCTTTGACCTTAGCAAAGTTTAACACATTACCTACACACTAAACATAGCATATGAGATAACAAAACAACTTAACTTTGAATCTTTGTCATTATCAAAAACCTAGATTCGATTATCTGATGCCCCTGCACCAACATAAGATGTTGAGTTTGGGCAATACTACTACTATCATTTCATTTCATATTGCATTTTGTGCTAACTCTATGTTGCAGGTATCCAGTCGACTAATTAGTTTTTAGTCGACTGAATATGGTCCAGTCGATTGGGATGCCGAGTTGGCAACACAACTGGTGATCAACGGTAGATTGTGAGACCGAGATGGCAAGATTTCCATTCGACTAGGGAAGTCCAGTCGACTAGGATATGAAATTTCTCGAACTGTGGAGGAGCGGAGCCAGGTGACCTGGAGTTGATTGGAATAGGTTCAGTCGATTGGAAAGGCAGGAATACCAAATCGACGGACTAATTTGGAGTTGACTAGAAAGTGCCTATATAAGAAATGGAGGACCAGCTTTGAAGTAAGGTTCGCTCATACATCCAAGTGTTATCACAAGTATTTCCTCATCCGCAAAAGTGTCGTCCTGCTACAACTTCACAACTTTGATACTAAGAGCTCCAAGTTCAAACTTCAAAGTGTCGGTATAGCTTTAATTCTTGTACTTACTTTCGCTTTTGTTTTATATTACTAAAGGGAAGGTAGCTTATTACTGCACCCTTACTCTTTGTAAAAAGCGAATACCCTCCGAGTTCGAGAGTTTCAAATCGGAGGGTCTTTTAGTGGATTGCCCATCAAGGTAGCTTTCGGAAAGCTACTGGCCTTGGACTAGCAATTCGATTCGGATTATGAACCAAATAAAAACAAATTATATATTTATTTTATTACTTACATTTTTGCTACATTATTCTCTTATATTTCAAAACAAAAGAAAAGTTTTTGAACTTTAAAAAGAAAATTTTTATATTCCTAGATTTACGCCCCTCTCTTGGGAACTCGCGATCCTACAACAAATCTAATAAAATAACACTATAATTGCCTTATTAACCTCATTAAATTATAGAATTACTTTAATAGAAACAAAATCCTAAACATAGAACAAAGAATATTAGGAACTACACAAGATAAATATTTTTTTTAGATATAATATTGCTACAATGACCGGTGCTACAATATTCTATAGTGTTTTGCTACAGTGAAAGTTTATAGAAATGAAAACTCATAAATGAAAGTAAAGAACTGGAACAAAAAATATTTTCGCCAATAAACATCTTACCTTGCTTCAGCTTCATTTTGGCAGTTTGTTGTGAGTTTATGCCACTGAATTGAACAATGAAGGCATTTTCTTCCAAAGCTTCTTTTGGTGTTGACTTTTGGTCAATGCAGTAAGTCGTTGCTCTGGTGTCAAGGATGGGGAGCCAGATTGGGTCTCTTGGTGAATTTCAGAAAAGGTGGAACAAATGACTAGCTCAAAGATTATTTGTGTAATAAAATTGTCTAGAGCTGAGTGTGACTATGTTTGTCAGAATGATTAAAAATAATTATAGTAAGTTCACCTCTGTAGGTATTATCAATAACGTCGGCACCAATATCCAGCCCAAGATTCCACACGGTATTGGATCTTGCTTCAATGCGACCATAGCAGCCTTCAGGGATATCAAGGCAAAGTCCTGTGGTAACCTTTGCTCTACCTTTTGGGTGAATGACAAATAATTTATCCGGCGCTAAATCGAAACCTACAGAACCAAGAGTTTTTTATCTAAGCAATTGGGCAGCTGAAGAAAGTTTCTGGTCCAGTGAATAGTCTTCCTATTTTTTATGCTAGTTTGATATAGTCATTCATGTATTGGACTATATTCTTGACGTTATCACAGGATAATTTTTCTAAATCTCAATATGCTGCATCTTGTAGTACAGTTGAGCCTTGTGTTGGGTCTTCTGATGAGAAAACGCTCTTCATTTGTGATAATATATTTTGTGTACCCCGCCTGCCTTCTGCAGAATTAATCAAGGCTTCGTATTCAACTGGATAGGTCATTCTCCATTGAATCCATATTAGCTTTTCAATTTTCTTCAGGGCAGCTATGTTGTGCCACTATATGACGAGAGAAACTTAAAGAAATTCGTCCATCCATTAGGTTGGCATTGTTTACTTCTATTGGTTGTATTGGGGTATACATCTGTGTGGGTTGAATTACCCAATTAAGGCCTTGTAAGGTAGAGGTTGAATACCTTCTTCCAGGTAGGGCATGGACTCTGTGGCTGGTAAGGTAGTCTACTACGCCTTGCACTTCATATGCAAAACCCACATTTGGAGTGTTGGAGAGCCTTCCTACTAACCCCCTTGTTATTAAGAGATTAGCTTCCCTATTTGTCCATTGTTCATACCCCCTTGTCAAGATTGAAACCTGAATATTTCTATAGAAGTCACCGATGGTTAGCATAATATCTGGGATAACATATACCATTTGGCTTCCATTGGTGAGGTATACCTCCATTGTGGCTAGAATAGCTTGATCTCCAAGCCACTGTTGTCTCGGAAGACAATTAAGGCCATAGTACCTTCTTCTTTCCTGTGTAGTGTTTGAATACGTACCTGTAGGATGCCTAAATGTATGTACTGCATCCTACTTCTTTCTATTTGAATAAAACTTTCCTTCTGAATGAACCTTCGATCGACCTGATTTCCTTCTGTTACTAGTATTGGTCCTTCAGATCGATGCATATACACCCTGTGGTGAGCGTCATCTCTGTGTGAATGGTATGTTTCTGCTGGAATAATTAACACCCGTTCATGCATGGATAATTGTAATTGAGCTTGGGGATCTAATTGTTGTTCAAGTGTCTGAGTCGGTGTAGGGCTTCCAAGCAATATGTTGCCAAGTCTTCTTGTAGCCTATTGAAGATTATATATTCTTCTGTGGGTTCTCCGATAATCTCTGATTTGATCTTCAATTAAGGGAATGGCTTACAGAACCCAAAAGCAGGAGACTCGATTGGCTCTGTTGCGTTAACAGCTTCCCTATAAGTTAGAGTATTTCGGGTAATAACGTAATTGCTCATATAAAGCAAGCTTATAGCGGGGCAATTCCTTATTAAAATTACTCACACAAGCGTGCCCTTGCCTTTTAAGCTCTTTCTAAGTTTTACCAAGTTAGGACTTGTTCTTTTGTAATTCTAATTCAACCATGCTTACTTCTAAGAGCAAATTACCTTTACTCCTTTGCTCTAGCTCTGATACTATAATGGATAGTAGAGTAGTGGGGAAACGCTGGGATCGCTCAGCATGAAAGTTCAAAGTAAGAAATAAGGAGAAAGGAAATGGAAACTCACAGATTCTTGACTTCAAACTTATTAAAACCTTCGTACAAAGCTGTAACACTTACTCAAGTAGAGCATAAGTGATGCTTGTATGCTCTGCAAGAGGTGCAAACGTCTGCTTAAATAGGCAAAGTCTAGCTGTTGGGTGCTCATAGGGCCCCATCATCACATGCTAGATCTTTTTCCTTTGGGAGCAGAATTAGTACTCTTTACAACTCACCGTGACAAGACATAGTACATTAACTACTTTACAACACACATAGTACACTTTACAACTCATTATGACACTTACTACGACAAGACATAACACACTTCATACAGGCACTATCTTTTAGTGGATTTTTGGGCCCGCCACTCTTCAAATACCTTATACTTTTAAAGATGTCATTCGCTAGGTTGCGTCCACCAGCCTCAACAACCTCAACACAATTAGGGCCATCTCACCCCCTTTTTAAGCAAGGATGACAACCTAACACCAGATTTCGAAGGGATACAAGTAATGAACTCTGGTCATTACCTCCAGCCCAATAATAGGGAGGAGCACTATTTGTGATCCCGCAACAGCTCGGCTTATTTCATGACATTTTCTCTAGATGGGAATCCATTACCTTAAACCATGTAGCCAACCAGGGTTTCACTGATCCCCGTGACAAAATCGAATACATGGAAAATTTGTTAGGGGAAATTGAAAAGCTAATATGGATTCAATGGAGAATGACCTATCCAGTTGAATATGAAGCCTTGATTAATTCTGTAGAAGGCAGGCAGGGTACACAAACTATATTATCAAAAATGAGGAGGGTTTTCTCATCAGAAGACCCAACACAAGGCTCAATTGTACTACAAGATGCAGCATATCGAGATTTAGAAAAATTATCCTATGATAATGTCGAGAATATAGTCCAATACATGAATGATTATATCAAGCTAGCATCAAAAATAGGAAGACTATTCACTGGACCAGAACTCTCAAAGAAATTCTGGTTCAAAATGCCGAGAGACTTAGGAAGCAGGATAAAAACTGCTTTTGATAACCAATATGTAGGATTAATAGTTGGAGTCCTACATAGGGTATTATTTGCTTATAAATTCCTCGAACAAGAATGCAAAGATGTTGCTTTCAAAAGATCTTTGAAGAATTTATCTTTCTGCAACCAAATCCTTATTCCAGGCTACTATCAGGGACAAAAGAAATATGGTCCCTGATAGCAACATCTTTGTGGCCCTACACAAAGGGAAACCACATGAGTCCCATGTCCGAATAGAAAAGAGGAAGCATTTTATCATAAATAAAAGATGTAAATGTTATCTTTGTGGACAGGAAGGACACTTCTCTTGAGAATTCCCAAATGAGCGAAGAAATATTAAAAGAGTCACCTTATTTGAACAATTAGACCTACCAGATGACTGTGATATACTTTCTGTTCAAGAGGGAGAGGTGCAAGTGATGCAATCTTTAGCATCTCAGAAGGAGAAGAGGATCTTGAAGAGCTTAACAGGTCAATTCAAACGTTAAATTTTACTCAAGAACATATTCTCATGCTTGGGCAGGTCGATGGAGGGTACCATCCCCAAATCAGGGTGACTGACGAACAATATAGATGCCTTCATAATTGACATCTAAATGAAGACATTATCCCTCCACAACCAAGTATTTGCATATGTTACAAAAGACTAACCATGAAAAGGCCAAGAATACATTGTCCTAAGTGTCAAATAACTGCATGCAATCTATGCGGGACTTATTACTTCAACAAAGAGGTACCTGTTGCCCCCTCCGCTCCAGCTCCTTTCTTTCCACAAAAATTAATTCAGAAGCAACAATATTATATTGCCTGGTGTGAAGGCGAAATTGAGCGGCTAAAAAGGGAAGTAGCCTACTATAAAGGTCAGTATGAAGAACTATTAATAGAAAAAGAATTGCAAAATGACTTTGATAGGCTGAACAAAGGGAAGGACATACTAGAAGAAGAAGAAAATGAAGCAAGTATCATGTTATACGAAGAGACAACTAGCAGTATTACAGCTGCACAGGAAATACAAGGACCAAGATTGATCAAGAACATGCTATATAATTTGAAGATGGATCTGGAAATTCCAGGAATAGCAAGGTTTTCTCTTAAAGTCATCCTTGACACAGGAGCAATGACTTGTTGCGTTGACCAAAAGTCGGTACCAACAGAAGCTCTGGAAGAAAATACCTTCATTGTTCAATTCAGTGGCATAAACTCACAACAAACTGCCAAAATGAAGTTGAAGCAAGGCAGGATGTTTATTGGCGAAAATATTTTTCAAATCCCCTACACATACAGCTTTCCAATGATTCTTGGGAACAACATTCAGATGATCATTGGTTGCAACTTCATCAGAGCCATGCATGGGGGACTTCGAATAGAGGGCAATGTGGTAACGTTTTACAAAAATTTAACCACCATTAACACTTTACCCTCCATCACTGCAGCCGCAATTGAAGAACTTGAATTGGACGAAGAGGAATATATACAGATACGAGAAATGGTCCACTACTCTATTGGCTAATCCCTACAAAAATTCAAAGATCATTTTGGGCCTCTTCTGCAAGACCTTAAGAACCAAGGTTTTATTGGAGAGAACCCTCTCCTCCATTGGTCGAAAAATCAAATTTTGTGCCACCTTGACATTAAAAACCCGAACTTTATCATTGAAGACTGACCTTTAAAACACCTTACACCTGAGCACAAGGAGGCCTTCACTAAACATATTCAAACATTACTAAGGCTCCAAGTAATCAAACCCAATAAGAGCAGGCACAGAACAACTGCAATCATTATTAACTCAGGGATAACTGTTGATCCGACTACTGGGAAAGAGATAAAAGGGAAAGAGCAAATGGTCTCTAACTACAAGCGGTTAAATGATTTAACCAATAAAGACCAATACAGTCTGCCCAGGATCAACACTATCTTATGCAAGGTCAGTTCAAGCCAAATATATTATAAATTTGACTTAAAAAGCGGCTTTCATCAAGTGGCAATGCATCCAGAGTCTATTGAGTGGACAGCCTTCTAGGTCCTTGATGGCTTATATGAATGGCTGGTAATGTCATTCTGACTGAAAAATGCCCCTTCTATCTTTCAGCATAAGATGGATAACTGCTTCAGGGGAATGAAAAATTTTATTGCTATATACATTGATGATATACTTGTTTTCTCCCAAAATCAGGATGAGCATGCTCAACATTTACAAGTCATGCTAGACATATGTCAGAAGAATGGATTAATTCTTAGTCCTACAAAAATGAAGATAGCAGTCCAAGAAATTGAATTTCTCGGAGCAATATTCAATAATCAGAAGATTAAGCTTCAACCTCATATTATTTCAAAGATCGCTAATTTCCGAGAAGAAGAGATGAAAACAAAGCAAGGGATGAGGTCCTGGCTTGATCTCTTAAACTACGCCAGAAATTATATACCAAATCTTGGAAGGCTTCTTAGTCCTTTCTATGCAAAAATAAGTCCAATAGGAGATAAGCAGATGAATGCTCAAGACTGATCCTTAGTAAAGCAACTAAAGAGGTTAATCCAAAATCTCCCTGACCTGGAGATTCCTCCTAGGACTGCCATATTATCCTTGAAGTCAATGGATGTATGGAAGGGTGGGGAGGAATTTGCAAATGGAAGAAGTCTAAATACGATCCCAAATCAGCTGAAAGTATTTGTGCCTATGCTAGTGGCAAATTTTCCCCAATTAAGTTCACTATTGATGCCGAAATACATGCAGTCATGAACTCTTTAGAATCCTTAAAGATTTATTATCTTGATAAGAATGAACTGACTATCAGGATGGACTGCCAAGCAATTGTTAGTTTCTTCGACAAATCGGCAAGCAATAAACCATTCAAGGTTCAATGGATAGCATTCACTGATTATGTTACGGGCACAAGAATCAATGTTTCTTTTGAACATATCGAGGGAAAGGATATTCAACTTGCTGATGCATTATCTTGACTAATCAATTGTCTGATAATTGCAAAACGGCCGAGCAAGGAACTAACCCAGCTAGGACTAGCAGTAGTAGCTCTACAGGAGATCAAGGAGAGACTAAATATTGATGCATAAGCCCACATGGCCAATGCTCTCCTGAACCTTTGCTCCTTGATCAAGCCTATGAGCAACTCCTTACCGACCTCCACGATAGGATGCAACAGCAAAGAAGCATCCCATTGGACGACTACAATCTCGTCAGGCAATGATGTTTCGAAATACAACAATAGGCAGTAGTAGATGCCCTAAAGTCCTTACGGCAGCTCAGATATTTACATGTCATAAAAACAAAAGAGTACCTCTGAAGAAGTGGCGGCAAAGATAATTGGTGGCGTGACTAGTATCCTGCCACAAA
The DNA here is from genome assembly GCA_025175895.1 of Wurfbainia villosa. Classification (NCBI taxonomy): domain Eukaryota; kingdom Viridiplantae; phylum Streptophyta; class Magnoliopsida; order Zingiberales; family Zingiberaceae; genus Wurfbainia; species Wurfbainia villosa. Next base: position 25,982,382 of record CM045992.1, on the reverse strand, counting down.
ACAAGTGGATGATCAGTTGGAAACAGCTGTCTGTTGGGTTTCCGGTACCTCGGCGAGTGTGTGTTCGAACATGTTTCGTAAACATGTGCATGCACAGCGAAAGAAATAAAAATAATAAATCTAATTTATTACAATACACACACCACACGCATGCATGCATAGTACTACATGTGTAGACATAACCATAAATTCAAATTTTGCAATAAAAGGAAATTTATACTACGTATACCTGACGTATCACGTGTAGCGGGAAAGGCATCAACTGGAGCGATCCTCGCTAGAATCGCCTCTATCCATATCCACACCGAGTATCTTCGGGATGACTTCACAAAGTCATGAGCCTTGTCTTCGTATGAGTTACTAGCCTCGTGTTGAAGACGATGTGATCGAGAGAAGATCACAATCCGAATCAAAATTCGGATCCAAAACGAGTCCTCAAAAACTCGCTTCTCCGGAGAGGTATTCGTCAACCGTTTGACGAATCCTTCGTTCTCCACCTATGAGGATTACTGGAGATCGAATCCCCATCAAGGAAGCCGCTGTCGGAGCTCCAAACGTCATCCAAACGACGCTCCGACACGAAATAAACAAGCTGTCCAGAAAATTGGACAGCTTTGGTGGAGGAATAGAGGCCGGCCAAATAAAGAAGCTTGATGCTCACCTTGTCGCCGGACCCAAAGAAGATCACCGGAGGGTCGCCGGAGGATCACCAGCTGAAGCTTGGACGCCGGCAACTAGCTTGGATGGCGGCACAAAGCCGGGCGGCGGCTAGAGTTGGGCGCCGACCACTAGAGGAGAGGAGGGGTGGGCGGCAACTAGGGATTACTTGGATTAGGGCTTAACAAAGCCCTTAAGCCCTATTTTATAGAGAACAAATTCTCTTAATGGTTATGTAATCATAACCAAAAGCCCGTTAACCTGCTCCATTAATTTAAGTTAAAATAAACCAAACCATGTTTGTCTATTTTAAGTTAAAACGAACCGAACCAACTTTGGTTCATTCGTTTAAAACAAACCAAACCCTTTTGGTTTATCCTCCTCCATTGGATTAGAACCAAACCAATTTGGTTCATCCAACATGTTTTCATAAGACACGGCCCATCCATGCTTCCATTGCGACAGAAACAATTTCATGCTCGCTCCTTGTTTGGTCCAACCAAGCCTAGTTTCTCTCGGTCTGAGAATCTCATTCTCAAGCTCATTTTAAATCCTTCGGATTACGCTCGTTGTGCGTGTGACCAAATAGGTTCTCGGTTTATGTTGGTCGTCTATAATTAATCATTAATTATAGAACGATCATGAGTGGCACCTAGTAGTACATCATGATCTCCAATTAATCGAAAAGATCAATGGTTGATCCAGAACTATTTCTGAAACTCTTTAGTAGCTACAATGAATCGTGCCTCATTCCCTTCACTCATCTTATACCCACTTGGTTCAGGACATGGTCTATAGTGTCAATCCCCACTAGGTTGACTACGTCACACCTAGCCCAAGTATCATTTTCTCATCCTACGGATTCTAGTTACTGCACATGTATCGAAGAGTACCTTACTCTAAACATGTAATGCTTTGGCCAAAGACTTTAGTAACAATCCGACGAGAGGCCATGGGTTTACTTCTCCTCGCAAGGAGTGGTGAATCCTTTATAGGCTATTCAAACACCTTCGATCACTTCGACTTATACCCAATCATCCCGAGTTCACATCTCCTCAGAGATGCTTGCTTAAGATGTCAAAGCATAAGTCTTTATGAACAAGATTACTTGAATACCGCAAGTCAAAGGAACATCGCACTTAAGCTGCAGTAAGAACTTTATTGACATATCTATATATGCAGAGAACTATATGAAGTCTTACGGCTGGTCACTCCAATGAACTAGTTACCATAACTAGCATCCACGATTAACTTCGGACATCACAATATCTCCAGCCAGTGAGAAACAGCTGCTTGGATACACCAAGGAGTATACCTCGTGCTAGTCTCGACAGAATCAATGGTGTCCAAATCCATCAATTCATCGACTAGGGATAATTTCGATACTGTTGGATCGAGAAGCGTCGCTAGAGTGGGGTGAATAGCGATCGTAAAGCTTTTCTTTTTCGTTCGTTCGATACGCAAAGTGAGCACAGCGGAAAATAAATGAACATGTTTATTTTACTTGGTTCACAACCCAGCAGTTGCTACTCCAAGGCCCTATCGGTCCTAGACCGTGTACGGAGGGCAAAGCACTATAATGTCTCCTCCTCGTTGGAGGTAGGAGACAACGATCACAAAACCGAATATATGAGGATGAGGCAACAAGCCTACCTCACCTCGTAATGAAGAAAAACAAAGAATACAATAAACAAATATTACTTGATTCTGCTGCCGACGAAGAAGATCGAAACTTGACGTCGCGTCGGCGTTATGACGATGTTGGAGCGTTGGCGTTGTAGGAGCACTTGATGAATAAACTTGATATATTTTTGGAGTTGGAATCCTCCTCCTTTTATAGACTTTGGCCTCTGAATATGTCTCCTCATCTTTAGGAATGGATTACGAAATTATCCAAAAATTTATCGCGAAGTGGCCTGATGTGTTATTTTCCGCAAGTGCACGGTTGTCGTCAAGTAATAAAAATATCGATCCCACAGGGATTGGAACAATTACCGAATGATCGTGATACCAAGTTATCTAGTAAATCGATTTTTGGTTTAAGCCAAGAAAGTGAGTAATCAATAACAACGAATGAGAAGAACGAGCTAAAAGTCAAGTGTTGAGGAAAATCTCAGGATATGGGTTTCACCACGTCGACGTTTTATAAGGTGATTTAATTCTTTCCTTCCCTTAGTAGAGTTGTTTTGATGGAACCTATCCTAAGGTAAATCAACGGCCCCTTTCGAGGTCTACGCTAACTGTACCTATCAAACTCAACTTACCTATCACGGTGTTCGAGCATAGGGGATCATAATCAGCTAAGGGGACCTGTCACGAGACCCCGCAAACCTCCCTAGTCTTACCTCCGTTACCTGGTAAAAACTGGATTTGATAGATTCATTAAGTCCATAAGAGTTCCGCTAGAGTCAAATTTCCTTTTCACGGTAGGTTTGCATACGGGACCATAATCAGCTAAAGGGACCTGTCACGAGACCCCCGCAAGCCCTCATAGATACACTACCGCTACTTGACAGGAGTTATTCCCTAGTTGATTCTGGGTTTCGGGAACTCGGGTTCACCGTTAGGTACTTCCCCTTAGCTCCTTAGATTTATCAATAAGAATCCAAAAGAACCAAATCAAAACAAATAATAGTTCAAGTAGTATAGATTATATCCTCCATCATAAATCGTCAAGGGCTACTCCCCCATCCTAAGATTACAAGACACTACTCCATAGTATGACAAGAGTTGCTAGAGAAAGAGAATACGATACTGGATGCCATCTGCGTTCCTCTGCCGACTCCTCCTCTTTTGCTTCTTCTGTCGTCCTTTTTGACCACCCGCCGTCCTCCTTTAGGGTTAGAATATCTTCTCTTTTATAGCTTTGGCCTCCTCTTCAATTAAGGCAATAGATTTCCCTTTAATTCAGACGAAGATCCTGATTGCTCGCGTAAAAGGAATTCTGGAATCAGGCCAACACGCCCGTGCCAAAGGAGGGCACTGGCGTGTCGCGTATTTTCCCACCGAGCGTGTTGCGTTTAAAACTAGGGCGTGTCGGCTGCACTGGGGGCGTGTTGGCTGCTGGTAGCACTGACACGGGCGTGTTGCGCTTTGAACTCGGGCGTGTCGGAGCTAAACTGGGCGTGTTGTCCACTGGCTCTCATGACACAGGCGTGTCGATTCCCAACACGCCTGTGTTGTTTTGATACGCCTTCTTCTTCGCCCTGTTAACACAAAAACACCCAAAAGCAGTCTCTTCTTCCCAAAATATGCTAAACTTAACTGAATCATGATAAAATACATGCCTAGGATATGAAATGAGATAAAATGCATGTATATGGAGTAGTGAAAACATAGCATGATTTACACACATCATGGCCGCGTCAAACGTTATCTGTTTTGACTTAGCGCAAAAGCTGAATCGTCGCCATCAGTCGACTGATGCCTCCCATCGATTGGTGATGGGCATCGATCGCTTGCTCCATGTCGGTGATCATTGCCCGCAACCACTTCCCTGCAATAAGAGGTTAGCTCGAAAAATGATAAATACGATGGTTTCTAACTGTCCGATCTCGACCTAGACCTTCCACAGGAAGTCTTAGTCGGATCACCGCCTACGGTCGTCCCCGTAAAGAGGACACGACCTTACAATCTCTCACTCACACGAGCTTACCTCGATAGTAGCTCTCGCTTCCGGCCTTCCACTCGATTCCTTCGGCTCCCTCCGAAGTCACTCGAGTGTCGCCCGACCACCGCGGCTTCCTCCGGGTGTCACTAGCCTTCAGCTCCAGCTTTAATACTTTTCTGCACACTTGATAGCTCATGAGATAACGATGTAAACTTAACTTTGTGTCTTTGCCATAATCAAAACACATGTTCGATTATCTAGTGCCCCTGCACCAACAATCTCCCCCTTTTTGATCTATGGCAAACCAACACAAAGTTAAGGGAAATTAAAGCATAAACCAAGTATAGTAAATGATGAATGTCATTTTCAAAAACTCCCCCTCAACCCTAGGTGAGTTTTGAAAGAGATACTTTAGTTCAAAATTAAATAAATTTTGTATTACTCTCCCTTAACTTTCGCTCTTTTCTCCCTTTTGCCATAAATCAAAATAAATGTTGGGGTTTGTTATGTAAAATAGGGGTTTAAAAACAATATGGTATATGCATGCATCAAGATAAATCAGCTATGAGTCCAAGCATGCGTCTATCAGTAATTAGATAGATTGGTTCGAGGTGTGTTCCTCTGCACCAATAATCTAAAGGTTTGTAATATAACCCTTTAGGGTTAGTTTGTGTTGGTGCAATCGGCCCAGCAGTACCTTGATGGTATTTTGATGATAGACAAAACTCATGACATAGGATTGTCATGGGAAAGTCCAACATGGGTTGGCATGGAAAATCCAAGCATGGAGCTTGGTGTGGAAGTCCAAAGCATTGCGAAGCCGTGCGCTTGGTGCTTGGCATGGGAAATCCAAAGCATTGCGAAGCCGTGCGCTTGGTGCTTGGTGAGAAATGCATTGCGAAGCCGTGCGCTTGGTGCATATGGGAAGTCTTAAGGACTTGGTAAGTTCACTAGGCTCGGGGTCCTTGAGTCGGTGAAGGATGGCATTGCGAAGCCGTGCGCTTGGTGCATCCGAGGGACCACCGGACGGGGAGCGAATGGAGTGAGCCCAAAGGGAAGCATACTTCTAGGGCATGAGACGCGAAGGATGGTGTTGCGAAGCCGTGCGCTTGGCGCATCCGAGGGACGTAGGCCGAGGGAAGAGAGCTTCGGTGGGGAACTCCATGAGTGATGTGGACTTAGCCAAGTGGCTAAGACTGAGCGTCGGAGACTCAAACAACTTGGTGTTTGAGGTTTTTCCCGACGGCAGTCGACTGGCATAGGTGCCGGTTCGACTGGTCCAAGTCGACTAGGGTTCGACTGGTGTAAGGCTGCATTTTGGTGCTTAGCGATCATTGCCATGGGTGTGATCGGCCCGATATCGACCATGATCGCTAGTAGGATGGCGATCGGTGATGGAAGTGTCGAGAGCGAGCGCTCCGTAGGCCATAGGCGGTCGACTACTAGGTCACGATCATTGCCGACAGCGATCGGGTAGGAGATCCGTTGGAACTTGTCCGAAGCGTGGATCCGCCGTTGTGAGACAACGGACACGAGCGCGATCGGCCCCAGGGCCTTTTGCGGTCGTGATAAACAACTTGATCACGGAGTTATAAATGAAGCTCGAGTTGGAGGATTTCGCCATAGTTTTTGTGGAGCGATTGGAGGGGAATTGCTGCTGCATTCCAGTCCTTCAAGAGCCAATCAAAGCAAGCAACAAACAAGTGATCAAAAGCAATCGGTGAAAAGAGTTTCTTTTGTATTGTATTTGTATTCTTGTTTGTATTTCTATATTACATTGTAATTGCTTGTGAGAGGTTTCTCCACCTCCGACGTGTAGTCGAAAAGGAGTGTTTTAGTTAGTGCCGTGCGCATAACTAGAGCTCGAGGAGCTCACCCGTGGAGTAGGAACCATTCGGTTCCGAACCACGTAAATCTTGTGTTGTGATTGTGTATTGTTGTTAGTTTCATTATTATTGTTATTCCGCTGCGCTAACGTCAATCGTAGACAACCAACGCAAGAAGAACGAGCGAATTACGACATCCAAAGAACGAGGGCTATTCACCCCCCTCTAGCCGGCCATCCGATCCCTTACAAGTGGTATCAGAGCGAGGTCGCTATTCAAGGACTAACCGCCGCGAGAGCAATTCAAGATGGGCGGCTTCATCCATCCACCGAAATTCGATGGAGATTTTTCTTGGTGGAGGAAACGGATGGAGGTATATTTCGAAACCGATTTCGATTTCATGTTAATCATTGAAAATGGTTTTGAAGTGCCTAAGGACAAAGAAAACAAGCCATTAGAAAAATCAAGGTGGACTCAAGACCAAATGAAGGATTTCAAGACAAATCTTGAGGTAATCAAATTACTTAGTGAATTGATTCCTAACCATATTTGGTCTAGGCTAGGTAATTTTAGGAATGCAAAGGATTTGTGGAATAAGGTGATTGAATTCCACAAGAATCCCCAACCGGCACAAATAGAAGAAAATGCCGAAGAAGAAGCTCCCACAACATTTGAAGATGTTGATGATTTGGTGGAGACCTCCACCTCTAGTATTGAGGGGGAGGAAAGGCAATCTTCAATCCCGGAGCAAGAACAAGAAGTATCCACATCCGGGAGAAGTGAAGATCAAGAAGAGGCCTCCACCACCTCCCTAGGTAACTCATGTGTTGTAATTTTAAATAAAAATCACATAATATGCTTTGAGTGTAGGGAGAAAGGGCATTACAAAAGCAAATGCCCAAAATTGGCTAAGAAGAAGGCATCGACACCAAAAGTCAACTCAAAGTCAAACGATGCCGGTGTTCCCAAAATCAAGAGCAAAGAGCACATTGTGTGCTTCAAATGCAATCAAAAGGGACACTACCGAAGCCAATGCCCTAGGGGGAGGAAGAAAGGGCAAGGAGGTGCAATTCATGTAGGGGGAGCTCCTAAAGCTAACCCTAAGGTAAATTTACTTAATGCACCTTTAATTCCTAGAGTTAAAAAACATGCTAAGAATTATTTTAGTTCTCTTGCCATTATCAATGAAAAGCATGCTAAGAGAAATAATAAGGTGTATTGTCTAGGTGCCAAGCGTGTTCATATAACTAAGGACAAATCTAGGACCCAAAACACTAGACCTATATTACCTAGGGAGTCAATTAGGAGAATTGAAGAAAACTTGGGTGTTAATCCCAAGAAATCTAGGCATATGCCTAAAAGGAAAAACAATTCCCCTAAACCTAATGAAAATTCAAAAATGGGAAAATTAGAGTTAGAAAACCAAGCCTTGAGGTCAAGGCTAGAAAAATTGGAAAAGACCCTAGCAATAATCAAAAATTCGGTTCAAGGGTCAAATACACAAAAATCAAGGCCTAGGAAACAAGAACTATCTAAGGGCAAGAAGGGTTTGGGTTACAAACCTATGTCCTACCATAATGTTCCATTTAATTATGGAACCACATCTAGGTCTAGAAAACCAAGGCTAATAGGGAAGTCATCCTAAGTCTAGCCATGGTGTGTGTTTAGTGGCTAAGGACTCAAGAAAAACCAAGAAAGCCACTAAGAAGGTCAATGGAGGAGTCACCTCTAGAGTTGACCCAAGTAAGACCCATTTGACTATGGCTTCAAAGCCTAAAAGGGTCATTAGGAAGGTATCTAGGGAAGTTATTCCTAGGGAATACCTTGTCAACCCAAGGAGCTCCAATAGATATTGGGTTCCTAAGGGCGTGATCGATTCACGCTAAATGGGTTAGGGTGTGTCAACCCTAAGTGGATGGGTAGTTAACCTAACCATAGTAGAGTTGACACATTAGGGTGTGTCAATATGGTTTGAGAAGTTAAAAATGATTTAAATTGGCACAATTAGGTCTTAGAGGTATTGGTGTGCCATTTTGGGTTTTTGGCACACTAGGGAAATTAATGGCATTAAGGAAAAATTGAATTAATCTCTAGAAATGGCAAATTGATTCTAACACTTAGGTATTCCATACCTTAGTATGTTTTTCTTGCCATGATTTATTTGCCTTGCCATGTCATGACATCATTTTCATTTTATCTATAAAAATGTCATGATAATATTTAGACTTATGTTTGTATGTCATGAATGCTTAAAGTTTCATTCACATGCCATGACATCATGATATTGGCATATGTTTTTATCTATATCATATCTATGCCATAATCACATCATGCATAAATTAAAATGGAGTTAAGGACTATGGCATGATTTGATAGGAATCAAAGAATACTGCCTTAGAAATATGCATGAGAACATAAACAAAACAAAAAACCCACATCTCACAAAAATTTGACTTGTGTGTGTTTTTGCACATCTAGATATTGGTGAGATGTTTAGGAAAAAGAAAATAAAGGTTTGAAAAACATTTTGAAAACATTTTGAAAAACCTTGGTGAAGTCTATCTTTTGATAGCTATCACCATTGAATGGGATGATACAAAGAGGGCTCTTTATTGAAGCTTTTCTAAACTTTTGAACTTTGTATCAATCTCCTAATTTAATGGGTAAAGTAATTTTCCAATATTTTTCACCCATAGTGTTTAGGTTAAGTATTATATGTATGCATTTTCAAGATTTTTAAAATTACGTATATTTACTTATGGATTTCGAAAATCCATTTCTGAATGCAAAATCAAGAATGTATGATCAGATCGCTATGGATCGGCAATGATCGATGGGGTGGCAAATGATTGTTGGTTAGGCCCATGTTCAGCTAGGTTAAGGTCCCCTAACCACTCCTAACCCTAGGATATGCTTGGGAGAGCATTAGAGAGGGTGGAAATCCATTGGATATGGATTAGGAGTTGGGTTGAGGGTGAGTATCAATTTTAAGGTGGAAAAGAGTTCATTGTTGAACTTTGCCTTAATTTTGATTTGGTTAATGTTCCTATTGGCTTAGGGGCTCTCCAAGGACATTGTTGGTGCAATGGTCAAGGGGGAGCAAGCCTCTAGGGGGAGGTATCCATCATGGGAAGATGGATGTGTATTTCCTCATGGGAGGAAAATTGGGTTGCCTCTCTTTAAGTGATATGGGATCACTAGAAAGATTGTAGGCATGTGTTCCCCCAAGGGAGAGATTGTAGGCATTGGGATATGAGACGTTCATACCCTTGGGGAGGACCTTTTTGATGTAATGTCAAAAAGGGGGAGAAGTTACCAAGTTACCAATTAGGGTTCGTTGGAATTCTCTTTGGGATATGAGAATTGTCAATATGGGAGAATTGGTAGACTTGAGATGGTAGTTTTGTCAATCATCAAAAAGGGGGAGATTGTTGGTGCAATCGGCCCAGCAGTACCTTGATGGTATTTTGATGATAGACAAAACTCATGACATAGGATTGTCATGGGAAAGTCCAACATGGGTTGGCATGGAAAATCCAAGCATGGAGCTTGATGTGGAAGTCCAAAGCATTGGGCCGCGGCGCTGGTGCTTGGCATGGGAAATCCAAAGCATTATGCGGCCGTCGCTTGGTGCTTAGTGAGAAATGCATTGCGGCCGCGGCGCTTAGTGCATATGGGAAGTCTTAAGGACTTGGTAAGTTCACTAGGCTCGGGGTCCTTGAGTCGGTGAAGGATGGCATTGCGGCCGTGCGCGCTGGTGCATCCGAGGGACCGCCGGACGGGGAGCGAATGGAGTGAGCCCAAAGGGAAGCATACTTCTAGGGCATGAGACGCGAAGGATGGCGTTGCGAAGCCGTGCGCTTGGCGCATCCGAGGGACGTAGGTCGAGGGAAGAGAGCTTCGGTGGGGAACTCCATGAGTGATGTGGACTTAGCCAAGTGGCTAAGACTGAGTGTTGGAGACTCAAACAACTTGGTGTTTGAGGTTTTTCGACAAGCGATCGGTAGCATAAATCTTGATTCGGTAGTCCAAGTCGACTAGGGTTCGGGTGTAAGGCTGCATTTTGGTGCTTAGCGGATCGCCATGGGTGTGATCGGCCCGATATCGGCCATGATCGGCTAGTGGGATGGCGATCGGTGATGGAAGTGTCGAGGAAACCTGAAGCGCTCGCGTAGCCGGAGGCGATCGACTACTAGGTCACCGATCGTACCGGCCACAGCGATCGGTAAGGAATCCGTTGGAACTTGTCTGACGTTGATCTGGCCGTTGTGAGACAACGGACCGAAGCTCGAGTTGGAGGATTTCGCCATAGTTTTTGTGGAGCGATTGGAGGGGAATTGCTGCTGCATTCCAGTCCTTCAAGAGCCAATCAAAGCAAGCAACAAACAAGTGATCAAAAGCAATCGGTGAAAAGAGTTTCTTTTGTATTGTATTTGTATTCTTGTTTGTATTTCTATATTACATTGTAATTGCTTGTGAGAGGTTTCTCCACCTCCGACGTGTAGTCGAAAAGGAGTGTTTTAGTTAGTGCCGTGCGCATAACTAGAGCTCGCCCGTGGAGTAGGAACCATTCGGTTCCGAACCACGTAAATCTTGTGTTGTGATTGTGTATTGTTGTTAGTTTCATTATTATTGTTATTCCGCTGCGCTAACGTCAATCGTAGACAACCAACGCAAGAAGAACGAGCGAATTACGACATCCAAAGAACGAGGGCTATTCACCCCCCTCTAGCCGGCCATCCGATCCCTTACAGTTTGCTCTCCCCCTTAGTCAAATATATGAAGTATAAGAGATGTAGGGGGCGCTAAACTTTGGCCTAAGAGTTGTTAAGTACAATAGTTGAGAAAATAAGTAGTATTTTGAAGAGGTTGTTTTAACTATATTTCAATTATCCTTAACATCTCACCTGTGTCTATATGATCAAGCATGTTATACTTATGTGTTTTTGTGAGATGACTTCCAATTAAGTTGATTAAGTGCATTTAGGTTCAAGTAATTTTATGTTAGATTTGGATTTGATCCTAGGCTTGTCAAGTTTACCTTTTCAAGATCATGGCTTCCAGGTCGTGGCGAGGCACAGGGGCCTTCTTTTATCGGATCATCGACCACTTCCTTAGACAAAGTCATTTTCAAGAAAATGATGACTTGACTCACCTAAGACTATTTCCTAGTCTAACTGGTTATTTTTGAAAAGAGGCTCCCCGAGGCTCAATCTTTTCGTAGGATTTTAGTTGGTTATGTACGTGTTCTAAATGAGCTCACAAGTTTTAACGCACAAACTTTCTAAGTTAAAGCATGCAATTTCTAAGTTAAAGCACAAACATGTTTTGTACTGGCTCCCCCTAGACCGTTGAATCGGTTCGGTCTATCCACATAGTGGATTTGGTCCTTGGGAACCCGATGCAGGTTGGATCCTAGAGTTGAAATCAAAAAGTTCTTAGGGACCCATGCTTGGACATGTTTCCTATGTCGACTTATAATCGACATATACGACCTATTAGTCGTGTTTGAGTTAAACCCTAGTCCAGCCTTGTTGTACACGGCCCTTTGAGATCCAAGTAGGAGGTCAAGTCCTTTGGATCCCGAAGTGAACCTTTCCAACATGTTCCTAAGATCTTCAACTTGACTTTTCAAGAGAGAGTTCTCAACTTCGAGCTTTTCAGCTCGAGTTGGGTCCTCTTCTTGAACTTGACTAGTCGAAGAGGTTAGGGAGACCTTGTGTTTGAGGAGTTTGACCTCCTCAACCGAGTCTCGACCTTGGACTCGGACTTAACTAATTTCCTAGACAAAAACCTAAGCATTATGTAAAGTATTAAATAAAGTTCGACTCACTTTAAGGGTATCTTTTGAGCAGGATGCATATCCGTGGCTTGACTTGAAGGTAACCGTGTAGTCAGTCATCCTCGAGTTCGACTCAAGTTGAGTTCGGTCTCCGTGTCTGACTCAATTGATTTCGCCATGAAAGCTATGTCTTCTCTGTTGTCCCAAGTTGCATGGAAGGCTTTCCTTGCTCCCTTTTTCTTTTGGTTCTCATTCTTCAATTTCCTCCTTTCTTGTCGAACTATTCTCCGCACAATGTTGACTATTATGGCCTCCTCTTCGGATTCGGATTCGTCTTCGGGTTCGAGTTCATCTACTTGCTTAGTAGGTGGCTTCTTTCTTTGTCCTGCAATTAGAGCAATACCTCTCTCGGCCCGGACCACATTAGTTTGCTCATGAACTTCAAACTCGGAAAATAATTCGTCTAACCTAAGCTTCGAAAGGTCCTTAGAGACTTTGTAGACATCGACCATGGATGCCCACAAGGTAGTCCTAGGGAAAGCATTTAAAGCGTACCTTATAAGGTCCCGGTTCTCTATGGCTTGCCCGATCGAATGAAGACCGTTGACGATATCTTGGATCCGCGCATGTAGTTGGGTGGCGGTCTCATGATCCTGCATCTTTAGATTGTACAGTTTATTTAAAAGTAAATCTCTTTTACATACCTTAGCATCGACCGTCCCTTCGTGTAAATCGATCAATTTGTTCCAGAGGTCTTTGGCGCTAATAAATGGTCCAATGCGGTTGAGTTCCTCCTTGGACAATCCGCATTGCAATATTTGGGTTGCTCTTGCATCGGCTTAGATTTGCCTCTTGGTTGCATTTGTCCACTTGTTGAAATCCAAGGGCTCTCCTTGATCATTGGTGGGTAGAGCAAAGCCGGTTTGGATTATTATCCAAGTCTCGACTTGTGTTTTCAAGAAACACTCCATCCGACCTTTCCAATAACGGAAATCATTTCCGTTAAAGAACGGAGGTCGGGTGGTGCTATACCCCTCAATGTGAGCCATTAAGTCTCTTGCAAAAATACGAATAAAACCAAAGAGAATTCCAAGACTTGGTCTTGGATTAGTAGTGCGGGAAATAATAGGAAATAAATAAGAAGAATAAGAAACTAACAAAAATTAGAAACTTATGACCTTCGGTGTCCCTGAAAGGCTACTGAACGTTGGATTTTGGGGCTGGAAACAGCTTGTTACGAGGGTAAACCCTCTTAAGAAATGTAGATCTTTCTGAGAGCTTCGATTTGGTACGTAGATCGTTATGTGAGTCCACTTGTGCGAAAAGTTATGGCCGTTTTACCGTCGGCTACTCCAAGAGAGAAAACTTGCAAGCACACAACCAAAAGAAACGTACCAAGACTTCGTCTTGGATTAGTAGTGCGGGAGGAATAAAAACCAAAGAAAGATACGAATCGAAAAATATGAAAAAGAAAACAAAAACGTGCTAGATTGGTGGTTTCACCAAATCTTAGCGCCCCCGCTCTGATACCAATTGTTGGATCGAGAAGCGTCGCTAGAGGGGGGATGAATAGCGATCGTAAAGCTTTTCTTTTTCGTTCGTTCGATACGCAAAGTGAGCACAGTAGAAGATAAATGAACACGTTTATTTTACTTGGTTCACAACCCAGTAGTTGCTACTCCAAGGCCCTATCGGTCCTAGACCGCGTACGGAGGGTAAAGCACTATAACGTCTCCTCCTTGTTGGAGGTAGGAGACAACAATCACAAAACCGAATATACGAGGATGAGGCAACAAGCCTACCTCACCTCGTAATGAAGAAAAACAAAGAATACAATAAACAAATATTACTTGATTCTGCTGCCGACGAAGAAGATCGAAACTTGACGTCGCGTCAGCATTATGACATGTTGGAGCGTTGGCGTTGTAGGAGCACTTGATGAATAAACTTGATATATTTTTGGAGTTGGAATCGTCCTCCTTTTATAGACTTTGGCCTCTGAATATGTCTCCTCATCTTTAGGAACGGATTACGAAATTGTCCAAAAATTTATCGCGAAGTGGCTGCGTCAAACGTTATCCGTTTTGACTTAGCGCAAAAGTTGAATCGTCGCCATCAGTCGACTGATGCCTCCCATCGATCGGTGATGGACATCGATCGGCTTGCTCCATGTCCGGTGATCATTGCCCGGCAACCACTTCCTGCAATAAGAGGTTAGCTCGAAAAATGATAAATACGACGGTTTCTAACCGTCCGATCTCGACCTAGACCTTCCACAGGAAGTCTTAGTCGGATCGCCGCCTACGGTCGTCCCCGTAAAGAGGACACGACCTTACAATCTCTCACTCACACGAGCTTACCTCGATAGTAGCTCTCGCTTTCGGCCTTCCACTCGATTCCTTCGGCTCCCTCCGAAGTCACTCGAGTGTCGCCCGACCACCGCGGCTTCCTCCGGGTGTCGCTAGCCTTCAGCTCCAACTTTAATACTTTTCTGCACACTTGATAGCTCGTGAGATAACGATGTAAACTTAACTTTGTGTCTTTGCCATAATCAAAACACAGGTTCGATTATCTAGTGCCCCTGCACCAACAGATACATCACAATTACACATGTAGAGATACTCACTAGTTGTGATCCAATCACAAATTCTCTCATGTTGTGAATCGTATCGTGGACATTTAGTAAATGAGTTTAAGATCTAATCAAATACATGAAAACATGTATACTCAAATAGTGAATCTTCATTTATCATATAAATGGTTCAAACATAAGGTGATTGCCTTAGGACATCTCTCATATATTCTAACAAACTCCCACTTGGCCTAATGTCAATCGCTACGGTATCCAATACCATAAGCTCTAACATGACCCTCAAACTTACTTTGAGGTGTTGGATCGATATGAGCGCTAGAGGGGGGTGAATAGCGTTCATAAAAACTTTTCTTTTTCGACGATTAAAACCAAGTACACAGCGGAAAACTAAAAGACAAACACAAGAAAGACACAAAGCTTTTTTACTTGGTTCACATTACCGCTAATCCAAGGCTCTGCGATCCTTGATCGCTTCCGAAGGGCAATCACTAAAAGTCTCTTCCTCGTTGGAGGTAAGAGACAAGACGATTACAATGATTATACGGCCGGTAACAACCTTACCGGTCCTTATACAAATTAAGTACAGAAAGATAATAATAATACCGACAATTAATTAGAAGATAGCGCACGGTCGGAGTAGCGTTGTAGAGAGCACGAGCACTTGGGAGATTCTTGAATTTGGGTGTGAGTCCTCCCCTCCTTTTATAGATTTGCGCCTTGGAATTTGTCCCGATCCAGATCCAAAACTCGTGGATCTTATCTTGAGGTGGCGACTTATCTTATTCTGAGGTGGCAGCTTATCTTATCCTGAGGTCGTGGCATCAATCTCTATCCCTTTGACCTTGTGCACTGGGTTGATTCGTCGACATTAGTCGACTGATCCTCTTAGCGATCGCGCCTTGATCGACTACGACATCTCGATTATTCTTGCGCCGAGAATTCCTATAATATAAGATTAGCACAATAGATGCATAATGCCATGCAGTGTGACAGTCCTTTGATAGTCTGATCTCGACTTCAACATTCCTCCGGAAGCCTTAGTCGGATCGACGCCTAGGATTGCCCTCTAACCGAGGGCGCATCCTTACCACCACTCCACACACGGAGCTTACCTTTGGTCCTCTTGACCTGTCGCTTAGCTTTCGGTCACCACTGAGGTTCCTCGACTCCGCAAGGTTCTCCTAGTGTCGCCCGACCACCACGGTTTCTCAACTTGAGATTCTCCGGATGTCGCTCGACCTTTGGCTTAGCTTAAACACTTCCTACACACTTAGCATATCACATGAGATAACAAAATAACTTAACTTTGAATCTTTGCCTTCATCAAAACCAAGGTTCGATTATCTAGTGCCCCTGCACCAACATGAGGTAATGCCTTAGTCAAAGGATCCGCTAAGTTCCTTTCAGTGGGGATTTTCTCGATTTGTATTTCCTTCCTACTAATGATCTCTCTGATCAAATGATAGTGGCGAAGCACATGTTTGGATCATTGATGAGACCACATCAAGTTCAGAGATGAACTTCTTGATCCAAACCGCTTCCTTTGCTGCTTCCAAAGTTGCAATGTATTCTGCTTTAGTGGCAGAATCCGCTATAGTGTCAAGCTTGGAACCTTTCCAACTTATTTGCACCTCCATTCCAGGTGAATACATACCCAGACTAAGACATGGAATCATCCTTGTCTATCTGGAAGCTGGCATCCGTATACCCACATATCACCATGTAGCCTTCTCCATATATTAGTAACGCATCCTTAGTTCTTCTTAAGTACCTAAGGATCGTCTTAACAGTCTCCCAATGATCCATTCCTGGATCAGACTGGTATCTGCTCATGACACTCAGAGCATACGATACATCGAGCCTCGTACATAACATAGCATACATGATAGATCCTATTGCAGATGCATAGGGAATCTTACTCATGCAAATTCTCTCGTCTTCTGTGCGCGGACACATAGACTTCAAAAGGTGTATCCCATGCTTGATGGGTAGGAAACCTTTCTTAGATTCTGCCATGCTAAACCTCTTTAGAACTCGGTCTATATATGTAGACTACGAAAGACCAAGCAACCGTTTCGATCTATCTCTATAGATCTTAATCTCGAGGATGTAGGTTGCTTCTCCCAGGTCTTTCATGGAGAATGTCTTGGACAACCAAATCTTAATTGACTATAAGACTGAAACATCGTTTCCTATAAGTAATATGTCATCGACATACAATATTAGGAACATGACTGCACTCCCACTAACATTCTTGTACACACAAGGTTCGTCTGGATTTTGTGAGAAATCAAACTTTTTGATTGTCTCATCAAAATGGATATTCCAGCTCCTGGATGCTTGCTTCAATCCATATATGGACCATCACAATTTGCATACCTTGGTTTTATCAACTGATGTGAAACTCTCAGGCTGTATCATATACACGTCCTCGAGCAGGTTTCCATTAAGGAAAGTTGTTTTCACATCCATTTGTCATATCTCATAATCATAATGAGCCGCTATGGCCGGGAGCATCCGAATGGATTTAAGCATAGCTACAGGCGAATAGGTTTCATCATAATTAACACCTTGCTTTTGACGATATCCTTTCGCCACTAATCTAGCCTTATAGGTAATCACATTACCATCCATGTCAATTTTCTTCTTGAAAACCCACTTACACCCTATAGGCTTGATGCCTTTAGGGGGTCAACCAAGTTCCAAACTTGGTTTTCATACATGGAATCCATTTTCTGTTGGATCGAAGCGGATCGCTAGAGGGGGGGTGAATAGCGATAAAACCCTTTTTTTTGTTCGTTCGTTAAAACTCGAGTAGATAATTAATTTGCAACGGAAAGATAAGCAATAAATAAAATGAGACAAATATTTTTACTTGGTTCATAGCCTTCGGCTACTACTCCAAGGCCCTAGTGATCCTTGATCACGCACGGAGGGCAATTCACTAAAAACACTCCTCCTCGTTGGAGGTAGGAGTTTGACGATTACAAAAAAAAAACCTTCGAAAGAAAAGATAGAGAGACAAACCCTCTCTTCTATTAATGTAAAGTGCAACGATAGAAAACCTCGATTAATAAAAGGAATTGCAATATTTAAAGAGATGACAAATTAAAATATCAACAACTAAAGAGTAGAAACTAAGCTAGGGTTGTTGACAGCACTTCGTCGTAGAGTCGACGGAGAATCGCGGAGTTGCAAAGGTTTTTGAGCACTTAGAGATGATAAAAAACCTAGGAGAAGCCCTCCTTTTATAGCCTTTAAGCCCCTCATCGAATGGGTCTTCAACCAATAGGAATTGGGCACAAAACTCCTTGAAAAATGGTGATAAAGCTTGACTCCTCGAGGCTGATTTTTGACCATCGATTGAACTGATTTCTTGGCCGGTTGAACTGATGGCTCAGCAGTTGAACTGATCCTTGGCCGGTTGAACTGATGGCTCAGCCGTTGAACTGATCCTTGGCCAGTTGAACTGATTTTTAGACTTTTCGACTATAATAAAGAGTTAGCTCGAAATATAAGTGAATTCGACGGCCACTTGCCATCCGATCTCAACATAGACCTTCCATGGGAAGTCTTGGTCGGATCGTCGCCTAAGGATATCCCCGTATGGAGGACTCGACCTTACTTACGCTCACTCACACGAGCTTACCTCAACATTTACCTTTGAAGCCTTGCTTTCGATTTCCACCTGATTCCTTCGGCTCCCTCCGAAGTCCTCCCGGTGTCGCCCGACTACTACGGTTCTCTCCGAGTGTCGCTGACCTTCGGCTTAGTTTAGCATTTCTGCATACTTGATTCAGCTCGTGAGATAATGACATGAGCTTAACTTTGTATCGTTTGCTATAATCAAAACTCAAGTTCGACTTAGGTGCCTACTGCACCAACATTTCCGACTTCATGGCTTCAAGCCACTTATCCCTTTCTGAACTTATCAGAACTTCTTCATAACTGGTAGGCTCCTCATCATCAATGAGTTACACGTCGTTCGATTCACTTATGAGAAATCCATATCTCTCAGGAATATTGCATGTTCTACCAGATCTATGAAGATGTGGTGTTTCAATAGGTCCAGCCGATTGCTCATCACTATGAGTAATCGGCTTTTGTGCTTCACCAGGTATCTCATCAATGTCTATTTGAGTCTCTCGAGCCTCCTCAAGCTTGACGACACTCCCACTATTTTCTTACAAGAGAAACTCTTTCTCTAGAAACACAACATGCCTTGAAACAAACACCTTTTGTTCCACATGATGATAGAATTGGTAACCCCTTGTTTCCTTAGGGTATCCAATAAATAGACATTTATCAAACTTAGCATCCAATTTGTCTGATACAGTCCGCTTCACATAAGCAGGACAACCCCATATCTTCAAGTAAGATACATGAGATTTCTTACTATTCCATATCTCATATGGAGTAGTAGAGACTACCTTGGTTGGTATTCTGTTTAACAAGTAAAAAGTTGTCTGAAGTACATAGCCCCAAAAGGACTTGGGAAGATTCACATGATTCATCATTGACCTGACCATATCCAACAAGGTCCGGTTATGCCTTTCAGATACACCATTATGCTGTGGTGTATATGGCGGAGTCCATTGAGACAATATACCATTGTCTCTTAGATAATCAAGAAACTCTTGACTTAAGTATTCACCACCTCGATCCGATCGAAGTATTTTAATACTCTTGTCATGTTGTTTCTCTACTTCATTTCTGAATTCTTTGAACCTTTCAAAGGCTTCAGACTTGTGTTTCATCAAGAACACATACCCAAACCGTGAGTGATCATCGGTGAAGGTAATGAAGTAGCTATAGCCTCCTAAAGCTTGAGTTGACATAGGTCCACATACATTAGTATGTATTAGACCTAGCAACTCTCCCACTCATTCACCTTTTCCTGTAAAAGGTAACTTAGTCATCTTGCCTTTTAAGCATTATTCGCATGTATCGTATGAATCCAATTCAAATGATTCCAGAATTCCACATCGGTGTAATTCGGACATGCGTTTCTTGCTTGCATGGCCAAGACGACAATGCCACATGTAGGAGTCTAATTGATTATCCTTTCGAGCACGCTTGTTGCTCGCTTCGATATTGAAATTGTCACTGGATACGTCCAACGTATAAATACCATTGCTCAAAATTCCAGTTCCATAAAGTACGCCATTCAAAGTTATATAACAACAATTGTTACTAAACGTCAAATGGTATCCATTCCTATTTAAGCAGGAAATAGAAACAATGTTCTTTATTAGAGAAGGAACACAATAGCAATTGTCCAGTTCCAAGACTAGTCCACTAGGGAGCTTCAGCAAATAAGTTCCGATAGCGAGTGCAGCAACCTTTGCTCCATTCCCAACACATAAATTTTACTCTCCCTTGATGAGTCTTCTTCTATTCCTTAGCCCATGTATGTCATTACATATATGTGAGCCACACCCAGTATCCAATACCCAAGTATTTGAGGAAATAGAATGACAATCAATAACGAAGATATCTAAAGAAGATGGGGCATCCGATGCCTTATCCTTCTTCACGGACTCAAGATAAATCTTGCAATTTCTTCGCCAATGGCCCTCCTTGCCATAATGATGGCAAATGCCCTTTTGAGCTGGTTCTGTCTTTTTATCCCTTTTCTTCCCCTTCTGCTATTCTTTTGACTTCCTCTTAGAACCTTTCTTCGAGGAATCAACTAACAGCACCATCCCCTGCTCATGCTTCTCAAAAGGCTCCATAGTCTTCAGCATGTTGAGCAGTACCACAGATGAACCCTCTTGCATCTTAGAGGTGAAGAGGAGCTTGGAGACTTCGAACCTTTCGAATCTCACTTACTCATCAAACAACTCATAAAGATGAAAGACTAAGGTATGAGCATCCATATGCTCATGCTGCTTCCACAGCTCAGGTATCATCGCGGCTAGCATTATGCAACTAACTAGTTCATAATCAATCACATGTTTCTGATAGGCCAACAATTGGTCCGGAGTTGCATCGTCACTAGGACGGGCAGGAAGAGGCGCTTCGAGGACATACACAAGCTTTTCACCTTGAGAACAATTCTCAAGTTTCTAAGCCAGTCCAGGAAGTTAGGCACATTCAATTTATTTGAATCCAAGATAGAGTGCAAATTCAAAGACATCATGATCAATCAATTATCCTAGAAATACAACTCGAGCATATATGAGAAAGATGATTTAAAATGCATCAATATACATTCATAAATCCCATTCATTTTTCGAATTTCAAAAACCCCAAAATCACTTCAGGAGATCGTAGGTCCATCTCCGAATGGGATGATATCCAACATAGATATTAACAACCTTGGAGAGAGTCCAACAAGCCATTCATAGCTACAATGGTAGGTATCAAATATACCGATTGCATATCACGTATATGCAACTATCACAATGTGCTATCAACTTATTGAATGTTCACACATACATCAGGTTGTTAACACATTAACAAGTATGCATCATATGCATAGCACCCAACTTCACCTCCCTTCACATCGACCTTGGAGAGAGTCCAACAAGTCGATGCTCCAGGTTAAAGGCAACCCATTAATCGAGAAATAGTTTTAATATGGTTAGAGCACATTCAACCAATTAGCCCGGCTTGGAGAGAGTCCAACAACCAAAGCTAACAATTGACCTCTGACTCTTATCATATTAGTATTAAACTATTCCATGGTTTGAACATGTTCGGGTTCGAGCTGGGCTTGGAGAGAGTCCAACAACCCAAACAAGAAATGGAACTCTGGTTCTAACCATATTAATGGAAGGTGTAGGCTTTAATATTGAGTAAGGGTTTTTATGTCTCATCATCTTTGCATGCAAATAACTATTATCTACATGGCATGACATACATGACATACATCTACATGTCACGACACGCATGGCATAATGATATGCATCTAATGTAATTACATGACATACAATTATGATATGTACAAAATTTCCTTATATGTCATAACTATTTATGGAAATAAAATATGTTTGAGATTTGATTCTCCAAATCAAATCATGATTAAATTAGAAACAAATTTCCAAATCTAATCACATATTTTATTTGTGGAAACTGTTGATTAAGAAAAGCCAATTTAGGAAACAAATTTCCTAAATCATCAAAACTACTTATGGAAATAAAATATTTTAAGATTTGATTTTCATGATTAAATTAGGAAACAAATTTCCAAATCTAATCAAATATTTTATTTATGGAAAATATCAATTTCCATAAATACTTCTAACTTTCCAAAAGTAGAAGATTTCCATAAATACTTCTAGACTTTCCAAAATTAAAAATTTTCAAAAATACTTCTAACTTTCCAAAAGTAGAAAATTTCTATAAATACCATTACGACTATCACAAAATAATTTTACGATTATGTCAAAACACAACCTGGCTCTGATACCACTGTTGGGTTTCCGGCACCGCGGCGAGTGTGTGTTCGAACATGTTTCGTAAACATATGCACAGCGGAAGAAATAAAAATAATAAATCTAATTTATTACAACACACACTACATGCATGCATAGTACAATATGTGTAGACATAATCGTAAATTCAAATTTTTCAATAAAAGAAAATTTATATTACGTATATCTGACGTATCACGTGTAGCGGGAAAGGCATCAATCGGAGCGATCCTCGTTAGAATCGCCTCTATCCGTATCCACACCGAGTATCTTCAGGATGACTTCACAAAGTCACGAGCCTCATCTTCGTATGAGTTACTAGCCTCGTGTTGAAGACGATGTGATCGAGAGAAGATCACAATCCGAATCAAAATTCGGATCCAAAACGAGTCCTCAAAAACTCGCTTCTCCGGAGAGGTATTCGTCAACCGTTTGACGAATCCTTCGTCCTCCACCTATGAGGATTACCGAAGATCGAATCCCCGGCAAGGAAGCCGCTGTCGGAGCTCCAAACTTCGTCCAAATGACGCTCCAACATGAAATAAACAAGCTGTCCAAAAAACTGGACAGCTTTGGTGGAGGAATAGAGGCCGGCCAAATAAGGAAGCTTGATGCTCACCTTGTCACCGGACCCAAAGAAGATCACCGGAGGATCACCGGCTGAAGCTTGGATGCCGGCAACTAGCTTGGACGGCGGCATAAAGCTGGGCGGGGGCTAGGGTTGGGCGCCGACCACTAGAGGAGAGGAGGTGTTAAATACTGAAATTTAAAATACTAAATTAAATGGCAAAATAATTAAGGAAATAATCTTGGAAATTTTTCGGGATTTTTAGGAAATTTTAGAAAATTTTTCAGAATTTTTCTGGAATTAAATGAGGCTTGTACGAGATATTTACGAGGATAAAATAAATAGGCTTTTGGAGGGCCTATTTGAAATATCAATTTTGGAGGGGTTAATAAATTTTATTAACCTAAAACCTAGGTTTTCGATTTTCCCCTTTTCTTTTTCCCCGTTCGCCCGACACCCTCTTTGCGGTTTCCTTCTTCTCCGCGCGTCCGCGCCGTCCTCCGCATCTCCGATCGCAGTCGCCGACGCCGAGACCGACCGTCTCTCTCTGCAAGCGCATCGCTTTCTTCTTCCGGCGAGTCGATCTTCCATCCGCCGTCCGACCTTGAGGTGGCACGCCGCGCCACACCATCGTCGACGTCCGAGCCTTACGGCCGCCGCTTCTCCCTTGCGCCGCCATACCTCCCGAGCCCCTGCACGCGATGGCGGGACACGCGCCGCTGCGGCCGTCGGGGGTGACAGCCTCGCCATCACCGTAGCCTTCTCTCGGCTGGCTTGGGCAAGTGGCAGCGGCTAGGGGCAGCAGGGAGGAGAGCGTCGGAGTGAAGGGGGTTGTTTTACGGTTGGCTATTGCCGGAGCAAGGTAAGAGCTTGCTTTTGCCTTTGGACGGGATTTTAGGGCTATCGTGGATCGTCTTCCTTGGTTGAGCTCGATGCGTAATGGGCGATTGATCCGCCGATGAATAATGGATAGGAGGAGGAATTGCGTCGGTGGTCGCCAGAGCAAGGGCAACGACCAATTTTTCCAGTGGACAAAGGAAGTGGGAAGGAGGCTGCCGGTGGAACTTTCTAGGACTGGTAAGCTTGATCTATCTTCTCTTTTTATTAACAGTAAATTGATAGATTATGGGATGTTGGCTGTGAGGTTTTGATTGGAGTGTTAAACGACTATGCATAGATGTGTGTATGATGGGTTGCTGATTTCGGTGTGAGGTTGATCGGTTCTGTAATTATTTATGGAGGATCGATTAGGTTAAATGGGATAACTAGGTCAATCTAGTTGACCGGGATTTTATTAAGCATTTGGGTTAATTGGTTTAAGTCCGAGATCGGCTTAGGATTCGATTTGACAGTGGATTGCATTTTTGTGCTTAACAATAGTTATGCTGTATGCAGGTTTCGGTCACGAGGCAGGTCCCCAGTCGTGACGATTTGGTTCTTTTTGCGGATATATATTCAGGCGGGTATTTTGACTTAACTTTTAGATTAAGTCAAATTGATATGCTAGTTAGGATAGCTTACAATAACTTTTCATGTTTATATGCCTGGTATACTTTTGGTGCCTACTAGATACATGCATGTGATAGGTTATGATTATATTTCCCTGTTTGATTTGGATCATAGTACTTGGATTTGGGATATGTGCATACTGATTGTACATATCATTCGGATAGGTATTTTGAGTAGGATTTACATGCTTTAGTATCATGCACCATTTCCGCATGATTGCATCTTTGGTCAGACGGGTTCCATTATTGTTGAGCATGTAGTTACATGGCTCACACACCGCCACTCATGGGTTAGTGGTACATCGGAGGACAGCTCATGGGTAGCGGCAGGCAGCGTGGTAGCGGGCGAGGATCCCTCCTCCGGTCTATGACAGGAGATGAGAGCTTAGCTCCCCACTCTGTTTGGCGGGAGGATAGGTGTACTCGATCTGTCCCACTCGGTCCACTCAGAGCGATGATGGCAGAGTGCGCGATTGTCATAGCCCTACCCACTCGGCTTCACCATTGCGTGTGGGCGGTGTAGCGTCGGGGGTGACCATGTCATTGCACGGCATGCACTTTGCATAGATTGCATTTATCGTGTTTCTTGCATTTTATTGATGCCTTGGATGTGCATATGATTGTCATGCATACAGGATACATGTTTATATATGATCAGGACTTTATTACTTCTAGTCAGGCACATGCTCCTATATCAGGGTAGGAGATTCAGGTAAGTACAGTCATTTTGTATTTCTTGTTTGTATACCCTATTATGTGAGACTGTACTGGCATGATATTTTTATTGTTAGCTATACCTTACTTTGCATATCTACTATACCCGCAGAGTTCTTTGAACTCACCCCGTTGATTTATTTTTATTTCAGGATGAAGCTGTCAGGAGAGTCCAGTTGCCAAACCCCCTCGTCGTCGAAGTGGATAGGTTTTTATTGGTCTTATGGTTTTGGATTTTGTATAGAAGATATGTTTAGGTCCTGATGTTTTGGTTATGTACTCGTGGATTTGTGGTGTCCTTGTAGACCTTTGTTCGGATTTTATTCCGGTTGGTTTTGGTTGGGTTATTCCCGCCAGATGGCGTATGTAAGTCTAGTTAGTGTAGACTTATATTTACCTTGATTTGTTGGCCTGAGGCCTATTTGATTATCTGCGTGTGATGTTTGGATTCCGGTCGTGTTGACCGATGTATAGTGGCCGTGTAGGCCTTGTATAAAAATTGGTATTGTCACCCGTACAGGGGAGATGCTGTCGGATTTTCGTCTGGCGGAGACTCCCTCGGGGCGTGACAATTTATTTGGTATCAGAGCGTAGGTTTCCGAGTTCCTTAGGATCTTTGGGTTTTTGGAGTTTGCCACGTTTGGCAGGTTAACTGGGTATTTTCAGAGTTGTACGGATTTCCGACGATTTTTATGTTTCGGAAATTTGAGGTATTATTGACGAGGTCAATATGGGGGATTTGGCGGCGACAGGACGTCTCCAGACAGCTAGCAGGTAAATACATTCTAGAAAATTTTCTAGATTTAGTATATATTTATATTGGTTATGCGGTGATATCATGTTTTATCTAGTATTGTTTTAACATGATATCTGTTGAACTGTTAGATTTTTAGGTTGCTGGTTTATAGATAGCATTTGGTTATAAATTGCTATTACTGCTATACGTAGCTTGTTATCATTGTGATATAAATGATAAGATATTATTGGTAGATGTTTACCTCTTAGGATTTGACTAGTATTAGGATTATTAGACTAGTTGAATGATATGACTAAGATGGATAAATTCGTAGAAGACATGATGACATGATTACAACTTACGTAGTTTAGAGTATATATAAGCATCTGATGCTTTATTTTAGTATTGCCTTGACTTTGTTCTGGCATGATCCTTTAGTTATACCCTAATTAATTTCAGTCATTGATTGTCATTAGTAGGACTATGCTGTCGTTTATTAGACAGCGTATTATGTGTTATTGTGGTGGATACTATGATTGAGACTAGTAGAGATAGAATAACTTAGATGAGGTTATTCTGTAGGAGCGGATTTCAGGAATGAAACAACGTTAGTAGAACCCTAGGTGTTGGAACCTTAGGCGTAATAACCCGGATGTGCTTATTAGTATATGTTTATACATTTACTATTTCAGCTGATATAGTGATCGGATTAGTAGAGGTCATATGATTAGGATGCGATTAATCCTTACTATATCTCCCATTCTTGGTTGAGAGAGAGAGTCTGGAGTAGAGTCTCTCTATAGGCAGGTGCTTTGTATATTTGAGGTCGAATAGGTCTCCCATGTATGGTTGAGATAATCTACTGTAAGGTTATACTTTTGCGTTATTCGTTCAGAGTTGGTGATAATTGGATTCGTATGATGTCTGTAGCAAGATAGCTACTTTACATCTTAAGTACTCACGAGATCTGTTCGTGGTAGCATGTTACAGCATGCATGATTGAACTGGTAGGATGGTATAATTTAGGCTTAACCCTCTTGCTGTGCTTGTTAGTAGAGGGGTTGCTCTTATTGGCTTTGATAGGCGTTTTCTATTAGTTGGGACGAAACCCTATGATTACTCGTCTCGACGAGTTTATTAGTGGACATATGACTTTTATCGACCTTGATAACCGTTTATATTAGAAGGGTTGGAATCTTAGACTAACCATCTGGAGGAATTTATTTATTAGTCGATGATCTTTACCGACTTTGGTAAACACTTCGTTTTAGAGGTGTTGAAACCCTCGCTTGACCGTCTCAGTGGGTTTAATTGTAGATCGGTGATCCTTATCGATTTTGATAGACGTTCTATGCTAGATGTATTGGATAACCCTAGGCTTAACAACCTAGGATAATCGACTGCTCACGCGACCATATTGGTGGTAGTACGCTAGTGCGTGCAGTCAATAACTGGATATTTATATATTGGCTGTCTATCCACGAGTTTCATTCGTGGTAGCATATAGTTGCGCGTAGACCGAGTTTATTGATTGTCGACCCATGAGTACCGTTCGCGGTAGCTCATAGACAGTTCCCTTTTTGTGCGAGAGCCACGAGACTTTGTCGTGGTATCCCGATGTGCACTGCTTGTTGCAGTGGTTGGGTTTTACGGGTATATTTGTTATACCGCTGACCAGGATGGTAGTAGACTGATATTGATACTCTGAGGGTTGGGTTACACTAGTTTGTTCCCTGTGACTTCCATTGTGTGCATTATGATTATGCACTATTGTCTACACATCCACAGAGTGGTTGTACTCACTCCCTCCTCACTTATCCTCTAGGTTAACTGATGGAGGACACGTTCTGTTGACCTACCTTGGTGTCGCTCAGAGAGTTCCTTGCCGTGCTTGTCTCCTTGCATCGTCGGGATGCCACTTTGTTTACTTGATCGGTGTTGCATTTTGATTGTGCACTTTGGATTTTGTCGCAATTGGATTTGGGGTCATAAAACTATTTTACTTTGATTGATATATGTTTAGTCGTGCATGCATGCAGTTATTGAAATACTTGTATTTCTATAATTATTTCGAGGTTTTTACCAGATCTGGTCCAGGTATTTCTGGATATTGTCACTAAGGGGCTCCTCCATCATTTGGATGACGGATATGCCCCCAGGACGTGACAATTTTATTGGTTTGCGGTTTTTGGATTGTGGGTTTTGTGTTTCGAGGATTTTCTTTTCCTTGGATTTTTGGGAGTTCTCGTGTTTTGGGATCAGGCAAGCTGAAGGATATCTCTGAGCTATAGGAAAGGTATTGTCTTTAGTGGTTATTGTACTTTAGTGGTTAGGAAAAGTATTGACTTAGGGAAATTACCCCTACTCATGGTCGTGGACGAGGTCGAGGACATATTGACCTTGAGGAATCTAATGATGATTTCAGAAGTATAAACTCTTTAGAGGTGCCGACTGATGTCGAATTAGGAATCTAGGAATATGGCCTGCTAGACACCCATTTGAAGGTCAAGGAGTAAACCCTCAGAAAATATCAGTCCATACTATTAGTGATTTGGTTATGGATAAGGAGTGTATACCTACACTGGTCAAGACGATGAAAGATCGTTTTACCTTATTATAGGAGGTGTTGGATGGGATGTTTATCTGTCCCAGTATTCTTCCAGAGAAGATCCGAAACTCTTTGTTAAAAGAGAGATGGACCTTTGAGGTTATGCATCGATTATCGATGATAGAATGCGATAGTTGCAGAAGGAAATGAATATCCTTCATTGTGGATAGAGGATTTATTTAGCTCAGCTATAGGACACCGGTATATACTCTAGGATTGATTTGTGACTGGTGTGATGATATTGTAGTGACACGGTGTCATACAATTATCATTGTCGTTGTGATGATTGTTATATCATCAGCTTAGAGTAAAGAGGATGCAGTTGTATAGCGACGACAATTTCATACTTGGTATGAATTGTATGAACCTTTGATTATCTTATTATACTTATTGACGACTTAGTCGTCCATGGATTTGGGAAATCGTGTATTCTGGACACGATTGGATCATTTGTGATGGTGGTAGTTGGAGTTGAGCACTCGGCCACCGTAGGTGATGATTTTTCTGGTATTGATTTGATTATTACCATAGATATGGATAGGATGCTCTAGCGGTACTACATCGCTGATTGGTTGGACCAGGAAGGTGATGGAATTTTACTTGGTCTGTAGCTTGTGAAACTAGTTTCAGGGCTCAGACGATGGTTGATTTTTACGCTAGTGTTGATTAATCATTCTGGTGTGAATGGAAGGGTAGTGTATGTGGATGCAATATTTCGGGGATCGAAGCGACTCCGATGCTATAGAATAAGACGTATCCTAAGCTTACGACAGTTAAAGAACTGCGAGATAAGTCATATATATGACGTGGACTTCGCAGTGATCATGTTGTTTTTCAACGGTGAGGAGCAGAAATGCTCATGGAGTTTTGGCTAGCTATTGGATAGCTACTATAGAGTAGCTGGAACACGAATGGTTGTAACAAGGAAGTTTGGTTGCGATAGCCTCCCATGCACTTACAGAGTGTGTGGTGGAGTGGATTTTGGACGTTAGATGGACTACCGTCTCTGACTCCAATGAGGATAATGGTTTCCGGAGTTGCATTAGTTTAAGGAACAGATGCTTCAGGAAATTGCAATTCCGGAATGAAAGTGGAAGCATATTATTATGGATTTTTGTGGTGGGTTTGCCTAGAACACATCAAGGTCATGACGCGATTTGGGTAGTCGTTGACCGACTAACCAAATTCACGCACTTCTTAGCGATTCGAAAGACCGACTCTCGAGATTGTTTGACAGAGTTATTGTCGGGAGATCATCAGATTGCATGATGTTCCTTTGAGCATTATATCAGATAGAGATCCTTGGTTCACATTCCGGTTCTGGCAGAGTCTACAGCAGACCTTAGGCACACAGTTTCGTTTTGGGTATTGCATTCCATCCGCATATAGATGGACAGTCTGAGCGGACCATTTAGACACTAGAGGACTTGCTGAGGTCCTGTGTTATGGATTTCGGGGGCAACTGGGAGGATCAGTTGCTAGGACCCATAGAGCTCAGTATGAGGCAGGGTTGGTCCGTACTATCAGACAAAGGATGACCGAGACGTTGGATCGTCAGAAGAGTTATGCAGATCGTAGACGGAGACCTTTGGAGTTCTCTGTTGGTGATCATGTATTCCTGCGAGTTTCACCCACGAAAGGGGTGAAGAGATTTGGACTCCGTGGTAAGCTAGCTCAAAGGTACAATGGTTCGTTCGAGATTTTGGAGAGGATCGGAACAGTCGCTTACCGACTAGGGCTACCACCGTTTTTGGCTGGTATCCAGGATGTGTTTCATGTGTTCATGCTGAGGAAGTATGTGTCAGATTCTACACATATTCTATCAGATATGTCAGGTTCCATTCAACCTGATGCTACTTACGTAGAGGTTCCGATACGGATTTTGGATTACAAGGAACGACAGTTACGGAACAAGGTTGTGCGACTTGTCAAGGTCGGGTGGAGTCACCACACCGACGAGGAAGCTACTTGGGAGCTCGAAGAAAAGATCAGAGCTCAATCCCCCCACCTGTTTACTTAAGGTACATGAGATATATTTTCAGTACTTGTGGTATCTCTTACTCGAGATACATTTGAGTAAGAAATTTGGGGACCAAATTTTTATTAGTGGGGGAGAATGTTAAATACTGAAATTTAAAATACTAAATTAAATGGCAAAATAATTAAGGAAATAATCTTGGAAATTTTTCGGGATTTTTAGGAAATTTTAGAAATTTTTTCAGAATTTTTCTGGAATTAAATGAGGCTTGTACGAGATATTTACGGGGATAAAATAAATAGGCTTTTGGAGGGCCTATTTGAAATATCAATTTTGGAGGGGTTAATAAATTTTATTAACCTAAAACCTAGGTTTTCGATTTTCCCCTTTTCTTTTTCCCCGTTCGCCCGACACCCTCTTTGCGGTTTCCTTCTTCTCCGCGCGTCCGCGCCGTCCTCCGCATCTCCGACCGCAGTCGCCGACGCCGAGACCGACCGTCTCTCTCTGCAAGCGCCGACTGTTTCTTTGCTGCGACGAGTCGATCTTCCATCTGCTGTCCGACCTTGAGGTGGCACCGCCGCCGCCGCCGCTCACAGTCGTCGACGTCGAGCCTTACGGTCGCCTTCGCTTCTCGCGGCGCCGACCTCCCCGAGCCCGACGCGATGGCGGGACGAGGCGGACACGTCGCGGCCGCAAGAATCGTCGGGGTGTGGACCTCGCCATCACCGTAGCCTTCTCTCGGCTGGCTTGGGCAAGTGGCAGCGGCTAGGGGCAGCAGGGAGGAGAGCGTCGGAGTGAAGGGGGTTGTTTTACGGTTGGCTATTGCCGGAGCAAGGTAAGAGCTTGCTTTTGCCTTTGGACGGGATTTTAGGGCTATCGTGGATCGTCTTCCTTGGTTGAGCTCGGTCTGTAATGGGCAGTTGATCCGAAGCCAGTGAATAATGGATAGGAGGAGGAATTGCGTCGGTGGTCGCCAGAGCAAGGGCAACGACCAATTTTTCCAGTGGACAAAGGAAGTGGGAAGGAGGCTGCCGGTGGAACTTTCTAGGACTGGTAAGCTTGATCTATCTTCTCTTTTTATTAACAGTAAATTGATAGATTATGGGATGTTGGCTGTGAGGTTTTGATTGGAGTGTTAAACGACTATGCATAGATGTGTGTATGATGGGTTCTTGATTTGGTGTGAGGTTGATCGGTTCTGTAATTATTTATGGAGGATCGATTAGGTTAAATGGGATAACTAGGTCAATCTAGTTGACCGGGATTTTATTAAGCATTTGGGTTAATTGGTTTAAGTCCGAGATCGGCTTAGGATTCGATTTGACAGTGGATTGCATTTTTGTGCTTAACAATAGTTATCTTTGTATCACGAGTTTGATCCGAGGCGTGTCCCGATCGTGATTTGGTTCTTTTTGCGGATATATATTCAGGCGGGTATTTTGACTTAACTTTTAGATTAAGTCAAATTGATATGCTAGTTAGGATAGCTTACAATAACTTTTCATGTTTATATGCCTGGTATACTTTTGGTGCCTACTAGATACATGCATGTGATAGGTTATGATTATATTTCCCTGTTTGATTTGGATCATAGTACTTGGATTTGGGATATGTGCATACTGATTGTACATATCATTCGGATAGGTATTTTGAGTAGGATTTACATGCTTTAGTATCATGCACCATTTCCGCATGATTGCATCTTTTGGGTTCCATTATTGTTGAGCCCATTAGTTACATGGCTCGCACACCCGCCACTCATGGGTTAGTGGTACATCGGAGGGTATGTGCGATTGCTCTGTCGCTCATTGGACCGCCACGGGTAGCGACGAGGCAGTGGTAGCGGCGAGGATCCTCTCCTCTGGTCTATGACACCGGGAGATGAGAGCTTAGCTCCCCCACTCTGTTTGGGGCAGGAGGATAGGTGTACTCCGACAGCATCCTGTCCACTCGGTCACTCAGGAGCAGTGATGGCAGAGTGCACAGTTGTCATAGCCCTACCCACTCGGCTTCACCATTGCGTGCAGGAGGTGGTGCGCGTCGGGTGACCATGTCATTGGCACTGGCATGCACTTTGCATAGATTGCATTTGTATTGTGTTTGCATTTTTATTGATGCCTTGGATGTGCATATGATTGTCATGCATACAGATACATGTTTATATATGATCGGACTTTATTACTTCTAGTCGCACATGCTCCTATATCGAGTAGGAGATTGTAAATCTGATCATTTTGTATTTCTTGTTTGTATACCCTATTATGTGAGGCTGCATCGCATGATATTTTTATTGTTAGCTATACCTTACTTTGCATATCTACTATACATGAGTTCTTTGAACTCACCCGTTGATTTATTTTTATTTCGGGATGAAGTATCGGGAGAGTCCGGTTGCTAAACCCTGCGTCGAAGTGGATAGGTTTTATTTGGTCTTATGGTTTTGGATTTTGTATAGAAGATATGTTTAGGTCTGATGTTTTGGTTATGTACTCGTGGATTTGTGGTGTCCTTGTAGACCTTTGTTCGGATTTTATTAGGTTGGTTTTGGTTGGGTTATTCCTTTCGGATGGCGAAGGGTAAGTCTAGTTAGTGTAGACTTATATTTACCTTGATTTGTTGGCCTGAGGCCTATTTGATTATCTGCGTGTGATGTTTGGATTCCGGTCGTGTTGACCGATGTATAGTGGCCGTGTAGGCCTTGTATAAAAATTGGTATTGTCACCCGTACAGGGGAGATGCTGTCGGATTTTCGTCTGGCGGAGACTCCCTCGGGGCGTGACAATTTATTGGATCACTTGGTTACCAGGATTCATAAACTTTAGTACTTAGCCTGGAGGTCTAGAGTTCGAATCCTGGGGAAGGCAAAAACCCACTTCCAGGGGTGGGAAGTCCAGGTGAGTAACGACGGGCCAACAGGGGCGACGGTCGTCGACCAATAAGGGTCGTCGAATTCCGCCAACAGGGGCGACGGTCGTCGACTAATAGAGGTCGTCGAATTCCGCCAACAGGGGCCCGTTCGTTACAATAAAAAGGCGCCTTTTTATTGCAGGCGGGCCTGTTGCGAAACCGGCGACCATTCGACGGCCGTCGCCTTGGCGAGCGACCGCCGGCGACTCCACTGACTGGACTGAAATGAGTTTTTCCTTCGAACTCTCTCATCTAAAGTTTATGAATCTGGCAACCAAGTGATCGAATCACAGTTGCACCGTGATTCATAAACTTTAGTACTTAGCACGGAGGTCTAGAGTTCGAATCTCGGGAAGGCAAAACCCACTTCCGGGGTGGGAAGTCCGTGAGTAACGACGGGCCAGCGGGCGGCGATGCGTCGACCAATAAGTCGAATTCGAATTCGCCAACAGGCGGCGTCGACTAATAGGGATTGCTTGGATTGGGGCTTAACAAAACCCTTAAGCCCTATTTTATAGAGAACAAATTCTCTTAATGGTTATCAGATCATAACCAAAAGCATGTTAACCCGCTCCATTAATTTAAGTTAAAATAAATCAAACCATATTTGTCTATTTTAAGTTAAAACAAACCGAACCAACTTTGGTTCATTCGTTTAAAACAAATCAAACCCCTTTGGTTTATCCTCCTCCATTGGATTAGAACCAAACCAATTTGGTTCATCCATCATGTTTTCATAAGACACGGCCCATCCACGCTTCCATTGCGACTAAAATGATTTCATGCTCGCTCCTTGTTTGGTCCAACCAAACCTAGTTTCTCTCGGTCTGAGAATCTCATTCTCAAGCTCGTTTTAAATCCTTCGGATTACGCTCATTGTACATGTGACCAAATAGGTTCTTGGTTTATGTTGGTCGTCTATAATTAACCATTAATTATAGAATGATCATGAGTGGCACCTAGTAGTACATCATGATCCCCAATTAACCGAAAAGATCAACGGTTGATCCAAAACTATTTCTGAAACCCTTCAGCAACTACAATGAATCGTGCCCCATTCCCTTCACTCATCTTATACCCACTTGGTTCAGGACATGGTCTATAGTATCAGTCCCCACTAGGTTGACTACGTCACACCTAGCCCAAGTATCATTTCCTCGTCCTACAGATTCTAGTTACTGCACATGTATCGAAGAGTACCTTACTCTAAACATGTAATGCTTTGGCCAAAGACTTTAGTAACAATCCGACGAGAGGCCATGGGTATACTTCTCCTCGTAAGGAGTGGTGAATCCTTTATAGGCTATTCAAACACCTTCGATCACTTCGACTTATACCCAATTATCTCGGGTCCACATCTCCTCAAAGATGCTTGCTTAAGATGTCAAAGCATAAGTCTTTATGATCAAGATTACTTGAATACCACAAGTCAAAGAAACATCGCACTTAAGCTACAGTAAGAACTTCATTGACATATCTATATATGCAGAGAACCATATGAAGTCTTACGGCTGGTCACTCCAATGAACTAGTTACTATAACTAGCATCCACAATTAACTCCGGACATCACAATATCTCCAGCCAGTGAGAAACAGCTGCTTGGATACACCAAGGAGTATACCTCGTGCTAGTCTCGACAGAATCGATGGTGTCCAAATCCATTAATTCATCGACTAGGGATAATTCTGATACATCACAATTACACATGTAGAGATACTCACTAGTTGTGATCCAATCACAAATTCTCTCATGCTGTGAATCGTATCGTGGGCATTCAGTAAATGAGTTTAAGATCTAATCAAATACATGAAAACATGTATACTCAAATAGTGAATCTTCATTTATCATATAAATGGTTCAAATATAAGGTGATTGCCTTAGGACATCTCTCATATATTCTAACACTGTCCACCTTGTTCAAGACGCAACCCAGCGAATGGAAGCTTTCAAAGTATAAGGTATTTGAAGAGTGGCGGGCCTAAAAATCCATTAAAAAATAGTGCATGTACGAAGTGTTTTATGTCTTGTCGTAGTGTCATAATGAGTTGTAAAGTATACTATGTGTGCTGTAAAGTAGTTAACATACTATGTCTCGTCATGGTGAGTTGTAAAGGGAACTAATTCTGCTCCCAAAGGAAAAAGATCTAGCATGTGATGATGAGGCCCCATGAGCACCCAGCAGCTAGACTTTGCCTATATAAGCAGACGTTTGCACCTCTTGCAGAGCATACAAGCATCACTTGTGCTCTACTTGAGTAAATGTTAGCAGCTTTGTACAAAGGTTTTAACAAGTTTGAAGTCAAGAATCTGTGAGTTTCCATTTCATTTCTCCTTATTTCTTACTTTGAACTTTCATGTTGAGCAATCCCCACATTTTCCCCCTACTCTACTATCCATTCTAGTATCTAATCTGGCATTCTTACCCTGATGACAATACTACCAATGAATGGACCAACCCCTTCGCATCAGAAGGTACTTCTATCCACTAGTCTTGAGATGGAGTATCCCAGCCTGAGTCACTTGATAAATAGCCAATCTGAGCAGCAGGTTTATTCCACAAGTGTAGTAACATCTCCGTATAACCCACCTCAAGATACAACAATGGGACCGCCAGGATGCCCGCCAGCCTTAACAACCTCAGCACAACCAGGGCCATCTCTCCCCCTTTTTGAGCAAGGACAACAACCTAACACCAGATTTCGAAGGGATACAAGTAATGAACTTTAGTCATTACCTCCAACCCAATAGCAGGGAGGAGCACTATTTGTGATCCCGTAACAACTCGACTTATTTCATGATGTTTTCTCTAGATGAAAATCCATTACCTTAAACCATGTAGCCAGCTAGGGTTTCACTGATCCCCGTGACAAAATCAAATACATGGAAAATTTGCTAGGAAAATTGAAAAGCTAATATGGATTCAATGGAGAATGACCTATCCAGTTGAATACGAAGCCTTAATTAATTCTGCAGAAGGCAGGTGGGGTACACAAAATATATTATCACAAATGAGGAGGGTTTTCTCATCAGAAGACCAAACACAAGGCTCAACTATACTACAAGATGCAACATATCGAGATTTAGAAAAATTATCCTGTGATAACGTCAAGAATATAGTCCAATACATGAATGACTATATCAAGCTAGCATCAAAAATAAGAAGACTATTCATTGGACCAGAACTCTCAGAGAAATTCTGGTTCAAAATGTCGGGAGACTTGGGAAGCAAGATAAAAACTGCTTTTGATGACAAATATGTAGAATTAACAGTTGGAGTCCTACCCAGGGTATTATTTGCTTATAAATTCCTCGAATAAGAATGCAAAGATGCTGCTTTCAAAATAGGATAATTTTTCTAAATCTCGATATGTTGTATCTTGTAGTACAGTTGAGCCTTGTGTTGGGTCTTCTGATGAGAAAACCCTCCTCATTTGTCTAATATATTTTGTGTACCTCGCCTACCTTCAGCAAAATTAATCAAGGCTTCGTATTCAACTGGATAGGTTATTCTCCATTGAATCCATATTAGCTTTTCAATTTCCCCTGACAAATTTTCCATGTATTCGATTTTGTCACGGGGATCAGTGAAACCCTAGCTGGCTACATGGTTTAAGGTAATGGATTCCCATCTAGAGAAAACGTACCACGTGGAAGCTTGGGTTGGATATTGGCGTCGGCGTTATTGATAGTACCTATAGAGGTGAACTTACTATAATTGTTTTTAATCATTCTGACAAAACAGTCACACTCAGCTCTGGACAATTTATTGCACAAATAATCTTTGAGTCAGTTATTCGTCCCGCCTTTTCTGAAATTCACCAAGAAACCCAATCCGACTCCTCATCCCTCCAGTATGATCCATGCTGCCTCGGGTGTTCATAGTGTTGTGACTACTCCGACTGTGCCGAATGCCATGATTCTCCTCATAAGCTTCAACCTCATATTATTTCAAAGATTGCTAATTTTCGTGAAGAAGAGCTGAAAACAAAGCAAGAGATGAGGTCCTAGCTTGGTCTCTTAAACTATGCCAAAAATTATATACCAAATCTTGGAAGGCTTCTCAGTCCTCTCTATGCAAAAATAAGTCCAACAGGAGATAAGCAGATGAATGCTCAAGACTGGTCCTTAGTAAAGCAACTAAAAGGGTTAATCCAAAATCTTCCTGACCTGGAGATTCCTCCTAAGGACTGCCATATTATCCTTGAATATACTGCATCCTACTTCTTTAATTTGTATTTGAATAAAACTTTCCTCCTGAATGAACCTTCGATCAACCTGATTTCCTTCTGTTACTAGTATTGGTTCTTCATATTGATGCATATACACCCTGTGGTGAGCGTCATCTCTGCGTGAATGGTATAGAATTTCTGCTAGAATAATTGACGCTCGTTCATGCATGGATAATTGTAATTGAGTTTGGGGATCTAATTGTTGTTCAAGTGTCTGAGTCGATGTTGGGCTTTCAAGCAATTTGTTGCCAAGCCTTCTTCTAGCCTGTTACAAAAATGAAAACTCATAATTGAAAGTAAAGAACTAGAAATTACAAAAATGAAAACTCATAATTGAAAGTAAAGAACTGGGAAAATAAAACTAAGAGTTGTTCTGGAGGACAACCTTACTTTGGGTACTAATCCAGAAGGACAACCTTTCCCTAAGTCCTAAACTTCTAGAGTTTGGAGATAGCAAAAGAAAAATAGTAGCCATAGAAAAATAGTAAGAAAGAAGGTATATATATATCTTCATTATCCACCATCTGATCCCTTATGGTTCAAGAATTGGACTATAGTACGCAAGTGATCAAACGGTGTATAATAGAGGTGCTCACGGGGGTGCTCATAGATGAATTATGTATAATAATATTTCTCTATATATACACATATAAATAATGGAGGTGTGCACGGGTGCTCACAGATTAATTATGTGGGATAATATTTTCATATATATAGTACCTCTATTATGCATCGTCCGATCAGGTGTGTACTATAGTCCAATCCTTGAACCTTAGGAGATTGGATGGTGGATAATAGAGGTGTTCACGGATGAGTTGTATAAGATAACATTTATATATATATGGTATCCTATATAACTCATTCATGAGCATCGGTGAGCACCTTCGTTATCCACCGTCTGATCGCTTGTGCACTATAGCCTAATCCTTGAATCTAGGGGATCGAACGGTGGATAATAGAGATGCTCACGGGTGCTCATGGATAAGTTGTGCAGAATAACATATATATATATATATATATATAACCGCTCGGGGCGGTGGCTGCAGCATGCACATGTTGCACGAAGTGCGCAACCACACTTCGTGCAGCGCAGCAGATATACACCCCTTTATAAGGGGGTGCGTCCAAAGAGAGGAGAGAGAGAGGCATCAGAGTTGACGCCGAAGTGCTGGTGGTTTATCGAGCGAAGTGTTGTCGGAGTGAAGAGTGAACACCAAGGCACGGCCGGAATTTATCTCGTGGAAGAGTAAGAGCTTTTCGCTGTGATTGTTCCTTAGACAGAGAGCAGCATCTTCTTCCTTGGCCGCGAGAAGTTTCTGATGAAACCGCTGTAAGTATTTTTTCCAGTTTTTTACAGCTTCATTTTTCCATTATTTTTGCTTAGATAATCTCGATTAGATGTCAAAACTACCAACATTAGTATCAGAGCCCTAGTTGGTAAGCATCTAATAGAGATTAGAAAGTTGTTTTCCTGTAAATTCACTGTTCATCGTGAAATCGCGCGAAGAAGAAGAACAGTGCTGAACACTGTTTCTGTCGAGTGGAAAACCACTCTGGACAAACTACCCTGGCCATTCCAGAGTGATTTGTCGAGTGGAAAACCACTCTTGACAAATCGACTGGGCAGTTAGACCGGTCTAGAAAATAGACCGATTGAATGGTTCATGACCGGTCTAATGTCAGACTGGTCTAGAAGCACTAACTGCCATGGCGAGAAACTACGCGGCCAGGGTGGTTTCACCGTTGGCCAGGGCGGTTTGACCGCTGCCAGGGCAGTTTTACCGCCGGGCAGGGCGGTTTACCACCGGCCAGAGCGGTTAGACCACAGGCAGGGTGGTTTCATCATCGGCCAAGGCAGTTTGACCGCTGCCAGGGCAATTTTATCGTCGGCCAGGGTGGTATAACTATCGGTAGGGTGGTTTACCGTCGGCCAGGGCGGTTAAACCGTAGGTAGGGTGATTTCAGCCCCGGCCAGGGCGTTTACACCACTGGCAAGAGCAGTTTCTTGCTGCCAGCGATTTAACGCCGTCGGTAGTTATCACCACGGTAAGCGGTTTCGGCCAGGCGAGCGATTAAAGCTAGGCAGGCGATTTACTACCCGCCATGGTGGTTTAACGTCGGCAGGCGATTATCACCGTTGGTAGAGCGATTTCGGCCGACCAAGGCGGTTAAACGGCCGACAGGCGGTTTATTGCTGCGAGGCGGTTTGCCGCCGGCTAGGCGATTATCACCACGCGGGTGGTTTTACCCGGGCAGGCGGTTAAACTACTAGCGGGGTAGTTTCTTGCTGCCGAGGCAATTTAACGTCGACAGGCGGTTTCACCACCGAAAGGGTGGTTTTTACGCCTACCGAGCGATTTACTACCGCCAGGCGGTTTATCGCCTGCCGAGGCGATTAAACGCCGTGACAAGCGGTTTTACAGGCCAAAGATGTAACATTGGAAGGGCGCGATTTTATCACTAGAAGAGCATTTTCACCACAAGCAGACCGGTTAGCATTGAAGATCAGTTTGGAAATTGGTCTGAACCGGTCGGGAATTCACTTAAAGTGGTCATGAACCATAGTAAGTGCCCAGGCAGTATAGCTAAGTCAACTGTTGGTCAACTATAGTTGACTAAGTTGACTTTGGTCAACTTAACTCATGATTTAATAATCAAGTAATTGTTTGGAACAATTGGGACTTGATATAAACAACTTAGAGATAGACCAAATGAACTAAAGTTGATGCCTAGGGACGATGAGAAGAAAAAGAATACTATACATATTGCTTGGGTGTCTGGGGTACTCGGAGCAAATTGCATGGTGTTTGGACTCTCACGATCAATTTTGAGTCTTCATGGTACTAGTCAACTAAACTTAGATGATAATCAATTGGTAAATGTATCAATTGACTGGTCTAAGTAAGTCTGTCGACAGTTCTCCATAAAATCAAGGAAATTTATTCTTGATTTATTGTGATGGTTCTATGCCTATATATAAATTGAATTAAGCCGGTATATGTATTGGTTTGTCGATTTTGTACTGACTTAATTAATATCAATTTTCAGATGGCACGGATGATTACCACTATGACTAGACACGATGTGTTGCGTAACCGACTGAGAGAGGCTATCCAGGGGATAGAGTATGACTTAGCTCAGGAGTCGGGTGGCACATCGGGAGACTTGATAGATTGTTCTGAAGATTTGAGATGAAAGAGTTTTTTATTCTGGAGAATTACAGAATATGGGCTCTAGTCCGCTCACTGCCACAGCACCTGAGTGACAGCGCATCATATCTGGGGGCGCTATGAGGGACGCATCTCTTATACCCAATTATGCACTGAGCTACTTCACTACGAGGACTGTGAGGTCCATCGTGAAGATCCAGAGGAAGATTTGGAAGAGGACCCTGATGGAATCTTTCCTTTTAGATCGCTTCAAAGGTGTCCTTCAGAAGATTCTGCATCCTGGCATCATCTTGAGAGCATCTCGACGGGGGATGTCCTAGTTCAGCCCAAGAAGATTGGGCATGTTTGGATCATTACTGTACTAGTGTTTGTCCTAGTGGGAGTAATGATTATCTATCTAGTTGTTTAGTTTTTTTCCAGTTATGAGTAGGAAGAATGTTATATGTAACATTCTTAGTAGAGTTATCTTTGTTATGTGTTGACAATGTACAACAAGTTTAATTTAATGATATGTTTATTTTATGTTGTTAACTCTACATGATGCATGATATTTTTGCTCTTTGATTTGTTCATATTGAGTACAATTTAAATGATACGTTCATTTAATAATATCATATTAAGATGGGATGTATGTAATATAATTGATCAAAGTCAATTCGATTGGTACAGACAAATGATGAGTGGGAATTAGATTATCACTTGATTTTGTAAACCAAATCGAATTCACATTGAGTTAATTTATAGATTACATACATAAAATTATACACTGAATAACTAAATAAGGTGTTTATTTATGTTAGGTTATGGCAACTAAAAACATCATAGTTGAACTCAATAAGGGTGAGAAACTCAATGGGGATAACTACAAGATCTGGCACCTTAAGATACAGTATGTTCTTAAGGAACAAGAAGTTCTAGAGGCTGTAAATCAGGTCATGGAAGAACCTGTAGATGATCCCACTGCACAAAATAGGCGAGATCTTGATGCCTACAAGGCATGAAAGAAGAAAGACTCCACTGCTAAGGGAATCTTGATTAGTTCAATGATTGATGACCTAGTTTTTTAGTATGAGTCATATCCTTCAGCTCATGGTGTCTGGGTTGCCCTTAAGGATAAGTACAGCGGAGTCAGTCTGAGCAAGCTTCGACAACTGACGATCAAGTTTGATAGCTACAAGAAGCGCCCAAATGTTACTATGGTTCAACATCTTAGGGAGATGTCGAATATGATTCGGGAGCTTAGAACTATCGGTCACGAGCTGACAGATGAATAACAGGTTCAGGCAGTTATTCGATCCCTTCTAGATTCTTGGGAGACCATGAAGCAGACCCTTACTCACAGCGAGAGTATTAAGACTTTCGCTGATGTCTTGCACCATGTTGAATTAGAGGCGAAGAGAGTAGAATTCACAAGGATTTCTAGTCAAGCCTACTTGGCTGCCGGTTCTGCTGGCTCATCTGGATCCAAGAAAAAGAGATGGTTCAAGAAGGGGAAGGGAAAGAAGAAAGAAGCTGCTGCTGCAGGTGGGACAGGCCCAATCAAGAAGAAGAAGAACAAGAAGACAGGGAAGAAACCTAAAAGCAAGGTGACTTGCTTTAATTGTGACAAAAATGTAGGGGATCGATTGGATGCTAGAGGGGGGGTGAATAGCGCGTGCTAGTACCGATGAAGGAATTCGATCATGATCGTGTCTACAAATCGTGTTAGCGCAGCAGAATAATAATAATGAAAGCAATAACACAAAACACAATCACAAACACAATGACACGAGATGTAACATGGTTCGGAACCGAATGGTTCCTACTCCACGGATTGGGTTCGTACGAACCCTAGCGATGTCACAAACACCACTAAGCACAATAAACTCCTTCTCGACAACACGTCGGAGGTGGAGAAATCTCATACAAAGATTACACTAAGTAATATAAAGTAAGACAAGCAAATACAACAAGAATACAACAATCTATGCAAAGAAAACTTTACAAATGCTCTTTGGATTGCTTGCTTTTGGTTGCCTTGAAGGACTGGAAAAGCACCAACTATTCTCCTTCAAATCGCTCATGAAAACGCTGCAAAAAACCCTCCATTCGAGCTGCCTTTATATCCTGCATC
The DNA here is from genome assembly GCA_025175895.1 of Wurfbainia villosa. Classification (NCBI taxonomy): domain Eukaryota; kingdom Viridiplantae; phylum Streptophyta; class Magnoliopsida; order Zingiberales; family Zingiberaceae; genus Wurfbainia; species Wurfbainia villosa. Next base: position 25,939,964 of record CM045992.1, on the reverse strand, counting down.
GGGCTGGATTTCCGCTTGGCAGTCGACTGCCATAAGGCTTCAGTCGACTGCCAATACTGTAGCTGTGAGACAACGACTCAATCCACACTGGAAAAGTTCCAACGGGACTCTCACCACGATCCAACATTAGCGCGATCATTTGCCGTAGTCGATCGCCTTCGGCTACGAGCATTCTCGTGCTCACGCTAACCCGTGATCATTGTCGTCCCTTGGCGATCGGTGTTGTCGACATCACGATCACTCCAATAAGCGATCACTAGAGCAATTTCAACTCTAAAACGGTAGTCAAACTCTAGTCGACTCACGGTAGTCGAACCGGTCATAATGTCAGTCGACTGCCAACCTCAAACATGAGGTTTTAACCCAAGTATGGTGCCCCCATACTTGCTAGACCACCCTTAGCCTAGACCTAAGCCTTCTAGCCACCTCCATCAGTCTCACACCTCTCGGATCCCTCCAAGTCATCCATGACTTATTCATCCATTACGCTAGCCTTCAGGTGCTTCCATCGGCTATGTTATGCTAACGGTGTCTACACCGCCAAGGCACATTGGACTTACACCGCCAAGACTCCGCTTGGACTTTACGCCGCCAACCATTGGACTTATGCTGCCAAGACTCCACCCTTGGACTTTACACCGCCAATATCAAACCCCTTGAACTTCTCAAATGCCAAGACTCAAGCTTGGACTTTCCCTTGCCAACCCATGTTGGACTTTCCATGCCAAGATCCATGCTTGGACTTCCCTTGTGCCAAGTACTCAAGACTTGGACTTTCCCAAATGTCAAGTGTCCCACTTGGACTTTCCATGTCAAGTACCCATGACTTGGACTTTACCTTGCCAAGACCCATGCTTGGACTTTCCCATAATCACATGGTCAACCCTAGTCAACCATCAAAGTCTCCCTTGAGTCAAACTCGAGTCTGGTCAATTATAACCTAGGTCGATTGTATAAATAATCTCCCCAAAATATTAACCAACATCAATGTCAAACATCAAAACATCACTCGAGTCAAACTCGAGTCTGGTCAATCGTGACCTAGGTCGATTGCACCAACAAAAAAGGGTCACTACGCTCGGGAGTGTACCGAGCCAAGAAAGGTAACTTCTAGTCTGTCTTCTGAGCATTTTGTTGCTAGTTTTGTGTTGTTGGCTGATTCTTATCCTTTGTGGATTATAGATTCGGGAGCAACCAACCATGTAGCTCGGGAGTGAGTTATATATGTGGAGTATCGCTGGGTACCAGCTGGCAATAAATGGATATATATAGGAAACAATGCAAGAGTCGAAGTCAAAGGAGTCGACACTTGCAAACTTAACCTTCGGGGTGAAAGAATATTGTTTCTACATGATGTCTTGTATGCTCCTGAGATTCGAAGGAATCTTGTTTTCGTTACTTGTCTTCTTGATTTAGGGTATTGTATAAATTTTTATAGTTGGTGTGTTGAACTCAAGATTGACTCAGTGTCAATCGGTTATGGTTTTTTAATGAATGATTTTATGGTTCTTGATGTGAAACCAAATGTCGATTGTGCGATTGATAATTGTTTTTCAAACATTGCTCTTACTAGTGATGCAGAAATAACTGATGATATTTGACATGTTAGATTAGGACATATAGGACAAGATTGTAATGCCCGTAAAATTCCTAGCAATTTTACAAGAATTTTTGGCTTGATGATAATGGGCTTTATGTGGGCCTTTTTCAAAATAAAAGAAAATAAGCCAAAAAGGGATGCAAGACCTAGGAATTGAACTCCAAACCTCTAGAGATAGCCAAACCCTATAGGTGCACCCACTAACCAGAAGCCCAATAAGATTACATCATTAGAGGAAAAGGGGGGATTATAGATAAGTGTGATAAAGGTAAATGAAGAGGCATGGAAAAAGAGAAGAGAAACTTCTCTTCCTCCCTTTATAAAGAAGAGGGAAGGTTCTAATTGGCCACTTCCTCTCTTCTTCTTCTTCTCACCGAAACCTAGAGCCCTCTCCCTCTCCATTTCCCTCCCTTGGCCGAACCTCATCCAAGCAAGAAAGCAAAGGCTAGGTTTGGTTCTTTAGGTTATCTTCACACTACAAGCAAAGCGAAGGATGTAAGTATCCCTCACCTGCATACGAGTAGCTTCGATTGATGTTTTACAAAAGAAATCTATATGTTATATTCGGCCAAGATATGATTTTAGGTTTCCATGAAGTTATATGCTATGTTTTAGTAACTATATGATGATGTTAGGATTTAAAATGAATTAGGACAAAAGTTAACCCTAATAGCCACTAAGGTTCATTCGGCCAAGCTATGATTTAGGGTTTTTCATGAAGTTATATGCTATGCTTTTATAACTAGATGATGATGTTAGGATTTAAAAATGAATTAGGACAAAAGTTAACCCTAATAGCCACTAAGGTTCATTCGGCCAAGCTATGATTTAGGGTTTTTCATGAAGTTATATGCTATGCTTTTATAACTATATGATGATGTTAGGATTTTAAAATGAATTAGGACAAAAGTTAACCCTAATAGCCACTAAGGTTCATTCGGCCAAGCTATGATTTAGGGTTTCCATGAAGTTATGTGCTATGCTTTTATAACTATATGATGATGTTAGGATTTAAAATGGATTAGGACAAAAGCTAACCCTAATGGCCACCAAGACCCATTCGGCCAAGCCATGTTTTTAGGGTTTCAATGAAGTTTCATACTATGTTTGGTAACTACATGATGATGTTAGGAGTTAAAATGGATTAGGACAAAAGCTAACCCTAATGGCCACCAAGACCCATTCGGCCAAGCCTTTTTTTTTGGGTTTCAATGAAGTTTCATGCTATGTTTTGTAACTATATGATGATGCTAGGATTTAAAATAGATTAGGTCAAAGGTTAACCCCAAAAGCCAACAAGGATCATTCGGCCACCCCTATATTATGGTGATTTGATGAAGCTTTATCCCATGTTTTGTATGCTTATGATGGGGTTAGTATGTTAAATGAATTAGGTTAACATGTGTTTTATGTTGGGTGAATTCATGTTGACTTATGATATTAAATGATGCTAAATGAGGATAACATGTTATAGGTTAGTATTCTTGATGCCATGCCTTATGCCATGCCCTATGTGTATGTGATATCTAAGATATGTTATGAAATGGAATACGATAAGATTATGAAATGAAACAAAATGATATGTTCACAAAATGAATATGATATGATGATGAAATGAAGTATGATATGTTATGAAATGAAGTATAGTATGTTTATGAAGTGAAAGATGATATGTTCATGAAATGAAGCATGATGTGTTATGAAATGAAGCATGCTATGCTATGTTTGCAAAAAAAAAATGAAATAAGCTATGTTATAAAATAAGCATATAAGTATTTTACCTTCTGCATGGCTTGTACCAAGACCTTAACAAGGTCCAAGAAGGGATGGGCTCCTAAGATTCCCTAGGTCGATGGAATAAGACTCGGGCCTAGGATGGGCTTCTATGTATGATTGCCCCTAGGTCGATGGAATAAGACTCGGGCCTAGTACGGGATGGGCTCCAAGATGCCTTAGGTCGATGGAGTAAGACTCGGGCCTAGGATGGGCTTCTACGCTATGACAATTGCCCCTAGGTCGATGGAATAAGACTCGGGCCTAGAAACCTATTAGGTTCGAGACTTGCTACCTCGGGCCTATTTAGGGATGCGCGCTATGATAATGAAGAAGTGGTACAATGCCGGGCCCAAATATGTTGAGATTTATGTTTACGTACCTAAAATATATGTTTTCAAAAGCATCCTGCATATGTTTACCTGCTGATTGTTATGTTTACATGCTTCTGTTATATATGTCACATGTTATGTTTGATGATATGATATGATGTTTATATTTACATGTTATGTTTGATGATATGCTATGATGTTTATGTTACTAAGTTACATATGATGCATGTTATGTTGATTAAGCATATATTCATGTTATGCTGCTAAGTTATGGATGATACATGTTATATTTACTTACGATTACTTATGCTACATGTCAAGTTGATGACGCCATGTATGTTACATATTATATTACTTATATGTTATGAATGTTACATGCCATGATTAATGATGATGTATGGTTTTTGTGAGTAGGACAGGATCTTACTAAGCCTATGTGCTTATAGTTTGTCTTTCCCTCGTACTGCAGATAAGGGTAAGGGATGGATAAACTAAAGGGAGCAGCAGGAGGGGCCAATGTGTGTGGTAGTGGCATGGTGGAGAAGATCTGTTAGGTCTATATATACATGTTTACCTATGATGACGATGTCTATGGATGTCCTTACTTATGTCTCCTTATGATGATGATATTATGAACCTACTAAGCACTAAGTAGCTATATATATATGATGCATGCTCTATGTTGATAAGAAGAAGTAAAGAATAAGTATCTATACATGTTATGAAGCATACTCTATGTTAAAAAGAAGAAGTATGTATATATATATATATATGTATATGTATATGTCAATGCATGTTTATGGTTTAAAAGAAAAAAAAATATAGGTCTAAAGTCTTCCGCTGTAAGAATTAAGAAGTATGTATAAAGTCTTCCACTGTATGTAATGTATGTATGTTCGGTAGGTATCATACCGCCCCTCGGATTCTGGGTCCGAAAAAAGGCGTGGCGAGTTAATATAAGAGCGGATCTGCCTTTTCACTACACACACATCAAGCTCCAAATCCTGCCGCTCCAAGTAAGAATTCTATGTCTGATCTAATTTTGTTAATTTTTTTTTTCTTCATGTATGATAGGAAATGCTTCTAGCTTAAATATGCATGAAAATATGTATGATACCCTTATGCTTGTTCATGTATGATATAAAATACCTTAAGCTTAAACTATGCATGAGAACATGAATGATGCCTTAAGCTTAAAATGACTTTATGCTAGCTTTTAGTTTAACCATGCATAGATAAATGAACGATAAACTTATACTAGCCTTACTCTAATATGTGAAGATAACCATGGTTGGAAGATGTAGTAATAGGGTCGATGAGATAGTAATATATGGAAGACGTAGTAATAGGGTCGATGAGATAGTAATATATGGAAGACGTAGTAATAGATTCGATGAGACAGTACCCCCACTTGCTCTTATGCATGTGGTTACTGAACTCCAGTACTGTTGGTGAAGAAGAAAGACTGGTCTATACAAATGTGCATAGACTACCGAGCGCTAAATAATGTGACGATCAAGAATAGGTACCCTTTGTCACGGATTGACGACCTGTTCGACCAGTTAAAGGGTGCCACCGTCTTCTCTCAGATTGATCTGAGGTCTGGCTATCATCAAGTGAAAGTGAAACTAGATGATATACTGAAGACGGCTTTCCGAACAAGATACGGACGTTATGAGCTCGTAATTATGCCTTTCGGAGTGACGAATGCACCTGCTATGATCTGCTGAATCGGATTCTTCAGGAAAAGCAGCTGTATGCAAAGTTCTCCAAATGCGAGTTCTGGCTCGAGCAAGTATCATTTTTGGGTCACGTAATATCCAAACACGGAGTGATGGTAGACCCAATGAAGATTGAAGCTGTGAGTAATTGGAACCGACCAAGGAATGCCAGCGAGGTCAGAAGCTTTCTTGGGCTAGCAAGCTACTACCAGAAGTTTGTAGAGAACTTCTCCAGGATTGTCGCCCCTATGACAGACCTCACCAGAAGGAACAAGAAATATGAGTGGACGGACGCCTGCGAGAGGAGTTTCACCGAATTGAAAAGGAGACTGACCAGTGCTCCAATCCTTGCTCTTCCGGACAATAATGAAGGCTTTGACATGTACAGTGACGCTTCCAAGTTGGGACTCGGAGCTGTACTCATGCAGAATGGCAAGGTCATTGCCTATGCCTCTAGGCAACTCAAACCCATGACTTAGAGCTAGCGGTCGTGGTCTTTGCTCTCAAAACATGGAGACATTATCTATATGGAGCTCAGTGTAGGATTTATACAGACCACCAGAGTCTAAAATATTTCTTCACACAGAAGGACCTGAACATGAGACAGCGCAGATGGCTCGAGCTCGTCAAGGATTATGACTGCGAGATTCTCTACCATCCGGGGAAAGCTAACAAGGTGGCTGATGCACTCAGCAGGAAGTCCTGCGCCACCTTGATGTCTCTATCAGTGTTATCTCGGCCCTTAGAGAGAGAGATTATGCATTACGAGGTTGAAATCATTTTCGGACAGCTCTCGACCATGACGATAGCACCGACGCTGTTCGATGATATACTGGAAAAGCAAGCCCATGACCCAAGCCTTCAGAGGATCAAGCAAGAGGTATTAGAAGGAAAGGACGACAGGTTTCGAATCTCTGATAGAGGAGTACTCTACCTCAGGGATCGCTTATGTATTCTCGACGATCCAGAATTACGGAAGGAGATATTTGAGGAAGCTCACGGAACTCCTTATGCGATGCATCCTGGAACCACCAAGATGTACCAAGACCTGAAACGAAAGTTCTGGTGGTTCTGAATGAAAAGAGATGTGGCTCAGTATGTCAGTACCAGCCTGACCCACCAGAGGGTTAAGGCAGAACACCAGAGACCTGGAGGAACACTGCAGCCGATCCAAATTCCAGAATGGAAATGGGAAGACATTTCTATGGATTTCATCTCAGGATTGCCCAAGACGACAAACGGTTATGATGCTATATGGGTAATTGTGGACAGATTGACAAAGTCCGCCCATTTCTTAGCAATCAAGATGACTTATTCGACGGAGCAACTGGCTCAGTTATATGCTAAAGAAATTATCAGACTACATGGAATTCCTAAGACCATCATTTCTGACAGAGATGGTCGCTTTATTTCCCATTTCTGGGAATGTGTTCAGAAGGCCCTAGGCACGAAACTATTGTTCAGTACTGCTTTCCATCCCCAGACGGACGGACAAACCGAAAGAGTAAATCAAGTACTGAAGGATATGTTACGAGCTTGCACCCTGGATTTCAAAGGTAGCTGGTGCCAATACTTATGTTTGGCAGAATTCGCCTACAACAATAGCTATCAAGATACTATTGGAATGGCACCCTACGAGGCGCTATACGGGAGGAAATGTAGATCTCCCATATGCTGGTACGAGGGTGGTGAAAAGAAGAGGATGGGACTCCAGACGGATTTCATCGATGACACCACCCGAGCTATATGGAACATCCGTCAGAGAATTGAAACTGCTCAGAGCCAACAAAAGAGCTATGCGGATATGCGGCGTAGACCGTTAGAATTCGAAGTTGGGGACCTAGTATTCCTCAAAGTGGCTCCCATGAAGGGAGTGATGAGGTTCGGAAGGAAGGGTAAACTGAGTCCACGTTACGTGGGACCGTATCCGATATTGCAGAGGATTGGCAAGGTAACATACAAGCTAGAGCTGCCTCAAGAGATGTCGGCTATTCACAACGTGTTCCATATCTCTGTGCTCAAGAAATGCATTTCCAGTGCGGACCAAGTGATCGAGCCACAAACTGTACAAGTTCAAGAGGACCTGAGTATCGAAAGTCGGCCTATACAGATACTAGACCGAGAAGTCAAGAGGCTAAGGAACAAAGAGGTGCCCTTAGTAAAGGTCCTGTGGCAGAATCAACGGTACGAGGAAGCTACCTGGGAACGCGAGGAGGACATGAAGCAGAAGTACCCGGAATTGTTCTAAGTTTCGAGGACGAAACTTTTTAAAAGTATGAAGGATTGTAACGCCCGTAAAATTCCTAGCAATTTTACAAGAATTTTTGGCTTGATGATAATGGGCTTTATGTGGGCCTTTTTCAAAATAAAAGAAAATAAGCCAAAAAGGGATGCAAGACCTAGGAATTGAACCTCAAACCTCTAGAGATAGCCAAACCCTATAGGTGCACCCACTAACCAGAAGCCCAATAGAATTACATCATTAGAGGAAAAGGGGGGGATTATAGATAAGTGTGATAAAGGTAAATGAAGAGGCATGGAAAAAGAGAAGAGAAACTTCTCTTCCTCCCTTTATAAAGAAGAGGGAAGGTTCTAATTGGCCACTTCCTCTCTTCTTCTTCTTCTCACCGAAACCTAGATCCCTCTCCCTCTCCATTTCCCTCCCTTGGCCGAACCTCATCCAAGCAAGAAAGCAAATGCTAGGTTTGGTTCTTTAGGTTATCTTCACACTACAAGCAAAGCGAAGGATGTAAGTATCCCTCACCTGCATACGAGTAGCTTCGATTGATGTTTTACAAAAGAAATCTATATGTTATATTCGGCCAAGATATGATTTTAGGTTTCCATGAAGTTATATGCTATGTTTTAGTAACTATATGATGATGTTAGGATTTAAAATGAATTAGGACAAAAGTTAACCCTAATAGCCACTAAGGTTCATTCGGCCAAGCTATGATTTAGGGTTTTTCATGAAGTTATATGCTATGCTTTTATAACTAGATGATGATGTTAGGATTTAAAAATGAATTAGGACAAAAGTTAACCCTAATAGCCACTAAGGTTCATTCGGCCAAGCTATGATTTAGGGTTTTTCATGAAGTTATATGCTATGCTTTTATAACTATATGATGATGTTAGGATTTTAAAATGAATTAGGACAAAAGTTAACCCTAATAGCCACTAAGGTTCATTCGGCCAAGCTATGATTTAGGGTTTCCATGAAGTTATATGCTATGCTTTTATAACTATATGATGATGTTAGGATTTAAAATGGATTAGGACAAAAGCTAACCCTAATGGCCACCAAGACCCATTCGGCCAAGCCATGTTTTTAGGGTTTCAATGAAGTTTCATACTATGTTTGGTAACTACATGATGATGTTAGGAGTTAAAATGGATTAGGACAAAAGCTAACCCTAATGGCCACCAAGACCCATTCGGCCAAGCCTTTTTTTTTTGGGTTTCAATGAAGTTTCATGCTATGTTTTGTAACTATATGATGATGCTAGGATTTAAAATAGATTAGGTCAAAGGTTAACCCCAAAAGCCAACAAGGATCATTCGGCCACCCCTATATTATGGTGATTCGATGAAGCTTTATCCCATGTTTTGTATGCTTATGATGGGGTTAGTATGTTAAATGAATTAGGTTAACATGTGTTTTATGTTGGGTGAATTCATGTTGACTTATGATATTAAATGATGCTAAATGAGGATAACATGTTATAGGTTAGTATTCTTGATACCATGCCTTATGCCATGCCCTATGTGTATGTGATATCTAAGATATGTTATGAAATGGAATACGATAAGATTATGAAATGAAACAAAATGATATGTTCACAAAATGAATATGATATGTTATGAAATGAAGTCTAGTATGTTTATGAAGTGAAAGATGATATGTTCATGAAATGAAGCATGATGTGTTATGAAATGAAGCATGCTATGCTATGTTTGCAAAAAAAAAAATGAAATAAGCTATGTTATAAAATAAGCATATAAGTATTTTACCTTCTGCATGGCTTGTACCAAGACCTTAACAAGGTCCAAGAAGGGATGGGCTCCTAAGATGCCCTAGGTCGATGGAATAAGACTCGGGCCTAGGATGGGCTTCTATGTATGATTGCCCCTAGGTCGATGGAATAAGACTCGGGCCTAGTACGGGATGGGCTCCAAGATGCCTTAGGTCGATGGAGTAAGACTCGGGCCTAGGATGGGCTTCTACGCTATGACGATTGCCCCTAGGTCGATGGAATAAGACTCGGGCCTAGAAACCTATTAGGTTTGAGACTTGCTACCTCGGGCCTATTTAGGGATGCGCGCTATGATAATGAAGAAGTGGTACAATGCCGGCCCCAAATATGTTGAGATTTATGTTTACGTACCTAAAATATATGTTTTCAAAAGCATCCTGCATATGTTTACCTGCTGATTGTTATGTTTACATGCTTCTGTTATATATGTCACATGTTATGTTTGATGATATGATATGATGTTTATATTTACATGTTATGTTTGATGATATGCTATGATGTTTATGTTACTAAGTTACATATGATGCATGTTATGTTGATTAAGCATATATTCATGTTATGCTGCTAAGTTATGGATGATACATGTTATATTTACTTGCGATTACTTATGCTACATGTCAAGTTGATGATGCCATGTATGTTACATATTATATTACTTATATGTTATGAATGCTACATGCCATGATTAATGATGATGTATGGTTTTTGTGAGTAGGACAGGATCTTACTAAGCCTATGTGTTTATAGTTTGTCTTTCCCTCATACTGCAGATAAGGGTAAGGGATGGATAAACTAAAGGGAGCAGCAGGAGGGGCCAATGTGTGTGGTAGTGGCATGGTGGAGAAGATCCGTTAGGTCTATATATACATGTTTACCTATGATGACGATGTCTATGGATGTCCTTACTTATGTCTCCTTATGATGATGATATTATGAACCTACTAAGCACTAAGTAGCTATATATATATGATGCATGCTCTATGTTGATAAGAAGAAGTAAAGAAGAAGTAAGAAGAAGTATCTATACATGTTATGAAGCATACTCTATATTAAAAAGAAGAAGTATGTATATATATATATATATATATATATATATATATATATATATATATATATATATATATATATATATATATATATATATATATATATATATATGTTTATGTATATGTCAATGCATGTTTATGGTTTAAAAGAAAAAAAAATATAGGTCTAAAGTCTTCCGCTGTAAGAATTAAGAAGTATGTATAAAGTCTTCCGTTGTATGTAATGTATGTATGTACGTTCGCGTCACGCGCCGCCCCTCCGGATTCTGGGTCCGAAAAGGGCGGGCGTGACAAAGATCGCATGAATCGGTTAGCTAAAGAGGGCTTATTGGGCTCTCGAGCTAAGATTAGCTTGTCTGTATGTGAGTATTGTCTTGTTGGAAAAGCAATTAGGAAACCATTCGATAAGGCTATTAGGGCAGAGTCTCCGTTGCAATTGATTCATTCGGATCTTTGTGGTCCAATGAATGTGAGGGCTAGACATGAAGCTTTCTATTTCATTACATTTATTGATGATTTCTCTCATTTCGGTCATGTGTATTTGATTTCTCACAAATTTGAAGCATTAGATTGCTTCATTCGTTACATGAACGAAGTTGAGAATCAAACGGAATGTAAGGTTAAGACTTTACGCATTGACCATGGAAGAAAATATTTGTCTGATATGTTCAAGACAGTATGTAATGATAAAGAGATTATTAGACAGCTGACGATCCCTGGAACTCCACAGCAAAATGGGGTTACTAAGAGAAGAAATAGGACTCTTCTCGAAATGGTTAGGTATATGATGGCGCAGGCTAATTTGCCGATCTTCTATTGGGGAGATGCATTGCTAGCTGTAGCCTATATACTTAACAAAATGCCTTCAAAGTCAGTTCCATCTATCCCATATGAACGTTGGAAAGGCAAAAAACCAGATTTAGGAAATCTGAGACCCTGGGGGTCGGCTGTCTATGTTCATGACAGTTCTCACAAAAATGGAAAACTGGAGCCTAGAGATAAGAAGTGTATCTTTATAAGATATTCTAATACTTCAAAAGGTTATGTTTTCATATGTGAGCAACCAGATGGAACAATCTTCGAATTGGATTCGAGAGATGCTACTTTTCTTAAAACTGAGTTCCCAGCTAGAGGTGAAGTTAATAAGACAGTTCCTCTATTTGAGGAGGAAGAGTCATTATCAACTAGACAGGTGTCTAGTGGGATACCTGGAACTAATCAACCCAGTGGGAGTACTTTACCTAGTCACGGGGTGACTTCTCATTAGCCCAACTTACGGAAAAGTGTTTGTAAGATCAAACCTAAGAAGAGGTTTGATATTGAGAATGAGGCAATGATGACACTCCCTATTGACAATGAGAAACCTTAGTTAGTAAAGGAATGAAGCTCTGGGCTCTAGAACTGGAGAAAAATGGAAAGTTGCAATGGTTGAAGAAATAGAGTCAATGATTAAGAATCATGTTTGGGAGTTAGTTGATCTTCCTCCTGGCCGAAGGGCTATTGGGAATAAATGGATTCTCAAAATAAAGAGGAAAGCTGATGGATCGATTAACCGATACAAAGCTTGTCTGGTTGCAAAAGGATTTACCCAATTGGTGTTGGCAATCGGCTACTTCGGAGAGACTCATCTGCTCCCATGTCCCCGGATTAAAATTTTCAACAAATGAAAACTAATCCGGATGGGATGAGTTTCCTAAGCTCAACCAATTCGTCGTCGTGCTAACGACTTGAGCGATTGCTTGAACAAACTAGTTGTTCAAGCAACAAAACTCTTCTAGTCGGTTAGCCGCAGAAGAGACGATGGACGGATCGCCGGTTCTTGTGTTTATCTTCGGGGTCCATGATTATACAAATACATATGAATGTAGACATGTATAATCAACACATACATAAAGTAAACATGCTCATAACAAATACAAGCAAGTAACCATCCACACAAAACATGCATATAATTGAAAAGCAATTATAAACATAATACAAAAGAACATTAATCAAAATAAACAAGATTATACCTCTTGTTATACCTCTTGATCTTCTATTGTATGTCCACCCTCCTTTTGGACGTCGTGTGGGCGACGATCTACCAAAAGTTGAAGCCTCCTAGATCACCGATCTTCCTTTCCTTGTTCACTAGGAACAAAGGAAGATCCTAAAACAAAACTCATCTTTCTTTCTAGAACCGGCCACCAAGTCAATAAACTCGATGTTGCCGCCGGCCAAGGAAGATAAAATGGAGTATGGAAACCAACCAAAGGAGAAACAACAAGGGCATGGGCGCCGGCCAACACTTGGAGAAGAAGAAAGAAAACACCTCTTCTCCTTGTTGCCGCCCAAACCCTAAACTAGGCTCCCCTTAATTTTCGGCTAAGGATGAAGGGAAGTAGAATAGATTGAGCTTTGGCCAAGGTAGAGGGAAGAAGGTAGAGGGGTCGGCCATCAAAGGAAAATGAAGAAGAATCTCCCTCTCCTTGTTGCCGCCCAACACCAACAACCAAACCCTAACCCTAGCCTCCTCCTATTTCTTGCCGCCCATGGGAAGCAACCCTCATCTCATCCACCACAAGCCATAGATCAAGGGGAGGAGCTTGGGCGCCAGCCAAACCAAAGAGGAAGGAGGAAGAAGGGTGTCGGCCACCATTGGGAACAAGAAGAAGAAGCTCCCTTCTCCTTGTTGCCGCCCAACACCATGAACCAAACCCTAACCCTAGCCTCCTCCTCTTTCTTGCCGCCCAAGCCACCTTATCTCAATTAGATTTTTCTCTTTTTCATCTCCATCATTGGATCTAGACTTCATGAGGTGTTAATAGGCTACAATAGGGACCATGAGGAGGAGTTGGATCTTGGCCACCCGATGGATCGGAACCACACAAACTTGATCCATCAATGATGTTCCATTCCACTAGAGGATCATCATTGAATTACCTCACCAACCCCCATATGATAATATGGGCTCCATATATTATTTGTACATCCATCTCCCCGTGTTTAAGATATCGAATGTTCGTCAATTAATTGATTTACTGACCATCAATTAATTAACATCTAACTCCTCGAGTAGTACCACTCAACCTTATCATCATGTTGACTAAGTCAACCTGCAGGGTTTACATGATGAACCTTATGAGCTCCTCAAGGGGACATCATCAACCTATATATAGGACACGGTTTCCTCCTATAATCAATGACACACCATGTAAATAATATCATTTCCCAACTTACCAGACATATTGATTTAATCCATCTAAATCTTACCCTTTGGTAAATCAAAGAAATAAATACTAAGTACATGTGCCCGTTATTATATCGAGATTAAGAGCATGTACAACATAATATCCGAGGTCCGATTCAATTACGTAGTTAGCAATAAATTGAATCACCTCTATGTCAGTCCTACTCAATACACATAAGTGTACTAGTGTAACTCTATGGTCAAGACAAACCAATACCAAGCTACACTACAACCATGCCAATGGTTTGTCCAAAACCATCTTGGTTGTGAGCCTCTACTTATATTCTACAAGGGACTGATAACATGATCTTCTGTGTCACACCAAGCACAATGTCATCTTCAATGTAAAATATTAGACAATTTTACATAACCATAAAAATATGCAAACAATGATCATGTGATTCTTATTTCAAAATAAAGATGTTCATACAAAAGAGCTAGGCTTTCAGTATACATCCCAACAATTGGAGGGTATTGACTTTGAGGGGATATTTTTTCCCATAGTAAAGTTTGTGTCAATCTGAGTTATTTTGGCTTTAGTGGCGTATTATGACTTGGAGTTACATCAGATGGATGTAAAAAACCACTTTCCTTAACGGTGAGCTTGATGAGGAAATCTATATGGTTCAACCAGAAGGTTTCATTGTTGAAGGCCAAAAAGATAAAGTATGTAGATTGAAGAAATTTATATATAGGCTAAAGCAAGCATTAAGACAGTTGAACATAAGATTTAACGAAGTGGTTTTATCTTATGGTTTCGAAATGATCAATGAGGATCATTGCGTTTTCTTGAAGAAGGATAAAGGAAAGTATGTCATTTTATCATTATATGTTGATGATATATTGATTGCTGGAAATGACATAGGTTTTGTGATAAAAGTCAAAAAGTGGCTTTCATCACAATTTGACACAATAGATATGGGAGAAGCTGAATACATCTTAAGAGTAAAGATCATCAGGGATCGATCTAAGAGACTTTTAGATCTGTCTCAAGAGTCTTATATAAATAAGATGTTACAACATTTCAGCATGTCTAATTGCAACAGTAAACAGACACCTATTGTGAAAGGTACTGTTCTGAGCAAGAGTATGAGTCCCAAAACTCCTAATGAAATAGCCGAGATGAATAAAAAACCGTATGTCAGTGCTGTTGTAGTTTAATGTACACTATGTTGTGTACTCGTCCCGATATCAACTATGTTGTTGGCTTAGTCAATCGTTTCCAGTCAAACCCAGGACCGAGACACTAGAAGGCAGTGAAAAGGATATTCAGATATCTGAAAGCGACGATAGATTATAGTCTCTGTTATCAAGGATCATATATGAGCCTGAAGGGATATTTAGATGCAGATTGGGCTGGAGACCTGGATGATAGAAAATCTACATCAGGCTATGCGTTCTTGTTGAATGGTGGCGCCATCTCTTGGAACAGCAAGAAATAGGCCTGTGTGGCCTTATCAACCATGGGAATATGAAGCGCAGTTGAGAGGAGGTTCTGAAGCATCCAAGATTCGAAGATAGTGGGAGTCCATGTTGTCTTTGTGTGATCAAGCTGCTATAGCTTTCTCTAAGGATCTCAAATATCACAGCAAAGGAAAACATATAACAATAAAATATAAGTTTATCAGGGATATTATTGCTAAGAAGAAGGTGATTCTTGAGTATATCCCTACACGAGCTATACTTGCAGATCCTTTTACTAAGCCAATGACTAGAGAGTCGTTTAATGAGCATGTAAAGTCTTTGGGACTTCGTAGAATGTAACAATTTTGTAATGACAATCGGATATTGTAATTTGATTATTTTTTTAATACAAGCCATAATTTATTCAGTGTATGTGATGTTACATTCTAATAAGATTTCAGTGAGCATGTTGACAGGTAGTGATTGGTCCTCTCACATGGATAATCATCTCTGTTCGTTATGTACAAATAGGGGTAAGACTATTGCTTATAGGATAACTTTGGAAGCTATATGTATGGGATACATACCTATAAGTTGGGGTTGTCTTGATATGTGTATCAAGATAAGATCATTTAAGAAAAGTGATCAAAGTAAATATTCTCACCATTTACTATACCTGTATAATGAGTCATATTAGAATTCATATATTGAATTCAGGATTATACATTTGGAATGTCTGGATCAAAATCTGTATGATGTTGAACATGCGCTCTTTATTGATAAAGAGAATAACATCGTAGCATGTGATTCATACCACATGTGCTAAGGCGACAATAAGGGTAGTAGGAGAATAGATCCCTACTTCTCTACTATGTGAGCCCTTTGAGATTAAATGTTAATCCCAAAGTTTGCCTTTTGTGACTATTTAGGTGTCTGTTTGAAGTTTTAATCAGAGTCTGCTACTTTAGCATATAAACTTATTAACTATGGATGATTCGGTCTATGGAACATGACTAGGAAAGCGACTGATTAAAATGAATGAATTCACACTAAAAAAGAAGATTAAATAAGTTTACATCCTTTGAGAATTATTCACTGGTCGACCCATTTCTGTTATGTATGAAAATGTTTGTGAATATTGAGAATATAGAACATGCTCTTGACTTGATGGTCATTATGAAGGATTAGAGATGTTCATATTGATGTAAGTGGAGATTATTTAATCTGGGCAAATAGCAAGACATGATATCCAGGAAAACGGTTAAGTACCACCAGGAGAAAAGTTCAGTACCACTTGGTAAATGGCTGGGAGCCACCTAGAGGATGATAATGGGTCATCAGGTGAGTGACTACGTGTCATTCAGAGAATAGTTATATATATACCATTTGTTGAGCGACTAAATTAGGTGTAACAACTTTTCTTAGCATTGATCGTTCTATGAGCAACTATGTAAGGTGTAACAACTTTCATAGCATTGGATTACTCAGTGTGCTTACTTCAGTACCACCAGGAGAAAGGTTTAGTACCACCTGGTAAATGGCTGGGAGCCACTTGGAGGATGACAATTGTAGGAGATCGGATGGCCGGCTAGAGGGGGGTGAATAGCCCTCGTTCGTTGGTTATCGGAATTTGCTCGTCTACAATTAGATTAGCGCAAGCGGAAACAACAATACAAGCAAATTAAACAAATAAAAACAAAGCAAAGGAAATAGACAATGCTAACACAAGATGTAACGTGGTTCACGGCTACGCCGCTAATCCACGGTCCCCGATTCGTCCTCGGTGAATCACTCCGCTCAACCAATCCACTAAATGGTCTCTCCTTTGCACCAAGCTAGGTGGAGGTAACCTTTACAATCAAGATCACTCTTCTTACAAATAGAATGGAGTAAAAGCGAGTAAGAAGAGTTTAGAGCTTGTGGGGCACTAGGAAGATTGTTTGGAACTTAAGCATTAGCCTCTCAAAGGCTCACACCCTCTCTTTTTATAGAGAGGGCTAACTTCTTCCGTTGCGCCATCACCGATCCGCCGCCCATGGCGATCGCCGTTACTACAACGGGCCTCCGAACACGTCGGATCCGACCGCTGTTGTCCAACGGAACTCTTGGCCGACCGATGGACCTCACTCCGATCACGACCCGTAGTCGATCGCCTGCCGGCTACGAGCGTGCGGGCTAAAACCCTATTGACTACCGATCGGCCGCTGCAGCCGATCGATGGTCTTGGCACGATCGCTAACGATGGCGCGATCACGCCGCCACAAACCGGCCGCCAGATACCACGGTCGAGCTACACTCGACGAGCGGCGATCGCCATTCCATGGCAATGATCCGTGTCGGAAAACCCATCCGACACTTGGCCAAATGGCCAAGTTTCACCTAAGAGCTACCCTTCCCGGGTTACAATCGCCACTCATTTCGAGTCCTTCGCCTCGTTCTCTTCGTTCTCGCCACGCCTCCAAAGATCAGCGCGGCTCGCAATGCTCCTTCGCGCCTCTTGCCTCAAGTCTACTTCCTCCGGCTTCACTCCAAGCTTCTCGTCCGGTCCCTCGGATGCTCCAAGCGCACGACTTCCGCAAAGCTATCCTTCACCGACTCAAGGCACGAGTCATGAGATGTGAAACTCGCCATGGCTCCATGTGCGAATTACTAAGTCCTGCACGACTTCAACGCACATATCAAATCAACATATCAAACTAACTTAAACCCTTTGCCACACCATCAAAATCATATTACGGCAAGAGATTGCCCTAACAATCTCCCTCTTTTTGATGTGTGGCAATCCGTTTAAGTTAGGTAAAAACATTTGATATAAATTCTAAGGTAAGAAAGCATGTAAAGATAAACATGATATAGCAACATGCAACTCCCCCTTAATCCATGAAACTTTTTATAAAATTTTCTCCCCTATCATATATTTCTCCCCTTTTATAATTAACTTAAACATAATATTTTCTCCCCTTTGACACCATCAAAAGATTATCACTAAGTTAAGAACCCATGGCATCAAGTCTAATGGAGGAAAATATTAGAAGTTATAAAATTGGGTACCACTTGTAAGTTCACAAACTGAAATCGGCCTTCAATGTTCTGATTCTGAGCCACGATCATTGCTATCGATGTATGGCGGTCGTAGCTAAAAAAGCAATTTACGATTTTACGGATGAAATTGAAATGCATTAAAAATTCAGAAAATTCAAAAAATCATGAAATTCGAGAACATATTTCTCTTAAGTATATCTATCAAGGAAAAATAGTTTTTCATGAAAAATCATTATATTTTACAAGATTTGCCAAAAATCCAAACACTTGAAAAACCACTAGTTTTTGAGCATGTTAGTATCAAGTTAGCTACCTAGTTTTGCATCCAATTGTTTCAAAACATGAATACATGTATTTTAAGGTAAGAAATTGTTTTGAAAACATTAGAAATATCCAACATGATCTTTGGGCAATATGTCTATTAATTAAACATAAGTCTTCCCCATGATTGGTCTATTATTGATATTTTGATACTTTAAATGACCATCTAAATGTCATAGGCATTAGTGGACATTTGTATCATCCTAACATCTCACCCATGCTAAGTTTGCAATCAAGTTAGCCTATAGTGAGTGTGAGATGCATCCTAGGTATTTGTATATATATACTTAACCAATATATTCAAGCAATTCTATCATGGTTAAGTATCAACCTAACAACCTACATGATCATAATGACATATATCAATTAATTTCACATTATGATCATGAAATACATGTTTTCATCAAATTATAATCATGCATTAGGCATTATATGATGATAATAAATAAAGTATCACCTAAAGCATGATTTAAACCTATTTCTCATGATGATGTGCCCAATATCAAAATCATAAATCATGATTACACATATGCATAGAAATTACATTAATCATCATGATTTAAGCATTATTACCTTTTTATGGTCACGTTATCATCACCCAACACTATCTAAAAATGTTGTCCGTCATCCTAAGTCAGCAAAATATGATATAGGTCAAGTACATATGGTTGACTACCCTAGGGTTTTCTAACCCTTAAGGATGGATTTTGGAACCCAAAATAGATTTTTACCTATAGGGTTCACTAGAAATTCCTTGGGGATCCATTTCTTAGCTATTACTTTGTTTTTGTCTTGTCCCTAGCTATTAGGCATCTATAGGCCTTCTCATTTTCTTCTCTTTATATCCTAGGCCTTTCTTGTTAAAACTTGCCCTTTGGCTCCTATGATCATATTCAAGGTGTTGGAGCCAATTGTGAATTTTCCTAGGGCTTTGGTTAAATAATCTACCTTTTCCCTTAATGCCTATTTTCTTCTATGCATGCATCACTAACATCTAAAGGCACATAATTATCATGTGAGCATGCATCATCATGGCAAGAAGAAGTATCATTATTATTTAAGCATGCATTTTCTAGCTTATTTTCTAATGCCTTAATTTGATCTAGCATGCATTTATTTTTCTTCTTTGCTCTAAACAAATCCCTAGTTAAACTAGAAATCATAGAAACTATTTTACTAGGAGAGGCTTTCGTTACCATAGTTTCCATGTCCTCTTCTTCTTCTTCGGATGATGAGGAGGATGATGATGTGGAGGAGGCTCCCCTTCACTTGAGCTCTCTCCTCTTGTGCTTGATCCTTCATTTCGGAGGAGGAGCAATCCAAATCGTCAAAGGCCATCAAGGCCAAATTGGCGACAAAGGCATTCTCCTCATCCGATGATGAGGAGGAGGATGAGGAAGGATCATCCCATGTCTTGGCCTTGACTGCTTTGGCCTTCCCTTTTTCTTTTGCCGTCTTCTCCTCTTCCTTCTTTTTCTTGCTCCCCTTTTTCTTCTTCTTTTCTTCTTTCTTTGTCCTCTCTTCCTTGCTTTTGTTTAGGAGAGGACAATTGTCCCTTATGTGTCCCTCTCCTTGGCAATTGTAGCATATCACCTTCCCCCTTGGTCTTCTATTCCTATCATTTGATTTATCAAATCTAAAATTCTTAAATACACGCCTCACCTTCCTTACCATGTAGGCTTCCTCGGTGCTATCCATGGAGGAGGAGGAGGCTTCATCATCGGAGGAGGAGGGGACTTCCATCTTCTTCTTCCCCTTGTTTGCCAACAATGCTACTCCTCTTGAGGGTTGAATTCTTGGCTCTTCTTGAATTCCTTCAAGCCTCGTTTCGTGGAGCTCCATTGTCGAGAAGAACTCCTCCAAGGTACTTACTTCCAAGTTCTTGGACATATAGAAGGAGTCCACCATTGAAATCCACTTTGAGGACCGGGAAAGGCATCTATAGCCTTCATGAGCATGTCCCGGTTGATAGCTTCTCACCTACACTTGTTAGCCCAATTAAAATTTCTTTAAACCTAGAGTGTAGTGAGGTTACCTTTTCTCCCTTTTCTAGTTTTATATTGGATAGTTGGGAGCGGAGGAGGTCTCTTCTTGCAAGCTTGGCCTCCAGGTGCCTTCATGAACTCTACAAGCTTCTCTCACATCTCTTTGGCACTAGTGCATTCTCCGATCCGGTTGATCTCTTGTTGAGGAGCACATTGAGAAGATGATGTTTTGCCTTTGAGTTTGCAAGGTGCTCCTCTCGTTGCTTCTTATTCCACCTTGACTTCTCTATTGGCTCACCCCTTTCATCCCTAGGCAACTCGAAACCATTTTCCATTATAAGCATAATATCGAAATCGGTTTCGAAGAATACCTCCATTCTCCTTTTCCACCAAGAGAATTGTCGAACTTGGTGGGTGGATGTTGAGCGGCCATTTTTATGTAGGGCTTGTTGCGGGTTAGTCCGGTGACAAGCAACTCACTGATACCACTTGTAGGAGATCGGATGGCCGACTAGAGGGGGTGAATAGCCCTCGTTAAGTTGGTTATCGAATTTGCTCGTCTACAATTAGCCGCAGTTTTAAAACAACAATACAAGCAAATTAAACAAATAAACAAAGCAAAGGAAATAGACAATGCTAACACAAGATGTAACGCGTGGTTCACGGCTACGCCGCTAATCCACGGTCCCCGATTCGTCTCGGTGAATCACTCCGCCAACCAATCCACTAAATGGTCTCTCCTTTGCACCAAGCTAGGTGGAGGTAACCTTTACAATCAAGATCACTCTTCTTACAAATAGAATGGAGTAAAAGCGAGTAAGAAGAGTTTAGAGCTTGTGGGCACTAGGAAGATTGTTTGGAACTTAAGCATTAGCCTCTCAAAGGCTCACACCCTCTCTTTTATAGAGGGCTCCGCCATGGATCGCTGTTACTACAACGGCCTCCGAACACGCCGGATGCCGACCGTTGTTGTCCAACGAACTCTTGGCGCGATCACGGACCTCACTGGGCCGATCACCGACTTCGTAGTCGACGCCTGGCCGGCTACGAGCGGTTCGTGGCTAAAACCCTATTGACTACCGATCGGCCGCCGAATGATCGTGTCTTGGCGGGCCGACCGCTAACGATGGCGCCGATCACGCACAAACCGCCAATAGATATACGCCGAGCTACACTCGACTTCAGCGATCGACCGACATTCCATGGCAATCGACCGTGTCGAAAACCCATCCGACACTTGGCCAAATGGCCAAGTTTCACCTAAGAGCTACCCTCCCGGTAATCGCCACTCATTTCTCGAGTCCTTCGCTTCTCTTCGTTCTCGGCCACGCCCCTGCAGATCGCGACGGCTCAATGCTCCTTCGCGTCTCTTGCCTCGAAGTCTACTTCCTCCGGCTTCACTCCAAGCTTCGTCGTCGGTCCTCGGATGCTCCAAGCGCACGGCTTCCGCAAAGCTATCCTTCACCGACTCAAGGCACGAGTCATGAGATGTGAAACTCGCCACGGCTCCATGTGCGAATTACTAAGTCCTGCACGACTTCAACGCACATATCAAATAAACATAACACACTAACTTAAACCCTTTGCCACACCATCAAAACCATATCACGGCAAGAGATTGCCCTAACAATCTCCTCTTTGATGTGTGGCAATCCGCTTAAGTTAGGTAAAAACATTTGATATAAATTCTAAGGGTAAGAAAGCATGTAAAGATAAACATGATATAACAACATGCAACTCCCCTTAATCCATGAAACTTTTTATAAAATTTTCCTCCCCTATCATATATTTCTCCCTTTTATAATTAACTTAAACATAATATTTTCTCCCCTTTGACACCATCAAAAGATTATCACTAAGTTAAGAACCCATGGCATCAAGTCTAATGGAGGAAAATATGAGAAGTTATAAAATTGGGTACCACTTGTAAGTTCACAAACTGAAATCGGCCTTCAATGTTCTGATTGGTCATTCGCTATCGTATGGCAATGATCGCTAAAAGGAAGCAATTTCGATTTTCGGATGAAATTCAAATGCATTAAAAATTCGAAAAATTCAAAAAATCATGAAATTCGAGGAACATATTCTCTTAAGTATATCTATCAAGGAAAAATAGTTTTTCATGAAAAATCATTATATTTTACAAGATTTGCCAAAAATCCAAACACTTGAAAAACCACTAGTTTTTGAGCATGTTAGTATCAAGTTAGCTACCTAGTTTTGCATCCAATTGTTTCAAAACATGAATACATGTATTTTAAGGTAAGAAATTGTTTTGAAAACATTAGAAATATCCAACCATGATCTTTGGGCAATATGTCTATTAATTAAACATAAGTCTTCCCCATGATTGGTCTATTATTGATATTTTGATACTTTAAATGACCATCTAAATGTCATAGGCATTAGTGGACATTTGTATCATCCTAACATCTCACCCATGCTAAGTTTGCAATCAAGTTAGCCTATAGTGAGTGTGAGATGCATCCTAGGGGGGTATTTGTATATATATACTTAACCAATATATTCAAGCAATTCTATCATGGTTAAGTATCAACCTAACAACCTACATGATCATAATGACATATATCAATTAATTTCACATTATGATCATGAAATACATGTTTTCATCAAATTATAATCATGCATTAGGCATTATATGATGATAATAAATAAAGTATCACCTAAAGCATGATTTAAACCTATTTCTCATGATGATGTGCCCAATATCAAAATCATAAATCATGATTACACATATGCATAGAAATTACATTAATCATCATGATTTAAGCATTATTACCTTTTTATGGTCACGTTATCATCACCCAACACTATCTAAAAATGTTGTCCCGTCATCCTAAGTCAACCAAAATATGATATAGGTCAAGTACATATGGTTGACTACCCTAGGGGTTTTCTAACCCTTAAGGATGGATTTTGGAACCCAAAATAGATTTTTACCTATGGGGTTCACTAGAAATTCCTTGGGGATCCATTTCTTAGCTATTACTTTGTTTTTGTCTTGTCCCCTAGCTATTAGGCATCTATAGGCCTTCTCATTTTTCTTCTCTTTATATCCTAGGCCTTTCTTGTTAAAACTTGCCCTTTGGCTCCCTATGATCATATTCAAGGTGTTGGAGCCAATTGTGAATTTTCCTAGGGCTTTGGTTAAATAATCTACCTTTTCCCTTAATGCCCTATTTTCTTCTATGCATGCATCACTAACATCTAAAGGCACATAATTATCATGTGAGCATGCATCATCATGGCAAGAAGAAGTATCATTATTATTTAAGCATGCATTTTCTAGCTTATTTTCTAATGCCTTAATTTGATTAAGCATGCATTTAATTTTCTTCTTTGCTCTAAACAAATCCCTAGTTAAACTAGAAATCATAGAAACTATTTTACTAGGAGAGGCTTTCGTTACCATAGTTTCCATGTCCTCTTCTTCTTCTTCGGATGATGAGGAGGATGATGATGTGGAGGAGGCTCCCCCTTCACTTGAGCTCTCTCCTCTTGTGCTTGATCCTTCATTTTGGAGGAGGAGCAATCCAAATCGTCAAAGGCCATCAAGGCCAAATTGGCGACAAAGGCATTCTCCTCATCCGATGATGAGGAGGAGGATGAGGAAGGATCATCCCATGTCTTGGCCTTGAATGAGTTGGCCGTCCATTTTTCTTGTGCCTTCGTCTGGTCTTCCATCTTTTTCTTGCTCCCCTGTTGCTTCTTCTTTGCGTCTTTCTATGTCTTCTCTTCCTTGCTCTTGTTTAGGAGAGGACAATTGTCCCTTATGTGTCCCTCTCCTTGGCAATTGTAGCATATCACCTTCCCCTTGGTCTTCTATTCCTATCATTTGATTTATCAAATCTAAAATTCTTAAATACCGCCTCACCTTCCTTACCATGTAGGCTTCCTCGGTCTATCCACGGAGGAGGAGGAGGCTTCATCATCGGAGGAGGAGGACTTCCATCTTCTTCTTCCTTGTTTGCCAACAATGCTACTCCTCTTGAGGGTTGAATTCTTGGCTCTTCTTGAATTCCTTCAAGCCTCGTTTCGTGGAGCTCCATTGTCGAGAAGAACTCCTCCAAGGTACTTACTTCCAAGTTCTTGGACATATAGAAGGAGTCCACCATGGAACTCCACTTTGAGGACCGGGGAAAGGCATCTATAGCCTTCATGAGCATGTCCCGGTTCGATAGCTTCTCACCTACACTTGTTAGCCCAATTAAAATTTCTTTAAACCTAGAGTGTAGTGAGGTTACCTTTTCTCCCTTTTCTAGTTTTATATTGGATAGTTGGGAGCGGAGGAGGTCTCTTCTTGCAAGCTTGGCCTCCGAGGTGCCTTCATGAAGCTCTACAAGCTTCTCTCACATCTCTTTGGCACTAGTGCATTCTCCGATCCGGTTGATCTCTTGTTGAGGGAGCACATTGAGAAGATGATGTTTTGCCTTTGAGTTTGCAAGGTGCTCCTCTCGTTGCTTCTTATTCCACCTTGACTTCTCTATTGGCTCACCCCTTTCATCCCTAGGCAACTCGAAACCATTTTCCATTATAAGCATAATATCGAAATCGGTTTCGAAGAATACCTCCATTCTCCTTTTCCACCAAGAGAATTCGCCGTCGAACTTCGGTGGGTGGATGTTGGAGCCGGCCATTTTTTATGTAGGGCTTGTTGCGGCGGTTAGTCCGGTGACAAGCAACCTCGGCTCTGATACCACTTGTAGGAGATCGGATGGCCGGCTAGAGGGGGGTGAATAGCCCTCGTTCGTTGGTTATCGGAATTTGCTCGTCTACAATTAGATTAGCGCAAGCGGAAACAACAATACAAGCAAATTAAACAAATAAAAACAAAGCAAAGGAAATAGACAATGCTAACACAAGATGTAACGTGGTTCACGGCTACGCCGCTAATCCACGGTCCCCGATTCGTCCTCGGTGAATCACTCCGCTCAACCAATCCACTAAATGGTCTCTCCTTTGCACCAAGCTAGGTGGAGGTAACCTTTACAATCAAGATCACTCTTCTTACAAATAGAATGGAGTAAAAGCGAGTAAGAAGAGTTTAGAGCTTGTGGGGCACTAGGAAGATTGTTTGGAACTTAAGCATTAGCCTCTCAAGGCTCACACCTCTCTTTTTATAGAGAGGGCTAACTTCTTCCGTTGGCGCCATCGATCATTGCCGCCCATGGCGATCGGCTCAATCCTACAACGGCCTCGAACACGCCGTCGGATGCCGCCGTTGTTGTCAGCGGAACTCTTAGCGATCGGCTTTGGACCTCACCGATCATTCTGCGACCCGTAATCGGCGCCCGATCGGCTACGAGCGGTCGGCCAAAACCCTATTGACCGATCATTGCGCCTTGCCGATCGGCTAATCTGCGATCGGCCGCTTAGCGTATGGCGATCGGCCGCCACAAACCGATCGATCGTATACGGTCGAGCTACACTCGACTCGGAAGCGATCGTGACATTCCATAGCGATCGGCGGTGTCGGGAAAACCCATCCGACACTTGGCCAAATGGCCAAGTTTCACCTAAGAGCTACCCCTCCCCGGGTTACAATCGCTCACTCTCATTTCTCGGAGTCCTTCGCCTTCGAAGTTCTCTTCGTTCTCGGCCACGTCCCTCGGCAGCATCAGGCGCACGGCTCTGTAATGCTCCTTCGCGTCTCTTGCCTCGAAGTCTACTTCCTCCGGCTTCACTCCAAGCTTCTCGTCCGGCGGTCCCTCGGATGCTCCAAGCGCACGGCTTCCGCAAAGCTATCCTTCACCGACTCAAGGCACGAGTCATGAGATGTGAAACTCGCCATGGCTCCATGTGCGAATTACTAAGTCCTGCACGACTTCAACGCACATATCAAATCAACATAACACACTAACTTAAACCCTTTGCCACACCATCAAAACCATATCACGGCAAGAGATTGTCCTAACAATCTCCCCCTTTTTGATGTGTGGCAATCCGTTTAAGTTAGGTAAAAACATTTGATATAAATTCTAAGGGTAAGAAAGCATGTAAAGATAAACATGATATAACAACATGCAACTCCCCCTTAATCCATGAAACTTTTTATAAAAATTTTCCTCCCCCTATCATATATTTCTCCCCCTTTTATAATTAACTTAAACATAATATTTTCTCCCCCTTTGACACCATCAAAAAGATTATCACTAAGTTAAGAACCCATGGCATCAAGTCTAATGGAGGAAAATATGAGAAGTTATAAAATTGGTACCACTTGTAAGTTCACAAACTGAAATCGGCCTTCAATGTTCTGATTCTGAGGCCACGGTCATTCTATCGGTATGGCGGTCGGTAGCTAAAAAGCAATTTACGATTTTCTGGATGAAATTCAGAAATGCATTAAAAATTCCAGAAAATTCAAAAAATCATGAAATTCGAGGAACATATTTCTCTTAAGTATATCTATCAAGGAAAAATAGTTTTTCATGAAAAATCATTATATTTTACAAGATTTGCCAAAAATCCAAACACTTGAAAAACCACTAGTTTTTGAGCATGTTAGTATCAAGTTAGCTACCTAGTTTTGCATCCAATTGTTTCAAAACATGAATACATGTATTTTAAGGTAAGAAATTGTTTTGAAAACATTAGAAATATCCAACCATGATCTTTGGGCAATATGTCTATTAATTAAACATAAGTCTTCCCCATGATTGGTCTATTATTGATATTTTGATACTTTAAATGACCATCTAAATGTCATAGGCATTAGTGGACATTTGTATCATCCTAACATCTCACCCATGCTAAGTTTGCAATCAAGTTAGCCTATAGTGAGTGTGAGATGCATCCTAGGGGGGTATTTGTATATATATACTTAACCAATATATTCAAGCAATTCTATCATGGTTAAGTATCAACCTAACAACCTACATGATCATAATGACATATATCAATTAATTTCACATTATGATCATGAAATACATGTTTTCATCAAATTATAATCATGCATTAGGCATTATATGATGATAATAAATAAAGTATCACCTAAAGCATGATTTAAACCTATTTCTCATGATGATGTGCCCAATATCAAAATCATAAATCATGATTACACATATGCATAGAAATTACATTAATCATCATGATTTAAGCATTATTACCTTTTTATGGTCACGTTATCATCACCCAACACTATCTAAAAATGTTGTCCCGTCATCCTAAGTCAACCAAAATATGATATAGGTCAAGTACATATGGTTGACTACCCTAGGGGTTTTCTAACCCTTAAGGATGGATTTTGGAACCCAAAATAGATTTTTACCTCTGGGGTTCACTAGAAATTCCTTGGGGATCCATTTCTTAGCTATTACTTTGTTTTTGTCTTGTCCCCTAGCTATTAGGCATCTATAGGCCTTCTCATTTTTCTTCTCTTTATATCCTAGGCCTTTCTTGTTAAAACTTGCCCTTTGGCTCCCTATGATCATATTCAAGGTGTTGGAGCCAATTGTGAATTTTCCTAGGGCTTTGGTTAAATAATCTACCTTTTCCCTTAATGCCCTATTTTCTTCTATGCATGCATCACTAACATCTAAAGGCACATAATTATCATGTGAGCATGCATCATCATGGCAAGAAGAAGTATCATTATTATTTAAGCATGCATTTTCTAGCTTATTTTCTAATGCCTTAATTTGATCTAGCATGCATTTATTTTTCTTCTTTGCTCTAAACAAATCCCTAGTTAAACTAGAAATCATAGAAACTATTTTACTAGGAGAGGCTTTCGTTACCATAGTTTCCATGTCCTCTTCTTCTTCTTCGGATGATGAGGAGGATGATGATGTGGAGGAGGCTCCCCCTTCACTTGAGCTCTCTCCTCTTGTGCTTGATCCTTCATTTTCGGAGGAGGAGCAATCCAAATCGTCAAAGGCCATCAAGGCCAAATTGGCGACAAAGGCATTCTCCTCATCCGATGATGAGGAGGAGGATGAGGAAGGATCATCCCATGTCTTGGCCTTAAATGCTTTGGCCTTCCCTTTTTCTTTTGCCTTCTTCTCCTCTTCCTTCTTTTTCTTGCTCCCCTTTTTCTTCTTCTTTTCTTCTTTCTTTTTCCTCTCTTCCTTGCTTTTGTTTAGGAGAGGACAATTGTCCCTTATGTGTCCCTCTCCTTGGCAATTGTAGCATATCACCTTCCCCCTTGGTCTTCTATTCCTATCATTTGATTTATCAAATCTAAAATTCTTAAATACACGCCTCACCTTCCTTACCATGTAGGCTTCCTCGGTGCTATCCATGGAGGAGGAGGAGGCTTCATCATCGGAGGAGGAGGGGACTTCCATCTTCTTCTTCCCCTTGTTTGCCAACAATGCTACTCCTCTTGAGGGTTGAATTCTTGGCTCTTCTTGAATTCCTTCAAGCCTCGTGGAGCTCCATTGTCGAGAAGAACTCCTCCAAGGTACTTACTTCCAAGTTCTTGGACATATAGAAGGAGTCCACCATGGAACTCCACTTTGAGGACCGGGGAAAGGCATCTATAGCCTTCATGAGCATGTCCCGGTTCGATAGCTTCTCACCTACACTTGTTAGCCCAATTAAAATTTCTTTAAACCTAGAGTGTAGTGAGGTTACCTTTTCTCCCTTTTCTAGTTTTATATTGGATAGTTGGGAGCGGAGGAGGTCTCTTCTTGCAAGCTTGGCCTCCGAGGTGCCTTCATGAAGCTCTACAAGCTTCTCTCACATCTCTTTGGCACTAGTGCATTCTCCGATCCGGTTGATCTCTTGTTGAGGGAGCACATTGAGAAGATGATGTTTTGCCTTTGAGTTTGCAAGGTGCTCCTCTTGCTTCTTATTCCACCTTGACTTCTCTATTGGCTCACCCCTTTCATCCCTAGGCAACTCAAACCATTTTCCATTATAAGCATAATATCGAAATCGGTTTGAAGAATACCTCCATTCTCCTTTTCCACCCAGAGAATTCGCCGTCGAACTTCGGTGGGTGGATATTGGAGCCGGCCATTTTTGATGTAGGGCTTGTTGCGGCGGTTAGTCCGGTGACAAGCAACCTCGGCTCTGATACCACTTGTAGGAGATCGGATGGCGGCTAGAGGGGGTGAATAGCCCTCGTTAGTTGGTTATCGAATTTGCTCGTCTACAATTAGATTAAGCATGGCGAAACAACAATACAAGCAAATTAAACAAATAAAAACAAAGCAAAGGAAATAGACAATGCTAACACAAGATGTAACATGGTTCACGGCTACGCCGCTAATCCACGGTCCCTGATTCGTCCTCGGTGAATCACTCGCTCAACCAATCCACTAAATGGTCTCTCCTTTAAGCTAGGTGGAGGTAACCTTTACAATCAAGATCACTCTTCTTACAAATAGAATGGAGTAAAAGCGAGTAAGAAGAGTTTAGAGCTTGTGGGCACTAGGAAGATTGTTTGGAACTTAAGCATTAGCCTCTCAGGCTCACACCCTCTCTTTTTATAGAGGGCTAACTGCGACCTCCGAACACGTCGGATCGGCCGTTGTTGTCAGCGGAACTCTTAGCGATCGTATTGACCCGTGGTCGGCCCGATCGATTCTGGCGGTTACGTGGCCAAAACCTATTGACCGATCATTGCTGCCTTGGGATCATTCGCTCTTGTCTTAGCGATCGGCTGCACCCTGAAAAACCCGATCGATCGTATACGGTCGAGCTACACTCGACTCGGAAGCGATCATTGCCATTCCATGGCGATCGGTATGTCGAAAACCCATCCAACACTTGGCCAAATGGCCAAGTTTCACCTAAGAGCTACCCCTCCCCGGGTTACAATCGCTCACTCTCATTTCTCGGAGTCCTTCGCCTTCGAAGTTCTCTTCGTTCTCGGCCACGTCCCTCGGCAGCATCAGGCGCACGGCTCTACAATGCTCCTTCGCGTCTCTTGCCTCGAAGTCTACTTCCTCCGGCTTCACTCCAAGCTTCTCGTCCGGCGGTCCCTCGGATGCTCCAAGCGCACGGCTTCCGCAAAGCTATCCTTCACCGACTCAAGGCACGAGTCATGAGATGTGAAACTCGCCATGGCTCCATGTGCGAATTACTAAGTCCTGCACGACTTCAACGCACATATCAAATAAACATAATACACTAACTTAAACCCTTTGCCACACCATCAAAACCATATCACGGCAAGAGATTGCCCTAACAACAATGAGTCATCAGGTGAGTGACTACGTGTCATTCAGAGAATGGTTATATATATACCATTTGTAGAGCGGCTAAGTTAGGCGTAATAACTTTTCTTAGCATTGATCGCTCTATGAGCAGCTATGTAAGGTGTAACAACTTTCATAGCATTGGATTGCTCAGTGTGCTTGTTGTCGCACTAGCCATTTTCCCAAGTATGAATTAGTTGTTCTAATGGTCTTTGTGACTATTAATCTCTATTCTATTAGTCTTTTGGGACTATGATCTCTGACATGATTCTGGTCTATGTGACTGGATACTTCTATTAGTCATTTGGGACTAATGACTCCGGCTCTATTTAGTCTATGTGACTAAATATCTCTTATTGGTCTATGTGAGCATTTTGTCTATGTGACATGCTTTGGACGAGTGGGAGATGTAACCACTCAGGGCGGTTACGGCACACGTTGCTGCGTTGCTCTGCAGCGTGTGCCGCTTACCACAATCTTGTCGCACTTCGTCTGTGGCGAGATATACACCCCTTTATAAGGGGGGTGCGTCCAAAGAGAGGAGAGAGAGAGGCATAAGAGTTGACTCGCGAAGTGCTGGTGGTTTATCGAGCGGAGTGAAGAGTGAACACCAAGGCACGGTCAAAATTTGTCTCGTGGAAGAGTAGGAGATTTTCGCTGTGATTGTTCCTCAGACATAGAGCAACATCTTCTTCCTTGGACGCGAGAAGTTTCTAACGAAACTACTGTAAGTATTTTTTCCAGTTTTTTACAGCTTCGTTTTTCCATTATTTTTTCTTAGATAATCTCGATTAAATGTCAAAACTACCAACAATATATATATATATATATATATATATATATATATATATATATATATATATATATATATATATATATATATATATATATATATATATATATATATATATAGATATATAACTCATTCGTGAGCACCTCTATTATCCACCGTTCGATCGCTTGTTGGATATATAGATCACGGTCAGAATCTGACCACGATCCGATCGAATATCATGTCTAATCATATCACGATCGAATTCCGATAAAATTGAAATCGAAATTAGCGAGTTGATTGGATCGATTGACGGACAGGGGACAACAACGGTGACCCCCGATGGGTTCAGGAATTGGACTATAACACTCACCGGAAAAGGAAGTCGCGAGTAGACGTACTGTGCAATCGCGATGGATCTGACAATGGAGAACGTGTCGCGCACGAGTCACACATGATATATATTAATTCTATTTTTAATATATATAATATTTAATTTATTTTAGTATTTTTAAAAAAATAATATAAAAGTATATATTTATAGCTAATGCACCAAAAAAGTGTTTGGCAATGATAGATAGTAATTTAGATAGTGTCATCCAAAATATGGATGAGCTAGATTTAGTCTTGATGAGAGAGCTATTGTATAGTGTAATTTTAATAAAGATTTAACATTGACTAATAGCAAACTCAACCTTAGTAATGACTCTGATTCAATTTTGATTTGAAAATTGAATTTTAAAATTCTTGACAAAATTTAAAAATTGAGTTTTATTTTTATTGTAAAATTTAAATATTAGATTTTAAAATTTAAACATTTAATATTAAAAAAATTTTGGATCATAGACGAAATTCCTGATAGTCTTCTCCAGAGTCGGCTATAGATATAATCGATATATTTCTTCCTCTAAATTATATATAAAAATTAAATAAAGATTTAATAATGTCAACTACTATAATAAACCCTAATTATACTTTTATTTTAATTATTATGACAATATAATTACGATGTTATTATATAACACGGTCAGCTTATCATCTTCCTAATCCACCGGAACTCCACAAAATGCGAAACTAAACGAGGAAATGGCGTGACTACAAAACAGGCGGTTCTTCTCGGTCAAACTTATTCTCTTCCCTCGCACCTCCACTTCCGTATTTCCGATCATTAATGGTTAAAAATGAAAACCAACGTCTGGAAAATACCCTCGAACAAGCAATTAAGCAGGGATTTTTAGTAAATACGTGTTTTAAGGGTCATGAGGAGAAATAAATGCGTGTCCAGAAATGTCATTTGCTACCACGTTCCAGTTAATTTCCGTCGTGTCCAAAAATACTTTTTTTAAAAAAAAAAAAGTAAATACAGTTAATGTAGTATATAAACATAGCCCTCGCCCCCGCACTTCGGCCCTCGCGAGAGCGGAGACAGAAAACCCCACCGCCGACGGCTGACCGCAACCCTGCGTTCGCGGAAGCCTCTTCTTCCGTTTTCTCCGTAGCCGACCACATTCAACGGAGCTATTTGGGCCTCGGTCTTCCCGTCGCGGTCGTAGGCGCGCCAATCGTTCGAGGTCGATCCCTATTTGGACGTTGCCGTCTGGTCGTCGTGACCCTGGTGGTGGCGGTGGACGTGACGGCGTGTGAGTAGTGCTTCATGGTCGCGCTGATGAGGATTGTGATCCCTTGCTGGAAGCCGGAGGTCCGGGATGGTGGATCGGTCGGCCGCGCAGACCGCCTCCTCTGGTACAAGGATCTCGGCCGCCACGCCGTCGGGGAGTTTTCCATGGCGGTGTCGCAGGCGAATAATCTTCTGGAAGACGGAAGCCAGATCGAGTCGGGCCCGCTTAGTTGGAGGGAGGGCACGCTCGGCACGTTCGTCGGGGTCTACGATGGGCACGGCGGACCGGAGACGTCGCGGTACATCACGGAGCATTTATTTGCTAACCTCAAAAGTAAGCTTTTTTGCTTTTGTTTTCTTTATGTGTATGGTCTCATTTGTCATAAGCTACCTATCCTCTGTTTGAATTAGTTGGTATTTTCTTTGTCAGAATTCGGGTTTATATTGCCCCATTATTCAAGGAATTTTGGACACTCCAATGAGTCGTCCTTTTCTAAATTTGAGACATTTTATCCAATTATTTTGTATATATGATGTTGTGTTGCGGAGTTTATGTTTCTTTTAGCTTCTTTAGGTTAGATTCAAATCAGATACTAGCAGGGATGGCAACTGATAGTTTTCTGGTTATTTAATCTCTACATTGTGAATATTGCCTGAAAATTTATCAAAAATGAATAATATCACTCTTATATGGCAATAACCACATTTCATTTATTCAGCAGTCTTCTATCAGATAATTTCAGGCTTATCTTCTAATGAAAATTTCAGGTCATTATGTTCAAAATTGAAAATCCGTGCTATTTAATCTCTTCTTTTTTTCATTGTTCTAATTTGTGATGCTCTATTTTGTCCAGGGTTTGCATCAGAACAAGAAGGTATTTCAGTAGATGTCATAAGGAAGGCATTTTCAGCCACAGAAGAGGGCTTCATCTCTATTGTAAGAAAACAGTGGCTCAATAAGCCCCAGATTGCGTCTGTTGGTTCATGTTGTTTGGTCGGTATCATATCTGGTGGTATGCTTTATGTGGCAAATGTTGGAGATTCACGTGCAGTACTAGGAAGAATCGAGCGAGGTATAAGAGAGGTTACAGCAGTACAAATGTCTGCTGAGCACAATGCAAGTTTTGAATCTGTGAGGGAGGAATTGCAATCATTGCATCCCAATGATCCCCAGATAGTTGTTTTGAAGCACAAAGTTTGGCGTGTGAAAGGCCTTATACAGGTACTACTTTTTTGAACAACTTTGTGATCATGACTGAGTTGGAGTAAATTTATTTATGATCATACCTCAAAAACCTTCACATAACTTTATCATTACCCATATGCATTTTTGTTTAATAAGAGATCGTTTTTCATTCTTGTTATAACTTAGATCATGGGACAATATATTGCACAATGGGGTAAGTATACATTCCTTATATGCATGATAATAAGCATGGTTGTCAAAGTTCATACCTCGTCGGGATTGAAAGTCAAAGGATCTAAGAATTAGTAGCATAAGGTCAGTAGGATTGATAAAATTGAAATGAGTTGGGATGTTTTTCTTAAAAAAATAAAAAATAGAGAAAGATATAAAATTATTTATTGAAAGTGTTCTAGAATCTTATGAAGAGTGTTTATTATGGGTTATACTCATGGAGTTATTAATGATAAATTGACAAATAGTAAGTCATATTGATCCACAAAAGCATTTAATGAATACTAAAAATAAATTATAAATATTAATAAAATCATATTCTTAGTAATACTAGATTATTGATATATTTTCAGTAAAAGTGTTAGTATTACATAGCCTTTGTTATAGGGGTTAGTTGGGTTGTTAATACAAATGGATTCAATTTTAGTTGAAGGAATGGAAGTTATAAGTCAAGAGAGATTATTGTGTATCTAGAGTGAAACAAACTAATTGCTAGCTAGTATCTTTGAATGTCTAGTTTTTTCAAGGTTTCAATCATTATGAGATGTCAAATTATCAGAAAAATTAGATGAGTCTTTGCTGATGGTTATTCAACTTGAGCAATCCATATTAGTATCGGCTGATTTTGCCATTTATGATAAATGATGACATGTGAAGGTACTTAATCTTTTTTGCCCTGCATATAATGGGCCTATGCAATGAATGTAAACTGTCATGTTGGAGATTTTACGAAAGGGATACATTAGATACCTAGTTCATTTATGATTGAAAACAATTCTTCATAGGGGAAATTGGAAATCGAATATTGTATCTTTGAAGACCTCAAAAGAGCCACAATGATGCTTTCAAAGAAAACAGCCTATCATATCAACCTTTTGTGTGTTTGTTTATTCTTTTTTTATGCTTAACTTATGGTCTTTGTCCTTTCTTCTAATCTTCCAAGGAAATTGCCATGCATTAGCATGATCCATTATGTAGCTTCCTTCTTCAATGTGGATAAAAATGAAACTTTATGTAATACTTTTATGTATTTGAAAATTCTTTTATCTGATTGCTTCCTTGCTATTCTTAAGACTTTATACAAATATTTCCTTTTCCTTGTGATAATTTGTTACTGCAGAGACTCCCTTTTGAAGACAAAATTCCAATAGGGAGTTTTGTGGTTGAATATATTAGATGACTTGCTGCCAGATGATGAACTTAAGACTTCTCTTTAAACCAATATGCTATGATTATTATAAGTAGTTGAAAAGTCCAGTACAAGTAGTGATCTCATGAACTGCTATCTCAGATAGAATTTTGACAAAGAAATCCAATATATTTATATTTTAGAATATACTTTTTGTTTATTATATTTTACAACCTAACAAAAATTTGTAGGTGGCAAGTTCGTAATTGTTATGTTGGGTATAACTGAAAAGGTAAGTTTAGTTCCACGAGAATTTTCATGTCTAATCACCTAGGGGAAAAAATCATCTGATAATGGACTCAATATCACATGCTAGCTTTTAGTCATATGATCGACACACACTTTATTAGCTTAATTGATTTGCTTTTGCTATGAGAGCACTAATTTTTGTAAATTCTTTACATTTCTTTCATGAATCATATCATTGTTTCTGCACCAGATTGAAATTTTATTTTTGATTTCAAGAATGAGTAGAGGTGCAATCATTTGATATTTTGTCCATGTGCTTAACTCAAGGACATGCATAATAGTATATGGTTATCATTTTTTTCTGCACCAGATTGATATTTCATCTTTCTTTTTGAGAACGAGTATAGGTGTAAGCATTTGGTACTTTGTCCTGGCTTTTAGTGCTAGGACATGTACAGAATAACCAGATTGAAATTTGATGTTAAGTATTTGATATTTTGTCCAAGTTCCATCTAGTGCCTGTGCATGCGTGTGGCAACCTAGATATCTCGTGGATTGTAACATCACTTTGATACTTTGTCCTACTTCTTATTGCAGGGATATGGCACAATTTTATAAAGCAATCATTTTTTTGCACTAGGTTGAAATTTGATATTTCATGTGATCAATTGCTACTCTGTGTGAGCATATGATATTTTTTCCTATTTCTATCTATTATGTTTATGTGTGCACATTGAAGTAGCCTAGATATCTTATGAATTGATAATTTTGCTCTCAACCTCTGAATAAACAGGTATCTTTTTTTTTTTGGATTTACTATCATGTACTTCTTAAGTTCGCGTTGATTAATAGTTTATTGAAGAATCTTCATTTTTACAATGAAATTGGTCTTTGTACTGGAAGGAGAGTCTTGGCTCAATGGTAAAGTTGTTGCCTTAACCTAGAAGTCACGAGTTCGAATCCTAGAAACAGTCTTTTCCAAAACAAGGTAAGGCTACATATAATGGATTCTTCCTTAGGATCCCGCATGGTGGGAGCTTCGTGCACCAGACTGTCATTTTTTTTTAAAGAATATCCAAGTTTATAAGCATTAGTTTGAACTATTTGTGATTATACTTCATTTGCTTCATACATTTCTGCAGGTTTCAAGATCTATCGGAGATGCGTATCTAAAAGATGCAGAGTTTAACTGTGAGCCATTAATGTCCAGATTTCGTATTCCTGAGCCTTTCCACAAACCGATCCTTAGTCCTGAACCATCAATAGTAACACATAAACTTTCTCCTGAAGATCAATTTTTGATTTTCGCATCAGATGGTCTATGGGAGCATTTGAGCAATCAAGAGGCTGTGAATATAATTCACAACTCACCACGGAATGTAAGCGGTCTTACTTTTTTCCACGTTTTCTTGTTAGAATTGTGAAATTTGCTTTGTGCATTTAGAGCACCCTGAAAGTGTGAATAATGAACCATAAATTAACTTTTTTAGGATAAGAAGGATAGAAAGATTTATAAAGATTGTAAGGTCATCATTGGAAAAAAATTTAACTACTCAATATAGATTAATAATATTGAACATGTGTCTCAAGTATAGTATCAATAGAAGGAAAACGTGCACGATTCCTAGAATTAAGTGATGAAAGTAGTGACTCGAATACAACATAGGATATGATGACATTAAAATTGAAAATGGTAATCAAGAGTGTACATGGTGAGTTAAAGGGACCTGCACCACTAAGTAAAAAATTTTGATAGTTAATGAGAAAGTATAGGAGAAAATGAAGACAAAACAAATAACCTATAAGGTATTATACACTTATAAGAATGAGATATTTTTTAAAAAGTATAGAGTAGGGCGATGACTTGAGCGCATGAGCAAAAGATGAGAGGTGTAGAGATGAGAATGTTAAGATGAATGTGTGGACATACGAGGATGGACAAAATAAAAAATGAGAACATTAGAGCGAATGTTAGGATTGCACCTATTCAAGGAAAATTTCAGAAGGCACATTTAAGATGATATGGACCTGTACTTAGACGGTCGATAGATGCTCTAGTTAAACGATGTGAAACTATTACTAATATGCAAATCAAACGAGAAAAAGGAAGACTAAAGAAGACTTGGTTAGCAATAATAAAATAAGACAAATTTTATTTAAATATAGATGATATAATAGGAGATAGAACCCAATGACATAGAAGGATTCATATAGCCGATTTCATCTAGTGGGATAATATTTAATTGTTGTTATTATTGTTGTTTAGAGTAGTGAAGAAAGAGACCAAAAAAATAGTGATAGGATGCATTAAATTTGAATGCAATAGGATACTATTGAATGATGAGAAAATAAAAGAGGGATGGAAGAGGTATTTTCATCTACTTTTGAATGAATATTTTAAAGATCAACTTAAGTAATTTAAGTACGTTAGAGAAGTATAAAAATTTAAATTTTTATTACAGAATTCAAATTTAAAAGTAGAATAGGCTTTAAATGGGATGTAAAATGGACAAGTACTTGGATCAGATTATATTTCGATGGATGAGTGAAAGTGCCTAGGAAAGTCAGGTATTGAATAACTTATAAAATAATTCAACTTGCTATGGAAAATGGAAAAAATAATCAATGGAGGGTATGTATTCTAATTATCTTATATAAAAATAAAGGAGACGTACAAAATTGTGCAAATTATATAGGTATTAAATTAATGAGTCATATCATGAAACTTTGAGAAAGAGTGATAGAAAAAATACTAAAAAAGGAGATTACAGTGATCGAAAATCAATTTGGATTCATATTTGGAATACAATAAAAGCTATATATTTTTTTCAAGTAACTAATTGAAAAGTATCGAGAATAAAAACAAGACTTACATATGATATTCGTCAACTAAAAAAAGCCTATAATAGAGTCCCAAGAGAAATTATATAGAGAATTTTTAAAAATAAAGGTGTTAGCATAGCGTATATTAAAATATTTGAGGATATCTATGGGGATGTAATGATAAAAGTAAAAAATTCTAGGTAGATTAATCAAAGTGTTTCCTATAAAAATATTGTCGCATCGAGGATTAGCTCTAAATTCCTATCTTTTTATGCTAATAATGGATGAACTCATTGGATATATTTAAAACACGGTATCATAGTACACGTTATTTTTAGAAGATATTGTTTTGGTAGATAAAACATGTGAATGAGTGAATGGTAAACTCGAATTTTGATGGAAAATATTGAAAACTATAACTTGGTGCACGAAGCTCCCGCCACGCGGGGTACCGGAGAAGAAATTCATTTTACGCAGCCTTACCTTGCTTTTTTTTATAAGAGGTTGTTTCCAGGATTTGAAACCGTGATCTCTTGGTCACAAGGCAACAAACTCACCGTTGTGTCAAGGCTACCTTCTATAGAAAATACTGAAAGTGAAAGATTTTAAGGTTAGTAGAGTAAAAATAGAATATATAAAATTTAAGTTTAGCAATATTATACGTAATAAGATAATTATTAAGATAGAAGATGACGAGTTGTCTGTAACTTAGAACTTAAGTATTTAAAATTATTTTTGCAAAAAGGATGGAGAGATTGAAAAAGATATTTTATATAGAATCGAAACAGGATAGTTGAAATGAAGAAAAACATCAAGTGTTTTTTGTGATCGTAAAGTATCTCTAAAACTTAAAAGGAAGTTTTACAAAATGTCAGTTAAACATGCTATGTCATATGGAGTTAAATGCTAGGTTATAACTTAAGTACATTAGCAAAAGATGAAAGTCGCAGAGAGAGGTTAAGGTGGATGTGCTAACATACAAGGATAAACAGGAAAAAAAATGAGAATATTAGATAGAACGTTAGGGTTACACTTATTCAGGGAAAATTTCAAGAAGCATGTTTAAGATGGTACAGATATGTAGATGACCAATAAATGTTTCAGTTAGACGATATGAAATTTTAACAAATATGCACATCGGATGAGGAAGAGGATGACCAAAGAAGAATTGATTAACAATGATTAAGCAAGATAAAATTTATTTAAATATAGATGATGATATAGTAGGAGATAAAATCCAATACCGGAGAAGAATCTATATATCCGATCTTATTTAGTAGGATAAGACTTGATTGTTGTATTTAGAGCAGGTTGT
Source organism: Wurfbainia villosa (assembly GCA_025175895.1). Lineage (NCBI taxonomy): Eukaryota > Viridiplantae > Streptophyta > Magnoliopsida > Zingiberales > Zingiberaceae > Wurfbainia > Wurfbainia villosa. The sequence goes on along the minus strand of CM045992.1, from coordinate 25,899,982 downwards.
GCTTTACATATGACTGACTGTTTACATGTTGGACTATATCCTGGGAATAAACATACAGAACTGAAGTTGTCTAATTGTCATAGGATAAATACTTTGCTGAAACCTTCATTTGTAACTATCTTACATTTTACAGATTTTACTTTTGTCTAATTGCCATTGGATAAATATTTTGCTGAAACCTTCATTTGTAACTATCTTGCATTTTACAGATTTTACTTTATTTTCACCCTTTAAACAAAACATGCATGTTTCTAGAAAAAAATCTCGTGTCCTTCATTTCACAAATATGAGTTGCACTGCCATTCTTGCTTGTATCGTACTCTTTGCATGCATATTTTCCAGTTGTAGCATGCTTCGGGTACTCGTTATCCAATGTATCAGATTTTTACTCCATGTTGTCAGCAAAATCAAGACCTGTGCAACTTGTGTTATTATATTTGTTTTTGATGTTCCACCATCTGATACCATTTCTCATTGCATTTGCCACTCAATAATGTTTCAGGGCATTGCAAGAAAACTTGTCAAAGCTGCACTGCAAGTGGCAGCAAAGAAACGAGAGATGAGGTACTCTGACCTGACAAAGATTGATCGTGGAGTCCGGAGACATTTTCATGATGATATCACTGTTATAGTTTTATTTCTCGATCCTAATCTGATAAGCCAAAACTTCCATCATGGTCCTGTGCTTTCACTCAAAGGAGCTGGTGTTCCTGTCTAAGCAAACTTTAGTCAAGTGGTTCCAGAGATGCTTCATCCTGGGCCTCGTCAGAACTGATTCAAAATTTCCCCTTACTCTACTAGCACGAATCTGTTTTCTGGTTGTCACATAATTTTAGTTATCCAAAGCGAGAAGGATACTGTCGAAGGAATAACATTCTTTTATCTAACTTGATAACTTGCAGTTTTGCACTGGAAATAGATAACTTTTAGCTATTACATAACTCTCTGGTTTGCCTTGACAGTGAAAAGGCTGGCTTTAAATGTGTCAAAATCTTGTCCGAAGTCACACTGCAGGTACGAGGACCTGAATGATCACTAATTTTGTGCTTTTTCTTATTGTTACTTGTTTGATGTGCTGTAATTTGACTACTGAGTTTCTTCATCATTAACTCTTTGATTTGGCAGTGTGGCTGTTTTCAGCTTTTCCTCATTCTTTTCCTTTCGAAGGAAGTATTAGCGTGAGGGTAAGACGATGAAGCTGGATCCAGTGTCGTAGTTTTACTTTCTTTCTTCCCCTTTGTGATAAAGGCCAAAAAAGCATTTGATATAGGCAAGTTGTTCCATCATCACATATTCGGATCAACCGGCCTTTCCATGCCCTCTAGTTAACCCCTGTGTAATAATCAAAAGCTAATTGTAAAGCAGCCCTTTGAATAAACTCAGAGTGACACCATGTCAGTATTTTAAAAAAAAAATATCTTCCGTAAAAAAAAAAAAAAAAAAAAAAAAAAAAAGGGTTCTTTCCTGGCTGCCTCAGACCTGTACAATCTGAAGAACGTTGACATATGTTTAATTGAGTTTAGGCCTTTCCATGCCCTTTAGTAGTCCCCGTGTAATAATCCAAAAGCAAATCTGTTAACCAACCCTTTGAATAAGTTTACTTTTGTGGGGAAAAAAAAAGTTCTTTCCCTTGCTACCTCAGACCTGCACAATCTGCTGAATGTTGACGTCCTTTTATTGTGCAAATCATTCGGAGTCTAAATTGAACTTGATTTGTTTCGACTCCAATACTATCCAGACCTAATTTACCCCTCCCTATAAATTAATTTAGGATTAGCCCGAGCTTGACCATATTAATTCTGACACAAGTGTAACTTCAAAAATCATATGATCACAATCTCGAAAATGAATCAGGTTCAAATTAAATTTAATTACATCATATATCAACCTCTAAACATAATTGAATTAAATCATTTCCAAATAAATTCACTGCTCCTTAATAAATCACAAATGTAATATTTTTTAATATCTATCCTTAAATTTTAAGTGTTATAACAACACTAGAGTAAATTTGCATGTTTATGTTAGACATACATTTATAAAATAATTTCAAACTACATTGTAGCCTTTAAAATTCTCACTTTCACTATAAGATTAGTTCATCTATGTTTTTTAATATAAAAAATGGTGTCTAGATCAAGTTCACATAATGATAGGAATGTTAAAAAAAAACCCTAATATAATTTATTAATCAAATTTATGGGTCAACAAGTAATCAATTTGGTTCTTAAGTCATAAATCTAAAAGTAGCATTTAAGCCAACTTAACCTAATTTTAATTAAGAAAATATATAATTCATTCAAAATAAAATTACGTTGCAAACCTCTCGCTACCTTCTCATCTTCTTTCACTAGCAACCTTCTAGGAAAAATTTAGGGATGCTAACATATCTTTCTCATTATATCAACAATAAAACAAATATGGTGAATAAATTGAGAATTTTTATAAATAAAATTGTCTTTATCAAAAATTTTAAATAAATATTAGTTTTTATAAAATAAAATAAGTATATATATTTTGCTCTTTTTTCATTTATAGTATATAATAGTTTCATAAAATGAGAATTTGAATTCAAATAATAAAAAATTGATATTGGTCCCTTATAAAATTTTAATTTCACCAAACTATCATATATCCAAATTGAAATTTTGTAAAAAAATTATAGTAAATGAAACCAATTCATTTTTTTTTATGAATTTGAAGTTTAAATTTATTGAATTCTATTTTTTTTGTTTAGCCTTAGGTATCAGGATCGATTTCTTCCCCACTAATCCTGAGGGTCGACCGACCCCGTCCCACGGAGTTTTTTCATCGGTCGATAAGGGTAAATTAGGATGACGCACGGTCCATCATGAGAGAAATCATCCGGTGCCTGATGGGTCGACCACGTGTGCGGCAGATGGCGATTTCTTCCAACCTCGCATAATGCGCACAACGTAGGATCTTCGGTGAGCACTAAAGGGGGGTGAATAGCGTGTTCGTTGCTTCGATGGAATTTATTTGTGCTTGATCGTCTACACTCTTGTTAGCATAGCGGAATAATAATAATAAATAAAAATAACAAGATACACAAGAACAAACACACGCGATATAACATGGTTCGGAACTTTAGGATTCCTACTCCACAGATTGGGCTCGAATGAGCCCTATCGGTGCAAACACCACCACTAAATCAATAACACTCCTTATCAGTGACACACAGGAGGTGGAGAAACCTCTTACAATGATTATAATAGTAATACAAAGAAATTACAATAAGTAACCTAAGCAATATACAAAAATAAAAAAAGAACACTTTACACAAGATCTTTGGATTGCTTGTTTGTTGCTTGCTTTGGATTGGTCTTGAAGGTCTGAAATACAGCAACAATTCTCCTCCAAAAATGCCCCAATAATCGCTAGTGAAAACCTCCCTGTCGAGCTCCTTTTATGCCTCCGCACAACCTGAATTTTCGCCTGGCAATCGACTGCCATAAGGTCCCAGTCGACTGCCAACAGTGTAGCATTCAAGCCAATAATTACACTGACAATTGACTGTCATTATCCATCAGTCAACTGCCAAGGCCGTAGCCGACTGACCAGTCGGCTACCGAGCGTTCTGTTTACACAATCTAGACCAGCATTCGACTGCCCTCCTCATCAGTCGACTACCCAATGCTGACAGTCGACTGCCAAGGCTATTTGCTGCAGTCAAACCCTAGTCGACTCACGACAGTCGACTGATCATAACCCCAGTCGACTCGACTGCCAAGTATCAAAACGCTTGACCAATCGACTGGTTCAAAGCCCCAGTAGACTGATAACCTCAACCATGGAGTTTAACCCCAAGTCTGATGCTCTCATACTTGCTAGACCACCCTTAGCCTAGACCTAAGCCTTCTAGCTACCTTCATCAGCCTCACGTATATCGGATCCCTCCAAGTCATCCATGACTTGTTCATCCATACGCTAGCCTTCAAGTGCTTCCATCGTCTATGTCATGCTAACGTGGTCTATACCGCCAAGGCACATTGGGCTTACACTGCCAAGACTACCACTTAGACTTTACGCCATCAAACATTGGACTTATGCTGTCAAGACTCCCGCTTAGATTTTACGCCGCCAATATCAACCCTTGGACTTCCCTGTTAGGAACGTTGTGACTGCTAGAGGGGGGTGAATAGCGTCGGCGTCGTTTGATGGAATTTGATCGTGTTCGTCTCTACAACACTTGTTAACACAGCGGAATATATAATAACAAAAATAAATACAACACAAGCACAAGAGACAACACGATATAACGTGATTCAGAACCGAATGGTTTCTACTCCACAGATTGGGCTCTAAAAGCCCTAGCAATTCCAACATGCACTACTAATCACAAATACTCCTCGGAATAATCTGGAGGTGGAGAAACCTCGTACAATAATTCTTACAATAATAAGAATGAAATACAAGCAAGATACAATAATGAATTACAATACAAGTAAAGAAAACACTTCACAAGAGCTTTTGGATTGCTTGCTTTGTGGTTGGTTGAACCGTGGTTGAAGATCTTGATTTGCACCAGCAAATCGCCTCAAGAACGTCCAAAAAATTGATTGCCAAATCCTCCTCCACGAGCTCCATTTAAAGTTGCTGTCTGTGCTGGATTTCGTCTATCAGTCGATTGCTCGGGACCATCAGTCGACTGATGCCACTATTGTCGTGAAACAACGGCTAGATCCACGCTAGAAAAATCCAACAGATACACCATCAGTCGACTGATTGCATAATCAGTTGAGTGGTCGGGTCGATCACTCGACTGGAGAACATTCTGTGCCCGAAATCTCAGCCATCAGTCGACTGATCACCTTGATCATTCGACTGCTCAGGCCAGCAGTCGACTACCCACCTCTAGCAGTCGACTGCTATGGCACTTCCCGCAGTCAAACCCTAGTTGACTCCTACCAGTCGACTGGTCCATGGTCCCAGTCGATTGATACACCTCAAACATGAGATTTTAACCTTAAATATGAGATTTTAACCTAAGTATGGTGCCTCCATACTTGATAGACCACCCGTAGCCTAGACCTAAGCCTTCTAGCCACCTCCGTCAGCCTCGCACCTATCGGATCCCTCCAAGTCATCCATGACTTGTTCATCCATACACTAGCCTTCAGGTGCTTCCATTGGCTATTGTCATGCTAACGGTGTCTACACCGCTAAGGCATATTGGACTTACGCTGCCAAGACTTCCGCTTAGACTTTACGCCGCCAACCATTGGACTTATACTACCAAGACTCCACCCTTGGACTTTACGCCGCCAATATTCCCCTTAGACTTTCCAAATGCCAAGTACCCATAACTTGGACTTTCACCGCCAAGACTACACCCTTGGACTTACGTGATTAAGACTACACCCTTGGACTTTCTAAATGCCAAGACTCAAGCTTGGACTTTCCCTTGCCAACCCATGTTGGACTTTCTATGCCAAGTATACAAGACTTGGACTTTCCCATGACAATGGTCAAACCATCATCAAATATCAAATGAGACCTGGGTCGATTGCACCAACAATCTTTCCAACACATGTCAGACATCGATGTCAGACATCAATGTCAAACATCAAAATACTACTCAAGTCAAATTCAATTCTGGTCAATCGTGACCTAGGCCAATTGTACCAACAATCTCCTCCTTTTTGATGTTTGACAAAAACACCCTTGAGTTAGACCCCTAACTCAAATTTCCTTACCAATTTTCCCAAATTGGTAACTCTAACATTCTCCCCGATAATTCTCCCCATTTTTTACTAACATCAAAAAGATTTTCTCCAAGGAGGTCAATGTCTCATATCCCAATGAGATCTTACAATCTCCCCCTTGGTCTAAAAATATCTAGGATGCCTACAAACTTTCTAGTGATAAGTCTCATATCACTCAAGAGAGGCAATCCTACAAACTCTCCCAATTTTCAAATTGGGTATCTCAAAATTCTCATTTCCCCCTTATGAAGAAAAATACCATCCATCATCCCATGATGGATATCTCCCCCTAAAGACTTGCTCTGCCTTGACCATTGCACCAACAATGTCCTTGGGAAGTCCCTAAGTCAATAGGAACTCTAAATCATCAAAAATAAGGTTTAAAGTTCAACATTGAACTTCCCCACACCTTAAATTTGATATATTATCCTAACAACTCTCCTAATCCATATCCAATGGATTTTTACCTTTTATAATGCTTCTCAAAGCATATCTTAGGGTTAGAAGTAGTTAGGAAACCCTAACATAGCTGAAAATGGGCTAAACATACCATGTTTTCCCAAAATCAGCATTGGCAGTCGACTTTATCAGGCAACAATAGACTGTCGTGCTCATCAGTCGACTGCCAACAAGGTCAGTCGACTGATAACTGAAAAAAATCCGATTTTCAATTATCAGAATCAAATTTCAGAAATTCATAAATAATTATACGTAATTTGAAAAATCATAAAAATTCATACGTATAATACTTATGACCAATACAATGGGTGAAAAATATTAGAAAAATATTTTACCCATAAAATAATGAAATTGACACAAAGTTCAAAAGTGAAGAAAAACTTCAATGTTTTAGCTCACTTTTGTATCAACTTCATCAATGGGGATTGCTATCAAAAGATAGACTTCACCAAGGTTTTCTAAAATAATTTTAAAATATTTTTGAAAACCTATATTGGATCATATTCTTTGGGCTTAATGTACATGGCTTGAATATAAGCTTTCCCAATGATCCACCACATTATTTTAAATGAGTTTTAGTTCATCTAGATGCAAAAACTATGCACCTTGAACTTAACTCATTATCCTATCATCTCACATGTATCTAGGGTGTAAGAATACATATACATGTCAATTTAGATGTGAGATGTGGGTTTTGGTTTATCTTAAACTAAGGCCTCATGCATTTTCTAAGGCAACACTACTTGATTCCCTTATAAATGAGACTTCAAGTCATGTCATAGTCCTTAAATCAATTTTAATTATTTTAAATGCATGAATGATCATGGCATAAATGATAACATAAATAAAGCATGACCAATGATCATAATGTCATGGCATATGATTAAATATAAATACACATGACATAAAGACCTAAATCCTAAGCATGATCATGACATATAAATGATAAGAATAAACATGATGTCATGACATGGTATATGACAAATAAAATATATATGTTAAATATAGAAATTTAAAATACTAATTTAAATGGCCAAAATTTAGGAAAAATAATCCTAAGAATTAATTTTGAGATTTTTGGAGATTTTTAGAAATTTTTTCAGATTTTTTTTGGAATTAAACGGGGCTTGTACGAGATATTTACAAGAATAAGAAAAATAGACTTTTGGGAGGGCCTATTTGAAATATTAATTTTTGAGGGGTTAATGTGTTAACTAAAACCTAGGGTTAACACATTTTCCTCGTTAAGGGCCAACCCTTATTATTTTTGTTTCTGTAGTTCCTCGTCGCGATTTCATTCCCGAGCGTTTTCCTTCTTCCTTCGCGACTTCTCATTCTCACCGCGACTATTCCTTTCCCTTTTGTGATTTTTTTTTCTCGCGATCTCTTCTCCACGCGCCCGACCTTCTCTCTTTTCTCCTCGCGACTCTTCCCCACGTCGTCTGGGTTCCTCAACCGACTCTTCCCTTCTCCTTCTCGTTCCTTCCTCCTCGCGGCAAGCGGTGACAACTCGCCTAACGGGGCCATGGACGTGCCGGAGGTGAAGGGTCGCACAACTGGGAGTCGGTGTCGGCAGCGCTTCGACTGAGGTCGTTCTCCACGATCTTCGCTGGAGCTATACTTTCTGCATGTGGGATTAGGGCAGTCGGGTGGAGACTGTCGCCGGTGTGGGAGCTGCTCTTCGGGCCGAACGTCGCCGGAGTTAGGTGAGTTGGTGCTTCTCTTCTTCGACCTTGGACGAGATTTCGGTGTTACGATGGTTTTCTTTCACTGAAATCCCTCTATGATTTGGGCAGTTGACCTTGAGTCGATGAACAGGGGATTACTGTGGAGGTTAGGGCAGTAGAGTTGGCGTTGGGTTTTTGTTTCGGCAAACCATACAGATTAGGGGAAGCTACCGTCGGTGGAGTCCCAAGGGCATGTTAGTGATATATGAGAGATGTCCTAAGGTAATCGCCTTATGTTTGAACCATTTATATGATAAATGAAGATTCACTATTTGAGTATACATGTTTTCATGTATTTGATTAAATCTTAAACTCATTTACTGAATGTCCACGATACGATTCACAATATGAGAGAATTTGTGATTGGATCACAACTAGTGAGTATCTCTATATGTGTAATTGTGATGTATCGGAATTATCCCTAGTCGATGAATTGATGGATTTGGACACCATTGATTCTGTCGAGACTAGCACGAGGTATACTCTTTGGTGTATCCAAGCAGCTGATTCTCACTAGCTGGAGACATTGTGATGTTCGGAGTTAATCGTGGATGCTAGTTATGGTAACTAGTTTAGTGGAGTGACCAGCCGTAAGACTTCATATGGTTCTCTGCATATATAGATATGTCAATGAAGTTCTTACTGTAGCTTAAGTGCGATGTTCCTTTGACTTGCGGTATTCAAGTCATCTTGATCATGAAGACTTATGCTTTGACATCTTAAGCAAGCATCTCTGAGGAGATGTAGACCCGGGATGATTGGGTATAAGTTGAAATGATCGAAGGTGTTTGAATAGCCTATAAAGGATTCACCACTCCTTGCGAGGAGATGTATACCCATAGCCTCTCGTCGGATTGTTACTAAAGTCTTTGGCCAAAGCATTACATGTTTAGAGTAAGGTACTCTTCGATACATGTGTAGTAACTAGAATCCGTAGGACGAGGAAATGATACTTGGGCTAGGTGTGACGTAGGCTAGGTGTGACGTAGTCAGCCTAGTGGGGACTGACACTATAGACCATGTCCTGAACCAAGTGGGTATAAGATGAGTGAAGGGAATGGGGCACGATTCATTCGAGCTGCTGAAGGGTTTCAGAAATAGTTCTGGATCAACCGTTGATCTTTTCGGTTAATTGAGGATCATGATGTACTACTAGGTGCCACTCATGATCGTTCTATAATTAATGGTTAATTATAGACGGTCAATATAAACCGAGAACCTATTTGGTCACACGCACAATGAGCGTAATCCGAAGGATTTAAAACGAGCTTGAGAATGAGATTCTCAGACCGAGAGAAACTAGGTTTGGTTGGACCAAACAAGAAGCGAGCATGAAATCGTTTCAGTCGCAATGGAAGCGTGGATGGGTCGTGTCTTATGAAGACATGATGGACGAACCAAAATGGTTTGGTTCTAATCCAACGGAGGAGAATAAACCAAAGGGGTTTGGTTTGTTTTAAACGAATAAACCAAAGTTGGTTCGGTTCATTTTAACTTAAAATAAACCATCATGGTTTGATTTATTTTAACTTAAATTAATGGAGCGGGTTAACGGGCCTTATGGTTATGATCCGATAACCATTAAGAGAATTTGTTCTCTATAAAAGAGGGCTTAAGGGTTTGTTAAGCCCTAATCCAAATTCCCTTAACCTAATTGTTGTCGCCCCCTTCCTCTCCTTGGAGAAGTCGGTGCCAACAGCCCATTGCCGCCGTCCATCCCTTGTGCCACCGTCAAAATTGTTGCCGACGTCCAAGCTTCGGCCGGGGATCCTCCGGCGACCCTCCGGTGATCTCCTTTGGGTTCGGTAATAAGGTGAGCTTTCACCTTTCTTTTGGCCAGCCCCTATTCCTCCACCAAAGTTGTCCAGTTTTCTGGACAGCTTGTTTCCTTCTTGTCGGAGTATCGTTCGGACGACGTTTGGAGCTCCGACAGCGCCTTACTTACCGGGGATTCGATCCCCGATAATCCTCATAGGTGGAGGACAAAGGATTCGTCAAACGGTTGACGAATACCTCTCAGGAGAAGCGAGTTTTTGAGGACTCGTTTTGGATCCGAATTTTGATTCGGATCGTGATCTTCTCTCAATCAGGTCATCTTCAACACGAGGCTAGTAATGTTGGGATTTTCCGAGCCGCAAAAACCGCTTTTTGCGTTGCGGAAACCTCGGAAGCCCCGGCCACGGATCCGTGCGAAGTATAAAAATATAATTACATGTATGTGCTTACAAAAATCCTAGATCTACCTTAGATCTAAGAGGTTAGAACGTTACCCTCGTAGCGACGCCCTTCGCTTATCCCGCTCGTCCAAAAGTCCGCCGGAACTCGAGAGTGTCAAGTGCACACTCCTCTATGGTATCCACACAAGCAATAGGTGGAGAAAACTCAACCTTGAGTGTGCTAGCACTCCTTGGTTGGTTCGGCCAAAGAGAGGGATGGGAGAGGGAGAGTTTGAGAGAAAAAGTTCCAAGGTTGAAGATGAAGTAATTGGGAGTAACTCTACAAAATGAATTGATCCACATAACCCCTAATGGTGTTGGTCGGCCACATTATGGCTTGGGAAGTTACATGCATGCATGTAACTCCCATGCCTCTTGGTCTCCCTCATGATGTGGCACCAATTGACCAAGTCAATGATGATGTGGAGCACCATCATTGGCCGGCCATGCCATGTCATCATCATGACATGGCATTTGGTCAAGTCAAACTTGACCTTTCATCTTCCCTCTCGAGTCAAGTCAAACTTGACCTCTAATCTCCCATGGTTGATCAAATCTAACCACTTGACTCAAGTCAATTTAATTTAATGAATCTCTATTCATTAATTTAAATTGATTTGATGAATCAAATCTCAATTAGACTCATTCAACACTTGAATCAACTTGAGTCTAACTCAATTAGTCTAATTTGGATTACTCTTAATCCAATTTGGTTCATCCAATGAACCTAATCCTCATGGTTCATCATATGAACCTAATCTCCATCTAATTGCTCTTATGTGTGTGACCCTATAGGTTCTTGTAACGTTGGCAATGTCCCTAAACCGATTTAGGAACATAAGCAATGAGCGGTATCTAGCAACACATCATTGCTACCCAAGTTACAAGAATGTTGAGCTCCAACATCACCTTTGGGACTACTAATTGTGACTCTCACAATATGTGACAATGTCCCTCTATCCTTGACATCTAGATTGACCAATCGAGGCATAGACCGTGTCATCCTCGGTACAATCTAAATCTTGAACCCCAAGTAGACTCACTCTAATCAAATGAGCTCAATATCTCATATTGACTCATTTGGGCATGGCCATGCACTTCGTGGTCTCACTCTATCAAGAATATCGATGTCACCCCGCCATATAGGAGGGATAGATCCCATCTACATCACTCACATCCTCCGCATAATTCGTTACATACCCAAGAATCGCTTTATAGTCCACCCATTTACGGGTGACGCTGACGTTTGCCAAAGTATGCAACTCCTTATGTAGGGAACCATGGTGACTTGTGTCTAAGGACTAATAGTCATACTAATAGCCACATGAGAAAGTATATGACACTCATATAACGATCCATGATACTTTCTCATGGCGGGTCATTCAGTATACATTCTCCAATGCATACCCATGTGTCAACTTGATATCTCATATCCATGACTTGTGAGATCAAGTCATCATGTTGACCTACATGCTAGTCTTTACACATTAACATTGTCCCTGAATGTTAATACTCGACTAGGAATGATTAAGAGTAGTGTTCTCTATATCATCTCATTATCGATTCAACCAATCGATTGATATAGATAAGAACCTACTACCCAAGGACATTATTATATTTAGTTATTTGGCACCAATACAAGTAAATATAATAACCATGCCTTTATAAATAGGAATATGATACAATAAAGTCCATACAACAATCATCATATGATTGGCTCTAGGGCTTTCACTAACAATCTCCCACTAGCACTAGTGCCAATCATCGTAATATCTAATACCCAATGACCTAGTGTGACCATCATGCTTTTTCTGTGCCAAAGCCTTGGTCAAGGGATCTGCGATGTTAGCCTCTGTGGGTACTCTGCAAATCTTCACATCTCGTCTATCGATAATCTCTCTAATGAGATAGAAGCACCGATATATATTCGGCCTCTGTTGTAGAATCAGCAACTGTGTCCTGCTTGGAACTCTTCCAGCTCACAGCGCCACCATTCAAGCAAAACACGAACCCTGACTGCGATCTATAATCATCCCGTCGGTTTGAAGCCGCATCGCAGTAACCCTTTACACTAGCTCCTCATCGCCTTCCAAATATCAAGAAATATTCTTTAGTCCTTCTCAAGTACTTAAGAATATTCTCGATCGCTATCCATGACGCCACCGATCCGATCGGTATCTACTCGCCATGCTCAAAGCATACGAGACATCGTGACGATTTAGTACACAAAGATGGCGTACATGATAGATCCTATAGCAGATGCGTAAGGGATCTTATCCATGCGGTCTCTCTCCTCTCTAGAAGAGGGACTTTGAGTCTTCGAAAGACTCACACCATGTGACATCGGCAGAAGTCCTTTCTTGGAATTCTGCATGGCAAATCGAAGTAATACCGTGTCAATGTATGTACTCTGTCTTAGGCCAAACAATCTCTTAGATCTATCTCTATAGATCTTGATGCCTAGAATACAGGTTGCTTCACCTAAGTCCTTCATTGAGAAGCACGTCCCCAGCCAAGTCTTCACAGACTGTAGCGAAGGGATGTCATTCCCAATGAGTAGTATGTCATCCACATACAGTACAAGGAACACAACTGTGTTCCCATTAACCCTCTTGTAGACACAGGGTTCATCTTCATTCTTGATGAAACCAAACTGTTTGATCGCATCATCGAATCGAAGATTCCATCTCCGAGAAGCTTGCTTTAGCCCATAAATGGACCTTTGCAGCTTGCATACCTTCCCAGTATGCTGTGGATCTACAAAACCCTCAGGTTGTGTCATGTACACATCCTCGAGTAAGTTTCCATTCAGAAATGCGGTTTTGACATCCATCTGCCAGATCTCATAATCGTGGTATGCTGCAATAGCAAGCAAGATCCGAATGGACTTAAACATCGCCACTGGAGAAAAGGTTTCATCATAGTCAATACCATGAATTTGCTTGAAACATTTAGCCATCAATCGACCCTTATAGGTATGCGTAAGTCCATCCATGTCAGTCTTTCTCCTAAAGACCCACTTACACCCAATGGGTTTGACCCCTTCAGGTGGATCAACCAAAGTCCATACTTGGTTAGTGTACATGGATTCCATCTCGGATCTCATGGCGTCTAGCCATTTCTCAGAATCTGGGCTCATCACAGCTTCCTGATAGGAGGTAGGCTCATTCTTAATGAGCATAACGTCATCATGGTCAGACAAGAGAAATGAGTATCTCTCAGGCTGACGACGTACCCTATCAGACCTGCGAAGAGGTAGGTCTACTTGAACAGGTGGTTGTTCCACAACTCTTTGTGCAACAACCTCATCACCCACAACACTATGTGGTTCCTGTTCAACCTCCATCAAGGCCTCAGTGCTATGGTCCTTATCTTGAATTTCTTCAAGATCGAAGGTACTCCCACTAGTTTTTCTAGAAACAAAATCCCTTTCTAGAAAAACCCGGTCCTTTGCCACAAACACTTTGTGCCGTTGGGAATGTAGAAGTAATATCCCTTTGTATCCTTGGGATATCCAACAAAATAGCACCTATCGGATTTGGGTCCCAGTTTGTCTGAGACTTGACGTCGAACGTAAGCCTCACAACCCCAAATCCTCATAAAAGACATCTTGGGATTTTTCCCTGTCCATATCGTATATGGTGTCTTTACCACAACCTTGGATGGTACACGGTTAAGGGTAAAGGCTGCTGTGTCCAGAGCATATCCCCAAAAGGATATAGGAAGATCTGTGTGACTCATCATAGATCGTACCATATCTAATAGGTACGATTCCTCCTTTCTGGATACACCATTCCACCTGGTGTTCCAGAGGAGTGAGTTGGGATAGAATCCCACACTCACTAGATAGTCACGAAACTCATGGCTAAGGTATTCACCACCTCGATCCGATCAAGTATCTTAATACTTTGCCAAGGGTTTTGTACTTCATTCTTGAATTCTTTGAACTTTTCAAAGGATTGATTTATGTCATAAGATACACATAACCATATCTACTAAGTCATCGATAAATGTAATGAAGTACTGTAACCACCTCTAGCAAAGACATTGAAAAGACCACATACATCACTATGTATAAGTCCTAACAAATCGCTGCTCTTCGCTATGTCCACTAAAGGAGTCTTGGTCATCTTGCCTAAAAGGCAAGACTCGCATGTCTCATATGATTCAAAATCAAATGAGTCTAGCACCCATCCTTATGGAGCCGAGATGTTTACTCTCATTTATGTGACCTAAGCGACAATGCCAGAGATAGGTTTCGTTCAACTCATTTGACTTGAACCTCTTGGTACTTATGTTATAGATAGGCTCTCTAAGTCTAGAAAGTAGAGTCCGCTCATTAGAGGTGCACTACAATAGAACATATCATTTAAATAAACTGAACAACATTTGTTCTTTATTATAAATGAAAAACCTTTCTTGTCCAAACAAGAAATCAAATGATGTTCTTAGTTAAGGTGCACATAACAACATTCATCTAATTCTAGTACAAGCCCGAGGGCGTAGATAGATCATAAGTTCCTACAAAGAATAAAGAATAACCCTTGCTCCATTGCCTACTCAGAGGTCCACCTCGCCTTTGTCAATGCCTCCGCTATTTCTCACCGCACATTGGTACAAATGTGAGATGCACATCCCAGATCTAATACCCATGATGAAGAAATAGATAGATTGACTTCTATAACATTTATACCAAGTAGAAGTCTCACTCTTCTTCTTAAGATCTTCCGTATGCTCATAGCTACGCCCAGTTGTCCGCTTTCCTCGGGAAGCAAGCCCTTCCTTGGCTACCCTCCTTTGGGTTTAAGTTCTTTGCCTTTGCCCTTGGCTTGGGACTTTCCTTACCTTTAGGCTTGCCTCTTGCCTTCTTCTTCGCACCATCAAAATGGTGTCGATTTTCCCTTCTTAAGGTTAAGCTCATAGCTTCTCAACATGCGAGCATTTCAGTAATGGCTTATCAATTTCATTCATGTTATAATTCATGACAAATTGATTGAAGGCTTGGCAAAGATTGCAAGATTAGGTCAAGGCCGCCTCTGGCCAAGTGGGAATCCCACCTTTGTAGGTTTTCTACGCACTCCAATCATCTTGAGTACATATGTACCTACTGGAGTCCTTCTGCATTTTTGGACCCAAATAATGCCTTAGAGACTTCATATCTCTCATGCCTAGCTTGTCCTTGATATAGTTGACGAAGATGTCCAACCATATCATAAGCATTCATGAACTCATGTTGCTTCTGAAGCTCAGAGTTCATGGTCGTGAGCATTAGACATGACACATCTAATGCATCATCTTGATGCTTCAGAAGCATCTTTGTCACCGCGAGGCATGGCGGAGGTGCCTCCGAATGGGCCGCCCAGACGTACAACTTCC
This sequence comes from Wurfbainia villosa, assembly GCA_025175895.1. Taxonomy (NCBI): domain Eukaryota; kingdom Viridiplantae; phylum Streptophyta; class Magnoliopsida; order Zingiberales; family Zingiberaceae; genus Wurfbainia; species Wurfbainia villosa. The sequence continues at coordinate 25,884,478 of CM045992.1, read as the reverse complement.
TTTCTTGGGTGAGAATACAATTCGTGTTCTGCATCACCCAGGAAATTTGCTCCATTGAGCTTGTCCTTCTCAAGGACAGATCGTAGAGAGAGAGTGTTCGTGTTTGTTGACATAGTAATCTACAACATACAATGCAGAGGATTAATATTATATTCCTTTTATCATTTAATTAGGCCTTTAATCAAATGATGCTCCCACTGAATTATAGGAATTTTGTAGAATCGAGTTATTGATGTGGTCAAACCACATTTACTAGATTCATACAAACTAGCTATAATTCTTGCGGGACAAGATCCACATCATACTAAGCCTTGAGTTAGCTTTGGCTAAATCGCCCAAGACTTAGTACGATCGGTGGGTAACACATTACCGATTACATCTCTATGCAACTCTTGTTTATAGGATTAAGACCCACATTTACAAAAGACCTTGAGTTAGCTTTGGCTAAATCGCCCAAGATTTAGTGTAAATGCGATCTTAACCTATCTTTCCAACGATTGGAATATGCCTATAGTTCTACTCGATCCAATTGAGTTAACTAGTTTTGCTCAATCTAATTGAGCTTACTCTAACCCGAGTCGTGATAGGCGGGACCAAGATTGTCCCTCCGCACCCTACCAAGATAATATGTGTTGCTCTGCTTTGGCAGATTCAACAACGACAAATGATCGAGGTAGTGATGGGTATCAAGGCTCGGTAGGCATTTTCGAGTTGATTCGATTATGATCTAATCTAATCGTAATGTGTATCTTATACGAATTTAGGCCTTTATTATCCTATATTAGCATGCATCATATACATACATTAATTATTCTAGCATGCATCACATACATACAAGAAAATTAACCTAGCATGCATCATATACATACAAACATTTTTTCTACTAGCATGCATCACATACATACAAGCAAAATCAATTAAATATTTATATATATATATCAACATATATATATATATAATTAAATGTGATATAGTCATGACCCTACTACGATCTTCTCAAGCCAATGAGAAGATCGGACGGTCAACCTAAGGCTAGCGGCTTCTCCAAGCGCTTCCTTTGACCGCCATGTGTCGTCGTCACCCTTCTCGTAATCTCGTCTTCGAGTGGACTTTCCACCGCTCCATTTTGTACATTACAAATATGAAACTCGAGTTACATTCAGTGTAAAAACTAATTACAACTAGAATTACAAAATAAGAGGTACGACGCGCAGGTCGCAAACACTTTACAACACGCATAACCACAAAAACGGCACGCAGGCCGTATTATGAATTACAACACACTTATTCAATCAAATTGGGGTCATTGGGCCATGACAATCACAGAATTATACATAATTCTAAATTATGTATTTTTACAGAAATTTCTATAATTTTTCCTAATTTATTTCGAATTTATGAGTCAACTCTCCGTAACGGTCCCGCTAAGCGGTTTCCGGGCGCGATCGCGGGACATGGCCCCTTTCGGGGATAGGGGCAGCGCCCCTACTCGCAAAATAAACTTCGCGAGTGTCCCTACAATGATCTTACAGCGACTTAAGTCGCTATCCCAAAAACCTAAAGCGAGAACTCGCCGATTCGGAGAGTTTTTCTCGACGGTTGAAGCCTACGAGTGTCCCAACACTCGTTGCTTCGACTCTACGAGAAAAATACCCAAAAATTCTATAAAATAAGAAAATTTACAGAAACATATAAATCTGTAATTTTTATATCTAATATAAAAACTACAAAAACGAAACACATACATGCTTCGCACGTGGCTCTGATACCACTGTTGGGATTTTTCGAGCCGCAAAAACCGCTTTTTGCGTTGCGGAAACCTCGGAAGCCCCGGCCACGGATCCGTGCGAAGTATAAAAATATAATTACATGTATGTGCTTACAAAAATCCTAGATCTACCTTAGATCTAAGAGGTTAGAACGTTACCCTCGTAGCGACGCCCTTCGCTTATCCCGCTCGTCCAAAAGTTCGCCGGAACTCGAGAGTGTCAAGTGCACACTCCTCTATGGTATCCACACAAGCAATAGGTGGAGAAAACTCAACCTTGAGTGTGCTAGCACTCCTTGGTTGGTTCGGCCAAAGAGAGGGATGGGAGAGGGAGAGCTTGAGAGAAAAAGTTTCAAGGTTGAAGATGAAGTAATTGGGAGTAACTCTACAAAATGAATTCATCCACATAACCCCTAATGGTGTTGGCCGGCCACATTATGGCTTGGGAAGTTACATGCATGCATGTAACTCCCATGCCTCTTGGTCTCCCTCATGATGTGGCACCAATTGACCAAGTCAATGATGATGTGGAGCACCATCATTGGCCGGCCATGCCATGTCATCATCATGACATGACATTTGGTCAAGTCAAACTTGACCTTTCATCTTCCCTCTCAAGTCAAGTCAAACTTGACCTCTAATCTCCCATGGTTGATCAAATCTAACCACTTGACTCAAGTCAATTTAATTTAATGAATCTCTATTCATTAATTTAAATTGATTTGATGAATCAAATCTCAATTAGACTCATTCAACACTTGAATCAACTTGAGTCTAACTCAATTAGTCTAATTTGGATTACTCTTAATCCAATTTGGTTCATCCAATGAACCTAATCCTCATGGTTCATCATATGAACCTAATCTCCATCTAATTGCTCTTATGTGTGTGACCCTATAGGTTCTTGTAACGTTGGCAATGTCCCTAAACCGATTTAGGAACATAAGCAATGAGCGGTATCTAGCAACACATCATTGCTACCCAAGTTACAAGAATGTTGAGCTCCAACATCACCTTTGTGACTACTAATTGTGACTCTCACAATATGTGACAATGTCCCTCTATCCTTGACATCTAGATTGACCAATCGAGGCATAGACCATGTCATCCTCGGTACAATCTAAATCTTGAACTCCAAGTAGACTCACTCTAATCAAATGAGCTCAATATCTCATATTGACTCATTTGGGCATGGCCATGCACTTCGTGGTCTCACTCTATCAAGAATATCGATGTCACCCCGTCATATAGGAGGATAGATCCCATCTACATCACTCACATCCTCCACATAATTTGTTACATACCCAAGAATCGCTTTATAGTCCACCCATTTACGGGTGACGCTTTGACGGCCAAAGTATGCAACTCCTTATGTAGGGAACCATGGTGACTTCAGGTCTAAGGACTAATAGTCATACTAATAGCCACATGAGAAAGTATATGACACTCATATAACGATCCATGATACTTTCTCATGGCGGGTCATTCAGTATACATTCTCCAATGCATACCCATGTGTCAACTTGATATCTCATATCCATGACTTGTGAGATCAAGTCATCATGTTGACCTACATGCTAGTCTTTACACATTAACATTGTCCCTGAATGTTAATACTCGACTAGGAATGATTAAGAGTAGTGTTCTCTATATCATCTCATTATCGATTCAACCAATCGATTGATATAGATAAGAACCTACTACCCAAGGACATTATTATATTTAGTTATTTGGCACCAATACAAGTAAATATAATAACCATGCCTTTATAAATAGGAATATGATACAATAAAGTCCATACAACAATCATCATATGATTGGCTCTAGGGCTTTCACTAACAAGTAACCCATACGAAGACGAGGCTCGTGACTTAGTGAAGTCATCCCGAAGATACTCGACATGGATACGGATAGAGACAATTCTAGCGAGAATCGTTCCGGTTGATGTCTTTCCCGCTACACGTGATACGTTAGGTATACGTAGTTTAAGTTTCCTTTTATTACAAAATTTGAATTTATGGTTATGTCTACACATGTTGTACTATGCATGCGTGTGATGTGTGTGTTGTAATAAATTAGATTTATTATTTTATTTCTTCCGCTGTGCACATGTTTACGAAACATGTTCGAACACACACTCGCCGCGGTGTCAGAAAACCAACAGGGCAGGTATAACTCGAATTACTCTTTTCCTACTATGGTTAAACCTGGTTGTCTACGGCTGGATTTGTGATATGTGGAGTCGGCTGTGTTGAATGGAGGGTGTAGGTGAGACTGTGAAGGGCTATGATGTGGCTGTGATTGGGTTTGATGTCGGTTGTACCAGCATAATTGGTAGGTTAAGTGAGCTGTGAATGGTTTAGATGTGTTTTGATCTGTAATGTAGCTATTTGGGTTTTGATCCGGCTTGTGGATGGTGGATTTGAGGGATTAAGTAGTTAAGGCGCCTATTTTGGGTTTCGTGGCGTGAATGTATTAAATATACAAGCTGAGGGTTCAGTAGGGGGTTTCTAAGTCGTATTCAATAAAAGGGATGCGAATATAGGAACTATATGGTAGTTAATTCGTAAGTAGTTGTATGCTTGCACTTAATTATAATTGATGATATTTGCAGGACGTGGAGACGAGATAGGTCCACGGTGTAGGAGATTTGAGACCGCTAGAGGGGGTGAATAGTAACGTGCTCGTACGTAGATGAAATTCGTTCGCGTTTGCTTGCTACAATTGTTGTTAGTACGCAGCGGAATAAACAATAATGAAAATACAACAAAAACACAAGCACAACACGAGATATAACGTGGTTAAGAACCGAATGGTTCCTACTCCATGGATTGGGTTCGTACGAACCCTAGCGATGCCACAAACACCACTAAGCACAATAAACTCCTTCTCGACAACACGTCGGAGGCAGAGAAATCTCTTACAATAGATTACAAAAGTAATACACGAAAATACAAGCAAAATACAAGAAAATGTAAAGAACACTTTACAAAACTAGGGTTTGAGCGCTTTACTTGTTGGTTGCTTGGATGAGGTTGAAGGGCCCTGAAATGCACCTGCAAATCGCCTTCAAATCGCCCCAAGAAAGCTCCCAAAGAACCAATGCCGAAATCCTCCACGAGCTCCCCTTTTTAACTTTGTCCGGTGGATTTTACTTTGGCGATCAAGCGCCATAAGTCCCGATCATTGCCAATCATGTGTGTGAGACAATGACTCAATCCACGTTGGACAAGTTCCAACGAGACTCTCACCAGTCGACTGCCAACATTGGCAGTCGATTGCCAGTGCCCGTAGCCGCGCCCGATGGCTCACGGAGCTGTTTCAATCTCACAACTCGCAGCGATCCCGGCGGTCCATCTTGCTCGAATGAGCGATCATTGCCAAGACAATTTCAGCCCTAAGTGGCAGTCGAGCTCTAGTCGACTCTCGGCAGTCGAACCGGTCATAATGTCAATCGACTGCCAACCTCAAGGATGAGGTTTTAACCCAAGTATGGTGTCCCCATACTTGCTAGACCACCCTTAGCCTAGACGTAAGCCTTCAAGCCTCCTCCATCAGCCTCACACCTCTCGAATCCCTCCAAGTCATCCATGACTTGTTAATCCATTGCGCTAGCCTTCAGGTGCTTCCATCAGCTATGTCATGCTAACGGTGTCTACACCGCCAAAGCACATTGGACTTACGCTGCCAAGACTCCGCTTGGACTTTACGCTGCCAGCCATTGGACTTATGCTGCCAAGACTCCACCCTTGGACTTTACGCCACCAATATCAAACCCCTTGGACTTCTCAAATGCCAAGACTCAAGCTTGGACTTTCCCTTGCCAACCCATGTTGGACTTTCCATGCCAAGACCCATGCTTGGACTTTCCCTTGCCAACCCATGTTGGACTTTCCATGCCAAGACTCATGCTTGAACTTCCCTTGTGCCAAGTACTCAAGACTTGGACTTTCCCAAATTGCCAAGTGTCCCACTTGGACTTTCCATGCCAAGTACCCATGACTTGGACTTTACCTTGCCAAGACCCATGCTTGGACTTTCCCATAATCACATGGTCAATCCTAATCAACCATCAAAGTCTCCCTCGAGTCAAACTCGAGTCTGGTCAATTATAACCTGGGTCGATTGAATAAACAATCTCCCCAAAACATTAACTGACATCAATGTCAAACATACTATGTCAAACCACTTTGTCAAACATCAAAACATCACTCGAGTCAAACTCGAGTCTGGTTAATCGTAACCTGGGCCGATTGCACCAACAATCTCCCCCATTTTGATGTTTGACAAAAACCAAACAAAACAAACCATTTAAGTTAGACCATCTAACTCAAAAACTCCTTACCAATTATCCCAAATTGGTAATTTAACCTTCTCCAAAATATTCTTCCCTAAATATTCTCCCCCTTTTTGACTAACATAAAAAAAAAGGTTATCTCTCTGAGGAGGTCAATGTCTCATATCCCAATGAGATCTTATAATCTCCCCCTTGATCTAAAAATACTTAGGATGCCTACCATCTTCCTAGTGATAAGTCTCATATCACTCAAGAGAGGCAATCCTATTCACTCTTCCAATTTCCAAATTGGGTATAAAAAACCCATCAATTTTCTCAATTGATGATACTCTCCCAATAACTTCTCCCCCTTCAAGAAGAGAAACACATCCATCATCCCAAGATGGATAACTCCCCCTAAAGGCTTGCTCCCCCTTGACCATTGCACCAACAATGACTTTGGGAAGTCCTTAAGCCAATAGGAACTCTAAACCATCAAAATTAAGGTTCTAAGTTCAAACATGAACTCTTCCACCCTTAAATTTGATACTTTGACTTAACACCTCTCCAAATCCATATCATATAAATTTTCACCCTTCATAATGCTTTCCAAAGCATATCCTAGAGTTAGGAGTGGTTAGGGACATTTAAATGGGCTAAATAACCTGTTTTTCAATACTTACAAATGATCTACTTACAGAATCAATGATCACACTACATCACGACCGCCATCGCGGCAATGATTGATAACTAAAATTCTCGAATTTCAACTATCAGAATCGAGTTTTGAAAAGTCATAAGTAATTCTACGTATATCAAAAAATCACGAAATTTGATACGTATATTACTTATAGTCAATACAATGGGTGAAAAATATTTGAAAATTATTTTACCCATTAAATATCGAAATTGATACAAAATCCAAAAGTGAAGAAAAACTTCAATGTTTTAGCTCACTTTGTATCAATCTCATCAATGGTGATTGCTATCAAAAGACAGGTTTCACCAAGGTTTTCTAAAATGATTTTAAAATATTTTCAAAACCTTATTTTGGATCATATTCCTTGGGCTCTATGTACATGACTTGTACACAAGCTTTTCCAATGATCCACAAATGAAATTAGATGAGTTATAGTCCATCTAGATGCAAAAACTATGCACCTTGAACTCAACTCATATCCTAGCATCTCACATGTATCTAGGGTGTATAAATACACATACATGTCAATGTGATGTGAGATGTGAGTTTTGTTCTCCCTAATCTAGGGTTTCATGCATTTTTCTAAGGCAACTCTACTTGATTCCCTTATAAATGAGACTCCAAGTCATGTCATTGTCCTTAAATCAATTTTCAATCAAATTAATGCATGAAATGATCATGGCATAATGATAGCAAAATAAAAACATGACCAATGATCATGATGTCATGACATATGATATAAAACTTAAACTCGTGACATTCAATCTTAATTTCTAAACATAATCATGACATATAAATGATAAAAATAGGCATGATGTCATGACATGGCATATGACAAACAAAACATGACATATAAAATATATAGGTATAATAATACCTAAAATTTAATATTAGTTACCATTTGAGATAATCAAGTATATTTTTCCCATTATTCCTATTAATCTCCCAAGTGTGCCAAAAACCTAAAATGTCACACTATGACCTCTAAACCTAAATTGTATCAATTCAATTGATTTTTCATAATCTTCAAGGTATATTGGCACATCCTAAAATCTTTTAAGATTAGAATCAAAATCTATTTCTAAGGCATCTATAACCTTGAAAATAATCCTAAAGTGTCACATTTGCCATGGTTGAGTTAACTACCCATCCAATTAAGGTTGACACACTCTAAACTTATCTAGCGTGAATCAATCACACTCTTAGGAACCCAAAACCTATTTGAGCTTCTAGGGTTAATTAGGTATTCCTTAGGGATAACCTCCCTAGATACCTACCTAATGACCCTTCTAGGCTTATTAGCCTTGGTCATTTGGGTCTTGTCATGGTTAACCTTAGGGATTGCCTCCCTAGTAACCTTTTTAGTGGTCACCCTAGGTTTCTTCGAAACCCTAGCCACTAGGCATCTACCTTGGTCAACCTTAGGAATGACTTCCCTATTGACCTTGGTCTTCCTAGACCTAGATTGTGTTCCATAATCTAATGGAACATTATGATAAGTCATCTTAGGCTTAGGTTTGTGACCCAAATCATTCTTGCCCTTGGTTGACTTTTGTTTCTTGAGTCCTAGATGTTGACTTTGAGATTTGGACCCTTGAAATTGATTTTGCATCTTATTGAGGGTCTTTTCTAATTTCTCAAGCCTTGATCTCAAGGCTTGGTTCTCTAATTCTAATTGCCCAATTTTAGATTTTTTATTTGGTCTTTGGGCATGGTTCTTTCTAGGAATATGCCTAGTCCATTTAGGATTAAGACCTAGGTGCTCTTGCACCTTTCTAATTGTCTCCCTAGGTAAAATTGATCTTGAGTTATTTGACCTAGGTTTGTCCTTAGATGAATTATTTTTAGGGACATTAGTCCCAAATTTTTCCTTATTTCCTAAGTGGACACTTTTAGCACCTAAACACAAATATTTATCTCTAGCATGCTTTTCATGATGAATTGCAAGAGAATTAAAATTCCTAACATGCTTTTGACTTTTAAATTTAGAAGGTGCATTATTAAAATGATATACCTTAGGGTTTGCCTTAGTGGCTCCCCCTACATGTGTCACTCCTTCTTGTCCCTTCTTCTTCCCCATTGGGCATTGACTCCGGTAATGCCCTTTTGAGTTGCACTTGAAGCATATGACATGCTCCTTGCTCTTTTGCATTGAGGGACCGACATCTTTGACCTTTGGCGCCGGAGGAGCTTTCCTAATCCGTTTTGGACACTTGCTTTTGTAGTGTCCGATTTTTCTACACTCAAAACATATTATATGCATTTTATTATTAACACATATGTTTGAGTTACTTAGGGTGGTTGTGGTGGTCGGAGTGGAATCTTGAGCTTGCTCTTCCTCTCTACCGGATGTAGATGATTCTTCTTGTTGCTCCGGTATTAAGGATGCCCTAATCTCCTCCCCCTCAATCCTAGAGGTGGAGGCTTCTTCCACTTCTACCTCCTCCTTGGAAGTTGATGGCCTCTCAACCTCCAATTCTTCACACTCTCCTCTTGACCCGGATGTTGACTCTTCTTCAACTTTCGAAACCTCACTTGCTTGTGAGGAAGAGCTTGCTTATTCGGCCTCTGCCGATTGAACCGATGAGCATTCTACATCTTCTTCTTCTTCTTGGACCGGTTGAGGGTTTTCATGATATTTTGCCAATTCATTCCAAAATTCCTTGGCATCCTTGTATTCACCTAGGCTACACAAGATATCATTAGGGATCAAATCACTCAAAAATTTGATTACCTTATTACTCCTCTCGAATTCTCGGAGTTGTTCTTCGGTCCACTTCTTCATTTTGAGAAACCCTCCTTTAGGCCCTCTTGGAAATTGGAACCCTTCCATCAAAACAGACCACTCTTCAAAGTCCCTCATCATTAAGAAGTCTTCGGTCTGTGTGCTCTATTGCCTAAATCCTTCTTGTCCATAGAAGGTGTAAGGGATCGGTGTGTTGATATCCCATCCTAGTTGCTCTTGAACTTTCATCTTCCCTCTAGCTTCTTTAGCACTCGGCGGTTAGTCCGTAGAAGAGCCTCGGGCTCTGATACCAATTGTAGGAGATTTGAGGCCGCTAGAGGGGGGTGAATAGCGATGTGCTCGTACGTAGATGGAATTCGTTCGCGTTTGCTTGCTACAATTCTTGTTAGTACGCAACAGAATAAACAATAATGAAAATACAATAAGAACACAAGCACAACACGAGATATAACGTGGTTCGGAACCCAACGGTTCCTACTCCACGGATTAGGTTCGTACGAACCCTAGCGATGCCACAAACACCACTAAGCACAATAAACTCCTTCTCGACAACACATCGGAGGCCGAGAAACCTTGTACAATAGATTACAAAAGTAAAACACGAAAATACAAGCAAGATACAAGGAAATGTAAAGAACACTTTACAAAACTAGGGTTTGAGCGCTTTGCTTGTTGGTTGCTTGGATGAGGTTGAAGGGCCCTGAAATGCACCTGCAAATCGCCTTCAAATCGTCCCAAGAAAGCTCCCAAAGAACCAATGCCGAAATCCTCCACGAGCTCCCCTTTTTAACCTACGTCGAGCTGGATTTCTGCCTTCCAGTCGACTGTCATAAGTCCCCAGTTGACTGCCAACACTGTAGCTGTGAGACAACGGCTTAATCCACGTTAGACAAGTTCCAACGGGACTCTCACCAGTCGACTACCAACATTGGCGATCGCCCGGCCGTAGGCCCGATCGGCTACGATTCTATGCTCGCAACTCAATGGCGGTTGAGTGCCATCCATGGCGATCGGCCCGGTGATCCCACTGCTCCAATGAGCAGTCGACTGCCAAGGCAATTTCAGCCCTAAGTGGCAGTCGAGCTCTAGTCGACTCTCGGCAGTCAAACTAGTCATAATGTTAGTCGACTGCCAACCTCAAGGATGAGGTTTTAACCCAAGTATAGTGTCCCCATACTTGCTAGACCACCCTTAGCCTAGACCTAAGCCTTTTAGCCTCCTCCATCAGCCTCACGCCTCTCGGATCCTTCCAAGTCATCCATGACTTGTTCATCCATCGCGCTAGCCTTCAGGTGCTTCCATCGGCTATGTCATGCTAACGGTGTCTACACCGCCAAGGCACATTGGACTTACGCTGCCAAGACTCCGCTTAGACTTTACGCCGCCAACCATTGGACTTATGCTGCTAAGACTCCACCCTTGGACTTTACGCCACCAATATCAAACCCCTTGGACTTCTTAAATGCCAAGACTCAAGCTTGGACTTTCCCTTGCCAACCCATGTTGGACTTTCCATGCCAAGACCCATGCTTGGACTTTTCCTTGCCAACCCATGTTGGACTTTCCATGCCAAGACCCATGCTTGGACTTCCCTTGTGCCAAGTACTCAAGACTTGGACTTTCCCAAATTGCCAAGTGTCCCACTTGGACTTTCCATACCAAGTACTCATGACTTGGACTTTACCTTGTCAAGACCCATGCTTGGACTTTCCCATAATCACATGGTCAACCCTAGTCAACCATCAAAGTCTCCCTCGAGTCAAACTCGAGTCTGGTCAGTTATAACCTAGGTCGATTGTATAAACAATCTCCCCAAAATATTAACTGACATCAATGTCAAACATCAATGTCAAACATGTCCTTGGCCATTGCACCAACAATGTCCTTGGAAAGTCCCTAAGCCAATAGGAACTCTAAACCATCAAAATTAAGGTTCTAAGTTCAAACATGAACTCTTCCACCCTTAAATTTGATACTTTGACCTAACACCTCTCCAAATCCATATCCAATGAATTTTCACCCTTCATAATGCTTCCCAAAACATATCCTAAAGTTAGGAAAGGTTAGGGACCTTTACCATGGTTGAAAAATGGGCTAAATAATCTTGTTAACCCGAAATTAGACTGACAATGACTCTATCGATGTCGAATCGCTCTTCATCGATCATTGTCATCTGGCGTGAATGATCGATAATCAAATTCTCGAATTTCAGCTATCAGAATCGAGTTTTGAAAAGTATAAGTAATTTTACGTATATCAAAAAATCACGAAATTTGATACGTATATTACTTATAGTCAATACAATGGGTGAAAAATATTTGAAAATTATTTTACCCATTAAATATCGAAATTGATACAAAGTCCAAAAGTAAAGAAAAACTTCAATGTTTTAGCTCACTTTGTATCAATCTCATCAATGGTGATTGCTATCAAAAGATATATTTCACCAAAGTTTTCTAAAATGATTTTAAAATATTTTCAAAACCTTATTTTGGATCATATTCCTTGGGCTCTATGTATATGACTTGTACACAAGCTTTCCCAATGATCCACAAATGAAATTAGATGAGTTATAGTCCATCTAGATGCAAAAACTATGCACCTTGAACTCAACTCATATTCTAGCATCTCACATGTATCTAGGGTGTATAAATACACATACATGTCAATGTGATGTGAGATGTGAGTTTTGTTCTCCCTAATCTAGGTTTCATGCATTTTTCTAAGGCAACTCTACTTGATTCCCTTATAAATGAGACTCCAAGTCATGTCATTGTCCTTAAATCAAATTTCAATCAAATTAATGCATGAAATGATCATGACATAATGATAGAAAAATAAAAACATGGCCAATGATCATGATGTCATGACATATGATATAAAACTTAAACTCATGACATTCAATCCTAATTCCTAAACATAATCATGACATATAAATGATAAAAATAGGTATGATGTCATGACATGACATATAGCAAGCAAAACATGACATATAAAATATATATGTATAATAATACCTAAAATTTAATATTAGTTACCATTTGAGATAATTAAGTATATTTTTCCCATTATTCCTATTAATCTCCCAAGTGTGTCAAAAACCCAAAATGTCACACTATGACCTCTAATTCTAAATTGTGCCAATTCAATTGATTTTTCATAATCTTTAAGGTATATTGACACATCCTAAAATCTTTTAGGATTAGAATCAAAATCTATTTCCAAGGCATCCATAACCTTGAAAATAATCCTAAAGTGTCACCTTTGCCATGATTGAGTTAACTACCCATCCAATCAAGGTTGGCACACTCTAAACCCATCTAGCGTGAATCAATCACGCTCTTAGGAACCCAAAACCTATTTGAGCTTCTAGGGTTAATTAGGTATTCCTTAGGGATAACCTCCCTAGATATCTTCCTAATGACCCTTCTAGGCTTATTAGTCTTGGTCATTTGGGTCTTGTCATGGTTAACCTTAGGGATTGCCTCCCTAGTAACCTTCTTAGTGGCCACCCTAGGTTTCTTCGAAACCCTAGCCACTAGGCATCTACCTTGGTCAACCTTAGGGATGACTTCCCTATTGACCTTGGTCTTCCTAGACCTAGATTGTGTTCCATAATCTAATGAAACATTATGATAAGTCATCTTAGGCTTAGGTTTGTGACCCAAATCATTCTTGCCCTTGGTTGATTTTTGTTTCTTGAGTCCTAGATGTTGACTTTGAGATTTGGACTCTTGACTTTGACCATTAGACCCTTGAAATTGATTTTGCATCTTATTGAGGGTCTTTTCTAATTTCTCAAGCCTTGATCTCAAGGTTTGGTTCTCTAATTCTAATTGCCTAATTTTAGAATTTTGATTTGGTCTTTGGGCATGGTTCTTTCTAGGCATATACCTAGTCCATTTAGGATTAAGACCTAGGTGCTCTTGCACCTTTCTAATTGTCTCCCTAGGTAAAATTGATCTTGAGTTATTTGACTTAGGTTTGTCCTTGGATGAATTATTTTTAGGGACATTAGTCCCAAATTTTTCTTTATTTCCTAAGTGGACATTTTTAGCACCTAAACACAAATATTTATCTCTAGCATGCTTTTCTTGATGAATTGCAAGAGAATTAAAATTCCTAAAATGCTTTTGACTTTTAAATTTAGAAGGTGCATTATTAAAATGATATACCTTAGGGTTTGCCTTAGTGGCTCCCCCAATATGTGTCACTCCTTCTTGTCCCTTCTTCTTCCCCATTGGGCATTGACTCCGGTAATGCCCTTTTGAGTTGCACTTGAAGCATATGACATACTCCTTGCTCTTTTACGTTGAGGGACCACTACAACAAAAATACTAAAAGACAACACCATAAAGACAACGATTTTAGGAGAAATTGTTGTGATTTTGACAAAAGACAATGATTTTATACTATCCGTTGTCGTTGACTATATTTTTTTTATCAACAACACATTTTATAACGGTTTTCTAGAACTGTTGTCTTTAAATTTTTTTTTTATCTTAACAACAGTTGGGACAACGGTGCAATCAACTGTTGTCAATGAGAATGTTTATTTTGATGATATATTTTTATAAAATTTTAACTATTTAAAATTTTAATTTTAATTTTTAAAAATTTTATGACAAATTTAAAGTTATATGGTTAATTGAGGATTAAATTTAGTTAATTAACATAAGATTATATGAGTATATATATGAACCCTATGTTCTATTTCCCTCATTCTCCCTCCCTCGTGCCCTGTCCCCTCTTCCGCCGCCGCTCTCCACTTCTTCTCTCAATCGCTCTCGTGCCCGCACCGATCAATCGCAGCTCTGCCACCACTTCAGCTAGTGCGCCGCAGGGAGGTCGGTTCTACTAGGGGAGGTCGGAGGCGGAAGGGATGAGAGAAGAACCGAAGGCCCCTCGCGATCTCATCTCCTCCGATCCACCTGTCTCCTCCGTCCAGCGCCTCCCATGATCCCCAGGTGATTCCGATCCCATCTTTTTCATGCTATCTCCGTCGTTTTAGATCACGAGGTGGCCTATCTGCTTCCTCCGAATTAACAAGTGGATTGATCTTTCTGTTGTCGGATCGACGCTTGGATTGGGATTGTACTCATGTAGATCTTTTGTCTTCAAAGTTTCACCTTGTTTCGGTCTCAAATTTTTTTCACTTTTTCCCGTAGAAATACAACTGAATTTGCAGAGAAAAATGGAGTTCTTTGTGAATGAAGTTGGATTTGCTTCGTCTCTGGTGGTGATGTGTCCAATAATATTGACATTTAGCTTGAAGAAAAAGTTGATTCCGAGATTTCAGGTTTTGACATGCTTGAAGTCCAGGGGATACTGCAAAACTGATGGCAAATCGTCAACATACTTGAGAATTTCATAGAAAAGATTCTTGAAGAAGTATATCCTCCCTTATAAGGACGAGTGTTCTGATCTGATTGAATTATATCCAAGCTTAAAAAACACAAACGCTTCTGGACTTCAATAAGGTAAGTCATTTTTTTCGTGCAAATTATCATTCGTGTCACTAATATCAAACTGCGTAGCTAACTTGCATGTCAATTTGCATGAAGTTAAGAGCCATCCACATGGTCATGTCCTTGATTTTGAATGACAATGGAGTTAATAGCTAGCAGATTCATTGCTTTTTGTTTATGTTAAATTACTGTATTAATGTTGACAACTCCTACAAGAATGGCATTCGTCCTTCCTGAAAATAGTTTATCATCGGCACATTCTTTTAAATGCTCATATCACTCAGTATTCAAGGCGATCAGTACAACTTGCTAAAAAATGGCACTGATTCTTTGCTCTTTAATTTACCATCCATAATTAACAGTTTAGATATGCATTATTTCATTATGCATTTGTTAATTAAGATGTGTCTTAATGCAGGATTCGATGTGGAGACAATTGAGTACAAGAACATTAGTTTCACTGTATGGAATGTTAGTGGTCAGGACAAGGTAACGTTCCACTAATGCTTTTTCAGGTGCTGATGAACCGGAGTTGAAGTCCCAATTGCGAACATAATGTGTTGCTGAGCAAGAGGGGCCTGAAACTTCAGCTGAAAGGCAAGGTAAATCTTGGCATGATGAATAACCGTTGAAGGATAGATTTTTGCAATTTTTCTGTTTTACTTAGTGATTAATATGATCAAATTTTCAGTATGTATATGGACTCGGTCATGATTTTTTCCTATAAAGGTGATGAATTGGTAGTTTTTTTGTCTTTTGAAATAAGTTTATTATTTTCTTCTTGTTTTATCAATTTCAGATATTAAATCTAACATCAACCTAGTCATTCATTTATATTTCCATGTGCCAATTATTTTTTATGTAACTTTTCCTTTGTATAGATATTTAGTTAGCTCAAAATCTACGTTAGTGAAGTTTGGGCCAACTAATTGACGTTTCATACATGTCCATATGTGATATGTAGTTATGCGACCATGTGTATGCATATGTGGTTGCATTAAGTCATTAAGCTTCTTCAACATAATGATTCATTAATTCTGTCGTACTTCCCTTTGTGCCTGCAATAGGTCCTTCAGTAAATAAATCTATTAGTTGTTCTTCCGTGCTCTTCTGTCTTTACATATTAAAATTCAACTTCTTTGTGTAACACTTTCCCTCTAATAAAGTGATAGCATATTTCTATATGCTTTGTTTTGCATGATAAAGTGGATTCTCTGTCAAATGTATTGCTGATTGATGAGTACAATAAAGTGGTATTGCATTATCTATACTTTAATGTATTTCCTTTAATAATTTTTTTAATGATATACTTTCTTGTGTTATTCCTGTTGAGAAAAGCTTTGTGAAAATCTCCGCATAACTACTATAATTTTTTTCATCATAGGTTCCCCTTCAACCAGATGGAGCTCAATGCAGTTATTTCATTTTGCGATATATGAGAGACATAATTGAAGACGTCGTATCCATTGACGAGGCTTCCCTACGGTAAATAGTAATATTAGACATAATTTTAAATTTTCTTATTGAAACATATTTGTAAAATGATTTGTATAATTAATTATCACATAGTACTCAAAGTGTTTGCATTTTCATTCATTTATTCAGATGCAGTTCGCAAAATCTGTGATAGTTGCAAAGGAAATTGATGAAGTACGTTCGGAGTGGGCTAAATGCATACAAGATCACATATTTGATGATTAGCAAATTTAAGTGTACATATCTCTTTTGGCTAGATGTGGTAATCTATAAGTATTTTGGTTATTATGCATAATACTTTTGGTGTAGTACTAAGCATATGATGTGTAGTTGTTTTGCTACAAGTACTTTTTTATATATGTTTTTAAGAGTATCATTTAAAATGGAATGATGTAAGCTTGTATTTTATATTGCTACAAGTGCGAGTGTATATGTGTTTTCTATAATTCTTTTTGATGTTGTATGATTTATATTAAAGACACAACATTATAAATCGACAACGGTTTATTATTTTCTAAAGTGACCATTGAGAAATGACAACAGTTAAAATAACAACGACAATACAAATGACATCGGTTGACAACCGTTGTCTATAACTCAAAAAATTATAATAAATCCATGCATTGAGAAAAATAAGACGGCCAAAGACAATGGTTATAATCCGTTGTAATTTTAGTTGAAAGACAACAGTGAAAAATCATTGTCTATGTTCCAAAAAAATCCGTGGTAAATCGACGCATTGAGAAAAGTGGGACAACGGTTAAAAATCATTGTCTTTTCCTTAAATCGACAACGGTTTTTCACCGTTGTCTTTGAGCGCCTCACTTTTCGCAACGAGTCGATTTACCATGGATTTTTTGGATCATAGACAACGGTTTTTCACCGTTGTCTATTCGAATTTTTGTTGTAGTGGATCGACATCTTTGACCTTTGGTGTCGGAGGAGCTTTCCTAATTCGTTTTGGACACTTGCTTTTGTAGTGCCCGGTTTCCCTACACTCAAAACATATTATATGCATTTTATTATTAACACATACGTTTGAGTTACCTAGGGTGGTTATGGTGGTCGGAGTGGATTCTTAAGCTTGCTCTTCCTCTCTATCGGATGTAGATGATTCTTCTTGTTGCTTCGGTATTGAGGATGCCCTAATCTCCTCCCCCTCAATCCTAGAGGTGGAGGCTTCTTCCACTTCTATCTCCTCCTTGGAAGTTGATGGTCTCTCAACTTCCAATTCTTCACACTCTCCTCTTGACCCGGATGTTGACTCTTCTTCAACTTCCGAATCCTCACTTGCTTGTGAGGAAGAGCTTGCTTCTTCAGCCTCTTCCGATTGAACCGATGAGCATTCTACATCTTCTTCTTCTTCTGGGATCGGTTGAGGGTTTTCATGATATTTTGTCAATTCATTCCAAAATTCCTTGGCATCCTTATATTTACCTAGGCTACACAAGATATCATTAGGGATCAAATCACTCAAAAATTTGATTACCTTATTACTCCTCTCAAATTCTCGGAGTTGTTCTTCGGTCCACTTCTTCATTTTGAGGAACCCTCCTTTAGGCCCTCTTGGAAATTGGAACCCTTCCATCAAAATGGACCACTCTTCAAAGTCCCTCATCATTAAGAAGTCTTCGGTTCGTGCGCTCCATTGCCTAAACCCTTCTTGTCCATAGAAGGTGTAAGGGATCGGTGTATTGATATCTTATCCTAGTTGCTCTTGAACTTCCATCTTCCCTCTAGCTTCTTTAGCTCTCGGCGGTTAGTCCGTAGAAGAGCCCCGGGCTCTGATACCAATTGTAGGAGATTTGAGGCCGCTAGAGGGGGAGGGTGAATAGCGACGTGCTCGTACGTAGATGGAATTCGTTCGTGTTTGTTTGCTACAATTCTTGTTAGTACGCAGCGGAATAAACAATAATGAAAATACAACAAGAACACAAGCACAACACGAGATATAATGTGGTTCGGAACCGAACGGTTCCTACTACACGGATTGGGTTCGTACGAACCCTAACGATGCTACAAACACCACTAAGCACAATAAACTCCTTCTCGACAACACGTCGGAGGCGGAGAAATCTCTTACAACAGATTAAAAAAGTAATACACAAAAATACAAGCAAAATATAAGGAAATGTAAAGAACACTTTACAAAATTTGGATTTGAGCACTTTGTTTGTTGGTTGTTTGGATGAGGTTGAAGGGCCCTGAAATGCACCTGCAAATCGCCTTCAAATCGCCCCAAGAAAGCTCCCAAAGAACCAATGTCGAAATCCTCCACGAGCTCCCCTTTTTAACCTGCATCGGGCTGAATTTCCGCCTGGCAGTCGACTGTCATAAGTCCCCAGTCGACTGCCAACACTGTAGTTGTGAGACAACGACTCAATCCACGTTGGACAAGTTCCAACGGGACTCTCACCAGTCGACTGCCAACATTGGCAGTCGATTGCCAGCGCCCGTAGCCGCCCGATCGGCTACGAGCGTCTAATCTTTCGCAACTCAACGGTAGTAGTCGCCAGCGGTAATTGCTCGATGAGCGATCGACTACCAAGGCAATTTCAACGCTAAGTGGCAGTCGAGCTCTAGTTGACTCTCGGCAGTCGAACTGGCCATAATGTCAGTTGACTGCCAACCTCAAGGATGAGATTTTAACCCAAGTATGGTGTCCCCATACTTGCTAGACCACCCTTAGCCTAGACTTAAGCCTTCTAACCTCCTCCATCAGCCTCACGCCTCTCGGATCCCTCCAAGTCATCCATGACTTGTTCATCCATCGCGCTAGCCTTCAGGTGCTTCCATCGGCTATGTCATGCTAATGGTGTCTACACCACCAAGGCACATTGGACTTACGCCGCCAAGACTCCGCTTGGACTTTACGCCGTCAACCATTGGACTTATGCTGCCAAGACTCCACCCTTGGACTTTACGCCGCCAATATCAAACCCCTTGGACTTCTCAAATGTCAAGACTCAAGCTTGGACTTTCCCTTGCCAACCCATGTTGGACTTTCCATGCCAAGACCCATGCTTGGACTTTCCCTTGCCAACCCATGTTGGACTTTCCATGCCAAGAACCATGCTTGGACTTCCCTTGTGCCAAGTACTCAAGACTTGGACTTTCCCAAATTGCCAAGTGTCCCACTTGGACTTTCCATGCCAAGTACCCATGACTTGGACTTTACCTTCCTAAGACCCATGCTTGGACTTTCCCATAATCACATGGTCAACCCTAGTCAACCATCAAAGTCTCCCTCGAGTTAAACTCGAGTCTGGTCAATTATAACCTGGGTCGATTGTATAAACAATCTCTCAAAACATTAACCAACATCAATGTCAAACATACTATGTCAAACCACTTTGTCAAACATCAAAACATCACTCGAGTCAAACTCGAATCTGGTCAATCGTGACCTGGGCCGATTGCACCAACACACGAGCGTAAAGACAGTTGATATTCTTCATAACAGGCGGGTATCTTTGACTTATCTTCTTTTAGATATAGTCATATTGTTGTGCGTTGTTTATTATAACTAGTAATAATTTTCTATGCTTTTAACTGCCCTGGTATGTCACTACTTAGTACTTGTGTAACTTTTTCATATGCTTATTATATTATGCTCTATCACTTTGATACTTGTTATTTGTTTATTTAATACTAGAGTAGTGATATACCTTACATACTGGGCATTGAATGAATAATGGATATAACTTGCATGTGTACATAAACTTATGTACTTAGGTTATTTGATATGAGCTTCTATTGGCATGTACCATAGGTAGTCATGAATTGATAGGTGTATCGTGCATTAGTGACATGCATCATCTTGCATTATTGCATGACTGACGATCATCGACTTCTCGGTAGGAGGTGATATTACTTAGTAGTTGAGTCCATCGTCAATTACATTATCTACACACACAATCACTCATGGGTTAGTGGTATTTTAGGTATGTGTATAGTTGCTCTGTTAGAGATCCACGGTGGTCGCTCAGGTGATTAGTATTGCAACGTGGTAACAGACAGGGATCCCTCCTTTGTCGTGAGACGAGGTGATGTCCCCCATATATATACATGGGGTAGGAGAGTGATACTCCGTCAGCATCCTGTCCACTCGGCCACATAGATGTGGTGACGGCAGAGTGTACAGTTGTCACAACCCTACCCACTCGGTCGACACACATGATATGTCGGTGGCTTGACTGGCGTCAGAGGTGACACAGGTGATTGCATCATGTGCATACGTTTTTACTATATGCATTGATTGTTGCATTTTTGGTGGTTGCATATGATTGTCATGTACATACAGGAGGTATTACATTTGTTTATTTTGGTGATTCTACATTTATTTATGTGGATGTATTTTATGACAGCTTAGGTGATTCTAGTATGTACAGTTTCAGGTATGTATTTCTGTTGAGAAACTGTATCATCATGATTATTATTGCTATTTATAGTTTACTATGCATGACTATTAGATATCTGCTGAGTTTTACTCACTCCGTTGATATCTCTTTATTTCAAGATGAAGTCTTCCGAAGGGTCTAGTTGCCAGTCCCCTGATCTGATGACGTTATTTGGTTTTCAGGCTTCTGCATCTTTATTTCTAGTATTCTATGTTTCAAACTTGTAATACTTTAGACTCTTTGTCATTTTGGTGGTACTTGTTTAAGTCTTTGTGGACTTTTGTTTCGATTTATTTTAGTTATATGTGTGGTTGTGTATTCCTATTCAGACGAAAGAAGGGGTAAGTCTAGAGGTTTTAGACCTTTTATTTACTTTGGTTGTTGGCCTGAGGCCCATATACTATTTGCATTGTATTTTTATGTTCCGACCATGTTGGCCGATGTATATGTAGGGATGTATACTGAAAAGTCTATCTTTTGTATGAACATCTTTATTTTGAAATAAGAATCACATGATCATTGTTTGCATTTTTATGGTTATGCAATATTGTCTAATACATTACATTGTAGATAACATGGTGTGTGGTGTCACACGGGAGATCATGTTATCGGCTCCTTATAATATATAAGTAAAGACTCACAACCGAGATGACTTTGGACAAACCATCAGAATGGTTGTAGTGTGATTTGGTATTAGTTTGTCTTGACCATAGAATCACACTAGTGCACTTTGTGTGTATTGAGCAGGACCGACTTAGAGGTGATTTGATTTATTGTTGACTACATAATCGAATCGGACCTCAGATGTTAATACATGCTCTTAATCCCGATATAATAACGGACACATATACTTAGTATTCATCTCTTTGATTTACCAATGGACGAGATTTATAGATTAAATCGATAGACTCAGTAAGTTGGGAGATAATATTATTTATATGGTGTGCCGTTGATTATAGGAGGAAACTGTGTCCTATATATTAGGATGATGATGTCCCCTTGAGGAGCTCATAAGGTTCATCATGTAAACCCTGCAGGTGGACTTGGTCCGACATGATGAAAATGTTGAGTGGTACTACTCATGGAGTTAGATGTTGATTAATTAATGGTCAGTAAATTAATTAATCGACAGACATTCGAGATCTTAAACACGAGGAGAAAATGTACAAATAATATATGGAGCCCATATTATCTTATGGGAGTTGGTGAGGTAGATCAATGATAATCCTTTAGTGGATTGGATTATCATTAGTGGATCGGACTTTATGTGTGCTTGATCCATGGGTGGCCAAGATCCAACTCCTCCTCATGGTCCCTATTGTAGCCTATTAACACCTCATGAAGCTTAGATCCAATGGATGAAAACAAAACTCTAGATCCAAAGGTAGAGATTAAATCTCTAGATCCGACAGTTGAGATTAAATCTCTAGATCCGACGGTTGAGATTAAATCCTTAGAACCAATGGTGGAGATTAAATCAAGTCTTAAGCCTAACTCTATAAATATGGGCTTGAGGGTGGGCAGCAAGAATAGAATTAGAGAAAAGGGGGCTAGGGTTTTGGGCGGCAAGAGCAAGGGAGGCTTAGGGTTTTGGGTGGCCACAATTAAGGAAAGATGTTTTTTTTCTTCTTCTTCCTTAGGTGGTCGGCACCCTTCCTTCTTCTTCTCTCCTTGGTTTGGCCGGCGCCCAACCTTCTCCCCTTCATCTATGGCTTATGATGGATGACATTAGGGTTGCTTCCCTTAGGCGGCAAGAATTCCTAGTTGGGGTAGGATTAGGAGTGGGCGGCTAGGGTTAGGGTTTGGGTGTTGGTTGTGGGCGGCAACATGAGGAGAAAGGCTTTTCTTCTTCTTTCATGGTTTGGCCGACAACCTTCCTTCTTCCCTCTACCTTAGTTGGAGCTCAACCTATTCCTCTTCCCTTCATCCTTGGCCGGAAATTAGGAGAACTAGGTTTAGGGTTTGGGCGACAACAAGGAGAAGGATTGCTTTCCTTTCTCTTCTCCAAGTGTTGGCCAGCGCCCATGCCCTCATTGATTCTCCTTTGGCCGGTTCCCATACTCCATGTTCTCTTCCTTGGCCAGCGGCAACATCGAGTTTGTTGACTTGGTGGCCGGTTCTAGATAGGAAGAAGAGTTTTGTTTTATGATCTTCCTTTGTTCGGAGTGAACAAGGAAGGAAGATTGACGATCTAGGAGCTTCGACTTTTGGAAGATCGTCGCCCACACGACGTCCAAAAAGAGGAAGGACATACAATAAAAGATCAAGAGGTATAACAAGAGGTATAATCTTGTTTATTTTGATTAGTGTTCTTTTGTATTATGTTTATAATTGCTTTTCAATTATATGCATGTTTTGTGTGGATGTTTACTTTATGTATGTGGCTAATATAACTTGGACCCCGAACATAAACACAAAAATCGACGATCCGGACATCGTCTATTCCGCGGCTACTCGTAGAATAGAGGTTGGTCTCTTGAACAACAAGTTTGTTCAAGAAACCTCTCTAAACGAATAGCACGGCGATGACTTGATTGTTTGGGCAATCCCTTTTGTCTAGGATTAAATTTTTTAATCCGGGGACATCGATGGGATCGCCATGAGCAAACAACCGAGGTGAAGTGGGAAGCGAAGTTTCCCCTCACGGACTCGATAAGCAAAACCCTTCAGTATAGTGGGTTGTGTGGGCCTTGTATACAGATTTCAATTGTCCGCAGTACAGGGGAGGTGCTGTTTGATTTTCGTCGAACAAGTACCCCTCTCAGGGCGTGACAGTATAGGTATAATAATACCTAAATTTTAATATTAGTTGTCATTTGTTATAATTAATCTCATTTTGTCATATTATCAATTATTTTCAAAGTGTGCAAAAAATCCAAAATGACACACTAAGACCTCTAAACCTAAATTGTGCCAATTTGATTGTTTTTTCAAACTTCTTAAATAATATTGACACATCCTAAAAACCTTTAGGATTTAAGATCAAAACACATTCCCAAGGTAACCATAACTTTGAAAATGACCTAAAGTGTCACCTTTACCATAGTTAGGTTAACTACCCATCCATGTAAAGTTGGCACAATCTAACCCATTTAGCGTGAATCGATCACGCTCCTAGGAACCCAAAACCTATTTGAGCTCCTTGGATTAATTAGGTATTCCTTAGGGATGATCTCCCTAGATACCCTCCTAATGACCCTCCTAGGCTTAGTAGCCTTGGTCATTGTGGTCTTGCCTAGGTTAACTCTAGGGGTAACTCTCCTTGTAACCTTCTTAGTGGCTTCCCTAGGTTTCTTCGAAATCCTAGCCACTAGGCGCACACCTTGGTCAACTATAGGGATGACTTCCCTATTGACCTTGGTCTTCCTAGACCTAACTTGAGTTCCATAATCAAATGGAACATTGTAGTAGGTCTTTTTGGGCTTAGGTTTGCCCTTGGATGGTCCTTGCTTCCTAAGACCTAGACTTTGACTCTTAGACCTAGAGTTTTGATCATTTGACCCTATAATTTGGTTTTGCATAATCCTAAGGGTCTTCTCTAATTTTTTAAGTTTTGATCTCAAGACTTGATTTTCCAATTCTAGTTGTCCAATTTTTGATTTTGCATCTATTCTTTGGATATTATTTTTCCTAGGCATATGCCTAGTCCATTTAGGTTTAAAACCTAGGTGGTCCTCAATTTTCTTAATGCTTGCCCTAGGTAAGGTTTTTCTAGAGGCATTAATCCTAAATTTCTCCTTAGTTTCAAAGTGAACATTCTTAGCTCCTAGGCAAAAATATTTGTTATTCCTAGCATGCTTTTCATGATAAATAGCAACATCGCTAACATTGTTTCTAGCATGCTTTTGATGAGTAATAGCAAGTGAATTGAAATTCCTAGCATGCTTTTACCTAATAACTAAAGAAGGAGCATTATTTAATTTTACCTTAGGGATTGCTTTAGAAGCTCCCCCTATATGTGATGCTCTCTCTTGAGTCTTCTTGCTCCCCCTAGGGCATTAACTCCTATAGTGTCCTCTTTTGATGGCATTTGAAGCACACCACGTGCTCCTTGCTCTTCTTGGTGGGGACTTCGGTTTCATTTGACTTTTCTTCACTTTTAGGCACCGATGGAGTCTTCTTTACTCTTTTCGAACATTTACTCTTGTAATATCCTACTTCCCTATGCTCAAAGCATATAATGTGATTTTTAATATTGACCAAAATGCTTGAGTTACCTAGGGCGGTGGTAGGTGCCGAAGATTGAGCTTCTTCATCTTGACCGGATGTGGAAGGCTCTTCTTGATGCTCCGGAGTGGAAGGTCTAATCTCCTCCCATTCAATCTTAGAGGTGGAGTCTTCTCCTACTTCTTCTTTCTCCTCTTCCATCGATCCGGAAGTTAACTCCTCTTCAACTTTCGAATCCTCACTTTCTTGTGAGGATGATGTGCTTGCTTCCTCGGTCTCCTCCGATTGAGCTGATGAGCACTCTTCTTTTTTCTCTTCTTCTTGAACCGGTGATGGGTTTTCATAATGTTTCACCAATTTGCTCCATAGCTCCTTGGTGTCTTTACAATCCCCTATCTTGATCAAAATGTCATTAGGGATTACATTAAGCAAAATACCCATTACCTTCTTATTGATGTTATAATATCGGAGTTGGTCTTGACTCCAATCATTCTTCTTGATTTTTCTTCCTTCTTCGTCTTTTAGAGTGTCGAAACCTACTAAGACACTAATCCAATTATCAAAGTCACACATTAGAAAATGCATCATTCTACCTTTCCAATATGCGAAATCTTCGCGATCGAAGGAAGGTGGAATGTTGACGTCGTCACCCTATCTTTCTTCGAAGTTCATCTTCTTCCCTCTAGCTTGCTCCCTCGGATGTAAAGCCGTTGAAGAGCGACCCACTCTGATACCAATTTTTAGGAACATTGTGACCACTAGAGGGGAGATGAATAGCGTCGGTGTCGTTTGATGGAATTTGATCGCGTTAGTCTCTACAACACTTGTTAACGCAGCGGAATATATAATAACAAAAATAAATACAAAACAAGCATAAGAGACAACACGATATAACGTGGTTCGGAACCGAATGGTTCCTACTCCACGGATTGGGCTCTAAAAGCCCTAGCAATGCAAACACACACTACTAATCACAAATACTCCTTCTCGGAACAATCCGGAGGTGGAGAAATCTCATACAATAATTCTTACAATAATAAGAATGAAATACAATCAAGATACAATAATGAATTGCAATACAAGTAAAGAAAACACTTTACAAGAGCTTTTGAATTGCTTGATTTATGGTTGGTTGAACCGTGGTTGAAGACCCTGATTTGCACTAGTAAATTGCCTCAAGAACGTCCAAAAAATCGATTGTCAAATCCTTCTCCACGAGCTCCATTTAAAGTTGCTGTCTATGCTAGATTTTGCCTATCAGTCGACTGCTCGGGACCATCAGTCGACTGATGCCACTGTTGTCATGAGACAACGGCTAGATCCACGCTAGAAAAATCTAACGGATACACAATCAATCAATTGATTATACCCATCAGTCGACTAATGGCTCAATCAGTCGAGTGGTCAGGCCGATCACTCGACTGGAGAACATTCTGCGCTTTCGAATCCCGCCATCACCCACTAATCACCTTGATCGATCCGATCGGGCCGAATGACCGCCCACCTCTAGCGAATGATCGCCGGGCACTTCCCACAGTCATACCCTAGTTGACTCTTACCAGTCGACTGTCCCATGGTCCCAGTCAACTGATACACCTCAAACATGAGGTTTTAGCCCAAGTATGGTGCCTCCATACTTACTAGACCACCAGTAGCCTAGACATCCTTCTAGCCACCTCCGTTAGCCTCGCATCTATCGGATCCCTCCAAGTCATCCATAACTTGTTCATCCATATGCTAGCCTTTAGGTGCTTCCATCGGCTATTGTCATGCTAACGGTGTCTACACCGCCAAGGCACATTGGACTTACGCTGCCAAGACTCCCGCTTGGACTTTATGCCGTCAACCATTGGACTTATGCTACCAAGACTCCACCCTTGGACTTTACACCACCAATATTCCCCTTGGACTTTCCAAATGTCAAGTACCCATGACTTAGACTTTCACTGCCAAGACTACACCCTTGGACTTACGTGGCTAAGACTGCACCCTTGGACTTTCCAAATGCCAAGACTCAAACTTGGACTTTCCCTTGCCAACCCATGTTAGACTTTCCATGCCAAGTATACAAGACTTGGACTTTCCCATGAGAATGATCAAACCATCGTCAAACATCAAATGTGACCTGGGTCGATTATACCAACAATCTCCCCAACACATGTCAGACATCAATGCTAAACATCAAAATACTACTCAAGTCAAACTCGAGTCTGGTCAATCGTGACCTGGGCCGATTGTACCAACATTCCCTTGCTAACCCATGTTGGACTTTCTATTTGCCAAAACTCAAGCTTAGACTTTCCCTTGTCAAGACCCATGCTTGGACTTTCCATGCTAACCCATGTTGGACTTTCCAATTGACAAAACTCAAGTTTGGACTTTCCCTTGCTAAGACCCATGCTTAGACTTTCCATGCCAAGTACCCAAGACTTGGACTTTCCCTTGCCAAGACCCATGTTTGAACTTTTCATGTCAGCCCATGTTGGACTTTTCAATTGCCAAGACTCAAGCTTGGACTTTCCCTTGCCAAGACTCATGCTTGGACTTTCAATGTCAAGTACCGAAAACTTGGACTTTCCATACCAAGTATACAAGACTTGGACTTTCCATTGCCAAGTCTCCCACTTGGACTTCTCCATTATGGTCAACCCCAAGTCAACCATCTAATCAACCCATTATCAAACAATGGTCAACTCTTTGTCAAACATCAATGCCAAACATTAAAATACTGACATCAAACCACTACTCGAGTCAAACTAGAGTCTGGTCAATCGTGACCTAGGCCGATTGCACCAACAATCACCCCTTTTTTGATGTTTGAAAAAAAAATCAACATCTTTGAGTTAGAACACTAACTCAATCTAATTCTCTCAATTTTTCAAATTGGGAATTCCATTTTCTCTCACATCAATTCTCTCCCTTTTTGACATACATCAAAAAGGTACTCTCCCCAAGTGTGTCAATGTCTCATATCCCAATAAGATCTTACAATCTCCCCCTTGGTCCAAAAACATCTAGGATGTCTTCACTCTTCCTAGTGATAAGTCCTATATCACTGAAGAGAGACAATCCTAAAAACTCTTCAACTCTCCAAATTCTCCCCCTCATGAGGAAGAACACATTCATCATCCCATGATGAATAACCTCTCCCTAAAGGCTTACCCCCCCTGACCATTACACCAACAATGTCCTTAGAGAGTCCCTAAGCCAATAGAAACACTAAACCATCAAAATTAAGGTTAAAAGTTCAAACTTGAACTTTCACACACTTTAAACTTGATACACACCCTAAACAACTCTCCTAATCCATATTCAATGGATTTTCACCCTTTTCAATGCTTTCCAAAGCATGTCCTAGGGTTAGGAACAGTTAGGGTAGCCTAACATAGCTGAAATCAGGCTAAACAATCTTTGTTTACCCGAAATCAGTCCATCGACACTCCTTGATCCAATGACTACCCTTGATGCGTCGCCGATCGCTAATAGCAATGATCGATTTCTACAGTTTACAAAAATCAAGTTCAGAAATGAGATTACGAAAATCATAAGTAATTATACATAAATCGAAAAATCATGAAAATTCATATGTATAATACTTATATCAATTATTATGGGTGAAAAATATTGGAAAAAATAGAATACCCATAAAATAATGAGATTGACACAAAGTTTAAAACCATTGAAAAGTTCAATGTTTTGATCCTACTTTTTATCAACTCTATCAATGGTGATTGCTATCAAAAGATAGACTTCACCAAAGTTTTCTAAAATATTTTTGAAATGTTTTTAAAACTTTATATTGAACCATGATCAATGGGTTCAATGTATATGACTTGCACATTAGCTTTCCTTATGATTCATTCATGGTATAAGATGAGTTTGAGTCCATCTAGATGCAAAAAACTATGCACCTTGGACTTAACTCATTTCCTAGCATCTCACATATGTCTAGGGTGTTTGAAAACACACATATGTCAATTTTATGTGAGATGTGGATTTTGTTCATCCTAATCTAGGGTCTCATGTATTTTCTAATACAACACCACTTGATTCTCTTATATATAGGACTTCAAGTCATGTCATAATCCTTAAATTAATTTTAATTAACTTAAATGCACGAATGATGATTATGACATAAATGATAGCATAAATGAACATGTGTCAATAATCATGATGTCATGACATATGATTAAATCTAAATACATATAACATAAAAAAACCTAAGCATAATCATGATATTTATATGATAAAGATAAGATATGATGTCATGACATATTATATGGCAATCAAGGTATGACAAATAAGATGTAAGGCATAAGAATACCTAAATTTTAATATTTATTTCCATTTGTTATGATTAATTCTATTTTGTCATATTATCACCCATCCTTCAAGTGTGCCAAAATCCAAAATGGCACACTATAATCTCTAAACCTTAATTGTGCCAATTTGATTGATTTTTCAATTTTCACGAGTTATATTGGTACATCCTAAAATTCTTTAGGATTATAATCAAAACTTATTTCCAAGGTATCCCAAAACCTTGAAAATGTCCTAGAGTATCAACTCTATCATGGTTAGATTAACTACCCATCCACTTAGGGTTGACACATCCTAACATATTTAGCGTGCATCGATCAC
This sequence comes from Wurfbainia villosa, assembly GCA_025175895.1. Classification (NCBI taxonomy): domain Eukaryota; kingdom Viridiplantae; phylum Streptophyta; class Magnoliopsida; order Zingiberales; family Zingiberaceae; genus Wurfbainia; species Wurfbainia villosa. Next base: position 25,854,836 of record CM045992.1, on the reverse strand, counting down.
ACTCTTAGAAATCCAAAATCTATTGAAGTTCCTTGGATTTACTAGGTATTCTTAGGGATAACTTCCCTAGATACCCTCCTAATGACCCTCCTAGACTTAGAAGCCTTGGTCATTTGGGTCTTGCCTAGGTTGACTCTAGGGGTGACTCCCCTTGTAACCTTCTTAATAGCTTCCCTAGGTTTCTTCGAAACCTTAATCACTAGGCACACTCCATGGTTAGCCTTAGAGATGACCTCCCTAGTAACCATGACCTTCCTAGACCTAAGTTGAGTTCCATAATCAAATGGAACATTGTAATAGGTCTCCTTGGGCTTAGGTTTGTGACTCAAACCTTTCTTGCTTTTGGATGAACCTTGCCTCTTAGACCCTAGGCTTTGACTCTCAAACCCTAGGCTTTGACTATTTGACTCTTTAATTGAATTTGTCATTCTTACAAAGGTCTTTTCTAATTTCTCAAGTCTGACCTTAATGTTTGGTTCTCTAACTCTAATCTTCCCAATTTTGATTTTTCATTTATCTTTTGGGAAGGATTCCTCCTAGGCATATGCCTACCCTTCTTAGGATTAATGCCTAGATGCTCCTCTACCTTCCATACTTCTCTTACGTAAAATTGTTTTAGGGATATTAGTCCTAAATTTCTCCTTATTTCTAAGATTGACATGTTTAGCCCCTAAGCAATAAAATCTATTATTTCTAGCATGCTCTTTATGATAAATTGCGAGTGAATTGAAGGCATACTTTTTAACATAAAAATTTGAAGGTGCATTATTGAATTTTATCTTAGGGTTTGCTTTTAAAGCTCCCCCTACTTGTGATGCTTCTTCTTGGCCCTTCTTTCTCCCCTTAGGACTTTGATTCCTATAATGCCCCAGTTGTTGGCACTTGAAGCACACCACATGCTCCTTGCTCTTCCTAATTGGGGCACCGACATCCTTGATCTTTGGTGTCGGTTGAGCCTTTTTGACCTTCTTAGGGCACTTACTCTTATAGTGTCCATATTCCCTACACCCAAAACACATAATATGATTTTTATTATTTATTAATGTACTTGAGTTACCTAGGTCGGTGGTGGAAGCCTCTTGAGCTTGTTCATCTTCTCGACCGAAGGTAGATAGTTCCTCTTGAGTTGGGTATGGTATGGAAGTTCTCTCCTCACCCTCAATCCTAGAGGTGGAGATTTCTCCTACTTCTTCCACCTCTTCTTCTTCCTCGGATGTCAAGCACTCCAATGTGGGACTTTGATTGTATTCTCAATACTCCCAACAATCTCCCCCTCAAACGAAGGACCACATTGATAAGACATGGAAAAGATCATTTGCTTATAAGATGGAAGATATCTCCATTGGTATGAGGCCTTTTGGGTAAAGCCCAAAAATAAAACCATGAGGGCTTAGACCCAAAGTGGACAATATCATGCTATTGTGGAGATATGTGGATCTTATAAGCACTAACAATTGGTATCAGAGCGGGGGCGCTAAGATTTGGTGAAACCACTAATCTAGCACTTTTTGGCTTTCTTTTCATATTTTTCGATTTGTGTTTTTTTTGGTTTTTTCTCCCGCACTACTAATCCAAGACAAAGTCTTGGTACTCTTCTTTTGGTTGTGTGTTTGCAAGTATTCTCTTTTGGAGTAGTTGACGGTAAAATGACCATAACTTTTCATACAAGTGGACCCACGAAATGTGCTACCTACCAAATCAAAGCTTTATGAGAGAACTACAGTTCTTATGAGGATTTACCCTTATAACAAGCTGTCTTCATCCCAAAAAATCAATGTTTAGTATCCTTTCGGGGACATCGAAGGTTGTAAGTTTCTAATTTTTTTTTAGTCTCTTATTTTTTTATTTATTTCTATTTATTTTTTTATTATTTTCCACATTACTAATCCAAGACCAAGTCTTAGAATCCCTTTTGATTTTTATTTCATGTTTTGCAAGATAATTAATGACTCACAAGGGGTATAGCACCACCCGACCTCCGTTCTTTAACGGAAATAATTTCCATTATTGGAAAGGTCGGATGAAGTGTTTCTTGAAAACACAAGTCGAGACTTGGATAATAATCCAAACCGACTTTGCTCTACCCACCAATGATCAAGGGGAGCCCTTGGATTTTGACAAGTGGACCAATGCAACCAAGAGGCAAGACATCTTGAATGGTCTACATGCCATCGGACAAAAGGTAGACAATCGAGACATAATAAGGTACGCACTCAATGCATTTCCTAGGACCACCTTGTGGGCATCCATGGTTGATGTCTACAAGGTATCTAAAGATTTATCTAAGATTATGTTAGACAAATTTTTTTGGAATTTGAGTTACATGAACAAACTAATGCAGTCTTGGTCGAGAAAGGTGTAGTGTTGTTTGCAGGACGAAGACGAAAAGCAAAGAGCCCCGAGGAAGAAGAACCCAAATCAAAATCCGAAGAGGAGATGGAGGCCGAACTAGTCAATCTAGTTCGGAGGATCATCAAAAAGAAAAGGGAGAAATTGAAGAGCAAGAAACCCCCACAAACATACACATGCTATGGGTGCAACAAGAAGGGTCATTACAAGTTGAAGTGCCTAAGACTCAAGAACAAGCCATCTCAATCCAAGCAAGCATTTCACGCAACGTGGGAGGAGGGAGAAGATCAAAATAACGACTTGGAGTTCATGGCGAAATCGGTAGAGTCCAAGTCCGGGTTCGAAGCCGACTACAAATCCAACTCTGACTCCGACTCCGAAGATGAATTCGAGTCAAGACTCAAAGCCGAATCAAAAGAAAAGGTTAAGGTAAGTCGTTCATTAATTGCAAACTTATATAATGCAATTAAGTTGCTAAATAGGAAATTGACTAAGTCCGAGTCTAGAGTTGAGTCGTTACTTAAGGAGGTTGAAACCCTCAAGAAAGACTACTCTAACCTCTTCAACTAGTTAAGTTCAAGAAGGAAACTCAACCCAAGTTGAAAAACTTGAGGAGGAGAATTCTCTCTTGAAAGACCGAGTTCAAGAGGTCGAGGCTAGGTTGGAAAGGTTCATGTTGGGATCTAAGAATCTTAATCGGCTACTTGGAACCCAAAGAGTCATGTACAACAAAGTCGGACTCGGATTTAGGTCAATGACTACGAATAGATCTTACATATCTATTGTGAATCATAGTCATCAAAGAGTCCAAGCATGAGTCCCAAAGGTTTTATTGAACTCACATATAAGGACTAATAAGTATTGGATTCTCCAGTATCAAGTCCACTTTATGGATAGACCATATTGGTTCAATGGTCCAGAGGGAGCTAACACTAAAATAGTATACTCACTTCCTTAGCAAAACCATTGCATGATTAGTTATTTTATTTTTTTAGAATGGCTAGATAGGGCAAATAGTTAGTCAACTCTTGACAACATAGTATTAGGATACGGCGAGATGATAATACGTTAGGGAAACAAAGTCTCATGTATTCGAGCTAGATAAGGCGTTTCTAGTTTGGTGCACTTGACCGAGTGGAACTAGCTAAAGCTAACTCGTCGTATCCTAAACTAATTAGACAAGGAAGTAATCTTAAGTGACTCAAGTAATCAATTTCTTGAATTTGGCTTTGTCTAAGGAAGTGGTCATTGTTCCGATCAAAGAAGGCCCCTATGCTTCGCCACGACCTGGAAGCCAATTTTTTGAAAGGTTTACTTGATGAACTAAGGGTTATATCCGAATCTAACCCAAGGTTGACTAACTCTAATTAGGTTAAAATCATCTCACAAAACATATAAGGTGAACACATTCTGATACACATAGAATGTTAGTACCAGCCCTTAGTGTCAATCATGAGATGATTGATTAGGAATCATATGTATCATATTTCATTAATAACATATAAAAATTGATTATTATATTTATTTTATGTGTGTGCCAGTAAATAAATATAATAATACCCTTAAATAGTATATTCTAATCTATAGTATATTAATTGGTAGAATTGATTATGAGAAACTGTAGAGAATACTATTCTTAAACATTCCTAGTCAAGTATTGTATTAATAGACAAAGGGATATATTGATACATTGAGACTACCATGTAGGTCAATGGATGACTTGATCTCATAAGTCATGGATATGTGATATCACATTGACACATGAGTATATATATTGGAGAATATATGTACTGAATTAACCCGCCATGAGAAAGTGTCATGGATCGTTATATGAGTGTCATATACTTTCTCATGTGACTATTGGTATGAATAGTCCTTAGACCTGAAGTCACTACGGTTCTCTACATAAGGAGTTATGTACTTTGGTATCGTCTAATGTCACACCGTAACAGGGTGCACTATAACAGCGATCACTGGGTATGTAACGAATTATGAGGAGGGATGTGAGTAATATATATGAGATCTATCTCTCCCATATGACGGGAGTGATATCTTTGGCCTCTTGATAGAGTATGACCACGAAATACATGGTCATGCTCAAATGAGTCAATATGAGATATTGAACTCATTTGTTTGAGTGAGTCTACTTGGGGATCAAGAAACATAAAGATCGATAAGGGGATGACACGATCTATGCCTCATTGATCGATCTAAGATATCAAAGATAGAATGACACCATCATACATGATAATGGTCATGGAAATGTTGTCGGATCTCGACTTTCTTGTAACTTGGGTAGCAACGATGTATTGCTAGATTTCGCTCACTACTTATGTATCTAAAATGGTTTTAGATACATTGTCAATGTTACAAGAGTCTATTGGGTCACACACAAATGACATTCTGTTTTGGAGATGTTTTCTTTTAGTTAGACTAAAAGAACAATTGAGCATATGGACAAAACTTGAGTTAGACTCAAATTGGTTAAACTTGAGTTAGACTCAAGTTAAACCATGGAAGATAAATCATCATGCAAGTGTCATCTATCATCATGCATGATTAATGTGATTAATCTTGCATGTGAATACCAAGGGTTTAGGTATTCTTGATGAGAGGTTCATGCATTTGGATGAAGGAAAAATACCAAGGGTCTTGGTATTAAAAGTCTTCTTAATGAAGAGACTTTAAGAAGGAATTGATGGCTTGAGGATAAAAGGCTCTCAATGTGAAAACTAGGTAGAGTTTTTGTGGCTTTTGTGTTTTGGGCATGCAAGCCAAAAAGCCAAGAGAAAGAGTTCTCTTCTTCCTCTCCTTCCTCTCCTTCTTCTTCTTCCAAGTGGTCTTGGCATTTTTCTAGAGTTGCTAGCACAACATGACTCCAAAATGGATGAGTGTCAGTGTGGATACCTTAGAGATACGATTATCCTTATTGTATTGTGATCTGACAGCATTTGGAATAGCGAGATTGCGAAGGGCACGCATCAAAGGTATACTTCTCCTTCTAGATAAGATCTAGAAAAGTAGGATATGAAACGACTTATATAGTTTTTCCTAGATCTCTGATGGGATCTGGTTTATATATTGTTTCCGCTGTGGTTGTGCGAAGTATTCGCCTGTGATGTTGTGAACATCACGATTCGGAATTTCCCAACAGTGGTATCAGAGCCACTTGCAAAACATATATTTTGTTATAATGATTTATTTGTGATATAAATTTAGATTTTTGTGTTTTATATGAGATATAAAATATGTGAATTATGGGTACACGAATTTTAGGCTTGGAATATTACAAAAGGGGCAAAAATGGGGTTGAATAGTATTGGACACAGCCAAGCCGTGTTGGAAAACACGACCGTGTTTTCAGCACGACCTGGCAAAAGGAGTGACCCACGAACACGGCCTGGCCATGGGAGCCTCTGCCCACCCCAAAATGGTCGTGCAAATAGGCACGGCTCGACCGTGTTGGACATAGGATGCTCTAGAAATGAGGGTCTATGGTTCATATTGATGGACCAAGGGCAGCAACTCATTCAAAGAGTTGAATTGAAAATAAAATTACATCATTATGAATGATTTGATGCATGGTGCATGGTTATGACCTAGGACCCAATGTGATTGTGGTTGTGTGTTGTTTGTGCATGTTGTAATTCATAATACGACCTGCGTGTCGTGTCTTCATCTTTATTTTCCTGGTTGTAAAATAAACTTAAACTCGAATGTAACTCGAGTCTTCTTATTCTGTAATGTACAAAATAAGAAATGAAAAGTCCATGAAGGTTGAAGTTACAAGGAGGATGCCGACAACACAGGATGATCGAAGAAGCACTTGGAGAAGATATCATCCCTAGGTTATCCATTCGCTCTTCTCATTAGCTTGAGAAGATCGTAGATTCGAGCCATAACCATGTCACATTTAAAGTTATATGTTGATATATATTATGCTTGCATGTGATGCTTGTGTATGTGATGCTTGTATGTGATGCATGCATAGTTAGTTGTCACAAAATTAGGTTACTTATCATATGCCTATCAAAGTTTAATACATACTATTATCTTGTTCAATCGTAGCGCATTTGCCAAAGCAAAGTGACTCGATTTATCTCAGTAAAGTACGATAGGACAATTGTGATGTCCGTCTATTAAACTTTGGATTTGACTTAACTAAGCTCTCTCAATTAAATTGATGAACTTAGAGACATAGCTCATACGAGACATCTACTTACATTATACAAATCTTGGGTGATTAGCCAAAGCTAACTCAAGATGAGTAGTAATTTAGAAGGATATCTCATTCGATGGACACTATGAACAAATAATGTTGTTCATATAAATATACAAGAGTTACATTAGATATAATTGGTACGAGTTACCTACCTAACTCATACGTGTCTTGGGCGATTAGCCAAAGCTAACTCAAGATGCGGTATAATATGGATCTTGTCCCACTTTGTGACCAGTGGGAGAATCATTTAGTTAAAGGCCTAATTAAATGATAGAAATATGATACATGTATGCATTTCTGTATTGTAGATCACCATGTCGTCAAATACGTCAAACACACTCTCTCTGCGATCTGTCCTTAATAAGGACAAGCTCACTGGAGCTAACTTCCTAGATTGGTACAGGAACTTGAGGATAGTCCTCAAGCAAGAACGTAACTATACATCCTAGAGCAGTCCATTCCTGAATCATCCGCACCTATGGCTACTCGTGCTGACAAGGATGCTTATAAGAAGCATCAAGATGACGCATTGGATGTGTCATGCCTTATGCTTGCCACCATGAACTCAGATCTTTAGAAGCAACATGAGAACATGGATGCCTATGGTATGGTTGAGCATTTAAAACAAATATATCAAGGACAAGCTAGGCACGAGCAATACGAAGTATCAAAGGCCTTGTTTCAATGCAAGATGCAAGAGGAAACTCTCGTAGGCACTCATGTACTCAAGATGATTGGGTACGTTGAGAACCTACAGAGATTGAGATTTCCATTGAGCCAAGAGCTGGCCACTGACCTTGTCCTGCAGTCACTGCCAAAAGGCTACAATCAATTTGTCATGAACTATAACATGAATGAAATTGACAAGCCTTTACCTGAGTTGTTGAGCATGTTATGAACTACCGAACTCAACCTTAAGAAGGCAAATCCTGACAACATTTTGTTGGTGCAGGGGCACTAGATAATCGAACCTGTATTTTGATTATAGCAAAGACACAAAGTTAAGTTTACATCGTTATCTCACGAGCTAAATCGAGTGTGCAAAAAAGTACTAAAGCTGGAGCTGAAGGCTAGCGACACCCGGAGGAAGCCGCGGTGGTCGGGCGACACTCGAGTGACTTCGGAGGGAGCCGAAGGAATCGAGTGGAAGGCCAGAAGAGAGAGCTACAAGGTAAGTATCGAGGAAAGCTCGTGTGAGTGAGAGATTGTAAGGTCGTGTCCTCTTTACGGGGATGACCGTAGGCGGCGATCCGACTAAGACTTCCTGTGGGAGGTCTAGGTCGAGATCGGACGGTTAGAAACCGTCGCATTTATCATTTTCCGAGCTAACCTCTTCGAGGGAAGTGGCGGTGGCGATCATTGGGCGTTAGGCGATCGGCCCGATGCTCATCGATCGGCCCGATGGAGGCATCGATCAAGCGATGGCGACGAATCAGCCTTTGCGCTAGGTTAAAACGGATAACGTTTGACACGACCACTTCGCGATAAAATTTGGACAACTTCATGATCTGTTCAAAAAAAAAGGAGACAAATTCAGAGGCCAAAATCTATAAAAGGAGGGGAGGATTCCAACTCCAAATATCATCAAGTTTATTCATCAAGTGCTCCTACAACGCCAATGCTCCAACACCGTCATAACGCCGACGCAACAACAAGCTCAGATCTTCTTTGTCGACAGCAGCATCTAGTAATATATTTTAATATTGTATTCGTTGTTTTTATTCAGTATACTTCGTTCCAGTTACGTATGTGCTAATGAATCAAAATATTATGTGATCGTTGTCTCCTACCTCCAACGAGGAGGAGACGTTATAGTGCTTTGCCCTTCGTACACGGACCGATAGGGCTTTGGAGTAGCAACCGCTGGATTGTGAACCAAGTAAAATAAACGTGTCACTTTATTTTCCGCTGTGCTTATTCGTTTACTTGTGTCTCAACGAACGAATTCGAACGAAAGATTTACGATCGCTATTCACCCCCCCTCTAGCGACGCTTCTCGATCCAACAATTGGTATCAGAGCGGGGGCGCTAAGATTTGGTGAAACCACCTATCTAGCACGTTTTGGTTTTCTGTTCGTATTTTTTGATTCATTTTTTTTGGTCTTTTTCCTCCCGCACTACTAATCCAAGACGAAGTCTTGGTACGTTTCTTTTGGTTGTGTGCTTTCAAGTTTTCTCTCTTGGAGTAGTCGACGGTAAAACGGCCATAACTTTTCGCACAAGTGGACTCACATAACGATCTACCTACCAAATCGAAGCTCTCTGAAAGATCTACATTTATTATGAGGGGTTACCCTCGTAACAAGCTGTTTCCAACCCCAAAATCCAACGTCTAGTACCCTTTCAGGGACATCAAAGGTCGTAAGTTGTTAGTTTCTTATTTTTCTCATTTAATTCTGTTTATTTCCTATTTATTTCCCGCATTACTAATCCAAGACCAAGTCTTGGAATTCCCTTTGGTTTTTATTCGTGTTTTGAAATATACTTAATGGCTCACATTAAGGGGTATAGCACCACCCGACCTCCGTTCTTTAATGGAGATGATTTCCGTTATTGGAAAGGTCAGATGGAGTGTTTCTTGAAAACACAAGTCGAGACTTGGATAATAATCCAAACCGGCTTTGCTCTACCCACCAATGATTAAGGAGAGCCCTTGGATTTCAACAAGTGGACTAACGCAACCAAGAGGCAAATTGAAGCCGATGCAAGAGCAACTCAAATATTGCAATGCGGGTTGTCCAAGGAGGAACTCAACCGCATCGGACAATTCATTAGCACCAAGGACCTATGGAACAAATTAATCGAGCTACACGAAGGAACGTCCGATGCTAAGGTATGTAAACGTGACATTCTTTTCAATAAGTTGTATAACCTTAAGATGCAGGAACACGAGACGGCGACGCAACTACACGCCCGCGTCCATGACATTGTCAACGGCCTGCACACCATCGGACACAAGGTCAAAAACCGTGACCTACTAAGGTACGTTCTTAATTCATTTCCTAGGACTACCTTGTGGGCATCCATGGTCGATGCCTACAAGGTCTCTAAGGACCTTTCTAAGCTTAGGTTAGATGAATTATTTTCCGAGTTTGAACTTCATGAGAAAACTAACGTGGTCCGGGCCGAGAGAGGTATTGCTCTACTTGCAGGACAAAGAAGCAAGCCACCTACCAGGCAAGAAGATGGACTCGAACCCGACGACGAATTAGAGTCCGAATCCGAAAAGGTGGAAGCAATAGTGAACGTAGTGCGGAAGATCGTTCGGAGGGAAAGAAGGCTACTAAAGAATTAAAAGAGGGCACAATTCAAATCAAATCAAAAGAAGGCTTTTCATGCAACATGGGACAACGAAGAAGGCGGCGGCATAGCATGCATGGCAAGACCCGAAGAGTCCGAGTCAGAGTCCAAATCCGAATCCAATTACAACATCGACTCCGAACTCGAGGACTACTTCGAGAAGCAACTCAAAGTCGGATCAAAAGAGAAAATTAAGATTAGCCGCTCACTAATTCATACGCTTTACAATACAATTAAAATGCTTAATAGGAAATTAACTAAGTCCGAGTCTAGGGTTGAGTCGTTACTTGAGGAGGTTGAAATCCTCAAGCAAGAGGCTACTCTAACCTCTTCAACTAGTCAAGTTCAAGAAGGAAACTCGACCCAAATTGAAAAACTTGAGGAGGAGAATTCTCTCTTGAAAGACCGAGTTCAAGAGGTTGAGGCTAGGTTGGAAAAGTTCACGTTGGGATCTAAGAACCTTAATCGACTACTTGGAACCCAAAGAGCCGTCTACAACAAATCCGAACTCGGATTTAAGTCAAAGACTACGAATAGGTCTTATATGTCTATCGTAAATTGTAGTCATCAAAGAGTTCAAGCATGGGTCCCAAAGGTTTTATTGAATTCACATATAAGGACTAATAAGTTTTGGATTCCCCAGGATCAAATTCATTATTTGAATAGACCATATTGGTTCAATGGTCCAGGGGGAGCTAACACTAAAATAGTATACCCGCTTACTTAGCAAATCCATTGAATATTTTACTTTAATTTGTAGAACGGCTAGATAGGGAAAATAGTTAGTCAACTCTTGACAACATAATATCAGGGCGCGGTGAGATGATAGTACGTTAGGGAAACAAAGTCTCGTGTATTCGAGCTAGATAAGGCATATCTAGCTTGGTGCACTTGACCGAGTGGAACTAGCTGAAGCTACCTCGCCGTATCCTAAACTAGTTAGACCAGGAAGTAACCCTAAGTGACTTAAGTGATATTTTTGTTGGACTTTTCGAGTCGCAAAAACTGCTTTTTGCGTTGCGGAAACCTCGAAAGCCGGACCACGGATCCGTGCGAAGGTATATAAAATAAAAACATGTATGTGCTTAAATAAACCTAGATATATCTTAGATCTAGAAGGTGAGAGCATTACCCTCGTAGCGACGCCCTTTGCTTATCCCGCTCGTCCAAACGCTTTATCGGAACTCAAGAGTGTCAAGTGTACACTCCTCTATAAGTATCCACACAGACAAATGGTGGAGAAAAACACCTTAGAGTGTGCTAGCACCCCTTGGACGTTCATGGCTAGATGAGGAAGAGAGAGCTTGAGGGAAGAGAAGAGGAAGAAGATGAAGTTACACAACTTAACTTCACATCATCCATAACCCACTATAAGGGGGTTACATGCATGCATGTAACTCCAAGAGTCAATGGCTCTTGGTCTCCCTCATGAGGTGGCACCCCATGATGTGTCCATGATGATGTGGAACATCATCATTGGTCGGCCATGCCAAGTCATCATCATGACATGGCATTTGGTCAAGTCAAACTTGACCTCTTATCTCCCATGGTTGATCAAATCCAACCATTTGATTCAAGTCAATTTAATTTAATGAATCTCTATTCATTTAATTTAAATTGATTTGATGAATCAAATCTAAATTAGACTCATTCCACACGTGAATCAACTTGAGTCTAACTCAATCAGTCTAATTTGGATTACTCTTAATCCAATTTGGTTCATCCCATGAACCTAATCCTCATGGTTCATCATATGAACCTAATCTCCATTAAATTGCCCTTATGTGTGTGACCCTATAGGTTCTTGTAACGTTGGCAATGTCCCTAAACCGATTTAGGAACATAAGCAATGAGCGGTATCTAGCAACACATCATTGCTACCCAAGTTACAAGAATGTTGAGCTTCAACATCACCTTTGTGACTACTAATTGTGACTCTCACAATATGTGACAATGTCCCTCTATCCTTGACATCTAGATTGACCAATCGAGGCATAGACCGTGTCATCCTCGGTACAATCTAAATCTTTAACTCGAAGTAGACTCACTCATATCAAATGAGCTCAATATCTCTTATTGACTCATTTGGGCATGACCATGCACTTCGTGGTCTCACTCTATCAAGAATATCGATGTCACTCCCGTCATATAGGAGGGATAGATCCCATCTACATCACTCACATCCCTCCGCATAATTTGTTACATACCCAGTAATCGCCTTTATAGTCCACCCATTTACGGGTGACGTTTGACGAAGCCAAAGTATGCAACGCCTTATGTAGGGAACCATGGTGACTTCAGGTCTAAGGACTAATAGTCATACTAATAGTCACATGAGAAAGTATATGACACTCATATAACAATCCATGATGCTTTCTCATAGCGGGTCATTCAGTATACATTCTCCAATGCATACCCATGTGTCAACTTGATATCTCATATCCATGACTTGTGAGATCAAGTCATCGTATTGACCTACATACTAGTCTCTACGTATTAACATTGTCCCTGAATGTTAATACTCGACTAGGAATGATTAAGAGTAGTGTTCTCTATATCATCTCATTATCGATTCAACCAATCGATTGATATAGATAAGAACCTACTACTCAAGGACATTATTATATTTAGTTATTTGGCACCAATACAAGTAAATATAATAACCATGCCTTTATAAATAGGAATATGATACAAAGTCCATACAACAATCATCACATGATTGACTCTAGGGCTTTCACTAACATTCTCCCACTAGCACTAGTGTCAATTACCGTAGTATCTAATACCCAATGACCTAGTGTGACCATTATGTTTTTTCTATGCCAAAGCCTTGGTCAAGGGATCTGCGATATTAGCCTCTGTGGGTACTCTGCAACTCTTCACATCTCCTCTATCGATAATCTCTCGAATGAGATGGAAGCACCGATATATTCGGCCTCTGTTGTAGAATCAGCAACTGTGTCATGCTTGGAACTCTTCCAGCTCACAGCGCCACCATTCAAGTAAAACACGAACCCTGACTGTGATCTATAATCATCACAGTGGGTTTGGAAGTGACATCAGTAACCCTTCTGACTAGCTCCTCATCGCCTCGAATATCAAGAAATATTCTTTAGTCCTTCTCAAGTACTTAAGAATATTCTTGACTGCTATCCAGTGACGCTCACCTGGATCTGACTGGTATCTACTCGTCATGCTCAAAGCATACGAGACATCAGGATGAGTTCACAGCATGGCGTACATGATAGATCCTATAGCAGATGCATAAGGGATCTTATCCATGCGGTCTCTCTCCTCTCTAGAAGAGGGACTTTTAGTCTTCGAAAGACTCACACCATGTGACATCGGCAGAAGTCCCTTCTTGGAATTCTGCATGGCAAACCGTAGTAATACCGTGTCAATATATGTACTCTGACTTAGGCCAAGCAATCTCTTAGATCTATCTCTATAGATCTTATTGCCTAGAATACTGGCTGCTTCACCTAAGTCCTTCATTGAGAAGCATGTCCCCAGCCAAGTCTTCACAGACTGTAGCGAAGGGATGTCATTCCCAATGAGCAGTATGTCATCCACATACAATACAAGGAAGACAACTGTATTCCCATTAACCCTTTTGTAGACACAGGGTTTATCTTAATTCTTGATGAAACCAAACTGTTTGATCGCATCATCAAATTGAAGTTTCCAGCTCCGAGAGGCTTGCTTTAGCCCATAAATGGACCTTTGCAGCTTGCATACTTTCCCAGTATGTTGTGGATCTTCAAAACCCTCAGGTTGTGTCATGTACACATCCTCGAGTAAGTTTCCATTCAGAAATACGGTTTTGACATCCATATGCCAGATCTCATAATCGTGGTATGCTGCAATAGCAAGCAAGATCCGAATGGACTTAAACATCGTCACTGGAGAAAAGGTTTCATCATAGCCAATACCATGAATTTGCTTGAAACCTTTAGCCACCAATCGGCCCTTATAGGTATGCATAAGTCCATCCATGTCAGTCTTTCTCTTAAAGACCCACTTACACCCAATGGGTTTGACCCCTTCAGGTGGATCAACCAAAGTCCATACTTGGTTGGTGTACATGGATTCCATCTCGAATCTCATGGCCTCTAGCCATTTCTCAGAATCTGGGCTCATCACAGCTTCCTGATAGGAGGTAGGCTCATTCTCAATGAGCATTATGTCATCATGGTCAGACAAGAGAAATGAGTATCTCTCAGGCTGACGACGTACCCTATTAGATCTGCGAAGAGGTAGGTCTACCTGAACAGGTGGTTGTTCCATAACCCTTTGTGCAACAACCTCATCACCCACAATACTTTGTGGTTCCTGTTCAACCTTCATCAAGGCCTCAGTGCTATGGTCCTTATCTTGAATTTCTTCAAGATCGAACGTACTCCCACTAGTTTTTCTAGAAATAAAATCCCTTTTTAGAAAAACCCCAGTCTTTGCCACAAACACTTTGTGCTGACTGGGAATGTAGAAGTAATATCCCTTTGTATCCTTGGGATATCCAACAAAATAGCACCTATCGGATTTGGGTCCCAGTTTGTCTGAGACTTGACGTCGAACGTAAGCCTCACAACCCCAAATCCTCATGAAAGACATCTTGGGATTTCTCCCTGTCCATATCGTATATGGTGTCTTTATCACAGCCTTGGATGGTACACGGTTAAGGGTAAAGGCTGCTGTGTCTAGAGCATATCCCCAAAAGGATATAGGAAGATCTGTGTGACTCATCATAGATCATACCATATCTAATAGGATACGATTCCTCCTTTCAGATACACCATTCCACTATGGTGTTCCAGGAGGAGTGAGTTGGGATAGAATCTCACACTCAGCTAGATAGTCACGAAACTCATGGCTAAGATATTCACCACCTCGATCTGATCGAAGTATCTTAATACTCTTGCCAAGCTAGTTTTGTACTTCATTCTTGAATTCTTTGAACTTTTCAAAGGATTCTGATTTATGTGTCATGAGATACACATAACCTTATTTACTGAAGTCATCAGTAAATGTAATGAAGTACTTGTAACCACCTCTAGCAGCAACATTGAAAGGACCACATACATCACTATGTATAAGTTCTAACAAGTCTGTTGCTCTTTCGCTGTGTCCACTAAAGGGAGTCTTGGTCATCTTACCTAAAAGGCAAGACTCGCATGTCTCATATGATTCAAAATCAAATGAGCCTAGCAGCCCATCCTTATGGAGCTGAGATAAGCGACTCTCATTTATGTGACCTAAGCGACAATGCCAGAGATAGGTTTAGTTCAACTCATTTGAATTGAACCTTTTGGTACTTATGTTATAGATAGGGCTCTCTAAGTCTAGAAAGTAGAGTCCGTTCATTAGAGGTGCACTACAATAGAACATATCATTTAAATAAACTGAACAATATTTGTTCTTTATTATAAATGCAAATCCTTTCTTATCCAAACAAGAAACTGAAATGATGTTCTTAGTTAAGGCAGACACATAACAACATTCATCTAATTCTAGTACAAGCCCAGAGGGCAAAGATAGATGTTCACAGCGGCGACAACTCTTGCTCCATTGCCTACTCGTAGGTCCACCTCACCCTTTGTCAATGCCCTGTTATTTCTCAGCGCCTGCACATTGGTACAAATGTGAGATGCACATCCGGTATCTAATACCCATGATGAAGAAATAGATAGATTGACTTCTATAACATTTATACCTGAAGTAGAAGTCTCACTTCTCTTCTTCTTAAGATCTTCCAAGTATGCCTTGCGATTCACGCTTCGAGTGTCGACTTCCTTGCGGTGGAAGCAAGCCCCTTCCTTAGCTACCCCTCCTTTGGGTTTCAATTCCTTGCCTTTGCCCTTGGCAGGACTTTCCCTTACCTTTAGGCTTGCCCTTGCCTTTCTTCTTTTGCACCATCAAAATGGCGTGATTTTCCCTTCTTAAGGTTGAGCTCGTGATTCTCAACATCTTTGAGCATCTCGAGCGATGGCTTATCAATTTCATTCATGTTGTAATTCATGACAAATTGATTGTAGCTTTGCGGCAAAGTTTGCAAGATTAGGTCAGTGGTCAGCTCTTGGCCAAGTGGGAATCCCAGTCTTTGTAGGTTTTCTACGTACCCAATCATCTTGAGTATATATGGACCTACGGGAGTCCCATCTTGCATTTTGGACCCAAACAATGCCTTAGAGACTTCATATCTCTCATGCCTTGCTTGTCCTTGATATAGTTGATGAAGATGTCCAACCATATCATAAGCATTCATGAACTCGTGTTGCTTCTGAAGCTCAGAGTTCATGGTCGCGAGCATTAGACATGACACATCTAATGCATAATCTTGATGCTTCTTGTAAGCATCTTTGTCAGCTCGCGAGGCAGTGGCAGGAGGTGCCTCCGGAATGGGCTGCTCCAGGACGTACAACTTCCTTTCTTGGGTGAGAACAATTCTCAGGTTCCTATACCAGTCCAGGAAATTTGCTCCATTGAGCTTGCCCTTCTCAAGGACAGAACGCAGAGAGAGAGTGTTCGTGTTTGTCGACATAGTTATCTATAACATACAATGCAGAGAATTAATATCATATTCCTTTTATCATTTAATTAGGCCTTTAATCAAATGATGCTCCCACTGAATTATAGGAATTTTATAGAATCGAGTTATGGATGTGGTCAAACCACTTTACTAGATTCATACAAACTAGCTATAATTCTTGCGGGACAAGATCCACATCATACTAAGCCTTGAGTTAGCTTTGGCTAAATCGCCCAAGACTTAGTACGAACGGTGGGTAACATATTACCGATTACATCTCTATGCAACTCTTGTTTATAGGATTAAGACCCACATTTACAAAAGACCTTGAGTTAGCTTTGGCTAAATCGCCCAAGATTTAGTGTAAATGCGATCTTAACCTATCTTTCCAACGATTGGAATATGCCTATAGTTCTACTCGATCCAATTGAGTTAACTAGTTTTGCTCAATCTAATTGAGCTTACGCTAACCCAAGCGTGATAGACGGGACCAAGATTGTCCCTCCGCACCCTACCAAGATAATATGCGTTGCTCTGCTTTGGCAGATTCAACAACAACAAATGATCGAGGTAGTGATGGGTATCAAGGCTCGGTAGGCATTTTTGAGTTGATTCAATTATGATCTAATCTAATCGAAATGTGTATCTTATACGCATTTAGGCCTTTATTATCCTATATTAGCATGCATCACATACATACAATCATTATTCTAGCATGCATCATATACATACAAGAAAATTATTCTAGCATGCATCGTATACATACAAGCATTATTCTACTAGCATGCATCACATACATACAAGCAAAATCAATTTTATATATATATATATATATATATATATATATATATATATATATATATATATATATATATATATATATTTATATTTATATATATCAACATATATATATATAATTAAATGTGATGTAGTCATGGCCCTACTACGATCTTCTCAAGCCAATGAGAAGATCGGACAGTCAACCTAAGGCTAGCAGCTTCTCCAAGCGCTTCCTTTGACCGCCATGTGTCGTCGTCACCCTTCTCGTAACATCGTCTTCAAGTGGACTTTCCACCGCTCCATTTTGTACATTACAAATATGAAACTCGAGTTACATTCGAGTCTAAAACTATTTACAACTAGAATATCAAAAGAAGAGGTACGACGCGCAGGTCGCATACACTATACAACACGCACAACCACAAAACGACACGCAGGCCGTATTATGAATTACAACACATCACATCCAATCATATTGGGATTATTGGGCCATGACAATCACAAAATTATACATAATTCTAAATTATGTATTTTTACAGAAAATTCCTATAATTTTTCCTATTTTTTTTCAATTTTATAAGTCACCTCTCCGTAACGGTCCCGCTAAGCGGTTTCCGGGCGCGATCGTGGGACAAGGCCCCTTTCGAGGATACGGGCAGCGCCCCTACTCGCAAAATAAACTTTGCGAGTGTCCCTACAATGATATTACAGCGACTTAAGTCACTGTGCCAAAAACCTAAAGCGAGAACTCACCGTTTCGGAGAGTTTTTCTCTACGGTTGAAGCCTACAAGTGTCCCAACACTCGTTGCTTCGATTCTTCGAGAAAAAATACCCAAAAATTCTATAAAAATAGAAAATTTACAGAAACATATAAATCTGTAATTTTTTTATATCTAATACAAAAATTACAAAAATGAAACACATACATGCTTCGCACGTGGCTCTGATACCACTGTTGGACTTTTCGAGCCGTAAAAATCATTTTTTGCGTTGCGGAAACCTCGGAAGCCCGGCCACGGATCCGTGTGAAGGTATATAAAATAAAAACATGTATGTGCTTAAGTAAACCTAGATCTACCTTAGATCTAGAAGGTGAGAGCATTACCCTCGTAGCGACGCCCTTCGCTTATCCCGCTCGTCCAAACGCTTTGTCGGAACTCAAGAGTGTCAAGTGTACACTCCTCTACAAGTATCCACACAGACAAATGGTGGAGAAAAACACCTTAGAGTGTGCTAGCACCCCTTGGACGTTCATGGCTAGATGAGGAAGAGAGAGCTTGAGGGAAGAGAAGAGGAAGAAGATGAAGTTACACAACTTAACTTCACATCATCCATAACCCACTATAAGGGGGTTACATGCATGCATGTAACTCCAAGAGTCAATGGCTCTTGGTCTCCCTCATGAGGTGGCACCCCATGATGTGTCCATGATAATGTGGAACATCATCATTGGCCGGCCATGCCAAGTCATCATCATGACATGACATTTGGTCAAGTCAAACTTGACCTCTTATCTCCCATGGTTGATCAAATCCAACCATTTGATTCAAGTCAATTTAATTTAATGAATCTCTATTCATTTAATTTAAATTGATTTGATGAATCAAATCTAAATTAGACTCATTCAACACTTGAATCAACTTGAGTCTAACTCAATTAGTCTAATTTGGATTACTCTTAATCCAATTTGGTTCATCCCATGAACCTAATCCTCATGGTTCATCATATGAACCTAATCTCCATCAAATTGCCCTTATGTGTGTGACCCTATAGGTTCTTGTAACGTTGGCAATGTCCCTAAACCGATTTAGGAACATAAGCAATGAGCGCTATCTAGCAACACATCATTGGTACCCAAGTTACAAGAATGTTGAGCTCCAACATCACCTTTGTGACTACTAATTGTGACTCTCACAATATGTGACAATGTCCCTCTATCCTTGACATCTAGATTGACCAATCGAGGCATAGACCGTGTCATCCTCAGTACAATCTAAATCTTTAACTCCAAGTAGACTCACTCATATCAAATGAGCTCAATATCTCATATTGACTCATTTGGGCATGGCCATGCACTTCGTGGTCTCACTCTATCAAGAATATCGATGTCACTCCCGTCATATATGAGGGATAGATCCCATCTACATCACTCGCATCCCTCCGCATAATTTGTTACATACCCAGTAATCGCCTTTATAGTCCACCCATTTACGGGTGACGTTTGACGAAGCCAAAGTATGCAACGCCTTATGTAGGGAACCATGGTGACTTCAGGTCTAAGGACTAATAGTCATACTAATAGTCACATGAGAAAGTATATGACACTCATATAACGATCCATGATACTTTCTCATGGTGGGTCATTCAGTATACATTCTCCAATGCATACCCATGTGTCAACTTGATATCTCATATCCATGACTTGTGAGATCAAGTCATCGTATTGACCTACATGCTAGTCTCTACGCATTAACATTGTCCCTGAATGTTAATACTCGACTAGGAATGATTAAGAGTAGTGTTCTCTATATCATCTCATTATCGATTCAACCAATCGATTGATATAGATAAGAACCTACTACTCAAGGACATTATTATATTTAGTTATTTGGCACCAATACAAGTAAATATAATAACCATGCATTTATAAATAGGAATATGATACAAAGTCCATACAACAATCATCACATGATTGGCTCTAGGGCTTTCACTAACAATTTTCTTGAATTTGGCTTTGTCTAAGGAAGTGGTCGTTGTTCCGATCAAAGAAGATCCCTGTGCCTCGCCACGACCTGGAAGCCAGTTTCTCGAAAAGTTACTTAATGATCTAAAGGTTAAATCCGAATCTAACCCAAGGTTGACTATCTTTAATCAATTTAAAATCATCTCACAAAACATATAAGGTGAACAAATTATGAGACACATAGAATGGGTGAGATGTTAAGGATAATTGAAATATACTTAAAACAATCTCTTCAAGATACTATTTATTTTCTCAACTGTTGTACTTAACAACTCTTATGCCAAAGTTTAGCGCCCCCTACATCTCTTATACTTCATATATTTGACTAAGGGGGAGAGCAAACTAACCTTAAGGGTTATATTATAAACCTTTAGATTATTGGTGCAGAGGGACACACCTCGAACCAATCTATCTAACTACTGCTAGACGCATGCTTGGACTCATATTTGATTTATCTAGATGCATGCATATATGACATTGTTTTTTAAAAAACCCTATTTTATACAAAAAAACTCATTTTTTTTATTTATGGCAAAAGGGGGAGAAGAGCGAAAGTTAAGGGGGAGTAATACAAAATTTGATTTTGAAAACTAAAGTATCTCTTTCAAAACTCACCTAGGGTTAAGGGAGAGTTTTGGTTAAGGGGGAGCTTTTAGGAATGACATTCATCATCTACTATACTTGTTTTATGCTTTAATTTCCTTAACTTTGTGTTGGTTTGCCATAGATCAAAAAGGGGGAGATTGTTGGTGCAGGGGCACTAGATAATCGAACCTGTATTTTGATTATGGCAAAGACACAAAGTTAAGTTTACATCGTTATCTCACGAGCTAAATCGAGTGTGCAGAAAAGTACTAAAGCTGGAGCTGAAGGCTAGCGACACCCGGAGGAAGCCACGGTGGTCGGGCGACACTCGAGTGACTTCGGAGGGAGCCGAAGGAATCGAGTGGAAGGCCAGAAGAGAGAGCTACAAGGTAAGTATCGAGGAAAGCTTGTGTGAGTGAGAGATTGTAAGGTCGTGTCCTCTTTACGGGAATGACCGTAGGCGGCGATCCGACTAAGACTTCCTGTGGAAGGTCTAGGTCGAGATCAGACGGTTAGAAACCGTCGCATTTATCATTTTTCGAGCTAACCTCTTACTGCAGAAGTGGCGGGTTAGCGATCACGCTGGGCGTTAGGCGGATCGGTGATGAGCTCAGCGATCGGC
The DNA here is from genome assembly GCA_025175895.1 of Wurfbainia villosa. Taxonomy (NCBI): domain Eukaryota; kingdom Viridiplantae; phylum Streptophyta; class Magnoliopsida; order Zingiberales; family Zingiberaceae; genus Wurfbainia; species Wurfbainia villosa. The sequence goes on along the minus strand of CM045992.1, from coordinate 25,833,708 downwards.
TGGCGGGCGTTAGACAATCGACTGATGCTCATCAGTCGACTGATGGGAGGCATCAGTCGACTGATGGTGACGAATCAGCCTTTGCGCTAGGTCAAAACAGATAACGTTTGACGCGGCCACTTCGCGATAAAATTTAGACAACTTCATGATATGTTCCAAAAAAAAAGGAGACAAATTCAGAGGCCAAAATCTATAAAAGGAGGGGAGGATTCCAACTCCAAATATCATCAAGTTTATTCATCAAGTGCTCCTACAACGCCAACGCTCCAACACCGTCATAACGCCGACGCGACAACAAGCTCAGATCTTCTTCGTCGGCAGCAGCATCTAGTAATATATTTTAATATTGTATTCGTTGTTTTTATTCATAACGAGGTGAGGTAGGCTTGTTGCCTCATCCTCGTACTTCCGGATTTTGTGATCGTTGTCTCCTACCTCCAACGAGGAGGAGACGTTATAGTGCTTTGCCCTTCGTACGCGGTCTAGGACCGATAGGGCCTTGGAGTAGCAACCACTGGGTTGTGAACCAAGTAAAATAAATGTGTCACTTTATTTTCCGCTGTGCTTACTCGTTTACTTGTGTCTCAACGAACGAATTCGAACGAAAGATTTACGATCGCTATTCACCCCTCTCTAGCGACGCTTCTCAATCCAACACATTTTGATGGTGAACAAGAACAAAGGCAAAGGAAAACAGAAGCCTAAAGGTAAGGGTAAGACCCAATCCAAAGGCAAAGGCAAGACAAATGCATTGAAACCCAAAGGAGGGGTGTCTAAGGAAGGGGAATGCTTCCACTGCGGTGAGACCGGGCATTGGAAGAGAAACTGCAAGCTATACCTGGAAGAGGTGAAAAAGAAGAGAAGTGAGACTTCTGCATCAGGTATGCATGTTATAGAAGTCAATTTATCTATCTCATCTTCTTGGGTATTAGATATCGGTTGTGCTTCTTACATTTGTACCAATGTGCAGGGCCTTTGAAAGACTAGATCATTGACGAAGGGCGAAGTGGACCTACGGGTAGGCAATGGAGCAAAGGTTCCCGCCATCGTTGTAGGGACATATTCTTTATCTTTGCCCACTGGCCTTATCTTAGAACTAGAGGACTGTTATTAGGTGTCTGCCTTGACAAAAAACATTATCTCCGTTTCTTGTTTAGACAAGAAAGGTTTCTCTTTTGTAATAAAGGGCAAGTGTTGTTCCGTTTATTTACATGATATGTTTTATTATAGTGCATATCTTATGAATGGTCTCTATCTTCTAGATCTTGAAACCCCAGTCTATAACATAAATACCAAACAGTTCAAATTTAATGATCTGAACCAAACATATCTCTGGCATTGTCGCCTGGGTCACGTAAATGAGAGTCGCATATCCCAGCTCCATAAGGATGGATTACTGGACTCATTTGATTTTGAATCATTTGAGACATACAAATCTTATCTTCTAGGCAAGATGACCAAGACTCCATTTAGTGGACATGACGAATGAGCTACTGATTTGTTAGAACTCATACATACTGATGTATGTGGGCCTTTCAAAGAAGTTAGAGGAGGCTATCAGTACTTCATTACTTTTACTGACGATTTCAGTAGATATGGATATGTGTATCTTATGAGACATAAATCTAAATCCTTTGAAAAGTTCAAAGAATTCAAGAATGAAGTACAAAACTAACTTGGTAAGAGTATTAAAGTGCTTCGATCAGATCGAGGTGGGGAATACTTTAGCCAAGCTTTTCGTGACTATCTCATTGAGTTTGGGATTAGATCTCAACTCACTCCACCTGACACACCACAGTGGAATGATGTTTTAGAAAGGAGAAATTGTACATTATTAGATATGGTACGATCAATGATGAGTCACACAAATCTTCTTTCTTTCTTCTGGGGATACGCTTTAGAGATGACTGCTTTCACACAACCGCATCCCATCTAAGGCAGTCATAAAGACACTATATACGATATGGACTGGAAAGAGTACCAAGATGTCTTTTATAAAGATTTGGGGATGTGAGGCTTATGTTCGATGTCAAGTCTCCAACAAATTAGGCCCCAAATCAGACAAGTGCTACTTTGTAGGATATCCTAAGGAAACGAAAGGATATTACTTCTACAAACCCACACAAGGCAAAGTGTTTGTCGCTAGAAATGGAGTATTTCTAGAAAGAGAGTTCATCTCTAGAAGAACTAGTGGGAGTCAAGTACATCTTGAAAAAATTTAAGATAAAGATAACACTGAGATAGAAATTGAACAGGCACCATAAAGTATTGTGGATGATAAGATTGTTGCATAAGAAGTTATGGAGCAACAACCTGTTCAAGTAGACCAACCTCTTTGCAAGTCTAATAGGATACGTCGTCAGCCTGAGAGATTCATTTCTCTTGTCTGACAATGATGACGTTATTCTTGTTGAGTTGAACGAGCCTACATCCTATCAGGAAGCTATGATGAGCTCAGATTCTGAGAAATGGCTAGAGGCCATGAGATCTGAAATGGAATCCATGTACATTAATCAAGTATGGACTTTGGTTGATCCACCTAAAGGGGTTAAACCCATTGGGTGTAAGTGGGTCTTTAAGAGAAAGACCGACATGGATGGTCTTATGCATACCTATAAAGGGTGATTGGTAGCTAAAGGTTTCAAATAGATTCATGGTATTGACTATGATGAAACTTTTTCACCAGTTACGATGCTTAAGTCTATTCGGATCATGTTTGCTATTGTAGCTTACCACGATTATGAGATCTGGCAAATGGATGTTAAAACTATATTTCTGAATGGAAACCTCCTCGAGGATGTGTACATGACACAACCTAAGAGTTTTGTAGATCCAAAGCATGCTGGTAAGGTATGCAAGCTGCAAAGGTCCATATATGGTTTAAAGCAAGCATCTAGAAGCTGGAATCTTCGATTCGATGATACGATCAAACAGTTTAGTTTCATCGAGAATGAAGATGAAACTTGTGTCTACAAAAGGGTTAGTGGGAGCATAATTACCTTTCTTATCTTATATGTTGATGACATACTTCTCATTGGAAATGACATCCCTACGTTGCAGTCTGTGAAGACTTGACTTGAGAATTGTTTCTCAATGAAGGACTTAGGTGAAGCAACCTATATTTTAGGCATTAAGATCTATAAAGATAGATCTAAGAGATTGTTTGGCCTAAGTCAGAGTGCATACATTGACAAGGTGCTTAAACGTTTTGCCATGTAGAATTTCAAGAAGGGATTTCTGCCAATGTCACATGGTGTGAGCCTTTCGAAGGATTAATGCCCTTCTTCTAAGGAAGAAAGGGAATGCATGGATTAGATCCCTTACGCATCTGCTATAAGATCTATTTGTTGGGGGATCGATTGGCCGGCTAGAGGGGGGTGAATAGCCCTCGTTCGTTGGATGTCGGAATTTACTCGTTCTCGTTGCGTGCTCGTCTACAATTCTTGTTAGCGCAGCGGAATAACAATAATAATACTAACAAGAAACACAAATACACACAAGCACATGCAATAGACAAAGATATACGTGGTTCGGAACCGAATGGTTCCTACTCCACGGGCGAGCTCCTCGAGCTCTAGTTATGCGCACGACACTAACTATAACACTCCTTTTCGACTACACGTCGGAGGTGGAGAAACCTCTCACAAGCAATTACACTAAGTAATGAAATACAAACAATACAAAGACAAATACGAAATACACGTAAAGAACACTTTACAACGCTTGCTTTGAACCCTTGCTTGTTGCTTGCTTTAGATGGCTCTTGAAGGTCTAGAATGCAGCAGCAATTCCCCTCCAATAGCTTCACAAAAGTCTTGGCGAAATCCTCCAACTCGAGCTCCATTTATAACCTGCATCAAGCTGTTTTCGCGCCCATCAGTCGACTGATCGTGACCATCGATCGATCGGGTCCCGTAGCGTTGTCTCACTGGCGGCGGATCCACGTTAGTTAAGTTCCAAGCGGATCACACATCGGTCGTGATGGCACCCATCGATCGGTGATCATCCATCGATCGAGTCTTTGGCGAGCTCGACTCCATTCGTGCCCATCACCGCGGTATCATCGATCGGCATTGCCATCCCTCGGCGATCGGCGTCATTAACGATCATTGCCATCCCTCGGCGGTCGGTGATCGTCCAACGATCATTGCCCTCCCTCGGCGATCGGTAAAACCTCAAACATAACGATGTTTGAGCCTCCGACACTCGATCTTAGCCACTTGGCCAAGTCCACCTTATCCTCATGGAGTTCCCCACCAGCTCTCTTCCCTCGGCCTATGTCCCGGATGCGCCAAGCGCATCGGCCTCGCGTCTCATACCTAGAAGTATGCTTCCCTTTGGGCTCACTCCATTCGCTCCTGTCTGGCGGTCCTCGGATGCACCAAGCGCCGCGGCGCAATGCCATCCTTCACCGACTCAAGGACCCCGAGCCTAGTGAACTTACCAAGTCCTCAAGACTTCCCAAATGCACCAAGCGCACGACTTCGCAATGCATTTCTCACCAAGCACCAAGCGCACGACTTCGCAATGCTTTGGATTTCCCATGCCAAGCACCAAGCGCACGGCTTCGCAATGCTTTGGACTTTCCCATGCCAAGGCTTCCCCCTTGGACTTCCACACCAAGCTCCATGCTTGGATTTTCCATGCCAACCCCATGTTGGACTTTCCCATGACAATCCCATGTCATGAGTTTTGTCTATCATCAAAATACTATCAAGGTACTGCTCGAGTCAAACTCGAGTCAACCTGGGCCGATTGCACCAACAATCTCCCCCTTTTTGATGATTGACAAAACTACCATCTCAAGTCTACCAATTCTCCCATATTGGCAATTCTCATATCCCAAATGAGAATTCCAAACCTAATTGGTAACTTGGTAACATCTCCCCCTTTTTGACATTACATCAAAAAGGTCCTCCCCAAGGGTATGAATGTCTCATATCCCAATGAGATCTTATATCTCTCCCTTGGAGGAACACATGCCCACAATCTTTCTAGTGATCCCATATCACTTAAAGAGAGGCAACCCAATTTTCCTCCCATGAGGAAATACACATCCATCTTCCCAAGATGGATACCTCCCCCTAGAGGCTTGCTCCCCCTTGACCATTGCACCAACAATGTCCTTGGAGAGTCCCTAAGCCAATAGGAACATTAACCAAATCAAAATTAAGACAAAGTTCAACAATGAACTCATTTCCACCGTAAAATTGATACTCACCCTCAACCCAACTCCTAATCCATATCCGATGGATTTCCACCCTCTCTAATGCTCTCCTAAGCATATCCTAGGGTTAGGAGTGATTAGGGGACCAAAACATGGCTAAACATGGGGCTAACTATCAAGTTTACCCGAAATCAGCCTGTGCCAGTCGACTCCATCAGATAATGATCATTTGGACTTATCATCGATCATTGCCATCCCAGATACGATCGATAATACTACATTCTGATTTGGATTTTCGAAATCCATAAGTAAATATACATAATTTTAAAAATCTTGAAAATGCATACGTATAATACTTATCCTAAACACTATGGGTGAAAAATATTGGAAAATTATTTTACCCACTAAATTAGGAGATTGATACAAAGTTCAAAAGTTTAGAAAAGCTTCAATAAAGAGCCCTCTTTGTATCATCCCATTCAATGGTGATAGCTATCAAAAGATAGGCTTCACCAAGTTTTTTCAAAATGTTTTCAAAATGTTTTTCAAACCTTTATTTTCTTTTTCCTAAACATCTCACCAATATCTAGATGTGTAAAACACATACAAGTCAAATTTTTGTGAGATGTGGGTTTTTATTCTTTAAATGGTCTCATGCATATTTCTAGGCAATATTATTTGATTCCCATCAAATCATGTCATAGTCCTTAATTTCATTTTAATTTATGCATGATGATGATTATGGCATAGATATGATATAAGATAAAAATATATGCCAATATCATGATGTCATGGCATGTGAATGATAACTAAGCATTCATGACATCTAAACATAACTTTAAACATGATCATGACATTTTTATAGATAAAATTGAAAATGATGTCATGACATGGCAAGGCAAATAAAGCATGATAAGAAAAATATACTAAGGTATAAAATACCTAAGTGTTAAAATCAATTTTCCATTTCTTAGGGATTAAATTCACTTTGCCTTAATGCCATTAATTTCCCTAGTGTGCCAAAAACCCAAAATGGCACACCATGACCTCTATGACCTAATTGTGCCAATTTAAATCATTTTTAACTTCTCAAACCACATTGGCACACCCTAATGTGTCAACTCACAATGGCTAGGTTAACCACCCATCCACTTAGGGTTGACACACCCTAACCCATTTAGCATGAATCAATCACGCTCTTAGGAACCTAATATCTATTGGAGCTCCTTGGGTTAACAAGGTATTCCCTAGGGATAACTTCCCTAGATACCTTCCTAATGACCCTTTTAGGCTTTGAAGCTATAGTCTTTTGGGTCTTTCCTAGGTCAACTCTAGAGGTGACTCCTCCATTGACCTTCTTAGTGGCTTTCTTGATTTTCCTTAAGTCCTTAGCCACTAAACACATACCATGGCTAGACTTAGGGATGACTTCCCTATTAGCCTTGGTTTGCCTAGACCTAGATGATGTTCCATAATTAAATGGAACATTATGGTAGGACATAGGTTTGTGACCCAAACCCTTCTTGCCCTTAGATGTTTCTTGTTTCCTAGGTCTTGACTTTTGTGCATTAGACCCCTTAACCGAGTTTGATATTATTGCTAGGGTCTTCTCCAATTTTTATAGCCTTGACCTCAAGGCTTGGTTTTCTAACTCTAATTTTCCCAATTTTGAATTTTCATTTATCTTTTGGGAAGGCCTCTTTTTCTTAGGCATGTGCCTAGACTTTTTGGGATTAATACCCAAATTTTCTTCTACTCTCCTAATTGACTCCCTAGGCAAGATATTTCTAGAATTATGAGTCCTAGGTTTGTCCTTAGAGATATGAACATGCTTGGCACCTAAGCAATAAACTTTATTATTTCTCCTAGCATGCTTTTCATTGATAATATCAAGAGAGCTAAAATAATTTTTTGCATGCTTTTTGACTTTAGGAATTAAAGGTGCATTATTTAAATATACCTTAGGGTTAGCTTTAGGAGCTCCCCCTACATGAGTTGCACCTTCTTGCCCTTTCTTCCTCCCCCTAGGGCATTGGCTTCGGTAGTGTCCCTGTTGGTTGCACTTGAAGCACACAATGTGCTCTTTGCTCTTGATTTTGGGAACACCGGCATCGTTTGACTTTGGGTTGACTTTTGGTGTTGATGCCTTCTTCTTAGCCAATTTAGGATATTTGCTCTTGTAATGCCCTTTCTCCCTACACTCAAAGCATATTATGTGATCTTTATTTAAAATAATGACACTTGAGTTACCTAGGGAGGTGGTGAAGGCCTCTTCTTGATCTTCACTTCTCCCGGATGTAGATGCTTCTTGTTCTTGCTCCGGGATGGAAGATTGCCTCTCCTCCCCCTCAATGCTAGAGGTGGAAGTCTCCACCAAATCATCAACATCTTCAAATGTGGATGGGTTTTCTTCTTCGACATTCTCCTCTACTTGTGCCGATTGGGAATTTTCTTGGAATTTCGTTATCTTATCCCATAATTCCCTTGCATCCCTATAGTCACCCAAACTAGACCAAATTTTGTTAGGTAACAAATCACTAAATAATTTTATTACCTCGAGATTCATCTTGAAGTCCTTAATTTGGTCTTGGGTCCACCTTGACTTTTCAATTTGCTTGTTGTATTTGTCCCTAGGCATCTCAAAACCATTTTCTACAATAATCATATAATCAAAATTGGTTTCGAGATATACCTCCATCCGTTTCCTCCACCAAGCAAAATCTCCATCGAATTTTGGTGGATGGATGAAGCCGGCCATTTGTAGTGCTCTCGCGGTGGTTAGTCCTTGAAGAGCGACCTCGGCTCTGATACCACTTGTTGGGGGATCGATTGGCCGGCTAGAGGGGGGTGAATAGCCCTCGTTCGTTGGATGTCGTAATTTACTCGTTCTCGTTGCGTGCTCGTCTACAATTCTTGTTAGCGCAGCGGAATAACAATAATAATACTAACAAGAAACACAAATACACACAAGCACATGCAATACACAAAGATATACGTGGTTCGGAACCGAATGGTTCCTACTTCACGGGCGAGCTCCTCGAGCTCTAGTTATGCGCACGACACTAACTATAACACTCCTTTTCGACTACACGTCGGAGGTGGAGAAACCTCTCACAAGCAATTACACTAAGTAATGAAATACAAACAATACAAAGACAAATACGAAATACACATAAAGAACACTTTACAACGCTTGCTTTGAACCCTTGCTTGTTGCTTGCTTTAGATGACTCTTGAAGGTCTGGAATGCAGCAGCAATTCCCCTCCAATAGCTTCACAAAAGTCTTGGAGAAATCCTCCAACTCGAGCTCCATTTATAACCTGCATCAAGCTGTTTTCGTGCCCATCAGTCGACTGATCATGACCATCGATCGGTCCCGTGGTCCATTGTCTCACAACGGCGGATCCACGTTGGTTAAGTTCAGCGGATCACACATCGATCGATCGATGGCACCCATCGATCGTGATCATCCATCATCGAGTCTTTGGCGAGCTCTACTCCATTCTGCGTGCGCAGTGTCATCGATCATCGCCATCCCTCGACGATCGGTGTCGTCCCAGCGATCATTGCCCTCCCTCGGCGATCGGTGATAAGCCATACTTGATTCAGTCGAACACTGGTCGAACCCATACGACCTAGAGCAGTCGACTGACACCTATGCCAGTCGACTGATGTCGACTAAAACCTCAAACATAACGATGTTTGAGCCTCTGACACTCAGTCTTAGCCACTTGTCCAAGTCCACCTTATCCCTCATGGAGTTCCCCACCGAAGCTCTCTTCCCTCGGCCTACGTCCCTTGGATACGCCAAGCGCACGGCTTCGCAACGCCATCCTTCGCGTCTCATACCCTAGAAGTATGCTTCCCTTTGGGCTCACTCCATTCTCTCCCTGTCCGGCGGTCCCTCGGATGCACCAAGCGCACGGCTTCGCAATGCCATCCTTCACAGACTCAAGGACCCCGAGCCTAGTGAACTTACCAAGTCCTCAAGACTTCCCAAATGCACCAAGCGCACGACTTCGCAATGCATTTCTCACCAAGCACCAAGCGCACGACTTCGCAATGCTTTGGATTTCCCATGCCAAGCACCAAGCGCACGACTTCGCAATGCTTTGGACTTTCCCATGCCAAGGCTTCCCCCTTGGACTTCCACACCAAGCTCCATGCTTGGATTTTCCATGCCAACCCCATGTTGGACTTTCCCATGACAATCCCATGTCATGAGTTTTGTCTATCATCAAAATACTATCAAGGTACTGCTCGAGTCAAACTCGAGTCAACCTGGGCCGATTGCACCAACACTATTATGTATGTCATGTTATGCACTCGTCCTGATATCTCGTATGCTTTAAGCATGACGAGTAGGTACCAGTCAGATCCAGGTGACAGTCACTGGATAGCTGTCAAGAATATTCTTAAGTACTTGAGAAGAACTAAAGAATATTTATTGATATTTGGAGGCGATGAGGAGCTCGCTGTAAAGGGTTACAACGATGCTAGCTTCCAAATGGACAAGGACGATTATAGATCACAGTCAGGGTATATCTTTTGTTTAAATGGTGGTGCTGTGAGTTGGAAGAGTTCAAAGCAAGACACAATCGCGAATTCTACAATAGAGGTCGAGTATATTGCTGCTTCTGATGCGGCAAAGGAGGCTGTTTGGATCAAGAAGTTTATTTCTGAGCTTGGTGTAGTTCCTAGCATCATGAGCCCTATAGAGCTTTATTGTGACAACAACGGGGCTATAGCATAGGCTAAGGAACCTCGTTCTCACCAGCATTCCAAACATATACTACGGCAGTATCACCTCATTTGAGAGATCATCGATAGAGGAGATGTGCGGATATGCAAAGTAGATACTGATGCTAACATTGTGGATCTCTTGACCAAGGCTTTGGCACAGAGAAAGCATGATGGTCATACTAGGTCATTAGGTCTTAGAGATTACAATGATTGACACTAGTGCTAGTGGGAGATTGTTAGTGTCAGCCCTTAGTGTCAATTATGAGATAATTGATTAGGTATCATATTTCATTAATAACAGATAAAGATTGATTATTATATTTACTTTATGTGTGTGCCAGTAAATAAATATAATAATGCTCTTGAATAGTAGGTTCTAATCTATAGTATATCAATTAGTAGAATTGATTATGAGAAGCTATAGAGAACACTATTCTTAAACATTCCTAGTCAAGTATTGTATTAATAGACAAAGGGATATATTGATACATTGAGACTACCATGTAGGTCAATGGATGACTTGATCTCACAAGTTATGGATATGTGATATCATATTGACACATGAGTATATATATTGGAGAATATATGTATTGAATTGATCCTCCATGAGAAAGTATCATGGATCGTTATGTGAGGGTCATATACTTTCTCATGTGACTATTGGTATGAATAGTCCTTAGACCTGAAGTCACTACGATTCCCTACATAAGGAGTTATGTATTTTGGTATCGTCTAACGTCACACTGTAACAGGGTGCACTATAACGGCGATCACTGGGTATGTAACGAATTATGCGGAGGAATGTGAGTGATGTAGATGAGATCTATCCCTCTCATATGACGGGAGTGATATCTTTGGCCTCTTGATAGAGTATGACCACGAAATACATGGTCATGCTCAAATGAGTCAATATGAGATATTGAGCTCATTTGTTTGAGTGAGTCTACTTGGGGATCAAGAAACATAAAGATCGATAAGGGGATGACACGATCTATGTCTCATTGATCGATCTAAGATATTAAGGATAGAAGGGCACCGTCATACATGATAATGGTCACGGAAAGGTTGTCGAACCTCGACTTTCTTGTAACTTGGGTAGCAACGATGTATTGCTAGATGCCGCTCATTGCTTATGTATCTAAAATGGTTTTAGATACATTGCCAATATTACAAGAGTTTATTGGGTCACACACAAATGACATTCTATTTTGGAGATGTTTTCTTTTAGTTGGACTAAAAGAACAATTGAGCATATGGCCAAGAATTGAGTTAAACTCAAATTGGTTAAACTTGAGTTAGACTCAAGTTAAACCATGGAAGATAAATCATCATGCAAGTGTCATCTATCATCATGCATGATTAATGTGATTAATCATGAATGTGAATACCAAGGGTTTAGGTATTCTTGATGAGAGGTTCATGCATTTGGATGAAGGAAAAATACCAAGGGTCTTGGTATTAAAAGTTTTCTTAATGAAGAGACTTTAAGAAGGAATTGATGGCTTGAGGATAAAAGGCTCTCGACGTGAAAATTAGGTAGAGTTTTTGTGGCTTTTGTGTTTTGGGCGTGCAAGCCAAAAAGCCAAGAGAAAGAGTTCTCTTCTTCCTCTCCTTCCTCTCCTTCTTCTTCTTCCAAGTGGTTTTGGCATTTTGCTAGAGTTTCTAGCACAACATGACTCCAAAACGACTGAGTGTCAGTGTGGATATCTTAGAGATACGGTTATCCTTACCGTATTGTGATCCGACAACATTTAAAATATCGGGATTACAAAGGGCACACATCAAAGGTATACTTCTCCTTCTAGATAAGATCTAGAAAAGTAGGATACAAAATGACTTATATATTTTTTCCTGGATCTCTGGTGGGATCTGGTTTATATATTGTTTCTGCTGTGGTTGTGCGAAGTATTCGCCCGCGATGTAGTGAACATCACGATCCGGAATTTTCCAACATAGAATGGGTGAGATGTTAAGGATAATTGAAATACACTTAACTTTTTCAAAATTCTACTTATTTTCTTGCACTTAACGAATAATTATAACTTCAATTGGCCAATACTCAGTATACAACTCTCCAGGCCAAAGTTTAGCACCCCCTAAATCTCTTATACTTCATATATTTGACTAAGGGAGAGAGCAAACTAACCCTAAGGGTTATATTACAAACCTTTGAAGTTGGTGCAGAGGGATGTACCTCGAACCAATCTATCAAACTAATGTTAGACGATTGTTTGGACTCATAGTTGATTTATCTAGATGCATGCATATACGATGTTATTTTTAAACCCCTATTTTATATAAAAACCCTGACATTTTTTTTATTTATGACAAAAGGGGAAGAAGAGTGAAAGTTAAGGGGGAGTGTTTGGAAATTTTATCTCTTTCAAAACTCACCTAGGGTTAAGGGGGAGTGTTTGGAAATTTTATCTCTTTCAAAACTCACCTAGGGTTAAGGGGGAGTTTTTGGAAATGACATTCATCATTTAATCTACTTATTTTATGCTTTAATTTTTTCCCTTAACTTTGTGTCGGTTTGCCATAGATCAAAAAGAGGGAGATTGTTGGTGCAAGGACACCAGATAATCGAACCTAGGTTTTGATTATGGCAAAGATCCAAAGTTAAGGTCATCTTGTTATCTCATGAGCTGAATTAAGTGCGTAGAAAATGGTTAAGCTAAGTTGAATGTCAGTGACACCCGGAGAATCTCGAGTCGGAAAACCATAGTGGTCGGGCGAAACCGGAGGAACTTCGTGGGAGTCGAAGAACCTAGGTGGAAGACCGGAAGTAAAGCGACAGGTCAAAAAGGACCAGAGATAAATACGAGTGTGAAGAAAGATGGTAATGTCGTGTCCTCTGTACGGGGACGACCCTAGGTGGTGATCCGATGAAGACTTCCAATAGAAGGTCTAGGTCGAGATCGGATGGTAAGGAACCATCATATTTACCATTTTCCGTGCTAACCTCTTACTGTAGGGAAGTGGCCAGGCTGGCAATCGACTGCTGCACATCAGTCGACTGATGAAAGACATCAGTCGACTGATGGTGATGAATCAGCCTTTTGTGCTAGGTTAAAACAGATAATGTTTGACACGACCATTTCACGATAAGATAAGGTGTCACCTCGTGATCAGTTCCAAAAGTTGAGGATTTCTATCAAGACTTATTCCAAGGAAAAAATCTATAAAATGAGGGGAGGACTCCAACCCAAAGATTATCATCTTGCTCTCAAAGTGCTCCCGCAATGCTAAAACTCTAAACGTCGTAATGCCAATGCAACGTCAAGTTCAGAATGTAGGGAGTTGCTTCGGAGACTCATTGGCTCCCACTTCCCCGGATTAAAATTTTCACCAATGAAAGAACTAATCCGGATGGGATGAGTTTCCTTAGCACAACCTATTCGTCGTCGTGCTAACAACTTGAGTGATCGCTTGAACAAACTAGTTGTTCAAGCAACACAACTCTTCTAGTTGGTTAGCCACGGAAGAGACGACGGACGGATCACCGATTTTTGTGTTTGTCTTCAGGGTCCATGATTATACAACATATATACATACACACTCTTGTATAATCAACACATAAAATAACATGCTAAGATCAGAAAATAAAGTTGTAAAACTTTATACCTTACGATCTTCTACCGTATGTCCTATCCTCCTCGTGGATGACGTGTGGGCGAAGATCCTCCGCGAGTAGAAGCCTTCTAGATCGCGTTCTTCCCTTCCTTGTCCGCTGCGAACAAAGAGAAGAACCAACAAAACCTTTCCTTTCTAGAACCGACCACCAAGCAAGGGAATTTGATGCAACCGCCGGCCAAGGAACGAGTGGATGAGCGCCGGCCAACTTGTTGCAAGGTTGCCGCCAGCCACCTAGAGGTTGGAGAAGCGCCGCCCACCAATTGTTGGAGAACCGCCGGCCACCAAGGAGCAAGGGAGGAGGAAGAGAGTCGGCCAAAACCAAGGAGGAGAAGGGAATGAGCGTCGGCCACCAAGGAGCAAAGGAGGAAACCCTAATCTCCCTTCTAGTTGCCGCCCAAACCAAATCCAAAAAAAAAACTTAGCCGCCTAAACCACTTGAGAGGCAAAACCCTAATCCAAGTGAACCATCCTCGCCGCCCAACCTAAGCCCTCTATTTATAGAATTGGGCTTAAGCCTCCTTTAATCTCCACCGTCGGATCTAGGGATTTAATCTCCACCGTCGGATCTAGGGTTTTATCCCAACCGTCGGATCTAGGGTTTCATCCCAACCGTCGGATCTAGGATTTCATCCCAACCGTCGGATCTAGGGTTTTATCCCAACCGTCGGATCTAGGGTTTCATCCCAACCGTCGGATCTAGGGTTTTATCCCAACCGTCGGATCTAGGGATTTAATCCCAACCGTCGATTCTAGGGTTTCATCCCAACCATCGGATCTAGGGATTTAATCTCAACCGTTGGTTCTAGGGTTTCATCCCAACCATTGGATCTAGGGATTTAATCCCAACCGTTGGTTCTAGAGTTTTGTTTTACATTCTTAGATCTAGACTTCTTTAGGATTATATTAGGCTACGATAGGGACCATAAGGAGGAGTTGGATCTTGGCCACCCGATGGATCGGAACCACACAAACTTGATCCATCAATGATGTTTCATTCCACTAGAGGATCATCATTGAACTACCTCACCAACCCCCATAAATTAATATGGGATCCATATATTATTTGTACATTCATCTCCCCATGTTTAAGATATCGAATGTCCGTCAATTAATTGATTTACTGACCATCAATTAATTAACATCTAATTCCTCGAGTAGTACCACTCAACCTTATCATCATGTTGACTAAGTCAACCAGCTGGGTTTACATGATGAACCTTATGAGCTCCTCAAGGGGACATCATCAACCTAGTATATAGGACACGGTTTCCTCCTATAATCAACGACACACCATGTAAATAATATTATTTCCCAACTTACCGGGCATATTGATTTAATCCATCTAAATCTCACCCTCTGGTAAATTAAAGAAATAAATACTAAGTACATGTGCCCGTTATTATATCGGGATTAAGAGCATGTACAACATAATATCCGAGGTCCGATTCAATTATGTAGTCAGCAATTAATTGAATCACCTCTATGTCGGTCCTGCTCAATACACCTAAGTGTACTAGTGTAACTCTATGTTCAAGACAAAACAATACCAAGCTACACTACAACCATGCCAATGGTTTGTCCAAAACCATCTTGGTTGTGAGCCTCTACTTATATTTTACAAGGGACTGATAACATGATCTTTTGTGCCACACCAAGCACCATGTTATCTACAATGTAAAATATTAGACAATATGCACACACATATAATAAATATATAAAGTGCAAACAATAATCATGTGATTCTTATTCCAAAATAAAATGTTCATACAAAAAGAGCTAGGCTTTCAGTATACATTCCAACACAGAATTTGTTCATTAGTAGTAAGTATTATTTTTATTTACTGTATTAATTATTTTAATCGTAACGAGGTGATGTAGACTTGTTGCCTCATCCTCGTGCTTTCATTTTTGTGATTGTTGTCTCCTACCTCCAACGAGGAGGAGACTTTATAGTGGATTGCCCCTTCGTACGCGGTCAAAGATTGCATGGCCTTAGAGTAGCAACTGTTGGGCTATGAACCAAGTAAAAATAAAATGTCTATTTATTTTTTGTTCTTTTACTTTCTGTTGCGTTTAAGTTTAATCGAACGAAAAGACGAAAAATTTTACGCTTGTTATTCACCCCCCCCCCCTCTTTAGCGACGCTTCTCGATCCAACATATTTGTGTTTGACATGTTGATCCTATGCAAAATGTAACAAGTTAATCTCACTCAGATTGATCCTATACATATCTATTTTGCATATCTTATGCAATATTGACATAATTTAATTTATCTACTTTCATCATTGTGTCAATTAGTTTCTTAGATGATCCTTGTGTATCTTTATATTGTTTATAAGTTTACTATATTCATTATTTGTCAACAACATTCAATAATAATATTTTTGTGATTCAATTGTTGGTGCAATCGATTTTTAGTCAATGTTCACCAAACTCGAGTTGAGTTTGAGTTGGATTTTGATGTTCAAGTAATTTGTAATGATGATTTAACGATACTCTCAAAAGGGAGATTGTTGATTAAGGATGGTCAAACTTGGTGTAGAAAAAAAAAATTATCGAAGAGGAATATTGTTAGTGTAATCAACCTAGGATCCGGTTGGCCAAGACAAATAAGAGTTTTGAAGCTGGTTGATTGAGTGAAAAGTCAAATAGATAAAGGTTGATCGGATATTTGACAAATAGAGGAAATCCAAGTGGTCGGGTCGCGATTGACTTGATACTTAGCAAGAGAAAAGTGAAGCCCAAATGAAATCATGAAAGATGTGACACTTAGCATGAGATGAGTGAAGCCATAAATGGATTATAGAGGATCAAACACTTGGCACGAGATGAGAAGAGAAGTCCAAATGGATCATGAAAGATATAACACTTGGCAAGTTCTGAATGTCCTAATTGATTAAGAAGATCAAATGTTAAGTGGGAGATGGGAAATCCAAATAAATCAAGTAGAATCGGATGTTTGACAATGGTAAAATTCTGATTAGTCAAGAGTAATTGAATGTTTGGTATGAGAAGTAAAGTCCAAAAGATCAAGAAAGACTAGATATTTGACAAGAGTGAAGTCCTAGTATGTCAATATTGATTAGATGTTAGGCGAGTGAAATCTTAACAGAACAAAAATAATCGGATGCTAGGTGAGTGAAGTGTTAACAAGTCAAAGATGGTTGGATGCTAAGAGGAAGAAGTCTTGATAAGTTATGGTCAACCGGATACTAAACAAAGTGAAACGACTAAAATAGTAGTATTAGTCAATTACTATTGAGTAACAATTGAGATTAGAGGCTTAAGGGGAGAGGGAGGGAAGGGGCGGGTTATGAGGATTTTGGGCATGATTAATCGACTATTATAGAGTAACAATTGATTGATATTACTATTGAAATGAATAAAAAGTTTAGAGTTCGACTGTTCAACTCAACTGATAGTTATCAATCGACTGATGGAAAGGAGCAGCCAACTCAGTCTTATAGTAGCACATAGAATATTTGATGATCAATCAAAAAACACAACTATTTGTACATTAGTTGACTGATGGTAATAAAGTAGTTAACTAATGTTGGTCGAAGATGAGTTAGAGAGATGTTTTATAGCTATAACATTCATATCTATAGTGGAACAATCGACTGATGAATTTTACTAATCGATTGTAAAGTAAAACTCAACCCCAATCTACAACTTTTAAAAGAGGGGTTTTAGGATGTTTGAAGTAGTTGAATCTTGGAGGTTTTGGAGGAGAGTGTTACTGCATTTCTTGACCTCAAGAGCTAATCCAAAAGTAATCAAAATCTCTTAAAACAAAGATCATTGTGTAAATTATTATTTATATTATATTTTTCTTTTCTTTCTTTTTATCTTTGTATTTTGCTTATTTTCTTGTAAAAAATAGGATTGTAAGAGATTTTTTCATCTCCGAAAGTTATAGGTCGTGGAGTAAGAACTAGGAATTCTGAACCGCATATAATTGATTTGTATCTATGCTTATATTTGTTTTATGTTTTGCTTCTGTTGTGTATATTAACCTTGATAGATGAGCAAATGATTGACACATGAAGAATCAAAAATCATTATTCACCCCCTCTAGTGACCCAACGATTTTAACACCAGTAAATTTCTTCATTGAACATATATAAATAGGAATGTAAATTTAATTTGTTTTGTAATGATTCCAAGATGATAATTTAAAAATATTCATTATGCCTAATAACTAGACAAAATGCTTAAGCTAATTCACTTGCTTAAGCCTATAAATTATCTCATGATTGTATATGCAAGACTAAAATAGAGTATCAAAGCAAAGCAACACACATGAAAAAACTATTCCTTCAACTTGTTAGGCCTAACCATTTCCTATTATGTTTAAGTTAATAATTCTTAATTAATGTATGTGTTGGTGTGTTATCTTCATTATTTGTAACTCTCTTTCAGGTGGAATTTAAGTAATGTGTATGATTCTCCTCATTTTATGATTCGATGCTTTTGCTAAAGGCCAAAGTCCAAATTATAATTGAAAATCATTTGATGCTTTCTAAAGCCCAAAGTTCAACTTATAATTGAAAATGATTCATAATCGGTGAAACCCTAAGTTTCTCCACTATCACATTAAAACACCACACAAAAATTTGTGGATGCTCATCGAGCTTGGATTTGGAGATTGGAGATAAACATTATAGATTGAGGAGTCAAACTTAGACCACAGAGTCATGAATTATCATTGAGCTTGGATTTTAATATTGTGATTGTCTAGGTAGAAGTGTGACTACTTAAATTAAAGTTTTTGTTTTTCTTTTTAGTTGTTCAAGTTGTTTTGCCCAAAAAAAAATTAGAGTATTTTGGTATTAGAAAAAGAGAATTCACCTTTATTTAACTATACAGGTTTATTGCTCTTACAATTTTTATTTTTATAAATTACAATACCTATAATTTAACTTGACTTTTTTTTTTGAAAAATAAACTCTTATTGGAATAATTATTTTTTATTTTTATTCTGAGATATCCTATGTGAAATAATTCTTCATTTGAATTTGAAGTGGTATTACTAAATTCCTACATATAGTATCATTAATTATACAAATGTAAACCTTAGACTGTTGAGGTAAACTCCTCTAAATTTTACTCACTTACCCCCTCGACAAAACATCTAACATGACGGTCATGAAAAAAAAAACCTTTGTAAATCCTAATGCATAGAAAATTGGTACAACTTGATATTGTGGAAAGATGATCTTTGGAGGGGATCCATGTTTTTTGGTCTCAAGCTAAGTTGTGTGGGCAAGGGAATTCCATTTCTTGTGTTGCTTGCCCTATCCTTCCATGTGCAAATACTAAATCTAGGGTTCTAAGCAAAGGCAAAATGGTTTGACTTGAACATAAGCGAAGAAATAAGACATTAAAACAAAGTGATGTTTTTTTTTCCTTTATAAAGTCAAAGAGTATCTTGGCATCTTGCAAAAGTGATTAAGTATGAAGACAAACTTGGAGTGTGTTAGATTGTTCATTAGCATGGCAAGCTAAACCATTCAAATGGCATAGTTTTAAGTCATAACTTAATCCATATCTAGGGTTAATACAAAGGGGGTAAAGAAATCAAAAACCTATCTTACAGCATTGGAATTTGATTCCTTTGCAAGAAGGACAAATGAAATTAGGTTTAGAAGATAACATTTGCCCCCCAAATTGATTAGTGTGTACCTTTTAATTTTGGCAAAGTCATGATCAATATAGTACACTCCTCATTTAACTTTTTCTTATGTTCTTTATATGTATATTTTTTCTTTTCTTTGATTATCTTGGTGATCTTTTCTTGTTTCCTATCCATTTCAATTCTAACCTTCTAGAGTTTCCTTTTTTAATCTAATAGAAGCAACCATTCCGCTAGCTTCTAATTTAGAATTATAATACATATTTTTTCTTCGTTTTACTCTCTAAAATATGCAGGGATATAATAAATTAGACGAATATAGGTTTATGTTTCAATTTTTGAACAATCAATGTTAATAAGTGCATCTATCAATTTAGGCATGTCGATTGTATGATTATGCCGAAGTCAAACAAATAAACTGAATCAGTTCAATTGAATTGGACAGGATAATTAATCATATTTTTGGTTGGACAATTTGATTAGATCAGTTTGGTAGGTCAAGCCGAGTCAAGTTGATTGTATCAAATAGATTAGTCAAGTTAAATAAGTTCAATATGCAATAATATTATTGAGTTGAAAATCAAGTAGACTAATTAGTACGTTGGGCAAAACGAATATATATATATAACCCACTTCAGTTACAAATTGCAACCGTGACTACAAATTGGGACGCTACTGTAGATTGTGGATGCAAACAGATGGACAGCGAACGCAGAAATTCAACCACCGGACTAATAATATACTATAAATATTTCCATACAACTAATCAGAATTAAGTTCAGTCTATTTTGAGAAAAGAAAATTTAAAAAACGTGGAAATTCAGAGGCAAAAAAAAAAAGAAAAAAGAAAAAAAAAAGCGTTTATTGTATAAAAGGGGATCCGCGGAAGGGACGACAGGGTGCTTAACCCGCTGCCTTCGCCCCTCCGCTCACTCCCAGCTCCGCCTCCGCCACATCGTGTCGGTGATCACGACCAGAAGGCCCTTCTGTGGCCGTCTCCTACTGATCCGAGAGCTCATCTCCCATGGACGCGATGCTGCATCCAGGCATGTAACAGGATGCTCTCTTGCTTTATTATCGGTCTTCCAGTCAAAGATTGGATGTTGGAAGGTAATTACTGCTCAAAATTGAGTTTTTTTTTTCCCGATCCTTCTGCGCTTATTGCTTTTCTTGGTCTTTTCGTGGAGTCCCAAACTGTGTAGAGGTGATTCATCTACGTGGTTTTGTTCATTTTATCCGAGCATGATTGCGTTTTTGATATTGTGCTCTCCGATAAGAATTAAGATTCATTAGTTTTAATTGCCGCTGTCGGTGTCTGGAGGTGGAAAGGTTATGAATCACCGAACCTGGGAAGGGGGCTTGTTTTTCTCTGGTTGAAGGTCGATTTGTGGTTGAATTTTGAAATCGATACTAATGATGGAGATTTTTTTTGTCTTTCTGTAGGTAATTGATTATTCTCTATATCGGCCTGGAAAAAGATCCATCCTTGCTTTCTTTGTCACTGAGGCCTTGGTATTACAGCTGAGCGAGGTTGGACAGCTAGTCGATCTTGCTGTCAGCCTTAACTGGTTGATTGCCCTATCAAGAGAAATGCAGACCAAATTCCGTATTCATGCAGACCCCTCCCTCAACCAGGACCATTTTGACCAAATTCCTGATTCATTGCTCCTTCTCATCTTCAACAAGCTCGCTGATGTCCGTTCTCTTTGTCGCTGCTTGGCTGTGTCAAAGCGCTTCAATTCCCTTGTTCCCCTTGTTCACGATCTGTGTGTCAAAATAGATCGTGTAGTGTCTGTTGATGGTGACTGTGATGCTGTAAGCCTTTCTTCCCCTAAACCGAGAAACATCTTTGCCCATCTATTAAAGCTCATTCTGTTCCGCATCTTCAAGCCCTTTCATCACCTTCAGAGCACCAATGGTGGAAATAAACCTCTTTTTCCGCGAATCTTCCATCATTCCCCTGCTGAAGTCCTCAAGACTTTCACTCAAGTGCGCAACCTGAGGATTGAGCTACCGGCGGGTGATATTGGAACAGAGGATGGGGTCTTCTTGAAGTGGAGAGCAGAGTTTGGAAGCACTCTTCAGAATTGTGTGATATTGGGTGGAACCAGGATTGAACCTGGTTCTGATTCAGTAAATTTGGAAGGGTCGTTCGAAGATAGTGGGAGCATACCAGAGTCCTTTTATACGAATGGAGGGTTGAAGCTACGTGTCATTTGGACTATTAGCTCATTGATTGCTGCATCAACAAGGCATTATCTTCTACATCAGATAGTTAAGGAACACAAAACATTGAAAAGCTTGGTCGTCACGGATGCTGATGGTCAGGGGACATTGAGCATGGGAGTCGAGCAGCTGAAAGAGTTCAGGGAGAAGCCATTGGCAGCCTCAGCATCATCAAACAGGAGTCAGGTACCAGCATCAAATATGAAGCTAAAATATGCTCCATACTTGGAGCTTCCTGAGGGAATGAGGATGCAGGGAGCCACACTTGTTGTCATCAAGCCTGCTGGAGAAGGGACTAGCTGTGGTAACAGTGGCAAGAAGGAAACTGACGCATTAGTTTGTGGGGCATTCGATGGGCCATTTCAAGCTGCTGTTACCGCATTAGGGAAGAGGCGAACTTACTTGTTGGAGATGAATGGTTTTTAAACGAATTTAATCACATGGCTTAGTTATCTTCCGATGGCTTGCACTGGTTCTTATTGTCCATTGATGCGGAACCATTTGCAGATTCCCATTTCTACTGGAATGATATTTCACTTCTGTAGTTGAAGTTGGAATGCAATTTCCAATGTTTCATGCTTTTTTTGTTTAGTAAGAGTATCTGGTTCCATGGTTTAGTGCAAAATATGGATTATTAAGTTGTGAATTTTCATCTCATTGCCATGAATTCGTTTACTTAGATTCATTAGTGTTGATATGTTGGGTTTCCGGCACCGCGGCGTGTGTGTGTTCGATCATGTTTCGTAAACATGTGCACAGCGGAAGCAACAAAAATAATAAATATTCCTATTTATTACAACACACACAACACACGCATGCTATTACAACAAGTGTAGACATAACCGTAAAATAAAATTGCAATAAAAGAAATTAAACTACGTTATACCTTCCGTATGACGTGTAGCGGGAACGGCATCAACCGGAACGATTCTCGTAAGAATCGTCTCTATCCGTATCCACGCCGAGCTCCTCGGGATGACTTCGCCAAGCCACGAGCTTCGTCTTCGTACGGGTTACTAGCCTCGTGTTGAAGACGACGTGATCGAGAGATGATCACGGTCCGAATCCAAATTCGGACCTAAAACAAGTCCTCAAGACTCGCTTCTCCGGAGAGGTATTCGTCAACCGATTGACGAATCCTTCGTCCTCCACCTCAGAGGATTACCGGAGATCAAATCCCCGGTAAGTTAGCCGCTGTCGGAGCACTAACCGTCGTCAAAACGATGCTCCGACGAGAGGATAAGACGGTGTCCAGAAAAACTGGACAGCTTTGGTGGAGAAATAGGCGCTAAAGAAGAGATGGAGGCTCACCTTTACAGAACCCAAGGGAGATCACCGGAGGGTCGCCGGAGGTTCACCGGCCGAAACCTTGACGCCGACAAGGAGATGGCAGCGCTCAATCAAGTTGGCGGCAGCCCTTGTTGTTGACGCCAACAACAAGGAGGATGGGTTGGGGCCACTAATTGGATTAGGTTTAGGGTTAGGGTTTAATCACTATTTTATAGAGAACTAATTCTCTTAATGGTTAATGGATCATATCCATAAAGCCCGTTAACCCGCTCCATTAAGATAAGTTAAAATAAACCAAACCATGATGGTTTATTTTAAGTTAAAACGAACCGAACCAACTTTTGGTTCATTCGTTTAAAATAAACCAAACCCTTTGGTTTATTCTCATCCATTGGATTAGAACCAAACCATTTTGGTCCATCCATTATGTCTTCATAAGACACGGCCCATCCACGCTTCCATTGTGAAACAATTTCATGCTCGCTTTATGTTTGGTCGACCAAACATAGTTTCTCTCGATGCGAGAATCCCATTCTCAAGCTCGTTTTAAATCCTTTGGATTACACTCGTTGTGCGTGTGACCAAATAGGTTCTCGGTTTATGTTGGCCGTCTATAATTAACCATTAATTATAGAGCGATCATGAGTGGCACCTAGTAGTACATCATGATCCCCAATTAGCAAAAGATCAAGTTGATCGAGAACTATTTACGAAACCCTTGATAGCTTGAATGAATCGTTTCCCTTCACTCATCTTATACCCACTTGGTTGAGGACATGGTCTATTGTGTCATCCCCACTAGGTACGACTCGTCACACCTAGCCCAAGTATCATTTCCTCGTCCTACATTCTAGTTACTCCACATGTATCGAAGAGTACCTTACTCTAAACATGTATTGCTTTGGCAAAGACTTTAGTAACAATCGACGAGAGGCCATGGGTATACATCTCCTCAAGGAGTGGTGAATCCTTTATAGGCTATTCAAACACCTTCGATCACTTGACTTATACCCAATCATCCGGGTCCACATCTCCTTAGAGATGTTTGCTTAAGATGAAAGCATAAGTCTCCATGATCAAGATGACTTGAATCGCAAGTCAAAGGAACATCGCACTTAAGCCACAGTAAGAACTTCATTGACATATCTATATATGCAGAGAACCATATGAAGTCTTACGGTGGTCACTCGATGAACTAGTTACCATAACTAGCATCCACGATCAACTCGGACATCACTATGTCTCGGCCGGTGAGAATCAATTTGCTTGGATACACCAAGGAGTATACCTCGTGCTAGTCTTGTGAAATTGATGGTGTCCAAATCCATCAATTCATCGACTAAGGATAATTGATACATCACAATTACACATGTAGAGATACTCACTAGTTGTGATCCAATCACAAATTCTCTCATCTTTGTGAATCGTATCGTGGACATTCGATGAGTTTAAGATCCAATCAAATACATAAAACATGTATACTCAAATAGTGAATCTTCATTTATCATATAAATGGTTCATACATAAGGCGATTGCCTTAGGACATCTCTCATATATTACTAACAGACTCCCACTTGGCCTAATGCCAATCGCTACGGTATCCAATACCATAAGCACCAACATGACCCTCAAACTTACTTTGAGGTAATGCTTTAGTCAAAGGATCCGCTAAGTTCCTTTCAGTGGGAATTTTCTCGATTTGTATTTCGTTCCTACTGATGATCTCTCTGATAAGATGATAGCGGCGAAGCACATGATTGGATCATTGATGAGACCACATCAAGTTCATAGATGAACTACTTGATCCAAACCGCTTCCTTTGCTGCTTCCAAAGCTGCAACGTATTCTGCCTTAGTGGCAGAATCCGCTATAGTGTCAAGCTTGGAACATTTCCAACTTATTGCGCCTCCATTCTAGGTGAATACATACCCAGACTAAGACATGGAATCATCCTTGTCTGTCTGGATCTGGCATCCGTATACCCACGTATCACCATGTACCCTTCTCCATATATTAGGAACACATCCTTAGTTCTTCTCAAGTACTTAAGGATCGTCTTAACAGCCGCCCAATGATCCATTCCTGGATCGGACTGGTATCTGCTCGTGACACTCAGAGCATACGATACATCGGGCCTCGTACATATCATAGCATACATGATAGATCCTGTTGCGGATGCATAGGGAATCTTACTCATGCAAATCCTCTTGTCTTCTGTGCGCGGACACATAGACTTCGAAAGGTGTACCCCATGCCTGATGGGTAGGAAACCTTTCTTGGATTCCGACATGCTAAACCTCTTTAGCACTCGGTCTATATATGTAGACTGCGAAAGACCAAGCAACCGTTTCGATCTATCTCTATAGATCTTAATCCCGAGGATGTAGGTTGCTTCTCCCAAGTCTTTCATGGAGAATGTCTTGGATAACCAAACCCTCACTGACTGTAAGATTGACACATCGTTTCCTATAAGTAATATGTCATTGACATACAATACTAGGAACACATTTGCCTCCCACTAACCTTCTTGTACACACAAGGTTAAATGCGGATTTTGTGAGAAATCAAACTTTTGATCGTCTCATCAAAGCGGATATTCCGACTCTGGATGCTTGCTTCAATCCATAAATGGACCGTCGCAATTTGCATACCTTGGTTTTATCAACCGATGTGAAACCCTCAGGCTGTATCATATACACGTCCTCGAGCAGGTTTCCATTAAGGAAAACTGTTTTCACATCCATCTGCCATATCTCATAATCATAATGAGCTGCTATGGCCAGGAGCATCCGAATGGATTTAAGCATAGCTACAGGCGAATAGGTTTCGTCATAATCAACACCTTGCTTTTGACGATATCCTTTCGCCACCAATCTAGCCTTATAGGTAATCACATTACCATCCATGTCGGTTTCTTCTTGAAAATCCACTTGCACCCTATAGGCTTTATGCCTTGGTGGGTCGACCAAGTTCGAACTTGGTTTTCATACATGGAATCCATTTCCGACTTCATGGCATCAAGCCATTTATCCCTTTCTGAACTTGTCAGCACTTCTTCATAACTGGTAGGCTCCTCATCATCAATGAGTAACACGTCGTTCGATTCACTTATGAGAAATCCATATCTCTCAGGAATGTTGCGTGTTCTACCAGATCTGAAGATGTGGTGTTACAATGGAGTCCGTACCGATTGCTCATCACTATGAGTTATCGGTTATTGCTTCACCGGTATCTCATCAATGTCTATTTGAGTATCTCGAGTTTCCTCAAGCTCGGCGACACTCCCACTTTGTTTTCTTGCAGAAACTCTTTCTCTAGAAACACGGCATGCCTTGAAACAAACACCTTTTGTTCCACGGGATGATAGAATTAGTAACCCCTTGTTTCCTTAGGGTATCAATAAATAGACATTTATCGGACTTAGCATCCAGTTTATGCGATCTGCTTCACATAAGCGGGACAACCCCATATCTTCAAGTAAGATACATGAGGTTTCTTACCATTCCATATCTCGTATGGAGTAGTTGAGACTACCTTGGTAGGCATTACATTTAACAAGTAAGCAATGCGAAGTGCATAACCCCAAAGGACTTGGGAAGAGTCGCATGATTCATCATTGACTGACCATGTTCAACAAGGTCGATTCGCCTCTCGGATACACCATTATCTTTGTGGTGTATAGGCGGAGTCCATTGAGACAATATGCCATTGTCTCTTAGATAATCAAGAAACTCTTGACTTAAGTATTCACCACCTCGATCCGATCAGTATTTTAATACTTTTGTCATGTTGTTTCTCTACTTCATTCTGAATTCTTTGAACCTTTCAAAGGCTTGGACTTGTGTTTCATCAAGAACACATACCCAAAGTAGTGATCATCGGTGAAGGTAATGAAGTAGCTATAGCCTCCTAATGCTTGAGTTGACATAGGTCCACATACATCATCGGTATGTACTAGACCTAGTAACTCTCCCACTCGTTCACCTTTTCGGTAAAGGTAACTTAGTCATCTTGCCTTTTAAGCATGATTCGCATGTATCGTATGAATCCAATTCAAACGATTCCAGAATTCCACATCGGTGTAATTAGGACATGCGTTTCTTGCTTATATGGCCAAGACGACAATGCCACATATAGGAGTCTATGTGATTATCCTTTCGAGCACGCGTGTTGCTCGCTTCGATATTGAAAATGTCACTGGATACGTCCAACGTATAAATGCCATTACTCAAAGTTCGATTCCATAAAAATCGCCATTCAAAGTTATATAACAACAATTGTTACTAAGCGTTAAATGGAAACCATTTCTATTTAAGCGAAATAGAAACAATGTTCTTTATTAGAGAAGGAACATAATAGCAATTGTCAGTTCTAAGACTAGTCCACTAGGAGCTTCAACAAATAAGTTCCGATGGCGAGCGGACCTTTGCTCCATTGCCAACTCGCAAATTTGACTCTCCTCGACAAGTCTTCTTCTATTCCTTAGCCCTGTATGTCATTACATATATGTGAGCTACACCCGAGTATCCAATACCCAAGTGTCTAAGAAATAGAATGACAATCAATAAGATACGAAGAGGATGGGGCATCGGATGCCTTCTTCTTCTTCTGGACTCAAGATAAATCTTGCATTTCTTCGCGATGGCCTTCCTTGCCATGATGGCAAGTGCCCTTTTCTTATTTGGGTTCCGCCTTCTTTGCCCTTTTCTTTCCTTTCTTACATTCTTTTGCCTTCCTCTTAGAACCTTTCTTTGAGGAATCAACTATGAACCGCCTTCTCCTCATGCTTTACAGAAGGCTCCACAGTCTTCAGCATATTGAGGAGCTCGGGAATGGTGGATTCCAATTTGTTCATCCGATAGTTCATCACAAATTGCGAGAAACTCTTGGGCAAACAATGCAGAATTAAGTCAATACTTAACTCATGATCCATCACAAAACCGAGGGTAGCTAGCCGCTCGATGTACCATCTTTAGCGCACTCTGACGAACCTTCTTGCATCTTCGTGGTGAAGAGGAGCCTAGAGACCTCGAACCTTTCGGATCTCGCTTGCTCATCGAACAACTCATGAAGATGGAAGACCATAGTGTTAGCATCCATATGCTCATCTGCGCTCGGTGTACCATCGCTAGCATGATCTTCGCCCATCGAATCGCCACATGCTTGATGACTAGACCAACATTTGATGCAGGTTGCATCGTCCTTAGGGCGGTCGGAAGAGGCTCTTCAAGGACATATGCAAGCTTTTCCGCCTTGAGAACAATTCTCGGGTTTCTAAGCGATCGAAGTTAGGATCGGTTTGTTCGAATCCAAAATAGTCACGCAAATTGAAAGACGTCATGATCAATTTATTGACCTAGAAATACAAAACGAGCATATATGAGAAAATGATTTTAAAATGCATCAATATACATTTATAAATCCCATTCATTTTTCGAATTCAAAAACCCCAAAATCACTTCGGGAGATCGTAGGTCCATCTCCGAATGGGCTGATATCCATCATAGATAAGAACAACCTTGGAGTGAGTCCAACAAGCCATTCTTAGCTATGATGGTGGGTATCAATATCGATTACATATCATGTATATGTAACTATCAAAATGTGCTATCAACTAATTCAATGTTTACACATACATTTGGTTGTTAACACATTAACAATTATGAATCATATGCATAGAACCCAAATTAACCTCTCTTCACATCGACCTTGGAGTGAGTCCAACAAATCGATGCTCCAAGTTAAAGCCGACCCATTAATCGCGAAATAGTTTTAATATGGTTAGGCGCATTCAACCAATTAGCAGCTTGGAGTGAGTCCAACAACCCAAACTAACGATTGACCTCGACTCTTACCATATTAGAGTTAAACTATTCCAATGATTTGAACATGTTGAGTTCGAGTAGGGCTTGAGTGAGTCCAACAACCCAAACAAGAAAGCGAACTACGGTTCTGTATTAATGGAAGGTGTAGGCTTTAATATTGAGTTAGGGTTTTATGTCTCATCCTCTTTGCATGCAAATAACTATTATCTACATGGGATGGCATACATGGCATACATCTACATGTCACGACACGCATGGCATAATGTTATGCATCTAATGCAATTACATGGCATACAATTATGTCATGTATATATTTCCTTATATGTCATAACTATTTATGGAAATAAAATATGTTTAAGATTTGATTCTCCAAATCAAATCATAATTAAATTAGGAAACAAATTTCCAAATCTAATCACATATTTTATTCATGGAATTATTTGATTAAGGAAAATCTATTTAGGAAACCAATTTCCTAAATCTTAAAACTACTTATGGAAATAAAATATTTTAAAGATTTGATTTCCCAAATCAAATCAAGATTAAATTAGGAAACAAATTTCAGAATCTAATCAAATATTTTATTTATGGAAAATATCAATTTCCATAAATACTTCCAACTTTCAAAAGTGGAAGATTTCCATAAATACTTCTAGACTTTCCAAAATTGAAAAATTTCCATAAATACTTCTAAATTTCCAAAATTTAGAAAATTTCCAGAAATACATTATGACTATCGCAAAACCAATTTACGATTATGTGAAACACAACTGGGCTCACGATACCCTTTGTTGGGTTTAAACGCATGGCGTGTGTGTGTTCGATCATGTTTCGTAAACATGTGCACAGCGGAAGCAATAAAAATAATAAATATTCCTACTTATTACAACACACACAACACACGCATGCTATTACAACAAGTGTAGACATAACCGTAAATTAAAATTGCAATAAAAGAAATTAAACTACGTTATACCTTCCGTATGACGTGTAGCGGGAACGGCATCAACCGGAACGATCCTCGTAAGAATCGTCTCTATCCGTATCCACGCCGAGCTCCTCGGGATGACTTAAGCCACGAGCTTCGTCTTAAATGCGGGTTACTAGCCTCGTGTTGAAGGACGGCGTGATCGAGAGATGATCACGGTCCGAATCCAAATTCGGACCTAAAACAAGTCCTCAAGACTTGCTTCTCCGAGAGGTATTCGTCAACCGATTGGCCGAATCCTTCGTCCTCCACCTCAGAGGATTACCGGAGATCAAATCCAGATGTTATCCGCCGTCGAGCACTAACCGTCGCCCAAACGACGCCCGACAGAGAGAAGAAGCTGTCGAGAAAACTGGACAGCTTTGAGTGGAGGAAATAGCGCCGGCTAAAGAAGAGATGGAGGCTCACCTTTACACCGAACCCAAGGGAGATCACCGGAGGGTCGCCGGAGGTTCACCGGCCGAAACTTGGACGCCGACAAGGAGATGGCAGCAGCTCAATCAAGTTGGGCGGCAGCCCTTGTTGTTGACGCCAACAACAAGGAGGATGGGTTGGGCGGCCACTAATTGGATTAGGTTTAGGGTTAGGGTTTAATCCCTATTTTATAGAGAACTAATTCTCTTAGTGGTTAATGGATCATATCCATAAAGCCCGTTAACCCGCTCCATTAAGATAAGTTAAAATAAACCAAACCATGATGGTTTATTTTAAGTTAAAAGCGAACCGAACCAACTTTTGGTTCATTCGTTTAAAATAAACCAAACCCTTTGGTTTATTCTCATCCATTGGATTAGAACCAAACCATTTTGGTCCATCCATTATGTCTTCATAAGACACGGCCCATCCATGCTTCCATTGCGACTGAAACAATTTCATGCTCGCTTTATGTTTGGTCCAACCAAACATAGTTTCTCTCGGTCTGAGAATCACATTCTCAAGCTCGTTTTAAATCCTTTGGATTACACTCGTTGTGCGTGTGACCAAATAGGTTCTCGGTTTATGTTGGCCGTCTATAATTAACCATTAATTATAGAACGATCATGAGTGGCACCTAGTAGTACATCATGATCCCCAATTAAGCAAAAGATCAAGCGGTTGATCGAACTATTTACGAAACCCTTGATGGCTTGAATGAATCGTGCCCCATTCCCTTCACTCATCTTATACCCACTTGGTTGAGGACATGGTCTATTGTGTCAGTCCCCACTAGGCTGACTACGTCACACCTAGCCCAAGTATCATTTCCTCGTCCTACGGATTCTAGTTACTCCACATGTATCGAAGAGTACCTTACTCTAAACATGTATTGCTTTGGCCAAAGACTTTAGTAACAATCCGACGAGAGGCCATGGGTATACATCTCCTCGCAAGGAGTGGTGAATCCTTTATAGGCTATTCAAACACCTTCGATCACTTCGACTTATACCCAATCATCCGGGTCCCATCTCCTTAGAGATGTTTGCTTAAGATGTCAAAGCATAAGTCTCCATGATCAAGATGACTTGAATACCGCAAGTCAAAGGAACATCGCACTTAAGCCACAGTAAGAACTTCATTGACATATCTATATATGCAGAGAACCATATGAAGTCTTACGGCTGGTCACTCCAATGAACTAGTTACCATAACTAGCATCCACGATCAACTCCGGACATCACTATGTCTCCAGCCAGTGAGAATCAGCTGCTTGGATACACCAAGGAGTATACCTCGTGCTAGTCTTGACAGAATTGATGGTGTCCAAATCCATCAATTCATCGACTAGGGATAATTCCGATACATCACAATTACACATGTAGAGATACTCACTAGTTGTGATCCAATCACAAATTCTCTCATGCTGTGAATCGTATCGTGGACAATCAGTAAATGAGTTTAAGATCCAATCAAATACATAAAACATGTATACTCAAATAGTGAATCTTCATTTATCATATAAATGGTTCATACATAAGGCGATTGCCTTAGGACATCTCTCATATATTACTAACATGATAAAGGTAGAATTAATTACAACCAACATGTCCATAAGTTATATCTCAAAAACTCTTTTGTGGAGACCAACCTAGTTTCATATCTGAGTTGGGTAGTCTAATGAAATAATGGTTCAGCCTTTATTGTTTGAAGCTGTTGTACTGGTTCTCTTGGAGCCTAATTCTGCTTGAAAATGGTACAAATAATTTCTACTAAGAACATATGCTACAAATTCTGATTAGCTAAAAGCCTAATTTACTTGCGGCCTGCTTCCCTAAGTTTATCTTTAGTCATTTCTCAATTTTTGATCTGCATAGTTGTTCATTCTTGCCATGAAATATGGATTTCTATTGACCTGTTAAATAATAGTTTAAACGATCTGGAAATTTTTGTTGTGGTCTAGGGATTTAGTTATGATATCGTTAGATAAACATGTAGCTGTTTTTGAGTAATGCTATTTCTGTTGTGACGATTTAGACGATATTCATTTTCTGGAAGAGCTTTCTAAGGGATGAGTTACACATAATGTGATGGATGATGACATCTTTCTGGGTGATTTAACCATCTTTTGTAATTCTGTATCGGCTTTTGATAAGTCTCCTTCACATTATGTGAGCTAGTTCCTTCAACGTTGCTTCCAACCTTATCCAGCAGCACTGCTGGAGCTGTGTGAGGATTTTTTTTTTGTTTTGTTTTTTGTGGATCTTGTACACATTTTGACAACTTGAGCAATCCTGGGCACTAACCAAATCATACATTTAACATATAATATTTGCCATTTCTTGATTTGATAGAGTAAGTATTCATCTAATTAATACAGTTGTACTACGAGTGCTTGTCCACATGTTTATGGATGATTTATGCAATAAAAGTCAACTTTGAACACAACCACTGGCCATGTATACTGACTACATAAATTTCTTCTCATTCACGTTACAGGATGCAGACAGTCATGTTGGGTGATAATGCATGGGAAGTCACGGCCTGAAAGGTAAATACATGCTGACAATTGTTTAACAATGAAAATGAATTGCTCAAAAGAGGCCATCCTTTTTCTCTGACCTCATCTGCTCACCCTCCTTGTCTGCTTGAAAAGGAGACGTGGATATCTTGCTGGCAGCAATTGATTTATTCTTTTGATATGGTCAGTAGAAGTCCATGTCTGTGAATCAGCTTGTGACGTTCTGATATCTTCTGGGAATAATATATAACTAGTTTGTTTGTGCACTTGAATAGAAATTTAAAAGAATATCAGATCACACAAAAACTTCATTTCATTAGCTTCTTTGTCAACATTTAATAACCAAAATCTTATTATTGTGTCAAGACAAAAGGAAAAAGATTGGTGGGAACCTAAATGCCAAGGAAAAACATGGAGGCAGTGGACTTTGAAGTCGAGATTGATTCTTGGACCATGAGACTGGCTGCGTGTTCCTCTTCTGCAAAAGGTTGGAACTCCCAACCTAGGAGCCTCCGGCCTCCCATCTCAAGGAGGATGCGCGAAGGGGTTAATCACGGGGCGATCCAATCGGAGACGTTACTCTTCTTGGACTGAGCCTTTGGCTGGTACCAGCAGAGGGGGGTTCTGCCAGGGCGGCAGGATAAATCCTGTCTTTCCCTGGAATCGATCCCCGACCTTCATCTGCAAACACTTCTGTCTTAATCAATCCGCCATCCCCGTAGGGACTGGCTGTGTGTTCCTCTTAATTGTATTGTGAATGTACCAGTCGTATCTACGGAGCAAATAATGTCTAGCAATTTTCTTTTCTTTGGAAGGGTAATTCTCCTGTGCCTAGGCAGGCACCTAGAATAATTCTCATAAGCTGTTTAAAAATTGACTAAGAGTTTTTTTACTGCTTCCTTAATTAATCAAGTAGCTTGAGTCAACTGACATAATATTGTGTATTGAGATTATAAGTTCATGTAAGTTGCCCAAGTAGACTGATGATAAGGTTGAAACCAAACCTCGAAAAAATATGCGATTTGTACATTGCAAAATTAATGAACTCTCATTTGCTAATGCCCCACATTCTCCATACTGCCTGATGGTAGGGTTGTGGAAAGGACAGCATAAATGAGAGAGATGCATACTATAAATTTTCTAATCATTCTAGTGGAATTGAAGATAAGAGTGGGCATGTTTCTGGATAGGAATAACGAAGTCTCCAGAAAAGGGTGCATCTGAGTTTGAGAAATGCCTATATATATATATATATATATATATATATATCTATATATATATATATATATATATATATATATATATATATATATATATATATATATATATATATATTTCATTTCTAAAATGCCTCTAGCTTTATAAAAATATTTTTTATATAGTTTTTTGAGGGTTGAAATTTTACTGTTTTTAATAAATATGGGTAATATTAGATAGTTAGTTGTTTTCCTAATTTATTTATTTATTTATTTATGCTTTTAATTTGTATGATCAAATCAGCTATATCATTGTCAATCAATTCTAAAAGTCACAATGAAAGAGAATTGAAGTTGATATATGTCACAAAATATAGAAGCTCAAATTCACATTTTAAGTTTGTATATTGTATACGTTCCATTCATTTGAAACAATCTTTTCCTATAATCATTATTTTGCTAAATATAAGTTCGATGGGCATAACCAAACGCTAGCTTAAAATCACTCTAGACTATTAAATAGAGTCGTCAATTTAAATTGGATAAGTCGGACTAGTTCATCTTATTAAATAATTTAAATGAATTGAATTGAAATTTTATCAATCTATCGGATGACGAGCCTAAATGGATCAACTTGCATGAATTGTGAGTCCAGATTGATCAACTCGTGACATGCTCAAATTGGTCAACAGATTGAGAAAGTTAAAAGTCTTTCTCTCTCGTAAAAATATTTCTAGTTTGTCTATGTATTTATTACATTAAATAAACTTAATTGAATTTATTTTATTCAATTAACAGGAGAGGAGAAAGTAATATTTTTAGTTGAACTCTTAGTTTTTAAATGGAATTATTTTGATTATGCAAGTGACACTTTAAAGTGTTTTTATAGAAAAATGAGAGTAATTTTAGGATTTTTATTTTCATTTTTTATGGTTCATAAATTGACCCGATTAATTTACAAGTTGTTAGATTGAAGATTTTTCAATCCATCCAGACAGTGGACTGATCCATCTCTTCTCGAAAAATATTAAGTTTACACTAGATTAATATGCTCCATCATGAATGGATCCGTTTGATAACTCTACTATTAGAGCTACAGATGAAATTGGATCTTTCTAGATATCTTGAACATACAACACGTCAATGAGCACGAGTTCTTCACTTTAGGATTACTCTACCCATTCCAATCATCCTTGATGCGGAGATGAGCTACACACGGAGAGATCCTATCTTTACCATCTAATATTAATTGAGATGTAGATGAACATTTACTTATTTGTATAGGCATGAAAATTAATTCAAGTATCAATCCACAATTTGTATCCATTATATTGGCTTCAAACACACTAACCAAGAGAGATAAATCGGATGGATATTAGCATATGTTGTCTCAGCATACTCAACATTCCAAGGGATCGATCTTTATTTGAAAAAAAATTCATGGTGCAGATGGGACAGTGGAGTAAGCGCTAAAAATCTTCTATGTATGATATTAGAATAGAGAGGACAAAGAGAATCGAAAAGAGCGAGAATTCGCTAAAAAAAGAAAATCACTTTTTTATTTAAACAAAAAAAGAATATTATTAATCAAAACTTAATATTTTACAAGAGTCTAAATCTATGTTTAAATAGACTTAGAAAGAAAAAGTTTCTCAATGCTAAAAAAAATAAATTAATTTTAACATAAATTTTTTAACAAGTAAAAAAGTTAAAAAAAAATAAACAAACTAGAAAAAAATTCTTAACAAAGCAGAAAATTAAATATAAAAATTTTAAAGTTAAATAGAAAATTCGAACCAAATTAAATTAATAAAATATTAATGAAATCCTAAATAATTACAATAACGCGCCATGACCGTGGTCATGGTCCACGGTCAAGCCGTGGTAAGGATCGCAACCGTAGTGGGGAACACAGATAGGTCGTAGTCCCTGCTAGAGGTCCCGTGTCGAGCCATGGAATGATTCACGTCTGTGGTGGTGACTATGGGTAAGCCGTAGTAGTCTCTAGGAACTCATTTACTTCTCGTTCTGATCCAAAATGAAGGATATCCATGTCAAAGGGCCATGGAGACGTTGAAATCTTTATTTTGGAGCACATTTTCTTCTTTTCATGATTTAGAGAAAAGCGAGATTGCATCTTATGATAAAAGTTGATCAAGCTATTGGATGCATCTTCATCAGTCACCCGGGGTTGAAAAGAACTCGACATCGAGTTTGAACCAATGCTATCTTCCTTTTTGGCACAAAGAATCATGCTTTCTTGGGTATATCCTCAATCTACTACCTTCATCACATGTTACCTAGATATAAAAAGGAAAGGAGAGGAAAATAACAAAATAAGAGTAGGACTATCTTGCTAGGATGCTTAATTGAATCTTCTGGCCTTCGACATAAGTGTTCTTCCAACTATCGTAGATAACTTTGCGATTATGGTGCCAATGTGGGTTCAATAATATGTAACATGCATTTATCACTTCAATCTTAAGAAGGAAAAGATTCTTTTGAGTAGTCCACGTCTCGTGATCTTCTCCATAAAGTACCTCATTATCGTCATAGACACCCATGTATTCTTCAACTAATATGTCGTCTTCATCATAGATGCTATTCTCCTTCAAACGATATGTTCATGTCTTCTTCAATCAGTATGTTGTCTTTATTGTAGCCATCCTTGTACATGGCTTGCTGGAGCTTCATTATGTCCTGTTTTGGTCCGAATGATGCACACTCGTGTTAAGAGACACGAGCATGTCGTGTTGTGATGGATGCACCTACAGCAGACTCCTAGGGTTGATAAGAACTCATCCTCGAGTTCCGATTAGGTAGACTTGATCCTTGGTGAAGAAATCCGGACTTTAGTTGAAGATGTTGCTTGGATGAAGTGGTAGAGCATATGCGACCAAATGCTTGGACATAGAAAGAAGAGAAATATAAGATATCAAAAGAGAAGTGAAATCCTTTTGCCGAAGTGCTAGTACAATGTTTTGTCCTCCAACATGGTTTCTCATCGTCATCAACCAATCATCCCTCTCTTTTTCCTTGGGCAAGAGATCAAACAATGTCTCGTGGCCATTTTCGCAAAGTACCTTATCGTCATCATACTCATCATAAATGGGATCACGTAGGACCTCATCAATATCATCATCGTCATAGACCAGGTCTTCCATGTATTCTTTAATTTCCTCGTCTATGTCATCATCGTCGTAGATGGGGTCTTCCACATCTTCTTTGAACTCGGTGGTCTCAAAGTCATCCTCGTCGTAGACAGGATCTTCCATGTCATCATCATTGTAGATGAAATCTATTGTGTCTTCTTCAATCAAGTAATGCTCCTCCATCCTTTGCCCCATTTTGGAACGAACTCGACCTCGAGTTTGAGTTAGGGTTATTATTTGAGCAGGACTTCTTGCTTCATTAATCGATCGAGATGACTTCTTGATTATTCGGGTGTCCTGTCTCAGGGTAGGAAGATGAAATAATGAATATGTATAGCTAAGAGGAAGGAAATGACTTTTCACCTTCTGTTTCATCTTCTCCCAATTAGTAATATTGGCCTTGCGCTGTTTCTTGCGAGAGTGTTGCAATAGTAACCACCAAGCGAAGACTTCTCCTTTAAGCGTCATGACTATCAACTTTACTTTAGTATGATCGAGTTCTTCGAAATAAAAAATCTGTTCGACTTCGTCAATCCAATTGATAATATTTTTTGTGTAATGCGTCGGAAAATTAGAGAAGCTTGATGTGAAAACCAAGGTCTTCATACCATTCTTCACGATTGTGGTGATTTCGATGATACAATTGCTCAAAATTTGAAGTAGTGTATCGATTAAATACCTTACAATATTTAAGATTTAGATGTCGAGATAACTCTGCGACTTGTCTTTGTAGATCTGAGATGATTTCTTGGGAACATCGATCATGAGGTGTGACTTCCTCAATCGGAACCTGTCGATCACGTCCATAACCATGACCATGACAATCATTCATGGAATGCTGAGATAACTCCATGATTGGTCTATGTAGATCGATAAGCTTACGGGTACTTTGATCTTGGAGTGTGACTTCCTCAATCGGAATCTGTCGATCACGACCATAACCATATCCTCGTCGATCTTTTCATAGATCTAGGGCTCTGATACCAATTGACGCAAGCGGAGCAACGGAGTGAGTGCTAAAAATCTTCTATATATGAGATTAGAATATAGGGGGGCAGAGAGAATCGAAGGAGAGAGAGAATTCGCTAACAAAAGAGGATCATCTCTTTATTTAAATAAAAAAGAATATCATTAATCAAAACTGAATATCTTATAAGAGTCTGTTTAAATAGACTTAGAAAGAGAAGATTTCTTAATACTAAAAAAAAATAAACTAACTTTAATAGAAATTTCTTAACAACTAAAAAAGCAAAAAAAAAAACAAACTAGAAAAATAACGAAATAGAAAAGTAAATATAAAAATTTTAAAACTAAAAATTTTAAAATTAAATAGAAAATTTGAACTAAATAAAATTAATAATATATTAATAAAATCCTAAATAATGACGACAACGCGCCATGACCGTGGTCTGGTCCACACTCAAGTCGTGGTGGTAACGACGACCGTGGATTGGTCCACAGTCTGGCCATGGTGAGGACCGCAACCGTAGTGGGGAATACGAATAGGTCGTAGTCCATGCTGAAGGTCCCGTGTCGAGCCATGGAATGATCCACGCCCGTAGTGGTGACTATGGGTAAGCCGTAGTAGCCTCTAGAAACTCCTTTACGTCTCATTCTGATCCAAAATGAAGGATATCCATGTCAGAGGACCATGGAGGTGTTGAAATCTTTATTTTGGAGCATATTTTCTCTTTTTCATGATTTAGAGGAAAGAGGAATTGCATCTTATGATAAAAGTTCATCAAGCTATTGGATGCGCCTGCATCAGTCCGTAAATATACCGTAGTTAGGGATTAATCTAGGAGTTTTTGAGAATCTGTGTAGACATCTTACCACTACACCATAGTTCGAGGACCGAGAGCTTCTCTTCCTAAGTCATATACAACACTTGCATTTGGAATCAATAGTCTCTAGTCTTGAGAGTAGTTTCTCCCTAATTGTAAAAATTTATGGAGCCTTTTTTAAAGTAGGGACCAAAAAGAAAATTTTAGATAGTTTGTAATATTTCAAATTAACAGCGTTCTCCCCCTCTTTTGTTATTGTGCTCTCCTCTGAATTGTCCCGTATAGATACGAAACCTAACCACCATGATCTTGTCATCTCTACACAAATCAGTTATCACCACCTATCTCACTAAGTGATCATGAGTGTGTCCTTTTCTCCTTCCCTCCTTGATGAGATTGAGCCACTTTAAGTGTTTCTTTTTGATAGTGATCTAGTTCCACAACCATATCGAGTGTCAAAAATTTCAAACAATGCGACCGTTGCAAGTGTGACCTATTTCTATCTCAATTGTGGGACCAATCCTTCCTAATCCTATCTTCCCTTCCTCGTGCATGCTCTCGTATACTTCTCTTGCTTTGCTTCATCTTCAAATGGTATTGAAAAAACCTTCCTTGACCAATAACAATCTAGATTGTATTCTTCGAGTCTACACTATAACGTGAGAATCTTTATCCTTTTGAACAATTGAACAACTTAGTAAGCATGATAAGAGTTAGTATTTAATATGGCGATGCAATCCTCCTCATCTTTAGATTTCACTAAAATCCTTGCTTTCCTTTTAGGAAAAATAATAGAATCTTTAAATTTAAAGTGTCTATAGTGGTTCTAGGCACTCCGACAACAAATCAAATGATTGACAATATTTCAATCTTTCCATAAGAAGTGGGATTCTTCCTTGCATTGCGGTCTTCCTCCAAAGACTAGGATTTTACCATTGTTAGTTAGAAAATAATTCTTTGAAAGTTGTGAATTTCCATTATGAGCATGATTAGTTGACAAACCCTCTTATGATAATTAGAATTAAAATCATAGAATATAGAGATTTGTTGGTGTAAAGTTTGACATGTTGTCCAAATTTGAAAATTAGAATATTAATGTTGCCTTGACCTCGCTCTTGTTGCTTTACAAGGGATTTTAAGGTAGTGACTTGAGAGGTTAATGACTAAATTTTGAGATGTAGTTTATGATCACTTAAAAAAAGATTTGAATGATGATGTGCTACTATATTTTATTAAGGTCCCAAAGCATGATATGAGAGGCTGAGACTATAAGTACATATGCAACTAATCTCAATCTCATTAGACAATGTTCACATATAAAGTTGATGACATATGGAGCATAAAATCTTCAGGGACTGATTTGATGCGCTAAAAGGGTTGAATAGCGATCTTCAATTTTGACTCTCGATCGTATTCATCTATAATATGTTAGTAGCAGCGGAATGCAAAACAAACAATATAAAACCACAACACAATCACTATATGGTGTTTTACTGTTAGTGAAAGCCCTAGAGTCAATCATATGATGATTGTTGTATGGACTTTATTGTATCATATTCCTATTTATAAAGGCATGGTTATTATATTTACTTGTATTGGTGTCAAATAACTAAATATAATAATGTCCTTAAGTAGTAAGTTCTTATCTATATCAATCGATTGGTTGAATCGATAATGAGATGATATAGAGAACACTACTCTTAATCATTCCTAGTCAAGTATTAACATTCAGGGACAATGTTAATGCATAGAGACTAGCATATAGGTCAATACGATGACTTGATCTCACAAGTCATGGATATGAGATATCAAGTTGACACATGGGTATGCATTGGAGAATGTATACTGAATGACCCGCCATGAGAAAGTATCATGGATCGTTATATGAGTGTCATATACTTTCTCATGTGGCTATTAGTATGACTATTAGTCCTTAGACCTGAAGTCACCATGGTTCCCTACATAAGGAATTGCATACTTTGGCTTCGTCAAACATCACCCGTAAATGAGTGGACTATAAAGGCAATTATTGGGTATGTAACAAATTATGCGGAGGGATGTGAGTGATGTAGATGAGATCTATCCCTCTTATATGATGGGAGTGACATCGTTATTCTTGATAGAGTGAGACCACGAAGTGCATGACCATGCCCGAATGAGTCAATATGAGATATTGAGCTCATTTGATTAGAGTGAGTCTACTTGGAGTTCAAGATATAGATTGTACCGAGGATGACACGATCTATGCATCGATTGGTCAATCTAGATGTCAAGGATAGAGGGACATTGTCACATATTGTGAGAGTCACAATTAGTAGTCACAAAGGTGATGTTGGAGCTCAATATTCTTGTAACTTGGGTAGCAATGATGTGTTGCTAGATACCGCTCATTGCTCATGTTCCTAAATCGGTTTAGGGACATTGCCAATGTTACAAGAACCTATAGGGTCACACACAAAGGACAATTAGATGGAGATTAGGTCCATATGATGAACCATGAGGATTAGGTTCATGGGATGAACCAAATTGGATTAAGAGTAATCCAAATTAGACTAATTGAGTTGGACTCAATTTGATTCAAGTGTTGAATGAGTCTAATTTAGATTTGATTCATCAAATCAATTTAAATTAATGAATAGAGATTCATTAAATTAAATTGACTTGAATCAAATAGTTGGATTTGATCAACCAGGGGAGATAAGAGGTCAAGTTTGACTTGACTTGAGAGGGAAGATAAAAGGTTAATTTTGACTTGACCAAATGTCATGTCATGATGATGACTTGGCATGGTCGGCCAATGATGATGCTCCACATCATCATTGACTTATCATGTGGTGCCACTTCATGAGTGATGTGTGTAAATCATGCTATGTTTTCACTACTCCATATACATGCATTTTATCTCATTTCATATCCTAGGCATGTATTTTATCATGATTCAGTTAAGTTTAGCATATTTTGGGAAGAAGAGACTGCTTTTGGGTGTTTTTGTGTTAACAGGGCGAAGAAGAAGGCGTATCAAAACAACACAGGCGTGTTGGGAATCGACACGCCTGTGTCATGAGAGCCAGCAGACAACACACCCAGTTCAGCTCCGACACGCCCGAGTTCAAAGCGCAACACGCCCGTGTCAGTGGTTCCAGCAGCCAACACGCCCCCAGTGCAGCCGACACGCCCTAGTTCTAAACGCAACACGCTCGGTGGGAAAATACGCGACACGCCAGTGCCCTCATTTGGCACGGGCGTGTTGGCCTGATTCCAGAATTCCTTTTCCGCGAGCAATCAGGATCTTCGTCTGAATTAAAGGGAAATCTATTGCCTTAATTGAAGAGGAGGCCAAAGCTATAAAAGAGAAGATATTCTAACCCTAAAAGGGGAACGGCGGGTGGTCAAAAAGGACGACAGAAGACGGCAAAGGGATCGACGACAGAAGAAGCAAAAGAGAAGGAGTCGGCAGAGGAACGCAGATGGCATCCAGTATCGTATTTTCTTTCTCTAGCTACTCTTGTCAGACTATGGAGTAGTGTCTTGTAATCTTAGGATGGGGGAGTAGCCCTTGACGATTTATGATGGATGATATAATCTATACTACTTGAACTATTCTTTGTTTTGATCTGGTTCTTTTGGATTCTTATTGATAAACCTAAGGAGCTAAGGGGAAGTACCTAACGGTGAATCGAGTTCCCGAAACCCAGAATCAACTAGGGAATAACTTCTGTCAAGTAGCGGTAGTGTATCTATGAGGGCTTGCGGGGGTCTCGTGACAGGTCCCCTTAGCTGATTATGGTCCCGTGTGCAAACCTACCGTGAAAAGGAAATTTGACTCTAGCCGAACTCTTATGGACTTAATGGATCTATCAAATCCAGTTTTTACCAGGTAACGGAGGTAAGACTAGGGAGGTTTGCGGGGGTCTCGTGACAGGTCCCCTTAGCTGATTATAATCCCCTATGCTCGAACACCGTGACAGGTAAGTTGAGTTTGATAGGTACAGTTAGTGCAGACCTCGAAAGGGGCCATTGATTTACCTTAGGATAGGTTCCATCAAAACAACTCTACTAGGGGTAGGAAAGAATTAAATCACCTTATAAATCGTCGATGTGGTGAAACCCATATCCTGAGATTTTCCTCAACTCTTGACTTTTAGCTCGTTCCTCTCATTCGTTGTTATTGATTACTCAGTTTCTTTGCTTAAACCAAAAATCGATTTACTAGATAACTTGGTATCACGATCATTCGGTAATTGTTCCAATCTCTGTGGGATCGATATTTTTATTACTTGACGACAACCGTGCACTTGCGGAAAATAACATTATTTGAAGCATGGGACAGATTTAAGGGATTACTACATCAATGCCCTCATCATGGGCTGGAGAAGTGGCTCATTGTTCATACTTTCTACAATGGAATCTCGTATGCTACTAAAGTTTCTCTTGATTCTGCTGCAGGAGGAGCTCTTATGAACAAAACATTGGATGAAGCTT
This sequence comes from Wurfbainia villosa, assembly GCA_025175895.1. Taxonomy (NCBI): domain Eukaryota; kingdom Viridiplantae; phylum Streptophyta; class Magnoliopsida; order Zingiberales; family Zingiberaceae; genus Wurfbainia; species Wurfbainia villosa. The sequence continues at coordinate 25,790,646 of CM045992.1, read as the reverse complement.
TTGAGATCATCGAGAATGTGGCAATGAATTCTCACCAATGGGCTACAGAACGAGGATATCAAACTAAAATGCCAGGTAAGTTTGAGGTAAGTACCATTGATCTACTCAGTGCAAAAGTTGATGCGTTAACTCAAAAGCTCAAACATTTTAATGTACCAGCTGTAAACTCATCTAATGTCACTTGCGAGATCTGTGGTGTAACAGGACATGTAGCGATGAACTGCCAAATCCTACACGCACCATCATCGGAATCTGGGATTGAGCAAGTAGATGCGCTAAATAATTTTAATCAGAAGCCTAGTGGTGGCAACCCTTACTCAAACACGCATATCCCTACCGGAGGAATCATCCCAACTTTTCAGTATAGAGCCAATCAAAATTCTTCTGGACAGAACAATTTTGGAGCACCTTCGGGATTTCAGCCGGGACCAAAGTCGAACTTAGAAAAGATGATGGAAAATTTTATTACGTGTCAGGGGAAGATAAATGATGAATTTCAACAGCATATTGTAGAATCAAATCGGCAACATCAAAATAATACCGAGGCAATCAAGCAATTGGGAGGCAAGGTTGATAATTTGACTAATCACACTAGAATGCTGGAAAATCAAATTTCCCAAATTGCCAGCTCAGCATCAAGGACACCGGGCAGATTTCCTGGAACTTCAGAAGTAAACCCAGCTGAGCATTGTAATTCCATAAGTTTGAGAAGTGGAAGGATTTTAGAAGGAGATAGAAGGGACACGAGCCTGTCGGAGTTGGAAGAAGACAGCAGCACGCCTGGGTTGAACAGCAAAGGAACCCGACACACCCTGACCTAGGGCGTGTCGTTCAACACGCCTGAGGCCCACGAGCGCGTGTCAGCCGACACACCCGTGTCGGGTCATTCCAGCAGACAACACGCCCAGGCTGTGCCAAACGACACAGGCGTGTCGAATAGGGAACCAAGAACATATAAGCCCCTATCCCGTTCCCTCAAAGGCTGATTAAGGAAAAATTGGATGAACAATTTGGTAAGTTCCTTGAGGTAATTAGGAAGTTGTATATCAATATACCTTTTACATAAGCTCTTCAACAAATGCCTACATACTCCAAGTTCTTGAAGGACATCTTAACCAATAAAAGAAAAGTCGAGGAGCATGTAGTTGGCTCTTCTTGAGTGCAAAGTGCCTTAATTAAGAACATGGTACCTCCCAAGCTAAATGATCCAGGTAGCTTTTCTATACCTTGCGTAATTAATGACTCAAATTTTGATAAGGCTTTTTGCGATTTGGGCGCCAGTGTAAATCTGATACCTCTTTCCATATGCAAGAAATTAGATTTGGGAGAAATGAAACTAACTACTATGGCTTTGCAGTTAGCCGATCGTTCCATTAGATATCCTTTGGGAATCTTAGAAGATGTACCAGTGCAGGTGGGAAATTTTATTATTCCAGTAGATTTTGTAGTACTAGACATGGATGAAGACCCATGTATCCCACTCATTTTGGGGAGACCTTTCTTGGCTACTGCAGGAGCAATGATAGATGTCAAAAACCACAAACTTTCACTTGCATTTGGAGACGATAAAATTGAATTTGACCTTTCAAAAGCTGTTAAACAACCCTCTGTTTTTGATGTTTGTTGTAGGATTGACAGTTTCCAGTCAATAGCACTAAAAGGAGCACCAGAACAAACTCATCTTAATAAGCTCGGAGGGGATTTTGAAGATAAAGAACTGGAGATTTCCGACTCCAATCTCACGCCACAGGTAGAACTTAAGCCTCTTCCATCGACACTCAGGTATGAGTTTCTTGGTGAAAAATCTACTTACCCTGTGATCATTAATGCTAATCTGAGTAATGCAGAGACCGAAAAACTGATTGAGGTATTGAAAACACATAAGAATGTCATTGGATACAAGATTGATGACATTAGAGGAATTAGTCCATCGGTTTGCATGCACAGAATTTTATTAGAAGACAATTTTAAAACCTCTGTAGAGCATCAAAGAAGGTTGAACCCAGCCATGAAAGAGATAGTCAAGAAAGAGGTCATGAAATTGCTAGATGCAGAAATTATCTATCCAATATCCGATAGCGAATGGGTAAGTCTTGTCCATGTTGTGCCAAAGAAAGGGGGGATAACGGTAATAAGGAATGCTACGAATGAGTTAATCCCCACTAGAGCTGTTACAGGATGGAGAATGTGTATTGATTATAGGAAATTGAATAAGGAAACTAGAAAGGACCACTTTCCCATCCCATTTATTGACCAAATGTTAGACCGGTTGGCAAAACACTCACACTTCTGTTACTTAGATGGATACTCCGGTTTCTATCAAATCCCTATCTATCCTAATGACCAAGAGAAAACAACTTTCACCTGCCCCTATGGTACCTTTGCCTTCAGGAGAATGCCTTTTGGATTATGCAATGCACCCGCCACTTTTCAGAGGTGTATGACTTCAATTTTTTCTGATATGATCGAGAATATAATGGAAGTATTCATGGATGATTTTTCTGTATATGGTGCAGATTTTGATATATGTTTATCTAATTTGGTCAAGATATTGCAGAGATGCGAGGAAATGAATTTAATGCTTAATTGGGAGAAGTGTCACTTCATGGTGCGAGAAGGCATAGTACTTGGACACCTAATTTCACACCGTGGTATCGAGGTGGATATTGCTAAAACTGAAGTGATCAAGAAGTTGCCTCCTCCAACTGATGTCAAGGGAGTACGCAGTTTCTTAGGACATGCAGGGTTCTACCGACGGTTCATCAAGGACTTCTCGAAAATTTCAAAGCCATTAACTAATTTGCTTGCTAAAGATGCTGTGTTTCACTTTGATAACCCTTGTCTTGATGCATTTTCCAGGTTAAAGGAAGCATTAACAACCGCCCCAATAATGCAACCTCCAGATTGGAGTCTCCCCTTTGAAATTATGTGTGATGCAAGTGATTTTGCTGTGGGCGCAGTGTTAGGACAAAGAAAGGATCGCAAGGTGTATGCAATCTACTACGCTAGTAAGACATTGGATGAAGCACAAATGAATTATGCTACCACAGAGAAGGAACTCTTGGCTATAGTATTTGCTTTCGACAAGTTCAGATCTTATATCATAGGGACCAAGGTGATAGTTTATACAGATCATGCAGCCATAAGATACTTGCTGAGTAAAAAAGAATCTAAGCCAAGACTTATCCGGTGGATACTTCTCCTATAAGAGTTTGACTTAGAAATTCGAGACAAGCAAGGAACGGAGAACGTAGTTGCAGACCATCTATCGAGGCTTCATCTAGAACCAAATGCGGGAAGAGCCGATGATCTTGCTATAAATGATTTCTTTCCGGATGAGCAGCTACTAGCAGTTAGAACAATCAAGGCTCCGTGGTATGCTGATTTTGCCAACTACCTAGCTTGCGGGATAATACCTTCTCACATGAGTTATCATCAGAGGAAGAAGTTCCTTTCGGATGTAAAGCATTATGTGTGGGACGAACCATTCCTATTCAAGCAAGGGGCGGATGCTATATATCGAAGATGCGTATCCGAAGAAGAGATTGAGGATATATTGTACCACTGTCATTCTTTTGCATATGGAGGTCACGCGAGCACAGACAAGACTGCGGCAAAGGTTTTGCAAGCAGGATTTTATTGGCCTCACATTTTTAGAGACTCTCGGAATTATGTGACGACTTGTGACCGCTGTCAAAGGACCGGGAACATATCAAGAAGACATGAGATGCCTCAAAATTCGATATTGGAAGTCGAATTGTTCGACGTATGGGGAATTGACTATATGGGACCCTTCCCTACTTCCTATAAAAACACCTATATACTGGTAGAAGTGGACTATGTGTCTAAATGGGTTGAGGCTCTACCATCCCCCTCTTGTGATGCAAAAACAGTCATTAAGCTCTTTAAGAGTATAATATTTCTAAGATTTGGAATACCGAGAGCAGTAATAAGTGATGGAGGCTCACACTTTATCGAAAGACAATTTGAAAGTCTTCTCAAGAAGTATGGAGTAACCCATAAACTAGCCTCACCATATCATCCACAAACGAGCGGGCAAGTAGAAGTTTCAAATAGGGAAATCAAGACTATCTTGGAGAAAACAGTATCAAGATCAAGGAAGGATTGGTCTTTAAGACTTGATGATGCTCTATGGGCCTATCGAACTGCCTACAAGACACCCATTGGAATGACTCCGTTTCGATTAGTTTATGGAAAACCATGTCATCTTCCAGTTGAAATAGAGCATAGGGCATATTGGGCAATTAAATGGCTTAATTTTGACCTAAAGAAAGCCGGAGAGAAAAGAAAACTGCAGCTAAACGAACTTGAAGAACTACGCCTTGATGCTTATGAACATGTGAGGTCTTACAAGGAGAAAATGAAGAGGTGGCATGACAAGAATATCATGCGCAGAGAATTCCATCAAGGAGACTTGGTATTACTATTCAACTCCAGATTGAAACTCTTTCCTGGGAAGCTGAAATCCAGATGGTCAGAGCCATATCGAGTTGAAAAGGTTTATCCTCATGGAACTATTGATATATCTAGTGAGTCTACGGGAATTTTCAAAGTAAACGGTCAAAGACTTAAGAGATACTTCGCAAATAATTCTGGTGAGCTGATTGGAGATGAGGAGAGGCAGAGCATACTCCTCAAGCCATATCCCCAAAACTGAGTAACTGAGGGGTCAAGCTAACGACCTTAAACAAGCGCTTCTTGGGAGGCAACCCATGCTATTTTCATTCTATTCTATTTTTTTAGTCATTTTATTTTATTTTATTCTTTATTCTATTAAGTTGACACGACAGAGCGACACATGCGTGTTGTTGGTACCCGAAGACAACACAGGTAGGGCGTGCTGACTAGCACGCCCGTGTCACACACTTCTCAACCTAGGCACGCCTGGGCTGGACTGCGGCACGCCTAGGCTAGACTGCGGCACGCCTAGGCTGGACTGCGGCACGCCTGGGGAGCGACGGAGCACGCCTATGTCGTGCCTAAACGGGTCGGGTATTTGCGTAAGAACATGCCCGACATGCCTATGCTGCGGATAGACCTCTAAAACCAGCCCGAGCATGCCCTAATCTTCCACTCGCGATACAAGGTTGAAGCAGCCGCCGCCGGTCTCTCTCTCAAGAAGCCGAGGAGCGAACCTGCTGTCTCTCCATCCCCAACACCATGAGCAAGCGAGTGAAGACTAGAGGAGGAGCTTCTTCCTCTGCGGCAAAGGACAAGGGGAAAAGAAAAGCTCAGGATTTGGGTAACGAACCTCCTCCGACCTCTAGCCATCCATATGGAATTGTTTTTAGGGATGATATTATGAAGACTAAATTCAGTAAGCTTGAAAAAAGGAAGTTAGTATCTACAAGAACTATAGACTTCTACACGTTGACCACCTTAGGGTTAAGAGATGACATAACTTGGTTAACCAATAGGATAGGCTGGACCGAGTTTATCACGCACCATCACCTTACTTACCCTAGCATCACTCTTGAATTCCTTAGCTCCCTGTCCGCTGAAATACTGCAAGGAAAGGATTGTGAGGAAGGAAAAATAAAATTTAGATTAATGAACCATGAATTTACCCTTTCTCTAAGTGATTTTAATATGATATTTGATTTTCCTAGCGGAGGGGAGAGGCAAATTCATAGACATTTTATTGATCATCAATTTTGGAGATTAATTTCTGATGACCCTCGCCCTTACGATGCATCTAGGTCTAAATCATTTAACATCCCTAATCCTACTTTCCGTTATCTCCTTAGATTCATGGCTAATACAATCTCAGGGAGATATAATAGTGCAAGGGTGGCTAGGCAGAGTGAGTTACAATTTTTATGGGCCATGCTAAATGAAGTTAATATTGATTCTGGAGCCCATATGGTTAGGCATTTAGTCAAGGTTAGTAATAGCCCATCCGGAGTCATAGTCATAGGGGGTATTATCACTAGGATTGCTGTAGCCTTAGGATGTGATTTGGATGACCTTGAATATTGTCCTGCTAGCCCTAGATTGGATTTGGATGCTTGTATAAATATGAAGATGATTGAGGCATGTGACGAGGGATATCGTTTGGTGTTAAGAAATGGAATTAAAATCCCTCTTCCGAACCCTGAGCGGATGACTGTACGTAATTCATCCAATTGGCTTTTTAGAGATGTCCAGGAACCCTTTCCTACCCCCACTGCCCATGCTCCATCACCCCCTCCTAGGGAGCCATCTCACATAGCCCCTGAGCCATCACATTCGACTCCTGAACCCCCACGGTTTGCTACTGACAATGTTTCTGCAGGGTACTCTTCTTTTGATTTTTCAGGATTCCGATCATCATTCGAAGCATTCAAGGTCGAGCATACCTCGCACATTGGTGTGTGGGATCGGTATGCCCAAGCTACAGAGGAGCACCATCGCATGGTGACACAACATTTAGATAGAGGCGGTGATTTTTAGAGGCGATGAGTTTTTCACTGCTGAGTCCGCTCGGAGGGAAGATGATGATAGATTTCGACAAGAGTCCCGGGAGTTTTACCAGGAGCAGCGACGTAGGTGGGCAGAGGAGGATGCTAGTAGCGAAGACGATGACCATTGACCACCTTGAACTATTTTGTGAGTTTTGATGCACATCCTTTACTGCTTATGCTGTTTCTACTTAGATTTTTAGTTTGGTTATTGCTATTTTGTTTGCATCTTTTCATATATCATAACAGTGCATTTTTATATCATCTAGCGTAATACAACTGAACATTGGTCGGATCATGATATTCCTTTTTGCCTATTTGATAAGAACCCTATTTCACTTCTAACACGGTTTATAGGTCTGAGATATCCAAAGAAAAGATTTAAACTCCCCATATCGGACGAGTACTCGATTTTCCATTGGAGACTTACCTGCGCAACTTGGTTACTGGAGAAACACTTTCACTAGAAGTATGGTAAAAAAAAAAAAAAAGAAAAAAGAAAGGTGACTGGAATTGTTTTCAAACACCCCTTTGAGACCAAGTAGTTACTGGGAAAACACCTAAAAGGTGCCCCTTTGAGACTAACTAGTTACTGGGGAAATGCTCTCTATAATTCCTTTCCTTCTCTCTTCTTAGAAAGTGCTCCTTTGAGACCTTTTGATGATAGGTAAGAATGATCCATGCATTAAGGCAGGTAAGTGCCTCTATGCCGGAAATAAGAATGCTCTACGATAGAAGGAATGTCAAATCCGGATTGGTGTCCAATAACTTTAGTCCAACTTTTCACGTGCACTATATAAGGATCTTTCAAACTTGGCAACTAGGAATGATTTGAAAAGATTAAGATCAGATTGTATACTTCTGGATGGTGTCTAGCATTCCCACAAATAAGTTGTCTTTTGAGTTTTCTTTGCTTGAGGACAAGCAAAAGTTTAGGACTAGGGGATTTTGATGTGTGTAAATCATGTTATGTTTTCACTACTCCATATACATGCATTTTATCTCATTTCATATCCTAGGCATGTATTTTATCATGATTCAGTTAAGTTTAGCATATTTTGGGAAGAAGAGACTGCTTTTGGGTGTTTTTGTGTTAACAGGGCGAAGAAGAAGGCGTATCAAAACAACACAGGCGTGTTGGGAATCGACACGCCTGTGTCATGAGAGCCAGCGGACAACACGCCCAGTTCATCTCCGACACACCCGAGTTCAAAGCGCAACACGCCCGTGTCAGTGGTTCCAGCAGCCAACACGCCCCCAGTGCAGCCGACACGCCCTAGTTCTAAACGCAACACGCTCGGTGGGAAAATACGCGACACGCCAGTGCCCTCCTTTGGCACGGGCGTGTTGGCCTGATTCCAGAATTCCTTTTCCGCGAGCAATCAGGATCTTCGTCTGAATTAAAGGGAAATCTATTGCCTTAATTGAAGAGGAGGCCAAAGCTATAAAAGAGAAGATATTCTAACCCTAAAGGGAAGCGGCGGGTGGTCAAAAAGGGACGAAGAAGGCGGCAAAGGATCGGCAGCGGAAGAAGCAAAAGAGAAGGAGTCGGAGAGGAACGCAGATGGCATCGATCGTATTTATTTTCTTTCTCTAGCAACTCTTGTCAGACTATGGAGTAGTGTCTTGTAATCTTAGGATGGGGGAGTAGCCCTTGACGATTTATGATGGATGATATAATCTATACTACTTGAACTATTCTTTGTTTTGATCTGGTTCTTTTGGATTCTTATTGATAAACCTAAGGAGCTAAGGGGAAGTACCTAACGGTGAATCGAGTTCCCGAAACCCAGAATCAACTAGGGAATAACTTCTGTCAAGTAGCGGTAGTGTATCTATGAGGGCTTGCGGGGGTCTCGTGACAGGTCCCCTTAGCTGATTATGGTCCCGTGTGCAAACCTACCGTGAAAAGGAAATTTGACTCTAGCGGAACTCTTATGGACTTAATGGATCTATCAAATCCAGTTTTTACCAGGTAACGGAGGTAAGACTAGGGAGGTTTGCGGGGGTCTCGTGACAGGTCCCCTTAGCTGATTATGATCCCCTATGCTCGAACACCGTGACAGGTAAGTTGAGTTTGATAGGTACAGTTAGCGCAGACCTCGAAAGGGGCCGTTGATTTACCTTAGGATAGGTTCCATCAAAACAACTCTACTAGGGGTAGGAAAGAATTAAATCACCTTATAAATCGTTGACGTGGTGAAACCCATATCCTGAGATTTTCCTCAACTCTTGACTTTTAGCTCGTTCCTCTCATTCGTTGTTATTGATTACTCAGTTTCTTTGCTTAAACCAAAAATCGATTTACTAGATAACTTGGTATCACGATCATTCGGTAATTGTTCCAATCTCTGTGGGATCGATATTTTTATTACTTGATGACAACCGTGCACTTGCGGAAAATAACACATCAATGAGGGAGACCAAGAGTCATTGTCTCTTGGAGTTACATGCATGCATGTAACCCCCCAAGTCATGAAGTGGCCGGCCACTCCATTTGATGGGTGAATTCATTTTGTGAGTTACTAGAACTTCATCTTCTTCCTTGGATCATCCTCTCTAGATCCCCTCTCCTCCTTGGCCGAAACTTCTAAGGGTGCTAGCACACTCTAGGTTTCTTTTCTCCACCTATTGCTTGTGTGGATACCAATAGAGGAGTGTACACTTGACACTCTAGAGTTTCGACAAGCTATTTGGACGAGCGAGATTTGCGAAGGGCGTCGCATCGAGGGTAACACTCTCAACTTCTAGATCTAAGGTAGATCTAAGTTTACTTAGCATATACATATTTTTATTTTAATATATCTTCGCACGGATCCGTGGCCGGACTTCCAGGGTTTCCGCAACGCAAAAAGCGGTTTTTACGGCTCGGAAAGTCCAACAGTGGTATCAGAGCCACGTGCGAAGCATGTGTGTGTTTCATTTTTTTGTAATTTTTGTATTAGATATAAAAATTACAGATTTTTATGTTTCTGTAAATTTCCTATTTTTATGGAATTTTTGAGTATTTTTCTCGAAGAGTCGAAGCAACGAATGTTGGGACACTTGTAGGCTTCAACCATCGAGAAAAACTCTCCGAAACGGCGAGTTCTCGCTTTAGGTTTTTGGTACAGCGACTTAAGTCGCTGTAAGATCGTAGTAGGGACACTCGCAAAGTTTATTTTATGAGTAGGGGCGCTGCCCCTATCCCCGAAAGGGGCCTTGTCCCGCGATCGTGCCCCGGAAACCGCTTAGCGGAACCGTTACGGAGAGGTGACTCATAAAATTGAAAAAAAAGGAAAAATTATAGAAATTTTCTGTAAAAATACATAATTTAGAATTATGTATAATTCTGTGATTGTCATGGCCCAAAAACCCCAATATGATTGGATTATGATGTGTTGTAATTCATAATACGATCTGCATGCCGTTTTTGTGGTTGTGTGTGTTGTATAGTGTATACGACCTGCGCGTTGTACCTCTTCTTTTGAAATTCTAGTTGTAAATAGTTTTAGACTCGAATGTAACTCGAGTTTCATATTTGTAATGTACAAAATGGAGCGGTGGAAAGTCCACTTGTAGACGAAGTTACGAGAAGGGTGCCGACGACACATGGCGGTCAAAGGAAGCGCTTGGAGAAGCCGCCAGCCCTAGGTTGACCGTCCGATCTTCTCATTGGCTTGAGAAGATCGTAGTAGGGCCATGACCACATCACAATTAATTTTATATATATATATATATATATATGATTTTGCTTGTATGTATGTGATGCATGCTAGTAGAATAATGCTTGTATGTATATGATGCATGCTAGGATATTTTTCTTGTATGTATATGATGCATGCTAGAATAATGCTTGTATGTATGTGATGCATGCTAATATAGGATAATAAAGGCCTTAATGCGTATATGATACACATTACGATTAGATTAGATCTTAATCGAATCAACTCGTAAATGCCTACCAAGTTCTTGATACCCATTACTACCTCGATCATTTGTAGTTGTTGAATCTGCCAAAGTAGAGCAACGCATATTATCTTGGTAGGGTGCGGAGGGACAATCTTGGTCCCGCCTATCACATCTTGGGTTAGAGTTTGTAAATGTGGGTCTTGATCCTATAAACAAGAGTTGCATAGAGATGTAATCGGTAATGTATTACCCACCGATTATACTAAGTCTTGGGCGATTTAGCCAAGCTAACTCAAGGCTTAGTATGATGTGGATCTTGTCCCGCAAGAATTATAACTAGTTTGTATGAATCTAGTAATATGGTTTGACCACATCCATAACTCGATTCTATAAAATTCCTATAATTCAGTGAGAGCATCATTTGATTAAAGGCCTAATTAAATGATAAAAAGAATATGATATTAATTCTCTGCATTGTATGTTGTAGATTACTATGTCGATAAACACGAACACTCTCTCTCTGCGTTCTGTCCTTGAGAAGGACAAGCTCAATGGAGCAAATTTTCTAGACTGGTACAGGAACTTGAGAATTGTTCTCACCCAAGAAAGGAAGTTGTACGTCCTGGAGTAGCCCATTCCGGAGGCACCTCCTGTCACTGCCTCGCGAGCTGACAAAGATGCTTACAAGAAGCATCAAGATGATGCATTAGATGTGTCATGTCTAATGCTCACGACCATGAACTCTAAGCTTCAGAAGCAACACGAGTTCATGAATGCTTATGATATGGTTGAACATCTTCGTCAACTATATCAAGGACAAGCAAGGCACGAGAGATATGAAGTCTCTAAGGCATTGTTTGGTTCCAAAATGAAAGATGGGACTCCCGTAGGTCCATATGTACTCAAGATGATTGGGTACGTAGAAAACCTACAGAGATTGGGATTCCTCCTTGGCCAAGAGCTGGCCACTGACTTGATCTTACAGTCTTTGCCACAAAGCTACAATCAATTTGTCATGAATTACAACATGAATGAAATTGATAAGCCACTGCCTGAGATGCTTGAGAACTGCTAAGCTCAACCTTAAGAAGGGAAAATCTGACGTCATTTTGATGGTGCAAAAGAAGAAAGGCAAGGGCAAGCATAAAGGTAAGGGAAAGTCCCAAGCCAAGGGCAAAGGCAAGGAACTGAAACCCAAAGGAGGGGTGGCTAAGGAAGGGACTTGCTTCCACTGCAAGGAAGCTGGACACTGGAAGCGTAATTGCATGGCATACATGGAAGATCTTAAGAAGAAGAGAAGTGAGACTTCTACTTCAGGTATAAATGTTATAGAAGTCAATCTATCTATTTCTTCATTATGGGTATTAGATACCGGATGTGCATCTCATATTTGTACCAATGTGCAGGCGTTGAGAAATAGCAGGGCATTGACAAAAGGCGAGGTGGACCTATGAGTAGGCAATGGAGCAAGAGTTGCTGCTGTTGCTGTAGGAACTTATGATCTATCTCTGCCTCTGAGCTTGTACTAGAATTAGATGAATGTTGTTATGTGTCTGCTTTGACAAAGAACATAATTTCGGTTTCTTGTTTGGACAAGAAAGAATTTACATTTATAATAAAAAACAAATGTTGTTCAGTTTATTTAAATGATATGTTATATTGTAGTGCACCTCTAATGAACGGACTCTACTTTCTAGACTTAGAGAGCCCTATCTATAACATAAATACCAAAAGGTTCAAGTCAAATGAGTTGAACCAAACCTATCTCTGGCATTATCGCTTAGGTCACATAAATGAGAATCGCTTATCTCAGCTCCATAAGGATGGGCTGCTAGACTCATTTGATTTTGAATCATATGAGATATGCGAGTCTTGCCTTTTAGGCAAGATGACCAAGACTCCCTTTAGTGAACACAGCGAAAAAGCAACGGACTTGTTAGAACTTATACATAGTGATGTATGTGGCCCTTTCAATGTTGCTACTAGAGGCGGTTGTTGGATATCCCAAGGATACAAACTGGGACCCAAATCCGATAGGTGCTATTTTGTTGGATATCCCAAGGATACAAAGGGATATTACTTCTATATTCCCAGTCAGCACAAAGTGTTTATAGCAAAGATTGGGGTTTTTCTAGAAAGGGATTTTGTTTCTACAAAAACTAGTGGGAGTACGTTCGATCTTGAAGAAATTCAAGATAAGGACCATAGCACTGAGGCCTTGATGGAGGTTGAACATGAACCACAAAGTGTTGTGGGTGATGAGATTGTTGCACAAAGAGTTGTGGAACAACCACCTGTTCATGTAGACCTACCTCTTCGCAGGTCTGATAGGGTACGTCGTCAGCCTGAGAGATACTCATTTCTCTTGTCTGACCATGATGATGTTATGCTCATTGAGAATGAGCCTACCTCCTATCAGGAAGCTGTGATGAGCCCAGATTCTGAGAAATGGCTAGAGGCCATGAGATCCGAGATGGAATCCATGTACACCAACCAATTATGGACTTTGGTTGATCCACCTGAAGGGGTCAGACCCATTGGGTGTAAGTGGATCTTTAGGAGAAAGACTGACATGGATGGACTTACGCATACCTATAAGGGTCGATTGGTGGCTAAAGGTTTCAAGTAAATTCATGGTATTGACTATGATGAAACCTTTTCTCCAATGACGATGTTTAAGTCCATTCGGATCTTGCTTGTTATTGTAGCATACCACGATTATGAGATCTGGTAGATAGATGTCAAAATCGCATTTCTGAATGGAAACTTACTCAAGGATGTGTACATGACACAACCTGAGGGTTTTGAAGATCCACTGCATATTGGGAAAGTATGCAAGGTGCAAAGGTCCATTTATGAGCTAAAGCAAGCCTCTCAGAGCTGGAATCTTCGATTCGATGATGCGATCAAACAGTTTGGTTTCATCAAGAATGAAGATGAACCCTGTGTCTACAAGAGGGTTAATGAGAACACAGTTGTCTTCCTTGTATTGTATATGAATGACATACTACTCATTGGGAATGACATCCCTTCGCTGCAGTCTGTGAAGACTTGGCTGGGGACGTGCTTCTCAATGAAGGACTTAGGTGAAGCAGTATGTATTCTAGGCATCAAGATCTGTAGAGATAGATCTAAGAGATTGATTGACCTAAGTCAGAGTACATACATTGACACGGTATTACTACGGTTTACCATGCAGAATTCCAAGAAGGGACTTCTGTCGATGTCACATGGTGTGAGTCTTTCGAAGACTCAAAGTCCCTATTCTAGAGAGGAGAGAGACTGCATAGATAAGATCCCTTACACATCAACTATAGGATCTATCATGTACTCCATTCTGTATACTCGTCCTGATGTCTCGTATGCTTTGAGCATGACGAGTAGATACCAGTCATATCCAGGTGAGCGTCACTGGATAGCAGTTAAGAATATTCTTAAGTATTTGAGAAGGACTAAAGAATATTTCTTGATATTTGGAGGCGATGAGGAGCTAGCTGTAAAGGGTTACAACGATGCCAGCTTCCAAACTGATCAGGATGATTATAGATCGCAGTCAGGGTTCATGTTTTTCTTGAATGATGGCGAATTTGGAAGAGTTCGGCGGACACGATTGTTGATTCTACAATGACGAGTATATCATCGCATCGAGGCGTGAAGGAGGCGATTTGGATCGCATGAGTTCATTACTGAGCTTGGGGTAGTTCCTAGCATAGCAAATCCCATAGAGTTGTATTGTGACAACAATGGAGCGATTGCACAGGCTAAGAAACCTCGCTCACACCAGCGGACCAAACATATACTACGACGCTTCCATCTCATTCGAGAGATTATCGCTAGAGGAGATGTGAAGATTTACAGAGTACCCACAGAGGCTAACATCGCAGATCCCTTGACCAAGATTTTGACACAGAAAAAGCATGATGGTCACACTAGGTCATTGAGTATTAGATACTACGGTGGTTGACACTAGTGCTAGTGGGAGATTATTAGTGAAAGCCCTAGAGTCAATCATGTGATGATTGTTGTATGGACTTTATTGTATCATATTCCTATTTATAAAGACATGGTTATTATATTTACTTGTATTGGTGCCAAATAACTAAATATAATAATGTCCTTGAGTAGTAGGTTCTTATCTATATCAATCGATTGGTTGAATTGATAATGAAATGATATAGAGAACACTACTCTTAATCATTCCTAGTCAAGTATTAACATTCAGGGACAATGTTAATGCATAGAGACTAGCATATAGGTCAACACGATGACTTGATCTCACAAGTCATGGATATGAGATATCAAGTTGACACATGGGTATACATTGGAGAATGTATACTGAATGACCCGCCATGAGAAAGTATCATGGATCGTTATATGAGTCATATACTTTCTCATGTGACTATTAGTATGACTATTAGTCCTTAGACCTGAAGTCACCATGGTTCCCTACATAAGGAATTGCATACTTTGGCTTCGTCAAACATCACCCGTAAATGGGTGGACTATAAAGGCGATTATTGGGTATGTAACAAATTATGCGGAGGGATGTGAGTGATGTAGATGGGATCTATCCCTTCTATATGACGGGAGTGACATCGTTATTCTTGATAGAGTGAGACCACGAAGTGCATGGCCATGCCCGAATGAGTCAATATGAGATATTGAGTTCATTTGATTAGAGTGAGTCTACTTAGAGTTCAAGATATAAATTGTACCGAGGATGACACGGTTTATGCCTCGATTGGTCAATCTAAATGTCAAGGATAGAGGGACATTGTCACATATTGTAAGAGTCACAATTAGTAGTCACAAAGGTCATGTTGGAGCTCAACATTCTTGTAACTTGGGTAGCAATGATGTGTTGCTAGATACCGCTCATTGCTTATGTTCATAAATCGGTTTAGGGACATTGCCAACATTACAAGAACCTATAGGGTCACACACAAAGGGCAATTAGATGGAGATTAGTTTCATATGATGAACCATGAGGATTAGGTTCATGGGATGAACCAAATTGAATTAAGAGTAATCTAAATTAGACTAATTGAGTTAGACTCAATTTGATTCAAGTGTTGAATGAGTCTAATTTAGATTTGATTCATCAAATCAATTTAAATTAATGAATAGAGATTTATTAAATTAAATTGACTTGAATCAAATGATTGGATTTGATCAACCATGGGAGATAAGATATCAAGTTTGACTTGACTTGAGAGGGAAGATGAAAGGTCAATTTTGACTTGACCAAATGTCATGTCATGATGATGACTTGGCATGGCCGACCAATGATGATGCTCCACATCATCATTGACTTATCATGTGGTGCCACCTCATGAGGGAGACCAAGATCCATTGGCTCTTGGAGTTACATGCATGCATGTAACCCCCCAAGTCATGAAGTGGCCGACCACTCCATTTGATGGGTGAATTCATTTTGTGAGTTACTAGAACTTCATCTTCTTCCTTGGATCATCCTCTCTAGCTCCCCTCTCCTCCTTGGCCGAAACTTCTAAGGGTGCTAGCACACTCTAGGTTTCTTTTCTCCACCTATTGCTTGTGTGGATACCAATAGAAGAGTGTACACTTGACACTCTAGAGTTCCGGCAAGCTATTTGGACGAGCGGGATTTGCGAAGGGCGTCGCATCGAGGGTAACACTCTCAACTTCTAGATCTAAGGTAGATCTAGGTTTACTTAGCACATACATGTTTTTATTTTAATATATCTTCGCACTGATCCGTGGCCGGACTTTCGGGGTTTCCGCAACGCAAAAAGCGGTTTTTGCGGCTCGGAAAGTCCAACATTTACATGGTTCAGAACCTACGATTTCTATTCCATGATCGAACTCTAGTGTTCACACCACTAATAACTCTCTCTTTCTCGGCAACACTCTGTTGGACTATCCGAGCCGCAAAAATCGCTTTTTGCATTGTGGAAATCTCGAAAATCGGCCACGGATCAGTGCAAAGGCAAATAAAAATACATGTACGTGTTAAAAACCTTTAGATCTACACTAGATCTACATGTTAAGAGTTTACCCTTGAAGCGACGCCCTTCGTTTATCCTGCTCATCCAAACGGATTGTCGGAACTCGAGAGTGTCAAGTGTACACTCCTATACTGGTATCCACATGAGCAATAGGTGGAGAAAAGACAACTAAGAGTGTGCAAGCACTCCTTGAAGTCCACAGCAAGAAGAGAGGATGAGAGCTTGAGAAGAGAGAAGATCCAAGGAAGAAGATGATGAAGTTACTACAAAATAACTTCACACACTAAATCATACTAAAGTGTCCAGCCACCATGGAGGGTTATATGCATGCATGTAATTTCAAGAGTCAATGACTCTTGGTCTCCCTCATGAGGTGGCACCCCATGATGTGTCCATGATGATGTAGAACATCATTATTTGCCGACCCCAATGCCAAGTCACCATGACATGACAATTGGTCAAGTCAAAATTGATCATTCATCTTCCCTCTCAAGTCAAGTCAAACTTGACGTATTATCTCCCATGGTTGATCAAATCTAACCACTTGATTCAAGTCAATTTGATTTAATGAATCTCTGTTCATTATTTTAAATTGACTCAATGAATCAAATCTAAATTAGACTCATTCAACACATGAATCAAATTAAGTCTAACTCAATTAGTCTAATTTGGATTACTCTTAATCCAATTTGGTTCATCCCATGAACCTAATCCTCATGGTTCATCATATGAACCTAATCTCCATCTAATTGCCCTTTGTGTGTGATCCTATAGGTTCTTGTAACGTTGGCAATGCTCCTAAACCGATTTAGGAACATAAGCAATGAGCGGTATCTAGCAACACATCATTGCTACCCAAATTACAAGAATGTTGAGATCCAATATCACCTTTGTGACTACTAATTGTGACTCTCACAATATGTGACAACGTCCCTCTATCCTTGACATCTAGATTGACCTATTGAGGTATAGACCGTGTCATCCTCGGTACAATCTATATCCTGAACTCCAAGTTGACTCACTCTAATCAAATGAGCTCAATATCTCATATTAACTTATTTGAGCATGACCATGCACTTAGTGATCTCACTCTATCAAGAATAATGATGTCACTCCCATCATATAGGAGGGATAAATCCCATCTACATCACTCACATCCCTCCGTATAATTTGTTACATACCCAATAATCGCCTTTATAGTCCACCCATTTACGGGTGACGTTTGACGAAGCCAAAGTATGCAACTCCTTATGTAGGGAACCATGGTGACTTCAGGTCCAAGGACTAATAGTCGTACTAATAGTCAAATGAGAAAGTATATGACACTCATATAACGATCCATGATACTTTCTCATGGTGGATCATTCAATATACATTCTCCAATGCATACCCATTTGTAAACTTGATATCTCATATTCATGACTTGCGAGATCAAGTCATCGAGTTGACCTACATGTTAGTCTCTACGCATTAACATTGTCCCTAAATGTTAATACTTGACTAGGAATGATTAAGAGTAGTGTTCTCTATATAATCTCATTATCGATTCAACCAATCGATTGATATAGATAAGAACCTTCTACTCAAGGACGTTATTATACTTAGTTATTTGATACCAATACAAGTCAATATAATAACCATACCTTTATAAATAGGAATATGATACAATAAAATTCATACAACAATCATCACATGATTGTCTCTAGGGCTTTCACTAACAATCTCCCACTAGCACTAGTGTCAATCACCGTAGTATCTAATACCCAATGACCTAATGTGACCATCATGTTTTTTCTGTGCCAAACCCTTGGTCAAGGGATCTACGATGTTATCCTCTGTGGGTACTTTGCAAATCTTCACATCTCCTCTATCGATAATCTCTCGAATGAAATGGAAGCGTTGTAGTATGTGTTTTAGTCCGCTGGTGTGAGCGAGGTTCCTTAGCCTGCGCAATCACTCCATTGTTGTCACAATAGAGCTCTATAGGATCTGCTATGCTAGGAACCACCCCAAGCTCAGTAATGAACTTACGGATCCAAACTGCCTCCTTTGCTGCCTCTGATGCAGCGATATACTCGGCCTCTGTTGTAGAATCAACAACTGTGTCCTGCTTCGAACTCTTCTAGCTCACAGCATCACCATTCAAGAAAAACACAAACCCTGACTGTGATCTATAATCATCTTGGTCAGTTTGGAAGCTGGCATAGCTGTAACCCTTTACAGCTAACTCCTCATCGCCTTCAAATATCAAGAAATATTCTTTAGTCCTTCTCAAGTACTTAAGAATATTTTTGACTGCTATCCAGTGACGCTCACGTGGATCTGACTGGTATCTACTCGTCATGCTCAAAGCATACGAGGCATCAGGACGAGTACATAGCATGACGTACATGATAGATCCTATGACCGATGCATAAGGGATTTTATCCATGCGGTCTCTCTCCTCTCTAGAAGTGGGACTTTGAGTCTTCGAAAGACTCACACCATGTGACATCGACAGAAGTCCCTTCTTGAAATTATGCATGGTAAACCGTAGTAATACTGTGTCAATATATGTACTCTGACTTAAGCCAAGCAATCTCTTAGATCTATCTCTATAGATCTTGATGCCTAGAATATAGGCTGCTTCACCTAAGTCCTTCATTGAGAAGCACGTCCCCAGCCAAGTCTTCACAAACTGTAGCAAAGGGATGTCATTCCCAATGAATAGTATGTCATCCACATACAATACAAGAAAGACAACTGTGTTTCCATTAACTCTCTTGTAGACACTGTTGGTGATCGATTGGAAGCTAGAGGGGGGGGTGAATAACTTATTTTTCGTCTCTACAAAATGATTAGCGGAAGCACAACAAAAATAATAATAACACAAATGAAAACAATGCTAATACGATTCTTTTACGTGGTTCGAAGATAATGCTCCTACTCTACGGTGATCCTTGAGGTGGATCAACCCTAATCAATATCACTATGAAGCTTTCCTTTACAACAATCCTCCTCTTCTTACAAAGGATGAAGATGAAGCTTAGAGAGGATGAGGAGATTTAAAATCACTAGAAAGCTTGGAAAAATCGTGGAGGCTTGAGAGTATTATCAGAGAATAAGCATTAGCCTTCAAAACCTCCACAAGCCCTCTTTTTATAGAGAGAGGGTTGATTTTCCCGTTGGAGCACCATCAGTCGACTGCCGGCATGGTTAACGGCTTCTGAATAGCCGAATTCACAGGATTCAGAGTTGTTACCTCCAACGACACTCTCATCAGTCGACTAATAGAGTGATCAGTCGAGTGATCACAGGCCGCAGTCAAGTGAGACTCCATTCTGTGCCCATATTTAACTTGATCAGTCGACTGCCACTGTTTGGCAGTCGACTGATAGCAACATCAGTCCATTGCCATGACTAAAGCAGTCAACTGATTGTCAGGGTTTCATCCTGACTCAATCGAGCACCTGACCAGTCGACTGATACATCATATCAGTCGACTGATACTCATCAAGTATGAATGATTCATACTTGATTTCACCCCCTAGACCTAGACTCAATCTTCTAGCTCTTCCTTAAGCCTTGCGCCTCCAGGATCCCTCCGAGTCCGCGACTTGTTCATCCTTTGCACTTTGCTTCCAAGAGCTTCCTTCGGTTTTGTCATGTCTTCCCTTTGCCAAAGCATGCTTGGACTTTACGCCGCCAAGTCTACATGCTTGGACTTACGCTGTCAAGACTTGCCTTTGGACTTCCTTTGCCAAAGTTCGTTTAGACTTAATGCCGCCAAGACAACATGCTTGGTCTTATGCCGCCAAACCTTTACCTTGGACTTCTCTTGCCACGATCATACTTGGACTTTTCCTTTACCAAGTCTTCATACTTGGATTTCCCTATCACTTGAACATGTTCACAATTAGATCATAAATTGTTGCCTAACTTAGATGATTATCCAAACATCAAAACATATAAATGCTTGGGGCATTGTTGCACCAACAATCTCCCCCTTTTTGATGTTTGGCAATCATTTAAGTTAGGTCTTTTAAAGATACACACATAATCATATTTCCAAATTAGATAATCATATATCCAATTCTAACTTAAATATTTCTTCTCCCCCTTTGACATACATCAAAAAGAGAAAAAAAAATCATACATTTTATAAAAGAATTGAATGTGTTGTAATCTTGAACTAAGGTATAGAATTGAAATTTAGCTCCCCTTAATCCAAGATATAGTTCATGATAAGTAAAAGACATGTGGAGTAAAAGCCTAACAAAAAATTTGAAGATTAAATCCTAACTTTGCACCAACAATGTAAATATGGGGATGAAAAGATATATTTTATGAAACTCCCCCTAAAACACCGCATTAAACAATCCTAAAAATTTGTTTATACTCAATATTATCATGCTATAGTTTTAGGACATCAAAGATACACTAAATATCAGAAAATGGAGCTATTTATCAGAAAACACAGTGTATCAGTCGACTGGTTTCGACCAATGATCGCTACACCAAATCGAATTTCAAACTTTTAGTCAACTAAAATGCTTAGAAATTCTAGAAACCTCGAAAAATCACGAAATTTTGTGTACACATTTCTGAAACCATACT
Organism: Wurfbainia villosa; assembly: GCA_025175895.1. NCBI lineage: Eukaryota > Viridiplantae > Streptophyta > Magnoliopsida > Zingiberales > Zingiberaceae > Wurfbainia > Wurfbainia villosa. The sequence continues at coordinate 25,769,711 of CM045992.1, read as the reverse complement.
TTATCAAGGAAAAATAATTTAAAAAATATATATTTTCCAGATTTCAAGATTGATACAAACTTGAAAACTAACAAAAGTTCTAATGGTTTTGCAAACTTTGTATCACTTTTGTGTTCCACATGAAAACTGTTTTTCAAAATACGATAAACATAGTTTAAAATATGTTTTATTTGACATTTTCAATCATGTTCTTGGAGCTATATGCACATCAATTGTGTATAAGCCTTCCCAATGATTGATCCAATGAAGGATTAATGTCTCTAGATGACACTTTGGTCCATAGTAATGCATCATAACAAGGATGATGAACCAAGTGCATCTTCCTAACATCTCACATGTTGTCTAAGTGGCTCAATACAAAAATCATGGTTTCTTAGGTATTTTGTGAGATGCTTAAAGGTATAAATCCTAGGATTTCTATAGGATCATGCAAACCTACACCTTTATTCAACCAAGCACATTCCAAGTTCTCTCCTAAGTGATGAGAATTTTATCTTGGGGAGAGCCTTGGTAAATATGTCGGCTAGGTTGGACTTGGATTCAATATAATTAAGTTCAATGTCCCCCTTAGCCACATGATCTCTAATGAAGTGATGTTTCACTTCAATGTGTTTGGTCTTAGAGTGATGCACCGAATTTTTGGTCAAGTTTATGGTGCTCACATTATCACAAAATACTTTCATGTTGGAGTAAGATAGCTCATAATCCTCTAAGGTATGTTTCATCCATAGTAGTTGAGCTACACAACCACTCATAGCCACATACTCGGCCTCGGTGGTGGATAGGGCAACACAAGGTTGCTTCATAATACTCCAACTAACTAGGGAGGACCCAAGGAATTGACATCCGCCACTAGTACTCTTCCGATCCAATTTGCAATCGGCACAATCAGAATCGGTGTACCTAACCAAATCAAAAGACCCAGTCCTAGGATACCATAGTCCTACATTTAGTGTGCCCTTAATATATCTTAAGATTCTCTTAACGGCAACTAAATGAGATTCTTTTTCACATGATTGATACCTAGCACACATACCAACCGCAAATAATATGTCGGGTCTACTAGCGGTTAGGTACAAAAGGCTATCAATCATGCTCCTATAGAGTGTAAGATCAATTTGTTTTCCTTCATTATCACTATCTATTTTTGTATTGGTTGCCATTAGAGTTGAAACTACCTTAGCATTTTCCAAACCAAATTTCTTAATCATTTCCTTAGCATATTTGGTTTGATAAATATAAATTCCTTCACTTGTTTGTTTGACTTGTAATCCTAGGAAGAAATTTAATTCCCCAACTAGACTCATTTCAAACTCTTTTTTCATATTTTTAATAAAGTCTTGAAGAAGTTCATCATTTGTTGACCCAAAGATAATATCATCAACATATACTTGGGCTACAAAGATGTCCTTTGATGTTGACTTTATAAATAGAGTTTGATCTACACTACCCCTTTTAAAGTCCTTAGAAATTAAAAAAATGATAATCTTTCATACCAAGCCCGGGGAGCTTGTTTCAAACCATACAAAGCTTTTCTAAGCTTGTATCTATGGTTTGGATAGTCCATATTCTCAAACCCGGGAGGTTGTTCTACATATACCTCTTCCTTAATAAATCCATTTAGGAATGTCGATTTAACATCCATTTGATGGAGTTTGAAACCCATATAGGAGGCATAACCTAATAGTATCCTAATATACTCTAATCTAGCAACCGGGGCATATGTTTCATCATAGTCAAGTCCTTCAACTTGATTAAAACCCCTTGCAACTAGTCTTGCTTTATTTCTAGTAATATTCCCTTGGTCATCTAGTTTATTTCTAAAAACCCATCTTGTAGTAATAATGATGTTTTCATTTAGTCTAGGAACTAACTCTCATACTTGACTCCTTTCAAATTGAGTCAATTCATCTTGCATTGCTAAGATCCAATCCGGATCAAGTAATGCATCTTTGATTGTTTTGGGCTCAATTTGAGAAATTAGAGCTATATGACTAGTGGGATCCCTATGAAATGACCTAGTCCTAACACCTTGAGATAATTCATCCACAATTTGGTCTAAGGGGTGATTTTGATGAACTCTTATGGTTTTAGAAGGTGTATTAATTTGAGTTTGATCATAATTAACCTCAATCCTATGCTCATCATCGGAATCACCTCTTACTTCCCCTTAACTCAAACCTCCCCCTTGATCATTACCCCCTAAGGTTAAATCTTGAAATTGTTGGATAATTTCTTGATTTTCATTATTAATATCATTATTAATAGGGGATTTCCTAAGGTATGTATTGGAAGTTTCATCAAATTGGGCATTTAAAGATTCCTCAATCTTTTGAGTCCTTTTATTATAAACTCTATATCTTACACTAGTGGATGAGTATCTAACTAGGATTCTCTCATCCGCTTTGGACTCAAATTTACTTAGGTTGTCTTTGGTATTTAAAATATAAATTTTACATCCAAAAACCTTAAAATAATGAATTGTTGGAATTGGACCATTCCACAATTCAAATGGAGTTTTTCCTAAAAACCTATGAATTAACACCCTATTTTGGATATAACAAGCGGTATTAACCGCTTCCGCCCACAAGTAGCTAGGTAAAGAATATGCATTTAGCATAGTCTTAGCCGCTTATTGTAGGGCACGATTTTTCCTTTCCACAACCCCATTTTGTTGGGGTGTTCTAAGACAAGAAAACTCATGCTTGTACCCTTGTTCTAAGCAAAAGGTTGAGAAATTAGAATTCTCAAATTCTCCACCATGATCACTACGGATCCGATTGATTTTGAGTTTTCTTTCATTCTCTACTCTCTTGCTAAATCCTATGATTATTCCTAGGTTTTCATCTTTATTTTTCATGAAAAATACTCAAGTAAACCTAGAGAAATCATCTACTATTACTAAACAATATCTACTACCAATCATAGAAGGGGTACTATGACAATCAAATAAGTCCATATGTAAAAGTTCTAAAGGTAAAGCGGTACTAAGTAAATTTTTACCTTTATGTGATATTTTTGATTGTTTCCCTTCTTGGCATGCATCACATATTTTGTCCTTGAGAAATTTGACTTTAGGCAACCCTTTGACTAACTTCATTTTTGCTATTTTGGCTATGTTCTTCATGTTTATGTGTCCTAGCCTCCTATGTCAAAGCCAACTCTCCTCTTCTTTTGCAATAAGACATTTAGTAGAGGCATTAGTAGCATAGGATAAATCAACATAGTATATATTTGATTTCCTAAAACCTACTAGCATGCAATCATTTAAGGTTTTGTGTTTTATAAAATATTTTGAAGAATCAAATTTAACATCAAAATTTGTATCACATAGTTGGCTTACACTAAGTAAATTAAATTTCATATCCTTAACTAATAACACTTTATGAATGATAAAATTGGAGGATACCTCAATTGTGTCCTTTCCTAGAATCTTAAGTTTGTCACTATTACCAAATGATATCTTTCCCTTGCTAGTGTGGTTGATAGTGGAGAATTTTCTCTCATCACCGGTCATGTGTTTTGAACACCCACTATCAACAATCCACAAGCTTGGTTCTTCTACCTATATCACATGAAAAACACAATCCTTAGGTACCCAAATTTTAGGACCATTAACATCAATTAGAAATTTCTTAGGGACCCAAGCCTTTCTACCCTTGATTCTAATTGTGGTTTTTCTACTAACAAGAGATGTAAATGCTACCTCCTTTTCCTTAGGCCTATATCCTAGTCTGGCCTTGTTGTAAATATCCCTTTGATCCTTAATTATCATGTCTAGGTATTTAGAGTCATCAGTAAATTTTTCTAAGCATGCTCTTAAGTTACCTATTTCTTTTCTCAATTCATTATTTTCATCTCTAAGGGTACATGCATCATCATCACAAGATAATTTATCACAAGATGGTTCTACACTCTTAAGTGGTTTAATCTCTACTTTTAAGTCCTTAATCCTAGTTTTCGATCTATTCAATGCATTTTGGAGGCATGCAATTGTCTTGTAAAGTAAATCTACCCTAGGGGAGTTGTTTACCTCATCATCATCACTTGATGATGATTCATCGCTTAAAGAAGAAGATGAGGACTCCTCACTTGAGCTCCCAGCCTCTTCCTCCAAGGCCATAAGAGATAGATTCTGGGTGGCCTGACATACTTCTTCATCGTCGGAAGAGTCCTCCATGCTTAGGGTGTCCCATGTTTGTGCCACCATTGCCTCCTTCTTCTTCTTCTCCTTCTTTTCCTTCTTTTTCTTTTCATTCTCCTCCTTCTTCTTTAGTTCCGGGCAATTTGGCTTGATATGCCCTTTCTTGTTGCAACCATAGCAAGTTACGTTAGGTGTAGAATTTGAACTATTTGAAGACTTACCTCTTGAGGATTGGAACATCCTCTTCACATCTTTCTCGGTGATTTTCCTTGACTTCCCACCAAACTTCTTGACATAATGAGCCACCTCGCTTGCCAATAGCTCATCTTCACTACTTGATGAGTCTTCCTTGGATTCGGATGAGGAGGACACTTCTTTCTTCTCCTTCTTCTTTTTGTCCTTCTTTCCTACAAAAAGAGCTATACCCTTTTCTTTGGATGAAGTGTTAGCTTGTTAATGTAATTGAAATTCACAAAATAACTCATCTAACTTAACCAAAGAGAGATCCCTAGAGACATTATAGGCATCTACCATTGAAGCCCATAAGGTTGTTTTAGGGAAGGCTTGGAGCACATACCTTACAAGGTCTCGGTTGTCGACCTTCTCACCTATTACATGTAGTTCGTTGACTACTTCTTTGAAGCGACCGTGCATTTGGCTCACGGTCTCATTGGTCTTCATAGAGAAGCTTTGAAGTTGGCCAATTATGAGATCTCTCTTGGCCCTTCTTGTTTCCTTGGATCCCTCGTTGAGCTCTATCAACTTCTCCCAAAACTCCTTCGCCGATTCAAATGACCTCACCTTGCTTAGTTGCTCTTTTGACAAACCACATTGAAGTGTGGTTGTTGCCTTGGCGTTGGCTTGAGCCTTCATGGCCATGTCTCTCATCCAATCCTTGGTAGATATGGGCACTCCGTGTTCATCGATCGGCTTCTCGAAACCATCTACAAAGCTAAACCAATTTTCAATATCATTCATTAAATAATATTCCATCCTACCTTTCCAGTAGCCGAAGTCATTGCCGTCGAAGAACGGAGGCCTCGCCTTGCTATACCCCTCTTGGAAAGCCATTTTGCTCCGGTTGATTGTTAGATCTTCCGATGCGATCCGGGCTCTGATACCACTTGTTGGTGATCGATTAGAAGCTAGAGGGGGGGGTGAATAGCTTGTTTTTTTGTCTCTACAAAAAGATTAGCGGAAGCACAACAAAAATAATAATAACATAAATGAAAACAATGCTAACATGATTCTTTTACGTGGTTCGGAGATAGCGCTCCTACTCCACGGTGATCCTTGAGATGGATCAACCCTAATCAATATCACTATGAAGCTTTCCTTTACAACAATCCTCCTCTTCTTACAAAGGATGAAGATGGAGCTTAGAGAGGAGGAGGAGATTTAAAATCACTAGAAAGCTTGGAAAAATCGTGGAGGCTTGAGAGTATTATCAGAGAATAAACATTAGCCTTCAAAACCTCCACAAGCCCTCTTTTTATAGAGAGAGGGCTGATTTTTCTCGTTGGAGCACCATCAGTCGACTGATGCACAGCATCAGTCGACTACCGGCGTGGTTAACGACTTCTGAATAGCCGGATTCGCGGGATTCAGAGTCGTTACCTCCAACGACACTCTCATCAGTCGACTGATCCATCCATCAATCGACTGATGGAGTGATCAGTCGAGTGATCACAGGCCGCAGTCGAGTGACACTCCATTCTGTGCCCGTATTTAACTTGATCAGTCGACTGCCACTGTTTGGCAGTCGACTGCCACGACCAAAACAGTCGACTGATTCTCAAGGTTTCATCCTGACTCAGTCGAGCACCTAACCAGTCGACTGATACATCGTATCAGTCGACTGATACTCATCAAGTATGAATGATTCATACTTGATTTCACCCCCTAGACCTAGACTCAATCTTCTAGCTCTTCCTTAAGCCTTGTGCCTCCAGGATCCCTCCGAGTCCGTGACTTGTTCATCCTTTGCGCCTTGCTTCCAAGAGCTTCCTTCGGTTTTGTCATGTCTTGGGTTTCCCTTTGCCAAAGCATGCTTGGACTTTACGCCGCCAAGTCTACATGCTTGGACTTACGCTGCCAAGACTTGCCTTTGGACTTCCTTTTCCAAAGTCTGTTTGAAATTAATGCCGCCAAGACAATATGCTTGGTCTTATGCCGCCAAAATTTTACCTTGGACTTCTTTTGCCAAGATCATACTTGGACTTTTCCTTTACCAAGTCTTCATACTTGGATTTCCCTGTCACTTGAACATGTTCACAATTAGATCACAAATTGTTACTTAACTTAGATGATTATCCAAACATCAAAACATATAAATACTTGGGGCATTATTGCACCAACAGACACAGGGTTCATCTTCATTCTTGATAAAACCAAACTGTTTGATCGCATCATCGAACCGAAGATTCTAGCTCTGAGAAGCTTGCTTCAGCCCATAAATGGACCTTTGCAGCTTGCATACCTTCCCAATATGCTATGGATCTACAAAACCCTCAGGCTGTGTCTTGTACACATCCTCGAGCAAGTTTCCATTCAGAAACGCAGTTTTGACATCCATCTGCCAGATCTCATAATCGTGGTATGCTGCAATAGCAAGCATGATCCGAATGGATTTAAACATCGCCACTGGAGAAAAGGTTTCATCATAGTCAATACCATGAATTTGCTTGAAACCTTTAGCCACTAATCGACCCTTATAGGTATGCGTAAGTCCATCCATGTCAGTCTTTCTCTTAAAAATCCACTTACACCCAATGAGTTTGACGCCTTCAGATGGATCAACCAAAGTCCATACTTGGTTGGTGAACATGAATTCCATCTCGGATCTCATGGCCTCTAGCCATTTCTCAGAATCTGGGCTCATCACAGCTTCCTGATAGGAGGTAGGCTCATTCTCAATGAGTATAACGTCATCATAGTCAGACAAGAGAAATGAGTATCTCTCAGGCTAACGACATACCCTATCAGACCTGCGAAGAGGTAGGCCTACCTGAACAGGTTGTTGTTCCACAACTCTTTGTGCAACAATCTCATCACCCACAACACTTTGTGGTTCCTTTTCAACCTCTATCAAGGCCTCAGTGCTATGATCCTTATCTTGAATTTCTTCAAGATCGAACATACTCCCACTAATTTTTCTAGAAACAAAATCTCTTTCTAGAGATACCCCAGTCTTTGCCACAAACACTTTGTGTTGACTGGGAATGTAGAAGTAATATCCCTTCGTTTCCTTGGGATATCCAACAAAATAGCACTTATCAAATTTGGGTCTCAGTTTGTCTGAGACTTGACATCGAACGTAAGCCTCACAATCCCAAATCCTCATGAAAGACATCTTGGGATTTCTCCCTATTCATATCGTATATGGTGTCTTTATCACAACATTGGATGGTACATGGTTAAGTGTGAAGGTTGTTGTGTCTAGAGCATATCCCCAAAAGGATATAGGAAGATCTGTGTGACTCATCATAGATTGTACCATATCTAATAGAGTACGATTCCTCCTTTCGGATACACCATTCCACTGTGGTGTTTCAGGAGGAGTGAGTTTGGATTGAATCCCATACTCAGCTAGATAGTCACGAAACTCATGGCTAAGGTATTCACCACCTCGATCTGATCGAAGTATCTTAATACTCTTGCCAAGTTGGTTTTGTATTTCATTCTTGAATTCTTTTAACTTTTCAAAGGATTCTGATTTATGTGTCATCAGATACACATAACCATATCTACTGAAATCATCAGTAAATGTAATGAAGTACCTGTAACCACCTCTAGCAGCAACATTGAAAGGGTCGCATACATCTTTATGTATAAGTCCTAACAAGTCTGTTGCTCTCTCGCTGTGCCCACTAAAGAGAGTCTTGGTCATCTTGCCTAGAAGGCAAGACTCGCATGTCTCATATGATTCAAAATCAAATGAGTCCAGCAGTCCATCCTTATGGAGCTGGGATAAGCGACTCTCATTTATGTGACCTAAGCGACAATGCCAGAGATAGATTTGGTTCAACTCATTTGACTTGAACCTTTTGGCACTTATGTTATAGATGGGGTTCTCTAAGTCTAGAATATAGAGTCCGTTCATTAGATGTGCACTACAATAGAACATATCATTTAAATAAACTGAACAACATTTATTCTTTATTATAAATGAAAATCCTTTCTTGTCCAAACAAGAAACCGAAATTATGTTCTTAGTCAAAGCAAGCACATAACGACATTCATCCAGTTTTAGTACAAGCCCAGAGGGCAGAGATAGAAAATAAGTTCCTACAGCAACAGCACCAACTCTTGCTCCATTGCCTACTCGTAGGTCCATCTCGTCTTTTGTCAATGCCCTGCTATTTCTCAGCGCTTGCACATTGGTACAAATGTGAGATGCACATCCGGTATCTAATACCCATGATGAAGAAATAGATAGATTGACTTCTATAACATTTATACCTGAAGAAGAAGTTTCACTTCTCTTCTTCTTAAGATCTTCCAGGTATACTTTGCAGTTACGCTTCCAGTGTTCAGCTTCCTTGCAGTGGAAGCAAGTCCCTTCTTTGGCCACCTCTCCTTTCGGTTTCAGTTCCTTACCTTTGCCCTTGGCTTGAGACTTTCCCTTACCTTTAGGCTTGCCCTTGCCTTTCTTCTTTTGCACCATCAAAATGGAGTCAGATTTTCCCTTCTTAAGGTTGAGCTCAGCAATTCTCAATATGCTGAGCATCTCAGGCAGTAGCTTATCAATTTCATTCATGTTGTAATTCATGACAAATTGATTGTAGCTTTGTGGCAAAGATTGCAAGATCAAGTCAGTGGCTAGCTCTTGGCCAAGTGAGAATCCCAACCTTTGTAGGTTTTCTATGTACCCAATCATCTTGAGTACATATGGACATACGAGAGTCCCATCTTGCATCTTGGACTGAAACAATGATTTAGAGATCTCATATCTCTCGTGCCTTGCTTGTCCTTGATATAGTTGACGAAGATGTTCAACCATATCATAAGCATTCATAAACTCGTGTTGCTTCTGAAGCTCAGAGTTCATGGTCATGAGCATGAGACATGACACATCTAATGCATCATCTTGATGCTTCTTGTAAGCATCACGGTCAGTTTGCGAGGCAGTGGCAGGAGGTGCCTCCGGAATGGGCTGCTCCAGGCAGGAGGTGCCTTCGGAATGGGCTTCTCAAGGATAGAACGCAGGGAGAGAGTGTTCGTGTTTGTCGACATGGTAATCTACAACATACACAATGCAGAAAAGTAATATCATATTCCATTTATCATTTAATTAGGCCTTTAATCAAATGATGCTCCCACTGAATTATAGGACTTTTGTAGAATCGAGTCATGGATGTGGTCAAACCACATTACTAGATTCATACAAATATGCTATAATTCTTGCGGGACAAGATCCACATCATACTAGGCCTTGAGTTAGCTTTTGCTAAATCGCTCAAGACTTAGTATGATCGATAGGTAACACATTACCGATTACATCTCTATGCAACTCTTGTTTATAGGATCAAGATCCACATTTACAAAAGACCTTGAGTTAGCTTTGGCTAAATCGCCCAAGATTTAGTGTAAATGCGATCTCATCCTATCTTTCCAACAGTTGGAATATGCCTATAATTTTACTCGATCCAATTGAGTTAACTAGTTTTACTCAATCTAATTGAGATTACTCTCACCCAAGCTGTGATAGGCGGGACCAAAATTGTCCCTCCGCACCCTACCAAGATAATATGCGTTACTCTGCTTTGGCAAATTCAACAACAACAAATGATCGAGGTAGTGATGGGTATTAAAACTTGAGACATTTTTGAGTTGATTCGATTAAGATCTAATCTAATCGTGAATGTGTATCATATACGCATCAAGACCTTTATTACCCTACACTAGCATGCATCACATACATACAAGCAATATACTAGCATGCATCATATACATACAAGCAAAATATTCTAGCATGCATCATATACATACAAGCAAAACAAATATATATATATCAACATATATATATATATATATATATATATATATATAAATTAATTGTGATGTGGTCATGAACCTACTACGATCTTCTCATGCTAATGAGAAGATCGGATGGTCAACCTAGGGTTAGCGGCTTCTCCAAGCGCCTCCTTTGATCGCCATGTATCGTCGGCACCCTCCTCGTAACTCTGTCTACTAGTGAACCTTCCACCACTCCATTTTTGTACATTACAAACATGAAACTCGAGTTACATTCGAGTCTAAAATTATTTACAACTAGAATTTTAAAAGAAGAGGCACGACGCGCAGGTCGCATACCCTATACAACATGCACAACCACAAAAATGACGCACAGGCTGTATTATGAATTACAACACATTTATCCATTCATATTGGGCTTCTTGGGTCATGACCATCACAGAATTATACACAATTTTAAATTATATATTTTACAGAAAATTTCTATAACTTTTCCTATATTTTTCAATTTTTATGAGTAGCCTCTCCGTAACGGTCCCGCTAAGCGGTTTCTGGGCGCGATCGCGGGACAATGCCCCTTTCGGGATTAGGGGCAGCGCCCCTACTCGCAAAATGAACCTTGTGAGTGTCCCATCTTGATCTTACAGCGACTTAGTCGCTGTCCCAAAAACCTAAAGCGAGAATTCGCTGTTTCGGAGAGTTTTTCTCGATGGTTGAAGCCTACAAGTGTCCCAACACTTGTCGCTTCGACTCTTCGAGAAAAATACCCAAAAAATCTATAAAAATAGGAAATTTACAGAAACTTACAGATCTGTAATTTTTATATCTAATACAAAAACTATAAAATTAAAACACATACATGTTTCGCACGTGGCTCTGATACCACTGTTGAACTATCTGAGCCACACAAATCGCTTTTTGCGTTGCGAAAACCCCGGAAATCGACCACAGATCCATGCAAAGGCAAATAAAAATACATGTACGTGTTAAAAACCTTTAGATCTACACTAGATCTACATGTTAAGAGTTTACCCTTGAAGCGACGCTCTTCGCTTATCCCGCGCGTCCAAACGGATTACCGAAACTCGAGAGTATCAAGTGTACACTCCTCTATTGGTATCCACACGAGCAATAGGTGGAGAAAAGACAACTAAGAGTGTGCTAGCACTCCTTGAAGTCCACGACAAGAAGAGAGGATGAGAGCTTGAGAAGAGAGAAGATCCAAGGAAGAAGATGATGAAGTTACTACAAAATAACTTCACACACTAAATCATACTAAAGCGGTCGGCCACCATGGAGGGGGGTTACATGCATGCATGTAATTCCAAGAGATAATAGCTCTTGGTCTCTCTCATGAGGTGACACCCCATGATGTGTCCATGATGATGTGGAACATCATCATTGGCCGACCCCCATGCCAAGTCACCATAACATGACAATTGGTCAAGTCAAAATTGACTGTTCATCTTCCCTCTCAAATCAAGTCAAACTTGACCTATTATCTCCCATAGTTGATCAAATCTAACCACTTGATTCAAGTCAATTTGATTTAATGAATCTCTATTCATTATTTTAAATTGACTCAATGAATCAAATTTAATTTAGACTCATTCAACACTTGAATCAAATTGAGTCTAACTCAATTAGTCTAATTTGGATTACTCTTAATCCAATTTGGTTCATCCCATGAACCTAATTCTCATGGTTCATCATATGAACCTAATCTCCATCTAATTGCCCTTTATGTGTGACCCTATAGGTTCTTGTAACGTTGGCAATGCTCCCAAACCGATTTAGGAACATAAGAAATGAGCGGTATCTAGCAACACATCATTGCTACCCAAGTTACAAGAATGTTGAGATCCAACATCACCTTTGTGACTACTAATTATGACTCTCATAATATGTAACAATGTCCCTCTATCCTTGACATCTAGATCGACCAATTGAAGCATAGACCGTGTCATCCTCGATACAATCTATATCTTGAACTTCAAGTAGACTCACTCTAATCAAATGAGCTCAATATCTCATATTGACTCATTTGGGTATGACTATGCACTTAGTGATCTCACTCTATCAAGAATAACGATGTCACTCCCGTCATATAGGAGGAATAAATCTCATCTACATCACTCACATCTCTCCGTATAATTTGTTACATACCCAGTAATCGCCTTTATAGTCTACCCATTTACGGGTGACGTTTGACGAAGCCAAAGTATGCAATTCCTTATGTAGGGAACCATGGTGACTTCAGGTCCAAGGACTAATAGTCATACTAATAGTCACATGAGAAAGTCTATGACACTCATATAATGATTCATGATACTTTCTCATAGCGGGTCATTCAATATACATTCTCCAATGCATACCCATGTGTCAACTTGATATCTCATATTCATGACTTGCGAGATCAAGTTATCAAGTTGACCTACATGCTAGTCTCTACGCATTAACATTGTCCCTGAATGTTAATACTTGACTAGAAATGATTAAGAGTAGTGTTCTCTATATCATCTCATTATCGATTCAACCAATCGATTGATATAGATAAGAACCTTCTACTCAAGGACGTTATTATACTTAGTTATTTGGCACCAATACAAGTAAATATAATGACCATGCCTTTATAAATAGGAATATGATACAATAAAGTCCATACAACAATCATCGCATGATTGACTCTAGGACTTTCACTAACACACTCTAGAAGTGGAGAAACCTCGTACAATAAGGAGCTTACAATAAGGAAATACCAAATACAAACAAATACAATAGTAAATGAAAGAAACAAGTGAAAACACTTTACAAGATTGCGCTTTTGATTGGTTGCACTTTAGTTGCTTTGGAAGAGCTTGTAAGGCTTGGAATGCAGTAGCAAATCCCCTTCCAAATCACCAAAAACTGGTAACTTGAGATCCTCTATGAAGCCTCCTTTTTATAACCTGCTCGAGCTAGATTTTTGCTTGACAGTCAACTGCCAGAAGGCATCAGTCGATTGTCCACTTGTCTGTTGTCTCACAACGGACTAATCCACGTTGACTTTCACCCAATGGACACCTGAGCAATCGATTGCCATTAACATCAATTGACTGCTAAGGCCACAGTCGACTGTCCAGTCGACTACTAGAGCTTCTGTGCTCGTGTTTACTACCACCAGTTGACTGCCCATCATTGGCAGTTGACTGCTAGTGACCAGTCAACTGCTAGTGACTAGTCGACTGCTAAAGCCACAGCAGCAGTCGAGCTGCAGGTGACTACTCTGCAGTCGATTGAGTCATAACTCTAGTCGACTAATCGAGTCAACAAGGCCTCTCGACTGTTCAACACTGGATTAATCGACTTGTCCAAAGCCCTAGTCGACTGATAAACTTCAACCATGAGATTTAACCCAAGTATGATCCCCTCATACTTGATCAACTATGTTGGTGCAATCGCCCCAGGTCACGATTGACCATACTCGAGTAGCATTTTGATGTTTGACATTAATGTCTGACATGTGTTGGGGAGATTGTTGGTGCAATCGACCCAGGTCACATTTGATGCTTGACGATGGTTTGACCATTGTCATGGGAAAGTCCAAGTCTTGTGTACTTGGCATGGAAAGTCCAACATGGGTTGACAAGGGAAAGTCCAAGCTTGAGTCTTGGCATTTGGAAAGTCCAATATGGGTTGGCAAGTAAAGTTCAAGAGTATAGTCTTGGTCACGTAAGTCCAAGGGTGTAGTCTTGGCGGTGAAAGTCCAAGTCATGAGTACTTGGCATTTGGAAAATCCAAAGGGTTTAATATTGGCGGCGTAAAGTCTAAGCGGGAGTCTTAACAGTATAAGTCCAATGGTTGGCGGCGTAAAGTCCAAGCGGGAGTCTTGGCAGCGTAAGTTCAATGTGCCTTGGCGGTGTAGACACCGTTAGCATGATAATAGCCGATGGAAGCACCTGAAGGCTAGCGTATGGATGAACAAGTCATGGATGACTTGGAGGGATCCAATAGGCGCGAGGCTGACGGAGGTGGCTAGAAGGCTTAAGTCTAGACTACAGGTGGTCTAGCAAGTATGGGGCATCATACTTAGGTTAAACCTCATGTTTGAGGTGTATCAGTCGACTGAGACCATGGGTCAGTCGACTGGTGTGAGTCAACTAGGGTTTGACTGCGGGAAGTGCCCTAGCAGTCGACTGCTGGCCTTAGCAGTCGACTGATCAAGGTGATCAGTCGACTGATGGCCGAGATCTCGGGCACAAAATGTTCTTCAGTCGAGTGATCGGCCCGACCACTCGACTTATTAAAACATCAGTCGACTGATGGTGTATCCGTTAGATTTTTCAGCGTGGATCTAGCCGTTGTCTCACGACAACAGTGGCATCAGTCGACTGATGGTCCCAAGCAGTCGACTGATAGGCGAAAATCAGCCCAAGGGGCAGCTTTAAAAGGAGCTCGAGAAGGGAAGATTTGGCATCGGTTATTGAAGAGTTTTGGGGAGATTTGCTACTGCAAATCAGGGTCTCTAAGTACATTTTAAGCAACCACAAAGCAAGCAATCCAAAAGCTCTTGTAAAATTATTTTCTTTACTAGTATTGCATTTTATTATTGTATCTTGCTTGTATTTATTTCTTACTGTTGTAAGAGCTATTGTACGAGATTTTTCCACCTCCGGATTGTTCCGAGAAGGAGTATTTGTGATTGATAGTGCGTGTGTACATTGCTAGGGCTTTTAGAGTCCGATTCGTAGAGTAGGAATCATTCGGTTCCGAACTACGTTATATTTTTGTGTTTGTGATTGTGTATCGTGTTATTATTTTTATTATTATTTTGCTGTGCACTAACACGATTTGTAGACGCGACCGCGATCGTAATCCATCAAGCATCGACGTCGCTATTCACTCCCCTTCTAGCGGGCACAACATTCCTAACAATTGGTATCATAGCGGGTCGCTCTTCACCGGCTTCACATCCAAGGAAGCACGCTAGAGGGAAGAAGATGGATCTTCAAGAGAGATGGAGCGATGACATAACAATTCCACCCGCCTTCGACCGTGAAGATTTCGCATATTAGAAAGGTAAGATGGAATATTTTCTAATGTCAAATATAGAAAATTGGTTTGCCATGATTATAGGATTCGATGCTTCGAGAGGAGAGAACGAAGAAATCCTCAAGATGAAGAGGTGGACCGAGGAACAACGGCAAAAATTCAAAACAACCATTAAGGTAACAAAAATGCTAGTAAATTTGATACCTGATAATATTTTGTCTAGATTAGAAAGTTATAGGAATGCTAAGGAATTGTGGAATAAGTTGGTCAAGTTCTACGACAATCCCGAATCGGTCCAAGAAAACTCGGAAGAGGAGGAATCATCATCATCCTCTCAAGTTCAAGATGAAGCAAGCACATCTTTATCCCAAGAGCTTGAGGATTCGGAGGTTGATAGGGAATCAACATCCGGATTGGAATCGGTGGAAGAGGTAGAAGTTGAAGAAGCCTCCACCTCTAGAATTGAGGGGGAGGAGACTAGGCCATCTTCAATACCGGAGTTGACTCAAGAAAAACCATCAACCTCCGGTCGAGAAGATGAACAAGCTCAAGAGGCTTCCACCACGGACCTAGGTAACTCAAGCATTCAATTTAAAAATAAAATTCATATCATATGCTTTGAGTGTAGGGAAAATGAACACTACAAGAGCAAATGTCCTAAGAAGGTCAAGAAGGCTCCACCCATGCCAAAGGTCAAGGAGACCGATGCCTCAACACAAAAAAGCAAGGAGCATGTCATTTGCTTTAAATGCCATCAAAAGGGGCACTATAGGAGTCAATGTCCTAGGGGGAGCAAGAAGACTCAAGAGGGAGCATCACATATAGGGGGAGCTTCTAAAGCAATCCCTAAGGTAAAATTCAATAATGCTCCTTATTTAGTTAATAGATAAAAGCATGCTAGGAATTTCAATTCACTTGCTATTACTCATGAAAAACATACTAGGAATAACAAATATTTTTGTCTAGATGCTAAGAGTGTTGATTTTAGAACTAAGGAGAAATTTAGGACTAATGTCCCTAGAAAAACCTTACATAGGGAGTCTATTATGAAAATAGAAGACCATCTAGGCTTAAACACAAAGAAATCTAGACATATGTCTATGAAGGGCAAAAATGATCATAGAAATAATAGACCCACCAAATTAGAGAAATTAGAATTAGAAAATCAAGTCTTGAGATCAAGGCTTGAGAAAATGGAAAAGACCCTTAGGATTATGCAAGATCAAATGCAAAGGTCAAATGGTCAAAGTCAAGGGTCTAGATCTAAGAGTCAACACCTAGAGTCTAGGAGGCAAGGCTCATCTATGGGCAAGAAAGGCTTGAGCCACAAGCCTAGGTCCAAGGTAGATAAGCCTACCTACCATAGTGTTCCATTTGACTATGGAACTAAACTTAAGTCTAAGAAGAGCAAGGTCAATAGGGAAGTCATCCCTAAGATTGACCAAGGTGTGTGCCTAGTGGTTAGGGTTTCAAGGAAACCTAGAGAAGCCACTGAGAAGGTTAAAAAGGGGAGTCACCCCTAGAGTTAACCTAGGCAAGACCACAATGATCAAGGCTAACAAGTCTAAAAGGGTCATTAGGAGGGTATCTAGGGAGGTCATTCCTAAGGAATACCTAGTAAATTCAAGGAGCTCAAATAGGTTTTGGGTTCCTAGGAGCGTGATCGATTTACGCTAGATGGGTTTAGGTGTGTCAACCTTGATTGGAAGGGTAGCTAACCCAACCATAACAAAGTTGACACTTTAGGGTATTTTCAAGGTTATGGATACCTTGGAAATAAATTTGATCTTAAATCCTAAAGATTTTTAGGATGTGCTAATATTATTTAAGAAGTTTGAAAAAACAATCAAATTGACACAATTTACGTTTAGAGGTCTTAGTGTGTCATTTTGGATTTTTAGCACATTTTGGGAATAATTGATAATATAACAAAATGAGATTAATTATAACAAATGACAACTAATATTAAAATTTAGATATTATATATCTTATATTTTATTTGTCATGCTTTGTTTGTCATATAACATGTCATCATATTTATTTTTAATCATTTAATATGTCATGATCATGTGTAAAATTAAGGTTAAATGTCATGTGTGCTTAGATTCCATCATATGTCATGACATCATGATCATTGGTCATGCTTTATTTATGTTATCATTTATGTCATGATCATTCATGCATTTAAAATAATTAAAATTGATTTAAGGACTATGACATGACTTGAAGTCTCATTTATAAGGGAATCAAGTAATGTTGCCTTAGAAAATGTATAAGATCTTAGTTTAAGATAAACCAAAATCCACATCTCACATCTAAATTGACATGTATGTGTGTTTATATACCCTAGATATATGTGAGATTATAGGATATGAGTTAAGTTCAAGGTGTATAATTTTTGCATCTAGATGAACTCAAACTCATCTAAAATCATGTTGTGGATTATTGGAAAAGCTTATGTTCGAGTCATGTACATTAAGCCCAAAAAATATGATCCAATATAGGTTTTTAAAAATATTTTAAAATCATTTTAGAAAACCTTAGTGAAGTCTATCTTTTGATAGCAATCACCATTGATGAAGTTGATACAAAGTGAGATAAAACATTGAAGTTTTTCTTCACTTTTGAACTTTGTATCAATTTCACTATTTTATGGGTAAAATATTTTTCACCCATTATATTGGTCATAAGTATTATACGTATGAAGTTTCATGATTTTTCGAATTACGTATAATTATTTATGAATTTCCAAAATTTATTTCTAATAAGTGAAAATCGGATTTTTCAGTTATCAGTCGACTGCCCTTGTTAGCAGTCGACTGATGTGCACGGCAATCGACTGATGCTTGATAAAGTCGATTGTCAATGCTGATTTCAGGAAAATATGATATGTTTAGCCCATTTTCAGCTATGTTAGGGTTCCATAACTACTCCTAACCCTAGGATATGCTTTATGAAGCATTATAAAGAGTGAAAATCCATTAGATATGGATTAGGAGAGTTGTTAGGATAATGTATCAAATTTAAGGTGTAGAAAAATTCAATGTTGAACTTTAGACCTTATTTTTGATGGTTTAAAGTTCCTATTGGCTTAGGAACTTTCCAAGGACATTGTTGGTGCAATGGTTCAGGGGAAGCAAACCTTTAGGGGGAGGTATCCATCATGAGATGATGGATGCTATTTTTCCTCATGAGGGGGAAAAATGGAATTTGAGATACCCAATTTAGAAATTGAGAGAGTTTGTAGGATTGCATCTCTTGAGTGATATGAGACTTATCACTAGGAAGATTGTAGACATCCTAGATATTTTTGGACCAAGGGAGAGATTGTAAAATCTCATTGGAACATGAGACATTGACCTCCTTGGAGAGAACCTTTTTTATGTTAGTCAAAAAGGGGAAGAATTATTGGGGAGAATGTTAGAGTTACTAATTTGAGAAAATTGGTAAGGAAATTTGAGTTAGAGGCCTAACTCAAGAGTGTTTTTGTCAAACATAAAAAAGGGAGAGATTGTTGGTGCAATCGGCCCAGGTCACGATTGACCAGACTCGAGTAGCGTTTTGATATTTGACATTGATGTCTAACATTGATGTCTGACATGTGTTGGAGAGATTGTTGGTGCAATCGACCCAGGTCACATTTGATGTTTGACGATGGTTTGACCATTGACATGGGAAAGTCCAAGTCTTGTGTACTTGACATGGAAAGTTCAACATGGATTGGCAAGGGAAAGTCCAAGCTTGAGTCTTGACATTTAGAAAGTCCAACATGGGTTGACAAGTAAAGTCCAAGGGTGTAGTCTTGGCGATGAAAGTCCAAGTCATGAAAACTTGGCATTTGGAAAGTCCAAAGGGTTTGATATTGACGACGTAAAGTCCAAGCGGGAGTCTTGGTAGCATAAGTCCAATGGTTGGCAGCGTAAAGTCCAAGCGAGAGTCTTGTCAATGTAAGTCCAATGTGCCATGGCAGTTTAGACACCGTTAGCATGACAATAGCCAATGGAAGCACCTGAAGGCTAGCGTATGGATGAACAAGTCATGGATGACTTGGAGGGATCAAATAGGCGCGAGGCTGACGGAGGTGGTTAGAAGGCTTAAATTTAGGCTACGGGTGGTCTAGCAAGTATGGGGGCACCATACTTGGGTTAAACCTCATGTTTGAGGTTAAATCTCATATTTGAGGTATATCAGTCGACTGGGACCATGGGTCAGTCGACTGGTGTGAGTCAACTAGGGTTTGACTACGGGAAGTGCCCTAGCAGTCAACTGCCAGAGGTGGGCAGTCGACTGCTGGCCTTAGCAGTCGACTGATCAAGGTAATCAGTCGACTGATGGTCGGGATCTCGGGCACAGAATATTCTCTAGTCGAGTGATCGACCCGACCACTCGACTGATTGAGATATCAGTCGACTGATAGTGTATCCGTTGAATTTTTCCAGCGTGGCTCTAGCCGTTGTCTCACGAACTCAGTGGCATCAGTCGATTGATGGTCCCGAGCAGTCGATTGATAGGCGAAAATCAGCCCAAGGAGCAGCTTTAAAGAGAGCTCGAGAAGGGAAGATTTGGCATCAGTTCTTGAAGAGTTTTGGGGCGATTTGTTGCTGTAAATCAGGGTCTCCAAGTGCATTTCAAGCAACCACAAAGCAAGAAATCTAAAATCTTTTGTAAAGTTGTTTTCTTTACTTGTATTGCATTTTATTATTGTATCTTCCTTGTATTTATTTCTTACTGTTGTAAGAGCTATTGTACGAGGTTTCTCCACCGGATTGTTCTGAGAAGAAGAATTTGTGATTGGTAGTGCGTGTTTACATTGCTAGAGCTTTTAGAGCCCAATCTGTGGAGTAAGAACCATTCGGTTCCGAACCACGTTATATTCTTATGTTTGTAATTGTGTATTGTGTTATTGTTTTTATTATTATTCCGCTGCGCACTAACACGATTTGTAGATGCGATCGCGATCGTAATCCATCAAGCATCGACGACGCTATTCACCCCTTCTAGCGGACACAACGTTCCTAACAAACCACCCTTGGCCTAGACCTAAGCCTTTTAGCTATCTCCATCAGCCTCACACCCTCACGGTCCGTCCAAGTCCTCCACAACTCGTTCACCCTTCGCGCTTGCCTTCAAGTGCCTCCATCGGCTATGTCATGCCTTCGGGTACCCTTAACCTAGACCTAAACCTTCTAGCCATCTCCATCAACCTCATGCTTTCAGGGTCCATCCGAGTCCTCCATGACTCATTCACCTTTCGTGTTAGCCTTTAGGTGCTTCCATCGGCTATGTCATGCTAACTGAATCTCCTTTGCCAAGAGGTCGTACCTTCGGAACTTCTCTATTGTCAAGACTCAATGCTTGGACTTTTACCACTAAGATTAAATACTTAGACTTACGTGACTAAGACTACACCCTTAAATTTTCTTTTGTCAAATATCCATATGTTGATTTTCATCGCCAAGATTATACACTTAGACTTATGTGGCCAAGACTACACCCTTGGACTTTCCTTTCTCAAATAACCATATTTGAACTTTCACTATCAAGACTACACACTTGAACTTACTTGACCAACACTGCACCCTTGGACTTTCCCTTGCCAAGTATTCATACTTGGACTTCTCCATTGCCAAGAATTCAATCTTGGACTTCCCTTGTCAAGTCTCTAAACTTGGACTTCTACTCGAGTCTCACTCGAGCTTGGTCAACCTTTGACCTGAGGTCGATTGCTTCAACAATCGCCTCCTAACAATCTCCCTCATATGACCTTGGATATCTCAAACATCCACTTGTCATATGGTCAAACTCATATTGTCAAACAATGGTCAAACCCATTGTCAAATATCAAAATCCTATTCGAGTCTCACTCGAGTCTGGTCAATTGTAACTTAGGCCAATTGCACCAATAATCTCCCCTTTTTTTATGTTTGATAATATCTCTAAGTTAGGTTGTCCCATAACTCAACTTAATTTTTCTTATGCTAAAGCATAATGAAGATTTACCTAACTTAAACCCTCACTTCTCCCCCTTTAGCATACATCAAAAAGTCTACCAAGCGTTTTTAATGTCTCATCTCCCAATGAGATCCCTCATTCTCCACTTTAATCCAAAATCATCTTGGATGCCTTCACTCTTCTTAGTGATACAATCCTTATCACTAAATGAGAGGCAATCCACAATGAAGGTTTACCTAACCCTTACTTCTCCTCCTTTGTAATCAAAAGGTCATCCATCATCCTTTGATAGATACACTCCCCCTAAAGACTTACTCCCCCTTGACCATTGCACCAACAATGTCCTTGGAGAGTTTCTAAGCCTATAGAAAATCTAAACAATAAAAAATAAGGGTAAAAGTTCAAACTTGAACTTTAATCTCCCTTAAAATTTGATACTCCACCCTAATAAGTCTTCTAATTATTTTCCCCTTCTAATGCTTTCCAAAGCATATCTTAGGGTTAGAAGGCATTAGGGTACCTAGGGGTACTGATAACTAGCTAAACAAATCATGTTCGTCCAATATCAGACATGGTAGTCGATTGAAACATAAATCAATCGATTGCACCACCACCAATCGACTACTCACATGCGGTAGTCGACTAGAGTCTAATTTTTCAGAAATCAAAGTTTTTCAATCGAATTTTGAAAAAGATAAGTAATTATATGTAATTTGAAAATTCATGAAACTTCATATGTATATTACTTATATGAAATACAATGAGTGAAAAATAATTTTATAATAAAATATCCATTAAATTTAAAGAATGATACAAAGTTCAAAAACATTGATAACTTTGATATTTTTGTCTAAATTCGTGTCAATCTTCTCAATGGTGATTATTATCAAAAGATAGACTTCACCAAGGTTTTTCAAAATGATTTTAAAGTATTTTTTAAATCTTATTTTGAACCATGGTCTATGGGTTAGATGTACATGACTTGTACATTAGCTTTCCTCATGATTCCTCCATGTTATATTATGAGTTTGAGTTCATCTAGATACAATATCTATGCACCTTGAACTTAACTTATTTTTCTAACATCTCACATATTTCTAGAGTATATCAATACACACATGTCATCCTATGGTCCTTGTGAGATGTGGATTATTATCGAAAAATTCATCGTCAATATTATCACAAGTATCAACAGGAGAAGATCGAGGAGGAGGAATTTGACTTGAACTAGAGAATAATTGAAGATGTTGCATGATTATCATCTGTGGTCTGCAAAATTCGTTCATCTGATCCTTGAATTCCTTGTATTCTAGATGGTGCAAGAGATTCACATTTAAAGAATCGCCAATAATTCCATTGTTTGTAGTTCCTGCAAATCATCAACAAATTACTGACAACTTTAACTTCAACAAGTTGATAGAAGCAAAAATGGTCTTAATCAACAATAAAATGTGATTAAAGTGAATACTCACAAACCAGTAAACAGGTAAACCACCTCATCCATATCGGTAACATTTCTATTAAGTCAAGAAAAAGTAAGCAAACAAAAAAACAGCCATGATGAATCATCTCTAGATACAAGAATATTTCTTCAATCAAGTTTTCTGTGACAAAGATACAAATTTGATAAAGAGATATGAGATTATTTGACAGTTCAGGATACTATCTTCAGAAGGGTGAGGCAATTCAAATATTCATACCGAAAGTATTTATCATTTAATTCTGTGAAAATTGTAAAATTTCAATCTTCCTGTCCTTGTCAAGTAGACCGCTCAGGATAGAAAGCAGTTAGTAATGACCTAGTAGAAGTCAAAAAAGAGAAGCATCTAATCTTAAGTAACATAGAGGAAGAAGTCAAACAACTAGAGCTTGACCAAATTTTAAGTATAAAGGCTTTAGCACCATTATAAGTAGTAGCAGCAATTGACAATGTTAGATGTGCATGAGATATTATCGGTCATAATTAATCTAGGTGTAATTAGTCCATGTCTTTGCTGATCATCATAATTTTGGATAAACAATCTTTAAACTCTGCAAACTAGGTCAACAGAAGAACACACTCTGTATAGAAAGGGCAAATTGCAATTTGTTTGTATTAGCATTGTATTGAAAAGATAAATACATTGGAATGAAGAATAGAAGGGAGGGATGAGAAATGAATTACCTTCAACTTGTTCCTTGGGCAAACATATATATAGAGGATGGGTAATTGTCTATTTTCAGCATGCATTAACTAATCTTTTTTGTCCTACTTTAGACAGAAGTCCACACCAACTGATGCGCAAATGCAGAACCAACTAAAATTTAGGAACTTGTTGATAGGAATGGTTTTGATTATTGTCTATTGATGAGCGTCAAAACAAGAAGCGTTAGGGATTGTTTTCCTCACATATTCTTATTGATCTATGGTGAATTTATAAGGTCGCGTTCTGTTGTGGGGCAAAAGAGAAAATGCGACGGAAAAGTTGAGGAGATGCTTACAGAATTAGTTAGTACTAGACATGCAATTTGATACACGATGGTCAGCAAATTGAAGAAGGATTAAGCCTGCGAGAGATATGGAGTGGAAATATTCATTGCTGTCTGCTAAGAACATTTTGCACTGCATTTGCTTTAGATTCTTTATTTGGAATAGTGAATCGAAAAGGCACTTCAACATTGCTTCAAGAAATTATTGTGTGATTCATGGAGGATGCCAATTGAATCATAGATAATTGCACAGATGTATTGTTAGGCAGCACTGCAACAAAGGGAAGGGATGGCCACTTTGGTTGATTTGGTCTGTGTTGTTAATGCTCGAAAGGAATCCTATTTCGTTTCCAAATTGTTGGGATGCCTATGTATGCATGAAGCATCAAATTAACTATGGCATTTGTGAGGAATGAAGAGGAAATTTGCAGAAATGGGATGTAAGATGGAATTGTTAAAATCAAGGAAGGATCGTTGTACCTTACAGGAGGTCTGGCTACCGACATGGCCGAGGAAGGCGGCGACCTCTGACATCTTGGTCTCCTTGTCGCCGATAGTGCCGAAACCGAGCGGCTCCCAGACGGAGGAGGCTATGAAGGACCAGTAGTTTCGCTTGAGCGATGGGGAGAGTTTCGCTAGCTGAAGAGGTTTCTCGAACTGGTAGACCTGGAAGTACATGCCTACCTTCAAAGTCATTTTCACCGTCCAATTGCGGAACAAAAGAATAGGATTTAAGATAAATACATATGTGAAAAACGACAGAATAAAAAATAAATTCCGATTTGATACGACAAAATTCTAAATTAGACCATCATATTTTTTAAGGTTCGGTATTAGCCAAAGTCACTATCCCCATATAGTTACGGAACGAAAGAGTAGGGATTTAAGGTAAATATATCTGTGAAGAATGACAGAGTAAAATATTCATTCCGATCTGATAGAGCAAATTCCTAGATCAGATCGTCACACTTTTTACGGCTCGGTATTAGTCGAAGTCGTTATCCTCGCGCGATTGCGGAATGGAGGAGTAGGGTTTAAGGTAAATACACCCGTGAAGAACAGCGGAATAAAAGATTCATTCCGATTTGATGGGGCAAATCCCTAGATCAGATCGTCACACTTTTTACGACTCGGTATTAGCCGAAGTCATTATCCCTGTGTAGTTGCGGAACAGAGGAGTAGAGTTTAAGGTAAATACATCTGTAAAGAACAGCGGAGTAAAAAATTCATTCAGATCTGATAAGACAAAGCCCAAAATTAGTTCATAACATGTTTTACAACTCAGAATTAGCCGAAGTCATTATTTTCGTGCGGTTGCGGAATGGAGGAGTAGGGTTCAAGGTAAATACACCTGTGAAGAACAGTGGAGTAAAAGATTCATTTCGATATGATAGGAAAAAACCCTAGATCAGATCGTCACACTTTTTACAGCTCGGTATTAGTCGAAGTCATTATCCCCGTGCGGTTGTGAAACGGAGGAGTAGGGTTTAAGGTAAATACACTTGTGAAGAACGACAGAGTAAAAGATTCATTCTGATCTGATAGGGCAAAATCCTAGATCATATCGTCACACTTTTTACGATTCGGTATTAGCCGAAGCTATTATCGTCGTGTGGTGGCGGGACGGAGAAGTTGGATTTAAGTTAGATGCATTGCTGAAGATTGACGGAGTAAAAAATTATTCCGATCTGATCAGGCGAAGCCCTGTGTCAGATCATCACTAGTTTTTCAGCTTGCTCTCAGAGCAAGCTATTATCCCGGTGTGGTTGCGGATCGGAGGAGTTGAGTTCAAGGTAGATGCACAGATGAAGATTGGTGGAGTAAAAAATTATCCCGATCTGATTAGGTGAAGCCTTGGGTCAGATCGTCACTATTTTTTCAGTTTGCTCTCAGAGGAAGCTATTATTCTCGTGTGATTGCGGATCGAAAAAGTTGAGTTCAAGGTAGATGGACAGATGAAGATTGGTGGAGTAAAAAATTATTCCGGTCTGATCAAGCGAAGCCCTGGGTCAAATCGTCACTATTTTCTTAGCTTGCTCTCAGAGCAAATTATTATCCCCGTATGATTACGGATCGGATGAGTTAGGTTCAAGGTAGATGCAAAGATAAAAATTGACGAAGTAAACAATTATTCCGACTTGACCAGGCGAACCCTAGGTTAAGTCGTCACTATTTTTAGCTTGCTCTCGGAGCAAGCTATTATCCTAGTGTAGTTGCGGATCGGAGGAGTTGAGTTCAAGGTAGATGCACAGATGAATATTGGCAGAGTAAAAAATTATTCCGATCTGATCAGGCGAAGTCTTAGGTCAGATCGTCACTATTTTTTCAACTTGCTCTCAGAGCAAACTATTATCTCCGTACAAATCGCCCCAATAGCTCTCAAGAACCGAATAGTTTTTCCTCCATCATGAGCTCCTTTTATATCTTCAACCTGTGCTGGAAAAAGCCAATCAGTCGACTGATCACACTGTTGCGGTGAGACAACGGTGTAATCCACGTTGGAAAAATCCAACGGCTAGGACATCAGTCGACTAATTATGACCATTAGTCGACTGATAAAGCCATCACTTTCATTGCGACCGCGGCCGAGTGAGACTCCGATACGTGCCCCAAAACCCGAGCATCGATCGGTGATCACAATATCAATCATTGCTCGTCCATCGATCAACTACCAAGCTCGCGCGGACTCGGACACATCTGCGGTCGAGCCCTAGTTGACTCTCACTGGTCATTGCCGTATGACACCGTCGGTGTGGCACACCTCAAACATGAGGTTTTAGCCCAAGTATGGTTCCCCTATACTTGCTAGACCACCCTTAGCCTAGACCTAAGCCTTCTAGCCACCTCCATTAACCTCACGCCTCTCGGATCCCTCCAAGTCATCCATGACTTGTTCATCCATCGTGCTAGCCTTCAGATGCTTCCATTGGCTATGTCATGCTAACGGTGTCTACACTGCCAAGGCATATTGGACTTACGCCGCCAAGACTCCGCTTGGACTTTACGCCGCCAACCATTGGACTTATGCTGCCAAGACTCTTGCTTGGACTTTACGCCGCCAAAATCAAACCCCTTGGACTTCTCAAATGCTAAGACTCAAGCTTGGACTTTCCCTTGCCAAGACCCATGCTTGGACTTTTCCTTGCCAAGACTCATGCTTGGACTTTACATGACATGGTCAACTCCAATCAACCATTTAAAATCTCCCTCGAGTCAAACTCGAGTCCGGTTAATTATAACCGACATTAATGTCAAAATATCAATGTCCACTCACTTTGTCAAACATACTATGTCAAACATCAAAACATCACTCGAGCCAAACTCGAGTCTGGTCAATCATGACCTGGGTCGATTGCACCAACAATCTCCCCCTTTTTGATGTTTGACAAAAACAATCTTGAGTTAGGACGTTCCAGTTGCATGTTGCTTCACTAAATTGATTGCTTATTTATTTTATGTTAGTGGTTTGGCTCTTAATATTTACAACTACAGATTGGCTCAAATTAACATAGGGTTAACAAGATGGTAGTCTATAATACTGAGTTACTTGTGGCGATGCCTACCATCTTCCTAGTGATAAGTCTCATATCACTCAAGAGAGGCAATCCTATACTCTCTCCCAATTTCCAAATTGGGTATCTCAAAATCCCATTTTCCCTCTCATGAAGAAAATTACTATCCATCATCCCATGATAGATACCTTCCCCTAAAGGCTTGCTCCCTTTGACTATTGCACCAACAATGTCCTTGGGAAGTCCCTAAGCCAATAGGGACTCTTAAACAATCAAAAATAAGGTTCAAAGTTCAAACATAAACTCTTCCACCCTTAAATTTGATACGTTGACCTAACACTTCTCTAAATCCATATCCAATGGATTTTCACCCTTTATAATGCTTCCCAAAGCATATCCTAGGGTTAGGAGTGGTTAGGGACCTTAACCGTAGCTGAAATCGGGTTAAACAACCTTGTTTACCTCGAAATCAGGCTATCAGTCGAGTCAGCCAGAAACCAGTCGACTGAAGTGCCCATCAGTCGACTGGCACCGAGCAGCAGTCGACTGATACTGCGCCAGGGCAGTTCCGCTTCCGCCAGGGTGGTTTCCGCCAGGGCAGTTTTTCGCCAGGGCAGCGCCGCCGTGCGCCAGGGTAGTTTTTCTAGGGCGGTTTTGACGCCTGGGCAGTTTTGCCAAGGCGATTTTGCCACCAGAGCGATTTCAGTCAAAGTCGTTGCCGTCGGAGCAACTGCCGCCCATCAGTCGACTGCCCTATAGAGGCAGTCGACTGATAACTGAAAAACCCTATTTTTCAATTATCAGACTCCAACTTTGAAAAATTGTAACTAAATATATATAGCTTGAAAAATCACGAAATTTCACATGTATAATACTTATCACACATACAATTGGTGAAAAATCTTAGAAAAATATTTTAACCATTAAATTAGGAGATTGATACAAAGTTCAAAAACTATTAAAACTTTAAAGTTATTGATCTACTTTGTATCAACTTTTACAATGATGATTGCTATCAAAAGATAGACTTCACCAAGGTTTTCTAAAGTGATTTTAAAATGTTTTTGAAAATCTATTTTGAACCATGAACTCTTGGCTAGATATACATGACTTGTATATTAGCTTTCCTCATGATTCTTATGGATGATTGAAATAAGTTTAAGTTCATCTAGATGCACTACCTATGCACCTTGAACTTAACTTATTTTCCTAACATCTCACATGCTATCTAAGGTGTATACACACACATACATGTCATTTTGATGTGAGATGTGAATTTTGTTCTCCCTAAGTTAGGGTTGCATGTATTTTTCTAAGGCAACACTACTTGATTCCCTTATAAATGGGACTCCAAGTCATGCCATTGCCCTTAAATCAATTTTAATCAAGATAAATGCATGAATGATCATGACATAAATGATAACACTAATAACGCATAGCCAACAATTATAATGTCATGATATATCAATAAACTTTTTTTTTTCAAAAAATGAACATGACATCTACAACAATCCTAATCAGTATCATGACATGTTATATAATAGAATGGAAATTGATGTCATGACATAGAAAATTCACATAAACAAGCACATTTAAAACAAAACATACAATCAGACAACAATAATTTTCATAAACAAAGCATTTCATTGAAAACTTCAAATTTTTACATCCAAAACAGAAATTTGAAAAACGCTCAACTAGAGACATAATTCCTAAACATCCTCTATCGCTAATCATCTGCAGAAGGTGGAGGCGGAGGTGGCTGTTGGCTCAGGGTCCAGGCCTGCATCATCTCGTACATGTTCAGCTGACGCTGCTCTATGCGGCTCTGGCACTCCTCAATCCGAGTGAGGTGCTGACCCATGGAGGATTGCCCCGATATAATCTCTGCCAACCGAGAGTCAATCGTCTATTGGTAATCCTGGAAGCTGGCCTCCAGCTGGGCAATCCGATCTGAAGGACCTACTGCTGATGTATCTGCTGGCATCTGGTCATCCTCGTCAGTAGCATCTGGATCCTCATATCGTCTTGCAGCCTCTCTAGGCACTAGAGGTGGCTCCCCACATGCCTTGGGCTGAGGCCGAGGTATCAGCTCCATCTGCCCATCTCTGGTTCGCAACCCCGCCAATGTGAAGTTGCGCATGAATATACAGTCGTATACCTCGGATAACACCCTTAAGGATCCCCTGGAAATGCTAATGCCTATGGACTCTAGTCATGCAGTGATGATATGTCCAAAAGGCATATGCACTTTCCCTTGCACAGGGGATATGAAATGTACAATGCAATGAAACATGTTCAATGCAATGTTTATATTTAATCTATGATGCATGGCGTACATGAGGAAAAGATGGGGAGGCCAAATCTTGGCCAGACCCCGAGTCATAATGTCAGGTACAGATAGCTCAGTGATAGGAAATAGGTTCTGAGCTGGTGGGCGAGGATGGTGAAAAATGTGCTCATGCATAGAGTCTAAAGAAATATGATCAAAAGGCTCGAAAAGAGGGGCATCGAAGGTAGGATAGAATATGAAAGTGTCATTCGATGGCCTACATTCAAGGAACTCCTACAGGATTGCAGGAGTGAACTCTAGATCGCATTTTATGACCCGAGTAGTGTATGTAGGACTATCATCTACTTTCTTTAGATTTTGATAAAACTCCTTAAGGAGATCATCATTGATGGCATGATTACATAAAGCTACCTTCATGAGCTGATAGTATGCTAAAATTTCCATGACATCGCCACAGTAATGCCTAAAAAAGTCGATATCGATGTACCTAACCGACATGGGTTGGTACAATCGTGATCTGACTTTAGTCGGGTCATTTCTACGGGGTCGTTTATGTTAGTGCCTATAAGATTCATATATCTCCACAATGATATGATATTGTCCACTTTGGGCCCAAGCCCTCATGGTTTTGTTTTTGGGCTTTACCCAAAAGGCCTCAAACCAATGGAGATATCTTTTTTCTTATAAGCACATGATCTTTTCCATGTCTTACCAATGTGGGACTTTGATTGTATTCCCCATACTCCCAACAATCCCCCCCTCAAACGAAGGACCACATTGGGCCCCCCTCAAGCCTATCCCTCCTCGAAGGATTTTCTCTGCTTGATGTCCGATCTTCAACCCACCAGGACTTCCTGCCAGTTGTTCGGTCCCCCCGACCCAACTAGACTTCCTTCCTGATGTCTGGTTCTCTTGATCCGGACGTGGGAGCTCAACTTCCTTCGTTCGAGGTTCATGGCTTGACATGGACCATGGCTCTGATACCAATTGTTAGTGCCTATAAGATTCATATATCTCCACAATGATATGATATTGTCCACTTTGGGCCCAAGCCCTCATGGTTTTGTTTTTGGGCTTTACCCAAAAGGCCTCAAACCAATGGAGATATCTTTTTTCTTATAAGCACATGATCTTTTCCATGTCTTACCAATGTGGGACTTTGATTGTATTCCCCATACTCCCAACAGTTTATATGAATGCAATGCGATGCGATGAAATGCCATGATACAAACACAAATGATTAAATCAAAATGAGTTGTAAAGGAAAATTAGGGTTTAAGGGGTATAGAAATATACTTTGATGCCATTGAGGGTGATGAAGAGAAGGCACTCAAACATTGTTGAGGAGAGCGCCGGAAAGTTCGCCGGAGCAAAGATTTCGTCGGAACC
Source organism: Wurfbainia villosa (assembly GCA_025175895.1). Classification (NCBI taxonomy): domain Eukaryota; kingdom Viridiplantae; phylum Streptophyta; class Magnoliopsida; order Zingiberales; family Zingiberaceae; genus Wurfbainia; species Wurfbainia villosa. Next base: position 25,738,942 of record CM045992.1, on the reverse strand, counting down.
CTAATCACAAAAAAAATCGTCGGAGAGGAAAATACGAGGGTTGTGAGATGATATAGGTTCATCAAAAATGTGAATGAGAGAGTTGGCTTTAAAACCAAGGGCTTAGGTGGCCACTGCGGACGGAAAGGCTGGTCGGAGAAGGGAACGATGATCGGAGAAGAGAAGAAACGCAAGAGAATTAAGCGTGAAGATTTAAGGCCGCTAAAGGGGGGTGAATAGCGGTGATTCGTTGCGTGATGGATTTCAATTGCGTGCTTGTCTACAATTCGTGTTAGCACAGTAGAAATAGAAATAATAAAGCAATACAAAATAGTCAAACACATATACACAAGTATTTAACGTGGTTCGGAACCGAACGGTTCATACTCCACAGGATCGAGCTCTAAAAGCCCTAGCAATGTAAACACACACTACTAATCACAATAACTCCTTCTCGACACAAGTTGGAGGTGGAGAAACCTCATACAAACGATCTTACAATAGCAAGAACGAAACACAAGCAATATACAATGCAAATACAAAAGACAAGTAAAGAAAAACTTTACAACACTTGTTTTTGATTGCTTGAATGCTTGGTTGCTTGACTTGCACTTGGAGACCTGATTTGCAGCAACAAATCACCCCAATAGCTCTCAAGAACCGGATAGTTTTTTCTCCATCACGAGCTCCTTTTATATCTTCAACTTGTGCTAGAAAAAGCCAATCAGTCGACTGCTCGGGATCATCAGTCGACTGATCACACTGTTGCTATGAGACAACGGTGTAATCCACGCTGGAAAAATCCAATGGCTAGGACATCAATCGACTGATTATGACCATCAGTCGACTGATAAAGCCATCACTCGACTGCTGACCGTAGCGGTCGAGTGAGACTCCATTATGTGCCCCAAAACTCGAGCATCAGTCGACTAATCACAATATCAGTCGACTGCTCGTCCATCAGTCGACTACCAAGCTCGGCGATCATTCTGGCACATCCTGATCAAACCCTAGTTGACTCTCACGGTCGGCCATATGTAGCCCAAGTATGGTTCCCCCATACTTGTTAGACCACCCTTAGCCTAGACCTAAGCCTTTTAGTCACCTCCATCAACCTCACGCCTCTCGGATCCCTCCAAGTCATCCATGACTTGTTCATCCATCGCGCTAGCCTTCAGATGCTTCCATCGGCTATGTCATGCTAACGGTGTCTACACCGCCAAGGCACATTGAACTTACGCCACCAAGACTCCGCTTGGACTTTACGTCGTCAACCATTGAACTTATGCTGCTAAGACTCTTGCTTGGACTTTATGCCGCCAAGATCAAACCCCTTAGACTTCTCAAAGGCCAAGACTCAAGCTTGAACTTTCCCTTGCCAAGACCCATGCTTGGACTTTTCCTTGCCAAGACTCATGCTTGGACTTTACATGACATGGTCAACTCCAGTCAACCATTTAAAATCTCCCTCGAGTCAAACTCGAGTCCGGTTAATTATAATCGATATTAATGTCAAAACATCAATGTCCACTCACTTTGTCAAACATACTATGTCAAACATCAAAATATCACTCGAGCCAAACTCGAGTCTGGTCAATCGTGACCTGGGCCGATTGCACCAACAATAAATTCATCTCTTTTATACACCTCTTTTTGTATGTCTAGGTACTAATTAGAACTGCATGTCAACCTCCATTAATTTATGTTTGATTTTAGACAACAACAAATTGACTGGGTCAAACTTCTTGGACTGGCTTCGCATCCTGAGAATTGTTCTCAAGATTGAAAAGCTAGCTTATGTCCTTGAAGAGGTTCTTCCCAAACCACCTGCAGACAATGCATCTGGTGACCAAAAGTTGGCTTACCAGAAACATATTGCTGACTCTGAGATGGCGAGTTGTATTATGCTAGCGTCGATGCTGTTAGTGAAAGTCCTAGAGCCAATCATGTGATGATTGTTGTATGGACTTTATTGTATCATATTCCTATTTATAAAGGCATGGTTATTATATTTACTTGTATTGGTGCCAAATAACTAAATATAATAATGTCCTTGAGTAGTAGGTTCTTATCTATATCAATCGATTGGTTGAATCGATAATGAGATGATATAGAGAACACTACTCTTAATCATTCCTAGTCGAGTATTAACATTCAGGGACAATGTTAATACGTAGAGACTAGCATGTAGGTCAACACAATGACTTGATCTCACAAGTCATGGATATGAGATATCAAGTTGACACATGGGTATGCATTGGAGAATGTATACTGAATGACCAGCCATGAGAAAGTATCATGGATCGTTATATGAGTGTCATATACTTTCTCATGTGGCTATTAGTATGACTATTAGTCCTTAGACCTGAAGTCACCATGGTTTCCTACATAAGGAGTTACATACTTTGGCTTCGTCAAATGTCACCCGTAAATGAGTGGACTATAAAGGCGATTACTGGGTATGTAACAAATTATGCAGAGGGATGTGAGTGATGTAGATGAGATATATCCCTCCTATATGACGGGGGTGACATCGATATTCTTGATAGAGTGAGACCACGAAGTGCATGGCCATGCCCAAATGAGTCAATATGAGATATTGAGCTCATTTGATTAGAGTGAGTCTACTTGGAGTTCAAGATATAGATTGTACCGAGGATGACACGGTCTATGCCTCAATTGGTCAATCTAGATGTCAAGGATAGAGGGACATTGTCACATATTGTGAGAGTCACAATTAGTAGTCACAAAGGTGATGTTGGAGCTCAACATTCTTGTAACTTGGGTAGTAATGATGTGTTGCTAGATACCGCTCATTGCTTATGTTCGTAAATCGGTTTAGGGACATTGCCAACATTAAAAGAACCTATAGAGTCACACACAAAGGGAAATTAGATGGAGATTAGGTTCATATGATGAACCATGAGGATTAGGTTAATGGGATGAACCAAATTAGATTAAGAGTAATCCTAATTAGACTAATTGAGTTGGACTCAATTTGATTCGAGTGTTGAATGAGTCTAATTTAGATGTGATTCATTTAGTCAATTTAAATTAATGAATAGAGATTCATTAAATCAAATTGACTTGAGTCAAGTGGTTAGATTTGATCAACCATGGGAGATAAGAGGTCAAGTTTGACTTGACTTGAGAGGGAAGATGAAAGGTCAAGTTTGACTTGACCAAATGCCATGTCATGATGATGACTTGGCATGGCCGGCCAATGATGATGCTCCACATCATCATTGACTTATCAAGTGGTGCCACCTCATAAGGGAGACCAAGAGACATTGACTCTTGGAGTTACATGCATGCATGTAACCCCCCCTTCCATGAAGTGGCCAACCACTTATTCCATTAGATGGAATTGATTTTGTGAGTTACTCCAACTTCATCTTCCTCCTTGGATCATCCTCTCAAGCTCCCCTCTCCTCCTTGGCCGAAATTCCTAAAGAGTGCTAGCACACTCTAAGGTATTTTCTCCACCAATTTGTCCGTGTGGATACCAATAGAGGAGTGTTCACTTGACACTCTTGAGTTCCGACGATACGTTTGGACGAGCGGGATAAGCAAAGGGCATCGCTACGAGGGTAATACTCTCAACTTCTAGATCTAAGGTAGATCTAGGTTTACTTAGCACATACATGTTTTTATTTTAATATATCTTCACACGGATCTGTGGCCGAACTTCCGGGGTTTCCACAACGCAAAAAGAGGTTTTTACGGCTCGGAAAAACCCAACAGTGGTATCAGAGCCATGTGCGAAGCATGTATGTGTTTCGATTTTGTAATTTTTGTATTAGATATAAAAAATTACAGATTTATATGTTTTTGTAAATTTCCTATTTTTATAGAATTTTTGGGTATTTTTCTCGAAGAATCGAAGCAACGAGTGTTGGGACACTTGTAGGCTTCAACCGTCGAGAAAAACTCTCCGAAACGGCGAGTTCTCGCTTTAGGTTTTTGGGACAGCGACTTAAGTTACTGTAAGATCATTTTAGGGACACTCGCAAAATTTATTTTGCGAGTAGGGGCGCTGCCCCTATCCCCGAAAGGGGCCTTGTCCCGCGATCGCGCCCGGAAACCACTTAGCGGGACCGTTACGGAGCGGTGACTCATAAATTTGAAAAAAAATTAGAAAAAATTATAGAAATTTTCTGTAAAAATACATAATTTAGAATTATGTATAATTCTGTGATTGTCATGGCCCAATGACCCAAATTTGATTGGATTATGTGTGTTGTAATTCATAATACGGCCTGCATGCCGTTTTTATGGTTGTGTGTGGTGTATAGTGTATGCGACCTTCGCGTCGTACCTCTTCTTATGATATTCTAGTTGTAAATAGTTTTAGACTTGAATGTAACTCGAGTTTCATATTTGTAATGTACAAAATGGAGCGGTGGAAAGTCCACTTGAAGACGAGGTTACGAGAAGGGTGCCGACGACATATGGCGGTCAAAGGAAGCGCTTGGAGAAGCCGCTAGCCTTAGGTTGACCGTCCGATCTTCTCATTGGCTTGAGAAGATCATAGTAGGGCCATGACTATATATATATATATATATATATATATATATATTTGATTTTGCTTGTATGTATGTGAAGCATGCTAGTAGAATAATGCTTGTATGTATATGATGCATGCTAGAATAATGATTGTATGTATGTGATGCATGCTAATATAGGATAATAAAGGCCTAAATGCGTATAAGATACACATTACGATTAGATTAGATCATAATCGAATCAACTCGAAAATGCCTACCGAGCCTTGATACCCATCACTACCTTGATCATTTGTTGTTGTTGAATCTGCCAAAGCAGAGCAACGCATATTATCTTGGTAGGGTGCGAAGGGACAATCTTGGTCCCGCCTATCACGCTTGGGTTAGAGTAAGCTCAATTAGATTGAGCAAAACTAGTTAACTCAATTGGATCGAGTAGAACTATAGGCATATTCCAATCGTTGGAAAGATAGGTTAAGATCGCATTTACACTAAATCTTGGGCGATTTAGCCAAAGCTAACTCAAGGTATTTTGTAAATGTGGGTCTTGATCCTATAAACAAGAGTTGCATAGAGATGTAATCGGTAATGTGTTACCCACCGATCGTACTAAGTCTTGGGCGATTTAGCCAAAGCTAACTCAAGGCTTAGTATGATGTGGATCTTGTCCCACAAGAATTATAGCTAGTTTGTATGAATCTAGTAATGTGGTTTGACCACATCCATAACTCGATTCTACAAAATTCCTATAATTCAGTGGGAGCATCATTTAATTAAAGGTCTAATTAAATGATAAAAGGAATATGATATTAATTCTCTGCATTGTATGTTGTAGATAACTATGTCGACAAACACGAACACTCTCTCTCTGCATTCTGTCCTTGAGAAGGACAAGCTCAATGGAGCAAATTTCCTTGACTGGTACAGGAACCTGAGAATTGTTCTCACCCAAGAAAGGAAGCTGTAGGTCCTGGAGCAGCCCATTCCGGAGGCACCTCCTGCCACTGCCTCGCGAGCTGACAAAGATGCTTACAAGAAGCATCAAGATGATGCATTAGATGTGTCATGTCTAATGCTCGCGACCATGAACTCTGAGCTTCAGAAGCAACACGAGTTCATGAATGCTTATGATATGGTTGGACATCTTCGTCAACTATATCAAGGACAAGCAAGGCATGAGAGATATGAAGTCTCTAAGGCATTATTTGGGTCCAAAATGCAAGATGGGACTTCCGTAGGTCCATATGTACTCAAGATGATTGGGTACGTAGAAAACCTACAAAGGCTGGGATTCCCACTTGGCCAAGAGCTGGCCATTGACCTAATCTTGCAATCTTTGTCACAAGCCTACAATCAATTTATCATGAATTATAACATGAATGAAATTGATAAGCCACTGCCTGAGATGCTCAGCATGTTGAGAACTGCTGAGCTTAACCTTAAGAAGGGAAAATCTGACACCATTTTGATGATGCACAAAAAGAAAGGCAAGGGCAAGCCTAAAGGTAAGGGAAAGTCCTAAGCCAAGGGCAAAGTCAAAGAATTTAAACCCAAAGGAGGGGTAGCCAAGGAAGGGGCTTGCTTCCACTGCAAGGAAGTTGGACACTGGAAGTGTAACTGCAAAGCTTACCTAGAAGATCTTAAGAAGAAAAGAAGTGAGACTTCTACTTTAGGTATAAATGTTATAGAAGTCAATCTATCTATTTCTTCATCATGGGTATTAGATACCGGATGTGCATCTCACATATGTACCAATGTGCAGGCGCTGAGAAATAGCAGGGCATTGACAAAGGGCGAGGTGGACCTACGAGTAGGCAATGGAGCAAGGGTTGCTGCTGTTGCTGTAGGAACTTATGATCTATCTCTGCCCTCTGGGCTTGTACTAGAATTAGATGAATGTTGTTATGTGTCTGCCTTAACTAAGAACATCATTTCAGTTTCTTGTTTGGACAAGAAAGGTTTTTCATTTATAATAAAGAACAAATGTTGTCCAGTTTATTTAAATGATATGTTCTATTGTAGTGCACCTCTAATGAACGGACTCTACTTTCTAGACTTAGAGAGCCCTATCTATAACATAAGTACTAAGAGGTTCAAGTCAAATGAGTTGAACCAAACCTATCTCTTGTATTGTCGCTTAGGTCACATAAATGAGAGTCGCTTATCTTAGCTCCATAAGGATGGGCTGCTAGACTCATTTGATTTTGAATCATATGAGACATGCGAGTCTTGCCTTTTAGGCAAGATGACCAAGACTCCCTTTAGTGGACACAGCGAAAGAGCAACAGATTTGTTAGGACTTATACATAGTGATGTATGTGGTCCTTTCAATGTTGCTATTAGAGGTGGTTATAGGTACTTCATTACATTTACTGATGACTTCAGTAGATATGGTTATGTGTATGTTATGACACATAAATCAGAATCCTTTGAAAAGTTCAAAGAATTCAAGAATAAAGTACAAAACCAGCTTGGCAAGAGTATTAAGATACTTATATCAGATCGAGGTCGTGAATACCTTAGCCATGAGTTTCATGACTATCTAGCTGAGTGTGGGATTCTATCCCAACTCACTCATCCTGGAACACCACAGTGGAATGGTGTATCTGAAAGGAGGAATCATACCCTATTAGATATGGTACGATCTATGATGAGTCACACAGATCTTCCTATATCCTTTTGGGGATATGCTCTAGACACAGCAGCCTTTACCCTTAACCGTGTACCATCCAAGGCTGTTATAAAGACACCATATACGATATGGACAGGGAGAAATCCCAAGATGTCTTTTATGAGGATTTGGGGTTGTGAGGCTTACGTTCGACGTCAAGTCTCAGATAAACTAGGACCCAAATCTGATAGGTGCTATTTTGTTGGATATCCCAAGGATACAAAGGGATATTACTTATACATTCCCAGTCAGCACAAAGTGTTTGTGGCAAAGACTGGAGTTTTTCTAGAAAGGGATTTTGTTTCTAGAAAAACTAGTTGGAGTACCTTCGATCTTGAAGAAATTCAAGATAAGGACCATAGCACTGAGACCTTGATGGAGGTTGAACAGGAACCACAAAGTGTTGTGGGTGATGAGGTTGTTGCACAAAGAGTTATGGAACAACCACCTGTTTAGGTAGACCTACCTCTTCGCAGGTCTAATAGGGTATGTCGTTAGCCTGAGAGATACTCATTTCTCTTGTCTGACCATGATGACGTTATGCTCATTGAGAATGAGCCTACCTCCTATCAGGAAGCTGTGATGAGCCAAAATTCTGAGAAATGGCTAGAGGCCATGAGATCCGAGATGGAATCTATGTACACCAATCAAGTATGGACTTTGGTTGATCCACCTGAAGGGGTCAAACCCATTGGGTGTAAGTGGGTCTTTAGGAGAAAGACTGACATGGATGGACTTACGCATACCTATAAGGGCCGATTGGTGGCTAAAGGTTTCAAGCAAATTCATGGTATTGACTATGATGAAACATTTTCTCCAGTGGCGATGTTTAAGTCCATTCGGATCTTGCTTACTATTGCAGTATACCACGATTATGAGATCTGGCAGATGGATGTCAAAATGTTATTTCTGAATGGAAACTTACTCGAGGATGTGTACATGACACAATCTGAGGGTTTTGTAGATCCACAGCATACTGGGAAAGTATGCAAGCTGCAAAGATCCATTTATGGGCTAAAGCAAGCTTCTCGGAGCTGGAATCTTCGATTCGATGATGTGATCAAACAGTTTGGTTTCATCAAGAATGAAGATGAACCCTGTATCTACAAAAGGGTTAATGGGAATACAGTTGACTTCCTTGTATTGTATGTGGATGACATACTACTCATTGGGAATGACATCCCTTCGCTACAGTCTGTGAAAACTTGGCTAGGGGCGTGCTTCTCAATGAAGGACTTAGGTGAAGCAGCCTGTATTCTAGGCATCAAGATCTATAGAGATAGATCTAAGTGATTGCTTGGCCTAAGTCAGAGTACATACATTGACACGGTATTACTACGGTTTTCCATGCAGAATTCCAAGAAGGGACTTCTGCCGATGTCACATGGTGTGAGTCTTTCGAAGACTCAAAGTCCCTCTTCTAGAGAGGAGAGAGACCACATGGATAAGATCCCTTACACATCTGCTATAGGATCTATCATGTACGCCATGTTGTGTACTCGTCCTGATGTCTCGTATGCTTTGAGCATGACGAGTAGATACCAGTCAGATCCAGGTGAGCGTCATTGGATAGCAGTCAAGAATATTCTTAAGTACTTGAGAAAGACTAAAGAATATTTCTTGATATTTAGAGGCGATGAGGAGCTAGCTGTAAAGGGATACAGTGATGCCAACTTCCAAACTAACCAGGATGATTATAGATCACAGTTAGGGTTCGTATTTTGCTTGAATGGTGGCGCTGTGAGCTGGAAGAGTTCCAAGTAGAACACAGTTGTTGATTCTACAACAGAGGCCAAATATATCGGTGCTTCCATCTCATTCGAGAGATTATCGATAGAGGATATGTGAAGATTTGCAGAGTACCCACAGAGGCTAACATCGCAGATCCCTTGACCAAGGCTTTGGCACAGAAAAAGCATGATGGTCACACTAGGTCATTGGGTATTAGATACTACGGTGATTGACACTAGTGCTAGTGGGAGATTGTTAGTGAAAGCCCTGGAGCCAATTATGTGATGATTATTGTATGGACTTTATTGTATCATATTCCTATTTATAAAGGCATGGTTATTATATTTACTTGTATTGGTGCCAAATAACTAAATATAATAATGTCCTTGAGTAGTAGGTTCTTATCTATATCAATCGATTGGTTGAATCGATAATGAGATGATATAGAGAACACTACTCTTAATCATTCCTAGTCGAGTATTAACATTCAGGGACAATGTTAATGCGTAGAGACTAGCATGTAGGTCAACACGATGACTTGATCTCACAAGTCATGGATATGAGATATCAAGTTGACACATGGGTATGCATTGGAGAATGTATACTGAATGACCAGCCATGAGAAAGTATCATGGATCGTTATATGAGTGTCATATACTTTCTCATGTGGCTATTAGTATGACTATTAGTCCTTAGACTTGAAGTCACCATGGTTCCCTACATAAGGAGTTGCATACTTTGGCTTCGTCAAAGGTCACCCGTAAATGGGTGGACTATAAAGGCGATTACTGGGTATGTAACAAATTATGTAGAGGGATGTGAGTGATGTAGATGTGATCTATCCCTCCTATATGACGGGGGTGACATCGATATTCTTGATAGAGTGAGACCATGAAGTGCATGGCCATGCCCAAATGAGTCAATATGAGATATTGAGCTCATTTGATTAGTGTGAGTCTACTTGGAGTTCAAGATATAGATTGTACCGAGGATGACACGGTCTATGCCTCAATTGGTCAATCTAGATGTCAAGGATAGATGGACATTGTCACATATTGTGAGAGTCACAATTAGTAGTCACAAAGGTGATGTTGGATCTTAACATTCTTATAACTTGGGTAGTAATGATGTGTTGCTAGATACCGCTCATTGCTTATGTTCGTAAATCAGTTTAGGGACATTGCCAACGTTACAAGAACCTATAGGGTCACACACAAAGGGCAATTAGATGGAGATTAGGTTCATATGATGAACCATGAGGATTAGGTTCATGGGATGAACCAAATTGGATTAAGAGTAATCCTAATTAGACTAATTGAGTTGGACTCAATTTGATTCAATTGTTGAATGAGTCTAATTTAGATTTGATTTATTTAGTCAATTTAAATTAATGAATAGAGATTCATTAAATCAAATTGACTTGAGTCAAGTGGTTAGATTTGATCAACCATGGGAGATAAGAGGTCAAGTTTGACTTGACTTGAGAGGGAAGATGAAAGGTCAAGTTTGACTTGACCAAATGCCATGTCATGATGATGACTTGGCATGGCCGGCCAATGATCCGCATCATCATTGACTTATCAAGTGGTGCTACCTCATAAGGGAGACCAAGAGACATTGGCTCTTGAAGTTACATGCATGCATGTAACCCCCCCTTCCATGAAGTGGACAACCACTTATTCCATTAGATGGAATTGATTTTGTGAGTTACTCCAACTTCATCTTCCTCCTTGGATCATCCTCTCAAGCTCCCTTCTCCTCCTTGGCCGAAATTCCTAAAGAGTGCTAGCACACTCTAAGGTATTTTTTCCACCAATTTGTCCGTGTGGATACTAATAGAGGAGTATTCACTTGACACTCTTGAGTTCCGGCGATATGTTTGGACGAGCGGGATAAGCGAAGGGCGTCACTACGAGGGTAATACTCTCAACTTCTAGATCTAAGGTAGATCTAGGTTTACTTATCACATACATGTTTATATTTTAATATATCTTGTCACGGATCCGTGGCCGGACTTCCGGGGTTTCCACAACGCAAAAAGCGGTTTTTGCGGCTCGAAAAATCCCAACAGATGCCTCATGAGTTACAGAAGCAACATGAGCATATGGATGCTAATATAATTGTTTTTCATCTTCAAGAGTTGTCCGATGAGTAGGAATGATCTGAAAGGTTCGAGGTCACCCAGCTCCTCTTTCACTCGAAGATGCAGGAGGGTTCATCTGCAGTGCAATTTGCACTAAGGATGAATAACTATATTAAGCAATTAAGATCATTAGGGTTTTTCATGGATCATGAATTAAGTATTGACTTAATCCTTCACAATCTGACTGATAGCTATTCATAATTTGTGATGAACTATCAGATGAATAAGATTGAGTCCACGATTCCTGAATTGATCAATATGCTCAAAACAGTGAAGTCATCTGTTGTTAAAGAATAGAAGGCGATGATGTTGGTTGACTCCTCAAAGAAAGGTTCTAAGAGGAAGCAAAAAACCAAAGCTAAAGGGAAGAAAAAGGCAAAGAAAAAAGAAATAACTCCCAAGGGCACTTGCCAACATTGTGGCAAAGATGGACATTGGAAGAGAAACTGCAAGCAGTATCTGGAGTCATTGAAGCAGAAAAAGGCATCTGATGCCTAATCTACTTCAGGTATATTTGTTATTGAATGTCATATTGTTTCTTCTAGCACTTGGGTATTGGATACCAGGTGTGACTCACATATATGTAATGACATACAAGGGCTAGGAATAGAAGAAAACTGGTTAAGGGAGAAGCAGATCTAAGGGTTGGCAATGGAGCAAAAGTTGCTGCAGTAGCCAAGGGTACTTATATGTTGCGACTTCCTACGGGACTAGTTTTTAAGTTGGATGATTGTTTTTATATTCCTGCATTAATAAAGAATATTGTTTCTATTTTATATTTGAATAAAAAAGGTTATCATTTGATGTTTAGTAATAATTGTTGTTACATTACATTAAATGGTGTTCTTTATGCTACTGGGATATTGAATAATGAAATCTACACATTAGATACATCCAACGAGATATTCAATATCGAATCAAATAACAAACACACTAAGTTAGATAATCAATTAACCTCGCAATTATGGCATTGTCGTCTTGGCCATATAAGCAATAAACGTATGTCCAAACTGCATAGGCTTGACATTTTGGAGTCTTATGAATCAGATTCATTAGACACATGTGTTTCATGCTTAAAAGGAAAGATGACTAAACTACCTTTCAGAGGAAAGGGTGAACGAGCAGTTGAGATATTGGGCCTTATACATACCGATGTATGCGGAACAATGTCAACTCATGTCATAGGAGGTTATAGCTACTTCGTTACCTTTATCGATGATTATTCACGATATGGATATTTGTATCTGTTAAGATACAAATATGAAGTCTTTGAAAAGTTTAAAGATTTTAGAAAGAAAGTAGAGAAACAACTTGGCAAAAGTATTAAAGTACTTTAATCGGATCGAGGTGGTGAATACTTAAGCCAAGAGTTTCAAGATTATTTAAGGGACAATGATATCTTGTCCCAAAGGACTCCACCTTACACGTCACAACATAATGGTGTGGCTAAAAGGCAAAATTGGACCTTGTTGGACATGGTTAGGTCAATGATGCAGCATGCAAGTCTTCCAAAAATCTTTTGGAATTATGCACTCGAGACCGCTGTTTACTTGTTAAATAGAGTCCCGACTAAGGCAATCTCTACAACTCCATATGAGATGTGGAATAGTAACAAATCTCATTTATCTTATTTGAAGATATGGGGATGTCCTGCTTATGTGAAGAGGACTGTATCAGACAAGATAGAGGCAAAGTCTGATAAGTATCTATTTATTGGTTACCCTAAGGAAACGAGGGGTTACCAATTCTATCATCCCTTAGAACAAAAGGTGTTTGTTTCAAGGCATGCTGTATTCCTAGAGAAGTTTCTCTTACAGGAAATAGTGGAAGTGAGGTTGAACTAAGTGTAGTTCAAGAGGCTCCGCTAGACATAGAAGAGATGTCTAGTCAAGAACCACAGCTGATTACTCATTCGGATGAGGTAATAAGCTGAACTTGATAATACACCACCTCCTCGTAGATCTAGTAGGACATGTAGGATTCCTGAGAGATATGAATTTCTTATAAGTGAATCTAATGATGTGTTGCTCATAGATGATGAGGAACCTTCTAGTTACGATGAGGCACTAAATAGTTCAGACAAGGATAGATAACTAATAGCCATGAAATCAGAAATGGATTCCGTGTATGAAAATCAGGTTTGGAACTTGGTAGACCCACCTGAAGGCATAACGCCTATAGGGTGCAAGTGGGTTTTCAAGAAGAAAACCAACATGGATGGTAATATTATTACCTATAAAGCTAGATTAGTGGCAAACAACTATCATCAAAGATAAGGTGTTGACTATGATGAAACCTTTTCACCAGTAGCTATGCTTAAATCCATTCGGATACTCCTAGCCATTGTGGCTCATTTTGATTATGAGATATGACAGATGGAAGTGAAAACAACTTTCCTTAATGGAAACCTGTCTGAGGATATATATATGATACAACCTGAGGGTTTCACATCCATTGACAAGAATAAAGTATGTAAACTTCAACGTTCCATTTATGGATTGAAGCAAGAATCCAAGAGTTGGAATATCCATTTTGATGAGACAATCTAACAATTTGATTTCTCACAAAATTCTGAGGAGTCTTGTGTGTATAAGAAGGTTAGTGGGAGTGTGGTCATGTTCCTAGTATTGTATGTCGATGATATATTAATTATAGGAAATGATATTCCTATTTTGTAAACAGTTAAGGTCTGGTTGTCCAAAATGTTCTCCATGAAAGAGATGGAAAAAGCAACCTATATTTTAGGGATTGAGATCTATACAGATAGATCAAATTGGTTGCTTGGCCTTTCACAGTCTACATACATAGATAAAGTACTAAAACGGTTTAGCATGGAAGAATCCAAGAAAGATTTTATTCCCATGAGGCATGGGATTCACCTTTCGAAGTCTATGTGCCCGCATATTGAAGATGAGAGGATTCACATGAGTCAGATCCCATATACGTCAACTATAGGATCGATCATGTATGTTATATTATGTACGAGGCCTGATGTATCGTACACTTTGAGTGTCACGAGTAGATACCAGTCGGATCCTAGTATGGACTATTGGGTGGCTGTCAAGACAATCCTTAAGTACTTAAGGACTAAGGATTTGTTCTTGGTATATGGAGGAGGTGATATGGTAGTAAACGGGTATACTGATGTCAGCTTCCAAACAGATAAGGATGATTCTAAATCTCAGTCTGGATACATATTCATCTTGAATGGAGGTGTGGTGAGTTGGAAGAGTTCCAAGAAAGACACCGTTGCTGATTCTACTACGGAGGCAGAGTACATTGTAGTTTTGAAGCAGCAAAAGAGGTGGTCTAGATAAAAAAGTTCATTACTGAACTTGGAGTAGTTCTGAGCATTGTTGAAGCAGTACCAGTTTACTGCGACAATAATGACACCATTGCACAGGTGAAGGAACCACAGTCTCATCAGTGATCCAAGCATGTACTACGCCGTTACCATCTGATCAGAGAGATCATTGGTAGAAGTGATGTACAAATAGATAAAGTTTCTACTGATAGGAATCTAGCAGATCCCTTGACAAAGCCTCTTCCCCAAGAAAAGTTTGAGAGACATATAGAAGCCTATGGTATTATATATCAAGGCAATTGGTTGTAGGCCAAGTGGGAGTTTGATGTAATTGAGAGTTATCCTAAGGTAATCGACTTAGAAGTTATTAATAAAATTCACTATTTGAGTATACATTATCTATGTATTTGATTGGATCTTAAACTCATGTACTGAAATCCACAATACGATGCATAACATGAGAGAAATTGTGATTGGATCACAATTAGTGGGTATCTCATCATGTGTAAATATGCAAGTATTGAAACTATCCCTAGTAGATGAATTGATGAGATTGGACATCATCAATTCTGTGAGACTAGCACATGTTGATTTATCCAAGCATTCGGTACTCACTGAATGAAAGCATAGGAATGCTGAGAGTGAATATGTGGATGCTAGTTAAGGTAACTAGTTCATTGGAATGACCTACTATGAGACTTCATATGATTTTATATGTTGTTGAAGATCTCATTGCAGCTTGAGTGTAAGCTTCCTTAGACTTGAGATATTCAAGTCACCTTGATCATGACACCTTGTACTTTGACTTCTTCACAGCCATCAACATAGTAGGTGTAACTTTGGGCTGATTGAGTATAAGCCAAAGTGATCGAAGGTGTTTGAATAACCCACAGAGGATTCACCACTCCTGATAAAGGAGATGTATATCCTAGGCCTCTTGTCAGAATTTTTACTTAGAAGTCTCTGGCCAGAGCAAGCATATTAAGAAGATGATCTTCTTGGAAACATGTAGGAGTAACTTGAATCCACAGGACAAGGAAATTAACTTGGGCTAGGTGTGACGTAGTCAGCCTAGTGAGGACGAACACATAGATTATGTCCTGAACCAAGTGGGTATAGGATGAATTAAAGGAACAAGGCACGAACAACTAAAGTTGCTGAAGGGTTTAGAAAATGTTCTGGAGTTAATTTAGACTTTCCGATCAATTGGAGGTCATGATGTACTGCTAGGTGCCACTCATGATCTATTTATAATTAAGGGGGTAATTATGAATGACCAACATAATCGGGAACCTATTGGGTCACACACACTATGGGTGATCTCGAGATGTAAAACAAGTCTGAGAATGAGATTCTCATTGAAGAGAGGATATGTCTGGTTGGATCAGACCAAGGGGGTGCAAAACAGAGGCTATGGAACCTCCTATGGCTTTATTGGACTTAGCACGACCATATCACATCTAAACGAAGTCAAATAGACCATACAGAGCCTCACATGATCGTGCCTAACTTGGCACGGGTCATGCTTGGCTCTGCCTAAAAAATGGAAAAAACTGGGATGTGCCCAAAAGGACACACAACCATGTCGTGTGTCTTGGCACGACTGACTGTGTGAATCCACACAGTCGTGTCACGATTCCGTCGATTTTGGAGATTTCTCTTATGGAAATTTTCTGAGTTGTTCTTACCTTAATTATGGGATAATTATGGTAAGATATGTTCCTTTTAAGCCTCCTAAGATGACTTAATCAAGAGATCTATAAATAGATCCCTTGAAAATCTTTGGAAGGAAAAAAAAGGGTTTTGGTTTTAGATTTTCTCCCTTAGTAGCCCATTTTTCTCTCTCCTCTTCTCTTGTCTCGGTCGATTGACTAGCACTAATCGGAGACAAAGACTTGCTGCTATAGGAGTTGTCTCAGTTGATCCCGGTGTGGATATTGATAGAGGCAAGACCCGTTGGTCTTGCTTGTGATTTTGACGAATTCAAAAGAATCTCGAAGATATAACTTTTCTTTCTCCTTGTATGTGTTTTCATGTGATTATGTCAAAGCAAGTTTTTCTGGCCCCCAGGGGATGTCTAGGATGTAATAAAATTATTTTATTCGCTTTATTCCGCTGTGCTTGATCCCGGAATCTCCAACAGAAAATACTTAGAATAAAATTTCGAATGTTAAACTTCCCCTAGAATTATGTTTTTACATTAATTTTTCAAAATAGGATTTACAAAAGTATCTTAACTCCCCCTTAATCTGATGCTTATGCATTTAAAAATGCAATCTTACTTAAACACTTTCCTAAAAGATATATTGAATGTTTTGAAAGTTTGAATAATGCTAAATTAACTTCCTCTTTGAATTATGTTGATTTACTTAGGATTAAGTTGATTAGAATTGGGTTAGAGTTGAATTGATTTTGATTTGAGTTGGTTAATTTTGATTGGAGTTGATTAAAGTTAATTAAGTTGAAATGGTTAAGTTGAATTTGTTGAGATATGTAAATTTGTTAAGTAAAGTTGTTGAGTTTAGTTGAATTAAGTTATTTAATTTTAGTTGATTGTGTAAATTTGTTAAGTTTAGTTAAGTTGTGTGAATTTGTTAAGCTTAGTTAAGTTGTGTAAATTTGTTAAATTGAGTTAAGTTGTGTAAATTTGTTAAGTTTAATTAAGTTGTGTAAATTTGTTAAGTTGAGTTAAGTAAAGTTGTTAAGTTTAGTTGAATTAACTTATTTAATTTTAGTTGAGTTGTGTAAATTTGTAAATTTGTTAAGTTTAATTAAGTTGTGTGAATTTGTTAAGTTTAGTTAAGTTGTGTAAATTTATTAAGTTGAGTTAAGTTAAGTAAAGTTGTTAAGTCTAGTTGAATTAACTTATTTAATTTTAGTCGAGTTGTGTAAATTTGTAAATTTGTTAAGTTTAGTTAAGTTGTGTAAATTTGTTAAGTTGAGTTAAGTTAAGTTGTTAAGTTTACTTGAATTAACTTATTTAATTTTAGTTGAGTTGTGTAAATTTAATTGTATTGAGTTAATTAAACTATTTAAGCTTGGTTAAGTTCTAATTCATCTCACCTGAGTTAAGTTTTCAATACACGTTAATCCTATGGATTTTATGAGATGAGAATTTAATTTATCTTCATTTTAAAGTGAAATTTCAAAGTTTTTAAACTTGTGTTAGATTCAAGTTTAGCTTGAGCTAATCAAGTAGGTTTTTCCAGCATTGACTTCTAGGTCGTGACGAGGCATATGACCTGTTTGGGTATCGGATGGACCACTTCCTAAATAAAGTCAATGAAGGAATTAAGTACTTGACTTACTTTTGACTAAGCTTTAATCTAACTATTTAAAGAATTAGTGAGTTAGCTTCGGTCAATTCCAGTCGACTTAGTGCACCAGATCGTAGCGAGACATATGACCTTCTTGGATATCGGATGGACCACTTCCTAGACATACACCTTGAAGAGCTTCCCTAATTTACTATCAGTTCACTTTGTCTTAGTACTATGTTGTTCAAGTTTAACTACTTTGTTTCATATCTAGTCCATTTTAAATTAAGTAATTAATAACTAACTAAGCATGCAAGAGTCTTATCTAATTAAGAAAACAAGCAAAGAGTTAGCTCCCCCTGCGTAGTAGCTCTGATGGGTCTTGTTCATTAAGTGAACTTGTCTTTTGGGAATCCAAAATTGGTTCGGTCCAACTTGGTTGACTAAGCTAGTCTTAGGAACCCATGCTTGGACTCGACCCTTAGCATTTATATTAAACAAGGACATGTATGATCTATTTGTGTCCTTAGCCTTGTATCCGAGTTCGAACTTGTTGTACATAGCTCGTTAAGCCCCAAGCATCATGTTGAGATACTTGGAGCCCGAAGTGAACCTTTCCAACGATCCAGTGAGATCTTCTACTTGCATTTTTTAGGACCGAGTTCTCTTCCTCAAGCTTTGCAACTTGAGTTTATCTCTTTCCTTAATTTGGCAAGTCAAAGTCTTTGATTTGACTTGCTCCTTAAGTACTTGGACTTCCTTAAGAAGCGAGTTGACTCGATTCTCGAACTTGGCTAGTTTCCTACCTAAGCATGCAATAATGTTATACAATTTATCTTCTAGGGGAGATGTTACCTTGTTTGAAGCTTCAGAAATGGATGCGGATCCATGGATTGTATCGAACTCAGACTTGGGCTCATGTCTTGATTCAGCTTCGGACTCGTCATCTTCCATGAGTGCTACAAAGCATGTCTTTGATATTTTTGCGTCTGACTCTTTCGATGATGACTTGTCCAAGGTTGCCTTAGATGCTTCTTTCCTTTTCCTTTTTCTTGGTTTGGATTTCTTTCTTTTTTTTATTCGTTCCTACCATCAAAACTATACCATCCTCGGGATGACTCAAGTTAGCCTATTCATGCAACTGTTAGTTATAGCCCTAAGAACCAATCATGTGATGATTGAATAGGGAACATTTTGTATCATATTCTATAAAGGCAAAGGATTAATTATGATATTTAAGTCTTTCTTGTGCCAGCTAAATTAAATATAGTAATGCCCTAGAAAAGTAGGTTCTTATCTACAGCACATCAATTGGCAGAATTGATTATGAGAGGCTGTAGAGAACACTTTCTAAATGTTCCTAGTCAAGTATTAATATGCAAGGGCAATATTAATACATAAAGACTAGCATGTAGGTCAATTGATGACTTGATCTCACAAGTCATGGATATATGATATCAAGTTGACACATGGGTATATATTAGAGAATATATCTTGGTGACCCATCATGAGAAAGTTTCATGGATCGTTATATGAGTGTCATAAACTTTCTCATGTGACTATTGGTATGAATAGTCCTCGGACACTGAAGTCACTACGGTTCCCTACATGGGAGTTATGTACTTTGGTATCGTCAGCGTCACCCGTAGCAGGTGGACCATAAAGGCGATTACTGGGTATATAACAAATTATGCGGAGGGATGTGAGTGATGTAGATGGGATCTATCCCTCTCATATGACGAGAGTGATATCGGTGGGCCCCTTGATTGAGTAGAACTCCTAAAACGCATGGCCATGCTCGAATGAGTCAATATGAGATATTGAGCTCATTTTTTTGAGTTAGTTTACTCAGGGATCAAGAAACACATAGATTGATCGAGGATGACACGGTCTATGCCTCATTGGTCAATCTGATATCAAGGATAGAAGGACACGGTCATATATTATAGTAGTCACGGAAAGGTTAGTCGGATCTTGACTTATTTCGTAACTTGGGTAGCAATGATGTATTGCTAGATGCCGCTCATTGCTTGTGTATCTAAAAGAGTTTAGATCCACTGCCAACGTTATGAGATCCTATAGGGTCACACACAAAGAGCATGATGATTAGAAGAATTAGAGTATTCTAGTTTGACTAGAATAATTTGGGAATAAGCTTAAGTACAAAATGGTTTTTGGACTTTAAGCTTAAATGAGAATTTTAGCTAATTGATTTAATGAGATTAATTCAATATGTTACCTTATTGATTTAATAAGATTAATTCAATATGATAACATAAGCTTAATTGAATTAATAAGATTAATTCAATATGATAACATAAGCTTAATTGAATTAATAAGATTAATTCAATATGATAACATAAGCTTAATTGAATTAATAAGATTAATTCAACATGCATGAATGCCACATAAGAATGCCACATAAGCATGCCACATAAGCATGCCACCTAAGCATCCACCTAAGCTAGATAAGGTGGAAGGAAACAAAATGGTTTTGTCTCCTTAAGTGGCCGGCCAAACAAGTGTCTCAATGCAATGGATTGCATTGAATGTGTGGAGGTGAAAGGGTTTTTCCAACCCTATAAAAGACCCCATGGAGTGGCCGGCCAAAGCAATTTTTTGGTGGAGTGTGGTTGTTGGGAGCTTGAGGCTTGGAGAGAGCTTGAGAGCTTATTGTTGTGTGGCTTTTGTGAGTGTAGCAAGAAGAGTAGTCTTCTTCTTCTCTTCTCTTTTCCCTAGCTTCCTCTCCTTTAGGGACTTCTCTAGCAAGAAGTAAAGGAGAGCTCCTCTAGTTTTCTTTTGTGAGACAAGAGCTTGCTCGTGTGGATACATATAGAGGCACGGACACTTGAACGTGCTAAAGATCCAACAAACAAAATGGAGAAGCGGGATTAACAAGGGCACGCAACAAAGGTAATCCTCTCCTATAAGATAGGCTTGGTTTAGAGAAATTTATTTTATACGAGTTTGCTTTCGCATGGATCACTTGGAAGGGATCCTAATTTTTCCGTTGCGCATATGCCATTTGGCATAAAGAATTCCCTACAGTGGTATCAGAGCCACTTGCGAAAGATCGTATAAAATAGGTTTTCTCTATTTTATATGTGATATAGAAGTAGGATAAATTTTATTATGAGTTGATAATTGCATTAGCAATTGTCAAACATAATAAAATATCCGATGTCTTTTAAAAGTTAAAATGACATGGTGCATGGTTATGGCCTAGTCCCAAAAGGTTTGTGAATGTGTGTGTGTTGTAATTCTTAAATCGGCTGCGTGTCGTGCCTTCCTCCTAAAATTCTTGTTGTAAAATTAGTTTTAGACTCGAATGTAACTCGAGTATTTCTCCTTTTGTAATGTACAAAACAAAGATGGAGGGTCCATTGGAAGATGAGGTTACAAGGAGGAAGTCAACACACAAGACAACCAAAAGGAAGCACTTAGGAGAAGATGCTATCCCTAGGTTGACCAATCAATCTTTTCATTGGCTTGAGAAGATTGTAGAATAAGGGCCATAACCATGACTCGCTTAGTTTAATATGTATGTGATGCATGTTAGTTTAGCTTGTATGTGATGCATGATTAGTTTAGCTTATATGTGATGTATGCTAATATGTATATGATACATGTTTATTTCTTAATAAGTCAAAAACGATATGCCTACCAAAGCTTGGTACTCACTACTTCCTCGATCATTTGTTATTGGGTTTGCCAAAGCAAAGCAATGCATTTTATCTTGGAAGAGTGCGAGTGGACAATCGTGATGTCCCGCTATCAAACTTGGTTAAGACTTAATTAAGTTTTTCTTAAATTGGTTAAGAAATTAGAGGCATATATTAACTTTGAACATAAGTTTTAAATCAGTTTTGTGTGATTTCCGAACATCAGCTTTGTCTTAGAAGTGGTCGTTGCTCCGATATCCAAGAAGGCCTCTGTGCCTCGCCACAGCCTGGAAGTTGGTTTAGGAATAAATTCTAAACTAATCTAAAACTTAACCAAAGCTATTAAAGAGTTACATCAGATGTAATTGGCAAAAGATTGCCTACCTAATTATACTACGTCTTGGGCGATTAGCCAAAGCTAACTCAAGATGAATTATGATGTGGATCTTTATCCCATATAAATTTATAGCTAAATAGTAGCTATGAGAATTTAGTGGGAGCCTCATTTAATTAAAGGCCTAATTAAATGATTTAGGTATGATACTTAACTTTGCATTTTAATGTTGTAGATCACCATGACATCTAACACGACACACCCCCTCAACTTGCGATCTGTCCTTGAGAAGGACAAGCTTAATGGAGCGAACTTTCTTGGTAGTATAGGAACTTGAGGATTATCCTCAAGCAAGAGCATAAGCTGTATGCCCTAGAGCAGTCTACCTCACTGAAACACCCGCCCATGCGTCCACTCGTGCTGAAAAGGATGCTTATAAGAAGCATCAAGATGACGCATTAGATGTGTCATGCCTTATGCTTGCAACCATGAACTCTGAGCTTCAGAAGCAACATGAGAACATGGATGCCTATGATATGGTTGAGCATTTGAAACAACTATATCAAGGACAAGCTAGGCACGAGCGTTTTGAAGTGTCTAAGGCTCTTTTTGCATGCAAGATGCAAGAAGGATCACCTGTAGGAACTCACGTACTCAAAAAGATTGGTACGCGTTGAGAACCTTGAAGACTAGGTTTTCCATCGAGCCAAGAATTGGCAACCGATGTTATCTGCAATCGTTCTTAGGAAGCATATAATCAATTCGTCATGAATTATAACATGAATGAAATTGATAAACCTTTGCTGAGATTCTCGGCATGTTAAGAAGCTCGAACCAATCTCAAAAAGAAAGTTAGTAATGCGTACTAATGGTCAAAAGGGCAAAGGTAGCGCAAAGACAAGGGTAAGACCAAGCCAAAGGCAAGGCCAATTCATCCACTTCAAAGGGTAAAGGTAAAGTACCTAAGGAAGGGGTGTTTCCATTCTGGTGAGATCGACATCGAAGTCTACCTTGAGGAAGTAAAGAATAAAAGAAGTGGGACTTCTACCTCAGGTATACACGTTATAGAAGTTAATCTATCTATTTCTTCTACATGGGTATTAGATACCGGATGTGCATCTCACATTTGTACTAATGTGCAGGGACTGAGAAATAGTAGACAAATGGCAAAAGGCGAAGTGGACCTACGAGTAGGTAATGGCGCAAAAGTTGCTGCTATAGCTGTAGGAACATATTCTTTGTCTTTGCCCACTGGGCTTATCTTAGAACTAGAGGAGTGCTTATATGTACCTGCATTGACAAAGAACATAATTTATGTATCTTGTTTAGACAAGAAAAACTTTTCTTTTATAATAAAGGACAAATGTTGTTCCATTTATTTTAATGAAATGTTCTATTGTAATGCACCACTTATGAATGGTCTCTATGTTCTAGATTTAGAAAACCCAATTTATAACGTAAATACCAAACGGTTCAAATCGAATGATTTGAACCAAACATATCTCTGGCACTGTCGCCTAGGTCACATAAATGAAAAACGCATATCCCAACTCCATAAAGATGGATTATTGGACTCATTTGATTTTGAATCATATGAGATATGCGAATCTTGCCTTTTAGGAAAGATGACTAAAACTCCATTTAGTGGACATGGCGAGAGAGCGACGGACTTGTTAGGACTCATACATACTGATGTATGTGGGCCTTTCAATGTCGAAGCGGAGGAGGCTATAGTACTTTATTACTTTCGCGATGATATGAGTAGATTTGGCTACTTATATTTGATGAGACATAAGTCGAGAATCCTTTGAAAAGTTCAAAGCATTCAGAATGAAGTACAAAACCAACTTGGTAGCGTATTAAGCTACTTGATCGGATCGAGGTGGTGAATACCTTAGTCAAGAGTTTCGTGATCACTTGGTGAGTGTGGGATAATATCCCAACTCACTCCCCTGGAACACCACAATGGAATGGTGTATCGAGAGGAGAAATCGTACTCTATTAGATATGATGCGATCAATGATGAGCAGTGATCTACCTACTTCCTTTTGGGGACTAGCTCTAGAGGCAGTAGCTTTCACATAATCGCGTCCCATCAAAAGCCGTAGAAAAGACACCATATACGATATGGGTAGGAAGAGTCCCAAAATGTCTTTTATAAAGATTTGGGGTTGTGAAGCTTATGTAAGGCGTCAAGTCTCGGATAAACTAGGACCCAAATCGGATAAGTGTTATTTTGTAGGATATCCCAAGGAAACTAAGGGATATTACTTTTACAATCCCACACTTGGCAAGGTGTTTGTTGCGAAATCTTTGTCTTTCTAGAAAGAGAATTTATTTCTAGAAAAACTAGTGGGAGTAAAATTCATCTTGAAGAAGTTCAAGATGATAACACTAAGGCTTTGATGGAAAATGAGCAGGAACCACAAAGTGTTGTGGATGAGAAATTGTTGCCCAAAGAGTTGTGGAGCAAACACTGTTCAAGTAGACCAACCTCTTCGTAGATCTGAGGATCATCCGTCGTCAACCCGAGAGATATTCTTTTCTCTTGGTGACAAGGTGATGTATTGCTTGTCGATCTTGGCGAGCCTACATCCTATCAAGAAGCTATGATGAGCCCAGTTAAGAAATGGCTAGAGGCCATGAGATCGAAATAGAATCCATGTACACTAACCAAGTATGGACTTTGGTTGATCCACGAAGGGGTAAAACCCATTGGGTGTAAGTGGGTCTTTAAAGTAAAGGCGACATGGATGGTAATAAGCATACCTATAAAGGTAGATTGGTGGCTAAAAGTTCAAACAAATTCATGGTATTGACTATGATGAAACCTTTTCACGATTGCGATGCTTAAATCCATTCGGATCATACTTGCTATTGCGACCTACCACGATTATGAGATCTGGCGGATGGATGTCAAAACCGCTTTACGAATGGAAAGCTACTCGAGGATGTGTACATGACACGGCTGAGGGTTTTGAAGATCCAAAGCATCCTGGAAAGGTATGCAAACTGCAAAGGTCCATTTATGGACTAAAGCAAGCCTCTCGAAGCTGGAATCTTCGATTCGATGATGCAATCAAGAAGTTTGGTTTCATCAAGAATGAAGATGAACCTTGTGTCTACAAGAGAAATAGTGGGAGCACAGTTGTATTTCTTGTCTTGTATGTAGATGACATACTTCTCATCGGAAATGATATTCCCTCACTCCAGTCTGTGAAGATGTGGTTAGGGAATTGTTTCTCGATGAAAGACTTAGGTGAAGCGCCTATATTCTAGGCATCAAGATCTATAGAGATAGATCTAAAGATTACTTGGCCTAAGTCGTCATACATTGATAAAGTGCTAGATCGTTTTGCTATGCAAAATTCCAAGAAAGGATTTATGCCTTTATCACATGGTGTGAGTCTTTCGAAGACTCAATGTCCCTCTTCTAAGGAGGAGAGAGATCGCATGGATAAGATCCCTTATGCGTCTGCCATAGGGTCTATCATGTATGCCATGCTTTGTACTCGTCCTGACGTCTCGTATGCTTTAAGCATGACGAGTAGATACCAGTCGGATCCAGGTGAAAGTCACTGGATAGCAGTCAAAAATATTCTTAAATACTTACGAAGAACGAAAGAATATTTCCTGATATTTGGAGGCAATGAGGAGCTAGCTGTAAAGGGTTACAGTGATGCAAGCTTCCAAAGCAGACAAGGATGACTATAGATCACATCGAGTGCGTGTTTTGCACGAATGGTGGGTGTAGGTGGAAGAGTTCAAAGCGAGGACACAATTCGATTCTACACGAGCCAGAGTATATTCTTTGCGTCGATGCGTGAAGAAGGTCATTGGCTGCAAGTTCATCGGTGAACTTGGGGTAGTTCCTAGCATTCTACAGATCCAATAGACCTCTATTGTGACAACAATGGGGCTATTGCGAGCTAAGGAACCTCGATCACATCAGTGGACCAAACACATATCTTGCGGCGCTTCCATCTCATTCGAGAGATCATCGATAGAGGAGATGTGAGGATATGCACAGTCAAGCGAAGCTAACATCGCAGATCCATTGACCAAGGCTTTGTACGGAGGAAGCATGATGGTCACACTAGGTCACTAGGTATTAGATATCATAGTGATTGGTACTAGTGCTAGTGGGAGATTGTTAGTTATAGCCCTAAGAACCAATCATGTGATGGTTGAATAGGGAACATTTTGTATCATATTCTATAAAGGCAAAGGATTAATTATGATATTTAAGTCTTGCTTGTGCCAGCTAAATTAAATATAGTAATGCCCTAGAAAAGTAGGTTCTTATCTACAGCACATCAATTGGCAGAATTGATTATGAGAGGCTGTAGAGAACACTTTCTAAATGTTCCTAGTCAAGTATTAATATGCAAGGGCAATATTAATACATAAAGACTAGCATGTAGGTCAATTGATGACTTGATCTCACAAGTCATGGATATATGATATCAAGTTGACACATGGGTATATATTAGAGAATATATCTTGAATGACCCATGAGAAAGTTTCATGGATCGTTATATGAGTGTCATAAACTTTCTCATGTGACTATTAGTATGTATAGTCCTTAGACATGAAGTCACTACTGTTCCCTACATAAGGAGTTATGTACTTTGGTATCGTCAAACGTCACCCGTAACAGGGTGGACCATAAAGGCGATTACTGGGTATATAACAAATTATGCGGAGGGATGTGAGTGATGTAGATGGGATCTATCCCTCCCATATGACGGGAGTGATATCTGTGGGCCCCTTGATTGAGTAGAACTACTGAAACGCATGGCCATGCTCGAATGAGTCAATATGAGATATTGAGCTCATTTTTTTGAGTTAGTTTACTCAGGGATCAAGAAACACATAGATTGATCGAGGATGACACGGTCTATGCCTCATTGGTCAATCTGATATCAAGGATAGAAGGACACGGTCATATATTATAGTAGTCACGGAAAGGTTAGTCGGATCTTGACTTATTTCGTAACTTGGGTAGCAATGATGTATTGCTAGATGCCGCTCATTGCTTGTGTATCTAAAAGAGTTTAGATCCACTGCCAACGTTATGAGAGCCTATAGGGTCACACACAAAGAGCATGATGATTAGAAGAATTAGAGTATTCTAGTTTGACTAGAATAATTTGGGAATAAGCTTAAGTACAAAATGGTTTTTGGACTTTAAGCTTAAATGAGAATTTTAGCTAATTGATTTAATGAGATTAATTCAATATGTTACCTTATTGATTTAATAAGATTAATTCAATATGATAACATAAGCTTAATTGAATTAATAAGATTAATTCAATATGATAACATAAGCTTAATTGAATTAATAAGATTAATTCAATATGATAACATAAGCTTAATTGAATTAATAAGATTAATTCAACATGCATGAATGCCACATAAGAATGCCACATAAGCATGCCACATAAGCATGCCACCTAAGCATCCACCTAAGCTAGATAAGGTGGAAGGAAACAAAATGGTTTTGTCTCCTTAAGTGGCCGGCCAAACAAGTGTCTCAATGCAATGGATTGCATTGAATGTGTGGAGGTGAAAGGGTTTTTCCAACCCTATAAAAGACCCCATGGAGTGGCCGGCCAAAGCAATTTTTGGTGGAGTGTGGTTGTTGGGAGCTTGAGGCTTGGAGAGAGCTTGAGAGCTTATTGTTGTGTGGCTTTTGTGAGTGTAGCAAGAAGAGTAGTCTTCTTCTTCCCTTCTCTTTTTCCCTAGCTTCCTCTCCTTTAGGGACTTCTCTAGCAAGAAGTAAAGGAGAGCTCCTCTAGTTTTCTTTTGTGAGACAAGAGCTTGCTCGTGTGGATACATATAGAGGCACGGACACTTGAACGTGCTAAAGATCCAACAAACAAAAGGGATAAGCGGGATTAACAAGGGCATGCAACAAAGGTAATCCTCTCCTATAAGATAGGCTTGGTTTAGAGAAATTTATTTTATACGAGTTTGCTTTCGCATGGATCACTTGGAAGGGATCCTAATTTTTCCGTTGCGCATATGCCATTTGGCATAAAGAATTCCCTACGATGGTATCAGAGCCACTTATAAAGATCGTATAAAATAGGTTTTCTCTATTTTATATGTGATATAGAAGTAGGATAAATTTTATTATGAGTTGATAATTGCATTAGCAATTGTCAAACATAATAAAATATCCGATGTCTTTTAAAAGTTAAAATGACATGGTGAATGGTTATGGCCTAGTCCCAAAAGGTTTGTGAATGTGTGTGTGTTGTAATTCTTAAATACGGCCTGCGTGTCGTGCCTTCCTCCTAAAATTCTTGTTGTAAAATTAGTTTTAGACTCGAATGTAACTCGAGTATTTCTCCTTTTGTAATGTACAAAACAAAGATGGAGGGTCCATTGGAAGATGAGGTTACAAGGAGGAAGTCAACACACAAGACAACCAAAAGGAAGCACTTAGGAGAAGATGCTATCCCTAGGTTGACCAATCAATCTTTTCATTGGCTTGAGAAGATTGTAGAATAAGGGCCATAACCATGACTCGCTTAGTTTAATATGTATGTGATGCATGTTAGTTTAGCTTGTATGTGATGCATGATTAGTTTAGCTTATATGTGATGTATGCTAATATGTATATGATACATGTTTATTTCTTAATAAGTCAAAAACGATATGCCTGCAAAGCTTGGTACTCACTACTTCCTCGATCATTTGTTATTGGGTTTGCCAAAGCAAAGCAATGCATTTTATCTTGGAAGAGTGCGAGTGGACAATCGTGATGTCCCGCTATCAAACTTGGTTAAGACTTAATTAAGTTTTTCTTAAATTGGTTAAGAAATTAGAGGCATATATTAACTTTGAACATAAGTTTTAAATCAGTTTTGTGTGATTTCCGAACATCAGCTTTGTCTTAGAAGTGGTCGCTGTCTGATATCCAAGAAGGCCTCAGGCTCTCGCCACGTACCGAAGTTGGTTTAGGAATAAACACTAAACTAATCTAAAACTTAACCAAAGCTATTAAAGAGTTACATCAGATGTAATTGGCAAAAGATTGCCTACCTAATTATACTACGTCTTGGGCGATTAGCCAAAGCTAACTCAAGACGAATTATGATGTGGATCTTTATCCCATATAAATTTATAGCTAAATAGTAGCTATGAGAATTTAGTGGGAGCCTCATTTAATTAAAGGCCTAATTAAATGATTTAGGTATGATACTTAACTTTGCATTTTAATGTTGTAGATCACCATGACATCTAACACGACACACCCTCAACTTGCGATCCGTCCCTGAGAAGGACAAGCTTAATGGAGCGAACTTTCTTGATCGGTATAGGAACTTGAGGATTATCCTCAAGCAAGAACGCAAACCGTATGCCCTAGAGCAATACCTCAAAACACCCGCCCATGCCACTGTGGTCAAAAGGATGCTTATAAGAAGCATCAAGATGACGATTAGATGTGTCATGCCTTATGCTTGCAACCATGAACTCGAGCTCGTATAACATGAGAACATGGATGCCTATGATATGGTTGAGCATTTGAAACAACTATATCAAGGACAAGCTAGGCACGAGCGTTTTGAAGTGTCTAAGGCTCTTTTTGCATGCAAGATGCAAGAAGGAACACCAGAGGAACTCACGTACTCAAAATGATTGGGTACGCTTGAGAACCTCGAAAGACTAGGTTTTCCATCGAGCCAAGAATTGGCAACCGATGTTATCCTACAATCGCTGTCGAAAGCATATAATCAATTCGCATGAATTATAACATGAATGAAATTGATAAACCTTTGCTTCGAGATTCTCAAAGATGTTAAGAATCACAACCAATCTCAAAAAGAAAGTTAGTAACGCATTAATGGTCAAAAGGGCAAAGGTAAGAAAGGCAAGGGTAAGACCAAGCCAAAGGCAAGGCCAATTCATCCACTTCAAAGGGTAAAGGTAAAGTACCTAAGGAAGGGGATCGCTTCCATTGCGTGAGATCGACACCGAAGCGAACCGCAAAGTCTACCTTGAGGAAGTAAAGAATAAAAGAAGTGGGACTTCGCCGGTATACACGTTATAGAAGTTAATCTATCTATTTCTTCTACATGGGTATTAGATACCGGATGTGCATCTCACATTTGTACTAATGTGCAGGGACTGAGAAATAGTAGACAAATGACAAAAGGCGAAGTGGACCTACGAGTAGGCAATGGCGCAAAAGTTGCTGCTGTAGCTGTAGGAACATATTCTTTGTCTTTTGCCCACTGGGCTTATCTTAGAACTAGAGGAGTGCTTATATGTACCTGCATTGACAAAGAACATAATTTCTGTATCTTGTTTAGACAAGAAAAACTTTTCTTTTATAATAAAGGACAAATGTTGTTCCATTTATTTTAATGAAATGTTCTATTGTAATGCACCACTTATGAATGGTCTCTATGTTCTAGATTTAGAAAACCCAATTTATAACGTAAATACCAAACGGTTCAAATCGAATGATTTGAACCAAACATATCTCTGGCACTGTCGCCTAGGTCACATAAATGAAAAACGCATATCCCAACTCCATAAAGATGGATTATTGGACTCATTTGATTTTGAATCATATGAGGTATGCGAATCTTGCCAAAGCTATTAAAGAGTTACATCAGATGTAATTGGCAAAAGATTGCCTACCTAATTATACTACGTCTTGGGCGATTAGCCAAAGCTAACTCAAGACGAATTATGATGTGGATCTTTATCCCATATAAATTTATTGCTAAATAGTAGCTATGAGAATTTAGTGGGAGCCTCATTTAATTAAAGGCCTAATTAAATGATTTAGGTATGATACTTAACTTTGCATTTTAATGTTGTAGATCACCATGACATCTAACACGACACACCCCCTCAACTTGCGATCTGTCCTTGAGAAGGACAAGCTTAATGGAGCGAACTTTCTTGACTGGTATAGGAACTTGAGGATTATCCTCAAGCAAGAACGCAAACTGTATGTCCTAGAGCAGTCTACCCCTGAAACACCTGCCCATGCGGCCACTCGTGCTGAAAAGGATGCTTATAAGAAGCATCAAGATGACGCATTAGATGTGTCATGCCTTATGCTTGCAACCATGAACTCTGAGCTTCAGAAGCAACATGAGAACATGGATGCCTATGATATGGTTGAATCGCCCCAATTCGCGTGTACGGTGGAAGTCGTTCATTCGTCGTGTGCTTGGCTACAATATTCGTTAATACGCAGTGGAATAATAATAATGAAAACAAATACACAAGCACACACACAATACACAATGATATACGTGGTTTGGAACCTTAGGGTTTCTACTCTACAAGTGAGCTCAACGAGCTCGTGTTATGTGCACGTCACTAACAACAACTCCTTCTTGACAACACGTCGAAGGTGGAGAAACCTCGTACAAGCAATTACACTAAGTAATACAAACAAATACAAATACAAGAAGAAATACAAGTAAAGAACACTTTATAAAACTTCTCTTTGAACACTTTCTTGTTGCTTGCTTTGAATTGCTCTTGAAGGTCTGGAATGCAACAACAATTTCCCTCCAAAATCGCCCCAAAATCTCTTACAAAATCCTCCATCTCGAGCTCCTTAAATAACTTGCGTCGAGCTAATTTCGCGCCTAGCAGTCGACTGCCATAAGGCCCCAGTTGACTGGCAACAGGGCCGTTGTCTCACAATGACTCGATCCACACTGGACAAGTTCCAATGGATCCTTCATCAGTCGATTAATGGCCTAGTAGCCGACTGCCCAGTCGGCTACGAAGCATTCTATGCCCGTGACACTTCCATCAGTCGACTGTCATCCCTTGGCAGTCGACTACTGTCGACGTCAGTCGATTGCCATCCCTCGACAATCGACTGCCAGGCCATAAAACATAGCCGAATACTAGTCGAACACCGGTCGAGTCCAATCGACCTAGAGCAGCCGACTGGTACCTATACCAGTCGACTGATGTTGAGTAAAACCTCAAAAACCAAGTTATTTGAGCATCTGACCGTCGGGTAAACCCTCAAACACCACGTTTGAGCATCTGACACTAAGTCTTAGCCACTTGACCAAGTCCACCTCATCCTCTCATGGAGTTCCCCATCGAAGCTCTCTTCCCTCGACCTACGTCCCTCGGATGCACCAAGTGCATGACTTTGCAATGCCATCCTTCGCGTCTTTTGCCCTCGAAGTCTGCTTCCCTTGGGCCTCACTCCATTCGCTCCCCGTCCGACGGTCCCTCGGATGCACCAAACACACGGCTTCGCAATTCCATCCTTCACCGACTCAAGGACCCTGAGCCTAGTGAACTTGCCAAGTCCTCAAGACTTTCCACACCAAGCCTCATGCTTGGATTTTCCATGCCAAGCCCCATGCTTGGACTTTCACCGTCAAGGCTACACACTTGGACTTACGTGGTCAACCCATGTTAGACTTTCCCAACACCAAGCCCTATGCTTGGACTTTTCACCACCAAGGCTACACACTTGGATTTACGTGGCCAACCCATGTTGGACTTCCCATGACAATCCCATGTCATACGTTTTGTCTAACATCAAAATATAGTTCGAGTCAAACTCGAGTCCTAGGCCGATTGCACCAACAAGAAGGGGAGAGGATAGGGGATTTTCCCCTGGCCCGTTTCTTTGAGAGTTTCTTGGCAGCAATCTTCTCTCTGCTAACCAGGGCCTTCTGCATTAGGTCATCTGCAATACAAGACATCCGGAATAATAGTTAGTAGCAGTATAAGTTAGTACGTGGTGTATACTGAGGGTAAGCAGTGTCCTACCTATGACGATCGGATCATCCAAGAGAAAGGGGGATAGCTCATAGTAGCTCAGGAGATGAATGTCTAGTAGGTGGTTCGAGTTATAGTGGTGTTCCTTCAACACCTTGTAGACCTCCGTAAAAGGGCATTGGAGTCTATAGTCTTGAAAAGAGGGCAAGTTCGAAAGGGTCATCTTCCAAGTTCCAGAATAATGAAAGGGAGTAGGAAGCTGGGTGAAGAAGTATGAGTCCCTCCAACCTTTGTGGGAAGAGGGTACGTTGACAAGAAATTGACATTTAGGGCGGCTAGCAAAATAAAAGGTGCCCTCTTTGGAGGATGTCAATTGGAAAAGACAGTGAAATAGTAACGGGGACAAGGTGAGCCCTAAGTGTTTAAAAACTATTACAACATCTGTTAATATCTGGAAGACATTGGAGGCTAATTGGTTAACAGGTAATTGGTAGAAGTCTAATAGCTCAAAGTAGATAGGGGGCACAGGTAGGCGAAGGCCATTTGTTAACTGCTCGGAGAAGAAGTAGTGATAGCCGAGGGGAGGACAATGTGGCTGGAAGGAGTCAGAAACAAAATGACAGTTTATAGTAGGAGTTATAAACAAGTCTTTAGCATCGAAAAAGTAGTGGTGACTATGTATACGCGTGATGACATCTTCATACCAAGGGATCGGTCTAGGATTTTTTAGAGCCATAGTAAGGGAAGCAAAGAGAGCACTTACTTGTGGTCGAAGAGAGATGTTCGTTTGAGAAAGGGAACCCCTAAGGACTAGGAGTTTGGTCGTAGGATGGTCGCTGGTGGAAATCGTCGAAAGGGAGAGGAAGAGCCGAAGCTAGAGAAGTCGAAGTCGCCGCGTGAAGATTAGTTTACCAAGGGTTTTCGGCTTTTAAACTTCCCTCTGAAAGGGGGGAGCAGGGCCCACTAGTCCAATAAGATGTTTAATGTGTGAAAGGTAAGCTAAGAAGAGGAAAATCTGGGCTCGATGAGGAAAATATGATCGATAAGGAGGATGACGAAGCGGAGTTTTTCACTTAGAAAGTCAAACTCAAAGCTTTGTTTGACTATTTCGGGGGGAGGGGGTGGCTAATGATACTACTATAACATGATCTAGGAGTTGTATGAAGGGATCAAGACCACTAGGATGAAGTATGAGGAAAGGGATGTAGTGTGTGACATATAACGTGGTTCGGCTAGGCCTGACTAGGGAAAATAAAACAAGTTGATAAGGTGGCAACATGGGGTAGGACGGAGAATTTTGATGGCCAGAAAGAAACCGGATAGGCGACCCGGGAAGTGAGTCGGGAAACAACTCGAGGAATTATGGAAAGAATGAGTGAGCCTTATGGCTAGAGCGGGGCCAAATATCAACTCGACGGTCCAAGTTGAGTCATATACACCTCAATTTAAGTAAACCAGAAGGGTACAGGGGAGTGTGCAGGGGAAGCAAGCCAAGGGTCATCCGAAAAATAGGGTCGAGTTTGTTGGTGCAATCGGCTCAGGTCACGATTGACCAGACTCGAGTTTAACTCAAATAGTATTTTGATGTTAGACAAAACGTATGACATGGTATTGTCATTGGGAAAGTCCAACATGGGTTGACAACGTAAGTCCAAGTGTGTAGCCTTGGCGGTGAAAGTCCAAGCATGGGGCTTGGCATTTGAAAGTCCAAGTATGTAACTTTGGCATGAAAAATGCATGCATGAGGCTTGGTGTGGGAAGTCTTGAGGACTTGGCAAGGTCACTAGTCTCGTAGGCTCGGGGTCCTTGAGTCGGTGAAGGATGGCATTGCGAAGTCGTGCGCTTGGTGCATCTGAGGGACCGCCGGATAGGGAGTGAATGGAGTGAGGCCCAAGGAAAGCAGACTTCGAGGGAAAGAGACGCGAAGGATGGCATTGCGAAGTCGTACGCTTGGTGCATCTGAGGGACATAGGCTGAGGGAAGAGAACTTTGGTGGGGAACTCCATGAGAGATGAGGTGGACTTGGCCAAGTGGCTAAGACTGAGTGTCAGATGCTCAAACATGGTGTTTGAGGTTTTACCCGATGGTCGGATGCTCAAATAACTTGGTATTTGAGGTTTTACCCGACATTAGTCGACTGGTATAGGTACCAGTCGACTGCTCCAAGTCGAATGAGTTCGACTGATCTATTTATGGTCGAACAGTCGACTGCTAAGGGTTGACAGTCGGCTGCCGAAGGATGGCAGTCGACTGATCAGGGTGAATTCGGGCACAGAAGGTTTTCCAGTCGTGTGATCATGTCGAGCACTCGACTGATGGATTCATCAGTCGACTGATGGGCATGATTAGTCGACTGATGGTGGATCCGTTAGAACTTTTCTAGCGTGGATTAAGTCGTTGTGAGACAACGGCTAAAGGAGCAGTCGACTGGTGGTCACGAGCAGTCGACTGATCGACGCGGAATTAGCTCGAGACAAGCATAAAAGGAGGAGCTTGGGGAGGATTTCAATAGCAATTTTTGGAGAGATTTTGGAGGGGAATTGCTACTGCATTCCAGACCTTCAAGAGCCAAACCAAGCAAGCAACAAGCAAAAGTGATCAAAGTCATTTGTGTAAAGTTTTCTTTCGTGTTGTCTTTGTATTTGCTTGGACTTTTGTATTATCTTGTAATTGCTTGTACGAGGTTTCTCCACCTCTAACTTGTTGTTGAGGAGTTTTGTTAGTGTCGTGTGCATAACACAAGCTCGTTGAGCTCATCCCATGGAGTAGGAACTCTAAAGTTCCAAACCACATATATCGTATTGTATTTGTGTTGGGTTTCCGGCACGCGGCGTGTGTGTGTTCGATCATGTTTCGTAAACATGAGCACAGCGGAAGCAATAAAATTAATAAATCTATATTTATTACAACACACACATCACACGCATTCATAGTACAACAAGTGTAGACATAACCGTAAATTTAAATTTGCAATAAAAGGAAATTTAACTACGTTATACCTTTCGTATCATGTGTAGCGGGAACGGCATCAACCGGAACGATCCTCGCTAGAATCGTCTCTATCCGTATCCACGCCGAGTATCCTCGGGATGACTTCGCTAAGTCACGAGCTTCATCTTCGTATGGGTTACTAGCCTTGTGTTGAAGACGACGTGATCGAGAGATGATCACGATCCGAATCCAAATTCGGATCCAAAACCGAGTCCTCAAAACTTGCTTCTCCGGAGAGGTATTCATCAACCGTTTGACGAATCCTTCGTCCTCCACCTCAGAGGATTACCGAAGATCGAATCCCCGGTAATTTAGGCGCTGTCAGAGCCCTAACCGTCATCCAAACGACGCTCCGACGAGAGAAGAACAAGCTATCCAGAAAAACTGGACAACTTTGGTGGAGGAGTAGGCGCCGGCCAACCAAGGGAAGCCAAGTGCTCACCTTATCGCCGAAGCCTAGGAAAATCACCGGAGGGTCGCCGGAGGATGACCGGCTGAATCTTGGATGCCAGCAAGGAGTTGGACGGTGGCACAAGGGGCTGGGCGGCAATCCTAGGGTTGGCGTCGAAAATCCAAGGAGAGGATGGAGAGGTGGGCGGCAACCACAAGCTAGGGTTTTTTAGATTAGGGCTTAATTATCCCTTAAGCCCTCTTTTATAGAGAACTAATTCTCTTAACGGTTATTGGAATATAACCATTAGGCCCATTAACCCACTCCATTAAGATAAGTTAAAATAAACCAAACCATGATGGTTTATTTTAAGTTAAAACGAACCGAACCAACTTTTGGTTAATTCGTTTAAAATAAACCAAACCCTTTGGTTTATTCTCCTCCATTGGATTAGAACCAAACCATTTTGGTTCATCCATTATGTCTTCATAAGACACGGCCCATCCACGCTTCCATTGCGACTGAAACGATTTCATGCTCGCTTCATGTTTGGTCCAACCAAACCAAGTTTCTCTCGGTCTGAGAATCCCATTCTCAAGCTTGTTTTAAATCCTTTGGATTACGCTCGTTGTGCGTGTGACCAAATAGGTTCTCGGTTTATGTTGGCCATCTATAATTAACCATTAATTATAGAACGATCATGAGTGACACCTAGTAGTACATCATGATCCCCAATTAACCGAAAAGATCAACGGTTGATCCAAAACTACTGAAACCCTTCAGCAGCTCGAATGATTCGTGCCCAATTCCCTTCACTCATCTTATACCCACTTGGTTCAGGACATGGTCTATAGTGTCAGTCCCCACTAGGCTGACTACGTCACACCTAGCCCAAGTATCATTTCCTCGTCCTACGGATTCTAGTTACTGCACATGTATCGAAGAGTACCTTTCTCTAAACATGTAATGCTTTGGCCAAAGACTTTAGTAACAATCCGACGAGAGGCCATGGGTATACATCTCCTCGCAAGGAGTGGTGAATCCTTTATAGGCTATTCAAACACCTTCGATCACTTCGACTTATACCCAATCATCCCGGGTCCACATCTCCTTAGAGATGCTTGCTTAAGATGTCAAAGCATAAGTCTCCATGATCAAGATGACTTGAATACCGCAAGTCAAAGGAACATCGCACTTAATCTACAGTAAGAACTTCATTGACATATCTATATATATGTAGAGAACCATATGAAGTCTTACGGATGGTCACTCCAATGAACTAGTTACCATAACTAGCATCCACGATCAACTCCGGACATCACAATGTCTCCAGCCAGTGAAAATCAGCTGCTTGGATACACCAAGGAGTATACCTCGTGCTAGTCTCGACAGAATTGATGGTGTCCAAATCCATCAATTCATCGACTAGGGATAATTCCGATACATCACAATTACACATGTAGAGATACTCACTAGTTGTGATCCAATCACAAATTCTCTCATGCTGTGAATCGCATCGTGGACATTCAGTAAATGAGTTTAAGATCCAATCAAATACATGAAACATGTATACTCAAATAGTGAATCTTCATTTATCATATAAATGATTCATACATAAGGCGATTGCCTTAGGACATCTCTCATATATTACTAACAGACTCCCACTTGGCCTAATGCCAATCGCTACGGTATCCAATACCATAAGCACTAACATGACCCTCAAACTTACTTTGAGGTAATGCTTTAGTCAAAGGATCCGCTAAGTTCCTTTCAGTGGGAATTTTCTCGATTTGTATTTCGTTCCTACTGATGATCTCTCTGATAAGATGATAGCGACGAAGCACATGTTTGGATCGTTGATGAGACCTTGGCTCTTTCACCTGTGCAATTGCTCCATTGTTGTCGCAGTAGATCGGTATTGCTTCAACAATGGCCGAAATCACACCAAGTTCATAAACGAACTTCTTGATCCAAACCGCTTCCTTTGCTGCTTCCGAAGCTATAATGTATTCTGCCTCAGTGGTAGAATCCGCTACAGTGTCTTGTTTGGAACTTTTCCAACTCACTGCGCCCCCATTCAAGGTGAACACATATCCAGAATGAGATCTGGAATCATCCTTGTCTGTCTGGAAGCTGGCATCCGTATACCCGCGTATCACCATGTCCCCTTCTCCATATATTAGGAACACATCCTTAGTTCTTCTTAAGTACTTAAGGATTGTCTTAACAGCCACCCAATGATCCATTCCTGGATCAGACTGGTATCTGCTCGTGACACTCAGAGCATACGATACATCGGACCTCGTACATAACATAGCATACATGATAGATCCTATTGTGGATGCATAGGGAATCTTACTCATGCAAATCCTCTCGTCTTCTGTGCGCGGACACATAGACTTCGAAAGGTGTACCCCATGCTTGATGGGTAGGAAACCTTTCTTGGATTGCGACATGCTAAACCTCTTTAGCACTTGGTCTATATATGTAGACTGTGAAAGACCAAGCAACCGTTTCGATCTATCTCTATAGATCTTAATCCCAAGGATGTAGGTTGGTTCTCCCAGGTCTTTCATGGAGAATGTCTTGGATAACCAAACCTTAACTGACTGTAAGATTGAAACATCGTTTCCTATAAGTAATATATCATCGACATACAATACTAGGAACACGACTGCACTCCCACTAACCTTCTTATACACACAAGGTTCGTCTGGATTTTGTGAGAAATCAAACTTTTTGATTGTCTCATCAAAACGGATATTCCAGGTCCTGGATGCTTGCTTCAATCCATAAATGGACCGTCGCAATTTGCATACCTTGGTTTTATCAACCGATGTGAAACCCTCAGGTTGTATCATATACACGTCCTCAAGCAGGTTTCCATTAAGGAAAGTTGTTTTCACATCCATCTGCCATATCTCATAATCATAATGAGCTGCTATGGCTAGGAGCATCTGAATGTATTTAAGCATAGCTACAGGCGAATAGGTTTCGTCATAATCAACGCCTTGTTTTTGACGATATCCTTTCGCCACCAATCTAGCCTTATAGGTAATCACATTACCATCCATGTCGGTTTTCTTCTTGAAAACCCACTTGTACCCTATAGGCTTTATGCCTTCAGGTGGGTCAACCAAGTTCCAAACTTGGTTTTCATACATGGAATCCATTTTCGACTTCATGGCACCAAGCCACTTATCTCTTTCTGAACTTGTCAGCACTTCTTCATAACTGGTAGGCTCCTCATCATCAATAAGTAACACGTCGTTCGATTCACTTACGAGAAATCCATATCTCTCAGGAATATTGCGTGTTCTACCAGATCTACGAAGATGTAGTGTTACAATAGGTCCAGCCGATTGCTCATCACTATGGGTTGTCGGCTGTTGTGCTTCACCAGGTATCTCATCAATGTCTATTTGAGTCTCTCGAGACTCCTCAAGCTCGATGACACTCCCACTGTTTTTTTGCAAAAGAAACTCTTTCTCTAGAAACACAGCATGCCTTGAAACAAACACCTTTTATTCCACAGGATGATAGAATTGGTAACCCCTTGTTTCCTTAGGGTATCCAATAAATAGACATTTATCAGACTTAGCATCCAATTTGTCTGATACTGTCCGCTTCACATAAGCATGACAACCCCATATCTTCAAGTAAGATACATGAGGTTTCTTACTATTCCATATCTCATATGGAGTAGTTGAGACTACCTTGGTAGGCATTCTATTTAACAAATAAACAGCTGTCTGAAGTGTATAACCCCAAAAGGACTTGGGAAGAGTCGCATGATTCATCATTGACCTGACCATGTCCAACAAGGTCCGGTTACGCCTCTCAGATACACCATTATGCTGTGGTGTATAGGGCGGAGTCCATTGAGACAATATACCATTGTCTCTTAGGTAATCAAGAAACTCCTGACTCAAGTATTCACCACCTCGATCCGATCGAAGTATTTTAATACTCTTGTCATATTGTTTCTCTACTTCATTTCTGAATTCTTTGAACCTTTCAAAGGCTTCAGACTTGTGTTTCATCAAGAACACATACCCAAACCGTGAGTGATCATCGGTGAAGGTAATGAAGTAGCTATAGCCTCCTAAAGCTTGAGTTGACATAGGTCTACATACATCAGTATGTATTATACCTAGTAACTCTCCCACTCGTTCACCTTTTTCAGTAAAAGGTAACTTGGTCATCTTGCCTTTTAAGCATGATTCGCATGTATCGTATGAATCCAATTCAAACGATTCCAGAATTCCACATCGGTGTAATTCAGACATGCATTTCTTGCTTACATGGCCAAGACGACAATGCCACATGTAGGAGTTTAATTGATCATCCTTTCGAGCATGCTTGTTGCTCGCTTCGATATTGAAAACATCACTGGATACGTCCAACGTATAAACACCATTGCTTAAAGTTCCAGTCCCATAAAGAACTCCATTCAAAGTTATGTAACAACAATTGTTACTAAAAGTCAAATGGTATCCATTTCTATTTAAACAAGAAATAGAAATGATATTCTTTATCAACGAAGGAACATAAAAGCAATTGTCCAGTTCTAAGACAAGTCCTGCAGGGAGTTTCAACAAATACGTTCCGATGGCGAGTGCAACAACCTTTGCTCCATTCCCAACACGTAAATTTGACTCTCCCTTGACGAGTCTTCTTATATTCCTTAGCCCATGTATGTCATTACATATATGTGAGCAACACCCAGTATCCAATACCCAAGTGTCTGAGGAAATAGAATGACAATCAATAACGAAGATATATGAAAAAGATGGAGCATCTTATGCCTTATTCTTCTTCACGGACTCAAGATAAATCTTGCAATTTCTTCGCCAATAGCCCTACTTGCCATAATGATGGCAAGTGCCCTTTTGAGCTAGTTTTGCCTTTTTAGCCTTTTTCTTCTTCCCCTTCTGTTGTTCCTTTGACTCCCTCTTAGAACCTTTCTTCGAGGAATCCACTAACAACACCGTCCCCTGCTCATGCTTCTCATAAGGCTCCACAGTCTTCAGCATGTTGAGCAGTACCACAGATGAACCTTCTTGCATCTCAGAGGTGAAGAGGAGCTTGGAGACTTCGAACCTTTCGAATCTCACTTGTGTTGGGATGTATACTGAAAGCCTATCTCTTTTGTATGAACATCTTTATTTTGAAATAAGAATCACATGATCATTGTTTGCACGTTATATTTATATGTGTGCATATTGTCTAATACTTTACATTGTAGATAACATGGTGCTTGGGTGTGGCACAGAAGATCATGTTATCAGTCCCTTGTAGAGTATAAGTAGAGGCTCACAACCAAGATGGTTCTGGACAAACCATTGGCATGGTTGTAGTGTAGCTTGGTATTGTTTTATCTTGAACATAGAGTTACACTAGTACACCTCGGTGTATTGAGCAGGACCGACATAGAGGTGATTCAATTTATTGCTGACTACATAATTGAATCGGACCTCGGATATTATGTTGTACATGCTCTTAATCCCGATATAATAACGGGCACATGTACTTAATATTTATTTCTTTGATTTACCAGAGGGTGAGATTTCTATGGATTAAATCAATATGCCCGGTAAGTTGGGAAATGATATTATTTACATGGTGTGTCGTTGATTATAGGAGGAAACCGTGTCCTATGTATTAGGTTGATGATGTCCCCTTGAGGAGCTCATAAGGTTCATCATGTAAACCCTGCAGGTTGACTTAGTCAACATGATGATAAGGTTGAGTGGTACTACTCGAGGAGTTAGACGTTAATTGATTGATGGTCAATAAATCAATCAATTGACGGACATTCGATATCTTAAACACGGGGAGATGAATGTACAAATAATATATGGAGCCCATATTAATTTATGGGGGTTGGTGAGGTAGTTCGATGATGATCCTCTAGTGGAATGGAACATCATTGATGGATCAAGTTTGTGTGGTTCCGATCCATCGGGTGGCCAAGACCCAACTCCTCCTCATGGTCCCTATCGTAGCCTAATATAAACCTCATGAAGTCTAGATCAAATGATGGAAAACAAAACTCTAGAACCGACGGTTGAGATTAAATCTCTAGATCCGACGGTTGGGATTAAATCCCTAGAACCGATGGTTGAGATTAAATCTCTATATCTGAAGGTTGGGATTAAATCCCTAGAACCGAAGGTGGAGATTGAATCTCTAGAACCGACGGTGGAGATTAAATATCTAGAACCGACGGATGAGATCAAATCTCAAGATCCGACGGTTGAGATTAAAACCATAGATCCAATGGAGGAGATTAAACCTAGGCCTAAACCTAACTCTATATATATGGGCTTAGGCTTGGGCGGCAATGGATAATGGAAAACCTAATGGAGACTAGGTGGCTTGGGCGGCAAGAAAGAGGAGGCGGCTAGGGTTTTGGTTTGGTTCAAGACCTTGGGCGGCAACCTATGGAGGAGCTTGTCTTCTTCCTTGGAAGTGGCTAGCTCCTAGATCTCTCCTCTCCACCATGCTTGGGCGGCAAGAAACCCAATGGAGGAAACCCTAATTAGATTAGGGTTTGGCTCTTTGGATTGGGCGGCTAGGTTTGGAAGCAATGGTTGGGCGGCAACTATAGGGGAAGGGCTCTTCTTCTTCCTAAGAGGGTTGGTCAGCCACTATCTTCTCTTCCTCTACCTTGGGAGGCAAGAAAT
The DNA here is from genome assembly GCA_025175895.1 of Wurfbainia villosa. NCBI lineage: Eukaryota > Viridiplantae > Streptophyta > Magnoliopsida > Zingiberales > Zingiberaceae > Wurfbainia > Wurfbainia villosa. The sequence continues at coordinate 25,696,554 of CM045992.1, read as the reverse complement.
CCAAAGGAAGCTTGGTTGGGCAGCTAGGGTTTGGAAAGTAAGGTGGGTGGCAACTATAGGGGAAGTGTTCTTCTTCTTCCTAGGGTGTTGGCCGGTTCCTATCCTTTTTCCTATACCTTTGGCGGTGCCCAACCTATTCCTCTTTTCCTCTTCTTTTCCTCTTGGCCGGCGGCACTAGGAGCTAGGGTTTGTCCCTAGTTCGGTTCCTTGGTTGTTTCCATTATATTCTCTCTATTCTTGGAGCCGGCGGTATCAATCCTTTGTGGATTGGTGGTTGGCTCAAGCAAGAAGGGAAAGAGAGTTCTTCTTTATTTGGATTGAAGATGATCTAAGAAGCTTCAACTTGTGGAAGATCTTCGCCCACACGAAGTCTACAAGGAGGTTAGGACATACGATAGAAGATCAAGAGGTATAAAAGTTTTATAACTTTTATTTATGATCTTTGCATGTTTCTATTCTTATTTGATATGCTAGCTTATGTTCTTTATGTTAGTGTATGTTGATTATACTAGTTTACATTTGCATGTATTTGTATAATCATGGACCCCGATAAGAAACACAAAAACCGGCGATCCGTCCGTCGTCTCTTCCGCGGCTAACCGACTAGAAGAGTTGGTTGCTTGAACAACTAGTTTGTTCAAGCGATCGTTCGAGTCGTTAGCACGACGACGAATTGGTTGTGCTTAGGAAACTCATCCCATCCGGATTAGTTCTCATTAGTGAAAATTTTAATCCGGGGACATGGGAGCCAATGAGCCTCCGAGGACTAGCACATTGCCAACAAATGGCATCAGAGCCACGGTTTCCGGTTTTGTGTGTTTTGGATTCGGTTACTTTCATGCACATATCATATATTTTGTATGTCGGATAATAGTAGGATGTGCGTAGGCTAACTTTTTTGTTGCAGGCATAAGATCCGACTATTATGGCTATATGTGTGTATGTGATTGTTTGTGTATGATTGTATATTATTTGAATCCTCGGGGTTGACGAGGCTAGATTAGTATTTAATTTTTGTAATTAAATACGGCATTGTTTAGCCACTCTTTATTTTATTTTACTTTCGATCTAGATTTCATGTACACTCCCTCGTGGAGTATAGGATCGATGGATGTAAAATAAAATAGGTTTTATTCTCGGCTCGGATCTCTGGATGGCTCGTACATGACGTAGGAGGAGCGGACGAGGTGGCGACACGACGGGACGCATATTGGAGAACAATGCCATAATAGTTGGAAAAATTCTGATTTTTCCATATTTATTGTTGATTTGTTTTATATGCATGTTGTGTGTGCTTGAAAATTCCTCATTTTCAATTTACTAAGTGGGAGAGGGATATTTTAATTAATTTCCGCGGCCTCCATTACAATTTGACATGTGATGCAACAAACTTGCACGTCGGCTCTGAGTGCCTTCCTCCCCATCGGATGAGTTTGTTTGCGGATCACTAGGTCAAATAATGGTTATAGGAAATTATTTAGGAGCGTGTGTACTTCCCCATCGGTAAGGCACATAATCCGAAATAATTCCCTTAGTATCGTGTAATGGTGCACACTTAGATGCAAATAAAAAGTATCCTCCCTATCGGAGTCACTGCTTTTATTTGTAGGGCCAAAGAGGAACCAACTATTAATTTTATTTGTCAAAAAGTAAGGTTGACAAGATAATAAAATTAATGGGTAAAACCTCCTCTTACAAATGTAGAATTCGTATACGTCCACACTATCGTGGCATGCGATATTCTCGGTGTTTTGAGGTGTTGGTTGATTTCGGAATTTTATTGTTTTGAGGAATCAATAATATTTGAAATCTAAAGTTTTGATCATTGTGATTCTTAGGATTTTCAAAAATGACTTTCAGTCCACTTATTATGATACTAAAGGAAATAAACTTACTGTACCCAAATAATGTTGATTGGAAAAGAATCTAGATATTGTCTTATTTGCTAAGAAGTACAAGTATACACTCTTCAAAGAGTGTCCTCAAGCCATGGTTGCTCAAAAAGGTTTCTACTTCTAAGCCGAAAGGCTAGAAGAAGGAGAAACAAGGTGGAGCAAAGGTGGTGGGAGGATCTCAGGGAGGAGTGAAGAAGCCGAAAGGCAAGTACTTCACTTACTAGCAGATTGGACATAAGAAGAAGGATTATCCCAATCTGAAGCAAGAACAAATGTATATCCTTTGGTCTAGTCGTTGTAACATGGTTAGCGGTGTTTTCTACCGGCACCTGGTGTGTAGATACGAGAGCCGCTAATCATGTCTGCAACACTTTGCAGGGGTTCCAGGAAACCTGACGACTAGCCAAAGGGGATATTACCATTTACTTGGGCAATGCCATGAAGGTGGCGGCTATTGCAGTGGGAGAAGTTTTATTTATCTTTTGAGAAAAATAAAATTTTTGGTTCTTAAGAATTTTCTTTATGTACATTTATTTAGAAAGAATTTCTTTCGGTTTCTAAATTATGAATGGATAATTTATTCCTTTTAATGACAGATTTGTTATAAAAGGAATAGGGACATTATCTATTCAGGTACATAGATAGGAAATTAATAATTTGAACCACAAGCTCCCACGATGCAAATTGAAGTTAATAACTCATCTTCTAATTCCGATAAGAGAAAAGAACCTTCGAAAATGAACCATACATATCTTTTGGCATCTTAGGCTTGGTCATATTAACCTAAGCAGAATTCAATAGGTTGATAGCTGATGGACCTTTGGGTTCATTAGTGGTGGAGGATCTCCCAACCTGTGAATCTTGCTTGGAGGGTAAGATGACCAAGAGGCTTTTCAAGGCCAAGGGGTATAGATCCAAAGATGTGTTGGAATTGGTTCATTCTGATTCGTATGGTCCTATGTCTATCCAGGCAAGAGGTAGTTTTGAATATTTCGTCTTTTTCATAGACAATTATTCAAGATGACACTACGATCTGATCGTATTGATGAATACCTCTTGGGAGAGTTTAGGAATTACTTATCAGAGGTTGGGATTTAATCCCAATTGACTGCACCTGACACACCCCAGCAGAACAGTGTAGCGGAAAGAAGGAATAGGACTCTTATGGAGATGGTTAGATCGATGATGAGTTATTTTGACTTGCCAGATTGGTTCTGGGGATATGCTCTAGATACGGCGGTGTACATTCTGAATTTGGTTCCATCTAAATCAGTGCCTTCTACTCCCACAGAGTTGTGGACTGGGCGGAAGCCTAGTCTAAGACATATTCGGATATGGGGAGTCCAGCACATGTGCTGAAGGCAGATACTGGTAAGTTGGAACCTCGTATAGAAGTACGCATGTTCGTTGACTATCCCATGGGAACGAAGGGTGGTTTGTTTTATAGTCCTAGAGATCAGAGGGTGATCGTTAGTACGAATGCCAGATTTCTAGAGGAGGACTATGTGATGAACCACAAGCTCATAAGTAGGATTGTTCTTGAGAAGTTGATAGGGGAAGTCCCGATTTCAGTACCACCGGTACAAGAGGATATACCACATGTCACTGCACTGCGTGTCACACAGGATACACAGGTGATACCTCGTCGTAGTGGGAGGGTTGTGAGACAGCCTGATAGATTCATGTTCTTGGGAGAATCTTCTGATTTGGTCCCTGGCGAACATGAACCTGATCCCTGGACATATGACGAGGCAATCCAAGATATAGATGCAACATCTTTGCAAAGTGCAATGAATACTGAGATTGAATCTATGGATTCAAATCAGGTCTGGGAGCTCCTATGCATAGCAGCTCATATGAATTTATGAGGTGTAACAGATGGATGTCAAGACAGATTTCCTTAGTGGAAGTCTTGAGGAATCCATTTATATGAAGCGACCAGAGGGATTCATTGCTAAGGGCAAAGAGCATCTTGTATGTAAGCTTAATCGGTCCATTTGTGGATTGAAGCAAGCTTCAAGGTCTTGGAACATCCGCTTTGAGGAGGTAAATCCAGTCTTATGGATTTATTCGAAGTTCGGATGAGTCTTGTGTATACAAGAGATGTGACGGAAACGTAGTGGTATTTTTGTACTATACGTAGATGACATTTTGGTGGTTGGCGACAACATCGAAGTGTTATCAGACGTAAGGGTATGGTTGTCCAAACAGTTTGATATGAAGGACTTGGGAGAAGTAGGTCACAACCTTGGGATCAAGGTTGTTGTGCTTATCCCAAGCTTCATACAAAGACACAATTATGGATCGTTTTAGTATGCAAAACTCCAAGAAAGGTTTTCTACCTTTCAGGCATGGAGTTCCTTTATCTAAGGAGATGGTCCGTAGATCATCTGAGGAGATAGAGGAGATGAAGGCGGTTCCTTATGCTTCGGCAGTAGGAAGCCTCATGTATGCGATGCTCTGTACGAGACCAGATATCTGCTTTACCGTAGGCATGGTCAGCAGATATCAGAGTAATCCAGGACAGGGATATTGGACTGCGGTAAAGCATATATTGTAGTGGCTGAGAAGGACTAGGGATTATATGCTAGTTTACCGGGCAGACCAATTACTCCCTGTGGGTTACATAGATTCTGATTTCCAATCTGATAGGGATAACAGTAAGTCTACCTCAGGTTTTGTGTTTACTTTTGGAGGTGGAGCCATAGTATGGAAGAGTGTCAAGCAGAAATGCGTGGTGGACTCTACCATGGAAGCTGACTGTATGGCAGCCTCTTAGGCGGCCAAAGAAGCTGGGTGGCTCAGGAACTTCCTGATGGACTTGGATGTGATTCCTGGTTTGCCCAGAACTATCACAATTTATTGTGATAATAATGGTGCAGTTGCAAACTCGAAGGAACCACGAGCCCATAAGGCTAGTAAACACATAGAGTGCAAGTACCACCTGATACGAGAAATCGTGAAGGAGGTAGAAGTTGCTGTCGCCAAGATTGCATCAGATGATGACCTGGTAGACCCTTTCACTAAGGCCCTTCTAGCGAGAGCTTTGATAGGCATGTGGAGGGAAGGGGAATCAGATGTATGGCGAAAGAAGAGGACATAGTCTTTTAGTATAAGTGGGAGATTGTTGGGATGTATCGAAGCCTAGCTCTTTTGTATGAACATCTTTATTTTGAAATAAGAATCACATGATCATTGTTTGCACGTTATATTTATATGTGTGCATATTGTCTAATACTTTACATTGTAGATAACATGGTGCTTGGGTGTGGCACAGAAGATCATGTTATCAGTCCCTTGTAGAGTATAAGTAGAGGCTCACAACCAAGATGGTTCTGGACAAACCATTGGCATGGTTGTAGTGTAGCTTGGTATTGTTTTATCTTGAACATAGAGTTACACTAGTACACCTCGGTGTATTGAGCAGGACTGACATAGAGGTGATTCAATTTATTGCTGACTACATAATTGAATCGGACCTCGGATATTATGTTGTACATGCTCTTAATCCTGATATAATAATGGGCACATGTACTTAATATTTATTTCTTTGATTTACCAGAGGGTGAGATTTCTATGGATTAAATCAATATGCCCGGTAAGTTGGGAAATGATATTATTTACATGGTGTGTCGTTGATTATAGGAGGAAACCGTGTCCTATGTATTAGGTTGATGATGTCCCCTTGAGGAGCTCATAAGGTTCATCATGTAAACCCAGCAGGTTGACTTAGTCAACATGATGATAAGGTTGAGTGGTACTACTCGAGGAGTTAGACGTTAATTGATTGATGGTCAGTAAATCAATCAATTGACGGACATTCGATATCTTAAACATAGGGAGATGAATGTACAAATAATATATGGAGCCCATATTAAATTATGGGGGTTGGTGAGGTAGTTCGATGATGATCCTCTAGTGGAATGGAACATCATTGATGGATCAAGTTTGTGTGGTTCCGATCCATCGGGTGGCCAAGACCCAACTCCTCCTCATGGTCCCTATCGTAGCCTAATATAAACCTCATGAAGTCTAGATCAAATGATGGAAAACAAAACTCTAGAACCGACGGTTGAGATTAAATCTCTAGATCCGACGATTGGGATTAAATCCCTAGAACCGATGGTTGAGATTAAATCTCTATATCCGAAGGTTGGGATTAAATCCCTAGAACCGACGGTGGAGATTGAATCTCTAGAACCGACGGTGGAGATTAAATATCTAGAACCGACGGATGAGATCAAATCTCAAGATCCGACGGTTGAGATTAAAACCATAGATCCAATGGAGGAGATTAAACCTAGGCCTAAACCTAACTCTATATATATGGGCTTAGGCTTGGCCGGCAATGGCTAATGGAAAACCTAATGGAGACTAGGTGGCTTGGGCGGCAAGAAAGAGGAGGAGGCTAGGGTTTTGGTTTGGTTCAAGACCTTGGGCGGCAACCTATGGAGGAGCTTGTCTTCTTCCTTGGAGGTGGCTAGCTCCTAGATCTCTCCTCTCCACCATGCTTGGGCGGCAAGAAACCCAATGGAAGAAACCCTAATTAGATTAGGGTTTGGCTCTTTGGATTGGGCGGCTAGGTTTGGAAGCAATGGTTGGGTGGCAACTATAGGGGAAGGGCTCTTCTTCTTCCTAAGAGGGTTGGTCGGCCACTATCTTCTCTTCCTCTACCTTGAACGGCAAGAAATCCAAAGGAAGCTTGGTTGTGTTGGGTTTCCGGCACCGCGGCGTGTGTGTGTTCGATCATGTTTCGTAAACATGAGCACAGCGGAAGCAATTAAAAAATAATAAATCTATATTTATTACAACACACACAACACACGCATGCATATTACAACAAGTGTATACATAACCGTAAATTAAAATTTGCAATAAAAGAAAATTATCTATGTTATACCTTTCGTATGACATGTAGCGGGAACGGCATCAACCGGAACGATCCTCGTAAGAATCGTCTCTATCCTTATCCACGCCGAGCTCCTCGGGATGACTTCGCTAAGCCACGAGCTTCGTCTTCGTACGGGTTACTAGCCTCGTGTTGAAGACGACGTGATCGAGAGATGATCACGATCCGAATCCAAATTCGGATCCTAAAACGAGTTCTCAAACTCGCTTCTCCGGAGAGGTATTCGTCAACCAATTGACGAATCCTTCGTCCTCCACCTCAGAGGATTACCGGAGATCAAATCCCCGGTAAGTTAGCCGCTGTCGGAGCACTAACCGTCGTCCAAACGACGCTCCGACAACAAAGAAACAAGCTGTCTAGAAAAACTGGACAGCTTTTGGTGGAGGAATAGAGGCCGGCCAAGGAAAGATGGAAGCTCACCTTATCACCGAACCCAAAGGAGATCACCAGAGGGTCGCCGGAGGTTCACCGGCTGAAGCTTGGACGCCGGCAACAAGTTGGACGGCGGCACAAAAGCTGGGCGGCGGCAGCTTAGGGTTGGGCGCCGAAATCACCAAGGGTGAGGTGGGCGGCAACTCCAATTAGGGTTTTGGATGATTAGGGCTTAACAATCCCTTAAGCCCTTCTTTTATAGAGAACTAATTCTCTTAATGGTTAATGGATCATATCCATAAAGCCCGTTAACCCGCTCCATTAAGATAAGTTAAAATAAACCAAACCATGATGGTTTATTTTAAGTTAAAACGAACCGAACCAACTTTTGGTTCATTCGTTTAAAATAAACCAAACCCTTTGGTTTATTCTCATCCATTGGATTAGAACCAAACCATTTTGTTCCATCCATTATGTCTTCATAAGACACGGCCCATCCACGCTTCCATTGCGACTGAAACAATTTCATGCTCGCTTTATATTTGGTCCAACCAAACCTAGTTTCTCTCGGTCTGAGAATCCCATTCTCAAGCTCGTTTTAAATCCTTTGGATTACACTCGTTATGCGTGTGACCAAATAGGTTCTCGGTTTATGTTGGCCGTTTATAATTAACCATTAATTATAGAACGATCATGAGTGGCACCTAGTAGTACATCATGATCCCCAATTAACCGAAAAGATCAACGGTTGATCCAGAACTATTTCGGAAACCCTTCAGTAGCTCGAATGAATCGTGCCCCATTCCCTTCACTCATCTTATACCCACTTGGTTCAGGACATGGTCTATCGTTTCAGTCCCCACTAGGCTGACTACGTCACACCTAGCCCAAGTATCATTTCCTCATCCTACGGATTCTAGTTACTCCACATGTATCGAAGAGTACCTTACTCTAAACATGTAATGCTTTGGCCAAAGACTTTAGTAACAATCCGACAAGAGGCCATGGGTATACATCTCCTCGCAAGGAGTGGTGAATCCTTTATAGGCTATTCAAACACCTTCGATCACTTCGACTTATACCCAATCATCCCGGGTCTACATCTCCTTAGAGATGTTTGCTTAAGATGTCAAAGCATAAGTCTCCATGATCAAGATGACTTGAATACCGCAAGTCAAAGGAACATCGCACTTAAGCCACAGTAAGAACTTCATTGACATATCTATATATGCAGAGAACCATATGAAGTCTTACGGCTGGTCACTCCAATGAACTAGTTACCATAACTAGCATCCACGATTAACTCCGGACATCACTATGTCTCCAACCAGTGAGAATCAGCTGCTTGGATGCACCAAGGAGTATACCTCGTGCTAGTCTCGACAGAATTGATGGTGTCCAAATCCTTCAATTCATCGACTAGGGAAAATTCTGATACATCACAATTACACATGTAGAGATACTCACTAGTTGTGATCCAATCACAAATTCTCTCATGCTGTAAATCGTATCGTGGACATTCAGTAAATCAGTTTAAGGTCCAATCAAATACATAAAATATGTATACTCAAATAGTGAATCTTCATTTATCATATAAATGGTTCATACATAAGGCGATTGCCTTAGGACATCTCTCATATATTACTAACAGACTCCCACTTGGCCTAATGCCAATCGCTACGGTATCTAATACCATAAGCTCTAACATGACCCTCAAACTTACTTTGAGGTAATGCTTTAGTCAAAGGATCCGCTAAGTTCCTTTCAGTGGGAATTTTCTCGATTTATATTTCGTTCCTACTGATGATCTCTCTGATAAGATGATAGCGGCGAAGCACATGTTTGGATCATTGATGAGACCACATCAAGTTCATAGATGAACTTCTTGATCCAAATCGCTTCCTTTGCTGCTTTCAAAGTTGCAACGTATTCTGCCTTAGTGGCAAAATCTGCTATAGTGTCAAGTTTGGAACCTTTCCAACTTATTGCGCCTCCATTCTAGGTGAATACATACCCAGACTAAGACATGGAATCATCCTTGTCTGTCTGGAGTTGGCATCCGTATACCCACGTATCACCATGTACGAAGATGTGGTGTTACAATAGGTCCAGCCGATTGCTCATCACTATGAGTTGTCGGTTGTTGTTCTTCACCAGGTATCTCATTAATGTCTATTTGAGTCTCTCGAGCCTCCTCAAGCTCGATGACACTCCCACTATTTTCTTGCAAGAGAAACTCTTTCTCTAGAATCACAGCATGCCTTGAAACAAACACCTTTTGTTCCACAGGATGATAGAATTGGTAACCCCTTGTTACCTTAGGGTATCCAATAAATAGACATTTATCAGACTTAGCATCCATTTGTCTGATATAGTCCGCTTCACATAAGCAGGACAACCCCATATCTTCAAGTAAGATACATGAGGTTTCTTACTATTCCATATCTCATATGGAGTAGTTGAGACTACCTTGGTAGGCATTCTGTTTAACAAGTAAACAACTGTCTGAAGTGCATAACCCCAAAATGACTTGGGAAGAGTCGCATGATTCATCATTGACCTGACCATGTCCAACAAGGTCCGGTTACGCCTCTCAGATACACCATTATGCTATGGTGTATAGGGCGGAGTCCATTGAGACAATATGACATTGTCTCTTAGATAATCAAGAAACTCTTGACTTAAGTATTCACCACCTCGATCCGATCAAAATATTTTAATACTTTTGTCATGTTGTTTCTCTACTTCATTTTTGAATTCTTTGAACCTTTCAAAGGCTTTAGACTTGTGTTTCATCAAGAACACATACCCAAACCGTGAGTGATCATCGGTGAAGGTAATGAAGTAGCTATAGCCTCCTAAAGCTTGAGTTGACATAGGTCCACATACATCAGTATGTACTAGACCTAGTAACTCTCCCACTCGTTCACCCTTTCCAGTAAAAGGTAACTTGGTCATCTTGCCTTTTAAGCATGATTCGCATGTATCGTATGAATCCAATTCAAACGATTCCAGAATTCCACATCGGTGTAATTCGGACATGCATTTCTTGCTTACATGGCCAAGATGACGATGCCACATGTAGGAGTCTATTTGATTATCCTTTTGAGCACGCTTGTTGCTCGCTTCGATATTGCAAATGTCACTGGATACGTCCAACGTATAAACACCATTGCTTAAAGTTCCAGTCCCATAAAGAACCCCATTCAAAGTTATGTAACAACAATTGTTACTAAACGTCAAATGGAAACCATTTCTATTTAAACAAGAAATAGAAATGATGTTCTTTATCAACGAAGGAATATAAAAGCAATTGTCCAATTCTAAGACAAGTTCTGCAGGGAGTTTCAATAAATACGTTCCGATGGCGAGTGTAGCAACCTTTGCTCCATTCCCAACACGTAAATTTGACTCTCCCTTGACGAGTCTTCTTCTATTCCTTAGCCCATGTATGTCATTACATATATGTGAGCCACACCCAGTATCCAATACCCAAGTGTCTAAGGAAATAGAATGACAATCAATAAAGAAGATTTCTGAAGAAGATGGGGCATCCGATGCCTTATCCTTCTTCACGGACTCAAGATAAATCTTGCAATTTCTTCGCCAATTGCCCTCCTTGCCATAATGATGGCAAGTGCCCTTTTGAGCTGGTTCTGCCTTTTATCCTTTTTCTTCTTCCCCTTCTGTTGTTCCTTTGACTCCCTCTTAGAACCTTTCTTCGAGGAATCAACTAACAACACCGTCCCCTACTCATGCTTCTCAGAAGACTCCACAGTCTTCAGCATATTGAGCAGTACCACAGACGAACCTTCTAGCATCTCAGAGGTGAAGAGGAGCTTTGAGACTTCGAACCTTTCGAATCTCACTTGCTCATCAACCAACTCACAAAGATGAAGGACTACGATATGAGCATCCATATGCTCATGCTGTTTTCGTAGCCTAGGTTCCATCATGGCTAGCATGATGCAACTCATTTGTTCAGAATCACTCACATGTTTCTGACAGGCCAACAATTGGTCCAGAGTTGCATTGTCACTAGGATGGGCGGGAAGAGGCGTTTCGAGGACATACGCAAGCTTTTCCACCTTGAGAACAATTCTCAAGTTTCTAAGCTAGTCCAAGAAGTTCGGCCCAGTCAATTTATTTGAATCCAAAATGGAACGCAAATTCAAACACATCATGATCAATATATTAACTAAGAAATACAAAACGAACATATATGAGAAAGATGATTTTAAAATGCATCAATATACATTTATAAATCCCATTCATTTTTCGAATTTCAAAAACCCCAAAATCACTTCGGGAGATCGTAGGTCCATCTCCGATCGGTGATATCCATCATAGTTATGAACAACCTCGAGAGAGTCCAACAAGCCATTCATAACTACGACGGTAGGTATCATCTATACCGATTACATATCACGATATGCAACTATCACAATGTGCTATCAACTAATTGAATGTTCACACATACATCGGGTTGTTAACACATTAACAAGTATGCATCATATGCATAGCACCCAACTTCACCTCCCTTTACATCGACCTTGGAGAGAGTCCAACAAGCCGATGCTCCAGGTTAAAGCCAACCCATTAATCAAGACATAGTATTAATATGGTTAGAGCGCATTCAACCAATTAGCCCAGCTTGGAGAGAGTCCAACAACTAAAGCTAATGATTGACCTCTGACTCTTACCATATTAGTATCAAACTATTCCATGGTTTGAACATATTCAGGTTCGAGCCGGGCTTGGAGAGAGTCCAACAACCCAAACAAGAAACAGAACTCTGGTTCTAACCATATTAATGGAAGGTGTAGGCTTTAATATTGAGTTAGGGTTTTATGTCTCATCCTCTTTGCATGCAAATAACTATTATCTACATGGCATGACATACATGGCATACATCTATATGTCACGACACGCATGGCATAATGTTATGCATCTAATGCAATTACATGGCACACAATTATGTCATGTATATAATTTCCTTATATGTCATAACTATTTATGGAAATAAAATATGTTTAAGATTTGATTCTCCAAATCAAATCATAATTAAATTAGGAAACAAATTTACAAATCTAATCACATATTTTATTCATGGAATTATTTGATTAAGGAAAATCTATTTAGGAAACCAATTTCCTAAATCATTAAAACTACTTATGGAAATAAAATATTTTAAGATTTGATTTCCAAAATCAAATCATGATTAAATTAGGAAACAAATTTCCAGAATCTAATCAAATATTTTATTTATGGAAAATATCAATTTCCATAAATACTTCCAACTTTCCAAAAGTGGAAGATTTCCATAAATACTTCTAGACTTTCCAAAATTAAAAAATTTCCATAAATACTTCTAAATTTCCAAAATTAGAAAATTTCCAGAAATACATTATGACTATCGCAAAACCATTTTTACGATTATGTCGAAACACAATCTGGGCTCTGATACCACTGTTGGGTTTCCGGCACCGCGGCGTGTGTGTGTTCGATCATGTTTCGTAAACATGAGCACAGCGGAAGCAATTAAAAAATAATAAATCTATATTTATTACAACACACACAACACACGCATGCATATTACAAAAAGTGTAGACATAATCGTAAATTAAAATTTGTAATAAAAGAAAATTATCTACGTTATACCTTTCGTATGACGTGTAGCGGGAACGGTATCAACCGGAACGATCCTCGTAAGAATCATCTCTATCCGTATCCACGCCGAGCTCCTCGGGATGACTTTGCTAGGCCACGAGCTTCGTCTTCGTACGGGTTACTAGCCTCGTGTTGAAGATGACGTGATCGAGAGATGATCACGATCCGAATCCAAATTCGGATCCTAAAACGAGTTCTCAAAACTCGCTTCTCCGGAGAGGTATTCGTCAACCAATTGACGAATCCTTCGTCCTCCACCTCAGAGGATTACCGGAGATCAAATCCCCGGTAAGTTAGCCGCTGTCGGAGCACTAACCGTCGTCCAAACGATGCTCCGACAACAAAGAAACAAGCTGTCCAGAAAAACTGGACAGCTTTTGGTGGAGGAATAGAGGCCGGCCAAGGAAAGATGGAAGCTCACCTTATCACTGAACCCAAAGGAGATCACCGGAGGGTTGCCGGAGGTTCACCGGCTGAAGCTTGGACGCCGGCAACAAGTTGGACGGTGGCACAAAAGCTGGGCGGCGGCAGCTTAGGGTTGGGCGCCGAAATCACCAAGTGTGAGGTGGGCGGCAACTCCAATTAGGGTTTTGGATGATTAGGGCTTAACAATCCCTTAAGCCCTTCTTTTATAGAGAACTAATTCTCTTAATGGTTAATGGATCATATCCATAAAGCCCGTTAACCCGCTCCATTAAGATAAGTTAAAATAAACCAAACCATGATGGTTTATTTTAAGTTAAAAAGAACCGAACCAACTTTTGGTTCATTCGTTTAAAATAAACCAAACCCTTTGGTTTATTCTCATCCATTGGATTAGAACCAAACCATTTTGGTCCATCCATTATGTCTTCATAAGACACGGCCCATCCACGCTTCCATTGCGATCAAACAATTTCATGCTCGCTTATGTTTGGTCCAACTAAACCTAGTTTCTCTCTCCGAGAATCCCATTCTCAAGCTCGCTTTAAATCCTTTGGATTACGCTCGTTGTGCGTGTGACCAAATAGGTTCTCGGTTTATGTTGGCCGTCTATAATTAACCATTAATTATAGAACGATCATGAGTGGCACCTAGTAGTACATCATGATCCCCAATTAATCGAAAAAATCAACGGTTGATCCAGAACTATTTCTGAAACCCTTTAGTAGCTCGAATGATTTGTGCCCCATTCCCTTCACTCATCTTATACCCACTTGGTTCAGGACATGGTCTATCGTGTCAGTCCCCACTAGGCTGACTACGTCACACCTAGCCCAAGTATCATTTCCTCGTCCTACGGATTCTAGTTACTCCACATGTATCGAAGAGTACCTTACTCTAAACATGTAATGCTTTGGCCAAAAACTTTAGTAACAATCCGACGAGAGGCCATGGGTATACATCTCCTCGCAAGGAGTGGTGAATCCTTTATAGGCTATTCAAACACCTTCGATCACTTCGACTTATACCCAATCATCCCGGGTCCACATCTCCTTAGAGATGTTTGCTTAAGATGTCAAAGCATAAGTCTCCATGATCACGATGACTTGAATACCGCAAGTCAAAGGAACATCGCACTTAAGCCACAGTAAGAACTTCATTGACATATCTATATATGCAGAGAACCATATGAAGTCTTACGGCTGGTCACTCCAATGAACTAGTTACCATAACTAGCATCCACGATTAACTCCGACATCACTATGTCTCCAAGTGAGAATCACCGCTTGGATGCACCAAGGAGTATACCTGCAAGAACTAGTCTCGACAGAATTGATGGTGTCCAAATCCATCAATTCATCGACTAGGGATAATTCCGATACATCACAATTACACATGTAGAGATACTCACTAGTTATGATCCAATCACAAATTCTCTCATGCTGTGAATCGTATCGTGGACATTCAGTAAATGAGTTTAAGATCCAATCAAATACATAAAATATGTATACTCAAATAGTGAATCTTCATTTATCATATAAATGGTTCATACATAAGGCGATTGCCTTAGGACATCTCTCATATATTACTAACAGGTTGGGCGGCTAGGGTTTGGAAAGTAAGGTGGGTGGCAACTATAGGGGAAGTGTTCTTCTTCTTCCTAGGGTGTTGGCCGGTTCCTATCCTTTTTCCTATACCTTTGGCGGTGCCCAACCTATTCCTCTTTTCCTCTTCTTTTCCTCTTGGCCGGCGGCACTAGGAGCTAGGGTTTGTCCCTAGTTCGGTTCCTTGGTTGTTTCCATTATATTCTCTCTATTCTTGGAGCCGGCGGTATCAATCCTTTGTGGATTGGTGGTTGGCTCAAGCAAGAAGGGAAAGAGAGTTCTTCTTTCTTTGGATTGAAGATGATCTAAGAAGCTTCAACTTGTGGAGGATCTTCGCCCACACGAAGTCTACAAGGAGGTTAGGACATACGATAGAAGATCAAGAGGTATAAAAGTTTTATAACTTTTATTTATGATCTTTGCATGTTTCTATTCTTATTTGATATGCTAGCTTATGTTCTTTATGTTAGTGTATGTTTATTATACTAGTTTACATTTGCATGTATTTGTATAATCATGGACCCCGATAAGAAACACAAAAACCGATGATCCGTCCGTCGTCTCTTCTGCGGCTAACCGACTAGAAGAGTTGGTTGCTTGAACAACTAATTTGTTCAAGCGATCGCTCGAGTCGTTAGCACGACGACGAATTGGTTGTGCTTAGGAAACTCATCCCATCCGGATTAGTTCTCATTAGTGAAAATTTTAATCCGGGGACATGGGAGCCAATGAGCCTCCGAGGACTAGCACATTGCCAACAACTTGCTTATCAAACAACTCATAAAGATGAAGGACTACGATATGAGCATCCATATGCTCATGCTGCTTTCGTAGCTTGGGTTCCATCGCGGCTAGCATGATGCAACTCATTTGTTCAGAATCACTCACATGTTTCTGATAGGCCAACAATTGGTCCAGAGTTGCATTGTCACTAGGACGAGCGGGAAGAGGCACTTCGAGGACATTTGCAAGCTTTTCAACCTTGAGAACAATTCTCAAGTTTCTAAGCCAGTCCAAGAAGTTCGGCCCAGTCAATTTATTCGAATCCAAAATGGAACGCAAATTCAAAGACATCATGATCAATCTTAGAAATACAAAACGAGCATATATGAGAAAATGATTTTAAAATGCATCAATATACATTTATAAATCCCATTCATTTTTCGAATTTCAAAAACCCCAAAATCACTTCGGGAGATCGTAGGTCCATCTCCGAATGGGCTGATATTCATCATAGATATGAACAACCTTGGAGAGAGTCCAACAAGCCATTCATAACTATGACGGTAGGTATCAACTATACCGATTGCATATCACGTATATGCAACTATCACAATGTGCTATCAACTTATTGAATGTTCACACATACATCGGGTTGTTAACACATTAACAAGTATGCATCATATGCATAGCACCCAACTTCACCTCCCTTTACATCGACCTTGGAGAGAGTCCAACAAGCCGATGGTCCAGGTTAAAGCCAACCCATTAATCGAGAAATAGTTTTAATATGGTTAGAGCACATTCAACCAATTAGCCCAGCTTGGAGAGAGTCCAACAACCAAAGCTAACGATTGACCTCTGACTCTTACCATATTAGTATTAAACTATTCCATGGTTTGAACATGTTCGGGTTCGAGCCGGGCTTGGAGAGAGTCCAACAACCCAAACAAGAAACGGAACTCTGGTTCTAACCATATTAATGGAAGGTGTAGGCTTTAATATTGAGTAAGGGTTTTTATGTCTCATCCTCTTTGCATGCAAATAACTATTATCTACATGGCATGACATACATCTACATGTCACGACATGCATGACATTATGATATGCATCTAATGCAATTACATGGCATACAATTATGTCATGTACATAATTTCCTTATATGTCATAACTATTTATGGAAATAAAATATATTTAAGATTTGATTCTCCAAATCAAATCATGATTAAATTAGGAAACAAATTTCCAAATCCAATCACATATTTTATTTGTGAAAATAGTTGATTAAGGAAAGTCAATTTAGGAAACCAATTTCCTAAATCATCAAAGCTACTTATGGAAATAAAATATTTTAAGATTTGATTTCCCAAATCAAATCAAGATTAAATTAGGAAACAAATTTTCAAAATCTAATCAAATATTTTATTTATGGAAAATATCAATTTCCATAAATACTTCCAACTTTCCAAAAGTGGAAGATTTCCATAAATACTTCTAGACTTTTCAAAATTGAAAAATTTCCATAAATACTTCTAACTTTCCAAAAGTAGAAAATTTCCAGAAATATCATTATGACTATCGCAAAATCATTTTATGATTATGTCGAAACACAACCTGGGCTCTGATACCACTGTTGGGTTTCCGACACCACAGCGTGTGTGTGTTCGATCATGTTTCGTAAACATGAGCACAGCGGAAGCAATAAAATTAATAAATCTACATTTATTACAACACACACATCACACGCATGCATAGTACAACAAGTGTAGACATAACCGTAAATTTAAATTTGTAATAAAAGGAAATTTAACTACGTTATACCTTTCGTATCACGTGTAGCGGGAATGGTATCAATCGGAACGATCCTCGCTAGAATCGTCTCTATCCGTATCCACGCCGAGTATCCTTGGGATGACTTCGCTAAGTCACGAGCTTCATCTTCGTACGGGTTACTAGCCTCGTGTTGAAGACGACGTGATCGAGAGATGATCACGATCCGAATCCAAATTCGGATCCAAAACCGAGTCCTCAAAACTCGCTTCTCCGGAGAGGTATTCGTCAACCGTTTGACGAATCCTTCGTCCTCCACCTCAGAGGATTACCGGAGATCGAATCCCCGGTAATTTAGGCACTTTCGGAGCTCTAACCATCGTCCAAATGACGCTCCGATGAGAGAAGAACAAGCTGTCCAGAAAAACTGGACAGCTTTGGTGGAGAAGTAGGCGCCGGCCAACCAAGGGAAGCCAAGTGCTCACCTTATCACCGAAGCCTAGGAAGATCACCGGAGGGTCGCCGGAGGATGACCGGCTGAAGCTTGGACGCCGGCAAGGAGTTGGACGGCGGCACAAGGGGCTGGGCGGCAATCCTAGGGTTGGCATCGAAAATCCGAGAGGATGGAGAGGTGGGCGGCAACCACAAGCTAGGGTTTTTTGGATTAGGGCTTAATTATCCCTTAAGCCCTCTTTTATAGAGAACTAATTCTCTTAACGGTTATTGGATCATAACCATTAGGCCCGTTAACCCGCTCCATTAAGATAAGTTAAAATAAACCAAACCATGATGGTTTATTTTAAGTTAAAACGAACCGAACCAACTTTTGGTTCATTCGTTTAAAATAAACCAAACCCTTTGGTTTATTCTCCTCCATTGGATTAGAACCAAACCATTTTTGTTCATCCATTATGTCTTCATAAGACACGGCCCATCCACGCTTCCATTGCGACTGAAACGATTTCATGCTCGCTTCATGTTTGGTCCAACCAAACCTAGTTTCTCTCGGTCTGAGAATCTCATTCTCAAGCTCGTTTTAAATCCTTTGGATTACGCTCGTTGTGCATGTGACCAAATAGGTTCTCGGTTTATGTTGGTCGTCTATAATTAACCATTAATTATAGAATGATCATGAGTGGAACCTAGTAGTACATCATGATCCCCAATTAACCAAAAAGATCAACGGTTGATCCAGAACTATTTCTGAAACCCTTCAGCAGCTCAAATGATTCGTGCCCCATTCCCTTCACTCATCTTATACCCACTTGGTTTAGGACATGGTCTATAGTGTCAGTCCCCACTAGGCTGACTACGTCACACCTAACCCAAGTATCATTTCCTCGTCCTACGGATTCTAGTTACTGCACATGTATCGAAGAGTACCTTACTCTAAATATGTAATGCTTTGGCCAAAGACTTTAGTAACAATCCGACGAGAGGCCATGGGTATACATCTCCTCGCAAGGAGTGGTGAATCCTTTATAGGCTATTCAAACACCTTCGATCACTTCGACTTATACCCAATCATCTCGGGTCCACATCTCCTTAGAGATGCTTGCTTAAGATGTCAAAGCATAAGTCTCCATGATCAAGATGACTTGAATACCGCAAGTCAAAGGAACATCGCACTTAAGCTACAGTAAGAACTTCATTGACATATCTATATATATGCAGAGAACCATATGAAGTCTTACGGCTGGTCACTCCAATGAACTAGTTACCATAACTAGCATCCACGATCAACTCCGGACATCACAATGTCTCCATCCAGTGAGAATCAGCTGCTTGGATACACCAAGGAGTATACCTCGTGCTAGTCTCGACAGAATTGATGGTGTCCAAATCCATCAATTCATCAACTAGGGATAATTCCGATACATCACAATTACACATGTAGAGATACTCACTAGTTGTTATCCAATCACAAATTCTCTCATGCTGTGAATCGCATCGTGGACATTCAGTAAATGAGTTTAAGATCCAATCAAATACATGAAACATGTATACTCAAATAGTGAATCTTCATTTATCATATAAATGGTTCATACATAAGGCGATTGTCTTAGGACATCTCTCATATATTACTAACAATTTGTGTGTACTTGTATTATTGTTTAGTATTTCTATTGTTTCCGCTGCGCTAACGATAATTATAGGCAAGCAACATGCACAAGCAATCGATTTCCATCGTACACACGAATTGGGCTATTCACCCCCTCTAGCCGACCATCGATCCTCCAACAAGTGATATCAGAGCGAGGAGTTTGTCGTGGACTCATCGCCAACACAAGCACGACAAGATGGCCAGCATCAACATCCGTCCATTGAAATTTGAAGGAGAATCCTCATGGTAGAAGAAAAGGATGGAGGTATATTTCAAAACCTATTTCGATATGATTCTAACAATTGAAAACGGTTTTGAAGTACCTAGGGGTGAAGACAACAAGTCGTTAGCAAAATCAAGATGGACCAAGGAACAACGACAATAATTCAAGACAATAGTTAAGGTAACAAAAATGTTAATTAAATTAATACCTAACCATATCTTGTGTAAGATAAGTGAATATGGGGATGCCAAGGAATTGTGGGATAAAGTGGTCAAATTCCACGAAAATTCTGAACCGGCACAAGTAGAGAAGGAAGCCAAAGTAGAATGTCCATCAACATTCGGATCTGAGGATATTGAAGAATTGGAGGAAACCTCCACCTCTATCATTGAGGGGGAGGAGAGGCAATCTTCTATCCCAGAGCAAGAATGAGAAGAGGCATCTACATCAAGGAGAAGTGAAGATCAAGAGGCTTCCATCACCCTAGGTAACTCAAATGCAATTCTAAACAATAAAGATCACATCATATGCTTTGAGTATAAGGAACAAGGACACTATAAAAGCAAGTGTCCCGAGAAGATTAAGAAGGCTTAACAGTGCCAAAGGTGAAAAATGTCGGTGTCTCCACAATTAGAAGCAAGGAGCACGTGGTGTATTTCAAATGTCATCAAAAGAGACATTATAGGAACCAATGCCCTAGGGGGAGGAAGAAGGGCAAAGAAGGAGCATCACATGTAGGGGGTGCTTCTAAAGCTAACCTTAAGGTATACTTAAATTATGCACCTTCAAATTTCAATGTTAAAAAGCATGCTTTTAGTTCTCTTGCTATTGTCAATGAAAAGCATGCTAGTAGAAATAACAAATATTATTGTTTAGGTCCCTAAGGACAAACCTAGACACACTAATTCTAGAAAAATCCTACCTAAGGAGTCCATTAGGAGAATAGAAGAGAACTTAGGCATAAACCCTAAGAAGGGCAGACACATGCCTAAGAAGAAAAATAATTCCCAAAAATCTAATGATAGATTAAAATTGAGAAAATTAGAATTAGAAAATCGAGCCTTGAGGTTAAGGCTTGAAAAATTAGAAATTGTTGGGAGTATGAGGAATACAATCAAAGTCCCACATTGGTAAGACATGGAAAAGATCATGTGCTTATAAGATGAAAAGATATCTCCATTGGCATGAGACCTTTTGGATAAAGCTCAAAAACAAAACCATGAGGGCTAAGGCCCAAAGTGGACAATATCAAGTCATTATGAAGATATATGGATCTCATAGACACTAACAATTGGTATCAGAGTCATGGTCCATGTCAAGCCATGAACCTTGAATGAAGGAAGTTGAGCTCTCATGTCCGGATCAAGAGAACCAGACGCCAGGCAGGAAGTCCAGTTGGGTCGGGAGGACCGAACAACTGGCAGGAAGTCTAGTTGGGCTAGAAGGGTTGGACAACTGGCAGGAAGTCCAGCTGGGTCTAGAGGACCAGACAGTTGGCAGGAAGTCCTGGTGGGTTGAGGATCGGACATCAAGAAGAGAATGTCCTTCGAAGACTGATAGGCTTGAGGGGAGGTCAATGTGGTCCTTCATTTGAGAGGGGATTATTGGAAGTATGAAGAATACAATCAAAGTTCCACATTGGTAAGACATGGAAAAAATTATGTGCTTATAAGATGAAAAGATATCTCCATTGGCATGAGGCCTTTTGGATAAAGCCCGAAAATAAAACCATGAGGGCTTAGGCCCAAAGTGGATAATATCATGTCATTGTGAAGATATATGGATCTCATAGGCACTAACAGAAAAGACCCTCAAAATTATGACAAACTCAATTATGGGGTCAAAGGATCAAAATCTAAGACCTAGGAGACAAGAACCGGTTAAGGGTAAGAAAGGTTTGGGTCACAAACCTAAGTCCTGCCATAATGTTCCTTTCAATTATGGAACTATTTCGAGGTCTAGAAAAACCAAGGTTAATAGGGAGGTCATCCCTAAGATTAACCATGGTATTTTGCTAAGGATTCAAGAAAAACTAAAGTAGCCACTAAGAAGGTCAAAGGTGGAGTTACCCCTAGGTTTGACTTAGGAAAGACCCAAATGACTAAGGTGTCAAAGCCAAAAAGGGTCATTAGAAAGGTATCTAGGGAAGTTATCCCTAGTGAATACCTAGCTAACCCAAAGAGCTCCAATAGATATTGGATTCCTAGAAGTGTGATTGATTCACGCTAGATGGGTTAGGGTGTGTCAACCCTAAGTGGATGAGTAGTTAACCTAGCCATGGTAGAATTGACACTTTAGGATGTGCCAATGTGCTTTGAGAAGTTGAAAATTGATTAAATTGGCACAAGTAGATCTTAGAAGTCATGGTGTGCCATTTTGGATTTTGGCACACTAGGAGGATAGTTGGCATTAAGACAAAATGGATTTAATCTTAGAAATGACAATTTGGGTTTAACACTTAGGTATCTTATACCTTAGTATTTTATACTTGTCATGCTTTATTTGCCTTGCCATTTCATGACATCATATTTAATTTTATCATATAAAATGTCATGATCATACTTAGGGTTATTTTTATATGTCATGTATACTTAGATTTCATTCACATGCCATGACATCATGATTATTGACACATGCTTGCCTATATTATCATTTATGCCATAATCATTACTCATGCATGATTTAAAATTGGTTTAAAGACTATGATATGATTTGAAGTCCTATGCATAATGGAATCAAATAGTGATGTCTAGTAAATTGCATGAGACCCTAGTTTAAGGAGAACAAAACTCACATCTCACATCAAATTGACTTGGGTGTTATTTGATATTATGTTGGTGCAACAATGCCCCAAGTATTTATATATTTTGATGTTTGGATATCATCTAAATTAGACAATATCTGTGATCTAAATGTGAACATGTTTAAGTGACAGAAAATCCAAGTATGAAGACTTGGTAAAGGAAAAGTCCAAGCGTGATCTTGGCAAGAGAAGTCCAAGGAAAAGTCTTGGCAGTGTAAGTCCAAGCATGTAGTCTTGGTGGCGTAAAGTCTAAGCGGACCTTAGCAAAGGAAGTCTAAAGGCAAGTCTTGACAGCGTAAGTCTAAGCATGTAGTCTTGGCGGTGTAAAGTCCAAGAGTACTTTGGCAAAGAGAAACCCAAGACATGACAAAATCGAAGGAAACTCTTGGAAGCAAGAGCAAAGGATGAACAAGTCGCGTACTCAGAGGGATACTGGAGGCGCGAGGCTAAAGGAAGAGCTAGAAGGTTGAGTCTAGGTCTAGAGAGTTAGTTTCAAGTATGATTTTCATCATACTTGAAGTATCAGTCAACTGGAGCCTTGTCTCAGTCGGGATCGATCACTCGGCGAAGACGGTTGGTCTGAGGTTGAGCGATCGATAGGGTTTGGCGATCCAAGCGATCCATCCATCGATCGACTTTAGCGCGAAGGTCATCAGTCGAGTGATCGCTTGGAACACTCGACTGGTTACCTAATCAGTCGACTGATCATCTT
The DNA here is from genome assembly GCA_025175895.1 of Wurfbainia villosa. Taxonomy (NCBI): domain Eukaryota; kingdom Viridiplantae; phylum Streptophyta; class Magnoliopsida; order Zingiberales; family Zingiberaceae; genus Wurfbainia; species Wurfbainia villosa. Next base: position 25,673,349 of record CM045992.1, on the reverse strand, counting down.
CCCGTTGAACAATAACAATCATTGATCTGGCTTGTCAGAAGCCGTTGGATTTCATCGTCTACAGCATCAATCGACTGATGGAGACAATCAGTCGACTGATCGAGGCTCAACGGAAAAATCAACCTCTTCTTTATAAAAAAAAGGTCATGGGGTGCTTGATGAGGCTAATGCTTATCTTCCAACCTTACTCTCAAGCTCCCCACGAATTTCTAAGCTTTCTAAGAGTCTTAAATCCTCCTCTTCTCTAAACTTCATCTTCATCAATTGTAAAGAAGAGGAGAGTGTTTGTAAAGGAAGCTTTCTAGTGGAGAATTTCTTGGATTGATTCACCTTAAGGATCACCGTGGAGTAGGAGCTTAATCTCCGAACCACGTAAACTCTTTTTGTTAGCAATTGTCTTTTTAGTCTCTTAATTTCGTTTAGCTTTTGTTTTGCTTCCGCTAACCTTGCTTGTAGAAACGAAAAGAGGCTATTCACCTCCCTCTAGCCTTCCAAAGATCTTCAACAAGTGGTATCAGAGCCCGGATCGCGTCGAAAGATCTAACCATCAACTGGAGCACAATGGCTTTTCAAGAGGGGTATAGCACGGCGAGGCCTCCATTCTTCGACGGCAACGATTTCGAATACTGGAAAGGTAGGATGAAATATTATCTTATGAATGATATTGAGAATTGGTTTAGTATTGTAGATGGATTCGAGAAGTCGGTCGATGAACACGGAGCGCCTATACCAATCAAGGATTGGACGAGGGATATGACCAAGAAGGCTCAAGCTAATGCCAAAGCAACAACCACACTTCAATGTGGTTTGTCTAAAGAGCAACTAAGCAAAGTGGGACCTTTCGAATCGGCAAAGGAGCTTTGGGAGAAGCTAATTGAGCTCAACGAGGGATCGAAGGAAACAAGAAGAGCCAAGAGAGACCTCTTGATAGGTCAACTCCAAGCTTCACCATGAAGGCCAACGAGACCATGAGACAAATGCACGGTTGATTCAAGGAGGTGGTCAATGGGCCACACGTGATAGGAGAGAAGGTCGACAACCGAGACCTTGTGAGGTATGTACTTCAAGCCTTCCCTAGAATGACCTTATGGGCATCAATGGTAGATGCTTATAAGGTGTCTAGGGACCTTTCATTAGTTAATAAATTAGATCAACTTTTTTGTAAATTCGAATTGCATGAGCAAGCTAACACCTCTTCAAAAGAAAAGGGTATAGCTCTTGTTGTAGGCAAGAAGGACAAGAAGAAGAAGGAAAAGAAGGAAGCTTCTTCATCATCCGAGTCAGAGGAAGAATCCTCAAGTAGTGATGAGGAGCTATCGGCTAGTGAGGTAGCTCACTATGTAAAGAAGTTTGGTGGAAGGTCAAGAAAACTCACCAAGAAGGATGTGAGGAGGATGTTCCAATCCTCCAAAGGTAAAACCTCTAGTAGTTTAACTTCTACACCTAATGTAATTTGTTATGGTTGCAACAAGAAAGGGAACATCAAGACGAATTGCCTAGACCTAAAAAAGGAGGAGAAGGAAAAGAAGAAGAAGGAAAAGAAGAAGAAGAAGAAGAAGAAGAAGAAGAAGAAAGCAATGGTCGCCCAAACGTGGGATACACAAAGCTTGGAAGATACATAGGATGAGGATGAGCTTTGCCACGTCACCCGCAATTTTGCACTCATGGCCATGGAGGATGAAGCCAAAAGTTCAAGTGAAGAGTCATCGTCATCCTCAAGTGATGAATCGTCCTCTAGTGACGATGAGGTAAAAGACTCCCCTAGGATAAAATTACTTTATAAAACTATTGCATGTCTTCAAAATGTTTTAAATAGATCAAAATCTAGGATTAAGGACTTAAAAATAGAAATTAGGAAAATTAGAGATGTAGAACCTTCTTATAATGATGCATGTTCACTTAAGAAAGAGAATGATGAGCTTAAAAAGGAAATAGGAAAATTAAGAGCATGTTTAGATAAATTTACAAATGGCTCAAAATACCTAGATATGATACTTAGGGATCAAAGGGTCATTTACAACAAGGCCGAAATAGGATACAAACCTAAGGAAAAGGAAGTAGATTTTGCCTCCCTAATAAGTAGAAAAACAACACTTAGGAGCTGAAATAGGAGAAGGAAAGTTGAAGCTTCAGCCCCATATAATCAAGAAGATCACAGAATTCAAGGAGGAGCAGCTTAAAACAAAGAGCGGCTTGAGATCATGGCTTGGAATTTTGAATTATGCCAGAACTTACAGTATGCTTGTTCTTCAGGAATGTTGATATGTTTCTCGAAAGTCTGTTTCATGAGCGGGGTCACATGTGTCAATGATTTGTCCTGAATTGTGATATCAGGATTGATGATGTCTATCTTGCATACAATCTTGTTTCTGGACCAGTATTTCAATGGATCCTCGCCTATGAATCCTTGATTTCTTAATTTTTCCAGCATACCTTCATGCTTTCTAAGAATCCTCGGGTTTGAGGGGCTCATTGTGTAGAAAACTTTCTCCTGAATATCAAGATATTCTTCCTCATCCAACTCCAGTTCTTGTATGGCATGGATTGTTGCTTCATTGGTCATAATTGAAGTAACCTGTTTATAGATTGTGATCAAATTACCTTCAATTCTTAAACCTCCTTGCATATTTCTAATAAAGTTGCAGCCTATGACCATCTGGATACCATCACCTAATGACATATCAAAGGAATATGTAAAAGGAATTCTGAACTTATTATATCTGATGATCATTTTTCCACCCTTCAGTTTCCATTTTGCTAATTGCTTTGAGTTAACACCATTTATAACTATGGTGTAGGGGTTCCTCTCCAATACTCTTTCTGATACGACCCTTTTGTCAATGCAACAAGTGGTAGCACCTGTGTCCAATATTGCACTAACTTTTATAGGAGCATTATCAGAAATTTCTAAGATTACCATCATATTATATAATCTGTTAATCATTCTCCTTGGATGGTATTCCTCATTGACTTTTGAGATGATTCTTTCCTCAAGATAGCTTAGTTGATCCTTCCCTTTTCCTGGGCCTTCTAAGGTCAACTCCTCCAGCTCCTGGTACATGCTATCATGGATCTCCTTCTTATTCAAACGATCAATCTCCATCTGTAATCGCCTATTTTCTGCAAGCAGATAATCAACATATTCAAGCAGTTCTTTAAATAATGATTTATCATTAAATTGATTTGGTGCTGGTGTTGTTAAGACTTCCTGCTTCAGATAATAATACGCACAGGGTGCGCATGCAGTCAGGTTGCAAATGTCGCAATGGATCCTTGATCTGATCCTGGTTTCTCTACCACAAAACTTGCAGCCAGCATATATGGTGTAATGCCCGTAAAAAGTCTCCAGCAATTTTACGAGAATTTTTGGCTTTACGATAATGGGCTTTATGTGGGTTTTCTGAAAATAAAAGGAAATAGCCAAAAAGAGATGCAAGGCCTAGGAATTGAACCCCAAACCTCTAGAGATAGCCAAGCCCTATAGATGCACCCACTAACCATAAGGCCAATAGGATTATATCATTAAGAGAAGAGGGGAAATTATAGTTAAGGGTGATGAGGGTAAATGAAGGGGCATTGAAAAGAAAAGATAAACTTCTCTTCCTCCCTTTATAAAGAAGAAGGAAGTTCCCATTTGGCCACTTCTTCCTCTCCTCTTCATCCTCACCGAAACCATCTTGCTCCCCCTCTCCATTTGCACCTTTGGCCGAACTTCATCCAAGCAAGAAGAAGTTAGTTCTTGGCTTCCATAAGGTCAACTGCCCACCAAAAGCAAGCGAAGGATGTAAGATTCCCTCACCTGCAGTATATTAGTTTTGTAGGATAAATTACATGAAAGAAATATGAAGTTTGGAGCTTTATATGTTTCGGCCAACTAAGTTTTGGGCTAGGATTCATGAAAATGCTATTAGGGAAACCTTTTATAGGTTGTATGCTCCAAGTAGGGATCTTTAGGTAACAAAAGTCCAAAGGTTTTAACCCTATATGTTTCGGCCACCAAGGGTTTAGGGTTAGGGTTTCATGAAGAGCTCCCCCTTATGAAGTTAGGTTATGATATATTCCTACATGAATAGATTTAGGTGACAAAAGTCCAAAGATCTTAACCTTACAAGTTTCGGCCAACCCATGAAATTAGGGTTAGGGTTGCATGAAAAATATTTCTAATGATACAATGATAGGTTATAAGGCTTCATGAATGAATTTTAGGGGACAAACCCAAGCTTGAGCCCCTCACAAGTTTCGGCCAACCCATGAAATTAGGGTTAGGGTTGCATGAAAAATATTTCTAATGATACTATGATAGGTTATAAGGCTTCATGAATGAATTTTAGGGGACAAACCCAAGCTTGAGCCCCTCACAAGTTTCGGCCAACCAATGAAACTAGGGTTAGGGTTGCAAGAAAAGGCTTCTAAGGGAACTAGGGGATGTTGTATGCCTCATGTAGGAGTTTTAGGTGACTAAACAATGCCATGTTGGAATACCTTACATGTTTCGGCCAACATTGGTTTTGGGGTTAGGGTTTCATGAAAACACCCCCCCCCCCCTTATGTAGTTAGGCTATGTGATGAACAAGTTTTATGATTTAATATGCCATGAATATGCCTAGGAAATATGCTTCATGTTTATGATGTAATGTGCCATGAAATATGCTTAGGTGATGAACATGTTTTGTGATTTAATATGCCATGAATATGCCAAGGAAATATGCTTCATGTTTATGATGTAATGTGCCATGAAATATGCTTAGGTGATGAACATGTTCTGTGATTTAATATGCCATGAATATACCAAGGAAATATGCTTCCGCTTATGTGATAGACATATTTATGCTAGGACCCCTGGAGGGTACTCTTATGTTATGAATGCATGTGTCCTTAAGATAAGATGGAGATGCTTCCCTTTCAAGTAGGGATCAAGAGCTCTCCTTATGATAAGATGGAGATGCTTCCCTTTCAAGTAGGGATCAAGAGCTCTCCTTAAGATAAGATAAAATGGAGATGCTTCCCTTTCAAGTAGGGATCAAGAGCTCTCCTTATGATAAGATAAGATTAAGATGCTTCCCTTTTTATGTTGGGGATCAAGAGCATTCTTTATAATATGACAAGAAAAGAAAGGAATTAAGTATTTTACTTTGTAAGAGGTTAAGTACCCGACCCGTCAGGTGGTCGTTAATCAAATCCATAGGGACATAAGAAGACGTAAGAGGTCTTGCCCTGGTAAGACATAAGAGGTCTTGCTCTAGTAGGTTTGGTGGCTCGCTACCCCAGCCTATTAGGGAACGCGCATTATGTGGTACTTAACCTGGGGCCCCCCAAACAAGTTATGATGATGTTGAAGTATCTATATGTATATGTTTTGAAAAGAAAAGACTTTCATGAAATTGTGTATGCTTATGTTAAAGATTATGAATGCTTACGAACTCGTCTTTTATGCATTTTAGATGTTATGAAGTTATGATGTTTAGAGTTAAGTTTAAGAATGTGGTGACTATGTACTTTATGCATGTTTCGAGTTGATGATGTTGTGAATGCTTATGGTTAAGTTTAAGAATACTTGTGATTATGTACCTTATGCATGTTTAGGATTTATGTTATTATAAATGTTTATGCTCAAGTTAAAAATGCTTATGATTATGTCCTTTATGCATGTTAGATTCTATGAAGTTATGATGCTTATAGTAGTTTAAGAATACTTGTGATTAGGTACCTTATGCATGTTTAGGATTTATGTCATTACAAATGTTTATGTTCAAGTTAAAAATGCTTATGATTATGTCCTTTATGCATGTTAGATTCTATGAAGTTATGATGCTTATAGTAGTTTAAGAATACTTGTGATTATGTACCTTATGCATGTTTAGGATTTATGTCATTATAAATGTTTATGTTCAAGTTAAAAATGCTTACGATTATGCCCTTTAAGCATGTTAGATTTTACGAAGTTATGATGCTTATAGTAAGTTAAGAACATATGGGTTTATGTACTTCATGCATGTCTAAGATTTATATCATGAATGCTTATGTTTAAATTATGCCCTGCTTGGTTTTAATTATGCTTAGCATGCTGATGTATACTCTATGCCATGCTTAGGTTTTATTACGTGGTATGTCGTTGATTAGTGTTACTATGGAATACTTAGGCTATTTATGCTAGTATGCTCATGTTTCTAATTGCTTGATGAAGTTCGTGGTTTTTGTGAGTAGGCAAGAATCTTACTAAGCTATATGCTTATAGTGTTAGTAATATATGAGAGATGTCCTAAGGCAATCGCCTTATGTATGAACCATTTATATGATAAATGAAGATTCACTATTTGAGTATACATGTTTAATGTATTTGATTGGATCTTAAACTCATTTACGAATGTCCACGATACGATTCACAAGATGAGAGAATTTGTGATTGGATCACAACTAGTGAGTATCTCTACATGTGTAATTGTGATGTATCGAATTATCCTAGTCGATGAATTGATGGATTTGGACACCATCAATTCCCGAGACTAGCACGCAGGTATACTCCTTGGTGTATCCAAGCGGTGATTCTCACTGGCTGGAGACATTGTGATGTCCGGAGTTAATCGTGGATGCTAGTTATGGTAACTAGTTCATTGGAGTGACCAGCCGTAAGACTTCATATGGTTCTCTGCATATATAGATATGTCAATGAAGTTCTTACTGTGGCTTAAGTGCGATGTTCCTTTGACTTGCGGTATTCAAGTCATCTTGATCATGGAGACTTATGCTTTGACATCTTAAGCAAACATCTCTAAGGAGATGTGGACCCGGGATGATTGGATATAAGTCGAAGTGATCGAAGGTGTTTGAATAGCCTATAAAGGATTCACCACTCCTTGCGAGGAGATGTATACCCATGGCCTCTCGTCGGATTGTTATTAAAGTCTTTGGCCAAAGCATTACATGTTTAGAGTAAGGTACTCTTCAATACATGTGGAGTAACTAGAATCCGCAGGACGAGGAAATGATACTTGGGCTAGGTGTGACGTAGTCAGCCTAGTGGGGACTGACACAATAGACCATGTCCTGAACCAAGTGGGTATAAGATGAGTGAAGGGAATGGGGCACGAATCATTCGAGCTACTGAAGGGTTTCAGAAATAGTTCTGGATCAACCGTTGATCTTTTCGGTTAATTGGGGATCATGATGTACTACTAGGTGCCACTCATGATCGTTCTATAATTAATGGTTAATTATAGATGGCCAACATAAACCGAGAACCTATTTGGTCACACGCACAACGAGCGTAATCCAAAGGATTTAAAACAAGCTTGAGAATGGGATTCTCAGACCGAGAGAAACTAGGTTTGGTTGGACAAAACATAAAGCGACCATGAAATCGTTTCAGTCGCAATGGAAGCGTGGATGGGTCGTGTCTTATGAAGACATAATGGATGGACCAAAATGGTTTGCTTCTAATCCAATGGAGGAGAATAAACCAAAGGGTTTCGTTTATTTTAAACGAATGAACCAAAAGTTGGTTCGGTTCGTTTTAACTTAAAATTAACCATCATGGTTTGGTTTATTTTAACTTATCTTAATGGAGCGGGTTAACGGGCTTTATGGATATGATCCATTAACCATTAAGAGAATTAGTTCTCTATAAAAGAGGGCTTAAGGGATTGTTAAGCCCTAACTAATCCAAAACCCTAGCCTTTGAGTTGCCGCCCAAAACAAGAGTTGCCGCCCACCCTTGGTTGCTCGGCGCCAACCCTAGGCCGCCGCCCATAGCTCCTCCAACCGGCATCCAGATGGTTGCTTCCTTCCCCCTCGCCGGCGTTGAGCTGCTGCCGGAAGAGTTCCGGCGATCCTCCTTAGGTTTGGCATCAAGGTGAGCTCAATCTTCCTTGGTTGGCCGGCGCCTATCTCCTCCACCAAAGCTGTCCAGTTTTCTGGACAGCTTGTTCTCCTCTCATCGGAGCGTCGTTTGGACGACGGTTAGAGCTCCGACAGCGGCTAACTTACCAGGGATTCGATCTTCGGTAATCCTCTGAGGTGGAGGACGAAGGATTTGTCAATTGGTTGACGAATACCTCTCCGGAGAAGCGAGTTTTGAGAACTCGTTTTAGGATCCGAATTTGGATTCGGATCGTGATCATCTCTCGATCACATCGTCTTCAACACGAGGCTAGTAACCCGTACGAAGACGAAGCTCGTGGCTTAGCGAAGTCATCCCGAGGAACTCGCCGTGGATACGGATAGAGACGATTCTAGCGAGGATCATTCCGGTTGATGCCGTTCCCGCTACACGTCATACGAAAGGTATAACGTAGATAAATTTCCTTTATTGCAAAATTTAAATTTACGGTTATGTCTACACTTGTTGTAATATGCATGCGTGTGTTGTGTGTGTTGTAATAAATGTAGATTTATTATTTTTATTTCTTCCGTTGTGCTCATGTTTACGAAACATGATCGAACACACACACGCCGCGGTGTCGGAAACCCAACAGTGGTATCAGAGCCCAGGTTGTGTTTCGACATAATCGTAAAATGGTTTTGCGATAGTCATAATGTATTTCTGGAAATTTTCTAATTTTGGAAATTTAGAAGTATTTATGGAAATTTTTCAATTTTGGAAAGTCTAGAAGTATTTATGGAAATCTTCCACTTTTGGAAAGTTTGAAGTATTTATGGAAATTGATATTTTCCATAAATAAAATATTTGATTAGATTCTGGAAATTTGATTCCTAATTTAATCATGATTTGATTTGGGAAATCAAATCTTAAAATATTTTATTTCCATAAGTAGTTTTAATGATTTAGGAAATTGGTTTCCTAAATAGATTTTCCTTAATCAAATAATTCCATGAATAAAATATGTGATTAGATTTGGAAATTTGTTTCCTAATTTAATTATGATTTGATTTGGAAAATCAAATCTTAAACATATTTTATTTCCATAAATAGTTATGACATATAAGAAAATTATATACATGACATAATTGTATGCCATGTAATTGCATTAGATGCATAACATTATGCCATGCGTGTCGTGACATGTAGATGTATGCCATGTATGTCATGCCATGTCGATAATAGTTATTTGCATGCAAAGAGGATGAGACATAAAAACCCTAACTCAATATTAAAGCCTACACCTTCCATTAATATGGTTAGAACCAGAGTTCTGTTTCTTGTTTGGGTTGTTGGACTCTCTCCAAGCCCGGCTCGAACCCGAATATGTTCAAACCATGGAATAGTTTAATACTAATATGGTAAGAGTCAGAGGTCAATCATTATCTTTGGTTGTTGGACTCTCTCCAAACTGGGCTAATTGGTTGAATGCGCTCTAACCATATTAAAACTATGTCCTGATTAATGGGTTGGCTTTAACCTGGAGCATCGGCTTGTTGGACTCTCTCCAAGGTCGATGTAAAGGGAGGTGAAGTTGGGTGCTATGCATATGATGCATACTTGTTAATGTGTTAACAACCCGATGTATGTGTGAACATTCAATTAGTTGATAGCACATTGTGATAGTTGCATATACGGGATATGCAATCGGTATAGATGATACCTACCGTCGTAGCTATGAATGGCTTGTTGGACTCTCTCCAAGGTTGTTCATACCTATGATGGATATCAGCCCATTCGGAGATGGACCTACGATCTCCCGAAGTGATTTTGGGGTTTTTGAAATTTGAAAAATGAATGGGATTTATAAATGTATATTGATGCATTTTAAAAATCATCTTTCTCATATATGCTCGTTTTGTATTTCTAAAATTTATCATGTTGTCTTTTAATATGCGTTCCATTTTGGATTCGAATAAATTGACTGGGCCGAACTTCTTGGACTGGCTTAGAAACTTGAGAATTGTTCTCAAGGTGAAAAGCTTGCGTATGTCCTCGAAGCGCCTCTTCCCGCCCATCCTAGTGACGATGCAACTCCGGACCAATTGTTGGTCTATCAGAAACATGTGACTGATTCTGAACTGACAAGTTGCATCATGCTAGCCGCGATGGAACCCAAGCTACGAAAGAAGCATGAGCATATGGATGCTCATATCGTAGTCCTTCATCTTTATGAGTTGTTTGATAAGCAAGTGAGATTCGAAAGGTTCGAAGTCTCCAAGCTCCTCTTCACCTCTGAGATGCAAGAAGGTTCATCTGTGGTACTGCTCAACATGCTGAAGACTATGGAGCCTTCTGAGAAGCATGAGCAGGGGACTGTGTTGTTAGTTGATTCCTCGAAGAAAGGTTCTAAGAGGGAGTCAAAGGAACAACAGAAGGGGAAGAAGAAAAAGGCTAAAAAGGCAGAACCAGCTCAAAAGGGCACTTGCCATCATTATGGCAAGTAAGGCCATTTGCGAAGAAAGTGCAAGATTTATCTTGAGTCTGTGAAGAAGGATAAGGCATCGGATGCCCCATCTTCTTCAGAAATCTTCTTTATTGATTGTCATTCTATTTCCTCAGACACTTGGGTATTTGATACTGGGTGTGGCTCACATATATGTAATGACATACATGGGCTAAGGAATAGAAGAAGACTCATCAAGGGAGAGTCAAATTTACATGTTGGGAATGGAGCAACGGTTGCTGCACTCACCATCGGAACGTATTTGTTGGAACTCCCTGTAGGACTTGTCTTAGAACTAGACAATTGCTTTTATGTTCCTTCGTTGATAAAGAACATCATTTTTATTTCTTGTTTAAATAGAAATGGGTACCATTTGACTTTTAGTAACAATTGTTGTTACATAACTTTGAATGGAGTTCTTTATGGGACTGGAACTTTAAGCAATGGTGTTTATACGTTGGACGTATCCAGTGATGTTTTCAATATCGAAGCGAGCAACAAGCGTGCTCGAAAAGAAAATCAATTAGACTCCTACATGTGGTATTATTGTCTTGGCCATGTAAGCAAGAAACGCATGTCCGAATTACACCGATGTGGAATTCTGGAATCGTTTGAATTGGATTCATACGATACATGCGAATCATGCTTAAAAGGCAAGATGACTAAGTTACCTTTTCGAAAAGGTGAACGAGTGGGAGAGTTACTAGGTCTAATACATACTGATGTATGTGGACCTATGTCAACTCAAGCTTTAGGAGGCTATAGCTACTTCATTACCTTCACCGATGATCACTCACAGTTTGGGTATGTGTTCTTGATGAAACACGAGTCTGAAGCCTTTGAAAGGTTCAAAGAATTCAGAAATAAAGTAGAGAAACAACATGATAAGAGTATTAAAATACTTCGATCGGATCGAGGTGGTGAATACTTAAGTCAAGAGTTTCTTGATTATCTAAGAGACAATGGCATATTGTCTCAATGGACTCCGTCATATACACCACAGCATAATGGTGTATCTGAGAGGCGTAACCGGACCTTGTTGGACATGGTCAGGTCAATGATGAATCATGCAAATCTTCCCAAGTCCTTTTGGGGCTATGCACTTCAGACAGTTGTTTACTTGTTAAACAGAATGCCTACCAAGGTAGTCTCAACTACTCCATATGAGATATGGAATAGTAAGAAACCTCATGTATCTTACTTGAAGATATGGGGTTGTCCTGCTTATGTGAAGCGGACAATATCAGACAAATTGGATGTTAAGTCTGATAAATGTCTATTTATTGGATACCCTAAGGAAACAAGGGGTTACCAATTCTATCATCCTGTGGAACAAAAGGTGTTTGTTTCAAGGCATGCTGTGTTTCTAGAGAAAGAGTTTCTCTTGCAAGAAAACAGTGGGAGTGTCGTCGAGCTTGAGGAGGCTCGAGAGACTCAAATAGACATTGATGAGATACCTGGTGAAGCACAACAGCTGACAACTCATAGTGATGAGCAATCGGCTGGACCTATTGTAACACCACATCTTCGTAGATCTGGTAGAACACGCAATATTCCTGAGAGATATGGATTTCTCGTAAGTGAATCGAACGACGTATTACTCATTGATGATGAGGAGCCTACCAGTTATGAAGAAGTGCTGACAAGTTCAGAAAGGGATAAGTGGCTTGGTGCCATGAAGTCGGAAATGGATTCCATGTACGAAAACCAAGTTTGGAACTTGGTTGACCCACCTGAAGGCATAAAGCCTATAGGGTGCAAGTGGGTTTTCAAGAAGAAAACCGACATGGATGGTAATGTGATTACCTATAAGGCTAGATTGGTGGCGAAAGGATATCGTCAAAAGCAAGGTGTTGATTATGACAAAACCTATTCGCCTGTAGCTATGCTTAAATCCATTCGGATGCTCCTGGCCACAGCAGCTCATTATGATTATGAGATATGGCATATGGATGTGAAAATAGCTTTCCTTAATGGAAACCTACTCGAGGACGTGTATATGATACAGCCTGAGGGTTTCACATCGGTTGATAAAACCAAGGTATGCAAATTGCGACGGTCCATTTATGGATTGAAGCAAGCATCCAGGAGTTGGAATATCCGTTTTGATGAGACAATCAAAAAGTTTGATTTATCACAAAATCCAGACGAACCTTGTGTGTACAAGAAGGTTAGTGGGAGTGCAGTCGTGTTCCTAGTATTGTATGTCGATGACATATTACTTATAGGAAACGATGTGTCAATCTTACAGTCAGTTAAGGTTTGGTTATCCAAGACATTCTCCATGAAAGACCTGGGAGAAGCAACCTACATCCTTGGGATTAAGATCTATAGAGATAGATCGAAATGGTTGCTTGGTCTTTCGCAGTCTACATATATAGACCGAGTGCTAAAGAGGTTTAGCATGTCGGAATCCAAGAAAGGTTTCTTACCCATCATGCATGGGGTACACCTTTCGAAGTCTATGTGTCCGCACACAGAAGACGAGAGGATTTGCATGAGTAAGATTCCTATGCATCCGCAATAGGATCTATCATGTATGCTATATTATGTACAAGGCCCGATGTATCATACGCTCTGAGTGTCACGAGCAGATACTAGTCCGATCCAGGAATGGATCATTGGGCGGCTGTTAAGACGATCCTTAAGTACTTGAGAAGAACTAAGGATGTGTTCCTAATATATGGAGAAGGGGACATGGTGATACGCGGGTATACGGATGCCAGCTTCCAGACAGACAAGGATGATTCCAGGTCTCAGTCTGGATACGTGTTCACCTTGAATGGGGGCGCAATAAGTTGGAAAGGTTCCAAGCTTGACACTATAGCGGATTCTGCCACTAAGGCAGAATACGTTGCAGCTTTGGAAGCAGCAAAGGAAGCGGTTTGGATCAAGAAGTTCATCTTTGAACTTGATGTGGTCTCATCAATGATCCAAACATGTGCTTCGCCACTATCATCTTATCAGAGAGATCATCAGTAGGAACGAAATACAAATCGAGAAAATTCTCACTGAAAGGAACTTACCGGATCCTTTGACTAAAGCATTACCTCAAAGTAAGTTTGAGGGTCATGTTAGAGCTTATGGTATTGGATACCACTTCGTTTCAGTTACGTATTGCTTGGAGTCATTAGTAATATATGAGAGATGTCCTAAGGCAATGCCTTATGTATGAACCATTTATATGATAAATGAAGATTCACTATTTGAGTATACATGTTTTATGTATTTGATTGGATCTTAAACTCATTTCTTGAATGTCCACGATCGATTCACGGCATGAGAGAATTTGTGATTGGATCACAACTAGTGAGTATCTCTACATGTGTAATTGTGATGTATCGGAATTATCCTAGTCGATGAATTGATGGATTTGGACACCATCAATTCATCGAGACTAGCACGAGGTATACTCCTTGGTGTATCCAAGCGGTGATTCTCCGGTGAGACATTGTGATGTCGGAGTTGATCGTGGATGCTAGTTATGGTAACTAGTTCATTGGAGTGACCGGTAGTAAGACTTCATATGGTTCTCTGCATATATAGATATATGAAGTTCTTCTTTGTGGCTTAAGTGCGATGTTCCTTTGACTTGCGGTATTCAAGTCATCTTGATCATGGAGACTTATGCTTTGACATCTTAAGCAAACATCTCTAGGAGATGTGGACAGGATGATTGGTATAAGTCAGTGATCGAAGGTGTTTGAATAGCCTATAAAAGATTCACCACTCCTTGCGAGGAGATGTATACCCATGGCCTCTCGTCGGATTGTTACTAAAGTCTTTGGCCAAAGCATTACATGTTTAGAGTAAGGTACTCTTCGATACATGTGGAGTAACTAGAATCCGTAGGACGAGGACATGATACTTGGGCTAGGTGTGACGTAGTCAGCCTAGTGGGGACTGACACTATAGACCATGTCCTGAACCAAGTGGGTATAAGATGAGTGAAGGGAACCGGGCAATTTAATCATTCGAGCCGCCAAGGGTTTCGTAAATAGTTCGATCAACCGCTGATCTTTTCTGCTAATCGGGATCATGATGTACTACTAGGTGCCACTCATGATCGTTCTATAATTAATGGTTAATTATAGACGGCCAACATAAATCGAGAACCTATTTGGTCACACGCACAACGAGCGTAATCCAAAGGATTTAAAACGAGCTTGAGAATGGGATTCTCAGACCGAGAGAAACTAGGTTTGGTTGGACCAAACATAAAGCGAGCATGAAATCGTTTCAGTCGCAATGGAAGCGTGGATGGGCCATGTCTTATGAAGACATAATGGATGGACCAAAATGGTTTGGTTCTAATCCAATGGAGGAGAATAAACCAAAGAGTTTGGTTTATTTTAAACGAATGAACCAAAAGTTGGTTCGGTTCATTTTAACTTAAAATAAACCATCATGGTTTGGTTTATTTTAACTTATCTTAATGGAGCGGGTTAACGGGCTTTATGGATATGATCCATTAACCATTAAGAGAATTAGTTCTCTATAAAAGAGGGCTTAAGGGATTGTTAAGCCCTAACTAATCCAAAACCCTAGCCTTTGAGTTGCCGCCCAAAACAAGAGTTGCCGCCCACCCTTGGTTGCTCGGCGCCAACCCTAGGTCGCCGCCCATAGCTCCTCCAACCGGCATTTAGATGGTTGCTTCCTTCCCCCTCGCCGGCGTTGAACTGCTGCCGGTAGAGTTCCGGCGATCCTCCTTTGGTTTGGCATCAAGGTGAGCTCAATCTTCCTTGGTTGGCCGGCGCCTATCTCCTCCACCAAAGCTGTCCAGTTTTCTGGACAGCTTATTCTCCTCTCGTCGGAGCGTCGTTTGGACGACGGTTAGAGCTCCGACAGCGGCTAACTTACCGGGGATTCGATCTCCGGTAATCCTCTGAGGTGGAGGACGAAGGATTTGTCAATTGGTTGACGAATACCTCTCCGGAGAAGCGAGTTTTGAGAACTCGTTTTAGGATCCGAATTTGGATTCGGATCGTGATCATCTCTCGATCACGTCGTCTTCAACACGAGGCTAGTAACCCGTACGAAGACGAAGCTCGTGGCTTAGCGAAGTCATCCCGAGGAACTCGCCGTGGATACGGATAGAGACGATTCTAGCGAGGATCGTTCCGGTTGATGCCGTTCTCGCTACACGTCATACGAAAGGTATAACGTAGATAAATTTCCTTTATTGCAAAATTTAAATTTACGGTTATGTCTACACTTGTTGTAATATGCATGCGTGTGTTGTGTGTGTTGTAATAAATGTAGATTTATTATTTTTATTTCTTCCGCTGTGCTCATGTTTACGAAACATGATCGAACACACACATGCCGCGGTGCCGGAAACCCAACATATAGTTTATGTTGTCCATATACTGCAGATCAAGGAAACCTGAACTAGAGGAAGTAGCAGGAAGGGCCCAGTGTATGTGATAGTGGCATGGTGGAGAAAGACCCTATTACTATCTGCTCATATTTATATGCTCAATTAACAACTTAAGACATTGCTTCCGCTTATAAGTCTTGTGAATTATTAGTACCATGTTGGATGTTGCTTAGTTATGTTATTGTTCAATTACTTAAGAAAGTTGATATGATAGAACTCACGAATGGATCCTTATGTGGGGCATGTTATGAAATGAGTTAAGATATGGTAACATGCTCACTATGAATAAGATAGGTGATGCATGTAGAAAAGAAGGTTTATGCCATGATAACATGCTTAAGTATGATGGTAGAAGGATCCATGTGTATTATGTTTTAAAAGAAAAAAAAAAGAAAGGGGTAAAAGTAGCGCCGCCCTGAGAGCAGATAAGGGCGGGCGTTACAGGTGGTATCAGAGTGGGTTCACCTTTCCACTATCACACATCAAGCCTCCATCCTGCTATTTCCAAGTAAGTAATTTTATGCATACTTAAGTTTCCTTTATAATGAAGAATGTCTTCTATTTAGAATGAAATAATACCTCATCATGTTTTAGTAGAATGGACTCACACTTGAGATTTAGATAGAAATAATACCTCGTCCTGTTTAGTATAAGGGAATCATAGTTGTGACTTAGATAGTATACCTGACCAAGCTTTATACGATGGAAACATGACTCTAACCTAGAAGTATCACTAGAAAGGATACCTTACCTTGTTTATGATATGGGATGTTAGATGTCAGATAGGGAGTAGAGATTATAATAACACCTTAATTAAATTATTTATTTATCACTTAGATAATATGAACGGAGACGTAGTGCTAGAGGGAATGACTCGCACCCACCAGATTTGATGCATGTGGTTACCGAGCTACAGCGTCAGGTCGCAGAACAACAGCTGGTTATCAATGCTCTCACGAATCAACAAGGGAACCCTAGCACCACGCCAGGGACGCAGAACGTAACTCCTAATACGACCACTATGGTGCAAGCACCGCTAATCAATGCTGCCACCGGGGGCGACCAAGCCTATCTCGATTGATGGCGTGAGGCGGGCTTAAAATTTCATTGGTGCCGGCGAACCATGGGATGCCCAAGCCTGGTTCAAAATAGTTGAGAGCATCGTGGAGCTGCTGGATTGGCCCGAGCACGAAAAGATAAAATGTGCCTCGTTCTGTCTTTCCGGAGATGCAAGGATGTGGTGGGAGAGAGTCAAAGCAAAGAGACAAGTAAATCAAATGAGGTGGACAGATTTTGAAGCGGAGTTCTTCGAGGAGTTCTTTCAGAGACGGATCACAAATAAGCACTACGATGAGTTCCTCGAGTTCCGACAAGGCGATCTATCAGTTAGTGAAGCTATGAAAAGGTTCAACCGACTGGCACGTCTCTGCCCAGAGTTAGTCGGTACTGAAAGGGAGAGGATCAGACTCCTGCTGAAAATGTTGCGACCGGAGATAGCCCTGAATGTGGTCGGCAGAGTCAATCGACCCCAGACCGCCGAAGAGCTATTCAGTAGTGCACTGGTCACCGAGCACTACCTAAACAACATCAGTCAGCAGAGTAAGGCATGGACTGGAGATCCGAAATCTCAGAATACTAGCTGGAAGAGGGATCGCAGTGGCAAGAAGAAACATTGGAATGGCCCAAAAGGGGGCCCAGGGAACAGCCAGACTGGGTATCCTGACTGTCCTACATGTGGGAAGAAGCATCCGGGGGAATGTCGTCAGGGCACGAGGAAGTGTTACAACTGTGGACTGGAGGCACATAGCTTGAATCGCCCTACCCGAGTTCGAGGCACCTTCGATATGTCCGATGCAGGAGCTCCTCCACAGGCCACAACTTCACCAAATGCAGGCTATGATAGAGGGTCCCCAGATAAGCCAAGGGAGACTGGAAGCCCCACCGGTTGGGACAAATGCCAGGGTGTTCTCCCTCACCAGGGAAGATGTGGCGAGTGCCTCGACGGATGTCACAGGTCAGATATTTATTTTCAGTCAGTATGCTACTGTGTTATTTGACACTGGGGCAACCCATTCGTTCATCTCTACGCCTTTCACAAGAAAGATAGATAGGCATCCCCAAGTCTTGGACTATAAATTCTTAACAACGCTTACCTTCGGAGAAGTGATGCCATCCACCCATATTCTCGGCTGCACCAATTAGACTCGCAGATAGGAGCTCTATTTGTGACCGATAGTCCTAGATATGTGGGACTATGATGTTATATTGGGCATGGATTTTCGCGACAAGTACGGTGCTTCAATTGAGTGTCAACGGAGGGTGACCTTCCGACGGCGAGGTTTCATTTGAGTTTATCGGGGAGTCAAAGAAAGGAACGAGGAAATTTTTATCGGCGCTAAAAGCCCGAAAAATGCTAGAAAATGGATGCACCGGATTTCTAGCCCATGTGGTGGATACCATATCCGCAAAGAACCAGAAAATAGAAGAGGTCAGAGTGGTATGTGACCATCCAGAGGTATTCCCGGATGACCTACCTGGATTACCACCTGATAGAGAAATTGAGTTCGAGATCGAATTGATTCCCGGAACTAATCCGATCTCCAAGGCACCTTACCGTATGGCGCCGACTGAGTTAAAAGAACTTCAGAAACAGCTACAGGAGTTACTTGACTAGGGATTTATTCATCCCAGTCACTCACCATGGGGAGCTCCAGTGTTGTTCATAAAGAAAAAAGATGGATCTATGCGAATGTGTATAGACTACCGGGCACTGAACAACGTGACCATCAAGAATAGGTACCCCCTTCCTAGGATCGACGACCTGTTCGACCAACTGAAGGGAGCTACTATCTTTTCGAAGATCGATCTCAGGTCTGGCTATCATCAAGTAAAAGTAAAGCCCGATGATATTCCGAAGACGGCCTTCCGGACGAGATACGGACATTATGAGTTCGTAGTTATGCCCTTCGGAGTAACCAATGCTCCTGCGATGTTCATGGACCTGATGAATCGAGTATTCTCGGCCTTCCTCGACAAATATGTAATCGTTTTCATCGACGATATTCTTATCTACTCGAGAGACCAAGAAGAGCATGCTGAACATCTGAAGACTGTACTACAGGTTCTTCAGAAAGAGCAACTATATGCGAAATTCTCCAAATGTGAGTTCTAGCTCAATCAAGTGTCGTTCTTGGGTCATGTCATCTCTAAAGAAGGACTCATGGTAGACCCAATAAGGATTGAAGCTGTGAGGAACTGGAATAGGCCAAGGAATGCGAGTGAAATCAGAAGTTTTCTCGGGCTAAGAAGCTATTCTGGTAAAATTTGTAGAGGACTTCTAGAATTGTAGCCCTATGACCCTCACCCGAAAGGACCAAAGAATACAAATGGGTGAGGATCGTGAGAGGAGTTTTATCGAATCAAGAGGAGACTAACCAGCGCTCCATTCGACTCTCCAAGATAATGAAAGCTTCGATATGTATAGTGACGCTTCTAAATCGGGGCTCGAGTCGTACTCATGCAAAATGGCAAGGTTATCGCTACACCTCTGAGTACCAAGGAGCACGAAAGAAATTATCCTACCCATGACTTAGAACTAGCGGGTGGTGTTCGCCCGAAAATATGGAGTCACTACTTATACGGAACTCGGTGCAGGATTTATACAGACCACCAGAGTCTGAGATATTACTTCACTAAGAAAGACCTAAATATGAGGAAACGCCGATGGCTCGAGATAGTCAAAGATTATTATTGTGAGATATTCTATCATCCAGGAAATGCCAACAAAGTGGCGGATGCATGGCGTAAAGTCCTGCCGCTTTGATGTCCTTATCAATGCTATCGCAAAGACGAAAAGGGATATAATGAATTACAGAATAGAGATTATTTCTGGATAGCTTTTCACCATGGCTATAGCGCCGACGTTGTTCGACGATATATTGGGAAAGCAAGATGGTGATTCAGACATCCAGAAAATCAAACAGAAGTCACGGAAGGAAGGGATAATGGATTCCGCATTTCAGCCGGATTATTATACTTCGGGACCGCTATGCATTAGGACGATCCGGAATTACGGAAGAAGATACTCGAGGAATCCCATGGAACACCTTATACCATGCATCCTGGATCTAACAAAATGTATCAGGACTTAAGGGATAAATTTTGGTGGTCCGGCATGAAAAGGGATGTGGCTCGATACATCGACACTGTCGACTGCCCGAAGGTGAAGGCGAACACCATAAACACAGGGGATTCTGCTGTCTGATTCAGTGGAAATGGGAAGAAATATCTATGGATTTTATCTCGGGATTGCCCAGAACAATAAATGGTTACGATGCTATATGGGTAATCATAGACCGGTTGACAAAGTCTGCCCATTTCCTGGCAATTAAGATGACCTATTTGGTCGAGCAGCTAGCTCAATTATATGTCAAGGAAATTATCAAATTACATGGAGTGCCTAAGGCTATTATTTCTGACCGTGATGGTCGTTTTACCTCCCATTTCTGGGAATGTGTTCAGAAGGCTCTTGGCACTAAGTTGAGATTCAGCACTGCGTTTCATCCTTAGACCGACGGTCAGACAGAAAGAGTGAACCAGGTGCTGGAAGATATGTTGCGGGCTTGTGCCCTAGACTTTAAGGGGAGCTGGTGTCGATATTTGTGCTTGGCAGAATTTGCTTACAACAACAGTTACCAGGCTACTATTGGAATGGCACCATATGAAGCTCTATACGGGAGAAGATGCAGGTCTCCTATCTGTTGGTACGAGGGTGGTGAAAGGAGGGAAATGGGTCTTCGGGCCAATATTATTGACAATACCACCCGCGCTATACAGAATATCCGTCAGAGAATCGAAACTGCTCAGAGCCAACAAAAGAGCTATGCGGATATGCGATGTAGACCATTAGAATTCGAAGTCGGGGACCTAGTATTCCTCAAAGTGACCCCTATGAAGGGAGTGATGAGATTCGGAAGGAAGGGTAAACTGAATCCACGCTACGTGGGACCGTATCCGATATTGCAGAGAGTGGGCAAGGTAGCTTATGTCGAGCTGCCACAAGAGATGTCGGCTATACACGACGTGTTCCATGTCTCTGTGCTCAAGAAATGCTTATCCAGTGTGGACCAAGTGATCGAGCCACAAACCGTACCAGTTCAAGAGGACCTGAGTATGAAAAGTCGGCCTATCCAGATACTAGACCGAGAAGTCAAGAGGCTAAGGAACAAAGAGGTGCCCTTAGTAAAGGTCCTGTGGCAGAATCAACGATACGAGGAAGCTACCTGGGAACGAGAGGAGGACATGAAGCAGAAGTACCCAGAATTGTTTTAAGTTTCGAGGACGAAACTTTTACAAGGTATGAGGGATTGTAACGCCCGTAAAAAGTCTCCAGCAATTTTACGAGAATTTTTGGCTTTACGATAATGGGCTTTATGTGGGTTTTCCGAAAATAAAAGGAAATAGCCAAAAAGAGATGCAAGGCCTAGGAATTGAACCCCAAACCTCTAGAGATAGCCAAGCCCTATAGATGCACCCACTAACCATAAGGCCAATAGGATTATATCATTAAGAGAAGAGGGGAAATTATAGAAAAGGGTGATGAGGGTAAATGAAGGGGCATTGAAAAGAAAAGAGAAACTTCTCTTCCTCCCTTTATAAAGAAGAAGGAAGTTCCCATTTGGCCACTTCTTCCTCTCCTCTTCATCCTCACCGAAACCATCTTGCTCCCCCTCTCCATTTGCACCTTTGGCCGAACTTCATCCAAGCAAGAAGAAGTTAGTTCTTGGCTTCCATAAGGTCAACTGCCCACCAAAAGCAAGCGAAGGATGTAAGATTCCCTCACCTGCAGTATATTAGTTTTGTAGGATAAATTACATGAAAGAAATATGAAGTTTGGAGCTTTATATGTTTCGGCCAACTAAGTTTGGGCTAGGATTCATGAAAATGCTATTAGGGAAACCTTTTATAGGTTGTATGCTCCAAGTAGGGATCTTTAGGTAACAAAAGTCCAAAGGTTTTAACCCTATATGTTTCAGCCACCAAGGGTTTAGGGTTAGTGTAGGGGATCGAATGGCCGGCTAGAGGGGGGTGAATAGCCCTCGTTCGTTGGACGTCATAAATTGCTCGTCTACAAAATATTAGCGCAAGCGGAATATACAAATACAAATAGACAAAGCAAAAGATAAACAATTAAACAAACGCTAACACGATGGTATAACGTGGTTCACGGCTACGCCGCTAATCCACGGTCCCCGATTCGTCCTCGGTGAATCACTCCGTCAAAACCAATCCACTAATGGTCTCTCCTTTGCACCAAGCTAGGTGGAGGTAACCTTTACAACCAAGATCATGTTGGTGCAGGGGCACTAGATAATCGAACCTGTGTTTTGATTATGGCAAAGACACAAAGTTAAGTTTATATTGTTATCTCACGAGCTAAATCAAGTGTGCAGAAAAGTACTAAAGCTGGAGCTGAAGGCTAGCGACACCCGGAGGAAGCCGTGGTGGTCGGGCGACACTTGAGTGAATTCGGAGGGAGCCGAAGGAATCGAGTGGAAGGCCGGAAGCGAGAGCTACTATCGAGGTAAGCTCGTGTGAGTGAGAGATTGTAAGGTCGTGTCCTCTTTACGGGGACGACCCTAGGCGGCGATTCGACTAAGACTTCCTGTGGAAGGTCTAGGTCGAGATCGGACGGTTAGAAACCGTCGTATTTATCATTTTCCGAGCTAATCTCTTACTGCAGGGAAGTGGCCAGGCTGGCAATGATCATTCGGACATTGGGCGATCGTTATCGCTGGATCGCCGAGATGCATCGCCGATCGTCATCACGATCGATGAGAGGCATCAGTCGACTGATGGCGACGATTCAGCCTTTGTGCTAGGTCAAAACGGATAACGTTTGACGCGGCCACTTCGCGATAAAATTTAGAAAAATTCATGATCCGTTCCAAAGAAATAGGAGACAATTTCAGAGCCCAAAGTCTATAAAAGGAGGGGAGGATTCCACTCCAAAACATCATCAATTATTCATCAAGTGCTCCTACAACGCCAACGCTTCAACACCGTCATAACGCCGACGCGACGACAACCTCAGATCTTCTTCGTCGGCAGCAGATTCAAGTAATATTTTTGATATTATATTCTGTGTTTTTTATCTTCATAACGAGGTGAGGTAGGCTTGTTGCCTCATCCTCGTGTATTCGGTTTTTGTAATCGTTGTCTCCTACCTCCAACGAGGAGGAGACGTTTTAGTGCTTTGCCCTCCGTACGCGGTCTAGGACCGATAGGGCCTTGGAGTAGCAACCGCTGGGTTGTGAACCAAGTAAAATAAACGTGTTCATTTATTTTCCGCTGTGCTTACTTTGCGTATTGAACGAACGAAAAAGAAAAGATTTACGATCGCTATTCACCCCCCCCCCCTCTAGCGACGCTTCTCGATCCAACAATTGGTATCAGAGCGGGGGCGCTAAGATTTGGTGAAACCACCAATCTAGCACGTTTTGGTTTTCTTTTCGTATTTTTCGATTCGTATATTTCTTAGGTTTTTGTTTCCCGCACTACTAATCCAAGACCAAGTCTTGGTACATAGTTTTTTGTTGTGTTTTGCTAGTACTAATCTCCTTCGGAGTACCTCACGATCAAACGAGCATAACTTTTGCTACAAGTGGACTCACGAAACGATCTACCCACCAAATCGAAGCTCTCTGAAAGATCTACACTTTTTATGGGGGGTTTACCCCTGTAACAAGCTGTTTCCAGCCCCAAAATCCAACGTTTAGTACCCTTTCGGGGACATCGAAGGTCGTAAGTTTCAAATTTTTTTTAGTTTTTTATCCTCCTTATTTATTTCTGTTTTTTGTCCTATTATTTCCCACATTACTAATCCAAGACCAAGTCTTGGAATTCTCTTTGGTTTTTATTTGTGTTTTTGCAAGATACTTAATGGCTCACATTGAGGGATATAGCACCACCCGACCTCCGTTCTTTAACGGAGATGATTTCCGTTATTGGAAAGGTCGGATGGAGTGTTTCTTGAAAACACAAGTCGAGACTTGGATAATAATCCAAACCGGCTTTGCTTTACCCACCAATGATCAAGGAGAGCCCTTGGATTTCAACAAGTGGACAAATGCAACCAAGAGGCAAATCGAAGCCGATGCAAGAGCAACCCAAATATTGCAATGCGGCTTGTCCAAGGAGGAACTCAACCGCATCGGACCATTCATTAGCGCCAAGGACCTATGGAATAAATTAATTGAGCTACACGAAGGAACGTCCGATGCTAAGGTATGTAAACGTGACCTTCTTTTCAATAAGTTGTATAACCTCAAGATGCAGGAACACGAGGCGGCAGCGCAACTACACGCCAGCGTCGAGGACATTGTCAACGGCCTACACACCATCGGACACAAGGTCGAAAACCGTGACCTACTAAGGTACGTTCTTAATTCATTTCCTAGGACTACCTTGTGGGCATCCATGGTCGATGCCTACAAGGTCTCTAAGGACCTATCGAAGCTTAGGTTAGATGAATTATTTTCCGAGTTTGAACTTCACGAGCAAACTAACATGATCCGGGCCGAGAGAGGTATTGCTCTACTTGCGGGACAAAGAAGCAAGACTAGGTAAGTAGATGAACTCAACCCAAGACGAATCCGAATCCAAGAGGAGGCCATAATAGTCCAACATTGTGCGGAGAATAGTTCACAAGAAAGAAGGAAATTGAAGAATGAGAACCAAAAGAAAAAGGAGCAAGGAAAGTCTTCCATGCAACTTGGGACAACAGAGAAGACATAGCTTACATGGCAAGAACGGAGGAGTCCGAGCCGAATCCGGCCGAGTCCAACTACAACTCCGACTCGACTCAAGATTATTTCGAGAGAAAACTCAAAGCCGGACCAAAAGGGAAAGTTAAGGTTGATTTCTCTTTAATTAGTACACTTTACAGCATAATTAAACCGCTTAATAGGAAATTAACTAAGTTCGAGTCTAGGGTTGAGTCGCTACTTGAGGAGGTTGAAACCTCAAGCAAGAGGTTACTCTAACCTCTTCAACTAGTCAAGTTCAAGAGAGAAACTCAACCCAAATTGAAAAACTTGAGAAGGAGAATTCTCTCTTGAAAGACCAAGTTCAAGAGGTCGAGGCTAGGTTGGAAAAGTTCACGTTGGGATCTAAGAACCTTAACCGACTACTTGGAACCCAAAGAGCCGTGTACAACAAAGCCGGACTCGGATTTAAGTCAAAGACTACGAATAGGTCTTATATGTCTATCGTAAATCGTAGTCATCAAAGAGTCCAAGCATGGGTCCCAAAGGTTTTATTAAATTCACATATTAGGACTAATAAGTATTGGATTCCTCAGGATCAAGTTCATTATTTGAATAGACCTTATTGGTTCAATGGTCTAGGGGGAGCTAACACTAAAATAGTATACCCGCTTACTTAGCAAAACCATTGCATGCTTAGAATTTCTGTTAACTTGTGAACTTACTTAGAATACGTACATAACCAACTAAAATCCTTCGAAAAGATTGAGCCTCGGGGAGCCTCTTTTCATAAATAACTAGTTAGTCAACTCTTGATAATATAGTATCGTGGACGCGGGGAGATGATAGTACGTTAGGGAGACAAAGTCTCGTGTATTCGAGCTAGATAAGGCGTATCTAGCTTGGTGCACTTGACCGAGTGGAACTAGCTGAAGCTACCTCGCCGTATCCTAAACTAGTTAGACCAGGAAGTAACCCTAAGTGATTTAAGTGATATTTTCTTGAATTTGGCTTTGTCTAAGGAAGTGGTCGTTGTTCCGATCAAAGAAGGCCCCTGTGCCTCGCCACGACCTGGAAGCCAGTTTCTCGAAAAGTTACTTAACGATCTAAAGGTTAAATCTGAATCTAACCCAAGGTTGACTATCTTTAATCAATTTAAAATCATCTCACAAAACATATAAGGTGAACAAATTATGAGACACATAGAATGGGTGAGATGTTAAGGATAATTGAAATATACTTGAAACAATCCCTTCAAAATACTACTTATTTTCTCAACTATTGTACTTAACAACTCTGAGGCCAAAGTTTAGCGCCCCCTACATCTCTTATACTTCATATATTTGACTAAGGGGGAGAGCAAGCAAACTAATCTTAAGGGTTATATTATAAATCTTTAGATTATTGGTGCAGAGGGACACACCTCGAACCAATCTATCTAACTATTGCTAGACGCATGCTTGGACTCATATTTGATTTATCTAGATGCATTCATAAATGACATTGTTTTAAACCCCTATTTTATACAAAAACCCCAACACTCTTTTTTTTTTATTTATGGCAAAAGGGGGAGAAGAGCGAAAGTTAAGGGGGAGTAACACAAAATTTCATTTTGAAACACAAAATTTGTTTTTGAAAACTAAAGTATCTCTTTCAAAACTCACCTAGGGTTAAGGGGGAGTTTTGGTTAAGGGGGAGTTTTTGGGAATGGCATTCATCATCTACTATATGTGTTTTATGCTTTAATTTCCCTTAACTTTGTGTTGGTTTGCCATAGATCAAAAAGGGGGAGATTGTTGGTGCAGGGGCACTAGATAATCGAACCTGTGTTTTGATTATGGCAAAGACACAAAGTTAAGTTTATATTGTTATCTCACGAGCTAAATCAAGTGTGCAGAAAAGTACTAAAGCTGGAGCTGAAGGCTAGCGACACCCGGAGGAAGCCGTGGTGGTCGGGCGACACTTGAGTGAATTCGGAGGGAGCCGAAGGAATCGAGTGGAAGGCCGGAAGCGAGAGCTACTATCGAGGTAAGCTCGTGTGAGTGAGAGATTGTAAGGTCGTGTCCTCTTTACGGGGACGACCGTAGGCGGCGATTCGACTAAGACTTCCTGTGGAAGGTCTAGGTCGAGATCGGACGGTTAGAAACCGTCGTATTTATCATTTTCCGAGCTAATCTCTTACTGCAGGGAAGTGGCCAGGCTAGCGATCACGGACATTGGCCGATCATCGCTGATCGAGATGCATCGATCGTATCATCGATCGTGATGAGAGGCATCAGTCGACTGATGGCGACGATTCAGCCTTTGTGCTAGGTCAAAACGGATAACGTTTGACGCGGCCACTTCGCGATAAAATTTAGAAAAATTCATGATCCGTTCCAAAGAAATAGGAGACAATTTCAGAGCCCAAAGTCTATAAAAGGAGGGGAGGATTCCACTCCAAAACATCATCGATTATTCATCAAGTGCTCCTACAACGCCAACGCTTCAACACCGTCATAACGCCGACGCGACGACAACCTCAGATCTTCTTCGTCGGTAGCAGATTCAAGTAATATTTTTGATATTATATTCTGTGTTTTTTATCTTCATAACGAGGTGAGGTAGGCTTGTTGCCTCATCCTCGTGTATTCGGTTTTTGTAATCGTTGTCTCCTACCTCCAACGAGGAGGAGACGTTTTAGTGCTTTGCCCTCCGTACGCGGTCTAGGACCGATAGGGCCTTGGAGTAGCAACCGCTGGGTTGTGAACCAAGTAAAATAAACGTGTTCATTTATTTTCCGCTGTGCTTACTTTGCGTATTGAACGAACGAAAAAGAAAAGATTTACGATCGCTATTCACCCCCCCCCCTCTAGCGACGCTTCTCGATCCAACAGATCACTCTTCTTACAATAGGATTGAAGTAAAGACAAGTAAGAAGAGTTTAAAGCTTGTGGGGCACTAGGAAGATCGTTTGGAACTTAAGCATTAGCCTCTCAAAGGCTCACACCCTCTCTTTTTATAGAGAGGGCTGATTTCTTCCCGTTGGCCACCACCAGTCGACTGCTGCCCTTGGCAGTCGACTGCCGTCACTACAACGACCTCCGAACACGTCGGATCCCGACCGTTGTAGTCCAACGGAACTCTTGGCAGTCGACTGATGGACCTCACGATCGGCCGACTTCAGAGTCGATCGCCTACGGCCACGAAGCGTTCTCAGGTTCGCGATATCCTCCGGGCAATGATCATTATTCCGATGGCGATCACCGGGCATAAACCCATCAGTCGGATACCAGTCGAACCCACTCGACTCAGAGCAGTCGACTGCCATTACATGGCAGTCGACTGGTGCCGTGTGAAACTCAAACTTAACATAAGTTTGAGCTTCCGGCGGTCGGGTAAACCTTAACCCTTGCGGTCAAGTTTCCGACACTCAGCCATTCGGCCAAGTTCACCTAATGAGCTACTTACATTTCACTCATTCTCTCATCTCACTCGAAGTCCCTCGCCGAAGCTCTCTTCGTTCACGGCCACGTCCCTCGGCAGCATCAGGCTCACGGCTCTGCAATGCTCCTTCGCGTCTCTTGCCTCCGAAGTCTGCTTCCTTGGCTTCACTTCAAGTCATCTCGTCCGGCGGTCCCTCGGATGCTCCAAGCGCATGGCTTCCGCAAAGTCATCCTTCACCGACTCAAGGACCGAGGTTGTGAGGGTGAACCCGCCAAGGCTCTATGTGCGAATTACTAAGTCCTGCAAGACTCCAACGCACATATCAAATAAACATACCAACCTAACTTAAACCCTTTGCCACACCATCAAAACCATATTACGGCAAGAGATTGCCCTAACAGTTAGGGTTTCATGAAGAGCTCCCCCTTATGAAGTTAAGTTATGATATATTCCTACATGAATAGATTTAGGTGACAAAAGTCCAAAGATCTTAACCTTACAAGTTTCGGCCAACCCATGAAATTAGGGTTAGGGTTGCATGAAAAATATTTCTAATGATACTATGATAGGTTATAAGGCTTCATGAATGAATTTTAGGGGACAAACCCAAGCTTGAGCCCCTCACAAGTTTCGGCCAACCCATGAAATTAGGGTTAGGGTTGCATGAAAAATATTTCTAATAATACTATGATAGGTTATAAGGCTTCATGAATGAATTTTAGGGGACAAACCCAAGCTTGAGCCCCTCACAAGTTTTGTCCAACCAATGAAACTAGGGTTAGGGTTGCAAGAAAAGGCTTCTAAGGGAACTAGGGGATGTTGTATGCCTCATGTAGGAGTTTTAGGTGACTAAACAATGCCATGTTGGAATACCTTACATGTTTCAGCCAACATTGGTTTTGGGGTTAGGGTTTCATGAAAACACCCTCCCCCTTATGTAGTTAGGCTATGTGATGAACAAGTTTTATGATTTAATATGCCATGAATATGCCTAGGAAATATGCTTCATGTTTATGATGTAATGTGCCATGAAATATGCTTAGGTGATGAACATGTTTTGTGATTTAATATGCCATGAATATGCCAAGGAAATATGCTTCATGTTTATGATGTAATGTGCCATGAAATATGCTTAGGTGATGAACATGTTCTGTGATTTAATATGCCATGAATATGCCAAGGAAATATGCTTCATGTTTATGATGTAATGTGCCATGAAATACGCTTATGTGATGAACATGTTTATGCTTTAGGACCCCTTTAGGGTACTCTTATGTTATGAATGCATGTGTCCTTAAGATAAGATGGAGATGCTTCCCTTTCAAGTAGGGATCAAGAGCTCTCCTTATGATAAGATGGAGATGCTTCCCTTTCAAGTAGGGATCAAGAGCTCTCCTTAAGATAAGATAAAATGGAGATGCTTCCCTTTCAAGTAGGGATCAAGAGCTCTCCTTATGATAAGATAAGATTAAGATGCTTCCCTTTTTATGTTGGGGATCAAGAGCATTCTTTATAATATGACAAGAAAAGAAAGGAATTAAGTATTTTACTTTGTAAGAGGTTAAGTACCCGACCCGTCAGGTGGTCGTTAATCAAATCCATAGGGACATAAGAAGACGTAAGAGGTCTTGCCCTGGTAAGACGTAAGAGGTCTTGCTCTAGTAGGTCTGGTGGCTCACTACCCCAGCCTATTAGGGAACGCGCATTATGTGGTATTTAACCTGGGGCCCCCCAAACAAGTTATGATGATGTTGAAGTATCTATATGTATATGTTTTGAAAAGAAAAGACTTTCATGAAATTGTGTATGCTTATGTTAAAGATTATGAATGCTTACAAACTCGTCTTTTATGCATTTTAGATGTTATGAAGTTATGATGTTTAGAGTTAAGTTTAAGAATGTGGTGACTATGTACTTTATGCATGTTTCGAGTTGATGATGTTGTGAATGCTTATGGTTAAGTTTAAGAATACTTGTGATTATGTACCTTATGCATGTTTAGGATTTATGTTATTATAAATGTTTATGCTCAAGTTAAAAATGCTTATGATTATGTCCTTTATGCATGTTAGATTCTATGAAGTTATGATGCTTATAGTAGTTTAAGAATACTTGTGATTAGGTACCTTATGCATGTTTAGGATTTATGTCATTACAAATGTTTATGTTCAAGTTAAAAATGCTTATGATTATGTCCTTTATGCATGTTAGATTCTATGAAGTTATGATGCTTATAGTAGTTTAAGAATACTTGTGATTATGTACCTTATGCATGTTTAGGATTTATGTCATTATAAATGTTTATGTTCAAGTTAAAAATGCTTACGATTATGCCCTTTAAGCATGTTAGATTTTACGAAGTTATGATGCTTATAGTAAGTTAAGAACATATGGGTTTATGTACTTCCTGCATGTCTAAGATTTATATCATGAATGCTTATGTTTAAATTATGCCCTGCTTGGTTTTAATTATGCTTAGCATGCTGATGTATACTCTATGCCATGCTTAGGTTTTATTACGTGGTATGTCGTTGATTAGTGTTACTATGGAATACTTAGGCTATTTATGCTAGTATGCTCATGTTTCTAATTGCTTGATGAAGTTCGTGGTTTTTGTGAGTAGGCAAGAATCTTACTAAGCTATATGCTTATAGTTTATGTTGTCCATATACTACAGATCAAGGAAACCTGAACTAGAGGAAGTAGCAGGAAGGGCACAGTGTGTGTGATAGTGGCATGGTGGAGAAAGACCCTATTACTATCTGCTCATATTTATATGCTCAATTAACAACTTAAGACATTGCTTCCGCTTATAAGTCTTGTGAATTATTAGTACCATGTTGGATGTTGTTTAGTTATGTTATTGTTCAATTACTTAAGAAAGTTGATATGATAGAACTCACGAATGGATCCTTATGTGGGGCATGTTATGAAATGAGTTAAGATATGGTAACATGCTCACTATGAATAAGATAGGTGGTGCATGTAGAAAAGAAGGTTTATGCCATGATAACATGCTTAAGTATGATGGCAGAAGGATCCATGTGTATTATGTTTTAAAAGAAAAAAAAAAGAAAGGGGTAAAAGTAGCGCCACCCTGAGAGCAGATAAGGGCGGGCGTTACATATGGTTGGTACTTCCTGGTTTATCTACCATGCATGAAGATTTTGCGAATCATGTTGAATTATCCATACAAACTCATGGGTATCAAGAATGGCAGGGAGGAACCAGCAACTTGTTTATCACCAGAATGATGGTCGAAAGACTGACAAATACTAGCTTCACTAATTTCTCTTATAATGTTCAAAATGTAACAGGTTATTTGGCAAGCAGAGGAGTGAATGCTATTCCTAGAAACAGATTTACAACTGAGGAGTTGCGACAACAAAGATGGATACTGAGGCCATCTGTGAGAAGGAACCCTATGGCCCCAACTAGGGTTGAAACAAGAACACTGCTGGATGGTAGTGTTTCATTGCAGTTTGAAGGATATGTCCCTACTGTCGAAAATAGAATAACGACAGTCAACGAAGATGATGTGGAGCTCGGAGAAGCTGAGCAGGAAATTCTGGCGGTATTAACAATAGAAGAACCAATTTTTGAAGTAATAAAGACAAATCCAGATGCAAGAATCCCTACAAGGAAGACCGAAGGATCAGTGACTTTTATAAGTATTGATGATATTCTGGTATTCTCTTCTTCAGAACAGGAGCATATCAGACACTTGGAAGTTATGTTAAGAATTTGTGAAGAAAATGGAATAATCCTGTCACCAACTAAATACAAGCTTGTTGTTCCAAGGATTGAATTCTTAGGTGTTGAAATAGGAGAAGGAAAGTTGAAGCTTCAGCCCCATATAATCAAGAAGATCACAGAATTCAAGGAGGAGCAGCTTAAAACAAAGAGCGACTTGAGGTCATGGCTTGGAATTTTGAATTATGCCAGAACTTACATTCCTAATTTAAGTTCTAAATTAGGGTCTTTCTATGAGAAGACATCCCCGCATGAGGATAAGAGAATAAAATCATCTGATTGGGAGATTGTTAAGCAGATCAAGGCCCAGGTACAGCAATTACCAGACCTAGAGGTTCCCCCAGAAAATGCTTATATCATTCTGGAAACAGATGGTTCAATGACCGGATGGGGCGGAATTTGCAAATGGAAAAAGGCTAAGTATGATTTGCGCAACATCGAAAAAACATGTGCATATGCACATGGGAAGTTTCCAACAGTTAAATCAGCTATTGATGTGGAGATTTATGCTACGGCGCTTCCATCTCATTCGAGAGATTATCGATAGAGGAGATGTGAAGATTTGCAGAGTACCCACAGAGGCTAACATCGCAGATCCCTTGACCAAGGCTTTGGCACAGAAAAAGCTTGATGGTCACACTAGGTCATTGGGTATTAGATACTACGGTGATTGACATTAGTGCTAGTGGGAGATTATTAGTGAAAGCCCTAGAGTCAATCATGTGATGATTGTTGTATGGACTTTATTGTATCATATTCCTATTTATAAAGGCATGGTTATTATATTTACTTGTATTGGTGCCAAATAACTAAATATAATAATGTCCTTGAGTAGTAGGTTCTTATCTATATCAATCGATTGGTTGAATCGATAATGAGATGATATAGAGAATACTACTCTTAATCATTCCTAGTATAGTATTAACATTCAGGGACAATGTTAATGCGTAGAGACTAGCATGTAGGTCAACAAGATGACTTGATCTCACAAGTCATGGATATGAGATATCAAGTTGACACATGGGTATGCATTGGAGAATGTATACTGAATGACCCGCCATGAGAAAGTATCATGGATCGTTATATGAGTGTCATATACTTTCTCATGTGGCTATTAGTATAACTATTAGTCCTTAGACCTGAAGTCACCATGGTTCCCTACATAAGGAGTTGCATACTTTGGCTTCGTCAAACGTCACCCGTAAATGGGTGGACTATAAAGGCGATTACTGGGTATGTAACAAATTATATGGAGGGATGTGAGTGATGTAGATGGGATCTATCCCTCCTATATGACGGGGGTGACATTGATATTCTTGATAGAGTGAGACCACGAAGTGCATGGCCATGCCCAAATGAGTCAATATGAGATATTGAGCTCATTTGATTAGAGTGAGTCTACTTGGGGTTCAAGATTTAGATTGTACCGAGGATGACACAGTCTATGCCTCGATTGGTCAATCTAGATGTCAAGGATAGAGGGACATTGTCACATATTGTGAGAGTCACAATTAGTAGTCACAAAGGTGATGTTGGAGCTCAATATTCTTGTAACTTGGGTAGCAATGATGTGTTGCTAGATACCGCTCATTGCTTATGTTCCTAAATCGGTTTAGGGACATTGCCAACGTTACAAGAACCTATAGGGTCACACACATAAGAGCAATTAGATGGAGATTAGGTTCATATGATGAACCATAAGGATTAGGTTCATGGGATGAACCAAATTGGATTAAAAGTAATCCAAATTAGACTAATTGAGTTAGACTCAAGTTGATTCAAGTGTTGAATGAGTCTAATTTAGATTTGATTCATCAAATCAATTTAAATTAATGAATAGAGATTCATTAAATTAAATTGACTTGAGTCAAGTGGTTAGATTTGATCAACCATGGGAGATTAGAGGTCAAGTTTGACTTGACTTGAGAGGGAAGATGAAAGGTCAAGTTTGACTTAACCAAATGTCATGTCATGATGATGACATGGCATGGCCGGCCAATGATGATGCTCCACATCATCATTGACTTGGTCAATTGGTGCCACATCATGAGGGAGACCAAGGGTCATGGGAGTTACATGCATGCATGTAACCCCCCTTCCATGAAGTGGCCGGCCACTTTGGGGGTTATGTGTGGTGAATTCATTTGGTGAGTTACACTCTTAACTTCATCTTCTTCCTTAGAATTTTTCTCTCAAGCTCTCTACCTCTCCCAACCTCGTCTTGCCGAGATCTTCTAGGAGTGCTAGCACACTCAAGTTTGTCTCTTTCTCCACCTATTGCTTGTGTGGATACCATAGAGGAGTGTGCACTTGACACTCTCGAGTTCCGGCGAACTTTTGGACGAGCGGGATAAGCGAAGGGCATCGCTACGAGGGTAATGTTCTAACCTCTTAGATCTAAGGTAGATCTAGGGTTTTTGTAAGCACATACATGTTTTTATATTTTTATACTTCGCACGGATCCGTGGCCGGGGATTCCGAGGTTTCCGCAACGCAAAAAGCGGTTTTTGCGGCTCGGAAAAACCCAACAAGATACACATCATCAATCCTGATATCACAATTCAGGACAAACCATTGACACATGTGACCCCACTCATGAAACAGACTTTCGAGAAACATATCAAGGCTTTGCTTCAGTTAAAAGTAATTCAGCCAAGCAAAAGTCGACACAGAACAATGGCAATGATTGTACAGTCAGGGACATCTGTGGATCCAAAAACAGGAAAAGAAGTAAAGGGAAAGGATAAGATGGTATTCAACTATAAGACCCTAAATGATAATACCTACAAGGACCAGTATAGTCTTCCAGGTATTAATACTATCCTAAAGAAGGTAGGCAATTCAAAGATATATTCAAAGTTTGATCTTAAATCTAGTTTTCATCAAATTGCCATGGATCCTTCGTCCGTTGAATGGACGGCTTTTATAAGCCCTTCTGGTTTATACGAGTGTCTAGTAATGTCATTCGGTCTAAAGAATGCACCAGCAGTCTTCCAAAGAAAGATGGATAATTGCTTCCAAGGTACCAAAAATTGAAATCCCGCTTCCCGTAATCTCTGGTGGCTTTCTTCAGTTACAAGTGGGAGATCCACTTGATTTTCTTTAATACATAGCAGATCCTCTTTAGAATAATGCTGATATACTCTATGGTTTACAGGTTGAAAACCTGTTGAGTATAATATTTCAGCAGGGACCATATTGGCCCTTCTTGATCTAGAAATTTCCAGCTGTTCCTCTGGGTCCACCTGACTTTCAATAGTTCTTCTGAATTGTCTTTGGTTTGGGAAGATTCTTCTTTGTAGATTGTATAATCTCCTCTGCCCCTGTCGATAATCTCTTATCTGGTTTTTTGAAATGGGTATCTGTATAGCTGATGTACCTATGGTTGGCGGCCTAGTACTGGTTGAGTGTCTTGCACTAGATGACATTATCTGGTCTTCTCTCTTTGGAGAATGTCTGATGGGTTGTGAAATACCAATATCGAACCTTTCTTCTTGGGAATTACTGCTCCTTCTCCCAAGTTGATGCTTGAAATTCTTTTCGTCAGGTCGTTAATAGCTCCTTCAAGTTCTTTTGAAGGTCCAGTAGTTGAAGTACTAAGCTGGTTCTTCAGCTGGTTCACTTGTGCTTTTAGATCCTGCAATTGTCTGTTAATATCTATCAACAGAGATATTAAAGTGTTATTTTGTTTGATCAGGACTCGTTGAAATTCAAAAGCAGTTTTGTAGTGAGATGGGACTACAAATCCTACAGATGTTGCTCTATCAGTTCTGTTGCTTTTAAGGCTCTTATATATGAGGTATCCTCAGTCTGGTTTTCCATATTACTCATCCACCAATCAAGCCTTTTACCTCCTGCAACACTTGTTCAACCCTTCTAACACTTGTCCTTAGCTCTCTTGCTAGGACATTTTCTTCTTCTAAGACTGGTTGAATCAGGGTTTTTATTTCCCCCAACTATGGACTCTTATTGTTCAGAAAATATTGGTTTATATAATGATGTCATTTCCAGGTGGGAATCCATCACAACAAATGTAATTGATTCCAAGATATGGGCTGACAAAAGAGCCAAGGTACAATTCATTGAAAATTTGTTGGGGGAAATTGAGAAGAAAACCTTTATACAATGGAGAATGATGTTTCCTCACCAGTATGATAAGCTAATAAATGCCGCTGATGAAACACAAAATGTGCTGTCACAAATCCGGAGAATCATTACACTTGAAGATCCTACCACTGGATCCACAGCGGAGCAGAATCAAGCGTATCTAGACCTTGAAAGATTAGCATGCCCAAGCACCAAAGAGTTAGTAAGCTATATGAACCAATACAAAGAATTGGCTGCTAAAACTGGAAGGATGTTCATTAACGAAGAACTATCAAGTAAGTTCTATCGTAAAATGCCTCCATTAATTAGTAATTATCTTGAACAGAGATTCCAGGAAAGATACCCAGGGAATACCATCGGTGTTCTACCACGCATCCATCATGCCTATCAAGAATTAACAGAGATGTGCAAACAGGCTTCTCTTCAAAGAATCTTGAAAGATCTGCAGTTCTGCTCTCAGATACCTCTTCCTAAGTACTACCAGGGACAAAAGAAGTATGGTATGAGGAAATCCCAAAGTTACAAGGGAAAACCTCACAAATCACACGTTCGTGTGATTAAAAGAAAGTACCAGCATGATAAGACAAAAGTAAAGAAATGCAAATGCTACATTTGCGAAGAAGAGGGCCATTTTGCCAAAGAGTGCAAAAATAAGTCAGGAAATAAAGAAAGAGTGGCAATTCTAAATGAGATAGATCTCCCAGAAGATTTTAATGTGGTCTCAGTTGATCTTGATGAATCAGAGAGTGATGCTATCTGCAGCATCTCTGAAGGAGAATTGGATACAGAGCAACATTGTAACCTGGTAACCAATACTCTCCCTTCTAAAGAATTTTGTTTTGTATTATTTGGGGAAGAAAAGGGATGGCAAGTTCATATCAGCATTCCAGAAGAACAAGCATACTATAATCATGCATGGCAGATGAACCAGGAAGTACTAACCATATATTCTGGCTGCAAGTTTTATGGCAGAGAAACCAGGATCAGATCAAGGATCCACTACGACATTTGCAACCTGACTGCATGTGCACCCAGTGCGGATTATTATCTTAAGCAGGAAGTCTTAACAGCACCAGCACCGAATCAATTTAATGATAAATCATTAGTTAAAGAACTTCTTGAATATGTTGATTATCTGCTCATAGAAAACAGGCGATTGCAGATGGAGATTGATCGTTTGAACAAGAAGGAGATCCATGACAGCATGTACCAGGAGCTGGAGAAGGATCTGGAGGAGTTGACCTTAGAAGGCCCAGGAAAAGGGAAGGAGCAACTAAGCTATCTTGAGGAAAGAATCATCTCAAAAGTCAATGAGGAATACCATCCAAGGAGAATGATTAATAGATTAT
The DNA here is from genome assembly GCA_025175895.1 of Wurfbainia villosa. NCBI lineage: Eukaryota > Viridiplantae > Streptophyta > Magnoliopsida > Zingiberales > Zingiberaceae > Wurfbainia > Wurfbainia villosa. The sequence continues at coordinate 25,636,247 of CM045992.1, read as the reverse complement.
ATAATATGATGGTAATCTTAGAAATTCCTGATAATGCTCCTATAAAAGTTAGTGCAATATTGGACACAGGTGCTACCACTTGTTGCATTGACAAAAGGATCGTACCAGAAAGAGGATTGGAGAGGAACCCCTACACCATAGTTATAAATGGTGTTAACTCAAAGCAATTAGCAAAATGGAAACTGAAGGGTGGACAAATAATCATTGGAGATAACAAGTTCAAAATTCCTTTTACATATTCCTTTGATATGTCATTAGGTGATGGTATCCAAATGGTCATAGGCTGCAACTTTATCAGAAATATACAAGAAGGTTTAAGAATTGAAGGTAATTTGATCACAATCTATAAACAGGTTACTTCAATTACGACCAATGAAGCAGCAGTCCATGCCATACAAGAACTGGAGTTGGATAAGGAAGAATATCTTGATATTCAGGAGAAAGTTTTCTACACAATGAGCCCCTCAAACCCGAGGATTCTTAGAAAGCATGAAGGTATGCTGGAAAAATTAAGAAATCAAGGATTCATAGGCGAGGATCCATTGAAATACTGGTCTAGAAACAAGATTGTATGCAAGATACACATCATCAATCCTGATATCACAATTCAGGACAAACCATTGACACATGTGACCCCGCTCATGAAACATACTTTCGAGAAACATATCAAGGCTTTGCTTCAGTTAAAAGTAATTCAGCCAAGCAAAAGTTGACATAGAACAATGGGAATGATTGTACAGTCAGGGACATCTGTGGATCCAAAAATAGGAAAAGAAGTAAAGGGAAAGGAGAGGATGGTATTCAACTATAAGAGCCTAAATGATAATACCTACAAGGACCAGTACAGTCTTCCAGGTATTAATACTATCCTAAAGAAGGTAGGCAATTCGAAGATATATTCAAAGTTTGATCTTAAATCTGGTTTTCATCAAATTACCATGGATCCTTCGTCCGTTGAATGGACGGCTTTTATAAGCCCTTCCGGTTTATACGAGTGGCAGGTAATGTCATTCGTTCTGAAGAATGCACCAGCAGCCTTCGAAAGAAAGATGGATAATTGCTTCCAAGGTACCGAAAATTTTATTGCAGTTTATATTGATGATATTCTGGTATTCTCTTCTTCAGAACAAGAGCATATTGGACACTTGGAAGTTATGTTAAGAATTTGTGAAGAAAATGGGTTAATCCTGTCACCAACTAAATACAAGCTTGATGTTCCAAGGATTGAATTTTTAGGTGCTGAAATAGGAGAAGGAAAGTTGAAGCTTCAGCCCCATATAATCAAGAAGATCATAGAATTCAAGGAGGAGGAGCTTAAAACAAAGAGCGGCTTGAGGTCATGGCTTGGAATTTTGAATTATGCCAGAACTTACATTCCTAATTTAAGTTCTAAATTAGGGTCTCTCTATGAGCAGACATCCCCGCATGGGGATAAGAGAATGAAATCATCTAATTGGGAGATTGTTAAGCAGATCAAGGCCCAGGTACAACAATTACCAGACCTGGAGGTTCCCCCATAAAATGCTTATATCATTCTGGAAACAGACGGTTCAATGACCGGATGGGGCGGAATTTGAAAATGGAAAAAGGCTAAGTATGATCTGCGCAGCACCGAAAAAATATGTGCATATGCACATGGGAAGTTTCCAACAGTTAAATCAACTATTGATATGGAGATTTATGCCGCAATGGAGACAATGAGTGCTCTAAAGATTCACTATTTAGACAAAGAAGAGATCACTTTGAGAACTGATTGTCAGGCTATTATCAGTTTTCATAACAAGACTTCGAAGAATAAGCCATCAAGAGTCAGATGGATGGCTTTCACAGATTTTATCACTGGAACTGGGGTCAAGGTGAACTTTGAACATGTAGATAAGGCTTGTATTTTTTATGTTGTATAGATAGAAGGATCGGGGATGTGGATTGTTGATAGTGGATGCTCAATACATATGACCGGTGGTGAGAGTAAATTTTCCATAATCAACCACATTAACAAGGGGAAAGTGTCTTTTGGAAATAGTGGAAAGATTAAAATTCTAGGAAAAGGCACAATTGAGGTATCCCCAAATCTTGCCATTCATTATTGGTTGAAAACATGAAGTTTAATTTGCTTAGTGTAAGTCAATTATGTGATGCAAATTTTGATGTGCAATTTAACTCTTCAAAATGCTTGATAAGACATAAGAAATTAAATGATTGTATGTTAGAAGGATATAGGAAATCAAATATTCATTATGTTGATTTATCCTATGCCTCTAACATTTCTCCTAAGTGCCTTATGGCAAAAGAAGAAGAGAGTTGGCTATGGCATAGGAGATTAGGGCATATCAACATGAAGAACATAGCCAAAGTATCTAAATTGAAGCTAGTGAAGGGATTGCCAAAAGTGAAGTACACGAAGGATAAGATGTGTGATGTATGCCAAGAAGGGAAACAATCAAAGTCATCACACAAGGGTAAAAATTTAATTAGTACTTCCTTACCATTAGAGCTTATTCATTTAGATTTATTTAATTGTCATAGTACTCCCTCTTTAAATGGTAGCAAGTATTGCTTAGTTATAGTAGATGATTTTTCTAGGTTTACATGGGTATATTTTATGAAACGTAAGGATGAAACCCTAGAAATAATCATAGGTTTTAGTAAAAGAGTAGAAAATGAAAGAAGTCTCAAAATCAACCGGATCCGTAGTGATTATGGTGAAGAATTTGAGAATTCTAATTTCTCCAAATTTTGCTTAGAACAAGGTCGTACAAGTATGAGTTCTCTTGTCCTAGAACACCTCAACAAAATGGGGTGGTGGAAAGGAGAAATCATGCCCTACAAGAAGCCACTAGGACTATGCTTAATGCATATTCATTACTTAGCTACTTGTGGGCAGAAGTGGTTAATACCACTTACTATATCCAAAATAGGGTTTTCATACATAGGTTTTTAGGAAAAACACCCTTTGAATTATGAAATGGTACAATTCCAACAATTCATTATTTTAAAGTCTTTGGATGTAAAACTTACATCTTAAACACCAAAGACAATTTAGGTAAATTTGAATCCAAAGCGGGTGAGAAAATCCTAGTTGGATATTCATCCACTAGTAGAGGGTATAGAGTTTATAACAAAAGAACCCAAATAGTTGAGAAGTCTTCAAATGTTCAATTTGATGAAACCTCTACCACTTACCCTAGGAAATCCCCCATTGATAATGATATCAATGACAAAAATTAAGAAATTACCCAAAAATTTCAAAACATGACCTTAGGGGGTAATAATCAAGGGAGAGCAAGAGGAGATTCGGATGATGAAAGGAGGATTGAGGATAATCATGATCAAAATCAATTTAATACATCTCCTAAAATATTAATAATTAATCAAAATCATCCTCTTGATCAAGTTGTAGGAGAATTATCTCAAGGTGTTAGAACTAGGTCATTCCATAGAGCTTCCTCTAGTCAAATAGCTATTATCTCCCAAATTGAGCCCAAATCAATCAATGATGCATTACTTGATTCGGATTGGATCTTAGCAATGTAAGATGAATTGACTCAATTTGAAAGGAGTCGAGTATGGGAGTTAGTTCCTAGACCTAATGATAGTACCATCATTACTACAAGATGGGTCTTTAGAAACAAACTAGATGATCAAGGCAATATAACTAGGAATAAGGCAAGGTTAGTTGCAAGGGGCTTCAATCAAGTTTAAGGACTTGATTATGATGAAACTGTTGGATCGAGGCGGTTCGCTAGAAGGGGGGTGAATAGCGAAACAAAAAGCTTTTTGCGAAATCGTTCTTTGAAAGTCGAGTAGATAAATTACAGCGGAAATATAAACAATAAATAAAAGAGACAATTCTTTTTACTTGGTTCGTAGCCTTCGGCTACTACTCCAAGGCCCTAGTGGTCCTTGACCATGCATGGAGGGCAAAACACTAAACGAACTCCTCCTCGTTGGAGGTAGGAGTTAATCGATACAAGAACAAACACTTGAGGTAGAGGGACACTCCCCCTCTCCTCGTTATGATAGAAAAAGAGCTTCGAAAAAGTAAATGAACAACGAATAAATCTAAAACCGACGTACAAAAACTAAAAGAAAATTAAACCTAGTGTCGGAGAAGAAGAACTTCGTTGTCGGAGAGTTGTAGCTTTGCGGAGGCTCTTGGAAGCTTATAATTGATGAGAAAACCCTAGGTTAGGACATCCTTTTATAGCCTTTGAGCCCCTTTTCGAGAGGAACCCTAGCCAATCATATTTGAGCACCACTCCCCTTGAAATTTGGTGATAAACCTTGACTCCTCGAAGTTGATCCTTTGACCATCAGTCGACTGATGGCCATCATTAGTCGACTGATGGCAACATCAGTCGATTGCTAACCTCCGAATGATCGATTGACGGCAATGAGTCCTCGGTTGGCAATGATCGATGCTAGCTGCAAGGCAAAGTTAGCTTAACAAAAACATTATTTTGACAGCCTCCGACCGTCCGATCTCGACCTAGACCATCTATAGGATGTCTTTGGTCAGATCTACGCTTAAGGTCATCCCCGTAAAGAGGATACGACCTCACTTACGCTCGCACACACGAGCTTACCTCGATACTTACGTGTTGCTTTTGCTTCCGGCCTTCCACTCGATTCCTTCGGCTCCCTCCGAAGTCACTCGAGTGTCGCCCGACCACCGCGGCTTCCTCCGGGTGTCGCTAGCCATCAGCTCTAGCTATAGCAATCTTCTGCACACTCGATTCAGCTCGTGAGATAACGACATGAGCTTAACTTTGTATCGTTTGCTATAATCAAAACTCAGGTTCGACTTAGGTGCCTACTGCACCAACAATCTCCCCCTTTTTGATTTATGACAAAACCACATACAAAGTTAAGAAAAATAAATTAAGTTCATTAAGCAAAATAAGTATGAGATATGCATGAATGAGCAGGAGTATATAAAAACTCTTTTTCAAGTGCTCCCCCTTGAGGAATCCTCCCCCTTGACCGAGGGTGAGTACTTGAGAAAGAGTTTTAACTCTCCCCCTTGATATTTGCTACTAAAAAAGAATTAAGTAACCGAAATTACTTAATATTGGCCATAGTGTTTAAAATAAGTTTTAAGTTAAGAAATCAAAAAATTGATTTCTTAACCTTGGCCTTTACTTCCATTTTGTTAACAAGTTAACTTAAAGTTAAGTAAATTACTTTTTGTTAACAAGTTAACTAAAAGTTAAGTAAATTATTTTTTTTGTATTGTTAACGAAAATAAGTTAACTAAATGTGTTTAAGTTAAGAATTCCCTTAACTTGTTTTGCTAACTTAAAGTTAAGTAAGCCTTGGCCATAAAAAAAAAATGATCCCTTAACTTTGGCCTTTTTCTCTCCCTTTTGCCATATATCGAAAAGAGTGAGGGTGTGTGTGGAATAAAAAATAAGTTTTAATTTTAAAGTCCAAGCATGTTCCACATTATTTTGAAAATAATATACTGAAAATAAGTTCATCTATAAAATGTTCGACTCATATTTGGCTTGATTGATATGAAAGATCAACCAGTCCTGGTCAGAGTCGGTTAGTATGTATGATTATACTCCGTGGTTCATAGCGATGCACTAGCTCTACATCTGGAACCAGGAATAAGGTCCTAACATCTCACACCCATCTACATGGCTAAGTACACAAACACATTAGTCCTATGTATTGTGAGATGTATTGACTCCTTAAATCTATAGGTGCATGATATCTAAGGTATGTCCTATGCTAGTTCCATAAAAATGAAAATTTAAGAAATAGTAGTAAGAAAATATAATTTGCAAGTTCCTATTCTACTACGTACATGCCCAATTTTCGTCTTAATAGACTAAATTCGGCTTCGGGTAGGGGTTTAGTAAATAGGTCTGCTAAGTTAGACTTCGATTCGACGTATTCGAGTTGTATGGCTCCGTTGGCCACATGTTCTTGAATGAAATGGTGTTTGACCTCTATATGTTTGGTCCTAGAGTGACATATTGGATTCTTAGTAAGATTAATTGAACTAATGTTATCTACGTGAAGTTTAGTATTCGTAAAGTCTAACTTAAAGTCGCGGAGAGTGTGCTTCATCCAAAGAAGCTGAGTGACACACTCACCCATCGTGATGTATTCGGCTTCGGTGGTAGATAAGGCAACACAGGGTTGCTTCCTACTGCACCAACTCACTAGACTCAAGCCGAGAAGTTGACAACAACCACTCGTACTCTTTCTATCGAGCTTACTACCGGCATAGTCTGAATCGGAGTAGTCGATTAGTTCGAACTCGGTAGATCTAGGATACCAAATACCGACATTAAGTGTACCCTTTAGATATCTAAGGATACGCTTGACTAGAGTTAGGTGAGACTCCTTGGCACAGGTTTGAAACCTGGCGCACATACTTACTGCAAATAAGATATCAGGTCGGCTTGCAGTTAAGTAAAGGAGACTCCCTATTATACTCCTATAGTATTTTAAATCAATTTGGTTTCCGATTACATCTTCTTCTATATTAACATTTGTTTCCATTGGGGTATTAATGATTTTAGCATCTTGCATTCCAAAACGTTTAATTAATTCCCTAGTATATTTGCGTTGATGTAGGTATATTCCATCTTTAGTTTGTTTAATTTGTAGACCTAAGAAGAAACTTAACTCGCCTACTAAATTCATTTCAAATTCACTTTCCATAAGTGAAATAAACTCATTTAGTAGGATTGAGTTGGAGGTTCCGAAAATAATATCATCTACGTAGATTTGGGCTATGAATATGTCTTTACCTAAGGTTTTTACGAAAAGGGTTGGGTCAACTACACCTTGGTTAAAGCCTTTGGACTTAAGATAAATCGAAAGTCTCTCGTACCAAGCTCGAGGAGCTTGTTTAAGTCCATAAAGAGCTTTCTTTAACCTAAAGACATGATCGGGTTTGTCTAGGCTTTCGAAACCGGGGGGTTGACTAACATAAACTTCTTCTTTAATGTATCCATTTAAGAATGCAGATTTCACATCCATTTGAAACAACTTAAATCCTCGATGTGCTGTATATGCTAATAGCATTCGAATGGACTCTAATCTAGCTACTGGGGCATAGGTCTCGTCGTAATCTAAACCTTCGACTTGACTAAACCCTTTAACGACTAGTCTGGCTTTATTTCTAACTACTTCACCTTTATCATCAAGTTTATTTCTAAACACCCACCTTGTTCCAATGATTGTTTTATCTTTAGGTGGTGGTACTAATTCCCATACTCCGTTCCTAGTGAATTGAGCCAACTCTTCTTGCATTGCAATAATCCAATCGGGATCAAGAAGAGCTTGGTCAATAGTTTTGGGTTCAATTTTAGAAATCAAAGATATTTGACTAAGGTTTCTGTATGAGGCTCTAGTTCGAACTCCTAGACTTGGATCACCTATCACTTGGTCGATAGGATGATTCGTTTGAGTCCTGGTTGGATTTGGGTTTGAGTCTACAATTTGATCCATAGGATGACTCGTTTGAGTTCTAGTTTGGTTGGAGTCATCTATCACTTGATCGATAGAGTGACTTGGTTGACTTAGGTTAGGATTAACACTAGACCTGATCTCCGGATCAGAGTTAGGTCTAGTATGAATCGGCTCGCTAATTGGGGTTGCCGGGGGTTTTGTAGGTTCGTGTCCTTCATCGAATACTACATTGATAGTTTCCTCGACTCTAAGGGTGTCATGGTTATATACTCTATAAGCTCTACTTGTAGTCGAGTATCCTAGAAAGATTTCGGTCGTGGTTTTGGATGTAAATTTCCCTAGGTAATCTTTAGTGTTTAGGATATGTACCTTACACCCAAATACCCTAAAGTACTTGATGTTAGGTATTTTATCGTGATAAATCTCGTATGAGGTCTTAAGGTGCCTCTTTACCATAAGGATCCTATTCTGGACATAGCATGTCGTATTCACGGCTTCCGCCCAAAATCTATCGGGTAGGTTATACTCATTAAGCATTGTCCTAGCGGCTTCTTGTAGGGTTCTATTTTTGCGTTCTACTAGTTCATTTTGTTGTGGAGTTCTAGGGCAAGAGAACTCATGGTGGTATCCATTTAGGTTACAGAACTCTGTAAACCTATGGTTTTCGAATTCACCACCATGATCAGTCCTAATTCTTTTGATTTTAACGCTTTGTTGATTTTCTATTAACTTAAATAGGTTGATTAATTGATCTAGGGTATCCCTTTTGTGTTTGATGAACCTAACCCAAGTAAATCTAGAGTAGTCATCAATAATGACTAAACAGAATTTACTTCCGTTAAGTGACTTAGCTCCGTGTGAATCAAATAGATCCATGTGTAGGAGCTTAAGCACACTTTTGGTTCATTCTTGACTAGTTAGTTGATGTTGTGTCCTAGATTGTTTACCTTGTTGACAAGCATTACATATTTTATTATCCAAGTTGTTGAGGTTAGGCAAACCTCTGACTAAATCACTCTGACTCATCTTGTGGATGAGTCTTGGGTGTGAGTGACCGAGTCGTCGGTGCCACAACCATGATTCCTCTTGCCGTGTCAAAAGACACTTAGTTGAGGAGTTAGTTAAGTTGATAGTGTAAATGTTGTTATTTCTAGTTCCTTTAAGAATTGTTTTAGAGGTTTCGTTTGTATTAATTACGCATTCATTTTCTAGAAATATGACCTTATAGTTATTATCACACAATTGGCTTACACTGAGAAGATTATATTGAAAATTTTCTACTAATAAAACGTTTTGAATGACAAAATTTGAGTTAAGCTCAATATCACCTGATCCGATGATTTTGAGCTTGTCGTTATTTCCGAAGGCTACCGATCCTTGTCGTTTGAATCGAAGCTTCGAAAACTTGAGTTGATCCCCGGTCATGTGTCGGGAGCAACCACTGTCCAACATCCATTGATCCTACACGCAAGGTAGTTGGATCGAATATTGGATTTATTAAAAATTGGATATTGGATTTATTAAAAATTATTAACCTAAATCATCTCACCCATGTCTACATGATCAAACATGTTAATCCTATATGTTCTTGTGAGATGACTTCCAATTTTAGTTGAATTAAATTTAATGACTTAAACACTTGTCAACCTTGCGTTAGATTCGGATTTGACCTTAGGCTCATCAAGTCACCTTTTCAAGATCATGGCTTCCAGGTCGTGGCGAGGCACAGAGGCCTTCTTTGATCCGAACAACGACCACTTCCTTAGACAAAACCATTTTCAAGAAAATAGAGACTTGACTCACTTAAGACCACTTCCTGGTCTAACTAGTCTAGGATACGGCGAGGTAGCTTCAGCTAGTTCCGCTCGGTCAAGTGCACTGAACTAGATACGCCTTATCTAGCCCGAATACACAAGACTCCACTTTCCTAGCGTACTATCATCTTGCCGCGTCCTGGTACTATGTTATCAAGTATTGACGAGTTATAGTCCTATCTAACCATTCTAAAAAGAAAAATCAAACTAAATAAAAACCTAAGCATGTAATTTCTAAGTTAAAACACAAACAAATTTCGTACTAGCTCCCCCTGGACCGTTGAATCGATTCGGTCTCTCCACATAGTGGATTTGGTCCTTGGGAACCCAGTACTGGTTTGATCCTAAGTTTGAAATCAAAGTGGTCTTAGGGACCCATGCTTGGACATGTTTTTTATGCCGACTTACGATTGACATATACGACTTATTGGTCATGTTTGAGCTAAACCCTAGCCCGACCTTGTTGTACACGACCCTTTGCGATCCAAGTAGGAGGTCAAGTCCTTTGGATCCCAAAGTAAACCTTTCCAACGTATTCCTAAGATCTTCGACTTGACTCTTCAAGAGTGAGTTCTCAACTTCGAGTTTTTCAACCCGAGTTGAGTCCTTCTCTTGAACTCGACTAGCCGAAGAGGTTAGAAAGACCTCGTGTTTGAGGAGTTTAACTTCCTCAACTAGGGTCTCGACCTTGGACTCGGACTTAGCTAACTTTCTATTTAAAAACTTAATTGCACTATAAAGTGTAGTAATAAGAGACCGACTTACCTTGAGTGTATCTTTTGAACCGGATGCGTATCCGTGGCTCGTCTTGAATAGTGCTTCGCAGTCGGACTCGTCTTCGGTTTCCGATTCAAGTTCCGTTTCCGACTCCGTCTCCGATTCCACCGGTTTAGCCATGAGGAATCGATCATTATCTTCTTCCTTGGAAGCTTCTTACCAAGTGGCGTTAAGTGCCTTTTTGTGTTTTGGTGCCTTGCTCTTGAGTTTTGGGCATTCGGACTTGATATGTCCAAACCTGTTGCATTCATAACATCTTATGTTCGAACTTTTAGGCTTACCTTCGTTGGGTCGAGTGACGGCTCGTTTTCGGCCCTTGACTATCCTCCGAACTAGGTTGACTAGTTCGGCCTCCATTTCCGAGTCGACCTCCGAATCGGACTCATCCTCTTCTTCCTTCGGAGGTGGCTTGCTAGCGGTTTTCTTCTTTGAACCTACAAATAATGCTATACCTTTCTCGGGTTCCGAGTTAGACTGCTCATGAAGTTCAAAATCATAAAAAAGTTCATCTAATCTAAGTTTAGAAAAATCCTTGGAGACCTTGTAGGCATCGACCATGGATGCCCACAAGGTAGTCCTCGGAAAGGAGTTTAGGACATACCTTATAAGGTCACGGTTTTCGACCTTTTGCCCGATTGCATGTAGATTGTTGATGATGTCCTGGACTCGGGCGTGAAGTTGCGTCGCGGACTCGTGTTCCTTCATTTTTAGATTATATAATTTATTGAATAAAAGGTCGCGCTTACATACCTTGGCTTCATCGGTCCCTTCGTGTAGCTCTACTAGCTTTGTCCATAGGTCCTTTGCGCTGATGAAGGGGCCGACGCGATTTAACTCCTCCTTGGACAAGCCGCATTGGAGGATTTGTGTAGCCTTGGCATCAACTTCGACTTGTCATTTTGTTGCAACGGTGCATTGATCATAATCCAAGGAGTCACCCACTTCATTAGTCGGAAGTGTGAAACCCGTTTGGATTATGATCCACATCTCGATTTCCATCCGACCTTTCCAGTAAAGAAAATCATCTCCGTTGTAAAACGGAGGTCGGACGGTGCTAAAACCCTCGAAGGGCCATTAGAACAAAAAACAAGGAGACTAAAAAAAACCTAGCAACGACAAAAACACACGAAAGTACCAAGACTTGCGTCTTGGATTAGTAGTGCGGGAAATAAAAAGAAACAAACGAAAACTAGAAAGTTAAGCAAAGAAATAAGAAACTAAATAAAAAGTAAGTACTCACAAACTTCGATGTCCCCGAAAGGCTACTAAACATCGATTTTTGAGGATGAAAACAGCTTGTTATGGGGGTAAACCCCCCATAAGAATTGTATATCTCTGCGAGAGCTTCGATTTGGTGGGTAGATCGTTTCGTGAGTCCACTTGTAGCAAAAGTTATGCTCGTTTGATCGTGAGGTACTCCGAAGGCGATCAATACTTGCAAAAACACAACCAAAAACTATGTACCAAGACTTGGTCTTGGATTAGTAGTGTGGGAGAAATCTTAAAATGATAAATACGAAAACAAAACAATGCTCGACCGGTGGTTGCACCGAATCTGAGCGCCCCCGGCTCTGATACCAATTGTTGGATCGAGGCGGTTCGCTAGAGAGGGGGGTGAATAGCGAAACAAAAAGCTTTTTGCGAAATCGTTCTTTGAAAGTCGAGTAGATAAATTGCAGCAGAAATATAAACAATAAATAAAAGAGACAATTCTTTTTACTTGGTTCGTAGCCTTTGGCTACTACTCCAAGGCCCTAGTGGTCCTTGACCACGCACGGAGGGCAAAACACTAAACGAACTCCTCCTCGTTGAAGGTAGGAGTTAATCGATACAAGAACAAACACTTGAGGTAGAGGGACACTCCCCCTCTCCTCGTTATGATAGAAAAAGAGCTTCGAAAAAGTAAATGAACAATGAATAAATCTAAAACCGACGTACAAAAACTAAAAGAAAATTAAACCTAGCGTCGGAGAAGAAGAACTTCGTTGTCGGAGAGTTGTAGCTTTGCGGAGGCTCTTGGAAGCTTAGAATTGATGAGAAAACCCTAGGTTAGGACCTCCTTTTATAGCCTTTGAGCCCCTTTTCGAGAGGAACCCTAGCCAATCATATTTGAGCACCACTCCCCTTGAAATTTGGTGATAAACCTTGACTCCTCGAAGCTGATCCTTTAACCATCAGTCGACTGATGGCCATCATCAGTCGACTGATGGCCATCATCACGATCGATGGCGCGTATCGATCGATGACCTCTAGCGATCAAGCGATTGATGGCGAGTCCTCTAAGCCGGGCAATGATCGATGCTAGCTGCAAGGCAAAGTTAGCTTAACAAAAACATTATTTTGACGGCCTCCAACCGTCCGATCTCGACCTAGACCATATATAGGATGTCTTTGGTCGGATCTATGCTTAAGGTCATCCCCGTAAAGAGGATACGACCTCACTTACGCTCGCACACATGAGCTTACCTCGATACTTACGTGTTGCTTTTGCTTCCGGCCTTCCACTCGATTCCTTCGGCTCCCTCCGAAGTCACTCGAGTGTCGCCCGACCACCGCGGCTTCCTCCGGGTGTCGCTAGCCTTCAGCTCCAGCTGTAGCAATCTTCTGCACACTCGATTCAGCTCGTGAGATAACGACATGAGCTTAACTTTGTATCGTTTACTATAATCAAAACTCAGGTTCGACTTAGGTGCCTACTGCACCAACAGAAACATATGCCCTGGTTGCTAGGTTAGAGTCCATTAGAATCCTATTAGGATATGCCTCCTACATGAGTTTTAAACTCCATGGATGTAAAATCGGCATTCCTAAATGGGTTCATTAAGGAAGAGGTATATGTGGAACAACCTCCCGGGTTTGAAAATATAGATTACCCTAACCATGTATATAAGCTTAGAAAAGCCTTATACGGGTTAAAACAAGCTCCCCGGGCTTGGTATGAAAGATTGTCATCTTTCTTAGTGTCTAAGGGGTTTAGAAGAGGTCAAGTAGATCAAACTGTCTTCATAAAATCAAAATCAAAGGATATATTTGTAGCTCAAGTATATGTAGATGACATAATTTTTGGGTCAACCAATGATGAACTCTTTCAAGATTTCATCAAAAATATGGAGAATGAATTTGAAATGAGTATAGTTGGAGAATTAAAATTCTTCTTAGGATTACAAGTCAAACAAACTAATGAAGGAACCTATATATATCAAACAAATATGCCAAAAAAATGATCAAAAAATTTGGTTTGGGAAATGCTAAGGTAGTTTCAACTCCTATGACGACCAATGCAAAAATAGATAATGATCATGAAGAAAAATCAATTGACCTTAAGCTTTATAAAAGCATGATTGGTAGTCTTTTATACTTAACTGCTAGTAGACCTGACATTTTATTTGTGGTAGGTATGTGTGCAAGATATTAATCTTGTGCCAAAGAGTCTCATTTAGTGGTTGTTAAGAAAATTCTAAGATATATCAAAGGCACACTAAATGTAGGACTTTAGTACCCTAGGACTAAGCCTTTTGATTTGGTTGGGTACACCGACCCCGACTATGCGGGTTGCAAGTTGGATCGGAAGAGTACTAGGGTGGATGCCAATTTCTTGGATCCTTCCGAGTGAGTTGGAGTAGTAGAAAGCAACCTTGTATTGCTTTGTCCACCACCGAGGCTGAATATGTAGTCATGGGTGATTGTGTTGCTCAATTACTTTGGATGAGACACACATTAGAAGACTATGAGCTAGACTACTCTAATGTCAAAGTTTATTGTGATAATGTGAGTATCATAAATTTGACCAAAAATTTGGTACATCACTATAGGACTAAGCACATTGAAGTAAAGCATCACTTCATTAGAGATCATGTGGCTAAGGGGGACATTGAACTCAATTACATAGAATCCAAGTCCAACCTAGCCGATATATTCACCAAGGCTCTCCCTGAAGTGGAATTTTCATCACTTAGGAGAGAACTTGGAATATGCTTAGTAGAATAGAGAACTAGGTTTACATGATCCTATAGAAATTCTAGGATTTATACCTCTAAGCATCTCACAAAAGATCTAAGAAACCATGATTTTTGTATTGAATCACTTATACAATATGTTGAAGGTAGGAAACTTCGCTTCCCACTTCAACTCGGTCGGTTGTTCATGGCGATCCCATCGATGTCCTCGGATTAAAAAAAAATTAATCCTAGACAAAAGGGATCACCCAAACAACCGTTTCATCGTCGTGCTATTCGATTAGAGTAGTCACTTGAACAAACTTGTTGTTCAAGCAATCAACCTCTATTCTACGAATAGCCACGGAATAGACGATGTACGGATCGCCGGCTTTTGTGTTTATGTTCGGGGTCCAAGTTATATTAGCCAAAAAACTGAATATATCATGCATATATAATTGAAAACAATCATAAACATGTTACATAAGAAAATAGACAAGTATTATACCTCTCGATCTTCTATCGTATGTCCTTCCTCCTTTTGGACGTCGTGTGGGTGACGATCTACCAAAAGTCGAAGCTCCTAGATCACCAATCTTCCTTTCTTGCTCGTTCCGAACAAGAGGAAGACTAAGAAACAAAGCACTTCTCCTTCTTTCAACCAACCACCAAGCTCCAAGCTTGGTGCTTGCCGCCGGCCAAGAAGGAGAAGAAGAATAAGATGGAAACCGGGCAAGACTCCAAGGGAAGACCCTAAGTCTTGTTTCCACCAGCCAAGGAGAAGGAGAAGGGCTGGTTTGGATGCCGGCCAAGGGAGGGAAGGGATGTATGGGTGCCGGCCACCAAGGAAGAAGAAGAAGATAAGGAAAACCTTTCTTTATTTGGTGCCGCCAACACCTAAACCCTAATCCCCAATGCTTGCCGCCCCTTGCCCTAATCCTATCTCTAATGGGATTCCTCTTGCCGCCCACCCCCTCCTCTCCTTTTATAGAGTTAGGGATAAGCCTTGTTTTAATCTCCACCATTGGTTCTAGGGATTTAATCTTAACCGTCGGATCTAGAGATTTAATCTCAACCGTCGGATCTAGAGATTTAATCTCTACCTTTGGATCTAGAGTTTTGTTTTCATCCATTGGATCTAGGCTTCATGAGGTATTAATAGGCTACAATATGGACCATGAGGAGGAGTTGGATCTTGGCCACCCAATGGATCAAGCCCACATAAAGTCCAATCCATTAATGATAATCCAATCAACTAAAGGATTATCATTGATCTACCTCACCAACCACCATAAGTTAATATGGGCTCCATATATTATTTGTACATTTTTCTCCCCGTGTTTAAGATCTCGAATGTCCATCGATTAATTAATTTACTGACCATTAATTAATCAACATTTAACTCCATGAGTAGTACTACTCAACCTTTTAATCATGCCGGACCAAGTCCACCTACAGAGTTTACATGATGAACCTTATGAGCTCCTCAAGGGGACATCATCATCCTAATATATAGGACACGGTTTCCTCCTATAATCAACAGCACACCATATAAATAATATCATTTCCCAACTTACCGAGCCTATCGATTTAATCTATAAATCTCGCCCATTGGTAAATCAAAGAAATAAATACTAAGTATATGTGCCCGTTATTATATCGGGATTAAGAGTATGTACAATATAATATCTGAGGTCCAATTCAATTATGTAGTCAGCAATAAATTGAATCACCTCTAAGTCGGTCCTGCTCAATACACACAAAGTGTACTAGTGTGATTCTATGGTCAAGACAAAACCAATACCAAATCACACTACAACCATACCAATGGTTTGTCCAAAGTCATCTTGGTTGTGAGCCTATACTTATACTTTATAAGGAGTCGATAACATGATCTCCCGTGTGACACCACACACCATGTTATCTACAATGTAATATATTAGACAATATGCATCACCATAAATATGCAAACAATGATCATGTGATTCTTATTTCAAAATAAAGATGTTCATATAAAAGATAGACTTTTCAGTATACATCCCAACAATCTCCAACTTATACTAAAAGACTATGTTGTCCTCAAACTACCATACATCTGATTCCCATTCCCTCCACATGCCTATCAAAAGCTTTCGCCGGAAGGGCCTTAGTGAAAGGATCTATCAGGTTATTCTCTGATGTAATCTTGGCCACAATAACTTTTCCTCTCTTTACAATTTCTCGTATCAGGTGGTACTTGCGCTCTATATGTTTACTTGCTTTATGGGCTCGTGGTTCCTTCGAGTTTGCAACAGCACCACTATTATCACAATAAATTGTGATAGTTCTGGGCAAACCAGGAATCACATCCAAGTCCATCAGGAAGTTCCTGAGCCACACAACTTCTTTGGCCGCCTCAGAGGCCGCCACATACTCAGCTTCCATGGTAGAGTCCGCCATGCATTTCTGCTTGACACTCCTCCATACAATGGCTCCACCTCCCAAAGTAAACACAAAACCTGAGATAGAATTACTGTTATCCCTATCTGATTGGAAGTCAAAATCTGTATAACCCATAGGGAGTAATTAGTATGCCTGGTAAACTAGCATATAATCCCTAGTCCTTCTCAGGTACTTCAATATATGTTTTACCCTAGTCCAATGTCCCTATCCTGGATTACTCTGATATCTGCTGACCATGCCCACGGCAAAGCAGATATCTAGTCTCGTACATAGCATCGCATACATGAGGCTTCCTACCGCGGAAGCATAAGGAACCGCCTTCATCCCCTCTATCTCCTCAGATGTTCTAGGACACATCTCCTTAGATAAAGGAACTCCATGCTTGAAAGGTAGAAAACCCTTCTTCGAGTTCTGCATGCTAAAACGATCCATAATGGTGTCTATGTATGAAGCTTGAGATAAGCACAACATCTTTTTCCTGCGATCCCTTATAACCTTGATCTCAAGGATATGTCCCACTTCTCCCAAGTCCTTCATATCAAACTGTTTGGACAACCATACCCTTACGTCCGATAACACCTTGATATTGTTGCCAATTAACAAAATATCATCTACGTATAGTACAAGAAATACCACTACATTTTCATCACATCTCTTGTACACACAAGACTCATCCGGACTTTGAATAAATCCATAAGACTGGATTACTTCATCAAAGCGGATGTTCCAAGACCTCGAAGCTTGCTTCAATCGATAAATGGACCGATTAAGCTTACATACAAGATGCTCTTTGGCCTTCGCAATGAATCCCTCTGGTTACTTCATATAGATGTTTTCCTCAAGACTTCCATTAAGGAAAGCTGTCTTGACATCCATCTGTCACACCTCATAATCCATATGAGCTGCAATACATAAGAGAATCCGGATAGACTTAAGCATGGCCACTGACGAAAAGGTCTCCTCATAATCAATACCCTCTTTCTGAGTATACCCCTTCGTAATAAGCCTCGCTTTGAAGGTCTCAACCTTCCTGTCTATTCCTCTCTTTCTTTTATAGATCCACTTGCAACCAATGGTTTTTACACCATCGGGTGGTTCTACTAGCTCCCAGACCTGATTTGAATCCATAGATTCAATCTCAGCATTCATTGCACTTTGCCAAGATACTACATCTTTATCTTGGATTGCCTCGTCATATGTCCAGGGATCAGGTTCATGTTCACTAGGGACCAAATCAGAAGATTCTCCCAAGAACATGAATCTATTAGGCTGTCTAACAACACTCCCACTACGACGAGGTATCACCTGTGTATCCTCTGTGACACGCGGTGCAGTAACTTATGGTATATCCTCTTGTACCGGTGGTACTGAAGAAGTGACTTCCCCTTTTAATTCCTCCAGAACAATCTTACTTATGAGCTTGTGGTTCATCACATAGTCTTCCTCTAGAAATCTGGCATTCGTGCTAACGATCACCCTTTGATCTCTAGGACTATAAAACAAACCACCTTTCGTTACCCTAGGATAGCCAATGAACATGCGCACTTCTGTACGAGGTTCCAACTTACCAGCATCTGCCTTCAGCACATGTGCTGGACTCCCCCAAATCCGAATATGTTTTATACTAGACTTTCGTCCAGTCCACAATTCTATGGGAGTAGAAGGCACTGATTTAGATGGGACTAAGTTCAGAATATACATTGTCGTATCTAAAGCATATCCCCAGAATGAATCTGGCAACTCAGAATAACTCATCATCGATCTAACCATCTCCATAAGAGTCCTATTCCTTCGCTCTGCTACACCATTCTGCTTGGGTGTGCCAGGTGCAAACAATTGGGATTGAATCTCAGCCTCTGATAAGTAATTCCTAAACTCTCCCAAGAGGTACTCACCACCACGATCAGATCATAGTATCTTGATACTTTTACCTTGACGTTTCTCCGCATCAGCCTTGAATTCTTTGAACTTGTCAAAGCATTCAGACTTGTGGCGCATCAAGTAAATGTATCCATATCTCGAATAATCATCTATAAAAGAGACGAAATACTCAAAACCACCTTTAGCCTGGATAGACATAGGACCACACAAATCAGAATGAACCAATTCTAACACATCTTTGGCTCTATACCCCTTGGCCTTAAAAGGCCTCTTGGTCATTTTACCCTCCAAGCAAGATTTGCAGGTTGGGAAATCTTCCACCACTAATGAACTCAGAGGTCCATCAGCTATCAACCTTTGAATCCTGCTTAGGTTAATATGACTAAGCCTAAGATGCCAAAGATATGTTTGGTTCATCTTCAAAGGTTCTTTTCTCTTATTGGAATTAGAAGATGAGTTATTAGCTTCTATTTGCATCGTGGGAGCTTTTGGTTCAAGTGTGTATAAATTTTCTATCAATGCACCTGAACAGATAATGTCCCTATTCCTTTTTATAACAACTCTGTCATTAAAAGAAATAGAATATCCATCCATAAACAATTTAGAAATCGAAATTAAATTCTTTCTAAATAAAGATACATAAAGGCAATTCTTATGAACCAAAACTTTATTTTTCTCAAAAGATAAATAAATATTTCCACTGCAACAGTCGCCACCTTCGTGGCATCGCCCAAGTATACAGTAATCTCCCCCTCAGCCAGTCATCTGGCTTCCTGAAACCCCTGCAAAGTATTACAGACATGATCAATGGCTCCCGTATCTACACACCAGGTGCCGGTAGATAACACCGCTAAACATGTTTCAACGACTAGACCAAAAGATATACCTTTGTTCTGCTTGCGATTAGGGCAGTCCTTCTTCCAGTGTCCAGTCTGCTTACAAGTGAAGCACTTGCCTTTCGGCTTCTTCACTCCTCCCTGAGTTCCTCCCACCGCCTTTGCCCCATCTTGTTTCTTCTTCTTCTTGCCTTTCGGCTTAGAAGTAGAAACCTTTTGGGTAACCATGGCATGTGCCTGAGCACTCTGACGAAATAGCCCCTCTGCCGCCTGGAGTTCTGTCAGAAGCTCCGCCAATGAATACAACCTCTTGTTCATGTTGTAGTTCAGGTGAAACTGCTCAAAACTCCTAGGTAGAGACTAGAGAATGATATTGACCTGGGTTTCCCCATCGATCTCAGCTCCAAGGACCTCCAGCTCATTCAAATGAGCCATCATCTTGAGAACATGATCCCTCACGGGTGTTCCCTCGATCATGGTGGTCGTCATCAAGTTCCTCATGGCTTCCTGCCTAGCAGCCCGATTCTGGTGTCTGAAAAGTTCTTTGAGATTGAGCATCATGTCATAAGCAGTGGGCATGGCTTGATGCTGATGTTGTAACATTTGACATTGATGCCAAAATGTAACACCGCGCCATCTCATCGGCCTTAATCCACTTCTTATAACTCTCCTTCTCCTTTTCCCTAGAATCATCCGCAGGCTTAGGAGGGCACTCTTCGAGGAGTACATATTTGTATTCCTTAGCAGTCAAGACAATGTCAAGATTCCTCTTCCAATCAACATAGTTGGGTCTAGTAAGTTTATTCTCTTTCAGTATCACAGCAAGTGAGTTGAAAGTCACTTTGAAAGAAAACCTAAGAATCACATAGATCAAAACATTAGATTTCAAAAAATTATTGATTCCTCAAACAATAAAATTTTAAAATCAATCAACACCTCAAAACACCGAGAATATCGTATGCCACGATAGTGTGGACGTATACGAATTCTACATTTGTAAGAGAAGGTTTTACCCATTAATTTTACTATCTTGTCAACCTAACTTTTTGACGAGTAAAATTAATAGTTGGTTCTGTAACGCCCGCAAAATTCTAAACTAGGCAAAGTAATTATATAGGTTTTAAGACCATAAAATGGTTAAAAATAAAATAAATAAAAGATGGTTATAGGTATGATTTGAACCATGAACCTCCTAATAGGGAGGTAGCCTTGACACCACTAGACCCTAGGATAATTTATGGATAAGATATATAAAGAATATACAAAGAATATAGATGGGTGTTCATTCCCTAGGTATTAAAGAGGAGAATTAAGAGAAGAGTGGAAGTAAAACCCCACTTTCCTTCTTCATCCTCCTTCTTCCTCATCCTTGGCCGAATTCCCCATTTCCCTTTCCTCCCTTTTCATCCCAAGCTCTAGAAATTTTATAATAATTTTTGTATAGAATTTAATTTCATGTCTAGGAGATTATATATGGAATCTTGGAAAAAAAAATGATGATAAAAGAATAAAAGTGGAGAGGTGAGGTTTGAACCTTAAACCTCTTGGTGAGAGTTAACTCTTACCATGCATGTGATGACCAAGTGCTTAGCAATAGCTTACTATTAGAGGAAGAGGGGGGAATTATAGATAAGTGTGATAAGAGTAAATGAAGAGGCATGACAAAGAGAAGAGAAACTTCTCTTCCTCCCTTTATAAAGAAGAGAGAAGTTCCACTTGGCCACTTCTTTCTTCCTTCTTCCTCTCCTCTTCATCCTCCACCGAAACCCTAAGCCTTCTTCCTTGAAGTTTCGGCCAAAACAAAATAGGGTGTCACCCTAGAGAGTTAGGCAAAGGGAAGGGTTCATCTAAGGGGCTAATAACCATCTAAGGGTCAAGAGCACCAAGAAGGGTACTATGGCAAGATTATTTCTTGTCTCCTCTCCTTCTTCTTCCTTTGGCCGAGAGCCCCATTCAAGCTAGGAGAAAGCTAGGTGACTTCTTTAGGTCATCTTCTCCACCCAAAACAAAGCGAAGGAAGTAAGTATCCCTCACCTGCATACGAGTAGCTTCGGTTGACGTTTATAAAAGAAATCTATATTGTTATATTCGGCCAAGATATGATCTAGGGTTTCCATGAAGTTGTATGCCATGTTTTTGTAATTAGATGATGATGTTAGGGCTTAAAACGGATTAGGTCAAAAGTTAACCCTAGGAAACCCTATGAACCATTCGGCCAACATGGGTTTTGTTAGTGTTTTATTGAAGTTATATCTTGTTTTTGCTTGCAAGTGATGATGTTAGCATGTTATAGGGATTAGGATAAAGATCTAACTCTAGAGGCCCCCATGACCCATTCGGCCAAGTCATGAACTAGGGTCTCAAAGAAGCTCTATGCTATGTTTATGCTATGTTTTATAACTAGATTATGATGTTAGGGTTTAAAGTGGGTTAGAACAAAAGCTAACCCTAATGAACACTTTAGTTCTATTCGGCCAAACCCTACTTTAGGGTTTCAATGAAGTTCCATGCCATATTATGGGAACTAGATGATGATTTTAGGGTTTAAAGTGGGTTAGAACAAAAGCTAACCCTAATGAACACTATAGTTCTATTCGGCCAAACCCCACTATAGGGTTTCAATGAAGTTTCATACTATGTTTTGTAACTATATGATGAGGTTAAGTTTTAAAAGGGGATTAGGTCAAAAGTTAAACCCAAAGGCCCTACATGGACCATTCGGCCACCTTTGGTTCTTAGGTTACAATGAAGTTCATACCATGAATTTTATGGAATTTGTATGCATATGTATGTTACTTGAATTAGGTTAAAGGTCTAAACCCTAAAAAGCCTATAAGGACCATTCGGCCACCTTTGACCTCTTTAGGGTACAATAAAGTTCATACCATGAATTGTATGCTATGTTATGTTAATGAAATAAGTTATGTTGTTATGAAATAAAGTATGCCATGCTATGTTAATGAAATAGGATATGTTGTTATGAAATGAAGTATGCCATGCTATGTTAATGAAATAAGTTATGTTGTTATGAAATAAAGTATGCCATGCTATGTTAATGAAATAGGATATGTTGTTATGAAATGAAGTATGCCATGCTATGTAAATGAAATGAAGCATGATGTGTATGAAATGAATTATGCCATGTCATGAAAAGGAAATGAAGCATGATGTGTATGAAATGAAGTATGCTATGCTATGTTAATGAAGTGAAGCATGAGGTGTATGAAATGAAGTATGCTATGCTATGTAAATGAAATGAAGCATGATGTGTATGAAATGAATTATGCCATGTCATGAAAAGGAAATGAAGCATGATGTGTATGAAATGAAGTATGCTATGCTATGTTAATGAAGTGAAGCATGAGGTGTATGAAATGAAGTATGCTATGCTATGTTAATGAAATGAAGCATGATGTGTTATGAAACGAAGTATGCTATGCTATGTTAATAAGACATGTAGTACAGTAAGCATATAAGTATTTTACCTTCTGCATGGCTTGTACCAAGACCTTAACAAGGTCCAAGAAGGGATGGGCTCCTAAGATGCCCTAGGTCGATGGAATAAGACTCGGGCCTAGGATGGGCTTCTATGTATGATTGCCCCTAGGTCGATGGAATAAGATTCGGGCCTAGTACGGGATGGGCTCCAAGATGCCTTAGGTCGATGGAGTAAGACTCGGGCCTAGGATGGGCTTCTACGCTATGACGATTGCCCCTAGGTCGATGGAATAAGACTCGGGCCTAGAAACCTATTAGGTTCGAGACTTGCTACCTCGGGCCTATTTAGGATGCGCTATGATAATGAAGAAGTGGTACAATGCCGGGCCCAAATATGTTGAGATTTATATTTACGTACCTAGTATATATATTTTCAAAAGCATCTTGCATATGTATGTCATGATTGTTAAGTTACATGTTATGTTAAATAATATGCCATGATTGTTAAGTTACATGTTATGTTAAATAATATGCCATGATTGTTAAGTTACATGTTATGTTAAATAATATGCCATGATTGTTAAGTTACATGTTATGTTAAATAATATGCCATGATTGTTAAGTTACATGTTATGTTAAATAATATGCCATGATTGTTAAGTTACATGTTATACGATATGCCAAGAACGTTAAGATATATGTTATGAAAGTTATGTTTTATGATATGTTATGAACGTTTACATGCTTACGTTAGATATGTCATGAAAGTTATGTTTTATGATATGTTATGAATGTTTACATGCTTACGTTAGATATGTCATGAAAGTTATGTTTTATGATATGTTATGAACGTTTACATGCTTACGTTAGATATGTCATGAAAGTTATGTTTTATGATATGTTATGAACGTTTACATGCTTACGTTAGATATGTCATGAAAGTTATGTTTTATGATATGTTATGAATGTTTACATGCTTACGTTAGATACGTTATGAAAGTTATGCTTTACAATATGCTATGAATGTTTACATGTTTACGTTAGATACATTACAAGTTATGTTTGATGATACGGTGATCCATGTTATATTTCACTTACGTTACTTATGCTACATGTTAAGTTGATGACACCAAGTATGTTACATGTTATATTGCTTCTATGTTGTGAATGCTGCATGCCATGATTAATGATAATGTATGGTTTTAGTGAGTAGGACAGGATCTTACTAAGCCTATGTACTTATAGTTTATCTTTCCCTCGTACTGCAGATAAGGGTAAGGGATGGATAAACTAAAGGGAGCAGCAGGAGGGGCCAATGTGTGTGGTAGTGGCATGGTGGAGAAGATCCGTTAGGTCTAAACATGTTTACCTATGATAAAGATGTCTATTCATGTCCTCACTTATGTCTCCTTATGATGATGATGTTATGAATTTAATAAGCACTAAGTATCTGCATATATGATGCATGCTCTATGTTAAGAAGAAGAAGTAAAGAAGAAGTAAGAAGAAGTATCTATCCACGCTTTGAAGCATACTCTATGCTAAGAAGAAGAAGTATGTATATATATATGTATATATGTGTTAACGCATGTTTATGTTTAAAAGAAAAAAAAAGTATTAAGAAGTATGTCTAAAGTCTTCCGCTGTAAGTATTAAGAAGTATGTCTAAAGTCTTCCGCTGTAAGTATTAAGAAGTAGGTATAAAGTCTTCCGCTGTATGTAATGTATGTATGGTCGCGTCACGCGCCGCCTCTCCGGACATTTAGGGTCCCGGAAGGGCGGGCGTGACAGGTTCCTCTTTGGCCCTACAAATAAAAGCAGTGACTCCGATGGGGAAGATACTTATATTTGTATCTAAGTGTTCACCATTACTTGGTACCAAGGTAATTATCTCGGGTTATGTGTCTTCCGATGGGGAAGTACACACGCTCCTTGATAATTTCCTATAACCATATTTGACCTTGTGATCTGCAAACAAACCCATCCGATGGGGAGGAAGACACTCAGAGCCGACGTGCAAGTTTGTTTGCATCCCATGTCAAATCGTAATAGAGGACGAGAGAATTAAAAAAATATCCCTCTCCCACTTAGTAATTTAAAATTGAGGAATTTTCTAGCCTACGACATGCATATCAAACAATAAGCAATAAATATGAAAAATAAAAATTTTCCAACTATTATGGCTTTTGTCTTCAATATGTCTCCCGTCGTATCGTCATCTTGTCCGCTCCTCTCTACGCCATGTACAAGTCATCTGAAGATCCGAGCCGAAAAAAAATATTTTAATTTACATCCATCGATCCTATACTCCATGAGGGAGTGTACATAAAATCTAGATCGAAAGTAAACTAAAATAAAAGGAGTGGCTAAACAATACCGTATTTAATTTACAAAAATTAAATACTAGCTTTGTCAACCCCGAGGATTCAACAAAATATACAATTACACACATACAATTGTTAGTGAAAGCCCTAGAGTCAATCATGTGATGATTGTTGTATGGACTTTATTGTATCATATTCCTATTTATAAAGGCATGGTTATTATATTTACTTGTATTGGTGTCAAATAACAAAATATAATAATGTCCTTGAGTAGTAGGTTCTTATCTATATCAATCGATTGGTTGAATCGATAATGAGATGATATAGAGAACACTACTCTTAATCATTCCTAGTCAAGTATTAACATTCAAGGACAATGTTAATGCGTAGAGACTAGCATGCAGGTCAACATGATGACTTGATCTCACAAGTCATGGATATGAGATATCGAGTTGACACATGGGTATACATTAGAGAATGTATACTGAATGACCCGACATGAGAAAGTATCGTGGATCGTTATATGAGTGTCATATACTTTCTCATGTGGCTATTAGTATGACTATTAGTCCTTAGACCTGAAGTCACCATGGTTCCCTACATAATGCATTGCATACTTTGGCTTCGTCAAACGTCACCCGTAAATGGGTGGACTATAAAGGCGATTACTGGGTATGTAACAAATTATGTGGAGGGATGTGAGTGATGTAGATGGGATCTATCCCTCCTATATGACGGGAGTGACATCGATATTCTTGATAGAGTGAGACCACGAAGTGCATGACCATGCCCAAATGAGTCAATATGAGATATTGAGCTCATTTGATTAGAGTGAGTCTACTTGGAGTTCAAGATTTAGATTGTACCGAGGATGACACGGTCTATGCCTCAATTGGTCAATCTAGATGTCAAGGATAGAGGGACATTGTCACATATTGTGAGAGTCACAATTAGTAGTCACAAAGGTGATGTTGGAGCTCAACATTCTTGTAACTTGGGTAGCAATGATGTGTTGCTAGATACCGCTCATTGCTTATGTTCCTAAATCGGTTTAGGGACATTGTCAATGTTACAAGAACCTATAGGGTTACACACATAAGGGCAATTAGATGGAGATTAGGTTCATATGATGAACCATGAGGATTAGGTTCATGGGATGAATCAAATTGGATTAAGAGTAATCCAAATTAGACTAATTGAGTTAGACTCAAGTTGATTCAAGTGTTGAATAAGTCTAATTTAGATTTGATTCATCAAATCAATTTAAATTAATGAATAGAGATTCATTAAATTAAAATTGACTTGAATCAAATGGTTGGATTTGATCAACCATGGGAGATAAGAGGTCAAGTTTGACTTGACTTGAGAGGGAAGATGAAAGGTCAAGTTTGACTTGACCAAATGTCACGTCATGATGATGACTTGGCATGGCCGACCAATGATGATGCTCCACATCATCATTGACTTTGTCATGTGGTGTCACCTCATGAGGGAGACCAAGGGTCATGGGAGTTACATGCATGCATGTAACCCCCTCTCCATGAAGTGGCCGGCCACTTGATGGTTATTCATGTGGTAATTCATTTTGTGTGGGTTACACAACTTCATCTTCAACCTTGGATCAACTTCCCTCAAGCTCTCTCCCTCTCCCAACCTCCTTGGCCGAACCATCCATAGAGTGCTAGCACACTCAAGGGTGTGTTTTCTCCACCTATTGCTTGTGTGGATACCAATAGAGGGGTGTGCACTTGACACTCTCGAGTTTCGGCGAACCTTTTGGACGAGCGGGATTTGCGAAGGGCGTCGCTACGAGGGTAACATCCTTATCATGTAGATCTAAGGTAGATCTAGGGTTTTATATAAACACATACATGTTTTGTTTTTAATACATCTTCGCACGGATCCGTGGCAGGGGCTTCCGAGGTTTCCGCAACGCAAAAAGTGGTTTTTGCGGCTCGGAAAATCCAACAGTGGTATCAGAGCCACGTGCAAAGCATGTATGTGTTTCATTTTTTGTAATTTTTGTATTAGATATAAAAATTAAAGATTTATATGTTTCTATAAATTTCCTATTTTTATAGAATTTTTGGGTATTTTTCTCGAAGAATCGAAGCAACGAGTGTTGGGACACTTGTAGGCTTCAACCGTCGAGAAAAACTCTCCGTAACGGCGAGTTCTCGCTTTAGGTTTTTGGGACAGCGACTTAAGTCGCTGTAAGATCATTGTAGGGACACTCACAAAGTTTATTTTCCGAGTAGGGGCGCTGCCCCTATCCCCGAAAGGGGCCTTGTCCCGCGATCGCGCCCGGAAACCGCTTAGCGGGACCGTTACGGGGAGGTGACTCATAAAATTGAAAAAAAAAATAGGAAAAATTATAGAAATTTTTTGTAAAAATACATAATTTAGAATTATGTATAATTCTATGATTGTCATGGCCCAATAACCCCAATTTGATTGGATGATGTGTTGTAATTCATAATACGACCTGCGTGCCGTTTTGTGGTTGTGCGTGTTGTATAGTGTATGCGACCTGCGCGTCGTACCTCTTCTTTTGATATTCTAGTTGTAAATAGTTTTAGACTCGAATGTAACTCGAGTTTCATATTTGTAATGTACAAAATGGAGCGGTGGAAAGTCCACTTGAAGACGAGATTACGAGAAGGGTGATGACGACACATGGTGGTCAAAGGAAGCGCTTGGAGAAGCTGCTAGCCTTAGGTTGACCGTCCGATCTTCTCATTGGCTTGAAAAGATCGTAGTAGGGCCATGACTACATCACACATTTAATATATATATATATATATATATATATATATATATTTATTTATTTATTTATTTGATTTTGCTTGTATGTATGTGATGTATGCTAGTAGAATAATGCTTGTATGTATATGATGCATGCTAGGATAATTTTCTTGTATGTATATGATGCATGCTAGAATAATGATTGTATGTATGTGATGCATGCTAATATAGGATAATAAAGGCCTAAATGTGTATAAGATACACATTACGATTAGATTAGATCATAATCGAATCAACTCGAAAATGCCTACCGAGCCTTGATACCCATCACTACTTCGATCATTTGTTGTTGTTGAATCTGCCAAAGCAGAGCAACGCATATTATCTTGGTAGGGTGTGGAGGGACAATCTTGGTCCCGCCTATCACGCTTGGGTTAGAGTAAGCTCAATTAGATTGAGCAAAACTAGTTAACTCAATTGGATCGAGTAGAACTATAGGCATATTCCAATCGTTGGAAAGATAAGGTAAGATCGCATTTACACTAAATCTTGGGCAATTTAGCCAAAGCTAACTCAAGGTCTTTTGTAAATGTGGGTCTTGATCCTATAAACAAGAGTTACATAGAGATGTAATCGGTAATGTGTTACCCACCGATCGTACTAAGTCTTGGGCGATTTAGCCAAAGCTAACTCAAGGCTTAGTATGATGTGGATCTTGTCCCGCAAGAATTATAGCTAGTTTGTATGAATCTAGTAATGTGGTTTGACCACATCCATAACTCGATTCTACAAAATTCCTATAATTCAGTGGGAGCATCATTTGATTAAAGGCCTAATTAAATGATAAAAGGAATATGATATTAATTCTCTGCATTGTATGTTGTAGATAACTATGTCGACAAACACGAACACTCTCTCTCTCTGCGTTCTGTCCTTGAGAAGGATAAGCTCAATGAAGTAAATTTCCTGGACTGGTACAGGAACCTGAGAATTGTTCTCACCCAAGAAAGGAAGTTGTACGTCCTGGAGCAGCCCATTCTAAAGGCACCTCCTGCCAATGCCTCGCGAGCTGACAAAGATGCTTACAAGAAGCATCAAGATGATGCATTAGATGTGTCATGTCTAATGCTCGTGACCATGAACTCTGAGCTTCAGAAGCAACATGAGTTCATGAATGCTTATGATATGGTTGGACATCTTCATCAACTATATCAAGGACAAGCAAGGCATGAGAGATATGAAGTCTTTAAGGCATTGTTTGGGTCTAAAATGCAAGAAGGGACTCCCATAGGTCAATATGTACTCAAGATGATTGGGTACGTAGAAAACCTACAAAGGTTGGGATTCCCACTTGGCCAAGAGTTGGCCACTGACCTGATCTTGCAATCTTTGCCACAAGCCTTCAATCAATTTGTCATGAATTATAACATGAATGAAATTGATAAGCTATTACCTGAAATGCTCAGCATGTTGAGAACTGCTGAGCTTAACCTTAAGAAAGGAAAATCTGACACCATTTTGATGGTGCAGAAGAACAGAGGCAAGGGCAAGCCTAAAGGTAAGGGAAAGTCCCAAGCCAAGGGCAAAGGCAAAGAACTTAAACCCAAAGGAGGGGTAGCCAAGGAAGGGGCTTGCTTCTACTACAAGGAAGGTGACACGGAAGCGTGAATCGCAAGGCATACCTGGAAGATCTTAAGAAGAAGAGAAGTGAGACTTCTACTTCAGGTATAAATGTTATAGAAGTCAATCTATCTATTTCTTCATCATGGGTATTAGATACCGGATGTGCATCTCATATTTGTACCAATGTGCAGGCGCTGAGAAATAGCAGGGCATTGACAAAGGGAGAGGTGGACCTACGAGTAGGCAATGGAGCAAGAGTTGCTGCTGTTGCTGTAGGAACTTATGATCTATCTTTGCCCTCTGGGCTTGTACTAGAATTAGATGAATATTGTTATGTGTCTGCCTTAACTAAGAACATTATTTCAGTTTCTTGTTTGGACAAGAAAGGATTTTCATTTATAATAAAGAACAAATGTTGTTCAGTTTATTTAAATGATATGTTCTATTGTAGTGCACCTCTAATGAACGGACTCTATTTTCTAGACTTAGAGAGCCCTATCTATAACATAAGTACCAAAAGGTTCAAGTCAAATGAATTGAACCAAACCTATCTCTGGCACTGTCGCTTAGGTCACATAAATGAGAGTCGCTTATCTCAGCTCCATAAGGATGGGCTGCTAGACTCAATTGATTTTGAATCATATGAGACATGCGAGTCTTGCCTTTTAGGCAAGATGACCAAGACGCCCTTTAGTGGACACAACGAAAGAGCAACAGATTTGTTAGGACTTATACATAGTGATGTATGTGGCCCTTTCAATGTTGCAGCTAGAGGTGGTTACAGGTACTTCATTACATTTACTAATGACTTAAGTAGATATGGTTATGTGTATCTTATGACACATAAATCAGAATCCTTTGAAAAGTTCAAAGAATTCAAGAATGAAGTACAAAACCAGCTTGACAAGAGTATTAAGATACTTCGATCAGATCGAGGTGGAGAATACCTTAGCCATGAGTTTCGTGACTATCTAGCTGAGTGTGGGATTCTATCCCAACTCACTCCTCCTGGAACACCACAGTGGAATGGTGTATCCGAAAGGAGGAATCGTACCCTATTGGATATGGTACGATCTATGATGAGTCACACAGATCTTCCTATATCCTTTTGGGGATATGCTCTAGATACAGCAGCCTTTACCCTTAACCGTGTACCATCCAAGGCTGTGATAAAGACACCATATACGATATGGACAGGGAGAAATCCCAAGATATCTTTTATGAGGATTTGGGGTTGTGAGTCTTACGTTCGACGTCAAGTCTTAGACAAACTAGGACCCAAATCCGATAGGTGCTATTTTGTTGGATATCCCAAGGATACAAAGGGATACTATTTCTACATTCCCAGTCAGCACAAAGTGTTTGTGGCAAAGACTGGAGTTTTTCTAGAAAGGAATTTTGTTTCTAGAAAAACTAGTGGGAGTACCTTCGATCTTGAAGAAATTCAAGATAAGGACCATAGCACTGAGGCCTTGATGGAGGCTGAACAGGAACCACAAAGTGTTGTGGGTGATGAGGTTGTTGCACAAAGAGTTGTGGAACAACCACCTGTTCAGGTAGACCTACCTCTTCACAGATCTGATAGGATACGTCGTCAGCCTGAGAGATACTCATTTCTCTTGTCTGACCATGATGACGTTATGCTCATTGAGAATGAGCCTACCTCCTATCAGGAAGCTGTGATGAGCCCAGATTCTGAGAAATGGCTAGAGGCCATGAGATCTGAGATGGAATCCATGTACACCAACCAAGTATGGACTTTGGTTGATCCACCTGAAGGGGTCAAACCCATTGGGTGTAAGTGGGTCTTTAGGAGAAAGACTGACATGGATGGACTTACACATACCTATAAGGGTCGATTGGTAGCTAAAGGTTTCAAGCAAATTCATGGTATTGACTATGACGAAACCTTTTCTCCAGTGGCGATGTTTAAGTCCATTAGAAATCTTGCTTGCTATTGCAGCATACCACGATTATGAGATCTGGCAGATGGATGTTAAAACCGCATTTCTGAATGGAAACTTACTCAAGAATGTGTACATAACACAACCTGAGGGTTTTGAAGATCCATAGCATACTGGGAAAGTATGCAAGCTGCAAAGGTTCATTTATGGGCTAAAGCAAGCCTCTCGGAGTTGGAATCTTCGATTCGATGATGCGATCAAACAGTTTAGTTTCATCAAGAATGAAGATGAACCCTGTGTCTACAAGAGGGTTAATGGGAACACAGTTATCTTCCTTATATTGTATGTGGATGACATACTACTCATTGGGAATGACATCCCTTTGCTACAGTCTGTGAAGACTTGGCTGGGGACGTGCTTCTCAATGAAAGACTTAGGTGAAGTAGCCTGTATTCTAGGCATCAAGATCTATAGAGATAGATCTAAGAGATTGCTTGGCCTAAGTCAGAGTACATACATTGACACGGTATTACTACGGTTTGCCATACAGAATTCCAAGAAGGGACTTCTGCCAATGTCACATGGTGTAAGTCTTTCGAAGACTCAAAGTCCCTCTTCTAGAGAGGAGAGAGACCGCATGGATAAGATCCCTTACACATCAGCTATAGGATCTATCATGTACGCCATGTTGTGTACTCATCCTGATGTCTCGTATGCTTTGAGCATGACGAGTAGGTACCAGTCAGATCCAGGTGAGCGTCACTGGATAGCAAGTCAAGAATATTCTTAAGTACTTGAGAAGAACTAAAGAATATTTCTTGATATTTGGAAGCGATGAGGAGCTAGCTGTAAAGGGTTACAGCGATGCCAGCTTCCAAACTGACCAGGATGATTATAGATCGCAGTCAGAGTTCGTGTTTTGCTTGAATGGTGGCGCTGTGGCGGGTGAAGAGTTCGGCAGACCGCTTGTTGATTCTACAATGGTCGAGTATATCGCTGCATCTGAGGCAGCAAAGGAGGCAGTTTGGATCCAAAAGTTCATTACTGATCTTGGGGTGGTTCCTAGCATAGCATATCCCATAGAGCTCTATTGTGACAATAATGGAGCGATTGCACAGGCTAAGGAACCTCGCTCACACCAGCGGACCAAACACATACTACGGCGCTTCCATCTCATTCGAGAGATCATCGATAGAGGAGATGTGAAGATTTGCAGAGTACCCACAGAGGCTAACATCGCAGATCCCTTGACCAAGGCTTTGGCATAGAAAAAGCATGATGGTCACACTAGGTCATTGGGTATTAGATACTATGGTGATTGACACTAGTGCTAGTGGGAGATTGTTAGTGAAAGCCCTAGAGCCAATCATGTGATGATTGTTGTATGGACTTTATTGTATCATATTCCTATTTATAAAGGCATGGTTATTATATTTACTTGTATTGGTGCCAAATAACTAAATATAATAATGTCCTTGAGTAGTAGGTTCTTATTTATATCAATCGATTGGTTGAATCGATAATGAGATGATATAGAGAACACTACTCTTAATCATTCCTAGTCAAGTATTAACATTCAGGGACAATGTTAATGCGTAGAGACTAGCATGTAGGTCAACATGATGACTTGATCTCACAAGTCATGGATATGAGATATCGAGTTGATACATGGGTATACATTAGAGAATGTATACTGAATGATCCGCCATGAGAAAGTATCGTGGATCATTATATGAGTGTCATATACTTTCTCATGTGGCTATTAGTATGACTATTAGTCCTTAGACCTGAAGTCACCATGGTTCCCTACATAAGGCGTTGCATACTTTCGCTTCGTCAAATGTCACCCGTAAATGGGTGGACTATAAAGGCGATTACTGGATAGGTAACAAATTATGCGGAGGGATATGAGTGATGTAGATGGGATCTATCCCTCCTATATGATGGGAGTGACATCGATATTCTTGATAGAGTGAGACCACGAAGTGCATGACCATGCCCAAATGAGTCAATATGAGATATTGAGCTCATTTGATTAGAGTGAGTCTACTTGGAGTTCAAGATTTAGATTGTACCGAGGATGGCACGGTCTATGCCTCGATTGGTCAATCTAGATGTCAAGGATAGAGGGACATTGTCACATATTGTGAGAGTCACAAAGGTGATGTTGGATCTCAACATTCTTGTAACTTGGGTGGCAATGATGTGTTGCTAGATACCGCTCATTGCTTATGTTCCTAAATCAGTTTAGAGCATTGCCAACGTTACAAGAACCTATAGGGTCACACACATAAGGGCAATTAGATGAAGATTAGGTTCATATGATGAACCATGAGGATTAGGTTCATGGGATGAACCAAATTGGATTAAGAGTAATCCAAATTAGACTAATTGAGTTAGACTCAAGTTGATTCAAGTGTTGAATAAGTCTAATTTAGATTTGATTCATCAAATCAATTTAAATTAATGAATAGAGATTCATTAAATTAAAATTGACTTGAATCAAATGGTTGGATTTGATCAACCATGGGAGATAAGAGGTCAAATTTGACTTGACTTGAGAGGGAAGATGAAAGGTCAAGTTTGACTTGACCAAATGTCATGTCATGATGATGACTTGGCATGGCCGACCAATGATGATGCTCCACATCATCATTGACTTTGTCATGTGGTGTCACCTCATGAGGGAGACCAAGGGTCATGGGAGTTACATGCATGCATGTAACCCCCTCTCCATGAAGTGGTCGGCCACTTGATGGTTATTCATGTGGTAATTCATTTTGTGTGGGTTACACAACTTCATCTTCAACCTTGGATCAACTTCCCTCAAGCTCTCTCCCTCTCCCAACCTCCTTGGCCGAACCATCCATAGAGTGCTAGCACACTCAAGGGTGTGTTTTCTCCACCTATTGCTTGTGTGGATACCAATAGAGGGGTGTGCACTTAACACTCTCGAGTTTCGACGAACCTTTTGGACGAGCGGGATTTGCAAAGGGCGTCGCTACGAGGGTAACATCCTTATCATGTAGATCTAAGGTAGATCTAGGGTTTTATATAAACACATACATGTTTTGTTTTTAATACATCTTCGCACGGATCCGTGGCCGGGGCTTCCGAGGTTTCTGCAACGCAAAAAGCGGTTTTTGCGGCTCGAAAAACCCAACAACAATCACATACACACATATGGCCATAATAGCTGGATTCTATGCCTGCAACCAAAGAGTTAACCTACGCATATCCTACTATTATTCGGCACATATAATATATGAAAAGTGCATAAAAGTAACTGAATCCTAAACACACAAAATCGAAAACCGTGGCTCTGATACCACTTGAAGGTAGGAAACTTCGCTTCCCACTTCAACTCGGTCGCTTGTTCATGGCAATCCCATCGATGTCCCCGGATTAAAAAAAAAATAATCCTAGATAAAAGGGATCACCCAAGCAACCGTTTCATTGTCGTGCTATTCGATTAGAGTAGTCACTTGAACAAACTTGTTGTTCAAGCAACCAACCTCTATTCTACGAATAGCCGCGGAATAGACGATGTACGGATCGCTGGCTTTTGTATTTATGTTCAGGGTCCAAGTTATATTAGCCACAAAACAGAATATATCATGCATATATAATTGAAAACAATCATAAACATATTACGTAAGAAAATAGACAAGTATTATACCTCTCGATCTTCTATCATATATCCTTCCTCCTTTTGGACGTCATGTGGGCGACGATCTACCAAAAGTCGAAGCTCCTAGATCACCAATCTTCCTTCCTTGCTCGTTTCGAACAAGAGGAAGACTAAAAAATAAAGCACTTCTCCTTCTTTCAACCAACCACCAAGCTCCAAGCTTGGTGCTTGCCGCCGGCCAAGAAGGAGAAGAAGAATAAGATGGAAACCGGGCAAGACTCCAAGGGAAGACCCTAAGTCTTGTTTCCACCGGCCAAGGAGAAGGAGAAGGGCTGGTTTGGACGCCGGCCAAGGGAGGGAAGGGTTGTATGGGTGCCGGCCACCAAGGAAGAAGAAGAAGATAAGGAAAACCTTTCCTTATTTGGTGCCGCCAACACCTAAACCCTAATCCCCAATGCTTGCCGCCCCTTGCCCTAATCCTATCTCTAATGGGATTCCTCTTGCCGCCCACCCCCTCCTCTCCTTTTATAGAGTTAGGGATAAGCCTTGTTTTAATCTCCACCATTGGTTCTAGGGATTAATCTCAACCGTCGGATCTAGAGATTTAATCTCAACCGTCGGATCTAGAGATTTAATCTCTACCTTTGGATCTAGAGTTTTGTTTTCATCCATTGGATCTAGGCTTCATGAGGTATTAATAGGCTACAATATGGACCATGAGGAGGAGTTGGATCTTGGCCACCCAATGGATCAAGCCCACATAAAGTCCAATCCATTAATGATAATCCAATCCACTAAAGGATTATCATTGTTCTACCTCACCAACCCCCATAAGTTAATATGGGCTCCATATATTATTTGTATTTTTTTCTCCCCGTATTTAAGATCTCGAATGTCCGTTGATTAATTAATTTACTGACCATTAATTAATCAACATCTAACTCCATGAGTAGTACCACTCAACCTTTTCATCATGCCGGATCAAGTCCACCTGTAGGGTTTACATGATGAACCTTATGAGCTCCTCAAGGGGACATCATCATTCTAATATATAGGACACGGTTTCCTCCTATAATCAACGGTACACTATATAAATAATATTATTTCCCAACTTACCGAGCCTATCGATTTAATCTATAAATCTCACCCATTGGTAAATCAAAGAAATAAATACTAAGTATATGTGCTCGTTATTATATCGGGATTAAGAGTATGTACAATATAATATCTGAGATCCGATTCGATTATGTAGTCAGCAATAAATCGAATCACCTCTAAGTCGGTCCTGCTCAATACACACAAAGTGTACTAATGTGATTCTATGGTCAAGACAAACCAATACCAAATCACACTACAACCATACCAATGGTTTATCCAAAGTCATCTCGGTTGTGAGCCTATACTTATACTTTACAAGGAGCCGATAACATGATCTCCCGTGTGACACCACACACCATGTTATCTACAATGTAATGTATTAGACAATATGCATCACCATAATATGCAAACAATGATCATGTGATTCTTATTTCAAAATAAAGATGTTCATACAAAAGATAAACTTTTCAGTATACATCCCAACATATGTGAGATGTTAGGAAGATGCATTTGGTTCATCATGCTTATTATGATGCATTACTATGAACCAAAATGTCATCTAGAGACATTAATCCTTCATTGGACCAATCATTGGGAAGATTTATGTACAATTGATGTGCATATTGCTATAAGAATATGATTGGAAATGTTAAACGAAATATATTTTAAACTATGTTTATCATACTTTGAAAAATAGTTTTCAATTGCTAAGCAAAAGTGATATAAAGTTTGTAAAATACTTAAAGCTTTTGCTGGTTTTCAAAATTGTATCATCTTCGAAATTTGAAAACATATATTTTTCAAATTATTTTTCCTTGATAAAGAATGATTTTAGAATTGTGTATACAAAATTTCATGACTTTTCGATGTTTCTGGAATTTTTGGTGCATTTCTGAAGTTGGGCTGAAAATGCTGAAATTGGCATTTCAGGCTTGGCAATCGACTGATTCAGATATCGGTCGACTGCTACTCTGATTTTTTTGCAAATCAACCCTATCTCTTGATCTTAAGTGTACTCTTAAGTGTCCTAAAACTATGGTATGATAATCTTCGATAATAAGAGGTTTTAGGACTGAATGATGCAATGTTTTAGGGGGAGCTTCATAATATAACCTTTTCATCCCTAAAACTAAATTGTTGGTGCAAATGTTAGGAGATAGTTCATATTTCTTCTTTTGTGTTTTTCTCAACATAAGTTTTATGCATCATAACCTATGTCTTGGATTAAGGGGAAGCCCTCATTCTATTTTATACCTTAGTTCAAGACATGATAAATTTGATGAACTTATTCTTCTTAAGTCCTCCTCTTTTTGATGTATGTCAAAGGGGGAGAAGAAATATTTAAGTTATAATTCACATTGATATATGGTGATATATGATTTCTGAGAATATTTTAAGATCTAACTTAAATGATTGTCAAACATCAAAAAGGGAGAGATTGTTGGTGCAACAATGCCCCAAGCATTTATATGTTTTGATGTTTGGATAATCATCTAAGTTAGGCAATATTTGTGATCTAATTGTGAACATGTTTAAGTGACAGAAAAATCCAAGTATGAATACTTGGTAAAGGAAAAGTTCAAGTGTGATCTTGGCAAGAGAAGTCCAAGGAAAGGTCTTGGCGGCGTAAGTCCAAGCATGTAGTTTTGGCGGCGTAAAGTCCAAGCGGACCTTGGCAAAGGAAGTCCAAAGGCAAGTCTTGGCAGCGTAAGTCCAAGCATGTAGTCTTGGTGGCGTAAAGTTCAAGCGTACTTTGGCAAAGAGAAACCCAAGACATGACAAAACCGAAGGAAGCTCATGGAAGCAAGCGCAAAGGATGAACAAGTCACAGACTCGAAGGGATCCTGGAGGTGCAAGGCTAAAGGAATAGCTAGAAGGTTGAGTCTAGGTCTAGGGAGTTAGTTTTAAGTATGATTTTCATCATACTTGAAGTATCAATCGACTGGAACCTTGTCTCAGTCGACTGATCAATCACTCAACTGAAGACGACTGATTCTGATGTCTAACAGTCGACTGTTAGGGTTTGGCAGTCGACTGATCCATCCATCAGTCGACTGCTATACCTAGCAGTCAACTGCTATAAGTCGACTTCGGCACAGAAAGGTGATCAGTCAAGTGATCGCTTGGAACACTCGACTGGTCACCTAATAAGTTGACTGATGGTATTATCAATCGATTGATCATCTTACCATTGAATAGTGACGATTGCAGATCCAGCTTGTCAGAAGTCATTGGATTGCAACAGCTACAGCATCAGCCGACTGATAGAGACCATGTAACAGCCCAAATTTTTGGTTCTTATACTTTTATTTTATTTATAATTTTAGTTCTTATACTTTCTATTTAGAGGAAAATAGAAATAAGAAAAACAAATTTGAATAAATAGTTCGTTAGTCAGGGCTCTAACCATGAACCCTTAGTTTGGGGGAATAGGATTCCTACCACTAAGTCATAAGATTACCAATGAGTAGGATATAACAGAATATACCTATAGATAGGAAAGGGAGAAGTTGGCTAATTTGGCTAATCATTTAAAGGGGTAATTAAGTTAAGGAAATCCTAGTTATATTTCTTTTTCCCTTTCCCTAAACCCCATGCACTGCCCACCCACGCCCTCTCTCTCCCTCTTCTCTCCAAACGCCGCCCACCATAAACCCTAAACCTCTCTCTCCCTCTTCTCTCCAAGCGCCGGCCAACCCTTCCCCTTCCTCTCCCCTTCCATTTTCTAGCCGCCGAAGCGAGGAAGAAGATTGTCTTCTCTTTGGATAATTCAAGAGGGATCTCCTCAAGGACTTGGTAGAGGATCACGCTAAAGTAAAGAAACACGTAGGAGGTTTTCTCTTTACGAAATCTAACGGTATAAATCGGTGAAAAAGTGTAGGAAGTAAGTATTGCTCACATACAGTATAAATAGTTATCGTATGTCATTGATATGTTTTATGTGCATATTATTTTTGGTTACATGATTTTTGTCCGTTATGTTATGGTTGATTCAGTATCATGTTTAGATCCATGATAAGAATGTGATGTATGATCATGCATATTGTAGATGAGTTGTATCTTACAATTATATGCATGATGTAGAGTAATATGTAAAAATATTTCCTTTATAAAGAAAATTTAAAGATGTTCCCCGTTCGAATTGGGGATTAAAAGCACAACAATCTTCAGTATGCTCCTCATTTCAGTTTTGGGGGTCAAGAGAATAATGATCTTTATGGTGCTCCTCATTCATGGTTTAGGGGATTAAGAGTATTCTTTCAGTATGTATAAGAAGATAAGTATAAAAAAGTATTTTACTTTTGAAAGGGCATGTACCGGGCATCAGTTTCGCCCATGGGCCAAGGCCCTCAGTTTCAGTTATCCTAGTAGGTTCGATGGTTGGCCACCCCAGCCTATTAGGAAAGTGAGCATTGGTACTATGTCGGACCCATATTCAGAATGATTATTAATTTGAAGTATCAGTATAAGTACAAGTAAAAATTTTCCAAGTTAATCATTCCAGTTCAGATACACTGTTTACAAGTTTAAAATACTCAAGAGCATGGTTTATACAAGAGACATGTATTCAGAGTTATGATTTCCAGTTATGCTTGCATGTGTATCAATGTATCAAGGGTAAAAGAACTAGTTGCATGATTTCATACATTGCATGTTTTTGTGAGCATAGA
Source organism: Wurfbainia villosa (assembly GCA_025175895.1). NCBI lineage: Eukaryota > Viridiplantae > Streptophyta > Magnoliopsida > Zingiberales > Zingiberaceae > Wurfbainia > Wurfbainia villosa. The sequence continues at coordinate 25,596,697 of CM045992.1, read as the reverse complement.
AAGTACTTACTAAGCGTTATTGCTTACAATTTGTATTTTCTTATACTACAAATAAAGGTAAAGAAAAGCTTCAGTAAAGTGGCATAGCGGATGAAGTGCTTGGAGTGTGTGGCAACGAAACAGTGGAAATAAAAGATCCTAAGTGCAGATGTCTAAACCAGATTTTAAGTTTCTAATTATTTTTTTGATATTGTTGAAGTTCAACTAGATTGCTTATGGTTAAGACCAAAGAATGCTAGAGTCATGTTGGGTTAGTCTTAATACTTGCATATTATGTGAAGATCTTGAAATGGTTATTGTTTAAGTGATGTCAAGGTCCTTATGATCATTTTAGTTGTTAGCATATTGCGTTAGTATATTGCTCGAATTGAGGAATGATAGTAACATAGTGTGATGATTAAAGTATAGCATCAGAATAAGAGTAGAAAGTACAAAATCTGTAACGATCTCTCCCTTATGGGAGGGGTGGTACGGTTGGTATCAGAGTAAGATAAGGAAGAATTAAAGAAATAGACAGTAAAGTAGTGACATCTCCCCTAGTAAAGAGTGGAAAGACTAGGGTGTAGGGGATCGGATGGTCGGCTAGAGGGGGGTGAATAGCCCTTTTCGTTTGGATGGCGGTATTTTGCTCGTCTACAAAATGTTAGCGCAAGCGGAATATACAAATATAAATAAAGACAAGCAAAATAGAAACAAGCAATACAAACACCGAGATATAACGTGGTTCACGGCTACGCCACTAATCCACGGTCCGATTCATCCACGGTGAATCACTCCGCCAAAACCAATCACTATCGGTCTCTCCTTTGCACAAAGCTAGGTGGAGGTAACCTTTACAACCAAGATCACTCTTCTTACAATAGGATTGAAGTAAAGACAAGTAAGAAGAGTTTAGAGCTAGTGGGGCACTAGGAAGATTGTTTGGAACTTAAGCATTAGCCTCTCAAAGGCTCATACCCTCTCTTTTTATAGAGAGGGCTAACTTCTTCCGTTGGCGCCATCACCGATCATTGCGCCATGGCCGATCATTGCCATCTACAACGGCCTCGAACACGTCGGATGCCGACCGCTGTTGTCCAATCAGCGGAACTCTTGGCGATCGGCCGATGGACCTCACCCGATCCGACCGAGTCGATCGCCCGGTCGGCTACGAGCGGTTCTGTGGCCAAAACCCACCCTAATGACTACCGATCCACCGGGTCTTGGCTACCGATCGCTAACGATGGCGGGCCGATCACGCCACAAAACCACACTGGGCCAATAGATACCACCGAGCTACACTGACTCAGAAAACCCATCCGACAGCCAAATGACCAAGTTTCACCTAAGAGCTACCCTCCCGGTTACAATCGCCACTCATTTCTGAGTCCTTCGCCGGTTCTTCGCTCGGCCACGCCCCTCGGCAAAGATCAAAGACGGCTCAGAATGCTCCTTCGTCTCTTGCCTCGAAGTCTACTTCCTCCGGCTTCACTCCAAGCTTCTCGTCCGGCGGTCCCTCGGATGCTCCAAGCGCACGGCTTCCGCAAAGCTATCCTTCACCGACTCAAGGCACGAGTCATGAGATGTGAAACTCGCCATGGCTCCATGTGCGAATTACTAAGTCCTGCACGACTTCAACGCACATATCAAATCAACATAACACACTAACTTAAACCCTTTGCCACACCATCAAAACCATATCACGGCAAGAGATTGTCCTAACAATCTCCCCCTTTTTGATGTGTGGCAATCCGTTTAAGTTAGGTAAAAAACATTTGATATTAATTCTAAGGGTAAGAAAGCATGTAAAGATAAACATGATATAACAACATGCAACTCCCCCTTAATCCAAAAAATTTTCTCCCCTTATCAAATATTTCTCCCCCTTTTATAATTAACTTAAACATAATATTTTCTCCCCCTTTGACACCATCAAAAAGATTATCACTAGGGTAAGAACCCATGGCATCAAGTCTAATGGAGGGAAAATATGACAAGTTATAAAATTGGGTATCACTTGTTGGTTTACAAACTGAAAACGGCCTTCAATGTTCTGATTTACAGGCCATCAGTCGACTGCTATCAGTATGGCAGTCGACTGGCACAAAGGAAGCCGAATTTCTGATTTTCTGGATGAAATTCAGAAATGCATTAAAAATTCCAGAAAATTAGAAAAATCATGAAATTCGAGGAACATATTTCTCTTAAGTATATCTATCAATGAAAAATAGTTTTTCATGAAAACTCATTATATTTTCTTGTTTTTGCCAAAAATCCAAAAACTCTAAAAACCACTAGGTTTTTGATTCTTCTAGTATCAAGTTAGCTACCTAGTTTTGCATCCAATTGTTTCAAAACATGAATACATATATTTTAAGGTAAGAAATTGTTTTGAAAACATTAGAAATATCCAACCATGATCTTTGGGCAATATGTCTATTAATTAAACATAAGTCTTCCCCATGATTGGTCTATTATTGATATTTTGATACTTTAAATGACCATCTAAATGCCATAGGCATTAGTGGACATTTGTATCATCCTAATATCTCACCCATGCTAAGTTTGCAATCAAGTTAGCCTATAGTGAATGTGAGATGTATCCTAGGGGGTATTTGTATATATACTTAACCAATATATTCAAGCAATTCTATCATGGTTAAGTATCAACCTAACAACCTACATGATCATAATGGCATATATCAATTAATTTCACATTATGATCATGAAATACATGTTTTCATCAAATTATAACCATGCATTAGGCATTATATGATGATAATAAATAAATTATCACCTAAAGCATGATTTAAACCTATTTTTCATGATAATGTGCCCAATATCAAAATCATAAATCATGATTACACATATACATAGCAATTGCATTAATCATCATGATTTAAGCATTATTACCTATTTATGGGCACGTTATCATCACCCAACACTATCTAAAAATGTTGTCCCGTCATCCTAAGTCAACCAAAATATGATATAGGTCAAGTTCATATGGTTGACTACCCTAGGGGTTTTCTAACCCTTAAGGATGGATTTTGGAACCCAAAATAGATTTTTGCCTATGGGGTTCACTAGAAATTCCTTGGGGATCCATTTCTTAGCTATTACTTTGTTTTTGTCTTGTCCCCTAGCAATTAGGCATCTATAGGCCTTCTCATTTTTCTTCTCTTTATATCCTAGGCCCTTCTTGTTGAAGCTAGCCCTTTGGCTCCCAATTATCATGTTAAGGGTATTGGAGCCTATTGTGAATTTCTCTAGGGCTTTGGTTAAGAAATCTACCTTTTCCCTTAATGCCCTATTTTCTTCTATGCATGCATCACTAACATCTAAAGGCATATAATTATCATGTGAGCATGCATCATTTAGGCTAGAAGAAATATTTTCATTTTCATTTAAGCATGCTTTTTCTAATTTTTGTTCTAGGTCCTTAATTTGATCTAGCATGCTTTTGTTCTTCTTCTTAGCTCTAAACAAATCCCTAGTTAAACTAGAAATCATGGAAACTATTTTACTAGGAGAGGCTTTCGTTACCATAGTTTCCATGTCCTCTTCTTCTTCTTCGGATGATGAGGAAGATGATGATGTGGAGGAGGCTCCCCCTTCACTTGAGCTCTCTCCTCTTGAGCTTGATCCTTCATTTTCGGAGGAGGAGCAATCCAAGTCGTCAAAAGCCATCAAGGCCAAATTGGCGACAAAGGCATTCTCCTCATCCGATGATGAGGAGGAGGATGAGGAAGGATCATCCCATGTCTTGGCCTTGAATGCTTTGGCCTTCCCTTTTTCTTTTGCCTTCTTCTCCTCTTCCTTCTTTTTCTTGCTCCCCTTTTTCTTCTTCTTTTCTTCTTTCTTTTTCCTCTCTTCCTTGCTTTTGTTTAGGAGAGGACAATTGTCCCTTATGTGTCCCTCTCCTTGGCAATTGTAGCATATCACCTTCCCTCTTGGTCTTCTATTCCTATCATTTGATTTATCAAATCTAAAATTCTTAAATACACGCCTCACCTTCCTTACCATGTAGGCTTCCTCGGTGCTATCCATGGAGGAGGAGGAGGCTTCATCATCGGAGGAGGAGGGGACTTCCATCTTCTTCTTCCCCTTGTTTGCCAACAATGCTACTCCTCTTGAGGGTTGAATTCTTGGCTCTTCTTGAATTCCTTCAAGCCTCGTTTCGTGGAGCTCCATTGTTGAGAAGAACTCCTCCAAAGTGCTCACTTCTAAATTCTTGGAGATGTAGAAGGAGTCCACCATGGAGCTCCACTTTGAGGACCGGGGAAAGGCATCTATAGCCTTCATGAGCATGTCCCGGTTTGATAGCTTCTCACCTACACTTGTTAGCCCAATTAAAATTTCTTTAAACCTAGAGTGTAGTGAGGTTACCTTTTCTCCCTTTTCTAGTTTTATATTGGATAGTTGGGAGCGGAGGAGATCTCTCCTTGCTAGCTTGGCCTCGGATGTGCCTTCATGGAGTTCTATAAGCTTCTCCCACATCTCCTTGGCACTAGCACATTCTCCGATCCGGTTGATCTCTTGTTGAGGGAGCACATTGTAGAGATGGTGCTTGGCTTTGGAGTTTGCAAGGTGCTCCTCTCTTTGCCTCTTGGTCCACCTAGATTTCTCTATTGGCTTCCCCTCTTCATCCCTAGGCAAAACGAAACCGGATTCCATTGTAATCATTATATCAAAACTGCTTTGAAAATACCTCCATTCGCTTCTTCCACTGCTTAATTCTCCTTCAAACTTCGGAGGATGGATGTTGGAGCCGGCCATTTTTGATGTAGGGCTTGTTGCGGCGGTTAGTCCGGTGACAAGCAACCTCGGCTCTGATACCACTTGTAGGGGATCGGATGGCCGGCTAGAGGGGGGTGAATAGCCCTTTTCGTTTGGATATGTATTTTGCTCGCCTACAAAATGTTAGCAAGCGAATATACAAATATAAATAAAGACAAGCAAAATAGAAACAAGCAATACAAACACCGAGATATAACGTGGTTCACGGCTACGCCGCTAATCCACGGTCCGATTCATCCACGGTGAATCACTCCGCCAAAACCAATCACTATCGGTCTCTCCTTTGCACAAAGCTAGGTGGAGGTAACCTTTACAACCAAGATCACTCTTCTTACAATAGGATTGAAGTAAAGACAAGTAAGAAGAGTTTAGAGCTTGTGGGGCACTAGGAAGATTGTTTGGAACTTAAGCATTAGCCTCTCAAAGGCTCATACCCTCTCTTTTTATAGAGAGGGCTAACTTCTTCCGCCACCATCAATGGCAATGATCGCCGTTACTACAACGGCCTCCGAACACGTCGGATGCCGACCGCTGTTGTCCAATCGGAACTTGGCGATCGATGGACCTCACCCCGATCACGACCGTAGTCGATCGCCTACGGCTACGAAGCGGTTCTGCGGGCTAAAACCCTATTGACTACCGATCGCGCCATAGCCGATCGTTGGTCTTGGCAATGATCCGCTAACGATGATATGATCACGCCACAAACCGGGCCAATAGATACCTCGAGCTACACTGATTAGGAAGCCGATCGCCATTCCATGGCTGACCGGTCGTGTCGAAAACCCATCCGACACTTGGCCAAATGACCAAGTTTCACCTAAGAGCTACCCCTCCCCGGGTTACAATCGCTCACTCTCATTTCTCGGAGTCCTTCGCCTTCGAAGTTCTCTTCGTTCTCGGCCACGTCCCTCGGCAGCATCAGGCGCACGGCTCTGCAATGCTCCTTCGCGTCTCTTGCCTCGAAGTCTACTTCCTCCGGCTTCACTCCAAGCTTCTCGTCCGGCGGTCCCTCGGATGCTCCAAGCGCACGGCTTCCGCAAAGCTATCCTTCACCGACTCAAGGCACGAGTCATGAGATGTGAAACTCGCCATGGCTCCATGTGCGAATTACTAAGTCCTGCACGACTTCAACGCACATATCAAATCAACATAACACACTAACTTAAACCCTTTGCCACACCATCAAAACCATATCACGGCAAGAGATTGCCCTAACATAGGGGGTGTTACAAGATGATATCAGAGCGGGTTCTGCCCTTTCGTCACACACACATCTAACATCAGTCCTGCTGCCTCCAAGTAAGCAAGTATTTATCTGCTTTATTTACTTTATGAGTAGTAAGGAATGCTTCTTTTAAGTTAAACATGCTCACCTAGAATGTTCTCTTTGAGTTAAACATGCTTGCATATATATATATATATATGAAGATGATAAACAGTAAGTAATAGAGCATACCTAGATATGTATGTGAATATGGAAAAAAATAGTGATAATAGCCTGATAGTGGTTTCACTTTATCATCTTATGAAGAGCAAGAAATGCCTTGAGAAAGACCCCGTGGTGGACAAGAAATGAATGAAAAAGTACCACCACCTGCCTGGATGCAAATAGTCACTCAGCTCCAACAACAAGTGGAAGAGCAGCAGCAGGTCATCAATACCTTGATGACGAATCAGCGAGAAAATCCTATTACTCATCTAGGGACTCAGAATGTCATTCCCACTGCATCTTCTACCCCACCAGACCCACCAACACCTCCAGTGGGAGGGGTGAGACAAGAGGCCTATCTGATTCAATGGAAAAAGTTGAAGTCAGAGAGTTTTGCTGGTGCCAATAAACCATGGGATGCTCAGGCATGGTTCAAAACAATAGAGAGCATAGTGGAACTGCTGGACTGACCTGAGAATGAGAAAGTTAAGTGTGCCTCATTCTGTCTGACCGGAGATGCCAGAATGTGGTGGGAGCGAGTAAAGGTCAAGAGGGTGGTGAACCAAATGTCATGAACAGACTTTGAGACAGAGTTCTTCGAGGAGTTTTTCCATATGCGAGTCACTAACAAGCATTATGATGAGTTCACAGAGTTTCGACAAGGGGATTTATCAGTAGATGAAGCGGTAAAGAAGTTCAATAGGTTGGCTCGCCTATGTCCAGAACTGGTCAGTACTAAGAAGGAAAGAGTTAGGTTGATGCTAAAGATGTTGAGACCGGAGATAGCTCTGAATGTAGTTGGTGGAATTAATAGACCACTGAAGAGCTAGTTAGTAGTGCTCTAATCACGGAGCATTACATGAATAGTATCAAGCACCAAAAGCTAGCCTCGATAGAAAGCAAAAGCCAGGGAAGTTTAGGAGGTCGGAAACCTCAGAGCTGTAACATCCCAAATTTTAGTTACTATATTTTTATTTTAAAGAATATATATATATAGAGAAATAAGAATAAAAAAAAGAAAAAATGAATAAATAGTTCATAGTCGAGGCTATATATATATATATATATATATATATATATATATATATATATATATATATATAAGAATAAAAAAAAGAAAAAAAATGAATAAATAGTTCATAGTCGAGGCTTGAACCATGAACCGTTGATTTGGGGGAATATGCTTCCCACCACTAAGTCATAAGATTACGAATATAATAAAATATATCTATAGGCGAAAAAAAAGAAGAGATTAGTTAATTTGACTAATTATTTAAAGGGGTAATTAGGTTAAGAAAAATCTTAATTTATATATATATTTCTTTTCTTTCCTCTCTCTAAAACCTCACGCCGACCTCTCTCTCTCTCTCTCGCTCTCTCTTCTTTCCTTAGCTCTCGCCCTTCGCCGTTCTTCCGCCCCAGATCACGTCGACGGCATTGCAGACGAATATATTTAGAAGAACGCGATCAAATAGATGTGAGCTCTGGCTCGCGTACTTATTTCCACTGCCAAGCTTCACTTATTGTGTTGGATTTTTGGATGGGCCACTGAGATATGTTGCAAAAGGGGATTTCCAAGAGGGACTTGGTAGAGGATCACGCTAAAGCAAGGAAATACGTAGGAGGTCTTCTCTTGCGAAGTCTAACGGTATAAATTGGTGAAAAAGCATAGAATGTAAGTATCTCCTCACCTGCAGTATAAGTGCTTACGATGTAATGTTGTATGCTTGATTTCGAACGAAAGAATCTAGAACTATGTGTAGAAGGTTCGGCTAATAGGATTAGAGAAAATATTCTTGAACAATCTTATGAAACTCTTTTTTTAGCTTAAGGGGCACCAAATTTCAGAAGTTGTCTTAGTAATAATTAACCAAAATAATACTAGTTGATGTTTTTTTTCATCTCACATCAAATTGGTCAAACCAAAATATATAATGAGTTGGTTTGGCTTGATTCCAAGTGCTATGACAGTTTGTTGTGTAAAAAATTAGCCAAGGAAATGTGTCTATTGATTCAGCATAAGTTTTATTTAGCTCCAACAAATTGTAAACCCCAGCAGTCTTATTAGGAGTACTAGAGGATCTTACTAGGAATAGTAAGTGGGTGTGCTGGCATTGGTAAAGTCATCTTATTATTATAAGAACGAAACATCTGTCTATTTATATTTTTGGGGAAATGCTAATTTTTGTTAATCCATTGTACTTAGTTAATGTTTTCTAAGATTTGTATATATTTCTTAAATTTTCTGCATATTTTGTTGTAAAGGATGTGTCGGTTTGGTAGACTTGCATGAATCTTCTTGTGCTTGTAACAAGGTTTTGATTTGATGATTTCTATTTATGTTAGCTTAATTTTTCTTATGTCACTATCTTATGCCATGTTAAATTGTACTTATGCCGATTTATGCTATGCTACATGCTTATGTTTTCACCCATGTTAGGCATGACTCAAGTATATGAAATGTCTAAGAAATGTTTCCCTAAGAGTGGGGACAAGAACACTCTTTAGGACAAAGAACATGTATGTTATTTTACTTTATGCATGACTTGTACCGGACCCTAACAAGGTCCACGGGATGGGCTCCAAGGTTTCCCCTAGGTCGACTGACATAGTACGGACCTAGTAACCTAGTAGGTTCGGGATTAGCTACCTCGGATCTATTTAGGATGCGCGCAAATGATGTATGTGGTACAATATCGGGCCCAATATGTTGAGATTATTTTTAAGTATATAAACTAGATGTTTTCAAAGAACATCCTGCATATATCATTTTATGTTCATCGAATTATCATGTTTAGAGACAATGTACTGTTGCGACGAAAATGCTAAGTTTATGTTCTTTTCCTAAATTGATCATGTCTCTACTTTAAATAAATGTTGTGATCATATATTGTTTAAACGAACATGTCATTACTTTATGTTTAATTCATGATGCATATTTTTGTGAGTAGGAAAGGACCTTACTAAGCCTATGTGCTTACAGTTTACTTTCCTTGTACTGCAGAAAAGGGCAAGGAATGGATAAATTAAAGGGAGCAACAGGAGGGGCGAAGATGTGTGCGGCAGTGGCATGGTGGACGAGATCATTTTTCATATACGGACTTATGCATGATTTTCAGTTTATGTGTAAACTGTTAGGAGACGTTAATGCTTTCTATGGTGGTTACTCATGTTTATTTTTATGAACCTTGAAATGGTTAATACATGTTTAGTTAAATAAATTGCTAAGACCTTTTGCCATGATTAAATTGTTAGGTTGATTGGGTTAATGTAATTAGAGTTAAAAGTTGTAAAGAGTTTTTAAATGCTTCCGCTGTTATATACAAAAATGTATGATCGCGTAGCACCGCCGCCCGTCTATAGGATGTGTGTTAGGAGGACGGGGAGGGCGGGCGTTACAAGAGCGATAATTCGAACTGGAATCGAAACAACAATGGCAAGAGGAAAAAGTAGAATAATCCAAAGGGAGGTTCAGCCAGTAAGCAGCCTATGTATCCTACATGTTCTAAGTGTGGGAGGAAGCATCCAGGAGTTTGCCGCTAGGGCGTGAGCGGGTGTTATATATGTGGTGTCGAGGGACACTTGACCAAATAGTGCCCAACCAAGACTAATCTATCTCCACCACAGTCTACTCAGTATGAAGATAGACCAGCCCAGTTACATCAGATGCAAGGAGCACTAGAGGGTCCTTACATCAGCCAAGGAAGATTGGAGGCCCCATCAGTTACACCTAATGCCCAGATCTTCTCCCTCACCAAGGAAGAGGTAGCAAATGCTTCTACGGTGGTCATAGGTCGGATACCTATCCTTAGTCAGCATGCTATTATACTGTTTGATACTGGGGCAACCCATTCTTTCATGTCTATGGCATTTGTTAAGAAGATAGATATAACTCCGGATATCTTAGATATTCAGTTTTTAACGACCCTACCTTCGGGTGAAATAATGACATCTATATAATCAAGCGTATGTGCCGCTACCGATCGTAATTTCAGACATAGAGCTTTATAGTGATCTGGTCTTGTTGGACATGCATGACTATGATGTCATCTTTGGAATAGACTTTCTGAGCAAGTATGGTGCTTCCATTGAGTGTCATAAGCGAAGAGTAGTATTCCAACCCGAGACCGAGGCCAAATTTGAGTTTATGGGAGAACCAAGGAAGAAGACTAAGAAGTTCTTGTCTGTTAACTAGTGGATGCACTGAGTATTTAGCACATATAGTTGATACTAAGCAAGAAAGAAGCCAAAAGCTAGAAGAAGTCCCAATTGTATGTGACTACCTGGGAGTATTTCCTGACGAACTACCAGGACTAGCACCTAGAAGGGAAGTTGAGTTTGAGATCGAGCTTATTTCTGGTATCCACCCAATCTCAAAAGCATCCTATCATATGGCTCTAGCTGAATTGAAAGAGCTTCAGAAACAATCACGGGAGTTACTAGACAAGGGATTCATCCGCCCTAGTCATTCCCCATGGGGAGCTCCGGTGTTGTTCGTGAAAAAGAAAGATAGGTCTATGAGGATGTGCATAGACTACCGAGTCTTGAATCAAGTGACAATCAAGAACAAATATCCTCTACTAAGGATAGATGATTTATTTGATCAATTAAGGGGAGCCACAGTCTTCTCCAAGATTGACTTGCGGTCCGGTTATCATCAAGTAAGAGTTAAAGAGGATGATATACCGAAAATAGCCTTTCGAACGAGATATGGACACTATGAGTTCGTGGTCATGCCCTTCAGAGTGACAAATGCACCCGCTATATTTATGGACTTGATGAATCGGTATTTAAGGAGTTCCTTGATGAGTTTGTGGTCGTCTTCATTGATGACATCCTTATCTACTCGAGAACCCAGGAGGAACATGTTGAACACTTAAAGACAGTCTTGCATGTTAGGACCTATGCGCCCGCTAGAGTGGGGGTGAATAGCGATGTGTTCGTTCTATGATGGAATTTGTTGTGTTTGTCTCTACAATTTCGTTAGCGCAGCGGAAATAGAAATAATACAATAACGAAACAAGACAAAAACAATTCACAATACGAGATATAACGTGGTTCAGAACCGAACGGTTCCTACTCCACAGATCGATCTCTAAAGAGCTCTAGCGATGCCAATGCAATCATTAATCACAAATACTCCTCGACACAAGTCGAAGGCGGAGAAACCTCGTACAAACGTTCTTACAATAATAAGAAATGAATACAAGCAAAATACAAGAGAGAAATACAATGTAAGTAAAGAAAACTACTTTACAAGAGCTTTTGATTTGCTTGCTTTTAGTTGCCTTGAACTAGCCTTGAAGGACTAGAAAAGCACCAACTATTCCCCTTCAAATCGCCCAAGAAAAACCTTGTTTTGAGCCTTCCACGAACAACTGCTTTTATCCTCCATCGAGCCGATTTACCGGCAATGATCGCCATAAGACCACCGATCGCTAACATCAGAATTGTGAGACAATGGCTCAATCCACGCTGGACAAGTTCCAACGGGACTCTCACCACTCTTGCCACGATCGCTAACATTGGCGCGGCCGATCGCTAACGCCAGAGCCGATCGCTTGCTTCGGAGCATTCTATGCTCGAACTCAACCGGGCTAATCGCCATCCATGATACGATCGCACAAGAATAATCGCTTCCAATGAGCGCCGATCGCTAAGGCAATTTCATCCTAAGTGGCGGCGCCGAGTTTAGTTTACTCTGGCAATGAACCACGCCATAATATCACGATCCAACCTCAAAGATGAGGTTTTAACCCGAGTATGGTGTCCCCATACTTGCTAGACCACCCTTAGCCTAGACCTAAGCCTTCTAGCCACCTCCATCAGCCTCATGTCTCTCGGATCCCTCCAAGTCATCCATGACTTGTTCATCCATCGCGCTAGCCTTCAGGGGCTTCCATCGGCTATGTCATGCTAACGGTGTCTACACCGCTAAGGCACATTGGACTTACGCCGCCAAGACTCCGCTTGGACTTTACGCCGCCAACCATTGGACTTATGCTGCCAAGCCTCCACCCTTGGACTTTACGCTGCCAATATCAAACCCCTTGGACTTCTCAAATGTCAAGTACTCAAGACTTGGACTTTCCCAAATTGCCAAGTGTCCCACTTGGACTTTCCATGCCAAGTACCCATGACTTAGACTTTACCTTGCCAAGACCCATGCTTGGACTTTCCCATAATCACATGGTCAACCCTAGTCAACCATCAAAGTCTCCCTCGAGTCAAACTCGAGTCTGGTCAATTAAAAACTAGGTTGATTGTATAAACAATCTCCCCAAAATATTAACCGACATCAATGTCAAACATACTATGTCAAACAACTTTGTCAAACATCAAAACATCACTCGAGTCTGGTCAATCGTGACCTGGGCCGATTGCACCAACATTGCAGACCCTTCAGCAAAGACAGTTATATGCAAAGTTCTCCAAGTGTGAGTTTTGGCTCGATCGAATATCGTTTCTGGGTCATGTTATTTCAAAAGATGGAGTTATGGTAGACCCGACAAAGATAGAAGCGGTCAGTAATTGGGGTCAACCAAAGAATACCAGTGAAGTCAAAAGTTTCCTCGGATTAGCAGGGTACTACCGGAAGTTTGTGGAAAACTTCTCAAGGATAGCTTCACCGTTGACGGTTCTTACCAGAAAGAACAAGAAGTTCGAATGGACCGAAAATTGTAAAAAGAGCTTCCTTGAATTAAAGAGGAGACTCACAAGTGCTCCAATGCTTACCCTTTCAGAAAGTAATGAGGGATTTGACATGTATAGTGATGCGTCCAAGATGGGACTCGGAGCAGTACTTTGTAGAAGGGTAAAGTCATTGCTTATACATCTAGGCAACTCAAGGACTACGAAAAGAATTACCCCACTCATGATCTTAAGTTGACAGCAGTGGTCTTTGCTCTGAAAGTTTGAAGACATTAACTATATGGAGTCCAATGCAAGATTTACACAGATCACCAGAGTCTGAAGTATTTCTTCACTCAGAAGGATTTGAATATGCGACAGTGTAGATGGCTTGAGCTAGTAAAGGACTATGGCTGTAAAATCCACTACCATCCTGGAAAGGCAAACAAAGTAGCAGACGCATTGAGTAGAAAATCATGCGCCACTTTGATGTCCCTAGCAACACTATCCCAACCACTAAAGAAAGAGATAATGAATTTTGGGGTTGAGATCATTTCTGGACAGCTCTCTGCTTTGACCATAGTACCTACACTATTTGGGGATATATTAGCAAGACAGGACAAAGATCCTAGCCTCCAAAGGATCAAGCAAGAGATCCAAGAAGGAAAGGATGAAGGATTCTGTGTCTCTGACAGTGGGGTATTATATTTGGGTGAACGCCTATGTATCCCTAAGGACCCAGACTTAAGAAAGAAGATCCTAGAAGAAGCTCATGGGACCCCATATTCGATGCATCCTTGATCCACCAAGATGTATCAAGATATGAAAAGGAAATTCTAGTGGCTTGGTATGAAGAGGGACATGGCTAAGTATGTTAGCACTTGTCTGACATGTCAGAGAATGAAAGCAGAACACCAGAGACCAGGAGGAGTTCTACAGCCTATCCAGATTTCAGAATGGAAGTGGGAGGAAATAGCCATGGATTTCATAGTAGGACTGCCCAAAACAACCAATGGCTACGATTCTATTTGGGAGTTGTCGATAGATTGACAAAGTCTGCTCACTTCATGCCTATCAGAATATCATACTCCGTGGAACAGTAAGCCCAGTTATATGTCAAGGAAGTGATTAGAATGCATGGAGTACCTAATACCATTATCTCTGATAGAGACAGTCGCTTCACTTCACACTTCTGGGAGTGTGTTCAAACAACCCTCGACACTAAGCTATGATTCATACTGCATTTCATCCTCAGACAGATGGGCAAACAGAAAGAGTGAATCAAATTTTAAAGGACATGCTAAGAGCTTGTGCCTTAGATTTTAAAGGAAGTTTGTGCAAATATTTGTGTTTGGCAGAGTTTGCCTATAATAATAGTTACCAAACCACAATTGGAATGACACCTTATGAAGCCTTGTATGGAAGGAGATGCAGATCACTGGCCTATCTGTTGGTATGAGGGTGGTGAGAAGAAAGAAATGGGACTCAAGACTGATTTTATAGATGATGCCACCAAAGCTATAAAGAACATACGCCAAAGGATAGAGACTGCCCAGAGTCGGTAGGAGAGTTACGCCGATGTCTGACGCAGACCCCTAGAGCTCCAAGTCGGGGATTCGGTGTTCATTAAGGTAGCTCCTATGAAAGGGGTAATGAGGTTTGGGAATAAAGGCAAGTTAAGTCTCAGATATGTAGGCTCTTACCTGATCACCAAGAGAGTTGGTAAAGTAGCTTATGAGCTAGAGCTACCACAGGAGATGTCAGCTATCCACAATGTATTTCATGTTTCAATGCTTAAGAAGCGCGTCCTAGATACCAACTAAGTGATTGAACCACAGACAGTATAGATTCAGACAGATCTAAGTTATGAAAGTTAACTTATTCAGATAATAAATCGAGCAGTCAAGAAACTAAGAAATAAAGAGGTACCGTTAGTAAAAGTCTTATGGCAAAGTCAAAAGTTTGAAAAAGCAACCTGGGAACGTGAGGATGACATGAACCAAAAGTACCCCGAGCTGTTCTAAGTTTCGAGGACGAAAGTTTTATAAGGTATAAGGGATTGTAACAGCCCAAATTTTTAGTTCTTATACCTTTATTTTATTTATAATTTTAGTTCTTATACTTTCTATTTAGATGAAAATAGAAATAAGAAAAAAAAATCGAATAAATGATTCGTTAGCCGGGGCTCGAACCATTAACCCTTGGTTTGAGGGAATATGCTTCCTACCACTAAGTCATAAGATTACCAATGAATAGGATATAACAGAATATACCTATAGGCAGAAAAAAGGGAGAAGTTGGTTAATTTGGCTAATCATTTAAAGAGGTAATTAAGTTAAGGAAATCCTAGTTATATTTCTTTTTCCCTTTCCCTAAACCCCATGCACCGCCCACCCACGCCCTCTCTCTCCCTCTTCTCTCCAAACGCCACCCACCATAAACCCTAAACCTCTCTCTCCCTCTTCTCTCCAAGCGCCGACCAACCCGTCCCCTTCATCTCCCCTTCCGTTTTCCAGCCGCTAAAGCGAGGAAGAAGATTGTCTTCTCTTTGGATAATTCAAGAGGGGATTTTTCAAGAGGGATCTCCTTAAGGACTTGGTAGAGGATCACGCTAAAGCAAAGGAACACGTAGGAGGTCTTCTCTTTACGAAATCTAACAGTATAAATTGGTGAAAAAGCGTAGGAAGTAAGTATTGCTCACCTGCAGTATAAGTAGTTATCGTATGTCATTGATATGTTTTATGTGCATGTTATTTTTAGTTACATGATTTTTGCCCGTTATATTATGGTTGATTCAGTATCATGTTTAGATCCATGATAAGAATGTGATGTATGATCATGCATATTATAGATGAGTTGTAGCTTACAATTATATGCATGATGTAAAGTAAGATGTAAAAATATTTCCTTTATAAGGAAAATTTAAAGATGCTCCCCGTTCAAATTGGGGATTAAGAGCACAACGATCTTCAGTATGCTCCCCATTTCAATTTTGGGGGTCAAGAGCATAATGATCTTTATGGTGCTCCCCATTTGTGGTTTAGGGGATCAAGAGCATTCTTTCAGTATGTATAAGAAGATAAGTATAAAAAAAGTATTTTACTTTTGAAAGGGCATGTACCGGGCATCAGTTTCGCCCACGGGCCAAGGCCCTCAGTTTCAGTTATCCTAGTAGGTTCGATGGTTGGCCACCCCGACCTATTAGGAAAGCGCATCGGGTACTATATGTCAGCCCATATTCAGAATGATTATTAATTTGAAGTATCAATATAAGTACAAGTAAAAGTTTTTCAAGTTAATCATTCCAGTTCAGATACACTGTTTACAAGTTTAAAATACTCAAGAGCATGGTTTATACAAGAGACATGTATTCAGAGTTATGATTTCCAGTTATGTTTGCATGTGTATCAATGTATCAAGGGTAAAAGAACTAGTTGCATGATTTCATACATTGCATATTTTTGTGAGCATAGAAAGTACTTACTAAGCATTATTGCTTACAATTTGTATTTTCTTATACTACAGATAAAGGTAAAGAAAAGCTTCAGTAAGGTGGCATAGCGGATGAAGTGCTTGGAGTGTGTGGCGACGGAACAGTGGAAATAAAAGATCCTAAGTGCAGATGTCTAAACCAGATTTTAAGTTTCTAATTATTTTTTTGATATTGTTTAAGTTCAACTAGATTGCTTATGGTTGAGACCAAAGAATGCTAGAGTCATGTTGAGTCAGTCTTAATACTTGCATGTTATGTGAAGATCTTGAAATGATTATTGTTTAAGTGATTTCAAGGTCCTTATGATCATTTTAGTTGTTAGCATATTGCATTGGTATATTACTCGAATTGAGGAATGATAGTAACATGGTGTGATGATTAAAGTATAGCGTCAGAGTAAGAGTAGAAAGTACAAAATCTGCAACAATCTCTCCCTTATGGGAGGGGTGGTACAGTTGGTATCAGAGTAAGATAAGGAAGAATTAAAGAAACAGATATTAAAGTAGTGACATCTCCCCTAGTAGAGAGTGGAAAGACTAGGGGGTGTTACAGACCATCAGTCGATTGATCGAGGCTCGACGGAAAAATCAGTCTCTTCTCTATAAAAAGAGGCCATGGGGTGCTTGATGAGACTAGTGTTTATCTTTCAACCTTACTCTCAAGATCCCCACAAATTTCTAAGCTTTTCTAAGAGTCTTAAATCCTCCTCTTATCTAAACTTCATCTTCGTCAATTGTAAAGAAGAGAAGAGTGTTTGTAAAGGAAGCTTTCTAGTGGAGAATTCTTGGATTGATCCTCCTTAAGGATCGCCGTAGAGTAGGAGCTTAATCTCCGAGCCACGTAAACTTTTTTTTGTTAGCGATTGTCTTTTTAGTCTCTTAATTTCGTTTAGCTTTTGTTTAGCTTCCACTAAACTTGCTTGTAGAAACGAAAAGAGGCTATTCACTCCCCTCTAGCCTTCCAAAGATCTTCAACATATTAGACATATGTGAGATATTAGGAAATTGAATATAAGGTTTTAAAATCATTTCAAATTCATTTTAAAAAATCTTGGTGCAATCTATCTTTTGATAGAAGTCATCATTGATGATGTTGATACAAAGAGGGCTCAAATATTGAAACTTTTCTCAACTTTTGAACTTTGTATCAATCTCACTATTTTATAGGTATTTTATTTTTCTAATATTTTTCACCCATAATGTGTGTAATAAGTATTATGATATAAATTTTCATGATTTTTCAACGTATGTATAATTACTTATGAATTTCGGAATTTCATTTCTGAAAACTGAAAAATTGCATTTTGCAGCTATCAGTCGACTGCCATGGATGACAGTCAACTGGAGTCAAGATCAGTCGACTGGTAACTAAGATAGTCGATTGATAATGCTGATTTCGGGTAAACAATATTTATTAGGCCCATGTTCAGCTATGTTTTGGTTCCCTAATCACTCCTAACCCTAGGACATGTTTTGGAGAGCATTAGAAAGAGTGAAAATCCATTGGATATGGATTAGGAGAAGTGTTTAGGGTGTGTATTGAATTAAGGGAGGTGAAAGTTCAATGTTGAATCTTTTCTCTTAATTTCGATAGTTTAGTGTTCCTATTGGCTTAGGGACTCTCCAAGGACATTATTGGTGCAATAGTCAAGGGGGAGCAAGCCTTTAGTGGGAGGTATCCATCATGGGAAGATGGATGTGTATTTTTTCCTCATGGGAGGAAAATTGAGGGATTATCTCTCTTAAGTGATATGAGACTTATCACTAGGAAGATTGAAGACATCCTAGATGTTTTTGTACCAAGGAAGATTGTAAGATCTCATTGGGATATGAGACATTGATACCCTCGAGGACCTTTTGATGTATGTCAAAAAGGGAAGAAGTTACCAATCAAGTTAGGAATTCTCATTGGGATGTGAGAATTGTCAATTGGGGATAATTGGTACACTTAAGTTTGAGGTTTTATCAAACATCAAAAAGGGGAGGATTGTTGGTGCAATCAACTCAAGTCACGATTGACCAGACTTAAGTTTGACTCGAACAATATTTTGATATTAGACAAAACGTATGACATAGGATTGTCATTAGGAAAGTCCAACATGGGTTGGCCACGTAAGTCCAAGTGTATAGCCTTGGCGGTGAAAGTCCAAACATGGGGCTTGACATTTGAAAGTCCAAGTGTGTAGCCTTGGCATGGAAGATCCAAGCATGAGCCTTGGTGTGGGAAGTCTTGAGGACTTGACAAGGTCACTAGTTCTCGTAGGCTCAGGGTCCTTGAGTCGGTGAAGGATGACATTACGAAGTCGTGCGCTTGGTGCATCCGAGGGACCGCCGGACGGGGAGCGAATGGAGTGAGGCCCAAGGGAAGCAGATTTCGAGGGCAAGAGATGCGAAGGATGACATTGCGAAGTCGTGCGCTTGGTGCATCCGAGGGACGTAGGCCGAGGGAAGAGAGCTTCAGTGGGGAACTCCATGAGAGATGAGGTGGACTTGGCCAAGTGGCTAAGACTGAGTGTCGGATGCTCAAACATGGTGTTTGAGATTTTACCCAATGGTCAGATGCTCAAACAACTTGGTGTTTGAGGTTTTACCCGACATCAGTCGACTGGTATAAGTACCAGTCGATTGTTCCAAGTCGAATGAGTTCGACTGGTGTTCGAATGATCTATTTTTGGGTGAGCGATCAGCCGAGGTTGGCGATCATTGCCACCTTCGATTGACTGACGAGGATGTGCGATCAGTGATCGAGGTGAATTCGGGCACAGAAGGTTTTCCAGTTGAGTGATCGCATCGAGCACTCGACTGATGGATTCATCAATCGACTGATGGGCATAATCAGTCAACTGATGGTGGATCCGTTAGAACTTTTCCAGCGTGGATTAAGTCGTTATGAGACAACGTCTATAGGAGCAGTCGACTGATGGTCACAAATAGTCGACTGATCGACGCGGAATCAGCCCGACACAAGCATAAAAGGAGGAGCTTGGGGAAGATTTCAATAGCGATTTTTGGGGAGATTTTGGAGGGGAATTGTTGCTGCATTCTAGACTTTCAAGAACCAAACCAAAGCAAGCAACAAGCAAAAGTGATCAAATCCATTTGTGTAAAGTTTTCTTTCGTATTGTCTCTCTATTTACTTGTACTTTTGTTTTATCTTGTAATTGCTTGTACGAGGTTTCTCCACCTCCGACTTGTTGTCGAGGAGTTTTTGTTAGTGTCGTGTGCATAACACAAGCTCGTTGAGCTCATTCCGTGGAGCAGGAACCCTAAGGTTCTGAACCACGTATATCGTGTTGTATTTGTGTGTGCTTGTATTATTGTTTAGTATTTCTATTGTTTCCGCTGCGCTAACGACAATTGTAGACAAGCGATATGCACGAGCGATCGATTTCCATCATCGTATGCAAATTGGGCTATTCACCCCCTCCCTCTAGCCGACCACCGATCCTCCAACAAAGTTGATGTAAAAGTCAAGGAGGTGACTAGGAAAAATAAAAGACCTTTAGGGAAAAAGAGAGGGTAAAGAAAAGGGGAAGATGCTCCTCGATACACTTGCTCATAAGAGTTTGGTACATGATATAACAAATTGGGACCCAACATAAGATTCTCACGAGTCTCCATTTACTATCTTCCTATCAGAATTATTCCTCAGACAAAAAGGCTCTCCACATGGATGGTGATCTTGATGGTTTGTTATATCACAACTGGCTCCAGGGGAACAGGTATAAAGGAGGGGAAAGAAGGAAGAAGAAGAAGATCGATTCCATTCAAGGGACTTCTAGACACTCAACGGGGGCAACATCGAGGGGAGAGGAGCTTTCACTAAGGGGAGGAGGGCGACCAAAGGGGAAAAAAGAGAGGAGAAAATCAGAGAAGGGAGAAGAAGGTGGAGGACTATTTCAAGAAGTTTTCTCCACCTCTGGAAGTGCTTCTGAGAAGGAGGGATTTTATAATCGAGGTGTTTAGCATCGTAGCTCGCTCTAGAGCTCATCCCGTAGAATAGAAATTGAAATCCCGAACCATGTTAAATCTTGAGTTATCATTCTCTGTTGCTTTCTTCCTCACCATAAGAAAGTAAATTTACAATTTATTATTTTCACTTTTAAACATGACTAAATGTTCTTCTCTTTTATTAAAAAAATATATTAGCTAATAAAAATCCATATCTATCGTAAAATCTAATATAATTTTTTCTTCTTCATTATTTATTCTAAACTCATAACCTCTATGCACCTTATTATATATTTCATATTTTTTATTTGTACATGTACATTTAGATCTCCTCTCATTAAAATCGTTTCGTTCGACAGAATTCTTTGTTACCTTATCTAAATCTTCTCAAAACTTAGTTTTAGTATTTTCCATACCAAATTTTTAGTTCTTATACCTTTATTTTATTTATAATTTTAGTTCTTATACTTTCTATTTAGATGAAAATAGAAATAAGAAAAAAAAATCGAATAAATGATTCGTTAGCCGGGGCTCGAACCATTAACCCTTGGTTTGAGGGAATATGCTTCCTACCACTAAGTCATAAGATTACCAATGAATAGGATATAACAGAATATACCTATAGGCAGAAAAAAGGGAGAAGTTGGTTAATTTGGCTAATCATTTAAAGAGGTAATTAAGTTAAGGAAATCCTAGTTATATTTCTTTTTCCCTTTCCCTAAACCCCATGCACCGCCCACCCACGCCCTCTCTCTCCCTCTTCTCTCCAAACGCCACCCACCATAAACCCTAAACCTCTCTCTCCCTCTTCTCTCCAAGCGCCGACCAACCCGTCCCCTTCATCTCCCCTTCCGTTTTCCAGCCGCTAAAGCGAGGAAGAAGATTGTCTTCTCTTTGGATAATTCAAGAGGGGATTTTTCAAGAGGGATCTCCTTAAGGACTTGGTAGAGGATCACGCTAAAGCAAAGGAACACGTAGGAGGTCTTCTCTTTACGAAATCTAACAGTATAAATTGGTGAAAAAGCGTAGGAAGTAAGTATTGCTCACCTGCAGTATAAGTAGTTATCGTATGTCATTGATATGTTTTATGTGCATGTTATTTTTAGTTACATGATTTTTGCCCGTTATATTATGGTTGATTCAGTATCATGTTTAGATCCATGATAAGAATGTGATGTATGATCATGCATATTATAGATGAGTTGTAGCTTACAATTATATGCATGATGTAAAGTAAGATGTAAAAATATTTCCTTTATAAGGAAAATTTAAAGATGCTCCCCGTTCAAATTGGGGATTAAGAGCACAACGATCTTCAGTATGCTCCCCATTTCAATTTTGGGGGTCAAGAGCATAATGATCTTTATGGTGCTCCCCATTTGTGGTTTAGGGGATCAAGAGCATTCTTTCAGTATGTATAAGAAGATAAGTATAAAAAAAGTATTTTACTTTTGAAAGGGCATGTACCGGGCATCAGTTTCGCCCACGGGCCAAGGCCCTCAGTTTCAGTTATCCTAGTAGGTTCGATGGTTGGCCACCCCGACCTATTAGGAAAGCGCGCATTGGTACTATGTCGGGCCCATATTCAGAATGATTATTAATTTGAAGTATCAATATAAGTACAAGTAAAAGTTTTTCAAGTTAATCATTCCAGTTCAGATACACTGTTTACAAGTTTAAAATACTCAAGAGCATGGTTTATACAAGAGACATGTATTCAGAGTTATGATTTCCAGTTATGTTTGCATGTGTATCAATGTATCAAGGGTAAAAGAACTAGTTGCATGATTTCATACATTGCATATTTTTGTGAGCATAGAAAGTACTTACTAAGCATTATTGCTTACAATTTGTATTTTCTTATACTACAGATAAAGGTAAAGAAAAGCTTCAGTAAGGTGGCATAGCGGATGAAGTGCTTGGAGTGTGTGGCGACGGAACAGTGGAAATAAAAGATCCTAAGTGCAGATGTCTAAACCAGATTTTAAGTTTCTAATTATTTTTTTGATATTGTTTAAGTTCAACTAGATTGCTTATGGTTGAGACCAAAGAATGCTAGAGTCATGTTGAGTCAGTCTTAATACTTGCATGTTATGTGAAGATCTTGAAATGATTATTGTTTAAGTGATTTCAAGGTCCTTATGATCATTTTAGTTGTTAGCATATTGCATTGGTATATTACTCGAATTGAGGAATGATAGTAACATGGTGTGATGATTAAAGTATAGCGTCAGAGTAAGAGTAGAAAGTACAAAATCTGCAACAATCTCTCCCTTATGGGAGGGGTGGTACAGTTGGTATCAGAGTAAGATAAGGAAGAATTAAAGAAACAGATATTAAAGTAGTGACATCTCCCCTAGTAGAGAGTGGAAAGACTAGGGGGTGTTACAGACCATCAGTCGATTGATCGAGGCTCGACGGAAAAATCAGTCTCTTCTCTATAAAAAGAGGCCATGGGGTGCTTGATGAGACTAGTGTTTATCTTTCAACCTTACTCTCAAGATCCCCACAAATTTCTAAGCTTTTCTAAGAGTCTTAAATCCTCCTCTTATCTAAACTTCATCTTCGTCAATTGTAAAGAAGAGAAGAGTGTTTGTAAAGGAAGCTTTCTAGTGGAGAATTCTTGGATTGATCCTCCTTAAGGATCGCCGTAGAGTAGGAGCTTAATCTCCGAGCCACGTAAACTTTTTTTTGTTAGCGATTGTCTTTTTAGTCTCTTAATTTCGTTTAGCTTTTGTTTAGCTTCCACTAAACTTGCTTGTAGAAACGAAAAGAGGCTATTCACTCCCCTCTAGCCTTCCAAAGATCTTCAACATATTAGACATATGTGAGATATTAGGAAATTGAATATAAGGTTTTAAAATCATTTCAAATTCATTTTAAAAAATCTTGGTGCAATCTATCTTTTGATAGAAGTCATCATTGATGATGTTGATACAAAGAGGGCTCAAATATTGAAACTTTTCTCAACTTTTGAACTTTGTATCAATCTCACTATTTTATAGGTATTTTATTTTTCTAATATTTTTCACCCATAATGTGTGTAATAAGTATTATGATATAAATTTTCATGATTTTTCAACGTATGTATAATTACTTATGAATTTCGGAATTTCATTTCTGAAAACTGAAAAATTGCATTTTGAAATGATCGACCGCTATTGCCATGGATAATCGAGTCAAGAGTCAATCGATCGGTAACTAAGATAGTCGATTGATAATGCTGATTTCGGGTAAACAATATTTATTAGGCCCATGTTCAGCTATGTTTTGGTTCCCTAATCACTCCTAACCCTAGGACATGTTTTGGAGAGCATTAGAAAGAGTGAAAATCCATTGGATATGGATTAGGAGAAGTGTTTAGGGTGTGTATTGAATTAAGGGAGGTGAAAGTTCAATGTTGAATCTTTTCTCTTAATTTCGATAGTTTAGTGTTCCTATTGGCTTAGGGACTCTCCAAGGACATTATTGGTGCAATAGTCAAGGGGGAGCAAGCCTTTAGTGGGAGGTATCCATCATGGGAAGATGGATGTGTATTTTTTCCTCATGGGAGGAAAATTGAGGGATTATCTCTCTTAAGTGATATGAGACTTATCACTAGGAAGATTGAAGACATCCTAGATGTTTTTGTACCAAGGGGAAGATTGTAAGATCTCATTGGGATATGAGACATTGATACCCTCGAGGACCTTTTTGATGTATGTCAAAAAAGGGAAGAAGTTACCAATTGGGGTTAGCTGGAATTCTCATTGGGATGTGAGAATTGTCAATTGGGGATAATTGGTACACTTAAGTTTGAGGTTTTATCAAATATCAAAAAGGGGAGGATTGTTGGTGCAATCAACTCAAGTCACGATTGACCAGACTTAAGTTTGACTCGAACAATATTTTGATATTAGACAAAACGTATGACATAGGATTGTCATTAGGAAAGTCCAACATGGGTTGGCCACGTAAGTCCAAGTGTATAGCCTTGGCGGTGAAAGTCCAAACATGGGGCTTGACATTTGAAAGTCCAAGTGTGTAGCCTTGGCATGGAAGATCCAAGCATGAGCCTTGGTGTGGGAAGTCTTGAGGACTTGACAAGGTCACTAGTTCTCGTAGGCTCAGGGTCCTTGAGTCGGTGAAGGATGACATTACGAAGTCGTGCGCTTGGTGCATCCGAGGGACCGCCGGACGGGGAGCGAATGGAGTGAGGCCCAAGGGAAGCAGATTTCGAGGGCAAGAGATGCGAAGGATGACATTGCGAAGTCGCGGCGCTTGCATCCGAGGGACGTAGGCCGAGGGAAGAGAGCTTCAGTGGGGAACTCCATGAGAGATGAGGTGGACTTGGCCAAGTGGCTAAGACTGAGTGTCGGATGCTCAAACATGGTGTTTGAGATTTTACCCAATGGTCAGATGCTCAAACAACTTGGTGTTTGAGGTTTTACCCGACATCAGTCGACTGGTATAAGTACCAGTCGATTGTTCCAAGTCGAATGAGTTCGACTGGTGTTCGAATGATCTATTTTTGGCTGACGATCCGAGGTTGGCGATCATTGCCGGCACCTTCTCGATTGACTACGAGGATGGCGATCAGTGATCGAGGTGAATTCGGGCACAGAAGGTTTTCCAGTTGAGTGATCGCATCGAGCACTCGACTGATGGATTCATCAATCGACTGATGGGCATAATCAGTCAACTGATGGTGGATCCGTTAGAACTTTTCCAGCGTGGATTAAGTCGTTATGAGACAACGTCTATAGGAGCAGTCGACTGATGGTCACAAATAGTCGACTGATCGACGCGGAATCAGCCCGACACAAGCATAAAAGGAGGAGCTTGGGGAAGATTTCAATAGCGATTTTTGGGGAGATTTTAGAGGGGAATTGTTGCTGTATTCCAAACCTTCAAGAGTCAAACCAAAGCAAACAACAAACAAAAGTGATCAAAGTCATTTGTGTAAAGTTTTCTTTCGTGTTGTCTTTGTATTTGTTTGTACTTTTGTATTACCTTGTAATTGCTTGTACGAGGTTTCTCCACCTCCACTTGTTGTCGAGGAGTTTTGTTAGTGTCGTGCGCATAACACGAGCTCGTTGAGCTCATCCCGTGGAGTAGGAACTCTAAGGTTCTAAACCACATATATCGTGTTGTATTTATGTGTGCTTGTATTATTGTTTAGTATTTCTATTGTTTCTGCTGCGCTAACGACAATTGTAGACAAGCTACACGCACGAGCAATCGATTTCCATCGTACATGTGAATTGGGCTATTCACCCCACCTCTAGCTGACCACCGATCCTCCAACAAAGTTGATGTAAAAGTCAAGGAGGTGACTAGGAAAAATAAAAGACCTTTAGGGAAAAAGAGAGGGTAAAGAAAAGGGGAAGATGCTCCTCGATACACTTGCTCATAAGAGTTTGGTACATGATATAACAAATTGGGACCCAACATAAGATTCTCACGAGTCTCCATTTACTATCTTCCTATCAGAATTATTCCTCAGACAAAAAGGCTCTCCACATGGATGGTGATCTTGATGGTTTGTTATATCACAACTGGCTCCAGGGGAACAGGTATAAAGGAGGGGAAAGAAGGAAGAAGAAGAAGATCGATTCCATTCAAGGGACTTCTAGACACTCAACGGGGGCAACATCGAGGGGAGAGGAGCTTTCACTAAGGGGAGGAGGGCGACCAAAGGGGAAAAAAGAGAGGAGAAAATCAGAGAAGGGAGAAGAAGGTGGAGGACTATTTCAAGAAGTTTTCTCCACCTCTGGAAGTGCTTCTGAGAAGGAGGGATTTTATAATCGAGGTGTTTAGCATCGTAGCTCGCTCTAGAGCTCATCCCGTAGAATAGAAATTGAAATCCCGAACCATGTTAAATCTTGAGTTATCATTCTCTGTTGCTTTCTTCCTCACCATAAGAAAGTAAATTTACAATTTATTATTTTCACTTTTAAACATGACTAAATGTTCTTCTCTTTTATTAAAAAAATATATTAGCTAATAAAAATCCATATCTATCGTAAAATCTAATATAATTTTTTCTTCTTCATTATTTATTCTAAACTCATAACCTCTATGCACCTTATTATATATTTCATATTTTTTATTTGTACATGTACATTTAGATCTCCTCTCATTAAAATCGTTTCGTTCGACAGAATTCTTTGTTACCTTATCTAAATCTTCTCAAAACTTAGTTTTAGTATTTTCCATCTAATCCTATTTGAAATGCATATATATTAATTATATTAATAGTTTCTTTTCGCTATAATTATTTTGAGCATTATAAGTTTATCCTCTTTTCTAATTACTCCTATTATTTTATCATTTAATGAACCATCTACAATAATAATTACTTCATTTCGTATTTTATTTTTTTTTATATACCATAACTTAAAATCTAAATTATCCATCATCTTTATCTTCTCTCTTATCTATTTTGTCTTTCATAACTACAGAATATTAATTCTTTTAATCATAATATCCACTACTCTATTGTTTTACTTGTAAATATTCTTATATTTTATATTTTAAATTATAAATAATCAATTTTTTTATAATATCCATTTTTATCCGAGGTAAGATATGTATAAGAACTCCTATATTTAATACTATACAAGTTCTCATAGAAATATAGTAATTTTTATTAAAACATTACAATCGAATCATACAATGCATTCTTCCGAAGAATATCTTAGCATTAGTATAATATTTTAATAAGTTTATTTATTGAAATTTATCAACCTACGATGTATATTTAATAAATTTCTGCAGACTCGGGGAGTCGCACTGTATGTAACAAACTACGATGTAGAATTGTGTGGTTTTGATGTAAAATTAATCTCCGGTGCGCATACAATATGCTTAATGCAAAATAGCACCTTGCCGACAATATTGGAGTCTTTTTCTCAACTTTTCATATTGCAAATTGTAGACATGCGCAATTTTTTCGTGAAATTGCCACGAAGCGAGATTTACCTGATAGTCTGGAACAAATTAGCATGTCCTAGTAACAACTTTGATTCTGAAGTATCTTGTTCAGAGTACAGAATGGTAATATCTGTGGTCAAGAAGAACCGGTTTCCCAAGATTCTAGAAATTTCGATAACAATATTCCTCTCATGGATTTGTTACCAAAATTACAAGGGTAAAACTTTAAAAGCTGAAATTTTCAATCATCGTTTCAGAATGGCTGCCGCAATAGAACCGCGCTATAGGTGGATACCAAATGATGTAAAGGAGTGACTGGTACCTCACTTCCAACTGTTGTCTGTCCTCAAACGTTATTAGGCCTCAAACAATGTTATCGAAAATGAAATATCATGGATTGCAACAGCATTTCAACCTAGAACAAATCAGAGACCGTATAGATGGAGTCGAATCAATTTTGATGAGATGAAAAAGAAACTTATCCAGTGGATTGACAGATGCGAACTGGTCGATGAGGTTTAGGAGCTGCAATAAATAAAATAGGAGAGAGCATTAGTATGAAAACGTCAATAGGAGAAAGTGGTATGAACAAGTAATCATTTCAACAACAAAGAGAAGCAGGCAAGACAATTTGTTGTCCATAAAAATCATAATACCAACAAGTGATAGATATACCTCATGTTAGATGTGAAAAAGAAAAAATGAATCTTCTTTCAAATATGTACACTTGGATTGAGAATAGCTATCCAATGGTTATTTACCTAGCTTAACCCATAGTCTCAAAGAACAAACGAGTTCATAGATCAGTTAATTAGCTAGGAAATGATTATCAGAAATTGCAGCCAATTCCGCTAACATGAGGTCCAGTTTTCCAAGATTTCAATTATAACATTGATAAATACAGATAAAATTATTCAAAATATAAATGAGTTCACATAATATATAATGCTTTATTGATGCAGGATTTCAACTATAACATTGATAAATACAGAAAAAATTATTTAAAAAATAAATGGGTTCACATAATATATAATGATTGATTGATGTAACAAAGTTGATTGCCAAAAGAGATTCAAATAAATCATATATGGATAATATTAAATAAGAAAAAAATATTGGTGGGAGTTACCATTTGGATTTCCTTGTTCATAGAAACACCTAAAAAGAGCAACAGCCTCATCTGCCATAAGTCCTCCGTGACATTCAAAGCTCTTGGCCAGTAAAGCACCTCTACCAGTAAAGAGAACTATGAACTTAGCTCAACAAAACTTGAAAATGATTTATTCTAAAATAAAGGAAAACAATATGAAATTAATGGCTACGAAATATTCATGGAAGGTAAATTATAGAGAAATAGGTACAGGTTTATCAAGGAGCACTAAGACATGCTTAATTACTTCAATGACCTCTTCAACAAGCCAAGAAATATAAAGCCGATACATACTACATAGATGAGGAGTAACTACAACATGCATTTTTTCTTTTTCATTTTGTTAAATTCTCGGATCTCTATGTCCAAAGAAGCTTCAAACCATTGGAATGGCAGAAAATCGCATGGATGAGAAGCCTAAGAGAATTACTTTATCAAAAATAAGAAAAGAGAATAAGCAAGGGCTCAAAACAAAAGAAAGCGCTAGGCAGACTTGTAATTAACTTTGCAAGTCCCTCTCGCCCTCCATACAAGATATAGAATTGCCATGGAGTTCAGCCAAATGATGTTTAAATTTCATTGCCTCTTTTAAGGGAAAAAAAGGATCAGTTCAAAAGTAAACCTTGGCAATTTCTCAGTGATCTCATGAAGGGATAAAATAGATCCACAGCCTCCGAACTTGTCATTAGCACAGCCATAAACTACTTTCCTTATGCCTATATGAAAGCCATTAAGAGGAACAGATAACAGTGCAGTAACTAAAAGTACAAAAATACAAACAGGGTAGCTTTAGCGAACCAAGAATGGACAAGGCTGTGGCACACATGATGCATGGTTCACAGGTAACATAAAGATCACATTCTGACAATCTATCTGCAACTTCCATTTGATCAAAACCAATCTTTTGCCACTCTTCAAGCAAAGAATCAATAGCTTCCATTTCTGCATGTCTAGTAGCCTGAACATCCAAGGGGAAAAGACCGGCATCAACATTCATCCAATTAAACAGCCTAATTTACAAGACATATGAAAATCTTTTAAGCATGTAACAATGTTGAGTTCGACAAGTGAAATTTGTCTAATGGCAATTAACTAATAATTGTAAGAATGAACATAACACTGACAAACTTTGCAGGATAAGAGCAAACTACTTGATTCACTTCCCTACGGAGAAACAATTCCAGTGAGGAATACATGACTAGCATAAAGAGTAACAAGTATATGGGAAAGAATCTATTATAAGAATCCTAAAAGATAGAATTGGACTAGAACTTCTCCATTTTCTTTAGCAGAGAGAGAGAGAGAGAGAGAGAGAGAAGATAAAGAAACCATATTCTTCTACTGGCTCTGTATTACTTCCATTCAATTTGGATGAAAATTTTGTTTTCAGAAATAATAGGGCTCAAATTCATAATTATAAAGAATTAATTTCAAATCTACTTTTTTATTTATGGTAAAGTTTTCCTAGTTTCTTTGGAGGAAGAAAAGAGGAAGAGAAAGTTAAATTTTTAAATTTTATTATATATATATATACCGGATTCCGCGACCGAATCCGCTGCCGGCCGACGGACCGGCGGCGACCCGGCCGGCCCGGCCGGATTCCGGCCGAATCGGCCGAATCCGGCTCAGCGGCCAATCGGCCGCCCACTCGACGCGGGCCGATTCGGCCGCGATTCGGCCGATCAGGCGCCGCCCGCGGATCGATACGACGCCGTCCGGCCCGGCAAGGCAAAGGGTCGGCCGATTCACGC
This sequence comes from Wurfbainia villosa, assembly GCA_025175895.1. Taxonomy (NCBI): domain Eukaryota; kingdom Viridiplantae; phylum Streptophyta; class Magnoliopsida; order Zingiberales; family Zingiberaceae; genus Wurfbainia; species Wurfbainia villosa. The sequence continues at coordinate 25,566,597 of CM045992.1, read as the reverse complement.
CGGCTCCGGCCCGAATCGCGGCCGAAATCGCCAGAATCGGCGGCGATTCGGCCGGCTGCGGCCGAATCCGGCGCCCGGACGGACGGCGGCGGCGCGCCGTCCGTCCGGACGGATCAGCCGGTCGGCCGATCCGGCCGATCGGGCCGATCCGGCCGATGCGCGCCGAAGCGCTGCTTCCGAAGCCATTATTCCGGCGGCGGGCGCTTAACCGGCCGGAACCGCCATCACGACGCCCGCGAAGTCGGCGTCGATCGCGCCGGTCCGTGGCCCGTGGCAGTGGTGCGCCATCGACGGTGCCATTGCGTCATGCGACGGGCGGAGGAATTTGTCGCGGAGAATATCACTACTCTATATATATATATATATATATATATATATATATATATATATATAATTTTAAAATTTAAGTTTATCTTCCTCTTTCTGTTCCTTCCTCCAAAAGTAACATTGAAAACTCTTAGGTAGCGTTTGGCAGTTTCATTTTCTGTTTTCTGTTTTCCTTTTCCAGAAAACAGAAAACGATTTTTTAGTGTTTTCTAATTTTTCAGAAAATATTTTTTTATTTTTTGAAAAACGAAAATGAAAACAGAAAATGATTTTTTAGAGTTTTCCAGTTTTCCAGAAAACGTTCCTTTATTTTCTAAAAAACGGAGATGGAAAACGCCAACCAAACGCGTTTTCTCGTTTTCTCAGAAAATGAAAACAGAAAATGGAAAATTTTCTCTCTACCAAACGCCCCTTTACTTTCTCGCTGAGGAAACTAAAATAAGGAAAATATTTTTCAATCCTTTTCATATGAATTTATTCTCTATCCTCTTTTTCCCTTAACTGTTTCCTTCCATAGAAGAAAACAGAACCTAAAAGAATATGATGGGGTCGGTGCTGGTAAAATTTGATCAGCAAAGTATACAGAGGTTTGTTTCAGTTATTTTGTTACACTTGGCTATTAAAAACCCTGAGTAAACTTCTAAGTGATGTAAGACATGCAGAAATATTGACTATTACAAGCAGTGTCTGTCACTTTCTTTCAAGACATACTCCACTAAACTATTTTTCACAAGTACACAACTAATTTAATGGTTTATGGAAATTCAAGATCCAATGTAAGATCTTTGTCCATGCTAACAAACAATTTTTCAGTAGAATCAAGCTTCTCCTAGTAAGATGGTTTTACTTCTTTTCTAAAATAATTTTCATAAAATAAAACCTAACAAGGGTGAAAGATCCAATCAGGAACTACATTGGTAGACATATAATGTTGGCTCAACATTCATCAGATGATTTATGCTATGATATGTTTGAGATACTTAGATTTTGTAAAGAGCATTTATTTGCCCAAAGAGTTCAGAAATAGTGACTAATTGAATTTAATTTCACACCCATAAGGCCAAATTTTCTTCTTCAATGCTGCTACACCTTTTAACTCAAATACAATTTGAAAGGACATGAAACTAGATATCAGATTTGAGTTACAATTTCAGTAAATGTAGCAAGCTAGCGAAATCAATCAGAAAAAAAGGAAACAAAAGAAAAGGGATATTCACATAAGTACGTATATATAAAAAGAACACAAGTAGAATATATTTGAGACATACATTCCTTGTTGCAGAGGTATGGTTGCTACCTGAAGAGATAACTTTTTCATCCTTCACTATAACACACCTAACGGAACAAAAATTGTAAAAACAAAAACAGGGTGCCTAAAACAACTAGTATTCCAAGTAAATGTTATCATGGTTATGATGTTACATTGCAACTTGTGATGAAGAAAAGTAAATGAAAGTGGCTTGTCCTCAAATATTGAGATCCAAAGTTGGAATACATCCAAAAGTATCCAAGGAACAATGATAGTACTCAACATCAGACTATCCAGAAATTGAAAAAAATACACATATGTATCCAAGGAACAACAATTATAGTCAACATCAGCTGCCTTAAAATATAAACATGTGGCTGTACAGAAAATAAGTGTAAATGTGTAACAAGAAAAAACCCCTACAATCACAAAAGCTTTTAGAATCATGTATTATTTACATGAACAGTTGCACCCTACCTTAATATATTGTGAGCTCCAGAAAACAAGTCTAACAAACCAAACACAGTTTGGCACAAAATTCAAAATCACACAATGACACCTTAACAATTAAAAGCAGATTTATCCTTCGTATATGATAAGGCTCCAGTTTGGACACTAGCCTTAAATGGTATCAGAAAAAAATAAATCCATAGCAGCAGAGCTAGAAACTTGATATCATCCTAAATTCTTGCATGATCAGATGACAGAATGATGAAGCAAATAACAGGTATGCATGCCTCTGAAAGTGAGCCAACAAGGTTGCATTCCTCGATCAATAAGACAATATAACAAATAAAGAACTACATGGCGGCCCACTCAAACAAGATAAAGACTGAAACTTTGTTAGGCTCAACCACTTCCAAATTCTTAAATCCAACGTATACTAGTATTCTCTTTTTAACTTATAAGACTGCTTATAAATCCTCTTAATTGGCTCACAATTATTCATCCTTATGGAGCTAAACTAAGGTGTCACACTATCCCGCACTTAACATGATGTTCTTAGATCCAAGTTTTAACTTATAGCCCAAAACTACTCCTTATTGCTAGCATGTGAGAAACCAATAGTTTCTCCACCAACAGAAAATTATTCTTGTTCACAACACCTGAAATTAGGTCACCGTCATAGCAATTGTGACAATCAACCTAGATGATAGTATTATCACATTAAGTATATTAGGCCCAACCACAAAATACATAAACTAAGTTACTAGTAGTTTATTTATCTAAGTTTCACATGGATAGGAGCCTCTTTATGTTTGTAAAATCCCTAGTTTCACTTGGAATTAGATTAAGTGGATCAGGAATAATAGTAATAGTAAAAGTAGAGAAAATAATTATGATAATATAGACTAAATAAATATAAAATAATATTATATTTTTCTTCCAAAGTAAATAAAGACCAAAAATAATATTACATTTTAGAACATGAACAAAATGCATTATTATTCTCCATCAAGAAAATCTTGATCCCATCAAGATAGTAGAAAAGAAATCATGATTAAGTCTTCCAACTGACTTAGGTATGATAGACGTCCAAGCAAAGTCCTTGAGGAAACCTATTTTGGCATTTGCGGAATGCCAAAAAATAAGCTAGATGCCAACTTGTAAAGCTCACTCTCTTTCATGATCGTAGTGTCATCAATATTAAAGAGATCCTTCCAATGGACAAAAAGGTCAAGGTGCAAATTACCAGAAAGTTGGACTCTAATGTCACTTATAAGACGGGGAAAATTTTAATTGTTGCTAAATAATTAAAATATGCCATTTCCTATAGGATTGGAAATAACCTACTCTCATTAGGGTTCGTAAACTAGACTAAGTGTACTCGAAGTGGTGGAAGTAGGAAAAGTAAAATTATATTTTTCAAACAAGTAGGAATGATTTAAAAGTATATTTCAAACCCAAAACGCATTTAATTTATTGTGCTGGTTTAATTTATACTACTGTCCACCTCTTGTGAAATCCCCAATTGAGGCACACCCACCTATCTTGTGCAATGTCATGTTGCCAAGGGCATTAATGCAATTGACATTACAATGGATCGCCAATTTATGGAGCTAACTTCAAGTGCATGATCATTTTAAGTGACAAGCAATCCATTAACAATAATTAGTAGATTTTCCCAAGGAACAGTCCAAGTAAAAAAAGACCAGAGAACTTATTGGAAATCTAACACAATCATGACATAAACCACTACTAAGAAAGGGAAATGATAATTGATAACATGATGAACCATCCACCAAGTTAAAAGAATTAAACGGTAAACAAATGTCACATAAAGAAACACTATACTTACCCAACTGGAACTTCTAGCTTTTCAAGTGCAAGCCTAGCCTGATGAATTAAGAGAACCAAAAAAATGAGCATATTTGTAGTATGAGAAAAAAATAGGCCTATAAGATAGCAAAAGAAATCCGTTCACTCAAAATAGCACTTAAGTCTTTCTTGTGGTGTTTTTGCCAGATTGAGAGGACCCGAAAATGGATGAATGAATGAGTCGATGGATAATGTTTAATCTATTCTTCCACTCATTCATTGAGGTAGACGAATGAATGGAATGAATAGTCTATTCCTCCATCGATTCACCCATTCAGTTGGAGTGAAAGTTGAAGGATAACTAAAATTGAAATAATAATAATAATAATAATAATAACCTCCTCTCCGTAACTCCTTTCCAGTCTTCCTCATTCAACCAACCAATTTTCAAATATTCCCAACTCTCTTTCAATTTGTAAACAGAAACATTTAATTAGTTTGAGAATAACTTGTGCAGCCTTGTGGCCTATGATGTGGAAACTAACAATGATTAATAATTAAAACAATAAGTAAAGGTACGACCATTCTGCTGTGGTTGAATTTCATGCAGCCGCATGCACCAAATAAATTTCTGGGTGGCAACAAAATAAGTTCTGGAAAATATAAAAAACACAACTCTATCAAGCATGTAGCAACTTATCAGTTTTAGGCTCTGCTTGTCTTGTGTAACATATTTTCTTAAGAAATATTTTTCATTTTCCAGTCTCTGGTACAATGTAAAACATAGTCAATGAAAATATGGGAATTGTGGAGGAAAATGAGTTTATCTCAAAATGAGTGGAAATCATTTTCCTCCCCCAATGGGCAACCCTCCACTCTAATTAGTAAACCCTTCTTTGCATTCCACTCTCTACCATTGTTCGTGAGGCCTCCACTCTCATCCTTGAATCCTTCGATGTCGTACATGAGCCTTCCACCAACTAATCTTATCCTTCATGTAAATAAGTGGCTAAATATTGTCTTATTTATCCTGCAATAATTGTTAAATATTGTTCCAAGGATGTATAAATATTGTTCAATTATACTTCTACTTTTTTACTTAAAGGATATGGATGAGTGACAATATATGTGACCTACATGACTCGTCCAGCCAGTGCACTCAGCTCACTTGGTTGGAACACCTAGATCATTCATACCCACATAATCATGCTTGCCTAATCTGCCTAAATCGAGCAACCCACCCTTGGTCATTCAGCCCACTCAGTCACCCACCTGCTTAGACCAACAGTCGACCAACCTGATTGGACTCATCAAACTAGCTGGCACAACTAATCAAGCTTACTCAACTCATCCAAGGTGAGCTGGCTCTTAGCAATCTCCAACATAGACAAATCCCTCTTCTACCCTTCACCCTCATTCATGAGTCCTCCACACTTGTTAGAGAAAGGGGAAAATATTTCCTCTTTATTTGAATTAAATGATGTGTTAGTGTGACTTCAAAACACATAGGAAAACTGTGCAAAAAGAAAAATGGTAGAAATGTAAATAAACTAGGAGATTATTAGGATAAATACATTGCAGGAATGGAAAATCTAACCTGTCTTCTTGATATTATTTAAGGACCTTAGAGGTTTTAGACAATGTGAAAAGAAGAAATCAACCAATGTTGTCAACAAAGTCAAACATTGAGAATTATTGTTGATTATAAGAAGAAATCAAATAAAATAAAATTGAGGGTAAAATAGTATGTAAAAAATTTATATAATCTGCACCTCCTATGTCCACCCAAAGTGAGTGAACTGGAAATTAATATATCAGAATCTTTAAACTTCAACTTATTCAACCTGATTCATCCATTCTTCCAACCTAAGGGATGAAAGAATGAACAGATGAGTTCATGTGTCCTGTCATTCATCCATATTTGACTTATCAGTCCAATCAACCATCTAGTGGTGAAATTTTTTTTGGAGCTATGGGCTTTATCAGGTTATGTTATGTTGCCTTGAGATGCATTCTTTTTCAGAAAAGGAATGAGGTACAAACACATATTCAAGTACAGAACTATATTTGTCGGCACAACTAAAATGTATCATTCTAGTTATCCATTAATGGTGATATTGTATCAGCATGGAAGAATGTTACTATTTCCATGTTGACAAGGTTCAAATGGTACCAACCAAGATATGGTCAATCTTGGCTGACATTGTCCAAAGCCAACCAAGACGGAGATTCTCTTGCCATATCTCACCCTTTGATTCCTATAATAAATGGGTAAAAGAGCAAAGAGGGGAAGAGTAGAAGCACAAATAAATGGTACTATACCCCAATAGAAAGATTTTCTTACCATGTCTAATACTTCAATTTTTTGTGTCAATCATAGGGGAAGGAAATGAAACACTAACAAGTGAGGGGAAGGGAAGCGAAAATGCACCAACCGGAGCACAAGCAATAGCAAAGAAGAGTGCCAAGAAGAGTGATAAAAACATCAGAGAAACCAAGATACATCCATATCTTGCGCCTATAACTATTCGAATTTCAAATGTTTACAAGGTTATGTTTATGGACATGAGAAAAGATTAATTCAAATATTAGATATCTTGGAAGAACTATTTAATATGTAATTAAAAAATTATAAGATTAATCTTAGTAGCATGTTATAAAAATCAATGCTCCCGATACACTCATTTTGATATTAAAAATGTATGTTCATTAATTGAAACGTTCTTATATTTTTGTAACTTATTGCTCTTAAATTTTCATCCAATTGATTTTATAATTCGTATAGGCTTATACTTTGTAGTAAACAAGCTTCGTGGTAAACAAGCTAAATAAAAGGAAATTATAGAACTAAAAATCATTTGTGTTCATCTAGGTGTGCTTTAAAGAGTGACAAAGCATGCCAATTGTCGACACACGGTGCTGAACATGTCATGTTCCAATTACCAATTGAAACTTTTGACACCTAACAATATTTTAAACCTTGGATACAAGAAAATGAGGCATAAAAAATGAAATTTATGTTGAACAACTAAATTGACGTCAATGCAAACACTCATTCACATGAGAGCAGGCTAAAGTACTATATAGAACATAACCTAGTAGGTATACAATCTTGATTAAAAAGGAACGATCATAGAGTTCATGACTTTAATAATACAATAAAGAGTGAACTAATCATGACAAGATTAGGATCGAAGGACAATTGAATTTCATCTTATGAAACATAATTTTCATGCAGGGGAAGTGTGATGGTAAGCTAGAAACAGAATTTTTCTTTCATACACCTGATCCATATTCAAACTTATGTCTTGAAAAAATATATATATATGGTAACACTTTCCTTTCTCACAATGATCAACTAACCTGCAATTTCTTGGAAACAAAACGTAAAAGATAAAGAAGAATAGAATAGATAACAATATATATATATATATATATATATATATATATATATATATATATATATATATTACATCTCAGAAAGGTGAATTTTTTAAAGAATTAAGATAACCTGCTCAAGGGCTAGCTCCATAAATCTCAGTTCAGCTATGAAATGTCCACTTTCCTGTGACATCTGACAGCAAAACGTGGAGTTATAATTCACAGAAAACTAGATTAAAAAAAAAACTTCAATAACCTTTAACTTAAGCAAGGTAAATATTCTAGAATGCCAATGACCTAAAACATTCTACTGAAATATAATTTAGATGCATAAGCAACATAATTTGCTTGAAATGTGAACGATGCAATTGAACAACTCATAGTAAATTTTAATATATGAATTTGCCCAACAGGAGCCTATATAATAAATGATTCTCCCCATCTGAATCACATAACAATTAAGTCACCCTGAATCGACTAGCTTGGATCATCTTAATCACTCAACCATCATGCCTAGCCCATCCAACATGCATACCTAAATTGATTAACTAAATGTTGGTCCACCCGACCCAACCTAATTGGCCCACTTAGTGATGCATGTGATTCATGTCTATATTTTAAGACTTGTTTTGCATATATCTTAGACATTTCATTAGCATATTTGCATTTTCATCTTTTTAGTGCAGGAGACTGCTCTTATGTGTTATTTGTTGATAGGGTATGAAAATCTCGACTTTTGAATGCATTCAGAAACAAAAAGGACTTAGCACAGCTGCTAGCATAGGCTACCCGTCGTCCACGCCACGATCGAGTACATTACGTGGAGGAAATCATGCAATAGATCAGAGCTTGGACTTTCAAAGGCTAACACGGGTAGGTTTTGCCTCCTAACACGATCGTGCCAGCAGCTGCCCACTCTGGAACTAGAGTTCCGAAGCCAACACGGCTAGTTCGTGCTTTCTAGCACGGTCGTGGTGCGCCAACTTGACTTAGCCCTATTTTTTTAGAGTTCGTTAAAGACCAAGCCGCATCCAAAAGCTACAAATAGAACTTAAAAGCCCCCGACTGAAGGGACGTTGAAGAATATCAAAGGGGAAGAATATCAAAGGGGGAGTCGATGACACAGGGGTTGGTGACAGCAACCCAATTTGGAGAGCCGCCACAGAGAGGAGACTTCACTGCCACTCAAAGTAATCGAAGATTCCGAGCATAGGTTATATAGGGTTTCTTCTAAACTTTAATTCTATGTCTATGTTTTGTAACTCTGTCATGGAGGAGTCTTCTTAATTCTAGGATTATTGAGTAACTTAGTGTATGATTTGACAATTTTTATGTATTAATCCTTGTTTTCGTTTATGACACGTATCGATGGTGGTTAATTTTTGCGCACTATGTCCACTCTATCAGATCGTGTATTGTTGGACTTGACTTAGCTAGTATCCTTCTTCGGATTAAACCAAGAGGAAAATCATAGCTGGACCATTACATATAAACACACAACCGAAACATATTCTGAGAGAATGGATTATACTTATCGACGAACCCTAATCTCTGACCTCTAAAATCAACTTAAAAGCTCGATCTACATATAGTGGGTGATATCCTGAGTGACAGACAAGTCCAGGTCTCCGGAGTTACAAAAGGAGATCAACAAAGACCACCTACAAAAATAAATCGGATATCACGAAGTAAGGTGATCTCTACTGGAGTTATCCTTAAAAACGATTTCCGTATTATCCCGAAGTTGATTTCCTCCATCGAGGCTTTCATAATTTGTCAAAAACTTAATGGGTCTATCCTAATCCACTTTCTAAGTGGTGATTAAAGTTTTCGGTGTTTTCATTCTTTTCTTTATCCCATAGACACATCAACTATCTTAGGATGAGTCTATTCGCATTCGTACATCGAGACAAGATGACCCACATTCATCAACATCGCCAAGTGAAATCGAAACCCTAGAATTACTCTCCCGAATAATTTTTTAATCGTTTCTCTTCAATCAACCTTTCTTTCGATTACGCACGTCTCTTTTAACGATTTTTTCTAGATAATTTGCTTTGCAAATAAAATGGTACTCAACAACGCAACCCCAGTGGACGTTCTTTTTATTACTTGACAACGAGTCGTGCACTTGCGAAATGCACATCACCTAGCTCACCCCTAAAATGTCCAACTCATTTGGACCGTCTAAGTCGTCTAACATGATAGGCTCAATCAAAATGTCGAACCTAGTTGGATCGTTCATACCATTCTACTTGCTAGCCTACCCAACCCATCCCAAGCACTCACTAGTTTTGGGTGCTCAAGTTTAGCAATGGGACTTGAGGATAAGGTTTAATGCTCATGAGTTGGATAGGAGGGTCGCTAAGGCTTTAGAATCAAAGATGGGTATTGTTTGCAAGAATAATTAAGAAAAATATTATAAGACCAAAAGATTATTCAATACATGGGATCTTACCCCTTTTAGTAGACCAATTCTTTGTAAAAAATGGCTTGATTGCTAAAAACCTAGCAAATTTTCTAAATAAATGTAAATGACTTTCTTTTAAGAATTTCAAATTCTAGGATTTTCTATACTCTACTTTGGCTATGTCATCATCCCTTATCAAAGAGAACCCGACATAGAGAACTAGACTATGTCGATTTGAGGAACAGAATGATTTGTCAAGTCTTGGGATACCTAGAATAGGTACAAAACAAGCGATCAAGAGGTGCCTTAATAGAAGATGGTTATAACACCTCTTGTTGGGTCTTAGCGAATAAGTCAAGCATTGTACTATAGTTTCTCTTTTGAGATCCATGTATCTTTTATGTTTGGGAGTACTTTCTAGTGAACTAAGTATTTTTATGCTTCCATGAAAAGCTCATACTATCAATGAACCACTCAATCATATAGATTGGCAGGGACAAAGCAGGAAGACACAGAGTCAAAGTGGCAAAAGTATCACATGTGAAGAAATCGAAAGATATAAAATATTAGAGCCTCTATATTGAGAATTAAACTAACATTTAATTTATGTAGTACCTCAATAATATAAGCAAATAGGACTGATTTTCTCACAATATGAAAAGCACAAGTGGAGCAAGCACAATATTTCTTGTGGGAATTTTTAAAAGCCCGCTTAATGCGGATGTAGATAACAATGTAGTCTCCTAAACTATATTAATTTTGTCTAGGAAATACATCTTTATGAATTTCCTAAATATCATTACTCAATGCAATTTTTCAATTAATATCGATATGTATCTCTCATATATGCTTAGAAAATATCTAAGTTGACTCGAAAAGGTGGAAAGTGATAGGTAAGAAAATAACTAGCAATAAAACTAAACTAGCTAGGTGACAAGCTTTAGACCCATAATGGCTACAAATGAATTTTACTCGCAAAAAGATTTATAAAATTGTTATAAGCAAACTCAGAAATGGGTAAAATAGAAACCCAAATCTTTGGTTTTTCCTTATTACGCATCCAAGAAAAATATGATTAATACCCTCAGTTTGACCATTAGTTTGAGGGTAAAATGCAAATAAAAATTTAAATCGTCCTAAAAAGTTTCTATACGGTCTTTTAAGCATAGCAAACAAATTTGATATTTTCACACATGCTTCTATACACTCCTAATTTCTCGTAATACATGGAAAAATAAATGATGAATTTTGATCTTAAATCGTTCTTTAGGTAATTTTTTGCAATCAAACAATCTCCATAAAGAATGATTGAAGGATCAAAATTCATCATTTATTTTTCCCTGCCTCATGAGGAATTAGGAGTGTATAGAGGCATGTGTTTTGTTTGGCTATCTTAGTTGTCTGGCACATATGACATTGTGATACAACCATAAAGCTAGGTCTCGTTTTAAAGATGGTAAAAAAAAACTTGTTCAAAACATGGGCAGGCTATGGTCTTGTCTTTTCTAAAATGTATCATGAGATCCTAGTGCATAATTCTAATATTAAAAGTTCCCTAAGTATGTTCGAGGAATACATAGATATCTTCCCTTAAATAGATCACCATCCTTAATTACAAAACCAAGTTATGACGATTTCCATCTCAGATGTCTTGAATCTCAAAGTCATAAGGCATAGGGTACTCATCGTTTAGGCATTCAAATTCTATTACAGTAGTTTTCATCTTGTATAGTGTGGCTACGACTTGATTCAACGCGTTAGTAGGTTTGTTATCTTTCCTTAACTGGTGTTTTAGGATGAAAGTGCACTCTTCGAGGAACTCAACTCATCTAACATGTTTGGAGCTCAATTTTGTTAGTGATTAGATGTAACTGAGTACCTTATAGTCAAAGTGCAATATAAATTTGTTGATAATAAGTAGTACCACCAAGGCAACAATGCCTTAGAGCTTAGATGATAGCATAAAATCCTTTATCATATGTGGAATAACATGTTGATTCTTATTGAATTTCTTGCTAAAGAAGGTAACGGTGCACCCTTCTTGCTAAAGTACCTCTAATTTCTATCCTAAATGTATCACATGCACCCTCACTTTAAAAACCAGAAAGTCTAAGGAACGCCCTAAAGACACATATTTAGTCATCCTTTCTTTTGATTTCTTGAATGCTATAGAGACCCAAGTGAAACTCCTAAAGTTCCTAATAAAATGCTTATAAAAGTTCACGGAGCCATGAAAGATTTTAGCCTCCTGATGGGTATGTGGTTTTGTTCAATCCTTGATTGCTCTAATTTTATCAAGATGTATTGAAATGTCCTTCTTAAGGTTAAAATAGGTTTGATCCAACTGAATATGTTAAGGTGAACACCCTTAGCTTTTATAATAGGTTTGATCCAATGCATTCCTTGACTAGTTAATTGAGATTAATGATTTTCTTTATTTAGTATGACATGATCCTATTGAATGAGCTTGATATACCCAAAAATATCATTAGAGATCCTAAAAAATTTTGAGAAAGCATTCAGGCCAATCAAAATGACCACAAACAAGAACCCATTATGAAATAAAATAAAATTAAACAAAAGGAGAAATAACAAAAAAAAATGTGCCTATACACTTTAGAGATTAAAGTAAGCAAATAAATTAAAATTGTCATCCTTAAGTATAAAAGAATACCTAAGTATAGTTGAGGAACACCATATGCACAGCAAAGCTAGACAAGGCCCAAGAGTTTTCCTCATTCACTTTATTGATGACAAATTATTTTCCCCGACTCATTAGAAGAACTCTACCATATGGCTATGAAACTTGAGCAAATTATTAAAGTCTCTAGGTACCAATGGATTCCTTTTGCCAGAACTACACCATCTTATAGGAGGACATCTCAATCCAAAAAATTTGTTAACTCAACCCATCCTTGAATTATCATCCAACAATCGAGTACAACCCACAAAACCAAAGAAAGATAGAGAAATTTTATCCTAATCCTAGCATGGACCATTATAGTTATCACAACAAGGGTCACGCAACATTAATATGCTCATGTAGAGTCTTATCATAGAACTTGAGCACGATCTTAGACATGAAGTACTCCCCAACTTCAGGAAGTTATGACAAAATTGAGCCCCAAAACAAAATCCTATAAATTAAAGGAGGCGAAAGAGAAACTATAGGACTTTATGTATTGTTTTTTTTTTTTTTGATAAAAAAAACATCTCTAGTTATGGGTCAAGGGTCGTGATACAAATTATGCCTAGGTGAAATTAATAGATGCATGTTTGCTGAATGATGTAATACTAGACTTTTTTTTCTCTAACAATATCACCTAATTTGTTAGTAACTCATTCTTTAAATTTTTCTTAGTCCACTTGAGTTCTTAGGGTTTTAAGCATGTTTTCAAAGTTGCGGCATCTGGTTTTAAGAATCTCATATGTATTATTTATCTCTCATAATGGAATTCAGCAATCCTGTTGAGAGTTGACAAATAATGAAATTTATAAAAATTTGAAACACTAGTACACTGAGAGTAAAAATAAAGAACTAAGGTGATTTTTTCAGGGATAATTTAAAATGTATGACAAGAAACCAAAGCTAAACAAACTTCCTCCCTTTTGTGGTAAGAAAACTAAGGTTTTGTGAAAAAAAAAACTGGATAAATGGAAAAACTTGACAAACAACTAAAACTAAATAGAAGTAATTTTCAAATAGGGAATGGTGATACCAGGGTAATGCGAGTCTATTAAAATATGTTATTAAGGTTAGTCGTTCAATCCAAGACGATTAACGTCCGGGAGGTGTGTGCCGGGCCGTCGTCGACGCATCAGCGCCCACCTGATCCGTCGCGGCGGTTAAAGGAAGCGGCGGCGGCGTCTGTCTGGCCGGTGGTGCTTGCAGCCAAGGAATCAACTCTGGCGATGAAGCGGCGATGTTCTTTGCGTCTGACGGCTTACGGCGTCGGTGGCTTAGCGAAGGGTGGCGGAAGTCACGTGGCTCGTAGAGTGAAGGACTCGATTCGCGGCGCCCGATCGTGGACGCCAGCGAGGATGTAGCGCATGAATATAACCTATTATATATAGGCATAAATTAAGTTTGTTGCTAAAAAAATTCCAATAAATTCTTCAAATAAATGGTAAACAAGTTTCTGAAAACTTGCGTGGACATTATTGTAAAAGATTATAACTGTCCATCTATCATTTTTATCAATTTGTCTCATGATTATTATAAAAAATAAAAAAATAAATTATGAAAATTCTATATGAGTCCTGATATAATGATAAAAAAATATAGATCATTTGAATTTAAAAATAAAATAAAATCTTTTTCAAAATTGATTCATATCATTTCTATAAATATTATTATATCTTAGCCACCTATTATCCCAACGGGGACATGAGCAGGCATTGCTATGACTGTGAGGATTGCATCGACGGGGGTGCACTATGGTGGTCATGAAGATGGAGTTCGTAGCATGTGCATGTGCAATGGATATTGTACTTGATCCACTTGTGTACTTTGGTAGCCGTGAAAATTTTATGACCCCGATTCTATCGGCTAGAGTGTGACAGTAGCTTTTTTTTATGAGATTTATTATTGAGTATCTCAATAAATATAACTCAATCAAATCTTTTTTGATAGATAGTAATAAAGAAGTCAACATCATGATCCAAATATACGATGCAAGTCTATAGATAAATTAAAATATACGGTCATAATTTTAAACTATCATGTGTGGATAAAACTTGGTAAGTCTATTGAATTATATATTATACTCCACGATTCAGTCAGCTTGTTTAAGACTCATGATTTGTTGATGTCTAGCAATATAAAATATTGTAGGAAAATATTATCTCTTGAATACCTCTCTGAACAATCACCAAGAGTCATGATCTAATATCCAAAGATAATTTTTTACATTTTTCACCAAGAGATTGTCTGTACTTCAAAATGATAAACGACTAACTCTATGCTCTTTGTGTTTAAGTAAGACATATACTCAAAAGTACATTCAATATCTTCCAACAATATATATAACAATATATATGCACCTCATGAGGATTCATGTTTTTTATAGAATAATGTGAAATGATCCTTGGATGAACTAACAAGCAAATGAATACATATTTTGTCCATAATACTTGATGTTATGGGAATGGCTAGATTGGTTACATATATTTCCAAAGAATAAGATTATACTTCAGGGTAATTGTCAATTCCAACAATGAAATCGATTTGAGCTTCTGGTATTGTCTCAAATAGGAGAATGGGTATCTCGTTTAAATCGTGATCAACTCTCTGAGCAACAAAGATAGGTCGACATGCATGACCACTACTTTGGCCATTGTCATAATCACAATCATGGTTGTGGTTATTTATGTGAATATAACTTAGCCCATGGATCCAAATGGTGATTAGAGATGTGAAGTAGGGCCCAAGCACGAGACCATACGTGACATCGAGAAAAATCAAAGACCGGAATAGGCCAAGTTGGGTGAGAAGGTGATTCAGAAAGGGTCTGATGGGGTCGAGTGTTTTTTAGGACAAGTACAAAGATTCTCAAACAATCAGTATAATTTCTTCTGGAAGTTTCGTATTTTTCCAGAGTAGTACGTTGAGTTCCAGGGTAGTTTGGTAGTTGCCTAGAATTGTATGTTGAGTTCCAGGGCGGTGTAGCATATTTCTAGGGCAGTATGTTAAGTTCTAGGGCAGTTTAATAATGTTCTAAAGCAGTATGTTGAGTTCCAGGGTAGTTTTGGCAGTGTTCAGAGCCGTATGTTAAGTTTCAGGGCATTGTAGCATCTTTCCATAGCAGTTGGTGAAGTTCCAGGGCAGTTTGGGCAGTTTGGGCAGTTTAGCTTCTTTGCAGAATAGTATGTTTATTTCCAGGGTGGTTGGACACCGGTCCAAAGCGGTATGTTTATTTCAGGGAGTATGTTTATTTTCAGGGCAGTTATAAGATATAATAATATTTATAGAAATGATATGAATCAATTTTGAAAAAGATTTTATTTTATTTTTAAATTCAAATGATCTATATTTTTTTATCATTATATCAAGACTCATATAGAATTTTCATAATTTATTTTTTTATTTTTTATAATAATCATGAGACAAATTGATAAAAATGATAGATGGACAGTTATAATCTTTTACAATAATGTCCACGCAAGTTTTCAGAAACTTGTTTACCATTTATTTGAAGAATTTATTGGAATTTTTTTAGCAACAAACTTAATTTATGCCTATATATAATAGGTTATATTTCCTCCCGCACGCCAGTGTAGCCGTCTTGGCGGCTACTCGCGCCACATCCTCGTGATGGTCACGACGGCGCCACGAATCAGAGTCCTTCACTCTACAGAGCCACGTGACTTCCCGCCACCCTTCGCCTAACGGGTTACCGCCTGGTCGCCAGACGCCAAGAACATCGCCGCTTCGCCATGCTGATTCCTTCGCTGCAAGCACCACCGGCCAGCACAGACGCGCCGCCGCCTCCTTTAACTGCCCGCGACAGATCAAGGTGGACGCCTGACAGCCGATCGACGACGCCCGGCACACCTCCCGGACGTTAATCGTCTTGGATTGAACGACTAACCTTAATAACATATTTTAATAGACTCGCATTACCCTGGTATCACCATTCCCTATTTGAAAATTACTTCTATTTAGTTTTAGTTGTTTGTCAAGTTTTTCCATTTATCCAGTTTTTTTTTTCACAAAACCTTAGTTTTCTTACCACAAAAGGGAGGAAGTTTGTTTAGCTTTGGTTTCTTGTCATACATTTTAAATTATCCCTGAAAAAATCACCTTAGTTCTTTATTTTTACTCTCAGTGTACTAGTGTTTCAAATTTTTATAAATTTCATTATTTGTCAACTCTCAACAGGATTGCTGAATTCCATTATGAGAGATAAATAATACATATGAGATTCTTAAAACCAGATGCCGCAACTTTGAAAACATGCTTAAAACCCTAAGAACTCAAGTGGACTAAGAAAAATTTAAAGAATGAGTTACTAACAAATTAGGTGATATTGTTAGAGAAAAAAAAGTCTAGTATTACATCATTCAGCAAACATGCATCTATTAATTTCACCTAGGCATAATTTGTATCACGACCCTTGACCCATAACTAGAGATGTTTTTTTTATCAAAAAAAAAAAAAACAATACATAAAGTCCTATAGTTTCTCTTTCGCCTCCTTTAATTTATAGGATTTTGTTTGGGGCTCAATTTTCATTATAACTTCCTCAAGTTCAGAGTACTTCATGTCTAAGATCGTGCTCAAGTTCTATGATAAGACTCTACATGAGCATATTAATGTTGCGTGACCCTTGTTGTGATAACTATAATGGTCCATGCTAGGATTAGGATAAAATTTCTCTATCTTTCTTTGGTTTTGTGGGTTGTACTCGATTGTTGGATGATAATTCAAGGATGGGTTGAGTTAACAAATTTTTGATCGAGATGTCCTCCTATAAGATGGTGTAGTTCGCAAAGGAATCCATCGTACCTAGAGACTTTAATAATTTGCTCAAGTTTCATAGCCATACGGTAGAGTTCTTCTAATGAGGGAAAAAATTTGTCATCAATAAAGTGAATGAGGAAAACTCTTGGGCCTTGTCTAGCTTTGCTGTGCATATGGTGTTCCTCAACTATACTTAGGTATTCTTTTATACTTAAGGATGACAATTTTAATTTATTTGCTTACTTTAATCTCTAAAGTGTATAGGCACATTTTTTTTTGTTATTTCTCCTTTTGTTTAATTTTATTTTATTTCATAATGGGTTCTTGTTTGTGGTCATTTTGATTGGCCTGAATGCTTTCTCAAAATTTTTTAGGATCTCTAATGATATTTTTGGGTATATCAAGCTCATTCAATAGGATCATGTCATACTAACTAAAGAAAATCATTAATCTCAATTAACTAGTCAAGGAATGCATTGGATCAAACCTATTATAAAAGCTAAGGGTGTTCACCTTAACATATTCAGTTGGATCAAACCTATTTTAACCTTAAGAAGGACATTTCAATACATCTTGATAAAATTAGAGCAATCAAGGATTGAACAAAACCACATACCCATCAGGAGGCTAAAATCTTTCATGGCTCCGTGAACTTTTATAAGCATTTTATTAGGAACTTTAGGAGTTTCACTTGGGTCTCTATAGCATTCAAGAAATCAAAAGAAAGGATGACTAAATATGTGTCTTTAGGGCGTTCCTTAGACTTTCTGGTTTTTAAAGTGAGGGTGCATGTGATACATTTAGGATAGAAATTAGAGGTACTTTAGCAAGAAGGGTGCACCGTTACCTTCTTTAGCAAGAAATTCAATAAGAATCAACATGTTATTCCACATATGATAAAGGATTTTATGCTATCATCTAAGCTCTAAGGCATTGTTGCCTTGGTGGTACTACTTATTATCAACAAATTTATATTGCACTTTGACTATAAGGTACTCAGTTACATCTAATCACTAACAAAATTGAGCTCCAAACATGTTAGATGAGTTGAGTTCCTCGAAGAGTGCACTTTCATCCTAAAACACCAGTTAAGGAAAGATAACAAACCTACTAACGCGTTGAATCAAGTCGTAGCCACACTATACAAGATGAAAACTACTGTAATAGAATTTGAATGCCTAAACGATGAGTACCCTATGCCTTATGACTTTGAGATTCAAGACATCTGAGATGGAAATCGTCATAACTTGGTTTTGTAATTAAGGATGGTGATCTATTTAAGGGAAGATATCTATGTATTCCTCGAACATACTTAGGGACCTTTTAATATTAGAATTATGCACTAGGATCTCATGATACATTTTAGAAAAGACAAGACCATAGCCTGCCCATGTTTTGAACAAGTTTTTTTTTACCATCTTTAAAACGAGACCTAGCTTTATGGTTGTATCACAATGTCATATGTGTGCCAGACAACTAAGATAGCCAAACAAAACACATGCCTCTATACACTCCTAATTCCTCATGAGGCAGGGAAAAATAAATGATGAATTTTGATCCTTCAATCATTCTTTATGGAGATTGTTTGATTGCAAAAAATTACCTAAAGAACGATTTAAGATCAAAATTCATCATTTATTTTTCCATGTATTACGAGAAATTAGAGGAGTGCTATGTAATGAAAATATCAAATTTGTTTCTATGCTTAAAAGACCGTATAGAAACTTTTAGGACGATTTAAATTTTTATTTGCATTTTACCTCAAACTAATGGTCAAACTGAGGGTATTAATCATATTTTTCTTGGATGCGTAATAAGGAAAAACCAAAGATTTGGGTTTCTATTTTACCCATTTCTGAGTTTGCTTATAACAATTTTATAAATCTTTTTGCGAGTAAAATTCATTTGTAGCCATTATGGGTCTAAAGCTTGTCACCTAGCTAGTTTAGTTTTATTGCTAGTTATTTTCTTACCTATCACTTTCCACCTTTTCGAGTCAACTTAGATATTTTCTAAGCATATATGAGAGATACATATCGATATTAATTGGAAAATTGCATTGAGTAATGATATTTAGGAAATTCATAAAGATGTATTTCCTAGACAAAATTAATATAGTTTAGGAGACTACATTGTTATCTACATCCGCATTAAGCGGGCTTTTAAAAATTCCCACAAGAAATATTGTGCTTGCTCCACTTGTGCTTTTCATATTGTGAGAAAATCAGTCCTATTTGCTTATATTATTGAGGTACTACATAAATTAAATGTTAGTTTAATTCTCAATATAGAGGCTCTAATATTTTATATCTTTCGATTTCTTCACATGTGATACTTTTGCCACTTTGACTCTGTGTCTTCCTGCTTTGTCCCTGCCAATCTATATGATTGAGTGGTTCATTGATAGTATGAGCTTTTCATGGAAGCATAAAAATACTTAGTTCACTAGAAAGTACTCCCAAACATAAAAGATACATGGATCTCAAAAGAGAAACTATAGTACAATGCTTGACTTATTCGCTAAGACCCAACAAGAGGTGTTATAACCATCTTCTATTAAGGCACCTCTTGATCGCTTGTTTTGTACCTATTCTAGGTATCCCAAGACTTGACAAATCATTCTGTTCCTCAAATCGACATAGTCTAGTTCTCTATGTCTCTCTTTCGATAAGGGATGACATAGCCAAAGTAGAGTATAGAAAATCCTAGAATTCAAATTCTTAAAAGAAAGTCATTTACATTTATTTAGAAAATTTGCTAGGTTTTTAGCAATCAAGCCATTTTTTACAAAGAATTGGTCTACTAAAAGGGGTAAGATCCCATGTATTGAATAATCTTTTGGTCTTATAATATTTTTCTTAATTATTCTTGCAAACAATACCCATCTTTGATTCTAAAGCCTTAGCGACCCTCCTATCCAACTCATGAGCATTAAACCTTATCCTCAAGTCCCATTGCTAAACTTGAGCACCCAAAACTAGTGAGTGCTTGGGATGGGTTGGGTAGGCTAGCAAGTAGAATGGTATGAACGATCCAACTAGGTTCGACATTTTGATTGAGCCTATCATGTTAGACGACTTAGACGGTCCAAATGAGTTGGACATTTTAGGGGTGAGCTAGGTGATGTGCATTTCGCAAGTGCACGACTCGTTGTCAAGTAATAAAAAGAACGTCCACTGGGGTTGCGTTGTTGAGTACCATTTTATTTGCAAAGCAAATTATCTAGAAAAAATCGTTAAAAGAGACGTGCGTAATCGAAAGAAAGGTTGATTGAAGAGAAACGATTAAAAAATTATTCGGGAGAGTAATTCTAGGGTTTCGATTTCACTTGGCGATGTTGATGAATGTGGGTCATCTTGTCTCGATGTACGAATGCGAATAGACTCATCCTAAGATAGTTGATGTGTCTATGGGATAAAGAAAAGAATGAAAACACCGAAAACTTTAATCACCACTTAGAAAGTGGATTAGGATAGACCCATTAAGTTTTTGACAAATTATGAAAGCCTCGATGGAGGAAATCAACTTCGGGATAATACGGAAATCGTTTTTAAGGATAACTCCAGTAGAGATCACCTTACTTCGTGATATCCGATTTATTTTTGTAGGTGGTCTTTGTTGATCTCCTTTTGTAACTCCGGAGACCTGGACTTGTCTGTCACTCAGGATATCACCCACTATATGTAGATCGAGCTTTTAAGTTGATTTTAGAGGTCAGAGATTAGGGTTCGTCGATAAGTATAATCCATTCTCTCAGAATATGTTTCGGTTGTGTGTTTATATGTAATGGTCCAGCTATGATTTTCCTCTTGGTTTAATCCGAAGAAGGATACTAGCTAAGTCAAGTCCAACAATACACGATCTGATAGAGTGGACATAGTGCGCAAAAATTAACCACCATCGATACGTGTCATAAACGAAAACAAGGATTAATACATAAAAATTGTCAAATCATACACTAAGTTACTCAATAATCCTAGAATTAAGAAGACTCCTCCACGTGAGTTACAAAACATAGACATAGAATTAAAGTTTAGAAGAAACCCTATATAACCTATGCTCGGAATCTTCGATTACTTTGAGTGGCAGTGAAGTCTCCTCTCTGTGGCGGCTCTCCAAATTGGGTTGCTGTCACCAACCCCTGTGTCATCGACTCCCCCTTTGATATTCTTCCCCTTTGATATTCTTCAACGTCCCTTCAGTCGGGGGCTTTTAAGTTCTATTTGTAGCTTTTGGATGCGGCTTGGTCTTTAACGAACTCTAAAAAAATAGGGCTAAGTCAAGTTGGCGCACCACGACCGTGCTAGAAAGCACGAACTAGCCGTGTTGGCTTCGGAACTCTAGTTCCAGAGTGGGCAGCTGCTGGCACGATCGTGTTAGGAGGCAAAACCTACCCGTGTTAGCCTTTGAAAGTCCAAGCTCTGATCTATTGCATGATTTCCTCCACGTAATGTACTCGATCGTGGCGTGGACGACGGGTAGCCTATGCTAGCAGCTGTGCTAAGTCCTTTTTGTTTCTGAATGCATTCAAAAGTCGAGATTTTCATACCCTATCAACAAATAACACATAAGAGCAGTCTCCTGCACTAAAAAGATGAAAAT
The DNA here is from genome assembly GCA_025175895.1 of Wurfbainia villosa. NCBI lineage: Eukaryota > Viridiplantae > Streptophyta > Magnoliopsida > Zingiberales > Zingiberaceae > Wurfbainia > Wurfbainia villosa. The sequence goes on along the minus strand of CM045992.1, from coordinate 25,544,907 downwards.
GCAAATATGCTAATGAAATGTCTAAGATATATGCAAAACAAGTCTTAAAATATAGACATGAATCACATGCATCACTAAGTGGGCCAATTAGGTTGGGTCGGGTGGACCAACATTTAGTTAATCAATTTAGGTATGCATGTTGGATGGGCTAGGCATGATGGTTGAGTGATTAAGATGATCCAAGCTAGTCGATTCAGGGTGACTTAATTGTTATGTGATTCAGATGGGGAGAATCATTTATTATATAGGCTCCTGTTGGGCAAATTCATATATTAAAATTTACTATGAGTTGTTCAATTGCATCGTTCACATTTCAAGCAAATTATGTTGCTATGCATCTAAATTATATTTCAGAGAATGTTTTAGGTCATCGCATTCTAGAATATTTACCTTGCTTAAGTTAATGGTTATTGAAGTTTTTTTTTTAATCTAGTTTTCTGTGAATTATAACTCCACGTTTTGCTGTCAGATGTCACAGGAAAGTGGACATTTCATAGCTGAACTGAGATTTATGGAGCTAGCCCTTGAGCAGGTTATCTTAATTCTTTAAAAAATTCACCTTTCTGAGATGTAATATATATATATATATATATATATATATATATATATATATATATATATTTTTATCTATTCTATTCTTATTTATATTTTACTTTTTGTTTCCAAGAAATTGCAGGTTAGTTGATCATTGTGAGAAAGGAAAGTGTTACCATATATATATATTTTTTCAAGACATAAGTTTGAATATGGATCAGGTGTATGAAAGAAAAATTCTGTTTCTAGCTTACCATCACACTTCCCCTGCATGAAAATTATGTTTCATAAGATGAAATTCAATTGTCCTTCGATCCTAATCTTGTCATGATTAGTTCACTCTTTATTGTATTATTAAAGTCATGAACTCTATGATCGTTCCTTTTTAATCAAGATTGTATACCTACTAGGTTATGTTCTATATAGTACTTTAGCCTGCTCTCATGTGAATGAGTGTTTGCATTGACGTCAATTTAGTTGTTCAACATAAATTTCATTTTTTATGCCTCATTTTCTTGTATCCAAGGTTTAAAATATTGTTAGGTGTCAAAAGTTTCAATTGGTAATTGGAACATGACATGTTCAGCACCGTGTGTCGACAATTGGCATGCTTTGTCACTCTTTAAAGCACACCTAGATGAACACAAATGATTTTTAGTTCTATAATTTCCTTTTATTTAGCTTGTTTACCACGAAGCTTGTTTACTACAAAGTATAAGCCTATACGAATTATAAAATCAATTGGATGAAAATTTAAGAGCAATAAGTTACAAAAATATAAGAACGTTTCAATTAATGAACATACATTTTTAATAGCAGCAACCACATTTGCTAGGAGCTAACTTCTTCCATTGGTAGCAATGCCGATGCGTTGCTTAATTACAAGTCCTGGAAACAGGCATGTGATTTAAAGGTGATTTAAAGGACTAAAGTGGAGATTTTTCGAAAATCAATAAGCAACAAGGGATGCTCATATTACCCAAACATGTCTGTATATTGCTTTTAATCCTTTGTTCAATTGCCACATCATCCTATATGGGAGGTATGTCTCAAGAAATTATTACCACTTAGCTGGTAGTTCAGTAATTGATTAAAAAGGTCCTACAGTGATTCCCAGGTTCAAAATATTGGTATGGAACTGATATGGTGTTGGTACTATATTGTCTGGACATACCACAGAGGAGATGTATTCTCTTATTATGTACCAAAGTTGTGCACCTATAGCAATAGAATGGGAGCATCTATAATAACTAAATGGTAACACCAATCTATCTATAATAACTAAATGGTAACACCAATCTACTTGTAATAAAAAATGATATCACATAACTACAGAGTAGCATCTAGCACAAATAGCATCTCTGACAGTACAATGGTAGCAACTCATATAACTAAAAAATAGCATCTAACATAACTCGGCATAATCGATAAGGACTAAAGTGTTAAGTCATTACTCAACATAATGGAAACTAATAATAAGCATAACAAAAATCACTGGAAAAAAAATTGTGAAGTCATCAAATATTATAATTGACTACTGTTATTCCAATGATAATTAACTAAACATAAATGCATAAACTAGATAAAATTTCATTATAAATCAACATCAATTTCCACTCCTGCAACATTATCACGAACCCAAACCACTTCTTCATGTTCATTGTAGTCTTCAGAATTATAAATATAACTTTGAAGATATGTATCAACATCTGCCATAGGTTGCATTTGATACTTTGCTCGTGCATCAATGGTGATAATAACATGCCAATCACAATCAACTGGATCTTCCACATAAAATACTTGCATAGCCTGAGATGCTAAAATATAAGGCTCATTATGACGCCTAATATTTTTAAAATTGGCTAACACAAAACCATCCTCATCCAATTTTAGTCGTTTACCTTTGGAGACCCACTCACATTCAAATAAAACAACTTTTCGACCTCCTCCATAGTCTAACTCAATGACATTTTGTAAAATCCCATAATAATCAAGTTCACTTAATATAGGATTATGATCTCTTATACTTGAATAACTTGAAGTAGTTGCCCTAACAGTTACACCACAATTTTGAGTTTTTCTCTTACGTTCCACTTCCTTTGTATGAAACCTAAATCCATTTGAAACAAATTTTTCATATCGTATCCCAATGACATTCGGGCCTCTGGCAAGTGATCTCAAATCATCTGACACTGGATCATCTGCCGAAAGATTTGTACCTTCAATCTATCACACAATAAATACTTCATCAATTATATTTGAAAATAATTGTAACATATAGTTTTAATAGCTATTACAACACAGCTTACATGACTAGCAAACCATGAGGCAAAAGTTTCACTATGTAAATGCTCGATTTGGCGTGGTGGAAGACGAGAATGACTACGATTCACAATTCTTCGGTGTTCACTGCAAAAAGAATAATAATTTTGTAAATAATGATGATATAGTTATACATTTAAACACATTATTTGTATTAACACTTACTCTATATAAGATTGGACGTAATGACAATTGAACAACACATATTGATGTGCCTTCTTTAATATCTCAATATCAAACTTAGTTGCAATGGCTTTTCCAAGTGCATAACCAGAGAAGTTAAACACATCTAATGCAAATATTGAGTCAATATTTCTATCATCATTTCTTGATGGTTGATTAAATCTTGTCTCTACATAATCTGCTAAATATAAAGAGCAGAATGTCAAACATTCCTCAGCTAAATACCCTTCAGCAATAGATCCTTCTGGTCTACTTCTATTTCGAACATAAGATTTCAATGTTCCTGTGTACCTTATGTCAAAACACAATAATTTGTATTATTTATCAAAAAATTATTAAAGAAAACATCAATAAGATTTATATATTACCTTTCAATTGGATACATCCAACGATAGTAGTGAATCGCCCAAGTTGTACTTGATTGCGAATGAGCAGATTAAATGAACCATTATGTCAAAAAATGATGGAGGAAAAATCTTTTCCAATTCACATAGAATCAACCGCAATATCTCTCTTGAAACGAACCAAATCCGTAGGAGAAATTACTTTACAACATAACTCTCGAAAATATCCACTTAATCTATTCAAAGGAATCCGAACGGATTTAGATAAAGTTCTTCGTAGTGCTACTGGTAACAATTGCTGCATCAAAATGTGATTGTCATGACTTTTTAGACCACTTAATTTAGTCGGTTTCATTTGAACACATCGTGATATGTTGGATGCATAGCCATCTCGGAACTTTAATTTTTTAAAACCTTGTAAAAAATACCCTTCTCTTTTGTCCCCATTGAAAAAGATGCTGGAGGTAAATAAACTTTATTTGGTCCTTTCTCAATAGGATGAAGTGATGATCTTATTCCCATTTCTTGCAAATCAAGTCGTGATTTGAGATTATCTTTCGATTTTCCTTCCATGTTCATCAATGTCCCACAAATAGATTCACAAACATTCTTTTCAATACGATAAGATCAAGATGGCGTATCACATTATCTTTCCAATATGGTAAATCAAAGAAAATACTAAATTTTTCCAATTGAATGGCGATCTTGAATTGTCATTACTTGTTTTTCCAAATGTAATTTTAAAATTTTTCAACTCATCTATCACCATGTCTCCTGATAGTATAGGTGGTGGTCTTCCATACTCTTCTGTGCCATCAAAAAATTGAGCATTTTTTCGAAATGCATGATCACTATTTAAAAATTTTCGATGACCCATATAGCAATATTTTCCACCATGTTTTAACCATTGTGAATGTGTAAATTTATGACACACTGGTCATGCAAGTTTCCCTTTAGTACTCCATCCTGATAAGGTTGCATATCCAGGGAAATCACTGATTGTCCATAGTAATGCAGCATGTAATTGAAAATTCTGTTTAGTTGATGCATCATATGTTTGGACTCCTATCTCCCATAAATCCTTCAAATCTGCAATAAGAGGTTGCAGGTAGATGTCGATGTTATTTCCTGGAGCAGATGGGCCAGGTATCAATAATGACAACATAAAGTATGGTTGCTTCATACACATCCATGGTGGAAGATTATATGGCATTAAAATAACTGGCCACGTACTATGTGCCACACTCATATTTTTGAATGGATTAAATCCATCTGATGCTAAACCAAGTCTTATATTCCTAGGATCCTTTGCAAATTCTGGGTGCTTATGGTCAAATGTTTGCCACGCTGGGGAGTCAGCCGGATGTCGCATGTAACCATCCTTTGTGCGGGATTCAGAATGCCATCTCAAATGGGATGCTGTTTTGGATGACATAAACAAACGTTGCAATCTAGGCTTTATTGGAAAATACCATAAAATCTTACGTGCGATTTTTCTCTTCTCACCAGTAGGATCATTTTCAGATGTTTCCCATCTAAGCTCATTACATGTTTTGCATTGAATTCTATCTTTATCCAACCTCCAAAATAAAGTGCAATCATTAGGACAAGCATCAATCTTTTCATAACCAAGTCCTAATTGCTTCATCAATTTTTCTGCTTCATAGTATGACTTAGGCAAATCATCCATTGCATTTGGAAATGCTTCTCTCAACAAATCTAAAAGCATATCAAAAATCTTATTTGTCATTTTGCCTAGACACTTTAAGTGAAGCAAACGAATAATAAATGTCAGTTTTGAGAATTTCTTGCAACCTGGATATAATTCTTTTTGTGAATCATCAATTAATTTATAGAATTTCTCAGCCTCTTCAGTTGGAATCTCCTTATCATTTTCAAATTCTGATATTCTAATTATGCTATCATTATGCTCTGGGATCCCAAATGCCTCATAAACTAAATCTTGCATATCATCTGCATCCTTTTGCGATGTAACAAAAGCAGAGTTTGTTGATGCACTATATGTCATCTCTCCATGAGCTACCCAATGAGTATAACCTTTGATAAATCCATCAACAGTCAAATGATCATAAGCAACCTCTCTTGAAACAAAAATACCAATCTTACACCGTACACAAGGACATAAAATCATTCCATTTATGTTTGAATTAGAAAATGCAAACTGTAAGAAACTTTCAACTCCATTTCGATACTCCTCAGATTGTCTCGGTAAAAACATCCAACTCTTATCCATAATGATTCTACAAAAAATACTTATTAAAATAAGTTTAACATTATGATAAATTGATAAATTTCAAACTGCATGTATACTAAATTTAACACTCACAATATAGTCTAAATTACAATTTACAATAAGAATGTTTAGATATTAACCATTTAGTATGAGATAAGCCTCAATAGAGTTGCTTAGTTGTATACATCACATAGTCTAGATTATTTTGATGCATATGAAACATTGCTTATTTGTATAATAGAGTTGTGTAACTAGATAAATTTTAGGGGAAAAAAAAATATCAAAGTAGCAATTCTGAAAAAAGTGCAGCATAAGCAACATATCACAAAAGTTGCTTAGCAACATATCACAAGTTTACCATATGTCTTAGAAAAAAAAGAAATGTTGTAAACTTAAAGATGTGCCGATGTAAAAAAGGCCAAAAGTACTGGTACTTAAAGATGTTCTCTTAAAGATGTTCTAAAAAAACTCTCTTGTGATATCCTAAATTTAGATGCAACATTCTAAGAAGAAAACATGCTTTGACAAGCAATATCATACATGCAGGTGGACATTTTAAGTAATAACAAACTTACAATATTGTGAAAATTGGAAATAAAAATAATATTGCATTGCTTATTTGCAAGAGGCCAATTACATAGCTCAACGTATACCCTACGCCTAAAATGCTAAAACAAGAAGTACTGAACTACCCGTTACACATAATTCCACCTTACTCTAATATCATATAAAGCATGATCCAAAGTATTAGCAAGCTAATGGCAAAGCTTAAGATAATTTGCAGTATAATCATAAAAACTCAGCAACAAAAATAGCTATAGCTGAAACATAAGTCTAGGCAATTGAAAGAGGAGATGAAAAATGTTTCTGAGATGATCTAAATCAAATTAGTGGTACATAGTTGGGACAAAATTCGACTAGATTGCAAGAGTTCCAAAAAGACAGGAGGTCTACAGTTAATTGCTACATATAATTGCATAGCTGCAGGTAGGGTGGTGCCTCAAAACGATCCAACTTTAGTGAATTTTTACCATTGTAGGAAAGAATGCATTATAAATATGTTACAATTTCTCATCTAGAATCACAATGGCCACCTGACAAATAAAAGGAATCATATTGAAGAACCTGTTCGGACGAAATCAACGTTGAACGATGGCCGATGGCGGACGGACGGAGGTCGATCAATGATCGACGGAAAAGGAAGAGGTCGAACAGAGGGTGAGCGGAAGAAGAAGGGACCGATCGACGCGGAAGAAGAAGGGATCGATCGACGAGCACGCTAGGGAACAGCGGAACACCGGAGGTTTAGAAACTTAGGAACGACGCGATGGAGAGGTTTAGGAAATTAGGGAACGGCGGAGGAAATAATTTAACCTAAGTTTTTTTTAATATATATATATAAACTTAATACCTATAATGATATTTATTAAATATGTCATTAAAAGATATCTAATTGGATTTTTTTTTTTTACAATCATCACTTTTGATAAGTGTCCTTATAAAGTATTTATAATTACATTATAAAATAAGTGTCGTTAGGAAAATGTCATAATAAATTATTATTCTTGTAGTGTTCGGCACCGTTCCAGGGTAGTTTGCTTAATTCCAGGGCAGTTCGTTTGATATGATTCCAGGGTAGTATGTTAAAATCCAGGGCAGTATAAGGAGTTTCAGGCCGGTATAAGTAGTTCCAGGGCGGTATAAGTTGTTCCAAGGCGGTATAAGTAGTTTCAGGGTGGTATAAGCAGTTCTAGGGCGGTATAAGCAATTCCAGGATAGTATAAGGAGTTCCAGGGCGATATAAGCAATTTCAGGGCGGTATAAAGGAGTTCCAGGGTGGTATAAGTAGTTCCAAGGTGGTATATGTTAGGGCAATCAACTCATGTGATATGGTTTTGATATGTGTGGCAAAGGTTTTAAGTTAGGTTGTTATTATTTTGATATGTGCGTTGGAGTCTTGCAGGACTTAGTAATTCGCACATGGAGCTTTGGCAAGTTTCACAACTCACAACCTCGTGCTTGAGTCGGCGAAAGAGCATTGCGAAGCCGTGCGCTTGATGCATCCGAGGGACCGCCGAACAAGATGACTTGAAGTAAAGCCAAGGAAGCAGACTTCGAGGGCAAGAGACTCGAAGGAGTATTGCAGAGCCGTACGCTTGGTGCTGCCGAGGGACGTGGCCACGAATGAAGAGAGCTTCAGTGAGGGACTTCAAGTGAGATGAGAGAATGAGTGAAATGTAAGTGGCTCATTAGGTGAACTTGGCCAAATGACTAAGTGTCGGAGGCTTGACTACAAGGGTTGAGGTTTACCCGACCGTCGGACGCTCAAACGAATATAAAATTTGAGTTTTACCCGGCATCAGTCAACTACCATGTCATGGCAGTCGACTGCTCCAAGTCGACTGTGACTCGATTGGTGTTCGAGTCTGGTTCATGTGTCATCAGTCGACTGCCACGAGTTGGCAATCGACTGCCGAGACCACCAGTCGACTGATAATGGCATCTGTCGACTAGTCGTGAGGGTTTCGGGCACAGAATGATGATCAGTCAAGTTCTCGCTTCTGGCACTCGACTGATAGCTCCATCAGTCGACTGATGTGAAGATCAGTCGACTCATGTGGGAGTTGTTGGATGAAATTCAACATGGAAGAAGTCGTTATTGGGCAACAACTACAAGAGCAGTCGACTGCTAGTGGCCAACGGGAAGAAAACAGCCTTCTCTATTTATAGAGAAGGTGTGGGCTTTTGGTTGGCCAATGTTCATGCTCTAAACATCCTATTAAGTGCCCCACAAAGCTGAAACTCCTTCTCCTAGTTTTCTTTCACATCTATTGTAAAAGAAGGAGTGTTCTCATTGTTGTAAAGGTTTACCTCCACCTTGCTTTGGCTAAAGGGAGAGACCAATAGTGGATTAGTTTTGGAGTGATTCACCGGAGACGAATCGGACCGTGGATTAGTGGCGAGGTCGTGAACCACATTACATCTTGTGTTAGCATTGCTTTTTTACTTTGTGTTGTCTTAATTGCTTGTTTAGTTTTGTTTCCATTGCGCTAATTATATTTGTAGACAAGCAATTCCATCGTACGATGATTGAGGGCTATTCACCCCCCTCTAGCCGGCTACCGACGTTCCTACAAGTGGTATCAGAGCCAAGGTAGCTTGTCGAGGACTAACCGCCGCAACAAGCACTACATCGAGAATGACCGACTCTAACATTCACCCACCGAAGTTTGAGGGAGAATTTGTGTGGTGGAAGAAATGCATGGAAGTATTCTTTGAAATCGATTTTGAAATTTTATTAATAATGGAAAATGGTTTCGAGATACCTAGGGATGAAGAAGGGAAGCCAATCGAGAAGTCTAGATGGACTAAAAAGCAAAGGGAAGAGTACTTGGCGAACTCAAAGGCAAAACACCACCTATACAACGTACTCCCCCAACAAGAAGTGAATCGGATAGGGGAATGTGCAAGCGCCAAGGAAATGTGGGAGAAACTCATAGAACTCCATAAAGGCACTTCCGAGGCCAAGCTTGCAAGGAGAGACCTTCTTCGCTCCCAACTAACAAATATCAAACTTGAAAAGGGAAAAAAGGTAACCTCATTACATTCTAGGTTTAAAGAAATTTTAATTGGACTAATAAGTGTAGGAGAAAAGCTATAAAACCGGGACATGATAATGAAGGCTATAGATGCCTTTCCCCGATCCTCGAAGTGGAGCTCAATGGTGGAATCCTACATCTCCAAAAATTTAGAAGTTAGCACCTTGGAGGAGTTCTTCTCAACCATGGAGCTCCACGAAACAAGGCTTGAGGGAGTAATTGAAGAATCAAGTATCAAGCCATCAAGAGGAGTAGCCTTAGTAGCCAACAAGGGGAAGAAGAAGAAGATAGAGACTCCCTCCTCATCCGATGAAGCATCCTCCTCATCCTCCATGAATAGCAATGAAGATGCTTATATGGTAAGGAAGGTAAGGCGTGCCTTAAGAAATTTAAAATTTAACAAATCTTATGATAGGAGAAGGTACAAGAGGAAGATAATTTGCTATAATTGCCAACAAGAGGGACATATAAGAGATGATTGTCCCCTCTTGAACAAGAGCAAAGAAGAAAGGAGGAGAAAAGTAGAAAAGAAGAAGGGGAGCAAGAAGAAGGAAGAAGAGAAGAATGCCAAAGAAAAAGGGAAGACCAAAGCACTTAAAGCAAGGACTTGGGATGATCCTTCCTCATCATCATCATCGGAGGAAGAAAATGCTTTTGTCACAAACCTTGCATTGATGGCGTTTGATGATCTAGACTCCACCTCCTCCGAAGGTGAAAAATCAAGCTCAAGTGAGGAGAGCTCAAGTGAAGGGGGAGGCTCATCATCATCCTCATCCGAATCGGAAGAAGAAGACATGAAAACTATGGTAATGAATCTTTCACCTAAGAAAATAGTTTCCATGATTTCTAGCCTTACTAAGGAATTGTTTAGGGCTAAGAAAAAGAACAAATGCATGCTTGATAAAATTAAGGATTTAGAATCAAAACTAGAAAAAGAATGTTTAAGTATTAATGATGATGATGCATGCTCACATGACAACTACATGCCTTTTGATGTTAATGATGCATGCATTGAGGAAAATAGGGCTTTAAGAGAAAAGGTAGATCATTTGACTAAGGCCCTAGAAAAATTCACAATTGGCTCCAATACATTAAACATGATCATAGGGAGCCAAAGGGCTAGCTTCAATAGAAAGGGCCTAGGTTATAAGGGAAAAACAAATGAAAAGGCCTATAAATGTTTGATTGCTAGGGGTCAAGCCAAAAATAAGACAATTACTAGCAAATGGATCCCTAAGGAATATTTAGTGAACCCCATAGGAAAGAACTTGTTTTGGGTTCCTAAATCCATCCTTAAGGGTTAGGAAAACCCTAGGTTAGTCAACCAAAAGGATTTTACTTATAACATGTTAATTGGTTGACTTAAGATGACGCGGATTTAATTTTTGAAATAGTGTTGGGCGATGATAATGCACCCATAAATAGTTTAAATTATGCTTTGGGTGATGCTTGACTATTATCATAATTTTATACCTAATGCATGATTATAAATTGATAGATACATTTGTTTCATGATCATAATGTGAAATCAATGCATATATGCCTTTATGATCATATGGTATGTTAGGATGATACTTAACCATGGGTAGAAATGCATGAAAATTTTGGTTAAGTACAAATACCTTTAGGAACATCTCACACTCACCATAAGACTAACTTTGATTGAAAACATAACATGGGTGAGATGATACTAATGGTCCACTAATGGCTATGACATTTAGATGGTCATTTAAAGTATCAAAATAGTAATAATAGACCAATCATGGGGAAGACTTATGTTTAATTCATAGACATATTATTCAAAGATCATGGTTGGATATTTCATATGTTTTCAAAACCATTTCTTACATTAAAATCTGTGCTTTCATGTTTTGAAACGATCTAAAGCAAAACTAGGTGTTAAAATTAATACAAACTTGATCAAAACACTAGTTGTTTTTAGAACTTTTGGATTTTAGCAAATCATTGAAAATATAAGTAATTTTCGTGAAAACTCATTTTTCACTGATAAAGGACCTTAAAAGAAATGTGTTTTCAAAATTTCACTATTTTTCGAATTTTTTGGATTTTCTAGTGCATTTCTGAATTTCGTTCGGAAAATCAGAAAACCTGAAATTTGTGTGTCAGTCGACTGGTAGTCTGAACCAGTCGACTGATGTACTGTGCATAAGCACAGTAAGGTATTTTAACTGATTTTTGTTCAGTTTTTGGTGACTTTTATTCCCTAGAGTTGATGTCATGCGTGTATGACATTTAGATAATATTTTTGATGGTATCAAAGGGGGAGAATTGATAGGTTTAGGTTAATCATGCTAAAAGGGAAAATTTAGCATGTCTTAAGGGGGAGTTGTTACACTCATGTTTTTACTTACATGCTTTCCTTGCTTATGTTTATTGTTATTTGTTTACCTAACTTAAACGGATTGTCACACATCAAAAAGGGGGAGATTGTTAGGGGAATCAACCCATGTGATATGGTTTTGATGTGTATGGTAAAGGGTTTAAGTTAGGTTGTTATTGTTTTGATATGTGCGTTGGAGTCTTGCAGGACTTAGTAATTCGTACATGGAGCTTTGGCAAGTTTCACCAACTCACAACCTCATTGCTTGAGTCGCCGAAGGAGCATTGCGAAGCCGTGCGCTTGATGCATCCGAGGGACCACCGGACGAGATGACTTGAAGCAAAGCCAAGGAAGCATACTTCGAGGGCAAGATACACGACGAAGGGCATTGCAGTCGTGCGGCTTAGTCTGCTTAGGGGGCGTGGCATGACGAAGAGAGCTTAGAGGACTTGAGTGAGATGAGAGAATGAGTGAAATGTAAGTAGCTCATTAGGTGAACTTGGTCGAATGACTAAGTGTCGGAGGCTTGACCGCAAGGGTTGAGGTTTACCGGCCGGGCTCAAGCGAGTTTGAGTTTTACAGCATCGATCATTGCCATGTCATGGCGATCGGCCTCAGATATTGTGACTCGACTAGTGTTCGAGTCTGGTTCATGTGCCATCAGTCGACTACCACGGGTTGGCAATCGACTGTCGAGACCACCAGTCGACTGATAATGGCATCAGTCGACTAGTCGCGAGGGTTTCGGGCACAGAATGGTGATCAGTGGAGTGCTCGCTTCTTGCACTCGACTGATAGGTCCATCAGTCGACTGATGTGAAGATCAGTCGACTGATGTGGGAGTCGTTGGATGAAATCCAATGTGGAAGAAGCCATTATTGGGCAACGACTATAGGAGCAGTCGACTGATCGGGGCATCAGTCGACTGCTAGTGGCAAACGGGAAGAAAACAACATTCTCTATTTATAGAGAAGGTGTGGGCTTTTGGTTGGCCAATGTTCATGCTCTAAACATCCTATTAAGTGCCCCACAAAGCTGAAACTCCTTCTCCTAGTTTTCTTTCACATCTATTGTAAAAGAAGGAGTGTTCTCAGTGTTGTAAAGGTTTACCTCCACCTTGCTTTGGCTAAAGGGAGAGACCAATAGTGGATTGGTTTCGGAGTGATTCATCGGAGAAGAATCGGACCGTGGATTAGCGGCGAGGTCATGAACCAAATTACATCATGTGTTAGCATTGCTTTTACTTTGTGTTGTCTTAATTACTTGTTTAGTTTTATTTTCGTTGCGCTAATTATATTTGTAGACAAGAAATTCCATCGTACGACGATTGAGGGCTATTCACCCCCCTCTAGCCGGCCACTGACGTTCCTACTGTTAGGGCAATCTCTTGCCGTAATATGGTTTTGATGGTGTGGCAAAGGGTTTAAGTTAGGTTGGTATGTTTATTTGATATGTGCGTTGGAGTCTTGCAGGACTTAGTAATTCGCACATGGAGCCTTGGCGGGTTCACCCTCACAACCTCGGTCCTTGAGTCGGTGAAGGATGACTTTGCGGAAGCCGTGCGCTTGGAGCATCTGAGGGACCGCCGGACGAGATGACTTGAAGTGAAGCCAAGGAAGCAGACTTCGGAAGGCAAGAGACGCGAAGGAGCATTGCAGAGCCGTGCGTCTGATGCTGCCGAGGGACGTGGCCGCGAACGAAGAGAGCTTCGGCGAGGGACTTCGAGTGAGATGAGAGAATGAGTGAAATGTAAGTAGCTCATTAGGTGAACTTGGCCGAATGGCTGAGTGTCGGAAACTTGACCGCAAGGGTTAAGGTTTACCCGACCGCCGGAAGCTCAAACTTATGTTAAGTTTGAGTTTCACACGGCACCAGTCGACTGCCATGGAATGGCAGTCGACTGCTCTGAGTCGAGTGGGTTCGACTGGTATCCGACTGATGGGTTTATGCCCAGCAGTCGACTGCCATGGAATGGCAATGATCGCCGAGGATATCGCGAACCGAACCGCTCGTAGCCGATCGAGCGATCGACTGAGTCGTGATCGTGAGGTCCACCAGTCGACTGCCAAGAGTTCCGTTGGACAACAACGGTCGGCATCCGACGTGTTCGGAGGCCGTTGTAGTGACGGCAGTCGACTGCCATGGGCGGCAGTCGACTGATGGCGGCCAACGGGAAGAAAACATCCCTCTCTATAAAAAGGGAGGGTGTGAGCCTTTGAGAGGCTAATGCTTATGCTCCAAGTAATCTTCCTAGTGCCCCACAAGCTCTAAACTCTTCTTACTCGCTTTTACTCCATTCTATTTGTAAGAAGAGTGATCTTGATTGTAAAGGTTACCTCCACCTAGCTTGGTGCAAAGGAGAGACCATTTAGTGGATTGGTTTAGCGGAGTGATTCACCGAGGACGAATCGGGGACCATGGATTAGCGGCGTAGCCGTGAACCACGTTACATTCTTTGTTAGCGTTTGTTTTCTCGTATTTCTATTTGCTTGTCTTTATTAGTCTTCCGCTTGCGCTAATTAGTCTTGTAGACGAGCAAATACCGGCATCCAAACGAAAAGGACTATTCACCCCCCTCTAGCCGGCCATCCGATCCCCTACAAGTGGTATCAGAGCCAAGGAAAGCTTGTCGAGGACTAACCGCCACAACAAGCAACTTTCAAAATGGCCGGCTCCAACATCCATCATCCGAAGTTTGAAGGAGAATTCGCTTGGTGGAAGAAGCGAATGGAGGTATTTTTCGAAACAGATTTTGATATAATGATTACAATGGAATCCGGTTTTGTTTTGCCTAGGGATGAAGAAGGGAAGCCAATAGAGAAATCTAGGTGGACCAAGAGGCAAAGAGAGGAGCACCTTGCAAACTCCAAAGCCAAGCACCATCTCTACAATGTGCTTCCTCAACAAGAAATCAACCGAATAGGAGAATGCCTAAGCGCCAAGGAGATGTGGGAGAAGCTAATTGAGCTCCATGAAGGCACATCCGAGGCGAAGCTAGCAAGGAGAGATCTCCTCCGCTCCCAACTATCCAATATTAGATTAGAAAAGGGAGAAAAGGTAACTTCTTTGCATTCTAGATTCAAAGAAATTTTAAATGGACTAACAAGTGTAGGAGAAAGGCTCTCTAACCGTGATATGATAATGAAGGCCATAGATGCTTTCCCCCGATCATCCAAGTGGAGTTCAATGGTGGACTCATTTTACATGTCAAAGAATCTAGAGGTAAGTACTCTAGATGAATTTTTCTCCACTATGGAATTACATGAATCTAGGCTTGAAGGAATACAAGAGGAGCCTAGAATTCAACCCTCAAGAGGAGTAGCCTTGATGGCAAACAAGGGGAAGAAGAAGATGGAAGTCCCCTCCTCCTCATCCGATGAAGCCTCTACCTCCTCCATGGATAGCACGGAAGAAGCCTACATGGTAAGGAAGGTAAGGTGTGCATTTAAGAATTTTAGATTCGATAAATCTCATGATAGGAATAGAAGACCAAGGGGGAAGGTCATATGCTACAATTGTTAGTAATATATGAGAGATGTCCTAAGGCAATCGCCTTATGTATGAACCATTTATATGATAAATGAAGATTCACTATTTGAGTATACATGTTTTATGTATTTGATTGGATCTTAAACTCATTTA
The DNA here is from genome assembly GCA_025175895.1 of Wurfbainia villosa. Lineage (NCBI taxonomy): Eukaryota > Viridiplantae > Streptophyta > Magnoliopsida > Zingiberales > Zingiberaceae > Wurfbainia > Wurfbainia villosa. Next base: position 25,529,688 of record CM045992.1, on the reverse strand, counting down.
CTGAATGTCCACGATACGATTCACAGCATGAGAGAATTTGTGATTGGATCACAACTAGTGAGTATCTCTACATGTGTAATTGTGATGTATCGGAATTATCCCTAGTCGATGAATTGATGAATCTGGACACCATCAATTCTGTTGAGACTAGCACGAGGTATACTCCTTGGTGTATCCAAGCAGCTGATTCTTGTTGGATCGAAAGTGTCGCTAGAGGGGGGGGGGTGAATAGCGATACGGTGTCGTTCAAAAACTTTTGCAATAAGTAAAAAGCAAGTAGAGAATGCACAGCGGAAATATAAAGTAGACAAGATATTTTTACGTGGTTCACAATCTTTCGATTGCTAATCCACGGCCCTAGTGATCCTTGATCACGTACGGAGGGCAATTCACTAAAACCACTCCTCTTCGTTGGAAGTAGGACCAACGATTACAAAAGAAATCAAGGCAAAGGGACACTCCCTTTCCTTATTACGATTAAAGCACAAAGACAATTTAAAGAAGTAGAACTTAAATAAATATACCGACAACTCTTATAAGTAGAAGATGTAGCTTTAGTCGTTGACTTCGTCAGAGCAAAATGTGAGTAGTAGTAGCGCTATTTACTCGCTGTTGAGAGCTCTTGAATTCTTGTTATTTGCTTGGCTTTAACATTTCTATTTATTGATATTGATCTATGAATTTAGACATAGGTAGTGTCCAAGTTGAGGTTATTATCCCAACTCTAGGATTAGGTGTTTCATCCATACACCTTGTGCCACCTCCAACCTTCTTGTGCGCCTAACTCAAGGATGAGGTGTTTCATCCAACCACCTTGTGCCACCTCCAACCTCCTGGCGCCAACTTGAGGATGAGGTGTTTCATCCAACCACCTTGTGCCACCTCCAACCTCCTTGGGCGCCAACTTGAGGATGAGGTGTTTCATCCAACCACCTTGTGCCACCTCCAACCTCCTTGGGCGCCAACTTGTTGGAGCCATTCAACTTGTGACACATCATGGGAGCCAACAATCTTGTGCCAACTCACCTTATTTTGGGCGCCCACCACAAGGAAGCTTGGTGATGGTTTGATGTCCACCTTGATGCCACATCACCCTTTGTACCAAAACACGAGTCAAGTCCAAATTCACCCCTTGAAATTCGAGCTCTTCTCGAGGTCGAACTTGACTAGCAAATGATGTAGTCAAAGGGTTTTGACCGCAGATAAGTTAGCTTAAAATATAAAGTACGATGGTTCTAACCATCCGATCTCGACCTAGACCTTCCATTGGAGGTATTGGGCCTGATCTACGCTAACGACCTTGCTTCGCTTTCACACGAGCTTACCTTGTAGCCTCGCTCGCCTTCACCCGAGTACCGCTTCCTCCGTCCTCTCGGCGCTGTCGACCACCTCGGTTCCCACCGGTGTCGCACCTTCCGCCAACTTTAGCATTTCTCGCACACTTAATCGAGCCTGTAAGATAACAATATACCTTAACTATTGAGCCTTTTGCCATAATCAAAATACTGGGTCGACTTTGGTGCCCACTCGCACCAACAATCTCCCTTTGATTCATGGCAAACCGACACAAAAGTTAAGGAAAAATTAAGCATAACAAAGAAGCTAGCATAATGATTAAGCATGAATGAGCTAGCATAAAGATTAAATATGAATGAGCTAGCATAATGATTAAGCATGAATGAGCTAGCATAAAGATTAAATATGAATGAGCTAGCATAAAGATTAAATACGAATGAGCTAGCATAATGATTAAGTATGAATGAGCTAGCATAAAGATTAAGCATGAGTGAGAAATATTATTGTTTCAAGTTCTCCCTTTGAGGTAACCTCCCTCGACCAAGGTGAGTTCTTGAAAATAATTTTTACTCCCCTTAATAGTTGCTTAAGTAAACGGAATTACTTAATATAAAAGGTAATAATTTTGTTTACTTTCTTCCTTACTTTTGTGACTTTCTCCCCTTTTGCCTTAACTCAAAAAGTTTGTAAATATATTTTAGGGTAAGTCCAAGCAAGTTCCCAATATAAATATATATTTTTTAAAATAATAATAAGCTTGAAAATATGTTCATCTAAAATGTAACTCCTATTGGACTTGATTGATATAGAATGATCAATAAGTCTTGAAGGAGTTGATTAATTTTAAATAATTATACTCCATGGTTCATGTCGATGCAATCAATCTACGTCTCGAACTGTGAGTAAGGTCCTAACATCTCACGCCGCTCACGTGGCTAAGTACACAAACACATTAGTCCTATGTGTTGTGAGATGTGTTGGCTCCTTAAATCTATAGGTATATGATTTCTAAGGTAAGACTTAGGCTAATTTCATAAAAAGAAGCAAAAGTAGAGTACATATATAGAAAAATTTAAATCCTACTCTATTACTCACATACCTAACTTTCGTCTTAATAAACTAAATTCGGCTTCGGGTAGTGGTTTGGTGAAGATGTCCGCTAGGTTTGATTTGGACTCAACATACTCTAGTTGTATAGTTCCATTAGTTACATGTTCCCTAATGAAGTGGTGTTTAACTTCTATATGTTTTGTCCTAGAATGACATATTGGATTTTTAGTTAAGTTAATTGAACTAATGTTATCTATGTAGGTTTTAATGTTGTTAAAGATTAAGCTAAAGTCTTGGAGAGTGTGCTTCATCCACAGGAGCTGAGAGACACACTCACCCATCGCAACGTATTCGGCTTCGGTGGTAGATAAGGCAACGCAATGCTGCTTCCTACTGCACCAACTTACTAGACTCGAGCCGAGGATTTGACAACAACCACTCGTGCTCTTTCTATCGAGTTTACTACCGGCATAGTCGGAGTCGGAGTAGCCGATTAGATTAAACTCGGTAGATCTAGGGTACCAAATACCTACGTTTAGCGTGCCCTTTAGATATCTAAGGATACGCTTGACTAGGGTTAGGTGAGACTCCTTGGCACAGGTTTGTAACCTTGCGCACATACTTACCGCGAATAAAATGTACTTGATTAATTTTAATGAATTTAAATTAACCAACATTAGGTTAGATTCGGATTTAGTCTAAGCTCATCAAGTAATCTTTTCAAGAGATTAGCTTCCAGGTCGTGGCGAGGCACAGAGGCCTTCTTTGATCGGAACAACGACCACTTCCTTAGACAAAGCTAATTTCAAGAAATTGATAACTCGACTTACTTGAGACTACGTCTTGGTCTAACTAGTTATTTTTGAAAAGAGGCTCCCCGAGGCTCAATCTTTTCGTAGGATTTTAGTTGGTTTATTTTTGAAAAGAGGCTCCCCGAGGCTCAATCTTTTCGCAGGATTTTAGTTGGTTATGAGTCCTATCTAACCATTCTAAAAATAAAGGAAAAACTAAGCATGCAATTTCTAAGACTTAACAAAAATACATTTTGTATTGGCTCCCCCTGGACCATTGAATCGAGTGGGTCTATTCACATAGTGAATTTGGTCCTTGGGAACCCAATACATGTTAGATCCTAAAGTTGAAATCAAAGTGGTCTTAGGGACCCATGCTTGGACATTTTTCTTATGTTGGTTTACTATAGACATATATGACTTATTGGTTGTATTTGAGTTAAACCTGAGTCCCCTTGTTGTACACGGCCCTTTGTGATCCAAGTAAGAGGTCAAGTCCCTTGGATCCCAAAGTGAACCTTTCCAACGTGTTCCTAAGGTCTTTGACTTGTGTTTTCAAAAGCGAGTTCTCAACTTCAAGCTTTTCAACTTGAGTTGAGTCCTCCTCTTGAATACGAGTAGTCGAAGAGGTTAGGGAGACCTCATGTTTGAGAAGGTTAACCTCCTCAATTAGGGTCTCGACCTTGGACTCGGACTTAGCTAGTTTCTTATTTAAAAATTTAATTGCACCATACAAAGTATTAAGTAACGACCGACTTACCCTTAATGATTCTTTTGAACCTGGATACGGATCCGTGGCTTGTCTTGAATGGAAGCTCATCATCGGATTCGACTTGACTCTTCTTGGTTTCGAGTCGTGCTCGGTCGGCTTGGCCATTAGAGCTTGGATATCGCCTTCTTCCTCCGACAACTCCTCCCAAGTAGCGTTAGCGCTTGGTCTTTGATGCTATTCTTTAGCTTTGGGCACTCGACTTGATGTGACCGAACTCGTACACTCATAGCATCTAAAATTAGAAGTATTTGAATTAGGTTTAGGCTTACCTTGAGTTGTTGGTTTTCGCCTCTTGATCATCTTCCAACTAGATTGACTAGTTCGGATTCTATTTCGGAGTCTACTCCGATTCGACTCGCTTCTTCCTTCGGGGTGGCTTGCTTCATGGGCTTCTTCTTCTTGGAACTCGCAACTAACGCAATACTCTTCTCGGCTACCGGACCACGTTAGTTTGCTCATGTAATTCAAGTTCAAAACAATTCATCTAACCTAATTTTAGAAAGGTCCTTGGAGACCTTGTAGGCATCGACCATGGATGCCCACAAGGTGGTCCTAGGAAACGAGTTAAGAGAATACCTGATAAGGTCGCGATTCTCGACCTTTTGTCCGATGGCATGGAGTTGGTTGACGATGTCTTGGATACGAGCATGTAGTTGAGTTGCGGTCTCGCTTTTCCTGCATTTTCAAGTTATACAATTTATTTAAAAGTAAATCTCTTTTACATACCTTCGTGTCGTCGGTGCCTTCGCGTAGTTCCACTAGCTTGGTCCATACGTCCCTTGCACTACTGAAGGGGCCGACGCGGTTGAGCTCTTCCTTGACAACCCACATTGCAAGATTTGAGTTGCCTTGGCATCGGCTTCTACTTGTTTTCATGGAATTTGACCATTGATCGTGAACCCAAAGATTCACCATCTTCATTAATAGGAAGTGTGAAACCGGTTTGATTGATCCACATCTCGATTTGGGGTTTTAAGAAAGCATTCCATCCGACCCTTCCAATAACGAAAGTCATTACCGTTGTAAACGGGGTCGGGCGTGCTAAACCCTTCGAGATGGGCCATTTAAAAACAAGAAGAAGAACGAAAAAGAATCTTGCAAAACACACACGAAAGAATATTCCAAGACTTTCGCCTTGGATTAGTAGTGGGAAGTAAAAAGATATATAAAATGTAACTTGCAAAAAGAAATAAACAATCAAATGCGAATGTCGCTGAAGTTCCGAGGACAACCTTACTCGGATCTAACCCAAGGACAACCTTATCCGGATCCTAAAGCCTCTAATGCAATTCTATATCTAGCAGAAGATAAGCAAGTGAAATAATAATACGAAAACAGAAATAAATAAATAAAAAAACTGGAAAAAAAAAAGAAAAACAAAGATATATTTGTGGTTTCACAGAATCTAAGCGCCGCTCTGATACCAATTGTTGGATCGAAAGTGTCGCTAGAGGGGGGGGGGTGAATAGCGATACGGTGTCGTTAAAAACTTTTGCAATAAGTAAAAAGCAAGTAGAGAATTCACAGCGGAAATATAAAGTAGACAAGATATTTTTACGTGGTTCACAATCTTTCGATTGCTAATCCACGGCCCTAGTGATCCTTGATCACGTACGGAGGGCAATTCACTAAAACCACTCCTCTTCGTTGGAAGTAGGAGCAACGATTACAAAAAGAAATCAAGGCAAAGGGACACTCCCCCTTTCCTTGTTACGATTAAAGCACAAAGACAATTTAAAGAAGTAGAACTTAAATAAATATACCGACAACTCTTATAAGTAGAAGCTGGCGGCACTTCGTAGCAAATGTGAGTAGTAGTAGCGGCGTTACGACGGCGTGTTGAGAGCTCTTGAATTCTTGTTATTTGCTTGGCTTGAACATGTCTATTTATGGATATTGATCTATGAATTTAGACATAGGTAGTGTCCAAGGTGAGGTTCTTATCCCAACTCAAGGATGAGGTGTTTCATCCAACCACCTTGTGCCACCTCCAACCTTCTTGTTCGCCAACTCAAGGATGAGGTGTTTCATCCAACCACCTTGTGCCACCTCCAACCTCCTTGGGCGCCAACTTGAGGATGAGGTGTTTCATCCAACCACCTTGTGCCACCTCCAACCTCCTTGGACGCCAACTTGAGGATGAGGTGTTTCATCCAACCACCTTGTGCCACCTCCAACCTCCTTGGGCGCCAACTTGTTGGAGCCATTCAACTTGTGCCACATCATGGGAGCCAACAATCTTGTGCCAACTCACCTTATTTTGGGCGTCCACCACAAGGAAGCTTGGTGATGGTTTGGATGTCCACCTTGATGCCACATCACCCTTTGTACCAAAACACGAGTCAAGTCCAAATTCACCCCCTTGAAATTCGAGCTCTTCTCGAGGCTGGAACTTGACTAGTTGCTGTAGTCAAAGGGTTTTGGATCGCAGCATAAGTTAGCTTAAAATATAAAGTACGATGGTTCTAACCATCTGATCTCGACCTAGACCTTCCATTGGAGGTATTGGGTCGGATCTACGCTTAACGACCTTGCTTCGCTTTCACACGAGCTTACCTTGTAGCCTCGCTTCCGGTCTTCACCCGAGTACCTCGGCTTCCTCCGAAGTCCTCTCGGCGTTGCGACCACCTCGGTTCCCACCGGTGTCGCAGACCTTCCGCTCAACTTTAGCATTTCTGCACACTTAATTGAGCTCGTAAGATAACAAATATACCCTTAACTATTGAGCCTTTTGCCATAATCAAAATACCGGTTCGACTTTGGTGCCCACTGCACCAACAATTCTCACTGGCTGGAGACATAGTGATGTCCGGAGTTAATCGTGGATGCTAGTTATGGTAACTAGTTCATTGGGCTGACCAGCCGTAAGACTTCATATGGTTCTCTGCATATATAGATATGTCAATGAAGTTCTTACTGTGGCTTAAGTGCGATGTTCCTTTGACTTGCGGTATTCAAGTCATCTTGATCATGGAGACTTATGCTTTGACATCTTAAGCAAACATCTCCGAGGAGATGTGGACCCGGGATGATTGGGTATAAGTCGAAGTGATCAAGGTGTTTGAATAGCCTATAAAGGATTCACCACTCCTTGCGAGGAGATGTATACCCATGGCCTCTCGTCGGATTGTTACTAAAGTCTTTGGCCAAAGCATTACATGTTTAGAGTAAAGTACTCTTCGATACATGTGGAGTAACTAGAATCCGTAGGACGAGGAAATGATACTTGGGCTAGGTGTGACGTAGTCAGCCTAGTGGGGACTGACACAATAGACCATGTCCTGAACCAAGTGGGTATAAGATGAGTGAAGGGAATGGGGCACGATTCATTCGAGCTACTGAAGGGTTTCAGAAATAGTTCTGGATCAACTGTTGATCTTTTCGGTTAATTGGGGATCATGATGTACTACTAGGTGCCACTCATGATCGTTCTATAATTAATGGTTAATTATAGACGGCCAACATAAACCGAGAACCTATTTGGTCACACGCACAACGAGTGTAATCCAAAGGATTTAAAACGAGCTTGAGAATGGGATTCTCAGACCGAGAGAAACTATGTTTGGTTGGACTACATAAAGCGAGCTTGAAATTGTTTCCAATGGAAGCGTGGATGGGCAGTGTCTTATGAAGACATAATGGATGGACCAAAATGGTTTGGTTCTAATCCAATGGATAAGAATAAACCAAAGGGTTTGGTTTATTTTAAACGAATGAACCAAAAGTTGGTTCGGTTTGTTTTAACTTAAAATAAACCATCTTGGTTTGGTTTATTTTAACTTATCTTAATGGAGCGGGTTAACGGGCCTAATGGTTATGATTTAATAACCATTAAGAGAATTAGTTCTCTATAAAATAGGGCTTAAGGGTTTTTGTGAAAACCTAATTTGAGGCAACCCTAATTGGCCGCCCAACCCATCCTCCTTGTTGTTGGCGTCAACAACAAGGGCTGCCGCCCAACTTCATTGAGTTGCTGCCATCTCCTTGTCGGCGTCCAAGTTTCGGCCGGTGAACCTCCGGCGACCCTCCGGTGATCTCCCTTGGGTTCGGTGTAAAGGTGAGCCTCCATCTCTTCTTTAGCCGGCGCCTATTTCCTCCACCAAAGCTGTCCAGTTTTCTGGACAGCTTCTTCTCCTCTCGTCGGAGCGTCGTTTGGACGACGGTTAGTGCTCCGACAGCGGATAACATACCAGGGATTTGATCTCCGATAATCCTCTGAGGTGGAGGACGAAGGATTCGTCAATCGGTTGACGAATACCTCTCCGGAGAAGCAAGTCTTGAGGACTTGTTTTAGGTCCGAATTTGGATTCGGACCGTGATCATCTCTCGATCACGTCGTCTTCAACACGAGGCTAGTAACCCGTACGAAGACGAAGCTCGTGGCTTGGCGAAGTCATCCCGAGGAGCTCGGCGTGGATACGGATAGAGACGATTCTTACGAGAATCGTTCCGGTTGATGCCGTTCCCGCTACACGTCATACGGAAGGTATAACGTAGTTTAAATTTCTTTTATTGCAATTTTAATTTACGGTTATGTCTACACTTGTTGTAATAGCATGCGTGTGTTGTGTGTGTTGTAATAAATAGGAGTATTTATTATTTTTTATTGCTTCCGCTGTGCTCATGTTTACGAAACATGATCGAACACACACACGCCGCGGTGCCGGAAACCCAACAACAATTGCCAAGGAGAAGGGCACATAAGGGATAATTGTCCCCTCCTAAACAAAAGCAAAGAAGAAAAGAAAAAGAAGGAAGAAAAGAAGAAGAAAAAGGGGAGCAAGAAGAAAAAGGAAGAGGAGAAGAAGACAAAGGAAAAGGGAAAGGTCAAAGCCCTAAAGGCAAGGACTTGGGATGACCCATCCTCATCCTCTTCATCATCATCGGAAGAGGAGAATGCCTTTGTCGCCAATTTGGCCTTGATGGCCTTTGATGACTTGGATTGCTCTTCCTCCGAAAATGAAGAATCAAGCTCAAGTGGGGAGAGCTCAAATGAAGGGGGAGCCTCTACATCCTCATCATCCGAAGAAGAAGAGGACATGGAAACTATGGTAACCAACCTCTCACCTAGTAAAATAGTTTCTATGATTTCTAGTTTAACTAAGGATTTATTTAGAGCAAAGAAGAAAAATAAATGCATGCTCGAACAAATTAAGGACTTAGAAAATAAGCTAGAAAATGCATGCTTAAATAATAATGATACCTCTTCTTGCCATGATGATGCATGCTCACATGACTATATGCCTTTGGATGTTAATGATGCATGCATAGAGGAAAATAGGGCATTAAGGGAAAAGGTAGATTATTTAACAAAAGCCCTAGGAAAATTCACTATTGGCTCAAACACATTAAATATGATAATTGGGAGCCAAAGGGCAAGCTTCAACAAGAAAGGCCTAGGATACAAAGAAAAGAAAAATGAAAAGGCCTATAAATGCCTAATAGCTAGGGGACAAGATAAAAAGAAAGTAATTGCTAGGAAATGGATCCCCAAGGAGTACTTAGTGAACCCAATAGGAAAGAATTTATTTTGGGTTCCAAAATCCATCCTTAAGGGTTAGAAAACCCCTAGGGTAGTCAACCATATGAACTTGACCTATATCATATTTTGGTTGACTTAGGATGACGGGACAACATTTTTTTTTTTTAGATAGTGTTGGGTGATGATAACGTGCCCATAAATTGGTAATATTGTTTAAATCATGATGATTAATATAATTGATACATATGTTTGTAATCATGATTTATGATTTTGATATTGGGCACATCATCATGAGAAATAGGTTTAAATCATGCTTTAGGTGATATTTTATTTATAATCATCATATAATACCTAATGCATGGTTATAATTTGATGAAAACATGTATTTGATGATCATAATGTGAAATTAAATCATATATGTCATTATGATCATGTAGGTTGTTAGATTGATACTTAACCTTGATAGAATTGTATGAATATATTGGTTAAGTATATACAAATACTCCCTAGGATACATCTCACACTCACTATAGGATAACTTGATTGCAAAATTAGCATGGGTGAGATATTAGGATGATACAAATGTCCACTAATGCCTATGGCATTTAGATGGTCATTTAAAGTATCAAAATAACAATAATAGACCAATCATGGGGAAGACTTATGTTTAATTAATAGACATATTGCCCAAAGATCATGGTTGGATATTTCATATGTTTTCAAAACAATTTCTTACCTTAAAATACATGTATTCATGTTTTGAAACAATTGGATGCAAAACTAGGTAGCTAACTTGATACTAGAATGATCAAAAACCAAGTGGTTTTTAGAGCTTTTGGATTTTTGGCAAAAACAAGAAAATATGATGAGTTTTCATGAAAAACTATTTTTCATTGATAGATATACTTAAAAGAAATATGTTCCTCGAATTTCATGATTTTTTGAATTTTATGGAATTTTTAATGCATTTCTGAAATTCATCCAGAAAATCAGAAATTCGGATTCCTTTGTGCCAGTTGACTGCCATACTGATAGTAGTCGACTGATGGCCTGAAAATTAGAATAGTGAAGGCCGAATTCAGTTTTTAAACCAACGAGTGGTCTCTAATTTTAAATTAATTTATGGTATTTCCCTCCATTATACTTGATGCCATGAGTTTATAACTGAGTTTTAATCTTTTTGATGGTGTCAAAGGGGGAGAAATAATTATGTTTAAGTTAATCATTTTAGGGGGAGAAATATATGATAGGGTGAGAAAATTTGCATAGAGAGTTTCGTGGATTAAGGGGGAGTTGCATGTTGTTATATCATGTTTAATCTTTACATGTTTTCTTACCCTTAGAATTTATATCAAATGTTTTTACCTAACTTAAACGGATTGCCACACATCAAAAAGGGGGAGATTGTTAGGGCAATCTCTTGCCGTAATATGGTTTTGATGGTGTGGCAAAGGGTTTAAGTTAGGTTGGTATGTTTATTTGATATGTGCGTTGGAGTCTTGCAGGACTTAGTAATTCGCACATGGAGCCTTGGCGGGTTCACCCTCACAACCTCGGTCCTTGAGTCGGTGAAGGATGACTTTGCGGAAGCCGTGCGCTTGGAGCATCCGAGGGACCGCCGGACGAGATGACTTGAAGTGAAGCCAAGGAAGCAGACTTCGGAGGCAAGAGACGCGAAGGAGCATTGCAGAGTCGTGCGCCTGATGCTGCCGAGGGACGTGGCCGCGAACGAAGAGAGCTTCGGCGAGGGACTTCGAGTGAGATGAGAGAATGAGTGAAATGTAAGTAGCTCATTAGGTGAACTTGGCCGAATGGCTGAGTGTCGGAAACTTGACCGCAAGGGTTAAGGTTTACCCGACCGCCGGAAAATCAAACTTATGTTAAGTTTGAGTTTCACACGGCACCAGTCGACTGACATGGAATGGCAGTCGACTGCTCTGAGTCGAGTGGGTTCGACTGGTATCCGACTGATGGGTTTATGCCCAGCAGTCGACAGACATGGAATGGATGATCGCCGGAGGATATCGCGCAAGAGCCGCCGTCGAGCGAAGCGATCGATGGTCAGCAATGATCGTGGTGAGGTCCACCAGTCGACTGCCAAGAGTTCCGTTGGACAACAATGGTCGGCATCCGACGTGTTCGGAGGCCGTTGTAGTGACGGCAGTCGACTGCCATGGGCGGCAGTCGACTGGTGGCGGCCAACGGGAAGAAAACAGTCCTCTCTATAAAAAGGGAGGGTGTGAGCCTTTGAGAGGCTAATGCTTATGCTCCAAGTAATCTTCCTAGTGCCCCACAAACTCTAAACTCTTATTACTCACTTTTACTCCATTCTATTTGTAAGAAGAGTGATCTTGATTGTAAAGGTTACCTCCACTTAGCTTGGTGCAAAGGAGAGACCATTTAGTGGATTGGTTTAGCGGAGTGATTCACCGAGGACGAATCGGGGACCGTGGATTAGCGGCGTAGCCGTGAACCACGTTACATTCTTTGTTAGCATTTGTTTTCTCGTATTTCTATTTGCTTGTCTTTATTAGTCTTCCGCTTGTGCTAATTAGTCTTGTAGACGAGCAAATACCGGCATCCAAACGAAAAGGGCTATTCACCCCCCTCTAGCCGGCCATCCGATCCCCTACACCTACAGTATAAGCAACTCCAGGGTTGTTTATGTAATTCCAGAGAAGTCTATATTGTTGGGTTTCCGGCACCACGGCGTGTGTGTGTTCGATCATGTTTCGTAAACATGAGCACAGCGGAAGCAATAAAATTAATAAATCTATATTTATTACAACATACACATCACACACATGCATATTACAACAAGTGTAGACATAACCGTAAATTTAAATTTGCAATAAAAGGAAATTTAACTACGTTATACCTTTCGTATTACGTGTAGCGGAAACGACATTAACCGGAATGATCCTCGCTAGAATCGTCTCTATCCGTATCCACGCCGAGTATCCTTAGGATGACTTCGCTAAGCCACGAGCTTCGTCTTCGTACGGGTTACTAGCCTCGTGTTGAAGACGACGTGATCGAGAGATGATCACGATCCGAATCCAAATTCGGATGCAAAGACGAGTTCTCAAAACTCGCTTCTCCGGAGAGGTATTCGTCAACCGTTTGATGAATCCTTCGTCCTCCACCTCAGAGGATTACCAGAGATCGAATCCTCGGTAAGTTATCCACTGTCGGAGCTCTAACCGTCGTCCAAACGACGCTCCGACGAGAGGAGAACAAGCTGTCCAGAAAACTGGACAGCTTTGGTGGAGGAGATAGGCGCCGGCCAACCAAGGGAAGATAAAGCTCACCTTGATGCCAAACCTAAAGGAGATCACCGGAGTACCAACCGGCAGCAGCTCGACGCCGGCGAGGGGGAAGGTCAGCACCTTCTGGACGCCGGTTGGAGCCTCAAGGTGGGCGGCGACAAGGAGGAGGAGAGTTGGCGCCGAATTTCTCCAAGGAGAGGTGGGCGACAACTTAGGGTTGTGGATTATGGCTTAACAATACCTTAAGTCCTCTTTTATAGAGAACTAATTCTCTTAATGGTTATTGGATCATAACCATGAGGCTCGTGAACCCGCTCCATTAATATAAGTTAAAATAAACCAAACCATAATGGTTTATTTTAAGTTAAAACGAACCGAACCAACTTTTGGTTCATTCGTTTAAAATAAACCAAACCCCTTCGGTTTATTCTCCTCCATTGGATTAGAACCAAACCATTTTGGTTCATCCATTATGTCTTCATAAGACACGACCCATCCACGCTTCCATTGCGACTAAAACAATTTCATGCTCACTTCTTGTTTGGTCCAACCAAACCTAGTTTCTCTCGGTCTGAGAATCCCATTCTCAAGCTCGTTTAAAATCCTTTGGATTACGCTCGTTGTGCGTGTGACCAAATAGGTTCTCGGTTTATGTTGGCCGTCTATAATTAATCATTAATTATAGAACGATCATGAGTGACACCTAGTAGTACATCATGATCCCCAATTAACCGAAAAGATCAACGGTTGATCCAGAACTATTTCTGAAACCCTTCAGCAGCTCGAATGATTCGTGCCCCATTCCCTTCACTCATCTTATACCCACTTGGTTCAGGACATGGTCTATAGTGTCAGTCCCCACTAGGCTGACTACGTCACACCTAGCCCAAGTATCATTTCCTCATCCTACGAATTCTAGTTACTGCACATGTATCGAAGAGTACCTTACTCTAAACATGTAATGCTTTGGCCAAAGACTTTAGTAACAATCCGACGAGAGGCCATGAGTATACATCTCCTCGCAAGGAGTGGTGAATCCTTTATAGGCTATTCAAACACCTTCGATCACTTCGACTTATACCCAATCATCCCGGGTCCACATCTCCTTAGAGATGCTTGCTTAAGATGTCAAAGCATAACTCTCCATGATCAAGATGACTTGAATACCGCAAGTCAAAGGAACATCACACTTAAGCTACAGTAAGAACTTCATTGACATATCTATATATGCAGAGAACCATATGAAGTCTTACGGCTGGTCACTCCAATGAACTAGTTACCATAACTAGCATCCACGATCAACTCCGGACATCACAATGTCTCCAGCCAGTGAGAATCAGCTGCTTGGATACACCAAGGAGTATACCTCGTGCTAGTCTCGACAGAATTGATGGTGTCCAAATCCATCAATTCATCGAATAGGGATAATTTCGATACATCACAATTACACATGTAGAGATACTCACTAGTTGTGATCCAATCACAAATTCTCTCATGCTGTGAATCGCATCGTGGACATTCAGTAAATGAGTTTAAGATCCAATCAAATACATGAAGCATGTATACTCAAATAGTGAATCTTCATTTATCATATAAATGGTTCATACATAAGGCGATTGCCTTAGGACATCTCTCATATATTACTAACAGACTCCCACTTGGCCTAATGCCAATCGCTACGGTATCCAATACCATAAGCACTAACATGACCCTCAAACTTACTTTGAGGTAATGCTTTAGTCAAAGGATCCGCTAAGTTTCTTTCAGTGGGAATTTTCTCGATTTGTATTTCGTTCCTACTGATGATCTCTCTGATAAGATGATAGCGGTGAAGCACATGTTTGGATCGTTGATGAGACCTTGGCTCTTTCGCCTGTGCAATTTCTCCATTGTTGTCACAGTAGACTGGTATTGCTTCAACAATAGCCGGAATCACACCAAGTTCATAAACGAACTTCTTGATCCAAACCGCTTCCTTTGCTGCTTCCGAAGCTGCAATGTATTCTGCCTCAGTGGTAGAATCCGCTACAGTGTCTTGTTTGGAACTTTTCCAACTCACTGCGCCCCCATTCAAGGTGAACACGTATCCAGACTGAGACCTGGAATCATCCTTGTCTGTCTGGAAGCTGGCATCCATATACCCGCGTATCACCATGTCCCCTTCTCCATATATTAGGAACACATCCTTAGTTATTCTCAAGTACTTAAGGATCGTCTTAACAGCCACCCAATGATCTATTCCTGGATCAGACTGGTATCTGCTCGTGACACTCAGAGCATACGATACATCGGGCCTTGTACATAACATAGCATACATGATAGATCCTATTGCGGATGTATAGGGAATCTTACTCATGCAAATCCTCTCGTCTTCTGTGCGCGGACACATAGACTTCGAAAGGTGTACCCCATGTCTGATGGGTAGGAAACCTTTCTTGGATTCCGACATGCTAAACCTCTTTAGCACTCGGTCTATATATGTAGACTGCGAAAGACCAAGCAACCGTTTCGATCTATCTCTATAGATCTTAATCCCAAGGATGTAGGTTGCTTCTCCCAGGTCTTTCATGGAGAATGTCTTGGATAACCAAACCTTAACTGACTGTAAGATTGAAACATCATTTCCTATAAGTAATATGTCATCAACATATAATACTAGGAACACGACTGTACTCCCACTAACCTTCTTGTACACACAAGGTTCGTCTGGATTTTGTGAGAAATCAAACTTTTTGATGGTCTCATCAAAACGGATATTTCAGCTCCTGGATGCTTGCTTCAATCCATAAATGGACCGTCGCAATTTGCATACCTTGGTTTTATCAACCGATGTGAAACCCTCAGGCTGTATCATATAGACGTCCTCGAGCAGGTTTCCATTAAGGAAAACTATTTTCACATCCATCTTCCATATCTCATAATCATAATGAGCCTCTATGGCCAGGAGCATCCGAATGGATTTAATCATAGCTACAGGCAAATAGGTTTCGTCATAATCAATGCCTTGTTTTTGACGATATCCTTTCGCCACTAATCTAGCCTTATAGGTAATCACATTACCATCCATGTCGGTTTTCTTCTTGAAAACCCACTTGCACCCAATAGGCTTTATGCCTTCAGGTGGGTCAACCAAGTTCCAAACTTGGTTTTCATACATGGAATCCATTTCCGACTTCATGGCACCAAGCCACTTATCCCTTTCTGAACTTGTCAGCACTTCTTCATAACTGGTAGGCTCCTCATCATCAATGAGTAACACGTCGTTCGATTCACTTACGAGAAATCCATATCTCTCGGGAATATTGCGTGTTCTACCAGATCTACGAAGATGTGGTGTTACAATAGGTCCAACCAATTGCTCATCACTATGAGTTGTCGGCTGTTGTGCTTCACCAGGTATCTCATCAATGTCTATTTGAGTCTCTCGAGCCTCCTCAAGCTCGACGACACTCCCACTATTTTCTTGCAAGAGAAACTCTTTCTCTAGAAACATAGCATGCCTTGAAACAAACACCTTTTGTTCCGCAGGATGATAGAATTGGTAACCCCTTGTTTCCTTAGGGTATCTAATAAATAGACATTTATCAGACTTAGCATCCAATTTGTCTGATACTATCCGCTTCACATAAGTAGGACAACCCCATATCTTCAAGTAAGATATATAAGGTTTCTTACTATTCCATATCTCATATGGAGTAGTTGAGACTACCTTGGTAGGCATTCTGTTTAACAAGTAAATAGCTGTCTGAAGTGCATAACCCCAAAAGGACTTGGGAAGAGTCGCATGATTCATCATTGACCTGACCATGTCCAACAAGGTCCGGTTACGCCTCTCAGATACACTATTATGCTGTGGTGTATAGGGCGGAGTCCATTGAGACAATATACCATTGTCTCTTAGGTAATCAAGAAACTTCTGACTCAAGTATTCACCACCTCGATCCGATCGAAGTATTTTAATACTCTTGTCATGTCATTTCTCTACTTAATTTCTGAATTCTTTGAACCTTTCAAAGGCTTCAGATTTGTGTTTCATCAAGAACACATACCCAAACCGTGAGTGATCATCGGTGAAGGTAATGAAGTAGCTATAGCCTCCTAAAGCTTGAGTTGACATAGGTCCACATACATCAGTATGTATTAGACCTAGTAACTCTCCCACTGCTCACCTTTCCAAGAAAAGGTAACTTAGTCATCTTGCCTTTTAAGCATGATTCGCATGTATCGTATGAATCCAATTCAAACGATTCCGCATTCCACATCGTGTAATTCGACATGCGCTTTCTTGCTTATATGGCCAAGACGACAATGCCACATATAGGAGTCTATTTGATTATCCTTCGAGCACGCTGTTGCTCGCTTCGATATTGAAAATGTCATCGGATACGCCCAACGATAAATGCCATTACTCAAAGTTCCAGCTCCATAAAGTACGCCATTCAAAGTTATATAACAACAATTGTTACTAAACGCCAAATGGAAACCATTTCTATTTAAACAGAAATAGAAACAATGTTCTTTATTAGAGAAGGAACATAATAGCAATTGTCCCCAAGACTAGTCCACTAGGAGCTTCAAAGAAATAAGTTCCGATGATGTGACCGCAGCAACCTTTGCTCCATTGCCAACTCACAAATTTGACTCCTCTCGACGAAGTCTTCTTCTATTCCTTAGCCTCAGATGTCATTACATATATGTGAGCCACACCCAGATCCAATACCCAAGTGTCTAAGGAAATAGAATGACAATCAATAACTAAGATACCGAAGAGGATGGGGCATCGGATGCCTTCTTCTTCTTCATGGACTCAAGATAAATCTTGCAGCTTTCTTCGCCATGGCCTTCCTTGCCACAATGATGGCAAGTGCCCTTTCTGTTCCGCCTTTCTTTGCCTTTTTGTTCTTCCCTTTCTTATATTCTTTTGCCTTCCTCTTAGAACCTTTTTTGAGGAATCAACTAATGTAACCGCTTCTCCTCATGCTTCATGTAAGGCTCCACATGCCTTCAAAGATATCGAGGAGCCCGGAATAGTGGATTCCAATTTGTTCATCCGATAGTTCATCACAATTTGCGAGAAACTCTTGGGCAAACAATGCAGAATTAAGTCAATACTTAACTCATGATCCATCACAAAACCGAGGGTAGCTAGCCGCTCGATGTACCCATTCATCTTTAGCACAAACCGCACTATGACGAACCTTCTTGCATCTTCGTGGTGAAGAGGAGCCTAGAGACTCAACCTTCGAATCTCGCTTGCTCATCGAACAACTCATGAAGATGGAAGACCATAGTATTAGCATCCATGGTAACTCGGGTACCATCGCCGCTAGCATGATGCAACTCGCCAGCTCAGAATCTGCCACATGCTTCTGATAGACCAACATTTGGTCTGGAGTTGCATCGTCCTTAGGACGGTTGGGAAGAGGCTCTTCAAGGACATATGTAAGCTTTTCCGCCTTGAGAACAATTCTCAGGTTTCTAAGCCACCCAGAAGTTAGGCCCAAATACTTTGTTCAATCCAAAATAGTGCGCAAATTCAAAGACGCTATGATCAATTTATTGACCTAGAAATACAAAACGAGCATATATGAGAAAATGATTTTAAAATGCATCAATATACATTTATAAATCCCATTCATTTTTCGAATTTCAAAAACCCCAAAATCACTTCGGGAGATCGTAGGTCCATCTCCGAATGGGCTGATATCCATCATAGATATGAACAACCTTGGAGAGAGTCCAACAAGCCATTCATAACTACGACGGTAGGTATCAACTATACCGATTGCATATCACGTATATGCAACTACCACAATGTGCTATCAACTAATTGAATGTTCACACATACATCGGGTTGTTAACACATTAACAAGTATGCATCATATGCATAGCACCCAACTTCACCTCCCTTTACATCGACCTTGGAGAGAGTCCAACAAGCCGATGCTCCAGGTTAAAGCCAACCCATTAATCGAGAAATAGTTTTAATATGGTTAGAGCTCATTCAACCAATTAGCCCAGCTTGGAGAGAGTCCAACAACCAAAGCTAACGATTGACCTCTGACTTTTACCATATTAGTATTAAACTATTCCATGGTTTGAACATGTTCGGGTTCGAGCCGGGCTTGGAGAGAGTCCAACAACCCAAACAAGAAACGGAACTCTGGTTCTAACCATATTAATGGAAGGTGTAGGCTTTAATATTGAGTTGGGGTTTTTATGTCTCATCCTCTTTGCATGCAAATAACTATTATCTATATGACATGACATACATGGCATACATCTACATGTCACGACACGCATGGCATTATGATATGCATCTAATGCAATTACATGGCATACAATTATGTCATGTACATAATTTCCTTATTTGTCATAATTATTTATGGAAATAAAATATGTTTAAGATTTGATTCTCCAAATCAAATCATGATTAAATTAGGAAACAAATTTCCAAATCTAATCACATATTTTATTTATGGAAATAGCTGATTAAGGAAAATCAATTTAGGAAACCAATTTCCTAAATCATCAAAACTATTTATGGAAATAAAATATTTTAAGATTTGATTTCCCAAATCAAATCATGATTAAATTAGGAAACAAATTTCCAGAATCTAATCAAATATTTTATTTATGGAAAATTTCAATTTCCATAAATACTTCCAACTTTCCAAAAGTGGAAGATTTCCATAAATACTTATAGACTTTCCAAAATTGAAAAATTTCCATAAATACTTCTAAATTTCCAAAATTAGAAAATTTCCAGAAATAACATTATGACTATCACAAAACCATTTTACGATTATGTCGAAATACAACCAGGGCTCTGATACCACTGTTGGGTTTCCGGAACCGCGGCGTGTGTGTGTTCGATCATGTTTCGTAAACATGAGCACAGCGGAAGCAATAAAATTAATAAATCTATATTTATTACAACACACACATCACACGCATGCACATTACAACAAGTGTAGACATAACCGTAAATTTAAATTTGCAATAAAAGGAAATTTAACTATGTTATACCTTTCGTATTACGTGTAGCGGGAACGACATTAACCGGAACGATCCTCGCTAGAATCGTCTCTATCCGTATCCACATCGAGTATCCTTAGGATGACTTCGCTAAGCCACGAGCTTCGTCTTCGTACGGGTTACTAGCCTCATGTTGAAGACAACGTGATCGAGAGATGATCACGATCCGAATCCAAATTCGGATGCAAAGACGAGTTCTCAAAACTCGCTTCTCCGGAGAGGTATTCGTCAACCGTTTGACGAATCCTTCGTCCTCCACCTCAGAGGATTACCGGAGATCGAATCCCCGGTAAGTTAGCCACTGTCGGAGCTCTAACCGTTGTCCAAACGATGCTCCGACGAGAGGAGAACAAGCTGTCCAGAAAACTGGACAGCTTTGGTGGAGGAGATAGGCGCCGGCCAACCAAGGGAAGATAAAGCTCACCTTGATGCCAAACCTAAAGGAGATCACCGGAGTACCAACCGGCAACAGCTCGACGCCAGCGAGGGGGAAGGTCAGCACCTTCTGGACGCCGATTGGAGCCTCAAGGTGGGCAGCGGCAAGGAGGAGGAGAGTTGGCGCCGAATTTCTCCAAGGAGAGGTGGGCGGCAACTTAGGGTTATGGATTAGGGCTTAACAATCCCTTAAGCCCTCTTTTATAGAGAACTAATTCTCTTAATGGTTATTGGATCATAACCATGAGGCCCGTTAACCCGCTCCATTAATATAAGTTAAAATAAACCAAACCATAATGGTTTATTTTAAGTTAAAACGAACCGAACCAACTTTTGGTTCATTCGTTTAAAATAAACCAAACCCCTTTGGTTTATTATCCTCCATTGGATTAGAACCAAACCATTTTGGTTCATCCATTATGTCTTCATAAGACACAACCCATCCATGCTTCCATTGCGACTGAAACGATTTCATGCTCGCTTCTTGTTTGGTCCAACCAAACCTAGTTTCTCTCGGTCTGAGAATCCCATTCTCAAGCTCGTTTTAAATCCTTTGGATTACGCTCGTTGTGCGTGTGATCAAATAGGTTCTCGGTTTATGTTGGCCGTCTATAATTAACCATTAATTATAGAACGATCATGAGTGACACCTAGTAGTACATCATGATCCCCAATTAACCGAAAAGATCAACGGTTGATCCAGAACTATTTCTGAAATCCTTCAGCAGCTCGAATGATTCGTGCCCCATTCCCTTCACTCATCTTATACCCACTTGGTTCAGGACATGGTCTATAGTGTCAGTCCCCACTAGGCTGACTACGTCACACCTAGCCCAAGTATCATTTCCTCATCCTACGGATTCTAGTTACTGCACATGTATCAAAGAGTACCTTACTCTAAACATGTAATGCTTTGGCCAAAGACTTTAATAACAATCCGACGAGAGGCCATGGGTATACATCTCCTCGCAAGGAGTGGTGAATCCTTTATAGGCTATTCAAACACCTTCGATCACTTCGACTTATACCCAATCATCCCGGGTCCACATCTCCTTAGAGATGCTTGCTTAAGATGTCAAAGCATAACTCTCCATGATCAAGATGACTTGAATACCGCAAGTCAAAGGAACATCACACTTAAGCTACAGTAAGAACTTCATTGACATATCTATATATGCAGAGAACCATATGAAGTCTTACGGCTGGTCACTCCAATGAACTAGTTACCATAACTAGCATCCACGATCAACTCCGGACATCACAATGTCTCCAGCCAGTGAGAATCAGCTGCTTGGATACACCAAGGAGTATACCTCGTGCTAGTCTCGACAGAATTGATGGTGTCCAAATCCATCAATTCATCGACTAGGGATAATTTCGATACATCACAATTACACATGTAGAGATACTCACTAGTTATGATCCAATCACAAATTCTCTCATGCTGTGAATCGCATCGTGGACATTCAGTAAATGAGTTTAAGATCCAATCAAATACATGAAGCATGTATACTCAAATAGTGAATCTTCATTTATCATATAAATGGTTCATACATAAGGAGATTGCCTTAGGACATCTCTCATATATTACTAACATATATAATTCCAGAGTAGTCTATATAATTCCAGGGTTGTTTATGTAATTTCCAACTGAGATGTGTATTTCTCGACTGACCTCAGTACATACCTTATACTCAGACTTTCTCAATCACCCGATTACCCGTTTCTTCCTCATTATGTATAACAATTATTTCTTAATATCTCAAGGGGCATTATAGTCAATTAAACTAGAGAGAAAGGCGGTGGCCACTCCTATATAAGGGGGTGGAAATGAGGAAGCGGGAGAGGGTGTTCCTGGATCTGGTATGTAGAGATGACTCTTCTTCCTTCTTAAGTTTCTTCCTTCGTTCTCTTTTATTGTATCTTCTTCTTTCTTCAATGGATACTGACTTGAGCATCGGAGGGGGCCACACCGGGAAGCCGGTCCATCCCTAATCGCTCACTTCTATCGCAAATCAAGAGTCTTAGAAGTAGCTTCGTAAAGCTTACAGATCTCACCTCTTCTCAGCGAAGGAGGAGGAGGAATCTCAGCGTGCCGAAAAAAGGAACACCATCAAATTAGCGCCGTCTGTGAGACTTTGAACAAAAAGTTGTTAGCTCTTACTAGAGTTCAGTGCATCATTCTTTGTTCTAGCTTCAATAACTCAAATCTTAGAGGTTGATGTCATGAATGTTTGGGATCGCTGTGATTTTTGAATCTGTTAGCAATCGCCAGATCCAGTATTCTGTTGTATTATTGGCATTATTATTTGCCAGATCTAATATTCTGTCGCCATATTGGTATTATTATTAGCCAGATTATAGAGGTTATCAGGGTTACCTTGTTCTGTGTCGAAATGGGGTGGAAGGTGCAGTTTTAGATGTTTCATTCCAACATTTGATTTAGTAGAGCTTCTGTATTTGTTGCTAGGATTTGTTTCTTGGGTTAATCTCTCCTTGGTATGGGATGTGTTCTTGTAGTGTGATGAAGTTGTTAAGCTTCCGAAGCTGTTTTTGAAAGTGGGTTTGATTTTGAAGTTAAGCGGCAGTCTAAAGGCAAATCTGACTCCAAATATGCCTAAAATTGATTTCTGCCATTTCTTGGTCATGTTTTTATTCCGTTTAATTCTTTCCTTTTAATTTTTAGTTGCCCACATGCTTGATTTTTTACATGCAGAATATTCTCTTTAGTGCTATTACTTATTTTATGTAAACTTTAGCTACACACTGCCTTATGTTATTGCTCTTTAACATGAAGGGATGGCATCAGTTTTGATGTTATGATTGTATTTGTTTTAGTTATTTTAGCCTTTAAGGTGGATATGATCTATACTAGGGTGGGTATACTCTATGTTAGAAGGAAAGAATTTCATATGCGTACAGAGTATTGTGGGTTCTAGGAAGTGTCGTAATTTTTGAGTTTTCAAAATTCTTTAAACTCTGTTTGGTGTTGGTGATGTTTCTATTTTTCCATTAGTGGATGTTGATATTTTCCCTTTAAAGTGTTATAGATAGCATGGAATGGTGGAGTCAGGATGACATTATGTCATATCAATGGTGTTGTTATCCATATATGTGGAATCAATAGATTGTGATGTTGAAACTTGATGATATTTTTCTGGGGGTTTTTATGTCTGATATAAGAGGTTAAGTGTTAAGTAACTAATATTCTTTTGCAGAGATTAATGGTGTTTCTAAGGCATTTTACTGTTATGTTATTAGTATTATCATTCACCCGATCTGATATTTTGTTATACTATTGGGGCTATTATTCATCAAATCTAATGGAGGGTTGTTTTTCCATTGAAATAGTTTTGTAGTTTAATATGTCCCTTTGATATTTGGGGCAAGTTCATGTTAGGGATCTTTGGAAGGCTAGAGGGGGTGAATAGCCTCTTTTTGTTTCTACACAAATGGTTAGCGGAAGCAAAAACAAAAATACTAAAGAAACAAAGACAAACACTAACAAAGACAATTTATGTGGTTCGGAGATTAAGCTCCTACTCCACGGCGATCCGTAAGGTGGATTAACCCAAGCCAATCTTCACTAAGATCTCCTTTGAGGTGGAGAAGCCTTCTTTACAAATGAACCTCTCTTCTTACAAATGATATAAGTGAAATTAGAGAAGAAGAGGTTAGAAATCACTTAGAAAGCTTTGGAACACTTGGAGAGCTTGAGAGTATAAGTATGAATGTAAGCACTAGCCTCATCAAACACCCCATGGCCTCCTTTTATAGGAAAATAGTTGATTTTCCCATTGGAGGAATCACCAGCGGGAGGCCTATCGCATTGCCTAAGCGGAGTTCGATGATTATGATGCGTGATGGCCGATGGCTGATCGGCTATGAGCCTTTCTGTTCGTGGCAGTCGACTACCAACTTGTATGCGGCAGTCCGGTCTGAGTCTACTATCATCAATTCGACTGGGATAACTTCCAATCGACTGCTAACAGTTCTCCAACCTCCAATGCTGCATATTGAAGGCCAGTTCGACTGACACAATGTTCCAGTCGACTGGCACACCCCAAGTATGACTAATTCATACTTGAAAATATACCCTAAGCCTAGACTTAACTTTCTAGCTTCTCCATCAGCCTTGCACCTCCAAGATTTCTCTGAGTCCACGACTTCATCCATGCGCTTGCCTTCAAAAGCTTCCTTCAGTTTCGTCATGCTTTGGGTTTCTTTTTTGCCAAAGGTCCGCTTGGACTTTATGTCGCCAAGACTACATGCTTGGACTTACACTGCCAAGACCTCGCCTTTAGACTTCCTTTGCTAAGGTTCGCTTGGACTTCTCTTTACCAAGTCTTCATACTTGGATTTTCCTGTCACTTAACACAATCATAGTTAGATCATAAATATTACCTAAGTTAGATGATTAT
The DNA here is from genome assembly GCA_025175895.1 of Wurfbainia villosa. Lineage (NCBI taxonomy): Eukaryota > Viridiplantae > Streptophyta > Magnoliopsida > Zingiberales > Zingiberaceae > Wurfbainia > Wurfbainia villosa. Next base: position 25,505,134 of record CM045992.1, on the reverse strand, counting down.
CCAAACATCAAAACATATAAATGCTTGGGGCATTGTTGCACCAACAGTTCATCGTTCAGTTGCATGTGTTTCAATCTTTACCTAGGATCTATCCATGTTAAGTAATTTTGATTGTTGCTAGTCGGCTGAGGGTTGTCGCAATTGGCTTTGAATCAGTTTGGGGGAGTGCTGAGACGTAGGGTGTGTCTTGTTAATCTATATTATTTTGCAGATCAGTTTATGCGATATGCATTTGTTTCTATCCAGAACTTAATAATCTATCTCTCCGATTAGGATTCTAGGAGGCCTTTTCTAGGACAATATCTATTGAATTAGTAGACTATCAGGTTTACGCTGTTTTGTGCCAAGTTGTGCAGGATGTACAGTGTTTTGTTTCATTATTTAATCTAGTGAAGTCTCTGCACTTAATACCAGAATTCATTTCTCATTGGTGATCTCTCTCTCTCTAGTATGAGTTGTGTTGATGAAATTTAGTAGTATCTCTCAATTTCTGAAACTGTTTCTGAACATGAGGATGATTTTGAAATTAAACGATAACCCAAAAGTTGAATCTTCTTAGGTTGTACTTAAAAGTGATTTTAGTTGTTACATGATCACTTTTCTATTTAATTGATTCTTTTATTTTAATCTTTTTGTTTTAGATAATTTCTAATTTTCTAGTTTGATACAAATTACAATGTTAGCTTTCCCTATCAATGTATCTCAGATATTAACTTGTAAGAACTCCTTGAAATATTCATGTTAATTAGTGATTTTAGATCTAGGAAGGTTGAACGTAATTTTTTCAGGACATGTGACTTTGCCCATTCATTAAGAAGTTTATGGAGAATGGTTTAGATATCAATGTGACTAGTATTGAAATAAATCTATATTGATGGCATCAATATTATTGAGTTTTCTTTCAAGTTCATGCACAGATAAGCCTAGGTCCCTTTATAATTTTCGATATGGGGGGTTTCCTTACACCACGAGGTTGGTTATCTCAAGGTATATTGTTTATGGTTCTTTTATCTCTGTTATGTAGTATGTGTAGGGTTATCTTTGGGAGAAATTTGTATGCTTATCTCTATTGCTCAGCCTGTATACGATTATCTTTGGGAAGTTTACATAAGGTGACATCTATATTTCTTCTTTGACAGATCTGTACTCCCTTATGTTGGATCGATTTGAGCGCTAGAGGGGGGGGGGGTGAATAGCGCTAAGAAAAAAAAAACTTTTCGTAATCGTTTGAATTGGCACGAGTAAACGCAGCGGAAAGATAGCAATAAATAAATAAAAGCACGAGGGGTTTTTACTTGGTTCGTAGCCTACGGCTACTACTCCAAGGCCCTAATGGTCCTTGACCACGCACGGAGGGCAAATATTAAACGAACTCCTTCTCGATAGAGATAGGAGTTAAGCGAATACAAAAACTCAATAAAGATTCAAGGTAGAGGGACACTCCCCCTCTCCTTGATATGATTTAAAGCTTGAAAATAAAGACAACTTATACAAAATTAAAGATTATACCGACGACTTCAAGGATTGGAGGTTGAAGCTTTAGTCGTCGTCTCGGCAGCGCTTCGTCGTAGGGATGTCGGAGAGTCGGAGCGTATCGGAAGCACTTGGAAGCTTTTGAATTGATGAAAAACCCTAGGTTTGGCCCTCCTTTTATAGCCTTTAAGCCCCTCAACGAATGGGTCTTCAACCAATCACAAATGGGCACAAAACTCCTTGAAAAATGGTGATAAAGCTTGACTCCTCGAGGCTGATTTTTGACCACCGGTTGAACTGATTTCTTGGCCGGTTGAACTGATGGCTCGGCTTGAACTGATCCTTGGCGGTTGAGTGATATCTCGGGTTGAACTGATCCTTGGCAGTGAACTGATTTCCGGACTTTTCTATAATAAAGAGTTAGCTCGACAAAAACATAATTCCGACGGTCGTTGACCGTCCGATCTCGACCTAGACCATCTATAGGATGTCTTTGGTCGGATCTACGCTTAAGATCATCCCCGTAAAGAGGATACGACCTTACTTACGCTCGCACACACGAGCTTACCTCGATACTTATGTGTCGCTTTTGCTTCCGGCCTTCCACTCAATTCCTTCGGCTCCCTCCGAAGTCTCTTGAGTGTCGCCCGACCACCGCGGCTTCCTCCGGGTGTCGCTAGCCTTCAGCTCCAGCGTTGAGACTTTTCTGCACACTTGATTTAGCTCGTGAGATAACAATATATGCTTAACTTTGTATCGTTTGCTATAATCAAAACATAGGTTCGACTTAGGTGCCCACTGCACCAACAATCTCCCCCTTTTTGATTTATGGCAAACCCACATACAAAGTTAAGCAAGCATGAAGAATAATAATGTGCATGAGAGAAAAAAAAATGAAGATTAAGTTGGAGTAGTAAGGATTTTCTTCAAGTACTCCCCCTTGAGGAAACCTCCCCCTTGACCGAGGGTGAGTCTTTGAAGAAAGACCTTAATCCTCCCCCTTGAGGGTTGCTTTAAGTAATTAACATTACTTAAAATTAGCTTTAGTAAAACGTTTTAAAATTAGCTTTAGTAAAACGTTTTAGTTAAGCCCTTTCTCCCCCTTAAGTAAAACACTAACGACATAAATAAGTTAAGAATTCTCTTAACTTGGCCTTTTGTCAAAAGTTAAATAAGTTCTCAAAACCTAAAGTTAACTTTTGGTTTAAACATGAAGTAAGAGTTAAGTTATCAAAAATTTTTAAAAAAAAATTTGACCCCTTAACTTTGGCCTTTTTCTCCCCCTTTGCCAGTATATCGAAAGAGTAAGGGTGTGTGGAAATCAAAATAATTGCTAAATTTAAAGTCCAAGCATGTTCCACATTTTTATTAAAATAGTATATTGAAAATAAGCTCATCTATGAAATGTTAGACTCATATTTGGCTTGATTGATATGAAGGATCAACGTCTGGTAGTCGGTTAGTATGTATGATTATACTCCATGGTTCATAGCGATGCACTAGCTCTACATCCGGAACCGGAGTAAGGTCCTAACATCTCACGCCCATCTACGTGGCTAAGTACACAAACACATTAGTCCTATGTGTTGTGAGATGTATTGGCTCCTTAAATCTATAGGTGCATGATATCTAAAGTATGACCTATGCTAGTTTCATGAAAAAGTAAGAAATAGTAGTAATATAATTTGCAAAACCTATTCTATTACGCACATGCCTAATTTTCGTCTCAAGAGACTAAATTCAGCTTCGGGTAGTGGTTTAGTAAATATATACGCAGGTTAGACTTGAGTCAACATATTCGAAGTTGTATGGAGCCGTTGGCTACATGTTCTCGAATGAAATGGTGTTTTACCTCTATATGCTTTGTTCTTGAATGGCATATAGGGTTCTTAGTTAGATTTATCGAACTTATGTTGTCTACAAAAATTTTAGTTTTGGTGAAGTCCAACCTAAAGTCTCGGAGAGTGTGCTTCATCCAAAGAAGCTGAGTTACACACTCACCCATCGCAACATTCGGCTCCGGTGGTAGATAAGGCAACACAATGTTGCTTCCTCTGCACCAACTCACTAGACTTGGAGCCGAGTAGTTGACAACAACCACTCGTGCTCTTTCTATCGAGTTTACTACCGCATAATCCGAATCGGAGTAGCCGATTAGTTCGAACTCGTAGATCTAGGGTACCAAATACCAACGTTAAGTGTACCCTTAAGATATCTAAGGATACGCAACTAGGGTTAGGTGAGACTCCTTAGCACAGGTTTGAAACACTCATGCGCACATACTTATGGCGAATAGGATGTCGGTCGACTTGATTAAGTATAGGAGACTTCCTATCCAGCTCCTATAGTACTTTAAGTCAATGGACTTACTTTCTAGGTCTTCTCCTATGTTAACATTAATCGCCATTGGGGTGTTTATTATCTTAGCGTCTTGCATTCCAAATCTTTTAATTAACTCCTTAGTGTATTTTTGTTGATATAGGTATATACCATCCTTAGTTTGTTTAATTTGTAGACCTAAAAAGAAACTTAACTCGCCTACTAAGTTCATTTCAAACTCACTTTCCATGAGTGAAACGAACTCGCTCAAGAAAATGAGTTAGAGGTTCCAAAAACTATATCGTCTACGTAAATTTGAGCTATGAATATTTCTTTACCTAAGATTTTTACGAAGAGAGTTGGGTCAACTAAGCCTTGGTTAAACCCTTTTGACTTGAGATGGATTGAAAGTCTCTCGTACCAAGCTCGAGGAGCTTGTTTAAGTCCATAGAGAGCTTTCTTAAGTTTTAGAACATGGTCGGGTTTATCTAGATTTTCGAATCCGGGGGGTTGGCTAACATAAACTTCTTCTTTAATGTATCCATTTAGGAATGCCGACTTAACATCCATTTGAAATAGCTTAAATCCTCGATGTGCGGCATAAGCTAGCAACATTCGAATGGATTTGAGTCTAGCTACTGGGGCATAGGTTTCGTCGTAATCTAAGCCTTCGACTTGACTAAACCCTTTGGCGACTAACCTAGCCTTGTTTCTAACTACTTCACCTTTATCATCAAGCTTATTTCTAAACACCCACCTTGTTCCAATTATCGTTTTGTCTTTAAGTGGTGGTACTAATTCCCACACTTCATTCCTAGTAAATTGAGCTAGCTCTTCTTGCATTGCAATAATCCAATCGGGATCAAGAAGAGCTTGTTCAATTGATTTGGGTTCTATCTTTGAAATTAAGGAAATTTGACTAAGGTTCCTATAGGATGCTCTAGTTCGAACTCCTAGATTAGGATCTCCTATCACTTGATCGATAGGGTGGTTAGTCCAATCCTAGATTGGGTTGGGTTTGTGTCACCTAATGCTTGATCAATGGGGTGACTTGGTTGAACACTAGTTTGACTCGGATCACTTGTCACTTGGTCGACAAGAGAAGTTGGTTGATGTGGATTAGACTCGATCTCAGGGTCAGAGTTAGGTCTAGTATGAGTAGGCTCGCTAATTGGGGTTGTCGGGGGTTTTGTAGGTTCGTGTCCTTCATCAAATACTACATTGATAGTCTCCTCGACTCTAAGGGTGTCGTGGTTATACACTCTATAAGCCTCGGCTTGTCGAGTATCCTAGAAATATTTCGGTCGTGGTTTTGGATGTAAATTTCCCTAGGTAATCCTTAGTGTTTAGAATATGTACCTTACACCCAAATACCCTAAAGTACTTGATGTTAGGTATTTTATCGTGATAAATCTCATACGAGGTCTTAAGGTGCCTCTTTACCATAAGGATCCTATTCTGTACATAGCAAGCCGTGCTTCTCGCTAAAACCTATCATGTAGGTTATATTCGTTTAACATGGTCCTAGCGGCTTCTTGTAGAGTTCGGTTTTTCCGCTCCACTAGGCCATTTTGTTGAGGGGTCCTAGGGCAAGAGAATTCATGGTGGTATCCGTTTAGGTTACAGAAGTCGGTGAACCTTTGATTTTCGAATTCACCACTATGATCGCTTCTAAGTCTTTTAACCTTAAGGTCTTTTTGATTCTCGATTAATTTGAATAGATTGATTAATTGATCTAGGGTATCATTTTTATGTTTGATGAACCTAACCCAGGTAAACCTGGAGTAGTCGTCAATTATGACTAAGCAATATTGACTTTTATTGAGTGACTTGGCTCCATGTGAATCGAATAGATCCATATGCAGGAGCTCAAGTACACTTGAGGTTCGTTCTTGGTTAGTTAACTTGTGTTGTGTCCTAGGTTGTTTTCCTTGTTGACAAGCATTACAGATTTTATTAACCAAGTTGTTGAGGTTGGGTAAACCTCTGACTAAGCCACTCTGACTCATCTTGTGGGCCGAGTCTTAAAAGCGTGATTCCTCTTCTGTGTCATAAGACATTTGGTGAGGATTTGATTAAGTTCATTGTATAAATGTTATTTGTCCTAGTTCCTTTGAGTATTGTTTTATGTTTCATTTGTTTTAATTACACATTCATTTTCTAAAAATCGACCTTATAGTTATTGTCACACAATTGGCTTACGCTAAGCAGGTTATATTCAAAATTCTCTACAAGTAATACATTTTTAATAACAAAATTCGAGTTAAGCTCGATATCACCTGATCCGATGATTTTGAGCTTGCCGTTATTCCCAAAGGCTACCGATCCTTGTCGTTTGAATCGCAGCTTTGTGAATTTGAGTTGATCCCCGGTCATGTGTCGGGAGCAACCACTGTCCAACATCCATTGATCCTACACACAAGGTGGTTGGAGTGGATGTTAGATTTTTATTTTTAAATTGGTTGTAAGTTGTTAAACCTAGGTCATCTCACCCGAGTCTATATGATCAAGCATGTTATACTTATGTGTTTTTTGTGAGATGACTCCCAATTAAATTTATTAAGTGGATTTAGGTTTAAGTGATTTTATGTTGAGATGATTTTCAATTAAATTGATTAAGTGGATTTAGGTTCAAGTAATTAGGATTTAGGTTCAAGTAATTTTATATTGAGATGATTTTCAATTAAGTTGATTAAGTGGATTTAGGTTCAAGTAATTTTATGTTGAGATGATTTTCAATTAAGTTTGATTAAGTGGATTTAGGTTCAAGTTAGATTTGGATTTAACCCAAGGCTTGTCAAGTTTACCTTTTCAAGATCATGGCTTCCGTGTCGTGGCGAGGCACAGGGCCTTCTTTTATCGGATCATCGACCACTTCCTTAGACAAAGCCATGTTCAAGAAAATGATGACTTGACTCACCTAAGACTATTTCCTAGTCTAACTAGTTATTTTTGAAAAGAGGCTCCCGAGGCTCAATCTTTTGAAGGATTTTAGTTGGTTATTTGAAAAGAGGCTCCCGAGGCTCAATCTTTTGAAGGATTTTTTAGTTGGTTATTTGTGTATTCCAAGTGAGTTAAAAAAACAACAAAAAAAAACTAAGCATGCAATTTCTAAGTTAAAGCACAAATATGTTTTGTACTGGCTCCCCCTAGACGGTTGAATCGGTTCGGTCTATCCACATAGTGGATTTGGTCCTTGGGAACCCGATCTGAGTTAGATCCTAGAGTTGAAATCAAAGTGGTCTTAGGGACCCATGCTTGGACACATTTTTATGTCTACTTACGATTGACATATCGACTTATTGGTCGTGTTTGAGCTAAACCCTAGTCCGCCTTGTTGTACATGGCCCTTTGCGATCCAAGTAGGAGGTCAAGTCCTTTGGATCCCAAAGTAAACCTTTCCAACGTATTCCTAAGATCTTCGACTTGACTTTTCAAGAGTGAGTTCTCAACTTCGAGTTTTTCAACCCGAGTTGAGTCCTTCTCTTGAACTCGACTAGTCGAAGAGGTTAGGGAGACCTCGTGTTTGAGGAGTTTAACTTCCTCAACCAGGGTCTCGACCTTGGACTCGGACTTAGCTAACTTCCTAAACAAAAACCTAACCGTATTATGTAAAGTATTAAATAAAGTTTGACTCACCTTAAGGGTATCTTTTGAACCGGATGCGTATCCGTGGCTTGACTTGAAGGTAGCTTCGTAGTCCCAATCATCCTCGGTTTCGACTCAAGTTGGGTTCGGTCTCCGTGTCTGACTCAATTGATTTCGCCATGAAGACGTGGTCTTCGTCTTCTTCGGATGACGCTTCTTCCCATGTCGCGTTGAGGGCCTTCTTGTGCTTAGGTCCTTGGTGGTTGAGCTTGGGGCACTCGGACTTGATATGTCCAAACCTGTTACACTTATAACACCTAATATTAGAACTTTTAGGTTTACCTTGGTTGGGTCGAGTCGTGGTTCGCTTTCGTCCCTTGGCTATTCTTCGAGCTAGGTTCATTAGTTCGGCAGTCAATTCCGGGTCAACTTCTTCTTCGGACTCGTCTTCCTCCTCGGTTGGTGGTGGCTTGCTTGCGATTTTCTTCTTCTTTGATCCTGCAAATAAAGCTATACCCCTCTCGGGTTCCGAGTTGGATTGTTCATGTAATTCGAAATCGGAAAAGAGTTCATCTAACCTAATTTTAGAAAGATCCTTGGAGACCTTGTAGGCATCGACCATGGATGCCCACAAGGTAGTCCTCGGAAAAGAGTTTAGAACATACCTTATAAGGTCGCGGTTTTCGACCTTTTGCCCGATTGCGTGTAAGTTGTTGACGATGTCCTGGACACGGGCGTGGAGTTGCGTCGCGGATTCGTGTTCCTGCATTTTTAGTGTGTACAATTTATTGAATAACAAATCACGCTTACATACCCTTTGCCGATCCGATCCTTCGTGTAACTCGATTAGTTTAGTCCAAAGATCCTTTGCGCTTATGAAGGGGCCGACGCGATTTAACTCTTCCTTGGATAGGCCGCATTGGAGGATTTGTGTTGCCTTGGCATCGGCTTCGACTTGTCGTTTTGTTGCAACGGTCCATTGATCATAATCCAAGGAGTCACCCACTTCATTAGTCGGAAGTGTGAAACCTGCTTGATTATGATCCACATCTCGAGTTGGGTTTTGAGAAAGCATTCCATCCGACCTTCCAATAACGGAAGTCATCTCCGCTATAAAACGGAGGTCGACGGTGCTAAAACCTCGAGATGGGCCATTGAAACAAAAAGACAAAAAGAGACGAAGACCAAAAGCTAGCAAAGACAAAACTCAACAAGTACCAAGACTCGCCTTGGATTAGAAAAGTGGAGAGAATTTAACAAACAAAATAAATAGAAATAAACAGAATTAAAAGAAAATAAATCTGTAAAAAGCTAGATTGGTGGTTTCACCAAATCTTAGCAACCCCGCTCGATACCAATTGTTGGATCGATTTGAGCGCCAGAGGGGGTGAATAGCTAAGAAAAAAACTTTTCAGAATCGCTTTGAATTGGCAGAGTAAACGCAGCGGAAAGATAGCAATAAATAAATAAAAACACGAGGGTTTTTACTTGTTGGTTGTAGCCTCTGGCTACTACTCCAAAACCTAATGGTCCTTGACCACGCACGGAGGGCAAATATTAAACGAACTCCTTCTCGATAGAGATAGGAGTTAAGCGAATACAAAAACTCAATAAAGATTCAAGGTAGAGGGACACTCCCCCTCTCCTTGATATGATTTAAAGCTTGAAAATAAAGACAACTTATACAAAATTAAAGATTATACCGACGACTTCAAGGATTGGAGGTTGAAGCTTTAGTCGTCGTCTCGGCAGCGCTTCGTCGTAGGGATGTCGGAGAGTCGGAGCGTATCGGAAGCACTTGGAAGCTTTTGAATTGATGAAAAACCCTAGGTTTGGCCCTCCTTTTATAGCCTTTAAGCCCCTCAACGAATGGGTCTTCAACCAATCACAAATGGGCACAAAACTCCTTGAAAAATGGTGATAAAGCTTGACTCCTCGAGGCTGATTTTTGACCACCGGTTGAACTGATTTCTTGGCCGGTTGAACTGATGGCTCAGCAGTTGAACTGATCCTTGGCCGGTTGAACTGATATCTCAGCAGTTGAACTGATCCTTGGCCGGTTGAACTGATTTCCAGACTTTTCGACTATAATAAAGAGTTAGCTCGACAAAAACATAATTCCGACGGTCGTTGACCGTCCGATCTCGACCTAGACCATCTATAGAATGTCTTTGGTCGGATCTACGCTTAAGATCATCCCCGTAAAGAGGATACGACCTTACTTACGCTCGCACACACGAGCTTACCTCGATACTTATGTGTCGCTTTTGCTTCCGACCTTCCACTCAATTCCTTCGGCTCCCTCCGAAGTCTCTTGAGTGTCGCCCGACCACCGCGGCTTCCTCCGGGTGTCGCTAGCCTTCAGCTCCAGCGTTGAGACTTTTCTGCACACTTGATTTAGCTCGTGAGATAACAATATATGCTTAACTTTGTATCGTTTGCTATAATCAAAACTTAGGTTCGACTTAGGTGCCCACTGCACCAACACCTTAAGGGCTCAAGTGTTCAAGTTCCCCTTTCTCTTTGGCCTCGTGTCAACTATAATAGCTGAAGGATTGACTAATATGTTTTTGTAGGGGTTATTAATGTTTCTAGGATTTTTGACACCAAATCAAATTCTCTTTGACAGTAATCAATGACATTTATTTTAAGGGTTTTTATACTTAGTCCAAATATCCTCTTGCAGGCATCAATGATATTTTTCTAAGGCTTTTCAAGCCTCATATAATTTTCTTGCAGGATCAGTGATATTATTTCTAGGGCAATTCTTACGCAGTGATATATTTATCTACGATTTTTATGCATAAACTATGAGTTTAGAAGATAAATTGCTAACACTCAAGGCCTTGCACTTAACATGAGAGTTTAAAGCCTTGTGTCTCACTTGAGAGTTTAAGGCCTTGCGCCTCACATGATACATTAAGGCCCTATACCTCATGAGAGTTTAAGGCCCTGCGCCTTAGTATGATAGTTTGGGGGTCTTATTATGGCAGCATTTAACATATTTTTAGAGGTATTGAGTGGAGTTTCTGGACAGTTAGAGTGTTGCCTGTGCTTTGAATGGGGTTCCAGGGCAGTTAATATGTTTGTTGAATGATCAATATGGTTTCTGAATCATGTGGGTGCAAGTAAGTAATGATGTTGAGATTGGCAGAGTAGTTCATGTCTTTACCGAGCAGTGTATGTATTTCCTGAGCAGTATGTGTGAGCAGTGGAGTGTGGCTCAGTGCTAAGTCTAGTGTTGACAGAGCAGTTTAAGCTTTTCCCGAGCAATATATGTGACGCCCGAGTAGAATAGGAGAAAGTTGAGTAATCGTATTCCAAAGTGTTGTTGGCAGAGTAGTGTATCTATTTTCTGGTCAGGTAGTATTATTCCCGAGCAGTATATGTGACGCTCGAGCAGTGTAGGGGAAAGTAGAGTAATTGTTCTCCGAAGTGTTGTTTGCAAAGCAGTGTATGTCTTTCCGGAGCTATTAATATCATTCCCGAGTAGTGTATGCTTTTCTTGATCAGTATATATAAATCCCGAGCCTAATAGAGGTGAGTAGTGCAATATTGCTCATGTATAAGTATTGACAAGGCAGTGTATGCAATTTCAGAGCAATCTATATAATTCTAGACTGGTCTATATAATTCCCGACTAACTCTGGTGTGCATATGTGGAGAATACTTCTTTTTATGCATTAATGGGCAGTTTAGAGGATATGAAGAGCGTATTTCTTGCAAAGGGAATAGTGGACCTGTGCAGGATAGTGCAAAGTGATACAGAGCTAAACACAATTTAAAGGATTTTGTGTTCATTGCAAGAATGTTCAAGTACAGATAAGTGTTATATAGATTAAGCATTTATTATACATCTATTTAGAAATTACAAGTATCAGACTTAAAATTTACCGCTCTAAGTCAGTATCAGAGTCAATATTAAAGGCCTCCGGAGAAATTTTTTTGTAGGCTTCTTCAATATTGAGCTTATGGAGGGGCGCGCTGGGCATAAGGTATTTCTTTTCATCAGCTGTCTACAGGGCACCCTCGAATCCCCTCTGAGAATATTTACTGAGCTGCTTAGTTGTTCTGTTTAGGATCTTCGTTTGTTCTGCAGCTCATTTCTCATCTTTTGTCTCTTTTAATTGAGACAGTTCTTGGTTTAGTTTGTTGGCTCAGATAGTCTGTTCATGTGCAGTGTTGACCAACATATTGAAATGTCATTGTAGTATGTGGAAGTGAAAGTGGAACTCATCTAGGCTGGCGAGGGTGGTCTTTTTTAGAGCAGTGTGGGCGTCTGACATCCTCCAAGGGTTGGAATAATTCACCTGTGTGAAGGTGCCAATAGCATTCTTTTTGTTTCCACTTGCGGAGTTCAGATTATTGGAGGACTATAGTTTTCTCTGATGTTTTAATTTGCTCTTGTAGTCGCCTTATATGTGTATCTTAAGGGAGAGGTCTTTTTGTTCTGATAATATTCGTTCTCGGTCGGCAGAGTAAGTCTCAACTTGAAGTTATAGCCAGTGTAGTTTTTTCTAAAGGACATCTTCTTTTGCTGCTCGGTCTGGGGGAGTAGCAAAGGCAGTCTGTATGCTCAGGTTATTTGTAATTTCTTCAAAATCAACTTGTATGCCCTTAGAAGAGGTGGAGGGTATTCTTTATGCCTAATGTATGGCTCGGAAATTAAGTTAGTATTCTAGGGAAGAAGGGTGGTCAATAATTCTAAGGCATTTTGTGCCTATTACAGAGTCTAAGTGCTGATGAAAGCGTTCTTGTGTGGGTTATCAATTTTTCTAAAGGGTTTCGGGCTATATAATAGTATGTAGCATAAGGTTATATGGTTTTTTCTAAGGCATTTTATGTTTTATGCAGAGATTGAAGGGTTTCTTATATTATTTTATGCAAAAGGGTTATCAAATTTTTATATGACATCGTATGTTTGAAATGACATTCATGCTGATGGTTATTAGGCTTGATTGAAATTCTTTTTCAATGGTATTCTTTTTAAGGTATGACAAGTTTGGTGCTATTTCTTTTAAGTGTTGAATACTAACTCAGGCTCTGCACCTACTATAACAGCCTTGTTGGGTTTCTGGCACCGCGGCGAGTGTGTGTTCGAACATATTTCGAAATATGTGCACAGCGGAAGGAATAAAATAATAAATATAATTTATTACAACACACATCACACGCATGCATAGTACAACATGTGTAGACATAACCATAAATTCAAATTTTGCAATAAAAGGAAACTTAAACTACGTATAGCTGACATATCACGTGTAGCGGGAAAGGCATCAACCGGAACGATTCTCACTAGAATCGTCTCTATCCGTATCCACACCGAGTATCTTCGGGATGACTTCACAAAGTCACGAGCCTCATCTTCGTACGGGTTACTAGCCTCGTGTTGAAGATGATGTGATCGAGAGAAGATCACTATCCGAATCAAAATTCGGATCCAAAGCGAGTCCTCAAAAACTCGCTTCTCCGGAGAGGTATTCGTCAACCGTTTGATGAATCCTTCATCCTCCACCTATGAGGATTATCGGAGATCGAATCCCCGGCAAGGCTACCGCTGTCGGAGCTCCAAACATCGTCCAAATGACGCTCCGACAAGAAGGAAACAAGCTGTCTAGAAAACTGGACAACTTTGGTGGAGGAATAGGGCCGGCCAAAAAGGGAAGGTTGAAGCTCACCTTATTGCCGAACCCAAAGGAGATCACCGGAGCTTCTCCGGCAGCAGCTCGACGCCGACAAGAGGGAAGGACAACTCCTTCTGGATGCCGGCAAGGGAGCTAGGTGGTGGCCGGCGGCGCTAGGGTTGGCGCCGACTTCACCAAGGAGAGGAGGGGGGGGGGCAACAATTAGGGTTGCTTGGTTTTGGATTAGAGTTTAACAAAAAACCCTTAAGCCCTATTTTATAGAGAACAAATTCTCTTAATGGTTATTGGATCATAACCAAAGGCCCGTTAACCCGCTCCATTAATTTAAGTTAAAATAAACCAAACCATGATGGTTTATTTTAAGTTAAAACGAACCAAACCAACTTTGGTTCATTCGTTTAAAAACAAACAAAACCCTTTGGTTTATTCTCCTCCATTGGATTAGAACCAAACCAATTTGGTTCATCCATCATGTCTTCATAAGACACGGCCCATCCACACTTCCATTGCGACTGAAATGATTTCATGCTCGCTCCAAGTTTGGTCCAACCAAACCTAGTTTCTCTCGGTCTGAGAATCTCATTCTCAAGCTCATTTTAAATCCTTCGGATTACGCTCATTGTGCGTGTGACCAAATAGGTTCTAGGTTTATCTTGGCCGTCTATAATTAACCATTAATTATAGAACAATCATGAGTGGCACCTAGTAGTACATCATGATCCCCAATTAACCGAAAAGATCAACGGTTGATCCAGAACTACTTCTGAAACCCTTCAGCAGCTCGAATGAATTGTGCCCCATTCCCTTCACTCATCTTATACCCACTTGGTTTTGGACATGGTCTATAGTGTCAGTCCCCACTAGGCTGACTACGTCACACCTAGCCCATGTAATGCCCGTAAAATTTCTAGCAATTTTACGAGAATTTTGGCTTTACCATAATGGGCTTTAGGTGGGTTTTTTTTTTCAAAAATAAAAGAAAATAGCCAAAAAGAGATGTAAGGCCTAGGAATTGAACCCCAAACCTCAAGAGATAGCCAAGCCCTATAGATGCACCCACTAACCAGAAGCCCAATAGGATTAGATCATTAGAGGAAGGGGGGAAATTGTAGATAAGTGTGATGAGGGTAAATGAAGAGGCATGGAAAAGAGAAGAGAAACTTCTCTTCCTCCCTTTATAAAGAAGAGGGAAGTTTCCACTTGACCACTTCTTCTTCTCTTCTTCTTCCTCACCGAAAACCATCTCTCCCCCTCTCCATTTTCACCCTTTGGCCGAACCTCATCCAAGCAAGGGAAGGCTAGTTCTTGGCTTCCATTAGGTCATCTACCAACTAAAAACAAGTGAAGGATGTAAGATTTCCTCACCTGCAGTATATTAGTTTTTGTAGGATATGTTACATGAAAGAAAATATGAAGTTTTGTGCCCTACATGTTTCGGCCAACCATGTTTTTGGGCTAGGGTTTCACGATGATGCTACTAAGGAAATTTTTGTAGGTTGTAAGCTTCATATAGGGATTTTTAGGTGGCAAAAATCCAAGCTTTGAGTCCTACATGTTTCGGCCAACCAAGTTTTAGGGTTAGGGTTTCATGAAAATACCCCTTATGAAGTTGTATTAGGTCGTATGCCTTCAAGTAGGAGTTTATGTAACAAAAATAAAGAAAGTGGTGCCCTACATGTTTCGGCCCACATTAGGTTTAGGGTTAGGGTTTCATGGAAATACCCTTATGAAGTTGTATTAGGTGGTATGCCTTCAAGTAGGAGTTTATGTAACAAAAAATAAAGAAAATGGTGCCCTACATGTTTCGGTCAACATTAGGTTTAGGGTTAGGGTTTCATGAAAATACCCCTTATGAAGTTGTATTAGGTTGTATGCCTTCAAGGAGGAGTTTATGTAACAAAAATAAGGAAAATGGTGCCCTACATGTTTCGGCCAACATTAGGTTTAGGGTTAGGGTTTCATGAAAATACCCCTTATGAAGTTGTATTAGGTTGTATGCCTTCAAGGAGGAATTTATGTAACAAAAATAAGGAAATTGGCACCCTACATGTTTACCAACAATGGTTTATTAGGGCTAGGGTTTCATGAAAACACCCTTAGGAAATTAGGATATATGATGAACATGATTATGATTTTTATATGCCATGAAATATGTTTATGTGATGAACATGATTATGATTTTTTATATGCCATGAAATATGTTTATGTGATGAACATGATTATGATTTTTATATGCCATGAAATATGTTTATGTGATGAACATGATTAGGATTTTTTATATGCCATGAAATATGCTTAGGTGATGAACATGTTTACGATTTTCATATGACTTGCAATATGCCTATGTGAGGTACATGTGTATGAATTTTTTTTATATGCCATGAAATGGGTTTATGTGATGAACATGATTATGATTTTTATGTGCCATGAAATATGTTTATGTGATGAACTTGATTATGATTTTCATGTGCCATGAAATATGTTTATGTGATGAACATGATTGTGATTTTTATAGGCCATGAAAGATGCTTAGGTGATGAACATGTTTATGATTTTCGTAGGTCATGAAATATGCCTATGTGATGAACAAGTTGATGATTTTTATATGCCATGAAATATGCTTATGTAATGAACATGATTATGCTTTAGGACCCCTTTAGGGTACTCTTACGCTATGAATGCATATATGTTATGACATGTCTAAGAGATGCTTCCCTTTCAAGTAGGGATTAAGAGCTCTCCTTATGATAAGATAAGATGGAGATGCTTCCCTTTCAAGTAGGGATTAAGAGCTCTCCTTATGATAAGATAAGATGGAGATGCTTCCCTTTCAAGCAGGGATCAAGAGCTCTCCTTATGATAAGATAAGACAGGGATGCTCCCCTTTTTATGTGGGGGATTAAGAGCATTCTTTATGATATGACAAGAAAGAAAGGAATTAAGTATTTTACTTTGTAAGAGGTTAAGTACCCGTGTTAAATACGGGGATTTAAAACCCTAAATTAAATGGCCCAAATAATTAAGGAAATAATCCTAGAAATATCTAGGGATTTTTAGGAATTTTTAGGAATTTTTCTGGAATTTTTCCGGATTTAAACGGACTCTGTACGAGATTTTTACGGGGATAAAATAGATAGGCTTTATTTAAGGGGTATTAACCTAAACCGGAAACCCTAAGTTTTTATTTTTCTATTTTCTTTTTCCTCGCCGCGCCGCAACTATTCCCCTCGGCAGTTTCCTTTTTTCGTGAGCCTTCTCTTCCTCGTCGCGCCGATCCCTAACGCCCTCCTTTGCTTCTCCGCCAGTGCCCTTTTCTCCGTCGACGATCTCCCGAGCAACGATCGGCCCTTCGGCCGGCTGAAGGATCGCGCGATCGCCGCCGCCCCGCCTCTCCTCTCGCGTGCTCTCGGCAGTTCCGCCACGAGCTCTTCCGCGAGCGCCGCCACCTGCCGTCGCGTGCTGTCGCGTGTTCATGCTCACGCCGCTCCTCTCGCGTCACTGTGATCCTCCCCCTCGGCTTGTCCACGAGCCACCAGTCTTTGTCTCCTTTTTCTGATTGTGCAGAGTTCCGCATGAGCTTACCGGTGTATCGAGAGGTAAGGGTTTCTTTTGTGGATTGGTTGGTGATGTGTTGAGGAAGGAATTGAAGAGAATCGATGAGTGAGGTTAGGGCGTGATTAGAGCGTGAAATGTCGTGAGGGTTTGATTTGGATGTGTCGGATGAAAGTCTTTGAGTTCTTTATAAATTGAGTTGGGAATCTAATTTGGGGAAAGGATTGGTTATCGGTGGAATTTCTAGGGCGGGTGAGCTTGATTGGTCGGTTTGGGTTGATTCGGGTGTTGATCGGTTGATTTGTATGATATTTGGAGGATATGAGATTTGGGTTTAATTGGGATATAAAGGAAATCGATTAATTATTCGATTTGTCGGTGAATTGTATTTTTGTGCTTGACTATAGTTATGCTATATGCAGGTTTTGATCAAGGCGCTTATTCTTGCGGATATATATACAGGCGGGTATTTTGACTTAACTTTTAGATTAAGTCAAATTGATATGCTAGTTAGGATAACTTACAATAATTTTTCATGTTTATATGCCTGGTATGTTTTTGGTGCCTACTAGATACATGCATGTGATAGGATATGATTATATTTCTCTGTTTGATTTGGATCATAGTATATGGATTTGGGATATGTACATATTGATTGTACATATTATTCGGATAGGTATTTTGAGTAGGACTTACATATTTTAGTATCATGCACCATTTTTGCATGATTGCATGCTAGCTGGACGGGGTTCCATTATTGTTGAGCCCGCAGCCAGTTACATGACCTGCACACACTACCACTCATGGGTTAGTGGTACATCAGGAGGGTGTGTGCAGTTGCTCTGTCAGGCTCCGCTGGTCCGCTCATGGGTAGCGACGAGGCAGCGTGATAGCGGGCAGGGATCCCTCCTCTGGTCTATGACACCGGGAGATGAGAGCTTAGCTCCCCCACTATGTTTGGGGCAGGAGGATAGGTGTACTCTGACAGCATCCTGTCCACTCGGTCACTCAGGAGCAGTGATGGCAGAGTGCACAATTGTCATAGCCCTACCCACTCGGCTTCACCATTGCGTGTGAGGCGGCTGACTGGCGTCAGGGGTGACCATGTCATTTGCACGACATGCATTTTGCACGGATTGCATTTGTATTGTGTTTGCTGTATTATTGTATTGATGCCTTGGATGTTGCATATGATTGACATGCATACAGGATTCATATTCTTATATGGTGATGACTTTATCTCTTATAGTAGGGCATGCTCTATATCGAGGTAGGAGATTGAGTAAGTCTGATCATTTTGTATTTCTTGCTTGCATACCCTATTTATGTGAGGCTATCTTGGCATGATATTTTATTATTAGTTATACCTTACTTTGCATATCTACTATACCCTGAGTTCTTTGAACTCACCGTTGATTATATCTATTTCGAGGATGAAGTATCGGAGAGTCCAATTTGCCAAACCCCCGTTTGGTTGTTTTTGGTTTTGGATATCTTGTTTAGAAGATGTATTTAGGACTGGAATTGGATTTATGTATTCGTGGGTTTTTGGTGTCCTTATGGACCTCTGTTCGGAGTTTTCTTCGGGATTGGATTTTGATTGAGCATTCCTGCCCAGATGGCAGAAGGGGTAGGTTTATATGTGATATACTTTTGATTAGGTCATTTGTTTGTAGGCCTGAGGCCTAATTATTACACTGCATGTGTTGTTTGGATTCCGGTCATGTTGACCGATGTATAGTGGCCGTGTAGGCCTTGTATGTTAATTGGCATTGTCACCCGTACAGGGGAGATGCTGTCGGATTTTCGTCTGGCGGGGTCTCCTTCGGGGCGTGACAATTTATTTGGTATCAGAG
The DNA here is from genome assembly GCA_025175895.1 of Wurfbainia villosa. Taxonomy (NCBI): domain Eukaryota; kingdom Viridiplantae; phylum Streptophyta; class Magnoliopsida; order Zingiberales; family Zingiberaceae; genus Wurfbainia; species Wurfbainia villosa. The sequence goes on along the minus strand of CM045992.1, from coordinate 25,486,698 downwards.
CGTAGGTTTCCGAGTTCCTTAGGGTCTTTGGGTTTTTGGGAGTTTGCCACGTTTGGCAGGTTAACTAGGTATTTTCGGAGTTGTACGGATTTCCGACGATTTTTATGTTTCGGAAATTCAAGGTATTATTGAGTATTATTGACGAGGTCAATATGGGGGATTTGGTGGCGACAGGACATCTCCAGACGGATAACAGGTAAATAAATTCTAGAAAATTTTCTAGATTTAGTGCATATTTATATTGGTTATATTTGGTTATGCGGTGATATCATGTTTTATCTAGTATTGTTTTAACCTGATATCTGTTGGACAATTAGATTTTTAGGTTGCTGGTTTATAGATAGCATTTGGTTATTAATTGCTATTACTGCTATACGTAGCTAGTTATCATTGTGATATAAATGATAAGATATTATTGGTAGATGTTTACCTCTTAGGATTTGATTAGCATTAGGATTATTAGACTAGTTGAATAATATGACTAAGATGGATAAATTCGTAGAAGGCATGATGACATGATTACAGCTTATGTAGTTTAGAGTATATATAAGCATCTGATGTTGTATTTAGTATTGCCTTGATTTTGATCTGGCATGACCCTTTAGTTATACTCTAATTAATTTCAGCCATTGATTCCCATTAGTAGGACTATGCTGTCGTTTATTAGACAGTTTGTTATATGTTTATATGGTTATGTATTTTGTGGTGGATACCATAATTAAGACTGGTAGGGATAGAATAACTTAGATGAAGTTATTCTGTATGAGCGGATCTCAGGAATGAAACAACATTAGTGAAACCCTAGGTGTTGGAACCCTAGGTTTAATAACCCGGATGTGCATATTGGTATATGTTTATCCATTTACTGTTTCAGTGATATGGTGATCGGACTAGTAGAGTTCGTATGGTTAGGATGCAATTAATCCTTACTATATTTCCCAAGCATGGTTGAGATGACCTACTGCAAGATATATTCTTGCGTTATTCGTTCGGAGTTGGTGATAATCGGATTTGTATGACATCTGTAGCTAGATAGCTACTTTACAGGTTAAGTAACCACGAGATCTGTTCGTGGTAGCATGTTGTAGCATGCATGATTGAGCTGGTAGGACGATATAATTTGGGATTAACCCTCTTGAAGGGCTTGATAGTAGACTTGTGGTCCTTATTGGCCTTGATAGGCATTTCCTGTTAGTTGGGGCGAACCCTATGATTAATCGTCTCGACATGATTATTAGTAGATTTATGATTTTGATCGACCTTGATAACCGATCATGTTAGAAGGGTTGGAACGCTAGGCTTAACCATCTCGACTTATTTATTTATAAGTCGATGATATTTACCGACTTTGGTAAACATTCGTTTTAGAGGTGTTGAAACCCTCGCTTGACCGCCTCAATGGGTTAATGGAAGATCGATGATCTTTGTTGACGTTGATGGTCGTTTTATGCTGGATGCATTGGGTAATCTTAGGCTTAACAACCTAGGATAATCGACTGCCCACGCGACCTATTAGTGATAGGACGCTAGTGCGTGTAGTTAATAATTAGATATCTATATACTACCTGTTTACCCATGAGTCTCATTCGTGGTAGCATATAGTTGCGCGTAGACCGTGCTATTGATTGTCGGCCCATGGGTTACGTTCGCGGTAGCTCATAGATAGTTTTCTTTTTATGCGAGACCCACGAGACATTGTCGTGGTATCCGGATGAGCACTGCTTGTTGCAGTGGTTATGTATGTTGCGGGTATATTTGATATACTGCTGATCAAGATAGTTGCAGACTGATATTGGTACTTTGAGGGTTGGGTTACTCTAGCTTGTTCCCTGTGACTTCCATTATGTGCATTATGATTATGCACTATTGTCTATGCATCCACAGAGTGGTTGTACTTATCCCCTCCTCATTTATCCTCTAGGTTAACTGATGGAGGACGTGTCATGTTGACCTACCTTCGAGTCGCTCAGAGAGTTCATTGTCGTGCTTGTTCCACTGCATCGTCGAGATGCTGCTTTGTTTACTTTATTGGTATTGCATTTTATTTATGCACTTTGGATTTTTGATCGCAATTGGATTTGGGGTCATAAAACTATTTTACTTTGATTGATATATGTTTAGTCGTGCATGCATGCAGTTATTGAAATACTTATATTTCTATAATTATTTCGAGGTTTTTACCAGATTTGGTCCATGGATTCGATATTGTCACTAAGGGCTCCTTGTCATTTGGATGACGGATATGCCCCAGGACGTGACCATTTTATTGGTTTTGCGGTTTTGGTTTGGTTTTTGGTGTATCGAGGATTTTCTTTTCCGGATTTTTGGGAGTTCTCGTGTTTTGGGACCAGCGAGTGAAGGATATCTACGAGCTATAGGAAAAGTATTGTCTTTAGTAGTTACGGTACTTTTGTGGCTAGGAAAACTATTGACTTAGTGAAATTGCCCCTACTCATGGGCGTGGACGAGTTCGATGACGTATTGATCTTGAGTAATCTAATGATGATTTCAGAGGTACGTATTCTTTAGAGGTGTCGACTGATGTCGAATTAGGAAGCTAGGGATTTGGCCTGCTAGTCACCCATTTGAAGGTCAAGGAGTAAACCCTCAGAAAATATCAGTCCCTACTATTAGTGATTTGGTTATGGATAAGGCGTGTATGCGTACACTGGTTAAGACGATGAAAGCTCGTTTTACCTTATTATAGGAGGTATTGGAGCGGACATTTATCTGTCCCAGAATTTCTTCCAGAAAAGATCCGGAACTCTTTGTTAAAAGAGAGATGAACCTTTGAGGTTATGCATCAATTATCGATGATAGAATGCGGTAGCTGTAGAAGGAAATGAATATCCTTCATTGTGGATATATACGATCTATTTAGATCAGCTATAGGATACCTATATATACTCTAGGATTGATTGGTGATTGGTGTGATGATATTGTAGTGACATGGTGTCCTACAATTATCATTGTCGTTGTGATGATTTTTATATCATCAGCTTAGAGTAAAGAGAATACATGTGTGTAGCGATGACAATTTCATACTTGGTATGAATTGTTTGAGCTTTTGATTATCTTATTAGACTTATTGACGACTTAGTCGTCCAGGGATTTGGGAAATCGTGTATTCTGGACACGATTGGATCATTTGTGATGGTGGTAGTTGGAGTTGAGCACTCGGCCACCGTAGATGATGATTTTTCTTTTGGTATTGATTTGATTATTCCATAGATATGGATAGGATGTTCTAGCGGTATTACACCGCTGATTGGTGATGGAATTTACTTGGTCTGAAGCTTGTGAAACTAGTTTCAGGGCTCAGACGATGGTTGACTTTTACACCAGAGTTGTTTGATCATTCTCGGGTGGAAGGAAGGGTATTGTATGTGGATGCAATGTTTCAGAGAATGGAGCGTTTCTGAATTAGTTGATTGAGACGTATCCCATGGTTACGTCAAAAGAGGAACTACGAGATGGGTTGTCATATATATATATATGACATGGACTTAGCAGATGTTATTTTGCTTTGTAGAGGTGAGAAGTAGGAATGCTCATGGAGTTTTAGCTAGCTACTGAGTAGTTAGTTGCCTGGAGTTGTTAGAACAAGGAAAGTTGCAACTAGGGATCCCTGTTGGGATGATAGAGAGCATTTACCATAGAGTTGTACTTTTGCGCTACTGATTCGGAATTAGTGATATTGGAATTTGTATGTAGTAGGTGGCTAGATAGCTACCTGGCATCTTGACTGGCTATGAGTCCCGGTTGTGGTAGCATGTCGTTGCCCGTAAGTAGTGCCTTTTGTATTACCCCGAGAGCCACGAGGCTTTATCAGGATATTTTGATAAGTACTGCTAGTAGATTGCGGTAGGTTTTATATGTTGCAGATGTATAGGATTATATCCGGAAAATAGTAAGTATTGAAACGTTCTCTGTGGAGGAATGACATACAGAATATAGTTGATTTGGAAGTCTGGTAAAGGTGGTATATAAATAATCAGCAAGGTTCTGTACCAAGAGAGAAGTGGGAGCCTAGTATGATGGACAGTGTTGGGAGATTTTTGGAATTCGGAAAGGACTTAGTATGATTAGCTAAGTCCGCTCATTTTCGTTCGATCCATACGATGAGTTTGTTGGATCGTTGGATAGGTTATATTATGGCGATTTCCAGTTCATGGAGGATCTTTGAGTATCGTATGTGATAGCGATTCAGGATTTACATTAGGATTATGGTAAAGTCTTTAACAGGTCACGGATATAGAGCTCCACTCGGGTACAGATAGATACTTATGATAAGTAGTTGATATGAAGATACTATTCATACTTTGGAAGAGATACTAGAAGCAAGTGTGATTTGATGTTAAGGGATATCAGTAACCCCACTTAGTCACTTGAGGTGTGACTTGTCTCCAGATGCTTGAGATGGTTGTTGGGACATCTCGTACTAATATACGAGTAGGAAATTTGGGGACCAAATTTTTATTAGTGGGGGAGAATGTTAAATACGGGGATTTAAAACCCTAAATTAAATGGCCCAAATAATTAAGGAAATAATCCTGGAAATATCTCGGGATTTTTAGGAATTTTTAGGAATTTTTCTGGAATTTTTCCGGATTTAAACGGACTCTGTACGAGATTTTTACGGGGATAAAATAGATAGGCTTTATTTAAGGGGTATTAACCTAAACCGGAAACCCTAAGTTTTTATTTTTCTATTTTCTTTTTCCTCGCCACGCCGCAACTATTCCCCTCGGCAGTTTCCTTTTTTCGCGAGCCTTCTCTTCCTCGTCACGCCGATCCCTAACGCCCTCCTTTGCTTCTCCGCCAGTGCCCTTTTCTCCGTCGACGATCTCCCGCCGCTAACAACCGATGCCGTCTTGTAGCCGCGCCGGTGAAGGATCGCCGCAAGCCGTCTGTCCTTCGCCGCCCGACGCCCTCTCCTCTCGCGCGTGTTCTCTCCACCGTCGGCAGGTTCCTTGCACGAGCTCTTCACCGAGCGAGAAGGCCTTGCCACCTGTGGCCGTCAGCGCCGAGCGAGGCGCCGCCGGCATTGCTCACCGGCGGCCAGCCGCTTCTTCTCGCGTGGCGGCCGTCGTGCAGGACCCCCTCGAGCATCCTCGACCCCCTGGCTTGTCGACCACGAGCAGTGCTATCTCCTTTGTGTCTGGGTTTCTTTTGTGGATTGGTTGACTGATGTTGTGAGGGAAGGAATTGAAGAGAATCGATGAGTGAGGTTAGGGGCAGTGATTAGGGCAGCAAGGAAATGTCGGCTGTGAGGGTTTGATTTGGATGTGTCGACTGTGAACAGTCTTTGAGTTGCTGTAAATTGAGTTGGGAATCTAATTTGGGGAAAGGATTGGTTATCGGTGGAATTTCTAGGGCGGGTGAGCTTGATTGGTCGGTTTGGGTTGATTCGGGTGTTGATCGGTTGATTTGTATGATATTTGGAGGATATGAGATTTGGGTTTAATTGGGATATAAAGGAAATCGATTAATTATTCGATTTGTCGGTGAATTGTATTTTTGTGCTTGACTATAGTTATGCTATATGCAGGTTTCGGTCACGAGGCAGGTTTCCAGTCGTGACGATTTGATTCTTATTCTTGCGGATATATATACAGGCGGGTATTTTGACTTAACTTTTAGATTAAGTCAAATTGATATGCTAGTTAGGATAACTTACAATAATTTTTCATGTTTATATGCCTGGTATGTTTTTGGTGCCTACTAGATACATGCATGTGATAGGATATGATTATATTTCCCTGTTTGATTTGGATCATAGTATATGGATTTGGGATATGTACATATTGATTGTACATATTATTCGGATAGGTATTTTGAGTAGGACTTACATGTTTTAGTATCATGCACCATTTTTGCATGATTGCATGCTAGCTGGACGGGGTTCCATTATTGTTGAGCCCGCAGCCAGTTACATGACCTGCACACACTACCACTCATGGGTTAGTGGTACATCAGGAGGGTGTGTGCAGTTGCTCTGTCAGGCTCCGCTGGTCCGCTCATGGGTAGCGACGAGGCAGCGTGGTAGCGGGCAGGGATCCCTCCTCTGGTCTATGACACCGGGAGATGAGAGCTTAGCTCCCCCACTATGTTTGGGGCAGGAGGATAGGTGTACTCCGACAGCATCCTGTCCACTCGGTCACTCAGGAGCAGTGATGGCAGAGTGCACAGTTGTCATAGCCCTACCCACTCGGCTTCACCATTGCGTGTGAGGCGGCTGACTGGCGTCAGGGGTGACCATGTCATTTGCACGGATTGCATTTGTATTGTGTTTGCTGCATTATTGTATTGATGCCTTGGATGTTGCATATGATTGACATGCATACAGGATTCATATTCTTATATGGTGATGACTTTATCTCTTATAGTAGGGCACAGACTCCTATATCAGGGTAGGAGATTCAGGTAAGTACAGTCATTTTGTATTTCTTGCTTGCATACCCTATTTATGTGAGACTGTACTGGCATGATATTTTTATTGTTAGTTATACCTTACTTTGCATATCTACTATACCCGCAGAGTTCTTTGAACTCACCCCGTTGATTATATCTATTTCAGGATGAAGCTGTCAGGAGAGTCCAGCTGCCAAACCCCCTCGTCGTGGAAGTGTATTTGGTTGTTTTTGGTTTTGGATATCTTGTTTAGAAGATGTATTTAGGACTGGAATTGGATTTATGTATTCGTGGGTTTTTGGTGTCCTTATGGACCTCTGTTCGGAGTTTTCTTCGGGATTGGATTTTGATTGAGCATTCCTGCCCAGATGGCAGAAGGGGTAGGTTTATATGTGATATACTTTTGATTAGGTCATTTGTTTGTAGGCCTGAGGCCTAATTATTACACTGCGTGTGTTGTTTGGATTCCGATCATGTTGACCGATGTATAGTGGCCGTGTAGGCCTTGTATGTTAATTGGCATTGTCACCCGTACAGGGGAGATGCTGTCGGATTTTCGTCTGGCGGGGTCTCCTTCGGGGCGTGACAACCCGACCCGTCAGGTGGTCGTTAATCAAATCCATAGGGACATAAGAAGACGTAAGAGGTCTTGCCCTGGTAAGACGTAAGAGGTCTTGCTCTAGTAGGTCTGGTGGCTCGCTACCCCAGCCTATTAGGGAACGCGCATTATGTGGTACTTAACCTGGGGCCCCCCATTCAAGTTATGATTATCTTGAAGTATCTATATGTATATGCTTTGAAAAGAAAGGACTTTTATGAAATTGTACATGCTTATGTTAAAGTTGATGAATGCTTATGAATATGTCCTTTATGCATGTTTAGAATTTATGATGTTATGAATGCTTATGGTTAAGTTTAAAAAAAAAAAAAAAAGCTTATGACTATGCCCTTTATGTATGCTTGGAATTTATTATGTTACAGATGCTCATGGTTAAGTTTCAAAATGCTTATGATTATGTCCTTTATGCGTGTTTAGATTCTATGAAGTTATGATGCTTATAGTTAAGTTAAGAATATTTGTGGTTATGTACTTTATGCATGTCTAAGATTTATAATGTTATGGATGCTTATGTCATGAATGCTTGTGTTTAAATTATGCCATGCTTAGATTTAATCATGCTTAGCATGCTTATGTAAATTTTGTGCCATGATTATGTTTTATTACGTTGGTGTGTTAATGATTAGCGTTGTTATGAAATACTTATGCTATTTATGCTCGTATGCTCATGTTTCTAATTGTTTGATGAAGTTTGTGGCTTTCGTGAGTAGGCAAGAATCTTACTAATCTATATGCTTATAGTTTATGTTGTCCATATACTGCAGATAAAGGAACCCTGAGTTAGAGGAAATAGCAGGAGGGGCCAAGTGTGTGTGATAGTGGCATGGTGGAGGAAGACCCTGTTACTATCTGCTTATATTACATGCTCCATGAACCACTTAAGACTTTGCTTCTGCTTATAAGACTTGTCAATCCTTAGTACCATGTTGGATGTTACTTATTTTCGTTACTTTTCAATTACTTAAGAACTCATGAACGACTCTTTACGTTATGCAAGATATGTTAACATGCTAATTATGAATATGATATGTGATGCATGTGCAAAAGAAGGGTTAAGTTATGATGACAAGTTAAAGTATGTAGACTGTGAAATGATCCCTATATGTTATGATAAAAAAAAAAAGAAGGGTAGCGCCGCCCTGATAGCAGATAAGGGCGGGCGTTTCCACTATCACACATCAAGCCTCCATCCTGCTATTTCCAAGTAAGTAACTTTATGCCTACCTAAGTTTCTTTTATAATGAAGAGTGTCTTCTATCTAGTTAGAAATAATACCTCATCATATTTAGTATAATGGAATCACACTTGTGATTTAGTTAGAAATAATACCTCACCCTGTTTTAGTAGAATGGAACCATGCTTGTGACCTAGATATTAGTGGTACCTTACCATGCTTTATATGACGGAAACATGTCTCTAACCCATAAATACCACTAGAAAAAAAAATTACGAAGATTTGATTTTCGTAATTATTTGTGTAAGGTCTATGCTCATATGAATTGAATTAAGCCGGTTGCGTACGAGTTAGTCGGTTTTGTACTGACTTCATTTTCAATTTCAAATGGCACGGACAATGACTACCATGACCCGTCGTGATGTGTCACGAAACCGATTGAGGGAAGCTATTGAAGAGATAGTTTATAAACCTGATGGTGGGGTCATCGGAAACATGAGAAGGCTCGATAGTCTTTTTAGGAGACTCGAGCAGCAGGAGTTTCCATTACTGGACAATTATCGGATATGGGCCTTGGTATGCTCACTGCCCAATGATTTCATGGTAGTTGCACATCACGTATGGGGTCGCTATGAAGGGAGGATAACATATGATGAGTTGTGCTAGGAACTACTAGAGCACAAGGTTCAAGAGAAGCCTGTGGTAGAGAATCCGGTGGTAGCAGGCCTCGAGAAGAATGAAGAGAGTTCTATAAACAGTCAACTTATTGGCCAGCCTGAGACTACCCTAGTGAGGCCAAGGAAGATAGGACTAAAAATAATTACAACTGCACTAGGGTTTGTCCTAGTGGGAGTCGTAATAAACTATCTTCTCAAGTAGCTTTTGTTTCGATTAGAAATAAGAAATGTTATGTGTCAACATTCTTCCTTCTTGTCCGAAAGTATGAATAAGAGATGATAAGTTCGTTTCTTTTGAAATTACTTATGAGTTCGTAGTTATGCCCTTCGGAGCAATCAATGCTCCTGCGATGTTCATCGACCTGATGAATCGAGTATTCTCGGCCTACCTCGGCAAATTTGTAATCGTTTTCATCGACGATATTCTTATCTACTCGAGGGATCGAGAAGAGCATGCTGAACATCTGAAGATAGTACTACAGATTCTTCAGAAAGAGCAACTATATGCGAAGTTCTCCAAATGTGAGTTCTGGCTTGATCAAGTGTCATTCTTGGGTCATGTCATCTCCAAAGAAGGAATCATGGTAGACCCAATAAAGATTGAAGCTGTGAGGAACTGGAATAGGCCAAGGAATGCGAGTGAAATCAGAAGTTTTCTCGGGCTAGCGGGCTATTACAGAAAGTTTGTAGAGGACTTCTCTAGAATTGCAGCCCCTAGGACAACCCTCACCCGAAAGGACAAGCAATACAAATGGACTGAGGACTGTGAGAGGAGTTTTACGGAACTGAAGAGGAGACTGACCAGCGCTCCCATCCTGACTCTCCCTGAAGATAATGAAAGCTTCGATATGTATAGTGACGCTTCTCAACTGGGGCTCGGAGCAGTACTTATGCAAAATGGAAAGGTTATCGCTTACGCCTCTAGACTACTCAAGGAGCATGAAAGAAATTATCCTACCCATGACTTAGAACTAGAAGCCGTGGTATTCGCTCTGAAAATATGGAGGCACTACTTATACGGAGCTCGGTGCAGGATTTATACAGACCACCAGAGTTTGAAATATTTCTTCACTCAGAAAGACCTAAATATGAGGCAATGCAGATGGCTCGAGCTAGTCAAGGATTATGATTGTGAGATATTCTATCATCCCGGGAAGGCCAACAAAGTGGCAGATGCACTTAGCAGAAAGTCTTGTGCCGCTTTGATGACCTTATCAATGCTATCTCAGCCCCTGAAAAGTGAAATAATGAATTACGGAATAGAGATTATTTCTGGACAACTTTCCACCATGACTCTAGCGCCGACATTATTCGACGATATATTGGGAAAGCAAGATGGTGATTCAGACATCCAGAAGATCAAACAGGAAGTCCTGGAAGGAAGGGATAATGGATTCTGCATTTCCGACAGCGGGCTATTATACCTCCGGGACCGACTATGTATTCCGGACGATCCGGAATTACGGAAGAAGATACTCGAGGAATCCCATGGAACACCTTATACCATGCATCCTGGATCTACAAAAATGTATCAGGACTTAAGAGATAAATTTTGGTGGTCCGGCATGAAAAGGGATGTGGCTCAGTATGTCAGCACCTGTCTGACCTGCCAGAGGGTTAAGGCAGAACACCGTAAACACGGGGATTCTGCGCCGTCTGATTCTCGAGTGGAAATGGGAAGAAATTTCTATGGATTTCATCTCGGGACTACCCAGAACAACAAATGGTTATGATGCTATATGGGTAATCATAGACCGGTTGACAAAGTCTGCCCATTTCCTGGCAATTAAGATGACCTATTCGATTGAGCAGCTAGCTTAATTATATGTCAAGGAAATTATCAGATTAGATGGAGTGCCTAAGGCTATCATTTCTGATCGTGATGGCCGTTTTACCTCCCATTTCTGGGAATGGGTACAGAAGGCTCTTGGCACTAAGTTGAGATTCAGCACTGCGTTTCACCCTCAGACCGACGGTCAAACAGAAAGAGTGAACCAGGTGCTGGAAGATATGTTGCGAGCTTATGCTCTAGACTTTAAGGGGAGTTGGTGTCGATATTTGTGCTTGGTAGAATTTTCTTACAACAACAGTTACTAAGCTACTATTGGAATGGCACCATATGAAGCTCTATACGGGAGGAGATGCAGGTCTCCTATCTGTTGGTATGAGGGTGGTGAAAGGAGGGAAATGGGTCTTCAGGCCGATATTATTGACGATACCACCCGAGCTATACAGAATATCCATCAGAGAATCGAAACTGCTCAGAGCCGACAAAAGAGCTATGCGGATATGTGGCGTAGACCGTTAGAATTCGAAGTCGGGGACCTAGTATTCCTCAAAGTGGCTCCTATGAAGAGAGTAATGAGATTCGGAAGAAAGGGTAAACTAAGTCCACGCTACATGGGACCGTATCCGATATTGCAGAGGGTTGGCAAGGTAGCTTACAAGCTGGAGCTGCCTCAAGAGATGTCGGCTATACACGACGTGTTCCATGTCTCTGTGCTCAAGAAATGCATATCCAGTGCGGACCAAGTGATCGAGCCACAAACAGTACAAGTTCAAGAGGACCTGAGTGTGGAAAGTCGGCCTATCCAGATACTAGACCGAGAAGTCAAGAGGCTAAGGAACAAATAGGTACCCTTAGTAAAGGTCCTGTGGTAGAATTAACGATACGAGGAAGCTACCTGGGAACGAGAGGAGGACATGAAGCAGAAGTACCCAGAATTGTTTTAAGTTTCGAGCACAAAACTTTTACAAGGTATGAGGGATTGTAACGCCCATAAAATTTCTAGCAATTTTACGAGAATTTTGGCTTTACGATAATGGGCTTTAGGTGGGCTTTTTTTTTCGAAAATAAAAGAAAATAGCCAAAAAGAGATGCAAGGCCTAGGAATTGAACCCCAAACCTCTAGAGATAGCCAAGCCCTATAGATGCACCCACTAACCAGAAGCCCAATAGGATTAGATCATTAGAGGAAGGGGGGAAATTGTTGATAAGTGTGATGAGGGTAAATGAAGAGGCATGGAAAAGAGAAGAGAAACTTCTCTTCCTCCCTTTATAAAGAAGAGGGAAGTTTCCACTTGGCCACTTCTTCTTCTCTTCTTCTTCCTCACCGAAAACCATCTCTCCCCCTCTCCATTTTCACCCTTTGGCCGAACCTCATCCAAGCAAGAGAAGGCTAGTTCTTGGCTTCCATTAGGTCATCTACCAACTAAAAACAAGCGAAGGATGTAAGATTTCCTCACCTGCAGTATATTAGTTTTTGTAGGATATGTTACATGAAAGAAAATATGAAGTTTTGTGCCCTACATGTTTCGGCCAACCATGTTTTTGGGCTAGGGTTTCACGATAATGCTACTAAGGAAATTTTTGTAGGTTGTAAGCTTCATATAGGGATTTTTAGGTGGCAAAAATCCAAGCTTTGAGTCCTACATGTTTCGGCCAACCAAGTTTTAGGGTTAGGGTTTCATGAAAATACCCCTTATGAAGTTGTATTAGGTCGTATGCCTTCAAGTAGGAGTTTATGTAACAAAAATAAAGAAAGTGGTGCCCTACATGTTTCGGCCCACATTAGGTTTAGGGTTAGGGTTTCATGGAAATACCCTTATGAAGTTGTATTAGGTGGTATGCCTTCAAGTAGGAGTTTATGTAACAAAAAATAAAGAAAATGGTGCCCTACATGTTTCGGTCAACATTAGGTTTAGGGTTAGGGTTTCATGAAAATACCCCTTATGAAGTTGTATTAGGTTGTATGCCTTCAAGGAGGAGTTTATGTAACAAAAATAAGGAAAATGGTGCCCTACATGTTTCGGCCAACATTAGGTTTAGGGTTAGGGTTTCATGAAAATACCCCTTATGAAGTTGTATTAGGTTGTATGCCTTCAAGGAGGAGTTTATGTAACAAAAATAAGGAAAATGGTGCCCTACATGTTTCGGCCAACATTAGGTTTAGGGTTAGGGTTTCATGAAAATACCCCTTATGAAGTTATATTAGGTTGTATGCCTTCAAGGAGGAATTTATGTAACAAAAATAAGGAAATTGGCACCCTACAAGTTTCGGCCAACAATGGTGGCAGGACTAGGGTTGCATGAAAACACCCCTTAGGAAATTAGGACATGTGGTATGTTTACGTGATGAACATGATTATGATTTTTATATGCCATGAAATATGTTTATGTGATGAACATGATTATGATTTTTTATATGCCATGAAATATGTTTATGTGATGAACATGATTATGATTTTTATATGCCATGAAATATGTTTATGTGATGAACATGATTAGGACTTTTTATATGCCATGAAATATGCTTAGGTGATGAACATGTTTACGATTTTCATATGACCTGCAATATGCCTATGTGAGGTACATGTGTATGAATTTTTTTTATATGCCATGAAATGGGTTTATGTGATGAACATGATTTTTATGTGCCATGAAATATGTTTATGTGATGAACTTGATTATGATTTTCATGTGCCATGAAATATGTTTATGTGATGAACATGATTGTGATTTTTATAGGCCATGAAAGATGCTTAGGTGATGAACATGTTTATGATTTTCGTAGGTCATGAAATATGCCTATGTGATGAACAAGTTGATGATTTTTATATGCCATGAAATATGCTTATGTAATGAACATGATTATGCTTTAGGACCCCTTTAGGGTACTCTTACGCTATGAATGCATATATGTTATGACATGTCTAAGAGATGCTTCCCTTTCAAGTAGGGATTAAGAGCTCTCCTTATGATAAGATAAGACGGAGATGCTTCCCTTTCAAGTAGGGATTAAGAGCTCTCCTTATGATAAGATAAGATGGAGATGCTTCCCTTTCAAGCAGGGATCAAGAGCTCTCCTTATGATAAGATAAGACAGGGATGCTCCCCTTTTTATGTGGGGGATTAAGAGCATTCTTTATGAGATGACAAGAAAGAAAGGAATTAAGTATTTTACTTTGTAAGAGGTTAAGTACCCGACCCGTCAGGTGGTCGTTAATCAAATCCATAGGGACATAAGAAGACGTAAGAGGTCTTGCCCTGGTAAGACGTAAGAGGTCTTGCTCTAGTAGGTCTGGTGGCTCGCTACCCCAGCCTATTAGGGAACGCGCATTATGTGATACTTAACCTGGGGCCCCCCATTCAAGTTATGATTATCTTAAAGTATCTATATGTATATGTTTTGAAAAGAAAGGACTTTTATGAAATTGTGCATGCTTATGTTAAAGTTGATGAATGCTTATGAATATGTCCTTTATGCATGTTTAGAATTTATGATGTTATGAATGCTTATGGTTAAGTTTAAAAAAAAAAAAAAAACTTATGACTACGCCCTTTATGTATGCTTGGAATTTATTATGTTACAGATGCTCATGGTTAAGTTTCAAAATGCTTATGATTATGTCCTTTATGCGTGTTTAGATTCTATGAAGTTATGATGCTTATAGTTAAGTTAAGAATATTTGTGGTTATGTACTTTATGCATGTCTAAGATTTATAATGTTATGGATGCTTATGTCATGAATGCTTGTGTTTAAATTATGCCATGCTTAGATTTAATCATGCTTAGCATGCTTATGTAAATTTTGTGCCATGCTTATGTTTTATTACGTTGGTGTGTTAATGATTAGCGTTGTTATGAAATACTTATGCTATTTATGCTCGTATGCTCATGTTTCTAATTGTTTGATGAAGTTTGTGGCTTTTGTGAGTAGGCAAGAATCTTACTAAGCTATATGCTTATAGTTTATGTTGTCCATATACTGCAGATAAAGGAACCCTGAGTTAGACGAAATAGCAGGAGGGGCCAAGTGTGTGTGATAGTGGTATGGTAGAGGAAGACCCTGTTACTATCTGCTTATATTACATGCTCCATGAACCACTTAAGACTTTGCTTCCGCTTATAAGACTTGTGAATCCTTAGTACCATGTTGGATGTTACTTATTTACGTTACTTTTCAATTACTTAAGAACTCATGAACGACTCTTTACGTTATGCAAGATATGTTAACATGCTAATTATGAATATGATATGTGATGCATGTGCAAAAGAAGGGTTAAGTTATGATGACATGTTAAAGTATGTAGACTGTGAAATGATCCCTATACGTTATGATAAAAAAAAAAAGAAGGGTAGCGCCGCCCTGATAGCAGATAAGGGCGGGCGTTACAGCCCAAGTATCATTTCCTCGTCCTACGGATTCTAGTTACTGCACATGTATCGAAGAGTACCTTACTCTAAACATGTAATGCTTTAGCCAAAGACTTTAGTAACAATCCGACGAGAGGCCATGGGTATACATCTCCTCGCAAGGAGTGGTGAATCCTTTATAGGCTATTCAAACACCTTCGATCACTTCGACTTATACCCAATCATCTCGGGTCCACATCTCCTTAGAGATGTTTGCTTAAGATGTCAAAGCATAAGTCTTTATGATCAAGATGACTTGAATACCGTAAGTCAAAGGAACATCGCACTTAAGTTGCAGAAAGAACTTCATTGACATATCTATATATGCAGAGAACCATATGAAGTCTTATGGCTTGTCACTCCAATGAACTAGTTACCATAACTAGCATCCACGATTAACTCCGGACATCACAATGTCTCCAGCCAGTGAGAATCAGCTGCTTGGATACACCAAGAAGTATACCTCGTGCTAGTCTCGATAGAATCAATGGTGTCCAAATCCATCAATTCATCGACTAGGGATAATTCTGATATATTACAATTACACATGTAGAGATACTCACTAGTTGTGATCCAATCACAAATTATCTCATGCTGTGAATCGTATCGTGGACATTCAGTAAATGAGTTTAAGATCTAATCAAATACATGAAAACATGTATACTCAAATAGTGAATCTTCATTTATCATATAAATGGTTCAAACATAAGACGATTGCCTTAAGATATCTCTCATATATCACTAACAAACTCCCACTTGGCCTAATGCCAATCGCTACGGTATCCAATACCATAAGCTCTAACATGACCCTCAAACTTACTTTGAGGTAATGCCTTAGTCAAAGGATCAGCTAAGTTCCTTTCAGTGAGGATTTTCTCGATTTATATTTCCTTTCTACTGATGATCTCTCTGATAAGATGATAGCGGCGAAGCACATGTTTGATCGTTGATGAGACCTTGGCTATTTTGCCTGTGCAATTGCTCTATTGTTGTCGCAGTAGACCGGTATTGCTTCAACAATGGCTGGAATCACACTAAGTTCATAAATGAACTTCTTGATCCAAACCGCTTCCTTTGCTGCTTCCGAAGCTGCAATGTATTCTGCCTCAGTGGTAGAATCCGCTACAGTGTCTTGTTTGGAACTTTTCCAACTCACTGTGCCCCCATTCAAGGTGAACACGTATCCAGACTGAGACCTGGAATCATCCTTGTCTGTCTAGAAGCTGGCATCCGTATACCCGCGTATCACCATGTCCCCTTCTCCATATATTAGGAACACATCCTTAGTTCTTCTTAAGTACTTAAGGATCATGTTAACAGCCACCCAATGATCCATTCCTGGATCAGACTGGTATCTACTCGTGACACTCAGAGCATACGATACATCGGGCCTCGTACATAACATAACATACATGATAGATCATATTGTGGATGCATAGGGAATCTTACTCATGCAAATCCTCTCGTCTTCTGTGCGCGGACACATAGACTTCGAAAGGTGTATCCCATGCCTGATGGGTATGAAACCTTTCTTGGATTTCGACATGCTAAACCTCTTTAGCACTCGGTCTATATATGTAGACTGTGAAAGACCAAGCAACCGTTTCGATCTATCTCTATAGATCTTAATCCCAAGGATGTAGGTTGCTTCTCCCAAGTCTTTCATGGAGAATGTCTTGGATAACCAAATCTTAACTGACTGTAAGACTGAAACATCGTCTCCTATAAGTAATATGTCATCGACATACAATACTAGGAACACGACTGTACTCCCACTAACCTTCTTGTACACACAAGGTTCATCTGGATTTTGTGAGAAATCAAACCTTTTGATTGTCTCATCAAAACGGATATTCCAGCTCCTGGATGCTTGCTTCAATCCATATATGGACCGTCGCAATTTGCATACCTTGGTTTTATCAACTGATGTGAAACCCTCAGGCTGTATCATATACACGTCCTCGAGCAGGTTTCCATTAAGGAAAGCTGTTTTCACATCCATCCGCCATATCTTATAATTATAATGAGCCGCTATGGCCAGGAGCATCCGAATGGATTTAAGCATAGCTACAGGTGAATAGGTTTCGTCATAATCAACACATTATTTTTGACGATATTCTTTCGCCACTAATCTAGCCTTATAAGTAATCACATTACCATCTATGTCAGTTTTCTTCTTGAAAACCCACTTGCACCATATAGGCTTTATGCCTTCAGGTGGGTCAACCAAGTTCCAAACTTGGTTTTCATACATGGAATCCATTTCCGACTTTATGACATCAAGTCACTTATCCCTTTTTGAACTTGTCAGCACTTCTTCATAACTGGTAGGCTCCACATCATCAATGAGTAACACGTCGTTCGATTCACTTATGAGAAATCCATATCTCTCAGGAATGTTGTGTGTCCTACCAGATCTATGAAGATGTGGTGTTACAATAGGTCCAACCGATTGCTCATCACTATGAGTTATCGGTTGTTGTGCTTCACCAGGTATCTCATCAATGTCTATTTGAGTTTCTCGAGCCTCCTCAAGCTCGACGACACTCCCACTGTTTTCTTACAAGAGAAACTCTTTCTCTAGAAACACAGCATGCCTTGAAACAAACACTTTTTGTTCCACAGGATGATAGAATTGGTAACCCCTTGTTTCCTTAGGGTATCCAATAAATAGACATTTATCAGACTTAGCATCAAATTTGTCTGATACAGTCCACTTCACATAAGCAGGACAACCCCATATCTTCAAGTAAGATACATGAGATTTCTTACTATTCCATATCTCATATGGAGTAGTAGAGACTACCTTGGTTGACATTCTGTTTAACAAGTAAACAACTGTCTGAAGTGCATATCCCCAAAAGGACTTGGGAAGATTCGCATGATTCATCATTGACCTGACCATGTCCAACAAGGTCCGGTTACGCCTCTCAGATACACCATTATGCTATGGTGTATATGGCGGAGTCCATTGAGATAATATACCATTGTCTCTTAGATAATCAAGAAACTCTTGACTTAAGTATTCACCACCTCGATCCGATCGAAGTATTTTAATACTCTTGTCATGTTGTTTCTCTACTTCATTTCTGAATTCTTTGAACCTTTCAAAGGCTTCAGACTTGTGTTTCATCAAGAACACATACCCAAACCGTGAGTGATCATCGGTGAAGGTAATGAAGTAGCTATAGTCTCCTAAAGCTTGAGTTGACATAGGTCCACATACATCAGTATGTATTAGACCTAGTAACTCTCCCACTCGTTCACCTTTTCTTGTAAAAGGTAACTTAGTCATCTTGCCTTTTAAGCATGATTCACATGTATCGTATGAATCCAATTCAAACGATTCCAGAATTCCACATCGGTGTAATTCGGACATGCGTTTCTTGCTTACATGGCCAAGATGACAATGCCACATGTAGGGGTCTAATTGATTATCTTTTCGAGCATGCTTGTTGCTCGCTTCGATATTGAAAATGTCACTGGATACGTCCAACGTATAAATGCCATTGCTCAAAGTTCCAGTTCCATAAAGTACGCCATTCAAAGTTATATAACAACAATTGTTACTAAACGTCAAATGGTAACCATTTCTATTTAAGCAGGAAATAGAAACAATGTTCTTTATTAGAGAAGGAACACAATAGCAATTGTCTAGTTCTAAGACTAGTCCACTAGGGAGCTTCAGCAAATAAGTTCCGATGGCGACCGCAGCAACCTTTGCTCCATTGCCAACTCGCAAATTTGACTCCCCTCTGACGAGTCTTCTTATATTCCTTAGCCCCTGTATGTCATTAAATATATGTGAGTCACACCCAGTATCCAATACCAAAGTGTCTAAGGAAATATAATGACAATCAATAACGAAGATACCTGAAGAGGATGGGGCATCGGATGCCTTCTTCTTCTTCATGGACTCAAGATAAATCTTGCAGTTTCTTCGCCAGTGGCCTTCCTTGCCACAATGATAGCAAGTGCCCTTTTGTGCTGGTTCTGCCTTCTTTGCGTTCTTGTTCTTCCCTTTCTTCTATTCCTTTGCCTTCCTCTTAGAACCTTTCTTTGAGGAATCAACTAACAGA
The DNA here is from genome assembly GCA_025175895.1 of Wurfbainia villosa. Classification (NCBI taxonomy): domain Eukaryota; kingdom Viridiplantae; phylum Streptophyta; class Magnoliopsida; order Zingiberales; family Zingiberaceae; genus Wurfbainia; species Wurfbainia villosa. The sequence goes on along the minus strand of CM045992.1, from coordinate 25,467,538 downwards.
ACCGCCTTCTCCTCATGCTTCACAGAAGGCTCCACAGTCTTCAGCATATTGAGGAGCTCAGGAATAGTGGATTCTAATTTGTTCATCCGATAGTTCATCACAAATTGTGAGAAACTCTTGGGTAAACAATGCAGAATTAAGTCAATACTTAATTCATGATCCATCACAAACCCGAGGTGGCTAGTCGCTCGATGTACCCAATCATCTTTAGCACAAACTGCACTACAGATGAACCTTCTTGCATCTTCGTGGTGAAGAGGAGCCTGGAGACTTCGAACCTTTCGGATCTCGCTTGATCATTAAACAACTCATGAAGATGGAAGACCATAGTATTAGCATCCATATGCTCATGCTACTTTTGCAGCTCAGGTACCATCGCAGCTAGCATGATGCAACTCGTCAGTTCAGAATCTGCCACATGCTTCTGATAGACCAACATTTGGTCTGGAGTTGCATTGTCCTTAGGACGGTTGGGAAGAGGCTCTTCAAGGACATATGATAGCTTTTCCGCCTTAAGAATAATTCTCAGGTTTCTAAGCCAGTCCAGGAAGTTAGGCCCAGTCAATTTGTTTGAATCGAAAATAGTGCACAAATTCAAAGACATCATGATCAATCGATTAACCTAGAAATACAAAACGAACATATATGAGAAAATGATTTTAAAAATGCATCAATATACATTTATAAATCCCATTCATTTTTTGAATTTCAAAAAACCCAAAAAAATCACTTCGGGAGATCGTAGGTCCATCTCCGAATGGGCTGATATCCAACATAGATATGAACAACCTTGGAGAGAGTCCAACAAGCCATTCATAACTACGATGGTAGGTATCAAATATACCGATTGCATATCACATATATGCAACTATCACAATGTGCTATCAACTTATTGAATGTTCACACATAGATCGGGTTGTTAACACATTAACAAGTATGCATCATATGCATAACACCCAACTTCACCTCCCTTAACATCGACCTTGGAGAGAGTCCAACAAGCTGCTGCTCCAGGTTAAAGCCAACCCATTAATCGAGAAATAGTTTTAATATGGTTAGAGCGCATTCAACCAATTAGCCCGGCTTGGAGAGAGTCCAACAACCAAAGCTAATGATTGACCTCTGACTCTTACCATATTAGTATTAAACTATTCCATGGTTTGAACATGTTCGGGTTCGAGCCGGGCTTGGAGAGAGTCCAACAACCCAAACAAGAAACGGAACTCTGGTTCTAACCATATTAATGGAAGGTGTAGGCTTTAATATTGAGTAAGGGTTTTTATGTCACATCCTCTTTGCATGCAAATAACTATTATCTACATGACATGACATACATGACATACATCTACATGTCACGACACGCATGACAAAATGATATGCATCTAATACAATTACATGACATACAATTATGTCATGTACAAAATTTCCTTATATGTCATAACTATTTATGGAAATAAAATATGTTTAAGATTTGATTCTCCAAATCAAATCATGATTAAATTAGGAAACAAATTTCCAAATCTAATCACATATTTTATTTGTGGAAATAGTTGATTAAGGAAAGTCAATTTAGGAAACCAATTTCCTAATTCATCAAAACTACTTATGGAAATAAAATATCTTTAAGATTTGATTTCCCAAATCAAATCAAGATTAAATTAGGAAACAAATTTCCAAATCTAATCAAATATTTTATTTATGGAAAATATCAAATTCCATAAATACTTCCAACTTTCCAAAAGTAGAAGATTTCCATAAATACTTCTAGACTTTCCAAAATTAAAAATTTCCATAAATACTTCTAACTTTCCAAAAGTAGAAAATTTCTAGAAATACCATTATGACTATCGCAAAATAATTTTACGATTATATCGAAACACAACCTGGGCTCTGATACCACTGTTGGGTTTCCGGCACCGCGGTGAGTGTGTGTTCGAACATGTTTCGAAACATGTGCACAGCGGAAGGAATAAAATAATAAATCTAATTTATTACAACACACGCATCACACGCATGCATAGTACAACATGTGTAGACATAACCATAAATTCAAAATTTTGCAATAAAAGGAAACTTAAACTACGTATACCTGACGTATCTCGTGTAGCGGAAAAGGCATCAACCGGAACGATTCTCGCTAGAATCGTCTCTATCCGTATCCACACCGAGTATCTTCGAGATGACTTCACAAATTCAAGAGCCTCGTCTTCGTACGGGTTACTAGCCTCGTGTTGAAGACGATGTGATCGAGAGAAGATCACTATCCGAATCAAAATTCGGATCCAAAGCGAGTCCTCAAAAACTCGCTTCTCCGGAGAGGTATTCGTCAACCGTTTGACGAATCCTTCATCCTCCACCTATGAGGATTACCGGAGATTGAATCCCCGGCAAGGCTACCGCTGTCGGAGCTCCAAACGTCGTCCAAACGATGCTCCGACGAGAAGGAAACAAGCTGTCCAGAAAACTGGACAGCTTTGGTGGAGGAATAGGGCCGGCCAAAAAGGGAAGGTTGAAGCTCACCTTATTGCCGAACCCAAAGGAGATCACCGGAGCTTCTCCGGCAGCAGCTCGACGCCGGCAAGAGGGAAGGACAACTCCTTCTGGACGCCGGCAAGGGAGCTAGGTGGTGGGCGGCGGCACTAGGGTTGGCGCCGACTTCACCAAGGAGAGGAGGGGGGGCGGGGGCGGCAACAATTAGGGTTGCTTGGTTTTGGATTAGAGTTTAACAAAAAACATAGAGAACAAATTCTCTTATTGGTTATCGGATCATAACCAAAGGCCCGTTAACTCACTCCATTAATTTAAGTTAAAATAAACCAAACCATGATGGTTTATTTTAAGTTAAAACGAACCGAACCAACTTTGGTTCATTCGTTTAAAAACAAACCAAACCCTTTGGTTTATTCTCCTCCATTGGATTAGAACCAAACCAATTTGGTTCATCCATCATGTCTTCATAAGACACGGCCCATCGACGCTTCCATTGCGACTGAAACGATTTTATGCTCGCTCCATGTTTGGTCCAACCAAACCTAGTTTCTCTCGGTTTGAGAATCTCATTCTCAAGCTCGTTTTAAATTTTTCGGATTATGCTCGTTGTACGTGTGACCAAATAGGTTCTCGATTTATGTTGGCCGTCTATAATTAACCATTAATTATAGAACGATCATGAGTGACACCTAGTAGTACATCATGATCCCCAATTAACCGAAAAGATCAACGGTTGATCCAGAACTACTTCTGAAACCCTTCAGTAGCTCGAATGAATCGTGCCCCATTCCCTTCACTCATCTTATACCCACTTGGTTCAGGACATGGTCTATAGTGTCAGTCCCCACTAGGCTGACTACGTCACACCTAGCCCAAGTATCATTTCCTCGTCCTACGAATTCTAGTTACTACACATGTATCGAAGAGTACCTTACTCTAAACATGTAATGCTTTGGCCAAAGACTTTAGTAACAATCCAACGAGAGGCCATGGGTATACATCTCCTTGCAAGGAGTGGTGAATCCTTTATAGGCTATTCAAACACCTTCGATCACTTCGACTTATACCCAATCATCCCGGGTCCACATCTCCTTAGAGATGTTTGCTTAAGATGTCAAAGCATAAGTCTTTATGATCAAGATGACTTGAATACCGCAAGTCAAAGGAACATCGCACTTAAGTTGCAGTAAGAACTTCATTGACATATCTATATATGCAGAGAACCATATGAAGTCTTACGGCTGGTCACTCCAATGAACTAGTTACCATAACTAGCATCCACGATTAACTCCGGACATCACAATGTCTCTAGCCAGTGAGATTCAGCTGCTTGGATACACCAAGGAGTATACCTCGTGCTAGTCTCGACAGAATCAATGGTGTCCAAATCCATCAATTCATCGACTAGGGGTAATTCCGATACATCATAATTACACATATAGAGATACTCACTAGTTGTGATCCAATCACAAATTCTCTCATGATGTGAATCGTATCGTGGACATTCAGTAAATGAGTTTAAGATCTAATCAAATACATGAAAACATGTATACTCAAATAGTGAATCTTCATTTATCATATAAATAGTTCAAACATAAGGCGATTGCCTTAGGACATCTCTCATATATCACTAACAAGCCTAAGGGCTAGATAGTTCTATTCCCCCATGGGGAACTATAACACCTCTATATGGTATATGGAAAATGTTCTCACAACTCTCCTATAACAGCCTAAGGGCTAGATATGCTATTTTCCCCCATGGGGAACTATAACGCCTCTATATGTCATATGTAAATGTTCTCACGGCTCTCCTATAAAAGCCTAAAAGCTAGATAGCTATTTTCCCCCATGGAGAACTATAACGTCACCTATAATGGACAAGTAACATGCTTACAAGGTTCAATGCCTCCAGTATTCTAAGACATAAATGCCTCCTATAGTATTCTAAGGCATAAATGCCTCGTACAGTATTCTAAGGCATAAATGACTCCTACAGTATTTTAAAGCATAAACGCCTCCTACAGTATTCTAAGGCATAAACGCCTCATACAATATCTGAAGGCATAAATGCCTCCTATAATATTCTAAGGCATAAACGCCTCCTACAACATTCTAAGGCATAAACACCTCATGCAACATTTTAGGCATAAACATTTCATACAATGTTAAGGATCGGTGACTCATACAGTGTTTAGGATGTAATACACAAGGAATGATGTTTAGTATAACAATATGGTAGAATAGGGTGCTGGAAATTAATATGATGGGGTCACGGTTTGTAGAGCAGTTAGAAGGATTTCTAGGGTAGTATGTATGTTTGCAGAGCAGTTAGAAGGGTTGTGGGGCAGTATGAGTGTTTGCAGAGCAGTTAGAAGGGTTGCAGAGTAGTATGTTTGTTTGTAGAGCAGTTAGAAGGGTTGCGGGGTAGTATGGGTGTTTGTAGAGCAGTTAGAAGGGTGGTGGGGCAGTGTGTGTGTTTCCAGAGCAGTATGTACATTTGCTGAGCAGTAAAGTCATTTCCAGATCAGTCTAAGGAATGCTAGAATAGTCTATGTAAAACTTCATTCGACTTCGCTCTTCAGTTTTACTAAAGAGGGGGAACTTATGATGGGTGTGAGAGCTCCTTTTTAGCTAAGGCAGGATAGTTTTTTTTGGAAGGTACTTGTAAAACTTCACTTGACTTCGCTCTTCAGTTTTACTAAAGAGGGGGAACTTATGATGGGGTCGAGGTTTTTTAGGACAAGCACAAAGATTCTCAAGCAATCAGTATAATTTCTTCTGGAAGTTTCGTATCTTTCCAGAGTAGTATGTTGAGTTCCAAGGTAGTTTGGTAGCTGCCCAGAGCTGTATGTTGAGTTCTAGGGTGATGTAGCATATTTCTAGGGCAGTATGTTAAGTTCCAGGGTAGTTTGATAATGTTCCAGAGCAGTATGTTGAGTTCCAGGGTAGTTTGGCAATGTTCAGAGTCGTATGTTAAGTTTCAGGGCAGTGTAGCATCTTTCTAGAGCAGTTGGTGAAGTTCCAGGGTAGTTTAGCTTCTTTGCAGAATAGTATGTCTATTTCCAGGGTGGTTGGACACTGGTTCAGAGCGGTATGTTTATTTTAGGGAGGGTTCACATGTTTCTAGAGTAGTATGTTTATTTTCAGGGCAGTTCGGCATTGTTCCAGGGTAGTTTGCTTAATTCCAGGGCAGTTTGACATGATTCCAGGGTAGTATGGTAAAATCCAAGGTGGTATAAGGAGTTCCAGGGTTGTATAAGTAGTTACAGGACGGTATAAGCAGTTCCAGGGTGGTATAAGTAGTTCCAGGGTGGTATAAGGAGTTCTAGGGCGGTATAAGAAGTTCCAAGGTGGTATAAGGAGTTCCAAGGCGGTATAAGTAGTTCCAAGGCGGTATAAGCAGTTCCAGGGTGGTATAAGCAATTCCAGGGAGGTATAAGCAACTCCAGGGCTGTTTATGTAATTCCAGAGCAGTCTATATAATTCCAGGGCTGTTTATGAAATTCCCGATTGAGATGTGTGTTTCTTGACTGATCTCAGTACATACCTTGTACTCAGACTTTCTCAATCACCCGATTACCAGTTTCTTCCTCATTATGTATAACAATTATTTCTTAATATCTCAAGAGGCATTATAGTCAATTAAGCTAGAGAGAAATGCAGTGGCCACTCCTATATAAAGGGGTGGAAATGAGGAAGCGGGAAGAGGGCGTTCCTGCATCTGGTATGCAGAGATGACTCTTCTTCCTTCTTAAGTTTCTTCCTTCATTCTCTTTTACTGCATCTTCTTCTTTCTTCGATGGATACTGACTTAAGCATCGGAGGGGTCGCATCGGGAAGCCGGCCCATCCCTAATCGCTCACTTCTATTGCAGATCAAGAGTCTTGAAAGCAACTTCGTAAAGCTTACAAATCTCGCCTCTTCTCAGTGAAGGAGGAGGAGGAATCCGAGCATGCCGGAAAAGGAACACCATCAGGGTCAAAAGACCGAAGTAAGCTTAGTCAGAGGGTGAAAGCCACTTGGGAAGGGTCAAAGACCGGAGTAGGCCGACTCGAGGGCAGAGGCAACTAGGGAAGGGTCAAAAACTGGAATAGGCCGAGTCGGGTGAGAAGGTGACTCGGGAAGGATCAAAGATCAGAGTAGGTCGAGTCGGATGCAAAGGTGACTCGAGAAGGGTCAAAGGCTAGAGTAGGACTAGTTGGGGTGTGGAAAACACTTGAGAAGCGAGGACCACTCAATATATTCCTTTCTTGTGTAGAGTATGTTCGGTCCCTTAATGACCTTGTCTCATGGTGGCTCTCATCCACTCATGGTCTGCGACATAGAGATTCCTAGCAAAGGTTGTTCCCTAAGAGCTTAATAGGCGATGTTTGTAGGATCGAAATACTCCGAGAGAGGGAGGTGAATTTCGGAGATTACAAATTTTCTTTAGAAATTAAAACTTATTTTGTATTTTGAAACAAGAGTATGCAGTAGAATAAATAAAATAGAGAGACAAGCTTTTTTACTTGGTTCACAACCCTAACCGGGTTGCTACTCCAAGGCCCGTAGCTCTTCTGAGACCTACCTCGATGGGTAATCACTATAAGACCCTCCAACTCAAGAACTCTCAACTTCGGAGGGGTTCACTTTTTACAATGAATAAGAGATAGGTAACACTCTACCTTCTTTTTGAAATTAAGTACACAAAAGCGAAATAAAGACAAGTAAGTAAAACTAAGGTATACCGACACTTTTTAGGGCTATCAAATTAGGCACGGAGTGTCAAAATTGCATTGATGCGAAGGGATGAAGCTCTTGCGGATGACAAACAATAGTAGCAGCACTTGGACGTAGTAGATCAGTTGTATTCCGAGTTGATCGTGTATTTCTTTTATAGACCTTTTCTAGTTGATTGGAATGCCATCCAATCGACTCCACAATCAGTCCGTAGATATGGTACTTCAGGTCTTCCAGTTGATTGGACACTCCTAGTTGACTCCAGGTCACCTGGCTCCGCATCGGAAAGTTTGTCATTCCAATCGACTGGACCTCCCTAGTCGACTGAAACTCTTTCCATCTGTGCTGCTAGATCTTCGATCGATCAACAGCTAATTGTGCCAACTGGGTATCCAGTTGACTGACCCATACCCAGTTAATTGGACTTCAGTTGAATGGAATCCATTCAGTCGACTAATCCCTGTAAAACGGGATTAGCACAAGTAAATAGTATAAAATATGATAGCAATAGTAATACTGCTCAATCTCGACTTCTAAGTCCCACACGGACTTTCCATCAAATCGATGCCTAGCTTTATCCCCCTATAGAGGACTCGGCCTTACCTCTCCACTCAAGGCTTACATGTCGGCTGCCCTGCAGAACTTACCATTCTTGACATCCGATTTGACCCACCAAGGCTTCCACCAGCTGTCTGGTCTACCTAACCAAGTTTGACTTTTTACCGATTGTCTGGTCTCCTGACCCAATTGATCTTCATGCCAAATGTCCGGTCCACTCGACCCATCTGAACTTCATGCCTAGTGTCTGGTCCTCCTGATTTGTCAAAACATCTACCTAGTATCCGGTCAACTCGACCTACTAGGACTTTCCTATTAAGCCTACACACTTAACACTCATATCAGAACACAAGTAAATCCTAACTTTACCTTTGGTTCATACATCAAAACTAAGGATTGATGCTCTCTGCACCAATAATCTCTCATTTTTTGATGTATGACAATATATAAGTTAAAGTTAGGAGAATCAATTTTCAATATTCAAATTTGACATATATTAGAAATGCATTGAGCTAAAAATGTATATGCATGAGAATCTCATATGCATGGAAAACTTTCTTTAAATTTTTCTAATTTTAAATATCCTCTTTCTAATTTTAAATCTCCTCTCTCCCCCTTTGGTATACATCAAAATCATTATAAAGCACAAAATTCCACAATTTAAGGATGATAATTAAAGTTTACTAAAGCTCATTATCAAAATTTTGAAAATAATTTATCTATGCTCCCTATAAATCCATGCATAAGTGGGATCTCCCCCTTTTATCAAGATTTTCAAAAGTATTTAACCTTTACAAAAGATTAAATTTCTAAATGTTTCAAAACTCTTAATATCTCAATTATCAAAACTCTCCCTTAAAAATATTTTTGAAAATTTTAAAATTCTAAATATCTTAATTTTCAATACTTTTGAAACTCCCCCTTAATATTTTTCAATTTTTCAAAATTCACACTATCTTAATTTTCAAAATCTTTGAAACTTCCCCTTAAAAATATTTTTCAATTTTTCAAAACCTTTGAAACTTCCCCCTTAAAAATATTTTTAAAATTTTCAAAATCTTTAAAACTTGCCCCTTAAGAATATTTTTCAATTTTTCAAAATCTTTGAAACCTCCCCCTTAATAAAAATATTTTGAAATTTTCAAAATTCTAAATCTATAAAATTTTACACGACTCCCCATCAATAAAAGCTAAAAAGTTTTAAATGAAACTTAAAGTTTTCAAAAATTTCAACATTTGTTCTATCATTAAGTTAAGATGATGCAAATGAGATAGAAAAATGTCCAAGCATGAATTCCTAAATATTATTTTTATACTTAAAAAAACATATCTAAAAATTATCCTTAAAGCAAATTTCTAACTCTTTACTAGCTCAAGTGATATAGAATTATCATTAAGCTTTGAATTAGAGTTAGTCACCGTAGTGATTGATTTGCTTTTTTAATTCCGTGTTGGTTCATGTCAATGCACTGAATCTACATCTGGAACTGGGGTAAGTCCTAACATCTCATGCCTATCTTCGTGGCTCAATACACAAATAGGTAATCCTAGGTGTTTGTGAGATGTAAAGGCTTACTTAAGTTTATAGGATCAAGAAATCTAAATTGACCTAGGCTAGATTGATTTTTAATTTTCTTTTAAGAAAATAATATTACTTAACAAAATAGATTTTTAGTAATAAATGCATCCTAGTCTACTAAGCATAATCCAAGTCATCGCCAAGATTTAAAAGTTACCAAATCCATTACATAAGTTCAAATTTTAACAACTAATGTATCTAAAATAGTCCTAATCAGAAGAAGGAGGTGGAGGAGGTGGATGACCCATGCTCTAAGATCTAAAAAACTCTATCATCTCTCGATGATCCTCTTCTACGCTTGGAACATCTATATCATCTTAAGATGACGAGCCTGATGTTACTGTCCTGACGCTGTATCGCATCCTCCAATCTAGATAATCTCTTTGCTACAGTAGGAGGTGCTAGAATCCCGAGAAAAGGTGATAGACTATCAAATCCTAGTGCGTCCTGATGCTTGGACTCGGAGTGGTGCTTTGGGTCAACCTCAGGCTCAGGCTGATGCTGGGGCTGAGGACCATCTCTCTTCCATGCTAGGATATTATTTTCATCTAAACCTATTTTAGCTAAGCCAAACTGTCTAGAATCTATCATGTCATACTCAGAAAGTTATTTGATATTACCTGTGATAACATCAAATCCCAATGTGGCTAGTAAAGATGTGATGACATGGTAATAAGGTAGATGTGCCTTTCTATTAGTAACTGTCCTAGAATGATGGATGATGAAATGAAACATCTGTAAACTAATGTCTAAATCTAATTTATGACTAAGCACATAGAGTAAAAATGAATGATAGGGGTGCATCATAGCGATGTCCCTAGTAGTGAGTGGCAAAATGCAGTTCACTATGACTTGGTACAGGGCATAGTCCTGTAGTCTGAGTTTAGTAGAATTGAAGATACTCATAGATGGAGTCCTCTCATCACCAAATAGATGTAAGGGTATCCTATCTAATGTGATGTGCGAGTAGGGGTCACCGTACGATAACTCTATAGATGAAAAATATGCAACTAGACATGATGAATGCATGAATCCTAGATGCTCTCTCAACATAGAGGGGGTAAAAATAAAATCCTTACCCTGCACTCTAGTGGAGTATGCAAGATCATCAATTCTAGTAAAATTATTAAAAAACTCTGCACATAAATCTATGTTAATAAAGTTTTTACAATAAACTATTTTTTCTAACCCGTAATATGCTATGACTTCCATACTAGGTATGAATGATCTATTAAAAAATATTCTACTAATATATCTAGTAGGCATGAGAGTATAAAGAGTGTTTTCAAACCTAATCCTATGCCCCTCAATAGGGAACATAATGTCCAAACATGGAGCAGTAGATGACTCATCCCCAACGACTCTTCTTTTATCCCAAATTAAATTATAATTATTTAATATCTATTGAAAAAATAATTGAAATTAGAGTTTAGAATTTTTACCTTGGCATTATAGATGATGTTATGAAAGAGATATGATGACCTAGATGCTTCAAAGGTTTGAAAAGGAGATTTTCATGGATGGTTGGAGTGGTTGTGAGTCGACTTGGCACTGCCTTAGTGCTGGTCTTATAGACATAATCCAATCGACTGAAAATAGTTCAGTCAACTGCATTCGAGTCGACTGGATTTGGTTCAGCCGATTGTCATAAAATTACCATTTACTGTGACCGCCTAACTCTTATCTACCATTGCATTCCAATCAACCGAAATAGTTTCAGTCGACTGAAGTCACTTTTTATGTTTCCAAGGTTTGGAGGCAACTGAAGTTGTTTCAGTCGATTCTTGTTGAGTCGACTGGAAATATTCCAGTCGAATGGATCGATCTTGGTTAATTTTTATTGTTAATTCGATTTAATTGATTTGATTATGTTAATTACATTTGATTGATTGATTAAGTTCATTAAGATCGTTAAGTTCAATTAGGTTATAACTTGAATTGTGTAAATTTGTTAAGTTTAGTTAAGTTGAGTAAATTTAAGTTTAGTTAAGTAAATTAGTTGAGTAAATTTAAGTTTAGTTAAGTTGAGTAAATTAGTTGAGTAAATTTAAGTTAAGTAAATTTGTTAAGTTTAGTTAAGTTGAGTAAATTAGTTGAGTAAATTTGTTAAGTTTAGTTAAGTTGAGTAGATTAGTTGAGTAAATTTGTTAAGTTTAATTAAGTTGAATAAATTAGTTGAGTAAATTTGTTAAGTTTGGTTAAGTTGAGTAAATTTAAGTCGAGTAAATTTGTTAAGTTTAGTTAAGTTGAGTAGATTAGTTGAGTAAATTTAAGTTGAGTAAATTTGTTAAGTTTAGTTAAGTTGAGTAGATTAGTTGAATAAATTTGTTAAGTTTAATTAAGTTGAGTAAATTTGTTAAGTTTAATTGAGGGAAGGTTATTTAAACTATTTAATCTTGATTAAGTTCTAATTCATCTCACCCAAGCTAGGTTTTCAATACACATTAATCCTATGAGTTTTTGTGAGATGAAGATTCCTTTTTATCTTTATTAAATTCAATGAGCAATTTCAAAGTTTTTAAACTTGTGTTAGATTCAAGCTTAGCTTGAGTTAATCAAGTAGGTTTTCCAGCATTGACTTCTAGGTCGTGACGAGGCATACAACCTTCTTGGATATCGGATGAACCACTTCCTAGACAAAGTCAATGAAGGAATCAAATACTTGACTCACTTTAGACTAAGCCTTGGTCTAACTAGTTAAAGACTTAGTGAGTTAACTTCGGTCAATTCCACTCGACTTAGAGCACCAGGTCATGGCGAGACATATGACCTTCTTGGATATCGGATGGACCACTTCCTAGACATGCACTTCAAAGAGCTTCTCTAACTTACTATCAGTTCACTTCGTCTTAGTACTAGGTTGTTCAAGTTTAAACTATTTTGTTTCCTATCTAGTCCATTCTAAATTAAGCAAGTAAAGTAAACTAAGACATGCAAGATTTTAACTAAATAGGGAAACAAGCAAAGTGTTAGCTCCCCCTAAGTGATAACTTAGTTGAGTTTTGTTCACTAAGTGAACTTGACTCTTGGGAAGCCAAAATTGATTTGGTTCAACTTGGTTGACTAAGTTAGACTTAGGAACCCATGCTTGGACTCGTTTCTTAGCGTTTCAGCTAAGTAGTGACATGTATGATTTGTATATGGATTTAGCTTTGTGTTCGAGTCCGAACTTGTTGTACACAGCTCGCTGAGACCCAAGTATCATGTTGAGATACTTGGAGGCCGAAGTGAACCTTTCCAATGATCTGGTGAGATCTTCTACTTGCCTTTTTAGGACCAAGTTCTCTTCCTCAAGCTTTGCAACTTGAGTTGAGTCTCTATTCTTAATTTGGCAAGTCGAAGTCTTCGAGTTTACTTGCTCCTTAAGTACTTGGACTTCCTTAAGAAGCGAGTTGACTCGATTCTCAGACTTAACTAATTTCCTTCCTAGGCATGCAATTATATTGTAAAGTCTATCTTCTAAAGGAGAAGTTACCTCATATAGACCTTCAAAAACGGATGTGGATTCGTGTCTTCTTTCGAACTCGTACTCGTACTTGGAACTTGACTCGGCTTTGGAGCTTGATTCGGCCATGAATTCCACGAAGCTTCTCTTTGTCTCTTTTGCGTCCGACTCTTCCGAGGACGATTCATCCTAGGTTGCCTTAAGTGCTTTCTTCTTCTTTTCCTTTTTGGATTTTTTCTTCCTTTTTTAGATTTGCACATTCTAACTTGTAGTGTCCTTTTCCGTTGCACTCGTAGCAAGTTACTTCCTATCTGGGTCTCAGCTTGTTGTCGACGACCTTCTTAGCATCCTTCTTAAAAAACCTCTTTCTCTGGTTGAATATTTTTCAGACCATATTTACAATTTCCTCTTCTCCGTTTAGGTCTGATTCCGACTCATCTTCGGACTCACTTTTCGTTTTTCTTTCCTTTTTAGTCGAAACTGCCACTAAAGTAATACCATTCTCGGTTTGACCCAAGTTAGCTTGTTCGTGTAGTTTGAGTTCACAAAATAATTCATCTAGTCTAATTATGGAAAGATACCTGGAGACCTTATAAGCATCGAAGATGGATGTCCATAAGGCATTCCTTGGGAATGCCTTAAGTGTATACTCAATTATGTCCCTATTTTCTATTTGATGTCCGATTAAATGTAATCCATTTAATATATCTTTTATTTTCATGTGGAGTGATGCACACGAACATGTCCTCAAATCTCACGACGGGAATCGTCGAGGACTCAAAGCGCGTGCTTGCGCTCAATGCCCGCAAGTGCATGGATGTCGTCAAGTAATAAAAAGATTATCGATCCCACAGGGACTGAGATTCGAGTATTGATTGTTCAGTGGACGTTATTGTTCGGAGTCTAATGTTAAGGGTTGTGCTTATGAGGTTTGTCGGCGGTCCTAACTCTAGTATGGTATCACACAGAGGAAGAGAAGGGTTGCTACGAGACTTCTAAGGGAATTCTAGGATTTTGGTTTCATTTTTGTGTCGCAGAATACGCTATCAATTGGGTATTATCTAGACGTCTAACTATGGTCTTTTGGAAGGGGCATCATACACTTCCCCGATGAGCCTTTGCATCTGTCGGGAACTACCTCTGCCATACCAGGTCGACCCCTGGCTTTAGGATGAGATAGACTGTATGAGGATGTCGGATCAATCCCTGTAATGAGTCGGAACATGTCCCATTTCCGACTCTATCACACCCTTCTATCCACGATTACTAGAGATGTGTGCCCCTCTATTTCTCTCTCGAAGTGCACCACGATTTGAATTCTCCCACACATCCCCGCCGTGTAGGCTCAAAATGATTTTTGTGTTTACCTAGCAAGTTCTTTCTAGTCCTAATTCATGCTAAAAAATGCTAAATGCTAGAAATCAAAGTTCAAATTACCAAAACAAATGAAATTAAGTCAAAAACAAGCAAAAACTAAACTTGGGTTGCCTCCCAAGAAGCTCTTTGTTTAAGGTCTTTTAGCTCGACCATAGTTCATTATCTCAACTTGGCTCTGGAGGTTATGTAAACCTCCATTCATCCATCTCGAATTCTTTATCTTCAGATGAAGCAGTCATTACCTTGCATGAGGTATACCCGTCTGCAAAGGGATGCCTACACTCTGATTGGTTAAATATGATGATCTTGTCGCCTACTTCCAAGGAGATCTTGTGCGCCTTCACATCGATGCTTGCTCCCGCAGTTGCCAGAAAGGGTCTTCTAAAAATGATGGGATTCTGGGGGTTTGTTCCTATGTCTAGTACAATAAAATCTATGGGTATGACAAAATTCTCAACCACCACAGGTACATATGCTAGCATGTCAATGGGTTCCTTGACTGAGTCATCCACCATGCGAATACCAAGGCCAGCTGGTTAGATGCCACTCAGTCCCATCTTCAGATAGAGTGCGTAAAGCATCATGCTAACCGATGACCCTAGATCGCACAATGCTTCATTCACACTCTCATCATAAATCTAGCTTGGGTGAGATTTTATCTTCAATTTTAGCTTGATTTGGTAACGTTGATATCATGGCTGCACACCCCTTGGTGAATCTGTTTTTCTGACCTACTCTCTCGCCGCATATTCCCTCTTCCTTGACCTGACTTGGCTCGGGTAATGACGAAGAGCTATCCTAGTTTGTGATACGGTTTGGGATATTGGCTCACCTGAGTTTCCAACATCTTCGTGTGACTTGCAGAGTCATCAACAGTAGCCTTCAAATCCCTAAGTGACTCTTCTGATTTCTGATGTTGGCATCGAAATTCTACATTGGCCTTAGTTTGGGTAGAAATGATGTCTTTCATCATTAGTTCTAGTCTAGACTTTTATAGTTGTTGCTGCCCATTGCCCTGTTGCTACCCATATCCTCTTGATGGTTGGAAATTCCCTGAGTTATTCCGATAGAAAAAATTTGAGTGGTTCCTCCATCCAAGATTGTAAGTGCTGGAGTATGGGTTGTTGGGCCTTTGATTGTGGTCCCCAACTGCATCAACATGCTCGATCTGCTCTTCTAAGCTGCCCTGCCCTCTATAATAGTTCTCTTGATATGTTGATGCTCCCTCTCCAAAAGTATTGGCCGCACATGCAGAATTAGGGTTGAGAGAGTCGAACCATCTGCTAAGTACATTCATCCTTGTTGCTAGGTGATCAATCGAGTTGATAGCGTATCTACCTGCTGCAGGAGCTAGGTGACTACTCTCGGAAGCCCATTGATGGTGGTTCTAGGCCACCTCTTCAATCAGCTCCTCCTCTTCCTCGATAGTCTTGTTCATTAGTACTCCTCCTACAATAGAATTGAGGGATACCTTTGTGGCATACGTGATCCCATTATAGAAGATGTGGATCACCAGCCACCTTTCTAGTCCATGATGGGGGCATTGGTAGAGTAGCCCCTTGTAGCAATCCCAGGCTTCGAATAAAGACTCCCCTTCCTTCTGACGGAAGCTAGTAATTAAATGGCGCATGTGAACGGTCTTGCTTGGTGGGAAAAATTTGTTAAAAAATTACTGCTCACACTGCTCCCATGTAGTAATGCTTCCCGATGACAAGGAGTGAAGCCATGCCTTGGCCTTATCCCGCAATGAGAAAGTGAATAGGTTCAGACGGATCACGTCGGTAGGTACTCCATTGATCTCCAGACTTCATGGCAAGACGCAAAGGATGACACTGGAGGAGCCGAGGGCTTAGTGCATCCAAGAGATGTGATACACTCAACGCGTCCTCAAATCTCACGACGGGAATCGTCGAGGACTCAAAGCGCGTGCTCACGCTTAATGCCCGTAAGTGCATGGATGTCGTTAAGTAATAAAAAGATTATTGATTCCACAGGGACTGATATTCGAGTATTGATTGTTCAGTGGACGTTATTGTTCAGAGTCTAATGTTAAGGGTTGTGCTTATGAGGTTTGTCGGTGGTCCTAACTATAGTACGATATCACATGGAGGAAGAGAAGGGTTGCTAGGAGTCTTCTGAGGGATTTCTAGGATTTTAATTTCGCTTGTGTGTCGCAGAACATGCTTTCAATTGGGTATTATCTAGACGTCTAACTATGGTCTTGTGAAAGGGGCATCATACACTTCCCTGATAAGCCTTCGCATCTATCGGGAACTACCTCTGCCATACCAAGTCGACCCCTGGCTTTAGGATGGGATAGGTGTTGGGGATCGATTGGCCGGCTAGAGGGGGGTGAATAGCCCTCGTTCGTTGGATGTCGGTATTTTCTCGTCTACAAAAGATTAGCACAAGCAGAATATGCAAATAAAGACAAGCAAATAGAAATTACAGGAGAGCAAACGCTAACAAGAAGATGTAACGTGGTTCACGGCTACGCCGCTAATCCACGACCCGATTCGTCCAAGGTGAATCACTCCTCCAAAGCCAATTCAATATTGGTCTCTCCTTTGCACCAAGCTAGGTGGAGGTAACCTTTACAACCAAGATCACTCTTCTACAATAGAATGAAGATTAAAACAAGTAGAAGAGTGGAAAAACGTTTAGGGCACTTTGGGAGTAGTTGGGCGTTCAAGCATTTTTACTCCCAAAACCCCATCCCCTTCCTTTTTATAGAGGAAGAGGGTTTCTTCCCGTTGACACAGGATCAGTCGACTGATGCCCTCGATCAGCCGACTGATCCCGTAGCCGTTGCCCAATAACGACCACTTTCCACGTTGGATACCATCCAACCAGATTGCATCACGATCGCGATGGCACCATCGATCGGCCCGGTGCTCGATCACCGAGTGATCAATCGAATCGACTCCATTCGCCCATGCACATTACCATCGATCATTGCCATTCCTGCGATCGACGCCGACATCGATCACCGATCTGGCAATGATCGCTAAGCACTAAACTGGTCTTATACCAGTCGATCGACCCATCAACTTAGAGCAGTCGATTGACATGACATGGCAGTCGACTGGTGTCGGGAAAACTCATCCGACACTTGGCCAAATGGCCAAGTTTCACCTAAGAGCTACCCCTTCTCGGGTTACAATCGCTCACTCTCATCCCTCGGAGTCCCTCGTCTTCGAAGTTCTCTTCGTTCGCGGCCACGTCCCTCGGCAGCATTAGGCACACGGCTCTGCAATGCTCCTTCGCGTCTCTTGCCTCGAAGTCTACTTCCTTCGGCTTCACTCCAAGCTTCTCGTCCGGCGGTCCCTCGGATGCTCTAAGCGCACGGCTTCCGCAAAGCAATCCTTCACCGACTCAAGGCCCGAGTCATGCGATGTGAAACTCGCCACGGCTCCATGTGCGAATTACTAAGTCCTACACGACTTCAACGCACATATCAAATCAACATAACAAACTAACTTAAACCCTTTGCCACACACATCAAAACCTAATCATGGCAAGAGATTGCCCTAACAATCTCCCCCTTTTTGATGTGTGGCAATCCGTTTAAGTTAGGTAAAAACATTCGATAAAAATTTCTAAGGTAAGAAAGCAAGTAAACATAAGCATGATATAGCAACATGCAACTCCCCCTTAATCCATGAAACTCTCTACACAAATTTTCTCCCCCTATCATATATTTCTCCCCCTAAAATAATTAACTTAAACATAATTATTTCTCCCCCTTTGACACCATCAAAAAGATTAACACTAAGTCATAAACCCATGGCATCAAGTATAATAGAAGGAAAAATACCACAAGTTGATTTAAAATCGAATGATCGGGTTCGTATACCAAATGCGACCGGCACATGATTTTCAGGATTTATTGATTTTCGGACCGAATTTCAGAAATGCGTTAAAAATTCCAAAAAATTTGAAAAATCATGAAATTTGGGGAACATATTTCTTGTAAGTATATCTATCAAGGAAAAATAGGTTTTCATGAAAAATCATTATATTTTCTGATATTTGCCAAAAAATCCAAAGGCTTTAAAAACAACTAGGTTTTTGATCATTCTAGTATTAAGTTTAACACCTAGTTTTGCATCCAATTGTTTCAAAAAAATTAATACATGTATTTTAAGATAAGAAATTGTTTTGAAAACATATGAAATATCCAACCATGATCTTTGGGCAATATGTCTATGAGTTAAACATAAGCCTTCCCCATGATTGGTCTATTATTGCTATTTTGATACTTTAAATGACCATCTAAATGCCATAGGCACTAGTGGACATTTGTATCATCCTAACATCTCACCCATGCTAAGTTTGCAATCAAGTTAGCCTATAGTGAGTGTGAGATGCATCCTAGGGGGTATTTGTATACACTTAACCATTATATTCATGCAATTCAATCAAGGTTAAGTATCAACCTAACAATCCTCATGATCATAAAGGCATATATCAATTAATTCTACATTATGATCATGAACCTAAAGTATTCATCAATTAATGATCATGCATTAGGTATTATATAATGATAATAAACAAAGTATCACCTAAAGCATGATTTAACCCTATTGCTCATGATAATGTGCCAAATATCAATATCATAAATCATGATTGCAAACATGTGTAACAATTATATTAATCATCATGATTTATGCATTATTATCTATTTATGGGCACGTTATCATCACCCAACACTATTAAAAATGTTGTTCCGCCATCCTAAGTCAACCAAAAATACGATATAGGTCAAGTCCATATGGTTGACTACCCTAGGGGTTTTCTAACCCTTAAGGATGGATTTTGGAACCCAAAATAAATTCTTTCCTATTGGTTTCACTAGATACTCCTTGGGGATCAATTTCCTAGCAATTACTTTCTTCTTATCTTGTCCCCTAGCTATTAGGCATTTGTAGGCCTTTTCATTTTTCTTTTCTTTGTATCCTAGGCCTTTCTTATTGAAGCTAGCTCTTTGGCTCCCTATGATCATGTTCAAGGTGTTGGAGCCAATAGTGAATTTTTCTAGGGCTTTTGTTAAATAGTCTACCTTTTCCCTTAATGCCCTATTTTCATCCATACATGCATCACTAACATTAAATGGCACATAAAGATCATGTGAGCATGCATCATTTAAGCTAGAAGAAATATTATTATTTAAGCATGCATTTTCTAGCTTATTTTCCAAAGCCTTAATTTGATTAAGCATACTTTTATTTTTCTTTTTCATTCCAAATAAGTCCTTAGTTAAACTAGAAATTATGGAAACTATTTTCTTAGGAGAAGCATTCGTTACCATAGTTTCCATGTCTTCTTCTTCTTCTTCGGATGAGGAGGATGTAGAGGCTCCCCCTTCACTTGAGCTCTCTCCACTTGAGCTTGATTCTTCATTTTCGGTGGAGGAGCAATCCAAGTCATCGAAGGCCATCAATGCAAGGTTGGAGTAGACATGCTCTTCTTCATCGGATGAGGAAGAGGAGGCAAGGTCATCCCATGTCTTTGCTTTGAGAGCCATGGACTTTCCTTTATCCTTGGCCTTCTTCTCCTCTTTCTTCTTGCTCCCCTTCTTCTTCTTCTTTTCTTCCTTCTTTTTCTTCTCTTCCTTGCTCTTGTTTAGGAGGGAACAATTGTCCCTTATGTGCCCCTCTCCTTGGCAATTGTAGCATATGACCTTCCCCCTTGGTCTTCTATTCCTATCATTAGATTTATGAAAATGAAAACCTTTTAAAGCACGTCTTACCCTCCTTACCATATAGGCTTCTTCGGTGCTATCCATGGAGGAGGAGGAGGATGCTTCATCATCGGAGGAGGAGATCTCCATCTTCTTCTTCCCCTTATTTGCCATCAATGCTACTCCTCTTGAAGGTTGGATTTTTGGCTCTTCTTGTATTCCTTCAAGCCTCGTTTCGTGAAGCTCCATGGTTGAAAAGAATTCCTCCAAGGTGCTCACTTCTAGGTTCTTGGAGATGTAAAATGAGTCCACCATGGAACTCCATCTTGAGGATCGGGGAAAGGCATCTATGGCCTTCATTACCATATCCCGGTTGGAGAGCCTTTCACCTACACTTGTTAGCCCAATCAAAATCTCTTTAAACCTAGAATGTAATGAGGTTACCTTTTCTCCCTTTTCTAATTTGATATTTGATAGTTGGGAGCGGAGGAGGTCTCTTCTTGCTAGCTTAGCCTCCGAGGTACCTTCATGAAGCTCTACTAGCTTCTCCCACATCTCCTTAGCACTAGAACATTCCCCTATCCTATTGACTTCTTGTTGGGGGAGTACATTATAGAGATGGTGCTTGGCCTTTGAATTTGCCAAATACTCCTCTCTTTGTCTTTTGCTCCATCTCGATTTCTCTAATGGCTCCCCATCTTCGTTCCTAGGCAACTCAAAACCGTTTTCCATAATTAACAATATTTCAAAGTCGGTTTCAAAGAATATATCCATTCTCTTTTTCCACCAAGTGAATTCACCGTCGAACTTCGGTGGGTGGATGTTTGAGCCGGCCATTTTTGATGTAGAGCTTGTTGCGGCGGTTAGTCCGGTGACAAGCAACCTGGCTCTGATACCACTTGTTGGGGATCGATTGGCCGGCTAGAGGGGGGTGAATAGCCCTCGTTCGTTGGATGTCGGTATTTGCTCGTCTACAAAAGATTAGCGCAAGCGGAATATGCAAATAAAGACAAGCAAATAGAAATTACAAGAGAGAAAATGCTAACAAGAAGATGTAACGTGGTTCACGGCTATGCCGCTAATCCACGACCCGATTCGTCCAAGGTGAATCACTCCTCCAAAGCCAATTCAATATTGGTCTCTCCTTTGCACCAAGCTAGGTGGAGGTAACCTTTACAACCAAGATCACTCTTCTACAATGGAATGAAGATTAAAGCAAGTAGAAGAGTGGAAAAACGTTTAGGGCACTTTGGGAGTAGTTGGGCGTTCAAGCATTTTTACTCCCAAAACCCCATCCCCTTCCTTTTTATAGAGGAAGAGGGTTTCTTCCCGTTGACACAGGATCAGTCGACTGATCCCGTAGTCGTTGCCCAATAACGGCCACTTTCCACGTTGGATACCATCCAACGGTACATCGGCATCGATCGATGGCACCATCGATCGATCGGTGCTCGATCGGTCGAGTGATCAATCGAGTCGACTCCATTCGTCGCGTGCCGCAGACAGCTTATCCCGATCGCCATTCCTCGGCGATCGCTATCGACATCACGATCCGATCCGCGCGATCGCTAAGCACTAAACTGGTCTTATACCAGTCGATCGACCCATTGACTTAGAGCAGTCGACTGACATGACATGGCAGTTGACTGGTGTCGGGAAAACTCATCCGACACTTAGCCAAATGGCCAAGTTTCACCTAAGAGCTACCCCTTCCCGGGTTACAATCGCTCACTCTCATCCCTCGGAGTCCCTCGCCTTCGAAGTTCTCTTCGTTCGCGGCCACGTCCCTCGGCAGCATCAGGTACACGGCTCTGCAATGCTCCTTCGCGTCTCTTGCCTCAAAGTCTAATTCCTCCGGCTTCACTCCAAGCTTCTCGTCCGGCGGTCCCTCGGATGCTCCAAGCGCACGGCTTCCGCAAAGCAATCCTTCACCGACTCAAGGCCCGAGTCATGAGATGTGAAACTCGCCACGACTCCATGTGCGAATTACTAAGTCCTGCACGGCTTCAACGCACATATCAAATCAACATAACAAACTAACTTAAACCCTTTGCCACACACATCAAAACCTAATCATGGCAAGAGATTGCCCTAACAATAGGTGGTACGAGGATGCCGGATCAATCCCTGTGATGAGTCAGAACGTGTCCTATTTTTGACTCTATCACACCCTTCTATCCACAGTTACTGGAGATGAGGCCAACCCCAAGGTTCCTCCTTAATTCTTCTAAATCGTTGATACGAGGGTTGTCACCCCTCGTATCGGCTACGCACTATAAATAGAAGGCCAAAACAAATAGCTATCGATCTAAACAATCACCGATTACAAATATGAAATCAAGAACAGACATATATTTGAAATAGCATGTTCTACACACACAAATTACTCCCTAATCCTAGAATTAGAGAATCTACTCCATAAATATGAGAAGAGAAACACAAAGCATAATTGAATTCATAGATACAATGCAAATTATGTAAGGAAAGCAAATTACAATGCACTTTGGTTCTTCTCCCCAGTGTTGAAGCATAGAATTTGGTCCTCGAGCGACCTCCTTCCTCCTCGTTGTGAGTTCCCGAAGCTTTTTAGGGCATCGGTGTGTCGTCCCGACCGTCGTGCCTTCCCCCTAGGGTTTGGGTGTACCTTCCTTTATAAAGACATGAGGCTGGATCTTCCTGAACCCTGAAAAAAACTGAATCACGTCGAAATCGCCCCAGCACCACACGATCATGTGGATTCACATGGCTAGGCCATGTGTGGTGTTGGTGTGTGCTCTGAGGCTGGCCGTGTGGATTCACAGGGCCAGGTTGTGTGTCCTTCGGTTCTAGCTTCCAAATACCTTCCTTTTGCTCCAAAAATGCGCCATTTTCCCCGTAGAATGTTGTCCTGCACACAAACGTACAAAGAGAAGATCTTCGAACTAGAAAATAGGAAATGCATGCAAAATAAAGTGAAATATGCAAGAATCAAATATAAAATAAAATGAGATGTGAGCGAAAATTACTCCTAAAATCCTATATGTTTTGCTCACATCAATTCCCCCAGACTTAAGTCTTTGCTTGTCCTCAAGCAAACCTCAATGCCATAAAATTTTAAAAAGTTATTGTTCCATACTTAGCATGTTAACTAGATTTATCATGTGGTATTTTCAATCAAAGCAAATAGATATGCTCTAAAAATTCACTAAGTTAGCTTCTCGTGCATGTGCTAAGCGAATCTCCTTAAGGGATACTCGTTCCAAAGTTAAGTCATCATCTTATAGCTTTCCTAAGGTCTCTGACTTTTAGGCAATGGCTCACCCTAAGCAAGGATCATTCTCTAGATCTAGCACAAAGTCTTAAAGGCATGCTCGGTATTGAGAGAAATTGATAGGTGTTTCCCTAGTAATCTAACTCGGTCTTAAAGTGGCACCTAACATTTCCACCCACGACAACTTTTTTTTGTTTTTTTTTGAATTTTTGATTTTTTCGAATGGGCTTCCAAAATTTGAGCATCTTTAGTAACTAAAATGCTAAATCTAGAGTCACCTATGGATTCCAAAGTACTAGACTACTGAGATGAATCATAACTAGGTACGTACTAAATTTTCCCTTTCAGATTTTTCGTCATGTGTAGGTGTAAAATAAAAGCTAACCAGTGTAAATCTAGATCATTCATTAGAGCAAATAAAATAAAATACTATGAGGTAAATGAAGTTAAGCTACCCATGGAAATAACTCATGAAGAAAACTTTTAAAAATACTACTGAGGCAGCTTATAGATAGCAAGAACTAAGTGCTGAAAGAAACTAAACAATCTATGCATGAACAAATGAATGCTAACTAAAATGCAAATATCAAGAAAGAAACTACTACTAGAAACAAAATAAATCAAAACTTGGGCCCCCTAGACTTATATGAAATCATACCTTTAATACGGTGGTCGAGGCAGGAAGTCTGGTAGCCTCGACATGTCTAGCTCCTGGGAGAACCTGGTGCTCAACCACTGATGCCACATATACATGTGGTAGATTTGAGAGCTGGTGGATGCAGCAGTTGCTCTTTGCTCCTCCTCCCTAGTCCACTGTGCCTGCTGGGCACGCTTGACCTCCTGATAATGGATATCCTCCTCCTGAAAATAAACTCGGGCCTCATCGTAGAACTCCTTGGCCCGTTGGAAGTGCTCTCGTAAGCCATGAAACTCTGCTTGCATGTAGGTGCTCTGCTCCTCCCATCGCTGCCCCTGTATCTGCTACTCGGTGTATATGTCATCGAGGTGCGATCGGAACTCTTAGAAGTCATAGGAGAATGTGCTTGCATCCTGCTCATAGATGGTGCAGGTGCATGCTCTCTATGTGGACTAGGTGGGCTCCTATACCTATAAAAAATAAACACACGGTGCGACCCTTTTATCCCTTGTGCGACATAACTGTGTGTAAACACACGACTTAGCCGTGTGCACCACTGGGAGATGAGTCAGCTTGGGGCACGACCGTGTGAAACCACACAACTAGGCTATGTGCCCCCTCTGTTTCTCTCTTGAAGTGCACCATGGTCCGAATTCTCCCACACGCCCCCGCCGTGTAGGCTCAAAATGATTTTTGTGTTTACCTAGCAGGTTCTTTCTAGTCCTAATTCATGCTCAAAAATAATAAATGCTAGAAATCAAAGTTCAAATTATCAAAATGAATGTAATTAAATCAAAAACAAGTAAAAACTAAACTTGGGTTGCCTCCCAAGAAGCGTTTTGTTTAAGGTCTTTTAGCCGGATTGTAACTTGGCTCCGGAGGTTCTGTAAATCTCTATTCATCCATCTCAAATTCTTTGTCTTCAGGTGAAGCAGTCGTTACCCTGCATGAGGTATACATGTCTGCGAAGGGATGCCTACACTCCGATTGGTTAAATATGATGATCTTGTCATCTACTTCCAAGGAGATCTTGTGCACCTTCACATCGATGCTTGCTCCCGCAGTCACCAAAAAGGGTCTTTCGAAAATGATGGGATTCTTGGGGTTTGGTCCTTATCCAGTACAATAAAATATATGGGTATGACAAAATTCTCAACCACCACAGGTACATATGCTAGCATGCCAACGGGTTCCTTGACTGAGTCATCCGCCATGTGAATACCAAGGTCCACTGGTTGGATGCCACTTAGTCCCATCTTCAGATAGAGTGTGTAGGGCATCATGCTAACCGATGACCCTAGATTGCACAGTGCTTCATTCACACTCTCACCATAAATCTTATAGGGTATAGCAAATTCATCAGGGTCCTCCAGCTTGGGTGGGATTTTATTTTTAATTTTAGCCTGATTTGGTAACGTTGATATCATGGTTGCACACCCCATGGTTGTTGGGTTTCCGGCACCGCGGCGTGTGTGTGTTCGATCATGTTTCGTAAACATGAGCACAGCGGAAGCAATAAAAATAATAAATCTATATTTATTACAATACACACAACACACGCATGCATATTACAACAAGTGTAGACATAACCGTAAATTAAAATTTGCAATAAAAGAAAATTATCTACGTTATACCTTTCGTATGACGTGTAGCGGGAACGGCATCAACCGGAACGATCCTCGTAAGAATCGTCTCTATCCGTATCCACGCCGAGCTCCTCGGGATGACTTCGCTAAGCCACGAGCTTCGTCTTCGTACGGGTTACTAGCCTCGTGTTGAATACGACGTGATCGAGAGATGATCACGATCCGAATCCAAATTCGGATCCAAAACGAGTTCTTCAAAACTCACTTCTCCGGAGAGGTATTCGTCAACCAATTGACGAATCCTTTGTCCTCCACCTCAGAGGATTACCGGAGATCGAATCCCCGGTAAGTTAGCCGCTGTCGGAGATCTAACCGTCGTCCAAATGACGCTCCGACGAGAGGAGAAGAAGCTGTCCAGAAAACTGGACAGCTTGGTGGAGGAGTTGGCGCCGGCTCAAACAAGGAAGCCAAGTGCTCACCTTGATGCCAAACCTAAGGAGGATCGCCGGAACTATTCCGGAAGCAGCTCGATGCCGGCGAGGAGGAAGGAAGCAGCCTTCTGGACGCCGGTTGGAGGAGCTATGGGCTGGGCGGCGGCAGCTTAGGGTTGGGCGCCGAATTCACCAAGGGAGAGGTGGGCGGCAACTTGGTTGGGCGGCAACTCCAATTAGGGTTTAAGCCCTATTTTATAGAGAACTAATTCTCTTAATGGTTAATGGATCATATCCATAAAGCCCGTTAACTCGCTCCATTAATATAAGTTAAAATAAACCAAACCATGATGGTTTATTTTAAGTTAAAACGAACCGAACCAACTTTTGGTTTATTCGTTTAAAATAAACCAAACCCTTTGGTTTATTCTCATCCATTGGATTAGAACCAAACCATTTTGGTCCATCCATTATGTCTTCATAAGACACGGCCCATCCACGCTTCCATTGCGACTGAAACAATTTCATGCTCGCTTTATGTTTGGTCCAACCAAACATAGTTTCTCTCAGTCTGAGAATCCCATTCTCAAGCTCGTTTTAAATCCTTTGGATTACACTCGTTGTGCGTGTGACCAAATAGGTTCTCGGTTTATGTTGGCCGTCTATAATTAACCATTAATTATAGAACGATCATGAGTGACACCTAGTAGTACATCATGATCCCCAATTAACCGAAAAGATCAACGGTTGATCCAGAACTATTTCTGAAACCCTTCAGTAGCTCGAATGATTCGTGCCCCATTCCCTTCACTCATCTTATACCCTCTTGGTTCAGGACATGGTCTATAGTGTCAGTCCCCACTAGGCTGACTACGTCACACCTAGCCCAAGTATCATTTCCTCGTCCTACGGATTCTAGTTACTCCACATGTATCAAAGAGTACCTTACTCTAAACATGTAATGCTTTGGCCAAAGACTTTAGTAACAATCCGACGAGAGGCCATGGCTATACATCTCCTCGCAAGGAGTGGTGAATCCTTTATAGGCTATTCAAACACCTTCGATCACTTCGACTTATACCCAATCATCCCGGGTCCACATCTCCTCAGAGATGTTTGCTTAAGATGTCAAAGCATAAGTCTCCATGATCAAGATGACTTGAATACCGCAAGTCAAAGGAACATCGCACTTAAGCCACAGTAAGAACTTCATTGACATATCTATATATGTAGAGAACCATATGAAGTTTTACGGCTGGTCACTCCAATGAACTAGTTACCATAACTAGCATCCACGATTAACTCCGGACATCACTATGTCTCCAGCCAGTGAGAATCAGCTGCTTGGATGCACCAAGGAGTATACCTCGTGCTAGTCTCGACAGAATTGATGGTGTCCAAATCCATCAATTCATCGACTAGGGATAATTCCGATATATCACAATTACACATGTAGAGATACTCACTAGTTGTGATCCAATCACAAATTCTCTCATGCTGTGAATCGTATCGTGGACATTCAGTAAATGAGTTTAAGATCCAATCAAATACATAAAACATGTATACTCAAATAGTGAATCTTCATTTATCATATAAATGGTTCATACATAAGGCGATTGCCTTAGGACATCTCTCATATATTACTAACAGACTCCCACTTGGCCTAATGCCAATCGCTACGGTATCCAATACCATAAGCTCTAACATGACCCTCAAACTTATATTGAGGTAATGCCTTAGTCAAAGGATCCGCTAAGTTCCTTTCAGTGGGAATTTTCTCGATTTGTATTTCGTTCCTACTGATGATCTCTCTGATAAGATGATAGCGGCGAAGCACATGTTTGGATCGTTGATGAGACCTTGGCTCTTTCTGCGCAATTACTCCATTGTTGTCGCAGAGACCGGTATTGCTTCAACAATGGCCGGAAATCACACCTGCCTATGAACGAACTTCGATCCAAACCGCTCTTCACGCCTGCCGCAATATATTCGCCTCGGGTAGAATCCACATGCCTCTTGTTTGGAACTTTTCCAACTCATCGCGCTCATTCAAGGTGAACACGATCCGCATCGAGACTCGAATCATCCTTGTCCGTCTCGAAGCCGCATCCGATACCCGCCGTATCACCATGTCCCTTCTCCATATATTAGAACACATCCTTAGTTCTTCTCAAGTACTTAAGGATCGCCTTAATACCGCCAATGATCCATTCCTCGATCGGATCGTATCCGCCGTGACACTCGTGAGCATACGATACATCGGGCCTTGTACATAACATAGCATACATGATAGATCCTATCATGATGCATAGGAATCTTACTCATGCAAATCCTCTCGCCTTCTCGGCGCGACACATAGACTTCAAAGGTGTACCCTATGCCCGATGGGTAAGAAACCTTTCTTGATTCCGACATGCTAAACCTCTTTAGCACTTGGCCTATATATGTAGACCGCGAAAGACCAAGCAACTGCTTCGATCTATCTCTATAGATCTTAATCCCAAGGATGTAGGTTGCTTCTCCTGTGTCTTTCATGGAGAATGTCTTGATAACCAAACCTTAATCTGATCAGAAGATTGAATTGACATCGCTTCCTATAAGTAATATGTCATCGACATACAATACTAGGAACACGATCGCACTCCCACTAACCTTCTTGTACACACAAGGTTCGTCCCGATTTTGTGAGAAATCAAACTTTTGATCGCTCATCAAAACGGATATTCCACTCGGATGCTTGCTTCAATCCATAAATGGACCGTCGCAATTTGCATACCTTGGTTTTATCAACCGATGTGAAACCTCGTGTTGTATCATATACACGCCCTCGAGCAGTTTCCATTAAGGAAAGCCGTTACATCCATCCGCCATATCTCATAATCATAATGAATGGCCAGGAGCATCCGAATGGATTTAAGATAGCTACAAAGTAATAGGTTTCGCCATAATCAACACCTTGCTTTTGACGATATCCTTTCGCCACCAATCTAGCCTTATAGGTAATCACATTACCATCCATGTCGGTTTTCTTCTTGAAAACCCACTTGCACCCTATAGGCTTTATGCCTTCAGTGGGTCAACCAAGTTCCAAACTTGGTTTTCGTACATGGAATCCATTTCACTTCATGGCACCAAGCCACTTATCCCTTTCTCAACTTGTCAAGACTTCTTCATAACTGTAGGCTCTATCATCAAATGAGTAACACGATCGCTCGATTCACTTACGAGAAATCCATATCTCTCAGAATATCATGGTTCTACTAGATCTACGAAGATGTGGTGTTACAATAGGTCCAAATTGATTGCTCATCACTATGAGTTGCCTCTGTGCTTCACCGTATCTCATCAATGTCTATTTGAGTCTCTCGAGCCTCCTCAAGCTCGACGACACTCCCACTGCTTTCTTGCAAGAGAAACTCTTTCTAGAAACACAAAGATGCCTTGAAACAAACACCTTTGTTCCACAGATGATAGAATTGGTAACCCCTTGTTTCCTTAGGGTATCCAATAAATAGACATTTATCGACTTAGCATCCAATTTGTCCGACACAACCGCTTACATAAGCAGTGACAACCCCATATCTTCAAGTAAGATACATGAGGTTTCTTACCATTCCATATCTCATATGGAGTAGTTGAGACTACCTTGGTAGGCATTCTGCTTAACAAGTAAACAATGTCAAGTGCATAACCCCAAAAGGACTTGGGAAGAGTCATGATTCATCATTGACTGACCATGTCCAACAAGGTCCTTACGCCTCGTGATACACCATTATGCTGTGGTGTATAGGGCGGAGTCCATTGAGACAATATGCCATTGTCTCTTAGATAATCAAGAAACTCTTGACTTAAGTATTCACCACCTCGATCCGATCAAGTATTTTAATACTTTGTCATGTTGTTTCTCTACTTCATTTCTGAATTCTTTGAACCTTTCAAAGGCTTCAGACTTGTGTTTCATCAAGAACACATACCCAAACCGTGAGTGATCATCTGAAGGTAATGAAGTAGCTATAGCCTCCTAAAGCTTGAGTTGACATAGGTCCACATACATCGCATGTACTAGACCTAGTAACTCTCCCACTGCTCACCTTTCCAAGAAAGGTAACTTAGTCATCTTGCCTTTTAAGCATGATTCGCATGTATCGTATGAATCCAATTCAAACGATTCCGCAATTCCACATCTGTAATTCGGACATGCGTTTCTTGCTTATATGGCCAAGACGACAATGCCACATATAGGAGTCTATGTGATTATCCTTTCGAGCACGCGTGTTGCTCGCTTCGATATTGAAAATGTCACTGGATACGTCCAACGTATAAATGCCATTACTCAAAGTTCCAGTTCCATAAAGCACGCCATTCAAAGTTATATAACAACAATTGTTACTAAACGTTAAATGGAAACCATTTCTATTTAAGCAGGAAATAGAAACAATGTTCTTTATTAGAGAAGGAACATAATAGCAATTGTTTAGTTCCAAGACTAGTCCACTAGGGAGCTTCAGCAAATAAGTTCCGATGGCGACCGCAGCAACCTTTGCTCCATTGCCAACTCGCAAATTTGACTCCCCTCTGACAAGTCTTCTTCTATTCCTTAGCCCCTGTATGTCATTACATATATGTGAGCTACACCCAGTATCCAATACCCAAGTGTCTAAGGAAATAGAATGACAATCAATAACGAAGATACCTGAAGAGGATGGGGCATCGGATGCCTTCTTCTTCTTCATGGACTCAAGATAAATCTTGCAGTTTCTTCGCTAGTGGCCTTCCTTGCCATAGTGATGGCAAGTGCCTTTTTGCGCTGGTTCCGCCTTCTTTGCCTTTTTGTTCTTTCCTTTCTTCTGTTCTTTTGCCTTCCTCTTAGAACCTTTCTTTGAGGAATCAACTAACAGAACCGCCTTCTCCTCATGCTTTACAGAAGGCTCCACAGTCTTCAGCATATTGAGGAGCTCGGGAATGGTGGATTCCAATTTGTTCATCCGATAGTTCATCACAAATTGCGAGAAACTCTTGGGCAAACAATGCAGAATTAAGTCAATACTTAACTCATGATCCATCACAAAACCGAGGGTAGCTAGCCGCTCGATGTACCCATTCATCTTTAGCACAAACTGCACTACAGACGAACCTTCTTGCATCTTCGTAGTGAAGAGGAGCCTAGAGACCTCGAACCTTTCGGATCTCGCTTGCTCATCGAACAACTCATGAAGATGGAAGACCATAGTATTAGCATCCATGTACCATCGGCTAGCATGATGCAACTCACGCCAGACCGCCATGCTTCTCGATAGACCAACATTTAGTCCGAGTTGCATCGTCCTAGACGGCCGTGAAGAGGCTCTTCAAGGACATATGCAAGCTTTTCCACCGAGAACAATTCTCGTGTTTCTAAGCCACCCAGAAGTTAGGCCCAATACTTTGTTCGAATCCAAAATAGTGCGCAAATTCAAAGACGTCATGATCAATTTATTGACCTAGAAATACAAAACGAGCATATATGAGAAAATGATTTTAAAATGCATCAATATACATTTATAAATCCCATTCATTTTTCGAATTTCAAAAACCCCAAAATCACTTCGGTAGATCGTAGGTCCATCTCCGAATGGGCTGATATCCATCATAGTTATGAACAACCTTGGAGAGAGTCCAACAAGCCATTCATAACTACGACGGTAGGTATCATCTATACCGATTGCATATCACGTATATGCAACTATCACAATGTGCTATCAACTAATTGAATGTTCACACATACATCGGGTTGTTAACACATTAACAAGTATGCATCATATGCATAGCACCCAACTTCACCTCCCTTTACATCGACCTTGGAGAGAGTCCAACAAATCGATGCTCCAGGTTAAAGCCAACCCATTAATCAGGACATAGTTTTAATATGGTTAGAGCGCATTCAACCAATTAGCCCAGCTTGGAGAGAGTCCAACAACCAAAGCTAATGATTGACCTCTGACTCTTACCATATTAGTATTAAACTATTCCATGGTTTGAACATATTCAGGTTCGAGCCGGGCTTGGAGAGAGTCCAACAACCCAAACAAGAAAAAGAACTCTGGTTCTAACCATATTAATGGAAGGTGTACGCTTTAATATTGAGTTAGGGTTTTTATGTCTCATCCTCTTTGCATGCAAATAACTATTATCTACATGGCATGGCATATATGGCATACATCTACATGTCACGACACGCATGGCATAATGTTATGCATCTAATGCAATTACATGGCATACAATTATGTCATGTGCATAATTTCCTTATTTGTCATTACTATTTATGGAAATAAAATATGTTTAAGATTTGATTTTCCAAATCAAATCATAATTAAATTAGGAAACAAATTTCCAAATCTAATCACATATTTTATTCATGGAATTATTTGATTAAAAAAAATCTATTTAGGAAACCAATTTCCCAAATCTTTAAAACTACTTATGGAAATAAAATATTTTAAGATTTGATTTCCCAAATCAAATCATGATTAAATTAGAAAACAAATTTCCAGAATCTAATCAAATATTTTATTTATGGAAAATATCAATTTCCATAAATACTTCCAACTTTCCAAAAGTGGAAGATTTCCATAAATACTTCTACACTTTCCAAAATTGAAAAATTTCCATAAATACTTCTAAATTTCCAAAATTAGAAAATTTCCAGAAATATATTATGACTATCGCAAAACCATTTTTACGATTATGTCGAAACACAACCTGGGCTCTGATACCACTGTTGGGTTTCCGGCACCGCGGCGTGTGTGTATTCGATCATGTTTCGTAAACATGAGCACAGCGGAAGCAATAAAAATAATAAATCTACATTTATTATAATACACACAACACACGCATGAATATTACAACAAGTGTAGACATAACCGTAAATTAAAATTTGCAATAAAAGAAAATTATCTACGTTATACCTTTCGTATGACGTGTAGCGGGAACGGCATCAATCGGAACGATCCTCGTAAGAATCGTCTCTATCCGTATCCACGCCGAGCTCCTCGGGATGACTTCGCTAAGCCACAAGCTTCGTCTTCGTACGGGTTACTAGCCTCGTGTTGAATACGACGTGATCGAGAGATGATCACGATCCGAATCCAAATTCGGATCCAAAACGAGTTCTTCAAAACTCGCTTCTCCGGAGAGGTATTCGTCAACCAATTGACGAATCCTTTGTCCTCCACCTCAGAGGATTACCGGAGATCGAATCCCCGGTAAGTTAGCCGCTGTCGGAGCTCTAACCATCGTCCAAACGACGCTCCGACGAGAGGAGAAGAAGCTGTCCAGAAAACTGGACAGCTTGGTGGAGGAGTAGGAGCCGGCTCAAACAAGGAAGCCAAGTGCTCACCTTGATGCCAAACCTAAGGAGGATCACCGGAACTATTCCGGCAGCAGCTCGACGCCGGCGAGGAGGAAGGAAGCAGCCTTCTGGATGCCGGTTGGAGGAGCTATGGGCTGGGCGGCAGCAGCTTAGGGTTGGGCGCCGAATTCACCAAGGGAGAGGTGGGCGGCAACTTGGTTGGGCGGCAACTCCAATTAGGGTTTAGGATTAGGGTTTAAGCCCTATTTTATAGAGAACTAATTCTCTTAATGGTTAATGGATCATATCCATAAAGCCCGTTAACCCGCTCCATTAAGATAAGTTAAAATAAACCAAACCATGATGGTTTATTTTAAGTTAAAACGAACCGAACCAACTTTTGGTTTATTCGTTTAAAATAAACCAAACCCTTTGGTTTATTCTCATCCATTGGATTAGAACCAAACCATTTTGGTCCATCCATTATGTCTTCATAAGACACGGGCCATCCACGCTTCCATTGCGACTGAAACGATTTCATGCTCGCTTTATGTTTGGTCCAACCAAACCTAGTTTCTCTTGGTCTGAGAATCCCATTCTCAAGCTCGTTTTAAATCCTTTGGATTACACTCGTTGTGCGTGTGACCAAATAGGTTCTCGGTTTATGTTGGCCGTCTATAATTAACCATTAATTATAGAACGATCATGAGTGGCACCTAGTAGTACATCATGATCCCCAATTAACAGAAAAGATCAACTGGTTGATCCGTAACTATTTCTCAAACCCTTCAAGAGTCTTCGAATGATTCGTGCCCCATTCCCTTCACTCATCTTATACCCTCTTGGTTCAGGACATGGTCTATAGTGTCAGTCCCCACTAGGCTGACTACGTCACACCTAGCCCAAGTATCATTTCTTCGTCCTACGGATTCTAGTTACTCCACATGTATCGAAGAGTACCTTACTCTAAACATGTAATGCTTTGGCCAAAGACTTTAGTAACAATCCGACGAGAGACCATGGGTATACATCTCCTCGCAAGGAGTGGTGAATCCTTTATAGGCTATTCAAACACCTTCGATCACTTCGACTTATACCCAATCATCCCGGGTCCACATCTCCTCAGAGATGTTTGCTTAAGATGTCAAAGCATAAGTCTCCATGATCAAGATGACTTGAATACCGCAAGTCAAAGGAACATCGCACTTAAGCCACAGTAAGAACTTCATTGACATATCTATATATGCAGAGAACCATATGAAGTCTTACGGCTGGTCACTCCAATGAACTAGTTACCATAACTAGCATCCACGATTAACTCCGGACATCACTATGTCTCCAGCCAGTGAGAATCAGCTGCTTGGATACACCAAGGAGTATACCTCATGCTAGTCTCGACAGAATTGATGGTGTCCAAATCCATCAATTCATCGACTAGGGATAATTCTGATATATCACAATTACACATGTAGAGATACTCACTAGTTGTGATCCAATCACAAATTCTCTCATGCTGTGAATCGTATCATGGACATTCAGTAAATGAGTTTAAGATCCAATCAAATACATGAAACATGTATACTCAAATAGTGAATCTTCATTTATCATATAAATGGTTCATACATATGGCGATTGCCTTAGGACATCTCTCATATATTACTAACATTGGTGAATCTGTTCTTCTGACCTACTCTCTCACCACATATTACCTCTTCCTTGACTTGACTTGGCTCGGGTAATGACAGAGAGCTATCCATGGTTTGTGATACGGTTTGGGCTATTTAGGCCACTTGAGTTTCCAACATCTTCATGTGACTTGCAAGGTCATCAACAATAGCCTTCAAATCCCTAAGTGACTCTTCTGATTTCTGATGTTGGCGTCGAAATTCTGCATTTGCCTTAGTTTGGGTAGAAATGAAGTCTTCATCATTAGTTCTAGTCTAGACTTTTGTGGTTGCTATTGCCTATTGCCCTGTTGCTGCCCATATCTTCCTGATGGTTAGAAATTCTCTGAGTTATTCCGATAGGAAAAATTTGGGTAGTTCCTACATCTAGGATTATAAGTACTAGAGTATGGGTTGTTGGGCCTTTGATTGCGGTCCCCAACCATATCGACATGCTCGATCTTCTCTTCTAAGCTGCCCGCCCCTCTATAATAGTCCTCTTGATATGTTGATGCTCTCTCTCCAAAGGTATTGGCCGGACATTTAGAATTAGGGTTTAGAGAGTCGAACCGTCTGCTAAGTGCATCCATCCTTACTGCTAGGTGGTCAATCGAGTTGACAGCATATCTACCTGCTGCAGGAGTTGGGTGACTACACTCGAAAGTCCATTGATGGTGGTTCTGGGCCACCTCTTCAATCAGCTCCTCCGCTTCCTTGATAGTCTTGTTCATTAGCACTTCTGCAGCAGAATCGAGGGACACCTTTGTGGCATACGTGATCCCATTATAGAAGATGTGGATCACCAGCCACCTTTCCAGTCTATGATGGGGGCATTGGTAGAGTGACCCCTTGTAGCGATCCTAGGCTTCGAATAAAGACTCCCCTTCCTTCTGACGGAAGCTAGTAATTAAATGGCGCATGTGAGCAGTCTTGCCTGGTGGGAAAAAATTGTTCAAAAATTGTTGCTCACACTGCTCCCATATAGTAATGCTTCCCGACAGCAAGGAGTGAAGCCTTGCCTTAGCCTTATCCCACAATGAGAAAGGGAATAGGCTCAGGCAGATCGCATCGGTAGGAACTCCATTTATCTTCATCGTCGAGAAAATTTCCATAAATGTCTCCAAGTTCCGGTTCGGGTCTTCAGTTGCAGCTCCCCCAAATTGACTTTGTTGGACTATGTGTATGAGTGCAGGTTTCAGCTCAAAGTTGTTGGCCAAAATTGATGGTCCAGATATGCTCGGCTTATATCCTTGGGCACTAGGGGTTGCATAGTCTCGTAGAGGCCGACTACCTAAGTTCACCGTAGATACGTTTAGGTCTTCCATTCTTCGCTGCTCCGCTTTTCTGTGATGGTAGGTTCTTTTGATCTCTGGGTCTATCGGAAATAGATTTTTTGATCCTAAGCGTCTATGCATATGAAGAACCGAGCCACTAAATTAGGAGTATACCTAAGGCTGAAAAATAGGAAATAAACTTGTCTAAATGCTAAATCAAATGCAGAAAATTTAAACTGAAGGTAACTACTGAAATTAATCTAAACTTAATCTAAATATTGAAAATATAAAGCTAAAGTAAATGAAATAAAAATAAAAATAAAAATAAAGCAAAAAATAAATTTAACCTAAGTCCGATCCAACTATCCACCTCTTAATTCAATATTGAATCAAACAGTCCTTGACAACGGCGCTAACAACTTGATGCACGCGAATGTATCCTCAAATATCGCAACGAAAACCATCGAGGACTCAAAGTGCACGCTCGCGCTCAACGTCCGCAAGTGCATGAATATCGTCAAGTAATAAAAAGATTATCGATCCCATAGGGATTGATATTCGAGTACCGATTGTTCAGTGGACATTATTGTTCGGAGTCTAATGTTAAGGGTTGTGCTTATGAGGTTTGTCGGCGGTCCTAACTCTAGTACGGTGTCACACAAAGGAAGAGAAGTGTTGCTACGAGTCTTCTGAGGGAATTCTAGGATTTTAGTTTTGCTTGTATGTCGCAGAACACACTATCAATTAAGTATTAGCTGGATGTCTAACTATGGTCTTGTGGAAGGGGCATCATACACTTCCTCGATGAGCCTTCACATCTATCGGGAACTACCTCTGCCATACCAGATTGACCCCTAGCTTTGGGATGGGATAGGTGGTATGAGGATGTTGGATCAATCCCTGTGACGAGTCGGAACGTGTCCCGTTTTCGACTCTATCACACCCTTCTATCCACAATTACTAGAGATGAGGCCAACCCCTAGGCTCCTCCTTAATTCTCTTAAATCTTTGATACGAGGGTTATCACCCCTCGTATCGGCTACACACAGTAAATAGAAGACCAAAACAAATAGCTATCGATCTAAACAATCACCAATTGCAAATATGAAATCAAGAACAGACATATATTTGAAATAACATGTTCTACGCACACAAACTACTCCCTAATCCTAGAGTTGGAGAATCTAATCCATAAATATGAGAAGAGAAACACAAAGCATAATTGAATTCATAGATACAATGCAAATTATGTAAGGAAAGTGAATTACAATGCACTTTGGTTCTTCTCCCCGACGTTGAAGCACAAAATTTGGTCCTCGAGCAGCCTCCTTCATCCCTGTTGCAAGTTCCCGAAGCTTTTTAGGGTGTCAGTGTGTTGTCCCGACCATCGTGCCTCCTTCCTAGGGTTTGGGCATAACTTCCTTTATATAGACATGAGGCTGGATCTTCCCGAGCCCTGGAAAAAATTGATTCGTGTCGAAATCGCCCCAGCACCACATGATCGTGTTGTTTGACATGACCAGGTCATGTGTGGTGCTGGTGTGTGCTCCAGGGTTGGCCATGTGGATTCACAGGGCCAGGCTATATGTCCTTCAATTCTAGCTGCCAAATGCCATCCTTTTGCTCCAAAAAATGTGCCATTTTCCCTGTAGAATGTTGTCCTGCACACAAAAGTGCAAAGAGCAGATCTCCGAACCAGAAAATAGGAAATGTATACAAAATAAAGTGAAATATGCAAGAATCAAATATAAAATGCAACGAGATGTGAGTGAAAACTACTCCTAAAACCCTATATATTTTGTTCACATCATGGAGTTGACTAGCATTTTCATTTTCATTCATTTTACAATTAAAAAGTTTATTAAGTAACATGTCTCATTTAGCTATTCTAGTATCATTAGTACTTTCATGTAGTTCAATTAATATGTCCCATAATTCCTTAGAGTTTTCGAAGGGACCGACTCTATTGAGCTCTTCTTTGGCAAGTCCACATTGTAAGGTGTTAAGGGTCGTATAATTGACTTGAGCTCATTTCCTAACGTCTGCAGTTTATTTCTCCGATTCTAACAACTCACCCGAGTCGTCTATCGGAGAGATGAAAACTTTCCTAATCGAAAACCATACCTCGAGGTTGGTTTTCAGGTAGCACTCCATTCGCCTCTTACAGTAGGAAAAATCCTCTCCGTTAAAGAGAGGAGGGTGATGTTGGTGAAAGGGCACCAGATAATTGAACCTAGGTTTTGATTATGGCAAAGACCCAAAGTTAAGGTCTTATCGTTATCTCATATGCTTTGTTAAGTGTGCAAAAATGATTAAGTTGAACTGAAGGTCGGTGACACCCGAAGAATCTCGAGTTGAGAAGCTGTGGTGGTCGGGCGACACCGGGAGAACTTTGGATGGGGTCGAAGAACCCAGGTGAAGATCGAAAGATAAGCTACAAGTCATAAAGGACCAGAGGTAAAGCTCGAGTGTGAGTAAAGGTGAGGTCAGGTCCTCCGTATGGGGACGACTTTAGGCGGGGACGACTTTAGGCGGTGATCCGACTAAGACTTCCAATGGAAGGTCTAGGTCGAGATCGGACGGTAAGTAGTCGTCGAATTTATCTTTACTCACGTGTTTTCGAACTAACTCTGTGTTACAGTTGAATAACCAAGCTGATAGTCGACTGCTGGCTATTGACAGTCGACTGCTACTGGCATCAGTCGACTAATGAAGGCCATCAGTCGACTGCTATTCGAACTCTCCAACTCGATGAAGGTCAAACAAGATCCCCTTATCTTGGGGTGAGGTGGCCTTTTTGATAGGATCTGGATCTCAACGTCTAGGGGGGGGGGGTGGAAGGCTATAAAAGAAGGAGGGTTTCACCTCTTTTAGGTCATCTCAATTGCTCTCAAAGTGCTCCCACAATGCCAAAGTTCTACGCCGCTGTAATGCTGATGTGAAGCTAAAGATCTCTACTCTACTTCATCGGTAGCTTCATTTAGTTCTTTCATTTGTACTTAATTTTGTACTCAAAGCTTTTCTCGTACGAGGTGAGGTAGACTTGTTGCCACATCCTCGAGTTTTTGTTTTTGTGTAATCGTTGTCTCCTACCTCCAATGAGGAAGAGACTCTATAGTGAATTGCCCTTCATATGTGGTCTAGGATCACAAGGCCTTGGAGTAGCAACCATTAGGTTGTGAATCAAGTAAAAATAAAATTGTGTCATTTACTTTTTTCGTTGCGTACTTGGTTTTCATACGACGAAAATATAATTTTACGATCTCTATTCACACCCCCTCTAGCGATTCGCTTCGATCCAACAATTGATATCATAGCGGGGGCGCTAAGATTTGGTGAAACCACCAATCTAGCATTGTTTTTGGTTTTCTTTTAATATTTATTTTAATTTTTCTTTTCGTAGTGTTTTTTGTTTCATTAAATTTTCTTTATTACTTTTCTCGCACTACTAATCCAAGACAAAAGTCTTGGCAATTCGTTTTTGTCATTTGTTTTTTTGCAAGGTTTTTATTAAATGGCCCACATTGAGGGGTATAGCACCACCTTACCTCCGTTCTTTAACGGAGATGATTTCCTTTATTGGAAAGGTCGGATGAAGTGTTTCTTGAAAACACAAGTCGAGACTTGGATAGTAATCCAAACCGGCTTTGCTCTACCCACCAATGATCAAGGGGAGCCTATGGATTTCGACAAATGGACCAACACAACCTAGAGGCAAGTCAAAGCTGATATAAAGGCTACACAAATCTTACAATGCGGTTTGTCCAAGAAGGAGCTCAACTGCGTCGGCTCGTTCATAAGTGCGAAAGACCTTTGGAAAAGGCTCATTGAGCTTCACGAAGGAACTACTGACATGAAGGTATGTAAAAGAGACCTTCTTTTAAATAAGTTATTTAATTTAAAAATGCAGGAACACGAGACCGCCACTCAATTACACGCCAGAATTCAGGAGATCATGAATGGACTCCACTCGATTGGATAAAAGGTGGAGAATCAGTGTTGGGGCAATCGACTCAGGTCACGATTGACCAGACTTGAGTTTGACTCGAGTAGTGTTTTAATGTTTGACATTGATGTTTGACAATGTGTTGGAAATATTGTTGGTGCAATCGACCCGGGTGATGATTGACCAGACTCGAGTTTGACTCGAGTGGTATTTTGATGTTTGACGATGGTTTGACCATTGGCATGGGAAAAGTCCAAGTCATGGGTACTTGGCATGGAAAGTCCAAGCATGAGTCTTGGCAATGGAAAGTCCAAGTTTGAGTCGTGGCATTTGGAAAGTCCAACATTGGGTTGGCATGGAAAGTCCAAGGCTATAGTCTTGGCCACGTAAGTCCAAGGGTGTAGTCTTGGTGGTGAAAGTCCAAGTCATGAGTACTTGGCAATTGAGAAGTCCAAGGGGAATATTGGCAGCATAAAGTCCAAGGGTGGAGTCTTGGCAGCATAAGTCCAATGGTTGACGGCGTAAAGTCCAAGCGTGGTCTTAGCAACGTAAGTCCAATGTGCCTTGGCGATGTAGACACCGTTAGCATGACAATAGCCGATGGAAGCACCTAAATGCTAGCATATGGATGAACAAGTCATGAATCACTTGGAGGGATCCGATAGGCATGAGGCTGATGGAGGTGGCTAGAAGGCTTAGGTCTAAGCTAAGGGTGGTCTAGCAAGTATGAGGGTAATCATACTTGGTGTTAAATCTCATGGTTGAGGTTTATCAGTCGACTGTGGTTATGGACCAGTCGACTGGTCAAGTGTTTTGACACTTGGCAACCGAGTCGACACTCAGTAGTCGACTGAGATTATGACGAGTCGACTGTCATGAGTCAACTAGGGTTCGACTATGGCAAAATGGACTAGCAGTCAACTGATGGCCTGAGCAGTCGACTGCCATGGATTGCAGTCAATTACTGGTCGATGTTGCGAACACAGAACACTTGGTAGTCGATTGGGCAGTTGGCTACGACATTGGAAGTCGACTGGTGATGTTGGAAGTCGACTCCCAAGTGATCCGTTCGAGTTTTTTCAACATGGATCAAGCCGTTGTCTCACAACGATACTGTTGGCAGTTGACTGGGGCCTTATGGTAGTCGATTTCTAGATGCGAAATCAGTCCATTGTAGGTTAAAAGGAGCAGCTTGTGGGAGATTTCGGCATTGGTTCTTTGGGAGTTTTCTTGAGGCAATTTGAAGGCGAAGTGTAGGGGCATTTCAAGGTTCTTCAAGCTCATTCAAGCAACCAACAAGCAAGAGCTCAAAACCCTAGTTTGTAAAGTGTTCTTTACATTTCACTTTGTATTTGCTTGTATTTGTTTTGTATTACTATCATAATAATTGTACGAGATTTCTCCATGTCCGACGTGTTGTCGAGAAGGAGTGATTGAGTAGTGGTGTGTGTTTGCATCGCTAGGGCTCATTCGAGCCCAATCCATGGAGTTGGAACCATGAGGTTCCGAACCACGTTATGTCTTTGTGTTGTGATTGTATTTGTGCATTTTGTATTGTATTATTTCTATTTTCGCTGCGTATAACAAGTTTTGTAGCAAGCACGATCGAGATCCATCTTCGAAAATGAAACGCTATTCACCCCCCTCTAGCGGGCACACAGGTCCTAACAAGTGGTATTAGAGTGAGGTCACTCTTCAAGGATTAACAACCAAAGGAGCACCTCTAGAGGAAGAAGATGGATTTCAAAGATAAATTGGGATGGGGCATCAACACCCCAATTCCATATAATTTCTAAGGACGAGAAGGATTCAACCAACGGAAGGCAAGAATTGAAGACTTTTTGATGATGAGGGACCTTGAGGAATGGGCCGTATTGATGGAAGAATTCCAATATCCATAAAGGTAATAAAATTCTTGGTTGATTTGATTCCTAACGACATTGTGTGTAGGTTAGGTAATTATATGGATGCCAAGGAGCTATGGAGTCAAGTGGCAAGATTCCATGAGAACCCCCAATCGGTCCAAGAAGAGGAAGAAGAAGAGAAATGTTCATCGACTCAATCGGAGGAGGCCAAAGAAACAAGTTCATCCTCACAAGAAAGTAAGGAGTCGGAAGTTGAGAAGGAGTTGACATCCGAATTGGTAGAGGAGGTTGAATTGGAGGAAGCCTCCACTTCTAGGATTGAGGGGGAGGAGATTAGGGCATCCTCAATATCGGAGCAACAAGAAGAACCATCTGCCTCTAGTCGAGAGGAAGAGGAAGTTCGGGACTCCCCTATTGTGGAAGGTAATTCAAGCAATTCAATTAAAATTAAAAATCATATAATTTGCTTTGAGTGTAGGGAAGTCGAGCATTACAAGAGTAAGTGCCCTAAGAAGGTCAAGAAAAGTCAACCATCACCAAAATTCCAAGAAAAGTAAAAAAAAGTCGGAGCCCCGACAATTAAAAGCAAGGAGCATGTGGTGTATTTTAAGTGCCAACAACGGGGTCATTATAGAAGTCAATGCCCTAGAGGGAGCAAGAAGGGCCAAGAAGGAGCATCACAAGTAGGGCGAGCCTTAAAAGAAAATTCTAAGGTAAAATTTAGTAATGCACCTTCTAGTTTTAATATTAAAAAGCATGCTAGAAATAATCTCAATTCTTTTGCTATTGTACATGAAGAGCATGCTAAAAATAGGTTTTTTTAGGGGCTAAACATGTAAATCTTAGAAATAAGGATAAATTTGGGACTAATGTCCCTAAAATTATTCAACCTAAGGCAAGTATTAGGAAAATTGAAGATCATTTAGGCTTTACTCCAAAGAAATCTAGACATATGCCTAGGAAGGGCAAAAAAGATCAAAGAAACCATGGGTCCACCAATTTAGAGAAACTAGAGTTAGAGAACCAAGCCATGAGGTTAAGGCTTGAGAAACTTGAAAAGACTCTTAGGAAGATGCAAAATCAAATGCAAGGGTCAAATAGTCAAAGCCTAAGGTCTAGGAGTCAAAGTCAAAGGCCTTGGAAACAAGAACCATATAAGGGCAAGCTTAAATCCAAAAAGACCTATCACAATGTTCCATTCGACTATGGAACTCAATCTAGGTCTACAAAATCCAAGGTCAATAGACAAGTCTGTTAGTGAAAGCCCTAGAGCCAATCATGTGATGATTGTTGTATGGACTTTATTGTATCATATTCCTATTTATAAAGGCATGGTTATTATATTTACTTGTATTGGTGCCAAATAACTAAATATAATAATGTCCTTGAGTAGTAGGTTCTTATCTATATCAATCGATTGGTTGAATCGATAATGAGATGATATAGAGAACACTACTCTTAATCATTCCTAGTCGAGTATTAACATTCAGGGATAATGTTAATGCGTAGAGACTAGCATGTAGGTCAACATGATGACTTGATCTCACAAGTCATGGATATGAGATATCAAGTTGACACATGAGTATATATTGGAGAATGTATATTGAATGACCCGCCATGAGAAAGTATCATGGATCGTTATATGAGTGTCATATACTTTCTCATGTGGCTATTAGTATGACTATTAGTCCTTAGACCTGAAGTCACCATGGTTCCCTACATAAGGAGTTGCATACTTTGGCTTCGTCAAACGTCACCCGTAAATGGGTGGACTATAAAGCGATTACTGGGTATGTAACAAATTATGCGGAGGGATGTGAGTGATGTAGATGGGATCTATCCCTTCAATATGACGGGAGTGACATCGATATTCTTGATAGAGTGAGACCACGAAGTGCATGGCCATGCCCAAATGAGTCAATATGAGATATTGAGCTCAT
Organism: Wurfbainia villosa; assembly: GCA_025175895.1. Classification (NCBI taxonomy): domain Eukaryota; kingdom Viridiplantae; phylum Streptophyta; class Magnoliopsida; order Zingiberales; family Zingiberaceae; genus Wurfbainia; species Wurfbainia villosa. The sequence goes on along the minus strand of CM045992.1, from coordinate 25,423,767 downwards.
TTGATTAGAGTGAGTCTACTTGGAGTTCAAGATTTAGATTGTACCGAGGATGACACGATCTATTCCTCGATTGGTCAATCTAGATGTCAAGGATAGAGGGACATTGTCACATATTGTGAGAGTCACAATTAGTAGTCACAAAGGTGATGTTGGAGCTCAACATTCTTGTAACTTGGGTAGCAATGATGTGTTGCTAGATACCGCTCATTGCTTATGTTCCTAAATCGGTTTAGGGACATTGTCAACGTTACAAGAACCTATAGGGTCACACATATAAGGGCAATTAGATGGAGATTAGGTTCATATGATGAACCATGAGGATTAGGTTCATGGGATGAACCAAATTGGATTAAGAGTAATCCAAATTAGACTAATTGAGTTAGACTCAAGTTGATTCAAGTGTTGAATGAGTCTAATTTAGATTTGATTCATCAAATCAATTTAAATTAAATGAATAGAGATTCATTAAATTAAATTGACTTGAATCAAATGGTTGGATTTGATCAACCATGGGAGATATGAGGTCAAGTTTGACTTGACTTGAGAGGGAAGATGAAAGGTCAAGTTTGACTTGACCAAATGCCATGTCATGCTAATGACTTGGCATGGCCGGCCAATGATGATGTTCCACATCATCATGGACACATCATGGGGTGCCACCTCGTGAGGGAGACCAAGAGCCATTGGCTCTTGGAGTTACATGCATGCATGTAACCCCCTTATAGTGGGTTATGGATGATGTGAAGTTAAGTTGTGTAACTTCATCTTCTTCCTCTTCTCTTCCCTCAAGCTCTCTCTTCCTCATCTAGCCAAGAACGTCCAAGGGGTTCTAGCACACTCTAAGGTGTTTTTTCTCCACCATTTGTCCGTGTGGATACTTGTAGAGGAGTGTACACTTGACACTCTCGAGTTCCGGCGAACCTTTTGGACGAGCGGGATTTGCGAAGGGCGTCGCATCGAGGGTAACGTCCTTATCATGTAGATCTAAGGTAGATCTAGGGTTTTATACAAACACATACATGTTTTGTTTTAATACATCTTCGCACAGATCCGTGGCCGGGGCTTCCGAGGTTTCCGCAACGCAAAAAGCAGTTTTTGCGGCTCGGAAAAACCCAACAGTGGTATCAGAGCCACGTGCGAAGCATGATGTGTTTCATCTTTGTAATTTTTGTATTAGATATAAAAATTACATATTTATATGTTTCTGTAAATTTCCTAATTTTATAGAATTTTTGGGTATTTTTCTCAAAGAGTCGAAGCAACAAGTGTTGGGACACTTGTAGGCTTCAACCGTCGAGAAAAACTCTCCAAAACGGCGAGTTCTCGCTTTAGGTTTTTGGGACAGTGACTTAAGTCACTCTAGGATCGTAGTAGGGACACTCGCAAAGTTAATTTTGCGAGTATGGACGCTGCCCTATCCCCGAAAGGGGCTTTGTCCCGCGATCGCGCCCGGAAACGGCTTAGCGGGACCGTTACGGAGAGGTGACTCATTAATTTGAAAAATTAGGAAAAATTATAGAAATTTCTGTAAAAATACATAATTTAGAATTATGTATAATTCTGTGATTGTCATGGCCCAATGACCCCAATTTGATTGGATTATGTGTGTTGTAATTCATAATACGACCTGCGTGCCGTTTTGTGGTTGTGCGTGTTGTATAGTATATGCGACCTGCGTGTCGTACCTCTTCTTTTGATATTCTAGTTGTAATTAGTTTTTAGACTCGAATGTAACTCGAGTTTCATATTTGTAATGTACAAAATGGAGCGGTGGAAAGTCCACTCGAAGACGAGATTACGAGAAGGGTGACGACGACACATGGCAGTCAAAGGAAGCGCTTGGAGAAGCCGCTAGCCTTAGGTTGACCGTCCGATCTTCTCATTGGCTTGAGAAGATCGTAGTAGGGCCATGACTATATCATATTTAATTATATATATATGTTGATATATATATATATATATATATATATATATATATATATATATATATATATATATATATATATATATATATATATATATATATTTAATTGATTTTGGTTGTATGTATGTGATGCATGCTAGTAGAATAATGCTTGTATGTATATGATGCATGCTAGGATAATTTTCTTGTATGTATATGATGCATGCTAGAATAATGAATGTATGTATATGATGCATGCTAATATAGGATAATAAAGGCCTAAATGCATATAAGATACACATTACGATTAGATTAGATCATAATCGAATCAACTCGAAAATGCCTACCGAGCCTTGATACCCATCACTACCTCGATCATTTGTTGTTGTTGAATCTGCCAAAGCAGAGCAACGAATATTATCTTGGTAGGGTGCGGAGGGACAATCTTGGTCCCGCCTATCATGCTTGGGTTAGAGTAAGCTCAATTAGATTGAGCAAAACTAGTTAAACTCAATTGGATCGAGTAGAACTATAGGCATATTCCAATCGTTGGAACGATAGGTCAAGATCGCATTTACACTAAATCTTGGGCGATTTAGCCAAAGCTAACTCAAGGTCTTTTGTAAATATGGGTCTTGATCCTATAAACAAGAGTTGCATAGAGATGTAATCGGTAATGTGTTACCCACCGATCATACTAAGTCTTGGGCGATTTAGCCAAAGCTAACTCAAGGCTTAGTATAATGTGGATCTTGTCCCGCAAGAATTATAGCTAGTTTGTATGAATCTAGTAATGTGGTTTGACCACATCCATAACTCGATTCTACAAAATTCCTATAATTCAGTGGGAGAATCATTTGATTAAAGGCCTAATTAAATGATAAAAAAAATATGATATTAATTCTCTGCATTGTATGTTGTAGATAACTATGTCGACAAACACGAACACTCTCTCTCTGTGTTCTGTCCTTGAGAAGGACAAGCTCAATGGAGCGAATTTCTGGACTTGAGGAACACGAATTGTTCTCACCCAAGAAAGGAAGCTGTATGTCCTGGAGCAGCCCATTCCGGAGGCACCTCCTGCCAGTGCCTCGCGAGCTGACAAAGATGCTTACAAGAAGCATCAAGATGATGCATTAGATATGTCATGTATAATGCTCACGACCATGAACTCTGAGCTTCAGAAGCAACATGAGTTCATGAATGCTTATGATATGATTGGACATCTTCGTCAACTATATCAAGGACAAGCTAGGCATGAGAGATATGAAGTCTCTAAGGCATTATTTGGGTCCAAAATGCAAGAAGGGACTCCCATAGGTACATATGTACTCAAGATGATTGGGTACGTAGAAAACCTACAAAGGCTGGGATTCCCACTTGGCCAAGAGCTGGCCACTGACCTGATCTTGCAATCTTTGCCACAAGCCTTCAATCAATTTGTCATGAATTATAACATGAATGAAATTGACCATCGCTCGAAATGCTCAAAGATGTTGAGAATCACGAGCTTAACCTTAAGAAGGGAAAATCTGACACCATTTTGATGGTACAAAAGAAGAAAGGCAAGGGCAAGCCTAAAGGTAAGGGAAAGTCCCAAGCCAAGGGCAAAGGCAAAGAACTTAAACCCAAAGGAGGGGTAGCCAAGGAAGGGGCTTGCTTCCACTGCAAGGAAGCTGGACACCGAAGCGAATCGCAAAGCTTACCCGGAAGATCTTAAGAAGAAAAGAAGTGAGACTTCTACTGTATAAATGTTATAGAAGTCAATCTATCTATTTCTTCATCATGGGTATTAGATACGAATGTGCATCTCACATTTGTAGCAAAATAGCAGCAGGCATTGACAAAGGGCGAGGTGGACCTACGAGTAGGCAATGGAGCAAGAGTTGTCTGCCGCTGTCAGAGGAACTTATGATCTATCTTTGCCTCATGGCTTGTATTAGAATTAGATGAATGTTGTTATGTGCCTGCCTTAACCAAGAACATCATTTCAGTTTCTTGTTTGGACAAGAAAGGATTTTCATTTATAATAAAGAACAAATGTTGTTCAGTTTATTTAAATGATATGTTCTATTGTAGTGCACCTCTAATGAACGGACTCTATTTTCTAGACTTAGAGAGCCCTATCTATAACATAAGTACCAAGAGGTTCAAGTCAAATGAGTTGAACCAAACCTATCTCCTGCATAATCGCTAGGTCACATAAATGAGAGTCGCTTATCTCAGTTCCATAAGGATGGGCTGCTAGAATCATTTGATTTTGAATCATATGAGACATGTGAATCTTGCCTTTTAGGCAAGATGACCAAGACTCCCTTTAGTGGACACAGCGAAAGAGCAACAGATTTGTTAGGACTTATACATAGTGATGTATGTGGTCCTTTCAATGTTGCTGCTAGAGGTGGTTACAGGTACTTCATTACATTTACTGATGACTTCAGATATGGTTATGTGTATCTCATGACACATAAATCAGTAATCCTTTGAAAAGTTCAAAGAATTCAAGAATGAAGTACAAAACCACTTGGCAAGAGTATTAAGATACTGATCGATCGAGGTGGTGAATACCTTAGCCATGAGTTTCGTGACTATCTAGCCGATTGTGGATTCTATCCCAACTCACTCCTCCCGAACACCACAAAGGTGGAATGGTGTATCCGAAAGGAGGAATCGTACCCTATTGGATATGGTACGATCTATGATGAGTCACACAGATCTTCCTATATCCTTTTGGGGATATGCTCTAGACACAGCAGCCTTTACCCTTAACCGTGTACCATCCAAGGCTGTGATAAAGACACCATATACGATATGGACAGGGAGAAATCCCATGATGTCTTTCATGAGGATTTGGGGTTGTGAGGCTTACGTTCGACGTTAAGTCTCAGACAAACTGGGACCCAAATCCGATAGGTGCTATTTTGTTGGATATCCCAAGGATACAAAGGGATATTACTTCTACATTCTCAGTCAGCACAAAGTGTTTGTGGCAAAGACTGGAGTTTTTCTAGAAAGGGATTTTGTTTCTAGAAAAACTAGTGGGAGTACCTTCGATCTTGAAGAAATTCAAGATAAGGACCATAGCACTGAGGCCTTGATGGAGGTTGAACAGGAACCACAAAGTGTTGTGGGTGATGAGGTTATTGCACAAAGAGTTGTGGAACAACCACCTGTTCATGTAGACCTACCTCTTCGCAGATCTGATAGGGTACGTCGTCAGCCTGAGAGATACTCATTTCTCTTGTTTGACCATGATGACATAATGCTCATTGAGAATGAGCCTACCTCCTATCAGGAAGCTGTGATGAGCCCAGATTCTGAGAAATGGCTAGAGGCCATGAGATCCGAGATGGAATCCATGTACACCAACCAAGTATGGACTTTGGTTGATCCACCTGAAGGGGTCAAACCCATTGGGTGTAAGTGGGTCTTTAGGAGAAAGACTGACATGGATGGACTTACGCATACCTATAAGGGCCGATTGGTGGCTAAAGGTTTCAAGCAAATTCATGGTATTGACTATGATGAAACCTTTTCTCCAGTGGCGATGTTTAAGTCCATTCGGATCTTGCTTGCTATTGCAGCATACCACGATTATGAGATCTGGCAGATGGATGTCAAAACCGCATTTTTGAATGGAAACTTGCTCGAGGATGTGTACATGACACAACCTGAGGGTTTTGTAGATCCATAGCATACTGGGAAGGTATGCAAGCTGCAAAGGTCTATTTATGGGCTAAAGCAAGCTTCTCTAATGTCTCGTGTACGCCATGCTATGTACTCGTCCTAATGTCTCGTATGCTTTGAGCATGACGAGTAGATACCAGTCAGATCCAGGTGAGCGTCACTGGATAGCAGTCAAGAATATTCTTAAGTACTTGAGAAGGACTAAAGAATATTTCTTGATATTTGGAGGCGATGAGGAGCTAGCTGTAAAGGGTTACAGCGATGCCAGCTTCCTAATTGACCAGGATGATTATAGATCGCAGTCAGGGTTTGTGTTTTGCTTGAATGGTGACTCTGTGAGCTGGAAGAGTTCTAAGCAGGACACAGTTGCTGATTCTACAACAGAGGCCGAATATATATCGGTGCTTCCATCTCATTCGAGAGATTATCGATAGAGGAGATGTGAAGATTAGCAGAGTACCCACAGAGGCTAACATCGCAGATCCCTTGACCAAGGCTTTGGCACAGAAAAAACATGATGGTCACACTAGGTCATTGGGTATTAGATACTACGATGATTGGCACTAGTGCTAGTGGGAGATTGTTAGTGAAAGCCCTAGAGCCAATCATGTGATGATTTTTGTATGGACTTTATTGTATCATATTCCTATTTATAAAGGCATGGTTATTATATTTACTTGTATTGGTGCCAAATAACTAAATATAATAATGTCCTTGAGTAGTAGGTTCTTATCTATATCAATCGATTGGTTGAATCGATAATGAGATGATATAGAGAACACTACTCTTAATCATTCCTAGTCGAGTATTAACATTCAGGGATAATGTTAATGCGTAGAGACTAGCATGTAGGTCAACATGATGACTTGATCTCACAAGTCATGGATATGAGATATCAAGTTGACACATGAGTATACATTGGAGAATGTATATTGAATGACCCACCATGAGAAAGTATCATGGATCGTTATATGAGTGTCATATACTTTCTCATGTGGCTATTAGTATGACTATTAGTCCTTAGACCTGAAGTCACCATGGTTCCCTACATAAGGAGTTGCATACTTTGGCTTCGTCAAACGTCACCCGTAAATGGGTGGACTATAAAGCGATTACTGGGTATGTAACAAATTATGCGGAGGGATGTGAGTGATGTAGATGGGATCTATCCCTTTAATATGACGGGAGTGACATCGATATTCTTGATAGAGTGAGACCACGAAGTGCATGACCATGCCCAAATGAGTCAATATGAGATATTGAGCTCATTTGATTAGAGTGAGTCTACTTGGAGTTCAAGATTTAGATTGTACCGAGGATGACACGATCTATGCCTCGATTGGTCAATCTAGATGTCAAGGATAGAGGGACATTGTTACATATTGTGAGAGTCACAATTAGTAGTCACAAAGGTGATGTTGGAGCTCAACATTCTTGTAACTTGGGTAGCAATGATGTGTTGCTAGATACCGCTCATTGCTTATGTTCCTAAATCGGTTTAGGGACATTGCCAACGTTACAAGAACCTATAGGGTCACACACATAAGGGAAATTAGATGGAGATTAGGTTCATATGATGAACCATGAGGATTAGGTTCATGGGATGAACCAAATTGGATTAAGAGTAATCCAAATTAGACTAATTGAGTTAGACTCAAGTTGATTCAAGTGTTGAATGAGTCTAATTTAGATTTGATTCATCAAATCAATTTAAATTAAATGAATAGAGATTCATTAAATTAAATTGACTTGAATCAAATGGTTGGATTTGATCAACCATGGGAGATATGAGGTCAAGTTTGACTTGACTTGAGAGGGAAGATGAAAGGTCAAGTTTGACTTGACCAAATGCCATGTCATGCTGATGACTTGGCATGGCTGGCCAATGATGATGTTCCACATCATCATGGACACATCATGGGGTGCCACCTCATGAGGGAGACCAAGAGCCATTGGCTCTTGGAGTTACATGCATGCATGTAACCCCCTTATAGTGGGTTATGGATGATGTGAAGTTAAGTTGTGTAACTTCATCTTCTTCCTCTTCTCTTCCCTCAAGCTCTCTCTTCCTCATCTAGCCAAGAATGTCCAAGGGGTGCTAGCACACTCTAAGGTGTTTTTTCTCCACCATTTGTCTGTGTGGATACTTGTAGAGGAGTGTACACTTGACACTCTCGAGTTCCGGCGAACCTTTTGGACGACCGGGATTTGCGAAGGGCGTCGCATCGAGGGTAACGTCCTTATCATATAGATCTAAGGTAGATCTAGGGTTTTATACAAACACATACATGTTTTGTTTTAATACATCTTCGCACGGATCCGTGGCCGGGGCTTCCGAGGTTTCCGCAATGCAAAAAATGGTTTTTACGGCTCGGAAAAACCCAACAAAGTCATCCTTAATGTTCACTAAGGTAGGTGCTTAGTGGCTAAGGTTTCAAGGAAACCTAGGGAAGCCATTAAGAAGGTTACAAGGGGAGTTACCCCTAGTGTTAACCTAGGTAAGACCCAAATGACCAAGGCTTCTAAGCCTAGGAGGGTATTAGGAGGGTATCTAGGGAAGTTATCCCTAAAGAATACCTAGTAAAGCCAAGGAGCTCTAATAGATTTTGGGTTCCTAGGAGCGTAATCGATTCACGCTAAATGGGTTAGAGTGTGCCAACTTTAAATGGATAGGTAGTTAACTTAACCATGGTAAAGGAGACACTTTAGGTCATTTTCAAGGTTATGGGTACCTTGGAAATGTGTTTTGATCATAATCATAAAAGATTTTAGGATGTGCAAATATTATCTTGAGAATTATGAAAAATCAATCAAATTGACACAAACTAGGTTTAGAGGTCATGGTGTGCCATTTTGGGTTTTTGTCCACTTTGAGGATAAGTGAGATTAAGGAAAAATTGGATTTAATTCTAGAAATGACAATTTGAGCTTTACACTTAGGTATTTAATACCTTAGTATTTTACAATTGCCATGCTTTGTTTGCCTTGCCATGTCATGACATCATGTTTCTTTTAATCATTTAAAATGTCATGATTATGCTTAGGACTTTTTATGTCATGTATGCTTAGATTTAATCATATGTCATGACATCATGATCATTGGCCATGCTTACTTATATTATCATTTATGCCATGATCATTCATGCATTAATTAAAATTAATTTAAGGACAATGGCATGACTTTAAGTCCCATGTATAAGGGAATCAAGTAGTGTTTCCCTAGAAAATACATGAAACCTTAGTTTAGGATGAACAAAACCCACATCTCACATCACATTGACATGTGTATGTATTGATACACCCTAGACACATGTGAGATGCTAGGAAATGAGTTAAGTTCAAGGTGCATAGTTTTTGCATCTAGATGAACTCAAACTCAACTTATACCATGGATGAATCATGAGGAAAGCTTACGTACAAGTCATGTGCAATAAGCCCAAAGACCATGGATCAATATACGATTTTAAAACTATTTCAAAGTCATTTTGAAAAACCTTGGTGTAGTCTATATTTTGATAGAAGTCACCATTGATGATGTTGATCAAATAATGCTCAATACATTATTTTTCTTCATTTTTGAACTTTGTATCAATTTCACTATTTTATGGGTAAATTATTTTTCACCCATTGTATTGCTTATGAGTATTATACGTATGAAGTTTCAGGAATTTTTGAATTATATATAATTACTTATGCCTTTTCTAATTTCATTTTTAAAATAGGATATCTGAGTTTTACAGATATCAGTCGACTGCTGCTTGATGGCAGTCGACTGATTACTATCAGAGTCGACTTCCAGAGTTGATTTCGGGTAAACAAGGATGTTTATCTCATGTTTTAGCTATGTTAGGGTTCCCTAACTGCTCATAACCCTAGGATATGCTTTGGAAAGCATTGGAAAGAATGAAATCCATTGGATATGGATTAGAAGAGTTGTTAGGATGATGTAACAATTTTAAGGCATAGGAAAATTCAATGTTGAACTTTTAACCTTATTTTTGATGGTTTAGTGTTCCTATAGGCTTAGGGACTCTCCAATGACATTGTTGGTGCAATGGTCAAGGGAGAGCAAGCCTTTAGGGGGAGGTATCCATCATGGGATGATGGATGTGTTCTTCGTCATGAGGGAGAGAATTTTAGGAGAATGTAAGATGCCCAATTTGGAAATTGGGAGAGCTTGTAGGATTGCCTCTCTTGAGTGATATGAGACTTATCACTAGGAAGAGTAAAGGCATCCTAGTTGTTTTTGGACCAAGGGAGAGATTATAAGATCTCATTGGGATATGAAACATTGACCTCCTTGGGGAGAACCTTTTTGATGTATGTCAAAAAGGGAGAGAATGAACGGGATTACCAATTTGCGAGAATTTGTAAGGAGTAGTGTTTCCCTAGAAAATACATGAAACCTTAGTTTAGGATAAACAAAACCCACATCTCACATCACATTGACATGTGTATGTATTGATACACCCTAGACACATGTGAGATGCTAGGAAATGAGTTAAGTTCAAGGTGCATAGTTTTTGCATCTAGATGAACTCAAACTCAACTTATATCATGGATGAATCATGAGGAAAGCTTATGTACAAGTCATGTGCAATAAGCCCAAAGACCATGGATCAATATACAATTTTAAAACTATTTCAAAGTCATTTTGAAAAACCTTGGTGTAGTCTATATTTTGATAGAAGTCACCATTGATGATGTTGATACAAAGAGTGCTCAATACATTATTTTTCTTCATTTTTGAACTTTGTATCAATTTCACTATTTTATGGGTAAATTATTTTTCACATATTTTTCTCCCATTGTATTGCCTATGAGTATTATACATATGAAGTTTCAGGAATTTTCGAATTATGTATAATTACTTATGCCTTTTCTAATTTCATTTTTGAAATAGGATATCTGAGTTTTACAGATATCAGTCGACTGCTGCTTGATGGCAGTCGACTGATTACTATCAGAGTCGACTGCCAGAGTTGATTTCAGGTAAATAAGGATGTTTATCCCATGTTTTAGCTATGTTAGGGTTCCCTAACTGCTCATAACCCTAGGATATGCTTTGGAAAGCATTGGAAAGAGTGAAAATCCATTGGATATGGATTAGAAGAGTTGTTAGGATGATGTATCAATTTTAAGGCATGGGAAAATTCAATGTTGAACTTTTAACCTTATTTTTGATGGTTTAATGTTCCTATAGGCTTAGGGACTCTCCAATGACATTGTTGGTGCAATGGTCAAGGGAGAGCAAGCCTTTAGGGAAAGGTATCCATCATGGGATGATGGATGTGTTCTTCCTCATGAGGGAGAGAATTTTAGGAGAATGTGAGATGCCCAATTTGGAAATTGGGAGAGCTTGTAGGATTGCCTCTCTTGAGTGATATGAGACTTATCACTAGGAAGAGTAAAGGCATCCTAGGTGTTTTTGGACCAAGGGAGAGATTATAAGATCTCATTGGGATATGAAACATTGACCTCCTTGGGGAGAACCTTTTTGATGTATGTCAAAAAGGGGGAGAATGAACGGGATTACCAATTTGGGAGAATTTGTAAGGAGATTTGAGTTAGGTTTTAGGCCTAACTCAAAGGTGTTTGGTTTTTGTCAAACATTAAAAAGGGGGAGATTGTTGGTGCAATTGGCCTAGGTCATGATTGACAGAACTTGAGTTTGACTCGAGTAGTGTTTTGATGTTTGATATTGATGTTTGACAATGCGTTGGGGAGATTGCTGGTGCAATTGACTCGGGCCATGATTGACCGGACTCGAGTTTGACTCGAGTGGTATTTTGATGTTTGATGATGGTTTAACCATTGTCATGGGAAAAGTCCAAGTCATGGGTACTTGGCATGGAAAGTCCAAGCATGGGTCTTGGCAATGGAAAGTCCAAGTTTGAGTCTTGGCATTTGGAAAGTCCAACATTGGGTTGGCATGGAAAGTCCAAGGGTATAGTCTTGGCCACGTAAGTCCAAGGGTGGAGTCTTGGCATCATAAGTCCAATGGTTGGTGTCGTAAAGTCCAAGCGTGGTATTAGCAATGTAAGTCCAATGTGCCTCGGCGATGTAGACACCGTTAGCATGACAATAGCCGATGGAAGCACCTGAAGGCTAGCATATGGATGAACAAGTCATGGATGACATGGAGGGATCTGATAGGCATGAGGCTGATGGAGGTGGCTAGAAGGCTTAGGTCTAGGCTAAGGGTAGTCTAGCAAGTATGAGGGCATCATACTTGGTGTTAAATCTAATCGTTCAAGTTTGTTAGTCGACTGGGGTTATGGACCAGTCGACTGGTCAAGTGTTTTAACACTTGGAAACTGAGTCGACACTTAGCAATCGACTGGGATTATGACGAGTTGACTACCGTGAGTCAACTAGGGTTCGACTGTGGTAAAATGGCCTAGCAATGATCGCCAAAGATTGACGATCGGTGATGGCACCGATCGGCCGCCATGGATACCGATCGGCAATGATCGGTTGATGCGAACGATACACAGTACACTTGGTAGTTGACTGGGTAGTCAGCTATGACATTGGCAGTCGATTGATGATGTTGGCAGTCGACTGCCAAGTGATCCGTTCGAGTTTTTCCAACGTGGATCAATTTGTTGTCTCACGATGATACTGTTGGCAGTCGATTGGGGCCACATGGTAGTCGACTGCCAGATGCAAAATCAGTCCATTGCAGGTTAAAAAGAGCAACTCGTGGAAGATTTCGACATTGGTTCTTTGGGAGCTTTCTTGAGGCGATTTGAAGGCAAAATGTAGGTGCATTTCAAGGTCCTTCAAGCTCATTCAAGCAACCAACAAACAAGCGCTCAAAACCCTAGTTTGTAAAGTGTTCTTTACATTTCACTTTGTATTTGCTTGTATTTGTTTTGTATTACTGTTGTAATCATTGTACGAGATTTCTCCACCTCCGATGTATTGTCGAGGAGTGATTGAGTAGTGGTGTGTGTTTGTATCGCTAGGGCTCATTCAAGCCCAATCCATGGAGTTGGGACCTTGAGGTTCCGAATCACGTTACGTCTTTGTGTTGTGATTGTGTTTGTGTTTGTATATTTTGTATTGTATTATTTCTATTTCCGCTGTGTATAACAAGTTTTGTAGCAAGCATGATCGAGATCCATCTTCGAAGATGAAACGCTATTCACCCCTTTCTAGCGGGCACACGGGTCCTAACAAGTGGTATCAGAGCGAGGTCGCTCTTCAAGGATTAACAACTAAGAGAGCACCGCTAAAGGAAGAAGATGGATTTCGATATAAATTGGGATGGGACGTCAACACCCCAATTATGTACAATTTCTATGGACAATAAGGATTCAAATAACGGAAGGCAAGAATTGAAGACTTCTTGATGATGAGGGACCTTAAGGAATGGACCGTATTGATGGAAGGATTCCAATATCCAAGAGGGCCAAAGGGAGGCGAGCCTTAAAAGAAAATCCTAAGGTAAAATTTAGTAATGCACCTTCTAGTTTTAATATTAAAAAGCATGCTAGAAATAATCTTAATTCTTTTGCTGTTGTACATGAAGAGCATGCTAAAAACATATTTTTTTGTTTAGGGTCTAAACATGTAAATCTTAGAATAAGGAGAAATTTGGGACTAATGTTCCTAAAATTATTCTACCTAATGCAAGTATTAGGAAAATTGAAGATCATTTAGGTTTTACTCCAAAGAAATCTAGACATATGCCTAGGAAGGGAAAAAATGATCAAAGAAACCATGGGTCCACCAAATTAGAGAAATTAGAGTTAGAGAATCAAGCCTTGAGGTCAAGGCTTGAGAAACTTGAAAAGATCCTTAGGAAGATGCAAAATCAAATGCAAGGGTCAAATAGTCAAAGCCTAGGGTCTAGGAGTCAAAGTCAAAGGCCTAGGAAACAAGAGTCATACAAGGGCAAGCTTAAGTCCAAAAAGACCTATCACAATGTTCCATTCTACTATGGAACTCAATCTAGGTCTACAAAAACCAAGGTCAATAGGGAAGTCATCCCTAATGTTGACCAAGGTAGGTGCTTAGTGGCTAAGGTTTCAAGGAAACCTAGGGCAGTCATTAAGAAGGTTACAAAGGGAGTTACCCCTAGTGTTAACCTAGGTAAGACTCAAATGACCAAGGCTTCTAAGCCTAGGAGGGTCATTAGGAGGGTATATAGGGAAGTTATCCCTAAGGAATATCTAGTAAAGCCAAGGAGCTTTAATAGATTTTAAGTTCCTATGAGCGTGATCGATTCACGCTAAATGGGTTAGAGTGTGCAAACTTTAAATGGATAGATAGTTAATCTAACCATGGTAAAGGTGACACTTTAGGTCATTTTCAAGATTATGGGTACCTTGGAAATGTGTTTTGATCATAATCCTAAAAGATTTTAGGATGTGCCAATATTATCTTGAGAATTATGAAAAATCAATCAAATTGGCACAAACTAGGTTTAGAGGTCATGGTGTGTCATTTTGGGTTTTTGGCACACTTTGAGAATAAGTGACATTAAGGCAAAATTGGATTTAATTCTAGAAATGACAATTTGGGCTTAACACTTAGGTATTTAATACCTTAGTATTTTACAATTGCCATGATTTGTTTGCCTTGCCATGTCATGACATCATGTTTCTTTTAATTATTTAAAATGTCATGATTATGCTTAGGACTTTTTATGTCATGTATGCTTAGATTTAATCATATGTCATGACATCATGATCATTGGCTATGCTTACTTATATTATCATTTATGCCATGATCATTCATGCATTAATTAAAATTGATTTAAGGAAAATGGCATGACTTTAAGTCCCATGTATAAGGGAATCAAGTAGTGTTGCCCTAGAAAATACATGAAACCTTAGTTTAGGATGAACAAAACCCACATCTCACATCACATTTACATGTGTATGTATTGATACACTCTAGACACATGTGAGATGCTAGGAAATTAGTTAAGTTCAAGGTGCATAGTTTTTGCATCTAGATGAACTCAAACTCAACTTATACCATGGATGAATCATGAGGAAAGCTTATGTAAAAGTCATGTGCATTAAGCCCATAGACCATGGTTCAATATAAGGTTTTTAAACTATTTCAAAGTCATTTTGAAAAATCTTGGTGTAGTCTATCTTTTGATATAAGTCACTATTGATGATGTTGATACAAAGAGGACTCAATACATTATTTTTCTTCATTTTTGAACTTTGTATAAATTTCACTATTTTATGGGTAAATTATTTTTCATATATTTTTTACCCATTGTATTGCTTATGTGTATTATATGTATGAAGTTTCAGGAATTTTTGAATTATGTATAATTACTTATGCCTTTTCTTATTTCATTTTTGAAATCTGATATCTGCATTTTACAGATATCAGTCGACTGTTGCTTGATGGTAGTTGACTGATTACTGTTAGAGTCAACTGCCAGAGCTGATTTCGAGTAAACAAGGATGTTTAGCCAATGTTTCAGCTATGTTAGGGTTCCCTAAGTGCTCCTAACCCTAGGATATGCTTTGGAAAACATTGAAAAGGGTGAGAATCCATTGGATATGGATTAGGAGAGTTGTTAGGATGATATATCAATTTTAAGGTTTGATAAAGTTCAATGTTGAACTTTTAACCTTATTTTAGATGGTTTAGTGTTCCTATAGGCTTAGGGACTCTCCAATGACATTGTTGGTGCAATGGTCAAGGGAGAGCAAGCCTTTAGAGGGAGGTATCCATCATGGGATGATGGATGTGTTCTTCCTCATGAGGGAGAGAATTTTAGAAGAATGTAAGATGCCCAATTTGGAAATTAAGAGAGCTTGTAGGATTGCCTCTCTTGAGTGATATAAGACTTATCACTAGGAAGAGTAAAGACATCCTAGGTATTTTTGGACCAAGGGAGAGATTGTAAGATCTTATTGGGATATGAGACATTGACCTCCTTTGATAGAACCTTTTTGATGTATGTCAAAAAGGGGGAGAATGAACGGGATTACCAATTTGGGAGAATTGGTAAGGAGATTTGAGTTAGGGTTTTGGCCTAACTCAAAGGTGTTTGGTTTTTATCAAACATCAAAAAGGAGGAGATTGTTGGTGCAATTGGCCTAGGTCATGATTGACCGGACTTGAGTTTGACTCAAGTAGTATTTTGATGTTAGATATTGATGTTTGACAATGTATTGGGCAGATTACTGGTGCAATCGACTCGGGCCATGATTGACCGGACTCGAGTGGTATTTTAATGTTTGATGATGGTTTGACCATTGTCATGGGAAAAGTTCAAGTCATGGGTACTTGGCATGGAAAGTCCAAGCATGGTTCTTGGCAATGGAAAGTCTAAGTTTGAGTCTTGGCATTTGGAAAGTCCAACATTGGGTTGACATGGAAAGTCCAAGGGTGTTGTCTTGGCCACATAAGGTCAAGGGTGTAGTCTTTGCGGTGAAAGTCCAAGTCATGGGTACTTGGCAATTGAGAAGTCCAAGGGGAATATTGGCGGCGTAAAGTCCAAGGGTGGAGTCTTGACATCATAAGTCCAATGGTTGGCGGCGTAAAGTCCAAGCGTAGTCTTAGCAACGTAAGTCCAATGTGCCTTGGTGATTTAGACACCGTTAGCATTGTTGGGATGTATACTGAAAAGTCTATCTTTTGTATGAACATCTTTATTTTGAAATAAGAATCACATGATCATTGTTTGCATATTTTTATGGCTATGCATATTGTCTAATACATTACATTGTAGATAACATGGTGTGTGGTGTCACATGGGAGATCATGTTATCGGTTTCTTGTAAAGTATAAGTAAAGGCTCACAACCGAGATGACTTTGGACAAACCATTGGAATGGTTGTAGTGTGATTTGGGATTGGTTTGTCTTGACCATAGAATCACACTAGTGCACTTTGTGTGTATTGAGCAGGACCGACTTAGAGGTGATTCGATTTATTGCTGACTACATAATCGAATCAGACCTCAGATATTATATTGTACATACTCTTAATCCCGATATAATAACGGACACATATACTTAGTATTCATCTCTTTGATTTACCAATGGGCGAGATTTATAGATTATATCGATAGGCTCGGTAAGTTGGGAGATGATATTATTTATATAGTGTGCCATTGATTATAGGAGGAAACTGTGTCCTATATATTAGGATGATGATGTCCCCTTGAGGAGCTCATAAGGTTCATCATGTAAACCCTGCAGGTGGACTTGGTCCGGCATGATGAAAAGGTTGAGTGGTACTACTCATGGAGTTAGATGTTGATTAATTAATGGTCAGTAAATTAATTAATCGACGGACATTCGAGATCTTAAACACGGGGAGAAAATGTACATATAATATATGGAGCCCATATTAACTTATGGGGGTTGGTGAGGTAGATCAATGATAATCCTTTAGTGAATTGGATTATCATTAATGGATCGGACTTTATGTGGGCTTGATCCATTGGGTGGCCAAGATCCAACTCCTCCTTATGGTCCCTATTGTAGCCTATTAAAACCTCATGAAGCTTAGATCCAATGGATAGAAACAAAACTCTAGATCCAAAGGTAGAGATTAAATCTCTAGATTCGACGGTTGAGATTAAATCCCTAGAACCAATGGTGGAGATTAAAACAAGGCTTATCCCTAACTCTATAAAAGGAGGGCAAGGGGTGGGCGGCAGCTAATGAATCCCATTAGAGATAGGATTAGGGTTTGGAGGCTTAGGGTTTGAAGGCTTGGGCGGCACCAAATAAGGAATTATTTTCCTTTCTTCTTCCTCTCCCTTGGTGGCCAACGATCACAACCTTCTTCCCTCCCTTGGCCGGTGTCCAAAAGCAACCCTTCTCCTTCTTCTTGGCCAGTGGAAACAAGATTTAGGGTCTTCCCTTGGAGTCTTGGCCATTTTCATCTTATTCTCCTTCTCCTTGTTGACTGTTGGCAAGCAAAGTGTTTGTTGCTTGTTGGTTGGCTAAAGGAAGGAGAAGATTTTTGTTTCTATTCTTCCTCTTGCTCGGAGCGAGCAAGGAAGGAAGATTGGTGATCTAAGAGCTTCAACCTTTGGTAGATCGTCGCCCACACGACGTCCGGAAGGAGAAAGGTTATACAATAGAAGATCGAGAGGTATATCGATTCTCTATTCTCTTTTGTAACATGTTTATATTTGTTTTTCAATTATGTGCATGATATATTCTGTTATGTGGATAAATAATACTTGGACCCCGAATATAAACACAAAAGCCGGCGATCCGTACATCGTCTATTCCGTGGCTATTCATGGAATAGAGGTTGGTCGCTTGAACAACAAGTTTGTTCAAGTGACTACTTTAAACGAATAGCACGACGATGACAAGGTTGCTTGGGAAATCCCTCTTGTCAAGGATAAATTTTTTATTCCAAAGACATAGAAGGGATCGCCATGAACAAGTGACCGAGTCAAAAGGGGAAGCGAAGTTTCCCCTCACGGATCAACCTTCAATTGGTATCAGAGTCATGGTTTCCGGTTTTGTGTGTTTAAGGATTCGGTTACTCTTATGCATTTTTCATATATTATATGTGCTGGACAATAGTAGGATATGCATAGGTTAACTCTTTGGTTGCAGGCATAAGATCCGACTATTATGGCCATATGTGTGTATGTGATTGTATGTGTGTAATAGTATATTTTGTTGAATCCTCGGGGTTGACGAGGCTAGTATTTAATTTTTTGTAAATTAAATACGACATTGTTTAGCCACTCTTTCTATTTTAGTTTACTTTCGATCTAGATTTCATGTACACTCCCTCGTGGAGTATAGGATCGATGGATGTAAATTAAAATAGTTTTTAGTCTCGGCTCGGATCTCCGGATGACTCGTACATGGCGTAGGAGGAGCGGATGAGATGGCGATGCGACGGGAGACATATTGAAGACAAAAGTCATAATAGTTGGAAAATAATTTATTTTTCATATTTATTGCTTATTGTTTGATATGCATGTCGTAGGCTAAAAAATTCCTCAATTTCAAATTACTAAGTGGGAGAGGGATATTTTTATAAATTCCCACAACCTCCATTACGATTTGACATGTGATGCAAGCAAACTTGCACGTCGGCTCTGAGTGCCTTTCTCCCCATCGGATGAGTTTGTTTACGGATCACAAGGTCGAATATGGTTATAGGGAATTATTAAGGAGCATGTGTACTTTCCCATTGGAAGGCACATAACCCGAGATAATTTCCTTAGTATCGAGTAATGGTGAACACTTACATGCAAATAGGAGTATCCTCCCCATCGGAGTCACTGCTTTTATTTGTAGGGACGAAGAGAAACCAACTATTAATTTTATTTGTCAAAAAGTTAGGTTGACAATATAGTAAAATTAATGGGTAAAACCTCCTCTTACAAATGTAGAATTCGTATACGTCCACACGATTGTGACATATAATATTCTCGGTGTTTTGAGGTGTTGGTTGATTTTAAAATTTTATTGTTTGAGGAATCAATAATTTTTTAAAATCTAAAGTAATGATCTATGTGATTCTTAGGATTTTCAAAAATGACTTTCTGTCCACTTGTTGTGATACTAAAGGAAAATAAGCTTACTGCACCCAAATTATGTTGATTGGAAAAGAATCTAGATATTGTCTTAACTGCTGAGGAGTACAAATATGTACTTTTCGAAGAGTATCCTCCTAAGCCTGCGAATGAGCTGGAAGTCCTTGGAGCTGAGATCGAAGGGGAAACCCAGGTCGATATCATTCTCCAGCCGACAGAAAGGCTTGCTCAGACTCAGGCTATGGTTGCCCAAAAGGTTTCTACTTCTAAGCCGAAAGGCAAGAAGAAGAAGAAATAAGGTGGAGCAAAGGTGGTGGGAGGAACTCAGGGATGAGTGAAGAAGCCGAAAGGCAAGTATTCACTTACAAGCAGGATGGACATTGGAAGAAGAACTGTCCCAATCCGAAGCAGAACAAAGGTATATCCTTTGGTCTAGTCATTGAAACATGGTTAGCGGTGTTATCTACCGACACCTGGTGTGTAGATACGGGAGCCTCTGATCATGTCTGCAATACTTTGCAATGGTTCTAGGAAACTTAACGACGAGCTGAGGGAGAGATTACCGTTTACTTGGGCAATGCCACGAAGATGGCGGCTATTGCAGTGGGAGACGTTCATTTATCTTTTGAGAAAAATAAAGTTTTGGTTCTTAAGAATTGCCTTTATGTACCTTTATTTAGAAAGAATTTAATTTCGGTTTCTAAATTGTTTATGGATGGATAATCTATTTCTTTTAATGACAAAGTTGTTATAAAAAGAAATAAACAGATTATCTGTTCTGGTGCATTGGTAGGCAATTTGTATACACTTGAACCAAAAGCTCACACGATGCAAATAGAAGTTAATAACTCATCTTCTAATTCCAATAAGGGAAAAGAACCTTCGAAGATGAACCAAACATATCTTTGGCATCTTAGGCTTGGTCATATTAACCTAAGCAGAATTCAAAGGTTGATAGCTGATGGACCTCTGGGTTCATTAGTGGTGGAGGATTTCCCAACCTGCGAA
Source organism: Wurfbainia villosa (assembly GCA_025175895.1). Lineage (NCBI taxonomy): Eukaryota > Viridiplantae > Streptophyta > Magnoliopsida > Zingiberales > Zingiberaceae > Wurfbainia > Wurfbainia villosa. The sequence goes on along the minus strand of CM045992.1, from coordinate 25,403,666 downwards.
TCTTGCTTGGAGGGTAAAATGACCAAGAGGCCTTTTAAGGCCAAGGGGTATAAGATCCAAAGATGTGTTGGAATTGGTTCATTCTGATTTGTGTGGTCCTATGTCTATCCATGCTAGAGGTGATTTTGAGTATTTCGTCTCTTTTATAGACGAATACTCAAGATATGGATACATTTATCTGATGCGCCACAAGTCTGAATGCTTTGACAAGTTCAAAGAATTCAAGGGTGATGTGGAGAAACGTCAAGGTAAAAGTATCAAGACACTACGATCTGATCGTGGTGGTGAGTACCTCTTAGGAGAGTTTAAGAATTACTTATCAGAGGCTGGGATTCAATCCCAATTGTCTGCACCTGGCACACCCCAGCAGAATGGTGTAGCAGAGCGAAGGAATAGGACTCTTATGGAGATGGTTAGATCGATGATGAGTTATTCTGAGTTGCCAGATTTGTTCTAGGGATATGCTCTAGATACGGCGGTGCATATTCTGAACTTTGTTCCATATAAATCAGTGCCTTCTACTCCCATAGAATTGTGGACTAGATGAAAGCCTAGTCTAAGACATATTCAGATTTGGGGGAGTCCAGCACATGTGCTGAAGGCAGATGCTGGTAAGTTGGAACCTCGTACAGAAGTATGCATATTCGTTGGCTATCCTAGAGGAACGAAGGGTGGTTTATTTTATAGTCCTAGAGATCAGAGAGTGATTGTTAGCACGAATGCCAGATTTCTAGAGGAAGACTATGTGATGAGCCACAAGCCCAAGAGTAAAATTGTTCTGGAGGAATTAAAAGGGGAAGTCACTTGTTCAGTACCACTGGTACAAGAGAATATACCACAAGTTACTGCACCACGTGTCACAGAGGATACATAGGAGATACCTCGTTGTAGTGGGAGGGTTGTGAGATAGCCTGATAGATTCATGTTCTTGGGAGAATCTTCTGATTTGGTCCCTGGCGAACATGAACCTGATCCCTGGACATATGACGAGGCAATCCAAGATAAAGATGCAGTATCTTGGCAAAGTGCAATGAATGCTGAGATTGAATCTATGGATTCGAATCAGGTCTGGGAGCTAGTAGAACCACCCGATGGTGTAAAAACCATTGGATGCAAGTGGATCTATAAAAGAAAGAGAGGAATAGATGGGAAGGTTGAGACCTTCAAAGCGAGGCTTGTAGCGAAGGGGTATACTCAGAAAGAGGGTATCGATTATGAGGAGACCTTTTCGCCGGTAGCCATGCTTAAGTCTATCCGGATTCTCTTATGCATAACAGCTCATATGGATTATGAGGTGTGGCAGATGGATGTCCAGACAACTTTCCTTAATGGAAGTCTTGAGGAAAACATCTATATGAAGCAACCAGAGGGATTCATTGCGAAGGGCAAAGAGCATCTTGTATGTAAGCTTAATCGGTCCATTTATGGATTGAAGTAAGCTTCGAGGTCTTGGAACATCCGCTTTGATGAGGTAATCCAGTCTTATGGATTTATTCAAAGTCTGGATGAGTCTTGTGTATACAAGAGATGTGACAGAAACGTAGTGGTATTTCTTGTACTATACGTAGATGACATTTTGTTGATTGGCAACAATATCAAGGTGTTATCGGACGTAAGGGTATGATTGTCCAAACAGTTTGATATGAAGGACTTGGGAGAGGTGGGACACATTCTTGGGATCAAGGTTATAAGGGATCGCAGGAAAAGGATGTTGTTCTTATCCCAAGCTTCATACATAGACACGATTATGGATCGTTTTAGCATGCAGAACTCCAAGAAGGGTTTTCTACCTTTCAGGCATGGAGTTCCTTTATCTAAGGAGATATGTCCTAGAACATCTGAGGAGATAGAGGAGATAAAGGCAGTTCCTTATGTTTCGGCGGTAGGAAGCCTCATGTATGCGATGCTATGTACGAGACCAGAAATCTTCTATGCCATGGGCATGGTCATCAGATATCAGAGTAATCCAGGACAGGGACATTGGACTGCGGTAAAGCATATATTGAAGTACCTGAGAAGGACTAGGGATTATATGCTAGTTTACCAGGCAGACCAATTACTCCCTGTGGGTCACACGGATTCCGACTTCCAATCAGATAGGGATAACAGTAAGTCTACCTCAGGTTTTGTGTTTACTTTAGGAGGTGGAGCCATTGTATGGAGGAGTGTCAAGCAGAAATGCGTGGTGGACTCTACCATGGAAGCTGAGTATGTGGCAGCCTCTGAGGGGGCCAAAGAAGTTGTGTGGCTCAGGAACTTCCTGATGGACTTGGATGTGATTCCTGGTTTGCCTAGAACTATCACAATTCATTGTGATAATAGTGGTGCAGTTGCAAACTCGAAGGAACCATGAGCCCATAAGGCAAGTAAGCACATAGAGAGCAAGTACCACCTGATACGAGAAATCGTAAAGAGAGGAGAAGTTGCTGTGGCCAAGATTGCATCGGAGGATAACCTGGCAGATACTTTCACTAAGGCCCTTTAGGCAAGAGCTTTTGATAGGAATGTGGAGGGAATGGGGATTAGATGTATGGCAGTTTGAGGACAACATAGTCTTTTAGTATAAGTGGGAGATTGTTGGGATGTATACTGAAAAGTCTATCTTTTGTATGAACATCTTTATTTTGAAATAAGAATCACATGATCATTGTTTGCATATTTTTATGGCTATGCATATTGTCTAATACATTACATTGTAGATAACATGGTATGTGGTGTCACACGGGAGATCATGTTATCGGTTCCTTGTAAAGTATAAGTAAAGGCTCTCAACCGAGATGACTTTGGACAAACCATTGGAATGGTTGTAGTGTGATTTGGGATTGGTTTGTCTTGACCATAGAATCACACTAGTGCACTTTGTGTGTATTGAGCATGACCGACTTAGAGGCGATTCGATTTATTGCTGACTACATAATCGAATCAGACCTCAGATATTATATTGTACATACTCTTAATCCCAATATAATAACGGGCACATATACTTAGTATTCATCTCTTTGATTTACCAATGGGCGAGATTTATAGATTAAATCGATAGGCTCGGTAAGTTGGGAGATGATATTATTTATATGGTGTGCCGTTGATTATAGGAGGAAACCGTGTCCTTTATATTAGGATGATGATGTCCCCTTGAGGAGCTTATAAGGTTCATCATTTAAACCCTGCAGGTAGACTTAGTCCGGCATGATGAAAAGGTTGAGTGGTACTACTCATGGAGTTAGATGTTGATTAATTAATGGTCAGTAAATTAATTAATCGATGGACATTCGAGATCTTAAACACGGGGAGAAAATGTACATATAATATATGGAGCCCATATTAACTTATGGGGGTTGGTGAGGTAGATCAATGATAATCGTTTAATGGATTGGATTATCATTAATGGATCAGACTTTATGTGGGCTTGATCCATTGGGTGGCCAAGATCAAACTCCTCCTCTTGGTCCCTATTGTAGCCTATTAAAACCTCATGAAGCTTAGATCCAATGGATAGAAACAAAACTCTAGATCCAAAGGTAGAGATTAAATCTCTAGATCCGACGGTTGAGATTAAATCCCTAGAACCAATGGTGGAGATTAAAACAAGGCTTATCCCTAACTCTATAAAAGGAGGGCAAGGGGTGGACGGCAACTAATGAATCCCATTAGAGATAGGATTAGGGTTTGGAGGCTTAGGGTTTGGAGGCTTAGGGTTTGAAGGCTTAGGGTTTGAAGGCTTGGGCGGCACCAAATAAGGAATTATTTTCCTTTCTTCTTCCTCTCCCTTGGTGGACGGCACTCACAACCTTCTTCCCTCCCTTGGACGGTGTCCAAAAGCAACCCTTCTCCTTCTTCTTGGCCGGTGGAAACAAGATTTAGGGTCTTCCCTTGGAGTCTTGGTTGGTTTCATCTTATTCTCCTTCTCCTTGTTGGTCGGCGACAAGCAAAGTGTTTGTTGCTTGTTGGTTGGCTAAAGGAAGGAGAAGAGTCTTGTTTCTATTCTTCCTCTTGCTCGGAGCAAGCAAGGAAGGAAGATTGGTGATCTAGGAGCTTCAACCTTTGGTAGATCGTCGCCCACACGACGTCCAAAAGGAGGAAGGTCATACAATAGAAGATCGAGAGGTATATCGATTCTCTATTCTCTTTTGTAACATATTTATATTTGTTTTTCAATTATGTGCATAATATATTCAGTTTTGTGGCTAAATAGTACTTGGACCCCGAACATAAACACAAAAGCATTGGACAGTCGATTGATAGTCTGAGCAGTCGACTTCCATGGATTGCAGTCGACTACTAGTTAATGTTGCAAACACAGAACACTTGGTAGCCGACTGGGCAGTCGGCTACAACATTGGCAGTCGACTGATGATGTTGGCAGTCGACTGCCAAGTGATCCGTTCGAGTTTTTCCAACATGGATCAAGCTGTTGTCTCACAATGATACTGTTAGCAGTCGACTGGGGCCTTATAGCAGTCAACTGCCTGATGCGAAATCAGTCCATTGCAGGTTAAAAGGAGCAACTTTTGGGAGATTTCGACATTGGTTCTTTGGTAGCTTTCTTGAGGCGATTTGAAGGCGAAGTGTAGGTGCATTTCAAGGGCCTTCAAGCTCATTCAAGCAACCAACAAGCAAGCACTCAAAACCTTAGTTTGTAAAGTGTTCTTTACATTTCACTTTGTATTTTCTTGTATTTGTTTTGTATTACTGTTGTAATCATTGTATGAGATTTCTCCACCTCCGATGTGTTGTCGAGAAGGAGTGATTGAGTAGTGGTGTGTGTTTGCATCGCTAGGGCTCATTCAAGCCCAATCTGTGAAGTTGGAACCTTGATGTTTCGAACCACGTTACGTCTTCGTGTTGTGATTGTGTTTGTGCATTTTGTATTGTATTATTTCTATTTCCGCTGCGTATAACAAGTTTTGTAGCAAGCACGATCGAGATCCATCTTGAAAGATGAAATGTTATTCACCCCCTCTAGCAGGCACACAGGTTCTAAGAAGTGGTATCAAAGCGAGGTCACTCTTCAAGGATTAACAACCAAGAGAGCACCGCTAGAGGAAGAAGATGGATTTCGAAGATAAATTGGGATGGGGCATCAACACCCCAATTCCGTACAATTTCTATGGACGAGAAGGATTCAACCAATGGAAGGCAAGAATTGAAGAATTCTTGATGATGAGGGACCTTGAGGAATGAGCCATATTGATGGAAGAATTCTAATATCTGAGGGGGCCAAAGGGAGGATTCCTCAAGATGAAGAAGTGGACCGAGGAACAAATTCAAGAATTCGAGAAAAACATAAAGGTAATTAAATTCTTGGTTGATTTGATTCCTAACGACATTGTGTGTAGGTTAGGTAATTATATGGATGCCAAGGAGCTATGGAGTCAAGTGGCAAGATTCCATGAGAACCCTCAATCGGTCCAAGAAGACGAAGAAGAAGAGAAATGTTCATCGGCTCAATCGGAGGAGGCCAAAGAAACAAGTTCATCCTCACAAGAAAGTGAGGAGTCGGAAGTTGAGAAGGAGTTGACATTCGAATCGGTAGAGGAGCTTGAATTGGAGGAAGCCTCCACTTCTAGGATTGAGGGGGAGGAGATTAGGGCATCCTCAATACTAGAGCAATAAGAAGAACCATCTACCTTTAGGCGAGAGGAAGAGGAAGTTCGGGACTCCCCTATCGTGGAAGGTAATTCAAGCAATTCAATTAAAATTAAAAATCATATAATTTACTTTGAGTGTAGGGAAGCCGGGCATTACAAGAGTAAGTGCCCTAAGAAGGTCAAAAAAAGTCAACCATCACCAAAATTCCAAGAAAAGTCAAAAAAAGTCGGAGCCCCGACAATTAAAAGCAAAGAGCATGTGGTGTGCTTCAAGTGCCAACAACGGGGTCATTATAGAAATCAATGTCCTAGGGGGAGCAAGAAGGGTCAAGAAGGAGCATCACAAGTAGCGCAAGCCTTTAAAGAAAATCCTAAGGTAAAATTTAGTAATGCACCTTCTAGTTTTAATATTAAAAATCATGCTAGAAATAATCTTAATTCTTTTGCTATTGTACATGAAGATCATGCTAAAAATAGGTTTTTTTGTTTAGGGGATAAACATGTAAATCTTAGAAATAAGGAGAAATTTGGGACTAATGTCCCTAAAATTATTCTACCTAAGGCAAGTATTAGGAAAATTGAAGATCATTTAGACTTTACTCCATAGAAATCTAGACATATACCTAGGAAGGGCAAAAATAATCAAAGAAACCATGGGTCCACCAAATTAGAGAAATCAGAGTTAGAGAACCAAACATTGAGGTCAAGGTTTGAGAAACTTGAAAAATACCCTTAGGAAGATGCAAAATCAAATGCAAGGGTCAAATAGTCAAAGCCTAGGGTCTAGGAGTCAAAGTCAAAGACCTAGGAAACAAGAACCACACAAGGGCAAGCTTAAGCCCAAAAAGACCTATCACAATGTTCCAACAAGGGAAGTCATCCCTAATGTTGACCCAGGTAGTTGCTTAGTGGCTAAGGTTTCAAGGAAACCTAGGGCAGTCATTAAGAAGGTTACAAGGGGAGTTACCCTAGTGTTAACCTTGGTAAGACCCAAATGACCAAGACTTCTAAGCCTAGGAGTGTCATTAGAAGGGTATCTAGGGAAGTTATCCCTAAGGAATACCTAGTAAACCTAAGGAGCTCTAATAGATTTTGGATTCCTAGGAGCGTGATCGATTCACGCTAAATGGGTTAGAGTGTGCCAACTTTAAATGGATAGGTAGTTAACCTAACCATGGTAAAGGTGACACTTTAGGTCATTTTCAAGGTTATGAGTACCTTGGAAATGTGTTTTGATCATAATCCTAAAAGATTTTAGGATGTGCCAATATTATCTTGAGAATTATGAAAAATCAATCAAATTGACCCAAACTAGGTTTAGATGTCATGGTGTGTCATTTTGGGTTTTTGGCACACTTTGAGGATATGTGATATTAAGGCAAAATTGGATTTAATTCTAGAAATAGCAATATGGGCTTAACACTTAGGTATTTAATACCTTAGTAATTTACAATTGTCATGCTTTGTTTGCCTTGTCATGTCATGACATCATGTTTCTTTTAATCATTTAAAATGTCATGATTATGGTTAGGACTTTTTATGTCATGTATGCTTAGATTTAATCATATGTCATGACATCATGATCATTGGCCATGCTTACTTATATTATCATTTATGCCATGATCATTCATGCATTAATTAAAATTGATTTAAGGATAATGGCATAGCTTTAAGTCCCATGTATAAGAGAATCAAGTAGTGTTGCCCTAGAAAATACATGAAACCTTAGTTTGGGATGAACAAAACTCACATCTCACATCACATTGACATGTGTATGTATTGATACCCCCTAGATACATATGAGATGCTAAGAAATGAGTTAAGTTTAAGGTGCATAGTTTTTGCATCTAGATGAACTCAAACTCAACTTATACCATGGATGAATCATGAGGAAAGTTTATGTACAAGTCATGTGCATTAAGCCCATAGACCATGGTTCAATATAAGATTTTAAAATTATTTCAAAGTCAATTTGAAAAACCTTAGTGTAGTCTATCTTTTGATAGAAGTCACCATTGATGATGTTGATACAAAGAGGGCTTAATACATTATTTTTCTTTATTTTATGGGTAAATTATTTTTCACATATTTTTTACCCATTGTATTGCTTATGAGTATTATACATATGAAGTTTCAGGATTTTTCGAATTATGTATAATTACTTATGCCTTTTCTAATTTCATTTTTGAAATATGATATCAGTGTTTTGTAGATATCAGTCGATTGCTGCTTGATGACAGTCGACTGATTATTGTCAGAGTCGACTGCTAGAGCTGATTTCGGGTAAATAAGGATGTTTTGCCCATGTTTCAGCTATGTTAGGGTTCCCTAACTGCTCCTAACCCTTGGATATGCTTTGGAAAGCATTGGAAAGAGTGAAAATCCATTGGATATGGATTAGGAGAGTTGTTAGGATGATGTATCAATTTTAAGGTGTGGGAAAGTTCAATGTTGAACTTTTAACCTTATTTTTTATGGTTTAGTGTTCCTATAGGCTTAGGGACTCTCCAATGACATTGTTGGGTCAATGGTCAAGGGAGAGCAAGTCTTTAGGGGGAGGTATCCATCATGGCATGATGGATGTGTTCTTTCTCATGAGGGAGAGAATTTTAGGAGAATGTAAGATGCCTAATTTGGAAATTAGGAGAGCTTGTAGGATTGTCTCTCTTGAGTGATATGAGACTTATCACTAGGAAGAGTAAAGGCATCCTAGGTGTTTTTGGACTAAGGGAGAGATTGTAAGATCTCATTGGGATATGAGACATTGACCTCCTTGGGAAGAACCTTTTTGATGTATGTTAAAAAAGGGAGAATGAATGGGATTACTAATTTGGGAGAATTGGTAAGGAGATTTGAGTTAGAGTTTAGGCCTAACTCAAAGGTGTTTTGTTTTTGTCAAACATCAAAAAGGGGGAGATTGTTGGTGCAATTGGCCTAGGTCATGATTGACCGGACTTGAGTTTGACTCGAGTAGTATTTTGATGTTTGATATTGATGTTTGACAATGTGTAGGGGAGATTGCTGGTGCAATCGACTCGGGCCATGATTGACCGGACTCGAATTTGACTCGAGTGGTATTTTGATGTTTGACGATGGTTTGACCATTGCCATGGGAAAAGTCTAAGTCATGGGTACTTGGCATGGAAAATCCAAGCATGGGTCTTGGCAATGGAAAGTCCAAATTTGAGTCTTGACATTTGGAAAGTCCCACATTGGGTTGCCATGGAAAGTCCAAGGGTGTAGTCTTGGCCACGTAAGTCCAAGGGTGTAGTCTTGGCGGTGAAAGTCCAAGTCTTGGGTACTTGACAATTGAAAAGTCCAAGGGGAATATTGGCGGTGTAAAGTCCAAGGGTGGAGTCTTGGCATCATAAGTCTAATGGTCGGCGGCGTAAATTTCAAGCGTGGTCTTGGCAGTGTAAGTTCAATGTGCCTTGGTGGTATATACATCGTTAGCATGACAATAGCCGATGGAAGCACCTGAAGGCTAGCATATGGATGAACAAGTCATGGATGACTTGGAGGGATCCGATAGATGTGAGGCTGATGGAGATAGCTAGAAGGCTTAGGTCTAGGCTAAGGGTAGTCTAGCAAGTTTGAGGACATCATACTTGGTGTTAAACCTCATAGTTAAGGTTTTTCAGTCGACTGGGGTGATGGACCAGTCGATTGGTCAAGTGTTTTGACACTTGGCAGCCATGTCAACACTCAACAGTCGACTGGGATTATGACCAGTCGACTGTCATGGGTCAACTAAGGTTCGACTGTGGTAAAATGGCCTAGCGATAGAATCGCCAACATTGGACGATCGTGATGGCTGCGCATTTATCGCCATGGATTGCAATCGGCTGGCCGGTCGATGTCGCGAGCATGAGAATGCTCGGTAGTCGATAGGCGGTTAGCTTACGACATTGGCGATAATCGCCAAGTGATCCGTTGGAGTTTTTCCAACGTGGATCAAGCCATTGTTTCACGACGATATTGTTGGCAGTCGACTGGGGCTTTATGATAGTTGACTGTCAGGTGCAAAATCAGTCCATTACAGGTTAAAAGGAGCATCTCGTGGGAGATTTCGGCATTGGTTCTTTGGGAGCTTTCTTGAGGCGATTTAAAGGAGAAATGCAAGTGCATTTTAGGGTCCTTCAAGCTCATTCAAGCAACCAACAAGCAAGCGCTAAAAATCCTAGTTTGTAAAGTATTCTTTACATTTCACTTTGTATTTTCTTGTATTTGTTTTGTATTATTGTTGTAATTATTGTACGAGATTTCTCTATCTCCGACATGTTGTCAAGGAGTGATTGAGTAGTGGTGTGTGTTTGCATCACTAGGGCTCATTCGAGCCCAATCCGTGGAGTAGGAATCTTGAGGTTCTGAACCATGTTACATCTTCGTGTTGTGATTGTGTTTGTGCATTTTGTATTGTATTATTTTTATTTCTGTTGCATATAATAAGTTTTATAGCAAGCACGATCGAGATCCATCTTCGAAGATGAAATGCTATTCATCCCCCTTCTAGTGGGCGCACAAGTCCTAACAATCGGGAAATAATAAGGTATGCATTAAATGCATTTCCTAGGACCACCTTGTGGGCATCCATGGTTGATGCCTACAAGGTATCTAAAGATCTATCTAAGATTAGGTTAGACAAACTTTTTTTAGAATTTGAATTACACGAACAATCTAACGCAACCCCGGTCGAGAAAGGAATTGCATTGGTTGCAGGTCGAAAGAAGAAGGAGAAGAGCAAACCACCTCCCGAAGAAGAAGAAGAGTACAGATTGTTGGATCGATTTGAGCGCTAGAGGGGGGGGTGAATAGCGATAAAAACTTTTTCGTAATCGTTCGAATTGGCACGAGTAAACGCAGCGGAAAGATAGCAATAAATAAATAAAACACGAGGGTTTTTTACTTGGTTCGTAGCCTACGGCTACTACTCCAAGGCCCTAATGGTCCTTGACCACGCACGGAGGGCAAATACTAAACGAACTCCTTCTCGATAGAGATAGGAGTTAAGCGAATACAAAAACTCAATAAAGATTCAAGGTAGAGGGACACTCCCCCTCTCCTTGATATGATTTAATGCTTGAAAATAAAGACAACTTATACAAAATTAAAGATTATACCGACGACTTCAAGGATTGGAGGTTGAAGCTTTAGTCGTCGTCTCGGCAGCGCTTCGTCGTAGGGATGTCGGAGAGTCGGAGCGTATTGGAAGCACTTGGAAGCTTTTGAATTGATGAAAAACCCTAGGTTTGGCCCTCCTTTTATAGCCTTTAAGCCCCTCAACGAATGGGTCTTCAACCAATCACAAATGGGCACAAAACTCCTTGAAAAATGGTGATAAAGCTTGACTCCTCGAGGCTGATTTTTGACCACTGGTTGAACTGGCCGGTTGAACTGCCGCCGGTTGAACTGGCCGGTTGAACTGGCAGCCACGTTTTTTGACTAAAAAAGGAGTTTAGCTCAAAATACAAGTGAATTCGATGGCCACTTGCCGTCCGATCTCAACATAGACCTTCCATGGGAAGTCTTGGGTTGGATCATCGCCTAAGGACGTCCCCGTACAAAGGACACGACCTCACTTACGCTTGCACACACGAGCTTACCTCGATACTTACTTGTCGCTTTTGCTTCCGGCCTTCCACTCGATTCCTTCGGCTCCCTCCGAAGTAACTCGAGTGTCGCCCGACCACCGCGGCTTCCTCCGGGTGTCGCTAGCCTTCAGCTCCAGCATTGAGACTTTTCTGCACACTTGATTTAGCTCGTGAGATAACAATATAAGCTTAACTTTGTATCGTTTGCTATAATCAAAACATAGGTTCGACTTAGGTGCCCACTGCACCAACAATCTCCCCCTTTTTGATTTATGGCAAACCCACATACAAAGTTAAGCAAGCATGAAGAATAATAATGTGCATGAGAGAAAAAAATGAAGATTAAGTTGGAGTAGTAAGGATTTTCTTCAAGTACTCCCCCTTGAGGAAACCTCCCCCTTGACCGAGGGTGAGTCTTTGAAGAAAGACCTTAATCCTCCCCCTTGAGGGTTGCTTTAAGTAATTAACATTACTTAAAATTAGCTTTAGTAAAACGTTTTAATTAAGCCCTTTCTCCCCCTTAAGTAAAACACTAACGACATAAATAAGTTAAGAATTCTCTTAACTTGGCCTTTTGTCAAAAGTTAAATAAGTTCTCAAAACCTAAAGTTAACTTTTGGTTTAAACATGAAGTAAGAGTTAAGTTATCAAAAATTTGACCCTTAACTTTGGCCTTTTCTCCCCCTTTTGCATATATCGAAAAGAGTAAGGGTGTGGAAATCAAAATAATTGCTAAATTTAAAGTCCAAGCATGTTCCACATTTTTTTATTAAAAAAAATAGTATATTGAAAATAAGCTCATCTATGAAATGTTCGACTCATATTTGGCTTGATTGATATGAAGGATCAACCAGTCCTGGTCGGAGTCAGTTAGTATGTATGATTATACTCCATGGTTCATAGCGATGCACTAGCTCTACATCTGGAACCAGGAGTAAGGTCCTAACATCTCACGCCCATCTACGTGGCTAAGTACACAAACACATTAGTCCTATGTGTTGTGAGATGTATTGGCTCCTTAAATCTATAGGTGCATGATATCTAAGGTATGTCCTATGCTAGTTCCATGAAAAAGTAAGAAATAGTAGTAAGAAAATATAATTTGCAAGTTCCTATTCTATTACGCACATGCCTAATTTTCGTCTCAAGAGACTAAATTCAGCTTCGGGTAGTGGTTTAGTAAATATGTCTGCTAGGTTAGACTTCGAGTTAACATATTCGAGTTGTATGGAGCCGTTGGCTACATGTTCTCGAATGAAATGGTGTTTTACCTCTATATGCTTTGTTCTTGAATGGCATATAGGGTTCTTAGTTAGATTTATCGAACTTATGTTGTCTACAAAAATTTTAGTTTTGGTGAAGTCCAACCTAAAGTCTCGGAGAGTGTGCTTCATCCAAAGAAGCTGAGTTACACACTCACCCATCGCAACGTATTCGGCTTCGGTGGTAGATAAGGCAACACAATGTTGCTTCCTACTGCACCAACTCACTAGACTTGAGCCGAGTAGTTGACAACAACCACTCGTGCTCTTTCTATCGAGTTTACTACCGGCATAATCCGAATCGGAGTAGCCGATTAGTTCGAACTCCGTAGATCTAGGGTACCAAATACCAACGTTAAGTGTACCCTTAAGATATCTAAGGATACGCTTAACTAGGGTTAGGTGAGACTCCTTAGCACAGGTTTGAAACCTGGTGCACATACTTACTGCGAATAGGATGTCGGGTCGACTCGCAGTTAAGTATAGGAGACTTCCTATCGCGCTCCTATAGTACTTTAAGTCAATGGACTTACTTTCTAGGTCTTCTCCTATGTTAACATTAATCGCCATTGGGGTGTTTATTATTTTAGCGTCTTGCATTCCAAATCTTTTAATTAACTCCTTAGTGTATTTTTGTTGATATAGGTATATACCATCCTTAGTTTGTTTAATTTGTAGACCTAAAAAGAAACTTAACTCGCCTACTAAGTTCATTTCAAACTCACTTTCCACGAGTGAAACGAACTCGTTTAGTAAGGCTGAGTTAGAGGTTCCAAAAATTATATCGTCTACGTAAATTTGAGCTATGAGTATTTCTTTACCTAAGGTTTTTACGAAGAGAGTTGGGTCAACTAAGCCTTGGTTAAACCCTTTTGACTTAAGATGGATTGAAAGTCTCTCGTACCAAGCTCGAGGAGCTTGTTTAAGTCCATAGAGAGCTTTCTTAAGTTTTAGAACATGGTCGGGTTTATCTAGATTTTCGAATCCGGGGGGTTGGCTAACATAAACTTCTTCTTTAATGTATCCATTTAAGAATGCCGACTTAACATCCATTTGAAACAACTTAAATCCTCGATGTGCGGCATAAGCTAGCAACATTCGAATGGATTCGAGTCTAGCTACTGGGGCATAGGTTTCGTCGTAATCTAAGCCTTCGACTTGACTAAACCCTTTGGCGACTAACCTAGCCTTGTTTCTAACTACTTCACCTTTATCATCAAGCTTATTTCGAAACACCCACCTTGTTCCAATTATCGTTTTGTCTTTAGGTGGTGGTACTAATTCCCACACTTCATTCCTAGTAAATTGAGCTAGCTCTTCTTGCATTGCAATAATCCAATCGGGATCAAGAAGAGCTTGTTCAATTGATTTGGGTTCTATCTTTGAAATTAAGGAAATTTGACTAAGGTTCCTATAGGATGCTCTAGTTTGAACTCCTAGATTAGGATCTCCTATCACTTGATCGATAGGGTGGTTAGTCTGAATCCTAGATTGGGTTGGGTTTGTGTCACCTAATGCTTGATCAATGGGGTGACTTGGTTGAACACTAGTTTGACTCGGATCACTTGTCACTTGGTCGACAAGAGAAGTTGGTTGATGTGGATTAGACTCGATCTCAGGGTCAGAGTTAGGTCTAGTATGAGTAGGCTCGCATTGGGGTTCTTGGGGGGTTTTGTAGGTTCATGTCCTTCATCAAATACTACATTGATAGTCTCCTCGACTCTAAGGGTGTCGTGGTTATATACTCTATAAGCTCGACTTGTAGTCGAGTATCCTAGAAAGATTCCGGTCGTGGTTTTTGATGTAAATTTTCCTAGGTAATCCTTAGTGTTTAGGATATGTACCTTACACCCAAATACCCTAAAGTACTTGATGTTAGGTATTTTATCGTGATAAATCTCGTACGAGGTCTTAAGGTGCCTCTTTACCATAAGGATTCTATTTTGGACATAGCAAGCCGTGCTAACGGCTTCTGCCCAAAACCTATCGGGTAGGTCGTATTCGTTCAACATGGTCCTAGCGGCTTCTAGTAGAGTTCGGTTTTTCCGCTCCACTAGGCCATTTTGCTGAGGGGTCCTAGGGCAAGAGAATTCATGGTGGTATCCGTTTAGGTTCGAAGTCGGTGAACCTTTGATTTTCGAATTCACCACCATGATCGCTTCTAAGTCTTTTAACCTTAAGGTCTTTTTGATTCTCGATTAATTTGAATAGATTGATTAATTGATCTAGGGTATCACTTTTATGCTTGATGAACCTAACCCAGGTAAACCTGGAGTAGTCGTCAATTATGACTAAGCAATATTGACTTTTATTGAGTGACTTGGCTCCATGTGAATCGAATAGATCCATATGCAGGAGCTCAAGTACACTTGAGGTTCGTTCTTGGTTAGTTAACTTGTGTTGTGTCCTAGGTTGTTTTCCTTGTTGACAAGCATTACAAATTTTATTAACCAAGTTGTTGAGGTTGGGTAAGCCTCTGACTAAGGCACTCTGACTCATCTTGTGGACGAGTCTTGGGTGCGAGTGACCGAGTCGTCGGTGCCACAACCATGATTCCTCTTGTCGTGTCATAAGACACTTAGTTGAGGAGTTAATTAAGTTGATAGTGTAAATGTTGTTATTCCTAGTCCCTTTAAGAATTGTTTTAGAGGTTTCGTTTGTATTAATTATGCATTCATTTTCTAGAAATACGACCTTATAGTTATTGTCACATAATTGGCTTACGCTAAGCAGGTTATATTCAAAATTCTCTACAAGTAATACATTTTTAATAACAAAATTCGAGTTAAGCTCGATATCACCTGAACCGATGATTTTGAGCTTGCCGTTATTCCCAAAGGCTACCGATCCTTGTCGTTTGAATCGAAGCTTTGTGAATTTGAGTTGATCCCCGGTCATGTGTCGGGAGCAACCGCTGTCCAACATCCATTGATCCTACACACAAGGTGGTTGGATTGGATGTTAGATTTTTTATTTAAAAAAAAATTATTGTAAGTTGTTAAACCTAGGTCATCTCACCTATGTCTATATGATCAAGCATGTTATGTGTGTTTTTTTTGTGAGATGACTTCCAATTAAGTTGATTTAGTGCATTTAGGTTCAAGTAACTTTATGTTGAGATGATTTCCAATTGATTAAGTGGATTTAGGTTCAAGTAAATTTATGTTGAGATGATTTGCAATTAAATTGATTAAGTGAATTTAGGTTCAAGTAGATTTATGTTGAGATGATTTCCAATTGATTAAGTGGATTTAGGTTCAAGTAAATTTATGTTAGATTTGGATTTAACCCAAGGCTTGTCAAGTTTACCTTTTCAAGATCATGGCTTCCAGGTCGTGGCGAGGCACAGGGGCCTTCTTTTATCGGATCATCGACCACTTCCTTAGACAAAGTCATGTTCAAGAAAATGATGACTTGACTCACCTAAGACTATTTCCTAGTCTAACTAGTTATTTTTGAAAAGAGGCTCCCCGAGGCTCAATCTTTTCGAAGGATTTTAGTTGGTTATTTGAAAAGAGGCTCCCCGAGGCTCAATCATTTCGAAGGATTTTTTAGTTGGTTATTTGTGTATTCCAAGTGAGTTAAAAAAAACAACAAAAAAAAAAAAAACTAAGCATGCAATTTCTAAGTTAAAGCACAAACATGTTTTGTACTGATTCCCCCTAGACGGTTGAATCGGTTCGGTCTATCCACATAGTGGATTTGGTCCTTGGGAACCCAGTACGAGTTAGATCCTAGAGTTGAAATCAAAGTGGTCTTAGGGACCCATGCTTGGACACATTTTTTATGTCTACTTACGATTGACATATACGACTTATTGGTCGTGTTTGAGCTAAACCCTAGTCCGGCCTTGTTGTACACGGCCCTTTGCGATCCAAGTAGGAGGTCAAGTCCTTTGGATCCCAAAGTAAACCTTTCCAATGTATTCCTAAGATCTTCGACTTGATATTTCAAGAGTGAGTTCTCAACTTCGAGTTTTTCAACCCGAGTTGAGTCCTTCTCTTGAACTCGACTAGTCGAAGAGGTTAGGGAGACCTCGTGTTTGAGGAGTTTAACTTCCTCAACCAGGGTCTCGACCTTGGACTCGGACTTAGCTAACTTCCTAGACAAAAACCTAACCGTATTATGTAAAGTATTAAATAAAGTACGACTCACCTTAAGGGTATCTTTTGAACCGGATGCGTATCCGTGGCTTGACTTGAAGGTTGCTTCGTAGTCCGAATCATCCTCCGGTTCTGACTCAAGTTCGGGTTCGGTCTCCGTGTCTGACTCAATTGATTTCGCCATGAAGACGTGGTCTTCGTCTTCTTCGGATGACGCTTCTTCCCATGTCGCGTTGAGGGCCTTCTTGTGCTTAGGTCCTTGGTGGTTGAGCTTGGGGCACTCGGACTTGATATGTCCAAACCTGTTACACTCATAACACCTAATATTTGAACTTTTAGGTTTACCTTGGTTGGGTCGAGTCGTGGTTCGCTTTCATCCCTTGGCTATTCTTCGAGCTAGGTTCATTAGTTCGACAGTCAATTCCGGGTCAACTTCTTCTTCGGACTCGTCTTCCTCCTCGGTTGGTGGTGGCTTGCTTGCGATTTTCTTCTTCTTTGAACCTGCAAACAAGGCTATACCCTTCTCCGGCTCCGAGTTAGACTGCTCATGTAATTCGAAATTTGAGAATAATTCATCTAACCTAATTTTAGAAAGATCTTTGGAGACCTTGTAGGCATCGACCATGGATGCCCACAAGGTGGTCCTCGGAAATGAGTTTAGAACATACCTTATAAGGTTGCGGTTTTCGACCTTTTGCCCGATTGCGTGTAGGTTGTTGTGATGTCTGGACTCGGCGTGAAGTTGCGTTAACGGACTCGTGTTCCTGCATTTTTAGTGTGTACAATTTATTGAATAACAAATCACGTTTGCAAACCTTAGCTTGATCCGATCCTTCGTGTAGCTCGATTAGTTTTGTCCATAGATCCTTTGCGCTTATGAAGGGGCCGACGCGATTTAGCTCCTCCTTGGATAGGCCGCATTGGAGGATTTGTGTTGCCTTGGCGTCGGCTTCGACTTGTCGTTTTGTCGCAATGGTCCATTGATCATAATCCAAGGAGTCACCCACTTCATTAGTTGGAAGTGTGAAACCCGTTTGGATTATGATCCACATCTCGATTTGGGTTTTGAGAAAGCATTCCATCCGACCCTTCCAATAATGGAAGTCATCTCCGTTGTAAAACGGAGGTCGGACGATGCTAAAACCCTCGAGATGGGCCATTAAAACAAAAGACAAAAAGAGACGAAGACGAAGAAACTAGCAATTGACAAAAACATAAAACAAGTACCAAGACTCGCGTCTTGGATTAGTAGTGCGGGAGAAAATTTTAACAAAGCGAAATAAAAAAAAACAGAATTAAAGGAAAAATAAATCTGTAAAAAGGCTAGATTGGTGGTTTCACCAAATCTTAGCAACCCCCGGCTCTGATACCAATTGTTGGATCGATTTGAGCGCTAGAGGGGGGGGTGAATAGCGATAAAAACTTTTTCGTAATCGTTCGAATTGGCACGAGTAAACGCAGCGGAAAGATAGCAATAAATAAATAAAACACGAGGGTTTTTTACTTGGTTCGTAGCCTACGGCTACTACTCCAAGGCCCTAATGGTCCTTGACCACGCACGGAGGGCAAATACTAAACGAACTCCTTCTCGATAGAGATAGGAGTTAAGCGAATACAAAAACTCAATAAAGATTCAAGGTAGAGGGACACTCCCCCTCTCCTTGATATGATTTAATGCTTGAAAATAAAGACAACTTATACAAAATTAAAGATTATACCGACGACTTCAAGGATTGGAGGTTGAAGCTTTAGTCGTCGTAGGGATGTCGGAGAGTCGGAGCGTATCGGAAGCACTTGGAAGATTTTGAATTGATGAAAAACCCTAGGTTTGGCCCTCCTTTTATAGCCTTTAAGCCCCTCAACGAATGGGTCTTCAACCAATCACAAATGGGCACAAAACTCCTTGAAAAATGGTGATAAAGCTTGACTGATTTTTGACCACGCGGGTTGAATCGGTTGAGCTGAATCGCCGTTGAACTGGCGGTTGAGCGCAGCCACGTTTTTTGACTAAAAAAGGAGTTTAGCTCAAAATACAAGTGAATTCGATGGCCACTTGCCGTCCGATCTCAACATAGACCTTCCATGGGAAGTCTTGGGTTGGATCGTCGCCTAAGGACGTCCCTGTACAAAGGACACGACCTCACTTACGCTTGCACACATGAGCTTACCTCGATACTTACTTGTCGCTTTTGCTTCCGGCCTTCCACTCGATTCCTTCGGCTCCCTCCGAAGTAACTCGAGTGTCGCCCGACCACCGCGGCTTCCTCCGAGTGTCGCTAGCCTTCAGCTCCAGCATTGAGACTTTTCTGCACACTTGATTTAGCTCGTGAGATAACAATATAAGCTTAACTTTGTATCATTTGCTATAATCAAAACATAGGTTCGACTTAGGTGCCCACTGCACCAACACAGATTGGAGGTGAATGAAGAGATGGAGACCGAACTAGTGAATCTAGTTTAGAAGATGATCAAGAGTCGAAAATGCCTGATCAAGCAATCTAAGAGAAAGCAAAGTTTTAACTATAGATGCTACGAATGCAACAAGATGGGTCACATCAAATCAGATTGCCCAAGACTAAAGAACAAACCATCTCAATTCAAGAAGAAGGCGCTCAATGCAACATGGGAGGAGTCATCGGAGAAAGAAGATGAGCTCCACAATCTCGCGTTCATGGCCAAGCCGATCGAGCTCGAAGACGAGTTCGAACCCGAAGCAAGCGACGAGTCCGAGACCGAGTTCGACTCCGGATCCGAAGATGAACTTTAATTCAAGACAAGCCACGGGTCCATATCTGGTTCAAGAGATTCGATCAAGGTAAGTCGATCTTTAATTGATATGCTTTACAATGTAATTAAATTTTAACTAAAAAGTTAGCTAAGTCCGAGTCCAAGGTCGAGACTTTAGTTAAGGAGGTGAAACTCCTTAAACATGAGGTCTCCCTAACCTCTTCGACTAGTCGAGTTCAAGAGGAGAACTCAACTTGAGTTGAAAAACTCGAAGAAGATAACTCTCTCTTGAAAGGACAAGTCCAAGATCTTAGGCAAATGTTAGAAAGATTTACTTTGGGATCGAAGGGGCTTGACCTACTACTTGGATCACAATGAGCCGTGTAGAACAAAGCCGAACTCAGGTTTAGGTCAAAGACTATGAATCGATCTTACATGTCTATTGTAAATTGTAGTCATCAAAGAGTCCAAGAATGGGTCCCTAAAATTCTATTGAATTCACATATAAGAACCAATAAGTATTGGATTCTCCGTGATCAAGTCTAATATGTGGATAGACCATGTTGGTTCAATGGTCCAGGGGGAGCTAGTACTAAAATAGTGTACCCACTTTCTTAGTTAAAGCTTTGCATGTTTAGCTAATCTTTGTTTTAATTTTTAGAACAGCTAGATAGGATAAATAATTAGTCAACTTTGATAACATAGTATCAGGATGCGGCGAGATGATAGTACGTTAGGGAAACGAAGTCTCGTGTATTCGAGCAAGATAAGGCGTATCTAGCTTGGTGCACTTGGCTGAGTTAAACTAGCTGAATCTACCTCACCGTATACTAAACTAGTTAGACCAGGAAGTAATCTTAAGTAACTAAAGTAATCAATTTCTTAAATTTGACTTTGTTTAAGGAAGTGGTCGTTGTTCCGATCAAAGAAGGCCTCTGTGTCTCGCCATGACCTGGAAGCCAACTTCTCAAAAAGTTTACTTGACGAGCTAAGGGTTAAATCCAAATCTAACCCCAGGTTGATTAGCTTCAAATCACTAAAACTTAATCAAGAAAACTTAAAATCATCTCACAAAACATATAAGGTGAACATGTTTTGAAACACATAGAATGGGTGAGATGTTAAGGATAATAAAATAAGAATATTATAACTTCAAAATGATTTCAAAAATATATTTAATCTTTTAATTTTCATTTAAATATATAGTTATAATTTTGTGTGGCAGATACTAAATATATAATTCTCTAGGTCAAGTTTATCGCCCCCTAAATCTTTTATACCTTATGTATTTGACTAAGGGGGATAGCAAACTAACCTTCAGAGCTATATTACAAATTCCTAAAGTAACTTTTGAACTTATAATGTTTTGGAAATTAAAATTATGTTTCAAAAAATTATTATTCGTAAAACAAGTTTTACAATTGTTGGTGCAGAGGGATATACCTCGAACCAATCTAGCTAATTCTAGATGCATGCTTGGACTCATATTTGATTTCGTTCCATTTTAAAATTCCTATTTTATGTATACATCCCCAACTTTTACTTTTTTGATTTATGGCAAAAGGGGGAGAAGAGCGAAAGTTAAGGGGGAGTAACATAAAGTATCTTTTTCAAAATTCACCTAGGGTTAAGGGGGAGATTTTGAAAAAGCATTTAATTATATTGTTTACTTTGTTTTATGCTTAATGTTCTCCTTAACTTTGTATCGGTTTGTCATAGATCAAAAAGGAGGAGATTGTTGGTGCAGGGGAACCAAATAATCGAACCTAGGTTTTGATTATGGCAAAGACCCAAAGTTAAGGTCTTATAGTTATCTCATATGCTCTGTTAAGTGTGCAGAAATGATTAAGCTTAGCTGAAGGTCGACGACACCTGGAGAAGCTCGAGTCGAGAAACCATAGTGGTCGGGCGACACCGGGAGAACTTTGGATGGAGTCGAAGAATCCAGGTGAAGACTGGAAGCTAAGCTACAAGTCATAAAGGACCAGAGGTAAGCTCGAGTGTGAGTAAAGGTGAGGTCGGGTCCTTCGTACGGGGATGATTTTAGGCGGCGATCTGACTAAGACTTCCAGTGGAAGGTCTAGGTCAAGATTAGATGGTAAGTATTCATCGAATTTATCTTTACTCATGTGTTTTCGAACAACTCTGTGTTGCAGTTGAATAACCAAGATGACAGTCGACTGCTGCTGGCATCAGTCGACTGATGAAGGCCATCAATCAATTGCTATTCGAACTGTCCAGCTCGATGAAGGTCAAACAAGATCCCCTTATGGGGCGAGGTGGCCTTTTTGATAGGATCTGGATCTCAATGTCTAGGGGGTTGGAAGGCTATAAAAGAAGGAGGGTTTCACCCCATTTAGGCCATCTCAATTGCTCTCAAAGTGCTCCCACAATGCCAAAGTTCTACGCCGTCGTAACACCGACGTGAAGCCTAAGATCTCTACTCTACTTTATCGGTAGCTTCATTTAGTTCTTTCATTTGTACTTAATTTTGTACTCGGAGCTTTTATCGTATGAGGTGAGGTAGACTTGTTGCCTCATCCTCGAGTTTTGGTTTTTGTCTAATCGTTATCTCCTACCTCCAACGAGGAGACTCTATAGTGAATTGCCCTTCGTACGCAGTCTAGGATCGCAGGGTCTTGGAGTAGAAACCATTAGATTGCGAACCAAGTAAAAATCAAATTGTGTCATTTACCTTTTCTGCTACGTACTTGGTTTTCATACGATGAAAAGATAATTTTACGATCGCTATTCACCCCCTTTAGCGAATCGCTTCGATCCAATAGGCGAACGGTGCTATACCCATATAAGTGTGACATTACTAAATTTTGATTATTAATTCAATTAATTTTTCAGAATTATTTCTGGATTTATTTAATTTAAGCAAAAATGAATTATGCAAGAATAAATTTATATTAAAGAAAGACAAATATTAAAAATTTATTTTAATGCAAAAAATCAATATTACTGAAAAAATTATTAAAAGACAAAAATGCTAAAAATTAAAGAAAATTCTAATGCTCTCGTTGGTGGTTGCACCAAATTCAGAGCGCCTCCGCTTTGATACCAATTGTATGATTGAAATACTCCGAGAGAGGGGGGGGGTGAATCTCGGAGATTACAAATTTTCTTTAGAAAATAAAACTTATTTTGTATTTTGAAATAAGAGTATGCAGCAAAATAAATAAAATAGAGAGACAAGCTTTTTTACTTGATTCACAACTCTAATCGGATTGCTACTCCAAGGTCTGTAGCTCTTCTGAGAGCTACCTTGATGGGCAATCACTATAAGTCCCTCCGACTCGAGAACTCTCAACTTTGGAGAGATTCACTTTTTAAAATGAATAAGAGAGAGATAACACTCTACATTCTTTTTGAAATTAAGTACACAAAAGCGAAATAAAGACAAGTAAAACTTAGGTATACCGACACTTTTTAGGGCTATCAAATTAGGCACGGAGTGTTGGAATTGCTGATAATGATGTATTTATCATGATACCATTACAAATTAATTACTAAACTCTCTCTACATTAATATAACATAGGGATGACCCGGATCGTTTCCCAACGATTGTAATTGATAGAACAGTAGTCTTAGGATTATTAATTATTGCTTTGGATTTTTCTATTATAAATGGGGTTTAAAATTTAAAAGACTAATCCTACTAAATGAAAGACAATGCAAGTAATTAAAACATTAATCTAGTTAAACTATGATGACAATGAATTTAAAGAAAAGATAAACTAAGCATTCAAAGAAAAGCATTCAGAAACATAAAGATAGTGTAGGAACTTAAACAACAATTCAAGTGCAAACTAACATGAGTGTAAAGGAGACATGAAATAAAACAAGGATTACGATAAAATTAAGCTAATGAACAATTAAACTAAGGAACACAACGAGGCGGTCCGACAGTATGCTGATCATGGGTTTCCCCCAGCTCATCAACCTGCTCTTTTTCTGCACTGGGAGATTGGCTTCAGACGCTACCCCCCAGAACATTTTAGATTGTAACTTTCTTGTCTACCTTCTTTCTTCTGATATTGATTAACAATTTCCATAGCATGTCGTAAGATAGGAATGACAATATTCCTTCGGAATAGACAATAATATCTTTGTAACAACTTAATTGTCCTTAGCACTACTCTTTAATTTCTTTTTCCTTGTAACGAGAAACTGGTTTCCATTGACACTTGCTTTTCATACTTATACATAACTAATGGTCACCACAACATGACTTAGTATTCATGTTATATTCTTCCTTTTCGAGATTCATAGAGAATGTGTAAAACTTCTCCTCTTGACAACTTTCAATTACATGATATGGAAATATTTTAGGTTTATAACATTCCAGGGACTCTTTACCCTCATCATCTTTTAGATAATACGCCGATCTAGCCACTCGGTGAGTAATAGTGTAAGGGCCATCCCAATTAGGGGCTAATTTTTTGGGTCCCCAACAGGGTTGACCTTGCACAAAACTAGGTCACCCTCTTGAAATATCCTGGGCACTACTCTCTTGTTGAAGGCTTGCTGTATTCTTTGCTTGTAGGCCTCAGCCCGAATTCGAGCTTGCTCCCTCTTTTTTTTCCAGTAGATCTAATTCAATGCTTCTCACAATTTGATTTTGCTCTTGCTCATACACTTCGACTCAGGCGCTGCTCAGAATGGCTTCCACTGGGATTACCGCCTACGTTCTATACACCAAACTAAATGGGGTTTCCCCCGTAGCTATTTTGGGGGTAGTTCGATAAGCCCATAATATCCTGGGCAACTCTTCCACCAAGTTTCCCTATTTAGTTTCCAATTTAGTATTCAACCCTTGAATGAGAATCCTATTAGTAACCTCTGTTAGGACCTGTGTGCCCGCTAGCTACAAAACTTGTTATACACAACGGAATATACAATAATAAAATAAATACAATAAGAACAGAAGCACAACACGACATATAATGTGGTTCAGAACCGTATGGTTCATATTCCACAGATTGGGCTCGAACGAGCCCTAGCGATGCAAACACACACCACTAATCAAATACTTTTTCTCGACAACACGTCGGAGGTGGAGAAATCTCGCACAAGTATTCTTACAACAATAAGAAACAAATACAAGAAAATACGAAGTGAAATGTAAAGAACACTTTACAAACTAGGGTTTTGAGTGATTGCTTGTTGGTCGCTTTGATGAGCTTGAAGGACCCTGAAATGCAGCTGCATCTCGCCTCCAAATTGCCTCAAGAAAGCTCCCAAAGAACCAACGACGAACTCTCCCATGAACAACTCCCTTTAACCTGCATCGGGCTGGATTTTCACCTGATAGTCGACTGCCAACATCATCAGTTCAATTGCTAAAACTGTTGTTGTAAGATAATGGTCCGATCCAAGCTGGAAAAAGTCCAACGGGACTCTCATCAGTCGACTGCCAAC
Organism: Wurfbainia villosa; assembly: GCA_025175895.1. NCBI lineage: Eukaryota > Viridiplantae > Streptophyta > Magnoliopsida > Zingiberales > Zingiberaceae > Wurfbainia > Wurfbainia villosa. The sequence continues at coordinate 25,378,967 of CM045992.1, read as the reverse complement.
ATTGACAATCGACTGCCAGTGCCCGTAGCCCATTGCCTAGTTGGCTATAGAGCATTCTGTGCTCGCAGCCGAACCATCAATCGACTGCCATATATGGCAGTCCACTGCCATCAGTCGACTGATCCAATGATCAGTCGATTGTAGGCCTTTTAGGCTCTTAAACGACAGTCGAGCAATAGTCGACTCACAGCAGTCGAATCGACCATAATCCCTGTCGACTGCTGAGTGTCAACTTGGTTGCCAAGTGTCAAACACTTTACCATCCGACCGGTATAAAGCTTCGGTCAACCGATAACCTCAAATATGAGGTTTAACCCCAAGTATAGTACCCCCATACTTGCTAGACCACCCTTAGCCTAGACCTAAGCCTTCTAGTCACCTCCGTCAGCCTCGCTCCTATCGGATCCCTCCAAGTCATCCATGACTTGTTCATCCATACGCTAGCCTTCAGGTGCTTTCATCGACTATTGTCATGCTAACGGTGTCTACACCGCCAAGGTACATTGGGCTTACGCTGCCAAGACTCCCGCTTGGATTTTACGCCGCCAACCATTGGACTTATGCTACCAAGACCACGTTTGGACTTTACACCGTCAATATTCTCCTTGGACTTCTCAATTGCCAAGTACCCATGACTTGGAATTTCACTGCCAAGACTACACCCTTGGACTTACGTGGCCAAGACTACATCCTTGGACTTTGCATGCCAACTCCATGTTGGACTTTCCAATTACCAAGACTCAAGCTTGGACTTTCCCTTGCCAAGACCCATGCTTGGACTTTCTATGCCAAGTACTCAAGACTTGGACTTTCCCATTGCCAAGTGTCCCACTTGGTCTTCTCCATCATATGGTCAACCCTAAGTCAACCATATAGTCAAACAATGGTCAAACCATCATCAAACAGTCAATCATGACCTAGGTCGATTGCACCAACAATCTCCCTAATACATTGTCAAACATTAATGTCAAATATCAAAACACTACTTGAGTCAAGCTCAAGTCTGGTCAATCATGACCTGGGCCGATTGCACCAACAATCTTCCCCTTTTTGATGTTTGAAAAAAACCAAATACCTTTGAGTTAGGCCTAAACCCTAACTCAAATCTCTTTACCAATTCTTCCAAATTTGTAGTTTCACTTTCTCCCCCTTTTTGACATACATCAAAAAGGTTCTTCTAAGGAGGTCAATGTCTCATATCCCAATGAGATCTTACAATCTCCCCCTTGGTCAAAAAACACCTACGATGCCTACAATCTTCCTAGTGATAATTCTCATATCACTTAAGAGAGGCAATCCTATAACTCTCCAAAATTCTCCACATTCTCCCCCTTACAAGGAAGAATATACATCCATCATCCCAAGATGGATAACCTCCCCCTAAAGGCTTGCTCCCCCTTGACCATTGCACTAACAATGTCCTTGGGAAGTCCCTAAGCCTATAGGCACTCTAAACCATCAAAAATAAGGTTAAAAGTTCAACATTGAACTTTCACATACCTTAAATTGATACACACCCTAACAACTCTCCTAATCCATATCCAATGGATTTTCACTCTTTCTAATGCTTTCCAAAGCATATCCTAGGATTAGGAGCAGTTAAGAAACCCTAACATAGCTAAAACATGGGCTAAACATTCTTGTTTACCCGAAATCAGCATTGACAATCAACTTTATCAGTTAATAGTCGACTGCCCTCATCATCAGTCGACTGCCATCCATGGCAGTCGACTGATATCTGCAAAATGCAGAAATCAGTTTTCAGAAATGAGTTTTCAAAATTTATAAGTAATTATACATAATATGAAAAATCATGAAAATTTATATGTATAATACTTATAACACACATTATGGGTGAAAAATGTTTGAAAAATATTTTACCTATAAAACAGTGAAATTGATACAAAGTTCCAAAATGAAAAAAAATTCAATGTTTTGAGCCCTCTTTGTATCAACATCATTAATGGTGACTTCTATCAAAAGATAGATTGCACCAAGGTTTTCAAAATGATTTTCAAATTGTTTTAAAATCTTATATTGAACCATGGTCTATGGGCTTAATGCACATGACATGTACACAAGCTTTCCTCATGATTCATCCATGATTTTAGATGAGTTTGAGTTCATCTAGATGCAAAAACTATGCACCTTAAACTTAACTCATTTCCTAACATCTCACGTATGTCTAAAGTGTATGAAAACACATACAAGTCAATTTATGTGAGATGTGAGTTTTGTTCATCCTAAACTAGAGTCACATATATTTTTCTAAGGCAACACTACTTGATTCCCTTATACATGAGACTTCAAGTCATGCCAATTGTCCTTAAATCAATTTTCATAAATGCATGAATGATCATGGCATAAAAGATAACATAAATAAACATGACCAATGATCATGATGTCATGACATAAAGATGAAGTCTAAGCATGCATGACATTTAACCTAAATATTGATCATCACATTTTATATGATAAAAATAGATATGATGTCATGACATGTTATATGACAAATCAAGCATGGAATATAAAATATAATGGTATATAATACCTAAATTTTAATATTTGTTGTCATTTGTTAGAATTAAATTCATTTTTCCATATTACTACTAATCCCCTAAATGTGTCAAAAATCCAAAATGACACACTATGACATCTAAACCTAATTTGTGCCAATTTGATTGATTTTTCATAATCTTTAAAATATATTGGCACATCCTAAAAACCTTTAGGATTATAATCAAAACACATTTCCAAGGTACTCATAACCTTGAAAGTGACCTAAAGTGCCACCTTTACCATGGTTAGGTTAACTACCCATCCATTTAAAGTTGGCACAACCTAACCCATTTAGCGTGAATCGATCATGCTCCTAGGAACCCAATATCTATTGGAGCTCCTTGGGTTTACTAGGTATTCGCTAGGGATAACTTCCCTAGGTACCCTCCTAATGACCCTCCTAGGCTTAAAAGCCTTGGTCATATGGGTCTTGCCTAGGTTAGCTCTGGGGGTAACTCCCCTTGTAACCTTCTTAGTGGCTTCCCTAGGTTTCCTTAAAACCCTAACCACTAGGCATCTACTTTGGTCAACCTTAGGGATGACTTCCCTATTGACCATAGTTTTTCTAGACCTAACTTGAGTTCCATAATCGAATGGAACATTATGATAGGTCTCCTTGGGCTTAGGTTTGTGACCCAAACCTTTCTTGCCCTTGGTTGGACCTTGCTTTCTAAACTCTAGGTTTTGACTCATTGACCTAGATTTTTGATCATTTGACCCTAGAATTTGATTTTGCATTTTCTTAAGGGTCTTCTCTAATTTCTCAAGTCTTGACCTCAAGACTTGATTTTCTAGCTCTAATTGCCCAATTTTTGAATTTTTGTTTAATCTTTGGACATTACCATTCCTTCTAGGCATATGTCTAGTCCATTTAGGGTTGATACCTAGGTGATCCTCTATTTTCTTAATGGTCTCTTTAGGTAGAATTGTTTTAGGGATATTAGTCCCAAATATCTCCTTATTACTAAAATGGACATGCTTACCTCCTAAACAATAAAAACTATTATTCCTAGCATGCTTTTGTTCATGAGTAATAGCAAGATTACTAAAATTATTTCTAGCATGCTTTTGCCTATAACTTAAAGAATGAGCATTATTTAAATATACCTTAGGATTTGTTGGTGCAATCGGCCCAGGTCACGATTGACCATGGACTCGAGTTTGACTCGAGTGATGTTTTGATGTTTGACAAAGTATATTTGAACAAAGTGTTTTGGCATTGATGTTTGACATTAATGTCGGTTAATATGTTGGGGAGATTGTTTACACAATCGACCCAGGTTATAATTGACTTGATGGTTGACCAGGGTTGACCATGAGTTTATGGGAAAGTCCAAGCATGGGTCTTGGCAAGGTAAAGTCCAAGTCATAGGTACTTGGCATGGAAAGTCCAAGTGGGACACTTGGCATTTGGGAAAGTCCAAGTCTTGAGTACTTGGCACAAGAAAAGTCCAAGCATGGTCTTGGCAAATGGAAAGTCCAACATGGGTTGGCAAGGGAAAGTCCAAGCTTGAGTCTTGGCATTTGGGAAGTCCAAGGGGATTGATATTGGCGGCGTAAAGTCCAAGCGGAGTCTTGGCGGCGTAAGTCCAATGTGCCTTGGCGGTGTAAACACCGTTAGCATGACATAGCCGATGGAAGCACCTGGAAGCTAGCGCGATGGATGAACAAGTCATGGATGACTTGGAGGGATCCGAGAGGCGCAAGGCTGATGGAGGTGGCTAGAAGGCTTAGGTCTAGGCTAAGGGTGGTCTAGCAAGTATGGGGGCACCATACTTGGGTTAAAACCTCATTCTTGAGGTTGGCAGTCGACTGGCATTATGGCCGGTTCGACTGTCGTGAGTCGACTTGAGTTCGACCGCCGACTTGAAAATGCCACTGGCGATCGGCGCTCATTGGCGGCCGATCGGTGGCTTCGCGATGACCGCTAAGGATGGCGATCGTCGGTCAGTGTCGAGAATGGCCGTAATGTTGGCGATCCCGTTGTCTCACGACAATGATGGCATCGATCGGGTGACTTATGGCGGTCGGTGATAGCGGAAATCCAGGTCGCGCGCAAGGATAAAAGGAGCTCGATGGGAAGGTTTTTGGCATCGGTTCTTGAGGGCTTTTGGGGCGATTTGTTGGTGCAAATCAGGGTCTCCAAGTGCAAGTCAAGCAACCAAGCATTCAAGCAATCAAAAGCAAAGTGTTGTAAAGTTTTCTTTACTTGTCTTTTGTATTTCATGTTGTATTTGCTTGTTGCATTTTGATTATTGTTGTAATCATATTGTAAGGGGTTTCTCCACCTTCGACTTGTGTCGAGAAGGAGTTTTTATTGCTTAGTGGTGTTTGTGGCATCGCTAGGGTTCGTACGAACCCAATCCGTGGAGTAGGAACCGCTATTCTGCTAACCACGCTATATCGTGTGTGTTGTGTTTGTGTTATTGTGTTTGTATTTCATTATTGTTATTATTTCTATTCCGCTGTGCACTAACACGAATTGTAGACACGAACGCAAACGATTTCCATCACCGTACGATCTCAACGCTATTCACCCCCCCCCTCTAGCGGGCATTCAATCTCCAACAAGTGGTATCAGGCCCAGGGGCTCTTCTACTAATGGAGCTAAAAGGCTAGAGGTAAAGATGGAATTCCAAGACAAGCTCGGATGGGACATCAACACACCGGTCCCCTATTCCTTCTATGGACAAGAAGGATTTAGACAATGGAAGGCAAGAATTGAGGACTTCCTAATGATGAGGGATTTCGAAGAATGGTCCATTTTAATGGAGGGATATAGCTATCCGATAGGACCAAAGGGAGGGTTCCTCAAGAAGAAGAAGTGGAGTGAAGATCAACTCCAAGTCTTTGAGAAAAACATGAAGGTAGTAAAATTTATTCTTGATTTGGTCCCTAATGAGATTGTGTGTATGGTAGGGGACTATATGGATGCTAAGGAGTTGTGGAGCCAAGTGGCAAAGCTTCACGAAAATTCATCATCAATCCAACAAGAAGAAGAAGAAAAAGAGGAGTGCACACCCTCTCAAGCTCAAGCAAGCACATCTCCATCAAAAGAGCTTGAGGAGTCCGAAGTTGATAGGGAATCAACTTCCGGATTGGTGGAGGAAGTGGAAGAAGCATCCACTTCTATTATTGAGGAGGAGAGACCATCCTCAACACCGAGCAATACCAAGAAGCTTCAGACATCCCGGACAAGATGAAGAAGCCCAAAATTCAATTCGGTCTCCACCACCTAGGTAACTCAAGCATGTCAATTAATAATAAAATTCATATTATATGTTTTGAGTGTAGGAGCAAGGACACTACAAGAGTAAGTGCCCTAAGAAGGTGAAGAAAGCTCCACCGGCTCCAAAAGTTAAGGATGTCGGTCCCTCAATACAAAAGAGCAAGGAGCAAGTGATTTGCTTCAAATGTCGGCTACCGGGACATTACCGGAGTCAATGCCTAAGAGGGAAGAAGAAGGGGCAAGAAGGAGCTACACAAGTAGGGGGAGCTAAGGCTAACCCTAAGGTATATTTTAATAATGTTCTTTCTAATTCTTATAGTCAAAAGCATGCTAGAAATAATTTTAGCAATCTTGCTATTTATCAAAAAGAGCATGCTAGAAATAGAGAATATTGCTTAGGAGCTAAAAATATTCACTTAGATAATCGGAAGAAATTTGGGACTAATGTCCCTAAAAATAATTCATCTAAGGATAAACCTAGGTCAAATAACACTAGACCAATGTTACCTAGGGAGACCATTAGAAAGGTGCAAGAGCACCTAGGGTTCAATCCTAAATGGACTAGGCATATGCCTAGAAAGTCCAATGCCCATGATTTAAATCAAAACTCTAAAATTGGGCAATTAGAATTAGAGAATCAAGTCTTGAGGTCAAGGCTTGAAAAACTTGAGAAGACCCTTAGGAACATACAAAATCAATTTCAAGGGTCTAATGGTCAAACTTCTAGGTCCAAAAGTCAAAGTCAACAAGTAAGACCTAAGAGTCAAAAGTCAACCAAGGGCAAGCAAGGTTTGGGTCACAAACCTAAGCCTAAGGTGGCTTATCATAGTGTTCCATTAGATTATGGAACACTAACTAGGTCTAGGAAGACCAAGGTCACTAGGGAAGTCATCCCTAGAGTTGACCAAAGGGTATGCCTAGTGGCTAGGGTTTCTAGGAAACCTAGGGTGGCCACTAAGAAGGTTGCAAGGGGAGTCACCCCTAGAGTCAACCTAGGTAAGACCCAAATGACCAAGGCTAACAAGCCTAGGAGGGTCATTAGGAAGGTATCTAGGGAAGTTATCCCTAAGGAATACCTAAGTAACCCTAGGAGTTCAAATCGTTTTTGGGTTCCTAAGAGCGTGATTGATTCACGCTAAGATGGGTTAGGGTGTGTCAACCTTAATTGGATGGGTAGTTAACTCAACCATAACAAAGGTGACACTTTAGGTTATTTTCAAGGTTATGGTTATCTTGAAAATACATTTGAGTCTTTAATCCTATAAGATTTTAGGATGTGCCAATATTAATTATGAAGTTTGATAAAATGATCATTTTGGCACAATTTAGGTTTAGAGGTTGGTGTGCCATTTTGGGTTTTTGGCACACTAGGGAGATTAGGTTAATATGGCAAAATATGTTTAAATCTCAACAAGTCTCAACAAATGGCAATTAATATTAAAATTTAGGTATTATTATACCTATATATTTTATATGCCATGATTTGTTTGCCATATGCCATGACATGACATCATGTTTACTTTTATCATCTAAATGTCATGATCATGCTTAGGATTAAGTTTTAAAATGTCATGTGTTTTTAAATTTTATCATATGCCATGACATCATGATCATTGGCCATGATTTACTTTGCTATCATTATGCCATGATCATCTTCATGCATCTAAATTGATTAAAATTGATTTAAGGACTATGACATGACTTGGAGTCCCATTTATAAGGGAATCAAGTAAAGTTGCCTTAGAAAAATGCATGAAACCCTAGTTTAGGGAGAACAAAACCCACATCTCACATCCAATTGACATGTATGTGTATTTATACACCCTAGATACATGTGAGATGCTAGGATATGAGTTGAGTTCAAGGTGCATAGTTTTTGCATCTAGATGAACTAAAACTCATCTAATTTTATTGGTGGATCATTGGGAAAGCTTGTGTACAAGTCATGTACATAGAGCCCAAGGAATGTGATCCAAAATAGGTTTTCAAAAACATTTTAAATTCATTTTGAAAAACCTTGGTGAAGTCTATCTTTTGATAGCAATCACTATTGATGAAGTTGATACAAAATAGGGCCAAAACATTGAAAATTTCAATGGTTTTGAGTTTTGTATCAAACTCACTATTTTATGGGTAAAATAATTTTAAAATATTTTTCACCTATTGTATTTCTTATAAGTAATATGTATTAAGTTTCACGAATTTTCAAAATACGTAGAATTACTTATGCATTTTCAAAATTGATCGATCGATAGTGAAATTGAATTTATTTGCGATCGGCTGCCACTTGGTGGCAATGATGATGAGTGGCAACAATCGTGATTCTTGTCGAGTCATTGCCATGTCTGATTCGGGTTAACAAGGTTTGTTTAGCCCGTGTTCATATGACAAAGGTTCCTAACCACTCCTAACCTAGGTGAGTAAAAGTTCTATGTTGAACTTAGAACCTTAATTTTGATGGTTTAGAGTTCCTATTGGCTTAGGGGCTTTCCAAGGACATTGTTGGTGCAATGGTCAAGGGGGAGCAAGCCTTTAGGGGGAGGTATCCATCTTGGGATGATGGATGTTTTTTTATGGGGAGAATGTTATCAATTAAAAATTGATGGGTGTTTGATACCCAATTTGGAAATTGGGAGAGTGAGATAGGATTGCCTCTCTTGAGTGATATGAGACTTATCACTAGGAAGATGGTAGGCATCCTAGGTATTTTTGATCAAGGGGGAGATTGTAAGATCTCATTGGGACATGAGACATTGACCTCCTTGGAGAGTAAACCTTTTTGATGTTAGTCAAAAAGGGGGAGAATGTTTGGGAGAATGTTTTGGAAATGTTTGGGAGAGAACATTTGGTGAGTGTTTACCGATTTGGGATAATTGGTAAGGGATTTGAGTTAGTGGTCTAACTCAAATGATTTGTTTGGTTTTTGTCAAACATCAAAAAGGGGGAGATTGTTGGTGCAATCGGCCCAGGTCACGATTGACCATGGACTCGAGTTTGACTCGAGTGATGTTTTGATGTTTGACAAAGTATATTTGAACAAAGTGTTTTGGCATTGATGTTTGACATTAATGTCGGTTAATATGTTGGGGAGATTGTTTACACAATCGACCCAGGTTATAATTGACTTGATGGTTGACCAGGGTTGACCATGAGTTTATGGGAAAGTCCAAGCATGGGTCTTGGCAAGGTAAAGTCCAAGTCATAGGTACTTGGCATGGAAAGTCCAAGTGGGACACTTGGCATTTGGGAAAGTCCAAGTCTTGAGTACTTGGCACAAGAAAAGTCCAAGCATGGTCTTGGCAAATGGAAAGTCCAACATGGGTTGGCAAGGGAAAGTCCAAGCTTGAGTCTTGGCATTTGGGAAGTCCAAGGGGATTGATATTGGCGGCGTAAAGTCCAAGCGGAGTCTTGGCGGCGTAAGTCCAATGTGCCTTGGCGGTGTAAACACCGTTAGCATGACATAGCCGATGGAAGCACCTGGAAGCTAGCGCGATGGATGAACAAGTCATGGATGACTTGGAGGGATCCGAGAGGCGCAAGGCTGATGGAGGTGGCTAGAAGGCTTAGGTCTAGGCTAAGGGTGGTCTAGCAAGTATGGGGGCACCATACTTTGGTTAAAACCTCATTCTAGCATTATGGAGTCGACTTGAGTTCGACCTGATCGCTCATTGGCGTAGCCGATCGTGGTGGCTCGGCAAATGATCGCCAAGGGATGTGATGATCGGCTCGAGAGTGTCGAGCAGGCGCTCGTAGCCGATCGGCGTCGACTACGCGCGTTAGCGATCGATCGCCAATGTTGGCCCGATCGCCAAGAGATCCGTTGGAGTTTTTCCAGCGTGGATCAAGCCGTTGTCTCACGACAACAGTGGCATCAGTCGACTGGTGACTTATGGCAGTCGATTGATAGGCGGAAATCCAGGTCGCGCGCAAGGATAAAAGGAGCTCGATGGGAAGGTTTTTGGCATCGGTTCTTGAGGGCTTTTGGGGCGATTTGTTGGTGCAAATCAGGGTCTCCAAGTGCAAGTCAAGCAACCAAGCATTCAAGCAATCAAAATCGTTCAGTTGCGTATTGCATGACCCTCGAGCAGTGTTCATCATCATGTCGAATGTTGGAAGAAAATACGGCCCTTCAGGATCAGTCAAATTTCGGCACTAGTCGGTGGGGATCGTCGGTCATTGATAGTCACAATCGGCTCCTCGGTGATGCAAGAACCGGAAAGATCAGAAAGCACAAGTGAGAGGCTCTGGTAGCCGTTGTCTCACGACAGCGTTAGCATCCCGATCGACTAATTGTTATTGTGTTTGTATTTCATTATTGTTATTATTTCTATTCCGCTGTGCACTAACACGAATTGTAGACACGAACGCAAACGATTTCCATCACCGTACGATCTCAACGCTATTCACCCCCCCCTCTAGCGGGCATTCAATCTCCAACAGGATTTGCCTTAGAGGCTTCCCCTACTTGTGATGCTCCTTTGTTGTCTTTGCTTTCCTTCTTCCTAGGGCATTAACTCCTATAATGGCTCTTTTGGTTGCATTTGAAGTACATCACATGCTCCTTGCTTTTAATTGTCGAGCTCTGGTTTCCTTTGACTTTACTTGGAATTTTGGTGCTAATTGACTTTTTTTGACCTTCTTAGGGCACTTACTCTTGTAATGTTCGGCTTCCCTACACTCAAAGCAAATTATATGTTTTTTAATTTTAATTTAATTGCTTAAATTACCTTCCATGGTAGGGGAGTCCCCAACTTCCTCTTCCTCTCGACTGGAGGTAGATGGTTCTTCTTATTGCTCCGGTATTGAGGATGCCCTAATCTCCTCCCCCTCAATCCTAGAAGTGGAGGCTTTCTCAAATTCAACCTCCTCTACCGATTCAGATGTCGACTCCTTAACCTCCGACTCCTCACTTTTTTGTGAGGATGAACTTGTTTCTTTAGCCTTCTCCGATTGAGCCGATGAACATTCCTCTTCTTCTTCGTTTTCTTGGACCGGTTGAGGGTTCTCATGGAAACTTGCCACTTGGCTCCATAGCTCCTTGGCATCCATATAATTACCTAACCTACACACAATGTCGTTGGGAATCAAATCAACCAAGAATTTTATTACCTTTGTGTTTTTCTCAAATTCTTGAATTTATTCCTCGGTCCACTTCCTCATCTTGAGGAATCCTCCCTTTGGTCCTCTTGGATATTGGAATCCTTCCATCAATACGACCCATTCCTCAAGGTCCCTCATAATCAAGAAGTCTTCAATTCTTGCCTTCTATTGGTTGGAGCCTTCTCGTCCATAGAAATTATATGGGATCGGCGTGTTGATCTCCCAATCCAATTTTTCTTCAAATTCCATCTAGCCATCTAGCGCTTTTACTCCTGGGTGTTAGTCCGTAGAAGAGCTCCAAGCTCTGATACCACTTGTTAGTACCTGTGTACCCTCTAGGGTGAATAGCGTTTCATCATCAAATGAAATTTATCATGTGCTTGCTACAAAACTTATTATACACAGTGGAATATACAATAATAAAATAAATACAACAATAACACAAGCACAACATGACAATATAACGTAGTTCGGAATCGTATGGTTCCTACTCCATGAATTGGGCTTGAACGAGCTCTAGCGATGCAAACACACACCACTGATCAAATACTCCTTCTCGACAACACGTCGGAGGTGAAGAAACCTCGTACAAGTAATCTTACAACAATAAGAAACAAATACAAGCAAATACGAAGTGAAATATAAAGAACACTTTACAAACTAGGGATTTAAGTGCTTGCTTGTTGGTCGCTTGGATGAGCTTGAAGGACCCTGAAATGTAGCTGTACCTCGCCTTAAAATCGCCTCAAGAAATCTCCCAAAGAACAAATGGCGAAATCTCCCATGAACAACTCCTTTTAACCTGCATCAAGCTAGATTTTCACCTGGCAGTCGACTGCCAACATTATCAGTTCGACTGCTAACACTGTTGTGAGACAACGGTCTGATCCACGCTGTAAAAAGTCTAACGGGACTCTCATTAATTAACTGCCAACATTGGCAGTCGACTGCCAACACCCGTAGCTGACTGCCCAGTCGACTACGGAGAGTTCTGTGCTCACGGTCGAACCATCAGTCGACTGCCATATATGGCAGTCGATTGCCATTAGTCGACTGATCCAATGATCAGTCGACTGCCATGCCTTTTCGACCCTTAAATAGCAGTCAAGCACTAGTTGACTCACAGCAGTCAAACCGACCATAATCCCAGTTGACTGCTAAGTGTCGACTCGGCTGCCAAGTGTCAAACACTTGACCATCCGACCAGTATAAAGCCCCAATCAATCAATAACCTCAAACATGAGATTTAACCCCAAGTATGGTGCTCCCATACTTGCTAGACCACCCTTAGCCTAGATCTAAGCCTTCTAGCCACCTCCGTGAGCCTTGCACCTATCGGATCCCTTCAAGTCATCCATGACTTGTTCATCCATATGCTAGCCTTCAAGTGCTTCCATCATCTATTGTCATACGAACGGTGTCTACACTGCCAAGGCACATTGGGCTTATGCTGCCAAGACTCCCACTTGGATTTTACGTTGCCAACCATTGGACTTATGCTGCAAAGACCACGCTTAGACTTTATGCCGCCAATATTCCCCTTGGACTTCTCAATTGCCAAGTACCCATGACTTAGACTTTCAGCCAAGACTACACCCTTGGACTTACGTGGCCAAGACTACATCCTTGAACTTTCCATGCCAACTCCATGTTGGACTTTCCAATTGCCAAGACTCAAGCTTGGACTTTCCCTTGCCAAGACCCATGCTTGGACTTTCTATGCCAAGTACTCAAGACTTGGACTTTCCCATTGCCAAGTGTCCCACTTGGTCTTCTCCATCATATGGTCAATCCTAAGTCAACCATATAGTCAAACAATGGTCAAACCATTGTCAAACAGACAATCATGACCTAGGTCGATTGCACCAACAATCTCCCTAACACATTGTCAAACATCAATGTCAAACTTCAAAACACTACTCGAGTCAAATTCGAGTGTGGTCAATCGTGACTTGGGTCGATTGCACCAACAACCTCCACTTGACCATTGGCCTGAGGATGATCCAACGAGGTGAAAGCTTGCTGAATATTGAGACTTTGACACCATTCTCTAATCCTTCAACCCTGGAATTGGTGTCCATTGTCACTAACTAATCTCCGAGGAATTCTATATCGACATATGATATTCTTCCACAGGAACTGTATCACTACATTTTCTATGATTTTGGCTAAAGGTTCAACTTCCACCCATTTAGAAAAGTAATCTACTTCTACTAATAAAAACTTCTTCTGCGAAGGGGCAATAGGCATTAGGCCTATAATGTCCATTCCCCACTAATCAAAGGGACAAGAAGCAACCACAACTTTCATCAACTCACCAGGCCACTCTGATCTGTTGCTGTGTTTCTGACATGATGGATAGGTTTGCACTATGTGTGTTGCATCTTGATGAAGAGTTGGGCAAAAGTACCCAACCAATAGTACTTTCCGAGTTAATTCTATTCCTCCCAAGTGATTGCTACAACATCCTTCATGTATTTCCCGAAGCACCCACTCGGCGTCTTCCTTCCCTAAGCATTTCAATAGAGGTCAACCAAAAGATATTTTGTAGAGTCCCATTAATAATTGTGAATCACTTTACCCTCTTTATCAAGGTTGATGCTGCTCCACTTTCGGTGGGAATCTTCTCATGCTGTAAATATGTCATGATATCAGTTCTCCAATCAGATGCACAATCATCTCTTGACACCACACCTTCCACATTACACACCACCAAGGAATTATGAACTTCCACACAAATAGAGTCCTGCTGCCTCACCCCTTTTAAGGCACTAGCCAACCGAGCTATCTCATCTTCTTTTTGATTATCTTCTGTGGGAATATGTTGCAAAATTACCTCTTGGAAATGAGCCTTCTCTTTTTCGAAAGCCATCAAATATTTCTACAACCTTTCCTCCCAGACAGTGAAAGCACCTTTGAGCTACAACACAACCAACTGGGAATCTTAATGAATAACGACTGAAATGGCTCCTACTGCTCGAGCCACTTATAACCCTGCCAAGATGGCTTCATATTCGGCTTCATTGTTGGATGTTCTATATCCGAGATGAATGACTATACGAGTTTCTTCCCCTTCTGGAGAGATGAGCACCACTTCGACTCCACTCCATGTAGCCCTGGAAGATCCATCCACAAAGGAATTTCATACACTCTTTTCTTCTTTTCCTTTTGCCAAGTTATCCTCCGAAAGCCAAACAACACCTCGGCTAGGAAGTCAGCCAATGACTGAGCCTTGATAGTAGTTCGGGGATGATAATGGATGTCATATTCACTTAGTTCCACGACCCATTTAGCTAACCTTCCTAAGAAATTAGGCTTGGTAACCACTCGTCCTAGCTCACTGTTGGTCAGTACATTTCCCGGATGAGCTAAGAAATAAGACCTCAGCTTGCGATCTGTTAAGATTAAAATATATGCCAACTTCTCCAATTCGGTATAGCACAACTCTACTCCCTTCAATATATGACTGGTATAATATATGGGTTGCTATTAAGAACCATTCTTCTTCAACAATACTGAATTAACTGCTCCTCCTGAGACAGCTAAATACATCCACAATGGTTCCCCCGGGGCATGTTTCTCCAATAAAGGAAGTTCGGCTAAATACTTCTTCAACTCCTGGAAAGCTTGTTCACACTGCTCATCCCATTAAAACTGAGTGGCCTTGTGTAAAACCCTAAAGAAGGGTAGCCCCTTATCTGCTGATCTAGCTATAAAGTGAGACAAAGAGACTATCCTTCCCACCAACTTTTGAGTCTCCCGTAGATTAGTGGGTGACTTCATGTTACATAATGCTTGCACCTTCTCTGGATTGGCCTGTAGTCCCTTCTCTATTACAATATATCCCAAAAATTTTCCACTCTTTACCTCGAATAAACACTTCTTTGGATTCAACTTCATGTTATATTGTTTAAGGGTAGCAAAGGTCTCTTCCAAGTCTGCAACTAAACCCCAAGTAGTTTTTGACTTGACGAGAATGTCATCAACATATACTTCCACATTCTTGCCTTGTTGTTCTGCAAAAATCTTGTCCATGAGCCTTTGATAAGTGACTCTTGCATTCTTTATCCCAAAGTGCATGACCACATAGGCATATAACCCTCCTGCTGTCACAAAGCTAACCCACTTCTAATCATCCTTTGCTAAGGAAATTTGATGATACCCTTGGTAAGCATCCATAAGGGATACCACTTCATATCCCACAGTGGAGTCAACTAACTAATTAATATGAGGCAAGGGGTAGTAGTCTTTAGGGCATGCTTTATTTAAATCACGGAAGTCAATACACATCCTCCACTACCCAGAAGGCTTGGGGACTAAAACTATATTGGAAATCCACTCGGAGAATTGAATCTCTCGGATATGGCCAGCTTGCAATAGTTTGTTCACCTCCTCAGCAATGACCTTGTCTTTTCCCGGACCGTAGTGTCTCCTCTTCTATTGAACAGGTTAGACTCCTCGAATGATGTTGAGGTGGTGTTCAGCAATCGTGGGATCAATCCCTATGAGGTCGTGCACATCCTTAGCGAAGATGTCTTCATTCCTCCGCAAGAAAGCAAAGAGCTCTTCCTTCACTTCCAATTGCTAAGCCACCCGAGTGACCTTTCCGGGGGCTATCTCCATAGACTCACCCTCCTCCATCTTCTCAGCCTTGGGAGGGGACTCTTCCAGCACATACACTCCAGAAGAAACAACAACCTTCCCTTTAGGGTTGTCCACCCAGACCTTCTTCTTATCATCCCTTACCATCTGGATGTAATAGCTCCAAGCTACTTTTTCTCCCCTCGTACTTCTCCAATAAGTTTCTTGACTGGGATTTTCACCTTTTGATGGTAGGAGGAGGCTACCACTTGAAAATTGACATAAAAGGATGATCCAAAATAGCATTATAAGTTGAAGGAGCATCCACTATAAGGAAAGGAATAATGTTAGTCTTCTGACTAGGCTTTGTGCCCAAAGTAAGAGGTAAAGAGATTTGCCTAATGGGATGCACTATGTTCCCAGTAAAATCAAATAGAGGAGTCACCACGTCCTCTAATTGCACATTTCCCAACTGCATCTATCTGAATGCCTCTTGGAAAAGGATGTTAACAGAACTCCCTGAGTCAACCAAGACTCAGGCTACCTCATAGTTTGCCAGAGAGATTCTGATTACCAAAGCATCAGTGTGAGGTAGGAGGACACCCCGCAGATCCTCAAGTCCGAAAGATATTTGTGGGGTATTCTAAATGGCCTAATTGGCTCCAATAGCCAAACTCTCCATAAGGCGGGCATATGATTTCCGAGCTCTATTAGAATCCCCATCAGTGGGTCCTCCCGTAATAACATGGATGACTTCCCGAGTGGGGATGTCACCTAAGGAAACCAATGCGCCCTCGCCCGTTGATCCTTCTTGTGAAGTACCTTCGTGGTTAGATGGTCGCAGGAGGGGTGGGATGAGGGTCTGAGGCATTCCGTTGTAAGGTCCTGGGCGAACAATATTTGGTCGGTGGCCTCTTTTCGTTGGATTCCCCATCTGTGCCCACAGGTGGGGATATTCGACTTTGATGTGCTCCAGCTCACTCTGCAACTTGAAACAATGATCACTAGTATGACCATACTCCATGTGGTATTAGCAGAAAAAAGGGGTTGGGGGATTATGGGGGATACCCTTGTATCCTGTTGGGCGTTGAAGAATGCCCTTCTGGTCATATGCCTCCATTTCTCGCTCTTTCCAGGTATGTGGAGGGGGCACAACTGCAGTGTCCATAAACCGCAAGGGAGGGGCAGGATGAATCCCCGAAATCAGTGGTCACGGTCAAGGTGCTTCAGGCAGGAAAGGCATGACGTATTCTCTCTTGAGAGGTCCTCGGGGGACTGGAGGGGGTTTCTTTCTGCAGAGGTAGAAACAAGCTTCTTTTCTGCTCTTCTCACTCTCAACCCCTCTTCTTCATTGATATATTCTTCAACATGGCGTAACAACTTATCATAGTTGGGCTTTCTTAACAAGGAGCTAAGGAAAGGTCCTTCCTTTAGGCCATGGGGGATAGCAACCTTCAGTATATCAGACATTGTCGAGGGGATTTCCCTAGCAGTAGCGGTGAAGCGATGAATATAACTCCTTAACTACTTTGAGGACTCTTGCTTTAGGTGCAACAAGATGAAAGCGTCATGCTTATAAGCTTTACAACTAGCGAATTGCTGAAGAAAAATTGCCTTAAAATCTTCAAAACATGTAATATAACCGGGGGGTAGAGACCCAAATTATTTTTGAGCAGAGGTTGTTAGGGCGATACGGAAAGCTCTGTATTTGAGTGCATCCAAATAGCAATGAAGGGAAGCTGCTCCCTCGAATTGAGATAAGTGTTCCTCAAGATTTGAATTGTTGCTGTACATCCCCACCTGAGGAGCTCGAAAGTGTGGGGGTGGTTGCTCCAACATGATATCTTCAGTGAATGGATAGGGCTCGTAAGCTTCAGGTGCCCTGGTAGACCGACTTTCTCCATGGTCTTCACGCCTTGTCTGTGTCGCTGGGATGGGGTATTGATATGTCCTCCCCACTGGCACCTCGCCTGGCAATACTTTATTGTTTTGCGGAGTCGTTGGATGGACATGGGAAGATCCTTCATGTGGCTGCTCTCTTTGAGAAGGTTCGCCAGAATTGGGATGAAGATATCCCATCCTTCTCCTCTCTTTGGCGAGAACCTTAGCTACTGCCATATCCACCATGGCCCGCAGCCAGGATGGTAATAATGTAATAGGGCTATCTTCTATGTGATGGCATTGCTCGGAGGCTCGTTGGCTCCCATGTCCCCGGATTAAAATTTTCACTAATGAAAACTAATCCGGATGGGATGAGTTTCCTAAGCTCAACCAATTCATCGTCGTGCTAACGACTTGAGCGATCGCTTGAACAAACTAGTTGTTCAAGCAACCAAACTCTTCTAGTCGGTTAGCCGCGGAAGAGACGACTGACGGATCATCAGTTTTTGTGTTTATCTTCGGGGTCCATGATTATACAAATACATATGGATGTAGACATGTATAATCAACGCATACAATCATATTAATAAGAACATGCAAAGATCTCAATAATAAAACTTGTAAAACTTTTATACCTCTCGATCTTCTATCGTATGTCCTAACCTCCTTGTAGACTTCGTGTGGGCGAAGATCCTCCACAAGTTGAAGCTTCCTAGATCCTCTTCAATCGAAAGAAAGGAGAACTCTCCTTCCCTTCTTGCTTGAGCCAACCACCAATCCACAAAGGATTGATGCCGTTGGCCCCAAGAATAGAGAGAACAAGATGGCCAACCAAGGAACCGAACAAGGGAACAATCCCTAGCTCCCTTGTGCCGCTGGCCAAGAGGAAAAGAAGAGGAGAAGAGGAATAGGTTGAGCGTCGACCAAGGTAGAGGGAAGAGAGGAAGAAGCCGGCCACACCCTAGGAAGAAGAAGAGCTCCTCTCCTATAGTTGCCGCCCACCTTAACTTCCAAAACCTAGCCGCCCAACCAACCCCTAATCTAATTAGGGTTTCCTCCTTAGGGTTTCTTGTCGCCCAAGCCAATGAAAGGCAAAACCCTAATCTCCAAAAACATCCAACTTCAAAAACCCTTGCCGCCCACCTTAAGCCCCCTTTTATAGAGTTGGGCTTAAGCCTTGTTTTAATCTCCACCGTCGGTTCTAGGGTTTTAATCTCAACCGTCGGATCTAGAGATTTAATCTCAACCGTCGGAACTAGAGATTTAATCTCCACCGTCGGATCTAGGGATCTCAACCGTCAGATCTAGAGATTTAATCTCAACCGTCAGATCTAGAGATTTAATCTCCACCGTTGGATCTAGGGATTTAATCGCAACCGTCGGATCTAGAGATTTAATCTCAATCGTCGGATCTAGAGATTTAATCTCCACCGTCGGATCTAGGGATTTGTTTTCCATCATTGGATCTAAGCTTCATGAGGATTATATTAGGCTACGATAGGGACCGTGAGGAGGAGTTGGATCTTGGCCACCCGATGGATCGGAACCACACAAACTTGATCCATCAATGATGTTCCATTCCACTAGAGGATCATCATTGAATTACCTCACCAACCCCCATAAATTAATATGGGCTCCATACATTATTTGTACATCCATCTCCCCGTGTTTAAGATATCGAATGTCCGTCAATTAATTGATTTACTGACCATCAATCAATTAACAACTAACTCCTCAAGTAGTACCACTCAACCTTATCATCATGTTGACTAAGTCAACCTGCAGGGTTTACATGATGAACCTTATGAGCTCCTCAAGGGGACATCATCAACCTAATATATAGGACACGGTTTCCTCCTATAATCAACGACACACCATGTAAGTAATATCATTTCCCAACTTATCGGGCATATTGATTTAATCCATATAAATCTCACCCTTTGGTAAATCAAAGAAATAAATACTAAGTACATGTGCCTGTTATTATATCGGGATTAAGAGCATGTACAACATAATATCCGAGGTCCGATTCAATTATGTAGTCAGTAATAAATTGAATCACCTCTATGTCGGTCCTACTCAATACACCTAAGTGTACTAGTGTAACTCTATGTTCAAGACAAAACAATACCAAGCTACACTACAACCATGCCAATGGTTTGTCCAAAACCATCTTGGTTGTGAGCCTCTACTTATATTCTACAAGGGACTGATAACATGATCTTCTGTGCCACACCAGGCACCATGTTATCTACAATGTAAAGTATTAGACAATATGCACACATATAATAAATATAAAGTGCAAACAATGATCATGTGATTCTTATTTCAAAATAAAATTGTTCATACAAAAGAGCTAGGCTTTTAGTATACATTCTAACAATCTCCCACTTATACTAAAAGACTATGCTGTCATCATACTGCCATACATCTGATCCCCATGTCCTCCACATGCCTATCAAACGCTTTCTTTAGAAGGGCCTTAGTGAATGGATCCGCCAGGTTATCCTCTGCGCTCTATGTGTTTACTCGCCTTATGGGCTCGTGGTTCCTTCGAGTTTGCAACCGCACCATTGTTATCATAATAAATTGTGATAGTTCTGGGCAAACCAGGAATCACATCCAAGTCTATCAATAAGTTCCTGATCCATACAGCTTTCTTGGCTGCCTCAGAGGCTGCCACAAACTCAGCTTCCATGGTAGAGTCCGCCACGCATTTCTGCTTGACACTCCTCCATACTATGGCTCCACCTCCAAAAGTAAACACAAACCCCGAGGTAGACTTACTGTTGTCCCTATCTGATTGGAAATCAGAATCCGTGTAACCCACAGGGACTAATTGATCTGCTCGATAAACAAGCATATAATCCCTAGTCCTTCTCAGGTACTTCAATATATGCTTTACCGCAGTCCAATGTCCCTGTCCAGGATTACTCTGATATCTGCTGACCATGCCCACGACAAAGCAAATATCTGGTCTCGTACATAGCATAGCATACATGAGGCTTCCTACTGCCGAGGCATAAGGAACCACCTTCATCACCTCTATCTCCTTTGATGTTTTGGGACACATCTCTTTAGATAAAGGTACTCCATGCCTAAAAGGTAGAAAACCTTTCTTGGAGTTCTGCATGCTAAAACGAGCAAGGATAGTGTCAATGTATGAAGCTTGACATAAGCACAACATCCTTTTCTTGCGATCCCTTATCACCTTGATCCCAAGGATGTGTCCCACTTCTCCCAAGTCCTTCATATCATACTGTTTGGACAACCATACCCTTATGTCTGATAACACTCTGATATTGTTGCCAACTAACAAAATGTCATCTATGTATAGTACAAGAAATATCACTACGTTTCCATCACATCTCTTGTATACACAAGGCTCATCCGGACTTTGAATAAATTCATATGACTGGATTACCTCATCAAAGCGGATGTTCCAAGATCTAGAAGCTTGCTTCAATCCATAAATGGACCGATTAAGCTTACACACAAGATGCTCTTTGCCCTTTGCAATGAATCCCTCTGGTTGCTTCATATAGATGTTTTCCTCAAGACTTCCGTTAAGGAAATCTGTCTTGACATCCATCTGCCAAATCTCATAATCCTCATGAGCAGCAATAGATAAGAGAATTCGGATAGACTTAAGCATAGCTACCGGTGAAAAGGTCTCCTCATAATCGATACCGTCTTTCTGAGTATACCCTTTCGCAACAAGCCTAGCTTTGAAGGTCTCAACCTTCCCGTCTACTCCTCTCTTTCTCTTGTAGATCCACTTGCATCCAATGGCTTTCACACCATCGGGTGGTTCTACTAGCTCCCATACATGATTAGAATCCATAGATTCTATCTCTGAATTCATCGCTCTTTGCCAAGATACCGCATCTCTATCTTGGAGTGCCTCGTCATATGTCCAGGGATCAGGTTCATGTTTACCAGGGACTGAGTCCGAAGACTCTCCCAAGAACATGAATCTCTCGGGTTGTCTAACAACCCTCCCACTACGACGAGGTGCCTCCTGTGTATGCTCTGTGACACGCGGTGCAGTGACTTGTGGTATTTCCTCTTGTACCGGTGGTACTGAAGTCGGGACTTCCCCTGTCAACTCCTCAAGAACAATCCTACTCATGGGATTGTGGTTCATCACATAGTCCTCCTCTAGAAATCTGGCATTTGTACTCACGATCACCTTCTAATCTCTAGGACTATAGAATAAACCACCCTTCGTTCCCTTAGGGTAGCCAACAAACAAGCGTACTTCTGTACGAGATTCCAACTTACTAGTATCTCCCTTCATCACATGTGCTGGACTACCCCAAATCTGAATATGTCTTAGACTAGGCTTTCACCCAGTCCACAATTCTGTGGGAGTAGAGGGTACTGACTTAGATGGAACCAAGTTCAGAATGTGTGCTGCCGTTTCCAGAGTAAACCCCAGAACGAATCAGGTAACTCAGAATAACTCATCATCGATCTGACCATCTCCATAAGAGTCCTATTCCTTCGCTCCGCCACACCATTCTGCTGGGGTGTGCTAGGTGCGGACAATTGGGATTGAATCTCAGCCTCTGATAAGTAACTCCTAAACTCTCCCAAGAGGTACTCACCACCACGATCAGATCGTAGTGTCTTGATACTTTTACCTTGACGGTTCTCCACATCATCCTTGAATTCTTTGAACTTGTCAAAGCATTCAGACTTGCGGCGCATCAAGTAAATGTATCCATACCTTGAATAATCATCTATAAAAGAGACAAAGTATTCAAAGCCACCTCTAGCCTGGATAGACATAGGACCGCACAAATCAGAATGAACCAATTCCAATACATCTTTGGCTCTATACCCCTTAGCCTTAAAAGGCCTCTTGGTCATCTTACCTTCCAAGCAAGACTCGCTGGTTGGGAGATCCTCCATCACTAATGAACCCAAAGGTCCATCAGCTATCAACCTTTGAATTCTACTCAGGTTAATATGACCAAGTCTTAGGTGCCAAAGATATGTCTGGTTCATTTTCGAAGGTTCTTTTCTCTTATTAGACTTAGAAGATGAGTTATTCACTTCTAAATGCATCGTGGGAGTTTTCGGTTCAAGAGTGTATAAATTGCCAACCAATGTACCAGAACAGATAATCTCCCTATTCCTGTTTATAACAACTTTGTCATTAAAAGAAACAGAATATCCATCCAGAAATAATTTAGAAACTGAAATTAGATTCTTTCTAAAAGTAGGTACATAAAGACAATTTCTCAAAACCAAAACTTTATTTCTATCAAAAGATAAATAAATGTCTCCCACTGCAATAGACGCCACCTTTGAAGCATTGCCCATGAAGACGGTAATCTCTCCCTCAGCTAGTCATCGGGTTTCCTGGAACCCCTACAAAGTATTGCAAACATGATCAGTGGCTCCTGTATCTACACACCAGGTACTGGTAGATAACACCGCTAAACATGTTTCAACAACTAAACAAGAAGATATACCTTTGTTCTTTCGGCGAGGATAGTCCGCCTTCCAATGTCCAGTCTGCTTGCAAGTGAAGCACTTGCCTTTCGGCTTCTTCACTCCTGCCTGAGGTCCTACTGCCACTTTCTTTGCTCCACCTTGCTTCTTCTTCTTCTTACCTTTCAGTTTAGAAGAAGAAACCTTCTGAGCAACCATGGCTTGAGCGCTTTGATGAAAAAGCCCCTCTGTCGCCTAGAGTTCTGTCAGAAGCTCCGCCAATGAATACAACCTCTTGTTCATGTTGTAGTTGAGGTGGAACTGCTCAAAACTCTTAGGTAGAGACTGGAGAATGATATCGACCTGGGTTTCCCCATCGATCTCAACTCCGAGGACTTCCATCTCATTCGGACGAGCCATCATCTTGAGAACATGGTCCCTGACGGGTGTTCCCTTGATCATGGTAGTCGTCATCAAGTTCCTCATAGCCTCCTGTCTGGCCACCCTACTCTGATGTCCGAAAAGTTCCTTGAGATTGAACATCATGTCATAAGCCGTGGCCATGGCCTGATGCTGATGTTGCAGCACATTTGACATAGATGCAAAAATGTAACACCGCGCCATCTCATCTGCCTTGATCCATTTCTTATAACTTTCTTTCTCCTTTTCATTAGAGTCATCGGTGGGCTTAGGAGGATAGACCTCGAAGAGTACAAATTTGTACTCCTCTGCAGTTAAGACAATATTCAAATTTCTTTTCCAATCAATATAATTTGTTCCAGTAAGTTTATTTTATTTTAATATCACAGCAAGTGGGTTGAAAGCCATTTGAAAAACCTAAGAATCACAATGATCAAAATATTAGATTTCAAATATCATTGATTCCTCAAACAATAAAATTTCGAAATCAACCAACACCTCAAAACACCGAGAATATTGCATGCCACGATAGTGTGGACGTATACGAATTCTACATTTGCAAGAGGAGGTTTAACCCTTTAATTTTATTATCTTGTCAACCTTACTTTTTGACAAATAAAATTAATAGTTGGTTTCTCTTTGGCCCTACAAATAAAAGCAGTGACTCCGATGGGGAGGATACTTTTTATTTGCATATAAGTGTGCACCATTACACGATACTAAGGGAATTATCTCGGATTATGTGCCTTACCGATGGGGAAGTACACATGTTCCTAAATAATTTCCTATAACCATTATTTGACCTAGTGATCCGCAAACAAACTCATCCGATGGGGAGGAAGGCACTCAGAGCCGACGCGCAAGTTTGTTGCATCACACGTCAAATTGTAATGGAGGTCGCGGGAATTAATTAAAATGTCCCTCTCCCACTTAGTAAATTGTTAGTGAGGAATTTTCAAGCACACACAACATGCATATAAAACAAATCAGCAATAAATATGGAAAAAATCAGAATTTTCCCAACTATTATGGCATTGTTCTCCAATATGCGTCCCGTCATGTCACCACCTTGTCCGCTCCACCTTTTCCCGTGCGCAAGTCACCAAAGAGATCCGCGCCAAGATGAACTATTTTAATTTACATCCATCGATCCTATACTCCACGAAGGAGTGTACAAATAATCTAGATCGAAAGTAAACTAAAATGAGTGGCTAAACAATGCCGTATTCAATTACAAAAATTAAATACTAATTTAGCCTCGTCAACCCCGAGGATTTAAATAATATACAATCACACACACATCCAATCACATACACACATATATAGCCATAATAGTTGGAACTTATGCCTGCAACCAAAAAGTTATCCTACGCACATCCTACTATCATCCAACATATACAATATATGATAAGTGCATGAAAGTAATCGAATCCAAAACACACAAAACCGGAAACCTGGCTCTGATACCACTTTGATGGCACTGCTTAGAGGCTCGTTGGCTTCCATGTCCCCGGATTAAAATTTTCACTAATGAAAACTAATCCAGATGGGATGAGTTTCCTAAGCTCAACCAATTCATCATCGTGCTAATGACTTGAGCGATCGCTTGAACAAACTAGTTGTTCAAGCAACCAAACTCTTCTAGTCGGTTAGCTGCGGAAGAGACGATGGACGGATCACCGGTTTTTGTGTTTATCTTCGAGGTCCATGATTATACAAATACATATGGATGTAGACATGTAAAATCAACGCATACAATCATATTAATAAGAACATGCAAAGATCAATAATAAAACGTGTAAAACTTTTATACCTCTCGATCTTCTATCGTATGTCCTAACCTCCTTGTAGACTTCGTGTGGGCGAAGATCCTGTTAGGAATATTGTAACGGCTAGAGGGGGGGTGATTAGCGTTTCTTCATTTGTGGATGGAATTCGATCTCGTTCGTGTCTACAATTTCGTTAGCGCAGCGGAATATAGAAAAGTAATAACAATAACGAAATAGACGACAAGCTAACACAATGATATAACGTGGTTCGGAACCGCACGGTTCCTATTCCACGGATCGAGCTCTAAAGAGCCCTAGTGATGCACACGCACTCACTAATGATAAACACTCCTTCTCGACACAAGTCGGAGGCGGAGAAACCCCGTACAAACGTTTACAACAATAAACGAAAGGAATACAAGCAATATACAATGTAAATACGAAATACAAGTAAAGAAAAGACTTTACAACACTTGTTTTGATTGCTTGAATGCTTGGTTGCTTGCTTGCACTTGGAGACCTGATTTGCACCAACAAATCGCCCCAATAGCCCTCAAGAACCGATGCTTTTTCCTCCATCATGAGCTCCTTATAAAGCTTCAACCTGTGCTGGAAAAAGTCGATCAGTCGACTGATCGGGACCATCAGTCGACTGATACCACTGTTGTCGTGAGACAACGGCTAGATCCACGCTGGATAAATCCAATGGATCTACTATCAGTCGACTGATCATACACATCAGTCGACTGATGGAGTCCTCACTCGACCAGTCGAGTCTCGACTCCATTCGCGGGTCGATTTTCGAGCACCACCGATCGATCACACGATCGGTCATCGCTCGAGCCATCGATCGTCCCACCTATGGCGGCAATCGCTAGGCCACTTCCCACAGTCAAACTCTAGTTGACTCGGTCCAGTCGACTGCCACATGATACCAGTCGACTGGCACACCTCAAACATGAGGTTTTAACCCAAGTATGGTGCCCCCATACTTGCTAGACTACCCTTAGCCTAGACCTAAGCCTTCTAGCCACCTCCTTCAGCCTCACGCCTCTCGGATCCCTCCAAGTCATCCATGACTTGTTCATCCATCGCGCTAGCCTTCAGGTGCTTCCATCGGCTATGTCATGCTAACGGTGTCCACACCGCCAAGGCACATTGGACTTACGCCGCCAAGACTCCTCTTGGACTTTACGCCGCCAACAATTGGACTTATGCTGCCAAGACTACCGCTTGGACTTTACACCGCCAATATCAATCCCCTTGGACTTCAAATGCCAACCCATGTTGGACTTTCCATGCCAAGACCATGCTTGGACTTTCCTTGCCAAGACCATGCTTGGACTTTCCTTGCCAAGACCATGCTTGGACTTTCCTTGCCAACCCATGTTGGACTTCTCAAATGCCAAGACCATGCTTGGACTTTCCCTTGCCAACCCATGTTGGACTTTTACATTGCCAAGACCATGCTTGAACTTTCCTTGCCAACCCATGTTGGACTTCTCAAATGCCAAGACCATGCTTGGACTTTCCATGCCAAGAACTCAAGACTTGGACTTACCATGGCAATTACATTGTCATATGTTTTTGTCGAAACATCAAAACACGTCACAACATCACTCGAGCCAAACTCGAGTCCTGGTCAATCGTGACCTGGGCCAATTGCACTAACAATCTCCCCCTTTTTGATGTTTGACAAAAACCAAACTAATCATTGAGTTAAAGCACTAACTCAAGTCTCTTACCAATTATTCCAAAATTGGTAATCTTAAATGTTCTCCCCCAAACATTCTCCCCCTTTTTGACTAACATCAAAAAGGTTTTCTCTCCAAGGAGGTCAATGTCTCATGTCCCAATGAGATCTTACAATCTTCCCCTTTTTCCAAAAATACCTAGGATGCCTACCATCTTCTTAGTGATAAGTCACATATCACTCAAGAGAGGCAATCCTATACTTTCTCCCAATTCCCAAATTGGGTCTCTCAAAAGTCCCATCAATTTCCCAATTGATGTCATATTCTCCCAATAACTTCTCCTCTTCAAGGAGAAAACACATCCATCATCCCAAGATGGATACCTCCCCCTAAAAGCTTGCTCCCCCTTGACCATTGCACCAACAATGTCCTTGGGAAGTCCCTAAGCCAATAGGAACTCTAAACCATCAAGATTAAGGTTAGAAATTCAATATTGAACTTTCCAACACCTTAAAATGATACAAACTCTAAACACTTCTCCTAATCCATATCCAATGGATTTTCACCCTTTATAATGCTTCCCAAGGCATATCCTAGGGTTAGGAGTGATTAGGGACCTTAACCATAGCTGAAATCGGGTTAAGCAACCTTGGTTACCTCGAAATCAGGCTACCAGTCGAGTGATTCAGACATCGATCATTGGCATCTCCATCGATCGCCACCAATGGCAATGATGATAACTGAAATTTCCGAATTTCAATTATCAGAATCGAATTTCAGAAAATCATAAATAATTATACGTATATCGAAAAATCACGAAATTTGATACGCATAATACCTATGACCAATAAAATGGGTGAAAAATATTTGAAAAATATTTTACCCATAAAATAGTGAAATTGGCACAAAGTTCAAAACCATTGAAATTTTCAATGTTTTGGCCCTACTTTGTATCAACTTCATCAATGGTGATTGCTATCAAAAGATAGAGTTCACCAAGGTTTTTCAAAATGATTTTAAAATGTTTTCAAAACCTTATTTTGGATCATATTCCTTGGGCTCTATGCACATGACTTGTACACAAGCTTTCCCAATGATCCACAAATAGAATTAGATGAGTTTTAGTTCATCTAGATGCAAAAACTATGCACCTTGAACTTAACTCATATCCTAGCATCCCACATGTATCTATGGTATATAAATACACATACATGTCAATTAGATGTGAGATGTGGGTTTTGTTCTCCCTAAACTAGGGTTTCATGTATTTTCTAAAGCAACTCTACTTGATTCCCTTATAAATGGGACTTCAAGTCATGTCATAGTCCTTAAATTAATTTTAATCAAGTTAATGCATGAATGTATGATCATGGCATAAAGATAGCATTATTAAAACATGGCCAATGATCATGATGTCATGGCATATGATAAAATCTAAAAACACATGACATTTAAACCCTTAATCCTAAAACATAAACATGACATATAAAATGATTAAAAGTAAGCATGATGTCATGACATGTTATATGGCAAACAAAGCATGTCATATAAAATATATAGGTATAATAATACCTAAATTTTAATATTAATTGCCATTTCATATAATTAATTGCATTTTGCCATATTTCTAGTTTTCTCCCAAGTGTGGCAAAAACCCAAAATGACACACTAACCTCTAAACCTAAATTGTGCCAATTTTGATCATTTTATCAAACTTCTCAAGTAATATTGGCACATCCTAAAACTTTTAGGATTAAGACTCAAATGTATTTCCAAGGTAACCATAACCTTGAAAATATCTTAAAGTGCCACCTTTGCCATGGTTGAGTTAACTACCCATCCAATCAAGGTTGGCACACCCTAACCCCATCTTAGCGTGAATCAATCACGCTCTTAGGAACCCAAAACCTATTTGAGCTCCTAGGGTTAATTAGGTATTCCTTAGGGATAACCTCCCTAGATACCTTCCTAATGACCTTCCTAGGCTTATTAGCCTTGGTCATTTTGGTCTTGCCTAGGTTAACCTTAGGGATTGCCTCCCTAACAACCTTCTTAGTGGCCACCCTAGGTTTCTTCGAAACCTTGGCCACTAGGCACAAACCTTGGTCAACTCTAGGGATGACTTCCCCATTGACCTTGGTCTTCCTAGACCTAGTTAGTGTTCCATAGTCAAATGGAACACTATGATAAGTCACCTTGGACTTAGGTTTGTGACCCAAACCTTGCTTGCCCTTGGTTGACTTTTGGCTCTTAGGTCCTAGGTGTTGACTTTGACTTTTGGACCTTTGACTTTGACCATTAGACCCTTTAAATTGATTTTGTATATCCCAAAGGGTCTTTTCTAGTTTTTCAAGTCTTGACCTCAAGACTTGATTTTCAATCTCTAATTGCCCAATTTTAGAGTTTTGATTTAAATCATGGGCATGGGATTTCCTAGGCATATGCCTAGTCCATTTTGGGTTTAGACCTAAATGATCCCCTATTTTCTTAATTGATTCCCTAGGTAGAATATTTTTAGGGACATATGACCTAGATTTGTTCTTAGATAAATTATTTTTAGGGACATTAGTCCCAAATTTCTCCTTATTATCTAAGTGGATATTCTTAGCACCTAAACAAATATGTCTATTACTTCTAGCATGCTTTTCATGTACAATAGCAAGAGAATTAAAACTCCTAGCATGCTTTTGCCTATTAACTAAAGAAGGTGCATTATTTAAATGATATACCTTAGGGTTTGCCTTAGTGGCTCCCCCTACTTGTACAGCTCCCTTTTGCCCCTTCTTCTCCCCCTTCGAGCATTTACTCCTGTAATGTCCCGGTTGTCGGCATTTGAAGCAAATCACTTGCTCCTTGCTCTTTTGTGTTGAGACACTGGTTTCCTTGACTTTTGGCACGGGTGGAGTCTTCTTAACCCGTTTAGGACACTTACTCTTGTAGTGTCCTTGCTCCCTACACTCAAAGCATATAATATGAATTTTATTATTATTTGAAATGCTCGAGTTACCTAGGTCCGTGGTAGGTGCCGGAGTTGAATTTTGAGCTTCCTCATCTTGATCGGATGTTGAAGACTCTTCTTGAGGTTGCTCCGGTGTAGATGGTCTCTCCTCCTCAATCCTAGAGGTGGAGGTGTCTTCTACTTCTTCTTCCACCGATCCGGAAGTTGACTCCTCACTTTCTTGTGAGGATGACGAAGCTTCCTCTTTGGTCTCCTCCTCTTCCAAGTCTTCTTGGACCGTCCCGGGATTGTCATGGAACTTGACCAACTTGTTCCACAATTCCTTGGCATCCCTATAGCTTCCTAATCTAGACAAAATGTCGTTAGGTATCAAATTAATCAACATTTTTGTTACCTTAACGGTCGTCTTGAATTTTTTCCGTTGCTCCTTGGTCCATCGCTTCATTTCGAGGATTTCGCCGTTCTCTCCTCTTGGAGCATCAAAACCTATAATCACGGCAAACCAATTTTCTATATTTGCCTTTAGAAAATATTCCATCCAACCTTTCCAATACGCGAAATGTTCGCGATCAAAGGCGGGTGGAATTGTTGTGTCATCGCCCCATCTTTCTTGAAGATTCATCATCTTCCTCTAGCGTCTTGACTCTGGGTTGTTAATCCGTAGAAGAGCCCCGGGCTCTGATACCACTTGTTAGGAATATTGTAACGGCTAGAGGGGGGTGATTAGCGTTTCTTCGTTTGTGGATGGAATTCGATCTCGTTCGTGTCTACAATTTCGTTAGCGCAGCGGAATATAGAAAAGTAATAACAATAATGAAATAGACGACAAGCTAATACAATGATATAACGTGGTTCGGAACCGCACGGTTCCTATTCCACGGATCGAGATCTAAAGAGCCCTAGTGATGCACACGCACTCACTAATGATAAACACTCCTTCTCGACACAAGTCGGAGGCGAAGAAACCCCGTACAAACGTTTACAACAATAAACGAAAGGAATACAAGCAATATACAATGTAAATATGAAATACAAGTAAAGAAAAGACTTTACAACACTTGTTTTGATTGCTTGAATGCTTGGTTGCTTGCTTGCACTTGGAGACCTGATTTGCACCAACAAATCGCCCCAATAGCCCTCAAAAACCGATGCTTTTTCCTCCATCATGAGCTCCTTATAAAGCTTCAACCTGTGCTGGAAAAAGTCGATCAGTCGACTGATCGGAACCATCAGTCGACTGATGCCACTGTTGTCGTGAGACAACGGCTAGATCCACACTGGATAAGTCCAACGGACCTACTATCAGTCGACTGATCATACACATCAGTCGACTGATGGAGTCCTTACTCGACCAGTCGAGTCTCGACTCCATTCTGTGGCTGATTTCTCGAGCACCAGTCGACTGATCACACGATCAGTCGACTGCTCGAGCCATCAGTCGACTATCCACCTATGGCAGTCGACTGTTAGGCCACTTCCCGCAGTCAAACCCTAGTTGACTCGGTCCAATCGACTGCCACATGGCACCAGTCGACTGGCACACCTCAAACATGAGGTTTTAACCCAAGTATGGTGCCCCCATACTTGCTAGACTACCCTTAGCCTAGACCTAAGCCTTCTAGCCACCTCCTTCAGCCTCACGCCTCTCGGATCCCTCTAAGTCATCCATGACTTGTTCATCCATCGCGCTAGCCTTCAGGTGCTTCCATCGGCTATGTCATGCTAACGGTGTCCACACCGCCAAGGCACATTGGACTTACGCCGCCAAGACTCCGCTTAGACTTTACGCCACCAACAATTGGACTTATGCTGCCAAGACTACCGCTTGGACTTTACGCCGCCAATATCAATCCCCTTGGACTTCAAATGCCAACCCATGTTGGACTTTCCATGCCAAGACCATGCTTGGACTTTCCTTGCCAAGACCATGCTTGGACTTTCCTTGCCAAGACCATGCTTGGACTTTCCTTGCCAACCCATGTTGGACTTCTCAAATGCCAAGACCATGCTTGGACTTTCCCTTGCCAACCCATGTTGGACTTTTACATTGCCAAGACCATGCTTAGACTTTCCTTGCCAACCCATGTTGGACTTCTCAAATGCCAAGACCATGCTTGGACTTTCCATGCCAAGAACTCAAGACTTGGACTTACCATGACAATTACATTGTCATATGTTTTTGTCGAAACATCAAAACACGTCACAACATCACTCGAGCCAAACTCGAGTCCTGGTCAATCGTGACCTGGGCCAATTGCACTAACAGATCCTCCACAAGTTGAAGCTTCCTAGATCTTCTTCAATCGAAAGAAAGAAGAACTCTCCTTCCCTTCTTGCTTGAGCCAACCACCAATCCACAAAGGATTGATGCCGCCGACCCTAAGAATAGAGAGAACAAGATGGCCAACCAAGGAACCGAACAAGGGAACAATCCCTAGCTCCCTTGTGCCGCCGGCCAAGAGGAAAAGAAGAGGAGAAGAGGAATAGGTTGAGCGCCGACCAAGGTAGAGGGAAGAGAGGAAGGAGCCGGCCACACCCTAGGAAGAAGAAGAGCTCCTCTCCTATAGTTGTCGCCCACCTTAACTTCCAAAACCTAGCCGCCCAACCAAACCCTAATCTAATTAGGGTTTCCTCCTTAGGGTTTCTTGCCGCCCAAACCAATGAAAGGCAAAACCCTAATCTCCAAAAACATCCAACTTCAACAATCCTTGCCGCCCACCTTAAGCCCCCTTTTATAGAGTTGGGCTTAAGCCTTGTTTTAATCTCCACCGTCTGTTCTAGGCTTTTAATCTCAACCGTCGGATCTAGAGATTTAATCTCAATCGTTGAAACTAGAGATTTAATCTCCACCGTCGGATCTAGGGATCTCAACCGTCGGATCTAGAGATTTAATCTCAACCGTCGGATCTAGAGATTTAATCTCCACCGTCGCATCTAGGGATTTAATCTCAACCGTCGGATCTAGAGATTTAATCTCAATCGTCGGATCTAGAGATTTAATCTCCACCGTCGGATCTAGGGATTTGTTTTCCATCATTAGATCTAGGCTTCATGAGGATTATATTAGGCTACGATAGGGACCGTGAGGAGGAGTTGGATCTTGGCCACCCGATGGATCGGAACCACACAAACTTGATCCATCAATGATGTTCCATTCCACTAGAGGATCATCATTGAATTACCTCACCAACCCCCATAAATTAATATGGGCTCCATACATTATTTGTACATCCATCTCCCCGTGTTTAAGATATCGAATGTCCGTCAATTAATTGATTTACTGACCATCAATCAATTAACATCTAACTCCTCAAGTAGTACCACTCAACCTTATCATCATGTTGACTAAGTCAATCTGCAGGGTTTACATGATGAACCTTATGAGCTCCTCAAGGGGACATCATCAACCTAATATATAGGACACGGTTTCCTCCTATAATCAACGACACACCATGTAAGTAATATCATTTCCCAACTTACTGGGCATATTGATTTAATCCATATAAATCTCACCCTTTGGTAAATCAAAGAAATAAATACTAAGTACATGTGCCCGTTATTATATCGGGATTAAGAGCATGTACAACATAATATCCGAGGTCCGATTCAATTATGTAGTCGATAAATTGAATCACCTCTATGTCGGTCCTGCTCAATACACCTAAGTGTACTAGTGTAACTCTATGTTCAAGACAAAACAATACCAAGCTACACTACAACCATGCCAATGGTTTGTCCAAAACCATCTTGGTTGTGAGCCTCTACTTATATTCTACAAGGGACTGATAACATGATCTTCTGTGTCACACCAAGTATCATGTTATCTACAATGTAAAGTATTAGACAATATGCACACATATAATAAATATAAAGTGCAAACAATGATCATGTGATTCTTATTTCAAAATAAAATTGTTCATACAAAAGAGCTAGGCTTTCATTATACATTCCAACACTATGGAAGAACCCGCTGGAGGATGAATCTCTTCTACATGCATCTCAACGTCTTGCTCAACAATAATCTTCCCACAGATGGCGCCAACTGATACGGGTTCTGATTTTTCACCTCCTCGAGAGGAAGACGACGATATTATGGAGGCTTAGGGTCCTCTCTAGCCACAACAGTTAAAAAGGTTGATAAATGGAAACGTCAGTCACAAAGAATAATGACACAGGATTTAACGTGATTCTGAATTTCAATTCCTACTCCACGGAATGATCTACGATGCTAAAACACCTTCGCTATGAAATCTCTCCTTCTTGGAAGTATTTCCAGAGGTGGAGAAAATCTCTTACAAGTCCAAATGTGTACAAGGTAATGAGATGAATCAAAATCCCCCTGTCTCTCTGCTTTCTTCTCCCTTTTATGGGCTATCGCCTCCTTCCTCCGCCGGCCTGTCTCCTTAGATCGCGATCCCCTAGTTGGTTGGCTCCTCCCTACAAGAAAATGTTGGTGCAATCAGCTCATGTCACGATTGACTGGACTTGAGTTTGACTCAAGTAGTATTTTGATGTTAGACAAAACATATGACATGTGATTGTCATGGGAAGAACAAGTGTGTAGCCTTGGCCATGTAAGTCCAAGTGTGTAGCCTTGGCGGTGAAAGTCCTATTAGTGTCATCCCTTAGTGTCAATCATGAGATGATTGATTAGGGATCATATGTATCATATTTCATTAATAACAAGCAAAGATTGATTATTATATTTGTAGGGGATCGGATGGCTGGCTAGAGGGGGGTGAATAGCCCTTTTCATTTGGATGGCGGTATTTGCTCGTCTACAAAACTAATTAGCGCAAGCGGAAGACTAATAAAGACAAGCAAATAGAAATACGAGAAAACAAATGCTAACAAAGAATGTAACGTGGTTCACGGCTACGCCGCTAATCCACGGTCCCCGATTCGTCCTCGGTGAATCACTCCGCTCAACCAATCCAATAAATGGTCTCTCCTTTGCACCAAGCTAGGTGGAGGTAACCTTTACAATCAAGATCACTCTTCTTACAAATAGAATGGAGTAAAAGCGAGTAAGAAGAGTTTAGAGCTTGTGGGGCACTAGGAAGATTGTTTAGAGTATGAGCATTAGCCTCTCAAAGGCTCACACCCTCCCTTTTTATAGAGAGGGCTGTTTTCTTCCGTTAGCGCCATCACCGATCCCATGGCAGCGATCATTGCCACTACAACAGCCTCCGAACACGTCGGATGCCGACCGTTGTTGTCCAACGGAACTCTTGGCAGTCGATTGATGGACCTCACCGACGATCACGACCGTAGTCGATCGCCATCGGCTACGAGCGGTTCGGGCAAAACCCTATTGACTACCGATCACGCCAGCAGCCGATCGTTGGTCTTGGCAATGATCTACCAACGATGGCGATCGAGCTACACTCGATTGGAAGCGATCGCCATTCCATGGCGGTCGGCGATCGCGTCGGAAAACTCATCCGACACTTGGCCAAATGGCCAAGTTTCACCTAAGAGCTACCCCTCCCCGGGTTACAATCGCTCACTCTCATTTCTCGGAGTCCTTCGCCTTCGAAGTTCTCTTCGTTCTCGGCCACGTCCCTCGGCAGCATCAGGCGCACGGCTCTGCAATGCTCCTTCGCGTCTCTTGCCTCGAAGTCTACTTCCTCCGGCTTCACTCCAAGCTTCTCGTCCGGCGGTCCCTCGGATGCTCCAAGCGCACGACTTCCGCAAAGCTATCCTTCACCGACTCAAGGCATGAGTCATGAGATGTGAAACTTGCCACGGCTCCATGTGCGAATTACTAAGTCCTGCACGACTTCAACGCACATATCAAATCAACATAACACACTAACTTAAACCCTTTGCCACACCATCAAAACCATATTACGGCAAGAGATTGCCCTAACAATCTCCCCCTTTTTGATGTGTGGCAATCCGTTTAAGTTAGGTAAAAACATTTGATATAAATTCTAAGGGTAAGAAAGCATGTAAAGATAAACATGATATAACAACATGCAACTCCCCCTTAATCCATGAAACTTTCTATAAAAATTTTCTCCCCCTATCATATATTTCTCCCCCTTTTATAATTAACTTAAACATAATATTTTCTCCCCCTTTGACACCATCAAAAAGATTATCACTAAGTTAAGAACCCATGGCATCAAGTCTAATAGAAAGAAACTACCACAAGTTGATTTAAAATTGGATACTACTTGTTGGTTTAACATCTGAATTCGGCCCTCATTGTTCTGATTTTAGCCACCAATGTATCGATCATGATGGCAAATGGATTGAGCATTAAATGAATTAATTAAAAATTCCAGAAAATTCAAAAAATCATGAAATTCGAGGAACATATTTCTTTTAAGTATATCTATCAATGAAAAAAATAGTTTTTCATGAAAACTCATTATATTTTCTTGTTTTTGCCAAAAATCTAAAAACTCTAAAAACCACTAGGTTTTTTATCCTTCTAGTATCAAGTTAGCTACCTAGTTTTGCATCCAATTGTTTCAAAACATGAATACATGTATTTTAAGGTAAGAAATTGTTTTGAAAACATTAGAAATATCCAACCATGATCTTTGGGCAATATGTCTATTAATTAAACATAAGCCTTCCCCATGATTGGTCTATTATTGATATTTTGATACTTTAAATGACCATCTAAATGCCATAGGCATTAGTGGACATTTGTATCATCCTAATATCTCACCCATGCTAAATTTGCAATCAAGTTATCCTATAGTGAGTGTGAGATGTGTCCTAGGGGGTATTTGTATATACTTAACCATTAAATTTATGCAATTCTATCAAGGTTAAGTATCAATCTAACAACCTACATGATCATAATGACATATATGATTTAATTTCACATTATGATCATGAAATACATGTTTTCATCAATTTATAACCATGCATTAGGTATTATATAATGATAATAACAAATTATCACCTAAAGCATGATTTAAACCTATTTTTCATGATAATGTGCCCAATATCAAAATCATAAATCATGATTACACATATACATAGCAATTGCATTAATCATCATGATTTAAGCATTATTATCTATTTATGGGCACGTTATCATCACCCAACACTATCTAAAAATGTTGTCCCGTCATCCTAAGTCAACCAAAATATGATATAGGTCAAGTTCATATGGTTGACTACCCTAGGGGTTTTCTAACTCTTAAGGATGGATTTTGGAACCCAAAATAGATTTTTGCCTATGAGGTTCACTAGAAATTCCTTGGGGATCCATTTCCTAGCTATTACCTTCTTTTTATCTTGTCCCCTAGCTATTAGGCATTTATAGGCCTTCTCATTTTTCTTTTCTTTATATCCTAGGCCTTTTTTGTTGAAGCTAGCCCTTTGGCTCCCTATGATCATGTTCAAAGTGTTGGAGCCAATTGTGAATTTTTCTAGGGCTTTTGTTAAATAATCTACTTTTTCCCTTAAGGCCCTATTTTCATTTATACATGCATCACTAACATCTAAAGGCACATAATTATCATGTGAGCATGCATCATCATGGCAAGAAGAGGTATCATTATTATTTAAGCATGCATTTTCTAACTTATTTTCTAAGTCCTTAATTTGTTCAAGCATGCATTTATTTTTCTTCTTTGCTCTAAACAAATCCCTAGTTAAACTAGAAATCATAGAAACTATTTTACTAGGAGAGGCTTTCGTTACCATAGTTTCCATGTCCTCTTCTTCTTCTTCGGATGAGGAGGATGTAGAAGCTCCCCCTTCACTTGAGCTCTCCCCTCTTGAGCTTGATCCTTCATTTTCGGAGGAGGAGCAATCCAAATCATCAAAGGCCATCAAGGCCAAATTGGCGACAAAGGCATTCTCCTCATCCGATGATGAGGAGGAGGATGAGGAAGGATCATCCCATGTCTTGGCCTTGAATGCTTTGGCCTTCCCTTTTTCTTTTGTCTTCTTCTCCTCTTCCTTCTTTTTCTTGCTCCCCTTTTTCTTCTTCTTTTCTTCTTTCTTTTTCCTCTCTTCCTTGCTCTTGTTTAGGAGAGGACAATTGTCCCTTATGTGTCCCTCTCCTTGGCAATTGTAGCATATGACCTTCCCCCTTGGTCTTCTATTCCTATCATTTGATTTATCAAATCTAAAATTCTTAAATACACGCCTCACCTTCCTTACCATGTAGGCTTCCTCGGTGCTATCCATGGAGGAGAAGGAGGCTTCATCATCGGAGGAGGAAGGGATCTCTATCTTCTTCTTCCCCTTATTTGCCAACAATGCTACTCCTCTTGAGGGTTGAATTCTTGGCTCTTCTTGAATTCCTTCAAGCCTCATTTCGTGGAGCTCCATTGTTGAAAAGAACTCCTCCAAAGTGCTCACTTCTAAATTCTTGGAGATGTAGAAGGAGTCCACCATGGAGCTCCACTTGGAGGACCGGGGAAAGGCATCTATAGCCTTCATGAGCATGTCCCGGTTTGATAGCTTCTCACCTACACTTGTTAGCCCAATTAAAATTTCTTTAAACCTAGAGTGTAGTGAGGTTACCTTTTCTCCCTTTTCTAGTTTTATATTGGATAGTTGGGAGCGGAGGAGATCTCTCCTTGCTAGCTTGGCCTCGGATGTGCCTTCATGGAGTTCTATAAGCTTCTCCCACATCTCCTTGGCGCTAGCACATTCTCCGATCCGGTTGATCTCTTGTTGAGGGAGCACATTGTAGAGATGGTGCTTGGCTTTGGAGTTTGCAAGGTGCTCCTCTCTTTGCCTCTTGGTCCACCTAGATTTCTCTATTGGCTTCCCCTCTTCATCCCTAGGCAAAACGAAACCGGATTTCATTGTAATCATTATATCAAAATCCGTTTCGAAAAATACCTCCATTCGCTTCTTCCACCAAGCGAATTCTCCTTCAAACTTCGGAGGATGGATGTTGGAGCCGGCCATTTTTGATGTAGGGCTTGTTGCGGCGGTTAGTACGGTGACAAGCAACCTCGGCTCTGATACCACTTGTAGGGGATCGGATGGCCGGCTAGAGGGGGGTGAATAGCCCTTTTCGTTTGGATGGCGGTATTTGCTCGTCTACAAAACTAATTAGCGCAAGCGGAAGACTAATAAAGACAAGCAAATAGAAATACGAGAAAACAAACGCTAACAAAGAATGTAACGTGGTTCACGGCTACGCCGCTAATCCACGGTCCCCGATTCGTCCTCGGTGAATCACTCCGCTCAACCAATCCACTAAATGGTCTCTCCTTTGCACCAAGCTAGGTGGAGGTAACCTTTACAATCAAGATCACTCTTCTTACAAATAGAATGGAGTAAAAGCGAGTAAGAAGAGTTTAGAGCTTGTGGGGCACTAGGAAGATTGTTTGGAGTATGAGCATTAGCCTCTCAAAGGCTCACACCCTCCCTTTTTATAGAGAGGGCTGTTTTCTTCCCGTTGGCCATCGATCCAGTTACATATTGCTCGCGTGATACTATAAATCGAATTCAGCGGATAAGTTCATGTGTTTGTCAGGAATTCAAGATCATTGTACTTTATGATGGCTCACTAGTAATATTGATCGGCAGTTAAGCCAGCATGCAATAATATTCGTCAAATATATTTATAGACTCATCTTTAGGCAAGCGTGCTTCTTTGCCCGCAATATTGTTTGATCTACCTCGACTGAAGCGATCATTGCCATTTTTGTATCATCCAACACTTGGCCAAATGGCCAAGTTTCACCTAAGAGCTACCCCTCCCCGGGTTACAATCGCTCACTCTCATTTCTCGGAGTCTTTCGCCTTCGAAGTTCTCTTCGTTCTCGGCCACGTCCCTCGGCAGCATCAGGCGCACGACTCTGCAATGCTCCTTCGCGTCTCTTGCCTCGAAGTCTACTTCCTCTGGCTTCACTCCAAGCTTCTCGTCCGGCGGTCCCTCGGATGCTCCAAGCGCACGGCTTCCGCAAAGCTATCCTTCACCGACTCAAGGCACGAGTCATGAGATGTGAAACTTGCCACGGCTCCATGTGTGAATTACTAAGTCCTGCACGACTTCAACGCACATATCAAATCAACATAACACACTAACTTAAACCCTTTGCCACACCATCAAAACCATATTACGGCAAGAGATTGCCCTAACAATATTTACTTTATGCGTGTGTCAGTAAATAAATATAATAATGCTCTTGAATAGTAGGTTCTAATCTACAGTATATCAATGGTAGAATCGATTATGAGAAGCTGTAGAGAACACTATTCTTAAACATTCCTAGTCAAGTATTGTATTAATAGACAAAGGGATATATTGATACATTGAGACTAGCATATATGTCAATGGATGACTTGATCTCACAAGTCATGGATATGTGATATCACATTGACACATGAGTATATATATTAAAGAATATATGTACTAAATTAACTCGCCATGAGAAAGTGTCATGGATCATTATATGAGTGTCATATACTTTCTCATGTGACTATTGGTATGAATATTCCTTAGACCTGAAGTCACTACGGTTCCCTACATAAGGAGTTATATACTTTGGTATCGTCTAACGTCACCCATAACAGGGTGCACTATAATGGCGATCACTGGGTATGTAATGAATTATGCGGAGGGATGTGAGTGATGTAGATGAGATCTATCCCTCCCATATGACGGGAGTGATATCTTTGGCCTCTTGATAGAGTATGACCACAAAATGCATGACCATGCTCAAATGACTCAATATGAGATATTGAGCTCATTTGTTTGAGTGAGTCTACTTGGGGATCAAGAAATATAAAGATCGATAAGGGGATGACACGGTCTATGCCTCATTGATCGATCTAAGATATCAATGATAGAAGGACACCGTCATAAATGATAATAGTCACGGAAAGATTGTCGGATCTCAACTTTCTTATAACTTGGGTAGCAATGATGTATTGCTAGATGCCGCTCATTGTTTATGTGTCTAAAAGGGGGTTTTAGACACATTGCCAATGTTACAAGAGCCTATTGGGTCACACACAAATGAAATTTTGTTTTGGAGATGGTTTCTTTTAGTTGACTAAAAGAACAATTGAGCAAATGGCCAAGACTTGAGTTAGATTTGAGTTAGACTCAATCTGGTTAAACTTGAGTTAGACTCAAGTTAAACCATGGAAGAAAATCATCATGCAAGGGTCATCTATCATCATGCATGATTAATGTGATTAATCATGCATGTGAATACCAAGGGTCTTGGTATTCATGATGAGGAGATGAGAGGTTCATGCATTGATGAAGGAGAATACCAAGAGTCATGATATTCAATAGGAGATAGAGGAATTGATGGCATGGGTTGCTAGTGGCTTAAAAGGCTTTTAACATCAAAAGAAAATGTGTGGTTTTTGGATTGGACGTGTAAGCCAAGAGAAAAGCCAAGAGAATAGTGATCTCCTTCATCCCCTTCTTCTTTCAAGGGTTCTTGGCTTTTTCTAGTGTTGCTAGCACAATGTGACTCCAAAACTATTGAGTGTCAATGTGGATACCTTAGAGATACAATTATCCTTACTGTATTGAGATCCGACAGCATTTGGATTAGCAGGATTGCGAAGGACACACATTGAAGGTATATATCTTCTTCTAGGTAAGAATAAGAAAACGATTTATATGTTTTGCATGGATCTCTGGAGGGATCTGGTTTATTTTGTTTCCACTATGGTTGTGCGAAGTAGTCACCCGCGATATTATGAATGTCACGGTCCAGATGTTTTTCCCTACAAGTCCAAGTCATGGGGACTTGGCATTTGGGAAGTCCAAGGGGTGGTTTGGCGGCGTAAGGCCAAGCGGTAGTCTTGTGAGTGTAAGTCCATATATACCTTGGCAGTATAGACACCGAGAGCATGACAATAGCCAAAGGAAACACTTGGAGGCTAGCGTATGGATGAACAAGTCATGGATGACTTGGAGGGATATGTGTATGGATGACTTAGAGGGATCGGTAGGCGTGAGGCTAGCAGAGGTGGCTAGAAGGCTTAGGTCTAGACTAAGGGTGGTCTAGCAAGTATGAGGGCATCATACTTGGGTTAAACCTCATGGTTGAGGTTTATCAGTCGACTGGGGTGATGTACCAGTCAATTGGTGGGAGTCGACTGGCACTCGACTGCATCGAGAGGCATATCAATCGACTCCAGCATTGGGCAGTCGACTGATGGCTTGAGAAGTCGACTGTTGTGGAGGGCAGTCGACTGCTAGTGTTGGTCGTGAGCACAGAACACTCGGTAGCTGACTGATCAGTCGGCTATAGGGTTGGAAGTCGACTGCCAGTGTATTTGTTGACTGGATACCGGTGTGGATTAGGTTGTTGTCTCACAATAGCTACAGGAGCAGTCGACTGCTAGGCACGAAATAAGCCCGAGACAAGCATAAAAGGAGGAGCTTGGGGAGGATTTCCATAGCAATTTTTGGTGAGATTTTGGAGGGGAATTGCTATTGCATTCTAGACCTTCAAGAGCAAACCAAAGCAAGCAACAAGCAAGTGATCAAAGCAAAGTGTTGTAAAGTTTTTCTTTACTTGTATTTCATATTGTCTTTGTATTTTTCTTGTACTTTTGTATTATGTTTTATAATTGCTTGTACAAGGTTTCTCCACCTCTAACTTGTTGTCGAGAAAGAGTTTGAGTAGTGGTGTGTTCATCACTAGAGCTCGTCGAGCTTGCCCCGTGGAGTAGAAACCCTAAGGTTCCGAACCACATATATCGATTGTGTCTTGTGCTTGTGTATTTGTCTCTTGTATTCGTATTTGTTATTTGTATTTCCGCTGTTCATATTAGCGAATATTGTAGACGAACGAATGATTTCCATCAAGCACGTGAAAGCCTATTCAACCCCCTTTCTAGCCGGGCCATGATCCTCCAATAAATGGTATCAGAGAGAGGAGTTTACCGTCAGACTCATCGCCACGATAAGCAACCAAAATGGTCGGCATCAACATCCATCCACCGAAATTCGAAGGAGACTTTTCTTGGTGGTAGAAAAGGATGGAAGTATATTTCAAAACCAATTTTGATTTGATGCTAATCATTGAAAATGGTTTTGAAGGCCTAGGGGTGAAGACAACAAGCAGTTAGTAAAATCAAGATGGACCGAGGAGCAACGACAACAATTCAAAACAAATGTTAAGGTAACGATTATGTTAGTAAAATTAATACCTAAAAAAATTTTGTGCAAGCTAGGTGAATATTGGGATGCTAAGGACCTATGGAATAAATTGGTAAAATTCCATGAAAATCTCGAACCGGCACAATTAGAGAAGGAAGTCATGGAGGAATTGATGTGAGCAAAACATATAGGGTTTTAGGAGTAGTTTTTGCTCACATCTCATAGCATTTTATGTTTATTTAATGCATATTTTACATTATATTGCATGCATTTCCTATTTTCTGGTTTGGAGATCTGCTCTGTTTACTTTTGTGTGCAGGATAGCATTTTATAGGGAAAATGATGCAATTTCGGAGCAAAAGAAGACATTTGGCAGCTGGACACAGAAGGGAACACGACCAGGGCATGTGCCCACACAAGGCCATGTTTAGAGGGTGAAAATGACCGCCACAGCCTGACACACAGCCAAGCCATTGTGTTTTCGCACGACCATGTGGTGACCCAATAAATTGACGCAACTAGGATTTTTTCCAAATTTCGCAGCGATCCAGCGTGATGTCTATATATGGAAAGCTCTGCCCAAACCCTAGGGGAGGAGGCACTTTGACTGGGACGACACTCCGAAGCC
This sequence comes from Wurfbainia villosa, assembly GCA_025175895.1. Lineage (NCBI taxonomy): Eukaryota > Viridiplantae > Streptophyta > Magnoliopsida > Zingiberales > Zingiberaceae > Wurfbainia > Wurfbainia villosa. Next base: position 25,335,636 of record CM045992.1, on the reverse strand, counting down.
CTGAAAAGCTTCGAGAACTCGCAATGGGTAGGAAGAACACTGTCGGAGGTCAAGATTCTGCACTTCAACGTCGAGGAGAAGACCTACATTGCATTGTAAATCCTATTCTTTGCGTAAATTCTCTTATTTATACAAATATGATCATGCCTTGTGTTTCTTCTCTCGTATCTATGGAGTAGACTGTCTGATTCTAGGATTAGGGAGTAGTTTGTTTTGAGTCGGAACATGTTAATTCAAATATCTTTTTGTTCTTGATTTTATATTTACAATTGATGTTTTGGTTTATATCTATAGTTATCATTTTGGTTTTCTAGTCATTGTGCATAGCCGATACGAGGGGTGACAACCCTCGTATCAAAGATTTAGGGGAATTAAAGAGGGACCTAAGGGTTGGACTCATCGCCGGTAATTGTGGGTAGAAGGATGCGATAGAGTAGGAAATGCGCCTCATTTTCGACTCGTCGCAGGGATCGATTCGGCATCCTCGTACTGACTATCCCATCCTAAAGCCAGGGGTTGACCTGGTATGGTAGAGGTAGCTTCCAATAGATGCGAAGGCTCATCGCGGGAGTGTATGATGTCCTTTCCACAAAGCTATTGTAGGGGATCGATTAACTGGCTAGAGGGGGGTGAATAGCCCTCTTACGATGGACGTCGTATTTTGCTCGTCTACAAAAACGTTAGCGCAAGCGGAAGCAATAAACTAAGACAAGCAATAAATGAAAATACAAACGCTAACAAAGAATGTAACGTGGTTCATGGCTACGCCGCTAATCCACGATCCCGATTCGTCCGAGGTGAATCACTCCTTCAAAGCCAATCCAATATTGGTCTCTCCTTTGCACCAAGCTAGGTGGAGGTAACCTTTACAAATCAAGCACACTCCTTCTTTTACAATAGATGTGAAAGAAAGCTAAGAGAAGGAGTTTGAATCTTGTGGAGCACTTGGATGGTCGTTTATAACTTAAGCATTAACCTCCCAAAGCTTCACACCCTCTCTTTTTATAGAGAGGGCTGATTTCTTCCGCGCCACTACCGATCACGCATTCTTGGCGATCGTCGCATCTAACGGCCTCCGAACACGCCGGATCCCGACCGTGTAGTCCAACGGAACACTTGGCCGATCGATGGACCTCACCACCGATCGTCACGCTTCCGTAGTCGACCGCCTACGGCCACGAGCGCGGTTCTGCCGCGATATCCTCCGGCGATCGACCGCAATTCCATGGCAATGACCATCGGGCATAAACCCATCATCGGATACCGCCGAACCCACTGATTGAGCCGATCGCCATTACATGGCAATGATCGGTGTCGGTGAAACTCAAACTTAACATAAGTTTGAGCTTCCGCATGGGTAAACCTTAACCCTTGCGGTCAAGTCTCACACTCACCATTCTACTAAGTTCACCTAATGAGCTACTTACATTTCACTCATTCTCTCATCTCACTCGAAGTCCCTCGCCGAAGCTCTCTTCGTTCGCGGCCACGTCCCTCGGCAGCATCAGGCGCATGACTCTGCAATGCTCCTTCGCGTCTCTTGCCTCCGAAGTCTGCTTCCTTGGCTTCACTTCAAGTCATCTTGTCCGGCGGTCCCTCGGATGCTCCAAGCGCACAGCTTCCGCAAAGTCATCCTTCACCGACTCAAGGACCGAGGTTGTGAGGGTGAACCCGCCAAGGCTCCATGTGTGAATTACTAAGTCCTGCAAGACTCCAACGCACATATCAAATAAACATACCAACCTAACTTTAACCCTTTGCCACACACATTAAAACCTTATCATGGCAAGAGATTGCCCTAACAATCTCCCCCTTTTTGATGTGTGGCAATTCGTTTAAGTTAGGTAAAAACATTTGATATAAATTTCTAAGGTAAGAAAGCATGTAAACATAAACATGATATAGCAACATGCAACTCCCCCTTAATCCATGAAACTTCATAAAAATTTTCTCCCCTATCATATATTTCTCCCCCTAAAATAATTAACTTAAACATAATTATTACTTCCTCTTTGACACCATCAAAAAGATTAACACTAAGTTATAAACTCATGGCATCAAGTATAAAGGAGGAAAATACCACAAGTTGATTTAAAATCTGAAATCAGAAAATATTTGACTATTATGAGCAATGATCGCTATCGACACAATGGTTTCCGAAATTCTGATTTTCTGGGCGAATTTCAGAAATGCATTAAAAATTCCAGAAAATTCGAAAAATCATGAAATTTGGGAAACATATTTCTTGTAAGTATCTTTATCAAGGAAAAATAGATTTTCATGAAAAATCATTATATTTTCTGATATTTGCCAAAAATCCAAAAGCTTTAAAAACTACTACGTTTTTTATCATAAAAGTATCAAGTTTAACACCTAGTTTTGGTTCCAATTGTTTCAAAACATGAATACATGTATTTTAAGGTAAGAAATTGTTTTGAAAACATATGAAATATCCAACCATGATCTTTGGGCAATATGTCTATTAATTAAACATAAGCCTTCCCCATGATTGGTCTATTATTGCTATTTTGATATTTTAAATGGCCATCTAAATGCCATAGGCATTAGTGGACATTTGTATCATCCTAACATCTCACCCATGCTAAGTTTTCAATCAAAGTAGCCTATGGTGAGTGTGAGATGCATCCTAGGGGGTATTTGTATATACTTAACCAATATATTCATGCAATTCTATCATGGCTAAATATCAACCTAACAACCTACATGATCATAATGACATATATGATTTAATTTCACATTATGATCATGAAATACATGTTTTCATCAAATTATAACCATGCATTAGGTATTATATGATGATAATAAACAAATTATCACCTAAAGCATGATTTAAACCCTATTTCTTATGATAATGTGCCAAATATCAAAATCATAAATCATGATTGCAAACATATGTAACAATTACATTAATCATCATGATTTAAGAAATATTATCTATTTATGGGCACGTTATCATCACCCAACACTATTTAAAAATGTTGTCCCGTCATCCTAAGTCAACCAAAATATGATATAGGTTCGGTCCATGTGGTTGACTACCCTAGGGGTTTTCTAACCCTTAAGGATGGATTTTGGAACCCAAAATAAGTTCTTACCTATTGGGTTCACTAGATACTCCTTGGGGATCCATTTTCTAGCAATTACTTTCTTTTTATCTTGTCCCCTAGCTATTAGGCATTTATAGGCCTTTTTATTTTTCTTTTCTTTATAACCTAGGCCCTTTTTGTTAAAGCTAGCTCTTTGGCTTCCTAAGATCATGTTCAATGTGTTGGAGTCAATTGTGAATTTTCCTAGGGCTTTTGTCAAATAGTCTACCTTTTCTCTTAATGCCCTATTTTCATTTATACATGCATCACTAACATCCAAAGGCATATAAAGATCATGAGAGCATGCATCATTTAAGCTAGAAGAAATATTATCATTTAAGCATGCATTTTCTAGCTTATTTTCTAATGCCTTAATTTGATTAAGCATGCTTTTATTTTTCTTTTTCATTCCAAATAAGTCCTTAGTTAAACTAGAAATTATGGAAACTATTTTCTTAGGAGAAGCATTCGTTATCATAGTTTCCATATCCTTTTCTTCTTCTTCGGATGAGGAGGATGTAGAAGCTCCCCCTTCACTTGAGCTCTCTCCTCTTGAGCTTGATCCTTCATTTTCGGAGGAAGAGCAATCCAAGTCATCAAAGGCCATTAAGGCCAAATTGGTGACAAAGGCATTCTCCTCTTCCGATGATGATGAAGAGGATGAGGAAGGGTCATCCCATGTCTTGGCCTTGAATGCTTTGGCCTTCCCCTTTTCCTTTGCCTTCTTTTCTTCTTCTTTTCTTCTTTCTTTTTCGTCTCTTCCTTGCTCTTGTTTAGGAGGGGACAATTATCCCTTATGTGCCCCTCTCCTTGGCAATTGTAGCATATGACCTTCCCCCTTGGTCTTCTATTCCTATCATTTGATTTATGAAAATGAAAACCTTTTAAAACACGTCTTACCCTCCTTACCATATAGGCTTCTTCGGTGCTATCCATGGAGGAGAAAGACGCTTCATCGTCGGAGGAGGAGGAGATCTCTATCTTCTTCTTCCCTTTGTTGGCCATCAAGGCTACTCCCCTTGAAGGTTGGGTTCTAGGCTCTTCTTGTATTCCTTCAAGCCTAGATTCATGTAATTCCATAGTGGAGAAAAATTCATCTAGAGTACTTACCTCTAGATTCTTTGACATGTAAAATGAGTCCACCATTGAACTCCACTTGGATGATCGGGGGAAAGCATCTATGGCCTTCATTATCATATCGCGATTGGAGAGCCTTTCTCCTACACTTGTTAGTCCATTTAAAATTTCTTTGAATCTAGAATGCAAAGAAGTTACCTTTTCTCCCTTTTCTAATTTAATGTTGGATAGTTGGGAGCGGAGGAGATCTCTCCTTGCTAGCTTCGCCTCGGATGTGCCTTCATGAAGCTCAATTAACTTCTCCCACATCTCCTTGGCACTTAGGCATTCTCCTATTCGGTTGATTTCTTGTTGGGGGAGCACATTGAAGAGATGATGCTTGGCTTTTGAATTTGCAAGGTGCTCTTCCCTTTGCCTTTTGGTCCACCTAGATTTCTCTATTGGCTTCCCCTCTTCATCCCTAGGCAAAACGAAACCGGATTCCATTGTAATCATAATATCAAAATCCGTTTCGAAAAATACCTCCATTCGCTTCTTCCACCAAGCGAATTCTCCTTCAAACTTCGGAGGATGGATGTTGGAGCCGGCCATTTTGAAAGTTGCTTGTTGTGGCGGTTAGTCCTTGACAAGCTAACCTGGCTCTGATACCACTTGTAGGGGATCGATTGGCCGGCTAGAGGGGGGTGAATAGCCCTCTTACGATGGACGTCGTATTTTGCTCGTCTACAAAAACGTTAGCGCAAGCGGAAGTAATAAACTAAGACAAGCAATAAATGAAAATACAAATGCTAACAAAGAATGTAACGTGGTTCACGGCTACGTCGCTAATCCACGATCCCGATTCGTCCGAGGTGAATCACTCCTTCAAAGCCAATCCAATATTGGTCTCTCCTTTGCACCAAGCTAGGTGGAGGTAACCTTTACAAATCAAGCACACTCCTTCTTTTACAATAGATGTGAAAGAAAGCTAAGAGAAGGAGTTTGAATCTTGTGGAGCACTTGGATGGTCGTTTAGAACTTAAGCATTAACCTCCCAAAGCTCCACACCCTCTCTTTTTATAGAGAGGGCTGATTTCTTCCCGTTGGCTGCCACCAGTCGACTGCTGCCCTTGGCAGTCGACTACCGCCACTCCAACGGCCTCCGAACACGTCGGATCCCGACCGTTGTAGTCCAACGGAACACTTGGCAGTCGACTGATGGACCTCACCAGTCGACTGCTGCCTCCGTAGTCGACTGCCCAGTCGGCTACGAGCGGTTCTGTGCCCGCGATATCCTCTGGCAGTCGACTGTCATTCCATGGCAGTCGACTGCTGGGCATAAACCCATCAGTCGGATACCAGTCGAACCCACTCGACTCAGAGCAGTCGACTGGTGCCGTGTGAAACTCAAACTTAACATAAGTTTGAGCTTCCGGCGGTCGGGTAAACCTTAACCCTTGCAGTCAAGTCTCCGACACTCAGCCATTCGACCAAGTTCACCTAATGAGCTACTTACATTTCACTCATTCTCTCATCTCACTCGAAGTCCCTCGCCGAAGCTCTCTTCGTTCGCGGCCACGTCCCTCGGCAGCATCAGGCGCACGACTCTGCAATGCTCCTTCGCGTCTCTTGCCTCCGAAGTCTGCTTCCTTGGCTTCACTTCAAGTCATCTCGTCCGGCGGTCCCTCGGATGCTCCAAGCGCACGGCTTCCGCAAAGTCATCCTTCACCGACTCAAGGACCGAGGTTGTGAGGGTGAACCCGCCAAGGCTCCATGTGCGAATTACTAAGTCCTGTAAGACTCCAACGCACATATCAAATAAACATACCAACCTAACTTAAACCCTTTTCCACACACATCAAAACCTTATCATGGCAAGAGATTGCCCTAACAGCTATAACTAGAAACCAAAGCAAACCCAATTAACAATGTGTTCCGCGACACACAAACGAAACTGAAATCCTAGAATCCATCTAAAGACCTGTAGCGATGCTTCTTTTCCTATGTGTGACACCGTATTAGAGTTAGGACCATCGACAACCCTCCTAATTGCAACCTATAGAGTCTAATCCCGAGCAATAACATCTACTGAACAAATCGGTACTCGAATCTCAGTCCCTATGGGATCAATAATCTTTTTATTACTTGACGACATCCATGCACTTGCAGGCGTTGAGCGTGAGTGCGTGCTTCGAGTCCTCAATGATCTTCGTCGTGAGATTTGAGGTCGCGTTTGTGTGCATCAAGTTTTTTGCATCGTTGTCGGGGACTGATTGATTCGATATCGAATCAAGAGGTGGATAATTGGATCAGACTTAGGATTAGATTTATTTACTTGCTTTACTTACTTTTTTTTTATTTTTATTTTTATTTTGCTTTATTTACTTTAGTTCTAGATTTTCCATATATAAATTTAGTTTTATTTTATTTTAGCAGTAGTTCTCTATTTTCTTATTGACTCTTTAATTTTGGCAACTAGATTAGTTTATTTCTTGTTTTCTAGTATTAGGAAATACTCCTAATTTTTGTGGTTCAGTTCTTTGTATGCTTAGACATTTAGGATCAGAAGGCCTGATTCTGATCGATTTATAAATCAAACAAACCTATCATCGTCGGAGAGCCGAACAGAAGAGGATGGAGGACCAAGCTGCATCCAAAGTAAATATAGCTAGCCAACCTCTGTGGGATTATGCAGCTCCTAGTGCTAGAGGATTTAGGCCGAGCATAGCTAGATCATCCATTTCGGTAAACAACTTTGGACTGAATGGGATCCAACCAGCGAACCTTGGTATTCATATGGGGGATGACTCAGTCAAGGAACCTGTCGACATGCTAGCATATGTGCCTGTGGTCGTCAAGAACTTCGTGATACATATAGATTTTATTATACTCGACACAGGACCCAATCCTCAGAATCCCATCATTTTGGGAAGACCTTTTCTGGCAACTGCGGGGGCGTGCATAGATGTAAAAGCACACTATATCTCATTGGAGGTAGATGGGGAGATCATCCTCTTCAACCTATCAGAGTATAAAGCTCCCTTCCTAGATGGCTTCGCATTCAGATTAAAGCTGAGTCCACTGAATGTTGATTCTAAGACAGATGAATGGAGGTTCACGGAGCCTCCAAAGTCAAGTTGATAATGGAATGTGGTCGAGCTAAACGACCTTAAACAAAGCGCTTCTTGGGAGGCAACCCAAGTTTAGTTTTTAGGTTTTCCTTTGATTGTATTACATGCATTTAGTTAATTTGAACTTTGATTTCAATTTCATTTAGCATTAGGACTAGAAAAGAACTTTGCTAGGTAAAAAAAAAAAAATCAATTTTTAGCTTAAATGGCAAAGAGTGTGAGAAAATTCGGACCGTTGTGTACAAAAGGAGAGAAAAAGGGGACACACGGTCTGGCCGTGTGTTTTCCCACGGTCGTGCCCGACCAACCCGAGGTGCACACGGCTTGGCTGTGTATTTTCACACAGCCATGGCACGCAAGGTTAAGTAGGGCACGCCGTGTGTTTTCACCCCAAATGTGTTGTGTGTTTTGATTTTCTTGCCCTAGCCATGTGGATCCTTCGTCCCCACCACCTAGAAGCCTTTCCAACCCTCAAGGAAGCTCAAAAGAAGTAAGGATGAGGAGGACCAAGCAAGTGGCATCTCAATCTGGTGTGTCGGAGCGACGAGCAAGGAGAAACGACACCCCTTAAGCTCCGGAGGAGGGTAACACTCTTCCAACCCTTCTTTTTTGCAACAACGAGCATAGGGATAGATATAACCTACTTTCTACTCATAAACTCACTGCAACTAGGTATCTTGATGAAGATTTGCTAGAGTCCTTAAGGTTGTTGGGTGACATTCAAGCCCTATTTGCAAAAATGGGGTAGGAAGAGATAATGGAAATAAGACACCCAACCTACCCTAAGATAGTTTTAGAATTTTTGAGTTTCTTAGAAGCAAAAATTTTAACGGGTAGAGAGAGCGAAGAGGGTAGGATTACCTTTATAATATTTAACATTGAACATGAATGAACACTTCACCAATGCAATTCATGCTTTGGCTTGCTGAGTGGGGGAGATAGAAGAACCCCTATTGGGTTTAACTCTCGAATCTTTTGGACTGAATTGATGGGAGAGCACGCTTACGACCCTTCTAGGGCCAAAGCATCATGCCTCCAAAACCCCATTTTCCGATACCTCCACCGAATCATGGCAAGCACTATTTTTGGTCGTGAGAAGAGTGACGATGTAATGAGAGCTAGAGAGCTGCTTTGCCTATGGGACATGCTACAAGAAAGGAGTAGCATCGATGTAGGGTCCCATTTCATTAGACACTTAGTGAAAATGAGCAAAGCAGTGAGAGGAGAGATTAATGTGGGGGGCCTGCTTACCTACATTTGCCATAGGATGAGGTACGACTACACTGCGCTAGATAGCATAGAGGGGAGCCCTAAGATCGACCTGGGAGTGTGTATGGCCATGAAGATGATTGTAAGAGAAGGACACTCCTTATGGTTTGTAAGGAAAAATCTGACAGCCCTCAAGCTCCCCGACCCCGATCGTACCACCATCACCACACACACTAACTGGCGCTTAGACCTGATAGTGGAGTCTCCTCCATATGAGGGACCATCCACATTGGCGCCCATCTCTCCCCCTTTGCATCACTCTCCCTCCAGTCCATACATGCATAGGAGCCCACCTAGTCCATGTAGACATGAGCCTACACCTACACCACCACCTTTTTCTACTTTTGAACAGGATGTAGGTACATCTGCCTATAATTTTTCAGAGTTTCGATCGTGCCTTGATGACATATATGCCAAGCAACAGACACAAAGGCAACGATAAGAGGAGTAGAGTGCCTTAACGCAGGCAGAGTTTCAGGGCTTCCGGGAGCACTCCAGTGCGTCGAGGAGTTCTACGACGAGGTCTGCATCTACTTCTAGGAGGCGGCTACTCGTCGTCAGGCGGAGGTCGCCTACCACCAGGAGATGCGGCAGCATATGTGAGCCCAGCAATCATAGTGGGTCCGGGAGGAGGAGCACAAACAACCGTTGCATCCACCGGCTCTCAGATCGACCACATGTAGATGTGGCATCAGCAGCTTAACAGTAGGTTCTCCCAGGACCCCGAGATGCCGAGGCTATCAGACTTTCCACCTTGTCCACCATACTAGAGGTATGCTTCACTTAAGTCTGGGGGAACCCTAAGTTTTGTTTTGTTTCTAATAGTAGTTTTTTCCTGATATTTGTATTATTATTAGCATTCATTTGTTCATGCATAGGTTGTTGAGTTTCTTTCAGCACTTAGTTTTTGTTATATGTAAAGCTGCCTTAGTAGTTTTTTTAAAAGTTTTCCTCATGAGTTGTTTACATGGGTAGCTTAACTTCATTTACCTCATGATATTTTATTTTATTTGCTCAGAATGAATATTCTAGACTTACACTGGTTAGCTTTTATTTTACACATACATATGATGAACTTTCTGAAAGGGAGAGTCTAGTACATACCTAGTTATGATTCATCTCAATAGTTTAGTACTTTGGAATCCACAAGTGACCCTAAGTTTAGCATTTTAGTTACTGGAGATGCTCGGATTGTGTAAGCCCACTCGAAAAAATCAAAATCCCAGTGAGCCGAAAAAAGAGAGAGAGAAAAAGAAATGAAAAAGAAAAGAAAGAAGAAAAAGAGATTATGAGGGATAAATAATAGTTATCGTGGGTGGAAATGGTTAGGTGCCTCTTTGAGACCGAGTTAGGTTACTGGGGAAACACCTATAAATTTCTCTCAATACCGAGCACGCCTTTGAGACTTTGTGCTAGATCTAGGGAATGACCCTCGTTTTGGGTAGGTAAGTGCCTAAGAGCTGGAGACCTTAGGAAAGCTATAGGATGATGACTTAACTTGTCATGGAATGAGTATCCCCTAAGAAGATTCGCTTGGCACGAGCACGAGGAGCTAACTTAGTGAATTTCTAGAACATATCTATTTTTCTTTGATTGCAAATACCACTTGATAAATTTAGTTAACATGCTAAGTATGGAACAATACCTAATTTCATAGCACTGAGGTTTGCTTGAGGACAAGAAAAGATTTAAGTCTGGGGGAATTGATGTGAGCAAAACATATAGGGTTTTAGGAGTAGTTTTCGCTCACATCTCATAGCATTTTATGTTCATTTCATGCATATTTTACATTATGTTGCATGCATTTCCTATTTTCTGATTTGGAGATCTGCTCTGTTTACTTTTGTGTGCAGGATAGCAATTTATAGAGAAAACGGTGCAATTTCGGAGCAAAAGAAGACATTTGGCAGTTGGACGCAGAAGGGAACACGACCAGGGCGTGTGCCCACACACAGCCGTGTTCAGAGGGTGAAAATGACCACCACAGCCTGACACACGCCAGGCCATGTGTTTTCACACGGTCGTGTGGCGACCCAGCAAATTGACGTGACTAGAGTTTTTTTTTCAGATTATAAGAAAAGTTCCACCCAAACCCTAGGGGAGGAGGCACAACGACTAGGACGACACTCCGAAGCCTTGAAAAGCGTTGGAAACTTGCAACGGGGAGGAAGAATGTCGCAGGAGGTCAAGATTTTGCACTTCAACACCGAGGAGAAGATCATGTTTAGAGGGCAAAAATGGCCAGGGTGCATGCCCACACACGACCGTGTTCAGAGGGCAAAAACGGCCGCCACAGCCTGACACATGGCCAAGCCATGTGTTTTCACACAGTCGTGTGGTGGCCCAGCAAATTGACGCGACTAGGGTTTTTTTCCAGATTTTGTAGCGATATAGCATGATGTCTATATAAGGAAAGCTCCGCCTAAACCCTAAGGGGGAGGCATGATGGCTGGGATGGCCATCCGAAGCCCTGAAAAGCTTCGGGAACTCGCAACGGGGAGGAAGAACGCTGCCAGAGGTCAAGATTCTTCACTTCAACGCCGAGAAGAAGACCCACATTGCATTGTAAATCCTATTATTTGCATAAATTCTATTGTTTATGCTAATATGATCGTGCCTTGTGTTTCTTCTATTGTATCTATGGAGTAGACTCTCTGATTCTAGGATTAGGGAGTAGTTTGTGTTGAGTCAGAACATGTTAATTCAAATATCTTTTCGTTTTTGAATTTATATTTGCAATTGGTGTTTTGGTTTAGATCTATAGTTATCGTTTTGGTTTTCTAGTCACTGTGCTTAGCTGATACGAGGGGTGACAGCCCTCGTATCAAAGATTTAGGGGAATTAAAGAGGGACTTAAGGGTTGGCCTCATCGCCAATAATTGTAGATAGAAGGATGCGATAGAGTAGGAAATGCACCTCATTTTTGACTCATCGTAGGGATCGATTCGGCATTCTCGTACCGACTATCCCATCCTAAAGCCAGGGGTTGACCTGGTATGGCAAAGGTAGCTTCCGATAGACGCGAAGGCTCATCAGGAGAGTGTATGATATCTTTTCCACAAAGCCATAACTGGAAACCTAAGCAAACCCAATTGACAACGTGTTCCGTGACACACAAACGAAATCGAAATCCTAGAATCCATCTAAAGACCCATAGCGACCCTTCTTTTCCTTCGTGTGACACCGTATTAGAGTTAGGACCACCGACAACCCTCCTAATTGCAACCTTTAGAGTCTAGTCCCGAACAATAACATCCACTGAACAAATCGGTACTCGAATCTCAGTCCCTGTGGGATCGATAATCTTTTTATTACTTAACGACATCGGTGCTTTGCGGGTGTTGAGCGCGAGTGCGCGCTTCAAGTCCTCGACGGTCTCCATCGCGAGATTTGAGGTCGTGTTTGTGTGCATCAGGAATGTCCATCAACATCCGAGGATGTGGAAGACTTAGAGGAAACCTCCACCTCTAGCATTGAGGGGGAGAAGAGATGTTCCATCCCGGAGCAAGAATAAGAAGAAGCATCCATCTTTGGAAGAAGTGAAGAATTTTCCCATATCGCCTCCACCACCCTAGGTAACTCAAATGCAATTCATAATAATAAGAGTCACATAATTTGCTTTTGAGTGTAGGGAAGTCGAACATTACAAGAGCAAATACCCAAAATTGGCTAAGGAGAAAGTGTTGGTGCCAAAAGTTCAAGAAAAATAAAAAATGCCAAAGTCCTCGCTAGGAAAAGCAACGACCACATTGTGTGCTTCAAGTGCAATAAACGGGGACATTACCAAAGCCAATGCCCTAGGGGAAGAAAAAAAACCCAAGAAGGAGCTACACAAGTAGGGGGAGCTTCCAAAGCAAACCCTAAGGTATATTGTAATGCACCTTCTAGTTCTAAGATTAAAAAGCATGCTAGAAATTATTTTAATTCACTTGGTATTTCCCATGAACATAAGCATGCTAGTAGGAATAAATACAATTGTTTAGGTGCCAAGCATGTAGATTTAGCTAAGAACAAACCTAGGAATAATAACTCTAGACCCATTCTACCTAGGGAGTCCATTAGGAAGGTAGAGAATCACCTAGGCATTAACCCCAAGAATCATAGACATATGCCGAGGAAGAACCATTCCCAAAAGATCAATGAAAAATCAAAATTGAAAAAATTAGAATTGTAAAATCAAGCTTTGAGGTCAAGTCTTGAAAAATTGGAGAAGACCCTAACAAAAATGAAAAATTCATTTATGAGGTCCAATGGTCAAAATCTAGGTTCTAGGGGGCAAGAACCATTAAGGGGGAAGAAAGGTTTGGATCACAAACCTAACCCCAAGAAGACCTACCACGATGTTCCATTCAATTATAGAACAATATCTAGGTCTAGGAAAACTAAGGTTAATAGGGAAGTCATCCCTAAGGTTAACCAAGGTAGGTGTCTAGTGGTCAAGGGTTCAATAAAACCTAGGAAGACCACTAAGAAGGTTACTAGGGAGGCAATCTCTAAGGTTAACCTTGACAAGACCCAAATGACTAAGGCTTCAAAGCCAAAAAGGGTCATTAGGAAGGTATCTAGGGAAGTTATCCCTAGTGAATACCTTGTTAACCCAAGGAGCTCCAATAGGTATTGGGTTCCAAGGATCATGATCGATTCACGCTAGATGAGTTAGGGTGTGTCAACCCTAAGTTGATAGGTAGTTAACCTAACCATAGTAGAGTTGATAGTTTAGGCTGTGCCAATGTGCTTTGAGAAGTTGAAAATTGATTAAATTGACACGACTAGGTGTTAGGAGTCATGGTGTGTCATTTTGGGTTTTTGGTACAAGTGTTATTAAGGCAAAATGGATCTAATCCTAGAAATGATAATTTGGGCTTAACACTTAGGTATTTTATACCTTAGTATTTTATACTTGTCATGCTTTGTTTGTCTTATTATGTCATGACATCATATTTATTTTAATCATATAAAATGTCATGACAATACTTAGGGTTAGCTAAATGTCATGTTATGTTTAAGTTTATATCACATGTTATGACATCATGATTAGTACATGCTTATTCATGTTATCATTTATGTCAATCATCATTCATGCATTAATTAAAATTGAGTTAATGACAATGACATGATTTAAAGTCTCATGCATAAGAAAATCAAATAGTGTTGCCTAGCATATGCATGAGACTCTAAATAACCAAAATCCGCATCTCACGAGAACACTTGACTTGTATATGTTTCATACACTTAGATACAAGTGAGATGTTAGGAAAAGGAATTAAGGTTTTAAAATCATTTCAAAACCATTTTGAAAAACCTTGGTGAAGTCTATCTTTTGATAGCAATCACCATTGAATGAGGTGATATAAAGTAGGGCCAAACCAAACATTGAAACTTTCAAGAGTTTTGAACTTTGTATCAATCTCATTAGTTTATGGGTATTTTTTTTTTCAAATATTTTTCACCCATAATGTTTGTTATAAGTAATGTACGTATGAATTTTCAAGATTTTTCAAAATACATATTTTTACTTATGAATTTTTAAAATTCATTTCTGAAGTCTGATTTCTGCACAATGCAGAAATTAGTCGATTGCCATGTATGACAGTCAACTGGCATCAAGGGCAGTCAACTGGTGACTATCAGAGTCGACTACCAAGTGTTGATTTTAGGTAAACAAGGTTTGTTAGGCCCATATTCAGCTATTCTTTGGTTCCCTAACTGCTCCTAACCCTAGGATATGCTTTGGAGAGCATTAGAATGGTGGAAATCCATTGAAAATAGATTAGGAGAATTGTTTAGAATGTATATCGAATTTTAAGGGAGGTGAAAGTTCAATATTGAACCTTTGCCCTTAATTTCGATTGTTTAGTGTTCCTATTGGCTTAGGGACTCTCCAAGGACATTGTTGGTGCAATGGTCAAGGGGGACCAAGTCTTTAGAGGGAGGTTATCCATCTTGGGATGATGGATGTATTTTTCCTCATGGGAGGAGAATTGGGGGATTGCCTCTCTTAAGTGATATAAGACTAATCACTAGGAAGAGTGAAGGCATCCTAGATGTATTTTTGGACCAAGAGGGAGATTGTAAGATCTCATTAGGATATAAGACATTGACACCCTTGGGGAGGACCTTTTTGATGTATGTCAAAAAGGGGGAGAAAGTACCAATTGGGGTTAGTTGGAATTCTCACAAGGTGTGAGAATTGCCAATTGGGGAAAATTGGTAGACTTGAGTTGGGTCACCTAACTAAAAGGTGTTTGTGGTTTTGTCAAACATTAAAAAGGGAGAGATTATTTGTGTAATTGGCCCAGGTAACGATTGACCAGACTTGAGTTTGACTCGAGCAGTATTTTGATGTTAGACAAAACATATGACATGTGATTGTCATGGGAAGAATAAGTGTGTAGCCTTAGCGATGGAAATCCAAGTCATGGGGACTTCACATTTGGGAAGTCCAAAGGGTAGTTTGGCGGCGTAAGGCCAAGCGGTAGTCTTGGGAGTATAACTCCATATGTACCTTGGCAGTATAGACACCGAGAGCATGACAATAGTCAAAGGAAGCACCTGGAGGCTAGCATATGGATGAACAAGTCATGAATGACTTGGAGGTATCTGCGCATGGATGAACAAGTCATGGATGACTTGAAGAGATCCGGTAGGTGCGAGGCTAGCAGAGGTGGCTAGAAGGTTTAGGTCTAGGCGAAGAGTGGTCTAGCAAGTATGAGGGCATTATACTTGGGTTAAACCTCATGGTTGAGGTTTACCAGTCGACTGGGGTGATGTACCAGTCGACTGGTGGGAGCCGACTGGTGCTCGACTGCATTGAGAGGCATAGCAGTCGACTACCGTGGAGGGCAGTCAACTGCTAGTGTTAGTCGTGAGCATAGAACACTCAGTAGTCGACTGAGCAGTTGGCTACGGGGTTGGCAGTCGATTGATGGTAATGGGCAGTCGACTGCCAGTGTATCCGTTGGTTGGATGCCAACATGGATTAGGCCGTTATCTCATAACGGCTACAGGAGCAGTCGACTGGGGCCTTATGGCAGTCGACTACTAGGCGCAGATTCAACCCGAGACAAGCATAAAAGGAGGAACTTGGGGAGGATTTCCACAGTGATTTTTGGTGAGATTTTGGAGGAGAATTGTTGCTGCATTCTAGACCTTCAAAAGCAAACCAAAGCAAGCAACAAGCAAGTGATCAAAGCAAAGTGTTGTAAAGTTTTTCTTTACTTGTATTTTATATTGTCTTTGTATTTTTCTTGTACTTTTGTATTACATTTTGTAATTGCTTGTATGAGGTTTCTCCACCTCCGACTTGTTGTCGAGAAGGACTTTGAGTAGTGGTGTGTGTTAGTAATATATGAGAGATGTCCTAAGGCAATCACCTTATGTATGAACCATTTATATGATAAATGATGATTCACTATTTGAGTATACATATTTTATGTATTTGATTGGATCTTAAACTCATTTACTGAATGTCCACGATACGATTCACAGCATGAGAGAATTTGTGATTGGATCACAACTAGTGAGTATCTCTACATGTGTAATTGTGATGTATCGGAATTATCCCTAGTCGATGAATTGATGGATTTGGACACCATCAATTCTGTTGAGACTAGCACGAGGTATACTCCTTGGTGTATCCAAGAAGCTGATTCTCACTGGCTGGAGACATTGTGATGTCCGGAGTTAATCGTGGATGCTAGTTATGGTAACTAGTTCATTGGAGTGACTAGCCGTAAAACTTCATATGGTTCTCTGCATATATAGATATGTCAATGAAGTTCTTACTGTGGCTTAAGTGCGATGTTCCTTTGACTTGCGGTATTCAAGTCATCTTGATCATGGAGACTTATGCTTTGACATCTTAAGCAAACATCTCTAAGGAGATGTGGACCCGGGATGATTGGGTATAAGTCGAAGTGATCGAAGGTGTTTGAATAGCCTATAAAGGATTCACCACTCCTTGCGAGGAGATGTATACCCATGGCCTCTCGTCGTATTGTTACTAAAGTCTTTGGCCAAAGCAATACATGTTTAGAGTAAGGTACTCTTCGATACATGTGGAGTAACTAGAATCCGTAGGACGAGGAAATGATACTTGGGCTAGGTGTGACGTAGTCAGCCTAGTGGGGACTGACACTATAGACCATGTCCTGAACCAAGTGGGTATAAGATGAGTGAAGGGAATGGGGCACGATTCATTCGAGCTACTGAAGGGTTTCAGAAATAGTTCGGGATCAACCGTTGATCTTTTCGGTTAATTGGGGATCATGATGTACTACTAGGTGCCACTCATGATCGTTCTATAATTAATGGTTAATTATAGACGGCCAACATAAACCGAGAACCTATTTGGTCACATGCACAACGAGTGTAATCCAAAGGATTTAAAACGAGCTTGAGAATGGGATTCTCAGACCGAGAGAAACTAGGTTTGGTTGGACCAAACATAAAGCGAGCATGAAATCGTTTCAGTCGCAATGGAAGCGTGGATGGGCTGCGTCTTATGAAGACGTAATGGATGGACCAAAATGGTTTGGTTCTAATCCAATGGATAAGAATAAACCAAAGGGTTTGGTTTATTTTAAACGAATGAACCAAAAGTTGGTTCGGTTCAGTTTAACTTAAAATAAACCATCATGGTTTGGTTTATTTTAACTTATCTTAATGGAGCGGGTTAACGGGCTTTATGGATATGATCCATTAACCATTAAGAGAATTAGTTCTCTATAAAAGTGGGCTTAATGGATTGTTAAACCCTAACTAATCATCCAAAACCCTAGCTTGAAGTTGCCGCCCACTCCTTGGAGGAATTTTCGGCGCCCAACTACAAGCTGCCGCCGCCCAGCTTTGTGCCGCCGTCCAAGACCCTTGCCGGCGTCCAAGCTCCAGCCGGTGAACCTCCGGCGACCCTCCGGTGATCTCCTATAGGTTCGGCATCAAGGTGAGCTTTTTCTCTCCTTGTTTTGGCCGGCACCTACTCCTCCACCAAGCTGTCCAGTTTTCTGGACAGCTTCTTCCCCTCTCGTCGGAGCGTCGTTTGGACGACGGTTAGTGCTCCGACAGCGGCTAACATACCGGGGATTTGATCTCCGGTAATCCTCTGAGATGGAGGACGAAGGATTCGTCAAACGGTTGACGAATACCTCTCCGGAGAAGCGAGTCTTGAGGACTTGTTTTTAGGTCCGAATTTGGATTCGGATCGTGATCATCTCTCGATCACGTCGTCTTCAACACGAGGCTAGTAACCCGTACGAAGACGAAGCTCGTGGCTTGGCGAAGTCATCCCGAGGAGCTCGGCGTGGATACGGATAGAGACGATTCTTACGAGGATCGTTTCGGTTGATGCCGTTCTCGCTACACATCATACGAAAGGTATAACGTAGTTTAATTTCCTTTTATTGCAAATTTTAATTTACGGTTATGTCTACACTTGTTGTAATATGCATGCGTGTGTTGTGTGTGTTGTAATAAAAATAGATTTATTATTT
The DNA here is from genome assembly GCA_025175895.1 of Wurfbainia villosa. NCBI lineage: Eukaryota > Viridiplantae > Streptophyta > Magnoliopsida > Zingiberales > Zingiberaceae > Wurfbainia > Wurfbainia villosa. The sequence continues at coordinate 25,317,585 of CM045992.1, read as the reverse complement.
TTAATTGCTTCCGCTGTGCTCATATTTACGAAACATGATCGAACACACACACGCCGCGGTGCCGGAAACTCAACAGTGGTATCAGAGCCCAGGTTGTGTTTCGACATAATCGTAAAAATGGTTTTGCGATAGTCATAATGTATTTCTGGAAATTTTCTAAATTTTGGAAATTTAGAAGTATTTATGGAAATTTTTCAATTTTGGAAAGTCTAGAAGTATTTATGGAAATCTTCCACTTTTGGAAAGTTGGAAGTATTTATGGAAATTGATATTTTCCATAAATAAAATATTTGATTAGATTCTGGAAATTTATTTCCTAATTTAATCATGATTTGATTTGGGAAATCAAATCTTAAAATATTTTATTTCCATAAGTAGTTTTAAAGATTTGGGAAATTGGTTTCCTAAATAGATTTTCCTTAATCAAATAATTCCATGAATAAAATATGTGATTAGATTTGGAAATTTGTTTCCTAATTTAATTATGATTTGATTTGGAGAATCAAATCTTAAACATATTTTATTTCCATAAATAGTTATGACAAATAAGGAAATTATATACATGACATAATTGTATGCCATGTAATTGCATTAGATGCATAACATTATGCCATGTGTGTCGTGACATGTAGATGTATGCCATGTATGCCATGTCATGTAGATAATAGTTATTTGCATGCAAAGAGGATGAGATCCAAAAACCCTTACTCAATATTAAAGCTTACACCTTCCATTAATATGGTTAGAACCAGAGTTCTGTTTCTTGTTTGGGTTGTTGGACTCTCTCCAAGCCCGGCTCGAACCTGAATATGTTCAAACCATGGAATAGTTTAATACTAATATGGTAAGAGTCAGAGGTCAATCATTAGCTTTGGTTGTTGGACTCTCTCCAAGCTGGGCTAATTGGTTGAATGTGCTCTAACCATATTAAAACTATGTCCTGATTAATGGGTTGGCTTTAACCTGGAGCATCGGCTTGTTGGACTCTCTCCAAGGTCGATGTAAAGGGAGGTGAAGTTGGGTGCTATGCATATGATGCATACTTGTTAATGTGTTAACAACCCGATGTATGTGTGAACATTCAATTAGTTGATAGCACATTGTGAAAGTTGCATATACGTGATATGCAATCGGTATAGATGATACCTACCGTCGTAGTTATGAATGGCTTGTTGGACTCTCTCCAAGGTTGTTCATAACTATGATGGATATCAACCCATTCAGAGATGGACCTACAATCTCCCGAAGTGATTTTGGGGGTTTTTGAAATTCGAAAAAATGAATGGGATTTATAAATGTATATTGATGCATTTTAAAATCATTTTCTCATATATGCTCGTTTTGTATTTCTAAGTTAATATATTGATCATGATGTGTTTGAATTTGCGTTCCATTTTGGATTCAAATAAATTGACTGGGCCAAACTTCTTGGACTGGCTTAGAAACTTGAGAATTGTTCTCAAGGTGAAAAGCTTGTGTATGTCCTCGAAGCACCTCTTCCCGCCCGTCCTAGTGACATTGCAACTTTGGATCAATTGTTGGCCTATCAGAAACATGTGAGTGATTCTGAACTAACAAGTTGCATCATGCTAGCCGCGATGGAACCCAAGCTACGAAAGCAGCATGAGCATATGGATGCTCATATCGTAGTTCTTCATCTTTATGAGTTGGTTGATGAGCAAGTGAGATTCGAAAGGTTCGAAGTCTCCAAGCTCCTCTTCACCTCTGAGATGCAAGAAGGTTCATCTGTGGTACTGCTCAACATGCTGAAGACTGTGGAGTCTTCTGAGAAGCATGAGCAGGGGACAGTACTGTTAGTTGATTCCTCGAAGAAAGGTTCTAAGAGGAGGTCAAAAGAATAGCAGAAGGGAAAGAAGAGAAAGGCTAAGAAGGTAGAACTAGCACAAAAGGACACTTGCCATCATTATGGCAAGGAGAGCCATTTGTGAAGAAAGTGCAAGATTTATCTTGAGTCCGTGAAGAAGGATAAGGCATCGAATGCCCCATCTTCTTCAGAAATCTTCTTTATTGATTGTCATTCTATTTCCTCAGACACTTGGGTATTGGATACTGGGTGTGGCTCACATATATGTAATGACATACATGGGCTAAGGAATAGAAGAAGACTCGTCAAGGGAGAGTCAAATTTACGTGTTGGGAATGGAGCAAAGGTTGCTGCACTCGCCATCGGAATGTATTTGTTGAAACTCCCTGAAGGACTTGTCTTAGAACTGGACAATTGCTTTTATGTTCCTTCGTTGATAAAGAACATCATTTCTATTTCTTGTTTAAATAGAATTGGGTACCATTTGAATTTAGTAACAATTGTTGTTACATAACTTTGAATGGGGTTCTTTATGGGACTGGAACTTTAAGCAATGGTGTTTATACGTTGGACGTATCCAGTGACATTTGCAATATCGAAGCGAGCAACAAGCGTGCTCGAAAGGATAATCAAATAGACTCCTACATGTGGCATTGTCGTCTTGGCCATGTAAGCAAGAAACGTATGTCCAAATTACACCGATGTGGAATTCTGGAATCGTTTGAATTGGATTCATACGATATATGTGAATCATGCTTAAAAGGCAAGATGACCAAGTTACCTTTTACTGGAAAAGGTGAACGAGTGGGAGAGTTACTAGGTCTAATACATAGTGATGTATGTGGACCTATGTCAACTCAAGCTTTAGGAGGCTATAGCTACTTCATTACCTTCACCGATGATCACTCACGGTTTGGGTATGTGTTCTTGATGAAACACAAGTCTGAAGCCTTTGAAAGGTTCAAAGAATTCAGAAATGAAGTAGAGAAACAACATGACAAAAGTATTAAAATACTTCGATCGGATCGAGGTGGTGAATACTTAAGTCAAGAGTTTCTTGATTACCTAAGAGACAATGGTATATTGTCTCAATGGACTCCGCCCTATACACCACAAAGATAATGGTGTATCCGAGAGGCGATCGGACCTTGTTGGACATGGTCAGTCAATGATGAATCATGCGACTCTTCCCAAGTCCTTTTGGGGTTATGCACTTGCATGTGTTACTTGTTAAGCAGTAATGCCTACTAAGGTAGTCTCAACTACTCCATATTAGATATGGAATGGTAAGAAACCTCATGTATCTTACTTGAAGATATGGGGTTGTCCTGCTTATGTGAAGCGGACTGTATCAGACAAATTGGATGCTAAGTCTGATAAATGTCTATTTATTGGATACCCTAAGGAAACAAGGGGTTACCAATTCTATCATCATGTGGAACAAAAGGTGTTTGTTTCAAGGCATGCTGTGTTTCTAGAGAAAGAGTTTCTCTTGCAAGAAAACAGTGGGAGTGTCGTCGAGCTTGAGGAGGCTCGAGAGACTCAAATAGACATTGATGAGATACCTGGTGAAGCACAACAGCCAACAACTCATAGTGATGAGCAATCGGCTGGACCTATTGTAACACCACATCTTCGTAGATCTGGTAGAACACGCAATATTCCTGAGAGATATGGATTTCTCGTAAGTGAATCGAACGACGTGTTACTCATTGATGATGAGGAGCCTACCAGTTATGAAGAAGTGCTGACAAGTTCAGAAAGGGATAAGTGGCTTGGTGTCATGAAGTCGGAAATGGATTCCATGTATGAAAACCAAGTTTGGAACTTGGTTGACCCACCTGAAGGCATAAAGCCTATAGGGTGCAAGTGGGTTTTCAAGAAGAAAACCGACATGGATGGTAATGTGATTACCTATAAGGCTAGATTGGTGGCGAAAGGATATCGTCAAAAGCAAGGTGTTGATTATGACGAAACCTATTCGCCTGTAGCTATGCTTAAATCCATTCGGATGCTCCTGGCCATAGCAGCTCATTATGATTATGAGATATGGCAGATGGATGTGAAAAATAGCTTTCCTTAATGGAAACCTGCTCGAGGACGTGTATATGATACAACCTGAGGGTTTCACATCGGTTGATAAAACCAAGGTATGCAAATTGCGACGATCCATTTATGGATTGAAGCAAGCATCCAGGAGCTGGAATATCCGTTTTGATGAGACAATCAAAAAGTTTGATTTCTCACAAAATCCAGACGAACCTTGTGTGTACAAGAAGGTTAGTGGGAGTGCAGTCGTGTTCATAGTATTGTATGTCGATGACATACTACTTATAGGAAACGATGTTTCAATCTTACAGTCAGTGAAGGTTTGGTTATCCAAGACATTCTCCATGAAAGACCTGGGAGAAGCAACCTACATCCTTGGGATTAAGATCTATAGAGATAGATCGAAACGGTTGCTTGGTCTTTCGCAGTCTACATATATAGACCGAGTGCTAAAGAGGTTTAGCATGTCGGAATCCAAGAAAGGTTATCTGCCCATCAGGTATGGGGTACACCTTTCAAAGTCTATGTGTCCGCGCACAGAAGACGAGAGGATTTGCATGAGTAAGATTCTCTATGCATCCGCAATAGGATCTATCATGTATGCTATGTTATGTACGAGGCCCGATGTATCGTATGCTCTGAGTGTCACGAGCAGATACCAGTCTGATCCAGGAATGGATCATTGGCCGGCTGTTAAGACAATCCTTAAGTACTTGAGAAGAACTAAGGATGTGTTCCTAATATATGGAGAAGGGGACATGGTGATACGCGGGTATACGGATGCCAACTTCCAGACATAAGGATGATTCGTGTCTCGATCCGATACGTGTTCACCTTGAATGGGGCGCGATGAGTTGGAAAAGTTCCAAACAAGAGATCTGGTGCATTCTACCACCGAGGCAGAATATATTGCACTCGAGCGGCGAAAGGAAGCGGTTTGGATCAAGAAGTTCGTTCATGAACTTGGTGTGATTCCGGCCATTGTTGAAGCAATACCGGTCTACTGCGACAACAATGGAGCAATTGCACAGGCGAAAGAGCCAAGGTCTCATCAACGATCCAAACATGTGCTTCGCCTCTATCATCTTATCAGAGAGATCATCAGTAGGAACGAAATACAAATCGAGAAAATTCCCACTGAAAGGAACTTAGCGGATCCCTTGACTAAAGCATTACCTCAAAGCAAGTTTGAGGGTCATGTTAGAGACTATGGTATTGGATACCGTAGCGATTGGCATTAGGCCAAGTGGGAGTCTGTTAGTAATATATGAGAGATGTCCTAAGGCAATCGCCTTATGTATGAACCATTTATATGATAAATGATGATTCATTATTTGAGTATACATATTTTATGTATTTGATTGGATCTTAAACTCATTTACTGAATGTCCACGATACGATTCACAGTATGAGAGAATTTGTGATTGGATCACAACTAGTGAGTATCTCTACATGTGTAATTGTGATGTATCGGAATTATCCCTAGTCGATGAATTGATGGATTTGGACACCATCAATTCTGTCGAGACTAGCACGAGGTATACTCCTTGGTGTATCCAAGCAGCTGATTCTCACTGGCTGGAGACATTGTGATGTCCAGAGTTAATCGTGGATGCTAGTTATGGATTGTAGTTCATTGGAGTGACCAACCGTAAAACTTCATATGGTTCTCTGCATATATAGATATGTCAATGAAGTTCTTACTGTGGCTTAAGTGCGATGTTCCTTTGACTTGCGGTATTCAAGTCATCTTGATCATGGAGACTTATGCTTTGACATCTTAAGCAAACATCTCTAAGGAGATGTGGACCCGGATGATTGGGTATAAGTCAGTGATCGAAGGTGTTTGAATAGCCTATAAAGATTCACCACTCCTTGCGAGGAGATGTATACCCATGGCCTCTCGTCGGATTATTTACTAAAGTCTTTGGCCAAAGTTTAGAGTAAGGTACTCTTGATACATGTGGAGTAACTAGAATCCGTAGGGCGAGAAATGATACTTGGGCTAGGTGTGGCGTAGTCGACCTAGTGGGGTGACACAATAGACCATGTCTGAACCAAGTGGGTATAAGATGAGTGAAGGGAATGGGGCCGATTCATTGAGCTCTTGAAGGGTTTGAAATAGTTACGGATCAGTTGATCTTTTCGATTAATTGGGGATCATGATGTACTACTAGGTGCCACTCATGATCGTTCTATAATTAATGGTTAATTATAGGCGGCCAACATAAACCAGAACCTATTTGGTCACCGCGCTGCTTGAGTGTAATCCAAAGGATTTAAAGCGAGCTTGAGAATGGGATTCTCGGGCCAGAGAAACTAGGTTTGGTTGGACCAAACATAAGCGAGCATGAAATCGTTTGATCGCAATGGAAGCGTGGATGGGCAGTGTCTTATGAAGACATAATGGATGGACCAAAATGGTTTGGTTCTAATCCAATGGATAAGAATAAACCAAAGGGTTTGGTTTATTTTAAGCGAATGAACCAAAAGTTGGTTCGGTTCGTTTTAACTTAAAATAAACCATCATGGTTTGGTTTATTTTAACTTATCTTAATGGAGCGGGTTAACGGGCTTTATGGATATGATCCATTAACCATTAAGAGAATTAGTTCTCTATAAAAGTGGGCTTAAGGGATTGTTAAACCCTAACTAATCATCCAAAACCCTAGCTTGAAGTTGCCGCCCATTCCTTGGAGGAATTTTCGGCGCCCAACTACAAGCTGCCGCCACCCAGCTTTGTGCCGCCGTCCAAGACCCTTGCCGGCGTCCAAGCTCTAGCCGGTGAACCTCCGGCGACCCTCCGGTGATCTCCTATAGGTTCGGCATCAAGGTGAGCTTTTTCTCTCCTTGTTTTGGCCGGCGCCTACTCCTCCACCAAGCTGTCCAGTTTTCTGGACAGCTTCTTCCCCTCTCGTCGGAGCGTCGTTTGGACGACGGTTAGTGCTCCGACAGTGGCTAACATACCGGGGATTTGATCTCCGGTAATCCTCTGAGGTGGAGGACGAAGGATTCGTCAAACGGTTGACGAATACCTCTCCGGAGAAGCGAGTCTTGAGGACTTGTTTTTAGGTCCGAATTTGGATTCGGATCGTGATCATCTCTCGATCACGTCGTCTTCAACACGAGGCTAGTAACCCATACGAAGACAAAGCTCGTGGCTTGGCGAAGTCATCCCGAGGAGCTCGGCGTGGATACAGATAGAGACGATTCTTACGAGGATCGTTTCGGTTGATGCTGTTCCCGCTACACGTCATACGAAAGGTATAACGTAGTTTAATTTCCTTTTATTGCAAATTTTAATTTACGGTTATGTCTACACTTGTTGTAATATGCATGCGTGTGTTGTGTGTGTTGTAATAAATATAGATTTATTATTTTTAATTGCTTCCGCTGTGCTCATGTTTACGAAACATGATCGAACACACACACGCCGCGGTGCCGGAAACCCAACAGTGTGTTCATCACTAGAGCTCGTTGAGCTTGCCTCATGGAGTAGGAACCCTAAGGTTCCGAACCACATATATCGGTTGTGTCTTGTTCTTGTGTATTTGTCTCTTGTATTCGTATTTATTATTTGTATTTTCGCTGCGCATATTAACGAATATTATAGACGAACGAACAATTTCCATCAAGCACTCGAAAGGCTATTCAACCCTCCCCCTTTCTAGCTGGGCCACGATCCTCTAACATAAAATGATTTGGATCAGATTCCCTTCCCCTTCCTTCGTTCTCTCCCTTTATACCAGTTCTCCTCCGGTCAGTTGTGTTGTAACAAACCATCAAGATCGTCATCCATGTAGAGGTCCCTCTCCACCTAAGGAATAATTCTATTAGGATGATAAGGAAGGAAGACGCATGGGAATATTATGTGGGGTCTTAGTTTGTTATATAATGTAACAAACTCTTATAGGCTAGCGTATCAAGAAACATCATACCCTTCTTCTTTACCCTCTCTTTCTCTTCCGGAAGGCCTTTATTTTCGTTGAACATCTCCTCTGACTCTGACATTGACTCGGTCCCATTCTCGATTGTACCCTTTCAGTTCATTTAAACTAGGGTCTATATTACTCAATTCAGCTTGCTGGGTTCATACTTAGATCCACTCCGACCATAAGGCCCATTTATTGACACTTCCCCTAACTCCTCGAGTCACCCCCTCCCCCAACTCACTACCCGAGTTGCTTACCGACTCATGCCCCGGGTTATCTATCTCGCTTCCTTTTGGCCCTCAGACTTCTCCATTCTATTCTATGTCCCCACCCTATCAACCTGGTCTACTTCCCTTGTTTAGGTCTAGTCGATCCAGGCAACATATCACACACTACATCTCTCATGTAAACGATCATTATTTTGATGTCCAACTTTCGAATCAGGTTACAGTAGTATCAACTATGATAGGATTGAATGAATTCTTTGGACTTGGGTTTGTATCCCAAACCTTTCTTTTCTTTAGATGGTTCTTATCTATAACACCCTAGTGTTTTGTCCGTAAGACGCTTTAATTGTACTTTTCATCTTTCCAAGGAGATTTTCCAATTTATCAAGTCTTGACATCAAGACTTGATTTTCTTCTTCCAATTTCTCAATTTTTGATTTTTCATTATTTCTTTGGGTATTTTTTTTAGGTATATGTCTACTCTTTTTGAGATTATTGCCTAGACTATTGTTTCTAATGTTTTCCTTAGGTAGTGTAATTCTTGAGCTAATTGATCTAGACATATCATTAGTCCTATTTTCATGATGTTCAGCACAAAAATGTTAAAACCTATTAATACTAGCATGCTTCGTATCATTAAAAATAGAAAGTGCATTATGAAGGGGTACCTTTGACCTTACCTTAATAGCTCCCCCTATGTTGGTGCAATCGGCCCAGGTCACAATTGATCGGACTCGAGTTTGACTCGAGTGATGTTTTGATGTTTGACATGAAAGTTTGACATTGATGTTTGACATTGATGTCTGATATTGTTTTGGGGAGATTATTGGTACAATCGACCTGGGTCATGATTGACCAGACTCGAGTTTGACTTGAGAGGGATTTTGATGGTTGACTGGAGTTGATCATGTCATGGAAAGTCCAAGTCTTGAGTACTTGGCATGTAAAGTCCAACATGGGTTAGCAAGGGAAAGTCCAAGCTTGAGTCTTGGCATTTGGAAAGTCCAAGGGTGTAGTCTTGGCCACGTAAGTCCAAGGGTGTAGTCTTGGCGGTGAAAGTCTAAGTCATGGGTACTTGGCATTTGAAAAGTCCAAGGGGTTTGATATTGGCGGCATAAAGTTCAAGGGTGAAGACTTGGCAGCATAAAATGGTTGGCGGCGTAAAGTCCAAGCGGAGTCTTGGCAGTGTAAGTCCAATATGCCTTGACAGTGTAGACATCGTTAGCATGACATAGCCGATGGAAACACCTGAAGGCTAGTGCATGGATGAACAAGTCATGGATGACTTGGAGGGATCTGATAGGCGTGAGGTTGATGGAGGTGGCTAGAAGGCTTAGGTCTAGGCTAAGGGTGGTCTAGCAAGTATGGGGGAACCATACTTGAGGTTAAAACCTCATGTTTGAGGTTGGTAGTCGACTGACATTATCGCCAGTTCGACTTCCTGAGTCGACTAGAGTTTGACTGTCGCTTAAGGGCTAAAAAGTCTCTGGCATTCGACTGCTCATTGGAGTAGTCGACTGATGGGCTGATCAGTCGACTGATGGTTCAGTCGCGAGCACAGAATGCCCTATTGCCGACTGGGCAGTCGACTACGAATGCTAACAGTCGACTAATGATGTCATCAGTCAACTGCCAAGAGTTTCATTGGAATTTTTTCAGCGTGGATCGAGCCATTGTCTCACAATAACAGTGTTGCCAGTCGACTGCCAAGTAAAAATCCAGCCCGATGTAGGTTAAAAAGAGGAGCTAGAGGAGGATTTCGGCACTGGTTCTTTAGGAGCTTTGGTGAGGCGATTTGAAGGTGAATCGCAGGTGCATTTCAAGGTTCTTCAAGCTCATCCAAGCAACCGACAAGCAAGCGCTCAAAAACCCTAGATTGTAAAGTGCTCTTTACATTTCTTTGTATTTTTCTTGTATTTTTGTGTATTGCTTTTGTAATCACTTATAAGAGGTTTCTTCATCTCCGACGTGTTGTTGAGAAGAAGTTTATGGTTTAGTGGTATTTGTGGCATCACTAGAGCTCGATCCGTGGAGTAGGAACCATTCGGTTCCGAACCACATTATATTTTGTGTTGTGAATTGTGTTGTATTTTGTTATTGCTATATATTCCGCTGCCCTAACATGACTTGTAGAGACGAACGCAATTGAAATCCATCGAGTATCGAAATGCTATTCACCCCCCCCCCCTCTAGTGGTCATCGAATCCTTAACAAGTGGTATCAGAGCTAGGAGCTCTTCAACAGACTAACCGCCGGGAGCAAAGACGCTAGAGGGAAAGATAGAAGTTGAAGAACAACTTGGATGGGACATCAACACACCGATCCCGTACACATTATATGGTTGAGAGGCTTCAATTCTTGGAAGAGAAGAATTGAAGACTTTATCATGATGAGAGATTTTGAGGAGTGGTCCATTTTAATGGAAGGATTCGAATATCCAAGAGGACCAAAGGGAGGATTCCTCAAGAGGAAGAGATGGAATGAGGAACAACTCCAAAGATTTGAGAAAAATAAGAAGGTAATCAAATTTATTTTTGATTTAATTTCTAATGACATCTTGTGTAGCCTAGGGGATTGCATGAACGCCAAGGAGCTTTGGAAGGAATTGGCCAAGCTCCATGAAGACCCATCACCGGCTCAAGAAGAGGAGGCCGAAGATCAACCAACATCCTCACAAGCAAGTGAGGATTCGGAAGTTGATAGGTAGTCAACCTCCGAATCGGTGGAAGAAGAGGAAGAATTGGAGGAGACCTCCACCTCTAGAATTGAGGGGGAGGAGATTAGAGCATCCTCAATACTGGAACAACAAGAAGAAACATCTACATCCGGTCGAGAGGAAGAGCAAGCTCAAGAGATCCTCACCACCACCCTAGGTAACTCAAACATATGTGTTAATAATAAAATGCATATAATATGTTTTGAGTGTAGGGAATATGGACATTACAAGAGTAAGTGCCCAAAGAAGGTCAAGAAGCCTCAACCGGCACCAAAGGTCAAGGATGTCGGTCCCCCAACAATCAAAAGCAATGAGCAAGTCATTTGCTTCAAATGCCATCAAAAGGGGCACTATATGAGTCAATGCCCTAGGGGAAGCAAAAAGGCCAAAAAGGGAGCATCCCATGTAGGGGGAGCTAAGGCTAACCCTAAGGTACATTTTAGTAATGCTCCTTCTAATTTAAATGTCAAAAAGCATGCTAGGAATTTTAATTCCCTTGCTATTTATCATGAAAAGCATGCTAGGAATAACAAATATTTTTGCTTAGGTGCTAAAAATGTACACATTTCAAATAAGGAGAAATTTGAGACTGATGTCCCTAAAAGTATCTTACCTAAGGACAAACCTAGATCAAACAACTCTAGACCTATCCTTCTTAGGGAGACCATTAGGAAGATAGAGGACCACCTAGGCTTTAACCCCAAATGGACTAGGCATATGCCTAGAAAGAAAAATGCCCAAAGATTAAATTAAAATTCTAAAATTGGGCAATTAGAGTTGAAAAATCAAGCCTTGAGATCAAGGCTTGAGAAACTTGAAAAGACCCATGACAAATCAAATGCAAAGGTCAAATGGTCAAACTCTAGGGTCTAAAAGTCAAAGTCAAAACCTAGGGCATAGGAGACAAGAGTCAACCAAAGGCAAGAAAGGTTTGAGTCACAAACCTAAGCCTAAGATAATTTATCATAGTGTTTCATTTGATTATGGAACATAAACTAGGTCTAGGAAGACCAAGGTCAATAGGGAAGTCATTCCTAAGGTTGACCAAGGTGTATGCCTAGTGGCTAGAATTTCAAGGAAACCTAGGGAGGCCACTAAGAAGGTTACAAGGGGAGTTACCCCTAGAGTTAACCATGACAAGACCACAATGACCAAGGCTAACAAGCCTAGAAGGGTCATTAAGAAGGTATCTAGGGAGATTATCTCTAAGAAATACCTAATTAACCCAAGGAGCTCAAATAGGTTTTGGGTTCCTAAGAGCGTGATCGATTCACGCTAGATGAGTTTAGGTGTGCCAACTTTAAATGGATAGGTAGTTAACCTAACCATGTCAGAGGTGGCACTTTAGGTTATTTTCAAGGTTATGGATACCTTAGAAATAGATTTGATTTATAATCCTAAAGAATTTTAGGATGTGACAATACATTTTTGGGATTATAAAAAATCAATTAAATTGGTACAATTTAGGTTTAGAGGTCTTGGTGTGCCATTTTGGGTTTTTGGCACACTTTGGGAAATTTGGATAATATGGAAAAATATACTTAATTATATCAAATGACAATAAATATTAAAATTTAGGTATTATTATACCTATACATTTTACTTGCCATGCTTTGTTTGCTAAATAACATGCCATGACATCATATCTATTTTTAATCATTTAATATGTCATGATCATGTTTAGGATTAAGGTTTAATGTCATGTGTTTTTAGATTATATCATATGTCATGACATCATGATCATAGGCCATGCTTAATTTATGTTATCATTTATGCCATTATCATTCATGCATTTAATTTGATTAAAATTGATTTAAGGACAATGACATGACTTAGAGTCCCATTTATAAGGGAATCAAGTAGGGTTACCTTAGAAAAATGCATGAAACCCTAGATTAGGATGAACAAAACTCATATCTCACATCACATTGACTTGTGTGTGTTTTATACACCCTAGATACATATGAGATGCTAGGATATGAGTTATGTTCAAGGTGCATAGTTTTTGCATCTAGATGAACTAAAACTCATCTTATCGTAATGGTGGATCATTGGGAAAGCTTGTGTACAAGTCATGTACATTGAGCCCAAGGAATATAGTCTAATATAGATTTTCAAAAACATTTTAAAATCAATTTAGAAAACCTTGGTGAAGTCTATCTTTTGATAGCAATCACCATTGATGAAGTTGATACAAAGTGAGCTAAAACATTGAAGTTTTTCTTCACTTTTGACCTTTATATCAATTTCAATATTTTATGGGTAAAATATTTTTCTAACATTTTCACCCATTGTATTAGTCATAAGTATTATACGTATGAAATTTCATGATTTTTCGAATTATGTATAATTATTTATGAATTTCCGAAACTCATTTTTGATAACTAAAATTCTGATTTTGATTATCGATCGGCTTTGGTGGCGATCGATTGATACAACGATCGTGATCTCTCGATAGAGTCAGCCGGTGATTTCAGAAAAAATAAGGTTGTTTAGCCCATTTTCAGCTACGGTAATGTTCCCTAACCACTCCTAACCCTAGGATATGCTTTGGGAAGCATTATAAAGGGTGAAAATCCATTGGATATGGATTAGGAGAGGTGTTAGGGTGATGTATCAAATTTAAGGTACAAAAAAGTTCAATGTTGAACTTTATACCTTATTTTTGATGGTTTAGAGTTCATATTGGCTTAGGGACTTCCCAAGGACATTGTTGGTGCAATGGTCAAGGGAGAGCAAGCTTTTAGGGGGAGGTATCCATTATGGGATGATGGATGATATTTTTCCTCATGAGAAGAAAAATGGGATTTTTGATACCCAATTTGGAAATTGAGAGAGTGTATAGGATTGCCTCTCTTGAGTGATATGAGACTTATCACTAGAAAGATGGTAGGCATTCTAAGTATTTTTTGGGCTAAGGGGGAGATTGTAAGATCTTATTGGGACATGAGACGTTGACCCCCTTGGAGAAAACCTTTTTGATGTTAGTCAAAAAGGGGGAGAATATTTGTGGGAGAATGTTTGGGAAAATATTTAGGATTACCAATTTGGGATAATTGGTAAGGGAATTTGAGTTAGTGTTCTAACTTAAAGGTATGTGTTTTTGTCAAACATCAAAAAGGGGGAGATTGTTGGTGCAATCGGCCCAGGTCACGATTGACCGGACTCGAGTTTGACTCGAGTGATATTTTGATGTTTGACATTGATGTCTGATATTGTTTTGGGGAGATTGTTGGTACAATCGACTCAGGTCATGATTGACCAGACTCAAGTTTGACTCGAGAGGGATTTTGATGGTTGACTAGAGTTGACCATGTCATGGAAAGTCCAAGTCTTGAGAACTTGGCATGTAAAGTCCAACATGGGTTGGCAAGGGAAAGTCCAAGCTTGAGTCTTGGCATTTGAAAAGTCTAAGGGTGTAGTCTTGGCCATGTAAGCCCAAGGGTGTAGTCTTAGCGGTGAAAGTCCAAGGGGTTTGATATTGCCGGCGTAAAGTCCAAGGGTGAAGTCTTGGCAGCATAAGTCCAATGGTTGGTGGCGTAAAGTCCAAGCAGAGTCTTGGCGGCGTAAGTCCAATGTACCTTGGCGGTGTAGACACCGTTAGCATGACATAGCCAATGGAAGCACCTGAAGGCTAGCGCATGGATGAACAAGTCATGGATGACTTGGAGGGATCCAATAGGTGTGAGGCTGATGGAGGTGGCTAGAAGGCTTATGTCTAGGCTAAGGGTGGTCTAACAAGTATGGGGGAACCATACTTGAGGTTAAAACCTCATGTTTGAGGTTGGCCGGTTCGACTGCCTAAGTCGACTAGAGTTCGACTGCCACTTAAGGGCTGAAAAGGCTCTGCCAGTCGACTGATGGTTCGATCGTGAGCACAGAATGCTCCGTAGCCGATTGGGCAGTCAGCTACAAACGCTAGCAGTCGACTGGTGATGTCATCAGTTGACTACCAAGAGTTCCGTTGGAATTTTTTCAGCGTGGATCGAGCCATTGTCTCATGACAACAGTGTTGGCAGTCGACTGGGTATTTATCACAGTCGACTACTAGGCAAAAATCCAGTGCGATGCAGGTTAAAAAGAGGAGCTCGAGGAGGATTTCGGCATTGGTTCTTTGTGAGCTTTGGAGAGGCGAATTGCAGGTGCATTTCAAGGTCCTTCAAGCTCATCCAAGCAACCGACAAGCAAGCGCTCAAAAACCCTAGATTGTAAAGTGCTCTTTACATTTCTTTGTATTTTTCTTGTATTTTTGTGTATTGCTTTTACAATCACTTGTAAGAGGTTTCTCCGCCTCCGACGTGTTATCGAGAAGGAGTTTATGGTTTATGGGTGTTTGTGGCATCGCTAGAGCTTTTTAGAGCTCCATCCGTGGAGTAGGAACCATTCAGTTCCGAACCACATTATATTTTGTGTTGTGAATTGTGTTTGTTGTATTTTGTTATTGTTATATATTCCGCTGTGCTAACATGACTTGTAGAGACGAACGCAATTGAAATCCATCGAGCATTGAAACGCTATTCACCCCCTCTAGTGGTCACCGAATCCTTAACACCCTACACTTGATCTCTCTACCTTGTCCTTCTTAAGGTGCCTTTCATTTGGACATTGGTTCCAGTAGTGACCCTTTTGATTGCACAAGAAACACATAGTGTGTTCCTTGCCTTTGCGTATTGCAGCTCCAATCTCCTTGAGATTTTCCTTTGCCTTTGGTTCTAGAGGAGTCTTCTTCTTGATTCTTTTTGGACACCTACTCTTATAGTGTCCTTTCTCCTTACACTCAAAGCATATAATTTGATCTTTATTTTTACAAATTATACTTGAGTTACCTCTATTGGTAATAGGGGACACATGGGTTGGTTCTTCATCATTCTCGGATCTAGAGGCCTTCTCTTACTCCGGTGTCGTTTGTCTATCCTCCCCCTCAATCCTAGAGGTGGAGGTTTCTTCAACCTCTTCCGACTCGGATGTTGATCACCTCTCAGCTTCCAAATCATCAAGATCTTGAAATGTTGAGCTTTCTTCCTTGGACTTATCATCATCTTCAAAGTTTTGAGATGATACACACTCTTCCTCGAACTCCTCCTCATCTTATACTTATGAGGGATTCTCATGAAGCTTGATCAATTTGCTCTATAGTTCCCTAGCATCCTTAAACTTTACTAACTTACACAAAATATTATCAGGTATTAATTTAACCAAAATTTTGATTACCTCATCATTATTCCCTGATCTAAAGGTTTATTCCTCTGTCCATTTCTTTTTCTTTAGGGTTCTTCCATTTTTTTCCCTTTGGAGCCTTAAAACCCTCTGTTAGGGTAAACCATTCTTTCAGGTTCATCTGAAAGAATATGTATGTCCTTAATCTCCACTGATCAAACCCTCCTAGCCTGTAAAGAGATGGAAATTTGGTGTCGAGTTTGAATCCATCACCGAACTCTATCTTCTCTAGCCTTTGCTCCCTCAGCGATCAGTCCATAGAAGAGCAACCTCTCTCTGATACCACTTGTTGGGACTGCAATGAGCTAGAGGGGATGAATAGCATTGATCTTTGATTGTGTTCATCGTGCTTATTACAAGTCATTAATGCACAACATAAAACTAAAGCATAAAGAAAAATAAACCATAATAAGCACAACAAATCGATTTTATATGGTTTAGAATCCTCGATTCATACTCCATGGACTAGCTCTTAGTCGATAGCTCCACTATCTTCTTTCTCCTTTTTAGTAACACTCGGAGGTAGAGAAACCTCTTACACAACCTATTCTTATACAAGAAGCAACCAAATGCAATATACAAGTTAAATGAAAGAAATACGAATCAAAACACTTTATATAGTGAACTCTTTGCTTGATCATTGTTGGTTGCTTTGGAGTGCTTTGGAAGATCTATAATTCAACAATACTTCCTGTTCTAAGTCTCCAAAAATCGATGTTTGAAAACTCCACCAATTCATCCTTTTATAAGCTCCACATCGACTGATCTCTGCCAACCAATCGACTAGTCTTACTCCCAGTCGATTGGTAACTCAACTGTTGTCTCACAACGACTTGATTTCAGATTTTAGTCGATCAATCGACTATTCCTTGACATCAGTCGACTACTAAGTACCAGTTGACTGGTCAGTTGACTCTAGAATTCTCTATGTTTTGCTATAGTGACAACAGTCGACTGCTTCACACCAATAATCGATTCTAGCTCATTATGTGTGTGTCTGACCACTAAGCCAATTGACTGCTCGAACATAACTTTTGACTGATTCATCGGGAACACTATTTCTCATTTTCCTGGTCACCTCAATAGCCCGAGCACAACATTCACGAACTCCTTTCTCAACCGTGAGCATCACTCACCTTCCCATGTCCAAGTGTCGAGTCTCGAGTAGGGCTTGGGACTTCCCAAGCACTGCTTGGTAGACTTCCCATACTCCGAACACCAGCCTGAGCGATCAAGTTCCACAATGCATCTTGAGTGCCCGCGATCGAGCACTGAGTCGATCATTTCTCAATCGCTCAAGTACCCTTTCCTTCTAGTGCCCGAGCACCCTAGTTGAGTGCTCTTGAGCACCCCAATCAAGTGCTCCGGAGCACCCACTTTCTTAAGCACCAATCGACTGCTCACTATGCCAGTCAATTGGTTTCTCAAGTACCGCAATTACATGCTCAAGCACTATCACTCTTGACTCCATGTTCCTCATTGCGCCCCCGAGCACCTTTCCCAAGCACCCAAGTGGCTTTCCCATCACCCGTGCTACCCGAGCACTGTAGTATTCTCATGCCAAGCACTGCTGCTCATGCCACGCTCTCGAGAGGTGACTAGTTGACTGATACTTCACTCATAGCCTATTTCAGGCCAACTCTGACTTTACCTGGTATCCAACCAATCCTTAACCTAGCAGGACTTTTCTCATCTAGCATCCTATCATCCTTGACCTATTGGAATCTCCCTTGCCTAGCATTTGGTCAACCGTGACTTACTAGAACTTCCCTTGCTAGGTTCAGTCTCTGATAGACCGATTATTTTATCGTGATACCGTTCCCAAATTATTTACCGAACCCCGTAACTACACTAATGCAGTATAGGACTGACTCGGGTCATCTCCCAATGAACTTAATGGCTGGACGTTTGTTTTTAAACAGAAGTAAATACTGGGGGTTTTTATAATTATCAAAACAATTAAAATGCAAAATCAAAAACAAACATGAGAATTAAACATGCAAAAAGTAAACCTAACTACCAATTATTAATTCCTGGGAAACTAACCTAATGCAAGAACCAATGCAAAAAGTACAAAGCAACTATCCTAATGCGTAAAAGTAAGTAATCACGCACCGCACTGTCACTATACGGTACAATGATCATGAAACAAAGGTGAACAATTCAACCAAGTACCACACTGTCACTATACGGCACAGTGATCAAACAGTCACTAAAAAGCTACACTAACAGACAAAAAATAGCTCAACCAAGCACCGCACTGTCACTATACGACACAGTGGTCAAGAAATAAAGGTGAACAATTTAACCAAGTCCCGCACTGTCACTATACGGCACAGTGATCAAACAGTCACTGAAAAGCTAAACTAAATGCAAGGAAAGTAAGTAATTCAACTAGGCACCGCACTGTCACTATACGCAAGATAATCGAAATCTAACCTAATAATGAAAGCATTCCAACCAAACACCATACTGTCACTATACGATGCATTGATTGGACAATTTTAATTGATGGGGTTAGTACATCAGCAACAAGAAATTAAACTAACCTACAACTAAATAACGAACAAAATTAAACAACTAAGCAACAACCAAACCTATAGAAATAACATTGCACGTAAACAAACAAACACTTAACAGAAACAAACCTAATCAACTACTAACAAATGCATAATCTAACAGGAATAATTAACAGAACGTAACTAACATAAAATCCCAACTAATTAGGTGTTCAACACACAAACAAACATGCGTATTGATCCAAATAAAACAACGACCGGTAACCACACGGCGGTCACAACAAACCGAACAACCCTCTCCGACGGTGAATGCGAAGCTGCCCAATCAGTGCAGCAGGGAGGACGGACAGACGGAGGAATGCGATCACCGTTCTGGCAACTGTAGAGTCACCGGACAGTGAAATGGACCTTCACCGGTGGAGATGGTGCTGTCCTAAACTGGCGCAGCGTGTGGGTGGCTCCGGCGAGATGGAAAGGCCTATCCCAGCCACTGGAATGGAGTGAACGCCGGTGAAGGGTGTACCCGCCGGAATCCCGCGCTAGCCGCTCTTCCGATTAGTTGTCCGAATCACGACATCTAATCGTCCACCGAGGCTCGCCTGGGATCATCGCCAGCTGCCGGAGGGAAGGTCGCCGGAGTGGAGTGCCGGACGGCTGCTGCCGTAGTCACCGCGTCGCCGCGAGAGAGGAAGAAGACGCACGATTCTGCGCGTTCTCGGATTGGGAAGGTAGGTTTTATTAAATGAAAAACCTTAGCCATCCGATCTGAGCCTCATCTGATCCCAAAGCCCAAACAAGCTAGGGTTTGATGGATATATTAATTGCTTAATTAGGTCGCTCCATCCAACTACCAAATCACCGATTTGAAATGGACGGATCTGATCCGTCTGAAGGTATAATCACGATCCAACGGTCCGGATGAACGGCCAAGATGTGTAGATCTTAATGTATGGGCCGGATCGCTCCAGATCCAGATGGATGGCTCAGAATTAATCACTTTCCTCGGATGGTCCATAATGCTCAGATCTGAACCCTTTATTTAATTTGCCTTTTGATCTGGATGAAGGGCTCAGATTAAATCATTTTGAAATATCCATTATGACCCCAGATGAAGCCATATTTGATCCAACTTGAGTCTAGTTCAGTGGCTCATCTCGATCTCCTACAAACAAAGATAAAATTTACATATAAGTCCAAAAATTAAGAGAATTTACAATAAGGTCCAAAAATATATCCAACTCATAAAACATGATAATAATCAATAATAAATCACTCGAGAGGATAAAAAACAGTGATATTAAGGACCAAAATAATACAAC
This sequence comes from Wurfbainia villosa, assembly GCA_025175895.1. Taxonomy (NCBI): domain Eukaryota; kingdom Viridiplantae; phylum Streptophyta; class Magnoliopsida; order Zingiberales; family Zingiberaceae; genus Wurfbainia; species Wurfbainia villosa. The sequence continues at coordinate 25,297,781 of CM045992.1, read as the reverse complement.
AAAATGGCAGTTATCACTTCCCCCACACTTATTTTTAGCGTCCGAGCAATAATGAAAATAAAGAAACACTAACTCCTAACTCATTCCCTAGCAATACCTAGATCAATAATTCGAGACAGAAAAATAAGTTACTTAGGATCACCAAATTCATCAGATCTAGGGTATTCAAAAGATCCGACTCTATAATAAATAACATGTATGATGATTTACAGTCAAATCAAATAGACTAAGCCTGATACAAAACCTCCCAAAATGGATAAATGCACTGATGCTCACATAATAACATAGGAGTGGGGCACCCTCAAAACAACATGCAATTTTGTACTACTATATGCTTGCTTATCATCTACTTCTCTACTGCTATCAATACATCTCATACATGAATCAAAAGGATTTATCATGAATCAGAATAAGATCAAAAGTAGATTGTAGATAAAGTATGCAAAGAGAAGTACAAGATAAAGGTACAAATGAATAGGGAACAAGAGAAGAATTGGAGAAATAAACCTGATGAGTTGCTCTGTGAAATGCTCAGTAACCAGCAATATGGGAAGATACTAGGACAATTAGAAACTTTAGAATTGGATTCAGGATCAAATGGCTCTATCTAATACATTGCAATCTCATTTGCCTGCATTGCAATTGCACATTTTTTTTCTTTTTTTTTTCAACAAAAGAAACATCGATGGCGCCTTTTTTTTTTTGTGCAGGAAATCAAGTACTAATCAAAGATAAATATATCTCAGGACCAATGACCTCTGAAAACTATTCCTTCCATATCATGTTTCCAACAAAAATAATATAGCTCCTCCCCCACACTTAAAAATTTTGTCCGTCACGGACAATACAACCCATCAAAGCATTCCTCCAACATGGAAAACAATAGATATACAAAAGATAATCCACAAAGACATAAAGACAATGGATAGCAAATGAAGAGATAAGACAAGTAAGACATGGAAGATGGAAGTATCAAGTGGATTAGACAATCAAACCAAGTTAGGAAAAGAATTCAAGAATGAAATCCTTCATCATAGTCATGCAAGTAAATGTTACTGCAGTTTTGAAAAGATTCAAAGCAAGTTCTAGAGTAACAAGAATCACATATGTTATCACACAAAAGTGGGTAGATGATAAGAATGGCTTGTAACCTCACTAGGTGAATAAACATCAAGCTTAGACTATCAATAAAAAGTTCACCATCATAACAAGTGACTGCATGCAAGTGAAGTCTCCTATCATACACAAAAATTCATAATTTGATGATCAAACTTAACTAATTTTTACCACCTCTGAAATGATACTAAGGCATGCATAGGGAATATTATTCGACTCAACGAAAACAACTAAACAACCGAGGCAAACAGGCAAATAAACAAACAACCAACACAGATTATTCCGAACATGAAAAGAAGAAAACAAATGTAGTAAACAAAAAGAACACACTCCCCTTTCATGCCGGGGAAGAAGCATCCTCAAGGTCCACTTCCTCTACTATAGTTTCTCTAGCCCCTTCGTGAAATATCTTGAGACGGTGTCCATTCACTCTGTAAGTGTTCCCTGAAGAAGGTTCCTGCACCTCTACAACACCATAGGGAAACACATTAGTCACACAAAAAGGACCGTCCCACCTGGATCTCAACTTACCTTCGATTAACCTGAGACGAGACTGGTACAATAAAACTTTGTCGCCAATATGGAACTCCTTCCTCACAAGCCTCTTGTCATGAAAATTTTTGGTCTTCTCCTTGTAAATGCGGGAGTTCTCATATGCTTCTAACCGTATCTCTTCAAGTTCCTGAAGTTGGAGTTTCCTCTCTCTCCCAGCTCTGTAAGCCTCCATGTTACAAGCTTTCACTGCCCAATAAGCCCTGTGCTCAATCTCCACTGGCAAGTGACATGCTTTGCCATAAACCAATCTGTAAGGGGACATGCCTATGGGAGTCTTATAGGCAGTCTTGTAGGCCCACAAAGCGTCCTCTAACCTTTTGCTCCAATCTTTCCTGTCTGGCCCCACTGTCTTCTCCAGTATAGATTTGATCTCTCTGTTTGACACTTCGACCTGCCCATTCGTCTGAGGGTGATAAGGAGTAGAAATCTTATGAAACACCCAATACCTGCTCAGCATGGATTTCATGTGTCTGTTGCAAAAGTGAGACCCTTGATCGCTGATGATTGCCTTGGGTACCCCAAATCTGCAAAATATGTGAGACCTGACAAAATTCACAACAACTAGAGAATCATCAGTCCTGGTGGGGATGGCCTCCACCCATTTGAAAACATAATCAACAGCCAAAAGAATATAAGAAAATCCAAAAGATACAGGAAAAAGACCCATAAAATCGATACCCCAAACGTCAAAAATCTCACAGAATAACAAAGATTGTTGAGGCATTTCATTTCTATGTCATATGTTCCCTGTTCGTTGACATCTCTCACATGCTTTATAGAATTCATAGGCATCATGAAATAAGGTGGGCCAATACAAACCAGACTCTAAAACTTTCCTAGTAGTCCTTTGGGGTCCAAAATGCCCCCCACAAGCCAGAGAATGACAAAAAGTAAGTACAAAATGAAACTCATAGTCAGGAACACATCTCCTAATAATATGATCACTACAAAACTTCCAAAGGTAAGGATCATCCCATACATAATACTTGGCATCACTTTTCAATTTCTGGACTTGTGCATGAGAAAAAAATGAAGGTACAACACGGGCAACTAAATAGTTAGCAATATCTGCATACCATGGTGTCTTACCCTGCAAGTGAAAAAGTTGCTCATCTGGGAAAGAATTTACTATGGGGGTGGAATCTATCTCGGTCACTATCCTGCTCAGATGGTCTGCTACCAGGTTCTCCCTCCCGCTCCTATCGCGTATCTCTACGTCGAATTCTTGAAGCAGAAGCATCCATCTAATCAGTCTCGATTTTGCATCAGGCTTCTTTAGGAGGAATTTCAAAGCTGCATGATCAGAAAAAATAACCACATGAGAACATAGTAAATAAGATCTGAATTTATCCAAAGAAAAAACAATAGCTAAAAGCTCTTTTTCTATAGTGGTGTAGTTGGATTGTGCAGCATCCAATGTCCTCGAGGCGTAGCAGATCACATGAGACGCTCTGTCTACTCTATGTGCCAAGACTGCTCCCACTGCGTAGTTCGAGGCATCACACATAAACTCGAACGGAAGAGTCCAATCCGGTGGTCTAAGGATCGGTGCTGATGTCAAAGCCTGCCTGAGCTGGTCAAAAGAGTCCTTGCACCTCTGATCAAACTGGAATCCCACTTCCTTCTGTAGCAAGTTGGTCAGGGGTAGGGCAATCTTGCTGAAATCTCTGATGAAACGTCTGTAAAAAATTGCATGTCCCAGAAAAACACGTACTTCCCGCACAGAAGCGGGGTAAGATAGGGAAGATATAGCATGAATTTTAGCAGGATCTACTTCAATACCATGCACAGAGATAATATGACCTAAAACTATCCCATGCCCGACCATGAAATGACATTTTTCGAAATTCAAAACCAAATCTGTATCAATGCATCTTCGTAAAACTCTCGACAAACTATCCAGACATAAATCAAAAGAAGAACCATACACAGAAAAATCATCCATAAAAACCTCCATGCAATGCTCTAATAAATCACCAAAAATACTAACCATACATCGCTGGAATGTCCTGGGAGCGTTGCAGAGTCCGAAAGGCATACGCCGATATGCATACGTCCCAAAAGGGCAAGTAAAAGTGGTCTTCTCCTGATCCTCTGGAGCAATACAGATCTGGAAATACCCAGTGTAACCATCTAGGAAGCAATAGTGTGACTTGCTTGCCAACCTCTCTAGCATCTGATCAATAAAAGGTAGGGGGTAGTGGTCTTTCCTGCTGGCCTAATTAAGCTTCCTGTAGTCTACACAAACTCTCCAAGAGTTCTGGACTCTGGTGGGAATCAACTCATTATCTGCATTGGCAACTACTGTAATACCAGACTTCTTCGGAACCACCTGAACAGGACTTACCCATTTGCTGTCTAAAATAGGATAGATGATGCCAGCCTGTAGAAGTCTTGTCACCTCCTTCTTTACCACATCGAGAATCAGTGGGTTAAGTCGTCGTTGTGGTTGTTTGACTGGTTTCACATCATCTTCCAAGTGAATTCTATGCATACAGATCGAAGGACTGATACCCGAAATATCTACAAGCGTCCACCCAATAGCTTTCCTGTGCTGCCCCAGAAGATCTACTAATCTGTACTCTTGATCTGACTCTAGATCTCGGGCAATAATAACAGGTCATTGCTCATCCTTATCCAAATACACATACTTCAAATGCTCCGGAAGAGGTTTCAATTCAAGCTTCTGTGGTTGCACATCTGATGGAAGTGATTCTTTGGTCGTTGCCTGAAGATCGCAAGTCCCTACACATTCCATGTCCCTGTCCAAATCAAAGGGCCCACAGATAGGTCCTATCATATCATCAATAATATTAGAATTGATAGATTCACTAAAATCAGTACACAAAACAGAAGGTATAGAGATATCCAACTGAAAAACCGACTCAGAAATGAAACCCATGCAATCCAGCTCATACTCTAAATCCATGCTAAGAATAGAATGATCTTCCATAGGGTGCTTCATCGCGTCCAAAATCCTGAACTGAACTATAGTATCTCCTACCTCCATGGAAAGTGTACCTGCATGCACATCAATCTTGGTCTTGGCAGTCTTGAGAAAAGGTCTGCCTAGAATAAGCGGAGCTCTGCTGCTTTGTGAATCACCCTCCATGTCAAGAATGTAGAAATCTGCAGGAATTATTAGCTCTCTCACCTTAACCAACACATCCTCGATCACCCCAGCTGGGTGAGTCTGACTGCGGTTGGCTAACTGAATCACTACACCTGTCGGCTGCAAGGGTCCAATACCTAGTGTACAAAAAACTGACCTTGGCATCACATTAATGGAAGCTCCTAGATCTAGCATAGCATCCTCGAACACATGGCTCCCAATCACACAAGGTACAGTGAACACTCCTGGATCCTCGCACTTCTGGGGCAAAGGCTGAATAAGTGCTGAAACATTCTTTCCAACTCTGATTAACTCATTTCCTTTACTTCTTCTTATGCACACACAATTCTTTCGAAACTTGGCATACTTGGGAATCGCTCGATCATTGTCAATAAAGGGACATTAACTTCCACCTTCAACAAATCCACAAGCTCCAAATTCCCTAGCCTTTTCTTCACTAACCCCTTCCTAGGTCATCGCCTCTCGAGGGAAAAGGTAATGGAATGGCGACTCAATCGTCGCGTGTGGATCTCGCTGCTCTGCTCGCCGCTCTAAACTACTCGAATCAAGAAAGAATCGGATCTTGTATGCAGTGGTCCAAGCTCGGGGTCTGAAGTAACTCTACCACTCCGCAGTGTAATCGAACTGATGTTTCCTTTAGGATTCGGAATGGTCTGAGATGGTAGCTGACTAGATCCCTGTGACTGCAGTTGGTTAATGTTGGATGCAAGTTGGCTAAGTTGTCTCTCTATGTTCTGAATAAATGCATCCGTCTTCTACTGAAACTGCTGCTGTACCAAAAACTACTGCACAAGATCCTCCATCTTTGAATTTGAACTCGAACTAGAAGCCTCAGCTCTAACTGGTTGAACAGAAGGTATGACCTGTACTGGGCTACTCTGGATGGCTAGGGGTCTCAAATCGGTCTGGTGAAATGAATTCCCATTCTCGATTTGGATGATCTCTCCATCCCGGATTATAAGTGGCGGCGCATCTGATCATATCTCGGAATGTTGTTGCCGAGCATCGAGGTTGATATCGGCGTCGCTGGCGTCCGATATAGAGGCCGAGCATCGAGGCCGAGCATCGAGGTTTGAAAGGAAACTGATTAGCCGCCGCTACTATTTCATCTTGTTGGAGTGAAGGACATGAATCAGAAGGATGCTCTGGACTCGAACAAATACCATAAACTCTCATAGGTTGCATAGGCACTATAGAAGATTGGCTTGCCTGGTTCAGAGCCAATTGCCTAACTAAGGATGTGAGCTCCTGTATAGAAATCTTCATCTCTGTCTGATCAGTATAAGCTAGGTGAGCCTCACTCACCCCTCTAGTCACTATAGCTCTGCTCCCAAACTGCTGTGAGTTATCTGCCATATTTGCAATAAGTTCTCTGGCCTCACTAGGAGTCTTGTTCACTAATGCCCCTCCACTAGCTGCATCTATCATACTCCTGTCCATGGGAAGCAGTCCCTCATAGAAATCAACAAGCAATCGTCACTGATCTGATGTGGGGCAATCAAACATAATTTCTTGAATCTCTCTCGGATTTCATACAACGCGTCTCTCCGAGATGATCTGCAGATGCTTTTCCTAATGGTAGCAGTTCTGGATGCTGGGAAGAACTTTTCCAAGAATGCTTTCTTCAATTCAAGCCAACTGTTGATACATCTAGGAGGAAGATAGTATAACCAATCCTTAGCTGTTCCAGCCAGTGAAAATGGAAAATCTCTCAATTTTATATCTTCCTCTGAAATGCCCTGTGGCTTCGTAATAGAGCATACCACATGGAACTCGTGCAAGTGCCTGTTGGGATCTTCTCCAGACAATCCATGAAACTTAGGAAGCAAATGAACTGTACTTGATCTGAGCTCAAAATCCTCCTCTAAAGCTGGGTAGCTAATGCAAGAATACTGGTATGTTGCATCAGGGGCTGCAAGCTCCTTCAGAGTCCTGTTGTTATCTGTCATGACTATCTGCAACTCTGATGGACTGTAATCCGAAGTATCAGCTGACCTGCCCTGTGCTCTCTACAGTGCGTGAAAAGTCCTATCAATCTCAGGATCCAGCTCCAGTAATTTTTCACCTGAAGACCTGGTCATTATCACAAACAACTACAATGAGAAACAAATATAGATGACAAGAAAGACAATGATAACAAAAGAAAAAGAAAACAAACAAACAAACTACAGTTTAAAGACAAACGAACCCATTAAAGTTCCCCGACAACGACGCCAAAATTTGATAGACCGGTTATTTTGTCGTGATACCGTTCCCAAATTATTTACCGAACTCCATAACTACACTAATGCAGTATAGGACTGACTCGGGTCATCTCCCAACGAACTTAATGGCTGGATGTTTGTTTTTAAACATAAGTAAATACTGGGGGTTTTTATAATTATCAAAACAATTAAAATGCAAAATCAAAAACAAACATGAGAATTAAACATGCAAAAAGTAAACCTAACTACCAATTATTAATTCCCGGGAAACTAACCTAATGCAAGAACCAATGCAAAAAGTACAAAGCAACTATCCTAATGCGTAAAAGTAAGTAATCACACACCGCACTGTCACTATACGGTACAATAATCACGAAACAAAGGTGAACAATTCAACCAAGTACCGCACTATCACTATACGACACAGTGATCAAACAGTCACTAAAAAGCTACACTAACAGACAGAAAATAGCTCAACCAAGCACCGCACTGTCACTATACGGCACGGTGGTCAAGAAACAAAGGTGAACAATTTAACCAAGTACCGCACTGTCACTATACGACACAGTGATCAAACAGTCACTGAAAAGCTAAACTAAATGCAAGGAAAGTAAGCAATTCAACCAGTACATGATCGTTACTATAATGACACATATGTCAAATCTAACCTAATAATGAAAGCATTCCAACCAAACACCATATCATTCACTATACGATGCATTGATTGGACAATTTTAATTGATGGGGTTAGTACATCAGCAACAAGAAATTAAACTAACCTACAACTAAATAACGAACAAAATTAAACAACTAAGCAACAACCAAACCTATAGAAATAACATTGCACGTAAACAAACAAACACTTAACAGAAACAAACCTAATCAACTACTAACAAATGCATAATCTAACAGGAATAATTAACAGAACGTAACTAACACAAAATCCCAACTAATTAGGTGTTCAACACACAAACAAACACGCATATTGATCCAAATAAAACAACGATCGGTAACCACACGGCGATCGCAACAAACCGAATAGCCCTCTCCGACGGTGAATGCGAAGCTACCCAATCAGTGCAGCAGGGAGGACGGACAGACGGAGGAACGCGATCACCGTTCCGACAGCTGTGGAGTCATCGGACAGTGAAATGGACCTTCACCGGTGGAGATGGCGCTGTCCTAAAATAGCGCGGTGTGTGGGTGGCTCCGGCGAGATGGAAAGTCCTATCCCAGCCGCCGGAATGGAGTGAACGCCGGTGAAGGGTGTACTCGCCGAAATCCCGTACTCGCCGCTCTTCCGATTAGCTATCCGAATCACGACATCTAATCATCTGCCGAGGCTCGCCTGGGATCATTGTCGGCTGTCGGAGGGAAGGTCGCCGGAGTGGAGTGCCGGACTATCGCCTCCGCGCATGTAGTCGCCCGCGCTCGCGAGAGGAAGAAGACGGTCGCTGATTCTGCGCGTTCTGTTTCGATTTGGGAAGGTAGGTTTTATTAAATGAAAAACCTTAGCCATCCGATCTGAGCCTCATCTGATCCCAGCCGTCCAAACAAGCTAGGGTTTGATGGATATATTAATTGCTTAATTAGGCTACTCCATCCAATGGCTGAAATCAGTCTGATTTGAAATGGACGGATCTGATCCGTCTGAAGGTATAATCATGATCCAACGGTCCGGATGAACGGCCAAGACGTGTAGATCTTAATGTATGGGCCGGATCGCTCCAGATCCAGATGGATGGCTCAGAATCAATCACTTTCCTCAGACGGTCCATAATGCTCAGATCTGAACCCTTGATTTAATTTGCCTTTTGATCTGGATGAAGGGCTCAGATTAAATCATTTTGAAATGTCCATTATGACCCCAGATGAAGCCATATTTGATCCAACTTGAATCTAGTTCAGTGGCTCATCTCGATCTCCTACAAACAAAGATAAAATTTACATATAAGTCCAAAAATTAGGAGAATTTATAATAAGGTCCAAAAATATATCCAACTCATAAAACATGATAATAATCAATAATAAATCACTCGAGAGGATAAAAAACAATGATATTAAGTACCAAAATAATATAACAAAATGGCAGTTATCAGTCTCCCTGGCCTATCAGGACTTAACTTGTCAAGCATGATCCCCCTGATCTGTCAGGACTTCACTTGCCAAATACAATCTCTTTGACCTGCCAGGACTTCCCTTGTACAATCTGTTAGGACTTCACTTGCCAAGCATAATCACCCTGATCTGTTAGTGCTTCACTTGCCAAGCACGATCACCCTAATCTACCGGGACTTACTTTCCTAGTCATTCGATCACTCTTGACCACCAAGACTTCACCAATACCAAGCGTCTAATCCTCCTTAACCTGCTTGAACTTTTCCTTTTCGTGTCAAGTATTTGGTCAACCTTGACCCACCTAGACTTCACATTTGTCAACTCTTCATTGGATTTTCCAACACCAAGTGTTTGGTCTCCCTTGACTGACTTGGATTTCACACTTTTCAACTCCCCGCTAGACTTTCTAATGTCAAGTGTCTGATCTCCCTTGACAAACTTGGATTTCTCACTTACTAACTCCCAGTTGGACTTCCAACCACCAAGTATTCAGTCTTCCCTGACCCACCTAAAATTTTCATTTTCATTAAGTATCTGGTCAACTTTGACCTACTTGACTTCATGTCAATCTCCATATGACTACGAATACCCCATACCATTCTATAGTCATATTCTCATCCATATCTCAAAACCCTAATTGAGTTCCACTTGAGCTTAGTCAGCCTTGTCTTGAGGTTGGTTGCACATTCCATCCTTTACCTCTGATCATAATGTCAAACATCGAAACTCAACTCGAGCCCAACTTGAGCTTGGTCAACCTTGACTTGAGGCTGACTTCACCAACAAACAATGTATTGGTTAGGCATGCATTTCAATTAACTGTGATAAAAAATAAAGAATCTAATCCATAGCTAATCTTGGGATCACAACAAAATCACACACAATTTAATTGTAGATTAAAATGGAGATAGTAGTAACTTACACTTACAATAGTCGTAGAGTAGTAGAAATTATGGATCAATTGAGGAAGAAAAAAAGAGTGATTAGCAAAGCAATCATAATTCATGAGATACCTATTGTGTTATTATAATATGACATTTATGAAATATTTGTTTGTTAACTTTAATTGGTGATCATATCAAACATAATAACAGTTTTATTTTAAAAAAAAATATTTTATCTATCATCAAATAGAAGAAGATACTTGTATCTATATGAGAAAATATCTTTAAATAGTATTGAAAGAATAAATAGTCACACTGACTGCAATCAACAGTCATGATTCACATAAGAGAAAACTTGTGCAACAATCGAGAGAGCAATTGTGAAGCGAAATAGTTGCAAAAGCTAGAAGAGAAAAAGAGGGATCGATCATTTCATTGTTGGCTTCGATTAGTCCCAACAATAATAATAGGAGTCAGCGAGTGAAATTGTGAAGAGAAAGAAGAAATCGGGCTAATGAGATTAGGGAGGAAGAAAAATCGTGTGGATGAAGAATTGGGCGTGAGAAAAAGACGGGTTAGAGATTTTATTTTTTCACAGTTTTCTTCTCTCTATTTGTCGATTTGAATACCCAAGGTGTACTTAAAAACAATTGGGCCCCGAGCGATTATTAAAAGAGGAAATAAAATTTTAATTAGAAATGAAAAAAAAAGCCTTTGGTCTACAGCCCGGGTAATGTGTTACCTGGCTCTACCCTTGGTCACACTGATTGCAATCACTCACAACAGTCATGATTAACATATGAGAAAACTCGTGCAATAATCGATAGAGCAATCATGAAGCGGAACATTCACGGAAGCCAGAAGATAAAAAAAGAGATCGATCATTTCATCGTCAGGCTCGATTGGTCGCAACAGTAATAACAGCAGTCGACGGGTGAAATTGTGAAGAGCAAGAAGCCTTCAAAGATTGTTTTGCACTCATACCATCATATACTTTTACTCATGTTCCCTTACAATTCAAATAAGCCTTCAAAGATTGTGCATTCTTATGTGCATATAGTGGTGAAGATTGTATGATCGATGATTCCGAGAGAGAGGGGTGTGAATCTTGGATAAGAAATTTTCTTTAATTATTTTAAAAACTTTTCTTTTATCTTCTAAATCAAAGTAAATATGCAATAGAAATATAAAACTAAAGATAAAGTACACAAGTTTTTTTACTTGGTTCGTAATCCGAGTCAAATTGCTATTTTAAGACCTATAACCCTTCTTAGGGCTACTTCCGTCGGGCAATCACTAAGATCCCTCTGACTTTGGAGGGATTCACTTTTACAAGAATGAGAGATTAAGGTAACACACTACCTTCCCTCTAAATTAAGTACAATAAAGCAAAACATAATAAAGTAAAACTTATACCGACACTTAAGATGTGAAAATGATGTGCGTAGTGTCGAAGTGTTGGCACGATGGACCTCTTGCGGATAGCAAATCTTGGCAAAGCACATAAGGAGCAAGAGGATGAGTAGTAGTCAATTCATTTTCGGAGTTGCATCACCATTTCTTTTATAAGTCAATTCCAAGCGCTTGGACCACCTCCCAATTGCCTCCACATTGGCCTATTGAAATGACAACTCAGCCTTCCTAGATGCTTGGACCTGGTCAAGGTAACTCCAAGTCACCCTTATCCGCTCTGATGTAGTTTTGGAATTCTCCATTCCCAAGCGCCTGGATCTGGTCCAGTCACCTGTTGCACCTGTCATCTTGGTCACACGATCTCCAATGAGCGCCAGCTTACCTTGCCAACTTGACATTCCAATCGTCTAGACCTGGTCCAATCGACTAGACATTGAGGCACCTGGACCCTGTCCAGCCACCTGGAGACCTGCAAGACAAGGTTGGGACAAGCAAAGTATGTGTATTGGCAGTAGTAATACTGTCTGATCTCAACTTTCGAGTCTAACTCTGACTCTCCATCGGATCGACGCCTACTTTTGTTCTCAAACGAGGACTCAGTCTCACTTCTCCACTCGAGAGCTTACTTGTCAAACATCTCTATTTGGACTTACACTGCTTGGTGTCCAATCTTGACCCACCAGAGCTTCTTGCCAACTGTCCGATCTCCCTGACTAGTTGGGCTTCCTTCCAGTTGTCTGGTCCTTCTGACCCAACTGATTTTTTGGCAGATGTCCGATCCACTCGACCCATCTAGATTTCTTGCCTAGTGTTCGGTCCTCCTGATCCATCAAGACTTTTGCCTAGTATCTGGTTAGCCTGACCTACTAGGACTTCCAACACTTTTTCCTAGTATCCAATCAACATGACCTACTAAGATTCAGTTACATGTTCTCTTCTTCTTTTCTGATTAAGACACTTGGTAGGCATTAGTAAGCATGATCACCCTCAAACAAGAACCATTCCCAAAAGGTTAATGAAAAATCAACGATTAGAAGAGAAGCAACCATATGGTAGTGCATAAACCATAAGTGACTTGAGTGAACTCCACTATTATATACTTATGAGAGCGAGAGAACCCATCACTTACCTTGTGAGATTTATGTTGGAGATCGATTGGCCGGCTAGAGGGGGGTGAATAGCCCTCTTACAATGGATGTCAGAATTCTCTCGTTTGTTTGCTCGTCTACACAATCGTTAGCGCAAGCGGAAGCATAAATAATAAAGACAAAGCAATAAATGAAAATACAAACGCTAACAAAGAATGTAACATGGTTCACGGCTACGCCGCTAATCCACGATCCCGATTCGTCCGAGGTGAATCACTCCTTCAAATCCAATCATTATTGGTCTCTCCTTTGCACCAAGCTAGGTGGAGGTAACCTTTACAATCAAGATCACTCTTCTTACAATAAGAATGGAGTAAAAACAAGTAAGAAGAGTTTAGAGCTTGTGGGGCATTAGGAAGATCACTTAGAGCATAAGCATTAGCCTCTCAAAGGCTCACACCCTCTATTTTTTTAGAGAGGGCTGATTTCTTCTCGTTGGCCGCCACCAGTCGACTGCTGCCCTTGGCAGTCGACTGCCGTCACTACAACGGCCTCCGAACACATCGGATCCCGACCGTTGTAGTCCAACAGAACTCTTGGTAGTCGACTGATGGACCTCACGATCATTTGCGCTCTCCGTAGTCGAATGCGGCGGTTACGTACGCGATATCCTCGGCGATCGGCGCTTGGCATAAACCCATCGATCGGATACCGGTCGAACCCACTCGACTTCGGAAGCGATGCCATTATATGGCGGTCGGCTTAACATAAGTTTGAGCTTCCGACGGTCGGATAAACCTTGACCCTTGCGGTCAAGTCTCCGACACTCAGTCATTCGGCCAAGTTCACCTAATGAGCTACTTACATTTCACTCATTCTCTCATCTCACTCGAAGTCCCTCGCCGAAGCTCTCTTCGTTCGCGGCCACGTCCCTCGGCAGCATCATGCACATGGCTCTGTAATGCTCCTTCGCGTCTCTTGCCTCCGAAGTCTGCTTCCTTGGCTTCACTTCAAGTCATCTCGTCCGACGGTCCCTCGGCAGCATCAAGCGCACGACTCTGCAATGCTCCTTCTCCGACTCAGGCATGAGGTTGTGAGGGTGAACCCGCCAAGGCTCCATGTGTGAATTACTAAGTCCTGCAAGACTCCAACGCACATATCAAGTCAACATAACAACCTAACTTAAACCCTTTGCCACACACATCAAAACCTTATCATGGCAAGAGATTACCATAACAATCTCCCCCTTTTTGATGTGTGGCAATTCGTTTAAGTTAGGTAAAAACATTTGATATAAATTTCTAAGGTAAGAAAGCATGTAAACATAAACATGATATAGCAACATGCAACTCCCCCTTAATCCATGAACCTCCCCATACAAATTTTCTCCCCCTATCATATATTTCTCCCCCTAAAATAATTAACTTAAACATAATTATTTCTCCCCCTTTGACACCATCAAAAAGATTAACATTAAGTTATAAACCCATGGCATCAAGTCTAATAGAAAGAGAACACCAAAAACATGATTAAAATATGAAATCAGAAAATATTGGGCTGTTTTTCAGATGAGCAGTCGACTGCTATCAGTATGGAAGTCGACTGGCACAATGATTTTCGAAATTCTGATTTTCTGGGCGAATTTCAGAAATGCATTAAAAATTCTAGAAAATTCAAAAAATCATGAAATTTGAGGAACATATTTCTTTTAAGTATATATATCAATGAAAAATAGGTTTTAAAGAAAAATAATTATATTTTTCGAGATTTTCCAAAAATCCAAAAGCTTTAAAAACCACTAGTTTTTGATCATTCTAGTATCAAGTTAAACACCTAGTTTTGGTTTCAATTGTTTCAAAACATGAATACATAGATTTTAGATTAAGAAATTGTTTTGAAAACATATGAAATATCCAACCATGATCTTTGGGCAATATGTCTATGAATTAAACATAAGTCTTCCCCATGATTGGTCTATTATTGCTATTTTGATACTTTAAATGACCATCTAAATGCCATAGGCATTAGTGGACATTTGTATCATCCTAACATCTCACCCATGCTAAGTTTTCAATCAAAGTAGCCTATGGTGAGTGTGAGATGCATCCTAGGGGGTATTTGTATATACTTAACCATTATATTCATACAATTCTATCAAGGTTAAGTATCAACCTAACAATCCTCATGATCATAAAGGCAGATATCAATTAATTTTACATTATGATCATGAAATACATGTTTTCATCAAATTATAATCATGCATTAGGTATTATATGATGATAATAAACAAAGTATCACCTAAAGCATGATTTAAATCCTATTTCTTATGATGATGTGCCAAAATATCAAAATCATAAATCATGATTGCACACATACATAACAATTACATTAATCATCATGATTTAAGCATTATTATCTATTTATGGGCACGTTATCATCACCCAACACTATTCTAAAAATGTTGTCCTGCCATCCTAAGTCAACCAAAATATGATATAGGTCAATTGCATGTGGTTGACTATCCTAGGGGTTTTCTAACCCTTAAGGATGGATTTTGGAACCCAAAATAAGTTCTTTCCTATTGGGTTCACAAGATATTCCTTGGGGATCCATTTTCTAGCAATTACTTTCTTTTTATCTTGTCCCCTAGCTATTAGGCATTTATAGGCCTTTTCATTTTTCTTTTCTTTGTATCCTAGGCCCTTTTTGTTGAAACTAGCTCTTTGGCTCCCTAAGATCATGTTCAATGTGTTGGAGCCAATTGTGAATTTTTCTAGGGCTTTTGTTAAATAATCTACCTTTTCCCTTAAGGCCCTATTTTCATTTATACATGCATCACTAACATCTAATGGCACATAAAGATCATGTGAGCATGCATCATTTAAGCTAGAAGAAATATCATCATCATTTAAGCATGATTTTTCTAGTTTATTTTCTAAGTTCCTAATTTGTTCAAGCATGCATTTATTTTTCTTCTTTGCTCTAAACAAATCCCTAGTTAAACTAGAAACCATGGAAACTATTTTCTTGGGGGTTATATTTGTTACCATAGTCTCCATGTCCTCTTCTTCTTCTTCGGATGATGAGGATGTAGAAGCTCCCCCTTCATTTGAGCTCTCCCCACTTGAGCTTGATTCTTCATTTTCGGTGGAAGAGCAATCCAAGTCATCAAAGGCCATCAAGGCCAAATTGGTGACAAAGGAATTCTCCTCATCCAATGATGAGGAGGATGAGGATGGGTCATCCCAAGTCCTTGCCTTTAGAGCTTTGGTCTTCCCCTTTTCTTTTGTCTTCTTCTCCTCTTCCTTCTTTTTCTTGCTCCCCTTTTTCTTCTTCTTTTCTTCTTTCTTTTTCTTCTCTTCCTTGCTCTTGTTTAGGAGGGGACAATTATCCCTTATGTGCCCCTCTCCTTGGCAATTGTAGCATATGACCTTCCCCCTTGGTCTTCTATTCCTATCATTTGATTTATGAAAATGAAAACCTTTTAAAGCACGTCTTACCCTCCTTACCATATAGACTTCTTCGGTGCTATCCATGGAGGAGGAAGACGATGCTTCATCATCGGAGGAGGAGGGGATTTCCATCTTCTTCTTCCCCTTGTTTGCTATCAAAGCTACTCCCCTTTAAGGTTGGATTCTAGGCTCTTCTTGTATACCTTCAAGCCTAGATTCATGTAATTCCATAGTGGAGAAAAATTCATCTAGAATACTTACCTCTAGATTCTTTGACTTGTAAAATGAGTCCACCATTGAACTCCACTTGGATGATCAGGGGAAAGCATCTATGGCCTTCATTATCATATCGCGATTGGAGAGCCTTTCTCCTACACTTGTTAGTCCATTTAAAATTTCTTTGAATCTAAAATGCAAAGAAGTTACCTTTTCTCCCTTTTCTAATTTAATGTTGGATAGTTGGGAGCGGAGGAGATCTCTCCTTGCTAGCTTCGCCTCGGATGTGCCTTCATGAAGCTCAATTAGCTTCTCCCACATCTCCTTGACACTTAGGCATTCTCCTATTCGGTTGATTTCTTGTTGGGGGAGCACATTGAAGAGATGATGCTTGGCTTTTGAATTTGCAAGGTGCTCTTCCCTTTGCCTTTTGGTCCACCTAGATTTCTCTATTGGCTTCCCTTCTTCATCCCTAGGCAAAACGAAACCGGATTCCATTGTAATCATAATATCCAAATCCGTTTCGAAAAATACCTCCATTCGCTTCTTCCACCAAGCGAATTCTCCTTCAAACTTCGGAGGATGGATGTTGGAGCCGACCATTTTAAAAGTTTCTTGTTGTGGCGATTAGTCCTCGACAAACTTTCCTTGGCTCTGATACCACTTGTTGGAGATCGATTGGCTGGCTAGAGGGGGGTGAATAGCCCTCTTACGATGGATGTCAGAATTCTCTCGTTTGTTTGCTCGTCTACACAATCGTTAGCGCAAGCGGAAGCATAAACAATAAAGACAAAGCAATAAATGAAAATACAAATGCTAACAAAGAATGTAACGTGGTTCACGGCTACGTCGCTAATCCAAGATCCCGATTCATCCGAGGTGAATCACTCCTTCAAAGCCAATCACTATTGGTCTCTCCTTTGCACCAAGCTAGGTGGAGGTAACCTTTACAATCAAGATCACTCTTCTTACAATAAGAATGGAGTAAAAACAAGTAAGAAGAGTTTAGAGCTTGTGGGGCATTAGGAAGATCACTTAGAGCATAAGCATTAGCCTCTCAAAGGCTCACACCCTCTCTTTTTATAGAGAGGGCTGATTTCTTCCCGTTGGCCGCCACCAGTCAACTGCTGCCCTTGGCAGTCGACTGCCATCACTACAACAGCCTCCGAACACATCGGATCCCGACCGTTGTAGTCCAACGGAACTCTTGGCAGTCGACTGATGGACCTCACCAGTCGACTGCTGCCTCCGTAGTCGACTGCCCAGTCGGCTACGAGCGGTTCTGTGCCCGCGATATCCTCTGGCAGTCGACTGCCATTCCATGGCAGTCGACTACTGGGCATAAACCCATCAGTCGGATACTTGAACCACTCGGACTAGAGCGATGATACCATTACATGGCGCGATCGGTGCGTGAAACTCAAACTTAACATAAGTTTGAGCTTCCGGCGGTCGGATAAACCTTGACCCTTGCGGTCAAGTCTCTGACACTCAGCCATTCAGCCAAGTTCACCTAATGAGCTACTTACATTTCACTCATTCTCTCATCTCACTCGAAGTCCCTCGCCGAAGCTCTCTTCGTTCGCGGCCACGTCCCTCGGCAGCATCATGCACATGGCTCTGTAATGCTCCTTCGCGTATCTTGCCTCCGAAGTCTGCTTCCTTGGCTTCACTTCAAGTCATCTCGTCCGGCAGTCCCTCGGCAGCATCAAGCGCACGGCTCTGCAATGCTCCTTCTCCGACTCAGGCACGAGGTTGTGAGGGTGAACCCGCCAAGGCTCCATGTGCGAATTACTAAGTCCTGCAAGGCTCCAACGCACATATCAAGTCAACATAACAACCTAACTTAAACCCTTTGCCACACACATCAAAACCTTATCATGGCAAGAGATTGCCATAACAATTTAGTCATTCTCAGTCTATTCAGGATGGATTAAAATTGTTGGTGCAATCGGCCTAGGTCACGATTGACCAGACTCGAGTTTGACTCGAGTGATGTTTTAATGTTTGACAAAGTGGTTTGACAAAGTGAGTTGACATTGATGTTTGACATTGATGTCGGTTAATGTTTTGGAAAGATTGTTTATACAATCGACCCAGGTTATAATTGACCAGACTCGAGTTTGACTCGAGGGAGACTTTGATGGTTGACTAGAGTTGACCATGTGATTATGGGAAAGTCCAAGCACGGGTCTTGGAAAGGTAAAGTCCAAGTCATGGGTACTTGGCATGGAAAGTCCAAGTGGGACACTTGGCATTTGGGAAAGTCCAAGTCTTGAGTACTTGGCACAAGGGAAGTCCAAGTATGGGTCTTGGCATGGAAAGTCCAACATGTTGGGGGATCGATTGGCCAGCTAGAGGGAGTGAATAGCCCGCGTTCATTGGATGCCGTAATTCATTCGTTCTCGTGTGCTTGTCTACAATTGTCGTTAATATACGCAGCAGAATAACAATAGAAATAACAACAATACACAAGCACAATCAATACACAAGCATATACGTGGTTCGGAACCGAATGGTTCCTACTCCATGGGGTGAGCTCAACGAGCTCGTGTTATGCGCACGGCACTAACAACACTCCTTATCAACTACACGTCGGAGGTGGAGAAACCTCTCACAAGCTATTACAACAAGTAATATGAAATACAACAAGAAATACAAAGACAAAACAAAAGAGAACTTTTACACAATTGTTTTGATCGCTTTCTTGTTGCTTGCTTTTGCTTGCTCTTGAAGGTCTGGAATGCAACAGCAATTCCCCTCCAAAGTCACCTCAAAAGCCTTGGCAAAATCCTCCAACTCGAGCTCCTTTTATAACCTGCAACAAGCTATTTTCGCACCCATCAGTCGACTGATCGTGACCATCAGTCGACTGGTCCCGTAGCCGTTGTCTCACAACGGCCAGATCCACGTTGGTTAAGTTCCAACGGATTACACATCAGTCGACTGATGGCACCCATCAGTCTACTGATCATCCATCAGTCGAGTGCTGGCGAGCTCGACTCCATTCTGTGCCCGTGCACAGTGTCATCAGTCGACTGCCATCCCTCGGCAGTCGATTGATCGTCAATCGATCGGCCCTCCTCGGCGGATTGATCAACAGACTTGGTTGGTCGAACACCGGTCGAACCCATACGACCTAGAAGCGATCGGGCACCTATGCTATCGGCCCGATGTCGGCTAAAACCTCAAACATAACGATGTTTGAGCCTCCGACACTCAGTCTTAGCCACTTGGCCAAGTCCACCTTATCCCTTATGGAGTTCCCCACCGAAGCTCTCTTCCCTCGGCCTACGTCCCTCGGATGCGCCAAGCGCACTACTTCGCAACGCCATCCTTCGCGTCTCATACCCTAGAAGTATGCTTCCCTTTGGGCTCACTCCATTCGCTCCCCGTCCGGCGGTCCCTCGGATGCACCAAGCACACGACTTCGCAATGTCATCCTTCACCGACTCAAGGACCCGAGCCTAGTGAACTTGCTAAGTTCTCAAGACTTCCCAAATGCACCAAGCGCACGGCTTCGCAATGCTTTGGACTTTCCCATGCTAAGGCTTCCCCCTTGGACTTCCACACCAAGCTCTATGTTTGGATTTTCCATGCCAACCCCATGTTGGACTTTCCCATGACAATCCCATGTCATGAGTTTTGTCTATCATCAAAATACTATCAAGGTACTGCTCGAGTCAAACTCGAGTCAACCTGGGCCGATTGCACCAACAATCTCCCCCTTTTTGATGATTGACAAAACTACCATCTCAAGTCTACCAATTCTACCATATTGGCAATTCTCATATCCCAAATGAGAATTCCAAACCTAATTGGTAACTTGGTAACATCTCCCCCTTTTTGACATTACATCTAAAAGGTCCTCCCCAAGGGTATGAATGTCTCATATCCCAATGAGATCTTATATCTCTCCCTTGGAGGAACACATGCCTACAATCTTTCTAGTGATCCCATATCACTTAAAGAGAGGCAACCCAATTTTCCTCCCATGAGGAAATACACATTCATCTTCCCATGATGGATACCTCCCCCTAGAGGCTTGCTCCCCCTTGACCATTGCACCAACAATGTCCTTGGAGAGTCCCTAAGCCAATAGGAACATTAACCAAATCAAAATTAAGGCAAAGTTTAACAATGAACTCTCTTCCACCTTAAAGTTGATACTCACCCTCAACCCAACTCCTAATCCATATCCGATGGATTTCCACCCTCTCTAATGCTCTCCCAAGCATATCCTAGGGTTAGGAGTGGTTAGAGGACCAAAACATGGCTAAACATGGGCCTAACTATCAAGTTTACCCGAAATTAGCCTGTGCCAGTCGACTCCGTCAGATAACAGTCGACTGGACTTATCATCGATCGCCATCCCGAGCGATTGGTAATCCATAAGTAAATATATGTAATTTTAAAAATCTTGAAAATGCATACATATAATACTTATCCTAAACACTATGGGTGAAAAATATTGGAAAATTATTTTACCCACTAAATTAGGAGATTGATACAAAGTTCAAAAGTTTAGAAAAGCTTCAATAAAGAGCCCTCTTTGTATCATCCCATTCAATGGTGATAGCTATCAAAAGATAGGCTTCACCAAGGTTTTTCAAAATGTTTTCAAAATGTTTTTCAAACCTTTATTTTCTTTTTCCTAAACATCTCACCAATATCTAGATGTGTAAAACACATACAAGTCAAATTTTTGTGAGATGTGGGTTTTTATTCTTTAAATGGTCTCATGCATATTTCTAAGCAATATTATTTGATTCCCATCAAATCATGCCATAGTCCTTAATTTCATTTTAATTTATGCATGATGATGATTATGGCATATATATGATATAAGATAAAAACATATGCCAATATCATGATGTCATGGCATGTGAATGATAACTAAGCATTCATGACATCTAAACATAACTTTAAACATGATCATGACATTTTTATAGATAAAATGAAAATGATGTCATGACATGGCAAGGCAAATAAAGCATGGCAAGAAAAATATACTAAGGTATAAAATACCTAAGTGTTAAAATTAATTTGCCATTTCTAGGGATTAAATTCACTTTGCCTTAATGCCATTCATTTCCCTAGTGTGCCAAAAACCCAAAATGGCACACCAATACCTCTAAGACCTAATTGTGCCAATTTAAATCATTTTTAACTTCTCAAACCGGATTGGCACATCCTAATGTGTCAACTCACAATGGCTAGGTTAACCACCCATCCACTTAGGGTTGACACACCCTAACCCATTTAGCGTGAATCAATCACGCTCTTAGGAACCCAATATCTATTGGAGCTCCTTGGGTTAACAAGGTATTCCCTAGGGATAACTTCCCTAGATACCTTCCTAATGACCCTTTTAGGTTTTGAAACCATAGTCTTTTGGGTCTTACCTAGGTCAACTCTAGAGGTGACTCCTCCATTGACCTTCTTAGTGGCTTTCTTGGTTTTCCTTAAGTCCTTAGCCACTAAACACATACCATGGCTAGACTTAGGGATGACTTCCCTATTAGCCTTGGTTTGTCTAGACCTAGATGATGTTCCATAATCAAATGGAACATTATGATAAGTCTTCTTGGGCTTAGGTTTGTGACCCAAACCTTCCTTGCCCTTAGACCGTTCTTGCCTTCTAGGTTTTGACTTTTGGGCATTAGACCCTTTAACCGAATTTGATATTATTGCTAGGGTCTTCTCTAATTTTTCTAGCCTTGACCTCAAGGCTTGGTTCTCCACCTCTAATCTTCCCAATTTTGAATTTTCATTCTTTCTTTGGGAAGGACTCTTCTTCTTAGGCATGTGTCTACCCTTTTTAGGGTTAATGCCTAGATGGTTTTCAACTCTCCTAATTGACTCTTTAGGTAAAATAGGTCTAGAAATATGAGTCCTAGGTTTGTCCTTAGTTATATGAACATGCTTGGCACCTAAGCAATAAACCTTATTATTTTTCCTAGCATGCTTTTCATTGATAATAGCAAGAGAACTAAAATAATTTTTAGCATGCTTTTTGACTTTAGGAATTAAAGGTGCATTAACTAAATGTACCTTAGGGTTAGCTTTAGGAGCTCCCCCTACATGAGTTGCACCTTCTTGCCCTTTCTTCCTCCCCCTAGGGCATTGACTTCGGTAGTGTCCCTTTTGATTGCATTTGAAACACACAATGTGCTCTTTGCTCTTGATTTTGGGAACACCGGCATCGTTTGACTTTGGGTTGACTTTTGGTGTTGATGCCTTTTCCTTAGCCAATTTAGGGCATTCTCTCTTGTAGTGCCCTTTCTCCCTACACTCAAAACATATTATGTGATTTTTATTCAAAATTAAAATACTTGAGCTACCTAGGGAGGTGGTGGAGGCCTCTTCTTGATCTTCACTTCTCCCGGATGTGGATGCTTCTTGTTCTTGCTCCGGGATGGAAGATTGCCTTTCCTCCCCCTCAATGCTAGAGGTGGAGGTCTCCACTAAATCATCAACATCTTCAAATGTTGTGGGTGCTTCTTCCTCGGCATTCTCCTCTACATGTGTCGGTTGGGAGTTTTCTTGAAATTCCATTATCTTCTCCCATAATTCCTTTGCATCCCTATAGTCACCCAAACTAGACCAAATTTTGTTAGGTAACAAATCACTAAATAATTTTATTACCTCGACATTTGTCTTGAAATCTTTGATTTGGTCTTGGGTCCATTTTGACTTCTCAATTGGCTTGTTGTACTTGTCCCTAGGCATTTCAAAACCGTTTTCTATAATAATCATAAAATCAAAATCGGTTTCTAGGTATACCTCCATTTTTCTTCTCCACCATAGAAAGTCTTCTTCGAATTTTGGTGGTTGAAGGTTGTAGCCTGCCATCTTGTAGTGCTCTCGCGGCGGTTAGTCCTTGAAGAGCAACCTCGGCTCTGATACCACTTGTTGGGGGATCGATTGGCCGGCTAGAGGGGGGTGAATAGCCCGCGTTCGTTGGATGTCGTAATTCATTCGTTCTCGTGTGCTTGTCTACAATTGTTGTTAATATACGCAGCGGAATAACAATACAAATAACAACAATACACAAGCACAATCAATACACAAGCATATACGTGGTTCGGAACCGAATGGTTCCTACTCCACGGGGTGAGCTCAACGAGCTCGTGTTATGCGCACGACACTAACAACACTCCTTATCGACTACACGTCGGAGGTGGAGAAACCTCTCACAAGCTATTACAACAAGTAATATGAAATACAACAAGAAATACAAAGACAATACAAAAGAGAACTTTTACACAATTGTTTTGATCGCTTTCTTGTTGCTTGCTTTTGCTTGCTCTTGAAGGTCTGGAATGCAACAGCAATTCCCCTCCAAAGTCACCTCAAAAGCCTTGGCGAAATCCTCCAACTCGAGCTCCATTTATAACCTGCATCAAGCTGTTTTCGCGCCCATCAGTCGACTGATCGTGACCATCAGTTGACTGGTCCCGTAGCCGTTGTCTCACAACGGCCAGATCCACGTTGGTTAAGTTCCAACGGATCACACATCAGTCGACTGATGGCACCCATCAGTCGACTGATCATCCATCAGTCGAGTGCTGGCGAGCTCGACTCCATTCTGTGCCCGTGCACAGTGTCATCAGTCGACTGCCATCCCTCGGCAGTCGATCGTCATCTAATCGCCCTCCCTCGGCGGTCGGTGATCACCGAACTTGGTTCGAACACCGTCGAACCCATACGACCTAGAAGCGATCGGCACCTATGCACCGATTGATGTCGGCTAAAACCTCAAACATAACGATGTTTGAGCCTCCGACACCCAGTCTTAGCCACTTGGTCAAGTCCACCTTATCCCTTATGGAGTTCCCCACCGAAGCTCTCTTCCCTCGGCCTACGTCCCTCGGATGCGCCAAGCGCATGACTTCGCAACGCCATCCTTCGCGTCTCATACCCTAGAAGTATGCTTCCCTTTGGGCTCACTCCATTCGCTCCCCGTCCGGCGGTCCCTCGGATGCACCAAGCGCACGGCTTCGCAATGCCATCCTTCACCGACTCAAGGACCCGAGCCTAGTGAACTTGCCAAGTTCTCAAGACTTCCCAAATGCACCAAGCGCATGGCTTCGTAATGCATTTCTCACCAAGCACCAAGCGCACGGCTTCACAATGCTTTGGATTTCCCATGCCAAGCACCAAGCGCATGGCTTCGCAATGCTTTGGACTTTCCCATGCCAAGGCTTCCCCCTTGGACTTCCACACCAAGCTCCATGCTTGGATTTTCCATGCCAACCCCATGTTGGACTTTCCCATGACAATCCCATGTCATGAGTTTTGTCTATCATCAAAATACTATCAAGGTACTGCTCGAGTCAAACTCGAGTCAACCTGGGCCGATTGCACCAACACAACATGGGTTGGCAAGGGAAAGTCCAAGCTTGAGTCTTGGTATTTGAGAAGTCCAAGGGGTTTGATATTGGAGGCGTAAAGTCCAAGGGTGAAGTCTTGGCAGCATAAGTCAAATGGTTGATAGCATAAAGTCCAAGTGGAGTCTTAGCGGCGTAAGTCCAATGTGCCTTGGCGGTGTAGACACCGTTAGTATGACATAGCCGATGGAAGCACCTGAAGACTAGCGCGATGGATGAACAAGTCATGGATGACTTGGAGGGA
The DNA here is from genome assembly GCA_025175895.1 of Wurfbainia villosa. Classification (NCBI taxonomy): domain Eukaryota; kingdom Viridiplantae; phylum Streptophyta; class Magnoliopsida; order Zingiberales; family Zingiberaceae; genus Wurfbainia; species Wurfbainia villosa. The sequence continues at coordinate 25,272,965 of CM045992.1, read as the reverse complement.
TCCGAGAGGCGTAAGGCTGATGGAGGTGGCTAGAAGGCTTAGGTCTAGGCTAAGGGTGGTCTAGCAAGTATGGGGACACCATATTTGGGTTAAAACCTCATCTTTGAGGTTGGAAGTCGACTGACATTATGGCCGGTTCGACTGCCATGAGTCGACTTGAGTTCGACTGCCGTTTAAGAGCTGAAATTGCTCGCGCAATGATCGCTCATGAGCGATCGCTAAGGGACGGCAACGATCGCTGCCGATTGAGTTCGCGAGCACGAATGCTCAGAGCCGGGTAGGCGGTCGACTCGGTCGGTAGTCGATCGCCAATGGTGGATGACCGGTGAGAGTACCATTGGAACTTGTCCAACATGGATTGAGCCATTGTCTCATAGCTATAGTGTTGGCAGTCGACTGCCAGGCGGAAATCCAGCCCGATGGAGGATAAAAGCAGTTGTTTGTGGAAGCCTCAAGCAAGGGTTTTCTTGGGCAATTTGAAGGGGAATAGTTGGTGCTCTTCTAGTCATTCAAGGCTAGTCCAAGGCAACCAAAAGCAAGCAATCTAAAGGCATTTATAAAGTGATTTCTTTACTTGTATTGCATTATATTCCATTGTATTTTCTTGTATTTTCATTGTATTACTATTGTATACATTGTACGAGGTTTCTCCACCTCTGGATTGTTCCGAGAAGGAGTTATTACATAGTAGTGTGCTTGTGGCATCGCTAGGGCTCGTTTGAGCCCGATCCGTGGAGTAGGAACCGTGCGATTCTGAACCACGTTAAATATTTATGTATTGGTGTGTTCGTGTTTGTCTTACTTCGTTATTATTTTTATTATTATCATTCCGTTGCACATAACGAGTTTTGTAGAGATGAACGCGAAAGATCTCCATCATCTTACGATCTAGCCGTTGTCTCACGACAACAGTGGCATCAGTCGACTGATGGTCCCGAGCAGTCGACTGATCGACTTTTTCTAGCACAGGTCCTAACAAGTGGTATCAGAGCCCGGGGCTCTTCTATGGACTAACCGCCGAGAGCTAAAGAAGCTAGAGGGAAGATGGAAGTCCAAGAACAACTAGGATGGGATATCAACACGCTGGTCCCATATGCTTTCTATGGACGAGAAGGCTTCAATTCTTGGAAGAGAAGAATTGAAGATTTTTCGATGATGAAAGATTTTGAGGAATGGTCCATATTAATGGAAGGATTCGAATATCCAAAAGGACCAAAGGGTGGCTTCCTCAAGAAGAAGAAATGGAGTGAAGACCAACTCAAAAGATTTGAGAAAAACAAGAAGGTAATCAATTTCATTTTTGATTTAATTCCTAATGACTTCTTGTGTAGCCTAGGTGAGTGCATGGATTCCAAGGAGCTATGGAGCGATTTGGCCAAGCTTCATGAAAATTCATCATCAATCCAAGAAGAAGAAGAAGAAGAGGAGTGCTCACCCTCTCAAGCTCAAGTAAGTACATCATCATCTAAAGAGCTTGAGGATTCGGAGGTTGATAGGGAATCAACATCCGAATTGGAAAAGGTGGAAGAAGTATCCACTTCTAGGATTGAGGAGGAGAGACCATCCTCAACACCGGAGAAATACCAAGAAGAAGCTTCGACATCCGGTCAAGATGAAGAAGCCCGAAATCAAATTCCGGTCTCCATTAACCTAGGTAACTCAAACACTCTATTTTCAAATAAAATCCATATAATGTGTTTTGAGTGTAGGGAGTATGGGCACTACAAGAGCAAGTTTCCAAAGAAGGTTAAGAAGACTCCTCCGACACCTAAAAGTCAAGAAAAATCAAAGGAAGCTGGTCCCCCAACCATCAAAAACAAGGAGCACGTAGTATGCTTCAAGTGCCATCAAAAGGGACACTATATAAGCCAATGCCCTAGGGGGAGAAAAAAGACCCAAGAAGAAGCATCACAAGTAGGGGGAGCTAAGGCTAACCCTAAGGTATATTTTAGTAATGCATCTTCTAGTTTAAATGTCAAAAAGCATGCTAGAAATTTTAATTCTCTTGTAATTTATCATAAAGAGCATGCTAGGAATAGGGACTTTTGTTTAGGAGCTAAGAAAGTCAACCTTAGGAAGAAGGAGAAATTTGGGACTAATGTCCCTAGAAATATTTTACCTAAGGACAACCCTAGGTCAAACAATTCTAGACAAATCCTACCTAGGGAAACCATTAGAAAGGTACAAAAGTATCTAGGTCTCAACCCTAAATGGACTAGGCATATGCCTAGGAAAAATAATGCCCAAAGATTAGATCAAAATTCAAAAATTAGGCAATTAGAATTAGAAAATCAAGCCTTGAGATCAAGGCTTGAAAAACTTGAGAAGACCCTTAAAACTATGCAAAATCAATTTAAAGGGTAAAATGATCAAAAGTCTAGGTCCAAAAGTCAAAGTCAACACCTAGGACCTATGAGTCAAAAGTCAACCAAGGGCAAGCAAGATTTGGGTCACAAAGCTAAGCCTAAGGTGGCGTATAATAGTGTTCCATTTGATTATGGAACACAATCTAGGTCTAGGAAGACCAAGGTCAATAGGGAAATCATCCCTAAGATTGACCAAGGTAGATGCCTAGTGGCTAGGGTTTCAAGGAAACCTAGGGTGGCCACTAAGAAGGTTACTAGGGAGGCAATCCCTAAGGTTAACCATAGTAAGACCACAATGACCAAAGCTAACTAGCCTAGGAGGGTCTTTAGGAGGGTATCTAGGGAGGTTATCCCTAAGGAATACCTAATTAACCCTAGGAGCTCAAATAGGTTTTAGGTTCCTAAGAGCGTGATTGATTCACGCTAGATGGGTTAGGGTGTGCCAACCTTGATTGGATGGGTAGTTAACTCAACCATGATAAAGGTGGCATTTTAGGTCATTTTCAAGGTTATGGCTACCTTGGAAATACATTTGAGCTTTAATCCTAAAAGATTTTAGGATGTGCCAATATTATTTGAGAAGTTTGATAAATTGATCAAATTGGCACATGTTAGGTTTAGAGGTCATAGTGTGTCATTTTGGGTTTTTGGTACATTAGGGAGAAAAGTAATATTATGGCAAAATATACTTAATTATATCAAATGACAATTAATATTAAAATTTAGGTATTATTATACCTATACTTTTTATTTGTCATGCCTTGATTTGTTGACATGACATCATGTTTATTTTCATCATTTATATGTCATGATCATGCTTTTAGGATTAGGTTTAATGTCATGTGTTTTTAGATTTCATTTTATGCCATGACATCATGATTATGAGCATATGCTTATTTATATCATCATTAATGCCATAATCATTCATGCATTTGATTAAAATTGAGTTAAGGACTTTGGCATGACTTGGAGTCCCATTTATAAGGGAATCAAGTAGAGTCACCTTAGAAAAATGGATGAAACCCTAGATTAGGATGAACAAAACCCACATCTCACATCACATTGACATGTATGTGTATTTATACACTCTAGATACATGTGAGATGTTAGGATATGAGTTAAGTTCAAGGTGCATAGTTTTTGCATCTAGATGAACTAAAAACTCATCTAATTTCAATTGCGGATCATTGGGAAAGCTTGTGTACAAGTCATGTACATAGAACCCAAGGAATATGATCCAAAATAAGGTTTCAAAAACATTTTAAAATCAATTTAGAAAACCTTGGTGAAACCTATCTTTTGATAGCAATCACCATTGATGAGATTGATATAAAGTGAGCTAAAACTTTATAGTTTTTATTCACTTTTGAATTTTGTATCAATTTTGATATTTTATGGGTAAAATAATTTTCAAATATTTATCACCCATTGTATTGACTATAAGTAATATACGTATCAAATTTCGTGATTTTTTGATATACGTAGAATTACTTATGTTTTTATGAAATTCAACTCTAATAATTGAAATTCGAAAATTTCAGTTATCAGTCGACTGCCTTGGGTGGCAGTCGACTGGTAACTAACGGAGTCGACTGCCAATGATGATTTCGGGAAAACTAGGTTCGTTTAGCCCGTGTTCAGCTGCGGTTAAGGTCCCTAACCACTCCTAACCCTAGGATATGCTTTGGGAAGCATTATAAAGGGTGAAAATTCATTGGATATGAATTTGGAGAGGTGTTAGGTCAAAGTATCAAATTTAAGGGTGAAAGAGTTCATGTTTGAACTTTGAGCCTTAATTTTGATGTTTTAGAGTTCCTATTGGCTTAGGGATTTCCCAAGGACATTGTTGGGGCAATGGTCAAGGGGGAGCATGTTGGGATGTATACTGAAAGCCTAGCTCTTTTGTATGAACATCTTTATTTTGAAATAAGAATCACATGATCATTGTTTGCACTTTATATTTATTATATGTGTGCATATTGTCTAATACTTTACATTGTAGATAACATGGTGCTTGGGTGTGGCACAGAAGATCATGTTATCAGTTCCTTGTAGAGTATAAGTAGAGGCTCACAACCAAGATGGTTTTGGACAAACCATTGGGATGGTTGTAGTGTAGCTTGGTATTGTTTTGTCTTGAACATAGAGTTACACTAGTACACTTAGGTGTATTGAGCAGGACCGACATAGAGTTGATTCAATTTATTGCTGACTACATAATTGAATCGGACCTCGGATATTATGTTGTACATGCTCTTAATCCCGATATAATAATGGGCACATGTACTTAGTATTTATTTCTTTGATTTACTAAAGGGTGAGATTTCTATGGATTAAATCAATATGCCCGGTAAGTTGGGAAATGATATTATTTACATGGTGTGTCGTTGATTATAGGAGGAAACCGTGTCCTATATATTAGGTTGATGATGTCCCCTTGAGGAGCTCATAAGGTTCATCATGTAAACCCTGCAAGTTGACTTAGTCAACATGATGATAAGGTTGAGTGGTACTACTCGAGGAGTTAGATGTTAATTAATTGATGGTCAGTAAATCAATTAATTGACGAACATTCGATATCTTAAACACAGGGAGATGGATGTACAAATAATATATGGAGCCCATATTAATTTATGGGGGTTGGTGAGGTAGTTCAATGATGATCCTCTAGTGGAATGGAACATCATTGATGGATCAAGTTTGTGTGGTTCTGATCCATCGGGTGGCCAAGATCCAACTCCTCCTCATGGTCCCTATTGTAGCCTATTAACACCTCATGAAGTCTAGATCCAATGATGGAAAACAAAACTCTAGAACCGACGGTGGAGATTAAATCTCTAGAACCGATGGTGGAGATTAAATCTCTAAAACCGACGGTTGAGATCAAATCTCTAGATCCGACGGTTGAGATTCAATCTCTAGATCTGACGGTTGGGATTAAATCCCTAGAACCGACGGTGGAGATTAAATCTCTAGAACCGACGGTGGAGATTAAATCTCTAGAACCGACGGTTGAGATTAAAACCCTAGATCCAATGGAGGAGATTAAACCAAGGCCTAAACTTAACTCTATATATATGGGCTTAGGCTTGGGCGGCAAAAAAGATGGAAAAACCTAATTGAGACAAGGTGGCTTGGGCGGCAAGAAATAGGAGGAGGCTAGGGTTAGGGTTTGGTTCACAATGTTGGGCGGCAACCCTTCTTCCTCCTTCCTCCTTGGTTTGGCCGGCGCCCAAGCTTCTCCCTTCCTTCTATGGCTTAGGTTGGATGGCATTAGGATAGCTTCCCTTGGGCGGCAATCAAATTCTAGTTGGGATAGGATTGGGGTTGGGCGGCTAGGGTTAGGGTTTTGGGATTAGGGTGGGCGGCAACAAGAAGATGAAGATCCTTTTCTTCTTCCTTCTAAGTGTTGGCCGGCCACTATCCTTGTTCCCTCTACCTTGGCCGGAGCTCAACCTATTCTCCTTCCCTTCATCCATGGCCGGAAATTAGGAGAGCTTTGTCTAGGGTTTGGGCGTTAACAAGGAGGAGGATTGTTTTCCTTTCATTTCTCCAAGTGTTGGCCGGCGCCCATGCCCTTGTTGTTTCTCTTTTGGTTGGTTTCCATACTCCATTTTATCTTCCTTGGCCGGCGGCAACATCGAGTTTATTGACTTGGTGGCCGGTTCTAGAAAGGAAGATGAGTTTTGTTTTAGGATCTTCCTTTGTTCCTAGTGAACAAGAAAAGGAAGATTGGTGATCTAGGAGGCTTCAACTTTTGGTAGATCGTCGCCCACACGACGTCCAAAAGGAGGGAGGACATACAATAGAAGATCAAGAGGTATAACAAGAGTTATAATCTTGTTTATTTTGATTAATGTTTTTTTGTATTATGTTTATAATTGCTTTTCAATTATATGCATATTTTGTGTGGATTCTTACTTTATGTATGTGTTGATTATACTAGTTTACATTTGTATGTATTTGTATAATTATGGACCCCGATAAGAAACACAAAAACCGGTGATCCGTCCGTCGTCTCTTCCGCGGATAACCGACTAGAAGAGTTGATCGCTTGAACAACAAGTTTGTTCAAGCGATCGCTCAAGTTGTTAGCACGACGACGAATTGGTTGTGCTTAGGAAACTCATCCCATCCGGATTAGTTTTCATTAGTGAAAATTTTAATCCGGGGACATGGGAGCCAATGAGCCTCCGAGAAGCATGAGTTACCAACAAATGGTATCAGAGCCACGGTTTCCGGTTTTGTGTGTTTTGGATTCGGTTACTTTCATGCACATATCATATATTGAGTATGCCGGATAATAGTAAGATGTGCGTAGGCTAACTCTTTGGTTGCAGGCATAAGATCCGACTATTATGGCTATATGTGTGTATGTGATTATTTGTGTGTGATTGTATATTATTTGAATCCTTGGGGTTGACGAGGCTAGATTAGTATTTAATTTTTGTAATTAAATACAACATTGTTTAGCCGATCATTTTAGTTTACTTTCGATCTAGATAGTTTGTACACTCCTTTGTGGAGTATAGGATTGATGGATGTAAATTAAAATGATATATCTTGGCTCGGATCTCTTTGGTGACTTGCGCATGGGAAAAGGTGGAGCGGATGAGGTGGCGACACGACGGGACACATATTGGAGAACAAAGCCATAATAGTTGAAAAAATTTTGTTTTTTCCATATTTATTGCTGATTTGTTTTATATGCATGTTGTGTGTGCTTGAAAATTCCTCATTTTCAATTTACTAAGTGTGAGAGGGATATTTTAATTAATTCCCGCGGCCTCCATTACAATTTGACATGTGATGCAACAAACTTGCGTGTCGGCTCTGAGTGCCTTCCTCCCTGCAGATGGGTTTGTTTGAGGATCACTAGGTCAAATAATGGTTATAGGAAATTATCTAGGAGTGTGTGTACTTCGACAGCGGTAAGGCACATAATCCGAAATAATTCCCTTAGTATCATGTAATGGTGTACACTTAGATGCAAATAAAGGTATCCTCCCCATCGGAGTCACTGCTTTTATTTATAGGGCCAAAGAGGAACCAACTATTAATTTTATTTATCAAAAAGTAAGGTTGACAAGATAATAAAATTAATGGGTAAAATCTCCTCTTACAAATGTAGAATTTGTATACGTCCACACAGCGTGGCATGTGATATTCTCGGTGTTTTGAGGTGTTGGTTGATTTCGGAATTTTATTGTTTTGAGGAATCAATAATATTTGAAATCTAAAGTAATGATCTATGTGATTCTTAGGATTCTTAAAATGACTTTCATTCCACTTGCTATGATACTAAAGGAAATAAACTTACTGTACCCAAATAATGTTGATTGGAAAAGAATCTAGATGTTGTCTTATCTGCTAAGAAGTACAAGTATACACTCTTCAAAGAGTGTCCTCAAGCCATGGTTGCTCAAAAAGGTTTCTACTTCTAAGCCGAAAGGCTAGAAGAAGGAGAAACAGGGTGGAGCAAATGTGGTGGGAGGATCTCAGGGAGGAGTGAAGAAGCCGAAAGGCAAGTACTTCACTTAGTAACAGGATGGACATTGGAAGAAAGAGTGTCCCAATCCAAAGAAGAACAAATGTATATCCTTTTGTCCAGTCGTTGAAACATGGTTAGAGGCATTATCTACCGGCACCTGGTGTGTAGATACGAGAGCCACTAATTATGTCTGCAACACTTTGCAGGGGTTCCAGGAAATCCGACGACTAGCTAAAGGGGAGATTACCATTTACTTGGGCAATGCCATAAAGATGGCGGCTATTGTAGTGGGAGAAGTTTTATTTATCACTTAAGAAAAATAAAATTTTGGTTCTGGAAAATTCCCTTTATGTACCTTTATTTAGAAAGAATTTAATTTCGATTTCTAAATTATTTATGGATGGATATTCTATTTCTTTTAATGACAGAGTTGTTATAAAAAGGAATAAGGAAAATATCTGTTCAGGTACATTGATAGGAAATTTGTAAACACTTGATCCAAAAACCTCCCACGATGCAAATTGAAGTTTATAACTCATCTTCTAATTCTAATAAGAGAAAAGAACCTTCGAAGATGAACCAAACATATCTTTGGCGTCTAAGGCTTGGTCATATTAACCTGAGTAGAATTCAAAGGTTGATAGCTGATGGACCTTTGGGTTCATTAGTGGTGGAGGATCTCCCAACCTGCGAATCTTGCTTGGAAGGTAAAATGACCGAGAGGCCTTTTTAGGCCAAGGGGTATAGAGCCAAAGATGTGTTAGGAATAGTTCATTTTGATTTGTGTGGTCCTATGACTATCTAGGCAAGAGGTAGTCTCGAATATTTCGTCTCTTTCATAGATGATTATTCAATATATGGATGACACCACGATCTGATCGTGATGGTAAGTACCTCTTGGGAGAGTTTAGGAACTACTTATCAGAGGTTTGTTGGTGCAATCGGCCCAGGTTGATTCGAGTTTGACTCGAGCAGTACCTTGATAGTATTTTGATGATAGACAAAACTCATGACATGGGATTGTCATGGGAAAGTCCAACATGGGGTTGGCATGGAAAATCCAAGCATAGAGCTTGGTGTGGAAGTCCAAGGGGGAAGCCTTGGCATGGGAAAGTCCAAAGCATTGCGAAGCCGTGCGCTTGGTGCTTGGCATGGGAAATCCAAAGCATTGTGAAGTCGTGCGCTTGGTGCTTGGTGAGAAATGCATTGCGAAGCCGTGCGCTTTGTGCATTTGGGAAGTCTTGAGAACTTGGCAAGTTCACTAGGCTCGGGTCCTTGAGTCGGTGAAGGATGGCATTCCGAAGCCGTGCACTTGGTGCATCCGAGGGACCGCCAGACGGGGAGCGAATGGAGTGAGCCCAAAGGGAAGCATACTTCTAGGGTATGAGACGTGAAGGATGGCGTTGCGAAGTCGTGCGCTTGGCGCATCCGAGGGACGTAGGCCGAGGGAAGAGAGCTTCGGTGGGGAACTCCATGAGGGATAAGGTGGACTTGGCCAAGTGGCTAAGACTGAGTGTCGGAGGCTCAAACATCGTTATGTTTGAGGTTTTAGCCGACATCAGTCGACTGGCATAGGTGCCAGTCGACTGCTCTAGGTCGTATGGGTTCGACCGGTTCAATCAACAAGTTCGGCCGACCCGACCGCCGAGGAGGGCAATGATCGTTAGATCGGCCGATCGCCGAGGGATGGCAATGATCACGACATTGTGCACGGGCACAGAATGGAGTCGAGCTCGCCAGCACTCGACTGATGGATGATCAGTCGACTGATGGGTGCCATCAGTCGACTGATGTGTGATCCGTTGGAACTTAACCAATGTGGATCTGGCCGTTGTGAGACAACGGCTACGGGACCAGTCGACTGATGGTCACGATCAGTCGACTGATGGGCGCGAAAACAGCTTGATGCAGGTTATAAATGGAGCTCGAGTTGGAGGATTTCGCCAAGGTTTTTGTGGAGCTATTGGAGGGGAATTACTGCTGCATTCCAGTCCTTCAAGAGCCAATCAAAGCAAGCAACAAGCAAAGTGATCAAAGCAATCGGTGAAAGTTTTCTTGTGTATTGTATTTGTGTATTTGCTTGTATTTCTATATTACTGTTGTAATTGCTTGTGAGAGGTTTCTCCACCTCCAACGTGTAGTCGAGAAGGATTTTAGTTATTACCGTGTGCATAACTAGAGCTCGAGGAGCTCGCCAATGGAGTAGGAACCATTCGGTTCCGAACCACATATATCGTGTGTGTTTGCGTGTGCTTGTGTGTATTTGTGTATCTTGTTAGTATTATCATTGTTATTCCGCTGCGCTAATAAGAATTGTAGACGAGCACGCATCGTACGACGAATGAATTACGACATCCAACGAAAGAGGGTTATTCACCCCCCTCTAGTCGGCCAATCGATCTCCCAACAAGTGGTATCAGAGCCGAGGTCGCTCTTCAAGGACTAACCGCCGCGAGAGCACTACAAATGGCCGGCTTCATCCATCCACCTAAATTCGATGGAGATTTTGCTTGGTGGAGGAAACGGATGGAGGTATATCTTGAAACCGATTTTGACTCTATGTTAATTATAGAAAACGGCTTTAAAATGCCTAGGGACAAAGAAAATAAGCCCATTGAAAAATCAAGGTGGACCCAAGATCAAATAAGGGACTTCAAGACAAATCTCGAGGTAATTAAATTACTTAGTGATTTATTACCTAATCATATTTGGTCTAGATTGGGTGACTATAGGGATGCAAAGGAATTATGGGAGAAGATAATGAAATTTCAAGTAAACTCCCAATCAGCACATGTTGAGGAGAATGCCGAGGAAGAAGCACCCACAACATTTGAAGATGTTGATGATTTAGTGGAGACCTCCACCTCTAGCATTGAGGGGGAGGAAAGGCAATCTTCCATCCCGGAGCAAGAACAAGAAGCATCCACATCCGGGAGAAGTGAAGATCAAGAAGAGGCCTCCACCACCTCCCTAGGTAGCTCAAGTATTTTAATTTTGAATAAAAATCACATAATATGTTTTGAGTGTAGGGAGAAAGGGCACTACAAGAGTAAATGCCCTAAATTGGCTAAGAAGAAGGCATCAACACCAAAAGTCAACCCAAAGTCAAACGATGCCGGTGTTCCCAAAATAAAGAGCAAAGAGCACATTGTGTGCTTCAAATGCAATCAAAAGGGACACTACCGAAGTCAATGCCCTAGGGGGAGGAAGAAAGGGCAAGAAGGTACAACTCATGTAGGGGGAGCTTCCCAAGCTAACCCTAAGGTATATTTAAATAATGCACCTTTAATTCCTAGAGTTAAAAAGCATGCTAAGAATTATTTTAGCTCTCTTGCTATTATCAATGAAAAGCATGCTAGGAAAAATAATAAGGTTTATTGCTTAGGTGCCAAGCATGTTCATATAACTAAGGACAAACCTAAGACTCATAATTCTAGACCTATTTTACCTAAAGAGTCCATTAGGAGAGTTGAAAACCATCTAGGCATTAACCCTAAAAAGGGTAGACACATGCCTAAGAAGAAGAGTCCTTCCCAAAGAAAGAATGAAAATTCAAAATTGGGAAGATTAGAGGTGGAGAACCAAGCCTTGAGGTCAAGGCTAGAAAAATTAGAGAAGACCCTAGCAATAATATCAAATTCGGTTAAAGGGTCTAATGCCCAAAAGTCAAAACCTAGAAGGCAAGAACGGTCTAAGGGCAAGGAAGGTTTGGGTCACAAACCTAAGCCCAAGAAGACTTATCATAATGTTCCATTTGATTATGGAACATCATCTAGGTCTAGACAAACCAAGGCTAATAGGGAAGTCATCCCTAAGTCTAGCCATGGTATGTGTTTAGTGGCTAAGGACTTAAGGAAAACCAAGAAAGCCACTAAGAAGGTCAATGGAGGAGTCACCTCTAGAGTTGACCTAGGTAAGACCCAAAAGACTATGGTTTCAAAACCTAAAAGGGTCATTAGGAAGGTATCTAGGGAAGTTATCCCTAGGGAATACCTTGTTAACCCAAGGATCTCCAATAGATATTGGGTTCCTAAGAGCGTGATTGATTCACGCTAAATGGGTTAGGGTGTGTCAACCCTAAGTGGATGGGTGGTTAACCTAGCCATTGTGAGTTGACACATTAGGATGTGCCAATACGGTTTGAGAAGTTAAAAATGATTTAAATTGGCACAATTAGGTCCTAGAGGTATTGGTGTGTCATTTTGGGTTTTTGGCACACTAGGGAAATTAATGGCATTAAGGCAAAGTGAATTTAATCCCTAGAAATGGCAAATTGTTTTTAACACTTAGGTATTTTATACCTTAGTATATTTTTCTTGCCATGCTTTATTTGCCTTGCCATGTCATGACATCATTTTCATTTTTATCTATAAAAATGTCATGATCATGTTTAAAGTTATGTTTAGATGTCATGAATGCTTAGTTCTCATTCACATGTCATGACATCATGATATTGGCATATGTTTTTATCTAAATCATATTTATGCCATAATCATATCATGCATAGTTTAAAATGGAGTTAAGGACTATGGCACAATTTGAAGGGAATCAAATTAATATTGCCTAGAAATATGCATGAGAACATAAACAAAACAAAACCCACATCTCACAAAAATTTGACTTGTATGTGTTTTACACATCTAGATGTTGGTGAGATGTTTAAGAAAAAGAAAATAAAGGTTTGAAAAACATTTTTAAAACATTTTGAAAAACCTTGGTGAAACCTATCTTTTGATAGCTATCACCATTGAATGAGATGATACAAAGAGGGCTCTTTATTGAAGCTTTTCTTAAATTTTGAACTTTGTATCAATCTCCTAGTTTAATGGGTAAAATAATTTTCTAATATTTTTCACCCATAGTGTTTAGGATAAGTATTATACGTATGCATTTTTAAGAATTTTAAAATTATGTATATTTACTTATGGATTTCGAAAATCGGCTACTGAGATGGCGATCGGATGGTAAATCGATCGATGAGTATCGAGTCGGTAGCACAGTGATTTCGGGTAAACTTAATAGTTAGGCCCATGTTTAGCCACATTTTGGTCCCCTAACCACTCCTAACCCTAGGATATGCTTGGGAGAGCATTAGAGAGGGTGTAAATCCATTGGACATGGATTAGGAGTTGGGTTGAGGGTGAGTATCAATTTTAAGGTGGATAAGAGTTCATTGTTGAACTTTACCTTAATTTTGATTTGGTTAATGTTCCTATTGGCTTAGGGACTCTCCAAGGACATTGTTGGAGCAATGGTCAAGGGGGAGCAAGCCTCTAGGGGGAGGTATCCATCTTGGGAAGATGGATGTGTTTTTCCTCATGGGAGGAAAATTGGGTTGCCTCTCTTTAAGTGATATGGGATCACTAGAAAGATTGTAGGCATGTGTTCCTCCAAGGGAGAGATATAAGATCTCATTGGGATATGAGACATTCATACCCTTGGGGAGGACCTTTTTAATGTAATGTCAAAAAGGGGGAGATGTTACCAAGTTACCAATTAGGTTTGGAATTCTCATCTGGGATATGAGAATTGCCAATATGGGAGAATTGGTAGACTTGAGATGGTAGTTTTGTCAATCATCAAAAAGGGGGAGATTGTTGGTGCAATCGGCCCAGGTTGATTCGAGTTTGACTCGAGTAGTACCTTGATAGTATTTTGATGATAGACAAAACTCATGACATGGGATTGTCATGGGAAAGTCCAACATGGGGTTGCCATGGAAAATCCAAGCATGGAGCTTGGTGTGGAAGTCCAAGGGGGAAGCCTTGGCATGGGAAAGTCCAAAGCATTGCGAAGTCGTGCGCTTGGTTCTTGGCATGGGAAATCCAAAGCATTGCGAAGCCGTACGCTTGGTGCATTTGGGAAGTCTTGAGAACTTGGCAAGTTCACTAGGCTCAGGTCCTTGAGTCGGTGAAGGATGACATTGCGAAGCCGTGCACTTGGTGCATCCGAGGGACCGCCGGACGGGGAGCGAATGGAGTGAGCCCAAAGCTACTAGGTATGAGACGCGAAGGATGGCGTTGCGGCCGTGCACTTAGCGATCCGGTGGGACGAGGCCGAGGGAAGAGAGCTTCGGTGGGGAACTCCATGAGGGATAAGGTGGACTTGGCCAAGTGGCTAAGACTGAGTGTCGGAGGCTCAAACATCGTGATGTTTGAGGTTTTAATCGGTAGCATAGGTGCGATCGCGCTCTAGTCGTATGGTTCGACCGGTGTTATTGAACAAGTCTGGTGATCATCGCGAGGGAGGCGATCATTGTTAGGGAGAATCGATCGGCGCCGGATGGATCGGCCGATGACCTGTCTGCGCACGAGAATGGAGTCGAGCTTCGCCAAAGACTCGATCGATGGATGATCAGTCGACTGATGGGTGCCATCAGTCGACTGATGTGTGATCCGTTGGAACTTAACCAACGTGGATCTGGCCGTTGTGAGACAATGGCTACGGGACCAGTCGACTTATGGTCACGATCAGTCGACTGATGGGCGCGAAAACAGCTTTATGTAGGTTATAAATGGAGCTCGAGTTGGAGGATTTCGCCAAGATTTTTGTGGAGCTATTGGAGGGGAATTGCTGCTGCATTCCAGTCCTTCAAGAGCCAATCAAAGCAAGCAACAAGCAAAGTGATCAAAGCAATCGGTGAAAGTTTTCTTGTGTATTGTATTTGTGTATTTGCTTGTATTTCTATATTACTGTTGTAATTGCTTGTGAGAGGTTTCTCCACCTCCGACGTGTAGTCGAGAAGGATTTTAGTTAGTGTCGTGTGCATAACTAGAGCTCGAGGAGCTTGCCCGTGGAGTAGGAACCATTCGGTTCCGAACCACGTATATCGTATGTGTTTACGTGTGCTTGTGTGTATTTGTGTATCTTGTTAGTATTATCATTGTTATTCCGCTGCGCTAACAAGAATTGTAGACGAGCACGCATCGTACGACGAACGAATTACGACATCCAACGAAAGAGGGCTATTCACCCCCCTCTAGTAGGCCAATCGATCTCCCAACAAGGTTGGGATTCAATCCCAATTGTCTGCACCTGGCACACCTCAGCAGAACGGTGTAGCAGAGCGAAGGAATAGGACTCTTATGGAGATGGTTAGATTGATGATGAGTTATTCTGACTTGCCAAATTCGTTCTGGGGATATGCTCTAGATACGGCGGTGTACATTCTGAACTTAGTTCCATCTAAATTAGTGCCTTCTACTCCCACAGAGTTGTGGACCGGGCGAAAGCCTAGTCTAAGACATATTCGGATATGGGGAGTCCAGCACATGTGCTGAAGGCAGATACTGGTAAGTGGGAACCTCGTACAGAAGTGCGCTTGTTTGTTGGCTATCCTAGGGGAACGAAGGTGGTTTGTTTTATCGTCCTAGAGATCAGAGGGTGATCATTAGTACGAATGCCAGATTTCTAGAGGAGGACTATGTGATGAACCACAAGCCCACGAGTAGGTTTGTTCTTGAGGAGTTGATAGGGGAAGTCCCGACTTCAGTACCACCGGTACAAGAGGATATACCACATGTCACTGCACCGCATGTCACAGAGGATTCACAGGTGACACCTCGTCGTAGTGGGAGGGTTGTGAGACAGCCTGATAGATTCATGTTCTTGGGAAAATCTTCCGATTTGGTCCCTGGCGAACATGAACCTGATCCCTGGACATATGACGAGGCAATCCAAGATATAGATGCAGCATCTTTGCAAAGTGCAATGAATATTGAGATTGAATATATGGATTCAAATCAGGTCTGGGAGCTCTTATGCATAGCAGCTCATATGGATTATGAGATGTGGCTGATGGATGTCAAGATAGCTTTCCTTAATGGAAGTCTTGAGGAGAACATCTATATGAAGCAACCAGAGGGATTCATTGCTAAAGGCAAAGAGCATCTTGTGTGAAAGCTTAATCGGTCCATTTATGGATTGAAGCAAGCTTCAAGACCTTGGAACATTCGCTTTGATGAGGTAATCCAGTCTTATGGATTTATTCAAAGTCCGGATGAGTCTTGTGTATACAAGAGATGTGACGGAAATGTAGTGGTATTTCTTGTACTATACGTAGATAATATTTTGGTAGTTGGCAACAATATCAGAGTGTTATCAGACGTAAGGGTATGGTTATCCAAACAGTTTTGAAGGACTTGGGAGAAGTGGGACACATCCTTGGGATCAAGGTTAGTGTGCTAATCCCAAGCTTCATACATAGACAAGATTATGGATCGTTTTAGCATGCAAAACTCCAAGAAAGGTTTTCTACCTTTCAGGCATGGAGTTCCTTTATCTAAGGAGATGTGTCCTAGATCATCTGAGGTGATAGAGGAGATGAAGGCGGTTCTTTATGCTTTGGCAGTAGGAAGCCTCATGTATGCGATGCTCTGTACGAGACCAGATATCTGCTTTGTCGTAGGCATGGTCAGCAGATATCAGAGTAATCCAGGACAGGGACATTGGACTGCGGTAAAGCATATATTGTAGTGCCTGAGAAGGACTAGGGATTATATGCTAGTTTACCGGGCAGACCAATTACTCCCTGTGGGTTACATAGATTCCGATTTCCAATCTGATAGGGATAACAGTAAGTCTACCTCAGGTTTTGTATTTACTTAGGGAGGTGGAGCCATTGTATGGAGAAGTGTCCAGCAGAAATGCGTGGCAGACTCCACCATGGAAGCTGAGTGTATGGCAGCCTCTTAGGCCGCCAAAGAAGCTGGGTGGCTCAGGAACTTCCTGATGGACTTGGATGTGATTCCTGGTTTGCCCAAAAATATCACAATTTATTGTGATAATAATGGTGCAGTTGCAAACTTGAAGGAACCACAAGCCCATAAGGTAAGTAAATGCATAGAGTGCAAGTACCACCTGATACGAGAAATCATTAAGGAGGTAGAAGTTGATGTCGCCAAGATTGCATCAGAGGATGACCTGGTAGACCCTTTCACTAAGGCCTTTCTAGCGAGAGCTATGATAGGCATGTGGAGGGAAGGGGAATCAGATGTATGGCAGTGTGATGACAGCATAGTCTTTTAGTATAAGTGGGAGATTGTTGGGATGTATACTGAAAGCCTAGCTCTTTTGTATGAACATCTTTATTTTGAAATAAGAATCACATGATCATTGTTTGCACTTTATATTTATTATATGTGTGCATATTGTCTAATACTTTACATTGTAAATAACATGATACTTGGGTGTGGCACAGAAGATCATGTTATTAGTTCCTTGTAGAGTATAAGTAGAGGCTCACAACCAAGATGGTTTTGGACAAACCATTGGGATGGTTGTAGTGTAGCTTGGTATTATTTTGTCTTGAACATAGAGTTACACTAGTACACTTAGGTGTATTGAGCAGGACCGACATAGAGGTGATTCAATTTATTGCTGACTACATAATTGAATCGGACCTCAGATATTATGTTGTACATGCTCTTAATCCCGATATAATAACGGGCACATGTACTTAGTATTTATTTCTTTGATTTACCAAAGGGTGAGATTTCTATGAATTAAATCAATATGCCCGGTAAGTTGGGAAATGATATTATTTACATGGTGTGTCATTGATTACAGGAGGAAACCGTGTCCTATATATTAGGTTGATGATGTCTCCTTGAGGAGCTCATAAGGTTCATCATGTAAACCCTGCAGGTTGACTTAGTCAACATGATGATAAGGTTGAGTGGTACTACTCGAGGAGTTAGATGTTAATTAATTGATGGTCAATAAATCAATTAATTGACGGACATTCGATATCTTAAACACGGGGAGATGGATGTACAAATAATATATGGAGCCCATATTAATTTATGGGGGTTGGTGAGGTAGTTCAATGATGATCCTCTAGTGGAATGGAACATCATTGATGGATCAAGTTTGTGTGGTTCCGATCCATCGGGTGGCCAAGATCCAACTCCTCCTCATGGTCCCTATTGTAGCCTATTAACACCTCATGAAGTCTAGATCCAATGATGGAAAACAAAACTCTAGAACCGACGGTGGAGATTAAATCTCTAGAACCGACGGTGGAGATTAAATCTCTAGAACCGACGGTTGAGATCAAATCTCTAGATCCGACGGTTGGGATTAAATCTCTAGATCTGACGGTTGGGATTAAATCCCTAAAACCGACGGTGGAGATTAAATCTCTAGAACCGACGATGGAGATTAAATCTCTAGAACCGACGGTTGAGATTAAAACCCTAGATCCAATGGAGGAGATTAAACCAAGGACTAAACTTAACTCTATATATATGGGCTTAGGCTTGGGCGGCAAGAAATAGGAGGAGGCTAGGGTTAGGGTTTGGTTCACAATGTTGGGCGGCAACCCTTCTTCCTCCTTCCTCCTTGGTTTGGCTGGCGCCCAAGCTTCTCCCTTCCTTCTATGGCTTAGGTTGGATGGCATTAGGATAGCTTCCCTTGGGTGGAAATCAAATTCTAGTTGGGATAGGATTGGGGTTGGGCGGATAGGGTTAGGGTTTTGGGATTAGGGTGGGCGGCAACAAGAAGATGAAGATCCTTTTCTTCTTCCTTCTAAGTGTTGGCCGGCCACTATCCTTGTTCCCTCTACCTTGGCCAGAGCTCAACCTATTCTCCTTCCCTTCATCCATGGTCGGAAATTAGGAGAGCTTTGTCTAGGGTTTGGGCGGCAACAAGGAGGAGGATTGTTTTCCTTTCCTTTCTCCAAGTGTTGGCCGGCGCTCATGCCCTTGTTGTTTCTCTTTTGGTTGGTTTCCATACTCCATTTTATCTTCCTTGGCCGGCGGCAACATCGAGTTTATTAACTTGGTGGCCGGTTCTAGAAAGGAAGATGAGTTTTGTTTTAGGATCTTCCTTTGTTCCTAGTGAACAAGGAAAGGAAGATTGGTGATCTAGGAGGCTTCAACTTTTGGTAGATCGTCGCCCACACGACGTCCAAAAGGAGGGAGGACATACAATAGAAGATCAAGAGGTATAACAAGAGGTATAATCTTGTTTATTTTGATTAATGTTCTTTTGTATTATGTTTATAATTGCTTTTCAATTATATGCATGTTTTGTGTGGATGCTTACTTTATGTATGTGTTGATTATACTAGTTTACATTTGTATGTATTTGTATAATCATGGACCCCGATAAGAAACACAAAAACCGGTGATCCGTCCGTCGTCTCTTCCGCTGCTAACCAACTAGAAGAGTTGATCGCTTGAACAACAAGTTTTTTCAAGCGATCGCTCAAGTTGTTAGCACGACGACGAATTGGTTGTGCTTAGGAAACTCATCCCATCCGGATTAGTTTTCATTAGTGAAAATTTTAATCCGGGGACATGGGAGCCAATGAACCTCCGAGAAGCATGAGTTACCAACAGAGCAAGCCTTTAGGGGGAGTTATCCATCATGGGATGATAGATAAATTTTTCTTTTCTTAAAAGGGAGAAGTTATTGGGAGAAGAACATCAATTGGAAAAATTGATGGGATTTTGAGAGACCCAATTTGGAAATTGGGAGAGTGGATAGGATTGCCTCTCTTGAGTGATATGGGACTTATCACTGGAAGATGGTAGGTATTCTATGTATTTTTGGACCAAGAGGGAGATTGTAAGATCTCATTGGGACAGGAGATATTGACCTCTTTAGAGAGATAACCTTTTTGATGTATGTCAAAAAGGGGGAGAAGGTAAAATTACCAATTTGGAATAATTGGTAAGAGATTTGAGTTAGTGGTCTAACTCAAGGTTTGTTTTGTCAAACATCAAAAAGGGGGAGATTGTTGGTGCAATCGGCCTAGGTCACGATTGACCAGACTCGAGTTTGACTCGAGTGATATTTTGATGTTTGACAAAGTGAGTTGACATTGATGTTTGACATTGATGTCGGTTAATGTTTTGGGGAGATTGTTTATACAATCGACCCAGGTTATAATTGATCAGACTCGAGTTTGACTCGAGGGAGACTTTGATGGTTGACTAGGGTTGACCATGTGATTATGGGAAAGTCCAAGCATGGGTCTTGGCAAGGTAAAGTCCAAGTCATGGGTACTTAGCATGGAAACTCCAAGTGGGACACTTGGCATTTGGGAAAGTCCAAGTCTTGAGTACTTGGCACAAGGGAAGTCCAAGCATGGGTCTTGGCATGGAAAGTCCAATATGGGTTGGCAAGGGAAAGTCCAAGCTTGAGTCTTGACATTTGAGAAGTCCAAGGGGTTTGATATTGGCGGCGAGAAGTCCAAGGGTGAAGTCTTGGCAGCATAAATCCAATGGTTGGCGGCGTAAAGTCCAAGCGGAGTCTTGCCGGCGTAAGTCCAATGTGCCTTGGCGGTGTAGGCACCGTTAGCATGACATAGCCGATGGAAGCACCTGAAGGCTAGCGCGATGGATGAACAAGTTATGGATGACTTGGAGGGATCCGAGAGGCGTGAGGCTGATGAAGGTGGCTAGAAGGCTTAGGTCTAAGCTAAGGGTGGTCTAGCAAGTATGGGGAAACCATATTTGGGCTAAAACCTCATGTTTGAGGTGTGCCAGTCGACTGGTGTCATGTGGCAGTTGACTGGACTGAGTCAACTAGGGTTTGACCGCCATAGGTGGGCAGTCGATTGATCGGCTGAGCAGTCGACTGATCTTGTGATCAGTCGACTGGTGCTCGTGAAATCGGGCACAGAATGAAGTCGAGACTCGACTGGTCGAGTGAGGCTCCATCAGTCGACTGATGGGTATCATCAGTCGACTGATGATGGATTTGTTGGACTTATCCAGCATTGATCTAGCCGTTGTCTCACGACAACAGTGGCATCAGTCGACTGACGGTCCCGAGCAGTCGACTGATCGACTTTTTCCAGCACAGGTCCTAACAAAAATCGTCATGCTTGTTAACCTGTGTAAGATTTGAGTCCATAAATGATCGAGTCTTTAAGAATTGACAATCCCAGGTAACTTTCTTTTATGATTTTCTATGTATGATTGAGAATTACTAGGGGAATGCATCTGTAGTCATTTGTTTAGTTTTGTTTACTTGCACTGAACGTGCAAGAATAAGTGTGGGTGAATTAATAATTCACATTTTGACATGATATTTTGTATTCATTCATCGATGTTTTGATCCATTCGTATGGTTAATTCGTTTTATTTATCATGTTTTACGAATATGAATTGTTTTAGCATCTTAATGCAAATACATGCTAATTTAATGTCCTTAGCATTAATTTATTGTATACTTTATTTTGTAAGGTATTTGAAGGACATATCAAGGAGTTTGAAGCTTATTAACCATGGTTCCAAATACGACCAAGTCGTGTACCAAATTGTGGGAGCGAAGAAAATGAAGAAATGAAGCTTCCAGAGAGGTCCATGGCCTGGTTGTGGTCTCGACCAAGACGGTTAACCTCTTTGTCCGTGGCTGGAGCACTTCGATGCCCACCACGACCAAGCCATGGTGGCCACCATGGGCATGGATTGGCCCGACAAAGAGACAAGGAAGCATTTAAAAGCCCTAAAATGTTGGAGAAAAGACATCTCTTCTTCCTTAGAGCCCTAACAACCACCCTCTAGCCTCCTCCACCCATTTTCCTCCTTCAAATTTGAGGAGGAACCGCTTCATCAAGGGATTCCGATAACGTCCTCCATCTTCCACCTCATCCACCTTCTCCTGTGGATTCGAGGAGTTTTGCTCTGACGACACTTCTCTAAGCTCAATCTGATCCAACAGAGTTCGGAGTATTCATCAAGCTCACGGATTACGAAGTTTGCATCATTTCACATCCACTGTTGCTTTCGGAGACTCGATCGAGCTCCGTTGGACTTAGTCGGAGGAACTTGTTCACACATCGGACACATCTTGGGTTGAATTGATCATTCATCTTATTGTTTAGTTTACATTAATTTTCTGCATGTCAAGTGTTTGTCAATTTTCCCCTTACATTTGATTTACTTTGTTTAGCTTAATTTTAATTGTGCATTGTTAGGTGTTTGATTAATTATCTCTAACTGTGCTTTAATTGTTTAATTTAATTTCTGTATTGTTTTTCTTGTTAAATATTTTAATTACTTGCATTGTTAGATTAGAATTTTAATTACCTTGTAATTGTAAGTTAGCACTCAAATTCCAAAACCCCTCATTTACAATAAGAAAATCCAAAGCAATAACGAAACAATCTTAAGGATATCATTCTATTGATTACACTCGTTGAGAGACAACCCAAGTTATCTCTATGCTACATTAGTATAGAGGAAGTATGGTCGATTATAAATTTTATTTTTGATACTATCGTAGTGCGACATACAATACAATATCAAAGATATCATCTTTTGCAAAGAGTGTAGTAGAAAAGATTCTTCATTCTTTGACTCCTAAATTTGATTATATTGTGCACATTATTTAAGAAACAAAAGATTTAGAATTAATGACTATTAAAAAATTAGAGAATTCATCACAAGGCCTTTAAGAAACGAGCCAAAATAAGAAGAGCCATCACAAGTCTACGTTGAAGGATGAAGGAAAAGGAATAAATTAAATAACGGATGACATGGACAAGAAAGAGAATGTGGACATGGTAAAATTGGACCAAGCAAAGGTAACAGAGATAATTCGAGTCGTGAATAAAGAAGTTAAGCATCACCTATAGACTATGGAAGGACAAGACGAAGAGGACAAACTCCCACTAAGGGCAGCATTGTGGCTAGCGGTGCAGGATGGTAAAGAGGAGCAGCCGGCAACAGGAAAACGGGTGCATGTAAATGGGGGAGATGGAGCACTAGCTCTCAATCTATGAGCATCATGGTCACCACCTCTACTTTTGGATCATGAGCTGGAAATGTAGGAACAGAAGAGCCATCAAACCAGGGCTGGGCAAATGGAGCTTCGCTAAGGATTCAAACATTATTCTTTAAAATGAGTCCAAATTTTATTAAAAATATTTTTTTATTTATAAAAAGATTTAATTTATATTGATTCGTTTGAGACCTCACACTCTGAATCGACTCTACAGTTGCATCATTCTCTAATAACAGTGAGCAGAGGCCAAACACGGGAACATCTATTCCAAGGCGCGGTCAGGCGCGTAGCACCCATGAATGGATGAAGTTTACAAGTTAGAATATAAGGGATTTTCACAAATCCCTTAAGTAAAAGGGAATCATGTATCTCTTCAAGCAGCAGAAAATCAACACCATTAGAATTTCTAGAGACGAAATTGAATGAGCAAACTCTAATCGCAGTCCTTCAACGAAGCTCAGCAGGTATGGTCGTTGTATGGAGGCTCATAATTTCAGCTTCTCTAATTATGATCGTATTTTGGTGTCAGAGAATTTACATTTTATTGAGACTGAGATCTTATGGGTGGCCGAACAACTTATACATTGTCGGACACATTGTAAGGTTACTAGACAGCGTGTGTTGGGGACGTTTGTATAGGGTCTACATAGTATTGTCACGTGATCGATGTTTACTTTGGGTCTCTCTCTGAGTTCAGTGATCAAATATATATAAAAAAATCGAATATATACAATATGATTTATAGAGTAGATTTAGTTTTATCAATTTCTATGATAACAAATACAAGAAAATAAAACGATAGCACAAACAAAAGAACCTGATTGCAGTGGAGCGACCATCGTTCTTCGTCCTTGAGATCTAATCCAGAACTCCTGTGAAGAAGCAAAGGACAAGTCTTCCGCAAGGTTCTAAGATAACAACGCCGTAAACTTCTTGCGCCGATAGGATGTGAGGAGTTTGCCAGAATATTTATCCCCTACGGGGATCATACCATATATATAGATATCGGATTTGATCCGTTATCGATCCATCATCAATAACAGATCCATGATCTAATAAGTTCTACACATTAAATTCCACATCAAATGATCGAAATCTGTAAACCAATAAATAGATCACTTAATCAGGTTTGAACCAATATGGCACAATCAGATAGTTACGATAATCACATGTAAACCCACATTTAACAATCTCCCACTTGGGTTACTTGAGATTTTGAATATAACATAAGTCCGAACTTCTTTAGTTGAGCTCATTATGCCATATTGAACTAAATCAATCTGGTCCATCAACTTCATTGGTATAGGACTAAAGTGATCCTTGCTACTCCATATATATAATCGATAGCAGGACTCATCAGTAATTACAATATCAATATCATCAATGACATAGATCAGATGTGGATGTGTAGTATGAGAATGACATGAAATGTGATATGTACATGATAATTCTCAAATGGTCCTCTTTATGACCCATAACAGGGTCTTAATTATATTTGTAAGTATCATATACTAAACCGCATTAGCAAACCATGATATGAACCTCATGACTCGAAATAGAATCCTACATCACATTTATAATCACTATATGCTAACTGTATTAGTAAATCGTGATGTCTTTATACAGAGTGTCAAGGATAAATTACATGTCTTAATTATAGAGCATCCTAAATAACAAAATAATATAAATTCCCACTTAATGAGTACTTCATCCATATGAAAAGCCTCCCTTTTCAACCCACGTTGATAATAGATATGAAGTCTATCCTAATATATTAAAGCTTGACCACTCTGAACTCTTTCTTTCAACTATTTGACATTTTATGTCAATGCACAATAAAGTTGACATACCACGATTATTTTTTGCCTAAAATTCTACATATTATTATCACAGTTGATCCTAAATGGCCATCAATACCCCAAATGATCTTTAATCCTGTGATAAAATTCTGCAATCATATTGAATGTTTTGTAGAAATTTACTAATTCATGCTTCATTATTAAGGGGGCTAGCAACATCTGTCAAACGCTTTTGTAAATGATAGCTCTTCCTAACAATATAAAGAAATGTCCTAATGTAAACCTCTCACTATCCAAACATCCATTAAAATTCAAAGTTTTAATATCTAATCGCCTCAAGACAATCAAATCTCCGTTATGTGAGTATTTTAAAAAATTTATTTCAAATACTACAAGACTCTCTTTGCAGTGCATTTATTTATGTATCTGCCTAACATTCCTATTATATACACTTTAACAAATAGGTACATACTTATGCATACATGAGACTTCCTACTGTCAATGCATAAGGAAGTTTCTTTATTTCATTAATTTCAAATTCACAATGTGGATATTATTGCAAGCTAAATTTGTCTCTAAAATTTTTCATTTCAAATTTAACTGATCGAAATGATTTGATCTCATGCAATAATTATTTATAATTGTTTGCCAACAAGATGTTATCCATATGTAGAATAAGTATTATAAATTTGCTCACACTGAACTTGGCATATATGTATTGATCGATTGGATTCTTCTTAAAATCAAATGAAGTAACTATCTGATCAAATTTCTTATACCACTGATAGGATGCCAATTTTAAGCCTTAAATGAACTTCTTTAATTTACACACAAGATGCTTTGAATCATCAGATTCAAAGTTCTCTGGTTGTACCATATATATCGATTCCTCAATATCTCCATTAAGGAATGAAATCTTAACGTCCATTTGATGTAGCTCCAAATTACAATGAGTTATCAGTGCCATGATTACTCTTATGGAGTCTTTCACAGACATATATGAGAAAGTCTCCTTTGTAATCTATACTCATTTACTGAGTAAATCCCTTTGTTACAAGGCATGCCTAATACTTTTCGATATTGCTCAATGAATCCCATTTGGTTTTAAATATCCATTTATAATCAACAGGTTTCACTCCTTCAGACAATTCGACAAACTCTCATATGTCATTGTCTACCATGGACTTCATCTCATCCTTCATGACTTTAGTCCATTTTGCAGGGTTAGAATATAGTTTGACTTTCTGAAAAGATGAAGAATCATCTTTCAGCCTAATGGCAAACCCATATACATTTTCTTGGAGATAAACCTAATCACGCGAAAATGTGGATCTCCTTTCTCTAGTAGATCTACTTAGTGACACTTTTGTACTTGAGGCCTTTGAGATACTTGAAGAATCTGCTCAACCATAAAAGAGTGTTCCTCAACCTGAGCAAATGCATGGCTCCTCTACTTATATAGGGGAGGACATAGGGGCATCATGAAGTACTACTCCCACAAGATATGCAACCTCAATAACATAGGGTATGGTAACCATACTACTAGTGGTCACACTTGTAGTAACACAGGTAGGATGGCGAGTGCTATCCTCCTCAAAAGATATGTCCCTGAGTTTAGTGCTCCCACTGTCCTCAATGAACTTCACATTTTCCATTTCGAAAAGAACCTATTTTAGGGGATCATGACATTTAAATCCCCTTGACATTTTGGAACACTCCACAAAATAACAGTTAATAATTGTTAAGTCCAATTTTTTTATTAGGCCTATAAGGCCTAGACTTATCTGGACAACCCCAAACATGTACATGTTTAATATCATATGAGATTTTACTCACTGCCTAATTTGGGTACTCTATTGAGTAAGTAAACTGTAGGCTTGAGTGTTTCATCTCCCAAGGACTCCAGTAAAGAAGTAAAGACATCATATTTCTCACCATGTCCTTTAGGGTCAAGTTCATTCGCTCAGTTACACTATTCTAATGAAAAAATATTTGACATGTTATATTGAGCCATAATCCCACACTCAAAAAAAAAAACAATTGGCAAAAGTTCTTGGACAATATTCATCGGATCCATCATAACAACCATAATGTTTACCTCCATGGTTGGATCTGATAGCTTTAATCTTCTTACCTAGTTGATTTTCAACTTCAACTTAGAATATCTTGAACATGTCCAATGACTCTAACTTCTCAGGCAAAAGGTTAATTAAGCATATCGAAAAATAATCATCAATAAAACTGATAACATATATTTGTCCATTCTAAAATACCTTAGAGAATGGTCTACATATATCTATATTTATCAGTTTCAAAGTGTCACTGCATCGATTTGCACTTATATTTCTTTTGTTAGTTATTTTTCCTTTGACATATTGTATGCAAACATCAAAGTCTGACATGTCAAGGGAATGAAAAATTCCTTATGACATTAACCTTTCTAGGCATTATATGGATATACATCTTAGATGCCTATGCCACAGCATGAACGAATTCTCATCAGTCAAATTTATTCTATATACCTATACTATGCATTATTTTGTTGTCCATGAGAGCTACGGTGTTTAATCTATATAGCTTATTAAATAGGGAACTTATTCAAATAAGTATTGAATATTAGAAAATACTAACTATTCCATTTCCAAATGAACAAGTTGAAGGGAAAGATTCGCTTCGCTTCGGTCGCTTGTGCATGGCGATCCTATCTCACATCCTCGGATTAAAAATTATCAATTAAAACTAATTCGGACGTAGATGGATTACCCAAGCAACTGATTCATCATCGTACTATTCGATTTGAGTGGTCGCTTGAACAAACATGTTGTTCAAGCAACCTAACCCTTTTCCTCGATTAGCCACGGAATAGATGATGAACGGATTGTCGGTTTTTTTATTTATGATCGAGGTCCATGTCAATCAACAACATACAAAATACAAAAGAACAAGAATTAAAATAACAAGATTATACCTCTTATTTTACCTCTTGATCTTCTATTGTATTCCTATCCTCTTCTTGGACGTCGTGTGGCCGACGATCTTCCAAGAATTGAAGCCTCCTAGACCACGTATCTTCCCTTCCTTGCTCGCTCTGAACAAGGGAAGAAAACCCTCCCTTCTTCTCCTTTCTTGTGCTGAACACAAAGCCTTCTCCTCTTTTCTTTGCTTGTACCGACCACCAAAACTCCAAGTGTGGTGTCCGCCGACCCTAAAGAGAGGAGAGGAGATTGAGGAAGAGAGAACTCTCTTCCTCCTTGCTTGTTGCCGCTGGCCCTAGGAGAGGGAGAGGCTTGGACAGGGAGAAGGAGGCATCGACCCTAGGAGAGGGAGAGGAGGTGCCGGCCAAGAGAAAGGAAGAGAAGGAAAACCCTAACTCCTTTATTGCCGCCGACCCTAAGGAAGCAAAACCCTAGCACCCTCTTGTGCCCTTGCCTCTCCACCTCCTTATCTAGATCTAGGCTTCATGAGGTATTTATAATTGGCAACAATAGGGACCATGAGGAGGAGTTGCATCTTGGCCACCCGATGGATCTGAACCACAAATAACCCGATCCATTAATGATGATCCATTCCACTAGAGGATCATCATTGATCTACCTCACCAACCCCCATAATTAAATATGGGCTCTACATATTATTTGTATAAAATATCTCCCCGTATTTAAGATATAGAATTCCCATTAATTAATTAAATTACTGACAATTTAATTAATCAATATCTAACTCCATGAGTAGTATCACTCATTCTTATCATCATATTTGACCAAGTCCACCTGTAGGATTTACATGATGAACTTTATGAGCTCCTCAAGGGGACATCATCATCCTAGTGTATAGGACATGGTTTTCTCCTATAATCAATGGCACACTATATAAATAATATTATTTCCCAACTTACCAGACCTATCAACTTAACACATAAATCTCGCCCATTGATAAATCAAAGAAATAAATACTAAGTACTATAGAGGATTCGGTGGCCGCTAGAGGGGGGTGAATAGTGTGTTTTGATGCGTCGATGGAATTCGTTTTGTGCTTGCTACAAAATGTGTTATATGCAATGGAAATAGAAATAATAAAACAAATACAACACAATTCCAAGCACTACACAATAATATAACGTGGTTCGGAACTGAATGGTTCCTACTCCACGGATCGAGCTCGAACGAGCTCTAGCGATGCGACCACACACCACTAATTAATAATAACTCCTTCTTGAAACAATCCGGAGGTGGAGAAATCTCGTACAATGATTACACTAAGTAATACAAAGTAAAATAAGCAAATACAAAAGGAATACAACAATCTATGCAAAGAAAAACTTTACAAATGCTCTTTTGAATGCTTGCTTGTTGATCGCTTGAACCGTGGTTGAAAACCCTGATTTGCAGCAACAAATCACCTCAAGAACATCCAAGAAATCGCTACTCCAAACCTCCTCCATGAGCTCCATTTAAAGCTGCTGCCTGGGCTGGAAATCGCCTATCAGTCAACTGATCGAGACCATCAGTCAACTGATGACACTGTTATTGTGAGACAACGGTGTAATCCACGCTAGAAAAATCCAACGGATAGGACATCAGTCGACTGATCATGTCCATCAGTCGACTGATCGAGCCTTCACTCGATTGCCAACCCTAGTAGTCGAGTTTGACTCCATTCTGTTCCTGAAATATCGAGCACCAGTCGACTGATCACCTTGATCGATCGGTGCCGCTCAAACAATCAATGACCACCTCTGCGATCATTGTTGGGGCACTTCGATCAAACCCTAGTTAACTTACTCCAATCGACTGCTCATAGGTCTCAGTCGACTGATACACCTCAAACATGAGGTTTAACCCAAGTATGGTGCCCCCATACTTGCTAGATCACCCGTAGCCTAGACCTAAGCCTTTTAACCACCTTCATCAGCCTCGTGCCTATCGGATTCCTCCAAGTCATCCATGACTTGTTCATCCATACGCTAGCCTTCAGGTGCTTTCATCGGCTATGTCATGCTAACGGTGTATACACTGCCAAGACACATTGGACTTACGCTGCCAAGACTCCGCTTGGACTTTACGGCGCCAACCATTTGACTTATGTTGCCAAAACTTCACCCTTGGACTTTACGCCACCAATATCAAACCCTTTGGACTTCTCAAATGCCAAGACTCAAGCTTGGACTTTCCCTTGCCAACCCATGTTTGGACTTTACATGCCAAGTCCCATGCTTGGACTTTTCCTTGCCAAGACCCATGCTTGGATTTTACATGTCAAGTACTCAAGACTTGGACTTTCCATGACATGGTCAACTCCAGTCAACCATCAAAATCCCCCTCGAGTCAAACTCGAGTCCGATCAATCATGACCCGGGTCGATTACACCACCAATCTCTCAAAAACATTATCAGACATCAATGTCAAACATCAAAACATCGCTTGAGTCAAACTCGAGTCCGATAAATTGTGACCTGGGCCAAGTGCACCAATAATCTTCCCCTTTTTGATGTTTGACAAAAACACATACCTTTGAGTTAGAACACTAACTCAAGTTAGAACACTAACTCAACTCCCCTTACCAATTATCCCAAATTGGCATTCCCAAACATTCTCCCCCAAACATTCTCTCCCTTTTTTACTAACATCAAAAAGGTTCTCTCCAAGGAGGTCAATGTCTTATGTCCCAATGAGATCTTACAATCTCCCCCTTGGTCCAAGAATACCTAGGATGCCTACAATCTTCCTAGTGATAAGTCTCATATCACTCAAGAGAGTCAATCCTATACACTCTCCCAATTTCCAAATTGGGTATCTCAAAATTCTATTTTTCCTTTTCATGAGGAAAAATATCATCCATCATCTCATCCCCCTAAAGGCTTGCTCCCCCTTGACCATTGCACCAACAATGTCCTTGGGAAGTCCCTAAGCCAATAGGAACTCTAAAACATCAAAAATAAGGTTCAAAGTTCAACATTGAACTTTCCCATACCTTAAATTTGATACATCACCCTAACACCTCTCCTAATCTATATCCAATGGATTTTCACCCTTTATAATGCTTCCCAAAGTATATCCTAGGGTTAGGAGTAGTTAGAGAACTTTACTGTAGCTGAAAACGGGCTAAACAATCTTATTTTTTCCGAAATCAACTTGGCAGTCGACTCTATCAGAGATTAGTTGGTTGTTAACCCAATCGATCAAGGCCAATCAAAAATCAGAATTTTAGTTATCAGAAATGAATTTTAGAAATTCATAAATAATTATACATAATTCTAAAAATCATGAAATTTCATACGTATATTACTTATGACCAATACAATGGGTGAAAAATGTTAGAAAAATATTTTACCCATAAAATATCGAAATTGATATAAAGTTCAAGAGTAAAGAAAAACTTCAATGGTTTAGCTCACTTTGTATCAACTTCATCAATGGTGATTGCTATCAAAAGATAGACTTACCAAGGTTTTCTAAAATGATTTTAAAATATTTTTGAAAATCTATATTGGATCATATTCCTTGGGCTTGATGTACATGACTTGTACACAAGCTTTCCCAATGATCCACATTTAGTAAAAGATGAGTTTTAGTTCATCTAGATGTAAAAACTATGCACCTTGAACTTAACTCATATCCTAGCATCTCACATGTATCTAGGGTGTATAAATACACATACATGTCAAGTTAGATGTGAGATGTGGGTTTTGATTTATTTTAAACTAAGGCATCATGCATTTTCTAAGGCAACACTACTTGATTCCCTTATAAATGAGACTTCAAGTCATGTCATTGTCCTTAAATCAATTTTAATCAAATTAAATGCATGAAGTATGATCATGACATAAATGATAGCATAAGTAAACATGACCAATGATCATGATGTCATGACATATGATATAATCTAAAAACACATGACATTAAACCTTAACCCTAAACATAATCATGACATATTAAATGATTAAAAATAAATATGATGTCATGGCATGTTATATGACAAGCAAAGCATGACAAATAAAATGTATAGGTATAATAATACTCAAAATTTAATATTAATTGTCATTTGATATAATTAAGTATATTTTGCCATATTATCACTTTTCTCCCAAGTGTGCCAAAAACCCAAAATGACACACTATGACCTCTAAACCTAAATTGTGCCAATTTAATTGATTTTTCATAATCCCTAAAATGTATTGGCACATCCTAAAATCTTTTAGGATTTAAAAATCAAATCTATTTACAAGATACCCATAACCTTGGAAATGACCTAAAGTGCCACCTTTACCATGGTTAGGTTAACTACCCATCCATTCTGTTGGTGCAGTGGGCACCTAAGTCGAACCTAAGTTTTGATTATAGCAAACGATACAAAGTTAAGCTTATATTGTTATCTCACGAGCTAAATCAAGTGTGCAGAAAAGTCTCAATGCTGGAGCTGAAGGCTAGCGACACCCAGAGGAAGCCGCGGTGGTCGGGCGACACTCGAGTTACTTCGGAGGGAGCCGAAGGAATCGAGTGGAAGGACGGAAGCAAAAGCGACACGTAAGTATCAAGGTAAGCTCGTGTGTGCGAGCGTAAGTGAGGTCGTATCCTCTTTACGGGGATGATCTTAGGCGACGATCCGACCCAAGACTTCCCATGGAAGGTCTATGTTGAGATCGGACGGCAAGTGGCCGTCGAATCCACTTATATTTTGAGCTAACTCTTTATTGTAGTCAAAAATCCTGGCCATTAGTTCAACCGGTCAGTTCAACCGGCGCCAGTTCAACCGGCCAGTTCAACCGGTGGTCAAAAATCAGCCTCGAGGAGTCAAGCTTTATCACCATTTTTCAAGGAGTTTTATGCCCATTTGTGATTGGTTGAAGACCCATTCGTTGAGGGGCTTAAAGGCTATAAAAGGAGGGTCAAACCTAGGGTTTCATCCTCAATTTTAAGTGCTCAAAAGCCTCCGTTACGCTGCAACTCTCCGACGACTCTACAACAACGAAGTGCTGCCAACAACCCTAGCATAAAGTTTCTTTTGTTTAGTTGTTGGTATAATCTTAATTTGTTATTGCTTTCAATATTGCAATTCTTTTTAATCGAGGCTTTTCGTTGCATTTTACTTTAATAGAAGAGAGGGTTTGTCTCTCTATCTTTTTGCTTCGAAGGCTTTTGTAATCGTAAAACTCCTACCTCCAACGAGGAGGAGTGTTTTAGTGAATTGCCCTCCGTACACGGTCTAGGACCGTTAGGGCCTTGGAGTAGTAGCCGAAGGCTACGAACCAAGTAAAAAAACTATTTGTCTCATTTAGTTTTTATTTACATTTCCGCTACGTTTAATTATCTATCGAACGATTTAAAAGAAAAGTTTTTATCGCTATTCACCCCCTCCTCTAGCGATCCGCTTCGATCCGACACATTCAAGGTTGGCACACCTAAATACATTTAGCATGAATGAATCACACTCTTAGGAACTCAAAACCTATTTGAGCTTCTAGAGTTTACTAGGTATTCCTTAGGGATGACCTCCCTAGATACCTTCCTAATGACCCTTCTAGGCTTGTTAGCCTTGGTCATTTGGGTCTTGCCATGGTTAACTCTAGGGGTGACTCCCCTTGTAACCTTCTTAGTGACTTCCCTAGGTTTCCTTGAAACCCTAGCCACTAGGCACACACCTTGGTCAACCTTAGAGATGACTTTCCTATTTACCTTGGTCTTCCTAGACCTAGGTTTAGTTCCATAATCAAATGGAACACTATGATAAATCACCTTAGGCTTAGATTTGTGACCCAAACCTTTCTTTCCCTTGGTTGACTCTTGTCTCTTAGGCCCTAGGTGTTGACTTTGACTTCTAGACCCTAGGGTTTGACCATTTGACCTTTGCATTTGATTTGTCATTTTTGCAAGGGTCTTTTCTAATTTTTCAAGTCTTGACCTCAAGACTTGATTTTCAAATTCTAATTGTCCAATTTTTGATTTTTCATCTATTCTTTGGACATTATTTTTCCTAGGCATATGCCTAGTCCATTTAGGGTTTAAACCTAGGTGGCCCTCATTTTTCTTGATACTTGCCCTAGGTAAAGTCTTTCTAGGGACATTAGTCCCAAATTTCTCCTTATTTTCAAAATGAACATTCTTAGCTCCTAAACAAAAGTATTTGTTATTTTTAGCATGCTTTTCATGGTAAATGGCAAGTGAATTGAAATTCCTAGCATGCTTTTGTCTATTAAGCAAAGAAGGAGCATTAAAATATATCTTAGGGTTTTCCCTAGAGGCTCCCCCTACTTGTGAAGCTCCTTCTTTGATCTTCTTGCTCCCCCTAGGGCATTGACTCCTATAATGTCATCTTTGACTACATTTAAAGCATATAATGTGCTCCTTGCCTTTGATGGTTGGGGAACCGGCTTTCTTTGATTTTTCTTGACTTTTGGGTGTCGGTGGAGCTTTCCTTACTCTTTTCGGACACTTACTCTTGTAGTGTCCAGATTCCCTACACTCAAAACATATGATATAATTTTTATTATGAATTGATATGTTTGAGTCACCTAGGGTGGTGGTGAGGGTCTCTTGAGCTTGCTCTTCCTCTCGATTGGATGTAGATAGTTCTTCTTGTTGCTCCGGTGTTGAAGATGCTCTAATCTCCTCCCCCTCAATCCTAGAGTTGGAGGTTTCCTCTAATTCTTCCACCTCCTCTTCCACCGATCCAGAAGTTGACTCCTCTTCAACTTCCGAATCCTCACTTGCTTGTGAGGATGAGGATTCATCTTTGACCTCCTCTTCTTGAGCCGGTAATGAATCTTCATGGAGCTTTGCCACTTGGCTCCATAGCTCCTTGGCATATATATAATTGCCTAACATACACAAGATATTGTTAGGTATTAAATCAATCAAAAATTTCATTACCTTGGTGTTTTTCTCGAATCTTTCGAGTTGTTCCTCACTCCATCTCTTTTTCTTGAGGAATCCTCCCTTTGGTCCTTTTGGATATTCAAATCCTTCCATCAAAATAGACCATTCCTCAAAGTCTCTCATCATGATGAAATCTTCAATTCTTCTCTTCCAAGAATTGAAGTCTTCTCATCCATAGAGTGCGTAAGGGACCGGTGTGTTGATATCCCATCCAAACGTCTCTTGAATCTCCATCTTCTTCCTCTAGCGGTGTTGCTCCCAGGTGTTAATCCATAGAAGAGCTCCTAGCTCTGATACCAATTGTAGAGGATTCGGTGATCGCTAGAGGGGGGTGAATAGCGCATTTTGATGCATCGATGGAATTCATTTCGTGCTTGCTACAAAATGTGTTATACACAGTAGAAATAGAAATAATAAAATAAATACAACATAATTCCAAGCACTACACAACAATATAACATGGTTCAGAATCGAATGGTTCCTACTCCACAGATCGAGCTCAAACGAGCTCTAGTGATGCGACCACACACCACTAATCGATAATAACTCCTTCTCGGAACAATCCGGAGGTGGAGAAACCTCATACAAAGATTACACTAAGTAATACAAAGTAAAACAAGCAAATACAAAAGGAATACAACAATATATGCAAAGAAAAACTTTACAAATGCTCTTTTGAATGCTTGCTTGTTGATCGCTTGAACCGTGGTTGAAGACCTTGATTCGCAACAGCAAATCATCTCAAGAACGTCCAAGAAATCGCTACTCTAAACCTCCTCCACGAGCTCCATTTAAAGCTGCTACCTGGACTGGAAATTGCCTATCAGTGGACTGATCGGGACCATCAGTCAACTGATGACACTGTTGCTATGAGACAACAGTGTAATCCACGCTGGAAAAATCCAATGAATAGAACATCAGTTGACTGATCATGTCCATCAGTCGACTAATCGAGCCTTCAATCGACTGCCAAACCCAGCAGTCGAGTCCGACTCCATTCTATGCCTGAAATATCGAGCACCAGTCGACTGATCACCTTGATCGATCTGCAAGCAATGATCGACCACCTCTGGCGATCCAAGCTGTTGGGCACTTCATGATAAAACTCTAGTTGATTGACTTACTCGATCCATAGGTCCCAAATGATCGATACACCTCAAACATGAGGTTTAAACCTCAAACATGAGGTTTAACCTAAGTATGGCGCCCCCATACTTACTAGACCACCCGTAGCCTAGACCTAAGCCTTCTAGCCACCTCCGTCAGCCTCGCGCCTATCAGATCCCTCCAAGTCATCCATGACTTGTTCATCCATGCACTAGCCTTTAGGTGCTTCCATCGACTATGTCATGCTAACGGTGTCTACACCGCCAAGGCACATTGGACTTACGCTGCTAAGACTCCACTTGGACTTTACGCTGCCAACCATTGGACTTATACTGCCAAGACTTCACTCTTGGACTTTACACCGCCAATATCAAACCCCTTGGACTTTTCAAATGCCAAGACTCAAGCTTGGACTTTTCCTTGCCAATCCATGTTTAGACTTTACATGCCAAGTCCCATGCTTGGACTTTTCCTTGCCAAGACCTATGCTTGGACTTTACATGCCAAGTACTCAAGACTTGGACTTTCCATGACATGGTCAACTCCAGTCAATCATCAAAATCCCCCTCGAGTCAAACTCGAGTCCAGTCAATCATGACCTGAGTCGATTGCACCACCAATCTCCCTAAAATATTATCAGACATCAATGTCAAACCTTCATGTCAAACATCAAAACATCGCTCGAGTCAAACTCGAGTCCGATCAATCGTGACCTGGGCCTAACAAGTACATGTGTCCATTATTATATCGAGATTAAGAGCATGTACACCATAATATCTAAGATCTGATTCAATTATATAGTCAGTATAAATTTAATCACCTCTAAATCGGTCCTGCTCAATACACACAAAGTGTACTAGTGTAATTCTATGGTCAAGATAAACCAATACCAAATTACACTACAACCATGCCAATGATTTGTCCAAAACCATCTTGGTTGTGAGCCTCTACTTATACTATAAGATATTGGAAAATATGAAAATAATAAATATCCCTTATTAATTAAGAAGTTATCTTAAATGATTTTTCGAGA
The DNA here is from genome assembly GCA_025175895.1 of Wurfbainia villosa. Taxonomy (NCBI): domain Eukaryota; kingdom Viridiplantae; phylum Streptophyta; class Magnoliopsida; order Zingiberales; family Zingiberaceae; genus Wurfbainia; species Wurfbainia villosa. The sequence continues at coordinate 25,236,558 of CM045992.1, read as the reverse complement.
ATTTTCAGAAATTTTTCTGGAATCAAATGGAGTTCATATGACCGTTTAGGAGGAAGATTAAAATTTAAATAGGTAGTTGAGTCAACTTAGGCTAGCTTGGACTTAACCTAAGCTAGCATAACCATAAAGGGTTGACTTTCAAAGATTAAACCCGACCCATTTGCGCTTTCTCTTTTCTTCTGTTTCTTCGATTTCTCGCCATTGACTTTTCTTCCCCGAGCATTTTCTTCTCCCAATTTATCCATCCGCCCGATCGCTACTCCGTCGATTCCTTTTTCTTCCAGCCGACGTGCGATTCTCCTCCCTCTCATTTCCTTCTCTATGTTCCATCGGTCGATCTTTCCTCTATCTCCGCCCGATCTCCATCCGAGCACGCTGCCGTCGCCCATGGTCGGCTTCTTGAGCCGCTCGCCGTCCACAGTCGCATGCGCCACCCTCCTCTATGCTGCTATTCACTCTCACCAGAGTAGCGGGCGAATCAACATCTCGTCCCCCCATCCACCATCACCTCTTTCGATTTCTCCTCGCCATGCCTCTTCTGATCTGTATCGCTGTCACTTTTCATGGGGAGCACTTAGATGTGCTGCCACATTTTCTGTCGATCACCTTCAGCGGCAGCTCAGCTCATCGGCTTGTGGATCGCTTGCCCTGTATTTACAATCAGTAGCTTTGTCCCTGTGAGCAGCGTCCATGGTTATGATGTGATTTTTGGAAATAGGATGATTCATGGGAGGGAATCAAGCAGCTGTGGTTGATTGTATCAGATGAGGTAATGTCGTGCAATAAATTTTGGGTTATTAGTAGGGTATTGAAGTTGACTTTGATTGTAGTTTAATCGATTAATTCGTATCGTATACTTGTAGGTGGATCAGAAGCTTTGGAATTAAAGCCGGACTGGGTAAGATGAGATTTGAAAACTTTATCGACAAATATATGTTTCAACAGCTAGGTTCTGTGTTGTGGTTGTGATGATAGATGGCAGTTACGGCTAAATTCATCTGGTTGGTATAAGTTGCTACTTCATATGTGGATCAAGAAGCTGTGGGTGATTGCAATAATTGTAAGGTAAGCTTTGATTTGATATTATTATGAAGTAGGATGTGTTATCTTTATAGTTGATGCTAGAGTTGACTCATGAATGATACGGTGAATTTAATCTGATTAAGGTTGGAGAATGTTGAATTAGTTGGATATAATGATCGATGTAGGATTCGATTCAATCATTCGATGTAAAATAGAACTTAGTTATGTTCTATGTGTTCTTTTGTAGAACCTTGATTGGTGATAGATGTTTGCACGCATGGATAGCTAGCATGACCTATTTAACAGGTGGATAATTTCCTACCCTGGCCAGGTAGTTATTAATGCATGTAGATTTAGATATTTGATCATCTTATATGATCATGTTACCTTGACTCTGCTCTTATTTACTCTTGTGCTTGATATTTTATCTTTGGCTAATTATGCTCTATTATTGTTATCATGTTTCACTTCATCACGATTAGGAGTTACAGATGTGATGTAAGTAAACCTAGAATTGCTTAGTTAGGTGCAAATAGTGAAGTACGGATGACGACCTGATTTTAAATTGGGAAAAAGGTCATCCGTGGGTAGGTAATGTCTTGGACGTAGGATTAATTCTAATACCCTTAGGTTCTATGTTTACTATTGATCATGTATTGTGTAAATGGTCAGGAGAATTGTGTGTGTGTCGCTACAAACCAGTGGTCCTAGCTTGTTATGATCAGTTGAGTACGACTCTCTACAGGATAGAGAGTGCGTCGATCAGTAAGTATGACTCTCTACTGGATAGAGAGTGTTATAATTAGTTAAGTATGACTCTCTATAGGATAGAGAGTGTATCGATCAGTTGAGTATGACTCTCTACAGGATAGAGAGTGTGTAGATCAGATTGGTATGACTCTTTGTAGAATAGAGAGTCTGTGGTGGATGTCTGTATGTGTGACTTTGCATTCATGTCATTTACATGCATTCTGGCAACGTGGCCTCCCTTGTGGTTGAGAGGGTCGTTAGTCATCCTGCCTCCACGGTTTCTCATAGGAGGAGTAACCGGTGTGAGGGCAGAGCATTTGTGGTGCCGTACTCTACCACTATACACGGTGGTAGTTGGATTTGCATGTCAATGTCCTACATGTGTGGTACTCGACCACTCATGGGTAGTGATTATCGGAGTGGCCAATAGCAGGGACCCCCATCGAGTAGCTTGCTCTTCACGCTTATATGCTACTCGATCATACTGTCCACTCGGCCACTCGAGAATAAAAGTTGGTGTTGAGTTAGGACAGTTGTCATGTCGAGCCACCGAGGTCACACTGGGGTCGTGGTAGCTTTAGGGTGAGCCGACATGACCATGCATACTGCATTGCCATTACTTATGATATTTTTGCATATTGTCATATATATACATATATGCATGTATATATATATATGGATGATTGTGATTAGTATATATATATATATATATATATATATGCTTATTGTGATGTTGCATTTGATTGTACTATGCTTGTTGCATTTGGTTGTACATCATCTTCATACATGCTACCTGTTGGGTGATCGATTGGCCGGCTAGAGGGGGGTGAATAGCCCTCGTTCGTTGGATGTCGTAATTTGCTCATCTGCAAAAGATTAGCGCAAGCGGAATATGCAAATAAAGACAAGCAAATAGAAGTTACAAGAAAACAAACGCTAACAAGAAGATGTAACGTGGTTCATGGCTACACCGCTAATCCACGGTCCGATTCGTCCAAGGTGAATCACTCCTCCAAAGCCAATCCAATATTGGTCTCTCCTTTGCACCAAGCTAGGTGGAGGTAACCTTTACAACCAAGAGCACTCTTCTTACAATAAGATTGAAGTAAAAACAAGTAAGAAGAGTAGGAAATCGTGTATGGAACTTTGGGAGAAGTTTAGAGCTCAAGCATTAGCCTCCCAAAGCCCCATCCCCTTCCTTTTTATATAGGAAGAGGGTTTCTTCCCGTTGACACAGGAGCAGTCGACTGATGCCCTTGATCAGTCGACTGATCCCGTAGTCGTTGCCCAATAACGGCCGCTTTCCACGTTGGATTCCATCCAACGGTATTGGCATCAGTCGACTGATGGCACCCATCAGTCGACTGATGCTCGATCAGTCGAGTGCTCAATGGAGTCGACTCCATGCGCTTGTGCATTGCGATTTCATCGATCGCCATTCCCCGGCGATCATTGCGATATCACGATCGATCAGCCATGGCAATGCGATCGCCAAGCACTAAATCGGTCTTATACGGTCGATCAAATCATCGACTCGGCGCGCATTGCCATGCCATGGCGGTCGATCGTGTCGAAAAACTCATCCGACACTTGGCCAAATGACCAAGTTTTACCTAAGAGCTACCCCTTCCCGGGTTACAATCGCTCACTCTCATCCCTCGGAGTCCCTCGCCTTCGAAGTTCTCTTCGTTCGTGGCCACGTCCCTCGGCAGCATCTGGCGCACGGCTCTGCAATGCTCCTTCGCGTCTCTTGCCTCGAAGTCTACTTCCTCCGGCTTCACTCCAAGCTTCTCGTCCGGTGGTCCCTCAGATGCTCTAAGCGCACGGCTTCCACAAAGCAATCCTTCACCGACTCAAGGACCGAGTCATGAGATGTGAAACTCGCCATGGCTCCATGTGCGAATTACTAAGTCCTGCACGACTTCAATGCACATATCAAATCAACATAACAAACTAACTTAAACCCTTTGCCACACACATCAAAACCTTATCATGGCAAGAGATTGCCCTAACAATCTCCCCCTTTTTGATGTGTGGTAATCCGTTTAAGTTAGGTAAAAATATTTGATAAAAATTTTAAGGTAAGAAGGCATGTAAACATAAACATGATATAGCAACATGCAACTCCCCCTTAATCCATGAAACTCTCTACACAAATTTTCTCCCCCTATCATATATTTCTCCCCCTAAAATAATTAACTTAAACATAATTATTTCTCCCCCTTTGACACCATCAAAAAGATTAACACTAAGTTATAAACTCATGACATCAAGTATAATAGAAGGAAAAATACCAAAAATTGAATTAAAACCTGAATTCGGCCTTCACTGTTCTGATTTTCAGGCCATCAGTCGACTGGTTCAGACTACCAGTCGACTGGCACAAGGTTTTCAGGAATTCCTGATTTTCGGACCGAAATTCAGAAATGCATTAAAAATTCCATAAAATTTGAAAAATCATGAAATTTGGGGAACATATTTCTTGTAAGTATATCTATCAATGAAAAATAATTTTTCATGAAAAATCATTATATTTTCTGATATTTGCCAAAAATCCAAAAGCTTTAAAAACAACTAGGTTTTTTATCATTCTAGTATCAAGTTTAACACCTAGTTTTGCATCCAATTGTTTCAAAACATGAATACATGTATTTTAAGGTAAGAAATTGTTTTGAAAACATATGAAATATCCAACCATGATCTTTGGGCAATATGTCTATGAATTAAACATAAGTCTTCCCCATGATTGGTCTATTATTGTTATTTTGATACTTTAAATGACCATCTAAATGCCATAGGCATCAGTGGACATTTGTATTATCCTAACATCTCACTCATGCTAAGTTTTTAATCATGGTAGCCTATAGTGAGTGTGAGATGTATCCTAGAGGTATTTGTATATACTTAACCATTATATTCATGCAATTCTATTAAGGTTAAGTATCACCCTAACAATCCACATGATCACAAAGACCTATATGAATTAATTTGACATAATGATCATGAAACACATGTATTCATCAAATAATAATCATGCATTAGGTATTATATGATGATAATAAACAAAGTATCACCTAAAGCATGATTTAAATCCTATTTCTCGTGATGATGTGCCAAATATCAAAATCATAAATCATGATTGCACATATACATAGCAATTACATTGATTATCATGATTTAAACATTATTATCTATTTATAGGCACATTATCATCACCCAACACTATTTCAAAATGTTGTCCCGCCATCCTAAGTCAACCAAAATATGATATAGGTCAATTGCATATGGTTGACTACCCTTGAGATTTTCTAACCCTTAAGGATGGATTTTGGAACCCAAAATAAGTTCTTTCCTATTGGGTTCACTAAATACTCCTTAGGAATCCATTTCCTAGCAATTGTCTTTTTCTTATCTTGACCCCTAGCAATTAGGCATTTATAGGCCTTTTCATTTTTCTTTTCTTTGTATCCTAGGCCTTTCTTATTGAAGCTAGCTCTTTGGCTCCCTATAATCATGTTCAAGGTGTTGGAGCCTATAGTGAATTTTTCTAGGGCTTTTGTTAAATAGTCTACCTTTTCCCTTAATGCCCTATTTTCATCCATACATGCATCACTAACATTAAATGGCATATATTCATGTGAGCATGCATCATTTAAGCATGCTTTTTCTAGTTTATTTTCTAAGTCCTTAATTTGATCTAGCATGCTTTTGTTCTTCTTCTTAGCTCTAAATAGATCTCTAGTTAAGCTAGAAACCATGGAAACTATTTTCTTAGGAGTTAGATTCGTTACCATAGTTTCCATGTCCTCTTCTTCTTCTTCGGATGAGGAGGATGTGGAGGCTCCCCCTTCACTTGAGTTCTCTCCACTTGAGCTTGATTCTTCATTTTCGGTGGAGGAGCAATCCAAGTCATCGAAGGCCATTAATGTAAGGTTGGAATAGACTTGTTCCTCTTCTTCGGATGAGGAAGAGGAGGCAAGGTCATCCCATGTCTTTGCTTTAAGGGCCATGGACTTTCCTTTTTCTTTGGCCTTCTTCTCCCCTTTCTTCTTGCTCCCCTTCTTCTTCTTCTTTTCTTCCTTCTTTTTCTTCTCTTCCTTGCTCTTGTTTAGGAGGGGACAATTATCCCTTATGTGCCCCTCTCCTTGGCAATTGTAGCATATGATCTTCCCCCTTGGTCTTCTATTCCTATCATTAGATTTATGAAAATGAAAACCTTTTAAAGCACGTCTTACCCTCCTTACCATATAGGCTTCTTCGGTGCTATCCATGGAGGAGGATGAGGATGCTTCATCATCGGAGGAGGAGGGGATTTCCAACTTCTTCTTCCCCTTGTTTGCCATCAAGGCTACTCCTCTTGAAGGTTGAATTTTTGGTTCTTCTTATATTCCTTCAAGCCTTGTCTCGTGGAGCTCCATTGTCGAGAAGAATTCCTCCAAGGTGCTTACTTCTAGGTTCTTAGAGATGTAAAATGAGTCCACCATGGAACTCCATCTTGAGGACCGGGGAAAGGCATCTATGGCCTTCATTACCATATCCCGGTTGGAGAGCTTTTCTCCTACACTCGTTAGCCCAATTAAAATTTCTTTAAATCTAGAATGCAATGAAGTTACCTTTTCTCCCTTTTCTAATTTTATGTTGCATAGTTGGGAGCGGAGAAGGTCTCTTCTTGCAAGTTTGGCTTCTGAGGTGCCTTCATGAAGCTCCACTAGCTTCTCCCACATCTCCTTAGCACTAGAAGATTCCCCTATCCTATTGACTTCTTGTTGGGGGAGTACATTGTAAAGGTGGTGCTTGGCCTTTGAATTTGCCAAATACTCCTCTCTTTGTCTTTTGCTCCATCTCGATTTTTTCAATGGCTCCCCATCTTCGTTCCTAGGCAACTCAAAACCATTTTCCATAATTAATAATATTTCAAAGTCGGTTTCGAAGAATACCTCCATTCGCTTCTTCCACCAATCGAATTCCCCTTCGAACTTTGGCGGATGAATGTTTGAGCCGGCCATTTTTGATGTAGAGCTTGTTGCGGCGGTTAGTCCGGTGACAAGCAACCTTGCTCTGATACCACTTGTTGGGTGATCGATTGGCCGGCTAGAGGGGGGTGAATAGCCCTCGTTCATTGGATGTCGTAATTTGCTCGTCTACAAAAGATTAGCGCAAGCGGAATATGAAAATAAAGACAAGCAAATAGAAGTTACAAGAAAACAAACGCTAACAAGAAGATGTAACGTGGTTCACGGCTACGCCGCTAATCCACGGTCCGATTCGTCTGTAGGGATGTATACTGAAAAGTCTATCTTTTGTATGAACATCTTTATTTTGAAATAAGAATCACATGATCATTGTTTGCATATTTTTATGGTTATGCAATATTGTCTAATATGTTACATTGTAGATAACATGGTGTGTGGTGTCACACGGGAGATCATGTTATCGGCTCCTTGTAAAGTATAAGTAAAGGCTCACAACCGAGATGGCTTTGGTCAAACCATCGGAATGGTTGTAGTGTGATTTGGTATTGGTTTGTCTTGACCATAGAATCACACTAGTGCACTTTGTGTGTATTGAGCAGGACCGACACAGAGGTGATTCGATTTATTGCTGACTACATAATCGAATCGGACCTCAGATATTATTTAGTACATGCTCTTAATCCCGATATAATAAGTGGCACATATACTTGGTACTCATCTCTTTGATTTACCAATGGGCGAGATTTATAGATTAAATCGATAGACTTGGTAAGTTGGGAGATGATATTATTTATATGGTGTGCCATTGATTATAAGAGGAAACCGTGTCCTATATATTAGGATGATGATGTCCCCTTGAGGAGCTCATAAGGTTCATCATGTAAACCCTGCAGGTGGACTTGGTCCGACATGATGAAAAGGTTGAGTGGTACTACTCAAGGAGTTAGATGTTGATTAATTAATGGTCAGTAAATTAATTAATCGACGGACATTAGAGATCTTAAACATGGGGAGAAAATGTACAAATAATATATGGAGCCCATATTATCATATGGGGGTTGGTGAGGTAGATCAATGATGAACCTTTAGTGGATTGGATCATCATTAGTGGATCGGACTTTATGTGGGCTTGATCCATGGGTGGCCAAGACCCAACTCCTCCTCATGGTCCCTAATGTAGCCTATTAACACCTCATGATGCTTAGATCCAATGGATAGAAACAAAACTCTAAGATCCATTGGTAGAGATCAAATCTCTAAGATCCGACGGTTGAGATTAAATCTCTAGATCCGACGGTTGAGATTAAATCCCTAGAACCAATGGAGGAGATTAATTCATGACTTATCCCTAACTCTATAAAAGGAGGGCATGGGGAGTGGTCGTGGATGACATGATGAATAGGAGGAGAGCTAGGGTTTGGGTGGCAAGGAGCAATCCTATTTGAGATAGGATTGGGATTAGGGTTTTGAGGCTAGGGTGGCACCAAATAAGGAAGGTTCTTTCTCTCTTCTGCTTCCTCTTTGGACCAACGTCCAGCAGCCTTTTCCATCTCTTTTCCAGCCTTGGCCGGCACCCAAAGTCCCCTTCTTCTTCTCCTTAGGTGGTGGAAACAAGATATAGGGTTTCCCTTGGTGTCTTGGTAGTTTTCCACCATCTCCTTCTCCTTCTAGTTGGCCGGCGGCAAGGGCTTTGATAGCTCTTTGTTGGTTGAGTTTTGGAAGGAGAAAACATTGTTTCTTTTCTTCCTCTTGCTTGGGAAAAGCAAGGAAGGAAGTTTTGCGATCTAGGAGCTTCGACTTTTGGTGGATCGTCGCCCACACGACGTCCAAAAGGAGGAAGGTCATACATTAGAAGATCAAGAGGTATATCTATTCTCTTTTCTCTTTTGTTTCTTACTTGGTTTTGTTTTGCAAATATAAGCATGTTATATTTCTGTAAATGGCTAAATAATACTTGGATCCCGAGTATAAACACAAAAACCGGCGATCCGGACATCGTCTATTCCGCGGCTACTCGTAGAATAGAGGTTGGTCGCTTGAACAACTTGTTTGTTCAAGTGACCTCTCTAAACGAATAGCACGACGATGACTTGGTGGTTTGGGCAATCCCTTTTGTCTAGGATTAAATTTTTTAATCCGGGGACATCGAAGGGATCGCCATGGTCAAGCTACCGAGGTGAAGTGGGAAGCGAAGTTTCCCCTCACGGACTCGACAAAGGAAATCCCTTCAATTGGTATCAGAGCTTCCGGGCAAAACCTTCAATTTGGCTTCAGAGCCATGGTTTCCATTTTTGTGTGTTTAGGATTCGGTTAATTTTTATGTACTTTTCATATATTATATGTGCTGGATAATAGTAGGATATGCGTAGTTTAACTCTTTGGTTGCAGGCATAAGATCCGACTATTATGGCCATATGTGTGTATGTGATTGGATGTGTGTAAATATTTATTTTGTTGAATCCTCGGGGTTGACGAGGCTAGTATTTAGTTTTTGTAAATTAAATACGACATTGTTTAGCCGCTCTTTATTTTATTTTACTTTCGATCTAGATTTCATGTACACTCCCTCGTGGAGTATAGGATCAATGGATGTAAATTAAAATAGGATTTAGTCTCGGCTCGGATCTCCGGATGGCTCGTACATGGCGTAGGAGGAGCGGACGAGATGGCAATGCGACAGGAGTCGTATTGAAGACAAAAGCCATAATAGTTGGAAAATTTTATTTTTCATATTTATTTCTTTTTGTTTGATATGCATGTCGTAGGCTAGGAAAATTTCTCAATTTCAAATTACTAAGTGGGAGAGGGATATTTTTATAAATTCCCGCGACCTCCATTATAATTTGACAAGTGATGCAAACAAACTTGCGCGTCGGCTCTGAGTGCCTTCCTCCCCATCGGATGGGTTTGTTTGCGGATCACTAGATCAAATAATGGTTATAGGAAATTATTTAGGAGCGTGTGTAATTCCATATCGGTAAGGCACATAATCTGAGATAATTCCCTTAGTATCGTGTAATGGTGCACACTTAGATACAAATAAAAAGTATCCTCCCCATCGGAGTCACTGCTTTTATTTGTAGGGCCAAAGAGGAACCAACTATTAATTTTACTTGTCAAAAAGTTCGGTTGACAAGATAGTAAAATTAATGGGTAAAACCTCGTCTTACAAATGTAGAATTCGTATACGTCCACACTATCGTGGCATACGATATTCTCGGTGTTTAGAGGTGTTGGTTGATTTTAAAATTTTATTGCTTGAGGAATCAATAATTTTTTGAAATCTAAAATAATAATCTATGTGATTCTTGAAAATTCCTCACTGTCAATTTACTAAGTGGGAGAGGGACATTTTAATTAATTCCCGTGGCCTCCATTACAATTTGACATGTGATGCAACAAACTTGCGCGTCGGCTCTGAGTGCCTTCCTCCCCATCGGATGAGTTTGTTTGTGGATCACTAGGTCAAATAATGGTTATAGGAAATTATGTAGGAGCGTGTGTACTTTCACATCGGTAAGGCACATAATCCAAAATAATTCCCTTAGTATCGTGTAATGGTGCACACTTAGATGCAAATAAAAAGTATCCTCCCCATCGGAGTCACTGCTTTTATTTGTAGGGCTAAAGAGGAACCAACTATTAATTTTATTTGTCAAAAAGTAAGGTTGACAAGATAATAAAATTATTGGGTAAAACCTCCTCTTGCAAATGTAGAATTCGTATACGTCCACACTATTGTGGCATGCGATATTCTCGGTGTGTTGAGGTGTTGGTTGATATCAAAATTTTATTGTTTGAGGAATCAATAATTTTTTGAAATCTAAAGTAATGATCTATGTGATTCTTAGGATTTCTAAAATGGCTTTCAGTCCACTTGTTGTGATACTAAAGGAAATAAACTTACTGTACCCAAATAATGTTGATTGGAAAAGAATCCAGATATTGTCTTATCTGCTAAGGAGTACAAGTATGCACTCTTCGAAGAATGTCCTCAAGCCATGGTTGCTCAAAAAGGTTTCTGCTTCTAAGCTGGAAGGCAAGAAGAAGGAGAAACAAGGTGGAGCAAATGTGGTGGGAGGATCTCAGGGAGGAGTGAAGAAGCCGAAAGGCAAGTACTTCACTTACAAGCAGGATAAACATTGGAAGAAGGACTGTCCCAATCCAAAGTAGAACAAAGATACATCCTTTGAACTAGTCGTTGAAACATGGTTAGCGGTGTTATCTACCGGTACCTAGAGTGTAGATATAGGAGCCACTAATCATGTCTGCAATACTTTGCAGGGGTTCCAGGAAACCCGACGACTAGCTAAAGGGCATATTATCATGTGCTTGGGCAATGCCATGAAGATGGCGGCTGTTGCAGTGGGAGACGTTCATTTATCTTTTGAGAAAAATAAACTTTTGGTTCTTAAGAATTTTCTTTATGTACCTTTATTTAGAAAGAATTGCTTTCGGTTTCTAAATTATGGATGGATAATCTATTTCTTTTCATGATAGATTTGTTATAAAAGGAATAGGGACATTATCTATTCAGGTACATAGATAGGAAATTTATAACTTGAACCACAAGCTCCCACGATGCAAATAGAAGTTATTAACTCATCTTCTAATTCCGATAAGAGAAAAGAACCTTCGAAGATGAACCAAACGTATCTTTGGCATCTTAGGCTTGGTCACATTAACCTAAGCAGAATTCAAAGGTTGATAGCTGATGGACCTTTGGGTTCATTAGTGGTGGAGCATCTTCCAACCTGCGAATCTTACTTGGAGGGAAAAATGACCAAGAGGCCTTTCAAGGCCAAGGGGTATAGATCCAAAGATGTGTTGGAATTGGTTCATTCTGATTCGTATGGTCCTATGTCTATCTAGGCATGAGGTAGTTTTGAACATTTCATCTTTTTCATAGATGATTGTTCAAGATATGGATGACACTACGATCTGATCGTGGTAGTGAGTACCTCTTGGGACAGTTTGGGAACTACTTATCAGAGGATGGGATTCAATCCCAATTGACTGCACCTGGCACACCCCAGCAGAACGGTGTAGTAGAGCGAAGGAATAGGACTCTTATGGAGATGGTTAGATCGATGATGAGTTATTCTGAGTTGCCAGATTCGTTCTGGGATATGCGCTGGATACGGCAGTGTATATTCTGAACTTGGCTCCATCTAAATCAGTGCCTTCTACCCCCGTAGAATTATGGACTGGACGAAAGCCTAGTCTAAGACATATTCGGATATAGGGAGTTCAGCACATGTGCTGAAGGCAGATGCTGGTAAGTTGGAACCTCATACAGAAGTACGTATGTTCGTTGGCTATCCCAGGGGAATGAAGGGTGGATTGTTTTATAGTCCTAGAGATCAGAGGGTGATTGTTAGCATGAATGCCATATTTCTAGAGGAAAACTATGTGATGAGCCACAAGCCCAAGAGTAGAATTGTTCTGGAGGAGTTAAAAGGGGAAGTCACTTCTTTAGTACCAGCGGTACAAGAGGATATATCATATGTCACTGCACCGCGTGTCACAGAGGATACACAGGTGATACCTCGTCGTAGTGGGAGGGTTGTTAGACAGCCTGATAGATTCATGTTCTTGGGAGAATCTTCTGATTTGGTCCCTGGCGAACATGAACCTGATCCCTGGACATATGACGAGGCAATCCAAGATAAAGATGCAGTATCTTGGCAAACTGCAATGAATACTGAGATTAAATCTATGGATTCAAGTCAGGTCTGAGAGCTCTTATGCATAGCAGCTCATATGGATTATGAGGTGTGGCATAGGGATGTTAAGACAGCTTTCCTTAATGGAAGTCTTGAGGAAACCATCTACATGAAGCAACCAGAGGGATTCATTGCTAAGGGCAAAGAGCATCTTGTGTGAAATCTTAATCGGTCCATTTATGGATTGAAGCAAGCTTCAAGATCTTGGAACATCCTCTTTGATGAGGTAATCCAGTCTTATGGATTTATTCAAAGTCCGGATGAGTCTTGTGTATACAAGAGATGTGACAGAAACGTAGTGGTATTTCTTGTACTATACGTAGATGACATTTTGGTGGTTGGCAACAACATCGAAGTGTTATCGGACGTAAGGGTATGGTTGTCCAAATAGTTTAATATGAAGGACTTGGGAGAGGTGAGACACATCCTTGGGATCAAGGGATCGCTGGAAAAGGATGTTGTGCTTATCCCAAGCTTCATACATAGACACGATTATGGAGCATTTTATCATGCAAAACTCCAAGAAGGGTTTTCTACCTTTCAGGCATGGAGTTCCTTTATCTAAGGAGATGTGTCCTAGCTCATCTGAGGAGATAGAGGAGATGAAGGCGGTTCCTTATGCTTCGGCAGTAGGAAGCCTCATGTATGCGATGCTCTGTATGAGACCAGATATCTGCTTTGCCGTGGGCATGGTCAGCAGATATCAGAGTAATCCAGGATAGGGACATTGGACTGCGGTAAAGCATATATTGAAGTACCTGAGAAAGACTAGGGATTATACGCTGGTTTACCGGGCAGACCAATTACTCCCTGTGGGTTACACGGATTCCGACTTCCAATCTGATAGGGATAACAGTAAGTCTACCTCAGGTTTTGTGTTTACTTTGGGAGGTGGAGCCATTGTATGGAGGAGTGTCAAGCAAAAGTGCGTGGCGGACTCCACCATGGAAGCTGAGTATGTGGTGGCCTCGGAGGCGGCCAAAGAAGTTGTATGGCTCAGGAACTTCCTGATGGACTTGGATGTGATTCCTAGTTTTCCCAGAACTATCACAATTTATTGTGATAATAGTGGTGCAGTTGCAAACTCGAAGGAACCACGAGCCCATAAGGCTAGTAAACACATAGAGCGCAAGTACCACCTGATATGAGAAATCGTAAAGAGAGGAGAAGTTGCTATGGCCAAGATTGCATCGGAGGATAACCTGGCAGATCCTTTCACTAAGGCCCTTCCGACGAGAGCTTTTGATAGGCATGTGGAGGGAATGGGGATCAGATGTATGGCACTTAGAGAACAACATAGTCTTTTAATATAAGTGGGAGATTGTAGGGATGTATACTGAAAAGTCTATCTTTTTAATGAACATCTTTATTTTGAAATAAGAATCACATGATCATTGTTTGTATATTTTTATGGTTATGCAATATTGTCTAATACGTTACATTGTAGATAACATGGTGTGTGGTGTCACACGGGAGATCATGTTATCGGCTCCTTGTAAAGTATAAGTAAAGGCTCACAACCGAGATGGCTTTGGACAAACCATCGGAATGGTTGTAGTGTGATTTAGTATTGGTTTGTCTTGACCATAGAATCACACTAGTGCACTTTGTGTGTATTGAGCGGGGACGACACGAGGTGATTCGATTTATTGCTGACTACATAATCGAATCGGACCTCAGATATTATTTAGTACATGCTCTTAATCCCGATATAATAACGGGCACATATACTTGGTACTCATCTCTTTGATTTACCAATGGGCGAGATTTATAGATTAAATCGATAGACTTAGTAAGTTGGGAGATGATATTATTTATATGGTGTGTCGTTGATTATAGGAGGAAACCGTGTCCTATATATTAGGATGATGATGTCCCCTTGAGGAGCTCATAAGGTTCATCATGTAAACCCTGCAGGTGGACTTGGTCCGGCATGATGAAAAGGTTGAGTGGTACTACTCAAGGAGTTAGATGTTGATTAATTAATGGTCAGTAAATTAATTAATCGACGGACATTCGAGATCTTAAACACGGGGAGAAATTGTACAAATAATATATGGAGCCCATATTATCATATGGGGGTTGGTGAGGTAGATCAATGATGAACCTTTAGTGGATTGGATCATCATTAGTGGATCGGACTTTATGTTGGCTTGATCCATGGGTGGCCAAGACCCAACTCCTCCTCATGGTCCCTAATGTAGCCTATTAACACCTCATGATGCTTAGATCCAATGGATAGAAACAAAACTCTAAGATCCATTGGTAGAGATCAAATCTCTAAGATCCGACGGTTGAGATTAAATCTCTAGATCCGACGGTTGAGATTAAATCCCTAGAACCAATGGAGGAGATTAATTCATGACTTATCCCTAACTCTATAAAAGGAGGGCATGGGGAGTGGTCGTGGATGACATGATGAATAGGAGGAGAGCTAGGGTTTGGGTGGCAAGGAGCAATCCTATTTGAGATAGGATTGGGATTAGGGTTTTGAGGCTAGGGTGGCACCAAATAAGGAAGGTTCTTTCTCTCTTCTTCTTCCTCTTTGGGCCAACGTCCAGCAGCCTTTTCCATCTCTTTTCCAGCCTTGGACGGCGCCCAAAGTCCCCTTCTTCTTCTCCTTAGGTGGTGGAAACAAGATATAGGGTTTCCCTTGGTGTCTTGGTAGTTTTCCACCATCTCCTTCTCCTTCTAGTTGGCCGGCGGCAAGGGCTTTGATAGCTCTTTGTTGGTTGAGTTTTGGAAGGAGAAAAACATTGTTTCTTTTCTTCCTCTTGCTTGGGAAAAGCAAGGAAGGAAGTTTTGCGATCTAGGAGCTTCGACTTTTGGTGGATCGTCGCCCACACGACGTCCAAAAGGAGGAAGGTCATACATTAGAAGATCAAGAGGTATATCTATTCTCTTTTCTCTTTTGTTTCTTACTTGGTTTTGTTTTGCAAATATAAGCATGTTATATTTCTGTAAATGGCTAAATAATACTTGGATCCCAAGTATAAACACAAAAACCGGCGATCCGGACATCGTCTATTCCGTGGCTACTCGTAGAATAGAGGTTGGTCGCTTGAACAACTTGTTTGTTCAAGTGACCTCTCTAAACGAATAGCACGACGATGACTTGGTAGTTTGGGCAATCCCTTTTGTATAGGATTAAATTTTTTAATCCGGGGACATCGAAGGGATCGCCATGGTCAAGCTACCGAGGTGAAGTGGGAAGCGAAGTTTCCCCTCACGGACTCGACAAAGGAAATCCCTTCATCGTCCAAGGTAAATCACTCCTCCAAAGCCAATCCAATATTGGTCTCTCCTTTGCACCAAGCTAGGTGGAGGTAACCTTTACAACCAAGAGCACTCTTCTTACAATAAGATTGAAGTAAAAACAAGTAAGAAGAGTAGGAAATCATGTATGGCACTTTGGGAGAAGTTTAGAGCTCAAGCATTAGCCTTCCAAAGCCCCATCCCCTTCCTTTTTATAGAGGAAGAGGGTTTCTTCCCGTTGACACAGGAGCAATCGACTGATGCCCTCGATCAGTCGACTGATCCCGTAGTCGTTGCCCAATAACGACCACTTTCCACATTGGATTCCATCCAACGGTATTGGCATCAGTCGACTGATGGCACCCATCAGTCGACTGATGCTCGATCAGTCAAGTGCTCAATGGAGTCGACTCCATTCTGTGCCTATGCACAGTGCCATCAGTCGATTGCCATTCCCTGGTAGTCGACTGCTGTCGACATCAGTCGACTGCCAGTCCATGGCAGTCGACTGCCAAGCACTAAACTGGTCTTATACCAGTCGATCGAACCATCGACTCAGAGCAGTCGACTGCCATGCCATGGTAGTCGACTGGTGTCGGGAAAACTCATCCAACACTTGGCCAAATGACCAAGTTTCACCTAAGAGCTACCCCTTCCTGGGTTACAATCGCTCACTCTCATCCCTCGGAGTCCCTCACCTTCGAAGTTCTCTTCGTTCGCGGCCACGTCCCTCGGCATCATCAGGCGCACGGCTCTGCAATGCTCCTTCACGTCTCTTGCCTCGAAGTCTACTTCCTCCGACTTCACTCCAAGCTTCTCGTCCGGCGGTCCCTCGGATGCTCCAAGCGCACAGCTTCCGTAAAGCAATCCTTCACCGACTCAAGGACCGAGTCATGAGATGTGAAACTCGCCACGGCTCCATGTGCGAATTACTAAGTCCTGCACGACTTCAACGCACATATCAAATCAACATAACAAACTAACTTAAACCCTTTGCCACACACATCAAAACCTTATCATGGCAAGAGATTGCCCTAACACTACCCGCATCTGTTATATGGTTGTGTCGGATACCTATATACTTGTTGGTTAGACTATTGCATTCTTTGACCCGTATTTATGACATTGTATGGTTTAGACCAGATTTCTTGTTATATACATATATTGTGGATATTGCTCAGGTTGGATAGGTGTAGCGAAGCAGACTTTCAGGTATGTCTGCATTTTACGTTGGCCATTTGGTTAGAAGGTATATACATGGATAGGTTTATCATGCTAGTGTTATCTGATGTACCTATAGATTTTTCTATTGAATTACATGTGATATTTGATATATATACATGTTTTTCCTGTTACCTGCTGAGTTATACTCATCACCACGGACCCTAGGTTTTTCTATCGCCCAGGTAACAGGTAGAAGTCTTCGTGATGGCTTGGAGCATCGTTGGCTGCCATTGTCTCATCTCATCTCTGAGGGTCCCAGCATGGGTTTATATTTTCTTTTGATTTTGAATGTTCCTTATTTCGATCCGGATTTATGTGTTGGACTTGTTATGTGATGTACACACTTGTGGATTCGAGTTTTGCCGATGTTTCCTTTATGTCGTGGTGTCAGTCATACCGGTATGCACTGTGTATAGTTTGTGATATAGTTGTATTATATCGCTGTGTTTTGATGTAGTTATGTTTATTAGGTTGTGATTATGGGCCCAAGGGCCTTGTATTAACAGGATATGTTGCTACGTATAGGGGAGATGTCGTCCGTTTGCTTTTCGACTCGACATACTCTCGGGGTATGACAACTTTATTGGTATCAGAGCCCTAGGTTCTGCGATGCCATACAATGTTTTTGTGTTGAGTCTTGGATTCTCGGGAGTCGATTTGTTTCGGTTTTTGGTTTTCTGACATGAGATGGACAGTGGCCTGAGCTCCAAGGAGCATGAGGTAAGAATCCCTGATAACTTATATTTAGATAGATATTTATCTAAACTTACTCAACAGGTGTATACAGTTAGAGTTATGACACCTGTGCAGACTTGTAGTAGAAGTCACCCACCGTGGCGACCAACCAGAGTTGCCGTTTGGGTTTATACTCTCGGTTTTGTTGGTTATGTATTTAATGTTTGAACAGGGAATAACATATAGTGTGTTGGTTATTATTCGTAATTGTGGTATGGGTTGACCACGGGAACGACCTGTTGAGTCTGTGAGTCTTGAACCTGTGTCGAAAAGGTGATTTACCTTTGAGAGCTGACTGATACCGAGTCAGAAAATAGGGGTCAAGTCGTCACATTTCTTGTGGAAATCAAAGACTATAGTTTTAGGGATTTTCACTATCGGTGTTAGTCAAATCATTACCCGTGGGGTAATGGACTAGGTGTGTATACTTTTATTGCTACAACAAGCAGAGGGTTAGTATAAGGTGTTTCATAGGGATTTTGATCCCTGAGTTGTTCGTACTGGGTTGTATAACTGTGAGGGTACTTTGAGTACTTAACTCGTGTTATACAGAGAAAGTAGGGTTATTCGCATACCATTATCAGGATCAAGCTGGTACTTGGTGATAAATGTAGAAAATAATCTTTGGGGAATAAAATATCACTTGAACATGGTTTAGTGATGTTGAGAGAGAGTATTTCCCCGCGTCACTTTCTGTGACACATTGTAGGGGATTCTTTAGCTTCAAGTAGGGTGATCGTCGATATCGAGAATACCATGCAAAGTCGTTATACTTGCAGAGTTTATGCTCACCTAATAGCTCAAGAATGTGAAGGGATTATGTGCGTGCAGTGCAGATCACGAAGACACGCGAAGTCAGATTATCCATTGGATCAGTTCATCTGTTGCTATTGTAAGCAACCAGTACATTTGAGGAGGTATACTTTGAAGACTCAGTTGAAGACTATCAATGGTGTTTCGGGAGGATGATGCACCATCTCGACAGTAGAGATCAGTAGAGAAGATTGGGTTATCTCATCAACAATGACCTACTACCTCAAGCGTGGTTAGAGTTCCTTGATACTTCCCTTCAGGGGAAGTGATTTACTCAGCAATATCAGCAGAAGACATTGTAGAAGACTCATGCAGACAACAACACAGTTACCCCCAGATGTGGATTGACTTTGTACAGAGGAGAGAGTATACGATGATGGTTGTATCTATTCAGTATTCTACAGTTGTAGCTCGTAGGATTAAGTGATGGAATCAGATGATCTAGGAAAATCCTCGGGTCATAGAAATGTGACCATTTTATCGCGGACTGTTGGATTTGATCTTTTTCTCTTCGGAGAAAGGTCGAGACCTGCATGGAGCCTTTAGATCGGATTGACAGATAATTGATCATTCAGGGTATTACTCTAGTTTACCCTCTGGGTTAATATATTGAGAGATGTTTGTAGCTTACAGGTATCTTTGTCTAGAACATTCTTAGTTTGGATTAGATGGATTACATCGACTTGTGGGTCGGTGGTATCTCTACCATCAGGTGAGATGTGGACCAACAATTAAGAAGTCAAGGGATGCCCTTAGACTTTAATAGACATACCTTTACTGTAAATATATCCTTACGGATGGTTAAATTGTTGGAATTACGGTATGATATATCTCTCAGATGTGTGTATAATCCGAGAGTAATCAAATGTAGTTTTGAATGAACTCCTAGGCTTGTCACTGCATAGGCAAGTGGAGTAGGCGATTGAATGTGATTTTGAAGATACTGTCGAGATTGAATTCCTCATACGAGTGATAAATTTTGTTGGTATTAGTGTTGCTAAACACTATGGAAAATTGGAAGAACGTAAGTTGCGATTATAGGAGATGTTGGAGGGGATATTTATCTATCCCAGTATTTCTCCTTGAGAAGATCCGGAACTCTTTGTTGAAAGAGAGATGAACCTTTGAGATTAAGCATCGATTATCGATGATGAAATACGGCAGTTGTTGAAATTTAGTATCCTTTGTTGAGGATAAATGATCTATTAAGATCAGCTAAGGACACCTGTATATACTCTAGGGTTGATTTACGACTGGAGTGTTGATATTGTAGTGACATGATGTCATACAATTATCATTGTCATTGTGATGATTGATATATCATCAGTGTAGAGTAAAGAGGATGCTGGTGTATAAAGATGACAATTTCATACTTGGTATGAATTTTATGAGTTTTGATTATGTTGTTAGACTATTTAAACGATTTAGTTGTCCATGGATTTGAGAAATCGTGTATTCGAGACACGATTAGATCAGTATGTGGTAGTTGGAGTTGCGTAACTTGCCCACTGTTGATTGTGGTTGTTGGAGTTGTGCACTCGGCCACCGTAGATGGTGGTTTCCTTGTATGGATTTGGATATTACTGTAGATGTGTATAGAATGATTTAGCATTACTATACCATGGACTTGTTTGACAAAAGTGATAATGGAAATCATTTAGTCGGAAGCTGGTGAAACCAGTTTACAAGACCTAGACGGCTGTTAACTTTTACATGAGTATTAGTTAATCCTTTCGAGGTGGATGAAAGGATGTTGTACGCAGATGCATCGTTTCAGGGATCGGAGCGATCACCAATGTAGTTGAATGAGGCGTATCATACGCCTACGTAAGTTAAGAAACTATGAGATAGGTTGTCATATACATGATGTGACTTTAGTAGTTATTATCTGGATTTATGGATGTATGGAGTAGAAGTGCTCAGTGAATTTAACTAGCTACTCGGTAGCTACTATAGAGTTGCTAGAACACAAATAGTTGCAACAAGGGAGATTGGTCGCTATAGTCTTCCATGCATTTACAGAGTGAGTGGTGGAGTGGATTTTGGACGGTAGATGGACTTCTCTTGTGAGAAGATAATTTTCCGTTTCTAATATGGATATGTATTCTGGACACGCATCCACTTAAGAAAGAGTTGCTACATGAGGCACATTATTTGAGATTTGTTGTACATCCTGGTGGTACTTGAATGTATCGAGATTTGAAATGTTTATACTGGTGGAACGATATGAAGAGGGGTATAGTAGATTTTGCTGCTTGATGTTTAGTATGCCAGCAGGTTAAGGATGAACATCAGAAACCGCTGTATTGCTTCAGAAAATTTCGATTCCGAAATGGAAGTGGGAGCATATCACTATGAATTTTGTTACGGGATTGCATAGAATCTGTAAAGGACATGATGCAATTTGGGTGATTCTGAATCGACTGACCAAATTAGTTCATTTCCTGCCTATTCATGGGACGAACCCATTGGATCGTCTGGCAGAGTGGTATTGCCGAGAGATTATCAAGCTGCATGGAGTGCCTTTAAGTACCATATCAGATAGAGGCCCATGATTTACCTCGCAATTTTGGTAGAGTCTGCATCAGACCTGTTAGTGATATATGAGAGATGTCCTAAGACAATCGCCTTATGTCTGAACCATTTATATGATAGATGAAGATTCACTATTTGAGTATACATGTTTTCATGTATTTGATTAGATCTTAAACTCATTTACTGAATGTCCACGATACGATTCACAGTATGAGAGAATTTGTGATTGGATCACAACTAGTGAGTATCTCTACATGTGTAATTGTGATGTATCGGAATTATCCCTAGTCGATGAATTGATGGATTTGGACACCATTGATTCTGTCGAGACTAGCACGAGGTATACTCCTTGGTATATCCAAGCAGCTGATTCTCACTGGCTGGAGACATTGTGATGTCCGAAGTTAATCGTGGATGCTAGTTATGGTAACTAGTTTATTGGAGTGACCAGCCATAAGACTTCATATGGTTCTCTGCATATATAGATATGTCAATGAAGTTCTTACTGTAGCTTAAGTGCGATGCTCCTTTGACTTGCGGTATTCAAGTCATCTTGATCATGAAGACTTATGCTTTGACATCTTAAGCAAGCATCTCTGAGGAGATGTGGACCCGGGATGATTGGGTATAAGTCGAAGTGATCGAAGGTGTTTGAATAGCCTATAAAGGATTCACCACTCCTTGCGAGGAGATGTATACCCATGGCCTCTCATCGGATTGTTACTAAAGTCTTTGGCCAAAGCATTACATGTTTTGAGTAAGGTACTCTTCGATACATGTGCAGTAACTAGAATCCGTAGGACGAAGAAATGATACTTGGGCTAGGTGTGACGTAGTCAGCCTAGTGGGGACTGACACTATAGACCATGTCCTGAACCAAGTGGGTATAAGATGAGTGAAGGGAATGGGGCACGATTCATTCGAGCTGCTGAAGGGTTTCAGAAATAGTTCTGGATCAACCGTTGATATTTTCGGTTAATTGGGGATCATGATGTACTACTAGGTGCCACTCATGATCGTTCTATAATTAATGGTTAATTATAGACGGCCAACATAAACC
The DNA here is from genome assembly GCA_025175895.1 of Wurfbainia villosa. Taxonomy (NCBI): domain Eukaryota; kingdom Viridiplantae; phylum Streptophyta; class Magnoliopsida; order Zingiberales; family Zingiberaceae; genus Wurfbainia; species Wurfbainia villosa. Next base: position 25,214,464 of record CM045992.1, on the reverse strand, counting down.
GAGAACCTATTTGGTCACATGCACAACGAGCGTAATCCGAAGAATTTAAAACGAGCTTGAGAATGAGATTCTCAGACCGAGAGAAACTGGGTTTGGTTGGACCAAACATGAAGTGAGCATGAAATCATTTCAGTCGCAATGGAAGCGTGGATGGGCCGTGTCTTATGAAGACATGATGGACGAACCAAAATGGTTTGGTTCTAATCCAACGGTGGAGAATAAACCAAAGGGGTTTGGTTTGTTTTAAACAAATGAACCAAAGTTGGTTCGGTTCATTTTAACTTAAAATAAACCATCATGGTTTGGTTTATTTTAACTTAAATTAATGGAGCGGGTTAATGGGCCTTTGGTTATGATCCAATAACCATTAAGAGAATTTGTTCTCTATAATATAGGGCTTAAGGGTTCTTGTTAAACCCTAATTGAGGCAACCCTAGGTTTTGGCCGCCCACCCTCTCCTCCTTGGTGTAATCGGCGCCAACAGCCCCCTTGCCGCCGCCCACTACCTTGCTCTCTTGCCGGCGTCCAGAAGGCGCTGTCCTTCCCTCTTGCCGGCGTTGAGCTGCTGCCGGAGGAGCTCCGGTGATCTCCCTTGGGTTCGGTAATAAGGTGAGCTCCCACCTTTCCTTTGGCCGGCCCCTACTCCTCCACCAAAGCTGTCCAGTTTTCTGGACAGCTTGTTTCCTTCTTGTCGGAGCGTCGTTTGGGCGACGTTTGGAGCTCCGACAGAACCTTACTTACCGGGGATTCGATCTACGGTAATTCTCATAGGTGGAGGACGAAGGATTCGTCAAACGGTTGACGAATACCTCTACGGAGAAGCGAGTTTTTTAGGACTCATTTTTGGATCCGAATTTGGATTCGGATCGTGATCTTCTCTCGATCACATCGTCTTCAACACGAGGCTAGTAACCCCTACGAAGATGAGGCTCGTGACTTGGTGAAGTCATCCCGAAGATACTCGGCGTGGATACGGATAGAGACGATTCTAGCGAGGATCGTTCCGGTTGATGCCTTTCCCGCTACACGTGATACGTAAGGTATACGTAGTTTAAGTTTCTTTTTATTGCAAAATTTGAATTTTCGGTTATGTCTACACATGTTGTACTATGCATGCATGTGATGTGTGTGTTGTAATAAATTAGATTTATTATTTTATTCCTTCCGCTGTGCACATGTTTACGAAATATATTCGAACACACACTCGCCAAGACGCCGGAAACCCAACAAGACCATGGGCAGAGGTTCGACTTGATACAACATTCATCTGTAAACAGATGGACAGTCTGAGCGTAACATTTAGACATTGGAGGATCTATTGAGATCTTGTGTCATGGATTTCAGAGGCAGTTGGGAGGACCACGTCCACTTAGTGGAATTTGCCTATGACAATAGTTACCACTCTTCTATTTAGATGGCTCCATTCGAGGCCTTATAAGGTAGACCCTACAGATCTCCTGTGTTGTGAGGGGAGGTCGGGGAACGACAGCTATTGGAGCCACAGAGTATCCAACATGATGCAGAGTTTGTTAGTAATATATGAGAGATGTCCTAAGGCAATCGCCTTATGTATGAACCATTTATATGATAAATGATGATTCACTATTTGAGTATACATATTTTATGTAATTGATTGGATCTTAAACTCATTTACTGAATGTCCACGATACGATTCACAGCATGAGAGAATTTGTGATTGGATCACAACTAGTGAGTATCTCTACATGTGTAATTGTGATGTATCGGAATTATCCCTAGTCGATTAATTGATGGATTTGGACACCATCAATTCTGTCGAGACTAGCACGAGGTATACTCCTTGGTGTATCCAAGCAGCTGATTCTCACTAGCTAGAGACATAGTGATGTCCGGAGTTAATCGTGGATGCTAGTTATGGTAACTAGTTCATTGGAGTGACCAACCGTAAGACTTCATATGGTTTTCTGCATATATAGATATGTCAATGAAGTTCTTACTGTGGCTTAAGTGCGATGTTCCTTTGACTTGCGGTATTCAAGTCATCTTGATCATAGAGACTTATGCTTTGACATCTTAAGCAAGCATCTCTAAGGAGATGTGGACCCGGGATGATTGGGTATAAGTCGAAGTGATCGAAAGTGTTTGAATAGCCTATAAAGGATTCACCACTCCTTGCGAGGAGATGTATACCCATGGCCTCTCGTCGGATTGTTACTAAAGTCTTTGGCCAAAGCATTACATGTTTAGAGTAAGGTACTCTTCGATACATGTTGAGTAACTAGAATCCGTAGGACGAGGAAATGATACTTGGGCTAGGTGTGACGTAGTCAGCCTAGTGGGGACTGACACTATAGACCATGTCCTGAACCAAGTGGGTATAAGATGAGTGAAGGGAATGGGGCACGAATCATTCGAGCTGCTGAAGGGTTTCAGAAATAGTTCGGGATCAACCGTTGATCTTTTCGGTTAATTGGGGATCATGATGTACTACTAGGTGCCACTCATGATCGTTCTATAATTAATGGTTAATTATAGACGGCCAACATAAACCGAGAACCTATTTGGTCACACGCACAACGAGCGTAATCCAAAGGATTTAAAACGAGCTTGAGAATGGGATTCTCAGACCGAGAGAAACTAGGTTTGGTTGGACCAAACATAAAGCGAGCATGAAATTGTTTCAGTCGCAATGGAAGCGTGGATGGGTCGTGTCTTATGAAGACATAATGGACGGACCAAAATGGTTTGGTTCTAATCCAATGGATGAGAATAAACCAAAGGGTTTGGTTTATATTAAACGAATGAACCAAAGGTTGGTTCGGTTCGTTTTAACTTAAAATAAACCATCATGGTTTGGTTTATTTTAACTTATCTTAATGGAGCGGGTTAACGGGCTTTATGGATATGATCCATTAACCATTAAGAGAATTAGTTCTCTATAAAAGAGGGCTTAAGGGATTGTTAAGAACGAATCATCCAAAAAACCCTAACCTAGAGTTGCCGCCCAACCCCTTGAAGGAGTTTTCGGCGCCAACCCTAGGAACGCCGCCGCCCAGCCCCTTGTGCCGCCGTCCAGCTCCTTGCCGGCGTCCAAGCTTCAGCCGGAGAGCCTCCGGCGACCCTCCGGTGATCTTCCTAGGCCTCGGTGAAAAGGTAAGCCCTTGGCTTCCTTGTTTTGGCCGGCGCCTACTCCTCCACCAAGCTGTCCAGTTTTCTGGACAGCTTCTTTTCCTCTCGTCGGAGCGTCGTTTGGACAACGGTTAGTGCTCCGACAGCGGCTAACTTACCGGGGATTTGATCTCCGGTAATCCTCTGAGGTGGAGGACGAAGGATTCGTCAAACGGTTGACGAATACCTCTCCGGAGAATCAAGTTTTGAGGACTTGGTTTTGGATCCGAATTTGGATTCGGATCGTGATCATCTCTCGATCACGTCGTCTTCAACACGAGGCTAGTAACCCGTACGAAGACGAAGCTCGTGGCTTAGCGAAGTCATCCTAAGGATACTCGGCGTGGATACGGATATAGACGATTCTAGCGAGGATCATTCCGGTTGATGCCGTTCCCGCTACACGTCATACCAAAGGTATAACGTAGTTTAATTTCCTTTTATTGCAAATTTTAATTTACGGTTATGTCTACACTTGTTGTAATATGCATGCGTGTGTTGTGTGTGTTGTAATAAATATAGATTTATTATTTTTATTGCTTCATTTGTGTTCATGTTCTAAACGCGTGATCGAACACACACACGCTGATCGAAACCCAACGATGGTATCGAGCCCGGTTGTGTTTCGACATAATCGTAAAAATGGTTTTGCGATAGTCATAATGTATTTCTGGAAATTTTCTAATTTTGGAAATTTAGAAGTATTTATGGAAATTTTTTAATTTTGGAAAGTCTAGAAGTATTTATGGAAATCTTCCACTTTTGGAAAGTTTGAAGTATTTATGGAAATTTATATTTTCCATAAATAAAATATTTGATTAGATTTTGGAAATTTATTTCCTAATTTAATCTTGATTTGATTTGGGAAATCAAATCTTTAAAATATTTTATTTCCATAAGTAGTTTTGAAGATTTAGGAAATTGGTTTCCTAAATAGATTTTCCTTAATCAAATAATTCCATGAATAAAATATGTGATTAGATTTGGAAATTTGTTTCCTAATTTAATTATGATTTGATTTGGAGAATCAAATCTTAAACATATTTTATTTCCATAAATAGTTATGACATATAAGGAAATATTGTACATGACATAATTGTATGACATGTAATTGCATTAGATGCATAACATAATGCCATGCGTGTCGTGACATGTAGATGTATGCCATGTATGTCATGCCATGTAGATAATAGTTATTTGCATGCAAAGAGGATGAGACATAAAAACCTTTAAACAATATTAAAGCCTACACCTTCCATTAATATGGTTAGAACCAGAGTTCCGTTTCTTGTTTGGGTTGTTGGACTCTCTCCAAGCCCGGCTCGAACCCGAACATGTTCAAACCATGGAATAGTTTAATACTAATATGGTAAGAGTCGAGGTCAATCGTTAGCTTTGGTTGTTGGACTCTCTCCAAGCTAATTTGTTGAATGCGCTCTAACCATATTAAAACTATTCTTGATTAATGGGTTGGCTTTAACACGACATCGGCTTGTTGGACTCTCTCCAAGGTCGATGTTAAGGAGGTGAAGTTGGGTGCTATGCATAAGATGCATACTTGTTAATGTGTTAACAACCCAATGTATGTGTGAACATTCAATTAGTTGATAGCACATTGTGATAGTTGCATATACGTGATATGCAATCGGTATAGATGATACCTACAGTCGTAGCTATGAATGGCTTGTTGGACTCTCTCCAAGGTTGTTCATAACTATGATGGATATCAACCCATTCGGAGATGAACCTACAATCTCCCGAAGTGATTTTGAGGTTTTTGAAATTCGAAAAATGAATGGGATTTATAAATGTATATTGATGCATTTTAAATTGTTTTCTCATATATGCTCGTTTTGTATTTCTAGGTCAATAAATTGATCATGACGTCTTTGAATTTGCGCACTATTTTGGATTGAACAAAGTGGGCCTAACTTCTTGGGTGGCTTAGAAACACAGAATTGTTCTCAAGGCGGAAAAGCTTGCATATGTCCTTGAAGAGCCTCTTCTATCTAAGGACGATGCAACTCCAGACCAAATGTTGGTCTATCAGAAGCATGTGGCAGATTCTGAGCTGGCGAGTTGCATCATGCTAGCGGCGATGGTACCTGAGCTGCAAAAGCAGCATGAGCATATGGATGCTAATACTATAGTCTTCCATCTTCATGAGTTGTTCTCGATGAAGCGAGATCCAGAAAGGTTCGAGGTCTCTAGGCTCCTCTTCACCACGAAGATGCAAGAAGGTTTCGTACAGTAGTACGATTTGTGCTAAAGATGAGCAGGTACATCGAGCGACTAGCCACCCTCGGGTTTGTGATGGATCATGAGTTAAATATTGATTTAATTCTGCATTGTTTGCCCAAGAGTTTCTCACAATTTGTGATGAACTATCGGATGAACAAATTGGAATCCACTATTCAGAGCTCCTCAATATCTTTGAAAAGCTGTGGAGCCTTCTGTGAAGCATGAGGAGAAGGCGGTTCTGTTAGTTGATTCCTCAAAGAAAGGTTCTAAGAGGAAGGCAAAAGAACAAAAGAAAGGGAAGAACAAAAAGGCGAAGAAGGCAGAACCGGTATAAAGGGCACTTGCCATCCATGTGGCAAGGAAGGCCATGGCGAAGAAAGCAAGATTTATCTTGAGTCCATGAAGAAGAAGAAGGCATCCGATGCCCCATCCTCTTCAGGTATCTTCGTTATTGATTGTCATTCTATTTCCTTAGACACTTGGGTATTGGATACTGGGTGTGGCTCACATATATGTAATGACATTCAAGGGCTAAGGAATAGAAGAAGACTCGTCAGAGCGGAGTCAAATTTGCGAGTTGGCAATGGAGCAAAGGTTGCTGCGGTCGCCATCGGAACTTATTTGCTGAAGCTCCCTAGTGGACTAGTCTTGGAACTGGATAATTGCTATTATGTTCCTTCTCTAATAAAGAACATTGTTTCTATTTCCTGTTTAAATAGAAATGGTTTCCATTTGACGTTTAGTAACAATTGTTGTTATATAACTTTGAATGGCGTACTTTATGGAACTGGAACTTTGAGTAATGACATTTATCGTTGGGCGTATCGGTGACATTTTCAATATCGAAGCGAGCAACAGCGTGCTCGAAAGGATAATCAAATAGACTCCTATATGTGGCATTGTCGTCTTGGCCATATAAGCAAGAAGCATGTCGAATTACACCGATGTGGAATGCGGAATCGTTTGAATTGGATTCATACGATACATGCGAATCATGCTTAAAAGGCAAGATGACTAAGTTACCTTTCTTGGAAAGGTGAGCAGTGGGAGAGTTACTAGGACTAATACATACTGATGTATGTGGACCTATGTCAACTCAAGCATTAGGAGGCTATAACTACTTCATTACCTTCACCGATGATCACTCACGGTTTGGGTATGTGTTCTTGATGAAACACAAGTCTGAAGCCTTTGAAAGGTTCAAAGAATTCAGAAATGAAGTAGAGAAACAACATGACAAGAGTATTAAAATACTTCGATCGGATCGAGGTGGTGAATACTTAAGTCAAGAGTTTCTTGATTATCTAAGAGACAATGGTATATTGTCTCAATGGACTCCGCCCTATACACCACAGCATAATGGTGTATCTGAGGCGTCTTAGGACCTTGTTGGACATGGTGGTCAATGATGAATCATGACTCTTCCCAAGTCCTTTTGGGGCTATGCACTTGAGACATGTTTACTTGTTAAGCAGAATGCCTACCAGGTAGTCTCCTACTCCATATGAGATATGGAATAGTAAGAAACCTCATGTATCTTACTTGAAGATATGGGGTTGTCTGCTTATGTGAAGCGGGACGATGTCGGACAAATTGATGCTAAGTCGATAAATGTCTATTTATTGGATACCCTAAGGAAACAAGGGGTTACCAATTCTATCATCTGTGGAACAAAAGGTGTTTGTTTGAGGCATCTTTGTGTTTCTAGAGAAAGAGTTTCTCTTGCAAGAAAGCGATTAGAGTGTCGTCGAGCTTGAGGAGGCTCGAGATACTCAAATAGACATTGATGAGATACAGTGAAGCCTGCGGTAGAACTCATAGTGATGAGCAATCAATTTGGACCTATTGTAACACCACATCTTCGTAGATCTGGTAGAACACGCAATATTCTGAGAGATATGGATTTCGTAAGTGAATCGAGCACGTGTTACTCATTGATGATGAGGAGCCTACAGTTATGAAGAAGTCTTGACAAGTTAGAAAGGGATAAATGGCTTGATGCCATGAAGTCGGAAATGGATTCCATGTATGAAAACCAAGTTTGGAACTTGGTTGACCCACCTGAAGGCATCAAGCCTATAGGGTGCAAGTGGGTTTTCAAGAGGAAAATCGACATGGATGGTAATGTGATTACCTATAAAGCTAGATTAGTGGCGAAAGGATATCGTCAAAAACAAGGTGTTGATTATGACGAAACCTATTCGCCTGTAGCTATGCTTAAATCCATTCGGATGCTCCTGGCCATAGCGGCTCATTATGATTATGAGATATGGCAGATGGATGTGAAAACAGCTTTCCTTAATGGAAACCTCCTCGAGGACGTGTATATGATACAGCCTGAGGGTTTCACATCGGTTGATAAAACCAAGGTATGCAAGTTGCGACGGTCCATATATGGATTGAAGCAAGCATCCAGGAGCTGGAATATCCGTTTTGATGAGACGATCAAAAGGTTTGATTTCTCACAAAATCCAGACGAACCTTGTGTGTACAAGAAGGTTAGTGGGAGTGCAGTCGTGTTCCTAGTATTGTATGTCGATGACATATTACTTATAGGAAACGATGTTTCAATCTTACAGTCAGTTAAGGTTTGGTTATCCAAGACATTCTCCATGAAAGACCTGGGAGAAGCAACCTACATCCTTGGGATTAAGATCTATAGAGATAGATCGAAACGGTTGCTTGGTCTTTCGCAGTCTACATATATAGACCGAGTGCTAAAGAGGTTTAACATGTCGGAATCCAAGAAAGGTTACCTACCCATCAGGCATGGGGTACACCTTTCGAAGTCTATGTGTCCGCGCACAGAAGACGAGAGGATTTGCATGAGTAAGATTCCCTATGCATCCGCAATAGGATCTATCATGTATGCTATGTTATGTACGAGGCCCGATGTATCGTATGCTCTGAGTGTCACGAGCAGATACCAGTCTGATCCAGGAATGGATCATTGGGCGACTGTTAAGACGATCCTTAAGTACTTAAGAAGAACTAAGGATGTTTTCCTAATATATGGAGAAGGGGACATGGTGATACGCGGGTATACGGATGCCAACTTCCAGACAGACAAGGATGATTCCAGGTCTCAGTCTAGATACGTGTTCACTTTGAATGGTGGCGCAGTGAGTTGGAAAAGTTCCAAACAAGACACTGTAGCGGATTCTACCACTGAGGCAGAATACATTGCAGCTTCGGAAGCAGCAAAGGAAGCGGTTTGGATCAAGAAGTTCATTTATGAACTTGGTGTGATTCCAGCCATTGTTGAAGCAATACCGGTCTACTGCGACAACAATGGAGCAATTGCACAGGCGAAAGAGCCGAGGTCTCATCAACGATCCAATCATGTGCTTCGCCGCTATCATCTTATCAGAGAGATCATCAGTAGGAACGAAATACAAATCGAGAAAATTCCCACTGAAAGGAACTTAGTGGATCCCTTGACTAAAGCATTACCTCAAAGCAAGTTTGAGGGTCATGTTAGAGACTATGGTATTGGATACCGTAGCGATTGGCATTAGGCCAAGTGGGAGTCTGTTAGTAAAATATGAGAGATGTCCTAAGGCAATCGCCTTATGTATGAACCATTTATATGATAAATGATGATTCACTATTTGAGTATACATATTTTATGTAATTGATTGGATCTTAAACTCATTTACTGAATGTCCACGATACGATTCACAGCATGAGAGAATTTGTGATTGGATCACAACTAGTGAGTATCTCTACATGTGTAATTGTGATGTATCGGAATTATCCCTAGTCGATGAATTGATGGATTTGGACACCATCAATTTTGTCGAGACTAGCACGAGGTATACTCCTTGGTGTATCCAAGCAGCTGATTCTCACTAGCTGGAGACATAGTGATGTCCGGAGTTAATCGTGGATGCTAGTTATGGTAACTAGTTCATTGGAGTGACCAGCCGTAAGACTTCATATGGTTTTCTGCATATATAAATATGTCAATGAAGTTCTTACTGTGGCTTAAGTGCGATGTTCCTTTGACTTGCGGTATTCAAGTCATCTTGATCATAGAGACTTATGCTTTGACATCTTAAGCAAGCATCTCTAAGGAGATGTGGACCCGGGATGATTGGATATAAGTCGAAGTGATCGAAGGTGTTTGAATAGCCTATAAAGGATTCACCACTCCTTGCGAGGAGATGTATACCCATGGCCTCTCGTCGGATTGTTACTAAAGTCTTTGGCCAAAGCATTACATGTTTAGAGTAAGGTACTCTTCGATACATGTTGAGTAACTAGAATCCGTAGGACGAGGAAATGATACTTGGGCTAGGTGTGACGTAGTCAGCCTAGTGGGGACTGACACTATAGACCATGTCCTGAACCAAGTGGGTATAAGATGAGTGAAGGGAATGGGGCACGAATCATTCGAGCTGCTGAAGGGTTTCAGAAATAGTTCGGGATCAACCGTTGATCTTTTCGGTTGATTGGGGATCATGATGTACTACTAGGTGCCACTCATGATCATTCTATAATTAATGGTTAATTATAGACGGCCAACATAAACCGAGAACCTATTTGGTCACACGCACAACGAGCGTAATCCAAAGGATTTAAAACGAGCTTGAGAATGGGATTCTCAGACCGAGAGAAACTAGGTTTGGTTGGACCAAACATAAAGCGAGCATGAAATTGTTTCAGTCGCAATGGAAGCGTGGATGGGTCGTGTCTTATGAAGACATAATGGACGGACCAAAATGGTTTGGTTCTAATCCAATGGATGAGAATAAACCAAAGGGTTTGGTTTATATTAAACGAATGAACCAAAGGTTGGTTCGGTTCGTTTTAACTTAAAATAAACCATCATGGTTTGGTTTATTTTAACTTATCTTAATGGACCGGGTTAACGGGCTTTATGGATATGATCCATTAACCATTAAGAGAATTAGTTCTCTATAAAAGAGGGCTTAAGGGATTGTTAAGAACGAATCATCCAAAAAACCCTAACCTAGAGTTGCCGTCCAGCCCCTTGTGCCGCTGTCCAGCTCCTTGCCGACGTCCAAGCTTCAGCCGGAGAGCCTCCGGCGACCCTCCGGTGATCTTCCTAGGCCTCGGTGAAAAGGTAAGCCCTTGGCTTCCTTGTTTTGGCCGGCGCCTACTCCTCCACCAAGCTGTCCAGTTTTCTGGACAGCTTCTTTTCCTCTCGTCGGAGCGTCGTTTGGACGACGGTTAGTGCTCCGATAGCGGCTAACTTACCAGGGATTTGATCTCCGGTAATCCTCTGAGGTGGAGGACGAAGGATTCGTCAAACGGTTGATGAATACCTCTCCGGAGAATCAAGTTTTGAGGACTTGGTTTTGGATCCGAATTTGGATTCGGATCGTGATCATCTCTCGATCACGTCGTCTTCAACACGAGGCTAGTAACCCGTACGAAGACGAAGCTCGTGGCTTAGCGAAGTCATCCTAAGGATACTCGGCGTGGATACGGATAGAGACGATTCTAGCGAGGATCGTTCCGGTTGATGCCGTTCCCGCTACACGTCATACGAAAGGTATAACGTAGTTTAATTTCCTTTTATTGCAAATTTTAATTTACGGTTATGTCTACACTTGTTGTAATATGCATGCGTGTGTTGTAATAAATATAGATTTATTATTTTTATTGCTTCCGCTGTGTTCATGTTTACGAAACGTGATCGAACACACACACGCCGCGGTGCCGGAAACCCGACAGAGTTGGTGCAAGCCATCAGACAATGGTTATCCGAGGCACAGGATCAACAGAAGAGTTATGCAAAATGGAGGCGAAGACCTTTGGAATTCTCAGTCAGGGATCATGTATTCCTACGAGTTTCACCCACCAAAGGAGTTAAAAGATTTGGGTGAAACGATTTGGGGTTGAAAGGAAAAATTAGCTCCACACTATACTGATCCATTTAAGATATTGGGGCAGATTGGGGTTGCGACTTATCGATTGACTTCACCTCTGACACTTGCAGGTGTTCATAACGTATTTCATGTTTCTATGCTGAGGAAATACATTCTGCATTCAGATCATGTTCTGAGAGAGGTTCCGATTCTACTTCAGTCTAATATGACCTATGAAGAGATTCCAGTGCAAATTCTTAGTCGTAAGGAATGTTGGTTGTGAAACAAAACCATCCAACTTGTAAAGTTTAGATGGCAGCATCATACTGATGAGGAGGCTACGTGGGAGCTAGAAGATACTATTCGAGCTCAGTACCCTCATCTAGTCACTTGTGGTATGTGGTCATTCCGGATATTTCTTGTATTGGTTCTTACATTTAAGTACGAAATTTGGGGACCAAATTTTATTAAGTGGGGGAGAATGTAAGATACCAAAAAAATATGAAAATAATAAATATTCCTTGTTAATTAAGAAATTATCTTAAATGATTTTTTGGGAATTTTCAAAAAAAATTCTGGAATCAAATGGAGTTCATATGACCGTTTAGGAGGAAGATTAAAATTTAAATAGGTAGTTGAGCCAACTTAGGGTAGCTTGGACTTAACCTAAGCTAGCTTAACCATAAAGGGTCGGATTTCAAAGATCGAACCCGACCCATTTGCACTTTCTCTTTTCTTCTGTTTCTTCGGTTTCTCGCCGTCGACTTTTCTTCCCCGAGCATTTTCTTCCCCCAATTTATTCATCCACCCGATCGCTACTCCGCACGATTCCTTTCTCTTCCAGCCGAGGCACGATTCTCCTCCCTCTCGTTTCCTTCTCTACGCGTCGCTAGTCGATCTGTCCTCTATCTCTGCCCGGTCTCTGTCTGAGCTCGTTGCCACCACCCATGGCTGCCTTCTCAAGCCGCTCGCCGTCCACAACCGCACGCGCCACCCTCCTCTCCGCAACTCTTCACTCTCACCGGAGCAACGGGCGGATCGACATCTCTTCCCATGATCCACCGTCGCCTCTCCCGATTTCTCCTCGCTGCACCTCTTCTGATCCGCATCACCGTCGCTTCTCCCCTCTTCATCGAGCCTTACCAGAGTAGTGGGCTGATTGTGCATCTCTTTCCCTTCGTCGGTCTCTTCCAGTAGGCTCATCTTGGTGACATTGTCGTCGCCACCTTCTTTTTTCACGGCCGGAGTGATCTGTCGTCGTCACTGTTATTCTTCGGATCTTGATGGCAGTAAAGCTCTGCGACCACTATTTTTCCTGTACCGATTACGTTGCCAACTATTTCCTGGTCAAATCTTCATAGTGAGTAGATTCATCGGCTGCGAACAGTGTTTTCATGGGGAGCACTTGGCTATGCTGCCATATTTTCTGCCGATCACCTTCATCGACAGCTCAGCTCATCGGCTTGTGGATCGCTTGCCCTGTATTCGCAATGTCCATGGTTGTGATGTGATTTTTGGAAATAGGATGATTCATGGGAGGGAATCAAGCAGCTGTGGTTGATTGTATCAGATGAGGTAATGTCGTGCAATAAATTTTGGGTTATTAGTAGGGTATTGAAGTTGAGTTTGATTGTAGTTTAATCGATTAATTCGTATCATATACTTATAGGTGGATCAGAAGCTTTGGAATTAAAGCCGGGCTGGGTAAGTTGAGATTTGAAAACTTTATTGACAAATATATGTTTCAACAGCTAGGTTCTGTGTTGTGGTTGTGATGATAGATGGCAGTTATGGCTGAATTCATCTGGTTGGTATAAGTTGCTACTTCATACGTGGATCAAGAAGTTATGGGTGATTGCAACAATTGTAAGGTAAGCTTTGATTTGATATTATTATGAAGTAGGATGTGTTATCTTTATAGTTGATGCTAGAGTTGACTCATGAATGATACGGTGAATTTAATCTGATTAAGGTTGGAGAATATTGAATTAGTTGGATATAATGATCGATGTAGGATTCGATTCAATCATTCGATGTAAAATAGAACTTAGTTATGTTCTATGTGTTCTTTTGTAGGACCTTGATTGGTGATAGATGTTTGCACGCGTGGATAGCTAGCATGAGCTATTTAACAAGTGGGTAATTTCCTACCCTGGTCAGGTAGTTATTAATGCATGTAGATTTAGATATATGATCATGTTACCTTGACTCCGCTCTTATTTACTCTTGTGCTTGATACTTTATCTTTGGCCTATTATGCTCTATTGCTGTTATCATGTTTCACTTCATCATGATTAGGAGTTATAAATGTGATGTAAGTAAACCTAGAATTGCTTAGTTAGGTGCAAATAGCGAAGTATGGATGACGACCTGATTGTAAATTGAAAAAAAGGTCATTCGTAGGTATGTAATGTCTTGAACGTAGGATTAATTCTAATACCCTTAGGTTCCATGTTTACTACTAATCATGTATTGTGTAAATGGTCAGGAGAATTATGCTTAGTGTGTCGCTATGGACTGGTGGTCCTAGCTTGTAATGATCAGTTGAGTACGACTCTCTACAGGATAGAGAGTACGTTGATTAGTAAGTATGACTCTCTATCGGATAGACAGTGTTATAATTAGTTAAGTACGACTCTCTATAGGATAGAGAGTGCGTTGATCAGTTGAGTACGACTCTCTACAGGATAGAGAGTGTGTAAATCAGATTGGTATGACTCTTTGTAGAATAGAGAGTCTATGGTGGATGTTTGTATGTGTGACTTTGCAATCATGTCATTTGCATGCATGCTGGCAACGTGGTCTCCCTTGTGGTTGAGAGGGTCGTCAGTCATCCTACCTCCACGGTTACTCATAGGAGGAGTAACCGGTGTGAGGGCAGAGCATTTGTGGTGCCGCACTCTACCACTATAGATGGTGGTAGTTGGATTTGCGTGCCGATGTCCTGCGTGTGTGGCACTCGACCACTTATGGGTAGTGACTGTCGGAGTGGCCAACAACAGGGACCCCCGTCGAGTAGCTTGCTCTTCACGTTTATATGTTACTCAATCATACTGTCCACTCGACCACTCGAGAGTAGTGGTTGGTGTTGAGTTGGGACAATTTTCATGTCAAGCCACCAAGGCCACAGTGGTGTCGTGGTGGCTTTAGAGTGAGCTGACATAACCATGCATGCTACATTGCCGTGACTTATGACATTTTTGCATATTGCCATATATATATATATATATGCATGTATATATATATATATGGATGATTGTGATTAGTATATATATATAGATGCAGTCTATATATATATGCTTATTGTGATGTTGTATTTGATTGTACTATGCTTGTTGCATTTGGTTGTACATCATCTTCATACATGCTACCCGCATCTGTTATATGGTTGTGTCGGATACCTGTATATATATATATATATATATATATATATATATATATATATATATATATATATCTATATATATATATATATATATATATATATATGGATGATTGTGATTAGTATATATATATAGATGCAGTCTATATATATATGCTTATTGTGATGTTGTATTTGATTGTACTATGCTGGTTGCATTTTGTTGTACATCATCTTTATACATGCTACCCGCATCTGTTATATGGTTGTGTCGGATACCTGTATACTTGTTGGTTAGACTATTGCATCTTTGACCCGTATTTATGACGTTGTATGGTTTAGATCAGATTTCCTGTTATATACATATATTGTGGATATGTGCTCAGGTTGGATAAGTGTAGCGAAGCAGACTTTCAGGTATGTCTGCATTTTACGTTGGCCATTTGGTTAGAAGGTATATACATGGATAGGTTTATCATGCTAGTGTTACTTGATGTACTTGTAGATTTTTCTGTTGAATTACATGTGATATTTGATATATATACATGTTTTTCCTATTACCTGCTGAGTTATACTCACCACCATGGACCCTGAGTTTTTCTATCGCCCAGGTATATATATATATATATATATATATATGGATGATTGTGATTAGTATATATATATAGATGCAGTCTATATATATATGCTTATTGTGATGTTGTATTTGATTGTACTATGCTTGTTGCATTTGGTTGTATATCATCTTCATACATGCTACCCGCATCTGTTATATGGTTGTGTCGGATACCTGTATACTTGTTGGTTAGACTATTGCATTCTTTGACTCGTATTTATGACGTTGTATGGTTTAGACCAGATTTCCTGTTATATACATATATTGTGGATATGTGCTCAGGTTGGATAGGTGTAGCGAAGCAGACTTTCAGGTATGTCTGCATTTTACATTAACCATTTGGTTAGAAGGTATATACATGGATAGGTTTATCATGCTAGTGTTACTTGATGTACTTGTAGATTTTTCTGTTGAATTACATGTGATATTTGATATATATACATGTTTTTCCTATTACCTGCTGAGTTATACTCGCCACCATGGACCCTGAGTTTTTCTATCGCCCAGGTAATAGGTAGAAGTCTCGTGATGGCTTGGAGCATCGCTGGTTGTCATCGTCTCATCTCATCTCTGAGGGTCCCAGCATGGGTTTATGTTTTCTTTTGATTTCGAATGTTCCTTATTTCGATCCAGATTTATGTGTTTGACTTGTTATGTGATGTACACACTTGTGGATTTGGGTTTTGCCTATGTTTCCTTTATGTCGTGGTGTCAGTCATACCGGTATGCACTGTGTATAGTTTTTGATGTAGTTGTATTATGTTTCGTTGTGTTTTGATGTAGTTATGTTTATTAGGTTGTGATTGTGGGCCCAAGGGCCTTGTATTAACAGGATATGTTGCCACATACAGGGGAGATGACGTCCGTTTTTTTTCGTCTCGGTATACTCTCTGGGCATGACATATACTCTACAAGGAACTGATAACATGATCTTCTGTGCGACACCACACACCATGTTATCTATAATGTAAAGTATCAGACAATATGGATAAATATAAAATTCAAAAAATGATCATGTGATTCTTATTTCAAAATGAAGATGTTCATACAAAAGCTAGGCTTTTAGTATACATCCTAACAATCTCCCACTTATACTAAAAGACTATGCTACCATCAAACTGCCATACATCTGATTCTCTTTCCCTCCACATGCCTATCAAAAGCTCTCGCTGGAAGGGCCTTAGTGAAAGGATCTGCCAGGTTATCCTCTGATGCAATCTTGGCGATAGTAACTTCTCCTCTCTTTACAATCTCTCGTATCAGGTGGTACTTGCGCTCTATGTGTTTACTTGTCGTATGGGCTCGTGGTTCCTTCGAGTTTGCAACTGCACCACTGTTATCACAATAAATTGTGATAGTTCTGGGCAAACCAGGAATCATATCCAAGTCCATCAAGAAGTTCCTAAGCCATACAACTTCTTTGGCTGCCTTATAGGCTGCCACATACTCAGCTTCCATGGTGGAGTCTGCCATGCATTTCTGCTTGACACTCCTCTATAGAATGGCTCCACCTCCCAAAGTAAACACATAACCCGAGGTAGACTTACTTTATCCCTATCTGATTGAAAGTTAGAATCTGTGTAACCTACAGGGAGTAATTGATCTTTCTGGTATTCCAACATATAATCCCTAGTCCTTCTCAGGTTCTTCAATATATGCTTTACCGTAATCCAATGTCCCTATCATGGATTACTCTGATATATGCTAACCATGCCCACGATAAAGCAGATATCCAGCCTCATACATACATAGCATACATGAGGCTTCCTACCACCGAAGCATAAGGAACTGCCTTCATCTCCTCTATCTCCTTTAATGTTCTAGGACACATCTCTTTAGATAAAGGTACTCCATGTCGAAAAGGTAGAAAACCTTTCTTAGAGTTTTGCATGCTAAAACGAGCTAAAATAGTGTCTATGTATGAAGCTTGAGATAAGCACAACATCTTTTTCTTGCGATCCCTTATAACCTTGATCCCAAGGATGTGTCCCACTTCTCCCAAGTCCTTTATATCAAATTGTTTGGACAATCATACCCTTACATCTGATAACACTTTTGTTAGTGCCTATAAGATCCACATATCTCCACAATAGTATGATATTGTCCACTTTGGGCCCAAGCTCTCATGGTTCTGTTTTTGGGCTTTACCTAAAAGGCCTCATACCAATGGAGATATCTTTTCATCTCATAAGCACATGATCTTTTCCATGTTTTACCAATGTGAGACTTTGATTTTATTCCCAATACTCTAACAATCCCCCCTCAAACGAAGGACCACATTGACCCCCCTTAAGCCTATCCATCCTTGAAGGACATCCTCTGTTTGATGTTCGATCCTCAACCCACTAGGACTTCTTGCCAACTGTCTGGTCCTCCTGACCCAGCTGGACTTCCTGCCAGTTGTCCAGTCCTTCTGGCCCAATTGGACTTCCTGCCAATTGTTCGATCCTCCCGACCCAACTGGACTTCCTGCTTGGTATCTGGTTCTCTTGATCCGGACATGGGAGCTCAACTTCCTTCCTTCGAGGTTCATGGCTTGACATGGACCATGACTCTTATACTAATTATTAGTGCTTATAAGATTCACATATCTCCACAATGGTATGATATTGTCCACTTTGGGCCCAAGCCCTCATGGTTTTGTTTTTGGACTTTATCCAAAAGGCCTCATACCAATGGAGATATCTTTTCATCTTATAAGCACATGATCTTTTCCATGTCTTACCAATGTGGGACTTTGATTTTATTCCCAATACTCTAACAACTTTGACATTGTTGTCAATGAGCAAAATGTCATCTACGTATAGTACAAGAAATACCACTATGTTTCCGTCACATCTCTTGTATACACAAGACTCATCCGGACTTTGAATAAATCCATATGACTAGATTACCTCATCAAAGTGGATGTTCCAAGATCTCGAAGCTCGCTTTAATCCATAAATGGACCGATTAAGCTTGCACACAAGATGCTCTTTGCCCTTTGCAATGAATCCCTCTGGTTGCTCCATATAGATGTTTTCTTCAAGACTTCCATTAAAGAAAGCTGTCTTAACATCCATCTGCCAAACCTCATAATCCATATGAGCAACAATAGACAAGAGAATCCGGATAGACTTAAGCATGGCTACCAGCAAAAAAGTCTCCTCATAATCGATACCCTCTTTCTGAGTATATCCTTTTGCAACAGGCCTTGATTTGAAGGTCTCTACCTTCCCATCTGATCCTCTCTTTCTTTTGTAGATCCACTTGCATCCAATGGCTTTTACACCTTTGGGTGGTTCTACTAGCTCCCAGACCTTATTTGAATCCATAAATTCTATCTCAGAATTCATCGCCCTTTCCCAAGATACCGCATCTTTATCTTGGAGTGCCTCGTCATATGTTTAGGGATCAGGTTCATGTTCACCAAGGACCAAATCAAAAGATTCTCCCAAGAACATAAATCTATCAGGTTGTCTAACAACCCTCCCACTACGATAAGGCATCACTTGTGTATCCTCTGTGACACACGGTGCAGTCACTTGTGGTATGTCCTCTTGTACCGTTGGTACTGAAGTAGTGACTTCCCCTCTTAATTCCTCTAGAACAATCTTGATCATGGGCTTGTGGTTCATCACATAGTCTTCCTCTAAAAATCGAGAATTTGTGCTAACGATCACCCTCTGATCTCTAGGACTATAGAACAAACCGTCTTTCATTCCTCTAGGATTGCCTATGAACAGGCGCACTTCTGTATGAGATTACAACTTACCAGCATCTCCCTTCAGCACATGTGCTGGACTACCCCAAATCCGAATATGTCTCAGACTAGGCTTTCGCCCAGATCATAATTTTGTGGGAGTAGAAGGTACTGATTTAGATGGTACCAAGTTCAGAATATGCATTGTCATTTCCATAGCATATCCCCAGAATGAATCTGGTAACTCAGAATAACTCATCATCGATCTAACCATCTCCATAAGAGTCTTATTCCTTCGCTTCGCCACACCATTCTGTTGGGGTGTACCAGGTACAGACAGTTGGGATTGAATCCCAGCCTCTGATAAGTAACTCTTAAACTCTCTCAAGAGATACTCACCACCACGATCAGATTGTAGTGTCTCGATACTTTTACCTTGATGTTTCTCCACATCAGCCTTGAATTCTTTGAACCTGTCAAATCATTCAGACTTGTGGTTCGTCAAGTAAATGTATCCATATATTGAATAATCATCTATAAAATAGATGAAATATTCAAAACCACCTCTAGCCTGGATAGACATAGGACCACACAAATCAGAATGAACCAATTCCAACACATCTTTGGCTCTATACCCCTTGGCCTTAAAAGAGCTCTTGGTCATTTTACCTTCCAAGCAAGATTCGCAGGTTGGGAAATCTTCCACCACCAATGAACCCAAAAGGTCCATCAGCTATCAATCTTTGAATTCTACTCAGGTTTATATGACTTAACTTAGATGTCAAAGATATGTTTGGTTCATTTTTGAAGGTTCTTTTCTCTTATTAGATTTAGAAGATGAGTTATTTATTTCTATTTACATCGTGGGAGTTTTTGGTTCAAGAGCGTATAAATTGCCTACCAACGCACCAGAACAGATAATCTCCTTATTCCTTTTTATAACAACTCTATCATTAAAAGAAATAGAATACCCATCCATAAATAATTTAGAAACTGAAATCAAATTCTTTTTAAATGTAGGTACATAAAGGCAATTTCTCAGAACCAAAGTTTTATTTCTATCAAAAGATAAATAAACATCTCCCACTACAATAGTCGCCACCTTCGTAGCATTTCCCATGTAGATGGTAATCTCTCCCTCAGCTAGTTGTCTGGTTTCTTGGAACCCCTTCAAATAATTGTAGATATGATCAGTGGTTCCTATATCTATACACCAGGTACTAGTAGATAACACCGCTAAACATGTTTCAACGACTAAACTAAAAGATATACCTTTATTCTATTTTCAGTTAGGACAGTCCACCTTCCAATGTCCAGTCTGCTTGCAAGTGAAGCACTTGCCTTTCGGCTTCTTCACTACTGCCTGAGATCCTGCCGCCATATTTGCTATGCCTTGTTTCATCTTCTTCTTGCCTTTTGGCTTAGAAGTAGAAACCTTTTGAGCAATCATGGCATGAGCACTCTGACAAAAAAGCCCCTCTACCGCTTGGAGTTCTGTCAGAAGCTCCGCCAACAAATACAATCTTTTATTCATGTTGTAGTTCAGGCGAAACTGCTCAAAATTTCTAGGTAGAGATTGGAGAATGATATCGACCTGGGTTTCCCCATAGATCTCTGCTCCAAGGACTTCCAACTCATTCAAATGAGCCATCATCTTGAGAACATGATCCCTCACGGGTGTTCCCTCAATCATGGTGGTCGTCATCAAGTTCTTCATAGCTTCCTACCTAGTAGCTCGATTCTGGTGTCCGAAAAGTTCCTTGAGATTGAACATCATGTCATAGGTAGTAGTCATGGCCTGATGCCGATGTTGCAATACATTTAACATAGAAGTCAAAATGTAACACTGCGCCATCTCATCTGCCTTGATCCACTTCCTATAACTCTCTTTCTCCTTTTCGCTAGAATCATCCGTAGGCTTAGGAGGACATTCTGCGAAGAGTACATATTTGTACTCCTAAGCAGTCAAGACAATGTCTAGATTTCGTTTCCAATCAACATAATTAGGGCTAGTAAGTTTGTTTTCTTTTAGAATCACAACAAGTGGGTTGAAAGCCATTTTGAAAAACATAAAAATCATAGTGATCAAAACATTAGATTTCAAAAATTTATTGATTCCTCAAACAATAAAATTTTAAAATCAACCAACACCTCAAAACACCGAGAATATCGTATGCCACGATAGTGTGGACATATACGAATTTTACATTTGTAAGAGGAGATTTTACCCATTAATTTTATTATCCTGTCAACCTTACTTTTTGACAAATAAAATTAATAGTTGCTTCCTCTTCGGCCCTACAAATAAAATTAGTGACTCTGATGGGGAGGATACTTTTATTTACATCTAAGTATTTACCATTACCTGATACTAAGGCAATTACCTCAGATTATGTGCCTTCCGATGGGGAAGTATATACGCTCCTAAATAATTTCCTATAACCATATTTGACCTAGTGAACCACAAAACAAACTCATCTGATATGGAGGAAGGCACTCAGAGCCAACGTGCAAGTTTGTTCGCATCACATGTCAAATTGTAATGGAGGCCCCGGGAATTAAAAAATATCCCTCTCCCACTTAGTAATTTAAAATTGAGGGATTTTCAAACACACACAACATGCATATCAAACAATAAGCAATAAATATGAAAAATTAAATTTTCCAACTATTATGGCTTTTGTTTTTCAATATGCTTCCTGTCGTGTCGCCACCTCGTTCGCTCCTCCCTTTACCATGCGCAAGCCACAAGGAGATCCGAGCCGAGATAAAATATTTTAATTTACATCCATCAATCCTATACTCCACGAAGGAGTGTACAACATATCTAGATCAAAAGTAAATTAAAATAAGAGGCTAAACAATGTCGTATTTAATTAGAAAAATTAAATACTAATTAGCCTTGTCAACCCTAAGGATTCAAATAATTAATTATAATCGCGCACACATAATTGTTGGTGCAGGGGCACTAGATAATCGAACCTGTGTTTTGATTATGGCAAAGACACAAAGTTAAGTTTACATTGTTATCTCACGAGCTAAATCAAGTGTGCAGAAAAGTACTAAAGCTGGAGTTGAAGGCTAGCGACACCCGGAGGAAGCCGCGGTGGTCGGGCGACACTCGAGTGACTTCAGAGGGAGCCGAAGGAATCGAGTGGAAGGCCAGAAGTGAAAGCGACACAGTAAGTATCGAGGTAAGCTCGTGTGAGTGAGAGATGGTAAGGTTGTGTCCTCTGTACGGGGGCGACCGTAGGCGACAATCCGACTAAGACTTCCTGTGGAAGGTCTAGGTCGAGATCGAACGGTTAGAAGCCGTCGCATTTATCATTTTTTGAGCTAACCTCTTACTGCATGGGAGTGGCCAGGCTGGCAGTCGACTACTGGACATTGGGTAGTCGACTGATGCTCATTAGTCGACTGATGGGAGGCATCATTCGACTGATAGCGATGAATCAGCCTTTGCGCTAGGTCAAAACGGATAATGTTTGACGCGGCCACTTCGCAATAAAATTTGTACAACTTCGTGATCTATTCCAAATTCTGAGGAGACATATTCAAGAACCAAACTCTATAAAAGGAGGGGAGGATTCCAACTCCAAATATCATCAAGTTTATTCTCAAGTGCTCCTACAACACCAACGCTCCAACACCGTCATAACGCCGATGCGACGACAAGTTCTGATCTTCTTCGTCGGCAGCAGCATCAAGTAATATATTTTGATATTGTATTCCTTATTTTTATTCATAACGAGGTGAGGTAGGCTTGTTGCCTCATCCTCGTACTTTCGGTTTTGTGATCGTTGTCTCCTACCTCCAACGAGGAGGAGACGTTATAGTGCTTTGCCCTTCGTACGTGGTCTAGGATCAATAGGGCCTTGGAGTAGCAACCGCTGGGTTGTGAACCAAGTAAAATAAACGTGTCTCTTTATTTTCCGCTACGCTTACTCGTGTATCGAACGAACGAAAAGATTTACGCTCGCTATTCACCCCCCCTCTAGCGACGCTTCTCGATCCAACAACAATCACATACATTCACATAGCCATAATAGTTGGATCTTATGCCTGAAAGCAAAAAAGTTAGCCTACGCACATCCTACTATTATCTGGCATAAACAATATATGATAAATGCGTGAAAATGACCGAATCCAAAATACACAAAATCAGAAACCATGGCTCTGATACCTTTTAAAGGGAAAGTTTTGCTTCGCTTTGGTTGCTTATGCATGGCGATCCTATCTCACATCCTCGGAATAAAAATTATCAATTAAAACTAATCCGGATGGAGATGGATTACCCAAGCAACCAATTCATCATCATGCTATTCGATTTGAGTGGTCACTTGAACAAACATGTTGTTCAAGCAACCTAACCCTTTTCCTCGATTAGCCGCGGAATAGATGATGAACGGATCGCCGGTTTTTGTGTTTATAATCGGGGTCCATGTCAATCAACAACATGCAAAATACAAATTAACAAAAATTAAAATAACAAAATTATACCTCTTGTTTTACCTCTTGATCTTCTATTGTATTTCTATCCTCTTCTTAGACGTCGTGTGAGCGACGATCTTCCAAGAATTGAAGCCTCCTAGACTACGTATCTTCCCTTCCTTGCTCGCTCCGAACAAGGGAAGAAAACCCTCCATTCTTCTCCTTTCTTGTGCCAAACACAAAGCCTTCTCCTCTTCTCTTTGCTTGTACTGACCACCAAAACTCTAAGTGTGGTGTCTGCTGGCTCTAAATAGAGGAGAGGAGATTGAGGAAGAGAGAACCCTCTTCCTCCTTACTTGTTGTCGTGGGCCCTAGGAGAGGGAGAGGAGGCACCGGCCAAGAGAAAGGAAGAGAAGGAAAACCCTAACTCCTTTGTTGCCGCCGGCCCTAAAGAATCAAAACCCTAGCACCCTCTTGTGCCCTTGCCTCTTCACCTCCTTATCTAGATCTAGGCTTCATGAGGTATTTATAATAGGCTACAATAGGGACCATGAGGATGAGTTGGATCTTGGCCACCCAATGGATCCGAACCACATATAACTCGATCCATTCCACTAGAGGATCATCATTGATCTACCTCACCAACCCCCATAATTAAATATGGGCTCCAAATATTATTTGTATAAAATATCTCCCCGCGTTTAAGATATCGAATGGACATTAATTAATTAAATTATTGACAATTTAATTAATCAATATCTAACTCCATGAGTAGTATCACTCATCCTTATCATCATGTTGAACCAAGTTCACCTGCAGGATTTTCATGATGAACTTTATGAGCTTCTCATGGGGACATCATCATCCTAGTGTATAGGACACGGTTTTCTCCTATAATCAATGGCACACCATGTAAATAATATTATTTCCCAACTTACCAGGCCTATCGACTTAACACATAAATCTCGTCCATTGGTAAATCAAAAAAATAAATACTAAGTACATATGTCCGTTATTATATCGGGATTAAAAGCATGTACACTATAATATCTGAGGTCTGATTCAATTATATAGTCAGTATAAATTGAATCACCTCTAAATCGATCCTGCTCAATATACACAAAGTGTACTTGTCACGCCCGCCCTTTTTCCTAGTAATCTATAGGGGTTGGAAGGGCGGCGCGACGCGATCATACATACAAACATTTACAGCGGAAGAATTACATACATGCATTTACAGCGGAAGACTTGAAACTTTTTTTTTCTTTTTAAAAACATAAAGCATGAAACATGGAGCATGCATAATCATTTCATAAGGACACTAAGTAGCAACCATCAACATCAAATAGAGTTTGACTCTTAACAACTAACATGCAGAACTTAAAGGGAAAACATGCATAAGTCTTGGAACATAAGCTTAAAGGGAAAAACATGCATAAGTCTTGGAACATAAACAGATCTCTTCCACCATGCCACTACCACACACACTTTGCCCCTCCTGCTGCTCCCTTTAGTTTAGCCATTCTTTACCCTTATCTGCAGTACAAGGGAACATGAAACTATAAGCACATAGACTTAGTAAGATCCTTTCCTACTCACAAAAAAGCCATACATCAAGAATTAAACATAGAGTAGTGACATGTTCCTCTAAACAACATATAGGCATAACATTCATATAAAAGTAGTGACATGATTATTTAAGAACATATAAGCATAGCATTCATATAAAGGTAGTGACATGATCAATTAAGAACATATAAACATAGCATTCATATAAATATCATAATCACATAGACATGAAATGGGTATATGCAAGATGTTCTTTGAAAACATATATTTTATAAGTACTTACACATAATCTCAACATATTGGGCCCGACATTGTACCACATACATCATCATCTTTGCGTGCATCCCTAAATAGACCCGAGGTAGCTAATCCCGAACCTACTAGGGTACTAGGTCCATACTACGACCGTCGACCTAGGGCCAACATAACATAGAAGCTCATCCTAGGCCCGTACTATGACCGTCGGCCTAGGGCAACTTAGGAGCCCATCTTGTACTAGGTCCGTACTATGTCCGTTGACCTAGGGGCATGTAGGAGCCCATACCTTGGACCTTGCTAGGGTCCGGTACAAGCCATGAAAAAAGTAAAATAGTATATCATGTTCCTTATCATAACATATCATGTTCCTTATCATAACATATCATGTTCCTTATCATAACATATCATGTTCCTTTTCATAACATATCATGTTCCTTTTCATCACATAAAGAGTGCTCTTAGTCCCCATTCATAGGGAAGCATCTCTTAGGCATTTTATCATACATACTTGTTCATCATGATGCAATGAGCATAACATAATCATACATTCATACAATTAACATGAACATAAGGTAGTGGCATAAACAAACCATGCTATCATAAAGTCTAACTATCAACATGTTAACATCATATATAGATATATCATGGCATGGAAGATCATGGGTGAGCATGGACAAGGTTTGGCCGAAACTTCCAAGGGGAAATCTTAAGAATTCAAACCCTAATTCAACTTGTACAAGGTCTAACTATCAACATGTTAACATCATATACATATAAAACATGACAAGGGGAAAACATTGGTAGCCCAAACATGGTTTGGCCGAAACCCTAATGGAGGTTTTTAGGGATTCAAATGCTCCACAACTTACACAAAGCCTAACTAACATCATATTAACATCTTATATACATGTAGCATGGCATGGAGAATTATTAGAGGGCATGAACATGGGTTGGTCGAAACCCTAAGGGAGGGTTCTCAAGAATTCAACCACTAAAACAACTTGTACAAGGTCTACCTAACATCATATACACATATAGTATGGAATGAAACATCATTAACAAGCATAACATGGGTTGGCTGAAACTTCATGGGGGTTTTAACAAAATTCAAACCCTAAACAACTTGTACAAGGTCTAACTAACAACATGTTAACATCAATTACATATAGATCATGGCATGGAAGACCATTAGGAGCATAAATAGGACTTGGCCGAAACTTCAAGGAGGGCTTTGGAATCAAACACTCAATCAAGCCTATCTATCAACATGTTATCTTCATATACATACAAAATATGGCATGGAAACATATAGATCATGACATGGAAGACCATTGGGAGCATAAATAGGACTTGGCCGAAACTTCAAGGAGGGCTTTGGAATCAAACACTCAATCAAGCCTATCTATCAACATGTTATCTTTAAATACATACAAAACATGGCATGGAAACATATAGATCATGGCATGGGGGCCATTAGGAGCATAAATAGGACTTGGCCGAAACTTCAAGGAGGGCTTTGGAATCAAACACTCAATCAAGCCTATCTATCAACATGTTATCTTCATATACATACAAAGCATGGCATGGAAACATATAGATCATGGCATGGAAAATCATTGGAAGCATGAAGGGGGTCTTGGCCGAAAGTTTCAAAGAGGATTTAACAATCGAAACAACTTGTACTGCAGGTGAGGGGATACTTACATCCTTTCGCTTGTTTAGTATAAGAATATACCCTAGGTGGTGCCAAGACAAGAGCTCTCTTCTTGCTTATTTGGTTTTCCGAAATGGAAGAAGGGGGAGATAGGGTTTCGGTGGGGAAGAAGAAGAGAAGAAGAGAATGACAAGTTGTGGTTCTCTTGTCTCCTCATACTCTTATTTATTCACTTGAAAGTGTCCCTTAGCCTCCCCTACCCTTATCTATCATTTCTCATACCCTTCTAATAGCACAACCCTGCTGGGCTTCTGGTTATCGGATGCATCCTAAGGTTTAGTTATCTACTTGGAGGTTCAGGGTTCAAACCCTAGGCCATGCATCCCTTTTTGGCTCTATTTTCTTTTATTTTTGAAAGAGCCCACATAAAAGCCTATTATGATCATGCAAAAATTCTTATAAAATTTTCTAAAAATTTTATGGGCGTTATAGTACTAGTGTAATTCTATGGTCAAGATAAACCAATATCAAATTACACTACAACCATGCCAATGGTTTGTCCAAAACCATCTTGGTTGTGAGCCTCTACTTATACTCTACAAGGAACTGATAACATGATCTTCTGTGCGATACCACATACCATGTTATTTATAATGTAAAATATCAGACAATATGCATAAATATAAAATGCAAACAATGATCATGTGATTCTTATTTCAAAATGAAGATGTTCATACAAAAGCTAGGCTTTTAGTATACATCCTAACACAAGTGTATCTTAATTTGTCCAAACAGAAAATGGAAATTAAGTTTTGCTTAAATGACGAAATGACAAGTATATTTTCTAAAACTCAAATTACATTGGTCCCTAAATAAAGCTGAAAACACCTATAATAGTTACTATAATCTTCTTACCATTACCAGTATAGATGTATCTTTCACCATCAATAGGCAATCGACTACTGAGACAATTATGCTAAGTGACACTAATATATGTGGCAGCTCCAATGTCTATCCACTAAGTGTCAATAAGTTCAATGACAAAATTGACTTCTAAACTAACCTAATTGAGAAGTTTAATATCAAATATTGCAGTTTTAATACCTTTACTCATATTGATGGTCCTTTTACATTCAATGGTTTTAAAAATCTTAAGTTATTTGAATGTTGATGTTATAGATAGATACATTATTTGCACTAAATATGAAAAAGAGTATACCAACATATAACCTCACTTTATTGCCAAGAACACAAAGAGATAATAATAAATGAATAACATATATATTATATGCAAGTATGAATATGTATGGGCAAAATGAGATACCAAGTATAATAGTACACTTAGTCTTTGGACTGCAGTGTAACTTATTAGTGGTACTCTCTGAATTATAGCTCATGATAATTTTCATTGGCCACATCATGTGTCTTGCTTTGGGCCGACACATGATATGCATAGCTAAATTATCCCTTATATGAGCTATATCTGTTTGAATCTATGATTTACAAACCCTTGATCTACCACACAAAATGTCTTTCTTTGGGCCAACACCCTATGTGCATAATCAATGGCGGAGCCAACTCCCAGCATTAGCCCGGGCTAATCATCCTGATGATTAATCGGGTAAATGTTTACCTTGGGCTAAAGGGTTAAAAAAATTTTTGTATACTATAGTAAAAAAAAAAATTAGCCCGGGTACTCCATAAGGTGGCTCCGCCCATACGCATGATCAATAACAGAATTTATCAAACTATTGATCTGCAACGCAAAGTGCCTTCCTTTAGGCCGACACCTCGTACGCATGATCAACAAAATTTATTAAGCTATTGATCTGCCACACAAAATGTCTTTCTTTTTGTCAACATCTTGTGTGCATATCAATAAAATTTATCAATAAAATATGTTCTTCTTATGTAAACCATTTCTAACATATATCTACATAAACATAAGTTTCCTTTGGGCCAATTACATTTAGTATAGATATACATCTATCTATACAGTATGTCCTAAACCTCCCTAATAGTTCTTACTTTGGTGATAATTATTAGTTTGGAATAGAATCATATGTGTAGATAGATACTTTAGAAAACCTAATAAACTTAATTGTACTTTAGTAGCCTAATGATATAGAAAACGACCATAACATCTGTAGGGTTTCTTTGGCACCGCGGCGGGTGTGTGTTCGAATATGTTTTGTAAATATGTGCACAGCGGAAGAAATAAAAGCAATAAATCTAATTTATTACAACGCACACACTACACGTATGCAAGATACAATATGTGTAGACATAATCACAGTTTCAAATTTTGCAATAAAAGGAAATTACGCTAGTTATACCTGACGTATCACTTGCAACAGGAATAACATTAACCGGAGCAACTCACGCTAGAATTGTCTCTATCCGTATCCACGCCGAGTACCATCGGCATAGCTTCGCCAAGCTACAAGTCTCATCTTCGTACGAGTCACTAGCCTCATGTCGAAGACGATGTGATCTAGAGAAGATCACAATCTGAATTAAATTTGGATGCAAAAATGAGTCCCCAAAACTCGCTTCTCCGAAGAGGTATTCGTCAACCGATTGACTAATCCTTGGTCCTCCACCTATGAGGATTGCCGGAGATCCAATCCCCGACAAGAAATTTACTATCGGAGCTCCAAACGTCGTCTAAACGATGCTCCGACAAGAAGGAAGCAAGGAGAAGGAAAGAAGGCTAAGGTTTCCAAAACCCTTGAACCAATTAATCCTCTACGAAAAACCCTTAAGCCATATTTTTATAGAGAACACATTCTCCTAACGGTTATTGGTTCATAACCAAAACCTGTTAACTCGCTCCAATAACTTAAGTTAAAATAAACCAAACTGCATTGGTCTATTTTAAGTTAAAATAAACCGAACCAACTTTGGTTCATTCGTTTAAAACAAACCAAACCACTTTGGTTTATTTTCCACCATTGGATTAGAACCAAACCAATTTGGTTTATCCATCATGACTTCAAAAGACACGACCCATCCATGCTTCTGTTGCGATTGAAACGATTTCATGCTCGCTCCTTGTTTGCTCCAACCAAATCTAGTTTCTCTCATTCTGAGAATCTCATTCTCAAGCTAGTTTTAAATCCTTCGGATTACGCTCATTGTGTGTGTGACCAAATAGGTTCCCGACTTATGTTGGCCATCTATAATTAACTATTAATTATAGAACGATCATGAGTGACACCTAGTAGTACATCATGATCCCCAATTAATCAAAAAATCAACGGTTGACTCCAAAATGACTTCTGAAACCATTCAGCAGCCACAGTGAATCGTGCCCCATTCCCTTCATGCATCTTATACCCACTTGGTTCAGGACATGGTCTATTGTGTCACTCCCCACCAGGCTGACTACATTACACCTAGCCCAAGTATGATTTCCTCGTCCTTCGGATTCTAGTAACTGCACATGTATCCAAGAGTACATTACTCTAAATATATAATACTTTGGCCAAAGACTTTAGTAACAATCCAACGAGAGGCACTGGGTATACATCTCCCCACAAGGAGTGGTAAATCCTTTATAGGCTATTTAAACACCATCGGGCACTTCGACTTATACCCAATCATCCTGGGTCCACATCTTCTTGGAGATGCTTGCATAAGATGTCAAAGCATAAGTCTCCATGACCAAGATGACTTGAATACCGCAAGTCAAAGGAACATCGCACTTAAGATGTAGTAAGAACTTCATTGACATTTCCATATATACAGAGAACCATATGAAGTCTTACAGCTGGTCACTCAAATGAAATAGTTACCATAACTAGCATCCACAATTAACTCCGGTCATCACAATGTCTCCAACCAGTGAGAATCAACTGCTTGGATACACTAAAGAGTATACTTCATGCTAATCTCGACAGAATTGATGGTGTCCAAATCCATCAATTCATCAACTAGGGATAATTCCAATACATCACAATTACACATGTAGAGATACTCACTAGTTGTGATCCAATCACAAATTCTCTCGTGCTATGAATCGTATTAAGGACATTTAGTAAATGAGTTTAAGATCTAATCAAATACATGACAACATGTATACTCAAATAGTGAATCTTCATTTATCATATAAATGTTTTAAACATAAGACGATTGCCTTATGACACCTCTCATATATAACTAAAAAACTCCCACTTGGCCTAATGTCAATCACCACGGTATCCAATATCATAAGCACTAACATGACCCTCAAACTTATTTTGAGGTAAGGCCTTAGTTAAATGATCCACTAAGTTCTTTTCAGTGGGAATCTTCTCGATTTGAATTTCATTTCCACTGATAATATCTCCGATCAAATGATAGCGGCGAAGCACATGTTTGGATCGTTGATGAGACCTTGGCTCTTTTGCCTATGCAATCGCTCCATTGTTATCGCAGTAAATCGATATTGCTTCAACAATAGTTGGAACCACACCAAGTTCATAAATGAACTTCTTAATCCAAACCACTTCCTTTGTTGCTTTTGAAGTTGCAATGTATTCTGCCTCTGTGGTAGAATCCACTACAGTATCTTGTTTGCAACTTTTCCAACTCATTACACCTCTATTCAAGGTGAACACGTACCCAGACTGAGACCTGGAATCATCCTTGTCTGTCTGGAAGTTAGCATCCGTATATCCGTGTATCACCATGTCTCCTTTTCCATATATTAGGAACACATCCTTAGTTCATCTCAAGTACTTAAGGATCATCTTAATAGCCACTCAATGATCCATTCCTGGATCAGACTGGTATCTGCTCGTGACACTCAGAGCATACGATACATCGAGCCTCATACATAACATAGCATATATAATAGATCCTATTGCGGATGCATATGGAATCTTATCCATGCAAATCTTCTCGTCTTCTATGCGCGGACACATAGACTTCAAAAGGTGTATCCCATGCCTGATGGGTAGGAAATCTTTCTTGGATTCCGATATGCTAAACCTCTTTAGCATTCGGTCTATATATATAGACTGCGAAAGACCAAGCAACCGATTCGATCTATCCTTATAGATCTTAATCCCGAGGATGTAGGTTGCTTCTCCTAGGTCTTTCATGAAGAACGTCTTGGACAACCAAATTTTAGCTGACTGTAAGATAGAAACATCGTTTCCTATAAGCAATATGTCATCGACATATAATACTAGGAACATGACTTCACTCCCAATAACCTTCTTGTACACACAAGGTTCGTTCGGATTTTGTGAGAAATCAAACCTTTTGATTGTCTCATCAAAATGGATATTCCATCTCCTGGATGCTTGCTTCAGTCCATATATGGACCGTCACAGTTTGCATGCCTTGGTTTTATCAACTGATGTGAAACCCTCAGGTTGTATCATATACACGTCCTCGAGTAGGTTTCCATTAAGGAAAACTATTTTCACATCCATCTGCCATATCTCATAATCATAATGAGCCACTATGGCTAGGAGCATCCGAACGGATTTAAGCATAGCAACAGGTGAATAGGTCTCGTTATAATCAACACCTTGCTTTTGATGATATCCTTTCGCCACCAATCTAGCCTTATAGGTAATCACATTACCATCCATGTCGGTTTTCTTCTTGAAAACTCACTTGCACCCTATAGGCTTTATGCCTTCAGGTGGGTCAACTAAGTTCCAAACTTGATTTTCATACATGGAATCCATTTTCGACTTCATTGTGTTAAGCCATTTATCCCTTTCTGAACTTTTCATAATTTCTTCATAATTGGTAGGCTCCTCATCATCAATGAGTAACACATCGTTTGATTCACTTACGAGAAATACATATCTCTCAGGAATATTGCGTGTTCTACTAGATCTACGAAGATGTGGTATCACAATAGGTTCAGTCGATGGCTCATCACTATGAGTTATCGATTGTGGTGCTTCACCAGGTATCTCATTAATGTCTATTGGAGTCTCTTGAGCCTCCTCAAGCTCAACGACACTCCCACTATTTTCTTGCAAAAGAAACTCTTTCTCTAGAAACACAGAATGTCTTGAAACAAACACTTTTTGTTTCACAGGATGATAGAATTGGTAACCCCTCATTTCCTTAAGGTATCCAATAAATAGACATTTATTAGACTTAGCATCCAATTTGTCTGATACAATCCGCTTCACATAAGCAGGACAACATTATATCTTCAAGTAAGATAAATGAGGTTTCTTACTATTCCATATTTCATATGAAGTAGTTGAGACTACTTTGGTCAGCATTCTATTTAGCAAGTAAACAACTGTCTGAAGTGCATAACCCCAAAAGGACTTGGGAAGATTCGCATGATTTATCATCGACCTAATCATGTCCAACAAGGTCCGATTACGCCTCTAAGATACACCATTATGCTGCGGTGTATACAGCGGAGTCCATTGAGACAATATACCATTGTCCCTTAGAAAATCTAGAAACTCGACTCAAGTATTCACCACCTCGATCCGATTGAAGTATTTTAATACTCTTGCCAAGTTGTTTCTCTACTTCATTTCTGAATTCTTTGAACCTTTCAAAGGCTTCAAACTTGTGTTTCATCAAGAACACATAACCAAACCATGAGTGATCATCGGTGAAGGTAATGAAGTAGCTATAGCCTCCTAAAGCATGAGTTGTCATAGGTCCGCATACATCCGTATGTATTAGACCAAGTAACTCTCTCACTGGTTCACCTTTTCCAGTAAAAGGTAACTTGGTCATCTTGCCTTTTAAGCATGATTCGTATGTATCGAATGAATCAGATTCAAATGATTCCAGAATTCCACATCGGTGTAATTCGGACATGCATTTTTTGCTTGCATGGCCAAAACGACAATGCCACATATAGGAGTCTAATTGATTATTCTTTCGAGCATGCTTGTTGCTCGCTTTGATATTGAAACTGTCACTGGATACATCCAACGTATAAATATCATTGCTTAAAGTTTCAGTCCCATAAAGTACACCATTCAAAGTTATATAACAACAATTATTACTAAACGTCAAATGGTAGTAATTTCTATTAAAGCAGGAAATAGAAATAATGTTCTTTATTAGAGAAGGAACATAATAGCAATTGTCCAGTTCTAAGACTAGTCCAGTAGGGAGCTTCAATAAATATGTTCCGATGGCGAGTGCATCAACCTTTGCTCCATTCCCAACACGTAAATTTGACTCTCCCTTGATGAGTCTTCTTTTATTCCTTAGCCCATGTATGTCATTACATATATGTGAGCCACACCTAGTATCCAATACCCAAGTGCTTGAGGAAATAGAATGACAATCAATAACGAAGATATCTGAAGAAGATGGGGCATCTGATGCCTTATTCTTCTCTATAGACTCAAGATAAATCTTGCAGTTTTTTTGCCAATGGCCCTCCTTGCTACAATGATGGCAAGTGCCCTTTTGTGTTGGTTCTGCCTTTTTAGCCTTTTTCTTCTTCCCCTTCTATTGTTCCTTTGACTTCCTCTTAGAACCTTTCTTCGAGGAATCAACTAACAGCACCGTCCCCTGCTCATGCTTCACAAAAGGCTCCACAGTCTTCAGCATGTTGAGCAATACCACAGATGAACCCTCTTGCATCTCAGAGGTGAAGAGGAGCTTGGAGACTTTGAATCTTTCGGATCTCACTTGCTCATCAAACAACTCATAAAGATGAAAGACTTTGGTATGAGCATCCATATGCTCATGTTGCTTCCACAGCTCAGGTACCATCGCGGCTAGCATGATGTAACTCACTAGTTCAGAATCACTCACATGTTTCTGATAGGCCAACAATTAGTCCAGAGTTGTGTCATCACTAGGACGGAAGAGAACAGACTCTTCGAGGACATACACAAGCTTTTCTACCTTGAGAACAATTCTTAAGTTTCTAAGCCAATCCAAGAAGTTAAGCCCAGTCAATTTATTCGAATCCAAAATAGAGCACAAATTTAAAGACATCATGATTGTTGGAGGATCGGTGTCCGTCTAGAGGGGGGGTGAATAGCCCAATTGCATGTACAGTGTAAATCGTCCGTTCGTCGCATGCTCATCTACAATACTCGTTAATATGCAACAAAAATAATAGTAATGAAAACGAATACACAAGCACACACACAATATGTGAAATATGTGGTTCAAAACCTTAGGGTTCCTACTCCATGGGGTGAGCTCAACGAGCTCGTGTTATGCATATGGCACTAACAAAAACTCCTTCTTGACAACACGTTGGAGGTGGAGAAACCTCGTACAAGCAATTACACTAAGTAATATAAGAAAATACAAATACAAGAAGAAATATAAGTAAAGAATACTTTACAAAACTTCGCTTTGATCACTTGTTTGTTGCTTGCTTTGGATTGCTCTTGAAGGTTTGGAATGCAGTAGCAATTCCCCTCCAAAATCGCCCCAAAATCTCTTGCAAAATCCTCCATCTTGAGCTCCATTTATAACCTACATCGAGCTGATTTTGCGCCCATCAATTGACTGATCGTGACCATCAGTCGACTGGTCCTATAGTCATTGTCTCTGATGTGAGCAAAACATATAGGGTTTTAGGAGTAGTTTTCGCTCACATCTCATAGCATTTTATATTCGTTTCATACATATTTTACATTATGTTGCATGTATTTCCTATTTTCTGGTTCGGAGATTTTCTCTGTTTACTTTTGTGTGCAGGATAGCATTTTATAGGGAAAATGGTGCAATTTTGGAGCAAAAGAAGGCATTTGGCAGTTAAACGCAGAAGGGAACACGACCAGGGCTTGTGCCCACACACGGTCGTGTTCAGAGGGTGAAAATGGCTGCCACAGCCTAACATAAGGCCAAGTCGTGTGTTTTCACATGGCCGTGTGGCGACCCAGTAAATTGATGCGACTAGGGTTTTTTTCAGATTTCACAGCAATTCGGCGTGATGTTTATATAAGAAAGCTCCACCCAAACCCTAGGGGGGAGGCACGACGGCTGGGATGGTACTCCGAATCCCTGAAAAGCTTCGAGAACTCGCAATGGGGAGGAGGAACAATGCCGGAGGTCAAGATTTTGCACTTCAACGCCAAGGAGAAGACCCACATTGCATTGTAAATCTTATTCTTTGCATAAATTCTATTGTTTATACAAATATGATCATGCCTTGTATTTCTTCTCTCGTATTTATGGAGTAGACTCTCTGATTCGAGGATTAGGGAGTAGTTTGTGTTGAGTCAGAACATGTTAACTCAAATATCTTTTCATTCTTGAATTTATATTTGCAATTAGTGTTTTGGTTTAGATCTATAGTTATCGTTTTGGTTTTCTAGTCACTGTGTTTAGCCGATACGAGGGGTGACAACCCTCGTATCAAAGATTTAGGGGAATTAAAAGAGGGACCCAATGGTTGGCCTCATCGTCGGTAATTGCGGGTAGAAGGATGCGATAGAGTAGGAAACACACCTGATTTTCGACTCGTCGCAAGGATCAATTTGGCATCCTCGTACCGACTATCCCGTCCTAAAGCCAGGAGTTGACTTGGTATGGCAGAGGTAGCTTCTGATAGATGTGAAGGCTCATCGAGGGAGTGTATGATCTCCTTTCCACAAAACCATAACTAGAAACCTAAGCAAACCCAATTGATAACATGTTCTACGACACACAAACGAAATCGAAATCCTAGAATCCATCTAAAGACCCGTAGCGACCCTTCTTTTCCTATGTGTGACATCGTATTAGAGTTAGGACCGCCGACAGCCCTCCTAATTGCAACCTTTAGAGTCTAGTCCCGAACAATAACATCCACTGAACAAATCGGTACTTGAATCTCAGTCCCTGTGGGATCGATAATCTTTTTATTACTTGATGACATCCATGCACTTGCGGGCATTGAGCGTGAGCACACGCTTTGAGTCCTCGACGGTCTCCGTCATGAGATTTGAGGTCACGTTCGTGTGCATCAAATTTTTGGCGTCGTTGCCGGGGACTGATTGATTCGATATCGAATCAAGAGGTGGATAATTGGATCGAATTTAGGATTAGATTTATTTACTTGCTTTACTTCCTTTTTTATTTTTATTTTTATTTTTCTTTATTTACTTTAGTTCTAGATTTTCCATATATAGATTTAGTTTTATTTTATTTTAGCAATAGTTCTCTATTTTGTTATTGAGTCTTTAATTTTGGCAACTAGATTAGTTTATTTCATGCTCTCTAGTGTTAGGAAACACTCCTAATTTTTGTGGCTCGGTTCTTCGTATGCTTAGACATTTAGAATCGAAAGGCCTGATTCTGATCGATTTAGAAATCGAATGAACCTATCATCGTCGGAGAGCCAAACAGAAGAGGATGGAGGACCAAGCTACATCCGAAGTAAATATAAGTAGTGTTGGACCATCGGTGGCTGCTAGAGGGGGGGTGAATAGCCCTCTTTTGTGTACGGTGGAATTCGCTCGTCGATTACTCATCTAAAAAGTCATTAGCGCAACGGAATAACAAAAACTAAAGACAATTAAGAGTGACAAGAAAACAAACCCTAACACAAAATCGTAACGTGGTTCACGACCCTTGCCGCTAGTCCACGACCCGATTCGTTCCAAAGTGAATCACACCTTAAACTTTCCACTAATCTCTCCTTTTCACAAAGCTAGGTGGAGGTAACCTTTCTTACAATCTCTCTTCTTACAATAGGATTGAAATAAATGCAAGTAAGAAGAGTGGAACTTGTTTGGGCACTTGTGAGGATGTTTAGGAATTAAGCATTAGCTCCCCCAAGGCCCTCACCCTGTCTTTTTATAGAGAGAGTGGTATTCTTCCCGTTGGTCAGGCTGCAGTTGACTGATGCATGTCATCAGTCGACTGCCCCTCTAACGGCTGACTCCAATGACTTCTGAATGCCATCGTCACCGTCCAACGATAACCCTATCAGTCGACTGATGGTCTCCATCAGTCGACTGATGCCTACGTAGCTGACTGATAAGTCGGCTACGGGAGGTTCTGTGCTCACGCCCCATCTTCATCAGTCGACTGTCGTCCCTTAGCAATCGACTGTCTTCCCTTGGCAGTCGACTACTGGGTCAGAATGCCTCCAGTTTATCCATTCGACTTGGAGCAGTCGACTGCCATATCATGACAGTCGACTGATGTTGAAAAAACCCATCCGACACTTAGCCAATTGGCCAAGTTTCACCTAAGCGCTACCTATCCCGGGTTACATTCGCTCACTCTCATCTTTCCTTGAAGTCCCTCGCCTTTGAAGTTCTCTTCATCCGGCCACGTTCCTCGGATGCACCAAGCACACGGCTTCGCAGTTCCATCCTTCGCGTCTCGCTCTGAAGTCTACTTCCTTCAGCTTCACTCCAATGCTCCTTGTCCGGTGGTCCCTCGAATGCACCAAGCGCATGACTTTCGCAATGCATCTTTAACCAACTCAAAGACCGAGTCATGAGAGGTGAAACTTGCTAATGCTCCATGTGCGAATTACTAAGTCCTGCATGACTTCAACACACACATCAAATCCATAACAATCCTAACTTAAACCCTTTGCCACACACATCAAAACCTCATCACATGGGTTGATTGCCCTAACAATCTCCCCCTTTTTGATGTGTGGCAATCCATTTAAGTTAGGTAAAAACAAATAACATTAAAAACATAAGGCAAGAAAGCATGTAAATAATATGAGTATAAAAACTCCCCCTTAAGACATGCTAAATTTTCCCCCTTAGCATGATTAACTTAAACTCACAATGTCTCCCCCCTTGACACCATCAAAAACATTATTCAAATGTTATACACTCATGACATTAAGTCTAATGGAAGAAAATACCAAAAACCACTCAAAACCTTAAAAATAGGTTACTGTGCTCGTGCACAGTACATCAGTCGACTGAATCAGAGGATCAGTTGATTGGCACTCATTTTTCAGGTTTTTCTGATTTTTCGAATGAACTTCAGAAATGCACCATAAATTATAGAAAATTCAAAAAATCATGAAATTTGAAGTACATATTTTTAGTGAGTTCCTTTATCAGTGAAAAATGATTTTTTTTCATGAAAATGAATTTTATTTTTGAAAATTAGGCAAAAACTCAAAAGTTATAAAAAGTCTAAAGTTTGTATCAACTTTAAAGCCTAGTTTTGCCTTGAAACTTTTAAAAATATGAACACACTGTTTATGAAACATAAAATTGGTTTTAAAACATTTAAAATATCCAACTATGATCTATGGGAAATATGTACATTGATTAAACATTTTCTTTCCCCATAGTTAGTCTATTTTTGCTCTATTGATACACTTAATGACCCATCTAAATGCCATAAGCATTAGTGGACCATTTGTATCATCCTATCATCTCACCAATTGCTATGTTCTCAATCAAGTTAACCTTATAGTGGGATGTGAGATGTTCCTAAAGGTATTTACACTTAACCAAAATTTTATTCAATTCTACCCATGGTTAAGTATCATCCTAAAAAACCCAATCATGAACATGCATCAAGAATTATCAATCATGATCATAAATCATCAATCATTGCATATCATGATTATAAATTAATAATTACATATCATGATCAAAAAATATAAAAATAAGCATGAATCATGATTTAAGCATTCAATTTATGGGTTATACATTATCATCACCCAACACTATGTTAAAAATTTATAACCCACACCATCCTAAGTCAACCATATGATATTAATAAAATCCTCATGATTGACTAACTTAAGGTTTTCCTAACCCTTAAGGATGGATTTGGGAACCCAATATAAATTCTTTCCTATAGGGTTCACCAAAAATTCCTTAGGGATCCATTTTCTAGCTATCGTTTTATTTTTGGCTTGACCCCTTGCAATTAGGAAATTATAGGCCTTTTCATTTTTATTTCCTTTATAACCTAGGTCTTTATTATTAAAG
Source organism: Wurfbainia villosa (assembly GCA_025175895.1). Lineage (NCBI taxonomy): Eukaryota > Viridiplantae > Streptophyta > Magnoliopsida > Zingiberales > Zingiberaceae > Wurfbainia > Wurfbainia villosa. The sequence goes on along the minus strand of CM045992.1, from coordinate 25,174,805 downwards.
CTTGCCCTTTGGCTTCCTATGATCATGTTCAATGTGTTGGAGCCTATAGTGAATTTTTTTAGGGCCTTAGTTAAATGGTCTACCTTTTTCCTTAAGACCCTATTTTCCTCAATACATGCATCATTAACATCTAGAGGAATATAGTCATTAACATTTAAGCATTCATTTGCTAGTTTTTCTTCAAGGGCCTTAATCTCATTTTGCATGCATTTATTTCTATTTTTCATTTTAAAGAAGTGCCTAGTTAAACTTGAAATCATGGAAACTATTTTCTTAGGAGAAAGATTCATTACCATAGTTTTCATGTCTTCTTCCTCCGATTCCGATGAGGATGAGGATGAAGCTCCCCCTTCACTTGAGCTCTCCTCACTTGTGCTTGTTTCTTCTTGCTCGGAGGAGGAGGTGTCCAAATCATCTATTGCCATTAGGGCAAGGTTTGTGAAGACTTCTTCTTCGGATGATGATGACGGATCATCTCATGTAGCCTTGTGTGCCTTAGCTTTCCCTTTCTCCTTGGTTTTCTTTTCATCCTCCTTCTTCTTGCTCCCTTTCTTCTTCTCTTCTTTCTTCCTCCTTTCTTCTTTGCTCTTGTTCAAGAGGGGACAATCATCCCTTATATGTCCCTCTCCTTGGCAATTGTAGCATATAATTTTTCTTCTTGGCCTTCTCCTCCTATCATTAGATTTGTTAAATTTAAAAATTTTCAATGCACGTCTTACCTTCCTTACCATGTAGGCTTCTTCCGTTCTATCCATGGAGGAGGAGGAGGAGTCATCCAATGAGGAGGGTGGAGTCTCCTTCTTCTTCTTCCCCTTGTTGGTCATTAATGCAACTCCCCTTGATGGCTTGATGCTTGGTTCTTCAATTATTCCTTCAAGCCTAGATTCATGCAATTCCATAGTGGAGAAAAATTCATCTAGAGTAGTTACCTCTAGATTCTTTGAGATATAGAATGAGTCCACCATTGAACTCCAATTGGATGATCGGGGAAAGGCATCAATTGCCTTCATGATCATGTCCCTATTAGAGAGCTTCTCCCCTACACTAGATAAACCGTTAAGAATTTCTTTAAACCGAGAATATAAAGATGTTACCTTCTCCCCTTTATCGAGTTTGATATTGTTGAGTTGGGAGCGAAGGACATCTCTCCTTGCTAGCTTGGCCTCGGATGTGCCTTCATAAAGCTCCACTAGCTTCTCCCACATCTCTTTGGTGCTAGCACATCCTATTCGGTTGACTTCTTATTAGGGGAGTACATTGAATAGATGATGCTTGGCCTTTGAATTCGCCAAGTACTCCTCTCTTTGCCTCTTTGTCCATCTCGATTTTTCCAATGGCTCCCCTTCCTCATCCCTAGGTATCTCAAAACCATTTTTCATTATTAACATAATTTCAAAGTCGATTTCGAAAAATACCTCGATCCTCTTCTTCCACCAAGAGAATTCCCCTTCGAACTTTGGCGGATGGATGTTGGAGCCGACCATCATTGTTGTCGTGCTTGTTGCGGCGGTGAGTCCAGTGACAAGCGACTTGGCTCTGATACCACTTGTTGGACCGTCGGTGGCCGACTAGAGTGTTGACGATTTCCTAATCCTCGGAATGCTCATTGGCTCCCATATCCCCAGATTAAAATTTTCACTAATGAAAACTAATCCGGATGGGATGAGTTTCCTAAGCACAACCAATTCGTCGTCGTGCTAACGACTCGAGCGATCGCTTGAACAAACTGGTTGTTCAAGCAACACAACTCTTCTAGTCGGTTAGCCGCGGAAGAGACGACGGACGAATCACCGGTTTTTGTGTTTCTTATCGGGGTCAATGATTATAAAAATACATGCAAATGTAAACTAGTATAATCAACATATACTAACATAAAGAACATAAGCTAGCATATCAAATAAGAATATGCAAAGAACAATAATAAAAGTTGTAAAACTTTTATACCTCTTGATCTTCTATCGTATGTCCTAACCTCCTTGTAGACTTCGTGTGGGCGAAGATCCTCCACAAGTTGAAGCATCCTAGATCTTCTTCAATCCAAAGAAAGAAGAACTCTCTTTCCCTTCTTGCTTGAGCCAACCACCAATCCACAAAGGATTGATCCCGCCGGCCCCAAGAATAGAGAGAACAAAATGGAAACAAAACTCATCTCTTATCTAGGACCAACCATCAAGCTCCAAGCATGATGTTTGCTGCCGGTCCAAAGAGAATATGGAATGGAGTATGGAAGCCAACCGAAAGAGAAACCCCAAGGGTATGGGCGCCGGCCAACACTTGGAGAAAGGAAAGGAAAACAATCCTCCTCCTTGTTGCCGCCCAAACCCTAGACAAAGCTTTCCTAATTTCCGGCCAAGGATGAAGGGAAGGAGAATAGGTTGAGCTCCGGCCAAGGTATAGGGAACATGGATAGTGGCCGGCCAACACTTAGAAGGAAGAAGAAAAAGATCTTCATCTCCATGTTGCCGCCCAACCTAATCCCAAAACCCTAACCATAGCCGCCCAACCCCAATCCTATCCCATCTTGGTTTTGCTGTCACCAAGGGAAGCCATCCTAATTCCATCCAACCTAAGCCATAGAAGGAAAGGTAAAACTTGGGCGCCGGCCAAATCAAGGAGGAATAGGGAGGATGGGTTGCCGGCCAACAATTGGAAGAAGGAGAAGCCTTGCCGCCCAACACCATCAACCAAACCCTAACCCTAATCTCCTTTTCTTGCCGCCCAAGCCACCTTGTCTCAATTAGGTTTTTCATCTATCTCCTCTTGCCGCCCAAGCCTAAGCCCCTATTTATAGAACTTAGGAGAAAGTTGGTTATTGATGAGGTAGCCAAAAATATAGGAACTAATTCCCAATTTTCTTGCCGCCCAAGGGTAGCAAGGAATTAGTAAATTTTTTCTTTCTATAATCTTGCCGCCCAAGGTGGCATAGGAAAAAAAAATTTTCACCAATTCTAATCTTAAAATTTTTTTTTAACTAATTCTAATCTTGCCGCCCAAGGTGGCATAGAATTAGGAAAAAAAAAATTTATCAATCTTTTAAACTTGCCGCCCACCTTATCAAACCTTTCCTCTCCCTTTCCTTTCCTTTCCTTTAATCTCCACCGTCTGATCTAGGGATTTAATCTCAACCATCGGTTCTAGGGTTTTAATCCCAACCGTCGAATTTAGAGATTTAATCTCAACCGTTGGTTCTAGGGTTTTAATCCCAACCGTCGGATCTAGAGATTTAATCTCAACCGTTGGATCTAGAGATTTAATCTCAACCGTCGGATCTAGAGAGTTAATCTCAACCGTCGGTTCTAGGGTTTTAATCCCAACCGTCGGATATAGAGATTTATTTTCCATCATTTGATCTAGACTTCATGAGGTTTATATTAGGCTACGATAGGGACCATGAGGAGGAGTTGGGTCTTGGCCACCCGATGGATCGGAACCACACAAACTTGATCCATCAATGATGTTCCATTCCACTAGAGGATCATCATCGAACTACCTCACCAACCCCCATAAATTAATATGGGCTCCATTTATTATTTGTACATCCATCTCCCCGTGTTTAAGATATCGAATGTCCGTCAATTGATTGATTTATTGACCATCAATCAATTAACATCTAACTCCTCGAGTAGTACCACTCAACCTTATCATCATGTTGACTAAGTCAACCTGCAGGGTTTACATGATGAACCTTATGAGCTCCTCAAGGGGACATCATCAACCTAATATATAGGACACGGTTTCCTCCTATAATCAACGGCACACCATGTAAATAATATCATTTCCCAACTTACCGGGCATATTGATTTAATCCATAGAAATCTCACCCTCTGGTAAATCAAAGAAATAAATATTAAGTACATGTGCCCGTTATTATATCGGGATTAAGAGCATGTACAACATAATATCCGAGGTCCGATTCAATTATGTAGTCAGCAATAAATTGAATCACCTCTATATCGGTCCTGCTCAATACACCTAAGTGTACTAGTGTAACTCTATGTTCAAGACAAAACAATACCAAGCTACACTACAACCATGCCAATGGTTTGTCCAAAACCATCTTGGTTGTGAGCCTTTACTTATATTCTAAAAGGGACTGATAACATGATCTTCTGTGCCGCACCCAGGAACCATGTTATCTACAATGTAAAATATTAGACAATATGCACACATATAAATATAACATGCAAACAATGATCATGTGATTCTTATTTCAAAATAAAGATGTCCATACAAAAGAGCTAGGCTTTCAGTATACATCCCAACAATCTCCCACTTATACTAAAAGACTATGCTGTCATCATATTGCCATACATCTGATTTCCCTTCCCTCCACTTGCCTGTGTAGTGAAAGGGTCTTCCAGGTCATCCTCTGATGCAATCTAGGCGACAACTTACTTCTACCTCCTTTACGATTTCTCGTATCAGGTGGTACTTGCACTCTATGTGTTTACTAGCCTTATGGGCTCGTGGTTCCTTCGAGTTTTCAACTGCACCATTATTATCACAATAAATTGTGATAATTCTTGGCAAACCAGGAATCACATCCAAGTCCATCAGGAAGTTACTGAGCCATACAGCTTCTTTGGCCGCCTCATAGGCTGCCACATACACAGCTTCCATGGTGGAGTCTGCCACGCATTTCTGCTTGACACTCCTCCATACTATGGCTCCACCTCCCAAAGTAAACACAAACCCTGAGGTAGACTTACTGTTATCCCTATCAGATTGGAAATCAGAATCCGTGTAACCCACAGGGAGTAATTGGTCTGCCCTGTAAACTAGCATATATTCCCTAGTCCTTCTCAGGCACTACAATATATGCTTTACCGCAGTCCAATGTCCCTATCCTGGATTACTCTGATATCTGTTGATCATGCCTACGGCAAAGCAGATATCTAGTCTCGTACATAGCATACATTAGGCTTCCTACCGCCGAAGCATAAGGAACTTCCTATATCTCCTCTATCTCTTCAGATGATCTAGGACACATCTGCTTAGATAAAGGAACTCCATGCCTGAAGGGTAGAAAACCCTTCTTGGAGTTTTGTATGCTAAAACGATCCAAAACCATGTCTATGTATGAAGCTTGGGATAAGCACAACAACCTTGATCCCAAGGTTGTGACCCACTTCTCCCAAGTCCTTCATATCATACTGTTTGGACGACCATACCCTTATGTCTGATAACACTTCGATGTTGTCGCCAACCACCAAAATGTCATCTACGTATAGTACAAAAATACCACTACGTTTTCGTCACATCTCTGATATACACAAGACTCATCCGAACTTTGAATAAATCCATAAGACTGGATTTACCTCCTCAAAGAGGATGTCCCAAGACTTCAAAGCTTGCTTCAGTCCATTAACGGACCGATTAAGCTTATATACAATACGCTCTTTGCCCTTAGCAATGAATCCCTCTGGTCGCTTCATGTAGATGGATTCCTCAAGACTTCCACTAAGGAATGTTGTCTTGACATCCATCTATCACACCTCATAATCCATATGAATTGCTATGCATAAGAGCTCCCAGACCTGTCTTGAATCCATAGATTCAATCTCAGTATTCATTGCACTTTGCAAAGATGCTGTATTTATATCTTGGATTTCCTCGTCGTATGTCTAGGGATCAGGTTCATGTTTGCTAGGGACCAAATCAGAAGATTTGTCCAAAAACATGAATCTAAGAGGTTGTCTAACAACCCTCCCACTGCGACGAGGTATCTTCTGTGTATTCTCTGTGACACGCGGTGCAGTGACGTGTGGTATATCCTCTTGTACCGGTGGTACTAAAGAAGTGACTTCCCTTTTAACTCCTCCAGAACAATTTTACTCTTGGGCTTGTGGCTCATCACATAGTCTTCCTCTAGAAATCTGGTGTTCGTGTTAACGATCACCCTCTGATCTCTAGGACTATAAAACAAGTCAGAATAACTCATCATCGATCTAACATCTCCATAAGAGTCCTATTCCTTCGCTCCGCTACACCATTCTGCCAGGGTGTACCAGGTGCAGTCAATTTGGGATTGAATCCCAACCTCTGATAAGTAGTTCCTATACTCTCCCAAGAGGTTCTGATCACCACGATCAGATCATAATGTCATCCATATCTTGAATAATTGTCTATAAAAGAGACAAAATATTCAAAACTACCTCTTGCTTGGATAGACATAGGACCATACGAATCAGAATGAACCAATTCCAACACATCTTTGTATCTATACCCCTTGGCCTTGAGAGGCCTCTTGGTCATCTTACCTTCCAAGCAAGATTCGCAGGTTGGGAGATCCTCCACCACTAATGAACCCAAAGGTCCATCAGCTATCAACCTTTGAATTCTGCTTAGGTTAATATGACCAAGCCTAAGATCCCAAAGATATGTTTGGTTCATCTTCGAAGGTTCTTTTCTCTTATCGGAATTAGAAGATGAGTTAATAACTTCTATTTGCACCGTGAGAGCTTGTGGTTCAAGTTATAAATTTCCTATCTATGTACCTGAATAAATAATGTCCCTATTCCTTTTATAACAAATCTGTCATGAAAAGAAATAGATTATCCAAAAACTATTTAGAAACCGAAATCAATTCTTTCTAAATAAAGGTACATAAAGAAAATTTCTAAGAACCAAAAACTTTATTTTTCTCAAAAGATAAATAAAATATCTCCCACTGCAATAGCCGTCATTTTCATGGCATTGCCCAAGTAAATGGTAATATCCCTTTTAGCTAGTCGTCGGGTTTCCTGGAACCCCTGCAAAGTGTTGCAGACATGATTAGTGGCTCTCGTATCTATACACCAGGTGCCGGTAGATAACACCGCTAACCATGTTACAACGACTAGACCAAAAGATATACTTTTGTTCTTGCTTCGGATCGGGATAATCCTTCTTCTTATGTCTAGTCTGCTAGTAAGTGAAGTACTTGCCTTTCGGCTTCTTCACTCCTCCTTGAGATCCTCCCACCACCTTTGCTCTACCTTGTTTCTCCTTCTTCTAGCCATTCGGCTTAGAAGTAGAAACCTTTTTGAGCAACCATGGCCTGAGGACACTCTTTGAAGAGTGCATACTAGCAGATAAGACAATATTTGGATTCATTTCCAATCAATATAATTTGGGTACAGTAAGTTTATTTCCTTTAGTATCAAAATAAGTGGACTGAAAGTCATTTCGAAATTCCTAAGAATCACATAGATCATAACTTTAGATTTCAAATTTTATTGATTCCTCAAAAAAATAAAATTCCGAAATCAACCAACACCTCAAAACACCGAGAATATCGCATGCCACGCAGTGTGGACGTATACAAATTCTACATTTGTAAGAGGAGGTTTTACCCATTAATTTTATTATCTTGTCAACCTTACTTTTTGACAAATAAAATTAATAGTTGGTTCCTCTTTGGCCCTACAAATAAAAGCAGTGACTCCGATGGGGAGGATACTTTATATTTGCATCTAAGTGTGCACCATTACACGATACTAAGGGAATTATTTCGGATTATGTGCCTTACCGCTGTGGAAGTACACACGCTCCTAGATAATTTCCTATAACCATTATTTGACCTAGTGATCCGCAAACAAACTCATCTGCAGGGAGGAAGGCACTCAGAGCCGACATGCAAGTTTGTTGCATCACACGTCAAATTGTAATGGAGGCCGTGGGAATTAATTAAAATATCCCTCTCCCCCTTAGTAAATTGACAATGAGGAATTTTCAAGCACACACAATATGCATATAAAACAAATCAGCAATAAATATGGAAAAAACAGAATTTTTCCAACTATTATGGCTTTGTTCTCCAATATGCATCCCGTCGTGTCGCCACCTCGTCCGCTCCTCCTACGCCATGTACGAGCCATCCGGAGATCCGAGTCGAGAATAAAACCTATTTTATTTTACATCCATCGATCCTATACTCCACGAGGGAGTGTACATGAAATCAAGATCGAAAGTAAAATAAAATAAAGAGTGGCTAAACAATGTCGTATTCAATTACAAAAATTAAATACAAATTTAGTCTCGTCAACCCCGAGGATTCAAATAATATACATACAATCACACACAAACAACCACATACACACATATAGTCATAATAGTTGGATCTTATGCCTGCAACCAAAAAGTTAGCCTATGCACATCCTACTATTATCCGATATACACAATATATGATAAGTGCATGAAAGTAACCAAATTCAAAACACAAAAAACCGGAAACCGTGGCTCTGATACCATTTGTTGGCGATTTGCTAATCCTCAGATTAAAATTTTCACTAATGAAAACTAATCCGGATGGGATGAGTTTCCTAAGCACAACCAATTCATCATCGTGCTAACGACTCGAGCGATCGCTTGAACAAACTGGTTGTTCAAGCAATACAACTATTCTAGTCGGTTAGCCGCGGAAGAGACGACGGACGGATCGCCGGTTCTTGTGTTTCTTATCGGGGTCGATGATTATACAAATACATGCAAATGTAAACTAGTATAATCAACATATACTAACATAAAGAACATAAGCTAGCATATCAAATAAGAACATGCTAAGAACAATAATAAAATTTGTAAAACTTTTATACCTCTTGATCTTCTATCGTATGTCCTAACCTCCTTGTAGACTTCGTGTGGGCGAAGATCCTCCACAAGTTGAAGCATCCTAGATCTTCTTCAATCCAAAGAAAGAAGAACTCTCTTTCCCTTCTTGCTTGAGCCAACCACTAATCCACAAAGGATTGATCCCGCCGGCCCCAATAATAGAGAGAACAAAATGGAAACAAAACTCATCTCTTATCTAGGACCAACCATCAAGCTCCAAGCATGATGTTTGCCGCCGGTCCAAAGAGAAGATGGAATGGAGTATGGAAGCCAACCGAAAGAGAAACCCCAAGGGTATGGGCGCCAGCCAACACTTGGAGAAAGGAAAGGAAAACAATCCTCCTCCTTGTTGCCGCCCAAACCCTAGACAAAGCTTTCCTAATTTCCGGCCAAGGATGAAGGGAAGGAGAATAGGTTGAGCTCCGGCCAAGGTATAGGGAACATGGATAGTGGTCGGCCAACACTTAGAAGGAAGAAGAAAAAGATCTTCATCTCCATGTTGCCGCCCACCCTAATCCCAAAACCCTAACCCTAGCCGCCCAACCCCAATCCTATCCCATCTAGGTTTTGGTTGCCGCCCAAGGGAAGCCATCCTAATTCCATCCAACCTAAGCCATAGAAAGAAAGGTAAAACTTGGGCGCCGGCCAAATCAAGGAGGAATAGGGAGGATGGGTTGTCGGCCAACAATTGGAAGAAGGAGAAGCCTTGCCGCCCAACACCATCAACCAAACCCTAACCCTAATCTCCTTTTCTTGCCGCCCAAGCCACCTTGTCTCAATTAGGTTTTTCATCTATCTCCTCTTGCCGCCCAAGCCTAAGCCCCTATTTATAGAACTTAGGAGGAAGTTGGTTATTGATGAGGTAGCCAAAAATATAGGAACTAATTCCCAATTTTCTTGCCGCCCAAGGGTAGCAAGGAATTAGTAAATTTTTTCTTCCTATAATCTTGCCGCCCAAGGTGGCATAGGAAAAATTTTTTTTTCACCAATTCTAATCTTAAAAATTTTTTTTAACTAATTCTAATCTTGCCGCCCAAGGTGGCATAGAATTAGGAAAAAAATTTTTTATCAATCTTTTAAACTTGCCGCCCACCTTATCCAACCTTTCCTCTCCCTTTCCTTTCCTTTCCTTTAATCTCCACCGTCTGATCTAGGGATTTAATCTCAACCGTCGGTTCTAGAGTTTTAATCCCAACCGTCGGATTTAGAGATTTAATCTCAACCATCTGTTCTAGGGTTTTATCCCAACCGTCGGATCTAGAGATTTAATCTCAACCGTTGGATCTAGAGATTTAATCTCAACCGTCGGATCTAGAGATTTAATCTCAACCGTCGGTTCTAGGGTTTTAATTCCAACCGTCGGATCTAGAGATTTATTTTCCATCATTTGATCTAGACTTCATGAGGTTTATATTAGGCTACGATAGGAACCATGAGGAGGAGTTGGGTCTTGGCCACCCGATGGATCGGAACCACACAAACTTGATCCATCAATGATGTTCCATTCCACTAGAGGATCATCATCAAACTACCTCACCAACCCCCATAAATTAATATGGGCTCCATTTATTATTTGTACATCCATCTCCCCGTGTTTAAGATATCGAATGTCCGTCAATTGATTGATTTACTGACCATCAATCAATTAACATCTAACTCCTCGAGTAGTACCACCCAACCTTATCATCATGTTGACTAAGTCAACTTGCAGGGTTTACATGATGAACCTTATGAGCTCCTCAAGGGGACATCATCAACCTAATATATAGGACACGGTTTCCTCCTATAATCAACGACACACCATGTAAATAATATCATTTCCCAACTTACCGGGCATATTGATTTAATCCATAGAAATCTCACCCTCTGGTAAATCAAAGAAATAAATATTAAGTACATGTGCCCGTTATTATATCGGAATTAAGAGCATGTACAACATAATATCCGAGGTCCGATTCAATTATGTAGTCAGCAATAAATTGAATCACCTCTATGTCGGTCCTGCTCAATACACCTAAGTGTACTAGTGTAACTCTATGTTCAAGACAAAACAATACCAAGCTACACTACAACCATGCCAATGGTTTGTCCAAAACCATCTTTGTTGTGAGCCTTTACTTATATTCTAAAAGGGACTGATAACATGATCTTCTGTGCCGCACCCAGGCACCATGTTATCTACAATGTAAAATATTAGACAATATGCACATATATAAATATAACGTGCAAACAATGATCATGTGATTCTTATTTCAAAATAAAGATGTCCATACAAAAGAGCTAGGCTTTCAGTATACATCCCAACATAGAGGGGGGTGAATAGCCCTCTTTCGCGTACGGTGGAATTCGCTCGTCGATTACTCGTCTACAAAGTCATTAGCGCAACGGAATAACAAAAACTAAAGACAATTAAGAGTGACAAGAAAACAAACTCTAACACAAAGTCGTAACGTGGTTCACGACCCTTTCCACTAGTCCACGACCCAATTCGTTCCAAGGTGAATCACGCCTTAAGCTTTTCAATAATCTCTCCTTTGCACAAAGCTAGGTGGAGGTAACCTTTCTTACAATCTCTCTTCTTACAATAGGATTGAAATAAATGCAAGTAAGAAGAGTGGAACTTGTTTGGGCACTTGTGAGGATGTTTAGGAATTAAGCATTAGCTCCCCCAAGGCCCTCACCCTCTCTTTTTATAGAGAGAGTGGTATTCTTTCCATTGGTCAGGCGACAGTCGACTGATGCATGTCATCAGTCGACTACCCCTCTAATGGCTGACTCCAACGGCTTCTGAATTCCATTGTCACCGTCCAACGGTAACCCTATCAGTCGATTAATTATCTCCATCGATCGATCGATACCGTAGCCGACCGTCGATCATCGGCTCACGGAGGTTCTGCTCACGCCCCATCTTCATCATCCGACCGTCCCCTTAGCGTGATCGATGGTGTGGTAGTCGATCGCCTTCCTTGGCGATCTGGTCGAACGCTTCAATCGAACACCAATCAAACCATTCGACTTGGAGCAGTCAACTGTCATTTCATGGCAGTCGACTGATGTCGGGAAAACCCATTCGACACTTAGCCAATTGGCCAAGTTTCACCTAAGTGCTACCCATCCCGGGTTACATTCACTCACTCTTATCTTTCCTTGGAGTCCCTCGCCTTTGAAGTTCTCTTCGTCCGGCCATGTTCCTCGGATGCGCCAAGCGCACGGCTTCGCAGCGCCATCCTTCGCGTCTCGCTCTGAAGTCTACTTTCTCCGACTTCACTCCAATGCTCCTCGTCCGACAGTCCCTCGGATGCACCAAGCATATGGCTTTTATAATGCATCTTTCACCGACTCAAAGACCGAGTCATGAGAGGTGAAACTTGCCAATGCTCCATGTGCGAATTACTAATTCCTGCATGACTTCAACGCACACATCAAATCCATAACAATCCTAACTTAAACCCTTTGCCACACACATCAAAACCTTATCACATGGGTTGATTACCCTAACAGGTAGCCGACCTCTGCGGGATTACGCAACTCCTAGTGCTAGAGGATTTAGGTCGAGCATAGCTAGACCATCCATTTCGGCAAACAATTTTGAACTGAAACCGGCACTGATACATATGGTCTAGCAAAGTCAATTCGGGGGAGTTGTGACTGAAGACCCGAATCGGCACCTAGAGACATTCATGGAAATCTATTCAACAATGAAGATAAACGGAGTCCCTGCGTACGCGATCTGCCCGAGCCTATTCCCGTTCTCACTGCGAGATAAGACTAAGGCATGAATTCACTCCCTACCTTCGAGAACTATTACTACTTGGGAGCAATGTGAGCAGCAATTTTTGAACAAATATTTCTCACCAAGCAAGACTGCTCACATGCACCATCTTATTACAAACTTCCGTCAGAAAGAAGGGGAGTCCCTATTCGAAGCTTGGGATCACTACAAGGGACTACTTTACTAATGCCCCCACCAGGAACTGGAAAGATGGCTGGTGATCCACATCTTCTACAATGGAATCATGTACACCACGAAGATGTCCCTCGATTCTGCTGCAAGAGGAGCACTTATGAACAAGACTATCGAGGAAGCAGAGGAGATAATAGAAGAGGTGGCCCATAACCACCATCAATGGGCTTCCGAACGTGGTCAACCAGCTCCTGTAGTAGGACGATATACTGTCAACTCCATGGACCACCTAGCAGCAAGGATGGATGCGCTTAGCAGACATTTTGACTCTTTGAATCCTACATCTGCATGCATGGCCATTGACTTTGGAGAAGGAGCAATAACATATCGGAAGGACTACTGTAGAGGGCAGAGCAGCTTAGAAGAGCAAATTGAGCACTATGATGTGGTTGGGGACTACAATCAAAGGTCTAACAACCCATACTCTGGTACTTACAATCCCGGATGGAGGAACCACTCGAATTTTTCCTATCGGAATAAATCGGGGAACTTTCAATCATCAGGTGGGTATGGGCAGCAACAAGGCAATGGGTAGAAGCAACAACAGAAGTCTAGAATAGAATTGATGATGGAAGACTTCATTGCTACCCAAACAAAGGCTAATGAGGAATTTCGTCGCCAACATCAAAAAATAGAGGAGTCACTCAGAGATTTGAAGGTCACTGTTGACGGTCTTGCAAGTCACACAAGGATGTTGGAGACACAAGTGGCCCAGATAGCCCAAACCATGTCGCAACCTATGGAGAGCTCTCCATCATTACCCGAGCCGAGTCATGCTAAAGAGGAAGGAGTGGGCAGTGAGAGAATAGTATAGAGAAATAGATTTTCCAATGGGTGTGCAGCCATGATTTCCACCCTACCTAACCAAGTCGAAACTGAGGACAAGATTCCACCCTAGCTTGAGGACCCTAGTGAATTTGTTATCCCCTGCTCGATTTATGAGGAAAGCTCCGATGAAGCATTGTGTGACTTGGGGTCATCAGTAAGTGTGATACCCTACCCGTATTATTTGAAGATGGGACTGAATGGGCTCTAACCAGCGAACCTTGGTATTCGTATGGGGGATGACTCAGTCAAGGAACCCGTTGGCATGCTAACACAGGTGCTTGTGGTGATTGAGAATTTCGTGATACCCACGGACTGTTAGTGTCAGCTCTTAGTGTCAATCATGAGATGATTGATTAGGTATCATATGTATTATATTTCATTAATAACAGGCAAAGATTGATTATTATATTTACTTTATATGTGTGCCAGTAAATAAATATAATAATACCCTTGAATAGTAGGTTCTAATCTATAGTATATCAATTGGTAGAATTGATTATGAGAAGCTGTAGAGAACACTATTCTTAAACATTCCTAGTCAAGTATTGTATTAATGGGCAAAGAGATATATTGATACATTGAGACTAGCATGTAGGTCAATGGATGACTTGATCTCACAAGTCATGGATATGTGATATCACATTGACACATGAGTATATATATTGGAGAATATATGTACTGAATTGACCCGCCATGAGAAAGTCTCATGGATCGTTATATGAGTGTCATATACTTTCTCATGTGACTATTGGTATGAATAGTCCTTAGACCTGAAGTCACTACAGTTCCCTACATAAGGAGTTATGTACTTTGGTATCGTCTAATGTCACACCGTAACAGGGTGCACTATAATGGCGATCACTGGGTATGTAACAAATTATGCGAAGGGATGTGAGTGATATAGATGAGATCTATCCCTCCCATATGACGGGAGTGATATCTTTGGCCTCTTGATAGAGTATGACCACGAAATGCATAGTCATGCTCAAATGAATCAATATGAGATATTGAGCTCATTTGTTTGAGTGAGTCTACTTGGGGATCAAGAAACATAAAGATCGATAAGGGGATGACACGATCTATGTCTCATTGATCGATATAAGATATCAAGGATAGAAGGATACCGTCATACATGATAATGGTCACGGAAAGGTTGTCGGATCTCGACTTTCTTATAACTTGGGTAGCAACGATGTATTGCTAGATGCCGCTCATTGCTTATGTATCTAAAATGGTTTTAGCTCCATTGCCAACATTAAAAGAGCCTATTGGGTCACACACAAATGACATTCTGTTTTGGAGATGTTTTCTTTTAGTTGGACTAAAAGAACAATTGAGCATATGGCCAAGACTTGAGTTAGACTCAAATTGGTTAAACTTGAGTTAGACTCAAGTTAAACCATGGAAGATAAATCATCATGCATGATTAATGTGATTAATCATGCATGTGAATACCAAGGGTTTAGGTATTCTTGATGAGAGGTTCATGCATTTGGATGATGGAAAAATACCAAGGGTCTTGGTATTAAAAGTCTTCTTAATGAAGAGACTTTAAGAAGGAATTGATGGCTTGAGGATAAAAGGCTCTCAACGTGAAAACTAGGTGTAGTTTTTGTGGTTTTTGTGTTTTGGGCGTGCAAGCCAAAAAGCCAAGAGAAAGAGTTCTCTCCTTCCTCTCCTTCTTCTTCTTCCAAGTGGTCTTGGCATTTTGCTAGGGTTGCTAGCATAACGTGACTCTAAAATGGTTGAGTGTCGGTGTGGATACCTTAGAGATACGGTTGTCCTTACTGTATTGAGATCCGACAACATTTGGAAAAGCGGGATTGCGAAGGGCATTCATCAAAGGCATACTTCTCTTTCTAGATAAGATCTAGAAAAAGTAGGATATGAAACGACTTATATAGTTTTGCATGGATCTCTGGTGGGATCCGGTTCATATATTATTTCCGCTACAGTTGTGCGAAGTATTCGTTCACGATGTTGTGAACATCACGATCCGGAATTTCCCAACACAGACTTCATCATACTAGACATCGGACCCAATCCCCAGAATTCCATCATTTTGGGAAGACCTTTTTTGGCAACTGTGGGGGTGTGCATAGATGTAAAGGCACACCAGATTTCATTGGAGGTAGATGAGGAGATCATCCTTTTTAGCCTATCAGAGTATAAAGCTCCCTTCCTAGACGGCTTCACTTTCACCAGGTGAAAGCTGAGTCCACTGAATGTCGATTCCGAGATGGATGAATGGAGGTTCACGGAGCCTCCAGAGCCAAGTTGATGATAGAGTGTGGTCGAGCTAAATGACCTTAAACAAAGCGCTTCTTGGGAGGCAACCCAAGTTTAGTTTTTAGGTTTTCCTTTGATTGTATTGCATGCATAGTTAATTTGTACTTTGATTCCCATTTCATTTAGCATTAGGACCAGAAAAGAACTTTGTTAGGTAAAAATAAAATCAATTTTAGCTTAAACGGCGAAGCGTGTGAGAAAATTCGAACTGTTGTGCACAAAAGGAGAGAAAAAGGGGACACAAGGCTTAGCCGTGTGTTTTCCCATGGTCGTGCCCGACCAACCAGAGGTGCACATGGCCTGGCCGTGTGTTTTCACACAGTCATGTTGCACGAGGTTGAAAAGGAACGCCGTGTGTTTTTGCTCCAAATGCACCGTGTGTTTCGATTTTTCTTGCCCTAGTTGTGTGGATCCTTCTTCCCCACCACCTAGATGCTTTTACAACCTTTAAGGAAGCCAAGAGAAGCAAGGATGAGGAGGACCAAGCAAGTGGTATCTCGATCTAGTGCGTCGGAGCGACGAGTAAGGAGAACCGACACCCCTCAAGCTCCAGAGGAAGGTAACGCTCTTCCAACCCTTCTTTTTCGCAACAATGAGCATAGGGATAGATATAACCTACTTTCTACTCGTAAACTCACTGCAACTAGGTATCTTGATGAAGATTTGCTAGAGTCCTTAGGGTTGTTGGGTGACATTCAAGCCCTATTTGCAAAAATGGGATGGGAAGAGATAATGGGGATAAGACACCCAACCTACCCTAGGATAGTTTTAGAATTTTTGAGTTCCTTAGAAGCGGAAATTTTAACAGGTAGAGAGAGCGAAGAGGGTAGGATTACCTTTAGGATATTTAACATTGAGCATGAATGGAAACTTCACCAATGGAATTCATGCTTTGGCTTGCCGAGTGGGGGAGAGAGAAGAACCCCTATTGGGTTTAACTCTCGAATCTTTTGGACCGAATTAACAGGAGAGCATGCTTATGACCCTTCCAGGGCCAAAGCATCATGCCTCCAAAACCCCATTTTTCGATACCTCCACCGAATCATGGCAAGCACTATATTTGGTTGTGGGGAGAGTGACGGTGTAGTAAGAGATAGCAAGCTACTTTGCGTCTAGGACATGATACAAGAAAGGAGTAGCATCAATATAGGGTCTCATTTCATTAGACACTTAGTGAAGATGGGCAAATTGGCGAGAGGAGAGATTAATGTGAGAGGCCTACTTACCCACATTTGCCATCGGATAGGGTACGACTACACCGTGCTAGATAGTATGGAGGGGAGACCTAGGATCGACCTAGGAGGTGTATGGCCATGAAGATGATTGTAAGAGAAGGACACTCCTTATGCTTTGTAAGGAAAAATCTGACGACCCTTAGGCCCCCCGACCCAGATCGTACCACCATCACCACATACGCCAACTGGCGCTTAGACCTAATAGTGGAATCCCCTCCATATGAGGGACCATCCACATCGGCGCACATCTCTCCCCCTTTACATCACTCTCCCTCTAGTCTATGCATGTATAGGAGCCCACCTAGTCCACGTCGACATGAGCCTGCACCTGCACCACCACCTTTTTCGACTTTTGAGCAGGATATAGGTACATCTACTCATGATTTTTTGGAGTTCCGATCGCGCCTTGACGATATATACGCTAAGCAACAAACGCAGAGGCAGCGATGGGAGGAGCAAAGTGCCTACACATAGGCGGAGTTTTAGGGATTCTGGGAGCACTTCCAATGCGCCGAGGAGTTCTACGATGAGGCCAACATCTACTTCCAGGAGGAGGCTACCTGTCGCCAGGTGGAGGCCGCCTACCACCAGAAGATGCGACAACATATGCGAGCCCAGCAGGCACAATGGGCTAGGGAGGAGGAGCACAGAGCAGCCTTACATCCTCCAGCTCTCAGATCGATCACATGTACATGTGGCATCAGTGGCTCAGTAGCAGGTTCTCCCAAGATCCCGACATGCCGAGACTATCAGACTTTCCACCTCGTCCACCATACTAGAGGTATGCTTCACTTAAGTCTAGGGGGACCCCAAATTTTATTTCATTTCTAGCAGTAGTTTCTTTCCTGATATTTGCATTATTGTTAGCATTCATTTGTTCATGCATAGGTTGTTGAGTTTCTTTCAACACTTAGTTTTTGTTATCTGTAAAGTTGTCTCAGTAGTATTTTTAAAAGTCTTCTTCATGAGTTGTTTCCACGAGTAGTGTAACTTCATTTATCTCATGGGATTTTATTTTATGGACTCTAAATGAATGTTCTAGACTTACACTGGTTAGCTTCTATTTTTACACCTACACATGTCGAACATTCTAAAAGAGAGAGTCTAGTACATACCTAGTTATGATTCATCTCAGTAGTCTAGTACTTTAGAATCCATAGGTGACCCTAAGATTAGCATTTTAGTTACTGGAGATGCTCAAATTGTGTAAGCCCATTCGGAAAAATCAAAATCCCAGTGAGCCAAAAAATAAAAGAGAGAAAGAAAAAGAAAAGAGAAATAAAAGAGAGAGAGAGAAAGAAATGAAAAAGAAAAGAAAGAGGAAAAGAAGATTATGAGGGATAAAAAAATAGTTGTCGTGGGTGGAAATAGTTAGGTGCCCCTTTAAGACCGAATTAGGTTACTGGGGAAACACCTACCAATTTCTCTCAATATCGAGCACACCTTTGAGACTTTGTGCTAGATCTAGGTAACTACCCTCGCTTTGGGCAGGTAAGAGCCTAATAGTCGGAGACCTTAGGAAAGCTATAGGATGACGACTTAACTCACCATGGAACGAGTATCCCCTAAGAAGATTCGCTTAGCACAAGCACGAGGGGCTAACTTAGTGAATTTCTAGAACATATTTATTTTACTTTGATTGCAAATACCACTTGATAAATTTAGTTAACATGCTAAGTATGGAATAATACCTTTTAAAATTTCTTGGCACTGAGGTTTGCTTGAGGACAAGCAAAGATTTAAGTCTGGGAGAATTGATGTGAGCAAAACATATAGGGTTTTAGGAGTAGTTTTCGCTCACATCTCATGACATTTTATGTTCATTTCATGGATATTTTATATTATGTTGCATGCATTTCCTATTTTCTGGTTCGAAGATCTGTTCTATTTACTTTTGTATGCAGGATAGTATTTTATAGGGAAAACAGTGCAATATCGGAGCAAAAGAAGACATTTGATAGCTGGACGCAAAAGGGAACACGGCTAGGGTGTGTGCCCACACATGGTCGTGTTCAGAGGGTGAAAACGACCACCACAGCCTGACATGGCCAGGCCGTGTGTTTTCACATGGCCATGTGGTGGCCCAATAAATTAACGCGACTAGGGTTTTTTTCCAGATTTCGCAGTGATCCGACGTGATGTCTATATAAAGAAAGCTCCACCCAAACTCTAGGGGGAGGCACGACGGCTGGGACAGCACTCTGAAGCCCTGAAAAGCTTTGGGAACTCACAATGGGGAGGAGAAACAACGCCAAGGAGAAGACCCACATTGCATTGTAAATCCTATTATTTATACTAATATGAGCATGCCTTGTGTTTCTTCTCTCGTATTTATGGAGTAGACTCTCTAATTCTAGGATTAGGGAGTAGTTTGTGTTGAGTCGGAACATGTTAACTCAAATATCTTTTCATTCTTGAATTTATATTTGCAATTGGTGTTTTAGTTTAGATCTATAGTTATCGTTTTGGTTTTCTAGTCACTGTGCTTAGCCGATACAAGGGATGACAACCCTCGTATCAAAGATTTAGGGGAATTAAAAGAGGTACCTGAGGGTTGGCCTCATCGTCGGTAATTATGGGTAGAAGGATACGATAGAGTAGGGAACGCGCCTAGTTTTTGACTCATCACAGGGATCGATTCGGCATCCTCGTACCGACTATCCCATCCTAAAGCTAGGGGTTGACCTGGTATGGCAGAGGTAGCTTCCGATAGATGTGAAGGCTCATCAGGAGAGTGTATGATGTCCTTTCCACAAAAGCATAACTAGAAACCTAAGCAACCCCAATTGACAACTTGTTCCGCGACACACAAACAAAATCGAAATCCTAGAATCCATCTAAAGACCCGAAGTGACCCTTCTTTTCCTCCGTGTGACACCGTATTAGAGTTAGGACCGCCGACAACCCTCCTAATTGCAACCTTTAGAGTCTAGTCCCAAACAATAACATCCACTGAACAAATCAATACTCGAATCTCAGCCCCTGTGGGATCGATAATCTTTTTATTACTTGACGATATCTGTGCACTTGTGAGTGTTGAGCACGAGCGCGCGCTTCGAGTCCTCGACGATCTCCGTCGCGAGATTTGAGGTTGCATTCGCGTACATTAGTCTCACAACAACTCGATCCACGCTGGATAAGTTCTAATGGATCCATCCTCAGTCGACTGATCATGCCCATTAGTCGACTGATGGAGCCATCAGTTGAGCGACCGAAGCGATCACTCGACTGATCAACCTTTTGTGCCCAAATTCACCTTGATCAGTCGACTGTCCTCCCTCGATAGTCGATTGATGGTGTCCGCAATGATCATTGTCATCCTCGCGATCTGCTCAAATTAAACAGCGTCGATCGAACACCGATCGAGTCCAATCGACCTAGAGCATTCGATTGGTACCTATACCAATCGACTGATGTCGGATAAAACCTCAAACACCAAGTTATTTGAGCAATCAACACTCAGTCTTAGCCACTTGGCCAAGTCCACCTCATCCTCTCATGGAGTTCCCCACGAAGCTCTCTTCTCTTGGCCTACGTCCCTCGAATGCACCAAGCGCATGGCTTCGCAATGCCATCCTTCATGTCTCTTGCCCTCGAAGTCTGCTTCCCTTGGGTCTCACTCCATTCGCTCCCCGTCCGGTGGTCCCTCGAATGCACCAAGCACACGACTTCGCAATGTCATCCTTCATCGACTCAAGGACCCCGAGCCTAGTGGACTTTCCATGTCACGCCCGCCCTTTCCAAGGGTCCAGAGGGGCGGCGCGTGACGCGATCGTACATACATAAATTACAGCGGAAGACTACATATACTTCTTACAGCGGAAGACTTTAGACCTATTTTTTTTTCTTTTAAACATAAATATGCATCGTCATTTCATAGATACTTCTTCTTAAACATAGAGCATGCACCATTATTTCATAAGTACTTAGTGCTTAGTTCAAGTCCATAAAGAGAATCATCTTAAGGCAAAAACATGCATAAGGAAACATAACAGATCTCCTCCACTATGCCACTACCACACACACTTTGCCCCTCCTGCTGCTCCCTTTAGTTTAGCCACCCTTTACCCTTATCTGCAGTACAAGGGAACATAAACTATAAGCACATATGCTTAGTAAGATCCTGTCCTACTCACAAAACCATACGTCAAGCATTAAACATAGAGTAGTGACATGATCATATAACACATATAAGCATAACCTTCACATAAACATACAAAGACATATAATCAAACATAACATGCATATAACATACTAGAACATAAGCATAGCATTCGTATAAACATAAAAGATCATAAGCAGGCATAACATGAAAACGTACAAGAACATAAGCAGGCATAACATGAATATAACAAGAACATAAGCAGACATAACATAAATATATAACATCATAGAACATAAGCAGGCATAACATGAATATAACAAGAACATAAGTAGGCATAACATGGATATAACAAGAACCTAAGCAGGCATAACATAAAGATATAACATCATAGAACATAAGCAGGCATAACATGAATATAAACATCATAGAACATAGGCAGGCATAACATGGATATAATAAGAACATAAGCAGGCATAACATGAATATAACAAGAACCTAAGCAGGCATAACATAAAGATATAACATCATAGAACATAAGCAGGCATAACATGAATATAAACATCATAGAACATAGGTAGGCATAACATGGATATAATAAGAACATAAGCAGGCATAACATGAATATATGCAGGATGCTCTTTGAAAATATATTTTATAGGTATTTAAACATAAATCTCAACATATTGGGCCCGGTATTGTACCACATCATCATCATCATAGCGCGCATCCCTAAATAGACCCGAGGTAGCTAATCCCGAACCTACTAGGTTACTAGGCCCGTACTATGTCCGTCGACCTAGGGGCCATCTGTTAGTTATAGCCCTAGAACCAATCATGTGATGGTTGAATAGGGAACATTTTGTATCATATTCTATAAAGGCAAAGGATTGGTTATTATATATTTACGTCTTGCTTGTGCCAGCTAAATTAAATATATAATAATGCCCTAGAAAAGTAGGTTCTTATCTACAGCACATCAATTGGCAGAATTGATTATGAGAGGCTGTAGAGAACACTTTCCTAAATGTTCCTAGTCAAGTATTAATATGCAAGGGCAATATTAATACATAAAGACTAGCATGTAGGTCAATTGATGACTTGATCTCACAAGTCATGGATATATGATATCAAGTTGACACATGGGTATATATTAGAGAATATATACTGAACTGACCCGCCATGAGAAAGTTTCATGGATCGTCATATGAGTGTCATAAACTTTCTCATGTGACTATTGGTATGAATAGTCCTCAAACCTGAAGTCACTACGGTTCCCTACATAAAGAGTTATGTACTTTGGTATCGTCAAACGTCACCCGTAACAGGGTGGACCATAAAGGCGATTACTGGGTATATAACAAATTATACGGAGGGATGTGAGTGATGTAGATGGGATCTATCCCTCCCATATGACGGGAGTGATATCTGTGGGCCCCTTGATTGAGTAGAACTACTAAAATACATGGCCATGCTCGAATGAGTCAATATGAGATATTGAGCTCATTTATTTGAGTTAGTTTACTCAGGGATCAAGAAACACATAGATTGATCGAGGCTGACACGGTCTATGCCTCATTAATCAATCTGATATCAAGGATAGAAGGACACGGTCATACATTATAGTAGTCACGGAAAGGTTAGTCGGATCTTGACTTATTTCGTAACTTGGGTAGCAAGATGTATTGCTAGATGTCGCTCATTGCTTGTGTATCTAAAAGAGTTTAGATCCACTACCAACGTTATGAGAGCCTATAGGGTCACACACAAAGAGCATGATGATTAGAAGAATTAGAGTATTCTAGTTTGACTAGAATAATTTGGGAATAAGCTTAAGTACAAAATGGTTTTTGGACTTTAAGCTTAATGAGAATTTTAGCTTATTGATTTAATGAGATTAATTCAATATGTTACCTTATTGATTTAATGAGATTAATTCAATATGATAACATAAGCTTATTGAATTAATAAGATTAATTCAACATGCATGAATGCCACACAAGCATGCCACATAAGCATGCCACCTAAGCTTGATGAGGTGGAAGGAGACAAAGGGTTTTTTGACCTTTGGATTGTCTCCTTAAGTGGTCGGCCAAACAAGGAAGCCAACTCCTTGTTTGATTGTGTTTCAATGTAATTGATTGCATTGAATGTGATAGGAGGTGAAGGGTTTTTCCAACCCTATAAAACACCCCATGGAGTGGCCGGCCATAGATGAGTTGGTGTGTGAAGCTTGAGAGCTTGGTGGAAGTTTTGGTTGTGTCTTTGGTTGTGTGGTTTTGTGAGTGTAGGCTAGCAAGAAGAGTGGTCTTCTTCTTCCTTTCTCCTTTTCCCTCCCTTCCTCTCCTTTAGGGACTTCTCTAGCAAGAAGTAAAGGAGAGCTCTTCTAGTTTTTCTTTTGTGAGACAAGAGCTTGCTCGTGTGGATACATATAGAGGCACGGACATTTGAACGTGCTAAAGATCCAACAAACAAAAGGAAAAGCGGGATTAACAAGGGCACGCAACAAAGGTAATCCTCTCCTATAAGATAGGTTTGGTTTTAGAGAAACTTACTTTTATACGAGTTTTCTTTCGTAAGGATCACTTGGAGGGGATCCTATTTTCCGTTGCACATATGCTATTTTGCATATAAGATCCCTACAGTGGTATCAGAGCCACTTGCGAAAGATCGTATAAAATAGCTTTTCTCTATTTTATATATGATATAGAAGTAGGATAAATTTTATTATGAGTTGATAATTGCATTAGCAATTTTTCAAACATAATAAAATATCTGATGTCTTTTAAAAGTTAAAATGACATGGTGCATGGTTATGGCCTAGTCCCAAAAAGGTTTGTGAATGTGTGTGTTGTAATTCTTAATACGGCCTATGTGTCGTGCCTTTCTCCTAACATTCTTATTGTAAAATTAGCTTTAGACTCGAATGTAACTCGAGTATTTCTCCTTTTTTTAATATACAACAAAGATGGAGGGTCCATTGGAAGATAATGTTACAAGGAGGAAGTCAACAACACAAGACAACCAAAAGGAAGCACTTGGGAGAAGATGCTATCCCTAGGTTGACCAATCAATCTTCTCATTAGCTTGAGAAGATTGTAGAATAAGGGCCATAACCATGACACACTTAGTTTAATATGTATGTGATGCATGTTAATTTAGCTTGTATGTGATGCATGTTAATTTAGCTTATATGTGATCTATGCTAATATGTATGTGATGCATGTTTAAGTTTATTTCTTAATAAGTCTAAACGATATGCCTACCAAAGTTTGGTACTCACTACTTCCTCGATCATTTGTTATTGGGTTTGCCAAAGCAAAGCAATGCATTTTATCTTGGAAGAGTGCGAGTGGACAATCGTGATGTCCCGCTATCAAACTTGGTTAAGACTTAATTAAGTTTATCTTAATTAATTAAGAAAGTAGAGGCATATATTATCTTTGAACATAAGTTTTAAAGATTTGTTTTGTGTGATTTTCGAACATCAGCTTTGTCTTAGGAAGTGGTCGTTGCTCCGATATCAAAGAAGGCCTCTGTGCCTAGCCACGACCTGGAAGCTGGTTTAGGAATAAGCACTAAACTAATCTAAACTTAACCAAAGCTATTAAAGAGTTACATCAGATGTAATTGGCAAAAGATTGCCTACCTAATCATACTACGTCTTGGGCGATTAGCCAAAGCTAACTCAAGATGAATTATGATGTGGATCTTTATCCCATATAAATTTATAGCTAAATAGAAGCTAATGATGTAAGCAAAATGTGTTTGCCTACATCAATAATTAGCTCATATCAAAGCTATGAGAATTTAGTGGGAGCCTCATTTAATTAAAGTCCTAATTAAATGACTTAGGTATGATACTAAATTTTGCATTTTAATGTTGTAGATCACCATGTCATCTAACACGACACACCCCCTCAACTTGCGATCTGTCCTTGAGAAAGACAAGCTCAATGGAGCTAACTTTCTAGACTGGTATAGGAACTTGAGGATTATCCTCAAGCAAGAACGTAAATCAGTATGTCCTAGAGCGTCTATCCACGAAACACCCGCCTCTGCCACTGCGGTCTTTGAAAGGATGCTTATAAGAAGCATCAAGATGACGTATTAGATGTGTCATGTCTTATGCTTGCCACCATGAACTCTGAGCTTCAGAAGCAACATGAGAACATGGATGCCTATGGTATGGTTGAACATTTGAAACAACTATATCAAGGACAAGCTAGGCACGAGCGTTTTGAAGTGTCTAAGGCTCTTTTTGCATGCAAGATGCAAGAAGGAACACCTGTAGGAACTCACGTACTTAAAATGATAGGGTACGTTGAGAACCTTGAAAGACTAGGTTTTTCACTGAGCCAAGAATTGGCAACCGATGTTATCTCGCAATCGCTGTTTAAACATATAATCAATTCACATGAATTATAACATGAATGAAATTGATAAACCTTTGCTCGAGATTTCAGCATGTTAAGAATCACAATCAATCTCAAGAAGAAAGTTAGTAACGTACTAATGGTCAACTAGGGCAAAGGTAAGCGCAAAGGCAAGGGTAAGACCCAAGCCAAAGGCAAGGCCAATTCATCCACTTCAAAGGGTAAAGGTAAAGTACCTAAGGAAGGGATCGCTTCCATTGCTGAGATCGACACCGGAAGCGGAACCGCAAAGTCTACCTTGAGGAAGTAAAGAAGAAAAGAAGTGGGACTTCGCCTGTATACACGCTATAGAAGTTAATCTATCTATTTCTTCTACATGGGTATTAGATACCGGATGTGCATCTCACATTTGTACTAATGTGCAGGGACTGAGAAATAGTAGACTAATGGCAAAAGGCGAAGTGGACCTACGAGTAGGCAATGATGCAAAAGTTGTCGCCAGAATGTAGGAACATATTCTTTGTCTTTGCCCACCGGGCTTATCTTAGAACTAGAGGAGTGCTTTATGTACCGCATTAACAAAGAACATAATCTCAGATCTTGTTTAGACAAGAAAAACTTTTCTTTTATAATAAAGGACAAATGTTGTTCCATTTATTTGAATGAAATGTTCTATTGTAATGCACCACTTATGAATGGTCTCTATGTTCTAGATTTAGAAAACCCAATTTATAACGTAAATACCAAATGGTTCAAATCGAATAATTTGAACCAAACATATCTTCGCATGCCGCTTAGGTCACATAAATGAAAAACGCATATCCCAACTCCATAAAGATGGATTATTGGACTCATTTGATTTTGAATCATATGAGATATGCGAATCTTGTCTTTTAGGAAAGATGACTAAAACTTCATTTAGTGGACATGGCGAGAGAGCGACGGATTTGTTAGGACTCATACATACTGATGTATGTGGCCCTTTCAATGTCGAAGCCAGAGGAGGCTATAAGTACTTTATTACTTTCACTGATGATATGAGTAGATTTGGCTACTTATATTTGATGAGACATAAGTCAGAATCCTTTGAAAAGTTCAAAGAATTCAAGAATGAAGTACAAAACCAACTTGGTAAGCGTATTAAGCTACTTCGATCAGATCAAGGTGGTGAATACCTTAGTCAAGAGTTTCGTGATCACCTGGCTGAGTGTGGGATAATATCCCAACTCACTCCACCTGGAACACCACAATGGAATGGTGTATCTGAGAGGAGAAATCGTACTCTATTAGATATGGTACGATCAATGATGAGCCAGACTGATCTACCTACTTCCTTTTGGGGTTTAGCTCTAGAGACAGCCGCTTTCACACTTAATCGCGTCCCATCAAAAGCCGTAGAAAAGACACCATACACGTTATGGACTGGGAAGAGTCCCAAAATGTCTTTTATAAAGATTTGGGGTTGTGAAGCTTATGTTAGACGTCAAGTCTCAGATAAACTAGGACCCAAATAAGATAAGTGTTATTTTGTAGGATATCCCAAGGAAACTAAGGGATATTACTTTTACAATCCCACACTTGGCAAGGTGTTTGTTGCCAGAAATGCTGTCTTTCTAGAAAGAGAATTTATTTCTAGAAAAACTAGTGGGAGTAAAATTCATCTTGAAGAAATTCAGGATGAAGATAACACTAAGGCTTCGATGGAAAATGAACAGGCACCACAAAGTGTTGTGGATGAGGAAATTATTGCCCAAAGAGTTGTGGAGCAAACACCTGTTCAAGTAGACCAACCTCTTCGTAGATCTGATAGGATCCGTCGTCAACCCGAGAGATATTCTTTTCTCTTGACTGACAACGGTGAAGTATTGATTGTCGATCTTGACGAGCCTACATCCTATCAAGAAGCTATGATGAGCCCAGATTCCGAGAAATGGCTAGAGGCCATGAGATCCGAAATGGAATCCATGTACACTATCCAAGTATGGACTTTGGTTGATCCACCTGAAGGGGTAAAACCCATTGGGTGTAAGTGGGTCTTTAAATTAAAGACTGACATGGATGGTAATAATCATACCTATAAAGGTAGATTGGTGGCTAAAGGATTCAAACAAATTCATGGTATTGACTATGATGAAACCTTTTCACCAGTTGCGATGCTTAAATCCATTCGGATCATACTTGCTATTGCAGCCTACCACGATTATGAGATCTGGCAGATGGATGTCAAAACCGCTTTTCTGAATGGAAAGCTACTCGAAGATGTGTACATGACACAACCTGAGGGTTTTGAAGATCCAAAGCATCCTGGAAAGGTATGCAAACTGCAAAGGTCCATTTATGGACTAAAGCAAGTCTCTCGAAGCTGGAATCTTCGATTCGATGATGTAATCAAGGAGTTTGGTTTCATCAAGAATGAAGATGAACCTTGTGTCTACAAGAGAAATAGTGGGAGCACAGTTATATTTCTTGTCTTGTATGTAGATGACATACTTCTCATCGGAAATGATATTCCCTCACTCCAGTCTGTGAAGATGTGGTTAGGGAATTGTTTCTCGATGAAAGACTTAGGTGAAGCTGCCTATATTCTAGGCATCAAGATCTATAGAGATAGATCTAAAAGATTACTTGGCCTAAGTCAGAGTACATACATTGATAAAGTGCTAGATCGTTTTGCTATGCAAAATTCCAAGAAAGGATTTCTGCCTTTATCACATGGTGTGAGTCTTTCGAAGACTCAATGTCCCTCTTCTAATGAGGAGAGAGAT
The DNA here is from genome assembly GCA_025175895.1 of Wurfbainia villosa. Taxonomy (NCBI): domain Eukaryota; kingdom Viridiplantae; phylum Streptophyta; class Magnoliopsida; order Zingiberales; family Zingiberaceae; genus Wurfbainia; species Wurfbainia villosa. Next base: position 25,146,654 of record CM045992.1, on the reverse strand, counting down.
CGCATGGATAAGATCCCTTATGCATCTGCCATAGGGTCTATCATGTACGCCATGCTTTGTACTCGTCCTGACGTCTCATATGCTTTGAGCATGACGAGTAGATACCAGTCGGATCCAGGTGAAAGTCACTGGATAGCAGTCAAAAATATTCTTAAATACTTACGAAGAACGAAAGAATATTTCCTGATATTTGGAGGCAATGAGGAGCTAACTGTAAATGGTTACAGTGATGCAAGCTTCCAAACAGACAAGGATGACTATAGATCGCAATCGGGGTACGTGTTTTGCCTGAATGGTGGAGCTGTGAGCTGGAAGAGTTCGAAGCAGGACACAGTTGCTGATTCTACAATGGCTGAGTATATTGCCGCCTAATGCAAAGAAAGGAGGCTGTTTGGTTCCGCAAGTTCATCAGTGAACTTGGGGTAGTTCCTAGCATTGCAGATCCAATAGACCTCTATTGTGATAACAATAAGGCTATTGCACAGGCTAAGGAACCTCGATCACATCAGCGGACCAAACACATACTGCGGCGCTTCCATCTCATTCGAGAGATCATTGATAGAGGAGATGTGAGGATATGCAGAATACCAACAGAAGCTAACATCGCAGATCCATTGACCAAGGCTTTGGCACAGAGGAAGCATGATGGTCACACTAGGTCACTAGGTATTAGATATCATAGTGATTGGTACTAGTGCTAGTGGGAGATTGTTAGTTATAGCCCTAGAACCAATCATGTGATGGTTGAATAGGGAACATTTTGTATCATATTCTATAAAGGCAAAGGATTGGTTATTATATATTTACGTCTTGCTTGTGCCAGCTAAATTAAATATATAATAATGCCCTAGAAAAGTAGGTTCTTATCTACAGCACATCAATTGGCAGAATTGATTATGAGAGGCTGTAGAGAACACTTTCCTAAATGTTCCTAGTCAAGTATTAATATGCAAGGGCAATATTAATACATAAAGACTAGCATGTAGATCAATTGATAACTTGATCTCACAAGTCATGGATATATGTTATCAAGTTGACACATGGGTATATATTAGAGAATATATATTGAATTGACCCGCCATGAGAAAGTTTCATGGATCGTCATATGAGTGTCATAAACTTTCTCATGTAACTATTGGTATGAATAGTCCTCAAACCTGAAGTCACTACGGTTCCCTACATAAGGAGTTATGTACTTTGGTATCATCAAACGTCACCCGTAACAGGGTGGACCATAAAGGCGATTACTGGGTATATAACAAATTATGCGGAGGGATGTGAGTGATGTAGATGGGATCTATCCCTCCCATATGATGGGAGTGATATTTGTGGGCCCCTTGATTGAGTAGAACTACTAAAACGCATGGCCATGCTCGAATGAGTCAATATGAGATATTGAGCTCATTTGTTTGAGTTAGTTTACTCAGGGATCAAGAAACACATAGATTGATCGAGGATGACACGGTCTATGCCTCATTGATCAATCTGATATCAAGGATAGAAGGACACGGTCATACATTATAGTAGTCACGAAAAGGTTAGTCGGATCTTAACTTATTTCGTAACTTGGGTAGCAATGATGTATTGCTAGATGCCGCTCATTGCTTGTGTATCTAAAAGAGTTTAGATCCACTACCAACGTTATGAGAGCCTATAGGGTCACACACAAAGAGCATGATGATTAGAAGAATTAGAGTATTCTAGTTTGACTAGAATAATTTGGGAATAAGCTTAAGTACAAAATGGTTTTTGGACTTTAAGCTTAATGAGAATTTTAGCTTATTGATTTAATGAGATTAATTCAATATGTTACCTTATTGATTTAATGAGATTAATTCAATATGATAACATAAGCTTATTGAATTAATAAGATTAATTCAACATGCATGAATGCCACACAAGCATGCCACATAAGCATGCCACCTAAGCTTGATGAGGTGGAAGGAGACAAAGGGTTTTTTGACCTTTGGATTGTCTCCTTAAGTGGCCGGCCAAACAAGGAAGCCAACTCCTTGTTTGATTGTGTTTCAATGCAATTGATTGCATTGAATGTGATAGGAGGTGAAGGGTTTTTCCAACCCTATAAAACACCCCATGGAGTGGCTGGCCATAGATGAGTTGGTGTGTGAAGCTTGAGAGCTTGGTGGAAGCTTTGGTTGTGTCTTTGGTTGTGTGGTTTTGTGAGTGTAGGCTAGCAAGAAGAGTGGTCTTCTTCTTCCTTTCTCCTTTTCCCTCCCTTCCTCTCCTTTAGGGACTTCTCTAGCAAGAAGTAAAGAAGAGTTCTTCTAGTTTTTCTTTTGTGAGACAAGAGCTTGCTCGTGTGGATACATATAGAGGCACGGACATTTGAACGTGCTAAAGATCCAACAAACAAAAGGAAAAGAGGGATTAACAAGGGCACGCAACAAAGGTTATCCTCTCCTATAAGATAGGTTTGGTTTTAGAGAAACTTACTTTTATACGAGTTTTCTTTCATAAGGATCACTTGGAGGGGATCCTATTTTCCGTTGCGCATATGCTATTTTGCATATAAGATCCCTACACCATCATCATAACATAGAAGCCCATCCTAGGCCCGTACTTATGATCGTCGGCCTAGGGCATCTGGGAGCCCATCCCGTACTAGGTTCGTACTATGACCATCGACCTAGGGGCAATCATAACATAGAAGCCCATCCTAGGCCCGTACTATGTCCGTCGGCCTAGGGCAACTTAGGAGCCCATCCCTTTGGACCTTGTTAGGGTCCGGTACAACTCATGCAGAAAGAAAAATACTTATCATGCTTCTTATCATAACATATCATATTTCATTTCATAAACATATCATGTTCCTAATCATGGCATATCATGTTTCCTCTTCATATCATAACATATTTCTTCTTCATAACAAATTGCTTTTCATAACATATTTCTTCTTCATAACATATCATATATCATAATATATTTCTTCTTCATAACATATCATATTGCTTTCATAACATATTTCTTCTTCATAACATATCATATTTCTTTTCATGCATATCATGTTCCTTCTTTATAAAACATCATACATTCATACAATTATAAAGCAATGAGCATAACATGATCATACATTTAACATGGTAATTGTTAGGGTAATCTCTTGCCATGATTAGGTTTTGATGTGTGTGGCAAAGGGTTTAAGTTAGTTTGTTATGTTGATTTGATATGTGCGTTGAAGTCGTGCAGGACTTAGTAATTCGCACATGGAGCCGTGGTGAGTTTCACATCTCATGACTCGGTCCTTGAGTCGGTGAAGGATTACTTTGCGGAAGCCGTGCGCTTGGAGCATCCGAGGGACCGCCGGACGAGAAGCTTGGAGTGAAGCCGGAGGAAGTAGACTTCGAGGCAAGAGACGCGAAGGAGCATTGCAGAGTCGTTTGCCTGATGCTGCCGAGGGACGTGACCACGAACGAAGAGAACTTCGAAGGCAAGGGACTCCGAGAGATGAGAGTGAGCGAATGTAACCCGGGAAGGGGTAGTAGCTCGTGAGTGAAACTTGGTCATTTGGCAAAGTGTCGGATGGGATTTCCCGACACCAGTCGACTGCCATGGACTAGCAGTCGACTGCTCTGAGTCGATTGGGATCGACTGGTTTAAGTCAGCTGAATCAAGTTGATCGATCATGCGTCATAGGGCGATCGATGAGTTTGATCAATCCGATCGCTAAGGGACGATCGATGATGGCACCGCGTGCACAGTACGAGAATGGAGTCGATGTCGCGAAGCACTCGACTGATTAACATCAGTCGACTGATGGGTGACATCAGTCGACTGATGCCAATGCCGTTGGATAGAATCCAACGTGGAAAGCGGCCGTTATTGGGCAACGACTATAGGACCAGTCGACTGATCGAGGGCATCAGTCGACTGATCCTGTGTCAACGGGAAGAAACCCTTTTCCTCTATAAAAAGGAAGGGGATGGGGCTTTGGGAGGAAAATGCTTGAGCTCTAAACTTCTCCCAAAGTGCCATACACGATTCCCTACTCTTCTTACTTGTTTTAATTCCATTCTATTGTAAGAAGAGAGATTGTAAAGAGGTTACCTCTACCTAGCTTTGTGCAAAGGAGAGATCTAGTGGATAGATTGCGGAGTGATTCACCGTGGACGAATCGGACCGTGGATTAGCGGCGTAGCCGTGAACCACGTTACATCTCGGTGTTTGTATTGCTTGTTTATCTTTTGCTTTGTCTTTATTTATATTTGCATATTCCGCTTGTGCTAATCTTTGTGTAAACGAGCAAAATCCGTAAACCAACGAACGAGGGCTATTCACCCCCCTCTAGCCGGTCGTATCGATCTCCCAACAAGTGGTATCAGAGCAAGGTTGCTTGTCACCAGACTAATCGCCGCAACAAGCTCTACATCAAAAATGGCCGGCTCAAACATTCACCCACCGAAGTTCGACGGCGAATTCTCTTGGTGGAAGAAGCGAATGGAGGTATTCTTCGAAACCGACTTTGAAATCCTTTTAATAATGGAAAACAATTTCGTGTTGCCTAGGAACGAAGATGGGGAGCCATTGGAGAAATCAAGATGGAGCAAGAGGCAAAGAGAAGAATACTTGGCAAATTCAAAGGCCAAGCATCATCTATACAATGTCCTCCCCCAACAAGAAGTCAACCGGATAGGAGAGTGTGCTAGCGCCAAGGAAATGTGGGAAAAATTAATAGAGATTCATGAAGGCACATCCGAGGCGAAGCTAGCAAGGAGAGATGTTCTTCGCTCCCAATTATCCAATATCAAACTTGAAAAGGGAGAGAAGGTAAAATCCCTACACTCTAGATTTAAGGAAATACTAACCGGTTTAACAAGTGTAGGTGAAAAGCTCTCCAACCGGGATATGGTAATGAAGGTCATAGATGCCTTTCCCCGGTCCTCAAGATGGAGCTCCATGGTGGACTCATTTTATATCTCCAAGAACTTAGAAGTAAGCACCTTGGAGGAATTCTTCTCAACAATGGAGCTCCACGAAATGAGGCTTGAAGGAATACAAGAAGAGCCAAAAATCCAACCTTCAAGAGGAGTAGCTTTGATGGCAAATAAGGGGAAGAAAAAGATGGAGATCTCCTCCTCCGATGATGATGAAGCCTCTTCCTCCTCCTCCATGGATAGCACCGAAGAAGCCTATATGGTAAGGAGGGTAAGACGTGCTTTAAAAGGTTTTCATTTTCATAAATCTAATGATAGGAATAGAAGACCAAGGGGGAAGGTCATATGCTACAATTGCCAAGGAGAGGGGCACATAAGGGACAATTGTCCTCTCCTAAACAAGAGCAAGGAAGAAAAGAAAAAGAAGGAAGAAAAGAAGAAGAAAAAGGGGAGCAAGAAGAAAGAGGAAAAGAAGGCCAAGGAAAAAGGAAAGGCCATGGCCCTCAAAGCAAAGACATGGGACGACCTTGTTGGTGCAGGGGCACTAGATAATCGAACCTGTGTTTTGATTATGGCAAAGACACAAAGTTAAGTCTACATTGTTATGTCACGAGCTAAATCAAGTGTGTAGAAAAGTGTTAAAGCTGGAGCTGAAGTCTAGCGACACCCAGAGGAAGCCGCGGTGGTCGGGCGACACTCGAGTGACTTCGGAGGGAGCCGAAGGAATCGAGTGGAAGGCCGGAAGCGAGAGCTACTATTGAAGTAAGCTCGTGTGAGTGAGAGATTGTAAGGTCGTGTCCTCTTTACGGGGACGACCGTAGGCGGCGATCCGATTAAGACTTCCCGTGGAAGGTCTAGGTCGAGATCGAACAGTTAGAAACCGTCGTATTTATCATTTTCTGAGCTAACCTCTTATTGTAGGGAAGTGGCCAAGCTGGCAGTCGACTGCTGGACATGGAGCAGTCGACTGATGCCCATCAGTCGAATGATGGGAGGCATCAGTCGACTGATGGCGATGATTCAGCTTTTGCGCTAGGTCAAAACGGATAACGTTTGACGCGGCCACTTCGCGATAAAATTTGGACAACTTCATGATCCGTTCCAAAAAAAGAGGAGACAAATTCAGAGGCCAAAGTCTATAAAAGGAGGAGGATTCCAACTCCAAAGTACATCAAGTCTTTTCATCAAGTGCTCCTACAACGCCAACGCTCCAACACCATCATAACGTCGACGCGACGACAACCTCAGATCTTCTTCGTCGACAGCAGCATCTAGTAATACTTTTTAATATTGTATTCATTGTTTTTATTCATAACGAGGTGAGGTAGGCTTGTTGCCTCATCCTCGTACTTTCGGATTTTGTGATCGTTGTCTCCTACCTCCAACGAGGAGGAGACGTTATAGTGCTTTGCCCTCTGTACACGGTCTAGGACCGATAGGGCCTTGGAGTAGCAACCGCTGGGTTGTGAACCAAGTAAAATAAATGTGTCATTTTATTTTCCACTGTGCTTACTCGTTTACTTGTGTCTCAACGAACGAATTCGAACGAAAGATTTATGATCGCTATTCACCCCCCCTCTAGCGACGCTTCTCGATCCAACAATTGGTATCAGAGCGGGGGCGCTAAGATTTGGTGAAACCACCGATCTAGCACGTTTTGGTTTTCTGTTCGTATTTTTCGATTCGTATTTTTTTTAGGTCTTTTTCCTCCCGCACTACTAATCCAAGACGAAGTCTTGGTACGTTTCTTTTGGTTGTGTGCTTGCAAGTTTTCTCTCTTGGAGTAGCCGACGGTAAAACGGCCATAACTTTTCCCACAAGTGGACTCACATAACGATCTACCTACCAAATCGAAGCTCTCTGAGATATCTACATTTCTTACGAGGGTTTACCCTCGTAACAAGCCATTTCCAGCCCCAAAATCCAATGTCTAGTACCCTTTCCGGGACATCAAAGGTCGTAAGTTGTTAGTTTTTGCTAGTTTCTTATTTTTCTCATTTAATTCTATTTATTTCCTATTTATTTCCCGCATTACTAATCCAAGACGAAGTCTTGAAATTCCCCTTGGTTTTTATTTGTGTTTTGCAAGATACTTAATGGCTCACATTGAGGGATATAGCACCACCCGACCTCCGTTCTTTAACGGAGATGATTTCCGTTATTGGAAAGGTCGGATGGAGTGTTTCTTGAAAACACAAGTCGAGACTTGGATAATAATACAAACCGGCTTTGCTTTACCCACCAATGATCAAGGAGAGCCCTTGGATTTCAACAAGTGGACAAATGCAACCAAGAGGCAAATCGAAGTCGATGCAAGAGCAACCCAAATATTGCAATGCGGTTTGTCCAAGGAGGAACTCAACCGCATCGGACAATTCATTAGCGCCAAGGACCTATGGAATAAATTAATCAAGCTACATGAAGGAACGTCTGATGCTAAGGTATGTAAACGTGACCTTCTTTTCAATAAGTTGTATAACCTTAAGATGCAGGAACACGAGACGGCGACGCAACTACACGCCCGCGTCCAAGACATTGTCAACGGCCTGCACACCATCGGACACAAGGTCGAAAACCGTGACCTACTAAGGTACGTTCTTAATTCATTTCCTAGGACTACCTTGTGGGCATCCATGGTTGATGCCTACAAGGTCTCTAAGGACCTTTCGAAGCTTAGGTTAGACGAATTATTTTCCGAGTTTGAACTTCACGAGGAAACTAACGTGGTCCGGGCCGAGAGAGGTATTGCTCTACTTGCAGGACAAAGAAGCAAGCCACCTACTAGGCAAGTAGATGAACTCGAACCCGAAGACGAATCAGAGTCCGAAACGAAAAAGGTGGAAGCAATAGTGAACGTAGTGCGGAAGATCGTTCGGAGGGAAAGGAGGCTACTAAAGAATCAAAAGAGGGCACAATTCAAATCAAATCGAAAGAAGGCTTTTCATGCAACATGGGACAACGAAGAAGGCGGCGACATAGCATGCATGGAAAGACCCGAAGAGTCCGAGTCAGAGTCCGAATCCGAATCCAATTACAACACCGACTCCGAACTCGAAGACTACTTCGAGAAGCAACTCAAAGTCGGACCAAAAGAGAAAATTAAGGTTAGCCGCTCACTAATTCATACGCTTTACAATACAATTAAAATGCTTAATAGGAAATTAACTAAGTCCGAGTCTGGGGTTGAGTCGTTACTTGAGGAGGTTGAAACCCTCAAGCAAGAGGCTACTCTAACCCCTTCAACTAGTCAAGTTCAAGAGGGAAACTCAACTCAAATTGAAAAACTTGAGGAGGAGAATTCTCTCCTGAAAGACCGAGTTCAAGAGGTTGAGGCTAGGTTGGAAAGGTTCACGTTGGGATCTAAGAACCTTAATCGACTACTTGGAACCCAAAGAGCCGTATACAACAAAGCCGGACTCGGATTTAAGTCAAAGACTACGAATAGGTCTTATATGTCTATCGTAAATCGTAGTCATCAAAGTGTCCAAGCATGGGTCCCAAAGGTTTTATTGAACTCACATATAAGGACTAATAAGTATTGGATTCCTCAGGATCAAGTTCATTATTTGAATAGACCATATTGGTTCAATGGTCCAGGGAGAGCTAACACTAAAATAGTATACCCGCTTACTTAGCAAAATCATTGAATATTTTTCTTTAATTTTTAGAATGGCTAGATAGGAAAAATAGTTAGTCAACTCTTGACAACATAGTATCAGGACGCGGCGAGATGATAGTACGTTAGGGAAACAAAGTCTCGTGTATTCGAGCTAGATAAGGCGTATCTAGCTTGGTGCACTTGACCGAGTGGAACTAGCTGAAGCTACCTCGCCGTATCCTAAACTAGTTAGACCAGGAAGTAACCCTAAGTGACTTAAGTGATATTTTCTTGAATTTGGCTTTGTCTAAGGAAGTGGTCGTTGTTCCGATCAAAGAAGGCCCCTGTGCCTCGCCACGACCTGGAAGCCAGTTTCTCGAAAAGTTACTTAACGATCTAAAGGTTAAATCCGAATCTAACCCAAGGTTGACTATCTTTAATCAATTTAAAATCATCTCACAAAACATATAAGGTGAACAAATTCTGAGACACATAGAATGGGTGAGATGTTAAGGATAATTGAAATATACTTAAAATAATCTTCAAAATACTACTTATTTTCTCAACTATTGTACTTAATGACTCTATAGGCCAATGTTTAGCGCCCCCTACATCTCTTATATTCATATATTTGACTAAGGGGGAAAGCAAACTAACCCTAAGGGTTATATTATAAACCTTTAGATTATTGGTGCAGAGGGACACACCTCGAACCAATCTATCTAACTATTGCTAGATGCATGTTTGGACTCATAGTTGATTTATCTTGATGCATGCATATACCATATTGTCTTTAAACCCCTATTTTACATAACAAACCCCAACATTTTTTTTTATTTATGGCAAAAGGGGGAGAAGAGCAAAAGTTAAGGGGGAGTAACATAAAATTTAATTTTGAAAATTAAATTATCTCTTTCAAAACTCACTTAGGGTTAAGGGGGAGTTTTGGTTAAGGGGGAGTTTTTGAAAATGACATTCATCATTTACTATACTTGTTTTATGCTTTAATTTTCCTTAACTTTGTGTTGGTTTGCCATAGATCAAAAAGGGGGAGATTATTGGTGCAGGGGCACTAGATAATCGAACCTGTGTTTTGATTATGGCAAAGACACAAAGTTAAGTCTACATTGTTATCTCACGAGCTAAATCAAGTGTGTAGAAAAGTGTTAAAGCTGGAGCTGAAGGCTAGCGACACCCGGAGGAAGCCGCGGTGGTCGGGCGACACTCGAGTGACTTCGGAGGGAGCCGAAGGAATCGAGTGGAAGGCCGGAAGCGAGAGCTACTATCGAGGTAAGCTCGTGTGAGTGAGAGATTGTAAGGTCGTGTCCTCTTTACGGGGACGACCGTAGGCGGCGATCCGATTAAGACTTCCCGTGGAAGGTCTAGGTCGAGATCGGACAGTTAGAAACCGTCGTATTTATCATTTTCTGAGCTAACCTCTTATTGTAGGGAAGTGGCCAAGTGGCGATCATGATGGACATGGGCGGTCGGCCCGATGCCCATCGATCGGCCCGATGGCGGCGATCGACTTTGCGCTAGGTCAAAACGGATAACGTTTGACGTGGCCACTTCGCGATAAAATTTGGACAACTTCATGATCCGTTCCAAAAAAAAGAGGAGACAAATTCAGAGGCCAAAGTCTATAAAAGGAGGAGGATTCCAACTCCAAAGTACATCAAGTCTTTTCATCAAGTGCTCCTACAACGCCAACGCTCCAACACCGTCATAACGCCGACGCGACGACAACCTCAGTTCTTCTTCGTCGGCAGCAGCATCTAGTAATACTTTTTAATATTGTATTCGTTGTTTTTATTCGTAACGAGGTGAGGTAGGCTTGTTGCCTCATCCTCGTACTTCCGGATTTTGTGATCGTTGTCTCCTACCTCCAACGAGGAGGAGACGTTATAGTGTTTTGCCCTCCGTACGCGGTCTAGGACCGATAGGGCCTTGGAGTAGCAACCGCTGGGTTGTGAACCAAGTAAAATAAATGTGTCATTTTATTTTTCACTGTGCTTACTCGTTTACTTGTGTCTCAACGAACGAATTCGAACGAAAGATTTACGATTGCTATTCACCCCCCCCCCCTCTAGCGACGCTTCTCGATCCAACAGACCTTGCTTCCTCATCCTCATCAGAAGAAGAAGAACATGTCTACTCAAATTTAGCACTAATGGATTTTGATGATTTGGATTGCTCCTCCACCGAAAATGAAGAATCAAGCTCAAGTGGAGAGAGCTCAAGTGAAGGGGGAGCCTCTACATCCTCCTCATCCGAAGAAGAAGAAGAGGACATGGAAACTATGGTAACGAATCTAACTCCTAAGAAAATAGTTTTCATGGTTTCTAGCTTAACTAGGGATTTATTTAGAGCCAAGAAAAAGAACAAAATCATGCTTGACCAAATTAAGGAATTAGAGCAAAAATTAGAAAAAGCATGTTTTAATGATAATGATGATGATGCATGTTCACATGATAAATATATGCCATTTGGCGTTAATGATGCATGCATAGAAGAAAATAGGGCTTTAAGAGAAAAGGTAGATTATTTGACAAAAGCCCTAGAAAAATTCACTATAGGCTCCAACACCTTGAACATGATCATAGGGAGCCAAAGAGCTAGCTTCAACAAAAAAGGCCTAGGTTATAAAGAAAAGAAAAATGAAAAGGCCTACAAATGCCTAATTGCTAGGGGACAAGATAAGAAGAAAGTAATAGCTAGAAAATGGATCCCCAAGGAATATTTAGTGAACCCAATAGGAAAGAACTTATTTTAGGTTCCAAAATCCATCCTTAAGGGTTAGAAAACCCCTAGGGTATTCAACCATATGCAATTGACCTATATCATATTTTGGTTGACTTAGGATGGTGGGACAACATTTTTAAATAGTGTTAGGTGATGATAACGTGCCTATAAATAGTAAATAATGCTTAAATCATGATGATTAATGTAATTGCTATGTATATTTGCAATCATGATTTATGATTTTGAAAGTTGGCACATAATCATGAGAAATAGGTGTAAATCATGCTTTAGATAATATTTGCTTATTATCATGATATAATACCTAATTCATGATTAAAAATTGATGAATACATGTATTTCATGATCATAATGTGAAATTCACACATATATGTCTTTATGATCATGTGGATTGTTAGGGTGATACTTAACCTTGATAGAATTGCATGAATATAAATGGTTAAGTGTATACAAATACTCTCTAGGATGCATCTCACACTCACTATAGGCTACCATGATTGAAAACTCAGCATGAGTGAGATGTTAGGATGATACAAATGTCCACTAATGCCTATGGCATTTAGATGGTCATTTAAAGTATCAAAATAGCAATAATAGACCAATCATGGGGAAGACTTATGTTTAATTCATAGACATATTTCTCAAAGATCATGGTTGGATATTTCATATGTTTTCAAAACAATTTCTTAATCTAAAATCTATGTATTCATGTTTTGAAACAATTGGAACCAAAACTAGGTGTTAAACTTGATACTATCATGATCAAAAACCTAGTAGTTTTTAAAGCTTTTGGATTTTTGGAAAATATCAGAAAATATAATGATTTTTCATGAAAAACTATTTTTCATTGATAAATATACTTACAAGAAATATGTTCACCAAATTTCATGATTTTTCGAATTTTCTGGAATTTTTAATGCATTTCTGAAATTCGGTCCGAAAATCAGAAAGTTCTGAAATTCACGTGCGATCGTAGTCCGAACCAATGATCGATGGCCTGATATTCAGAACAGTAAAGGCCGAATTCAGGTTTTAGACTGATATTTGGTATTTTCCTTCTATTAGACTTGATGTCATGAGCTTATAACTTAGTATTAATCTTTTTGATGGTGTCAAAGGGGGAGAAAATATTATGTTTAAGTTAATTATGATAGGGGGAGAATTTGTAGAGAGAGTTTCATGGATTAAGGGGGAGTTGCATGTTGCTATATCATGTTTATGTTTACATGCTTTCTTACCTTAGAAAATTTTATCAAATGTTTTTACCTAACTTAAACGAATTGCCACACATCAAAAAGGGGGAGATTGTTAGGGCAATCTCTTGCCATGATTAGGTTTTGATGTGTGTGGCAAAGGGTTTAAGTTAGTTTGTTATGTTGATTTGATATGTGCGTTGAAGTCGTGCAGGACTTAGTAATTCGCACATGGAGCCGTGGCGAGTTTCACATCTCATGACTCGGTCCTTGAGTCGGTGAAGGATTGCTTTGCGGAAGCCGTGCGCTTGGAGCATCCGAGGGACCGCCGGACGAGAAGCTTAGAGTGAAGTCGGAGGAAGTAGACTTCGAGGCAAGAGACGCGAAGGAGCATTGCAGAGCCGTGCGCCTGATGCTGCCGAGGGACGTGACCGCGAACGAAGAGAACTTCGAAGGCGAGGGACTCCGAGAGATGAGAGTGAGCGAATGTAACCCGGGAAGGGGTAGTAGCTCGTGAGTGAAACTTGGCCATTTGGCTAAGTGTCGGATGGGATTTCCCGACACACGGTCATTGCCATGGGTGGCTGATTGCTCAGTCGATTAGGATCGACTAGTTTAAGTCACCAACTGTTGATCACCGATCGTTGTCAATCGTGATAGCGATCGATCGGCTGATGGCGATCGATCGACGATCAATGATCGATGGCATGTGCACGCACGAGAATGGAGTCGATGTCGCGGAGCACTCGACTGATTGACATCAGTCGACTGATGGGTGACATCAGTCGACTGATGCCAATGTCGTTGGATAGAATCCAACGTGGAAAGCGGCCATTATTGGGCAACGGCTACAGGACTAGTCGACTAATCGAGGGCATCAGTCGACTGATCCTGTGTCAACGGAAAGAAACCCTCTTCCTCTATAAAAAGGAAGGGGATGGGGCTTTGGGAGGAAAATGCTTGAGCTCTAAACTTCTCCCAAAGTGTCATACACGATTCCCTACTCTTCTTACTTGTTTTAATTCCATTCTATTGTAAGAAGAGAGATTGTAAAGAGGTTACCTCTGTTGGGAGTATGGGGAATACAATCAAAGTCCCACATTGGTAAGACATGGAAAAGATCATGTGCTTATAAGAAAAAAGATATCTCCATTGGTTTGAGGCCTTTTGGGTAAAGCTCAAAAACAAAACCATGAGGGCTTGGGCCCAAAGTGGACAATATCATATCATTGTGGAGATATATGAATCTTATAGGCACTAACAATTGGTATCAGAGCCATGGTCCATGTCAAGCCATGAACCTCGAACGAAGGAAGTTGAGCTCCCACGTCCGGATCAAGAGAACCAGACATCAGGAAGGAAGTCTAGTTGGGTCGGGGGGACCGAACAACTGGCAGGAAGTCCTGGTGGGTTGAAGATCGGACATCAAGCAGAGAAAATCCTTCGAGGAGGGATAGGCTTGAGGGGGGGCCCAATGTGGTCCTTCGTTTGAGGGGGGGATTGTTGGGAGTATGGGGAATACAATCAAAGTCCCACATTGGTAAGACATGGAAAAGATCATGTGCTTATAAGAAAAAAGATATCTCCATTGGTTTGAGGCCTTTTGGGTAAAGCTCAAAAACAAAACCATGAGGGCTTAGGCCCAAAGTGGACAATATCATACCATTGTGGAGATATGTGGAGCTTATAAGCACTAACAACCTCCACCTAGCTTTGTGCAAAGGAGAGATCTAGTGGATAGATTGCGGAGTGATTCACCGTGGACGAATCGGACCGTGGATTAGCGGCGTAGCCGTGAACCACGTTACATCTCGGTGTTTGTATTGCTTGTTTATCTTTTGCTTTGTCTTTATTTATATTTGCATATTCCGCTTACGCTAATCTTTGTGTAGACGAGCAAAATCCGTAAACCAATGAACGAGGGCTATTTACCCCCCTCTAGCCGGCCGTATCGATCCCCAACAGTAATGAGTAGAAATTTATCATACATCCCTACTATTGACATAGTCATATGGTAGTGACATAACCAATCATGCTAAACCACTTGAGCAAGGACCCCTTAACATCATGTTAACATCACACACATATAGGGCATGGCATAAGGCTTAAACATCATGAACAAGTATACATGGAGTGACCTAAACTTCATGGAGCTCTATCAAAGTTTTAAACACCAAACAACTTATATATGGTCTAACTAACCACATGTTAATTCTTTAACTTATAAAGCATGGCATGGGAGGGCATTTTGGATTATAGATAAGCCTTGGCCGAGAGTTTCAAGAAAACCTAAGATCCATTTCTTAAATCTAGCTTAGCTTTCACATGTTACCTATATCTACATTCAAAACATAACATGGTAATTTATAGATCATAGCATGATAGGCCTAAATGGGTCTTGGTCGAATGGTTTAAAAGGACTTAAGGCTCATCCACTTAACTCTAGGTTAGCCAACAACATATTATCTTCATCTAATATCAAAAGTCATCATGAACTTATCTAAACATGGCATAGAAAACACATTAGGGGTCTTGGCCGAATGGTTCAAAGGGCTTAAAGGCTCAACCCCTTACTCTAGGTTATGTTATCTTCACCTAACATCAAAAGTTATCTTGAACTCATCTAAACATGGCATAGAAAACACATTAGGGGTCTTGGCCGAATGGTTCAAAGGGCTTAAAGGCTCAACCACTTAACTCTAGGTTAGCCAACAACATGTTATCTTCATCTACCATCAAAACATAGCATGAACCCATCTATAGCATGGCATAGAACATGTCATCTTCTTCTACCATCAATATGGCATGAACTCATTTAAAACCTAGCATAGAACATGTTATCTTCATCTAACATCAAAACATAGCATAAACTCATCTAAACCATAACATAAAAGAACACATTAGGGTTTCAAAGGGACTTGGCCGAGAGTCTTAGAAGGGTTTGAGGGTCAACCACTCAACCAAACCCATCTAGAAACCTATCATCTTCATATTAATACAAGGTAAAGTATGGATCATCATGGAGAGCACAAGTAATGGTCTTGGCCGAAAGTTCCTTGGGGTTTTTGAGGTCAAACACTTAACCTAGCCTATTTAGCAACCCATCATCATCATAGTCATACAAGGTATGGCATGGATCCTCAATAAAACTCAAGTAAAGGTCTTGGCCGAATGGTTCATGAAGAGTTTGACATAACAACATCAATCGAAAAACTACTTGTATGCAGGTGAGGGGATACTTACTTCCTTCTCTTTGCTATTAGTTGGAAGATACCCTAAGGGATGCCAAACCTAAAGCCTTCTTCTTGCTTGGATAGATCTCGGAAAATGGAAGAAGAGAAGATTAGGTTTCGGTGAGGGAGAAGAAGAGAAGGAGAAGATGCTAACTTTGATTTCTCATGTCTCCTCATTCCCCTATTTATTCTCTTGAAGTGTCCCTTAGCCTCCCTTACCCTTAACTATAATTTCCCATATTCCTCTAATAGCACAACCCTGCTGGGCTTCTGGTTATTGGATGCATCTTTAGGGCTTAGGTATCTACTAGAGGTTTAGGGTTCAATTCCTAGGCCATGCATCCTTTTAGGCTCTATTTCTTTTATTTTTGAAAGAGCCCACATAAAGCCCATTATATTCATGCTAAAAATTATTGTAAAATTGCTAGAAATTTTACAGGCGTTACAATCCTTCATACCTTTTAAAAGTTTCATCCTCGAAACTTAGAACAATTCTGGGTACTTCTGTTTCATGTCCTCCTCGCATTCCTAGGTAGCTTCTTCGTACCGTTGATTTTGCCACAGGACCTTTACTAAGGGCACCTCTTTATTCCTTAGCCTCTTGACTTCTCGGTCTAATATATGGATAGGCCGACTTTCATAACTCAGGTCCTCTTGAACTTGCACTGTTTGTGGCTCGATCACTTGGTCTGTACTGGAAATGCACTTCTTGAGCATCGAAACATGGAACACGTTGTGAATAGCCGACATCTCTTGAGGCAGCTCTAGCTCGTAAGCTACCTTGCCAACTCTCTTCAATATCGGATACGGTCCCACATAGCGCGGACTCAACTTACCCTTCCTTCTGAATCTCATCACTCCCCTCATAGGGGCCACTTTGAGGAATACCAGGTCCCTGACTTTGAATTCTAACGGTCTACGCCGCATATCTGCATAGCTCTTTTGCCGGCTCTGAGCAGTCTCAATTCTTTGGCGGATGTTCTGTATAGCTCGGGTGGTGTCGTCAATGAAGTCTGTCTGGAGTCCCATCCCCTTCTTTTCACCACCCTGGTACCAGCATATAGGAGATCTACATTTCCTCCCGTATAGAGCCTCGTAGGGCGCCATTCCAATAGTAGCTTGGTAGTTATTGTTATAGGCGAATTCTACCAAGCATAAGTATCGGCACCAGCTCCCTTTGAAATCCAGGGTGCAAGCTCGTAACATATCCTCCACTGGGTATGTCCGTCCGTCTACGAGGATGGAAGGCGATCTTGAACAATAGCCGTGCCAAGGGCCTTCAACACATTCGAAAATGGGAAATAAAGCGACCATCTCTGTCAGAAATGATGGTTTTAGGAATCCCATGTAATCTGATAATTTCCTTAGCATATAATTGAGCCAGTTGCTCAGTCAAATAGGTCATCTTGATGGCTAAGAAATGGGCAGACTTCGTCAATCTGTCCACAATTACCCATATAGCATCATATCCATTTATCGTCTTGGGCAATCCTGAGATGAAATCCATAGAAATATCCTCCCATTTCCATTTTGGAATATGGATCGATTCATGATGTTCCTCCGGGCCTCGGTATTACCTTTAACCCTCTGGCCGAGTCCGGTAATCGACATACTGAGCCACATCTCTTTTCATTCCAAACCACCAGAATTTTCTTTTCAGGTCTTGGTACATCTTGGTGGTTCCAGGATGCATCGCATAAGGAGTTTCGTGAGCTTCCTCAAATATCTTCTTCCGTAATCCAGGATCATCTGGAATACACAAGCGGTCCCTGAGATAGAGTATCCCACTATCAGAGATACGAAACCCATCATCCTTTCCTCCTAGGACCTCCTGCTTGATCCTCTGAATGCTCGGGTCATGAGTTTGCTTTTCTAATATATGGGTCGGTGACCCCTTCGACCGTCGCCCCTGTTGGCCAGTCGTTACTCACCTGGTCTTCCCACCCCTGGAAGTAGGTTTTTGCCTTCCCCAGGATTCGAACTCTGGACCTCCTGGCTAAGTACTAAAGTTTATGAATCCTGGTAATCAAGTGATCCTGGATCACTTGGTTACCAGGATTCATAAACTTTAGTACTTAGCCAGGAGGTCCAGAGTTCGAATCCTGGGGAAGGCAAAAACCCACTTCGGGTGGAAGACCAGTGAGTAACGACGCCAACAGCGGGCGACGTCGTCGACCATCGGAGTCGCCAATTCCGCCAACAGCCAGTCGCTACAATAAAAGGCACCTTTTAATGTAACGACGGCTATTGGCGACGGCGACCCTATTGTCGACGGCCGTCGCTGGGCTGTCGTTACCCACTGGTCTTCACTGGAAGTGGTTTTGCCTTCCCGAGATTGAACTCTAGACCTCCGGCTAAGTACTAAAGTTTAAGAATCACGGTAATCCCGATCACTTGGCCCGTGATTCATAAACTTTAGTACTTAGCCTGGAGGTCTAGAGTTCGAATCCTGGGGAAGGCAAAAACCCACTTCCAGGGGTGGAAAGTCCAGGTGAGTAATGACGGGCCAACAGGGGCGACGGTCGTCGACCAATAGGGGTCGTCGAATTCCACCAACAGGGGCCAGGTTGTTACAATAATGTCACGCCCCGAGGGAGTCTCCACCAGACAAAAATCCGGCAGCACCTCCCCTGTACGGGTGACAATACCAATTTTTAATACAAGGCCTACACGGCCACTATACATCGGTCAACACGACCGGAACATACCACAATACAATATACATAATATGCGGCCTCAGGCCATCAACCAAAATAAATAAAAGATCTAAAACATCAAGACCTACCCCTTCTGCCATCTGAGCAGGAACATACAACCAAAACGAACTGAATATAAATCCACAAGGACATAACTAATATAACCAAAACATCCACCGGTATACAATCCAAACATAACTCCTAAACATATCTTCTAATGAAATCCCAATCCATAAAACTAATAACCAAAATCATAAGACCAATAAAACCTATCCACTTCGATGAGGGGGATTGGCAACTGGACTCTACTGACAGCATCATCCTGAAATAAATATAAAACCACGGGATAAGTTCAAAGAACTTAGCGGATATTTGTCGATATGAATAGCAAGATATAGCTAACAATACTAATCATGTCAGTACAGTCTCATATATATGGTAAGCAAGAAATAAATGCAAAATGACTGTACACACCTGAATCTCCTACCCTGATATAGGAGCATGTGCCCTACTATAAGAGATAAAGTCATCATCATGTATGAATATGAATCCTGTATGCATGGCAATCATATGCAACATCCAAGGCATTAATACAATATTACATCAAACACAATACAAATGCAATCCGTGCAAAAATGCATGCCGTGCATATGACATGGTCACCCCTGACGCCAGTCAGCCGCCTCACACGCGATGGTGAAGCCGAGTGGGTAGGGCTATGACAACTGTGCACTCTGCCATCATCGCTCTGGTGGCCGAGTGGGCGGGATGTCGGAGTACACCTATCCTCCTGCCCCAAACATAGTGGGGGAGCTAAGCTCTCATCTCCCGGTGTCATAGACCAGAGGAGGGATCCCTGCCCGCTACCACGCTGCCTCATCGCTACCCATGAGCGGACCAGCGGAGCCTGACAGAGCAACTGCACACACCCTCCTGATGTACCACTAACCCATGAGTGGCAGTGTATGCAGGCCATGTAACTGGCTGCGGGCTCAACAATAATGGAACCCCGTCCAGCCAGCATGCAATCATGCAAAATGGTGCATGACACTAAAGCATGTAATATCAACTAACATACGTATCCGAATAATATGCACAATAAAAAGGTATATATACATGATCCAAGTAAAACAGGGAAAGTATAACTATAAACTGATCAAATGCATGTATCAAATAGGCACAATAACATGCAAGGCAGATAAACATGAAAACTATTGCAAGCTATAACTATCTAGCATATCAACATGACTATGTCAAAAAGACAAGTCAAAATACCCGCCTTTTATGAAGAATATCAATTGTCTTTGCATCATAGAATCTACCTCCATCAAAGGCCTACAGGTAAAAATATAATTATTACCAAGTTCTATGATAAGTCCAACGTGTTGGCAATGTGCTAATCCTCAGAGGCTCATTGGCTCCCATGTCCCCGGATTAAAATTTTCACTAATGAAAACTAATCCGGATGGGATGAGTTTCCTAAGCACAACCAATTCGTCGTCGTGCTAACGACTTGAGCGATCGCTTGAACAAACTAGTTGTTCAAGCGACCAAACTCTTCTAGTCAATTAGCCACGGAAGAGACGACGGACGGATCGCCGGTTTTTGTGTTTCTTATCGGGGTCCATGATTATACAAATACATACAAATGTAAGCTAGTATAATCAACATATACTAACATAAAGAACATAAGCTAGCATATCAATAAGAACATGCAAAGAACAATAATAAAAGTTGTAAAACTTTTATACATCTTGATCTTCTATCGTATGTCCTAACCTCCTTGTAGACTTCGTGTGGGCGAAGATCCTCCACAAGTTGAAGCTTCCTAGATCTTCTTCAATCAAAAGAAGGAAGAACTCTCTTTCCCTTCTTGCTCGAGCCAACCACCAATTCATAAAGAATTAATGCCGCCGGCCCCAAGAATAGAGAGAACATAATGGAAACAAAACTCATCTCTTATCTAGGACCAACCATCAAGCTCCAAGCATGATGCTTGCTGCCGGTCCAAAGAGAATAAGAAGAGGATGAGAGGAATAGGTTGAGCGCCGACCAAGGTAGAGGGAAAAGATCTAGGAGGCGGCAACACCCTAGGAAGAAGAAGAAGATATCCTCTCCTATAGTTGCCGCCCACTTTCCCCTCCATAACCTAGCCGCCCAACCAAAGAAAGGAAAACTCTAGGGTTTCTTGCCGCCCACTAATGGAAGGGAAAACCCTAATTTCCCAAACCAACCTAATCCATAGAAAGAAGGGTGAAGCTTGGGCGCCGGCCAAAACAAGGAGGAAGGAGGAAGAAGGGTTGCCGCCCACCATCATGGACTAAACCCTAACCCTAGCCACTTCCTATTTCTTGCCGCCCAACCATGGTGGAGAGAAGAGATCTAGGAGCTAGCCATCTTCAAGGAAGAAGAAGAGATCTTCCTCAAGTTGTCGCCCACCCTTCTTTCCTCACCTTGGCCGCCCAACCCAAGGAGTCAAACCCTAATTAGGGTTTCCTCCTTGGGGTTACTTGCCGCCCAAGCAAAGAGAGGCTAAACCCTAATCTCCTTAGCATCCATCATCCAACATCCTTGTTGCCGCCCAACTCATAGCCACCCTTTTATAGAGTTAGGGTTTTAGGCCTTGGTTTAATCTCCACTGTCGGTTCTAGGGTTTTAATCTCAACCGTCGGATCTAGAGATTTAATCTCAACCGTCGGTTCTAGGGTTTTAGTCCCAACCGTCGGATCTAGAGATTTAATCTCTACCGTCGGTTCTAGGGATTTAATCCCAACCGTCAGATCTAGAGATTTAATCTCAACCGTCGGTTCTAGGGATTTAATCCCAACCGTCGGATCTAGAGATTTATTTTCCATCATTTGATCTAGACTTCATGAGGTTTATATTAGGCTACGATAGAGACCATGAGGAGGAGTTGGATCTTGGCCACCCGATGGATCGGAACCACACAAACTTGATCCATCAATGATGTTCCATTCCACTAGAGGATCATCATCGAACTACCTCACCAACCCCCATAAATTAATATGGGCTCCATATATTATTTGTACATCCATCTCCCCGTGTTTAAGATATCGAATGTCAAGCAATTAATTGATTTACTGACCATCAATTAATTAACATCTAACTCCTTGAGTAGTACCACTCAACCTTATCATCATGTTGACTAAGTCAACCTGCAGGGTTTACATGATGAACCTTATGAGCTCCTCAAGGGGACATCATCAACCTAATATATAGGACACGGTTTCCTCCTATAATCAACGGCACACCATGTAAATAATATCATTTTCCAACTTACCGGGCATATTGATTTAATCCATAGAAATCTCACCCTCTGGTAAATCAAAGAAATAAATACTAAGTACATGTGTCCGTTATTATATCGGGATTAAGAGCATGTACAACATAATATCCGAGGTCCGATTCAATTATGTAGTCAGCAATAAATTGAATCACCTCTATGTCGGTCCTGCTCAATACACATAAGTGTACTAGTGTAACTCTATGTTCAAGACAAAACAATACCGAGCTACACTACAACCATGCCAATGGTTTGTCCAAAATCATCTTGGTTGTGAGCCTCTACTTATATTCTACAAGGAACTGATAACATGATTTTCTGTGCCACACCAAGCACCATGTTATCTACAATGTAAAATATTAGACAATATGCACACATATAATAAATATAAAGTGCAAACAATGATCATGTGATTCTTATTTCAAAATAAAGATGTTCATACTAAGAGAGCTAGGCTTTAAGTATACATTCCAACAATCTCCCACTTATACTAAAAGACTATGCTGTCCTCATACTGCCATACATCTGATTCCCCTTCCCTCCACATGCCTATCAAAGTTCTCGCTAGAAGGGCCTTAGTGAAAGGGTCTACCAGGTCATCCTCTGATGCAATCTAGGCGACAACAACTTCTACCTCCTTTACGATTTCTCGTATCAGGTGGTACTTGCACTCTATGTGTTTACTAGCCTTATGGGTCGTGGTTCCTTCGAGTTTGCAACTGCACCATTATTATCACAATTAATTGTGATAGTTCTGGGTAAACTAGGAATCACATCCAAGTCCATCAGGAAGTTCCTGAGCCACTCAGCTTCTTTGACCGCCTCATAGGCTGCCACATACTCAGCTTCCATGGTGGAGTCCGCCACGCATTTCTGCTGGGCACTCCTCCATACAATGGCTCCACCTCCTAAAGTAAACACAAAACCTGAGGTAGACTTACTATTATCCCTATCTGATTGGAAATCGGAATCTATGTAACCCACAGGGAGTAATTGGTCTGCCTGGTAAACTAGCATATAATCCCTAGTCCTTCTCAGACACTACAATATATGCTTTACTGCAGTCCAATATCCCTGTCCTGGATTACTCTGATATCTGCTGACCATACCCATGGCAAAGTAGATATCTGGTCTCGTATAGAGCATCACATACATTAGGCTTCCTACTGCCAAAGCATAATGAACCGCCTTCATCTCCTCTATCTCCTTTGATGTTGAGACACATCTCTTTAGATAAAGGTACTCCATACCTAAAAGGTAAAAAACCTTTCTCGGAGTTATGCATGCTAAAACGATCCATAATTATGTCTATGTATGAAGCTTGGGATAAGTACAACAACCTTGATCCCAAGGTTGTGACCCACTTCTCCCAAGTCCTTCATATCAAACTGTTTGGACAACCATACCCTTACGTCTGATAACACTTCGATGTTGTTGCCAACCACCAAAATGTCATCTACGTATAGTACAAAAATACCACTACGTTTCCGTCACATCTCTTGTATACACAAGACTCATCCGAACTTTGAATAAATCCATAAGACTGGATTTACCTCCTCAAAATGGATGTTCCAAGACCTCGAAGCTTGCTTCAATCCATAAATGGACCAATTAAGCTTACATACAAGATGCTCTTTGTCCTTAGCAATGAATCCCTCTGGTTGCTTCATATAGATGGATTCCTCAAGACTTCCACTAAGGAAAGTTGTCTTGACATCCATCTATCATACCTCATAATCCATATGAGATGCTTATGCATGAGAGCTCTCAGATTTGACTTGAATCCATAGATTCAATCTCAGTATTCATTGCACTTTGCAAAGATGATGCATCTTTATCTTGGATTATCTCGTCATATGTCCAGGGATCAGGTTCATGTTCGCCAGGGACCAAATCGGAAGATTCTCCCAAGAACATGAATCTATTAGGCTGTCTCACAACCCTCCCACTACGACGAGGTATCACCTGTGTATCCTCTGTGACACGCGGTGCAGTGACATGTGGTATATCCTCTTGTACCGGTGGTACTGAAGTCGGGACTTCCCCTGTCAACTCCACAAGAACAAACCTACTCGTGGGCGTGTGGTTCATCACATAGTCCTTCTCTAGAAATCTGGCATTCGTACTAACGATCACCCTCTAATCTCTAGGACTATAAAACAAACCACCCTTCGTTCCCCTAGGATAGCCAACAAACAAGAGCACTTCTGTACGAGGTTCCAACTTACCAGCATCAGCCTTCAGCAGATGTGCTGGACTCCCCCATATCCGAATATGTCTTAGACTAGGCTTCCGCCCAGTCCACAACTCTGTGGGAGTAGAAGGCACTGATTTAGATGGAACCAAGTTCAGAATGTACACCGCCGTATCTAGAGCATATCCCCATAACGAATCTGGCAAGTCAGAATAACTCATTGTCGATCTAACCATCTCCATAAGAGTCCTATTCCTTCGCTCCGCTACACCATTCTGCTGGGGTGTGCCAGGTGCAGACAATTGGGATTGAATCCCAGCCTCTGATAAGTAATTCCTAAACTCTCCCAAGAGGTATTCACCACTACGATCAGATCGTAGTATAATCTTGAATAATTGTCTATGAAAAAGATGAAATATTCAAAACTACCTCTTGCCTGGATAGACATAGGACCATACGAATCAGAATGAACCAATTCCAACACATCTTTGGATCTATACCCCTTGGCCATGAAAGGCCTCTTGGTCATCTTACCCTCCAAGCAAGATTCGCAGGTTGGGAGATCCTCCACCACTAATGAACCCAAAGGTCCATCAGCTATCAACCTTTGAATTCTGCTTAGGTTAATATGACCAAGCCTAAGATCCCAAAGATATGTTTGGTTCATCTTTGAAGGTTCTTTTCTCTTATCGGAATTAGAAGATGAGTTAATAACTTCTATTTGCACCGTGGGAGCTTGTGGTACAAGTTATAAATTTCCTATCTATGTACCTGAATAGATAATGTCCCTATTCCTCTTATAACAAATCTGTCATGAAAAGAAATAGATTATCCATACAAAAACTATTTAGATACCGAAAGCAATTCTTTCTAGATAAAGGTACATAAAGAAAATTCTTAAGAACCAAAAATTTTATTTTTCTCAAAAGATAAATAAAACTTCTCCCACTGCAATAGCTGCCACCTTCATGGCATTGCCCAAGTAAATGGTAATCTCCCCCTTAGCTAGTCGTCGGGTTTCCTGGAACCCCTGCAAAGTGTTGCAAACATGATTAGTGGATCTCGTATCTACACACCAGGTTCCAGTAGATAACACTGCTAACCATGTTTCAACGACTGGACCAAAGGATATACTTTTGTTCTGTTTTGGATTGGGACAATCCTCCTTCCAATGTCCATCCTGCTTGTAAGTGAAGTACTTGTCTTTCGGCTTCTTCACTCCTCCCTGAGATCCTCCCACCACATTTGCTCCACCTTGTTTCTCCTTCTTCTTGCCTTTCGGCTTAGAAGTAGAAACCTTTTGAGCAACCATGGCTTGAGGATACTCTTTGAAGAGTGCATACATGTACTTCCTAGCAGATAAGACAATATCTGAATTCTTTTCCAATCAACATTATTTGGGAACAGTAAGTTTATTTCCTTTAGTATCATAATAAGTGGACTGAAAGTCATTTTTGAAAATTCTAAGAATCACATAGATCATTACTTTAGATTTCAAATATTATTGATTCCTCAAAACAATAAAATCCCGAAATCAACCAACACTTCAAAACACCGAGAATATCGCATGTCATGCTGTGTAGACGTATACGAATTCTACATTTATAAGAGGAGGTTTTACCCATTAATTTTATTATCTTGTCAACCTTACTTTTTGACAAATAAAATTAATAGTTGGTTCCTCTTTGGCCCTACAAATAAAAGCAGTGACTCCGATGGGGAGGATACTTTATATTTGCATCTAAGTGTGCACCATTACACGATACTAAGGGAATTATTTCGGATTATGTGTCTTACCGCTGTGGAAGTACACACGCTCCTAGATAATTTCCTATAACCATTATTTGACCTAGTGATCCGCAAACAAACTCATCCGCAGGGAGGAAGGCACTCAGAGCCGACACGCAAGTTTATTGCATCACACGTCAAATTGTAATGGAGGCCACGGGAATTAATTAAAATATCCCTCTCCCACTTAGTAAATTGAAAATGAGGAATTTTCAAGCACACACAACATGCATATAAAACAAATCAGCAATAAATATGGAAAAAATAGAATTTTTCCAACTACTATGGCATTGTTCTCCAATATACGTTCCGTCATGTCGCCACCTCGTCCGCTCCTCCTACGCCAAGTATGAGCCATCCGGAGATCCGAGCCAAGAATAAAACCTATTTTATTTTACATCCATCGATCCTATACTCCACGAGGGAGTGTACATGAAATCTAGATCGAAAGTAAAATAAAACAAAGAGTGGCTAAAAAATGCCGTATTTAATTACAAAAATTAAATACTAATCTAGCCTCGTCAACCCCGAGGATTCTAATAATATACAATCACACACACATGCAATCACATACACACATATAGCCATAATAGTCAGATCTTATGCCTGCAACAAAAAAGTTAGCCTACGCACATCCTACTATTATCCGGTATACTAAATATATGATATGTGCATGAAAGTAACCGAATCCAAAACACACAAAACCGAAAACCATGGCTCTGATACCAATTGTTGGCAATGTGCTAATCCTCGAAGGCTCATTGGCTCCCATGTCCCCGGATTAAAATTTTCACTAATGAAAACTAATCCGGATGGGATGAGTTTCCTAAGCACAACCAATTCGTCGTCGTACTAACGACTTGAGCGATCGCTTGAACAAACTAGTTGTTCAAGCGACCAAACTCTTCTAGTCAATTAGCCACGGAAGAGATGACGGACGGATCGCCGGTTTTTGTGTTTCTTATCGGGGTCCATGATTATACAAATACATACAAATGTAAGCTAGTATAATCAACATATACTAGCATAAAGAACATAAGCTAGCATATCAATAAGAACATGCAAAGAACAATAATAAAAGTTGTAAAACTTTTATACCTCTTGATCTTCTATCGTATGTCCTAACCTCCTTGTAGACTTCGTGTGGGCGAAGATCCTCCACAAGTTGAAGCTTCCTAGATCTTCTTCAATCCAAAGAAGGAAGAACTCTCTTTCCCTTCTTGCTCGAGCCAACCACCAATTCATAAAGAATTAATGCCGCCGGCCCCAAGAATAGAGAGAACATAATGGAAACAAAACTCATCTCTTATCTAGGACCAACCATCAAGCTCCAAGCATGATGCTTGCCGCCGGTCCAAAGAGAATAAGAAGAGGATGAGAGGAATAGGTTGAGCGCCGACCAAGGTAGAGGGAAAAGATCTAGGAGGCGGCAACACCTTAGGAAGAAGAAGAAGATATCCTCTCCTATAGTTGTCGCCCACTTTCCCCTCCATAACCTAGCCGCCCAACCAAAAAAAGGAAAACTCTAGGGTTTCTTGCCGCCCACTAATGGAAGGGCAAACCCTAATTTCCCAAACCAACCTAATCCATAGAAAGAAGGGTGAAGCTTGGGCGCCGGCCAAAACAAGGAGGAAGGAGGAAGAAGGGTTGCCGCCCACCATCATGGACTAAACCCTAACCCTAGTCACTTCCTATTTCTTGCCGCCCAACCATGGTGGAGAGAAGAGATCTAGGAGCTAGCCATCTTCAAGGAAGAAGAAGAGATCTTCCTCAAGTTGTCGCCCACCCTTCTTTCCTCACCTTGGCCGCCCAACCCAAGGAGCCAAACCCTAATTAGGGTTTCCTCCTTGGGGTTACTTGCCGCCCAAGCAAAGAGAGGCTAAACCCTAATCTCCTTAGAATCCATCATCCAACATCCTTGTTGCCGCCCAACCCATAGCCACCCTTTTATAGAGTTAGGGTTTAGGCCTTGGTTTAATCTCCACCGTCGGTTCTAGGGTTTTAATCTCAACCGTCGGATCTAGAGATTTAATCTCAACCGTCGGTTCTAGGGTTTTAATCCCAACCATCGGATCTAGAGATTTAATCTCTACCGTCGGTTCTAGGGATTTAATCCCAACCGTCGGATCTAGAGATTTAATCTCAACCATCAGTTCTAGGGATTTAATCCCAACCGTCGGATCTAGAGATTTATTTTCCATCATTTGATCTAGACTTCATGAGGTTTATATTAGGCTACGATAGGGACCATGAGGAGGAGTTGGATCTTGGCCACCTGATGGATCGGAACCACACAAACTTGATCCATCAATGATGTTCCATTCCACTAGAGGATCATCATCGAACTACCTCACCAACCCCCATAAATTAATATGGGCTCCATATATTATTTGTACATCCATCTCCCCGTGTTTAAGATATCGAATGTCCGTCAATTAATTGATTTACTGACCATCAATTAATTAACATCTAACTCCTGGAGTAGTACCACTCAACCTTATCATCATGTTGACTAAGTCAACCTGCAGGGTTTACATGATGAACCTTATGAGCTCCTCAAGGGGACATCATCAACCTAATATATAGGACACGGTTTCCTCCTATAATCAACGGCACACCATGTAAATAATATCATTTCCCAACTTACCGGGCATATTGATTTAATTCATAGAAATCTCACCCTCTGGTAAATCAAAGAAATAAATACTAAGTACATGTGTCCGTTATTATATCGGGATTAAGAGCATGTACAACATAATATCCGAGGTCCGATTCAATTATGTAGTCAGCAATAAATTGAATCACCTCTATGTCGGTCCTGCTCAATACACATAAGTGTACTAGTGTAACTCTATGTTCAAGACAAAACAATACCAAGCTACACTACAACCATGCCAATGGTTTGTCCAAAACCATCTTGGTTGTGAGCCTCTACTTATATTCTACAAGGAATTGATAACATGATCTTCTGTGCCACACCAAGCACCATGTTATCTACAATGTAAAATATTAGACAATATGCACACATATAATAAATATAAAGTGCAAACAATGATCATGTGATTCTTATTTCAAAATAAAGATGTTCATACTAAAAGAGCTAGGCTTTCAGTATACATTCCAACACAACGAGGGTAATAAATTGAACTTAAATCCATACCTTGAATCTCCTAAAATAAACAAACATAATACCTCCTGTATGTGTAGTCTGCTAACCATCTCCACCTCCAAGATTCTATCACAATCAATGTCATCTCCATTCCGTTCAAGTTCAATGTCTGCCTCAGGACGTTTGAGATCCTAAACTTGGACAAGGCATTCGGATCAACCACATCTGCTTCCTCCTTTTCCTAATGTAACCACCGTGCAGGCAGAAACCGATCACTGATCACCCTGTCAAAGGGGAGCTATGCTCCTGATCGATAGTCATCATAAAGAACAGCGGCGATCCAGATCGAAAACATCGCAGAGAAGAAGATCAAGGATTAGAGTCATCACAGTGAATGCAAGGTCGTCGGTTCTCCCTCTCAGACTCGAGTTATCTCGGAAGGCGATGGTTATCCAAATCAAGATTCGTCGTAGGGGACGAAGACATCCGATACGAGCCCACAAGCACTGAAAGAAAACGCCGCTGGCTCGGGGAGGCGGCGATGGCCAAGGCAGCGGCCAGAGTTGCGACTGTGGACGGCGAAAGGGCAAAGGCACCGGCGGTGCTGTGGGTGGCGACGCGAGGAAGAAAGCGGCAGTGTGGCCACGTGAGGAGAAATTGGGAGGAGGCGAGAAGAAAGGATGGGTGCGTGAAGGAACAGCCGAAAGAGGAAGTCGTGGCGGAGAAATAAATAAAAGGGAAAATAGAATTTTAGGTTTTCTATCGTGTATTTAATCCCTTTAAATAGACCCCTCCAAAGCCTATTTACTTTATCCCCATAAAAATCTCGTACTTTGTCCGTTTAAATCCAGAAAAATTTCGGAAAAATTCCTAAAAATCCGTAAAATTTCCAGGATAATTTCCTAAATTCTTTGGCCATTGAATTTAGTATTTTAATATTTCAGTATTTAACATTCTCCCCCACTAATAAAAATTTGGTCCCCAAATTTCTTGCTCATGTACGAGTACGAGATGTCATAACAACCATCTCAGATATCTGGAGACAAGTCACACCCCTCAAGTGACTAAGTGGGGTATTGAGCTCTGATCTTTTCCTCAAGCTCCCAAGTTGCATCCTCATCTGTGAGGTGACTCTATCCGACCTTGACAAATTGCACAATATTATTTCGCAACTGTCGTTCCTTGTGATCCAGAATCCATACCGAAACCTCTGCATAAGTAGCATCAGGTTGAATGGAACCTGACATATCTGATAGAATATGTGTAGAATCTGACACATACTTCCTCAGCATGAACACATGAAACACATCCTGGATACCAGCTAAAAACGGTGGTAGCCCTAGACGGTAAGCGACTGCTCCGATCCTCTCCAAAATCTCGAAAGACCCAATGTACCTTGGAGCTAACTTACCACGAAGGTCAAATCTCTTCACTCCTTTCGTGGGTGAGACTTGCAGGAATACCTGGTCACCAATAGAGAACTCCCGAGGTCTCCGTCTCCGATCTGCATAACTCTTCTGATGATCCTGCGCCTCTGTCATCCTACGTCTGATAGTACGGACCAACCCTATCTCATACTGAGCTCTATGGGTCCTAGCAACTAGTCCTCCCAGTTGCCCCCGAAATCCATTACACAGGACCTTAGCAAGTCCTCGAGTGTATAAATGGCCCGCTCAGACTGTCCATCTATCTGCGGATGGAATGCAATACTAAAACGAAGCTGCGTACCTAAGGCCTGCTGCAGATTCTGCCAGAACCGGGACGTGAACCGGGGATCTCTATTTGATATAATGCTCAAAGGAACACCATGTAATCTGATGATCTCCCGACAATATAGCTCTGCCAAATGATCCAGAGAGTCGGTCTTCCGAATCGCTAAGTGCGCGGATTTGGTTAATCGGTCAACAACTACCCAAATCGCATCATGACCTTGACGTGTCCTAGGCAAACCCACCACAACATCTATAATAATATGCTTCCACTTCCATTCCAGAATCAGAATTTCCTGAAGCATCTGTTCCTTAAACTAATGCAACTTCGGAAACCATTATCCTCCTCAGTGTCAGAGACAGTAGTCCATCTACCGTCCAACATCCACTCCACCACACACTCTGTAAGTGCATGGGAGGCTATCGCAACCAAACTTCCTTGTTACAACCGTTTGTGTTCCAGCTACTCTATAGTAGCTGTCCAGTAGCTAGCCAAAACCCCATGAGCATTACGGCTCCTCACCTCTACCAAACAACATAATCACTGCTAAGTCCATGTCCTATATATGACGACTTATCTCGCAGTGCTTTAACTGCCGTAAGGTTAGGACGCGTCCTATTCAACAGCATCAGAATCACTCCGATCCCCGAAATGATGCATCCATATACACTACCCTTCCATCCACACCAGAATAATTAATCAACACTGGCGTAAAAGTCAACCATCGTCTGAGCCCTGAAACTAGTTTCACAAGCTGCAGACCAAGTAAATTCCATCACCTTTCTAGTCCAACCAGTCATCGATGTAGTACCGCTAGAGCATCCTATCCATACCTATGTAATACCAT
Source organism: Wurfbainia villosa (assembly GCA_025175895.1). Classification (NCBI taxonomy): domain Eukaryota; kingdom Viridiplantae; phylum Streptophyta; class Magnoliopsida; order Zingiberales; family Zingiberaceae; genus Wurfbainia; species Wurfbainia villosa. The sequence continues at coordinate 25,115,330 of CM045992.1, read as the reverse complement.
AAAACCACCATCTACGGTGGCTGAGTGTGCAATCTCCAACTACCACCATCAACAGTGGCCAAGTTACGCAACTCCAACAACCACAATTGATCCAATCGTGTCCATAATACACGACTTCCCAAGTCCCTGGACGACTAAGTCATCAATAAGTCTAATAAGATACTCACAAGCTCATTCAATTCATACCAAGTATGAAATTGTCGTCGCTACAAACCTGCATTCTCCTTACTCTAGGCTGATGATATAACAATCATCACAACGATACTGATAATTGTATGACACCATGTCACTATAATATCATCACACCGGTCATAGATTAATTCTAGAGTATACACCGATGTCCTATAGCTGATCTAAGTAGATCCTTTATCCACAATAAAGGATATTCATTTCCTTCCGTAACTACCGCATTCTATCATCGAAAATCGATGCATAACCTCAAAAGTTCGTCTCTCTTTTAACAAAGAGTTCCGGATCTTCTCTGGAAGATATTGGGATAGATAAATATCCCATCCAACACCTCCTATAATAAGGTAAAATGATCTTTCATCGTCTTGACCAGTGTAGGTATACACGCCTTATCCATAACCAAATCACTATTAGTAGGGACTGATACTCTCTGAGGGTTTACTCCTTGACCTTCAAATGGGTGACTAGCAGGCCAAATCCCTAGCTTCCTAATTCGACATCAGTCGGCACCTCTAAAGAATCCGTACCTCTGAAATCATCATTAGATTCCTCAAGATCAATATGTCGTCGAACTCATCCACGACCATGAGTAGGGGCAATTTCACTAAGTCAATACTTTTCCTAACCATTAAAGTACAGTAACCACTAAAGACAATACTTTTCCTATAGCTCAGAGATATCCTTCAGCTTGCTTGGTCCCAAAACACGAGAACTCCCAAAAATCCAAGGAAAATAAAATCCTCGAAACACAAACCCACAAACCAAAATCGCAAACCAATAAAATTGTCATGTCCTGGGGGCATATCCGTCATCCAAATAACAGAGGAGCCCCTTAGTGACAATATTCCGAAATACATAGACCAAATCTGGTAAAAACCTCGAAATAATTATAGAAATACTAGTATTTTAATAATTGCATGCATGCACGACTAAACATATATCCATTAAAGTAAAATAGTTTTATGACACCAAATCAAACTGTGACAAAATCCAAAGTGCATAATAAAATGCAACACCGATAAAGTAAATAAAGTGGCATCTCGACGATGCAGTGGGACAAGCACGGCAAGGAACTTGAGCGACTCGAAGGTAGGTCAACATGACACGTCCTCCATCAGTTAACCTAGAGGATAAGTGAGGAGGAGATAAGTACAACCACTCTGTGGATGTATAGACAATAGTGCATAATCATAATGCACATAATGGAAGTCACAGGGAACAAGATAGAGTAACCCAACCCTCAGAGTACCAATATCAGTCTGCAACCATCCTGATCAGCAGTATAACAAATATACCTGCAACATACACAACCACTGCAACAAGCAGTGTACATCCGGATACCACGACAAAGTCTCGTGGCTCTAGCACAAAAAGGAAACTATCTATAAGCTACCGCGAACATAACCCATGGGCCGACAATCAATAGCACGGTCTACGCGCAACTATATGCTACCATGAATGAGACCCGTGGATAGACAGGCAGTATATAGATATTTAATTATCGACTACAAGCATTAGCATACTACCACTAATAGGTCACGTGGGCAGTCGATTATCCTAGGTTGTTAAACCTAGGGTTATCCAATACATCCAACATAAATTGACTTTCCATGTCGACAAAGATCATCGATCTACAATTAAACCCATTGAGGCGGTCACGCGAGGGTTTCAACACCTCTAAAACAAAATGTTTACCAAAGTCGGTAAAGATCATCGACTTATAAATAAATAAGTCGAGATGGTTAATTCTAGCATTACAACCCTTCTAACATGATCGGTTATCACGGTCGATCAAAATCATAAATCCAGTCCACTAATAATCCCGTCGAGACGATTAATCATAAGGTTTCGTCCCAACTAACAGGAAACACCTTTCAAGGCCAATAAAGACCACAAATCTACTATCAAGCCCATCAAGAGGGTTAAGCCTAAATTATACATTCTACCAATGCAATCATGCATGCCGTAACATGCAACCACGAACAGATCTCGTGGGTACTTAAGATGTAAAGTAGCTATCTAGCTACAGGCATCATACGAATCCGATTATTACCAACTCCGAACGAATAACGCAAGAATATAAGCTTACAGTAGGTCATCTCAACCATGATTGGGAGACATAATTGACCCCAAATATACAAAGCACCTACCTATAGAGAGACTCTACTACAGACTCTCTCTCCACCAAGAATAGGAGATATAGTTGGCAGCCTAGATATGAACAATGTTATATACCCTCAAAGGATTAATCGTATCCTAATCATACGAACTCTACTGGTCCGATCACCATATCACTGAAATAGTAAATGGATAAACATATACCAATATGCACATCCGGGTTATTACGCCTAGGGTTTCCACATCTAGGGTTCTACTAATATTGTTTCATTCCTGAGACCCGCTCCTACCGAATAACCTCATCTAAGTTATTCTATCTCTACTAGTCTTAATCATGGTATCCACCGCAAAAACACATAACCCTATAAACATATAACAAGCTGTCTAATAAACGACAGCATAGTCCTACTAATGGGAATCAATGGCTGAAATTAATTAGGGTATAACTAAAGGGTCATGTCAGAACAAAGTCAAGGCAATAAATCAATAAAGCATCAGATGCTTATATATACTCTAAACTACATAACCTGTATCATGTCATCATGCACTATGATCTAGAGAGTCAAAGAACCTTTATATATACCTTCTACGAATTTACCCATCTTATTCCTATTATTCAACTAGTCCAATCCTAATACTAGTCAAATCCTAAGAGGTAAACATCTACCAATAATATCTTATCATTTATATCACAATGATAACTAGCTACGTATAGCAGTAATAACAATTAATAATCAAATGTTATCTATAAACCAGCAACCTAAAAATCTAATTGTCCAACAGACATCAGGTTAAAACAATACCAGACAAAACATGATATCACCGCATAACCAATATAAATATGTACTAAATCTAGAAAATTTTCTAGAATGTATTTAACATAGGTCTCGAGATGTCTGTCACGCTTAAATCCCCATATTGACCTCGCTAATAATACACCTCAATTTCAATCATAAAAATCATCGGAAATCCGTACAACTCCGAAAATACCCAGTTAACTTGCCAAACTTGGCGAACTCCATAAACCCAAAGACCCTAAGGAACTCGGAACCTACGCTCTGATACCAAATAAATTGTCACACCCCGAGGGAGTCTCCGCCAGACGAAAATCCGGCAGCACCTCCCCTGTACGGGTGACAATACCAATTTTTAATACAAGGCCTACACGGCCACTATACATCGGTCAACACGACCGGAACATACCACAACACAATATACATAATATGCGGCCTCAGGCCATCAACCAAAATAAATAAAAGATCTAAAACATCAAGACCTACCCCTTCTAACATCTGAGCAGGAACATACAACCAAAACGAACCGAATATAAGTCCACAAGGACATAACTAATATAACCAAAACATCCACCGGTATACAATCCAAACATAACTCCTAAACATATCTTCTAATAAAATCCCAATCCATAAAACTAATAACCAAAATCATAAGACCAATAAAACCTATCCACTTCGATGAGGGGGATTGGCAACTGGACTCTCCTGACAGCATCATCCTGAAATAAATATAAAACCACGGGACAAGTTCAAAGAACTTAGTGGATATTTATCGATATGAATAGCAAGATATAGCTAACAATACTAATCATGTCAGTACAGTCTCATATATATGGTAAGCAAGAAATAAATGCAAAATGACTGTACTCACCTGAATCTCCTACCCTGATATAGGAGCATGTGCCCTACTATAAGAGATAAAGTCATCATCATATATGAATATGAATCCTGTATGCATGGCAATCATATGCAACATCCAAGGCATCAATACAATAATGCAGCAAACACAATACAAATGCAATCCGTGCAAAAATGCATGTCGTGCATATGACATGGTCACCCCTGACGCCAGTCAGCCGTCTCACACGCGATGGTGAAGCCGAGTGGGTAGGGCTATGACAACTGTGCACTCTTCCATCACTGCTCCTGAGTGACCGAGTGGACAGGATGCTGTCGGAGTACACCTATCCTCCTGCCCCAAACATAGTGGGGGAGCTAAGCTCTCATCTCCCGGTGTTATAGACCAGAGGAGGGATCCCTGCCCGCTACCACGCTGCCTCATCGCTACCCATGAGCGGACCAGCGGAGCCTGACAGAGCAACTGCACACACCCTCCTGATGTACCACTAACCCATGAGTGGCAAGCAGGTGTAAAGTTATGTAATCGTCATGGCTCAACAATAATGGAACTCGTCTACAAAGATGCAATCATGCAAAATGGTGCATGACACTAAAGCATGTAATACCAACTAACATACGTATCCGAATAATATGCACAATAAAAAGGTACATATACATGATCCAAGTAAAACAGGGAAAGTATAACTATAAATTGATCAAATGCATGTATCAAATAGACACAATAACATGCAAGGCAGATAAACATGAAAACTATTGCAAGCTATAACTATCTAGCATATCAACATGACTATGTCAAAAAGACAAGTCAAAATACCCGCCTTTTATGAAGAATATCAATTGTCTTTGCATCATAGAATCTACCTCCATCAAAGGCCTACAGGTAAAAATATAATTATTACCAAGTTCTATGATAAGTCCAACGAGGGTAATAAATTGAACTTAAATCCATACCTTGAATCTCCTAAAATAAACAAACATAATACCTCCTGTATGTGCAGTCTGCTAACCATCTCCACCTCCAAGATTCTATCACAATCAAAGTCATCTCCATTCCGTTCAAGTTCAATGTCTGCCTCAGGACGTTTGAGATCCTAAACTTGGACAAGGCATTCGGATCAACCACATCTGCTTCCTCCTTTTCCTAATGTAACCACCGCGCAAGCAGAAACCGATCACCGATCTCCCTGTCAAAGGGGAGCTATGCTCCTGATCGATAGTCATCACAAAGAACAGCGGCGATCCAGATCGAAAACATCGCAGAGAAGAAGATCAAGGATTAGAGTCATCACAGTGAATGCAAGGTCGTCGGTTCTCCCTCTCAGACTCGAGTTATCTCGGAAGGCGATGGTTATCCAAATCAAGATTCGTCGTAGGGGATGAAGACATCCGATGCGAGCCCACAAGCACTGAAAGAAAACGTCGCTGGCTCGGGGAGGCGGCGATGGCCAAGGCAGCGGCTAGAGTTGCGACTGTGGACGGCGAAAGGGCGAAGGCACCGACGGTGCTGTGGGTGGCGACGCGAGGAAGAAAGCGGCAGTGTGGCCACGTGAGGAGAAATCGGGAGGAGGCGAGAAGAAAGGATGGGCGCGTGAAGGAACTACCGAAAGAGGAAGTCGCGGCGGGGAAAGAAATAAAAGGGAAAATAGAATTTTAGGTTTTCTATCGTGTATTTAATCCCTTTAAATAGACCCCTCCAAAGCCTATTTACTTTATCCCCATAAAAATCTCGTACAGAGTCCATTTAAATCCAGAAAAATTCTAGAAAAATTCTTAAAATTCCCTAAAAATCGCATAAAATTTCCAGGATTATTTCCTAAATTCTTTGGACATTGAATTTAGTATTTTAATATTTTAGTATTTAACAATCGTCATGGTCGAGAGCTGTCCGGAAATAATTTCAACCCCGTAACGCATAATTTCCTTTTTTAAGGGCCGAGATAATACTGATAGAGACATTAAGGTGGCGCAGGACTTCCTGCTTAGTGCATCAGCCACCTTGTTCGCTTTTCTTGGATGGTAGAAGATCTCGCAGTCATAATCCTTGACGAGCTCGAGCCATCTGCGTTGTCTCATGTTCAGGTCCTTCTGTGTGAAGAAATATTTCAGACTCTGGTGGTCTGTATAAATCCTACACTGAGCTCCATATAGATAATGCCTCCATGTTTTTAGAGCAAAGACCATGACCGCTAACTCTAGATCGTGAGTGGGATAATTCCTTTCATGTTCTTTGAGTTGCCTAGAGGCGTAGGCAATGACCTTGCTGTTCTGCATGAGTACAGCTCCGAGTCCCAACTTGGAAGCGTCGTTGTACATGTCGAAGCCTTCATTACTGTCCGGAAGAGCAAGGATTGGAGCATTGGTCAGTCTCTTTTTCAATTCTGTGAAACTCTTCTCGCAGGTGTCCATCCATTCATACTTTTTGTTCTTTCTGGTGAGGACTGTCATAGGGGCTGCAATTCTAGAGAAGTTCTCTACAAACTTCCTGTAGTAGCTTGCTAGCCCAAGAAAGCTTCTGATCTCGCTGGCGTTCTTTGGTCGGTTCCAGTTACTCACAACTTCAATCTTTATTGGGTCTACCATCACTCCGTGCTTGGATATAACATGACCCAAAAATGATACTTGATTGAGCCAGAATTCGCATTTGGAGAACTTTGCATACAGCTGCTTTTCCCGAAGAATCTGTAATACCATATTCAGGTGTTCTGCGTGCTCTTTTAGGGTTCTCGAATATATCAGTATATCGTCTATGAAAACGATTACAAATTTGTCGAGAAATGTCGGGAATACCTGATTCATCAGATCCATGAACATAGCTGGTGCATTCCTCACTCCGAAGGGCATAACTACGAACTCGTAATGTCCGTATCTTGTTCGAAAAGCCATCTTGGGTATATCTTCTGGTTTCACTTTCACTTGATGATAGCCAGACCTCAGGTCAATCTTAGAGAAGATGGTGGCACCCTTTAGCTGGTCGAATAGGTCGTCAATCAACGGTAAAGGGTACCTGTTCTTGATCATCACATTATTTAGCGCTCGATAGACTATGCACATTCGCATAGACCCATCTTTCTTCTTCACCAACAGTACTGGAGCTCCCCATGGAGAGCGACTTACTGTCTCATCGACTCTATTACTACGTCTTCCCTATATTACTATCTCATCGACCCTATTACTACGTCTTCCATATATTACTATCCCATCGACCCTATTACTGTGTCTCCCAGCCATGTTTATCTTCATATATTAAAGTAAGGCTAGTATAAGATTATCGTTCATTTATCTATGCATAGTTAAACTAAAGTCTAGCATAAGGTTATCATACATATTTTCATGCATATTTAAGCTAGAAGCATTTCTTATCATACATGAACAAAATAGAGTAGGCATAGAAATTCTTACTTGGAGCGGCAGGATTTGGAGCTTTATGTGTGTGTAGTGGAAAGGCAGATCTGCTCTGATACCAACCCGTCACGCCCGCCCTTTCCAAGGGTTCGGAGGGGCGGCGCGTGATGCGATCGTACATACATACATTACAGCGGAAGACTACATATACTTCTTACAGCGGAAGACTTTAGACCTATTTTTTTTTCTTTTAAACATAAACATGCATCGTCATTTCATAGATACTTCTTCTTAAACATAGAGCATGCATCATTATCTCATAAGTACTTAGTGCTTAGTTCAAGTCCATAAAGAGAATCATCTTAAGGCAAAAACATGCATAAGGAAACAAAACAGATCTCCTCCACCATGCCACTACTACACACACTTTGCCCCTCCTGCTGCTCCCTTTAGTTTAGCCACCCTTTACCCTTATCTGCAGTACAAGGGAACATAAACTATAAGCACATAGGCTTAGTAAGATCCTGTCCTACTCACAAAACCATACGTCAAGCATTAAACATAGAGTAGTGACATGATCATATAACACATATAAGCATAACCTTCACATAAACATACAAAGACATATAATCAAACATAACATGCATATAACATGCTGGAACATAAGCATAGCATTCGTATAAACATAAAAGATCATAAGCAAGCATAACATGAAAACGTACAAGAACATAAGCAGGCATAACATGAATATAACAAGAACATAAGCAGGCATAACATAAATATATAACATTATAGAACATAAGCAGGCATAACATGAATATAACAAGAACATAAGTAGGCATAACATGGATATAACAAGAACCTAAGCAGGCATAACATAAAGATATAACATCATAGAACATAAGCAGGCATAACATGAATATAAACATCATAGAACATAGGCAGGCATAACATGGATATAATAAGAACATAAGCAGGCATAACATGAATATAACAAGAACCTAAGCAGGCATAACATAAAGATATAACATCATAGAACATAAGCAGGCATAACATGAATATAAACATCATAGAACATAGGCAGGCATAACATGGATATAATAAGAACATAAGCAGGCATAACATGAATATATGCAGGATGCTCTTTGAAAACATATCTTATAGGTATTTAAACATAAATCTCAACATATTGGGCCCGGCATTGTACCACATCATCATCATCATAGTGCGCATCCCTAAATAGACCCGAGGTAGCTAATCCCGAACCTACTAGGTTACTAGGCCCGTACTATGTCCGTCGACCTAGGGGCCATCATCATAACATAGAAGCTCATCCTAGGCCCATACTTATGACCGTCGGCCTAGGGCATCTGGGAGCCCATCCCGTACTAGGTCCATACTATGACCGTCGACCTAGGGGCAATCATAACATAGAAGCCCATCCTAGGCCCGTACTATGTCCGTTGGCCTAGGGCAACTTAGGAGCCCATCTCTTTGGACCTTGTTAGGGTCTGGCACAAGCCATGCAGAAAGTAAAATACTTATCATGCTTCTTATCATAACATATCATATTTCATTTCATAAACATATCATGTTCCTAATCATGGCATATCATGTTTCCTCTACATATCATAACATATTTCTTCTTCATAACATATCATACATCATAACATATTTCTTCTTCATAACATATCATATTGCTTTCATAACATATTTCTCCTTCATAACATATCATATTTCTTTTCATGCATATCATGTTCCTTCTTTATAAAACATTATACATTCATACAATTACAAAGCAATGAGCATAACATGATCATACATTTAACATGGTAATGAGCAGAAATTTATCATGCATCCCTACTATTGACATAGTCATATGGTAGTGACATAACCAATCATGCTAAACCACTTGAGCAAGGACCCCTTAACATCATGTTAACATCACACACATATAGGGCATGACATAAGGCTTAAACATCATGAACAAGTATACATGGAGTGACCTAAACATCATGGAGCTCTATCAAAGTTTTAAACACCAAACAACTTATATATGGTCTAACTAACCACATGTTAATTCTTTAACATATAAAGCATGGGATGGGAGGGCACTTAGGATTTTAGATAATCCTTGGCCGAGAGTTTCAAGAAAACCTAAGATCCATTTCTTAAATCTAGCTTAGCTTTCACATGTTACCTATATCTACATTCAAAACATAACATGGTAATTTATAGATCATAGCATGATAGGCCTAAATGAGTCTTGGCCGAATGGTTTAAAAGGACTTAAGGCTCATCCACTTAACTCTAGGTTAGCCAACAACATGTTATCTTCATCTAACATCAAAAGTCATCATGAACTTATCTAAACATGGCATAGAAAACACATTAGGGGTCTTGGACGAATGGTTCAAAGTGCTTAAAGGCTCAACCCCTTACTCTAGGTTATGTTATCTTCACCTAACATCAAAAGTTATCATGAACTCATCTAAACATGGCATAGAAAACACATTAGGGGTCTTGGCCGAATGGTTCAAAGGGCTTAAAGGCTCAACCACTTAACTCTAGGTTAGCCAACAACATGTTATCTTCATCTACCATCAAAACATAGAATGAACCCATCTATAGCATGGCATAGAACATGTCATCTTCTTCTACCATCAATATGGCATGAACTCATTTAAAACCTAGCATAGAACATGTTATCTTCATCTAACATCAAAACATAGCATAAACTCATTTAAACCATAACATAAAAGAATACATTAGGGTTTCAAAGGGACTTGGCCGAGAGCCTTAGAAGGGTTTGAGGGTCAACCACTCAACCAAACCCATCTAGAAACCTATCATCTTCATATTAATACAAGGTAAAGTATGGATCATCATGGAGAGCACAAGTAATGGTCTTGGCCGAAAGTTCCTTGGGGTTTTTGAGGTCAAACACTTAACCTAGCCTATTTAGCAACCCATAATCATCATAGTCATACAAGGTATGTCATGGATCCTCAATAAAACTCAAGTAAAGGTCTTGGCCGAATGGTTCATGAAGAGTTTGACATAACAACATCAATTGAAAAACTACTTGTATGCAGGTGAGGGGATACTTACTTCCTTCGCTTTGCTATTAGTTGGAAGATACCCTAAGGGGTGCCAAACCTAAAGCCTTCTTCTTGCTTGGATAGATCTCATAAAATGGAAGAAGAGAAGATTAGGTTTCGGTGAGGGAGAAGAAGAGAAGGAGAAGATGCCAACTTTTATTTCTCATGTCTCCTCATTCCCCTATTTATTCTCTTGAAGTGTCCCTTAGCCTCCCTTACCCTTAACTATAATTTTCCATATTCCTCTAATAGCACAACCCTGCTGGGCTTCTAGTTATTGGATGCATCTTTAGTGCTTAGGTATCTACTAGAGGTTTGGGGTTCAATTCCTAGGCCATGCATCCTTTTTGGCTCTATTTCTTTTATTTTTGAAAGAGCCCACATAAAGCCCATTATATTCATGCTAAAAATTCTTGTAAAATTGCTAGAAATTTTACAGGCGTTACATGCCAAGTCCTCAAGACTTCTCACACCAAGCCTCATGCTTGGATTTTCCATGCCAAGCCCCATGCTTGGACTTTCACCGCCAAGGCTACACACTTGGACTTATGTGGCCAACCCTTATTGGACTTTCTCAACACCAAGCCCCATGCTTGGACTTTTCACCACCAAGGCTACACACTTGGATTTACGTGGCCAACCCATGTTAGACTTCCCATGACAATCTAATGTCATACATTTTGTCTAACATCAAAATACAGTTCGAGTCAAACTCGAGTCTGGTCAATCGTGACCTGGGCCGATTGCACCAACAATCTCCCCCTTTTTATGTTTGATAAAACCTCAAACTCAAGTCTACCAATATCCCCAATTGGAAAATCTCACATCCTAATGAGAATTCCAACTAACCCCAATTGGTAACTTCTCCCCCTTTTTGACATACATCAAAAAGGTCCTCCCCAATAGTATGAATGTCTCATATCCCAATGTGAACTTACAATCTATCCCTTGGAGGAAAACACATGTCTTCAATCTTTCTAGTGATAAGTCTCATATCACTTAAGAGAGGCCATCTCCCAATTTTTCTCCAATGAGGAAAAATACACATTCATCTTCCCATGATGGATACCTCCCCCTAAAGGCTTGCTCCCCCTTGACCATTGCACCAACAATGTCCTCGGAGAGTCCCTAAGCCAATAGGAATGCTAAACAATCAAAATTAAGGCACAAGTTCAACATTGAACTTCCATACACCTTAAAATTGATACTTACCCTAAACACTTCTCCTAATCTATATCCAATGGATTTTCACCCTTTCTAATACTCTCCAAAGCATGTCCTAGGGTTAGGAGTAGTTAGGGAACCAAAACCTAGCTAAACATGGGCCTAACAAACATGTTTTTCCGAAATCAACATGGGTAGTCGACTCCTTTAGCTACCAGTCGACTGCTACCCTCATCAGTCGACTGTCATCCATGGCAGTCGCCTGATATCTACAGAATGTAGATATCAATTATCAAAAATCAATTTCCAAAATTCATAAGTAAATATACATAGGTTGAAAAATCATGAAAATTCATATGTATATTACTTATTACAAACATTATGGATGAAAAATATTTAAAAATTATTTTACCCACAAAATAGTGAGATTGATACAAAGTTCAAAAGTTGAGAAAAGCTTCAATATTTGAGCCCTCTTTGTATCGCCTCATTCAATGGTGATTGCTATCAAAAGATAGACTTCACCAAGGTTTTTCAAAATGATTTTAAAATGATTTTAAAACTTTTAAATTCATTTTCCTAAACATCTCACTTGTATCTAAATGTGTGAAATACATACAAGTCAAGTTCTTTAGTGAGATGTGGGTCTTGACTATTTAGGGTTTCATGCATATGCTAGGCAACGTTATTTGATTCCCTTATGCATGAGACTTCAAATCATGTCATTGTCCTTAACTCCATTTTATTTATGAATGAATGATGATTATGGCATAATGATAACATGAATAAAAGTATGCGCCAAAATCATGATGTCATGGCATGTGAATGAAATCTAAGCATACATGACATATATAAATATCCCTAAATATGATCATGCCATTTTACATGATAAAAATGAATATGATATCATGGCATGGCAAGGCAAATAAAACATGGCAAGTATAAGATACTAAGGTATAAAATACCTAAGTGTTAAATTCAAATTACCATTTTTTAGAATTAAATTCATTTTGCCTTAATACCATTTATCCCTCAAGTGTGCCAAAAACCCAAAATGGCACACCATGACTCCTAAACCTAAAGTGCCAATTTTGATTAATTTTCAACTTCTCAAAACACATTCGCACCTCCTAAAGTGTCAACTCACCATGGTTATGTTAACTACCCGTCCACTTAAGGTTGACACACCCTAACCCATCTAGCGTAAATCAATCACGCTCCTAGGAACCCAATACCTATTGGTGCTCCTTGGATTAACAAGGTATTCACTAGGGATAACTTCCCTAGATACCTTCCTAATGACCCTTTTTGGCTTTGAAGCCTTAGTCAATTGGGTCTTTCCTAGGTCAACTCTAGAGGTAACTCCCCCTTTGACCTTCTTAGTGGCTTTCTTAGGTTTTCTTGAGTCTTTAGCAACTAGACATGCACCATGGTTAATCTTAGGGATAACCTCCCTATTAACCTTGGTTTTTCTAGACCTAGATTTAGTTCCATAATCAAATGGAACATTGTGATAGGACTTAGGTTTATGACCCAAACCTTTCTTGCCCTTAACCGGTTCTTGTCTCCTAGGTCTTAGATTTTGATCCTTTGACCCTTTAAATGAATTTGTTATAATTTTGAGGGTATTTTCCAAGTTTTCAAGCCTTTACCTCAAGGCTCGATTCTCTACCTCTAATCTTCCCAATTTTGATTTTTCATTCATCTTTTGGGAATTGTTTTTCTTCTTAGGCATATGCCTAGATTTCTTGGGGTTAATGCCTAAGTGGTTTTCAACCTTCCTAATTGACTCTCTAGGTAAAATAGGTCTAGTGTTATTGGTCATAGATTTGTCCTTAGGTAAATCAACATGCTTAGCACCTAGGCAAAAGTATCTATTCCTACTAGCATGCTTTTCATTAATAATAGCAAGTCAACTAAAATAATTTCTAGCATGCTTGTTACCCTTAGAAATAGAAGGTGCATTAAATTTTACCTTAGAGTTATCTTTGGAAGCTTCTCCTACATGAGATGTCCCTTCTTGTCCTTTCTTCCTCCCCCTAGGGCATTGGCTTCGGTAATGTCCCTTTTGATGGCATTTGAAGCACACCACGTGCTCCTTGCTTCTAATTGTGGGGACACCAGTATCTTTCACCTTTGGCACCAGTTGAGCCTTCTTAATCTTATTGGGACACTTGCTTTTATAGTATCCTTGCTCCCTACACTCAAAGCATATTATGTGACTTTTATTTTTAAGTACAATGCATGAGTTACGTAGGGAGGTGGAAGCCTCTTGATCTTCACTTCTCCCGGATGTAGATGCTTCTTCTCGTTCTTGTTCCGGGATAGAAGACCTCTCCTCCCCCTCAATGCTAGAGGTGGAGGTTTCCTCCAAGTCATCCACATCTTCAAATGTTGATGGTGATTCTTCAACATCCTCGAATCCAGATGTTGATGGGCATTCTTCCTCGACCTCCTTCTCATGGACAAATGTGGGCTCTTCATGAAATTTGACCACCTTGTCCCAAAGGTCCTTAGCATCCCTATAATTACCTAATCTAGACAAAATATGGTTAGGAATCAAATCACTTAGCAATTTGATTACCTTGAGATTTGTCTTGAAATCCTTGATTTAGTCCTTGTTCTATCTCTTCTATTCAATTTGTCTATTGTCTTCATCCCTAGGCATTTCGAAACCATTTTCTAAAATTAGCATTAAATCGAAATCGATTTTGAAGTATACCTCCATCCATTTCATCCACCAAGAAAAATTTCCATCGAATTTCGGTGGATGGATGTTGAAGTTGTTAGGTTTCCCCGACACCACAGCGAGTGTGTGTTCAAACATGTTTCATAAACATGTGCACAGCGAAAGAATTAAAAGCAATAATCTAATTTATTACAACACACACCACACGCATGCAAGATACAATATGTGTAGACATAATCGCAGTTTCAAATTTTTGAAATAAAAGAAAATTACTCTAGTTATACCTGACGTATCACGTGCAACGGGAATGGCATTAATCGGAGCAACTCACACTAGAGTTGCCTCTATCCGTATCCACGTCAAGTACTGTTAGGATAGCTTCGCCAAGCTACGAGCCTCATCTTCGTAGGAGTCAATAGCCTCGTGTTGAAAATGATGTGATCGAGAGAAGATCATAATCCGAATCAAAATTCGGATTCGAAAATGAGTCCCCAAAACTTGCTTCTCCGGAGAGGTATTCGTCAACCGATTGACGAATCCTTGGTCCTCCACCTATGAGGATCACCGTGAAGGTAGGAAACTTCGCTTCACACTTCAACTTGGTCGCTTGTTCATGGTGATCCCTTCTATGTCCCCAAATAAAAACAATTTATCCTTGACAAGAGGGATTACCCAAGCTACTGTTTCATCGTCGTGCTATTCGATTAGAGTAGTCACATGAACAAACTTGTTGTTCAAGCAACCAACCTCTATTCTACGATTAGCCGCGAAATAGACGATGTACGGATCACCGACTTTTGTGTTTGTATTCGGGGTCCAAGTTAATTTATCCATAAAACAGAACATACAACATGTATATGATTGAAAAATAATTATAGACATGTTACAAAAGAATATAAACAAGCGTTATACCTCTCGATCTTCTATTGTATGTCCTTCCTCCTTTTGGACGTCATGTGGGTGACGATCTTCCAAAAGTCGAAGCCTCCTAGATCACCAATCTTCCTTTCTTTGCTCGCTTAGAACAAAAGAAAGAATAAGAAACAAAACTCTCCTCTATCTAGGACCAACCAACAAGCTCCCAACTTGAAGCTTGCCGACGGCCAAGAGCTCCAAGGAATCACCCTAACCCTTGTTTCCACCGGCCAAGGAGAAGAGAAGGAAGAGCTTTGGATGCCAGCCAAGGAGAGGAGAGGAGAGGATGGGCGTCGGCCACCTAAGGAAGAAGAAGGAAAATCTTTCCAAGTTTGTGGCCGCCCAAGCCTCCTAGCCCTTGCCGCCCAAAAACCCTAATCCCCTTTGCCTCCAAAAATTTCTCTTGTCGCCCACCCTAATCCCTCCTTTTATAGAGTTAGGCTTAAGCCTTGTTTTAATCTCCACCATCGGTTCTAGGGATTTAATCTCAACCGTCGGATCTAGAGATTTAATCTCAACCGTCGGATCTAGAGATTTAATCTTTACCGTTGGATCTAGAGTTTTGTTTTCCATCATTGGATCTAGGCTCCATGAGGTTTTAATAGGCTACAATAGGGACCATGAGGAGGAGTTGGATCTTGGCCACCCAATGGATCAGGCCCACATAAAGTCCGATCCATTAATGAGAATCCATTCCACTAAAGGATAATCATTGATCTACCTCACCAACCCCCATATATTATTTGTACATTTATCTCCCCATATTTAAGATCTCAAATGTCCATCAATTAATTAATTTACTGATAATTAATTAATCAACATCTAACTCCATGAGTAGTACCACTCAACCTTATCATCATGTCGGACCAAGTCCACCTATAGGGTTTATATGATGAACCTTATGAGCTCTTCAAGGGGACATCATCATCCTAATATATAGGACACGGTTTCCTCCTATAATCAACGACACACCATATAAATAATATCATTTCCCAACTTACCGAGCCTATCGATTTACTCTATAAATCTTACCCATTGGTAAATCAAAGAAATGAATATCTGAGGTCAGATTCTATTATATAGTCAGTAATAAATTGAATCACCTCCAAGTCGGTCCTGCTCAATACACACAAAGTGTACTAGTGTAATTCTATGGTCAAGATAAACCAATACAAAATCACACTACAACCATTCTAATGGTTTGTCCATAACCATCTAGGTTGTGAGCCTTTAATTATACTTTACAAGGAACTGATAACATGATCTCCCGTGTGACACTACACACCATGTTATCTACAATGTAATGTATTAGACAATATGCATAACCATAAATATACAAACAATGATCATGTGATTCTTATTTCAAAATAAAAATGTTCATACAAAAGATAAACTTTTTAGTATACATCCCAACAATCTCCCACTTATACTAAAAGACTATGTTGTCCTTAAACTGCCATACATCTAATTCCCATTCCCTCTACATGCCTATCAAAAGCTCTCGCCGAAAGGGCCTTAGTGAAATTTTCTGTCAGGTTATCCTCCGATGCAATCTTGGCCACAGCAACTTCTCCTCTCTTTACGATTTCTCGTATCAGGTGGTACTTGCGCTCTATGTGTTTACTTGCCTTATGGGCTCGTGGTTCCTTCAAGTTTGCAACTGCACCACTATTATCACAATAAATTGTGATAGTTCTGGGCAAACCAGGAATCACATCCAAGTCCATCAAGAAGTTCCTGAGCCACACAGCTTCTTTGGCGGCCTCAGAGGCTGCCACATACTCAGCTTCCATGGTAGAGTCCACCATGCATTTCTGCTTGACACTCCTCCATACAATGGCTCCACCTCCCAAAGTAAACACAAAACCTGAGGTAGACTTACTGTTATCCCTATCTGATTGGAAGTCGGAATCTGTGTAACCCACAGGGAGTAATTGATCTGCCTGGTATACCAGCATATAATCCCTAGTCCTTCTCAGGTACTTCAATATATACTTCACCGTAGTCCAATGTCCCTATCCTGGATTACTCTGATATCTGCTAACCATGCCCACAATAAAGTAGATATCCGGTCTCGTACATAACATAGCATACATGAGGCTTCCTACTGTCGAAGCATAAGGAACCGCCTTCATCTCCTCTATCTCCTCAGATGTTCTAGGACACATCTCCTTAGATAAAGGAACTCCATGCCTGAAAGGTAGAAAACCTTTCTTGGAGTTCTGCATTCTAAAACGATCCATAATGGTGTCTATGTATGAAGCTTGAGATAAGCACAACATTCTTTTCCTGCGATCCCTTATAACCTTGATCCCAAGGATGTGTCCCACTTCTCCCAAGTCCTTCATATCAAACTATTTGGACAACCATACCCTTACGTCCGATAACACCTTGACATTGTTGCCAATTAACAAAATGTCATCTATGTATAGTACAAGAAATACCACTACGTTTTCGTCACATCTCTTGTATACACAAGACTCATCCGGACTTCGAATAAATCCATAAGACTGGATTACCTCATCAAAGCGGATGTTCCAAGATCTCGAAGCTTGCTTCAATCCATAAATGGATCGATTAAGCTTGCACACAAGATGCTCTTTACCCTTTGCAATGAATCCCTCTGGTTGCTTCATATAGATGTTTTCCTCAAGACTTCCATTAAGGAAAGTTGTCTTGACATCCATCTGACATACCTCATAATCCATATGAGTAGCAATGCATAAGAGAATCTGGATAGACTTAAGCATGGCTACTGGCGAAAAGGTCTCCTCATAATCGATACCGTCTTTCTGAGTATACCCCTTCGCAAAAATCCTTGCTTTGTAGGTCTCAACCTTCCCATCTATTCCTCTCTTTCTTTTGTAGATCCACTTGCATCCAATGGTTTTTACACCATTGGGTGTTTCTACTAGCTCCCAGACCTGATTTGAATCCATAGATTCAATCTCAGTATTCATTGCACTTTGCCAAGATACCGCATCTTTATCTTGGATTGTCTCGTCATATGTCCAGGGATCAGGTTCATGTTCGCCAGGGACCAAATCAGAAGATTCTCCCAAGAACATGAATCTATCAGGTTGTCTAACAACCCTCCCACTACGACGAGGTATCACCTATGTATCCTCTGTGACACACGGTGCAGTGACTTGTGGTATATCCTCTTGTACAGGTGGTACTGAAGAAGTGACTTCCCCTTTCAATTCCTCCAGAACAATCTTACTCATGGGATTGTGGTTCATCACATAGTCTTCCTTTAGAAATCTGGCATTCGTGATAACGATCACCCTCTGATCTCTAGGACTATAAAACAAACCTCCTATCGTTCCTCTAGGATAGCCAATGAACATGCATACTTTTGTACGAGGTTCCAACTTACCAGCATCTGCCTTCAGCACATGTGCTGGACTCCCCCAAATCCAAATATGTCTTAGACTAGGCTTTCGCCCAGTCCACAATTCTGTAGGAGTAGAAAGCACTGATTTAGATGGTACCAAGTTCAGATTATATACTGTCGTATCTAGAGCATGTCCCCAGAATGAATCTGGCAACTCAGAATAACTCATCATCGATCTAACCATCTCCATAAGAGTCCTATTCCTTCGCTCTGCTACACCATTCTACTGGGGTGTGCCAGGTGTAGACAATTGGGATTGAATCCCAGCTTCTGATAAGTAATTCCTAAACTCTCCCAAGAGGTACTCACCACCACGAATAGATCGTAGTGTCTTGATATTTTTACCTTGACGTTTCTCCATATCAACCTTGAATTCTTTGAATTTGTCAAAGCATTCAGACTTGCGGCACATCAAGTAAATGTATCCATATCTCAAATAATCGTCTATAAAAGAGACGAAATACTCAAAACCACCTCTAGCCTGGATAGACATAGGACCACACAAATTAGAATGAACCAATTCCAACACATCTTTGGCTCTATACCCGTTGGCCTTAAAAGGCCTCTTGGTCATTTTACCCTCCAAGCAAGATTCGCAGGTTGGGAAATCTTCCACCACTAATGAACCCAGAGGTCCATCAGCTATCAACCTTTGAATTTTGCTTAGGTTAATATGACCAAGTCTTAGATTCCAAAGATATGTTTGGTTCATCTTCGAAGGTTCTTTTCTCTTATTGGAATTAGAAGATGAGTTATTAACTTCTATTTGCATCGTGGGAGCTTTTGGTTCAAGTGTATATAAATTTCCTATCAATGCACCAGAACAGATAATCTCTGTATTCCTTTTTATAACAACTCTGTCATTAAAAGAAATAGAATATCCATCCATAAATAATTTAAAAATCAAAATTAAATTCTTTCTAAATAAAGGTACATAAAGGCAATTCTTAAGAACCAAAACTTTATTTTTCTCAAAAGACAAATAAACATCTCCCACTGCAACAGCCGCCACCTTCGTGGCATCGTCCAAGTATACAATAATCTCCCCCTCAGCCAGTCGTCTAGTTTCCTGGAACCCCTACAAAGTATTGCAGACATAATCAGTGGCTCCCATATCTACACACCATGTGTCGGTAGATAACACCGCTAAACATGTTTCAATGACTAGACCAAAAGATATACCTTTGTTCTTCTTCCAGTTGGGGCAGTCCTTCTTCCAGTGTCCAATCTGCTTGCAAGTGAAGCACTTGCCTTTCGGCTTCTTCACTCCTCCCTGAGTTCCTCCCGCCACCTTTGCCCCAGCTTGTTTCTTCTTCTTTTTGCTTTTCGGCTTAGAAGCAGAAACCTTTTGGGCAACCATGGCATGCGCCTGAGCACTCTGACGAAAAAGCCCCTCTGCCGCCTAGAGTTCTATCAAAAGCTCCGCCAACGAATACATCCTTTTGTTCATATTGTAGTTCAGGCGAAACTGCTCAAAACTCGTAGGTAGAGATTGGAGAATGATATCGACCTGGGTTTCCCCATCGATCTCAGCTCCTAGGACTTCCAGCTCATTCAAATGAGCCATCATCTTGAGAACATGATCCCTCACGGGTGTTCCCTCGATCATGGTGGTCGTCATCAAGTTCCTCATGACTTCCTACCTAGCAGCCCGATTTTGGTGTCCGAAAAGCCCTTTGAGATTGAGCATCATGTCATAAGCAGTGGGCATGGCTTGATGTTGATGTTACAGTACATTTGACATAGATGCCAAAATGTAACACCGCGCCATCTCATCGGCCTTGATCCACTTCTTATAACTCTCCTTCTCCTTTTCCCCAGAATCATCTGCAGGCTTAGGAGGGCACTCTTCGAGGAGTACATATTTGTATTTCTCAGCAGTCAAGACAATGTCAAGATTCCTCTTCCAATCAACATAATTGGGTCTAGTAAGTTTATTTTCTTTCAGTATCACAACAAGCGGGTTGAAAGTCATTTTGAAAAAACCTAAGAATCACATAGATCAAAACATTAGATTTCAAAAAATTATTGATTCCTCAAACAATAAAATTTTAAAATCAACCAACACCTCAAAACACCGAGAATATCGTATGCCACAATAGTGTGGACGTATACGAATTCTACATTTGTAAGAGGAGGTTTTACCCATTAATTTTACTATCTTGTCAACCTAACTTTTTGACAAATAAAATTAATAGTTGGTTCCTCTTTGGCCCTACAAATAAAAGCAGTGACTCCGATGGGGAGGATACTCTTATTTGCATTTAAGTGTTCATCATTACTCGGTACCAAGGAAATTATCTCGGGTTATGTGCCTTTCGATGGGGAAGTACACATGCTCCTTAATAATTTCCTATAACCATATTCGATCTTGTGATCTGCAAACAAACTCATCCGATGTGGAGGAAGGCACTTAGAGCCGACGCACAAGTTTGTTTGCATCACATGTCAAATCGTAATGGAGGTCGTGGGAATTTATAAAAATATCCCTCTCCCACTTAGTAATTTAAAATTGAGGAATTTCCTAGTCTACGACATGCATATCAAACAATAAGCAATAAATATGAAAAAGAAATATTTTCCAACTATTATGACTTTTGTCTCCAATATGCCTCCCGTCGTATCGCCATCTCGTCCGCTCCTCCCTACGTCATGTACAAGCCATCCGGAGATCCGAGCCAAGAAAAACTATTTTAATTTACATTCATCGATCATATACTCCACGAGGGAGTGTACATGTAATCTAGATCAAAATTAAACTAAAATAAAAGGAGTGGCTAAACATTGTCGTATCTAATTACAAAAATTAAATACTAGCCTCGTCAACTCCGAGGATTCAACAAAATATACAATTACACACATATGACCATAATAGTTGGATCCTATGCCTGCAACCAAAAAGTTAACCTATGCACATCCTACTATTATCTGGCACATATAATATATGAAAAGTGCATAAAAGTAACCGAATCCTAAACACACAAAACTGAAAACTGTGGCTCTGATACCACTTGAAGGTAGGAAACTTCGCTTCTGACTTCAACTCGGTCGCTTTTTCATGGCGATCCCTTCTACGTCCCCGGATTAAAAAAAATTATCCTTGACAAGAGGGATTACCCAAGCTACCGTTTCATCATCGTGCTATTCGATTAGAGTAGTCACATGAACAAACTTGTTGTTCAAGCAACCAACCTCTATTCTACGATTAGCCGCGAAATAGACGATGTACGGATCGCTGGCTTTTGTATTTGTATTCGGGGTCCAAGTTAATTTAGCCATAAAATAGAACATACAATATGTATATGATTGAAAAACAATTATAGACATGTTGTTGGGGGATCGATTGGCCGGCTAGAGGGGGGTGAATAGCCCTCGTTCGTTGGATGTCGGTATTTTCTCGTCTTCGTCGCGTGCTTGTCTACGATTGTTGTTAGCACAGCGGAATACTAATACAAATATGAATACTAACAACAAATACAATCACATGCAAATACACACGATATACGTGGTTCAGAACCGAATGGTTCCTACTCCACGGGCGAGCTCCTCGAGCTCTAGTTATGCACACGGCACTAACTAAACTCCTTCTCGACTACACGTCGGAGGTGGAGAAACCTCTCACAAGTTATTACAACAAGTAATATGAAATACAACAAGAAATACAAAAACAATACAAAAGAGAACTTTTACACAATTGCTTTGATCGCTTTCTTGTTGCTTGCTTTTGCTTGCTCTTGAAGGTCTGGAATGCAACAGCAATTCCCCTCCAAAGTCACCTCAAAAGCCTTTGGCGAAATCCTCCAACTCGAGCTCCATTTATAACCTGCATCAAGCTGTTTTTGCGCCCATCAGTCGACTGATCGTGACCATCAGTCGACTGGTCTCGTAGCCGTTGTCCCACAACGGCCAGATCCACGTTGGTTAAGTTCCAACGGATCACACATCAGTCGACTGATGTCACCCATCAGTCGACTGATCATCCATCAGTCGAGTGCTGGCGAGCTCGACTCCATTCTGTGCCTGTGCACAGTGTCATCAGTCGACTGCCATCCCTCGGTAGTCGACTGGTCCTCCCATCAATCGACTGCCATCCCTCGGCAGTCAACTGATCAGCCAGACTTGGTTCAGTCGAACACTGGTCGAACCCATACGACTTAGAGCAGTCGACTGGCACCTATGCCAGTCGACTGATGTCGGCTAAAACCTCAAACATAACGATGTTTGAGCCTCCGACACTCAGTCTTAGCCACTTGGCCAAGTCCACCTTATCCCTCATGGAGTTCCCCACCGAAGCTCTCTTCCCTCGGCCTACGTCCCTCGGATGCGCCAAGCGCATGGCTTCGCAACGCCATCCTTCACGTCTCATACCCTAGAAGTATGCTTCCCTTTGGGCTCACTCCATTCGCTCCCCGTCCGGCGGTCCCTCGGATGCACCAAGCGCACGGCTTCGCAATGCCATCCTTCACCGACTCAAGGACCCCGAGCCTAGTGAACTTACCAAGTCCTCAAGACTTCCCAAATGCACCAAGCACATGGCTTCGCAATGCATTTCTCACCAAGCACCAAGCGCACGGCTTTGTAATGTTTTGGACTTTCCCACCAAGCTCCATGCTTGGATTTTCCATGCCAACCCCATGTTGGACTTTCCCATGACAATCCCATGTCATGAGTTTTGTCTATCATCAAAATACTATCAAGGTACTGCTCGAGTCAAACTCGAGTCAACCTGGGCCGATTGCACCAACAATCTCCCCCTTTTTGATGATTGACAAAACTACCATCTCAAGTCTACCAATTCTCCCATATTGGCAATTCTCATATCCCAATGAGAATTCCAACGAACCCTAATTGGTAACTTGGTAACTTCTCCCCCTTTTTGACATTACATCAAAAAGGTCCTCCCCAAGGGTATGAATGTCTCATATCCCAATGAGATCTTATATCTCTCCCTTGGAGGAACACATGCCTACAATCTTTCTAGTGATCCCATATCACTTAAAGAGAGGCAACCCAATTTTCCTCCCATGAAGAAATACACATCCATCTTCCCATGATGGATACCTCCCCCTAGAGGCTTGCTCCCCCTTGACCATTGCACTAACAATGTCCTTGGAGAGTCCCTAAGCCAATAGGAACATTAAACCAAATCAAAATTAAGGCAAAGTTCAACAATGAACTCACTTCCACCTTAAAATTGATACTCACCCTTAACCTAACTCCTAATCCATATCCAATGGATTTCCACCCTCTCAAATGCTCTCCCAAGCATATCCTAGGGTTAGGAGTGGTTAGGGAACCAAAACGTGGCTAAACATGGGCCTAACTATCAAGTTTACCCGAAATCAGCTTGTGCCAGTCGACTCATCGGATACGGTCGATTGGACTTACCATCGATCACCAACCATCATCCTAGGCGATCGGTAATCTTTGATTCTGCGATTTTAATTCATAAGTAAATATACGTAATTTTAAAAATCTTGAAAATGCATACGTATAATACTTATCCTAAACACTATGGGTGAAAAATATTAGAAAATTATTTTACCCATTAAACTAGGAGATTGATACAAAGTTCAAAATTTAAGAAAAGCTTCATTAAAGAGCCCTCTTTGTATCATCTCATTCAATGGTGATAGCTATCAAAAGATAGGCTTCACCAAGGTTTTTCAAAATGTTTTCAAAATGTTTTTCAAACCTTTATTTTCTTTTTCCTAAACATCTCACCAACATCTAGATGTGTAAACCACATACAAGTCAAATTTTTGTGAGATGTGGGTTTTGTTTTGTTTATGTTCTCATGCATATTTCTAGGCAATATTAATTTGATTCCCTTCAAATTGTGCCATAGTCCTTAACTCCATTTTAAACTATGCATGATATGATTATGGCATAAATATGATTTAGATAAAAACATATACCAATATCATGATGTCATGACATGTGAATGAGAACTAAGCATTCATGACATCTAAACATAACTTTAAACATGATCATGACATTTTTATAGATAAAAATGAAAATGATGTCATGACATGGCAAGGCAAATAAAGCATGGCAAGAAAAATATACTAAGGTATAAATACCTAAGTGTTAAAATCAATTTGTCATTTCTGGGGTTTAAATTCATTTTGCCTTAATGTCATTCATCTCCCTAGTGTGCCAAAAACCCAAAAATGGCACACCATGACTTCTATAACCTAATTGTGCCAATTTAATCATTTTTAACTTCTCAAACCATATTGGCACACCCTAATGTGTCAACTCATCATGGCTAGGTTAACTACCCATCCACTTATGGTTGACACACCCTAACCCATCTAGCGTGAATCAATCACGCTTTTAGGAACCCAATATCTATTGGAGCTCCTTGGGTTAACAAGGTATTCCCTAGGGATAACTTCCTTAGATACCTTCCTAATGACCCTTTTTGGTTTTGAAACCATAGTCTTTTGGGTCTTACCTAGGTCAACTCTAGAGGTGACTCCTCCATTGACCTTCTTAGTGGCTTTCTTGGTTTTCCTTAAGTCCTTAGCCACTAAACACATACCATGGCTAGACTTAGGGATGGCTTCCCTATTAGCCTTGGTTTTCTTAGACCTAGAAATTGTTCCATAGTCAAATGGAACATTATGATAAGTCTTCTTGGGCTTAGGTTTGTTACCCAAACCTTCCTTGCCCTTAGACCGTTTTTGAACCTTAGGTCTTGACTTTTGGGCATTTGACCCTAGAATTGAATTTTCTATGATTCTAAGGGCTTTCTCCATTCTCTCAAGTCTTGACCTCAAGACTTGGTTCTCTAGTTCTAATTTTCCCATTTTTGAATTTTCATTAGGTTTTTGGGAAGGTCTCTTCTTCTTAGGCATGTGCCTAGACTTCTTGGGATTAATACCCAAATTTTCTTCTACTCTCCTAATTGACTCCCTAGGTAAAATAGATCTAGTGTTTTGAGTCCCAGGTTTGTCCTTAGAGAAACTAACATGCTTAGCACCTAAGCAATAAACCTTATTATTTCTCCTAGCATGCTTTTCATTTATAATGGCAAGAGAGCTAAAATAATTTTTGGCATGCTTTTTAACTCTAGGAATTAAAGGTGCATTAAGTAAATTTACCTTAGAGTTAGCTTTAGGAGCTCCCCCTACATGAGTCACACCTTCTTGCCCTTTCTTCCTCCCCCTAGGGCATTGACTTCGGTAGTGTCCCTTTTGATTGCATTTGAAGCACACAATGTGCTCTTTGCTCTTGATTTTGGGAACACCGGCATCGTTTGACTTTGGGTTGACTTTTGGTGTCGATGCCTTCTTCTTAGCCAATTTAGGGCATTTGCTTTTGTAATGCCCTTTCTCCCTACACTCAAAGCATATTATGTGATTTTTATTTAAAATAATAACACTTGAGTTACCTAGGGAGGCGGTGGAGGCCTCTTCACTTCTTCCGGAGGTAGAAGCTTCATTTTGATCTTGCTCCGGAATGGAAGATTGCCTCTCCTCCCCCTCAATGCTAGAGGTGGAGGTCTCCACCAAGTCTCCACATCTTCGAAAGTGGATGGTCTTTCTTCCACGGCATCTTCCTCTACTTGTGCCGATTGGGAGTTTTCTTGGAATTTCATTACTTTATCCCATAATTCTTTTGCATCCCTAAAATTTCCCAACCTAGACCAAATGTTGTTAGGAATCAAATCACTAAGCAATTTGATTACCTTGTGATTTGTCTCAAAGTCTTTGATTTGGTCTTGGGTCCACCTTGACTTCTCAATTTGCCTATTTCTTTCATCCCTAGGCAATTCGAAACCGTTTTCTAAGATTAGCATAAAATCAAAATCGGTTTCTAGGTATACCTCCATTTTTCTTCTCCACCATAGTAAATCTCCTTCGAATTTTGGTGGTTGGAGGTTGTAGTCGGACATCTTGTAGTGCTCTCACGGCGGTTAGTCCTTGAAGAGCGACCTCGGCTCTGATACCACTTGTTGGGGGATCGATTGGCCGGCTAGAGGGGGGTGAATAGCCCTCGTTCGTTGGATGTCGGTATTTGCTCATCTTCGTCGCGTGCTTGTATACGATTGTTGTTAGCGTAGAGGAATGCTAATACAAATATGAATACTAACAACATATACAATCACATGCAAATACACACGATATACGTGGTTCGGAACCGAATGGTTCCTACTCCACGGGCGAGCTCCTCGAGCTCTAGTTATGCACACGACACTAACTAAACTCCTTCTCGACTACACATCGGAGGTGGAGAAACCTCTCACAAGTTATTACAACAAGTAATATGAAATACAACAAGAAATACAAAAACAATACAAAAGAGAACTTTTACACAATTGCTTTGATCGCTTTCTTGTTGCTTGCTTTTGCTTGCTCTTGAAGGTCTGGAATGCAACAGCAATTCCCCTCCAAAGTCACCTCAAAAGCCTTTGGCGAAATCCTCCAACTCGAGCTCCATTTATAACCTGCATCAAGCTATTTTTGCGCCCATCAGTCGACTGATTGTGACCATCAGTCGACTGGTCTCGTAGTCGTTGTCCCACAACGGCCAGATCCACGTTGGTTAAGTTCCAACGGATCACACATCAGTCGACTGATGTCACCCATCAGTTGACTAATCATCCATCGATCAGTCTTTGGCGAGCTCGACTCCATTCCGTACTCCGCGTGTCATCGATCGGGCCATCCCTCGGTCGATCTGGTCCTCCATCGATCATTGCCATCCCTCTGATCGGCGATCGAACAGTTGTTCGAACAACAGTCGAACCCATACGACCTAGAGCGATCGGTCACACTATGTCGGCTAAAACCTCAAACATAACGATGTTTGAGCCTCCGACACTCAGTCTTAGCCACTTGGCCAAGTCCACCTTATCCCTCATGGAGTTCCCCACCGAAGCTCTCTTCCCTTGGCCTACGTCCCTCGGATGCGCCAAGCGCACGGCTTCGCAACGCCATCCTTCGCGTCTCATACCCTAGAAGTATGCTTCCCTTTGGGCTCACTCCATTCGCTCCTCGTCCGGCGGTCCCTCGGATGCACCAAGCGCACGGCTTCGCAATGCCATCCTTCACCGACTCAAGGAACCTGAGCCTAGTGAACTTACCAAGTCCTCAAGACTTCCCAAATGCACCAAGCGCATGACTTCGCAATGCATTTCTCACCAAGCACCAAGCGCATGGCTTCGCAATGCTTTGGACTTTCCCACCAAGCTCCAAGCTTGGATTTTCCATGCCAACCCCATGTTGGACTTTCCCATGACAATCCCATGTCATGAGTTTTGTCTATCATCAAAATACTATCAAGGTACTGCTCGAGTCAAACTCGAGTCAACCTGGGCCGATTGCACCAACACATGTTACAAAAGAATATAAACAAGCGTTATACCTCTCGATCTTCTATTGTATGTCCTTCCTCCTTTTAGACGTCGTGTAGGCGACGATCTTCCAAAAGTCGAAGCCTCCTAGATCACCAATCTTCCTTTCTTTGCTCGCTCCGAACAAAAGGAAGAATAAGAAACAAAACTCTCCTCTATCTAGGACCAACCAACAAGCTCCCAACATGAAGCTTGCCGCCGGCCTAAAAAGAGGGAAAGGTGGGCTCTTGCCAATAGCTCCAAGGAATCATCCTAACCCTTGTTTCCACCGGCCAAGGAGAAGAGAAGGAAGAGATTTGGACACTGGCCAAGGAGATGAGAGGAGAGGATGGGCGCCGACCACCTAAGGAAGAAGAAGGAAAATCTTTCCAAGTTTGTGGCCGCCCAAGCCTCCTAGCCCTTGCCGCCCAAAAACCCTAATCCCCTTTGCCTCCAAAAATTTCTCTTGCTGCCCACCCTAATCCCTCCTTTTATAGAGTTAGGCTTAAGCCTTGTTTTAATCTCCACCATCGATTCTAGGGATTTAGTCTCAACCGTCAGATCTAGAGATTTAATCTCAACCGTCGGATCTAGAGATTTAATCTCTATCATTGAATCTAGAGTTTTGTTTTCCATCATTGGATCTAGGCTCCATGAGGTTTTAATAGGCTAAAATAGGGACCATGAGGAGGAGTTGGATCTTGGCCACCAATGGATCAAGCCCACATAAAGTCTGATCCATTAATGATAATCCATTCCACTAGAGGATTATCATTGATCTACCTCACCAATCCCCATATGTTAATATGAGTTCCATATATTATTTGTACATTTATCTCCCTCTGTTTAAAATCTCGAATATCCATCGATTAATTAATTTACTGACAATTAATTAATCAACATCTAACTCCATGGGTAGTACCACTCAACCTTATCATCATGCCGGACCAAGTCCACCTGTAGGGTTTACATGATGAACCTTATGAGATCCTCAAGGGGACATCATCATCCTAATATATAGGACACGGTTTCCTCCTATAATCAACGGTACACCATATAAATAATATCATTTTCCAACTTACCGAGTCTATCGATTTACTCTATAAATCTCGCCCATTGGTAAATCAAAGAAATGAATACTAAGTATATGTACCCGTTATTATATCGGGATTAAGAGTATGCACAACATAATATCTGAGGTCCGATTCGATTATGTAGTCAGCAATAAATTGAATCACCTCTAAGTTGGTCCTGCTCAATACACACAAAGTGTACTAGTGTAATTCTATGGTCAAGACAAATCAATACCAAATCACACTACAACCATTCCAATGGTTTGTCCATAATCATCTAGGTTGTGAGCCTTTACTTATACTTTACAAGGAACTGATAACATGATCTCCCGTGTGACACTACACACCATGTTATCTACAATGTAATTTATTAGACAATATGCATAACCATAAATATGCAAACAATGATCATGTGATTCTTATTTCAAAATAAAAATGTTCATACAAAAGATAGACTTTTCAGTATACATCCCAACACATCGGAGATCAAATCTTCATCAAGGGAGTCGCTGTCGGAGCTCCAAACGCCGCCCAAACGATTCTCTGACAAGAAGGAAACAAGTTATCCAAAAATTGGACAGCTTGGTGGAGGACTTGGTACCGGCCAAAGGAGATGGCTGGCTAATCCTTGGTCACCGAAGGGTCGCCGGAGGAGTGGCTGGTTGCTAGGGTGGATGGCAGCACAAAAGGACTGGGCAGCGTGGACTCCTTAGGCAGCGGCAAAGAGAAGAGAGGGAGAGGAGAGGAAGAGTATTTCCAAAAATAAAACTTAGGGATCTCCAAACCTCTAGCCGCGCTTTTATAGAGCACGTGTTTCTTAACCATCAAGAAACCTTCTCCTTAGAGTTATTGGTTCATAACCAAAACCCATTAACCCACTCCAATAACTTAAGTTAAAATAAACCGAACCGAGTTGGTTTATTTTAAGTTAAAATGAACTGAACCAACTTTGGTTCATTCGTTTAAAACAAACCAAACCACTTTGGTTTATTTTCCACTATTGGATTAAAACCAAACCAATTTGGTTTATCCATCATGTCTTCATAAGACTCGACCCATCCATGCTTTTGTTGCGACTGAAATGATTTCATGCTCGCTCCTTGTTTGGTCCAACCAAACCTAGTTTCTCTCGATCTGAGAATATCATTCTCAATCTCGTTTTAACTCCTTTGGATTATGCTCATTACGCGTGTGACTAAATAGGTTCCCGATTTATGTTGGTCATCTATAATTAACCATTAATTATAGAATGATCATGAGTGACACCTAATAGTACATCATGATCCCCAATTAACTGAAAAATAAATGGTTGATTCCAAAACCATTTCTGAAACCCTTCAGCAGCTATAATGAATCATGCCCCATTCCTGTTATGTATATTATACTCACTTGGTTCAGGACATGGTCTATTGTGTCAGTCCCCACCAGGCTAACTACGTTATACCAAGCCCAAGTATCATTTCCTCGTCCTACGGATTCTAGTTACTGCACATGTATACAAGAGTATCTTACTCTAAACATGTAATTCTTTGGCCAAAGACTTTAGTAACAATCCGACAAGAGGTCATGGGTATACATCTCCTCGCAAGGAGTGGTGAATCTTTTATAGGCTATTCAAACACCTTCGGGCATTTCGACTTATACCCAATCATCCCGGGTCCACATCTCCTTGGAGATGCTTTCTTAAGATGTCAAAGCATAAGTCTCTATGACCAAGATGACTTGAATACCACAAGTCAAAGGAACATCACACTTAAGTTGCAGTAAGAACTTCATTGACATATCCATATATGCAGAGAACCATATGAAGTTTTACAGTTGGTCACTCTAATGAACTAGTTATCATAACTAGCATCCATGATTAACTCCGGACATCATAATGTATCCAGCCAGTGAGAATCAGCTGCTTGGATACATCAAAGAGTATACCTCATGCTAGTCTCGACAAAATTGATAGTGTCCAAATCCATCAATTCATCGACTAGGGATAATTCCAATACATCACAATTACACATGTAGAGATACTAGTTGTGATCCAATCACAAATTCTCTCATGCTATGAATCATATTGTGGACATTCAGTAAATGAGTTTAAGATTTAATCAAATACATGAAAACATATATACTCAAATAGTGAATCTTCATTTATCATATGAATGGTTTAAACATTAGGCGATTGCCTTAGGACACCTCTCATATATAACTAACAAACTCCCACTTGGCCTAATGTTAATCGCCATGGTATCCAATACCATAAGCTCTAACATGACCCTCAAACTTACTTTGAGGTAAGGCCTTAGTTAAAGGATCTGCTAAGTTCTTTTCAATCGGATTCTTCTCGATTTGAATTTCGTTCCTATTAATAATCTCTCTGATTAGATGATAGCGGAGAAGCACATGTTTGGATCATTGATGAGACCTTGGCTCTTTTGCTTGTGCAATTGCTCCATTATTGTCGCAGTAAACCAGTATTGCTTCAACAACGGTTGGAACCACACCAAGTTTATAAATGAACTTCTTGATCCAAACCGCTTCCTTTGCTGCTTTCGAAGCTGCAATGTATTCTGCCTCTGTGGTAGAATCCACTACAGTGTCTAGTTTGGAACGTTTCCAACTCACTGTGCCCCCATTTAAGGTGAACACGTACCCAGACTGAGACCTAGAATCATCCTTGTCTATCTGGAAGCTGACATATGTATACCCACGTATCACCATGTCTCCTTCTCCATATATTAGGAACACATCCTTAGTTCTTCTCAAGTACTTAAGGATTGTCTTAACAGCCACCCAATGATCCATTCCTGGATCAGACTGGTATTTGCTCATGACACTCAGAGCACACGATACATCGGGCCTCGTACATAACATAGCATACATGATAGATCCTATTACGGATGCATATGGAATCTTATTCATGCAAATTCTCACATCTTCTGTACGCGAACACATAGACTTCGAAAGGTGTATTCCATGCCTGATGGGTAGGAAACCTTTCTTGGATTCTAACATGCTAAACCTCTTTAGCACTCGGTCTATATATGTAGACAGCGAAAGTCCAAGCAACCGATTCATCTATCCCTATAGATCTTAATCCCGAGGATGAAGGTTGCTTCTCCCAGTTCTTTCATGGAGAACGTCTTGGACAACCAAATTTTAACTGACTATAAGACAGAGGCATCATTTCCTATAAGTAATATGTCATTGACATACAATACTAGGAACACAACTGCACTCCCTGTTGGGTTTCCAGCACCGCGGCGTGTGTGTGTTCGATCATGTTTCGTAAACATGAGCACAGCGGAAGCAAAAAAAAATAATAAATCTATATTTATTACAACACACACAACACACGCATGCATATTACAACAAGTGTAGACATAACCGTAAATTTAAATTTGCAATAAAAGGAAATTTATCTACGTTATACCTTTCGTATGACGTGTAGTGGGAACGGCATCAACCGGAACGATCCTCGCTAGAATCATCTCTATCCGTATCCACGCCGAGCTCCTCGGGATGACTTCGCTAAGCCACGAGCTTCGTCTTCGTACGGGTTACTAGCCTCGTGTTGAAGACGACGTGATCGAGAGATGATCACGATCCGAATCCAAATTCGGATCCAAAACCGAGTCCTCAAAACTCGATTCTCCGGAGAGGTATTCGTCAACCGTTTGACGAATCCTTCGTCCTCCACCTCAGAGTATTACCGGAGATCAAATCCCCGGTAAGTTAGCCGCTGTCGGAGCACTAACCGTCGTCCAAACGACGCTCCGACGAGAGGAGAAGAAGCTGTCCAGAAAACTGGACAGCTTGGTGGAGGAGTAGGCGCCGGCCAAAACAAGGAAGCCAAGTGCTCACCTTGATGCCAAACCTAAGGAGGATCGCCGGAACTCTTCCGGCAGCAGCTCAACGCCGGCGAGGAGGAAGGAAGCAGCCTTCTGGACGCTGGTTGGAGGAGCTATGGGCTGGGCGGCGGCACACCTAGGGTTGGCGCCGACTAGGAGAGGAGATGGAGGGGGCGGCACAACAAGGTTGGGCGGCAACTCCAATTAGGGTTTTTGGATTAGGGTTTAAGCCCTATTTTATAGAGAACTAATTCTCTTAATGGTTAATGGATCATATCCATAAAGCCCGTTAACCCGCTCCATTAAGATAAGTTAAAATAAACCAAACCATGATGGTTTATTTTAAGTCAAAACGAACCGAACCAACTTTTGGTTCATTCATTTAAAATAAACCAAACCCTTTGGTTTATTCTCCTCCATTGGATTAGAACCAAACCATTTTGGTCCATCCATTATGTCTTCATAAGACACGGCCCATCCATGCTTCCATTGCGACTGAAACGATTTCATGCTCGCTTTATGTTTGGTCCAACCAAACCTAGTTTCTCTCGGTCTGAGAATCTCATTCTCAAGCTCGTTTTAAATCCTTTGGATTACACTCGTTGTGTGTGTGACCAAATAGGTTCTCGGTTTATGTTGGCCGTCTATAATTAACCATTAATTATAGAACGATCATGAGTGGCACCTAGTAGTACATCATGATCCCCAATTAACCGAAAAGATCAACGGTTGATCCAAAACTATTTCTGAAACCCTTCAGCAGCTCGAATGATTCGTGCCCCATTCCCTTCACTCATCTTATACCCACTTGGTTCAGGACATGGTCTATAGTGTCAGTCCCCACTAGGCTGACTATGTCACACCTAGCCCAAGTATCATTTCCTCGTCCTACGGATTCTAGTTACTCCACATGTATCGAAGAGTACCTTACTCTAAACATGTAATGCTTTGGCCAAAGACTTTAGTAACAATCCGACGAGAGGCCATGGGTATACATCTCCTCGCAAGGAGTGGTGAATCCTTTATAGGCTATTCAAACACCTTCGATCACTTCGACTTATACCCAATCATCCCGGGTCCACATCTCCTCATAGATGTTTACTTAAGATGTCAAAGCATAAGTCTCCATGATCAAGATGACTTGAATACCGCAAGTCAAAGGAACATCGCACTTAAGCCACAGTAAGAACTTCATTGACATATCTATATATGCAGAGAACCATATGAAGTCTTACTGGTCACTCCAATGAACTAGTTACCATAACTAGCATCCACGATTAACTCCGGACATCACAATGTCTCCACGGTGAGAATCACGCTTGGATACACCAAGGAGTATACCTCGTGCTAGTCTCGTAATTGATGGTGTCCAAATCCATCAATTCATCGACTAGGATAATTCCGATACATCACAATTACACATGTAGAGATACTCACTAGTTGTGATCCAATCACAAATTCTCTCATCGTGAATCATATCGTGGACATTCAATAAATGAGTTTAAGATCCAATCAAATACATTAAACATGTATACTCAAATAGTGAATCTTCATTTATCATATAAATGGTTCATACATAAGGCGATTGCCTTAGGACATCTCTCATATATTACTAACAGACTCCCACTTGGCCTAATGTCAATCGCTACGGTATCCAATACCATAAGCTCTAACATGACCCTCAAACTTACTTTGAGGTAATGCTTTAGTCAAAGGATCCGCTAAGTTCCTTTCAGTGGGAATTTTCTCGATTTGTATTTCGTTCCTACTGATGATCTCTCTGATAAGATGATAGCGGCGAAGCACATGTTTGGATCATTGATGAGACCACATCAAGTTCATAGATGAACTTCTTGATCCAAACCGCTTCCTTTGCTGCTTCCAAAGCTGCAACGTATTCTGCCTTAGTGGCAGAATCCGCTATAGTGTCAAGTTTGGAACCTTTCCAACTTATTGCGCCTCCATTCTAGGTGAATACATACCCAGACTAAGATATGGAATCATCCTTGTCTGTCTGGAGTTGGCATCCGTATACCCACGTATCACCATGTACCCTTCTCCATATATTAGGAACACATCCTTAGTTCTTCTCAAGTCCTTAAGGATCGTCTTAATAGCCACCCAATGATTCATTCCTGGATCAGACTGGTATCTGCTCATGACACTCAGAGCATATGATACATCGGGCCTCGTACATAACATAGCATACATGATAGATCCTATTGCGGATGCATAGGGAATCTTACTCATGCAAATCCTCTCGTCTTCTGTGCACGGACACATAGACTTCGAAAGATGTACCCCATACCTAATGGGTAGGAAACTTTTCTTGGATTCCGACATGCTAAACCTCTTTAACACTCGGTCTATATATGTAGACTACAAAAGACCAAGCAACCGATTCGATCTATCTCTATAGATCTTAATCCCAAGGATGTAGGTTGCTTCTCCCAGGTCTTTCATGGAGAATGTCTTGGATAACCAAACCTTAACTGACTGTAAGATTGACACATCGTTTCCTATAAGTAATATGTCATCGACATACAATACTAGGAACACGACTGCACTCCCACTAACCTTCTTGTACACACAAGGTTCGTCTGGATTTTGTGAGAAATCAAACTTTTTGATCGTCTCATCAAAACGGATATTCCAGCTCCTGGATGCTTGCTTCAATCCATAAATGGACCGTCACAATTTGCATACCTTGGTTTTATCAACTGATGTGAAATCCTCAGGCTGTATCATATACACGTCCTCGAGCAGGTTTCCATTAAGGAAAGTTGTTTTCACATCCATCTGCCATATCTCATAATCATAATGAGCTGCTATGGCCAGGAGCATCCGAATGGATTTAAGCATAGCTACAGGCGAATAGGTTTCGTCATAATCAACACCTTGCTTTTGACGATATCCTTTCGCCACCAATCTAGCCTTATAGGTAATCACATTACCATCCATGTCGGTTTTCTTCTTGAAAACCCACTTGCACCCTATAGGCTTTATGCCTTCAGGTGGGTCAACCAAGTTCCAAACTTGATTTTCGTACATGGAATTCATTTCCGACTTCATGGCACCAAGCCACTTATCCCTTTCTGAACTTGTCAGCACTTCTTCATAACTGGTAGGCTCATCATCATCAATGAGTAACACGTCGTTCGATTCACTTACGAGAAATACATATCTCTCAGGAATATTGCGTGTTCTACCAGATCTACGAAGATGTGGTGTTACAATAGGTCCAGCCGATTGCTCATCACTATGAGTTGTCGGCTATTGTGCTTCACCAGGTATCTCATCAATGTCTATTTGAGTCTCTCGAGCCTCCTCAAGCTCGACGACACTCCCACTATTTTCTTGCAAGAGAAACTCTTTCTCTAGAAACACAGCATGCCTTGAAACAAACACATTTTGTTCCACAGGATGATAGAATTGGTAACCCCTTGTTTCCTTAGGGTATCCAATAAATAGACATTTATCAGACTTAGCATCCAATTTGTCTGATACAGTCCGCTTCACATAAGCAAGACAACCCCATATCTTCAAGTAAGATACATGAGGTTTCTTACCATTCCATATCTCATATGGAGTAGTTGAGACTACCTTGGTAGGCATTCTGTTTAACAAGTAAACAGTTGTCTGAAGTGCATAACCCCAAAAGGACTTGGGAAGAGTCGCATGATTCATCATTGACCTGACCATGTCCAACAAGGTCCGGTTACGCCTCTCAGATACACCATTATGCTGTGGTGTATAGGGCGGAGTCCATTGAGACAATATACCATTGTCTATTAGGTAATCAAGAAACTCTTGACTTAAGTATTCACCACCTCGATCCGATCGAAGTATTTTAATACTTTTGTCATGTTGTTTCTCTACTTCATTTCTGAATTTTTTGAACCTTTCAAAGGCTTCAGACTTGTGTTTCATCAAGAACACATACCCAAACCGTGAGTGATCATCGGTGAAGGTAATGAAGTAGCTATAGCCTCCTAAAGCTTGAGTTGACATAGGTCCACATACATCAGTATGTACTAGACCTAGTAACTCTCCCACTCGTTCACCCTTTCCAGTAAAAGGTAACTTAGTCATCTTGCCTTTTAAGCATGATTCGCATGTATCGTATGAATCCAATTCAAACGATTCCAGAATTCCACATCGGTGTAATTCGGACATGCGTTTCTTGCTCACATGGCCAAGACGACAATGCCATATGTAGGAGTCCATTTGATTATCCTTTCGAGCACGCTTGTTGCTCGCTTCGATATTGAAAATGTCACTGGATACGTCCAACGTATAAATACTATTGCTTAAAGTTCCAGTCCCATAAAGAACTCCATTCAAAGTTATGTAACAACAATTGTTACTAAATTCAAATGGTACCCATTTCTATTTAAACAAGAAATAGAAATGATGTTCTTTATCAACGAAGGAACATAAAAGCAATTGTCCAGTTCTAAGACAAGTCCTGCAGGGAGTTTCAACAAATACATTCCGATGGCGAGTGCAGCAACCTTTGCTCCATTCCCAACACGTAAATTTGACTCTCCATTGACGAGTCTTCTTCTATTCCTTAGCCCATGTATGTCATTACATATATGTGAGCCACACCCAGTATCCAATACCCAAGTGTCTGAGGAAATAGAATGACAATCAATAAAGAAGATTTCTGAAGAAGATGGGGCATCCGATGCCTTATCCTTCTTCACGGACTCAAGATAAATCTTGCACTTTCTTCACAAATGGCTCTCCTTGCCATAATGATGGCAAGTTTCCTTTTGTGCTAGTTCTACCTTCTTAGCCTTTCTCTTCTTTCCCTTCTGCTGTTCTTTTGACCTCCTCTTAGAACCTTTCTTCGAGGAATCAACTAACAACACTGTCCCCTGCTCATGCTTCTCAGAAGACTCCACAGTCTTCAGCATGTTGAGCAGTACCACAGATGAACCTTCTTGCATCTCAGAGGTGAAGAGGAGCTTGGAGACTTCGAACCTTTCGAATCTCACTTGCTCATCAACCAACTCATAAAGATGAAGAACTACGATATGAGCATCCATATGCTCATGCTGCTTTCGTAGCTTGGGTTCCATCGCGGCTAGCCTGATGCAACTCATTTGTTCAGAATCACTCACATGTTTTTGATAGGCCAACAATTGGTCCAAAGTTGCATCATCACTAGGACGGGCGGGAAGAGGCACTTCGAGGACATACACAAGCTTTTCACCTTGAGAACAATTCTCAAGTTTCTAAGCCAGTCCAAGAAGTTCGGCCCAGTCAATTTATTTGAATCCAAAATGGAACACAAATTCAAACACATCATGATCAATACATTAACTTAGAAATACAAACGAGCATATATGAGAAAGATGATTTTTAAAAATGCAACAATATACATTTATAAATCCCATTCATTTTTCGAATTTCAAAAACCCCAAAATTACTTCGGGAGATTGTAGGTCCATCTCCGAATGGGCTGATATCCATCATAGTTATGAACAACCTTGGAGAGAGTCCAACAAGCCATTCATAACTACGACGGTAGGTATCATCTATACCGATTGCATATCACGTATATGCAACTATCACAATGTGCTATCAACTAATTGAATGTTCACACATACATCGGGTTGTTAACACATTAACAAGTATGCATCATATGCATAGCACCCAACTTCACCTCCCTTTACATCGACCTTGGAGAGAGTCCAACAAGCCGATGCTCCAGGTTAAAGCCAACCCATTAATCAGGACATAGTTTTAATATGGTTAGAGCGCATTCAACCAATTAGCCCAGCTTGGAGAGAGCCCAACAACCAAAGCTAATGATTGACCTCTGACTCTTACCATATTAGTATTAAACTATTCCATGGTTTGAACATATTCAGGTTCGAGCCGGGCTTGGAGAGAGTCCAACAACCCAAACAAGAAACAGAACTCTGGTTCTAACCATATTAATGGAAGGTGTAGGCTTTAATATTGAGTTAGGGTTTTTATGTCTCATCCTCTTTGCATGCAAATAACTATTATCTACATGGCATGACATACATGGCATACATCTACATGTCACGACACGCATGGCATAATGTTATGCATCTAATGCAATTACATGGCATACAATTATGTCATGTATATAATTTTCTTATATGTCATAACTATTTATGGAAATAAAATATGTTTAAGATTTGATTCTCCAAATCAAATCATAATTAAATTAGGAAACAAATTTCCAAATCTAATCACATATTTTATTCATGGAATTATTTGATTAAGAAAAATCTATTTAGGAAACCAATTTCCTAAATCTTTAAAACTACTTATGGAAATAAAATATTTTAAGATTTGATTTCCCAAATCAAATCATGATTAAATTAGGAAACAAATTTCCAGAATCTAATCAAATATTTTATTTATGGAAAATATCAATTTCCATAAATACTTCCAACTTTCCAAAAGTGGAAGATTTCCATAAATACTTCTAGACTTTCCAAAATTAAAAAATTTCCATAAATACTTCTAAATTTCCAAAATTTAGAAAATTTCCAGAAATACATTATGACTATCGCAAAACCATTTTTACGATTATGTCGAAACACAACACAGGCTCGATACCCTTTGTTGGGTTTCGGCTGGCGTGTGTGTGTTCGATCATGTTTCGTAAACATGAGCACAGTGGAAGCAAAAAAAATAATAAATCTATATTTATTACAACACACACAACACACGCATGCATATTACAACAAGTGTAGACATAACCGTAAATTTAAATTTGCAATAAAAGGAAATTTATCTACGTTATACCTTTCGTATGACGTGTAGTGGGAACGGCATAAACCGGAACGATCCTCGCTAGAATCGTCTCTATCCGTATCCACGCCGAGCTCCTCGGGATGACTTCGCTAAGCCACGAGCTTCATCTTCGTACGGGTTACTAGCCTCGTGTTGAAGACGACGTGAATCGAGAGATGATCACGATCCGAATCCAAATTCGGATCCAAAACTGAGTCCTCAAAACTCGATTCTCCGGAGAGGTATTCGTCAACCGTTTGAC
The DNA here is from genome assembly GCA_025175895.1 of Wurfbainia villosa. Taxonomy (NCBI): domain Eukaryota; kingdom Viridiplantae; phylum Streptophyta; class Magnoliopsida; order Zingiberales; family Zingiberaceae; genus Wurfbainia; species Wurfbainia villosa. The sequence continues at coordinate 25,075,454 of CM045992.1, read as the reverse complement.
GAATCCTTCGTCCTCCACCTCAGAGGATTACCGGAGATCAAATCCCCGGTAAGTTAGCCGCTGTCGGAGCACTAACCGTCGTCCAAACGACGCTCCGACGAGAGGAGAAGAAGCTGTCCAGAAAACTGGACAGCTTGGTGGAGGAGTAGGCGCCGGCCAAAACAAGGAAGCCAAGTGCTCACCTTGATGCCAAACCTAAGGAGGATCGCCGGAACTCTTCCGGAAGCAGCTCGACGCCGGCAAGGAGGAAGGAAGCAGCCTTCTGGACGCCGGTTGGAGGAGCTATGGGCTGGGCGGCGGCACACCTAGGGTTGGCGCCGACTAGGAGAGGAGATGGAGGGGGCGGCACAACAAGGTTGGGCGGCAACTCCAATTAGGGTTTTTGGATTAGGGTTTAAGCCCTATTTTATAGAGAACTAATACTCTTAATGGTTAATGGATCATATCCATAAAGCCCGTTAACCCGCTCCATTAAGATAAGTTAAAATAAACCAAACCATGATGGTTTATTTTAAGTCAAAACGAACCGAACCAACTTTTGGTTCATTCGTTTAAAATAAACCAAACCCTTTGGTTTATTCTCCTCCATTGGATTAGAACCAAACCATTTTGGTCCATCCATTATGTCTTCATAAGACACGGCCCATCCACGCTTCCATTGCGACTGAAACGATTTCATGCTCGCTTTATATTTGGTCCAACCAAACCTAGTTTCTCTCGGTCTGAGAATCCCATTCTCAAGCTCGTTTTAAATCCTTTGGATTACACTCGTTGTGCGTGTGACCAAATAGGTTCTCGGTTTATGTTGGTCGTCTATAATTAACCATTAATTATAGAACAATCATGAGTGGCACCTAGTAGTACATCATGATCCCCAATTAACCGAAAAGATCAACGGTTGATCCAGAACTATTTCAAAACCCTTCAAGACTCGAATGAATCGTGCCCCATTCCCTTCACTAATCTTATACCCACTTGGTTCAGGACATGGTCTATTGTGTCAGTCCCCACTAGGCTGACTACGTCACACCTAGCCCAAGTATCATTTCCTCGTCCAACGGATTCTAGTTACTCCACATGTATCGAAGAGTACCTTACTCTAAACATGTAATGCTTTGGCCAAAGACTTTAGTAACAATCCGACGAGAGGCCATGGGTATACATCTCGCAAGGAGTGGTGAATCCTTTATAGGCTATTCAAACACCTTCGATCACTTGACTTATACCCAATCATCCGGGTCCACATCTCCTCGTAGATGTTTGCTTAAGATGTCAAAGCATAAGTCTCCATGATCAAGATGACTTGAATACCGCAAGTCAAAGGAACATCGCGACTTAAGCCACAAGAAGAACTTCATTGACATATCTATATATGCAGAGAACCATATGAAGTCTTACTACCGATGAACTAGTTACCATAACTAGCATCCACGATTAACTCCGGACATCACAATGTCTCCACTAGTGAGAATCACCGCTTGGATACACCAAGGAGTATACCTCGTGCTGTCTCGATGTAATTGATGGTGTCCAAATCCATCAATTCATCGACTAGGATAATTCCGATACATCACAATTACACATGTAGAGATACTCACTAGTTGTGATCCAATCACAAATTCTCTCATCGTGAATCGTATCGTGGACATTCAAGAAATGAGTTTAAGATCCAATCAAATACATTAAACATGTATACTCAAATAGTGAATCTTCATTTATCATATAAATGGTTCATACATAAGGCGATTGCCTTAGGACATCTCTCATATATTACTAACACTCCCACTAACCTTCTTGTACACACAAGGTTCTTCCAGATTTTATGAGAAATCAAACTTTTTGATTGTCTCATCAAAACGGATATTTTAGCTCCTGGATGCTTACTTCAGTCCATATATGGACCGTCGCAGTTTGCATACCTTGGTTTTATCAACCGATGTGAAACCCTCAGGATGTATCATATACACGTCCTCAAGTAGGTTTTCATTAAGGAAAGTTGTTTTCACAATCCATCACCATATCTCATAATCATAATGAGCTGCTATGGTTAGGAGCATCTGAATCAATTTAAGCATAGCAATAGGTGAATAGGTCTCGTCATAATCAACACCTTGCTTTTGACGATATCCTTTCACCACTAGTCTAGCCTTATAGGTAATTACATTACCATCCATGTCAGTTTTCTTCTTAAAAACCCACTTGCACTCTATAGGCTTTATGCCTTCAGGTGGGTCAACCAAGTTCCAAACTTGATTTTCATACATGAAATTCATTTTCGACTTCATGGCGTTAAGTCATTTATCCCTTTCTGAACTTTTCAGAACTTCTTCATAATTGGTAGGCTCCTCATCATCAATGAGTAACATGTCGTTCGATTCACTTATGAGAAATCTATATCTCTCAGGAATGTTATGTGTTCTACTAGATTTATGAAGATGTGGTGTCACAATTGGTCTAGCCAATAGCTCATCACTATGAGTTATCGGTTGTGGTGCTTCACCAGATATCTAATCAATGTCTATTAGAGTCTCTTGAGCCTCCTCAAGCTCAACGACACTCCCACTGTTTTCCTACAAGAGAAACTCTTTCTCTAGAAACACAGCATGCCTTGAAACAAACACCTTTTGTTCTACAGGGTGATAGAATTGGTAACCCCTCATTTCCTTAGGGTATCCAATAAATAGACATTTATCAGACTTAGCATCCAGTTTGTCTGATACAGTCCACTTCGCATAAGTAGGATAACTCCATATCTTCAAGTAAGATAAATGAGGTTTCTTACTTTTTCATATCTTATATGGAGTAGTAGAGACTACTTTGGTTGGCATTCTGTTTAGCAAGTAAACAGTTGTCTGAAGTGCATAGCCCCAAAAGGACTTGGAAAGATTCACATGATTCATCATCGACCTGACCATGTCCAACAAGGTCAGGTTATGCCTCTCAGATACCCTATTATGCTGCGGTGTATACGGTGAAGTCCATTGAGACAATATACGATTGTCCCTTAGATAATCCAAAAACTCTTGACTCAAGTATTCACCACCTCGATCCGATCGAAATATTTTAATACTCTTGCCAAGTTGTTTCTCTACTTCATTTCTGAATTCTTTGAACCTTTCAAAGGCTTCAGACTTGTGTTTCATCAAGAACACATACCCAAACTATGAGTGATCATCGATGAAGGTAATGAAGTAGCTATAGCCTCTTAGAGCTTGAGTTGACATAGGTTTACATACATCAGTATGTATTAGACCAAGCAACTCTCCTATCGGTTCATCTTTTCCTGTAAAAGGTAACTTAGTCATCTTGCCTTTTAAGCATGATTCGCATGTATTGTATAAATCTAATTCAAATGATTCTAAAATTCCACATCGGTGTAATTCGAACATGCGTTTCTTGCTTGCATGGCCAAGATGACAATGTCACATGTAAGAGTTTAATTGATTATCCTTTCGAGCACGTTTGTTGCTCGCTTTGATATTGAAAATGTCACTGGATACGTCCAATGTATAAATATCATTGCTTAATGTTCCAGTCCCATAAAGCATGCTATTCAAAGTTATGTAACAACAATTGTTACTAAAAGTCAAATGGTACCCATTTCTATTTAAATAAGAAATAAAAATAATGTTCTTTATCAACAAAGGAACATAAAAGCAATTGTCCAGTTCTAAGACAAGTTCTGTAGGGAGTTTCAACAAATACGTTTCAATGGCGAGTGCAACAACCTTTGCACCATTCCCAACACGTAAATTTGACTCTCCCTTAACGAGTCCTCTTCTATTCCTTAGCCCATGTATGTCATACATATATGTGAGCCACACCCAGTATCCAATACCCAAGTGTTTGAGGAAATAGAATGACAATAAATAACGAAGATATCTAAAGAAGATGGGCCATCTGATGCCTTATTCTTCTCCACGGACTCAAGATAAATCTTGCAGTTTCTTCGCCAGTGGCCCTCCTTGCCACAATGATGGTAAGTGCCCTTTGTGCTAGTTCTACCTTTTTAGCCTTTTTCTTCTTCCCCTTCTACTGTTCCTTTGACTTCCTCTTAGAACCTTTCTTCGAGGAATCAACTAACAACATCGCCCCCTGCTTATGCTCCATAGAAGGCTCCACAGTCTTCAGCATGTTGAGCAGTACCACAGATGAACCTTCTTGCATCTTAGAGGTGAAGAGGAGCTTAGAGACTTTGAACCTTTCAGATCTCACTTGCTCATCAAACAACTCATAAAGATAAAAGACTATGGTATGAGCATCCATATGATCATGTTGCTTCTGTAGCTCGGGTACCATCGCGGCTAGCATGATATAACTCACTAGTTCAGAATCACTCACATGTTTCTGATAGGCTAACAATTGGTCAAGAGTTGCGTCATCACGAGGACGGGCAGGAAGAGGCTCTTCGAGGACATACACAAGCTTTTCCACCTTGAGAACAATTCTCAAGTTTCTAAGACAGTCCAAGAAGTTCGACCCAGTCAATTTATTCGAATTCAAAATATAGTGCAAATTATAAGACATCATGATCAAGCGATTAACCTAGAAATATAAATCAAGCATATATGAGAAAATGATTTTAAAATACATCAACATACATTTACAAAATCCCATTCATTTTTCGAATTTTAAAAACTCTCAAAATTAATTCGGGAGATCATAGATCTATCTCCGAATGGGATGATATCCAACATAGATATCAACAACCTTGGAGAGATTCCAACAAGAAATTCATAACTACAATGGTAGGTATCAAGTATACCAATTGCATATCACATATATGCAACTATCACAATGTGCTATCAACTAATTGAATGTTCACACATACATCGGGTTGTTAACTCATTAACAAGTATGCATCATATGCATAGCACCCAACTTCACCTCCCTTCACATCGACCTTGGAGAGAGTCCAACAAGTCGATGCTCTAGGTTAAAGTCAACCCATTAATCGAGAAATAGTTTTAATATGGTTAGAGTGCATTTAACCAATTAGCTTGGCTTGGAGAGAGTCCAACAACCAAAGCTAACAATTGACCTCTGACACTTACCATATTAGTATTAAACTATTCCATAGTTTTAAAATGTTCAGGTTCTAGTCGGGCTTGGAGAGAGTCCAACAACCCAAAGAAGAAATAGAACTCTGGTTCTAACTATATTAATGGAAGGTGTAGGCTTTAATATTGTACAAGGATTTTAATGTCTCATCCTCTTTGCATGCAAATAACTATTATCTACATGACATACATCTATATGTAGGGGTGTAAACGAACCAAGCGTTCGTGAACAAGCTTGGTGTTCGGCTTGATAAGAGCTCGTTTATGTTTATTCAATAACATCGAAGTCAATTAAATAAACAAGCTTGAACAGCTTGGTAAATTAAATAAACAAGCTTGAATACATATGTGTTCAGCTTGTTAATGTTCATGAACAGTGTTCGTGAACCGTATTCGTGAACAGTGTTCGTGAACCGTGTTCGTGAACAGTGTTCGTGAACCATGTTCGTGAACCGTATTCACGAACAGTATTCGTGAACCGTGTTCGTGAACCATATTCGCGAACAGTATTCGTGAACCGTGTTCATGAACTATGTTTCTGAACAGTGTTCATGAACAAAATTTGTGAACAATATAACATTTTCATAAATATAACTTGTAAATTATATTTATGAACAAAACTTGTGAACTACATAACATATTCATATTCATGATCAAACTTATTTATGAACTTAACGTGCTTGGTTATATTTATTTCGTTTGAATTTTGAATTTGCTAGAATATTAATATGTTATGATAATATATATTTGTCAACTTTAATAAAGAACAATAAAAGTTATATATAAATTACAAGTTTATAATCTTATGGAGATATTAAAATCTAAATAATTAATTAAATTATCTAACAAATAAATTTTATACATATAGACTAATTTATCAAAAATATAATTTTATGATTCTAATGATTTTTTTATTAAATATTATCTTTTTAAGTTACAATTTACAGGGTATAAAATATGTTATAATTTATAAATAATTATATTGGAGAGAGTTAATCCTTTTATAAAAAAATTCAATTGGATTTTAAAAAATATTACTTAATATGATCGTAGTTTATAATGATAAAAAAATTATTCGTTGAAGGAGTAATTTGCATGTTAATTAATAAATTAGATTGTATTTTAAAAATAAAAATAAATTAACACTAATTGATTTATAAAAATAAGTTACCAATATATTTAAATAAAAATATCTTTTTTAACTCAAAATTTGATATTCAAGACAATTGATTAATTTTTTTATTTTGAATACATAAGAAATTTATAAATCAGTTTATATTAAAAAAAAAATTGACACAATAATTTCATACTAATTTATTAAATGATTTTTGGTCAAATTATTATTATTAAACAAAAGGATAAATATTCTATTTAGAATGTTTAACAATTTATAATAGTCTTGAAAGTGTAATTAATTAAAAATTATTTTAAAATTTAATTTAGGATCAAAATAAGTTTTATCTTATAAATAGATTCATTAATTCTTTTTAATGTATATATGTATTAATAATAGTCAATTTCAATTAATTTATTCTAATTTGTGAATATTAAATGATAGAAAAATATTTTATTTATAATATTAAATATATTCCAAATTCTTAATAAAAAATTTTAAATGTTATTTTTTTATTTTTTAAATTTGTTATCAATTTTTTTGTCAATTTTTATTTTTTAAAATCCTTCTTAATTTCTCTCTATCTTATCATTAAATTTACCTTTTTCTTAATCAATTTCTAAATGGGTAACGTGCCAACTCTTTTCTTTATTTTTATTTTTAAAATCCTTCCTAAATCCTAATTACTCCCTATCTTATCCATCAAATCTACCTTTTTCTTTATCAATTTCCAAAGGCGAAGCGTGCTTCCATAATTCAATTTCATGCTCCACAACTCCACCAGTCTCTTCATCTTCCAACGAAAATGCTTTTTGCTCTCCCACAACTTCACTGCACGCTGCTTTTCTCCATCATCTGGAGTCTTGGTTCACCAAATCATCATCACCAATCAAGATTTTGAACCCTCAAACTCTCGGATCTTGATTATCAATAGATTTTTCTATAAAAGGTTAGTAATTTTTATTTTTTTTCTCCTTTTTGTCAGTGGTTACTCCATTGATTTATTTAATTAAATATGATATATTTTACGAGCTCTGTATGATATGTCATCATTTTACTTTGTTGTATTATTATTCTTATTTTATAAATATCAAATTATATTTTAGTATAATTAGGGATTTTTTTACATCATTTGTTTGATTTTACTTAATATTTTTATTATTTCCAGTCATCAATGGAGGACACAAATGTTTCTATTGTCGATCCAAATATTGATATAAAAGTCGAAGAAAATGAGAACAGTCCATTTGATAAAAGGAAAAGAAAAAAGACTTCAAAGGTTTGGGAAGATTTCAGTGAAATTACTCTTGTTTGTGGCACAAGAAAAGCCAAATGCAATCATTGTTTCCAATTATTTGCAATGAATAAAGATGGTGCCACAACACAATTGTTTAGACATCTAAAAAATTGTATAAAACGTCAAATTTTATTAAATAAGGGTCAAAAACAACTTCATCTTGCTCCAACTTCTATAAGTATTGGTGAATTATCAACCTTTAGATATGATCAAGAGAGAATTAGAGAAGTTATGTCTCACATGATTATGGTGCATGAATTACCATTTAAGTTTGTTGAGTATGATTTGTTCAATATCTTAATGAGAACTGCTACTCCAAACTATCAATGTATTTCACGTGCAACAGCTAAAAGTGATTGCATAACTAGTTATGAGATGGAGAAAAAAAGGATTAAGACCTTATTGAAAGATACAAATAGAGTTAGTATCACAACGGATTTATGGAGATCAGGACAGAAAGTCAAATATATGGTTTTGACATGGCATTTCTGTCACGCCCCGAGAGCATGCCGAGCCAAAAATCAAACGGACAACATCTCCCCTGTACGTGGCAACATTTCGGGTTAATACAAGGCCCGTAGGCCCACAATAACAACAATATATAACAATATACCAAACCACAACAATATATATATAAATCAAAACAACTACACACAGTGGAAACGATACAACAACAACAATACATCCTACACATGCATACCGGTATGACTAACACCATAACATAAAGAAAAATCTCGACAAAACTCGCACCAACATGTGCGTACATCACATAATATATAACATCACGAAAACTCCGAATGCAAAACAAGACATACGGAAAATCCGAAAATAGACACGGAAGCCTCGGAGGTGAGATGAGACGATGTCAGCTGGCGGTGCTCCAATGCCATCACGAAGTCTTCTACCTGTTACCTGGGCGACAGAAAACCCAGGGTCCACGGGGGGTGGTGAGTAAAACTCAGCAGGTAATAGAAAATATGTATATATATAATATCACATGTATTTCGACAACATAATCTAGATGTACAACAGGTATATCAGCATAGTATCTAAATACAAGCATATACCGTCTAACTGAAATGAATAACATAAAATGCAGACATACCTGAAGTCTGCTACGCTACTCTGATCCAACCTGAACATATATCCAACATATATATAACAGGGAGAGTAATACCAACACAATATCTACTCATGCTACAGGCCAAGGTATCTATGGTCTATCCAACACATACCAATATCCGACACAATTGTATAACATATGCAAGGAAACATGCATGAATATGATGTACAATCAAATGCAGCAAGCATAGTACAAACAAATACAACATCACAATAACCATATATATATATAGACTGTATCTATATATATATATTAATCTCAACCATCCATATATATACGGCAAAGCGCCATCAGATACGGCAATGCAGCATGCATGGTCATGTCGGCTCACCCTAAAGCTACCACGACCCCAGTGTGGCCTCGGTGGCTCGAGCATGACAACTGTCCCAACTCAACACCAACCACTACTCTCGAGTGGCCGAGTGGGCAGTATGATCGAGTAGCATATAAGCGTAAAGAGCAAGCTACACGATGGGGGGTCCCTGCTGTTGGTCACTCCGACAGTCACTACCCATGAGTGGTCGAGTACCACACACGCAGGACTACGGCACGCAAATCCAACTACCACCGTCTATAGTGGTAGAGTGCGGCACCACAATGCTCTGCCCTCACACCGGTTACTCCTCCTATGAGTAACCGTGGAGGCAGGATGACTGGCGACACTCTCAACCACAAGGGAGACCTCATCGCCAGCGTGCATGCAAATGACATGAATGCAATGTCTCACATACAGACATCCACCATAGACTCTCTATTCTACAGAGAATCATACTCACCAGATCAACGCACTCTCTATCCAGCATAGAGTCGTACTCAACTGATCATAACACTCTCTATCCTATAGAGAGTCATACCAATCTAATCGACGCACTCTCTATCCTGTAGAGAGTCCTACTCAACTGATAGACACACTCTCTATCATGTAGAGAGTCGTACTCATCTGATTATAATAAGCTAGGACCATCGGTCCGTAGCGATACCCTAAGTATCATTCCTCTGACCATTTACACAATACATGTTCGGTGGTAACATACAACCTAAGGGTACTAGAACTAACCCTAGGTTAAAGACATTATCTACCTACGGATGACCTTTTTGCCCAATGTACAATCAGGTTGTCATCCGGACTATACTATTTGCACTTAACTTAAACAAGTTCTAAGTTACTTGCATCACATATATGTATAACTCCTAATCATGATAAAATAAACATGATATCAACAATGGAGTTAATAGCCAACGGTAAAAGATCAAGCATACGATAAAAAGAACAGGGTCAAGGTAATATGAACACCTAACATGCTCATATCAATAACTAAATCTGAATGCAATACATCTACCCAGACCAAGTAGGAAATTACCCACCTGTTAATGTAGAACACCAATATTGATTGTACTCGCATCCTCGAACCTGCCTCGAATCAGAGTCCTGAATTCAGGTCCTGCAATTTAACATACAAACATAACTAAGCACTAACATAAACGATCAGTAGGAAAAGGAATCTAATCATCGATTCAACTACAACATCAGTTATAATTATCACACCACGACTGTCTTGATCCACCTTTGAAGTAGCAATCTATAACAATTAGATAGATAAGTTGAATCCTTACTCATTTTATCTTCATCAACAAAATCCATCACAAACCCACACTGAAATCTCCCCTTGCATCCACAGTTCATGAAACACAACAAGACTTAAGAGATTACCTAAGCTAGGAGACTTATTAAATGCAAACTGCCATAATTTTGTGCTCACGGCGATGAAGAGATATGATCTTCAATTTCATTGAAGCCAGACAAATTTCCAGCTTCTATAGAGCCTCCTCCCCTATAGCAACAACCTGTTAACTAATTTATCTAAGTTACACAGCTAACAACAAAACTCCCAATCAGCATTTACCTCTCACAGCCTACCCACATCCGGATTTCTCCACATCTGGACGCTTCAATCACTGGAATCAAATGGGAATTCCTGCCAATGCAAGTAAGAAGAAGGTAACCATTGTTTTTTTTTCACAATCGGATAAAGGAAACCCGAACTCCCATCACAGCCAAGAATTCCCAATAACCCATCACAGCCAAGACTCCCCGACAGATAAACAACATCAAACAACAACAATTGAAGGGAAAGGTAGATCACGCTCACCATCCCTAGAAAACTCCTCGGCAGCAACCTTCTTCTATCTCCAGTTCGCCGACACCATCTGCTGCCCAAAATAATGGATCGTGCTCAGCGAGGGATCAACCACAACTAGGACTCAGATCTTGTTCAAGATCAGAAGAGAATCGCTTGCTTACCTAATTTCTAGCGGCGATCGGCCAGTTGCTCCGACGATGTGAGCGATCGGCGACTAAGGCAGAGGGCTCGCGGTGGTGATCAACGGCGACAGCTAAGGTTGGTGGTGTCACGCTGGCAGTGGGCGGCGATCGATTGATTTTGGTGCACGCGACGAGCAAGGCGGCTTGCACACGTACTGCTCTTCCCGGGCCGTGAGCGATCGGAGATGTGTGCACGGCGAGGAGGGCGGCTCGTGCTCGCGGTACAGAGTCGACCAGAGGGATTGCATCGTCTGGAGGGATGAAATGGAAACGAGAAGAGCTAGGGATCGGTGGTCGAAACCTCGCGGAAGAAGAAGAAGACGCGAGGGCAGAGAAGAGAGAAACGGGGAGAAGTCGCGAATGAGAGGAAAAGTCGCGATTGGAAAAATAAGGAAAGAAGCCGATCGGGCAGAGAAAATAACGGAAATTGGGATCGGGTTTGGGTTCGAGTTGAGCTAGCTCAAGTCTAACTCAATCATCTATTTAAACCCTAATCTTCTTCCTAATCAATCATATGAACTCCAATTAATCTCAGAAAAATTTCTAAAAACTCCTGAAAATTCCACATGATAATTTATCAATTACCAAAAAAATATTTTATTTTATATTTTTTTTCCGGTATTTTACATTCTCCCCCACTTATAAAAATTTGGTCCCCAAATTTCGAACTAACATGCAAAATTACTTCATGCAAGTTTCCGAAAGGATTACATACCTTCCTTAAGTGAACAGATGAGACTATCGAGCTCGGATAGTGTCTTCCAGCTCTCATACAGCCTCCTCATCGGTATGATGTTGTCATCCAACCTTTACGAGTCGGATGATTTTCGTCTCACTATTGTTGCTCCTTGCGACCAAAAATTCGCACCGAAATATCCTCATAGGTCGCCTTAGACTGAGGTAGAATTGGAACCTCTTTCAGAACATAATCAACATACGACACGTATTTCCTCCGTATAACAACAAGAAATACGTTGTGAGCACCCGCAAGTGTTGGAGGTAAAGCCAACCGATAAGCTACACCTCCATAATCCACGACACAAGATCTAAATAGATCCTCCAACGTTTGAATGTCATGCTCAGACAGTCCATTAGTCCGTGGATGAAATGTTGTACTGTGCCGAAGCTCTGTGCCCATAGTCTGGTGCAGACTGTATCAAAATCGCGAGGTAAATCGTGAATCTCTATCCGATTTGGTACTTAAAAGTATCCCACGCAATCTGATAATCTTTCGGTAATACAACTCTACCGAATGATCCAACAAGTACAACCCACGAATATGAAGGAAATGAGCTGATTTGGTCAGTCGATCCACAATCACCCAAATCGCATCACGTCCTTTACGGGTTCTAGGCAATCCCGTAACGCAGTCAATCGTGATATGCTCCCACTTCCATTCCGGAATCGGAATTTTCTAGAGCAATCCAGCGGGTTTCTGATGTTCAGCTTTCACCTGCTGGCATACTAAACATCGAGCAGCAACATCTGCTATAACCTTCTTCATACCGTTCCACCAGTATAAACGTCTCCAATCTAGGCACATCTGAGTACCACCAAGGTATATAACCCATCTCGAATGATGTGCTTTCTGTAGCAACTCTTCCTTAAACACTGCAACTTCGGAACCCACTATCCTTATTAGAGACAGGGAATTATTTTCTCAAAAGAGAAATCCATCAACCATCCAAGATACACTCCACACACGCTGTAAGTGCATGGAAGACTATAGCGATGACCCTCACTCGTTGCAATTGTTGCAACTGTTCACATTCCAACAACTCTATAGTAGCTACCGAGTAGCTAGTTAAATTCAATGAGCACTTCTGCTCCATACGTCCACAAATCCCAGTAATAACTACTAAAGCCGCGTCATGTATATGACAGCCTATCTCGTAGTTTCTTAACCGTCGTAAGCATAAAATATGCCTCACGCAACTGTATCCGATTCGCTTCGATCCCTGAAATGATGCATCCGCGTACAACCTCCTTTTTATCCACTCCGGAAGGATTAACTAATACTCGTGTAAAAGTTAACCGATGTCTATGTCTTGTAACTGGTTTCACCAGCTTCCGACTAAATGATTTCCAACATCACCTTTGTCAAACAAGTCCGTGGTATAGTAATGTCAAGCATTCTATCCACATCTATGGAGTTAACCAAAACATACAAGGAAAACCACCATCTACGGTGGTCGAGTGCGCAACTCCATCTACCACAATCAACAGTGGCCAAGTTACGCAACTCCAACAACTATACACTGATCCAATCGTGTCCAGGATACACGATCCTCAAATCCAGTGACGACTAAATCGTTAATTAGTCTAACAACTTAATCACAACTCATAACAATTCATACCAAGTATGAAATTGTCGTCTTTACACACCTGCATTCTCTTTACTCTACACTGATGATATATTTTAATCATCACGACACTGACAATTGTATGACACCATGTCATTACAATTTCAACGCTCCAGTCGCAAATCAACCTTAGAGTATACACAGGTATCTTTTGTTGATCTAAACAGATCATCTATCCCCAACGGAGGATATTCATCACGACAACTACTGTATTCCATCATCGATAATTGATGCATACTTTTAAAGGTTCATCTCTCTTTCAACAAAGAGTTCGAGATCTTCTCAAGGAGGAATACTGGGATAGATAAATATTCCGTCCAACTTCTCCTATACTCACAACTTACGTTCTTCCTATTTCCATAGTGTTTAACAACACTGATTCCAACAACACTATCACTCGATATGTGATCTTCGATATCGGACTATTTTCGCAATCATTTCGATCGCCTACTCCACTTGCCTAAGCAACGACAAGGCTAGGAGTTCATCCGAAACTACATCCGAATGCTCTCGGATTATACGCACATCTGAGAGACATAATCATACTATAATCTCAACAACTCGACCATCCGTAAGGATATGTCTACAGTAAAGATATGTCTATCCGAGTCTAAGGGCTTCCCTTGACTTCTTAATTGTTGATCCTCATCTCACCTGACGGTAGAGATACCATCGACCCACAAGTCGATGTAAAGGACCCTTCTAATCCAACTGAGAATGTTTTAGACAAAGATACTCGTAACTACAAGTATCTCTCAATATTAACATTGAGGGTAAACTAAAGTAATACCCTGAACGATGAAATATCTGTTGATCCGATCCAAAAGGCTCCACACAGGTCTCGGCCTTTCTTCGAAGAGAATAAGATCAGATCCAACTGTCCGCGACAAAACGGTCGCATTTCTGCGATGAATGATCTAAGGATTTTTTTTTCCCAGATCATCAGATCCTATCACTTAAATCTATGAGCTACTACTATAGAATACTGAATAAATACGACCATCGTCGTATACTCTCTCCTCTGTACTAATCAAATCACATCTGGAGGTAACTATTGTTGTCTGCTGAATCTTCTAAGATGTCTTCTACTGATGCTGCTTCTGTGCTGATCTCTGCTGAAGGGGAGTATTACGGAACTTCAACCACGCCTGAGGTAGCAGGTCGCTGCTGACGAAATAACCCAATCTTCGGTGTCGATCTCTGCTGTCGAGACGGTGTATCATCTTCCCGGAATATCCCGGATAGTCTTCAACTGAGTCTTCAAAGTACACCTCCTCCACTGTACTGGTTGCTCACCATAGCAACAGCTGAACTACTCCAACGGATAATCTGGCTTCGCGTGTCTTCGTGATCTGCACTGCACGCCCACAATCCCTTCGGAGTCTTTGTTCTGATTTTGCTGATATCCACAAGAACCTTCTGATGATCTGCGATTGGTCTTCTATAATCGAAAAGTAGCTCAAGGCCTGTGACCCTGATATTGCTCCTTTTATCCAACATTCGGAGACTTCTAACTCTGTTAAGTTGACCTGCAATATTTGCTTATCGGTCTCCAACTCTTAACCCTTGTACGGAGTCATTTCTAAACTTCTATCTCAATCCAACGTCTTCTGGCAGGATCTGGTAGAAGATCCCGGCATCCTAATCCAACTATAAGTCAATAACTCTGGATGGCTTAAATCATTCATTCATCTTCTTGAGCTATTAGGTGGTAGTAACCTCTGCAAGTCTGACGACTCTGCACAGTACACTATTACTAACCGATCACCCTTTCTTGAAGCTCAAGAATTCCTTACAATTTGTCACTAAAAGTGACATGGGGAAATACACTCTTTCAACATCACTAATCCATGATCAAGTGATATATTATTTTCCGAAGATTATTTTCTACATTTTCTACCAAATACCGGTTTGATCCCGATAATGGTATACAAACAACTCTACTTTCTCGATATAACATGAGTTAGGTACTTAAAAGTACTCTCAAAGTTATACAACTCAGTACGAACAACTCAGGGATAAAATCCCTATGAAACTCCATAACCTAGCCTTCCGCTATCTGCATCAACAATAGTCTACAAGTCTGTTCATTACCCACAGGTAATGATCCGACTAGCACAGTTAGTGGAAATCTCTAAGACTATAGTCTCTGATTTCCATAATAAATGTGATGACTTGGCCCCTATTTTCCGACTCGGTATCAGTCGGCTCTCAAAGGTAAATTACCTTCTCGACACAGGTTCAAGACTCACAGACTCAACAGGTCATTCCCATGGTCAACTCATACCACGGTTACGAATAATAACCAACACACTACAGGTTATTCCCTGGTATAAGCATCTAAATGCATAGCCAACAAAACTAGGAGTATAAACACTAAGGTAACTCCAGTTGGTCGCCTCGGTGGACGACCCCTACTACAAGTCTGCACAGGTGTCATACCTCTATTGTATACACCTACTAATCAAATTTAGATAAATATCTATTAAACCATAAGTTTTCAGGAATTCTTACCTCGTGCTGCTTGGAGCTCAAGCCGCTGTCCATCTCATCTCAGAAAACCAAAACCGAATAAATCGACTCCCGAGAATCCAAGACTCGACACAAAAACAATATTGCATGGCATCGCAGAACCTTGGGCTCTGATACCACTAAAGTTGTCACGCCCCGAGAGCATGCTGAGCCGAAAATCAAACGGACAGCATCTCCCCTGTACGTGGCAACATTTCGGGTTAATACAAGGCCCGTAGGCCCACAATAACAACAATATATAACAATATACCAAACCACAACAATATATATATAAATCAAAACAACTACACACAGCGGAAACGATACAACAACAACAATACATCCTACACATGCATACCGGTATGACTAACACCATAACATAAAGAAAAATCTCGACAAAACCCGCACCAACATGTGCGTACATCACATAATACATAACATCACGAAAACTCCGAATGCAAAACAAGACATACGGAAAATCCGAAAATAGACACGGAAGCCTCGGAGGTGAGATGAGACGATGTCAGCTGGCGGTGCTCCAATGTCATCACGAAGTCTTCTACCTGTTACCTGGGCGACAGAAAACCCAGGGTCCGCGGGGGGTGGTGAGTAAAACTCAGCAGGTAATAGAAAACATGTATATATGTAATATCACATGTATTTCGACAACATAATCTAGATGTACAACAGGTATATCAGCATAGTATCTAAATACAAGCATATACCATCTAACTGAAATGAATAACATAAAATGCAGACATACCTGAAGTCTGCTACGCTACTCTGATCCAACCTGAACATATATCCAACATATATATAACAGGGAGAGTAATACCAACACAATATCTACTCATGCTATAGGCCAAGGTATCTATGGTCTATCCAACACATACCAATATACAATAATCAGATAACATATGCAAGGAAACATGCATGAATATGATGTACAATCAAATGCAGCAAGCATAGTACAAACAAATGCAACATCACAATAATCATATATATATATATATCGTATATATATATATATATATCTCATATATATATATATATATATATATATATATATATATATATATATATATATATATATATATATATATATATATATATATATATATATATATATATATATATATATATATATATATATATATAAAAGTATATATGTATATATATATGGTAATATGCGGGCAATCACGGCAAAGATGCATGGTCATGTCGGCTCACCCTAAAGCTACCACGACCCCAGTGTAGCCTCGGTGGCTCGAGCATGACAACTGTCCCAACTCAACACCAACCACTACTCTCGAGTGGCCGAGTGGGCAGTATGATCGAGTAGCATATAAGCGTAAAGAGTAAGCTACACGATGGGGGGTCCCTGCTATTGGTCACTCCGACAGTCACTACCCATGAGTGGTCGAGTACCACACACGCAGGACTACGGCACGCAAATCCAACTACCACCGTCTATAGTGGTAGAGTGCGGCACCACAATGCTCTGCCCTCACACCGGTTACTCCTCCTATGAGTAACCGTGGAGGCAGGATGACTGGCGACACTCTCAACCACAAGGGAGACCTCGTCGTCAGCGTGTATGCAAATGACATGAATGCAATGTCTCACATACAGACATCCACCATAGACTCTCTATTCTACAGAGAATCATACTCACCAGATCAACGCACTCTCTATCCAGCAGAGAGTCGTACTCAACTGATCATAACACTCTCTATCCTGTAGAGAGTCATACCAATCTAATCGATGCACTCTCTATCCTGTAGAGAGTCCTACTCAACTGATAGACACACTCTCTATCATGTAGAGAGTCGTACTCATCTGATTATAATAAGCTAGGACCATCGGTCCGTAGCGATACTCTAAGTATCATTCCTCTGACCATTTACACAATACATGTTCGGTGGTAACATACAACCTAAGGGTACTAGAACTAACCCTAGGTTAAAGACATTATCTACCTATGGATGACCTTTTTGCCCAATGTACAATCAGGTTATCATCCGGACTATACTATTTGCACTTAACTTAAACAAGTTCTAAGTTACTTGCATCACATATATGTATAACTCCTAATCATGATAAAATAAACATGATATCAACAATGGAGTTAATAGCCAACGGTAAAAGATCAAGCATACGATAAAAAGAACAGGGTCAAGGTAATATGAACACCTAACATGCTCATATCAATAACTAAATCTGAATGCAATACATCTACCCGGACCAGGTAGGAAATTACCCACCTGTTAATGTAGAACACCAATATTGATTGTACTCGCATCCTCGAACCTGCCTCGAATCAGAGTCCTGAATTCAGGTCCTGCAATTTAACATACAAACATAACTAAGCACTAACATAAACGATCAGTAGGAAAAGGAATCTAATCATCGATTCAACTACAACATCAGTTATAATTATCACACCACGACTGTCTTGATCCACCTTTGAAGTAGCAATCTATAACAATTAGATAGATAAGTTGAATCCTTACTCATTTTATCTTCATCAACAAAATCCATCACAAACCCACACTGAAAGCTCCCCTTGCATCCACAGTTCATGAAACACAACAAGACTTAAGAGATTACCTAAGCTAGGAGACTTATTAAATGCAAACTGCCATAATTTTGTGCTCACGGCGATGAAGAGATATGATCTTCAATTTCATTGAAGCCAGATAAATTTCCAGCTTCTATAGAGCCTCCTCCCCTATAGCAACAACCTGTTAACTAATTTATCTAAGTTACACAGCTAACAACAAAACTCCCAATCAGCATTTACCTCTCACAGCCTACCCACATCCGGATTTCTCCACATCTGGACGCTTCAATCACTGGAACCAAATGGGAATTCCTGCCAATGCAAGTAAGAAGAAGGTAACCACTATTTTTTTTTTCACAATCGGATAAAGGAAACCCGAACTCCCATCACAGCCAAGAATTCCCAATAACCCATCACAGCCAAGACTCCCCGACAGATAAACAACATCAAACAACAACAATTGAAGGGAAAGGTAGATCACGCTCACCATCCCTAGAAAACTCCTCGGCAACAACCTTCTTCTATCTCCAGTTCTCCGACACCATCTGCTGCCCAAAATAATGGATCGTGCTCAGCGAGGGATCAACCACAACTAGGACTCAGATCTTGTTCAAGATCAGAAGAGAATCGCTTGCTTACCTAATTTCTAGCGGCGATCGGCCAGTTGCTCCGACGATGCGAGCGATCGGCGACTAAGGCAGAGGGCTCGCGGTGGTGATCAACAGCGATAGCTAAGGTTGGTGGTCACCGGCCGTGTGCACAGGGGCGGCGACCGTTGATTTTGGTGCACACGACGAGCAAGGCCGCACAGATCGCTCTTCCCGGGCCGCGAGCGTCGGAGATGTGCACGCGAGGAGGGCGGCTCGTGCTCATCATCAGTCGACCGTGAGGGATTGCGTCGTCTGGAGGGATGAAATGGAAATGAGAAGAGCTAGGGATCGGTGGTCGCAACCTCGCGGAAGAAGAAGAAGATGCGATGGCAGAGAAGAGAGAAACGGAGAGAAGTCGCGAATGAGAGGAAAAGTCGCGATTGGAAAAATAAGGAAAGAAGCCGATCGGGCAGAGAAAATAATGGAAATTGGGATCGGGTTTGGGTTCGAGTTGAGCTAGCTCAAGTCTAACTCAATCATCTATTTAAACCCTAATCTTCTTCCTAATCAATCATATGAACTCCAATTAATCTCAGAAAAATTTCTAAAAACTCCTGAAAATTCCACATGATAATTTATCAATTACCAAGAAATATTTTATTTTATATTTTTTTTTTCTGGTATTTTACAATTTCATAGATTCTGATTGGAAATTACAGAAGAGAATCTTAAATTTTTGTGATGTTCCACCTCCTCATACTGGAGTTGTCTTGCATGATGCTTTATATAAATGTTTGCAAGAATGGGGTATAGAAAGTAAAGTGTGGACAATCACTGTTGACAATGCCTCTAATAATGATTCTGCTGTAAGAATTTTAAGAGAAAATCTATTGTTCCAAAAGAAGCTTTCTTTAAATGGACAATTATTTCATGTTAGATGTTGTGCTCATATTTTAAATATTTTAGTTCAAGATGGATTATCTGAAATTCAGAGTATAATTGAAAATGTTCGAGAAAGTGTAAAGTACATTTTATCTTCTGAGGCACGCCTTCATATCTTTTCTGACATAACCAAACAATTGAGGTTGCCATCTAAAAAATTGATTCTGGATGGTTGCACTCGGTGGAATTCTACTTATGCCATGCTTGCCTCGGCTTTGGAGTTCAAAGATGTATTTCCTCATTATCAACAAAGAGATCTTGATTATCAATATTTACTAAGTGAAGAGGATTGGATTCGTGTTCAAGAAGTTTGTTCATTTTTGGAGCTTTTTAATGAACTCATGAAAATCATCTCAGGTACTAGTTTCAATTAGTTAAATATTTTTTTACATTATCTTTTGTTACTTCATTTATAATATTTAAATCATACCAATAAATATTTTGATAGTGTGAGTGTACTTATTTAATTATTTGCTCTTTTATTATTAATTTTAGTTTATTTAGTTAGTATTATTTTTGTTTTCTAATATTAACACTTAATTGATATTCTCCTTCTTTTTAACACTAAATGTACAAGGGGAAAAATGCTAAATAGATAAAATAGGTCAGATTTATCTTTTCTTATATTTGGAAGTACAATTTGATGTTATAAAATTATTTTACTTATTTATTTGATACTAAACCTTTTCAATTTCATATGTATTACAGGCAGTGAATATCCTACTTCAAATTTATTTCTTCCTGAACTTTGGCAAGTGAAAGAGGTATCAGATCAACAAATTTTAATTGGGAATTCATTCGTGAAAGCAATGACTATAAAAATGAAGACTAAATTTGATAAGTATTGGGGTCAATGCAATTTAGTAATCTCTATAGCTGTTGTTTTAGATCCTAGGAATAAAATGAAGCTTATTGAGTTTTGTTTTCCTATAATTTACCCCGAGGATGAAGTTAGTGCCCATCAAATTGTTTTAGTGAAGAATAGTTTGTACGAGTTATACAATGAATATGTCATTGCACATACAGAAGAAAAATTCATCAATAATCTCAATGGTAATTCAAATGGTGATGGGTCTAACACCATTTCAAATGCAAATAATGAGAAAGGAAAAACTATTGCGACGGGGCGAGCTAAGTTTGATAATTTTATTAGAAATATTGATAATGTTCAACATATCAAATCTGAGTTAGACATCTATTTGGATGATGGTGTTTACATTTGTCAAAATGATGAAACTCACTTTGATGCATTAGAATGGTGGAAAGCAAACAATCTCAAATTTCGAATTTTATCAAAGATGGCTTGTGACATATTATCTATTCCCATTACGACTGTGGCTTCAGAATCAGCTTTTAGTGTCGGTGGTAGAGTGATTGATAATTATCGTGCTTCATTAGGAGTTGAAACAATTCAAGTTCTACTTTGTGGTGAGGATTGGTTTCGTCATCTTTATAATATCAAAAGGAAAAAAAGGTAATTCATTATTTGGTTTTATTATTTTTGTTTATAATTTAGTATAAACTTATGGTATTTTTATTTTGAATAGGATCACAAGGAAGATGTGAAAGAGTACAATTTATCTTAGCCATTTTTATTTGCTAATCTGCCATAGGTA
Organism: Wurfbainia villosa; assembly: GCA_025175895.1. Taxonomy (NCBI): domain Eukaryota; kingdom Viridiplantae; phylum Streptophyta; class Magnoliopsida; order Zingiberales; family Zingiberaceae; genus Wurfbainia; species Wurfbainia villosa. The sequence goes on along the minus strand of CM045992.1, from coordinate 25,053,952 downwards.
ATAGGTCTTTAGATGATATATTTTTTATTAAATTATTAATTCTTTAATGTTTTTTTTTTGTTGACTTCTTGTAAATGATCTTTTTCTATCAAACTAAATCCTATTTAACTCCTTTTTTTACTGTGCATATAGTAAAATTTCTTTTTAAAAAATCTTTCTTTTTATTGATTAAATTGTTCTTCTGCTAGGGTCTAAAATGTCATTTATAAACATTTAATATTTTTGAAGTAGGTAGATATATCAAAAAAGTTGTAGAAAAAGGTTCATAAAAGAGATGAAATAAATAAAAAAATTTGATTAAGCTTCATAATTTACAAGGATAGTGTAGCTAGTGGTTGTTTAGTCTTTCTATATTTTTTTTTATTTGCAAGATTTTAGCTTATACAACCATATTGCATGTCCTAAGATATTTGTAATTTATTGTAATCCTAATTGTTGATTTTTGATTTTTTAGGATGAGAATGGCTAAGATGAGACCTTGAGATGAGGAAGTTACATTTTGAAGACCCATAGATATCTATAAGTTTAATAAACATTGCAATTTAGTAATATTTTTGTGATGAAGAATGACTTCTTATTATTAAGTTATGAATTATAAGTTGAATACTCTATATAATTGTTGTTGTTTTGGCATAAAGTTATATTCTAAAGTTGGATACTCTATATAATTATTATTGTTTTAGCTTAAAGTTATATCTATGTGTGATTCATCTATTTGAATTAAGATACTACTTAATGTGATTTTTTTAAGATTTTATGATATTTTTTTATTCATGAAATGATTATTATGATGTATTAAAATATATTTATATTATAGATTCCGAGTGAACAAGCTTGTGACAAGCCTTATTAAACTTATAAATAAACAAATAAGCTTTTATCACACCTATAAATATTTTTTAAATAAACAAACAAACTTTCAAAATAAACAAACAAGCTCACTAACCAATCAAACAAAATATTAAAACTTTAAACAAACAAACAAACGAGCTTGATAATATTTAAACAAGCCAAGCTTAAACAAGTATTAATCAAGCTTGAATCGAGCTTGATTAGAAGCTTGATACTCATTAAACAAGCCAAGCTCAATTCAAGCTCAAGCCAAGCTCAAGCTCAAAAAAAAAAATACCAAGCCAAACTTGAACAGGTTTTTCAGTAGCTTGGTTAATTTTAGGCTTGGCTTGGCTCGGCTTGGTTATCTTATCAAACAAGTCTGAACACTACAAAGCTTGACTTGGCTTGGCTCGTTTACAGCCCTATCTATATGTCACGATACGCATGATATAATGATATGCATTTAATGCAATTACATGACATATAATTATGGCATGTACAAAAATTTCCTTATATGTCATAACTATTTATGGAAATAAAATATGTTTGAGATTTAATAGTCCAAATCAAATCATGATTAAATTAGGAAACAAATTTCCAAATCTAATCATATATTTTATTTATGGAAATGTTAATTAAGGAAAGTCAAATTTAATTTAGGAAACAAATTTCCTAAATTGTCAAAACTATTTATGGAAATAAAATATGTTTTAGATTTGATTCCCTAAATCAAATCATGATTAAATTAGGAAATAAATTTACAAATCTAATCACATATTTTATTTATGGAAAGTGTTAATTTTCATAAATACTTCTAAACTTTTCAAAAGTACAAGATTTTCATAAATACTTCTAAACTTTCCAAAATTAAAAAATTTCCATAAATACTTCTAAACTTTCGAAATGTAGAAAATTTTCATAAATACAATTATAACTATTGCAAAATAATTTTACGATTATGTCGAAACACAACCTGGGCTCTGATACCACTGTTGGGTTTCCCCGACACCGCAGCGAGTGTGTGTTTGAACATATTTCGTAAACATATACATAACGGAAGAATTAAAAGCAATAAATCTAATTTATTACAATACACACACCACACGCATGCAAGATACAATATGTGTAAACATAATCGCAGTTTCAAATTTTTGTAATAAAAGGAAATTATGCTAGTTATACCTGGTGTATCACGTGCAACGGGAATGACATCAACCGGAGCAACTCACGCTAGAGTTGCCTCTATCTGTATCCACGCCGAGTACTGTCGGGATAGCTTCGCCAAGCTACGAGCCTCGTCTTCGTATGAGTCACTAGCCTCGTGTCGAAAATGATGTGATTGAGAAAAGATCACAATCCGAATTAAAAATCGGATTCGAAAATGAGTCCCCAAAATTCGCTTCTCTAGAGAGGTATTCGTCAACCGATTGACGAATCCTTGGTCCTCCACCTATGAGGATCACCGAAGTTCCAATCCTCAGCAAGGGAGTCGCTGTCGGAGCTCCAAACGTCGTCCAAATGATGCTCCGACAAGAAGGAAACTGGACAACTTGGTGGAGGACTTGGCAATGGCCAAAGTAGATGGCCGACTAATCCTTGGTCGCCGGAACCAAGGTGTGGAACGTAGGTGGCCGGTTAGAGGGAGGTGAATAGCCCTCAATCGTCGTATGATGGAATTGCTTGTCTACAAAGAATATTAGCGCAACGGAAACAAAACTAAACAAGCAGTTAAAATAACACAAAGATAAAACAATGCTAACACCAATATGTAACGTGGTTCACAGCCTCTCCGCTAATCCACAGTCCGATTCGTCTCCTGTGAATCACTCCGAAACCAATCCAATATCGGTCTCTCCCTTTAGCCAAAGCAAGGTGGAGGTAAACCTTCTTACAACACAAACACTCTTTCTTACAATAGATTTGAAATAAGAACTAGAGAAAGAGTTGGAAGCTTGTGAGGCACTTGGATGATCACTTAGAGCATAAGCATTAGCCAACCAAAAGCACACACCTTCTCTATAAATAGAGAAGACTTTTTTCTTCCTGTTGGCCACAAGCAGTCGACTGATGCCCCGATCAGTCGACTGCTCCTGTAGTCGTTGCCCAATAATGGCTTCTTCCACGTTGGATTTCATCCAATGGCTCCCACATCAGTTGACTGATCTTACCATCAGTCGACTGATGGAGCTAACAGTCGAGTGTCGGAAGCGAGCACTCGACTAATTACCCTTCTGTGCCCGAAACCCTCGTGACCAGTCGACTGATGCCATCATCAGTCGATTGGTGGTCTTAGCAGTCGACTTGTTAATGTTCATGAACATTGTTCATGAATACTGTTCACGAACATTGTTTATAAATATTGTTCATGAACACTGTTCATGAACATTGTTCACGAATACTATTCACGAACATTAACAAGCCGAACACATATATATTTAAGCTTATTTATTTAATTTATCAAGCTATTCAAACTTGTTTATTAATTGACTTTGATGCATATTGAACGAACGTAAATGAGCTCTTATCGAGTCGAACACCAAGCTCGTTCATGAATGCTTGGTTCATTTACATCCCTAATTGAGGCATATTCTTCGGCTCATGCTGTATGGGTAGCCCTTAAGGATAAGTACAGTGGAGTCAGTCTAAGCAAGCTTCGACAGCTGACGATTAAGTTCGACAGCTATAAGAAGTGCCCGAATGTCACAATGGCTCAACATCTCAGGGAGATGTCGAACATGATTCGGGAGCTTAAAACTGTAGGTCATGAGTTGACTGACGAACAACAAGTTCAGGTAGTTATTTGATCCCTTCCAAATTCTTGGGAGACCATGAAGCAGACCCTTACTCACAGTGAGAGTATTAAGACTTTCACTGATGTCTCGCGCCACATTGAACTAAAGGCAGAGAGAGTAGAATCCGCGAGGATTTCTGGCCAAGCCTATTTGGCTGCCGATTCTGCTGGATCATCTGGATCCAAAAAAAGAAGATGGTTCAAGAAGGGGAGGGGAAAGAAGAAAGAAGTTGTCGTCGCAGGTGGGACAGGCTAAATCAAGAAGAAGAAGAACAAGAAGACAGGGAAGAAACCTAAAAGCAAGGTGACTTGCTTTAATTGTGACAAAAAGGGTCACTACGCTCGGGAGTGTACCGAGCCAAGAAAGGTAACTTCTAGTCTGTCTTCTGAGTATTTTGTTGCTAGTTCTGTGTTGTTGGCTGATTCTTATCCTTTGTGGATTATAGATTCGGGAGAAACCAACCATGTAGCTCGGGAGCGAGTTACATACGTGGAGTACTGCAGGGTACCAGCTGGAAACAAATGGATATATGTAGGAAATAATACAAGAGTCGAAGTCAAAGGAGTCGACACTTGCAAACTTAACCTTCGAGGTGGAAGAACTTTGTTTCTACATGATGTTTTGTATGCTCCTGAGATTCGTAGGAATCTTATTTCTGTTACTTGTCTTCTTGATTTAGGGCATTGTATAAACTTTTATAGTTGGTGTATTGAACTCAAGATTGACTCAGTGTCAATCGGTTATGGTTTTTTAACGAATGGTTTTATGGTTCTTAATGTGGAACCAAATGTCAATTGTGCGATTGATAATTGTTTTTCAAACATTGCTCTTACTAGTGATGCAGAAATAACTTATGATATTTGGCATGCTAGATTAGGACATATAGGACAAGATTGCATGAATCGGTTAGCTAAAGAGGGCTTATTGGGCTCTCGTGCTAAGATTAGCTTGTCTATATGTGAACATTGTCTTGCTAGAAAAGCAACTAGGAAACCATTCGGTAAGGCTATTAGGCAGAGTCACCATTGCAATTGATTCATTCGGATATTTGTGGTCTAATGAATGTGAAGGCTAGACATGGAGCTTCCTATTTCATTACATTTATTGATGATTTCTCTCATTTCGATCATGTGTATTTGATTTCTCACAAATCTGAAGCATTGGGTTGCTTCATTCGTTATATGAACGAAGTTGAGAATCAAATGAAACATAAGGTTAAAACTTTACGCACTGATCATGGAAGAGAATATTTGTCTGATATGTTCAAGACAGTATGTAATGATAAAGGAATTATTAGATAGCTAACGATCCCTAGAACTCCACAGCAAAATGGGATTACTGAGAGAAGAAATAGGACTCTTCTCGAAATGGGTAGGTCTATGATGGCGCAAGCTAATTTGCCTGTCTCTTATTGGAGAGATGCATTATTAGTTGCAGCCTATATACTTAACAAAGTATCTTCAAAGTCAGTTCCATCTATCCCATATGAATGTTGGACAGGCAGAAAACCAGATTTGGGAAATCTGAGACCCTAGGGGTCAGTTGCATATGTTCACGATAGTTCTCACAAGTATGGAAAACTGGGACCTAGAGGTAAGAAGTATATCTTTATAAGATATTCTGATACCTCCAAAGGTTATGTTTTCATAGGTGAGCAACAAGATGGAACAATCTTCGAATTGGATTCGAGAGATGCTACTTTTCTCAAAACTAAGTTCCCAACTAGAGGTGAAGTTGATAAGATAGTTCCTCTATTTGAGGAGGATGAGTCGTTGTCAACTAGACAAGTGTCTAGTGGGATACCTGGAACTAGTCAATCCAGTGGGAGTACTTTGCCTAGTCACGGGGTGACTTCTCATCAGCCCAACTTGCGGAAAAGTGTTCGTAAGGTCAAACCTAAGGAGAGGATTGATATTGAAAATGAGGCAATGATGACACTCCCTGTTGACGATGAAGAACCTCAATCAGTTAAGGAAGCTCTGGGCTCTAGAGTTGGAGAAAAGTGGAAAGATGCAATGGTTGAAGAAATGGAGTCAATGGTTAAGAATCATGTTTGGGAGTTAGTCGATCTTCCTCCTGGCCGAAGGGCTATTGGGAATAAATGGATTCTCAAAATAAAGAGGAAAGTTGATGGATCGATTAACCGATACAAAGCTCGTTTGGTTGCAAAAGGATTTACCCAATTAGAGGTTATTGACTTTGAGGAGATATTTTTTCCAGTAGTGAAGTTTGTGTCAATCCAAGTTATTTTGGCTTTAGTGGCGTATTATGACTTGGAGTTACATCAGATGGATGTAAAAACTGCTTTCCTTAATGGTGAGCTTGATGAGGAAATCCATATGGTCCAGAGGGGCGGCGCGTGACGCGACCGTACATACATACATCGTACTACATACAGCGGAAGACTTTAGACATATTTTTTTTTCTTTTAAACATAACATGCATCGTCATTTATAGATACTTCTTCTTAACATAGAGCATGCATCATTATTCCATAAGTACTTAGTGCTTAGTTCAAGTCCATAGACATCATCATCATAAGGAAACATTTATAAGGACATAACAGATCTCCTCCACCATGCCACTACCACACACACTTGGCCCCTCCTGCTGCTCCCTTTAGTTTATCCATCCCTTACCCTTATCTGCAGTACAAGGGAAAAATAAACTATAAGCACATAGGCTTAGTAAGATCCTGTCCTACTCACAAAAACCATACATCGACATTAAGCATGGCATGTAACATTCATAACATATAAGCAACATAACATGTAACATATATGACGTAAGCAAACATAACATGTAGCATAAGTAACCTAAGCATACATAACAACATAACATGCAACATATATAACATAGCAACATATCATGTATATATATGACATAATCAAACATAACATGCAACATATATATCATAGCAACATATCATGTACATATATGACATAATCAAACATAACATACAACATATGTAACATAGCACATATATATGACATATCAAACATAACATGCAACGCATATAACATAACAACATAGCATGTAAACATAACAATCATAACATGTGAGCAAAACAATCATATCATGTAAACATATGCAGGATGCTCTTTGAAAACATATATTATAGGTACGTAAACATAAATCTCAACATATTTGGGCCCGGCATTGTACCACATCATCATCATCATAGCGCGCATCCCTAAATAGACCCGAGGTAGCAAGTCTCGAACCTACTAGGTTACTAGGCCCGATCTTAGTCCGTCGACCTAGGGCCATCGTCATAGCATAGAAGCCCATCCTAGGCCCGATCTTAGTCCATCGACCTAGGGCATCTTGGAGCCCATCCCGTACTAGGCCTGATCTTAGTCCGTCGACCTAGGGGCAATCATACATAGAAGACCATCCTAGGCCCGATCTTAGTCCGTCGGCCTAGGGCATCTTAAGAACCCATCCCTTTGGACCGTGTTAGGGTCCTGGTACAAGCCATGCAGAAGGTAAAATACTTATATTCTTTTTTATTATAACATATCTTATTTCATTTCGCAAACATATCATACTTCATTTCATAACATATCATATTTCACTTCATGAACATATCATATTTCATTTCATAAACACATCATACTTCATTTCATAACATGTCATATTTCACTTCATGAACATATCATATTTCATTTTATAAACATATCATACTTCATTTCATAACATGTCATATTTCACTTCATGAACATATCATATTTCATTTCATAAACATATCATTTTTCATTTCATAATCATATCATATTCATTTCATAACATATCTTAGTATCCCACACATATAGGGCATGGCATAAGGTATAAACATCAAGAGGAAGTAAACACTAACCTAGAGCATGTTATCTTCATCTAGCATCATTTAATATCACAAGTTAACATGAATTCACCTAAACATAAAACACATGTTAACCTAACCTAGAGCATGTTAAAGAACAATGTTTGGCCGAATGGTTCATGGGGGCTTTTAGGGTTAAACTTTTAACCTATTCCATCTAACATCCTAACATCATCATATGCATACAAAACATGGTATAGAACTTCCTTGAACCATCAAAAACAAGGGTTGAACGAATGGTTCATGGGGGCTTTAGGGGTTAACTTTTAACCTAATCCATTTTACCTCCTAACATCATCATATGCTTACAAAACATGGTATAGAACTTCCTTGAACCATCAAAAATAAGGGTTGGCCGAATGGTTCATGGGGGCTTTTAGGGTTAACTTTTAACCTAATCTATTTTACATCCTAACATCATCATATGCTTACAAAACATGGTATAGAACTTCATTGAATCATCAAAAACAAAGCTTGGCCGAATGGATCATGGAGACTTTTAGGGTTAATTTTTAACCTAATCCTTTTTACATCCTAACATCATCTTATGCTTACAAAACATGGCATAGAACTTCATTGAATCATCAAAAACAAAGCTTGGCCGAATGGATCATGGAGACTTTTAGGGTTAATTTTTAACCTAATCCATTTTACATCCTAACATCATCTTATGCTTACAAAACATGCCATAGAACTTCATTGAATCATCAAAACAAAGCTTGGCCGAATGGATCATGGAGACTTTTAGGGTTAATTTTTAACCTAATCCTTTTTACATCCTAACATCATCTTATGCTTACAAAACATGGCATAGAACTTCATTGAATCATCAAAAACAAAGCTTGGCTGAATGGATCATGGAGACTTTTAGGGTTAATTTTTAACCTAATCCTTTTTACATCCTAACATCATCTTATTCATACAAGTAGGGTATAGAACTTCATGGAGAACTCAATTAAAAGGGCTTGGCCGAATGGATCATGGAAAATTGACACAAAACATGAATCGAAAAGCTACTTGTATGCAGGTGAGGGGATACTTACATCCTTCGCTTTTCTTTTTGGTTGGAAGATGACCTAAGGGAAGCAACCTAGCCTTGCTTCTTGCTTGGATGAGTTTCGGCCAAAGAATGGAGAGGGGAGCTCTAGGGTTCGGTGAGGAAGAAGAAGAGGAGGAGAAAACAATTTTTGATAACTCATGCCCCCTCATTCCCCCTATTTATTCACTTGAAGAGTCCCTTCATCTCCCTTACCCCTAACTATAATTTACCATCTTCCTCTAATAATAAAATCTTATTGGGCTTCTGGTTAGTGGATGCATTTATAGGGTTTGGCTATCTCTAGAGGTTTGAGGTTCAATTCCTAGGCCTTGCTTCCTTTTTGGCTTATTTTCTTTTATTTTTGAAAGAGCCCACATAAAGCCCATTATCATCAAGCCAAAAATTCTTGTAAAATTGCTAAAAATTTTACGGGCGTTACAGTAAAATGACCAAGAGGCCTTTTAAGGCCAAGGGGTATAGAGCCAAAGATGTGTTAGAATTGGTTCATTCTAAATTGTGTGGTCCTATGTCTATCCAGGCTAGAGGTGGTTTTGAGTATTTCGTCTCTTTTATAGATGATTATTCGAGATATGGATACATTTACTTGATGCGCCGCAAGTCTGAATGCTTTGACAAGTTCAAAAAATTCAAGGCTGATGCGGAGAAACGTCAAGGTAAAAGTATCAAGACACTACGATCTGATCGTGGTGGTGAGTACCTCTTGGGAGAGTTTAGGAATTACTTATCAGAGGTTGGGATTCAATCCCAATTGTCTGCACTTGGCACACCCCAGCCGAATGGTGTAGTAGAGCGAAGGAATAGGACTCTTATGGAGATGGTTAGATCAATGATGAGTTATTCTGAGTTGCTAGATTTGTTCTGGGGATATGCTTTAGATACAACAATGTATATTCTGAACTTGGTCCCATCTAAATTAGTGCCTTCTACTCCCATAGAATTGTGGACTGGGCGAAAGTCTAGTTTAAGACATATTCGGATTTGGGGGAGTCCAGCACATGTGTTGAAGGCAGATGCTGGTAAGTTGGAACCTCGTACAGAAGCGCGCATGTTCATTGGCTATCCTAGGGGAACGAAAGGTGGTTTGTTTTATAGTCCTAGAGATCAGAGGGTGATCGTTAGCACGAACGCCAGATTTCTAGAGGAAGACTATGTGATGAACCACAAGCCCATGAGTATGATTGTTCTGGAAGAATTAAAAGGGGAAGTCACTTCTTCAGTACCATCAGTACAAGAGGATATACCACATGTCACTGCACTGTGTGTCACAGAGGATACACAGGTGATATCTCGTCGTAGTGGGAGGGTTGTTAGACTGCCTGATAGATTCATGTTCTTGGGAGAATCTTCTAATTTGGTCCCTGGCGAACATGAACCTGATCCCTGGACATATGACGAGGCAATCCAAGATAAAGATGCAGTATCTTGGCAAAGTGCAATGAATGCTGAGATTTAATCTATGGATTCAAATCAGGTCTAGGAGCTAGTAGAACCACCCGATGGTGTAAAAACCATTGGTTGCAAGTGGATCTACAAAAGAAAGAGAGGAATAGACGGGAATGTTGAGACCTTCAAAGCGAGGCTTGTTGCGAAGGGGTATACTTAGAAAGAGGGTATCGATTATGAGAAGACCTTTTCGCCAGTGGTCATGCTTAAGTCTATTCGGATTCTCTTATGCATTGAAGCTCATATGGATTATGAGGTGTGGCAGATGGATGTCAAGACAACTTTCCTTAATGAAAGTCTTAAGGAAAACATCTATATGAAGCAACCAGAGGGATTCATTGCGAAGGGCAAAGAGCATCTTGTATGTAAGCTTAATCAGTCCATTTATGGATTGAAGCAAGCTTCGAGGTCTTGGAACCCGCTTTGATGAACTAATCCAGTCTTATGGATTTATTCAAAGTCCGGATGAGTCTTGTGTGTACAAGAGATGTGACGGAAATGTAGTGGTATTTCTTGTACTATACATAGATGACATTTTGTTAATTGGCAACAATGTCAAGGTGTTATCAAACGTAAGGGTATGGTTATCCAAATAGTTTGATATGAAGGACTTGGGAGAAGTGAGACACATCCTTGGGATCAAGGTTATAAGGGATCGTAGAAAAAAATGTTGTGCTTATCTCAAGCTTCATACATAGACACCATTATGGATCATTTTAGCATGCAGAACTCCAAGAAGGGTTTTCTATCTTTCAGGCATAGAGTTCCTTTATCTAAGGAGATGTATCCTAGAACATCTGAGGAGATAGAGGAGATGAAGGCGGTTCCTTATGCTTCGGCGGTAGGAAGCCTCATGTATGCGATGCTATGTACGAGACCAGATATCTGCTTTGCCGTGGGCATGGTCAGCAGATATCAGAGTAATCCAGGACAGGGACATTGGATTGCGGTGAAGCATATATTGAAGTACCTGAGAAGGACTAGGGATTATATGCTAGTTTACTAGGCAGACCAATTACTCACTGTGGGTTATACAGATTCCGACTTCCAATCAGATAGGGATAACAGTAAGTCTACCTCAGGTTTTGTGTTTACTTTGGGAGGTGGAGCCATTGTATGGAGGAGTGTCAAGCAGAAATGTGTGGCGGACTCTACCATGGAAGTTGAGTATGTGGCGGCCTCTGAGGCGGCCAAAGAAGCTGTGTGGCTCAGGAACTTCTTGATGGACTTGGATGTGATTCCTGGTTTGCCCAGAACTATCACAATTTATTGTGATAATAGTGGTGCAATTGCAAACTCGAAGGAACCACGAGTCCATAAGGCAAGTAAACACATAGAGTGCAAGTACGACCTGATACGAGAAATTGTAAAGGAGGTAGAAGTTGTTGTCGCCTAGATTGCATCAGAGGATGACCTGGTGGACCCTTTCACTAAGGCCCTTCTAGCGAGAGCTTTGATAGGCATGTGGAGGGAAGGGGAATCAGATGTATGGCAATATGAGGACAACATAGTCTTTTAGTATAAGTGGGAGATTGTTGGGATGTATACTGAAAAGTCTATCTTTTGTATGAACATCTTTATTTTTGAAATAAGAATCACATGATCATTGTTTGCATATTTATGATTATGCATATTATCTAATACATTACATTGTAGATAATATGGTGTGTGGTGTCACACGGGAGATCATGTTATCGGCTCCTTGTAAAGTATAAGTAAAGGCTCATAACCGAGATAGCTTTGGACAAACCATTGGTATGGTTGTAGTGTGATTTGGTATTGGTTTGTCTTGACCATAGAATCACACTAGTGCACTTTGTATGTATTGAGCAGGACCGACTTAGATGTTATTCGATTTATTGCTGACTACATAATCGAATCGAACCTCAGATATTATATTGTACATGCTCTTAATCCCGATATAATAACGGACACATATACTTAGTCTTTATTTTTTTGATTTACCAATGGGAGAGATTTACAGATTAAATCGATAGGCTCGGTAAGTTGGGAAATGGTATTATTTATATGGTGTGTCGTTGATTATAGGAGGAAATCGTGTCCTATATATTAGGATGATGATGTCCCCTTGAGGAGCTCATAAGGTTCATTATGTAAACCCTGCAGGTGGACTTGGTCCGGCATGATGAAAAGGTCGAGTGGTACTACTCATGGAGTTAGATGTTGATTAATTAATGGTCAGTAAATTAATTAATCGACGGACATTCGAGATCTTAAACACGGAGAGAAAATGTACATATAATATATGGAGCTCATATTATCTTATGGGGGTTGGTGAGGTAGATCAATGATAATCCTTTAGTGGATTGGATTATCATTAATGGATCGGACTTTATGTGGGCTTGATCCATTGGGTGGCCAAGATCCAATTCCTCCTCATGGTCCCTATTGTAGCCTATTAATACCTCATGAAGCCTAGATCCAATGGATGAAAACAAAACTCTAGATCCAAAGGTAGAGATTAAATCTCTAGATCCGACGGTTGAGATTAAATCTCTAGATTCGACAGTTGAGATTAAATCCCTAGAACCAATGGTGGAGATTAAAACAAGGCTTAACCCTAACTCTATAAAAGGAGAGGAGGGGGTGGGCGGCAAGAGGAATCCCATTAGAGATAGGATTAGGGCAAGGAGCAGCAAGCATTGGGGATTAGGGTTTAGGTGTTGGCGGCACCAAATAAGAAAAGGTTTTCCTTATCTTCTTCTTCTTCCTTGGTGGCCGGTGCCCATACAACCCTTCCCTCCCTTGGCCGGCGTCCAAACCAGCCCTTCTCCTTCTCCTTGGCCGGTGGAAACAAGACTTAGGGTCTTCCCTTGGAGTCTTGGCCGGTTTCCATCTTATTCTTCTTCTCCTTCTTGGCTGGCGGCAAGCACCAAGCTTAGAGCTTGGTGGTTGGTTGAAAGAAGGAGAAGTGCTTTGTTTCTTAGTCTTCCTCTTGTTCGGAACGAGCAAGGAAGGAAGATTGGTGATCTAGGAGCTTCGACTTTTGGTAGATCGTTCCCACACGACGTCCAAAAGGTGGAAGGACATACGATAGAAGATCGAGAGGTATAATACTTGTCTATTTTCTTATGTAACATGTTTATGATTGTTTTCAATTATATATGCATGATATATTCTATTTTGTGGCTAATATAACTTGGACCCCGAACATAAACACAAAAGCCGGCGATCTGTACATCGTCTATTCCGTGACTATTCGTAGAATAGAGGTTGGTTGCTTGAACAACAAGTTTGTTCAAGTGACTACTCTAATCGAATAGCACGACGATGAAACGGTTGCTTGGGTGATCCCTTTTGTCTAGGATTAAATTTTTTTAATCCGGGGACATCGATGGGATCGCCATGAACAAGCGACCGAGTTGAAGTGGGAAGCGAAGTTTCCTACCTTCATGAGGATCATTGTGTTTTCCTGAAGAATGACAAAGGAAAGTATGTCATTTTAACATTATATGTTAATGATATGCTGATTGCATGAAATGATATAGGTTTTGTGATAGAAATCAAAAAGTGGCTTTCATCACAATTTGACACAATAAATATGGGAGAAGCTGAATACATCTTAGGAGTGAAGATCATCAGGGATCGATCTAAGAGACTTTTGGATTGTCTCAAGAGTCTTATATAAATAAGATGTTACAACATTTCAGCATGTCTAATTGCAACAGTGAATAGGCATTTATTGTGAATGGTACTTTTCTGAGCAAGAGTATGAGTCCCAAAACTCCTAATGAAATAACTAAGATGAATAAAAAACTATATGCTAGTGTTGTTGGTAGTTTGATGTACACTATATTGTGTACTCGTCCCGATATCAGCTATGTTGTTGGCTTAGTCAGCTGGTTCCAGTCAAACCCAGGACTGAGACACTGGAAGGCAGTGAAAAGGATATTCAGATATCTGAAAGTGACGACAGATTACAGTCTCTATTATCAAGGATCATATATGAGCCTGAAGAGTTATTCAGATGCAGATTGGGTTGGGGACCTGGATAATAAAAAATCCACATCAGACTATGCGTTCTTGTTGAATGGTGGCGCCATCTCCTGGAACATCAAGAAATAGTCCTGTTGTGGCCTTATCAACCATGGAAGCTGAATATGTGGCATGTTCAGCAACTATACAAGAAGCGGTCTGATTAAGGAGGTTCCTGAAGCATCTAAAATTGCTGAAGACAGTGGGAGTTCAGTGATTGTCTATTGTGACAGTCAAGCTGCTATAGCTTTTTCCAAGGATCCCAAATATCACAGCAAGGGCAAGCATATAGCTATAAAGTATAACTTTATCAGGGATATTGTTGCTAAGAAGAAGGTGATTCTTGAGTATATCCCTACACGAGCTATGCTTGTAGATCCTTTTACTAAGCTAATGACTAGAGAGTCATTTAATGAGCATGTAAAGTCTATGGGACTTCGTAGAATGTAACAGTTTTGTAATGACAATCGGATATTGTAATTTGATTATTTTTAATGCAAGGCATAATTCATTCAGTGTATGTGATGTTACATTCTAATAAGATCTCGGTGAGCATGTTGACAGGTAGTGATTGGTCCTCTCACATGGACAATTATCTTTGTTTATTATGTACGAATAGGGGTAAGACTTGCTTATAGGATAGCTTTGGAAGCTATATGTATGAGATATATACTTATAAGCTAGAGTTGTCTTGATATGTGTATCAAGATAAGATCATTTAAGAAAAGTGATCGAAGTAAATGTTCCCACCATTTACTATATATGTTTATGAGCCAGATTAGAATTCATATATTGAATTCAGGATCATACATTTGGAATGTCTGGATCAAAATCTGTATGATATTAAGGAAAACATGTGCTCTTTGTTGGTAAAGAGAATAACATCGTAGCATGTGATTCATACCACGTGTGCTAAGGCGACAATAAAGGTAGTAGGAGAATGGATCTCTGCTTCTCTACTATATGAGCCCTTTGAGATTATATGTTAATCTCAACATTTGTCCTTTGTGACTATTTAGGTGTCTGCTTGAAGTTTTAATCAGGGTCTGCTACTTTAGCATGTAAACCTATTGACTATAGATGATTCGGTCTATGGAACATGACTAGGAAAGTGACTGATTAAAATGAATGGATTCACACTAAAAAGGAAGATTAAATATGTTTACATTCTTAAGAATTATTCACTAGTCGACCCATTTCTGTTATGTATGGAAATGTTTGTGAATATTGAGAATATGGAACATGCTCTTGGCTTGATGGTCATTATGAGGGATTAGAGATGTTCATATTGATGTAAGTGGAGATTATTTAATCTGGGAAAATAGCAAGACATTATATCCAGAAAAACGGTTAAGTACCACCAGGAGAAAGATTCAGTACCACCTGGCAAATGGCTGTAAGCCACCTGAAGGATGGCAATGGGTCATCAGGTGAATGACTATGTGTCATTCAGAGAATAGTTATGTACCATTTGAAGAGCGGCTAAGTTAGGCGTAATAACTTTTCTTAGCATTGATCGTGTTAGTGCTTATAAGATCTACATATCTCTACAATGACATGATATTATCAACTTTGGGCCTAAACCCTCATGGTTTTATTTTTGGGCTCTACCTAAAAGGCCTCATGCCAATGGAGATATCTTTTCATTTTATAAGCACATGATCTTTTCTATGTCTTACCAATATGGGACTTTGATTATATTCTCAATACTCCAACAATCCCCACTCCCTCAAACGAAGGACCACATTGACTCCCCCTCAAGTCTATCCGTCCTCCAAGGACATCCTCTGCTTGATGTATGATCCTCAACCCACCAGGACTTCCTGCCAACTGTCTAGTCCTCTTGATCTAGCTGGACTTCCTACCAGTTGTCCAACCCTTCTACCCAATTGGACTTCCTGCCTAGTGTCTAGTTCTCTTGATCCGGACATGGGAGCCCAACTTCCTTCGTTCAAGGTTCATGGCTTGACATGGACCATGGCTCTGATATCAATTGTTAGTATCTATAAGATCCACATATCTCCACAATGACATGATATTGTCTATTTTGGGCCTAAGCCCTCATGATTTTGTTTTTGGGCTCTACCCAAAAGGCCTCATGCCAATGAAGATATCTTTTCATCTTATAAGCACATGATCTTTTCCATATCTTATCAATGTAAGACTTTGATTATATTTCCAATACTCCAACAGATCGCTCTATGAGCAACTATGTAAGGTGTAACAACTTTCTTAGCATTGGATTGCTCAGTGTGCTTGCTGTCGCACGAGTCATTTTCCTAAGTATGAATTAGTTGTTCTAATAGTCTTTGTGACTATTGATCTCTATTTTATTAGTCTTTTGGGACTATGGTCTTCGACACGATTCTGGTCTATGTGACTGGATACTTCTATTAGTCATTTGGAACTAATGACTCCAGCTCTATTTAGTTTATGTGACTAAATACCTCTTATTGGTCTATGTGACTATTTGTCTATGTGGCATGCTTTGGACGAGTGAGAGATGTAAAATGTGGAGCGGTTACTGCGAGCTGCGTGCAGTAACTGTGCCCACGCCTGCGCACGCACTCAATTGAGTGCATGCAGTTTTCTCCACATTGATGGAGAGCGTCCAAACTCCTATTTATAGGAGGGAGCGTCCAAGGTCTGGAGGTTGGATAAACTGAGAGGTGCGGAGGTTGCAATCAGAGTGTGCGGAAGCTCTGTCGATGAGAACATAGAGTAGAGAATACCAAGGCGCATCGGAACTTGGCTCGTGGAGGAGGTGAAGGGTTTTGCTTATCGAGTCCGTGAGGGGAAACTTCGCTTCCCACTTCACCTCGGTTGCTTGTTCATGGCGATCCCATCGATGTCCCCGGATTAAAAAATTTAATCCTAGACAAAAAAGGATTGCCCAAACAACCAAGTCATCGTCGTGCTATTCGTTTAGAGAGGTCACTTGATCAAACTCGTTGTTCAAGCGACCAATCTCTATTCTACGAGTAGCCGCAGAATAGATGATGTCCGGATCATCGGCTTTTGTGTTTATGTTCGGGGTCCAAGTGTATTTTAACCACAAAATAGAATATATAAAGTAAACAACCTCATATAACATGCATATAATTGAGAAACAATTATAAACATAATACAAAAAAACACTAATCAAAATAAACAAGATTATACCTCTTGTTATACCTCTTGATCTTCTATTGTATGTCCTTCCTCCTTTCGGACGTCGTGTGGACGACGATCTGCCAAAAGTTGAAGCCTCCTAGATCACCGATCTTCCTTTCCTTGTTCACTCCGAACAAAGGAAGATCATAAAACAAAACTCTTCTTCCTATCTAGAACTGGCCAACAAGTCAATGAACTCGATGTTATCGCCGGCTAAGGAAGAGAACATGGAGTATAGGAACCAACCAAAGGAGAAAACATAAGAGCATGGGCGCTGACCAACACTTGGAATAGAGAAAAGAAAGCAATCCTTCTCCTTGTTGCCGCCCAAACCATAAACTAAGCTCTCCTAATTTCCGGCCAAGGATGAAGGGAAGGATAATAGGTTGAGCTCCAGCCAAGGTAGAGGGAACAAGGATAGTGGCCGACCAACCTTAGGAAGAAGAAGAAGAAGCTTCCTCCACTTGTTGCCGCCCACCACCAACACCCAAACCCTAACCCTAGCCGCCCACTCCTAATCCTATCCCAACTAGGAATACTTGTCGCCCAAGGGAAGCAACCCTAATGCCATCCATCATTAGCCATAGATGAAGGGGAGAAGGTTGGGCGCCGGTCAAACCAAGGAGAGAAGAAGGAAGAAGGGTGTCGGCCACCAAAGGAAGAAGAAGAAGAAGAGAAACATCTTTCCTTAATTGTGGCCACCCAAAACCCTAAGCCTCCCTTGCTCTTGCCGCCCAAAACCCTAGCCCCCTTTCCTCTAATTGTGTCTTGCCGCCCACCCCTATTCCATCCTTTTATAGAGTTAGGGATAAGCCTTAGTTTAATCTCTACCATTGGTTCTAGGGATTTAATCTCAACCCTCGGATCTAGAGATTTAATCTCAACCATCGGATCTTAGAGATTTAATCTCTACCTTTGGATCTAGAGTTTTGTTTCTATCCATTGGATTTAAGCTTCATGAGGTATTAATAGGCTACAATAGGGACCATGAGGAGGAGTTGGATCTTGGCCACACATGGATCAAGCCCACATAAAGTCCGATCCATTAATGATAATCCAATCCACTAAAGGATTATCATTGATCTACCTCACCAACCCCCATAAGTTAATATGGGCTCCATATATTATTTGTACATTTTCTCCCCGTGTTTAAGATCTCGAATGTCCGTCGATTAATTAATTTACTGACCATTAATTAATCAATATCTAACTCCTTGAGTAGTACCACTCAACATTTTCATCATGTCGGACCAAGTTCACCTGCAGGGTTTACATGATGAACCTTATGAGCTCCTCAAGGGGACATCATCATCCTAATATATAGGACATAGTTTCCTCCTATAATCAATGACACACCATATAAATAATATCATCTCCCAACTTACCAAGCCTATCGATTTAATCTATAAATCTCACTCATTGGTAAATCAAAGAGATGAATACTAAGTATATGTTCCTGTTATTATATCTGGATTAAGAGCATGCAAAAAATAATATCTGAGGTCCGATTAGATTATGTAGTCAGCAATAAATCGAATCACCTCTAAGTCGGTCCTGCTCAATACACACAAAGTGCACTAGTGTGATTCTATGGTCAAGACAAACCAATACCAAATCACACTACAACTATTCCGATGGTTTGTCCAAAGTCATCTCGGTTGTGAGTCTTTACTTATACTTTACAAGGAGCCGATAACATGATCTCCCATGTGACACCACATACCATGTTATCTATAATGTAATGTATTAAACAATATTGCATAACCATAAAAATGCAAACAATGATCATGTGATTCTTATTTCAAAAATAAAGACGTTCATACAAAAGATAGACTTGTCAGTATACATCCCTACAATCTCTCACTTATACTAAAAGACTATGTTGTCCTCATACTGCCATACATCTGATTCCCCTTCCCTCCACATGCCTATCAAAGCTCTCGCTAGAAGAGCCTTAGTGAAAAGGGTCTACCAAGTCATCCTCTGATGCAATCTAGGCGACAACAACTTCTACCTCCTTTACGATTTCTCGTATCAGGTAGTACTTGCGCTCTATGTGTTTACTTGCCTTATGAGCTCGTGTTTCCTTCGAGTTTGCAACTGCACCATTTTATCACAATAAATTGTGATAGTTCTAGGCAAACCAGGAATCACATCCAAGTCCATCAGGAAGTTCCTGAGTCACACAGCTTCTTTGGCCGCCTCAGAGGCTGCCACATACTCAGCTTCCATGGTGGAGTCCGCCATGCATTTCTGCTTGACACTCCTCCATACAATGGCTCCACCTCCCAAAGTAAACACAAAACCTGAGGTAGACTTACTGTTATCCCTATCAGATTGGAAGTCGGAATCCGTGTAACCCACAGGGAGTAATTGGTCTGCCCGGTAAACCAGCATATAATCCCTAGTCCTTCTCAGGTACTTCAATATATGCTTTACCACAGTCCAATGTCCCTATCCTGGATTACTCTAATATCTGCTGACCATGTCCATGGCAAAGCAGATATCTGGTCTCGTATATAGCATCGCATACATGAGGCTTCCTTCCGCCGAAGCATAAGGAACCACCTTCATCTCCTCTATCTCCTCAGATGTTCTAGGACATATCTCCTTAGATAAAGGAATTCCATGCCAGAAAGGTAGAAACCCTTCTTGGAGTTCTGCATGCTAAAATGATCCATAATCGTGTCTATGTATGAAGCTTGGGATAAGCACAACATCCTTTTCCTGCGATCCCTTATAACCTTGATCCCAAGGATGTGTCCCACCTCTCCCAAGTCCTTCATATCAAATTGTTTGGACAACCATACCCTTACGTCCGATAACACCTTGATATTGTTGCCAATCAACAAAATATCATCTACGTATAGTATAAGAAATACCACTACGTTTCCATCACATCTCTTGTATACACAAGACTCATCCGGACTTTGAATAAATCCATAAGACTGGATTAGTTCATCAAAGCGGATGTTCCAAGACCTCGAAGCTTGCTTCAATCCATAAATGGACCGATTAAGCTTACATACAAGATGCTCTTTGCTAAGATACTGTATCTTTATCTTGGATTACCTCGTCATATGTCCAGAGATCAGGTTCACGTTCGCCAGGGATCAAATCAGAAGATTCTCCCAAGAACATGAATCTATTAGGTTGTCTCACAACCCTCCCACTACGACGAGGTATCACCTGTGTATCCTCTGTGACACGCGGTGCAGTGACTTGTGGTATATCCTCTTGTATCGGTGGTACTGAAAAAGTAACTTCCCCTTTTAATTCCTCTAGAACTATTTTACTCTTGAGCTTGTGGTTCATTACATAGTCTTCCTCTAGAAATCTGGCGTTCGTGCTAACGATCACCCTCTGATCTCTAGGACTATAAAATAAACCACCCTTCGTTCCTCTAGGATAGCCAACGAACATGTGTACTTCTGTACGAGGTTCCAACTTACCAGCATCTGCCTTCAACACATGTGTTGGACTCCCCATATCCGAATATGTCTTAGACTAGGCTTTCGCCCGATCTACAATTCTGTGGGAGTAGTAGGCACTGATGGAACCAAGTTCAGAATGTATACCGCCGTATCTTGAGCATATCCCCAGAACGAATTCGGCAACTCAGAATAACTCATCATCTAACTAATCATCTTCATAAGAGTCCTATTCCTTCGCTCTGCTACACCGTTCTGTTGGGGTGTGCCAGGTGCAGACAATTGGGATTGAATCCCAGCCTCTGATAAGTAATTCCTAAACTATCCCAAGAGGTACTCACTACCACGATCAGATCGTAGTGTCATCCATATCTTGAATAATTATCTATGAAAAAGATGAAATATTCAAAACTACCTCTTGCCTGGATAGACATAGGACCATACGAATCAGAATGAACCAATTCCAACACATCTTTGGATTTATACCCCTTGGCCTTGAAAAGGCCTCTTGATCATTTTACCCGCCAAGCAAGATTCGCAGGTTGGGAAATCTTCCACCACTAATGAACCCAAAGGTCCATCAGCTATCAACTTTTGAATTCTGCTTAGGTTAATATGACCAAGCCTAAGATTCCAAAGATATGTTTGGTTCATCTTCGAAGGTTCTTTTCTCTTATTGGAATTAGAAGATGAGTTATTAACTTCTATTTGCATCGTGGGAGCTTTTGGTTCAAGTGTATACAAATTTCCTATCAATGTACCTGAACAGATATTCTCCCTATTCCTTTTTATAACAACTCTATCATTAAAAGAAATAGAATATCCATCCATAAACAATTTAGAAACTGAAAATAAATTCTTTCTAAATAAAGGTACATAAAGGGAATTTTCCAGAACCAACATTTTATTTTTCTCAAAAGATAAATAAAACATCTCCCACTGTAATAACCGCCACCTTCATGGCATTGCCCAAGTAAACGGTAATCTCTCCCTCAGCTCATTGTCGGGTTTCCTGGAACCCCTGTAAAATATTGCAGACATGATCAGAGGCTCCCGTATCTACACACCAGGTGCTGGTAGATCACACCGTTAACTATGTTTCAACGACTAGACCAAAGGATATACCTTTGTTCTGTTTCGAATTGGGACAATCCTTATTCCATTGTCCATCCTGCTTACAAGTGAAGCACTTGCCTTTCGGCTTCTTCACTCCTCCCTGAGATCCTCCCACCACCTTTTCTCCACCTTATTTCTTCTTCTCTTGCCTTTCGGCTAGAAGTAGAAACCTTCTGAGCAACCATGGCCTTAGCCTGAGCAAGCCTTTCTGTCGACTGGAGAATGATATCGACCTGGATTTCCCCATCGATCTCATCTCCAAGGACTTCCAGCTCATTCGTAAGCTTAGGAGGACACTCTTCAAAGAGTATATACTTGTACTCCTTAGCAGTTAAGACAATATCTAGATTCTTTTCCAATCAACATAATTTGGGTACAGTAAACTTATTTTCCTTTAGTGTCACAACAAGTGGACTGAAAGTCATTTATGAAAATCCTAAGAATCACATAGATCATTACTTTAGATTTCAAAAAATTATTGATTCCTCAAACAATAAAATTTTAAAATCAACCAACACCTCAAAACACCGAGAATATCATATGCCATGATAGTGTGGACGTATACGAATTCTACATTTGTAAGAGGAGGTTTTACCCATTAATTTTACTATCATGTCAACCTAACTTTTTGACAAGTAAAATTAATAGTTGGTTTCTCTTTGGCCCTACAAATAAAAGCAGTGACTCTGATGGAGAGGATACTTATATTTGTATCTAAGTGTTCACCATTACTTGGAACCAAGGTAATTATCTCAGATTATGTGCCTTACGATGGGGAAGTACACACGCTCCTTAATAATTTCCTATAACCATATTCGACCTTGTGATCCGCAAACAAACTCATCCGATGGGGAGGAAGGCACTCAGAGCCGACGCGCAAGTTTGCTTGCATCACATGTCAAATCGTAATGGTGGCCGTGGGAATTTATAAAAATATCCCTCTCCTACTTAGTAATTTGAAAATGAGGAATTTTCTAGCCTACGACATGCATATCAAACAATAAGCAATAAATATGAGAAATAAAATTTTCCAACTATTATGGCTTTTGTCTTCAATATGTCTCCCGTCGCATTGTCATCTCGTCTGCTCCTCCTACGCCATGTACGAGCAATCCGAAGATCCGAGCCGAGACTAAAATCTATTTTAATTTACATCCATCGATACTATACTCCACGAGGGAGTGTACATGAAATCTAGATCGAAAGTAAGATAAAATAAAAAGAGTGGCTAAATAATATCGTATCTAATTTATAAAAATTAAATATTAGCCTCGTCAACCCCGAGGATTCAACAAAATATACACATACAATCACATACACACATATGACCATAATAGTCGGATCTTATGCCTACAACCAAAGAGTTAAACTATGCATATCCTACTATTATCCGACACATATAATATATGAAAAATGCATAAAAATTAACCGAATCCTAAACACACAAAACCAGAAACCTAGCTCTGATACCAGTTGAAGGGTTTTGCTTATCAAGTTCGTGAGGGGAAACTTCGCTTCCCACTTCACCTTGGTTTACGTATTGCTAGAGATAGAAGTGTGTTGTGGACGTGTATGTGCAATCTGACCTCATTTATTTACATGCAGCATGTTGGTTTTTGTGCTGAAAACACCTTGTGGGTTGGAGGTTTGTCGATATCGGCTTGGGTTTCCACTCGATCCTCATCTCCAAGGACCTCTAGCTCATTCAAATGAGCCATCGTCTTGAAAGCATTTGTTGATGCCACACTAAGCCCTTATTGATGGTGGTGGTTGGAGTAAACAACCTCATATAACATGCATATAATTGAGAAACAATTATAAACATAATACAAAAGAACACTAATTAAAATAAACAAGATTATACCTCTTGTTATACCTCTTGATCTTCTATTGTATGTCCTTCCTCCTTCGGACGTCGTGTG
Organism: Wurfbainia villosa; assembly: GCA_025175895.1. NCBI lineage: Eukaryota > Viridiplantae > Streptophyta > Magnoliopsida > Zingiberales > Zingiberaceae > Wurfbainia > Wurfbainia villosa. The sequence goes on along the minus strand of CM045992.1, from coordinate 25,030,340 downwards.
GGCGACGATCTACCAAAAGTTGAAGCCTCCTAGATCACCAATCTTCCTTTCCTTGTTCACTCCGAACAAAGGAAGATCATAAAACAAAACTCTTCTTCCTATCTAGAACCGGCCACCAAGTCAATGAACTCGATGTTGTCGTCGGTCAAGGAAGAGAACATGGAGTATAGGAACCGACCAAAGGAAAAACATAAGAGCATGGGCACCGGCCAACACTTGGAAAAGAGAAAGGAAAGCAATTCTTCTCCTTGTTGCCGCCCAAACCCTAAACTAAGCTCTCCCAATTTCTGGCCAAGGATGAAGGGAAGGAGAATAGGTTGAGCTCCGGCCAAGGTAGAGGGAACAAGGATAATGGCCAGCCAACCTTAGGAAGAAGAAGAAGAAGCTTCCTCCACTTGTTGTCACCCACCACCAACACCCAAACCCTAACCCTAGCTGCCCACTCCTAATCCTATCCCAACTAGGAATACTTGCTGCCCAAGGGAAGCAACCCTAATGCCATCCATCATTAGCCATAGATGAAGGGGAGAAGGTTGGGCGCCGGCCAAACCAAGGAGAGAAGAAGGAAGAAGGGTGTCGGCCACCAAAGGAAGAAGAAGAAGAGAAACATCTTTCCTTAATTGTGGCCACCCAAAACCCTAAGCCTCCCTTGCTCTTGCCGCCCAAAACCCTAGCCCCCTTTCCTCTAATTGTGTATTGCCGCCCACCCCTATTCCATTCTTTTATAAAGTTAGGGATAAGCCTTGGTTTAATCTCCACCATTGGTTCTAGAGATTTAATCTCAACCGTCGGATCTAGAGATTTAATCTCAACCGTCGGATCTTAGAGATTTAATCTCTACCTTTGGATCTAGAGTTTTGTTTCTATCAATTGGATCTAAGCTTCATGAGGTGTTAATAGGCTACAATAGGGACCATGAGGAGGAGTTGGATCTTGGTCACCCATGGATCAAGCCCACATAAAGTCCGATCCATTAATGATAATCCAATCCACTAAAGGATTATCATTGATCTACCTCACCAACCCCCATAAGTTAATATGGGCTCTATATATTATTTGTACATTTTCTCCCCGTATTTAAGATCTCGAATGTCTATCGATTAATTAATTTACTGACCATTAATTAATCAACATCTAACTCCTTGAGTAGTACCACTCAACTTTTTTATCATGCCGGACCAAGTCCACCTGCAGGGTTTACATGATGAACCTTATGAGCTCCTCAAGGGGACATCATCATCCTAATATATAGGACACGATTTCCTCCTATAATCAACGGCACACCATATAAATAATATCATCTCCCAACTTACCGAGCTTATCGATTTAATCTATAAATCTCGCCCATTGGTAAATCAAAGAGATGAATACTAAGTATATGTGCTCGTTATTATATCGGGATTAAGAGCATGCACAAAATAATATCTGAGGTCCGATTCGATTATGTAGTCAGCAATAAATCGAATCATCTCTAAGTCGGTCCTACTCAATACACACAAAGTGCACTAGTGTGATTCTATGGTCAAGACAAACCAATACCAAATCACACTACAACCATTCCGATGGTTTGTCCAAAGTCATCTCGGTTATGAGCCTTTACTTATACTTTACAAAGAGCCGATAACATGATCTCCCGTGTGACACCACACATCATGTTATCTACAATGTAATGTATTAGACAATATTGCATAACCATAAAAATGCAAACAATGATCATGTGATTCTTATTTCAAAAATAAAGATGTCCATACAAAAGATAGACTTTTCAGTATACATCCCTACAGGAGGAGGATCTTTCCGGCATGATTGACCCTCAGATGTCAAACAGAATCGTCGTCCTAACGATCCAAGAAGCGAGAAGACTCGGACGAATCTCTGTAAGTTTTAATTCCAGTCAGTATTTCTTTTCCTTATTCTGTTCTTTCTACATTAATCAGTTCGAAAAGATGCATAAATTCACCAGCACAAAGGATAGGTCTTTCGTAGGATTCTAGAGTGACGACGTCATAAACTTCTCACCGATAGAATGCGAGGAGTCTGTCAGAGTATCTAGCCCCCTATGGGGACCATGCCATATATATATAGATATCGAATCAGATCCGTTATCGGTCCATCATCAATAATGAATCCATGATCTAATAGGTTCTACACATTAAATCTCACATCAAATAACTGAAATCCGTAAATCAATAAGTAGATCATTTAATCGGGTTCAAATCAATACGACACAATCGGACGGTTACAATACTCATATGTAAATCCACATCTAACAACATTAAGAGGGTTGATCACTAATCCATGGATAATTCTTGACGACATTAATGTACTATTCTTAGTTTATGATAAGGTAGGGGGCTACTGTTGACCAATTAGGAGCTACCGGATCTTGAAAACCTTGTGCATAGTTGTAATTTAGTTGATCTTCAGTCGGTTGAGAGCAAATTAACATGGACAAATGGATTGATTTCTTGGAAGTTAGATCGTACTTTAATCAATTCACAATGATTGATGACAAACTAAAGGATATGCAAATTTTCTCCAACTTATCTGATCATTCCTATTGCGTAGTATCACTTTTGAATGAATCCAACTAGGTAAAGAAAACTTTTAAGTTCTACAATTATGTAGACCTTGTACGAATGCTTTCAAGAGATGGTTGTGGAGTCATGGGCTGAGCTTGTAAATGGCATGACCCAATACATACATCCTCAAAGGAAAATTGATGCGCTTAAAAGGCAAGTTGAAATTTCTAGATAAGCAACCCTTTCAATACATCTTACAATAAATCCATCATGCCAAGGAAGATTTAAAGGTTGCCCAAAGGCTATTATTGTTCCAGGGCGAGAAGCCATCAAATTATAGCCAACTTCAATTTCAGACAACTTTGCTTATTAACACACATCTTTTTAGCCCTACTGAAAGGACCTAATGGTTAAGGTATATAGAAGTTGCACAACGGATAAATCTTTTTATCAATAACGTGGGAAATGTACATACCTCAAGAGCAACAGGTGTACCAAGTTTTTGACAACGTGGTTAAGCAGAATAACAAGCGTAGTACTACAGTGGCGCTAGTGAAGAGATCCAAAGAGCATACTATAAATTTGGTTGAAGTTGCCAAGGAGTTGAAGGAGCATTTCCAAAAGTTTCTGGGAACTGCGATGTAGTGCAAGGAGCTAACCGGTCACACTATGCAAACTGGTCCGATCCTTAATGATGAGCAACAGCTTGAATTAGCTCAAGATATTAAGTATTAAAAAAAACCCTATTTTCTCTTCGTCTCTCTCTTATTTTTCTCTTCCACGTGTGCAACTTAATCAGGGTCTTTTTTTTTTTTTTCCTTCCTTCCTTCTTGTTCCCCTCCTTTTTCTTTTATTTTATTTTTGCCAGCCGCTGCCTTATACCTTCTTCGTCTCGTCCTTCCGGCATTTCGTGCTCGTAGAAGATAAAGTAGCGTTTGATTTGTAAAAAAAAAATATTTTTTATTTTTATTTTTTAAAAAAATAATAAAATAATATTTGATTAGTATTTTTTTATTTTTATTTTTTGAAAAATTGAAAAAAAAATTACTTTATATTTTCCAGAAAATGAAAAACAGCACCAAACACCCTCTAATTTTTTTTTTCTTTTTCTTCCTTTCTTATTCCTTCCTCTCCTCCATTGAATTGCAGCAGTAAGGCTGATGCTTTTGGCCGGCCAAACAACGGTATCATGTTGCTGGTTTCTAGCCATCGGTGGTCTTCCCTCCTTTACTCCAACAAGTACTCCGTCTCCGTGACAACCCTTAGCTAGAACATTAATAACTTCCCTCTTAGCCCCTAGAACTAACCCAGTTGGTAAGTGCAAAGGGGCAACTTTTAAGTGGACAAGGATCAATTCTCGGGAAGGTCATGACTCTGGGCCATCGACGGATTATCTCCTTTGCACTTGTCACCTGAGTCCTGATTTACCTCCTCCACCGGTAGGGGCAGCCGGAGGGGGCCGCTAATGTGACGGTTTCACTTTTTTTTTTATTAATAACTTCCCTCTTAGCCCTTGGAATAAATCGAGATGACTAATATAGCCGTGTTAAAGTTTAAAAGGATAAGAGATCGATTTTTAGAGGTGATGACTAGATTACCGATGACTCCGTATTTCTGTGTTAGCCACCTGACATCTGATTTATCCCCTCCACACGTAGAGATAATGATGGGAGACCACTAATGTGGCAGTTACACATTAACTTCCCTCTTCAAGGTCATACTTTCCTTTTTTTTTCTTCTTCTCTCAACCATCATCACTACAAGAAAATCTTGAATTAGAGACTGATTCAAAATCAATCTCTAATTAGACATCGATTTTTTAAAATCGATCTCAAATTAAAGACGGATCAAAATTCGATCTCTAATTCGATATCGATCTCTAATTTAGAGACTAATTTTTTTAAAATCAGTCTTTAATTAGAGACCGATTTTGAATCGGTCTCTAATTCAAAGTTTTCTTGTATCGGAAGGAGTGCATCATCTCGACGTTGAACAGGTGGAGAAGGCTCATCTTCTTGACTTGCCGATGCAAAATCGGAGATCGAAAGGGATAGATTATATTGTAATTTTTTCACGAAGAAAAAGTAAAAAATCGAAAACGAACGACAATAATTTCACCCCTGACTTGAGCCAGCGATCATCATACAACGAGAAGGCCACATCACGCCCAATTTGGAGGAATATGTTGAGAACAATGAGCGATGATTGACTAGCGAAGATCTGGTCCTATATTTTCACCTTAATTTTTTTCTTCGATATCTTTCTCCTTGATTTTCATTCACCTATCTCTTCTCCCTTATCTCTTTTTTCTAGGTTCTCACTTGCTCTCGCCCTCACCTCAATCGCCTTGGCCCACGACCTCATGTAACACCCCAAAGAACCTTAAACCTCTTGGTGAGAGTTAACTCTTACCATGCATGTGATGACCAAGTGCTCAGCAGTAGTTTACTGTTGGAGAAAGAGGAGAAATTTTAGATGAGTGTGAGGAGGGTAAATGAAGAGGCATGAAAAGAGAAGAGACACTTCTCTTCCTCCCTTTATAAATAAGAGGGAAGGTTTCATTTGATCACTTCTTCTTCCTTCTTCCTCCTTCCACCGAAACCCTAGGGTTCCTTCTTTGAGTTTCGGCCAAAGTAAACTAGGGTTCCACCCTAGTGAGTTAAGCAAAGAGAAGGGTTCATCTAAGGGGCTAATCTTCATCTAAGGGTCAAGAGCACCAAGAAGGGTTCTAGGGCAAGATTATTTTTTTAGTCTCCTCTCCAATCAAGGTCTCTCTTATTAAGGGGTAACCAATTATAAGTGGTAAGATTTCCTCACCTGCAGTATATTTGCTCTTGTAGGACATGATATATATGAAAGAAATGTGATGCTTTATACCATACAAGTTTCGGCCAACTAGGGTTTTAGGGCTAGGGTTGCATGAAAACACTCCTTATGAAATTATGATATGTTGTATGTCTTCATGTATAAATTTTATGTGACAAAAATCAATTTTTTGTGCCCCTAAGGTTTCGGCCAACTAGGGTTTTAGGGCTATGGTTGCATGAAAACACTCCTTATGAAACTATGATATGTTGTATGTCTTCATGTATAAATTTTATGTGACAAAAATAAATTTTTTGTGCCCCTAATGTTTCGGCCAACTAGGGTTTTAGGGCTAGGGTTGCATGAAAACACTCCTTATGAAATTATGATATGTTGAATGTCTTCATGTATAAATTTTATGTGACAAAAATAAATTTTCTTGTGCCCTAATGTTTCGGCCAACTAGGGTGTTAGGGCTAGGGTGGGGTCTAAGTACCCAACTTCATGTGCAAATACTCCCCCTAAGTTTATGATATGTTATGTGACACTTATGTAAGCTTCATGTGCAAGAAAAAAAAATGTATGAACCCCTCCCTAGTGATTTCGGCCACTTAGGGTACCTAAGCTAGGGTTAAGATTATGTGCTTAAATTGGTGTACAAGAATTCCCTTAGAATTCATGATATGTTGCATGATTGTATGTATGCATATTTGATGAACATGGTTATGATTTAATATGTCATGAAATATGCCTATGTGATGAACATGTTTATGATTTAATATGCCATGAAATATGCCTATGTGATGAACATGTTTATGATGTAATATGCCATGAAATATGCCTATGTGATGAACATGTTTATGATTTAATTGATGGAATGTCGCTTCGGAGGCACATTGGCTCCCATGTCCCCGGATTAAAATTTTCACTAATGAAAGGATTAATCCGGATGGGATGAGCTTCCTTAGCAACACCATTTCGTCGTCGTGCTAACAACTCGAGTGGTCGCTCGAACAAACTAGTTGATCAAGCAACTCAACTCTTCTAGTTGATTAGCCGCGGAAGAGACGACGGATGGATCGCCGGTTTTTGTGTTTGTCTTCGGGGTCCATGATTATACAATATATATCCATTCATACACATGCATAATCAAAATATTTAAAGAACATATTCAGATCTGTAAATAAAGTTAAAAACAACTTTATACCTTACAATCTTCTATCGTATGTCCTATCCTTCTCGTGGACGACGTGTGGACGAAGATCCTCCACGAGTTGAAGCCTTCTTGATCACTTTCTTCTCTACCTTGTCCGCTGCGAACAAAGAGAAGCAATCACAAATACCTTTCCTATCTAGAACCGACCACCAAATTAGGGAATTTGGTGCAACCGCCGGCCAAGGAGCAAGTGGATGATCTTGCGCCACAAATGAATGGAAACCGCCGGCCACCTAGGAGAGATTGGAGGAAGATGATTGCCGGCCACCAATGGATGGAGAACCGCCGGCCAAGGAGCAAGGAAAAGGGAAGAGTGCCGCCCAAAACCAAGGAGGAGAAGAGAGGGATGACCGGCCAAACCCTAGCTTGCCGCCCAAGCTTGTAGCCGCCCAAACCCTAGCCGCCCAATGGAAGATGAGCCAAACCCTAACCCTAGTTCGAAAACCAATCTCCTTATCTTATCCTTGCCACCCAACCCTAAGCACCTATTTATAGAATAGGGCTTAAGCCTCCTTTAATCTCCACCGTCGGATCTAGGGATTTAATCTCCACCGTCGGATCTAGGGTTTTATCCCAACCGTCGGATCTAGAGTTTAATCCCAACCGTCGGATCTAGGATTTCATCCCAATCGTCGGATCTAAGATTTCATCCCAACCGTCGGATCAAGGATTTTATCCCAACCGTCGGATCTAGGGATTTAATCCTAACCGTCGATTCTAGGATTTCATCCTAACCATCGGATCTAGGGATTTAATCCCAACCGTTGGTTCTAGGTTTTCATCCAACCATCGGATCTAGGGATTTAATCCCAACCGTTGGTTCTAAGTTTTGTTTTACATTCTTGGATCTAGACTTCTCAAGGATTATATTAGGCTACGATAGGGACCATAAGGAGGAGTTGGGTCTTGGCCACCCAATAGATCGGAACCACACAAACTTGATCCATCAATGATGTTCCATTCCACTAGAGGATCATCATTGAACTACCTCACCAACCCCCATAAATTAATATGGGCTCCATATATTATTTGTACATTAATCTCCCCGTATTTAAGATATCGAATGTCCGTCAATTAATTGATTTACTGACCATCAATTAATTAACATCTAATTCCTCGAGTAGTACCACTCAACCTTATCATCATGTTGACTAAGTCAACCAGCTGGGTTTACATGATGAACCTTATGAGCTCCTCAAGGGGACATCATCAACCTAATATATAGGACACGGTTTCCTCCTATAATCAACGACACACCATGTAAATAATATTATTTCCCAACTTACCGGGCATATTGATTTAATCCATCTAAATCTCACCCACTGGTAAATTAAAGAAATAAATACTAAGTACATGTGCCCGTTATTATATCGGGATTAAGAGCATGTACAACATAATATCCGAGGTCCGATTCAATTATGTAGTCAGTACTAAATTGAATCACCTCTATGTCGGTCCTGCTCAATACACCTAAGTGTACTAGTGTAACTCTATGTTCAAGATAAAACAATACCAAGCTACACTACAACCATGCCAATGGTTTGTCCAAAACCATCTTGGTTGTGAGCCTTTACTTATATCTTACAAGGTACTGATAACATGATCTTCTGTGCCACACCAAGCACCATGTTATCTACAATGTAAGATATTAGACAATATGCACACATATATAATGAATATATAAAATGCAAACAATGATCATGTGATTCTTATTTCAAAATAAAATGTTCATACAAAAAGAGCTAGGCTTTCAGTATACATTCTAACATTAATATGCCATGAAATATGCCTATGTGATGAACATGTTTATGATTTAATATGCCATGAAATATACCTATGTGATGAGCATGTTTATGCTTGATATGCCATGAAATATGCCTACGTGATGAACATGTTTATGATTTAATATGCCATGAAATATGCCTATGTGATGAGCATGTTTATGCTTGATATGCCATGAAATATGCTTATGTGATGAACATGTTTATGCTTTAAGACCCCCTTTAGGGTATTCTTATGTTATGAATGCATATATGCTATGAAATGTCTAAGAAGATGCTTCCCCTTTTTATGTTGGGATTAAGAGCTCTCTTTATGATAAGATAAGACGGAGATGCTTCCCTTTTATGTTGGGGATTAAGAGCATTCTTTATGATATGATAAGAAAGAAAAGAAAGAAAATTAAGTATTTTACTTTGTAAGAGTTTAAGTACCCAACCCGTTAGGTGGTCGTTAATCAAATCCAAGGGACATAAGAAGACGTAAGAGGTCTTGCCCTGGTAAGACGTAAGAGGTCTTGCTCTAGTAGGTCTGGTGGCAAGCTACCCCAACCTATTAGGGAACGCGCTTTATGTGGTACTTAGCCTGGGGCCCCCCTTCATGTTATGATTATGTTGAAGTATCTATATGTATATGTTTTGAAAAGAAAGGACTTGTATGAAATTGTGCATGCTTATGTTTAAGTTTAAGACTGCTTATGATTATGTCCTTTATGCATGTTTAGGATTGATGATGTCATGAATGCTTATGGTTAAGTTTAAGAATGTTTATGATTATGTCCTTTATGCATGTTTAGGATTGATGATATCATGAATGCTTATGGTTAAGTTTAAGAATGTTTATGATTATGTATTTTATGCATGTTTAGGATTGATGATGTCATGAATGCTTATGTTTAATTTATGTCATGCTTAGATTTAATTATGTTTAGCATGCTTATGTAAATTTTATGCCATGCTTATGTTTCATTACGTTAGTATGTTGATGTTTAGTGTTGTTATGCAGTACTTAAGTTATTTATGCTAGTATGCTCGTGTTTTCTAATTATTTGATGTAATTGGTGGCTTTTGTGAGTAGGCAAGAATCTTACTAAGCTATATGCTTATAGTTTATGTTGTCCATATACTGCAGATAAAGGAAACATGAACTAGAGGAAGTAGCAGGAGGGGCAAAGTGTGTGTGATAGTGGCATGGTGGAAAATGACTCTATTACTCTCTGCTTTTATTTATATACTCAATGAACAACTTAAGACATTTGTGTTAGGGATCGTTTGAAAGCTAGAGGGGGGGTGAATAGCGCTTTTCGTTTCTACAAGAGTAATTAGCGGAAGCAAACACAAATAATATATGTAAAAACAAAAAGCAATGCTAACAAAGCCTTTACGTGGTTCGGAGATAACGCTCCTACTCCACGGCGATCCTTAAGGTGGATCAACCCAAGCAATTCCACTAAGAAGCTTTCTCTTTACAAAGACCTCCTCTTCTTACAAAAGATGACAATGAAGATTTGAGAGGAGAAAGGAGATTAATACACTTAGAAAGCTTGGAAAACTTGTAGGAGCTTAGAATAAAGATCAGAATATATGCATTAGCCCCTTCTTGCTCCCCTTGGGCTCTTTTTATAGGAAAGAGCCCCTTTTTCCCGTTGGAGGTCTATCAGTCGACTGATGACTTACATCGATCGTGTCGCCCGATTCTAGCGGCCACGACGGCCGGATTGCGGGATTTTCGCCGTCATCGCTAACGCGAAGACTATCGATCGCCAGCGATGGCGATTCAGCGTCTTGCTCGTAGCAGCCGATCGCCACGACTACGATTATTTAATGGCGATCGCCAATAATGGCGCGATCATTGCCGGCTTATCTTGCGATCGAGTGCAGTCGATTCTCACGATTCGATTGGGATAACCCGATCCAGATAGCGATGACCTTCCAACCTCTAATCTTTGCATTTTAAGGGCGATTCGACCAACACCATGTTCGATCGGTCACACTCCAAGTATGACTGATTCATACTTGAAAACATAACCTAAGCCTAGACTTAACCTTCTAGCTTCTCCATCAGCCTTGCGCCTCTAGGATTTCTCTGAGTCCACGACTCCATCCATGCTCTTGCCTTCAGAAGCTTCATTCGGTTTCGTCATGCTTTGGGTTTCTTCTTTGCCAAAGTATGCTTGGACTTTACGCCGCCAAGACTACATGCTTGGACTTATGTCGCCAAGACTTTCCTTTGGTCTTCCTTTTCCAAGGACTGCTTGGACTTTACGCCGCCAAGACTACATGCTTGGACTTATGCTGCCAAGACCTTTCCTTGACTTCTCTTTGCCAAGATCACACTTGGACTTGTCTTTTACCAAGTCTTCATACTTGGATTTTCCTGTCACTTAAACATGTATACAATTAGATCATAAAACATTGCCTAACTTAGATGATTATCCAAACATCAAAATATATATAAATGCTTGGGGCATTGTTGCACCAACAATCTCCCCCTTTTTGATGTTTGGCAATCATTTAAATTAGGTCTTTAACACATAAACATATTTCAATATGAATTCTAACTTAAATATCCCTTCTCCCCCTTTGACATACAACAAAAAGAGAAGAGGTTATCCAATAAGTGCAGGAAGGAATTATAATTGACACATCTTGAACAAAGGTATAAAATTGATATGAAGCTCCCCCTAAATCCAAGACATGTTTCATGATGTGTAAATAACATGTGAAACAAAACATAAGCAATAGAATAGGCAAATATGTCCTAGCCTTGCACCAACAATTATATAAATAAGGGATGTAGCTCCCCCTAAACCAGTGCACCAAGAAAATCCGTCTTTCCATACAAGGTATCATGTATATACTGTGGAAATCATATAATGTCCAAAATTTAACCTTTTAACCGATGAAAAAACCGCTTTCCATTCCAAAGTAGTGACAGTTATTGGAAGAGCGCAAGAATAAGCGATTTGGCGATCGCCAATAATGATCGTGATCGCAACAAATCAATTTGAGTTTTGATCCAAGGTTTGAAAATGCGTAGAAAATTCCGTGGGTGTCCAAAAATCACGAAACTTGGCATACACATTTTATTCGACTAATATAACATATGAAAAATATTAGACGAAAAACATGTTCATCAGATTAATGGATTGATACGATATTCAAAATAACAAAATTATGACGCAACAAGTGTAATTGTATCGTATCAATATTCATAACTTCGTACTATATGCTCAACTTCTAAACTTGACAAATAACAAATTGTAGGCACTAATAGAAGTGAATAAAAAACACAATTTCATTTCATTAATCAAAAGTCATTACATAAGTAGGAGTTTATGCCGTACATACGGCCAAAAAGAAAATAACAAAGAAAACAAGTGAGCTAACGATCGCGCCTCAAGCATCCATCGGTGCAGACGGCGAACCATCGTGGAGGTGGGTGTCCAGTGTGAGCGGAGAGAATCGCCAAGATGTCCTGCTGCTGCCGATGCACCTCTCGCACGAGGGAGAGGAGCTCCTGATGCTCTAGGCGCAGCTCCTCAAAACGTGTGTCCACCCGCTCCACAAAGGCATCGAAGCGGGCATGGAGGGATGTGTCTGGTAGAACGGTATGACGCTGCGGCATCTCCCCTCATCGTTCCTCAAGAACACCGCAGCACCACCCTCAAGAACTCCTTCCACGGCGGCATCCTCAGTGCGAGCGGCCTGCTACCCGTCGTCTTTGGGTCCCGGAAGCGGATCCTTATCGGTCTTGAGCCAATGAGAAACTCCGTCGAGTCATCTGATCATATTTTCTATTCATGACTTTAATGACTCCTATATTGACATCAATGCCTACAGAGCTGAGCCATTGAGTGAGGACATTTCCAAATGGCATGTGAATTTTCCCATTGTTTGGCCTTATGAAATGAATGATGCATTGGAAGGTATTGAGACCAATGTTAATGTCTAAGAATTGACGAAAGAAATGCATGAGAAGTAAGTGTGGAGGGAGAACCAAGGCCAAACCACGGGTAACTATGGGGAGAAGACAATGAGCAACGACCTTATAAAGGACATTGTCAGAGGCAGAAAGTTCTTTTGATTGAAATAAATTGGTGTTCAAAGGTCGAGGATAGTGATAGAAAGTATCATGAAGGGAATCTAAAGAAATTGTTAGGACCCTTGGAATGGCTAGAGGGGGGGGGTTATTAGCCTTTCTTCTTTACTACAAAAATGTTAGCGGAAGCAATACAAAATCTAAACACAAATCAAAGCAAGAACAAAGCTAACACCCGATGTACGTGGTTCGGAGATGACGCTCCTACTCCACGGCAATCCGTAAGGTGGATTAGCCCTAATCAACCTTCACTAGAACTTCCTTTGGATGAACCAAGGTGGAGAAACCTTTCTTACAATGCTCTCCTCTTCTTTACAATGATGGATGATCAAGTGATCAAGAACAAGAGAAGAGGAGGATTTAAATTACTAAAAACACTTGGAAGACTTGGTGAGCACGAGAGTATAGTTAGGAGCAAGAGCACTAGCTTCACCAAGCTCCCCATGGCCCCTTTTTATAGAAGAGGGGCTATTTTTCCCATTGGGCGTCGATCAGTCGACTGATGAATACCATCAATCGACTGCCGCCGAAGCCAACGACTTCTGAAACGCGATCTCCACGGAGATTCGTAGCCGTAATCTCCAACGGCCAGGTGATCGATCGATCCTCCATCGATCCGTGATGGGGTGATCGATCCGAGTGATCAAGCGGCGATCAGTGAGGCGCATTCGTGGCGATATTTCCCTTGATCGATCGGTGATCGTTGGCGATCGGTGATCGAAATCGATCGGCTATGACCAGGCGGTCGATCGATGGTCGAGGTTTCACCACGACTCGGTCGAACGCGACGATCGATCGATACTCATCAAGTATGAGTAATTCATACTTGATTTTATTCCCTAGACCTAGACTCAACCTTCTAGCTCCTCATTAAGCCTTGCGCCTTCAGGATCTCTCCGAGTCCGCGACTTGTTCATCCTTTGCGCTTTGCTTCCAAGAGCTTCCTTCGGTTTCGTCATGTCTTGGGTTGCCAAATGCTTGGACTTTACGCCGCCAAGACTACAAGCTTGGACTTATGCTGCCAAGACTTTACTTTGGACTTCCTTTGCCAAGGTTCACTTGGACTTTATGCTGCCAAGACTACAAGCTTGGTCTTATGCCGCCAAGTCCATCCCTTGGACTTCTTTTGCCAAGATCATACTTGGACTTCCTTTTACCAAGTCTTCATCCTTGGATTTCCCTGTCACTTAAACACATTCGTAATTAGATCACAAGATATTGCCTAACTTAGATGATTAGCCAAACATCAAAACATATAAATGCTTGGAGCATTGTTGCACCAACAATCTCCCCCTTTTTGATGTTTGACAATCATTTAAGTTAGGTCTTTAAAGATACACACATAATCATCTAACTTAAGCATTTCTTCTCCCCCTTTGACATACATCAAAAAGAGAAGGATGAAAGAATTAAGGGTGTTGGATCTTGGACTAAGGTATTAGATTGAAATTAAGCTCCCCCTTAATCCAAGATAGGATGTAAATTACATTTGAAGCAAAGCATAAGCTAAATTTCAAAAGTTAAATCCTAACTTTGCACCAACAATGGTTTTGGGGATAAAAGGATAGAATTTATTGAAACTCCCCCTAAACCACTGTATTTAGCAGTCCTAAAACTCGTTTATACGCAATATTATCATACTAGAGTGTTAGGACATCAAAAATACACCAAATATCAGAAAATGGAGCTTATTATCAGAAAACCCAATGTATCAGTATCTGAACGATCGCTATACTAAATCGAAACTTGACCTTTTCACCATTTTTTAAATGCGGTAGAAATTCCAGAAATCTCAAAAAATCACGAAATTTTGCGTACACATTTCTGAAATCATACTTTATTAAGGAAAAATAATTTGCAAAATATATATTTTCCAGATTTCAAGATTGATACAAATTTAGAAACTTACAAAAGTTCTAAAGAATTTTCAAACTTTGTATCACTTTTGTGATTCACTTGAAAACTGTTTTCCAAAATATAATGAACATAGTTTAAAATATATATGATTTGGAATTTCCAACCATGTTCTTAGAGCTATGTACTCATTACTTGAATACAAGTCTTCCCAATGATTGGTCCATAAGGTATTTATGTCTCTAGGTGTGTCATTGGCTCATAGTAATGCATCATAACAAGCATGATGAGCCAAGTACACCTTTCCCTATCATCTCACATGGTTCTAAGTGTCTCAATACAAAAATCAAGGTTTCTTAAGGCTTTTTGTGAGATGTATCAAGGTATAAAGATAACATATAAACATGGGATCATGCAAACCTAAAATTTTACTCTACAAAGCACATGCCAAGCTCTCTCCTTAAAGATGAAAATTCATTTTCGGGAAGAGCTTTGGTGAAGATATCGGCAAGGTTGGACTTAGATTCTACATAATTAAGTTCAATGTCCCCTCTTGCCACATGATCTCTTATGAAGTGATGTTTCACTTCAATGTGCTTGGTCCTAGAGTGATGTACTGGATTTTTGGTCAAGTTGATGGTACTCACATTATCACAATAAACTTTAATGTTAGAGTAGTGTAGCTCATAGTCCACAAGAGTATGCCTCATCCAAAGTAATTGAGCTACACAACCACCCATAGCCACATATTCGGCTTCGGTGGTTGATAAAGCAACACAATGTTGCTTCCTACTACTCCAACTAACTAGGGAGGACCCAAGAAATTGGCATCCACCACTAGTACTTTTCCTATCCAATTTGCACCCGGCATAATCAGAATCGGTATAACCAAGTAATTCAAAAGACTTAGTCCTAGGATACCAAAGTCCTACATTTAGGGTGCCTTTAATATACCTTAATATTCTTTTGACGGCTACCAAATGTGATTCTTTGGCACAAGATTGGTATCTTGCACACATACCTACCGCAAATAAAATGTCGGGTCTACTAGCGGTTAGGTATAGTAAGCTACCAATCATACTCCTATAAAGTTTAAGATCAATTGATTTACCTTCATGATCACTATCTATCCTAGTGCTAGTGGCCATAGGAGTGGTTACAATTTTGGCATTTTCCAAACCAAATTTCTTGATCATTTCATTTGAATATTTGGTTTGATAAATATGAATACCCTCATTGGTTTGTTTGACTTGTAAGCCTAGGAAAAAGGTAAACTCTCCAACCAAACTCATTTCAAATTCATTTTCCATATTTTTTATAAAGTCTTGAAGAAGATCATCATTTGTTGACCCAAAAATGATATCATCAACATATACTTGGGCTATGGATATATCTTTTAATGTTGACTTTATAAACAAGGTTTGATCTACTTGTCCTCTTCTAAAATCCTTAGAAATTAAGAATGATGACAATCTTTCATACCATGCCCTAGGAGCTTGTTTTAACCCATATAATGCTTTCCTAAGCTTACATACATGATTTGGATAATCTACGTTCTCAAATCCGGGTGGTTGCTCTACATATACTTCCTCCTTAATAAAACCATTTAAGAATGCCGATTTAACATCCATTTGGTAAAGTTTAAATCCCATGTAGGAAGCATATCCTAGGAGAATTCTAATAGATTCTAACCTAGCAACCGGGGCATAGATCTCATCATAGTCAAGCCCCTCAACTTGATTAAATCCCCTAGCAACCAACCTAGCCTTATTTCTAGTGATATTTCCTTGATCATCTAATTTATTCCTAAAGACCCATCTTGTAGTAATTATGGTGCTATCATTGGGTCTAGGTACTAATTCCCACACTTGACTTCTCTCAAATTGAGCCAATTCATCTTGCATTGCCAAAATCCAATCCGGATCGTGTAATGCATCATTGATTGATTTGGGTTCAATTTGTGAGATAAGAACAACTTGACTAGTAGGAGGTCTATGAAATGACCTAGTTCTTACTCCTTGAGATAGATCTCCTACTACTTGTTCAAGTGGATGATCTTGATGAATTCTTAGGTTTCTAGAAGGTGTTTCAATTTGATTATTGTTATCTTCCACCCTTCTTTCATCATCGGAGTCTCCTCTTCCTCCCCCTTGATCATTACCCCTAATGGTCAAATTTTGAAGTTTTTGGGTAATGTCTTGATTATTGTCATTAATATCCTTATCAATGGAGGACTTTCTAGGGTAGGTACTAGTAGTTTCATCAAATTGAACATTGGAAGACTCCTCAATCCCTTTGGTTCTCTTATTGTAGACTCTATACCCTCTACTTGTGGATGAGTATCCAACTAGGATTCCCTCATCCGCTTTTGATTCAAATTTTCCTAGGTTATCTTTGGTGTTTAGAATATAAACTTTACATCCAAAGACTTTGAAATAATGAATTATGGGTATAGTCCCATTCCATAATTCAAATGGTGTTTTTCCTAAAAACCTATGGATTTGAACCCTATTTTGGATATAGCAAGCGGTATTAACCGCTTCCGCCCACAAGTAGCTAGGTAGAGAATATGCATTAAGCATAGTCCTAGTCGCCTCTTGTAGGGCACGATTTCTCCTTTCCACCACCCCATTTTGTTGGGGTGTTCTAGGACAGGAGAACTCATGCTTGTACCCTTGCTCTAAACAAAATTGTGAAAATTTTAGATTTTCAAATTCACCACCATGATCACTACGGATCTGGTTGATTTTGAGACTCTTTTCATTTTCAACCCTTTTACTAAATCCTATGATTATTTCTAAGGTATCATCCTTATGTTTCATAAAATAGACCCAAGTATACCTAGAAAAATCATCTACTATAACCAAACAATATTTATTACCATTTAAAGATGGAGTACTATGGCAATCAAATAAGTCAAGATGCAATAATTCTAATGGTAAAGAGGTATTGGTTAGGGTTTTACCTTTGTGTGATGCCTTTGTTTGTTTTCCTTCTTGGCATGCATCACACAATTTGTTCTTGACATACTTGATCTTTGGTAGCCCTTTGACCAACTCCATCTTGGCTACCTTGGCTATGTTTTTCATGTTGATATGCCCCAATCTTCTATGTCATAGCCAACTTTCCTCTTCTTTTGCAACAAAACACTTAGTAGAAATGTTAGAAGTATATGAAAGATCAACATAATAGATGTTTGATTTCCTATATCCAACTAACATACAATCATTTAATTCCTTGTGTCTAATCATGCATTTAGAGGATTCAAAAGAGACATGATAGTTTGCATCACAAAGTTGACTAACACTTAATAAATTAAATTTCATATTTTCAACTAGCAATACTTTGTGAATAACAATTTTAGGGGATACCTCAATTGTACCTCTACCTAATATCTTGAGTTTTCCACTATTCCCAAAGGACACCGCTCCCTTCTTCACATATTTAATTGTGGAGAACTTGCTCACATCCCCGGTCATATGTGTTGAGCAACCGCTATCCACAATCCACATACCTCGCTCTCCTACCTAAATCACATGAAAAACACAAGCTTTTGGTACCCAAACATTTGGACCGGTAACATTAAGTAAAAACTTCTTAGGTACCCAAGCTTTCTTAACCTTACCCTTAATGGTTGCTTTCCTATTAATTAATGAAATATAAGCAACTTCTTTTTCTTTTGGCTTATACCCTAACCCGGCCTTGTTATAAACCGCTCTTTGTCTACTAAGAATCATATCAAGACACTTTGAGCCATTTGAAAATTTTTCTAAACATGCTTTCAATTCACTAACCTCATCCTTAAGTTTGTCATTTTCTTCCCTAAGCATGCAAGAGTCAATATGTGAAGTCTTTTCATTCCTAATGGCCTTTAGTTCTACCTTCATGCTTTTAACCTTAGATTTTGACTTATCTAGAGCTTCTTTAAGATAAGCAATTGATTTATAGAGAAGCATAACCTTGGGAGAATTCATTACCTCATCGTCGATAGATGACGATTCATCACTTGAAGAATCTTCTTGACTTGATGTGCCGGAATCATCTTCTAATGCCATGAGTGCCACATGGCGTGTGATGTGGCAAAGCTCATCATCGGATGAAAAGTCTTCAACACTTAGTGTGTCCCATGTGGTTTGAGCCACCATGGCCTCCTTCTTCTTCTTTTCCTTCTTGTCCTTCTTTTTCTTTTCCTTTTCCTCCTTCTTCTTTAGCTCCGGGCAATTCGGCTTTATATGCCCCTTCTTATTGCAAGCATGGCAAATCACATTATTGCTAAAACTTGAATTACCATTAAATTTACCTTTTGAGGAGTGAGACCCCTTCCTTGCTTCTCTATTCTTGAACTCTCTTGACTTCCTATAAAGCTTCTTGACGAAATTTGCCATTTCACTAGATGAGTCCCCATCGCTACTTGACTCATCCTCCGACTTGGATGATGATGATGCTTCTTTTCTTTCCTTCTTCTTCTTTTCTTTCTTGTCCTTCTTTTCAACAAATAGAGCTAAACCCTTTTCCTTAGAGGACATGTTAGTTTGCTCATGTAATTCAAACTCACAAAATAATTCATCAATTTTAATTTGAGATAAATCCCTAGTTACCTTAATGGCATCAACTATTGAAGTCCATAAAGAATTTCTAGGAAATGCTTGTAAAATATACCTTACCAAATCCCGGTTGTCAACTCGCTCACCTATGATATGGAGTCCGTTTACAATTTCCTTGAACCTTCCATGCATTTGACTTACGGTTTCATGCATCTTCATTTGGAAGGCTTGAAGTTGTCCAATTAATAGGTCCTTCTTGGCCCTCTTTGATTCCTTGGAACCTTCATTTAGCTCAATGAGCTTTTCCCATAGCTCCTTGGCGGATTCAAAAGGCCCCACCTTGTTGAGTTGCTCCATTGTGACGCCGCATTGGATGGTGAGGACGGCCTTTGCATTTGATTCAAATTTCTTGTTGATTTCTCTTGTCCAATCCTTGCTTGGAATAGGATGTCCATGTTCATCCACCGGTTCCTCGAAGCCATCTACAACACTATGCCAAATTTCAATATTACTCATAAGATAGTACTTCATCCTACCTTTCCAATACGCAAAATGACTCTCATCGAAGAGCGGTGGCTTGGCGATGCTATATCCCTCTTGAAGAGCCATTGATGTCTTGGTTGATGGTGAGATCTTCCAAGCTATCCGGGCTCTGATACCACTTGTTAGGACCCTTGGAATGGCTAGAGGGGGGGTGATTAGCCTTTCTTATTTACTACAAAAATGTTAGCGGAAGCAATACAAAATCTAAAAACAAATCAAAGCAAGAACAAAGCTAACACCCGATGTACGTGGTTCGGAGATGACGCTCCTACTCCACGGCAATCCGTAAGGTGGATTAGCCCTAATCAACCTTCACTAGAACCTCCTTTGGATGAACCAAGGTGGAGAAACCTTTCTTACAATGCTCTCCTCTTCTTTACAATGATGGATGATCAAGTGATCAAGAACAAGAGAAGAGGAGGATTTAAATTACTAAAAACACTTGGAAGACTTGGTGAGCACGAGAGTATAGTTAGGAGCAAGAGCACTAGCTTCACCAAGCTCCCCATGGCCCCTTTTTATATAAGAGGGATTGTTTTTCCCGTTGGGCGTCGATCAGTCGACTGATGAATACCATCAGTCGACTGCCGCTGAAGCCAACGACTTTTGAAACGCGATCTCCGCAGAGATTCGTAGCCGCAATCTCCAACGGCCAGGTGATCAGTCGACTGATCCCTCCATCGATCGGTGATGGGGTGATCGATCAGTGATCAAGCGGCGATCAGTGAGGGCGTTCTGTGGCGATATTTCCCTTGATCGGTCGGTGATGTTGGCGATCGGTGATCGCGAAATCGATCATTCATATGACCAAGCGATCGGTGATGGTCGATTTCACCCGACTCGGTCGAAACGCGACGGTCGGTGATACATCGTATCAGTCGACTGATACTCATCAAGTATGAGTAATTCATACTTGATTTTATTCCCTAGACCTAGACTCAACCTTCTAGCTCCTCATTAAGCCTTGCGCCTTCAGGATCTCTCCGAGTCCGCGACTTGTTCATCCTTTGCGCTTTGCTTCCAAGAGCTTCCTTCGGTTTCGTCATGTCTTGGGTTGCCAAATGCTTGGACTTTACGCCGCCAAGACTACAAGCTTGGACTTATGCTGCCAAGACTTTACTTTGGACTTCCTTTGCCAAGGTTCACTTGGACTTTATGCTGCCAAGACTACAAGCTTGGTCTTATGCCGCCAAGTCCATCCCTTGGACTTCTTTTGCCAAGATCATACTTGGACTTCCTTTTACCAAGTCTTCATCCTTGGATTTCCTTGTCACTTAAACACATTCGTAATTAGATCACAAGATATTGCCTAACTTAGATGATTAGCCAAACATCAAAACATATAAATGCTTGGAACATTGTTGCACCAACAGAAATCTCCTCAAAGGGAGATGGAAGAGGTTCACTCCAAGATGGATATAGAGTGAAATCATTCTCGGAAGGAAGACATCCGAGAAAATCGGTCCAGATCTGGGGACTGAAATCCAGATCGCGCTAAGCAACGCGAGTCCGGTATCTCAGCCCATCTCCAGCTGGTCGTAGGTTGTTGAAAAATTCAGAGAGAAGGGTGATATTTACGTGATGTTCACAGAAAACTAAAGACTCAAGGCTGTAATGTTGGATGATTTGAACAATGTCGAAACAGTAGTCTTTAAGAAACTTGGAATCCATTGATCTAGGTGGAATAAGTTGGAATTTGTTTTTATGGAAAGCACTTTCAAGGGCGGAATTTGGAAATCGAGGATCAACAGAGGGTTGAGGGTTTGACGGGCCCTCATTGGTCGGAGGTGCCCGGGTGCGCTTAGTAGCAAAGTGCTTAATTCTAAATGGGTGAAAAGACAACAAAAAAAATATGCACAATGTAGGTTGATGATGCATGGACAGAGACAACAAGACAAGCATGGGTTAGTGAAATACAATCATAGGAACAAACAAACATTGATCAGGAATGAAAATATACCTGAAGTGCATGGTGAACAAAGATCGTACTAACCCTAGCCGAAAGTGATCGAAACTAGGCGCGAACGGAGTGACAAGAGAAGGTCCTCGAGTTGGAGAGCACTCCAAATGGGATCACGGGTCGATGAAGTCGCCGAAAAACAAGGAGAACGACTAAGAGTGCGCGAAGGTCGCTAAGAGGAAGAGAAAAGAGAAATCGAGAGGTTTTGGCGAGTCGAACCGGCGGAAAGCCCTAAAACGCGACACGATCCGATCGCTGTTGGTTGGCTGAATTGATGGTGATCGAACGAATCGCAATGATACTAACGATTTCAGACGCTGCTGGCCGACTACCATAAATGGCGATCGAATCAGCCGTTATCACGAATCGACCGGCCGCGATACGAAGCGCTTCAGTAGGCAGATCGGCGCCATAAATGGAAGTCGACCGATAACGAACCGTAAGCCTTGCCGAGTATCGATCGAATCAAGTAGGTACCACGATCGATTTTCGCCGATTTAAAAATTTATAATTAATTCAATAAAGATCAAAAAATCACGAAATTTTGTGAGTAATATTGTTAGATCATTTCCTATCAAGGAAAAATTATTTTAAAATTATATTATCTCTAGGTTTTGATATTGACACAATCTTGAGATTTTGCAAAAGTTATGATATTTTTGCAAAACTTTGTATCACTTTGGCTTATCAATAGGAAATTGGTTCTCAAGGTTTGATAGACATAGTTTATGTTTTATTTTATTTGACATTTCCAATCATATTCTTGGAGCTATATGCACATTAATTGTACATAGGCCTTCCCAATGATTGGTCTAATGAAGGATTAATATTTTTAGATGACACTTTGGTTCATAGTAATGCATCATAACAAGCATGATGAACCAAGTGCATCTTCCTAACATCTCACATGTTGTCTAGGTGGATCAATACAAAAATCATGGTTTCCTAAGTGTTTTGTGAGATGGTTAAAGGTATAAATCCTAGTATTTCTATGGAATCATGCAAAACTACACTTCTATTCTACAAAGCACATCCCAAGTTCTCTCCTAAGTGATGAAAATTCTATTTCAGGGAGAGGCTTGGTAAAGATGTCGGCTAGGTTGGACTTAGATTCAATGTAATTAAGCTCAATGTCCCCCTTAGCCACATGGTCTCTAATGAAGTGATGTTTCACTTCAATGTGTTTGGTCCTAGAGTGATGCACCGGATTTTTGGTCAAGTTAATGGTGCTCACATTATCACAAAGTACTTTCATGTTGGAGTAAGTTAGCTCATAATCTTCTAAGGTATGTTTCATCCATAATAGTTGAGCTACACAACCACCCATAGCAACATATTCGGCCTTGGTGGTGGATAAAGCAACACAAGGTTGCTTCCTACTACTCCAACTCACTAGGGAGGACCCAAGGAATTGGCATCCACCACTAGTACTCTTCCGATCCAATTTGCAACCGGCATAATCGGAATCGGTGTACCCAATTAAATCAAAACACCTAGTCCTAGGGTACCATAGACCTACATTTAGTGTGCCCTTGACATATCTTAAAATTCTTTTAACGGCAACTAAATGAGATTCCTTAGCACATGATTGATACCTAGCACACATACCAACCGCAAATAATATGTCGGGTCTACTAGCGGTTAAATACAAGAGGCTACCAATCATGCTCCTATAAAGGGTAAGATTTATTTGTTTTCCTTCACTATCACTATCTATTTTGGTATTGGTTGCCATTGGAGTTGACACTACCTTAGCATTTTCTAAACCAAATTTCTTAATCATTTCCTTAGCATATTTGGTTTGATAAATGTAAATTCCTTCACTAGTTTGTTTGACTTGCAAACCAAGGAAGAAATTTAATTCTCCAACTAGACTCATCTCAAACTCTTGTTCCATATTTTGAATGAAGTCTTCAAGAAGCTCATCATTTGTTGACCCAAAGATAATGTCATCAACATATACTTGAGCTACAAAGATGTCCTTAGATGTTGACTTTATAAAGAGAGTTTAATCTATACTACCCCTTTTGAAATCCTTAGAGATTAGGAAAGTTGACAATCTTTCATACCAAGCCCGGGGAGCTTGTTTCAAACCATATAAGGCTTTCCTAAGCTTGTATACATGGTTTGGGTAGTCCATATTTTCAAACCCGGGAGGTTGTTCTACATACACCTCTTCCTTAATAAACCCATTTAGAAATGCCGATTTGACATCCATTTGATGAAGTTTGAAACCCATATAGGAGGCATATGCTAAAAGTATTCTAATGGACTCTAATCTAGCAACCGGGGCATATGTTTCATCATAATCAAGTCCTTCAACTTGATTAAAACCCCTTGCAACTAATCGTGCTTTATTTCTAGTGATATTCCCTTGGTCATCTAGTTTGTTCCTAAAGACTCATCTTGTAGTAATAATAGTGTTTTCACTTGGTCTAGGAACTAACTCCCACACTTGACTCCTATCAAATTGAGTCAATTCATCTTGCATTGCTAAGATCCAATCCGGATCAAGTAATGCATCTTTAATGTTTTTGGGCTCAATTTGAGAAATTAAAGCTATATGACTAGTGAGATCCCTATGGAATGACCTAGTCCTAACTCCTTGAGATAATTCACCCATAATTTGATCTAATAGGTGACTTTGATGAACTCTTATGGTTCTAGGAGGTGTATCAAGTTGAGTTTGGTCATGATTAACTTCAATTCTACGTTCATCATCGGTATCATCCCTTACTTCCCCTTGATCCAATCCTCCCCCTTGATTATTACCTCCTAAGTTTAAATCTTGAAATTGTTTGGTAATTTCTTGACTTTCATTATTTATGTCATCATCAATAGGGGATTTTCTAGGGTATGTATTTGAAGTTTCATCAAATTGAACATTTGAAGATTCTTCAATCTTTTGAGTCCTTTTATTGTAAACTCTATATCCTACACTAGTGGATGAGTATCCAACTAGGATTCCCTCATCCGCTTTGGACTCAAATTTACTTAGGTTGTCTTTGGTATTTAAGATATAGACTTTACATCCAAAGACCTTAAAATAATGAATTGTTGGAATTGTACCATTCCACAATTCAAATGGAGTTTTTCCTAAAAACCTATGAATTAATACCCTATTTTGGATATAGCAAGCGGTATTAACCGCTTCCGCCCACAAGTAGCTAGGTAAGGAATATGCATTAAGCATTGTCCTAGCCGCTTCTTGTAGGGCACGATTTTTTCTTTCCACAACCCCATTTTGTTGGGGTGTTCTAGGACAAGAAAATTCATGCTTGTACCCTTGTTCTAAGCAAAAAGTTGAAAAGTTAGAATTCTCAAACTCTCCACCATGATCACTACGGATCCGGTTGATTTTGAGTTTTCTTTCATTTTCTACTCTTTTGCTAAATCCTATGATTATTTCTAAGGTTTCATCCTTATTTTTCAAGAAAAACACCCAAGTAAACCTAGAAAAATCATCTACTATTACCAAGCAATATTTACTACCAATTATAGATTGGGTATTATGGCAATCAAACAAATCCATATGTAGTAATTCTAATGGTAAAGCGGTACTAAGTAAATTTTTACCTTTGTGTGATGTTTTTGATTGTTTCCCTTCTTGACAACCATCACACATCTTGTCCTTGAGATATTTGACTCTAGGCAATCCTTTGACTAGCTTCAATTTTGCTATTTTGGCTATATTCTTCATGTTTATGTGACCTAGTCTCCTATGCCAAAGCCAACTTTCTTCCTCTTTTGCAATAAGACACTTAGTGGAAGGATTAGTAGCATAAGATAAATCAACATAATATATATTTGATTTTCTAAAGCCTACTAACATGCAATCATTTATAGTTTTGTATCTTATAAAGCATTTTGAGGAATCAAACTTAACATCAAAATTTGCATCACATAATTGACTTACACTAAGTAGATTAAATTTCATATTTTTAACTAATAGAACTTTATGAATAGCAAGATTGGGAGATACCTCAATGGTGCCCTTCCCTAAAATTTTAAGTTTGCCGCTATTACCAAAAGACACTTTTCCTTGGCTAGTGTGGTTGATAGTGGAGAATTTTCTCTCATCCCCGGTCATATGCTTTGAGCACCCACTATCAACTATCCACAAGCTTGGTTCTTCTACCTATGTCACATGAAAAACACAATCCTTAGGTACCCAAATCTTAGGACCACTAGCATTAATTATAAATTTCTTTGGTACCCATGCTTTTCTCCCCTTGCTTTTAATCATGGATTTTCTACTAACTAGGGATGCAAATGCTACCTCTTTCTCCTTAGGTCTATATCCTAAACCGGCCTTATTGTAAATTGCCCTTTGGTCCTTAATAATCATATCTAGATATTTGGAACCATTAGTGAACTTTTCTAGGCATGTTCTTAATTTACTTATTTCTTTTCTTAACTCATCATTTTCATTCCTAAGAGTACAATCATCATCACTAGATGGTTTATCACATGATGCATCTATATTCTTAAATGATTTGATTTCTAATTTTATATCCTTAATCCTAGTTTTTGATCTATTTAAAGCATTTTGTAAACATGCAATAGTCTTATAAAGTAAATCTACTTTGGGTGAGTCATTTACCTCATCATCATCACTTGATGATGATTCATCACTTGAAGAGGAAGAAGACTCCTCGCTTGAGCTTCCGGTTTCTTCCAATGTCATGAGGGCTAAGTTCCGGGTTGAATGGCAAACTTCTTCATCGTCGGTAGACTCCTCCATACTTAGAGTATCCTATGTTTGTGCCATCATCGCCTCCTTCTTCTTCTTTTCCTTCTTTTCCTTCTTCTTCTTATCCTTCTCCTCCTTTTTCTTTAGTTCCGGGCAATTGGGCTTTATATGTCCTTTCTTGTTGCAACCAAAACACGTCACGTTAGAAATAGAATTTGAATTGTTAGAAGATTTACCTTTTGAGGATTGAAACATCCTCTTCACATCTTTCTTGGTGAGCCTCCTTGACTTCCCACCAAATTTCTTGACGTAGTGTGCTACCTCACTTGCCGACAACTCATCCTCACTACTTGATGAGTCCTCCTCGGATTCGGATGAGGAAGACACCTCCTTCTTTTCCTTTTTCTTCTTCTCCTTCTTTCCTACAAAAAGAGCTACACCCTTTTCTTTGGATGAAGTGTTAGCTTGTTCATGCAATTGAAATTCACAAAATAACTCATCTAATTTAACTAATGAAAGATCCCTAGAGACCTTATAGGCATCTACCATTGAGGCCCATAAGGTGGTCCTAGGGAAGGCTTGTAGTACATACCTCACAAGGTCTCGGTTGTTGACCTTTTCACCTATAACGTGTAGTCCGTTGACTACCTCCTTGAAGCGCCCGTGCATTTGGCTCACCGTTTCATTTGTCTTCATAGTGAAGCTTTGGAGTTGGCCAATCAAAAGATCCCTCTTGGCCCTTCTTGTTTCTTTGGATCCTTCGTTGAGTTCGATGAGCTTCTCCCAAAGCTCTTTTGTGGAGTTGAATGGCCCGACCTTAGATAGTTGCTCCTTGGATAGACCACATTGAAGTGTGGTCGTTGCTTTTGCATTCGCTTGTGCTTTCTTGGCCATCTCTCTTGTCCAATCCTTTGTCGGTAGTGGTGCTCCGAATTCGTCGACCGGCTTCTCAAAACCATCTACAATACTAAACCAATTTTCAATATCGTTCATTAAATAATACTCCATCCTACCTTTCCAATATCCAAAATCGTTGCCGTCGAAGAACGGAGGCCTCGCCGTGCTATACCCCTCTTGAAATGCCATCTTTGCTCCGGTTGATTGCTAGATCTTCCGATGCGATCCGGGCTCTGATACCACTTGTTAGGGATCGTTTGAAAGCTAGAGGGGGGGTGAATAGCGCTTTTCGTTTCTACAAGAGTAATTAGCGGAAGCAAACACAAATAATATATGTAAAAACAAAAAGCAATGCTAACAAAGCCTTTACGTGGTTCGGAGATAACGCTCCTACTCCATGGCGATCCTTAAGGTGGATCAACCCAAGCAATTCCACTAAGAAGCTTTCTCTTTACAAAGACCTCCTCTTCTTACAAAAGATGACAATGAAGATTTGAGAGGAGAAAGGAGATTAATACACTTAGAAAGCTTGGAAAACTTGTAGGAGCTTAGAACAAAGATCAGAATATATACATTAGCCCCTTCTTGCTCCCCTTGGGCTCTTTTTATAGGAAAGAGTCCCTTTTTCCCATTGGAGGTCTATCAGTCGACTGATGACTTACATCAGTCGACTGCCGCCGATTCTAACGGCTTTTGAACAGCCGGATTTGCGGGATTTGTCGTCGTCATCGCCAACGGGAAGACTATCGATCGACCGCCAACGGCGCTCGATCGATATCGCCGTAGCCGATCGGCCACGGCCACGGCTATTTCGTTAGGCGGCCGATCGCCAATAATGGCGACTACCGGCTATCTTTGCGCGCAATGAACCGAGTCGATTCTCACCGGACCGATAACCCCCCGATCGATGATGACAGCCTTCCAACCTCTAATGCTGCATTTTAAGGGTCAGTTCGACCGACACCATGTTCCAGTCGACTGGCACACTCCAAGTATGACTGATTCATACTTGAAAACATAACCTAAGCCTAGACTTAACCTTCTAGCTTCTCCATCAGCCTTGCGCCTCTAGGATTTCTCTGAGCCCACGACTCCATCCATGCGCTTGCCTTCAGAAGCTTCCTTCGGTTTCGTCATGCTTTGGGTTTCTTCTTTGCCAAAGTACGCTTGGACTTTACGCCGCCAAGACTACATGCTTGGACTTATACCGCCAAGACTTTCCTTTGGTCTTCCTTTTCCAAGGACTGCTTTGACTTTACGCCGCCAAGACTACATGCTTGGACTTATGCTGCCAAGACCTTTCCTTGACTTCTCTTTGCCAAGATCACACTTGGACTTGTCTTTTACCAAGTCTTCATACTTGGATTTTCCTGTCACTTAAACATGTATACAATTAGATCACAAAACATTGCCTAACTTAGATGATTATCCAAACATCAAAATATATATAAATGCTTGGGGCATTGTTGCACCAACAATTTGCTTCCGCTTTTATGACTTGTGATTTATTAGTACCATGTTGGATGTTGCTTAGTTATGTTATTGTTCACGTTACTTATGAAATTTTGATATGTTAGAACTCATGAATGGATCGTGTTAATAATAAGTTACATTCTCTAATCTTTATGTTATGCATGTTATAAATGAGATACGATATGGTAACATGCTAATTATGATTATGATATGTGATGCATGTTATAAAAGAAGTTATGATATGTTAACATGCTAATTATGATTAGGATATGTGATGCACGTTATAAAGAAGATATGATATGTTAACATGCTAATTAGGTCTATGATATGTGATGCATGTTATAAAAGAAGATTTATGTCATGATAACATGTTTGATTATGTAGATTGTGAAATGATCCATATATGTTATGTTATAAAAAAAAAAGTAGCGCCGCCCTGAGAGCAGATAAGGGAGGGCGTTACAGGTTGGTATCAGAGCAGGTTCACCTTTCCGCTATCACATATCAAGCCTCCATCCTGCTGTTTCCAAGTAAGTAACTTTATACATACCTAAATTTCTTTTATAATGAAGAATGTCTTCTATCTAGATAGAAATAATACCTCATCATGTTTTAGTAGAATGGAACCATACTTGTGACTTAGATAGTAATGATACCTTACCATGCTTTATATGATGGAAACATGTTTCTAACCTAGAAATACAACTAGAAAGGATACCTTACCTTGTTTATGATAAGGAATGTTTAGATGCATGTATATGAGTAGAAATTATAATAATACCTTAATTATTTATTTATCACTTAGATAACATGGCTGGGAGACGTAGTAATAGAGGGAATGAATCAGCACCCCCACCAGATTTGATGCATGTGGTTACCGAGCTACAACGTCAGGTCGCAGAACAACAACTGGTTATCAATTCTCTCATGAATCAACAAGGGAACCCTACCACCCCACCAAAGACGCATAACGTGACACCAAACACGACCACTATGGTGCAAGCACCACTAGTCAATGCTGCCACCGGGGTCCGACCCGAAGCTTATCTGATTCAGTGGCAGAGGCTGAAACCAGAAAATTTCTCAGGTGCCTGCGAACCATGGGATGCCCAAGCCTGGTTCAAAACAGTTGAGAGCATCGTGGAGCTGCTGGATTGGCCCGAGCACGAAAAGATAAAATGTGCCTCATTCTGTCTTTCTGGAGATGCAAGGATGTGGTGGGAGAGAGTCAAAGAAAAGAGACAAGTAAATCAAATGAGGTGGGCCGGACTTTGAATCGAGTTCTTGAGGAGTTCTTTCGCAGACGGATCACAAATAAGCACTACGATGAGTTCCTCGAGTTCGACAAAGCGATCTATCGGATCGGTGAAGCTATGAAAAGGTTCAACCGATCGCACGTCTCGCCGCAATTAGTCGATGAGAAAGGGAGAGGATCGGACTCATCTTTGAAAATGTTACGACCGAGATAGCCACTCGAATGTGGCCGGAGTCAATCGACCCTGCATCGCCGAAGAGCCGCTCAAGAGCGCCACGATCACCGAGCACTACCCGAACAACATCGGCCAATAGACAAGGCACTGACCGGAGGTCAGAAATCTCAGAATACTAGCTGGAAGAGGGACCGTAGTGGCAAGAAGAAACAGTGGAATGGCCCAAAAGGGGGCCCAGGAAACAACCAAACTATGTATCCTGACTGTCCTACATGTGGGAAGAAGCATCCGGGGGAATGTCGTCAGGGCACGAGGAAGTGTTACAGTTGTGGACTGGAGGGGCATATATCCTGGAACTGCCCTACCCGAGTTCAGGCACCTCCTCAGCAGTATGTCCAGTACCAGGGTGCTCCTCCACAGCTTCACCAGATGCAGGCTACGATAGAGGGTCCTCAGATAAGCCAAGGGAGACTGGAAGCCCCACCCGTTGTGACAAATGCCAGGGTGTTCTCCCTCACCAGAGAAGATGTAGCGAGTGCCTCGACGGTTGTCACAGGTCAGATATTTATTTTCAGTCAGTATGCTACTGTATTGTTTGACACTGGGGCCACCCATTCGTTCATCTCTACGCCTTTCACAAGAAAGATAGATAGGCATCCCCAAGTTTTGGACTATAAATTCTTAACAACGTTACCTTCGGGAGAAGTGATGCCATCCACCCATATTCTGCGCGCCGCACCAATTAGACTCGCAGACAGGGAGCTCTATTGTGACCTGATAGTTCTGGATATGCGGGACTATGATGTTATATTGGGCATGGATTTTCTGCACAAGTACGGCGCTTCAATTGAGTGTCGTAAACGGAAGGTGATCTTCCGAATGAGTTTATCGGGGAGCCAAAGAAAGGAACAAGGAAATTCTTATCAGCGCTGAAAGCCCAAAAAATGTTAGAAAATGGATGCACCGGATTTCTAGCACACGTGGTTGATACCGTATCAGCAAAGAACCAGAAGCTAGAAGATGTCAGAGTGGTATGCGACCATCCGGAGGTATTCCCTGATGACCTACCTGGATTACCACCTGATAGAGAAATTGAGTTCGAGATCGAATTGATTCCCAGAACTAACCCGATCTCCAAGGCACCTTACCGTATGGCGCCGACTGAGTTGAAAGAGCTTCAGAAACAGCTATAAGAGTTACTTGACCAGGGATTTATCCGCCCTAGTCACTCACCATGGGGAGCTCCAGTGCTGTTCATAAAGAAAAAAGATGGGTCTATGTGAATGTGTATAGACTACCGGGCACTGAACAACGTGACCATCAAGAATAGGTAAGAACGTAATAGTAAAGTGATTTACTAGAGTTCGACATCTAAATCATACAAGAACAATGTCAGGTACCCCCTTCCCAAGATCGACGACCCTGTTCGACCAACTGAAGGGAGCTACTATCTTTTCAAAGATCGATCTCAGGTCTGGCTATCATCAAGTAAAAGTAAAGCTAAGCGATATTCCGAAGACGGCCTTCCGGACGAGATACGGACATTATGAGTTCATAGTTATGCCCTTCGGAGTAACCAATGCTCCTGCGATGTTCATGGACCTGATGAATCGAGTATTCTCGACTTTCCTCGACAAATTTATAATCGTTTTCATCGACGATATTCTTATCTACTCGAGAGACCGAGAAGAGCATGCTGAACATCTGAAGACAATACTACAGATTCTTCAGAAAGAGCAACTATATGCGAAGTTCTCCAAATATGAGTTCTGGCTCGATCAAGTGTCATTCTTGGGTCATGTCATCTCTAAAGAAGGAATCATGGTAGACCCAATAAAGATTGAAGCTGTGAGGAACTGGAATAGGCCAAGGAATGCGAGTGAAATCAGAAGTTTTCTCGAGCTAGCAGGCTATTACAGAAAGTTTGTAGAGGACTTCTCTAGAATTGCAGCCCCTATGACAACCCTCACTAGAAAGGACAAGCAATACAAATGGACTGAGGACTGTGAAAGGAGTTTTACGGAACTGAAGAGGAGACTGACCAGCGCTCCCATTCTGACTCTCCCTGAAGATAATGAAAGCTTCGATATGTATAGTGACGCTTCTAAACTGGGGTTCGGAGCTGTACTTATGCAAAATGGCAAGGTTATCGCTTACGCCTCTAGACAGCTCAAGGAGCACGAAAGAAATTATCCTACCCATGACTTAGAACTAGCAGTCATGGTATTCGCTCTGAAAATATGGAGACACTACTTATACGGAGCTCGGTGCAGGATTTATACAGACCACCAGAGTCTGAGATATTTCTTCACTCAGAAAGACCTAAATATGAGACAACGCAGATGGCTCGAGCTAGTCAAAGATTATGATTGTGAGATATTCTATCATCCAGGAAAGGCCAACAAAGTGGCAGATGCACTTAGCAGAAAGTCCTGTGCCGCTTTGATGTCCTTATCAATGCTATCTCAGCCCCTGAAAAGGGAAATAATGAATTACGGAATAGAGATTATTTCTGGATAACTTTCCACCATGACGATAGCGCCGACATTGTTCGACGATATATTGGGAAAGCAAGATGGTGATTCAGACATCCAGAATATCAAATAGGAAGTCCTGGAAGGAAGGGATAATGGATTCCGCATTTCCGACAGCGGATTATTATACCTCCGGGATCGACTATGTATTCCGGACGATCCGGAATTACAGAAGAAGATACTCGAGGAATCCCATGGAACACCTTATACCATGCATCCTAGATCTACAAAAATGTATCAGGACTTAAGAGATAAATTTTGGTGGTCCGGCATGAAAAGGGATGTGGCTCAAGACGCCAAGACTGGCCGACTGCCAGAGGGTTAAGCGTAACGCCGAAACGGGAGGATTATTGCAATGTCTGATTCCAGAGTGGAATTGGGAAGAAATTTCTATGGATTTCATCTCGGGATTACTCAGAACAACAAATGGTTATGATGCTATATGGGTAATCATAGACCGGTTGACAAAGTCTGCCCATTTCCTGGCAATTAAGATGACCTATCCGGTTGAGCAGCTAGCTCGATTATATGCCAAGGAAATTATCAGATTACATGGAGTGCCTAAGGCTATTATTTCTGATCGTGATGGCCGTTTTACCTCCCATTTCTGGGAATGTGTTCAGAAGGCTCTTGGCACTAAGTTGAGATTCAGCACTGCGTTTCATCCTCAGACCGACGGTCAGACAGAAAGAGTGAACCAGGTGCTGGAAGATATGTTGCGGGCTTGTGCTCTAGACTTTAAGGGGAGTTGGTGTTGATATTTGTGCTTGGCAGAATTTGCTTACAACAACAGTTACCAGACTACTATTGGAATGACATCATATGAAGATCTATACGGGAGAAGATGCAGGTCTCTTATCTGTTGGTACGAGGGTGGTGAAAGGAGGGAAATGGGTCTTCAGGCCGATATTATTGACAATACCACCCGAGCTATACAGACTATCCGTCAGAGGATAGAGACTGCTCAGAGCCGACAAAAGAGTTATGCGGATAAGAGACGCCGACCATTGGAATTCGAAGTTGGGGATTTTGTGTTCCTCAAGGTCGCCCCTATGAAAGGAGTAATGAGATTTGGAAGAAAGGGAAAGTTGAGTCCGCGTTATGTAGGACCGTATCAGATCCTGAAAAGAATCGGCAAGGTGGCCTATGAGCTGGAGCTACCTCAGGAGATGTCGGTTATCCATAATGTCTTCCATGTATCAATACTCAAGAGATGTGTTCCCAATGCAGACCAGGTGATCGAACCAATGGCAGTACAAATTCAAGGGGACCTAAGTTATGAAAGCTGACTGCTCGGATAATGACGAGAGGTCAAGAAGCTAAGGAGCAAAGAGGTACCCTTAGTGAAGGTCCTATGGCAAAGTCAAGGCTTCGAAGAGTTCACGTGGGAACGAGAAGACGAGATGCGACAAAAGTATCCGGAACTATTTTAAGTTCGGGATGAACTTTTCATAAGGTACGGGGGATTGTAACACCCCAAAATTTTTCTCCAAAATTTTTGTATAGAATTTAATTTCATGTCTAGTAGATTATATATGGAATCCTAGAAAATGATGATAAAAGAATAAAAGTGGAGAGGTGAGGTTTGAACCTTAAACCTCTTGGTGAGAGTTAACTCTTACCATGCATGTGATGACCAAGTGCTCAGCAGTAGCTTACTGTTGGAGAAAGAGGAGAAATTTTAGATGAGTGTGAGGAGGGTAAATGAAGAGGCATGAAAAGAGAAGAGACACTTCTCTTCCTCCCTTTATAAATAAGAGGGAAGGTTTCATTTGACCACTTCTTCTTCCTTCTTCCTCCTTCCACCGAAACCCTAGGGTTCCTCTCTTTGAGTTTCGGCCAAAGCAAACTAGGGTTCCACCCTAGTGAGTTAAGCAAAGAGAAGGGTTCATCTAAGGGGCTAATCTTCATCTAAGGGTCAAGAGCACCAAGAAGGGTTCTAGGGCAAGATTATTTTTTTAGTCTCCTCTCCAATCAAGGTCTCTCTTATTAAGGGGTAACCAATTATAAGTGGTAAGATTCCCTCACCTGCAGTATATTTGCTCTTGTAGGACATGATATATATGAAAGAAATGTGATGCTTTATACCATACAAGTTTCGACCAACTAGGGTTTTAGGGCTAGGGTTGCATGAAAACACTCCTTATGAAATTATGATATGTTGTATGTCTTCATGTATAAATTTTATGTGAAAACAATCAATTTTTTGTGCCCCTAAGGTTTCGGCCAACTAGGGTTTTAGGGCTAGGGTTGCATGAAAACACTCCTTATGAAACTATGATATGTTGTATGTCTTCATGTATAAATTTTATGTGACAAAAATAAATTTTTTGTGCCCCTAATGTTTCGGCCAACTAGGGTTTTAGGGCTAGGGTTGCATGAAAATACTCCTTATGAAATTATGATATATTGTATGTCTTCATGTATAAATTTTATCTGACAAAAATAAATTTTCTTGTGCCCTAATGTTTCGGCCAACTAGGGTGTTAGGGCTAGGGTGGGGTCTAAGTACCCAACTTCATGTGTAAATACTCCCCCTAAGTTTATGATATGTTATGTGACACTTATGTAAGCTTCATGTGCAAGAAAAAAAAAATGTATGAACCCCTCCCTAGTGATTTCGGCCACTTAGGGTACCTAAGCTAGGGTTAAGATTATGTGCTTAAATTGGTGTACAAGAATTCCCTTAGAATTCATGATATGTTGCATGATTGTATGTATGCCTATGTGATGAACATGGTTATGATTTAATATGCCATGAAATATGCCTATGTGATGAACATGTTTATGATTTAATATGCCATGAAATATGTCTATGTGATGAACATGTTTATGATGTAATATGCCATGAAATATGCCTATGTGATGAACATGTTTATGATTTAATATGCCATGAAATATGCCTATGTGATGAACATGTTTATGATTTAATATGCCTATGTGATGAGCATGTTTATGCTTGATATGCCATGAAATATACCTACGTGATGAACATGTTTATGATTTAATATGCCATGAAATATACCTATGTGATGAGCATGTTTATGCTTGATATGCCATGAAATATGCTTATGTGATGAACATGTTTATGCTTTAAGACCCCCGTTAGGGTATTCTTATGTTATGAATGCATATATGCTATGAAATGTCTAAGAAGATGCTTCCCCTGTTTTTATGTTGGGATTAAGAGCTCTCTTTATGATAAGATAAGACGGAGATGCTTCCCTTTTAATGTTGGGGATTAAGAGCATTCTTTATGATATGATAAGAAAGAAAAGAAAGAAAATTAAGTATTTTACTTTGTAAGAGGTTAAGTACCTGACCCGTTAGGTGGTCGTTAATCAAATCCAAGGGACATAAGAAGACGTAAGAGGTCTTGCCCTAGTAAGACGTAAGAGGTCTTGCTCTAGTAGGTCTGGTGGCTAGCTATCCCAGCCTATTAGGGAACGCGCTTTATGTGGTACTTAGCCTGGGGCCCCCCTTCACGTTATGATTATGTTGAAGTATCTATATGTATATGTTTTGAAAAGAAAGGACTTGTATGAAATTGTGCATGCTTATGTTTAAGTTTAAGACTGCTTATGATTATGTCCTTTATGCATGTTTAGGATTGATGATGTCATGAATGCTTATGGTTAAGTTTAAGAATGCTTATGATTATGTCCTCTATGCATGTTTAGGATTGATGATGTCATGAATGCTTATGGTTAAGTTTAAGAATGCTTATGATTATGTCCTTTATGCATGTTTAGGATTGATGATGTCATGAATGCTTATGTTTAATTTATGCCATGCTTAGATTTAATTATGTTTAGCATGCTTATGTAAATTTTATGCCATGCTTATGTTTCATTACGTTAGTATGTTGATGTTTAGTGTTGTTATGCAGTACTTAAGTTATTTATGCTAGTATGCTCGTGTTTTCTAATTATTTGATGTAATTGGTGGCTTTTGTGAGTAGGCAAGAATCTTACTAAGCTATATGCTTATAGTTTATGTTGTCCATATACTGCAGATAAAGGAAACATGAACTAGAGGAAGTAGCAGGAGGGGCAAAGTGTGTGTGATAGTGGCATGGTGGAAAAAGACCCTATTACTCTCTGCTTTTATTTATATGCTCAATGAACAACTTAAGACATTTGCTTCCGCTTTTATGACTTGTGATTTATTAGTACCATGTTGGATGTTGCTTAGTTATGTTATTGTTCACCTTACTTATGAAAGTTTGATATGTTAGAACTCATGAATGGATCGTGTTAATAATAAGTTACATTCTCTAATCTTTATGTTATGCATGTTATAAATGAGATACGATATGGTAACATGCTAATTATGATTATGATATGTGATGCATGTTATAAAAGAAGTTATGATATGTTAACATGCTAATTATGATTAGGATATGTGATACACGTTATAAAGATATGATATGTTAACATGCTAATTAGGTCTATGATATGTGATGCATGTTATAAAAGAAGATTTATGTCATAATAACATGTTTGATTATGTAGATTGTTAAATAATCCATATATGTTATGTTATAAAAAAAAAAGTAGCACCGCCCTGAGTGCACATAAGGGTGGGCGTTACACCTCAGTCGCATATGGGCACGACCATGCCCGTGATCTCCATTGTGTGTAACCATAATTGCGCTGACGACCAATATTACGGTGTCGCACGTCGATGATGAGTTGGATTTCTAATTAATATATTTTTTTAAATTGATCAAAGATGGAATAGAATTATAACAGAAATTAAAATTTTAAAAATTAATCTCAATCAAATTAAAATCGAATATACATGGAAAGGAAGCCACAATCTAAAAATAAATCTCTAAATTGAGATTTTTTATTTAATTTTTATTTTCATCTTAGTTTTATTCAATATATTATTTTTTTAAATATAAATTAAAAAAAAAATCGATCTCTAAATTAATATTTTTTTAATCTTGATTTTTTTTCTCCCATTCTCTCTAAATTGGAATTTAAAAAAAATAATTAGAGACATATTCTAATCGGTCTCCTAAATTGAGATAAAAAAAGTAATCGGTCTCTAAATTGTGTATTTTTTTTAGGATTTAATCCCGTTTCTTCTGGGCCCTCACACGCCGCCGCCGTCGCCTTCACCTACTAACCGCACGCCGCTGCTAGTGTCGGGGAAGCGGCTATGGCTTCATCGCTGTGGAATCGCGGGTCCTCATCCTGGTGGGACTCTTAATTGCGGGTATGTGTTTCTGATCAGATCTCGTGCCGCATTCTACTTTAGTTCAGCTTTCTCGCTCTGATCTGCCTTGTTTGTGGTGTATGAACGTGTGGATTCGATCTGGGTTTCTTTTTGTTATGTATTTACTCCAGATTGGTTTGATTTACGACCTCCTACTAGGATCTAGTGCGACAGCAGCGAATGTTGTGTGCGTTTCTATAGAATCGAGCACAAATATCTCTCCGATCGTTGCTCTTCGTAACTTGTTTTTTGTATACTCGTGTGCTGAAACAGTGGATTTTGCGTTCGATAGAGATTCTTACAGATACGATGGGTGACCTTTCTGAACGAGAGTATGAAGCCGATAATGCTTGGAAATATATTTTAAATCCATCGTTACTCAGTTCAAGGGCGTTTTGGCATTATCAATAATTCTCTACTTTCAAATGCGTCTACCTCATTGTGTCCCTGCTCGATGGCTACTTAATAAATTTCCCATTTCCTAGCGTTTTTGTTCTATTGAAATAGGACAATAGACAATAGTTCGTGCTCTTCTCTTAACTGTCTATCTCATTAGGTTTTTTTTAGCATCGAGGTGCTTGAATTAATCTTTGGATTTGCTTCAATAGTTGGCTATTTGATAAGTTAGTCTTATTAATTTGCTGAATATATTTGCAGGATCTTTGTTTGCATTCTCCATCGCTAAAGAAGAAGCCTCAAAGTTGGGAACAGTTATTGGGATTGATCTTGGGACCACCTACTCTTGTGTTGGCGTTTACAAGAATGGTCACGTTGAGATCATTGCCAACGACCAAGGAAACCGCATCACGCCATCTTGGGTGGCTTTCAGTGACTCTAGAGATTGATTGGTGAAGCTGCAAAGAATCAGGCAACCGTCAATGCAGAAAGAACTATATTTGATGTCAAAAGACTCATTGGAAGAAAGTTAGTTTACTCTTAATTTTTATTGTTTTGCTTTCCTTTATTCTTTAGTTGATTGGAACTATATTTGTGTACTTTTATTCTAATATTTGTTGCGGTACAATCGATCCAGGTCACGATTGATCACACTCGAGTTTGACTTGAGTAGTGTTTCGATGTTTGACGATAAATTGACCATTATTTGACAATGAATTGACTATATGTTAATTTGATATGGGATTGACCATATGATGGAGAAGTCCAAGTGGGACACTTGGCATGGAAAGTCCAAACATGAGTCTTGGCAATGATAATGTCTAAATCTTGAGTACTTGACATGGAAAGTCCAAGTAAGGGTTTTGACATGGAAAGTCTAAGCATGAGTCTTGACATTTGAAAAGTTCAAGCATGAGTCTTGACAAAAGAAAGTCTAAGTTTTAGTCTTGGCAATTGAAAAGTCCAACATGGATTAGCAAGAAAAGTCCAAGGGTACATATAGTCTTGGCCACGTAAGTCCAAATATGTAGTCTTGGCGGTGAAAGTCCAAGTTATGGGTACTTGGCATTTGGGAAGTCCAAGGGTTGATATTGGCGGCGTAAAGTCCAAGGGTGGAGTTTTGGCAGCACAAGTTTAATGATTGATGGCGTAAAGTCTAAACGTGCGTCTTGGCAGCGTAAACTCAAATATGTCTTGGCGGTGTAGACTAACTTAGCATGACAATAGCCGATGGAAGCACCTAAAAGTTAGTATATGGATGAACAAATCATGGATGATTTGGAGGGATCCAATAGGCATGAGGCTGATGGAGGTGGCTAGAAGACTTAGGTCTAGGCTAAGGGTAGTTTAGTAAGTATGAGAGCATCATACTTGGGGTTAAATCTCATAGTTGAGGTTTAACAGTCGACTGGGGCTATGGACTAATTGATTGGTCAAGTGTTTTAACACTTAGCAACTGAGTCGAAATCGACGATCGACTTCAGTAGTCGATTGGGGTTCGAAGCGAAGGCTTTGTGATCGCCGGCATTAGGCGATCGGCAGCGCGATCGATTGCCATGGAGGGCAGTTGACTGCTGCTAGTTTTGGTCGCGAAGGCAGAATGCTCGGTAGCTAACTGAGCAATCGACTGCTAGTGTATCCGTTAGCTGGAATGTCGACGTG
The DNA here is from genome assembly GCA_025175895.1 of Wurfbainia villosa. Taxonomy (NCBI): domain Eukaryota; kingdom Viridiplantae; phylum Streptophyta; class Magnoliopsida; order Zingiberales; family Zingiberaceae; genus Wurfbainia; species Wurfbainia villosa. The sequence continues at coordinate 24,990,705 of CM045992.1, read as the reverse complement.
GATTAAGTCATTGTAAGACAACGACATTGTTAGCAGTCGATTGGGGCCTTATGATAGTCGACTGCTAGACGCAGAATCAGCCCGATGCAAGGATAAAAGTAGTAGCTCGTGGAGGATTTCGACTATAGTTACTTGGGACGTTGTTGAGGCGATTTGAAGGCGAAGTGCAGGCGCATTTCAGGGTCCTTCAAACTCATCCAAACAACTAACAAGCAAAGCATTCAAAGCCCTAGTTTGTAAAGAACTCTTTACATTTCTGTTGTATTTCTTTATATTTACTTGTATATTTTATATTACTATTGTAATCGCTTGTAAGAGGTTTCTCCACCTTCGATGTGTCACCGAGAAGGAGTGTTATTGATTAGTGGTGGTGTGTGCATCACTAGAGCTTATTCGAGCTCAATCTGTGGAGTAGGAATCCTAAGATTTCAAACCACGTTATATCTTGTGTTTTGCTTGTGATTGTGTATTTGTCCTTTGTATTTCTATATTTCATTGTGCAAACTAATAAATCGTAGAGACAAATACGATCGAGTTCCATCGACGATCAGAAATGCACCATTCACCCCCCTCTAGTGCTCATCGAAGTTCCATTAAATAGTATCAGAGCCGAAAGCTCTTCTATGGATTAATAATCGGGAGCAAACACGCTAGAGGGTAGAAGGAAGATGGAGTTGCCCAACGACGGATTGGGATGGGATATCAACACTCCGGTTCCATACACGTTCCATAGACAAGAAGACTTCAATCAATGGAAGACAAGGATTGAAGAAATCATTATGATGAGGGATTTCGAAGATTGAGTCATCTTAATGGAAGGATTCGAATATTCAAGAGAGCCGAAGGGAGGATATCTCAAGAAGAAGAGATGGACCCAAAATCAACTCCAAAAATCCGAAATAAATGACGAGGTAATCGATATGTTAGTTGATTTAATACCTAATGAGTTATTATCCAAGATAGGTGAATTTAAAGAGGCCAAGGAGCTATAAGATAAATTAGTCAAGCTCCATGAAGAACCATCTGTGGCTCAAGTAAAGAGAGAGAGCCCGAAGAAGAAAGCTCATCCTCATAAGAAAGTGAAGATTTGGAGGTCAAGAGGTGTTCGACATCTGGATCGATAGAAGAAGTGGAAGAAGTAGGAGAAGCTTCCACCTCTAGGATTGAGGGGGAGGATAGAACTTCCACACCGGAGCAAACTCAAGAGGAACTATCTACCTCCGGTCGAGAAGATAAAGAAGCTCAAAATTCTACCACAGACCTAGGTAACTCAAACACCTTAATTAAAAATAAAAATCATATTATGTGTTTTGAGTATAGGAAAAATGAACACTACAAGAGTAAGTATCCCAAGAAAGTCAAGAAGGCTCAACCGGTGTCAAAGGTCAAGGATGTCGGAGCCCCAACAATTAAGAGCAATGAGCATATGATGTACTTTAAATGCCAACAACATAGGCACTATAAAAGTCAATGCCCTAGGGGGAAGAAGAAGACCCAAGAAGACATATCACATGTAGGAGGAGCTTTAAAAGCAAACCCTAAGGTATATTTTAGCAATACACCTTCAAATTTTCATCTCAAAAAGCATGCTAGGAGTAATGTTAATAATCTTTCTATTGTTTATGAAAAGCATGCTAAAAATAATAAATTCTATTGTTTAGGTGCTAAGAGTTGTAATTTTAGAACTAAGGAGAAATTTGAGACTAATAACTCTAAAACAATTCTACATAGGGAAAGTATTAGGAAGGTAGAGAATTATCTAGGTATTAATCCCAAGAACCATAGACATATGCCTAGAAAGAACAACTCTACTCAAAGAAATAATGGATCCACCAAATTAAAAAATTAGAGTTTGAAAATTAAGCTTTGAGGTCAAAGCTTAAGAAAATGGAAAGGACCTTAAGGAAGATGGAAAATATAATTATAGGGTAAAATGGACAAAACCTAAGGTCTATGAGACAAGGCTCACCCAAGGGCAAGAAAGGTTTGGGTCATAAACCTAAGCTTTAAAAGACCTACCACAATATTCCATTTGATTATGGAACACAACCTAGGTTTAGGAAGACCAAGGTTACTAGGGAAGTCATCCCTAAGGGTAACCATGGTGTGTGCCTAGTGGCTAAGGTTTCAAGGAAACCTAGGGAAGTCACCAAGAAGGTTACAAGGGGAGTTACCCCTAGAGTTAACCTAGGCAAGACCCAAATGAACAAGACTTCTAAATCTAGGAGGGTCATTAGAAAGATATCAAGGGAAGTTATCCCTAATGAATACCTAATTAATCCAAAGAGCTCTAATAGGTATTGGGTTCCTAGGAGCGTGATCAATTCACGCTAAATGGGTTAGGTTGTGTCAACCTTGAATGGATGAGTAGCTAACCCAACCATAGCAAAGTTGACATTTTAGGGTATTTCCAAGGAATGAGATACTTTGGAAATGAAGTTTAATTTATATCCTAAAGGATTTTAGGATGTGCCAATATAATTCATGGAAGTTAAAAAATTGATCAAATTGACACAATTAAGGTTTAGAGGTCATGGTGTACCATTTTTGAGTTTTGGTACACTTGGGAGATATGAGTAATATGACAAAAAAATTTAATCCTAACAAATGACAACTAATATTAAAATTTTAGGTATTCTTATAACTTACACTTTATTTGTCATGCCTTGATTATCATATAACATGTCATGACATCATTCTTGTTTTCATCATATAATATATATAATGCTTAGTTTATATTTTTTGTCATGTATATTTAGGTTTATGATTTATGTCATGACATCATGATTATTGACACATGTTCTTAATTATGTTATCATTTATGCCATAATCATTGTTCATGCATTTATGATTAATGAAAATTGATTTAAGGACAATTAACATGATTTGAAGTTTCATGTATAAGGGAATCAAATAGTGTTGTTTTAGAAAAATGCATGAGACCTTAGTTTAGGAAGAACAAAATCTACATCTCACATCACATTGACATGTGTGTATATTCATACACCCTAGACACATGTGAGATGCTAAAAAATGAGTTAAGTTCAAGGTGCATAGACATTGCATCTAGATGAACTCAAACTCATCATATACCATGGATGAATCATGAGAAAAGCTTATGTACAAGTCATGTGTATTAAGCCTATAGACCATGGTTCAATATAAGGTTTAAAAACATTTCAAAATCATTTTGAAAAATCTTGGTGTAGTCCATCTTTTGATAGAAATCACCATTGAAGAAGTTGATACAAAATAGGTCAAAAATATTTAAGTTATCAATGGTTTTGAATTTTGTATCAATCTCACTATTTTATGAGTATTTTATTTTTCACCCATAATGATTGACTTAAGTATTATACGTATGAAGTTTCACTATTTTTCAAATTATGTATAATTACTTATGACTTTCAGAGTTTCAATTTCTAAACCTGATTTTTGCACTTGCAATCGATCGGCTACATGGATGGCGATCATTGATAACCAACAAGTCATTATCGAACTGATTTCGGGTAAACAAGGATGTTTAATCCAAATTTCAACTATGTTAGGCTACCCCAACTGCTCCTAATCCTAGGATATGCTTTGGAAGGTAAAAATCCATTGGATATGGATTAAGAGAGTTCTTTAGGGTGTATATCAATTTTAAGGTGTGTGAAAGTTCAAGTTTGAACTTTCAATCTTAATTTTGATGGTTTAGTGTTCCTATAGGCTTAGGGACTATCTAAGGGCATTGTTGGTGTAATAGTCAAGGGAGAGCAAATCTTTAGGGGGAGGTTATCCATCAATGGGATGATGGATGTATTCTTCCTCATAGGGGGGAGAATTTGGAAAAGTGAGGATTACCTCTTTTTAGTGATATGAGACTTATTACTAGGAAGAGTGAATGCATCCTTGATGTTTTTGGACTAAGGAGGAGATTGTAAGATCTCATTGGGATATGAGATATTGATCCCCTTGGGGAGAGAGCTTTTTTATGTATATCAAAAAGGGAGAGAATTGTGGGAGAATTGAGTGAGAATTGATGGGAGAATTTGGAATTCTCAATTTGGACAATTGGGAGGATTGAATTGAGTTAGTGTTCTAACTCAAAGATGTTTGTGGTTTTTATCAAACATCAAAAAGAGAGAAATTATTGGTGCAATTGACCCAGGTCACGATTGACCAGACTCTAGTTTGACTCGAGTAGTGTTTTGATGTTTGACTATGAGTTGACCATTGTTTGACAATGGGTTGACTATATGGTTGGCATGAGGTTGACCATATGATGAGAGAAGTTCAAGTGAGACACTTGACATGGAAAGTCCAAGCATGGGTCATGGCAGTGGTAAAATCCAAGTCTTGAGTACTTGACATGGAAAGTCCAAGCATGAGTTTTGGCATGGAAAGTCCAAGCATAGGTCTTGGCATTTGGAAAGTCCAAGTATGGGTCTTGGCAAGAGAAAGTCCAAGTTTGAGTTTTGACAATTGAAAAGTCTAACATGGGTTGGTAAGAAAAGTCCAAGGGTGTAGTCTAGGCCACGTAAGTCCAAGTGTGTAGTTTTGGCGGTGAAAATCCAAGTCATGTGTACTTGACATTTGGAAAGTCTAAGGGTTGATATTGGTGACGTAAAGTCCAAGAGTGGAGTCTTGGTAGCATAAGTCTAATGGTTGGGGGCGTAAAGTCCAAGCGTGTGTCTTGACAGCGTAAACCCAAATATGCCTTGGTAGTGTAGACCAGCTTAGCATGACAATAGCCGATGGAAGCACCTGAAGGTTAGCGTATGGATGAACAAGTCATGGATGACTTGGAGTGATCCAATAGGCGTGAGGCTGATGGAGGTGACTAGAAGGTTAGGTCTAGACTAAGGGTAGTCTAGCAAGTACGAGGACATCATACTTGGGGTTAAACCTCATGGTTGAGGTTTAGCAGTTGACTGGGGCTATGGACCAGTTGACTTGTCAAGTGTTTTGACACTTGGCAGCCGAGTCGACACTGACCAGTCGACTGAGATTATGACCAATTGACTACTGTGAGTCTCATGGGGTTTGATTGCGGCAAGAGACCTTGGCGATTATTTGCCGGCGTTAAAGATCGGTCGACCGTAAGCGATCGGCCACCGTAGGAAAATCATTCGGCTATGCTGCTTGGTTTTTGGTCGCGCGTAAGCGCTCGATAGCCGACTAAGCAGTTGACTACGGGCTTGAGCAGTCGACTATTGGGAATGGTAGTCGGTTGCCAGTGTATCCGTTGGTTGAAATGTCGACGTGGATTAAGTTGTTGTGAGACAATAACACTGTTGACAGTCGACTGGGGCCTTATGGTAGTCGACTGCCTGGCGCGGAATCAACCTGATGCAAGGATAAAAGGAATAGCTCGTGGAGAATTTCAGCTATAGTTATTTGGGACATTGTTGAGGCGATTTGAAGGCGAAGTGCAGGCACATTTCAGGGTCCTTCAAGCTCATCTAAACAACCAACAAGCAAAACATTCAAAATCCTAGTTTGTAAAGTGCTCTTTACATTTCGGTTGTATTTCTTTGTATTTTCTTATATATTTTATATTACTGTTGTAATATCTTGTAAGAGGTTTCTCCACCTCCATGTCACTGAGGAGTGTTATTGATTAGTAGTGATATGTGCATCACTAGAGCTCATTCGGGCTCAATCCGTAGAGTATGAACCCTAAGATTTCGAACCACGTTATATCTTGTGTTTTGCATGTGATTGTGTATTTGTCTTTTATATTTCTATATTCTGCTATGCAAACTAAAAAATCGTAGAGACAAACGTGATCGAGTTCCGTCGACAATTAGAAACGTGTCATTCACCCCCCTCTCTCTAGTGCTCATCGAAGTTCCAACATTTGTTACTAATTCTGTAAAATAGTTGCTTGTTCAGGGTCTTACTAGTGTTGATTGTAATGATTGCAACTTACCAAGTAAAGATGTTTCAAGGTGATTGTAATGGTACATTCATAGAAATCTATTTTTTGATACGCTATACTATATTGTATGTACAATCTTCTATACATGTGTAGGGAAGTGTAGTATTTAGTAATCACAGACAATAACATATTTTTCTAGTATATACTGTTCAAGATGTCCCTTTCTGTTGATTAAGATGAAATATTATATCAGAATATTAGCTTTTGGTCAATATTATGATAATAACACTAATATTATGATAATAACACTGAAGTTGCAGTAATAAATGGAATTAATATTAATGATTGTTATATTGAATAAAGGAAGTTAATTATGAAGTGTGAAGATGTTTTAGAAATTTTTGGAGAAAAGGTAACTTCTTTATTTTATATTGTTGACACATGCTTTGTTTGATTATTTTTTGTTTAATTTCGCAGGGTTCATTGCATATCTTTTGAAGTCGTGTTGGCACATTGTTCTCTCCATCAAATGGAGGTGGTCCTAGATATGGAGGAACACCTGCATGACACAAAACCCTTCGAATTAGAAGACAAGTATCCATAACAAGTGGGAGATGACAGGAAATTGTTCGTTTGTCAGTAAGTGTCACTTTGCTCATGGTGCAAAAGGTATGCCAATTCATTTTGTTTCTACTAATTTCATCTGTTAATACAAAAACAAAAAGCAATACTATGTTTGTTCCTGATTCTATGTTAACTTAGGCACGAGAAAAGATTTTCAATGATAGTATATCTTGAAGATTATATTCTCGTATGGTTGTAGGTTTAAAATTTGCATACTATACATTTGATGTCCTAAAAAAACAGAAAGAAAGCAACATAATATATGGATTGACTTTTACCATACTGGTTGGGTAGATTACATTATGAATTTTTCTTGCCCAAGCAAAACTTGGATTTTGCAATTATTTTATCTCAATGCCTGAGCAACTGAAGTATCTAAGAGCTGTATACATTTTGTTGCATGACTTAGACTTAAAATATTTGAGATTTGGGAGTGCAAATATTCACGTACTTTCCTTTTTTATTTTTTTACAAGTTAACAAATTTATATCAAATGCAAAGGAGAGTAAATAAAATATCCTTATTTTTTGTTTTTTTTTTGCATATTTTTTTTCCCATTCCTTTTCTTATTATTATCACCATACATTTGTTGGATTTTCAGGACCGACAGTTCAAGTTCCTGCTCCACCGCACTTTGCAGTTCCTGCCCAATCACCATAGTTTGTTCGACGTAGCAGTCCTGATCAAATAACAGTTTGAATTGAGTCTCTTTATATCATCTTGAGGTATACGTTATGAATCTTCCTAAAATGGGTTATCTGGTGCTATTTTAGACTGACCAAGTTATCTGTATATTTCTTATAGATACCCTCAATCTCAGATTGCAGCAGGACTAAGAACAATAGTATTGCCATGCTAATGACATGCCTTCTTGCCTTGCAAGCTATCATCTTTGCATTCTAGAGGTAAATCCACCTAATATATATGTATATGCTGAGAAGTCTTATCGGTTTTTCTCTTGAGGAGCAATTTATTATATGGATGTGCCCAAGTCACGTATTCTTTTACTTTAATATAATTGTTTTGTGTTTATATTTAGTCCTTTTTTTCATTCCTTGGTTGAATTACTAGAGCAAAAAAATTTACCAGGTTAGATCTACACGTACGAGTTTACGTTGATCTGGCAGAGGGGCACTCTATTCTGGCACACCTACATTTCTTGGCAATGTGAACACCAACCTCCACATGCTCCACGGGCTCAACATGGGGAAGTGTCATGCGACACACCCAAACTAGAGTTGTCAGGCTACGACAGCGACGTCTTGGTCGCTTCCATGAACAACATTAGCTTCGTGAGGTTGAATTTCATGAGATCATGAAGCAATGGAGTGGAGAAAATATTTTTGAAGCTGAAAGAGTTTTACAATTAATAATATAGATGTAATTCTTCATTCTATTTATCTTGTCATTGTGTACATTTAAAAATTAATAAAATTAATGTATATTGATATTTATATTGCATTTATAGTTGATTGGATGTTAGAAGTAAATATTGCAATTGATATTAATTAGATTTATAATATACAAGTTAATTGTATATGAATTAAATTTGTATTAATTTTGGTGTATAAGATTAGAGACCGAATTGAATTCGGTCTCTAAATTCAATTCATTATCTATATTTAGAGACCGAATGGAAAAATCGGTCTCTAACATTAGTGACCATAAATTTAGGGATTGAAAATTTCAATTTCTAAAATGATCTTTAATGTATTTAAAAATCGATTTTCAATCTCTAAAATGATATATTCTTGGAGTGCACAACCAGCAGCAATACATCTCTCTGTTGCCATTTCTTTTTTCTATTTTTCCAGCAATTAACAGGTTTTATTCTTCTTCTAGCCACGAACAACAGTTGTTTCTTCTTCTCTCCTCTACAGCAACAACATTTTACCATTGATTTATTCATTTATTTTCTTTTCCAATTACGCAACAACATTATCCTCCCAACTGCTAGTACTATTTGTATGAATTTAAAATATTATAAATAAAATTATAAATATGGAACTTACAATGATACATCAAATTTTTCGCGTTTGATGATTGTTATCTGAAGACCGATCATGTACTCGAACCGTTCTTATTATTCTTCCACAAATTAAGATCTAACTTCTTGGATGTTCTCCGATCTCGACACAGAGTCTCGGCAATTTCTCGATAGTACTTCTGCAACACTTTCTTTAATCTCTCACTCACACTCTACCTCTTGCCTTCACCCTCTAGCCTCTCTTGCCATCAAAGCTTGGATGCACACCTCCTTTTAAAGGGTCTTGTCACGCTCCGAGAGCATGCCGAGTCGAAAATCAAACGGACGACATCTCCCCTGTACGTGGCAACATTTCGGGTAAATACAAGGCTCGTAGACCCACAATAACAACAATATATATAACAATATCACCAAACCACAACAACATAACAAACTACTACAACAAATACACAGCGGAAACGATACCACAACAATACAATCTCACACATGCATACCGGTATGACTAACACAACACAACAATACAGAATCTCGACAAAATCCGAATATATAATATGTACATCAAGAAACTCCAAAATACAATACACAACGGACGGAAAGCCCAAATACACACGGGAGCCTCGGAGGTGAGATGAGATGTCAGCCAGCGGTGCTCCAAGCTGTCACGAAGTCTTCTACCTGTTACCTGGGCGACAGAAAACCCAGGGTCCGTGGGGGGTGGTGAGTAAAACTCAGCAGGTAATAGAAAAAATATGTATATATGCCATATCACATATATTTTCAACAACATACTCTAGAGATACAACAGGTATATCAGCATAGTATATAAATACAAACATATACCGTCTAACCAAATAAACAACATAAAAATGCAGACATACTTGAAGTCTGCTACGCTACTCTGATCCAATCTGAACATATATATATATATATATATATAACAGGAAGAGTAGATCAATTCACAATATACTCTAGTTACAGGTCAAGGTATCTAATGGTCTATCCAACCCATACCAGTATTCGACACAATCGTATAACCAATGCAAGAAACATGCATGAATATGATGTACACCCAAATGCAGCAAATATAATACAATCAAATGCAACATCACAATAAGCATATATATATAGTCTGCATCTATATATGTATAATAATCACAATCATCCATATATATACATGCATATATGTATATATATGACAATATGCAAAAATGCCATAAGTCGGCAATGCAGCATGCATGGTCATGTCGGCTCACCCTAAAGCTACCATGACCCCAGTGTGGCCTCGATGGCTCGAGCATGACAACTGTCCCAACTCAACACCAACCACTACTCTTGAGTGACCGAGTGGGCAGTATGATCGAGTAACATATAAGCGTAAAGAGCAAGCTACATGATGGGGGTCCCTGCTGTTGGCCACTCCGACAGTCACTACCCATGAGTGGTCGAGTTCCACACACGCAGGATTACGACACGTAAATCCAACTACCACCGTCTATAGTGGTAGAGTGCGGCACCACAATGCTCTGCCCTCACACGGGTGACTCCTCCTATGAGTAACCGTGGAGGCAGGATGACTGGCGACACTCTCAACCACAAGGGAGACCTCGTCGCCAGCGTGCATGCAAATGCATGAATGCAATGTCTCACATACAGACATCCACCATAGACTCTCTATTCTATAGAGAATCATACTAACCAGATCTACGCACTCTCTATCCTGCAGAGAGTCGTACTCAACAGATCATAATACTCTCTATCCTGTAGAGAGTCATACCAATCTAATCGACACACTCTCTATCTTGTAGAGAGTCGTACTCAACTGATCGACGCACTCTCTATCCTGTAGAGAGTCGTACCTAACTGATCGACGCACTCTCTATCCTGTAGAGAGTCGTACTCAAACTGATAGACGCACTCTCCATCCTGTAGAGAGTCGTACTCAAACTGATAGACGCACTCTCCATCCTGTAGAGAGTCGTACTCAAACCGATTATCAAGCTAGGACCACAGGTCCGTAGCGACACATTAAGTACCATTTCACTTGACCATTTATCCAATACATAGTCAGTGGTAAACATACAACCTAGGGGTACTAGAATTAACCGTAGGTTCAAGACCTTAGCTACCCACGGATGACCTTTTTGCCCAATTTACAATCAGATTGTCATCCGGACTTTACTACTTGCACTTAACTTAAACAAATTCTAAGTTACTTTGATCACCTATATATATAACTCCTAATCATGATAAAATAAACATGATATTAGCAATGGAGTTAATAGCCAACGGTAAAGGATCAAGCATACGATAAAAAGAGCAGGGTCAAGGTAATATGAACACCTAACATGCTTATATCTATGACTAAATCTGAATGCAATACATCTACCCGGACCAGGTAGGAAATTACCTACTTGCTTTGTAGAGTATCCAATAACTCTCCACGTCCAAGAGTTTCTCACAATTTAAAATCCTGCAAGAAAGAGCAAGGAACATATTTAAGTTTTTCACAAGTCCAACAGTGCTATCAATTCTAATATATTAGGATTAAATCTTTATCCTACATCAACTTCGTATCCCGATAAACTAACTGAATAGTTTCTTCCATTAGCTCTTAATCACAGTACCAAACTACCCATTTAATCTTAGCTAATCAAGCTAACTAAATAACATCTCAATCTACAGTCAAAGTATCAATTCCCCCCGGTGGATATACGGAACCAAACCTACTACTACTCACCCTCAATCACCCGATCATTTGCAAAGTAACACTATCCATAATCTATGACAGAGATATATATATATATATATATATATAAATACACTGAAATCCATATCGCAATAAATACTACCACCAATAAGATTATTCAAGTCTAATTTCATATTCATAACATTCAAGCTAAAACTTACCGAATCTTGTTTTGCTTGCCCACAGCTCCTTCACAGCCAAGTAAACCCCATCATAGCACACCATCCGACTTGCTCAACAGAAATTGAAGCTTCACCGGCACTAGTAAATCGCTTGACAGCAACCTTCGCTTCTCCTCTGCTCATCGGCTCCGGATCACTACCCAAACACCCAAAATTCCCCACAAAGCTCACATATAGAAATTGACAAATGAACAGCACAGGTTAGTTCAAGCTTACCCGGGATTGGAACCTCCCCCTCGACGGTTCTCTTCCCCTACTGCCCAATTCATCGGAAAGCTCCACTTTTGGCCGGAATGCCCAACCGCAGTGATGCCGTGGACGAGATGTTCGCGTGAGAAAACACGCTGAGATGGAAAGGATTGACTGAAACCAAACAAGAATCGTGCCCTTACCTTGCTCCGGCGACAATCGTGAAAGCCTACGATCGAAGTGCTGCCGATGCCACCTCCCCGCCCTAGCAACTCCACCAACGCAAATCTCCTCCTATCCCCTGTTCCTCGAAGCAAATCCATGCTCTATACCACTTGCTCCGGCAACAATCGGGAAGAACAACCCCCTGATCGAAGCGTCACCTACCTGAACTTCCCGACCATGCACCCGCCCATTGCCGGCACATCCGTGGGCACCGTAAGGGTGGTCGGCCGTCGCTTGCAGAGGGGAGCCAGCCGTGGTCGGCCTTCGCTTGCTGAGGGAAAGGAGGCGGTTGTGGCCGGCCTTCACTTGCCGAGAAGAGGAGGGAGCGACGGGAGGCAGAGAAATCACGAGAAAAGGAATCGCGGCTGGAAAATAAAGGACGCGAGGGAGAAATGCTCGGGAGAAGGAAAAGCCGAAGGAAATTAACGCTTGGCGTTGATAACTGAGAAGCGGGTCGGGTAAGAAAATACCGGGTCGGATTTAGGGAGAAACAATCGGGTCCGGCACTGATCAATCCATTGACCTTAGAGTTTTACCATTAAACTTAAGTCAATTGAACCCTATTAAGCCCCTCATAACCAGATGACCTAAACAGACTTTCCCAAAGCCTGTTTAATCTTTCCCTGTAATAGCCATAGAAATTTCCATTTAAATCCAGGAAAATTTCTAAAAATCCTTGGAAAATTTCATAGGGTATTTTTCTAATTACTCAATATTTTTTTTCGGTATTTTACATTCTCCCTCACTAATAAAAATTTGGTCCCCAAATTTCGTACTAACCTGCAAAAATTACTTCACGCAAGTTTCCGAAAGGACCACATACATTCCTCAAGTGAACAGATGAGGCTATCGAGCTCGGACAGTATCTTCCAGCTCCCACGTAGCCTCCTCATTAGTATGATGTTGTCATCCAACCTTTATGAGTCGGATGGTTTTGTTCCGCAACTAACGCTCCTTGCAACCTAGAATCCGCACTGGAATCTTCTCATAGTTAAATTCCACTAAAGGAATGTGATCCTCCCAACTACTCTCATAATTCATGACACAAGATCTTAATAGATCTTCTAGAGTCTGAAAGTTACGCTCAGACAGTCCATCAGTCCGCGGATGAAATGTTGTACTAAGCCGAAGCTCTGTGCCCATATTCTGATGTAGACTCTGCCAAAATCGCAAGGTAAATCGCGGATCTCTATCCGATATGGTACTTAAAAGTACCCCACTCAATCTGATAATCTTTTGGCGATACAACTCTACCGGACGATCCAATGGGTTCATTCCACGAATAGGCAAAAAGTGAGCTGATTTGGTTAGTCGATCCATGATCACCCAAATCGCATCATGTCTTTTACGGGTTCTAAACAATCCCATAACGAAATCTATAGTGATACGCTCCCACTCCCATTCCGAAATCGGAATTTCCTGGAGCAATCCAGCGGGTTCCTGATGTTCAACCTTCACCTATTGGCATACTAAACATCGAGCAGTAAAATCTTCTATAACTCTCTTTATACCATTTTACTAGTATAAACGTTTCAACTCTCGGTACATCTGAGTACCATCAGGGTGAATAGCGAATCTCCAATGATATGCTTCCTGTAGCAACTCTTCCTTAACTGAACGCGTGTCCGGAACACACTATCCTTATCAGAGATGGGGAATTCTCTTCTAAAAAAAGAAGTCCATCAACCATTCAAAATGCACTCTACCACACACTCTGTAAGTGCATGGAAGACTATAACGATCAATCTCTCAAGTTGCAATTGTTCACGTTCCAGTAACTCTATAGTAGCTACCGAGTAGCTAGTTAAAATCCCATGAGCATTCCTGCTCCATACATCCACAAATCCAGATTATAACTACTAAAGCCACGTCATATACATGACAGCCTATCTCGTAGTTTCTTAACTGTCGTAAGCATAAGGTATGCCTCATTCAACTGCATCGGAATCGCTCCGATCCCTGAAACGATGCATCCGCGTACAACCCCCTTTTTATCCATTTCGGAAGGATTAACTAATACTTGCGTAAAAGTTAACTGCCATCTAGGTCTCGTAACTAGTCTCACCAGCTTTCAACTAAATGATTTCCATCGTCACCTTTGTCAAACAAATCCGTGGTATAGTAATGCTAAAACATTCTATCCACATCTACAGTAATATCCAAACCATACAAGGAAAACCACCATCTACGATGGTCGAGTGCGCAACTCCAACTACCACAACCAACAGTGGCCAAGTTACGCAACTCCAACAACACAAAAGGATCCAATCGTGTTCAAGATACACGATTCTCAAATCCAGTGACGACTAAATCATTAATTAATCTAACAACTTAATCACAACTTATAAAATTCATACTAAGTATGAAATTGTCATCTTTACACACCTACATCCCCTTTACTCTAAGCTGATGATATATATTAATCATCACAACGACGATGATAATTGTATGATACCATGTCACTACAATATCAACGCTCCAGTCGTAAATCGATCCTAGAGTATACATAGGTGTCCTTAACTGATCTAAACAGATCATCTATCCACAACGAAGGATATTTACTTTCAACAACTATCGCATTCCATCATCGATAATCGATGCATACTTTCAAAGGTTCATCTCTCTTTCAACAAAGAGTTCCGGATCATCTCAAGGAGGAATACTGGGATAGATAAATATCCCCTCCAACATCTCCTATAGTCACAACTTACATTCTTCCAATTTCTATAGTATTTAACAACACTGATACCAACAAAATTATCACTCGATATGCGATCTTCGATACCAGAACTATTTTCGCAATCATTTCGATCGCCTACTCCACTTGCCTATGCAACGACAAGCCTTGGAGTTCATCTGAAACTACATCCGAAGGCTCTCGGATTATATGCACATCCGAGAGATATACCGTACCATAATCTTAACAATTTGACCATTCGTAAGGATATGTCTACAGTAAAGATATGTCTATCAGAGTCTAAGGGCATCCCTTGACTTCTTAATTGTTGATCCTCATCTCACCTGACGGTAGAGATACCACTGACCCACAAGTCGATGTAAAGGACCCTTCTAATCCAACTAAGAATGTTCTAGACAAAGATACCTGTAAACTACAAGTATCTCTCAATATATTAATCCAGAGGGTAAACTAAAGTAATACCCTGAACAATCAATTATCTGTCGATCCGATCCAAAGGCTCCCCGCAGGTCTCCGCCTTTCTCCGAAGAGAACAAGAATAGATCTAACAGTCCGCGACAAAGCGGTTGCATTTTTGCGACGAATAATCCGGGGATTTTTCTAGATCATCTGATCCCATCACTAAATCCTACTAGCTGAAATTGTAGGATACCGAATAGATACGACCATCGTCATATACTCTCTCCTTTGTACTAAGCAAACCACATTTGAGGGTAACTGTTTGTTGTTGTCTGTTGAGTCTTCTACAATGTCTTCTACTGATGCTGCTTCTGTGCTGATCTCTGCTGAAGGGGAGTATCAAGGAACTCCAACCATGCCTGAGGTAGTAGGTTGATGCTGATAAGATAATCCAATCCTCTGTGCTGATTTCTGCTGTCGAGACGATGCATCTTCCTCCCGGAACACCATCGATAGTCTTCAACTGAATCTTCAAGGTACACCTCCTCCACTGTACTGGTTTCTCACAATAGCAATAGCTGAACTGATCCAACAGATAATCTGACTTCGCATGTCTTCGTGATCCGCACTGCACGCACACAATCCCTTCTGAGTCTTTGTTCTGATTTTTGCTGATATCCACAAGAACATTCTGATGATCTGCGATTGGTTTTCTATAATCGAAAAATAGCTCAAAGTCTATGACTCCGATCTTGCTCCTTTACCCAACAGTCAGAGACTTCTGACTCTATTAAGTTGACCTACAATATTTGCTTACCGGTCTCCAACTCTTAAACCCTTGTACGGAGTCATTTCTAAACTCCTGTCTCAATCCAACGTCTTCCTGTAGGATTTGGTAGAAGATCCCAGCATTCTAATCCAACTATAAGCCAATAACTCTAGGCGGCTTTAATCATCCATTCATCTTCTTGAGCTATTAGGTGGTCGTAACCTCTGTAAGTCTCACGACTCTGCACAGTACACTATTACTAACCGAGCACCCTCTCTTGAAGCTCAAGAATTCCTTACAATGTGTCACTAAAAGTGACACAGGGAAATACACTCTTCCAACATCACTAATCCATGATCAAGTGATATATTATTTCCCGAAGATTATTTTCTACATTTATCACCAAATACCGGCTTGATCCCGATAATGATATGCAAACAACTCTTCTTTCTCGGTATAACATTAGTTAAGTACTCAAAAGTACTCTCAAAGTTATACTACTCAGTACGAACAACTCAGGGATAAAATCCCTATGAAACACTGTAACCTAGCCTTCCGCTATCTGCATCACAAATAGTCTACAAGTCTGTTCATTACCCACAGGTAATGATCCGACTAGCACCGTTAGTGAAAATCTCTAAGGCTGAAATCTCCGATTTCAACCAGAAATGTGATGACTTGACCCATGTTTTTCCGACTTGGTATCAGTCGGCTCTCAAAGGTAAATCACCTTTTTGACACGGTTCAAGACTCACAGACTCAATAGGTCATTTCCGTGGTCAACTCATACCACGGTTACGAATAATAACCAACACTCTACAGGTTATTCCCTGGTATAAGCATTTAAATGCATAGCCAACAGAACCGAGATTATAAACCCTAAAAGTCACTCCAGTTGGTCGTCTCAGTGGACGACCCCTACAACAAGTCTGCACAGGTGTCATAACTCTATTATATACACCTACTGATCAAGTTTAGATAAATATCTACTAAACCATAAGTTATCAGGAATTCTTACCTCGTGCTGCTTGGAGCTCAGGCCGTTGTCCATCTCATCTCAAAAATCAAAACCGAATAAATCGACTCTCGAGAATCCAAGACTCGACACAAAAACAACATTGTATGGCATCGCAGAACCTTGGGCTCTGATACCACTAAAGTTGTCACGCTCCGAGAGCATGCCGAGTCAAAAATCAAACGGACGACATCTCCCCTGTACGTGGCAATATTTCGGGTTAACACAAGGCCCGTAGGCCCACAATAACAACAATATATATAACAATATCACCAAACCACAACAACATAACAAACTACTACAACAAATACACAGCGGAAATGATACCACAACAATACAATCCCACACATACATACCGGTATGACTAACACAACACAACAACACAGAATCTCGATAAAATCCGAATATACAATATGTACATCAAGAAACTCCAAAATAAATTACACAACGGACGGAAAGCCCAAATACACACGGGAGCCTCGGAGGTGAGATGAGATGTCAGCCAGCGGTGCTCCAAGCTGTCACGAAGTCTTCTACATTACTCGGGCGATGTAAAACCTGTGGTCCGTGGGGGGTGGTGAGTAAAACTCAGCAGGTAATAGAAAAAATATGTATATATGTCATATCACATGTATTTTCAACAACATACTCTAGAGGTATAATAGGTATATCAACATAGTATATAAATACAAGCATATACCGTCTAACCAAATAAACAACATAAAAATACAGACATACCTGAAGTCTGCTACGCTACTCTGATCCAACCTGAACATATATCAAACATACATATATATAACAGGAAGAGTAGATCAACTCACAATATACTCTAGCTACAGGTCAAGGTATCTAATAGTTTGTCCAACCCATACCAGTATCCGACACAATCGTATAACCAATGCAAGAAACATGCATGAATATGATGTACACCCAAATGCAGCAAACATAATACAATCAAATGCAACATCACAATAAGCATATATATATAGACTGCATCTATATATGTATACTAATCACAATCATCCATATATATATATACATGCATATATGTATATATATGACAATATGCAAAAATGCCATAAGTCGGCAATGCAACATGCATGGTCATGTCGGCTCACCCTAAAGCTACCACGACCCCAGTGTGGCCTCGGTGGCTCGAGCATGACAACTGTCCCAACTCAACACCAACCACTACTCTCAAGTGGCCGAGTGGGCAGTATGATCGAGTAACATATAAGCGTAAAGAGCAAGCTACACGATGGGGGTCCCTGCTGTTGGCCACTCCGACAGTCACTACCCATGAGTGGTCGAGTGTCACACACGCAGGACTACGACACACAAATTCTACTACCACCGTCTATAGTGGTAGAGTGCGACACCACAATGCTCTGCCCTCACACGGGTGACTCCTCCTATGAGTAACCGTGGAGGCAGGATGACTGGCGACACTCTCAACCACAAGGGAGACCTCGTCGCCAGCGTGCATGCAAATGCATGAATGCAATGTCTCACATACAGACATCCACCATAGACTCTCTATTCTATAGAGAATCATACTAACTAGATCTACGCACTCTCTATCCTGCAGAGAGTCGTACTTAACTGATCATAATACTCTCTATCCTGTAGAGAGTCATACCAATCTAATCGATGCACTCTCTATCTTGTAGAGAGTCGCATCAATCGATCGACGACTTCTATCCTCAGAGAGTCGCACTAATCGATCGACACACTCTCTATCCTGTAGAGAGTCATACTCAAACTGATAGAAGCACTCTCCATCCTGTAGAGAGTCGTACTCAAACTGATAGACGCACTCTCCATCCTGTAGAGAGTCGTACTCAAATCGATTATCAAGCTAGGACCACTGGTCCGTAGCGACACATTAAGTACCATTTCACTTGACCATTTATCCAATACATAGTCAGTGGTAAACATACAACCTAGGGGTACTAGAATTAACCGTAGGTTCAAGACCTTAGCTACCCACGGATGACCTTTTTGCCCAATTTATAATCAGGTTGTCATCCGGACTTTACTACTTGCACTTAACTTAAACAAATTCTAAGTTACTTAGATCACCTATATATATAACTCCTAATCATGATAAAATAAACATGATATTAGCAATGGAGTTAATAGCCAACGGTAAAGGATCAAGCATACGATAATAAGAGCAGGGTCAAGGTAATATGAACACCTAACATGCTCATATCTATGACTAAATCTGAATGCAATACATCTACCCGGACAAGGTAGGAAATTACCCACTTGCTTTGTAGAGTATCCAATAACTCTCCACGTCCAAGAGTTTCTCACAATTTAAAATCCTACAAGAAAGAGCAAGGAACATATTTAAGTTTTTCACAAGTCCAACAGTGCTATCAATTCCAATATATTAGGATTAAATCTTTATCCTACATCAACTTCGTATCCCGATAAACTAACTGAATAGTTTCTTCCATTAGCTCTTAATCACAGTACCAAACTACCCATTTAATCTTAGCTAATTAAGCTAACTAAATAACATCTCAATCTACAGTCAAAGTATCAATTTCCCTCGGTGGATATACAGAACCAAACCTACTACTGCTCACCCTCAATCACCCGATCATTTGCAAAGTAACACTATCCATAATCTATGACAGAGATATATATATAAATACACTGAAATCCATATCACAATAAATACTACCACCAACAAGATTATTCAAGTCTAATTTCATATTCATAGCATTCAAGCTAAAACTTACCGAATCTTGTTTTGCTTGCCCATAGCTCCTTCACAGCCAAGTAAACCCCATCATAGCACACCATCCGGCTTGCTCAACAGAAATTGAAGCTCCACCGGCACTAGTAAATCCCTTGACAGCAACCTTCCCTTCTCCTCTGCTCACCGGCTCCGGATCACTGCCCAAACACCCAAAATTCCCCACAAAGCTCACATATAGAAATTGACAGATGAACAACAAAGGTTAGTTCAAGCTTACCCGGGATTGGAACCTCCCCCTCGACGGTTCTCTTCCCCTACTGCCCAATTCGTCGGAAAGCTCCACTTTTGGCCGGAACACCCAACCGCAGTGATGCCGTGGATGAGCTGTTCACGTGAGAAAACACGTTGAGATGGAAAGGATCGACTGAAACCAAACAAGAATCGTGCCGTTACCTTGCTCCGGCGACAACCGTGAAAGCCTACGATCGAAGTGCTGCCGACGCCACCTCCCCGCCCTAGCAACTCCACCGACGCAAATCTCCTCCTATCCCCTGTTCCTCGGAGCAAATCCAAGCTCCATACCACTTGCTCCGGCAACAATCGGGAAGAACAACCCCCTGATTGAAGCGTTGCCTACCCGAACTTCCCGACCATGCGCCTGCCCATCGTCGTCACATCCGTGGGCATCGTAAGGGTGGTCGGCCGTCGCTTGCAGAGGGGAGCCAGCCGTGGTCGACCTTCGCTTGCCGAGAAGAGGAGGGAGCGACGGGAGGCAGAGAAATCGCGAGAAAAGGAATTGCGGCTGGAAAATAAAGGACGCGAGGGAGAAACGCTTGGGAGAAGGAAAAGCCGAAGGAAATTAACGCTTGGCGTTGATAACTGAGAAGCGGGTCGGGTAAGAAAATATCGGGTCATATTTAGGGAAAAATAATCGGGTCCGACACTGATCAATCCATTGACCTTAGAGTTTTACCATTAAACTTAAGTCAATTGAACCCTATTAAGCCCCTCATAACTAGATGACCCAAACAGACTTTCCCAAAGCCTATTTAATCTTTCCCTGCAATAGCCATAGAAAATTCCATTTAAATCCAGAAAAATTTCTAAAAATCCTTGGAAATTTTCATAGGGTATTTTCCTAATTACCCAACATTTTTTTTCAGTATTTTACAGGTCTTGCTTTGCACACGGAATGCACATCGTGCACAACATCACACATTGTCATTCATGTGTGAGCAGTTAAAAAATTGTCTATATCTTTCGCTCATCCAAGTGAAGTCACAAAGATAAATGGTCACAAAGACCATATAGAAGTTACTTGTCACGGAGACTAGATAGTCACAAAGACTAATAGATAGAGATCATTAGTTACATAGACTAAATAGAACTAAGTCCATAGTCCCAAAGACTAAAAGAACAAAGATCAGTAGTCACCAAGATTAAGAGATTAATGGTCACATGGACCACTAAAACATCCAATTCATATTTAGGAAAATAGTTCTTGTGACAACAAGAACACTGAGCATTCAATGTTAAGAAAGTTATTACACCTTACATAGCTGCTCACAGAGTGATCAATACTAAGAAAAGTTATTACACCTAATTTAGTTGCTCCCCAAACGATACATAATCATTCTCTGAATGACATATAGTCATTCTTCAGATGATACACAACCATTCTCCAGATGGTATATAATCATTCTTCTGGTGGTACATAACCATTTTACTGGATACATTCATATCTTGCTATTTATCCAAATTAAATAATCTTCATTTACATTAATATGAACATCTCTAATCCCTCATAATGACTATCAAGTCAAGAGCATATTTCATATTCTCAATATTCATAATCATTCCTATACACAATAGAAATGGATCGACCAGTGAATAATTCTCAAAAGATATAAATCTATTTAATCTTCCTTTAGCTTGAATCCATTCATTTTAATCAGTCGCTTTCCTAGTCATGTTACATGGACAGAATCATTCATAGTCAATAGGCTTATATACTAAAGTAGTATACCATGATTAAAACTTCAAGTAGACAGCTAAATAGTCACAAAAGGTAAATGTTAAGATTAATATATTATCTCAAAGGGCTCACATAGTAGAGAAGCAGAGATCCATTCTCCTACTAACTTTATTGTCGTCTTAGCATATGTGGTATGAATCACATGTTACGATGTTATTCTCTTCACTCAAATTAACATCGTACAGATTTCGATCTAGACATTCCAAATGTCTAATCTTGAATTTAACACATGAATTTAAATACGACTCTAAACAAGTATAGTAAATGGTGGGAGCATTTATTTCGATCACTATTCTCAAATGATTTTATCTTGATACAAATATCAAGACGACCCCAGCTTATAGGTATGTATCTCTATACATATAACTTCTAAAGCTATCCTATAAATAATGATCTTACCCTCTATTCGTATTTAACAAATATAGATGATTGTCCATGTGAGAGGACCAATCACTACCTATCAACATGCTCATCGAGATCTTATCAGAATGTAACATTACATACACTGAATAAATTATAGCTGACATTTCAAACAATATTCGGCAATTTACCAAACCGCGGTGCTAAAGTTTTGAAATGCCCAAAACGCGCACTATACTTTCAGAATTACCAAATCGCGCGCATAATTCCCAAAATACCCCTCCCGCCAAACAAAGTTTTTAATGCAGAGATCCCGCATGCATCCGAGCCACATTTCCAAATCCCGAGCCATCGAAACGTCCCGTCCAAACAAGTCACCACATTAGCGTCTTCGTCGCCTCAGCTTCCGGGAAAACTTCGAGCGCACCAAAACTTGGAAAAGCTTAGACTCCATTTTTCCTCCAGCTTCATTCCGTTAGCTTCCGACTTCTACCCATTTCGTCGAGACGCTTCGAGGTAATATGGTGTCGTCGTCTCATTTAACTAGAGTTTTACCCATTTCTTACTCGGTTTTAGGGTTTCCGTTGAAAGGCGTACATCTCATTGGTTTTTTTTCTACCATTCTGTGTTGCAGAATGAGTCAAGCATCCACTTCAACCTCTCCTTCACCGGCCAAGGTATGTTAGTCCAATATGAAGTATGTCATATATTTAAAATGATTTTTCCGTCATGGTTTTGGAATGGTTTCAAACATTAAAATATAAATGGACGATCTCTTCAATCTGTATATGAATTAGATAGATAGAGCCGTAAATTCCCAGCAACACCAAGGTGCTGGGAATGTATTTTCCAGCACCATGTACATATAATTTGGCGGAGTTGTTGGTGGTGCTGGGAACTAAAACCCCAGCAACACAGTGGTTCTGTATTTAAAAACACAGACTGAGGAGATGAACTAGTCAAGAAAAATCTTGGTCGGGAATTTATATCCCAAAGACCACCGTGGTAATGGGATTAAAACTCCCAAAGAACACCATGGTGTTGGAATGTAATTTCGACCATGTACATAAAAGTTGTTTAATTATGTGGTGCCGAACTAAAACCCAAAGAACACACAGTGGTTCTGCGTTTAAAAATCCCAGCACCAGGGAGATACAACTGGTCGAGATAAATGGTGGTGCTGGGAATTTATATCCCAGCACCACCGTGGGCCTGGGATATAAATTTCCAGCACCATGGAGAGGAAACCTGGCCGAGAAAAATAGTGGTGCTGTCAAATTTTTTTACAGGATTATTTGAAAGAATTGTCGAATCTCAAATTTGTTTTTTACAATTACAAAATGAAGGAATAAATTATGTATTTTCAAATTGTTAGGGAAATAATGAGTGTGCGAAGAAACTGCAATGGACCAGCGTTTTAGGCCACTTTATTGAATTTTTTGGAGGTCCAAATGCTAAAGGGAAGCAAAGTCCGTCAGTTTGTTTACATGAAAGGCACAGAGAGATAATTAAACAAACCCCATTTGCTGTTTTTCTGAATATACAAGACATTCCACAAATCCGTGGAATATTGGTCAATATATTTCAAAGTTGGGATTCGACAAGTCAAGGCTTTATGTTTTCAAGTTTATGTGATTGCTTTCACGAGAAGAGATGTGTCCCTTTGCTCAGGTATTGCAGATAGAGGATTATGTTCCTATGAATTCAACTAATGCATCAGGTGCTCTTTTCAATTCTCAATTCTCCAAAAAAGAACCAACTAGATCGAGATTAGAGTTTTTGCTTAAAACCTTTTCTACTAGAGTAGAAGTAGATGAAGATGTTTTGGTATTTTGTAAGTTGTATGTATTGTATATATTTGCTTGTGTGTTGTTCTGTACTACTACATATAAGGTCCCCATAGGTCTTGTAGATATTGTAGATGATTTTGACAACATAGGTAGTTTCAATTGGGTCGAAGCCATCCATCAATTTATGGCTCCACAACTGCCTACTATTGGAGATATATGTTCATCCAATAATACAGTTTCGAAGGCGAATTCCTTATCTAAAGGGGTTTGCCGGCCTTTTGGCTGTAAGTTCTTTCTTACTAAATAATTGTTTCCTTTATATTTACGTAAATATGTAACACTTTCGATATGAGCAGGCTTGGTTTCTGGAACATGTCCCAATCCAGAGACCATACAATACTGAAGGCCCACGAATAAATAAGTGGAGGGCAACTCCTTCACATATTAGCAAGGTCAGGAATTTATTGGAGCAAGTCTCCCCTGAACAGGTAAATAGAAGACCACAACTTAGTTTATTTTCATTTTAGTATCTAAATAATTGTTGATTTTTGATAGGTCATTGTTGATCTAGTATGTACCGTAGTGAAAAGATATTGCTTGATAAGGTTGACTATTATATTGAAAATACTCTCATCCAATAGAGACATCATCATCACAAACTATACAAGAAAAATACCCTACTAGTGAATGCCATGAGTGTTTAGTTTATCAGAGACAACTCAAAGAGTTAAGAATGGAAAACATGGCACTAACTGAAAGGGTAAAAGAACTAATGGAAATTATAGGAAGAGAAGGTATGGAGGCTGAACCAAATAAGGCCGAAGTTGACCCTCAACCTCAACCGGAACCAATTTCCTGCAGAACAAGACGGCGAGATAGAACCCGCTATGATTACAGGGATACTCCCGTTGATAGTCCACTGTGGGCAAAATTGGTACCTCAAAGCAAAAGAAAAAGACAAAGTGATTTCGATGTTGAGTTATTAGAAGGGCAAGATAACGTAAAAGAAGCAAGGTATTTGACAAGAAAGGCAAAAAAAATTGGTATGGATGAATTGCAGCGAGGATACTATCTCGTATTTTGGAAGAAGATGAAAAAGATCTTGATAGGGATGAAGCAATAATTGATAAACTCAACCAAATGAGAATGGAAGCCATTGGTTAGTGAGAATACTTCCCAAAATTAGTTTGTGTTATTTTATTTAAATAACTAATAATATTTTGTATCATAGTATGTCAAGAAAAATTGTAAGACTAAGAAGAACAAAAAACAAGATCTTGATGTGACCTACTTGCTAAAAAGTTTAGAAGAAATAAAGTATGGTAGTTACATCCACCATTACATTCAAAATTCTATTACAATATTATAAAGTGCAAATATTTATTTACGATTAAATTTTTTGTAGGCCGATAAAGGTTATGTTTGGGAGGAAGGTCCTTTTTCATTAACTCTGAATTCTTTATACTCTGGAGTTAATGGATATGTTTTCACAATTGGGGAGGTTATCGACACATTTTGCTCAATTCTTTTTAGGGGGGCCTCCTCTTCATGTAGGTCATATAACAAGTCTGTGTATTGCTCATCCGTGTTCATTGTAAGGGAGTTAAATTATCTTGTATTTTCACGACATTTGATGTTATACTAATCGCTTAAATATTTTCCTCTACACACAATTTCAACAAGATTAAGATTGTGGGAAGACGCCACAACACAAATCATAAACACAGACATGAATGATGGAGAGGTTAGATATATTTTTATACCTCTAAATACTGACCAAACTCACTTTCACTTGTTGTGTATCGACACAAAAGCAATGAGTTTCAATCATTACAACTCCATTTCATATGGTGGAAGATCAAAAGCTGATTTTGAAGCAGTGGTGAGTAGTTAAATATTTTAAATATGGATATTCCATCAATTTAACTTTGTTATCTGTTAATGAATAGTTATGTTAACTTAGTCATCGTGTAATTATAGGTATCCCAATTTAAAGGATATTCACCTAAGGAGCTTGCAGGAATTCATCCATGTTTACAAGCCTATTACCCCATCGACAGCTGGGTTTCTGTTACAACTGATTGTCCCCAACAAGTGGCAAGGTACTAAAAGAAAAATACTCAACGTGAAAATTAAACTTTTGAATTGAAATATAAATTTTTTCTTTGCATGGTTACCGCAATGATTGTGCCTTCTTTGTGATGCAATACATGAGATGTCTGCTGTATGGTGAGAGGATGGGCTTCCAACAAGGCATACATGACCAAATTCGTAATAGATCTCTCGTCTCAATTTTAAGGGATGAGTTCTTCTGATGTAATTTTAGAAGTGTTCGTGGCGATGACAATGCATTGTTGTAATTAATGAATTTTGCTAATTTATAAATGGTACTGCTTTCCATAGATCAACAGTGACTGTAAATATGTTTATTGTTTCTGTTTGAGCTTTAATAAATGTTATATAATATATTGTTGAATACTTTGATGGTGCTGGCAATGAAATCCCAGGAACACAATGGCCCTGGGATTAAATTTTCCTGCAACACAGTGGTGGTGGGAAATAAAGTCCCAGCACCATGTACAATTCGAAGTGGGCGAGAAATAAGGTGGTGCTGGGAATTAAAATCCCAGGAACTCAATGGTCCTGGGATTATAATTCCCAGGACCACGTAAAATTTCGAACTGGTCCAGGAATACGGTGGTGCTGGGAATTTAACTCCCAGGAACACAAGGGTGCTGGGATATAAAGTACCAGCAGCACGTACAATTTTGAATTGAACTTGGTATTAAGGTGGTGCTGGAAATTAAAATCCCAGGAACACAATGGTCCTGGGATTCTATTTCCCAGTACCACGTACAATATCGAACTGGCCGAGGAATACGGGGGCATCAATGGGTTTTGACCGAAACCCATTGATGGACCTACAGGAGTCCAAAATCCGAAATCTTTACATCGCCTGAAAGACCTAACGGCTTCACATGTTGTTGCGTCGACCAAACTTCCTTCTCGATCCTCCCCCGCTTCGGCGCCGCGTACTTGGCACGGGCCGATTCTGAAAATGTGGTCGGGACTTAAATCCCGTGAACACAGTGGTCTGAAATTTAATTCCCGGACCACCACGCCCATTTGCGACTGCCCAGAAATAAGGCGGTCGGGGAATCTCAATCCCAGAACACCGTGGTGTAAGTGAATTCCGACCACGCGTGCACGATCCCGCACGAGATAAAATGTGGTGCCGGAATAAATCATGGCTTGAAAAGGTAAATTTTGGACACGATACACAGAGGGGCAAGTCCCAAAGCCACTGGAGTTGGTTTGGACCGGAGTTGAGGTGACTAGGGGCATCAATGGGTTTTGACCGAAACCCATTGATGGACCTACAGGAGTCCAAAATCCGAAATCTTTACATCGCCTGAAAGACCTAACGGCTTCACATGTTGTTGCGTCGACCAAACTTCCTTCTGATCCTCCCCGCCTCCTGCCCGGCGGTGCACTTGGCACGGGCACGATTCTGAAAATGTGGGGCCGGGAATTAAATCCCAGAACACGGGTCCCGGAAATTTAATTCCCGACCACGCCCATTTGCGACTGCCCGAAATAAGGCGGTCTTGGGAATCTCAATCCCAGAACACCGTGGTGTGTAAGTGAATTCGCACCACGCATGCGATCTGAATGCACGAGAGATAAAATGTGGTGCTAGGAATAAATCATGGCTTGAAAAGCAGAAATTTTGGACACGATACACAGAGGGGCAAGTCCCAAAGCCACTGGAGTTGGTTTGGACCGGAGTTGAGGTGACTAGGGGCATCAATGGGTTTTGACCGAAACCCATTGATGGACCTACAGGAGTCCAAAATCCGAAATCTTTACATCGCCTGAAAGACCTAACGGCTTCACATGTTGTTGCGTCGACCAAACTTCCTTCTAATCCTCCTGCCTCCCAGTTCCGGGCGCGTGCCACTTGGCACGGGGCCTGATTTCTGAAAATGTGGTGCTGGGACTTAAATCCCAGGAACACAGTGGTCCTGGAAATTTAATTCCCAGGACCACGTCCATTTGCGACTGCCCAGAAATAAGGCGGTCTGGGAATCTCAATCCTGGAACACCGTGTCGGTAAGTGAATTCTCAGACCACGCACGATCCAAACCGCACGAGATAAAATGTGGTGCCGGGAATAAATCATGGCTTGAAAAGCAGAAATTTTGGACACGATACACAGAGGGGCAAGTCCCAAGGCCACTGGAGTTGGTTTGGACCGGAGTTGAGGTGACTAGGGGCATCAATGGGTTTTGACCGAAACCCATTGATGGACCTACAGGAGTCCAAAATCCGAAATCTTTACATCGCCTGAAAGACCTAACGGCTTCACATGTTGTTGCGTCGACCAAACTTCCTTCTGATCCTCCTGCCTCCCAGTTCCGGGCGCGTGCCACTTGGCACGGGGCACGATTGAAAATGTGGTGCCGGGAATTAAATCCAGAACACGGTGGTCCCGGAAATTTAATTCCCTGTGACCACGCCCATTCGACTGCGAAATAAGGCGGTCGGGAATCTCAATCCCTGTGAACACCGTAGTCTGGTAGTGAATTCGCACCACGCATGCATCGAATCGCACGAGATAAAATGTGGTGGGAATAAATCATGGCTTGAAAAGCGTAAATTTTAGACTCGATACAGAGGGCAAGTCCCAAAGCCACCGGAGTTGGTTTGGACCGAGTTGAGGTGACTAGGGGCATCAATGGGTTTTGACCGAAACCCATTGATGGACCTACAGGAGTCCAAAATCCGAAATCTTTACATCGCCTGAAAGACCTAACGGCTTCACATGTTGTTGCGTCGACCAAACTTCCTTCTGATCCTCCTGCCTCCCAGTTCCGGGCGCGTGCCACTTGGCACGGGGCCTGATTTCTGAAAATGTGGTGCTGGGACTTAAATCCCAGGAACACAATGATCCTGGAAATTTAATTCCCAGGACCACGTCCATTTGCGACCTGGCCCAGAAATAAGGCGGTGCTGGGAATCTCAATCCCAGGAACACCGTGGTGCTGGTAAGTGAATTCCCAGCACCACGTACAGTACCGAACTGCACGAGATAAAATGTGGTGCTGGGAATAAATCATGGCTTGAAAAGCAGAAATTTTGGACACGATACACAGAGGGGCAAGTCCCAAGGCCACTGGAGTTGGTTTGGACCGGAGTTGAGGTGACTAGGGGCATCAATGGGTTTTGACCGAAACCCATTGATGGACCTCTGAGACTCCAAAATCCGAAATCTTTACATCGCCTGAAAGACCTAACGGCTTCACATGTTGTTGCGTCGACCAAACTTCCTTCTGATCCTCCTGCCTCCCAGTTCCGGGCGCGTGCCACTTGGCACGGGGCCTGATTTCTGAAAATGTGGTGCTGGGAATTAAATCCCAGGAACACAGTGGTCCTGGAAATTTAATTCCCAGGACCACGTCCATTTGCGACCTGGCCCAGAAATAAGGCGGTGCTGGGAATCTCAATCCCAGGAACACCGTAGTCTTTGGTAAGTGAATTCGGCACCACGCATGCACCGAACTGCACGAGATAAAATGTGGTGTTGGGAATAAATCATGGCTTGAAAAGCAGAAATTTTGGACACGATACACAGAGGGGCAAGTCCCAAAGCCACTGGAGTTGGTTTGGACCGGAGTTGAGGTGACTAGGGGCATCAATGGGTTTTGACCGAAACCCATTGATGGACCTACAGGAGTCCAAAATCCGAAATCTTTACATCGCCTGAAAGACCTAACGGCTTCACATGTTGTTGCGTCGACCAAACTTCCTTCTGATCCTCCTGCCTCCCAGTTCCGGGCGCGTGCCACTTGGCACGGGGCCTGATTTCTGAAAATGTGGTGCTGGGAATTAAATCCCAGGAACACAGTGGTCCTGGAAATTTAATTCCCAGGACCACGTCCATTTGCGACCTGGCCCAGAAATAAGGCGGTGCTGGGAATCTCAATCCAGGAACACCGTGGTGTCTTTGGTGAATTGAATTCACCACGCGATCTGAACTGCACGAGATAAAATGTGGTGCTGGGAATAAATCATGGCTTGAAAAGCAGAAATTTTGGACACGATACACAGAGGGGCAAGTCCCAAGGCCACTGGAGTTGGTTTGGACCGGAGTTGAGGTGACTAGGGGCATCAATGGGTTTTGACCGAAACCCATTGATGGACCTACAGGAGTCCAAAATCCAAAATCTTTACATCGCCTGAAAGACCTAACGGCTTCACATGTTGTTGCGTCGACCAAACTTCCTTGATCCTCCCCGCCTCCTTGGGCGCGTGCCGCACGGGCACGATTCAAAATGTGGTGCTGGGACTTAAATCCAGGAACACGGTGGTCTGGAAATTTAATTCCCGGGACCACGCGTCCATTTGCGACTGGCCCGAGAATAAGGCGGTCCGGGAATCTCAATCCCAGAACACCGGTCTTTGGTAAGTGAATTCAAAGCACCACGTACGACTAAACCGCACGAGATAAAATGTGGTCTGGGAATAAATCATGGCTTGAAAAGCGTAAATTTTGGACACGATACGGAGGGCAAGTCCCAAAGCCATGGAGTTGGTTTTCGACCGGAGTTGAGGTGACTAGGGGCATCAATGGGTTTTGGCGAAACCCATTGATGGACCTCTGAGACTCCAAAATCGAAATCTTTACATCGCTGAAAGACCTAACGGCTTCACATGTTGTTGCGTCGACCAAACTTCCTTCTTATCCTCCTGCCTCCGATTCGAGGCGCGTGCCACTGGCACGGGCCCGATTCTGAAAATGTGGTGCCGGGAATTAAATCTCAGAACACGGTGGTCTGAAATTTAATTCGAGGACCACGCCCATTTGCGACCGACCAGAAATAAGGCGGTCGGGAATCTCAATCCCGTGAACACCGTGGTGTCTTTGGTAAGTGAATTCGGCACCACGCGACCGAATCGCACGAGATAAAATGTGGTAGCCGAATAAATCATGGCTTGAAAAGCGAAATTTTGGACACGATACATACGAGGGGCAAGTCCCAAAGCCACTTTGGAGTTGGTTTGGACCGAGTTGAGGTGATTCTAGGGGCATCAATGGGTTTTGACCGAAACCCATGATGGACCTCTGAGTCCAAAATCCAAATCTTTACATCGCTGAAAGACCTAACGGCTTCACATGTTGTTGCGTCGACCAAACTTCCTTCTGATCCTCCTGCCTCCCGATTCCGGCGCTGTACTTGGCACGGGCCCGATTCGAAAATGTGGTCCGGGAATTAAATCCCAGAACACAGGGTCCCGAAATTTAATTCCCAGGACCACGT
The DNA here is from genome assembly GCA_025175895.1 of Wurfbainia villosa. NCBI lineage: Eukaryota > Viridiplantae > Streptophyta > Magnoliopsida > Zingiberales > Zingiberaceae > Wurfbainia > Wurfbainia villosa. The sequence continues at coordinate 24,959,788 of CM045992.1, read as the reverse complement.
CCATTTGCGACCTGGCCCAGAAATAAGGCGGTGCTGGGAATCTCAATCCCAGGAACACCGTGGTGCTGGTAAGTGAATTCCCAGCACCACGTACAGTACCGAACTGCACGAGATAAAATGTGGTGCTGGGAATAAAATCCCAGGGACACAGTGGTCCTGGAAATTTAATTCCCAGCACCACTTAATTGTACAGATACTACACAGATTGCAAAGTCAAAGTGGTTGAAATATTTAACAAAGTATATATATTCCATAATTGTACAGATACTACACAGATTGCAAACACTTTTGCAGCTGACTAATGACTTTTACAGGCAGGCACTTTGGTGTAGTTACAAATATAAAACTCTGTTTCTCCTACACATATCTCACTATACAGAATACCATAATTGCAAACAAAATTGTGAGTCACAGATTATTCTATTCCCCACCACGAATCAAGCTCCTCATATCGCCGTCTCAATTTTTAGGGTACCCAAATAGTAGGCTCTCAATGTATCGTATTATAAAAATGCGCAATCATAGTCAGTAAAAACATTTTAAATTATTAGTCCATTGCTAGCTTATAAAATATGGTATTTACAAAGATTATTAGATGTCTTACGAAGAGCTTTATGCAGGACCTGGACTCGACGCATCTAAAAGTTTGCATTAGAAAATTTTTCACCGTGCCAGATGCGATTATCATATCTGAAGGGTGCATCTTTTAAAGAATTCAACCCGGGACCCAAATAAATGCTATGAATCCTCCATACACAAACGGTTTATTTAATCAAATCTAATCTAATGCTTATCGCTTTCTTCAAATTGAGTAGTGTAAGCCATCCTGACGGACAAGGAGTTGTAGTGGATAAACTCTGAATTTTCCAAGTCGGCCACTAGTAGGTGGCAGTGCTCGTCACAGATTATAGGACAAAATATGTATCTGATTGGATTGCCCGGGTTTTAAAAGTTTGCTTGAATGCTTGGGCGCATCATATTAAACATATCCGTGTATAAAAATAATCATTATAACACCGGCCGTAAAGTTTACAATTCCATGCAAAAGGGCGAAAAACTTACCGGAAATCCAGCCCCACAGAATATTGAGTTGTAGTACGGCTTATCAGTCACCTTGCACTGCTCAGCTAATACTGAAAAATATGCGCTTATGCAATCCCCATGTGTCAAAACATTCCAATCAAATATGGTAAGGAAAGAGTCCATGTTTAAGTTAATAGCATCGGTCTTCCACACTCGTCTCGAGCATCACACTACACACAAGGAAAGGGTTATTAGCAACTCTCAAAACATAATATGAAAGGTATATACAAAGAATATAAGACTGTCTTACTCTATTTTTTTTAGTTTCAATAAACACTCCCCGACGTTTGGATCCATCTTACCAGTGAATTCTTTATAAGCTTGCTGTATACAAAATAAAACTGTTCAGTTTCAGAAATATTTTGCAGATCCTAGGTCTGGACAGGATAACTTATGCTCACCTCCAATATCCTCTGCTTGACTTCGTCGAGTGTTGGTTGTTTGTCCGTGGAGACTTGTGTGCGCAGATCTCGATATTTAGGTTTCACCCTCCTCGACAATTGATTTCCCTTTAATATCCTGGACTGACTCCTGCTCAATGTTTGGCTCTGCAGGAGAGATATTAGGGTCTACTGAGGGATACTCAATAGCCTTGCTGGGGACAATTAGAGTTTCCACTCTCCTTCTTTTAGGGATGTTTGAAAACCATGCAGGAGGGAGGCTTCTAAGGCTAGGGGGTGATAGAGCGTCATGAGTCTTCTTCCTCACACAAACCTTCCGCCTAGTGTATGCAGAAGAAGGCTGTTGGGTCTGTACAGCTTGAATAGGCTGTGATTGTAGGCCCTCTACATCCCGGGATTGTAAATGTAGTTGAAGCTCCAGTATTAAACTGTCCTTTTCGGCTATTAATGCTTCTTTTTCAGCAATTATATCATCCCTTTCAATTATCTCGTTGTCCTTCCTGTTACTGACCTCCTCTAACTCTTGAAGAAGCTCCTGTATTTTCTTTTCTTGTTGTTTGATGGTCGCTTCTTTAAGTAGGGAGGTGCTTTCAAAATCACACCTTGCTTCAACTAGCTTGGTGCTTAGAGTAGATACAATTTCTGCATTCTCCTGGCATACCGATGTGCCATTCCTCTTGACCGAGTTTCGGGTTGAGGAGTTGATGCAGAAGATCTAGGTGGGGAAGCGGTGTGTACCAGATGCAGCTCTGACTGTGCTGGAATTAGATCGACAATGATTTTGTCAGGTACGAGACCATCTACCATCTTCTTAACGACCCTTACATTTGTGGAACTCCACCTCCATCTCAGCATTCTCGGCAAAGCATGAGGGACGTGTGGAGGTAGGATACACAAATGCTCACACATCCATACCTGGAATGACAAGATTAGTTATTAATAGACAGATTGATCTATACTATTTGCGGAACACATAAAATATATTCACTCACAGCCAATAAGTGTGTGAAACCCTTAAGCATTGGTCTCGTAGATCCACCGGCGACGTCTGCTTTTGGTCGCAATGTGACTCCCATACCAATTGACTCCATTTGAGGAGCCATGTACGTATAAAGTGCTTCGCACCAATTGTACCTGCCTAAGTTCTCAAAATCCTCTACACAATCTATAAGTGATCGCATAGGTATTCTAGGCTTACTGCTGGTGGTAGTAAAAAACACACAAGAGAAAAAATATAAAATAAACAACTGACAATAAACTTTTGCAGATCCTAAATTATCTGGAGATCTGGAAGTCTTCAATAAATCCTCCAGATGCTTGTTAGAGCAATCAGCTTCCACGAAATATTGCAAATAGAGCTCTCCAGATGGAGCTTCATTATTCATAGGAACTTCAAGTCCATCATCTGGTAGACCAAGGATGAGGGAGACATCCGTCTTTGTGAAATGCAATTTCTTGTCTTGGAATATAAAACATTTCTCCGTGCAGTCCCAATTATCAAACATATTCTGAACGAGGGGTCTGACATGGGTAATATCCGAATGTCCAAAACCCACGCAAAGGGGGAGCTCCGAATAAGCGTTTCTTCTTCCACACTCAGCGACACACTTGCAATAAATTTTTTAAACTGTGAAACGTTGTTTTTCCAGTTCATTCTCTTGGTTCTTCCTCGCATCAACGCACCGGTTCTCGCAGTATCGCTTGATGATTCGCCAGTTGAAGCCATCGTTAACTGAAACAAATTCCTTAGGTTAACAACCAAATGCATTGTAATACAGCGATTTTAAACTAATAGATTAAATGGATTGAAACATGTGTGATGATACAAACAAACGTTACCTCTGCTTAAATGGTAAACCCTAAAACCCTAAACCCTATTAGGCCCGAGTTTAAACGAGATCGTGAACGGAAAAAGGCAAAAACCCTAGATAGATCGGAAGAACCGATAGCGACACAGCATTTAAGAAATCTACAAAACTCACTTAGGTCGAAAAACGCGTTGAGATGGTGTTGAGCTGGTGTTGAGATGTTTTAACTCGCACCGGGGAGGTTGAACTGACACCGGGGGGTTATGACTGGCACCGGGGAGTTTGAACTGGAACCGGAGAGGTTGAACGGCCGCCGGGGAATGGAAGCGAAATTCCACAGAGACAGAACGCAAGGAGCGAGAGAGAAATGAAATGTGGTGTTGAGATGTTTGAACTTCCACCGGGGAGTTTTATATTAACGGGTCGGGTGCGGTCTGACGGATTTAGAATACGGTGGTGCTGGTAATTATAATCCCAGAAACATAGTGGTTCTGGGATTTTATTTCGTGACCACGCATAATTTCGAAATGGCTAAGGAAGGTGGTCACTGGATTTCAATTCCCGGGACCACGAACAATTGGTAGGAGAACACACGGTGGTCACGGGATTTCAATTTCCAGTCCCACGTACACTTTCAAACAGCCCGGACATAAGGTGGTGCTGGCAATGTTAATCCCAGGAACACAGTAGTCCTGTGTAGGGCCATCAATGGGTTTTGGTCGAAACCCATTGATGGACCTACAGGAGTCCAAATTCCAAAATCTTTACATCGACTGAAAGACCTAACGACTTCACATGTTGTTGCATCGAGGAAACTTCCTTCTGATCCTCCTACCTCCAAGTTTCGGCCGCGTGCCACTTGACACGGGGATTGATTTCTGAAAATTGGCTATGTAAACCTAATCCTGCCTTGAAAATCAGAAATTTTGGACACGATACACAGAGAGATTTAGATTACAATTTTGCAAAATAGCGTAACAAATTTTTCCATTACAATTCTGCAAAATAGCTTAACATTAACATTGTTTCCTTTAAAAATATTTACACAACCACAATAAACATACTTAGGAATTAGTAGCCGGTGGCATTCTACAAGACCTCCTATTATGCCCAAGCTGTTTGCATCTGCTGCATTTATTTTTCACCCTCCCAGTATGTTTGGACTCTATGCGTGCCTTTTTTCTTCGCCCGGGCTGCACAAGGCTATGAGGAGGTAGAACTCCGAAAATTTTGTCACCATTAGGCCAAAATTTTTTACTTCGACATGGGTAAATACGATCCATGTAAGTGGCCTCCCAGGTTTCCCTTAGAAAATAATGCTCGCAGTAACGGTATGGATCCATGTTCCGATATATGATGACTACAATAGCATGCGAGCAAGGAATTCTTGAAATTTGAAACTCACCGCAGATGCAACTTCGCCTTTCCAAATCAACAATATATGAAGAAGCTATTGTTTGTACTTCCATTTCCGTTTGTGAATATGGGAATACCGAATATAATCGAGTTCTTTCTCTCCTTTCATCAATCTCTTTAATGGCATAAGGTGTTAGAAAACCTGACCTTTTTGAAGATTCTTCCCTACGGTTATAGAACCATTGAGCAAGCTTTCTTCTAGTGTTGTCAATTAAACTGGTGATGGGGAGTTCACGTGTTTCCTTGAATAATGCATTTAAACTCTCGGAACTATTAGTGGTTAACATTGTGTACCTCCTGCCAGGAAAGTGTGCATTGGCCCATCTTTTTGGATCGATCTTTTGTAGCCACGCATATGCTTCCTTGTGTTTGTCATGCATGTTCTGCATTAATCGATCAAAGTCAACTCTTGTATTGGCTCTTGCTGCTGCCCAAAATAAACCTAATGAGGATCTATCCCGGGTATCTGTTACCATGTTACAAGACAAGTGATAGCAACAAAAAGCATGATGGGCAGATGGATACACTTTGTTAACTGCTGATATAATCCCCCGATGTCTATCTGATACAATGCTCAACGACTCTGGCAGGACATCAAGGAATGTCTTTACATGATCCAAAAACCACTCCCAAGCAGATCCACATTCAACTTCGGCAATTCCAAATGCAACTGGCATTATTTTTGCATTACCGTCAACGGCAGTAGCCATTAGCAAAACACCAGGATACTTGCCAGTCATATGTGTAGCATCAATTCCAATTAGTTTTCGCAAATACATCCTGAATACTCTTCGACAAGCACCAAATGCCCAAAAACATCGCTGGAATTGATTTTCACCATTTCTTAGTACTGTAACATATGTATCAGGATCTCTAACTCTTAACTCACGCAAGTACATTGGAATATCAATATAGGCCTGATCAAAATCACCTATCACTCTTTTTAATGCTTTCTGTCTGGCTGTGTATGCTTTCTTGTATGAAATGTGAACACCAAACCTAGCTTGCATTTCTCTTCGAATTGAACTTGGTTTGTAATCATCAGAGGTAGCTAACCGGCCCTACAACTGTTTGCTACAAATGTGGATGTGCAAGCATGGTGATCTCTGTTTCTAACACCGCTACATTCATCATGCTGCTTTACATATTTTGTGACAGTGAACTCCACGTCTCCACTTGCAACTAGACTCCATGAACAAGGCTGACTAAAGCAAATAACTTTAATTCTATTGAGTCTGGTGTCAACTGGCTTGTATCTAAAGTTTTTTAGCATCGCATGCCTTACTAGTGCATCTTTAAACTCTTGTCGAGAGGAAAAAACTTGTCCAGTGAAAAATTCATTTGGATCTGATGAACCGACATCTGCCAATAGTCTTATTTGTGGATTAGAAATATAGGGATCATCAGCAATTGGGAACACTTCCTCTAAGTCATCAGATCTTGATCTGGGTTTAACTCACCTTCTCCATGTTGGATATCATCAGCTAAGAATTCTTCCGAAGAATTTGTATATTCTAACTCTTCTATCCCATGTATATCACTTACCTCCTCTTCACTCCAAGTTTGTTCAAAATATTCATGATCTACTGTGGTAGCAGTGACAAACTCTTCTTCGAGTATGGAACAACCGTCTCTATATATATCAAGGTGTTGATCACTGGTAATTCTATTGCCCACATCAGTAAACTGAGATGAAGATGGAATATTACTTGGGCATAGATTTATGGAATCTTGATCATCTAACTCTCTATCCTTCAAATTTGATTCAATTGTTTCCAAAAATGTTAACACTTCATCAGGAAGGGGGTCGTCCCTGCAAATGTTTTTAAAATCAACACTGTTATATGTAGTGTGCTATGCAAGTAGGCTGAATTTTTTAGACTAGGCTTTAGAAGTCTGAAGACAAGTGGAGGATGAGAGTTTATGGTTATGTTTCCCAATTATGCACTTAACTAATTATACCTTTCAATGTTGAAATTATGAACGGTTTATATGGAATGGAAGAGGAAGAGATTTACAGGGTTTATGCGCAGAGGGATACTTAGTTCCCACACTCCTACAGGCAGTTTTGGGTCTGTGCCAATTGGCACGCAGCATGCCAATTGCCACACTCGTCTAATGTTGGCACAGAGCATTATTTTTCATAACTTGCTTTGGGAGCATAAGGAAAGGTGGAGAATGATAGTATAGGTCACGCTTGGATTCGACCCGCCAAGACGACTTTATTTATCTCCAATATAAATTTACAGCACCATTTTTTTTCTCAGCCAGGATCCCTCTCCATGGTGCTGGAAATTTATATCTCGTGCCCAGTGGTCTTTGGAATATAAATTCCCAAAGCACCACCATTTATCTCGACAGTTCCATCTCACAGTCCGGGATTTTTAAATGAGAACTGTGTTCTGGGATTTTGGTTCCCAACACCACCAATAATTCCAAAGAAATTTGATGTACATGGTCTTTGGAAATTTCATTCCCAAAGACCATGGTGTTCCGGGGTTTTAATCCCATTACCACGGTGGTCTGGGATATAAATTCACCACCATTTATCTCGACTAGTTCCATCTCCCTGGTGCTGGGATTTTTAAACACAGAACCATTGTGTTGCTGGGGTTTTAGTTCCCAGCACCACCAACAATTCCGGCAACTTATATGTACATGGTGCTGGCAATTACATTCCCAGCACCATGGTGTTGCTGGGGGTTTTATTCCCATTACCACGGTGGTGCTGGGATATAAATTCCCAGCACCACCATTTATCTCGACCAGTCCAATGCCAATGGTGTTGGGAGTCTTATTCGCAGGACCATAGTGTTGCTGAGGTTTCAAATCCCAGCACCACCCTTAATGTCGACCACTTATATCTCCCTGGTCTAGTGAATTTGATTCCCAGCACCAAGGTTTTCTTTGGAGTTTGAATCTCATTACCATCGTGGTCTTTGGAATATAAATTACGACCACAATTTATCTCGACAACTTCATTCCCCATGGTGGAGTATTAAACTCGACTACGGTGCAGATTTAGATTTAAATTCCCAGCACCATATTTTATCCCGAATTTGTTGAACCTTAATGGTGCTGAGAATTTGAAGACCAGCGCCACGATGTTACTGGGATTTAAATTCCCAAAGATCACTTTTATCCGGACCGGTAGGAATTTCATCACAAAGACCACCTACTCTCCCATGGTCTTTGGGATTTTAAATTTTAGGAATACGGTGGTGGGAATTTCATTGCACACCACCTACTCTCGCATCCGATTGAATCTCCTAGTGGGAATATCAATCGGGGAACTTATGTCGTGAGATTTAATTGGAAGCATCGCCTTTTAAGTTAGGTGGCATTTGTTTAGGTGGGGACAAAACTCGGTTATGAATCTCCTGCATCGCAATTATGGGTGCATTGGTCTACTTTGGTATGATATGCCTGCATCGTATTTATGGATGTGTGGCAAACTTGGTTATACAACCACCTACAATGCATTTATTAACCTCATAGCAGTCTCAAGAATAAAAACACATACATACATGATGCAACTATGTGAAGCGGCTGGTCAGTGAGCTGCGCCAACTTCTGGATTAACTGCTGATAAATTCGTGGGAGCAGTGATGTCGTTGATAACTTCTAGGGTTTCATCAAAAATGGTGTTGCTCAGTTGGTTTGCGGAGGAAAGCTGCGTGTGGTGCTCATCAACAGCATGGGGCTGCCGCTCCCACGTGGCTGGAATAGACGTTTGGATGGCTCGGGATTTCCAGTTGTGCCTCGGATGGATGCAAATCTCTCTCTGCATTAAATTCCAAAGCTGTTTGGCGGGAGGGGTATTTCGGGAATTACGCGCGCGGATTGGTCATTCTGAAACTATAGTGCGTGTTTTGGGCAATTCCGAACTTCAGCTGCTGTGTTTGGGAAATTGCCGAACAATATTTGATTATCATTACAAAATTATTACATTCTACGAAGTCTCATAGACTTTACATGCTCATTAAATGACTCTCTAGTCATCCGCTTAGTAAAATGATCTACAAGTATAACACGTGTAGGAATATATTCAAGAATCACCGTCTTCTTAGCAAATAATATCCCTTACAAAGTTATACTTTATAGCTATATGCTTGCTCTTGTTGTGATATTTAGGATCCTTGGAAAATGCTATAGCAACTTGACTGTCACAGTAGACGACCACTTGACTCCCACTGTCCTCAATAATCTTCAGATGCTTCAGGAACCTCCTTAACCAGATTGCTTCTTGCACAACTATTGAACATGCTATATATTCAGCTTCCATAGTTGACAAGGCTACACAGACCTATTTCTTGTTGTTCCAGGAGATGGCGCTACCATTCAGCGAGAACACATAGCCTGATGTGAATTTTCTATCATCTAGGTCCCCAAACCAATCTGTATTTGAATAGCCCTTCAGGCTCATATATGATCATTGATAACAGAGACTATAACCTGTTGTTGCTTTCAGATATCTGAATATCTTTTTCACTGCCTTCTAGTGTCTCGGTCCTAGATTTGACTAAAATTGACTGACTAAGCCAATAACATAGCTGATATCGAGACAGGTACACAACATAGTGTACATCAAACTAACCTATAACACTGATATATGACTTTTTATTCATCTCGGCTATTTCTTCATGAATCTTAGGACTCATAGTCTTGCTCAGAATATTCCCTTTCATAATGGATGTTTGTTCACTGTTGCAATCAAACATGATGAAATGTTATAACATCTTGTTTATATAAGACTCTTGAAACAAATCCAAAAGTCTCTTAGATCGATCCCTAATAATCTTAACTCTTAAGATATATTCAACTTCTCCTATATCTGTTGTGTCAAAGTGTGATGAAAGTCACTCTTTAACTTCTATCATAAAACCCATGTCATTTCCTGCTATCAGCATATCATCAATATATAATGATAAAATGACATATTTTCATTTTTTCTTTTTTAGGAAAATACAATGATTCTCATTGATCATTTCAAAAGCCATAAGATAAAACAACTTCGTTAAATCTTATGTTTCATTGTCTTGATTCTTGTTTTAGCCCATATATAAATTTCTTCAATCTACATACTTTTTTTCTTGGCCTTCGGCAATGAAACTTCTGGTTGAACCATATAGATTTTCTCATTAAGCTCACTATTAAGGAAAGCAGTTTTTACATCCATATGATATAATTTCAAGTTATAATGCGCCACAAAAGCCAAAATAACTTGGATTGACATAAACTTAATTACAGGAGAAAATGTCTCTTCAAGGTCTATATCCTCCGATTAGATAAATTCTTTTGCAACTAAACGAGCTTTGTATTGGTTAATCGATCCATCTGATTTCCTCTTTATTTTGAGAATATATTTATTCCTAATAGCCCTTTGGTCAAGAGGATCGACTAAATATCAAATTTGATTCTCAATCATCGACTCCATCTCTTCAACCATTGCATTTTTTTCACTTTTCTTTAACTCTACATCCCAGAGATTCCTTAACTGATTGAGGTTCATCATCATCAACTGAGAGTGTCATCATTGCCTCACTCTCAATATCAAATCTCTTTTTAGGTTTGATCTTATGAACACTTCTTCGTAAGTTAGGCTCCTGAGAAGTCACCCAATGACCAAGCAAATTACTCCCACTAAGTTGACTAGGTCCAGGTATCTCACTTAACACATGTCTTGTGTTAGTGCCTATAAGATTCACATATTCCTACAATGACATGATATTATCCACTTTGAGCCTAAGCCCTCATGATTTTATTTTTGGACTTTACCCAAAAGGTCTTATGTTAATGGAGATATCATTTTATCTTATAAGCACATGATCTTTTACATGTCTTACTAATATGAAACTTTGATTATATTCCTCATACTCTCAACAATCTCCTCCTCAAATGAAGGACTACATTGAGGCTCCCTCAAGCCTATCCATCATCGAAGGACTTCCTCTGCTTGATATCCGATCCTCAACCCATCAGGACTTCCTACCAACTGTCTGGTCCTCCTGACCCAACTGGACTTTCTACCAGTTGTTCGATCCTCCCGACCTAACTGGACTTTCTATCTGGTGTTTGATTCTCTTGATCCAGACATGAGAGCTCCATTCCTTCGTTCGAGGTTCATGTCTTGACATGGACCAGGACTATGATACCAATTGTTTGCACCAATAAGATCCATATATCTCCACAATTACATGATATTATCCACTTGGGTCTAAGCCCTCATGGTTTTATTTTTGGGCTTTACCCAAAAGGCCTTATGCCAACGGAGATATCTTTTTATTTTATAAGCACATGATCTTTTCCATGTCTTACCAATGCAGGACTTTGATTGTATTCCCTATACTCCAACATCTTGTTGATAATGACTCATCCTCCTCTAATAGTGGAACTGCCTTATCGACCTCACATCTAGCTAGGAACTCAGTTTCAAGAAAAGTAGCATCTCTCGAATCAAATTCAGAGATGATTCTATCTTGTTGCTCACCTATGAAAATATAACATTCAGAGGTCTCAGAATATCTTATAAAGATACATTTCTTATATCTAGGTCCAAGTTTTCCATACTCATGAGAACTATCATGAACATAGGCAGCTGACCCCCAAGGTCTTAGATTGCTTAAATTTAGTTTTCTGCCTGTCCAACGTTCATATGGAGTAGATGGAACTGACTTTGAATTCACTTTGTTAAGTATATAGGTCGCAAATAATAATGCATCTCCCCAATAGGAGATCGAAAAATTAGCCTACATCATCAAGACTTAATCATTTCTAGAAGAGTGTTATTTTTGCTTTCAACAACCCCATTTTCCTATGGAGTTCCAGGGATTACCAGTTGTCCAATAATCCCCTTATCATTTCATATTGTCTTGAATAGATCAGACAAATATTCCCCTCCACGATCAGTGAGTAAAGTCTTAACATTACGTTTTGTTTGATTCTCAATTTTATTCATATAACAAATGAAACAATCTAATGCTTTAGATTTATGAGAAATCAAATACACATGACCGAAACGAGAGAAATCATCAATAAATGAATGAAATAGAAAGCTCCATGTCTAGTTTTCACATTCATTGGACCACAAATATCCGAATGGATTAATTGCAATGGTAACTCAGCCCTAATATTCTTACCGAATGATTTCCTAGTTATTTTTCCAACAAGACAATACTCACATATAGATAAGCTAATCTTAGCATGAGAGCCCAAGAAGCTCTCTCTAGTTAACTGATTCATGTGCTCTTGTCCTATATGTCCTAATCTAGCATGTCAAATATCATTAGTTATATTTGCATCACTAGTAAGAGCAATATATGAAAAACAACTATCAATCGCACAATTAACATTTGGTTCCACATTAAGAACCATAAAACCATTTGTTAAAAACCCATATCTTATTGACATGGAGTCAATCTTAAGTTTTACACACCGACTGTAAAAATTAATATAGTATCATAAATCAAGAAGACAAGTAACAAAAATAAAATTCCTTCGAATCTCAGGACCATACAGAACATCATGTAGAAACAAAGTACTTCCACCTAAAAAGTTAAGTTTGCAAGTGTCGACTCCTTTGACTTCAACTTTTGCATTATTTCCTACATAGATCCATTTGTTGCCCGCTGATATCCTACGATACTCTGCATATGTAACTCGCTCCCGAGCTACATGGTTGGTTGCTCCTGAATCTATAATCCACAAAGAATAAGAATCAACCAATAACACAGAACTAACAATAAAATGCTCAGAAGACGGTCTTGAAGATTCCTTTTTCAGCTCAGTACATTCCTGAGCATAGTGACTCTTCTTGCCACAATTAAAGAAAAACACCTTGCTTTTAGGTTCCTTCCATGTTTTCTTGTCCTTCTTGATTGGGTCTTCCTCAGTAGTAGTAGCTTCGTTCTTCTTTCCCTTTCCCTTCTTGAACCATTTCTTTTTCTTGGATCTAGATGATCCAACATAACTGATAGCCAAATAGGCTTGGCCAGAAATCCTTGCAGATTCTACTCTCTCTGTCTCCAATTTAACATGGCGTGAGACATAAATAAAAGTCTTAATACTCTTACTGTGAGTTAAGGTCGTTTCCCAAGAATCTGAAAGGGAACGAATAGCTGCCTAAACGTATTATTCATCAGTCATCTCATGACCAACAATTTTAAGCTCCCAAATCATGTTCGACATCTCCCTGAGATCTTGAACCATCGAAATATTCGAGTGCTTCTTATAGCTGTCAAACCTGATTGTCACCTGTCGAAGCTTGCTCAGACTCATTCCACTGTACCTATCCCTAAGGGCTACCCAGACTGCATGAACTGAAGGATACGACTCATACTCAAAAACAAGATCATTATATTGGACTTTCCGAGCCACAAAAATCACTTTTTGCATTGCGGAAACCCCGGAAGTCTGGCCACGGATCCATGCGAAGATATATTAAAACAAAAACATGTATGTATTTACTAAACCTAGATCTACCTTAGATCTAGAAGTTGAGAGTGTTACCCTCGATGCGACGCCCTTCGTAAATCTCACTCGTCCAAATAGCTTGCCGGAACTCTAGAGTGTCAAGTGAACACTCCACTATTGGTATCCACACAAGCAATAGGTGGAGAAAAACACAACCTTGAGTGTGCTAGCACTCTTTGGATGGTTCGGCCAAGGAGAAGAGGGAGCTTGAGAGGATGATCCAAGGAAGAAGATGAAGTTCTAGTAACTCACCAAAAAATGAATACCATCTAATGGAGTGGCCGGTCACTTCAAGGCTTGGGAAGTTACATGCATGCATGTAACTCCAAGAGCCAATGAATCTTGGTCTCCCTCATGAGGTGACACCACATGATAAGTCAATGATGATGTGGATGCCGGCCATGCCAAGTCATCATCATGACATGGCATTTGGTCAAGTTAAACTTGACCTTTCATCTTCCCTCTCAAGTCAAGTCAAACTTGACCTCTTATCTCCCATGGTTGATCAAATCCAACCATTTGATTCAAGTCAATTTAATTTAATGAATCTCTATTCATTAACTTAAATTGATTTGATTAATCAAATCTAAATTAGACTCATTCAACACTTGAATCAAATTGAGTCCAACTCAATTAGTCTAATTTGGATTACTCTTAATCCAATTTGGTTCATCCCATGAACCTAATCCTCATGGTTCATCATATGAACCTAATCTCCATCTAATTGCCTTTTTGTGTGTGACCCTATAAGTTCTTGTAACGTTGGCAATGTCCCTAAATCAATTTAGGAACATAATCAATGAGCAGTATCTAGCAACACATCATTGCTACCCAAGTTACAAGAATGTTAAGCTCCAACATCACCTTTGTGACTACTAATTGTGACTCTCACAATATGTGATAATGCCCCTCTATCCTTGATATCTATATTGACCAATTGAGGCATAGACCATGTCATCCTTGGTATAATCTATATCTTGAACTCCAAGTGGACTCACTCTAATCAAATGAGCTCAATATCCCATATTGACTCATTTGGGCATGGCCATGCACTTCGTGGTCTCACTCTATCAAGAATATCGATGTCACCCCCATCATATAGAAGGGATAGATCCCATCTACATCACTCTCATCCCTCCACATAATTTGTCACATACCCAGTAATTGCCTTTATAGTCCACCCATTTACGGGTGACATTTGACGAAGCCAAAGTATGCAACTTCTTATGTAGGGAACCATGGTGACTTCAGGTCTAAGGACTAATAGTCATACTAATAGCCACATGAGAAAGTATATGATACTCATATAACGATCCATGATACTTTCTCATGATGGGTTATTCAGTATACATTCTCCAATGCATACCCATGTGTCAACTTGATATCTCATATCCATGACTTGTGAGATCAAGTCATCATGTTGACCTACATGCTAGTTTCTATGCATTAACATTGTCCCTGAATGTTAATACTTGACTAGGAATGATTAAGAGTAGTGTTCTCTATATCATCTCATTATTGATTCAACCAATTGATTGATATAGATAAGAACCTACTACTCAAGGACGTTATTATATTTAGTTATTTGGCACCAATACAAGTAAATATAATAACCATGCCTTTATAAATAGGAATATAATACAATAAAGTCCATACAACAATCATCACATGATTGGCTCTAGGGCTTTCACTAACAATCTCCCACTAGCACTAGTGCCAATCACCGTAGTATCTAATACCCAATGACCTAGTGTGACCATCATGCTTTTTCTGTGCCAAAGCCTTGGTCAAGGGATCTGCGATGTTAGCCTCTGTGGGTACTCTGCAAATCTTCACATCTCCTCTATCGATAATCTCTCGAATGAGATGGAAGCACCGATATATTTGGCCTCTGTTGTAGAATCATCAACTGTGTCCTGCTTGGAACTCTTCCAGCTCACAGCACCACCATTCAAGCAAAACACGAACCCTGACTGCAATCTTTAATCATCCTGGCCAGTTTGAAAGCTGGCATCGCCTTAACCCTTTACAGCTAGCTCCTCATTGCCTCCAGATATCAAAAAATATTGTTTAGTCCTTCTCAAGTACTTAAGAATATTCTTGACTGCTATCCAGTGACGCTCACCTGGATTTGACTAGTATCTACTCGTCATGCTTAAAGCATACGAGACATCAGGACAAGTAAACAGCATGTCGTACATGATAGATCCTATAGTAAATGTGTAAGGGATCTTATCCATGCGGTCTCTCTCCACTCTAGAAGAGGGACTTTGAGTTTTCGAAAGACTCACACCATGTGACATCGGCAGAAGTCCCTTCTTGAAATTCTGCATGGCAAACCGTAGTAATACCGTGTCAATGTACGTAGTCTGACTTAGGCCAACCAATCTCTTAGATCTATCTCTATAGATCTTGATGTCTAGAATACAGGCTGCTTCACCTAAGTCCTTCATTGAGAAGCACGTCCCCAGCCAAGTCTTCACAGACTGTAGCGAAGGGATGTCATTCCCAATGAGTAGTATGTCATCCACATATAATACAAGGAAGATAACTGTGTTCCCATTAACCCTCTTGTAGACACAGGGTTCATCTTCATTCTTGATGAAACCAAACTGTTTGATCGTATCATCGAATCGAAGATTCCAGCTCCGAGAGGCTTGCTTTAGCCCATAAATGGACCTTTGCAGCTTGCATACTTTCCCAGTATGCTGTGGATCTTCAAAACCCTTAGGTTGTGTCATGTACACATCCTCGAGTAAGTTTCCATTCAGAAATGCAGTTTTGACATCCATCTGCCAGATCTCATAATCGTGGTATGCTGCAATAGCAAGCAGGATCCGAATGGACTTAAACATCGCCACTGGAGAAAAGGTTTCATCATAGTCAATACCATGAATTTGCTTAAAACCTTTAGCCACCAATCGACCCTTATAGGTATGTGTAAGTCCATTCATGTCAGTCTTTCTCCTAAAGACCCACTAACACCCAATGGGTTTGACCCCTTCAGGTGGATCAACCAAAGTCCATACTTTGTTGGTGTACATGGATTCCATCTCAGATCTCATGGCCTCTATCCATTTCTCAGAATCTGGGCTCATCACAGCTTCCTGATAGGAGGTAGGCTCATTCTCAATGAGCATAACGTCATCATGGTGAGACAAGAGAAATGAGTATCTCTTAGGCTGACGACGTACCCTATCAGACCTACGAAGAGGTAGGTCTACATGAATAGGTGGTAGTTCCACAACTCTTTGTGCAACAATCTCATCACCCACAACACTTTGTGGTTCCTGTTCAACCTCCATCAAGGCCTCAGTGCTATGGTCCTTATCTTGAATTTCTTCAAGATCGAACCTACTCCCACTAGTTTTTCTAGAAACAAAATTCCTTTCTAGAAAAACCCCAATCTTTGCCACAAACACTTTGTGCTGACTGGGAATGTAGAAGTAATATCCCTTTGTGTCCTTGGGATATCCAACAAAATAGCACCTATCGGATTTGGGTGCCAGTTTGTCTGAGACTTGACGTCGAACGTAAGCCTCACAACCCCAAATCCTCATGAAAGACATCTTGGGATATCTCCCTATCCATATCGTATATAGTGTCTTTATTACAACCTTGGATGGTACACGGTTAAGGGTAAAGGCTGCTGTGTCTAGAGCATATCCCCAAAAGGATATAGGAAGATCTGTGTGACTCATCGTAGATCGTACCATATCTAATAGGGTACGATTCCTCCTTTCGGATACACCATTCCACTGTGGTGTTCTAGGAGGAGTGAGTTGGGATAGAATCCCACACTCAGCTAGATAGTCACGAAACTCATGGCTAAGGTATTCACCACCTCGATCTGATCGAAGTATCTTAATACTCTTGCCAAGTTGGTTTTATACTTCATTCTTGAATTCTTTGAACTTTTCAAAGGATTCTGATTTATATGTCATAAGATACACATAACCATATTTACTGAAGTCATCAGTAAATATAATGAAGTACCTGTAACCACCTCTAGCAGCAACATTGAAAGGGCCACATACATCACTATGTATAAGTCCTAACAAGTCTGTTGCTCTTTCGCTGTGTCCACTAAAGGGAGTCTTGGTCATCTTGCCTAAAAGGCAAGACTCGCATGTCTCATATGATTCAAAATCAAATCAGTCTAACAGCCCATCCTTATGGAGCTGATATAAGCGACTCTCATTTATGTGACATAAGCGACAATGCAGAGATAGGTTTGGTTCAACTCATTTGACTTAAACCTTTTGATACTTATGTTATAGATAGGGCTCTCTAAGTCTAGAAAGTAGAGTCCGTTCATTAGAGGTGCACTATAATAGAACATATCATTTAAATAAACTGAACAACATTTGTTCTTTATTATAAATGTAAATCCTTTCTTGTCCAAACAAGAAATCGAAATTATATTCTTAGTTAAAGCAGACACATAACAACATTCATCTAATTCTAGTACAAGCCCAGAGGGCAGAGATAGATCATAAGTTCCTACAGCAACAACAGCAACTCTTGCTCCATTGCCTACTCGTAGGTCTACCTCGCCCTTTGTCAATGCCCTGTTATTTCTCAGCACCTGCACATTGGTACAAATGTGAGATGCACATCCGGTATCTAATACCCATGATGAAGAAATAGATAGATTGACTTCTATAACATTTATACCTGAAGTAGAAGTCTCACTTCTCTTCTTAAGATCTTCCAGGTATACCTTGCAGTTACGCTTCCAGTGTCCAGCTTCCTTGTAGTGGAAGCAAACCCCTTCCTTGGCCACCCCTCCTTTGGGTTTCAGTTCCTTGCCTTTGCCCTTGGCTTGGGACTTTCCCTTACCTTTAGGCTTGACCTTGCCTTTCTTCTTTTGCACCATCATAATAGAGTCAGATTTTCCCTTCTTAAGGTTGAGCTCAGCAGTTCTCAACATGTTGAGCATCTCAGGCAGTGGCTTATAAATTTCATTCATGTTGTAATTCATGACAAATTGATTGTAGGCTTGTGGCAAAGATTGCAAGATCAGGTCAGTTGCCAGCTCTTGGCCAAGGGGGAATCCCAATCTCTGTAGGTTTTCTACATACCCAATCATCTTGAGTATATATGGACCTACGGGAGTCCCATCTTGCATTTTGGAACCAAACAACGCCTTAGAGACTTCATATCTCTCGTGCCTTGCTTGTCCTTGATATAGTTGACGAAGATGTTCAACCATATCATAAGCATTCATGAACTCGTGTTGCTTCTGAAGCTCAGAGTTCATGGTCGCGAGCATTAGACATGACACATCTAATGCATCATCTTGATGCTTCTTGTAAGCATCTTTGTCACCGCGAGGCGGGGCGAAGGTGCCTCCGAATGGACGCCCAGACGCATGCTTCCTTTCTTGGGTGAGAACAGTTCTCGCATACCCAGGAAATCTGCTCCATTGAGCTTGTCCTTCTCAAGGATAGAACGCAGAGAGAGAATGTTAGTGTTTGTCGACATAGTTATCTATAATATACAATGCAGAGAATTAATATCATATTCCTTTTTATCATTTAATTAGACCTTTAATCAAATGATGCTCCCACTGAATTATAGAAATTTTGTAGAATCAAGTTATGGATGTGGTCAAACCACATTACTAGATTCATACAAACTAGCTATAATTCTTGCGGGACAAGATCCACATCATACTAAGCCTTGAGTTAGCTTTGGCTAAATCGCCCAAGACTTAGTACAATCGGTGGGTAACACATTACCGATTACATCTCTATGCAACTCTTGTTATAGGATGAAGACCCACATTTACAAAAGATCTTGAGTTAGCTTTGGCTAAATCACCCAAGATTTAGTGTAAAAACGATCTTATCCTATTTTTCCAACGGTTGGAATATGCCTATAGTTCTACTCGATCCAATTGAGTTAACTAGTTTTACTCAATCTAATTGAGCTTACTCTAACCCAAGCCGTGATAGGCGGAACCAAGATTGTCCCTCCGCACCCTACCAAGATAATATGCGTTGCTCTGCTTTGACAGATTCAACAACTACAAATGATCGAGGTAGTGATGAGTATCAAGGACTTGGTAGGCATTTACGAGTTGATTCGATTGAGATCTAATCTAATCGTAATGTGTATCATATACGCATTGAGGCCTTTATTATCCTATATTATCATGCATCACATACATACAAGTATTATTCTAGCATGCATCATATACATACAAGAAAAATATCCAAGCATTTATCATATACATACAAGCATTATTCTACTAGCATGCATCACATACATACAAGCAAAATCAAATATATATATATATATATATATATATATATATATATATATATATATATATATATATATATATATATATATATATATATATATATATATATATATATATATATATATATATATATATATATATATATATATATATATAAAATTAGCTGTGATGTGGTCATGGTCCTACTACGATCTTCTCAAGCCAATGAGAAGATCGGACGGTCAACCTAGGGCTAGCAACTTCTCCAAGCGCTTCCTTTGACCGCCATGTGTTGTCGGCACCCTTCTCGTAACTTCGTCTACAAGTCGACTTTCCACCACTCCATTTTGTACATTACAAATATGAAAATCGAGTTACATTCGAGTCTAAAACTATTTACAACTAGAATTTCAAAAGAAGAGATACGACGCGTAGGTCGCATACACTATATAACACGTACAACCACAAAAATGACACGATGGCCGTATTATGAATTACAACACATCATAATTCAATCATATTGGGATTCTTAAGCCATGACAATCACAGAATTATACATAATTCTAAATTATGTATTTTTACAGAAAATTTATATAATTTTTCTTTTTTTTTTCAATTTTATGAGTCACCTCTCCGTAACGGTTCTGCTAAGCGGTTTCCGGGCGCGATCGCGGGACAAGGCCCCTTTCGGGGATAGGGGCAGCGCCCCTACTCACAAAATAAACTTTGAGAGTGTCCCTACTATGATCTTACAGTGACTTAAGTCGCTGTTCCAAAAACCTAAAGCGAGAACTCGCCGTTTCGGAGAGTTTTTCTCGATGGTTGAAGCCTATAAGTGTCCCAACACTCGTTGCTTCGACTCTTCGAGAAAAATACCCAAAAATTCTATAAAAATAGGAAATTTACAGAAACATAAAATTCTATAATTTTTATATCTAATACAAAAATTACAAAAATGAAACACATACATGTTTCGCACGTGGCTCTGATATCACTGTTGGACTTTTCGAGCCGCAAAAATCGCTTTTTGTATTGCGGAAATCTCGGAAGTCCGGCCACCGATCCGTGCGAAGATATATTAAAACAAAAACATGTATGTATTTACTAAACCAAGATCTACCTTAGATCTAGAAGTTGAGAGTGTTACCCTCGATGCGATGCCCTTCGCAAATCCCGCTCGTCCAAATAGCTTGCCGGAACTCTTGAGTGTCAAGTGAACACTCCTCTATTGGTATCCACACAAATAATAGGTGGAGAAAAACACAACCTTGAGTGTTCTAGCACTCTTTGGATGGTTCGGCCAAGGAGGAGAGGGATCTTGAGAGGATGATCCAAGGAAGAAGATGAAGTTCTAGTAACTCACCAAAAAATGAATACCGTCTAATGGAGTGGCTAGCCACTTCAAGGCTTGGGAGGTTAAATGCATGCATGTAACTCCAAGAGCTAATGGCTCTTGGTCTCCCTCATGAGGTGGCACCACATGATAAGTCAATGATGATGTGGAGCATCATTATTGGCCGACCATGTCAAGTCATCATCATGACATGACATTTGGTCAAGTCAAACTTGACCTTTCATCTTCCCTCTCAAGTCAAGTCAAACTTGACCTCTTATCTCCCATGGTTTATCAAATCCAACCATTTGATTCAAGTCAATTTAATTTAATGAATCTCTATTCATTAACTTAAATTGATTTGATTAATCAAATCTAAATTAGACTCATTCAACACTTGAATCAAATTGAGTCCAACTCAATTAGTCTAATTTGGATTACTCTTAATCCAATTTGGTTCATCCCATGAACCTAATCCTCATGGTTCATCATATGAACCTAATCTCCATCTAATTGCCCTTTTGTGTGTGACCCTATAGGTTCTTGTAACATTGGCAATATCCCTAAACCGATTTAGGAACATAAGCAATGAGCGATATCTAGCAACACATCATTGCTACCCAAGTTACAAGAATGTTGAGCTCCAACATCACCTTTGTGACTACTAATTGTGACTCTCACAATATGTGACAATGCCCTTCTATCCTTGATATCTAGATTGACCAATTGAGGCATAGACCGTGTCATCCTCGGTACAATCTATATCTTGAACTCCAAGTGGACTCACTCTAATCAAATGAGCTCAATATCTCATATTGACTCATTTGGGCATGGCCATACACATCGTGGTATCACTCTATCAAGAATATCGATGCCACCCCCGTCATATAGGAGGGATAGTGTTGGGATGTATACTGAAAGACTAGCTCTTTTGTATGGACATCTTTATTTTGAAATAAGAATCACATGATCATTGTTTGCACGTTATATTTATATGTGTGCATATTGTCTAATATTTTACATTGTAGATAACATGGTTCCTAGGTGCGACACAGAAGATCATGTTATCAGTCCCTTGTAGAATATAAGTAGAGGCTCACAACCAAGATGGTTCTGGACAAACCATTGGCATGGTTGTAGTGTAGCTTGGTATTGTTTTATCTTGAACATAGAGTTACACTAGTACACCTCGGTGTATTGAGCAGGACCGACATAGAGGTGATTCAATTTATTGCTGACTACATAATTGAATCGGACCTCATATATTATGTTGTACATGCTCTTAATCCCGATATAATAACGGACACATGTACTTAATATTTATTTCTTTGATTTACCAGAGGGTGAGATTTCTATGGATTAAATCAATATGCCCGGTAAGTTGGGAAATGATATTATTTACATGGTGTGCCGTTGATTATAGGAGGAAACCGTGTCCTATGTATTAGGTTGATGATGTCCCCTTGAGGAGCTCATAAGGTTCATCATGTAAACCCTGCAGGTTGACTTAGTCAACATGATGATAAGGTTGAGTGGTACTACTCGAGGAGTTAGATGTTAATTAATTGATGGTCAGTAAATCAATTAATTGACGGACATTCGATATCTTAAACACGGGGAGATGAATGTACAAATAATATATGGAGCTCATATTAATTTATGGGGGTTGGTGAGGTAGTTCGATGATGATCCTCTAGTGGAATGGAACATCATTGATGGATCAAGTTTGTGTGGTTCCGATCCATCGGGTGGCCAAGACCCAACTCCTCCTCATGGTCCCTATCGTAGCCTAATATAAACCTCATGAACTCTAGATCAAATGATGGAAATTAAATCTCTAGATCCGACGGTTGGGATTAAATCCCTAGAACCGACGGTTGAGATTAAATCTCTAAATCCGACGGTTGAGATTAAAACCCTAGAACCGACGGTGGAGATTAAAGGGGAGGGAAAGGAAAGGAAAGGGAGAGGAAAGGTTGGATAAGGTGGGCGGCAAGTTTAAAAGATTGATAAATTTTTTTTTTCTAATTCTATGCCACCTTGGGCGGCAAGATTAGAATTAGTTAAAAAAAAATTTTTTTTTTAGAATTGGTGAAAATTTTTTTTTCCTATGCCACCTTGGGCGGCAAGATTATAGGAAGAAAAAATTTATTAATTCCTTGCTACCCTTGGGCGGAAAGAAAATTGGGAATTAGTTCCTATATTTTTGGCTACCTCATCAATAACCAACTTTCTCCTAAGTTCTATAAATAGGGGCTTAGGCTTGGGGGGGAAAAAGTAGTTTTGGATGATGGAAATTAGGGTTTAGCCTCTCTTTGCTTGGGCGGCAAGTAACCCTAAGGAGGAAACCCTAATTAGGGTTTGACTCCTTGGGTTGGGCGGCCAAGGTTTGGAAGGAGAGTGGGCGGCAACTTGTGGAAGAGTTCTTCTTCTTCCTAGGGTAAGTGGCCGGTTCTAGATCTCCTCCTTCCACCTTGGTTGGGCGGCAACAAGGAGGAGGATTGTTTTCCTTTCTTTTCTCCAAGTGTTGGCCGACGCCCATACCCTTGGTGTTTCTCTTTCGGTTGGCTTCCATACTCCATTCCATCTTCTCTTTGAAGAAACCCTAGATTTTTCCTTTCCTTGGTTGGGCGGCTAGGTTATGGAGGGGAAAGTGGGCGGCAACTATAGGAGAGGATATCTTCTTCTTCTTCCTAGGGTGTTGCCGGCTCCTAGATCTTTTCCCTCTACCATGGTCGGCGCTCAACCTATTCCTCTCATCCTCTTCTTGTTCTCTTTGGACCGGCGACAAGCATCATGCTTGGAGCTTGATGGTTGGTCCTAGATAAGAGATGAGTTTTGTTTCCATTATGTTCTCTCTATTCTTGGGGCCGGTGACATCAATCCTTTGTGGATTGGTGGTTGGCTCAAGCAAGAAGGGAAAGAGAGTTCTTCTTTCTTTGGATTGAAGAAGATCTAGGATGCTTCAACTTGTGGAGGATCTTCGCCCACACGAAGTCTACAAGGAGGTTAGGACATACGATAGAAGATTAAGAGGTATAAAAGTTTTATAACTTTTTTTATTGTTCTTTGCATGTTCTTATCGATATGCTAGCTTAAGTTCTTTATGTTAGTATATGTTGATTATACTAGTTTACATTTGTATGTATTTGTATAATCATGGACCCCGATAAGAAACACAAAAACCGGCGATCCGTCCGTCGTCTCTTCCGACTAGAAGAGTTGTGTTGCTTGAACAACTAGTTTGTTCAAGCGATCGCTCGAGTCGTTAGCACGACGACGAATTGGTTGTGCTTAGGAAACTCATCCCATCCGGATTAGTTTTCATTAGTGAAAATTTTAATCCGGGGACATGGGAGCCAATGAGCATTCCGAGGATTAGCACATTGCCAACAAATGGTATCAGAGCCACGGTTTTCGGTTTTGTGTGTTTTGGATTCGGTTACTTTCATGCACATATCATATATTTTGTATGCCGGATAATAGTAGGATGTGCGTAGGCTAACTTTTTGGTTGCAGGCATAAGATCCGACTATTATGGCTATATGTGTGTATGTGATTGTTTGTGTATGATTGTATATTATTTGAATCCTCGGGGTTGACGAGGCTAGATTAGTATTTAATTTTTGTAATTAAATACGACATTATTTAGCCGCTCATTTTAGTTTACTTTCGATCTAGATTATTTGTACACTCCTTCGTGGAGTATAGGATCGATGGATGTAAATTAAAATGTTTTATCTCGGCTCGGAACTCTTTGGTGACTTGCGCACGGGAAAAGATGGAGCGGACGAGGTGGCGACACGACGGAACGCATATTGGAGAACAATGCCATAATAGTTGGAAAAATTTTGTTTTTTCCATATTTATTGCTGATTTGTTTTATATGCATGTTGTGTGTGCTTGAAAATTCCTCATTTTCAATTTACTAAGTGGGAGAGGGACATTTTAATTAATTCCCGCGGCCTCCATTACAATTTGACGTGTGATGCAAACAAACTTGTGTGTTGGCTCTGAGTGCCTTCCTCCCCGAGGACGGGTTTGTTTGCGGATCACTAGGTCAAATAGTGGTTATAGGAAATTATCTAGGAGCGTGTGTACTTCCACAGAGGTAAGGCACATAATCCAAAATAATTCCCTTAGTATCGTGTAATGGTGCACACTTAGATGCAAATAAAAGTATCCTCCCCATAGGAGTCACTGCTTTTATTTGTAGGGCCAAAGAGGAACCAACTATTAATTTTATTTGTCAAAAAGTAAGGTTGACAAGATAATAAAATTAATGGGTAAAACCTCTTCTTACAAATGAAGAATTCGTATACGTCCACACAGAGTGGCATACGAAATTCTCGGTGTTTTGAGGTGTTGGTTGATTTCGGAATTTTATTGTTTTGAGGAATCAATAATATTTGAAATCTAAAGTAATGATCTATGTGATTCTTAGGATTTTCAAAATGACTTTCAGTCCACTTATTGTGATACTAAAGGAAATAAACTACTGTACCCAAATAATGTTGATTGGAAAAGAATCTAGATGTTGTCTTATTTGCTAAGAAGTACAAGTATACACTCTTCAAAGAGTGTCCTCAAGCCATGGTTGCTCAAAAAGGTTTCTACTTCTAAGCCGATAGGCTAGAAGAAGGAGAAACAAGGTGGAGCAAAGGTGGTGGGAGGATCTCAGGGAGGAGTGAAGAAGCCGAAAGGCAAGTACTTCACTTACTAGCAGACTGGACATAAGAAGAAGGATTGTCCCAATCCGAAGCAAGAGCAAAAGTATATCTTTTGGTCTAGTCGTTGAAACATGGTTAGCGGTGTTATCTCTAATGGAACACGGTGTGTAGATACGAGAGCCACTAATCATGTCTGTAACACTTTGCAGGGGTTCCAGGAAACCTGACAACTAGCCAAAGGGGATATTACCATTTACTTGGGCAATGCCATGAAGGTGGCGGCTATTGCAGTGGGAGAAGTTTTATTTATCTTTTGAGAAAAATAAAGGTTTTGGTTCTTAAGAATTTTCTTTATGTACCTTTATTTAGAAAGAATTGATTTCGGTTTCTAAATTATGGATGGATAATCTATTTCTTTTGATGACAGATTTGTTATAAAAGGAATAGGGACATTATCTATTCAGGTACATAGATAGGAAATTTATAACTTGAACCACAAGCTCCCACGATGCAAATAGAAGTTTGTAACTCATCTTCTAATTCCAATAAGAGAAAAGAACCTTCGAAGTGAACCAAACATATCTTTGGGATCTTAGGCTTGGTCATATTAACCTGAGCAGAATTTAAAGGTTGAAAGCTGATGGACCTTTGGGTTCATTAGTGGTGGAGGATCTCCCAACCTGCGAATCTTGCTTGGAGGGTAAGATGACCAAGAGGCCTTTCAAGGCCAAGGGGTATAGATCCAAAGATGTGTTGGAATTGGTTCATTCTGATTCGTATGGTCCTATGTCTATCCAGGCAAGAGGTAGTTTTGAATAATTTGTCTTTTTCATAGACAATTATTCAAGAAGACACTACGATTTGATCGTAGTGGTGAATACCTCTTGGGAGAGTTTAGGAATTACTTATCAGAGGTTGGGATTCAATCCCAATTGTCTGCACCTGACACACCCCAGCAGAACGGTGTAGCAAAGCGAAGGAATAGGTCTCTTATGGAGATGGTTAGATTGATGATGAGTTATTCTGACTTGCCAGATTCGTTCTGAGGATATGCTCTAGATACGACGGCGTACATTCTGAACTTGGTTCCATCTAAGTCAGTGCCTTCTAATCCCATAGAGTTGTGGACCGGGCGAAAGCCTAGTCTAAGACATATTCGGATATGGGGAGTCCAACACATGTGTTGAAGGCAGATACTGGTAAGTTGAAACCTCGTACAGAAGTACGCATGTTCGTTGGCTATCCCAAGGGGACGAAGGGTGGTTTGTTTTATAGTCCTAGAGATCACCGATTGCCAGATTTCTAGAGGAGGACTATGTGATGTACCACAAGCCCACGAGTAGGATTGTTCTTGAGGAGTTGATAGGGGAAGTCCCGACTTCGACTCACCCAGACAAGAGGATATACCACATGTCACTGCACCGCGTGTCACACAGGATACACAGGTGATACCTCGTCGTAGTGGGAGGGTTGTGAGACAGCCTGATAGATTCATGTTCTTGGGAGAATCTTCCGATTTGGTCCCTGGCAAACATGAACCTGATCCCTGGACATATGACGAGGCAATCCAAGATATAGATGCAACATCTTTGCAAAGTGCAATGAATACTGAGATTGAATCTATGGATTCAAATCAGGTCTGGGAGCTCCTATGCATAGCAGCTCATATGAATTTATGAGGTGTGACAGATGGATGTCAAGACAGCTTTCCTTAGTGGAAGTCTTGAGGAATCCATCTGTATGAAGCAACCAGAGGGATTCATTGCTAAGGGCAAAGAGCATCTTGTATGTAAGCTTAATCGGTCCATTTATGGATTGAAGCAAGCTTAGAGGTCTTGGAACATCCGCTTTGAGGAGGTAAATCCAGTCTTATGGATTTATTCAAAGTTCGGATGAGTCTTGTGTATACAAGAGATGTGACGGAAACGTAGTGGTATTTCTTGTACTATACATAGATGACATTTTGGTGGTTGGCGACAACATCGAAATGTTATCAGACGTAAGGGTATGGTTGTCCAAACAGTATGATATGAAGGACTTGGGAGAAGTGGGTCACAACCTTGGGATCAAGGTTGTTGTGCTTATCCCAAGCTTCATACATAGACATGATTTTGGATCGTTTTAGCATGCAAAACTCCAAGAAGGGTTCTTCTACCTTTCAGGCATGGAGTTCCTTTATCTAACAAGATGTGTCCGTAGATCATCTGAGGAGATAGAGGAGATGAAGGCGGTTCCTTATGCTTCGGCAGTAGGAAGCCTCATGTATGCGATGCTCTGTACGAGACCAGATATCTGCTTTGCCGTGGGCATGGTCAGCATATATCAGAGTAATCCAGGACAGGGATATTGGACTGCGGCAAAGCATATATTGTAGTGCCTGAGAAGGACTAGGGATTATATGCTAGTTTATCGGGCAGACCAATTACTCCCTGTGGGTTACATAGATTCTGATTTCCAATCTGATAGGGATAATAGTAAGTCTACCTCAGGTTTTGTGTTTACTTTTGGAGGTGGAGCCATAGTATGGAAGAGTGTCAAGCAGAAATGCGTGGCGGACTCTACCATGGAAGTCGATCAGATGGCGACCTCTTGCGCCAAAGAAGCTGGGTGGCTCAGGAACTTCCTGATGGACTTGGATGTGATTCCTGGTTTGCCCAGAACTATCACAATTTATTGTGATAATAATGGTGCAGTTGCAAACTCGAAGGAACCACGAGCCCATAAGGCTAGTAAACACATAGAGTGCAAGTACCACCTGATACGAGAAATCGTATAGGAGGTAGAAGTTGCTGTCGCCAAGATTGCATCAGAGGATGACCTGGTAGACCCTTTCACTAAGGCCCATAGAGCTTTGATAGGCATGTGGAGGGAAGGGGAATCGATGTATGGCGATGATGACAAAGATAGTCTTTAGTATAAGTGGGAGATTGTTGGGATGTATACTGAAAGACTAGCTCTTTTGTATGGACATCTTTATTTTGAAATAAGAATCACATGATCATTGTTTGCACGTTATATTTATATGTGAGCATATTGTCTAATATTTTACATTGTAGATAACATGGTGCCTGGGTGCGGCACAGAAGATCATGTTATCAGTCCCTTGTAGAATATAAGTAGAGGCTCACAACCAAGATGGTTTTGGACAAACCATTGGCATGGTTGTAGTGTAACGGTATTGTTTATCTTGAACATAGAGTTACACTAGTACACTTAGGTGTATTGGCGGGACCGACATAGAGGTGATTCAATTTATTCTTGACTACATAATTGAATCGGACCTCGGATATTATATTGTACATGCTCTTAATCCGATATAATAGCGGGCACATGTACTTAATATTTATTTCTTTGATTTACGAGGGTGAGATTTCTATGGATTAAATCAATATGCATTAAGTTAGGAAATGATATTATTTACATGGTGTGTAGATTGATTATAGGAGGAATCCGTGTCCTATGTATTAGGTTGATGATGTCCCCTTGAGGAGCTCATAAGGTTCATCATGTAAACCTGCGGGTTGACTTAGTCAACATGATGATAAGGTTGAGTGGTACTACTCGAGGAGTTAGATGTTAATTAATTGATGGATGGTGATAAATCAATTAATTGGGGACATTCGATATCTTAAACACGGGGAGATGGATGTACAAATAATATATGGAGCCCATATTAATTTATGGGGGTTGGTGAGGTAGTTCGATGATGATCCTCTAGTGGAATGGAACATCATTGATGGATCAAGTTTGTGTGGTTCCGATCCATCGGGTGGCCAAGACCCAACTCCTCCTCATGGTCCCTATCGTAGCCTAATATAAACCTCATGAACTCTAGATCAAATGATGGAAATTAAATCTCTAGATCCGACGGTTGGGATTAAATCCCTAGAACCGACGGTTGAGATTAAATCTCTAAATCCGACGGTTGAGATTAAAACCCTAGAACCGACGGTGGAGATTAAAGGGGAGGGAAAGGAAAGGAAAGGGAGAGGAAAGGTTGGATAAGGTGGGCAAGTTTAAAAGATTGATAAATTTTTTTTTTCTAATTCTATGCCACCTTGGGCGGCAAGATTAGAATTAGTTAAAAAAAAAATTTTTTTTTTAGAATTGGTGAAAATTTTTTTTTCCTATGCCACCTTGGGCGGCAAGATTATAGGAAGAAAAAATTTATTAATTCCTTGCTACCCTTGGGCGGAAAGAAAATTGGGAATTAGTTCCTATATTTTTGGCTACCTCATCAATAACCAACTTTCTCCTAAGTTCTATAAATAGGGGCTTAGGCTTGGGGGGGAAAAAGTAGTTTTGGATGATGGAAATTAGGGTTTAGCCTCTCTTTGCTTGGGCGGCAAGTAACCCTAAGGAGGAAACCCTAATTAGGGTTTGACTCCTTGGGTTGGGCGGCCAAGGTTTGGAAGGAGAGTGGGCGGCAACTTGTGGAAGAGTTCTTCTTCTTCCTAGGGTAAGTGGCCGGTTCTAGATCTCCTCCTTCCACCTTGGTTGGGCGGCAACAAGGAGGAGGATTGTTTTCCTTTCTTTTCTCCAAGTGTTGGCCGACGCCCATACCCTTGGTGTTTCTCTTTCGGTTGGCTTCCATACTCCATTCCATCTTCTCTTTGAAGAAACCCTAGATTTTTCCTTTCCTTGGTTGGGCGGCTAGGTTATGGAGGGGAAAGTGGGCGGCAACTATAGGAGAGGATATCTTCTTCTTCTTCCTAGGGTGTTGCCGGCTCCTAGATCTTTTCCCTCTACCATGGTCGGCGCTCAACCTATTCCTCTCATCCTCTTCTTGTTCTCTTTGGACCGGCGGCAAGCATCATGCTTGGAGCTTGATGGTTGGTCCTAGATAAGAGATGAGTTTTGTTTCCATTATGTTCTCTCTATTCTTGGGGCCGGTGACATCAATCCTTTGTGGATTGGTGGTTGGCTCAAGCAAGAAGGGAAAGAGAGTTCTTCTTTCTTTGGATTGAAGAAGATCTAGGATGCTTCAACTTCTGGAGGATCTTCGCCCACACGAAGTCTACAAGGAGGTTAGGACATACGATAGAAGATTAAGAGGTATAAAAGTTTTATAACTTTTTTTATTGTTCTTTGCATGTTCTTATCGATATGCTAGCTTAAGTTCTTTATGTTAGTATATGTTGATTATACTAGTTTACATTTGTATGTATTTGTATAATCATGGACCCCGATAAGAAACACAAAAACCGGCGATCCGTCCGTCGTCTCTTCCGCGGCTAACCGACTAGAAGAGTTGTGTTGCTTGAACAACTAGTTTGTTCAAGCGATCGCTCGAGTCGTTAGCACGACGACGAATTGGTTGTGCTTAGGAAACTCATCCCATCCGGATTAGTTTTCATTAGTGAAAATTTTAATCCGGGGACATGGGAGCCAATGAGCATTCCGAGGATTAGCACATTGCCAACAGATAGATCCCATCTACATCACTCACATCTCTCCGCATAATTTGTCACATACCCAGTAATCGCCTTTATAGTCCACCCATTTACGGGTGACGTTTGACGAAACCAAAGTATGCAACTCCTTATGTAGGGAACCATGGTGACTTCAGGTCTAAGGACTAATAGTCATACTAATAGCCACATGAGAAAGTATATGATACTCATATAACTATCCATGATACTTTCTCATGGCGGATCATTCAGTATACATTCTCCAATGCATAACCATGTGTCAACTTGATATCTCATATCCATGACTTGTGAGATCAAGTCATCGTGTTAACCTATATGCTAGTCTCTATGCCTTAACATTGTCCCTGAATGTTAATACTTGACTATGAATGATTAAGAGTAGTATTCTCTATATCATCTCATTATCGATTCAACCAATCAATTGATATATATAAGAACCTACTACTCAAGGACGTTATTATATTTCGTTATTTGGCACAAATACAAGTAAATATAATAACCATGCCTTTATAAATAGTAATATGATACAATAAAGTCCATACAACAATCATCACATGATTGACTCTAGGGCTTTCACTAACACATTAATCATTGAACTTATCAATATATCCTTAGTAGTGGAATCCTTATTTTTCCATGCATTATAGGCATCAAAATCTTGTCTGTACTGTACAGTGGGACCCTCAATAGGTTTTACCATAACTTGAAGTACAACCTCTAGAACTTCTTGTTCCTCAAGAATATACTGAATTTTGAGGTGCCAGATTTTATAGTTTTCCCCGTTAAATTTCTCACCCTTATTGTGTTCAGCTATAATATTCTTTGTTGCCATAATCTATAAATAAACAAATTATTTTGATACTCAGTATATGTCTCATGTATGTAATATCTGATTGACTCAATGTAAATCTGAATTGATTTATAGAATCAAGTGACAATTACGTTTCTACTCATCATCTGTATATATCAATCTGACTTACATTGATATATTCTATTATATACATCTCATCTAATGAACTTAATCATTATACAATCATGATACTTAGCATTAAATGAACTTATCATTTAAAATTATACTCATAATGAACTAATCAAAGAGTATATTGTAATAAACAAATATCATGCATCATGTAGAGTAAAAAATATAAAATGAATAAATCATTTAAATGAACATATCATTAACATAAATATGTTGTACATTATTAGCAAATAACAAAACTCTACTAAGAATGTTACACATAACATTCTTCCTACTCATAACTTAAACAACTCTAACAAGCTAGATAAACAATTACTACTCCCACTAGAATAAACCTTAGCGCAGTAGCAATCCAAACATGTCCTATCTTTCTAGGTTGAACTAGGATATCTTCAGTTGGGATGCTCTCAAGATGATGTCAGGACACTGGATCCTATAAAGAATATATACGAAGAGATCCCACAAAAAAATTCTCTACAGGGTCTTCTTTTGGATCCTCTTCACAATCTACATAGTGAAGCAACTCTGTGCACAATTCAGTATAGGAAATGCGCCCCTCATAGTGCCCCCATATCTAATGTGCTACATCACTCAAGTTTTTAGACAATGAACAATCCAGAGCTCAAATTCTGTAGTTGTCCATAATCGAAAAATCCTACATCTTTAGGCGCCAAAACAGTTTGTCTAATCTCCCCATGTGTCCACCGACTCAGTAAACTGGGTCGCACTCTATCCCTTGGATAGCTTCTCCCAACTGATTTTGCATCACATCTCGATGAGTCATCGTGATAATCATCTGTGCCATCTAAAAAATTAAAATTAATTAAGTCAGTACAAAACTGACAAACCAGTACACATACCAGCTTAATTTAATTTATACAGGCATAGAACCAACACAATAAATCAAGAAAGAACAAATTTTCTTGATTCGTTGGATATCCATTAACCAATCGATTAGAATTTACTCAGTCGACTAAAACATATTTCAGTCGATCGACACCAATCAATAGTCTATCAGTCGACTGCCAACTTATACTAGTCAACTGGTACTTTGGAAACTCAACTTGACATTGTTCAGTGAGAATTCAAATTCCACACAATTTGCTTCGAGCACCCTAGGCACCTAAGCACCATATATGGTGTTTTATCTTCTCATCGTCTCTAGCCGCTAACTCTAGTTCACTAAGTCTATTATTAAGTTGTTTATGCCGAGTCCTAGTTGTTCCAAATAACTACTCGACAATTAAGTTATGAGTTTAGTTGACTACTGTTAACTATGGCAGGTCAACCAATGTCGACCACCATATGGTGTGGCCAAGCACCTTATGTATTAATCGACCACCATTAGGTCCGGGCAAGCACCAAGTGTGCAAGTCGACCACTATAAGTATTGGCCGACACCAAGTGCCCTTCCCCAACACCATAAGGTATGGGCGAGCACCCTGTGCTCTGCCCGACCACCATTAGTGCTAGTCGAGCACCATAAGGTCTGGCCGAGCACCCTGTGCTTTGGCCGAGCACAACCACTTCTGTCTCCCGATCACCACATGTCTTGTCACGCCCCGAGAGAGTCCCCGCCAGACAAAAATTCGGTAGCATCTCCCCTGTACGGGTGACAATATGGAACTTGCATACAAGGCCTACACGGCCACTATACCTCGGTCAACACGACCGGAATCCAAACAACACACGCAGGTTATAAGGCCTCAGGCCAACAATCAAGGTAATTAGTAAACCGTCTACAATATCTAGACTTACCCCTTCTGCCATCTGGGCAGGAAAATCCAACCTAATCCAATCGAAATAAAATCCGAATTTAGGTCCATAAGGACACCAAATATCCACGAGCACATAAATCAAACATTAGGACCTAAACATATCTTCTATACAAAATCCAAAACCATAACTCAAATAACTAATAAACTATCACGACGAGGGGGGGGGGGGGGTATGACAACTGGACTCTCCTGACAGCTTCATCCTGAAATAAATGTAAAGCCACGGAGTAAGTTTAAAGAACTCAGCGGATATAGTCGATATGCAAAGTAAGATATAGCTAACTATAACAATTATGCCAATACAATCTCATATATAGGGTATGCAAGAAAGAAATACAAAAGGACTGTACTTACCTGAATCTCCTATCCTGATATAGGAGCATGTGCCATACTAGATGAAATAAAGTCGCTAAACCATATACAAATATGTATCCTATATGCATGAAAATCATATGCAACATCCAAGGCAGCAATAAAAATACAGCAAACACAATACAAATGCTATCCATGCAAAATGCATGTCGTGCAAATGACATGGTCACCCCTGACGCCAGTCAGCCACCTCACACGCGATGGTGAAGCCGAGTGGGTAGGGCTATGACAACTATGCACTCTGCCATCACTGCTCCTGAGTGATCGAGTGGACAGGATGCTGTTGGAGTACACCTATCCTCCTGCCCCAAACAGAGTGGGGGAGCAAAGCTCTCATCTCCCGGTGTCGTAGACCAGAGGAGGGATCCCTGCCCACTACCACGCTGCCTCATCGCTACCCATGAGCGGACCAGCGAAGCCTGACAGAGCAACTGCACACACCCTCCTGATGTTCCAGTAACCCATGAGTGGCAGTGTGTGCAAACCAAGTAACTGGCTGTGAGCTCAACTATAAAGGAACCCCGTCCAGCTAGCATGCAATCATGCAAGATGGTGCATGATACTAAAGCATGTAAATCCAACTAAAACACATATCCGAATAATATGCACAACCAATAAGTACATATCTATAATCCAAGTAAAACAGGGAAGATATAATCATATCCGATTAAATGCATGTATCAAGTAGGCACAAAAACATATTAGGCATATAAACATGAAAATTATTGCAAGCTATACTAACTAGCATATCAGCATGACTATATCTAAGAGATAAGTCAAAATACCCGCTTGATAAAATGTCCGCAAAAAAATGAAGTCGTCCCAACCGTGGACCTGCCTCGTGACCGAAACCTGCATACAACATAACTATTGTTAAACACTAAAAATGAAATCCACCGACAAATCGAATACTTAATCGAATTCTTACATAACCAATTAACCCAAAGGTTTAATAAAAATCTCGATCACCTTCCACCTAATATAACCGTCTTTTCGTCCAATTACTCGAATATAATTTTCTCAACCCCTATCATCATGTGTACAACATCCAAATAAAACCTCACAGCTAACTCACCCAAAGTAGATCCACCCCACAACCCAAAATTCACCCGAAACCATAAAATCTCAACCAACCATCCACTCCCAACCATGCACAGCTGATATCACCCAAATGGACTCTTACAAGCCTCTCAACCCACAACAAACTCCAATCACAACCACACAACAACACACACTCTACCACACCTTCATTACAACCCCTAATAACCTCCACCGACAGAAGTTCCCCAATCCTGTTCACCCGATCAAATCTCAACTACCCTAAACCACTGCCCAATTTGCAAATTGAGCTCAACCACAGAGATTCATAGCTATCAACTAGGTCTCGCCCAAGGTAAGAAGAAAAATTGGCGCATACCTATTCCTGATGACACACGGCAGTGAACCCACCTCCTAATCTTCTCGGTTCGCCAAAAAAATACAACGCCAGTCACTACCCTAATCCACATATCGATGTGTTACATGGCGAAAAATCACAACTGAGAATAGGTCTTCCCAAGGTCAAGGAAGAGTAGTGTTTACCTACCTCCGGCGATGCTCGGCCAGAAGGGCAGCTCCCCCACCGACGACACAGAGGGCTCACGGCGACGGTCCTGCGGCTGCAGGTGCTGGGGAAGAAGAAGCAGCGACGCTCTTTGGCAGAGGAGGCCAGCCCGTCGTCTATGGCAGAGGAAGCCGGTGTGACCTTGATGTCGGGCTGATGGCTGCGGACGCGAGGAAGAGCGAAGCAGTGGCGGAAGGCAAGCGCTGCCTATGAGCAGCGACCCCGTCGCGACCTCGGCGTCAGACGGCGAAGGGGAGACCTGGCATGGCCGATGCGCGGGGAGAAGAGAGGAGAAGAAAAATTGCGGCGGCGAGATCGCATGGCAGACACGCGGGGAGAAGAAGACTCGGCCGCGAGGAAGGGCGAGGAGCCAGAGAAGAGCGACGGAAGGAAACTCGCGAAGAAGGAACCTCGCGGAAGATCGGGTGCGGCGCGCGGTGAAAAGATTGCGAAAGAAGAAGAAAGCGCGAGAGAAACTGTCGATTGAGGAGAGGAGTCGCGAGAGAGAAAAACCGACGCACGGGGAAAAATTGGGATCGATACCTAATAATCCAAACTACCCCTTTATAAATAACTAAAACCTAAGTTTTATTTTTTATTAACCCTTTAGAAATTTAATTATTCCCGTAATTATCTCGTACGGGCTCCGTTTATTTCCAGAAAAATTCTGAAAAAATTCCTAAAATTTCCTAAAAATCTCGAAAAATTTTCAGGATTATTTTTCTTAAATCTTTGGCCATTAAATTTAGTATTTAAATTTTCCATATTTAATATTCTCCCCCACTAATAAAAATTTGGCCCCCAAATTTCCTACTCAGATGCATAATGAGTAAGAGATACCACAAGTATTGAAAAATATATTTCACGTATCTTAAGTAAACAAGTGGGGATATTGAGCTCTGATCTTTTCTTCAAGCTCCTAAGTAGCCTCCTCATCGGTGTGGTAACTCCACCAGACCTTGACAAGTCGCACAATCTTGTTCCGCAACTGTCGTTCCTTGTGATCCAGAATTCGTACCGGAACCTCTGTGTAAGTAGCATCAGGTTGAATGGAACCTGACACATCTGACAGAATATGTGTAGAGTCTGGCACATACTTCCTTAGCATGGACACATGGAACACATCATGAATACTCGTCAAAGATGGTGGTAGAGCTAGGCGGTAAGCGACTGCTCCGATCCTTTCCAAAATCTCAAACAGACCAATGTATCTAGGAGCTAGATTACCACGGAGGCCAAATCTCTTCACCCCTTTTGTGGGTGAAACTCGCAGGAATACATAATCACCAATAGGGAACTCCAGAGGTCTCCGTCTCCGATCTGCATAACTCTTCTGCCGATCTTGTGCCTCTGCCATCCTACGTCTGATAGTACGGACCAACTCTGCCTCATGCTGAGCTCTCTGAGGTCGTAGCAACTGGGCCTCCCCAACCTCCTCCCAGAGGGTGGGTGTACGACATTGTCTACCATACAATACTTCAAACGGGGCCATTTGGATAGCCGAATGATAGTTGTTATTGTAGGCGAATTCCACTAACGGCAAGTGGTCCTCCCAGTTGCCCCCGAAATCTATAACACAGGACCTCAGCAAATCCTCTAGTGTCTGAATGGTCCGCTCAGACTGTCCATCTGTCTGCGGATGGAATGTAGTACTAAAACGAAGCTGCGTACCTAAGGCTTACTGCAGACTCTGTCAGAACCGAGACGTGAACCGGGGATCTCTATCTGATATAATGCTCATAGGAACACAATGCAATCTGATGATTTCCTGACTATATAACTCTGCCAAACTATCCAGAGAGTCAGTCTTCCGAATCGCTAAGAAGTGTGTGAATTTGGTTAGTCGGTCTACGACTACCCAAATCGCGTCATGGCCTTGATGTGTCCTAGGCAAACCCACCACAAAATCCATGGTAATGTGATCCCACTTCCACTCAGGAATAGGAATCCTCTGAAGTAATCCGGCTGGCCTCTGGTGCTCAGCCTTTACCTGCTGACAAATCAGACATCTAGCTACAAAATCTGTGATGTCTTTCTTCATGCCGTTCTACCAATACAAACGCTTTAAATCTCGATACATGCGGGTTTCGCCTGGGTGGATCGCAAATCGAGAGCAATGAGCCTCCTGAAGTAACTCCTCCATGACCGGGTGAGACTGAGGTACGCATAATCTATCCCAGAAATATATAATACCTTCGTCATCTCGGGTGAACTCAGTCTGCTGTCTAGAAGTTATTTAACTGCCAATGAACTGTAAATGCTGATCACTGGCCTGAGCTTCTCGGACTCTCGTCCGGATAGATGACTGAGCAACCATGGTAACCAGAATACCCTGCTCTGTCAATTCCTACTCCTCAAGGCACAACTCAGAGAAACCCTGAATCAAATCCGTTACCAAAACTCGGAAGGAAGCTAAAGTCCCTCGGGACTTCCGACTAAGTGCATCGACAACCACATTGGCTTTCCCTGGGTGGTAGCTAATGGTACAGTCATAATCCTTCAGGAACTCCATCCATCTCCTCTATCGAAGATTGAGTTCCTTCTGCGTAAATAAATATTTGAGACTCTTATGATCAGTGAGAATCTCAAATGTAATACCATACAGATGATGCCTCCAAATCTTCAAGGCAAAGATAATAGCGGCTAACTCTAGATCATGAACTGGGTAGCTTTTCTCATGATCCTTCAACTGGCGAGAAGCATAAGAGACTACCCTGCTGTGCTGCATCAATACTGCGCCTAAACCCTGGAGAGACGCATCGGTATAAAGGACGAAACCGTCGTCCCCTGATGGAAATACTAAATAAAGCATCAGATGCCTATATATATCCTAAACTACGTAAGCAATGTAATCATGTCATCATGCACTAGGATCTAGAGAGTTTAAGAACCTATATGTATACCTTCTACGAATTTATCCATCTTAGTCATATTATTCAACTAGTCCACTCCTAATACTAGTCCAATCCTAATACTAGTCCAAATAGTAATAGGTAAACATCTACCAATAATATCTAATCATTTATATCACATTGATAACTAGCTACCTATAGCAGTAATAGCAATTAATAACCATATGTCAACGATAAACCAACAACCTAAAAATCTAACAGTCTAACAGATATAAGGTTAAAATAATATTAGACAAAACATGATACCACCGCATAACTAATATAACCAATACAAATATGCACTAAATCTAGAAAATTTTCTAGAATTTATTTACCTGTTAGCAGTCTGGAGATGTCCTGTCGTCGCCAAATCCCCAAATTGACCTCGTCAATAATACCTCGAATTTTCGAAACATAAAAATCGTTGGAAATCCGTACAACTCCGAGAATACACCAGTTAACCTGCCAAAAGTGGCGAACTCCGAAAAAAATCCAAAAACCCCTAGGAACTCATAAACCTAGGCTCTGATACCAATAAATTGTCATGCCCCGAGGGAGTCCCCGCCAGACAAAAATCCGACAGCATCTCCCCTGTACGGGTGACAATATGGAACTTGCATACAAGGCCTACACGACCACTATACCTCGGTCAATACGACCGGAATCCAAACAACACACGCAGGTCATAAGGTCTCAAGCCAACAATTAAGGTAATTAGTAAACCGTCTACAATATCTAGACTTACCCCTTCTGCCATCTGGGCAGGAAAACCCAACCAAATCCAATCGAAATAAAATCTGAATTTAGGTCCATAAGGACACCAAATATCCACGAGTACATAAATCAAACATTAGGACATAAACATATCTTCTATACAAAATCTAAAACCATAACTCAAATAACTAATAAACTATCACGATGAGGGGGGGGGGGGGTATGACAACTGGACTCTCCTAATAGCTTCATCCTGAAATAAATGTAAAGCCACGGGGTAAGTTTAAAGAACTCAACAGATATAGTCGATATGCAAAGTAAGATATAGCTAACTATAATAATCATGCCAGTACAGTCTCATATATAGGGTATGCAAGAAAGAAATACAAAAGGATTGTACTTATCTGAATCTCCTACCCTGATATAGGAGCATGTGCCATACTAGATGAAATAAAGTCGCCGAACCATATACAAATATGTATCCTGTATGCATGACAATCATATGCAATATCCAAGGCAGCAATAAAAATACAACAAACACAATACAAATGCTATCCATGTAAAATGCATGTTGTGCAAATGACATGGTCACCACTGATGCCAGTCAGCCGCCTCACACGCGATGGTAAAGCCGAGTGGGTAGGGCTATGACAATTGTGCACTCTGCCATCACTGCTCCTGAGTGACCGAGTAGACAGGATGCTGTCGGAGTACACCTATCCTCCTGCCCCAAACAGAGTGGGGGAGCAAAGCTCTCATCTCTCGGTGTCGTAGACCAGAGGAGGGATCCCTGCCCGTTACCACGCTGCCTCATCGCTATCCCATGAGCGGACCAGCGGAGCCTGACAGAGCAACTGCAGATACCCTCCTGATGTTCCACTAACCCATGAGTGGCAGTGTGTGCAGACTATGTAACTGGCTGCGGGCTCAACTATAAAAGAACCCCGTCCAGCTAGCATGCAATCATGCAAGATGGTGCATGATACTAAAGCATGTAAATCCAAGTAAAACACATATCCGAATAATATGGACAACCAATAAGTACATATCTATAATCCAAGTAAAACAGGAAAGATATAATCATATCCGATCAAATGGATATATCAAGTAGGCACAAAAACATACTAGGCATATAAACATGAAAATTATTGCAAGCTATACTAACTAGCATATCAACATGACTATATCTAAGAGACCCGCCTGATAAAATATCCACAAAAAAATGAAGTCGTCACGACCGTGGACCTTCCTCATGACCGAAACCTACGTACAATATAACTATTGTTAAGCACCAAAAATGAAATCCACCAACAAATCGAATACTTAATCAATTTCTTACATAACCAATTAACCCAAAGGCTTAATAAAAATCTCGATCACCTTCCACCTAATATAACTGTCTTTTCGTCCAATTACTCGAATATAATTTTCTCAACCCCTATCATCATGTGTACAACATCCAAACAAAACCTCATAGCTAACTCACCCAAAGTAGATCCACCCCACAACCCATAATTCCCCCGAAACCACAAAATATCAACCAACCATCCACTCCCAACCGTGCACAGCTGATATCACCCAAATGGACTCTTACAACCGTCTCAACCCACAACAAACTCCAATCACAGTCGCACAACAACACACACTCTACCACACCTTCGTTA
Source organism: Wurfbainia villosa (assembly GCA_025175895.1). Classification (NCBI taxonomy): domain Eukaryota; kingdom Viridiplantae; phylum Streptophyta; class Magnoliopsida; order Zingiberales; family Zingiberaceae; genus Wurfbainia; species Wurfbainia villosa. Next base: position 24,918,922 of record CM045992.1, on the reverse strand, counting down.
CAACCCCTAATAACCTCCACCGACAGAAGTTTCCCAATCCTGTTCACCCGATCAAATCTCGACTACCCTAAATCACTGCCCAATTCACAAATTGAGCTCAACCACAGAGATTCATAGCTATCAACTAGGTCTCGCCCAAGGTAAGAAGAAAAATTGGCGCATACCTATTCCTGATGACACACGACAGTGAACCCACCTCCTAATCTCCTCGGTTCGCTGGAAAAATCCAATGCCAGTCACTACCCTAATCCACAGATCGATGTGTTACATGGCGAAAAATCACAGTTGAGAATAGGTCTTCCCAAGGTCAAGGAAGAGCAGTGTTTACCTACCTCCGGCGATGCTCGGCCAGAAGGGAAGCTCCCCCACCGGCGACACAGAGGGCTCGCGGTGGCGGTCCTGTGGCTACAAGCGCTGGGGAAGAAGAAGCAGCGGTGCTCTTTGGAAGAGGAGGCCAGCCTATTGTCTGTGGCAGAGGAAGCCGGCATAACCTCGACGTCGGGCTGATGGCTACGGACACGAGGAAGAGCGAAGCAGCGGAGGAAGGCAAGCACTGCCTGTGAGCAACGACCTCGGTGTCGGATGGCGAAGGGGAGACCTGGCGTGGCCGACGCGCGGGGAGAAGAGAGGAGAAGAAAAATTGCGGCGGCGAGATCGCATGGCCGACGCACGGGGAGAAGAAGACTCGGCCGCGAGGAAGGGCGAGGAGTCGGAGAAGAGCAGAGGAAGGAAACTCGCGGAGAAGGAACCTCACAGAAGATCAGGTGCGGCGCGCGGTGAAAAGATTGCGGAAGAAGAAGAAAGCGCGAGAGAAACTGTTGGTTGAGGAGAGGAGTCGCGAGAGAGAAAAACCGACGCACGGGGAAAAATTGGGATCGATACCTAATAATCCAAACTACCCCTTTATAAATAACTAAAACCTAAATTTTATTTTTTATTAACCCCTTAGAAATTTAATTATCCCCGTAATTATCTCATACGGGCTCCGTTTATTTTCAGAAAAATTCTGAAAAAAATTCCTAAAATTTCCTAAAAATCCCGAAAAATTTTCAGAATTATTTTTCTTAAATCTTTGGCCATTAAATTTAGTATTTAAATTTTCCGTATTTAACATGTCTAGCCCGAGCACTATTCATTTCACTGTCAAGCCAAATGGCGAGCACTTTTGCCTAGTGCTCGAGTACTCCCGAGTGCACAACCTGAGAGATTCACTGCTCGACTTACGGTGCCAAGCACCGCCTGCTCAGGCATTTTGTGTTTGTCGCAATGTCGATCACACAGAGCTCTAGCACCACATGTCATTCATCAATGTCTACCCTTCTACCGTGCTAATTTTTGGTTGGACAAAATATCTCTCATGATTTACCTGTCTTACAATAATTATGGGACCAATCAGTATGGGTCGATATTTGATGGCCTTAGAGTCATAGATAAAGTTTAAATTTTATGTTATTATTCTTATTAGATATCCTTTTGAATATTTGATTTATTTTCACATTGTACTTGTAAATACGAGTTCAAGTTGAACCCAATAATCAATGGACGTTTGAAATTTTTATCATATATAGAAGTGGATAACTTTTATCCTTGGACTCATTATATATATCCTTTGTATATGAATAAATTAGATAAATAATTTATTTATATTTGTATAATTATTTTAAAACTAGAGATTAAAATATTATTTAAAATAAATAACTGAAATTATTTCATGTTTATGTGTGAGATTCATGTGGAAATTAAGATGGAAAGGATTGTTTTAAAATTAAAAATGGATACTCTAAAGTCCTCTTTCGAAGATATTTATTTTTAAATTTGCTTAACCTTCCATAGTGTTAATATTTTCTATTGTTGGTCCTTATAATTTCTTGTTATACAACTTTTACTAGTAGACCCTATAATGATATTCAAATAAATTAATATGATTCATATTAAAGGTTGATTTGGATCATATTAATTCAGAGTGTAATAACATCAGACTAATTAATAGAAGAAATTAGAAATTAATAATTGTAGTAAAATGAATTAACTATATTAAGATGAACTAAATATGATAAGAATATTAAATGGAAACAATGATATACTAAAACAATGAGAACTCTGAGCTTATATTTATATCAAAGTATTTAATCGTCCACATGGTAGTGTGAATCACTTGTAATCAATATCTACTTGCGCAACGAGACTATATTGTTATATTCCGTTGGTAAAGGAGTTTTCAATTTATATATTAGATGATGTTATCACACTTGAAGATATTAACTTCAATGATTCACTTTTTAGTTGATTATCCAATTTAGATCATTATTAATATTTATGTATGTTGATCAAATTAAATACTAAGATTTGAAAATTCATCTAAGTTAATGATAACAATTGATGTATATATAGTCTCATTGCACAAGTAGATTTTGATTAGAGGTGATTCACACTACCATGTGGACGATTAAATACTTTGATATAAATATAAGCTCAGAGTTCTCATTTTTTTAATATATCATTGTTTCCATTTAATATTCTTATCATATTTAATTCATCTTAATATAGTTAATTCATTTTTCTACAATTATTAATTTCTAATTTCTTCTATTAATGAATCATATTAATTCATTTGAATATCATTACAGGGTCTACTAGTAAAAGTTGTATAACAAGAAATTATAAGTACCAACAATAGAAAATATTAACACTATGGAAGGTTAAGCAAATTTTAAAATAAATATCTTCGAAAGAGGACTTTAGAGTATCCATTTTTAATTTTAAAACAATCATTTTCATCTTAATTTCCACGTGAATCTCACACAAAAACATGAAATAATTTCAATTATTTATTTTTAAATAATATTTTAATCTCTAGTTTTGAAATAATTATACAAATATAAATAAATCATTTATCTAATTTATTCATATACAAAGAATATATATAATGAGTCCAAAGATAAAAGTTATCCACTTCTATATACGACAAAAATTTCAAACGTCCATTGATTATTGGGTTCCACTTGAACTTGTATTTACAAGTACAATGTGAAAATAAATCAAATATTCAAAAGGATATCTAATAAGAATAATAACATAAAATTTAAACTTTATATATGACTCGAAGGCCATCAAATATTGACCCATACCGATTGGTTCCATAATTATTATAAGGGAGGTAAATCATGAGAGATATTTTATCCAACCAAAAACTAGTACGATAGAAGGGTAGACATTCCTAAATCATTGGGACTCCCGAGTGCACAACCTAAGAGAATATATATATAATTAAATTGAATATATATATATATGCTTTTATTTTCTTGGCATCCTAAATAAAATTAAATGCATGTACACCTTTCTTTATTAATCACTTAAAAATTTGTATTTATTGTCTATTTTCTTTAACCTTCAATTTTGCAGGTTCAGACACCTTTTTGATATTATAATTAATTTTGTTATATATAAAGTCACTCAGAGATCTCGACCTGTTGATTTTCTGATTTTGTTTCTATTTCGATGTGATTTTAATTTGGCTTGTGGATCTTCTAATTATATGAATTTTTACCGTCTTTACAATAAAACTTACTTATATGAATATAGAGAATTTATTAAATTCTGAGTTGTTATGACAATAGGGATTTTCAGTCTCTTTTATTATACAGTCAAGAATAATACCCTTGAGGTGTGATAATTTTGTGGTCAGGATTGGGACAATAGTTGTACTCATAGCTGATGCAGTCACATTTTAGGTTCCTTTCACTAAGCCTTTGGGAGAGGTGGGGTTCTCACATTCGCATCATTTTCCCTGTCAATATTAACATGTATCAAGAGATCTACGTCGGGGTTCTCGACTTACAACCCTTCGATGCTCAAGTTAGATAGGGAGATGAAGAAGGATCATCTAAATTTTTGTAAAGAAAGAAAAATAGACTCGAAGAATTCCAAAGACTGGAGAGAGAGTCCTTTATCTTAACCTTCCCTTATATAACATCTTTGGGGATTCTTCACCTATCAAGGTTATCCTCTGGTAACATCTCCTGTTGAGCTATTAGGGGATAATCTTTGCTAGAAATCTTTACGTGGCAAGCCACGAGTGGATGAGAGCTACCATGAGAAAAGGTCATTAGGGGACTGAACATACTCCGAACAAGAATGGAATATCCTAAGTGGTCACCACTTTTCTGAGTGGTTTCAACACCCAACTAGTCCTACTCTGACCTTTGACCCTTCCCAAGTCACCTTCACACCAGACTCGGCCTACTCCAGTCTTTGATCCTTTCCGAGTCAGCTTCTCAATCGATTCGGCCTACTCCAGTCTTTGACCCTTCCTGAGTCGCCTCTACCATGACTCGGCCTACTCCGGTCTTTAACCCTTCTTGAGTCGCCTTTGCCCCTGACTCGGCCTACTCCGGTCTTAGATTCTTCTCGAGTTGCCTTTGTACCCGACTTGGCCTACTCTAGTCTTAGATCCTTCTCGAATAGTCTTTGCACCCAACTCGGCCTACTCTGGCCTTTGACCCTTTCTGAGTCGCCTTCTCACCTGACTCAGCCTACTCTAATCTTTGACCCTTCTCGATGTCACATATGGTCTGTTGCTTAGGCCCTACTTCACATCTCTAACCACTATTTGGGTCCATGGGCTAAGTTATATTCACATCATCTGCTACCCCCCTCGAATAGTCAGATGAAAAAGTGTGAAGGTATGACGTTAATTGATCAGTTTATTTTGACGTCATGTCATTCCTTGCCTAGGGTCATGAATCTCCCGAATCTTTTTAGGGCTATATGCTCGTCCCCTATTTTATTTTCACACTTTTTTCTCTCCCCTTATCCTTTCTCCTTTTCGACTGTAGCCCTTCCGCCAACACTATGTATGGAATCATTAGAGATGCTCTTGTAGAGTCCCTGAAGGAGAAGAGATCCGAAGGGGCAAGGTCTTCGTCTCCTCATTCCCCTCCACCACCTTTCGAAATCCATGTGCCTAGTGATTCTACTCCTGCGATGAGGACCGCCCTTTCCTTCCTAGGTCAAGAGGTGACTACCCCATTAAGGGACTTATTGAAGATTCATGAGGTTTTGATATCGGGTACCTCACTTTCGCTTGAGTCTTCTCAACAACCCTTCTTTTGCCCTCGCTCAATGGATCCCCCCCTTCGGGACATCACAAGGCAGAACCTCTTTCCTTAGAGGTCTAAAAAATTTAGGATTCTCTCTTAAGGTCCATTTCTCTCCTTCCCCAGCCTTTTCGCTTGGACACTTTGGTGTATTCTCTTCCTTAAGCACCCTCTCTAATTATCCCCACTTCCTATACTTTTGAGCCTTCTTTTCTGACCTCCTCGGGTTCCTCTGACAGCTGAACTTCCCTCTACACTTATTCCTGTAATCTCTCACTTTTACTCTAAATCGTTGGGTTCATTCTTCGTTGAAGGAGTCCCCACCTAGATGCTCTTACCTCCCTCGAGTATCACTCCTTTCACTACTTCAATCCCCTTCTCCCAAGGAAATCTGTCTCATGGCGCACTCGGGGCATCCGACTATTCTCGAGTGCATGCATTATGGCCTAATGCTGGTAAGTGTGGCTACCCAGAGTTATTATTTTTTTTTCACTAATTGGTTTCTCATAAATTACCCCTAGCCAAGCTCAGAGTAGTTATGCTGAGTTGGCTTGTCATCTAGCCGAGTATCCAGAGCAATCACCCACTACTCTTGGTCCTCTTCGACTCTCGATGAATGGACCCACATTGTGGAATACTACCTCCTTTATCCCTGAATTTGGGTTTGTTAGTAATATATGAGAGATGTCCTAAGATAATCGCCTTATGTATGAACCATTTATATGATAAATGAAGATTCACTATTTGAGTATACATGTTTAATGTATTTGATTGGATCTTAAACTCATTTACTGAATGTCCACGATACGATTCACAGCATGAGAGAATTTGTGATTGGATCACAACTAGTGAGTATCTCTACATGTGTAATTATGATGTATCAGAATTATCCCTAGTCGATGAATTGATGGATTTGGACACCATCAATTCTGTCGAGACTAGCACGAGGTATACTCCTTGGTGTATCCAAGCAGCTGATTCTCACTGGCTGGAGACATAGTGATGTCCGGAGTTAATCGTGGATGCTAGTTATGGTAACTAGTTCATTGGAGTGACCAGCCGTAAGACTTCATATGGTTCTCTGCATATATAGATATGTCAATGAAGTTCTTACTGTGGCTTAAGTGCGATGTTCCTTTGGCTTGCGGTATTCAAGTCATCTTGATCATGGAGACTTATGCTTTGACATCTTAAGCAAATATCTCTAAGGAGATGTGGACCCGGGATGATTGGGTATAAGTCGAAGTGATCGAAGGTGTTTGAATAGCCTATAAAGGATTCACCACTCCTTGCGAGGAGATGTATACCCATGGCCTCTCGTCGGATAGTTACTAAAGTCTTTGGCCAAAGCATTACATGTTTAGAGTAAGGTACTCTTCGATACATGTGGAGTAACTAGAATCCGTAGGACGAGGAAATGATACTTGGGCTAGGTGTGACGTAGTCACTTAGTGGGATCGACACAATAGACCATGTCCTGAACCAAGTGGGTATAAGATGAGTGAAGGGAATGGGGCACGAATCATTCGAGCTACTGAAGGGTTTCAGAAATAGTTCTGGATCAACCGTTGATCTTTTCGGTTAATTGGGGATCATGATGTACTACTAGGTGCCACTCATGATCGTTCTATAATTAATGGTTAATTATAGACGGCCAACATAAACCGAGAACCTATTTGGTCACACGCACAACGAGCGTAATCCAAAGGATTTAAAACGAGCTTGAGAATGGGATTCTCAGACCGAGAGAAACTAAGTTTGGTTGGACCAAACTTGAAGTGAGCATGAAATCGTTTCAGTCGCAATGGAAGCGTGGATGAGCCGTGTCTTATGAAGACATAATGGATGGACCAAAATGGTTTGGTTCTAATCCAATGGAGGAGAATAAACCAAAGGGTTTGGTTTATTTTAAACGAATGAACCAAAAGTTGGTTCGGTTCGTTTTAGCTTAAAATAAACCATCATGGTTTGGTTTATTTTAACTTATCTTAATGGAGCGGGTTAACGGGCCTAATGGTTATGATCCAATAACCATTAAGAGAATTAGTTCTCTATAAAAGAGGGCTTTAGGGTTTGTTAAGCCCTAATGAAGAGGCAAACCTAGTTTGGCCGCCCACCCTCCTCCTCTTGTTGGCGCCAACTCCATTGCCGCCGACCATCTCCTCCAACCGGCGACCAGCTACTGCCGTTTCCTCCTCTTGCCGGCGACGAACTGCTGCCGGAGGAACTCCGGTGATCTTCCTTGGCTCCGGCGACAAGGTGAGAAAGTTGCTTTCCTTATTTGGCCGGCGCAAGGTCTCCACCAAAGCTGTCCAGTTTTCTGGACAGCTTGTTCTCCTCTCGTCGGAGCGTCGTTTGAACGACGGTTAGAGCTCCGACAGCGGCTAACTTACCGGGGATTCGATCTCCGGTAATCCTCTGAGGTGGAGGATGAAGGATTCGTCAATTGGTTGACGAATACCTCTCCGGAGAAGCGAGTTTTGAGAACTCGTTTTAGGATCCGAATTTGGATTCGGATCGTGATCATCTCTTGATCACGTCGTCTTCAACACGAGGCTAGTAACCCATACGAAGACGAAGTTCGTGGCTTAGCGAAGTCATCCCGAGGAACTCGGCGTGGATACGGATAGAGACGATTCTAGCGAGGATCGTTCCGGTTGATGCCGTTCCCGCTACACGTCATACGAAAGGTATAACGTAGACAAATTTCCTTTATTGCAAAATTTAAATTTACGGTTATGTCTACACTTGTTGTAATATGCATGCGTGTGTTGTGTGTGTTGTAATAAATGTAGATTTATTATTTTTATTGCTTCCGCTGTGCTCATGTTTACGAAACATGATCGAACACACACACGCCGCGGTGCCGGAAACCCAACAGTGGTATCAGAGCCCAGGTTGTGTTTCGACATAATCGTAAAAATGGTTTTGCGATAGTCATAATGTATTTCTGGAAATTTTCTAATTTTGGAAATTTAGAAGTATTTATGAAAATTTTTCAATTTTGGAAAGTCTAGAAGTATTTATGGAAATCTTCCACTTTTGGAAAGTTGGAAGTATTTATGGAAATTGATATTTTCCATAAATAAAATATTTGATTAGATTCTGGAAATTTGTTTCCTAATTTAATCATGATTTGATTTGGGAAATCAAATCTTAAAATATTTTATTTCCATAAGTAGTTTTAATGATTTAGGAAATTGGTTTCCTAAATAGATTTTCCTTAATCAAATAATTCCATGAATAAAATATGCGATTAGATTTGGAAATTTGTTTTCTAATTTAATTATGATTTGATTTGGAGAATCAAATCTTAAACATATTTTATTTTCATAAATAGTTATGACATATAAGGAAATTATATACATGACATAATTGTATGCCATGTAATTGCATTAGATGCATAACATTATGCCATGCGTGTCGTGACATGTAGATGTATGCCATGTATGCCATGCCATGTAGATAATAGTTATTTGCATGCAAAGAGGATGAGACATAAAAACCCTTACTCAATATTAAAGCTTACACCTTCCATTAATATGGTTAGAACCAGAGTTCTGTTTCTTGTTTGGGTTGTTGGACTCTCTCCAAGCCCGGCTCGAACCTGAATATGTTCAAACCATGGAATAGTTTAATACTAATAGGGTAAGAGTCAGAGGTCAATCATTAGCTTTGGTTGTTGGACTCTCTCCAAGCTGGGCTAATTGGTTGAATGTGCTCTAACCATATTAAAACTATGTCCTGATTAATGGGTTGACTTTAACCTGGAGCATCGGCTTGTTGGACTCTCTCCAAGGTCGATGTAAAGGGAGGTGAAGTTGGGTGCTATGCATATGATGCATACTTGTTAATGTGTTAACAACCCAATGTATGTGTGAACATTCAATTAGTTGATAGCACATTGTGATAGTTGCATATACGTGATATGCAATCGGTATAGATGATACCTACCGTAATGAATGGCTTGTTGGACTCTCTCCAAGGTTGTTCATAACTATGATGGATATCAACCCATTCGGAGATGGACCTACGATCTCCCGAAGTGATTTTGGGGTTTTTGAAATTCGAAAAATGAATGAGATTTATAAATGTATATTGATGCATTTTTAAAATCATCTTTCTCATATATGCTCGTTTTGTATTTCTAGGTCAATAAATTGATCATGACGTCTTTGAATTTGCGCACTATTTTGGATTCGAACAAACTGACTGGGCCTAACTTCCTGGACTGGCTTAGAAACCTGAGAATTGTTCTCAAGGCGGAAAAGCTTGCATATGTCCTTGAAGAGCCTCTTCCTGACCGTCCTAAGGACGATGCAACTCCAAACCAAATGTTGGTCTATCAGAAGCATGTGGCAGATTCTGAGCTGGCGAGTTGCATTATGCTAGCGGCGATGGTACCTGAGCTGCAAAAGCAGCATGAGCATATGGATGCTAATACTATGGTCTTCCATCTTCATGAGTTGTTCGATGAGCAAGCGAGATCCAAAAGGTTCGAGGTCTCTAGGCTCCTCTTCACCACGAGGATGCAAGAAGGTTCGTCTGTAGTGCAGTTTGTGCTAAAGATGAATGGGTACATCGAGCGGCTAGCTACCCTCGGTTTTGTGATGGATCATGAGTTAAGTATTGACTTAATTCTGCATTATTTGCCCAAGAGTTTCTCGCAATTTGTGATGAACTATCGGATGAAAAAATTGGAATCCACCATTCCCGAGCTCCTCAATATGCTGAAGACTGTGGAGCCTTCTGTGAAGCATGAGGAGAAGGCGGTTCTGTTAGTTGATTCCTCAAAGAAAGGTTCTAAGAGGAAGGTAAAAGAACAGAAGAAAGGAAAGAACAAAAAGGCAAAGAAGGCGGAACCAGCGCAAAAGGGCACTTGCCATCACTGTGGCAAGGAAGGCCACTGGCGAAGAAACTACAAGATTTATCTTGAGTCCATGAAGAAGAAGAAGGCATCCGATGCCCCATCCTCTTCAGGTATCTTCATTATTGATTGTCATTCTATTTCCTTAGACACTTGGGTATTGGATACTGGGTGTGGCTCACATATATGTAATGACATACAGGGGCTAAGGAATAGAAGAAGACTTGTCAGAGGGGAGTCAAATTTGCGAGTTGGCAATGGAGCAAAGGTTGCTGCGGTCGCCATCGGAACTTATTTGCTGAAGCTCCCTAGTGGACTAGTCTTGGAACTGGACAATTGCTATTATGTTCCTTCTCTAATAAAGAACATTGTTTCTATTTCCTGCTTAAATAGAAATGGTTTCCATTTGACGTTTAGTAACAATTGTTGTTATATAACTTTGAATGGCGTACTTTATGGAACTGGAACTTTGAGTAATGGCATTTATACGTTAGACATATCCAGTGACATTTTCAATATCGAAACGAGCAACACGCGTGCTCGAAAGGATAATCACATAGACTCCTATATGTGGCATTGTCGTCTTGGCCATATAAGCAAGAAACGCATGTCCGAATTACACCGATGTGGAATTCTGGAATCGTTTGAATTGGATTCATACGATACATGCGAATCATGCTTAAAAGGCAAGATGACCAAGTTACCTTTTACTGGAAAGGGTGAACGAGTGGGAGAGTTACTAGGTCTAGTACATACTGATGTATGTGGACCTATGTCAACTCAAGCTTTAGGAGGCTATAGCTACTTCATTACCTTCACCGATGATCACTCACGGTTTGGGTATGTGTTCTTGATGAAACACAAGTCTGAAGCCTTTGAAAGGTTCAAAGAATTCAGAAATGAAGTAGAGAAACAACATGACAAAAGTATTAAAATACTTCGATCGGATCGAGGTGGTGAATACTTAAGTCAAGAGTTTCTTGATTATCTAAGAGACAATGACATATTGTCTCAATGGACTCCGTCATATACACCACAGCATAATGGTGTATCTGAGAGGCGTAACCGGACCTTGTTGGACATGGTCAGGTCAATGATGAATCATGCGACTCTTCCCAAGTCCTTTTGGGGTTATGCACTTCTGACAGCTGTTTACTTGTTAAACAGAATGCCTACCAAGGTAGTCTCAACTACTCCATATGAGATATGGAATGGTAAGAAACCTCATGTATCTTACTTGAAGATATGGGGTTGTCCTGCTTATGTGAAGCTGATCAGACGTCATAAATTGATGCTAAGTCCGATAAATGTCTATTTATTGATACCCTAAGGAAACAAGGGGTTACCAATTCATCATCCCGGAACAAAAGGTGTTTGTTTCAAGGCATGCCGTGTTTCTAGAGAAAGAGTTTCTCTTGCAAGAAAATAGTGGGAGTGTCGCCGAGCTTGAGGAGGCTCGAGAGACTCAAATAGACATTGATGAGATACTGGTGAGCACAATAACCGATAACTCATAGTGATGAGCAATCTACCGACTTATTGTAACACCACATCTTTCAGAGATCCGTAGAACACGCAATATTCCCGAGATATGGATTTCGAAGTGAATCAACGACGCGTGTTACTCATTGATGATGAGGAGCCTACCAGCTTATGAAGAAGTGCCGATAAGTTCAGAAGGGATAAGTGGCTTGGTGCCATGAAGTCAAATGGATTCCATGTATGAAACCAAGTTCGAACTTGGTCGACCCACCAAGGCATAAAGCCTATAGGGTGCAAGTGGTTTTCAAGAAGAAAACCGACATGGATGGTAATGTGATTACCTATAAGGTTAGATTGGTGAAAGGATATCGCCAAAAACAAGGTGTTGATTATGACGAAACCTATTCACTGTAGCTATGCTTAAATCCATTCGATGCTCCCGCCATAGCGGCTCATTATGATTATGAGATATGGCAGATGGATGTGAAAACAACTTTCCTTAATGGAAACTCGCCGAGGACGGTATATGATACACCGAGGGTTTCACATCGGCTGATAAAACCAAGGTATGCAAATTATGACGATCCATTTATGGATCAAGCAAGCATCCAGAGTCGAATATCCGCTTTGATGAGACGAATCAAAAAGTTTGATTTCTCACAAAATCCGCATTTAACCTTGTGTGTACAAGAAGGTTAGTGGGAGGCAATGTGTTCCTAGTATTGTATGTCGATGACATATTACTTATAGGAAACGATGTGTCAATCTTACACCGCTAAGGTTTGGTTATCCAAGACATTCTCCATGAAAGACCTCGGGAGAAGCAACCTACATCCTGGGATTAAGATCTATAGAGATAGATCAAACGGTTGCTTGGTCTTTCGTAGCATATATATAGACCGAAAAGCAAAGAGGTTTAGCATGTCAATCCAAGAAAGGTTTCCTACCCATCGTGCATGGGATACACCTTTCAAGTCTATGTCCGCGCACGTAAGACGAGAGGATTTGCATGAGTAAGATTCCCTATGCATCCGCAATAGGATCTATCATGTATGCTATGTTATGTACGAGGCCCGATGTATCGTATGCTCGAGTGTCACGAGTAGATACCATCGATCCAGAATGGATCATTGGGTCATCGTTAAGACGATCCTAAGTACTTAAGAAGAACTAAGGATGTGTTCCTAATATACGGAGAAGGGTACATGGTGATACGTGGGTATACGGATGCCACCCGCATGACAAGGATGATTCCATGTCTCGTCTAGGTATGTATTCACCGGAATGGAGGCGCAATAAGTTGGAAAGGTTCCAAGCTTGACACTATAGCGGATTCTCGCCACTAAGGCGTAATACATGCAGCCTTTGGGAAGCAAAGAAGGAAGCGGTTTGGATCAAGAAGTTCATCTTTGAACTTGATGTGGTCTCATCAATGATCCAAACATGTGCTTCGCCGCTATCATTTGATCAGAGAGATCATTAGTAGGAACGAAATACAAATCGAGAAAATTCCCACTGAAAGGAACTTAGCGGATCCTTTGACTAAGGCATTACCTCAAAATAAGTTTGAGGGTCATGTTCGAGCTTATGGTATTGGATACCGTAGCGATTGGCATTAGGTCAAGTGGAAGTCTGTTAGTAATATATGAGAGATGTCCTAAGGCAATCGCCTTATGTATGAACCATTTATATGATAAATGAAGATTCACTATTTGAGTATACATGTTTAATATATTTGATTAGATCTTAAACTCATTTACTGAATGTCCACGATACGATTCACAGCATGAGAGAATTTGTGATTGGATCACAACTAGTGAGTATCTCTACATGTGTAATTGTGATGTATCTAATTATCCCTAGTCGATGAATTGATGGATTTGGACACCATCAATTCATGAGACTAGCACGAGGTATACTCCTTGGTGTATCCAAGCTTGATTCTCACCGGGCCGGAGACATAGTGATGTCCGAGTTAATCGTGATGCTAGTTATGGTAACTAGTTCATCGAGTGACCACCGTAAGACTTCATATGGTTCTCTGCATATATAGATATGTCAATGAAGTTCTTACTGTGGCTTAAGTGCGATGTTCCTTTGACTTGCGGTATTCAAGTCATCTTGATCATGGAGACTTATGCTTTGACATCTTAAGCAAATATCTCTAAGGAGATGTGGACCCGGGATGATTGGGTATAAGTCGAAGTGATCGAAGGTGTTTAAATAGCCTATAAAGGATTCACCACTCCTTGCGAGGAGATGTATACCCATGGCCTCTCGTTGGATTGTTACTAAAGTCTTTGGCCAAAGCATTACATGTTTAGAGTAAGGTACTCTTCGATACATGTGGAGTAACTAGAATCCGTAGGACGAGGAAATAATATTTGGGCTAGGTGTGACGTAGTCAGCCTAGTGGGGACTGACACTATAGACCATGTCCTAAACCAAGTGGGTATAAGATGAGTGAAGGGAATGGGGCATGATTCATTCGAGCTACTGAAGGGTTTCAGAAATAGTTCTGGATCAACCGTTGATCTTTTTGGTTAATTGAGGATCATGATATACTACTAGGTGCCACTCATGATCGTTCTATAATTAATGGTTAATTATAGACGACCAACATAAATCGAGAACCTATTTGGTCACACGCACAACGAGCGTAATCCAAAGGATTTAAAACGAGCTTGAGAATGGGATTCTCAGACCGAGAGAAACTAAGTTTGGTTGGACCAAACTTGAAGCGAGCATGAAATCGTTTCAGTCGCAATGGAAGCGTGGATGAGCCGTGTTTGGTTTATTTTAAACGAATGAACCAAAAGTTGGTTCGATTCGTTTTAGCTTAAAATAAACCATCATGGTTTGGTTTATTTTATCTTATCTTAATGGAGCGGGTTAACGGGCCTAATGGTTATGATCCAATAACCATTAAGAGAATTAGTTCTCTATAAAAGAGGGCTTTAGGGTTTGTTAAGCCCTAATGAAGAGGCAAACCTAGTTTGGCCGCCCACCCTCCTCCTCTTGTTGGCGCCAACTCCATTGCCGTTGACCATCTCCTCCAACCGGCGACCAGCTGCTGCCGTTTCCTCCTCTTGCTGGCGACGAGCTGCTGCCGGAGGAGCTCCGGTGATCTTCCTTGGCTCCGGCGACAAGGTGAGCAAGTCGCTTTCCTTATTTGGCCGGCGCAAGGTCTCCACCAAAGCTGTCCAGTTTTCTGGACAGCTTGTTCTCCTCTCGTCGGAGCGTCGTTTGGACGACGGTTAGAGCTCCGACAGCGGCTAACTTACCGGGGATTCGATCTCCGGTAATCCTCTGAGGTGGAGGACGAAGGATTCGTCAATTGGTTGACGAATACCTCTCCGGAGAAGCGAGTTTTGAGAACTCGTTTTAGGATCCGAATTTGGATTCGGATCGTGATCATCTCTCGATCACGTCGTCTTCAACACGAGGCTAGTAACCCGTTCGAAGACGAAGCTCGTGGCTTAGCGAAGTCATCCCGAGGAACTCGGCGTGGATACGAATAGAGACGATTCTAGCGAGGATCGTTCCGGTTGATGCCGTTCCCGCTACACGTCATACGAAAGGTATAACGTAGATAAATTTCCTTTATTGCAAAATTTAAATTTACGGTTATGTCTACACTTGTTGTAATATGCATGCGTGTGTTGTGTGTGTTGTAATAAATATAGATTTATTATTTTTATTGCTTCCGCTGTGCTCATGTTTACGAAACATGATCGAACACACACACGCCGCGGTGCCGGAAACCCAACAGGGTTGGGGGCTTCCTCAGAGAAGATGATAACAATTTTGGGGTGCCACGAGGAGGTTCTGACTAGTACTAACTTCTTGGGACTGCATTGGCTTCATGTCGATCACAAGTTCAAGAAGCCTCCATCGCCAACGAGAGCTTTTCTTGGTAGATCATCCAATTAAGAGAAGACTTAGCATGGGAGACCGACAGGAGGCATCATGTCGAAGAGGAGAGGGAGTTACTCCTTTCCCATTGCTTGGATTGAGGATCCTTAGTAGTCTGGTTAGAGACTGTTGTAGGATCGGAAAACACGCTAGAGAGGGGGAGGGTGGGAGGTGAACAATGTGTTTAAAATTTACTCTTTTTGTTTCGTTACAAACCCATAAAATCAAAGTATATTGCAGCGGAAAGATAGTAAAGTAAAGATAATTAAAGACATAGGTATTTTACTTAGTTCACAGTCGAATGACTGCTAGTCCAAGGCTCGTGATCCTTGATCACTTTTTTCGGACAATTCACTAAGTGATCTCTTCCTCGTTAGAGGTAAGAGATGTGATGCTTACAAAAGTAAGGGGTACAGTAACAACCTTACCATTCCCTATAAGAAAATTAAGTACAAAAAAACAACAAACTTATACCGACAAAAATAATAAAGTGAAGAGGCACAGTCGGAGTTGTGGTGTAGAGGCACAAGAGGTTGTTGTCTGCGAAGTTATAAGGGTAAGAGCACTTGAGCAAGATAGATGATTAGGGTTTGTGTCCAACCCTTCTTTTATAGACCAATAGCTTTGATAAAGTCTAGATCTAGATCCTACTTAATTGGATCTTATCTTGAGGCGACACCTTGCTCTTGACCGATCCAAAAAAACCTTATCATTTTGACTGATTCGTATGCATCAGTCGACTATCGTCTCGATCAGTCGACTGTTGGTTTGTAGATCTTTTGTAGTCGACTAGAGTTTAGGGTGCTCAATTTTTGTATAAGCTGCTCGGTGCTTGGTTTTTGTATAGGGTGCTTGACATTTGTATAGGGTACTCAACATTTGTACGGGGTGCTCGGCATTTGTACTGGATGCTCAGCATTTGCATTGAGTGCACGACAAATACACTGGGTGTTCGACAAATTCACTGGGTGCTCGACCCGAGCACATGGTGCTCAGCCAGAGCACTCGGTAAGCCTTCTCATCCAATCTTCACCTGCATTACAAGCACAATGTATACAACAAAAGTAATCATGACAGTCCTTGACCATCTGATCTCGGCTTCGACCTTCCCTCAAAACCCTTAGTTGGATCGACTCCTAAAGTTGTCCTTGTACCAAGGACGAAAACTTACCATCACTCCTCACAAAGAGCTTATCTTTACTTAACCTTGTTCTTCTTACCTGTTGCTTAGCATCTGATTCTCCTAGCGTCTTTGATCTTAACTAATACTATTCAAATTCTATACACTTAATATAACATATAAGATAACATTATGATTTAACTTTGAACCTTTGCCCTTATCAAAACTT
Organism: Wurfbainia villosa; assembly: GCA_025175895.1. Lineage (NCBI taxonomy): Eukaryota > Viridiplantae > Streptophyta > Magnoliopsida > Zingiberales > Zingiberaceae > Wurfbainia > Wurfbainia villosa. The sequence goes on along the minus strand of CM045992.1, from coordinate 24,902,213 downwards.
AGGTTCGATTATATGGTACCCCTGCACCAACAACTGCTATCGACCACTCCTTGGATGCACTGATTCAAGTGAATTAGGTGCCTTTAAATATGTCTCAGGACACTAGAGAATTATCTAATTGCCTATCATCTCACCCCCAAGCCTCAGGTGAAATATTTCAGACATTATTATTGGTGCAATTGACCTCAGGTCAAGGGTGACCAGACTTAAGTGTGACTCGAGTTGAGTTTTGATGTTCAATAATATGATTAGAGGTAATAATGTGACTATGAGGTAGTATGAGACATCTGTTGTCACATGGAATTGAGTATGGAAAGCAAGTGTGGAAATCCAAGTGTGACTTGGTGATGGTAAGTTCAACTAGGAGTTTACAAGGGAAGTTCATGTCGGTCAAGGTGTAGGAGATTTGAGGCCGCCAGAGGGGGGTGAATAGCGTCGTGATCGTAAGATGATGGAAATCTTTCACGTTCGTCTCTACAAAACTCGTTATGCACAGTGGAATGATAATAATAAAAACAATAACGAAGTAAGACAAACACGAACACACCAATACACAAATATTTAACGTGGTTCGGAACCGCACGGTTCATACTCCACGGATCGGACTCAAACCAGCCCTAGCGATGCCACAAGCACACCACTATGTAATAACTCATTCTCGGAATAATCCGGAGGTGGGAAATCTCGTACAATGTATACAACAGTAATACAATGAAAATACAAGCAAATACAATGGAATATAATGCAATACAAGTAAAGAAAACACTTTACAAATGCTTTGGATTGTTTGCTTTTGGTTGCTTGAAGAATGACCTTGGAGACCTTGATTTGCAGCAACAAATCGCACAAAGGATGCTCAAGAAACCATGTGAAAAAACCCTCCCGTCGAGCTCCTTTTATCCTTCCGCGCGACCTGGATTTCCGCCTATCAGTCGACTGCCATAAGGCACCAGTCGACTGATGCCACTGTTGTCGTGAGACAACGGTTCGATCCACGCTAGAAAAACTCCAACGGATCTCTGATCGATCGCCAATATTGGTAGTCATTGCCCGGCCCGTAGCGGTGCCCGATCGGTTCTGGGCGTTCTGCTCGTGGCGAACCATCGATTGACTACGATCCCATGACGATCGGTGATCAGCCAGCGATCGCTACCAATGAGCATCATTGCCCAAGACATTTCGTTGCCGTGTCGAACTCAAGTCGACTCACGACAGTCGAACCGGCCATAATGCCAGTTGGCTGCCAACCTCAAAGATGAGGTTTTAACCCAAGTATGGTGTCCCCATACTTGCTAGACCACCCTTAGCCTAGACCTTAGCCTTCTAGCCACCTCTATCAGCCTTACGCCTCTCGGATCTCTCCATGTCATCCATGACTTGTTCATCCATCGCGCTAACCTTCATGTGCTTCCATCGGCTATGTCATGCTAACGGTGTCTACACCGCCAAGGCACATTGGACTTACGCCGCCAAGACTCCGCTTGGACTTTATGCCACCAACCATTGGACTTATGCTGCCAAGACTCCACCCTTAGACATTACGCTATCAATATCAAACCCCTTTGACTTCTCAAATGCCAAGACTCAAGCTTGGACTTTCCCTTGTCAACCCATGTTAGACATTCCATGCCAAGACCCATGCTTGGACTTCCCTTGTGCCAAGCACTCAAGACTTGGACTTTCCTAAATGCCAAGTGTCCCACTTGGACTTACCATGCCAAATACCCATGACTTGGACTTTACCTTGCCAAGACCCATGTTTGGACTTTCCCATAATCACATGGTCAACCCTAGTCAACCATCAAAGTCTTCATCGAGTCAAACTCGAGTCTGGTCAATTATAATCTGGGTCGATTGTATAAACAATCTCCCTAAAATATTAACCGACATCAATGTCAAACATTAATGTCAACTCACTTTGTCAAACATCAAAACATCACTCGAGTCAAACTCGAGTCTGATCAATCGTGACCTGGGCCGATTGCACCAACAATCTCCTCCTTTTTGATGTTTAACAAAAACAAACCTGTTGGTGCAATCGGCCCAGGTCACGATTGACAAGGACTCGAGTTTGACTCGAGTGATGTTTTGATGTTTGACAAAGTATGTTTGACATAGGATTGACATTGATGTTGGACATTGATGTCGGTTAATATGCTGGGGAGATTATTTATACAATCGACCCAGGTTATAATTGACTTGATGGTTGACCAGGGTTGACCATGTGATTATGGGAAAGTCCAAGCATGGGTCTTGGCAAGGTAAAGTCCAAGTCATGGGTACTTGGCATGGAAAGCCCAAGTGGGACACTTGGCATTTGGGAAAGTCCAAGTCTTGAGTACTTGGCATGAGAAGTCTAAGCATGGGTCTTGGCAAATGAGAAGTCCAAGCATGGGTCTTGGCAAATGGAAAGTCCAAGCATGGGTCTTGGCATGGAAAGTCCAACAAGGGTTGGCAAGGGAAAAGTCCAAGCTTAAGTCTTGGCATTTGAGAAGTCCAAGGGGATTGATATTGGCGGCGTAAAGTCCAAACGGAGTCTTGGCGGCGTAAGTCCAATGTGCCTTGGCGGTGTAGACACCGTTAGCATGACATAGCCGATGGAAGCACCTGGAAGCTAGCGCGATGGATGAACAAGTCATGGATGACTTGGAGGGATCCGAGAGGCGTGAGGCTGATGGAGGTGGCTAGAAGGCTTAGGTCTAGGCTAAGGGTGGTCTAGCAAGTATGGGGGTACCATACTTGGGTTAAAACCTCATTCTTGAGGTTGGCAGTCGACTGACATTATGGCCGGTTCGACTACCGTGAGTCGACTTGAGTTCGACTGCCAGGTTAGAGCTGGGATTGCTCTGGCAGTCGAGTTGCGAGCACAGAACGCTCCGTAGTCGAATGGGCAATCGACTACGGGCATTGGCAGTCGACTGCCAATGTTGGCAGTCGACTGGTGAGAGTCCCGTTGGAACTTGTCCAACGTGGATTGAGCCGTTGTCTCACATCTACAGTGTTGACAGTCGACTGGTGATTTATGGCAGTCGACTGTCAGGCGGAAATCCAGCCCGATGCGAGATAAAAGGAAGCTGTTCATGGAGATTGCGATATCAGTTCTTTGGGGGCTTTGGTGAGGCGATTTGAAGGCGATTTGCAGGTGCATTTCAGGGTCCTTCAAGCTCATCCAAGCAACCGACAAGCAAGCGTTCAAAACCCTAGTTTGTAAAGTGTTCTTTACATTTTCATTTGTATTTGCTTGTTTACTTTGTATTACTTATTGTAATTCATTGTACGAGGTTTCTCCACCTCCGACTTGTTGTCGAGAAGGAGCTTTATTGCTTAGTGGTGTTTGTGGCATCGCTAGGGTTCGTACGAACCCAATCCATGGAGTAGGAACCGTTACGGTTCCGAACCATGTTATATCCTTGTGTTCGTGATTGTTGTATTTCGTTATTGTTTTCATTTCTATATTCCGCTGCGCTAACGAAATTGTAGACACGATCACGATTGATTTCCATCTACGTACGGTCTCGCGCTATTCACCCCCCTCTAGCGGGCATCAAATCCCCAACAAGTGGTATCAGAGCCCGGGGCTCTTCTACGGACTAACCGCCGGGAGCTAAAAGGCTAGAGGGAAGATGGAATTCCAAGACAAGCTTGGATGGGATATCAACACACCTATCCCCTATACCTTCTATGGACAAGAAGGGTTTAAACAATGGAAGTCAAGAATTGAAGACTTCCTAATGATGAGGGACATTGAGGAATGGGCTATCTTAATGGAAGGCTTTGAATTGCCAAGAGGACCAAAAGGTGGTTTCCTAAAAAAGAAGAGATGGACCGAAGAGCAAGTCCAAGCCTTCGAGAAAAACACCAAGGTAATAACATTTTTGGTTGAGTTAATACCTAACAATATCTTGTGTATGTTAGGTAATTATATAGATGCCAAGGAGCTATGAAGCCAAGTGGCAAAGCTCCATGAAAGTCCATCACCGGTCCAAGAGGAAGGGACCGAAGAGGCGAATGCATCATCCTCGCAAGGAAGTGAGGATTTGGAGGTTGATAGGGAATCAACTTCCGGATCGGTAGAAGAGGTGGAAGAAGTAGAAGAAGTATCCACTTCTAGAGTTGAGGAGGAGAGACCATCCTCAACACCGGAGCAATACCAAGAAGCTTCGACATCCGGACAAGATGAAGAAGCCCAAAATTCAACTCTGGCACCTACCACGGACCTAGGTAACTCGAGCATTTCAAATAATGATAAAATTCATATTATCTGCTTTGAGTGTAGGGAGCAAGGACATTACAAGAGTAAGTGTCCTAAACGGGTTAAGAAGACTCCACCCGTGCCAAAAGTCAAGGAAACCGGTGCCTCAACACAAAAGAGCAAGGAGCAAGTAATTTGCTTCAAATGCCGACAACCGGGACATTACCGGAGTAAATGCCCGAAGGGGGAGAAAAAGGGGCAAAAGGGAGCTTCACAAGTAGGGGGAGCCATTAAGGCAAATCCTAAGGTATATCATTTAAATAATGCACCCTCTTTAGTTAATAGGCAAAAGCATGCTAGAAATAATTTTAATTCTCTTGCAATTTATGAAAAGCATGCTAATAGGAATAAATATTTTTGCTTAGGAGCTAAAAGTGTCCATTTAGGAAATAGAGAAAAATTTGGGACTAATGTCCCTAAAAACAACTTATCTAAGGACAAATCTAGGTCATATGTCCCTAAAAATATTCTACCTAGGGAATCAATTAAGAAAATAGGGGATCATCTAGGTTTCAATCCCATGTGGTCTAGGCATATGCCTAGAAAGTCCCATGCCCATGATTTAAATCAAAATTCAAAAATTGGGCAATTAGAATTAGAGAATCAAGTCTTGAGGTCAAGGCTTGAAAAACTTGAGAAGACCCTTAAAATTATACAAAATCAATTTAAAGGGTCAAATGATCAAAAGTCAAGGTCCAAAAGTCAAAGTCAACACCAAGGACCTAAGAGTCAAAAGTCAACCAAGGGAAAGTAAGGTTTGGGTCACAAACCTAAGCCTAAGGTAGCTTATCATAATGTTCCATTAGATTATGGAACACTAACTAGGTCTAGGAAGACCAAGGTCAATAGGGAAGTCATCCCTAAGGTTGACCAAAGGTTGTGCCTAGTGGCTAGGGTTTCTAGGAAACCTAGGGTGACCACTAAGAAGGTTGCAAGGGGAGTTACCCATAGAGTCAATCTAGGTAAGACCCAAATGACCAAGGCTAACAAGCCTAGGAGGGTCATTAGGAAGATATCTAGGGAGGTTATCCCTAAGGAATACCTAATTAACCCTAGGAGCTCAAATCGATTTTGGGTTCCTAAGAGCGTGATTGATTCACGCTAGATGGGTTTAGGGTGTGCCAACCTTGATTGGATGGGTAGTTAATTCAACCATGGCAAAGGTGGCATTTTAGGTCATTTTCAAGGTTATGGTTACCTTGGGAATGTGGTTTGATTTTAATCCTAAAAGGCTTTTAGGATGTGCCAATATTAATTATGAGTATTGATAAAATGATCGAATTGGCACAATTTAGGATTAGAGGTTTTTAGTGTGTCATTTTGGGTTTTTGGCACACTAGGGAGATTAGTGATAATATGACAAAATATATTTAATTATATCAAATGAAAATTAATATTAAAATTTAGGTATTATTATATCTATATATTCTATATGCCATGATTTGTTTGCCATATGCCATGACATGACATCATGTTTACTTTTTATCATTTAAATGTCATGATCATGCTTAGAATTAAGTTTTAAATGTCATGTGTTTTTAGATTTTATCATATGCCATGACATCATGATCATTGGCCATGATTTATTTTGCTATCATTATGCCATGATCATTTTCATGCATCTAAATTGATTAAAATTGAGTTAAGGACTTTGACATGACTTGGAGTCCCATTTATAAGGGAATCAAGTAGAGTTGCCTTAGAAAAATGCATGAAACCCTAGTTTAGGGAGAACAAAACCCACATCTCACATTCAATTGACATGTATGTGTATTTATACACCCTAGATACATGTGAGATGCTAGGATATGAGTTGAGTTCAAGGTGCATAGTTTTTGCATCTAGTTGAACCAAAACTCATCTAATTTTATTGGTGGATCATTAGGAAAGCTTGTGTACAAGTCATGTACTTAGAGCCCAAGGAATATGATCCAAAATAAGGTTTTGAAAACATTTTGAAATCATTTTGAAAAACCTTGGTGAAGTCTATCTTTTGATAGCAATCACCATTGATGAGATTGATACAAAGTGAGCTTAAACGTTAAAGTTTTTAGTCACTTTTGGATTTTGTATAAATTTCGCTATTTTATGGGTAAAATATTTTTCAAACATTTTTCACCCATTTTATTGGTCATAGGTATTATACGTATGAATTTTCATGATTTTTCGATATACGTATAATTATTTATGAATTTCTGAAATTGATCGATAAATTGAAATTCGGGAATTTACAATGATCGCCACTTGGTGGCGATCGATGGATGGATAACGATTCGATGATTTACATCGAGTCGTGATTCTGATTTCGGGTTAACAAGGTTTGTTTAGCCCATTTTCAGCCATGGTAAAGGTCCCTAACCACTCCTAACCCTAGGATATACTTTGGGAAGCATGATGAAGGGTGAAAATCCATTGGATATGGATTATGAGAGGTGTTTAGGGTTTGTATCAATTTTAGGGTTGGAAAGTTCAAGTTTGAACTTAGAACCTTAATTTTGATGGTTTAGAGTTCCTATTGGCTTAGGGACTCCCCAAGGACATTGTTGGTGCAATGGTCAAGGGGGAGCAAGCCTTTAGGGGGAGGTATCCATCTTGGGATGATGGATGTGTTTTTCTCCTTGAAAAGGAGAAGTTATTGGGAGAGTATCATCAATTGGGAAAATTGATGGTTTTTGATACCCAATTTGGAAATTGGGAGAGTGAATAGGATTGCCTCTCTTGAGTGATATGTGACTTATCACTAGGAAGATGGTAGACATCCTAGGTATTTTTGGATTAAGGGGGAGATTGTAAGATCTCATTGGGACATGAGACATTGACCTCCTTGGAGAGATAACCTTTTTGATGTTAGTCAAAAAGGGGGAGAATGTTTGGGGGAGAACTTTTGGTTTACATTTTCACTTGAATGTTTGGGGGAGAACATTTGGTGAGTGTTTACCAATTTGGGATAGGGATTTGAGTTAGTGTTCTAACTCATGATTTGATTGGTTTTTATCAAACATCAAAAAGGGGGAGATTGTTGGTGCAATCGGCCCAGGTCACGATTGACCAGGACTCGAGTTTGACTCGAGTGATATTTTGATGTTTGACAAAGTATGTTTGACATAGGATTGACATTGATGTTGGACATTGATGTCGGTTAATATGTTGGGGAGATTGTTTATACAATCGACCCAGGTTATAATTGACTTGATGGTTGACCAGGGTTGACCATGTGATTATGGAAAAGTCCAAGCATGGGTCTTGGCAAGGTAAAATCCAAGTCATGGGTACTTGGCATGGAAAGCCCAAGTGAGACACTTGGCATTTAGGAAAGTCCAAGTCTTGAGTACTTGGCATGAGAAGTCCAAGCATGGGTCTTGGCAAATGAGAAGTCCAAGCATGGGTCTTGGCAAATGGAAAGTCCAAGCATGGGTCTTGGCATGGAAAGTCCAACAAGGGTTGGCAAGGGAAAAGTCCAAGCTTAAGTCTTGGCATTTGAGAAGTCCAAGGGGATTGATATTGGCGGCGTAAAGTCCAAGCGGAGTCTTGGCGGCGTAAGTCCAATGTGCCTTGGCGGTGTAGACACCGTTAGCATGACATAGCCGATGGAAGCACCTGGAAGCTAGCGCGATGGATGAACAAGTCATGGATGACTTGGAGGGATCCGAGAGGCGTGAGGCTGATGGAGGTGTCTAGAAGGCTTAGGTCTAGGCTAAGGGTGGTCTAGCAAGTATGGGGGCACCATACTTGGGTTAAAACCTCATTCATGTGATCGATGATATGCGGATTGATCCGCCAATGAGTTGCGAGCACAGATCACGCTCAGTCGATCGGGCCGACGATCATCGATCAAACGGCGGCCGATCGGCGCCAATGTTGGCCGATCGTGGTGAGTCCCATTGGAACTTGTCCAACGTGGATTGAGCCGTTGTCTCACATCTACGATGTTAGCGATCGTGATTTATGGCGATGATCGCAGCGGAAATCGGCCCGATCTGAGATAAAAGGAAGCTGTTCATGGAGATTGCGGCATCAGTTCTTTGGGGGCTTTGGTGAGGCGATTTGAAGGCGATTTGCAGGTGCATTTCAGGGTCCTTCAAGCTCATCCAAGCAACCGACAAGCAAGCACTCAAAACCCTAGTTTGTAAAGTGTTCTTTACATTTTCATTTGTATTTGCTTGTTTACTTTGTATTACTTGTTGTAATTCATTGTACGAGGTTTCTCCACCTCTGACTTATTGTCGAGAAGGAGCTTTATTGCTTAGTGGTGTTTGTGGCATCGCTAGGGTTCGTACGAACCCAATCCGTGGAGTCGAAACCGTTAGGTTCCGAACCACGTTATATCCTTGTGTTCGTGATTGTTGTATTTCATTATTGTTTTCATTTCTATATTCCGCTGCGCTAACGAAATTGTAGACACGATCACGATCGATTTCCATCTACGTACGGTCTCGCGCTATTCACCCCCCCTCTAGCGGGCGTCAAATCCCCAACAAAACCTTGAGTTAGGCCCCTAACTCAAATTCCCTTACCAATTTTCCAAATTGGTAATTTAACCTTCTCCCCCTTTTTGACATACATCAAAAAGGTTATCTCTCCAAGGAGGTCAATGTCTCATGTCCCAATAAGATCTTACAATCTTTCCCTTGATCCAAAAATACCTAGGATGCCTACTATCTTCCTAGTGATAAGTCTCATATTACTCAAGAGAGATAATCCTATCCACTCTCTCAATTTCCAAATTGGGTCTCTCAAAAACCCATCAATTTTCCCAATTGATGATACTCTCCCAATAACTTTTCCCCTTCAAGAAGAGAAAAAATACATCCATCATTCCATGATGGATAACTCCCCCTAAAGGCTTGCTCCCCCTTGACCATTGCACCAACAATGTCCTTGGGAAGTCCCTAAGCCAATAGGAACTCCAAACCATCAAAATTAAGGTTCTAAGTTCAAACATGAACTCTTCCACCCTTAAATTTGATACTTTGACCTAACACCTCTCCAAATTCATATCCAATGGATTTTCACCCTTTATAATGCTTCCCAAAGCATATCCTAGGGTTAGGAGTGGTTAGGGACCTTTACCATGGCTGAAAATGGGCTAAACAATATTATTTTTCTCGAAATCAGTTTGGCAGTCGACTACTTACAGTAATCAGTCGACTACCACTCACATCAGTCGACTGCCATCAAGCGGCAGTCGACTGATAACTGAAATTCTCGAATTTCAGCTATCAGAATCGAATTTTGAAAAGTCATTAGTAATTCTACGTATATCGAAAAATCATGAAATTTGATACATATATTACTTATAGTCAATACAATGGGTGAAAAATATTTGAAAATTATTTTACCCATAAAATATTGAAATTGATATAAAATCCAAAAGTGAAGAAAAACTTCAATGTTTTAGCTCATTTTGTATCAATCTCATCAATGGTGATTGCTATCAAAAGATAGGCTTCACCAAAGTTTTCTAAAATGATTTTAAAATGTTTTCAAAACCTTATTTTGGATCATATTCCTTGGGCTCTATGTACATGACTTGTACACAAGCTTTTCCAATGATCCACCAATGAAATTAGATAAGTTATAGTCCATCTAGATGCAAAAACTATGCACCTTGAACTCAACTCATATCCTAGCATCTCACATGTATCTAGAGTGTATAAGTACATATACATGTCAATGTAATGTGAGATGTGAGTTTTGTTCTTCCTAAACTAGGATTTCATGCATTTTCTAAGGCAACTCTACTTGATTCCCTTATAAATGAGACTCCAAGTCATGCCATTGTCCTTAAATCAATTTTAGTCAATTTAAATGCATGAAATGATCATGGCATAATAATAGCAAAAATAAATCATGACCAATGATCATGATGTCATGACATAATATGAAATCTAAAAATACATGACATTAATCCTTAATTCTAAACATGATCATGACATATAAATGATAAAAATAAACATGATATCATGACATGTTATATGGCAAACAAAGCATGACATATAAAATGTATAGGTATAATAATACCTAAATTTTAATACTAATTGCCTTTTGAGATAATTAAGTATATTTTTGTCATATTCCTATTAATCTCCCAAGTGTGTCAAAAACCCAAAATGACACACTATAGCCTCTAAATCTAAATTGTGCCAATTTGATTGATTTTTCAATCTTCATAATTAATATTGACACATCCTAAAAACCTTTAGGATTCAAAATCAAACCACATTCTCAAGGTAACCATAACCTTGAAAATGACCTAAAGTGCCACCTTTACCATGGTTAGGTTAACTACCCTTCCATTTAAAGTTGACACACCCTAACCCATTTAGCGTGAATCTATCACGCTCTTAGGAACCCAAAACCTATTTGAGCTCCTAGGGTTTACTAGGTATTCCTTAGGGATGTCCTCCCTAGATACCTTTCTAATGACCCTCCTAGGCTTAGAAGCCTTGGTCATTGTGGTCTTGCCATGGTTAACCTTAGGGATTGCCTCTCTAATAACCTTCTTAGTGGCCACCCTAGGTTTCCTAGAAACCCTAGCCACTAGGCACTTACCATGGTTACTCTTAGGGATAACTTCCCTAGTAACCTTGGTCTTCCTAGACCTAGTTAGTGTTCCATAATCTAATGGAACACTATGATAAGCCACCTTAGGCTTAGGTTTGTGACCCAAACCTTACTTGCCCTTGGTTGACTTTTGACTCTTAGGTCCTAGGCGTCGACTTTGACTTTTGGACCTAGACTTTTGATTATTTGACCCTTTAAATTGGTTTTGTATGTTCCTAAGGGTCTTTTCAAGTTTTTCAAGCCTTGACCTCAAGGCTTGATTTTCCAACTCTAATTTCCCAATTTTTTATTTCTCATTTGGTTCTTGGGCATTACCATTTCCTCTAGGCATATGCCTAGTCCATTTAGGATTAAGACCTAGGTGTTCTCCTATTTTCTTGATAGATTTCCTAGGTAAAATGTTTTTAGGGACATTAGTCTCAAATTTTTCTTTATTTCCTAAGTGGACACTTTTAGCACCTAAACACAAATATTTATCTCTAGCATGCTTTTCATGATGAATTGCAAGAGAATTAGAATTCCTAACATGCTTTTGACTTTTAAATTTAGAAGGTGCATTATTAAAATGATATACCTTAGGGTTTGCCTTAGTGGCTCCCCCTACATGTGTCACTCATTCTTGTCCCTTCTTCTTCCCCATTGGGCATTGACTCCGGTAATGCCCTTTTGAGTTGCACTTGAAGCATATGACATGCTCCTTGCTCTTTTAACTTTGGGGACCGACATCCTTGACTTTTGGTGTCGGAGGAGACTTCTTGATCCTTTTAGGACACTTACTCTTGTAGTGTCCTTGCTTCATACACTCAAAACATATTATATGCATTTTATTATTAACACATATGTTTGAGTTACCTAGGATAGTTGTAAGTGTCGGAATCGAAATTTGAGCTTCTTCATCTTGACCGGATGTCGAAGCTTCTTCTTGATGTTCTTGTGTGGAAGTTTTCTCCTCCCCCTCAATCCTAGAGGTGGAGGTTTCTTCTATTTCTTCCACCTCTTCTTCCACCGATCCGGAAGTTGACTCCTCTTCAACTTCCGACTCCTCAAGCTCTTTAGATGATGATGTATTTGCTTGAGCTTGAGAGGGTGAGCACTCCTCTTCTTTTTCTTCTTCTTGGATTGATGATGGATTTTTATGGAGCCTTGCCACTTGGCTCCACAACTCCTTAGCATCCATATAGTCCCCTACCATACACACAATATCATTAAGGACCAAATCAAAAATAAATTTTACTACCTTCATATTTTTCTCGAAGGCTTGAATTTGATCTTCACTCCATCTCTTCTTTTTGAGGAATCCACCTTTTGGTCCTCTTGGATACTCAAATCCTTCCATTAATAGGGATCATTCCTCAAGGTCTCTCATCATCAAAAAATCTTCAATTCTTTTCTTCCAAGAATTGAAGCCTTCTCGTCCGTATAAAACATATGGGACCGATGTGTTAATATCCCATCCTAGTTGTTCTTGGACTTCCATCTTCACCCTCTAGCTTCTTTAGCTCCCGACGGTTAATCCGTAGAAGAGCCCCGGGCTCTGATACCAATTGTAGGAGATTTGAGGTCGCTAGAGGGGGGTGAATAGCATCGTGATCGTAAGATGATAGAAATCTTTCGCGTTTGTCTCTACAAAACTCATTATGCACAGCGAAATGATAATAATAAAAACAATAATGAAGTAAGACAAACACGAACACACCAATACACAAATATTTAACGTGGTTCGGAATCGCACGGTTCCTGCTCCACGAATCAGGCTCAAACGAGCCCTAGCGATGCCACAAGCACACCACTATGTAATAACTCCTTCTCGGAATAATCTGGAGGTGGAGAAACCTCGTACAATGTATACAATAGTAATACAATGAAAATACAAGCAAATACAATGGAATATAATGCAATACAAGTAAAGAAAACACTTTACAAATGCTTTGGATTGCTTGCTTTTGGTTGCTTGAAGAATGACCTTGGAGACCCTGATTTGCAGCAACAAATCGCACCAAGGATGCTCAAGAAACCATGTGCAAAAAACCTCCCATCGAGCTCCTTTTATCGCCGACGCCGCCATAAGGCACCGATCGATCGATGCTCGTTGTCGTGAGACAACGGTTCGATCCACACTGGAAAAATTCCAACGGATCTCTTGGCAGTCAACTGCCAATATTGGCGATCGTACCGGCGCCCATGTAGCCGACGCGATCGGCTATGGGCGTCTGCTCGTGGCGAACCATCGATCATTGCCGTCCATGGCGGTGATCGCTACTAATGAACAACGATCATTGCTAGCACATTTTGCCCCAAGCGTGATTAAACTCAAGTCGACTCACGACAGTCGAACCGGCCATAATGCCAGTCGACTGCCAACCTCAAAGATGAGGTTTTAACCCAAGTATGGTGTCCCCATACTTGCTAGACCACCCTTAGCCTAGACCAAAGCCTTCTAGCCACCTCCATCAGCTTTACGCCTCTCGGATCCCTCCAAGTCATCCATGACTTGTTCATCCATTGTGCTAGCCTTCAGGTGCTTCCATCGGCTATGTCATGCTAACGGTGTCTACACCGCCAAGGTACATTGAACTTACGTTGCCAAGACTCCGCTTGGACTTTACGCCGCCAACCATTGAACTTTTGCTGCCAAGACTCCACCCTTGGACTTTACACCACCAATATCAAATCCCTTGGACTTCTCAAATTCCAAGACTCAAGCTTGGACTTTCCCTTGCCAACCCATGTTGGACTTTCCATGCCAAGACCCATGCTTGGACTTCCCTTATGCCAAGCACTCAAGACTTGGACTTTCCCAAATGCCAAGTGTCCCACTTGGACTTACCATGCCAAGTACCCATGACTTGGACTTTACCTTGCCAAGACCCATGCTTGGACTTTCCCATAATCACATGGTCAACCCTAGTCAACCATCAAAATCTCCATCGAGTCAAACTCGAGTCTGGTCAATTATAATCTGGGTCGATTGTATAAACAATCTCCCCAAAACATTAACCGACATCAATGTCAAACATTAATGTCAACTCACTTTGTCAAACCACTTTGTCAAACATCAAAACATTACTCGAGTCAAACTCGAGTTTGGTCAATCGTGACCTGGGCCGATTGCACCAACACAAGGTTCACCGGACACTTGGCATGAGGAGAGGAAAATCCAAGCAGGTCAAGGAGGACCGGATGTTTGGTGAAGTGAAGTCTCAGCAGGTCACGGGGTGACTGTACTTGGCAAAGTGAAGTCTCGACAGGTCACGAGGTAACTGTGTTTGGCAAGTGAAGTTCCAATAGATTTAGGAGACTGTGTCTGGCAAGGGAAGTCCCGACAAGCTTGGGAGACTGTGTTTGGCAAGTGAAGACCTGATAGGTCTAAGAGACCGTACTTGGAAAGGAAAGACCCGACTGATTAGGGAGATTATGCTTGGCAAGAGAAATCCTAGTAGGTCATAGTTGATCAGATGCTAAGCAAGGGTGAGAAGTCCTAGTTGGTTGACCAGATGCTAAGCAATGGAAGAAAGTCCTGGTAGGTTGAGGTCAATTGGATATCAGATGAAGGGTAAGTTGGCTTGAAACTAGACTGAGACATCAGTCGACTGATAGGGTTTATCAATCGACTGGTAACAATGCTTGAGCAAGTGTTGAGTATGAGACTCAACTGCTAACTCAACTGTAGAGCAGTCGACTGATGGGGTTGATCAGTTGATTGGTGTCACTATTTGAGAATCCGTGGAGGTCAGAACTCGACTGGCTAAGGGCAGTCGACTGATGGATTGATTAGCTGACTAGTGACACTATAGTAGGGCACAAAAAGGTTGGTAGTCGACTGTTGTTCAAGGAGCAATCAACTGGTGCTACCGTGGCTTGGCATAAAAAGTTACCAACTCGACTGATCAGTCAATTGATGGCTTCGAAGTCGACTGATGGAGCAAAATCCAACGTAGATCATGTCATTGGAGTGTCAGATCGTACAATGGTACATTGACCAGTTGACTGGTCATTTTGGCAATCGACTAGGACGTGGAAATTAGCCTGATGAAGACCCGATAAAGTAGGGTTTCTAGGTGATTTGAAGGGGTCAGTTCTTGGAGACTTAGAAGGGGATTTGCTGTTGCATTCCAGACCTTCCAAGCAGTTCCAAAACAACTAACAAACAAGCAAGCATGATCGCAATCGTATAAATGTGTTTTCACTTGTTCTTTCATTTTCTCTTGTATATTTGTATTTGGTTATTTTATTGTAAGCTACAAGTGTTATAAGAGGTTTCTCTACCTCCGGAAGGTTTCTGAGAAGGAGGAAGTGATAGTGGGACTATCAACTAGGAGCTAGGTCGTGGAGTAGGAATTGAGGATTCTGAATTATGTAAAATCCGATTTATTGTACTTGTGTTGTTTGTATTTATTTATGTTTTATTTCCACTACATTAACAACTTGTAGACAAGCATGCAATTGAGAGATGAACGAAATCGAAGAACGCTATTCACCCCCCTCTAGCGCACCAAGGTCCTAACAAGTGATATTAGAGCGAGGTCGCTCTCCAGTGGACTAACTGCTGAGGGAGCACAAGGCTAGAGGATTAGCGGGTTTCTCAAGCAGAATGGAGTTCAACGATGGATTTGGACTCGATACAAGGTTTCTGTTAGTCAAAGCCCTAGAGCCAATCATGTGATGATTGTTGTATGAATTTTATTGTATCATATTCCTATTCATAAAGGCATGGTTATTATATTTACTTGTATTGGTGCCAAATAACTAAATGTAATAGCGTCCTTGAGTAGAAGGTTCTTATCTATATCAATCGATTGGTTGAATCGATAATGAGATGATATAGAGAACATTACTCTTAATCATTCCTAGTCAAGTATTAACATTCAGGGACAATGTTGGGATAATGTTAATGCGTAGAGACTAGTATGTAGGTCAACTCGATGACTTGATCTCACAAGTCATGGATATGAGATATCAAGTTGACACATGAGTATACATTGGAGAATGTATACTGAATGACCCACTATGAGAAAGTATCATGGATCATTATACAAGTGTCATATACTTTCTCGTGTGACTATTAGTACAACTATTAGTCCTTAGACCTAAAGTCACCATGGTTTCCTACATAAGGAGTTGCATACTTTGGCTTCGTCAAATGTCACCCGTAAATGGGTGGACTATAAAGGCGATTACTGGGTATGTAATAAATTATGCGGAGGGATGTGAGTGATGTAGATGAGATCTATTCCTCCTATATGATGGGAGTGACATCGTTATTCTTGATAGAGTGAGACCACGAAGTGCATGACCATGTCCAAATGAGTCAATATGAGATATTGAGCTCATTTGATTAGAGTGAGTCTACTTGGAGTTTAAGATATAGATTGTACCAAGGATGACACAGTCTATGCCTCAATTGGTCAATCTAGATGTCAAGGATAGAGAGACATTGTCAAATATTGTGAGAGTCACAATTAGTAGTCACAAAGGTGATGTTGGATCTCAACATTCTGGTAACTTGGGTAGCAATGATGTGTTGCTAGATACCGCTCATTTCTTATATTCCTAAATCGGTTTAGGAGCATTGCCAACGTTACAAGAACCTATAGGGTCACACACAAAGTACAATTAGATAGAGATTGGGTTCATATGATGGACCATGAGGATTGGGTTCATGGGATGAACTAAATTGGATTAAGAGTAATCCAAATTAGACTAATTGAGTTAGACTCAATTTGATTCAAGTGTTGAATGAGTCTAATTTAGATTTTATTCATTGAGTCAATTTAAATTAATGAATAGAGATTTATTAAATCAAATTGACTTGAATCAAGTGGTTAGATTTGATCAACCATGGGAGATAAGAGGTCAAGTTTGACTTGACTTGAGAGGGAAGATGAATGGTCAATTTTGATTTGACCAATTACCATGTCATGGATGTTCCACATCATCATGGACTTATCATGGGATGCCACCTCACACCTCATGAGGGAGACAACCCCCCCCCCCCAAATAAGTGGCCGACCACTTTAGGAGGTGTTATGGTGAAGTTATTTTTTGTGTGAACTTCATCTTCTTCCTTAGTTCTTCTCTCCTTCTTGCTCTCTCCCAATCCTCCTTGGCCAAAACTTCCATGAGTGCTAGCACACTCTAGGTTGATTTTCTCCACCTATTGCTTGTGTGGATACCAATAGAGGAGTGTACACTTGACACTCTCGAGTTTCGGCAAACCATTTGGACGAGCGGGATAAGCGAAGGACGTCGCATCAAGGGTAATGCTCTTCTCATGTAGATCTAAGGTAGATCTAAGGTTTTAAACATGTACATGTAATTTTTATTATACTTCGCATGGATCCGTGGTCGGGCTTCTGAGGTTTCTGCAATGCAAAAAGCGTTTTTTGCGGCTCAGAAAGTTCATTAGTGGTATCAGAGTCATGTGCGAAGCATGTATGTGTTTTAATTTCATAATTTTTGTATTAGATATAAAAATTACAGATCTGTAAGTTTCTGTAAATCTCCTATTTTTATAGAATTTTTGGGTATTTTTCTTGAAGAGTCGAAGCAACAAGTGTTGGGACACTTGTAGGCTTCAACCACCGAAAAAAACTCTCCGGAATGGCAAAATCTCACTTTAGGTTTTTGGGATAGTGACTTAAGTCACTGTAAGATCAAGATGGGACACTCACAAAGTTTATTTTGCGAGTAGGGGCGCTGCCCCTAACCCCGAAAGGGGCATTGTCCCGCAATCGCGCCCGAAAATCGCTTAGCGGGACCGTTACGGAGAGGTGACTCATAAAATTGAAAAAAAATAAAAAAAAAATTATAGAAATTTCTGTAAAATACATAATTTAGAATTATGTATAATTCTATAATGGTCATGGCCCAAGAACCCTAATATGATTGGATGATAAATATGTTGTAATTCATAATACGGCTTGCGCACCATTTTTGTGGTTGTGCATGTTGTATAGGGTATGTGACCTACGCGTCGTGCCTCTCCTTTTAAAATTCTAGTTGTAAATATTTTTAGATTCGAATGTAACTCGAGTTTCATATTTGTAATATACAAAATGGAGTGGTGGAAAGTCCACTTGTAGACGGAGTTACGATGAGGGAGCTGACGACACATGGCGGTCAATGGAGGCGCTTGGAGAAGTCGCTAACCCTAGGTTGATCGTCCGATCTTCTCATTGGCTTGAGAAGATCGTAGTAGGGCAATGACCATATCACAATTAATTTATATATATATATATATATATATATATATATATGTGTGTATGTGATGCATGCTAGTAAATTTTGCTTGTATGTATATGATGCATGCTAGAATATTTTGCTTGTATGTATATGATGTATATATGTGATGCATGCTAGTGTGGGATAATAAAGGCCTAGATGCATATATGATACACATTCACGATTAGATTAGATCTTAATTGAATCAACTCTAAAATGCCTACCAAGTTTTGATACTCATCACTGTTGGATCGAGAAGCGTCGCTAGAGGGGGGGGGTGAATAGCGATCGTAAATCTTTTCTTTTTCGTTCGTTCGATACGCAAAGTAAGCACAGCGGAAAATAAATGAACACGTTTATTTTACTTGGTTCACAACCCAGCGGTTGCTACTCCAAGGCCCTATCGGTCCTAGACCGCGTACGGAGGGCAAAGCACTAAAACGTCTCCTCCTCGTTGGAGGTAGGAGACAACGATTACAAAAATCGAATATACGAGGATGAGGCAACAAGCCTACCTCACCTCGTTATGAAGATAAAAATATAGAATATAATATCAAAAATATTACTTGAATCTGCTGCCGACGAAGAAGATCAAAACTTGGCGTCGCGTCGGCGTTATGACGGTGTTGAAGCGTTGGCGTTGTAGGAGCACTTGATGAATAATTGATGTAATTTGGAGATGAATCCTCCCCTCCTTTTATAGACTTTAGCCTCTGAATTTGTCTCCTATTTCTTTGGAACGGATCATGAATTTTTCCAAATTTTTATCGCGAAGTGGCCGCGTCAAACGTTATCCGTTTTGACCTAGCACAAAAGCTGAATCGTCGCCATCGATCGGTGATACGATCGATGATGCCTCTCATCGATCAGCGATAACGATGATCGGCCCAATGTCCAGATCATTGCGGCTGGCCACTTCCCTGCATTAAGAGGTTAGCTCGGAAAACAGTAAATGCGACGGTTTCTAACCGTCCGATCTCGACCTAGACCTTCCACAAGAAGTCTTAGTCGGATCGTCGTCTACGGTCATCCCCGTAAAGAGGACACGACCTTACAATCTCTCACTCACACGAGCTTACCTCGATAGTAGCTCTCGCTTCCGGCCTTCCACTCGATTCCTTCGGCTCCCTCCGAAGTCACTCAAGTGTCGCCCGACCACCGCGGCTTCCTCCGGGTGTCGCTAGCCTTCAGCTCCAGCTTTAGCACTTTTCTGCACACTTGATTTAGCTCGTGAGATAACGGTGTAAACTTAACTTTGTGTTTTTGCCATAATCAAAACACAGGTTCG
Source organism: Wurfbainia villosa (assembly GCA_025175895.1). Taxonomy (NCBI): domain Eukaryota; kingdom Viridiplantae; phylum Streptophyta; class Magnoliopsida; order Zingiberales; family Zingiberaceae; genus Wurfbainia; species Wurfbainia villosa. The sequence goes on along the minus strand of CM045992.1, from coordinate 24,882,888 downwards.
ATTATCTAGTGCCCCTGCACCAACAATCTCCCCCTTTTTGATCTATGGCAAACCAACACAAAGTTAAGGGAAATCAAAGCATAAAACACATATAGTAGATGATGAATGTCATTCCCAAAAGCTCCGCCTTAACCCTAGGTGAGTTTGAAAGAGATAGTTTAGTTTTCAAAATCAAATTTTGTGTTACTCCCCCTTAACTCCCTCTTAACTTGCGCTCTTCTCCCCCTTTTGCCATAAATCAAATAGGGTTTTTGTATAAAATAGGGGTTTAAAAAACAATGTCATATATGCATGCATCTAGATAAATCAAATATGAGTCCAAGCATACGTCTAGCAGTAGTTAGATAGATTGGTTCGAGGTGTGTCCCTCTGCACCAATAATCTAAAGATTTATAATATAACCTTTAGGGTTAGTTTGCTCTCCCCCTTAGTCAAATATATGAAGTATAAGAGATGTAGGGGGCGCTAAACTTTGGCCTAAGAATAGTTGAGAAAATAAGTAGTATTTTGAAGAGATTGTTTTAAGTATATTTCAATTATCCTTAACATCTCACCCATTCTATGTGTCTCAGAATTTGTTCACCTTATATGTTTTTTGAGATGGTTTTAAAATTAAGTTGATTAAGTGCATTTAGGTTCAAGTAATTTTATGTTAGATTTGGATTTGACCCTAGGCTTGTCAAGTTTACCTTTTCAAGATCATGGCTTCCAGGTCGTGGCGAGGCACAGGGGCCTTCTTTTATCGGATCATCGACCACTTCCTTAGACAAAGCCATTTTCAAGAAAATGATGACTTGACTCACCTAAGACTATTTCCTAGTCTAACTGAAAAGAGGCTCCCCGAGGCTCAATCTTTTCGAAGGATTTTAGTTGGTTATGTACGCATTCTAAGTAAGTTCACAAGTTAACAAAAATTCTAAGCATGCAATGGTTTTGCTAAGTAAGCGGGTATACTATTTTAGTGTTAGCTCCCCCTGGACCATTGAACCAATATGGTCTATTCAAATAATGAACTTGATCCTGGGGAATCCAAACCTTGTTAGTCCTTATATGTGAATTTAATAAAACCTTTGGGACCCATGCTTGGACTCTTTGATGACTACGATTTACGATAGACATATAAGACCTATTCGTAGTCTTTGACTTAAATCCGAGTCCGGCTTTGTTGTACACGGCTCTTTGGGTTCCAAGTAGTCGATTAAGGTTCTTAGATCCCAATGTGAACCTTTCCAACCTAGCCTCAACCTCTTGAACTCGTTCTTTCAAGAGAGAATTCTCCTCAAGTTTTTCAATTTGGGTTGAGTTTCCCTCTTGAACTTGACTAGTTGAAGAGGTTAGAGTAGCCTCTTGCTTGAGGGTTTCAACCTCCTCAAGTAACGACTCAACCCTAGACTCGGACTTAGTTAATTTCCTAGACAAAAACTTAACCGTATTATGTAAAGTATTAAATAAAGTTCGACTCACTTTAAGGGTATCTTTTGAACCGGATGCGTATCCGTGGCTTGACTTGAAGGTAGCTTCGTAGTCCGAGTCATCCTCAGGTTCTGACTCAAGTTCAGGTTCGGTCTCCGTGTCTGACTCAATCGATTTCGCCATGAAAGCTATGTCTTCTTTGTTGTCCCAAGTTGCATGGAAGGCTTTCCTTGCTCCCTTTTTCTTTTGGTTCTCATTCTTCAATTTCCTCCTTTCTTGTCGAACTATTCTCCGCACAATGTTGACTATTATGGCCTCCTCTTCGGATTCGGATTCGTCTTCGGGTTCGAGTTCATCTACTTGCCTAGTAGGTGGCTTGCTTCTTTGTCCTGCAAGTAGAGCAATACCTCTCTCGGCCCGGATCACGTTAGTTTGCTCGTGAAGTTCAAACAAAATAATTCATCTAACCTAAGCTTCGATAGGTCCTTAGAGACCTTGTAGGCATCGACCATGGATGCCCACAAGGTAGTCCTAGAAATGAATTAAGAAGCGTACCTTAGTAGGTCACGGTTTTGACCTTGTGTCCGATGGTGTGTAGGCCGTTGACAATGTCCTCGACGCGGGCGCGTGTAGTTGCGTTGCGCTGCCGCCTCGTGTTCCTCGCATCTTGAGGTTATACAACTTATTGAAAAGAAGGTCACGTTTACATACCTTAGCATCGGACGTTCCTTCGTGTAGCTCAATTAATTTATTCCATAGGTCCTTGGCGCTAATGAATGGTCTGATGCGGTTGAGTTCCTCCTTGGACAAGCCGCATTGCAATATTTGGGTTGCTCTTGCATCGGCTTCGATTTGCCTCTTGGTTGCATTTGTCCACTTGTTGAAATCCAATGGCTCTCCTTGATCATTGGTGGGTAAAGCAAAGCCGGTTTGGATTATTATCCAAGTCTCGACTTGTGTTTTCAAGAAACACTCCATCCAACCTTTCCAATAACGGAAATCATCTCCGTTAAAGAACGGAGGTCGGGTGGTGCTATATCCCTCAATGTGAGCCATTAAGTATCTTGCAAAACACAAATAAAAACCAAAGAGAATTCCAAGACTTGGTCTTGGATTAGTAATGCGGGAAATAATAGGAAAAAAAACAGAAATAAATAAGGAGGATAAGAAACTAACAAAAATTTGAAACTTACGACCTTCGATGTCCCCGAAAGGGTACTAAACGTTGGATTTTGGGGCTGGAAATAGCTTGTTACGGGGGTAAACCCCCTATAAGAAGTGTAGATCTTTCAAAGAGCTTCGATTTGGTGGGTAGATCGTTTCGTGAGTCCACTTGTAGCAAAAGTTATGCTCGTTTGATCGTGAGGTACTCCGAAGGAGATTAGTACTTGCAAAAACACAACAAAAAACTATGTACCAAGACTTGGTCTTGGATTAGTAGTGCGGGAAACAAAAACCTAAGAAATATACGAATCGAAAAATACGAAAAGAAAACCAAAACGTGCTAGATTGGTGGTTTCACCAAATCTTAGCGCCCCCGCTCTGATACCAATTGTTGGATCGAGAAGCGTCGCTAGAGGGGGGGTGAATAGCGATCGTAAATCTTTTCTTTTTCGTTCGTTCGATACGCAAAGTAAGCACAGCGGAAAATAAATGAACACGTTTATTTTACTTGGTTCACAACCCAGCGGTTGCTACTCCAAGGCCCTATCGGTCCTAGACCGCGTACAGAGGGCAAAGCACTAAAACGTGTCCTCCTCGTTGGAGGTAGGAGACAACGATTACAAAAATCGAATATACGAGGATGAGGCAACAAGCCTACCTCACCTCGTTATGAAGATAAAAATACAGAATATAATATCAAAAATATTACTTGAATCTGCTGCCGACGAAGAAGATCAAAACTTGGCGTCGCGTCGGCGTTATGACGGTGTTGAAGCGTTGGCGTTGTAGGAGCACTTGATGAATAATTGATGTAATTTGGAGATGAATCCTCCCCTCCTTTTATAGACTTTAGCCTCTGAATTTGTCTCCTATTTCTTTGGAACGGATCATGAATTTTTCCAAATTTTTATCGCGAAGTGGCCGCGTCAAACGTTATCCGTTTTGACCTAGCGCAAAAGCTGAATCGTCGCCATCAGTCGACTGATGACTCCCATCAGTCGACTGATGACAGTCGACTGATGCCTCTCATCGATCAGCGATAACGATCGGCCCAATGTCCCGGCGTCACCGGCTCCACTTCCCTGCAGTAAGAGGTTAGCTCGGAAAACAGTAAATGCGACGGTTTCTAACCGTCCGATCTCGACCTAGACCTTCCACAAGAAGTCTTAGTCGGATCGTCGTCTACGGTCATCCCCGTAAAGAGGACACGACCTTACAATCTCTCACTCACACGAGCTTACCTCGATAGTAGCTCTCGCTTCCGGCCTTCCACTCGATTCCTTCGGCTCCCTCCGAAGTCACTCGAGTGTCGCCCGACCACCGCGGCTTCCTCCGGGTGTCGCTAGCCTTCAGCTCCAGCTTTAGCACTTTTCTGCACACTTGATTTAGCTCGTGAGATAACGATGTAAACTTAACTTTGTGTTTTTGCCATAATCAAAACACAGGTTCGATTATCTAGTGCCCCTGCACCAACAATCACTACCTCGATCATTTATTATTGTTGAATCTGCCAAAGCAGAGCAATGCATATTATCTTAGTAGAGTGCGGAGGGACAATCTTGGTCCCGCCTATCACGACTTGGGTGAGAGTAAGCTCAATTAGATTGAGTAAAACTAGTTAACTCAATTAGATCGAGTAGAACTATAGGCATATTACAACCGTTGGAAAGATAGGATAAGGTCGCATTTACACTAAATCTTGGGCGATTTAGCCAAAGCTAACTCAAGGTCTTTTGAAAATGTGGGTCTTGATCCTATAAATAAGAGTTGCATAGAGATGTAATCAGTAATGTGTTACCTACCGATCATACTAAGTCTTGGACGATTTAGCCAAAGCTAACTCAAGGCGTAGTATGATGTGGATCTTGTCCCGTGAGAATTATAGCTAGTTTGTATGAATCTAGTAATGTGGTTTGACCACATCCATAACTCGATTCTACAAAAGTCCTATAATTCAGTGGGAGCATCATTTGATTAAAGGCCTAATTAAATGATAAATGGATTATGATATTAATTTTTCTGCATTTTGTATGTTGTAGATTACCATGTCGACAAACACGAACACTCTCTCCCTGCATTCTGTATTTGAGAAGGACAAGCTCAATGGAGCTAATTTCCTGGACTGGTACAGGAACCTGAGAATCATTCTAACTCAAGAAAGGAAACTGTACGTCATTGAGCAGCCCATTTTGGAGGCACCTCCTGCCACTACCTCGCGAATTGACCGTGATGCTTACAAGAAGCATCAAGATAATGCATTAGATGTATCATGTCTCATGTTCGCGACCATGAACTCTGAGCTTCAGAAGCAACACAAGTTCATGAATGCTTATGATATGGTTGAACATCTTCGTCAACTATATCAAGGACAAGCAAGGCATGAGAGATATGAGATCTCCAAATCATTGTTTCAGTCCAAGATGTAAGATAGGACTCCCGTAGGTCCATATGTACTCAAGATGATTGGGTACATAGAAAACCTACAAAGATTGGGATTCCCACTTGGCCAAGAGCTGGCCACTGACTTGATCTTGCAATTTTTGCCACAAAGCTACAATCAATTTGTCATAAATTACAACATAAATGAAATTGATAAGCCACTGCCTGAGATGCTCAGCATGTTGAGAACTGCTGAGCTCAACCTTAAGAAGGGAAAATCTGACTCCATTTTGATGGTGCAAAAGAAGAAAGGCAAGGGCAAGCCTAAAGGTAAGGGAAAGTCCCAAGCCAAGGGCAAAGGCAAGGAACTGAAACCGAAAGGAGGGGTGGCCAAAGAAGGGACTTGCTTCCACTGCAAGAAAGCTGGACACTGGAAGCGTAACTGCAAAGCATACCTGGAAGATCTTAAGAAGAAGAGAAGTGAGACTTCTACTTCAGGTATAAATGTTATAGAAGTCAATCTATCTATTTCTTCATCATGGGTATTAGATACCGGATGTGCATCTCACATTTGTACCAATGTGCAGGCACTGAGAAATAGCAGGGCATTGACGAAGGGTGAGGTGGACCTACGAGTAGGCATTGACGAAGTCGAAACCATGCCTAAGAGAGGGTCTACCCTGTACCATTTACCTGATGCCTGTGAACCACTGTTCATAGGTCTTCTGTGCCAAGCATCACTTCCGGGACTTCGTGCCAAGACTCCTCGTCTGGGTCTTCATGCCAGGACTCCTCGTCCGGGTCTTCATGCCAAGACTCCTCGTCCGGATCTTCATTTGCCAGGACTCCTCATCCGGGTATTCATTTGCTAGGACTCCTCGTCCGGGTCTTCACCACCTTGCATCTAGTCCTCGGCCTATAAGGAATTTCCTGAAAATACATCTCAACCAACCACATGAGATAACACATAATTATCACCTAGACTTGAACCCTTGTCAAACACCAAAACATCATCTGGGCCTGATTACACTAACAATCTCCCCCTTTTTGATGTTTGAAAATATTGTTTAAGTTTTAGGTGATGAAATTATAGCACAATTATGATATACTCGAAATTGATTAAGAACTTCATCAGGTCATCAAATCAAGATATGCAATAAGATTTTCATTTCAAAAGAAATATAGATTTGCACTACGTTTGACATTTTAGAAAATTTATAATTCATATTATTTTCAAAACAAGATATAGCTCCACTTATTCCACTTATCTTCCACTTTTCTTACCACCTTAAACTTAAAACCTACTCATCTCTCCCCCTTTGACAAACACACAAAAAGAGCAGTCTATAGGATCACTCTCCCTGAATTCATTGCCCTTAGTTATCCAATTCACCAACAATATATTTCAACAAGTAGATATCGATCGTGCATATATATTGAAAGGTATACACAACCAAAAAAAATTTGGCAGAATTTCCCTTAAAAATGGTTGTGATAAACCTGTTCATAATATCTAAATACAGAAACTAAATACACAAGAACAATCATATTCAATCAAAATATATGCAGTCAACACATTTAAATATATAACTCAAGTGTTAGCCAACCATCCTGATATACACATTTTTCTTGAATTCAAAAGTTTAATACATATATAAAAGAGAATCACTATCCCAATACTATATAGCTGGCGACGATGGACCCGACAAATCTGTCATCATGGCACGTAGGAGAGTAAGAATCTTCTCCTGCTGGGAAGAAACTTCTGAAAACCGGGTATCCATCCTGGTTTGAAGCTCCTTGAATCGAGTATCAATCATCGTACTAAGGTCCTTTTGTTGTGTATCAATTGTTGTACTAAGGTCCTTGTATTTTGTATCAACTGAGTCCACAAACTCAGCATAATCTTTGCCCAGTTTCTCGAGCTGTTCAGACACAGAGGAATGTGGTTCATCAGCTTGGGCTGGAGGTTCTTTTTCGCCTTCTTCAGCTCCCATGTCCCACCTCTCACCAGCCTGGTGTCCATCGGCCCACTCAATGTTCCCATTTACTCGAGCCATTCTAGTCAATGGAAAGTTTTGCCACTTGATAAAATCAAAGTTTGTCATTTGTTTAACCTTGCCCCTGGCTGTATTGATGCCTATGGATTCTAACCAGAAGGTGATGATATGTCCAAAAGGCATGTAAATTTTCTTTTGGATAGGGACGGTGAAGTGGACTATGTAGAGAAACATGTTTAATGCAATGTTAAAGTCGAGACAATTTTTTAGGAGAAGTAATGTGAGTAAATGATGTGGTCATATTTTTGCTTGCCCCCTAGTGACAATGGGAAGTATGCATCCTACGATAACCTAATATAAAACATTATCAGGAGCAGCTAATGCCATGGCCGGAAATAGATTAAGGCCAGGTTGTCTTGGTTTCCTAAAGAAGTACTCATGTATGGCATTGATAGAGTATCCCTCAACTGGTTCTTGAATGCTTGGATAGCACTCAAGAGCTGAGTTCGACTCTCGACACTCTAGAAATGCCCTAAGAATATCAGGAGTGAATGATATATCCCTCCTGGCTACCCTACTTTTATAAATGAGCCTATCGCCTATAGCCTATAGGTTGTTATAGAATTCACTAACTAAGTCTATATTGATGTCATGGTCATAGTAGACTAACTTACTGAGGCCGTAATGATTAACTACATGCTCGACATTATTAGCAAATTTGTCAAAAAACTTCTTATCCAAAGAACGAGTAGACATCAGCTCGAACTTATGGGTCATGTAAGTGTGCTGATGATGTTCAGAAGGAAATCGTGGGTCCGAAGATGTATTCTCCCTCGGTGTTTCCTTCCTACTAGTCTCGGCTATCTTCCGTTTTTACCTAAGGATGTCAAAATTATGTCCAAAATGCAAGATGAATGCCATATGATGGTATGATGAATGACAAAGACCAGCACCCGATTAGCTAACCCAGATGATAACTAAATCGTGAAACCAAAGAGAAGGGTTTAGAAATTTACTTTGGTGCCATTTTCGTTGATTAGAAAAGGGTGAGATCTTGAGTGATGTGGAAGACACTAGAACCCTCTGTGAAATGACCTTCTCTTGCGAGAGGAACATCGAGGAACCCTAGGTTTGGAGAAACTTGCGATTAGGGTTAGGGTTTGACTGTGAAATGAAATGAGAGGCTAGAGGACTTACTCGAGGTCAATTAGGGTTCAATGGAGGTCGTCTAAGCTTTGGTCGCCGTCGATCTTGCCAGGAACGAGAGAGGCGACGATGAGGGCGACAAGATCGCAATCGCAGCGAGAACAGTTGAAAAAAAATTGGGTCTGGGAGAGGCGGTAAGCGGGTTTCCTTATATATTCCGAGTTGATCAGTCGAGGCAATAAGTTGAACGCCTCGACTGTTAAATCAATCGAGGCGCCAGTCGACTGTGCCTCGCTTCTGTGCTTTCATCCAGACGAACAATCGAGGCATGGGTCGAGTTTACCTCGATTCTGTTCCTAACTTCTTAAATCGGCCTGACTTCTTAAACCGTCCTGACTTCCGAACCACCCTGAAATCTAAACCACCCCGATTTTTAAACCATCCTGAAATCGAACCAGTTTGGACTTCAACCAGTCTGGGATTAAAAATGGCCTGGAATAAAACCGACCTAGAATTAAACTGCCCTGACACTAAACCACCCTGGGATTAAACCAGTCTGAGATTAATGTAGTCTGGAATTCCTTACGATCCTCGGAACCCGATGCGAACTTCCAAAACTCACGAAACGATGCGAAGTTATCGTGCGAATTTCTTAAGTCCTTTGGAAACTAGTCTGACACTTCTTAACTACCCTAGAAACCAGTCTGAAACTTCTTAACTACCCTGGAAACCAGTCTGAAATTTTGAAAAGTGTTCTGACTTTCAAACAACTGGTCTGGATTTTCGAAAAACTAGTCTGGTATTGCGAAGACTTGTCTGGAATTTTGAAAACTTGTTTGAAAACTCATCTGAACTTGCGAAAACTGGTTTGAATTTCTTAAGCCCCCTTTTAAGATGTCCAATCGAGGCACCGATCGAGCGTGCCTCGATTCTGGTCGCTGGTGGTTGCAAACGAGAGTGCCAGTCGAGGCGCCGGTCAAGTGCGCCTCACTTCTGTTTACTCGCAGCAGCTGGCAGTCAAGGCCAATACTGAAATGCCTCGATTATTTTTTTTTGAAATTTCATTTTGTTAGGTATTTTAAGTCCTCAATTCGTTGTATTAAAGTCCCTAAACCATTTTACAAGTGACAGTACACTTAATAGACAATTTCTAACATATTTGGGATGTTTTACTTGAGTTTTATCGTAATTTAAGGTGTCCAACCAATTTGACTTGGTTGGAATGTCCAATTATGATTTTAAAACCAAATACACATGAATTATGTAATGGTCTTCCCCATAATTGGTCAACTTAATGATTTATGTAATTTTAAACCTTATTACTCAAGTCATGCATCATAACAAACATTTTGAGTAACTTGGTTGTTCCTAACATCTCACCCCTATCTAGCAATACACAAACATAGTTAATCCTATGGTTTGTGTGAGATGTTTCCCCAAGGATATCCCAAAAATAAATTTACCATTTCTTTTGTACTTATGAATTAGGCCTTATGATCAAGGAGAGTTTTCACTCAGTGACACACATTCCCAATTCTCTTCTTAAATAACTAAATTCATTTTCTGGAAGAGGTTTTGTTAAAATATTAGCAAGATTAGCCTTAGACTCAACATAATTGAGTATTATATCTCCTCTTACTACATGATCCCTAATGAAGTGATGTCTCACTTCAATTTGTTTTGTTTTGGAATGATGGACTGGGTTTTTCGTTAAGTTTATCATGCTAATATTATCACAAAGCACTTGCACGTTTTTATATGAAAAACCATAATCCTCCAAGGTGTGAGTCATCCATAACAATTGTGACACACTTTCTCCCATGGCTATGTACTCAACCTCAGTGGTGGAGAGAGCGACACAATGTTGCTTTCAACTTGACCAACTCACTAATGCTGAACCTAAGAATTGACAACCCCCGCTAGTACTTTTTCTATCTAGTTTGCATCCCGCATAATCTGAATCTGTATAGCCTACTAAATCAAAAGACTTAGTTCGGGGATACCACAGTCCAACTGAAATGGTTGCTTTAAGATATCTCATAATTCTTTTAACAACAACCTAATGAGACTCTTTCGCGCACGATTGATATCGTGCACACATACCTATAGCAAATACTATATCAGGTCTACTTGCTGTAAGGTATAAAAGACTACCTATGGCACTCCTATAAAGCTTTAAATCAATAGGTTTTCCATCTATATCACTATCTAAGTGAGTGTTTTGTGCCATTGGAGTGAGAGCCTCCTTAACATTCTCCATGTTGAATCTTTTTAGCAACTCCATGGCATACTTTGATTGATAGACATGAATTCCTTCTTTGGTTTGTTTGATTTGTAGTCCAAGAAAAAATGTCAATTCTCCTACTAGACTCATCTCAAACTCACTCTCCATGTGTTCTATGAATTCATTGAGATAATCCCTATTGTTTGAGCCACAAATTATGTCATCGACATAAATCTGAGCTACAAATATATCTTCACCATTTTTTTTCAGAAATAGTGTGGGATCAATTTGACCTCTTCTAAAGCCCCTTTCAACTAGAAAAGTTGACAACCTTTCATACCAAGCACGAGGTGCTTGTTTCAGCCCATAAAGAGCCTTCTTAAGTTTATACACGTGATTTGGAAATGCAGAATTTTCAAATCCTGATGGTTGTTCAACATATACTTCCTCCTTTATAAAACAGTTCAAAAATGCTGATTTAACATCCATTTGATATAATTTGAATCCTTTATATGCTGCAAATGCTATCATTAGTCTTATGGATTCTAATCTAGCCACGGGTGCATAAGTTTCATCATAATCAAGTCCCTCGACTTGATTGTACCCTTTGACAACTAACCTAGCTTTATTTCTAACTATTTCTCCCTTATCATTCATTTTGTTTTTAAATACCCATTTTGTCCCTATTATGGTAGCTTGATCAGATCTTGGAACTAAATCCCAAACTTTACTTCTCTCAAATTGTCCTAATTCATCTTGCATTGCAATAATCCAGTCCGGATCAAGCAAAGCTTCATCGATTACTTTTGGTTCAATCTCAGAGATTAATGCTACTTGATTCACTTCACTCCTAAAGAATGATCTCGTCCTCACCCCATGATGGATGTCTCCAACAACTTGATCTAGGGGATGACTAGTGACCATTCTTGTGGATCTTGGTACTTGAGATGTCTCACAATTTGGCACAAGCTCAAGTGATGACCCTTCTGACTTAGATTTTTCATTATCAGAGTCAGATTTAACTCCCCCTACATTAGTGTTCTCATTCAACCTCAATCTCTTGAGTTCAAACTCAACTTCATCACTCTTATCCTTAGAGTCAACTTGCTCTTTACATTCTTCAAAAACTATATTTGACGATTCCTCAACCAGCTTCGTTCTCTTGTTATAAACTCGATACGCCTTACCGGTGAGAGAATATCCTAAAAGAACACCTTCATATGCTTTTGCAGTGAATTTTCCTAGATGATCTTTAGTGTTTAAAATGAATACCTTGCAACAAAATACCCTAAGATGTTTGATTGTTGGTGGTTTTCCAAACCATAGTTCATGAGACATTTTTCTTAAAAACCTATGTATTGAAACTCTGTTTTGAACATAGCATGCAGTATTAATTGCCTCAACCCACAAGTAACTAGGAAGAGCATACTCATTTATCATACTCCTCGCAGCTTCTTGTAAAACTCTATTTTTCCTCTCTACCACACTATTTTGTTGTGTTGTCCTAGGAGTGGAAAATTCGTGTTTATACCCTTTTCTAAACAAAAATCCTTAAACCTCATGTTTTCAAATTCTCCTCCATGATCACTTTTAATTATTTTAATTGTTGCATTTTTCTCATTCTCAATTCTTTTACAAAAGGAAATAAAAATTTCTAATATTTGATCCTTATGTTTGAGAAAGAAAGTCCATGTATATCTAGTATAGTCATCTACTACTACCAAGCAATATCTACTACCATTCAAAGATTTAGTTGAGCTACTATCAAACAAATCCAAATGCAATAAATCTAAAGCATTTGACATACTTACAACGTTTTTGCTTTTGTGTGATGCTCTTATTTGTTTACCTTTTTGACATGCATCACATAGCTTGTCCTTTTCGTACTTGAGCAATGGTAGACCTCGCACAAGCTCTTCCTTGGCCAACCTCTTAATATTCTTCATGTTGACGTGTGCGAGTCTTCGATGCCATAGCCAAGAGTCATCTTCTTTGGACAAAAAACACTTCACACGCATGTTAGTAGCACTACTAAACTGAACTTGAATGATATTTTCCTTCCTAGTCCCTACTAGTATGATAGTATTTGATTCATTATGTTTAATTAAGCATTTAGTTGAATAAAATTCTACTCTATATCCTTCATCACATAATTGACTAACACTCAATAAATTAAAAACCATTCCTTTAGCTAGCAGAACATTCTTAATCCTAAATTGTTCAGAAATAACTATATCTTCTACTCCTATGACTTTTAGTTTGCCACTATTACCAAAAGAGACAGTACCTTTACTCCTGTTTTTAAATGAAGCAAACTTTGAGGAATCCCGGTCATGTGTTTGGAGCATCCGCTATCCACAACCCACATCATCGGACACTCCCCCTCGACCGATACTTAATCAAACACAAAATACAAGATCTTTTGGAACCCAGATTTTGGGTCCATTAGCATTCATAACATATTGTTTAGGAACCCAAGCTTTAGTTACGTTTGCCTTAACAACATGAGTTCTACTAACTAATGACATGAAACCGAATTCCTTTTGTTTCGGTTTATAGCCTATCCCGGCTTTGTTGTAGACTGCCCTTTGGGCATCTAAAATCATGTTAAGGGTTTGAGAGCTTGTTGTGAATTTCTCAAGTATGCACTTGAGATCATCAACTTGTGTTCTCATGGAATTATTTTCCTCTCTAAGTTTTTCAATTTTAGAGGTATCAGTTCTGTTTTCTACGGAAATAGAATTCTGATTCCTAAGTTCCTCTACCTCCGATTTCGACATCTTAACTTTCATTTTTGATCTACTCAAGGCATTGGTCAAGCATGCTATTGTTTCATACAATTTATCTAACTCAGGAGATGTTACCTCATCACCATCAGATGATGATGTGTCCTCCGGTGAAGATTCATTATGACTTTCATTTTCCTTTGAATCTGAGTTATCAAACGCCATTAGCACAGTATGCTTGGTCCCTTTTGCCTTGTCTTCATCTTCTGAGGAGCTGGAAGAAGACTCATCCTATGTCGCCCTCAATGCCTTCTTCTTCCTGGGCTTTTCCTCTTTCTTGTTGAGATTAGGACATTCACTTTTGATATGCCCTTTCCTGTTACACTCAAAACAAACAACATCAGTTTTACCTCTAAATTTATGTGATGACTTACCCTTCCTCTTGTCCGCGAAGATTTTCTTCACATCCTTCTTATTGTACTTTCTACTTCTCCTCATCATCCTCCTCACGAAATTTGCTATCTCACTGGATAATGACTCATCATTACTGTCACTGCTTGTCTCAGATGAGGATGAAGATGACTCCCTCTTCTTCTCCTTTTTCTTGTTCTCCTTGTATTGCTCACCTGCAACAAATGCAATACCTTTCTCTTTTGGACCCTTATTAGCTTGCTCATATAGTTCCATTTCACAAAACAATTCATCCAATTTTATAGTAGATAAATCCCTTAATACTTTGTAGGCATCTACCATAGATGACCACAAAGTATTTCGGGGAAAGGATTTTAGGACATACCTAATAGTGTCTCTGTTTTCCAAACCTTCTCCAACTGAATGCAACCCATTCAACATCTCCTTGAACCTTCCGTGCAATTCGCCAACAGTCTCACCATCTTTCATAGCGAAATTTTATAGCTGGTTCATGTAGAGATCACGTTTTGCAATTCTCGAGTCTCTTGTGCCTTCGTTGAGTTCTATCAGTTTATTCCAGAGATCTTGTGCGCTACTGAATGGACCAATCTTGTTGAGTTGGTCCTTCACCAAACCACTTTGCAGAGTTACTGTGGCCTTAGCATTTGCTTGCGCCTTGCATTTTTGCTCTGCAGTCCACTTTCCAGACTCAAGTATTTTGCCTTCTGCGTCCATTGGTGTTGTGAAGCCTTCGGTCACCAAAAACCACATATCTATCTCAGTCATGAGATAGTACTCCATTCGGCTTCGCCAATACTGGAAATTTGTCCCGTCAAAGAAAGGAGGCCTGTTTGTGCTGTAGCCTTCTTGCATCGCCATTTGAACTTGCTCTTGCGGTTGTGAGTCCGGAGAATAGCACCAGGCTCTGATACCACTTGTAGGACCGTTGGCGTCGCTATAAGGGGGGGATGAATAGCGATACTCGTTTCTTCGATTCGTTGTGCTCGTCTACAATGTTAGTACGCAGTGGAAAACTCAAATACATGCACAACAACATACAACAAGTACAAAATACAATATTTACGTGGTTCGAAACTCAGGTTCCTACTACACAGTTGAGCCCCTCGTCGGCTCTAGTGATGCACACCACCACTATAATACTTCTCCTTCTCGGTGACACACCGGAGGTGGAGAAACCTCTTAACACAGTTTATCAGAAATTTACATGAAACTTACAGTAGTAGGAGGTGAAGAAGAAACCGATTATAATGATTGCAGTGAAAACTAGATTGCTTCTTCTTTTCAGAACCTGTAATTGCCTTTGAGATCAAAAACCTCGAGGATGCAGGAACCCTTGTTTGAGTAATAGCTTCTTAGGTTCTCGTTAGCAGTATGTCTTTTTCTTTGCTTATGTTAATGAAAAACAGCCGTGTAAAGCCTTTAAATCGAGCATGATTAGGGCTTTTCCAGCCCGTGCAGTCGAGTCGCCTCGACTGGCGCCTCGACTGGTGCATTAACTCGCATTTAATGAGCTTCCAACGGTAAGTTTTCCACCATAATTAACATTATTTGTTTGTTGTAACTTAGGTCTAGTCGAGGCGATGGTTCATCGCCTCGACGGGTAGGCTTTAGTCGAGCCTTCAATCGAAACTCCCTTGCTTCTGTTTCAATCTAAACAGAGCAACAATCGAGCTCGCAGTCGACAGTCCCTTGCGTATGTTTCGTTGAACCAAGCATCAGTCGAGGCATCGCCTTGACTGCTGAGGGATTTTTCCTTTGAAACATGCAGACCGCAGTCGAGGCTTTAATCGACTACGACTTGCTTCTGTTCGTGAGAAACAACCCCAGTCGAGGTGTTGCCTCGACTGCTACGGTCTTTTCAGCATTTTGCAAGCTAGTCGAGGTGCTGCCTCGACTCTTGACTGTTTCAACTCGTCTAGAGTTGAAACCATGCCTAAGAGAGGGTCTACCCTGTACCCTTTACCTGATGCCTGTGAACCACTGTTCATAGGTCTTCCGTGCCAAGAATCACTTCTGGGACTTCATGTTAAGACTCCTCGTCTGGGTCTTCATGCCAGGACTCCTCGTCCAGGTCTTCATGCCAGGACTCCTCATCCGGGTCTTCACTTGCCAGGACTCCTCATCTGGGTCTTCATTTGCCAGGACTCCTCGTCCGGATCTTCATTTGCCAGGACTCCTTGTCCGAGTCTTCACCACCTTACATCCAGTCCTCGGCCTGCAAGGAATTTCTTGAAAAATACATCTCAACCAACCACATGAGATAACACATAATTATCACCTAGACTTGAACCCTTGTCAAACACCAAAACATCATCTGGGCCTGATTGCACTAACAATAAGTCTCATCATAATCTAACTCTTCTATTTGACTAAACTCCTTTGTCACTAATAGAGCTTTATTCCTAATAATTT
Organism: Wurfbainia villosa; assembly: GCA_025175895.1. Classification (NCBI taxonomy): domain Eukaryota; kingdom Viridiplantae; phylum Streptophyta; class Magnoliopsida; order Zingiberales; family Zingiberaceae; genus Wurfbainia; species Wurfbainia villosa. The sequence continues at coordinate 24,866,992 of CM045992.1, read as the reverse complement.
CTCCTTGGTCATCTAATTTATTCCTAAATACCCATTTAGTATCTATGATTTATTTGTTGGTGAGAGTACTGAATCTCATACTTCATTTCTTTCTAACTATGCTAGTTCCTCTTGCATGCCTATTACCCAATCAGGATCTGGTAAAGTCTCATCTATTGATTTTGGTTCTAACTTTTATATTAATGCTATTTGACTTATGTTTTGTATAGTCGATCTAGTTTGAACTTCTAGTGTTGGATTTCCTAACACTTGTTCAATTAGATGGTTTGGATTTACTTTAGGTGTTCTTAAGTTTTCTTGATGTTGGGTTTGTTCATCTTCTTCATGTGTGGTTTCATTCACTTCTTCTTGGTTATTATTTATTGTATCTTTTATTTGATCATTATTGAGTTCTTCTTCATCAAATGTTACATTATTTGCCTCTTCGATTTTTAAGATTTTCTTATTGTAAATTCTATACACCCTATTGGATGTTGAATATCCAAGAAAAATTCTATCATCGGTTTTTGAAGTGAACTTTCCTAGATGGTCTTTAGTATTTAGTATGTATACTTTACATCCAAATGCTCTTAAATATTTTATTGTAGGTATTTTATTATTAAAAATTATGTAGGAAGTTTTATTATGTATTTTGTTGGTGCAATCGACCCAGGTCACGATTAACCAGACTCGAGTTTGACTTGAGTAGTATTTTAATGTTTGACATTGATGTCTGAACATGTGTTGGGGAGATTGCTGGTGCAATCGACCCAGGTCATATTTGATGTTTGACGATGGTTTGACCATTATCATGGGAGAAGTCCAAGTCTTGTTTATTTAGCATGGAAAGTCCAACATGGGTTGACAAGGAAAGTCCAAGCATGGGTCTTGGCAAGGGAAAGTCCAAGCTTGGGTCTAGGCATGGATGTCCAACATGGGTTGGCAAGGGAAAGTCCAAGCTTGAGTTTTGGCAATTAAGAAGTCTAAGGGGAATATTGGCGGCGTAAAGTCCAAGAGTGAAGTCTTAGCAACATAAGTCCAATGGTTGGCGGCGTAAAATCCAAGTGGAGTCTTGGCAGCGTAAGCCAATGTACCTGGGAGGTGTTGACCACATTAGCATGACAATAGCTGATGGAAGAACCTAAAGGCTAGCGTATGGATGAACAAGTCATGGATGACTTAGAGGGATCCGATAGGCGTGAGACTGACGGAGGTGGCTAGAAGGCTTAGGTCTAGGCTAAGGGTGGTTTAGCAAGTATGGAAATACCATACATGGGGTTAAAACCTCATGGATTAGATTATCAGTCGACTGATATTATGGTCAGTCGACTGATGGGAGTCGACTAGAGTTCGACTGCTGGAATTGGCCTAGAAGTCGACTCCCAGCATTGGGCAGTCGACTAATGACCTTAATTTTTGATGGTTAGTGTTCCTATTGGCTTAGGGATTTCCAAGGACATTGTTAGTGCAATGGTCAAGGGGGAGCAAGCCTTTAAGGGAAGGTATCCATCTTGGGATGATAGATGTATATTCTTCCTCATGAGGGGGGGGAAATGGGATTTTGAGATGCCCAATTTGGAAATTGGAAGAGTTCATAGAGTGATATGGGACTTATCACTAGGAAGAGTGAAGGCATCCTAGGTGTTTTGGACCAAGGGAGAGATTGTAAGATCTCATTGGGAAATGAGACATTGTGTCACGCCCCGAGGGAGTCCCCGCCAGACAAAAATCCGGTAGCATCTCCCCTGTACGGGTGACAATACCAATTTTTCATACAAGACTTACACGACCACTATACATCGGTCAACACGACCGGAATCCAAACAACCCACGTAGGTAATAAAAGAGGCCTCAGACCAACAATCAAAGGATATAGTAAACAATCTACAATAACTAGACTTACCTCTTCTGCCATCTGGGCAGGAATACCCAACCAAAACCAATCGAAATAAAATCCGAATAAAGGTCCATAAGGACACCAAAAATCCACGAGTACATAAATCCAACTCCAGTCCTAAACATATCTTCTAATCAAGATATCCAAAACCATAAAACAAATATCCAAATAAAACTTTCACGACGAGGGGGTTTGACATTTGCACTCTCCTGACAGCTTCATCTTGAAATAGATATAAATCAATGGGGTAAGTTAAAAGAACTCAGCGGATATAGTCGATATGCAAAGTAAGATATAACTAACAATAACTATCATGCCAGTACAGTCTCATATATAGGGTATGCAAGAAAGAAATATAAAAGGACTGTACTTACCTGAATCTCCTATCATGATATAGGAGCATGTGTCATACTGGATGAAAAAAAGTCGCCGAACCATATACAAATATGTATCCTATATGCATGGCAATCATATGCAACATCCAAGGAAGCAATAAAAATGCAGCAAACACAATACAAATGCTATCCATGCAAAATGCATGTGATGCAAATGACATGGTCACCCTTGACGCCAGTCAGCCGCCTCACACACGATGGTGAAGTCGAGTGGGTAGGGCTATGACAACTGTGCACTTTGTCATCACTGCTCCTGAGTGACCGAGTGGATAGGATGCTGTCGGAGCACACCTATCCTCCTGCCCCAAATAGAGTGAGGGAGCTAAGCTCTCATCTCCCAGTGTCATATACCAGAGGAGGGATCCCTGTCGCTACCACGCTATCTCATCGCTACCCATGAGCGGACCAGTGGAGTCTGACAGAGCAACTGCACACACCCTCCTGATGTACCACTAACCCATGAGTGACAACGTGTGCAGGCCATGTAACTGGCTGCGGGCTCAACTATAAAGGAACCCCGTCCAGCTAGCATGCAATCATGCAAGATGGTGCATGATACTAAAGCTTGTAAATCCAACTAAAATACATATCCGAATAATATGCACAACCAATAAGTACATATCTATGATCCAAGTAAAACAGGGAAGATATAATCATAACCGATCAAATGCATGTATCAAGTAGGCACAAAAACATACTAGACATATAAACATGAAAATTATTGTAAGCTATCCTAACTAGCATATCAACATGACTATATCTAAGAGATAAGTCAAAATACCCACCTGATAAAAATGTCTGCAAGAATAAAATCGTCACGATCGGGAACCTGCCTCGTGACCGAAACTGAAAGATGTTGTTTCTCCACGACTGGCGTGTTCACCGACAGATTTCCTTGCTGCCCTAACCCATGCTGCCCTAAATCATTTACTCTAACAGAAACTCACCGCCGCTGATCAATCCGCGCGGAGGGGAAGGCTATGGCGACGGAGGCGAGTGGAGAAGGCGGCCACAGGCGGTCCTGTGGCAGAGGAGGCTAGCGAGCATGCAGAGGGCTGTCGGGGCGACGGCGGAAGGGCACGACGACAGTTGTTGGCTGCAGCGCGGCCAGTGACCTGGCCGTTGTGTGTGGGGGGCTCAGGCGACGGGGAACAGAAGGCTCGGGCAGCTGTGGCGGCACACAAGAGGGAGGGGCGACTGGTGCGGCGCACGATCTAGAGTGAAGAGATGCCGACGCAGATGGCGATGCTGGTGACTGAGGGGTTGTCAACCGCAAGGTCGAGCGGCGAAGGGACGGCTGCGCGAGAGAAGGGAACAAGGTAGAGAAGAGGCTTGCGGCGGCTCAGAGGCGAGGAGCTGGCGGCCTGGTCACCGGGAAGGCGGCGGTCAGAGGCGAGGAGGGCGACACCGGCTACTGCGGAGAAATCGACGACCGCAAGGCCCGGGCGCGAGAAAGAGGAAGGCTCGGGAAGAAGGGTCGTGCGGTGAAATGTCGCAGAAGAAAAAGAAAATCGGCGTTGCGTCGCGTGGAAACCGATCGCGAGAGGAAGAGGTGGTCACGAGTGGAAAAATCGACAGTGCGACGCGAATCGGGAAAACTAAACCTAGGTTTAATTATTTGAAAACTTTAGGTTAATATCGCCTATTAATCCCCTTAAATAGACTCCACCTAAAATCTATTTATTTTATCCCCATAATTATCACGTACGAACTCCGTTTAAATCCAAAAAAATTCTGAAAAAATTCCTAAAATTTCCTAAAATTCTCAAAAAATTTCCAGAATTATTTTTCTTAATTCTTTGGCCATTTAATTTAATATTTTAATTTTCAGTATTTAACATTCTCCCCCACTAATAAAAATTTGGTCCCCAAATTTTCCTACTCATGTATGAGTACGAGATGTCACAACTACCATCTCAAGCATCTGGAGACAAGTCACACCTCAAGTGACCAAGTGGGTTACTGATATCCCCCAAAATCTATCACACCTGCTTCCCAGTAGCCCTTCCAAAGTATGAATAGTATCTTCATATCGACCACCTATCAAAAAGTCATAACTGTACCAGAGTGGAGCTCTATATCTGTGACCTGTTAGAGACTATACCATAATCCTAAGGTAAATCCTGAATCACTATCGCATACGATACTCAAAGATACTCCATGAAAAAAAATCTCCACAGTATAACCTATCCAGCGATCCAACAAACTCATCGTATGGATCGTAAGAAAATGAGCGGACTTAGCTAATAATACTAAGTCCTTTCCGAATTCTAAATAATCTCCCAATACTGTCCATCATACTTGGCTATCACGTCCATCTCGGTACAGAACCTTGCTGATTATTAGTATTCCACTTTTACTAGTTGACACACTGAACACCAGACTGCGAAATCAACTATGTCCCGCATGTCGTTCCACCACGAAGAACGTTTCCATACTTACAATTTCCCGGATATAATCCGAATACATCTGCAACATATAGAACCTATTGCAATCTACCAGCAATACTTATCAAAATATCGTGACCAAGCCTCGTGGCTCTCAATGCAAAGGTAATTATCTCGCAGGCAACGACATGCTACCACGATCGACTCTAGCTACCAAGATGTGTAGCTATCTAGTTACAGACGACATACAAATTCCACTATCACTAATTCTAAACAGGTAGAGCAAGAGTATAACTCTATGGTAGATTCTCTCTATCATCACAACAGGGATCTATCTGTTGTCCTGAATCAATGTAACTCCTCCTAAATTCGAATGTAACTATGTAACCCACCATTCTTCTCGGAGACAGAGAAATATTTCCTCACAAGAGCAATCTACTGTCAAAAATCCATTCTATCGCACATAACGGAAGGTGACTGAAAAACTTTACTGACCAATCTCCCCAGTTGCAACTCTCCGTGTTCTAACAACTCTGGAAGCTACCCAGTAGCTAGCCAAAACCCCATGAGCATTCCAGCTCCTCACCTATACAAAACAACATAGTAACTGCTAAGTCCACGTCATATATATGATGGCTTATCTTGCAGTTCTTTAATTGCCGTTAGCTTGGGATGCATCTTATTCAATAGCATCGGAACCGCTCCGATCCCCGAAATGATATATCCATGTACACTACCCTTCCATCCACTCGAGAATGATCAAACAATACTAATGCAAAAGTCAACCATCGTCTGAGCCCTGAAACTAGTTTCACAAGCTTCAGACCAAGTAAATTCCATCACCTTCCTGGTCCAACCAGTCAGTGGTGTAGTACCACTAGAGCATCCTATCCATATCTATGGTAATAATCAAATCAATACCAGAAAACTACCATCTACGGTGGCCGAGTTCTCAACTCCAACTGCCACCATCAACAGTGGCCAAGTTACGCAACTTCAACGACCACACCTGATCCAAAATATACGACTTCTCAAATCCCTGGACGACTAAGTCGTCAATAAGTCTAATAAGATAATCCATAAGCTCATATAATTCATACCAAGTATGAAATTGTCATCGCTTCACACCTGCATCCTCTTTACTCTAGGCTGATGATATATCAATCATCACTACAACTTTGATAATTGTATGACACCCTGTCACTACAATATCAACACACCAATCATAAATCAATCTTAGAGTATACACAGGTGTCCTATAGCTGATCTAAATAGATACTCAATCCACCATGAAGGATATTCATTTCCTTCTACTACTACCGCATTCCATCATCGTTAATCGATGTATAACCTTAAAGGTTCATCTCTCTTTGAACAACAAGTTCCAGAGCTTCTCAAGAAATAAAATACTGGGACAAATAAATATCCCATCCCAACACCTCCTATAATTGGAACTTAGATTCTTCCAATTCCCATAGTGTTAAGCAACACTGAAACCAACTAAATTATCCCCTGGAAAAATCGTCATTCTAACAAATACCTCTCGACATCATCAACCTTGCCAACTTTGAAAGACCGATCGATGACGGTATCTAAGCAACTCGATTTGGCGCTCAACCAATTGAATGACATTGCCTTGAGTATATCACGAGCTTCAACAACCTTGTGCGCTTTACACTAGCCCTCTACCAAAGCTCCATAAGTAAAAACATTTGGCTTGTAAAATATCATTACCTCAGCACCAAATAAATTATCACCCAGTAGGGGATCTTCGATATTGAAACTATTTTCGAAATCATTCCGATCGCCTACTCTACTTGCCTATACAGCGGCAAGCATAGAAGTTCATCCGACACTATATCTGATTACTCTTGAATTATACATGCATCCGAGAGACATTCTTATATCATCATTTCATAATCATAACCTCCAAGTTAATATCCAAATATCCACATCATATCAACCAAGTTAACTATAACTCAACTAAGTCAACTCTCCCACCATAATATAACATCTCCAACAATCAACCTCTAAACATCCAAAATCAATATCATACCCCTCTGATAATCATCACGGTAATCATCTCAACATCTCACCTGTCGGTGAAAACACTATTAATCCACATGATCCAAATATAGAAATCCTTCTAATCCTATCTATACATGTTTTAACCAAAGATATCTATAAACTATCAGTATCTCTCAATATATCATTAAGTAAGGTAAACTATAGTAATACCACAATGATCAATCCTTCAACCATCTACAACTCCTTTCGAGTAAAGATGCAAACTCATCCAACTTCTGCTCTTAATGGATTCCCTATTTCACAGTGACCTAGAATAAGAATTCGGTAACTGTATGCATCTAGGTGTACACCTCTTCCTATCATTTTCTTCAAGAACCACACAACCAACCTCATATCTCCACAAGTGCACAAACCACTTCTGATAGCCACATAAATCTGAGGAGAAATCTTTAATCCATATTCCTGTTTTTCGTTGGGAAATGAAGTGTTTCATCAATCTTTCATTCCCGGGACAGAGCCTTGATCACCAGCAAAATAAACTAAAATTCCAACTAATCCCTCAATCACTCAAGAGGTTGTAAACTTCCATCATCAACATCAAGTTACCATCTCTAACAATAGACATGATCAATATCGAGCATCAACATGGGAACGAAATAATGCCACGTGAATTTAGCTAGAAGAGCACGTTCACAACTTCTACGGTTGCCTTATCAGAAGTGTAGGTTATTATCACTAGATCGACTACACCATTATCTTGAGACACTTGCTGTAGTGTCATTTTCATAAATATAACTCACCCTAATACCTCCCGATAGGAACTAATGGAAGATCCAACTATCCTAATCCAAATGTAAGCCAATAAATCATAGGTGATCGAAAACAACTCAATCACTATCTTGAGCCATTAAGTGGGGTAAACTCTGCAAGTCTAATGAACTCTATAGTGAAATCCATTAACAATTTATCACTCAACTAAAGGATCAAGAATTTCCCAACAATGAGTCATACAAAATAACATGGAGAAATATTGTCTCCCGAAAACATCCTGAACCCGTGATCTCGTAATGAATTATTTCCCTAAAATTTCTTCTACATATTCCACCAAGTAACAACTTGATCATTGCAATAGTAAGAAACTAACTCCACACCCCCTATATAAATACAAGTTAGGTACTTAACAGTACCTTCAACGTTAGCGATCTAAGTTCAAGCCGCTCAAGGATCAAAATCCCTATGGAACTTCGAAACTTAACCTCCATTCTCTGCATCAACAATGGTATACATTCCTTGTCCATTACCCCACAGGGTAATAATCTGACTAGCATAATTAGTGAAAATCCCTAACACTGCAGCCCTTAATTTCCACAACAAATGTGATGACTTGACCCCTGCTTTCTGACTCGGTATCAGTCAGCTCTCAAAGGAAATTCACCTTTTCAACACAGGTTTAAGACTCACAGACTGAATAGGTTGTTCACGTGGTCAACTCCATCTATGATTTACGAATAGTGACCAATACACTAAATGTTATTTCCTGTTATCCACTAAACACATGGCCAATCTAACCTGGAGTATAAACACTAACGACAACTCCGGCTGGTCGCCTTGGTGGGCGACCCCTACTACGAGTCTGCACATGTGTCATAACTCTATAGACCTTTCTGGCAACTCAATCGCCAGAGATCTCAATGTCCTCTTGTGTGGCCGCCCTGCACCACGTCTCGGTGTAGGAGCACGCCCACCCCGTCTCATATCTGCTAAATTATTACCAGATGTTACTACAAATAAAAACACAAGAAAATTTAATCATCATACCTATTTTCACCGTCAGGAGAGGTCCCATCACTGCCAAATCCCCAAATTAACCTCGTCAATAAATACCTCGAATTTCCGAAACATAAAAATCATCGAAAATCTATACCAATACAAAAATTTCCAGATTGCCTTGCAAAATCCTGCCAAACGTGGCGAACTCCGAAAAATCAAAAAACCCCTAGGAACTCGTAAACCTAGGCTCTGATACCAAATAAATTGTCACGCCCCGAGGGAGTCTCCGCCAGAAAAAAATTCGACAGCATCTCCCCTGTACGGGTGACAATACCAATTTTTCATACAAGGCCTACAAAACCACTATACATCGGTCAACACGATTGGAATCCAAACAACCCACGCAGGTAATAAAAGAGGTCTCAGGCCAACAAGCAAAGGATATAGTAAACAATCTACAATAACTAGACTTACCCCTTCTTCCATCTGGGCAGGAATACCCAACCAAAACCAATCAAAATAAAATCCGAATAAAGGTCCATAAGGACACCAAAAATCCACGAGTACATAAATCCAACTCCAGTCCTAAACATATCTTCTAATCAAGATATCCAAAACCATAAAACAAATATCCAAATAAAACTTTCACGACGAGGGGGTTTGGCAGTTGCACTCTCCTGATAGCTTCATCCTGAAATAGATATAAATCAACAGGGTAAGTTCAAAGAACTCAGCGGATATAGTCGATATGCAAAGTAAGATATAGCTAACAATAACTATCATGCCAGTACAGTCTCATATATAGGGTATGCAAGAAAGAAATACAAAAGGACTGTACTTACCTGAATCTCCTATCCTGATATAGGAGTATGTGCCATATTAGATGAAATAAAGTCGCCGAACCATATACAAATATGTATCCTGTATGCATGGCAATCATATGCAACATCCAAGGCAGCAATAAAAATGCAACAAACACAATACAAATACTATCCATGCAAAATGCATGTGATGCAAATGACATGGTCACCCCTGACGCCAGTCAGCCGCCTCACACGCGATGGTGAAGCCGAGTGGGTAGGGCTATGACAACTGTGCACTCTGCCATCACTGCTCCTGAGTGACCGAGTGGACAGGATACTGTCGGAGTACACCTATCCTTCTGCCCCAAACAGAGTAGGGGAGCTAAGCTCTTATCTCCCGGTGTCATAGACCAAAGGAGGGATCCCTGCCGCTACCACGCTGCCTCATCGCTACCCATGAGCGGACCAGCAGACCCTGATAGAGCAACTGCACACACCCTCCTGATGTTCCAATAACCCATGAGTGGTAGCATGTACAGGCCATGTAACTGGCTGCGGGCTCAACTATAAAGGAACCCCGTCCAACCAGCATGCAATCATGCAAGATGGTGCATGATACTAAAGCATGTAAATCCAACTAAAACACATATCCGAATAATATGCACAACCAATAAGTACATATCTATGATCCAAGTAAAACAGGGAAGATATAATCATAACCGATCAAATGCATGTATCAAGTAGGCACAAAAACATACTAGGCATATAAGCATGAAAATTATTGCAAGCTATCCTAACTAGCATATCAACATGACTATATCTAAGTGATAAGTCAAAATACTCGCCTGATAAAAATGTCTGCAAGAATAAAATCGTCACGATCGGGAACCTGTCTTGTGATCGAAACCGAAAGATGTTGTTTCTCCACAACTGCCCTGTTCACCGGCAGATTTCCTTGCTGCCCTAACCCACGCTGCCCTAAATCATTTACTCCAACAGAAACTCACCGCTGCTGATCAATCCACACGGAGGGGAAGGCTACGGCGACGAAGGTGAGTGGAGAAGGCGGCCGCAGGTGGTCCTGTGGAAGAGGAGGTCGGCGAGCACGCAGAGGGCTGTTGGGGCAGCGGCGGAAGGGCACGACGGTGGTGGCTGGCTGCAGCGCGGCCAGTGACCTGGTCATCGTGTGTGGGGGGCTCGGGTGACGGGGAACATAAGGCTCGGGCGGCTGTGGCGGTGCACAAATGGGAGGGGCAGCCGGTGCGATGCACGATCCGAAGTGAAGAGACGCCGACACAGACGGCGATGCTGGTGGCAGAGGGGTAGGTGGCCGCAAGGTCGAGCGGCGAAGGGATGGCTGCGCGAGAGAAGGGAACGAGGAAGAGAAGAGGCTCGCGGCGGCTCATAGGCGAGGAGCCGGCAGCCTGGGCATTGGGAAGGCGACGGTCAGAGGCGAGGAGGGTGGCGTCGGCTGTTGTGGAGAAATCGGCGACCTCAAGGCCCGGGCGTGAGAAAGAGGAAGGCTCAGCAAGAAGGGTCGCACGGTGAAATGTCACAGAAGAAAAAGAAAATCGGCGTCACATCGCGTGGAAACTGATTGCGAGAGGAAGAGGTGGTCACGAGGGGAAAAACCGACAGTGCAGCGCGAATTGGGAAAACTAAACCTAGGTTTAGTTATTTGAAAACTTTAGGTTAATATCGCCTATTAATCCCCTTAAATAGACTCCACCTAAAACCTATTTATTTTATCCCCGTAATTATCACGTACGGACTCCGTTTAAATCCAGAAAAATTTCTAAAATTTCCTAAAAATCTCAAAAAATTTCCAGGATTATTTTTCTTAATTCTTTAGCCATTTAATTTAATATTTTAATTTTTAGTATTTAACACATTGACCTCCTTGGGAGAACCTTTTTGATGTATGTCAAAAAGGGGGAGAATGTTAGAATTACCGATTTGGGAAAATTAGTAAGGGAATTTGAGTTAAGGGCCTAACTCAAAGTTGTTTGGTTTTTGTCAAACATCAATATGGGGGAGATTGTTGGTGCAACTGACCCAGGTCACGATTGACCAGACTCGAGTTTGACTCGAGTAGTGTTTTGATGTTTGACATTGATGTCTGACATGTGTTGGGGAGATTGCTAGTGCAATCGACCCAGGTGATATTTGATGTTTGATGATAGTTTGACCATTGTCATGGGAGAAGTCCAAGTCTTGTGTACTTGGCATAGAAAGTCCAAGCATGAGTCTTGGCAAGGGAAAGTCAAAGCACGAGTCTTAGCATGGAAAGTCCAACATGAGTTGGCAAGGAAAAGTCAAAGCTTGAGTCTTGGCAATTGGGAAGTTCAAGGGGAATATTGGCAGTGTAAAGTCCAAGGGTGAAGTCTTGGTAGCATAAGTCCAATGGTTGGTGGCGTAAAGTCCAAGCGGAGTCTTGACAGCGTAAGCCCAATGTGCCTTGGCGGTGTAGACCACATTAGCATGACAATTGCTGATGGAAGCACTTGAAGGCTAGCGTATGGATGAACAAGTCATGGATGACTTAGAGGGATCTGATAGGTGCGAGGCTGACGGAGGTGGCTAGAAGGCTTAGGTCTAGGCTAAGGGTGGTCTAGTAAGTATGAGGACACCATACTTGGGGTTAAAACCTCATAGATGTGGTTATCAGTCGACTGATATTATGGTCCGTCGACTGATGGGAGTCGACTAGAGTTCGACTGCTAGGCCAATTCGATGATCGGCAAAGATTGGGCGTCAATCGATATTTGATCCCGATCGATCGATTGATCTGGAGATCAGTCGACTGATGGTCGGGCATTCGGAAATAGAAAATTTCTGAGTCGACTGTTAGGGTTTGACAGTCGAGTGATGACTCGATCAGCCGACTAATGGGCATGATCAGTCGACTGATGGTCTGTCCGTTGGAACTTATCCAATGTGGCTTATGTCGTTGTGAGACAACGACTACATGAACAGTCGACTGATGGTCCCGATCAGTCGACTGCTAGGCAAAAATAAGCTCGAATGCAGGTTATAAAAGTAGTTTGTGGGGAGGATTTTTGGCAAGGTTTCTTGAGGAGTTTTGGGGCGATTTGCAACTGCAATTCGGGGCCTCCAAGTGCAACTCAAGCAATCACAAAGCAAGCATCCAAGTTCACAATTGTAAAGTATTTCTTTACTTGTATCTGTGTAGTTTATTTGTATTCACTTGTATTTATCTTTATTACTGTTGTAATTCATTGTACGAGGTTTCTCCACCTCAGACTTATTGTCGAGAAGGAGTTTATTTGATTAGTGGTGTTGTACACATCACTAGAGCTCGTTTGAGTTCAATCCGTAGAGTAGGAACCATTCGGTTCTGAACCACATTATATCGTGTGTCTTGTGTGTTGTTTCTTGTACTTGTGTTGTATTTACTTTTATTATTATATATTCCACTGCATTAACAAGTGTTGTAGAGACGAACGTGATCAAATTCCATCAATGTTGAAGTGCTATTCACCCCCCTCTAGCGGTCACCGAGGTCCTTACATATTTTGTTAATTGTTATTCTATTTTGTACGTAGCATGCAGTGTTTATAGCTTTGGGCCAAAAATAATTAAGTGGGTTATATTCGTTTAAAATTGAGCTAGTGGCTTCTTGTAGAGTTCTATTTTTTTCTTTCTACTATTCCATTTTGTTGAGGGGTTATAGGACATGAATATTCATGATAGTAATCATTTTCTAGACACATTGTGAATTTTTTATTTTTAAATTCACCTCCATTGTCACTTCTTATTCTTTTTATTTTAAGGTCTTTTTTTCTATTTGTTTACTAAAATTATTGATTATTTCAAATGTTTCATTTTTATGTTTTAAGAATTTTACCCATGTGAACCTAAAGTAATCATCTATTATTACTAAACAAAATAAGTTTTCGTTTAATGATTTTACTCCATTTGAATCAAACAAGTCTAAGTGAAGTAGTTCAAGTATTGAGCTTGTTCAAGTTTGATTAGTTAATTTATGTTGGGACTTAGTTTGTTTTCCTTGTTGGCAAACATTACAAATTTTATTTTCTAAAATTTTTAGTTTAAGTAAGCCTCTAACTAGATTTGTTTCACTTAGTTTAGGTATATGCCTAAAGTGGATGTGAGCATGTCTCCTATGTCATAATCAACTTTCCTCTTGCTGTGTCAAGTGACACTTTAGTGAGGATCTTACTCAGTTTATTAAATAAATATTTTTATTCCTAATACCTTTAAGTAATATATTTGAATTTTTAATATTATTAATTAAAAATTCATTTGATAGAAATTTTACTTCATATTCATCATTACATAACTGATTTATGCTAAGTAAATTAAATTTAAAATTTCCTACAAGCAAACTTTCTGTATAATAAAATTGACTTTAATTCAATATTATCTGATCTAATTACCTTAAGTTTGTTGTTGTTTCCAAAGGCGACTGTACCTAGGTTCTTGAATCTAAATTCTGTGAACTTTTGACAATTTCCAGTCATGTGTCTAGAGCAGCCACTATCTAGAATTCATTGGTCTATTCTGGAGTTCTACATGAATTAAACATTGTTAAGGTTGTTTAAATCTTGAATTTATTAAGAATGAATTAGAGTTTGATTTAATTAGGGTTAAATTAGGATTTAATTTATTAGGGTTGAATTAGAGTTAAATTGATTTGAGTTGATTATTTTGATTAAGTTAATCTTATTCTTCTCACCAAATTTAGATTTTTCAATACATGTTATTCCTATAGGTTTTGTGAGATGAGGGTTCATTCTTATCTTGATTAATTTTAATGAAAATTCAAAGTTTTTAAACTTGTGTTAGATTCAAGTTTCGCTTGAGTTAAACAAGTAGGCTTTTCCAAAATTAACTTTCAAGTAGTGGCGAGACATATGACCTTCTTGGATATCAGGTGGACCACTTCCTAAGACAAAGTCAATCAAGAAATCAAATACTAGACTCGCTTTAGACTAAACTTTAGTCTAACTAGTTAAAGACTTAGTGAGTTAGCTTCGGTTAGTTTCACTCAACTTAGTGCAACAGGTCGTGGGGAGGCATATGACCTTCTTGTGTATCAGGTGGACCACTTCCTAGACATGCACTTTGAATAACTTCCCTAACTTACTATTGTTAGTGAAAGCCCTAGAGCCAATCATATGATGATTGTTGTATGGACTTTATTGTATCATATTCCTATTTATAAAGGCATGGTTATTATATTTACTTGTATTGGTGCCAAATAAACTAAGTATAATAACGTCCTTGAGTAGAAGGTTCTTATCTATATCAATCGATTGGTTGAATCGATAATGAGATGATATAGAGAACACTACTCTTAATCATTCCTAGTCAAGTATTAACATTCAGGGACAATGTTAAGGTGTAGAGACTAGCATGTAGGTTAACTCGATGACTTGATCTCACAAGTCATGGATATGAGATATCAAGTTGACACATGGGTATGCATTGGAGAATGTATACTGAATGCCCCTCTATGAGAAAATATCATGGATCATTATAGGAGTTTCATATACTTTCTCATGTGACTATTAGTATGACTATTAGTTCTTGGACCTGAAGTCACCATGGTTCCCTACATAAGGAGTTGCATACTTTGGCTTCGTCAAACGTCACTCGTAAATGGATGGATTATAAAGGCGATTACTGGGTATGTAACAAATTATGCAGAGGGATGTGAGTGATGTAGATGAGATCTATCCCTCCTATATGATGGGAGTGACATCGTTATTCTTGATAGAGTGAGACCACGAAGTGCAAGAGCATGCCAAAATGAGTCAATATGAGATATTGAACTCATTTGATTAGAGTGAGTCTACTTGGAGTTCAAGATATAGATTGTACCGAGGATGACATGGTCTATGCCTCAATTGGTCAATCTAGATGTCAAGGATAGAGAGACATTGTCACATTTTGTGAGAGTCACAATTAGTAGTCACAAAGGTGATGTTGGAGCTCAACATTCTTGTAACTTGGGTAGCAATGATGTGTTGCTAGATACCACTCATTGATTATGTTCCTAAATTGGTTTAGTAGCATTGCCAACATTACAAGAACCTAAAGGATCACACACAAAGGACAATTAGATCGAGATTAGGTTCATATGATGAACCATGAGGATTAGGTTCATGGGATGAACCAAATTGGATTAAGAGTAATCCAAATTAGACTAATTGAGTTAGACTCAATTTGATTCAAGTGTTGAATAAGTCTAATTTAGATTTGATTCATTGAGTCAATTTAAATTAATGAATAGAGATTCATTAAATCAGATTGACTTGAATCAAGTGGTTATATTTGATCAACCATGGGAGATAAGAGGTCAAGTTTGAATTGACTTGAGAGGGAAGATGAATGGTCAATTTTGACTTGACAATTTACCATGTCATGGTGACATGACATGTGGGCTGACCAATGATGGTGTTCCACATCATCATGGACTTATCATGTGGTGCCACCTCATGAGGGAGACCAAGAGCCATTGGCTCTTGGAGTTACATGCATGCATTTAACCCCCACCCATTAAAGTGGCCGGCCACTTTTTCCATTTGATTGGAATTCATTTGGTGAGTAACTCCATCTTCTTCTTCCTTGGATGATGTTCCTCTCAAGCTCTCTCCCAATCCTCTACTTTGGTCGAAACTTCCAAGGGGTGCTAGCACACTCTAGTTTGTTTTTCTCCACCATTTGTCCGTGTGGATACCAATAGAGGAGTGTACACTTGACACTCTTGAGTTCCGACAAAGCATTTGGACGAGCGGGATAAGCGAAGGGTGTCACTACGAGGGTAATGCTCTCATCTTGTAGATCTAAGGTAGATCTAGGGTATTTAAACACATACATGTTTTATTTTTTTTATATTTTCGCACGGATCCGTTGCCGGGCTTCCGAGGATTCCGCAACGCAAAAAGCGGTTTTTGTAGCTCGAAAAGTCCAACAGTGGTATCAGAGCCACGTGCGAAGTATGTATGTGTTTCATATTTGTAGTTTTTGTATTAGATATAAAAATTACAGATTTTTAAGTTTATGTAAATTTCCTATTTTTATAGAATTTTTGGGTATTTTTCTCGAAGATTCTAAGCAACAAGTGTTGGGACACTTGTAGGCTTCAACCGCCGAGAAAAACTCTCCGAAACGGCGAGTTCTCGCTTTAGGTTTTTGGGACAATGATAAGTTGTTGTAAGATCTAGTAGGGACACTCGCAAAATTTATTTTTACGAGTAGGGGCGCTGCCCCTATCCCCGAAAGGGGCCTTGTCCCGCGATCGCGCCCGGAAACCGCTTAGCGGGACTGTTACGGAGAGGTGACTCATAAAATTGAAAAAAATAGGAAAAATTATAGAAATTTTCTGTAAAATACATAATTTAGTATTATGTATAATTCTGTGATGGTCATGGCCCAAGAACCCCAATATGATTGGATGATAATGTGTTGTAATTCATAATACGGCCTGTGTGCTGTTTTTGTGGTTGTGCATGTTGTATAGGGTATGCGACATGCGCGTCGTGCTTCTTCTTTTAAAATTCTAGTTGTAAATAGTTTTAGACTCGAATGTAACTCGAGTTTCATATTTGTAATGTACAAAATGGAGCGGTGGAAAGTCCACTTGTAGACGAAGTTAGGAGAAGGGTGCCGACGACACATGATGGTTAAAGGAGGCGCTTGGAGAAGCCGCTAACCCTAGGTTGACTGTCCGATCTTCTCATTGGCTTGAGAAGATCGTAGTAGGGCCATGACCACATCACAATTAATTATATATATATATGTTGATATATATATATATATATATATATATATATATATATATCAACATATATATATATTTGTTTTTGTTTGTATGTATATGATGCATGCTAGTAGAATAATGCTTGTATGTATATGATGCATGCTAGGATATTTTTTTTGTATGTATATGATGCATGCTAGAATAATGCTTGTATGTATGTGATACATGCTAGTATAGGATAATAAAGGCCTTGATGCGTATATGATACACATTTACGATTAGATTAGATCTTAATCGAATCAACTCGAAAATGCCTACCAAGTCCTTTGTTGGTGCAATCGGCCCAAGTCACGATTGACCAGGACTCGAGTTTAACTCGAGTGATGTTTTGATGTTTCGATAAAAATATATGACAATGTGATTGTCATGGGAAAGTCCAAGTGGGACACTTGGCATTTGGAAAAAGTCCAAGTATGGGTCTTGGCACGGAAAGTTCAAGTCATGGGTACTTGGCATGGAAAGTCCAACATGGGTTGGCAAGGGAAAGTCCAAGCTTGAGTCTTGACACTTGAGAAGTCAAGGGGTTTGGTATTGGCGGCGTAAAGTCTAAGCGGGAGTCTTGGCGGTGTAAGTCCAATGTACCTTGGCGGTGTATACACCGTTAGCATGACATAGCCGATGGAAGCACCTAAAGGCTAGCGCGATGGATGAACAAGTCATGGATGACTTGGAGGGATCCGAGAGGCGTGAGGCTAATGGAGATGGCTAGAAGGCTTAGGTCTAGGCTAAGGGTGATCTAGCAAGTATGGGGACACTATACTTGGGTTAAAACCTTATGTTTGAGGTGTACCAACTAGGTTGCGAATTGCCCTAGCGATCGACTACTATAGGTGGGTCGGTGATTGGATGGCGATCATGATCGTGTGATCGGTCGTGATCGATCGATGCTCGGATTTTAGGGCACGAATGGAGTCTCACTGACCGGGACAAGCAATGAGTGATGCTTCATCGATCGGCCGATGTGTATGATCGATCGTGATGTCCTAGCCGTTGGATTTTTCTAGCGTGGATTACACCGTTGTCTCACAGCAATAGTGTGATCAGTCGACTGATGGTCCCGAGCAGTCGACTGATCGACCTTTTCCAGCACAGGTTGAAACCATAAAAGGAGCTCATG
The DNA here is from genome assembly GCA_025175895.1 of Wurfbainia villosa. Lineage (NCBI taxonomy): Eukaryota > Viridiplantae > Streptophyta > Magnoliopsida > Zingiberales > Zingiberaceae > Wurfbainia > Wurfbainia villosa. The sequence continues at coordinate 24,848,806 of CM045992.1, read as the reverse complement.
ATGGAGGAAAAGGCAGCGATTTTCTTGGGCGAAATTGAAGGGGAAAGTTGGTGCTTTCCAGTCCTTCAAAGCTAGTTCAAGGCAATCAAAGATCAAGCAATCAAAAGCTCTTGTAAAGTATTTTTCTTTACTTGCATTTGTATTTCATTATCGTATTTGCTTGTATCTATTTGATTATTGTTGTAATCATCTTGTACGAGGTTTCTCTACCTCCGGATTGTTCCGAGAAGGAGTGTTTTATTAGTTGTTGCGTGTGCATCACTAGAGCTCGTAGAGCTCGATCCGTAGAGTAGGAACCGTGCGGTTCTGAACCACGTTACATACTCGTGTTCTTGTTGTGTTTGTCGTATTTCGTTATTGTATTATTTCTATTTCCGCTGCGTACTAACGAAATTGTAGAGACGACAACGATCGAATTCCAACTACGAACTAACACTACGCTATTCACCCCCTCTAGCGGCCTCAAATATCCTACATTTGGTATCAGAGCCCGGGGTGTTAGTTATAGCCCTAGAACCAATCATGTGATGGTTGAATAGGGAATATTTTGTATCATATTCTATAAAGGCAAAGGATTGATTATTATATTTACGTCTTGCTTGTGCCAGCTAAATTAAATATAATAATGCCCTAGAAAAGTAGGTTCTTATCTACAGCACATCAATTGGCAGAATTGATTATGAGAGGCTGTAGAGAACACTTTCCTAAATGTTCCTAGTCAAGTATTAATATGCAAGGGCAATAATAATACATAAAGACTAGCATGTAGGTCAATTGATGACTTGATCTCACAAGTCATGGATATATGATATCAAGTTGACACATGGGTATATATTAGAGAATATATACTGAACTGACCCACCATGAGAAAGTTTCATGGATCGTCATATGAGTGTCATAAACTTTCTCATGTGACTATTGGTATGAATAGTCCTCAAACCTGAAGTCACTACGGTTCCCTACATAAGGAGTTATGTACTTTGGTATCGTCAAACGTCACTCGTAACAGGGTGGACCATAAAGGCGATTACTGGGTATATAACAAATTATGCGGAGGGATGTGAGTGATGTAGATGGGATCTATCCCTCCCATATGACGGGAGTGATATCTGTGGGTCCCTTGATTGAGTAGAACTACTAAAATGCATGGCCATGCTCGAATGAGTCAATATGAGATATTGAGCTCATTTGTTTGAGTTAGTTTACTCAGGGATCAAGAAACACATAGATTGATCGAGGATGACACGGTCTATGCCTCATTGGTCAATCTGATATCAAGGATAGAAGGACACGGTCATACATTATAGTAGTCATGGAAAGGTTAGTCGGATCTTGACTTATTTCGTAACTTGGGTAGCAATGATGTATTGCTAGATGCCGCTCATTGCTTATGTATCTAAAAGAGTTTAGATCCACTGCCAACGTTATGAGAGCCTATAGGGTAACACACAAATAGCATGATGATTAGAAGAATTAGTGCATTCTAGTTTGACTAGAATAATTTGGGAATAAGCTTAAGTACAAAATGGTTTTTGGACTTTAAGCTTAATAAGAATTTTAGCTTATTGATTTAATGAGATTAATTCAATATGCTAAGCTTATTAATTTAATAAGATTAAATAAATATGATATCATGATAGCCTAAGTTTAATTGATTTAATAAGATTAATTCAATATGTTACCTTATTGATCTAATGAGATTAATTCAATATGATAACATAAGCTTATTGAATTAATAAGATTAATTCAACATGCATGAATGCAACATAAGCATGCCACCAAGCATGCCGCATAAGCATGCCACATAAGCATGCCACCTAAGCTTGATGAGGTGGAAGGAGACAAAGGATTTTGACCTTTGGAATTTCTCCACATGTGGCCGGCCAAACAAGGAGTGATTATTTTTCAATGCAATTGATTGCATTGAATGTGATAGGAGGTGAAAGGTTTTTTCAATCCTATAAAACACTCCATGGGGTGGCCGGCCAAACTTGGTGGAAGCTTGAGGCTTGGAGAGAGCTTGGTGGTGAGAGGCTTTGGTTGTGTGGCTTTTGTGAGTGTAGGCTAGCAAGAAGAGTGGTCTTCTTCTTCCTTTCTCTTTTTCCCTACTTTCCTCTCCTTTAGGGACTTCTCTAGCAAGAAGTAAAGGAGAGCTCTTCTAGTTTCTTTTGTGAGACAAGAGCTTGCTCGTGTTGATACATATAGAGGCACGGACATTTGAACATGCTAAAAGATCCAACAAACCCAAGGAGAAGCGGGATTAAAAAGGGCATGCAACAAAGGTAATATTCTCCTATAAGATAGGTTTTTCTTTTAGAGAAATTTATTTTTTTGTACGAGGTTTTCTTTCGCAAGGATCACTTGGAAGGGATCCTATTTTTCCATTGCGCATATGCTATTTTGCATAAAAATCCCTACAGTGGTATCAGAGCCACTTGCAAAAGATCGTATAAAAAAAATAGGTTTTCTCTATTTTATATATGATATAGAAGTAGGATAAATTTTATTATAAGTTGATAATTGCATTAGCAATTTTTCAAACATAATAAAATATCCGATGTTTTTTAAAAGTTAAAATTGACATGGTGCATGGTTATGGCCTAGTCCCAAAAAGTTTGTGAATGTGTGTGTTGTAATTCTTAATATGGCCTGCGTGTCGTGCCTTTCTCCTAAAATTCTTATTGTAAAATTAGCTTTAGACTCGAATATAACTCGAGTATTTCTTCTTTTGTAATATACAAAATAAAGATGGAGGGTCCATTGGAAGATGACGTTACAAGGAGGAAGTCAACAACACAAGACAACCAAAAGGAAGCACTTGGGAGAAGATGCTATCCCTAGGTTGACCAATCAATCTTTTCATTGGCTTGAGAAGATTGTAGAATAAGGGCCATAACCATGACACACTTAGTTTAATATGTATGTGATGCATGTTAATTTAGCTTATATGTGATGTATGCTAATATGTATGTGATGCATGTTTAAGTTTATTTCTTAATAAGTTAAAAACGATATGCCTACCAAAGTTTGGTACTCACTACTTCCTCGATCATTTGTTGTTGGGTTTGCCAAAGCAAAGCAATGCATTTTATCTTGGAAGAGTCCGAGTGGACAATCGTGATGTCCCGCTATCAAACTTGGTTAAGACTTAATTAAGTTTTTCTTAATTAATTAAGAAAGTAGAGGCATATATTAGCTTTGAACATAAGTTTTAAAAATTAGTTTTGTGTGATTTTCGAACATCAACTTTGTCTTAGAAAGTGGTCGTTGCTCCGATATCAAAGAAGGCCTCTGTGCCTCACCACGGCGTGGAAGCTTGTTTAGGAATAAGCACTAAACTAATCTAAACTTAACCAAAGCTATTAAAGAGTTACATCAAATGTAATTGGCAAAAGATTGCCTACCTAATCATACTACGTCTTGGGCGATTAGCCAAAGCTAACTCAAGACGAAGTATGATGTGGATCTTTATCCCATATAATTTATAGCTAAATAGAAGCTAATGATGTAAGCAAAATGTGTTTGCCTACATCAATGATTAGCTCATATCAAAGCTATGAGAATTTAGTGGGAGCCTCATTTAATTAAAGGCCTAATTAAATGACTTAGGTATGATACTTAATTTTGCATTTTAATGTTGTAGATCACCATGTCATCTAACACGACACACCCCCTCAACTTGCGATCTGTCCTTGAGAAAGACAAGCTCAATGGAGCTAACTTTCTAGATTGGTATAGGAACTTGAGGATTATCCTCAAGCAAGAACGTAAACTGTATGTCCTAGAGCAGTCTATCCCTGAAACACCCGCCCTTGCGGCCACTCGTGCTGAAAAGGATGCTTATAAGAAGCATCAAGATGACGCATTAGATGTGTCATGTCTTATGCTTGCCACCATGAACTCTGAGCTTCAGAAGCAACATGAGAACATGGATGCCTATGGTATGGTTGAGCATTTGAAACAACTATATCAAGGACAAGCTAGGCACGAGCGTTTTGAAGTGTCTAAGGCTCTTTTTGCATGCAAGATGCAAGAAGGAACACCTGTAGGAACTCACGTACTTAAAATGATAGGGTACGTTGAGAACCTTGAAAGACTAGGTTTTCCACTTAGCCAAGAATTGGCAACCAATGTTATCCTGCAATCGTTGCCGGAAGTATATAATCAATTCATCATAAATTATAACATGAATGAAATTGATAAGCCTTTGCCTGAGATTCTCAAAGATGTTAAGAATCACAACAATCTCAAGAAGAAAGTTAGTAACGTACTAATGGTCAAGAAGGGCAAAGGTAAGCGCAAAGGCAAAGGTAAGATCCAAGCCAAAGGCAAGGCCAATTCATCCACTTCAAAGGGTAAAGGTAAAGTACCTAAGGAAGATGACTGTTTCCATTGCGGTGAGACTGGACACTGGAAGCGGAACTGTAAAGTCTACCTTGAGGAAGTAAAGAAGAAAAGAAGTGGGACTTCTGCCTCAGGTATACACGTTATAGAAGTTAATCTATCTATTTCTTCTACATGGGTATTAGATACCGGATGTGCATCTCACATTTGTACTAATGTGCAGGGATTGAGAAATAGTAGACTAATGGCAAAGGGCGAAGTGGACCTACGAGTAGGCAATGGCGCAAAAGTTGCTGCTGTAGCTGTAGGAACATATTCTTTGTCTTTGCCCACTGGGCTTATCTTAGAACTAGAGGAGTGCTTTTATGTACCTGCATTAACGAAGAATATAATTTCTATATCTTGTTTAGACAAGAAAAACTTTTCTTTTATAATAAAGGACAAATGTTATTCCATTTATTTGAATGCAATGTTCTATTGTAATGCACCACTTATGAATGGTCTCTATGTTCTAGATTTAGAAAACCCAATTTATAACGTAAATACCAAATGGTTCAAATCGAATAATTTGAACCAAACATATCTCTGGCACTGTCGCCTAGTTCACATAAATGAAAAACGCATATCCCAACTCCATAAAGATGGATTATTGGACTCATTTGATTTTGAATCATATGAGGTATGCGAATCTTGTCTTTTAGGAAAGATGACTAAAACTCCATTTAGTGGACATGGCGAGAGAGTGACGGACTTGTTAGGACTCATACATACTGATGTATGTAACCCTTTCAATGTCGAAGCCAGAGGAGGCTATAAGTACTTTATTACTTTCACTGATGATATGAGTAGATTTGACTACTTATATTTAATGAGACATAAGTCAGAATTCTTTGAAAAATTCAAAGAATTCAAGAATGAAGTACAAAACCAACTTGGTAAGCGTATTAAGCTACTTCGATCAGATCGAGGTGGTGAATACCTTAGTCAAGAGTTTCGTGATCACCTGGCTGAGTGTGGGATAATATCCCAAATCACTCCACCTGGAACACCACAATGGAATGGTGTATCTGAGAGGAGAAATCGTACTCTATTAGATATGGTACGATCAATGATGAGCCAGACTGATCTACCTACTTCCTTTTGGGGTTTAGCTCTAGAGACAGCCGCTTTCACACTTAATCGCGTCCCATCAAAAGCCGTAGAAAAGACACCATATACGTTATGGACTGGGAAGAGTCCCAAAATGTCTTTTATAAAGATTTGGGGTTGTGAAGCTTATGTTAGACGTCAAGTCTCAGATAAACTAGGACCCAAATCAGATAAGTGTTATTTTGTAGGATATCCCAAGGAAACTAAGGGATATTACTTTTACAATCCCACACTTGGCAAGGTGTTTGTTGTCAGAAATGCTGTCTTTCTAGAAAGAGAATTTATTTCTAGAAAAACTAGTGGGAGTAAAATTCATCTTGAAGAAATTCAAGATGAAGATAACACTAAGGCTTCGATGGAAAATGAACAGGCACCACAAAGTGTTGTGGATGAGGAAATTGTTGCCCAAAGAGTTGTGGAGCAAACACCTGTTCAAGTAGACCAACCTCTTCGTAGATCTGATAGGATCCGTCGTCAACTCGAGAGATATTTTTTTCTCTTGACTGACAACGGTGAGGTATTGCTTGTCGATCTTGACGGGCCTACATCCTATCAAGAAGCTATGATGAGCCCAGATTCCGAGAAATGGCTAGAGGCCATGATATCCGAAATGGAATCCATATACACTAACCAAGTATGGACTTTGGTTGATCCACCTGTAGGGGTAAAACCCATTGGGTGTAAGTGGGTCTTTAAAGTAAAGACTGACATGGATGGTAATAAGCACACCTATAAAGGTAGATTGGTGGCTAAAGGATTCAAACAAATTCATGGTATTGACTATGATGAAACTTTTTCACCAGTTGCGATGCTTAAATCCATTCGGATCATACTTGCTATTGCATCCTACCACGATTATGAGATCTGGCAGATGGAAGTCAAAACCTCTTTTCTGAATGGAAAGCTACTCGAGGATGTGTACATGACACAGCCTGAGGGTTTTGAAGATCCAAAGCATCCTGGAAAGATATGCAAACTACAAAGGTCCATTTATGGACTAAAGCAAGCCTCTCGAAGTTGGAATCTTCGATTCGATGATGCAATCAAGGTGTTTGGTTTCATCAAGAATGAAGATGAACCTTATGTCTACAAGAGAAATAGTGGGAGCACAGTTGTATTTTTTATCTTGTATGTAGATGACATACTTCTCATTGGAAATGATATTCCCTCACTCCAGTATGTGAAGATGTGGTTAGGGAATTGTTTCTCAATGAAAGACTTAGGTGAAGCTGCCTATATACTAGGCATCAAGATCTATAGAGATAGATCTAAAAGATTACTTGGCCGAAGTCAGAGTACATACATTGATAAAGTGCTAGATCGTTTTGCTATGCAAAATTCCAAGAAAAGATTTCTGCCTTTATCACATGGTGTGAGTCTTTCGAAGACTCAATGTCCCTCTTCTAAGGAGGAGAGAGATCGCATAGATAAGATCCCTTATGCATATGCTATAGGGTCTATCATGTACGCCATACTTTGTACTCATCCTGACGTCTCGTATGCTTTGAGCATGATGAGTAGATACCAGTCGGATCCAGGTGAAAGTCACTGGATAGCAGTCAAAAATATTCTTAAATACTTACGAAGAACGAAAGAATATTTCCTGATATTTGGAGGCAATGAGGAGCTAACAGTAAAGGGTTACAGTGATGCAAGCTTCCAAACAGACAAGGATGACTATAGATCGCAATCGGGGTACGTGTTTTGCCTGAATGGTGGAGCTGTAAGCTGGAAGAGTTCGAAGCAGGACACGCTTTCGATTATACAACGTGGTCGAGTATATTGTCGCTCGATGCAAAGAAAGGAGGTTGTTTGGCTCCGCAAGTTCATCAGTGAACTTGGGGTAGTTCCTAGCATTGCAGATCCAATAGACCTCTATTGTGACAACAATGGGGCTATTGCACAGGCTAAGGAACCTTGATCACATCAACGGACCAAACAAATACTGCGACGCTTCCATCTCATTCGAGAGATCATCGATAGAGGAGATGTGAGGATATGCAGAGTACCGACAGAAGCTAACATCGCAGATCCATTGACCAAGGCTTTGGCACAGAGGAAGCATGATGGTCACACTAGGTCACTAGGTATTAGATATTATAGTGATTGGTACTAGTGCTAGTGGGAGATTGTTAGTTATAGCCCTAGAACCAATCATGTGTGTTGGGGATCGATTGGCCGGCTAGAGGGGGGGGGGTGAATAGCCCTCGTTCGTTGGATGTCGTAATTCGTTCGTTATCTTTGCGTGCTTTTCTACAATTCTTGTTAGCGCAGCGGAATAACAATAATAATACTAACAAGATACACAAATACACACAAGCACATGCAATACACAAAGATATACGTGGTGCGGAATCAAATGGTTCCTACTCCACGGGCGAGCTCCTCGAGCTCTAGTTATGTGCACGACACTAACTATAACACTCCTTTTCGACTACACGTCGGAGGTGGAGAAACCTCTCACAAGCAATTACACTAAGTAATGAAATACAAGCAATACAAAGACAAATACGAAATACACGTAAAGAACACTTTACAACGCTTGCTTTGAACCCTTTGCTTGTTGCTTGCTTTAGATGGCTCTTGAAGGTCTGGAATGCAGCAGCAATTCCCCTCCAATAGCTTCACAAAAGTCTTAGCAAAATCCTCCAACTCGAGCTCCATTTATAACCTGCATCAAGTTGTTTTCGCGCCCATCAGTCGACTAATCGTGACCATCAGTCGACTGGTCCCGTAGCCGTTGTCTCACAATGGCCAGATCCACGTTGGTTAAGTTCCAACGGATCACACATCAGTCGACTGATGGCAACCATCAATTGGCATGATCATTCATCACCGAGTGCCGGGCGAAGCTCGACTCCATTCGCGTGCTGCAGATGCGGTCATCACGATCGCATCCCCAAATGATCGATCCTCCCAACAATGATCGCTTCCCTCGCGGCGATCGACACGACTTGGTTCAGTTGAACACTGGTCGAACCCATACGACCTAGAGCAGTCGACTGGAACCTATGCCAGTCGACTGATGTTGGCTAAAACTTCAAACATAACGATGTTTGAGCCTCCGACACTCAGTCTTAGCCACTTGGCCAAGTCCACCTTATCCCTCATGGAGTTCCCCACCGAAGCTCTCTTCTCTCGGCCTACGTCCCTCGGATGCGCCAAGCGCACGGCTTCGCAACGCCATCCTTCGCGTCTCATACCCTAGAAGTATGCTTCCCTTTGGGTTCACTCCATTCGCTCCCTGTCCGGCGGTCCCTCGGATGCACCAAGCGCACGGCTTCGCAATGCCATCCTTCACCGACTCAAGGACCCGAGCCTAGTGAACTTGCCAAGTTCTCAAGACTTCCCAAATGCACCAAGCGCACGGCTTCGCAATGCATTTCTCACCAAGCACCAAGCGTATGACTTCGCAATGATTTGGATTTCCCATGCCAAGCACCAAGCGCACGGCTTCGCAATGCTTTGGAATTTACCATGCCAAGGCTTCCCCCTTGGACTTCCACACCAAGCTCCATGCTTGGATTTTCCATGCCAACCCCATGTTGGACTTACCCATGACAATCCCATGTCATGAGTTTTGTCTATCATCAAAATACTATCAAGGTACTGCTCGAGTCAAACTCGAGTCAACCTGGGCCGATTGCACCAACAATCTCCCCCTTTTTGATGATTGACAAAACTACCATCTCAAGTCTACCAATTCTCCCATATTGGCAATTCTCATATCCCAATGAGAATTCCAACGAACCCTAATTGGTAACTTGATAACTTCTCCCCCTTTTTGACATTACATCAAAAAGGCCCTCCCCAAGGGTATGAATGTCTCATATCCCAATGAGATCTTATATCTCTCCCTTGGAGGAACACATGCCTACAATCTTTCTAGTGATCCCATATCACTTAAAGGGAGGCAACCCAATTTTTCTCCCATACACATCCATCTTCCAAGATGGATACCTCCCCCTAGAGGCTTGCTCCTCCTTGACCATTGCACCAACAATGTCCTTGGAGAGTCCCTAAGCCAATAGGAACATTAACCAAATCAAAATTAAGGCAAAGTTCAACAATGAACTCTCTTCCACCTTGAAATTGATACTCACCCTCAACCCAACTCCTAATCCATATCCAATGGATTTCCACCCTCTCTAATGCTCTCCCAAGCATATCCTAGGGTTAGGAGTGATTAGGGGACCAAAACATGGCTAAACATGGGCCTAACTATCAAGTTTACCCGAAATCAGCCTGTGCCAGTCGACTCCGTCAGATACCAGTCGACTGGACTTACCATCGATCATTGCCATCCCGAGCCGATAATCGATCGATCGATTTGATTTAAATTGGATTTTCGAAATCCATAAGTAAATATACGTAATTTTAAAAATCTTGAAAATGCATACGTATAATACTTATCCTAATCACTATGGGTGAAAAATATTAGAAAATTATTTTACCCATTAAACTAGGAGATTGATACAAAGTTCAAAATTTAAGAAAAGCTTCAATAAAGAGCCTTCTTTGTATCATCTCATTCAATGGTGATAGCTATCAAAAGATAGGCTTCACCAAGGTTTTTCAAAATGTTTTCAAAATGTTTTTCAAACCTTTATTTTCTTTTTCCTAAACATCTCACCAATATCTAGTTGTGTAAAACACATACAAGTCAAATTTTTGTGAGATGTGGGTTTTGTTTTGTTTATGTTCTCATGCATATTTCTAGGCAACATTAATTTGATTCCCTTCAAATTGTGCCATAGTCCTTAACTTCATTTTAAACTTTGCATGATATGATTATGGCATAAATATGATTTAGATAAAAACATATGCCAATATCATGATGTCATGGCATGTGAATGAAAACTAAACATTCATGACACCTAAACATAACTTTAAACATGATCATGACATTTTTATAGATAAAAATGAAAATGATGTCATGACATGGCAAGACAAATAAAGCATGGCAAGAAAAATATACTAAGGTATAAAATACCTAAGTGTTAAAATCAATTTGCCATTTCTAGGAATTAAATTCACTTTGCCTTAATCCCATTAATTTCCCTAGTGTGCCAAAAACCCAAAATGACACACCAATACCTCTAAGACCTAATTGTGCCAATTTAAATCAATTTTAACTTCTCAACCCATATTGGCACACCCTAATGTGTCAACTCACAATGGCTAGGTTAACCACCCATCCACTTAGGGTTGACACACCCTAACCCATTTAGCGTGAATCAATCACGCTCTTAGGAACCCAATATCTATTGGAGCTCCTTGGGTTAACAAGGTATTCCCTAGGGATAACTTCCCTAGATACCTTCCTAATGACCCTTTTAGGCTTTGAAGCCATAGTCTTTTGGGTCTTTCCTAGGTCAACTCTAGAGGTGACTCCTCCATTGACCTTCTTAGTGGCTTTCTTGATTTTCCTTAAGTCCTTAGCCACTAAACACATACCATGGCTAGACTTAGGGATAACTTCCCTATTAGCCTTGGTTTGTCTAGACCTAGATGATGTTCCATAATTAAATGGAACATTATGAAAAGTCTTCTTGGGCTTAGGTTTGTGACCCAAACCTTCCTTGCCCTTAGACCGTTTTTTAACCTTAGGTCTTGACTTTTGGGCATTTGACCCTAGAATTGAATTTGATATTATTGCTAGGGTCTTTTCCAATTTTTTTAGCCTTGACCTCAAGGCTTGGTTCTCCACCTCTAATCTTCCCAATTTTGAATTTTCATTCTTTCTTTGGGAAGGACTCTTCTTCTTAGGCATGTGTCTACTCTTTTTAGGGTTAATGCCTAGATGGTTTTCAACTATTCTAATGGACTCTTTAGGTAAAATAGGTCTAGAATTATGAGTCCTAGGGTTGTCCTTAGAGAAACTAACATGCTTAGCACCTAAGCAATGAACCTTATTGTTTCTCTTAGCATGCTTTTCATTTATAATTGCAAGAGAACTAAAATAATTTTTGGCATGCTTTTTGACTTTAGGAATTGAAGGTGCATTAACTAAATTTACCTTAGGGTTAGCTTTAGGAGCTCCCCCTACATGAGTTGCACCTTCTTTCCCTTTCTTTCTCCCCCTAGGGCATTGACTTCGGTAGTGTCCCTTTTGATTGCATTTGAAGCACACAATGTGCTCTTTGCTCTTGATTTTGGGAACACCGACATCCTTTGACTTTGGGTTGACTTTTGGTGTCGATGCCTTCTTCTTAGCCAATTTAGGGCATTTGCTCTTGTAATGCCCTTTCTCCCTACACTCAGCATATTATGTGATTTTTATTCAAAATGATAACACTTGAGTTACCTAGGGAGGTGGTGGAGGCCTCTTCACTTCTTCCGGAGGTAGAAGCTTCATCTTGACCTTTCTCCGGAGTAGAAACCCTTTCCTCCCCCTCAATGCTAGAGGTGGAGGTCTCCACCAAATCATCCACATCTTCAAAGGTGGATGATGATTCTTCTTCGGCATTCTCCTCTACTTGTGCCGATTGGGAATTTTCTTGGAATTTCATTACCTTATTCCATAATTCCCTTGCATCCCTATAATCACCCAATCTAGACCAAATAGTGTTAGGTAACAAATCACTAATCAATTTAATTACCTAGAGATTTGTCTTGAAGTTCTTGATTTGGTCTTGGGTCCACTTTGATTTTTCCATGGGCTTGTTTTCTTTGTCCCTAGGCATCTTAAAACCATTTTCTACAATTAACATAGAATCAAAATCGGTTTCAAGATATACCTCCATCCGTTTCCTCCACCAAGAAAAATCTCCATCGAATTTCGGTGGATGGATGAAGCCGGCCATTTGTAGTGCTCTCGCGGCAGTTAGTCCTTGAAGAGCGACCTCGGCTTTGATACCACTTGTTGGGGATCGATTGGCCGGCTAGAGGGGGGGGGTGAATAGCCCTCATTCGTTGGATGTCGTAATTCGTTCGTTCTCTTTGCGTGCTTGTCTACAATTCTTGTTAGCGCAGCAGAATAACAATAATAATACTAACAAGATACACAAATACACACAAGCACATGCAATACACAAAGATATACGTGGTTCGGAACCGAATGGTTCCTACTCCATGGGCGAGCTCCTCGAGCTCTAGTTATGCGCACGACACTAACTATAACACTCCTTTTCGACTATACGTCAGAGGTGGAGAAACCTCTCACAAGCAATTACACTAAGTAATGAAATACAAGCAATACAAAGACAAATACGAAATACACGTAAAGAACACTTTACAACGCTTGCTTTGAACCCTTTGCTTGTTGCTTGCTTTAGATGGCTCTTGAAGGTCTGGAATGTAGCAGCAATTCCCCTCCAATAGTTTCACAAAAGTCTTAGCGAAATCCTCCAACTCGAGCTCCATTTATAACCTGCATCAAGCTATTTTTGCGCCCATCAGTCGACTGATCGTGACCATCAGTCGACTGGTCCCGTAGCCGTTGTCTCACAACGGCCAGATCCACGTTGGTTAAGTTCCAACGGATCACACATCAGTCGAGTACTGGCGAGCTCTGTAGGGGATCGAATGATCGGCTAGAGGGGGGTGAATAGCCCTCGTTCGTTGGACGTCGTAAATTGCTCGTCTACACAAGATTAGCGCAAGCGGAATATACAAATACAAATAGACAAAACAAAAGATAAACAATAAAACAAACGCTAACACGATGGTATAACGTGGTTCACGGCTACGCCGCTAATCCACGGTCCCCGATTCGTCCTCGGTGAATCACTCCGTCAAAACCAATCCACTAATGGTCTCTCCTTTGCACTAAGCTAGGTGGAGGTAACCTTTACAACCAAGATCACTCTTCTTACAATAGGATTGAAGTAAAGACAAGTAAGAAGAGTTTAAAGCTTGTGGGGCACTAGGAAGATCATTTGGAGCATATGCATTAGCCTCTCAAAGGCTCACACCCTCTCTTTTTATAGAGAGGGCTGGTTTCTTCCCATTGGCCGCCACATCACGCCCTTGGCGCGACCGCCATCACTACAACGACCTAACACGCCGGATCCCGACTGCGATCCAGAACTCTTGGCGCCGATCGATGGACCTCACCCGATCGCCGACGTAGTCGACCGCCTGCTTGGCTACGAGCGGTTCTGCGTTCGCGACATCCTCTGGCGGCAATGATCGCTATTCCATAGCGATCAAATGATCACGGGCATAAACCCATCAGTCGGATACCATTCGAACCCACTCGACTCAGAGCAGTCGACTGCCATTCCATGGCATTCGACTGGTGCCGTGTGAAACTCAAACTTAACATAAGTTTGAACTTCCGGCGGTCGGGTAAACCTTGACCCTTGCGGTCAAGTCTCTGACACTCAGCCATTCGGCCAAGTTCACCTAATGAGCTACTTACATTTCACTCATTCTCTCATCTCACTCGAAGTCCCTCGCCGAAGCTCTCTTCGTTCGCGGCCACGTCCCTCGGCAGCATCAGGCGCACGACTCTGTAATGCTCCTTCGCGTCTCTTGCCTCCGAAGTCTGCTTCCTTGGCTTCACTCCAAGTCATCTCGTCCGGCGGTCCCTCGGATGCTCCAAGCGCACGGCTTCCGCAAAGTCATCCTTCTCCGACTCAAGGACCGAGGTTGTGAGGGTGAACCTGCCAAGGCTCCATGTGCGAATTACTAAGTCCTGCAAGACTCCAACGCACATATCAAATAAACATACCAACCTAACTTAAACCCTTTGCCATACCATCAAAACTATATTACGGCAAGAGATTGCCCTAACAATCTTCCCCTTTTTGATGTGTGACAATCCGTTTAAGTTAGGTAAAAACATTTGATATAAATTTCTAAGGTAAGAAAGCATGTAAACATAAACATGATATAGCAACATGCAACTCCCTCTTAATCCATGAAACTTCACATAAAAATTTTCTCCCTTATCATATATTTCTCCCCCTAAAGCAATTAACTTAAACATAATTATTTCTCCCCCTTTGACACCATCAAAAAAGATTAACACGAAGTTATAAACTCATGGCATCAAGTATAATGGAGGGAAAATACCAAAAACATGATTAATGATTTTCAGTGAGCAGCTATCAGATCAGCGATCGTGCACAATTGATTCAAATTACGATTTTCTAATTTCAGAAATGCATTAAAAATTCCAAAAAATTCAAAAAATCATGAAATTTGAGGAGCATATTTCTATTAAGTATATCTATCAAGGAAAAATAGTTTTTCATGAAAAATCATTATATTTTCCGAGATTTTCCAAAAATCCAAACACTTGAAAAACCACTAGTTTTTGAGCATGTTAGTATCCATTTTAACTCCTAGTTTTGCTTTGAATTGTTTCAAAACATGAATACATAGATTTTAGATTAAGGAATTGTTTTGAAAACATTAGATATATCCAACCATGATTTTTGAGCAATATGTCTATGGATTAAACATAAGCCTTCCCCATGATTGGTCTATTATTGCTATTTTGATACTTTAAATGACCATCTAAATGCCATAGGCATTAGTGGACATTTGTATCATCCTAATATCTCACCCATGCTAAGTTTGCAATCAAGTTAGCCTATAGTGAGTGTGAGATGCATCCTAGGGGGTATTTGTATATACTTAACCAATATATTCATACAATTCTATCAAGGTTAAGTATCAATCTAACAACCTACATGATCATAATGATATATATGATTTAATTTCAAATTATGATCATGAAATACATATTTTCATCAATTTATAACCATGCATTAGGTATTATGTGATGATAATAAACAAATTATCACCTAAAGCATGATTTAAACCTATTTCTCATGATGATATGCCCAATATCAAAATCATAAATCATGATTACACATATACATAGCAATTACATTAATCATCATGATTTAATCATTATTACCTATTTATGGGCACGTTATCATCACCCAACACTATCTAAAAAATGTTGTCCCGTCATCCTAAGTCAACCAAAATATGATATAGGTCAAGTTCATATGGTTGACTAACCTTGGGGTTTTCTAACCCTTAAGGATGGATTTTGGAACCCAAAATAAATTCTTTCCTATTGGGTTCACTAAATACTCCTTGGGGATCCATTTCCTAGCAATTACTTTCTTTTTATCTTGTCCCCTAGCTATTAGGCATTTATAGGCCTTTTCATTTTTCTTTTCTTTGTATCCTAGGCCTTTCTTATTGAAGCTAGCTCTTTGGCTCCCTATTATCATATTTAAGGTGTTGGAGCCAATTGTGAATTTTTCTAGGGCTTTGGTTAAATAATCTACCTTTTCCCTTAATGCCCTATTTTCCTCTATGCATGCATCATTAACATCCAAAGGCATATAATCATGTGAGCATGCATCATCATGGCAAGAAGAGGTATCATTATTATTTAAGCATGCATTTTCTAGCTTATATTCCAAAGCCTTAATTTGATTAAGCATGCTTTTATTTTTCTTTTTCATTCCAAATAAGTCCTTAGTTAAACTAGAAATTATGGAAACTATTTTCTTAGGAGAAGCTTTTGTTACCATAGTTTCCATATCTTCTTCTTCTTCTTCGGATGAGGAGGATGTAGAAGCTCCCCCTTCACTTGAGCTCTCTCCTCTTGAGCTTGATCCTTCATTTTCAGAGGAAGAGCAATCCAAGTCATCAAAGGCCATTAAGGCCAAATTGGTGACAAAGGCATTCTCATCTTCCGATGATGATGAAGAGGATGAGGAAGGATCATCCCATGTCTTGGCCTTGAATGCTTTGGCCTTCCCTTTTTCTTTTGCCTTCTTCTCCTCTTCCTTCTTTTTCTTGCTCCCCTTTTTCTTCTTCTTTTCTTCTTTCTTTTTCTTCTCTTCCTTGCTCTTGTTTAGAAGGGGACAATTATCCTTTATATGTCCTTCCCCTTGACAATTGTAGCATATGACCTTCCCCCTTGATCTTCTATTCCTATCATGAGATTTATCAAATCTAAAATTCTTAAATGCACGTCTTACCTTCCTTACCATGTAGGCTTCTTCCGTGCTATCCATGGAGGAGGAAGATGCTTCATCATCGGAGGAGGAGATCTCTATCTTCTTCTTCCCCTTATTTGCCAACAATGCTACTCCTCTTGAGGGTTGAATTCTAGGCTCCTCTTGTATTCCTTCAAGCCTAGTTTCGTGGAGCTCCATTGTTGAGAAAAATTCCTCCAAGGTACTTACTTCCAAGTTCTTGGAGATGTAGAACGAATCCACCATGGAGCTCCACTTTGAGGACCGAGGAAAGGCATCTATAGCCTTCATGAGCATGTTCTGGTTTGATAGCTTCTCACCTACACTTGTTAGCCCAATTAAAATTTCTTTAAACCTAGAGTGTAGTGAGGTTACCTTTTCTCCCTTTTCTATTTTTATATTGGATAGTTGGGAGCGGAGGAGGTCTCTCCTTGCTAGCTTGGCCTCGGATGTGCCTTCATGGAGTTCTATAAGCTTTTCCCACATCTTTTTGGCGCTAGCACATTCTCCGATAAGGTTGATCTCTTGTTGGGGGAGCACATTGAAAAGATGATGTTTTGCCTTTGAGTTCGCAAGGTGCTCCTCTCTTTGCTTCTTAGTCCATCGTGATTTTTCGATTGGTTCACCCTTTTCATCCCTAGGCAACTCGAACCCATTTTCCATTATTAGCATAATATCAAAATCGATCTCGAAGAATACCTCCATTCTCTTTTTCCACCAAGAGAATTCGCCGTCGAACTTCGGTGGGTGGATGTTTGAGCCGGCCATTTTGAATGTTGCTTGTTGTGGCGGTTAGTCCTCGACAAGCTTTCCTTGGCTCTGATACCACTTGTAGGGGATCGAATGATCGGCTAGAGGGGGGTGAATAGCCCTCGTTCGTTGGACATCGTAAATTGCTCGTCTACACAAGATTAGCGCAAGTGGAATATACAAATACAAATAGACAAAGAAAAAGATAAACAATAAAACAAACGCTAACACGATGGTATAACGTGGTTCACGGCTACGCCGATAATCCACGGTCCCCGATTCATCCTCGGTGAATCACTCCGTCAAAACCAATCCACTAATGGTCTCTCCTTTGCACCAAGCAAGGTGGAGGTAACCTTTACAACCAAGATCACTCTTCTTACAATAGGATTGAAGTAAAGACAAGTAAGAAGAGTTTAAAGCTTGTGGGGCACTAGGAAGATCGTTTGGAGTATATGCATTAGCCTCTCAAAGGCTCACACCCTCTCTTTTTATAGTGAGGGCTGGTTTCTTCCCGTTGGCCGCCACCAGTCGACTGCTGCCCTTGGCAGTCGATTGCCGTCACTACAATGGCCTCCGAACATGTCGGATCCCGACCGTTGCAGTCCAACGGAACTCTTGGCAGTCGACTGATGGACCTCACCACGATCACGACTGTAGTCGATCGCTTCAATGGCTATGAGCGCCTGCGGTTCACGCGACATCCTTTTGATCCGCCATTCCATGGTGATCGCCGGGCATAAACCCATCAGGATGATACCGAACCCACTGATTGAGCAATGACGCCATTCCATGGCAGTCGACTGGTGCCGTGTGAAACTCAAACTTAACATAAGTTTGAGCTTCCGGCGGTCGGATAAACCTTGACCCTTGCGGTCAAGTCTCCGACACTCATCCATTCGGCCAAGTTCACGTAATGAGCTACTTACATTTCACTCATTCTCTCATCTCACTCGAAGTCCCTCGCCGAAGCTCTCTTCGTTCGCGGCCACGTCCCTCGGCAGCATCAGGCGCACGACTCTGCAATGCTCCTTCGCGTCTCTTGCCTCCGAAGTCTGCTTCCTTGGCTTCACTCCAAGTCATCTCGTCCGGCGGTCCCTCAGATGCTCCAAGCGCACGACTTCCGCAAAGTCATTCTTCTCCGACTCAAGGACCGAGGTTATGAGGGTGAACCTGCCAAGGCTCCATGTGCGAATTACTAAGTCCTGCAAGACTCCAATGCACATATCAAATAAACATACCAACCTAACTTAAACCCTTTGCCATACCATCAAAACTATATTACGGCAAGAGATTACCCTAACAAGCTCGACTCCATTCTGCGTCTGCAGATAGTGTCATCGATCGCCATCCCTCGCCGATCGTGATCCTCCCAACGATCCAATCGCCCTCCCTTGGCGATCGATCGATCACCAGACTTAGTTGATCGAACACTGGTCGAACCCATATGACCTAGAGCAGTCAACTGGAACCTATGCCAGTCGACTGATGTCGGCTAAAACTTCAAACATAACGATGTTTGAGCCTCCGACACTCAGTCTTAGCCACTTGGCCAAGTCCACCTTATCCCTCATGGAGTTCCCCACCGAAGCTCTCTTCCCTCGGCCTACGTCCCTCGGATGCGCCAAGCGCATGGCTTCGCAACGCCATCCTTCACGTCTCATACCCTAGAAGTATGCTTCCCTTTGGGCTCACTCCATTCGCTCCTTGTCCGGCGGTCCCTCGGATGCACCAAGCGCACGGCTTTGCAATGTCATCCTTCAACGACTCAAGGACCCGAGCCTAGTGAACTTGCCAAGTTCTCAAGACTTCCCAAATGCACCAAGCGCACAGCTTCGCAATGCATTTCTCACCAAGCACCAAGCGCACGGCTTCGCAATGCTTTGGATTTCCCATGCCAAGCACCAAGAGCACGGCTTCACAATGCTTTGGACTTTCCCATGCCAAGGCTTCCCCGTTGGACTTCCACACCAAGCTCCAAGCTTGGATTTTCCATGCCAACACCATGTTGGACTTTCCCAAGACAATCCCATGTCATGAGTTTTGTCTATCATCAAAATACTATCAAGGTACTGCTCGAGTCAAACTCGAGTCAACCTGGGCCGATTGCACCAACAATGTGATGGTTAAATAGGGAACATTTTGTATCATATTCTCTAAAGGCAAAGGATTGGTTATTATATTTACGTCTTGCTTGTGCCAGTTAAATTAAATATAATAATACCCTAGAAAAGTAGGTTCTTATCTACAGCACATCAATTGGCAGAATTGATTATGAGAGGCTGTAGAGAACACTTTCCTAAATGTTCTTAGTCAAGTATTAATATGCAAGGGCAATATTAATACATAAAGACTAGCATGTAGGTCAATTGATGACTTGATCTCACAAGTCATGGATATATGATATCAAGTTGACACATGGGTATATATTAGAGAATATATACTGAACTGACCCACCATGAGAAAGTTTCATGGATCGTCATATGAGTGTCATAAACTTTCTCATGTGACTATTGGTATGAAAAGTCCTCAAACCTGAAGTGACTACGGTTCCCTACATAAGGAGTTATGTACTTTGGTATCGTCAAACGTCACCCGTAACAGGGTGGACCATAAAGGCGATTATTGGGTATATAACAAATTATGCGGAGGGATGTGAGTGATGTAGATGGGATCTATCCCTCCCATATGACGGGAGTGATATCTGTGGGCCC
Organism: Wurfbainia villosa; assembly: GCA_025175895.1. Classification (NCBI taxonomy): domain Eukaryota; kingdom Viridiplantae; phylum Streptophyta; class Magnoliopsida; order Zingiberales; family Zingiberaceae; genus Wurfbainia; species Wurfbainia villosa. The sequence goes on along the minus strand of CM045992.1, from coordinate 24,828,894 downwards.
CTTGATTGAGTAGAACTACTAAAATGCATGGCCATGATCGAATGAGTCAATATGAGATATTGAGCTCATTTGTTTGAGTTAGTCTACTCAGGGATCAAGAAACACATAGATTGATCGAGGATGACACGGTCTATGCCTCATTGGTCAATCTGATATCAAGGATAGAAGGACACGGTCATACATTATAGTAGTCACGGAAAGGTTAGTCGGATCTTGACTTATTTCGTAACTTGGGTAGCAATGATATATTGCTAGATGCCGCTCATTGCTTGTGTATCTAAAAGAGTTTAGATCCACTGCCAACGTTATGAGAGCCTATAGGGTCACACACAAAGAGCATGATGATTAGAAGAATTAGTGCATTCTAGTTTGACTAGAATAATTTGGGAATAAGCTTATGTACAAAATGGTTTTTAGACTTTAAGCTTAATGAGAATTTTAGCTTATTGATTTAATGAGATTAATTCAATATGCTAAGCTTATTAATTTAATAAGATTAAATAAATATGTTATCATGATAGCCTAAGCTTAATTGATTTAATAAGATTAATTCAATATGATACCTTATTGATCTAATGAGATTAATTCAATATGATAACATAAGCTTATTGAATTAATAAGATTAATTCAACATGCATGAATGCCACATAAGCATGCCACCAAGCATGCCGCATAAGCATGCCACATAAGCATGCCACCTAAGCTTGATGAGGTGGAAGGAGACAAAGGGTTTTGACCTTTGGAATTTCTCCACATGTGGCCGGCCAAACAAGGAGTGATTATTTTTCAATGCAATTGATTGCATTGAATGTGATAGGAGGTGAAAGGTTTTTTCAATCCTATAAAACACTCCATGGGGTGGCCGACCAAACTTGGTGGAAGCTTGAGGCTTGGAGAGAGCTTGGTGGTGAGAGGCTTTGGTTGTGTGGCTTTTGTGAGTGTAGGCTAGCAAGAAGAGTGGTCTTCATCTTCCTTTCTCTTTTTCCCTACTTTCCTCTCCTTTAGGGACTTCTCTAGCAAGAAGTAAAGGAGAGCTCTTCTAGTTTCTTTTGTGAGACAAGAGCTTTCTCGTGTGGATACATATAGAGGCACGGACATTTGAACGTGCTAAAAGATCCAACAAACCCAAGGAGAAGCGGGATTAAAAAGGGCACGCAACAAAGGTAATATTCTCCTATAAGATAGGTTTTTATTTTAGAGAAATTTATTTTTTTGTACGAGGTTTTCTTTCGTAAGGATCACTTGGAAGGGATCCTATTTTTCTGTTGCGCATATGCTATTTTGCATAAAAATCCCTACAGTGGTATCAGAGCCACTTGCGAAAGATCATATAAAAAAAAATAGGTTTTCTCTATTTTATATATGATATAGAAGTAGGATAAATTTTATTATGAGTTGATAATTGCATTAGAAATTTTTCAAACATAATAAAATATCCAATGTTTTTTAAAAGTTAAAATTGACATGGTGCATGGTTATGGCCTAGTCCCAAAAAGTTTGTGAATGTGTGTGTTGTAATTCTTAATACGGCCTACGTGTTGTGCCTTTCTCCTAAAATTCTTGTTGTAAAATTAGCTTTAGACTCGAATGTAACTCGAGTATTTCTCCTTTTGTAATATACAAAATAAAGATGGAGGGTCCATTGGAAGATGACGTTACAAGGAGGAAGTCAACAACACAAGACAACCAAAAGGAAGCACTTGGGAGAAGATGCTATCCCTAGGTTGACCAATCAATCTTTTCATTGGCTTGAGAAGATTGTAGAATAAGGGCCATAACCATGACACACTTAGTTTAATATGTATGTGATGCATGTTAATTTAGCTTATATGTGATGTATGCTAATATGTATGTGATGCATGTTTAAGTTTATTTCTTAATAAGTCAAAAACGATATGCCTACCAAAGTTTGGTACTCACTACTTCCTCGATCATTTGTTGTTGGGTTTGCCAAAGCAAAGCAATGCATTTTATCTTGGAAGAGTGCGAGTGGACAATCGTGATGTCCCGCTATCAAACTTGGTTAAGACTTAATTAAGTTTTTCTTAATTAATTAAGAAAGTAGATGCATATATTAGCTTTGAATATAAGTTTTAAAAATTAGTTTTGTATGATTTTCGAACATCAGCTTTTTCTTAGAAAGTGGTCGTTGCTCCGATATCAAAGAAGGCCTCTGTGCCTCGCCATGGCCTGGAAGCTGGTTTAGGAATAAACACTAAACTAATCTAAACTTAACCAAAGCTATTAAAGAGTTACATCAGATGTAATTGGCAAAAGATTGCCTACCTAATCATACTATGTCTTGGGCGATTAGCCAAAGCTAACTCAAGACGAAGTATGATGTGGATCTTTATCCCATATAAATTTATAGCTAAATAGGAGCTAATGATGTAAGCAAAATGTGTTTGCCTACATCAATGATTAGCTCATATCAAAGCTATGAGAATTTAGTGGGAGCCTCATTTAATTAAAGGCCTAATTAAATGACTTAGGTATGATACTTAATTTTGCATTTTAATGTTGTAGATCACCATGTCATCTAACATGACACACCCCCTCAACTTGCGATCTGTCCTTGAGAAAGACAAGCTCAATGGAGCTAACTTTCTAGACTGGTATAGGAACTTGAGGATTATCCTCAAGCAAGAATGTAAACTGTATGTCCTAGAGTAGTCTATCACTGAAACACTCTGCGCCACTGTGCGAAAAGGATGCTTATAAGAAGCATCAAGATGACGCATTAGATGTGTCATGTCTTATGCTTGCCACCATGAACTTAGAGCTTCAGAAGCAACATGAGAACATGGATGCCTATGGTATGGTTGAGCATTTGAAACAACTATATCAAGGACAAGCTAGGCACAAGCGTTTTGAAGTGTCTAAGGCTCTTTTTGCATGCAAGATGCAAGAAGGAACACCTGTAGGAACTCACGTACTTAAAATGATAGGGTACGTTGAGAACCTTGAAAGACTAGGTTTTCCACTGAGCCAAGAATCGGCAACCGATGTTATCTTGCAATCGTTGCCAGAAGCATATAATCAATTCGTCATGAATTATAACATGAATGAAATTGATAAGCCTTTGCCTGAGATTCTCAGCATGTTAAGAACTGCTGAATCGAATCTCAAGAAGAAAGTTAGTAACGTACTAATGGTCAAGAAGGGCAAAGGTAAGCGCAAAGGCAAGGGTAAGACCCAAGCCAAAGGCAAGGCCAATTCATCCACTTCAAAGGGTAAAGGTAAAGTACCTAAGGAAGGGATCGTTTCCATTATGGTGAGATCGACAATCGGAAGCGGAACTGCAAAGTCTACCTTGAGGAAGTAAAGAAGAAAAGAAGTGGGACTTCTGCCTCAGGTATACACGTTATAGAAGTTAATCTATCTATTTCTTCTACATGGGTATTAGATACCGGATGTGCATCTCACATTTGTACTAATGTGCAAGGATTGAGAAATAATAGACTAATGGCAAAGGGCGAAGTGGACCTACGAGTAGGCAATGGCGCAAAAGTTACTGCTGTAGCTGTAGGAACATATTATTTGTCTTTGCCCACTGGGCTTATCTTAGAACTAGAGGAGTGCTTTTATGTACCTGCATTAACGAAGAACATAATTTCTGTATCTTATTTAGACAAGAAAAACTTTTCTTTTATAATAAAGGACAAATGTTGTTCCATTTATTTGAATGAAATGTTCTATTGTAATGCACCACTTATGAATGGTCTCTATGTTCTAGATTTAGAAAACCCAATTTATAACGTAAATACCAAACGGTTCAAATCGAATAATTTGAACCAAACATATCTCTGGCACTGTCGCCTAGGTCACATAAATGAAAAACGCATATCCCAACTCCATAAAGATGGATTATTGGACTCATTTGATTTTGAATCATATGAGGTATGTGAATCTTGTCTTTTAGGAAAGATGACTAAAACTCCATTTAGTGGACATGACGAGAGAGCGACGGACTTGTTAGGACTCATACATACTGATGTATGTAACCCTTTCAATGTCGAAGCCAGAGGAGGCTATAAGTACTTTATTACTTTCACTGATGATATGAGTAGATTTGGCTACTTATATTTGATGAGACATAAATCAGAATCCTTTGAAAAATTCAAAGAATTCAAGAATGAAGTACAAAACCAACTTGGTAAGCGTATTAAGCTACTTCGATCAGATCGAGGTGGTGAATACCTTAGTCAAGAGTTTCGTGATCACCTGGCTGAGTGTGGGATAATATCCCAACTCACTCCACTTGGAACACCACAATGGAATGGTGTATCTGAGAGGAGAAATCGTACTCTATTAGATATGGTACGATCAATGATGAGCCAGACTGATCTACCTACTTCCTTTTGGGGTTTAGCTCTAGAGACAGCCGCTTTCACACTTAATCGCGTCCCATCAAAAGCCGTAGAAAAGACACCATATACGTTATGGACTGGGAAGAGTCCCAAAATGTCTTTTATAAAGATTTGGGGTTGTGAAGCTTATGTTAGACGTCAAGTCTCAGATAAACTAGGACCCAAATTAGATAAGTGTTATTTTGTAGGATATCCCAAGGAAACTAAGGGATATTACTTTTACAATCCCACACTTGGCAAGGTGTTTGTTGTCAGAAATGCTGTCTTTCTAGAAAGAGAATTTATTTCTAGATAAACTAGTGGGAGTAAAATTCATCTTGAAGAAATTCAAGATGAAGATAACACTAAGGCTTCGATGGAAAATGAATAGGCACCACAAAGTGTTGTGGATGAAGAAATTGTTGCCCAAAGAGTTGTGGAGCAAACACCTGTTCAAGTAGACCAACCTCTTCGTAGATCTGATAGGATCCGTCGTCAACCCGAGAGATATTATTTTCTCTTGACTGACAACGGTGAGGTATTGCTTGTCGATCTTGACGAGCATACATCCTATCAAGAAGCTATGATGAGCCCAGATTCTGAGAAATGGCTAGAGGCCATGAGATCCGAAATGGAATCCATGTACACTAACCAAGTATGGACTTTGGTTGATCCACCTGTAGGGGTAAAACCCATTGGGTGTAAGTGGGTCTTTAAAGTAAAGACTGACATGGATGGTAATAAGCATACCTATAAAGGTAGATTTGTGGCTAAAGGATTCAAACAAATTCATGGTATTGACTATGATGAAACCTTTTCACCAGTTGTGATGTTTAAATCCATTCGGATCATACTTGCTATTGCAGCCTACCACGATTATGAGATCTAGCAGATGGATGTCAAAACCGCTTTTCTGAATGGAAAGCTACTCGAGGATGTGTACATGACACAGCCTGAGGGTTTTGAAGATCCAAAGCATCCTGGAAAGGTATGCAAACTGCAAAGGTCCATTTATGGACTAAAGCAAGCCTCTCGAAGCTGGAATCTTCGATTCGATGATGCAATCAAGGAGTTTGGTTTCATTAAGAATGAAGATGAACCTTGTGTCTACAAGAGAAATAGTGGGAGCACAGTTGTATTTCTTATCTTGTATGTAGATGACATACTTCTCATTGGAAATGATATTCCCTCACTCCAGTTTGTGAAGATGTGGTTAGGGAATTGTTTCTCGATGAAAGACTTAGGTGAAGCTGCTTATATACTAGGCATCAAGATCTATAGAGATAGATCTAAAAGATTACTTGGCCTAAGTCAGAGTACATACATTGATAAAGTGCTAGATCGTTTTGCTATGCAAAATTCCAAGAAAGGATTTCTGCCTTTATCACATGGTGTGAGTCTTTCGAAGACTCAATGTCCCTCTTCTAAGGAGGAGAGAGATCGCATGGATAAGATCCCTTATGCATCTACTATAGGGTCTATCATGTACACCATGCATTGTACTCATCCTGACGTCTCGTATGCTTTGAGCATGACGAGTAGATACCAGTCGGATCCAGGTGAAAGTCACTGGATAGCAGTCAAAAATATTCTTAAATACTTACGAAGAACGAAAGAATATTTCCTGATATTTGGAGGCAATGAGGAGCTAATGAAGAAGGGTTACTGATGCAAGCTTCCAAAATAAGGATGACTATAGATCGCAATCGGGGTATGTGTTTTGGCTCGAATGGTGGGAGTGGAAGATCTCAAGCTGAACAATTGCCGATTCTACAATGGTCGAGTATAATGCGTCGATGCGCAAAGGAGGAGGATGTTTGGCTCCGCAAGTTTATCAGTGAACTTGGGGTAGTTCCTAGCATTGCAGATCCAATAGACCTCTATTGTGACAACAATGGGTCTATTGCATAGGCTAAGGAACCTCGATCACATCAGCGGACCAAACACATACTGCGGCGCTTCCATCTCATTTGAGAGATCATCGATAGAGGAGATGTGAGGATATGCAGAGTACCGACAGAAGCTAACATCGCAGATCCATTGACCAAGGCTTTGGCACAGAGGAAGCATGATGGTCACACTAGGTCACTAGGTATTAGATATTATAGTGATTGGTACTAGTGCTAGTGGGAGATTGTTAGTTATAGCCCTAGAACCAATCATGTGATGGTTGAATAGGGAACATTTTGTATCATATTCTATAAAGGCAAAGGATTGGTTATTATATTTACGTCTTGCTTGTGCCAGTTAAATTAAATATAATAATGCCCTAGAAAAGTAGGTTCTTATCTACAGCACATCAATTGGCAAAATTGATTATGAGAGGCTGTAGAGAACACTTTCCTAAATGTTCCTAGTCAAGTATTAATATGCAAGGGCAATATTAATACATAAAGACTAGCATGTAGGTCAATTGATGACTTGATCTCACAAGTCATGGATATATGATATCAAGTTGACACATGGGTATATATTAGAGAATATATACTGAACTGACCTACCATGAGAAAGTTTCATGGATCGTCATATGAGTGTCATAAACTTTCTCATGTGACTATTGGTATGAATAGTCCTCAAACCTGAAGTCACTACGGTTCCCTACATAAGGAGTTATGTACTTTGGTATCGTCAAACGTCACCCGTAACAGGGTGGACCATAAAGGCGATTATTGGGTATATAACAAATTATGCAGAGGGATGTGAGTGATGTAGATGGGATCTATCCCTCCCATATGACAGGAGTGATATCTGTGGGCCCCTTGATTGAGTAGAACTACTAAAATGCATGGCCATGCTCGAATGAGTCAATATGAGATATTGAGCTCATTTGTTTGAGTTAGTTTACTCAGGGATCAAGAAACACATAGATTGATCGAGGATGACACGGTCTATGCCTCATTGGTCAATCTGATATCAAGGATAGAAGGACACGGTCATACATTATAGAAGTCACGGAAAGGTTAGTCGGATCTTGACTTATTTCGTAACTTGGGTAGCAATGATGTATTGCTAGATGCCGCTCATTGCTTGTGTAACTAAAAGAGTTTAGATCCACTGCCAACGTTATGAGAGCCTATAGGGTCACACACAAAGAGCATGATGATTAGAAGAATTAGTGCATTCTAGTTTGACTAGAATAATTTGGGAATAAGCTTAAGTACAAAATGGTTTTTGGACTTTAAGCTTAATGAGAATTTTAGCTTATTGATTTAATGAGATTAATTCAATATGCTAAGCTTATTAATTTAATAAGATTAAATAAATATGTTATCATGATAGCCTAAGCTTAATTGATTTAATAAGATTAATTCAATATGTTACCTTATTGATCTAATGAGATTAATTCAATATGATAACATAAGCTTATTGAATTAATAAGATTAATTCAACATGCATGAATGCCACATAAGCATGCCACCAAGCATGCCGCATAAGCATGCCACATAAGCATGCCACCTAAGCTTGATGAGGTGGAAGGAGACAAAGGGTTTTGACCTTTGGAATTTCTCCACATGTGGCCGGCCAAACAAGGAGTGATTATTTTTCAATGCAATTGATTGCATTGAATGTGATAGGAGGTGAAAGGTTTTTTCAATCATATAAAACACTCCATGGGATGGCCGACCAAACTTGGTGGAAGCTTGAGGCTTGGAGAGAGCTTGGTGGTGAGAGGCTTTGGTTGTCTGGCTTTTGTGAGTGTAGGCTAGCAAGAAGAGTGGTCTTCTTCTTCCTTTCTCTTTTTCCCTACTTTCCTCTCCTTTAGGGACTTCTCTAGCAAGAAGTAAAGGAGAGTGTTGGATCGAGAAGCGTCGCTAGAGGGGGGGGGGGTGAATAGCGATCGTAAAACTTTCGTTTTCGTTCGTTCGATACGCAAAGTAAACGAGTAAACACAGCGGAAAATAAAATGACACGTTTATTTTACTTGGTTCACAACCCAGTGGTTGCTACTCCAAGGCCCTATCGGTCCTTGACCGCGTACGGAGGGCAAAGCACTATAACGTCTCCTCCTCGTTGGAGGTAGGAGACAACGATCACAAAATCCGGAAGTACGAGGATGAGGCAACAAGCCTACCTCACCTCGTTACAAAAAAAAACAACGAATACAATAATAAAAAGTATTCGAAGAAGATCGAGCTTGATGTTGAAGTTGGCGCTAGTAGGAGCACTTGATGAATAATTGATATGATTTGGAGTGGAATCCTCCTCCTTTTATAGACTTTGGCCTCTGAAATTGTCTCCTATTTCTTTGGAACGGATCATGGATTTTTCCAAATTTTATCGCTGGTGGCGCGCCAAACGTTATCCGCTTTGACCTAGCGCAAAAGTGAGTCGTCGCCATCACGATCGATGACTCCCATCATCGATCGATGGGCATCATCGATCACTATGTGTCCAGCAATGACCGCCACCTGGCCACTTCGCAATAAGAGGTTAGCTCGAAAATGATAAATGCAACGGTTTTCGACCGTCCGATCTCGACCTAGACCTTCCACGGAAGTCTTAATCGGATCGCCGCCATGGTCGCCCCCGTGAAAGAGGACACAACCTTACAATCTCACTCACACGACTTACCTCGATAGTAGCTCTCGCCGCCTTCCACTTGATTCCTTCGGCTCCTCCAAGTCACTGAGTGTCGCCGACCACCACGGCTTCCTCCGGGTGTCGCTAGCCTTCAGCTCCAGCTTTAGTACTTTTCTGCACACTTGATTTAGCTCGTGAGATAACAATATAAACTTAACTTTGTGTCTTTGCCATAATCAAAACACAGGTTCGATTATATAGTGCCCCTGCACCAACAATCTCCCCCTTTTTGATCTATGGCAAACCAAAAAAATGATAAGGGAAATTAAAGCATAAAACAAATAAAGTAGATGATGAATGCCATTCCCAAAAACTCTCCTTAACCAAAACTCCCCTTAACCCTAGGTGAGTTTTGAAAGAGATACTTTAGTTTTCAAAACAAATTTTGTGTTTCAAAATGAAATTTTGTGTTACTCCCCCTTAACTTTCGCTCTTCTCCCCCTTTTGCCATAAATCAAAAAAGAGTGTTGGGGTTTTTGTATAAAATAGGGGTTTAAAACAATGTCGTTTATGAATGCATCTAGATAAATCAAATATGAGTCCAAGCATGCGTCTAGCAATAGTTAGATAGATTGGTTCGAGGTGTGTCCCTCTGCACCAATAATCTAAAGATTTATAATATAACCCTTAAGATTAGTTTGCTCTCCCCCTTAGTCAAATATATGAAGTATAAGAGATGTAGGGCGCTAAACTTTGGCCTCGAGTTGTTAAGTACAATAGTTGAGAAAATAAGTAGTATTTTGAAGGGATTGTTTCAAGTATATTTCAATTATCCTTAACATCTCACTCATTCTATGTGTCTCATAATTTGTTCACCTTATATGTTTTGTGAGATGATTTTAAATTGATTAAAGATAGTCAACCTTGGGTTAGATTCAGATTTAACCTTTAGATCGTTAAGTAACTTTTCGAGAATGCTTGTGTCGTGGCGAGGCACAGGAGCCTTCTTTGATCAGAACAACGACCACTTCCTTAGACAAAGTCAAATTCAAGAAAATCACTTAAGTCACTTAGGGTTACTTCCTGGTCTAACTAGTTTAGGATACGGCGAGGTAGCTTCAAACCTAGTTCCACTCTTGGCCAAGTGCACCAAGCTAGATACGCCTTATCTAGCTCGAATACACGAGAGACTTTGTCTCCCTAACGTACTATCATCTCGGCCCCGATACTATATTATCAAGAGTTGACTAACTAGTTATTTATGAAAAGAGGCTCGAGGCTCAATCTTTTCAAGGATTTTAGTTGGTTATGTACGTATTCTAAGTAAGTTCACAAGTTAATGTAAATTCTAAGCATGCAATGGTTTTGCTAAGTAAGCGGTATACTATTTTAGTGTTAGCTCAGACCATTGAACCAATAAGGTTTATTCAAATAATGAACTTGATCCGAGGAATCCAATACTTATTAGTCCTAATATGTGAATTTAATAAAACCTTTGGGACCCATGCTTGGACTCTTTGATGACTACGATTTATTTATAGACATATAAGACCTATTCGTAGAGTCTTTGACTTAAATCCGAGTCCGGCTTTGTTGTACACGGCTCTTTGGGTTCCAAGTAGTCGGTTAAGGTTCTTAGATCCCAACGTGAACTTTTCCAACCTAGCCTCGACCTCTTGAACTTGGTCTTTCAAGAGAGAATTCTCCTTCTCAAGTTTTTCAATTTGGGTTGAGTTTTTCTCTTGAACATGACTAGTTGAAGAGATTAGAGTAGCCTCTTGCTTGAGGGTTTCAACCTCCTCAAGTAACGACTCAACCCTAGACTCGGACTTAGTTAATTTCCTATTAAGCGGTTTAATTGTCTGTAAAAGTGTACTAATTAAAGAGAAATCAACCTTAACTTTCCCTTTGGTCCGCTTTGAGTTTTCTCTAAATAATCTTCGGTCGAGTCGGAGTTGTAGTTGGACTCTGGCTGGATTCCGACTGACTCCCGCTCTTGCCATGTAAGCTATGTCTTCTCTGTTGTCCCAAGTTGCATTGAAGGCTTTCCTTGCTCCCTTTTTCTTTTGGTTCTCATTCTTCAATTTCCTTCTTTCTTGTCGAACTATTCTCCGCACAATATTGACTATTATGGCCTCCTCTTCGGATTCGGATTCGTCTTCGGGTTCGAGTTCATCTACTTGCCTAGTAGGTGGCTTGCTTCTTTGTCCTGCAAGTAGAGCAATACCTCTCTCGGCCCGGATCACGTTAGTTTGCTCGTGAAGTTCAAACTCGGAAAATAATTCATCTAACCTAAGCTTCGATAGGTCCTTAGAGACCTTGTAGGCATCGACCATGGATGCCCACAAGGTAGTCCTAGGAAATGAATTAAGAACGTACCTTAGTAGGTCACGGTTTTCGACCTTGTGTCCGATGGTGTGTAGGCCATTGACAATGTCCTGGACGCGGGCGTGTAGTTGCGTTGCCGTCTCATGTTCCTGCATCTTGAGGTTATACAACTTATTGAAAAGAAGGTCACAACCTTACAATCTCTCACTCACACGAGCTTACCTCGATAGTAGCTCTCGCTTTCGGCCTTCCACTTGATTCCTTCGGCTCCCTCCGAAGTCACTCGAGTGTCGCCCGACCACCACGGCTTCCTCCGGGTGTCGCTAGCCTTCAGCTCCAGCTTTAGTACTTTTCTGCACACTTGATTTAGCTCGTGAGATAACAATATAAACTTAACTTTGTGTCTTTGCCATAATCAAAACACAGGTTCGATTATCTAGTGCCCCTGCACCAACAGAGAGCTCTTCTAGTTTCTTTTGTGAGACAAGAGCTTGCTCGTGTGGATACATATAGAGGCACGAACATTTGAACGTGCTAAAAGATCCAACAAACCCAAGGAGAAGCGGGATTAAAAAGGCCACGCAACAAAGGTAATATTCTCCTATAAGATAGGTTTTTCTTTTAGAGAAACTTATTTTTTTGTACGAGGTTTTCTTTCGCAAGGATCACTTGGAAGGGATCCTATTTTTCCGTTGCGCATATGCTATTTTGCATAAAAATCCCTACACGGGGCTCTTCTACGCATTAATCACCGGGAGCTAAAAGGCTAGAGGGAAGATGGAATTCCAAAACAAGCTTGGATGGGACATCAACACTCCACCGCCATATGATCAAGAAGACTTTTCGGCTTGGAGAACAAGAATGGAGACATTCTTTATGATGGATATAGAGGATTGGTTCATCCTCGTAGAAGGTTTTGAACCTCCTCGGGATAGGAAGGGACAAGTCCTCAAGTTGAAGAAATGGACCCAAGAGCAACGACAAAAATTCATAACCGAAGCCAAGGTAACAAAACTCTTAGAAGATTTGATACCTAATGATGTTTTGTCTAGGCTAAGTGAATATCTTGATGCCAAGGATCTATGGGACAAATTAGCCAAATTCAATGAGAAGCCCCACTTGACACAAGTAGAAGAAGATAAAGAAGAGGATGAAGAGAGTTCATCTTCCTCAAGAGCAAGTGAGGAATCGGAAGTTGAAGAGGAGTCAACTTCTGGATCGGTGGAAGAAGAAGTAGAAGACACCTCCACCTCTAGGATTGAGGGGGAGGAAAGAATTTCCACTCCGGAGCAACAAGAGAAAGCTTCGACATCTAGTCAAGATGAAGAAGATCCAATTCCGATCTCAATTAACCTAGGTAACTCAAACACTCTAATTTCAAATAAAATCCATATATTGTGTTTTGAGTGTAGGGAGTATGGGCACTACAAGAGAAAGTGCCCAAAGAAGGTTAAGAAGACTCCTCCGGTGCCTAAAAGTCAACAAAAGTCAAAGGATGCCGGTTCCCCATCACCTAAAGACAAGGAGCATATCATTTGCTTCAGATGTCGGCAACCGGAGCATTACCGAAATCAATGTCCTAGGGGGAGAAAAAAGACCCAAGAAGGAGCATCACAAGTAGGGGGAGCTACTAAGGAAAACCCTAAGGTATATTTTCATAATGCTCATTCTTTAAATTCTAAGCAAAAGCATGCTAGAATTAATTCAAATAACTTTGCTATTACTCATAAATCAAAGCATGCTAGGAATGATAACTCTAGATTTATTTCAAAGAAGGAGAAATTTGGGACTAATGTCCCTAGAAATGTCATTCCTAAGAAAGCAATTAAGAAAATCAAAAACCATTTATGTATCAATCCCAATAAGGGTAGACATATGTCTAAGGTAAATGGTAATGCCCAAAAATCTAATCAAAAATCATTTGGGCAATTAGAACTAGAGAACCAAGCCTTAAGATCAAGGCTTGAAAAACTAGAAAAGACCCTAAATAAGATACAAAATCAATTTCAAGGGTCAAATGGTCAAAGTCTAGGATCCAAAAGACAAAAGTCAACTAAGGGCAATCAAGGTTTGGGTCACAAACCTAAGCCTAACGTGGCTTACCATAGTGTTCCATTTGATTATGGAACACAAATTAGGTCTAGGAAGACCAAGGTCAATAGGGAAGTCATTCCTAGAGTTGACTAAGGTTTGTGCCTAGTGGCTAGGGTTTCTAGGAAACCTAGGATGGCCATTAAGAAGGTTGCAAGGGGAGTTACCTCTAGAGTCAACCTAGGTAAGACCACAATGACCAAGGCTAACAAGCCTAGGAGGGTCATTAGAAAGGTATCTAGGGAGGTTATCCCTAAGGAATACCTAATTAATTCAATGAGCTCAAATAGATTTTGGGTTCCAAAGAGCGTGATTGATTCACGTTAAATGGGTTAGGATGTGCCAACCTTGACTGGATGAGTAGTGAACTCAACCATGGTAAAGGTGACACTTTAGGTTATTTTCAAGGTTATGGTTACCTTGGAAATACATTTGAGCTTTAATCCTAAAAGATTTTAGGATGTGCCAATATATATTTCTGAAATCATGAAAATCAATAAAATTGGCACAATCTAGATTTAGAGGTCATAGTGTGTAAATTTGATCTTTGGCACACTTTAGGAATCAATGTATCAAGAGAAGTGTGTTTAAGATGTAGAAAGAACATCAAGAGTGATACTCAAGTGCCACATACCTTGATGTCTTGCACTTACCATGCTTCATGTGGTTCACTATGTGTTTGCATGGAAGGAATGTCTAGGGTGGATTGCATCTCACAAAACAAGTCTTTTACCTTGATTGCGTATTTCAACACTTAGAAAGGGTGAGATGTTAGGTTTTTAAAACCATTGGATGTTGATGTTTGCTAAAATGAAATAAGATATCAAAATACATTAACGAATCCATGAACATAAGCATAACATCAATATATTCAATATACAAGATTAAAACATGAGAAAATGGAATTGTTGGATAAAGAAATCGAGATTTTTGAATTTCGTAATCGAAATCGAGATCATCGACACGCTTATTAGTCGACTAATCATATCAGAGCGCGATACGATGATGCATCCAAAGAATGAGTGCTATTTTTGGGACTCGACTGCTTGAATATCAGTCGACTGATGGGATACATCAGTCGATTGATGGTACTGTTCATCGAGGTTGAGGATCATCAGTCGAATGCTCACTGAGCAGTCGAGTGGTGATCGCATCAGTCGATTGATGGGATTGTCGAGCCGAGCAGCCGATCGCCGGTTCGTTAAAACCGCTCATAAGACGATCACCGACCGATGTCAGACATCACCGATCAAGCGTCGCAATTTTATAATGCTGAACCGCTAGGGTTCGGCGTCTTCACGCGACGATTCTTCACTTCCTTCTCCTCTTCGGTCGCCGTTGCCTTTCTCCGATGAGTTTTCCGACCGAGTCGGCCGCCTAAGTCTTAGGTTTGATAGGCACTCTCTTCCACTCATGCTTTCACTCGTCTCACAACCCTAATCCACTCACTTCCAACGGTTGTTTCTTCTTTTTCGATTAGGGTTCCATCCTCCCTTTAACTTTCCGACGCACCTTCAAATGATATCCGACTATTCTCTCATCATCCCTCCAAATGGCACCGAAGTAAAATTTTCTTACTAAAAAAACCCTAATTTTTCCTTTCCATTGTAATCTATTATAATCTAATCGTGTATTGGTGCCCTTGCATTTCATATCGTTGCATTACATTCATATAGGAGATCCCGTAGAAATGATCCACCCGAGGGTGAATCACGATTGTACCAACCTATGTTGGTTAGGTACATCGATAGGGACTTCTTTACATGTTACTGTAGTGACGTCATGGACATATTTGCATATTATCATCTTATGAAAATTGTCTTATGCACACATGCCATCAATGATGATCTCCTTAAGGAGTTCTATCAGAACTTAAAGAAGGTAGATGATGGCCCTACCTACACTACTCGCATTGCAAAACGCGATTTAGAGTTCACTCCTGCGATATTGCAGGAGTTTCTTGAGTGTAAGCCGTCGGATGACACCTTCATTTTCTACCCTACCTTTAATGCCCCTTTACCCGAGCCATTTGACCATATCTCTTTGGACTCCATGCATGAGCATGTTTTTGATCATCCTCGTCCACCAGCTTAGAATTTATTTCCTATCACTGAGCTATCTGCACCTGACAATGTACTCTACAAGGTCATTGTTGGGTGTTTTCTTCCGATTGTGACTCGGGGTCTGGCCAAGATTCGGCCTCCCCATCTCTTTTTACTATACGCTATGCATAATAGATTAGACATAAACATTGCATCGAACATGTTTCATTGCATTGTGCATTTCATTTCCTCTGTACAAGGGAAAGTGCATATGCCTTATGGCCATATTATCACTGCATGGTTAGAGTCAGTATGCATCAACATTCATAGGGGATCACTGAGGATGCTATCTGAGGTGTACGACTGCATATCAGTTCGTAACTTCTCGTTAGCGAAGCTGCGGATGGGGCATGGGCAGATGGAGTTGGCACCTCGACCACCACCCAGGGCATGTGGAGAGCCACCTCTGGTGCCTAGAGAGGTTGGAGAAGACTATGAGGATGCAGACGCCGCTGATGAGGAGGATCAGATGCCAGCAGATGCATCAGCGGCGGGTCCATCAGATCGTCTTGGCCAGTTGGAGTCTAGATTCCAGGACTATTAGCAAACAGTCGACTCTAGGCTGTCAGAGCTCTTAGTAGGGCAAGCCTCCATGGGCGCACGTCTTGGTCGGATGGAGGAGAGATACATTCAGATTGTAGAGTCCCAGAGCCGCATCGAGCAGCGTCAGCTCGATATGTATGAGATGATGCGGGTCTGGACTTTGAGCCAGCAGCCTCCTCCACCGCCACCGTCTGCAGACGACTAGATCTAGAGGATGTTAGATTTTTTTTTGTTTTTCAATTTTTGTAGTGAGATTGAGCATATCAAATCTCTATTTTGGATGTAAGAAACTGAAATCTTTTTAAATTGAATGAAATTTCTGTTTGTGAAAATCATGTGTGTTTGAGTGTGTATTTGTATTAATGTATTGGTTTATGAAAGTTGCTATATCATGATATGAAATTTCATCTTATCATATAACATGGCATGTCATTGGTTATGATTATTTTAGATGTCATGTTTGTTTTTAGATTATATCATATGCCATGACATCATTGGCCATGCGTTATTATTGATATCATTTATGCTATGATCATTTCATGCATTTAATTGTTTAAAATTGATTCAAGGATAATGGCATGACTTGGAGTCCCATTTATAAGGGAATCAAGTAGAGTTGCCTTTGAAAAATGCATGAAACCCTAATTTAGGGAGAATAACTCCACATCTCACATCACATTGATATGTATGTGTATTTATACACCCTAGATACATGTGAGATTCTAGGATAATAAGTTAGGTTCAAGGTGCATAGGTAGTGCATCTAGATGAACTCAAACTTATTTTAATCTTCACCAAGAATCAAAAGGAAAGCTAATATACAAGTTATGTATATTTAGCCAATAAACCATGGTTCAAAATAGGTTTTCAAAAACATTTTAAAATCAATTTAGAAAACCTTGGTGAAGTCTATCTTTTGATAGCCATCATCATTGTAGAAGTTGATACAAAGTAGATCAAAAACTTTAAAGTTTTAATAGTTTTTGAACTTTGTACCAATCTCCTATTTCAATGGTAAAAATATTTTTTCAAAATTTTTCACCGATTGTATGTGTAATAAGTAATGTACGTATCAAGTTTCGTGATTTTTTGATTTACGTAGAATTACTTATGAATTTCCAAAAGTCGGGTCTGATATTTGAAAATCAGGTTTTCGCTATCATCGATCATGGGCGGTTTGACTCGACCGCAGCCAGAGTATCACTCGATCGTTGTTTCGTGTTACGACCAATCGATGGACACATCGCCGACCGTAGCTGACAGAGTCGACTGTCAATACTGATTTCGGGAAAACTAGGTTTGTTTAGCCCGATTTCAGCTACGGTTAAGGTCCCTAATCACTCCTATGTAGGGGTTGATCCGTGAAGGGAAACTTCGCTTCCCCTTCACCTCGGTTGCTTGACCATGGTGATCCCTTCGATGTCCCCGGATTAAAAAATTTAATCCTAGACAAAAGGGATTGCCAAAGCAACCAAGTCATCGTCGTGCTATTCGTTTAGAGAGGTCACTTGAACAAACTAGTTGTTCAAGCGACCATCCTCTATTCTACGAGTAGCCGCGGAATAGACGATGTCCGGATCGCCGGTTTTTGTGTTTATACTCGGGATCCAAGTATTATTTAGCCTATTTACAGAAATATAACATGCTTATATTTTGAAAAACAAACACAAGCAATGAATAAAAGAGATAGAAGAATAGTTATACCTCTTGGTCTTCTAATGTATGACCCTCCTCCTTTTGGACGTCGTGTGGGCGACGATCCACCAAAAGTCGAAGCTCCTAGATCGCAAAACTTCCTTCCTTGCTTTCCCAAGCAAGAGGAAGAAGAGAAACAATGTTTTTCTCCTTCTAAAACTCAACCAACAAGGAATCAATCCCTTCCTTGCCGCCGGCCAAGTAAATGAAGGAGATGGTGGTGGGAAGCAACCAAGATACCTAGGGAAACCCTATATCTTGTTTCCACCACCTAAGGAGAAGAAGAAGGAGGCTTTTGGGTGCCGTCCAAGGCTGGAAAAAAGCTGGGAAGGCTGCTGGACGTTGGCCCCAAGAGGAAGAAGAACAGAGAAAGAACCTTCCTTATTTGGTGCCACCCTTGCCTCCAAACCCTAATCCCAATCCTATCTCAAATAGGATTGCTTCTTGCCGCCCAAACCCTAGCTCTCCTCCTATTCTCCTTCATGCCAACTCCATGCCATCCTTTTATAGAGTTTGGGGATAAGCCATGAATTAATCTCCTCCATTGGTTCTAGGGATTTAATCTCAACCGTCGGATCTAGAGATTTAATCTCAACCGTCGGATCTTAGAGATTTGATCTCTACCAATGGATCTTAGTGTTTTGTTTCTATCCATTGGATCTAAGCATCTTGAGGTGTTAATGGGATACATTAGGGACCATGAGGAGGAGTTGGGTCTTGGTCACCCATGGATCAAGCCCACATAAAGTCCGATCCACTAATGATGGTCCAATCCACTAAAGGTCCATCATTGATCTACCTCACCAACCCCCATATGATAATATGGGCTCCATATATTATTTGTACATTTTCTCCCCGTGTTTAAGATCTCGAATGTCCGTCGATTAATTAATTTATGACCAATAATAATTAATCAACATCTAACTCCATGAGTAGTACCACTCAACCTTTTCATCATGCCGACCAAGTCCACTGCAGGGTTTACATGATGAACCTTATGAGCTCCTCAAGGACATCATCATCCTAATATATAGGACACGGCTTCTCCTATAATCAACGGCACACCATATAAATAATATCATCTCCCAACTTACCGAGCCTATCGATTTAATCTATAAATCTCGCCCATTGGTAAATCAAAGAGATGAGTACTAAGTATATGTGCCCGTTATTATATCGGGATTAAGAGTATGTACAATATAATATCCGAGGTCTGATTTGATTATGTAGTCAGCAATAAATCGAATCACCTCTAAGTCGGTCCTGCTCAATACACACAAAGTGCACTAGTGTGATTCTATGGTCAAGACAAACCAATACTAAATCACACTACAACCATTCCGATGGTTTGTCCAAAGCCATCTCATTTGTGAGCCTTTACTTATACTTTTCAAGGAGCCGATAACATGATCTCCCGTGTGACACCACACACCATGTTATCTACAATGTAAAGTATTAGACAATATTGCATAACCATAAAAATATGCAAACAATGATCATGTGATTCTTATTTCAAAATAAAGATGTTCATACAAAAGATAGACTTTTAAGTATACATCCCTACAATCTCCCACTTATACTAAAAGACTATGTGTCCCTCAAAGTGCCATACATCCGATCCCCATTCCTCCACATGCCTATCAAAAGCTCTCACGGAAGGCCCTTAGTGAAAGGATCTCGCCAGTTATCCTCCGATGCAATCTTGGCCACAAAGAACTTCTCCTCGCTTACGATTTCTCGTGATCGTGGTACTTGCGCCTATGTGTTTACTAGCCTTATGGGCTCGTGGTTCCTTCGAGTTTGCAATCGACACTATTATCACAATAAATTGTGATAGTTCGGGCAAACCAGAATCACATCTAAGTCCATCGAAGTTCCCGAGCCATACACTTCTTTGGCCCTCGAGGCCGCCACATACTCGCTTCCATGGTGGAGTCCGCCACGACTTTGCTTGACACTCCTCCATACAATGGCTCCACCTCCCAAAGTAAACACAAAACCCGAGGTAGACTTACTGCTATCCCTATCGATTGAAGTCGAATCATGTAACCCAGTGAGTAATTGGTCCGCCAGAAACCAAAGATATAATCCCTAGTCCTTCTCGTACTTCAATATATGCTTTACCGCACCCAATGTCCTCGTCTCCGATTACTCTGATATCTGCTGACCATGCCCACAGCAAAGCATATATCGAGTCTCGTACATAGCATCGCATACATGAGGCTTCCTACTGCCGAAGCATAAGGAACCGCCTTCATCTCATCTATCTCCTTAGATGATCTAGGCCACATCTCCTTAGATAAAGGAACTTCATGCCTGAAAGGTAGAAAAACCCTTCTTAGAGTTCTGCATGCTAAAACGATCCAAAATCGTGTCTATGTACGAAGCTTGGGATAAGCACAACATCCTTTTCTTGCGATCCCTTATGACCTTGATCCCAAGGATGTGTCCCACTTCTCCCAAGTCCTTCATATCAAACTGTTTGGACAACCATACCCTTACGTCCGATAACACCTTGATATTGTTGCCAATCAACAAAATGTCATCTACGTATAGTACAAGAAATACCACTACGTTTCCGTCACATCTCTTGTATACACAAGACTCATCCGGACTTTGAATAAATCCATAAGACTGGATCACCTCATCAAACCGAATGTTCCAAGACCTCGAAGCTTGTTTCAATCCATAAATGGACCGATTAAGTTTTCACACAAGATGCTCTTTGCCCTTAGCAATGAATCCCTCTGGTTGCTTCATATAGATGGTTTCCTCAAGACTTCCATTAAGGAAAGCTGTCTTGACATCCATCTGTCACATCTCATAATCCATATGAGCTGCTTTGCATAGGAGCTCCCAGACCTAAATTGAATCCATAGATTCAATCTCAGTATTCATTGCACTTTGCCAAGATGTTGCATCTATATCTTGGATTGCCTTGCCGTATGTCCAGGGATCAGGTTCATGTTCGCCAGGGACCAAATCAGAAGATTCTCCCAAGAACATGAATCTATCAGGCTGACTCACAACCCTCCCACTACGACGAGGTATCACCTGTGTATCCTCTGTGACACGCGGTGCAGTGACATGTGGTATATCCTCTTGTACCGGTGGTACTAAAGAAGTGACTTCCCTTTTTAACTCCTCCAGAACAATTTTACTCTTGGGCTTGTGGCTTATCACATAGTCTTCCTCTAGAAATCTGGCATTCGTGCTCACGATCACCTTCTGATCTCTAGGACTATAGAACAAACCACCCTTCGTTCCCTTAGGGTAGCCAACAAACATGCACACTTCTGTACGAGGTTCCAACTTACCAAAGATCCGCCTTCAAAGACATGTGGACTCCCCCATATCCGAATATGTCTCAGACTAGGCTTTCGCCCAGTCCACAATTCTACGGGAGTAGAAGGCACTGATTTAGATGGAACCAAGTTCAGAATGTATACCACCGTATCTAGAGCATATCCCCAGAACGAATCTGGCAAGTCAGAATAACTCATCATTGATCTAACCATCTCCATAAGAGTCCTATTCCTTCGCTCTGCTACACCATTCTGCTGGGGTGTGCCAGGTGCAGACAATTGGGATTGAATCCCAGCCTCTGATAAGTAATTCCTAAACTCTCCCAAGAGGTACTCACCACCACGATCAGATCGCAGGGTCTTGATACTTTTACCTTGACGATTCTCCACATCAGCCTTGAATTCTTTGAACCTGTCAAAGCATTCAGACTTGCGGCGCATCAAGTAAATGCATCCATATCTTGAATAATCGTCTATAAAAGAGACAAAATATTCAAAACCACCTCTAGCCTGGATAGACATAGGACTACACAAATCAGAATGAACCAATTCTAACACATCTTTGGCTCTATACCCCTTGGCCTTGAAAGGCCTCTTGGTCATCTTACCCTCCAAGCAAGATTCACAGGTTGGGAGATCCTCCACCACTAATGAGCCCAAAGGTCCATCACCTATCAACCTTGAATCCCGCTTAGGTTAATGTGACCAAGCCTAAGATGCCAAAGATATGTTTGGTCTATCTTCAAGGTTCTTTTCTCTTATTGGATTTAGAAGATGAGTTATTAACTTCAATTTACATCGTGGAGGTTTTGGTTCAAGTGTACAAATTTCCTATCAATGTACTAACAGATAATGTCCCTATTCCTTCTTATAACAACTCACATTAAAAGAAATAGAATATCCATCCATAAACAATTTAGAAATCAAATTAAATTCTTTCTAAATAAGGGTACATAAAGGCAATTTTAAGAACCAAAAGTTTATTTTTCTCAAAAGATAAATGAACGCCTCCCATCGCAAACCGCCACCTTTGTGGCATCGCCAAGTACACTAATCTCCCTTTAGCTAGTCATCTGTTTCGAACCCTCAAGTAGTTGCGCAGACATGATTAGTGGCTCTGATTCACTACCGTGTGCCGTAGATATCACCGCTAATCATGTTTCAATGACTAGTCCAAAAGATATACCTTTGTTCTGCGGTTAGCAATCCTTCTTCCAATGTCCACGCATAAGTGAAGCACTTGCCTTTTGGCTTCTTCACTCCTCCCTGAGTACCTCCCACCGCCTTTGCCCCGGTTTGTTTCTTCTTCTTCTTGCCTTTTGGCTTAGAAGCAGAAACCTTCTGGGTCATCACGGCATGCACCTGAGCACTGACGAAATAGTCCCTCTCCGCCTGAGTTCACGTAAGTTCCGCCAATGAATACAACCTCTTGTTCATGTTGTAGTTTATGCCAAAACTCCTAGGCAGAGACTGAGTATGATATCAACCTGGGTTTCCCCATCGATCTCAGCTCCTAGGACCTCCACTCATTCAAATGAGCCATCATCTTGAGAACATGATCCTCACGGTGTTCCTCGATCATGGTGGTCGCCATCAAGTTTCTCATGGCCTCTTGCCTCGCAGCCCGATTCTCGTGTCCAAAAGCTCCTTGAGATTGAGCATCATATCATAGGCAAGGGCATGGCTTGATGTCGATGTTGGAGTACATTTGACATAGATGCCAAAATGTAACACCGCCATCTCATCGGCCTTGTTCCACTTCCTATAGCTCTCTCTCTCCTTTCCAATTATCTGTAGAGGCTTGGGAGGGCACTCTTCGAGGAGTACATATTTGTATTCCTCGAACAAGACAATATCTAGATTCCTCTTCCAATCTACATAGTTGGGTCCAAGAAGTTTGTTCTCTTTCAGTATCACAGCAAGTGGGTTGAAAGTCATTTTGAAAGAAAACCTAAGAATCACATAAATCAAAACATTAGATTTCAAAAAATTATTGATTCCTCAAACAATAAAATTTTGATATCAACCAACACCTCAAAACACCGAGAATATCGCATGCCACGCAGTGTGGACGTATACGAATTCTACATTTGTAAGAGGAGGTTTTACCCATTAATTTTATTATCTTGTCAACCTTACTTTTCGACAAATAAAATTAATAGTTGGTTCCTCTTTGGCCCTACAAATAAAAGCAGTGACTCCGATGGGGAGGATATTTTTAATTTGCATCTAAGTGTGCACCATTACACGATACTAAGGGAATTATTTCGGATTATGTGCCTTACCGCTGTGGAAGTACACATGCTCCTAGATAATTTCCTATAACCATTATTTGACCTAGTGATCCGCAAACAAACTCATCCGCAGGGAGGAAGGCACTCAGAGCCAACACGCAAGTTTGTTGCATCACACGTCAAATTGTAATGGAGGCCGCGAGAATTAATTAAAATATCCCTCTCCCACTTAGTAAATTAAAATGAGGAATTTTCCTACGACATACATATCAAACAAAAAGCAATAAATATGAAAAATAAATTATTTTCCAACTATTATGGCCTTTGTCTTCAATATGGCTCCCGTCGCATCGCCATCTCGTCCGCTCCTCCTACGCCATGTACAAGCCCTCCGGAGATCCGAGCCGAGACTAAAACCTATTTTAATTTACATCCATCGATCCTATACTCCACGAGGGAGTGTACATGAATCTAGATCGAAAGTAAAATAAAATAAAGAGCGGCTAAACAATGCCGTATTTAATTTACAAAAATCAAAATACTAGCCTCGTCAACCCCGAGGATTCAACAAAATAAATATTTACACACATACACACACATGCCATAATAGTCGGATCTTATGCCTGCAACTAAAGAGTTAAACTACGCATATCCTACTATTATCCAGCACATATAATATATGAAAAAGTGCATAAAAATTAACCGAATCCTAAACACACGAAACCGGAAACCTTGGCTCTGATACCAATTGTAGGGGTTGATCCGTGAGGGGAAACTTCGCTTCCCCTTCACCTCGGTTGCTTGACCATGGTGATCCCTTCGATGTCCCCGGATTAAAAAATTTAATCCTAGACAAAAGGGATTGCCAAAGCAACCAAGTCATCGTCGTGCTATTCGTTTAGAGAGGTCACTTGAACAAACTAGTTGTTCAAGCGACCATCCTCTATTCTACGAGTAGCCGCGGAATAGACGATTTATGTCCGATCGCGGTTTTTGTGTTTATACTGATCCAAGTATTATTTAGCCTATTTACAGAAATATAACATGCTTATATTTTGAAAAACAAACACAAGCAATGAATAAAAGAGATAGAAGAATAGTTATACCTCTTGGTCTTCTAATGTATGACCCTCCTCCTTTTGGACGTCGTGTGGGCGACGATCCACCAAAAGTCGAAGCTCCTAGATCGCAAAACTTCCTTCCTTGCTTTCCCAAGCAAGAGGAAGAAGAGAAACAATGTTTTTCTCCTTCCAAAACTCAACCAACAAGGAATCAATCCCTTCCTTGCCGCCGGCCAAGTAAATGAAGGAGATGGTGGTGGGAAGCAACCAAGATACCTAGGGAAACCCTATATCTTGTTTCCACCACCTAAGGAGAAGAAGAAGGAGGCTTTTGGGTTCCGGCCAAGGCTGGAAAAAAGCTGGGAAGGCTGCTGGACGTTGGCCCCAAGAGGAAGAAGAACAGAGAAAGAACCTTCCTTATTTGGTGCCACCCTTGCCTCCAAACCCTAATCCCAATCCTATCTCAAATAGGATTGCTTCTTGCCGCCCAAACCCTAGCTCTCCTCCTATTCTCCTTCATGCCAACTCCATGCCATCCTTTTATAGAGTTTGGGGATAAGCCATGAATTAATCTCCTCCATTGGTTCTAGGGATTTAATCTCAACCGTCGGATCTAGAGATTTAATCTCAACCGTCGGATCTTAGAGATTTGATCTCTACCAATGGATCTTAGTGTTTTGTTTCTATCCATTGGATCTAAGCATCTTGAGGTGTTAATGGGCTACATTAGGGACCATGAGGAGGAGTT
Organism: Wurfbainia villosa; assembly: GCA_025175895.1. Classification (NCBI taxonomy): domain Eukaryota; kingdom Viridiplantae; phylum Streptophyta; class Magnoliopsida; order Zingiberales; family Zingiberaceae; genus Wurfbainia; species Wurfbainia villosa. Next base: position 24,803,917 of record CM045992.1, on the reverse strand, counting down.
GGGTCTTGGTCACCCATGGATCAAGCCCACATAAAGTCCGATCCACTAATGATGGTCCAATCCACTAAAGGTCCATCATTGATCTACCTCACCAACCCCCATATGATAATATGGGCTCCATATATTATTTGTACATTTTCTCCCCGTGTTTAAGATCTCGAATGTTCGTCGATTAATTAATTTACTGACCATTAATTAATCAACATCTAACTCCATGAGTAGTACCACTCAACCTTTTCATCATGCTGGACCAAGTCCACCTGCAGGGTTTACATGATGAACCTTATGGGCTCCTCAAGGGGACATCATCATCCTAATATATAGGACACGGTTTCCTCCTATAATCAACGGCACACCATATAAATAATATCATCTCCCAACTTACCGAGTCTATCGATTTAATCTATAAATCTCGCCCATTGGTAAATCAAAGAGATGAGTACCAAGTATATGTGCCCGTTATTATATCGGGATTAAGAGCATGTACTAAATAATATCTGAGGTCCGATTCGATTATGTAGTCAGCAATAAATCGAATCACCTCTGTGTCGGTCCTGCTCAATACACACAAAGTGCACTAGTGTGATTCTATGGTCAAGATAAACCAATACCAAATCACACTACAACCATTCCGATGGTTTGTCCAAAGCCATCTCGGTTGTGAGCCTTTACTTATACTTTACAAAGAGCCGATAACATGATCTCCCGTGTGACATCACACACCATGTTATCTATAATGTAAGGTATTAGACAATATTGAATAACCATAAAAATATGCAAACAATGATCATGTGATTCTTATTTCAAAATAAAGATGTTCATACAAAAAATAGACTTTTAATTATACATCCCTACATCCTAACCCTAGGATATGCCTTGGGAAGCATTATAAAGGGTGAAAATCCATTGGCTATAGATTTGGAGAGGTGTTTAGGGTTTGTATAAAATTTAAGGTGTTGGAAAGATCTGCCAAAGCAGAGCAATGCATATTATCTTGGTAGGGTACGGAGGGACAATTTTGGTCCCGCCTATCATGGCTTGGGTTAGAGTAAACTCAATTAGATTGAGTAAAATTAGTTAACTCAATTGGATCAAGTAGAACTATAGACATATTCCAACCGTTGGAAAGATATGATAAGATCGCATTTACACTAAATCTTAGGTGATTTAGCCAAAGCTAACTCAAGGTCTTTTATAAATGTGGGTCTTGATCCTATAAACAAGAGTTGCATAGAGATGTAATCGGTAATGTGTTACCTACTGATCATACTAAGTCTTGGGCGATTTAGCCAAAGCTAACTCAAGGCTTAATATGATGTGGATCTTGTCCCACAAAATTATAGCATGTTTGTATGAATCTAGTAATGTGGTTTGACCACATCTATAACTTGATTCTACAAAATTCCTATAATTCAGTGGGAGCATCATTTGATTAAAGGCCTAATTAAATGATAAAAGGAATATGATATTAATTTTTTGCATTGTGTATGTTGTAGATTACTATGTCGACAAACATGAACACTCTCTCCCTGCGTTCTGTCCTTGAGAAGGACAAGCTCAACGAAGCAAATTTCCTAGAATGGTACAGGAACCTTAGAATTGTCTCACCCAAGAAAGGAAGCTGTACGTCCTAGAGCAACCCATTCCGGAGGCACCTCCTGCCACTGCCTCGCGAACTGACAAAGATGCTTACAAGAAGCATCAAGATGATGCATTAGATGTGTCATGTCTCATTCTCGCGACCATGAACTCTGAGCTTCAGAAGCAACACGAGTTCATGAATGCTTATGATATAGTTGAACATCTTCGTCAACTATTTCAAGGATAAGCAAGGCACGAGAGATATGAAGTCTCTAAGGCATTGTTTCAGTCCAAGATGCAAGATGGGACTCCCGTAGGTCCATATGTACTCAAGATGATTGGGTGCGTAGAAAACCTACAGAGATTGGGATTTCCCCTTGGCCAAGAGATGGCCACTGGCTTGATCTTGCAGTCTTTGTCACAAAGCTATAATCAATTTGTCATGAATTACAACATGAATGAAATTGATAAGCCACTACCTGAGATGCTCAACATGTTGAGAACTGCTGAGCTAAATCTTAAGAAGGGAAAATCTGACTCCTTTTTGATGGTGCAAAAGAAGAAAGGCAAGGGAAAGCCTAAAGGTAAGGGAAAGTCCCAAGCCAAGGGCAAAGGCAAAGAACTGAAACCCAAAGGAGGGGTGGCCAAAGAAGAGGCTTGGTTCCACTGCAAGGAAGCTGGGCATTGGAAGCGTAACCGTAAAGCTTACCTGGAAGATCTTAAGAAGAAGAGAAGTGAGACTTCTACTTCACGTATAAATATTATAGAAGTCAATCTATCTATTTCTTCATCATGGGTATTAGATACCGGATATGCATCTCACATTTGTACCAATGTGTAGGCGCTGATAAATAGCAGGGCATTGATAAAGGGTGAGGTGGACCTACGAGTAGGCAATGGAGCAAGAGTTGCTGTTGTTGCTATAGGAACTTATGATCTATCTCTTCCCTCTGGGCTTGTACTAGAATTAGATGAATGTTGTTATGTGCCTGCTTTAACTAAGAATATAATTTCGGTTTCTTGTTTGGACAAGAAAGGATTTACATTTATAGTAAAGAACAAATGTTGTTCAGTTTATTTAAATGATATGTTCTATTGTAGTGCACCTCTAATGAACGGACTCTACTTTCTAGAGTTAGAGAGCCCTATCTATAACATAAGTACCAAAAGGTTCAAGTCAAATGACTTGAACCAAACCTATCTCTGGCATTGTCGCTTAGGTCACATAAATGAGAGTCGCTTATCTCAGCTCCATAAGGATGGACTGCTAGACTCATTTCATTTTGAATCATATGAGACATGCGAATCTTGCCTTTTAGGCAAGATGACCAAGACTCCCTTTAGTGGACACTGCGAAAGAGTAACAGACTTGTTAGGACTTATACATAGCGATGTGTGTGACCCTTTCAATGTTGCTGCTAGAGGTGATTATAGGTACTTTATTACATTTACTGATGACTTTAGTAGATATGGTTATGTGTATCTCATGATACATAAAACAGAATCCTTTGAAAAGTTCAAAGAATTTAAGAATGAAGTACAAAACCAACTTGGCAAGAGTATTAAGATACTTCGATCAGATCGAGGCGGTGAATACCTTAGCCATGAGTTTTGTGACTATCTAGCTGAGTGTGAGATTCTATCCCAACTCACTCCTCCTGGAACACCATAGTGGAATGGTGTATTCGAAAGGAGGAATCGTATCCTATTAGATATGGTATGATCTATGATATGTCACACAGATCTTCCTATATCCTTTTGGGGATATGATCTAGACACAACAACCTACACCCTTAACCGTGTACCATCCAAAGTTGTGATAAAGACCCCATATACGATATAGACAGGGAGAAATCCCAAGATTTATTTCATGAGGATTTGGGGTTGTGAGGCTTACATTCGACGTCAAGTCTCAGACAAACTGGGACCCAAATCCGATAAGTGTTATTTTGTTGGATATCCCAAGGAGACTAAGGGATATTACTTCTACATTCCCAGTTAGCACAAAGTGTTTGTGGCAACGACTGGGGTTTTTTAGAAAGGGATTATGTTTCTAGAAAAACTAGTGGGAGTACGTTCGATCTTGAAGAAATTCAAGATAAGGACCATAGCACTGAGACCTTGATGGAGGTTTAACAGGAACCACAAAGTGTTGTGGGTGATGAGATTGTTGCACAGAGTTGTGGAACAACCACCTGTTCAGGTAGACTTACCTCTTCGCAGATCTGATAGGGTACGTCGTCAGCCTGAGAGATACTCATTTCTCTTGTCTGACTATGATGATGTTATGCTCATTGAGAATGAGCCTACCTCCTATCAAGAAGCTGTGATGAGCCCAAACTCTGAGAAATGGCTAGAGGCCATGAGATCCGAGATGGAATCCATGTACACCAACCAAGTATGGACTTTGGTTGATCCACCTGAAAGAGTCAAATCCATTGGGTGTAAGTGGGACTTTAAGAGAAAGACTGACATGGATGGACTTACGCATACCTATAAGGGTCGATTGGTGGCTAAAGGTTTCAAGCAAATTCATGATATTGACTATGATGAAACCTTTTCTCCAATGGCGATGTTTAAGTCCATTCAGATCATACTTGCTATTGCAGCATACCACAATTATGAGATCTGGCCGATGGATGTCAAAACCACATTTCTGAATGAAAACTTACTCGAGGATGTGTACATGACACAACCTATGGGTTTTGTAGATTCACAGCATACTGGGAAAGTATGCAAGCTACAAAGGTCCATTTATGGGCTAAAGCAAGCTTCTCGGAGCTGGAATCTTCGATTCGATGATGCGATCAAACAGTTTGGTTTCATCAAGAATGAAGATGAACCCTGTGTCTACAAGAGGGTTAATGGGAACACAATTGTCTTCCTTATATTGTATGTGGATGACATACTACTCATTGGGAATGATATCCCTTCGCTATAGTCTGTGAAGACTTGGCTGGGGACGTGCTTCTCAATGAAGGACTTAGGTGAAGCAGCCTATATTCTAGCCATCAAGATCTATAGAGATAGATCTAAGAGATTGCTTGGCCTAAGTCAGAGTACATACATTGACACGGTATTACTAAGGTTTTCCATACAGAATTCCAAGAAGGGACTTCTACCGATGTCATATGGTGTGAGTCTTTTGAAGACTCAAAATCCCTCATCTAGAGAGGAGAGAGACCGCATGGATAAGATCCCTTACGCATCTGCTATAGGATGTATCATGTATGCCATGCTGTGTACTCGTCCTAATGTCTCGTATGCTTTGAGCATGATGAGCAGATACCAGTTAGATCCAGGTGAGCGTCACTGGATAGCAGTCAAGAATATTCTTAAGTACTTGAGAAGGACTAAAGAATATTTCTTGATATTTGGAGGCGATGAGGAGCTAGCTATAAAGGGTTACAGCGATGCCAGCTTCCAAACTGACCAGGATGATTATAGATCACAGTCAGGGTTCGTGTTTTGTTTGAATGGTGGCACTGTGAGCTGGAAGAGTTCGAAGCAGGACACAGTTGCTGATTCTACAATAGAAGCCGAGTATATCGCTGCATCTGAGGCAGCAAAGGAGACAGTTTGGATCCGCAAGTTCATTACTGAGCTTGGGGTGGTTCCTAGCATAGCAGATCCCATAGAGCTCTATTGTGATAACAATGGAGAGATTGCACAGGCTAAGGAACCTCGCTCACACCAGCGGACCAAACACATAGTACGACGCTTCCATCTCATTCGAGAGATTATCAATAGAGGAGATGTGAAGATTTGCAGAGTACCGACAGAGGCTAACATCGTAGATCCCTTGACCAAGGCTTTGACACAGAAAAAGCATGATGGTCACACAAGGTCATTGGGTATTAGATACTACGGTGATTGGCACTAGTGCTAGTGGGAGATTTTTAGTGAAAGCCCTAGAGCCAATCATGTGATGATTGTTGTATGGACTTTATTGTATCATATTCCTATTTAAAAGGCATGGTTATTATATTAACTTGTATTGGTGCCAAATAAACTAAGTATAATAACGTCTTTAAGTAAAAGGTTCTTATCTATATCAATCGATTGGTTGAATCGATAATGAGATAATATAGAGAACACTACTCTTAATCATTCCTAGTCAAGTATTAACATTCAGGGACAATGTTAATGCGTAGAAACTAGCATGTAGGTCAACTCAATGACTTGATCTCACAAGTCATGGATATGAGATATCAAGTTGACACATGTGTATGCATTGGAGAATATATACTGAATGACCCACCATGAGAAAGTATAATGGATCGTTATATGAGTGTCATATACTTTCTCATGTGGCTATTAGTATGACTATTAGTCCTTAGACCTGAAGTCACCATGGTTCCTTACATAAGGAGTTGCATACTTTGGCTTTGTCAAACGTCACCCATAAATGGGTGGACTATAAAGGCGATTACTGGGTATGTAACAAATTATGTGGAGGGATGTGAGTGATGTAGATGGGATCTATCCCTCCTATATGACGGGAGTGACATCATTATTCTTGATAGAGTGAGACCACGAAGTGCATGGCCATGCCCAAATGAGTCAATATGAGATATTGAGCTCATTTGATTAGAGTGAGTCTACTTGGAGTTCAAGATATAGATTGTACCGAGGATGACACGGTCTATGCCTTAATTGGTCAATCTAGATGTCAAGGATAGAGGGACATTGTCACATATTGTGAGAGTCACAATTAGAAGTCACAAAGGTGATGTTGGAGCTCAACATTCTTGTAACTTGGGTAGCAATGATGTGTTGCTAGATACCGCTCATTGCTTATGTTCCTAAATCGGTTTAGGGACATTGCCAACGTTACAAGAACCTATAGGGTCACAAACAAAGGGCAATTAGGTGGAGATTAGGTTCATATGATGAACCATGAGGATTAGGTTCATGGGATGAACCAAATTGGATTAAGAGTAATCCAAATTAGACTAATTGAGTTAGACTCAAGTTGATTCAAGTATTGAATGAGTCTAATTTAGATTTGATTCATTGAGTCAATTTAAATTAATGAATAGAGATTCATTAAATCAAATTGACTTGAATCAAGTGGTTAGATTTGGTCAACCATGGGAGATAAGAGGTCAAGTTTGACTTGACTTGAGAGGGAAGATGACTGGTCAATTTTGACTTGACCAATTGCCATGTCATGGTGACATGGCATGGGGGACGACCAATGATGATGTTCCACATCATCATTGACTCATCATGTGGTGCCACTTCATGAGGTAGACCAAAAGCCATTGGCTCTTGGAGTTACATGCATGCATGTAACCCCCCAAGTCATGAAGTGGCCGACCACTCCATTTGATGGGTGGAATTGATTTTGGTGAGTTACTCTAACTTCATCTTCTTCCTTGGATCATCTTCCTCTCAAGCAAGTTCTCCCATCCCTTATCTTGGCCGAACCATCCAAGGGGTGCTAGCACACTCAAGGTTGTGTTTTCTCCACCATTTATTCGTGTGGATACCAATAGAGGAGTGTGCACTTGACACTCTTGAGTTCCGGCGAAGCTTTTGGACGAGTGGGATAACCGAAGGGTGTCGCTACAAGGGTAATGCTCTCACCTTCTAGATCTAAGGTAGATCTAAGGTTTACTTAAGCACATACATGTTTTTTTTTATTTTAATATATCTTTGCACGGATTCGTGGCCGGACTTCTGGGGTTTCCGCAACGTAAAAAGCAGTTTTTGCGGCTCGGAAAGTCCAATAGTGGTATCAGAGCCACGTGCGAAGCATGTATGTGTTTCATTTTTTTAGTTTTTGTATTAGATATAAAAATTATAGATTTTTATGTTTCTTTAAATTTCCTATTTTTATCGAATTTTTGGGTATATTTCTCGAAGAGTCGAAGCAACGAGTGTTGGGACACTTATAGGCTTCAACCATTGAGAAAAACTCTCCGAAACGGCGAGTTCTCGCTTTAGGTTTTTGGGACAGTGACTTAAGTCACTGTAAGATCATAGTAGGGACACTCTCAAAGTTTATTTTGCGAGTAGGGGCACTATCCCTATCCCCGAAAGGGGCCTTGTCCCGCGATCGCGCCCGGAAACCGTTTAGCGGGACCGTTACGGAGAGGTGACTCATAAAATTGAAAAAAAATAGGAAAAATTATAGAAATTTTCTGTAAAAATACATAATTTAGAATTATGTATAATTCTGTGATTTTCATGGCCCAAGAACCCCAATATGATTGGATGATGATGTGTTGTAATTCATAATACGGCCTGCGTGCCATTTTTGTGGTTGTACTTGTTGTATAGTGTATGCGACCTACGTGTCGTACCTCTTCTTTTGAAATTTCTTATTGTAAATAGTTTTAGACTTGAATGTAACTCTATTTTCATATTTTTAATGTACAAAATGGAGCGGTGGAAAGTCCACTTGTAGACGAAGTTACGAGAAGGGTACCGACGACACATGGCGGTCAAAGGAAGCGCTTGGAGAAGCCGCTAGCCCTAGGTTGATTGTCCGATCTTCTCATTGGCTTGACAAGATCGTAGTAGGGTCATGACCACATCACAGTTAATTATATATATATGTTGATATATATATATATTTGTAATGCTTGTATGTATGTGATGCATGCTAGTAGAATATTGCTTGTATGTATATGATGCATGCTAGGATATTTTTCTTGTATGTATATGATGCATGCTAGAATAATTCTTGTATGTATGTGATGCATGATAATATAGGATAATAAAGGCCTTAATGCGTATATGATACACATTATGATTAGATTAGATCTTAATCAAATCAACTCGTAAATGCCTACCAAGCCCTTGATACCCATCACTACCTCGATCATTTGTAGTTGTTGAATCTGCCAAAGCAGAGAAACACATATTATCTTGGTAGGGTGCGGAGGGACAATCTTGGTCCCGCCTATCACGGCTTGGGTTAGAGTAAGCTCAATTAGATTGAGTAAAACTAGTTAACTCAATTGGATCGAGTAGAACTATAGGCATATTCCAACCATTGGAAAGATAGGATAAGATCGCATTTACACTAAATCTTGGGTGATTTAGCCAAAGATAACTCAAGGTCTTTTGTAAATGTGGGTCTTGATCCTATAAAAAAGAGTTGCATAGAGATGTAATCGGTAATGTATTACCCACCGATTGTACTAAGTCTTGGGCGATTTAGCCAAAGTTAACTCAAGGCTTAGTATGATGTGGATCTTGTCCCGCAAGAATTATAGCTAGTTTGTATGAATCTAGTAATGTGGTTTGACCACATCCATAACTCGATTCTACAAAATTCCTATAATTCAGTGGGAGCATCATTTGATTAAAGGCCTAATTAAATGATAAAAGGAATATGATATTAATTCTCTGCATTGTATGTTGTAGATTACTATGTCGATAAACACGAAAACTCTCTCTCTGTGTTCTATCCTTGAGAAGGACAAGCTCAATGGAGCAAATTTCCTGGACTGGTACAGGAACCTGAGAATTGTTCTCACCCAAGAAAGGAAACTGTACGTCCTGGAGAAGCCTATTCCGGAGGCACCTTCTGCCACTGCCTCGCGAGCTAACAAAGATGCTTACAAGAAGCATCAAGATGATGCATTAGATGTGTCATGTCTAATGCTCGCGACCATAAACTCTGAGCTTCAGAAACAACATGAGTTCATGAATGCTTATGATATGGTTGAACATCTTCGTCAACTATATCAAGGACAAGCAAGGCACGAGAGATATGAAGTCTCTAAGGCATTGTTTCGTTCCAAAATGCAAGATGGGACTCCCGTAGGTCCATATGTACTCAAGATGATTGGGTACGTAGAAAACCTACAGAGATTGGGATTCCCCCTTGGCCAAGAGCTGGCCACTGATTTGATCTTGCAGTCTTTTCTGCAAAGCTACAATCAATTTGTCATGAATTACAACAGGAATGAAATTGATAAGCCACTGCCTGAGATGCTCAGCATGTTGAGAACTGCTGAGCTCAAACTTAAGAAGGGAAAATCTGACGCCATTTTGATGGTGCAAAAGAAGAAAGGCAAGGGCAAGCCTAAAGGTAAGGGAAAGTCCCAAGCCAAGGGCAAAGGCAAGGAACTGAAACCCAAAGGAGGGGTGGCCAAGGAAGGGGCTTGCTTCCACTGCAAGGAAGCTGGACACTGGAAGCATTACTGTAAGGCATACCTGGAAGATCTTAAGATGAAGAGAAGTGAGACTTCTACTTCAGGTATAAATGTTATAGAAGTCAATCTATATATTTTTTCATCATGGGTATTAGATACCGGATGTGCATCTCATATTTGTACCAATGTGCAGGCGCTGAGAAATAGCAGGGCATTGACAAAGGGCGAGGTGGACCTACGAGTAGGCAATGGAGCAAGAGTTGCTGATGTTGCTGTAGGAACTTATGATCTATCTCTGCCCTCTGAGCTTGTACTAGAATTAGATGAATGTTATTATGTGTCTGCTTTAACTAAGAACATAATTTCGGTTTCTTATTTAGACAAGAAAGGATTTACATTTTTAATAAAGAACAAATGTTGTTCAATTTATTTAAATGAAATGTTCTATTGTAGTGCACCTCTAATGAACGGACTATACTTTCTAGACTTTGAGACCCCTATCTATAACATAAGTACCAAAAGGTTCAAGTCAAATGAGTTGAACCAAATCTATCTCTGACATTGTCGCTTAGGTCACATAAATAAGAGTCGCTTATCTCAACTCCATAAGGATGGGCTGCTAGACTCATTTGATTTTGAATCATATGAGATATGCGATCCTTGCCTTTTAGGCAAGATGACCAAGACTCCCTTTAGTGGACACAGCGAAAGAGCAACGGACTTGTTAGGACTTATACATAGTGATGTATGTGGCCCTTTCAATGTTGCTGCTAGAGGCGGTTACATGCACTTCATTACATATACTAATGACTTCAATAGATATGGTTATGTGTATCTCATGACACATAAATTAGAATTCTTTGAAAAGTTCAGAGAATTCAAGAATGAAGTACAAAACCAGCTTGGAAAGAGTATTAAGATACTTCGATCAGATCGAGGGGGTGAATACCTTAACCATGAGTTTCGTGACTATCTAGCTGAGTGTGGGATTCTATCCCAACTCACTCCTCCTGGAACACCACAGTGGAATGGTGTATCCGAAAGGAGGAATTGTACCCTATTAGATATGGTACGATCTATGATGTGTCACACAGATCTTCCTATATCTTTTTGGGGATATGCTCTAGACACAACAACCTTTACCCTTAACCGTGTACCATCCAAGGTTGTGATAAAACACCATATACGATATGGATAAGGAGAAATCCCAAGATGTCTTTCATGAGGATTTGGGGTTGTGAGGCTTACGTTCGACGTCAAGTCTCAGACAAACTGGGACCCAAATCCGATAGGTGCTATTTTGTTGGATATCCCAAGGACACAAAGGGATATTACTTCTACATTCCCAGTTAGCACAAAGTGTTTGTGGCAAAGACTGGGGTTTTTCTAGAAAGGGATTTTGTTTCTAGAAAAACTAGTGGGAGTACGTTCGATCTTGAAGAAATTAAAGATAAGGACCATAGCACTGAGGCCTTGATGGAGTTTGAACAGGAACCACAAAGTGTTGTGGGTGATGAGATTGTTGCACAAAGAGTTATGGAACAACCACCTGTTCATGTAGACCTACCTCTTCGCAGGTCTGATAGGGTATGTCGTCAGCCTGAAAGATACTCATTTCTCTTGTCTGACCTTGATGACGTTATGCTCATTGAGAATGAGCCTACCTCCTATTAGGAAGTTGTGAAGAGCCCAGATTTTGAGAAATGGCTAGAGGCCATGAGATCCGGGATGGAATCTATGTACACCAACCAAGTATGGACTTTGGTTGATCCACCTGAAGGGGTCAAATCCAGTGGGTGTAAGTGGGTCTTTAGGAGAAAGACTAACATGGATGGACTTACGCATACCTATAAGGGCCGATTGGTGGCTAAAGGTTTCAAGCAAATTCATGGTATTGACTATGATGAAACCTTTTCTCCAGTAGCGATGCTTAAGTCCATTCGGATCTTGCTTGCTATTGCAGCATACCACGATTATGAGATCTGGCAGATGGATGTCAAAACCGTGTTTTTGAATGGAAACTTACTCGAGGATGTGTACATGACACAACCTGAGGGTTTTGAAGATCCACAGCTTACTGGGAAAGTATGCAAGCTGCAAAGGTCCATTTATGGGCTAAAGCAACCCACTCGGAGCTGGAATCTTCGATTCGATGATGTGATCAAATAGTTTGGTTTCATCAAGAATGAAGATGAACCCTGTGTCTACAAGAGGGTTAATGAGAACACAGTTGTCTTCCTTGTATTGTATGTGGATGACATACTACTCATTGGGAATGACATCCCTTCGCTACAGTCTGTGAAGACTTGGCTGGGGACGTGCTTCTCAATGAAGGACTTAGGTGAAGAAACTGGTATTCTAGGCATTAAGATCTATAGAGATAGATCTAAGAGATTACTTGGCCTAAGTCAGAGTACATACATTGACACGGTATTACTATGGTTTGCCACGCAGAATTCCAAGAAGGGACTTCTGCCGATGTCATATGGTGTGAGTCTTTCGAAGACTCAAAGTCCCTCTTCTAGAGAGGAGAGAGACCGCATGGATAAGATCCCTTATGCATCTGCTATAGGATCTCTTATGTACGCCATGCTGTGTACTCGTCATGATGTCTCGTATACTTTGAGCATGATGAGTAGATACCAGTCAGATCCAGGTGAGCGTCACTGGATAGCAGTCAAGAATATTCTTAAGTACTTGAGAAGGACTAAAGAATATTTCTTGATATTTGGAGGCGATGAGAAGCTAGCTGTAATGGGTTACAACGATGCCAGCTTCCAAACTGACCAGGATGATTATAGATCGCAGTCAGGATTCATGTTTTGCTTGAATGGCAGACGTGAGTGGAAGAGTTAAGCGTGACACGCTTGTTGATTCTACAAGGTGGTATATTCTTGCATCCGAGGCAAAGAAAGGAGGCAGTTTGGATCCGTAAGTTCATTACTGAGCTTGGGGTGGTTCCTAGCATAGCAGATCCCATAGAGCTCTATTGTGACAACAATGGAGCGATTGCATAGGCTAAGGAACCTCGCTCACACCAGCAGACCAAACACATACTACGACGCTTCCATCTCATTCGAGAGATTATCGATAGAGGAGATGTGAAGATTTGCAGTGTACCGACAGAGGCTAATATCGCAGATCCCTTGACCAAGGCTTTGGCACAGAAAAAGCATGATGGTCACACTAGGCCATTGGGTATTATATACTACGGTGATTGACACTAGTGCTAGTGGGAGATTATTAGTGAAAGCCCTAGAACCAATCATGTGATGGTTGTTGTATGGACTTTATTGTATCATATTGCTATTTATAAAGGCATGGTTATTATATTTACTTATATTGGTACCAAATAACTAAATATAATAACGTCCTTGAGTTGTAGGTTCTTATCTATATCAATCGATTGGTTGAATCGATAATGAGATGATATAGAGAACACTATTCTTAATCATTCCTAGTCAAGTATTAACATTCAGGGACAATGTTAATGCGTAGAGACTAGCATGTAGGTCAACACGATGACTTGATCTCACAAGTCATGGATATGAGATATCAAGTTGACACATGGGTATGCATTGGAGAATGTATACTGAATGACCCGCCATGAGAAAGTATCATGGATCGTTATATGAGTGTCATATACTTTCTCATGTGGCTATTAGTATGATTATTAGTCCTTAGACTTGAAGTCACCATGGTTCCCTACATAAGGAGTTGCATACTTTGGCTTCGTCAAACGTCACCCGTAAATGGGTGGACTATAAAGGTGATTACTGGGTATGTAACAAATTATGCGGAGGGATGTGAGTGATGTAGATGAGATCTATCCCTCCTATATGACGGGAGTGACATCATTATTCTTGATAGAGTGAGACCACGAAGTGCATGGCCATGCCCAAATGAGTCAATATGAGATATTGAGCTCATTTGATTAGAGTGAGTCTACTTGGAGTTCAAGATATAGATTGTACCGAGGATGACACGGTCTATGCCTTAATTGGTAAATCTAGATGTCAAGGATAGAGGGACACTGTCACATATTGTGAGAGTCACAATTAGTAGTCTCAAAGGTGATGTTGGAGCTCAACATTCTTGTAACTTGGGTAGCAATGATGTGTTGCTAGATACTGCTCATTGCTTATGTTCCTAAATCGGTTTAGGGACATTGCCAACGTTACAAGAACCTATAGGGTCACACACAAAGGGCAATTAGGTGGAGATTAGGTTCATATGATGAACCATGAGGATTAGGTTCATGGGATGAACTAAATTGGATTAAGAGTAATCCAAATTAGACTAATTGAGTTAGACTCAAGTTGATTCAAGTGTTGAATGAGTCTAATTTAGATTTGATTCATTGAGTCAATTTAAATTAATTAATAGAGATTCATTAAATCAAATTGACTTTAATCAAGTGGTTAGATTTGGTCAACCATTGGATATAAGAGGTCAAGTTTGACTTGTTACGTATTGCTATGAATAGAAGTGATATTTGGTGGATCAGTGCCATGTCATGGTGACATGGCATGGGGGCCGGCCAATGCCATTGGCTCTTGGATCATGTGGTGTCACCTCATGAGGGAGACCAAGAGCCATTGGCTCTTGGAGTTACATGCATGCATATAACCCCCCAAGTCATGAAGTTGCCGGCCACTCCATTTGATGGGTGGAATTGATTTTTGTGAGTTACTCTAACTTCATCTTCTTCCTTGGATCATCTTCCTTTCAAGCAAGCTCTCCCATCCCTCATCTTGGTCGAACCATCCAAGGGGTGCTAGCACACTGAAGGTTGTGTTTTCTCCACCATTTGTTCGTGTGGATACCAATAGAGGAGTGTGCACTTGACACTCTTGAGTTCCGATGAAGCTTTTGGACGAGCGGGATAAGTGAAGGGCGTCGCTACGAGGGTAATGCTCTCACCTTCTTGATCTAAGATAGATCTAAGGTTTACTTAAGTACATACATGTTTTTTTTAATATATTTTTACACGGATCCATGGCTGGACTTCCGGGGTTTCCGCAACGCAAAAAGCAGTTTTTTGGCTCGGAAAGTCCAACATGGATAAACCTAAAAGTTGAACTAGCAAGGCACTTGATCAAGCTAGACGTCCACAAAATAGTCAATCCAGAAAAGGATAAGATTGAAGATTTTGTCCCCCAGATGAAGAACTAGACTGGGAGGGCTCTTCCAGTCCGGAACAGCAAGTAAAACACTGGAGAGCCTCTATCCAAGGCTCTGACTTACTTTGGGATGACTCTGTAGACTCTCGACATTACATACTGGCAGCAGAAATATTTACAGAAAAAATTTACTGGCCGACAAGCTATGGAACTGCTTTCTTCCCTTTCAAAACTACTACCCAACACACAACCTTACTAAGTCATTACCAGAAAATAAACGAAAAATGGATCCAAAAGAATATAAAGCTCCTCCCCATCCTGTCTCACATCCGTCACTTTCTATGACTAGATAATCATTATCTAATGGTAGTGTTAGTTTGGGCAATGTTTTTACTAATTCTTTAATTTGTTTAACTACTAAAACATCTTGTTGATTAAAGTGTTTTTGTCCTTTTGTTGATGTCTTATTGTATAGATTTCCACTTATTTTTCCTATATCTTTCAAATATGGTCTTGCATAGTTTAAAAGTCCTAGAAAGGCTCTCAAAGATCTAGTATTTTCAATTTTGTCGGGAAATTCAAGTGTCTTACTAGCAATATGTGGTTGCAAAGTTATTTTCCCTTGGCCTATTTCAGCTCCTAAAAATTCAATATGCTTTTTCATAAGTTGTATCTTTTTTTTGGAAATTATTAATCCGTGCTTTTCAAATAGGTTAAAAATCATATGTAAATGAGCTGTGTGTTCTGATTTGGTTTTAGAGAAAACTAAAATGTCATCAATATATATACATGTAAAATTGGTTGTGTCTTTAAAAATTGTATCCATCTTTCTTTGGAATATTTGTGGTGTTATTTTCAGGCCAAATGACATAACTAACCATTCAAAATGTCCTTCAGGGTAAGAGAATGCTGTCCAGGTTATGGATTCTGGGTGCATCCGGACTTGCTAGAAACCAGATTTAAGATCAAATTTTGAATACCATTGTGAATCTTGTATTTTAAAAATATTTGTGGTGCTATTTTTAGGCCAAATGGCATAACTAACTATTCAAAATGTCTTTCAGGGCAAGAGAATGTTGTCTTGGTTATGGATTCTGGGTGCATCCGGACTTGCCAGAAACCAGATTTAAGATCAAATTTTGAATACCATTGTGAATCTTGTATTTTATTAATTAATTCTTCTTTGTCAGGAATCTTATAACCATCCTCATTGAAATTGTCATTTAGGCATTTATAATTAAACACCATTCTTGACTGACCACGCTTTTGTTCTGATCCCTTGTTTACTATGAAAGTTGGGCTTCTATGTCTAGAAGTAGATCGTTGTATTAATTTGTAATCTAAAAGTTGTTTAATATGCATTTTGCACTCTTGTGCTTCCCAATTTGTATATTTCAAGTCTTGGGCTTTAATTGTTAAATCTGGATTTATAATATCTAATTTACAATATATTTTATCCAGTTCCTAGTATTTAATAGGATTATCTCCTAAGATTTCCATTTTCTCTAGTTTTGAAATTATATCTTCCAAATTCTCTTGGGTGTTAATTAAATTTAGTATACTCCGAGGGGATATAGTATCGGTAGGGAAGTCATACTCATTTCTTGTGTCTATTTCGGATTCGTATGAGTTTGTACAGGTGCAAGAACAATCCTATGTTTGACAGGAACAAGTTTGAGGTGGGTGCGAGGAGGAACTATTGTTAAGTTCCTCTTCTTGGTCTATGTAATCCAAATCTTGGGTCTTTAGTCGGAGAAGTTCAGGTCTATCAAAGGTACCACCACGCTCCGTAGCGCGATGGGAAGGAGGATATTCGGAAAGAATAGGGGCAATAATGGGGGTAGAGAGTAAAATGGCATAATCAAGGGTAAGCAGGAAAGCACGGTGTGGAGAGAGGAGAAAATTTAGTCCAAGGATAAGGTGCACATTAGCAATAAGCAAGTATTGACATGAAAACATTCACGCCACATAGATACAGAGGCAAGCTAATAACCCCTTTTCTCTTGATGGATTATGGGTTATTATATAAGCTATGGATAAGAGACATTAAGCTAACACAAGAGTTTCCATGGAAACTCGGACAGTGCATAAGACACCTGTTAGTTGAAGAACATTTCAGAAACATAATAGTATGTACTTTTGAAAGTTCTCCTCCTGAATGGATAAACCTAAAAGTTGAACTAGCAAGACACTTGATCAAGCTAGACGTCCACAAAACAGTCAATCTAGAAAAGGATAAGATTGAAGATTTTGTCCCCTCAGACGAAGAACTAGATGGGGAGGGCTCTTCCAGTCCGGAACAACAAGTAAAACATTGGAGAGCCTCTATCCAAGGCTCTGACTGGCTTTGGGATGACTCTGTAAACTCTCGCCATTGCATACTGGCAGCAGAAACATTTATAGAAAAAATATACTGGCCGACAAGCTATGGTACTGCTTTCTTCCCTTTCAAAACTACTACCCAACACATAGCCTTACTAAGTCATTACCAGATGGATCCAACAGAAAATACACCAAATGGCGCGACAATACAGGATGGAATTAAGACAGGCTGAGATTGCAACAACCCGTCAAAATAGCCCACCAGAAGGCCCATCCAGAGTTTCATCCATGGGCTCTATCGGAGGTTCAACAGAAGAAGCCAACCTCAATAATATGATGGAAATCTAACAGTACTCACACCAGACAAGAAGGACATCCACAACACCAACCCGTGACACAAAGTCCACCATAAAAACAGAAAGGACATCTACAACACCAACTCGTGACACCACTTTACACTCGTGATATCTCCACTAACACTTAATGTGTCCTAGCACCCGCGGGACACTAGCTTCTTTCCCTCCTATAAAGAGACCCCCAGTCTCTCCGCAAAATGTATCCCCATATATCCTTTGAGAAGTTTTCTTTTACTAGTTTGAGAGCTTGAGTGTCTTCTGTCCAGAGTCAAGAGTCCAGTCCCTCTGTGTTGGGTTTCCAACACCGCGGCGAGTGTGTGTTCGAACATGTTTCGTAAACATATGCACAGCGGAAGGAATAAAATAATAAATCTAATTTATTACAACACACACATCACACTCATGCATAGTACAATATGTGTAGACATAACCGTAAATTCAAATTTTGCAATAAAAGGAAATTTATACTACGTATACCTGACGTATCACGTGTAGTGGGAAAGACATCAACCGGAACGATTCTCGCTAGAATCGTCTCTATTCGTATCCATGCCGAGTATCTTCGGGATGACTTCATAAAGTCATGAGCCTCGTCTTCGTACGGGTTACTAGCCGTGTGTTGAAGATGATGTGATCGAGAGAAGATCACGATCCAAAATGAGTCCTCAAAAACTCGCTTCTCCGGAGAGGTATTCGTCAACCGTTTGACGAATCCTTTGTTCTCCACCTATGAGGATTACCGGAGATCGAATCCCCAGTAAGGAAGGCACTGTCGGAGCTCCAAATGTCGTCCAAATGACACTCCGACAAAAAGGAAACAAGCTGTCCAGAAAACTGGACAGCTTTGGTGGAGACCTTGCGCCGGCCAAATAAGGAAAGCAATGTGCTCACCTTGTCGCCGGAGCCAAGGAAGATCACCGGAGCTCCTCCGGCAGCAGCTCGACGCCGGCAAGAGGGGTGGTCGGCAGCAGCTGGATTCCGGTTGAAGGAGCTAGGCGGCGGCAAGGAGGTTGGCGCCAACCACTTGGAGAAGAGGGAGAGGGTGGGCGGCCAAACAATTAGGGTTGCATGAATTAGGGTTTAACAAAAACCCTTAAGCCCTATTTTATAGAGAACAAATTCTCTTAATGGTTATCGGATCATAACCAAAGGCCCGTTAACCTACTCCATTAATTTAAGTTAAAATAAACAAAACTTGATGGTTTATTTTAAGTTAAAACGAATCGAACCAACTTTTGGTTCATTCATTTGAAACAAACCAAACCCTTTGGTTTATTCTCCTCCATTGGATTAGAACCAAACCAATTTGGTTCATCCATCATGTCTTCATAAGACATGGCCCATCCACGCTTCCATTGCGACTGAAATGATTTCATGCTCGCTCCATGTTTGGTCCAACCAAACCTAGTTTCTCTCGGTCTGAGAATCTCATTCTCAAGCTCGTTTTAAATCCTTCGGATTACGCTCGTTGTGCATGTGACCAAATAGGTTCTCGGTTTATGTTGACTGTCTATAATTAACCATTAATTATAGAATGATCATGAGTGACACCTAGTAGTACATCATGATCCTAAATTAACCGAAAAGATCAACGGTTGATCCAGAACTACTTTTGAAACTCTTCAGCAGCTCGAATGAATCGTGCCCCATTCCCTTTACTCATCTTATACCCACTTAGTTCAGGACATGGTCTATAGTGTCAGTCTCCACTAGGTTGACTACGTCACACCTAGCCCAAGCATCATTTCCTCGTCCTACGGATTCTAGTTACTGCACATGTATCGAAGAGTACCTTACTCTAAACATGTAATGCTTTTGCCTAAGACTTTAGTAACAATCCGACGAGAGGCCATGGGTATACATCTCATCGCAAGGAGTGGTGAATCCTTTATAGGCTATTCAAACACCTTCGATCACTTCGACTTATACTCAATCATCCCGGGTCCACATCTCCTCAGAGATGCTTGCTTAAGATGTCAAAGCATAAGTCTTTATCATCAAGATGACTTGAATACCGCAAGTCAAAGGAACATTACACTTAAGTTGCAGTAAGAACTTCATTGACATATCTATATATGCAGAGAACCATATGAAGTCTTACGACTGGTCACTCCAATAAACTAGTTACCATAACTAGCATCCACGATTAACTCCGGACATCACAATGTCTCCAGCCAGTGAGAATCAACTGCTTGGATACACCAAGGAGTATACCTCGTGCTAGTCTCGACAGAATCAATGGTGTCCAAATCCATCAATTCATCGACTAGGGATAATTCCGATACATCACAATTACACATGTAGAGATACTCACTAGTTGTGATCCAATCACAAATTCTCTCATGCTATGAATCGTATCGTGGACATTCAGTAAATGAGTTTAAGATATAATCAAATACATGAAAACATGTATACTCAAATAGTGAATCTTCATTTATCATATAAATGGTTCAAACATAAGGCGATTGCCTTAGGACATCTCTCATATATTACTAACAAACTCCCACTTGGCCTAATGCCAATCGTTATAGTATCCAATACCATAAGCTCTAACATGACCCTCAAACTTACTTTGAGGTAATGCCTTAGTCAAAGGATCCGCTAAGTTTCTTTCAGTGGGGATTTTCTCGATTTGTATTTCCTTCCTACTGATGATCTCTCTGATCAGATGATAGTGGCGAAGCACATTTTTGGATCATTGATGAGACCACATCAAGTTCAGAGATGAACTTCTTGATCCAAACCGCTTCTTTTTTCGCCTAAAGCTACAATGTATTCTCGCCTGTGGCGAGAATCGCTATAGTGTCAAGCTTGGAACCTTTCCAACTTATTGCGCCTCCATTCGGTGAATACATACCCGGTGAGACATGGAATCATCCTTGTCATGCATGCTGGTCATCCGTATACCCACGTATCACCATGTACCCTTCTCCGTATATTAGGAAGCGTATCCTTAGTTCTTCTTAAGTACTTAGGATCGTCTTAAGATTGATCCATTCTGGATCGGTGAGTATCTGCTCGTGACACTCAGAGCATATGATACATCGGGCCTCGTACATAACATAACATACATGATAGATCCTATTGCGGATTCATAGGGAATCTTACTCATGCAAATCCTCTCATCTTCTGTGCGCGGACACATAGACTTCGAAAGGTGTATCCCATGCCTGATGGGTAGGAAACCTTTCTTGGATTCCAACATGCTAAACCTCTTTAGCACTCGGTCTATATATGTAGACTACGAAAGACCAAGCAACCGTTTCGATCTATCTCTATAGATCTTAATCCCGAGGATGTAGGTTGCTTCTCCCAGGTCTTTCATGGAGAATGTCTTGGATAACCAAATCTTAACTGACTGTAAGACTGAAACATCGTCTCCTATAAGTAATATGTCATCGACATACAATACTAGGAACACGACTGCACTCCCACTAACCTTCTTGTACACACAAGGTTCGTCTGGATTTTGTGAGAAATCAAACTTTTTGATTGTCTCATCAAAATGGATATTCCAGCTCCTGGATGTTTGCTTCAATCCATATATGGATTGTCGCAATTTGCATACCTTGGTTTTATCAACCGATGTGTAACCCTCAGGATGTATCATATACACGTCCTCGAGCAGGTTTCCATTAAGGAAAGCTATTTTCACATCCATCTGCCATATCTCATAATTATAATGAGCCGCTATGGCCAAGAGCATTCGAATGGATTTAAGCATAGCTACAGGTGAATAGGTTTCATCATAATCAACACCTTGTTTTTGACGATATCCTTTCGCCACTAATCTAGCCTTATAGGTAATCACATTACCATCCATGTCAGTTTCCTTATTTAAAACCCACTTGCACCCTATAGGCTTGATGCCTTCAGGTGGGTCAACCAAGTTTCAAACTTTGTTTTCATACATGGAATCCATTTCCGACTTCATGGCATCAAGCCACTTATCCCTTTATGAACTTGTCAGCACTCCTTCATAACTGGTAGGCTCCTCATCATCAATGAGTAACACATCATTCGATTCACTTACGAGAAATCCATATCTCTTAGGAATGTTGCGTGTTCTACCAGATCTACGAAGATGTAGTGTTTCAATAGGTTCAGTCGATTGCTCATCACTATGAGTTATCAGCTGTTGTGCTTCACCAGGTATCTCATCAATGTCTATTTGAGTCTCTCGAGCCTCCTCAAGCTCGATGACACTCCCACTGTTTTCTTACAAGAGAAACTCTTTCTCTAGAAACACAACATGCCTTGAAACAAACACCTTTTGTTCCACAGGATGATAGAATTGGTAACCCCTTGTTTCCTTAGGGTATCCAATAAATAGACATTTATCAGACTTAGCATCCAATTTGTCTGATACAGTCTGCTTCACATAAGAAGGACAACCCTATATCTTCAAGTAAGATACATGAGGTTTCTTACTATTCCATATCTCATATGGAGTAGTAGAGACTACCTTGGTTGGCATTCTGTTTAACAAGTAAATAGCTGTCTGAAGTGCATAGCCCCAAAAGGACTTGGGAAGATTCGCATGATTCATCATTGACCTGACCATATCCAACAAGGTCCGGTTACGCCTCTCAGATACACCATTATGCTGTGGTGTATATGGCGGAGTCTATTGAGACAATATACCATTGTCTCTTAGATAATCAAGAAACTTTTGACTTAAGTATTCACCACCTCGATCCGATCGAAGAATTTTAATACTCTTGTCATGTTGTTTCTCTACTTCATTTCTGAATTCTTTGAACCTTTAAATGGCATCAGACTTGTGTTTCATCAAGAACACATACCCAAACCGTGAGTGATCATCGGTGAAGGTAATGAAGTGTTATAGCCTCCTAAAGCTTGAGTTGACATAGGTCCATATATATCAGTATGTATTAGACCTAGCAACTCCCCCACTCGTTCACCTTTTCTTGTAAAAGGTAACTTAGTCATCTTGCCTTTTAAGCATGATTCACATGTATCGTATGAATCCAATTCAAACGATTCCAGAATTCCACATCGGTGTAATTCGGACATGCGTTTCTTGCTTACATGGCCAAGACGACAATGCCACATGTAGGAGTCTATTTGATTATCCTTTCGAGCACGCTTGTTGCTCGCTTCGATATTGAAAATGTCACTGGATACGTCCAACGTATAAATGTCATTGCTCAAAGTTCCAGTTCCATAAAGTATGCCATTCAAAGTTATATAACAATAATTGTTACTAAACGTCAAATGGTAACCATTTCTATTTAAGCAGGAAATAGAAACAATGTTCTTTATTAGAGAAGGAACACAATAGCAATTGTCCAGTTCCAAGACTAGTCCACTAGGGAGCCTCAACAAATAAGTTTCGATGGCGACTGCAACAACCTTTGCTCCATTGCCAACTCACAAATTTGACTCCCCTCTGACGAGTCTTCTTCTATTCCTTAGCCCCTGTATGTCATTACATATATGTGAGCCACACCCAGTATCCAATACCCAAGTGTCTAAGGAAATAGAATGACAATCAATAACGAAGATACCTAAAGAGGATGGGGCATTGGATGCCTTCTTCTTCTTCATGGACTCAAGATAAATCTTGCAGTTTCTTTGCCAGTGGTCTTCCTTGCCACAATGATGGCAAGTGCCCTTTGTTGGGATGTAAACTGAAAGCCTAGCTCTTTTGTATGAACATCTTTATTTTGAAATAAGAATCACATGATCATTGTTTGCACTTTATATTTATATATGTGCATATTGTCTAATACTTTACATTGTAGATAACATGGTGCTTGGGTGTGGCACAGAAGATCATGTTATCAGTCCCTTGTAGAGTATAAGTAGAGGCTCACAACCAAGATGGTTTTGGACAAACCATTGGCATGGTTGTAGTGTAGCTTGGTATTGTTTTATCTTGAACATAGAGTTACACTAGTACACTTAGGTGTATTGAGCAGGACCGACATAGAGGTGATTCAATTTATTCGACATAATTGAATCGGACCTCGGATATTATGTTGTACATGCTCTTAATCCCGATATAATAACGGGCACATGTACTTAGTATTTATTTCTTTGATTTACCAGAGGGTGAGATTTCTATGGATTAAATCAATATGCCCGGTAAGTTGGGAAGTGATATTATTTACATGGTGTGCCATTGATTATAGGAGGAATCCGTGTCCTATATATTAGGTTGATGATGTCCCCTTGAGGAGCTCATAAGGTTCATCATGTAAACCCTGCAGGTTGACTTAGTCAACATGATGATAAGGTTGAGTGGTACTACTCGAGGAGTTAGATGTTAATTAATTGATGGTCAGTAAATCAATTAATTGACGGACATTCGATATCTTAAACACGGGGAGATGGATGTACAAATAATATATGGAGCCCATATTGATTTATGGGGGTTGGTGAGGTAGTTCGATGATGATCCTCTAGTGGAATGGAACATCATTGATGGATCAAATTTGTGTGGTTCCGATCCATCGGGTGGCCAAGACCCAACTCCTCCTCATGGTCCCTATCGTAGCCTAATATAAACCTCATGAAGTCTAGATCAAATGATGGAAAACAAAACTCTAGAACCGACGGTTGAGATTAAATCTCTAGATCCGACGGTTGGGATTAAATCCCTAGAACCGATGGTTGAGATTAAATCTCTATATCCGAAGGTTGGGATTAAATCCCTAGAACCGACGGTGGAGATTGAATCTCTAGAACCGACGGTGGAGATTAAATATCTAGAACCGACGGATGAGATCAAATCTCAAGATCCGACGGTTGAGATTAAAACCATAGATCCAATGGAGGAGATTAAACCTAGGCCTAAACCTAACTCTTTATATATGGGCTTAGGGTTTGGGCGGCAATGGCTAATGAAAAACCTAATGGAGACTAGGTGGCTTGGGCGGCAAGAAAGAGGAGGAGGCTAGGGTTTTGGTTTGGTTCAAGGTCTTGGGTGGCAACAAGGAGAAGCAAGCTTCGTCTTCATCTTCCCAATTGTGGCCGGCACCTTTCCCTCCTCCTTCCTCATTGGTTTGGCCGGCGCCCAAGCTCCTCCCCTTGATCTATGGCTTGTGGTGGATGAGATGAAGGTTGCTTCCCATGGGCGGTAACAAATTCTAGAAGGGATAGGAATAGGAGTGGGGGCTAGGGTTAGGGTTTGGTTGTTGGTGTTGGGCGGCAACAAGGAGAGGGAGATTCTTCTTCATTTTCCTTTGATGGCCGGCCCCTCTTCCTTCTTCCCTCTACCTTGGCCAAAGCTCAAGCTATTCTACTTCCCTTCATCCTTAGCCAGAAATTAAGGAGAGCCTAGTTTAGGGTTTGGGCGGCAACAATGAGAAGGGATGTTTTCTTTCTTCTTCTCCAAGTGTTGGCCGGCGCCCATACCCTTGGTATTTCTCTTTTGGTTGGTTTTCATACTCCATTATATCTTCCTTGGCCGGCGGCAACATCGAGTTTATTGATTTGGTGGCCGGTTCTAGAAAGGAAGATGAGTTTTGTTTTAGGATCTTCCTTTGTTCCTAGTGAACAAGGATAGGAAGATTGGTGATCTAAGAAGCTTCAACTTGTGGAGGATCTTCGCCCACACGAAGTCTACAAGGAGGTTAGGACATACGATAGAAGATCAAGAGGTATAAAAGTTTTATAACTTTTATTTATGATCTTTGCATGTTTCTATTCTTATTTCATATGCTAGCTTATGTTCTTTATGTTAGTGTATGTTGATTATACTAGTTTACATTTTCATGTATTTGTATAATCATGGACCCCGATAAGAAACACAAAAACCGGCGATCCGTCCATCGTCTCTTCCGCGGCTAATCGACTAGAAGAGTTGTGTTGCTTGAACAACTAGTTTGTTCAAGCGATCGCTCGAGTCGTTAGCACGACGACGAATTGGTTGTGCTTAGGAAACTCATCCCATCCGGATTAGTTTTCATTAGTGAAAATTTTAATCCGGGGACATGAGAGCCAATGAGCATTCCGAGGACTAGCACATTGCCAACAATTGGTATCAGAGCATCGGTTTCCGGTTTTGTGTGTTTTGGATTCGGTTACTTTCACGCACTTATCATATATTGTGTATGCCGGATAATAGTAGGATGTGCGTAGACTAACTTTTTGGTTGCAGGCATAAGATCCGACTATTCTGGCTTTATGGATGTATGTGATTGGTTGTGTGTGATTGTATATTATTTGAATCCTCGGGGTTGACGAGGCTAGATTAGTATTTAATTTTTGTAATTAAATACGGCATTGTTTAGCCACTCTTTATTTTATTTTACTTTCGATCTAGATTTCATGTACACTCCCTCGTGGAGTATAGGATCGATGGATGTAAAATAAAAATAGGTTTTATTCTCGGCTCGGATCTCCGGATGGCTCGTACATGGCGTAGGAGGAGCGGACGAGGTGGCGACACGATTGGACGCATATTGGAGAACAATGCCATAATAGTTGGAAAAATTCTGATTTTTCCATATTTATTGCTGATTTATTTTATATGCATATTGTGTATGCTTGAAAATTCCTCATTTTCAATTGACTAAGTGAGAGAGGGATATTTTAATTAATTCCCGCGGCCTCCATTACAATTTGACATGTGATGCAACAAACTTGCGCGTCGGCTCTGAGTGCCTTCCTCCCCATCGGATGAGTTTGTTTGCGGATCACTAGGTCAAATAATGGTTATAGGAAATTATTTAGGAGCGTGTGTACTTCCCCATCGGTAAGGCACATAATCCGAGATAATTCCCTTAGTATCGTGTAATGGTGTACACTTAGATGCAAATAAAAAGTATCCTCCCCATCGGAGTCACTGCTTTTATTTGTAGGGCCAAAGAGGAACCAACTATTAATTTTATTTGTCAAAAAGTAAGGTTGACAAGATAATAAAATTAATGGGTAAAACCTCCTCTTACAAATGTAGAATTCGTATACGTCCACACTATCGTGGCATGCGATATTCTCGGTGTTTTGAGGTGTTGGTTGATTTCGGGATTTTATTGTTTTGAGGAATCAATAATATTTGAAATCTGAAGCTTTGATCATTGTGATTCTTAGGATTTTCAAAATGATTTTCAATCCACTTATAATGATACTAAATGAAATAAACTTACTGTACCCAATTAATATTGATTGGAAAAGAATCTAGATATTGTCTTATCTGCTAGGAAGTACATGTATGCACTCTTCGAAGAGTATCCTCAAGCCATGGTTGCTCAAAAAGGTTTCTACTTCTAAGCCGAAAGGCTAGAAGAAGGAGAAACAAGGTGGAGCAAAGGTGGTGGGAGGATCTCAGGGAGGAGTGAAGAAGCCGAAAGGCAAGTACTTCACTTACTAGCAGACTGGACATAAGAAGAAGGATTGTCCCAATCCGAAGCAAGAACAAATGTATATCCTTTGGTCTAGTCGTTGTAACATGGTTAGCGGTGTTTTTTACCGGCACCTGGTGTGTAGATACGAGAGCCGCTAATCATGTCTGCAACACTTTGCAGGGGTTCCAGGAAACCTGACGACTAGCCAAAGGGGAAATTACTATTTACTTGGGCAATGCCATGAAGGTGGCGGCTATTGCAGTGGGAGGAGTTTTATTTATCTTTTGAGAAAAATAAAATTTTTGGTTCTTAAGAATTTTCTTTATGTACCTTTATTTAGAAAGAATTGCTTTCGGTTTCTAAATTAAGAATGGATAATTTATTCCTTTTAATGACAGATTTGTTATAAAAGGAATAGGGACATTATCTATTCAGGTACATAGATAGGAAATTAATAATTTGAACCACAAGCTCCCACGATGCAAATTGAAGTTAATAACTCATCTTCTAATTCCAATAAGAGAAAAGAACCTTCGAAAATGAACTAAACATATCTTTTGGCATCTTAGGCTTGGTCACATTAACCTAAGCAGAATTCAATAGGTTGATAGCTGATGGACCTTTGGGTTCATTAGTGGTGGAGGATCTCCCAACCTGCGAATCTTGCTTGGAGGGTAAGATGACCAAGAGGCCTTTCAAGGCCAAGGGGTATAGATCCAAAGATGTGTTGGAATTGGTTCATTCTGATTCGTATGGTTCTATGTCTATCCAGGCAAGATGTAGTTTTGAATATTTCGTCTTTTTCATAGACAATTATTCAAGATGACACTACGATCTGATCGTATTGATGAATACCTCTTGGGAGAGTTTAGGAATTACTTATCAGAGGTTGGGATTCAATCCCAATTGTCTGCACCTGGCACACCCCAACAGAATGGTGTAGCGTAGCGAAGGAAGAGGACTCTTATGGAGATGGTTAGATTGATGATGAGTTATTCTGACTTGCCAGATTCGTTCTGGGGATATGCTCTAGATACGACGGTATACATTCTGAACCTTGTTCCATCTAAATCAGTGCCTTCTACTCCCACAGAATTGTGGACTGGGCGGAAGCCTAGTCTAAGACATATTCGGATATGGGGAGTCCAGCACATGTGCTGAAGGCTGATGCTGGTAAGTTGGAACCTCGTACAGAAGTACACATGTTCGTTGGCTATCCCAAGGGAACGAAGGTGGTTTGTTTTATAGTCCTAGAGATCAGAGGGTGATCGTTAGTGCGAATGCCAGATTTCTAGAGGAGGATTATGTGATGAACCACAAGCCCACAAGTAGGATTGTTCTTGAGGAGTTGATAAGGGAAGTCCCGACTTCAGTACCACCGGTACAAGAGGATATACCACATGTCACTGCACCACGTGTCACAAAGGATACACAGGTGATACCTCGTCGTAGTGGGAGGGTTGTGAGACAGCCTGATAGATTCATGTTCTTGGGAGAATCTTCCGATTTGGTCCCTGGCGAACATGAACCTGATCCCTGGATATATGACGAGGCAATCCAAGATATAAATACAACATCTTTGCAAAGTGCAATGAATACTGATATTGAATCTATGGATTCAAGACAGGTCTGGGAGCTCTTATGCATAGCAACTCATATGGATTATGAGGTGTGACAGATGGATGTCAAGACAGCATTCCTTAGTGGAAGTCTTGAGGAATCCATCTATATGAAGCAACCAGAGGGATTCATTGCTAAGGGCAAAGAGCATCTTGTATGTAAGCTTAATCGGTCCATTTATGGATTGAAACAAGCTTCGAGGTCTTGGAACATCCGCTTTGATGAGGTAAATCCAGACTTATGGATTTATTCAAAGTTCGGATGAGTCTTGTGTATACAAGAGATGTGACGGAAATGTAGTGGTATTTTTGTACTATACGTAGATGACATTTTGGTGGTTGGCAACAACATCGAAGTGTTATCAGACGTAAGGGTATGGTTGTCAAAACAGCTTAATATGAAGGACTTGGGAGAAGTGGGTCACAACCTTGGGATCAAGGTTGTTGTGCTTATCCCAAGCTTCATACATAGACATGGTTTTGGATCGTTTTAGCATACAAAACTCCAAGAAGGGTTTTCTACCCTTCAGGCATGGAGTTCCTTTATCTAAGCAGATGTGTCCTAGATCATCTGAAGAGATAGAGGAGATATAGGCAGTTCCTTATGCTTCGGCGGTAGAAAGCCTAATGTATGCTATGTATGAGACCAGATATCTGCTTTGCCGTAGGTATGGTCAGCAGATATCAGAGTAATCCAGGACAGGGATATTGGACTGCGGTAAAGCATATATTGTAGTGCCTGAGAAGGACTAGGGATTATATGCTAGTTTACCGGGCAGACCAATTACTCCCTGTGGGTTACATAGATTCTGATTTCCAATCTGATAGGGATAACAGTAAGTCTACCTCAGGTTTTGTATTTACTTTGGGAGGTGGAGCCATTGTATGGAGGAGTGTCCAGCAGAAATGCGTGGCGGACTCCACCATGGAAGCTGAGTGTATGGCAGCCTCTAAGGCGGCCAAACAAGCTGGGTGGCTCAGGAACTTCCTGATGGACTTGGATGTGATTCCTGGTTTGCCCAGAACTATCACAATTTATTGTGATAATAATGGTGCAGTTGCAAACTCGAAGGAACCACGAGCCCATAAGGTAAGTAAATGCATAGAGTGCGAGTACCACCAGATACGAGAAATCATTAAGGAGGTAGAAGTTGCTGTCGCCAAGATTGCATCAGAGGATGACCTAGTAGACCCTTTCACTAAGGCCTTTCTAGCGAGAGCTTTGACAGGCATGTGGAGGGAAGGGGAATCAGATGTATGGCAGCATGAGGACAGCATAGTCTTTTAGTATAAGTGGGAGATTGTTGGGATGTATACTGAAAGCCTAGCTCTTTTGTATGAACATCTTTATTTTGAAATAAGAATCACATGATCATTGTTTGCACTTTATATTTATATATGTGCATATTGTCTAATACTTTACATTGTAGATAACATGGTGCTTGGGTATGGCACAGAAGATCATGTTATCAGTCCCTTGTAGAGTATAAGTAGAGGCTCACAACCAAGATGGTTTTGGACAAACCATTGGCATGGTTGTAGTGTAGCTTGGTATTGTTTTATCTTGAACATAGAGTTACACTAGTACACTTAGGTGTATTGAGCAGGACCGACATAGAGGTGATTCAATTTATTCTTGTGACATAATTGAATCGGACCTCGGATATTATGTTGTACATGCTCTTAATCCCGATATAATAACGGGCACATGTACTTAGTATTTATTTCTTTGATTTACCAGAGGGTGAGATTTCTATGGATTAAATCAATATGCCCGGTAAGTTGGGAAGTGATATTATTTATATGGTGTGCCGTTGATTATAGGAGGAATCCGTGTCCTATATATTAGGTTGATGATGTCCCCTTGAGGAGCTCATAAGGTTCATCATGTAAACCCTGCAGGTTGACTTAGTCAACATGATGATAAGGTTGAGTGGTACTACTCGAGGAGTTAGATGTTAATTAATTGATGGTCAGTAAATCAATTAATTGACGGACATTCGATATCTTAAACACGGGGAGATGGATGTACAAATAATATATGGAGCCCATATTGATTTATGGGGGTTGGTGAGGTAGTTCGATGATGATCCTCTAGTGGAATGGAACATCATTGATGGATCAAGTTTGTGTGGTTCCGATCCATCGGGTGGCCAAGACCCAACTCCTCCTCATGGTCCCTATCGTAGCCTAATATAAACCTCATGAAGTCTAGATCAAATGATGGAAAACAAAACTCTAGAACCGACGGTTGAGATTAAATCTCTAGATCCGACGGTTGGGATTAAATCCCTAGAACCGATGGTTGAGATTAAATCTCTATAACCGAAGGTTGGGATTAAATCCCTAGAACTGACGGTGGAGATTGAATCTCTAGAACCGGCGGTGGAGATTAAATATCTAGAACTGACGGATGAGATCAAATCTCAAGATCCGACGGTTGAGATTAAAACCATAGATCCAATGGAAGAGATTAAACCTAGGCCTAAACCTAACTCTATATATATGGGCTTAGGGTTTGGGCGGCAATGGCTAATGAAAAACCTAATGGAGACTAGGAGGCTTGGGCGGCAAGAAAGAGGAGGAGGCTAGGGTTTTGGTTTGGTTCAAGGTCTTGGGCGGCAACAAGGAGAAGCAAGCTTCTTCTTCATCTTCCCAATTGTGGCCGACACCTTTCCCTCCTCCTTCCTCATTGGTTTGGCCGGCGCCCAATCTCCTCCCCTTGATCTATGGCTTGTGGTGGATGAGATGAAGGTTGCTTCCCATGGGCGGCAACAAATTCTAGAAGGGATAGGAATAGGAGTGGGGGCTAGGGTTAGGGTTTGGTTGTTGGTGTTGGGCGGCAACAAGGAGAGGGAGATTCTTCTTCATTTTCCTTTGATGGCCGGCCCCTCTTCCTTCTTCCCTCTACCTTGGCCAAAGCTCAAGCTATTCTACTTCCCTTCATCCTTAGCCGGAAATTAAGGAGAGACTAGTTTAGGGTTTGGGCGGCAACAATGAGAAGGGATGTTTTCTTTCTTCTTCTCCAAGTGTTGGCCGGCGCCCATACCCTTGGTATTTCTCTTTTGGTTGGTTTTCACACTCCATTATATCTTCCTTGGCCGGCGGCAACATCGAGTTTATTGATTTGGTGGCCGGTTCTAGAAAGGAAGATGAGTTTTGTTTTAGGATCTTCCTTTGTTCCTAGTGAACAAGGATAGGAAGATTGGTGATCTAAGAAGCTTCAACTTGTGGAGGATCTTCGCCCACACGAAGTCTACAAGGAGATTAGGACATACGATAGAAGATCAAGAGGTATAAAAGTTTTATAACTTTTATTTATGATCTTTGCATGTTTCTATTCTTATTTCATATGCTAGATTATGTTCTTTATGTTAGTGTATGTTGATTATACTAGTTTACATTTGCATGTATTTGTATAATCATGGACCCCGATAAGAAACACAAAAACCGGCGATCCGTCCGTCGTCTCTTCCGCGGCTAACCGACTAGAAGAGTTGTGTTGCTTGAACAACTAGTTTGTTCAAGCGATCGCTCGAGTCGTTAGCACGACGACGAATTGGTTGTGCTTAGGAAACTCATTCCATCCGGATTAGTTTTCATTAGTGAAAATTTTAATCCGGGGACATGGGAGCCAATGAGCATTCCGAGGACTAGCACATTGCCAACACCCTTTTGTGCTGGTTCTGCCTTCTTTGCCTTTTTGTTCTTCCCTTTCTTCTGTTCCTTTGCCTTCCTCTTAGAACCTTTCTTTGAGGAATCAATTAACAAAACCGCCTTCTCCTCATGCTTTACAGAAGGCTCCACAGTCTTCAGCATATTGAGGAGCTCAGGAATAGTGGATTCTAATTTGTTCATCCGATAGTTCATCACAAATTGTGAGAAACTCTTGGGCAAACAATGCAGAATTAAGTCAATACTTAATTCATGATCCATCACAAACCCGAGGGTGGCTAGCCGCTCGATGTACCCGTTCATCTTTAGCACAAACTGCACTACAGACGAACCTTCTTGCATCTTCGTGGTGAAGAGGAGCCTGGAGACTTCGAACATTTCGGATCTCGCTTGCTCATCAAACAGCTCATGAAGATGGAAGACCATGGTATTAACATCCATATACTCATGCTGCTTTTGTAGCTCAGGTACCATCGCAGCTAGCATGATGCAACTCGCCAGTTCAGAATCTGCCACATGCTTCTGATAGACCAACATTTGGTCTGGAGTTGCATCGTCTTTAGGACGGTTGGGAAGAGGCTCTTCAAGGACATATGCTAGCTTTTCCGCCTTGAGAACAATTCTCAGGTTTCTAAGCCAGTCCAGGAAGTTAGGCCCAATCAATTTTTTGAATCCAAAATAGTGCGCAAATTCAAAGACGTCATGATCAATCGATTAACCTAGAAATACAAAACGAGCATATATGAGAAAATGATTTTAAAATGCATCAATATACATTTATAAATCCCATTCATTTTGTGAATTTCAAAACCCCCAAAATCACTTCGGGAGATCGTAGGTCCATCTCCGAATGGGCTGATATCCATCACAGATATGAACAACCTTGGAGAGAGTCCAACAAGCCATTCATAACTACGATGGTAGGTATCAAATATACCGATTGCATATCAAGTATATGCAACTATCACAATGTGCTATCAACTAATTGAATGTTCACACATACATCGGGTTGTTAACACATTAACAAGTATGCATCATATGCATAGCACCCAACTTCACCTCCCTTCACATCGACCTTGGAGAGAGTCCAACAAGCCGATGCTCCAGGTTAAAGCCAACCCATTAATCGAGAAATAGTTTTAATATGGTTAGAGCGCATTCAACCAATTAGCCTGGCTTGGAGAGAGTCCAACAACCAAAGCTAACGATTGTCCTCTGACTCTTACCATATTAATATTAAACTATTCCATGGTTTGAACATGTTCGGGTTCGAGCCGGGATTGGAGAGAGTCCAACAACCCGAACAAGAAACGGAACTCTGGTTCTAACCATATTAATGGAAGGTGTATGCTTTAATATTGAGTTAGGGTTTTTATGTCTCATCCTCTTTTCATGCAAATAACTATTATCTACATGGCATGACATACATGACATATATCTACATGTCACGACACGCATGGCATAATGATATGCATCTAATGCAATTACATGACATACAATTATGTCAGATACAAAATTTCCTTATATGTCATAACTATTTATGGAAATAAAATATGTTTAAGATTTGATTCTCCAAATCAAATCATGATTAAATTAGGAAATAAATTTCCAAATCTAATCACATATTTTATTTGTGTAAATAGTTGATTAGGAAAGTCAATTTAGGAAACCAATTTTCTAAATCATCAAAACTACTTATGGAAATAAAATATTTTAAGATTTGATTTCCCAAATCAAATCATGATTAAATTAGGAAACAAATTTCCAAAATCTAATCAAATATTTTATTTATGAAAAATATCAATTTCCATAAATACTTCCAACTTTCCAAAAGTAGAAGATTTCCATAAATACTTCTAGACTTTCCAAAATTAAAAAATTTTCATAAATACTTCTAACTTTCCAAAAGTAGAAAATTTCCAGAAATATCATTATGACTATCACAAAACAATTTTATGATTATGTCGAAACACAACCTGGGCTCTGATACCACTATTGGGTTTCCGACACCGCAACGAGTGTGTGTTTGAACATGTTTTGTAAACATGTGCACAGCGGAAGGAATAAAATAATAAATCTAATTTATTACAACACACACATCACACGCATGCATAGTACAACATGTGTAGACATAACCGTAAATTCAAATTTTGTAATAAAAGGAAATTTATACTACGTATACCTGACGTATCACATGTAGCAGGAAAGACATCAACCGGAACGATTCTCGCTAGAATCGTCTCTATCCGTATCCACGCCGAGTATCTTCGGGATGACTTCACAAAGTCACGAGCCTTGTCTTCATATGGGTTACTAGCCTCGTGTTGAAGACGATGTGATCGAGAGAAGATCACAATCCGAATCAAAATTCGGATCCAAAATGAGTCCTCAAAAACTCGCTTCTCCGGAGAGGTATTCATCAACCGTTTGACGAATCCTTCATCCTCCACGATTACCTGAGATCAATCGGAGCCCAAACGATGCCCAAATGACGCCCGACGAAGGAAACAAGCTGTCCAAAAACTGACAGCTTTGTGGAGACCTCGCCGCCAAATAAGGAAAGCAATGTGCTCACCTTGTCACGAGCCAAGGAAGATCACCGAGCCTTCCGCAGCAGCTGACACCGCAAGAGGGGTGGTCGGCAGCAGCTGGATGCCGGTTGAAGGAGCTAGGCGGTGGCAAGGAGGTTGGCGCCGACCACTTGGAGAAGAGGGAGAGGGTGGGCGGCCAAACAATTAGGGTTGCATGAATTAGGGTTTAACAAAAACCCTTAAACCCTATTTAATAGAGGAGAAATTCTCTTAATGGTTATCGGATCATAACCAAAGGTCGTTAACCCGCTCCATTAATTTAAGTTAAAATAAACCAAACCATGATGGTTTATTTTAAGTTAAAACGAACCGAACCAACTTTTGGTTCATTCGTTTAAAACAAACCAAACCCTTTGGTTTATTCTCCTCCATTGGATTAGAACCAAACCAATTTGGTTCATCCATCATGTCTTCATAAGACATGGATCATCCACGCTTCCATTGCGATTGAAATGATTTCATGCTCGCTCCATGTTTGGTCCAACCAAACCTAGTTTCTCTCGGTCTGAGAATCTCATTCTCAAGCTCGTTTTAAATCCTTCGGATTACACTCGTTGTGCGTGTGACCAAATAGGTTCTCGATTTATGTTGGCCGTCTATAATTAACCATTAATTATAGAACGATCATGAGTGGCACCTAGTAGTAAATCATGATCCCCAATTAATCGAAAAGATCAACGGTTGATCTAGAACTACTTCTGAAACCCTTCAGCAACTCGAATGAATCGTGCCCCATTCCCTTCACTCATCTTATACCCACTTGGTTCAGGACATGGTCTATAGTGTCAGTCCCCACTAGGTTAACTACGTCACACCTAACCCAAGCATCATTTCCTCGTCCTACAGATTCTAGTTACTGCACATGTATCGAAGAGTACCTTACTCTAAACATGTAATGCTTTGGCCAAAGACTTTAGTAACAATCCGACGAGAGGCCATGGATATACATCTCATCGCAAGGAGTGGTGAATCCTTTATAGGCTATTCAAACACCTTCGATCACTTCGACTTATACCCAATCATCCCGGGTCCACATCTCCTCAGAGATGCTTGCTTAAGATGTCAAAGCATAAGTATTTATGATCAAGATGACTTGAATACCGCAAGTCAAAGGAACATCACACTTAAGATGCAGTAAGAACTTCATTGACATATCTATATATGCAGAGAACCATATGAAGTCTTACGGCTGGTCACTCCAATGAACTAATTACCATAACTAGCATCCACGATTAACTCCGGACATCACAATGTCTCCAGCCAGTGAGAATCAGCTGCTTGGATACACCAAGGAGTATACCTCGTGCTAGTCTCGACAGAATCAATGGTGTCCAAATCCATCAATTCATTGATTAGGGATAATTCTGATACATCACAATTACACATGTAGAGATACTCACTAGTTGTGATCCAATCACAAATTCTCTCATGCTGTGAATCGTATCGTGGATATTCAGTAAATGAGTTTAAGATCTAATCAAATACATGAAAACATGTATACTCAAATAGTGAATCTTCATTTATCATATAAATGGTTCAAACATAAGGCGATTGCCTTAGGACATCTCTCATATATTACTAACACTCTGTAAGTTTTTTATTTTCTTTAAGTTCTTATTAAAAAAAAGAGTCTTATTGTGTAAGTCCTTTGTACATTATATCATCATTAATATCATCGTTATTAAAGCCATGAACGGCTAAATATTCTTTGTGTTTCTGAGAACTTATTGAGTGAAACTATGCACCTCTTCTCTTGATCTTCTTCGATCCTTCAGTCCATTTCCTTCCCCTGGGAAATTATCATTCATGTCTACTTCGACTAAGCCAATAATGGTTTTTTCTTTATATGAAAATCTAGAGTCATATAAGACTATAAGAACCTTTCCTCCTATTTTTTGTCTTGTCATTCCTCTTAATCCAAAGACTATTAAGCCTAGATGTATATAGTGGTGTTTCAAGTTTGCTAATTGTCTTCCTGACTGGTTAGTTATTAAATCTAAATGTTGTTCCTCACCATCTGGGAGATGTAAATCTTATGTTCTTCGTTGCATGTATATAGAAGTTGTTGATGTGAAAAATGAAAATCTATTTCTCCCGTATAGGAGTCGCGGTTGTAGCATATTTAATTGTTCATTAGAAAATATTTCTAAGTCTTGATCTATGTTTATTACTTCTTCTAATGTTTGGCTCAGACTAGGAAGTGTTCGTATGTTGTCTAGCCAAGAAGTACTAGAGACTGATCTTCTTCCATTCAGTGTTCTGGATGTTCCAGTAAAACTTTCTGTCCTTGTTTGACTCATTTTAACTCTTCAGGTTTGTATGTTAAAAATGTATATGTAGTAGGACGGTGTCTTATGATTTTTCCCATAGATAGTTTCTCTAAACCTATATTTATATTTTCCAGAGTTGATTTCCAGTTATCTTCTATTAGCACTTTAGACTACTTTTGTTCTAAATCAAATAATTTTCCTTCCAACTTGGTTATCCTAAAATGTAGGGATGTTAATAAGGCTATTATAGTATTATTTTATTGTACCTGAATTTGATCACTTTTTCCTATTAGTTCTGTAGAGGAATAATAACCATCTTCCTTAGTTTTTGTATATTTTTGTACATAGTCTAAGGCTTCATCATAATGGGTATTTTCATAAATATGTTGGTTCATTTAATGAGTAGTGCATTTATTTGTTCCTGTAAAATCTTGAATTCTTCTTCTATTGTTAGCAAGAAACTTTTTACTTCTGCTTAAAGATCTTTATGTTGGATTTCAAAAGTATGTGGTTGGTTTCTCTAATTATTCTTGTAAGGTTTATTATGTCACTTTTCTTTGGTAGATTTATAAAATTTACTTGAGCAACTTTGGAGTTAAGACTTTCTTGTGAATTCTTTAGATATATTATATTTTGTTTTATTTCATTAAGCTAAATCTGTTGTTGTCTTTGATTTATAAGTACAGTTTCTAGGACGTGATGTATGTCTCTAAACTTAGTTTCTGATGAAAAACTTTGTCCTAGTAGTATGTCTGTTATGGAGTTCAGGTGTGGGTTATCAGAATGCAAGGAGTGAGTGGAGTCCTTAGCGTGTATATAGCGACTATGTTGTCTTTTGTCTAATGTTTTTGTAGTTCGCGGCAGAGGGATAGATAAATCAAGATAATCAAATTTAGCTAGAGACTGCATACATTTTTTCAAGGTCCTAGGTCGTAAGGATCTGATACCAATTTTATTTTTTGGAGATAATTTTTTTTAATAGTAATCGAGTGCTATAGTAATCAGGAGCTACAGTGTTTTGCTATAGTAATCGGGTGCTACAGTGATTTTCTATAGTATTTGCTACAATGTTTTTGCTACAGTGTTTTGCTACAGTAGTACATATTCATAAACAAGAAAAATGCATACAGAAAGCAGAGAAATTGAGAGGTAAAAACTTAGTTAATAAATGTTTCTGGGAACGTAGAGAGAGAGACTTTGCTTCTTGTCTTGATCTCTTCTTCCTAGTGAGCCTCACCAGGTGCCATGGCTATTATACTATTATTTTGTTGTACCTGAATTTGATTACTTTTTCCTGTTAGCTCTGTAGAGGAATAATAACCGTCTTCCTTAGTTTTTGTATATTTTTGTACATAGTCTAATGCTTCATCATAATGGGTATTTTCATAAATATGTTGGTTCATTTAATGAGTAGTGCATTTATTTGTTCCTGTAAAATCTTGAATTCTGCTTCTATTGTTAGCAAGAAACTTTTTGCTTTAGCTAAAAGATCTTTATGTTTTAGAGATTTTGACGAATTAGGATTTCTAAATAATGAGGCAGATGAAGAAGAAATTAATTTAATGTACCATCTAGACGACCGCTCCAAAGGAAAACAACCAGTCACTTGCGAACATGAGTGACAACTTAAAGAAGGAACTACACTTACTCCATGTTCCTCTTGTGGGCTTTATCCCGCAGTCAACAAATGAGGAACTTGTAAAAAATGTAGGCAATAAATTTGTAATACCTGTCTTAAAGAAAATTTTAATATTGACATTCCTGACACACCTAGGCTAGTTTCCTCTCGGACACATTTACTGGAGACCCATCTTTCTGTGCTCGAAACCCAACTTAATCTTGTTGAAACTGAACTTAGACAGCTACATAATCAAGTAGCTAACAAAGACTACGAGGATTTTCGAGATCCTCAACAGTTACATTCTTCTAGAATTCCAGATGACACTAATCTAGTTTTTGTTAAAACTCCAAGTATGTGTAATACTGGCAGAGCCACTGACGTGCGTGTCCAATGCACCTTAACCGTCAAAGGTCATACATTAACTTTGCAAGCCCTAATAGATAGTGGCGCCTCTAGCTCTTCTATCGATAAAGAAACACTACTTTCTGTTATTCCCTCTTCTTTTTTGTGACAAACAAATCAACCCCAGATCAGGACCCAGTTTGATGGAACCAAAAATGCTTGCTCTACTTATTTGCCAAGTTGTACTATTTCTTTTTATACCAACTGCGACAACAACAGTATCCCTCTACCTCTTACCCATTTATGGGTTACCAACCTTAATATTGCTAATGTTCACCTTATCCTTGGACTAAATTTTCTCCTCTCTCCACATCATGCTTTCCTGCTTACCCTTGATTACGCCATTTTCCTCTCTACCCCCATTCTTGCCCCTATTCTTTCCGAATATCCTCCTTCCCATCGCGCTACGGAACGTGGTGGTACCTTTGATAGACTCAAACTTCTCCGACTAAAGCCCCAAGATTTGGATTACATAGACCAAGAAGAGGAACTTAACAATAGTTCCTCCTCGCACCCACCTCAAACTTGTTCCTGTCAAACACAGGATTGTTCTTGCACCTGTACAGACTCAGACGAATCTGAAATAGACACAGGAAATGAGTATGACTTCACTACCGATACTATATTCCCTCGGAGTATACTAAATTTAATTAACACCCAAGAGAATTTGGAAGATATAATTTCAAAACTAGAGAAAATGGAAATCTTAGGAGATAATCCTATTAAATACTAGGAACTAGATAAAATATATTGTAAATTAAATATTGTAAATCCAGATTTAACAATTAAAGCCCAAGACTTGAAATATACAAATTGGGAAGCACAAGAGTGCAAAATGCATATTAAAAAACTTTTAGATTACAAATTAATACAACGATCTACTTCTAGACATAGAAGCCCAGCTTTCATATTAAACAAGGGATCAGAACAAAAGCGTGGTCAGTCAAGAATGGTGTTTAATTATAAACACCTAAATGACAATTGTAATGAGGATGGTTATAAGATTCCTGACAAAGAATAATTAATTAATAAAATACAAGATTCACAATGGTATTCAAAATTTGATCTTAAATCTAGTTTCTGGCAAGTCCGGATGCACCAAGAATCCATAACCTGGACAATATTCTCTTGCCCTGAAGGACATTTTGAATGGTTAGTTATGCCATTTGGCCTAAAAATAGCACCACAAATATTCTAAAGAAAGATGGATACAATTTTTAAAGACACAACAAATTTTACATGTATATATATTGACAATATTTTAGTTTTCTCTAAAACCAAATCAGAACACATAGCTCATCTACATATGATTTTTAACCTATTTGAAAAGCACGGATTAATAATTTCCAGAAAAAAGATGCAACTTATGAAAAAGCATATTGAATTTTTAGGAGCTGAAATAGGCCAAAGGAAAATAACTTTGCAACCACATATTGCTAGTAAGATACTTGAATTTCCCGACAAAATTGAAAATACTAGATCTTTGAGAGCCTTTCTAGGACTTTTAAACTATGCAAGACCATATTTAAAAGTTATAGGAAAAATAAGTGGAAATCTATACAATTAAACATCAACAAAAGGATAAAAACACTTTAATCAACAAGATGTTTTAGTAGTTAAACAAATTAAAGAATTAGTAAAAACATTGCCCAAACTAACACTACCATTAGATAATGATTATCTAGTCATAGAAAGTGATGGATATGAGACAGGATGGGGAGGATCTTTATATAAAAAACCCACAAATATGACATAAAATCTACAAAGACATTGTGTAGATATGCCTCAGGAAAATATACAGAAAAAGGCCATTTGACTTCCTTGGATTTTGAAATATTAGCCGTTATTTACTGCCTTGACTCATTTATGCTATTTATTTGTGACAAAAAGGAGATTACCATACGAACAGACTGTGAAGTCATAATAAAATATAACCAATAGACTAAGGGAACTAGAAAATCTCTAAGTAGAAAAAGATGGATAAAATTTGTTGACACTATTTCCAAGTTGCTAACATGACAGATAAATTCAGAAATCACAGATCAGAACCAGTTGTCAACAGAAGACTAATGACTTTCGGGGAAGTAGAGATCCCACAGTACAACAAACATGAAGAACAATTCCATTTTGACACAAGACACATGTTGACACAAGTACAAAACTGCCTTATAGATAATCTGTGGCATATTCCCAGTACACCAGGAACAACCAAGCAAAAGGTGGCTGTTATAAAAGCCTTGATACAACATTTCCACCACACAGCAAACACAGCAAAAGTAAAACATGGTGGCCAAGAAAATATCTATTACACCATTCTAACAGGATCACAAGCAGAAGTCTATGCCACCCAACATGAAGCAGCTCTGGCTGCTGTTGGAAGTGAAATCCAAGCCACCTACAGAGAATTTAAAGACCTCGGAGAAGCATTAGCAGCTGTCATAACAAAGGCAGGCACAAATTATTTTATAAGCGCCTCATTAAAAGGGAAAGGACCAGTAACAAAAATGGCTCCAGACTCTTCATGGCTCCCAAAAGATATGACTTACTTAGACATAATTACCAGCGATCCAGTGAAACAAACAGAAAAGAATGACATTACAACAAACCTAGCAATAGATCTGACTACATACATCAGAACCCTGGCCGATAAATCAAACTGGATAGATTTCAAGCAGATACAGGAAGCTCTTAAATGGCTTCATAACTTGGCACCCTCTTATACAGGCATTACGATCAACTATGAGGCCGAGTTCAATTACAAACTTAAATGTCAAGATAAGTTCCCTACATGCAGAGATGGTGAAGCAAAATGTGACTGTAAATGTCAGGTAATATACAGTTTCAGAAAAGCAAGTATTGATATGAAAACATTTGCGCCACATAGATACAAAGGCAAGCTAATAACCCCTTTTCTCTTGATGGATTATGGGTTATTATATAAGCTATGGATAAGAGACATTGAGCTAACACAGGAGTTCCCATGGAAACTCAGACAGTGCATAAAACACCTGTTAGTTGAAGAACATTTCAGAAACATAATAGTATGTACTTTTAAAAGTTCTCCTCCTAAATGAATAAACCTAAAAGTTGAACCAGCAAGGCACTTGATGTCACGCCCTGGGGGAGTCCCTGTCGGAC
This sequence comes from Wurfbainia villosa, assembly GCA_025175895.1. Classification (NCBI taxonomy): domain Eukaryota; kingdom Viridiplantae; phylum Streptophyta; class Magnoliopsida; order Zingiberales; family Zingiberaceae; genus Wurfbainia; species Wurfbainia villosa. Next base: position 24,761,791 of record CM045992.1, on the reverse strand, counting down.
GAAAATCCGGCAGCATCTCCCCTGTACGGGTGACAATACCAATCTTGCATACAAGGCCTATACGTCCACTATACATCGGTCAACACGACTGGAATCCAAACATCACACGCAGGTCATAAATAGGCCTCAGGCCAACAATCAAAATAAATAATAAAAATCTATCACATCTAGACTTACCCCTTCTGCCACCAAATCCTATCGAACAAAAATCCAAATGAAGATCCATAAGGACATACCAAATATCCATGAGTACATAAATCAAACACCAGACCTAAACATATCTTCTTGTCCAAATCCAAAACCATAAATCAAATAACTAATAAACTATCACGATGAGGGCGGGGGGGGGGGGGGGGGGGTTTGGCAGCTAGACTCTCCTGACAGCTTCTTCCTGAAATAGATATAAAACAACGGGGTAAGTTCAAAGAACTCAGCGGATAAAAGTCGATATACACAGTAAGATATAACTAACAATAACAATCATGCCAGTACAGTCTCATATATAGGATATACAAGAAAGAAATACGAAAAGACTGTACTTACCTGAATCTCCTAACCTGATATAGGAGCATGTGCCATACTAGCATAAAATAAAGTCGTCAGACCAACTACAAATATGTATCATGTATGCATGGCAATCATATGCAACATCCAAGGCAGTAATCAAAATGCAACAAACACAATACAAATGCTATCCATGCAAAATGCATGCGATGCAAATGACATGGTCACCCACGGCCTTGATCGGCCTCCGCGATGGTGAAGCCAAGTGGGTAGGGCTATGACAACTGTGCACTCTGCCATCACTTTGCTCTGAGTGGCCAGAGTGGGCGAGGATCTTTGTCGAGTACACCTACCTCCTGCCTAAGCAGTGGGAGCAAAGCTCTCATCTCCGGTGTCATGACGGAGGAGGATCCACCCACTGCTACCACCGCCTCAGCGCTACCCATGGCGGACAGGACTGTGAGCTACTGCACACACCATCTTGATGTACCACTAAACCATGAGTGGCAGTGTGTGCAGACCATGTAACTGGCTGCGGGCTCAACTACAAAGGAACCCCGTTCAGCTAGCATGCAATCATGCAAGATGGTGCATGATACTAAAGCATGTAATACCAGCTAAAATACATATCCGAATAATATGCACAACCAATAGGTACATATCAATGATCCAAGTAAAACAGGAAAGGTATAACTATAATCTGATCAAATGCATGTATCAAGTAGGCACAATAACATACAAGGCAGATAAACATAAAAATTATTGCAAGCTATAACTAACTATCATATCAACATGACTATATCAAAAAGATAAGTCAAAATACCCACCTGCCAAAATGCTCGAGAAAAACAACGAAATCGTCACACCCGTGAACCTGCCTCGTGACCGAAACTTGCATACAACATAACTATTGTTAAACACAAAAATGCAATCCACCGCCAAATCGAATACTTATTCGATTTCTTACATAACCAATTAACCCAAAGTCTTAATAAAATCTCGATCACCTTCCACCTAATATAACCGTCTTTTCGTCCAATTACTCGAATATGATTTCACAACCCCTATCATCATGTGTACAACATCCAAACAAAACCTCACAACTAACTCACCCAAAGTAGATCCATCCCACAGCCCAAAATTTCACCCGAAACCACAAAATATCAACCAACTACAATAACGATCAACTGAATAACACCAAAATCGTGCTTACCAGCCCTAGGATCCCACCGACAGCCAATCCTTCCCCCAAATCAACACTGTTCATCGGAAACCACAACCTTGGGAACTCCACCGACAACCCTAAATCAACGGATCAAGCTGAGTGAAAGAAAAATATCACCTTAAACCTAGATCTCATCTAAAATAAGGAGAGCAGAGCTTACCTATCTCCGGCGACCACCGGCAGACTTTCAGCCCACGCTCACTGTCGGCTTAGCTGTGGAGACCGGCAAGGTTGTTCCTCACTACCGCTTGCAGAGGTGAAGGAGAAGTGGGCTGGGCAGAACAAGGTGCGGACGCGAGCCGTGGCCAGGCCATCGACGCGTGCGGCTCGGGTGGGCAGTGGCAGAGAGGGAAACTCACGGAAGATCGGCCACAAGGAAGAGCGGCGACGACGATCTTGCCGTGGGTGGCATCAGGCTGCCGACCGTGTTGATGAAAGGGGGCAACAGGCGATGGCAGCAGGTGCACATGCGGGGAGAAGATGCGGTAACTCGATCGCGGTGGTGGCGGTGTCAATGACATGCGATACGTGCTCGTGGAAGGCCGGCATGTTAGTGAAAGCCCTAGAGCCAATCATGTGATGATTGTTGTATGGACTTTATTGTATCATATTCCTATTAATAAAGGCATGGTTATTATATTTACTTGTATTGGTGCCAAATAACTAAATATAATAATGTCCTTTAGTAGTAGGTTCTTATCTATATCAATCGATTGGTTGAATCGATAATGAGATGATATAGAGAACACTGCTCTTAATCATTACTAGTCAAGTATTAACATTCAGGGACAATGTTAATGCATAGAGACTAGCATGTAGGTCAACACGATGACTTGATCTCACAAGTCATGGATATGAGATATCAAGTTGACACATGGGTATGCATTAGAGAATGTATACTGAATGACCCACCATGAGAAAGTATCATGGATCGTTATATGAGTGTCATATACTTTCTCTTGTGGCTATTAGTATGACTATTAGTCCTTATACCTGAAGTCACCATGGTTCCCTACATACGGAGTTGCATACTTTGGCTTCGTCAAACGTCACCCGTAAATGGGTGGACTATAAAGGCGATTATTGGGTATGTAACAAATTATGCGGAGAGATGTGAGTGATGTAGATGGGATCTATCCCAACTATATGACGGGAGTGACATCGATATTCTTGATAGAGTGAGACCACGAAGTGCATGGCCATGCCCAAATGAGTCAATATGAGATATTGAGCTCATTTGATTAGAGTGAGTCCACTTGGAGTTCAAGATATAGATTGTACCGAGGATGACACGGTCTATGCCTCAATTGGTCAATCTAGATGTCAAGGATGATGGTGGCATTGTGCTCGGAGGCTCGTTGGCTCCCATGTCCCCGGATTAAAATTTTCACTAATGAAAACTAATCTAGATGGGATGAGTTTCCTAAGCTCAACCAATTCGTCGTCGTGCTAACGACTTGAGCGATCGCTTGAACAAACTAGTTGTTCAAGCAACACAACTCTTCTAGTCGGTTAGCCACGGAAGAGACGATGGACGGATCGCTGGTTTTTGTGTTTTATCTTCGGGGTCCATGATTATACAAAAACATATGGATGTAGACATGTATAATCAACGCATACAATCATATTAATAAGAACATGCAAAGATCAATAATAAAACTTGTAAAACTTTTATACCTCTCGATCTTCTATCGTATGTCCTAACCTCCTTGTAGACTTCGTGTGGGCGAAGATCCTCCACAAGTTGAAGCTCCTAGATCACACATCTTCCTTCCTTGCTCATCCAAAGCAAGAGGAAGAATAGAAACAAGGCTCATCTCCTTCCTATGGCCAACCAACAAGCAACAAAAAAAATGCTTGCCGCCGACCAACAAGGAGAAGGAGATAATGGTGGAAACCGTCCAAGACATCAAGGGAAACCCCTAAGTCTTGTTTCCACCACCCAAGGAGAAGGAGAAGGAGTCTTTGGATGCTTCCCAAGGGCTGGAAAAAGTGATATGGGCGCCGGCCACCAAAGCATGAAGAAGAAAGGAAGAAACCTTCCTTATTTGGTTCCACCCAAACCTCCTAAACTCTAAGCTTCCAAACCCTAATCCAAGCTCTCCTTATGGCCGACCATGGAAGTGAGGAAGAAGATTAGGATGAGCTCAAGCCAAGGTAGAGGGAATATGGAGGAACCGGCCACACCTTAGGAAGAAGAAGAAAATCTCCTCCCAATGTTGCCGCCCACCCCTAGCTCCCAAAACCCTAGCCACCCAACCAAACCCTAATCTCCCTAGGGTTTCTTGCCGCCCAAGCAATGAAAGACAAAACCCTAATCTCCAAAAACATCCAACTCCCTTGCCGCCCAACCATAAGCCCCCCTTTTATAGAGTTGGGCTTAAGCCTTGTTTTAATCTCCACCGTCGGTTCTAGGGTTTTAATCTCAACCGTCGGATCTAGAGATTTAATCTCAACCGTCAGAACTAGAGATTTAATCTCCACCATCGGATCTAGGGATTTAATCTCAACAGTCGGATCTAGAGATTTAATCTCAACCGTCGGATCTAGAGATTTAATCTCCATCGTCGGATCTAGGGATTTAATCTCAACCGTCGGATCTAGATATTTAATCTCAACCGTCGGATCTAGAGATTTAATCTCCACCGTCGGATCTAGGGATTTGTTTTCCATCATTGGATCTAGACTTCATGAGGTTTATATTAGGCTACGATAGGGACCATGAGGAGGAGTTGGATCTTGGCCACCCGATGGATCGGAACCACATAAACTTGATCCATCAATGATGTTCCATTCCACTAGAGGATCATCATTGAATTACCTCACCAACCCCCATAAATAAATATGGGCTCCATATATTATTTGTACATCCATCTCCCCGTGTTTAAGATATCGAATGTCCGTCAATTAATTGATTTACTGACCATCAATCAATTAACATCTAACTTCTCAAGTAGTACCACTCAACCTTATCATCATGTTGATTAATTCAACCTGCAGGGTTTACATGATGAACCTTATGAGCTCCTCAAGGGGACATCATCAACCTAATATATAGGACACGATTTCCTCCTATAATCAATGGCACACCATGTAAATAATATAATTTCCCAACTTACTGGGCATATTGATTTAATCCATCTAAATCTCACCCTTTGGTAAATCAAAGAAATAAATACTAAGTACATATGCCCGTTATTATATCGGGATTAAGAGCATGTACAACATAATATCCGAGGTCCGATTCAATTATGTAGTCAGTAATAAATTGAATCACCTCTATGTCAGTCCTACTCAATACACCTAAGTGTACTAGTGTAACTCTATGTTCAAGACAAAACAATACCAAGCTACACTACAACCATGCCAATGGTTTGTCCAAAACCATCTTGGTTGTGAGCCTCTACTTATATTCTACAAGGGACTGATAACATGATCTTCTGTGCCACACCAAGCACCATGTTATCTACAATGTAAAGTATTAGACAATATGCACACATATAATAAATATAAAGTGAAAACAATGATCATGTGATTCTTATTTCAAAATAAAAATGTTCATACAAAAAGAGCTAGGCTTTCAGTATACATTCCAACAATCTCCCACTTATACTAAAAGACTATGCTGTCATCACACTGCCATACATCTGATCCCCTTCCCTCCACATGCCTATCAAAGCTTTCGGTAGAAGGGCCTTAGTGAAAGGGTCTACCAGGTCATCCTCTGATTCAATCTAGGCGACAACAACTTCTACCTCCTTTACGATTTCTCGTATCAGGTGGTACTTGCGCTATATGTGTTTACTCACCTTATGGGCTCATGGTTCCTTCGAGTTTGCAACTAAACCATTATTATCACAATAAATAGTGATAGTTCTGGGCAAACCAGGAATCACATCCAAGTCCATCAAGAAGTTCCTGAGCCATACAGCTTCCTTGGCTGCCTCAGAGGCTGCCACATACTCAGCTTCCATGGTAGAGTCCGCCACGCATTTCTGCTTGACACTCCTCCATACTATGGCTCCACCTCCAAAAGTAAACACAAACCCCGAGGTAGACTTACTGTTGTCCCTATCTGATTGGAAATCAGAATCCATGTAACCCACAGGGACTAATTGATCTTCCCGATAAACCAGCATATAATCCCTAGTCCTTCTCAGGTACTTTAATATATTCTTTACCGCAGTCCAATGTCCCTGTCCAGGATTACTCTGATATCTGCTAACCATGCCCACGGCAAAGCAGATATCTGGTCTCGTACATAGCATAGCATACATGAGGCTTCCTACTGCCGAAGCATAAGGAACCGCCTTCATCTCCTCTATCTCCTTTGATGTTTTGGGACACATCTCTTTAGATAAAGGTACTCCATGCCTAAAAGGTAGAAAACCTTTCTTGGAGTTATGCATGCTAAAACGATCCAGGATAGTGTCAATGTATGAAGCTTGAGATAAGCACAACATCCTTTTCTTACGATCCCTTATTACCTTGATCCCAAGGATGTGTCCCACTTCTCCCAAGTCCTTCATATCAAATTGTTTGGACAACCATACCCTTACGTCTGATAACACTCTGATATTGTTGCCAACTGACAAAATGCCATCTACGTATAGTACAAGAAATACCACTACGTTTCCATCACATCTCTTGTATACACAAGGCTCATCCGGACTTTGAATAAATCCATATGACTGGATTACCTCATCAAAGCGGATGTTCCAAGATCTAGAAGCTTGCTTCAATCCATAAATGGACCGATTAAGATTACACACAAGATGCTCTTTGCCTTTTGCAATGAATCCCTCTGGTTGCTTCATATAGATGTTTTCCTCAAGACTTCCGTTAAGGAAAGTTGTCTTGACATCCATCTGCCAAATCTCATAATCCTCATGAGCAACAATAGATAAGAGAATCCGGATAGACTTAAGCATAGCTATCGGTGAAAAAGGTCTCCTTATAATCAATACCCTCTTTCTGAGTATACCCTTTTGCAACAAGCCTAGCTTTGAAGGTCTCAACCTTCCCGTCTACTCATCTCTTTCTCTTGTAGATCCACTTGCTTCCAATGGCTTTCACACCATCGGGTGGTTCTACTAGCTCCCAGACATGATTAGAATCCATAGATTCTATCTCTGAATTCATCGCTCTTTGCCAAGATACCGCATCTCTATCTTGGAGTGCCTCGTCATATGTCCAGGGATCAGGTTCATGTTCACCAGGGACTAAGTCCGAAGACTCTCCCAAGAACATGAATCTCTCGGGTTGTCTAACAACTCTCCCACTACGACGAGGTGCCTCCTGTGTATGCTCTGTGACACGCGGTGCAGTGACTTGTGGTATTTCCTCTTGTACCGGTGGTACTGAAGTCAGGACTTCCCCTGTCAACTCCTCAAGAACAATCCTACTCATGGGCTTGTGGTTCATCACATAGTCCTCCTCTAGAAATCTGGCATTCGTACTCACGATCACCTTCTGATCTCTAGGACTATAGAACAAACCACCCTTCGTTCCCTTAGGGTAGTCGATACATGCGAGATTCCGACTTACCATCTCCCTTGGCAAAGACATGTCTTTGGACTACCCCAAATCAATATGTCTTAGACTAGGCTTTGCCCGATCCACAATTCTATGGGAGTAGAGTGCGGCTTAGATGGAACCAAGTTTAGAATGTGTGCTGCCATTTCCAGAGAAAACCCCCAGAACGAATCAGGTAACTCAGAATAACTCATCATCGATCTGACCATCTCCATAAGAGTCCTATTCCTTCGCTCCGCCACACCATTCTGCTGGGGTGTGCCAGGTGCGGACAATTGGGATTGAATCCCAACCTCTGATAAGTAACTCCTAAATTCTCCCAAGAGGTACTCGCCACCACGATCAGATCGTAGTGTCTTGATACTTTTACCTTGACGGTTCTCCACATCAGCCTTGAATTCTTTGAACCTGTCAAAGCATTCAGACTTGCGGCGCATCAAGTAAGTGTATCCATACCTTGAATAATCGTCTATAAAAGAGACAAAGTATTCAAAGTCACCTCTAGCCTGGATAGACATAGGACCGCACAAATCAGAATGAACCAATTCTAATACATCTTTGGCTCTATACCCCTTAGCCTTAAAAGGCCTCTTGGTCATCTTACCTTCCAAGCAAGACTCACAGGTTGGGAGATCCTCCACCACTAATGAACCCAAAGGTCCATCAGCTATCAACCTTTGAATTCTACTCAGGTTAATATGACCAAGTCTTAGGTGCCAAAGATATGTCTGGTTCATTTTCGAAGGTTCTTTTCTCTTATTAGACTTAGAAGATGAGTTATTCACTTCTATATGCATCGTGGGAGTTTTCGGTTCAAGAGTGTACAAATTGCCAACCAATGTACCCGAACAGATAATCTCCCTATTCCTTTTTATAACAACTTTGTCATTAAAAGAAATAGAATATCTATCCAGAAACAATTTAGAAACTGAAATTAGATTCTTTCTAAAAGTAGGTACATAAAGACAATTTCTCAAAACCAAAACTTTATTCCTATCAAAAGATAAATAAACGTCTCCCATTGCAATAGCTGCCACCTTTGAAGCATTTCCCATGAAGACGGTAATCTCTCCCTCAGCTAGTCGTCGGGTTTCCTGGAACCCCTGCAAAGTATTGCAGACATGATTAGTGGCTCCCGTATCTACACACCAGGTGCCGGTAGATAACACCGCTAATCATGTTTCAATGACTAGTCCAAAGGATATATCTTTGTTCTTCTCTGGATTGGGACAATCATTCTTCCAATGTCCATCCTGCTTGTAAGTGAAGTACTTGCCTTTCGGCTTCTTCACTCCTCCCTGAGATCCTCCCACCACCTTTGCTCCACCTTGTTTCTCCTTCTTCTTGCCTTTCGGCTTAGAAGTAGAAATCTTTTTGAGCAACCATGACTTGAGGACACTCTTCGAAGAGTGTATACTTGTACTCCTCAGCAGTTAAGATAATATCCAAATTTCTTTTCCAATCAACATAATTTGGGTACAGTAAACTTATTTTCCTTTAGTATTATAGTAAGTGGACTGAAAGTCATTTTTGAAAATCCTAAGAATCACATAGATCATTACTTTAGATTTCAAAAAATTATTGATTCCTCAAACAATAAAATTTCGAAATCAACCAACACCTCAAAACACCGAGAATATCGCATGCCACGATAGTGTGGACGTATACGAATTCTACATTTGTAAGAGGAGGTTTAACCCTTTAATTTTATTATCTTGTCAACCTTACTTTTTGACAAATAAAATTAATAGTTGGTTCCTCTTTGGCCCTACAAATAAAAGCAGTGACTCCGATGGGGAGGATACTTTTTATTTGCATCTAAGTGTGCACCATTACTCGGTTCTAAGGCAATTATCTCGAATTATGTGCCTTACCGATGGGGAAGTACACATGCTCCTAAATAATTTCCTATAACCATATTTGACCTAGTGATCCGCAAACAAACCCATCCGATGGGGAGGAAGGCACTCAGAGCCGACATGCAAGTTTGTTGCATCACACGTCAAATTGTAATGGAGGCCGTGGGAATTAATTAAAATATCCCTCTTCCACTTAGTAAATTGAAAATGAGGAATTTTCAAGCACACACAACATGCATATAAAACAAATCAGCAATAAATATGGAAAAACAGAATTTTTTCCAACTATTATGGCTTTGTTCTCCAATATGTGTCCCGCCGTGTCTCCACCTCGTCCGCTCCACCTTTTTCGTGCGCAAGCCACAAAGGAGATCCGAGCCGAGATATATCATTTTAATTTACATCCATCGATCCTATACTCCACGAAGGAGTGTACAAGCTATCTAGATCGAAAGTAAACTAGAATGATCGGCTAAACAATGTCATATTTAATTACAAAAATTAAATACTAATCTAGCCTCATCAACCCCGAGGATTCAAATAATATACAATCACACACACATGCAATCACATACACACATATATAGCCATAATAGTTGGATCTTATGTCTGCAACCAAAAAGTTATCCTACGTACATCCTACTATCATCCGACATATACAATATATGATAAGTGCATGAAAGTAATCGAATCCAAAACACACAAAACCGGAAACCGTGGCTCTGATACCAATTTGATGGTGGCATTGTGCTCGGAGGCTCGTTGGCTCCCATGTCCCCGGATTAAAATTTTCACTAATGAAAACTAATCTAGATGGGATGAGTTTCCTAAGCTCAACCAATTCGTCGTCGTGCTAACGACTTGAGCAATCGCTTGAACAAACTAGTTGTTCAAGCAACACAACTCTTCTAGTCGGTTAGCCGCGGAAGAGACGACGAACGGATCACCGGTTTTTGTGTTTTATCTTCGGGGTCCATGATTATACAAAAACATATGGATGTAGACATGTATAATCAACACATACAATCATATTAATAAGAACATGCAAAGATCAATAAAAAAACTTGTAAAACTTTTATACCTCTCGATTTCTATCGTATGTCCTAACCTCCTTGTAGACTTCGTGTGGGCGAAGATCCTCCACAAGTTGAAGCTCCTAGATCGCACATCTTCCTTCCTTGCTCATCCAAAGCAAGAGGAAGAATAGAAACAAGGCTCATCTCCTTCCTATGGCCAACCAACAAGCAACAAAAGAAATGCTTGTCGCCGGCCAACAAGGAGAAGGAGATAATGGTGGAAACCGTCCAAGACATCAAGGGAAACCACTAAGTCTTGTTTCCACCACCCAAGGAGAAGGAGAAGGAGTCTTTGGATGTTGCCCAAGGGCTGGAAAAAGTGATATGGGCGCCGGCCACCAAAGCATGAAGAAGAAAGGAAGAAACCTTCCTTATTTGGTGCCACCCAAACCTCCTAAACCCTAAGCTTCCAAACCCTAATCCAAGCTCTCCTTATGGCCGACCATGGAAGTGAGGAAGAAGATTAGGATGAGCTCAAGCCAAGGTAGAAGGAAGATGGAGGAACTGGCCACACCTTAGGAAGAAGAAGAAAATCTCCTCCCAATGTTGCCGCCCACCCCTAGCTCCCAAAACCCTAGCCACCCAACCAAACCCTAATCTCCCTAGGGTTTCTTGCCGCCCAAGCCAATGAAAGGCAAAACCCTAATGTCCAAAAACATCCAACTCCCTTGCCGCCCAACCATAAGCCCCCCTTTTATAGAGTTGGGCTTAAGCCTTGTTTTAATCTCCACCGTCGGTTCTAGGGTTTTAATCTCAACCGTCGGATCTAGAGATTTAATCTCAACCGTCGGAACTAGAGATTTAATCTCCACCGTCAGATCTAGGGATTTAATCTCAACCGTCGGATCTAGATATTTAATCTCAATCGTCGGATCTAGAGATTTAATCTCCACCATCGGATCTAGAGATTTAATCTCAACCGTCGGATCTAGAGATTTAATCTCAACCGTCGGATCTAGAGATTTAATCTCCACCGTCGGATCTAGGGATTTGTTTTCCATCATTGGATCTAGACTTCATGAGGTTTATATTAGGCTACGATAGGGAACATGAGGAGTTGGATCTTGGCCACCCGATGGATCGGAACCACACAAACTTGATCCATTAATGATGTTTCATTCCACTAGAGGATCATCATTGAATTACCTCACCAACTCCCATAAATTAATATGGGCTCCATACATTATTTGTACATCCATCTCCCCGTGTTTAAGATATCGAATGTCCATCAATTAATTGATTTACTGACCATCAATCAATTAACATCTAACTCCTCGAGTAGTACCACTCAACCTTATCATCATTTTGACTAAGTCAACCTGCAGGGTTTACATGATGAACCTTATGAGCTCCTCCAGGGGGACATCATCAACCTAATATATAGGACACAGTTTCCTCCTATAATCAACGACACACCATGTAAATAATATCATTTCCCAACTTACCGGGCATATTGATTTAATCCATATAAATCTTACCCTTTGGTAAATCAAAGAAATAAATACTAAGTACATGTGCCCGTTATTATATTGGGATTAAGAGCATGTACAACATAATATCCGAAGTCCGATTCAATTATGTAGTCAGCAATAAATTGAATCACCTCTATGTCGGTCCTGCTCAATACACCTAAGTGTACTAGTGTAACTCTATGTTCAAGACAAAACAATACCAAGCTACACTACAACCATGCCAATGGTTTGTCCAAAACCATCTTGGTTGTGAGCCTCTACTTATATTCTACAAGGGACTGATAACATGATCTTCTGTGCCACACCAAGCACCATGTTATCTACAATGTAAAGTATTAGACAATATGCACACATATAATAAATATAAAGTGTAAACAATGATCATGTGATTCTTATTTCAAAATAAAAATGTTCATACAAAAAGAGCTAGGCTTTCAGTATACATTCCAACAAAGGATAGAGGGACATTGTCACATATTGTGAGAGTCATAATTAGTAGTCACAAAGGTGATGTTGTAGCTCAACATTCTTGTAACTTGGGTAGCAATGATGTGTTGCTAGATACCACTCATTGCTTATGTTTCTAAATCGGTTTAGGGACATTGCCAACGTTACAAGAACCTATAGGGTCACACACAAAGGGCAATTAGATGGAGATTAGGTTCATATGATGAACCATGAGGATTAGGTTCATGGGATGAACCAAATTGGATTAAGAGTAATCCAAATTAGACTAATTGAGTTAGATTCAATTTGATTCAAGTGTTGAATGAGTCTAATTTAGATTTGATTCATCAAATCAATTTAAATTAATGAATAGAAATTCATTAAATTAAATTGACTTGAATCAAATGGTTGGATTTGATTAACCATGGGAGATAAGAGGTCAAGTTTGACTTGACTTGAGAGGGAAGATGAAAGGTCAAGTTTGACTTGACCAAATGCCATGTCATGATGATGACTTGGCATGGCCGGCCAATGATGATGTTCCACATCATCATTGACTTATCAAGTAGTGCAACCTCATGAGGGTGACCAAGAGCCATCTTCTTCCTTGGATCATCTCTCTCTCAAGCTTGCTCTCCCATCCCTCTCCTTGGCCGAAACTTCTAAGGGTGCTAGCACACTCTAGGTTTCTTTTCTCCACCTATTGCTTGTGTGGATACCAATAGAGGAGTGTACACTTGACACTCTAGAGTTCCGGCAAGCTATTTGGACAAGCGGGATTTGCAAAGGGCGTCGCATCGAGGGTAACACTCTCAACTTCTAGATCTAAGGTAGATCTAGGTTTACTTAGCACATACATGTTTTTATTTTAATATATCTTTGCACGGATCCGTGGCTGGTTTGATATCTACCTCTTTGCAGGTTTGATAGGGTACATCGTCAGCCTGAGAGATACTCATTTCTTTTGTCTGGCCATGATGACGTTATGCTCATTGAGAATGAGCCTACCTCCTATCCGGAAGCTATGATGAGCCCAGATTCTGAGAAATGGCTAGAGGCCATGAGATCCGAGATGGAATCCATGTACACCAACCGAGTATGGACTTTGGTTGATCCACCTGAAGGGGTCAAATCCATTGGGTGTAAGTGGGTATTTAGGAGAAAGACTGACATGGATGGACTTACGCATACCTATAAGGGCCGATTGGTGGCTAAAGGTTTCAAGCAAATTCATGGTATTGACTATGATGTAATATTTTCTCCAGTGGCGATGTTTAAGTCCATTCGGATCTTGTTTGCTATTGAAGCATACCACGATTATGAGATCTGGCAGATGGATGTCAAAACTGCGTTTCTGAATGGAAACTTACTCGAGGATGTGTACATGACACAACCTGAGTGTTTTGAAGATCCACAGCATACTGGGAAAGTATGCAAGCTGCAAAGGTCCATTTATGGGATAAAGTAAGCCTCTCGGAGCTGGAATCTTCGATTCGATGATGCGATCAAACAATTTAGTTTCATCAAGAATGAAGATGAATCCTGTGTCTACAAGAGGGTTAATGGGAACACAGTTGTCTTTCTTGTATTGTATGTGGATGACATACTACTCATTGGGAATGACATCCCTTCGCTGCAGCCTATGAAGACTTGGCTGGGGACGTGCTTCTCAACGAAGGACTTAAGTGAAGCAGCCTGTATTCTAGGCATCAAGACCTATAGAGATAGATCTAAGAGATTGCTTGGCCTAAGTCAGAGTACATACATTGACACGGTATTACTACGGTTTGCCATGCAAAATTCCAAGAAGGGACTTCTGCCGATGTCACATGGTGTGAGTCTTTCGAAGACTCAAAGTCCCTCTTCTAGAGTGGAGAAGACCGCATGGATAAGATCCCTTACGCATCAGCTATAGGATCTATCATGTATGCCATGTTGTGTACTCGTCCTAATGTCTCGTATGGTTTGAGCATGACGAGTAGGTACCAGTCAGATCCAGGTGAGTGTCATTGGATAGCAGTCAAGAATATTCTTAAGTACTTGAGAAGGACTAAAGAATATTTCTTGATATTTGGAGGCGATGAGGAGCTAGCTGTAAAGGGTTACAGCGATGCCAGCTTCCAAACTGACCAGGATGATTATAGATCGCAGTCAGGGTTCGTGTTTTGCTTGAATGGTGGCGCTGTGAGCTGGAAGAGTTCTAAGAAGGACACAGTTGCCTATTCTACAATAGAGGCCAAATATATCGGTGCTTCCATCTCATTCGAGATATTATCGATAGAGGAGATGTGAAGATTTGCAGAGTACCCACAGAGGCTAACATCGCAGATCCCTTGACCAAGGCTTTGGCACAGAAAAAGTATGATGGTCACACTAGGTCATTGGGTATTAGATACTATGGTAATTGACACTAGTGCTAGTGGGAGATTGCTAGTTAAATCCCTAGAGTCAATCATGTGATGATTGTTGTATGAACTTTATTATATCATATTCCTATTTATAAAGGCTTGGTTATTATATTTACTTGTATTGGTGCCAAATAACTAAATATAATAATGTCCTTGAGTAGTAGGTTCTTATCTATTTCAATCGATTGGTTGAATCGATAATGAGATGATATTGAGAACACTACTCTTAATCATTCCTAGTCAAGTATTAACATTCAGGGACAATGTTAATGCATAGAGACTAGCATGTAGGTCAACACGATGACTTGATCTCACAAGTCATGGATATGAGATATCAAGTTGACACATGGGTATGCATTGGAGAATGTATACTGAATGACCCCCCATGAGAAAGTATCATGGATCGTTATATGAGTGTCATATACTTTCTCTTGTGGCTATTAGTATGACTATTAGTCCTTAGACCTGAAGTCACCATGGTTCCCTACATAAGGAGTTGCATACTTTGGCTTCGTCAAACGTCACCCGTAAATGGGTGGACTATAAAGGCGATTACTGAGTATGTAACAAATTATGTGGAGGGATGTGAGTGATGTAGATGGGATCTATCCCTCCTATATGACGGGAGTGACATCGATATTCTTGATAGAGTGAGACCACGAAGTGCATGGCCATGCCCAAATGAGTTAATATGAGATATTGAGCTCATTTGATTAGAGTGAGTCCACTTGGAGTTCAAGATATAGATTGTACCGAGGATGACACAGTCTATGCCTCAATTGGTCAATCTAGATGTCAAGGATAGATGAACATTGTCACATATTGTGAGAGTCACAATTAGTAGTAACAAAGGTGATGTTGGAGCTCAACATTCTTGTAACTTGGGTAGCAATGATGTGTTGCTAGATACCGCTCATTGCTTATATTCCTAAATCGGTTTAGGGGCATTGCCAACGTTACAAGAACCTATAGGGTCACACACAAAGGGCAATTAGATGGAGATTAGGTTCATATGATGAAACATGAGGATTAGGTTCATCGGATGAACCAAATTGGATTAAGAGTAATCCAAATTAGACTAATTGAGTTTGACTCAATTTGATTCAAGTGTTGAATGAGTCTAATTTAGATTTGATTCATCAAATAAATTTAAATTAATGAATAGAGATTCATTAAATTAAATTGACTTGAATCAAATGGTTGGATTTGATCAACCATGGGAGATAAGAGGTCAAGTTTGACTTGACTTGAGAGGGAAGATGAAAGGTCAAGTTTGACTTGACCAAATGCCATGTCATGATGATGACTTGGCATGGATGACCAATGATGATGTTACACATCATCATTGACTTATCAAGTGGTGCCACCTCATGAGGGTGACCAAGAGCCATTGGCTCTTGGAGTTACATGCATGCATGTAACCCCCCCAAGACTTGATGTGGCCGGCCACTTCTCATTTAGATGAGAATTCATTTTGTGAGTTACTAGAACTTCATCTTCTTCCTTGGATCATCTCTCTCTCAAGCTTGCTCTCCCATCCCTCTCCTTGGCTGAAACTTCTAAGGGTGCTAGCACACTCTAGGTTTCTTTTCTCCACCTATTGCTTGTGTGGATACCAATAGAGGAGTGTACACTTGACACTCTAGAGTTCCGGCAAGCTATTTGGACGCTCGGGATTTGTGAAGGGCGTCGCATTGAGGGTAACACTCTCAATTTCTAGATCTAAGGTAGATCTAGGTTTACTTAGCACATACATGTTTTTATTTTGATATATCTTCGCACGGATCCGTGGCCAGTTTTTTGGGGTTTCCGCAACGCAAAAAGCGGTTTTTGCGGCTCGGAAAGTCCAACAGTGGTATCAGAGCCACGTGCGAAGCATGTATGTGTTTCATTTTTGTAGTTTTTGTATTAGATATAAAAATTACAGATTTTTATGTTTCTTTAAATTTCCTATTTTTATCGAATTTTTGGATATTTTTCTCGAAGAGTCGATGCAACGAGTGTTGGGACACTTATAGGCTTCAACCATCGAGAAAAACTCTCTGAAACGGTGAGTTCTCGCTTTAGGTTTTTGGGACAACGACTTAAGTCGCTGTAAGATCGTAGTAGGGACACTCTCAAAGTTTATTTTGCGAGTAGGGGCGCTACCCCTATCCCCGAAAAGGGCCTTGTCCCGCGATCGCGGCCGGAAACCACTTAGCGGGACCGTTACGGAGAGGTGACTCATAAAATTGAAAAAAAAATAGGAAAATTTTTAGAAATTTTCTATAAAAAATAAATAATTTAGAATTATGTATAATTCTGTGATTGTCATGGCCCAACAACACCAATATGATTGGATGATGATGTGTTGTAATTTATAATACGACCTGCGTGCCGTTTTTGTGGTTGTGCGTGTTGTATAGTGTATGCGACCTGCGCGTCGTACCTTTTCTTTTGAAATTCTAGTTGTAAATAATTTTAGACTCGAATGTAACTCGAGTTTCATATTTGTAATGTACAAAATGGAGTGGTGGAAAGTCCACTTGTAGACGAAGTTACGAGAAGGGTGTCGATGATACTTGACGGTCAAAGGAAGAGCTTAGAGAAGCCGCTAGCCCTAGGTTGACCGTCCGATCTTCTCATTGGCTTGAGAAGATCGTAGTAGGGCCATGACCACATCACAGTTAATTATATATATATATATATATATATATATATATATATATATATATATATATATATATATATATATATATTGTATGTATGTGATGCATGCTAGTAGAATAATGCTTGTATGTATATGATGCATGATAGGATATTTTTCTTGTATGTATATGATGCATGCTAGAATAATGCTTGTATGTATGTGATGCATGGTAATATAGGATAATAAAGGCCTCAATGCGTATATGATACACATTACGATTAGATTAGATCTTAATCGAATCAACTCGTAAATGCCTACCAAGTCCTTGATACCCATTACTACCTCGATCATTTGTAGTTGTTGAATCTGCCAAAGCAGAGCAACGCATATTATCCTGGTAGGGTGCGAAGGGACAATCTTGGTCCCGCCTATCACGACTTGGGTTAGAGTAAGCTCAATTAGATTGAGTAAAACTAGTTAACTCAATTGGATCGAGTAGAACTATAGACATATTCCAACCGTTGGAAAGATAGGATAAGATCGCATTTACACTAAATCTTGGGCGATTTAGCCAAAGCTAACTCAAGGTCTTTTGTAAATGTGGGTCTTGATCCTATAAACAAGAGTTGCATAGAGATGTAATCGGTAATGTGTTACACACCGATTGTACTAAGTCTTGGATGATTTAGCCAAAGCTAACTCAAAGCTTAGTATGATGTGGATCTTGTCCCGTAAGAATTTTAGCTAGTTTGTATGAATCTAGTAATGTGGTTTGACCACATCCATAACTCGATTCTACAAAATTCCTATAATTCAGTGGGAGCATCATTTGATTAAAGGCCTAATTAAATGATAAAGAGGAATATGATATTAATTCTCTGCATTGTATGTTGTAGATTACTATGTCGACAAACACGAACACACTCTCTCTCTACGTTCTATCCTTGAGAAGGACAAGCTCAATGGAGCAAATTTCTTGGACTGGTACAGGAACCTAAGAATTGTTCTCACCCAAGAAAGGAAACTGTACGTCCTGGAGTAGCCCATTCCGGAGGCACCTCCTGCCACTGCCTCGCGAGCTGACAAAGATGCTTACAAGAAGCATCAAGATGATGCATTAGATGTGTCATGTCTAATGCTCATGACCATGATCTCTGAGCTTCAGAAGCAACACGAGTTCATGAATTCTTATGATATGGTTGAAAATCTTCGTCAACTATATCAAGGACAAGCAAGGCACGAGAGATATGAAGTCTCTAAGGCATTGTTTGGTTCCAAAATGCAAGATGGGACTCCCGTAGGTCCATATGTACTCAAGATGATTGGGTACGTAGAAAACCTATAGAGATTGGGATTCCCCCTTGGCCAAGAGCTGGCCACTGACTTGATCTTGCAGTCTTTGCTGCAAAGCTACAATCAATTTGTCATGAATTACAACATGAATGAAATTGATAAGTCACTGCCTGAGATGCTCAGCATGTTGAGAACTGCTGAGCTCAACCTTAAGAAGGGAAAATCTGACGCCATTTTGATGGTGCAAAAGAAGAAAGGCAAGGGAAAGCCTAAAGGTAAGGGAAAGTCCCAAGCCAAGGGCAAAGGCAAGGAACTGAAACCCAAAGGAGGGGTGGCCAAGGAAGGGGTTTGCTTCCACTGCAAGGAAGCTGGACACTGGAAGCGTAACTGCAAGGCATACCTGGAAGATCTTAAGAAGAAGAGAAGTGAGACTTCTACTTCAGGTATAAATGTTATAGAAGTCAATCTATCTATTTCTTCATCATGGGTATTAGATATCGGATGTGCATCTCACATTTGTACCAAAGTGCAGGCGCTGAGAAATAGCAGGGCATTGACAAAGGGCGAGGTGGATCTACGAGTAGGCAATGGAGCAAGAGTTACCGCTGTTGCTGTAGGAACTTATGATCTATCTCTGCCCTCTGGGCTTGTACTAGAATTAGATGAATGTTGTCATGTATCTTCTTTAACTAAGAACATAATTTCGGTTTCTTGTTTGGACAAGAAAGGATTTACATTTATAATAAAGAACAAATGTTGTTCAGTTTATTTAAATGATATGTTCTATTGTAGTGCACCGCTAATGAACGAACTCTACTTTCTAGACTTAGAGAGCTCTATCTATAACACAAGTACCAAAAGGTTCAAGTCAAATGAGTTGAACCAAACCTATCTCTGGCATTGTCGCTTAGGTCACATAAATGAGAGTCGCTTATCTCAGGTTCATAAGGATGGGCTGCTAGACTCATTTGATTTTGAATCATATGAGACATGTGAGTCTTGCCTTTTAGGCAAGATGACCAAGACTCCCTTTAGTGGACACAACGAAAGAGCAACGGACTTGTTAGGGCTTATACATAGTGATGTATGTGTCCCTTTTAATGTTGCTGCTAGAGGTGGTTACAGGTACTTCATTACATTTACCGATGACTTCAGTAGATATGGTTATATGTATCTTATGACACATAAATCAGAATCCTTTGAAAAGTTAAAAGAATTCAAGAATGAAGTACAAAACCAGCTTGGCAAGAGTATTAAGATACTTCGATCAGATCGAGGTGGTGAATACCTTAGCCATGAGTTTCGTGACTATCTAGCTGAGTGTGGGATTCTATCCCAACTCACTCCTCCTGGAACACCACAGTGGAATGGTGTATCCAAAAGGAGGAACGTACCCTATTAGATATAGTACGATCTATGATGAGTCACACAGATCTTCCTATATCCTTTTGGGGATATGCTCTAGACACAGCAGCCTTTACACTTAACCATGTACCATCCAAGGCTATGATAAAGACACCATATACGATATGGACAGGGAGAAATCCCAAGATGTCTTTCATGAGGATTTGGGGTTGTGGGGCTTACGTTCAACGTCAATTCTCAGACAAACTGGGACCCAAATCCGATAGGTGCTATTTTGTTGGATATCCCAAGGATACAAAGGGATATTACTTCTACGTTCCCAGTCAGCACAAAGTGTTTATGGCAAAGACTGAGATTTTTCTAGAAAGGGATTTTGTTTCTAGAAAAACTAGTGGGAGTACGTTTGATCTTGAAGAAATTCAAGATAAGGACCATAGCACTGAGGCCTTAATGGAGGTTGAACAGGAACTACATAGTGTTGTGGGTGATGGGGTTGTTGCACTAAGGGTTGTGGAGCAACCATCTATTCATGTAGACCTACCTCTTCACAGGTTTGATAGGGTACGTTGTCAGCCTGAGAGATACTCATTTCTTTTGTCTGGCCATGATGATGTTATGCTCATTGAGAATGAGCCTACCTCCTATCAGGAAGCTGTGATGAGCCCAGATTCTGAGAAATGGCTAGAGGCCATGAGATCCGAGATGGAATCTATGTACACCAACTGAGTATGGACTTTGGTTGATCCACCTGAAGGGGTCAAACCCATTGGGTGTAAGTGGGTCTTTAGGAGAAAGACTGACATGGATGGACTTACGCATACCTATAAGGGTTGATTGGTGGCTAAAGGTTTCAAGCAAATTCATGGTATTGACTATGATGTAATATTTTCTTCAGTGGCGATGTTTAAGTCCATTCGGATCTTGCTTGCTATTGAAGCATACCACGATTATGAGATCTTGAAGATGGATGTCAAAACTGCATTTCTGAATGGAAACTTACTCGAGGATGTGTACATGACACAACCTGAGTGTTTTGAAGATCCACAACATACTGGGAAAGTATGCAAGCTGCAAAGGTCCATTTATGGGCTAAAGTAAGCCTCTCGGAGCTGGAATCTTCGATTCGATGATGCAATCAAACAATTTAGTTTCATCAAGAATGAAGATGAATCCTGTGTCTACAAGAGGGTTAATGGGAACACAGTTGTCATCCTTGTATTGTATGTGGATGACATACTACTCATTGGGAATGACATCCCTTTGCTGAAGCCTATGAAGACTTGGTTGGGGACGTGCTTCTCAACGAAGGACTTAAGTGAAGCAGCCTGTATTCTAGGCATCAAGACCTATAGAGATAGATAAAAGAGATTGCTTGGCCTAAGTCAGAGTACATACATTGACACGGTATTACTACGGTTTGCCATGCAAAATTCCAAGAAGGGACTTCTGCCGATGTCACATGATGTGAGTCTTTCGAAGACTCAAAGTCCCTCTTCTAGAGAGGAGAGAGACCGTATGGATAAGATCCCTTACGCATCAACTATAGGATCTATCATGTATGCCATGTTGTGTACTCGTCCTAATGTCTCGTATGCTTTGAGCATGATGAGTAGATACCAGTCAGATCCAGGTGAGCGTCATTGGATAGCAGTCAAGAATATTCTTAAGTACTTGAGAAGGACTAAAGAATATTTCTTGATATTTGGAGGCGATGAGGAGCTAGCTGTAAAGGGTTACAGCGATGCCAGCTTCCAAACTGACCAGGATGATTATAGATCGCAGTTAGGGTTCGTGTTTTGCTTGAATGGTGGCGCTGTGAGATGGAAGAGTTCTAAGCAGGACACAGTTGCTGATTCTACAATAGAGGCCAAATATATCGATGGTTCCATCTCATTCGAGATATTATCGATAGAGGAGATGTGAAGATTTATAGAGTACCTACAGAGGCTAACATCGCAGATCCCTTGACCAAGGCTTTGACACAGAAAAAGTATGATGGTCACAATAGGTCATTGGGTATTAGATACTATGGTAATTGGCACTAGTGCTAGTGGGAGATTGCTAGTGAAATCCCTAGAGCCAATCATGTGATGATTGTTGTATGAACTTTATTATATCATATTCCTATTTATAAAGGCATGGTTATTATATTTACTTGTATTGGTGCCAAATAACTAAATATAATAATGTCCTTGAGTAGTAGGTTCTTATCTATATCAATCGATTGGTTGAATCGATAATGAGATGATATTGAGAACACTACTCTTAATCATTCCTAGTCGAGTATTAACATTGAGGGACAATGTTAATGCATAGAGACTAGCATGTAGGTCAACACGATGAGTTGATCTCACAAGTCATGGATATGAGATATCAAGTTGACACATAGGTATGCATTGGAGAATGTACACTGAATGACCCGCCATGAGAAAGTATCATGGATCGTTATATGAGTGTCATATACTTTCTCTTGTGGCTATTAGTATGACTATTAGTCCTTAGACCTGAAGTCACCATGGTTCCCTACATAAGGAGTTGCATACTTTGGCTTCGTTAAACGTCACCCGTAAATGGGTGGACTATAAAGGCGATTACTGGGTATGTAACAAATTATGTGGAGGGATGTGAGTGATGTAGATGGGATCTATCCCTCCTATATGATGGGAGTGACATCGATATTCTTGATAGAGTGAGACCACGAAGTGCATGGCCATGCCCAAATGAGTTAATATGAGATATTGAGCTCATTTGATTAGAGTGAGTCCACTTGGAGTTCAAGATATAGATTGTACCGAGGATGACACGGTCTATGCCTCAATTGGTCAATCTAGATGTCAAGGATAGATGAACATTGTCACATATTGTGAGAGTCACAATTAGTAGTAACTGTTGGGATGTATAATGAAAGCCTAGCTCTTTTGTATGAACATCTTTATTTTGAAATAAGAATCACATGATCATTGTTTGCACTTTATTATATATGTGCATATTGTCTAATACTTTACATTGTAGATAACATGGTGCTTGGGTGATGGCACAGAAGATCATGTTATCAGTCCCTTGTAGAGTATAAGTAGAGGCTCACAACCAAGATAGTTTTTGACAAACCATTAGCATGGTTGTAGTGTAGCTTGGTACTGTTTTGTCTTGAACATAGAGTTACACTAGTACACTTAGGTGTATTGAGCAGGACCGACATAGAGGTGATTCAATTTATTGCTGACTACATAATTGAATCGGACCTCGGATATTATGTTTTACATGCTCTTAATCCCGATATAATAACGGGCACATGTACTTAATATTTATTTCTTTGATTTACCAGAGGGTGAGATTTCTATGGATTAAATCGATATGCCCGGTAAGTTGGGAAATGATATTATTTACATGGTGTGTCGTTGATTATAGGAGGAAACCGTGTCCTATGTATTAGGTTGATGATGTCCCCTTGAGGAGCTCATAAGGTTCATCATGTAAACCCTGCAGGTTGACTTAGTCAACATGATGATAAGGTTGAGTGGTACTACTCGAGGAGTTAGATGTTAATTAATTGATGGTTAGTAAATCAATTAATTGACGGACATTCAATATCTTAAACACGGGGAGATAAATGTAAAAATAATATATGGAGCCCATATTGATTTATGGGGGTTGGTGAGGTAGTTCGATGATGATCCTCTAGTGGAATGGAACATCATTGATGGATCAAGATTGTGTGGTTCCGATCCATCGGGTGCCCAAGACCCAACTCCTCCTCATGGTCCCTATCGTAGCCTAATATAAACCTCATGAAGTCTAGATCAAATGATGGAAAACAAAACTCTAGAACCGACGGTTGAGATTAAATCTCTAGATCCAACGGTTGGGATTAAATCCCTAGAACCGACGGTTGAGATTAAATCTCTAGATCCGACGGTTAGGATTAAATCCCTAGAACCGATGGATGAGATTAAATCTCTACATCCGACGGTTGGGATTAAAATCCCTAGAACCGACGGTTGAGATTAAATCTCTAGATCTGACGGTTGGGATTAAATCCCTAGAACCGATGGTTGAGATTAAATCTCTAGATCCGAAGGTTGAGATTAAATCCCTAGAACCGACGGTGGAGATTAAATCTCTAGAACCGACGGTGGAGATTAAATATCTAGAACCGACGGATGAGATCAAATCTCGAGATCCGACGGTTGAGATTAAAACCATAGATCCAATGGAGGAGATTAAACCTAGGCCTAAACCTAACTCTATATATATGGGCTTAGGCTTGGGCGACAAGAGCTAATGAAAAACCTAATGGAGACTAGGTTGCTTGGGCGGCAAGAAAGAGGAGGTGGCTAGGGTTTTGGGTTTGGTTCATTGGTGTTGGGCGGCAACAAGGAGAAGCAAGCTTCTTCTTCATCTTCCCAATTGTGGCCGACACCCTTTCTTGCTCCTTCCTCCTTGGTTTGGCCGGCGCCCAAGCTTCTCCCCTTGATCAATGGCTTGTGGTGGATGAGAAGATGGTTGCTTCCCATGGGCGGCAACAAGTTCTAGATGGGATAGGAATAGGAGTGGGGGCTAGGGTTAGGGTTTGGTTGTTGGTGTTGGGCGGCAACAAGGAGAAAGAGATTCTTCTTCATTTTCCTTTGATGGCCGGCCCTTCTTCCTTCTTCCCTCTACCTTGGCCAAAGCTCAAGCTATTCTACATCCCTTCATCCTTAGCCGGAAATTAAGGAGAGCCTAGTTTAGGGTTTGGGCGGCAACAAGGAGAAGGGGTGTTTTCTTTCTTCTTCTCCAAGTGTTGGCCGGCACCCATACCCTTGGTATTTCTCTTTTGGTTGGATTTTATACTCCATTATATCTTCCTTGGCCAGCGGCAACATCGAGTTTAATGACTTGGTGGCCGGTTCTAGAAAGGAAGATGAGTTTTGTTTTACGATCTTCCTTTGTTCCTAGTGAACAAGGAAAGGAAGATTGGTGATCTAAGAAGCTTCAACTTGTGGAGGATCTTCGCCCACACGAAGTCTACAAGGAGGTTAGGACATACGATAGAAGATCAAGAGGTATAAAAGTTTTATAACTTTTATTTATGATCTTTGCATGTTCTTATTTGATATGCTAGCTTATGTTCTTTATGTTAGTATATGTTGATTATACTAGTTTATATTTGCATATATTTGTATAATCATGGACCCCGAAGATAAACACAAAAACCGGCGATCCGTCCATCGTCTCTTCCGCGGCTAATCGACTAGGAGAGTTGGTTGCTTGAACAACTAGTTTGTTCAAGCGATCGCTCGAGTCGTTAGCACGATGACGAATTGGTTGTGCTTAGGAAACTCATCCCATCCGGATTAGTTTTCATTAGTGAAAATTTTAATCCGGGGACATGGGAGCCAATGAGCATTCCGAGGATTAGCACATTGCCAACAAATGGTATCAGAGCATCGGTTTCCGGTTTTGTGTGTTTTGGATTCGGTTAATTTTTTATGCATTTTTCATATATTATATGTGCCGGATAATAGTAGGATATGTGTAGTTTAACTCTTTGGTTGCAGGCATAAGATCCGACTATTATGGCCATGTGTGTGTATGTGAATGGATGTGTGTAAAAATTTATTATTTGAATCCTCGGGGTTGACGAGGCTAGATTAGTATTTAATTTTTTGTAATTAAATACGGCATTGTTTAGCCACGCTTTATTTTATTTTACTTTCGATCTAGATTTCATGTACACTCCCTCGTGGAGTATAGGATCGATGGATGTAAAATAAAATAGGTTTTATTCTCGGCTCGGATCTCCGGATGGCATGTACATGGCGTAGGAGGAGCGGACGAGGTGGCGATGTTGGGATTTTTCCGAGCCGCAAAAACCGCTTTTTGCGTTGCGAAAACCTCGGAAGCCCCGGCCACAGATCCGTGCGAAGTATAAAAATATAATTACATGTATGTGCTAACAAAAAATCCTAGATCTACCTTAGATCTAAGAGGTTAGAACGTTACCCTCGTAGCGACGCCCTTCGCTTATCCCGCTCGTTCAAAAGTCCGCCGAAACTCGAGAGTGTCAAGTGCACACTCCTCTATGGTATCCACACAAGCAATAGGTGGAGAAAAAGACACTTGAGTGTGCTAGCACTCCTCTATGGTGTCTCGGCAAGATGGGGTTGGAGAGGGAGAGCTTGAGAGAAAAATTCCCAAGGAAGAAGATGATGTTATGGAGAGTTACACACAAAATGAATTTCACCCATGAAACCCCTAAAGTGTTGGCCGACCACATTATGGAGAGGGAGGTTACATGCATGAATGTAACTCCCATGACCCTTGGTCTCCCTCATGATGTGGCACCAATTGACCAAGTCAATGATGATGTGGAGCACCATCATTGGCCGACCATGCCTAGTCATCATCATGACATGACATTTGGTCAAGTCAAACTTGACCTTTCATCTTCCCTCTCAAGTCAAGTCAAACTTGACCTCTAATCTCCCATGGTTGATCAAATCTAACCACTTGACTCAAGTCAATTTAATTTAATGAATCTTTATTCATTAATTTAAATTGATTTGATGAATCAAATCTCAATTAGACTCATTCAACACTTGAATCAACTTGAGTCTAACTCAATTAGTCTAATTTGGATTACTCTTAATCCAATTTGGTTCATCCCATGAACCTAATCCTCATGGTTCATCATATGAACCTAATCTTCATCTAATTGCTCTTATGTGTGTGACCCTATAGGTTCTTGTAACGTTGGCAATGTCCCTAAACCGATTTAGGAACATAAGCAATGAGCGGTATCTAGCAACACATCATTGCTACCCAAGTTACAAGAATGTTGAGCTCCAACATCACCTTTGTGACTACTAATTGTGACTCTCACAATATGTGACAATGTCCCTCTATCCTTGACATCTAGATTGACCAATCGAGGCATAGACCGTGTCATCCTACAATCTATCTTGAACTCAGTAGACTCACTCTAATCAAATGAGCTCAATATCTCATATTGACTCATTTGGGCATGTAACCACGCCGTGGTCTCACTCTATCAAGAATATCGATGTCACCCCGTCATATAGGAGGATAGATCCCATCTACATCACTCACATCCCTCGCGTAATTTGTTACATACCCGATGTCGCCTTTATAGTCCACCCATTTCACGGGTGGCGTTTGTGAAACCAAAGTATGCAACTCCTTATGTAGGAACCATGGTGACTTCAGGTCTAAGGACTAATAGTCATACTAATAGCCACATGAGAAAGTATATGACACTCATATAGCGATCCATGATACTTTCTCATGGCGGGTCATTCGGTATACATTCTCGATGCATACCCATGTGTCAACTTGATATCTCATATCCATGACTTGTGAGATCAAGTCATCGTTGACCTACATGCTAGTCTCTACGCATTAACATTGTCCCTGAATGTTAATACTCGACTAGGAATGATTAAGAGTAGTGTTCTCTATATCATCTCATTATCGATTCAACCAATCGATTGATATAGATAAGAACCTACTACTCAAGGACATTATTATATTTAGTTATTTGGCACCAATACAAGTAAATATCATAACCATGCCTTTATAAATAGGAATATGATACAATAAAGTCCATACAACAATCATCACATGATTGGCTCTAGGGCTTTCACTAACAATCTCCCACTAGCACTAGTGCCAATCACCGTAGTATCTAATACCCAATGACCTAGTGTGACCATCATGCTTTTTCTGTGCCAAAGTCTTGGTCAAGGGATCTGCGATGTTAGCCTCTGTGGGTACTCTGCAAACCTTCACATCTCCTCTATCGACAATCTCTCGAATGAGATGGAAGCACCGATATATTCGGCCTCTGTTGTAGAATCAATAACTGTGTCCTGCTTGGAACTCTTCCAGCTCACAGTGCTACTATTCAAGCAAAACACGAACCCTGACTGCGATCTATAATCATCCTGGTCAGTTTGGAAGCTGGCATCGCTGTAACCCTTTACAGCTAGCTCCTCCTCGCCTCCAAATATCAAGAAATATTCTTTAGTCCTTCTTAAGTACTTAAGAATATTTTTGACTGTTATCCAGCGACGCTCACCTGGATCTGACTGGTATCTACTCGTCATGCTCAAAGCATACGAGACATCAGGATGAGTACATTGCATGGCGTACATGATAGATCCTATAGCAGATGCGTAAGGGATCTTATCCATGCGGTCTCTCTCCTCTCTAGAAGAGGGACTTTGAGTCTTCGGAAGACTCACACCATGTGACATCGGCAGAAGTCCTTTCTTGGAATTCTGCATGGCAAACCGAAGTAATACCATGTCAATGTATGTACTCTGACTTAGGCCAAGCAATCTCTTAGATCTATCTCTATAGATCTTGATGCCTAGAATACAGGCTGCTTCACCTAAGTCCTTCATTGAGAAGCACGTCCCCAGCCAAGTCTTCACAGACTGTAGCGAAGGGATGTCATTCCCAGTGAGTAGTATGTTATCCACATACAATACAAGGAACACAACTGTGTTCCCATTAACCCTCTTGTAGACACAGGGTTCATCTTCATTCTTGATGAAACCAAACTGTTTGATCGCATCATCGAATCGAAGATTCCAGCTCTGAGAAGCTTGCTTTAGCCCATAAATGGACCTTTGCAGCTTGCATACCTTCCCAGTATGCTGTGGATCTACAAAACCCTCAGGTTGTGTCATGTACACATCCTCGAGTGAGTTTCCATTCAGAAACGCGGTTTTGACATCCATCTGCCAGATCTCATAATCATGGTATGCTGCAATAGCAAGCAAGATCCGAATGGACTTAAACATCGCCCTTTGGAGAAAAGGTTTCATCATAGTCAATACCATGAATTTGCTTGAAACCTTTAGCCACCAATCGGCCCTTATAGGTATCGTAAGTCCATCCATGTGTCAGTCTTTCTCCTAAAGACCACTTACACCCAATGGGTTTGACCCCTTGGTGGATCGACCAAAGTCCATACTTGGTTGGTGTACATGGATTCCATCTCGGATCTCGTGGCGTCTAGCCATTTCTCGAGAATCTGGGCTCATCGGCTTCACGATAGGAGGTAGGCTCATTCTCGATGAGCATAACGTCATCATGGTCGGACAAGAGAAATGAGTATCTCTCGGTGACAGCGTACCTATCGGACTGCGAAGAGGTAGGTCTACTTGAGCAGTGGTTGTTCCACAACTCTTTGTGCAACAACCTCATCACCCACAACACTTTGTGGTTCTGTTCAACCTCCATCAAGGCCTCGAGTGCTATGGTCCTTATCTTGAATTTCTTCAAGATCGTAGGTACTCCACTAGTTTTCTAGAAACAAAATCCCTTTCTAGAAAAACCCCAGTCTTTTGCCACAAACACTTTGTCTTTGGAGAATGTAGAAGTAATATCCCTTTGTATCCTTGGGATATCCAACAAAATAGCACCTATCGGTTGGGTCCCGATTTATGCGAGACTTGGCGTCGTCACGTAAGCCTCACAACCCCAAATCCTCATAAAAGACATCTTGGGATTTTCCCTGTCCATATCGTATATGGTGTCTTTACTACAGACCTTGGATGGTACACGGTTAAGGGTAAGGCGCGTGTCGAGCATATCCCCAAAAGGATATAGGAAGATCTGTGTGACTCATCATAGATCGTACCATATCCAATAGTACGATTCCTCCTTTCGGATACACCATTCCAGCGTGGTGTTCGAGGAGTGAGTTGGGATAGAATCCCACACTCGGCTAGATAGTCACGAAACTCATGGCTAAGGTATTCACCACCTCGATCCGATCGAGTATCTTAATACTCTTGCCAGTGGTTTTGTACTTCATTCTTGAATTCTTTGAACTTTTCAAAGGATTGATTTATGTCATAAGATACACATAACCATATCTACCAAGTCATCGATAAATGTAATGAAGTACCAGTAACCACCTCTAGCGAACAACCACATACATCACTATGTATAAGTCCTAACAAATCTGTTGCTCTTTCGCTATGTCCACTAAAGGGAGTCTTGGTCATCTTGCCTAAAAGGCAAGACTCGCATGTCTCATATGATTCAAAATCAAATGAGTCTAGCAGCCCATCCTTATGGAGCTGAGATAAGCGACTCTCATTTATGTGACCTAAGTGACAATGCCAGAGATAGGTTTGGTTCAACTCATTTGACTTGAACCTCTTGGTACTTATGTTATAGATAGGGCTCTCTAAGTCTAGAAAGTAGAGTCCGTTCATTAGAGGTGCACTACAATAGAACATATCATTTAAATAAACTGAACAACATTTGTTCTTTATTATAAATGAAAAACCTTTCTTGTCCAAACAAGAAACTGAAATGATGTTCTTAGTTAAGGCAGGCACATAACAACATTCATCTAATTCTAGTACAAGCCCAGAGGGCAGAGATAGATCATAAGTTCCTCTGAATGCTGGCAACCCTTGCTCCATTGCCTACTCGTAGGTCCACCTCGCCCTTTGTCAATGCCCTGCTATTTCTCAGCCCCTGCACATTGGTACAAATGTGAGATGCACATCTGGTATCTAATACCCATGATGAAGAAATAGATAGATTGACTTCTATAACATTTATACCTGAAGTAGAAGTCTCACTTCTCTTCTTCTTAAGATCTTCCAGGTATGCCTTGCAGTTACGCTTCCAGTGTCCTGCTTCCTTGCAGAAGAAGCAAGCCCCTTCCTTGGCTACCCCTCCTTTGGGTTTAAGTTCTTTGCCTTTGCCCTTGGCTTGGGACTTTCCCTTACCTTTAGGCTTTCCCTTGCCTTTCTTCTTCTGCACCATCAAAATGGTGTCAGATTTACCCTTCTTAAGGTTAAGCTCTAGCTTCTCAACATCTTTGAGCATTTCAGCATCAATTTCATTCATGTTATAATTCATGACAAATTGATCGAAGGCTCTTGGCAAAGATTGCAAGATTAGGTCAGTGGCCAGCTCTTGGCCAAGTGGGAATCCCAGCCTTTGTAGGTTTTCTACGTACCCAATCATCTTGAGTACATATGTACCTACGGGAGTCCCTTCTTGCATTTTGGACCCAAATAATGCCTTAGAGACTTCATATCTCTCATGCCTAGCTTGTCCTTGATATAGTTGACGAAGATGTCCAACCATATCATAAGCATTCATGAACTCGTGTTGCTTCTGAAGCTCAGAGTTCATGGTCGCGAGCATAAGACATGACACATCTAATGCATCATCTTGATGCTTCTTGTAAGCATCTTTGTCAGCTCGCGAGGCAGTGGCAGGAGGTGCCTCCGGAATGGGCTGCTCCAGGACGTACAACTTTCTTTCTTGGGTGAGAACAATTCTCAGGTTCCTGTACCAGTCCAGGAAATTTGCTCCATTGAGCTTGTCCTTCTCAAGGACAGATCGCAGAGAGAGAGTGTTCGTGGTTGTCGACATAGTTATCTACAACATACAATGCAGAGAATTAATATCATATTCCTTTTATCATTTAATTAGGCCTTTAATCAAATGATGCTCCCACTGAATTATAGGAATTTTGTAGAATCGAGTTATGGATGTGGTCAAACCACATTTACTAGATTCATACAAACTAGCTATAATTCTTGCGGGACAAGATCCACATCTCCACATCATACTAAGCCTTGAGTTAGCTTTGGCTAAATCGCCCAAGACTTAGTACGATCGGTGGGTAACACATTACCGATTACATCTCTATGCAACTCTTGTTTATAGGATTAAGACCCACATTTACAAAAGACCTTGAGTTAGCTTTGGCTAAATCGCCCAAGATTTAGTGTAAATGCGATCTTAACCTATCTTTCCAACGATTGGAATATGCCTATAGTTCTACTCGATCCAATTGAGTTAACTAGTTTTGCTCAATCTAATTGAGCTTACTCTAACCCGAGTCGTGATAGGCGGGACCAAGATTGTCCCTCCGCACCCTACCAAGATAATATGTGTTGCTCTGCTTTGGCAGATTCAACAACAATAAATGATCGAGGTAGTGATGGGTATCAAGGCTCGGTAGGCATTTTCGAGTTGATTCGATTATGATCTAATCTAATCGTAATGTGTATCTTATACGCATTTAGGCCTTTATTATCCTATATTAGCATGCATCACATACATACATTCATTATTCTAGCATGCATCATATACATACAAGAAAATTAACCTAGCATGCATCATATACATACAAACATTATTCTACTAGCATGCATCACATACATACAAGCAAAATCAATTAAATATTTATATATATATATCAACATATATATATATAATTAAATGTGATATAGTCATGGCCCTACTACGATCTTCTCAAGCCAATGAGAAGATCGGACGGTCAACCTAAGGCTAGCGGCTTCTCCAAGCGCTTCCTTTGACCGCCATGTGTCGTCGTCACCCTTCTCGTAATCTCGTCTTCGAGTGGACTTTCCACCGCTCCATTTTGTACATTACAAATATAAAACTCGAGTTACATTCGAGTATAAAAACTAATTACAACTAGAATTACAAAATAAGAGGTACGACGCGCAGGTCGCAAACACTTTACAACACGTATAACCACAAAAATGGCACGCAGGCCGTATTATGAATTACAACACACTTATTCAATCAAATTGGGGTCATTGGGCCATGACAATCACAGAATTATACATAATTCTAAATTATGTATTTTTACAGAAATTTCTATAATTTTTCCTAATTTATTTCGAATTTATGAGTCAACTCTCCGTAACGGTCCCGCTAAGCGGTTTCCGGGCGCGATCGCAGGACATGGCCCCTTTCGGGGATAGGGGCAGCGCCCCTACTCGTAAAATAAACTTCGCGAGTGTCCCTACAATGATCTTACAGAGACTTAAGTCGCTGTCCCAAAAACCTAAAGCGAGAACTCGCCGATTCGGAGAGTTTTTCTCGACGGTTGAAGCCTACGAGTGTCCCAACACTCGTTGCTTCGACTCTACAAGAAAAATACCCAAAAATTCTATAAAATAATAAAATTTACAGAAACATATAAATCTGTAATTTTTATTTCTAATATAAAAACTACAAAAACGAAACACATACATGCTTCGCACGTGGCTCTGATACCACTGTTGGGATTTTTTCGAGCCGCAAAAACCACTTTTTGCGTTGCGGAAACCTCGGAAGCCCCGGCCACGGATCCGTGCAAAGTATAAAAATATAATTACATGTATGTGCTAACAAAAAATCCTAGATCTACCTTAGATCTAAGAGGTTAGAACGTTACCCTCGTAGCGACGCCCTTCGCTTATCCCGCTCGTCCAAAAGTCCGCCGGAACTCGAGAGTGTCAAGTGCACACTCCTCTATGGTATCCACACAAGCAATAGGTGGAGAAAAAGACACTTGAGTGTGCTAGCACTCCTCTATGGTGTCTCGGCAAGATGAGGTTGGAGAGGGAGAGCTTGAGAGAAAAATTCCCAAGGAAGAAGATGATGTTATGGAGAGTTACACACAAAATGAATTTCACCCATGAAACCCCTAAAGTGTTGGCCGGCCACATTATGGAGAGGGAGGTTACATGCATGAATGTAACTCCCATGACCCTTGGTCTCCCTCATGATGTGGCACCAATTGACCAAGTCAATGATGATGTGGAGCACCATCATTGGCCGACCATGCCTAGTCATCATCATGACATGGCATTTGGTCAAGTCAAACTTGACCTTTCATCTTCCCTCTCAAGTCAAGTCAAACTTGACCTCTAATCTCCCATGGTTGATCAAATCTAACCACTTGACTCAAGTCAATTTAATTTAATGAATCTTTATTCATTAATTTAAATTGATTTGATGAATCAAATCTCAATTAGACTCATTCAACACTTGAATCAACTTGAGTCTAACTCAATTAGTCTAATTTGGATTACTCTTAATCCAATTTGGTTCATCCCATGAACCTAATCCTCATGGTTCATCATATGAACCTAATCTCCATCTAATTGCTCTTATGTTTGTGACCCTATAGGTTCTTGTAACGTTGGCAATGTCCCTAAACCGATTTAGGAACATAAGCAATGAGCGGTATCTAGCAACACATCATTGCTACCCAAGTTACAAGAATGTTGAGCTCCAACATCACCTTTGTGACTACTAATTGTGACTCTCACAATATGTGACAATGTCCCTCTATCCTTGACATCTAGATTGACCAATCGAGGCATAGACCGTGTCATCCTCGGTACAATCTAAATCTTGAACTCTCAGTAGACTCACTCTAATCAAATGAGCTCAATATCTCATATTGACTCATTTGGGCATGGCCATGCACTTCGTGGTCTCACTCTATCAAGAATATCGATGTCACCCCGTCATATAGGAGGATAGATCCCATCTACATCACTCACATCCCTCCGCATAATTAGTTACATACCCGATGTCGCCTTTATAGTCCACCCATTTACGGGTGGCGTTTGTGAACCAAAGTATGCAACTCCTTATGTAGGGAACCATGGTGACTTCAGGTCTAAGGACTAATAGTCATACTAATAGCCACATGAGAAAGTATATGACACTCATATAACGATCCATGATACTTTCTCATGGCGGGTCATTCAGTATACATTCTCCAATGCATACCCATGTGTCAACTTGATATCTCATATCCATGACTTGTGAGATCAAGTCATCATGTTGACCTACATGCTAGTCTCTACGCATTAACATTGTCCTTGAATGTTAATACTCGACTAGTAATGATTAAGAGTAGTGTTCTCTATATCATCTCATTATCGATTCAACCAATCGATTGATATAGATAAGAACCTACTACTCAAGGACATTATTATATTTAGTTATTTGGCACCAATACAAGTAAATATAATAACCATGCCTTTATAAATAGGAATATGATACAATAAAGTCCATACAACAATCATCACATGATTGGCTCTAGGGCTTTCACTAACAGGCGACACGACGGGATGCGTATTGGAGAACAATGCCATAATAGTTGAAAAAATTTTGTTTTTTCCATATTTATTGATGATTTGTTTTATATGCATGTTGTGTGTGCTTGAAAATTCCTCATTTTCAATTTACTAAGTGGGAGAGGGACATTTTAATTAATTCCCGCAGCCTCCATTACAATTTGACATGTGATGCAACAAACTTGCGCGTCGGCTCTGAGTGCCTTCCTCCCCATCGGATGGGTTTGTTTGCGGATCACTAGGTCAAATAATGGTTATAGGAAATTATCTAGGAGCGTGTGTACTTCCCCATCGGTAAGGCACATAATCCGAAATAATTCCCTTAGTATCGTGTAATGGTGCACACTTAGATGCAAATAAAAAGTATCCTCCCCATCGGAGTCACTGCTTTTATTTGTAGGGCCAAAGAGGAACCAACTATTAATTTTATTTGTCAAAAAGTAAGGTTGACAAGATAATAAAATTAATGGGTAAAACCTCCTCTTACAAATGTAGAATTCAGATATCGTCCACACTATCTGGCTGCATGATATTCTCGGTGTTTTGAGGTGTTGGTTGATTTCGGGATTTTATTGTTTTGAGGAATCAATAATATTTGAAATCTGAAGCTTTGATCATTGTGATTCTTAGGATTTTCAAAATGACTTTCAGTCCACTTACTATGATACTAAAGGAAATAAACTTACTGTACCCAATAATGTTGATTGGAAAAGAATCTAG
Organism: Wurfbainia villosa; assembly: GCA_025175895.1. NCBI lineage: Eukaryota > Viridiplantae > Streptophyta > Magnoliopsida > Zingiberales > Zingiberaceae > Wurfbainia > Wurfbainia villosa. Next base: position 24,726,325 of record CM045992.1, on the reverse strand, counting down.
ATGTTGTCTTATTTGCTAAGAAGTACAAGTATACACTCTTCAAAGAGTATCCTCAAGCCATGGTTGCTCAAAAAGGTTTCCACTTCTAAGCCGAAAGGCAAGAAGAAGGAGAAACAAGGTGGAGCAAAAGTGGTGGGAGGATCTCAGGGAGGAGTGAAGAAGTCGAAAGGCAAGTACTTCACTTACTAGCAGACCGGACATGAGAAGAAGGATTATCCCAATCTGAAGCAAGAACAAAAGTATATCTTTTGGTCTAGTCGTTGTAACATGGTTAGCGGTGTTATCTACCGGCACCTGGTGTGTAGATACGAGAGCCACTAATCATGTCTGCAATACTTTGCAGGGGTTCCAGGAAACCCGACGACTAGCTAAAGGGGATATTACAATTTACTTGGGCAATGCCATGAAGATGGCGACTATTGCAGTGGGAGATGTTTTATTTATCTTTTGAGAAAAATAAAGTTTTTGGTTCTTAGAAATTTTCTTTATGTACCTTTATTTAGAAAGAATTGCTTTCGGTTTCTAAATTATGGATGGATAATCTATTTCTTTTGATGACAGATTTGTTATAAAAGGAATAGGGACATTATCTATTCGGGTACATAGATAGGAAATTTATGACTTGAACCACGAGCTCCCACGATGCAAATAGAAGTTATTAACTCATCTTCTAATTCCAATAAGAGAAAAGAACCTTCGAAAATGAACCAAACATATCTTTGGGATCTTAGGCTTGGTCATATTAACCTAAGCAGAATTCAAAGGTTGATAGCTGATGGACCTTTGGGTTCATTAGTGGTGGAGGATCTCCCAACCTGCGAATCTTGCTTAGAGGGTGAGATGACCAAGAGGCCTTTTAAGGCCAAGGGGTATAGATCCAAAGATGTGTTGGAATTGGTTCATTCTGATTCGTATGGTCCTATGTCTATCCAGGCAAGAGGTAGTTTTGAATATTTTGTCTTTTTCATAGACAATTATTCAAGATGACACTACGATCTGATCATAGTGGTGAGTACCTCTTGGGAGAGTTTAGGAATTACTTATCAGAGGATGGGATTCAATCTCAATTGTCTGCACCTGGCACACCCCAGCAGAATGGTGTAGCGTAGCGAAGGAAGAGGACTCTTATGGAGATGGTTAGATCGATGATGAGTTATTCTGACTTGCCAGATTCATTCTGGGGATATGCTCAAGATACGGCGGTGTACATTCTGAACTTGGTTCCATCTAAATCAGTACCTTTTACTCCCACAGAGTTGTGTGGACTGGGCGAAAGCCTAGTCTAAGACATATTCAGATATGGGAGTCCAGCACATGTGCTGAAGGCAGATACTGGTAAGTTGGAACCTCGTACAGAAGTACGCATGTTCGTTGACTATCCCATGGGAACGAAGGGTGGTTTGTTTTATAGTCCTAGAGATCAGAGGGTGATCGTTAGTACGAATGCCAGATTTCTAGAGGAGGACTATGTGATGAACCACAAGCCCACGAGTAGGATTGTTCTTGAGGAGTTAACAGGGGAAGTCTCGATTTCAGTACCACCGGTACAAGAGGATATACCACATGTCACTGCACCGCGTGTCACAGAGGATACACAGGTGATACCTCGTCGTAGTGGGAGGGTTGTGAGACAGCCTGATAGATTCATGTTCTTGGGAGAATCTTCTGATTTGGTCCCTGGCGAACATGAACCTGATCCCTGGACATATGACGAGGCAATCCAAGATATAGATGCAGCATCTTTGCAAAGTGCAATGAATATTGAGATTGAATCTATGGATTCAAATCAGGTCTGGGAGCTCCTATGCATAGCAACTCATATGAATTTATGAGGTGTGACAGATGGATGTCAAGACAGATTTCCTTAGTGGAAGTCTTGAGGAATCCATTTATATGAAGCGACCAGAGGGATTCATTACTAAGGGCAAAGAGTGTCTTGTATGTAAGCTTAATCGGTCCATTTCTGGATTGAAGCAAGCTTCGAGGTCTTGGAACATCCGCTTTGAGGAGGTAAATCCAGTCTTATGGATTTATTCAAAGTTCGGATGAGTCTTGTGTATACAAGAGATATGACGGAAACGTAGTGGTATTTTTGTACTATACGTAGATGACATTTTGGTGGTTGGCGACAACATCGAAGTGTTATCAAACGTAAGGGTATGGTTGTCCAATGAGTTTGATATGAAGGACTTGGGAGAGGTGAGACACATCCTTGGGATCGAGGGATCGTTGGAAAAGGATGTTGTACTTATCCCAAGCTTCATACATAGACATGATTTTGGATCGTTTTAGCATGCAAAACTCCAAGAAGGGTTTTTTTTCTACCTTTCAGGCATGGAGTTCCTTTATCTAACAAGATGTGTCCGTAGATCATCTGAGGAGATAGAGGAGATGAAGGCGGTTCCTTATGCTTCGGCAGTAGGAAGCCTCATGTATGCGATGCTCTGTACGAGACCAGATATCTGCTTTGCCGTGGGCATGGTCAGCAGATATCAGAGTAATCCAGGACAGGGATATTGGACTGCGGTAAAGCATATATTGTAGTGCCTGAGAAGGACTAGGGATTATATGCTAGTTTACCAGGCAGACCAATTATTCCCTGTAGGTTACACGGATTCTGATTTCCAATCATATAGGGATAACAGTAAGTCTACCTCAGGTTTTGTGTTTACTTTTGGAGGTGGAGCCATAGTATGGAAGAGTGTCAAGCAGAAATGCGTGGCGGACTCTACCATGTCAGCTGGGTATGTGGCAGCCCCTGTGGCGGCCAAAGAAGCTGTGTGGTTCAGGAACTTCCTGATGGACTTGGATGTGATTCTTGGTTTGCCCAGAACTATCACAATTTATTGTGATAATAATGGTGCAGTTGCAAACTCGAAGGAACCACGAGCCCATAAGGCTAGTAAACACATTGAGCACAAGTACCACCTGATATGAGAAATCGTAAAGGAGGTAGAAGTTGCTGTCGCCTAGATTGCATCAGAGGATGACCTGGTAGACCCTTTTCACTAAGGCCCTTCTAGCGAGAGCTTTGATAGGCATGTGGAGGGAAGGGGAATCAGATGTATGGCGATGATGACAAAGATAGTCTTTTAGTATAAGTGGGAGATTGTTGGGATGTATACTGAAAGCCTAGCTCTTTTGTATGAACATCTTTATTTTGAAATAAGAATCACATGATCATTGTTTGCACTTTATTATATATGTGCATATTGTCTAATACTTTACATTGTAGATAACATGGTGCTTGGGTGATGGCACAGAAGATCATGTTATCAGTCCCTTGTAGAGTATAAGTAGAGGCTCACAACCAAGATGGTTTTGGACAAACCATTGGCATGGTTGTAGTGTAGCTCTTATTTTTGTCTTGAACATAGAGTTACACTAGTACACTTAGGTGTATTGAGCAGGACCGACATAGAGGTGATTCAATTTATTGCTGACTACATATTTGAATCGGACCTCGGATATTATGTTGTACATGCTCTTAATCCCGATATAATAATGGGCACATGTACTTAATATTTATTTCTTTGATTTACCAGAGGGTGAGATTTCTATGGATTAAATCGATATGCCCGGTAAGTTGGGAAATGATATTATTTACATGGTGTGCCGTTGATTATAGGAGGAAACCGTGTCCTATGTATTAGGTTGATGATGTCCCCTTGAGGAGCTCATAAGGTTCATCATGTAAACCCTGCAGGTTGACTTAGTCAACATGATGATAAGGTTGAGTGGTACTACTCGAGGAGTTAGATGTTAATTAATTGATGGTTAGTAAATCAATTAATTGACGGACATTCGATATCTTAAACACGGGGAGATAAATGTACAAATAATATATGGAGCCCATATTGATTTATGGGGGTTGGTGAGGTAGTTCGATGATGATCCTCTAGTGGAATGGAACATCATTGATGGATCAAGATTGTGTGGTTCCAATCCATCGGGTGGCCAGGACCCAACTCCTCCTCATGGTCCCTATCGTAACCTAATATAAACCTCATGAAGTCTAGATCAAATGATAGAAAACAAAACTCTAGAACCGACGGTTGAGATTAAATCTCTAGATCCAACGGTTGGAATTAAATCCCTAGAACTGACGGTTGAGATTAAATCTCTAGATCCGACGGTTAGGATTAAATCCCTAGAACCGATGGATGAGATTAAATCTCTACATCCGACGGTTGGGATTAAAATCCCTAGAACCGACGGTTGAGATTAAATCTCTAGATCTGACGATTGGGATTAAATCCCTAGAACCGATGGTTGAGATTAAATCTCTAGATCCGAAGGTTGTGATTAAATCCCTAGAACCGACAGTGGAGATTAAATCTCTAGAACCGACGGTGGAGATTAAATATCTAGAACCGACGGATGAGATCAAATCTCGAGATCCGACGGTTGAGATTAAAACCATAGATCCAATGGAGGAGATTAAACCTAGGCCTAAACCTAACTCTATATATATGGGCTTAGGCTTGGGCGGCAAGAGCTAATGAAAAACCTAATGGAGACTAGGTTGCTTGGGCGGCAAGAAAGAGGAGGTGGCTAGGGTTTTGGGTTTGGTTCATTGGTGTTGGGCGGCAACAAGGAGAAGCAAGCTTCTTCTTCATCTTCCCAATTGTGGCCGGCACCCTTTCTTGCTCCTTCCTCCTTGGTTTGGCCGGCGCCCAAGCTTCTCCCCTTGATCAATGGCTTGTGGTGGATGAGAAGATGGTTGCTTCCCATGGGCGGCAACAAGTTCTAGATGGGATAGGAATAGGAGTGGGGGCTAGGGTTAGGGTTTGGTTGTTGGTGTTGGGCGGCAACAAGGAGAAGGAGATTCTTCTTCATTTTCCTTTGATGGCCGGCCCTTCTTCCTTCTTCCCTCTACCTTGGCCAAAGCTCAAGCTATTCTACTTCCCTTCATCCTTAAAATTAAGGAGAGCCTAGTTTAGGGTTTGGGCGGCAACAAGGAGAAGGGGTGTTTTCTTTCTTCTTCTCCAAGTGTTGGCCGGTGCCCATACCCTTGGTATTTCTCTTTTGGTTGGTTTTCATACTCCATTATATCTTCCTTGGCCGGCGGCAACATCGAGTTTAATGACTTGGTGGCCGGTTCTAGAAAGGAAGATGAGTTTTGTTTTAGGATCTTCCTTTGTTCCTAGTGAACAAGGAAAGGAAGATTGGTGATCTAAGAAGCTTCAACTTGTGGAGAATCTTCGCCCACACGAAGTCTACAAGGAGGTTAGGACATACGATAGAAGATCAAGAGGTATAAAAGTTTTATAACTTTTATTTATGATCTTTGCATGTTCTTATTTGATATGCTAGCTTATGTTCTTTATGTTAGTATATGTTGATTATACTAGTTTATATTTGCATATATTTGTATAATCATGGACCCCGAAGATAAACACAAAAATCGACGATCCGTCCGTCGTCTCTTCCGCGGCTAATCGACTAGGAGAGTTGGTTGCTTGAACAACTAGTTTGTTCAAGCGATCGCTCGAGTCGTTAGCACGACGACGAATTGGTTGTGCTTAGGAAACTCATCCCATCCGGATTAGTTTTCATTAGTGAAAATTTTAATCCGGGGACATGGGAGCCAATGAGCATTCCGAGGATTAGCACATTGCCAACAGTAACAAAGGTGATGTTGGAGCTCAACATTTTTGTAACTTGGGTAGCAATGATGTGTTGCTAGATACCGCTCATTGCTTATGTTCCCAAATCGGTTTAGGGACATTGCCAACGTTACAAGAACCTATAGGGTCACACACAAAGGGCAATTAGATGGAGATTAGGTTCATATGATGAACCATGAGGATTAGGTTCATCGGATGAACCAAATTGGATTAAGAGTAATCCAAATTAGACTAATTGAGTTGGACTCAATTTGATTCAAGTGTTGAATGAGTCTAATTTAGATTTGATTCATCAAATAAATTTAAATTAATGAATAGAGATTCATTAAATTAAATTGACTTGAATCAAATGGTTGGATTTGATCAACCATGGGAGATAAGAGGTCAAGTTTGACTTGACTTGAGAGGGAAGATGAAAGGTCAAGTTTGACTTGACCAAATGCCATGTCATGATGATGACTTGGCAATATACACATCATCATTGACTTATCAAGTGGTGCCACCTCATGAGGGTGACCAAGAGCCATTGGCTCTTGGAGTTACATGCATGAATGTAACCCCCCCAAGACTTGATGTGGCCGGCCACTTCTCATTTAGATGAGAATTCATTTTGTGAGTTACTAGAACTTCATCTTCTTCCTTGGATCATCTCTCTCTCAAGCTTGCTCTCCCATCCCTCTCCTTGGCTGAAACTTCTAAGGGTGCTAGCACACTCTAGGTTTCTTTTCTCCACCTATTGCTTGTGTGGATACCAATAGAGGAGTGTACACTTGACACTCTAGAGTTCCGGCAAGCTATTTGGACGAGCGGGATTTGCGAAGGGCGTCGCATTGAGGGTAACACTCTCAACTTCTAGATCTAAGGTAGATCTAGGTTTACTTAGCACATACATGTTTTTATTTTGATATATCTTCGCACGGATCTGTGGCAAGATTTTTGGGGTTTCCGCAACGCAAAAAGTGGTTTTTGCAGCTCTAAAAGTCCAACACGGCGGAGATGCGGGCGCGGAGGGAGGAAGAAACGGTGGCTTTAGGCGCGAGGAAGAGAAGCCTCTCGGGAAAAAGGGCGCTGCGGCGAGAAAGAGGTTTTTTGAGGAAACCGCCGCGAGGGGAATCGCGGAGAAAGTCGTGAGAGGAATCTGCCGGAGCGGCGCGTGAGAAAACCGAGAAGAAGGAAAAAGAAATTTGCGATCGGGAAAACTAAACCTAGGTTTAGGTATTTGAAACTTTAGGTTAATGTCTCCGATTAACTCGCTTAAATAGATTCCACCAAAACTTATTTATTTTATTCCCTTAATTATCTCGTACAAGCTCCGTTTAAATCCAAAAAAATTCAGGAAAAATTCCCAAAATTCCCTAAAATTCCCAAAAAATTTTAGTATTAGTTTCTTAATTATTTGGCCATTTTATTTTAGTATTTTAAATTTTCCATATTTAACATTCTCCCTCACTAATAAAAATTTGGTCCCCAAATTTCCTACTCAGATGCATAATGAGTAAGAAATATCACAAGTACTGAAAACATATCTCATGTACCTTAAGTAAACAGTTGGGGATATTGAGCTCTGATCTTTTCTTCAAGCTCCCAAGTAGCCTCCTCATCGGTGTGGTGACTCCACCCGACCTTGACAAGTCGCAGAATCTTATTCTGCAACTGTTGTTCCTTGTGATCCAGAATCCATACCGAAACCTCTGCGTAAGTAGCATCAAGTTGAATGGAACCTGACACATCTGACAGAATATGTGTAGAGTCTGGCACATACTTCCTCAGCATGGACACATGGAACACATCATGAATACCCGTCAAAGATGGTGGTAGCGCTATACGGTAAGCGACTGCTCCGATTCTCTCCAAAATCTCAAACGGACCAATGTACTTAGGAGCTAGCTTACCACGGAGGCAAAATCTCTTCACCCCTTTCGTGGGTGAAACTCGCAAGAATACATGATCACTAATAGAGAACTCCAGAGGTCTCCGTCTTCGATCTACATAACTCTTCTGACGATCCTGCACCTCTGCCATCCTATGTCTGATAGTACAGACCAACTCTGCCTCATGTTGAGCTCTCTGGGGTCCTAGTAACTAGGCCTCCCCAACCTCCTCCTAGAGGGTGGGTGTACGACATTGTCTTCCATACAATGCTTCAAACGGGGCCATTTGGATAGCCGAATGATAGCTGTTATTGTAGGCGAATTCCACTAACGACAAGTGGTCCTCCCAGTTGCCCCCGAAATCTATAACACAGGACCTCAGCAAGTCCTCTAGTGTCTGAATGGTCCGCTCAAACTGTCCATCTGTCTGCGGATGGAATGTAGTACTAAAACGAAGCTGCGTGCCTAAGGCCTGCTGCAAACTCTGCCAGAACCGGGATGTGAATCGGGGATCTCTATCTGATATAATGATCAAAGGAACACCATGCAATCTGATGATCTCTTGACAATATAACTCTGCTAAACGATCCAGAGAGTCGGTCTTCCAAATCGTTAAGAAGTGCACATATTTGATTAGCCGGTCAACGACTACCCAAATCGCGTCATGGCCTTGATGTGCCCTAGGCAAACCCACCACAAAATCCATGGTAATGTGATCCCACTTCCACTCAGGAATATGAATCCTCTGAAGTAATTCGGCTGGTCTCTAGTATTCTGCCTTCACTTACTAACAAACTAGGCATCTCGCCACAAAATCTGCTATGTCTTTCTTCATGCCGTTCCACCAATACAAACGCTTTAAATCTCAATACATGTGGGTTTCGCCTGGGTGGATCGCAAATCGAGAGTGATGAGCCTCCTGAAGTAACTCCTCCATAACCGGGTGAGACTGGGGTATGCATAGTCTACCTCAGAAATAAACTATACCTTCATCATCTCGGGTGAACTCAGTATGCTGTCCAGAAGTTATCTGACTGCCAATGAAGTGTAAATGCTGATCACTAGCCTGAGCCTCTTGGACTCTCGTATGGATAGATGACTGAGGAACCATGGTAACTAGAACGCGCACTTATTGAACTTCGCATAGAGTCGCTTCTGTTGGAGCCTATCCAAAACAAGGAGAAGATGCTACGCGTGTTCCTCTTCAGATCGAGAATAGACCAGAATGTCATCAATAAAGATAATGACAAACCGATCTAGGAAATCCATAAATTCATGGTTCATCAAATCCATGAATACCGCTGGAGCATTGGTAAGCCCAAATGGCATTACCAAAAACTCATAGTGTCCATATCTAGTACGGAATGTTGTCTTCTGAATGTCAGAGTCTCTAATCCTTAATTGATGATATCCGGACTGCAGATCAATCTTAGAATATACTGATGTACCTCTGAGCTGATCAAACAAGTCCTCAATATGTGGCTGGGGATATTTATTCTTGATGGTGACGACGTTCAACTACCTATAGTCGATGCATAATCTCATCGAACAGTCTTTCTTCTTCACGAAGAGAACCGGAGAACCCTAGGGTGATACACTAGGGCGAATAAAACCTCTGTCCAAAAGTTCCTGAAGTTGAACCTTTAACTCATCCAACTCTCTCGGGGCCATACGATATGGAGCTTTCGATGTCGGCGATGTCCCAAGAATTAACTCAATCGTGAACTCCACTTGCCTTCTGGGAGGCAGGCCAGGTAACTCCTCTGGAAAAACATCCGGATCTTCTCAGACAATAGGAATGTCAGCGATCTGAGAGTCACCACTGTCTTCTACATTGATGATTGATAATAGAAAACCCTGGCAACCCTGTAATAAAAACTTTTGAGCCTGAATCACAGAAATGGTCGATATGTCATCGTCCCGGATGCTAGTGAAATCCCACAAGAGTTGGTTCGGAGGTCGGAATGTGACCACCCTCATCTGGCAATCAACTGTGGCATGATATGCTGACAGCCAATCCATGCCAAGGATAATGTCGAACTCAACCATGTCCAGTACCAATAAATCTACAGTAAGTATGATGTTACCGAAATCTAAGGGACAACCTCGGACCTCCTGGGTAACGTCCAACATATCACCAGACGGTAGGGAAACGATTAATCTCTGTGATCTAATAGTAGGTAGTCTACCAATCTCTCTCATAAATGCATGAGAAATAAACGAATGTGAACTGCCAATATCAATTAGCATAATAGCTGAAAATGCATAAAGTGAAACCGTACTGCAGAAAATGGATTCGCTGGCTCGCTGCGCATCTTCTCTAGTAATCGCATGAATCTGCCCAGTCTCTGGTGGAGGTGGAGGTGGTAGCACTGCCAGAGGTAGCTGTGTCTGGGCCTGGGACTGATATGAAGACTGATACGAAGGCTAATACGAAGGCTGATATGAGGGTTGTGACTGGTACTATCCCGGTAGCTGCGGCTGGTACTGTACCAGTAGGTGCAGCTGGTCCTGAACCAGTGGCGGGAGATGCAGCTGATACTGAATTAGTGGATGAGGATGCAACTGGTACTGTACCAGTGGCTGGGGCTGTATCTGATACTACGGTCCTGAAATAGAACCCTATGACATCGTACGAGCAATGGAGTACTCCTGTCCATGCATGCCATATGCGACTCCTATAGGGGGAGCAGTCTTCTGCTGGCGTTGCGAAGGTTTGGCTATTTTCCCCCCTCTCTGAGTCCCAGACTGATGCAACTGTCCTCCCTGGATAGAAACCCTGGAAGACACATGTTGAGCCTTCAACGAACAATCTCGACTCAGGTGTCCAGGTAGTTTACAATAATAACAAACTGACTGTCCCAAGGTACAGGCTGAGACGGTATGCTCTCTCGATCCACAACGAGAATAGTAGGTGTCACTAGTGGGCGGCCTCCGGCTCTGCTGAGAAGACCGGGAGGGTCCAGCTGAAGATCGTCCTGATTTCGGAGGTCATCTAGATGTCCCAGAGTGACTTTGACCCGACTGACTGCGACCACTTTGTTGTTGTCCAGTAGTCTGTGGCTGTTGGGTCTGTCCTGTGGTTCGTTCTATTTGTTTCCTCTTCCTATCAGTATTATCTCTCTGTTGAGCTGACTCGATCAACAAAGCTCTATTCAATGCCTCTCGGTAGGAAAAACTGCTAAATCCTACCATCTTGACCTGAAGATGCCCATCTAGTCCCTGAACAAATTGAATCATGCACGACCTATCCTCAATGACTAACTCTGGACAAAATCTGGCTAACCTATTAAATTCTGCATTATACTCCATCACTATGCGATTATTCTATCAAAGACTCAAAAAATCCTGACGGTGCATCATCTGATATGACCGTGAAAAGTACTGACTCTCAAAGGCCACTCTGAATCTCCCCCAGGTAATCTGCTGCTTGTCGATGATCGAGCGCTGCGTGTCCCACCATACCTCAGCCTAGCCTCGTAAATGGAAGGCCGCCAACTCTGCCTTCTCCCACTCGGAGCAAACCATATAGAAGAAAGTACGCTCCATAGTCTCGATCCAAGACTGAGCTACACTCGGATCAGTCTCTCCACTGAATAATGTGAACAGGATTTTCATCGACTTTGCTAAAATGGGAATCCGAGCTCGTGCCGCAGCCACATCAGTAGGATGAGTAGGGGCCGTCGCAGGCCTGGCGAAACTACCGTAGATGGTGCCACTGCATATGCAGGGGTAGATACCGAGTGAGGGTCGACCAGCTCCACTGATGGGCCTGTCGGGTCTGTAGTAGCAGGCCCTACTAGCGGGGGTGTCTGGTGTGTAGCAGCAGGGTCTCCCGCTGGTGCATCGGATACCCCAGAAGTGGGTATCTCTGGAGGAGGAACCGCCGAGGACTGAGGATCCACGACTCCCGCAGCACCATGTGGAATTTGAACCTGATCAACATGCTCACCCTCAGTAGATCTCTCTAGCAACTCCTTCGCCTGAGATCTCAATGTCCTCTGGCATGGCCGCCCCGCACCACGTCTTGGCGCAAGAGCACGCTCACCTCGTCTCATATCTATTAAATTATTACAAATGTTACTACAAGTAAAAACATATAAAATTAATGATCATACCTATTTTGCTACCAAGAGAGGTCCCGTCGTCGCAAAATCCCCAAATTGACCTCATCAATAATACCTCGAATTTTCGAAACATAAAAATCATTGGAAATCCATACCAATCCAAAATTTTCCAGATTGACTCGCAAAAACCTGCCAAAACATGGCGAACTCTGAAAAATCCAAAAACCCCTAGGAACTCATAAACCTAGGGCTCTGATACCAAATAAATTGTCATGCCCCGGGGGAGTCCCCAGCAGATGAAAATCCGACAGTATCTCCTTTGTACGGGTGATAATACCAATATTGCATACAAGGCCTACACGACCACTATACATCGGTCAACACGACCGGAATCCAAACAACACACGCAGATTATAAATAGGCCTCAGGCCAACAATCAAAAGAAATAATAAAAGTCTATCACATCTAGACTTACCCGTTTTGCCATCTGGGCAGGAGTACATAACCAAATCCTATCGAATAAAAATCCGAATGAAGGTCCATAAGGACATACCAAATATCCATGAGTACATAAATCAAACACCAGACCTAAACATATCTTCTAGTCCAAATCCAAAAATATAAATCAAATAACTAATAAACTATCACGACGAGGGGGGGGGGGTTTGGCAGTTGGACTCTCCTGACAGCTTCATCCTGAAATAGATATAAAACAACGAGGTAAGTTCAAAGAACTCTGCGGATAAAAGTTGATATGCATAGTAAGATATAACTAACAATAACAATCATGCCAGTACAGTCTCATATATAGGATATGCAAGGAAAAAAATACAAAATGACTGTACTTACCTGAATCTCCTAACCTGATATAGGAGCATGTGCCATACTAGCAAAAAATAAAGTCGTCAGACCAAATATAAATATGTATCCTATATGCATGACAATCATATGCAACATCCAATGCAGCAATCAAAATGCAGCAAACACAATACAAATGTTATCCATGCAAAATGCATGCGATGCAAATGACATGGTCACCCCTGACGCCAGTCAGCCGCCTCACACGCGATGGTGAAGCCGAGTGGGTAGACCTATAACAACTATACACTCTGCCATCACTGCTCCTGAGTGACCGAGTGGACAAGATGCTGTCGGAGTACACCTATCCTTCTGCCCCAAACAGAGTGGGGGGAGCAAAGCTCTCATCTCCCGGTGTCGTAGACCAAAGGAGGGATCCTTGCCCGCTACCACGCTGCCTCAACGCTACCCATGAACGGACCAGCAGAGCCTGACAGAGCTACTGCACACACCCTCTTGATGTACCACTAACCCATGAGTGGCAGTGTGTGCAGCCCATGTAACTGGCTGCGAGCTCAACTACAAAGGAACCTCGTCCATCCAACATGCAATCATTCAAGATGGTGCATGATACTAAAGCATGTAATACTAGCTAAAATACATATCCGAATAATATGCACAACCAATAGGTACATATCAATGATCCAAGTAAAATAGGAAAGGTATAACTATAATCTGATCAAATACATGTATCAAATAGGCACAATAACATACAAGGCAGATAAACATGAAAATTATTGCAAGCTATAACTAACTAGCATATCAACATGACTATATCAAAAAGATAAGTCAAAATACCCGCTTGCTAAAATGCTCGAGAAAAACAACGAAATCATCACGCCTGTGAACCTGCCTCGTGATCGAAACCTGCATACGACATAACTATTGTTAAGCACAAAAATACAAACCACCGCCAAATCGAATACTTATTCGATTTCTTACATAACCAATTAACCCAAAGGCTTAATAAAATCTCGATCACCTTCCACCTAATATAACCGTCTTTTCGTCCAATTACTCGAATATGATTTCACAACCTCTATCATTATGTGTACAACATCCAAACAAAACCTCACAACTAACTCACCCAAAGTAGATCCATCCCACAACCCAAAAATTTACCCGAAACCACAAAATATCAACCAACTACAATAACGATCAACCGAATAACACTGGAATCATTCTTACCAGCCCTAGGATCCTACCGGTAGCTAATCCTTCCCCCAAATCAGCACTGTTCATCGGAAACCATAGCCTTGGGAACTCCACCGACAACCCTAAATCAATGAATCAAGCTGAGTGAAAGAAAAATATCACCTTAAATCTAGATCTCATCCAAAATAAGGAGAGCAGAGCTTACCTATCTACGGCAACCACCGATAGACTTTCAGCCGCACGCTCACCGTTGGCTTGGCTGTGGAGACCGGCGAGGCTGTTCCTCACTACCTCTTGCAGAGGCGAAGGAGAAGTGGGCTGGGCAGAACAAGGTGCGGACGCGAGCCGTGGCCTGGCCGTCGGTGCGTGCTGCTCGGGCCGGCAGCGACGGAGAGGGAAACTTGCGGCAGACCGGCCATAAGGAAGAGAGACGACAGCGATCATGGTGTGGGCGGCGTCAGGCTACCGATCGCGATGATGAAAGGGGGAAACGAGCGATGGCAGCAGGCACACATGCGGGGAGAAGACAGTGGCAACTTGATCGCGGTGGCGGCGGAGTAAAAGGCACGCGATACGTGCTCGTGGAAGGTCGGCGGAGATGTGGGCGCGGAGGGAGGAAGAAACGGTGGCTTTGACCGCGAGGAAGAGAAGCCGCTTGGGAAAAAGGGCGTTGCGGCGAGAAAGAGGTTTCGCGAGGAAACCGCCGCGAGGGGAATTGCGGAGAAAGTCACGAGAGGAAACCTCCGATGCGGCGGGTGAGAAAACCGAGAAGAAGGAAAAAGAAATTCGCGATAGGGAAAACTAAACCTAGGTTTAGGTATTTGAAACTTTAGGTTAATGTCGCTAATTAACTCCCTTAAATAGATTCCACCAAAACTTATTTATTTTATCCCTGTAATTATCTCGTACAAGCTCTGTTTAAATCCAGAAAATTTTTGGGAAAATTCCTAAAATTCCCTAAAAATTCCAAAAAATTTCCAGGATTAGTTTCTTAATTCTTTGGCTATTTTATTTTAGTATTTTAAATTTTCCGTATTTAACACTTGATCAAGCTAGACGTCCACAAAACAGTCAATCCAGAAAAGGATAAGATTGAAGATTTTGTCCCCTCAGACGAAGAACTAGACTAGGAGGGCTCTTCCAGTCCGAAACAATAAGTAAAACATTGGAGAGCCTCTATCCAAGGCTCTGACTAGCTTTGGGATGACTCTGTAGACTCTCGCCATTACATACTGGCAGCAGAAACATTTACAGAAAAAATTTACTGGCCGACAAGCTTTGGTACTACTTTCTTCTCTTTCAAAACTATTACCCAACACACAGCCTTACTAAGTCATTACCAGAAAATAAACGAAAAATGGATCCAATAGAAAACACGCCAAACGACGCGACAGTACAGGATGGAATTAAGACAGGCTGAGATTGCAGTAGTCCGTCAAAATAGCCCACCAGAAGGCCCATCCAAAGTTACATCCATGGGCTCTATCGGAGGTTCAGCAGAAGAAGCCAACCTCAATAATATGATGGAAATCTAACAGTACTCACACCGTACAAGAAGGACATCCACAGCGCCAACCCATGACACAAAGTCAACCATAAAAACATGAAGGACATCTACAACACCAACTCGTGACACCACTTTACACTCGTGATATCTCCACTAACACTTAATGTGTCCTAGTACCCATGGGATACCAGCTTCTTTCCCTCCTATAAAGAGACCCCCAATCTCTCCGCCAAATGTATCCGCATCTATCCTTTGAGAAGTTTTCTTTTACTAGTTTGAGAGCTTGAGTGTCTTCTGTCCAGAGTCAAGAGTCCAGTCCCTCTGTAAGTTTTTTATTTTCTATAAGTTCTTATTAAAAAAAAAGAGTCTTATTGTGTAAGTACTTTGTACATTATATCATCGTTAATATCATCGTTATTAAAGCCATGAATGGCTAAATATTCTCTGTGTTTCTGAGAACTTATTGAGTGAAACTATGCACCTCTTCTCTTGATCTTCTTCGATCCTTCAGTCCTTTTCCTTCCCCTGGGAAGGTAACTGTTGCCATAAGCCAGGTAAGACCTGTGCAGACAGAGGCAACGGATAAAGCCTCTAAAAGTCGGGGCAAGGTAATATGGCACTAGGTGAGGCTCACTAAAAAGAAGAGATCAAGACAAGAAGCAATGTCTCTCTCTCTACGTTCCCAGAAACATTTATTAACTAAGTTTTTACCTCATAATTTCTCTTCTTTCTGTATGCATTTTTCTTGTTTATGAATATGTACTACTATAGCAAAACACTATAACACCCGATTATTGTAGAAAAACACTGTAGCTCCCGATTACTGTAGCACCCGATTACTATTAAAAATAAAAAATAAAATTATCTCCAAAAAATAAAATGAAAGGAAGAGAAATACATAAGGACTAGAGTGCCATGACTATATCACCCATTCACAATAACATAGGAGTATGAATTCAACATATCATAGCAAAATTAAAAGAAAAATGTACATTTATACAGATACAAAAACATTTGAAATACCAACAATATGGATTCTGTAAACACATATATACACCATAACAATATGGGGCCAATACTAGACATAGAAAATTTACATCAAAACCAAAAAGAAAACCTAGACGAACATACTATCTAAGAAAGAGCACAACCCGAAAACCTTACCTAAACAAAAATAAACATGTTAGATGATTTAATCCAAAAAAGACTTATGCTAATACCATTACTTGTTTTGCATGTAAAAAAATAGGACATTTATCTTCAGCCTGTCCCAATAGAAAAAATCTATACACTAAGGAATCCACTTTGGTCCAATGTACTAATTTAGATCTTCTGGAAATACAATCGGATATTTCAGATACCTCCTCCATATACTCAATTATCTCTTTAGATGATATGGAATAAATCCAATCTACAACTGACTACTCATTAATAAATTCACTCACTACACCACCTGGTAGTTATGCCAAAAATTATGGCATTCAAATGCCGGCATATATAAATAGAGATTTTGACGAATTAGGATTTCTAAATAACGAGGCAGAAGAAGAAGAAATTAATTTAATGTACCGTCTAGACGACCGCTCCAAAGGAAAACAACCAGTCACTTGTGAACATGAGTGACAACTTAAAGAAGGAACTGCACATACTCCTTGTTCCTCTTGTAGGTTTTATCCCGCAGTCAACAAACGAGGAACTTGTAAAAAATATAGGCAACAAATTTGTAATACCTATCTTAAAGAAAATTTTAATATTGACATTCCTGACACACCTAGGCTAGTTTCCTCTCGGACACATTTACTAGAGACCCATCTTTCTGTGCTCGAAACTCGACTTAATCTCGTTGAAACTGAACTTAGACAGCTACAGAATCAAGTAGCTAACCAAGACTACGAGGATTTTCGAGATCCTCAACAGTTACATTCTTCCAGAATTCCAGATGACACTAATCTATTTTTTGTTAAAACTCTAAGTATGTGTAATACTGGCAGAGCCACTGACGTGCATATCCAATGCACCTTAACCGTCAAAGGTCATACATTAACTTTGCAAGCCCTAATAGATAGTGGCGCCTCTAGCTCTTTTATCGATAAAGAAACACTACTTTCTGCTATTCCCTCTTTTTTTTTGTGACAAACAAATCAACCCCAGATCAGTACCCAGTTTGATGGAACCAAAAATGCTTGCTCTACTTATTTGCCATGTTGTTCTGTTTCTTTTTATGCCAACTGCGACAACAACAGTATCCCTCTAACTCTTACCCATTTATGGGTTACCAACCTTAATATTGCTAATGTGCACCTTATCCTTGGACTAAATTTTCTCCTCTCTCCACACCGTGCTTTCCTGCTTACCCTTGATTACGTCATTTTCCTCTCTACCCACATTATTGCCCCTATTCTTTCTAATATCCTCCTTCCCATCGTGCTATGGAGCGTGGTGGTACCTTTGATAGACCCGAACTTCTCCGACTAAAGCCCCAAGATTTGGATTACATAGACCAAGAAGAGGAACTTAACAATAGTTCCTCCTCGCACCCATCTCAAACTTGTTCCTGTCAAACACAGAATTGTTTTTGCACCTGTACATACTCAGACGAATCTGAAATAGACACATGAAATGAGTATGACTTCCCTACTGATACTATATCCCCTCGGAGTATACTAAATTTAAATAACACCCAAGTGAATTTGGAAGATATAATTTCAAAACAAGAGAAAATGGAAATCTTAGGAGATAATCCTATTAAATACTGAGAACTGGATAAAATATATTGTAAATTAGATATTATAAATCCAGATTTAACAATTAAAGCTCAAGACTTAAAATATACACATCACGTCCTGGAAACTATACTTATAAATTAAAGACAACAATAGATCTAGCTTAATGAAATATAACAAAATATAATATATCTAAAGAATTCACAAGAAAGTCTTAACTCCAAAGTTGTTCAAGTAAATTTTATAAATCTAAGAAAGAGAAGTGATGTAATAAACCTTACAAGAATAATTAGAGAAAACCAACCACATACTTTTGAAATCCAACATAAAGATCTTTTAGCAGAAGTAAAAAGTTTCTTGCTAACAATAGAAGCAGAATTCAAGATTTTACAGGAACAAATAAATGCACTACTCATTAAATGAACCAACATATTTATGAAAATACCCATTATGATGAAGCCTTAGATTATGTACAAAAATATACAAAAACTAAGGAAGACGGTTATTATTCCTCTACAGAGCTAACAGGAAAAAGTGATCAAATTCAGGTATAACAAAATAATACTATAATAGCCTTATTAACATCCCTACATTTGAGGATAACCAAGTTGGAAGGATACGCCTCTTCTCTTGATCTTCTTCGATCCTTCAGTCCTTTTCCTTCCCTTAGGAAGGTAATGTAGGTGATCGATCGACCGGCTAGAGGGGGGTGAATATCCCTCTTCGTTGGATGACGAAATTTGCTCATCTACACAATCGTTAGCGAAAGAGGAACACTAAACAAGACAAGCAAATAAACAATGCAAAAGTAAAAACAATGCTAACAAGATAATGTAACATGGTTCACGGCTATGCCGCTAATCCACGGTCCCCGATTCGTCCTTGGTGAATCACTCCGCAACCAAATCACTATCGGTCTCTCCTTTGCACTAAGCTAGGTGGAGGTAACCCTTACAACTCAAGAACACTCCTTTTACAATAGATGTGAAAGAAAACTAAGAGAAGGAGTTTGAATCTTGTCGAGCACTTGGATGATCACTTAGAGCATAAGCATTAGCCATCCAAAAGCCCACACCCTCACTTTTTATAGAGATGGCTGATTTCTTCCCGTTGGCTGCCACCAGTCGACTGCTGCCCTTGGCAGTCGACTACCGCCACTACAACGGCCTCCGAACATGTCGGATCCCAACCGTTGTTGTCCAACCGATACCTTAGCATTCGACTGATGGAACTATCACCAATCGCCGCCTCCCATAGTCGGACCGCCTTGTCGGCTGAGAGGTTCTGCGCGCGACTTTTCTCGCACGATCGCCATTCCATAGTATGGTAGTCGATCAGGGCATAAACTCATCAGTCGGATACCAGTCGAACCGCGTTCGACTCAGAGCAGTCGACTGCCATTTCATGGTAGTCGACTGGTGCCATGTGAAACTCAAACTTAACATTCGTTTGAGCTTCCGACAGTCAGGTAAACCTCAACCCTTGCAGTCGAGCCTCTGACACTTAGCCATTCGGCCAAGTTCACCTAATGAGCTACTTACATTTCACTCATTCTCTCATCTCACTCGAAGTCCCTCGCCGAAGCTCTCTTTGTTCGCGGCCACATCCCTCGGCAACATCAGGCGCACGACTCTGCAATGCTCCTTCGTGTCTCTTGCCTCCGAAGTCTGCTTCCTTGGCTTCGCTTCAAGTCATCTCGTCCGACGGTCCCTCAGCAGCATCAAGCGCACGACTCTGCAATGCTCCTTTTCCGACTCAAGCACGAGGTTGTGAGTGGTAAACCCGCCAAGGCTCCATGTGCGAATTACTAAGTCCTACACGACTTCAACGCACATATCAAATCACAATAACAAACTAACTTAAACCCTTTGCCACACACATCGAAACCATACCACGGCAAGAGATTGCCCTAACAGGTAACTGTTTCCATAAGCCTGGTAAGACCTGTGCAGACAGAGGCAATGGATAAAGCCTCTAAAAGTCGGGGCAAGGTAATATGGCACCAGGTGAGGCTCACTAGGAAGAAGAGATCAAGACAAGAAGCAAAGTCTCTCTCTCTCTACGTTCCCAGAAACATTTATTAACTAAGTTTTTACCTCTCAATTTCTCTGCTTTCTGTATGCATTTTTCTTGTTTATGAATATGTACTACTGTAGCAAACACTATAGCAAAATACTATAGCACCCGATTACTGTAGCAAAACACTGTAGCTCCCGATTACTGTAGCACCTGATTACTATTAAAAAAAAATTATCTCCAAAAAATAAAATTGGTATCAGAGCCTTAAGACCTAGGACCTTGAGAAAATGTATGCAGTCTCTAGCTAAATTTGATTCTCTTGATTTATCTATCCCTCTGCCGTGAACTACAAAAACATTAGACAAAAGATAACATAGTTGCTATATACACGCTAAGGACTCCACTCACTCCTTGCATTATGATAACCCACACTTGAACTCCATAATAGACATACTACTAGGACAAAGTTTTTCATCAGAAACTAAGTTTAGAGACATACATCACGTCCTAGAAACTGTACTTATACATCAAAGACAACAACAGATCCAGCTTAATGAAATAAAAAAAATATAATATATCTAAAGAATTCACAAGAAAGTCTTAACTCCAAAGTTGCTCCAGTAAATTTTATAAATCTACCAAAGAGAAGTGACGTAATAAACCTTACAAGAATAATTAGAGAAAACCAACCACATACTTTTGAAATGCAACATAAAGATCTTTTAGCAGAAGTAAAAAGTTTCTTGCTAACAATAGAAGCAGAATTCAAGATTTTACAGGAAAAAATAAATGCACTACTCATTAAATGAACCAACATATTTATGAAAATACCCATTATGATGAAACCTTAGACTATGTACAAAAATATACAAAAACTAAGGAAGACGGTTATTATTCCTCTACAGAGCTAACAGGAAAAAGTGATCAAATTCAGGTACAACAAAATAATACTATAATAGCCTTATTAACATCCCTACATTTTAGGATAACCAAGTTGGAAGGAAAATTATTTGATTTAGAACAAAAGTTGTCTAAAGTGCCAATAGAAGATAACTGGAAATCAGCTCTGGAAAATATAAATATAGGTTTGGGGAAATTATCTACGGGAAAAATCATAAGACATCGTCCTACTACATATACATTTTTAACATACAAACCTAAAGAGTCAAAATGAGTCAAAAAAGGATAGAAAGTTTTACTGGAACATCCAGAACACTGAGTGGAAGAAGATCAGTCTCTAGTACTTCTTGGCTGGACAACATATGGACACTTCCTAGTCTAAGCCAAACATTAGAAGAAGTAATAAACATAGATCGAGACTTAGAAATATTTTCTAATGAACAATTAAATATACTACAACCGTGACTCCTATACAGAAGAAATAGATTTTCATTTTTCACATCAGCAACTTCTATATACAGGAAACGAAGAACAGAAGCTTTACATCTACCAGATGGTGAGGAACAACATTTATATTTAATAACTAACCAGTTAGGAAGACAATTAGCAACCTTGAAACACCACTATATACATCTAGGCTTAATAGTCTTTGGATTAAGAGGAATGACAAGACAAAAGATAGGAGGAAAGGTCCTTATAGTCTTATATGACTCTAGATTTTCAGATAAAGAAAAAGCCATTATTGGCTTAGCCGAAGTAGACATGAATGATAATTTAGGAATAACTTACATTTGTCCTAATTTCAACATGACTATTAAAGACTTTACTAACCATATTAAAATAGTGATGCAGGCGAAAGGATATGGAAATTTTCAAGGAAAGAATATCCAACTCGAAATGATATTTCTAGGAAAAACTATGAATCATATACATAATAATTTTAAAATTCAAATAGATGGAATAATAGAGACTCTTAGTACAAGGGGAATTCAATTTCAAAGACCTAGACAGTATAGTTCAGAACAACTAGCCAATCTAGAATGGACAATTAATTTATAAGAGGAACAACCAAATCTTCTACAACCTACATAATCATTAATGTATAAAGATAGGAATGGACAACTAAGTGTAAGATTTACAAACTATACACCCAATAGGTTAATTGAGGAAGAAGACATTGAAAACCAAGAACACAACCTTGTGTTTTTAGAAGAACAAGACCCCTTACTGATTGCTCAACAACAACTAAGAGAATTTGGACGGAAACATCTCCGATTAGTAGAAACATAGAAAAGAAGATATAATATCAACTTGGTAAATATAGGAGGAGCATTTGATGACCTAAATGAATATGTTTATTTGCCAGCAAAAATGGCCTCTCACCTAAACGAAATAGAAATACAAGAACTAGAAAGGTTTGATAAAATACACAAAGGCCTCCCGGAAAATGTAAAGTTATATAAAGACGAAGAAAACAATATTATAGCAAAAGAATACTCCACCGGCTACACACCTCTGGATACTAAGACAAATAACTTAAATAACATAAACAAAGAGGTAAATTTAATGAATACAGCAGAATCCTCTGCTTCAAGACCATTCTAGATTACATACCCAGAAAGTACTATGAGAACATTAGACTATAGTCAAGGACATCCCCCTAGAACGGCAGTTGACCCATATACTAACAATAACCCACTACTAAAAACCATTGGCCGTAGAGAACCCCCAGAACTAACATTCTTTGGAAAAGATGTCGTATTACTAAATATAACAGAATGTGACCCACAATTACATGACCTATACCTTGAACAATGGAAAGTCTCTGTAGCAAGAGACTACGCGGCTAAGCATGAAATGGATATAGAAACTAGAGCAGCTATGCTTAGAGTGGCAGAAAACTATTTAGGAGACGTGGCACGAGCCTCCTGGGAATCTTTCAAACAAAACTTCCCTGAAGAAGTAGCCAGGATAGCCGACCAAGGAAACAATATACACAATTTTTGTTATGCGGTGCATACAATGATTACCGCTAGAGACTCTAATACAGGACTACATATAAGACAACAAGAAGCAATGAGAGATCTAGAGAAATTACAATTATTAGATTAGAGTAGAGTGAAAGAATTTTTCAATGATTTCTTTGCACTTACAGCCATCTCTGGGAACTACTATAGCACTGAGTTGGGAGAAAGATTTTTTAGTAAGCTACCTGGAGAATTAGGAAGAGAAATACATAATGACTGGAGTGCCATGACTATATCACCCATTCACAATAACATAGGAGTACGAATTCAACATATCATAGCAAAATTAAAAGAAAAATATACGTTTATATAGATACAAAAACATTTGAAACACCAGCAATATGGATTCTGTAAACACATATATACGCCACAACAATACTGGGCCAATACTAGACATAGAAAATTTACATCAAAATCAAAAAGAAAACCTAGACGAACATACTATCTAAGAAAGAGCACAGCCCGAAAACCTTACCTAAACAAAAATAAACATGTTAGACGATTTAATCCAAAAAAGACTTATGCTAATACCATTACTTGTTTCGCATGTAACAAAACAAGACATTTATCTTCAGCCTGTCCCAATAGAAAAAATCTATACACTAAGGAATCCACTTTGGTCCAATGTACTAATTTAGATCTTCTGGAAATACAATCGGATATTTCAGATACCTCCTCCATATACTCAATTATCTCTGTAGATGATATGGAAGAAATCCAATCTACAACTGACTACTCATTAATAAATTCACTCACTACACCACCTGGTAGTTATGACGAATTAGGATTTCTAAATAACGAGGCAGAAGAAGAAGAAATTAATTTAATGTACCATCTAGACGACCGCTCCAAAGGAAAATAACCAGTCACCTGTGAACATGAGTGGCAACTTAAAGAAGGAACTACACATACTCCTTGTTCCTCTTCTGTGTTTTATCCCGCAGTCAACAAACAAGGAACTTGTAAAAAATGTAGGAAACAAATTTATAATACCTGTCTTAAAATTTTTTTAATATTGACATTCCTGACACACCTAGGCTAGTTTCCTCTCGGACACATTTACTAGAGACCCATCTTTCTGTGCTCGAAACTCGACTTAATCTCGTTGAAACTAAACTTAGACAACTATAGAGTCAAGTAGCTAACCACGACTACTAGGATTTTCGAGATCCTCAACAGTTACATTCTTCCAGAATTCCAGATGACACTAATATGGTTTTTGATAGAACTCCAAGTGTGTGTAATACTGGCAGAGCCACTGACGTGCATGTCCAATGCATCTTAACCGTCAAAGGTCATAAATTAACTTTGCAAGCCCTAATAGATAGTGGTGCCTCTAGCTCTTCTATCGATAAAGAAACACTACTTTCTGTTATTCCCTCTTCTTTTTTGCGACAAACAAATCAACCCCAGATCAGTACCCAGTTTGATGGAACCAAAAATGCTTGCTCTACTTATTTGCCAAGTTGTACTGTTTCTTTTTATACCAACTGCGGCAACAACAGTATCCCTCTAACTCTTACCCATTTATGGGTTACCAACCTTAATATTGCTAATGTGCACCTTATCCTTGTACTAAATTTTCTCCTCTCTCCACACCGTTCTTTCCTGCTTACCCTTGATTACGCCATTTTCCTCTCTACCCCCATTATTGCCCCTATTCTTTTCGAATATCCTATTTCCCATCATGCTACGGAGCATGGTGGTACCTTTATAGACCCGAACTTCTCCGACTAAAGCCCCAAGATTTGGATTACATAGACCAAGAAGAAGAACTTAACAATAGTTCCTCCTCGCACCCACCTCAAACTTGTTCCTGTCAAACACAGGATTGTTCTTGCACCTGTACAGACTCAGATGAATCCGAAATTGACATAGGAAATGAGTATGACTTCCCTACCGATACTATATCCCCTCGGAGTATACTAAATTTAATTAACACCTAAGAGAATTTAGAAGATATAAGACCTCAGAGAAGCATTAATAGCTATCAGGACAAAGGCAGGCCCAAATTATTTTGTAAGCACCTCATTAAAAGGGAAAGGACCAGTAACAAAAACGGCCCCAGACTCTTCATGGCTCCCAAAAGATATGACTTACTTAGACATAATTACTAGCGAGCAAGTGAAACAAACAGAAAAGAATGACATTACAACAAACCTACCAATATATCTGACTACATACATCAGAACCCTGGCCGATAAATCAAACTGGATAGATTTCCAGTAGATACAGGAAGCTCTTAAATGGCTTCATTACTTGGCACCCTTTATACAGGCATTACGATCAGCTATGAGGCCGAAATCAATTACAAACTTAAATGTCAAGATAAGTTCCCTACATGAAGTGACGGTGAAGCAAAATGTGGCTATAAATGTCAGGTAATATACAGTTTCAGAAAAGCAAGTATTGACATGAAAACATTCGTGCCACACAGATACAGAGGCAAGCTAATAACCCCTTTTCTCTTGATGGATTATGGGTTATTATATAAGCTATGGATAAGAGACATTGAGCTAACACAGGAGTTCCCATAGAAACTCGGACAGTGCATAAGACACCTGTTAGTTGAAGAACATTTCAGAAACATAATAGTATGTACTTTTGAAAGTTCTCCTCCCGAATGGATAAACCTGAAAGTTGAACCTGCAAGGCACTTGATCAAGTTAGACATCCACAAAATAGTCAATCTAGAAAAGGATAAGATTGAAGATTTTGTCCCCTCAGACGAAGAACTAGATTGGGAGGGCTCTTCCAATCCGAAACAACAAGTAAAACACTGGAGAGCCTCGATCCAAGGCTTTGGCTGGCTTTGGGATGACTCTGTAGACTCTCGCCATTACATACTAGTAGCAGAAACATTTACAGAAAAAATTTATTGGTTGACAAGCTATGAAAACATGCCAAACGGTGCGACAGTACATGATGGAAATAAGACAGGCTGAGATTGCAACAACCCATCAAAATAGCCCACCAGAAGGCCCATCCAGAGTTGCATCCATGAGATCTATCGGAGGTTCAACAGAAGAAGCCAACCTCAATAATATAATGGAAATCGAATAGTACTCACACCAGACAAGAAGGACATCCACAGTGCCAACCTGTGACACAAAGTCCACTATAAAGATAGGAATGACATCTACAACACCAACTCGTGACACCACTTTACACCCGTGATATCTCCACTAACACTTAATGTGTCCTAGAACCCGCGGGATACCAACTTCTTTCCCTCCTATAAAGAGACCCCCAGTCTCTCCGCCAAATGTATCCCCATCTATCCTTTGAGATTTTCTTTTACTAGTTTGAGAGTTTGAGTGTCTTCTGTCCAGAGTCAAGAGTCCAGTCCCTCTGTAAGTTTTTTATTTTCTATAAGTTCTTATTAAAACATGGAGTCTTATTGTGTAAGTCCTTTGTACATTATATCATTGTTAATATCATCATTATTAAAGCCATGAACGGCTAAATATTCTCTGTGTTTTTGAGAACTTATTGAGTGAAACTATGCACCTCTTCTCTTGATCTTCTTCGATCCTTCAGTCCTTTTCCTTCCCCTGGGAAGGTAACTATTGCCATAAGCCTAGTAAGACCTATGCAGACAGAGGCAATGGATAAAGCCTCTAAAAGTCGGGGCAAGGTAATATGGCACCAGGTGAGGCTCTGATACTAATTATAGGGGACCTTCGTGACCGCTAGAGGGGGGCGGGGTTAATAGCGTCATCGCTTGTCGATGGATTAACGTTCGATCGTGCTTGCTACAAAATGTTAATACGCAGCGGAAATACAAAATATATAATGAAAATAAATACAAGTACAATAACAACACAAGATATAACGTGGTTCGGAACCGAATGGTTCATACTCCACGGATTGGGCTCGTAAGAGCCCTAGCGATGTAAATCACACACCATTATAATAATAACTCCTTCTTGGAACAATCTGGAGGCGGAGAAACCTCTTACAACGATTACAAAAGTAATACAATAAGAATACAAGAAAATATAATAATGAATACAACAATCTATGTAAAGAAAACTTTACAAATGCTCTTTTGATTGCTTGATCTTTGGTTGCATTGGACTAGCCTTGAAGGACTAGAAATCACCAACTATTCCCCTCCAAATCGCCCAAGAGAACCATAGCTAAAACCTCCTCCACGAGCTGCTTTTATAACCTATATTCAAATTGATTTTTGCTTAGCAGTCGACTGATCGGTACCATCAGTCGACTACCCTTGTAGCCATTGTGAGACAACGACATGTGCCACGTTGGATAAGTTCCAATGGATAGACCATCGATCGTCGATGAGCAATCGATCCGAGTGATCGGTGATCACTCGATTGAGAGCTTTCGCGGCTCGAAAACTGACCATCACGATCGATCTCGGATTAGTCGATCGTCAGACATCAGTCGACTACCCAATTCTGGTAGTCGACTACCAGGCCATTTCCCGTAGTCAAACCCTAGTTGACTCCCATCAGTCGACTGACCATAGTCCCAGTCGACTGATACACCTCAAACATGAGGTTTTAATCCAAGTATAGTGCCCCCATACTTGCTAGACACCCCCTTAGCCAAGACCTAAGCCTTCTAGCCACCTCCATTAGCCTCACGCCTATCGGATCCCTACAAGTCATCAATGACTTGTTGATCCATATGCTAGCCTTCAGGTGCTTCCATCGGCTACTGTCATGCTAACGGTGTCTACACCGCTAAGGCACATTGGGCTTACGCTGCCAAGACCATGCTTGGACTTTACGTTGTCAATCATTGGACTTATGCCTCCAAGACTCCACCCTTGAAATTTATGCCGCCAATATTCCCCTTGGACTTTCCAATTTCCAAGACTCAAGCTTGGACTTTCTCTTGCCAACCCATGTTGAACTTTCCATGCCAAGACCCATGCTTGGACTTTTCCTTGCCAAGACCCATGCTTGGACTTTCCTTGCCAACCCATGTTGGACTTTTCCTTGCCAAGATCCATGCTTGGACTTTACATGCCAAGTACTCAAGACTTGGACTTTCCCAATGCCAAGTGTCTCACTTGGACTTTCCATGCCAAGTACCCATGACTTAGACTTTACCATGAAAATCACATTGTCATATGTTTTTGTCAAACATCAATACCTCGCTCGAGTCAAACTCGAGTTTGGTCAATCGTGACCTGGGCTGATTACACCAACACAACTTGGTTGGCTAGGATAGACTTAGGAAACCATGTTTGGACTCGACTCTTAGCGTTTCGGCTAAGTAATAACATGTATGATTTATAGGATGATTTAGTCTTGTATCCAAATTTAGACTTGTTGTGCACTGCTCGTTGAGACCCAAGCATCATGTTTAGATACTTGGAGCTTGAGGTGAACCTTTCTAACATTCCGGTGAGATCTCCTACTTGCCTTTTTTGGACCGAGTTCTCTTCTTCAAGCTTTGCAACTTGAGTTGAGTCTCTACCCTCAACTTGGCAAGTTGAAGTCTTCGAGTTGACTTGCTCCTTCAGTACTTGGACTTCCTTAAGAAGTGAGTCTACCCAATTCTCGGACTTGGCTAACTTCCTACCTAGGCATGCTATTATATTGTACAACCTAAGTTACATTGTCTAGTCATTCAGAAATGGATGTGGATTGGCTTCTCTTGCACTCGGACTTGGAACTTGATTCCGCCTCAGACTCATCTGTGGCCATGAAAGCTACGAAGCTCCTTTTCGGCTCTTCCACATCCGAGTCCTCTAAAGATGACTCATCCCAAGTCACCTTGAGTGCCTTCTTCTTCTTTTCCTTTTTGGACTTCTCTTCCTTTTTTAGGTTTGTGCACTCCGACTTGTAGTGTCCATTCCTATTGCATTTGTAGCGTGCCACTTCCGATCTAGGTCTTGGCTTGTTCTCGGCTACCTTCTTGGCATCTCTCTTAGTGAACCTCTTCTTCCAGTTGAACATTTTTTGAACCATGTTTACCATCTTTTCCTCTCTGTTTAGGTCAGATTTTGACTTGTCTTCGGACTCACTCTTGGGTTTCTTTTCCTTTCTAGTCGAACCTGCCACCAAAACTATACCATTCTTGGTTTGGCCCGAGTTAGCTTGCTCATGTAGTTCAAGTTCACAAAATAATTTGTCTAGTCTAATTAAGGAAAGATCTCGGGAGACTTATAGGCATTGACGATGGATGTCCATAAGGCGTTCTGAGGAAATGCCTTACCTAATTATATCACTATTTCCAATTTGATGACCGATAATGTGGAGTCCATTTAATATGCCTTTTATCTTAGTGTGAAGTTGACTTGCATTTTCATTTTATGATATTTTGCAATTAAATAATTTATTAAGAAGCACGCCTCTTTTAGCTATCCTAGTGTCATTAGTGCCTTTGTGTAATTCTACTAATTTATCCCAAAGTTCGTAAGAGTTTTCAAAAGGTTCGACTCTATTAAGCTCTTCTTTGGTTAGTCCGCATTGCAAGGTGTTAAGGGCCTTGTAATCGATTTGCGCTCGTTTCTTTATGTCTGTGGTCCATTTCTCCGAATCTAATAACTCTCTCAAGTCATCTATCAGAATAACGAAATCTTTCCTAATTGAAAACCAAACCTCGAGGTCAGTTTTCAAGAAGAAATTCATTCACCTCTTCCAATAGAAAAAGTCTTCTTCATTAAAGAGAGGAGGGCGAACGGTGCTATATCCCTCTAGGTGTGATATTTTTTTATTTAAAAAAATTACAAAATTTTTATTATTTTAAAAAAAATATTCCTAAAGTTACAAAAATGAAGTAAGATTATATTAGTGTAAAAATTTAAACTAAGAAAAATAAAGCAAGATTAACAATTGTAAAGAAAACTTAGTCTTGTGCAAAAATTTAAACTATTGCAGAAATAATAAAACTAAAGAAAATTTTTTATTTGCTCTCTTTGGTGGTTTCACCAAAATCAGAGTGGCCCCATGCTCTGAGACCAATTGTAGGATCATGAGTTCCAAGAGAGGGGTGAATCTCGGAGCTTATAAGGATTTTCTTTTTCATTTTAAAACTTTTCTTTTTATCTTTTCAAATCAAGAGTTGTGCAGCGGAAATGTAAAGTAAAAGATAAGCACACAATTTAGTTTTACTTGATTCACAACCCAAACTGGGATGCTAGTCCAAGGCCCGTAGCTCTTTGAGAGCTACCTCGATGGGAAATCCATTAAAAGTCCCTCTGATTTGAAACTCTCAAACTTGGAGAGTATTCGCTTTTTACAAAGAGTAAGAGTAAGGTAACAAGATACCTTCTCTTTAGTAATATAAGAACAAAAGCAAAAGTAAGTACAAAAAATAAATCTATACCGACACTTTGAAGTTTGAACTTGGAGCTCTTAGTGTCGAAGTTGTGAAGTTGTAGCAAGACGATGCTTTTGTGGATGAGGAACACTTGTGATAGCACTTGTAGTGTAGCTTGGTATTGTTTTGTCTTGAACATAGAGTTACACTAGTACACTTAGGTGTATTGAGTAGGACCGACATAGAGGTGATTCAATTTAGTACTGACTATATAATTGAATCGGACCTCGGATATTATATTGTACATGCTCTTAATCCCGATATAATAACAGGCACATGTACTTAGTGTTTATTTCTTTGATTTACCAATGGGTGAGATTTAGATGGATTAAATCAATATGCCCGGTAAGTTGGGAAATAATATTATTTACATGGCGTGCCGTTGATTATAGGAGGAAACCGTGTCCTATATATTAGGTTGATGATGTCCCCTTGAGGAGCTCATAAGGTTCATCATGTAAACCCAGCTGGTTGACTTAGTCAACATGATGATAAGGTTGAGTGGTACTACTCGAGGAATTAGATGTTAATTAATTGATGGTCAGTAAATCAATTAATTGACGGACATTCGATATCTTAAACGCGGGGAGATTAATGTACAAATAATATATGGAGCCCATATTGATTTATGGGGGTTGGTGAGGTAGTTCAATGATGATCCTCTAGTGGAATGGAACATCATTGATGGATCAAGTTTGTGTGGTTCCGATCCATCGGGTGGCCAAGACCCAACTCCTCCTTATGGTCCCTATCGTAGCCTAATATAATCCTTGTGAAGTCTAGATCCAAGAATGTAAAACAAAACCTAGAACCAACAGTTGGGATTAAATCCCTAGATCCGATGGTTAGGATGAAACCCTAGAACCAACGGTTGGGATTAAATCCCTAGATCCGATGGTTAGGATGAAACCCTAGAATCGACGGTTGGGATTAAATCCCTAGATCCGACGGTTGGGATAAAACCCTAGATCCGACGGTTGGGATGAAACCTTAGATCCGACAGTTGGGATGAAATCCTAGATCCGACGGTTGGGATTAAACCCTAGATCCGACGGTTGGGATAAAACCCTAGATCCGACGGTGGAGATTAAATCCCTAGATCCGACGGTGGAGATTAAAGGAGGATTAAGCCTAATTCTATAAATAGGAGGCTTAGGCTTGGGCGGCAAGAATTGGTTTTTCGAATTGGAGTTATGGTTTTGGGCGGCTAGGGTTTTGGGCGGCTAGGGTATTGGAGCAAAGTGGGCGGCAACCTTCTTCCATCTTGTTGATTGCCGGCGCCCACCTCCTTTGATCATTCCTTGGCCGGCGCCCATCCTAGAGGCCTCTCCCTTCTTCCTTGGCCGGCGGTTCTCCTCCCATTGGTGGTCGGTTCTCTTCCTCCTCCCTATTCTCCAAAGTGGCCGGCGGCAACACTTCTTGAAGTTGGCCGGCGCATCATCCAATTGTTCCTTGGCCGGCGGTTGCACCAAGTTCCATAATTTGGTGGCCGGTTCTAGATAGGAAGGTATTTTTTGTTTCTTCTCTTTGTTCGCAGTGGACAAGGTAGAGAAGAAAGCGATCTAGAAGGCTTCTACTCGTGGAGGATCTTCGTCCACACGTTGTCCACGAGAAGGATAGGACATACGGTAGAAGATCGTGAGGTATAAAGTTATTTTAACTTTATTTACAGATCTGAGCTTTTTCTTTTATGTTTTGATTATGCATGTGTGAATTAGTAAATATATTGTATAATCATGGACCCCGAAGACAAACACAAAAATCGGCGATCCATCCGTCGTCTCTTCCGCGGCTAACCAACTAAAAGAGTTGTGTTGCTTGAACAACTAGTTTGTTCAAGCGACCACTCAAGTTGTTAGCACGACGACGAATAGGTTGTGCTAAGGAAGCTCATCCCATCCGGATTAATTCTTTCATTAGTGAAAATTTTAATCCGGGGACATGGGAGCCAATGAGCCTCCGAAGCGACAAACATATCAATACTCACCCCCCTCGTCCGAGGAATTGACTGCCAACAATACATGCGAACCTCCTTCTTAACAGTGTGATGCAACTTATGCACTTAATAAAATAAATTGAAAAGACATTACAGGTATGTGCAGAGGCCAATTAGGACTGCATACCTCTTGTAGGAGCAGTTCTTCGATTAACCGAGCTCGAGAAATTACCACCGACTTCGCTTGGGAATAATGAAACATGTCTCTTCATAAATCTACACTGCATATGAATCCTGACACTTCCAAGTTAAGAGTTGACTAGCGATCTCATTCTAGAATAATAAAATATTTCCCTTCCATCTTTCGCTCCACGTTGCTAACCTAATTCATTTGTGTTGTGGACTTATGAATGGTCTCACCCGAGAATAATATCTTCCTTCATCTTCCAAGTTGTTATAAAAACCCAATTATTCTGAGTCAAGGGCTTATGAATGACCTCACTTGGGAATAATGAGAAAATACTTATCTTCACAATTCCACTTCACTTCATTTAGAAAACCTGGTACTTCTTAGTCAAGGGCATTGTTGGATCGAGAAGCGTCGCTAGAGGGGGGGAAGGTGAATAGCGAGCGTAAATCTTTTCTTCGTTTCGTTCGAGTAGACAATTAAATGAGTAAGCGCAGCAGAAAATAAAGAGACACATTTATTTTACTTGGTTCACAATCCAGCGGTTGCTACTCCAAGGCCCTATCGGTCCAAGACCGCGTACGGAGGGTAAAGCACTATAACGTCTCCTCCTCGTTGGAGGTAGGAGACAACGAACACAAAAACGAAATTACGAGGATGAGGCAACAAGCCTACCTCACCTCGTTACGAATAAAAACAAAGAATACAATAAAAAAAATTACTTGCTACTGCTGCCGACGAAGGTGATTTGAACTTGTCGCGTCGGTGTTATGACGATGTTGAAGCTTTGGCGTTGTAGGAGCGCTTGAGAATAATCTTGATGATCTTTGGAGTTGGAATCCTCCCCTCTTTTTATAGATTTTGGCCTCTAAATTTGTCTCCTCTTTTTTCAGAACAGATCACGAAGTTGTACAAATTTTATCGCGAAGTGGTCGCATCAAATGTTATCCATTTTGACCTAGCGCAAAGGCTGATTCGTCGCCATCAGTCGACTGATGCCTCCCATCAGTCGACTGATGTGCATAAGTCGACTACCCAACGTCCAACAGTCGACTGCCAACCTGGCCACTTCCCTACAGTAATAGGTTAGCTCGAAAAATGATAAATGCGACGGTTTCTAACCGTCCGATCTCGACCTAGACCTTCCACAGGAAGTCTTAGTCGGATTGCCGCCTACGGTCATCCTCGTAAAGAGGACACGACCTTATAATCTCTCACTCACACGAGCTTTCCTCGATACTTACCTTGTAGCTCTTGCTTCCGGCCTTCCACTCGATTCCTTCGGCTCCCTCCGAAGTCACTTGAGTGTCACCCGACCACCGCGACTTCCTCCGGGTGTCGCTAGCCTTCAGCTCCAGCTTTAGTACTTTTTTGCACACTCGATTTAGCTCGTGAGATAACAATGTAAACATAAATTTGTGTCTTTGCCATAATCAAAACACAGGTTCGATTATCTGGTGCCCCTACACCAACAATCTCCCCCTTTTTGATCTATGGCAAACCAACACAAAGTTAAGGGAAATTAAAGCATAAAACAAGTATAGTAGATGATGAATGTCATTCCCAAAAACTCCCCCTTAACCAAAACTCCCCCTTAACCCTAGGTGAGTTTTGAAAGAGAAAATTTAATTTTCAAAATTAAAATTAAATTTTTGTGTTACTCCCCCTTAACCTTTGCTCTTCTCCCCCTTTTGCCATAAATCAAAAAATAATGTTGGGGTTTTTGTATAAAATAGGGGTTTAAAAACAATATCGTATATGCATGCATCTAGATAAATCAAATATGAGTCCAAGCATGCGTCTAGCAGTAGTTAGATAGATTGGTTCGAGGTATGTCCCTCAGCACCAATAATCTAAAGGTTTATAATATAACCCTTAGGGTTAGTTTGCTTTTCCCCTTAGTCAAATATATAAAGTATAAGAGATGTAAACTTTGGCCTAAAGAGTCATTAAGTACAATAGTTGAGAAAATAAGTAGTATTTTGAAGAGGTTATATTTCAATTATCCTTAACATCTCACCCATTCTATGTGTCTCAGAATTTGTTCTCCTTATATGTTTTGTGAGATGATTTTAAATTGATTAAAGATAGTCAACCTTGGGTTAGATTCGGATTTAACCTTTAGATCGTTAAGTAACTTTTCAAGAAACTGGCTTCCAGGTCGTGGCAAGGCACAGGGCCTTCTTTGATCGGAACAACGACCACTTCCTTAGACAAAGCCAAATTCAAGAAAATATCACTTAAGTCACTTAGGGTTACTTCCTAGTCTAACTAGTTTAGGATACGGCGAGGTAGCTTCAACTAGTTCCACTCGGTCAAGTGCACCAAGCTAGATATGCTTTATCTAGCTCGAATACACGAGACTTTGTTTCCCTAACGTACTATCATCTCGTCGTGTCCTCATACTATGTTGTCAAGAGTTGACTAACTATTTTCCCTATCTAGCCATTCTAAAAATTAAAGTAAAATATTCAATGATTTTGCTAAGTAAGCGGGTATACTATTTTAGTGTTAGCTCCCCCTGGACCATTGAACCAATATGGTCTATTCAAATAATGAACTTGGTCCTGGGGAATCCAAAACTTATTAGTCCTTATATGTGAGTTCAATAAAACCTTTGGGATCCATGCTTGGACTCTTTGATGACTACGATTTACGATAGACATATAAGACCTATTCGTAGTCTTTGACTTAAATCCGAGTCCGACTTTGTTGTACACGGCTCTTTGAGTTCCAAGTAGTCGATTAAGGTTCTTAGATCCCAACGTGAACCTTTCCAACCTAGCCTCGACCTCTTGAACTCGGTCTTTCAAGAGAGAATTCTCCACCTCAAGTTTTTCAATTTGGGTTGAGTTTCCCTCTTGAACTTGACTAGTTGAAGAGGTTAGAGTAGCCTCTAGCTTGAGGGTTTCAACCTCCTCAAGTAATGACTCAACCCTAGACTTGGACTTAGTTAATTTCCTAGTAAGCACTTTAATTGTATTGTAAAGCGTATGAATTAGTGAGCGGCTAACCTTAATTTTCTCTTTTGATCCGGCTTTGAGTTGCTTCTCGAAATAGTCCTCGAGTTCGGAGTCGGTGTTATAGTTGGACTCGGCTTCAGATTCTGACTCGGACTCCTCCGGTCTTGCTATGTAAGCTATGTC
This sequence comes from Wurfbainia villosa, assembly GCA_025175895.1. NCBI lineage: Eukaryota > Viridiplantae > Streptophyta > Magnoliopsida > Zingiberales > Zingiberaceae > Wurfbainia > Wurfbainia villosa. The sequence goes on along the minus strand of CM045992.1, from coordinate 24,690,997 downwards.
TTCTTTGTTGTCCCAAGTTGCATGGAAGGCCTTCTTTTGATTTAATTTGAAATGTGCCCTCTTTTGGTTCTTTAGTAGCCTCCTTTCCCTCCGAACGATCTTCCGCACTACATTCACTATTGCTTCCTCCTCTTCGGATTCGGACTCTGATTCATCTTCGGGTTCGAGTCCATCTTCTTGCCTAGTAGGTGGCTTGCTTCTTTGTCCTGCAAGTAGAGCAATATCTCTCTCGGCCCGGACCACGTTAGTTTGCTCGTGAAGTTCAAATTCGGAAAATAATTCATCTAACCTAAGCTTCGAAAGGTCCTTAGAGACCTTGTAGACATCGACCAAGGATGCCCACAAGGTAGTCCTAGGGAAAGCATTTAAAGCATACCTTATAAGGTCCTGGTTCTCTACGGCTTGCCCGATCGAGTGAAGACCATTGACGATATCTTGGATCCGCGCATGTAGTTGGGTGGCAGTCTCGCGATTCTGCATCTTTAGATTGTACAGTTTATTTAATAGTAAATATCTTTTACATACCTTAGCATCGGGCGTCCCTTCGTGTAGATCAATCAATTTATTCCAGAGGTCTTTGGCGCTAATGAATGGTCCGATGCGGTTGAGTTCCTCCTTGGACAAGCCGCATTGCAATATTTGGGTTGCTCTTGCATCGGCTTCGATTTGCCTCTTGGTTGCATTTGTCCACTTGTTAAAATCCAAGGGCTCCCCTTGATCATTGGTGGGTAGAGCAAAGCCGGTTTAGATTATTATCCAAGTCTCGACTTGTGTTTTCAAGAAACACTCCATCCGATCTTTCTAATAACAGAAATCATTTCCGTTAAAGAACAGAGGTCGGGTGGTGCTATACCCCTCAATGTAAGCCATTAAGCCTCTTGTAAAACACAAATAAAAACCAAAGACAATTCCAAGACTCGGTCTTGGATTAGTAGTGTGGGAAATAATAGAAAATAAACAGAAATAAATAAGAAGAATAAGAAACTAACAAAAACTAGAAACTTACGACCTTCGGTGTCCCCGAAAGGGTACTGAACGTTGGATTTTGGGGCTAGAAACAGCTTGTTACGAGGGTAAACTCTCATAAGAAATGTAGATCTTTCAGAGAGCTTCGATTTGGTAGGTAGATCATTTTGAGAGTCCTTTTGTGCGAAAAGATATGGCCGTTTTACCATCGACTACTCTAAAATAGAATACTTGCAAACACACAACCAAAAGAAGCGTACCAAGACTTCGTCTTGGATTAGTAGTGAGGGAAGAAAAAAAACCTAAGAAAGATACGAATCAAAAAATACGAAATGAAAACCAAAATGTGCTAGATTGGTGGTTTCACCAAATCTTAGCGCCCCCGCTCTGATACCAATTGTTGGATCGAGAAGCGTCGCTAGAGGGGGGGGTGAATAGCGAGCGTAAATCTTTTCTTCGTTTCGTTCGAGTAGACAATTAAACGAGTAAGCACAGCAGAAAATAAAGAGACACGTTTATTTTACTTGGTTCACAACCCAGCGGTTGCTACTCCAAGGCCCTACCGGTCCAAGACCGCGTATGGAGGGCAAAGCACTATAACGTCTCCTCCTCATTGGAGGTAGGAGACAACGAACACAAAACCGAAATTACGAGGATGAAGCAACAAGCCTACCTCACCTTGTTACGAATAAAAAAAAGAATACAATAAAAACAATTACTTGCTACTGCTGCCGACGAAGGGGATTTGAACTTGTCGTCGCATCGGCGTTATGATGATGTTGGAGCTTTGGCGTTGTAGGAGCGCTTGAGAATAATCTTGATGATCTTTGGAGTTGGAATCCTCCCCTCCTTTTATAGATTTTGGCCTCTGAATTTGTCTCCACTTTTTTCAGAACAGATCATGAAGTTGTACAAATTTTATCGTGAAGTCGTCGCGTCAAACGTTATCCATTTTGACCTAGCACAAAGGCTGATTCGTCGCCATCAGTCGACTGATGCCTCCCATCAGTCGACTGATGTGCATTAGTCGACTACCCAACGTCCAGCAGTCGACTGCCAGCCTGGCCACTTCCCTACAGTAAGAGGTTAGCTCGAAAAATGATAAATGGGATGGTTTCTAACCGTCCGATCTCGACCTAGATCTTCCACAGGAAGTCTTAGTCGGATCGCCGCCTATGATCATCCCCGTAAAGAGGACACGACCTTACAATCTCTCACTCACACGAGCTTTCCTCGATACTTAACTTGTAGCTCTTGCTTCTGGCCTTCCACTCGATTCCTTCAGCTCCCTCCGAAGTCACTCGAGTGTCGCCCGACCACCGCGGCTTCCTCCGGGTGTCACTAGCCTTCAGCTCCAGCTTTAGTACTTTTCTGCACACTCGATTTAGTTCGTGAGATAACGATGTAAACTTAACTTTGTGTCTTTGCCATAATCAAAACACAGGTTCGATTATCTGGTGCCCTTGCACCAACAGGGCTTACGAATGGCCTCACTCGGGAATAATGATAAAATACTTCCTTTTGAAAACCCATTCTGCATAGAAGACCTGATAACTCCGGGTCTAGGACTTATGATCGGCTCCGCTCAGGCAGAGTCTACCCATGTTCTTAATTCCAAGGACTTATGGCCACTTCTTGTCGCTAGGTCAAATGTGACTCTTCGAGCTGCTTTTCTCTGTCAAGTAGAATATAATACTTCATGGTCGCTTCTCTCTTTCAGGCCAAGTACCATACTTCATGGTTGCTTCTCCTTGTCGGGCTAAGTACGACACTTCAGGGTCGCTTCTCCTTGTCGAGCTGAGTACAACACTTCGGACCGCTTCTCTCGGTCAGACATAATACAATGCTTCATGGCCTCTTCTCCTTGTCGGACCGAGTACAATGATTTGGGTCATTTCTCTCTGTTAGACAGAATTCAACTCTTCATGGATGCTTCTCCCTGTCAAGCCGAGTACAATGCTTTGTGGCGCCTTCTCCTTGTCAGGCTGAGTACAACACTTCGAGTCGGTTCTTCCTGTTAGATAGAATACAACACTTTTTTGTCGCTTCTCCCTGTCAGGCTGAGTATATAGCTTCAGACAACTTCTCCATGTCAGACAGAATATAGAGCTTCATGGCCACTTCTCCCTATCAGTTCGAGTATAATGCTTCGAACCGCTTCTCCCTATCAAATAGAATACAATGCTTCATGGCCGCTTCTCTCTATCAGGCTAAGTACAAAGCTTCGAGTTGCTTCTCCCTGTTAGACAGAATACAATGCTTCATGGTTGCTTCTCCTTGTCGAGCCAAGTACAATGCTTCGACCCTCTTCTCCCCATCAGATGGAATACAATGCTTCGTGGTCGCTTCTCCCTGTCGGGTCGAGTACAATGCTTCAGCCTGCTTCTCCCTGTCGGGTCGAGCACAATGCTTTGGCCCAATTCTCCCTGTCAGACAAAATATAATGTTTCATGGCCGCTTTTCCCTGTCGGGTCGAGTACAATGCTTCGGGCACCTTCTGTAAGATATCGAAAAAAATAATAAAATACTCCTAGTTAATTAATAAATTATTTTATGGAAATTTTCAGAAATTTTTAGAAATTTTTATGGATTTAAATAGAGTTTATTTGATATTTCATAGGGATAAAGTAAATAGGCTTTGGTAAAGCCTGTTTATTGGGAAGTTAATAAGTGTTATTGACCTGAGGTTAAATAGCTAAACCTAAGTTTTTCTTCCCTTATTTCCCCAATTTCTCTTCTTCCCTCTCTCGATTGCGCATCCCTTCCCACTCGCTGACTCTCCTCTTCTCCTTCTCGATTTCTCACGTGCCACTCTCCTCGCCTCATCACCGCCTTGCGACCATCCATACCTACTTGCAACCCCCAGGCATACCACCATGTGTCCCATCGCCCCTGCTCGTCGCGCACATAGGACCAGCGGTTGCCTCCCCTGCAGACGTGGCCAGTGACCACCACCCTTGGCCATCGCCGCTCCAAGGCCGGATCTACCAGCGCATCCCCTGGCCAGTGTGCTCTCATCGCCATCACTCCATTGCCATCCACACTGGAGATCTGCACCTATAGCCACTGCGAGCTCTATTTTGCAGTGAGATTGGTCTCGCGATGTCGCTCTCTATTTTTTCCATTCATCGCTGGAATCTCCACTCTCATAGCCAGACCATCTCAGATCTGTCGTGAGGTCGGTGTCATTTTTTGTTGTCGAGTGTTGTTGATTTTCTCAATCGAGGGATCTATGGGTGCTCTGATGGGTGTAGGCAGCCATCGACATCCAAATCGCTTTCAAGTTTCACCCAAGTGATGGATCCATTGATGCCTTTCACGATTGCTACCACACCGAACGTCTTGAGGTTGACCTAACTGACAGTTGCAATGTTGGTCGTCGAATAATTTTTTAAGCATATAGCCTTACCGGCTGACCCTTCTTGTTTGTGATAGCCACATGGCTTCTAGTAACCTCGATTACCCTACTATTGCTTTGAATTATTGATGTGAAGATTCTATATCAAAGGGAGAGTTGAATATTATGTGATTATAGGTAACTCAGGATTGATATATCTTTAATTCTAGAGATCGACAGTGGGTGGATGTTTTGGATAAACTAAGGCTAATCGAAACCAGGGGAGGTAAGCTTTGTTGGACTTTTTCCGAGCCGCAAAAACCGCTTTTTGCATTGTGGAAACCTCGAAAGCCCAGCCACGGATCCGTGCGAAGATATAATAATAAAACATGTATGTGTTATGAAAAACCTAGATCTACCATAGATCTAAATGGTGAGAGCATTACCCTCATAGCGATGCCCTTCGCTTATCCCGCTCATCCAAAAGCTTCGCCGGAACTCAAGAGTGTCAAGTGCACACTCCTCTATTGGTATCCACACGGACAAATGGTGGAGAAAATACAACCTTGAGTGTGCTAGCACCCTTTGGATGGTTCGGCCAAGATGAGGATTGGGAGAGCTTGAGAGGATGATCCAAGGAAGAAGAAGATTGAGTTACCACAAAATGAATTTTTTTTCATCAAGTGGAGTGGCCGGCCACTTAAATACTTGGGGGGTTACATGCATGCATGTAACTCCAAGAGCCAATGGCTCTTGGTCTCCCTCATGAGGTGGCACCACATGATAAGTCAATGATGATGTGGAACATCATCATTGGCCGCCCCCCATGCCATGTCACCATGACATGGCAATTGGTCAAGTCAAAATTGACCATTCATCTTCCCTCTCAAGTCAAGTCAAACTTGACCTCTTATCTCCCATGGTTGATCAAATCTAACCACTTGATTAAAGTCAATTTGATTTAATGAATCTTTATTCATTAATTTAAATTGACTAAATGAATTAAATCTAAATTAGACTTATTCAACACTTGAATCAACTTGAGTCTAACTCAATTAGTCTAATTTGGATTGCTCTTAATCCAATTTGGTTCATCCCATGAACCTAATCTCCACCTAATTGCCCTTTGTGTGTGACCGTATAGGTTCTTGTAACGTTGGCAATGTCCCTAAACTGATTTAGGAACATAAGTAATGAGCGGTATCTAGCAATACATCATTGCTACCCAAGTTACAAGAATGTTGAGCTCCAACATCACCTTTGTGACTACTAATTGTGACTCTCACAATATGTGACAATGTCCTTCTATCCTTGACATCAAGATTGACCAATTGAGGCATAGACCGTGTCATCCTCGGTACAATCTATATTTTGAACTCCAAATAGACTCACTCTAATCAAATGAGCTCAATATCTCATATTGACTCATTTGGGCATGTCCATGCACTTTGTGGTCTCACTCTATCAAGAATAATGATGTCACTCCCATCATATAGGAGGGATAGATCCCATCTACATCACTCACATCCCTCCGCATAATTTGTTACATACCCAGTAATCGCCTTTATAGTCCACCCATTTACGGGTGACGTTTGACGAAGCCAAAGTATGCAACTCCTTATGTAGGGAACCATGGTGACTACAGGTCTAAGGACTAATAGTCATACTAATAGCCACATGAGAAAGTATATGACACTCATATAACGATCCATGATACTTTCTCATGGCGGGTCATTCAGTATACATTCTCCAATGCATACCCATGTGTTAACTTGATATCTCATATCCATGACTTGTGAGATCAAGTCATTGTATTGACCTACATGCTAGTCTCTACGCATTAACATTGTCCCTGAATGTTAATACTAGACTAGGAATGATTAAGAGTAGTGTTCTCTATATCATCTCATTATTGATTCAACCAATCGATTGATATAGATAAGAACCTTCTACTCAAGGACGTTATTATACTTAGTTTATTTGGCACCAATACAAGTAAATATAATATCCATGCCTTTATGAATAGGAATATGATACAATAAAGTCCATACAACAACCATCACATGATTGACTCTAGGGCTTTCACTAACAATCTCCCACTAGCACTATTGTCAATCACCATAGTATCTAATACCCAATGACCTAGTGTGACCATCATGCTTTTTCTGTGCCAAAGCCTTGGTCAAGGGATTTATGATGTTAGCCTCTGTGGGCACTCTGCAAATCTTCACATCTCCTCTATCGATAAACTCTCGAATGAGATTGAAGCACCGATATATTCAGCCTCTATTGTAGAATCAACAATTGTGTCCTGCTTGGAACTCTTCCAGCTCATAGTGCCACCATTCAAGAAAAACACGAGCCCTGACTGCGATCTATAATCATCCTGGTCAGTTTGGAAGTTTGCATTGCTGTAACCCTTTACAGCTAGCTCCTCATCGCCTCCAAATATCAAGAAATATTCTTTTGTCCTTCTCAAGTACTTAAGAATATTTTTGACTGCTATCCAGTGACGCTCACCTGGACTTGACTGGTATCTGCTCGTCATGCTCAAAGTATACGAGACATCAGGACGAATACATAGCATGGCGTACATGATAGATCCTATAGCAGATGCATAAGGGATCTTATCCATGGAATCTCTCTCCTCTCTAGAAGAGGGACTTTGAGTCTTCGAAAGACTCACACCATGTGACATCGGCAGAAGTCCCTTCTTGGAATTCTGCATGGCAAACCGTAGTAATACCGTATCAATATATGTACTTTGACTTAGGCCAAGTAATCTCTTAGATCTATCTCTATAGATATTGATGCCTAGAATACAGGCTACTTCACCTAAGTCCTTCATTGAGAAGCACGTCCCTAGACAAGTCTTCACAGACTGTAGAGAAGGGATGTCATTCCCAATGAGTAGTATGTCATCCACATACAATACAAGGAAGACAACTGTGATCCCAATAACCCTCTTGTAGACACAGGGTTCATCTTCATTCTTGATGAAACCAAACTATTTGATCGCATCATCGAATCGAAGATTCCAGCTCCGAGAAGCTTGCTTTAGCCCATAAATGGACATTTGCAGCTTGCATACTTTCCCAGTATGCTCTGGATCTACAAAACCCTCAGGTTGTGTCATGTACACATCCTTGAGTAAGTTTCCATTCAGAAATGCGGTTTTGACATCAATCTGCTAGATCTCATAATCGTGGTATGCTGCAATAGCAAGCATGATCCGAATGGACTTAAACATCGCCACTAGAGAAAAGGTTTCATCATAGTCAATGTTGGTCCAATCGACCCAGGTCACGATTGACCAGACTCGAGTTTGACTCGAGTGATGTTTTGATGTTTGACAAAGTAAGTTGACATTGATGTTTGACATTAATGTCTGTTGATGTTTTGGGAAGATTGTTTATACAATCAACCTGGGTTATGTTTAACTGGACTCGAGTTTGACTCGAGGGAGACTTTGATGGTTGACTAGGGTTGACCATGTGATTATTGAAAGTCCAAGTCATGGGTACTTGGCATGGAAAGTCCAAGTGGGACACTTGACATTTGGGAAAGTCCAAGCATGGGTCTTGGCATGGAAAGTCCAACATGGGGTGGCAAGGGAAAGTCCAAGCTTGAGTCTTGGCATTTGAGAAGTCCAAGGGGTTTGATATTGGCGGCGTAAAGTCCAAGCGGGAGTCTTGGCAGCATAAGTCCAATGGTTGGCGGCGTAAAGTCCAAGTGGAGTCTTGGCGACGTAAGTCCAATGTGCCTTAGCGGTGTAGACACCGTTAGCATGACATAGTCGATGGAAGTACCTGAAGGCTAGCGTGATGGATGAACAAGTCACGAATGACTTGGAGGGATCCGAGAGGCGTAAGGCTGATGGAGGTGGCTAGAAGGCTTAGGTATAGGCTAAGGGTGGTCTAGCAAGTATGGGGGCACCATACTTGGGCTAAAACCTCATATTTGAGGTGTGCCAATCGACTGGTGCCATGTGGCAGTCGACTGGCATAGTCAACTAGGGTTTGACTTCGGGAATTACCCTAGCAGTCGACTGCCATAAATGAACAATCGACTGATTGTACAAGCAGTCGACTGATCTTGTGAAAAGTCGACTGATGCTCGGATTTTGGAGCACAGAATGGAGTCTCACTCGACCGCTAGGACAAGCAGTCGAGTGATGGCTTGAACAGTCGACTGATGCTCATGATCAGTCGACTAATGTTCTAGCCGTTGGATTTTTCCAGTATGGATTACACTATTGTCTCACAACAACAGTGTGATCAGTCGACTGATGGTCCAAAGCAGTCGACTGATCGACATTTTCCAGCACAGGTTTAAGCTATAAAAGGAGCTCGTGATGGAGAAACATGGATCCGGTTCTTGAGAGCTATTGGGGCGATTTGCTATTGCAAATCAGGTCTCCAAGTGCAAGCAAGCAACCAAGCATTCAAGCAATAAAAAACAAGTGTTGTAAAGTCTTTTCTTTACTTGTCTTTCATATTTGCATTGTATATTGCTTGTATTTCGTTCTTGATGTTGTAAGATCGTTTGTACGAGGTTTCTCCACCTCCAACTTGTTTCGAGAAGGAGTTATTGTGATTAGTAGTGCGTTTTTGCATTGCTAGGGCTTTTAGAGCCCGATCCGTGGAGTAGGAACCGTTCGGTTCTGAACCACGTTAAATACTTGTGTATTTGTGTTTGTCTTGTTTCGTTATTGTATTATTTCTATTTCCGTCGTGCTAACGAAATTGTAGAGACGACAAACGAAACGAATTCCATCACGCGACGCTATTCACCCCCCTCTAGCGGCCTCAAATCTCCTACAATTGGTATCAGAGCCCGGGGCTCTTCTACGGATTAATCGCCGGGAGCTAAAAAAGCTAGAGGGAAGATGGAATTCCAAGACAAGCTTGGATGAGACATCAACACTCCACCGCCATATGATCGAGAAGACTTTTTGGCGTGGAGAACAAGAATGGAGACATTCTTGATGATGGATATAGAGGATTGGTTCATCCTCGTAGAAGGCTTTGAATCTCCTCGGGATAAGAATGGAAACGTCTTTAAATTGAAGAAGTGGACACAAGAGCAATGTCTCAAGTTCAAGACCGAAGTTAAGGTAACAAAGCTTTTAGAAGATTTGATACCTAATGACATTTTGTCTAGTTTAGGTGAATTTCAAGACGCCAAGGAGCTACGGGACAAATTGGCCAAGTTCCATGAGAAGCCTTACTTGGCACAAGAAGAAGAAGAAGAATCTTCATCGGCTCAAGATGAGGAAGAAGTCGAGGAAGAATCATCATCATCTTCACAATCGAGTGAGGACTCGGAAGTTGAGAAGGAATCAACTTCCGGATTGGTGGAAGAAGAGGAGACCTCCACCTCTAGGATTGAGGGGGACGAGATTAGAGCATCTACACCGGAGCAATCTCAAGAAGAATTATCTACATCTGGTAGAGAAGAAGAGCAAGCTCAAGAGAACCTCACTACCACCATAGGTAACTCAAGCATGTCAATTAATAACAAAATTCATATAATATGCTTTGAGTGTAGAGAATCCGGATACTACAAGAGTAAGTGTCCAAAAAGGGTTAAGAAAGCTCCTTCGACACCAAAAGTCAATGAAAAAGTCAAGGATGCCGGCGTCCCCACCAAGAAGAGCAAGGAGCACGTGGTGTGCTTCAAATGCCGACAACCGGAACACTATAGGAGCCAATGTCCTAGAAGAAAAGAGGGAGCTTCACAAGTAGGGGGAGTCTCTAAGACTAACCCTAAGGTATATTTTCATAATGCTCATTCTTTAAATTCTAAGCAAAAGCAAGCTAGAATTAATTCAAATAATTTTGCTATTACTCATGAATCAAAGCATGATAGAAATAATAATTATGGTTGTCTAGAAGCTAAACATGTTGGTTTTAGGACTAAGGAGAAATCTAGAAATGATAACTCTAGACTTATTTCAAAGAAGGAGAAATTTGGGACTAATCTCCCTAAAAATGTCCTTCCTAAGAAAACAATTAAGAAAATCGAAAATCATTTAGGCATCAATCCTAATAAGGGTAAACATATGCCTAAAGAGATTGGTAATGCCCAAAAATCTAATCAAAAATCATTTGGGCAATTAGAGTTAGAAAATCAAGCCTTGAGGTCAAGGCTTGAGAAATTGGAAAAGTCTCTTGCAAATATGCAAAATCAATTTAAAGGGTCAAAGTGTCAAACTCTAAGATCTAGAAGTCAACAAAAAGAGTATAAGAGGTAAGAATCATCTAGGAGGCAAGGTTTGGGTCACAAGCCTATGTCTAAGAAAGTAATGTCTACTTATCACAATGTTCCATTTGATTATGGAACTAAACCTAAATCTAATAAAACCAAAGTCTCTAGGGAAATTATCCCTAAGGCCAACCATAGTATGTGCTTAGTGGCTAGGGTTTCTAAGAAACCGAAGGAAGCCACTAAGAAGGTTACTAGGGAGGCAATCCCTATGGCTAACCATGGCAAGACCATAATGACCAAGGATAACGAGCCTAGAAGGGTCATTAGAAAGGTGTCTAGGGAAGTCATCCCTAAGGAATATCTAACTAATCCAATGAGCTCAAAAAGATTTTGGGTTCTAAAGAGCGTGATTGATTCACGTTAAATGGGTTAGGATGTTTCAATTTTGATTGGATGGGTAGTTAACTCAACCATAGCAAAGTTGACATTTTAGGTTATTTTTAAGGTTATGGATACCTTGAAAATAGGTTTGATCTTATATCCTAAAAGGTTTTAGGATGTGTCATATATTTTTGGAATCATGAAAAATCAATAAAATTGGCATAATCTAGATTTAGAGGTCATGGTGTGCCATTTTAGGATTTTGACACACTTTAGGAATTAATGTATCAAGAGAAGTGCTTAAAGTTTATAAGTCACATCAAGAGTGATACTTAAGTGTCACACACCTTGATGTCTTACACTTACCATGCTTCATGTGTTTTACCATATGTTTGCATGGAAGGAATGTTTATGGTATATTGCATCTCACAAAACAGGTCATTCATCTTGATTGTGTATTTCCACACTTAGAAAGGGTGAGATGTTAGGATTTTAAAATCATTGGATGCTAATGATTGTTAAAATGAAATAAAATGCCAAAATACATTAACAAATACATGAATATAAGCATAACATTAATATATTCGACATACAAGAGTAAACATGATAAAATGAAACAAATTGAGTGAAGAAATCGAAATTCATCAATTTTAATTGGAAATCGAGATCGATCGATACGCTTTATCACCGATTGTTACTATCAGAGTCGATCACGGTGAGTCCGACGATCGAGTGCTATTTCCAAGACTTCGATCGCTTGTACATCGATCGATCGATAGGATACATCACGACCGATGGTATGCTCATCGAGGCGAAGGATCATCACCGAGTGGTCATTGTGCATTCGAGTAATGATCACATCACGATCGATGTTACCGTAGCACGATATGCACGCTCAATGCGAGTGATGAGCCGATGCGCGCATCACGTTCAAGAAACCTCTCATAAGCCGCAATCAGTCAACTGATATTGCACATCAGTCGACTGGCGTCGCGATTTTATAACGCCGAACCACTAGGGTTCGACGTCTTCACGCTCGATTTTCCTCATCTTCTCCGATCGTCGCCTCCTTCTACGACCAGCTCTTTCGACCACGCCGGCCACCTAAGCCCTAGGTTTGATAGTCAACTCCTCCATTCACGTTTTTAGCATCTCACAACCCTAATCTACTCATCTCCGTCGATTTTTTTCTTGCGATTAGGGTTCCGGCGAAACCTCTGCTCCGGCGAACTCTCCGACGCTCTCTTCAGCAGTGTCTGAGTACCTTCTCCTCATCATCCTCAATGGCGCCAAAGTATAACCTTTTACTCCTCTAAAACCCTAATTTTTTTTATAACTCATTGTGATCTAATCTTGTATTTTTGTCTTTGCATTTCATTTCACTGCATTGCATTCATATAGGCGATCCCGTAGAAATGACCCGACTGAGGTTGAATCACGGTTGTACCAAACCATGTTGGTTAGGTACATTGATAGGGATTTCTTTACACGTTACTATAGTGACGTCATGGAAATTTTATCATATTATCATCTCATGAAGATAACATTATGCACTCATACCATAAATGATGATCTCCTTAAGGAGTTCTATCAAAACTTAAGGAAGGTAGACGATGGTCCTACCTACACTACCCACATTGCAAAACCCGACTTAGAGTTCACTCCTACGATATTGCAGGAGTTTCTTGAGTGTAGGCCATTAGTTGATACTTTCATATTTTACCCTACCTTCGATGTCCCTCTACCTGAGCCTTTTGATCATATCTCCTTGGACTCCATGCATGAGCATGTCTTTTGCCACCCTCGCCCGCCAGCTCAGAACTTATTTCCCATCAATGAGTTATCTGTGCCCGACAATGTACTCTACAAAGTCATTGTTGGGTGTTTTCTCCCGATTGTGACTCGGGGTCTAGCCAAGATTCGGCCTCCCCATCTCTTCCTCCTATATGCCATGCGTCATAGATTAGATATAAACATTGCATTGAACATGTTTCATTGCATTGTACATTTCATATCCCCTGTGCAAGGGAAAGTGCATATGCCTTTTGGTCATATCATCACTGCATGGTTAGAGTCTATAGGCATTAACATTAACAGGGGATCTCTGAGGGTGCTATCTGAAGTTTACGACTGTATATCAATTCGTAACTTCTCATTGGCGAAGCTGCGGATGGGACATGGGCAGATGGAGCTGGTACCTCGACCTCCGCCCAGGGCACGTGGGGAGCCGCCTCTAGTGCCTAAAGAGGCTGCAGGGGAATATGAGGATCCAGATGCTGCTGATGAGGAGGACCAGATGCCAGCAGATGCATTAGCAGTAGGTCCTTCAGATCGAGTTGGACAGCTGGAGGCCAGATTCCAGGACTACCAGCAGACAATTGACTCTTGGTTGTCAGAGCTTATATTAGGGCAATCCTCCATGGGTGAGCATCTCAGTCGAATGGAGGAGCGCTATATTCGGATTGAGGAGTCACAGAGCCGCATTGAGCAACGTCAGCTCGATATGTACGAGATGATGCGAGCATGGACTTTGGGTCTGCAGCCACCTCCGCCTCGACCTTCCGCAGAGGACTAGCGCTAGTAGGATGTTTAGCGATTTAGGATGTCTCTTTGTTTGAACACTTCATATTTTGGATGTAAAAATAACTTGAAGTTTTTAATGAAATATTTTGTTTCTAAAATTATTGGTGTCTGATTGTATGTTTTGTTGAGATGTATTTGTTTGTGTAAGATTGCTATGTCATGGCATCTAATTCCGTTTTCTCATATACCATATCATGCTGTTGATTAGGACTTTTGTAGATGTCATGTTCACCTTTTTTTAAAAAAAAAAGCTTATTGATATATCATGACATCATGATCATTGCCATGCTTTATTATTGTTATCATTCATGCCATGATCATTCATGTATTTATTTTGATTAAAATTGATTTAAGGAAAAATGACATGACTTAGAGTCCCATTTAAAAGGGAATCAAGTAGGGTTTCCTAGAAAATGCATGAGACCATATTAATCCTAACTCCACATCTCACATTTAAATTGACATGTATGTGTATGTATACACCTTAGATAACATGTGAGATGTTAGGATAATAAGTTAGGTTCAAGGTGCATAGGTAGTGCATCTAGATGAACTCAAACTTATTTCAATTATCACTAAGAATCATGAGGAAAGCTAATATACAAGTTATGTATATTTAACCAAGAAACCATGGTTCAAAATAGGTTTTCAAAAACATTTTAAAATTAATTTAGAAAACCTTGGTGAAGTCTATCTTTTGATAGTCATCATCATTGTAGAAGTTGATACAAAGTAGATCAAAAACTTTAAAGTTTTAATAGGTTTTGATCTTTGTACCAATCTCCTATTTCAATGGTTAAAATATTTTTCCAAGATCTTTCACCGATTGTATGTGTGATAAGTAATATACATATCAAATTTCGTGATTTTTTGATATACGTAGAATTACTTATGAATTTCCAAAAGTCGATTCTGATAACTAAAATTCAGAAATTTCAGTTACCGATTGATCGCTTCGGGTGGCGATGTGTGAGTGGCGATTCGGCGGTGATGGAGTCGACTGCCAATGTTGATTTCGAGAAAACTAGGTTTGTTTAGCCCAACTTCAACTACGGTTAAGGTCCCTAACTACTCCTAACCCTAGGATATGTTTTGGGAAGCATTATAAAGGGTGAAAATCCATTGGATATGGATTTGGAGAGGTGTTTAGGGTTTGTATCAAATTTAAGGTGTTGGAAAGTTCAATGTTGAATTTCTACCCTTATCTTTGATGGTTTAGAGTTCCTATTAGCTTAGGGACTTCTCAAAGACATTGTTGGTGCAATGGTCAAGGGGGAGCAAGCCTTTAGGGGGAGGTATCCATCATGGGATGATGGATGGTATTTTTCCTCATGGGAAGGAAAAATGAGATTTTCACATACCCAATTTGGAAATTGGGGGAAAGTATAGGATTGCCTCTCTTGAGTGATATGAGACTTATCACTAGGACGATGGTAGACATCCTAGGTATTTTTTGGACCAAGGGAGAGATTGTAAGATCTCATTGGGACATGAGACATTAACCTCCTTGGAGAGATAACCTTTTTGATGTCAGTCAAAAAGGGTGAGAATATAAGATTACCAATTTATGAAATTGGTAAGGGAATTTGAGTTAGGGGCCTAACTCAAGGTTTGTTTTTTCAAACATCAAAAAGGGGGAGATTGTTGGTGCAATCAGCCCAGGTCACGATTGACCAGACTTGAGTTTGACTCGAGTGATGTTTTGATGTTTGAAAAAGTAAGTTGACATTGATGTTTGACATTAATGTCTGTTGATGTTTTGGGGAGATTGTTTATACAATCAACCCCGGTTATGTTTAACTAGACTCGAGTTTGACTCAAGGGAGACTTTGATGGTTGACTAGGGTTGACCATGTGATTATGGAAAGTCCAAGTCATGGGTACTTGGCATGGAGAGTCCAAGTGGGACACTTGGCATTTGGGAAAGCCCAACATGGGTTGGCAAGGGAAAGTCCAAGCTTGAGTCTTGGCATTTGAGAAGTCCAAGTGGTTTGATATTGGCAGCGTAAAGTCCAAGCGGGAGTCTTGGCAGCATAAGTCCAATGGTTGGCGGCGTAAAGTCCAAGAGGAGTCTTGGCATCGTAAGTCCAATGTGCCTTGGCGGTGTAGACACCGTTAGCATGACATAGTCGATGGAAGCACCTGAAGGCTAGCGCAATGGATGAACAAGTCACGAATGACTTGGAGGAATCCGAGAGGCGTAAGGCTGATGGAGGTGGCTAAAAGGCTTAGGTCTAGCCTAAGGGTGGTCTAGCAAGTATGGGGGCACCATACTTCGGCTAAAACCTCATGTTTGAGGTGTGCCAATCGACTGGTGCCATGTGGCAGTCGACTGGCGTAGTCAACTAGGGTTTGACTTCGAGAATTACCTTAGCATTCAACTGCCATAAATGAACAATCGACTGATTGTACAAGCAGCCGACTGATCTTATGATCAGTCGACTGATGCTCGGATTTTGGGGCACAGAGTGGAGTCTCACTCGACCGCTGGGACGAGCAATCGAGTGATGGCTTGAACAATCGACTGATGCTCATGATCAGTCAACTGATATCCTAGCTGTTGGATTTTTCCAACGTGGATTATACCATTGTCTCACAGCAACAATGTGATCAGTCGACTGATGGTCCCGAGTAGTCAATTGATCATCATTTTCCAGCACAGGTTGAAGCTATAAAAGGAGCTCGTGATGGAGAAAAATAGATCTGGTTCTTGAGAGCTATTGGGGTGTTTTGTTACTGCAAATCAGGTCTCCAAGTGCAACCAAGCAACCAAGCATTCAAGAAATCAAAAACAAGTGTTGTAAAGTCTTTTCTTTACTTGTCTTTCGTATTTGCATTTTATATTGCTTGTATTTCGTTCTTGATGTTGTAAGATCGTTTGTACGAGGTTTCTCCACCTCCAACTTGTGTCGAGAAGGAGTTATTGTGATTAGTAGTGCGTGTTTGCATTGCTATGGCTTTTAGAGCCCGATCCGTGGAGTAGGAACCGTTCGGTTCCGAACCACGTTAAATACTTGTGTATTTGTGTTTGTCTTGTTTCGTTATTATATTATTTCTATTTCCTCTGAGCTAATGAAATTGTAGAGACAAACGAAACGAATTCCATTACGCGACGCTATTCACCCTCCTCTAGCAGCCTCAAATCTCCTACAGTCAATACCATGAATTTGCTTGAAATATTTAGCCACCAAGCGGCACTTATAGGTATGCGTATGTCCATCCATGTCAGTCTTTCTCTTAAAGACCCACTTACACCCAATGGGTTTGACCCTTTTAGGTGGATCAACCAAAGTCCATACTTGGTTGGTGTACATGAATTCCATCTCAGATCTCATGGCCTCTAGCCATTTCTTAGAATCTGGGCTCATCACTGCTTCCTGATAGGAGG
The DNA here is from genome assembly GCA_025175895.1 of Wurfbainia villosa. Lineage (NCBI taxonomy): Eukaryota > Viridiplantae > Streptophyta > Magnoliopsida > Zingiberales > Zingiberaceae > Wurfbainia > Wurfbainia villosa. Next base: position 24,674,132 of record CM045992.1, on the reverse strand, counting down.
TAGGTTCATTCTCAATGAGCATAACGTCATCATGGTCTGACAAGAGAAATGAGTATCTCTCAGGCTGACGATGTACCCTATCAGACCTGGGAAGAGGTAGGTCTACTTGAACAGGTGATTGTTCCACAACTCTTTGTGCAACAATCTCATCACCCACAACACTTTGTGGTTCCTGTTCAATCTCCATCAAGGCCTCAGTGCTATGGTCTTTATCTTGAATTTCTTCAAGATTGAACATACTCCCACTAGTTTTTCTAGAAACAAAATCCCATTCTAGAAAAACCCCAGTCTTTGCCACAAACACTTTGTGTTGACTGGGAATGTAGAAGTAATATCCCTTTGTATCCTTGGGATATCCAACAAAATAGTACCTATCGGATTTGGGTCACAGTTTGTCTGAGACTTGACGTCGAACACAAGTCTCACAACTCCAAATTTGTTGGTGCAATCTGCCCAGGTCACGATTGACCAGACTCGAGTTTGACTCGAGTGATGTTTTGATGTTTGACAAAGTAAGTTGACATTGATGTTTGACATTAATGTCTGTTGATGTTTTGGAGAGATTGTTTATACAATCAACCCGGGTTATGTTTAACTGGACTCGAGTTTGACTCGAGGGAGACTTTGATGGTTGACTAGGGTTGACCATGTGATTATGGAAAGGGCAAGTCATGGGTACTTGGCATGGAAAGTCCAAGTGGGACACTTGACATTTGGGAAAGTCCAAGCATGAGTCTTGGCATGGAAAGTCCAACATGGGTTGGCAAGGGAAAGTCCAAGCTTGAGTCTTGGCGGCGTAAAGTCCAAGGGTGCAGTCTTTGCAGCATAAGTCCAATGGTTGGTGGCGTAAAGTCCAAGGGTGAAGTCTTGGCAGCATAAGTCCAATGGTTGGCGGCGTAAAGTCCAAGCGGAGTCTTGGTGGTGTAAGTCCAATGTGCCTTAGCAGTGTAGACATCGTTAGCATGACATAGCCAATGGAAGCACCTGAAGGCTACCGCGATGGATGAACAAGTCATGGATGACTTGGAGGGATTCGAGAGGCGTGAGGCTGATTGAGGTGGCTATAAGGCTTAGGTCTAGGCTAAGGGTGGTCTAGCAAGTATGGGGGAACCATACTTGGGTTAAAACCTCATGTTTGAGGTGTGACAGTCGACTGGTGCCATGTGGCAATCGACTGGCCTGAGTCAACTAGGGTTTGACTGTGGGAATTGCCCTAGCAGTCGACTGCCATAGGTGGACAGTCGACTGATGGGCAGAGCAGTCGACTGATCTTATGATCAGTCGACTGGTGCTCGTGAAATCGGGCACAGAATGGAGTCGAGACTCAACCAGTCGACTGATGATGGATCTGTTGGACTTATCCAGCGTGGATCTAGCCGTTGTCTCATGACAATAGTGGCATCAATCGACTGATGGTCCCGACCAGTCGACTGATCGACTTTTTCCAACACAGGTTGAAGCTATAAAAGGAGCTCGTGATGGAGGAAAAACGATCCAGTTCTTGAGAGCTATTGGGGCGATTTGCTGCTGCAAATCAGGTCTCCAAGTGCAAGCAAGCAACCAAGCATTCAAGCAATAAAAAACAAGTGTTGTAAAGTTTTTTCTTTACTTGTCTTTCATATTTGCATTGTATATTGCTTGTATTTCATTCTTGCTATTGTAAGATCGTTTGTACGAGGTTTCTCCACCTCCGACTTGTGTCGAGAAGGAGTTATTGTGATTAGTAGTGCGAGTTTGCATTGCTAGGGCTTTTAGAGCCCGATCCGTGGAGTAGGAACCGTTCAGTTCCGAACCATGTTAAATACTTGCGTATTTGTGTTTGTCTATTTCGTATTGCTTAATTATTATTCCGCTACGGGCTAACAAAGTTTGTAGATGAACACGCGAAAGAATTCCATCACGCACTAGCTCAACGCTATTCACCCCCCTCTAGTGGTCTCAAATCACTTACAATTGGTATCAGAGCCTGGGGCTCTTCTACGGATTAACCGCCGGGAGCTAAAGAAGCTAGAGGGAAGATGGAATTCCAAGACAAGCTTGGATGGGACATCAACACTCCACCGCCATATGATCGAGAAGACTTTTCGACATGGAGAACAAGAATGGAGACATTCTTGATGATGGATATAGAGGATTGGTTCATCCTCACAGAAGGCTTTGAACCTCCTCGGGATAAGAACGGAAACATCTTAAAATTGAAGAAGTGGACACAAGAGCAACGTCTCAAGTTCAAGACCGAAGTCAAGGTAACAAAGCTTTTAGAAGATTTGATACCTAATGACATTTTGTCTAGTTTAGGTGAATTTCAAGATGCCAAGGAGTTATGGGACAAATTGGCCAAGTTCCATGAGAAGCCTCACTTGGCACAAGTAGAAGAAGAAGAATCTTCATCGACTCAAGAAGAGGAAGAAGTCGAGAGAGAATCATCATCATCTTCACAAGCGAGTGAGGACTCGGAAGTTGAGAAGGAATCAACTTCCGGATTGGTGGAAGAAGAGGAGACCTCCACCTCTAGGATTGAGGGGGAGGAGATTAGAGCATCTACACCGGAGGAATCTCAAGAAGAATCATCTACATCCAGTAGAGAAGAAGAGCAAGCTCAAGAGAAACTCACCACCATCATAGCTAACTCAAGCATGTCAATTAATAACAAAATTCATATAATATACTTTGAGTGTAGGGAATCCGGACAGTACAAGAGTAAGTGTCCAAAAAGGGTTAAGAAAGCCCCTCCGACACCAAAAGTCAATGAAAAAGTCAAGGATGCCGACATCCCCACCAAGAAGAGCAAGGAGCACATGGTGTGCTTCAAATGCTGACAACAGAGATACTATAGGAGCAAATGTCCTAGAAGAAAGGAGGGAGCTTCACAAGTAGGGGGAGTCTCTAAGACTAACCCTAAGGTATATTTTCATAATGCTCATTCTTTAAATTCTAAGCAAAAACATGCTAGAATTAATTTAAATAATTTTTCTATTACTCATGAATCAAAGCATGCTAGAAATAATAATTATGGTTGTCTAGAAGCTAAACATGTTGGCTTCAGGACTAAGGAGAAATCTTGAAATGATAACTCTAGACCTATTTCAAAGAAGAAGAAATTTGGGACTAATGTCCCTAGAAATGTTCTTCCTAAGAAAACAATTAAGAAAATCGAAAATCATTTAGGCATCAATCCTAATAAGGGTAGACATATGCCTAAAGAAATTAGTAATGCCCAAAAATCTAATCAAAAATCATTTGGGCAATTAGAGTTAGAAAATCAAGCCTTGAGGTCAAGGCTTGAGAAATTGGAAAAGACTCTTGCAAATATGCAAAATCAATTTAAAGGGTCAAATTGTCAAACTCTAGGATCTAGAAGTCAATAAAAGGAGTATAAGAGGCAAGAATCATCTAGGAGACAAGGTTTGTGTCACAAGCCTATGTCTAAGAAAGTAATGCCTACTTATCACAATGTTCCATTTGATTATGGAACTAAACCTAAATCTAAGAAAACCAAAGTCTCTAGGGAAATTATCCCTAAGGCCAACCATAGTATGTCCCTAGTGGCTAGGGTTTCTAAGAAATCTAAGGAAGCCACTAAGAAGGTTACTAGGGAGGCAATCCCTAAGACTAACCATGGCAAGACCATAATGACCAAGGCTAACAAGCCTAGAAGGGTCATTAGAAAGGTATCTAGGGAAGTCATCCCTAAGGAATACCTAATTAATCCAATGAGCTCAAATAGATTTTGGGTTCCAAGGAGCGTGATTGACTCACACTAAATGGATTAGGAGGATGTGCCAACTTTGATTGGATGGGTAGTTAACTCAACCATAGCAAAGTTGACATTTTAGGTTATTTTCAAGGTTATGGATACCTTGAAAATAGGTTTGATCTTATATCCTAAAAGATTTTTGGATGTGCTAATACATTTTTGGAATCATGAAAAATCAATAAAATTGACACAATCTAGATTTAGAGGTTATAGTGCTACACACCTTGATTTAAGGTTTTGGCACACTTTAGAAATTTAAGGTTTAGAATTTACATCAAGAGTGGTACTCAAGTGCTACACACCTTGATGTCTTACACTTACCATGCTTCATGTGTTTTACCATATGTTTGCATGGAAGGAATGTCTAGGGTGGATTGCATCTCACAAAACAAGTCTTTTACATTTATTGTGTATTTCAACACTTAGAAAGGGTGAGATGTTAGGATTTTGAAACCATTGGATGCTAATGTTTGCCAAAATGAAATAAAATACCAAAATACATTAACTAATACATGAATACAAGCATAACATTAATATATTCGACATAAAAGATTAAACATGAGAAAATGAAACAAGTTGGATAAAGAAGTCGAGATTTTCTGAAATTCAGATCTGGAAATCATACATCGATCGGCCGATATTCTTGTAATCGATCTGAGAATGCTCGGATCAGTCTTTGGCCGGGCGATCGATTGCTTGGTTGATGACCGCTCATAACCCGTCATCAGTCGACTGATGTCACACATCAGTCGACTGGAGTCGTGATTTTATAACGCCGAACCGCTAGGGTTCGACGTCTTCACACTCTTTTCCCTCGTGATTTTCGTCTCTGATCCGCGCTCATCGTCTTTGACTAGCCTTTCCTCGTCCACGCCAATGACCAAAGCCCTAGGGTTGGTAGTCTTCTCTTCCGGTTGTGTCTTTGATCTCTCTATAAACCTAATGGCATCTCATAGTCCTAGTTTTTCTTCTCCAAACGATTAGGGTTCCGGAGAGTCCCTTTCTTCGACGATCCTTCCAGCGTTCCCCTCAGCAGCTGCCTTGTGCCTTCCCTTCATCACCTTCAAATGGCACCAAAGTATAATTTCTATACCCCTTAAACCCTAAATTTTTGTCTTTACAACTCATTGTGATCTAATCATGTATTTGTATCATTGCATTCCATTCCATTGCATTGCATTCATGTAGATGACCACATAGGAATGACCCGACTGAGGTTGGATCACGATTGTACCAACCCTGGTTGGTTAGGTACATTCATAGAGATTTTAACATATTATCAGCTCATGAAGGTAGCTCTTTGCACTCATGCCATAAATGATGATCTCCTTAAGGAGTTCTATCAAAACTTAAGGAAGGTAGACGATGGTCCTACCTACACTACTCACATTGCAAAACGCGACTTAGAGTTCACTCTTGCAATATTGCAGGAGTTTCTTGAGTGTAGGCCATCGGATGATACTTTCATCTTCTATCCCAACTTTGATGCCCCTCTTCCTGAGTCTTTTGATCATATTTCTTTAGACTCCATGCATGAGGACATTTTTTCACCATCCTTGCCCTCCAGCTCAGAACCTATTTTCTATCACTGAGCTATCTGCCCATGACAATGTTCTTTACAAAGTCATTATTGGGTGTTTTCTCCCTATCGTGACTCGGGGTCTGGCCAAGATTCAGCCTCCCCATCTTTTTCTTATGTATGTCATGCGTCATAGATTTGATATAAACATTGCATTGAACATGTTTCATTGCATTGTACATTTCATATCCCCTGTGCAAGGGAAAGTGCATATGCCTTTTGGCCATATCATCACTGCATGGCTAGAGTCTATAGGCATTAACATTAATAGGGGATCTCTGAGGGCGCTTTCCGAGGTTTACGATTGTATATCAGTTTGTAACTTCTCATTGGCGAAGCTGCGGATCAGACATGGGCAGATGGAGCTGGTACCTCGACCTCAGCCTAGGCCACGTGGGGAGCCACCTCTAGTACCGGGAGAGCCTGCAGAACGATATGAGGACCCTGATGCTGCTGATGAGGATGATCATATACCAGCAGATGCATCAGGAGCAGGTCCTTCAGATCGGATTGCCCATCTGGAGTCCAGCTTCCAGGATTATCAGCAGATGATGGACTCATGACTAGCAGAGATTATATCAGGGCAATCCTCCATGGGTGAGCATCTCAGTCGGATGGAGGAGCACTACATTCGGATTGAGGAGTCACAGAGCCGCATTGAGCAACGTCAGCTCGACATGTACGAGATGATGCGAGCATGGACTTTGAGTCAGCAGCCACTTCCGCCTCCACCTTCCGCAGAGGACTAGCGATATTAGGATGTTTAGCGATATAGGATGTCTTTTTGTTTGAACATTTCATATTTTGGATGTAAAAACTTGAAGTTTTTAATGAAATATTTTTTTCTAAAATTATTGTTGTCTGATTGTATGTTTGGTTGAAATGTGCTTGTTTGTGTAAGCTTGCTATGTCATGACATCTAATTCTGTTTTCTCATATAACATGTCATACTGTTGATTAGGACTTTTGTAGATGTCATGTTCATTTTTTAAAAGCTTATTGATATATCATGACATCATGATCATTTCCATGCTTTATTATTGTTATCATTTATGCCATGATCATTCATGCATTTAACTTGATTAAAGTTGAGTTAAGGACAATGGCATGACTTGGAGTCCGATTTATAAGGGAATTAAGTAAGGTTGCCTAGAAAATGTATGAGGCCATAATAATCCTAACTCCACATCTCACATCTAAATTGACATGTATGTGTGTGTATACACCTTAGATAACATTACTGATCGGTGAGTAACACATTACTGATTACATCTCTATGCAACTCTTTTTTATAGGATCAAGACCCACATTTACAAAAGACCTTGAGTTAGCTTTGGCTAAATCACTCAAGATTTAGTGTAAATGCGATCTTATCCTATCTTTCCAACGATTGGAATATGCCTATAGTTCTACTCGATCCAATTGAGTTAACAAGTTTTACTCAATCTAATTGAGCTTACTCTAACCCAAGCCGTGATAGGCGGGACCAAGATTGTCCCTCCGCACCCTACCAAGATAATATGCGTTGCTCTGCTTTGGCAGATTCAACAACTATAAATGATCGAGGTAGTGATGGGTATCAAGGACTTGGTAGGCATTTTTCGAGTTGATTCGATTAAGATCTAATCTAATCGTAATGTGTATCATATACGCATTAAGGCCTTTATTATCCTACACTAACATGCATCACATATATACAAGCATTATTCTAGCATGCATCATATACATACAAGAAAAATATCCTAGCATGCATCATAAACATACAAGCATTATTCTACTTGCATGCATCACATACATACAAGCATAACAAATATATATATATATATATATATCAACATATATACATATATATAAATTAATTGTGATTAGGTCATGGCCCTACTACGATATTCTCAAGCCAATGAGAAGATCGGACGGTCAACCTAGGGTTAGCGGCTTCTCCAAGTGCCTCCTTTGACTGCCATGTGTCATCGGTACCCTTCTTGTAACTCCGTCTAGAAGTGGACCTTCCACCGCTCCATTTTTGTACATTACAAACATGAAACTCGAGTTACATTCGAGTCTAAAATTATTTACAACTAGAATTTTAAAAAGAAGAGGCACGACACGCAAGTCGCATACCCTATACAACAAGCACAATCACAAAAATGACACGCAGGTCGTATTATGAATTACAACACATTAACATCCAATAATATTGGGGTTCTTGGGCCATGACCATCACAGAATTATACATAATTCTAAATTATGTATTTTACAAAAAATTTCTATAATTTTTCCTATTTTTTTTTTCAATTTTATGAGTCACCTCTCAGTAACGATCCCACTAAGCAGTTTCCGGGCGCGATCGCGGGACAAGGCCCCTTTCGGGGATAGGGGAAGTGCCCCTACTAAAAAAATAAACTTTGTGAGTGTCCCTACGACAATCTTACAGTGACTTAAGTCACTTTCCCAAAAACCTAAAGCGAGAACTCGCCGTTTCGGAGAGTTTTTCTCGGTGGTTGAAGCCTACAAGTGTCCCAACACTCGTTGCTTCGACTCTTTAAGAAAAATATCCAAAAATTCTATAAAAATAGGAAATTTACAGAAACTTAAAAATCTGTAATTTTTTATATCTAATACAAAAACTACAAATATTAAATGCATACATGCTTCGCACGTGGCTCTGATGCCACTGTTGGACTTTTTCCGAGCCGCAAAAATCGCTTTTTACATTGCAGAAACCTCGGAAGCCCGGGCACGGATCCGTGCTAAGATATAATAATAAAACATGTATGTGTTATGAAAAACCTAGATCCACCATAGATCTAAATGGTGAGAGCATTACCCTCGTAGCGACACCCTTCGCTTATCCCGCTCGTCCAAAAGCTTCGTCGGAACTCAAGGGTGTCAAGTGCACACTCCTCTATTGGTATCCACATGGACAAATGGTGGAGAAAACACAACCTTGAGTGTGTTAGAACCCTTTGGATGGTTCGGCCAAGATGAGGATTGGGAGATCTTGAGAGGATGATCCAAGGAAGAAGAAGATGGAGTTACTAAAAAATGAATTTTTTTTCATTAAGTGGAGTGGTCGGCCACTTCAATACTTGGGGGGTTACATGCATGCATGTAACTCCAAGAGCCAATGGCTCTTGGTCTCCCTCATGAGGTGGCACCACATGATAAGTCAATGATGATGTGGAACATCATCATTGGCCGGCCCCCAAGCCATGTCACCATAACATGGCAATTGGTCAAGTCAAAATTGACCATTCATATTCCCTCTCAAGTCAAGTCAAACTTGACCTCTTATCCCCCATGGTTGATCAAATCTAACCACTTGATTCAAGTAAATTTGATTTAATGAATCTCTATTGATTAATTTAAATTGACTAAATGAATCAAATCTAAATTAGACTCATTCAACACTTGAATCAACTTGAGTCTAACTCAATTAGTCTAATTTGGATTACTCTTAATCCAATTTGGTTCATCTCATGAACCTAATCCTCATGGTTCATCATATGAACCTAATCTCCACCTAATTACCCTTTGTGTGTGACCCTATAGGTTCATGTAACGTTGGCAATGTCCCTAAACTGATTTAGGAACATAAGCAATGAGCGGTATCTAGCAACACATTATTGCTACCCAAGTTACAAGAATGTTGAGCTCCAACATCACCTTTATGACTACTAATTGTGACTCTCACAATATGTGACAATGTCCCTCTATCCTTGACATCTAGATTGACCAATTGAGGCATAGACCGTGTCATCCTCGGTACAATCTATATCTTGAACTTCAAGTAGACTCACTTTAATCAAATGAGCTCAATATCTCATATTGACTCATTTGGGCATGGTCATGCACCTCATGGTCTCACTCTATCAAGAATAACGATGTCACTCCCGTCATATAGACGGGATAGATCCCATCTACATCACTCACATCCCTCCGCATAATTTATTACATACCCAGTAATCGCCTTTATAGTCCACTCATTTACGGGTGACATTTGACGAAGCCAAAGTATGCAACTCCTTATGTAGGGAACACTGGTTATTTCAGGTCTAAGGACTAATAGTCATACTAATAGCCATATGAGAAAGTATATGACACTCATATAACGATCCATGATACTTTCTCATGACGGGTCATTCAGTATACATTCTTCAATGCATACCCATGTGTCAACTTGATATCTCATACCCATGACTTGTGAGATCAAGTTATCGTGTTGACCTACATGCTAGTCTCTATACATTAATATTGTCCCTGAATGTTAATACTTGACTAGGAATGATTAAGAGTAGTGTTCTCTATATCATCTCATTATCGATTCAACCAATCGATTGATATAGATAAGAACCTTCTACTCAAGGACGTTATTATACTTAGTTTATTTGGCACCAATACAAGTAAATATAATAACCATGCCTTTATGAATAGGAATATGATACAATAAAGTCTATACAACAATCATCACATGATTGGCTCTAGGGATTTCACTAACAAGCTTTGTGTTGTATATGATAACTGTGCAATAGGTTGATGCAGTAATGTTAATTAGAAAATAGATTAGTAATGGGATGGGATTATACTGTGTGATTTGGTTAATCAATTAGGGATTAAGATTGGGTTAGATTCCTATTCCTACAGATTATTTATGTGAGCGTTAATTATATTTGTATGTAAATTGCAAGACATTGATTCCGGATTTTCTTTTGGACATGGAGACTCTCAGATAAGTCTTCGTATCAGGTGGGTAATACCTACCTTGGTCAGGTAGTTTATTGATTCTGGTGCATGAATTTTTACGATGTTGATGACACCTTTATATTGACTCCACTCTTATTTAATCATGTGCTTATTACTTAGCCTTTGTACTTTAAGATGCATTGTTATTATCTTATAGTTTGTTCATCACTATTATAGATTATAAACTCTATTGTAAGTTGATTTGTAGAGGTTCATTTAAGTGCATGTTACTAGGGCACAGTTGTGGATTCAGCTTTTTTCATCGTGTTACATCTAGGGTTAGGTGATGATTTTGATGGTGGGGTCAATTGTTATATCACACACATTTACATGGTGCATCTATGGTGGATCTAGTCATCGGTGCATAGATAAGTGGGTTGTTGTCAGTATGTGGAGTGGATTGTCGTGTTATATCCCTTTACATTGTGTGTCTAATATGGATCATCGATCTGTGTTTGGTAGATTATCGATAGTGGGTTGCTATGGACTGGTGGTCCTAGCATGGTTGACTGTCAGTTGTGTATGACTCTCTGTTGGATAGAGAGTGTGTTGTGGATGTATGTGTATGTAGTTGTGCATTCATCACATTTTACTGTTAGTGAAAGCCCTAGAGCCAATCATGTGATGATTGTTGTATGGACTTGTTGTATTATATTCATACCTATATATATAAAGGCATTTCTTTATGGTTATTATACTTACTTGTATTGGTGCCAAATAACTAAGTATAATAACGTTCTTGAGTAGAAGGTTCTTATCTATATCAAACGATTGGTTGAATCGATAATGAAATGATATAGAGAACACTACTCTTAATCATTCCTAGTCAAGTATTAATATTTAGGGACAATGTTAATGTAAAGAGACTAGCATGTAGGTCAACTCGATGACTTGATCTCACAAGTCATGGATATGAGATATCAAGTTGACACATGGGTATGCATTAGAGAATGTATACTGAATGACCTGCCATGAGAAAGTATCATGGATCGTTATATGAGTGTCATATACTTTCTCATGTGACTATTAGTATGACTATTAGTCCTTGGACCTGAAGTCACCATGGTTCCCTACATAAGGAGTTGCATACTTTGGCTTCGTCAAACGTCACCCATAAATAGGTGGACTATAAAGGCGATTACTGGGTATGTAACAATTTATGCGGAGGGATGTGAGTGATGTAGATGAGATCTATCCATCCTATATGATGGGAGTGACATCATGATTCTTGATAGAGTGAGATCACGAAGTGCATGGGTATGCCCAAATGAGTCAATATGAGATATTGAGCTCGTTTGATTAGAGTGAGTCTACTTGGAGTTCAAGATATAGATTGTACAGAGGATGACACGGTCTATGCCTCAATTGAACAATCTAGATGTTAAGGATAGAGGGACATTGTCACATATTATGAGAGTCACAATTATTAGTCACAAAGGTGATGTTGGATCTCAATATTCTTGTAACTTGGGTAGCAATGATGTGTTGCTAGATACTGCTCATTGCTTATGTTTCTATATCAGTTTAGGAGCATTGCCAACGTTACAAGAACCTATAGGGTGACACACAAAGGGCAATTAGATGGAGATTAGGTTCATATGATGGACAATGAGGATTAGGTTCATGTGATGAACCAAATTGGATTAAGAGTAATCCAAATTAGACTAATTGAGTTGGACTCAATTTGATTCAAGTGTTGAATGAGTCTTATTTAGATTTGATTCATTGAGTCAATTTAAATTAATGAATAGAGATTCATTAAATTAAAGTGACTTGAATCAAATGGTTGGATTTGATCAACCATGAGAGATTAGAGGTCAAGTTTGACTTGACTTGAGAGGGAAGATGAAAGGTCAAGTTTGACTTGACCAAATGCCATATCATGGTGACTTGGCATGGGACCGACCAATGATGATGTTCCACATCATCATGGACACATCATGGTGTGCCACCTCATGAGGGAGACCAAGAGCCATGGCTCTTGGTATTACATGGAGGTATTTAACCCTCCATTAAGTGGTTGGCCACTTTAGGTGAGCATTAGTGTGAAGTTAGTGGGAATTAATTTAATCTTCTTCCTTCCTCCTCTCTTGTGATCTCCCTCATCCTTCTTGCCGTGGGTTTCTAAGAGTGCTAGCACACTCTAAGTTTCCTTCTCCACCTATTGTTCGTCAGGATACTTGTAGAGGAGTATGCACTTGACACTCTACGAGATCCGGTAAGCCGTTTGGACGAGCAGGATAAGCGAAGGCCGTCGCTACAAGGGTAATGATCTTCACATGTAGATCTAAGGTAGATCTAAGTTTTCTTAACACGTACATGTATTATTTTGTTATCTTTGCATGGATCCGTGGCCGACTTCCGAGTTTTCCGCAACGCAAAAAGCGATTTTTGCGGCTCGGATAGTTCAACAGTGGTATCAGAGCCACGTGCGAAGCATATACGTGTTTAGTTTTGTAATTTTTGTATTAGATATGAAAAATTACAGATATGTAAGTTTCTATAATTTTACTAATTTTATGGATTTTGTGAGTATTTTTCTCATAGAGTCGAAGAAACAAGTGTTTGGACACTTGTAGGCTTCAACCACCGAGGAAAACTCTCCAAAATGGTGAAGTCTCACTTTAGTCATTTGGGAAAGCAACTTAAGGTGCTGTAAGATCAAGATGGGAAACTCGTGAGATTCATTTTATGAGTAGGGGCGCTGCCTCTAACCCCACAAGGGGCATTGTCCCACGATCGCATCCGGAAATCGCTTAGCGGGACCATTGCGCAAATGTGATTCATAAAATTGAAAAAAAAAGATAGGAAAATTATATAAATTTATGTAAAATACATAATTTAGAATTATGTATTATACTGTGATGGTCATGGCCTAAGAACCTCAATGTGATTGGATAAAAGGTATTGTAATTCATAATACAGCTTGCGCGTTATTTTTGTGTTGTGCATGTTGTATATGGTATGCGACCAGTGCGTCGTGCCTCTCCTTTTAATATTCCTGTTATAAATAGTTTTTAGACTCGAATTTAACTCGAGTTTCATGTTTGTAATGTACAAAATGAATCGGTGGAAGGTCCATTAGTAGACGGAGTTACGAGGAGGGTGCCGACGACACATGGCGGTCAAATGAGGCACTTGGAGAAGCCGCTAATCCTAGGTTGACCATCCGATCTTCTCATTGGCTTGAGAAGATCGTAGTAGGGCCATGATCTCATCACAATTTAATTATTATATATATATATATATATTTCCTGTATGTATGTGATGTATGCTAGTATATTTTGCTTGTATGTATATGATGCATGCTAGTATATTTTGCTTGTATGTATTGTTGGAGATTTGAGGCCGCTAGAGGGGGGGTGAATAGCGTCGATCGTACGAAGATGGAAATCGATCGCGTTCGTGTCTACAATTACGTTAGTGCGCAGCGGAATATATATAATAAAAGCAATAACGAAAAGCAATCACACGAACACAAACATATAACGTGGTTCGGAACCGAATGGTTCCTACTCCACGGGTCGAGCTCTAAAGAGCCCTAGTGATGCACACGCACTCACTAATCACAAATACTCCTTCTCGACACAAGTCGGAGGTGGAGAAACCTCGTACAAAAGATTACAACAATAATCTACAAGATGCAAGCAAATACAAGTAAGAAATACAATGCAAGTAAAGGAAAAACAACTTTACAAGAACTTTGGATTGCTTGATCTTTGATTGCCTTGAACTAGCTTTGAAGGACTGGAAAGCACCAACTTCCCCCTTCAATTTCGCCCAAGAAAATCGCTGCTAAATCCCTCCTTCCGAGCTGCTTTTATAACCTGCGTGGGATTTTCGCCATCGATCGCCATAAGTCCGGCCGATCGATGCCACTGTTGTCATGAGACAACGGGTCGATCCTCTCTGGAAAATCTCCACCGGATCTCTTGGCAGTCGACTGCCAACATTGGCGATCGCTAACGCCGTAGTCGACGCCGATCGGCTACGGAGCGCCTGCGGTTTCGCGAAGACAATCGCGCGATCGCCATCCATGGCGTCGATCGCCATCACCAATCAGCTACTCGGTGAGCGAGCCGATCGCGAGAGCATCAGCTCTAACCCGCAAATCGAACTCGACTCACGGTCGAGCCGCCATAATGCCCGATCGCCAACCTCAAGAATGAGGTTTTAACCCAAGTATGGTGCCCCCATACTTGCTAGACCACCCTTAGCCTAGACCTAAGCCTTCTAGCCACCTCCATCAGCCTCACGCCTCTCGGATCCCTCCCAGTCATCCATGACTTGTTCATCCATCACGCTAGCCTTCAGGTGCTTCCATCGGCTATGTCATACTAACGGTGTGTTCACCGCCAAGGCACATTGGACTTACGCTGCCAAGACTCCGCTTGGACTTTACGCCGCCAATATCAATCCCCTTGGACTTCAAGTGCCAAGACTCAAGCTTGGACTTTCCCTTGCCAACACATGTTGGACTTCTCAATTGCCAAGACCCATGCTTGGACTTTCCCTTGCCAACTCATGTTGGACTTTTCCAAATGCCAAGTGTCCCACTTGGACTTTCAATGCCAAGTACCCATGACTTGGACTTTCCATTGCCAAGTACCCATGACTTGGACTTTACCTTGCCAAGACCCATGCTTGGACTTTCCCATAATCACATGGTCAACCCTGGTCAACCATCAAGTCAATTATAACCTGGGTCGATTGTATAAACAATCTCCCCAACATATTAACCGACATTAATGTCAAACATCAATGCCAATCCTATGTCAAACATACTTTGTCAAACATCAAAACATCACTCGAGTCAAACTCGAGTCCTGGTCAATCGTGACCTGGGCCGATTGCACCAACATGTATATGATTCATGCTAGTATATTTTGCTTGTATGTATGTGACGCATGCTAGTGTAGGGTAATTAAGGCCTTAATGCATATATTATACACATTCACAATTAGATTAGATCTTAATCGAATCAACTCGAAATGCCTACCAAGTTTTGATACCCATCACTACCTCGATCATTTGTTGTTGTTGAATTTTCCAAAGCAGAGCAACGCATATTATCTTGATAGGGTGCGGAGGGACAATCTTGGTCCCATCTATCATAGCTTGGGTGAGAATAAGCTCAATTAGATTGAGTGAAACTAGTTAACTCAATTCGATCGAGTAAAACTATAGGCATATTCCAACGGTTGGAAAGATAGGATAAGATCACATTTACACTAAATCTTGGGTGATTTAGCCAAAGCTAACTCAAGTTCTTTTGTAAATGTGGATCTTGATCCTATAAACAAGAGTTGCATAGAGATGTAATCGGTAATTTGTTACCTACCGATCATACTAAGTCTTGGGCAATTTAGCCAAAGCTAACTCAAGGCGTAGTATGATGTGGATCTTGTCCCGCTAGAATTATAGCTAGTTTATATGAATCTAGTAGTGTGGTTTGACCACATCCATGACTCGATTTTATAAAAGATCTTATAATTCAGTGGGAGCATCATTTGATTAAAGGTCTAATTAAATGATAAATGGAATATGATATTTACTTCTGCATTATTTATGTTGTAGATTGTCATATCGTCAAACACGAACACTCTCACCCTGTGTTTTGTCCTTCAGAAGGACAAGCTCAATGGAGCTAATTTCCTGGACTGGTACAGGAATCTAAGAATTATTTTCACTCAAGAAAGAAAACTATACATCCTAGAGAAGCTCATTCCAGAAGCACCTCCTACCACTGCCTTGCGAGCTGACCGAGATGCTTACAAGAAGCATCAAGATGATGCATTAGATGTGTCATGCCTCATGCTCGTGACCATAAACTTTGAGCTTTAGAAGCAACACAAGTTCATGAATGCTTTTGATATGGTTGAACATCTTCGTCAACTGTATCAAGGACAAGCAAGGCACGAGAGATACGAGATCTCTAAGGCACTGTTTCAGTGCAAGATGCTAGATGGGACTCTCGTAGGTCCATATGTACTCAAGATGATTGGGTACATAGAGAACCTATAGAGGTTGGGATTCCCACTTGGCCAAGAACTAGCCATTGACTTGATCTTGCAATCTTTACCAGAAAGCTACAATCAATTTGTCATTAATTACAATATGAATGAAATTAATAAGCCACTGCCTGAGATGCTTAGCATGTTGAGAACTGCTTAGCTCAACCTTAAGAAGGGAAAACCCGACTCCATTTTGATGGTGCAAAAGAATAAAGACAAGGGCAAGCCTAAAGGTAAGGGAAAGTCTCGAGCCAAGGGCAAAGGCAAGGCACTGAAACTGAAAGGAGGGGTGGCCAAGGAAGGGACTTGCTTCGACTGTAAGGAAGCTGGACACTGGAAGCGTAACTGCAAAGCATACCTATAATTTCTTAAGAAGAAGAGAAGTGAGACTTCTACTTCAAGTATATATGTTATAGAAGTCAATCTATCTATTTCTTCATCGTGGGTATTAGATACCAGATGTGCATCTCACATTTGTACTAATGTGCAGGCGCTGAGAAATAGTAGGGCATTGACGAAGGGCGAGGTAGACCTACGAGTAGGCAATGGAGCAAGGGTTGCTGCTGTTGCTGTAGGAACCTATTTTCTATCTCTGCCCTCTGGGCTTGTACTAGAATTAGATGAATGTTGTTATGTGCCTGCTCTTACGAAGAACATAATTTCAGTTTCTTTATAGACAAGAAAGGCTGTTCATTTATAGTAAAGAACAAATGTTGTTCAATTTATTTAAATGATATATTCTATTGTAGTGTACCTCTGATGAATGGACTCTACATTCTAGACTTAGAGAACCCCATCTATAACATAAGTACCAAAAGGTTCAAGTCAAATGAGTTGAACCAAACCTATCTTTGACATTGTTGCTTAGGTCACATAAATGAGAGTCGTTTATCCCAGCTCCATAAGGATGGGCTGCTGGACTCATTTGATTTTGAATCATATGAGACATGCGAGTCTTGCCTTCTAGGCATGATGACCAAGACTCCCTTTAGTGGACATAGCGAAAGAGAAACAGACTTGTTAGGACTTATACATAGTGATGTATGTGGCCCTTTCAATGTTACTGCTAGAGGTGGTTATAGGTACTTCATTACATTTACTGATGACTTCAGTAGATATGATTATGTGTATTTGTTGACACATAAGTCAGAATCCTTTGAAAAGTTCAAAGAATTCAAGAATGAAGTACAAAACCAGCTTGGCAAGAGTATTAAGATACTTCGATCAGATCAAGGTGGTAAATACCTTAGCCATGAGTTTCGTGACTATCTAGCTGAGTGTGAGATTTTATCCCAACTCACTCCTCCTGGAACTGTTGGAATGTATACTGAAAGCCTAGCTCTTTTTGTATGAACATTTTATTTTGGAATAAGAATCACATGATCATTGTTTGCACTTTATATATTTATTATATGTGTGTGCATATTGTCTAATATTTTACATTGTAGATAACATGGTGCTTGGTGTGGCACAGAAGATCATGTTATCAGTCCCTTGTAAAATATAAGTAGAGGCTCACAACTAAGATGGTTTTGGACAAACCATTGGCATAGTTGTAGTGTAGCTTAGTATTGTTTTGTCTTGAACATAGAGTTACACTAGTACACTTAGGTGTATTGAGCAGGACCGACATAGAGGTGATTCAATTAATTGCTGACTACATAATTGAATCAGACCTCGGATATTATGTTGTACATGCTCTTAATTCCGATATAATAACGGGCACATGTACTTAGTATTTATTTCTTTGATTTACCAGAGGGTGAGATTTAGATGGATTAAATCAATATGCCCGGTAAGTTGGGAAATGATATTATTTACATGGTGTGTCGTTGATTATAGGAGGAAACCGTGTCCTATATACTAGGTTGATGATGTCCCCTTGAGGAGCTCATAAGGTTCATCATGTAAACCCAGCTGGTTGACTTAGTCAACATGATGATAAGGTTGAGTGGTACTACTCGAGGAATTAGATGTTAATTAATTGATGGTCAGTAAATCAATTAATTGACGGGCATTCGATATCTTAAACACGGGAAGATGAATTTACAAATAATATATGGAGCCTATATTAATTTATGGGGGTTGGTGAGGTAGTTCAATGATGATCCTCTAGTGGAATGGAACGTCATTGATGGATCAAGTTTGTGTGGTTCCGATCCATCGGGTGGCCAAGATCCAACTCCTCCTTATGGTCCCTATCGTAGCCTAATATAATCCTTGTGAAGTCTAGATCCAAGAATGTAAAACAAAACTCTAGAACCAACGGTTGGGATTAAATCCCTAGATCCGATGGTTGGGATGAAACCCTAGAACCAACGGTTGGGATTAAATCCCTAGATCCGATGGTTGGGATGAAACCCTAGAATCGACGGTTGGGATTAAATCCCTAGATCCGATGGTTGGGATAAAACCCTAGATCCGACGGTTGGGATGAAACCCTAGATCCGACGGTTGGGATGAAATCCTAGATCCGACGGTTGGGATGAAACCCTAGATCCGACGGTTGGGATAAAACCCTAGATCCGACGGTGGAGATTAAATCCCTAGATCCGACGGTGGAGATTAAAGGAGGCTTAAGCCCAATTCTATAAATAGAGGGCTTAGGTTGGGCGGCAAGTATGGTTCACTTGGATTAGGGTTTTTCCTCTCAAGTGGTTTAGGCGGCTAGGGTTTTTTGGATTTGGTTTGGGCGGCAACTAGAAGGGAGATTAGGGTTTCCTCCTTTGCTCCTTGGTAGTCGGCGCTCATTCCCTTCTCCTCCTTGGTTTTGGCCGGCTCTCTTCCTCCTCCCTTACTCCTTGGTGGCTGGTGGTTCTCCAACAATTAGTGGCCGACGCTTCTCCAACCTCTAGGTGGCCGGCGACAACCTTGCAACAAGTTGGTCG
This sequence comes from Wurfbainia villosa, assembly GCA_025175895.1. NCBI lineage: Eukaryota > Viridiplantae > Streptophyta > Magnoliopsida > Zingiberales > Zingiberaceae > Wurfbainia > Wurfbainia villosa. The sequence continues at coordinate 24,655,151 of CM045992.1, read as the reverse complement.
GCGCTCATCCACTCGTTCCTTGGCCGACGGTTGCATCAAATTCCCTTGCTTGGTGGTCGGTTCTAGAAAGGAAAGGTTTTGTTGGTTCTTCTCTTTGTTCGCAGTGGACAAGGAAGGGAATAACGCGATCTAGAAGGCTTCTACTAGCGGAGGATCTTCGCCCACACGTCGTCCACAAGGAGGATAGGACATACGGTAGAAGATCGGAAGGTATAAAGTTTTACAACTTTATTTTCTGATCTTAGCATGTTATTTTATCTGTTGATTATACAAGAGTGCGTATGTATATATGTTGTATAATCATGGACCCCGAAGACAAACACAAAAACAGGCGATCCGTCCGTCGTCTCTTCCGCGGCTAACCAACTAGAAGAGTTGTGTTGCTTGAACAACTAGTTTGTTCAAGCGATCACTCAAGTTGTTAGCACGACGATGAATAGGTTGTGCTAAGGAAACTCATCCCATCCAGATTAGTTCTTTCATTGGTGAAAATTTTAATCCGGGGAAGTGGGAGCCAATGAGTCTCCGAAGCAACTCCCTACAGGAACACCATAGTGGAATGGTGTATCCGAAAGGAGGAATCATACCCTATTAGATATGGTACGATCTATGATGAGTCACACAGATCTTCCTATATTCTTTTGGGGATATGCCCTAGATACAGTAACCTTTTCACTTAACTGTGTTCCATCCAAAGCTGTGATAAAGACACTATATACGATATGGATAGGGAAAAATCCCAAGATGTCATTCCATGAGGATTTGGGGTTGTGAGGCTTATGTTCGATGTCAAGTCTCAGACAAACTGGGACCCAAATCCGATAAGTGCTATTTTGTTGGATATCCTAAGGAAACGAAGGGATATTACTTCTACATTCCCAGTCAGCACAAAGTGTTTGTGGCAAAGACTAGAGTATTTCTAGAAAAATTAGTGGGGGTATGTTTGATCTTGAAGAAATTCAAGATATGGACCATAGCACTGAGGCCGAGATGAAGGTTGAACAGGAACCACAAAGTGTTGTGGATGATGAGATTGTTGCACAAAGAGTTGTGGAATAACAACCTGTTCAAGTAGACCTACCTCTTCGCAGGTCTGATTGGGAACATCGTCAGCCTGAGAGATACTCATTTCTCTTATCTGACCATGATGACGTTATGCTCATTGAGAATGAGCCTACCTCCTATCAGGAAGCGGTGATGAGACCATATTCTGAGAAATGACTAGAGGGCATGAGATCCGAGATGGAATCCATGTACACCAACTAAGTATGGACTTTGGTTGATCCACCTAAAGGCGTCAAACCCATTGGGTGTAAGTGGGTCTTTAAGAGAAAGACTGACATGAATGGACTTACGCATACCTATAAGGGTCGATTGGTGGCTAATGGTTTCAAGCAAATTCATGGTATTGACTATGATGAAACCTTTTCTCCAGTTGTGATGTTTAAGTCCATTTGGATCATGCTTGCTATTGCAGCGTACCACGATTATGAGATCTGGCAAATGGATGTCAAAACCACATTTTTGAATGGAAACTTGCTCGAGGATGTGTACATGACACAGTTTGAGGGTTTTATAGATCCACAGCATACTGGCAAAGTATGCAAGCTATAAAGGTCCATTTATGGGCTAAAGCAAGCTTCTCGGAGCTGGAATCTTCGATTCGATGATGCAATCAAACATTTTGGTTTCATCAAGAATGAAGATGAACCCTGTGTCTACAAGAGGGCTAATGGGAACATAGTTTTCTTCCTTGTATTATATGTGGATGACATACTACTCATTGGGAATGACATCCCTTCGCTACAGTCTGTGAAGACTTGGTCGGGAAGGTGTTTCTCAATAGAGGACTTAGGTGAAGCAGCCTGTATTCTAGGAATTAAGATCTATAGAGATAGGTCTAAGAGATTGCTTGGCCTAAGTCAGAATACATATATTGACACGGTATTACTATGGTTTGCCATGCAGAATTCCAAGAAGTGACTTCTGTCGATATCACATGGTGTGAGTCTTTCGAAGACTCAAAGTCCCTCTTCTAGAGAGGAGAGAGATCGCATGGACAAGATCCCTTATGCATCTGCCATATGATCTATCATGTACGCCATGCTATGTACTCATCCTGATCTCTCATATGCTTTGAGCATGACGAGAAGATACCAATCAGGTCTAGGTGAGCGTCACTGGATAGCAGTCAAGAATATTTTTAAGTACTTGAGAAGGACTATAGAATATTTCTTGATATTTGCCATCTACCAAATTGACCGGGATGATTATAGATCGCAGTCAGGGTTCGTGTTTTGCTTGAATGGTGGTGCTGTGAGCTAGAAGAGTTCGAAGCAAAACACATTTGCTGATCTACAACAGAGGCCGAGTATATTGCTGCATCAGAGGCAGCAAAGGAGGCAGTTTGGATCCGCAAGTTCATTACTGAGCTTGGGGTGGTTCCTAGCATAGCAGATCCTATAGAGCTCTATTGTGACAACAATGGAGCGATTGCGCAGGTTAAGGAACCTCGCTCACACCAGTGGACCAAACACATACTACGGCGCTTCCATCTCATTCGAGAGATTATCGATAGAGGAGATGTGAAGATTTGCAGAATACCCACAGAGGCTAACGTCGCAGATCCCTTGACCAAGGCTTTGGCATAGAAAAAGCGTGATGGTCACACTAGTGTTGGGTTTTTCTGAGCCGCAAAAACCGCTTTTTGCCTTGCGGAAACCTCGGAAGCCCCGGCCACGGTACCGTGCGAAGTATAAAAATATAAAACATGTATATGTTTACAGAAATCTTAGATCTACCTTAGATCTAAGAGGTTAGAACATTACCCTCGTAGCGACTCCCTTCGCTTATCCCGCTCGTCCAAAAGTTCGCCGGAACTCAAGAGTGTCAAGTGCACACTCCTCTATTGGTATCCACACAAGCAATAGGTGGAGGAAAAACAATCTTGAGTGTGCTAGAACTCCTAGAAAGTTTCGGCCAAAGAGGTTGGGAGAGGGAGAGAGCTTTTGAGAAAGAGCACCAAGGTTGAAGATGAAGTAATGAAGCCACCAAAAATCAATACCCCATCTAATGGAGTGGCCGGCCACTTCATGGAGAGGAGGTTACATGCATGCATGTAACTCCCATGACCCTTGGTCTCCCTCATGATTTGGCACCAATTGACAAAGTCAATGATGATTTGGAGCATCATCATTGGCCGGCCATGCCATGTCATCATCATGACATGGCATTTGGTCAAGTCAAACTTGACCTTTCATCTTCCCTCTCAAGTCAAGTCAAACTTGACCTCTAATCTCCCATGGTTGATCAAATCTAACCACTTGACTCAAGTCAATTTAATTTAATGAATCTTTATTCATTAATTTAAATTGATTTGATGAATCAAATCAAAATTAAACTCATTCAACACTTGAATCAACTTGAGTCTAACTCAATTAGTCTAATTTGGATTACTCTTAATCCAATTTGGTTCATCCCATGAACCTAATCCTCATGGTTCATCATACGAACCTAATCTCCATCTAATTGCTCTTATGTGTGTGACCCTATAGGTTCTTGTAACGTTGGCAATGTCCCTAAACCGATTTAGGAACATAAGCAATGAGTGGTATCTAGCAACACATCATTGCTACCCAAGTTACAAGAATGTTGAGCTCCAACATCACCTTTGTGACTACTAATTGTGACTCTCACAATATGTGACAATGTCCCTCTATCCTTGACATCTAGATTGACCAATCGAGGCATAGACCGTGTCATCCTGGGTACAATCTAAATCTTGAACCCCAAGTAGACTCACTCTAATCAAATGAGCTCAATATCTCATATTGACTCATTTAGGCATGGCCATGCACTTCGTGGTCTTACTCTATCAAGAATATCGATGTCACCCCCGTCATATAGGAGGGATAGATCCCATCTACATCACTCACATCCCTCCGCATAATTTGTTACATACCCAGTAATTGCCTTTATAGTCCACCCATTTACGGGTGACGTTTGACGAAGCCAAAGTATGCAACTCCTTATGTAGGGAACCATGGTGACTTCAGGTCTAAGGACTAATAGTCATACTAATAGCCACATGAGAAAGTATATGACACTCATATAACGATCCATGATACTTTCTCATGGGTCATTCAAGATACATTCTCCAATGCATACCCATGTGTCAACTTGATATCTCATATCCATGACTTGTGAGATCAAGTCATCTTGTTGACCTACATGTTAGTCTCTACGCATTAACATTGTCCCGAATGTTAATACTGACTAGGAATGATTAAGAGTAGTGTTCTCTATATCATCTCATTATCGATTCAACCAATCGATTGATATAGATAAGAACCTACTACTCAAGGACATTATTATATTTAGTTATTTGGCACCAATACAAGTAAATATAATAACCATGCCTTTATAAATAGGAATATGATACAATAAAGTCCATACAACAATCATCACATGATTGGCTCTGGGGCTTTCACTAACAATCTCCCACTAGCACTAGTGCCAATCACCGTAGTATCTAATACCCAATGACCTTGTGTGACCATCATGCTTTTTCTGTGCCAAAGCCTTGGTCAAGGGATCTGCGATGTTAGCCTCTGTGGGTACTCTGCAAATCTTCACATCTCCTCTATCGATAATCTCTCGAATGAGATGGAAGCGCCGTAGTATGTGTTTGGTCCGTTGGTGTGAGCGAGGTTCCTTAGCCTGTGCAATCGCTCCATTGTTGTCACAATAGAGCTCTATGGGATCTGCAATGCTAGGAACCACCCCAAGCTCAGTAATGAACTTGCGGATCCAAACTGCCTCCTTTGCTGCCTCAGATGCAGCGATATACTTGGCTTCTGTTGTAGAATCAGCAACTGTGTCCTGCTTCGAACTCTTCCAGCTCACAGCGCCACCATTCAAGCAAAACATGAACCCTGACTGCGATCTATAATCATCCTGGTCAGTTTGGAAGTTGGCATCGCTGTAACCCTTTACAGCTAGCTCCTCATCGCCTCCAAATATCAAGAAATATTCTTTAGTCCTTCTCAAGTACTTAAGAATATTCTTGACTGCTATCCAGTGACGCTCACCTGGATCTGACTGGTATCTACTCGTCATGCTCAAAGCATACGAGACATCAGGACGAGTACATAGCATGGCGTACATGATAGATCCTATAGCAGATGCGTAAGGGATCTTATCCATGCGGTCTCTCTCCTCTCTAGAAGAGGGACTTTGAATCTTCGAAAGACTCACACCATGTGACATCGGCAGAAGTCCTTTCTTGGAATTCTGCATGACAAACCGAAGTAATACCGTGTCAATGTATGTACTCTGACTTAGGCCAAGCAATCTCTTAGATCTATCTCTATAGATCTTGATGCCTAAAATACAGGCTTCTTCACCTAAGTCTTTCATTGAGAAGCACATCCCGAGCCAAGTCTTCACAGACTGTAGTGAAGGGATGTCATTCCCAATGAGCAATATGTCATCCACATACAATACAAGGAAGACAACAGTATTCCCATTAACCCTCTTGTAGACACAGGGTTCATCTTCATTCTTGATGAAACCAAACTGTTTGATCGCATCATCGAATCGAAGATTCCAGCTCCGAGAAGCTTGCTTTAGCCCATAAATGGACCTTTGCAGCTTGCATACCTTCCCAGTATGCTGTGGATCTACAAAACCCTCAGGTTGTGTCATGTACACATCCTCGAGCATGTTTCCATTCAGAAACACGATTTTGACATCCATCTGCCAGATCTCATAATCGTGGTATGCTGCAATAGCAAGCAAGATCCGAATGGACTTAAACATCGCCACTGGAGAAAAGGTTTCATCATAGTCAATACCATGAATTTGCTTGAAACCTTTAGCCACCAATCGGACCTTATAGGTATGCGTAAGTCCATCCATGTCAGTCTTTCTCCTAAAGACCCACTTACACCCAATGGGTTTGACCCCTTCAGGTGGATCAACCAAAGTCCATACTTGGTTGGTGTACATGGATTTCATCTCAGATCTCATGGCCTCTAGCCATTTCTCAGAATCTGGGCTCATCACAGCTTCCTGATAGGAGGTAGGCTCATTCTCAATGAGCATTATGTCATCATGGTCAGACAAGAGAAATGAATATCTCTCAGGCTGACGACGTACCCTATCAGATCTGCGAAGAGGTAGGTCTACTTGAACAGGTGGTTGTTCCATAACTCTTTGTGCAATAACCTCATCACCCACAACACTTTGTGGTTCATGTTCAACCTCCATCAAGGCCTCAGTGCTATGGTCCTTATATTGAATTTCTTCAAGATCGAAGGTACTCCCACTAGTTTTTCTAGAAACAAAATTCCTTTCTAGAAAAACTCCAGTCTTTGCCACAAACACTTTGTGCTCACTGGGAATGTAGAAGTAATATCCCTTTGTATCCTTGGGATATCCAACAAAATAGCACCTATCGGATTTGGGTCCCAGTTTGTCTGAGACTTGACGTCGAACGTAAGCCTCACAACCCCAAATCCTCATAAAAGACATCTTGGGATTTCTCCCTGTCCATATCGTATATGGTGTCTTTATGACAGCCTTGGATGGTACATGGTTAAGGGTAAAGGCTGCTGTGTCTAGAGCATATCCCCAAAAGGATATAGGAAGATCTGTGTGACTCATCATAGATCGTACCATATCCAATAGGGTACGATTCCTCCTTTCGGATACACCATTCCACTGTGGTGTTCCAGGAGGAGTGAGTTGGGATAGAATCCCACACTCAGCTAGATAGTCACGAAACTCATGGCTAAGGTATTCACCACCTCGATCTGATCGAAGTATCTTAATACTCTTGCCAAGCTGGTTTTGTACTTCATTCTTGAATTCTTTGAACTTTTCAAAGGATTCTGATTTATGTGTCATGAGATACACATAACCATATCTACTGAAGTCATCAGTAAATGTAATGAAGTACCTGTAACCACCTCTAGCAGCAACATTGAAAGAACCACACACATCACTATGTATAAGTCCTAACAAATCTGTTGCTCTTTCGCTGTGTCCACTAAAGGGAGTCTTGGTCATCTTGCCTAAAAGGCAAGACTCGCATGTCTCATATGATTCAAAAACAAATGAGTCTAGTAGCCCATCCTTATGGAGCTGAGATAAGCGACTCTCATTTATGTGACCTAAGCGACAATGCCAGAGATAAGTTTTGTTCAACTCATTTGACTTGAACCTCTTGGTACTTATGTTATAAATAGGGCTCTCTAAGTATAGAAAGTAGAGTCCGTTCATTATAGGTGCACTACAATAGAACATATAATTTAAATAAACTGAACAACATTTGTTCTTTATTATAAATGAAAACCCTTTCTTGTCCAAACAAGAAACTGAAATGATGTTCTTAGTTAAAGCAGGCACATAACAACATTCTTCTAATTCTAGTACAAGCCCAGAGGGCAGAGATAGATCATAAGTTCCTACAGCAATAGCAGCAACCCTTGCTCCATTGCCTACTCGTAGGTCCACCTCGCCCTTTGTCAATGCCCTGCTATTTCTCAGCCCCTGCACATTGGTACAAATGTGAGATGCACATCCGATATCTAATACCCATGATGAAGAAATAGATAGATTGACTTCTATAACATTTATACCTGAAGTAGAAGTCTCACTTCTCTTCTTCTTAAGATCTTCCAGGTATGCCTTGCAGTTACGCTTCCAGTGTCCTGCTTCCTTGCAGTGGAAGCAAGCCCCTTCCTTGACTACCCCTCCTTTGGGTTTAAGTTCTTTGCCTTTGCCCTTGGCTTGGTACTTTCCCTTACCTTTAGGCTTGCCCTTGCCTTTCTTCTTCTGCACCATCAAAATGGTGTCAGATTTACCCTTCTTAAGGTTAAGCTCGTGATTCTCAACATCTGAGCATTTCAGCGATGGCTTATCAATTTCATTCATGTTATAATTCATGACAAATTGATTGAAGGCTTGTGGCAAAGATTGCAAGATCAGGTCAGTGGCCAGCTCTTGGCCAAGTGGGAATCCCAGCCTTTGTAGGTTTTCTATGTACCCAATCATCTTGAGTACATATGTACCTACGGGAGTCCCTTCTTGCATCTTGGACCCAAATAATGCCTTAGAGACTTCATATCTCTCATGCCTAGCTTGTCCTTGATATAGTTTAAGATGTCCAACCATATCATAAGCATTCATGAACTTCGTGTTGCTTCGAAGCTCGAGTTCAGTTCATGGTCGCGAGCATAAGACATGACACATCTAATGCATCATCTTGATGCTTCTTGTAAGCATCTTTGTCAGCTCGCGAGGCAGTGGCAGGAGGTGCCTCTGGAATGGGCTGCTCCAGGACGTACAGCTTCCTTTCTTGGGTGAGAACAATTCTCAAGTTCTGTGCAGTCCGCCCGAAATTTGCTCCATTGAGCTTGTCCTTCTCAAGGACAGATCGCAGAGAGAGAGTGTTCGTGGTTGTCGACATAGTTATCTACAACATACAATACAGAGAATTAATATCATATTCCTTTTATCATTTAATTAGGCCTTTAATCAAATGATGCTCCCACTGAATTATAGGAATTTTGTAGAATCGAGTTATGGATCTGGTCAAACCACATTTACTAGATTCATACAAACTAGCTATAATTCTTGCGGGACAAGATCCACATCATACTAAGCCTTGAGTTAGCTTTGGCTAAATCGCCCAAGACTTAGTACGATCGGTGGGTAACACATTACCGATTACATCTCTATGCAACTCTTGTTTATAGGATCAAGACCCACATTTACAAAAGACCTTGAGTTAGCTTTGGCTAAATCGCCCAAGATTTAGTGTAAATGCGATCTTGACCAATCGTTCCAACGATTGGAATATGCCTATAGTTCTACTCGATCCAATTGAGTTTAACTAGTTTTGCTCAATCTAATTGAGCTTACTCTAACCCAAGCATGATAGGCGGGACCAAGATTGTCCCTCCGCACCCTACCAAGATAATATGCGTTGCTCTGCTTTGGCAGATTCAACAACAACAAATGATCGAGGTAGTGATGGGTATCAAGGCTCGGTAGGCATTTTCGAGTTGATTCAATTATGATCTAATCTAATCGTAATGTGTATCTTATACGCATTTAGGCCTTTATTATCCTATATTAGCATGCATCATATACATACATTCATTATTCTAGCATGCATCATATACATACAAGCATTATTCTACTAGCATGCATCACATACATACAAGCAAAATCAATTAAATATATATATATATATATATATATATATATATCAACATATATATATATAATTAAATGTGATATAGTCATGGCCCTACTACGATCTTCTCAAGCCAATGAGAAGATCGGACGGTCAACCTAAGGCTAGCGGCTTCTCCAAGCGCTTCCTTTGACCGCCATGTGTCGTCGTCACCCTTCTCGTAATCTCGTCTTCGAGTGGACTTTCCACCGCTCCATTTTGTACATTACAAATATGAAACTCGAGTTACATTCGAGTCTAAAAACTAATTACAACTAGAATATCAAAAGAAGAGGTACGACGCGCAGGTCGCATACACTATACAACACGCACAACCATAAAACGGCACGCAAGCCGTATTATGAATTACAACACACATAATCCAATCAAATTGGGGTAATTGGGCCATGACAATCACAAAATTATACATAATTCTAAATTATATATTTTTACAAAAATTTCTATAATTTTTCCTAATTTATTTCAAATTTATGAGTCACCTCTCCGTAACGGTCCCGCTAAGCGGTTTCCGGGCGCGGTCGCGGGACATGGCCCCTTTCGGGGATAGGGGCAGCACCCCTACTCGCAAAATAAACTTCGCGAGTGTCCCTACAATGATCTTACAGCGACTTAAGTCGCTGTCCCAAAAACCTAAAGCGAGAACTCGCCGATTCGGAGAGTTTTTCTCGATGGTTGAAGCCTATGAGTGTCTCAACACTCGTTGCTTCGACTCTACGAGAAAAATACCCAAAAATTCTATTAAATAAGGAAATTTACAGAAACATATAAATCTGTAATTTTTATATCTAATATAAAAACTACAAAAATGAAACACATACATGCTTCGCACGTGGCACTGATACCACTGTTGGGTTTTTCCGAGCCGCAAAAACCGCTTTTTGCGTTGCAGAAACCTCGGAAGCCCCGGCCACGGATCCGTGCGAAGTATAAAAATATAAAACATGTATGTGCTTACAGAAATCCTAGATCTACCTTAGATCTAAGAGGTTAGAACATTACCCTCGTAGCGACGCCCTTCGCTTATCCCGCTCATCCAAAAGTTCGCCGGAACTCGAGAGTGTCAAGTGCACACTCCTCTATTGGTATCCACACAAGCAATAGGTGGAGGAAAAACAATCTTGAGTGTGCTAGCACTCCTAGAAAGTTTCGGCCAAAGAGGTTGGGAGAGGGAGAGAGCTTTAGAGAAAGAGCACCAAGGTTGAAGATGAAGTAATGAAGCCACCAAAAATCAATACCCCATCTAATGGAGTGGCCGGCCACTTCATGGAGAGGAGGTTACATGCATGCATGTAACTCCCATGACCCTTGGTCTCCCTCATGAAGTGGCACCAATTGACAAAGTCAATGATGATGTGGAGCATCATCATTAGCCAGCCATGCCAAGTCATCATCATGACATGGCATTTGGTCAAGTCAAACTTGACCTTTCATCTTCCCTCTCAAGTCAAGTCAAACTTGACCTCTAATCTCCCATGGTTGATCAAATCTAACCACTTGACTCAAGTCAATTTAATTTAATGAATCTTTATTCATTAATTTAAATTGATTTGATGAATCAAATCAAAATTAGACTCATTCAACACTTGAATCAACTTGAGTCTAACTCAATTAGTCTAATTTGGATTACTCTTAATCCAATTTGGTTCATCCCATGAACCTAATCCTCATGGTTCATCGTATGAACCTAATCTCCATCTAATTGCTCTTATGTGTGTGACCCTATAGGTTCTTGTAACGTTGGCAATGTCCCTAAACCGATTTAGGAACATAAGCAATGAGCGGTATCTAGCAACACATCATTGCTACCCAAGTTATAAGAATGTTGAGCTCCAACATCACCTTTGTGACTACTAATTGTGACTCTCACAATATGTGACAATGTCCCTCTATCCTTGACATCTAGATTGACCAATCGAGGCATAGACCGTGTCATCCTTGGTACAATCTAAATCTTGAACCCCAAGTAGACTCACTCTAATCAAATGAGCTCAATATCTCATATTGACTCATTTGGGCATGGCCATGCACTTCGTGGTCTCACTCTATCAAGAATATCGATGTCACCCCGTCATATACGAGGATAGATCCATCTACATCACACATCCCTCTCATAATTGTTACATACCCGAATCGCTTTATAGTCCACCCATTTACGGGTGACGCTTTGAAAGTATGCAACTCCTTATGTAAGGAACCATGGTGACTTCAGGTCTAAGGACTAATAGTCATACTAATAGCCACATGAGAAAGTATATGACACTCATATAATGATCCATGATACTTTCTCATGGCGGGTCATTCAGTATACATTCTCCAATGCATACCCATGTGTCAACTTGATATCTCATATCCATGACTTGTGAGATCAAGTCATCTTGTTGACCTACATGCTAGTCTCTACGCATTAACATTGTCCCTGAATGTTAATACTCGACTAGGAATGATTAAGAGTAGTGTTCTCTATATCATCTCATTATCGATTCAACCAATCAATTGATATAGATAAGAACCTACTACTCAAGGACATTATTATATTTAGTTATTTAGCACCAATACAAGTAAATATAATAACCATGCCTTTATAAATAGGAATATGATACAATAAAGTCCATACAACAATCATCACATGATTGACTCTAGGGCTTTCACTAACAACTAGGTCATTGGGTATTAAATACTACAGTGATTGACACTAGTGCTAGTGGGAGATTGTTAGTGAAAGCCTTAGAGCCAATCATGTGATGAATGTTGTATGGATTTGTTGTATCATATTCCAATCTATATATATAAAGACATTTCTTTATGGTTATTATACTTACTTGTATTGGTGCCAAATAACTAAGTATATTAACGTCCTTGAGTAGAAGGTTCTTATCTATATTAATCGATTGGTTGAATCGATAATGAGATGATATAGAGAACACTACTCTTAATCATTCCCAGTCAAGTATTAACATTCAGGGACAATGTTAATGCGAAGAGACTAGCATATAGGTCAACTCGATGATTTGATCTCACAAGTCATGGATATGAGATATTAAGTTGACACATGGGTATTCATTAGAGAATGTATACTGAATGACCCGCCATGAGAAAGTATCATGGATTGTTATATGAGTGTCATATACTTTCTCATGTGACTATTAGTCCTTGGACCTGAAGTCACCATGGTTCCCTACATAAGGAGTTGCATACTTTGGTTTCATCAAATGTCACCCGTAAATGGGTGGACTATAAAGGCGATTATTGGATATGTAACAAATTATGCGGAGGGATGTGAGTGATGTAAATGGGATCTATCTCTCCTATATGATGGGAGTGACATCATTATTCTTGATAGAGTGAGACCACGAAGTGCATGACCATGCCCAAATAAGTCAATATGAGATATTGAGCTCGTTTGATTAGAGTGAGTATACTTGGAGTTCAAGATATAGATTGTATGGAGGATGACACGGTCTATGCCTCAATTGAACAATCTAGATGTCAAGGATAGAGGGACATTGTCAAATATTGTGAGAGTCACAATTATTAGTCACAAAGGTGATGTTGGATCTCAACATTCTTGTAACTTGGGTAGCAATGATGTGTTGCTAGATACCGCTCATTGCTTATGTTTCTAAATCGGTTTAGGAGCATTGCCAACGTTACAAGAACCTATAGAGTCACACACAAAGGGAAAATTAGATGGAGATTAGGTTCATATGATGGACCATGTGGATTAGGTTCATGTGATGAACCAAATTGGATTAAGAGTAATCTAAATTAGACTAATTGAGTTGAACTCAATTTGATTCAAGGGTTGAATGAGTCTAATTTAGATTTGATTCATTGAGTCAATTTAAATTAATGAATAGAGTTTCATTAAATTAAAGTGACTTGAATCAAATGGTTAGATTTGATCAACCATGGGAGATAAGAGATCAAGTTTGACTTGACTTGATAGGGAAGATGAAATGTCAAGTTTGACTTGACAAAATACAACGTCATTGTGACTTTGCATGGGACTGGCCAATGATGATGTTCCACATCATCATGGACACATCATGGTGTGCCACCTCATGAGGGAGACCAAGAGCCATGGCTCTTGGTATTACATGGAGGTATTTAACCCTCCATGAAGTGGCCGACCACTTTAAGTGAGCATTAGTGTGAAGTTAGTGGGAATTAACTTCATCTTCTTCCTTCCTCCTCTCTTGTGAACTCCCTCATCCTTCTTGCCGTGGGTTTCTAAGAGTGCTAGCACACTCTAAGTTGCCTTCTCCACCTATTGTTCGTGTGGATACTTGTAGAGGAGTGTGCACTTGACACTCTATGAGATCCGACAAGCCGTTTGGACGAGCGGGATAAGCGAAGGGCATCACTATGTTGGATCGAGAAGCGTCGCTAGAGGGGGGGTGAATAGCGACCGTAAATCTTTTCTTTTTCGTTCGTTCGATACACAAAGTTAGCACAACGGAAAATAAATGAACACGTTTATTTTACTTGGTTCACAACCCAGCGGTTGCTACTCCAAGGCCCTATCGGTCCTAGACCGCGTACGGAGGGCAAAGCACTAAAACGTCTCCTCCTCGTTGGAGGTAGGAGACAACGATTACAAAAACCGAATACACGAGGATGAGGCAACAAGCCTACCTCACCTCGTTATGAAGATAAAAAACACAGAATATAATATCAAAAATATTACTTGAATCTGCTGCCGACGAAGAAGATCTGAGGTTGTCGTCGCGTCGGCGTTATGACGGTGTTGAAGCGTTGGCGTTGTAGGAGCACTTGATGAATAATTGATGATCTTTGGAGATGAATCCTCCCCTCCTTTTATAGACTTTAGCCTCTGAATTTGTCTCCTATTTCTTTGGAACGGATCATGAATTTTTCCAAATTTTTATCGCGAAGTGGCCGCGTCAAACGTTATCCGTTTTGACCTAGCGCAAAAGTCCGAATCGCGCCATCACCGATCGATGCCTCTCATCGATCGTGATCGATGACAATCGATCGATGCATCTCATCACCGATCGTGATAACGATCGGCCTAATGTCCGGAATGATCATTGCCCGCCACTTCCCTGCAGTAAGAGATTAGCTCGGAAAATGATAAATACGACGGTTTCTAACCGTCCGATCTCAACCTAGACCTTCCACAGGAAGTCTTAGTCGAATCGTCGCCTACGGTCGTCCCCGTAAAGAGGACACGACCTTACAATCTCTCACTCACACGAGCTTACCTCGATAGTAGCTCTCGCTTCCGGCCTTCCACTCGATTCCTTCGGCTCCCTCCGAATTCACTCAAGTGTCGCCCGACCACCACGGCTTCCTCCGGGTGTCGCTAGCCTTCAGCTCCAGCTTTAGTACTTTTCTGCACACTTGATTTAGCTCGTGAGATAACAATATAAACTTAACTTTGTGTCTTTGTCATAATCAAAACACAGGTTCGATTATCTAGTGCCCCTGCACCAACACACTACAAGGGTAATGCTCTTCACATGTAGATCTAAGGTAGATCTAAGTTTTCTTAACATGTACATGTATTATTTTTTTTATCTTCACACGGATCCGTGGCCGACATCCTGTTGTTGCAGTAGGCACCTAAGTCGAACCTGAGTTTTGATTATAGCAAACGATACAAAGTTAAGCTTATATTGTTATCTCACGAGCTAAATTGAGTGTGCAAAAAAGTGCCAACGCTGGAGCTGAAGGCTAGCGACACCTGGAGGAAGCCGCGGTGGTCGGGCGACACTCGAGTGTCTTCGGAGGGAGCCGAAGCAATCGAGTGGAAGGTCGGAAGCAAAAGCGACACAGTAAGTATCGAGGTAAGCTCGTGTGTGTGTGAGTGTAAGTGAGGTCATATCCTCTTTACGGGGATAGACTTAAGCATAGATCCGACCCAAGACATCCCATCGGTGGTCTAGGTCGAGATCGGACGGTCGAAGGTCGTCGAAATAATGCTTTTGTTAAGCTAACTTATCATTTCAGCTAGTATCAGTCGACTGCCAGCTTGGAGGACTCAACTGTGGTCCATCAGTGGATTATCTGCGGTCAGCATTCGACTGATGCTGCCATCAGTCGACTGATGATGGCCATCAGTCGACTGATGGTCAAGGATCAGCCTCGAGGAGTCAAGCCTTATCACCATTTTTCAAGGAGCCATATGCCTAATTTCCATTGGTTGAAGGTTGTCTCGAAAAGGGGCTCAAGGGCTATAAAAGGAGGGCCTCTCCTAGGGTTTCATCATCAATTTTATGCTTCCAAAAGCCTCCGCAAAGCTACAACTCTCTGACAACGAAGTGCTTCCTCTCCGATGTTTAGGTTTAATTTGTTTTTATTTTGTTACGTCGGTATAAGATTTATATCAGTTTGTTTCTTTAATTCTTTTGGAGCTTTTTATCGTAACGAGGAGAGGGGGAGTGTCCCTCTACCTCAAGTTTTTGGTGTGTTCTTGTATCGATTAACTCATACCTCTAACGAGGAGGAGTTCTTTAGTGTTTTGCCCTCCGTACGTGGTCAAGGACCACTAGGGCCTTGGAGTAGTAGCTGAAGGCTACGAACCAAGTAAAAAACATTTGTCTCCTTTTATTTATTGCTTATCTTTCCGCTACAATTAATTGTCTACTCTGGTTTTAACGAACGAATGAAAAGAAAAAAAGGTTTTATCGCTATTCACCCCCCTCTAGCGATTCGCTCGATCCAACAATTGGTATCAGAGCCGGGGGTTGCTAAGATTTGGTGAAACCACCGATCTAGCTTTTTACATATTTTTTTCTTTTTAATTCTGTTTATTTCAAATGTATTTCATTTGGTTAGTTTTCCTACCGCACTACTAATCCAAGACGCGAGTCTTGGTACATTTCGTGTGTTTTTGTCGTTGCTAGGTTTTTCGTCTTCATCTCCTTGTTTCTTTTGTTTTAATGGCCCATCTCGAGGGTTTTAGCACCATCCGACCTCCGTTTTACAACAGAGATGACTTCCGTGATTGGAAGGGTCAGATGGAATGCTTTCTTAAAACTCAAATCGAGATGTGGATCATAATCCAAATGGGATTCACACTTCCGACTAACGAAGTGGGTGAATCCTTGGATTATGACCAATGGACTATTGCGACAAAAAGACAAGTCGAAGCCGATGCCAAGGCTACTCAAATCCTCCAATGCGGCTTGTCCAAGGAGGAGCTTAATCGCGTCGGCCCCTTCATCAGCGCAAAGGACCTTTGGACAAAGCTAGTAGAGCTACACGAAGGGACCGATCAAGCCAAGGTATGTAAGCACGATCTTTTGTTTAATAAATTATATAATCTAAAAATGAAAAAACATGAATCGGCGACACAACTTCACGCCCGCGTTCAAGATATAGTCAATAATCTATACGCGATCGGGCAAAAGGTCGAAAACCGCGACCTTATAAGGTATGTTTTTAACTCCTTTCCGAGGACTACCTTGTGGGCATCCATGGTCGATGCCTACAAGGTCTCCAAGGATCTTTCGAAGCTTAGGTTAGATGAATTATTTTCCGATTTTGAACTTCATGAATAGTCTAACTCGGAACCCGAGAAGGGTATAGCACTTTTTGCAGGTTCGAGGAAGAAAACCGCAAGCAAGCCACCTCCGAAGGAAGAAGAGGATGAGTTCGATTCGAAGGTCGACTCGAAAATGGAGGCCGAACTAGTCAACCTAGTTCGGAGGATAGTCAAGGGCCAAAAATGAACCATCACTCGACCCAACGAAGGTAAGCCTAAAAGTTTGAATATTAGATGTTACAAATGCAACAGGTTTGGACACATCAAGTCCGAATGCCCAAAACTCAAGAGCAAAGCTCCAAAACACAAAAAGGCACTCAACGCTACTTGGGAAGAAGCATCCGAGGAAGAAGATAATGATCGTGTTCTCATGGCTAAACCAGTGGAATCAGAGATGGAGTCGGAACCGGAATATGAATCGAAAACCGAAGACGAGTCAGACTGCGAAGCACTATTCAAGACAAGCCACGGATACGCATCCGATTCAAAAGATACACTCAAGGTAAGTCGATCCCTCATTAGTACACTTTATAATGCAATTAAGTTTTTAACTAGAAAATTAGCTAAGTTTGATTCCAAGGTCGAGACCCTGGTTGAGGAAGTTAAACTCCTCAAACACGAGGTCTCCCTAACCTCTTCAACTAGTCGAGTTCAAGAGAAGGACTCAACTTGGGTTGAAAAACTTGAAGTTGAGAACTCACTCTTGAAGAGTTGAAGATCTTAGGAACACGTTGGAAAGGTTTACTTTGGGATCCAAAGGACTTGACCTCCTACTTGGATCGCAAAGGGCCATGTACAACAAGGCCGGACTAGGGTTTAGCTCAAACACGACCAACAAGTCATATATGTCGATTGTAAGTCGACATAAAAACGTGTCCAAGCATGGGTCCCTAAGACCACCTTGATTTCAAACTTAGGATCGAACCAGTACTGGGTTCCCAAGGACCAAATCCACTATGTGGAGAGACCGAACTGATTCAACGGTCCAGGGGGAGCTAGTACAAAACTTGTTTGTATTTTAACTTAGAAAATTGCATGCTTAGGTTCTTTATTTAGTTTGAATTTTCTTTTTAGAATGTCTAGATAGGACTATAACTCATCAATACTTGATAACATAGTTCCAGGACGTGGCGAGATGATAGTACACTAGGAAAGCGGAGTCTCGTGTATTCGGGCTAGATAAGGTGTATCTAGTTCGGTGCACTTGATCGAGCGAAACTAGCTAAAGCTACCTCGCCGTATCCTAGACTAGTTAGACCAGGAAGTGGTCTTAGGTAAGTCAAGTCTCTATTTTCTTAAAAATGGCTTTGTCTAAGGAAGTGGTCGTTGTTCCGATCAATGAAGGCCTTTGTGCCTCGCCACGACCTGGAAGCCATGATCTTGAAAAGGTGACTTGATGAGCCTAAGGTCAAATCCGAATCTAACGCAAGGTTGACAAGTGTTCAATTCATTAAATTTAAATCAAGTAAAATTGGGAGTCATCTCACAAGAACATATAGGGTTAACATGTTTGATCTTGTAGACATGGGTGAGATGATTTAGGTTAATAAAATTCAACCAATCTTTAATAAATCCAATATCCGATCCAACTACCTTGCGTGTAGGATCAATAGATGTGGACAGTGGTTGCTCCCGATACATGACCAGGGATCAACTCAAGTTTTCGAAGCTTCGATTCAAATGACAAGGATCGGTAGCCTTCGGAAACAATGGCAAGCTCAAAATCATCGGATCAGGTGATATTGAGCTCAACTCTAACTTTATTATTCAAAATGTCTTATTGGTAGAAAATTTTTAATATAATTTACTTAGTATAAGCCAATTGTGTGATAATAACTATAAGGTCATATTTCTAGAAAATGAATGCGTAATTAATACAAATGAAACTTCTAAAACAATCCTTAAGGGAACTAGAAATAATAATATTTACACTATTAATTTAACTAACTCCTCAACCAAGTGTCTTATGACATGACAAGAGGAATCATGGTTGTGGCACCGACGACTCGGTCACTCACACCCAAGACTCATCCACAAGATGAGTCAGAGTGACTTAGTCAAAGGTTTGCCTAACCTCAATAACTTGAACAATAAAATATGTAATGCTTGTCAACAAGGTAAACAATCTAGGACACAACATCAACTAACTAATCAAGAACGAACCAAAAGTGTTCTTGAGCTCCTACACATGGATCTATTTGATTCACACGGAGCTAAGTCACTTAATGGGAGTAAATTCTACTTAGTCATAATTGATGACTATTCTAGATTTACTTGGGTTAGGTTCATCAAACATAAAAGTGATACCCTAGATCAATTAATCAACCTATTTAAACTAATAGAAAATCAACAAAACCTTAAAATCAAAATACTTAGGACTGATCATGGTGGTGAATTCGAGAATCACAGGTTTACAGAATTCTGTAACCTAAATGGATACCACCATGAGTTCTCTTGCCCTAGAACCCCACAACAAAATGGCCTAGTAGAACGTAAGAATAGAACCCTACAAGAAGCCACTAGGACAATCTTAAACGAGTATAACCTACCCGATAGGTTTTGGGCGGAAGCCATGAGTACGACATGCTATATCCAAAATAGGATCCTTATAGTAAAGAGGCACCTTAAGAGCCCATACGAAATTTATTATGATAAAATACCTAACATCAAGTACTTCAGGGTATTTGGGTGTAAGGTACTTATTCTAAACACTAAGGATCATCTAGGGAAATTTACATCCAAAACCTCGACCGGGATCTTTCTAGGATACTCGACTACAAGTAGAGCTTATAGAGTATATAACCATGACACCCTTAGAGTCGAGGAGACTATCAATGTAGTATTTGATGAATGACACGAACCTACAAAACCCCTGGCAACCCCAATTAGCGAGTTGATTCATACTAGACCTAACTCTGATCCGGAGATCAGGTCTAGTATTAATCCTAACCTAAGTCTACCAAGTCACTCTATCGACCAAGTGATAGATGAGTCTAACCAAACTAGAACTCAAATGAGTCATCCTATTGATCAAGTTGTAGACTCAAACCCAAATCCAATTAGGACTCAAACGAATCATCCTATCGACCAAGTGATAGGTGATCCAAGTCTAGGAGTTCGAACTAGAGCCTTATACAGAAACCTTAGTCAAATCTCCTTGATTTCTAAAATTGAACCCAAAACTATTGACCAAGCTCTTCTTGATCCCGATTGGATTATTGCAATGCAAGAAGAGCTGGCTCAATTCACTAGGAACGAAGTATGGGAATTAGTACCACCACCTAAAGATAAAACAATCATTGGAACAAGGTGGGTGTTTAGAAATAAACTTGATGATAAAGGTGAAGTAGTTAGAAATAAAGCTAGACTAGTCGCTAAAGGGTTTAGTCAAGTCGAAGGTTTAGATTACGATGAGACCTATGCCCCCAGTAGCTAGATTAGAGTCCATTCAAATGCTATTAGCGTATGCTGCACATCGAGGATTTAAGTTGTTTCAAATGGATGTGAAATCAGCATTCTTGAATGGATTCATTAAAGAAGAGGTTTATGTTAGTCAACCCCCCGGTTTCGAAAGTTTAGATAAACCCGACCATGTCCTTAGGTTAAAGAAAGCCCTCTATGGACTTAAACAAGCTCCTCGAGCTTGGTACGAGAGACTTTTAGTGTATCTTAAGTCCAAAGGATTTAACCAAGGTGTAGTTGACCCAACTCTTTTCGTAAAAACCTTAGGCAAAGACATATTCATAGCCCAAATCTACGTAGATGATATTATTTTCAGAACCACCAACTCGATCCTACTGAATGAGTTCATTTCACATATGGAAAGTGAATTTGAAATGAATTTAGTAGGCGAGTTAAATTTCTTCTTAGGTCTACAAATTAAACAAACTAAAGATGGAATATACCTACATCAACGCAAATATACTAGGGAATTAATTAAACACTTTGGAATGCAAGACGCTAAAATTATTAATACCCCAATGACAACTAATGTGAATATAGAAGAAGATTTAATCATAAACTCAATTGATTTAAAATACTATAAGAGCGTAATAGGGAGTCTCCTTTACTTAACTGCAAGCCGACTTGATATCTTATTTGCAGTAAGTATGTGTGCAAGGTTCCAAACCTGTGCCAAGGAGTCTCACCTAACTCTAGTCAAGTGTATCCTTAGATATCTAAAGGGTACACTTAATGTCGGTATTTGGTACCCTAAATCTATCGAGTTCGAACTAACCGGCTACTCCGATTCGGACTATGCCGGTAGTAAGCTCGATAGAAAGAGTATGAGTGGTTGTTGTCAACTTTTCGGCTCGAGTCTAGTAAGTTGGTGCAGTAGGAAGCAACACTGTGTTGCCTTATCTACCACCGAAGTCGAATACATCGCGATGGGTGAGTGTGTCACTCAACTTCTTTGGATGAAGCACACTCTCCGCGACTTTAAGTTAGAATTTACAAATACTAAACTTCACGTAGATAACATTAGTTCAATTAACCTTACTAAGAATCTGATATGTCACTCTAGGACCAAACATATAGAGGTCAAATATCATTTTATTCGAGAACATGTGGCCAACGGAGCCATACAACTCGAATACGTCGAATCGAAGTCTAACTTGGCAGACCTATTTACTAAACCCCTACCCGAAGCCGAATTTAGTCTATTAAGACGAAAATTGGACATGTGCGTAATAGAATAGGAACTTACAAATTATATTTTCTTACTACTATTTCTTACTTTTCATTTTCATGGAACTAGCATAGGACATACCTTAGATATCATGCACCTATAGATTTAAGGAGCCAATACATCTCACAACACATAGGACTAATGTGTTTGTGTACTTAGCCACGTAGATGGGCATGAGATGTTAGGACCTTACTCCTGGTTCCAGATGTAGAGCTAGTGCATCGTCATGAACCACGGAGTATAATCATACACACTAACCGACTCTGACCAGGACTAGTTGATCTTTCATATCAATCAAGCCAAATATGAGTCGAACATTTTATAGATGAGCTTATTTTCAGTATATTATTTTCAAAATAATATGGAGCATGCTTGGACTTTAAATTTAATACTTATTTTTTTTTGTTCCACACACCCTCACTCTTTTCGATATATGGCAAAAGGGGGAGAAAAAGGCCAAAGTTAAGGGATCAAATATTTTTTGATGACTTAACTTCATATTTATTCACATGGCCAAAGGTTAAGTAAATGTTTATTTAACTTTAAGTTAACTTGTTTTTGTTAACAAAAAGGAAGTAAAGGCCAAGTTAAGAGAATTCTTAACTTAAACTTATTTTTAACACTATGGCCAAACATTAATGTTTTACTTAAATAAGGGGAGAAAGGCCAAGGATAAGAAATCAATTTTTTGATTTCTTAACTTAAAACTTATTTTCAACACTATGGCCAATATTAAGTAATTTCAGTTACTTAATTCTTTTTAAGTAGCAAACATCAAGGGGGAGAGTTAAAACTCTTTCTCAAGTACTCACACTCAGTCAAGGGGGAGGATTCCTCAAGGGGGAACACTTGAAAAAGAGTTTTTATATACTCCTGCTCATTCATGCATATCTCATACTCATTTTGCTTAATACACTTAATTTATTTTACTTAACTTTGTATTGGTTTGCCATAAATCAAAAAGGGTGAGATTGTTGGTGCAGTAGGCACCTAAGTCGAACCTGAGTTTTGATTATAGCAAACGATACAAAGTTAAACTTATATTATTATCTCATGAGCTAAATCAAGTGTGCAGAAAAGTGCCAACGCTGGAGCTAAAGGATAGCGACACCCGGAGGAAGCCGCGGTGGTCGGGCGACACTCGAGTGACTTCAGAGGGAGCCGAAGGAATCGAGTGGAAGGTCGGAAGCAAAAGCGACACAGTAAGTATCGAGGTAAGCTCGTGTGTGTGCGAGTTTAAGTGAGGTCGTATCCTCTTTATGGGGATAGAATTAAGCATAGATCTGACCCAAGACATCCCATCGGTGGTCTAGGTCGAGATTGGATGGTCGGAGGCCATCAAAATAATGCTTTTGTTAAGCTAACTTGTCATTTCAGCTAGTATCGATCATTGCCCGGACTTGGAGGACTCATTCATCACCGATCCATCGATCATTGTATCGATCGACATTATTAGTCGACTAATGATGGCCATCAGTCGATTGATGGTCAAGGATCAGCCTCAAGGAGTCAAGCCTTATCACCATTTTTCAAGGAGCCATATGCCTAATTTCCATTGGTTGAAGGTTCTCTCGAAAAGGGGCTCAAGGGCTATAAAAGGAGGGCCTCTCCTAGGGTTTCATCATCAATTTTAAGCTTCCAAAAGCCTCCGCAAAGCTACAACTCTCCAACAACGAAGTGCTTCCTCTCCGACGTTTAGGTTTAATTTGTTTTTATTTTGTTACGTCGGTATAAGCTTTATATCAGTTTGTTTCTTTACTTCTTTCAGAGCTTTTTATCGTAATGAGGAGAGGGGGAGTGTCCCTCTACCTCAAGTTTTTGGTGTGTTCTTGTATCGATTAACTCCTACCTCTAACAAGGGAGTTCTTTTGTGTTTGGCCCTCCGTACGTGGTCAAGGACCACTAGGGTCTTGGAGTAGTAGCCGAAGGCTACGAACCAAGTAAAAAACATTTGTCTCCTTTTATTTATTGCTTATCTTTCCACTGTAATTAATTGTCTACTCGGGTTTTAACAAATGAACGAAAAGAAAAAAAGGTTTTATCGCTATTCACCCCCCCTCTAGCGATCCGCTCGATCCAACACTTTCGAGGTTTCCGCAACGCAAAAAGTGGTTTTTGTGGCTCGGATAGTTCAACATTTACATGCATGCTGGCGACTTGGTCTCCCTTGTGGCTGAGAGGGTCATCCGTCATCCTGCCTCCACTGTTACTTGTTATAGTAGTAGCTGGTCTGAGGGCAGTGCATCTGTTGTGCCGCACTCAACCACTATTGATGGTGGTAGTTGGAGTTGGGTGCAATTTGTCCTGAGTGTGTGACACTTGACCACTCATAGGTAGTGATAGTCGGAGTGATCAGCAATAGGGACCCCCATTGTGTAGCTTATAACTGTTTAGCTTATCACTACTTATTCATACTGCCCACTCGACCACTCGAGAGCAGTGGTTGTTGTTGAGTTAGGACAGTTGTTATGTCATGCCACCTAGGTCACACTGGGGTCATAGTAGTGAGTGGGGTGCGCAGGCATGACCATGCATTTGCATTGCCATGTGTGAGGGCATTTGCATGCATATACATATACATATACATATATTTATATATATGTGTGTGTGAGTGTGAGCAGTATATGTTGGTGCAATCGACCTAGGTCACGATTGACCAGACTCGAGTTGGACTCGAGTAATATTTTGATGTTTGACATTGATGTCTGACAATATTTTGGGGAGATTGTTGGTACAATCGACCCGGGTCATGATTGACCGGACTCGAGTTTGACTCAAGGGGTATTTTGATGATTGACTAGGGTTGACTATATGATGAAGAAAGTCCAAGTCATGGGTACTTGGCATGGAAAGTCCAAGTGGGACACTTGGCATTTGGGAAAGTCCAAGTCTTGTGTACTTGACATGAAAAGTCCAAGCATGGGTCTTGGCAAGGGAAAGTCTAAGCTTGAGTCTTGACAATTGGAAAGTCCAACATAAAGTTGGCAAGGAGAGTCTAAGGGTGTAGTCTTGGCCACGTAAGTCCAAGGGTGTAGTGTAGAGAAATCCGGATCATGACATTCATAATATTGTGGGCGAATACTTTGCACAACCGTAGCGGAAATAAAAATAAACCGGATCCCTCCAGAGATCCATGCAAAACATATAAATCATTTTTTTTAATCTAGATTTTGTCTAGAAGAAGAAATATACCTTCAATGTGAGCCCTTCGTAATCTCGCTAATCCAAACACAGTCGGATCTCAATACGGTAAGGACAACCGTATCTCTAAGGTATCCACACGAACCGTGTCTTGGAGATGGAGATAACCAAAACCAAGGCTCTCCACAAAAGAGGAAGAAGAGCAAATTGGGATGCAAGGCACAAATTGGATACTTGGTTAAAATGAGATCAGACACTACCTCATAAGATGCAACCTTCATCCACGTTAAGGAGATTTCTCAAATCTCCTCTATTATGCATTAATTCACATTTTCATGCATTAACTCATTTGCATGAAACGTTGAGTGGCTTCCCAAATTCCATGTTCATGAATTAATCCATATGCATGAATTAATCCATTTGCATGCATTAATTCTTTTGCATGCAACATTGAGAAAACTTCTCAAATTCGATGTGCATGAATTAATCCATTTTACATGCAACGTTTGGGAATAATTCTCATTTCATGCATTAATTCCTTTGCATGCAACATTAAGCATTAAATCTCATTTCATGCATTAATCCATTTGCATGCAACAACTCCCATTTGCATGCATGATTAATCATCATTAATTATGCTAACCTTCTTCAATTGGTTTCACTTGAGTCTAACTTAAGTTAAATCAATTTGAGTCCAACTCAAGTTTGGCCAAGTAATGAGTCTAACTCATTCTAGTCCATTCAATCAACTAATGATTCATTTAGTCAAACTAAGATGAACACTTCTCCAAAATATTCTTTGTGTGTGACCCTATAGGCTCTCATAGCATTGGTAATGTATCTAAAACCATTTTAGATACATAAGCAATGAGCAGTATCTAACGATACATCATTACTATCCAAGCTACAAGAAAGTCGAGATCCGATAATCTTTCCATGACTATTATCATATATGACGGTGTTCTTCTATCCTTGATATCTTAGATCGATCAATGAGGCATAGACTATGTCATCCCCTTATCGACCTTTATATTTCTTGATCCCCAAGTAGACTCACTCAAACAAATGAGCTCAATATCTCATATTGACTCATTTGAGCATGACCATGCATTTTGTGGTCATACTCTATCAAGAGACCAAAGATATCACTCCCATCATATGGGAGGGATAAATCCCATCTACATCACTCACATTCCTCCGTATAATTCATTACATACCCAGCAATCGCCGTTATAGTGCACCCTATTACGGGTGACTTTAGATGATACCAAAGTACATAACTCCTTATGTAGGGAACCGTAGTAACTTCAGGTCTAAGGACTATTCATACCAATAGTTATATGAGAAAGTATTTGACACTCATATATCAATCCATGATACTTTCTCATAGCGGGTCAATTCAGTATATATATTCTCCAATATGTTAGTGAAAGCCCTAGATCCAATCATGTGATGATTGTTATATGGACTTTATTGTATCATATTCCTATTTATAAAGGCATGGTTATTATATTTACTTGTATTGGTGCCAAATAACTAAATATAATAATCTCCTTGAGTAGTAGGTTCTTATCTATATCAATCGATTGGTTGAATCGATAATAAGATGATATAGAGAACACTACTCTTAATCATTCCTAGTTAAGTATTAACATTCAGGGACAATGTTAATGCGTAGAGACTAGCATGTAGGTCAACACGATGACTTGATCTCACAAGTCATGGATATGAGATATCAAGTTGACACATGGGTATACATTGGAGAATGTATACTGAATGACCCGCCATGAGAAAGTATCATGGATCGTTATATGAGTGTCATATACTTTCTCATGTGGCTATTAGTATGACTATTAGTCCTTAGACCTGAAGTCACCATGGTTCCCTACATAAGGAGTTACATATTTTTGCTTCGTCAAATGTCACCCGTAAATGGGTGAACTATAAAAGCGATTACTGGGTATGTAACAAATTATGCGGAGGGATGTGAGTGATGTAGATGGGATCTAACCCTCCTATATGACGGGAGCGACATTGTTATTCTTGATAGAGTGAGACCACGAAGTGCATGACCATGCCCAAATGAGTCAATATGAGATATTGAGCTCATTTGATTAGAGTGAGTCTACTTGGAGTTCAAGATATAAATTGTACCGAGGATGACACGGTCTATGCCTCAATTGGTCAATCTAGATGTCAAGGATAGAGGGACATTGTCACATATTGTGAGAGTCACAATTAGTAGTCACAAAGGTGATGTTGGAACTCAACATTCTTGTAACTTGGGTAGCAATGATGTGTTGCTAGATACTGCTCATTACTTATGTTCGTAAATCGGTTTAGGGACATTGCCAACGTTACAAGAACCTATAGGGTCACACACAAAGGGCAATTAGATGGAGATTAGGTTCATATGATGAACCATGAGGATTAGGTTCATGGGATGAACCAAATTGGATTATGAGTAATCTAAATTAGACTAATTGAGTTAGACTCAAGTTGATTCAAGTGTTGAATGAGTCTAATTTAGATTTGATTCATTGAGTCAATTTAAATTAATGAATAGAGATTCATTAAATCAAATTGACTTGAATTAAGTGGTTAGATTTGATCAACCATGGGAGATAAGAGGTCAAGTTTGACTTGCCTTGAGAGGGAAGATGAATGGTCAATTTTGACTTGACCAATTGTCATGTCATGGTGACATGGCATGTGGGCCGGCCAATGATGGTGTTCCACATCATCATGGACTTATCATGGGGTGCCACCTCATGAGGGAGACCAAGAGCCATTGGCTCTTGGAGTTACATGCATGCATGTAACTCCCAAATAAGTGGTCGGCCACTTTAGGAGGCTTGATGGTGGAAATTCATTTGTGTGGTAACTCCAACTTCATCTTCTTCCTTGCTCCACTCAAGTTCTCTCCCAATCCTCCACTTTTCCGAGACCTTCAAGGAGTGCTAGCACACTCAATATTGTCTTTTCTCCACCTATTGCTTGTGTGGATACCAATAGAGGAGTGTGCACTTGACACTCTCGAGTTCCGACAATCCATTTGGACGAGCGGGATAAGCAAAGGGCATCGCTTCAAGGGTAATTTCTTATCATGTAGATCTAGAGTAGATCTAAAGGTATTAAACACATATATGTTAGTTTTATTTGTTATACTTCGCACGGATCTGTGGCCGGGCTTCTGAGGTTTCAGCAACGCAAAAAGCGGTTTTTGTAGCTCGGAAAATCCAACAGTGGTATCAGAGCCACGTGCGAAGCATGTATGTGTTTCGTATTTGTAGTTTTTTTGTATTAGATATAAAAATTACAGATTTTTAAGTTTATGTAAATTTCCTATTTTTATAGAATTTTTGGGTATTTTTCTCAAAGAGTCGAAGCAATAAGTGTTGGGACACTTGTAGGCTTCAACCACCGAGAAAAACTCTCCGAAACGGCGAGTTCACGCTTTAGGTTTTTGGGAAAGTGACTTAAGTCGCTGTAAGATCATAGTAGGGACACTCGCAAAGTTTATTTTGTGAGTAGGGGCATTGTCCCTATCCCCGAATGGGGCCTTGTCCCGCGATCGCGCCCGGAAACCGCTTAGCGGGACCGTTACGGAGAGATGACTCATAAAATTGAAAAAAAAAGGAAAAATTATAGAAATTTTCTATAAAATACATAATTTAGTATTATGTATAATTCTTTGATGGTCATGGCCCAAGAACCCCAATATGATTGGATGATGATATGTTGTAATTCATAATATGGCCTGTGTGCCGTTTTTGTGGTTGTGCGTGTTGTATAGTGTATGCGACCAGCGCGTTGTACCTCTTCTTTTAAAATTCTAGTTGTAAATAGTTTTAGACTCGAATGTAACTTGAGTTTCATGTTTATAATGTATAAAATGGAGTGGTGGAAGGTCCACTAGTGAACGGAGTTATGAGGAGGGTGCCGACGACACATGGCGGTCAAAGGAGGCGCTTGGAGAAGTCGCTAACCCTAGGTTGATCGTCCGATCTTCTCATTCGCTTGAGAAGATTATAGTAGGGCCATGACCTAATCACAATTTATATATATATATATATATATATATATATATTTGTTATGCTTGTATGTATGTGATGCATGCTAGTAGAATAATGCTTGTATGTATATGATGCATGCTAGAATAATGCTTGTATGTATGTGATGCATGCTAATATAGGATAATAAAGGCCTTAATACATATATGATACACATTACAATTAGATTAGATCTTAATCGAATCAACTCGTAAATGCCTACCAAGTCCTTGATACCCATCACTACCTCGATCATTTGTAGTTGTTGAATCTGCCAAAGCAGAGCAACACATATTATCTTGGTAGGGTACGGAGGGACAATCTTGGTCCCGTCTATCACGGCTTGGGTTAGAGTAAGCTCAATTAGATTGAGTAAAACTAGTTAACTCAATTGGATCGAGTAGAACTATAGGCATATTCTAACCGTTGGAAAGATAGGATAAGATCGCATTTACACTAAATCTTAAGAACTGCTGAGCTCAACCTTAAGAATGAAATTGATAAGCCACTTCCTGAGATGCTCAGCATGTTGAGAACTGCTGAGCTCAACCTTAAGAAGGGAAAATCTGACTCCATTTTGATGGTGCAAAAGAAGAAAGGCAAAGGCAAGCCTAAAGGTAAGGGAAAGTCTCAAGCCAAGGGCAAAGGCAAGGAACTAAAACCCAAAGGAGGGGTGGCCAAGGAAGGGGCTTGCTTCCACTGTAAGGAAGCTGGACACTGGAAGCGTAACTGCAAAGCTTACCTAGAAGATCTTAAGAAGAAGAGAAGTGAGACATCTACTTTAGGTATAAATGTTATAGAAGTCAATCTATCTATTTCTTCATCATGGGTATTAGATACCGGATGTGCATCTCACATTTGTACCAATGTGCAAGCGCTGAGAAATAGCAGGACATTGACAAAGGGCGAGGTGGACCTACGAGTAGGCAATGGAGCAAGAGTTGCTGCTGTTGCTGTAGAAACTTATGATCTATCTCTGCCCTCTGGGCCTATACTAGAATTAGATGAATATTGTTATGTGCCTGCCTTAATTAAGAACATAATTTCGGTTTCTTGTTTTGACAAGAAAGGATTTATATTTATAATAAAGAACAAATATTGTTCAGTTTATTTAAATGATATGTTCTATTGTAGTGCACCTCTAATGAACAGAATCTACTTTCTAGACTTAGAGAGCCCCATCTATAACATAAGTACCCAAAGGTTCAAGTCAAATGAGTTGAACCAAACCTATCTCTGGCATTGTCGCTTAGGTCACATAAATGAGAGTCGCTTATCACAGCTCCATAAGGATGGGCTGCTAGACTCATTTGATTTTGAATCATATGAGACATGCGAGTCTTCCCTTTTTGGCAAGATGACCAAGACTCCCTTTAGTGGACACAGCGAAAGAGCAACATATTTGTTAGGACTTATACATAGTGATGTATGTGGCCCTTTCAATGTTGTTGCTAGAGGTGGTTACAAGTACTTCATTACATTTACTGATGACTTCAGTAGATATGGTTATGTGTATCTCATGACACATAAATCAGAATCCTTTGAAAAGTTCAAAGAATTCAAGAATGAAGTACAAAACCATCTTAGTAAGAGTATTAAGATACTTCGATCAAATCAAGGTGGAGAATACCTTAGCCATGAGTTTCGTGACTATCTAGCTGAGTGTGGGATTCTATCCCAACTCACTCCTCCTAGAACACCACAGTGGAATAGTGTATCCGTAAGGAGGAATCGTACTCTATTAGATATGGTACGATCTATGATGAGTCACACAGATCTTCCTATATCCTTTTGGGGATATGCTCTAGACACAGCAGCCTTTACCCTTAACTATGTATCATCCAAAGTTGTGATAAAGACACCATATACGATATGGATAGGGAGAAATCCCAAGATGTCTTTCATGAGGATTTGGGGTTGTTAGGCTTACGTTCGACGTCAAGTCTCACACAAACTGGGACCCAAATCTGATAGGTTCTAATTTGTTGGATATCCTAAGGACACAAAGAGATATTACTTCTACATTCCCAGTCAGCAAAAAGTGTTTATGGCAAAGAATGGGGTTTTTCTAGAAAGGGATTTTGTTTCTAGAAAAACTAGTGGGAGTACGTTCGATGTTGAAGAAATTCAAGATAAGGACCATAGCACTGAGGCCTTGATGGAGGTTGAATAGGAACCACAAAGTGTTGTGGGTGATGAGGTTGTTACACAAAGGGTTGTGGAACAACCACCTATTCAGGTAGACCTACCTCTTCACAGGTCTGATAGGGTACGTCGTCAGCCTAAGAAATACTCATTTCTCTTGTTTGACCATGATGATGTTATGCTCATTGAGAATGAGTCTATCTCCTATCAGGAAGCTGTGATGAGCCCAAATTCTGAGAAATGGCTAGAGGTCATGAGATCCGAGATGGAATCCATGTACACCAACCAAGTATGGACTTTGGTTGATCCACCTGAAGGGGTCAAACCCATTGGGTGTAAGTGGGTCTTTAAGGGAAAGACTGACATGGATGGACTTACGCATACCTATAAGGGCCGATTGGTGGCTAAAGGTTTCAAGCAAATTCATGGTATTGATTATGATGAAACCTTTTCTCCAGTGACGATGTTTAAGTCCATTCGGATCTTGCTTGCTTTTGCAGCATACCATGATTATGAGATCTGACAGATGAATGTCAAAACCGCGTTTCTAAATGGAAACTTACTCGAGGATGTGTACATGACACAACCTGAGGGTTTTGAAGAACCACAGCATACTAGGAAAGTATGCAAGCTGCAAAGGTCCATTTTTGGGCTATAGAAAGCCTCTCGAAGCTGGAATCTTCGATTCGATGATGCGATCAAACAGTTTGGTTTCATCAAGAATGAAGATGAAACCTGTGTCTACAAGAGGGTTAATGGGAACACAGTTGTCTTCCTTGTATTGTATGTGGATGACATACTACTCATTGGGAATAACATCCCTTCGCTACAGTCTGTGAAGACTTGGCTAGGGACGTGCTTCTCAATGAAGGACCTAGGTGAAGCAGCCTATATTCTAGGCATCAAGATCTATAGAGATAGATCTAAGAGATTGCTTGGCCTAAGTCAGAGTATATATATTGACACGGTATTACTACGGTTTGCCATGCAGAATTCTAAGAAGGGACTTCTGCCGATGTCACATGGTGTGAGTCTTTCGAAGACTCAAAGTCCCTCTTCTAGAGAGGAGAGAGAATGCATGGATAAGATCCCTTATGCATCTGCTATAGGATCTATCATGTACGCCATGCTGTGTACTCGTCCTGATGTCTCGTATGCTTTGATCATGATGAGTAGATACCAGTCAGATCTAGGTGAGCGTCACTGGATAGCAGTCAAGAATATTCTTAAGTACTTGAGAAGGACTAAAGAATATTTCTTGATATTTGGAGGCGATGAGGAGCTAGCTGTAAAGGGTTACAGCGATGCCAGCTTCCAAACTGACCAGGATGATTATAGATCGCATTCAGGGTTCGTGTTTTGCTTGAATGGTGGCGTTGTGAGCTAGAAGAGTTCGAAGTAGGACACAGTTGCTGATTCTACAACAGAAGCCGAGTATATCGCTGCATCTGAGGCAGCAAAGGAGGCAGTTTGGATCCGCAAGTTCATTACTGAGCTTGGGGTGGTTCCTAGCATAGCAGATCCCATAGAGCTCTATTGTGACAACAATGGAGCGATTGCACAGGCTAAGGAACCTCGCTCACACCAGCGGACCAAACACATACTACGATGCTTCCATCTTATTCGATAGATTATCGATAGAGGAGATGTGAAGATTTGCAGAGTACCCACAGAGGCTAACATCGCAGATCCCTTAACCAAGGCTTTGGCACAGGAAAAGCATGATGGTCACACTAGGTCATTGGGTATTAGATACTACGGTGATTGGCACTAGTGCTAGTGGGAGATTGTTAGTGAAAGCCCTAGAGCCAATCATGTGATGATTGTTGTATGGACTTTATTGTATCATATTCCTATTTATAAAGGCATGATTATTATATTTACTTGTATTGGTGTCAAATAACTAAATATAATAACGTCCTTGAGTAGTAGGTTCTTATCTATATCAATCGATTGGTTGAATCGATAATGAGATGATATAGAGAACACTGCTCTTAATCATTCCTAGTCAAGTATTAACATTCAGGGATAATGTTAATGCGTAGAGACAAGCATGTAGGTCAACACGATGACTTAATCTCACAAGTCATGGATATGAGATATCAAGTTGATACATGGGTATGCATTGTAGAATGTATACTGAATGACCCGCCATGAGAAAGTATCATGGATCGTTATATAAGTGTCATATACTTTCTCATGTGGCTTTTAGTATGACTATTAGTCCTTAGACCTGAAGTAACCATGGTTCCCTACATAAGGAGTTGCATACTTTGCCTTCGTCAAACGTCACCCGTAAATGGGTGGACTATAAAGGTGATTACTGGGTATGTAACAAATTATGCGGAGGGATGTGAGTGATGTAGATGAGATCTATCCCTCCTATATGACGGGAGCGACATCGTTATTCTTTACAGAGTGAGACCACGAAGTGTATGACCATGCCCAAATTAGTCAATATGAGATATTGAGCTCATTTGATTAGAGTGAGTCTACTTGGAGTTCAAGATATAGATTTTACCGAGGATGACACGGTCTATGTCTTAATTGGTCAATCTTGATGTCAAGGATAGAGGGACATTGTCACATATTGTGAGATTCACAATTAGTAGTCACAAAGGTGATGTTGGAGCTCAACATTCTTGTAACTTGGGTAGCAATGATGTGTTGCTAGATACCGCTCATTGCTTATGTTCCTAAATTGGTTTAGGGACATTGCCAACGTTACAAGAACCTATAGGGTCACACACAAAGGGTAATTAGATGAAGATTAGGTTCATATGATGAACCATGAGGATTAGGTTCATGGGATGAACCAAATTGGATTAAGAGTAATCCAAATTAGACTAATTGAGTTAGACTCAAGTTGATTCAAGTGTTGAATGAGTCTAATTTAGATTTGATTCATTGAGTCAATTTAAATTAATGAATAGAGATTCATTAAATCAAATTGACTTGAATCAAGTGGTTAGATTTCATCAACCATGGGAGATAAGAGGTCAATTTTGACTTGACTTGAGAGGGAAGATGAATGGTCAATTTTGACTTGACCAATTACCATGTCATGGTGACATGGCATGTCGGCCGGCCAATGATGGTGTTCCACATCATCATGGACTTATCATGGGGTGACACCTCATGAGGGAGACCAAAAGCCATTGGCTCTTGGAGTTACATGCATGCATGTAACTCCCAAATAAGTGGTCGACCACTTTAGAAGGCTTGATGGTTGAAATTCATTTGTGTGGTAACTCCAACTTCATCTTCTTCCTTGCTCCACTCTAGTTCTTTGCCAATCCTCCACTTTGCCGAGACCTTCAAGGAGTGCTAGCACACTCAATATTGTCTTTTCTCCACCTATTTCTTGTGTGGATACTAATAGAGGAGTGTGCACTTGACACTCTCGAGCTATGACAATCTATTTGGACGAGCGGGATAAGCGAAGGGCATCGCTTCAAGGGTAATTTCTTATCATGTATATCTAGAGTAGATCTAAAGGTATTAAACACATACATGTTAGTTTTATTTGTTATACTTCGCACGGATCCGTGGCCGGGCTTCCGAGGTTTCTGCAACGCAAAAAATGGTTTTTGTGGCTCGGAAAACCCAACACAATATATATACCCATGTGTCAATGTAATATCACATATCCATGACTTGTGAGTCCAAGGCAATCAATAAGCAAGCTTCCAAAAGATTTTTGTAAAGTGTTCTTTGCATTCTTTTGTTGTGTTTACTTCTATTTGCTTGCTTTTTCATTCTTATTATTGTAAGAACCATTGTAAGAGGTTTTCTCCACCTCCAAATTGTTCCAAGAAGGAGTTATTGATTAGTGGTTGCGTGTGCATCACTAGAGCTCGTTGAGCTCACTCATGGAGTAGGAACTGTATGGTTCCGAACTATGTTATATCGTCGTGTTGTGCTTGTGCTCTTGTTGTATTTATTTTATTATTGTATATTACACTGCATATAATAAATTTTATAGCAAGCACGCGATTGAGATCTATCGAACGACGACAACACTATTCACCCCCTCTAGCGGGCGCATAGGTCCTAACAAGTGGTATCAGAGCTAGGAGCTCTTCTACGGATTAATATTCGGGAGTAAGATCGCTAGAGGGAAGATGGAATTTGAAGAACAATTAGAATGAGATATCAACACTCTGATACCATATGTAATCTATGGACGAGAGAGCTTCAATTCATGGAAGGGAAGGATTGAAGATTTCATCATGATGAGGGATTTTGAAGAATGGTCTATCTTGATGGAAGGATTTAATTATCCAAGAGGGCCAAAGGGAGGTTTCCTCAAAATGAAGAAGTGGACCGGGGAACAAATCCAAGAGTTTGAGAAAAATACAAAGGGACTTAAATTCTTAGTCAATTTGATTCCTAACGATATCTTGTGTAGCTTAGGTGAATATAAGGATGCCAAGGAGCTTTGGAGTGAATTGGCAAAGTATCATGAAAGTCCATCACCGGTCCAAGAAGAAGAAGAAGAAGAGGAAGAAGAGAAGTACTCATCCTCTCAAGGTGAAGAAGAATCAAGGACATCTTCATCCCAAGAGCTTGAGGATTTGGAGGTTGATAGGGAATCAACATCTAGATCGGAAGAGGAAGAAGAGATGGAAGAAGCCTCCACATCAAGGATTGAGGGGGAGGAGATTAGGGCATCCTCAATACCGGAGCAACAAGAAGAACCATTTACCTCCGGTTGAGAGGAAGAGGAAGCTCGGGACTCCCCTACTGTGGAAGGTAACTCAAGCACATCAATTAAAATTAAAAATCATATAATTTGCTTTGAGTGTAAGGAAGCTGGGCATTACAAGAGTAAGTGCCCTAAGAAGGTCAAGAAAAGTCAACCAACACCAAAATTCTAAGAAAAGTCAAAGGAAGTTGGAGCCCCGACAATTAAAAGCAAGGAGCACGTGGTATGCTTCAAGTGCCAACAACGGGGTCATTATAGGAATCAATGCCCTAGGGTGAGTAAGAAGGGCCAAGAAGGAGCATCACAAGTAGGGGGAGCTTTAAAAGCAAACCCTAAGGTAAAATTTAGTAATGCACCTTCTAGTTTTAATATTAAAAAGTATGCTAGAAATAATCTTAATTCTCTTGCTATTGTACATGAAGAGCATGCTAAAAATAGGTTTTTTTTTGTTTAGGAGCTAAATATGTAAATCTTAGAAATAAGGAGAAATTTGGGACTAATGTCCCTAAAAATATTCTACCTAAAGCAAGTATTAGGAAAATTGAAGATCATTTAGACTTTACTCTAAAGAAATATTGACATATGTCTAGGAAGGGCAAAAATGATCAAAGAAACCATGGGCCCACCAAATTAGAGAAATTAGAGTTAGAAAACCAAGCCTTGAGGTCAAGTCTTGAGAAATTAGAGAAGACCCTATGGAAAATAAAAAATAAAATGCAAGGGTCAAATAGTCAAAGCCTAGGGTCTAGGAGTCAAAGTCAAAGACCTAGGAAACAAGAACCATCCAAGAGCAAGCTTAAGCCCAAAAAGACCTATCACAATGTTCCATTCGATTATGGAACTCAATCTGGGTCTAGGAAAACCAAGGTCAATAGAGAAGTCATCCCTAAGGTTGACCAAGGTAGATGCCTAGTGGCTAGGGTTTTAAGGAAATCTAAGGAAGCCACTAAGAAGGTTACAAGGGGAGTTACCCCTAGAGCTAACCTAGGCAAGACCCAAATGACCAAGACTTCTAAGCCTAGGAGGGTCATTAGGAGGGTATCTAGGGAAGTTATCTCTAGCGAATACCTAGTAAATCCACGGAGCTTCAATAGGTATTGGGTTCCTAGGAGCGTAATCGATTCACGCTAAATGGGTTTAGGTGTGCCAACCTTGAATGGATAGGTAGTTAACCTGACCATGGTAAAGGTGACACTTTAGGTCATTTTCAAGGTAATGGGGTACTTTGAAAATAAGGATAATTTTTAATCCTAAGGGTTTTTAGGATGTGCCAATAAAATTTATTGAAGTTGAAAAATCAATCAATTGACACAATTAGGGTTAGAGGTCATAGTGTGCCATTTTGAGTTTTTGGCACATTTGGTAGATAAATGGTAATATGACAAAATGAATTTAATCATAACAAATGACAACTAATATTAAAGTTTAGGTATTTCTATGCCTTATATTTTATTTATCATGCTTTGATTGGCATATACCATGTCATGACATCATATTCATTTAAATCATATAAATGTCATGATTATGCTTATGATTTATCTTTTAATGTCATGTATATTTAGATTTAATCATATGTCATGACATCATGATCATTGACCATGTTTATTTATGATATCATTTATGCTATGATCATATTTTATACATTAATAAAATTGATTCAAGAACAATGGCATGACTTGAAGTCCCATGCATAAGGGAATCAAGTAGTGTTGTCATAGAAAATATATGAAACCCTAATTTAGGAAGAACAAAATCCATATCTTAGATCACATTGACATGTGTGTGTATTGATACACCCTAGACACATGTGAGATGCTAGAAAATGAGTTAAGTTCTGTAGGGATTTGTGCGCCCGCTGGAGGAAGGGGGGTGAATAGTGTGTCGTCATTCGATCGAAATTCGTTCGTTTCTACAAATTGTGTTAGCGCACAGCGGAATAATGATAATAACAAAAACAAAAAGCACAAACACAATCACAATCACATGACAAGCATATAACGTGGTTCGGAATCTCAAGGTTCCTACTTTACGGGTTGGGCACTAATGAGCCCTAGCGATGCAAATGCAACTGCTAATCACTAACTCCTTCTTGGAACAATTTGGAGGTGGAGAAAACCTCTTACAATAGTTTTTACAACAATAAGAATGAAATACAAGCAATTACAAATGAAATAAACAAAAGAATGCAAAGAAAACTTTACAATCAATCTTTTGGAAGCTTGCTTATTGATTGCCTTAGACTAGCCTTGAAGACCTTGATTTGCACCAGCAAATTGCTCCAAATCACCCAAGAAAATCTTGAAAAAAATCCTCCCTACTAGCTGCTTTTATAACTTGCATTTGGGCTGGATTTTTGTCTAGCAGTCGACTGATCGAGACCATCAGTCGAATGCTCCTATAGCCATTGTTTCACAACAACATGAGCCACGTTGGATAAGTTCCAACAGATAAACCATCAGTCGATTGATCATGCCCATCAATCAACTGATCGAGTCATCACTCGACTGTCAAACCCTAACAGTCGACTCGGGAACCTTCTATGCTCGAATACCCGACCATTAGTCGACCGATCTCCAGATCAGTCGACTGCCCAATGTTGGCAGTCGATTGCTAGGCCAATTCTAGCAGTCGAACTCTAGTCGACTCCTATCAGTCGATTGACCATAATATCAGTCGACTGATAACCTTATCCATGTGGTTTTAACCCCAAGTATGGCGTCCCTATACTTTCTAGACGACCCTTAACCTAGACTTAAACCTTCTAGCCACCTCCGTCAGTCTCGCACCTATCGGATCCCTCCAAGTTATCCATGACTTGTTCATCCATACGCTTGCCTTCAGGTGCTTCCATCAGCTATTGTCATGCTAATGTGGTCTACACCGCCAAGGCACATTGGGCTTACGCTGCCAAGACTCCCGCTTGGACTTTATGCTACCAACCATTGGACTTATGCTGCCAAGACTTCACCCTTGGACTTTACGCCGCCAATATTCCCTTTAGACTTCTCAATTGCCAAGACTCAAGCTTGAACTTTCCCTTGCCAACCCATGTTGAACTTTCCATGATAAGACCCATGCTTGGACTTTCCCTTGCTAAGACCCATGCTTGGACTTTCCATGCTAACCCATGTTGGACTTTCCATGCTAAGACCCATGCTTGGGCTTTCCCTTGCCAAGACCCATGCTTGGACTTTCCATACCAACCCATATTAGACTCTCTATGCCAAGTACACAAGACTTGGACTTCTCCCATGACAATGGTCAAACCATCATCAAACATCAAATATGACCTGGGTCGATTGCACCAACAATCTCCCCAACACATGTCAGACATCAATGTCAAATATCAAAATACTACTCGAGTCAAACTCGAGTCTGGTCAATCGTGATCTGGGCCGATTACACCAACAAGTTCAAGGTGCATAGTTTTTGCATCTAGATGAACTTAAACTCAACTTATACCATGGATGAATCATGAGGAAAGCTTGTATACAAGTCTTGTGCATTAAGCCCATAGACCATGGTTCAATATAAGGTTTTAAAACTATTTAAAAATTATTTTGAAAAACCCTGATGCAACCTATCTTTTGATAGAAGTCATCATTGATAGAGTTGATACAAAGTGAGCCCAAAACAATGAAGTTTTTCTCATTTTTGAATTTTGTATCAAACTCACTATTTTATGGGTAAATCATTTTTCAAATATTTTCACCCATTGTATTTCTTATAAGTAATGTATGTATGATTTTCACGATTTTTTCAAAATACGTAGAATTACTTATGCTTTTTCAAAACTCAATTTCAAATCAAATTGCTAGTTTGACTATCGATCCGCCACTTAATGGCGATCAATCGATGTATGAGAATCAACTGTTGACTATAAGGAGTCGACTGCCAGGTCTGATTTCGGGTAAACAAGGTTTGTTTAGCATAATTTCAGCTATGGTAAGGTTCCCTAACCACTCCTAACCCTAGGACATGCTTTGGAAAGCATTAGAAGGGTGAAAATCCATTGGATATGGATTAAGAGAGTTGTTTAGGGTGTGTATCAATTTTAGGTGAGTAAAAGTTCAATGTTGAACTTTTAATCTTATTTTTGATGGTTTAGTGTTCCTATAGGCTTAGGGACTCTCCAAGAGCATTGTTGGTGCAATGGTCAAGGGAGAGCAAGCCTTTAGTGGGAGGTATCCATCATGGGATGATGGATGTGTTCTTCCTCATGAGGGGGAGGAATGGGAATGTGAGATGCCCAATTTGAAAATTGGGAGAGTTTATAGGAGTGTCTCTCTTGAGTGATATGAGACTTATCACTAGGAAGAGTAAAGGCATCCTAGGTATTTTTGAACCAAAGGGGAGATTGTAAGATCTCATTGGGATATGAGACATTGACCTCCTTGGGGAGAACCTTTTGATGTATGTCAAAAAGGGGGAGAATTGACACGGGAAAATTATGGGATTATCAATTTGGGACAATTGGTAAGGAGATTTGAGTTAGGGGCTTAACTCAAAGGTGTTTGGTTTTTGTCAAACATCAAAAATGGGGAGAATGTTAGTGCAATCGACCCAGGTCACGATTGACCAGACTGAGTTAGACTCGAGTAGTGTTTTGATGTTTGATAATGTTTTGAGGAGATTGTTGGTGCAATCGACCCGAGTCATGATTGACCAGACTCGAGTTTGACTCGAGGGGTATTTTGATGGTTGACTAGAGTTGACAATGTGATGAAGAAAGTCCAAGTCATGGGTACTTGGCATGGAAAGTCCAAGTGGGACACTTGGCATTTGGGAAAGTCCAAGTCTTGTGTACTTGGCATGAAAAGTCCAAGCATGGGTCTTGGAAAGGGAAAGTCCAAGCTTGAGTCTTGGCAATTGAAAAGTCCAACATGGAGTTAGCATGGAAAGTCCAAGGGTGTAGTCTTGTCCACGTAAGTCCAAGGGTGTAGTCTTGGTGGTAAAAGTCCAAGTCATGGGTACTTGGCAATTGAGAAGTCCAAGGGAAATATTGGTGGCGTAAAGTCCAAGGGTGAAGTCTTGGCAGCATAAGTCCAATGGTTGACGGCATAAAGTCCAAGGGTGGAGTCTTGGTAGCATAAGTTCAATGGTTGGTGGTGTAAAGTCCAAGCGTGAGTCCTGACAGCGTAAGCCCAATGTGCCTTGGCGGTGTAGACACCGTTAGCATGACAATAGTCGATGGAAGCACATGAAGGCTAGTATATGGATGAACAAGTCATGGATGATTTGGAGGGATCCGATAGGCATGAGGCTGACGGAGGTGGCTAGAAGGCTTAGGTCTAGGCTAAGGGTGATCTGGAAAGTACGTATGGGGGCACCATACTTAGGGTTAAACCTCATGTTTGAGGTTATCGGTTGACCGATGCTTAACACCGGTCGGATGATCAAGTGTTTGACACTTGGAAACTGAGTTGACACTCAGAAGTCGATTGGGATTATGACGAGTTCGACTGCTGTGAGTCGACTAGTGCTCAACTGTGGTAAAGGGCTGAAAATGCCTTGGCGATCATCATCGTAGTAGTCGATCGATGGCGATCAACCATCGGGTTTGGTTGTGGAGTCGATCGAAGTCGGCGGCGACAGTGCATTGCGCCTCGATCGGGCGATGTTGGCAATCGACTACCAAGTGATCTGTTGAAACTTTTCCAGTGTGGATCAAGCCGTTGTCTCACAACAACAGTGTTAGCAGTCGACTGGGGCCTTAGGTAGTCAACTGCCAGGTGTGAAAATAGCCAAAGTGCAGGTTATAAAGGAAGCTCGAATGGGAGGTTTTGGTAGCGATTTTCTTGGGTGATTTGGAACGATTTGCTGGTGCAAATCAGGGTCTTCAAGGTTAGTCCAAGGCAATCAACAAGTAAGCTTCCAAAAGATTTTTGTAAAGTGTTCTTTGCATTCATTTATCGTATTTACTTCTATTTGCTTGTATTTTCATTGTTATTGTTATAAGAACCATTGTAAGAGGTTTTCTCCACCACCAAATTGTTCCGAGAGGGAGTTATTGATTAGTGGCTGCGTGTGCATCACTAGAGCTCATTGAACTCACCCGTGGAGTAGGAATCGTACAGTTCCGAACCACGTTATATCACCGTGTTGTGCTTATGCTCTTGTTGTATTTATTTTATTATTGTATATTCTATTGCGTATAACAAGTTTTGTAGCAAGCACACGATCGAGATCCATCGAAGGATAATAACACTATTCACCCCCCTCTAGTGGGCGTATAGGTTCTTACAGTATATATAGATATAGTCTATATATATGCTTGTTGTGTTGTTGCATTTTTTTTGTGCTATATTTGCTGCATTTGGTTGTACATCATCTTGCATGTTATTTGCATATTCTATGTTGGTTGTGTGTGGGATACCACTATTCGAGTTGGTCGGACTGTTGTACACCCTTGACCAGTATTATGATGTGGTACAGGATGGACCAGGTACGTTGTTATATTTGTTATAGAACGTCCGTAGGGTAGTTTGTTGATTACAGACGTAGTATTGTTCTTCCATATTATATGTGTCATATTCTGGTATATGTGCTCAGGTGGAATGAGTTGTAGCGTTGCAGAACTTTAGGTATGTCAGTACCTTATATTGTTCAGTTGATCTTTTAGAATACGCATGAGTTATATTATACTGGTGATTATCTGTTGTACCTTTAGACTGTATATCTGTTAGTCTCCTTACATTTATTTAGTTTATGCACTATCTATTATTTAATGCTGAGTTTTATACTCACCACCACAGACTCTGGGTTTTCCTGTCGCCTAGGTAACATGTAGAAGAATCCTAGGATCCTTGGAGCTCCTCCAGGTGATCCCATCTCACACCGAGCATTTGGAGTTTAGTTCATATTTGTTCCACTGCTGTTTTTGTATTATAGTCATGTATGTGAAGTGTTGTATTTGACTTTTATGATGTTGTTGGTTTAGATGTTAGTTTTGATCATATTTTGTTTAATGTGTTAGAGTTGCACTGGTGTATATTTTTGTATCTTTGTGGTTGTATTATGTGGTAGTGTCATTTCATTATGTTGTGTGGTTGTGACCGAAAGGCTTGTATCAATAGGGAATTATATCACATATAGGGGAGATACTGTCCATTTTTCGAGTTCGACATACTCTCGGGGCGTGACACCTTCTCCTTGTCAAACATAATACAATGCTTCATGTCCGCTTCTCCCTGTCGAGTCGAGTACAATGCTTTGGGCCACTTCTCCCTATTAAAGAGAATACAACGCTTCATGGCAGCTTCTCTTAGTTGGGCAGAGTACAATGCTTCGGCCACCTCCTCCCTGTCATACATAATACAATGCTTCGTGGCTACTTCTCTCTATCGGGTTGAGTACAATGCTTCGGGCCGCTTCTCCCTATTAGAGAGACTACAATGCTTCGTGGTTGCTTCTCCCTATCGGGTCGAGTACAATGCTTTGGGCACCTTCTCCTTGTCAGACATAATACAACACTTCGTGGTTGCTTCTCCTTATTAGGCTGAGTGCAATGCTTCAAGTCGCTTCTCCCTATCATAGAGAATACAACGCTTCATGGTCACTTCTCCTTGTTAGGTAGAATATAACACTTTGTGGTCGCTTCTCCCTGTCGGACCGAGTACAATGCTTTGGGCCATTTCTCTCTGTCAGATAG
The DNA here is from genome assembly GCA_025175895.1 of Wurfbainia villosa. Taxonomy (NCBI): domain Eukaryota; kingdom Viridiplantae; phylum Streptophyta; class Magnoliopsida; order Zingiberales; family Zingiberaceae; genus Wurfbainia; species Wurfbainia villosa. The sequence continues at coordinate 24,611,989 of CM045992.1, read as the reverse complement.
AATACAATGCTTCGTGGCCGCTTCTCCCTATCAGGATGAGTACAATGCTTCAGACCGCTTCTCTATGTTAGATAGAATACAACACTTTGTGGTTTCTTCTCCTTGTCGAGCTGAGTACAATGCTTCTGACAACTTCTCTCCATTAGACAGAACACAACCCTTCATGGTGACTTCTCCCTATCGGGCTGAGTATAATGCTTCATCCTACTTTTTTTTGTTAGATAGAATACAATGTTTCATGGTCGATTCTCCTTGTCAGGTCGAGTATAATGTTTCGGGCACCTTCTCACTATCAGACATAATACAACACTTCATAGTCGCTTCTCCCTATCAGGTCGAGTACAATGCTTCACACAGCTTCTCCCTGTCAGAGAGAATACAATACTTCATGATCGCTTCTCCCAGTCAGGCTGAGTACAACGCTTCAAATCGATTCTCCATGTTAGACAGAATACAATGCTTCATGGTTGTTTCTCTTTGTCAGGGTGAATACAAAGCTTTGGGTGCTTCTCCTTGTCAGACATAATATAATGCTTCGTGGTGGCTTCTCCCTGTCAAGTCAAGTACAATGCTTCAGGCACCTTCTCTCTGTCAGACATAATACAACACTTCATGGTCTCTTCTCCCTATTAGGTCGAGTACAATGCTTTAGGCTGCTTCTCCCTTTCAGAGAGAATACAATGCTTCGTGGACACTTCTCTCAGTCAGACCAAGTATAACGCTTCGGGCTACTTCTCTTTATTAGAAAGAATACAACGCTTCATAGAGGCTTCTCCCTGTCGAGCCAAGTACAATGCTTTGGGATGCTTCTCCTTGTCAGATAGAATACAATGCTTCATTGTCGCTTCTCCCTGTCAGACCGAGTACAACATTGTGGGTCATTTCTCCCTATCAAATAGAATACAATGATTCATGATTGCTTCTCCTTGTCGAGCCGAGTACAACACTTCGTGGCTGAAGGTCCGAGTAGAAACTCCACACCCTACTCCTTTATCCTTTCTTTGGCCTTTTATGCACTCCTTTGGATCTAAATGGTTTTTTCTCTGATGAATAGTTTATAACATTCCTACCTAGTTTTAGAGTGGGGTTGATGTCAATGGTGACTCTTCGACAGTTGTCCTCTCCTCCTTATCCTTGGGTTTTGTGCTTTAGAAATTTACCCCATTAATGTTTGTACAAGGGCACCAGATAATCGAACCTAGGTTTTGATTGTGACAAAGGCTCAAAGTAAAGGTGTTATCTTTATCTCATAAGCTACTGTTAAGTGTGTAGAAGTATTTAAGCTGAGCTAAAGGTCAGCGACACTCGAAGAATCTCAAGTCGAGAAACCATAGTGGTCGGGCAACACCGGGAGAACTTTTGATGGAGTCGAAGAACCCAGGTGAAGACTGGAAGCTAAGGACAAGTCGCAATGGACAAGAGGTAAGAATGAGTGTGAGTAATAGTGAGGTCGGGTCCTCGGTAAGGGGACGACTTTAGGCGGCAATCCGACTAAGACTTTCAGTTGAAGGTCTAGGTTGAGATCGGACGATAAGTAACCGTCAAATTTACTATTACTTGTGTTTTCGTGCTAACTCTTTATTGTAGTTGAATAACTTACCTAGCAGTCGACTGCTAGCGAAGGAGGGTTTCATCCCTTTGGATCATCAATCTTACTCTCAAAGTGCTCCTACAATGCCAAAGTTCTACGCCGTCATAACGTCGATGCAATGCCAAGTTCACAACCCTACTTCATTGGCATCCTTAAATTTTGTGTTTTAATTTTGTAAATCATTTCATTCTGATCCAACTTTTATCGTAATGAGGTGAGGTAGGTTTGTTGCCTCCACCTCAAGCTTTTGTTCTTTGTATTCGTTGTTTCCTACCTCCAACGAGGAGGAGACACTTAGTGAATTTCCCCCTCATACGCAGTCTAGGATCACGGGGCATTGGAGTAGCAACCTTTCGGTTGCGAACCAAGTAAAAATAAAATGTTTTTTACTTTCATTGTTTTACTTCTGCTGTGTTCGACTTTGGTTTTAACGAAATGAAAAGAAATGGTTTAGATCGCTATTCACCTCCCCTCTAGCGATTCACCTCGATCCAACAATTGGTATCAGAGCCAGGGCGCTAAGAATTGGTGCAACCACCAATCTAGCATTTCTTTTGGTTTCTTTTTGTATTTTTTTTTTTTAAGCCTTTCGTTATTTCTCTTCCCACACTACTAATCCAAGACTAAAGTCTTGGCAACCTTTTTTGTGTCGCTTTTATTTGTGTGCAAGGTTCATTTTTAATGACCCACATTGAGGGGTATAGCACCACCCGACCTCCATTCTTTAATGGAGATGATTTTCGTTATTGGAAAGGTCGGATGGAGTGTTTCTTAAAAACACAAGTCGAAACTTGGATAATAATCCAAACCGGCTTTGCTCTACCCACCAATGATCAAGGGAGCCTTTGGACTTCGACAAGTGGACCAACGCACCAAGAGGCAAGTCGAAGCCGATGCAAAAGCAACCCCAAATGTTGTAGTGTGAATTGTCCAAGGAGGAGCTCAACCGAATTAGACTATTCATTAGCGCCAAAGACCTCTAGAACAAGTTAATCGAGCTACATGAAGGGACATTCGATGCTAAGGTGTTGGATCAGAATAAGTTCTAGAGGGGGGTGAATAGCGTACGAGAATCTTTCTTTTCGTTCGATTAAAACACACATAAAAGTAAGTGCGCAGCGGAAGAATAAAGAACACAACTTTGTTTTTTTACTTGGTTCATAGTCTATCGACTACTAATCCAAGGCTCTAGTGGTCCGAGACAACATACGGAGGGCAATTCACTAAAACACTCCTCCTCGTTGGAGGTAGGAGTTGACGATTACAAGGATACGAGAAAACTCAAGGTAGAGAGACAAAACCCCTCTCTCCTCATTACAATAAAAGCTCAAAAATATAAAATTAAATATAAGTACACTGAATTGACAACTTTAGATATTACCGATGACTAAGGAGTTGAAGGTTAAGCTCGTGTCGTCGGCGTTTCGGCAGCGCTTCGTCATTGTAGAGTTGTCGGAGAGTCACGACGTTGCGAGAGCACTTAGAATTGATGAAAATGGTGAAGAACACTCCTTTTATAGCCTTTGAGAACCCTAGACATTGAGCTTAAGTCTTATCTTCAAAAGCCACCTCACCCTAAGATAAGGGGATGAGGTTTTGACTATCCTCAAAGCTGGAATTTGAACATCAGTCGACTGCCACCCTTATCAGTCGAACTGATGCCCAGCAGTCAACTACTATAATCCATCAGTCGACTACTATAATCCATCAGTCGACTGCAGCCTAGGGTTATTGACTGCAATAAAAAGTTAGCTCAAAATCATATAAAACTAAGTATTTTCGATGGCCACCAATCGTCCGATCTCGACATAGACCTTCTATGGGATGTCTTAGTCGGATCATCGCCTAAGGACATCCCCGTACCGAGGACTCGACCTTACTTACACTTACTCACATGAGCTTACCTCAAGCTTTACCTTTATAGCTTTTGCTTTCGGTCTCCACCTGATTTCTTTGGCTCCCTCCGAAGTCCTTCCGGTGTCGCCCGACCACCACGGTTTCTCAACACGAGAACCTCCGGATTGTTAGTATTTATTTGATAAATGAAGATTCATTATTTGAGTATACATGTTTTCATGTATTTGATTAGATATTAAACTAATTTACTGAATGTCCACAATACGATTCATAGTATGAGAGAATTTGTGATTGGATCACAACTAGTTAGTATCTCTACATGTCTAATTGTGATGTATTGGAATTATCCCTAGTCGATGAATTGATGGATTTGGACACCATCCATTCTATCAAGACTAGCACGAGGTATACTCTTTGGTGTAACCAAGCAGTTAATTCTCACTGGCTGGAGACATTGTGATGTCCAAAGTTAATCGTGGATGCTAGTTATGGTAACTAGTTCATTGGAGTGACCAGCTGTAAGACTTTATATGGTTCTCTGCATATATGGATATGTCAATGAAGTTCTTATTGCAGCTTAAGTGCGATGTTCCTTTGACTTGCGATATTCAAGTCATCTTGGTCATGAAGACTTATGCTTTGACATCTTAAGCAAGCATCTCTGAGAAGATGTGGACCCGGGATGATTGGGTATAAGTCGAAGTGACTGAAGGTGTTTGAATAGCCTATAAAGGATTCACCACTCCTTGCGAGGAGATGTATACCCATGGCCTCTCGTCAGATTGTTACTAAAGTCTTTGGCTAAAGCATTACATGTTTAGAGTAAGGTATTCTTGGATACATGTGCAGAAACTAGAATCCGTAGGACGAGGAAATGATACTTGGGCTAAATGTGACATAGTCTACCTAGTGGGGACTAACACTCTAGACCATGTCCTGAACCAAGTGGGTATAAGATATGTGAAGGGAACGGGGCACGATTCAATGTAGTTGTTGAAGGGTTTCAGAAATGATTCTGGAATCGACCGTTGATTTTCTGGTTAATTGTGGATCATGATGTACTACAAGGTGCCACTCATGATTGTTCTATAATTAATGGTTAATTATAGATGCCCAACATAAATCGAGAACCTATTTGGTCACATGCACTACGAGCATAATCTGAAGGATTTAAAATGAGCTGGAGAATGAGATTCTCATATTGAGAGAAATTAGGTTTGGTTGGACCAAACAAGGAGCGAGCATGAAATCATTTTAGTCGCAATGAAAGCATGAATGGGCCATGTCTTATGAAGACATGATGGATGAACCAAATTGGTTTGGTTCTAATCCAATGGTGGAGAATAAACCAAAGGGGTTTGGTTTGTTTTGAACGAATGAACCAAAGTTGGTTCGGTTCGTTTTAACAAAAAATAGACCAACTCAGTTCGGTTTATTTTAACTTAAGTTATTGGAGCGGGTTAATGGGTTTTGGTTATGAACCAATAACTCTAAGGAGAAGTTTTCTTAATGGTTAAGAAACACGGGATCTATAAAAATGCAGTTAGGTTTTTGGAGAGCCCTAAGTTTTATTTTGGGAAATAAACTTCTCCTCTCCTCTCCCTCTCTTCTCCTTGCCGCCGCCCAAGCTCTCCACGCCGCCAGCCATTGTGCCGCTGTCCACCTTGCTGCCGGCATCCAAGCTTCAGCCGGCCATCCTCCGATGACTCTCCGGTGACTTCCCTTGGCTTCGATGACCAAGGTGCAGCTGACCATCCTCCTTTGAGCAGGCGCAACTCCTCCACCAAGCTGTCTAGTTTTCTGGACAACTTCTTCCTTTTGTGTCGGAGCATTGTTTGGATGACGTTTGGAGCTCCGACAGTGGCTACCTTGCCGGGGATTCGATGTCCGATAATCCTCATAGGTGGAGGACGAAGGATTCGTCAATCGGTTGACGAATACCTCTCCGGAGAAACGAGTTTTGGGGACTCATTTTCCAATCCGAATTTTGATTCGGATTGTGATCTTCTCTCGATCACATCGTCTTTGACACGAGGCTAGTGACTCTTATGAAGATGAGGCTTGTAGCTTTGTGAAGCTATCTCGACGATACTCGGCGTGGATACGGATAGAGGAAATTCTAGCTAGAGTTGCTCCGGTTGATGTCTTTCCCGCTGCACGTGATACGTCAGGTATAACTAGCATAATTTCCTTTATCGTAAAATTTGAAATTGCGATTATGTCTACACATGTTGTACTATGCATGTGTGTGGTGTGTGTGTTGTAATAAATTAGATTTATTTCTTTTAATTCTTTCGATGTGCAAATGTTTACAAAATATGTTCGAACACACACTCGCCGCGGTGCCGGAAACCCAACAGTGGTATCAGAGCCCAGGTTGTGTTTCGACATAATCATAAAATTATTTTGCCATAGTCATAATTGTATTTATGGAAATTTTCTACTTTTGGAAGTTTAGAAGTATTTATGGAAATTTTCTAATTTTGGAAAGTCTAGAAGTATTTATGAAAATCTTCTACTTTTGGAAAGTCTAGAAGTATTTATAGAAATTAACACTTTCCATAAATAAAATATTTGATTTGATTTGGAAATTTATTTCCTAATTTAATCATGATTTGATTTGGGAATCAAATCTTAAATATATTTTATTTCCATAAATAGTTTTGACAATTTAGGAAATTTATTTCCTAAATTAAATTTGACTTTCCTTAATCAGCACTTTCCATAAATAAAATATGTGATTAGATTTGGAAATTTATTTCCTAATTTAATCATGATTTGATTTGTAGAACCAAATCTCAAACATATTTTATTTCTATAAATAGTTATGACATATAAGGAAATTTTTGTCTATGTCATAATTGTATGTCATGTAATTGCATTAGATGCATATCATTATGTCATGCGTGTCATGACATGTAGATGTATGTCATGTATGTCATACCATATAGATAATAGTTATTTGCATGCAAAGAGGATGAGACATAAAACCCTTACTCAATATGAAAGCCTACATTTTCCATTAATATGGTTAGAACCAAAGTTCTATTTCCTGCCTGGGTTGTTGGACTCTCTCCAAGCCCGACTTGAACATGAACATGTTCAAACCATGAAATAGTTTAATACTAATATGGTAAGAGTCAGAGGTCAATCGTTAGCTTTAGTTGTTGGACTCTCTTCAAGCCGGGCTAATTGGTTGAATGCACACTAACCATATTAAAACTATTTCTCGATTAATGGGTTGGCTTTAACCTGGAGCATTGGCTTGTTGGACTCTCTCCAAGGTCGATGTGAAGGGAGGTGAAGTTGGGTGCTATGCATATGATGCATACTTGTTAATGAGTTAACAACCCGATGTATGTGTGAACATTCAATTAGTTGATAACACATTGTGATAGTTGCATATATGTTATATGCAATCGGTATATTTGATACCTACCATCGTAGCTATGAATGGCTTGTTAGACTCTCTCCAAGGTTGTTCATATCTATGTTGGATATCAACCCATTCGGAGATGGACCTACGATCTCCCGAAGTGATTTTGGAGTTTTTGAAATTCAAAAAATGAATGGGATTTATGAATGTATATTGATGCATTTTAAATCATCTTTCTCATATATGCTCGTTTTATATTTCTAGGTTAATCGATTGATCATGAAGTCTTTGAATTTGCGCACTATTTTGGATTCGAATAAATTGACTGGGCCAAACTTCTTGGACTGGCTTAGAAACTTGAGAATTGTTCTCAAGGCGGAAAAGCTTGTGTATATCCTCGAAACACCTCTTCTCGCCCGTCCTAATGATGATGCAACTCTGGACCAATTGTTGGCCTATCAAAAACATGTGACTAATTCTGAACTGGCGAGTTGCATCATGCTAGCCGCGATGTACCCAAACTACATAAGCAGCATGAGCATATGGATGCTCATACTGTAGTCTTTCATCTCTATGAGTTGTTTGATGAGCAAGTGAGATCTGAAAGGTTCGAAGTCTCTAAGCTTCTCTTCACCTCTGAGATGCAAGTAGGTTCATCTGTGGTACTGCTCAATATGCTAAAGACTGTGGAGTCTTCTGTGAAGAATGAGTAGGGGATGGTGCTGTTAGTTGATTCCTCAAAGAAAGGTTCTAAGAGGGAGTCAAAGGAACAATAGAAGGGGAAGAAGAAAAAGGCTAAAAAGGTAGAACCAACTCAAAAGGGTACTTGCCATCTTTGTGGTAAGGATGGTCATTGGCGAAGAAACTACAAGATTTTATCTTGAGTCCGTGAAGAAGAATAAGGCATCAGATGCCCCATCTTCTTCAGATATCTTCGTTATTGATTGCCATTCAATTTCCTCAAACACTTGGGTATTGGATACTGGGTGTGACTCACATATATGTAATGACATACATGGGCTAAGGAATAGAAGAAGACTCGTCAAGGGAGAGCCAAATTTATGTGTTGGGAATAGAGCAAAGGTTGCTGCACTCGCCATCAGAACATATTTGTTGAGACTCCCTATAAGACTTGTCTTAGAACTGGACAATTGCTTTCATGTTCCTTCATTGATAAAGAACATCATTTCTATTTTTTTAAATAGAAATGAGTACCATTTAACTTTTAGTAATAATTGTTGTTACATAACTTTGAATGGAGTTTTTTATGGGACTGAAACTTTAAGCAATGATATTTATACGTTGGATGTATCAAGTGACGTTTTCAATATCGAAGCGAGCAACAAGTGTGCTCGAAAGGATAATCAATTAGACTCCTACATGTGACATTGTTGTCTTGGCCGTGCAAGCAAGAAACGCATGTCTGAATTACACCGATGTGGAATTATGGAATTGTTTGAATTGGATTCATATGATACATGCGAATCATTCTTAAAAGGCAAGATGACTAAGTTACCTTTTACAGGAAAAGGTGAATGGGTGGGAGAGCTGCTAGGTCTAATACATACTGTTGTATGCAGACCTATGTCAACTCAAGCTCTAGGAGGCTATAGCTACTTCATTACCTTCACCGATGATCACTCACGGTTTGGGTATGTGTTATTGATGAAGCACAAGTCTGAAGACTTTGAAAGGTTCAAAGAATTCAGAAATGAAGTAGAGAAACAACATGACAAGAGTATTAAAATACTTCGACAGATCGAGGTGGTGAATACTTAAGTCAAGAGTTTCTAGATTATCTTAGAGATAATGGTATATTGTCTCAATGGACTCCGCCATATACACCGTAGCATAATGGTGTATCTGAGAGGCGTAACTGGACCTTGTTGAAAATGGTCAGGTCGATGATGAATCATGTGAATCTTCCCAAGTCCTTTTGGGGCTATGCACTTCAGACAGTTGTTTACTTGCTAAACAGAATGCCAACCAAGGTAGTCTCCACTACTCCATATGAGATATGGAATAGTAAGAAACCTCATGTATCTTATTTGAAGATATGGGGTTGTCCTGCTTATGTGAAGTGGACTGTATCAGACAAATTGGATGCTAAGTCTAATAAATGTCTATTTATTGGATACCCTAAGTAAACGAGGGATTACCAATTCTATCATCCTGTGGAACAAAAGGTGTTTATTTCAAGACATACTGTGTTTCTAGAGAAAGAGTTTCTCTTACAAGAAAACAGTGGGAGTGTCGTTAAGCTTGAGGAGGCTCGAGAGACTCAAATAGACATTGATGAGATATTTGGTGAAGGACCACAACCGATAACTCATAGTGATGATCCATCGACTGGACCTATTAAGACACCACATCTTCGTAGATCTGGTAGAACACACAACATTCCTGAGATATATGGATTTCTCATAAGTGAATCGAACGACGTGTTACTCATTGAGGATGAGGAGCCTACGAATTATGAAGAAGTTTTTAAAAGTTTAGAAAGGGATAAGTGGCTTAACGCCATGAAGTCATAAATGGATTCCATGTATGAAAACCAAGTTTGGAACTTGGTTGACCCACCCGAAGGTATTAAGCCTATAGGGTGCAAGTGGGTTGTCAAGAATAAAATCGACATGGATAGTAATGTGATTACCTATAAGGCTAGATTGGTGACGAAAAGGTATCGTCAAAATCAAGGTGTTGACTATGACGAGACCTATTCACCTATTGCTATGCTTAAATCTATTTGGATGCTCCTGGCCATAGTGGCTCATTATGATTATGAGATATGGCAGATGGATGTGAAAATAGCTTTCCTTAAGGGAAACCTACTCAAGGACGTGTATATGATACAGCCTGAGGGTTTCACATCGATTGATAAAACCAAGGTATACAAACTGCGACGGTCCATATATGGACTGAAGCAAGCATCCAGGAGCTGGAATATCCATTTTGATGAGACAATCAAAAAGTTTGATTTCTCACAAAATCCGGACGAACCTTATGTGTACAAGAAGGTTAATGGGAGTGCAGTCGTTTTCCTAGTATTATATGTCGATGACATATTACTTATAGGAAATGATGTTTCAGTCTTATAGTCAGTTAAAATTTGGTTATCTAAGATATTATCCATGAAAGACTTGGGAGAAGCAACCTACATCCTTGGGATTAAGATCTATAGGGATAGATCGAATAGGTTGCTTGGTCTTTTGTAGTCTGCATATATAGACCGAGTGATAAAGAGGTTTAGCATGTCGGAATCCAAGAAAGGTTTCCTATCCATCAGGCATGAGATACACTTTTCGAAGTTTATGTGTCCGCGCACAGAAGACGAGAGGATTTGTATGAATAAGATTCCCTATACATCCGTAATAGGATCTATCATGTTTGCTATGTTATGTACGAGGCCCGACGTATCGTATGCTCTGAGTGTCACGAGCAGATACCAGTCTGATCCAGGAATGGATCATTGGGCGACTATTAAGACGATCCTTAAGTACTTGAGAAGAACTAAGGATGTGTTCCTAATATATAGAGAAGGGGACATGGTGATACGTGGGTATACGGATGCTAGCTTCTAGACAGACAAGGATGATTCCAAGTCTCAATCGGGTATGTATTCACCTGGAATGGAGGCGCAATAAGTTGGAAAGGTTCCAAGCTTGACACTATAGCAGATTCTGCCACTGAGGCAGAATACATTGCAGCTTCGGAAGTAACAAAGGAAGCGATTTGGATTAAGAAGTTCATTTCTGAACTTGATGTGGTCTCATCAATGATTCAAACATGTGCTTCGTTGCTATCATCTGATTAGAGAGATCATAACTAGGAAGGAAATACAAATCGAGAAGATTCCCACTGAAAGGAACTTACGGATCCTTTAACTAAGGCCTTTATTTGATAAATGAAGATTCACTATTTGAGTATACATGGTTACATATATTTGATTATATCTTAAACTCATTTACTGAATGTCCACAATACGATTCATAACATGAGAGAATTTGTGATTGGATCACAACTAGTATCTCTACAAGTATAATTGTGATGTATTGGAATTATCCCTAGTCGATGAATTGATGGATTTGGACACCATCAATTATGTCGAGACTAGCACGAGGTATACTCTTTAATGTATCCAAGCAGCTGATTCTCACTGGCTGGAGATATTGTGATGTCCGAAGTTAATCGTGGATGCTAGTTATGGTAACTAGTTCATTGGAGTGACCAGTTGTAAGACTTCATATGGTTCTCTGCATATATAGATATGTCAATGAAGTTCTTACTGCAGCATAAGTGCGATGTTCCTTTGACTTGCAATATTCAAGTCATCTTGGTCACGAAGACTTATGCTTTGAAATCTTAAGCAAGCATCTCTGAGGATATGTGGACCCGAGATGATTGGGTAAAAGTCGAAGTGACCGAAGGTGTTTGAATAACCTATAAAGGATTCACCACTCCTTGCGAGGAGATGTATACCCATGGCCTATCATCGGATTGTTACTAAAGTCTTTGGGCAAAGCATTACATGTTTAGAGTAATGTACTCTTGGATACATGTTGTTAGTGAAAGCCCTAGAGCCAATCATGTGATGATTGTTATATGGACTTTATGGTATTATATTCCTATTCATAAAGGCATGGTTATTATATTTACTTGTATTGGTGCCAAATAAACTAAGTATAATAATGTCCTTGAGTAGAAGGTTCTTATCTATATCAATCGATTGGTTGAATCGATAATGAGATGATATAAAGGACACTACTCTTAATCATTTCTAGTCAAGTATTAACATTCAGGGACAATGTTAATGTGTAGAGACTAGCATGTAGGTCAACTCGATGACTTGATCTCACAAGCCATGGATATGAGATATCAAGTTGACACATGGGTATGCATTGGAGAATGTATACTGAATGACCCACTATGAGAAAGTATCATGGATCGTTAGATGAGTGTCATATACTTTCTCATGTGACTATTAGTATGATTATTAGTTCTTGGACCTGAAGTCACCATAGTTCCCTACATAAGGAGTTGCATACTTTGGCTTCGTCAAATGTCACCCGTAAATGGGTGGACTATAAAGGTGATTACTGGGTATGTAACAAATTATGCGGAGGGATGTGAGTGATGTAGATGAAATCTATCCCTCCTATATGACGGGAGTGATATCGTTATTCTTGATAGAGTGAGACCACGAAGTGCATGACCATGCCCAAATGAGTCAATATGAGATATTGAGCTCATTTGATTAGAGTGAGTCCACTTGGAGTTCAAGATATAGATTGTACCGAGGATGACACGGTCTATGCCTCAATTGGTCAATCTAGATGTCAAGGATAGAGGGACATTGTCACATATTGTGAGAGTCACAAAGGTGATGTTGGATCTCAACATTCTTGTAACTTGGGTAGCAATGATGTGTTGCTAGATACCGCTCATTGCTTATGTTCCTAAATCGGTTTAGGAGCATTGCCAACTTTACCAGAACCTATAGGGTCACACAAAAAGGGCAATTACGAGGAGATTAGGTTCATATGATGAACCATGAGGATTAGGTTTATGGGATGAACCAAATTGGATTAAGAGTAATCCAAATTAGACTAATTGAGTTAGACTCAAGTTGATTCAAGTGTTGAATGAGTCTAATTTAGATTTGATTCATTTAGTCAATTTAAATTAATGAATAGAGATTCATTAAATCAAATTGACTTGAATCAAGTGGTTAGATTTGATCAACCATGGGAGATAAGAGGTCAAGTTTGACTTGACTTGAGAGGGAAGATGAATGATCAATTTTGACTTGACCAATTGCCATGTCATGGTGACATTGCATGGGGCCGGCCAATGATGATGTTCCACATCATCATTGACTTATCATGTGGTTTCACCTCATGAGGGAGACCAAGAGCCATTGCCTCTTGGAGTTACATGCATGCATGTAACCCCCCAAGTATTGAAGTGGCCGGCCACTCCACTTGATGAATGGAATTCATTTTGTGGTAACTCCATCTTCTTCTTCCTTGGATCTTCTTCCTCTCATGCTTTCTCTCCCAATCCTCATCTTGGCCGAACCATCCAAAGGGTCCTAGCACACTCAAGGTTGTGTTTTCTCCACCATTTGTCCGTGTGGATACCAATAGAGGAGTGTGCACTTGACACTCTTGAGTTCCGATAAAGCTTTTTGACGAGCGGGATAAGCGAAGGGCGTCACTACGAGGGTAACGCTCTATCTGAAGGGAATTGCTTCGGAAGGCTCATTGGCTCCCATGTCCCCGGATTAAAATTTTCACTAATGAAAAAACTAATCCAGATGGGATGAGTTTCCTAAGCATAACCAATTCGTCGTCGTGCTAACAACTTGAGTGATTGCTTGAACAAACTAGTTGTTCAAGAAACCCAACTCTTCTAGTTGGTTAGCCGCAGAAGAGACGACGGACGGATCGCCGGTTTTTGTGTTTGTCTTCGGGGTCCATGATTATACAAATACATACAAATTCAAACTAGTATAATCAACACATAAGAACATGCTAAGATCAGAAAAAAATTGTAAAACTTTTATACCTCTCGATATTCTAACGTATGTCCTATCCTCCTCGTGGATGTCGTGTGGGCGAAGATCCTCCACGAGTAGAAGCCGCCTAGATCACGTTCTTCCTTTCCTTGTTCGCTCCGAACAAAGAGAAGAACCAAACAAAGACTCCTTCTCCTTTCTAGAACCGACCACCAAGTCAAGGAGCTTGATATCGCCGCCGGTCAAGGAGTAGATAGTTGTGTGTCGGCCAACCTTGAAGAAAGGTTGCTGCCGGGCAAGGAGTGGATGATTGGGCGCTGCCAACTTTGGATAAAAGATGCCGCCGGCCACCAAGGTGAGGGATCAATGAACGCCGGCCAACCTTAAAGAGAGGTTGCCGCCGGCCAAGGAATAGGAGAAGGAACAATGAGGATGGGCACCGGCCAAAACAAGTTGGAAGAAGATGGGCGCCGACTTTTCCTTTCCAAGAATTGCCACCCAAGCCTATCTTCCAAACCCTAGCCACCCAAAATAAAAACCTAACTTCCTTCTTGATATCCCACGCCCAACCCTTAGCCTTCCTTTTATAGAGTTAGGCTTAGGCCTCCTTTAATCTCCACCATCGGATCTAGGGATTTAATCTCCACCGTCAGATCTAGGGTTTCATCCCAACCGTCGGATCTAGGGTTTTATCCCAACCGTCGGATCTAGGGTTTCATCCCAACCGTCAGATCTAAGGTTTCATCCCTACCGTCGGTTTTAGAGATTTAATCTCAACCGTTGGTTCTAGAGTTTTGTTTTACATCCTTGGATCTAGAGTTCATGAGGATTATATTAGGCTACGATAGGGACCATGAGGAGGAGTTGGATCTTGGCCACCCGATGGATTGGAACCACACAAACTTGATCCATCAATGATGTTCCATTCCATTAGAGGATCATCATTGAATTACCTCACCAACCCCCATAAATCAATATGAGCTCCATATATTATTTGTACATCCATCTCCCCATGTTTAAGATATTGAATGCCCGTAAATTAATTGATTTACTGACCATCAATCAATTAATATCTAACTCCTCGAGTAGTACCACTCAACCTTATCATCATGTTGACTAAGTCAACCAGCTGGGTTTACATGATGGACCTTATGAGCTCCTCAAGGGGACATCATCAACCTAATATATAGGACACGATTTCCTCCTATAATCAACAGCACACCAGCATATTGATTTAATCCATCTAAATCTCACACTTTGGTAAATCAAAGAAATAAATACTAAGTACATGTGCCCGTTATTATATCGGGATTAAGAGCATGTACAACATAATATCCGAGGTCATATTCAATTATGTAGTCAGCAATAAATTGAATCACCTCTATATCGGTCCTGCTCAATACACCTAAGTGTACTAGTGTAACTCTATGTTCAAGATAAAATAATACCAAGCTACACTACAACCATGCCAATGGTTTGTCCAAAACCATCTTGGTCGTGAGCCTCTACTTATATTCTACAAGGAACTGATAACATGATCTTCTGTGCCACACCAAGCACCATGTTATCTACAATGTAAAATATTAGACAATATGCACACCTATAATAAATATAAAGTGCAAACAATGATCATGTGATTCTTATTTCAAAATAAAAATGTTCATACAAAAAGAGCTGGCTTTCAGTATACATTCCAACAATCTCCCACTTATACTAAAAGACTATGCTATCATCACACTTCCATACATCTGATCCCCATGTCCTCCACATGCCTACCAAACACTTTCGCTGGAAGGGCCTTAGTGAATGGATTCTCCAGGTTATCCTCTGATGCAATCTTGGCGACAGCTACTTCTCCTCGCTTTACGATCTCTCGTATCAGGTGGTACTTGTGCTCTATGTGCTTACTCGCCTTATGGGCTCGTGGTTCCTTCGAGTTTGCAACTACACCACTGTTATCACAATAAATTGTGAAGTTTCTGAGCCATACAACTTCCTTGGTTGCCTCAGAGGCTGCCACATACTCAGCTTCCATGGTAGAGTCCGCCATGCATTTCTGCTTGACACTCCTCCATACTATGACTCCACCTCCAAAAGTAAACACAAACCCCGAGGTAGACTTACTGTTATCCCTATCTGATTGGAAATCAGAATCCGTGTAACCCATAGGGACTAATTTATCTGCCCGGTAAACAAGCATATAATCCCTAGTCCTTCTCAGGTACTTCAATATATGCTTTACCACAGTCCAATGTCCCTGTCTAGGATTACTCTGATATCTGCTAACCATGCCCATGGCAAAACAGATATCTGGTCTCATACATAGCATAACATACATGAGGCTTCCTACTGCCGAAGCATAAGGAACCGCCTTCATCTCCTCTATCTCCTTTGATGTTTCAGGACACATCTCTTTAGATAAAGGAACTCCATGCCTGAAAGGTAGAAAACCCTTCTTGGAGTTCTGCATGCTAAAACGAGCTAGGACCGTGTCTATGTATGAAGCTTGAGATAAGCACAACATCCTTTTCTTGCGATCCCTTATAACTTTGATCCCAAGGATGTGTCCCACTTCTCCCAAGTCCATCATGTCAAACTCTTTGGACAACCATACCCTTACGTCTGATAACACTTTGATATTGTTGCCAACTAACAAAATGTCATCTACGTATAGTACAAGAAACACCACTATGTTTCCGTCACATCTTTTGTATACACATGGCTCATCCGGACTTTGAATAAATCCATATGACTGGATTACCTCATCAAAACGGATGTTCCAAGATCTGGAAGCTTGCTTCAATCCATAAATGGACCGATTAAGCTTACACACTAGATGCTCTTTGCCTTTAGCAATGAATCCCTTTGGTTGCCGCATATAGATGTTCTCCTCAAGACTTCCGTTAAGGAAAGCTGTCTTGACATCCATCTGCCAAATCTCATAATCCATATGAGTAGCTATAGATAAGAGAATCCGGATAGACTTAAGCATAGCTACCGGCGAAAAGGTCTCCTCATAATCGATACCCTCTTTCTGAGTATACCCTTTTGCAACAAGCCTAGCTTTGAAGGTCTCAACCTTCCCGTCTACTCCTCTCTTTCTCTTGTAGATCCACTTGCATCCAATGACTTTCACAACATCAGGTGGTTCTACTAGCTCCCAGACATGATTGTAATCCATAGATTCTATCTCTGAATTCATCGCTCTTTGCCAAGATACCGCATCTCTATCTTGGAGTGCCTCGTCATATATCCAGGGATCAGGTTCATGTTCGCCAGGGACCAAATCAGAAGATTCTCCCAAGAACATGAATCTATCAGGCTATCTAACAACCCTCCCACTACGACGAGGTGCCTCCTGTGTATGCTCTGTGACACGCGGTGTAGTGACTTGTGGTATCTCCTCTTGTACTGGTGGTACTGAAGTCGGGACTTCCCCTGTCAACTCCTCAAGAACAATCCTACTCGTGGGCTTGTGGTTCATCACATAGTCCTCCTCTAGAAATCTGCCATTCATACTCACGATCACCTTCTGATCTCTAGGACTATAGAACAAACCACCCTTCGTTCCCTTAGGGTAGCCAACAAACAAGCGTACTTCTGTACGAGATTCCAACTTACCAGTATCTCCCTTCAGCACATGTGTTGGACTACCCCAAATCCGAATATGTCTTAGACTAGGCTTTCGCCCAGTCCACAATTCTACGGGGGTAGAAGGCACTGATTTAGATGGAACCAAGTTCAGAGTATACATTGACGTATCCAGCGCATACCCCCAGAACGAAACTGGCAACTCAGAATAACTCATCATTGATCTAACCATCTCCATAAGAGTCTTATTCATTCGCTCCGCCACACCATTCTGCTGGGGTGTGCCCAGTGCGGACAATTGGGATTGAATCCCAGCCTCTAATAAGTAACTCCTAAACTCTCCCAAGAGGTACTCACAACCACGATCAGATCGTAGTGTCTTGATATTTTTACCTTGACGGTTCTCCACATCAGCCTTGAATTCTTTGAACCTATCAAAGCATTCAAACTTGCGACGCATCAAGTAAATGTATCCATATCTTGAATAATCATCTATAAAAGAGACGAAATATTCAAAACCACCTCTAGCCTGGATAGACATAGGACCGCACAAATCAGAATGAACCAATTCTAACACATCTTTGGCTCTATACCCCTTGGCCTTGAAAGGCCTCTTGGTCATTTTACCTTCCAAGCAAGATTTGCAGGTTGGGAGATCCTCCACCACTAATGAACTCAAAGGTCCATCATCTATCAACCTTTGAATTCTACTCAGGTTAATATAACCAAGCCTTAGATGCCAAAGATATGTCTGGTTCATTTTCGAAGGTTCTTTTCTCTTATTTGACTTAGAAGATGAGTTATTTACTTCTATATGCATCGTGGGAGTTTTCGGTTCAAGATTGTACAAATTGCCAACCAATGTACTAGAACAAATAATCTCTCTATTCCTTTTTATAACCACTTTGTCATTAAAAGAAACAGAATATCCATCCATAAACAATTTAGAAACTGAAATTAGATTCTTTCTAAAAGTAGGTACATAAAGACAATTTCTCAAAACCAAAACTTTATTCCTATCAAAAGATAAATAAACGTCTCCCACTGCAATAGCCGCCACCTTTGAAGCATTGCCCATGAAGACGGTAATCTCTCCCTCAGCTAGTCATCGGGTTTCCTGGAACCTCTGTAAAGTATTGCAGACATGATCAGTGGCTCCTGTATCTACACACCAGGCACTGGTAGATAACACCGCTAAACATGTTTCAACAACTAAACAAGAAGATATACCTTTGTTCTTTCGGCGAGGACAGTCCACCTTCCAATGTCCAGTCTTCTTGCAAGTGAAGCACTTGCCTTTCGGCTTCTTCACTCCTACTTGAGGTCCTACTGCCACTTTCTTTGCTCCACCTTGCTTCTTCTTCTTCTTACCTTTCGGTTTAGAAGAAGAAACCTTCTGAGCAACCATGGCTTGAGCGCTTTGACGAAAAAGCCCCTCTGCCGCCTGGAGTTCTGTCAGAAGCTCCGCCAACAAATACAACCTCTTGTTCATGTTGTAGTTGAGGCGGAACTACTCAAAACTCCTAGGCAGAGACTGGAGAATGATATCGACCTGGGTTTCCCCAACGATCTCAGCTCCGAGGACTTCCATCTCATTAAGATGAGCCATCATCTTGAGAACATGATCCCTGACGGGTGTTCCCTCGATCATGGTTGTCGTCATCAAGTTTCTCATAGCCTCCTGTCTAGCCGCCCTACTCTGATGTCCGAAAAGTTCCTTGAGATTGAACATCATGTCCTAAGCTGTGGCCATGGCCTGATGCTGATGCTGCAGCACATTTGACATAGATGCCAAAATGTAACACCGCGTCATCTCATCTGCCTTGATCCATTTCTTATAACTTTCTTTCTCCTTTTCATCAGAGTCATCGGTGGGCTTAGGAGGGAAGACCTCGAAGAGTACAAATTTGTACTCCTCTACAGTTAAGACAATATCCAAATTTCTTTTCCAATCAATATAATTTGTTCCAGTAAGTTTATTTTCTTTTAATATCACAACAAGTGGGTTGAAAGCCATTTGAAAAACCTAAGAATCACAATGATCAAAATATTAGATTTTAAATATTATTGATTCCTCAAAACAATAAAATTCCAAAATCAACCAACACCTCAAAACACCGAGAATATCGCATGCCACGCTGTGTGGACGTATACGAATTCTACATTTGTAAGAGGATGTTTTACCCATTAATTTTATTATCTTGTCAACCTTACTTTTTGACAAATAAAATTAATAGTTGGTTCCTCTTTGGCCCTACAAATAAAAGCAGTGACTCCGATGGGGAGGATACTTTTATTTGCATCTAAGTGTGCACCATTACACGATACTAAGGGAATTATTTTGGATTATGTGCCTTACCGCTGTGGAAGTACACACGCTCCTAGATAATTTCCTATAACCATTATTTGACCAAGTGATCCGCAAACAAACTCATCCGCAGGGAGGAGGGCACTCAGAGCCGACACGCAAGTTTGTTGCATCACATGTCAAATTGTAATGGAGGCCACGGGAATTAATTAAAATGTCCCTCTCCCACTTAGTAAATTGACAATGAGGAATTTTCAAGCATACACAACATGCATATAAAACAAATCAGCAATAAATATGGAAAAAACAGAATTTTCCCAACTATTATGGCATTGTTCTCCAATATGCATCCCGTCGTGTCGCCACCTCGTCCGCTCCATCTTTTCCCGTGCGCAAGTCACCAAAGAGATCCGAGCCGAGTTAAACTATTTTAATTTACATCCATCGATCCTATACTCCACGAAGGAGTGTACAAATAATCTAGATCGAAAGTAAACTAAAATGAGTGGCTAAACAATGCCGTATTTAATTACAAAAATTAAATACTAATCTAGCCTCGTCAACCCCGAGGATTCAAATAATTTACATACAATCACACACAAAACAATCACATACACACAAATAGCCATAATAGTCGGATCTTATGCCTGCAACCAAAGAGTTAGCCTACGCACATCCTACTATTATCCGACATACTCATTATATGATATGTGCATGAAAGTAACCGAATCCAAAACACACAAAACCGGAAACCGTGGCTCTGATACCACTTGAAGGGAATTGCTTCGGAAGGCTTATTGGCTCCCATGTCCCCAGATTAAAATTTTCACTAATGAAAAAACTAATCCGGATGAGATGAGTTTCCTAAGCATAACCAATTCATCGTCGTGCTAACAACTTGAGTGATTGCTTGAACAAACTAGTTGGTCAAGCAACCCAACTCTTCTAGTTGGTTAGCCACCAAGGTGAGGGATCAATGAACGCCAGCTAACCTTGAAGAGAGGTTGCCGCCGACCAAGGAATAGGAGAAGGAACAATGAGGATGGGCGCCAGCCAAAACAAGTTGGAAGAAGATGGGCGCCGACTTTTCCTTTCCAAGAATTGCCGCCCAAGCCTCTCTTCCAAACCCTAGCCGCCCAAACTAAAAAGCTAACTTCCTTCTTGATATCCCACGCCCAACCCTTAGCCTTCCTTTTATAGAGTTAGGCTTAGGCCTCCTTTAATCTCCACCGTCGGATCTAGGGATTTAATCTCCACCGTCGGATCTAGGGTTTCATCCCAACCGTCGGATCTAGGGTTTTATCCCAACCGTCAGATCTAGGGTTTCATCCCAACCGTCAGATCTAGGGTTTCATCCCAATCGTCGGTTTTAGAGATTTAATCTCAACTGTTGATTCTAGAGTTTGTTTTACATCCTTGGATCTAGAGTTCATGAGGATTATATTAGGCTACGATAGGGACCATGAGGAGGAGTTGGATCTTGGCCACCCGATGGATCGGAACCACACAAACTTGATCCATCAATGATGTTCCATTCCACTAGAGGATCATCATTGAATTACCTCACCAACCCCCATAAATCAATATGGGCTCCATATATTATTTGTACATCCATCTCCCCGTGTTTAAGATATCGAATGTTCGTTAATTAATTGATTTACTGACCATCAATCAATTAACATCTAACTCCTCGAGTAGTACCACTCAACCTTATCATCATGTTGACTAAGTCAACCAGCTGGGTTTACATGATGAACCTTATGAGCTCATCAAGGGGACATCATCAACCTAATATATAGGACACGGTTTCCTCCTATAATCAACGGCACACCATGTAAATAATATCTTTTCCCAACTTACCGGGCATATTGATTTAATCCATCTAAATCTCACCCTTTGGTAAATCAAAGAAATAAATACTAAGTACATGTGCCCGTTATTATATCGGGATTAAGACCATGTACAACATAATAATATCCGAGGTCCGATTCAATTATGTAGTCAGCAATAAATTGAATCACCTCTATGTCGGTCCTGCTCAATACACCTAAGTGTACTAGTGTAACTCTATGTTCAAGATAAAACAATACCAAGCTACACTACAACCATGCCAATGGTTTGTCCAAAACCATCTCGGTCGTGAGCCTCTACTTATATTCTACAAGGGACTGATAACATGATCTTCTGTGCCACACCAAGCACCATGTTATCTACAATGTAAAATATTAGACAATATGCACACATATAATAAATATAAAGTGCAAACAATGATCATGTGATTCTTATTTCAAAATAAAAATGTTCATACAAAAAGAGCTAGGCTTTCAGTATACATTCCAACACTATCTTGTAGATCTAAGGTAGATCTAGGATCTATAAACACATACATGTTTTTAATTTTATATCTTCGCACAGATCCGTGGCCGGGCTTTCGAGGTTTCCTCAACGCAAAAAGCGGTTTTTACGGCTCGGAAAATCCCAACAGTGGTATCAGAGCCACGTGCGAAGCATGTATGTGTTTCATATTTGTAGTTTTTGTATTAGATATAAAAATTACAGATTTTTAAGTTTCTGTAAATTTCCTATTTTTATAGAATTTTTGGGTATTTTTCTCGAAGAGTCAAAGCAACGAGTGTTGGGACACTTATAGGCTTCAACCACCGAGAAAAACTCTCCGAAACGGCGAGTTCTCACTTTATGTTTTTGGGACAGCGACATAAGTCACTGTAAGATCATAGTAGGGACACTCGCAAAGTTTATTTTGTGAGTAGGGGCACTGCCCCTATCCCCGAAAGGGGCCTTGTCCCGCGATCATGCCGGGAAACCACTTAGCGGGACCGTTACGGAGAGGTGACTCATAAAATTGAAAAAAATAGGAAAAATTATAGAAATTTTCTGTAAAATACATAATTTAGAGTTATGTATAATTCTGTGATGGTAATGGCCCAAGAACCCCAATATGATTGGACGTTAATGTGTTGTAATTCATAATACGGCCTGCGTGTCGTTTTTGTGATTGTGCTTGTTATATAGGGTATGTGACCTGCGTGTCGTGCCTCTTCTTTTTAAAATTATAGTTGTAAATAGTTTTAGACTCGAATGTAAATCGAGTTTCATGTTTGTAATGTACAAAATGGAGCAGTGGAAGGTCCACTTCTAGACGGAGTTACGCGAAGGGTGCCGACGACACATGGCGGTAAAAGGAGGCACTTGGAGAAGTCACTAACCCTAAGTTGACTGTTCGATCCTCTCATTGGCTCTAGAAGATCGTAGTAGGGCCATAACCTAATCACAATTAATTTATATATATGTATATATGTTGATATATATATATATATATATATATTTGTTATGCTTGTATGTATGTGATGCATGCTAGTAGAATAATGCTTGTATGTATATGATGCATGCTAGAATAATGATTGTATGTATGTGATGCATCCTGTTAGTAATATATGAGAGATGTCCTAAGGCAATCGCCTTATGTATGAACCATTTATATGATAAATGATGATTCACTATTTGAGTATACATATTTTATGTATTTGATTGGATCTTAAACTCATTTACTGAATGTCCACGATACGATTCACAGCATGAGAGAATTTGTGATTGGATCACAACTAGTGAGTATCTCTACATGTGTAATTGTGATGTATCGGAATTATCCTAGTCGATGAATTGATGGATTTGGACACCATCAATTCGCCGAGACTAGCACGAGGTATACTCCTTGGTGTATCCAAGCGGTGATTCTCACTAGCCGGAGATATTGTGATGTCCGAGTTAATCGTGGATGCTAGTTATGGTAACTAGTTCATTGGAGTGACCACCGTAAGACTTCATATGGTTCTCTGCATATATAGATATGTCAATGAAGTTCTTCTGTGGCTTAAGTGCGATGTTCCTTTGACTTGCGGTATTCAAGTCATCTTGATCATGGAGACTTATGCTTTGACATCTTAAGCAAACATCTCTAAGGAGATGTGGACCCGGGATGATTGGGTATAAGTCGAAGTGATCGAAGGTGTTTTGAATAGCCTATAAAGGATTCACCACTCCTTGCGAGGAGATGTATACCCATGGCCTCTCATCGGATTGTTACTAAAGTCTTTGGCCAAAGCATTACATGTTTAGAGTAAGGTACTCTTCGATACATGTGGAGTAACTAGAATCCGTAGGACGAGGAAATGATACTTGGGCTAGGTGTGACGTAGTCAGCCTAGTGGGGACTGACACTATAGACCATGTCCTGAACCAAGTGGGTATAAGATGAGTGAAGGGAATGGGGCACGATTCATTCGAGCTACTGAAGGGTTTCAGAAATAGTTCGGGATCAACCGTTGATCTTTTCGGTTAATTGGGGATCATGATGTACTACTAGGTGCCACTCATAATCGTTCTATAATTAATGGTTAATTATAGACGGCCAACATAAACCGAGAACCTATTTGGTCACACGCACAACGAGCGTAATCCAAAGGATTTAAAACGAGCTTGAGAATGGGATTCTCAGATCGAGAGAAACTAGGTTTGGTTGGACCAAACATAAAGCGAGCATGAAATCGTTTCAGTCGCAATGGAAGCGTAGATGGGCTGCGTCTTATGAAGACGTAATGGATGGACCAAAATGGTTTGGTTCTAATCCAATGGATAAGAATAAACCAAAGGGTTTGGTTTATTTTAAATGAATGAACCAAAAGTTGGTTCGGTTCGTTTTAACTTAAAATAAACCATCATGGTTTGGTTTATTTTAACTTATCTTAATGGAGCGGGTTAACGGGATTTATGGATATGATCCATTAACCATTAAGAGAATTAGTTCTCTATAAAATAGGGCTTAAACCCTAATCCCAAAACCCTAATCAAGTTGTTGCCGCCCAACATAGAGTTGCCGCCCACCCCTTGTTGGTGAATTCGGCGCCCAACCCTAAGTGCCGCCGCCCAGCCTTTGTGCCGCCGTCCAAGTCATTGCCGGCGACCAAGCTTCAGCCGGTGAACACTCCGGCGACCCTCCGGTGATCCCCTATAGGTTTGGCATCAAGGTGAGGTTTTTCTCTCCTTGTTTTGGCCGGCGCCTACTCCTCCACCAAGCTGTCCAGTTTTCTGGACAGCTTCTTCTCCTCTCGTCGGAGCGTCATTTGGACGACGGTTAGTGCTCCGACAGCGGCTAACATACCAGGGATTTGATCTCCGGTAATCCTCTGAGGTGGAGGACGAAGGATTCGTCAATCGGTTGACGAATACCTCTCCGGAGAAGCAAGTCTTGAGGACTTGTTTTTAGGTCCGAATTTGGATTCGGATCGTGATCATCTCTCGATCACGTCGTCTTCAACACGAGGCTAGTAACCCGTACGAAGACGAAGCTCGTGGCTTGGCGAAGTCATCCCGAGGAGCTTGGCGTGGATACGGATAGAGACGATTCTTACGAGGATCGTTCCGGTTGATGTCGTTCCCGCTACACGTCATACGAAAGGTATAACGTAGTTTAATTTCCTTTTATTGCAAATTTTAATTTACGGTTATGTCTACACTTGTTGTAATATGCATGCGTGTGTTGTGTGTGTTGTAATAAATATAGATTTATTATTTTTAATTGCTTCCGCTGTGCTCATGTTTACGAAACATGATCGAACACACACACGCCGCGATGCCGGAAACCCAACAGTGGTATCAGAGGCCAGGTTGTGTTTCGACATAATCGTAAAATTGGTTTTGCGATAGTCATAATATATTTCTGGAAATTTTCTAAATTTTGGAAATTTAGAAGTATTTATGGAAATTTTTAAATTTTGGAAAGTCTAGAAGTATTTATGGAAATCTTCCACTTTTGGAAAGTTGGAAGTATTTATGGAAATTGATATTTTCCATAAATAAAATATTTGATTAGATTTGGAAATTTGTTTCCTAATTTAATCTTGATTTGATTTGGGAAATCAAATCTTTAAAATATTTTATTTCCATAAGTAGTTTTGAAGATTTAGGAAATTGGTTTCCTAAATAGATTTTCCTTAATCAAATAATTCCATGAATAAAATATGTGATTAGATTTGGAAATTTGTTTCCTAATTTAATTATGATTTGATTTGGAGAATCAAATCTTAAACATATTTTATTTCCATAAATAGTTATGACATATAAGGAAATATTGTACATGACAAAAATTGTATGACATGTAATTGCATTAGATGCATAACATAATGACATGCGTGTCGTGACATGTAGATGTATGCCATGTATGCCATGCCATGTAGATAATAGTTATTTGCATGCAAAGAGGATGAGACATAAAAACCTTTAAACAATATTAAAGCCTACACCTTCCATTAATATGGTTTGAACCAGAGTTCCGTTTCTTGTTTGGGTTGTTGGACTCTCTCCAAGCCCGGCTCGAACCCGAACATGTTCAAACCATGGAATAGTTTAATACTAATTTGGTAAGAGTCAGAGGTCAATCGTTAGCTTTGGTTGTTGGACTCTCTCCAAGCTGGGCTAATTGGTTGAATGCGCTCTAACCATATTAAAACTATTCTTGATTAATGGGTTGGCTTTAACCTGGAGCATCGGCTTGTTGGACTCTCTCCAAGGTCGATGTTAAGGGAGGTGAAGTTGGGTGCTATGCATAAGATGCATACTTGTTAATGTGTTAACAACCCAATGTATGTGTGAACATTCAATTAGTTGATAGCACATTGTGATAGTTGCATATACGTGATATGCAATCGGTATAGATGATACCTACCGTCGTAGCTATGAATGGCTTGTTGGACTCTCTCCAAGGTTGTTCATAACTATGATGGATATCAACCCATTCGGAGATGAACCAACAATCTCCCGAAGTGATTTTGAGGTTTTTGAAATTCGAAAAATGAATGGGATTTATAAATGTATATTGATGCATTTTAAATTGTTTTCTCATATATGCTCGTTTTGTATTTCTAGGTCAATAAATTGATCATGACGTCTTTGAATTTGCGCACTATTTTGGATTCGAACAAACTGACTGGGCCTAACTTCCTGGACTGGCTTAGAAACCTGAGAATTGTTCTCAAGGCGGAATAGCTTGCATATGTCCTTGAAGAGCCTCTTCTTGACCGTCCTAAGGACGATGCAACTCCAGACCAAATGTTGGTCTATCAGAAGCATGTGGCAGATTCTGAGCTGGCGAGTTGCATCATGCTAGCGGCGATGGTACCTGAGCTGCAAAAGCAGCATGAGCATATGGATGCTAATACTATGGTCTTCCATCTTCATGAGTTGTTCGATGAGCAAGCGAGATCCGAAAGGTTCGAGGTCTCTAGGCTCCTCTTCACTACGAAGATGCAAGAAGGTTCGTCTGTAGTGCAGTTTATGCTAAAGATGAACGGGTACATCGAGCGGCTAGCTACCCTCGGTTTTGTGATGGATCAGAGTTAAGTATTGACTTAATTCTGCATTGTTTGCCCAAGAGTTTTTCGCAATTTGTGATGAACTATCGGATGAACAAATTGGAATCCACCATTCCCGAGCTCCTCTATATGCTGAAGACTGTGGAACCTTCTGTAAAGCATGAGAAGGCGGTTTTGTTAGTTGATTCCTCAAAGAAAGGTTCTAAGAGGAAGGCAAAAGAACAGAATAAAGGAAAGAAAAAGGCAAAGAAGGCGGAACCAGCGCAAAAGGGCACTTGCCATCACTGTGGCAAGGAAGGCCACTGGCGAAGAAACTGCAAGATTTATCTTGAGTATATGAAGAAGAAGAAGGCATCCAATGCCCCATCCTCTTCAGGTATCTTCGTTATTGATTGTCATTCTATTTCCTTAGACACTTGGGTATTGGATACTGGGTGTGGCTCACATATATGTAATGACATACAGGGGCTAAGGAATAGAAGAAGACTTGTCAGAGGGGAGTCAAATTTGCGAGTTGGCAATGGAGCAAAGGTTGCTGCGGTCGCCATCGGAACTTATTTGCTGAAGCTCCCTAGTGGACTAGTCTTGGAACTGGACAATTGCTATTATGTTCCTTCTCTAATAAAGAACATTGTTTCTATTTCCTGCTTAAATAGAAATGGTTTCCATTTAACGTTTAGTAACAATTGTTGTTATATAACTTTGAATGGCGTACTTTATGGAACTGGAACTTTGAGTAATGAAATTTATACGTTGGACGTATCCAGTGACATTTTCAATATCGAAGCGAGCAACACGCGTGCTCGAAAGGATAATCACATAGACTCCTATATGTGGCATTGTCGTCTTGGCCATGTAAGCAAGAAACGCATGTCCGAATTACACCGATGTGGAATTCTGGAATTGGATTCATACGATACATGCGAATCATGCTTAAAAGGCAAGATGACTAAGTTACCTTTCGAAAGGGTGAACGAGTGGGAGAGTTACTAGGTCTAGTACATACTGATGTATGTGGACCTATGTCAACTCAAGCTTTAGGAGGCTATAGCTACTTCATAACCTTCACCGATGATCACTCACGGTTTGGGTATGTGTTCTTGATGAAACACAAGTCTGAAGCCTTTGAAAGATTCAAAGAATTCAGAAATAAAGTAGAGAAACAACATGACAAAAGTATTAAAATACTTCGATCGGATCGAGGTGGTGAATACTTAAGTCAAGAGTTTCTTGATTATCTAAGAGACAATGGCATATTGTCTCAATGGACTCCGCCCTATACACCACAGTATAATGGTGTATCCGAGAGGCGAATCTTAGGACCTTGTTGGACATGGTCGTCAATGATGAATCATGCGACTCTTCCCAAGTCCTTTTGGGGTTATGCACTTGATACTGTTTACTTGTTAAACAGAATGCCTACCAAGGTAGTCTCAACTACTCCATATGAGATATGGAATGGTAAGAAACCTCATGTATCTTACTTGAAGATATGGGGTTGTCCTGCTTATGTGAAGCGGACTGTATCAGACAAACTGGATGCTAAGTCTGATAAATGTCTATTTATTGGATACCCTAAGGAAACAAGGGGTTACCAATTCTATCATCCTGTGGAACAAAAGGTGTTTGTTTCAAGGCATGCTGTGTTTCTAGAGAAAGAGTTTCTCTTGCAAGAAAACAGTGGGAGTGTCGTCGAGCTTGAGGAGGCTCGAGAGACACAAATAGACATTGATGAGATACCTGGTGTAGCACATCAGCCGACAACTCATAGTGATGAGCAATCGGCTGGACCTATTGTAACACCACATCTTCGTAGATCTGGTAGAACACGCAATATTCCTGAGAGATATGGATTTCTCATAAGTGAATCGAACGACGTGTTACTCATTGATGATGAGGAGCCTACCAGTTATGAAGAAGTGCTGACAAGTTCAGAAAGGGATAAGTGGCTTGGTGCCATGAAGTCAGAAATGGATTCCATGTACAAAAACCAAGTTTGGAACTTGGTTGACCCACCTGAAGGCATAAAGCCTATAGGGTGCAAGTGGGTTTTCAAGAAGAAAACCGACATGGATGGTAATGTGATTACCTATAAGGCTAGATTGGTGGCGAAAGGATATCGTCAAAAACAAGGTGTTGATTATGACGAAACCTATTCGCTTGTAGCTATGCTTAAATCCATTCGGATGCTCCTGGCCATAGCGGCTCATTATGATTATGAGATATGGCAGATGGATGTGAAAACAGCTTTCCTTAATGGAAACCTGCTCGAGGACGTGTATATGATACAGCCTGAGGGTTTCACATCGGTTGATAAAACCAAGGTATGCAAATTGCGACGATCCATTTATGGATTGAAGCAAGCATCCAGGAGCTGGAATATCTGTTTTGATGAGACGATCAAAAAGTTTGATTTCTCACAAAATCCAGACGAACCTTGTGTGTACAAGAAGGTTAGTGGGAGTGCAGTCGTGTTCCTAGTATTGTATGTCGATGACATATTACTTATAGGAAACGATGTGTCAATCTTACAGTCAGTGAAGGTTTGGTTATCCAAGACATTCTCCATGAAAGACCTGGGAGAAGCAACCTACATCCTTGGGATTAAGATCTATAGAGATAGATCGAAACGGTTGCTTGGTCTTTCGCAGTCTACATATATAGACCGAGTGCTAAAGAGGTTTAGCATGTCGGAATCCAAGAAAGGTTATCTTCCCATCAGGCATGGGGTACACCTTTCAAAGTCTATGTGTCCGCGCACAGAAGACGAGAGGATTTGCATGAGTAAGATTCCCTATGCATCCGCAATAGGATCTATCATGTATGCTATGTTATGTACGAGGCCCGATGTATCATATGCTCTGAGTGTCACGAGCAGATACCAGTCTGATCCAGGAATGGATCATTGGGCGGCTGTTAAGACGATCCTTAAGTACTTGAGAAGAACTAAGGATGTGTTCCTAATATATGGAGAAGGGGACATGGTGATACGCGGGTATCTGGATGCGGCTTCGGACAGACAAGGATGATTCAGTCTCATGATTCGTGTTCACCTTGAATGGGGGCGCAGTGAGTTGGAAAAGTTCCAAACAAGAGACTGTAGCGGATTCTACCACTGAGGCAGAATATATTGCAGCTTCGGAAGCAGCAAAGGAAGCGGTTTGGATCAAGAAGTTCGTTCATGAACTTGGTGTGATTCCGGCCATTGTTGAAGCAATACCGGTCTACTGCGACAACAATGGAGCAATTGCACAGGCGAAAGAGCCAAGGTCTCATCAACGATCCAAACATGTGCTTCGCCGCTATCATCTTATCAGAGAGATCATCAGTAGGAATGAAATACAAATCGAGAAAATTCCCACTGAAAGGAACTTAGCGGATCCCTTGACTAAAGCATTACCTCAAAGCAAGTTTGAGGGTCATGTTAGAGACTATGGTATTGGATACCGTAGCGATTGGCATTAGGCCAAGTGGGAGTCTGTTAGTAATATATGAGAGATGTCCTAAGGCAATCGCCTTATGTATGAACCATTTATATGATAAATGATGATTCACTATTTGAGTATACATATTTTATGTATTTGATTGGATCTTAAACTCATTTACTGAATGTCCACGATACGATTCACAGCATGAGAGAATTTGTGATTGGATCACAACTAGTGAGTATCTCTACATGTGTAATTGTGATGTATCGGAATTATCCCTAGTCGATGAATTGATGGATTTGGACACCATCAATTCTGTCGAGACTAGCACGAGGTATACTCCTTGGTGTATCCAAGCAGCTGATTCTCACTGGTTGGAGACATTGTGATGTCCGGAGTTAATCGTGGATGCTAGTTATGGTAACTAGTTCATTGGAGTGACCAGCCGTAAGACTTCATATGGTTCTCTGCATATATAGATATGTCAATGAAGTTCTTACTGTGGATTAAGTGCGATGTTCCTTTGACTTGCGGTATTCAAGTCATCTTGATCATGGAGACTTATGCTTTGACATCTTAAGCAAACATCTCTAAGGAGATGTGGACCCGGGATGATTGGGTATAAGTCGAAGTGATCGAAGGTGTTTTGAATAGCCTATAAAGGATTCACCACTCCTTGCGAGGAGATGTATACCCATGGCCTCTCATCGGATTGTTACTAAAGTCTTTAGCCAAAGCATTACATGTTTAGAGTAAGGTACTCTTCGATACATGTGGAGTAACTAGAATCCGTAGGATGAGGAAATGATACTTGGGCTAGGTGTGACATAGTCAGCCTAGTGGGGACTGACACTATAGACCATGTCCTGAACCAAGTGGGTATAAGATGAGTGAAGGGAATGGGGCACGATTCATTCGAGCTACTGAAGGGTTTCAGAAATAGTTCGGGATCAACCGTTGATCTTTTCGGTTAATTGGGGATCATGATGTACTACTAGGTGCCACTCATAATCGTTTTATAATTAATGGTTAATTATAGACGGCCAACATAAATCGAAAACCTATTTGGTCACACGCACAACGAGCGTAATCCAAAGGATTTAAAACGAGCTTGAGAATGGGATTCTCAGACCGAGAGAAACTAGGTTTGGTTGGACCAAATATAAAGCGACCATGAAATCGTTTCAGTCGCAATGGAAGCGTGGATGGGCTGCGTCTTATGAAGACGTAATGGATGGACCAAAATGGTTTGGTTCTAATCCAATGGATAAGAATAAACCAAAGGGTTTGGTTTATTTTAAACGAATGAACCAAAAGTTGGTTCGGTTCGTTTTAACTTAAAATAAACCATCATGGTTTGGTTTATTTTAACTTATCTTAATGGAGCGGGTTAACGGGCTTTATGGATATGATCCATTAACCATTAAGAGAATTAGTTCTCTATAAAATAGGGCTTAAACCCTAATCCCAAAACCCTAATCAAGTTGTTGCCGCCCAACATAGAGTTGCCGCCCATCCCTTGTTGGTGAATTCGGCGCCCAACCCTAAGTGCCGCCGCCCAGCCTTTGTGCCGCCGTCCAAGTCATTGCCGGCGACCAAGCTTCAGCCGGTGAACACTCCGGCGACCCTCCGGTGATCCCCTATAGGTTTGGCATCAAGGTGAGGTTTTTCTCTCCTTGTTTTGGCCGGCGCCTACTCCTCCACCAAGCTGTCCAGTTTTCTGGACAGCTTCTTCTCCTCTCGTCGGAGCGTCGTTTGGACGACGGTTAGTGCTCCGACAGCGGCTAACATACCGGGGATTTGATCTCCGGTAATCCTCTGAGGTGGAGGACGAAGGATTCGTCAATCGGTTGACGAATACCTCTCCGGAGAAGCAAGTCTTGAGGACTTGTTTTTAGGTCCGAATTTGGATTTGGATCGTGATCATCTCTCGATCACGTCGTCTTCAACACGAGGCTAGTAACCCGTACGAAGACGAAGCTCGTGGCTTGGCGAAGTCATCCCGAGGAGCTCGGCGTGGATACGGTTAGAGACGATTCTTACGAGGATCGTTCCGGTTGATGCCGTTCCCGCTACACGTCATACGAAAGGTATAACGTAGTTTAATTTCCTTTTATTGCAAATTTTAATTTACGGTTATGTCTACACTTGTTGTAATATGCATGCGTGTGTTGTGTGTGTTGTAATAAATATAGATTTATTATTTTTTAATTGCTTCCACTGTGCTCATGTTTACGAAACATGATCGAACACACACACGCCGCGGTGCCGGAAACCCAACACATCCTAGTGTAGGATAATAAAGGCCTTAATGCATATATGATACACATTACGATTAGATTAGATCTTAATCAAATCAACTCGAAAAATGTCTACCAAGTCCTTGATACTCATCACTACGTCGATCATTTGTAGTTGTTGAATCTGCCAAAGCAGAGCAACGCATATTATCTTGGTAGGGTGCGGAGGGACAATCTTGGTCCCGCCTATCATGGCTTGGGTTAGAGTAAGCTCAATTAGATTGAGTAAAACTAGTTAACTCAATTGGATCGAGTAGAACTATAGGCATATTCCAATCGTTGGAAAGATAGGATAAGATCGCATTTATACTAAATCTTGGGCGATTTAGCCAAAGCTAACTCAAGGTCTTTTGTAAATGTGGGTCTTGATCCTATAAACAAGAGTTGCATAGAGATGTAATCAGTAATGTGTTACCCACCGATCATACTAAGTCTTGGGCAATTTAGCCAAAGCTAACTCAAGGCTTAGTATGATATGGATCTTGTCCCGCAGGAATTATAGCTTGTTTATATGAATCTAATAATGTGGTTTGACCACATCCATAACTCGATTCTACAAAATTCCTATAATTCAGTGGGAGTATCATTTGATTAAAGGCCTAATTAAATGATAAAAGGAATATGATATTAATTTTCTACATTGTGTATGTTGTAGATAACTATGTCGACAAACACGAACACTCTCTCCCTGCGTTCTGTCCTTGAGAAGGACAAGCTCAATGGAGCAAATTTCCTGGACTGGTACTGGAACCTGATAATCGTTCTCGACCAAGAAAGGAAACTATACGTCCTGGAGTAGCCCATTCCGGAGGCACCTCCTGCCACTGCCTCACGATCTGACAAAGATGCTTACAAGAAGCATCAAGATGATGCATTAGATGTGTCATGTCTAATGCTCGCGACCATGAACTCTGAGCTTCAGAAGCAACACGAGTTCATGAATTCTCATGATATGGTTGAACATCTTCGTCAACTATATCTAGGACAAGCAAGGCACGAGAGATATGAAGTCTCTAAGGCATTGTTTGGGTCCAAAATGCAAGATGGGACTCCCGTAGGTCCATATGTACTCAAGATGATTGGGTACATAGAAAACCAATAGAGATTGGGATTCCTCCTTGGCCAAGAGCTGGCCACTGACTTGATCTTGCAGTCTTTGCCACAAAGCTACAATCAATTTGTCATGAATTACAACATGAATGAAATTGATAAGCCACTGCCTGAGATGCTCAGCATGTTGAGAAATACTGAGCTCAACCTTAAGAAGGGGAAATCTAACTCTATTTTGATGGTGCAAAAGAAGAAAGGCAAGGGCAAGCCTAAAGGTAAGGGAAAGTCCCAAGCCAAGGGCAAAGGCAAGGAACTGAAACCCAAAGGAGGGGTGGCCAAGGAAGGGGCTTGCTTCCACTGCAAGGAAGCTAGACACTGAAGCGTAACTGCAAGGCATACTTGGAAGATCTTAAGAAGAAGAGAAGTGAGACTTCTACTTCAGGTATAAATGTTATAGAAGTCAATCTATCTATTTCTTCATCATGGGTATTAGATACCGGATGTGCATCTCACATTTGTACCAATGTGCAGGCGCTGAGAAATAGCAGGGCATTGACAAAGGGCGAGGTGGACCTACGAGTAGGCAATGGAACATGGGTTGCTACTGTTGCTGTAGGAACTTATGATCTATCTCTCCCCTCTGGGCTTGTACTAGAATTAGATGAATGTTGTTATGTGCCTGCTTTAACTAAGAAAATAATTTCGGTTTCTTGTTTGGACTGTTAGTAATATATGAGAGATGTCCTAAGGCAATCGCCTTATGTTTGGACCATTTATATGATAAATGAAGATTCACTTTTTGAGTGTACATGTTTTCATGTATTTGATTAGATCTTAAACTCATTTACTGAATGCCCATGATACGATTCACAACATGAGAGAATTTGTGATTGGATCACATCTAGTGAGTATCTCTACATGTGTAATTGTGATGTATCGAAATTATCCCTAGTCGATGAATTGATGGATTTGATCACCATTGATTCTGTCGAGACTAGCACGAGGTATACTCCTTGGTGTATCTAAGCAGCTGATTCTCACTGGCTGGAGACATTGTGATGTCCGGAGTTAATCATGGATGCTAGTTATGGTAACTAGTTCATTGGAGTGACCAGTCGTAAGACTTCATATGGTTCTCTGCATATATAGATATGTCAATGAAGTTCTTAATGCAGCTTAAGCGCGATGTACCTTTGACTTGCAGTATTCAAGTCATCTTGATCATAAAGACTTATGCTTTGACATCTTAAGTAAGCATCTCTGAGGAGATGTGGACCCGGGATGATTGGGTATAAG
Organism: Wurfbainia villosa; assembly: GCA_025175895.1. Classification (NCBI taxonomy): domain Eukaryota; kingdom Viridiplantae; phylum Streptophyta; class Magnoliopsida; order Zingiberales; family Zingiberaceae; genus Wurfbainia; species Wurfbainia villosa. The sequence continues at coordinate 24,577,287 of CM045992.1, read as the reverse complement.
TCGAAGTGATCGAAGGTGTTTGAATAGCCTATAAAGGATTCACCACTCCTTGCGAGGAGATGTATACCCATGGCCTCTCGTCGGATTGTTACTAAAGTCTTTGTCCAAAGCATTACATGTTTAGAGTAAGGTACTCTTCGATACATGTGCAGTAACTAGACTCCGTAGGACGAGGAAATGATACTTGGGCTAGGTGTGACGTAGTCAACCTAGTGGGGACTGACACTATAGACCATGTCCTGAATCAAGTGGGTATAAGATGAGTGAAGGGAATGAGGCACGATTCATTCGAGCTGCTAAAGGGTTTCAGAAATAGTTATGGATCAACCGTTAATCTTTTCGGTAAATTGGGGATCATGATTGACTATTAGGTGCTACTCATGATCATTCTATAATTAATGGTTAATTATAGACAGCCAACATAAACCGAGAACCTATTTGGCCACACGCACAACGAGTGTAATCCGAAGGATTTAAAACGAGCTTGAGAATGAGATTCTCAGACCGAGAGAAACTAGGTGGACCAAACATGGAGCGAGCATGAAATCGTTTCAATCGCAATGGAAGCGTGGATGGGTTGTGTCTTATGAAGACATGATGGATGAACCAAATTGGTTTGGTTCTAATCCAATGGAGGAGAATAAACCAAAGGGGTTTGGTTTGTTTTAAACGAATGAACCAAAGTTGGTTCGGTTCGTTTTTACTTAAAATAAACCATCATGGTTTGGTTTATTTTAACTTAAATTAATGGAGCGGGTTAACGGGTTTTTGGTTATGATCCGATAACCATTAAGAGAATTTGTTTTCTATAAAATAGGGCTTAAGGGTTTTTTGTTAAGCTCTAATCCATGCAACCCTAGTTGTTGCCGCCCACCCTCTCCCTCTTCTCCAAGTGGTCGGCGCCCAACTCCTTGCCGCCGCCCAAGCTCCTCCAACCGGCATCCAGCAGCTGCCGTCCTCCCCACTTGCCGGCATCTAGCTATTGCCGGAGGAGCTCCGGTGATCTTCCTTGACTCCGGCGACAAGGTGAGCATATTGCTTTCCTTATTTGGTCGGCGCAAGGTCTCTACCAAAGCTGTCCAGTTTTCTGGACAGCTTGTTTCCTTCTTGTCGGAGCATCATTTGGATGACGTTTGGAGCTCCGACAGCGCCATCCTTTCCGGGGATTCAATCTCCGGTTATCCTCATAGGTGGAGGACGAAGGATTCGTCAAACGGTTGACGAATACCTCTCCGGAGAAGCGAGTTTTTGAGGACTCATTTTGGATCCGAATTTTGATTCGGATCGTGATCTTCTCTTGATCACATCGTCTTCAACACGAGGCTAGTAACCCATACAAAGACGAGGCTCGTGGCTTTGTGAAGTCATCCCGAAGATACTCGGTGTGGATACGGATAGAGACGATTCTAGCGAGGATCGTTCCGGTTGATGTCTTTCCCGCTACACGTGATACGTCAGGTATACGTAGTATAAATTTCCTTTTATTGTAAAATTTGAATTTACGGTTATGTCTACACTTATTGTACTATGTATGCGTGTGATGTGTGTGTTGTAATAAATTAGATTTATTATTTTATTCCTTCCGCTGTGCACATGTTTACGAAACATGTTTGAACACACACTCGTCGCGGTGCCGGAAACCCAACAGTGGTATCAGAGCCCAGGTTGTATTTCGACATAATCATAAAATTATTTTGTGATAGTCATAATGGTATTTATGGAAATTTTCTACTTTTGGAAAGTTAGAAGTATTTTTGGAAATTTTTAATTTTGGAAAGTCTAGAAGTATTTATGGAAATCTTCTACTTTTGGAAAGTTAGAAGTATTTATGGAAATTGATATTTTTCATAAATAAAATATTTGATTAGATTTGGAAATTTATTTCCTAATTTAATCATGATTTGATTTGGAAAATCAAATATTAAAATATTTTATTTTCATAAGTTGTTTTGATGATTTAGGAATTTTGTTTCCTAAATTGACTTTCCTTAATCAACACATTCCACAAATAAAATATGTGATTAGATTTGGAAATTTGTTTCCAAATTTAAACATGATTTGATTTGGAGAATCAAATTTTAAACATATTTTATTTTCATAAATAGTTATGACATATAAGGAAATTTTATACATAGATGTATGCCATGTAATTGCATTAGATGCATATCATTATGCCATGCGTGTCGTGACATGTAGATGTATGTCATGTATGTCATACAATGTAGATAATAGTTATTTGCATGCAAAGAGGATGAGACATAAAAAAAAATCTTTATTCAATATTAAAGCCTACACCTTCCATTAATATGGTTAGAACCAGAGTTCCATTAATTGTTGGACTCTCTACAAGCCCGGCTCGAACCCGAACATGTTCAAACCATGGAATAATTTAATACTAATATGGTAAGAGTCAGAGGTCAATTGTTAGCTTTGGTTGTTGGACTCTCTCCAAGCCAGGCTAATTGGTTGAATGTGCTTTAACCATATTAAAATTATTTCTCGATTAATGGGTTGGCTTTAACCTGGAGCATCGGCTTGTTGGACTCTCTCCAAGGTCGATGTGAAGGGAGGTGAAGTTGGGTGCTATGCATATGATGCATACTTGTTAATGTGTTAACAACCCGATGTATGTGTGAACATTTAATTAGTTGATAGCACATTGTGATAGTTGCATATATGTGATATGCAATCGGTATATTTGATACCTACCTTCGTAGTTATGAATGACTTGTTGGACTCTCTCCAAGGTTGTTCATATCTATGATGGATATCAGCCCATTCGGAGATGGACCTACGATCTCCCAAAGTGATTTTGGGGTTTTTGAAATTCAAAAAATGAATGACATTTATGAATGTATATTGATGCATTTTAAAATCATTTTCTCATATATGATCGTTTTGTATTTCTAGGTTAATCGATTGATCATGACGTCTTTGAATTTGTGCACTATTTTGGATTCAAACAAATTGACTGGGCCTAACTTTCTGGACTAGCTTAGAAACTTGCATAATAAAGAAATGGACACACCTGAGAATCTCAAGGAGGAAAAGCTAGCATATGTTCTTCAGAAGAGCCTCTTCCCAACCGTCCTACAGTAGTCCTGATACAACTCAGGACCAATTGTTGGTCACTATTCGAAACATGTGGCGGTACATTCTGAACAAAGCTGGGTTGCATCATGCTGGCCACTTCAAATGGATGCTAATACCATGGTCTTCCATCTTCATGAGTTGTTTGATAAGCAAGTGAGATCTGAAAGGTTCGAAGTCTCCAAGCTCCTCTTCACCACAAAGATGAAAGAAGGTTCGTCTGTAGTGCAGTTTGTGCTAAAGATGAACGGGTACATCGAGCGGCTAGCCACCCTCGGGTTTGTGATGGATCATGAATTAAGTATTGACTTAATTCTGCATTGTTTGCCCAAGAGTTTCTCACAATTTGTGATGAACTATCGGATGAACAAATTAGAATCTACTATTCCTGAGCTCCTCTATATGTTGAAGACTGTAGAGCCTTCTGTGAAGCATGAGGAGAAGACGGTTCTGTTAGTTGATTCCTCAAAGAAAGGTTCTAAGAGGAAGGCAAAGGAATAGAAGAAAGGGAAGAACAAAAAGGCTAAGAAGGCAGAACCATCACAAAAGGACACTTGCCATCATTGTGGCAAGGAAGGCCACTGGCGAAGAAACTGCAAGATTTATCTTGAGTCCATGAAGAAGAAGAAGGCATCTGATGCCTCATCCTCTTCAGGTATCTTCGATATTGATTGTCATTCTATTTCCTTAGACACTTGGGTATTGGATACTGGGTGTGGCTCACATATATGTAATGACATACAGGGGATAAGGAATAGAAGAAGACTCATCAGAGGGGAGTAAAATTTGTGAGTTGGCAATGGAGCAAAGGTTGCTGCGGTCACCATTAGAACTTATTTGTTGAAGCTCCCTAGCTGACTAGTCTTGGAACTGGACAATTGCTATTGTGTTCCTTCTCTAATAAAGAATATTGTTTCTATTTCCTATTTAAATAGAAATGGTTACCATTTGACGTTTAGTAACAATTTTTGTTATATAACTTTGAATGGCGTACTTTATGGAACTGGAACTTTGAGCAATGACATTTATACGTTGGACGTATCCAGTGACATTTTCAATATCGAAGCGAGCAACAAGCGTGCTCAAAAGGATAATCAATTAGACTCCTACATGTGACATTGTCGTCTTGGCCATGTAAGCAAGAAACGCATGTCCGAATTACACCGATGTGGAATTCTGGAATCGTTTGAATTGGATTCATATGATACATGTGAATCATGCTTAAAAGGCAAGATGACTAAGTTACCTTTTACAGGAAAAGGTGAACGAGTGGGAGAGTTGCTAGGTCTAATACATACTGATATATGTGGACCTATGTCAACTCAAGCTTTAGGGGGCTATAGCTACTTCATTACCTTCACCGATGATCACTCACGGTTTGGGTATGTGTTCTTGATGAAACACGAGTCTGAAGCCTTTGAAAGGTTCAAAGAATTCAGAAATGAAGTAGAGAAACAACATGACAAGAGTATTAAAATACTTCGATCGGATCGAGGTGGTGAATACTTAAGTCAAGAGTTTCTTGATTATCTAAGAGACAATGGTATATTGTCTCAATAGACTCCTCCATATACACCACAACATAATGGTGTATCTGAGAGGCGTAACTGGATCTTGTTGGACATGGTCAGGTCAATGATGAGTCATGCAAATCTTTTCAAGTCCTTTTGGGGCTATGCACTTCAGACAGCTGTTTACTTGGTAAATAGAATGTCAACCAAGGTAGTCTCCACTACTCCATATGAGATATGGAATAGTAAGAAACCTCATGTATCTTACTTGAAGATATGGGGTTGTCTTGCTTATGTGAAGCAGGCTGTATCAGACAAATTGGATGTTAAGTCTGATAAATGTCTATTTATTGGATACCCTAAGGAAACAAGGGGTTACCAATTCTATCATCCTGTGAAACAAAAGGTGTTTGTTTCAAGGCATGTTGTGTTTCTAGAGAAAGAGTTTCTCTTGAAAAAAAATAGTGAGAGTGTCGTCGAGCTTGAGGAGGCTCGAGAGACTCAAATAGACATTGATGAGATACCTGGTGAAGCACAACAACCGATAACTCATAGTGATGAGCAATCGGCTGGACCTATTGAAATACCACATCTTCGTAGATCCGATAGAACACGCAATATTCCTGAGAGATATGGATTTCTTGTAAGTGAATCGAACGACGTGTTACTCATTGATGATGAAGAGCCTACCAATTATGAAGAAGTTTTGACGTTCAGAAAGGGATAAGTGGCTTGAAGCCATGAAGTCGGAAATGGATTCCATGTATGAAAACCAAGTTTGGAACTTGGTTGACCCACCTGAAGGCATCAAGCCTATAGGATGCAAGTGGGTTTTCAAGAAGAAAACCGACATGGATGGTAATGTGATTACCTATAAGGCTAGATTAGTGGTGAAAGGATATCGTCAAAAGCAAGGTGTTGATTATGACGAAACCTATTTGCCTGTAGTTATGCTTAAATCCATTCGGATGCTCCTGGCCATAGCAGCTCATTATGATTATAAGATATGGCATATGAATGTGAAAACAGCTTTCCTTAATGGAAACCTGCTCGAGGACGTGTATATGATACAACCTGAGGGTTTCACATCGGTTGATAAAACCAAGGTATGCAAATTGCAACGATCCATATATGGATTGAAGCAAGCATCCAGGAGCTAGAATATCCATTTTGATGAGACAATCAAAAGGTTTGATTTCTCACAAAATCCAGACGAACCTTGTGTGTACAAGAAGGTTAGTGGGAGTGCAGTCGTGTTCCTAGTATTATATGTCGATGACATATTACTTATAGGAAACGATGTTTCAGTCTTACAGTCAGTTAAGATTTGGTTGTCCAAGACATTCTCCATGAAAGACCTGGGAGAAGCAACCTACATCCTTGGGATTAAGATTTATAAAGATAGATCGAAACGGTTGATTGGTCTTTCGCAGTCTACATATATAGACCGAGTGCTAAAGAGGTTTAGCATGTCAGAATCCAAGAAAGATTTCCTACCCATCAAGCATGGGATACACCTTTCGAAGTCTATGTGTCCGCGCACAGAAGACGAGAGGATTTGCATGAGTAAGATTCCCTATGCATCCGCAATAGGATCTATCATGTATTCTATGTTATGTACGAGGCCCGATGTATCGTATGCTCTGAGTGTCACGAGTAGATACCAGTCTGATCCAGGAATGGATCATTGGGTGGCTGTTAAGACAATCCTTAAGTACTTAAGAAGAACTAAGGATGTGTTCCTAATATATGGAGAAGGGGACATGGTGATACGCGGGTATACAGATGCTAGCTTCCAGACAGACAAGGATGATTCCAGGTCTCAGTCTGGTTACGTGTTCACCTTGAATGGGGCGAAAGTGAGTTGAAAAGTTCCAAACAAGACATCAGAGTGCATTCTACCACTGAGGCAGAATATATTGCAGCTTCGGAAGCAGCAAAGGAAGCAGTTTGGATCAAGAAGTTCATTTATAAACTTGATGTGGTTCCAGCCATTGTTGAAGCAATACCGGTTTACTGTGACAACAATGGAGCAATTGCACAGGCGAAAGAGCCAAGGTCTCATCAACGATCCAAACATGTGCTTCGCCGCTATCATCTGATCAGAGAGATCATTAGTAGGAAGGAAATACAAATCGAGAAAATCCCCACTGAAAGGAACTTAGCGGATCCTTTGACTAAGGCATTACCTCAAAGTAAGTTTGAGGGTCATGTTAGAGCTTATGGTATTGGATACCGTAGCGGTTGGCATTAGGCCAAGTGGAAGTTTGTTAGTAATATATGAGAGATGTCCTAAGGCAATCGCCTTATGTTTGAACCATTTATATGATAAATGAAGATTCACTTTTTGAGTGTACATATTTTCATGTATTTGATTAGATCTTAAACTCATTTACTGAATGTTTATGATACGATTCACAACATGAGAGAATTTGTGATTGGATCACAACTAGTGAGTATCTCTACATGTGTAATTGTGATGTATCAGAATTATCCCTAGTCAATGAATTGATGGATTTGGACACCATTGATTCTGTCGAGACTAGCACGAGGTATACTCCTTGGTGTATCCAAGCAGCTGATTCTCACTGGCTGGAGACATTGTGATGTCCGGAGTTAATCGTGGATGCTAGTTATGGTAACTAGTTCATTGGAGTGATTAGCCGTAAGACTTCATATGGTTCTCTACATATATAGATATGTCAATGAAGTTCTTAATGCAGCTTAAGTGCGATGTTCCTTTGACTTGCGGTATTCAAGTCATCTTGATCATAAAGACTTATGCTTTGACATCTTAAGCAAGCATCTCTGAGGAGATGTGGACCCAAGATAATTGGGTATAAGTCGAAGTGATCGAAGGTGTTTGAATAGCCTATAAAGGATTCACCACTCCTTGCGAGGAGATGTATACCCATGGTCTCTCGTTGGATTGTTACTAAAGTCTTTGGCCAAAGCATTACATGTTTAGAGTAAGGTACTCTCCGATACATGTGCAGTAACTAGACTCCGTAGGACGAGGAAATGATACTTGAGCTAGGTGTGACGTAGTCAACCTAGTGGGGACTGACACTATAGACCATGTCCTGAACCAAGTGGGTATAAGATGAGTGAAGGGAATGGGGCACGATTCATTCGAGCTGCTAAAGGGTTTCAAAAATAGTTCTGGATCAACCGTTTATCTTTTCGGTTAATTGGGGATCATGATGTACTACTAGGTGTCACTCATAATCATTCTATAATTAATGGTTAATTATAGACGACCAACATAAACCGAGAACCTATTTGGTCACACGCACAACGAGTGTAATCCGAAGGATTTAAAACGAGCTTGAGAATGAGATTCTCAGACCGAGAGAAACTAGGTTTGGTTGGACCAAACATGGAGTGAGCATAAAATCGTTTCAGTCACAATGGAAGCGTGGATGGGCCGTGTCTTATGAAGATATGATGGATTAACCAAATTGGTTTGGTTCTAATTCAATGGAGGAGAATAAACCAAAGGGGTTTTGTTTGTTTTAAATGAATGAACCAAAGTTGGTTCGGTTCGTTTTTACTTAAAATAAACCATCATGGTTTGGTTTATTTTAACTTAAATTAATGGAGCGGGTTAATGGGCTTTTAGTTATGATCCGATAACCATTAAGAGAATTTGTTCTCTATAAAATAGGGCTTAAGGGTCTTTTGTTAAGCTCTAATCCATGCAACCCTAGTTGTTGCCGCCCACCCTCTCCCTCTTCTCCAAGTGGTCGGCGCCCAACTCCTTGCCGCCACCAAAGCTCCTCCAACCGGCATCCAACAGCTGCCGTCCTCCCCACTTGCCGGCGTCTAGCTGTTGCCGTAGGAGCTCCAGTGATCTTTTTTGACTCCGGCTACAAGGTGAGCATATTGCTTCCCTTATATGGCCGGCGCAAGGTCTCGACCAAAGCTGTCCAGTTTTCTGGATAGCTTGTTTCCTTCTTGTCGGAGCATTGTTTGGACGATGTTTGGAGCTCCGACAGCTCCATCCTTGCCGGGATTCGATCTCCAGTAATCCTCATAGGTGGAGGACGAAGGATTCGTCAAACGGTTGACGAATACCTCTCCGGAGAAGTGAGTTTTTGAGGACACATTTTTGATCCGAATTTTGATTCGGATCATGATCTTCTCTCGATCATATCATCTTCAACACGAGGCTAGTAACCCGTACGAAGACGAGGCTCATGACTTTGTGAATTCATCCCGAAGATACTCGGCGTGGATATGGATAGAGACGATTCTAGCAAGGATCATTCCGGTTGATGCCTTTCTCGCTACACGTGATACGTCAAGTATACGTAGTATAAATTTTCTTTTATTGCAAAATTTGAATTTATGGTTATGTCTACACATGTTGTACTATGCATGCGTGTGATGTGTTTGTTGTAATAAATTAGATTTATTATTTTATTTCTTCCGTTGTACACATGTTTACGAAACATGTTCGAACACACACTCGCCGCGGTGCCGGAAACCCAACATGGACAAGAAAGGATTTACATTTATAATAAAGAACAAATATTGTTTAGTTTATTTAAATGATATGTTCTAATGTATTGCACCTCTAATGAACGGACTCTACTTTCTAGACTTAGAGAGCCCTATCTATAACATAAGTACCAAAAGGTTCAAGTCAAATGAGTTGAACCAAACCTATCTCTGGTATTGTCGCTTTGGTCACATAAATGAAAGTCGCTTATCTCAACTCTATAAGGATGGGCTACTAGACTCATTTGATTTTGAATCATATGAGACATACGAGTCTTGCCTTTTAGGCAAGATGACCAAGACTCCCTTTAGTGGACACAAGGAAAGAGCAACAGACTTGTTAGGACTTATACATAGTGATGTATGTGGCCCTTTCAATATTGCTGCTAGAGGTGGTTATAGGTACTTCATTACATTTACTGATGACTTCAGTAGATATGGTTATGTGTATCTCATGACACATAAATCATAATCCTTTGAAAAGTTCAAAGAATTCAAGAATGAAGTACAAAACCAGCTTGGCAAGAGTATTAAGATACTTCGATCAGATCAAGGTGGTGAATACCTTAACCATGAGTTTCGTGACTATCTAGCTGAGCGTGGGATTCTATCCCAACTCACTCCTCCTGGAACACCACAGTGGAATGGTGTATCCGAAAGGAGGAATCATACCCTATTAGATATGGTACGATCTATGATGAGTCACACAGATCTTCCTATATCCTTTTGGGGATATGCTCTAGACACAGCAGCCTTCACCCTTAACCATGTACCATCCAAGGCTGTGATAAAGACACCATATACGATATGGACAGGGAGAAATCCCAAGATGTCTTTCATGAGGATTTGGGGTTGTGAGGCTTACGTTCGACGTCAAGTCTCAAATAAACTGAGACCCAAATCCGATAGGTGCTATTTTATTGGATATCCCAAGGATACAAAGGGATATTACTTCTACATTCCCAGTCAGCACAAAGTGTTTGTGGCAAAGACTGGGGTTTTTCTAGAAAGGGATTTTGTTTCTAGAAAAACTAGTGGGAGTACGTTCGATCTTGAAGAAATTCAAGATAAAGACCATACCACTGAGGCCTTGATGGAGGTTGAACAGGAACCACAAAGTGTTGTGGGTGATGAGATTGTTGCACAAAGAGTTGTGGAACAACCACCTGTTCAGGTAGACCTACCTCTTCGCAGGTCTGATAGGATACGTCGTCAGCATGAGAGATACTCATTTCTCTTGTTTGACCATGATGACGTTATGCTCATTGAGAATGAGCCTACCTCCTATCAGGAAGTTGTGATGAGCCCAGATTCTGAGAAATGGCTAGAGGCCATGAGATCCGAGATGGAATCCATGTACACCAACCAAGTATGGACTTTGGTTGATCCACCTGATGGGGTCAAACCCATTGGGTGTAAGTGGGTCTCTAAGAGAAAGACTGACATGGATGGACATACGCATACCTATAAGGGCCGATTGGTGCCTAAAGGTTTCAAGCAAATTCATGGTATTTACTATGATGAAACATTTTCTCCAGTGGCGATGTTTAAGTCCATTCGGATCATGCTTGCTATTGCAGCATACCACGATTATGAGATATGGCAGATGGATGTCAAAACCGTGTTTCTGAATGGAAACTTACTCGAGGATGTGTACATGACACAACCTGAGGGTTTTGTAGATCCACAATATACTGGGGAAGTATGCAAGCTGCAAAGGTCCATTTATGGGCTAAAGCAAGCTTCTCGGAGCTGAAATCTTCGATTCGATGATGTGATTAAATAGTTTGGTTTCATCAAGAATGAAGATGAACCCTGTGTCTACAAGAGGGTTAATGGGAAAATAGTTATCTTCCTAATATTGTATGTGGATGACATACTACTCATTGGGAATGACATCCCTTCGCTACAATCTGTGAAGACTTGGCTAGGGACATGCTTCTCAATGAAGGACTTGGTGAAGCAGCTGTATTCTAGGCATCAAGATATATAGAGATAGATCTAAGAGATTGCTTGGCCTAAATCAGAGTACATACATTGACACAATATTACTACGGTTTGCCATGCAGAATTCCATGAAGGGACTTCTATCGATGTCACATGGTGTGAGTTTTTCGAAGACTAAAAGTCCCTCTTCTAGAGAGGAGAGAGACCGCATGGATAAGATCCCTTATGCATCTGCTATAGGATTTATCATGTACGTCATGCTATGTACTCATCCTGATGTCTCGTATGCTTTGAGAATGACGAGTAGATACCAGTCAGATCCAGGTGAGCGTCACTAGATAGCAGTCAAGAATATTTTTAAGTACTTGAGAAGGACTAAAGGATATTTCTTGATATTTGGAGGCGATGAGGAGCTAGCTCTAAAGGGTTACAGAGATGCAAGCTTCCAAACAGATCAGGATGTTTATAGATCGCAGTCAGGGTTCGTGTTTTTCTTGAATGGTGGCGTTGTGAGCTGGAATAGTTCGAAGCAGGATACAGTTGCTGATTCTATAACAGAAACCGAGTATATCGCTGCATCTGAGGCAGCAAAGGAGGCAGTTTGGATCCACAAATTCATTACTGAGTTTGGGGTGGTTTCTAGCATAGCAGATCCCATAGAGCTCTATTGTGACAACAATCGACCGATTACGCAGGCTAAGGAACCTCGCTCACACCAGCGGACCAAACACATACTACGGCGCTTCCATCTCATTCGAGAGATTATCGATAGAGGAGATATGAAGATTTGCAGAGTACCCACAGAGGCTAACATCGCAGATCCCTTGACCAAGGCTTTGGCACAGAAAAAGCATGATGGTCACACTAGGTCATTGGGTATTAGATACTACGGTGATTGACACTAGTGCTAGTGGGAGATTGTTAGTGAAAGCCCTAGAGCCAATCATGTGATGTTTGTTGTATGGACTTTATTGTATCATATTCCTATTCATAAAGGCATGGTTATTATATTTACTTGTATTGGTGCCAAATAAACTAAGTATAATAACGTCCTTGAGTAGAAGGTTCTTATCTATATCAATCGATTGGTTGAATCGATAATGAGATGATATAGAGAACACTACTCTTAATCATTCCTAGTCAAGTATTAACATTCAGGGACAATGTTAATGCGTAGAGACTAGCATGTAGGTCAACTCGATGACTTGATCTCAAAAGTCATGGATATGAGATATCAAGTTGACACATGGGTATGCATTGGAGAATGTATACTGAATGACCCGCCATGAGAATGTATCATGGATCGTTATATGAGTGTCATATACTTTCTCATGTGACTATTAGTATGACTATTAGTTCTTGGACCTGAAGTCACCATAGTTCCCTACATAAGGAGTTGCATACTTTGGCTTCGTCAAACGTCACCCGTAAATGGGTGGTCTATAAAGGCAATTACTGGGTATGTAACAAATTATGCGGAGGGATGTGAGTGATGTAGATGGGATCTATCCCTCCTATATGAAGGGAGTGACATCGTTATTCTTGATAGAGTGAGACCACGAATTGCATGACCATGCCCAAATGAGTCAATATGAGATATTGAGCTCATTTGATTAGAGTGAGTCTACTTGGAGTTCAAGATATAGATTGTACCGAGGATGACACAGTCTATGCCTCAATTGGTCAATCTAGATGTCAAGTATAGAGGGACATTGTCACATATTGTGAGAGTCACAATTAGTAGTCACAAAGGTGATGTTGGATCTCAACATTCTTGTAACTTGGGTAGCAATGATGTGTTGCTAGATACCGCTCATTGCTTATGTTCCTAAATCGGTTTAGAAGCATTGCCAACGCTACAAGAACCTATAGGGTCACACACAAAGGGCAATTAAGTGGAGATTAGGTTCATGGGATGAACCAAATTGGATTAAGAGTAATCTAAATTAGACTAATTGAGTTAGACTCAAATTGATTCAAGTGTTGAATGAGTCTAATTTAGATTTGATTCATTTAGTCAATTTAAATTAATGAATAGAGATTCATTAAATCAAATTGACTTGAATCAAGTGGTTAGATTTGATCAACTATGGGAGATAAGAGGTCAAGTTTGACTTGACCTGAGAGGGAAGATGAATGGTCAATTTTGACTTGACCAATTGCCATGTCATGGTGACATGGCATGGGGGCCGGCCAATGATGATGTTCCACATCATCATTGACTTATCATGTGGTGCCACCTCATGAGGGAGACCAAGAGTCATTTCCTATTGGAGTTACATGCCTGCCTGTAACGCCCCCCCCCCCCCAAGTATTGAAGTGGTCGACCACTCCACTTGATGAATGGAATTCATTTTGTAGTAACTCCATCTTCTTCTTCCTTGGATCTTCTTCCTCTCAAGCTTGCTCTCCCAATCCTCATCTTGGCCGAACCATCCAAAGGGTGCTAGCCCACTCAAGGTTGTGTTTTCTCCACCATTTGTCCGTGTGGATACCAATAGAGGAGTGTGCACTTGACACTCTTGAGTTCCGGCGAAGCTTTTTGATGAGCGGGATAAGCGAAGGGCGTCGCTACGAGAGTAACGCTCTGTCTTTTAGATATAAGGTAGATCTAGGATCTATAAACACATACATGATTTTATTTTTATATCTTCGCACGGATCTGTGGTCGGGCTTCCGAGGTTTCCGCAACGTAAAAAGCGGTTTTTGCGGCTCAAAAAATCCCAACACATGTGCAGTAACTAGAATCCGTAAGATGAGAAAATGATACTTGGGCTAAGAGTGACGTAGTCAACCTAGTGGGGACTGACACTATAGACCATGTCCTGAACCAAGTGGGTATAAGATGCGTGAAGGGAACGGGGCACGATTCAATGTAGCTACTGAAGGGTTTTAGAAATTGTTCTGGAATCAACCATTGATTTTCCGATTATTTGGGGTTCATGATGTACTACTAGGTGTCACTCATGATCATTCTATAATTAATGGTTAATTATAGACAGCCAACATAAATCGGGAACCTATTTGGTCACACGCACAATGAGCATAATCCGAAGGATTTAAAATGAGCTTGAGAATGAGATTCTCAGATTGAGAGAAACTAGATTTGGTTGGACTAAACAAGGAGCGAGCATGAAATCGTTTCAATCGCAATGGAAGCATGAATGGGTCATGTCTTATGAAGGCATGATGGATGAACCAAATTGGTTTGGTTCTAATCCAATGGTGGAGAATAAACCAAAGGGGTTTGGTTTGTTTTGAACGAATGAACCAAAGTTGGTTCGGTTCGTTTAAACTTAAAATAGACCAACTCGGTTCGGTTTATTTTAACTTAAGTTATTGGAGCGGGTAACGGGTTTTGGTTATGAACCAATAACTCTAAGGAGAAGTTTTATTAATGGTTAAGAAATACGGGCTCTATAAAAACGCAGTTAGGTTTTTGGAGAGCCCTAAGTTTTATTTTGGGAAATAAACTTTTCCTCTCCTCTCCCTCTTTTCTCCTTGCCGCTGTCCAAGCTCTCCACGCCGCTAGCCATTGTGCTGCTATCCACCTTGCTGTCGGCGTCCAAGCTTCAGTCAGCCATCCTCCGACGACCCTCCGGCAACTTCCCTTCGCTCTGGTGACCAAGGTGCAGCCGACCATCCTCCTTTGGGCCGCCGCAACTCCTCCACCAAGCTGTCTAGTTTTCTGGACAACTTCTTTCTTTCGTGTCGGAGCATAGTTTGGACGATATTTGGAGCTCCGACAGCGGCTACCTTGCTGGGGATTCATTCTCTGATAATCCTTATAGGTGGAGGACAAAGGATTCGTCAATCAGTTGACGAATACCTCTCCGGAGAAGCGAGTTTTGGGGACTCATTTTCCAATCCGAATTTTGATTCGAATTGTGATCTTCTCTCGATCACATCGTCTTCGACACGATGCTAGTGACTCTTACGAAGACGAGGCTTGTAGCTTGGTGAAGCTATCCCGATGATACTCAGCTTGGATACGAATAGAGGCAATTCTAGCGAGAGTTGCTTCGGTTGATGTCTTTCCCGCTGCACGTGATACGTCAGGTATAACTAGCATAATTTCCTTTATTGTAAAATTTAAAATTGCAATTATGTCTACACATGTTGTACTATACATGCGTGTGGTGTGTGTGCTGTAATAAACTAGATTTATTGCTTTTTAATTCTTCTACTGTGCACATGTTTACGAAATATGTTCGAACACACACTCGCCACGGTGCCGAAAATCCAACACGGATGTCGCCGACCTTCAGCTTAGCTTAGCATTCCTACACACTTGATTCAGCTTGTGAGATAATGATATAAACTTAACTTTGTGTCTTTGCCATAATCAAAATATAGGTTCGATTATCTGGTGCTCTTGCACCAACAATCTCCCCTTTTTGTTCTATGGCAAACCGACGCAAAGTTAAGGGATATTTAAAGCATAAAAACAAGTAAAGTAAATGCTTTTAAAAACTCCCCCTTAACCCAAGGTGAGTTTTGAAGTAAATACTTTATTTTTTTTTTTAAATTTTGTATTACTCCCCCTTAACATGCACTCTTCATCCCCTTTTGCTATGAATCAAAAATAAGGTGGGGTGTTTATATAAAAAAAATAGGGGTTTTAAAAACATAATATTATATCATGCAAAAAAAATGAAATTGAGTATGAGTCCAAGCATGCACCTCTAACTGGTTAAATAAATTGGTTAGAGGTATATCCTTCTTCACCAACAATAAGTTTTTGAAGGATGTTTTAATTTCAAAAATACTTATAAGTTTATTTCCAAAAAGGACTTTCTGTAGTATAACCCTTAGGGTTAGTTTTCTCTCCCCCTTAGTCAAATGTATTTGGTGTAAGAGAGTTAGGGGGCGCTAAACTTTTGGCCTAAAGAGTTGTATATTTAGTATTGGCCGATTATAATTATTCGTTTAAGCGAAATAGTTGAAAGAATAGACATCTTTTTGAAAAAGTTATGTTAAGTGTATTTGAATTATCCTTAACAACTCACCCATTCTATGTGTCTCAGAATGTGTTTGTCTTATATGTTTTGTGAGAAGATTTGTACTTAATTAAAGTTAGTCAACCTTGGGTTAGATTCAGATTTAACCCTTAGTTCGTCAAGTAAACTTTTCAAGAAATTGACTTTCAAGTCGTGGCGAGGCATAGGGTCCTTCTTTGATCGGAACAATGACCACTTCCTTAGATAAAGCCAAGTTCAGGAAAATGATTACTCGAGTCACTTAAGATTACGTCCTGGTCTAACTAGTTTAGGATACATCGAGGTAGCTTCAGCTAATTCTACTCGGTCAAGTGCACCAATCTAGATACGCCTTATCTAGCTTGAATACACGAGACTTTATTTCCCTAACGTACTATCTTCTCGCTGTGTACTGATACTATATTGTCAAGAGTTGACTAACTATTTGCCCTATCTAGCCGTTCTAAAAGGTAAAACAAAAAGATTGATGACGCTAAGGTATCGGATATACTATTTTGGTATTAGCTCCCCTTGGACCATTGAACCAATATGATCTATCCAAAAAATGGACATGATCCTGGGGAATTCAATACTGATTGGTCCTTATATGTGAGTTTAATAAAACCTTTGGGACCCATGCTTAGACTCATTGATGACTACGATTTACAATAGATATGTATTGTTGGGTTTCCGGCACCGCGGCGTGTGTGTGTTCGATCATGTTTCGTAAACATGAACACAGCGGAAGCAATTAAAATTAATAAATCTATATTTATTACAACACACACAATACACGCATGCATATTACAACAAGTATAGACATAACCGTAAATTAAAATTTGCAATAAAAGAAAATTATCTACGTTATACCTTTCGTATGACGTGTAGCGGGAACGGCATCAACCGGAACGATCCTCGTAAGAATCGTCTCTATCCGTATCCACGCTGAGCTCCTTGGGATGACTTCGCTAAGCCACGATCTTCGTCTTCGTACGGGTTACTAGCTTCGTATTGAAGACGACGTGATCGAGAGATGATCACAATCCGAATCCAAATTCGGATCCTAAAACGAGTTCTCAAAACTCGCTTCTCCGGAGAGGTATTCGTCAACCAATTGACAAATCCTTCGTCCTCCACCTCAGAGGATTACCGGAGATCGAATCCCCGGTAAGTTAGCCGCTGTCGGAGCTCTAACCGTCGTCCAAACGACGCTCCGACGAGAGGAGAAGAAGCTGTCCAGAAAACTGGACAGCTTGGTGGAGGAGATAGGCGCCGGCCAACCAAGGGGAGAAAAGGCTCACCTTGATGCCAAACCTATAGGAGATCACCGGAGGGTCGCCGGAGGGTTCACCGGCTGAAGCTTGGTCGCCGGCAACAAGTTGGATGGCAGCACAAGTGGTTGGGCGGCGGCACAAGGCTGTTGGCGCCAAAAACTCCAAGGAGGTGGGCGGCAACTAGCTTTAGGGTTTTGGATTATTAGGGCTTAACAATCCCTTAAGCCCTCTTTTATAGAGAACTAATTCTCTTAATGGTTAATGGATCATATCCATAAAGCCCGTTAACCCGCTCCATTAAGATAAGTTAAAATAAACCAAACCATGATGGTTTATTTTAAGTTAAAACGAACCGAACCAACTTTTGGTTCATTCGCTTAAAATAAACCAAACCCTTTGGTTTATTCTCATCCATTGGATTAGAACCAAACCATTTTGGTCCATCCATTATGTCTTCATAAGACACGGCCCATCCACGCTTCCATTGCGACTGAAACAATTTCATGCTCGCTTTATGTTTAGTCCAGCCAAACATAGTTTCTCTCGATGCGAGAATCCCATTCTCAAGCTCGTTTTAAATCCTTTGGATTACACTCGTTGTGCGTGTGACCAAATAGGTTCTCGGTTTATGTTGGCCGTCTATAATTAACCATTAATTATAGAACGATCATGAGTGGCACCTAGTAGTACATCATGATCCCCAATTAACCGAAAAGATCAACGGTTGATCCAGAACTATTTCTGAAACCCTTCAGTAGCTCGAATGAATCGTGCCCCATTCCCTTCACTCATCTTATACCCACTTGGTTCAGGACATGGTCTATTGTGTCAGTCCCCACTAGGCTGACTACATCACACCTAGCCCAAGTATCATTTCCTCGTCCTACGGATTCTAGTTACTCCACATGTATCGAAGAGTACCTTACTCTAAACATGTAATGCTTTGGCCAAAGACTTTAGTAACAATCCGACGAGAGGCCATGGGTATACATCTCCTCGCAAGGAGTGGTGAATCCTTTATAGGCTATTCAAACACCTTCGATCACTTCGACTTATACCCAATCATCCCGGGTCCACATCTCCTTAGAGATGATTGCTTAAGATGTCAAAGCATAAGTCTCCATATTCAAGATAACTTGAATACCGCAAGTCAAAGGAACATCGCACTTAAGCCACAGTAAGAACTTCATTGACATATCTATATATGCAGAGAACCATATGAAGTCTTACGGCTGGTCACTCCAATGAACTAGTTACCATAACTAGCATCCACGATTAACTCCGGACATCACAATGTCTCCAGCCAGTGAGAATCAAGTGCTTGGATACACCAAGGAGTATACCTCGTGCTAGTCTCGACAGAATTGATGGTGTCCAAATCCATCAATTCATCGACTAGGGATAATTCCGATACATCACAATTACACATGTAGAGATACTCACTAGTTGTGATCCAATCACAAATTCTCTCATGCTGTGAATCGTATCGTGGACATTCAATAAATGAGTTTAAGATCCAATCAAATACATTAAACATGTATACTCAAATAGTGAATCTTCATTTATCATATAAATGGTTCATATATAAGGCGATTGCCTTAGGACATCTCTCATATATTACTAAAAGACTCCCACTTGGCCTAATGCCAATCGCTACGGTATCCAATACCATAAGCACTAACATGACCCTCAAACTTACTTTGAGGTAATGCTTTAGTCAAAGGATCCGCTAAGTTCCTTTCAGTGGGAATTTTCTCGATTTGTATTTCGTTCCTACTGATGATCTCTCTGATAAGATGATAGCGGCGAAGCACATGTTTGGATCGTTGATGAGACCTTGGCTCTTTCGCCTGTGCAATTGCTCCATTTTTTCGCAGTAGACCGGTATTGCTTCAACAATGGCCGGAATCACACCAAGTTCATGAACGAACTTCTTGATCCAAACCGCTTCCTTTGCTGCTTCCGAAGCTGCAATATATTCTGCCTCAGTGGTAGAATCCGCTACAGTCTCTTGTTTGGAACTTTTCCAACTCACTGTGCCCCCATTCAAGGTGAGCACGTATCGGTGTGACACAGAATCATCCTTGTCTCGGAAGCCGCATCCGTATACCGCGTATCACCATGTCCCCTTCTCCATATATTAGGATCACATCCTTTGTTCTTCTCAAGTACTTAAGGATCGCCTTTAATACCGCCAATGATCCATTCCTCGATCGACCGTATCCGCCGTGACACTCAGAGCATACGATACATCGGGCCTCGACATAACATAGCATACATGATAGATCCTATTATGGATGCATAGGGAATCTTACTCATGCAAATCCTCTCGCCTTCGGCGCTGACACAGACTTCGAAAGGTGTACCCTATGCCCGATGGGTAGGATAACCTTTCTTGGATTCCGACATGCTAAACCTCTTTAGCACTTGGCCTATATACGTAGATCGCGAAAGACCAAGCAACCTGCTTCGATCTATCTCTATAGATCTTAATCCCGAGGATGTAGGTTGCTTCTCCTGTGTCTTTCATGGAGAATGTCTTGATAACCAAACCTTAATCGATCAGAAGATTGACACATCGCTTCCTATAAGTAATATGTCATCGACATACAATACTAGGAACACGATCGCACTCTACTAACCTTCTTGTACACACAAGGTTCGCTCGATTTTGTGAGAAATCAAACTTTTTGATCGCCTCATCAAAACGGATATTCCAGCCTTCCTCGGATGCTTGCTTCAATCCATAAATGGACCGTCGCAATTTGCATACCTTGGTTTTATCAACCGATGTGAAACCTCAGTCAGATCATATACACGCCCTCGAGCAGGTTTCCATTAAGGAAAGCTGTTTTCACATCCATCTGCCATATCTCATAATCATAATGAGCCGCTATGACCAGGAGCATCCGAATGGATTTAAGCATAGCTACAGGCGAATAGGTTTCGTCATAATCAACACCTTGTTTTTGACGATATCCTTTCGCCACCAATCTAGCCTTATAGGTAATCACATTACCATCCATGTCGGTTTTCTTCTTGAAAACCCACTTGCACCCTATAGGCTTTATGCCTTCAGTGGGTCAACCAAGTTCCAAACTTGGTTTTCATACATGGAATCCATTTCACTTCATGGCACCAAGCCACTTATCCCTTTCTCAACTTGTCAAGACTTCTTCATAACTGTAGGCTCTCATCATCAATGAGTAACACGCGCTCGATTCACTTACGAAATCCATATCTCTCGTGAATATTGCATGTTCTACTGATCTACGAAGATGTGGTGTTACAATAGGTCCAAATTGATTGCTCATCACTATGAGTTGCTCACCGTGCTTCACCGTATCTCATCAATGTCTATTTGAGTCTCTCGAGCCTCCTCAAGCTCGACGACACTCCCAATCGCTTTCTTGCAAGAGAAACTCTTTCTCTAGAAACACAAAGATGCCTTGAAACAAACACCTTTTGTTCCACAGTGATGATAGAATTGGTAACCCTTGTTTCCTTAGGGTATCCAATAAATAGACATTTATCGACTGTCTGACATGTCCGCTTCACATAAGCAGATACAACCCCATATCTTCAAGTAAGATACATGAGGTTTCTTACCATTCCATATCTCATATGGAGTAGTTGAGACTACCTGTAGGCATTCTGCTTAACAAGTAAACAATTGTCTCAAGTGCATAACCCCAAAAGGACTTGGGAAGAGTCGCATGATTCATCATTGACCGACCATGTCCAACAAGGTCCTAAGCATCAGATACACCATTATGCTGTGGTGTATAGGGCGGAGTCCATTGAGACAATATGCCATTGTCTCTTAGATAATCAAGAAACTCTTGACTTAAGTATTCACCACCTCGATCCGATCGAAGTATTTTAATACTTTTGTCATGTTGTTTCTCTACTTAATTTCTGAATTCTTTGAACCTTTCAAAGGCTTCAAACTTGTGTTTCATCAAGAACACATACCCAAACCGTGAGTGATCATCGGTGAAGGTAATGAAGTAGCTATAGCCTCCTAAAGCTTGAGTTGACATAGGTCCACATACATCAGTATGTACTAGACCTAGTAACTCTCCCACTCGTTCACCTTTTCCAGTAAAAGGTAACTTAGTCATCTTGCCTTTTAAGCATGATTCACATGTATCGTATGAATCCAATTCAAACGATTCCAGAATTCCACATCGGTGTAATTCGGACATGCGTTTCTTGCTTATATGGCCAAGACGACAATGCCACATATAGGAGTCTATGTGATTATCCTTTCGAGCACGCGTGTTGCTCGCTTCGATATTGAAAATGTCACTGGATACGTCCAATGTATAAATGCCATTACTCAAAGTTCCAGTTCCATAAAGTACGCCATTTAAAGTTATATAACAACAATTGTTACTAAACGTCAAATGGAAACCATTTCTATTAAAGCAGGAAATAGAAACAATGTTCTTTATTAGAGAAGGAACATAATAGCAATTGTCCAGTTCCAAGACTAGTCCACTAGGGAGCTTCAGCAAATAAGTTCCGATGGCGATGCAAAGAACCTTTGCTCCATTGCCAACTCGCAAATTTGACTCTCTCGACAAGTCTTCTTCATTCCTTAGCCCTGTATGTCATTACATATATGTGAGCTACACCCAAAGATCCAATACCCAAGTGTCTAAGGAAATAGAATGACAATCAATAACGAAGATATCAAGAGGATGGGGCATCTGATGCCTTCTTCTTCTTCATGGACTCAAGATAAATCTTGCAGCTTTCTTCAAGTGGCCTTCTCACACATGATGGCAAGTGCCCTTTATACCGGGTTCCACCTTCTTTGCCTTTTGTTCTTCTCCTTTATTCTCGCTCTTTTGCCTTCCTCTTAGAACCTTTCTTTGAGGAATCAACTAATGTAATCGCTTCTCCTCATGCTTCATGTAAGGCTCCACAGCCTTCAAAGATATTGAGGAGCTCAGAATGGTGGATTCCAATTTGTTCATCCGATAGTTCATCACAAATTGCGAAACTCTGGGCAAACAATGCACTAAGTCAATACTTAACTCATGATCCATCACAAAACCGAGGGTAGCTAGCCGCCGATGTACCTGCTCATCTTTAGCACAAACCGCACTACTGCATTTAACCTTCTTGCATCTTCGTAGTGAAGAGGAGCCTAGAGACCTCGAACCTTTCGGATCTCGCTTGCTCATCGAACAACTCATGAAGATGGAAGACCATAGTATTAGCATCCATATGCTCATGCTGCTTTTGCAGCTCAGGTACCATCGCCACTAGCATGATGCAACTCGCCAGCTCAGAATCTGCCACATGCTTCTGATAGACCAACATTTGGTCTGGAGTTGCATCGTCCTTAGGACGGTCAGGAAGAGGCTCTTCAAGGACATATGCAAGATTTTCCGCCTTGAGAACAATTCTCAGGTTTCTTAGCAAGTCCAGGAAGTTAGGCCCAGTCAGTTTGTTCGAATCCAAAATAGTGCGCAAATTCAAAGACGTCATGATCAATTTATTGACCTAGAAATACAAAACGAGCATATATGAGAAAATGATTTTAAAATGCATCAATATACATTTATAAATCCCATTCATTTTTCGAATTTCAAAAACCCCAAAATCACTTCGGGAGATTGTAGGTCCATCTCCGAATGGGCTGATATCCATCATAGTTATGAACAACCTTGGAGAGAGTCCAACAAACCATTCATAACTACGACGGTAGGTATCATCTATACCGATTGCATATCACGTATATGCAACTATCACAATGTGCTATCAACTATTTGAATGTTCACACATACATCGGGTTGTTAACACATTAACAAGTATGCATCATATGCATAGCACCCAACTTCACCTCCCTTTACATCGACCTTGGAGAGAGTCCAACAAGCCGATGCTCCAGGTTAAAGCCAACCCATTAATCAGGACATAGTTTTAATATGGTTAGAGCGCATTCAACCAATTAGCCCAGCTTGGAGAGAGTCCAACAACCAAAGCTAATGATTGACCTCTGACTCTTACCATATTAGTATTAAACTATTCCATGGTTTGAACATATTCGTTCGAGCCGGGCTCGAGAGAGTCCAACAACCCAAACAAGAAAGAACTCGGTTCTAACCATATTAATGGAAGGTGTAGGCTTTAATATTGTTTAAGGGTTTTTATGTCTCATCCTCTTTGCATGCAAATAACTATTATCTACATGGCATGGCATACATGACATACATCTACATGTCACGACACGCATGGCATAATGTTATGCATCTAATGCAATTACATGGCATACAATTATGTCATGTATATAATTTCCTTATATGTCATAACTATTTATGGAAATAAAATATGTTTAAGATTTGATTCTCCAAATCAAATCATAATTAAATTAGAAACAAATTTCCAAATCTAATCACATATTTTATTCATGGAATTATTTGATTAAGGAAAATCTATTTAGGAAACCAATTTCCTAAATCATTAAAACTACTTATGGAAATAAAATATTTTAAGATTTGATTTCCCAAATCAAATCATGATTAAATTAGGAAACAAATTTCCAGAATCTAATCAAATATTTTATTTATGGAAAATATCAATTTCCATAAATACTTCCAACTTTCCAAAAGTGGAAGATTTCCATAAATACTTCTAGACTTTCCAAAATTGAAAAATTTCCATAAATACTTCTAAATTTCCAAAATTAGAAAATTTCCAGAAATACATTATGACTATCGCAAAACCATTTTACAATTATGTCGAAACACAACCTGGGCTCTGATACCATCAAGGGTTTCGCAAGATCACAGTGAGGTGTGTTCGATCATGTTTTGTAAACATGAACACAACGGAAGCAATTAAAATTAATAAATCTATATTTATTACAACACACGCATGCATATTACAACAAGTGTAGATATAACCGTAAATTAAAATTTGCAATAAAAGAAAATTATCTACGTTATACCTTTCGTAAGACGTGTAGCGGGAACGATATCAACCGGAACGATCCTCGTAAGAATCGTCTCTATCCGTATCCACGCCGAGCTCCTCGGGATGACTTCGCTAAGCCACGAGCTTCGTCTTCGTACGGGTTACTAGCCTCGTATTGAAGACGACATGATCGAGAGATGATCACAATCCGAATCCAAATTCGGATCCTAAAACGAGTTCTCAAAACTCGCTTCTCCGGAGAGGTATTCGTCAACCAATTGACAAATCTTTCGTCCTCCACCTCAGAGGATTACCGGAGATCGAATCCCCGGTAAGTTAGCCACTGTCGGAGCTCTAACCGTCATCCAAACGACGCTCCGACGAGAGGAGAAGAAGCTGTCCAGAAAACTGGACAGCTTGGTGGAGGAGATAGGCGCCGGCCAACCAAGGGGAGAAAAGGCTCACCTTGATGCCAAACCTATAGGAGATCACCGGAGGGTCGCCGGAGGGTTCACCGGCTGAAGCTTGGTCGCCGGCAACAAGTTGGACGGCGGCACAAGTGGTTGGGCGGCGGCACAAGGCTGTTGGCGCCGAAAACTCCAAGGAGGTGGGCGGCAACTAGCTTTAGGGTTTTGGATTATTAGGGCTTAACAATCCCTTTAGCCCTCTTTTATAGAGAACTAATTCTCTTAATGGTTAATGGATCATATCCATAAAGCCCGTTAACCCGCTCCATTAAGATAAGTTAAAATAAACCAAACCATGATGGTTTATTTTAAGTTAAAACGAACCGAACCAACTTTTGGTTCATTCGTTTAAAATAAACCAAACCCTTTGGTTTATTCTCATCCATTGGATTAGAACCAAACCATTTTGGTCCATCCATTATGTCTTCATAAGACACGACCCATCCACGCTTCCATTGCGACTGAAACAATTTCATGCTCGCTTTATGTTTGGTCCAACCAAACATAGTTTCTCTCGGTCTGAGAATCCCATTCTCAAGCTCGTTTTAAATCCTTTGGATTACACTCGTTGTGTGTGTGACCAAATAGGTTCTCGGTTTATGTTGGCCGTCTATAATTAACCATTAATTATAGAACGATCATGAGTGGCACCTAGTAGTACATCATGATCCCCAATTAACCGAAAAGATCAGCTTGATCCGTAACTATTTCAAACCCTTCAAGAGCTCGAATGAATCGTGCCCCATTCCCTTCACTCATCTTATACCCACTTGGTTCAGGACATGGTCTATAGTGTCAGTCCCCACTAGGCTGACTACGTCACACCTAGCCCAAGTATCATTTCCTCGTCCTACGGATTCTAGTTACTCCACATGTATCAAAGAGTACCTTACTCTAAACATGTAATGCTTTGGCCAAAGACTTTAGTAACAATCCGACGAGAGGCCATGGGTATACATCTCCTCGCAAGGAGTGGTGAATCCTTTATAGGCTATTCAAACACCTTCGATCACTTCGACTTATACCCAATCATCCCGGGTCCACATCTCCTTAGAGATGTTTGCTTAAGATGTCAAAGCATAAGTCTCCATATTCAAGATGACTTGAATACCGCAAGTCAAAGGAACATCGCACTTAAGCCACAGTAAGAACTTCATTGACATATCTATATATGCAGAGAACCATATGAAGTCTTACGGCTGGTCACTCCAATGAACTAGTTACCTTAACTAGCATCCACGATTAACTCCGAACATCACAATGTCTCCAGCCAGTGAGAATCAGCTGCTTGGATACACCAAGGAGTATACCTCGTGCTAGTCTCGACAGAATTGATGGTGTCCAAATCCATCAATTCATCGACTAGGGATAATTCCGATACATCACAATTACACATGTAGAGATACTCACTAGTTGTGATCCAATCACAAATTCTCTCATGCTGTGAATCGTATCGTGGACATTCAGTAAATGAGTTTAAGATCCAATCAAATACATTAAACATGTATACTCAAATAGTGAATCTTCATTTATCATATAAATGGTTCATACATAAGGTGATTGCCTTAGGACATCTCTCATATATTACTAACATGTATGATCTATTCGTAGTCTTTGAACTAAACCTGAGTCCGACTCTGTTGTACAAAGCTCTCTGAGTTCCAAGAAGTCGATTAAGATTCTTGGATCTCGTCGAGAACTTGTCCAACCAAGCCTCGAGCTCTTGGACTTGTCCTTTCAAGAGTGAGTTCTCACCTTCGAGTTTTTCAACTCGAGTTGAGTCATCCTCTTGAACTTGACTAGTCGAAGATGTTAGGGTGGCCTCTTGCTTTAGGGTTTCAACTGTTAGGACCCTTGGAATGGCTAGAGGGGGGGGGGGTGAATAGTGTTTGTTCGTTCTTGATGACAATCGTTCGCGTGACCGTGTCTGCATTTTCGTTAGTGCGCAGCGGAAATAGAAATAATACAATAACAAAATAGACAATTACACACCAAAGGTTAAATTACCAATTTGGGATAATTGGTAAGGGATCTGAGTTAGGGGCCTAACTCAAGGTTTGGTTTTTGTCAAACATCAAAAAGGGGGAGATTGTTGGTGCAATCGGCCCATGTCACGATTGACCAGACTCGAGTTTGACTCGAGTGATGTTTTGATGTTTGACAAAAACGGATGACAATGTAATTGTCATGGGAAAGCCCAAGTCATGGGTACTTGGCATGGAAAGTCCAAGTGGGACACTTGGCATTTGGAAAAGTCCAAGTCTTGGGTACTTGGCAAATGGAAAGTCCAACATGGGTTGGCATGGAAAGTCCAAGCATGGTCTTGGCAATGTAAAAGTCCAACATGGGTTGACAAGGGAAAGTCCAAGCATGGTCTTGGCATTTGAGAAGTCCAACATGGGTTGGCAAGGAAAGTCCAAGCATGGTCTTGGCAAGGAAAGTCCAAGCATGGTCTTGGCATGGAAAGTCCAACATGGGTTGGCATTTGAAGTCCAAGGGGATTGATATTGGCGGCGTAAAGTCCAAGCGGTAGTCTTGGCAGCATAAGTCCAATGGTTGGCGGCGTAAAGTCCAAGTGGAGTCTTGGCGGCGTAAGTCCAATGTGCCTTGGCGGTGTAGACACCGTTAGCATGACATAGCCGATGGAAGCACCTGAAGGCTAGCGTGATGGATGAACAAGTCATGGATGACTTGGAGGGATCCGAGAGGCATGAGGCTGATGGAGGTGGCTAGAAGGCTTAGGTCTAGGCTAAGGGTAGTCTAGCAAGTATGGGGGCACCATACTTGGGTTAAAACCTCATGTTTGAGGTGTGCCAGTCGACTGGTGTCATGTGGCAGTCGATTGGCCCGAGTCAACTAGGGTCGACCGCGGTCAGCGGGCCTAGCATCGCCAGAGGTGCGCGATCGATCGATGCAAGCCGATCGATCGGTGATCGATCGATGTCGACGCCAGACCACGAGTTCACTTCGTCGAGTGAGGACTACATCAGTCGACTGATGGTCATCATCAGTCGACTGATGGTAGTTCCGTTGGACTTATCCAACATGGATCTAGTCGTTGTCTCACGACAACAGTGGCATCAGTCGACTGATGGTCCCGATCAGTCGACTGATCGACTTTTTCCAGCACAGGTTGAAGCTTTATAAGGAGCTCGTGATGGAGGTTTTTGGGATCGGTTCTTGAGGGCTATTGGGGCGATTTGTTGGTGCAAATCAGGTCTCCAAGTGCAACCAAGCATTCAAGCAATCAAAACAAGTTTGTAAAGTCTTTTCTTTACTTGTATTTCGTATTTACATTGTATATTCCTTGTATTCCTTTCGTTTATTGTTGTAAACGTTTGTACGGGGTTTCTCCGCCTCCGACTTGTGTCGAGAAGGAGTGTTTATCATTAGTGAGTGTGTGTGCATCACTAGGGCTCTTTAGAGCTCGATCCGTGGAGTAGGAACCGTGCGGTTCCGAACCACGTTACATACGCGTGATCGTGTCTACAATTTCGTTAGTACACAGCGGAAATAGAAATAATACAATAACGAAATAGACAATTACACACAAACACGAGTATGTAACGTGGTTCAGAATCGCACGGTTCCTACTCCACGGATCGAGCTCTAAAGAGCCCTAGTGATGCACACGCACTCACTAATGATAAACACTCCTTCTCGAGACAAGTCGGAGGCGGAGAAACCCCGTACAAACGTTTACAACAATAAACGAAAGGAATACAAGCAATATACAATGTAAATACGAAATACAAGTAAAGAAAAGACTTTACAACACTTGTTTTGATTGCTTGAATGCTTGGTTGCTTGCTTGCACTTGGAGACCTGATTTGCACCAACAAATCGCCCCAATAGCCCTCAAGAACCAATCCCAAAATTTTCCATCACGAGCTCCTTATAAAGCTTCAACCTGTGCTAGAAAAAGTCGATCAGTCGACTGATCAGGACCATCAGTCGACTGATGTCACTGTTGTCGTGAGACAACGGCTAGATCCACGTTGGATAAGTCCAACGGAACTACCATCAGTCGACTGATGATGACCATCAGTCGACTGATGTAGTCCTCACTCGACCAGTCGAGTGAGACTCCATTCTGTGGCCGAAAAATTGAGCATCAGTCGACTGATCACACGATCAGTCGACTGCCCACCTCTGGCAGTCGACTGCTAGGCCACAACCCGTAGTCAAACCCTAGTTGACTCGGGCCAGTCGACTGCCACATGGCACCAGTCGACTGGCACACCTCAAACATGAGGTTTTAACCCAAGTATGGTGCCCCCATACTTGCTAGACTACCCTTAGCCTAGACCTAAACCTTCTAGCCACCTCCATCAGCCTCACGCCTCTCGGATCCCTCCAAGTCATCCATGACTTATTCATCCATCGCGCTAGCCTTCAGGTGCTTCCATCGGCTATGTCATGCTAACGGTGTCTACACCGCCAAGGCACATTAGACTTACGCCGCCAAGACTCCGCTTGGACTTTACGCCGCCAACCATTGGACTTATGCTGCCAAGACTACCGCTCGGACTTTACGCCGCCAATATCAATACCCTTGGACTTCAAATGCCAACCCATGTTGGACTTTCCATGCCAAGACCATGCTTGGACTTTCCTTGCCAAGACCATGCTTGGACTTTCCTTGCCAACCCATGTTGGACTTCTCAAATGCCAAGACCATGCTTGGACATTCCCTTGCCAACCCATGTTGGACTTTTACATTGCCAAGACCATGCTTGGACTTTCCATGTCAACCCATGTTGGACTTTCCATTTGCCAAGTACCCAAGACTTGGACTTTTCCAAATGCCAAGTGTCCCACTTGGACTTTCCATGCCAAGTACCCATGACTTGGGCTTTCCCATGAAAATCACATTGTCATCCGTTTTTGTCTAACATCAAAACATCACTCGAGTCAAACTCGAGTCTGGTCAATCGTGACCTGGGCCGATTGCACCAACAATCTCCTCCTTTTTGATGTTTGACAAAAACCAAACCTTGAGTTAGGCCCCTAACTCAGATCCCTTACCAATTATCCCAAATTGGTAATTTAACCTTTCTCCCCCTTTTTGACATACATCAAAAAGGTTATCTCTCCAAGGAGGTCAATGTCTCATGTCCCAATGAGATCTTACAATCTCCCCCTTGATCCAAAAATCCCTAGGATGCCTACCATCTTCCTAGTAATAAGTCACATATCACTCAAGAGAGGCAATCCTATACACTCTCCAATTTCCAAATTGGGTATCAAAATCCCATTTTCCTCCTTATGAGGAAAAATATCATTCATCATCCCATGATGAATTCCTCCCCCTAAAGGCTTGCTCCCCCTTGACCATTGCACCAACAATGTCCTTGGGAAATCCCTAAGCCAATAGGAACTCTAAATCATCAAAATTAAGGTTAGAAATTCAACATTGAACTTTCCAACACCTTAAAATTGATACAAACCCTAAACACCTCTCCTAATCCATATCCAATGGATTTTCACCCTTTATAATGCTTCCCAAAGCATATCTTAGGGTTAGGAGTGGTTAGGGACCTTTACCATAGCTGAAATCGGGTTAAACAACCTTGGTTTCGAGTGATTCAGAAATCATCATTGCCACCTCATCATCGATCCGCCACTAGCGATCGATAACTGAAATTTCCGAATTTCAATTATCAGAAATGAATTTCAGACAAACATAAATAATTATACGTATATCGAAAAATCACGAAATTTGGTACGTATAATACCTATGACCAATACCATGGGTGAAAAATGTTTTAAAATTATTTTACCCATAAAATAGTGAAATTGGCACAAAGTTCAAAACCATTGAAATTTTTCAATGTTTTGTCCCTACTTTGTATCAACTTCATCAATGGTGATTGCTATCAAAAGATAGACTTCACCAAGGTTTTTCAAAATGATTTTAAAATGTTTTCAAAACCTTATTTTGGATCATATTCCTTGGGCTCTATGCACATGACTTGTACACAAGCTTTTCCAATGATCCATAAATAGAATTAGATGAGTTTTAGTTCATCTAGATGCAAAAACTATGCACCTTGAACTTAACTCATATCCTAGCATCCCACATGTATCTATGGTATATAAATACACATACATGTCAATTAGATGTGAGATGTGGGTTTTGTTCTCCCTAAACTAGGGTTTCATGCATTTTCTAAAGCAACTCTACTTGATTCCCTTATAAATGGGACTTCAAGTCATGCCATAGTCCTTAAATCAATTTTAATCAAGTTAATGCATTAATGTATGATCATGGCATAAATATAGCATTATTAAAACATGGCCAATGATCATGATGTCATGGCATATGATAAAATCTAAAAACACATGACATTTAAACCCTTAATCCTAAAACATAAACATGACATATAAAATGATTCAAAGTAAGCATGATGTCATGGCATGTTATATGGCAAACAAAGCATGGCATATAAAATATATAGGTATAATAATACCTAAATTTTAATATTAATTGCCATTTCATATAATTAATTGCATTTTACCATATTTCTAGTTTTCTCCCAAGTGTGCCAAAAACCCAAAATGACACACTAACCTCTAAACCTAAATTGTGCCAATTTTGATCATTTTATCAAACTTCTCAAGTAATATTGGCACATCCTAAAAACTTTTAGGGTTAAGACTTAAATGTATTTCCAAGGCAACCATAACCTTGAAAATAACCTAAAGTGCCACCTTTATTATGGTTGAGTTAACTACCCATCCAATCAAGGTTGGCACACCCTAAACCCATCTAGCGTGAATCAATCACGCTCTTAGGAACCCAAAACCTATTTGAGCTCCTAGGGTTAATTAGGTATTCCTTAGGGATAACCTCCCTAGATACCTTCCTAATGACCTTCCTAGGCTTATTAGCCTTGGTCATTTTGTCTTGCCTAGGTTAACCTTAGGGATTGCCTCCCTAACAACCTTCTTAGTGGCCACACTAGGTTTCTTCGAAACCTTGGCCACTAGGCACAAACCTTGGTCAACTCTAGGGATGACTTCCCCATTGACCTTGGTCTTCCTAGACCTAGTTAGTGTTCCATAGTCAAATGGAACACTATGATAAGTCACCTTGGACTTAGGTTTGTGACCCAAACCTTACTTGTCTTTGGTTGACTTTTGACTCTTAGGTCCTTGATGTTGACTTTGACTTCTTGACCTAGGAGTTTGACCATTAGACCCTTTAAATTGATTTTGCATAATGTTAAGGGTCTTCTCAAGTTTTTCAAGCCTTGACCTTAAGGCTTGGTTCTCTAATTCTAATTGCCCAATTTTAGAATTTTGATTTAAATCTTGGGCATTGGACTTTTTAGGCATATGCCTAGTCCATTTAGGGTTAACACCTAGGTGCTCTTGCACCTTTCTAATTGTCTCCCTAGGTAAAATTGATCTTGAGTTATTTGACCTAGGTTTGTCCTTGGGTAAATTGTTTTTAGGGACATTAGTCCCAAATTTCTTCTTGTTTCCTAAGTGGACACTCTTAGCACCTAAACAAATATGTCTATTATTTCTAGCATGCTTTTCATGTACAATAGCACGAGAATTAAAATTATTCCTAGCATGTTTCTTATCCCTAGAAATTGAAGGTGCATTAATAAATTTTACCTTAGGGTTTGCCTTGGAGGCTCCCCCTACTTGTGTTGCTCCTTCTTGCCCTTTTTTCTTCCCCCTTGGGCAATGACTCTGGTAATGTCCCGGTTGTCGGCATTTGAAGCAAATTACTTGCTCCTTGCTCTTTTGTGTTGAGGCACTGGTTTCCTTGACTTTTGGCACGGGTGGAGTCTTCTTAACCCGTTTAGGACACTTACTCTTGCAGTGTCCTTGCTCCCTACACTCAAAGCATATAATATGAATTTTATTATTATTTGAAATGCTCGAGTTACCTAGGTCTGTGGTGGAAGG
Source organism: Wurfbainia villosa (assembly GCA_025175895.1). NCBI lineage: Eukaryota > Viridiplantae > Streptophyta > Magnoliopsida > Zingiberales > Zingiberaceae > Wurfbainia > Wurfbainia villosa. The sequence goes on along the minus strand of CM045992.1, from coordinate 24,544,660 downwards.
TACCGGAGTTGAATTTTGAGCTTCCTCATCTTGATCGGATGTTGAAGGCTCTTCTTGAGGTTGCTCCGGTGTAGAGGATGGTCTCTCCTCCTCAATCCTAGAAGTAGATGCTTCTTCCACTTCTTCCACCTCTTCTTTCTCCGATTCAGAAGTTGACTCCATCTCAACTTTCGATTCCTCACTTTCACTTGAGGATGAACTCTCTTCATGGAATCTTGCCAATTTCCTCCATAGCTCCTTGGCATACATGTAATCCCCTAGCTTGCACAAAATATCATTAGGAATTAAATCTTCCAAAAGTTTCGTTACCTTAATTTCGATCTTGAGCTTTTGGCGTTGCTCTTGGGTCCACTTTTTCAATTTTAGGACATTTCCCTTCTTATCCCTAGGGGGTTCAAGGCCTTCAATGAGGATGAACCAATCCTCTATGTTCATCATCAAGAATGTTTCCATTCTTGCCCTCCATGCCGGAAATCTTCTGGATCATATGGAGGTGGAGTGTTGATATCCAATCAAAGCTTGTCTTTGAATTCCATCTTCACCCTCTAGCCTTTTGTCTTAGCTCTCGACGGTTAGTCCGTAGAAGAGCCCCAGGCTCTGATACCACTTGTTAGGACCCTTGGAATGGCTAGAGGGGGGGTGAATAGTGTTTGTTCGTTCTTGATGACAATCGTTCGTGTGATCGTGTCTACAATTTCGTTAGTACGCAGCGGAAATAGAAATAATACAATAACGAAATAGACAATTACACACGAACACGAGTATGTAACGTGGTTCGGAACCGCACGGTTCCTACTCCACGGATCGAGCTCTAAAGAGCCCTAGTGATGCACATGCACTCACTAATGATAAACACTCCTTCTCGACACAAGTCGGAGGCGGAGAAACCCCGTATAAACGTTTACAACAATAAACGAAAGGAATACAAGCAATATACAATGTAAATACGAAATACAAGTAAAGAAAAGACTTTACAACACTTGTTTTAATTGCTTGAATGCTTGGTTGCTTGCTTGCACTTGGAGACCTGATTTGCACCAACAAATCGCCCCAATAGCCCTCAAGAACCGATCCCAAAATCCTCCATCACGAGCTCCTTATAAAGCTTCAACCTGTGCTGGAAAAAGTCGATCAGTCGACTGATCGGGACCATCAGTCGACTGATGCCACTGTTGTTGTGAGACAACGGCTAGATCCACGTTGGATAAGTCCAACGGAACTACCATCAGTCGACTGATGTAGTCCTCACTCGACCAGTCATGCTAACGGTGTCTATACCGCCAAGGCACATTGGACTTACGCCGCCAAGACTCTGCTTGGACTTTACGCCGCCAACCATTGGACTTATGCTGCCAAGACTACCGCTTGGACTTTACGCCGCCAATATCAATCCCCTTGGACTTCAAATGCCAACCCATGTTGGACTTTCCATGCCAAGACCATGCTTGGACTTTCCTTGCCAAGACCATGCTTGGACTTTCCTTGCCAACCCATGTTGGACTTCTCAAATGCCAAGACCATGCTTGGACTTTCCCTTGCCAACCCATGTTGGACTTTTACATTGCCAAGACCATGCTTGGACTTTCCATGCCAACCCATGTTGGACTTTCCATTTGCCAAGTACCCAAGACTTGGACTTTTCCAAATGCCAAGTGTCCCACTTGGACTTTCCATGCCAAGTACCCATGACTTGGGCTTTCCCATGAAAATCACATTGTCATCCATTTTTGTCGAACATCAAAACATCACTCGAGTCAAACTCGAGTCTGGTCAATCGTGACCTGGGCCGATTGTACCAACATCAACCTCCTCAAGTAAGGACTCGAGCTAGACTCGGACTTAGCTAATTTTCTACTTAGCATTTTAATTGTATGATAAAGCGTATTAATTAATGAATGACCAACCTTAACTTTCTCTTTCAGCCCGGCTTTGAGTGTCTTCTCGAACTCAGTTTTGGGGTCGGAGTTAGACTCGTATTCGGCTTCGAACTCTGACTCGGACTCTTTTGGTCTTGCCATGTATGCTATGTCGACGCCTTCTTCTTTGTTGTACCAAGTTGCATGAAAATCTTTCTTTACTCCCTTTTGCTTTGGTTTGAATTGGCCTTTCTCTTTGTTCTTCGATTGCCCCCTTTCTTTTCGAATTATTCTCCGCACCATGTTTACTATTGTGGCCTCCTCTTCGGATTCGGACTCGGATTCACCTTCGGGTTCGGATTTATTTTCTTGCTCGGGAGGTGGCTTTCTCTTTCCTTTTCTTCTTTGACCTGCAAGCAAGGTAACTCCTTTCTCGGCCCGGACCGCATAGTTTGTAAAATAAATATAATAATGCCCTTGAATAGTAGGTTCTAATCTATAGTATATCAATTGGTAGAATTGATTATGAGAAGCTGTAGAGAACACTATTCTTAATATTCCTAGTCAAGTATTAATAGACAAGGGCAATATTAATACATTGAGACTAGCATATAGGTCAATGGATGACTTGATCTCACAAGTCATGGATATGTGATATCACAATGACACATGGGTATATATATTGGAGAATATATATACTCAATTGACCCACCATGAGAAAATATCATGGATTGTTATATGAGTGTCATATACTTTCTCATATGACTATTGGTATGAATAGTCCTTAGACCTGAAGTCACTACGGTTCCCTACATAAGGAGTTATGTACTTTGGTATCGTCTAACGTAACACAGTAATAGAGTGCACTATAATGGCGATCACTAGCTATGTAATGAATTATTCGGAGGGATGTGAGTGATGTAGATGAGATCTATCCCTCCCATATGATGGGAGTGATATCTTTGGCCTCTTGATAGAGTAGGACCACGAAATGCATGGTCATGCTCAAATGAGTCAATATGAGATATTGAGCTCATTTGTTTGAGTGAGTCTACTTGGGGATCAAGAAACATAAAGATTGATAAGGGGATGACATGGTATATGCCTCATTGATCGATCTAAGATATCAGAAATAGAAGGACACCGTCATATATGATAATAGCCATAGAAAGGTTATCGAATCTCGACGATCTTGTAACTTGGGTAGCAATGATGTATTGCTAGATGTCGCTCATTGCTTATGTATCTCAAATGGTTTTAGATACATTGCCAACGTTACAAGAGCCTATAGGGTCACAAACAAATGACATTTTGTTTTGGAGATGATTTCTTTTAGTTAGACTAAAAGAACAATTAAGCATATGACCAAGACTTGAGTTAGACTCAAACTGGTTATACTTGAGTTAGACTCAAGTTGAACCATGGAAGATGATTCATCATCATCATGCATGATTAATGTGATTAATCATGCATGAGAATACCAAGGGCTTTGGTATTCATGATGAAGAAGAATACCAAGGGTCATGTTATTCATTAGGAGATTAAGTGTCTTCTTAATGAGGATTTAAGGGGAATTAATGGCAAGGGTTGCTATGGCTTAAGATGCTTTGAACGTGCAAAGAAAATAGAGGCTAAGTTATTGAACGTGTAAGCCAAGAGAAGTGTTCTCTCATCCCTCTCCTTCCTCTCCTTCATCTTCCAAAGTGGTCTTGGTGTTTCGCTAGGGGTTGCTAGCACAACGTGACTCCAAAACGGGTGGGTGTCAGTGTGGATACCTTAGAGATATGATTATCCTTATCGTATTGAGATCCGATTGCATTTGGAAAAGTAGGATTGCGAAGGGCACACACTGAAGGTATACTTCTCCTTCTAGATAAGATCTAGAAAAGTAGGGTATGAAATGACTTATATAATTTTGTATGGATCTCTAGTGGGATCCGGTTTATAATTATTGTTTCTACTGCGGTTGTGCGAAATATTTGCCCGCGATGTTGTGAACATCAAGAACCAGAATTTTTCCCAATAGTTTGTTCATGAAGTTCAAAATTTGAGAATAGTTCATCTAATCTAATTTTATAAAGGTCCTTAGAAACCTTGTAGACATCGACCATGGATGCCCACAAGGTAGTCCTAGGGAATGCATTTAGAGCATACTTTATTTGATCTCGATTTTCGACCTTTTGTCCGATCGAGTGTAGGCTATTGATGATATCTTGTATGTGAGCGTGTAATTGGGTAGCTATTTTGTGTTCCTACATTTTAAGATTATATAATTTATTAAATAAAAGGTCTCTTTTACATACCTTTACGTCGTCAGTTCCTTCATGTAGCTCTACGAGCTTGTTCCACAAATCCTTCGCACTGATGAAGGGGCCGATGCGATTGAGCTCCTCTTTGGACAAACCACATTGTAGAATTTGGGTAGCCTTGGCGTCGACTTCCACTTGTCTTTACATGGAGTTTGTCCATTGATCGTAATCCAATAATTCACCAACTTCATTAGTAGGAAGTGTGAATTTGGTTTGGATTATGATCCATATCTCGATTTGGGTTTTTAGAAAGCATTCCATCTGACCCTTCCAGTAACGGAAGTCGTCTTCATTGTAAAATGGAGGTTAGACGATGCTCAACCCTTCGAGATGGGCCATTTAAGAAAAAAAAGAAACAACTCGCAACGACAAAAACAAAAAGAAGGTACCAAGACTTTCGTCTTAGATTAGTAGTGCGGAAGTAAGGAAATTAACGAAACTTAAGGTCTTAAAGCTTCAAGTCGAAAACCAAAAATGAAAAGAAAACTTAAAAACGATTGCTAGATTGGTGGATGCACCAAATCATAGCACCCCCGCTCTGATACTAATTGTTGGATCGAAATAACCGCTAGAGGAGGGGGTGAATAGCACACGAGAATCTTTCTTTTCGTTCGATTAAAATACACGTAAAAGTAAGTGCACAATGGAAGAATAAAGAACACAATTTTATTTTTTTTTACTTGGTTCACAACTTACCGACTGCTAATTCAAGGCCCTAGTGGTCCGAGACCACGTACGGAGGGAAATTCACTAAAACACTCCTCGTTGGAGGTAGGAGTTAATGATTACAAGGATACGAGAAAGCTCAAGGTAGAGAGGCAAAATCCCTCTCTCCTTGTTATGATAAAAGCTCAGAAATATAAAATTAAATACAAGTACACTGAATTGACAACTTTAGATATTACCAATGACTAAGAAGTTGAAGGCTGAGCTCGTGTTGTCATCATTTCGGTAGTGCTTTGTCGTCGTAGAGTTGTCGGAGAGTCGCAACGTTGCGAGAGCGCTTGAGAGCACTTAGAATTGATGAAAATGTAAAGAACACTCCTTTTATAGCCTTTGAGAACCCTAGATGTTGAGCTTATGTCTTATCTTCAAAAGCCACCTCACCTTAAGATAAGGGGATGAGATTTTGACTATCCTCGAAGTTGGAATTTGAATATCAGTCGACTGCCACCCTTATCAGTCGAACTGATGCCCAACAGTCAACTGCTACAAGCCATCAGTTGACTATTGCCTAGGGTTATTGACTGCAATAAAAAGTTACCTCGAAATCATACAAAACTAAGTGTTTTCGATGACCACCAATCGTCCGATCTCGACATAGACCTTCCATGGGATGTCTTAGTCAGATCGTTGCCTAAGGACGTCCCCGTACCGAGGACTCGACCTTACTTACACTTACTCACACGAGCTTACCTCAAACTTTACATTTGTAACTTTTGCTTTGGGTCTCCACCTGATTTCTTCGGCTCCCTCCGAAGTCCTCCCTGTGTCGCCCGACCACCACGGTTTCTCAACACGATAACCTCCGGGTGTCGTCGACCTTCAGCTTAGCTTAGCATTCCTACACACTTGATTCAACTTATGAGATAACAATATAAACTTAACTTTGTATCTTTGCCATAATCAAAACTTAGGTTCGATTATCTGATGCCCCTACACTAACATAAGGTATGCAAAAGAGATTTACTATTGAATAAATTATATAATCTAAAGATGCAAGATCACGAGACCACTACACAACTCCATGCTCGGATCCAAGACATCCTGAACGACCTGCACGCCATCAGACAAAAGGTAGACAATCGAGCCATAGTAAGGTATGCTCTTAATGCTTTTTCTAGGACCACCTTGTGGGCATCCATGGTTGATGCCTACAAGGTATATAGAGATTTATCTAAAATTAAATTAGGTGAACTTTTTTTTGAATTTGAATTACATGAAAAAACTAATACAGTCTCGGTCGAGAAAGGTGTAGCGTTGTTTGCAGGACAAAGAAGAAAAGGGAAGAGCAATCTACCTCCAGAAGTAGAAGAATTCGAATCCGAAGACGAATATGAATCAGAATCTAAAGAAGAAATGGAGGCCAAACTAGTCAATCTAGTTTGAAGAAAAAAGAAAAGGGAGAAATTGAAGAACAAGAAACCCTCACAGACCTACACATGCTATGGGTGCAACAAAAAGGGGCATTACAAGTCAGACTGCCCAAAAATGAAGCCAAAACACAAGAAGCCAAAGCAAGCATTTCAAGCGACATGGGAGGAAGAAGAAGAGCAAGGCAATGACTTGGCTTTCATGGAAAAATTGGTAGAGTCCAAGTTCAAGTCCGAAGCCGACTACAAATCCAACTCTGGCTCTGACTTCGAGGATGAATTCGAGTCAAAACTCAAAGCCAGATCAAAAGAAAAGATTAAGGTAAGTCATTCATTAATAGACAATTTATATCATGCAATCAAATTGTTAAGTAGGAAATTAACTAAGTCCGAGTCTAGAGTTGAGTCGTTGCTTGAGGAGGTTGAAATCCTCAAGCAAGAGGCCACTCTAACCTCTTTAACTAGTCAAGATCAAGAGGGAAACTCAACTTAAGTTGAAAAACTTGAGGAGGAGAATTCTTTCTTGAAAGGACCAGTTCAAGAGCTCAAGGCTAGGTTAGAAAGGTTCATGTTGGGATCCAAGAATCTTAACCAATTTCTTGGAACTCAAAGAGCAATATACAATAAAGTCGGACTCAGATTTAGGTCAACGACTACGAATAAATCTTATATGTCTATTGTAAATCGTAGTCATCAAAGAGTCTAAGCATAGGTCCCTAAAATTCTTTTGAATTCACATATAAGGTATAATAAGTGTTGGATTCCTCTAGATCAAGTCCATTATGTGGTTAGACCATATCGGTTCAATGGTCCAGGGGAGCTGGTAGTAAAATAGTATAGCCACTATCTTAGTGAAAGTTTTTGCATGCTTAGTTAATTTTTGTTTTAATTTTTAGAATGGCTAGATAAAATAAATAGTTAGTCAACCTTGATAATATTGTATCAGGACGCAGCGAGATGATAGTACGTTAGGGAAATGAGGTCTTGTGTATTCGAGCTAGATAAGACATATCTAGATTGGTGCACTTGGCTAAGTTGAACTAGGTGAAGCTACCTCGTCGTATCCTAAACTAGTTAGATCAGAAAGTAATCCTAAGTAACTTAAGTAAATATTTTTTTTTGAATTTGGCTTTGTCTAAGGAAGTGGTCATTGTTCTGATCAAAGAAGGCCCCTATGCCTTGCCATGACCTAGAAGTCATTTTCTTAAAAAGTCTACTTAATGATCTAAAGGTTAAATTCGAATCTAATCCAAGGTTGACTATCTTCAATCAAGTTAAAGTCATATCACAAAACATATAAGGTGAACATATTTTGAGACACATAGAATGGGTGAGATGTTAAGGATAATTGAAATACAAATAACATAACTACTTCGAAATGCTTTCAAAACTACTTATTTTCTTTATTGTTACATTTAACATATAGTTATGTTTGTCCAACACTAAGTATATAACTCTCTAGGCCAAGTTTAGCACCCCCTAAATCTTTTATACCTTGTGTATTTGACTAAGGGGGAGAAAATTGACCTTAAGGGTTATATTATAAACTTTTAGAGTATTTTTGAAAATGAACTTATAGTATTTTAAAATCAAAATTATGTTTCAAAAATTTATTTTAGTAAAACTAGTCTTACAATTGTTGGTGCAGAGGAATATACCTCGAACCAATCTAACTAAGCAGAGACGTATGCTTGGACTCATATTTGATTTCGTTCTTTAATAATTCTAGATGCATTCTATACTTATAATGTTTTCTTTAAAACCCCTATTTTATATATACAACCCCAACTTTTAATTTTTTGATTTATGGAAAAAGGGGAAGAAGAGCGAAAGTTAGGGGAGGGGGTAACATAAATTTTTAAAATTTAAAGTATCTTTTTCAAAATTCACCTAGGGTTAAGGGGGAGATTTTGAACGAAATAGATTTAAAGCATTTAATCATATTGTTTACTTTGCTTTATGCTTAATTATCTCCTTAACTTTGTGTCGGTTTGCCATAGATCAAAAAGAGGGAGATTGTTGGTGCAGGGGTACCAGATAATCGAACATAGGTTTTGATTATGGTAAAGGCTCAATGTTAAGGTGTTATCTTTATCTCATAAACTACTATTAAGTGTGCATAAGTGTTTAAGCTAAGCTAAAGGTCAGTGACACCTGGAGAATCTCGAGTCGAGAAACTGTGGTGGTCGGGCGACACCGGGAGAACTTCAGATGGATTCGAAGAACCCAGGTGAAGATCGAAAGCTAAGCGACAAGTCACAAAGGACCAGAGATAAGCACGAGCATGAGTAATGATGAGGTCAGGTCCTCTGTACGAGGATGACTTTAGGCGACGGTCTGATTAAGACATCCAGTGGAAGGTCTAGGTCGATATCGGACGGTAAGTAACTGTTAAATTTACTATTACATGTGTTTTTGTGCTAAATCTTTGTTGTAGTTGAATAACCTAGCTCGTAGTTGACTGCTAGCTTGTGGTAGTTGATTGTTGCTAGCATCAGTCGACTGATGAAGGGCATCAGTCGATTGTTATTCAAATTGTCCAGCTCGATGAAGGTGAAGATAAGATCCCCTTATCTTAGGGTGAGGTGCCCTTTTGATCAAGATCTGGATCTCAATGAGATTGGACTTGGAGGGCTATAAAAGAGGAGGGGGGGGGGGGGGGGGGGTTCACCCCTTTGGATCATCAATCTTGCTCTCAATGTGCTCCTACAATGCCAAAGCTCTATGTCGTCGTAATGCCGATGCGACGCCAAGTTCACAACCCTACATCATCGGCATCCTCAAAGTTTGTGTTTTAATTTTGTAAATCATTTCATTGTAATCAAACTTTTATCATAATGAGGTGAGGTAGGTTTATTGCCTCCACCTCGAGCTTTTGTTCTTTGTATTCGTTGTCTCCTACCTCCAACAAGGAGGTGACGTTTAGTGAATTTCCCCCTCATACGCGGTCTAGGATTACGGGGCCTTGGAGTAGCAACCTTTTAATTGAGAACCAAGTAAAAATAAAGTGTCCTTTACTTTCATTGTTTTACTTCCGCTGTGTTCGACTTTGGTTTTAACGAAATGAAAAGAAACGATTTAGATTGCTATTAACCCCCTCTAGCAATTCGCCTCGATCCAACAATTAATAGGGCCAATGTCGCCATCTTCTTCGGGTTCATCACTTATACGTTGACAGTGTCGCACCCCCTTAGTGACACCTCCTCACCTTCCCCTTTTCTTCTACAGTTACCTTGCACCTCGTAACCACCTATACAAGCTTCTTCTCCAAGCTTTATTATAGCCTGTCATCAAGTATCCCCTACCTCTTGAACTTCGTCTTCTCTGGTAGGTTTCCTGGTCTTGCTTTGTAATCCTTTACTATTTCTTCTCATGGCTTCCCTCTTTGAGACCTCTTCGGCTCGACCTTGGTTTAAAACCATTTCTAGCCATATCACTCCCTCCCATTACTTCACCGAGTAGTGTGACCAATACCTTGCAAAAGACATTGTTGTAGTCTTTCCTCAGGATACCGATCATCTCTACCATCTCCCTCGCTACCATTACTGCTTCTTTTTTGGTCAACTAGAAGGGGGCCTTTTTTTGCCTATGTCATCCATCTACTGATGCACACAAATGTGACCTCAAATCTCATGACGGAGATCGTCGAGGACTCAAAGCACGCACTTGCGCTCAATGCCCACAAGTGCACAGATGTCGTCAAGTAATAAAAAGATTATCAATCCCACAGGGACTGAGATTTGAGTATCAATTTATTCAGTGGATGTTATTGTTCAGGACTAGACTCTAAAGGTTACAATTAGGAGGGTTGTCGGCTGTCCTAACTCTAATACAATGTCACACGGAGGAAAAGAAGGGTCGCTATGGGTCTTTAGATGAATTCTAGGATTTTAGTTTCGTTTGTGTGTCACGGAACACATTATCAATTGGGTTTGCTTAGGTTTCTAGTTATGGTTTTGTGGAAAGGACATCATACACTCCCCTGATGAGCCTTCGTGTCTATCAGAAGCTACCTCTGCCACACCAGGTCAACCCCTGGCTTTAGGATGAGATAGTCGGTACAAGGATGCCGAATCAATCCCTGCGACGAGTCGAAAATGAGTCATGTTTCCTACTCTATCGAATCCTTCTATCCACAATTACCGACGATGAGGCAACCCTTAGGCCCCTCTTTAATTCGCCTAAATCTTTGATACGAGGGTTGTCACCCCTCATATCGACTAAGCATAGTGACTAGAAAACCAAAACGATAACTATAGATCTAAACCAAAACACCAATTACAAATATAAATTCAAGAACGAAAAGATATTTGAATTAACATGTTCTGACTCAACACAAACTACTCTCTAATCCTAGAATCAGAGAGTCTACTCCATAGATACGAGAGAGAAAACATAAGGCATGATCATATCCGTATTAACAAGAGAATTTATGCAAAGAATAGGATTTACAATGCAATGTAGGTCTTCTCATCGTCATTGAAGTACAGAATCTTGGTCTCTGGCGGTGTTCTTCCTCCCCATTGTGAGTTCCCGAAGCTTTTCAGGGCTTCGGAGTGCCGTCCCAGTCGTTGTGTCTCCTCCTAGGGTTTGGGCGGAGCTTTCTTTATATAGACATCATGCCGGATTGCTGTGAAATCTGGAAAAAAACCCTAGTTGCATCAATTTGCTAGATCACAACACGACCGTGGGAAAACACATGGCCTGGCCATGTCTCAGGCTATGGCGACTATTTTCTCCCTTTGAACACGGTCGTGTGTGGGTACACGCCCTGATCGTGTTCCCTTCTACGTCCAGCTACCAAATTTCTTCTTTTACTCCGAAATTGCACCGTTTTTCCTATAAAATGTTATCCTATACACAAAAGTAAACAGAGCATATCTCCGAACTAGAAAAATAGGAAATGCATGCAACATAATATAAAATATGCATGAAACTTACATAAAATGCTATGAGATGTGAGCAAAAACTACTCCTAAAACCCTATATGCTTTGCTCACATCAATTCCCCCAGACTTAAATCTTTGCTTATCCTCAAGCAAACCTCAGTGCCATGAAATTTTAAAAGGTATTATTCCATACTTAGCATGTTAACTAGATTTATCAAGTGGTATTTGCAATCAAAGAAAAATAGATATGTTCTAGAAATTCACTAAGTTAGCTCCTCATGATCGTGCTAAGCAAATCTTCTTAGGGTATACTCATTCCATGGTGAGTTAAGTTGTCATCCTATAGCTTTCCTAAGGTCTCCGGCTCTTAGGTACTTACCTACCCAAAGCGAGGGTCATTCCCTAGATCTAGCACAAAGTCTCAAAGGTGTGCTTGGTATTGAGAGAAATTGGTAGGTGTTTCTCCAGTAACCTAACTCGGTCTCAAAGGGGCACATAACCATTTCCACCCACGACAACTATTTTTTTTTATCCCTCATAATTTTTTTTCAGCTCACTGGTATTTTGATTTTTCCGAATGAGCTTACACAATCCGAGCATCTCTAGTAACTAAAATGTTAAACTTAGGGTCACTTGTGGATTCCAAAGTACTAGACTACTGAGATGAATCATAACTAGGTATGTACTAGACTCTCCCTTTCAGAAAGTTCATCATGTGTATGTGTAAAATAAAAAACTAACCATTGTAAGTCTATAACATTCATTCAGAGAAAATAAAATAAAATACCACGAGGTAAATGAAGTTAAGCTACCCATGGAAACAACTCATGAAGAAAACTTTTAAAAATACTACTGAGGCAGCTTTAAAGATAACAAAAACTAAGTGCTAAAAGAAACTCAACAACCTATGCATGAACAAATGAATGTTATCAATAATACAAATATCAGGAAAGAAACTATTACTAGAAACAAAATACAACAAAACTTGGGCCGCCCAGACTTAAAGTGAAGCATACCTCTAATATGGTGGACGAGGTGGAAAGTCTGGTAGTCTCGGCATGTTGGGATCCTAGGAGAACCTACTGTTGAGCCGTTGATACCACATGTACATCTGGTCGACCTGAGAGTTGGTGGATGTAGCGGCTGCTCTGTTCTTTTCTTCTCGGGCCCACTGTGCCTGCTGGGCTCGCATATGATGCCGCATCTCCTAGCGGTAGGCGGCCTATGCGTGGCGACGGGTAGCTGATGCACATGAACGCCACCTCAAATCTCGTGACAGAGGCCATCGAGGACTCAAAGCGTGCACTCACACTCAACGCTCGCAAGTGCACCGATGTCGTCAAGTAATAAAAGATTATCGATCCCACAGGGACTGGGATTTGAATATCGATTTGTTCAGTGAGTGAAATTGTTCGGAAGTAAAATCTAGAGGTTTCGATTGTGAGGGTTGTCAGTGGACTAAACTCTAGTACGGTGTTACACGGAGGAAGAAAGGAGTGTTCCGAGATCTTTAAAAGGGATTATAGGACTTCGGTTTTTCTTGTGTGTCACAAAATATGCTATCAACTGGGCACTATGGTTTTGTGGAAGGGACATCAAACACTCTCCCGATGAGCCACCGCATCTACCGGGAGCTATCTCTGCCTTACAAGGATGGGATAGGCGGTACGAGGATGCAAAATCAATCTCTGTGATGAACCGTTTCCAGTTCCATCGCATCCTTTTACCCACGGTTACAGGAGATCAGGTTTACCCCTAGATTCCTTGTATAAATCCCCTAAATCTTAGATACAAGGGATGTCATCCCTCGTATCGCCTAAGAACAGTAGGTAGAAAACCAAACATACATAGATATGGGTATAAACAATTTCTAATTGCAAATTCAAATTCAAAAATAGAATTCAATTTGAAGCAACATGTCATGCTTACACAAGCTACTCCCTAATCCTAGAATCGAAGGAACTACTCCATATATAAAACAGGAGAATCACAAGGCATGTACATGTTCGAATATATCAGGAATAAAATGCAAGAACAAGAAATTACAATGTCGATGTGGCCTTCTCTCTGGTGTTGAAGTGAAGAACGTGGACCTTCGGCGACATTCTTCCTCCCCATTGTGAGTTCCTGAAGCTTTTTAGGCTTCGGTGTGTCGTCCCAGCCGTCGTGCCTCCCCCCTAGGGCTTTGGCGGAGCTATCCTTATATAGACATCACCTCGGACTGCTACAAAATCCAAAAAAAAAACTAGCCGCGTTAATCTACTGGGCCACCACACGGCTGTGTGTTTCCACACGGCTAGGTCGTGTGCGGCCTTGAGGTGGCTGATCTTGCCCATTGGACATAGTCGTATGTAGCCACATGCCCTGGTCGTGTCCCATTCTGCGTCTAGCTGCAAAATGTCCTTCTTTTGCTCTGAAAGTGCACCTTTTTCCCCCCAAATGCTATCATGCTCACAAAAATACAAAGAGCAGACCTCCGAACCAGAAAATAGGAAATAAGTGCAAAATAGAGTGACATATGCATGAAACTAACATAAAATGTAATAAGATGTGAGCAAAAACTACTCCTAAATCCCTATATATTTTGCTCACATCACTTCCCCCAGACTTAAATCTTTACTTCTCCTCAAGCAAACCTCAGTGCCATGAAATTTTAAAAAGATATTTTTCGATACTTAGCATGTTAACTAAATTTATCAAGTGGTATTTGCAATCAAAGCAAAATAAATATGTTCTAGAAATTCACTAGGTTAGCTCCTCGTTCTCGTGCTAAGCGAATCATTCTTAGGGGATACTCGTTCCATGGTGAGTTAAGTCATCATCCTATAGCTTTCCTAAGGTCTCCGGCTCTTAGGCACTTACCTGCCCAAAGCGAGGGTCGTTCCCTAGATCTAGCACAAAGTCTCAAAGGCGTGCTCGGTATTGAGAGAAATTGGTAGGTGTTTCCCCAATAACCTAATTTGGTCTCAAAGGGGCACCTAGCCATTTCCACCCACGATAACTATTTTTTTTATCCCTCATAATCTTTTCTCTCTGTTTTTTTCTTTGTTTTATTTTTCATTTCTTTTTCTCTCTCTTTTATTTCTCTCTTTTATTTTTCAGCTTACTAGGATTTTGATTTTTCTGAATGGACTTACACAATCCGAGCATCTCCAGTAACTAAAATGCTAGTCTAGAGTCACCTGTGGATTCCAAAGTACTAGACTACTGAGATGAATCATAACTAGGTATGTACTAGATTCTCTCTTTCAGAGTGTTTGACATGATTAGGTGTAGAAATAAAAGCTAACCAGTGTAAGTCTAGAACATTTATTAGAGCAAATAAAATAAAATACCACGAGATAAATGAAGTTACACTACTCATGGAAACAACTCATGAAGAAGACTTTTAAAAATACTATTGAGGCAGTTTTACAGATAATAAAAACTAAGTCTTTGAAAGTTGTTCAGTTACGTATTGCTCGGCATCCCGGCAGCCCCTCTCCCTCTCTTTGTGATCAAAACCACAAACAGGACCTCCTTGGAGCTTTGGTTGGCATTCACCTATTCTCCTCGTATACCTCTAGTATGGTGGACGAGGTGGAATGTATGGGAGCCTCGGCATCTTGGGATCCTAGGAGAACCTGCTGCTGAGCCGCTGATGTCACATATATATGTGGTCGATCTGGGAGCTGGTGGATACAACAGCTGCTCGATGCTCCTCCTCCCTAGCCCACTGTTCTTGCTGGGCATGCATGTGCTACCGCATCTCCTAGCGGTAGGCGGCCTCATCCTGGCGACGGGCAGCCTCCTCCTGGAAGTAGATTCGGGCCTCATCGTAGAAGTCCTCAGCCCACTAGAAGTGCTCTCGAAAACCCTGGAACTCCGCCTACGTGTAGGTGCTCTGCTCCTCCCATCGCTGCCACTGCGTCTTCTGCTCGGCGTATATGTCATCGAGGCACGATCGGAACTCCGAGAAATCATAGGCCGACGTACTTGCATCTTGCTCAAAAGTGAAAAAAAGGTGGTGGTGCAGGTGCCTGCTCATGTCGGCGTGGACTAGGTGGGCTCCTATGCATGTGTGGACTGGAGGGAGAGTGATGCAAAGGGGGAAAGATGGACGCCGATGTGGATGGTCCCTCATGTGGAGGGGACTCCACTATCAGGTCCAAGCGCCAGTTGGCGCGTGTAGTGATGGTAGTACGATCAGGGTCAGGGAGCTTAAGGGTTGTCAGATTTTCCTTACAAAGCATAAGGAGTGTCCTTCTCTCACAATCATCGTCATGCCCATGCACACTCCTAGGTCGATCCTAGGGCTCCCCTCTATACTCTCTAATGTAGTGTAATCATACCCCATCCTACGGCAAATGTGGGTAAGTAGGCCCCCCACATTAATCTCTCCTCGTGTTGCTTTGCCCATCTTCACTAAGTGTTTGTTGAAGTGGGACCCTACATCGATGCTACTCCTTTCTTGTAGCATGTCCCAGAGGCAAAGCAGCTCACTAGCTCTAACCACACTGTCACTCTCCCCACGACCAAATATAGTACTGGCCATGATGCGGTGGAGGTATCGGAAGACGAGGTTTTGGAGGCGCGACGCTTTGGCCCTAGAAGGGTCATAAGCGTGCTCCCCCGTCAACTCAGTCCAAAATATCCGAGAGTTAAACCCAATAGTGTTAGTAATATATGAGAGATGTCCTAAGGCAATCGCCTTATGTATGAACCATTTATATGATAAATGAAGATTCACTATTTGAGTATACATGTTTTATGTATTTGATTGGATCTTAAACTCATTTACTGAATGTCCACGATACGATTCACAGCATGAGAGAATTTGTGATTGGATCACAACTAGTGAGTATCTCTACATGTGTAATTGTGATGTATCGGAATTATCCCTAGTCGATGAATTGATGGATTTGGACACCATCAATTTACAAGACTAGCACGAGGTATACTCCTTGGTGTATCCAAGCGGTGATTCTCCGGCCGGAGACATAGTGATGTCCGAGTTGATCGTGGATGCTAGTTATGGTAACTAGTTCATTGGAGTGACCAGTAGTAAGACTTCATATGGTTCTCTGCATATATAGATATGTCAATGAAGTTCTTCTTGTGGCTTAAGTCGCGGTTCCTTTGACTTGCGGTATTCAAGTCATCTTGATCATGGAGACTTATGCTTTGACATCTTAAGCAAACATCTCTAAGGAGATGTGGACCCGGGATGATTGGGTATAAGTCGAAGTGATCGAAGGTGTTTGAATAGCCTATAAAGGATTCACCACTCCTTGCGAGGAGATGTATACCCATGGCCTCTCGTCGGATTGTTACTAAAGTCTTTGGCCAAAGCAATACATGTTTAGAGTAAGGTACTCTTCGATACATGTGGAGTAACTAGAATCCGTAGGACGAGGAAATGATACTTGGGCTAGGTGTGACATAGTCAGCCTAGTGGGGACTGACACAATAGACCATGTCCTGAACCAAGTGGGTATAAGATGAGTGAAGGGAATGGGGCATTCATTCAACTCTTGAAGGGTTTCAGAAATAGTTCTGGATCAACCGTTGATCTTTTCGGTTAATTGGGGATCATGATGTACTACTAGGTGCCACTCATGATCGTTCTATAATTAATGGTTAATTATAGATGGCCAACATAAACCGAGAACCTATTTGGTCACACGCACAACGAGTGTAATCCAAAGGATTTAAAATGAGCTTGAGAATGAGATTCTCAGACCGAGAGACACTATGTTTGGTTGGACCAAACATAAAGCGAGCATAAAATTGTTTCAGTCGCAATGGAAGCGTGGATGGGCAGTGTCTTATGAAGACATAATGGATGGACCAAAATGGTTTGGTTCTAATCCAATGGATGAGAATAAACCAAAGGGTTTGGTTTATATTAAACGAATGAACCAAAGGTTGGTTCGGTTCGTTTTAACTTAAAATAAACCATCATGGTTTGGTTTATTTTAACTTATCTTAATGGAGCGGGTTAACGGGCCTAATGGTTATGATTTAATAACCATTAAGAGAATTAGTTCTCTATAAAATAGGGCTTAAGGGTTTTTTGTGAAAACCTAATTTTGAGGCAACCCTAATTGGCCGCCCAACCCATCCTCCTTGTTGTTGGCGTCAACAACAAGGGCTGCCGCCCAACTTCATTGAGCTGCTGCCATCTCCTTGTCGGCGTCCAAGTTTCGGCCGGTGAACCTCCGGCGACCCTCCGGTGATCTCCCTTGGGTTCGGTGTAAAGGTGAGCCTCCATCTCTTCTTTAGCCGGCGCCTATTTCCTCCACCAAAGCTGTCCAGTTTTCTGGACAGCTTCTTCTCCTCTCGTCGGAGCGTCGTTTGGACGACGGTTAGTGCTCCGACAGCGGATAACATACCGGGGATTTGATCTCCGGTAATCCTCTGAGGTGGAGGACGAAGGATTCGTCAATCGGTTGACGAATACCTCTCCGGAGAAGCAAGTCTTGAGGACTTGTTTTAGGTCCGAATTTGGATTCGGACCGTGATCATCTCTCGATCACGTCGTCTTCAACACGAGGCTAGTAACCCGTACGAAGACGAAGCTCGTGGCTTGGCGAAGTCATCCCGAGGAGCTCGGCGTGGATACGGATAGAGACGATTCTTACGAGAATCGTTCCGGTTGATGCCGTTCCCGCTACACGTCATACGGAAGGTATAACGTAGTTTAATTTCCTTATATTGCAAATTTTAATTTACGGTTATGTCTACACTTGTTGTAATAGCATGCGTGTGTTGTGTGTGTAATAAATATAGATTTATTATTTTTAATTGCTTCCGCTGTGCTCATGTTTACGAAACATGATCGAACACACACGCCACATGTCTAAACCCAACAAAGGGTATCGTGAGCCTGTTGTGTTTCGACATAATCGTAAAAATGGTTTTGCGATAGTCATAATGTATTTCTGGAAGTTTTCTAAATTTTGGAAATTTAGAAGTATTTATGGAAATTTTTCAATTTTGGAAAGTCTAGAAGTATTTATGGAAATCTTCCACTTTTGGAAAGTTGGAAGTATTTATGGAAATTGATATTTTCCATAAATAAAATATTTGATTAGATTCTAGAAATTTGTTTCCTAATTTAATCATGATTTGATTTGGGAAATCAAATCTTAAAAATATTTTATTTTCCATAAGTAGTTTTTAATGATTTAGGAAATTGGTTTCCTAAATAGATTTTCCTTAATCAAATAATTCCATGAATAAAATATGTGATTAGATTTGGAAATTTGTTTCCTAATTTAAATCATAATTTGATTTGGAGAATCAAATCTTAAACATATTTTATTTCCATAAATAGTTATGACATATAAGGAAATTATAAACATGACATAATTGTATGCCATGTAATTGCATTAGATGCATAACATTATGCCATGCGTGTCGTGACATGTAGATGTATGCCATGTAAGCCATGCCATGTAGATAATAGTTATTTGCATGCAAAGAGGATGAGACATAAAAACCCTTAATCAATATTAAAGCCTACACCTTCCATTAATATGGTTAGAACCAGAGTTCTGTTTCTTGTTTGGGTTGTTGGACTCTCTCCAAGCCCGGCTCGAACCTGAATATGTTCAAACCATGGAATAGTTTAATACTAATATGGTAAGAGTCAGAGGTCAATCGTTAGCTTTGGTTGTTGGACTCTCTCCAAGCTGGGCTAATTGGTTGAATGCACTCTAACCATATTAAAACTATGTCCCGATTAATGGGTTGGCTTTAACCTGGAGCATCGGCTTGTTGGACTCTCTCCAAGGTCGATGTAAAGGGAGGTGAAGTTGGGTGCTATGCATATGATGCATACTTGTTAATGTGTTAACAACCCGATGTATGTGTGAACATTCAAATAGTTGATAGCACATTGTGATAGTTGCATATACGTGATATGCAATCGGTATAGATGATACCTACCGTCGTAGTTATGAATGGCTTGTTGGACTCTCTCCAAGGTTGTTCATAACTATGATTTATATCAGCCCATTCGGATATGGAGCTACGATCTCGGGATTTGATTTTGTGGTTTTTGAAATTAGATAAATGATTGGGATTTATTAATGTATATTGATGCATTTTAAAATCATCTTTCATATATGCTCGCTTTGTATTTCTAAGTTAATATATCGATCATGATGTGTTTGAATTTATGCTCCATTTCGATTCAAATAAATCGATGGGCCAAACTTCTTGACTAGCTTAGAAACTTGAGAATTGTTCTCAAGGTGGAAAAGCTTGTGTATGTCCTCGGCGCCTCTTCCCGCTCATCCTAGTGACAATGCAACTCGACCAATTGTTGGCCTATCGTAAACATGTGAGTGATTCTGAACAAATGAGTTGCATCATGATAGCCACGATGGAACCCAAGCTACGAAAGAAGCATGAGCATATGGATGCTCATATCGTAGTCCTTCATCTTTGTGAGTTGGTTGATGAGCAAGTGAGATTCGAAAGGTTCGAAGTCTCCAAGCTCCTCTTCACCTCTGAGATGCAAGGAGGTTCATCTGCGGTATCGCCAATATGTCAAGACCGTGGAGTCTTCTCGAGAAGCATGAGCAGGGACAAGTTGTTAGTTGATTCCTCAAGAAAGGTTCTAAGAGGAAGTCAAAGGAACAATGTAAGGGAAAGAAGAGAAGGGCTAAGAAGGTAGAACTAGCACAAAAGGAAACTTGCCATCATTATGGCAAGGAGAGCCATTTGCGAAGAAAGTACAAGATTTATCTTGAGTCCGTGAAGAAGGATAAGGCATCGGATGCCCCATCTTCAGAAATCTTCTTTATTGATTGTCATTCTATTTCCTCAGACACTTGGGTATTCGATACTGGGTGTGACATACATGGGCTAAGGAATAGAAGAAGACTTGTCAAGGGAGAGTCAAATTTACGTGTTGGGAATGAAGCAAAGGTTGCTGCACTCGCCATCGGAACGTATTTGTTGAAACTCCCTGCAGGACTTGTCTTAGAACTAGACAATTGCTTTTATATTCCTTTGTTGATAAAGAACATCATTTCTATTTCTTGTTTAAAATAGAAATGGTTTCCATTTGACGTTTAGTAACAATTGTTGTTACATAACTTTGAATGGGGTTCTTTATGGGACTGGAACTTTAAGCAATGGTGTTTATACGCTGACGATTCCAAAGGACATTTGTCAATATCGGGCGAGCAACAAGAGTGCTCGAAAGGATAATCACATAGACTCTATATGTGGCATTGTCGCTTGGCCATATAGCAAGAAACGCATGTCCGAATTACACCGATGTGGAATCGGAATCGCTTGAATTGGATTCATACGATACATGCGAATCATGCTTAAAAGGCAAGATGACTAAGTTACCTTTACCGAAAAGGTGAACGAGTGGGAGAGTTACTAGGTTTAGTACATACCGATGTATGTGGACCTATGTCAACTCAAGCATTAGGAGGCTATAGCTACTTCATTACCTTCACCGATGATCACTACGGGGTATGTGTTCTTGATGAAACACAAGTCCAAGCCTTTGAAAGGTTCAAAGAATTCAGAAATGAAGTAGAGAAACAACATGACAAGAGTATTAAAATACTTCGATCGGATCGAGGTGGTGAATACTTAAGTCAAGAGTTTCTTGATTATCTAAGAGACAATGGCATATTGTCTCAATGGACTCCGCCCTATACACCACAGCATAATGGTGTATCTGAGAGGCGTAACCGGACCTTGTTGGACATGGTCAGGTCAATGATGAATCATGCAACTCTTCCCAAGTCATTTTGGGGTTATGCACTTCAGACAGCTGTTTACTTGTTAAACAGAATGCCTACCAAGGTAGTCTCAACTACTCCATATGAGATATGGAATGGTAAAAAAACCTCATGTATCTTACTTGAAGATATGGGGTTGTCCTGCTTATGTGAAGCGGACTGTATCAGACAAACTGGATGCTAAGTCTGATAAATGTCTATTTATTGGATACCCTAAGGAAACAAGGGGTTACCAATTCTATCATCCTGTGGAACAAAAGGTGTTTGTTTCAAGGCATGCTGTGTTTCTAGAGAAAGAGTTTCTCTTGCAAGAAAACAGTGGGAGTGTCGTCGAGCTTGAGGAGGCTCGAGAGACTCAAATAGACATTAATGAGATACCTGGTGAAGCACAACAGCCGACAACTCATAGTGATGAGCAATCGGCTGGACCTATTGTAACACCACATCTTCATAGATCTGGTAGAACACGCAATATTCCTGAGAGATATGGATTTCTCATAAGCGAATCGAACGACGTGTTACTCATTGATGATGAGGAGCCTACCAGTTATGAAGAAGTGCTGACAAGTTCAGAAAGGGATAAGTGGCTTGGTGCCATGAAGTCGGAAATGGATTCCATGTACGAAAATCAAGTTTGGAACTTGGTTGACCCACCTGAAGGCATAAAGCCTATAGGGTGCAAGTGGGTTTTCAAGAAGAAAACCGACATGGATGGTAATGTGATTACCTATAAGGCTAGATTGGTGGCGAAAGGATATCGTCAAAAACAAGGTGTTGATTATGACGAAACCTATTCGCCTGTAGCTGTGCTTAAATCCATTCGGATGCTCCTGGCCATAGCGGCTCATTATGATTATGAGATATGGCAGATGGATGTGAAAACAGCTTTCCTTAATGGAAACCTGCTCGAGGACGTGTATATGATACAGCCTGAGGGTTTCACATCGGTTGATAAAACCAAGGTATGCAAATTGCGACGGTCTATTTATGGATTGAAGCAAGCATCCAGGAGCTGGAATATCCGTTTTGATGAGACAATCAAAAAGTTTGATTTCTCACAAAATCCAGACGAACCTTGTGTGCACAAGAAGGTTAGTGGGAGTGCAGTCGTATTCCTAGTATTGTATGTCGATGACATACTACTTATAGGAAACGATGTTTCAATCTTACAGTCAGTGAAGGTTTGGTTATCCAAGACATTCTCCATGAAAGACCTGGGAGAAGCAACCTACATCCTTGGGATTAAGATCTATAGAGATAGATCGAAACGGTTGCTTGGTCTTTCGCAGTCTACATATATAGACCGAGTGCTAAAGAGGTTTAGCATGTCGGAATCCAAGAAAGGTTATCTGCCCATCAGGCATGGGGTACACCTTTCGAAGTCTATGTGTCCGCGCACAGAAGACGAGAGGATTTGCATGAGTAAGATTCCCTATGCATCCGCAATAGGATCTATCATGTATGTTATGTTATGTACGAGGCTCGATGTATCGTACGCTCTGAGTGTCACGAGCAGATACCAATCCGATCCAGGAATGGATCATTGGGCGGCTGTTAAGACGATCCTTAAGTACTTGAGAAGAACTAAGGATGTGTTCCTAATATATGGAGAAGGGTACATGGTGATGCGTGGGTATACGGATGCCAGATCCAGACAGACAAGGATGATTCCATGTCTTAGTCTGGGTATGTATTCACCTAGAATGGAGGCGCAATAAGTTGGAAAGGTTCCAAGCTTGACACTATAGCGGATTCTGCCACTAAGGCAGAATACGTTGCAGCTTTGGAAGCAGCAAAGGAAGCGGTTTGGATCAAGTAGTTCATCTATGAACTTGACGTGGTCTCATCAATGATCCAAACATGTGCTTCGCCGCTATCATCTTATCAGAGAGATCATAAGTAGGAACGAAATACAAATCGAGAAAATTCCCACTGAAAGGAACTTAGCGGATCCTTTGACTAAAGCATTACCTCAAAGTAAGTTTGAGGGTCATGTTGGTGCTTATGGTATTGGATACCGTAGCGATTGGCATTAGGCCAAGTGGGAGTCTGTTAGTAATATATGAGATGTCCTAAGGCAATCGCCTTATGTATGAACCATTTATATGATAAATGAAGATTCACTATTTGAGTATACATGTTTTATGTATTTGATTGGATCTTAAACTCATTTACTGAATGTCCACGATACGATTCTACAAAGATGAGAGAATTTGTGATTGGATCACAACTAGTGAGTATCTCTACATGTGTAATTGTGATGTATCGGAATTATCCCTAGTCGATGAATTGATGGATTTGGACACCATCAATTCTGTCAAGACTAGCACGAGGTATACTCCTTGGTGTATCCAAGCAGCTGATTCTCACTGGCTGGAGACATAGTGATGTCCGGAGTTGATCGTGGATGCTAGTTATGGTAACTAGTTCATTGGAGTGACCAGCCGTAAGACTTCATATGGTTCTCTGCATATATAGATATGTCAATGAAGTTCTTACTGTGGCTTAAGTGCGAAGTTCCTTTGACTTGCGGTATTCAAGTCATCTTGATCATGGAGACTTATGCTTTGACATCTTAAGCAAACATCTCTAAGGAGATGTGGACCCGGGATGATTGGGTATAAGTCGAAGTGATCGAAGGTGTTTGAATAGCCTATAAAGGATTCACCACTCCTTGCGAGGAGATGTATACCCATGGCCTCTCGTCGGATTGTTACTAAAGTCTTTGCCAAAGCATTACATGTTTAGAGTAAGGTACTCTTCGATACATGTGGAGTAACTAGAACTGTGAGGACGAGGAAATGATACTTGGGCTAGGTGTGACGTAGTCAGCCTAGTGGGGACTGACACAATAGACCATGTCCTGAACCAAGTGGGTATAAGATGAGTGAAGGGAATGGGGCACGATTCATTCAAGCCATCAAGGGTTTCGTAAATAGTTCGATCAACCGCTGATCTTTTCTTAATTGGGGATCATGATGTACTACTAGGTGCCACTCATGATCGCTTCTATAATTAATGGTTAATTATAGACGGCCAACATAAACCGAGAACCTATTTGGTCACACGACAACGAGTGTAATCCAAAGGATTTAAAACGAGCTTGAGAATGAGATTCTCGCATCGAGACACTATGTTTGGTTGGACCAAACATAAAGCGAGCATGAAATTGTTTCAATGCAATGGAAGCGTGGATGGGCAGTGTCTTATGAAGACATAATGGATGGACCAAAATGGTTTGGTTCTAATCCAATGGATGAGAATAAACCAAAGGGTTTGGTTTATATTAAACGAATGAACCAAAGGTTGGTTCGGTTCGTTTTAACTTAAAATAAACCATCATGGTTTGGTTTATTTTAACTTATCTTAATGGAGCGGGTTAACGGGCCTAATGGTTATGATTTAATAACCATTAAGAGAATTAGTTCTCTATAAAATAGGGCTTAAGGGTTTTTGTGAAAACCTAATTTTGAGGCAACCCTAATTGGCCGCCCAACCCATCCTCCTTGTTGTTGGCGTCAACAACAAGGGCCGCCACTTCATTGAGCTGCTGCCATCTCCTTGTTGGCGTCAAGTTTCGCCGGTGAACCTCCGGCGACCTCTGTGATCTCCCTTGGGTTCGGTGTAAAGGTGAGCCTCCATCTCTTCTTTAGCCGGCGCCTATTTCCTCCACCAAAGCTGTCCAGTTTTCTGGACAGCTTCTTCTCCTCTCGTCGGAGCGTCGTTTGGACGACGGTTAGTGCTCCGACAGCGGATAACATACCGGGGATTTGATCTCCGGTAATCCTCTGAGGTGGAGGACGAAGGATTCGTCAATCGGTTGACGAATACCTCTCCGGAGAAGCAAGTCTTGAGGACTTGTTTTAGGTCCGAATTTGGATTCGGACCGTGATCATCTCTCGATCACGTCGTCTTCAACACGAGGCTAGTAACCCGTACGAAGACGAAGCTCGTGGCTTGGCGAAGTCATCCCGAGGAGCTCGGCGTGGATACGGATAGAGACGATTCTTACGAGAATCGTTCCGGTTGATGCCGTTCCCGCTACACGTCATACGGAAGGTATAACGTAGTTTAATTTCCTTATATTGCAAATTTTAATTTACGGTTATGTCTACACTTGTTGTAATAGCATGCGTGTGTTGTGTGTGTTGTAATAAATATAGATTTATTATTTTTAATTGCTTCCGCTGTGCTCATGTTTACGAAACATGATCGAACACACACACGCCGCGGTGCCGGAAACCCAACAAATAGGGATTCTTCTCTCTCCCCCAATCGGCAAGCCAAAGCATGAATTCCATTGGTGAATGGTCCATTCATGCTCAATGTTAAAAATCTTAAAAGTTATCCTACCTTCTTCGCTCTCTCTACCCGTTAAAATTTCCGCCTCTAAGGAACTCAAAAATTTTAGAACTATCCTAGGGTAGGTTGGGTGTCTTATTCCCATCATCTTTTCCCACCCCATTTTTGCAAATAGGGCTTGAATGTCACCCAACAACCCTAAAGACTCTAGCAAATCTTCATCTAGGTACCTAGTAGTAGTGAGTTTACGAGTATAAAGCATATTATATCTATCTTTATGTTCATTATTGTGAAAAATAAGGGTGGGTAGGGTGTTACCCTCCTCCGGAGCTTGAGGGGCATCTGCTCTCCTTGTTCGTCGCTCCGAAGCACCGGATCGAGATGCTACATGCTTGGTCCTCCTCATCCTTGCTTCTTTTGGCTTCCTTGAAGGTTAGAAGAGCTTCTAGGTGGCGGGGAAGAAGAAACCACACGGCTAGGGCAAGAGAAATTGAAGCACACAATGTAAATGGGGTGAAAACACATGGCTCTCCCTATTTAACATTGCGTGACACGACCGTGTGAAAACACACAGCTAGGCCATGTACACCTCGGGTCAGTCGGGCACGGCCATGGGAAAACACACGGCTAGGCCGTGTGTCCCCCTTTTTCTCCCATTTTTGCATAACGGTCCAAATTTCCTCATACACTTCGCCGTGTAAGCTAATATGGATTTTATTTTTACCTAGCAAAGTTCCTTTCTAGTCCTAATTCTAAATGAGATGGAAATCAAAATTCAAATTAAATAAATGCATACAATACAATAAAAGGGAAATCTAAAAACTAAACTTGGGTTGCCTTTCAATAAGCGCTTTGTTTAAGGTCGTTTAGCTCGACCACACTCCACTATCAACTTGGCTCTGGAGGTTCAGTGACCCTCCATTCATCCGTCTCGGGATCTTCATACACAGTTTCCTTTTTAGCTCTCATTGGAATCACATACTTTCCCAATGCGAGTTCGTGACTTCTCGTTCCAGCAGGCTCAAATTCCATCTTATCCTTTCCCACTTTTAGGGTCAGCTTGTGATTCTTTACATCAATGACCATTCTTGCAATCGCTAAAAATGGTCACCCCAGGATGACGAGTATCTTTGGATCCTCTTCCATCTCCATGACCACAAAGTCAGTTGGCAGTGTAAAGTTTCCCACCTTAACAGGAACATCTTCTAAAATCCCCAATGGGCAGTGGTATGTGTGGTCAGCTAGTTGTAGTGTCATAGTAGTGAATTTTAAATTTCCTAACCCTAGCTTTTTGCATAAGGTGTAGGGCATAAGACTCACACTTGCTCCCAAGTCACAGAAGACTTTGCTAATCAGTGTCGTCCCTATATAACATGGAATATAGAAGTTCCCCGGATCTTTTAGTTTCTGAGTAGTCTCATTTCGGAGTTAAGCGCTTGATTCCTTTGTGAGGGCCACTGTTTCCGACTTTGTGACCTTCCTACGATGTGCCAAAATATCTTTCATGAATCTAGCGAACTGGGGCATTTGGTGTAGTGCTTTGAGTATTAGTACCTCTGCTGAGATTGACTTCAGCATGTCCAGAAATGTACCAAACTCAACATCCTTCTTTGCATTTGTCAACCACTGTGGGAATGGTACAGTAAGGGGTGGTTGAGCCCTTGCGGCAGGCTCCCAATTTGTTTCTCTGGCTTCTTCCTTCTCAGTCTCCCCCAGATGTTCTAGTGTTTTAGGTCCCAGGTCCCCTTCAGCAGTCGATCGGCCTAACATCTCTTTCAGAACCCTCTCGCTTCGCAGCGTTACTGCCTTACACTGCTCTACTGGATTGACCTATGCTTTTTCTGTAGCTTCCCTAGTATCCTGGAGATCTGGTTTGCAATCTGAGCTACTTGAATCTCTAGCGACTTTTGCCCGGTGGTAAGATCCCTTACAGATGAACCCAACCCTTTGATTATCATATCTGTCTATGAATGTCACCGCTGAAATTTAGTATTTACCTCCCGTTGTGTTCGAATGAAGTTCTCCAGCATATTCTCCAAACGGGTGTTAGAGTGTTGTGGCTGCCCATTTTCTCTCGACTGTTGGAACCTCCCCAAGTTATTCTTATAGGGAAAATTTTGGTGGTTCCTCCATCCCAGATGAGAGATGCTGGAGTATGGGTTATTGGGCCTTAAGTTATAGTCCCCAACCGCATCGCAGTGCTCAATATGCTCTTCTAAGATGCTCTGCCCTCCACAGTTGTCCTCCCAATATGCTACTGCTCCTTTTCCAAAGTCAATGGCAGCGCATGCAGATGTAGGATTCAAAGAGTCAAATTGTCTGCTAAGTGCGTCCATTCTCACTGTTAGGTGGTCAACGGAGTTGACAGCATATCGTCCTGCCGCAGGAGCTGGGTGACCACATTCGGAAGCCCACTAATGGTGGTTCTGGGCCACCTCTTCTATCATCTCCTCTGCTTCCTCTATGGTCTTATTCATAAATGCTCCTCCTACAGCAGAATCCAGGGACATCTTCGTGGCATACTTGATCCCATTGTAGAAGATGTGGATCACCATCCACCTTTCCAATCCATGGTGGGGGCATTGTTAGAGTAGCCCCTTGTAGTGATCCCAAGCTTCGAATAGGGACTCTCCCTCCTTATGGATGCTTGTGATAAAATGGTGCATGTGAGCAGTCTTGCTTGGTGGGAAATATTTGTTCAGGAACTGCTCCTCACATTGCTCCCATGTGGTAATGCTTCCCGAAGGCAGGGAGTGAAGCCATGCCTTAGCCTTATCCCACAATGAGAATGGGAATAGGCTCAGGCAGATCGCGTCCACAGGGACTCCATTCATCTTCATTGTTGAGTAGATTTCTAAAAATGCCTTGAGGTGTCGATTCAGGTCTTCAGTCGTAGCTCCCCCGAATTGACTCTTCTGGACCATATGTATAAGTGTCAGTTTAAGTTCAAAGTTGTTCACTGAAATAGATGGTCAAGCTATACTCGGCCTAAATCCTCTAGCACTAGGTGATGCGTAATCCCGCAGAGGTCGACTACCTATATTTACTTCGGATGCAGCTTGATCCTCCATCCTTTTCTGTTCGGCTTCCCAGCGATGAAAGGTTCGTTCGATTTCTAAGTCGATCAGAATCAGGCCTTCCAATCCTAAGCATCTAAGCATATGAAGAACCTATTGGTGTAGTAGGCACCTAAGTCAAACCTGAATTTTAATTATAGCAAATGATACAAAGTTAAGCTCATATTGTTATCTCATGAGCTAAATCGAGTGTGCAGAAAAGTGCTAAAGCTGGAGCTAAAGGCTAGCGACACCCGGAAGAAGCCGTAGTGGTCGGGCGACACTCGAGTGACTTCGAAGGGAGCCGAAGGAATCGAGTGGAAGGCTGGAAGCAAAGGTTACACAGTAAGTATCGAGGTAAGCTCGTGTGTGTGTGAAAGTAAGAGAGGTCATATCCTCCTTACGAGGATGATCTTAAGCGTAGATCTGATCAAATACATCCTATAGATGGTCTAGGTCGAGATCGGATGGTCGGTGCCCGTCGAAATAATGTGTTTATTAAGGTAACTTTGACTTGTAGCTAGCAACAGTCGACTGCCAACTTGAAGGACTCGGCTATCGTCCATCAGTCGACTACCTGCGGTCAACATTCTACTGATGCTGCCATCAGTCGACTGATGATGGTCATTAGTTGACTGATGGTCAAGGATCAGCTTCGAGGAGTCAAGGCTTATCACCTCATTTCAAGGGGATTGGTGCTCAAATCTCATTGGCTGAAGTTCCTCTCGAGAAGGGGCTCAAAGGCTATAAAAGGAGGGCCTCTCCTAGGGTTTTCTCATCAATTCTAAGTTTTCAAAAGCCTCCGCAATGTTGCAACTCTCCGATGACGAAGTGCTACTTCTCCGACGCTCTAAGTTTAAGTGTTTATATTTTTCATCGGTATAAGTTTCAATTCAGTTGATTTCTTTTCATATATTGTCTTGGAGTTTTTTTCGTAACGAGGAGAGGGGGAGTGTCCCTCTACCTCAAGCTTTTTGTGATTTCTTGTATTCGATCAACTCCTACCACCAATGAGGAGGAGTTGGTTTATTGTTTTGCCCTCCGTGCATGGTCAAAGACCACTAGGGCCTTGGAGTAGTAGCCGAAGGCTACAAACCAAGTAAAAATCCACTTGTCTCTTTTATTTGTCATTTTCTTTCCGCTGCGTTTAATTGTATACTCGAACGAATTCATACAAAAAGTTTTATCGCTATTCACCCCCTCTAGCGATCTGCCCGATCCAACAATTGGTATCAGAGCCGGGGTGCTAAGATTTGGTGAAACCACCAATCTAGCTTTCTACGGATTTTTTTCGATTTATTTTCTGCTTATTTTGAATTTTTTTATTTCTTTTTCATTCGTGTAGTTTTTCTTCTCCCGCACTACTAATCCAAGACGCGAGTCTTGGGACATTTCCATTGTTTGTGTTTTTAGGTTTCTTCTGCTTCATCCTCTTGCCTTTTTTGTTTCAATGGCCCATCTCGAGGGTTTTAGCACCGTCCGACCTCCGTTTTACAATGGAGATGACTTCCGTTATTGGAAGGGTCGGATGGAATGCTTTCTTAAAACCCAAATCGAGATGTGGATCATAATCCAAACGGGATTCACACTTTCGACTAACGAAGTGGGTGAATCCTTGGATTATGACCAATGGACCAATGCGACAAAAAGACAAGTCGAAGCTGATGCCAAGGCAACTCAAATCCTCCAATGCGGCTTGTCCAAAGAGGAGCTTAATCATGTCATCCCCTTCATCAGCGCAAAGGACCTTTGGACAAAACTAGTGAAGCTACACGAAGGGACCAATGAAGCCAAGGTATGTAAGCGTGATCTCCTATTCAATAAGTTATATAATCTAAAAATGCAGGAACACAAGATGGTGACGTAACTTCACGCTCGCATTCAAGATATCATCAATAACCTACACAAGATCGAAAAAAAGGTCAAAAACCGTGACCTTATTAGGTATGTACTTAACTCATTTCCTAGGACTACCTTGTGGGCATCCATGGTTGATGCCTACAAGGTCTCCAAGGATCTTTCAAAACTTAGATTAGATGAGTTTTTTTCGATTTCGAACTTCATGAGCAGTCTAACTCAGAACCCGAGAAGGGTATAACACTTTTTGCAGGTTCGAGGAAGAAAACCGTGAGCAAGCCACCTTCGAAGGAGGAAGAAGATGAGTCTGATTCGGAGGTCGACCCGGAAATGGAGGCCAAACTAGTCAACCTAGTTCGAAGGATAGTCAAGGGCCGAAAGTGAACCGTCTCTCGACCCAATGAAGGTAAGCCTAAAAGTTCTAACATTAGGTGTTACGAATGAAATAGGTTTGGACACATCAAGTCTGAATGTCCGAAGCTCAAGAACAAAGCACCGAAACACAAAAAGACACTCAACGCTACGTGGGAAGAAGCATCCGAGAAAGAAGATGATGATCGCATCCTCATGGCTAAACCGTTTGAATCAGAGATGGAGTTGGAACCGGAACACGAATCTGAAACCGAAGACGAATCAGATTGTGAAGCGCTATTCAAGACAAGCCACGGATATGCATCCAGTTCAAAAGATACACTCAAGGTAAGTTGATCCCTTATTAGTATGCTTTATAGTGCAATTAAATTCTTAACTAGGAAATTAGCTAAGTCCGAGTCCAAGGTCGAGACCCTGGTTGAGGAAGTTAAACTCCTCAAACACGAGGTCTCCCTAACCTCTTCGACTAGTCAAGTTTGAGAGGAGGACTCAACTCGGGTTGAAAAGCTCAAAGTTGAGAACTCACTCTTGAAGAGTCAAGTCGAAGATCTTAGGAACACGTTGGAAAGGTTTACTTTGGGATCCAAAGGACTTGACCTCCTACTTGGATCGCAAAGGGCTGTATACAACAAGGTTAGACTAGGGTTTAGCTCAGATACGACCAACAAGTCGTATATGTCGATTGTAAGTCGACATAAAAAATGTGTCCAAGCATGGCTCCCTAAGACTGCTTTGATTTCAAACTTATGATCGAACCAGTACTGGGTTCCAAAGGACCAAATCCACTATGTGGAGAGACCGAACCGATTCAACGGTCTAGGGGGAGCCAGTACAAAACTTATTTGTGTTTTAACTTAGAAATTGTATGCTTAGGTTAGTTATTTATTTTGATTTTTCTTTTTAGAATGGTTAGATAGGACTATAACTCGTCAATACTTGGTAACATAGTACCAGGGATGCCGCGAGATGATAGTACGCTAGGAAAGCGGAGTCTTGTGTATTCAGGCTAGATAAGGCGTATCTAGTTTGGTGCACTTGACCGAGCGAAACTAGCTGAAGCTACCTCACCGTATCCTAGACTAGTTAGACTAAGAAGTGGTCTTAGGTAAGTCAAGTCTCTATTTTCTTGAAAATGGCTTTGTCTAAGGAAGTGGTCATTTTTCCTATTAAAGAAGGCCTCTATGCCTCGCCACGACCTGTAAGCCATGATCTTGAAAAGGTGACTTGATGAGCCTAAGGTCAAATCCGAATCTAACGCAAGGTTGACAAGTGTTCAAATCATTAAATTTAAATCAAGTAAAATTGGAAGTCATCTCACAAGAACATATAGGGTTAACATGCTTGATCATGTAGACATGGGTGAGATGATTTAGGTTAATAATTTTCAACTAATCTTTAATAAATCCAATATCCGATCCAACTACCTTGCGTGTAGGATCAATGGATGTTGGATAGTGGTTGCTCCCGACACATGAACAGGGATCAACTCAAGTTTTCAAAGCTTCGATTCAAACGACAAGGATCGGTAGCCTTCGGAAACAACGGCAAGCTCAAAATCATCGGATCAGGTGATATTGAGCTCAACTCTAACTTTATTATTCAAAATGTTTTATTGGTAGAAAATTTTCAATATAATTTACTTAGTGTAAGCCAATTGTGTGATAATAACTATAAAGTCATATTTCTAGAAAATGAATGCATAATTAATACAAATGAAACTTCTAAAACAATCCTTAAGGGAACCAGAAATAACAATATTTATACTATTAATTTAACTAACTCCTCAACCAAGTGTCTTATGACATGACAAGAGGAATCATGGTTGTGGCACTGACGACTCGGTCACTCACACCCAAGACTCATCCACAAGATGAGTCAGAATGAATTAGTCAGAGGTCTACCAAACCTCAATAACTTGTATAATAAAATATGTAATGTTTGTCAACAAGGTAAACAATCTAGGACACAACATCAACTAACTAATCAATTACGAACCAAAAGTGTTCTTGAGCTCCTACACATGGATCTATTTGATTCACACGGAGCTAAGTCACTTAATGGGAGTCAATTCTGTTTTGTCGTAATTGATGACTATTCTAGATTTACTTTGGTTAGGTTCATCAAACACAAAAGTGATACCCTAGATCAATTAATCAACCTATTTAAACTAATGGAAATCAACAAAACCTTAAAATCAAAAGACTTAGGAGTGATCATGGTGGTGAATTCAAGAACCACTGGTTCACAGAATTCTGTAACCTAAATGGATACCACCATGAGTTCGCTTGTCCTAGAACCCCACAACAGAATGGTCTAGTAGAACGTAAAAATAGAACGCTACAAGAAGCCGCTAGGACAATGTTAAATGAGTATAACCTACCCGATAGGTTTTGGTCGAAAGTCGTGAGTACGACATGCTATGTCCAAAATAGGATCCTTATAGTAAAGAGGCACCTTAAGACCTCATACGATATTTATCACGATAAAATACCTAACATCAAGTACTTTAGGGTATTTGGGTGTAAGGTACATATCCTAAACACTAGGGATTACCTAGGAAAATTTACATCCAAAACCTCAACCGGAATCTTTCTAGGATACTCGACTACAAGTAGAGCTTATAGAGTATATAACCATGACACTCTTAGAGTCGAGGAGACTATCAATGTAGTGTTTAATGAAGGACACGAACCTACAAAACCCCCGGCAACCCCAATTAGTGAGCCAATTCATACTAGACTCAACTCCGATCCGGAGATCAAGTCTAGTATTA
The DNA here is from genome assembly GCA_025175895.1 of Wurfbainia villosa. Classification (NCBI taxonomy): domain Eukaryota; kingdom Viridiplantae; phylum Streptophyta; class Magnoliopsida; order Zingiberales; family Zingiberaceae; genus Wurfbainia; species Wurfbainia villosa. Next base: position 24,511,398 of record CM045992.1, on the reverse strand, counting down.
ATCCTAACCTAAGTCAACCAAGTCATTCTATCGACCAAGTGGTAGATGACTCTAACCAAACTAAGACTCAAATGAGTCATCCTATTGACCAAGTGGTAGATGACTCAAATCCAAATCAAACTAGGACTCAAACGAATCATCCTATCGACCAAGTGATAGGTGATCCAAGCCTAGGAGTTCAAACTAGAGCCTCATACAGAAACCTTAGTCAAATCTCCTTGATTTCCAAAATTGAACCCAAAACTATTGACCAAGCTCTTCTTGATCCCGATTGGATTATTGCAATGCAAGAAGAGCTGGCTCAATTCACTAGGAACGAAGTATGGGAATTAGTACCACCACCTAAAGATAAAAACAATCATTGGAATAAGGTGGGTGTTTAGAAATAAACTTGATGATAAAGATGAAGTAGTTAAAAATAAAGCTAGATTAGTCACTAAAGGGTTTAGTCAAGTTGAATATTTAGATTACGACGGGACCTATGCCCCAGTAGCTAGATTAGAGTCCATTCGAATGTTATTAGCATATGCTGCACATCGAGGATTTAAGTTGTTTCAAATAGATGTGAAGTCAGCAATCTTGAATGGATATATTAAAGAGGAGGTTTATGTTAGTCAACCCCCCGGTTTCGAAAGCCTAGATAAACTCAACCATGTCCTTAGGTTAAAGAAAGCTCTCTATGGACTTAAACAAGTTCCTTGACCTTGGTACGAGAGGCTTTCAATTTATCTTAAGTCCAAAGGATTTAATCAAGGTGTAGTTGACCCAACCCTTTTCGTAAAAACCATAGGTAAAGACATATTCATAGCCCAAATCTACGTAGATGATATCATCTTCGGAACCACCAACTCGATCCTACTAAATGAGTTCATTTCACTTATGGAAAGTGAATTTGAAATGAATTTAGTAGGTGAGTTGAGCTTCTTCTTAGGTCTACAAATTAAACAAACTAAAGATGGAATATACCTACATCAATGCAAATATACTAGGGAATTAATTAAATGCTTTGGAGTGCAAGATGCTAAAATTATTAATACCCCAATGGCAACGAATGTAAATATAGAAGAAGATGTAATCGAAAATTCAATTGATTTAAAATACTATAGGAGCGTAATAGGAAGTCTCCTTTACTTAACTGCGAGCCGACCTGATATCTTATTTGCAGTAAGTATGTGCACAAGGTTCCAAACTTGTGCCAAGGAGTCTCACCTAACTCTAGTCAAGTGTATCCTTAGATATCTAAAGGGTACACTTAATGTCGGTATTTGGTACCCTAGATCTACTGAGTTTGAACTAATCGGCTACTCCAACTCAAACTATGTCGGTAGTAAGCTCGATAGAAAGAGTATGAGTGGTTGTTGTCAACTTCTCGGCTCGAGTCTAGTGAGTTGGTGCAGTAGGAAGCAACACTGTGTTGCCTTATCTACCATTGAAGCCGAATACATCGCGATGGGTGAGTGTGTCACTCAACTTCTTTGGATGAAGCACACTCTCTGAGACTTTAAGTTAGACTTTACGAACACTAAACTCCATGTAGATAACATTAGCTCAATTAACCTAACTAATAATCTGATATGTCATTCTAGGACCAAACATATAGAGGTCAAAAACCATTTCATTCGAGAACATGTGGCCAACGGAGCCATACAACTCAAATATGTCGAATCGAAATCCAACTTGGTAGACCTATTTACTAAACCCCTACCCGAAGCCGAATTCAGTCTATTAAGACAAAAATTAGGCATGTGCGTAGTAGAATAGGAACTTACAAATTATATTTTCTTATTACTATTTCTTACTTTTAATTTTCATGGAACTAGCATGGACATACCTTAGATATCATGCACCTATAGATTTAAGGAGCCAATACATCTCACAACACATAGGACTAATGTGTTTGTGTACTTAGCCACGTAGATGGGCGTGAGATGTTAGGACCTTACTCCTGGTTCCAGATGTAGAGCTAGTGCATTGCCATGAACCACGGAGTATAATCATATATATTAACCGACTCTGACCAAGACTTGTTGATCTTTCATATCAATCAAGACAAATAAGAGTCGAACATTTTATTGATGAGCTTATTTTCAGTATATTATTTTCAAAATAATGTGGAATATGATTGGACTTTAAATTTAATACCTATATTTTTTCAAACACCCCCCACTCTTTTTGATATATGGCAAAAGGGGGAGAAAAGGCCAAAGTTAAGTAAATGTTTACTTAACTTTAAGTTTTGAAAATTTACTTAACTTTAATTTGTGCATCTTAACTTGTTTGAGTTAACAAAAAGAAATAAAGGCCATGTTAAGAGAATTTTTAACTTGTTTGAGTTAACAAAAAATAAAGGCCAAGTTAAGAGAATTCTTAACTTAAACTTATTTTTAATACTATGGCCAAACGTTAATGCTTCACTTAAGAAAGGGGGAGAAAGGGCCAAGTTAAGAAGTCCTCTTAACTTAAATGTTTTACTAGGGCCAACTTTAAGTAATGTTAATTACTTAAACTCTTCCTAAATAGCTACCATCAAGGGGGAGGATTAAGGTCTTCTTTCAAGACTCACCCTCGGTCAAGGGGGAGATTTCCTCAAGGGGGAGTACTTGCAGAAAATCCTTACTACTCCTACTTAATCTATATTATTCTTGTTTCTCATGCATATTGTTTTTCTTCATGCATATTATTTTCTTAACTTTGTATGTGGGTTTGCCATAGATTAAAAAGGGGGAGATTGTTGGTGTAGTAGGCACCTAAGTTGAACCTGAGTTTTGATTATAGCAAACGATACAAAGTTAAGCTCATATTGTTATCTCACGAGCTAAATCGAGTGTGCAGAAAAATGCTAAAGCTGGCTAAAGACTAACGACACCCGGAAGAAGCCGCGGTGGTCGGGTGACACTCGAGTGACTTCGAAGGGAGCCGAAGGAATCGAGTGGAAGGCCGAAAGCAAAGGCGACACAGTAAGTATCGAGGTAAGCTCGTGTGTGTGAGAGAGTAAGAGAGGTTGTATCCTCCTTACGGGGATGATCTTAAGCATAGATCTGACCAAAGACATCCTATAGATGGTCTAGGTCGAGATCGGACGGTCGGCGGCCATCGAAATAATGTTTTTGTTAAGCTAACTTTGACTTGCAGCTAGCAGATCATTGCCCGGCTTGGAGGACTCGTCGTCCATCGATCGACTACGGTCAAGATTCGATCGATTCTACCATCGATCGGTGATGATGGCCATCAGTCGACTGATGATGGCCATCAGTCGACTGATGGTCAAGAATCATCTTGGAGGAGTCAAAGCTTATCACCTCATTTCAAGGGGATTGGTGCTCAAATCTCATTGGTTGAAGTTCCTCTCGAGAAGGGGCTCCAAGGCTATAAAAGGAGGGTCTCTCCTAGGGTTTTCTCATCAATTCTAAGTGTTCAAAAGCCTCCGTAACGTTGCAACTCTCCGACGATGAAGTGCTACTTCTCCGACGATCTAAGTTTAAGTGTTTATATTTTTCGTCGGTATAAGTTTCAATTCAGTTTATTTCTTTTCATATATTGTCTCGGAGTTTTTTTCGTAACGAGGAGAGGGGGAGTGTCCCTCTACCTCAAGCTTTTTGTGATTTCTTGTATTCGATCAACTCCTACCTCCAACGAGGAGGAGTTGGTTTAGTGTTTTGCCTTCCGTGCATGGTCAAGGACCACTAGGGCCTTAGAGTAGTAGCTGAAGGCTACAAACCAAGTAAAAAATCCACTTGTCTCTTTTATTTGTCATTTATCTTTCCGCTGCATTTAATTTTCTACTCGAACAAATTTGTACTAAAAGTTTTATAACTATTCACCCCCCCCTTTAACAATCTGCTCGATCCAACACAACCAAGCCACAAAAATTAGGAGTGCTACCTAATTCTAAGAAGCAGGAAATAAAACAATCGAGCTAATAAAACAAAAGATGCAATAAGGAAATAGAAACCTACTACTAAAAAATAAAAATCAAAAACTAAATCTAAATATGGAAAATTTAGAACTAAAGTAAATAATGTAAACTAACAAGAAAATAAAGCAAGTAAATAAATCTAATCCTAGATCCGATCTAATTTTCCACTGTTCGATTCGATATCGAATCAATCAGTCTCCGACAACGATGCTAAAAACTTGATGCATGCGAATGCGACCTCAAATCTCGTGACGGAGGTCATCGAGGACTCGAAGCGCGTGCTCGCTCTCAACGTTTGCAAGTGCACGGATGTCGTCAAGTAATAAAAGATTATCGATCCCACAGGGATTGGGATTCGAATACCAATTTGTTCAGTGGGTGAAATTGTTCGGAAGTAAAATCTAGAGGTTTCGATTGCGAGAGTTGTCGATGGACTAGACTCTAGTATTGTGTCACACGGAGGAAGAAAGGAGCGTGCCGAGATCTTTAAAAGGGATTTTAGGACTTCGGTTTCGCTTGTGTGTCGCAAAACATGCTATCAACTGGGTGTTGTCTAAACTTGTGCAAGGGACATTATACACTCTCCCGATGAGCCACCGCATCTATCGGGAGCTATCTCTGCCTTACAAGGACGAAATAGGTTGTACGAGGATGCCAAATCCATCCCTGCGATGAACCATTTATATTTCCATCATATCCTTCTACCCACGGTTATAGGAGATCAGGTTTACCCCTAGGTTCTTTGTATAAATCCCCTAAATCTTAGATACGAGGGTTGTCACCCCTCGTATTGCCTAAGCACAGCAGGTAGAAAACCAAACACGCATAGATATGGGTATAAACAATTTCCAATTGTAAATTCAAATTCAAAAATAGAATTCAATTTGAAGCAACATGTCATGCGTACACAAGCTACTCCCTAATCCTAGAATCGAAGGAACTACTCCATATATAAAAGAGGAGAATCACGAGGCATGTACATGTTCGAATATATCAGGAATAAAATGCAAGAACAAGAAATTACAATGCCGATGTGGCCTTCTCTCTGGCGTTGAAGTGCAGAACGTGGACCTCCGACGGCGTTCTTCCTCCCCATTACGAGTTCCCGAAACTTTTTAGGGCTTCGGTGTGCCGTTCCAACTGTCGTGCCTCCCTCCTAGGGTTTGGACGGAGCCATCCTTATATAGACATCACCTCAGACCATTGCAAAATCCGAAAAAAACCCTAGTCACATCAATCTTCTGGGTCACCACACGACCATGTGTTTCCACACGGCCAGGCCATGTGCGGCCCTAGGGTGGTTGATCTCGCCCATTGGACATGGCCGTGTGTAGCCACACGCCCTGGCCATGTCTCATTCTGTGTCTAGCTACAAAATGTCCTTCTTTTGCTCAGAAAGTGCACCTTTTTCCCCCAAAATGCTATCCTGCACACAAAAGTACAAAGAGAAGACCTTCGAACTAGAAAATACGAAATACGTGCAAAATAGAGTGACATATGAATGAAACTAACATAAAATGTAATGAGATGTGAGCGAAAACTACTCCTAAAATCCTATATGTTTTGCTCACATCAGGTGCCTCCTCCTGAAAGTAGATGCAGGCCTTGTCGTAGAACTCCTCGGCTCGCTGAAAGTGCTCCCGGAAGCCCAGAAACTCTGCCTGTGTGTAGGCGCTCTACTCCTCCCATCGTTGCCTCTGCGTCTTCTTTTCGGCGTATTTATCATAGAGGTGCGATCGAAACTCCGAAAAATCATAGGACGTTGTACCTATATCTTGCTCAAAAGTAGAAAAAGGTGGTGGTGCAGGTGCAGGCTCATCTCAACGTGGACTAGGTGGGCTCCTATACATGCGTGGACTGGAGGGAGAGTGATGTAAAGGGGGAGAGGTGGGTGCCGCTGTGGATGGTCCCTCATATGGCAGGGACTCCATTATCAGGTCTAAGCGCCAGTTTGCGCGTGTGGTGATGGTGGTACGATCGGGGTCGGGGAGCCTGAGGGCCGTCAGGTTTTTCCTTACAAAGCATAAGGAGTGTCCTTCTCTTACAATCATCTTCATGGCCATACACACTCCCAAGTCGATCCTAGGGCTCCCCTCTATGCTATCTAGCGCAGTGTAGTCGTACCCCATCCGATGGCAAATGTGGGTAAGTAGGCCTCCCACATTAATCTCTCCTCTCGCCACTTTGACCATCTTCACAAAGTGTCTAATGAAATGGGACCCTACATCGATGCTACTCTTTTCTTGTAACATGTCCCAGAGGCAAAGCAGCTCGTTAGCTCTCACTATACCGTCACTCTCCCCACGACCAAAAATAGTGCTTGCCATGATTCGGTGGCGGTATCGAAAAATGGGGTTTTGGAGGCGTGATGCTTTGGCCCTAGAAGGGTCGTAAGCATGCTCTCCCGTCAATTCAGTCCAAAAGATTCGAGAGTTAAACCCAATAGGGGTTCTTCTATCTCCCCCACTCGGCAAGCCAAAGCATGAATTCCATTGGTGAAGTGTCCATTCATACTCAATGTTAAATATTCTAAAGGTAATCCTACCCTCTTCGCTCTCTCTACCTATTAAAATTTCCGCTTCTAAGGAACTCAAAAATTCTAAAACTATCCTAGGGTAGGTTGGGTGCCTTATTCCCATTATCTCTTCCCACCCCATTTTTGCAAATAGGGCTTGAATGTCACCCAACAACCCTAAGGACTCTAGCAAATCTTCATCAAGATACCTAGTTGCAGTGAGTTTACGAGTAGAAAGCAGGTTATATCTATCCCTATGCTCATTGTTGTGAAAAAGAAGGGTTGGAAGAGTGTTACCCTCCTTTAGACCTTGTGGGGCGTCAGTTCTCCTTGCTCGTCGCTCTGACGCACCAGATCGAGATGCCACTTGCTTGGTCCTCCTCATCCTTACTTCTTTTGGGCTTCCTTGAGGGTTAGAAAGTCTTCTAGGTTGTGGGGACGAAGGATCCACATGGCTAGGGCAAGAAAATCAAAACACAAGGCGCATTTGGGGCAAAAACACATGGCGTGCCCTACTTAACCCTGTGCGCCATGACTTTGTGCGCCTCGGGTTGGTCGGGCATGGCTGTGGAAAAATACACGGGTAGGCCATGTGTCCCCTTTTTCTCTCCTTTTATGCACAACGGTCCAAATTTTCTCACACGCTTTGCCATTTAAGCTAAAAATTCATTTTATTTTTACCTAGCAAAGTTCTTTTCTGGTCGTAATGTTAAATGAAATGGAAATCAAAGTTCAAATTAACTAAATTCATGCAATACAATCAAAGGAAAACCTAAAAACTAAACTTGGGTTACCTCCCAAGAAACACTTTGTTTAAGGTCGTTTAGCTCGACCACACTGCATTATCAACTTGGCTCTGGAGGTTCTGTGAACCTCCATTCATCCATCTTGGAATCGACATTCAGTGGACTCGGCTTTAATCTGGTGAAAGTGAAGTCGTCTAGGAAGGGAGCTTCATACTCTGATAGGCTGAAGAGGATGATCTCCCTATCTACCTCTAATGAGATCTAGTGTGCCTTTACATCTATGCACGCCCCCGCAGTTGCCAGAAAAGGTCTACCCAAAATGATGGGATTCTGGGGATTGGGTCCTGTGTCGAGTATAATAAAATCTGTATGTATCACGAAGTTCTCGACGACCATAGGCACATGTGCTAGCATGCCAACGGGTTCCTTGACTGAGTCATCCACCATACGAATACCAAGGTTCGCTGGTTGGAGCCCATTTAGTCCCATCTTCAAATAATATGTGTAGGGCATCACACTTACTGATGACCCCAAGTCGCACAATGCTTCATCGAAGATTTCCCCATAAATCGAGCAGGGGATAATAAATTCACTAGGGTCCTCAAGCTGGGGTGGAATCTTGTCCTCAATTTTGGCTTGTTCAGGTAGGGTGGAAATCATGGCTGCACACCCCTTGGCAAATCTATTTCTCTGTGCTACTCTCTCACTGCTCACTCCTTCCTCCTTAGCTTGACTCAGCTCAGGTAATGATGGAGAGCTCTCCATAGGTTGCGACACAGTTTGGGCTATCTAGGCCACTTGTGTCTTCAACATCTTTGTGTGACTTGAAAGACCGTCAACAGTGGCCTTCAAGTCTCTGAGTGACTCCTCTGTTTTCTGATGTTTGTGACAGAATTCCTTATTGGCCTTTATTTGGGTAGCAATGAAGTCTTTCATCATCAATTCTAATCTAGACTTCTATTATTGCTGCTGCCCATACCCTCTTGATGATTGGAAGTTCCCCAAGTTATTCCGATAGGAAAAATTTGGGTGGTCCCTCCATCCGGGATTGTAAGTACTGGAGTACGGGTTGTTGGACCTTTGATTGTAGTCCCCAACTGCATCGCAGTGCTCAATCTGCTCTTCTAAGCTGCTTTTCCCTCCACAATAGTCCTCTCGATATGCTGCTTCTCCTTCTCCAAAGTCAATGGCCGCACATGCAAATGTAGGATTTAAAGAGTCAAAATGTCTACTAAGCACATCAATCCTTGCTTCTAGGTGGTCCACGGAGTTGACAGTATATCGTCCCACTGCAGGAGTTGGTTGACCACGTTCAAAAGCCCATTGATGGTGGTTCTGAGCCACCTCTTCTATTAGCTCCTCTGCTTCCTCGATAGTCTCGTTCATAAGTGCTCCTCCTGCAGCAAAATCAAGGGACATCTTTGTGGCGTACGTGGATCCCATTGTAGAAGATGTGGTTCACCATCCACCTTTCCAATCTGTGGTGGGGGCTTTGGTAGAGTAGCCCCTTATAGCGATCCCAGGCTTCGAATAGGGACTCCCCTTCTTGTTGACAGAAGCTTGTAATTAGATGGCGCATGTGAGTAGTCTTGCTTGGTGGGAAATATTTGTTCAAAAACTATTGCTCACATTGCTCCCATGTAGTAATACTTCCTGAAGGTAGGGAGTGAAGCCATGCCTTAGCCTTATCCCGCAATGAGAATGGGAATAGGCTTAGGCGGATCGCGTCCGCAGGGACTCCATTTATCTTCATCGTTGAACAGATTTCCAAGAATGTCTCTAGGTGCTGGTTCGGGTCTTCAGTCGCAGCTCCCCTGAATTGACTATGCTGGACCATATGTATCAGTGTTGGTTTCAGTTCAAAGTTGTTTGTCGAAATGGATGGTCGAGCTATGCTTGACCTAAATCCTCTAGCACTAGGAGTTGCGTAATCCCGCAGAGGTCGACTACCTATATTTACTTCGGATGCAGCTTAGTCCTCCATCCTCTTCTGTTCAGCTCTCCGACGATGATAGGTTCGTTCGATTTCTAAATCAATCGGAATCAGGCCTTTCGATCCTAAACGTCTAAGCATACGAAGAATCGAGCCACAAAAATTAGGAGTATTTCCAAATACTAGATAACAGGAAATAAACTAATCTAGTTGCTAAAATTAAAGAGTCAATAAGAAAATAGAGAACTACTGCTAAAATAAAATAAAACTAAATCTATATATGAAAAATCTAGAACTAAAGTAAATAAAGCAAAATAAAAATAAAAAAATAAAAAGCAAGTAAAGCAAGTAAATAAATCTAATCCTAAGTCTGATTTAATTATCCACCTCTTGATCCGATATCGAATCAATCAGTCCCCAACAACGGCGCCAAAAATTTGATGCACACAAACATGACCTCAAATCTCACATCAAAGACCGTCGAGGACTCAAAGTGTGTGCTCGCACTCAATGCCTGCAAGTGCACGGATGTCATCAAGTAATAAAAAGATTATCGATCCCACAGGGACTGAGATTCGAGTACCGATTTGTTCAGTGGATGTTATTGTTTGGGACTAGACTCTAAAGGTTGCAATTAGGAGGGTTGTCGGCGGTCCTAACTCTAATACGGTGTCACACAAAGGAAAAGAAGGGTCACTACGGGTCTTTAGATGGATTCTAGGATTTCGGTTTCGTTTGTGTGTTGCGGAACACGTTGTCAATTGGGTTTGCTTAGGTTTCTAGTTATGGTTTTGTGGAAAGGACATCATACACTCTCCCGATGAGCCTTCACATCTATTGGAAGCTACCTCTGCCATACTAAGTCAACCTCTGGCTTTAGATGAGATAGTCGGTACGAGGATGCCGAATTGATCCTTGTGACAAGTCAAAAAACGAGGAGCGTTTCTTACTCTATCGCATCCTTCTACCCATAATTACTGGCGATGAGACCAACCCTTAGGTCCCACTTTAATTACCCTAAATCTTTGATACAAGGGATGTCACCCCTCGTATCGGCTTAGCATAGTGACTAGAAAACCAAAACAATAACTATAGATCTAAACCAAAACACCAATTGCAAATATAGATTCAAGAACGAAAAGATATTTGAATGAACATGTTCCGACTCAACACAAATTACTCCCTAATCCTAGAATTAGAGAGTCTACTCCATAGATACGAGAGAAGAAACACAAGCCATGATCATATCCATATAAACAAGAGAATTTACGCAAAGAATAGGATTTACAATTCAATGTAGGTCTTCTCCTTGGCATTGAAGTGAAGAATCTTGACCTCCGGCGGCATTCTTCCTCCCTGTTGTGAGTTCCCGAAGATTTTTAGGGCTTCAGAGTGCCATCCCAGCCATCGTGCTTCCTCCTAGGGTTTGGGCGGAGCTTTTCTTATATCGACATCACGCTGGATCGCTGCAAAATCTAGAAAAAACCCTAGTCGTGTCAATTTGCTGGACCGCCACATGACCATGTGAAAACACATGACCTAGCCGTGTGTCAGGCTGTGGAGGTCATTTTTGCTCTCTGAACACAGTCGTGTGTGGGCACACGCCCTGGTCGTGTTCCCTTCTGTGTCCAGCTACCAAATGTCTTATTTTGCTCCAAAATTGCACCGTTTTCCCTATAAAATGTATCATGCACACAAAAGTAAATAGAGCATATCTCCAAACCAAAAAATAGAAAATACATGCAACATATTGTAAAATATGCATGAAACAAACATAGAATGCTATGAGATGTGAGCGAAAACTACTCCTAAAACCCAATATATTTTGCTCACATCATCTACTAGAAAATGGCTCCTTCTATGCAATGCCCATCTAGCAGCTTGCCCCCATTGCATTCCACATTCTGGTGGAGGTGAACATAGTATTTTTCTATCTCAGGCTCCCCCCTTCCTCTTTCATTGTCTCTTCCAATGAAAATAGAAGAGTCGGGAGTTTTTTATTTCACCGCCCATCCTGATTGCTAATTTTTGAGGAATACCCCCTCTTTCAATAAGGTCTAGAAAAATATCTTCTTCTTTGTTCACCTACCCGATCCTCTCCTTAACTTGATAAATTGGGTAACTGAGTTCCGCAAACTGCCATATGTCTGACAGACCCAATCACAGTGTGACTTCCACTTCGTCCAATGGGCTCTTTGAGATCACAACTACGATGCCCACTGCCTCATCATCCCCATTCTCAATCACTTTTGGATGCCTCCATTTGCTTCCACGGAGGCCCTCCCCATAGGTGATAGGTCATTTTCTCTCACCTATTACTCAAAATTTTTGAGGGTATACTAATTAGAAGTGCTTTCCTTGACAGATGACCGTATGCGAGCCGTGTGGATTAGTGTTCCAGAGTAGGTTCGTATGGAGGGCATCGACCCGAGAGTCCCTTCAACAGAGATTGTTTCACTGCTTACGACAACACCTCAGTTTGGGGTAGAAACTCCTAGGGCCACTCGGGATCCAGGTCCTTTGTCCACTTGTGCCCCTCATGGGGCAAGGGGTAAGCAATGGTGTTCTCCTTCCTGTTCACTCTCCCCAGCCTCTTCATCAGAAACTCCACTCATCGTCAAGCATGAGGCCCATGCCCAGGATGCTTCCTCTCAAATTATGCGAATTGAATCCTCGCCTTCTCCATCGACTGACTCTCCCCTCGAAGTTCCTCCTCTCACAATTCAATTTCCCACTTCTCCTCCCCCCTTACTCCCACCCTCACCACCTTCATCGAACCATCATTCATCCTCCTCCCCCTCTCCAGTATCCCTACCCTCCTCTTCTTCGTGTCTCGCATTGGCCCTCATCCCCTATATAGATCCCCCATTTACTGTGGGGGTGCCTCTCACTGTGGCATTACCCGGGACTTCTCTTCTTGATGAGATGCCCCCGCCATAGAGCTTCCCTAGTACTCCCCTCGACTTCTTAAGGAACTGTCCCTGGCTGCAAAGCTTCCCCCGGTTTCCCCTTTATTACTTGAGGAGACGACCATGGCCACAACGCTTCCTTCCTCTCCTCCCTCTCCTCCCTCTACTTTTCATGATTCAACGCTTGTCCGATATGTGGCCCCTCTCCCTACAAAAGAGATGCCCATCTCGGTGGAGCCTCCTCTCATTTCCTCTTCGTCAATATCCTGCAATGGTGATCTGCCCCCAATGATGGAGGGTTCGAGCGTTCCCCTGCTCGATCCCTCTTTTCCTACTTTGCATCATGACGCCGACCAGATGAGCTCCCTTTTCCTCCTTTCTTTGATAATAGAGTTCTTAACCACTTCACCTTGGGTGCATATTTTATCTAGCCAAGACACGCTGAGGCATAGACTGATAACTTTCGGAGATGAACTGGCTGCGAACACCACTTCCCTGCAAGCCTATTGGTCGGGTGACCCAACGAGTATCCCAAGCATCACAGCGAGAGCTCCAACTATTGGGATCTAAAAAGGTGTTAAAAGAACACTACGCGATGCTAGAGGAGCAAGTCCTAGCTAATGTGTGCAAATCATATAGGGTTTTAGGAGTAGTTTTAGTACACATCTCATTCCATTTCATACTTGTTTCATGTATATTTTTCTTATTTTGAACTTATTTACTATTTTATAGTTTGGAGATATGCTTTTACTATTTTTATCTGTAGAGCGGCATTTTAGAGGCAAAATAGCATGATAAATGGAGCTCAAGAAAGACAAGTGTGCTCTGGCCGTGTCCCCAAGACATGGACACGCTTTGGATGAAAAGATGACATTCCCTCAAAAGTTCTAGAGGAAGACATGGCTGTGCCTTTGCCAGATGCATGGCTCAGAGCACAATTTTCAGACTCCCACACAGGTGGTCATGTCGAATCCACATGGTCGTATGGCGACCTCGCAACTTATGAAGATCCATTTTCATGGGCAATTAAGGAATGTCAGTTTCACCCCTATAAAAAGGAAGACACATTTAAACCTAAGGGGGAGGCCTGACAGCTAGGATGGCAAAGAGGTGCCCTAAAAAGCACTGAAGGCTCCTAATGGGGAGAGAGGAAGCGACTCAAGGGAGGGATTATACTCCAACACATAGGAAAGCAGCCAAGACAACTCCAGAAAGAATTCAAGGCATATATTTTATTATTTAATTTCTATTTGAATTGTAATGCTTAATGATTCAATGTCTTGTGCATATCTTTTCATATTAATGGAGTAGATTTCTTGATTCTAAGATTAGGGAGTAACTTGTGCAAGTTAGACATGCTAGTTCAAATATATTTCAACTTTCCTTGATTTTATTTGTAGTTTATGATATCTAAGTTTAATGATAATTGTATCTTGGTTCTTTTCCTACTGTGCTTAGTTAATATAGAGGACGAAAGTCTCTATATCAAAATCTAGGAGAATCAAGAAGTAACCTCCCAGTCATCCTCCCTCCCAAAATCATAAGAAATAGGTCGTGAAAAAGTAGAATATGAAATATGGTTGACCTTTTTATGGAGACACATAGGACATCTTAGAGCTCTATTAACTTATTCCAGCAGAAGGCCTAAAGTAGAACAAATCAACTCAGCAGTTATGGGACCTGTGACAGGGGCATCGAATCACAGCCTTTGTGGTATCAATATATAATTTATTACTTGACAACAACCATGTACTTGCGGGCATTGAGTGCAAGTGCACACTTCAAGTCCTTGGTGATCTCGACCAGAGATTTGAGGTCTTGTGCTTCTGCATGATCAAGTTTTTAACGTCGTTGCTAGGGACTATAGATTTGATATTGGATCGAAAGTAAATAGTTTGTATTAGACCTAGTTTAGATTTATTTCACTAGTCGTATTTCATTTCCAACTTAATTTAGTTTTAATTCAGTCTTAAATTTTCTTTATTTAGTTCATTACTTTCACTTTACTTAATTTTTTTCAGTAAGTAGCATAGATACTCCTATTTGGTTGCGATATTTATCGTATGCATAGGCGCATAAGATCGAAAAATCTACTTCCGATCGACCTAGAGATAGACCGAACCTTTCATCGAAGAAGAGCCGAACAAAGAGGGATGGAGGAACACGGAGCTACTTCAGCAAACATAGGCAACCGTCCCCTGCGGGATTATGCTGCTCCGAGTGCTATAGGCCACAAACCTAGCATCGTTGTACCATCAATTTCCACTAATAACTTTGAACTTATGCTTGCACTCATACATATGGTCCAACAGAGTCAGTTTGAAGGAGCTGCGATTGAGGACCCCAACAGACACCTGAAGATATTTTTAGAAATCTGCTCAACATTGAAATTCAATGGAGTACCTACAGATGCAATTCGCTTGAGCTTATTCATGTTTTCTCTGAAGAACAAGGCGAAGATATGGCTACACTCATTGCCTTCGGGAAGCATCACCACGTGGGAGCAGTGTGAGCTATAATTCTTGAACAAATTTTTCCCACCAAATAAAATAGCTCACATGCGCCATTTGATCACTAGCTTCCGCCAGAAGGAAGAAGAGTCCTTGTTTGAAGCCTAGGATAAATACAAAGGTCTACTTCAATAGTGTTCTCACCATGGTCTTGAGATGTGGATCGTGATTTACATATTCTACAACGGGATCACGTACACCACAAAGGTTTCCCTAGATTCTACTGTAGGAGGAGCTTTAATGAATAAAACTATTGAGGAAGTAGAAGAACTTATTGAGGAGGTGGCCTAAAACCACCATCAGTGGGCTTCCGAACGTAGTTATCCAACACCTATAGTCGGATGATATGTGATAACAACATTTTAGTATATTATTTTGGCCCCTAATTTTGATGCTTTTAATCCTCTCGTGTGGTTAATTATTGATTCTTAGCATGTTTTATGAGTTGGGATCTATTTTGGATCTTATTATAAATTTTCCTAAATTTTAGACTTTTATGTAAATTTTATCTCTTGTTTGTAGGAGATCAAAATGAGCCAATGGACTAGACTAAAGTTGGATCAAATATGGCTTCATCTAGGGTCATAAGGGCATTTTAAGCTGGATCAATTTGAACCGTTCATCAAGATCTGAGGCAATATAATCAAGGGACCATATCTGAGCAATATGGATCGTCCAATGAGATCGGATTGATTCTGAGCCATCCATTCAGATCTGGAGTGATCTCGTCCATACATTAAGATCCACACATCTTGGTCGTTCACTTGGACTATTTGATCTCAACTATTCATTAAGATCTAATCAGAGCTGTCTATTACAAATCAAAGCAATTTCATTCATCAGATCAGATCTGAAATTTGGGTTTAAATAAGCTCCACATCTCTTCTTCCTCGATGGGCGACGTGTGACTCCTTCGACAACTTCTTCTTACTCACTGTAGCCACCGACTCCTCACCGTCAGCCACTCCTCTCCACCACCAAGGTTGGCGGTGATCTTCCACTTCATCTTCATCCATCGAACTGCCAGCCAACATCATCTTCTTTCTATACCAAGCCATTGACATAGCCATCTCTTCCTCCGAGCAGCCTTTTCCCACCGCCATCAACATCTATAGCCCTCGAAGAAGGGGATTTCCCTCTGACAGCTTTGGCTAATTTCCACCATCATCCATCAACAATTTCTAGCTTCAATTTTAGATTCTAGATAGCCATATACAAGCACTTCCATCATGTCATTGATGTGTTGATTGGTTTTCACTTTTACTCGTTAATTCTAATCAAGTTTACCTTCCATGTTTAGATTTGTACACATTTGGTTTAGTTTGTTTTATGCTTATGTAGTGTTTGATGAAATTCTTGAATGAGATAGTTTAATGTCTTGCGAATCATAATTGGGTTGAATGTTGAGTTTATGTTCTTTAATTAGATGTAAGTAGATTAGGCTGATTCCTTTATTTTTTCTTTAATTCTTTGTAGTTGTAATGGGTTAGGCTAGGTTTAATTTCTACATTTGAACTGTTGTCTTAGTTCCTGCATTTCCTTTATGCTTTTGAATGCTTACTTTATGTTTCGTTTAATTTATTCGCAATCGTAGTTTAGTTAGATTAGAGTTTGATTATGTGCATTGTCTTCCGTTCAGTAGGATTAGCCTTTTAAATTCCAAACTCCCATTTTCAATAGAAAATCCAAAGCAATAATTAGCGATCCTAAGATTACTAATCTACCGATTACACTCATTTGGAAATGATTCGGGTCATTCCCTATGCTATATTAGCATAGAGAGGGTTTGATAATTAATTTGTAACGGTACCACAACACATAACCGCCGTTATCAAATTTTTGTGTCATTGCCAGAGAGTGTAATGATGTTTGGTAGACTTAGGATTGTTTGTCCATTTTTCTGAAAAAAAAAAATAATAAATCAAAATTTTTGTTTAGGGTTGCATTATTTTATCTCTTGTATATCCATGTATTTGGTCATGTCTATTTCCTATGTCTTTTGGTTGTGTTTGTTAGTGTTTCAGGAAAGACTAGGAATCTCTTGTAACATGGATCCATATTATCAACCATTTGAAGATCTTATTGATGCTTACTATTTAGGCATTGGACAACAAGAGTATTATCATCCTAAACATTAGTATTATCAGTACCAGTATCAATATCAGCAGCCTAATCCTCAATATCATCACCTTATTAGCAGGATAGGTATAATTCATTTTTTGGTGCATATGATTTCAATTCAAATTTCATATATGGGCACATGCAACAATATGTTATTGAGCAACCTCAATGCTATCCACCTCCCCCATCTATCAGTACTTATATGTCTAGTTGGGGAGATCAAGCAAGTTACAAATATAGAGTAGAACAGCATCAAGATGCTCAAAACTCTTCTACATATCAGAGGACATTGGAATTTCAGAATTGTAATGAACAAGCTTCTACCCTCAATCAAAAAGATAATTCAATATGGGATCATAGTGTTAGGACGTATGCACCCGCTAAAGGGCGGGGGGGGGGTGAATAGCGTTTCGTCATCGGATGATGGAATTCAATTGTGCTTGCTACACAATGTTAGTACACAGCGGAAATACGAAATATACAATCAAAATAAATACAAGAACAATCACAACACGATGATATAATGTGGTTCGTAACCGTATGGTCCATACTCCACGGATTAGACTCGAAAGAGCCCTAGCGATGCAAACACACACCACTAATCAAATATACTCCTTCTCGACAACAAGTCGGAGGCAGAGAAACCTCTTACAATGATTACAACAGTAATACAAAGTAAAACAAGCAATTACAAATGAAATACAACAAAGAATGCAAAGAAAACTTTACAAACGATCTTTTGGAAGCTTGCTTGTTTGGTTGCTTGAATTGCACTTGGAGACCTTGAATTGCACCAGCAAATCGCCCAAAATCTCCTCAAAGAACCATAGCCAAATCCCTCTCCATGAGCTACTTTTATAACCTGCATTCGGGATGAATTTCACCTAACAGTCAACTGATCATGACCATCAATCGACTGCTCCTGTAGTCGGTCTCACAATAGCCCGAGCCACGTTGGATAAGTTCCAACGGATAGACCATTAGTCGACTGATCATGCCCATCAGTCAACTGATCAAGTCATCACTCGACTAACAAACCCTAACAAATTTACTTAAACTTTTGTCCTCGAAAATCAATTCAACAATCGACCGATCCGAGATCACCGATTATTAAGGTCATCAGTCGACTACCCAATGTTGGCAGTCAACTGCTTGGCTATTTCCTATAGTCGAACATCAGTCGACTCACATCAGTCGACCAATGCACCTCAAACATGAGGTTTTACCCCAAGTATGATTCCCTCATACTTGCTAGACCACCCTTAACTTAGATCTAAGCCTTCTAGTCACCTCCGTCAGCATCATGCCTATTGGATCCCTCCAAGTCTTCCATGACTTATTCATCCATACGCTAGCCTTCAGGTGCTTCCATCAGCTATTGTCATGCTAATGTGGTCTACACCACCATGGCACATTGGACTTATGCTGCCAAGACACCACTTGGAATTTACGCCGCCATCCATTGGACTTATGCTGCCAAGACTCCACCCTTGGACTTTACGCTACCAATATCAACTCTTGGACTTCCCAAATGCCAAGTACTAATGACTTGGACTTTCACTGCCAAGACTACACCCTTGACTTTCCATACCAACCCAATGTTGACATTCTAAATGGCAAGACTCAAGCTTGATTTTCCTTGCCAAGACCCATGCTTGACTTTCTATGCCAAGTACTCAAGACTTAGATTCTTCCCATGACAATGGTCAAACCATCACAAATATCAATCATGACCTGGGTCAATTGCACCAATAATAACCCCAATACATTATCAAATTTCAATGTTAAACATCAAAACACTACTCTAGTCAAACTCGAGTTTGGTCAATCGTGACCTGGGTTGATTGCACCAACCATCTCCCCCTTTTTGATGTTTGACAAAACGACATACCTTTGAGTTAGAACACTTAACTCAAATCTCCTTATCAATTGTCCCAAATTGGTAGTTTCACTTTCTCCTCCTTTTTGACATACATCAAAAAGGTTCTCCCTAAGGAGGTCAATGTCTCATATCCCAATGAGATCATACAATCTCCCCCTTGGTCTAAAAACACCTAGGATGCCTTCACTCTTCCTAATGATAAGTCCCATATCACTTAAGGGAGGCTTCATATAACTCTCCCAATTTCCAAATTGGGCATCTCACATTCTCCCAAAATTCTCCCGTTCATGAGGAAGAACACATCTATCATCCTATGATGGATACCTCCCCCTAAAGACTTGCTCCCCATTGACCATTGCACAAATAATGTCCTTGGAGAGTCCCTAAGCCTATAGGAATACTAAACCATCAAAATTAAGGTTGAAAGTTCAACCTTGAACTTTCCCATACCTTAAAATTGATACATCATCCTAACAACTCTCCTAATCATATCCAATGGTTTTTCACCCTTTCCAATACTTACCAAAGCATATCCTATGGTTAGGAGTAGTTAGGGAACCCTAACATGGCTGAAACATGGGCTAAACATCCTTGTTTACTCGAATCAGCAATGACTCGACAAGAATCACGATCGCCTAATGCATCAGTCGATTGTCATCAAGCGGTTGTCGACTGATATCTAAAAAAAGCAGATATCATATTTCAGAAATGAAAAATGAAAATGCATAAGTAATTATACGTAACTTGGAAAATAATGAAAATTCATACATATAATACTTATAACCAATACAATGCGTGAAAAATATTTGAAAAATAATTTACCCATAAAATAGTGAAATTGATATAAAATTCAAAAATGAGAAAAACTTCATTGTTTAAGCTCACTTTGTATCAACATCATCAATGGTGATTGCTATCAAAAGATAGACTTCACCAAGGTTTTTCAAAATGATTTTGAAATAGTTTTAAAACCTTATATTGAACCATGGTCTATGGGCTTGATGCCCATGACTTGTACATAAGCTTTCCTTATGATTCACCCATGGTTTTAGAAGAGTTTGAGTTCTTCTAGATGCAAAAACTATGCACTTTGAACTTAACTCATTTCCTAGCATCTCACATGTGTCTAGGGTGTTTGAAAACACACACATGTTAATTTGATATGAGATGTAGGTTTTTTTCATCCTAATCTAAAGCCTCATGCATTTTCTCAAGCAACTCTACTTGATTCCCTTATACATGGGACTCAAGTCATGCCATAATCCTTGAATCAATTTTATTAATGCATGAATAATCATGACATAAATGATAACAAAATAAGCATGGCCAATGATCTTGATGTCATGACATATGATTCAATTTAAATACACATGACATAAAAGATAAACCCTAAGCATAATCATGACATTTATATTGTTAGTGAAAGCCCTAGAGCCAATCATGTGATGATTGTTGTATGGACTTTATTGTATCATATTCCTATTTATAAAGGCATGGTTATTATATTTACTTGTATTGGTGGCAAATAACTAAGTATAATAATGCCCTTGAGTAGTAGGTTCTTATCTATATCATCGATTGGTTGAATCGATAATGAGATGATATAGAGAACACTACTCTTAATCATTCCTAGTCAAGTATTAACATTCAGGGACAATGTTAATGCGTAGAGACTAGCATGTAGGTCAACACGATGACTTGATCTCACAAGTCATGGATATGAGATATCAAGTTGACACATGGGTATGCATTGGAGAATGTATACTGAATGACCCACCATGGGAAAGTATCATGGATCGTTATATGAGTGTCATATACTTTCTCATGTGGCTATTAGTATGACTATTAGTCCTTAGACCTGAAGTCACCATGGTTCCCTACATAAGGAGTTGAATACTTTGGCTTCGTCAAACGTCACCCGTAAATGGGTGGACTATAAAGGCGATTACTGGGTATGTAACAAATTATGCGGAGGGATGTGAATGATGTAGATGGGATCTATCCCTCCTATATGACGGGAGTGACATCGTTATTCTTGATAGAGTGAGACCACGAAGTGCATGGTCATGCCCAAATGAGTCAATATGAGATATTGAGCTCATTTGATTAGAGTGAGTCTACTTGGAGTTCAAGATATAGATTGTACCGAGGATGACACTGTCTATGCCTCAATTGGTCAATCTAGATGTCAAGGATAGAGGGACATTGTCACATATTGTGAGAGTCACAATTAGTAGTCACAAAGGTGATGTTGGAGCTCAACATTCTAGTAACTTGGGTAGCAATGATGTGTTGCTAGATACCGCTCATTGCTTATGTTCCTAAATCGGTTTAGGAGCATTGCCAACATTACAAGATCCTATAGGGTCACACACAAAGGGCAATTAGATGGAGATTAGGTTCATATGATGAACCATGAGGATTAGGTTCATGGGATGAACCAAATTGGATTAAGAATAATCCAAATTAGACTAATTGAGTTAGACTCAATTTGATTCAAGTGTTGAATGAGTCTAATTTAGATTTGATTCATTGAGTCAATTTAAATTAATGAATAGAGATTCATTAAATCAAATTGACTTGAATCAAGTGGTTAGATTTGATCAACCATGGGAGATAAGAGGTCAAGTTTGACTTGACTTGAAAGGGAAGATGAATGGTCAATTTTGACTTAACCTGTTGGGTTTCCGGCACCGCGGCGTGTGTGTGTTCGATCATGTTTCGTAAACATGAGCACAGCGGAAGCAATAAAAATAATAAATCTATATTTATTACAACACACACAACACACGCATGCATATTACAACAAGTGTAGACATAACCGTAAATTTAAATTTGCAATAAAAGGAAATTTAACTACGTTATACCTTCCGTATGACGTGTAGCGGGAACGACATCAACCGGAACGATCCTCGTAAGAATCGTCTCTATCCGTATCCACGCCGAGCTCCTCGGGATGACTTCGCTAAGCCACGAGCTTCGTCTTCGTATGGGTTACTAGCCTCGTGTTGAAGACAACGTGATCGAGAGATGATCACGATCCGAATCCAAATTCGGATCCAAAACCGAGTCCTCAAAACTCGATTCTCCGGAGAGGTATTCGTCAACCGTTTGACGAATCGCCGTCCTCCACCTCAGAGGATTACGGAGATCAAATCCCGGTAAGTTAGCCACTGTCGGAGCACTAACCGTCGTCAAAGCGGCGCTCCGACGAGAGGAGAAGAAGCTGTCCAGAAAACTGGACAGCTTGGTGGAGGATATAGGTGCCGGCCAACCAAGGAAAGAAAAAGCTCACCTTGATGCCAAACCTATAGGGGATCACCGGAGGATCGCCGGAGGGTTCACCGGCTGTAGCTTGGTCGCCGACAAGGACTTGGACGGCGGCACAAAAGCTGGGCGGCGGCAATGAAGGTGTTTGCGCCGAATAGGAGAGGGAGGGGGTTTGGGCGGCCAAAACTTGATTAGCTTTAGGGTCAGGGTTTAAGCCCTATTTTATAGAGAACTAATTCTCTTAATGGTTAATGGATCATATCCATAAAACCCGTTAACCCGCTCCATTAAGATAAGTTAAAATAAACCAAACCATGATGGTTTATTTTAAGTTAAAACGAACCGAACCAACTTTTGGTTTATTCGTTTAAAATAAACCAAACCCTTTGGTTTATTCTCATCCATTGGATTAGAATCAAACCATTTTGGTCCATCCATTATGTCTTCATAAGACACGACCCATCCACGCTTCCATTGCGACTGAAACAATTTCATGCTCGCTTTATGTTTGGTCCAACCAAACATAGTTTCTCTCGGTCTGAGAATCCCATTCTCAAGCTCGTTTTAAATCCTTTGGATTACACTCGTTGTGCGTGTGACCAAATAGGTTCTCGATTTATGTTGGTCGTCTATAATTAACCATTAATTATAGAACGATCATGAGTGACACCTAGTAGTGCATCATGATCCTCAATTAACCGAAAAGATCAACGGTTGATCCAGAACTATTTCTGAAACCCTTCAGTAGCTCGAATGAATCGTGCCCCATTCCCTTCACTCATCTTATACCCACTTGGTTCGGGACATGGTCTATAGTGTCAGTCCCCACTAGGCTGTCTACATGACACCTAGCCCTAGTATCATTTACTCGTCCTCCCAGTTCTAGTTACTCCACATGTATCGAAGAGTACCTTACTCTAAACATGTAATGCTTTGGCCAAAGACTTTAGTAACAATCCGACGAGAGGCCATGGGTATACATCTCCTGCAAGGAGTGGTGAATCCTTTATAGGCTATTCAACACCTTGATCACTTCGACTTATACCCAATCATCCCGGGTCCACATCTCCTCGAGAGATGTTTGCTTAAGATGTCAAAGCATAAGTCTCCATGATCAAGATGACTTGAATACCGCAAGTCAAAGGAACATCGCACTTAAGCCACAAGAAGAACTTCATTGACATATCTATATATGCAGAGAACCATATGAAGTCTTACTGGTCACTCCAATGAACTAGTTACCATAACTAGCATCCACGATTAACTCCGGACATCACTATGTCTCCAGCCGTGAGAATCAGCTGCTTGGATACACCAAGGAGTATACCTCGTGCTAGTCTCAACAGAATTGATGGTGTCCAAATCCATCAATTCATCGACTAGGGATAATTCCGATACATCACAATTACACATGTAGAGATACTCACTAGTTGTGATCCAATCACAAATTCTCTCATGCTGTGAATCGCATCGTGGACATTCAGTAAATGAGTTTAAGATCCAATCAAATACATTAAACATGTATACTCAAATAGTGAATCTTCATTTATCATATAAATGGTTCATATATAAGGCGATTGCCTTAGGACATCTCTCATATATTACTAACATAACCAATTGCCATGTCATGGTGACATGGCATGTGGGCTGGCCAATGATGATGTTCCACATCATCATGGACTTATCATGTGGTGCCACCTCATGAGGGAGACCAAGAGCCATTGGCTCTTGGAGTTACAAGCATGCATGTAACCCCCCAAAACAAAGTGGTCGGCCACTTGATGGTTATTGATGGGTGAATTCATTTTCTGTAACTTGATCATCTTCTTCCTAGCTCTCCTTCTTGCTCTCCCAAGACTTCCTTGGCCGAAATACCTAAAGGGTGCTAGCACACTCTAAGGTGTTTTTCTCCACCATTTGTCCGTGTGGATACTTGTAGAGGAGTGTACACTTGACACTCTTGAGTTCCGGCAAAGCTTTTGGACGACTGGGACAAGAAGGGCGTCGCTACGAGGGTAATGCTCTCATCTTATAGATCTAAGGTAGATCTAGGTTTCTTTAAACACATACATGTTTTATTTTATATATCTTCGCATGGATCTGTGGTCGGGCTTTCGAGGTTTCCGCAACGCAAAAAAGCAGTTTTTGTGGCTCGGAAAGTCCAACATATATGATTTAAATGAATATGATGTCATGACATGGTATATGACAATCAAGACATGGTAAATAAAATATAAAGGTATATAATACCTAAATTTTAATATTAGTTGTCATTTGTTATTATTAAACCCATTTTGTCATATTACTACTTATCCCCCAAGTGTGCCAAAAACCCAAAATGACACACTATGACTTTAAGAACTAAATTGTGCCAATTTGATCAATTTATCAAACTTCTTAAATAATATTGGCACATCCTAAAATCTTTTAGGATTAACTTCCAATCACATTTCCAAGGTACCCATAACCTTGAAAATGACCTAAGGTGCCACCTTTACCATAGTTAGGTTAATTACCCATCCATTTAAAGTTGGCATACCCTAACCCATTTAACATGAATCAATCACGCTTCTAGAAACCTAATATCTATTGGAGCTCCTTGGTTTTACTAGGTATTCCTTAGGGATAACTTCTTTAGATACCCTCCTAATGACCCTCCTAGGTTTAGAAGCCTCGGTCATGTAAGGATTTGTGCGCTGCTAGAGGGGGTGAATAAGCGTCACGCCGCTTCACGAAATTTGATCGTTCTCGTGTGCTTGATTTTCTACGATGTTTGTTAGCACAACAAAAATAATAGAAATACACAACAAACACAAATACAATGAACAAGACACACGATATAATATGGTTCGGAACCGAATGGTTCATATTCCACAGATTGAGCTCAAACGAGCTCTAGCGATGCGTACAACACCACTAATCAAATAAACTCCTTCTCGACAATAAGTCGGTAGTGGAGAAACCTCGTACAATGAATTACAACAGTAATAAAGACAAATACAAGAGAATACAAGTAAACTACACAAATACAAGTAAATTAACACTTTACAATTGTGAACTTGGATGCTTGCTTTGTGATTGCTTGAGTTGCACTTGGAGACCCCGAATTGCAGCAGCAAATTGCCCCAAAACTCCTCAAGAAACCTTGGCAAATATCCTCCCCACGAGCTACTTTTATAACCTGCATTCGGGCTAAATTTTCGCCTAGAAGTCGACTGATCGGGATCATCAGTCGACTGCTCCTGTAGTCATTGTCTCACAATAGCATGAGCCACGTTGGATAAGTTCTAATGGATAGACCATCAATCGACTGATTATACCCATCAGTCGACTGATCGGGTCATCACTCGACTGTCAAACCCTAACAGTTGACTCGGGAACTTTCTGTCCTTGAATTCTCGACCATCAGTCGACTGATATCCAGATCAGTCGACTGCTCAGGACATCAATCGACTGCCCAATGCTGGCAGTCAACTGCTAGACCAATTTCAGCAGTCAAACTCTAGTCAACTCACATCAGTCGACTGACCATACAATCGATTGATAACCTCATCCATGAGGTTTTAACCCCAACTATGGTGTCCCAATACTTGCTAGACCACCCTTAGCCTAGACCTAAGCCTTCTAGCCACCTCCATCAGCCTCGCGCCTTTCGGATCCCTCCAAGTCATCCGTGACTTGTTCATCCATATGCTAGCCTTCAGGTGCTTCCATCAGCTATTGTCATGCTAATGTGGTCTACACCACCAAGGCACATTGGGCTTGTGCTTCCAAGATCCCACCCTTGGAGTTTACGCTGCCAATATTCCCCTTGGACTTCTCAATTGTCAAGACTCAAGCTTGGACTTTCCCTTGCCAAACCATGTTGGACTTTCCATGCCAAGCCCCATGCTTGTACTTTCCCTTGCCAAGACCCATGCTTTGGCTTTCCTTGCCAACCCATGTTGGACTTTCCATGTCAAGTACACAAGACTTTAACTTCTCCCATGACAATGGTCAAACCATCGTCAAACATCAAATATGACCTGAGTCGATTGCACCAGCAATCTCCCCAACACATGTCAGACATCAATGTCAAATATTAAAATACTATTCGAGTCAAACTCAAGTTTGGTCAATCGTGACCTGGGTCGATTGCACCAATAATCTCTCCCTTTTTGTTGTTTGACAAAAAACCAAACACCTTTGAGTTAGGCCCCTAATTCAAATTCTCTTACCAATTTTCCCAAATTGGTAATTCTAACATTCTTCCCCTTTTTGACATATATCAAAAAGGTTCTCCCAAGGAGGTCAATGTCTCATATCCCAATAAGATCTTACAATCTCCCCCTTAGTCCAAAACACCTAGGATGCCTTCACTCTTCCTAGTGATAAGTGTCATATCACTCAAGAGAGGCACTCCTATGAACTCTTCCTATTTCCAAATTGGGCATCTCAAATTCCCATTTCTCCCCCTCATGAGGAAAAAAAATACATCCATCATCCCATGATGGATACCTCCCCCCTAAAGGTTTGCTCCCCCTTGACCATTGCACCAACAATATCCTTGGAGAGTCCCTAAGCCAATAGAAACACTAAACTATTAATATTAAGGTCCAAAGTTCAACATTGAACTTTCACATACCTTAAATTGATACACACCCTAAAAACTCTCCCAATCCATATCCAATGATTTTTCACCCTTTCAAATGCTTTCCAAAGCATTCCCTAGGGTTAGGAGTAGTTAGGGAACCTTAACATAGCTGAAACATGGGCTAAACATCCTTGTTTACCCAAAATCAGCTCTGGCAGTCGACTCTGACAGAAATCAATCAACTGCCCCATACATCAGTGTTGAGAAATTATGGATCTGATGTTCACAACATCGCAGGCAAATACTTCGCACAACCACAGTGAAAATAATAATTATAAATCGGATCCCACCAGAGATTCATGCAAAACTATATAAGTCATTTCGTACCCTACTTTTCTAGATCTTATTTAGAAGGAGAAGTATACCTTCAGTGCATGCCCTTCGCAATCCCGCTTTTCCAAATTCTATCGGATCTAAATACGGTAAGGATAACCGTATCTCTAAGGTATTCACACTGACACCTACCCGTTTTGGAGTCACGTTGTGCTAGCAACCCCTAGCAAAATGCCAAGAACCCTTTGAAAGAAGAAGGAGAGGAAGGAGAGGGATGAGAGAACACTTTTCTTGGCTTGCCTTGGCTTACACGCCCAATGATCTAGCCTCCTGTTGCTTTGCACGTTCAAAGCATCTTAAGCCATAGCAACCCTTGCCATTAATTCCTCTATCTCCTATTAAATACTATGACTCTTGGTATTTTCATTTATTAATGCATGAACCCCTCATCTCCTCATCATGAATACCAAGACCCTTGGTATTCACATGCATGATTAATCACATTAATCATGCATGATGATAGATGTCCCTTGCATGATGATTTATCTTCCATGGTTTAACTTGAGTCTAACTCAAGTCTTGCCCATATGCTTCATTGTACTTTTAGTCAAACTAAAAGAAATCATCTTAAAAACAGAATGTCATTTGTGTGTGACCCAATAGGCTCTTATAGTGTTGGCAATGTATCTAAAACTATTTTAGATACATAAGCAATGAGCGACATCTAGTAATACATCATTGCTACCCAAGCTATAAGAAAGTCGAGATCCGACAACCTTTCCATGACCATTATCATGTATGACGGTGTCCTTCTATTCTTGATATCTTAGATCAATCAATGAGGCATAGATCATGTCATCCCCTTATCGATCTTTATGTTTCTTGATCCCCAAGTAGACTCACTTAAACAAATGAGCTCAATATCTCATATTGACTCATTTGAGCATGGCCATGCATTTCGTGGTCATACTCTATCAAGAGGCCAAAGATATCACTCCCGTCATATGGGAGGGATAGATCTCATGTACATCACTCAAATCCCTTCGCATAATTCATTACATACCCAATGATCACCGTTATAGTGCACCCTATTGCGGTGTGACGTTAGACAATACCAAAGTACATAATTCCTTATGTAGGGAATTATAGTGACTTCAGGTCTATGGACTATTCATACCAATAGTCACATGAGAAAGTATATGATACTCATATAACGATCCATGATACTTTCTCATAGTGGGTCAATTCAGTACATATATTCTCCAATATATATACTCATGTGTCAATGTGATATCATATATCCATGACTTGTGAGATCAAGTCATCCATTGACCTACATGCTAGTCTCAATGTATCAATATATCCCTTTGTCTATTAATACAATACTTGACTAGGAATGTTTAAGAATAGTGTTCTCTACAACTTCTCATAATCAATTCTACCAATTAATATACTATAGATTAGAACCTACTATTCAAGGGCATTATTATATTTATTTACTAGCACACACATAAAGTAAATATAATAATCAATCTTTACTTGTTATTAATGAAATATGATACATATGATCCCTAATCAATCATCTCATGATTGGGACTAAGGGCTAACACTAACATTGGAAGCATATTGTATGTGCATGTTGTAATTCATAATATGGTCTATGCGTCGTGTCTTCATCTCTATTTTTTCTTTATAAAATAGACTTAGACTCGAATGTAACTCGAGTGTTCTTGCCAGAGAGTGTAATGATGTTTGGTAGACTTAGGATTGTTTGTCCATTTTTCTGAAAAAAAAAATAATAAATCAAAATTTTTGTTTAGGGTTGCATTATTTTATCTCTTGTATATCCATGTATTTGGTCATATCTATTTCCTATGTCTTTTGGTTGTGTTTGTTAGTGTTTCAGGAAAGACTAGGAATCTCTTGTAACATGGATCCATATTATCAACCATTTGAAGATCTTATTGATGCTTACTATTTAGGCATTGGACAACAAGAGTATTATCATCCTAAACATTAGTATTATCAGTACCAGTATCAATATCAGCAGCCTAATCCTCAATATCATCACCTTATTAGCAGGATAGGTATAATTCATTTTTTGGTGCATATGATTTCAATTCAAATTTCATATATGGGCACATGCAACAATATGTTATTGAGCAACCTCAATGCTATCCACCTCCCCCATCTATCAGTACTTATATGTCTAGTTGGGGAGATCAAGCAAGTTACAAATATAGAGTAGAACAGCATCAAGATGCTCAAAACTCTTCTACATATCAGAGGACATTGGAATTTCAGAATTGTAATGAACAAGCTTCTACCCTCAATCAAAAAGATAATTCAATATGGGATCATAGTGTTAGGACGTATGGACCCGCTAAAGGGGGGGGGGGGTGAATAGCGTTTCGTCATCGGATGATGGAATTCAATTGTGCTTGCTACACAATGTTAGTACACAGCGGAAATACGAAATATACAATCAAAATAAATACAAGAACAATCACAACACGATGATATAATGTGGTTCGTAACCGTATGGTCCATACTCCACGGATTAGACTCGAAAGAGCCCTAGCGATGCAAACACACACCACTAATCAAATATACTCCTTCTCGACAACAAGTCGGAGGCAGAGAAACCTCTTACAATGATTACAACAGTAATACAAAGTAAAACAAGCAATTACAAATGAAATACAACAAAGAATGCAAAGAAAACTTTACAAACGATCTTTTGGAAGCTTGCTTGTTTGGTTGCTTGAATTGCACTTGGAGACCTTGAATTGCACCAGTAAATCGCCCAAAATCTCCTCAAAGAACCATAGCCAAATCCCTCTCCATGAGCTACTTTTATAACCTGCATTCGGGATGAATTTCACCAAACAGTCAACTGATCATGACCATCAATCGACTGCTCCTGTAGTCAGTCTCACAATAGCCCGAGCCACGTTGGATAAGTTCCAACGGATAGACCATTAGTCGACTGATCATGCCCATCAGTCAACTGATCAAGTCATCACTCGATTAACAAACCCTAACAGCCGACTCGGAAACTTTTTGTCCTCGAAAACTCAACCAACAATCGACTGATCTGGAGATCAGTCGATTATTAAGGTCATCAGTCGACTACCCAATGTTGGCAGTCAACTACTTGGCCATTTCCTATAGTCGAACATCAGTCGACTCACATCAGTCGACCGATGCACCTCAAACATGAGGTTTTACCCCAAGTATGATTCCCTCATACTTGCTAGACCACCCTTAACTTAGATCTAAGCCTTCTAGTCACCTCCGTCAGCATCATGCCTATTGGATCCCTCCAAGTCTTCCATGACTTATTCATCCATACGCTAGCCTTCAGGTGCTTCCATCAGCTATTGTCATGCTAATGTGGTCTACACCACCATGGCACATTGGACTTATGCTGCCAAGACACCACTTGGAATTTACGCCGCCATCCATTGGACTTATGCTGCCAAGACTCCACCCTTGGACTTTACGCTACCAATATCAACTCTTGGACTTCCCAAATGCCAAGTACTAATGACTTGGACTTTCACTGCCAAGACTACACCCTTGGACTTTCCATACCAACCCAATGTTGGACATTCTAAATGGCAAGACTCAAGCTTGGATTTTCCCTTGCCAAGACCCATGCTTGGACTTTCTATTCCAAGTACTCAAGACTTAGACTTTTCCCATGACAATGGTCAAACCATCGTCAAATATCAATCATGACCTGGGTCAATTGCACCAATAATAACCCCAATACATTATCAAATTTCAATGTTAAACATCAAAACACTACTCGAGTCAAACTCGAGTTTGGTCAATCGTGACCTGGGTTGATTGCACCAACCATCTCCCCCTTTTTGATGTTTGACAAAACGACATACCTTTGAGTTAGAACACTTAACTCAAATCTCCTTATCAATTGTCCCAAATTGGTAGTTTCACTTTCTCCTCCTTTTTGACATACATCAAAAAGGTTCTCCCTAAGGAGGTCAATGTCTCATATCCCAATGAGATCATACAATCTCCCCCTTGGTCGAAAAACACCTAGGATGCCTTCACTCTTCCTAATGATAAGTCCCATATCACTTAAGGGAGGCTTCATATAACTCTCCCAATTTCCAAATTGGGCATCTCACATTCTCCCAAAATTCTCCCGTTCATGAGGAAGAACACATCTATCAGCCTATGATGGATACCTCCCCCTAAAGACTTGCTCCCCATTGACCATTGCACAAATAATGTCCTTGGAGAGTCCCTAAGCCTATAGGAATACTAAACCATCAAAATTAAGGTTGAAAGTTCAACCTTGAACTTTCCCATACCTTAAAATTGATACATCATCCTAACAACTCTCCTAATCATATCCAATGATTTTTCACCCTTTCCAATACTTACCAAAGCATATCCTATGGTTAGGAGTAGTTAGGGAACCCTAACATGGCTGAAACATGGGCTAAACATCCTTGTTTACTCGAAATCAGCTCTGGCAGTTGACTCTGACAGTAATCAGTCGACTGCCCAATGCATCAGTCGATTGTCATCAAGCGGTTGTCGACTGATATCTAAAAAAAGCAGATATCATATTTCAGAAATGAAAAATGAAAATGCATAAGTAATTATACGTAACTTGGAAAATAATGAAAATTCATACGTATAATACTTATAACCAATACAATGCGTGAAAAATATTTGAAAAATAATTTACCCATAAAATAGTGAAATTGATACAAAATTCAAAAATGAGAAAAACTTCATTGTTTAAGCTCACTTTGTATCAACATCATCAATGGTGATTGCTATCAAAAGATAGACTTCACCAAGGTTTTTCAAAATGATTTTGAAATAGTTTTAAAACCTTATATTGAACCATGGTCTATGGGCTTGATGCCCATGACTTGTACATAAGCTTTCCTTATGATTCACCCATGGTTTTAGAAGAGTTTGAGTTCTTCTAGATGCAAAAACTATGCACTTTGAACTTAACTCATTTCCTAGCATCTCACATGTGTCTAGGGTGTTTGAAAACACACACATGTTAATTTGATATGAGATGTAGGTTTTTTTCATCCTAATCTAAAGCCTCATGCATTTTCTCAAGCAACTCTACTTGATTCCCTTATACATGGGACTCAAGTCATGCCATAATCCTTGAATCAATTTTATTAATGCATGAATAATCATGACATAAATGATAACAAAATAAGCATGGCCAATGATCTTGATGTCATGACATATGATTCAATTTAAATACACATGACATAAAAGATAAACCCTAAGCATAATCATGACATTTATATTGTTAGTGAAAGCCCTAGAGCCAATCATGTGATGATTGTTGTATGGACTTTATTGTATCATATTCCTATTTATAAAGGCATGGTTATTATATTTACTTGTATTGGTGGCAAATAACTAAGTATAATAATGTCCTTGAGTAGTAGGTTCTTATCTATATCATCGATTGGTTGAATCGATAATGAGATGATATAGAGAACACTACTCTTAATCATTCCTAGTCAAGTATTAACATTCAGGGACAATGTTAATGCGTAGAGACTAGCATGTAGGTCAACACGATGACTTGATCTCACAAGTCATGGATATGAGATATCAAGTTGACACATGGGTATGCATTGGAGAATGTATACTGAATGACCCACCATGGGAAAGTATCATGGATCGTTATATGAGTGTCATATACTTTCTCATGTGGCTATTAGTATGACTATTAGTCCTTAGACCTGAAGTCACCATGGTTCCCTACATAAGGAGTTGAATACTTTGGCTTCGTCAAACGTCACCCGTAAATGGGTGGACTATAAAGGCGATTACTGGGTATGTAACAAATTATGCGGAGGGATGTGAGTGATGTAGATGGGATCTATCCCTCCTATATGACGGGAGTGACATCGTTATTCTTGATAGAGTGAGACCACGAAGTGCATGGCCATGCCCAAATGAGTCAATATGAGATATTGAGCTCATTTGATTAGAGTGAGTCTACTTGGAGTTCAAGATATAGATTGTACCGAGGATGACACGGTCTATGCCTCAATTGGTCAATCTAGATGTCAAGGATAGGGGGACATTGTCACATATTGTGAGAGTCACAATTAGTAGTCACAAAGGTGATGTTGGAGCTCAACATTCTTGTAACTTGGGTAGCAATGATGTGTTGCTAGATACCGCTCATTGCTTATGTTCCTAAATCGGTTTAGGAGCATTGCCAACATTACAAGATCCTATAGGGTCACACACAAAGGGCAATTAGATGGAGATTAGGTTCATATGATGAACCATGAGGATTAGGTTCATGGGATGAACCAAATTGGATTAAGAATAATCCAAATTAGACTAATTGAGTTAGACTCAATTTGATTCAAGTGTTGAATAAGTCTAATTTAGATTTGATTCATTGAGTCAATTTAAATTAATGAATAGAGATTCATTAAATCAAATTGACTTGAATCAAGTGGTTAGATTTGATCAACCATGGGAGATAAGAGGTCAAGTTTGACTTGACTTGAAAGGGAAGATGAATGGTCAATTTTGACTTAACCTGTTGGGTTTCCGGCACCGCGGCGTGTTTGTGTTCGATCATGTTTCGTAAACATGAGCACAGCGGAAGCAATAAAAATAATAAATCTATATTTATTACAACACACACAACACACGCATGCATATTACAACAAGTGTAGACATAACCGTAAATTTAAATTTGCAATAAAAGGAAATTTAACTACGTTATACCTTCCGTATGACGTGTAGCGGGAACGACATCAACCGGAACGATCCTCGTAAGAATCGTCTCTATCCGTATCCACGCCGAGCTCCTCGGGATGACTTCGCTAAGCCACGAGCTTCGTCTTCGTACGGGTTACTAGCCTCGTGTTGAAGACAACGT
Source organism: Wurfbainia villosa (assembly GCA_025175895.1). Lineage (NCBI taxonomy): Eukaryota > Viridiplantae > Streptophyta > Magnoliopsida > Zingiberales > Zingiberaceae > Wurfbainia > Wurfbainia villosa. The sequence goes on along the minus strand of CM045992.1, from coordinate 24,477,765 downwards.
GATCGAGAGATGATCACGATCCGAATCCAAATTTGGATCCAAAACCGAGTCCTCAAAACTCGATTCTCCGGAGAGGTATTCGTCAACCGTTTGACGAATCCTTCGTCCCCCACCTCAGAGGATTACCGGAGATCAAATCCGCGGTAAGTTAGCCACTGTCGGAGCACTAACCGTCATCCAAACGACGCTCCGACGAGAGGAGAAGAAGCTGTCCAGAAAACTGGACAGCTTGGTGGAGGATATAGGTGCCGGCCAACCAAGGAAAGAAAAAGCTCACCTTGATGCCAAACCTATAGGGGATCACCGGAGGATCACCGGAGGGTTCACCGGCTGTAGCTTGGTCGCCGGCAAGGACTTGGACGGTGGCACAAAAGCTGGGCGGCGGCAATGAAGGTGTTGGCGCCGAATAGGAGAGGGAGGGGGTTTGGGCGGCCAAAACTTGATTAGCTTTAGGGTTAGGGTTTAAGCCCTATTTTATAGAGAACTAATTCTCTTAATGGTTAATGGATCATATCCATAAAACCCGTTAACCCGCTCCATTAAGATAAGTTAAAATAAACCAAACCATGATGGTTTATTTTAAGTTAAAACGAACCGAACCAACTTTTGGTTTATTCGTTTAAAATAAACCAAACCCTTTGGTTTATTCTCATCCATTGGATTAGAACCAAACCATTTTGGTCCATCCATTATGTCTTCATAAGACACGACCCATCCATGCTTCCATTGCGACTGAAACAATTTCATGCTCGCTTTATGTTTGGTCCAACCAAACATAGTTTCTCTCGGTCTGAGAATCCCATTCTCAAGCTCGTTTTAAATCCTTTGGATTACACTCGTTGTGCGTGTGACCAAATAGGTTCTCGATTTATGTTGGTCGTCTATAATTAACCATTAATTATAGAACGATCATGAGTGGCACCTAGTAGTGCATCATGATCCCCAATTAACTGAAAAGATCAACGGTTGATCCAGAACTATTTCTGAAACCCTTCAGTAGCTCGAATGAATCGTGCCCCATTCCCTTCACTCATCTTATACCCACTTGGTTCAGGACATGGTCTATAGTGTCAGTCCCCACTAGGCTGACTACGTCACACCTAGCCAAAGTATTATTGGGAGATCGGATGGCCGGCTAGAGGGGGGGTGAATAGCCCTTGTTCGTTGGTTATCGGAATTTGCTCGTCTACAATTAGATTAGCGCAAGTGGAAACAACAATACAAGCAAATTAAACAAATAAAGACAAAGCAAAGGAAATAGACAATGCTAACACAATGTCGTAACGTGGTTCACGGTTACGCCGCTAATCCACGATCCTGATTCGTCCGAGGTGAATCACTCCTTCAAAGCCAATCCAATATTGGTCTCTCCTTTGCACCAAGCTAGGTGGAGGTAACCTTTACAACACAAAGATCACTCTTCTACAATGGAATGAAGATTAGAGCTAGTAGAAGAGTGGAAAATCGTTTAGGGCACTTTGGGAGTAATTGGGCGTTCAAGCATTATTTCCCCAAAGCCCCAACCCTTTCCTTTTTATAGAGGAAGAGGTGCTCCCGAACGGCACCCATTCTCGCTGGCCACCCGATTCCATCGATTCCATCGATCGAGTCGACTCCCCGATGGTGCCGACCCATCGATCATGGCTGCCGATCGGCAATAAGTCCTATTCGGCATCAGCCGGTCTTAGACTCGATCGATTGGCCGAATCGTCGATCGATCGCCATCACATGGCAATGATCGGTGTCGAAAACCCATCCGACACTTGGCCAAATGGCCAAGTTTCACCTAAGAGCTACCCTTCCCGTTAACGCCACTCTCATCCTCGAGTCCTCGCCGGTTCTCTTCGCTCGCCACGCCCTCGGCAAGATCGTGCGCACGGCTCTGCAATGCTCCTTCGCGTCTCTTGCCTCGAAGTCTACTTCCTCCGGCTTCACTCCAAGCTTCTCGTCCGGCGGTCCCTCGGATGCTCCAAGCGCACGGCTTCCGCAAAGCAATCCTTCACCGACTCAAGGCACGAGTGATGAAATGTGAAACTCGCCACGGCTCGATGTGCGAATTACTAAGTCCTGCACGACTTCAACGCACATATCAAATCAACAATACCAACCTAACTTAAACCCTTTGCCACACCATCAAAACCATATCACGGCAAGAGATTGCCCTAACAATCTCCCCCTTTTTGATGTGTGGCAATCCGTTTAAGTTAGGTAAAAACATTTGATATAAATTTTTAAGGAAAGAAAGCATGTAAACATAAATATTTGATAGCAACATGCAACTCCCCCTTAATCCATGAAACTCCCCCTTAATCACTCCCCCTATCATAACTTAAACATATTCATTTCTCCCCCTTTGACACCATCAAAAATATGAATACTAAGTTAGAAACATATGGCATCAAGTCTAATAGAAATAAAATACCACAAGTCTGAAATGTAGCCATCGGTCATTGGTTCAGATACGGTGAGCACGTGATTTCGAATTTCGATTTCTCTGTGAATTTCAGAAATGCATAAATAATTCCAGAAAATTTGAAAAAACATGAAATTTGGGGAACACATTTCATTTAAGTGTATCTATCAGGGAAAAATAGTTTTTCATGAAAAATCATTATATTTCCACGTTTTTGCCAAAAATCCAAAAGCTTTAAAAACTACTAGGTTTTTGATCATGATAGTATCAAGTTTAACACCTAGTTTTGGTTCCAATTGTTTCAAAACATGAATACATGGATTTTAAAGTAAGAAATTGTTTTGAAAACTTATGAAATATCCAACCATGATCTTTGGGTAATATGTCTATGAATTAAACATAAGCCTTCCCCATGATTGGTCTATTATTGCTCTTTTGATATTTTAAATGACCATCTAAATGCCATAGGCACTAGTGGACTTTTGTATCATCCTAACATCTCACCCATGCTAAGTTTGCAATCAAGTTAGCCTATAGTGAGTGTGAGATGCATCCTAGGGGGTATTTGTATATACTTAACCAACATATTCATGCAATTCTATCATGGTTAAGTATCAACCTAACATCCTACATGATCATAATGACATATATGATTTAATTTCACATTATGATCATGAAATACACGTTTTCATCAAATTATAACCATGCATTAGGTATTATATGATGATTATAAGTAAAGTATCACCTAAAGCATGATTTAAACCTATTTTTCATGATAATGTGCCAAATATCATAAATCATGATTATTTATAAGCAATATTATCTATTTATGGGCACGTTATCATCACCCAACACTATCTAAAAATGTTGTCCCGTCATCCTAAGTCAACCAAAATATGATATAGGTTAAATCCATATGGTTGACTACCCTAGGGTTATCCTAACCCTTAAGGATGGATTTTGGAACCCAAAATAGATTTTTGCCTATGGGGTTCACTAGAAATTCCTTGGGGATCCATTTCTTAGCTATTGCTTTGTTTTTGTCCTGTCCCCTAGCAATTAGGCATTTATAGGCCTTCTCATTTTTCTTCTCTTTATATCCTAGGCCCTTCTTGTTAAAACTTGCCCTTTGGCTCCCAATTATCATGTTAAGGGTATTGGAGCCTATTGTGAATTTCTCTAGGGCTTTGGTTAAATAATCTACCTTTTCCCTTAATGCCCTATTTTCTTCTATGCATGCATCACTAACATCTAATGGCACATAATCATGTGAGCATGCATCATTAAAGCTAGAAGAAATATTATCATTTAAGCATGCATTTTCTAGCTTATTTTCTAAATTCTTAATTTGATCTAGCATGCTTTTGTTTTTCTTTTTCATTCCAAATAAGTCCTTAGTTAAACTAGAAATTATGGAAACTATTTTCTTAGGAGAGGCATTCGTTACCATTGTTTCCATATCCTCTTCTTCTTCTTCGGATGATGAGGATGTGGAAGCTTCCCCTTCATTTGAGCTCTCCCTACTTGTGCTTGAATCTTCATTTGAGGAGGAGGAGCAATCCGAGTCATGAAGAGCCATTAGTGCTAGGTTGGCAACAAATGCGTTCTCTTCTTCCGATGATGATGATGAGGCAAGGTCATCCCATGTCTTTGCTTTGAGAGCCATGGCCTTCCCTTTTCCTTTTGCCTTCCTTTCTTCTTCCTTTCTCTTGCTCCCCTTCTTCTTCCTCTTCTCTTCTTTCTTTTTCTTCTCTTCCTTGCTCTTATTTAGGAGGGGACAATTATCCCTTATGTGCCCTTCTCCTTGGCAATTGTAGCATATCACCTTCCCCCTTGGTCTTCTACTCCTATCATTTGATTTGTTAAAATGAAAACCCTTTAAAGCACGTCTTACCCTCCTTACCATATATGCCTCGGTGCTATCCATGGAGGAGGAGGAAGATGCTTCATCGGATGAGGAGGAAGGGATTTCCATCTTCTTTTTCCCTTTGTTGGCCATCAAGGCTACTCCCCTTGAAGTTTGGACTCTAGGCTCTTCTTGTATACCTTCAAGCCTTGTCTCATGAAGCTCCATGGTTAAAAAGAATTCCTCCAAGGTGCTTACTTCTAGGTTCTTGGAGATGTAAAATGAGTCCACCATGGAGCTCCATCTTGAGGACCGGGGAAAGGCATCTATGGCCTTCATTACCATATCCCGGTTCGATAGCTTCTCACCTACACTCGTTAGCCCAATTAATATTTCTTTAAATCTAGAATGTAGGGAAGTTACCTTTTCTCCCTTTTCAAGCTTGATATTTGATAATTGGGAGCGGAGGAGATCTCTTCTTGCTAGCTTTGCCTCCGAAGTGCCTTCATGAAGTTCAACCAACTTCTCCCACATCTCCTTGGCACTTGAGCACTCCCCTATTCTATTTACTTCTTGTTGAGGGAGCACATTGTATAGGTGGTGCTTGGCCTTTGAATTTGCCAAGTATTCTTCTCTTTGCCTTTTGCTCCACCTAGATTTCTCCAATGGCTCCCCATTCTCGTTCCTAGGCAACTCGAAACCGTTTTCCATTATTAAAAGGATTTCAAAGTCGGTTTCGAAGAATACCTCCATTCTCTTTTTCCACCAAGAGAATTCGCCGTCAAACTTCGGAGGGTGAATGTTTGAGCCGGCCATTTACTTGTTGAAGTGCTCTCGCGGCGGTTAGTCCTTGAAGAGCAACCTTGCTCTGATACCACTTGTTGGGAGATCGGATGGCCGGCTAGAGGGGGGGTGAATAGCCCTTGTTCGTTGGTTATCGGAATTTGCTCGTCTACAATTAGATTAGCGCAAGCGGAAACAACAATACAAGCAAATTAAACAAATAAAGACAAAGCAAAGGAAATAGACAATGCTAACACAATGTCGTAACGTGGTTCATGGTTACGCCGCTAATCCACGATCCTGATTCGTCCGAGGTGAATCACTCCTTCAAAGCCAATCCAATATTGGTCTCTCCTTTGCACCAAGCTAGGTGGAGGTAACCTTTACAACACAAAGATCACTCTTCTACAATGGAATGAAGATTAGAGCTAGTAGAAGAGTGGAAAATCGTTTAGGGCACTTTGGGAGTAATTGGGCATTCAAGCATTATTTCCCCAAAGCCCCAACCCTTTCCTTTTTATAGAGGAAGAGGGTTTCTTCCCGTTGACATGATCGTGATGGCACCCATCGAGTAGCCGAAAACGGTGCTTTCCACGCTGGATTCCATCCAGCGGTATATCGTCGATGTCACCCATCGATCGTGATGATCGATCGGTCAGTCGACTCCACTTGTGCGCGTGCATGCTGCCATCGATCATTGCCGTCCCTTGCGGTCCGGTGGTCGCCGACATCGATCGCCCGATCCGGCAATGATCGCTTCGCACTCAACCGGTCTTAGACGGTCGATTGACCATCGGCATCGAGATCGCCACCGCCATGACATGGCGATCGGGTGTCGAAAACCCATCCGACACTTGGCCAAATGGCCAAGTTTCACCTAAGAGCTACCCTTCCGGGTTACGGCGCACTCTCATCCCTCGAGTCCTCGCCCGGTTCTCTTCGTTCGCGCCACGCCCTCGGCAAAGATCAGCACACGGCTCTGCAATGCTCCTTCGCGTCTCTTGCCTCGAAGTCTACTTCCTCCGGCTTCACTCCAAGCTTCTCGTCCGGCGGTCCCTCGGATGCTCCAAGCGCACGGCTTCCGCAAAGCAATCCTTCACCGACTCAAGGCACGAGTGATGAAATGTGAAACTCACCACGGCTCGATGTGCGAATTACTAAGTCCTGCACGACTTCAACGCACATATCAAATCAACAATACAAACCTAACTTAAACCCTTTGCCACACCATCAAAACCATATCACGGCAAGAGATTGCCCTAACAAGTATCATTTCCTCGTCCTACGGATTCTAGTTACTCCATATCGAAGAGTACCTTACTCTAAACATGTAATGCTTTGGCCAAAGACTTTAGTAACAATCCGACGAGAGGCCATGGGTATACATCTCCTCGCAAGGAGTGGTGAATCCTTTATAGGCTATTCAAACACCTTCGATCACTTCGACTTATACCTAATCATCCCGGGTCCACATCTCCTTAGAGATGTTTGCTTAAGATGTCAAAGCATAAGTCTCCATGATCAAGATGACTTGAATACCGCAAGTCAAAGGAACATCGCACTTAAGCCACAGTAAGAACTTCATTGACATATCTATATATGCAGAGAACCATATGAAGTCTTACGGCTGGTCACTCCAATGAACTAGTTACCATAACTAGCATCCACGATTAACTCCGGACATCACTATGTTTCCAGCCAGTGAGAATCAGCTGCTTGGATACACCAAGGAGTATACCTCGTGCTAGTCTCAACAGAATTGATGGTGTCCAAATCCATCAATTCATCGACTAGGGATAATTCCGATACATCACAATTACACATGTAGAGATACTCACTAGTTGTGATCCAATCACAAATTCTCTCATGCTGTGAATCGTATCGTGGACATTCAGTAAATGAGTTTAAGCTCCAATCAAATACATTAAACATGTATACTCAAATAGTGAATCTTCATTTATCATATAAATGGTTCATATATAAGGCGATTGCCTTAGGACATCTCTCATATATTACTAACATAACCAATTGCCATGTCATGGTGACATGGCATGTGGGCTGGCCAATGATGATGTTCCACATCATCATGGACTTATCATGTGGTGCCACCTCATGAGGGAGACCAAGAGCCATTGGCTCTTGGAGTTACAAGCATGCATGTAACCCCCTAAAACAAAGTGGTCGGCCACTTGATGGTTATTGATGGGTGAATTCATTTTCTGTAACTTGATCATCTTCTTCCTAGCTCTCCTTCTTGCTCTCCCAAGACTTCCTTGGCCGAAATACCTAAAGGGTGCTAGCACACTATAAGGTGTTTTTCTCCACCATTTGTCCGTGTGGATACTTGTAGAGGAGTGTACACTTGACACTCTTGAGTTCCGGCAAAGCTTTTGGAGGGGACAAGAAGGGCGCCATCTAGAGGTAATGCTCTCATCTTATAGATCTAAGGTAGATCTAGGTTTCTTTAAACACATACATGTTTTATTTTATATATCTTCGCATGGATCTGTGGTCGGGCTTTCGAGGTTTTCGCAACGCAAAAAAGCAGTTTTTGTGGCTCGGAAAGTCCAACATATATGATTTAAATGAATATGATGTCATGACATGGTATATGACAATCAAGACATGGTAAATAAAATATAAAGGTATATAATACCTAAATTTTAATATTAGTTGTCATTTGTTATTATTAAACCCATTTTGTCATATTACTACTTATCCCCCAAGTGTGCCAAAAACCCAAAATGACACACTATGACTTTAAGAACTAAATTGTGCCAATTTGATCAATTTATCAAACTTCTTAAATAATATTGGCACATCCTAAAATCTTTTAGGATTAACTTCCAACCACATTTCCAAGGTACCCATAACCTTGAAAATGACCTAAGGTGCCACCTTTACCAAAGTTAGGTTAATTACCCATCCACTTAAAGTTGGCATACCCTAACCCATTTAACATGAATCAATCACGCTTCTAGAAACCTAATATCTATTGGAGCTCCTTGGTTTTACTAGGTATTCCTTAGGGATAACTTCTTTAGATACCCTCCTAATGACCCTCCTAGGCTTAGAAGCCTCGGTCATGTAAGGATTTGTGCGCCCGCTAGAGGGGGGGTGAATAGCGTCGTTCGCCGCTTCACGAAATTTGATCGTTCTCGTGTGCTTGATTTTCTACGATGTTTGTTAGCACAACAAAAATAATAGAAATACACAACAAACACAAATACAATGAACAAGACACACGATATAATATGGTTCGGAACCGAATGGTTCATATTCCACAGATTGAGCTCAAACGAGCTCTAGCGATGCGTACAACACCACTAATCAAATAAACTCCTTCTCGACAATAAGTCGGTAGTGGAGAAACCTCGTACAATGAATTACAACAGTAATAAAGACAAATACAAGAGAATACAAGTAAACTACACAAATACAAGTAAATTAACACTTTACAATTGTGAACTTGGATGCTTGCTTTGTGATTGCTTGAGTTGCACTTGGAGACCCAGTGCAGTGACAAATTGCCCCAAAACTCCTCAAGAAACCTTGGCAAATATCCTCCCCACGAGCTACTTTTATAACCTGCATTCGGGCTAAATTTTTGCCTAGCAGTCGATTGATCGGGATCATCAGTCGACTGCTCCTGTAGTCATTGTCTCACAATAGCATGAGCCACGTTGGATAAGTTCTAATGGATAGACCATCAATCGACTGATTATACCCATCAGTCGACTGATCGGGTCATCACTCGACTGTCAAACCCTAACAGTTGACTCGGGAACTTTATGTCCTTGAATTCTCGACCATCAGTCGACTGATATCAAGATCGATCGACGCTCAGACTATCAATCGACGCCTTCTTGGCATCAAGCTGCTAGACCAATTTGTGATAAACTCTAGTCAACTCCCATCAGTCGACTGACCATACAATCGATTGATAACCTCATCCATGAGGTTTTAACCCCAACTATGGTGTCCCAATACTTGCTAGACCACCCTTAGCCTAGACCTAAGCCTTCTAGCCACCTCCATCAGCCTCGCGCCTTTCGGATCCCTCCAAGTCATCCGTGACTTGTTCATCCATATGCTAGCCTTCAGGTGCTTCCATCAGCTATTGTCATGCTAATGTGGTCTACACCGCCAAGGCACATTGGGCTTGTGCTTCCAAGATCCCACCCTTGGAGTTCTGTTGCCAATATTCCTTGGACTTCTCACTTGTCAAGACTCAAGCTTGGACTTTCCCTTGCCAAACCATGTTGGACTTTCCATGCCAAGCCCCATGCTTGTACTTTCCCTTGCCAAGACCCATGCTTTGGCTTTCCTTGCCAACCCATGTTGGACTTTCCATGTCAAGTACACAAGACTTTAACTTCTCCCATGACAATGGTCAAACCATCATCAAACATCAAATATGACCTGAGTCGATTGCACCAGCAATCTCCCCAACACATGTCAGACATCAATGTCAAATATTAAAATACTATTCGAGTCAAACTCAAGTTTGGTCAATCGTGACCTGGGTCGATTGCACCAATAATCTCTCCCTTTTTGTTGTTTGACAAAAAACCAAACACCTTTGAGTTAGGCCCCTAATTCAAATTCTCTTACCAATTTTCCCAAATTGGTAATTCTAACATTCTTCCCCTTTTTGACATATATCAAAAAGGTTCTCCCAAGGAGGTCAATGTCTCATATCCCAATAAGATCTTACAATCTCCCCCTTAGTCCAAAACACCTAGGATGCCTTCACTCTTCCTAGTGATAAGTGTCATATAACTCAAGAGAGGCACTCCTATAAACTCTTCCTATTTCCAAATTGGGCATCTCAAATTCCCATTTCTCCCCCTCATGAGGAAAAAAAATACATCCATCATCCCATGATGGATACCTCCCCCCTAAAGGTTTGCTCCCCCTTGACCATTGCACCAACAATATCCTTGGAGAGTCCCTAAGCCAATAGAAACACTAAACTATTAATATTAAGGTCCAAAGTTCAACATTGAACTTTCACATACCTTAAATTGATACACACCCTAAAAACTCTCCCAATCCATATCCAATGATTTTTCACCCTTTCAAATGCTTTCCAAAGCATTCCCTAGGGTTAGGAGTAGTTAGGGAACCTTAACATAGCTGAAACATGGGCTAAACATCCTTGTTTACCCAAAATCAGCTCTGGCAGTCGACTCTGACAGAAATCAATCAACTGCCCCATACATCAGTGTTGAGAAATTATGGATCTGATGTTCACAACATCGCGGGCAAATACTTCGCACAACCACAGTGAAAATAATAATTATAAATCGGATCCCACCAGAGATTCATGCAAAACTATATAAGTCATTTCGTACCCTACTTTTCTAGATCTTATTTAGAAGGAGAAGTATACCTTCAGTGCATGCCCTTCGCAATCCCGCTTTTCCAAATTCTATCGGATCTAAATACGGTAAGGATAACCGTATCTCTAAGGTATTCACTGACACCTACCCGTTTTGGAGTCACGTTGTGCTAGCAACCCCTAGCAAAATGCCAAGAACCCTTTGAAAGAAGAAGGAGAGGAAGGAGAGGGATGAGAGAACACTTTTCTTGGCTTGCCTTGGCTTACACGCCCAATGATCTAGCCTCCTGTTGCTTTGCACGTTCAAAGCATCTTAAGCCATAGCAACCCTTGCCATTAATTCCTCTATCTCCTATTAAATACTATGACTCTTGGTATTTTCATTTATTAATTCATGAACCCCTCATCTCCTCATCATGAATACCAAGACCCTTGGTATTCACATGCATGATTAATCACATTAATCATGCATGATGATAGATGTCCCTTGCATGATGATTTATCTTCCATGGTTTAACTTGAGTCTAACTCAAGTCTTGCCCATATGCTTCATTGTACTTTTAGTCAAACTAAAAGAAATCATCTTAAAAACAGAATGTCATTTGTGTGTGACCCAATAGGCTCTTATAGTGTTGGCAATGTATCTAAAACTATTTTAGATACATAAGCAATGAGCGACATCTAGTAATACATCATTGCTACCCAAGCTATAAGAAAGTCGAGATCCGACAACCTTTCCATGACCATTATCATGTATGACGGTGTCCTTCTATTCTTGATATCTTAGATCAATCAATGAGGCATAGATCATGTCATCCCCTTATCGATCTTTATGTTTCTTGATCCCCAAGTAGACTCACTTAAACAAATGAGCTCAATATCTCATATTGACTCATTTGAGCATGGCCATGCATTTCGTGGTCATACTCTATCAAGAGGCCAAAGATATCACTCCCGTCATATGGGAGGGATAGATCTCATGTACATCACTCAAATCCCTTCGCATAATTCATTACATACCCAATGATCACTGTTATAGTGCACCCTATTGCGGTGTGACGTTAGACAATACCAAAGTACATAATTCCTTATGTAGGGAATTATAGTGACTTCAGGTCTATGGACTATTCATACCAATAGTCACATGAGAAAGTATATGATACTCATATAACGATCCATGATACTTTCTCATGGTGGGTCAATTCAGTACATATATTCTCCAATATATATACTCATGTGTCAATGTGATATCATATATCCATGACTTGTGAGATCAAGTCATCCATTGACCTACATGCTAGTCTCAATGTATCAATATATCCCTTTGTCTATTAATACAATACTTGACTAGGAATGTTTAAGAATAGTGTTCTCTACAACTTCTCATAATCAATTCTACCAATTAATATACTATAGATTAGAACCTACTATTCAAGGGCATTATTATATTTATTTACTAGCACACACATAAAGTAAATATAATAATCAATCTTTACTTGTTATTAATGAAATATGATACATATGATCCCTAATCAATCATCTCATGATTGGGACTAAGGGCTAACACTAAAATTGGAAGCATATTGTATGTGCATGTTGTAATTCATAATATGGTCTATGCGTCGTGCCTTCATCTCTATTTTTTCTTTATAAAATAGACTTAGACTCGAATGTAACTCGAGTGTTCTTATTTTATAATGTACAAAATAAAGAAATGAAAAGTCCATTGAAGGTTGAAGTTACAAAGAGGATGCCGACAACATAGGATGACCGAAGGAAGCACTTCGAGAAGATGTCATCCCTAGGTTAACCATTCACTCTTATCATTGGCTTGAGAAGATCATAGATTCGGGCCATAACCATGTCACATTTAAGATGATGATTATATGTGATTCATGTGATGCTTGTGTATGTGATGCATGTGATGCTTGTATATGTGATGCTTATATATGTGAAGCATGCGTAGTTAGTTGTCACACAATTAGGTCACTTATTATATGACTTCCAAGGTTCAATACTTACTATTACCTTGTTCATTCATAGCGTGTTTGCCAAAGCAAAGTGACTCGATTTACCTCGATAAAGTACGACAGGACAATCGTGATGTTCGCCTATTAAACTTTGGATTTAACTTAACTAAGCTCTCTCAATTAGATTGATGAACTTAGAGGCATAGCTTATACGGGACATTTACCTATATTATACAAATCTTGGGCGATTAGCCAAAGCTAACTCAAGATGAGTGGTAATTTAGAAAGATATCTCATGTGATGGGCACAATGAACAAATAATGTTGTTCATACAAATATACAAGAGTTACATTAGATGTAATTGGTACAAGTTACCTACTTAACTTATACGAGTCTTGGGTGATTAGCCAAAGCTAACTCAAGATGCAGTATAATATGGATCTTGTCCCACTTTGTGGCCAGTGGGAGAATCATTTAGTTAAAGGCCTAATTAAATGATTGAAATATGATACATTTCTACATTTCTATATTGTAGATCACCATGTCGTCAAATATGTCAAACACACTCTCTCTGCAATCTATCCTTGATAAGGACAAGCTCACTGGAGCTATCTTCCTGGACTTGTACAGAAACTTGAGGATAGTCCTCAAGCAAGAACACAAACTGTACATCCTAGAGCAGTCCATTCCTAAACCACCCGCCCCTAGACCACTCGTGCTGACAAGGATGCTTATAAGAAGCATCAAGATGACGCACTGGATATGTTATACCTTATGCTTACCACCATGAACTCTGAGCTTCAGAAGCAACATGAGAACATGAATGCCTATGGTATGGTTGAGCATTTAAAACAATTATATCAGGAACAAGCAAGGCACGAGAGATACGAAGTATCAAAGGACTTGTTTCAATGCAAGATGCAAGAGGGAACTCCCGTAGGCACTCATGTACTCAAGATGATTGGGTACGTTGAGAACCTAGTGAGTTGGAATTTCCATTGGGCCAAGAGTTGGCCACTGACCTTTTTTTGCAGTCACTGCCAGAAGGCTACAGTCAATTTGTCATGAACTACAACATGAATGAAATTGACAAGCTTTTACCTGAGATATTGAGCATGTTGTGAACTGTTGAACTCAACCTTACGAAGGTGAAGGCTAGTACCGTTTTGATGGTGAACAAAGGAAAAGGCAAGCAGAAGCCTAAAGGTAAGGGTAAGACCTAAGCTAAGGGCAAAGGCAAGGCAAATGCATTGAAACCTAAAGGAGGGGTGTCTAAGGAAGGGGAATGCTTCCACTGTGGTGAGACCGGGCATTGGAAGAGAAACTGCAAGCTACACCTGGAAGAGGTGAAAAGGAAGAGAAGTGAGACTTCTACCTCAGGTATACATGTTATCAAAGTCAATTTATCGATCTCATCTTCTTGGGTATTAGATATCGGTTGTGCTTCTCACATCTATACCAATGTGCAGGACCTTTGAAAGACTAGATCATTGACGAAGGGCGAAGTGGACCTACGAGTAGGCAATGGAGCAAAAGTTGTAGCCATCACTATAGGGACATATTCCTTATCTTTTCCCACTGGGCTTATTTTAGAACTAGAGGACTATTGTTATGTGCCCGCCTTGACTAAAAACATTATCTCTGTTTCTTGTTTAGACAAGCAAGGTTTCTCATTTGTAATAAAGGACAAGTGTGTTGGTGCAGTAGGCACCTAAGTCAAACTTGAGTTTTGATTATAGCAAATGATACAAAGTTAAGCTCATATTGTTATCTCACAAGCTAAATCGAGTGTGCAGAAAAGTGTCAACGATGGAGCTGAAGGCTAGCGACACCCAGAGGAAGCCGCGGTGGTCGGGCGACACTCGAGTGACTTCGGAGGGAGCCGAAGGAATTGAGTGGAAGGCCGGAAGAAAAAGCGACACAGTAAGTATCGAGGTAAGATCGTGTGTGTGTACGAGAGTAAGAGGGGTTGTATCCTCCTTACGGGGATGATCTTAAGCGTAGATCCGACCAAAGATATCCTATAGATGGTCTAGGTCGAGATCGTGTTAGAATGTATACTGAAAGCCTAGCTCTTTTTGTATGAACATTTTATTTTGAAATAAGAATCACATGATCATTGTTTGCATTTTATATATTCATTATATATGTGTGCATATTGTCTAATATCTCACATTGTAGATAACATGGTGCTTGGTATAGCACAGAAGATCATGTTATCAGTACCTTGTAAGATATAAGTAAAGGCTCACAACCAAGATGGTTTTGGACAAACCATTGGCATGGTTGTAGTGTAGCTTGGTATTGTTTTATCTTGAACATAGAGTTACACTAGTACACTTAGGTGTATTGAGCAGGACCGACATAGAGGTGATTCAATTTAGTACTGACTACATAATTGAATCGGACCTCGGATATTATGTTGTACATGCTCTTAATCCCGAAATAATAACGGGCACATGTACTTAGTATTTATTTCTTTAATTTACCAGTGGGTGAGATTTAGATGGATTAAATCAATATGCCCGGTAAGTTGGGAAATAATATTATTTACATGGTGTGTCGTTGATTATAGGAGGAAACCGTGTCCTATATATTAGGTTGATGATGTCCCCTTGAGGAGATCATAAGGTTCATCATGTAAACCCAGCTGGTTGACTTAGTCAACATGATGATAAGGTTGAGTGGTACTACTCGAGGAAATAGATGTTAATTAATTGATGGTCAGTGAATCAATTAATTGACGGACATTCGATATCTTAAACACGGGGAGATTAATGTACAAATAATAAATGGAGCCCATATTAATTTATGGGGGTTGGTGAGGTAGTTCAATGATGATCCTCTAGTGGAATGGAACATCATTGATGGATCAAGTTTGTGTGGTTCTGATCCATCGGGTGGCCAAGACCCAACTCCTCCTTATGGTCCCTATCGTAGCCTAATATAATCCTTGTGAAGTCTAGATCCAAGAATGTAAAACAAAACCTATAACCAATGGTTGGATTAAATCCATAGATCCGATGGTTAGGATGAAACCCTAGAACCAACGGTTGGATTAAATCCATAGATCCGATGGTTAGGATGAAATCCTAGATCCGACGGTTAGGATGAAATCCTAGATCCGACGGTGGAGATTAAATCCCTAGATCCGACGGTGGAGATTAGAGGAAGCTTAAGCCTAAATTCTAGAATTAGGGTTTGGCTCATCCTTGGTTGGGCGACAACAAATCTTAAAGGGGATAAGGTTGGTTGGGCGGCAAGGATATAGGAGTTAGTTCCTATATTTTAGGCTAACCAACTTTCTCCTAAATTCTATAAATATATGGCTTAGGGTTGGGCGGAAAAATATAGATTTTCGAATAGGGATTAGGGTTTGGAAAGAGTTGGGCGGCTAGGGTTTGGAGCAAGGTTGGGCGGCAACCATCTTCTTCCAACATTGTTGCCGGCGCCGAATTCACTCAAGCTTTCCTTGGCCGGCGCCCTTCGCCTTAGTCACTCTCTTCTTCCTTTGCCGGCGGTTCTCCTCCCATTGGTGGCCGGCAAGATCATCTTCCTCCAATTCCCAAAGGTGGCCGGCGGCTCCTCTTGTTTTGGTGGCCGGCGCATCTTCATCCATTCCTTGGCCGGCGGTTGCATCAAACTTCCTAGCTTGGTGGCCGGTTCTAGATAGGAAAGGTATTTGTGGTTTTTCTCTTTGTTCGCAGCGGACAAAGTAGAGGAGAACTCGATCTAGAAGGCTTCTACTCGTGGAGGATCTTCGTCCACACGTCGTCCACGAGAAGGATAGGACATACGGTAGAAGATCGTAAGGTATAAAGTTATTTTAACTTTATGTACAGATCTGAGCATGTTCTTATTTGTTTTGATTATGCATGTTCGTATGTGTATATATATTGTATAATCATGGACCCCGAAGACAAACACAAAAACCGGCGATCCATCCGTCTTCTCTTCCGCGGCTAATCAACTAGAAGAGTAGAGTTGCTTGAACAACTAGTTTGTTCGAGCGACCACTCGAGTTGTTAGCACGACGATGAAATGGTGTTGCTAAGGAAGCTCATCCCATCCGGATTAATCCTTTCATTAGTGAAAATTTTAATCCGGGGACATGGGAGCCAATGAGCCTCCGAAGCGACATTCCATCAATTGGTATCAGAGCCACGGTTTCCGGTTTTGTGTGTTTAGGATTCGGTTATTTTTTTTATGCATTTTTCATATATTATATGTGTCGGATAATAGTAGGATGTGCGTAGTTTAACTCTTTGGTTGCAGGCATAAGATCCGACTATTATGGCCATGTGTGTGTATGTGAATGGATGTGTGTAAAAATTGATTATTTGAATCCTCGGGGTTGACGAGGCTAGATTAGTATTTAATTTTTGTAATTAAATACGACATTGTTTAGCCGTTCATTTTAGTTTACTTTCGATCTAGATTATTTGTACACTCCTTCGTGGAGTATAGGATCAATGGATGTAAATTAATATGATTTATCTCGGCTCGGAACTCTTTGGTGACTTGCGCACGGGAAAAGATGGAGCGGACGAGGTGGCGACACGACGGGATGTGTATTGGAGAACAATGCCATAATAGTTGGAAAAATTCTGATTTTTCCATATTTATTGCTTATTTGTTTTATATGCATGTTGTGTTTGTTTTAAAATTCCTCGATTGCAATTTACTGAGTGGGAGAGGGACATTTTAATTAATTCCCGCGGCCTCCATTACAATTTGACGTGTGATGCAACAAACTTGCGCGTTGGCTCTGAGTGCCTTCCTCCCCATCGGATGGGTTTGTCTGCAGATCACTAGGTCAAATAATGGTTATAGGAAATTATTTAGGAGCGTGTGTACTTCCCCATCGGTAAGGCACATAATCCGAAATAATTCCCTTAGTATCGTGTAATGGTGCACACTTAGATGCAAATAAAAAAATGTCCTCCCCATCGGAGTCACTGCTTTTATTTGTAGGGCTAAAGAGGAACCAACTATTAATTTTATTTGTCAAAAAGTAAGGTTGACAAGATAATAAAATTATTGGGTAAAACCTCCTCTTACAAATGAAGAATTCGTATACGTCCACACTATCGTGGCATGCGATATTCTCGGTGTTTTGAGGTTTTGGTTGATTTCGGGATTTTATTGTTTTGAGGAATCAATATTTTTTGAAATATGATATTATTTGATCATTGTGATTCTTAGGATTTTCAAATGGCTTTCAATCCACTTACTTTGGTACTAAAGGAAACAAACTTACTGTCCCCAAACAATAATGATTGGAAAAGAAATATGGATAGTGTCTTAACTGTCGATGAGTGTCCTCCTAGGCCTGCAGATGATTCTGGGGAAAAGGAACTTTTCGGATACCAGAATCGAGCTGCAAGGCAAGAAGCCATGGTTGCTCAGAAGGTTTCTACTTCTAAGCCGAAAGGCAAGAAGAAGAAGAAACAAGGTAGAGCAAAGGTGGTGGGAGGATCTCAGGGAGTGAAGAAGCCGAAAGGCAAGTACTTCACTTGTAGATAGACTGGACATGGGAAGAAAGACTTCCCCTTCCTAAAGCAGAACAAAGGTATATCTTCTGCCTTAGTCGTTGAAACATGTTTAGTGGGGTGTGTAGATCACGGGAGCCGATCATATCTGCAATTCTTTGCGGGGGTTCCAGAAACCCGACGACTAGCCGAGGAGAGATTACCATCTACATGGGCAATGCTACTAAGGTGGCTATTCTGAAAGGTGGGAGACGTTTATTTATCGTTTGATAGAAATAAAGTTTTGGTTTTGAGAAATTGTCTTTATGTACCTACATTTAGAAAGAATTTGATTTCGGTTTCTAAATTGTTTATGGATGGATATTCTGTTTCTTTTAATGACAGAGTTGTTATAAAAAGAAATAGAGAGATTATCTGTTCAGGTACATTGGTTGGCAATTTGTATACTCTTGAACCAAAAGCTCCCACGATGCATATAGAAGTGAATAACTCATCTTCTAAGTCTAATAAGAGAAAAGAACCTTCAAGAATGAACCAAACATATCTCGGCATCTGAGGCTTGGTCATATTAACCTAAGTAGAATTCAAAGGTTGATAGCTGATGGACCTTTGGGTTCATTAGTGGTGGAGGATCTCCCAACCTGCGAATCTTGCTTGGAAGGTAAAATGACCAAGAGGCCTTTTAAGGCCAAGGGGTATAGAGCCAAAGATGTGTTAGAACTGGTTCATTCTGATTTGTGCGGTCCTATGTCTATCCAGGCAAGAGGTGGTTTTGAATATTTCGTCCTCTTTATAGACGATTATTCAAGATATGGATACATTTACTTGATGCGTATAAGTCAATGCTTTGTGAGTTCAAAGAATTCAAGGCTGATGTGGAGAACCGTCAAGGTAAAAGTATCAAGACATTACGATCTGATCGTGGTGGCGAGTACCTCTTGGGAGAGTTTAGGAGTTACTTATCAGAGGCTGGGATTCAATCCCAATTGTCTGCACCTGGCACACCCCAGCAGAATGGTGTGGCGGAGCGAAGTAATAGGACTCTTATGGAGATGGTCAGATCTATGATGAGTTATTCTGAGTTACCTGATTCGTTCTGGGGGTTTGCTATGGAAACAGCAGCACACATTCTGAACTTGGTTCCATCTAAGTCAGTACCCTCTACTCCCACAGAGTTGTGGACTGGGCGAAAGCCTAGTCTAAGACATATTCGGATTTGGGGTAGTCCAGCACATGTGCTGAAGGGAGATGCTGGTAAGTTGGAATCTCGTACAGAAGTGCGCTTGTTTGTTGGCTACCCTAAGGGAACGAAGGGTGGTTTATTCTATAGTCCTAGAGATCAGAAGGTGATCGTGAGTACGAATGCCAGATTTCTAGAGGAGGACTATGTGATGAACCACAAGCCCACGAGTAGGATTGTTCTTGAGGAACTGACAGGGGAAGTCCCGACTTCAGTACCACAGGTACAAGAGGAGACACCACAAGTCACTGCACCGCGTGTCACAGAGCATACGCAGGAGGCACCTCGTCGTAGTGGGAGGGTTGTTAGACAACCTGACAGATTCATGTTTTTGGGAGAGTCTTCGGACTTAGTCCCTGGTGAACATGAACCTGATCCCTGGACATATGACGAGGCAATCCAAGATAGAGATGCAGTATCTTGGCAAAGAGCGATGAATTCAGAGATAGAATCTATGGATTCTAATCAGGTATGGGAGCTAGTAGAGCCACCCGATGGTGTAAAAACCGTTGGATGCAAGTGGATCTACAAGAGAAAGAGAGGAGTAGACGGGAAGGTTGAGACCTTCAAAGCTAGGCTTGTTGCGAAAGGGTATACTCAGAAAGAGTGTATCGATTATGAGGAGACCTTTTCGCCGGTAGCTATGCTTAAGTCTATCCGGATTCTCTTATCTATAGCTACTCATATGGATTATGAGATATGGCAGATGGATGTCAAGACAGCTTTCCTTAACGGAAGTCTTGAGGAAAACATCTATATGCGGCAACCAGAGGGATTCATTGCTAAAGGCAAAGAGCATCTTGTATGTAAGCTTAATCGGTCCATTTATGGATTGAAGCAAGCTTCTAGATCTTGGAACATCCGCTTTGATGAGGTAATCCAGTCATATGGATTTATTCAAAGTCCGGAGGAGCCTTGTGTATACAAGAGATGTGACGAAAACGTAGTGGTGTTTCTTGTACTATACGTAGATGACATTTTGCTAGTTGGCAATAATATCAAAGTGTTATCAGACGTAAGGGTATGGTTGTCCAAACAGTTTGACATGAAGGACTTGGGAGATGTGGGACACATCCTTGGGATCAAAGTTATAAGGGATAGCAAGAAAAGGATGTTGTGCTTGTCTCAAGCTTCATATATTGACACTATCCTTGCTCATTTTAGCATGCAGAACTCCAAGAAAGGTTTTCTGCCTTTTAGGCATGGAGTTCCTTTATCTAAAGAGATGTGTCCCAAAACATCAAAGGAGATAGAGGACATGAAGGCAGTTCCTTATGCTTCGGCAGTAGGAAGCCTTATGTATGCTATGCTATATACGAGACCGGATATCTGCTTTGCCGTGGGCATGGTTAGCAGATATCAGAGTAATCCTGGACAGGGACATTGGACTGCGGTAAAGCATATATTGAAGTACCTGAGGAGGACTAGGGATTATATGCTGGTTTACCGGGCAGATCAATTAGTCCCTGTGGGTTACACGGATTTGGATTTCCAATCAGATAGGGACAAGAGTAAGTCTACCTCGGGGTTTGTGTTTACTTTTGGAGGTGGAGCCATAGTATGGAGGAGTGTCAAGCAGAAATGCGTGGCGGACTCTACCATGGAAGCTGAGTATGTGGCAGCCTCTGAGGCAGCCAAGGAAGCTGTATGGCTCAGGAACTTCTTGATGGACTTGGATGTGATTCCTGGTTTGCCCAGATCTATCACAATTTATTGTGATAATAGTGGTGCAGTTGCAAACTCGAAGGAACCACGAGCCCATAAGGCGAGTAAACACATAGAGCGCAAGTACCACCTCATACGAGAGATCGTAAAGAGAGAAGTTGCTGTCGCCAAGATTGCATCAGAGGATAACCTGGCGGATCCATTCACTAAGGCCCTTCCAGCGAAAGCGTTTGATAGGCATGTGGAGGACATGGGGATCGATGTATATGTGATGACCATTAGTCTTTTAGTATAAGTGGGAGATTGTTAGAATGTATACTGAAAGCCTAGCTCTTTTTGTATGAACATTTTATTTTGAAATAAGAATCACATGATCATTGTTTTCATTTTATATATTCATTATATATGTGTGCATATTGTCTAATATCTCACATTGTAGATAACATGGTGCTTGGTGTGGCACAGAAGATCATGTTATCAGTACCTTATAAGATATAAGTAAAGGCTCACAACCAAGATGGTTTTGGACAAACCATTGGCATGGTTGTAGTGTAGCTTGGTATTGTTTTATCTTGAACATAGAGTTACACTAGTACACTTAGGTGTATTGAGCAGGACCGACATAGAGGTGATTCAATTTAGTACTGACTACATAATTGAATCGGACCTCGGATATTATGTTGTACATGATCTTAATCCCGATATAATAACGGGCACATGTACTTAGTATTTATTTCTTTAATTTACCAGTGGGTGAGATTTAGATGGATTAAATCAATATGCCCGGTAAGTTGGGAAATAATATTATTTACATGGTGTGCCGTTGATTATAGGAGGAAACCGTGTCCTATATATTAGGTTGATGATGTCCCCTTGAAGAGCTCATAAGGTTCATCATGTAAACCCAGCTGGTTGACTTAGTCAACATGATGATAAGGTTGAGTGGTACTACTCGAGGAATTAGATGTTAATTAATTGATGGTCAGTGAATCAATTAATTGACGAACATTCGATATCTTAAACACGGGGAGATTAATGTACAAATAATATATGGAGCCCATATTAATTTATGGGGGTTGGTGAGGTAGTTCAATGATGATCCTCTAGTGGAATGGAACATCATTGATGGATCAAGTTTGTGTGGTTCCGATCCATCGGGTGGCCAAGACCCAACTCCTCCTTATGGTCCCTATCATAGCCTAATATAATCCTTGTGAAGTCTAGATCCAAGAATGTAAAACAAAACCTAGAACCAACGGTTGGATTAAATCCATAGATCCGATGGTTAGGATGAAACCCTAGAACCAACGGTTGGATTAAATCCATAGATCCGATGGTTAGGATGAAATCCTAGATCCGACAGTTGGGATCCTAGATCCGAAGGTTAGGATGAAATCCTAGATCCGACGGTGGAGATTAAATCCCTAGATCCGACGGTGGAGATTAGAGGAAGCTTAAGCCTAAATTCTAGAATTAGGGTTTGGCTCATCCTTGGTTGGGCGGCAACAAATCTTAAAGGGGATAAGGTTGGTTGGGCGGCAAGAATATAGGAGTTAGTTCCTATATTTTAGGCTAACCAACTTTCTCCTAAATTCTATAAATATATGGCTTAGGGTTGGGCGGAAAAATATAGATTTTCGAATAGGGATTAGGGTTTGGAAAGAGTTGGGCGGCTAGGGTTTGGAGCTAGGTTGGGCGGCAACCATCTTCTTCCAACATTGTTGCCGGCGCCCAATTCACTCAAGCTTTCCTTGGTCGGCGCCCTTCACCTTAGCCACTCTCTTCTTCCTTTGCCGGCGGTTCTCCTCCCATTGGTGGCCGGCAAGATCATCTTCCTCCAATTCCCAAAGGTGGCCGGCGGCTCCTCTTGTTTTGGTGGCCGGCGCATCTTCATCCATTCCTTAGCCGGCGGTTGCATCAAACTTCCTAGCTTGGTGGCCGGTTCTAGATAGGAAAGTTATTTGTGGTTTTTCTCTTTGTTCGCAGCGGACAAGGTAGAGGAGAACTCGATCTAGAAGGCTTCTACTCGTGGAGGATCTTCGTCCACACGTCGTCCACGAGAAGGATAGGACATAAGGTAGAAGATCGTAAGGTATAAAGTTATTTTAACTTTATGTACAGATCTGAGCATGTTCTTATTTGTTTTGATTATGCATGTTCGTATGTGTATATATATTGTATAATCATGGACCCCAAAGACAAACACAAAAACCGGCGATCCATCCGTCGTCTCTTCCGCGGCTAATCAACTAGAAGAGTAGAGTTGCTTGAACAACTAGTTTGTTCGAGCGACCACTCGAGTTGTTAGCACGACGACGAAATGGTGTTGCTAAGGAAGCTCATCCCATCCAGATTAATCCTTTCATTAGTGAAAATTTTAATCCGGGGACATGGGAGCCAATGAGCCTCCGAAGCGACATTCCATCAGATCGGACGATCGACAACCGTCGAAATAATGTTTTTATTAAGCTAACTTTGCCCTGCAGCTAGCATCAGTCGACTGCCAGCTTAGAGGACTCGACTGTTGTCCATCAGTTGACTATCTGCGGTCAGCATTCGACTGATGCTGCCATCAGTCAACTGATGATGGCCATTAGTCGACTGATGGTCAAGGATCAGCTTCGAGGAGTTAAGGCTTATCACCTCATTTCAAGGAGGGTGGTGCTCAAATCTTATTGGCTGAAGTTCCTCTCGAAAAGGGGCTCAAAAGCTATAAAAGGAGGGCCTCTCCTAGGGTTTTATCATCAATTCTAAGCTTCCAAAAGCCTCCGCAAAGCTACAACTCTCCGACAACGAAGTGCTACCTCTCCGACGCTCTAGGTTTATTTGTTTATTCTTTTCCATTGGTATAAGCTTCATTTCAGTTTATATTTTTCATACTAATTGTCTCAGAGTTTTTATCGTAATGAGGAGACGGGGAGTGTCCCTCTACCTCAAGATTTGTGATTCTTTTATATTCGTCTAACTCCTTCCTCTAACGAGGAGGAGTTCATTTAGTGGTTTGCCCTCCGTGCGTGGTCAAGGACCACTAGGGCCTTGGAGTAGTAGCCGAAGGCTACGAACCAAGTAAAAATCCATTTTTCTCATTTTATTTGTCATTTATCTTTCCGCTGCGATTAATTGTCTACTCAACGAACGATTTCGAAAAAGTTTCTATCGCTATTCACCCCCCTTCTAGCGATCTGCTCGATCCAACAATTGGTATCAGAGCTGGGGGTGCTAAGATTTGGTGAAACCACCAATCTAGCTTTCTATGGATTTTTTTTTAAATTTTTTTCTATTTATTTCGAATTTTTTCCTTTCTTTTTCGTTCGTGTAGTCTTTCTTCTCCCGCACTACTAATCCAAGACGCGAGTCTTGGGACATTTCCGTTGTTTGTGGTTTTAGGTTTTTCCACTTCGTTCTTTTGCCTTTTCTTTTTCAATGGCCCATCTTGTGGGTTTTAGCACCGTCCGACCTCCATTTTACAATGGAGATGACTTCCGTTATTGGAAGGGTCTGATAGAATGCTTTCTTAAAACTCAAATCGAGATGTGGATCATAATCCAAACTGGATTCACACTTCCGACTAACGAAGTGGGTGAATCCTTGGATTATGACCAATGGACCAATGCAACAAAAAGACAAGTTGAAGCCGATGCCAAGGCAACTCAAATCCTCTAATGTGGCTTGTCCAAGGAGGAGCTTAATCGTGTCAGCCCTTTCATCAGCGCAAAGGTCCTTTGGACAAAGCTAGTGGAGCTACACGAAGGGACCGATGAAACCAAGGTATGTAAGCGTGATCTTTTGTTTAATAAGTTATATAATCTAAAAATACAAGAACATGAAATGGCAACGCAACTTCATGCTCGCGTTCAAGACATAGTCAATAACCTACACACAATCGGGCAAAAGGTCGAAAATCGCGATCTTATTAGGTATGTTCTTAACTCATTTCCTAGGACTACCTTGTGGGCATCCATGGTCGATGCCTACAAGGTCTCCAAGGACCTTTCAAAACTTAGATTAGATGAGTTATTTTCCGATTTCGAACTTCATGAGCAGTCTAACTCGGAACCTGAGAAGGGCATAGCACTTTTTGTAGGTTTGAGGAAGAAAGCCACAAGCAAGCCACTCCCTAAAGAAGAAGAAGATGAGTCTGATTCGTAGGTCGACCCGGAAATGGAGGTCAAACTAGTCAACCTAGTTCGGAGGATAGTCAAGGGCAGAAAGTGAACCGTCACTCGACCCAATGAAGGTAAGCCTAAAAGTTCTAATATTAGGTGTTACGAATGCAACAAGTTTGGACACATCAAGTCTGAATGCCCAAAGATCAAGAGCAAAGCACCAAAACACAAAAAGGCACTCAACGCTACATGGGAAGAAGCATCCGAGGTAGAAGACAATGATCATGTCCTCATGGCTAAACCGGTGGAATCAGAGACGGAGTCGAAACTAGAACACGAATCAGAAACCGAAGATGAGTCGGACTACAAAGCGCTATTCAAGACAAAAGCCACGAATATGCATCCGGTTCAAAAGATACACTCAAGGTAAGTCGATCCCTTTTTAGTACACTTTATAGTGCAATTAAATTCTTAACTAGAAAATTAGCTAAGTCTGAGTCCAAGGTCGAGACTCTAGTTGAGGAATTAAAACTCCTCAAACACGAGGTCTCCCTAACCTCTTCGACTAGTCGAGTTCGAGAGGAGGACTCAACTCGGGTTGAAAAGCTCGAAGTTGAGAACTCACTCTTGAAGAGTCAAGTCGAAGATCTTACGAACACATTGGAAAGGTTTACTTTGGGATCCAAAGGACTTGACCTCCTACTTGGATCGCAAAGGGTCGTGTATAACAAGGTCGGACTAGGGTTTAGCTCAAATATAACCAACAAGTCGTATATGTCGATTGTAAGTCAACATAAAAAATGTGTCCAAGCATGGGTCCCTAAGACTACTTTGATTTCAAACTTAGGGTTGAACCAGTACTGGGTTCCCAAGGACCAAATCCACTATGTGGAGAGACCGAACTGATTCAACGGTCCAGGGGGAGCCAGTACAAAATTTGTTTGTGTTTTAACTTAGAAATTGCATGATTAGGTTAGTTATTTATTTTTATTTTTAGAACAGTTAGATAGGGCTATAACTCATCAATACTTGGTAACATAGTACCAGGACGCGGCGAGATGATAGTACGCTAGGAAAGCGGAGTCTTGTGTATTCAGGCTAGATAAGGCGTATCTAGTTCGGTGCACTGACCGAGCAGAACTAGCTGAAGCTACCTCACCGTATCCTAGACTAGTTAGACCAGGAAGTTGTATTAGGTAAGTCAAGTCTCTATTTTCTTGAAAATGGCTTTGTCTAAGGAAGTGGTCATTTTTCCGATCAAAGAAGGCCTCTGTGCCTCGCCACGACCTGGAAGCCATGATCTTGAAAAGGTGACTTGATGAGCCTAAAGGTCAAATCCGAATCTAATGCATGGTTGACAAGTGTTCAAATCATTAAATTTAAATCAAGTAAAATTGGAAGTCATCTCACAAGAACATATAGGGTTAACATGTTTGATCATGTAGACATGGGTGAGATGATTTAGGTTAATAATCTTCAATCAATCTTTAATAAATCCAATATCCGATCCAAATACCTTGCGTGTAGGATCAATGGATGTTGGACAGTGGTTGCTCCCGACACATGACTGGGGATCAACTCAAGTTTTCGAAGCTTCGATTCAAACGACAAGGATCAGTAGCCTTCGGAAATTGCATGCTTAGGTTAGTTATTTATTTTTCTTTTTAGAACGGTTAGATAGGGCTATAACTCATCCATACTTGGTAACATAGTACCAGGACGCGGCGAGATGATAGTATGCTAGGAAAGCGGAGTCTTGTGTATTCGGGCTAGATAAGGCGTATCTAGTTCGGTGCATTGACCGAGGGGAACTAGCTGAAGCTACCTCGCCGTATCCTAGACTAGTTAGACCAGGAAGTTGTATTAGGTAAGTCAAGTCTCTATTTTCTTGAAAATGGCTTTGTCTAAGGAAGTGGTCATTTTTCCGATCAAAGAAGGCCTCTGTGCCTCGCCACGACCTGGAAGCCATGATCTTGAAAAGGTGACTTGATGAGCCTAAGGTCAAATCCGAATCTAACGCAAGGTTGACAAGTGTTCAAATCATTAAATTTAAATCAAGTAAAATTGGAAGTCATCTCACAAGAACATATAGGGTTAACATGTTTGATCATGTAGACATGGGTGAGATGATTTAGGTTAATAATCTTCAATCAATCTTTAATAAATCCAATATCCGATCCAAATACCTTGCGTGTAGGATCAATGGATGTTGGACAGTGGTTGCTCCCGACACATGACCGGGGATCAACTCAAGTTTTCGAAGCTTCGATTCAAACGACAAGGATCAGTAGTCTTCGGAAACAACGGCAAGCTCAAAATCATCGGATCAGGTGATATTGAGCTCAACTCTAACTTTATTATTCAAAATGTCTTATTGGTAGAAAATTTTCAATATAATTTACTTAGTGTAAGCCAATTGTGTGATAATAACTATAAGTTTATATTTCTAGAAAATGAATGCGTAATTAATACAAATGAAACTTCTAAAACAATCCTTAAGGGAACCAGAAATAACAATATTTATACTATTAATTTAGCTAACTCCTCAACTAAGTGTCTTATGACACAGCAAGAGGAATCTTGGTTGTGGCACCGACGACTCGATCACTCACACCCAAGACTCATCCACAAGATGAGTCAGAGTGACTTAGTCAGAGGTTTGCCTAACCTCAATAACTTGGATAATAACATATGTAATGCTTATCAACAAGGTAAACAATCTAGGACACAACATAAACTAACTAATCAAGAACGAATCGAAAGTGTTCTTGAGCTCCTACACATGGATCTATTTGATTCACACGGAGCTAAGTCACTTAATGGGAGTAAATTCTGGTTAGTCATAATTGATGACTATTCTAGATTTACTTGGGTTTGGTTCATCAAACACAAAAGTGATACCCTAGATCAATTAATCAAACTATTTAAACTAATAGAAAATCAACAAAACCTTAAAATCAAAAGACTTAGGACTGATAATGGTGGAGAATTTGAGAACCACAGGTTTACAGAATTCTGTAACCTAAATGGATACCACCATGAGTTCTCTTGCCCTAGAACCCCACAACAAAATGACCTAGTAGAACGTAAAAATAGAACTCTACAAGAAGCCGCTAGGACAATGTTAAACGAGTATAACCTACCCGATAGGTTTTGGGCGGAAGCCGTGAGTACGACATACTATGTCCAAAATAGGATTCTTATGGTAAAGAGGCACCTTAAGACCTCGTACAAGGTTTATCATGATAAAATACCTAACATCAAGTACTTTAGAGTATTTGGGTGTAAGGTACATATCCTAACCACTAAGGATTACCTAGGAAAATTCACATCCAAAACCTCAACCGGAATCTTTCTAGGATACTCGACTACGAGTAGAGCGTATAGAGTATATAACCATGACACCCTTAGAGTCGAGGAGACTATCAATGTAGTATTTGATGAAGGACACGAACCTACAAAACCCCCGACAACCCCAATTACCGAGTCGATTCATACCAGACCTAACTCCGATCTAGAGATCAAATATAGTATTAATCCTAACCTAAGTCAACCAAGTCATTCTATCGACCAAGTGGTAGATGACTCTAGGACTCAAACGAACCATCCTATTGATCAAGTGGTAGATGACCCAAACCCAAATCAAACTAGGACTCAAACGAATCATCCTATCGACCAAGTGATAGGTGATCCAAGCCTAGGAGTTCAAACTAGAGCCTCATACAGAAACTTCAGTCAAATCTCCTTGATTTCCAAAATTGAACCCAAAACTATTGACCAAGCTCTTCTAGATCCCGATTGGATTTTTGCAATGCAAGAAGTGCTGACTCAATTCACTAGGAACAAAGTATGGGAATTAGTACCACCACCTAAAGATAAAACAATCGTTGGAACAAGGTGGGTGTTTAGAAATAAACTTGATGATAAAGGTGAAGTAGTTTGATATAAAGCTAGATTAGTCGCTAAAGGGTTTAGTCAAGTTGAAGGTTTAGATTACGATGAGACCTATGCCCCAGTAGCTAGATTAGAGTCCATTCGAATGTTATTAGCATATGTTGTACATCGAGTATTTAAGTTGTTTCAAATGGATGTAAAGTTAGCATTCTTGAATGGATACATTAAAGAAGAAGTTTATGTTAGTCAACCCCCCGGTTTCGAAAGCCTAGATAAACCCGATCATGTCCTTAGGTTAAAGAAATCTCTCTATGAACTTAAACAAGCTCCTCGAGCTTGGTCTGAGAGACTTTCGGTTTATCTTAAGTCCAAAGGATTTAACCAAGGTATAGTTAACCCCAATCCTTTTCGTAAAAATCGTAGGTAAAGACATATTCATAGCCCAAATCTACGTAGATGATATCATCTTCGGAACCACCAACTCAATCCTACTAAATAAATTCATTTCACTTATGGAAAGTGAATTTGAAATGAATTTAGTAGGAGAGTTGAGTTTCTTCTTAGGTCTACAAATTAAACAAACTAAATATGGAATATACCTACATCAACACAAATATACTAGGGAATTAATTAAACGCTTTGGAATGCAAGACGCTAAAATTATTAATACCCCAATGGCAATGAATGTAAATATAGAAGAAGATGTTATCGGAAATTCAATTGATTTATAATACTATAGGAGCATAATAGGGAGTCTCCTTTACTTAACTGCAAGCCGACCTGATATCTTATTTGCAGTAAGTATGTGCGCAAGATTCCAAACTTGTGCCAAGGAGTCTCACCTAACTCTAGTTAAGTGTATCCTTAGATATCTAAAGGGTACACTTAATGTCGGTATTTGGTACCCTAGATCTACCGAGTTCAAACTAACCGGCTACTCTGATTCGGACTATGCAGGTAGTAAGCTCGATAGAAAGAGTACGAGTGGTTGTTGTCAACTTCTCAGCTCGAGTCTAGTGAGTTGGTGCAGTAGGAAGCAAAACTGTGTTGCCTTATCTACCACTGAAGCCGAATACATCGCGATGGGTGAGTGTGTCACTCAGCTTCTTTGGATGAAGGACACTCTCCGCGACTTTAAGTTAGACTTTATGAACACTAAACTCCACGTAGATAACATTAGCTCAATTAACCTAACTAAGAATCCAATATGTCACTCTAGGACCAAACATATAGAGGTCAAACACAATTTCATTCGAGAACATGTGGCCAATGGAGCCATACAACTTGAATACGTCGAATCGAAGTCTAACTTGGCAGACCTATTTACTAAACCCCTACCCAAAGCCGAATTCAGTCTATTAAGACTAAAATTGGGCATGTGTGTAGTAGAATAGGAACTTACAAATTATATTTTCTTACTACTATTTCTTACTTCTCATTTTCATGGAACTAGAATAGGACATACCTTAGATATCATGCACCTATAGATTTAAGGAGCCAATACATCTCACAACACATAGGACTAATGTGTTTGTGTACTTAGCTACGTAGATGGGTGTGAGATGTTAGGACCTTACTCCTAGTTTCAGATGTAGAGCTAGTGCGTCGCCATGAACCACGGAGTATAATCATATATATTAACCGACTCTGACCAGGACTGGTTGATCTTTCATATCAATCAAGTCAAATATGAGTCGAACATTTTAAAGATGAGCTTATTTTCAATATATTATTTTCAAAAGAGTATGGAACATGCTTGGACTGTAAATTTAATACATATATTTGTTTTTCACACACCTCCACTCTTTTCGATATATGGCAAAAGGGGAAGAAAAGGCCAAAGTTATGGGATCAAAATTTTTGATAACTTAACTCACTTCATATGGCCAAAAGTTAAGTAACCAAAGTTAAGGGATCAAAATTTTTGATAACTTAACTCACTTCATATGGCCAAAAGTTAAGTAAATATTTACTTAACTTTAAGTTTTGAAAATTTACTTAACTTGTTTTTGTTAATAAAAAGGAAGTAGGGATCAAAATTTTTGATAACTTAACTCACTTCATATTTATTCATATGGCCAAAAGTTAAGTAAATGTTTACTTAACTTTAAGTTTTGAAAATTTACTTAACTTGTTTTTGTTAACAAAAAGGAAGTAAAGGCCAAGTTAAGAGAACTCTTAACTTAAACTTATTTTTAAACACTATGGCCAAACGTTAATGTTTTACTTAAGAAAGGGGGAGAAAGGGCCAAGTCAAGAAGTCATCTTAACTTAAACGTTTCACTAAGGCCGACTTTAAGTAATGTTAATTACTTAAACTCTTCCTAAATAGCAACCATCAAGGGGGAGGATTAAGGTCTTCTTTCAAGACTCACCCTCGGTCAAGGGGGAGGTTTCCTCAAGGGGGAGTACTTGAAGAAAATCCTTAATACTCCTACTTAATCTTTATTATTATTGTTTCTCATGCACATTATTATTCTTCATGCATGCTATTTTCTTAACATTGTATGTGGGTTTGCCATAGATCAAAAAGGGGGAGATTGTTGGTGCAATAGGCACCTAAGTCGAACCTGAGTTTTGATTATAGCAAATGATACAAAGTTAAGCTCATATTGTTATCTCACGAGCTAAATCGAGTATGCAGAAAAGTGTCAACGCTGGAGCTGAAGGCTAGCGACACCCAGAGGAAGCCGCGGTGGTCGACCGACACTTGAGTGACTCGGAGGGAGCTGAAGGAATCGAGTGGAAGGCCGGAAGTGAAAGCGACACAGTAAGTATCGAGGTAAGCTCGTGTGTGCGTGTGTACGAGAGTAAGAGAGGTTGTATCCTCCTTACAGAGATGATCTTAAGCGTAGATCCGACCAAAGACATCCTATAGATGGTCTAAATCGAGATCAGATGGTCGACAACCGTCGAAATAATGTTTTTGTTAAGCTAACTTTGCCCTGCAGCTAGCATCAGTCGACTACCAGCTTAGAGGACTCGACTGTTGTCCATTAGTTGACTATCTGTGGTCAGCATTCGACTGATGCTGCCATCAGTCGACTGATGATGACCATCAGTCGACTGATGGTCAAGGATCAGCTTCGAGGAGTCAAGGCTTATCACCTCATTTCAAGGAGGGTGGTGCTCAAATCTTATTGGCTGAAGTTCCTCTCGAAAAGGGGCTCAAAGGCTATAAAAGGAGGGCCTCTCCTAGGGTTTTATCATCAATTCTAAGCTTCCAAAAGCCTCCGCAAAGCTACAACTCTCCGACAACAAAGTGCTACCTTTTCGATGCTCTAGGTTTATTTGTTTATTCTTTTCCGTCGGTATAAGCTTCATTTCAGTTTATATTTTTCATACTAATTGTCTCGGAGTTTTTATCGTAACGAGGAGAGGGGGAGTGTCCCTCTACCTCAAGCTTTGTGATTTTTTTGTATTCGTCTAACTCCTACCTCCAACGAGGAGGAGTTCATTTAGTTGTTTTCCCTCCGTGCATGGTCAAGGACCACTAGGGCCTTGGAGTAGTAGCGAAGGCTACGAACCAAGTAAAAATCCATTTGTCTCTTTTTATTTGTCATTTATCTTTCCGCTGCGATTAATTGTCTACTCAACGAACGATTTCGAAAAAGTTTCTATCGCTATTCACCCCCCCTCTAGCGATTCGCTCGATCCAACAATGTGTTGTTCCGTTTATTTACATGATATCTTATTTTTTGTATTGCACACCTTGTGAATGGTCTCTATCTTCTAGATTTTGAAACCCCAGTCTATAATATAAATACAAAATGGTTCAAATCCAATGATCTGAACCAAACATATCTCTGGCATTATCGCCTAGGTCACGTAAATGAGAGTCGCATATGCCAGCTCCATAAGGATGGATTACTGGACTCATTTAATTTTGAATTATATGAGACATGTGAATCTTGTCTTCTAGGCAAGATGACCAAGACTCCATTTAGTGGGCATGGCGAATGAGCTACTGATTTGTTAGAACTCATACATACTGATGTATGTGGACCTTTCAAAGTAGCAGCTAGAGGAGGCTATTAGTACTTCATTACTTTTACTGATGATTTCAGTAGATAAGGATATGTGTATCTTATTGTTAGGGCAATCTCTTGCCGTAATATGGTTTTGATGGTGTGGCAAAGGGTTTAAGTTAGGTTGGTATGTTTATTTGATATGTGCGTTGGAGTCTTGCAGGACTTAGTAATTCGCACATGGAGCCTTGGCGGGTTCACCCTCACAACCTCGGTCCTTGAGTCGGTGAAGGATGACTTTGCGGAAGCCGTGCGCTTGGAGCATCCGAGGGACCGCCGGACGAGATGATTTGAAGTGAAGCCAAGGAAGCAGACTTCGGAGGCAAGAGACGCGAAGGAGCATTGCAGAGTCGTGCGCCTGATGCTGCCGAGGGACGTGGCCGCGAACGAAGAGAGCTTCGGCGAGGGACTTCGAGTGAGATGAGAGAATGAGTGAAATGTAAGTAGCTCATTAGGTGAACTTGGCCGAATGGCTGAGTGTCGGAGACTTGACCGCAAGGGTTAAGGTTTACCCGACCGCCGGAAGCTCAAACTTATGTTAAGTTTGAGTTTCACGACACCGGATCGCCATGTGATGGCAATGACGCTTCAGTCGAGTGGGTTTGACCGGTATCCGATCGATGGGAGGTTTTCTGCAATGATCGCCATGGAATGGAAGTCGACCGCCGAGGATATCACGCATAGAATCGCCGTAGCCGATCGCGTCGACTACGGGGTCATCAGTCGACTGGTGAGGTCCATCAGTCGACTGCCAAGTGTTCCATTGGACTACAACGGTCAGGATCCGACGTGTTCGGAGGCCGTTGGAGTGGCGGCAGTCGACTGCCAAGGGCAGCAGTCGACTGGTGGCGGCCAACGGGAAGAAATCAACCCTCTCTATAAAAAGAGAGGGTGTGAGCCTTTGAGAGGCTAATGCTTATACTCCAAACGATCTTCCTGGTGCCCCACAAGCTTTAAACTCTTCTTACTTGTCTTTACTTCAATCCTATTGTAAGAAGAGTGATCTTGGTTGTAAAGGTTACCTCCACCTAGCTTGGTGCAAAGGAGAGACCATTAGTGGATTGGTTTTGACGGAGTGATTCACCAAGGATGAATCGGGGACCGTGAATTAGCGGCGTAGCCGTGAACCACGTTATACCATCGTGTTAGCGTTTGTTTTATTGTTTATCTTTTGCTTTGTCTATTTGTATTTGTATATTCCGCTTGCGCTAATCTTTTGTAGACGAGCAATTTATGACGTCCAACGAACGAGGGCTATTCACCCCCCTCTAGCCGGCCATTCGATCCCCTACAAGTGGTATCAGAGCCAAGGAAAGCTTGTCGAGGACTAACCGCCACAACAAGCAACATTCAAAATGGCCGGCTCCAACATCCATCCTCCGAAGTTTGAAGGAGAATTCGCTTGGTGGAAGAAGCGAATGGAGGTAGTTTTCGAAACGGATTTTGATATAATGATTACAATGGAATCCGATTTCGTTTTGCCTAGGGATGAAGAAGGGAAGCCAATAGAGAAATCTAGGTGGACCAAAAAGCAAAGGGAAGAGCACCTTGCAAACTCGAAAGCCAAGCATCATCTTTTCAATGTGCTTCCCCAACAAGAGATCAACCGAATAGGAGAATGCCTAAGCGCCAAGGAGATGTGGGAGAAGCTAATTGAGCTTCATGAAGGCACATCCGAGGCAAAGTTAGCAAGGAGAGATCTCCTCCGCTCCCAACTATCCAACATTAAATTAGAAAAGGGAGAAAAGGTAATCTCTTTGCATTCTAGATTCAAAGAAATTTTAAATGGACTAACAAGTGTAGGAGAAAGGCTCTCCAATCGCGATATGATAATGAAGGCCATAGATGCTTTCCCCCGATCATCCAAGTGGAGTTCAATGGTGGACTCATTTTATATTTCAAAGAATCTAGAGGTAAGTACTCTAGATGAATTTTTCTCCACTATGGAATTACATGAATCTAGGCTTGAAGGAATACAAGAAGAGCCAAAAATACAACCTTCAAGGGGAGTAGCATTGTTGGCAAATAAGGGGAAGAAGAAGATAGAGATCTCCTCCGATGATGATGATGAAGTGTCTTCCTCCTCCATGGATAGCACTGAAGAAGCGTATATGGTAAGGAGGGTAAGACGTGCTTTAAAAGGTTTTCGATTTAATAAATCAAATGATAGGAATAGAAGACCAAGGGGGAAGATCATTTTCTATAATTGGCAAGGAGAAGGACACATAAGGGACAATTGTCCCCTCCTAAACAAAAGCAAAGGAGAAAAGAAAAAGAAGGAAGAAAAGAAGAAGAAGAAGGGGAGCAAGAAGAAGGAGGAGAAGAAGACAAAGGAAAAGGGGAAGGCCAAAGCATTCAAGGCCAAGACATGGGATGACCCTTCTTCATCCTCTTCATCATCATCGGAAGAGGAGAATGCCTTTGTCACCAATTTGGCCTTGATGGCCTTTGATGACTTGGATTTCTCTTCCTTCGAAAATGAAGGATCAAGCTCAAAAGGAGAGAGCTCAAGTGAAGGGGGAGCTTCTACATCCTCATCATCCGAAGAAGAAGAGGACATGGAAACTATGGTAACCAACCTCTCACCTAATAAAATAGTTTCTATGATTTCTAGTTTAACTAGGGATTTGTTTAGAGCAAATAAGAAAAATAAATGCATGCTTGAACAAATTAAGGAATTAGAACAAAAATTAGAAAAAGCATGCTTAAATGAAAATGATAATATTTCTTCTTGCCATGATGATGCATGCTCACATGATCTTTATGTGCCATTAGATGTAAATGATGCATGCATAGAAGAAAATAGGACATTAAGGGAAAAGGTAGACTATTTAACAAAAGCCCTAGGAAAATTCACTATAGGCTCCAACACATTGAACATGATCTTAGGGAGCCAAAGAGCTAGCTTCAATAAGAAAGGCCTAGGATACAAAGAAAAGAAAAATGAAAAGGCCTACAAATGCCTAATAGCTAGGGGACAAGACAAGAAGAAGATAATTGCTAGGAAATGGATCCCCAAGGAGTACTTAGTGAACCCAATAGGAAAGAATTTATTTTGGGTTCCAAAATCCATCCTTAAGGGTTAGAAAACCCCTAGGGTAGTCAACCATATGCAATTGACCTATATCATATTTTGGTTGACTTAGGATGGCGGGACAACATTTTTAGAATAGTGTTGGGTGATGATAACGTGCCCATAAATAAATAATATTGCTTAAATCATGATGATTAATGTAATTGCTATGTATATGTGTAATCATGATTTATGATTTTGATATTGGGCACATCATCATGAGAAATAGGTTTAAATCATGCTTTAGGTGATAATTTGTTTATTATCATCATATAATACCTAATGCATGGTTATAAATTGATGAAAACATGTATTTCATGATCATAATGTAAAATTCATTCATATATGTTATTATGATCATATGGATTGATAGGTTGATACTTAAGCATGATAGAATTGCATGAATATATTAATTAAGTATATACAAATACCCCCTAGGATACATCTCACACTCACTATAGGATAACTTGATTGCAAACTTAGCATGGGTGAGATATTAGGATGATACAAATGTCCACTAATGCCTATGGCATTTAGATGGTCATTTAAAGTATCAAAATAGCAATAATAGACCAATCATGGGGAAGACTTATGTTTAATTCATAGACATATTGCCCAAAGATCATGGTTGGATATTTCATATGTTTTCAAAACAATTTCTTACCTTAAAATACATGTATTCATGTTTTGAAACAATTGGATGCAAAACTAGGTGTTAAAATGGATACTAACATGCTCAAAAACTAGTGGTTTTTCAAGCTTTTGGATTTCTAGCAAATCTTGGGAAATAAAATGAATTTTCATGAAAACCCATTTTTCCTTGATAGATATACTTAAAAGAAATATGCTCCTCAAATTTCATGATTTTTCGAATTTTCTGAAATTTTTAATACATTTCTGAAATTCATCCAGAAAATCAGAATTTCGGAAACCATTGTGCCAGTCGACTGCCATACTAATAGCAGTCGACTGCTCACCTGAAAAACAGTCAAATATTTTTTGTTTTTAGATTTTAAATCAATTTGTGGTATTTCCCTCCATTATACTTGATGCCATGAGTTTATAACTTAGTGTTAATCTTTTTGATGGTGTCAAAGGGGGAGAAATAATTATGTTTAAGTTAATTATTTTGGGAGGGGGAAATATATGATAGGGGAGAAAATGAAGTTTCATGGATTAAGGGGGAGTTGCATGTTGCTATATCATGTTTATGTTTACATGCTTTCTTACCTTAGAAATTTATATCAAATGTTTTTACCTAACTTAAACGGATTGCCACACATCAAAAAGGGGGAGATTGTTAGGGCAATCTCTTGTCGTAATATGGTTTTGATGGTGTGGCAAAGGGTTTAAGTTAGGTTGTTATGTTTATTTGATATGTGCGTTGGAGTCTTGCAGGACTTAGTAATTCGCACATGGAGCCTTGGCAGGTTCACCCTCACAACCTCGGTCCTTGAGTCGGTGAAGGATGACATTGCGGAAGCCGTGTGCTTGGAGCATCCGAGGGACCGCCGGACGAGATGACTTGAAGTGAAGCCAAGAAAGTAGACTTCGGAGGCAAGAGACGTTAAGGAGCATTGCAGAGTCGTGCGCCTGATGCTTCCGAGGGACGTGGCCGTGAACGAAGAGAGCTTCGGCGAGGGACTTCGAGTGAGATGAGAGAATGAGTGAAATGTAAGTAGCTCATTAGGTGAACTTGGCCGAATGGCTGAGTGTCGGAGACTTGACCGCAAGGGTTAAGGTTTACCCGACGGCCGAAAGCTCAAACTTATGTTAAGTTTGAGTTTCACACGGCACCGATCGCCATGTGATGGCGATCGCTTCTGAGTCGAGTGGGTTCGGTATCCGTGATGGTTTATGCGGCGTATGCTCGCCATGGAATGGCGGCCGAAGGATATCGCGAACGGAACCGCTCGTAGCCGACTGGGCAGTCGACTACGGGGTTATCAGTCGACTGGTGAGGTCCATCAGTCGACTGCCAAGTGTTCCGTTGGACTACAACGGTCGGGATCCGACGTGTTCGAAGGCCGTTGGAGTGGCGGCAGTTGACTGCCAAGGGAAGCAGTCGACTGGTGGCGGCCAACGGGAAGAAATCAGCCCTCTCTATAAAAAGAGAGGGTGTGAGCCTTTGAGAGGCTAATGCTTATACTCCAAACGATCTTCCTAGTGCCCCACAAGCTTTAAACTCTTCTTACTTGTCTTTACTTTAATCCTATTGTAAGAAGAGTGATCTTGGTTGTAAAGGTTGCCTCCACCTAGCTTGGTGCAAAGGAGAGACCATTAGTGGATTGGTTTTGACGGAGTGATTCACCAAGGACGAATCGGGGACCGTGGATTAGCGGCGTAGCCGTGAACCACGTTATACCATCGTGTTAGTGTAACGCCCATGAAATTCTAGCAATTTTATGAGAATTTTTGGCTTTATGATGATGGGCTTTATGTAGGCCTTTTTGGAGAAATAAAAGAAAATAAGCCACTAACCATAAGCCCATAAATGGGAGGAGGGTAAATGAAGAGGCTTGACAAAGAGAAGAGAAACTTCTCTTCCTCCCCTTTATAAAGAAGAGAGAAGTTCCACTTGGCCACTTCTTCCTTCCTTCTTCCTCTTCTCTTCATTCTCACCGAAACCCAATCTCTCTTCTTCTTCCTTTGGCCGAGAGCCCCTTGCAAGCTAGGAGAGAGCTAGGTGACCTCCATTAGGTCATCTCCCCAAGCAAAGCGAAGGATGTAAAATTTCCCTCACCTGCAGTGTATTCGTTTGGTAGGTTAAATTTCGTAAAGATGAAGTGTAGCCCTTGTAGGTTTCGGCCAATTAAGTTTTTGGGCTAAGATTCATGAAAATGATGCTAGGGAACTCCTATAGGTTGTATGCACACTATAGGAATTTTTAGGGGACAAAATTTTAACTTGGTGCCCTTATAGGTTTCGGCCCCAAGGCTTTTTAGGGTTAGGGTTTTTATGGAAACTCCCCCTTATGGGGTTAGGCCATGATAAGGCTTTAGGAATGAATTCTAGGGGACTAAACCTAAGTTGAACCCATTACAAGTTTCGGCCAACTCATATAATTAGGGTTTGGGTTGCAAGAAAAATGTTTCTAATGACCCTAGGATAAGTTATAATGCTCATGAATAAATGTTAGGTGACAAGAACCCTAGTTGAACCCATTCCATGGTTCGGCCAACTCATCTATCTAGGGTTAGGGTTGCAAGAAAATGGTTCTAATGACACTAGAATAAGTTATAGTGCTCATGAATGAATATTAGGTGACAAGAACCCTAGTTGAGCCCCTTATAGGTTTCGGCCACCCTAGGTAACTAGGGTTAGGGTGGTATGAAAATATCCCTCATGATGCTAAGCTAGGTTATAATGCTTTATGAATGAATTTTAGGGGACAAAACCTAAGCTTGAGCCCCCTTACAAGTTTCGGCCAACCCATGGTTTTAGGGTTAGGGTTTCATGAAAACACCCCTATATGTAATTGTGCTATGTGTATAGTTTTTAATATGACATGAACTATGCTTGGGTGATGAATATGTTATGATTCAATGCAACATGAAATTAGGCTATGTGATGAACATGTTTTACGATTTAATATGCCATGAATAGGCTTAGGAAATATGCTTCATGTTATGATATAATGTGCCAAGTAATATGCCGTGATGAACATGTTGTGTGAAGTAATATGCCATGTATATGCTTCGGGAATGTGCTTCAAGTTTATGGAGTATTATGCCATGAAATTATGCCTATGTGATGAACATGTTTTATGATTTAGTATACCATGAATAGGCCTAGGAAAGATGCTTCCTGTTATGATGTAATGTGCCATGAAATATACCTAGGTGAAGAACATGTTTTGTGATTTAATATGTCATGAATATGCTTAGGAAATATGCTTCATGTTTACGATGCAATGTGTCATGAAACATGCTTATGTGATGAACACGTTTATGCTTTAGGACCCCTTTAGGGTACTCTTATGTTATGAATGCATGTGTCCTTATGAAATGACTAAGATGGAGATGCTTCCCTTTCAAGTAGGGAT
This sequence comes from Wurfbainia villosa, assembly GCA_025175895.1. Lineage (NCBI taxonomy): Eukaryota > Viridiplantae > Streptophyta > Magnoliopsida > Zingiberales > Zingiberaceae > Wurfbainia > Wurfbainia villosa. Next base: position 24,437,866 of record CM045992.1, on the reverse strand, counting down.
CGAGAGCTCTCCTTATGACAAGATAAGATGGAGATGCTTCCCTTTCAAGTAGGGATCAAGAGCTCTCCTTATGATAAGATAAGATGGAGATGCTTCCCTTTCAAGTAGGGATCAAGAGCTCTCCTTATGATAAGATAAGATGGAGATGCTTCCCTTTCAAGTAGGGATCAAGAGCTCTCTTTATGTCAAGATAAGATCAAGATGCTTCCCTTCTTATGATGGGGATCAAGAGCATTTTTTTATATTATGTCCAGAAAAGAAAAGAATTAAGTATTTTACTTTGCAAGAGGTTAAGTACCCGACCCGTCAGGTGGTCGTTAATCAAATCCATAGGGACACAAGAAGACGTAAGAGGTCTTGCCCTGGTAAGACGTAAGAGGTCTTGCTCTAATAGGACTGGTGGCTCGCTACCCTGAGCTATTAGGAACGCACAAGTTATGATGATATTGAAGTATTTATAAGTATATGTTTTGAAAAGAAAAGACTTTTATGATATTGTGTATGCTATGTTAAATGTTCTGAATGCTTACGAACTAGGTTCTTTATGCATGCTAGATGTTATGAAGTTATGATGATATTGAAGTATTTGTAAGTATATGTTTTGAAAAGAAAAGACTTTTATGATATTGTGTATGCTATGTTAAATGTTCTGAATGCTTACGAACTAGGTTCTTTATGCATGCTAGATGTTATGAAGTTATGATGATATTGAAGTATTTATAAGTATATGTTTTGAAAAGAAAAGACTTTTATGATATTGTGTATGCTATGTTAAATGTTCTGAATGCTTACGAACTAGGTTCTTTATGCATGCTAGATGTTATGAAGTTATGATGATATTGAAGTATTTATAAGTATATGTTTTGAAAAGAAAAGACTTTTATGATATTGTGTATGCTATGTTAAATGTTCTGAATGCTTACGAACTAGGTTCTTTATGCATGCTAGATGTTATGAAGTTATGATGATATTGAAGTATTTATAAGTATATGTTTTGAAAAGAAAAGACTTTTATGATATTGTGTATGCTATGTTAAATGTTCTGAATGCTTACGAACTAGGTTCTTTATGCATGCTAGATGTTATGAAGTTATGATGTTTAGAGTTAAGTCTAAAGAATGTGGTGACTATGTACTTTATGCTAGTTTAGAATTTATGATGTGTTGAAGGTTATGGGTGAGTTTAAGAATACTTGCGATTATGTTCCTTCTGCATGATTAGGGTTTATGTTATTACAAATGTTTATGTTCAAGTTAACCAAATGCTTATGATTACGTCCTTTATGCATGTTTGGATTTTCCTGATGAATGGTTATGGTTACTTTGAAGAATGTTCGTGACTATGTACTTTATGTAGGTTTAAGATGTATGTTGTTACGAAGGCTTAGGTTAGGAATGCTTATTGTTAAGTTTTAAAACGCTTATGAATACGTCTTTCATGCATGCTTAGTTTTATGTAGTTATAACGCTCATGTTCAAAGTATGCCCTGCTTAGATTAATTATGCTTAACCTGCTTATGAACAATTCTATGCCATGCTTAGTTCTTTTTGTACTATTACCTGGATATGTTGTTGATTAGTGTTGCTATGAAATACTTAGGTCATTTCTATGCCAGCATGCTCATGTTCTAATAGTTTGATGAAATCGTGGCTTTTGTGAGTAGGCAAGGGTCTTACTAAGCTATATGCTTATAGTTTATGTTGTCCATATACTGCAGATAAAGGAAGTCTGCACTAGAGGAAGTGGCAGGAGGGGCCATGTGCGTGTGTGATAGTGGCATGGTGGAAGAAGACCCTTCACTATCTGCTTATATTTATATGCTCTAAGAACAATTTAAGACATTGCTTCCGCTTATAAGACTTGTGTTTAATGAGTATCCCTTTATTTAAGAGGTTCGATATGTTAGAACTCATGAACGAATCCTTTCGTTATGCATGTTATGAAATGAGATAAGATATGTGGTCATGCTAATGATGAATAGGATAGGTGATGCATGTGCCAAAGAAGGTTTCAGTTATGATAACCTGTTAAGCATGTAGACTTTGAACGGATCCATATGTAGTATGCTAATAAAAAAAAAATAGATAGACTAAAGTAGCGCCGCCCTGAGAGCAGATAAGGGCGGGCGCTACAGTTAGCGTTTGTTTTATTGTTTATCTTTTGCTTTGTCTATTTGTATTTGTATATTCCGCTTGCGCTAATCTTTTGTAGATGAGCAATTTACGACGTCCAACGAACGAGGGCTATTCACCCCCCTCTAGCCGGCCATTCGATCCCCTACACTTATGAGATATAAATCTAAATCCTTTGAAAAGTTCAAAGAATTCAAGAATGAAGTACAAAACAAACTTGGTAAGAGTATTAAAGTACTTTGATCAGATCGAGGTGGGGAATAACTTAGCCAAGCTTTTAGTGACTATCTCATTAAGTTTGGGATTAGATCTCAAATCACTCCACCTAGAACATGTTGGGTTTCCGGCACCGCGGCGAGTGTGTTCGAACATGTTTCGTAAACATGTGCACAACGAAAGAAATAAAATTAATAAATCTAATTTATTACAACACACACACCACACGCATGCATAATACAACATGTGTAGACATAATCATAGTTTCAAATTTTGCAATAAAAGAAAATTTATTCTAGGTATACCTGACGTATCAGGTGTAGCGGGAAAGACATCAATCGGAGCGATCCTCGCTAGAATCGCCTCTATCTGTATCTACGCCGAGTATCTTAGGAATGACTTCACAAAGTCACGAGCCTCATCTTCGTACGAGTTACTAGCCTCGTGTTGAAGATCACAATCCGAATCAAAATTCGGATCCAAAATGAGTCCTCAAAAACTCGCTTCTCCGAAGAGGTATTCGTCAACCGTTTGACGAATCCTTCATCCTCCACCTATGAGGATTACTAAAGATCGAATCCCCGGCAAAGTAGCCACTGTCGGAACTCCAAACGTCATCCAAACGATGCTTGGTGGAGGAGTTTGCGCCAGCCAAAGAGAAGAGGGCCAGCAAGTCCTTGGTCACCGGAGCCAAGGAGGATCACCGGAGGGTCGCCGGAGGATAGCCGGCTGGAGCTTGGACGCCGACAACAAGCTTGGATGGCGGCACAAGGGTGGGCAGCGTCTAGGGTTGGGCGCCGACCACAAGAGGAGAGGGAGAGGGTGGGCGGCAACTATGGGTTGCTTGGATTAGGTTTTCACAAAACCCTTAAGCTCTTTTTTAGAGAGAACAAATTCTCCTAATGGCTATCAGATCATAACCAAAAGCCCATTAACCCGCTCCATTAATTTATGTTAAAATAAACCAAATCGATTTGGTCTATTTTAAGTTAAAACGAACCGAACCAACTTTGGTTCATTCGTTTAAAACAAACTAATCCCCTTTGGTTTATTCTCCACCATTGGATTAGAACCAAACCAATTTGGTTCATCCATCATGTCTTCATAAGACATGGCCCATCCACACTTCCATTGCGACAGAAATGATTTCATGCTCGCTCCTTGTTTGGTCCAACCAAACCTAGTTTCTCTCGGTCTGAGAATCTCATTCTCAAGCTTGTTTTTAATCCTTCGGATTACGCTCATTGTGCGTGTGACCAAATAGGTTCTTGGTTTATGTTGGTCGTCTATAATTTACCATTAATTATAGAATGATCATGAGTACCACCTAGTAGTACATCATGATCCCCAATTAACCGAAAAGATCAACGGTTGATCCTATTGTGGATGCATAGGGAATCTTACTCATGCAAATCCTCTCGTCTTCTGTGCGTGGACACATAGACTTTGAAAGGTGTATCCCATGCCTAATGGGTAGGAAACCTTTCTTGGATTCTGACATGCTAAACCTCTTTAGCACTCGGTCTATATATGTAGACTGCGAAAGACCAAGCAACCGTTTCGATCTATCTCTATAGATCTTAATCCCGAGGATGTAGGTTGCTTCTCCCAGGTCTTTCATGGAGAATGTCTTGGACAACCAAATCTTAACTGACTGTAAGACTGAAACATCATTTCCTATAAGTAATATGTCATTGACATACAATACTAGGAACACGACTGCACTCCCACAAACCTTCTTGTACACATAAGGTTCGTCTAGATTTTGTGAGAAATCAAACTTTTTGATTGTCTCATCAAAATGGATATTCTAGCTCCTGGATGCTTGCTTCAATCCATATATGGACCGTCGCAATTTGCATACTTTAGTTTTATCAACCGATGTGAAACCCTCAGGCTGTATCATATACACGTCCTCGAGTAGGTTTCCATTAAGGAAAGCTGTTTTCACATCCATTTGCCATATCTCATAATCATAATGAGTCGCTATGGCCAAGAGCATCCAAATGGATTTAAGCATAGCTACAGGCGAATAGGTCTTGTCATAATCAACACCTTGCTTTTGACGATATCCTTTCACCACCAATCTAGCCTTATAGGTAATCACATTACCATCCATGTCGGTTTTCTTCTTGAAAACCCACTTGCACCCTATAGGCTTTATGCCTTCAGGTGGGTCAACCAAGTTCCAAACTTGGTTTTCATACATGGAATCCATTTCCGACTTCATGGCTTCAAGACACTTATCCCTTTCTGAACTTGTCAGAACTTCTTCATAACTGGTAGGCTCCTCATCATCAATGTGTAACACTTCGTTCGATTCACTTACGAGAAATCCATATCTCTCAGGAATATTGCATGTTCTACCAGATCTACAAAGATGTGGTGTTTCAATAGGTCAAGCCGATTGCTCATCACTATGAGTTATTGGTTGTTGTGCTTCACTAGGTATCTCATCAATGTCTATTTGAGTCTCTTGAGCCTCCTCAAGCTCGACGATACTCCCACTATTTTTTTGCAAGAGAAACTCTTTCTCTAGAAACACAGCATGCCTTGAAACAAACACCTTTTGTTCCACATGATGATAGAATTGGTAACCCCTTGTTTCCTTAGGGTATCCAATAAATAGACATTTATCAGACTTAGCATTCAATTTGTATGATACAGTCTGCTTCACATAAGCAGGACAACCCCATATCTTCAAGTAAGATACATGAGGTTTCTTACAATTCCATATCCCATATGGAGTAGTAGAGACTGTTGGGATGTATACTGAAAAGTCTATCTTTGTATGAACATCTTTATTTTGAAATATGAATCACATAATCATTGTTTGCATATTTTTATGGCTATGCATATTGTCTAATACATTACATTGTAGATAACATGGTGTGTGGTGTCACACGGGAGATCATGTTATCGATTCCTTGTAAAGTATAAGTAAAGGCTCACAACCGAGCTGACTACATAATCGAATCGGACCTCAGATATTATATTGTAAATACTCTTAATCCCGATATAATAACGGGCACATATACTTAGTATTCATCTCTTTGATTTACCAATGGGAGAGATTTATAGATTAAATTGATAGGCTCGGTAAGTTGGAAAATGATATTATTTATATAGTGTGACGTTGATTATAGGAGGAAACCATGCCCTATATATTAAGATGATGATGTCCCCTTGAGGGGCTCATAAGGTTCATCATGTAAACCCTGCAGGTGGACTTGGTCCCGCATGATGAAAAGGTTGAGTGGTACTACTCATGGAGTTAGATGTTGATTAATTAATGGTCAGTAAATTAATTAATCAACACGCATTCGAGATCTTAAACACGAGGAGAAAATATACATATAATATATGGAGCCCATATTAACTTATGGGGGTTGGTGAGGTAGATCAATAATAATCCTTTAGTGGATTGGATTATCATTAATGGATCGAACTTTATGTGGGATTGATCCATTGGGTGGCCAAGATCCAACTCCTCCTCAAGGTCCCTATTGTAGCCTATTAATACCTCATGAAGCTTAGATCCAATGGATAGAAACAAAACCCTAGATCCAAAGGTAGAGATTAAATCTCTAGATCTGACGGTTGAGATTAAATCTCTACATCTGACGGTTGAGATTAAATCCCTAAAACCAATGGTGGAGATTAAAACAAGGCTTATCTCTAACTCTATAAAAGGAGGGCAAGGGGTGGGCGGCAACTAAGAATCCAATTAGAGATAGGATTAGGGTTTTCGACGGCAAGGCTTGGAGGCTAGGGTTTGGAGTTGGCAGCACCTATTAAGGAAATTTTTTCCTTATCTCCTTCTTCTTTTTTGGTAGTCGGCGTCCATACAGCACCTTCCTCACCTTGGCCGGCATCCATAGCAGCTCTTCTCCTTCTCCTTGGCCGGTGGAACCAAGGCTTAGGGTCCTCCCTTGATGCTCTTGGCCGGCAATCATCTCTTCTCCCTTCTCCTTGTTGGTCGGCGGCAAGCAACTTGCTTGTTGCTTGTTGGTTGGATAAAGGAAGGAGAAAAGTCTTGTTTCTATTCTTCCTCTTGCTCGGAACGAGCAAGGAAGGAAGATTGGTGATCTAGGAGCTTCAACTTTTGGTAGATCGTCGCCCACACGACGTCCGAAAGGAGGAAGGTCATACAATAGAAGATCGAGAGGTATATCGATTCTCTATTTTCATTTGTTACATGTTTATATTTGTTTTTCAATTATATGCATGATATATATTCTATTTTGTGTCTAAATATACTTGGACCCCGAACATAAACACAAAAGTCGGCGATTCGTACATCGTCTATTCCGCGGCTATTCGTGGAATAGATGTTGGTTGCTTGAACAATAAGTTTGTTCAAGTGACTACACTAAACGAATAGCACGACGATGACAATGTTGCTTGGGCAATCTCTCTTGTCAATGATAAATTTTTTTATCCCGGGACGTAGAAGGGATTGCCATGAACAAGCGACTAAGTTGAAAGGGGAAGCGAAGTTTCCCCTCGCATCATGTGGTATTAGAGCTACGGTTTCCGGTTTTGTGTGTTTAAGATTCGGTTACTCTTATGCATTTTTCATATATTATATGTGCTGGATAATAGTAGGATATGCGTAGCTTAACTCTTTGGTTGCAGGCATAAGATCCGACTATTATGGCCATATGTGTGTATGTGATTCTATGTGTGTAATAGTATATTTTGTTGAATCCTCGGGGTTGACGAGGCTAGTATTTAATTTTTTGTAAATTAGATATGACATTGTTTAGCTACTCTTTTATTTTAGTTTACTTTCGATCTAGATTTCATGTACACTCCCACGTGGAGTATAGGATCGATGAATCTAAATTAAAATAGTTTTTAGTCTCAGCTCGGATCTTCGAATGGCTCGTACATGGCGTAGGAGGAGCGGACAAGATGGCGATGCGACGGGAGACATATTGAAGACAAAAGCCATAATATTTGGAAAATAATTTATTTTTCATATTTATTGCTTATTGTTTGATATGCATGTCGTAGGCTAGAAAATTCCTCAATTTCAAATTACTAAGTGGGAGAGGGATATTTTTATAAATTCCCACGACCTCCATTACAATTTGACAAGTGATGCAAACAAACTTGCGCATCGGCTCTGAGTGCCTTCCTCCCCATCGGATGAGTTTGTTTGCAGATCACAAGGTCAAATATGGTTATAGGGAATTATTAAGGAGCATGTGTACTTTCCCATCGGAAGGCACATAATCCGAGATAATTACCTTGGTACCGGGTAATGGTGAACACTTAGATACAAATATAAGTATCCTCTCCATCGGAGTCACTACTTTTATTTGTAGGGCCAAAGAGGAATCAACTATTAATTTTACTTGTCAAAAAGTTAGGTTGACAAGATAGCAAAATTAATGGGTAAAACCTCCTCATACAAATGTAGAATTCGTATACGTCCACACTATCATGGCATATGATATTCTCGGTGTTTTGAGTTGTTGGTTGATTTTAAAATTTTATTGTTTGAGGAATCAATAATTTTTTGAAATCTAATGTTTTGATCTATGTGATTCTTAGGTTTTCTTTCAAAATGACTTTCAACCCGCTTGTTGTGATACTGAAAGAGAATAAACTTACTGGACCCAACTATGTTGATTGGAAGAGGAATCTTGACATTGTCTTGACTGCTGAGGAATACAAATATATACTCCTCGAAGAGTGTCCTCCTAAGCCTGAGGATGATTCTAAGGAAAAGGAGAGAAAGAGTTATAAGAAGTGGATCAAGGCCGATGAGATGGCGCGGTGTTACATTTTGGCATCTATGTCAAATGTATTGTAACATCAGCAAATGTATTGCAACATCAGCATTAAGCCATGCCCACTGCTTATGACATGATGCTCAATCTCAAAGAGCTTTTCGGACACCAAAATTGGGCTGCAAGGCAGGAAGCCATGAGGAACTTGATGACGACCACCATGGTCGAGGGAACACCCGTGAGGGATTATGTTCTCAAGATGATGGCTCATTTGAATGAGTTGGAAGTCCTCGGAGCTGAGATCGATGGGGAAACCCAGGTCGATATCATTCTCCAGTCTCTACCTAGGAGTTTTGAGCAGTTTCGCCTGAACTACAACATGAACAAGAGGTTGTATTCGTTAGCGGAACTTCTGACAGAACTCCAGGCGACAAAGGGGCTATTTCGTCAGAGTGCTCAGGCGCATGCCATGGTGACCCAAGAGGTTTCTACTTCTAAGCCGAAAGGTAAGAAGAAGAAGAAACAAACATGGGTAAAGGCGGTGGGAGGAACTCAGGGAGGAGTGAAGAAGCCGAAAGGCAAGTGCTTCACTTGTAAGCAGACTGGACACTGGAAGAAGGACTGCCCCAGCTGCAAGCAGAACAAAGATATATCTTTTGGTCTAGTCGTTGAAACATGTTTAGCGGTGTTATCTACCGACAACTAGTGTGTAGATACGGGAGCCACTGATCATGTCTGCAATACTTTACAGGGGTTCCAAGAAACCAAACGACTAGCTGAGGGGGAGATTACCGTGTACTTGGGCGATGCCACGAAGGTGGCGGCTATTGCAGTGGGAGACGTTCATTTATCTTTTGAGAAAAATAAAGTTTTGGTTCTTAAGAATTGCCTTTATGTACCTTTATTTAGAAAGAATTTAATTTCGGTTTCTAAATTGTTTATGGATGGATATTTTATTTTTTTTAATGACAGAGTTGTTATAAAAAGGAATAGGGACATTATCTGTTCGGGTACATTGATAGGAAATTTATACACACTTGAACCAAAAGCTCCCACAATGCAAATTAAAGTTAATAACTCATCTTCTAATTTCAATAAGAGAAAAGAACCTTCGAAGATGAACCAAACATATCTTTGGCATCTTAGGCTTGGTCATATTAACCTAAGCAAAATTCAAAGGTTGATAGCTGATGGACCTCTGGGCTCATTAGTGGTGGAAGATTTCCCAACCTGCGAATCCTGCTTGGAGGGTAAAATGACCAAGAGGCCTTTTTAGGCCAAGGGGTATAGATCCAAAGATATGTTAGAATTGGTTCACTCTGATTTGTGTGGTCTTATGTCTATCCAGGCTAGAGGTGGTTTTGAGTATTTCGTCTCTTTTATAGACGATTATTCGAGATATGGATACATTTACTTGATGCGCCGCAAGTCTGAATGCTTTGACAAGTTCAAAGAATTCAAGGCTGATGTGGAGAAACATCAAGATAAAAGTATCAAGACACTACGATCTGATCGTGGTGGCGAGTACCTCTTGGGAGAGTTTAGGAATTACTTATCAGAGACTGGGATTCAATCCCAATTGTCTGCACCTGGCACACCCCAGCAGAATGGTGTAGCAGAGTGAAGGAATAGGACTCTTATGGAGATGGTTAGATCGATGATGAGTTATTCTGAGTTGCCAGATTCGTTTTGGGGATATGCTCTAGATATGGCGGTGTACATTCTGAACTTGGTTCCATCTAAATCAGTGCCTTCTACTCTCACAGAATTATGGACTGGGCGAAAGCCTAGTCTAAGACATATTCGGATTTGGGGGAGTCCAGCACATGTGTTGAAGGCAGATGCTGGTAAGTTGGAACCTCGTACAGAAGTACGCATGTTCGTTGGCTATCCTAGAGGAACGAAGGGTGGTTTGTTTTATAGTCCTAGAGATCAGAGGGTGATCATTAGCACGAACGCCAGATTTCTAGAGGAAGACTATGTGATGAGCCACAAGCCCAAGAGTAAAATTGTTATGGAGGAATTAAAAGGGGAAGTCACTTCTTCAGTACCACTGGTACAAGAGGATATACCACAAGTCACTGCACTGCGTATCACAGAGGATACATAGGTGATACCTCGTCGTAGTGGGAGGGTTGTTAGACAGCCTGATAGATTCATGTTTTTGGGAGAATCTTCTGATTTGGTCCTTGGTAAACATGAACCTGATCCCTGGACATATGACGAGGCAATCCAAGATAAAGATGTAGTATCTTGGCAAAGTGCAATGAATGTTGAGATTGAATCTATGGATTCAAATCAGGTCTGGGAGCTAGTAGAACCACCCGATGGTGTAAAAACCATTGGATGTAAGTGGATCTACAAAAGAAAGAGAGGAATAGACGGGAAGGTTGAGACCTTCAAAGCGAGGCTTGTTGCGAAGGGGTATACTCAGAAAGAGGGTATCGATTATGAGGAGACCCTTTCGCCGGTAGCCATGCTTAAGTCTATCCGGATTCTCTTATGCATAATGGATGTCAAGACAGCTTTTCTTAATGGAAGTCTTGAGGAAAACATCTATATGAAGCAACCAGAGGGATTCATTGCTAAAGGCAAAGAGTATCTTGTATGTAAGCTTAATCAGTCCATTTATGGATTGAAGTAAGCTTCGAGGTCTTGGAACATCCGCTTTGATGAGGTAATCCAGTCTTATGGATTTATTCAAAGTCCGGATGAGTCTTGTGTATACAAGAGATGTGACAAAAACGTAGTGGTATTTCTTGTACTATACATAGATGACATTTTGTTGATTGGCAACAATATCAAGGTGTTATCAGACGTAAGGGTATGGTTGTCCAAACAGTTTGATATGAAGGACTTGGGAGAGGTGGGACACATCCTTGGGATCAAGGTTATAAGGGATCGCAGGAAAAGGATGTTGTGTTTATCTCAAGCTTCATACATAGACACGATTATGGATCATTTTAGCATGCAGAACTCCAAGAAGGGTTTTCTACCTTTCAGGCATTGAGTTCCTTTATCTAAGGAGATGTGTCCTAGAACATCGGAGGAGATAGAGGAGATGAAGGGGGTTCCTTATGCTTCGGCGGTAGGAAGCCTCATGTATGCGATGCTATGTACGAGACCAGATATCCGCTATGCCGTGGGCATGGTCAACAGATATCAGAGTAATCCAGGACTGGGACATTGGACTACGGTAAAGCATATATTGAAGTACCTGAGAAGGACTAGGGATTATATGCTAGTTTACCAGGTAGACCAATTACTCCCTGTGGGTTACACGGATTCCAACTTCCAATCAGATAGGGATAATAGTAAGTCTACCTCAGGTTTTGTGTTTACTTTGGGAGGTGGAGCCATTGTATGGAGGAGTATCAAGCAGAAATGCGTGGCGGACTCTACCATGGAAGTTGAGTATGTGGCAGCCTCTGAGACAGCCAAAGAAGTTGTGTGGCTCAGGAACTTCCTGATGGACTTGGATGTGATTCCTGGTTTGCCCAGAACTATCACAATTTATTGTGATAATAGTGGTGTAGTTGCAAATTCGAAAGAACCACGAGCCCATAAGGCAAGTAAGCACACAGAGTGCAAGTACCACCTGATACGAGAAATCGTAAAGAGAGGAGAAATTATTGTGGCCAAGATTGCATCTGAGGATAACCTGACAGATCCTTTCACTATGGCCCTTCCGGCGAGAGCTTTTGATAGGCATGTGGAGGGAATGGGGATCAGATGTATGGCAGTTTGAGGACAACATAGTCTTTTAGTATAAGTGGGAGATTGTTGGGATGTATATTGAAAAGTCTATCTTTTGTATGAACATCTTTATTTTGAAATAAGAATCACATGAGCATTGTTTGCATATTTTTATGGCTATGCATATTGTCTAATACATTACATTGTAGATAACATGGTGTGTAGTGTCACTCGGGAGATCATGTTATTGGTTCCTTGTAAAGTATAAGTAAAGGCTCACAACCGAGATGACTTTGGATAAACCATTGGAATGATTGTAGTGTGATTTGGTATTGGTTTGTCTTGACCATAGAATCACACAAGTGCACTTTGTGTGTATTGAGCAGGACCGACTTTGAGGTGATTCGATTTATTGCTGACTACATAATCGAATCGGACCTCAGATATTATATTGTACATACTCTTAATCCTGATATAATAATGGACACATATACTTAGTATTCATCTCTTTGATTTACCAATGGGCGAGATTTATAGATTAAATCGATAGGCTCGGTAAGTTGAGAAATGATATTATTTATATGGTGTGTCGTTGATTATAGGAGGAAACCGTGTCCTATATATTAGGATGATGATGTCCCCTTGAGGAGCTCATAAGGTTCATCATGTAAACCCTGCAGGTGGACTTGGTCCGGCATGATGAAAAGGTTGAGTGGTACTACTCATGGAGTTAGATGTTGATTAATTAATGGTCAGTAAATTAATTAATCGACGGACATTCGAGATCTTAAACACGGGGAGAAAATGTACATATAATATATGGAGCTCATATTAACTTATGGGGGTTAGTGAGGTAGATCAATGATAATCCTTTAGTGGATTGGAATATCATTAATGGATTGGACTTTATGTGGGCTTGATCCATTGGGTGGCCAAGATCCAACTCCTCCTCATGGTCCCTATTGTAGCCTATAAATACCTCATGAAGCTTAGATCCAATGGATAGAAACAAAACTCTAGATCCAAAGGTAGAGATTAAATCTCTAGATCCGACGGTTGAGATTAAATCCCTAGAACCAATGGTGGAGATTAAAACAAGGCTTATCCCTAACTCTATAAAAGGAGGGCAAGGGGTGGGCGACAACTAAGAATCCAATTAGAGATAGGATTAGGGTTTTCGGCGGCAAGGCTTGGAGGCTAGGGTTTGGAGTTGGCGGCACCTATTAAGGAAATTTTTTCCTTATCTTCTTCTTCTTCTTTGGTGGCCAACGTCCATACAACACCTTCCTCACCTTGGCCGGCATCCATAGAAGCTCTTCTCTTTCTCCTTGGCCGGTGGAACCAAGGCTTAGGGTCCTCCCTTGAAGCTCTTGGCCGACAATCATCTCTTCTCCCTTCTCCTTGTTGGCAGGCGGCAAGCAACTTGCTTGTTGGTTGGCTAAAGGAAGGAGAAAAGTCTTGTTTCTATTCTTCCTCTTGCTCGGAACGAGCAAGGAAGGAAGATTGGTGATCTAGGAGCTTCAACTTTTGGTAGATCGTCGTCCACACGACATCCGAAAGGAGGAAGGTCATACAATAGAAGATCGAGAGGTATATCGATTCTCTATTTTCATTTGTTACATGTTTATATTTGTTTTTCAATTATATGCTTGATATATATTCTGTTTTGTGGCTAAATATACTTGGACCGCGAACATAAACATAAAAGTCGGTGATCCGTACATCGCCTATTCCACGGCTATTCGTGGAATAGAGGTTGGTCACTTGAACAACAAGTTTGTTCAAGTGACTACTCTAAACGAATAGCACGACGATGACAAGGTTGCTTGGACAATCCCTCTTGTCAAGGATAAATTTTTTTATCCGGGGACGTAGAAGGGATCGCCATGAACAAGCGACTAAGTTGAAAGGGGAAGCGAAGTTTCCCCTCCCATCAGAGACTACCTTGGTTGGCATTCTGTTTAACAAGTAAACAACTGTCTGAAGTGCATAGCCCCAAAAGGACTTGGAAAGATTCGCATGATTCATCATTGACCTGACCATGTCCAACAAGGTCCGGTTACGCCTCTCAGATACACCATTATGTTGTGGTGTATATGGCCGAGTCCATTGAGATAATATACCATTGTCTCTTAGATAATCAAGAAACTCTTGACTTAAGTATTCACCACCTCAATCCGATCGAAGTATTTTAATACTCTTGTCATGTTGTTTCTCTACTTCATTTCTGAATTCTTTGAACCTTTCAAAGGCTTCAGACTTGTGTTTCATCAAGAACACATACCCAAACCGTGAGTGATCATCGGTGAAGGTAATGAAGTAGTTATAGCCTCCTAAAGCTTGAGTTGACATAGGTCCACATACATCAGTATGAATTAGACCTAGCAACTCTCCCACTGGTTCACCTTTTTCTGTAAAAGGAAACTTAATCATCTTGCCTTTTAAGCATGATTCACATGTATCGTATGAATCCAATTCAAACGATTCCAGAATTCCACATCGGTGTAATTCGGACATGCGTTTCTTGCTTGCATGGCCAAGACGACAATGCCACATGTAGGAGTCTAATTGATTATCCTTTCAAGCATGCTTGTTGCTCGCTTTGATATTGAAAATGTCACTGGATACGTCCAACGTATAAATACCATTGCGCAAAGTTCCAGTTCCATAAAGTGCGCAATTCAAAGTTATATAACAACAATTGTTACTAAACGTCAAATGATAACCATTTCTATTTAAGAAGGGAATAGAAACAATGTTCTTTATTAGAGAAGGAACACAATAGCAATTGTCAAGTTCTAAGACTAGTCCACTAGGGAGCTTCAGCAAATAAGTTCCGATGGCGACCGCAGCAACCTTTGCTCCATTGCCAACTCCCAAATTTGACTCCCCTCTGACAAGTCTTCTTCTATTCCTTAGCCCCTGTATGTCATTACATATATGTGAGCCACACCAGTATCCAATAACCAAGTGTCTAAGGAAATAAAATGACAATCAATAACGAAGATACCTGAAGAGGATGGGGCATCAGATGCCTTCTTCTTTTTCACGGACTCAAAATAAATCTTGCAGTTTCTTCGCTAGTGGCCTTCCTTGCCACAATGATGGCAAGTGCCCTTTTGTGCTGGTTCTGCCTTCTTAGCCTTCTTGTTCTTCCCTTTCTTCTGTTCCTTTGCCTTCCTCTTAGAACCTTTCTTTGAGGAATCAACTAACAGAACCGTCTTCTCCTCATGCTTCACAAAAGGCTCCATTGTCTTCATCATATTGAGGAGCTCAGGAATACTGGATTCTAATTTGTTCATCCGATATTTCATCACAAATTATGAGAAACTCTTGGGAAAACAATGCAGAATTAAGTCAATACTTAATTCATGATCCATCATAAACCCGAGGGTGGCAAGCCGCTCGATGTACCCATTCATCTTTAGCACAAACTGCACTACAGACGAACCTTCTTGCATCTTAGAGGTGAAGAGGAGCTTGGAGACTTTGAACCTTTCGGATCTCACTTTCTCATCAAACAACTCATGAAGATGGAAGACTATGGTATTAGCATCCATATGCTCATGCTGCTTTTGCAGCTCAGGTACCATTGCAGTTAGCATGATGCAACTCGCCAGTTCATAATCTGCCACATGTTTCTGATAGGCCAACATTTGGTCTGGAGTTGCATCGTCCCTAGGATGGTTGGGAAGAGGCTCTTCAAGGACATATGCTAACTTTTCCACCTTGAGAATAATTCTCAAGTTTCTAAGCCAGTCCAGGAAGTTAGGCCCAGTTAATTTGTTTGAATCCAAAATAGTGCGCAAATTCAAAGACGTCATGATCAATCGATTAACCTAGAAATACAAAACGAGCATATATGAGAAAATGATTTTAAAATGCATCAATATACATTCATAAATCTCATTCATTTTTCGAATTTAAAAAATCCCAAAATCACTTCGGGAGATCGTAGGTCCATCTCCGAATGGGCTGCTATCCAACATAGATATGAACAACCTTGGAGAGAGTCCAACAAGACATTCATAACTACGATGGTAGGTATCAAATATACCGATTGCATATCACATATATGCAACTATCACAATGTGCTATCAACTAATTGAATGTTCACACATACATCGGGTTGTTAACACATTAACAAGTATGCATCATATGCATAGCACCCAACTTCACCTCCCTTCACATCGACCTTGGAGAGAGTCCAACAAGCCGATGGTCCAGTTTAAAGCCAACCCATTAATCGAGAAATAGTTTTAATATGGTTAGAGCTCATTCAACCAATTAGCCCGGTTTGGAGAGAGTCCAACAACCAAAGCTAACGATTGACCTCTGACTCTTACCATATTAGTATTAAACTATTCCATGGTTTGAATATGTTCGGGTTCAAGCCGGGCTTGGAGAGAGTCCAACATCCCAAACAAGAAACGGAACTCTGGTTCTAACCATATTAATGGAAGGTGTAGGCTTTAATATTGAGTAAGGGTTTTTATGTCTCATCATCTTTGCATGCAAATAACTATTATCTACATGACATGACATACATGGCATACATCTACATGTCACGACACGCATGACAATTACATGACATACAATTATGACATGTACAAAATTTCCTTATATGTCATATTTATTTATGGAAATAAAATATGTTTGAGATTTGATTCTCCAAATCAAATTATGATTAAATTAGGAAACAAATTTCCAAATCTAATCACATATTTTATTTGTCGAGTGTTGATTAAGGAAAGTCAATTTAGGAAACAAATTTCCTAAATCATCAAAACTACTTATGGAAATAAAATATTTTAATATTTGATTTCCCAAATAAAATCATGATTAAATTAGGAAACAACTTTCTAAATCTAATCAAATATTTTATTTATGAAAAATATTAATTTCCTTAAATACTTCTAACTTTCCAAAAGTAGAAGATTTCCATAAATACTTCTTGACTTTCCAAAATTAAAAATTTCCATAAATACTGCTAACATTCCAAAAGTAGAAAATTTCCATTTATACCATTACGACTATCGTAAAACAATTTTATTGTTATGTCGAAAGACAACCTGGGCTCTGATACCACTGTTGGGTTTCCGACACCGCGGCGAGTGTGTGTTCGAACATGTTTCGTAAACATGTGCACAGCGGAAGAAATAAAATTAATAAATCTAATTTATTACAAAACGCACATCACACACATGCATAGTACAACATGTGTAGACATAATCGTAGTTTCAAATTTTGTAATAAAAGGAAATTTATTCTATGTATACCTGATATATCACGTGTAGCGGGAAAGACATCAACCGGAGCGATCCTCGCTAGAATCGCCTCTATCCGTATCCACGCCGAGTATCTTTGGGATGACTTCACAAAGTTATGAGCCTCTTCTTCGTATGAGTTACTAGCATCGTGTTGAAGACGATGTGATCGAGAGAAGATCACAATCCGAATAAAAATTCGGATCCAAAACGAGTCCTCAAAAACTCGCTTATCTGGAGAGGTATTCGTCAACCGTTTGACGAAACCTTCGTCCACCACCTATGAGGATTACCGGAGATCGAATCCCCGGCAAAGTAGCCACTGTCGGAGCTCCAAACATCATCAAAATGACACTCTGACTCAAAGAAAGCTGGAGGAGGTTGCGCCGGCCAAAGAGAAGAGGGCCAGCAAGTCCTTGGTCACCGGAGCCAAGGAGGATCACCGGAGGGTAGCCGGCTGGAGCTTGGACGCCGGCAACAAGCTTGGACGGCAGCACAAGGGTGGGTGGCGCCTAGGGTTGGGCGCCAACCACAAGTGGAGAGGGAGAGGGCGGGCGGCAACTATGGGTTGCTTGGATTAGGTTTTCACAAAACCCTTAAGCTCTATTTTATAGAGAACAAATTCTCCTAATGGTTATCGGATCATAACCAAAAGCCCATTAACCCGCTCCATTAATTTAAGTTAAAATAAACCAAACCGATTTTGTCTATTTTAAGTTAAAACGAACCAAACCAACTTTGGTTCATTCGTTTAAAACAAACCAAACCCCTTTGGTTTATTCTCCACTATTGGATTAGAACCAAATCAATTTGGTTCATCCATCATATCTTCATAAGACATGGCCCATCCACGCTTCCATTGCGACTGAAATGATTTCATGCTCGCTCCTTGTTTGGTCCAACCAAACCTAGTTTCTCTCGATCTGAGAATCTCATTCTAAAGCTTGTTTTAAATCCTTCGGATTACGCTCGTTGTGCGTGTGACCAAATAGGTTCTCGGTTTATGTTGGCCGTGTATAATTAACCATTAATTATAGAACGATCATGAGTGGTACCTAGTAGTACACCATGATCCCCAATTAACCGAAATGATCAACGGTTGATCCAGAACTATTCCTAAAACCCTTCAGCAGCTATAATGAATCGTGCCACATTCCCTTCACTCATCTTATACCCACTTGGTTCAGGACATGGTCTATAGTGTCAGTCCCCACTAGGTTGACTACGTCACACCTAGCCCAAGTATCATTTCCTCGTCCTACGGATTCTAGTTACTGCACATGTATCCAAGAGTACCTTACTCTAAACATGTAATGCTTTGGCCAATAATTTTAGTAACAATCCGACTAGAGGCCATGGGTATACATCTCGCAAGGAGTGGCGAATCCTTTATAGGTTATTCAAACACCTTCGATCACTTCGACTTATACCCAATCATCCCGGGTCCACATCTTCTCAGAGATGCTTGCTTAAGATGTCAAAGTATAAGTCTTTATGATCAAGATGACTTGAATACCGCAAGTCAAAGGAACATCGCACTTAAGCTGCAGTAAAAACTTCATTGACATATGTATATATGCAGAGAACCATATGAAGTCTTACAGCTGGTCACTCTAATGAACTAGTTACCATAACTAGCATCCACGATTAACTCCGGACATCACAATGTCTCCAGCCAGTGAGAATCAGCTGCTTGGATATACCAAGGAATATACCTCGTGCTAGTCTCGACAGAATCGATGGTGTCCAAATCCATCAATTCATCGACTAGGGATAATTCCGATACATCACAATTATACGTGTAGAGATACTCACTAGTTGTGATCCAATCACAAATTCTCTCATGCTGTGAATAATATCGTGGACATTCAGTAAATGAGTTTAAGATCTAATCAAATACATGAAAACATGTATACTCAAATAGTGAATCTTCATTTATCATATAAATGGTTCAAACATAAGGCGATTGCCTTAGGACATCTCTCATATATTACTAACAAACTCCCACTTTGCCTAATGCCAATCGCTACAGTATCAAATACCATAATCTCTAACATGACCCTCAAACTTAGTTTGAGGTAATGCCTTAGTCAATGGATCCGCTAAGTTCCTTTCAGTGGGGATTTTCTCGATTTGTATTTCCTTCCTACTAATGATCTCTCTGATCAGATGATAGCGGTGAAGTACATGTTTGGATCGTTGATGAGACCTTGGCTCTTTTGCCTATGCAATTGCTCCTTTGTTGTCGCAGAAGACCAGTATTACTTCAACAATGGCTGGAACCACACCAAGTTCATAAATGAACTTCTTGATCCAAACCGCTTCCTTTGCTGCTTCCGAAGCTGCAATGTATTTTTCCTCAGTGGTAGAATCCCCTACAGTGTCTTGTTTGGAACTTTTCCAACTCACTGCACCCCCATTCAAGGTGAATACGTATCCAGACTGAGACGTGGAATCATCCTTGTCTATCTGGAAGCTGGCATCCGTATACCCGCGTATCACCATGTCCACTTCTCCATATATTAGGAACACATCCTTAGTTCTTCTCAAGTACTTAAGGATTGTCTTAACAGCCGCCCAATGATCCATTCCTGCATCAGACTGGTATCTACTCGTGACACTCAGAGCATATGATACATCGGGCCTCGTACATAACATAGTATACATAATAGATCCTATTGCAGATGCATAGGGAATCTTACTCATGCAAATCCTCTCGTCTTCTGTGCGCGGACACATAGACTTCGAAAGGTGTATCCCATGCCTGATGGGTAGGAAACCTTTCTTGAATTCCGACATGCTAAACCTCTTTAGCACTCGGTCTATATATGTAGACTGTGAAAGACCAAGCAACCGTTTCGATCTATCATTATAGATCTTAATCCCGAGAATGTAGGTTGCTTCTCCCAGATCTTTCATGGAGAATGTCTTGGACAACCAAATCTTAACTGACTGTAAGACTGAAACATCATTTCCTATAAGTAATATGTCATCGACATACAATACTAGGAACACGACTGCACTCCCACTAACCTTCTTGTACACACAAGGTTCGTCTGGATTTTGTGAGAAATCAAACTTTTTGATCGTCTCATCAAAACGGATATTCCAGCTCCTGGATGCTTGCTTCAATCCATATATGGACCATTGCAATTTGCATGCTTTGGTTTTATCAACCGATGTGAAACCCTCAGGCTGTATCATATACACATCCTCGAGTAGGTTTCCATTAAGGAAAGTTTTTTTCACATCCATTTGCCATATCTCATAATCATAATGAGCCGCTATGGCCAGGTGCATCCGAATGGATTTAAGCATAGCTACAGGCGAATAGGTCTCGTCATAATCAACACCTTGCTTTTGATGATATCCTTTCGCCACCAATCTAGCCTTATAGGTAATCACATTACCATCCATGTTGGTTTTCTTCTTGAAAACCCACTTGCACCCTATAGGCTTTATGCCTTCAGGTGGGTCAACCTAGTTCCAAACTTTGTTTTCATACATGGAATCCATTTCCGACTTCATGGCTTCAAGCCATTTATCCCTTTCTGAACTTTTCAGAACTTCTTCATAACTAGTAGGCTCCTCATCATCAATGAGTAACACGTCGTTCAATTCACTTACGAGAAATCCATATATCTCAGGAATATTGCATGTTCTACCAGATCTACGAAGATGTGGTGTTACAATAGGTCAAGCCGATTGCTCATCACTATGAGTTGTCGGCTGTTGTGCTTCACCAGGTATCTCATCAATGTCTATTTGAGTCTCTCGAGCCTCCTCAAGCTCGATGATACTCCCATTGTTTTCTTGCAAGAGAAACTCTTTCTCTAGAAACACAACATGCCTTGAAAGAAACACCTTTTGTTTCACAGGATAATAGAATTGGTAACCCCTTGTTTCCTTAGGGTATCCAATAAATAGACATTTATCAGACTTAGCATCCAGTTTGTCTGATACAGTCCGCTTCACATAAGCAGGACAACCTCATATCTTCAAGTAAGATACATGAGGTTTCTTACTATTCCATATCTCATATGGAGTAGTTGAGACTACCTTGGTTGGCATTCTGTTTAACAAGTAAACAGCTGTCTGAAGTGCATAGCCCCAAAAGGACTTGGAAAGATTCGCATGATTCATCATTGACCTGACCATGTCCAACAAGGTCCGGTTACGCCTCTCAGATACACCATTATGCTGTGGTGTATATGGCGGAGTCCATTGAGAAAATATACCATTGTCTCTTAGATAATCAAGAAACTCTTGACTTAAGTATTCACCACCTCGATCCGATCGAAGTATTTTAATACTCTTGTCATGTTGTTTCTCTACTTCATTTCTGAATTCTTTGAACCTTTCAAAGGCTTCAGACTTGTATTTCATCAAGAACACATACCCAACCCGTGATTGATCATCGGTAAAGGTAATGAAGTAGCTATAGCCTCCTAAAGCTTGAGTTGATATAGGTCCACATACATCAGTATGTATTAGACCTATCAACTCTCCCACTTGTTCACCTTTTCTTGTAAAAGGTAACTTAGTCATCTTGCCTTTTAAGCATGATTCGCATGTATCGTATGAATCCAATTCAAACGATTCCAGAATTCCACATCGGTGTAATTCGGACATGCATTTCTTGCTTGCAAGGCCAAGATGACAATGCCACATGTAGGAGTCTAATTGATTATCCTTTCGAGCACACTTGTTGCTCGCTTCGATATTGAAAATGTCACTGGATACGTCTAACATATAAATACCATTGCTCAAAGTTCCAGTTCCATAAAGTACGCCATTCAAAGTTATATAACAACAATTGTTACTAAACATCAAATGGTAACCATTTCTATTTAAGCAGGAAATAGAAACAATATTCTTTATTAGAGAAGGAACACATTAGCAATTGTCCAGTTCCAAGACTAGTCCACTAGGGAGCTTCAACAAATAAGTTCCAATGGCGACCGCAGCAACCTTTGCTCCATTGCCAACTCATAAATTTGACTCCCCTCTAACGAGTCTTCTTCTATTCCTTAGTCCTTGTATGTCATTACATATATGTGAACCACACCCAGTATCCAATACCCAAGTGTCTAAAGAAATAGAATGACAATCAATAACGAAGATACCTGAAGAGGATGGGGCATCGGATGCCTTCTTCTTCTTCACGAACTCAAGATAAATCTTGCAGTTTCTTCGCCAGTGGCCTTCCTTGCCAGAATGATGGCAAGTGCCCTTTTGTGCTGGTTCTGCCTTCTTAGCCTTCTTGTTCTTCCCTTTCTTCTGTTCCTTTGCCTTCTCCTTAGAACCTTTCTTTGAAGAATCAACTAACAGAACCTCCTTCTCCTCATGCTTCACAGAAGACTCCACAGTCTTTAGCATATTGAGGAGCTCAAGAATAGTGGATTCTAATTTGTTCATCCGATAGTTCATCATAAATTGTGAGAAACTCTTGGGCAAACAATGCAGAATTAAGTCAATACTTAATTCATGATCCATCACAAACCCGAGGGTGGCCAACCGCTCGATGTACCCATTCTTCTTTAGCACAAATTGCACTACAGACAAACCTTCTTGCATCTTAGAGGTGAAGAGGAGCCTGGAGACTTCGAACCTTTCAGATCTCGATTGCTCATCAAACAACTCATGAAGATGGAAGACTATGATATTAGCATCCATATGCTCATGCTGCTTTTGCAGCTCAGGCACCATCGCAGCTAGCATGTTGCAACTCGTCAGTTCAGAATCTGCCACATGTTTCTGATAGGCCAACATTTGGTCTGGAGTTGCATCGTCCCTAGGACGGTTGGGAAGAGGCTCTTCAAGGAAATATGCTAACTTTTTCGCCTTGAGAACAATTCTCAAGTTTCTAAGCCAGTCCAAAAAGTTAGGCCCAGTCAATTTGTTTGAATCCAAAATAGTGCACAAATTCTAAGAAGTCATGATCAATCGATTAACCTAGAAATACAAAACGAGCATATATGAGAAAATGATTTTAAAATGCATCAATATACATTCATAAATCCCATTCATTTTTTGAATTTCAAAAACCCCAAAATCACTTCGGGAGATTGTAGGTCAATCTCCGAATGGGCTAATATCCAACATAGATATGAACAACCTTGGAGAGAGTCCAACAAGCCATTCATAACAACGATGGTATGTATCAAATATACCGATTGCATATCACGTATATGCAACTATCACAATGTGCTATCAACTAATTGAATGTTCACACATACATCGGGTTGTTAACACATTAAAATGTATGCATCATATGCATAGCACCCAACTTCACCTCGCTTCAAATCGACCTTGGAGAGATTCCAACAAGCCGATGCTCCAGGTTAAAGTCAACCCATTAATCGAGAAATAGTTTTAATATGGTTAGAGCGCATTCAACCAATTAGCCCAGCTTGGAGAGAGTCCAACAACCAAAGCTAACGATTTACCTCTGACTCTTACCATATTAGTATTAAACTATTCCATGGTTTGAACATGTTCGGGTTCGAGCCGCGCTTGGAGAGAGTCCAACAACCCAAACAAGAAATGGAACTCTGATTCTAACCATATTAATGGAAGGTGTAGGCTTTAATATTGAGTAAGGGTTTTTATGTCTCATAATATTTGCATGCAAATAACTATTATCTACATGACATGACATACATGGCATACATCTACATGTCACGACACGCATGGCATAATGATATGCATCTAATGCAATTACATGACATATAATTATGACATGTACAAAATTTCCTTATATGTCATAACTATTTATGGAAATAAAATATGTTTGAGATTTGATTCTCCAAATCAAATCATGATTAAATTAGGAAATAAATTTCCAAATCTAATCACATATTTTATTTGTGGAAAGTGTTGATTAAAGAAAGTCAATTTAGGAAACAAATTTCCTAAATCATCAAAACTACTTATGGAAATAAAATATTTTAATATTTGATTTCTCTAATCAAATAATGATTAAATTAGGAAACAAATTTCCAAATCTAATAAAATATTTTATTTATAGAAAATATTAATTTCCATAAATACTTCTAACTTTCCAAAAGTAGAAGATTTCCATAAATACTTCTAGACTTTCCAAAATTTAAAATTTCCATTAATACTTCTAACTTTCCAAAAGTAAAAAATTTCCATAAATACCATTACGACTATCGCAAAATAATTTTATGATTATGTCGAAACACAACCTGGGCTCTGATACCACTGTTGGATTTCCAACACCGCGGCGAGTGTGTGTTCGAACATGTTTCATAAACATGTGCACAACAGAAGAAATAAAATTAATAAATCTAATTTATTACAACACACACACCACACACATGCATAGTACAACATGTGTAGACATAATCATAGTTTCAAATTTTGCAATAAAAGAAAATTTATTCTACGTATACCTGACGTATCACGTAGAAGTGAAAGACATCAACCGAGCGATCCTCGCTAGAATCGCCTCTATTCGTATCCACGCTCAGTATCTTCAGGATGACTTCACAAAGTCATGAGCCTCATCTTCGTACGAGTTACTAGCCTCGTGTTGAAGACGATGTGATCGAGAGAAGATCACAATCCGAATCAAAATTCGGATCCAAAACGAGTCCTCAAAAACTCGCTTCTCCGGAGAGGTATTCATCAACCGTTTGACGAATCCTTCATCCTCCACCTATGAGGATTACCAGAGATCAAATCCCGAGATAAGTAGCCACTGTCAGAGCTCCAAATGACGCTCCAACTCAAAGAAAGCAAGCTGTCCAGAAAATTGGACAGCTTGGTGGAGGAGTCGCCGCCAAAGAGAAGAGGGCCAAGAAGTCCTGGTCACCGGAGCCAAGGAGGATGACCCGGAGCTTGGATGCCTAACAAGCTTGGATCAGGCAGCACAAGGGTGGGCGGCGGCAAGGGTTGGGCGCCGACCACAAGAGGAGAGGGAGAGGGTGGGCTGCAACTATGGGTTGCTTGGATTAGGTTTTCACAAAACCCTTAAGCCCTATTTTATAGAGAATAAATTCTCCTAATGGTTATCGGATCATAACCAAAAGCCTATTAACCTGCTCCATTAATTTAAGTTAAAATAAACCAAACCGATTTGGTCTATTTTAAGTTAAAACGAACCGAACCAACTTTGGTTCATTCGTTTAAAACAAACCAAACCCTTTTAGTTTATTCTCCACCATTGGATTAGAACCAAACCAATTTGGTTCATCCATCATGTCTTCATAAGACATGGCCCATCCACGCTTCCATTGCGATTAAAATGATTTCATGCTCGCTCCTTATTTGGTCCAACCAAACCTAGTTTCTCTCGGTGTGAGAATCTCATTCTCAAGCTTGTTTTGAATCCTTTGGATTACGCTCGTTGTGCGTAAGACCAAATAGGTTCTCGGTTTATGTTGGCCATCTATAATTAACCATTAATTATAAAACGATCATTAGTGGCACCTAGTAGTACATCATGATCCCCAATTAACCGAAAAGATCAACGGTTGATCCAGAACTATTTCTGAAACCCTTCGACAACTACAATGAATCGTGCCCTATTCCCTTCACTCATTTTATACTCACTTGGTTTAGGACATGGTCTATAGTGTCAGTCCCCACTAGGTTGACTACGTCACACCTAGCCCAAGTATCATTTCCTCATCCTACAAATTCTAGTTACTGCACATGTATCCAAGAGTACCTTACTCTAAACATGTAATGCTTTGGCCAAAGACTTTAGAAACAATCCGACTAGAGGTCATGGGTATACATCTCCTCGCAAGGAGTGGTGAATCCTTTATAGGCTATTCAAACACCTTCGATCACTTCGACTTATACCCAATCATCCCAGGTCCACATCTCCTCAGAGATGCTTGCTTAAGATGTCAAAGCATAAGTCTTTATGATCAAGATGACTTGAATATCGCAAGTCAAGGGAACATCGCACTTAAGCTGCAGTAAAAACTTCATTGACATATCTATATATGCAAAGAACCATATGAAGTCTTACGGCTGGTCACTCCTATGAACTAGTTACCATAACTAGCATCCACGATTAACTCCGGACATCACAATGTCTCCAGCCAGTGAGAATCAGCTGCTTGGATACACCAAGGAGTATACCTCGTGCTAGTCTCGACAGAATCGATGGTGTCCAAATCCATCAATTCATCGACTAGGGATAATTCTGATACATCACAATTACACGTGTAGAGATACTCACTAGTTGTGATCCAATCACACATTCTCTCATGCTATAAATCGTATCGTGGACATTCAGTAAATGAGTTTAAGATCTAATCAAATACATGAAAACATGTATACTCAAATAGTGAATCTTCATTTATCATATAAATGGTTCAAACATAAGGCGATTGCCTTAGGACGTCTCTTATATATTACTAACAGAACACCATAGTGGAATGGTGTATCAGAAAGGAGAATCGTACATTATTAGATATGGTACGATCCATGATGAGTCACACAAATCTTCCTTCTTTCTTCTGGGGATATGCTTTAGAGACGGATGCTTTCACACTTAAACGTGTCCCATCTAAGGCAGTCATAAGGACACCATATGCGATATAGACTAGGAAGAGTCCCAAGATATTTTTTATGAAGATTTGGGCTTGTGAGGCTTTTGTTCGATGTCAAGTCTCCGACAAACTAGGCCCCAAATCAGACAAGTGCTACTTTGTAGGATATCTTAACGAAATGAAAGGATATTACTTCTACAATCCCACGCAAGGCAAAGTGTTTGTCGGTAGAAATGACATATTTCTAGAAAGAGAGTTCATTTCTAGAAGAACTAGTGGAGTAAAATACATCTTGAAGAAATTCAAGATAAAGATAGCACTGAGATGGAAATTGAACATGCACCACAAAGTGTTGTGGATGATTAGATTGTTGCACAAGAAGTTGTGGAGCAACAACCTATTCAAGTATATCAACCTCTTTACAGGTTTGATAGAATACGTCGTCAGCCCGAGAGATATTCATTTCTCTTGTCTGACAATGATGACATTATGGTTGTTGAGTTAAATTGTTGGTGCAGTAGGCATCTAAGTCGAAGCTGAGTTTTGATTAAAGAAAACGATACAAAATTAAGCTCATATCATTATCTCACGAGCTGAATCGAGTGTGCAGGAAAGTGCTAAAGCTGGAGCTGAAGCCTAGTGACACCCGGAGGAAGCCGCGGTGGTCGGGCAACACTCGAGTGACTTCGAAGGGAGCTGAAGGAATCGAGTGGAAGGTCGGAAGCGAGAGCTACAAAGTAAGTATCGAGGTAAGCTTGTGTGTGTGAGCATAAGTGAGGTCGTATCCTTTTTACGGGGATGGTCTTAAGTGTAGATCCGACCAATGACATCCCATGGATTGTCTAGATCGAGATCGGATGGTCGACGACCGTCTAAATTATGTTTTTATTAAGCTAACTTATGATTTCAAAGAAGCATCACGATCCCCACAAGAACCACTTGATCGCTTTAAATCACCGATCACGAGTGCCGCGACTGATCGGGCGCTACAATTAGTCGACTAATGGTCAAGGATCAGCTTTGAGGTGTTAAGCCTTATCACCTCATTCCAAGGAGCTTTGTGCCTAGTTTTGATTGGCTGAAGACCCATTCGATGAGGGGCTCAAAAGCTATAAAAGGAGGGCTTCTCTAAGGGTTTTCATCAATTCTAAAAGCCTCCAAGTGCTTCCGATACGCTACCACTCTCTGACATCCCTACGACGAAGCACTGCAGAAACGACGACTAGAGCTCAATCTTCTTCATCTATGAGTCATCGGTAAAAGTGTTTTTATAGTTTCAATCTATACTTAAGTTCATTATCGTGCTTTTATCATAATGAGAAGAGAGGGAGTGTCCCTCTATCTTGATCCTTTTCGTGCTTTTTTGTATTCGATTAACTCCTACCTCCAACGAGGAGGAGTTCGTTAGTGATTTGTCCTCCATGCGTGGTCAAGGACCACAAGGGCCTTGGAGTAGTAGCTGTAGGCTACGAACTAAGTAAAAAACTCTCTTGTCATCTTTATTTTTATATTGTTTTATTCTTTCCACTGGATAACTCAAGTATCAAAACGAACGAAAGTTTTTATCGCTATTCACCCCCCCCCCCATTAGCGATCCACTCGATCCAACAATTGGTATCAGAGCGGGGGGTGCTAAGATTTGGTGAAACCACCAATCTAGCTTTTCTACAGATTTTTTTTTCTTTTTATTTCTGTTTATTTCGATTTTTTAAGCTCTTTTCGTTTAGTTTTTCTACCGCACTACTAATCCAAGACGCGAGTCTTGGTACATTTCACTTGTTTATGTCGTTGCTAGGTTTTCTTTTTTCTTTCTCTCTATCTCTCTCTTCATTTTCTTGCTCTTTTTGTGTCAATGACCCATCTTGAGGGTTTTAGCACCGTCCGATCTCCGTTTTACAACAGAGATGACTTCCGTTATTGGAAGGGTCAGATGGAGTGCTTCCTTAAGACCCAAATCAAGATGTGGATCATAATCCAAACAGGATTCACACTTCCGACTAACGAAGTGGGTGAATCTTTGGATTATGACCAATGGACCAATGCTACAAAAAGACAAGTTGAAGTCGACGCCAAGGCGACTCAAATCCTCCAATGCGGCTTGTCCAAGGAGGAGCTTAATCGTGTCGACCCCTTCATCATAGCAAATGATCTCTGGACAAAGCTAGTGGAGCTACACAAAGGGACCGACGAAGCCAAGGTATGTAAGTGTGATCTCCTTTTAAATAGGTTGTATAATCTAAAAATACAGGAACACGAGACGACGATGCAACTGCACCGGGTTCAAGATATCGTCAACAACCTACACGTAATCGGACAAAAGGTTGAAAACCGTGAACTTATTAGGTATGTACTAAACTCATTTCCTAGGACCACCTTGTGGGCATCTATGGTCGATGCCTACAAGGTCTCTAAGAATCTTTCAAAACTTAGATTAGATGAATTGTTTTTGGATTTTAAACTCCATGAACAGTCCAACTCGGAACCCGAGAAGGGTATAGCACTTTTTACAGGTTCGAAGAAGAAAACTATGAGCAAGCCACCCCCAAAGGAGGAAGAAGAAGATGAGTCTGATTTGGAGGTCGACCCGGAAATGGAGGCCGAACTAGTCAACCTAGTTCAGAGGATGGTCAAGGGACGAAAGCGAACCGTCACTCGACCCAACGAAGGTAAACCTAAAAGTTCTAATGTTAGGTGTTACAAATGCAACAGGTTTGGACATATCAAGTCCGAATGTCCGAAGCTCAAGAGCAAAACACTAAAACTCAAGAAGGCACTCAACGCTACGTGGGGAGAAGCATCAGAGGAAGAAGATGACGATCATGTCTTCATGGATAAACCATCTAAATCGGAGACGGAGTCTAAACTGAAACACGAGTCTGAACCCGAAGATGAATCGGACTATGAAGCTCTATTCAAGACAAGCCATGGATCTGCATCCGGTTCAAGAGATACACTTAAGGTAAATCGATCCCTTATCAGTACTCTTTACAGTGCGATTAAATTCTTAACTAGGAAATTAGCTAAGTCCCCGTCCAAGGTCAAGACCCTAGTTGAGGAGGTTAAACTCCTCAAACACGAAGTCTCCCTAACCTCTTCGACTAGTCGAGTTCGAGAGGAGGGCTCAACTCGGGTTGAAAAACTCGAAGTTGAGAACTCACTCTTGAAAAGTCAAGTCAAAGATCTTAGGAACACATTGGAAAGGTTTACTTTGTGATACAAGGGACTTGACCTCCTACTTGGATCGCAAAGGGTCATGTACAACAAGGCCGGAGTAGGGTTTAGCTCAAATACGACCAACAAGTCATATATGTCGATTGTAAGTCGACATAAAAAATGTGTCCAAGCATGGGTCCCTAAGACCGCTTTGATTTCAAACTTAGGATCTAACCAGTACTGGGTTCCCAAGGACCAAATCCACTATGTCGAGAGACCGAACCGATTCAACGGTCCAGGAAGAGCCAGTATAAAACTTGTTTGTTCTTTAACTTAGAAATTGCATGATTAGGTCCTTTATTATTATTATTATTTTTTTTAGAATGGTTAGATAGGACTATAACTCATCAATACTTGGTAACATAGTACCAGGAAACGGAGAGATGATAGTACGCTAGGAAAGTAGAGTCTCGTGTATTCGGACTAGATAAGGAGTATCTAGTTCGGTGCACTTGACCGAGTGGAACTAGCTGAAGCTACCTCGCTGTATCCTAGACTAGTTAGACCAGGAAGTGGTCTTAGGTGAGTCAAGTCTCTACTTTCTTGAAAATGGCTTTGTCTAAGGAAGTGGTCATTTATCCGATCAAAGAAGGCCCCTGTTCCTTGCCACGACCTGGAAGCCATGATCTTGAAAAGGTGACTTGATAAGCTTAAGGTCAAATCTGAAACTAACGCAAGGTTGACAAGTGTTCAAATAATTAAATTTAAATCAAGTAAAATTGGAAGTCATCTCCCAAGAACATATAAGGTTAACATGCTTGATTATGTAGACATGGGTGAGATGATTTAGGTTTAATAATTTACAACCAACCTTTAATAATTCCAATATCCAATCCAACTACTTTGCATGTAGGATCAATGGATGTTGGATAGTGGTTGCTCCTGACACATGACTGGGGATCAACTCAAGTTTTCGAAGCTTCGATTCAAACGACAAGGATAAGTAGCCTTCGAAAACAACGACAAGCTCAAAATCATCGGATCAGGTGATATTGAGCTCGACTCAAACTTTATTATTCAAAATGTCTTATTGGTAGAAAATTTCCAATATAATTTACTTAGTGTAAGCCAATTGTGTGATAATAACTATAAGGTCATATTTCTAGAAAATGAATGCATAATTAATACAAATGAAACCTCTAAAACAATTCTTAAAGGAACCAGAAATAACAATATTTATACTATTAATTTAACTAACTCCTCAACCAAGTGTCTTCTGACACGGCAAGAGGAATCTTGGTTGTGGCACCGACGACTCAGTCACTCGCACCCAAGACTCATCCACAAGATGAGTCAGAGTGACTTAGTCAGAGGTTTGCCTAACCTCAACAACTTGGATAATAAAATATGTAATGTTTGTCAACAAGGTAAACAATCTAGGACACAACATCAACTAACTAATCAAGGACGAACCAAAAGTGTTCTTGAGCTTCTACACATGGATCTATTTGATTAACACGGAGCTAAGTCACTTAATGGGAGTCAATTCTGCTTAGTCATAATTGACGACTATTCTAGATTTACTTGGGTTAGGTTCATCAAATACAAAAGTGATACCCTAGATCAATTAATCAACCTATTTAAACTAATAGAAAATCAACAAAACCTTAAAATCAAAAGACTTAAGAGTGATCATGGTGGTGAATTTGAGAACCACAGGTTTACAGAATTCTGTAACCTAAATGGATACCACCATGATTTCTCATGCCCTAGAACCCCACAACATAATGGCCTAGTAGAACGCAAAAATAGAACCCTACAAGAAGCCTCTAAAACAATGTTAAATGAGTATAACCTACCCCATAGGTTTTGGGCAGAAGCCGTTAGTACGACTTGCAATGTCCAAAATAGGATCCTTATGGTAAAGAGGCACCTTAAGAACTCAGACTGAGATTTATTATGATAAAATACCTAACATCAAGTACTTTAGGGTATTTTGATGTAAGGTACATATCCTAAACACTAAGGATTACCTAGGGAAATTCACATCCAAAATCTCGACCGGAATCTTTCTAGGATACTCGACTACGAGTAGAGCCTATAGGGTATATAACCATGACACCCTTAGAGTCGAAGAGACTATTAATGTAGTGTTTGATGAAGGACACGAACCTACAAATCCCCTAGCAATCCCAATTAGCGAGCCAATTCATACCAGACTCAACTCCGATCTTGAGATCGAGTCTAGTATTAATCCTAACCCAAGTCAACCAAGTCATCCTATCGACTAGCGATAGGTGACTCTAATCCAAGTTAAACTAGGATTCAAACGAATCATCCTATCGACTAAGCGATAGGTGACTCTAATCCAAGTTAAACTAGGACTCAAACGAATCATCCTATCGACTAAATCATAGGTGATCCAAGCCTAGGAGTTCAAACTAGAGCTTCATACTGAAACCTTAGTCAAATCTCCTTGATTTCCAAAATTGAACCCAAAACCATTGACCAAGCTCTTCTTGATCCTGATTGGATTATTGTAATGCAAGAAGAGCTAGCTCAATTTACTAGGAATGAAGTATGGGAATTAGTACCACCACCTAAAGATAAAACAATCATTGAATCGTAACGCCCGCCTTATTGCTCTCGTAGGCGCTATTTTTCCTCTTTTTTAAACATAATACATATGGATCCTTTCACAATTTACATACTTAAACATGTTATCATGGCATAAATCATCTTTCATACATGCATCACCTTTTCATATTCATAACTAGCATGTTAACATATCTTATCTCATTTCATAACATGCCCAACATGAAGATCCATTCATGAGTTCTAACAAGTCTTATAAGCGGAAGCAATGTCTTAAGTTGTTAATTGAGCATATAAATATAAGCAGATAGTAATAGGGTCTTTCTCCACCATGCCACTATCACAAACACTTGGCCCTTCCTGCTACTTCCTCTAGTTCAGGTTTCCTTGATCTGCAGTATATGGACAACATAAACTATAAGCATATAGCTTAGTAAGATTCTTGCCTACTCACTAAAAACACGAACTTCATCAAGCAATTAGAACATGAGCATACTAGCATAGGTAGCCTAAGTATTCCATAGTGTTGGGTTTCCGGCACCGCGGCGTGTGTGTGTTCGATCATGTTTCGTAAACATGAGTAGAGCGGAAGCAATTAAAATTAATAAATCTATATTTATTACAACACACACAACACACGCATGCATATTACAACAAGTGTAGACATAACCGTAAATTAAAATTTGCAATAAAAGGAAATTAAACTACGTTATACCTTTCGTATGACGTGTAGCGGGAACGGCATCAACCGGAACGATCCTCGCTAGAATCGTCTCTATCCGTATCCACGCCGAGTATCCTTAGGATGACTTCGCTAAGCCACGAGCTTCGTCTTCGTACGGGTTACTAGCCTCGTGTTGAAGATGACGTGATCGAGAGATGATCACGATCCGAATCCAAATTCGGATCCAAAACCAAGTCCTCAAAACTTGATTCTCCGGAGAGGTATTCGTCAACCGTTTGACGAATCCTTCGTCCTCCACCTCAGAGGATTACCGGAGATCAAATCCCCGGTAAGTTAGCCGCTGTCGAAGCACTAACCGTCATCCAAACGACGCTCCGACGAGAGGAGAAGCTGTCCAGAAAACTGGACAACTTGGTGGAGGAGTAGGCGCCGGCCAAAAACAAGGAAGCCAAGTGGTCACCTTGATGCCAAACCTAAGGAGGATCACCGGAACTCTTCCGGCAGCAGCTCGACGCCGGCGAGGAGGAAGGAAGCAACCTTCTGGACGCCGGTTGGAGGACCTTTGGGCTGGGCGGCGACAACTTAGGGTTGGGCGCCGAATTCACCAAGGTTGAGGTGGGCGGCAACTTAGAGGGCTAGGGTTTTGGATTAGTTAGGGTTTAACAATCCCTTAAGCCCTCTTTTATAGAGAACTAATTCTCTTAATGGTTAATGGATCATATCCATAAAGCCCGTTAACCCACTCCATTAAGATAAGTTAAAATAAACCAAACCATGATGGTTTATTTTAAGTTAAAACGAACAGAACCAACTTTTGGTTCATTCGTTTAAAATAAACCAAACCCTTTGGTTTATTCTTATCCATTGGATTAGAACCAAACCATTTTGGTCCATCCATTATGTCTTCATAAGACACGGCCCATCCACGCTTCCATTGCGACTGAAACAATTTCATGCTCGCTTTATGTTTGGTCCAACCAAACCTAGTTTCTCTCGGTCTGAGAATCCCATTCTCAAGCTCGTTTTAAATCCTTTGGATTACGCTCGTTGTGCGTGTGACCAAATAGGTTCTCGGTTTATGTTGGCCGTCTATAATTAACCATTAATTATAGAACGATCATGAGTGGCACCTAGTAGTACATCATGATCCCCAATTAACCGAAAAGATCAACGGTTGATCCCGAACTATTTCTGAAACCCTTCAGCAGCTCGAATGATTCGTGCCCCATTCCCTTCACTCATCTTATACCCACTTGGTTCAGGACATGGTCTATAGTGTCAGTCCCCACTAGGCTGACTACGTCACACCTAGCCCAAGTATCATTTCCTCGTCCTACGGATTCTAGTTACTCCACATGTATCGAAGAGTACCTTACTCTAAACATGTAATGCTTTGGCCAAAGACTTTAGTAACAATCCGACGAGAGGCCATGGGTATACATCTCCTCGCAAGGAGTGGTGAATCCTTTATAGGCTATTCAAACACCTTCGATCACTTCGACTTATACCCAATCATCCCGGGTCCACATCTCCTTAGAGATGTTTGCTTAAGATGTCAAAGCATAAGTCTCCATGATCAAGATGACTTGAATACCGCAAGTCAAAGGAACATCACACTTAAGCCACAGTAAGAACTTCATTGACATATCTATATATGTAGAGAACCATATGAAGTCTTACGGCTGGTCACTCCAATGAACTAGTTACCATAACTAGCATCCACGATTAACTCCGGACATCACTATGTCTCGGCCAAAGGAGAATCAGCTGCTTGGATACACCAAGGAGTATACCTCGTGCTAGTCTCAACAGAATTGATGGTGTCCAAATCCATCAATTCATTGACTAGGGATAATTCCGATACATCACAATTACACGTGTAGAGATACTCACTAGTTGTGATCCAATCACAAATTCTCTCATGCTGTGAATCGTATCGTGGACATTCAGTAAATGAGTTTAAGATCCAATCAAATACATAGAATATGTATACTCAAATAGTGAATCATCATTTATCATATAAATGGTTCATACATAAGGCGATTGCCTTAGGACATCTCTCATATATTACTAACAGACTCCCACTTGGCCTAAGGCCAATCGCTACGGTATCCAATACCATAGTCTCTAACATGACCCTCAAACTTGCTTTGAGGTAATGCTTTAGTCAAGGGATCCGCTAAGTTCCTTTCAGTGGGAATTTTCTCGATTTGTATTTCGTTCCTACTGATGATCTCTCTGATAAGATGATAGCGGCGAAGCACATGTTTGGATCGTTGATGAGACCTTGGCTCTTACGCCTGTGCAATTGCTCCATTGTTGTCGCAGTAGACCGGTATTGCTTCAACAATGGCCAGAATCACACCAAGTTCATGAACGAACTTCTTGATCCAAACCGCTTCCTTTGCTGCTTCCGAAGCTGCAATATATTCTGCCTCAGTGGTAGAATCCGCTACAGTCTCTTGTTTGGAACTTTTCCAACTCACTGCGCCCCCATTCAAGGTGAACACGTATCTAGGTGAGACACGAATCATCCTTGTCTGCATCGAAGCTGGCATCCGTATACCCGCGTATCACCATGTCCCCTTCTCCATATATTAGGAACACATCCTTAGTTCTTCTCAAGTACTTAAGGATCGTCTTAACAGCCGCCCAATGATCCATTCCTGGATCAGACTGGTATCTGCTCGTGACACTCAGAGCATACGATACATCGGGCCTCGTATATAACATAGCATACATGATAGATCCTATTGCGGATGCATAGGGAATCTTACTCATGCAAATCCTCTCGTCTTCTGTGCACGGACACATAGACTTCGAAAGGTGTACCCCATGCATGATGGGCAGATAACCTTTCTTGGATTCCGACATGCTAAACCTCTTTAGCACTCAGTCTATATATGTAGACTACGAAAGACCAAGCAACCGTTTCGATCTATCTCTATAGATCTTAATCCCAAGGATGTAGGTTGCTTCTCCCAGGTCTTTCATGGAGAATGTCTTGGATAACCAAACCTTAACTGACTGTAAGATTGACACATCGTTTCCTATAAGTAATATGTCATCGACATACAATACTAGGAACACGACTGCACTCCCACTAACCTTCTTGTACACACAAGGTTCGTCTGGATTTTGCGAGAAATCAAGCTTTTTGATCGTCTCATCAAAACGGATATTCCAGCTCCTGGATGCTTGCTTCAGTCCATAAATGGACCGTCGTAATTTGCATACCTTGGTTTTATCAACCGATGTGAAACCCTCAGGCTGTATCATATACACATCCTCGAGCAGGTTTCCATTAAGGAAAGCTATTTTCACATTCATCTGTCATATCTCATAATCATAATGAGCCGCTATGGACAGGAGTATCCGAATGGATTTAAGCATAGCTACAGGCGAATAGGTTTCGTCATAATCAACACCTTGCTTTTGACGATATCCTTTCGCCACCAATCTAGCCTTATAGGTAATCACATTACCATCCATGTCGGTTTTCTTCTTGAAAACCCACTTGCACCCTATAGGCTTTTTGCCTTCAGGTGGGTCAACCAAGTTCCAAACTTGGTTTTCGTACATGGAATCCATTTCCGACTTCATGGCACCAAGCCACTTATCCCTTTCTGAACTTGTCAGCACTTCTTCATAACTGGTAGGCTCCTCATCATCAATGAGTAACACGTCGTTCGATTCACTTACGAGAAATCCATATCTCTCAGGAATATTGTGTGTTCTACCAGATCTACGAAGATGTGGTGTTACAATAGGTCCAGCCAATTGCTCATCACTATGAGTTGTCGGCTGTTGTGCTTCACCAGGTATCTCATCAATGTCTATTTGAGTCTCTCGAGCCTCCTCAAGCTCGACGACACTCCCACTGTTTTCTTGCAAGAGAAACTCTTTCTCTAGAAACATAGCATGCCTTGAAACAAACACCTTTTGTTCCACAGGATGATAGAATTGGTAACCCCTTGTTTCCTTAGGGTATCCAATAAATAGACATTTATCAGACTTAGCATCCAGTTTGTCTGATCCATGCAAAACATATCTTCAAGTAAGATACATGAGGTTTCTTACCATTCCATATCTCATATGGAGTAGTTGAGACTACCTTGGTAGGCATTCTGTTTAACAAGTAAACAGCTGTCTGAAGTGCATAACCCCAAAAGGACTTGGGAAGAGTCACATGATTCATCATTGACCTGACCATGTCCAACAAGGTCCGGTTACGCCTCTCAGATACACCATTATGCTGTGGTGTATAGGGCGGAGTCCATTGAGACAATATGCCATTGTCTCTTAGATAATCAAGAAACTCTTGACTTAAGTATTCACCATCTCGATCCGATCGAAGTATTTTAATACTTTTGTCATGTTGTTTCTCTACTTCATTTCTGAATTCTTTGAACCTTTCAAAGGCTTCAGACTTGTGTTTCATCAAGAACACATACCCAAACCGTGAGTGATCATCGGTGAAGGTAATGAAGTAGCTATAGCCTCCTAAAGCTTGAGTTGACATAGGTCCACATACATCAGTATGTACTAGACCTAGTAACTCTCCCACTCATTCACCCTTTCCAGTAAAAGGTAACTTGGTCATCTTGCCTTTTAAGCATGATTCGCATGTATCGTATGAATCCAATTCAAATGATTCCAGAATTCCACATCGGTGTAATTCGGACATGCATTTCTTGCTTATATGGCCAAGACGACAATGCCACATATAGGAGTCTATGTGATTATCCTTTCGAGCACGCGTGTTGCTCGCTTCGATATTGAAAATGTCACTGGATACGTCCAACGTATAAATACTATTGCTTAAAGTTCCAGTCCCATAAAGAACTTCATTCAAAGTTATGTAACAACAATTGTTACTAAATTCAAATTGTACCCATTTCTATTTAAACAAGAAATAAAAATGATGTTCTTTATCAATGAAGGAACATAAAAGCAATTGTCCAGTTCTAAGACAAGCCCTGTAGGGAGTTTCAACAAATACGTTCCGATGGCGAGTGCAGCAACCTTTGCTCCATTCCCAACACGTAAATTTGACTCTCCCCTTGACGAGTCTTCTTCTATTCCTTAGCCCATGTATGTCATTACATATATGTGAGCCACACTCAGTATCAAATACCCAAGTGTCTGAGGAAATAGAATGACAATAAAGAAGATTTCTCAAGAAGATGGGGCATCCGATGCCTTATCCTTCTTCACTGACTCAAGATAAATCTTGCACTTTCTTCACAATGGCTCCTTGCCATAATGATGGCAAGTTTCCTTTGTGCTAGTTCTACCTTCTTAGCCTTCTCTTCTTTCCCTTCTGTTCCTTTGACTTCCTCTTAGAACCTTTCTTCGAGGAATCAACTAACAAAAGACTGCCCCTCGCTCATGCTTCTTAAGACTCCACGCCTTCAAAGATGTTGAGCAAGACTACGATGAACCTTCTTGCATCTTAGAGGTGAAGAGGAGCTTGAGACTTCAACCTTCAATCTCACTTGCTCATCAACCAACTCATAAAGATGAAGAACTACGATATGAGCATCCATATGCTCATGCCGCTCAGAGCTTGGGTTCCATCGGCTAGCATGATGCAACTCATTTGTTCGTAATCACTCACATGTTTCGATAGGCCAACAATTGGTCCAAAGTTGCATCGTCACTAGTGAAGAGGCGCCGAGGACATACACAAACTTTTCACCTTGATAACAATTCTCAAGTTTCTAAGCCAGTCCAAGAAGTTCGGCCCAGTCAATTTATTTGAATCCAAAATGGAACGCAAATTCAAACACATCATGATCAATATATTAACTTAGAAATACAAACGAGCATATATGAGAAAGATGATTTTAAAATGCATCAATATACATTTATAAATCCCATTCATTTTTCAATTTCAAAACCCAAAATCACTTCGAGATTGTAGGTCCATCTCCGAATGGGTTGATATCCATCATAGTTATGAACAACCTTGAGAGAGTCCAACAAGCCATTCATAACTACGACGGTAGGTATCATCTATACCGATTGCATATCACGATATGCAACTATCACAATGTGCTATCAACTAATTGAATGTTCACACATACATCGGGTTGTTAACACATTAACAAGTATGCATCATATGCATAGCACCCAACTTCACCTCCCTTTACATCGACCGGAGAGAGTCCAACAAGTCGATGCTCCAGTTAAAGCCAACCCATTAATCAGACATAGTTTTAATATGGTTAGAGCGCATTCAACCAATTAGCCCAGCTTGGAGAGAGTCCAACAACCAAAGCTAATGATTGACCTCGACTCTTACCATATTAGTATTAAACTATTCCATGGTTTGAACATATTCTGTGTTCGAGCTGGGCTTGAGAGAGTCCAACAACCCAAACAAGAAATGTAACTCTGGTTCTAACCATATTAATGGAAGGTGTAGGCTTTAATATTGATTAAGGGTTTTTATGTCTCATCCTCTTTGCATGCAAATAACTATTATCTACATGGCATGGCATACATGGCATACATCTACATGTCATGACACGCATGGCATAATGTTATGCATCTAATGCAATTACATGACATACAATTATGTCATGTATATAATTTCCTTATATGTCATAACTATTTATGGAAATAAAATATGTTTAAGATTTGATTCTCCAAATTAAATCATAATTAAATTAGGAAACAAATTTCCAAATCTAATCATATATTTTATTCATGGAATTATTTGATTAAGGAAAATCTATTTAGGAAACCAATTTCCTAAATCATTAAAACTACTTATGGAAATAAAATATTTTAAGATTTGATTTCCCAAATCAAATCATGATTAAAATAGGAAACAAATTTCCAGAATCTAATCAAATATTTTATTTATGGAAAATATCAATTTCCATAAATACTTTCAACTTTCCAAAAGTGGAAGATTTCCATAAATACTTCTACACTTTCCAAAATTAAAAAAAAATTCCATAAATACTTCTAAATTTCCAAAATTTAGAAAATTTACAGAAATACATTATGACTATCGCAAAACCATTTTTACGATTATGTCAAAACACAACCTGGCTCGATACCATCTTTGTTTCCGAGACACAAGCGTGTGTGTGTTCGATCATGTTTCGTAAACATGAGCACAGCGGAAGCAATTAAAAATAATAAATCTATATTTATTACAACACACACAACACACGCATGCTATTACAACAAGTGTAGACATAACCGTAAATTAAAATTTGCAATAAAAGGAAATTAAACAACGTTATACCTTCCGTATGACGTGTAGCGGGAACGGCATCAACCGGAACGATCCTCGTAAGAATCGTCTCTATCCGTATCCACGCCGAGCTCCTTAGGATGACTTCGCTAAGTCACGAGCTTCGTCTTCGTATGGGTTACTAGCCTCGTGTTGAAGACGACGTGATCGAGAGATGATCACGATCCGAATCCAAATTCGGATCCTAAAACGAGTTCTCAAAACTCGCTTCTCCGGAGAGGTATTCACAACCGTTTGACGAATCCTTCGTCCTCCACCTCAGAGGATTACCGGAGATCAAATCCCCGGTAAGTTAGCCACTGTCGGAGCACTAACCGTCGTCCAAACGATGCTCCGACGAGAGGAGAAGAAGCTGTC
The DNA here is from genome assembly GCA_025175895.1 of Wurfbainia villosa. Taxonomy (NCBI): domain Eukaryota; kingdom Viridiplantae; phylum Streptophyta; class Magnoliopsida; order Zingiberales; family Zingiberaceae; genus Wurfbainia; species Wurfbainia villosa. The sequence goes on along the minus strand of CM045992.1, from coordinate 24,397,218 downwards.
CAGAAAACTGGACAGCTTGGTGGAGGAGTAGGCGCCGACCAAAAACAAGGAAGCCAAGTGCTCACCTTGATGCCAAACCTAAGGAGGATGACCGGAACTCTTCCGGCAGCAGCTCGACGCCGGCGAGGAGGAAGGAAGCAACCTTCGGATGCCGGTTGGAGGAGCTTTGGGCGGCGGCAGCTTAGGGTTGGGCGCCGAATTCACCAAGGTTGAGGTGGGCGGCAACTTAGAGGGCTAGGGTTTTGGATTAGTTAGGGTTTAACAATCCCTTAAGCCCTCTTTTATAGAGAACTAATTCTCTTAATGGTTAATGGATCATATCCATAAAGCCCGTTAACCGGCTCCATTAAGATAAGTTAAAATAAACCAAACTATGATGGTTTATTTTAAGTTAAAACGAACCGAACCAACTTTTGGTTCATTCGTTTAAAATAAACCAAACCCTTTGGTTTATTCTTATCCATTGGATTAGAACCAAACCATTTTGGTCCATCCATTATGTCTTCATAAGACATGGCCCATCCACGCTTCCATTGCGACTGAAACAATTTCATGCTCGCTTTATGTTTGGTCCAACCAAACCTAGTTTCTCTCGGTCTGAGAATCCCATTCTCAAGCTCGTTTTAAATCCTTTGGATTACGCCACTTGCAGTGTGTGACCAAATAGGTTCTCGGTTTATGTTGGCCGTCTATAATTAACCATTAATTATAGAACGATCATGAGTGGCACCTAGTAGTACATCATGATCCCCAATTAACCGAAAAGATCAACGGTTGATCCCGAACTATTTCTGAAACCCTTCAGCAGCTCGAATGATTTGTGCCCCATTCCCTTCACTCATCTTATACCCACTTGGTTCAGGACATGGTCTATAGTGTCAGTCCCCACTAGGCTGACTACGTCACACCTAGCCCAAGTATCATTTCCTCGTCCTACGGATTCTAGTTACTCCACATGTATCGAAGAGTACCTTACTCTAAACATGTAATGCTTTGGCCAAAGACTTTAGTAACAATCCGACGAGAGGCCATGGGTATACATCTCCTCGCAAGGAGTGGTGAATCCTTTATAGGCTATTCAAACACCTTCGATCACTCGACTTATACCCAATCATCCCGGGTCCACATCTCCTTAGAGATGTTTGCTTAAGATGTCAAAGCATAAGTCTCCATGATCAAGATGACTTGAATACCGCAAGTCAAAGGAACATCGCACTTAAGCCACAGTAAGAACTTCATTGTCATATCTATATATGTAGAGAACCATATGAAGTCTTACGGCTGGTCACTCCAATGAACTAGTTACCATAACTAGCATCCACGATTAACTCTGGACATCACTATGTCTCCAAAGGAGAATCACCGCTTGATACACCAAGGAGTATACCTCGTGCTAGTCTAATGTAATTGATGGTGTCCAAATCCATCAATTCATTGACTAGGGATAATTCTGATACATCACAATTACACATGTAGAGATACTCACTAGTTGTGATCCAATCACAAATTCTCTCATGCTGTGAATCGTATCGTGGACATTCAGTAAATGAGTTTAAGATCCAATCAAATACATAGAATATGTATACTCAAATAGTGAATCATCATTTATCATATAAATGGTTCATACATAAGGCGATTGCCTTAGGACATCTCTCATATATTACTAACACATAGTAACCCTAATTAACAACATACCACGTAATAAAAACTTAAGCAGGGCATAATTTAAACATAAGCATTCATGACATAAGCAATCCATAACCTTATCAATCTTAAACATGCATAAAGTACATAAACCCAAATGTTCTTAACTTACTATAAGCATCATAACTTCATCAAATCTAAACATGCATAAGGGACATGATCATAATCATTTTTTTTTTAGCATAAACATTTATGATAACATAAATCCTAAACATGCATAAAGTACATAATCACAAGTAAGCTTAAACTACTATGAGCATCATAATTTCATAGAATCTAACATGCATAACGGACATAATCATAAGCACTTTTAACTTGATCATAAACATTTATAATAACTTAAATCCTAAACATGCATAAGGTACATAATCACAAGTATTCTTAAACTTAACCATAAGCATTCACAACATCATAAATTCTAAACATGCATAAAGTACATAGTCACAACATTCTTAAACTTAACTCTAAACATCATAACTTCATAACATCTAAAATGCATAAAGGACAAGTTCAAGCATTCATAATCTTTAACATAAGCATACACAATATCATAAAAGTCTTTTCTTTTCAAAAAATATACATATAGATACTTCAACATAATCATAACTTCTTTGGGGGGCCCCAGGTTAAGTACCACATAATGCGCGTTCCTAATAGGTCAGTAGCGAGCCACCAGACCTACTAGAGCAAGACCTCTTACGTCTTACTAGGGCAAGACCTCTTACGTCTTCTTATGTCCCTATGGATTTGATTAACGACCACCTGACGGGTCGGGTACTTAACCTCTTACAAAGTAAAATACTTAATTCCTTTCTTTTCTTGTCATATTATAAAGAATGCTCTTGATCCCCAACATAAAAGGGAAGCATCTTAATCTTATCTTATCATTAAGAGAGCTCTTGATCCCTACTTGAAAGGGAAGCATCTCCATCTTATCTTATCATAAGGAGAGCTCTTGATCCCTACTTGAAAGGGAAGCATCTCCATCTTATCTTATCATAAGGAGAGCTCTTGATCCCTACTTGAAAGGGAAGCATCTCCATCTTAGTCATTTCATAAGGACACATGCATTCATAACATAAGAGTACCCTAAAGGGGTCCTAAAGCATAAACATGTTCATCACATAAGCATATTCCTTAGGCGTATTCATGGCATGTTAATCATAAAACATGTTCATCACACAGGCATAATTTCATGGCATACTTCATCATAAACATATTCATCACATAAGCTTATTTCATAGCACATTGAATCATAAACATATTCATCACATAGGCATAGTTCATGGCATATTAAAATCATACACATGGCCTAACTACATAAGAGGGTGTTTTCATGAAACCCTAACCCTGGAGCCAATGTTGGCCAAAACATGTAAGGTATTCAATCATGGCATTGTTTAGTCCTCTAAAACTCCTACATGAGGCATACAACATCCCCTAGTTCCCTTAGAAGCCTTTTCATGCAACCCTAACCCTAATTTCATTGTAAGGGGCTCAAGCTTGGGTTTTGTCCCCTAAAATTCATTCATGAAGCCTTATAACTTATCATAGTATCATTAGAAATATTTTCATGCAACCCTAACCCTAATTTCATTGGTTGGCCGAAACTTGTAAGGGGCTCAAGCTTGGGTTTGTCCCCTAACATTCATTCATGAAGCCTTATAACTTATCATAGTATCATTAGAAATATTTTCATACAACCCTAACCCTAATTTCATTGATTGGCCGAAACTTGTAAGGGGCTCAAGCTTGGGTTTGTCCCCTAACATTCATTCATGAAGCCTTATAACTTATCATAGTATCATTAGAAATATTTTCATGCAACCCTAACCCTAATTTCATTGGGTGGCCGAAACTTGTAAGGGGCTCAAGCTTGGGTTTGTCCCCTAACATTCATTCATGAAGCCTTATAACTTATCATAGTATCATTAGAAATATTTTCATGCAACCCTAACCCTAATTTCATTTGTTGGCCGAAACTTGTAAGGGGCTCAAGCTTGGGTTTGTCCCCTAACATTCATTCATGAAGCCTTATAACTTATCATAGTATCATTAGAAATATTTTCATGCAACCCTAACCCTAATTTCATTTGTTGGACGAAACTTGTAAGGTTAAGATCTTTTGACTTTTGTCACCTAAATCTATTCATTTAGGCATATATCATAACCTAACTTCATAAGGTGGATCTCTTCATGAAACCCTAACCCTAAACCCTTGGTGGCCGAAACATGTAGGGTTAAAATCTTTGGACTTTTGTCACCTACTTGGAGCATACAACCTATAAAAGATTTCGCTAATAGCATTTTCATGAATCCTAGCCCAAAACTTAGTTGGCAAAACATATAGAGCTACAAACTTCATATTTCTTTCATGTAATCTATCCTACAAAACTAATATCTGCAGGAGGGAATCTTACATCCTTCGCTTGCTTTTGGTGGGTGGTTGACCTTATGGAAGCCAAGAACTAGCTTCTTCTTGCTTGGATGAAGTTCGGCCAAAGGTGCAATTGAGATGGGGAGAAAGATTGTTTCGGTGAGTATGAAGAGGAGAGGAAGAAGTGGCCAAATGGAAACTTCCTTCTTCTTTATTAAGGGAGGAAGAGAAGTTTCTCTTCTCTTTGTCATGCCTCTTCATTTACTCTCATCACACTTATCTACCATTTCCCCTCTTCCCCTAATGATATAATCATATTGGGCTTATGGTTAGTGGGTGCATCTATGGGGCTTGGCTATCTCTAGAGGTTTGGGGTTCAATTCCTAGGCCTTGCATCTCTTTTTGGCTATTTCCTTTATTCTAAAAACCCACATAAAGCCCATTATCGTAAAGCCAAAATCCTCGTAAAATGGCTAGGAATTTTTACGGGCGTTAAAGGAACAAGGTGGGTGTTTCGAAATAAACTTGATAATAAAGGTGAAGTAGTTAGAAATAAAGCTAGATTAGTCTCTAAAGGGTTTAGTCAAGTCGAAGGTTTAGATTATGTCGAGACCTATGCCCCAGTTGCTAGATTAGAGTCCATCTGAATGTTATTAGCATATACTGCACATTAAGGATTTAAGTTATTTCAAATGGATGTAAAGTCAGTGTTTTTGAATGGACTTATTAAAGAAGAAGTATACGTTACCCAACCCCCCAGTTTCAAAAACCTAGATAAACCCGACCATGTCCTTAAACTAAAGAAATCTCTTTATGGACTCAAACAAGCTCCTCGAGCTTGGTACAAGAGGCTTTCAATTTATCTTAAGTCAAAAGGGTTTAACCAACCCTCTTCGTAAAAATTGCAGGTAAGGAAATATTTATAGCCCAAATATACGTAGACGATATCATTTTCGGAACAACCAATTCGATCCTACTAAATGAATTCATTTCACTTTTGGAAAGTGAATTTGAAATGAATTTAACAGGTGAGTTGAGTTTCTTTTTAGGTCTACAAATTAAACAAACTAAAGATGGAATATACTTACACCAATGCAAATATACTAGGGAATTAATTAAACGCTTTGGAATGCAAGACGCTAAAATTATTAATACCCCAATGGCAACAAATGTAAATATAGGAGAAATGTAACCGAAAATTCAATTGACTTAAAATACTATAAGAGCATGATAGGGAGTCTCCTTTACTTAACTGTGAGTCAACCTGATATCTTATTTGCAGTAAGTATGTGCGCAAGGTTCTAAACCTGTGCCAAGGAATCTCACCCAACTCTAGTTAAGCGTATCCTTAGATATCTAAAGGGTACACTTAATGTCAGTATTTGGTACCCTAGATCTACCGAGTTCAAACTAATCGACTACTCCGACTCGGACTATGCCGATAGTAAGCTCGATAGAAAGAGTACGAGTGGTTGTTGTCACCTTCTCGGCTCGAGTCTAGTTAGTTGGTGCAGTAGGAAGCAACACTGTGTTGCCTTATCTACCACCGAAGCGATGGGTGAGTGTGTCACTCAGCTTCTTTGGATGAAGCACACTCTCCGAGATTTTAAGTTAGACTTTACAAACACTAAAATTCACGTAGATAACATTAGCTCAATTAACCTAACTAAAAATCTAATATGTCACTCTAAGACCAAACATATAGAGGTCAAACACCATTTCATTCGAGAACATGTGGCCAACAGAGCCATACAACTCGAATACGTTGAATCGAAGTCCAACTTGGCAGATCTATTTACTAAACCCCTACCCGAAGTCGAATTCAGTCTATTAAGATGAAAATTGGGCATGTGCATAGTAGAGTAGGAATTTACAAATTATATTTTCTTATTACTATTTTTTACTTTTCATGCTCATGGAACTAGCTTAGGACATACCTTAGATATCATGCACCTATAGATTTAAGGAGCCAATACATCTCACAACACATAGGACTAATGTGTTTGTGTACTTAGCCATGTAGATGGGTGTGTAATGTTAGGACCTTACTCCTGGTTCTAGATGTAGAGCCAGTGCATCGCCATGAACCACGGAGTATAATCATCTATATTAACCGACTCTGATCAGGACTTGTTGATCCTTAATATCAATCAAGTCAAATAAGAGTTGAACATTCAATAGATGAGCTTATTTTCAGTATATTATTTTCAAAATAATATGGAACATGCTTGGACTTGAAACTTAAATTTAATACTTATATTTTCTTTTTTTTCAAAACCCCCCACTCTTTCCGATATATGGAAAAAGGGGAGAAAACCAAAGTTATGGATCGATATTTTTTTTGATAACTTAACTTAGTACTTCATACTTATTCTCATGGCCAAAAAAAGTTAAGTAAATGTTTATAACTTTAATTTTTGCAACTTATTTTTTTTTAACAAAAGGGAGAGAAACTTTAAGTAATTGTTAATAAACTCTTCTAGAGAAGCAAGTGTCAAGGGGGAGATTAAGATCTTCTTTCACGAACTCACCCCTCGGTCAAGGGGGAGTACTTGAAAGAAGAGTTATTAATCTTACTCCTAAGTATACAGTTTCACACTTTTTCTCTAATGCCTATCATTTCCTTAACTTTGTATGTGGGTTTGCCATAGATCAAAAAGGGAGAGATTGTTGGTACAGTAGGCACCTAGGTCGAACCTGAGTTTTGATTATAGCAAACGATACAAAGTTAAGCTCATATCGTTATCTCACGAGCTGAATCGAGTGTGCAGGAATGTGCTAAAGCTGGAGCTGAATGTAGGGGAATCGATCGGTGTGTATTGGCCCGACTAGAGGGGGGGTGAATAGCCCTCAATCGTCGGATGGTGGAATTTGCTCGTTTTCGTTGCGTTGCTTGTCTACGATTGTTGTTAGCGCAGCGGAATAATAATGATAATAACAATACTAACAACACATAACAATCACAAGTAATACACAAGCATATCGTGGTTCGAACCGAATGGTTCCTACTCCACGCGAGCTCACCGACGCCTAGTTATGCGACACTAACTAAACTCCTTCTCGACTACACGTCGGAGGTGGAGAAACCTCTCACAAGCTATTACAACAAGTAATATATGAAATACAAGCAATACAAAGACAAATACAAAATATACGTAAAGAATACTTTACAACGCTTGCTTTGAACCCTTTGCTTGTAGCTTGCTTTAGATGGCTATTAAAGGTCTGGAATGCAGCAACAATTCCCCTCCAATAACTTCACAAAAGTCTTGGCGAAATCCTCCAACTTGAGCTCCATTTATAACCTGCATCAAGTTGTTTTTGTGCCCATCAGTCGACTGCCCTTGTAGTCATTGTCTCCTAGCGGCGGATCGACGCCAAAGGCCCTCATTGCCCCTGTAGCCGTTGTCTCACAACGGCTAGATCCACGTCGGATAAGTTCCAACGAATCACCTACCAGTCGACTGCCAGTCCATGGCAGTCGATTGGTGACCTAGTAGCCGACTGCCCAGTCGGCTACGGAGCGTTCTGTGCTCGCGACACTCCCATCAGTCGACTGCCATCCCTCGGCAGTCGACTGCCAATCCATGGCAGTCGACTGCCAAGAACAAACCCGCAAGTCTAACACCAGTCGAACCCTAGTCGACTTGGACCCGATTGAACTTCAAACACCTAGTTGTTTGAGCATCCGACCGTCGGGTAAACCCTCAAACATCAAGTTTGAGCCTCTAACACTCAGTCTTAGCCACTTGGCCAAGTCCACATCATCCCTCATGGAGTTCCCCACCGAAGCTCTCTTCCCTCGGCCTATATCCCTTGGATACGCCAAGCGCACGACTTCGCAATGCCATCCTTTGCGTCTCATGCCCTCGAAGTATGCTTCCCTTTGGGCTCACTCCATTCGCTCCCCGTCCGGCGGTCCCTCGGATGCACCAAGCGCACGGCTTCGCAATGTCATCCTTCACCGACTCAAGGACCCCGAGCCTAGTGAACTTACCAAGTCTTCAAGACTTCCCACATGCACCAAGCGCACGGCTTCGCAATGCATTTCTCACCAAGCACCAAGCTCACGGCTTCACAATGCTTTGGACTTTTCCACACCAAACTCCATGCTTGGATTTTCCATGCCAACCCCATGTTGGACTTTCCTACAACAATCCCATGTCATGAGTTTTGTCTATCATCAAAATACTATCAAGGTACTGCTCGAGTCAAACTCGAGTCAACCTGGGCCGATTGCACCAACAATCTCCCCCTTTTTGATGATTGACAAAACTACCATCTCAAGTCTACCAATTCTCCCATATTGGCAATTCTCACATCCCATATGAGAATTCCAAACCTAATTGGTAACTTCTCCCCCTTTTTGACATTACATCAAAAAGGTCCTCCCCAAGGGTATGAATGTCTCATATCCCAATGAGATCTTTTACAATCTCTCCTTGAGGAACATATGCCTACAATCTTTCTAGTGATCCCATATCACTTAAAGAGAGGCAACCCAATTTTCCTCCCATGAGGAAATACACATCCATCTTCCCATGATGGATACTCTCCCTAGAGGCTTGCTCCTCGACCATTGCACCAACAATGTCCTGGAGAGTCCCTAAGCCAATAGGAACATTTAACCAATCAAAATTAAGGCAAAGTTCAACAATGAACTCTTCCACCTTAAAATTGATACTCTCCCTAAACCCTTCTCCTAATCCATGTCCAATGGATTTCCACCCTTTCTAATGCTCTCCTAAGCATATCCTAGTGTTAGGAGTGGTTAGGGGACCTTAACCTAGCTGAACATGGGCCTAACCAACAAGATTTACCCGAAATCAACTTGGGCAATGATCAATTCGTAAATCACGTCACACCATCACCGATCGGCAACCATGGCAATGATCGATAATCGTGATTTGTAGTTTTTTGAATTTTAGAAATGACTTTTAGAAATTCATAAGTAAATATACATAGGTTTAAAAATCGTGAAATTTGGTATGTATATTACTTATCACAAACACTATGGGTGAAAAATATTTGAAAATTATTTTATCCACTAAATTAAGAGATTGACACAAAGTCCAAAAGTTAAGAAAAGCTTCAATAAAGAGCCCTCTTTGTATCATCCCATTCAATGGTGATAGCTATCAAAAGATGGCTTCACCAAGCTTTTTCAAAATGTTTTCAAAATATTTTTGAAACCTTTAATTCCTTTTTCCTAAACATCTCACTTGTATCTAGATGTGTAAAACAAATACAAGTCAAGTTTTTAGTGAGATGTGGGTTTTTGTTCTTTTAATGGTTTCATGCATATTTCTAGGCAATATTATTTGATTCCCATCAAATCATGCCATAGTTCTTAATTTCATTTTAGTTATATGCATGATGATGATTATGGCATAGATATGATATAGATAAAAGCATATGCCAAAATCATGATGTCATGGCATGTGAGAGACATCTAAGCATACATGACATCTAAAAATAATTCTAAACATTATCATGGCATTTTTATAGATAAAAATGAAAATGATGTCATGACATGGCAAGGCAAATAAATCATGGCAAGTAAAATATACTAAGGTATAAAATACCTAAGTGTTAAATCCAAAATGTCATTTCTAGGAATTAATCCCATTTTGCCTTAAAGCCATTTTCTTCCAAGTGTGCCATAAACCCAAAATGACACATCAATACCTCTAAGACCTAATTGTGCCAATTTAAATCATTTTTATCTTCTCAAAGCATATTGGCACACCCTAATGTGTCAACTCTACTATGGTTAGGTTAACTACCCTTCCACTTAGGGTTGACACACCCTAACCCATCTAGCGTGAATCGATCATGCTCTTAGGAACCCAATACACTACACCAAAAAATCGAATAGACAACGGTGAAAAACCATTGTCTATTAGCCAAAAAATCTGTGGTTAATCGACCCATTGTGAAAAGTGGGTCGGTCAAGGACAACGGTGAAAAACCGTTGTAGATTTAAGGAAAGACAACGGTGAAAACCGTTGTCTATTAGAAAACCGCGGGTAAATCGAATTCGCCAGAATAGTGGTTTGTCAAAGAAAACGGTTAAAAACCGTTGTCTTTTCAAAGATAAGACAACGGTTTTTAACCGTTGTCTTTGAGAAAACCACTATTCACAACGGGTCGATTTACCATGGTTTTTTTCTAATAGACAACGGTTTTTGACCGTTGTCTTTCCTTAAATCTACAACGGCTTTTCACCGTTGTCTTTGATCGAATTTCGATTTACTACGGTTTTCAAAGATTGTCATTTCTCAACACATATATACACATAATAAACCGTTGTAGATGTTGCATTTTTAATATAAATCATACAACATCAATAAGATATATACACTCGCACTTGTAGCAATGTAAAGTACAAGGTCACATTACATTTTAAATGATCACTTTTACCGATATATATGAAAAAGTACTGTGGCAAAACGACTACACATCATATGCACCAAAAGTATTTGCATAGCAAAACACTTATAGAATGTAACCAAAAGATGTATGTACACTTAAATCTCTCCTAATCATCAGATATGTGATCTTGTATGCAATCAGCCCACTCCGAACGTACTTCATCAATTTCCTTTGTAGCTATCACAGAATTTGCGAACTACATGTGAAAAAATGAAAATGTAATTAAACGCTATGGTATCAATAAGAAAATTTGAAAATATATCTAATATTACTATTGATCGTAGGGAAGACTTGTCAAAGGATGCGGCACCTTCAATTATCTCTCTCATATATCGTAAAACAAAATACCCACATTGAGCTCCATTCGGTTGAAGGGGAACCTGTGATGGAAAAAAATTATAGTAGTTATTCTGATAGTAAAATTTGATACATAAATTATACACGACATAAAAAAAGTTGGCATAAGGGAAAAAAATTGTCATTAATTTCAATTGTTGCATTTGTTTTATTTTCAATTATACATCTAATAACCTCCTTAATTTCCCTACTTGAGTTCAAAAAGTCGTAGTTATTCCTCGAGCAACATCTAGTACGAGTAAAAGTCTTTTGAATTTAACTCCTCCTTGAGCTTCACCGTAATCATGGTCGATTTTGTGACGCTTGAAGGCCATAGACCATCTAGCCATGGCATAGGTTGAGATCCAGCACTCTGTTTCAGTACATTGGCATAGGTTGATACCTGACATCAGCACTAGCCATGCATTATTCTAGTAAATCCTAAAACACTGTCATGGTTGAAAGTGGTATTCTCTTTAGGAACTAGATGCCATTTGCTATCATAACACTGCAGCAAAGTGAGATTTATCTGAGTTTAATAGAATAACTAATGACAAGATCTAGAGCAAAGAAGAAGATTTGCATATTTCTTTTACTGATTTAGTAAAAGTTATAACAGGCCTACACAACCTTTGCTTACATTGAAGTAATAATAAATTTGTAATAAGAATTTACTTTTACGATAGTTACACAACTTTTATCATTTGTTTTTTTCCTCTTGCAGAAGAATACAGGATGTAAACAGTTTACATGATCTTTCCCGAAATTCCTTGTGGCATAAAGTCACCTGATCACATGATGATTTTCAAGCTGGATTCTATTTTAAAAAATGCAACAATTAAGAGCGATAGTGAGAAAATTGCAAATTAGAAGGGTACTACCAGTATCGCAGGCAATTCAGAGCACACTGTCATTTTTCTCCAGGAATCAGCATCGCAGCCAATTCAGAGCACAATGTCAATTTGCTCCAAAACACAATGTCGATTGGCAAAACACTCCAGAATAGATTGGAGTAAGTAGGCCGATCAGAGCACAATGTCAATTTAGCCACAGTCAAGAAGCAGATCAAGGCAAAACAAAATGTCGGGGAGGAGGTCAGATCAAGGCAAAACAAAATGACAGGGAGGAGGTCAGATTAGGACTAGGGGATTTTGATGTGTGTAAATCATGCTATATTTTCACTACTCCATATGCATGCATTTTATCTCATTTCATATCCTAGGCATGTATTTTATCATGATTCAGTTAAGTTTAGCATATTTTGGACGAAGAGACTGCTTTTGGGTGTTTTTGTGTTAACAGGGCGAAGAAGCGGCAAACAACACAAGCGCAGTTAGCAATCGACACGCCTGGTCATGAGAGCTGAACAACACGCCGTTCAGCGATCGACACGCCTGCGGTCGTGGGTTCCAATAGCCAACACACCCCTGGCCACCTTCGACACGCTTCAGCCTCAAGCGCAACACGCTCGGGGAAATGCACGACACGCCGGTTCGTGCGCCCGACACGCGACACGCCCGGTTCGCGCCTTCGACACGCCCAGCCTGCGCAACACGCCGGTGGAAATGCGTGACACGCCAAAGGTTCTCATTTGGCATGGGCGTGTCGCTCGATTCCGTAATTCCTTTTCTACGAGCAATCAGATCTTCGCCTCAATTAAAGGGAAATCTATTGCCTTAATTGAAGAGGAGGCCAAGGCTATAAAAGAGGAGATATTCTAACCCTACAGGAGATCGGCGAGTGGTCAAGAGGATGACAGAAGAAGGAGAACAAGGGAGGAGTCGACGACAGAGGAACACAGATGGCACTAAGTATCGTAATTTCTTTCTCTAGCAATTCTTGCAAGACTATGGAGTAGTGTCTTGTAATCTTAGGATGGGGGAGTAGCCCTTGACGATTTATGATGGATGATGTAATCTATACTACTTGAATTATTGTTTGTTTTGATCTGGTTTTTGGATTCTTATCGATAAACCTAAGGAACTAAGGGGAAGTACCTAACAAAGGAACCCAAGTTCTCAAACCCAAAATATCACTAAATAATTCACAAATAACTTGATTATATAAATGTCACTAAATAACAAATAACTTGATTATATAAATGTCACTAAATAACAAATAACTTGATTATATAAATGTCACTAAATAATTCAAATTATATAAGCTTCCCACGATGTAAAACATACCTTGATTATTTCCCACAAAGGGTGTTTCTTCCCGTGCTTGCCAATCTCTGTGTTGAACAATTTCAAGGCCCTTCATAAAATCATAAAAGATTATAGACTTTTAGTGCATATAGTATATATAAAAAAATTATAATAAATATTGACAATATTTTGCTACTAAAACTTACATCTTCACAACATTCTTCCAAGTCTCATCACGATTACGCTGACTAAGAGGATCCAATAACGAAACAACCTCTTTGTGAGGATCGATGACAGTCAAAATCCAATGGAAACTACATATCCACAAGGGTAATGCATGTAATTAAGCAAGTGTTTATCAAAGTAAAAAAATTAGCATTCCACCTCTATTTTACACACCCTATGTTAACTGGAACCAAAACTAGCTGGTTTGGTGGTGTGCCATTCAACCTAGCTGCCAAACCAAGGGCCCTCTTATCAACTAATGTGAAGTGACACCCAACAACATATGGATCCACAAATCTAAACCTCTCCAGCTTATTTTCCTCCTTCATATTTTTATATAAATGCCTACCATTTAAACATACAACAAAATGCATAAGACCAGGATAAATAAAACTCATAAATCAATAGTCAAAGTGTTAGTACATGAAAACAATATATGTACCATATGTACACAACTATGCAATTGTATGAAATTGGTGCCAAGTTGCAGAAAGGAATGATGTCTTGAAGGCAAACACTGGCTTCGAACTTACCACCAAATACATCATACTCCAACATAAATTTCATAGACTGGTGATCATGAAGAGCACGCTTGCAATAACAATACAATAAACCATAGTGATCTAGGCATATTTGATGATCGATGATTAATGATTGCACATTTGGTGATTGCAATCGATGCTTCCTTTTGGCACAACAGTTTTTCCCCTTGACCTTCTAGTTTATGAAAACATATACTTGTTAGGCACTTGTATAGCTAAATTTAAATAGATTGTAGCATTTATCGAAGAATCTTGTGTTTGCATCAAGTGTCTGGGCTAAGCTACATGTGATCCGATAGCATCACCAATGCTTTGACACACAGGGGTTGGAATTGGCAAAGGGGCGGTTTCATCCAATGCTTCATCAACCATTACGAAACAATGGTTCGTATGCTTACTTGGATCACCATTAAGATGCTCATCATCTCCCCCAATACTAACAATTGTACCAAAAGCTACATGGATGCCAGATTCCACACTCAATGCAACTAATTGACCCTTGTAAGACAAAACATAATGCTTGTAAAAAATAAATGTATTTAAATTGACAATTTCAATGATATCATTAAAGATTAAAGATACCAGTAAAGGCGCAAATTGCTAATAAACTCCACATCGGCATCACTGCTCGCTTTCATCTCATTTGATAGACCATGATCATAGTTAAACTCATTTTCTGCAAGGTTGGAGGAAACTTCACACTACAACTTCCCTTCTCATCATTCTCAATCTCGTGATTTGCCATTTTTGAAAACCATTGCTTCTAACTTGTTTATCCGATCCTCCCGCTTCTAAAATTTTTTATGTTGCTCCAACAACATATTTTGTTGATCATTAAATACTGACTTGAACATGAGACCCCCATTTTGACAAGCCAAAGTATGTACTTGGAGTGACGTAAGCTCCAATCGCCTATACGCCTACACCATGTTCCTTAGATTCAAGTGCAATCATTAGAATGTCTTGTGCCTGGTTCACCAAGCATTAACTTTCCCTCCCTCTTTGTAAGATACCATCATCCCGCAATGCACAAAACATATATTGACTAATATTTGATGGGAACCATTAACATAACAAGCCAAAATCTAAAACATTTACTTACAATTTTTTAGGTTGTTGCCTTCATTGATCACCAATAAACTCCCTTCTTTATCGAGTCCTTTCTTCCAAAGGATAGCTCGGTTGATTTCATTATCAGTAGATAATTCATCCTTCTAATAACAATAACAAATGAATAAATATTATTTAAATACCTCTTCGTTAAGGTATCAAATTTATTGTAAGTGATAATTAAATATTACTTACTATTTCTTCAGCTAGGCGTGCATATCCTTTGCGAGAAAGTCGATGGGGGTATTTGTTTTGGGCTCTCCTTTCCTGTTGTTTCTCACTTAGTTCCTTAAAAAATAAACAAGACAAAAATGCATTACCAATCACAATATTCTATTAAGAGTTAATTATTTGAGACATGAGATTTAAAAATCTTACTTTAAATTCATTAGACAAACGACTTATCACGAACTTGCTCCATATGTCTGCTGGAATATTTGATCCTGGAGGTGGCATATGCAACTTCTCTGGAGTTTTGCAATTGGGATAAATATAGTTTTGCGTGAGACTGCTTTTCCATTGGCGCCACTTATCATTTGCCGAGGTCAAACATCCCTTTTCCAAGCAACATCAACCTTGTACGTCAACTACAAATCCATAAAAAAATGGATAAACATCAAATGTTAATAAACAAAAACAAAAGTATTAGTTTATATTTGAAGAATAAAAGTATGGTCATTTATATTTACATTCACGGCTTCCCACACACGCTCCTTGATGTCAATAGGAACATGCTTCCAAGTATTGTAAGTTATTGGTACTTTCTCTCGAATACTGCCAAGTGAACTTTGCATTTTAACTGCATTTTCCCCAATAGGCTGTCCCCGATTATTGAATTCAACTTTCAGTATAATGCCCTTATTCCTTAGCCTTGAAATACTGTCCATATGTGTAGGACCTCTACTCATTTTGTTTGATTGAGTGGCAGTGGAATCCTGTGTGCAGCCAACATTTTCCTCGTCTAATAAATCAGCGCCAATTTTTTCCTTACCCTTGTAAAGGTTTGTACCTCCTCGTTTGCTTTGATTTTTTGTCATAGAGTTGACAACCTATTAATCACAAAATCTGCACTTTGCAAATATAAGGTAAATATCATAAATTACTGACAATAAATATTAAACTTGCAACTTCTGTCTTGTGTGAGTTGACAACAAAAAATTTAGCTTTAGATTAATATAATCTACAATTGGCATGCTTAGTATCCTTAATTATATAAAAGTTCATGAACAGAACTCATATACAAATAAGCAAGTTTATTTTCAACAGGAATATAATCATGTTGCAGTCCACACGTAGCTGAGCTTGCTAAAATATGTGCAAATATTAAGAAAAACAAATAACAAGTAAGCAACACAAAGTTGAAATTCTTACAATCTCCTGTAAGGGTTGATAAATTTGGAGGTGCAGTGACTATCACAAAGGATCAAACTGGCATTTCATTATTGTGTTGCAAAATTATCTGACATATAAAGCAGTATCGTTTACCAAACCAGATTTGATGCCGATGTGGTAAACGATCATCAAATTTATGGGATAAAGAGTATCATTTACGTATAACAGATAATAGATAAAGCAGTATCATCTACCAAAACAGAAATAATTGAGTGACAAATAAAATAAAGCAATCCCATAAGATATAGCAAATTTATGGGAAAAAAATATAATTCCAATCCAAAGTAACACAAGGTGACACAAAGACAAACCAAAACATTAACGTAGGATTTAAATTTAAATATAATTTCCACACTAAGGTAAAACATCATCAACCCAAGTTCCGTCACAATCTTCACGCATGCACAGTGGTTCATTGTCATCTAATTCGTCAACATCCATTATTGGGAGCCCTCGAGAAAAACATTGATAGTTGGTTGCAGTTTCTTCTAAATTATCACCAATAATATTTTCAAAGTAGTCTCTACTAGGAGTTGCAAGTGCAACAGACCATGTGGGATCTTCAGGGTCTTCAAGGTAAAAAACTTGTTTCGCTTGACTACCTAAGATGAATGAATCAGATTTAAACCCTATCCTTTTGAGGTTTACTAATGTGAAACCATGTTCATCTACTTTAATACCACCATTATTATCAACCCAACTACATTTAAACACTGGAATTCGATAGAGATGGTAATCGAGATCCCATATTTCATCAATAACGCCATAGAATACCATGTCTGACACAATTGCATTCCTATCCTTTGCGCTAGAAAGTTGCATAGTCTTTGCAACTAAGCTTACTCCAGAATTTTGCACTACCCGCACGTCATCACGCTCTTTTGTGCAATAAGTAACCCCAGCAATTAAATATGCAGAATACTTGAATACTCACGTGCTTGGTCCATGCGCCAACCACTTTAATTGTTCAGAGATTTGATGTGTCGAATGGTTAATTGCATTTGCAACCTATAAATTGCAAAATGCAAAAGTTGAATTATATATTAATCTTCATAAATTATAAATACCCCCATTAATTTGCATGTAACTTACAGTATCATGCAACCACGGAATAAAAGTCCGATTGTGCTCATCTTGTAACCACTTTTTTGACTTTGCTTTCTGATGAAATGTTGGCTTCAAATGAGTCATGTGTTTGCTATTGAAAAAACGATTAGATACTAGAATTTAATGTCGCATTTGAATGTAGTAATGAGTTAGAGAAATTACTCGATATATGGCTCTATCTCATCATTATTTTCTAATACGTGACGATGTGCTTGCTTCCACTCCTCATGATTGGTGGAGTGCACTCGATCTCGTGATAAAGGTCTGGTAAACTCCAATTGACGATTCCTTGTTGGGATGCCAACAGTGTGCACATTAAACAGGTAGTCTGAGCAAAATTCTAGAGCCTCCTCAGCAATATAACATTCGGCTATACAACCTTTGTCGATTGCGGTTTATTCGCACATAACCTTTCAATGTTTTCATGAATCTTTCAAATGGGTACATCCATCTATACCAAACGTCCACACAATTTAACCTCACGTCACGAGGTGAGCAGTCAAATGGAGCATGACATCAAAAATGAAGGAGGAAAATATTTTTCAAGTAAGCACAATGTTGTCACAATATCTCTTTGCATATCATCTAACTTGAGACATCTATCACTTTGCTACACAACTGTTGAAGAAAAAGCACAATCGAAAGTGATAGTATATCTAACATGTTTGGGTAAGACACCACAAATGGCAATCGAAGTAATCACAGCATCAAAGTGTGACAATCGTGTGATTTCATACCAAAAGTTGCAATTCCTTCATTGATACAAGGCTTCTAATATTGGATGAATAACAGAGGAACCTTCATTCCCAACAAGGAGCTACAAAATTTCCTTTTCTCATCTTTACTTAATGTATAACATGCCACTGGAAAAAAAGTTTTCTTTTTCCCCTCCTTTGGTGCCAATTCCAACCTGACATTCATATCCACAAGGTCTAGGCGTGCTGCTAATCCATCTTTTGTTTTCCCTGGAATGCCAAGTAATGTGCCGACCAGCTTTCACATATATTTTTCTCGATGTGCATCACATCAAGAACATGTCGGACATGTAGATGCTCTAATACGCAAGTTCAAGAATATTGATTTCTTCTTCCAATATGGATGACTACCATCCTCGATGCTTGAAGTTTTCTCATTTTTCCCAACGACAATTAATTTTATTAACTGTTTTGGAAATATCACGACCACTCAATGGTCTCTGCAATGTTAAAGTCTTGCTTTCCATCAAATGCTTTCTTTTGCCTTCGATAAGGATGGTTCTCAGGAAGAAACCTTCTATGGCCTATGAATGACATTTTTCTACTATGTTTCAATCTTTTTGCACATGTGTTTTCACCACGGATAGGACATGCATTATATCCTTTCACGCGACATCCAGAAAGGTTTCCATATGCCGGAAAGTCATTAATTGTCCATAATAAGACTGCCTTAAGGGTGAATCTTTCTTGTCGATATGCATCATATGCTTCAATACCTTCTTCCCATAACTGCTTTAAGTCATCAATCAAAGGTGCTAGGTAAACATCAATATCATTCCCTGGTTGTTTAGGACCCGATATTAATAAAGTAAGCATCATAAATTTTCTCGTCATACACAAAAATGGAGGAAGATTGTAAGTGATCAACAAAACTGGCCAACAACTATACGTAGAACTCATCAATCTATGTGGATTTATTCCATCTGCCGATATGGCCAATCTCAAATTTATTGGCTCATAAGAAAAATCTGGCCACTTATGGTCGACTACCTTCCAATTGGGTGAATCTGCTGGATGATGCAAATAACCATCACAAGTTCTACTATCAGCATGCCAGGTTAACACCTTAGAGGTTTCTTGGTTTCTAAACAATTTTCGAAATCATGGAATAGGTGGAAAGTACCATAGGACCTTTGCAGGAACTCCTTCATTTACTTTTGAATTCTTACATATCTTCCATCTTGAAAACCCACAAGTAGGACAATTGATACAATCTGCGTATTCCTTCCGATATAAGATACAATCATTAGGACATGCATGGATTTTTTCATATTCCATACCCAATATAGCCAAGGATTTCTTCGCAGCATACACTGATAAAGGCAATTCATTACCAGCTGGAAGCATTTCTCCCAACAAAGAAAGAATGTTTGTGAATCCTTTATCACTCCAACTATATTTGGCTTTCAAGTTGTACAATTTAACAATGGCAGATAACTTTGTAAATTTTGTACATCCAGGATATAAAGGTTTCTCAACATCATGGAGTAGGTTATTGAATATAGTTGGATTCTCATCATATTCATATGTCGCATTTACCATATCTACAAGCTTCTCATCAAAGAAATTCTGTTCACCTTGTTGGCCTTGTTCACTATCATTCATTAAGTTGGTAAATGAGGGTTTTTCTCCATGCCATATCCACACTACGTATGTTAAATCCATACCATTACTTCTTAAATGAGCCCTTGTGACATCAATACTGTTCCTTCTTAGGTTACCACACATGGCACATGGACAAGATATTGCATTAGAATCACCAGAATTTTGCACTGCAAATTGCAAGAAGGACTCTACTCCATACGCATACTCAGGTGATAATCTATCCTTGAACATCCATTCTTTCTCCATTCTAGTGCATGAAAACATTAATTGACAATTAAATAAACCTTCATAATACTTAACACCACTAGATCATTAATAAAGCAGCAGTAGATGCTTCAATGTATCAAACTTATATTTCCAGGATAAGAAGGTAATATGAAGTAACTTAAATTTGTATATGATCTAGCTGTCCACCTAAGCTAAAGTTAGAAAGTACAAACAAAGTAGCTGTTCAGTGAATAAAATATAAATATAAGTATAAACTAACGATAAATACAGACAAAGCAACTATTCAGTGAATTAAATATAAATTTCAGGGGTTGGAATGTACTATAAAGTAAAAAATCTAAACTAAATTTATAAATAGACATTTTATATTATAGAAAATACTGAGAGAATGGCTTCTAGAATAGATAAATACGATGTACAAACGATGATATAAGGTGAATAATCTTCATGAAGAATAAGGTTGGAACGTAACTGGATTTTTTGTATGCGCAGATACTGGATTATCTGTGGTTCAATGGATAGAAACAATCCAACTCAAACCTTCTTAACCAATAAAGGTTTGAAGGCACAATATGATAACCCTAAACCAAGAGTTTATGACGCTGAACCTGTTGGGACGGAATCAGGATGTTGAACGATGGACGAAGGCCGACGGACGGAGGTCGAGCAATGGCCGACGGAAAAGGAAGAGAACGAACAGAGGACGACCAACCATGAGAATGCAGCGCGGAAGAAGATGGGATGGACGAGCGCGCAACGGAGAACAGGGGAGGTTTTTTGGGAAGTAGGAACCGCGGAGGTTTTCGGAAAGTAAGAACGACGGAGAAGTTTAGGGAAGATTTATTTAACCTAACAAATTTTTAAATATATATAACAACTTTTAAAAAAATATATTGTTGTAATATATTGTTTAAAAAATATATATAAACTTTTAAATATATTGTTGTAAATGTATATATTTATAATTTTTAAAAAAAAAACTTATTTCCAATAATTTAAAAAAATAGTATTAATAATTTAAAAAAGAATTTCATCGTTGTTTTATAATAATAAAATAGTATTAATAGTATTATAAACTTTTAAAATTTCATTGACAACGGTTTAAAACCGTTGTAATATTATCACAATGACAACAAAAAATTCTCATTGACAACGGTTGATTGCACCGTTGTCCCAACTATTGTTAAGATAAAAAAAAACTTAAAGACAACAGTTCTGGAAAACCGTTGTAAAATGTGTTGTTGATTTTAAAAAAAATATATGCTCAACGACAACGAATACTGTAAAACCGTTGTCTTTTGTGTTATATGGGTGCTCAAAGACAAGGGTTTTGTCAAAAATCGTTGTCTTTTAACAAAAAGACAACGGTTTCTCCTAAAACCGTTGTCTTTGTGGTGTTGTCTTTTGCCATTTTTGTTGTAGTGATATCTATTGGAGCTCCTTGGGTTAACAAGGTATTACCTAGGGATAACTTCCCTAGATACCTTCCTAATGACCCTTTTAGGCTTTGAAGCCATAGTCTTTTGGGTCTTTCCTAGGTCAACTCTAGAGGTGACTCCTCCTTTGACCTTCCTAGTGGCTACATTTGATTTCTTTGAGGTCTTAGCCACTAGACAAACATCATGGCTAGACTTAGGGATAGCTTCCCTATTTGCTTTGGTTTTTCTAGACCTAGAAATTATTTCATAATCAAATGAAACATTATGGTAAGTCTTCTTGGGCTTAGGTTTGTGACCCAAACCTTCCTTGCCCTTAGACCATTTTTGAACATTAGGTCTTGACTTTTGGACATTTGACCCTAGAATTGAATTTTCTATGATTCTAAGGGTTTTCTCCATTCTCTCAAGCCTTGAACTCAAGACTTGGTTTTCTAGCTCTAATTTTCCCAATTTTGATTTTTCATTAATCTTTTAGGAAATATTCTTCCTCTTAGGCATGTGTCTACCCTTCTTAGGGTTAATGCCTAGATGGTTTTCAACTCTTCTAATGGACTCTTTAGGTAAAATAGGTCTAGTGTTTTGAGTCCTAGGTTTGTCCTTAGAGAAACTAACATGTTTAGCACCTAGACAAACATATTTCTTCCTACTAGCATGCTTTTCATTTATAATTGCAAGTAAACTAAAATAATTTTTGGCATGCTTTTTGACTTTAGGAATTGAAGGTGCATTAACTAAATGTACCTTAGGGTTAGCTTTTGAAGCTCCCCCTACATGAGATACACCTTCTTTCCCTTTCTTCCTCCCCCTAGGGCATTGGCTTCGGTAGTGCCCCTTTTGGTTGCATTTGAAGCACACAATGTGCTCTTTGCTCTTAATTGAGGGAACTCCGGTATCCTTTGACTTTTGGTGCCGATGCCTTTTCCTTAGCCAATTTAGGGCATTTGCTCTTGTAATGCCCTTTCTCCCTACACTCAAAGCATATTATGTGATTTTTATTTAAAATAATAATACTTGAGTTACCTAGGGAGGTGGTGGAGGCCTCTTCACTTCTTCCGGAGGTAGAAGCTTCATTTTGATCTTGCTCCCGAATGGAAATCCTTTTCTCCCCCTCAATGCTAGAGGTGGAGGTCTCCACCAAATCATCCACATCTTCGAATGTGGATGCCAATTCTTCCACGACATTCTCCTCTACTTGTGCCAGTTGGGAATTTTCTTGGAATTTCATTATCTTATTCCATAATTCCCTTGCATCCCTATAATCACCCAATATAGACCAAATAGTGTTAGGAAACAAATCACTAATCAATTTTATTACCTCGAGATTTGTCTTGAATTTCTTGATTTGGTCTTGGGTCCACTTTGACTTCTCAATGGGTTTGTTTTCTTTATCCTTAGGCATCTCAAAACCGTTTTCTATAATAATCATAAAATCAAAATCGGTTTCGAGATATACCTCCATCCGTTTCTTCCACCAAGCAAAATCTCCATCGAATTTCGGTGGATGGATGAGGCCGGCCATTTTGTAGTGCTCTCGCGGCGGTTAGTCCTTGAAGAGTGACTTGGCTCTGATACCACTTGTAGGGGAATCGATCGGTGTGTATTAGCCCGGCTAGAGGGGGGGTGAATAGCCATCAATTGTCCGATGGTGGAATTTGCTCTTTCTCGTTGCGTTGCTTGTCTATGATTGTTGTTAGCGCAGCGGAATAACAATGATAATAACAATACTAACAACATATAACAATCACAAGCAATGCACAAGCATATACGTGGTTCGGAACCGAATAGTTCCTACTCCACGGGCGAGCTCACCGACATCTAGTTATGCACACAACACTAACTAAACTCCTTCTCGACTACACGTCGGAGGTGGAGAAACCTCTCACAAGCTATTACAACAAGTAATATATGAAATACAAGCAATACAAAGACAAATATGAAATACATATAAAGAACATTTTATAACGCTTGCTTTGAACCCTTTGCTTGTAGCTTGCTTTAGATGGCTCTTGAAGGTCTGGAATGCAGCAGCAATTCCCCTCCAATAGCTTCACAAAAGTCTTGGCGAAATCCTCCAACTTGAGCTCCATTTATAACCTGCATCAAGCTATTTTTGCGCCCATCAATCGACTGCCAAAAGGCCCCAGTCGACTGCCCCTGTAGCCGTTGTCTCACAACGGCTAGATCCACGTCGGATAAGTTCCAACGAATCACCTACTACCGATCGCTAATCCATGGCAAATAACTAGTGACCTAGTCACGGCCTTACAGAGCGCTCGCGCTCGCGACACTCCCATCACCAATCGCCATCCTCCGACACAATCCATGGCAATGATCGCTAAGCACAAACCCGCAAGTCTAACACCAGTCGAACCCTAGTCGACTTGGACCAGTCGAACCGGCACCTATGCCAGTCAACTGTTGTCGAACAAAACTTCAAACACCAAGTTGTTTGAGCATCTGACCATCGGGTAAACCCTCAAATATCAAGTTTGAGCCTCCGACACTCAGTCTTAGCCACTTGGCCAAGTCCACATCATCCCTCATGGAGTTCCCCACCGAAGCTCTCTTCCCTCGGCCTACGTCCCTCGGATGCGCCAAGTGCACAGCTTCGCAATGCCATCTTTCGCATCTCATGCCTTCGAAGTATGCTTCCCTTTGGGCTCACTCCATTCGCTCCCCATCCGGCAGTCCCTCGGATGCACCAAGTGCACGACTTCGCAATGTCATCCTTCACCCACTCAAGGACCTCGAGCCTAGTGAACTTACCAAGTCCTCAAGACTTCCCACATGCACCAACCGCACGACTTCGCAATGCATTTCTCACCAAGCACCAAGTGCACGGCTTCGCAATGCTTTGGACTTTTCCACACCAAGCTCCATGCTTGGATTTTCCATGCCAACCCCATGTTGGACTTTCCCACAACAATCCCATGTCATGAGTTTTATTTATCATCAAAATACTATCAAGGTACTGCTCTAGTCAAACTCGAGTCAACCTGGGCCGATTGCACCAACATTGAAGGCTAGTGACACCCGGAGGATGTCACAGTGGTCGGGCAACACTCGAGTGACTTCAGAGGGAGCCGAAGGAATCGAGTGGAAGGCCTGAAGTGAGAGCTACAAAGTAAGTATCGAGGTAAGCTTGTGTGTGTGAGCGTAAGTGAGGTCGTATTCTCCTTACGGGGATGGTCTTATGCATAGATCCGATCAAAGACATCCCATGGATGGTCTAGATTGAGATTAGACGGTCGGCGGTCGTCGAAATTATGTTTTTATTAAGCTAACTTGTGATTTCAGCAAGCATCACGATCGTTCTCACAAGAGTCACTGACACGAAGGCCGCGACTAACCGCATCGCCATCACGATCGATCGATGATGGCCATCAGTCGACTGATGGTCAAGGATCAGCTTCGAGGAGTCAAGCCTTATCACCTCATTCCAAGGAGCTCTGTGCCTAGTTTTGATTGGCTGAAGACCCATTCGATGAGGGGCACAAAAGCTATAAAAGGAGGGCTTCTCTAAGGGTTTTTCATCAATTCTAAAAGCCTCCAAGTGCTTCTAATACGCTACTACTCTTCGACATCCCTACGACGAAGCGCTGCAGAAACGACGACTAGAGCTCAATCTTCTTCATCTATGAGTCATCTGTAAAAGAGTTTTTATAGTTTCAATATGTACTTAAGTTCATTATCGTGCTTTTATCGTAACGAGAAGAGGGGGAGTGTCGCACTATCTCGATCCTTTTCATGTTTTTTTGTATTCGATTAACTCCTACCTCCAACGAGGCGGAGTTCGTTAGTGATTTTCCCTCCGTGCATGGTCAAGGACCACTAGGGCCTTGGAGTAGTAGTCGTAGGCTACGAACCAAGTAAAAAACCCTCTTGTCTTCTTTATTTTTATATTGTTTTATTCTTTCTGCTGCATAAATCAAGTATCAAAATGAACGAAAGTTTTTATCGCTATTCACCACCCCTCTAGCGATCCGCTCGATCCAACATAAATGAGCCTACATCCTATCAGGAAGCTATGATGAGCCTAGATTCTAAGAAATGAATAGAGGCCATGAGATCCAAAATGGAATCCATGTACACTAACCAAGTATAAACTTTGGTTGTTCCACCTGAAGGGGTCAAACCCATTAGGTGTAAGTGGGCCTTTAAGAGAAAGACTGACATAGATGGTCTTATGCATACCTATAAAGGGATTCATGGTATTGACTATGATGAAACTTTTTCACCAGTTACGATGCTTAAGTCCATGTGGATCATGCTTGCTATTGAAGCTTATCACGATTATGAGATCTGGCAAATAGATGTTAAAACTGCATTTCTGAATGGAAACCTCCTCAAGAATGTGTACATGACACAACCTGAGGGGTTTGTAGATCCAAAGCATGCTAGTAAGGGATGCAAGCTGCAAAGGTCCATTTATGATTTAAAGCAAGCATCTAGAAGTTGGAATCTTCAATTCGATGATGTGATCAAACAGTTTGGTTTCATCAAGAATGAAGATGAACTTTGTGTCTACAAGAGGGTTAGTGGGAGCATAGTTTTCTTTCTTATCTTGTATGTTGATGACATACTTCTCATCGAAAAAAACATCCCTACGCTGCAGTCTGTGAAAACATAGCTTGGGAATTGTTTCTCAATGAAGGACTTAGGTGAAGCAGCCTACATTTTAAGCATTAAGATCTATAGAGATAGATCTAAGAGATTGCTTGGTTTAAGTCAGAGTGCATACATTGACAATGTGCTTAAACGTTTTGCCATGCAAAATTCCAAAAAGGGATTTTTGCCAATGTCACATGGTGTGAGACTTTCGAATGCTCAATGACCTTCTTCTAATGAAGAAAGGGAACGAATGGATCAGATCCCTTATGCATTTGCTATAGGGTCTATTATGTATGTCATGCTATGCACTCGTCCTGATATGTCATATGCTTTGAGCATGACGAGTAGGTACCAGTCAGATCTAGGTAACAGTCACTGGTTAGCTGTCAAGAATATTCTTAAGTACTTGAGAAGAACTAAAGAATATTTCTTGATATTTGGAGGCAATGAGGAGCTCGCTGTAAAGGGTTATAGCGATGCTAGCTTCCAAACGGATAAGGACAATTACAGATCACAGTCAGGGTATGTCTTTTGTTTAAATGGTGGTACTGTGAGCAAGAAGAGTTCAAAGCAAGACACAATCGCGGATTCTACTACAGAGGTCGACTATATTGCTGCTTCTGATGCGGCAAAGGAGGTTGTTTGGATCAGAAAGTTTGTTTCTGAGCTTAGTGTAGTTCATAGCATCGTGAGCCCTATAGAGCTTTATTGTGACAACAACGGGGCTATAGCACAGGCTAAGGAGCCTCGTTCTCACATGCGTTCCAAACATATACTATGACGGTATCACCTCATTCAAGAGATCATCGATAAACGAGATGTGCGGATATGCAGAATAGATATTGTTAGTGTCAGCTCTTAGTTTCAATCATGAGATGATTGATTTGGGATCATATGTATCATATTTCATTAATAATAGGCAAATATTTATTATTATATTTACTTTATGCGTGTAGCAACTAAATAAATATAATAATGCCCTTGAATAGTAAGTTCTAATCTACAGTATATCAATTGGTAGAATTGATTATGAGAAGCTATAGAGAAACCCTATACTTAAACATTTCTAGTCAAGTATTGTATTAATAGACAAAGGAATATATTGATACATTGAGACTAGCATGCAGGTCAATGGATGACTTGATCTCACAAGTCATGGATATGTGATATCACATTGATACATGGGTATATATATTGGAGAATATATGTGTTGGTGCAATCGGCTCTGGTCACGATTGACCGGTCTCGAGTCTGACTCGAGCAATGTTTTAATGTTCGAAAAAACGTAT
Organism: Wurfbainia villosa; assembly: GCA_025175895.1. NCBI lineage: Eukaryota > Viridiplantae > Streptophyta > Magnoliopsida > Zingiberales > Zingiberaceae > Wurfbainia > Wurfbainia villosa. The sequence continues at coordinate 24,369,916 of CM045992.1, read as the reverse complement.
GACAATGTGATTGTCATGGTAAATTCCAAGTTATGGGTACTTGGCATGGAAAGTCCAAGTGGGACAATTGGCATTAGGAAAGTCCAAGTCTTGAGTACTTGGCATGTAAAGTCCAAGCATGGGTCTTGGTAAGGAAAGTCCAAGCATGGGTCTTGGCAAAGGAAAGTCCAAGCTTGAGTCTTGGCATTTGGAAAGTCTAGGGAATATTGGAAGCGTAAATTTCAAGCGAGAGTCTTGGCGGCATAAGTCCAATGATTGGCGGTGTAAAGTCCAAGCGGGAGTCTTGGCAGCGTAAGTCCAATGTGCCTTGGTGGTGTAGACACCGTTAGCATGACAATAGCTGATAGAAGCACCTAAAGGCTAGCATATAGATGAACAAGTCATGAATGACTTGGAGGGATCCGATAGATGTTAGGATGACGGAGGTGGCTAGAAGGCTTAGGTCTAGGCTACGGGTGGTCTAGCAAGTATGGGGGCACCATACTTGGGTTAAAACCTCATGTTTGAGGTGTATCAGTCAACTGGGACTATGGTCAGTCGACTAATGTGAGTCAACTGGGGTTTGACTATGGGAAGATGGCCTAGCAGTCGACTGTCAGAATTAGGCAGTCAACTGATCGTCGAGATGTCGAGCACAGAATGCTCTTCAGTCGAGTGATCAGCGCGAGCACTCGACTGATTGAGACATTAGTCGACTGATGCTCTATCCGTTGGAACTTATCCAATGTGGCTCATGCCGTTGTGAGACAACGGCTAAAGGAGCAGTCGATTGATGGTCCCGATCAGTCAACTGCTAGGCAAAATCCAGCCCGAATGCAAGTTATAAAGGTAGCTCAAAAGGAGGGATTTTGGCATGATTTTCTTGGGCGATTTGGAGCAATTTGGTGGTGCAAATCAAGGTCTTCAAGGCTAGTCCAGGCGATCAACAAGAAAGCATTCCAAAGCAATTGTTGTAAAGTTTTATTTATTTTGTTTTGTATATTCATCTCATATTTGCTTGTATTTGTTTCTTACTGTTGTAAGACTATTTGTACGAGGTTTCTCCACCTCTGGATTGTTCCGAGAAGGAGTTATTTATTATAGTGGTGTGTGTTGGCATCGCTAGGGCTTTTAGAGCCCAATCCATGGAGTATGAACCATTCGGTTCCGAACCACGTTACATCACCTTGTGTTATTGTGCTTGTGTGTGCTTGTATTTGTGTTATTGTTTTTATTGTTATTATTTCGTTGTGCACTAACATGATTTGTAGACACGAATGATCATAATCCATCAAGCAACACTGATGCTATTCACCCCCCTCTAGCAGTCACGAAGGTCCCTACATTTGGTATCAGAGCTTGGAGCTCTTCTACAGACTAACACCCGGGAGCAAAAGATGCTAGAGGGAAAGAAGATGGATTTTGAAGAACAACAAGGATGGGACATCAACATGCCCGTCCCATATGTGCTATATGGACGAGAAGACTTCAATTCATGGAAGGCAAAAATTGAAGACTTCTTGATGATGAGGGATATCGAGGAGTGGTCCATCCTAATTGAAGGATTCAAATATCCAAGAAGACCAAAGTGAGGATTCCTCAAGATGAAGAAATGGAGTGAGGAACAACTCCAAAGATTTGAGAAAAATAAGAAGGTAGCAAAATTTATTATTGATTTGATTCCTAATGACATCTTGTGTAGCTTAGGTGAATACATGGATGCCAAAAAGCTATGGAGCCAAGTGGCAAGACTCCATGAGGAGCCCAAAGGACAAGAGTGCTCATTAGCTCAATATGAGGAGACCAAGGAAGCAAGCATATCATCCTCACAAGAGAGTGAGGATTCGGAAGTTGAAGAGGAGTCGACATCCGAATTAGTAGAGGAGGTGGAATTGAAAGAAGCCTCCACCTCTAGGATTGGGGGGGTGGAGATTAGATCTCCGGGTCAAGGCCAAGAGCAAGAAGAGCCATCTACTTCGGGGAGAAGTGATGTACAAGCTCAAGAAACCCTCACCATCACCCTATGTAACTCAACACTTTAATTCAAAATAAAATCCATATTATGTGTTTTGAGTATAGGGAGTATGTGTAAGTGATCGATCGGCCGGCTAGAGGGGGGTGAATAGCCATCAATCGTTTGGTGGTGGATTTTGCTCGTCTATATAATTGTTAGCGCAAGCGGAATACTAATAAAGACAAGCAAATAAATAATAAAGAATACAAACAATGCTAACACCAAGTCGTAACGTGGTTCACGGCTACACCGCTAATCCATGATCACGATTCGTCCAAGGTGAATCACTCCTTTGCCAAATCCACTAGATCTCTCCTTTGCACCAAGCTAGGTGGAGGTAACCTCTTTACAATCCCTCTTCTTACAATAGAATGGAATAATAGCAAGTAAGAAGAGTGGGAATACTTTAAGGCACTTTGGGAGAAGATTAGAGCATAAACATTAGGCCCCCAAAGCCCCACACCCTTCCTCTTTATAGACGAAGAGGGTTTTTTCCCGTTGACACAGGAGTAGTCGACTGATGTCCCTATCAGTCGACTGGTCCTGTAGCCGTTGCCCAATAACGGCTGCTTTCCACGTTGGATTATATCCAATGGTACAGACATCAGTCGACTGATATTGCCATCAGTCGACTGATGCTCGATCAGTCGAGTGCTCCGCGAGCTCGACTCCATTCTGTGCCCGAAACACTTGCGACTAGTCGACTGGTGGTCTCGCAGTCGACTGTCAATCCATGACAGTCGACTATTGGCACTTAAACCAGACTCGAATACTAGTCGAGTCACCGTCGACTTAGAGTAGTCGACTACCATAATATGGTAGCCAACTGATGTCGGAAAATCTGATCTGACACTTAGCCAAATGGCCAAGTTTCACCTAAGAGCGCTACCCCTTTCCCGGGTTACATTCGCTCACTCTCATCCCTCGGAGTCCCTCGCCTTTGAAGTTATCTTCGTCCGGCCACGTCCCTCGGATGCGCCAAGTGCACGGCTCTGCAGTGCCATCCTTCGCGTCTCGCCCTGAAGTCTACTTCCTCCGGCTTCACTCCAAGCTCCTTGTTCGGCGGTCCCTCGAATGCTCCAAGTGCACGGCTTCCGCAAAGCAATCCTTCACCGACTCAAAGGACCGAGTCATGAGAGGTGAAACTCGCCAAGGCTCCATGTGCGAATTACTAAACCCTGCAAGACTCCAACGCACATATCAAATTATAATAACACTCTAACTTAAACCCTTTGCCACACACATCAAAACCTTATCATGGCAAGAGATTGCCCTAACAATCTCCCCCTTTTTGATGTGTGGCAATCCGTCTAAGTTAGGTAAAATATTTGATAAACTATTAAGGAAAGAAAGCATGTAAATAACATGATTAGCAACTCTCCCCCTAAATATATTCCCCCTTACTTAAACAAATATATTTCTCCCCCTTTGACACTATCAAAAATAATTAACAAAGTTTATTCAGCATGGCATCAAGTCTAGAGAGAAACAAAAAACCAAAACATGCCTTAAAATTGGATAAAAGAAATTACTGGGCATGTTATCAGACTACCAGTCGACTGGCACATAGATTTCAGGATTTTTGATTTTCTGGGGTGAATTTCAGAAATGCGTAAATTTTTTTATAAAATTCTAAAAATCACGAAATTTAGGGAACACATTTCTTGTAAGTATATTTATCAATGAAAAATATTTGTCCATGAAAAATCATTATATTTTCAAGTATTTGACAAAAATCCAAAAGCTTTAAAAACCACTAGGTTTTTGATCATGTTAGTATCCATTTTAACACCTAGTCTTGCTTTGGATTGTTTCAAAACATGAATACACAGATTTTAAGGTAAGAAATTATTTTGAAGACATATGAAATATCCAACCATGATCTTTGGGCAATATGTCTATGAATTAGACATAAGCCTTCCCCATGATTGGTCTATTATTTCTATTTTGATACCTTAAATGACCATCTAAATGCCATAGGCACTAGTGGACATTTGTATCATCCTAACATCTCACGCATGCTAAGTTTTCAATCAAGGTAGCCTATGGTGAGTGTGAGATGCATCCTAAAGGTATTTGTATATACTTAACCAATATTTTCATGCAATTCTATCAAGGTTAAGTATCATCATATCATCTCACATGATCATAAAGACATATATGTATGAATTTCATAGTATGATCATGAAACAAATGTATTCATCAAATTGTGATCATGCATTAGGTATTACATGATGATAATAAGGCAAATATCACCTAAAGCATGATTTTTCTATTTATAGGTGCATTATCATCACCTAACACTATTTCAAAAATGTTGTCCCGCCATCCTAAGTCAACCAACATATGATATAGGTAAATTGCATATGGTTGACTACCCTAGGGTTTTCCTAACCCTTAAGGATGGATTTAGGAACCCAATATAAATTCTTGCCTATGGGGTTCACTAAAAATTCCTTAGGGATCCATTTTCTAGCTATTACCTTCTTTTTATCTTGACCCCTAGCAATTTGACATTTATAGGCTTTTTCATTTTTATTTTCTTTATATCCTAGGCCTTTCTTGTTGAAACTAGCTCTTTGGCTCCCAATTATCATGTTAAGGGTGTTGGAGCCTATTGTGAACTTTTCTAGGGCTTTGGTCAAATAATCTACCTTTTCCCTTAGAGCCCTATTTTCTTCCATACATGCATCACTAACATCCAAAGGCATATAGTTATCATGTGAGCATGCATCATCATTAAAACATGCTTTTTCTAATTTTTCTTCTAAGTCCTTAATTTGATCTAGCATGCTTTTGTTATTTTTCTTGGCTCTAAATAAATCCTTAGTGAGCTAGAAATCATAGAAACTATTTTACTAGGTGAGAGATTTGTTACCATAGTTTCCATGTCTTCCTCTTCTTTGGATGAAGATGGTGAAGAAGCTCCCCCTTCACTCGAGCTCTCCTCACTTGAGCTTACTTCTTCATTTTCGGAGGAGGAGCAATCTAGATCGTCAAAGGCCATTAGGGATAAATATGTGACAAAGGCATTTTCTTCCTCGGATGATGATGATGAGGAGGAAGAAGGATCATCCCAAGTCCTTGCTTTTAATGCCTTTGCCTTCCCTTTTTCCTTGGCCTTCTTTTCTTCTTCCTTTTTCTTCTTGCTCCCCTTCTTCTTCTTTTCTTCCTTCTTTCTCTTTTCCTCCTTGCTTTTGTTCAAGAGGGGACAATTATCCCTTATGTGTCCCTCTCCTTGGCAATTATAGCAAATGACCTTCCCCCTTTGTCTTCTCCTCCTATCATTAGATTTATCAAATTTAAAATTTCTTAAAGCACGCCTTACCCTCCTTACCATATAGGCTTCTTCCGTGCTATCCATGGAGGAGGATGAGGATGCTTCATCGGAGGAGGAGGGGATCTCCATCTTCTTCTTCCCCTTGTTGGCCAAAAGTGCTACTCCTCTTGAAGGTTGAAATTTTGGCTCTTCTATTATTCCTTCAAGTCTTGTTTTATGGAGCTCCATTGTTGAAAAGAACTCCTCCAAGGTGCTCACTTCTAAATTCTTGGACACGTAGAAGGAGTCCACCATTGAGCTCCATTTCGATGACCGGGGAAAAGCATCAATTGCTTTCATGAGCATGTCCCGGTTTGAAAGTCTTTCTCCTACACTTGTTAGCCCAATTAAAATTTCTTTGAATCTAGAATGTAAGGAGGTTACCTTTTCTCCCTTTTTAAGCTTGATATTTGATAGTTGGGAGCAGAGGAGATCTCTTCTTGCAAGCTTGGCCTCCGAAGTGCCTTCATGAAGCTCTACTAGCTTCTCCCACATCTCCTTGGCACTTGCACACTCCCCTATCCTATTCACTTCTTGTTGAGGGAGTATATTGTAGAGGTGGTGCTTGGCTTTTGAATTTGCCAAATACTCCTCTCTTTGTCTTTTACTCCATCTTGATTTCTCCAATAGCTCCCCTTCTTCATTCCTAGGCATCTCAAAACTGTTTTCCATAATTAATAAAATTTCGAAGTCGGTTTCGAAGAATACCTCCATTCTCTTTTTCCACCAAGAGAATTCTCCCTCGAACTTTGGCGAATGAATATTAGAGTCGGCCATTTTTGAATGTGCTTGTTGTGGTGGTTAGTCCTCGACAAGCTTTCCTTGGCTCTGATACCACTTGTAGGTGATCGATCGGCCGGCTAGAGGGGGGTGAATAGTCGTCAATCGTTTGGTGGTGGATTTTGCTCGTCTACACAATTGTTAGCGCAAGCGGAATACTAATAAAGACAAGCAAATAAACAATAAAGAATACAAACAATGCTAACACCAAGTCATAACGTGGTTTACGGCTACGCCGCTAATCCACGATCCTGATTCGTCCAAGGTGAATCACTCCTTTGCCAAATCCACTAGATCTCTCCTTTGCACCAAGCTAGGTGGAGGTAACCTCTTTACAATCCCTCTTCTTACAATAGAATGGAATAATAGCAAGTAAGAAGAGTGGGAATACTTTAAGGCACTTTGGGAGAAGATTAGAGCATAAACATTAGGCCCCCAAAGCCCCACACCCTTCCTCTTTATAGAGGAAGAGGGTTTTTTCCCGTTGACACAGGAGTAGTCGACTGATGTCCCTATCAGTCGACTGATCCTGTAGCTGTTGCCCAATAACGGTGCTTTCCACGTTAGATTATATCCAATGGTATCGACATCAGTCGACTGATATTTCCATCAGTCGACTGATGCTCGATCAGTCGAGTGCTCCGCGAGCTCGACTCCATTCTGTTCCCGAAACACTTGCGACCAATCAACTGATGCCTTCATCGAGGATCAGGTCTCGCGATCGCCGCTAATCCATGGCTGATCCTGGCACTTGAACCAGACTCGAACACTAGTCAAGTCACCGTCGACTTAGAGTAGTCGACTACCATAACATGGTAGTCAACTGATGTCGGGAAATCCCATCCGACACTTAGCCAAATGGCTAAGTTTCACCTAAGAGCGCTACCCCTTTCCCAGGTTACATTCGCTCACTCTCATCCCTTGGAGTCCCTCTCCTTTGAAGTTATCTTCGTCCGACCATGTCCCTCGGATGCGCCAAGTGCACGGCTCTGCAGCACCATCCTTCGCGTCTCGCCCTGAAGTCTACTTCCTCTAGCTTCACTCCAAGCTCCTCGTCCGGCGGTCCCTCGGATGCTCCAAGCGCACGACTTCCACAAAGCCATCCTTCACCGACTCAAAGGACCGAGTCATGAGAGGTGAAACTCGCCAAGGCTCCATGTGCGAATTACTAAGCCCTGCAAGACTCCAACGTACATATCAAATCACAATAACACTCTAACTTAAACCCTTTTCCACACACATCAAAACCTTATCATGGCGAGAGATTGTCCTAACAGTATGGGCATTACAAGAGTAAATGCCCTAAGAAAGTTAAGAAGACTCCTCCGACACCAAAAGTCAATGAAAAAGTCAAGGATGCCAGTGCCCCCACTAGAAGAAGCAAGGATCACATCATTTGCTTCAAGTGCCAACAACCGGGGTATTTTAGGAGTCAATGCCCTAGGGGGAGCAAGAAGGTCAAAGAAGGAGCTACACGTGTAGGGGGAGCCTCTAAGGCAATTCCTAAGGTATATTTTAATGCACCTTCTTTAATTTGTAGGCAAAAGCATGCTAGAAATAATGTTAGCAATCTTGCTATTTATCATAAAGAGCATGCTAGAAATAGATTTTATTGTCTAGGTACAAAATCATATCATATTTCAAATAAGGAGAAATTTGGGACTAATATCCCTAGAAAAACCTTACCTAGGGAATCTATTAAGAAAATAGAAGACCACCTAGGTTTTAACCCTAAATGAACTAAACATATGCCTAGGAAAAACAATGTCCAAAGAATAGATGAAAAATCAAAAATTGGACAATTAGAGCTAGAAAACCAAGCCTCGAGGTCAAGGCTTGAGAAATTAGAAAAGACCCTTGCAAAAATGTGAAATCAAATTCAAGGGTCAAAAAATCAAAAATCTAGGTCTAAGAGTCAAAATCTAGGTTTTAGGAGACAAGAGTCCACCAAGGGCAAGAAAGGTTTGGGACACAAACCTAAGCCCAAGGAGACCTACCACAATGTTCCATTTGATTATGGAACTCAAACTAGGTTTAGAAAAACCAAGGTTACTAGGGAAGGCATCCCTAAGGGTAACCAAGGTGTGTGCCTAGTGGCTAGAGTTTCAAGGAAACCTAGGGAGGCCACTAAGAAGGTTACAAGGGGAGTCACCCCTAGAGTTAACCTAGGCAAGACTAAGATGACCAAGGCTTCTAAGCCTAGGAGGGTCATTAGGAGGGTATCTAGGAAAGTCATCCCTAGTGAATACCTAGTAAATCCAAGGAGCTCCAATAGGTATTGGGTTCCTAGGAGCGTAATCGATTCACGCTAAATGGGTTTAGGTGTGCCAACCTTGAATGGATGGGTAGTTAACCTAACCATACTAAAGGTGGCACTTTAGGTTATTTTCAAGGTTATGGATACCTTGAAAATAGATTTGAATTATGATCCTAAAAGAGTTTAGGATGTGCCAATATATTTTTGGGATTATGAAAAATCAATTAAATTGGCACAATTTAGATTTAGAGGTTGTAGTGTGCTATTTTGGATTTTTGGCACACTTGGGAGATAAGTAACAATATGGCAAAATGGACTTAATAAAAACAAATGACAATTAACTTTAAAATTTAGGTATTATATACCTTTATATTTTATTTGTCATGCTTTGTTTGCCATATAACATGCCATGACATCATATTTATCTTTATCATATAAAATGTCATGAGTATGTTTAGGGTTAGTTTTTTAATGTCATGTATATTTAGATTATATCATATGTCATGACATCATGATCAATGGCCATGTTTATTTATGCTATCATTTATGCCATGATCATTCATGCATTTAAAGTAATTAAAATTGATTTAAGGACTATGGCATGACTTGAAGTACCATGTATAAGGGAATCAAGTAGGGTTGCCTTAGAAAATGCATGAAACCCTAGATTAGGAGAACAAAACCCACATCTCACAATCACATTGACTTGTGTGTGTTTTATACACCCTAGATACATGTGAGATGCTAGGATATGAGTTAAGTTCAAGGTACATAGTTTTTTCATCTAGATGAAAGCTTATGTTCAAGCCATGTACATTAAGCCCAAAGAACATGATCCAATATAGGGTTTCAAAAACATTTTAAAATCATCTTAGAAAATCTTGGTGAAGTCTCTCTTTTGATAGCAATCACCATTGATGAAATTGATACAAAGTGAGCTAAAACATTTAAGTTTTTCTTCACTTTTGAACTTTGTGTCAATTTCACTATTTTAAGGGTAAAATATTTTTCAAACATTTTTCACCCATTGTATTGGTTATAAGTATTATACATATGAAGTTTCATGATTTTTCAGCTTACGTATAATTACTTATGAATTTCTGAAATTCTATTCTGATAATTGAAAATCAAAATTTTCAGTTATCAGTCGACTGCCATGTATGGCAGTTGATTGATGAGGGTGGCAGTCGAATGGTATCTGAAGGAGTTGATTGTCAGGCTGATTTCGGGTAAACAATGTTTGTTAGGCCCATGTTCAGCCAAGTTTTGGTTCCCTAATCACTCCTAACCCTAGGATATGCTTTGGGAAGCATTAGAAAGAGTGAAAATCCATTGGATATGGATTAGGAGAGTTGTTAGGGTGTGTATTAAATTTAAGGTGTGTGAAAGTTCAATGTTGAACTTTTCAACCTTATTTCTGATGGTTTAAGGTTCCTATAGGCTTAGGGACTTCCCAAGGACATTGTTGGTGCAATGGTCAAGGGGGAGCAAGCCTTTAGGGGGAGGTATTCATCATGGGATGATGGATGTTATTTTTCCTCATGAGGAGGAGAAATGGGATTTTGAGATGTCCAATTTGAAAATTGATAGAGTTTATAGGAGTGCCTCTCTTTAGTTGTATGAGACTTATCACTAGGAAGATTGTAGGCATCCTAGATATTTTTGGACCAAGGGAGAGATTATAAGATCTCATTGGGATATGAGACATTGACCTCCTTGGGGAGAATGTTTTTGATGTATGTCAAAAAGGGAGAGAAAGGTATAATTACCAATTTGGAAAAATTGGTATGAGAATTTGAGTTAGGGGCCTTACTCAAAGGTTTATGGTTTTGTCAAACATCAAAAAGGGGGAGATTATTAGTGCAATCGACCCAGGTCACGATTGATCGGACTCGAGTCTGACTCGAGCGATGTTTTGATGTTCGACAAAACGTATGACAATGTGATTGTCATGGTAAAGTGCAAGTCATGGGTACTTGGCATGGAGAGTCCAAGTGGGACACTTGGCATAGGGAAAGTTCAAGTCTTGAGTACTTGACATGTAAAGTCCAAGCATGGGTCTTAGCAAGTAAAGTCCAAGCATGGGTCTTGGCAAGAAAAGTCCAAGCATGGGTCTTGGCAAAGGAAAGTCCAAGCTTGAGTCTTAGCATTTGGAAAGTCCAAGGGGAATATTGGCGGCATAAAGTCCAAGTGGGAGTCTTGGCGGCATAAGTCTAATGGTTGGCGGCGTAAAGTCCAAGCGGGAGTCTTGGCAGCTTAAGTTCAATGTGCCTTGGTGATGTAGACACCGTTAGCATGACAATAGTTGATGGAAGCACCTGAAGGCTAGCGTATTGATGAACAAGTCATGGATGACCTGGAGGGATCCGATAAGCGCTAGGATGATGGAGGTGGCTAGAAGACTTAGGTCTAGCAAACGGGTGGTCTATCAAGTATTGGGGCACCATACTTGGGTTAAAACCTCATGTTTGAGGTGTATCAGTTGACTGATGTGAGTCAACTGAGATTTGGCTTTGAGAAGATGGCCTAGCAATCGACTGCTAGAATTGGGCAGTCGACTGATGGTCTATTTGTTAGAACTTATCCAACATGGCTCATGCCATTGTGAGATGATGGCTACAGGAGTAGTCCACTGATAGTCCTGACCAATCGACTGCTAGGCAAAATCCAGCTCAAATACAAGTTATAAAGGCAGCTCTGAAGGAGGGATTTTGGCATGATTTTCTTGGGCGATTTGGAGCGATTTGCTGGTGCAAATCAGGGTCTTCAAGGCTAGCCCAAGGCAATCAACAAGCAAGCATTCCAAAGCAATTGTTGTAAAGTTTTCTTTACTTTGTTTTATATATTCATCTCATATTTGCTTGTATTTGTTTCTTACTATTGTAAAACTATTTGTACGAGGTTTCTCCACCTCTGGATTGTTTCGAGAAGGAGTTATTTGTTATAGTGGTGTGTGTTGAATCGCTAGGGCTTTTAGATCCCAATCCGTGGAGTAGGAACCATTCGATTTCGAACCACGTTACATCGCCTTATGTTATTGTGCTTGTGTGTGCTTGTATTCGTGTTGTTGTTTTTATTGTTATTATTTTGCTGTGCACTAACACAATTTGTAGACACGAACGATGTAATCCATCAAGCAATGCCGACACTATTAACCCTCCCTTTAGCGGTCACGATGGTCCCTATAATATGTACTGAAATGATCCGCCATGAGAAAGTATCATGGATCATTATATGAGTGTTATATACTTTCTCATGTAACTATTGGTATGAATAGTCCTTAGACCTGAAGTTACTATGGTTCCCTACATAAGGAGTTATGTACTTTGATATCATCTAATGTCACTCGTAACAGGGTGCACTATAACGGCGATTACTGGGTATGTAATGAATTATGCAGAGTGATGTGAGTGATGTAGATGAGATCTATCCCTCCCATATGATGGGAGTGATATCTTTGGCCTCTTGATAGAGTATGACCACGAAATGCTTGGTCATGCTCAAACTCAAATGAGTCAATATGAGATATTGAGCTCATTTGTTTGAGTGAGTCTACTTGGGGATCAAGAAACATAAAGGTTGATAAGGGGATGACATGGTCTATGTCTCATTGATCGATCTAAGATATCAAGGATAGAAGGACACCGTCATACATGATAATAGTCACAGAAAGGTTGTTGGATCTCAAATTTCTTGTAGCTTGGGTAGCAATGAGGTATTGCTAGATGTCGCTCATTGCTTATGTATCTAAAATGATTTTAGATACATTACCAAAGCTATGAGAGCCTATAGGGTTGCACACAAAGAACATATTTTGGAGAAGTGTTCATCTTAGTTTGACTAAATGAATCATTAGTTAATTGAATAGATTAGAATGAGTTAGACTCATTGCTTGGCCAAACTTGAGTTAGGCTCAAATTGGTTTAACTTGAGTTAGACTCAAGTGAAACCAATTGAAGAAGGTTAGCTTGATTAATGATGATTTATCATGCATGCAAATGGGAGTTGTTGCATGCAAATGGATTAATGCATGAAATGGGATTTAATGCTTAGTGTTGCATGCAAAGGGATTAATGCATGAAATGAGAATTATTCCCAAACGTTGCATGCAAAATGGATTAATTCATGCACATGGAATTTGAGAAGTTTTCTCAATGTTGTATGCAAATGAATTAATGCATGCAAATGGATTAATTCATGAACATGGAATTTGGGAAGCCACTCAATGTTTTATGCAAATGAGTTAATGCATGAAAATGTGAATTAATGCATAATAGAGGGGATTTGAGAGATCTCCTTAACGTGGATGAAGGTGGTATCTCATGAAGTAGTGTGATCTCATTTTTAACCAAGTATCCCATTTGTGCCTTGCATCCCAATTTGTACTTCTTCTTCTTTTGTGGAGAGCCTTGGTTTTGGTTGCTAGCATAACCAAAGGTGTTATCTCCATCTCCAAGATACAGTTCGTGTGGATACCTTAGAGATACGGTTGTTACCGTATTGAGATCCGACTGCGTTTGGATTAGCGAGATTGCGAAGGGCTCGCACGAAGGTATATTTCTTCTTCTAGATAAGATCTAGATTAAAGAAAATGATTTATATGTTTTGCATCGATCTTTGGAGGGATCCAGTTTATTTTTATTTATGTTACGGTTGTGCGAAGTATTCGCCCGCGATATTATGAATGTCATGATTCGGATTTTCCCTATTGTGGTATCAGAGCCACTTGCCAAATATATATTTCGTTATGATGATTTATATGTGATATAAATTTAGATTTTTGTATTTTCTATGAGATATAAAACATGTGAATTATGGGTACATGAATTTTAGGCTTGGAATGTTGATAAGGGGCAAAAACAATATTGAACACGACCAAGCCATGTTAGAAAACACGGTCATGTTTTCAGCACGGCCTGACAAAAAGAGCGACCCACAATCGTGTTGAAAAACACGGCCTAGCCGTGGGAGCCTCTGCCCACCCCAAAATGGCCATGCCAATTGGCATAGCCCGATCGTGTTGAACACGGGACGCTCCGGAAACGAGGGTCTTGGATTCATATTGATGGACCAAGGGCAGCAACTCAATTAAAGGAGTTGAGTTGCAAATAAAATTTTGCTTCGAGGGTGTTATGCCTTATTGGCGAAGCGGCTTAAAATTTGTATATATATTCATAATAAATTTTATAAAATTACATCATTATGAATGATATGGTGCATGGTGCATGGTTATGGCCTAGGACCCAATGTGATTTTGGTTGTGTTATATGTCCATGTTGTAATTCATAATACGACCTGCGCGTCGTGCCTTTATCTCTATTTTTTGTTGTAAAATAGACTTAGACTCGAATGTAACTCGAGTGTTCTTATTTTGTAATGTACAAAATAAAGAAATGAAAAGTCCATTGAAGGTTGAAGTTACAAGGAGGATGCCGACAACACAGGATGACCGAAGGAAGCACTTTGAGAAGATGTCATCCCTAGCTTAACCATTCGCTCTTCTCATTGGCTTGAGAAGATCATAGATTTGGGCCATAACCATGTCACGTTTAAGATGCTTGTGTATGTGATGCATATGATGCTTGTATATGTGATGCATGTGATGCTTATATATGTGAAGCATGCGTAGTTAGTTGTCATAAAAATTAGGTCACTTAATATGTCTTCAAAAGTTTAATACTTACTATTACCTTGTTCAATCATAGCGCGCTTGCCAAAGCAAAGTAACTCGATTTACCTCAGTAAAGTACGACAGGACAATCATGATGTCCGCCTATTAAACTTTGGATTTGACTTAACTAAGCTCTCTCAATTAGATTGATGAACTTAGAGGCATAGCTCATACGAGACATCCACATACATTATATAAATCTTGGGCGATTAGCCAAAGCTAACTCAAGATGAGTGGTAATTTAGAAAGATATCTCATGCGATGGGAACAATAAACAAATAATGTTGTTCATATACAAGAGTTACATTAGATGTAATTGGTACAAGTTACCTACCTAATTTATACGAGTCTTGGGCGATTAGCCAAAGCTAACTCAAGATGCAGTATAATATGGATCTTGTCCCACTTTGTGACCAATGGGAGAATCATTTAGTTAAAGGCCTAATTAAATGATTAAAATACGATACATTTATGCATTCCTGTATTGTAGATCACAATGTCGTCAAATACATCAAACACACTCTCTACGATCTATCCTTGATAAGGACAAGCTCACTGGAGCTAACTTCCTGGACTGGTATAGGAACTTGAGGATAGTCCTCAAGTAAGAATGCAAACTGTACATCCTAGAGCAGTCCATTCCTGAACCCTCCACCCCTACAACCACTCGTGCTGACAAGGATGCTTACAAGAAGCATCAAGATAACGCACTGGATGTTTCATGCCTTATGCTTGCCACCATGAACTCTGAGCTTCAGAAGCAACATGAGAACATGGATGCCTATGGTATGGTTGAGCATCTGAAACAACCATATCATGGACAAGAAAGGCACGAGAGATACGAAGTATCAAAGGCCTTGTTTCAATGCAAATTGCAAGAAGAAACTCCCATAGGCACTCATGTACTCAAGATGATTGGGTACGCGTTGTTCAGTTACGTATTGCCTTAACGAGGTGGGATTTCCATTGGGCGAGCTAAGTGAGCCTTTTTTCTATAGTCAGCATGACTGCATGTTGTCATGAACTACAGCATGAATAAGAAAGTAAGAAGCCTTATACCTGGGTTATGAAGCATACTCTATGTTAAAATGGTGAACAAAGGCAAAGACAAAGGCAAGCAGAAGCCTAAAGGTAAGGCTAAGACCCAAGCCAAAAGCAATGGTAAAGGCAAAGACAAGGCAAATGCATTAAAACCTAAAGGAGGGGTGTCTAAGGAAGGGTAATGCTTCCACTGCGGTGAGACCGGGCATTGGAAGAGAAACTGTAAGCTATATCTGGAAGAGGTGAAAAGGAAGAGAAGTAAGACTTCTTCCTCAGGTATGCATGTTATCAAAGTCAATTTATCTATCTTGTCTTCTTTGGTATTAGATACCGATTATGCTTCTCACATTTGTACCAATGTGCCGGGTCTTTGAAAGACTAGATCATTGATGAAGAGTGAAGTGGACCTACGGGTAGGCAATGGAGCAAAGGTTGTCGCCATCGCTGTAGGGACATATAACTTATCTTTGCCCACTAGGCTTATCTTAGAACTAGAAGACTATTGTTATGTACCTGCCTTGACTAAAAAAATTATCTCTGTTTCTTGTTTAGACAAGAAAGGTTTCTCATTTGTAATAAAGGATAAGTGTTGTTCCATTTATTTAAATGATATATTTTTTTGTACTGCACACCTTGTGAATGGTCTCTATCTTCTAGATCTTGAAACCCCAGTCTATAACATAAATACCAAATGGTTCAAATCTAATGATCTGAACAAACATATCTCTGGCATTGTCGCCTGGGTCACATAAATGAGTGTCACATATCCTAGCGCCATAAGGATGGATTACTGGACTCATTTGATTTTGAATCATATGAGACGTGCGAATCTTGTCTTCTAGGTAAGATGACGAAGACTCCATTTAGTGGACATAGTGAAAGAGCTACTGATTTGTTAGAACTCATACATACTGATGTATGTGGGCCTTTCAATGTAGGAGTTAGAGGAAGCTATCAGTACTTCATTACTTTTAATGATGACTTTAGTAGATATGGATATGTGTATCTTATGAGACACAAATCTGAATCCTTTGAAATGTTCAAAGAATTCAAGAATGAAGTACAAAACCAACTTGGTAAAAGTATAAAAATGCTTCGATCAGATCGAGGTGGGGAATACCTTAGCCAAGCTTTTCGTGACTTTCTCATTAAGTTTGGGATTATATCTCAACTCACTACACCTGAAACACCACAGTGGAATGGTGTATCAGAAAGGAGAAATCATACATTATTAGAAATGATACTATCCATGATGAGTCATACAAATCTTCCTTTTTTCTTCTAGGGATATGCTTTAGAGAGGCTGCTTTCACACTTAACTGCGTCCCCCCATCTAAGGCAGTCATAAAGACATCATATGCGATATGGGCTGGGAAGAGTCCCAAGATGTCTTTTATGAAGATTTGGGATTGTGAGGCTTATGTTCGACATTAAGTCTCTGACAAACTAGGCCCCAAATCAGACAAGTGTTACTTTATAGGATATCCTAAGGAAACAAAAGGATATTACTTCTATAATCCCATACAAGGCAAAGTGTTTGTCACTATAAATGGAGTATTTCTAGAAAGAGAGTTCATCTCTAGAAGAACTAGTGGGAGTAAAATACATCTTGAAGAAATTCAAGATAAAGATAACACTAAGATGGAAATTGAACATGCACCACAAAGTGTTGTGGATGATTAGATTGTTGCACAAGAAGTTGTGGAGCAACAACCTATTCAAGTAGACCAACCTCTTTGCAGATATGATAGGATACGTCGTCAGCCTGAGATATATTCATTTCTCTTGTCTGATAATGATGACATTATGCTTGTTGAGTTAAACGAGCCTACATCCTATCAGGAAGTTGTGATGAGCCCAGATTCTGAGAAATGGCTAGAGACCATGAGATCTGAAATGGAATCCATGTACACTAACCAAGTATGGACTTTGGTTGATCCACCTGAAGGGGTCAAATCCATTGGGTGTAAGTGGGTCTTTAAGAGAAAGACTGACATTGATGGTCTTATGCATACCTATAATGGGCGATTGGTAGCTAAAGGTTTCAAATAGATTCATGGTATAGACTATGATGAAATTTTTCACTAGTTGCGATGCTTAAGTCCATTCGGATCATGCTTGCTATTGTAGCTTACCACGATTATGAGATCTAGCAAATGAATGTCAAAATTGTATTTCTGAATGGAAACTCCCTCGAGGATGTGTACATGACACAACCTGAAAGTTTTGTAGATCCAAAGCATGCTAGTAAGGTATGCAAGCTGAAAAGGTCCATTTATGGTTTAAAGCAAGCATCTAGAAGCTGGAATCTTCGATTCGATGATGCGATCAAATAGTTTGGTTTCATCAAGAATGAAGATGAACCTTGTGTCTACAAGAGGGTTAGTGGGAGCATAGTTATCTTTCTTATCTTGTATGTTGATGACATACTTCTCATGGGAAACAACATCCCTACGCTGCAGTCTGTGAAGACTTGGCTTGGGAATTATTTCTCAATGAAGGACTTAGGTGAAGCAGCCTACATTTTAGGCATTAAGATTGTCACACCCGCCCTTTTCGGACCCAAAATCCGGAGGGGCGGCGCGTGACGTGACCGTACATACATACATTACATACAGCGGAAGACTTTATACATACTTCTTAATTCTTACAGCGGAAGACTTTAGACCTATATTTTTTTTCTTTTAAACCATAAAGGTGCATTGACATATACATATACATATATATATATATACATACTTCTTCTTTTTAACATAGAGTATGCTTCATAACATGTATAGATACTTCTTCTTACTTCTTCTTTACTTCTTCTTATCAACATAGAGCATGCATCATATATATATAGCTACTTAGTGCTTAGTAGGTTCATAATATCATCATCATAAGGAGACATAAGTAAGGACATCCATAGACATCGTCATCATAGGTAAACATGTATATATAGACCTAACGGATCTTCTCCACCATGCCACTACCACACACATTGGCCCCTCCTGCTGCTCCCTTTAGTTTATCCATCCCTTACCCTTATCTGCAGTACGAGGGAAAGACAAACTATAAGCACATAGGCTTAGTAAGATCCTGTCCTACTCACAAAAACCATACATCATCATTAATCATGGCATGTAGCATTCATAACATATAAGTAATATAATATGTAACATACATGGCGTCATCAACTTGACATGTAGCATAAGTAATCGTAAGTAAATATAACATGTATCATCCATAACTTAGCAGCATAACATGAATATATGCTTAATCAACATAACATGCATCATATGAAACTTAGTAACATAAACATCATAGCATATCATCAAACATAACATGTAAATATAAACATCATATCATATCATCAAACATAACATGTGACATATATAACAGAAGCATGTAAACATAACAATCAGTAGGTAAACATATGCAGGATGCTTTTGAAAACATATATTTTAGGTACGTAAATATAAATCTCAACATATTTGGGCCTGGCATTGTACCACTTCTTCATTATCATAGCGCGCATCCCTAAATAGGCCCGAGGTAGCAAGTCTCGAACCTAATAGGTTTCTAGGCCCGAGTCTTATTCCATCGACCTAGGGGCAATCGTCATAGCGTAGAAGCCCATCCTAGGCCCGAGTCTTACTCCATCGACCTAAGGCAGCTTGGAGCCCATCCCGTACTAGGCCCGAGTCTTATTCCATCGACCTAGGGGCAATCATACATAGAAGCCCATCCTAGGCCCGAGTCTTATTCCATCGACCTAGGGCATCTTAGGAGCCCATCCCTTCTTGGACCTTGTTAAGGTCTTGGTACAAGCCATGCAGAAGGTAAAATACTTATATGCTTATTTTATAACATAGCTTATTTCATTTTTTTTGCAAACATAGCATAGCATGCTTCATTTCATAACACATCATGCTTCATTTCATGAACATATCATCTTTCACTTCATAAACATACTATACTTCATTTCATAACATATCATACTTCATTTCATCATCATATCATATTCATTTTGTGAACATATCATTTTGTTTCATTTCATAATCTTATCGTATTCCATTTCATAACATATCTTAGATATCACATACACATAGGGCACGGCATAAGGCATGGCATCAAGAATACTAACCTATAACATGTTATCCTCATTTAGCATCATTTAATATCATAAGTCAACATGAATTCACCCAACATGAAACACATGTTAACCTAATTCATTTAACATACTAACCCCATCATAAGCATACAAAACATGGGATAAAGCTTCATTGAATCACCATAATATAGGGGTGGCCGAATGATCCTTGTTGGCTTTTGGGGTTAACCTTTGACCTAATCTATTTTAAATCCTAACATCATCATATAGTTACTAAACATAGCATGAAACTTCATTGAAACCCTAAAAAAAAGGCTTGGCCGAATGGGTCTTGGTGGTCATTAGGGTTAGCTTTTGCCCTAATCCATTTTAACTCCTAACATCATCATGTAGTTACCAAACATAGCATGAAACTTCATTGAAACCCTAAAAACATGGCTTGGCCGAATGGGTCTTGGTGTCCATTAGGGTTAGCTTTTGTCCTAATCCATTTTAACTCCTAACATCATCATGTAGTTACCAAACATAGTATGAAACTTCATTGAAACCCTAAAACATGGCTTGGCCGAATGGGTCTTGGTGGCCATTTGGGTTAGCTTTTGTCCTAATCCATTTTAACTCCTAACATCATCATGTAGTTACCAAACATAGTATGAAACTTCATTGAAACCCTAAAAACATGGCTTGGCCGAATGGGTCTTGGTGGCCATTAGGGTTAGCTTTTGTCCTAATCCATTTTAAATCCTAACATCATCATGTAGTTACCAAACATAGTATGAAACTTCATTGAAACCCTAAAAACATGGCTTGGCCGAATGGGTCTTGGTGGCCATTAGGGTTAGCTTTTGTCCTAATCCATTTTAAATCCTAACATCATCATATAGTTATAAAAGCATAGCATATAACTTCATGGAAACCCTAAATCATAGCTTGGCCGAACGAACCTTAGTGGCTATTAGGGTTAACTTTTGTCCTAATTCATTTTTAAATCCTAACATCATCATATAGTTATAAAAGCATAGCATATAACTTCATGAAAAACCCTAAATCATAGCTTGGCCGAATGAACCTTAGTGGCTATTAGGGTTAACTTTTGTCCTAATTCATTTTAAATCCTAACATCATCATATAGTTACTAAAACATAGCATATAACTTCATGGAAACCTAAAATCATATCTTGGCCGAATATAACATATAGATTTCTTTTGTAAAACATCAATCGAAGCTACTCGTATGCAGGTGAGGGATACTTACATCCTTCGCTTTGCTTGTAGTGTGAAGATAACCTAAAGAACCAAACCTAGCCTTTGCTTTCTTGCTTGGATGAGGTTCGGCCAAGGGAGGGAAATGGAGAGGGAGAGGGCTCTAGGTTTCGGTGAGAAGAAGAAGAAGAGAGGAAGTGGCCAATTAGAACCTTCCCTCTTCTTTATAAAGGGAGGAAGAGAAGTTTCTCTTATCTTTTTCCATGCCTCTTCATTTACCTTTATCACACTTATCTATAATCCCCCCCTTTTCCTCTAATGATGTAATCCTATTGGGCTTCTGGTTAGTGGGTGCACCTATAGGGTTTGGCTATCTCTAGAGGTTTGGGGTTCAATTCCTAGGTCTTGCATCCCTTTTTGACTTATTTTCTTTTATTTTGAAAAAGGCCCACATAAAGCCCATTATCATCAAGCAAAAAATTCTTGTAAAATTGCTAGGAATTTTACGGGCATTACAATCCTTCATACTTTTAAAAAGTTTCGTCCTCGAAACTTAGAACAATTCCGAGTACTTCTGCTTCATGTCCTCCTCGCGTTCCCAGGTAGCTTCCTCGTACCGTTGATTCTGCCACAGGACCTTTACTAAGGGCACCTCTTTGTTCCTTAGCCTCTTGACTTCTCGGTCTAGTATCTGTATAGGCCGACTTTCGATACTCAGGTCCTCTTGAACTTGTACTGTTTGTGGCTCGATCACTTGGTCCGCACTGGAAATGCATTTCTTGAGCACAGAGACATGGAACACGTTGTGAATAGCCGACATCTCTTGAGGCAGCTCTAGCTTGTATGCTACCTTGCCAATCCTCTGCAATATCGGATACGGTCCCACGTAACGTGGACTCAGTTTACCCTTCCTTCCGAACCTCATCACTCCCTTCATGGGAGCCAATTTGAGGAATACTAGGTCCCCAACTTCGAATTCTAACGGTCTACGCCGCATATCCGCATAGCTCTTTTGTCGGCTCTGAGCAGTTTCAATTCTCTGACGGATGTTCCGTATAGCTCGGGTGGTGTCATCGATGAAATCCGTCTGGAGTCCCATCCTCTTCTTTTCACCACCCTCATACCAGCATATGGGAGATCTACATTTCCTCCCGTATAGCGCCTCGTAGGGTGCCATTCCAATAGTAGCTTGATAGCTATTGTTGTAGGCGAATTCTACCAAACATAAGTATCGGCACCAGCTACCTTTGAAATCCAGGGCGCAAGCTCGTAACATATCCTGCAATACTTGATTTACTCTTTCGGTCTGTCCGTCCGTCTGGGGATGGAAAGCAGTACTGAACAATAGTTTCGTGCCTAGGGCCTTTTGAACACATTCCCAGAAATGGGAAATAAAGCAACCATCTCTGTCAGAAATGATGGTCTTAGGAATTCCATGTAGTCTGATAATTTCTTTAGCATATAACTGAGCCAGTGGCTCCGTCGAATAGGTCATCTTGATTGCTAAGAAATGGGCGGACTTCGTCAATCTGTCCACAATTACCCATATAACATCATAACCGTTTGTCGTCTTGGGTAATCCTGAGATGAAATCCATAGAAATGTCTTCCCATTTCCATTCTGGAATCTGGATCGGCTGCAGTGTTCCTCCAGGTCTCTGGTGTTCTGCCTTAACCCTCTGGCAGGTCAGGCAGGTACTGACATACTGAGCCACATCTCTTTTCATTCCGAACCACCAGAACTTTCATTTCAGGTCTTGGTACATCTTGGTGGTTCTAGGATGCATCGCATAAGGAGTTCCATGAGCTTCCTCAAATATCTCCTTCTGTAATTCTGGATCGTCGGGAATACATAAGCGATCCCTGAGGTAGAGTACTCCTCTATCAGAGATCCGAAACCCGTCGTCCTTTCCTTCTAATACCTCTTGCTTGATCCTCTGAAGGCTTGGGTCATGGGCTTGCTTTTCCAGTATATCATCGAACAGCGTCGGTGCTATCATCATGGTCGAGAGCTGTCCGGAAATGATTTCAACCCCGTAACGCATAATCTTTCTCTCTAAGGGCCGAGATAACACTGATAGAGACATCAAGGTGGCGCAGGACTTCCTGCTGAGTGCATCAGCCACCTTGTTAGCTTTCCCCGGATGGTAGAGAATCTCGCAGTCATAATCCTTGACGAGCTCGAGCCATCTGCGCTGTCTCACGTTCAGGTAATGCTTGGTAATCAGGGCACTACTGAATAGCTCCTCTGCGGTCTGCGGTCTGCGGTCTATGAGTCCCGCCGGCCACATTCAGAGTTATTTCTGGTCGGAGCATCTTCAGCATGAGTCTGCCCCTTTCTCTTTCGTCTTGAGCATAGTTAGGCGCATCTGAATCTCTTCACGGTTGACTCAATGTCAATTTGAATTGGTTTACAACATCAAGCGGCAACTTCGTTTCCACTCATCATTTGTATGTCCCAATCTAATCGACATCCGACATTGATCAACTATACCACATACATCCCATGAAATGAACTAATTATTGATTTCAAAGGAAACGAGCTCATCATTTCTTATTCATACTTTCAGAAAAGAAAAATGTTAACATATAACATTCCTTATTTCTAATCGAAACAAAACTACTTGAGAAGATAGTTTATTACGACTCCCACTAGGACAAACCCTAGTGCAGTTGTAATTATTTTTAGTCCTATCTTCCTTGGCCTCATTAGGGTAGTCTCAGGCTGGCCAATAAGTTGACTGTTTGTAGAACTCTCTTCATTCTTTTCGAGGCCATCTACCACAGGATTCTCTTGAACCTTGTGCTCCGGTAGTTCCCAGCACAACTCAGCATATGTTATCTGCCCTTCATAGCGGCCCCATACGTGATGCGCAACTACCATGAAATCATTTGGAAGAGAGCGTACCAAGGCCCATATCCGATAATTGTCTAGTAACGGAAACTCCTGCTGCTCGAGTCTCCTAAAAAGACCATCGAGCCTTTTTATGTGTCCGATGACCCCACCATTAGGTTTATAAACTATCTCTTCAATAGCTTCCCTCAATTTGTTTCGTAACACATCACGACGGGTCATTGTAGTCATCGTCCATGCCATCTGAAATTGAAATAAATGAAGTCAGTATGAAACCGACTAACCAGTGCGAAACCGGCTTAATTCAATTTATATGAGCATAGACCTCACACAATTGATTACGAAAATCAACTCTTCGTAAATTTTTTTTCGCTGATCAATTTTGATTTACCTAACTCGTCTACCTTTTACCAATCACAAGTATTTCTTGTGAAGCTAGTATAAGTTTTTCGTTCGTTTACCTATGCATAATTAGAGTATTTCTTGTGAAGCTAGTATAAGTTTTTCGGTCGTTTACCTACGCATAATTAAACTAAAGCTAGCATAAAGTCATTTTAAGCTTAAGGCATCATTCATGTTCTCATGCATAATTTAAGCTTAAGGTATTTTATATCATACATGAACAAGCATAAGGGTATCATATATACTTTCATGCATATTTAAGCTAGAAGCATTTCCTATCATACATGGAAAAAAAAATTAACAAAATTAGAGCAGACATAAAATTCTTACTTGGAGCGGCAGGATTTGGAGCTTGATGTGTGTGTAATGGAAAGGCAGATCGGCTCTGATACCAACCTGTCACGCCCGCCCTTTTCGGACCCAGAATCCGAAGGGGTGGCACGTGACGAATATACAATGAAGACTTTATACATACTTCTTAATTCTTACAGCGGAAGACTTTAGACCTATATTTTTTTTTTCTTTTAAACCATAAACGTGCATTGACATATACATATACATATATATATATATACATACTTCTTCTTTTTAACATAGAGTATGCTTCATAACATGTATAGATACTTCTTCTTACTTCTTCTTTACTTCTTCTTATCAACATAGAGCATGCATCATATATATATAGCTACTTAGTGCTTAGTAGGTTCATAATATCATCATCATAAGGAGACATAAGTAAGGACATCCATAGACATCGTCATCATAGGTAAACATGTATATATAGACCTAACGGATCTTCTCCACCATGCCACTACCACACAAATTGGCCCCTCCTGCTGCTCCCTTTAGTTTATCCATCCCTTACCCTTATCTGCAGTACGAGGGAAAGACAAACTATAAGCACATAGGCTTAGTAAGATCCTGTCCTACTCACAAAAACCATACATCATCATTAATCATGGCATGTAGCATTCATAACATATAAGTAATATAATATGTAACATACATGGCGTCATCAACTTGACATGTAGCATAAGTAATCGTAAGTAAATATAACATGTATCATCCATAACTTAGCAGCATAACATGAATATATGCTTAATCAACATAACATGCATCATATGTAACTTAGTAACATAAACATCATAGCATATCATCAAACATAACATGTAAATATAAACATCATATCATATCATCAAACATAACATGTGACATATATAACAGAAGCATGTAAACATAACAATCAGCAGGTAAACATATGCAGGATGCTTTTGAAAACATATATTTTAGGTACGTAAACATAAATCTCAACATATTTGGGCCCGACATTGTACCACTTCTTCATTATCGTAGCGTGCATCCCTAAATAGGCCCGAGGTAGCAAGTCTCGAACCTAATAGGTTTCTAGGCCCGAGTCTTATTCCATCGACCTAGGGGCAATCGTCATAGCGTAGAAGCTCATCCTAGGCCCGAGTCTTACTCCATCGACCTAAGGCATCTTGGAGCCCATCCCGTACTAGGCCCGAGTCTTATTCCATCAACCTAGGGGCAATCATACATAGAAGCCCATCCTAGGCCCGAGTCTTATTCCATCGACCTAGGGCATCTTAGGAGCCCATCCCTTCTTGGACCTTGTTAAGGTCTTGGTACAAGCCATGCAGAAGGTAAAATACTTATATGCTTATTTTATAACATAGTTTATTTCATTTTTTTTGCAAACATAGCATAGCATGCTTCATTTCATAACACATCATGCTTCATTTCATGAACATATCATCTTTCACTTCATAAACATACTATACTTCATTTCATAACATATCATACTTCATTTCATCATCATATCATATTCATTTTGTGAACATATCATTTTGTTTCATTTCATAATCTTATCGTATTCCATTTCATAACATATCTTAGATATCACATACACATAGGGCACGGCATAAGGCATGGCATCAAGAATACTAACCTATAACATGTTATCCTCATTTAGCATCATTTAATATCATAAGTCAACATGAATTCACCCAACATGAAACACATGTTAACCTAATTCATTTAACATACTAACCCCATCATAAGCATACAAAACATGGGATAAAGCTTCATCGAATCACCATAATATAGGGGTGGCCGAATGATCCTTGTTGGCTTTTGGGGTTAACCTTTGACCTAATCAATTTTAAATCCTAGCATCATCATATAGTTACAAAACATAGCATGAAACTTCATTGAAACCCTAAAAAAAAAAGGCTTGGCCGAATGGGTCTTGGTGGCCATTAGGGTTAGCTTTTGTCCTAATCCATTTTAACTCCTAACATCATCATGTAGTTAGCAAACATAGCATGAAACTTCATTGAAACCCTAAAAACATAGCTTGGCCGAATGGGTCTTGGTGGCCATTAGAGTTAGCTTTTGTCCTAATCCATTTTAACTCCTAACATCATCATGTAGTTACCAAACATAGTATGAAACTTCATTGAAACCCTAAAACATGGCTTGGCCGAATGGGTCTTGGTGGCCATTAGGGTTAGCTTTTGTCCTAATCCATTTTAACTCCTAACATCATCATGTAGTTACCAAACATAGTATGAAACTTCATTGAAACCCTAAAAACATGGCTTGGCCGAATGGGTCTTGGTGGCCATTAGGGTTAGCTTTTGTCCTAATCCATTTTAAATCCTAACATCATCATGTAGTTACCAAACATAGTATGAAACTTCATTGAAACCCTAAAAATATGGCTTGGCCGAATGGGTCTTGGTGGCCATTAGGGTTAGCTTTTGTCCTAATCCATTTTAAATCCTAACATCATCATATAGTTATAAAAGCATAGCATATAACTTCATGGAAACCCTAAATCATAGCTTGGCCGAATGAACCTTAGTGGCTATTAGGGTTAACTTTTGTCCTAATTCATTTTTAAATCCTAACATCATCATATAGTTATAAAAGCATAGCATATAACTTCATGAAAAACCCTAAATCATAGTTTGGCCGAATGAACCTTAGTGGCTATTCGGGTTAACTTTTGTCCTAATTCATTTTAAATCCTAACATCATCATATAGTTACTAAACATAGCATATAACTTCATGGAAACCTAAAATCATATCTTGGCCGAATATAACATATAGATTTCTTTTGTAAAACATCAATCGAAGCTACTCGTATGCAGGTGAGGGATACTTACATCCTTCGCTTTGCTTGTAGTGTGAAGATAACCTAAAGAACCAAACCTAGCCTTTGCTTTCTTGCTTGGATGAGGTTCGGCCAAGGGAGGGAAATGGAGAGGGAGAGGGCTCTAGGTTTCGATGAGAAGAAGAAGAAGAGAGGAAGTGGCCAATTAGAACCTTCCCTCTTCTTTATAAAGGGAGGAAGAGAAGTTTCTCTTCTCTTTTTCCATGCCTCTTCATTTACCTTTATCACACTTATCTATAATCCCCCCTTTTCCTCTAATGATGTAATCCTATTGGGCTTCTGGTTAGTGGGTGCACCTATAGGGTTTGGCTATCTCTAGAGGTTTGGGGTTCAATTCCTAGGTCTTGCATCCCTTTTTGACTTATTTTCTTTTATTTTGAAAAAGGCCCACATAAATCCCATTATCATCAAGCCAAAAATTCTTGTAAAATTGCTAGGAATTTTACGGGCGTTACAAAGATCTATAGAGATAGATCAAGAGATTGTTTGGCTTAAGTTAGAGTGCATACATTGACAAGGTGCTTAAATATTTTGCCATGCAGAATTCCAAGAAGGGATTTATGCCAATGTCACAAGGTGTGAGCCTTTTGAAGGCTCAATGCTCTTCTTCTATGGAAGAAAGGGAATGCATGAATCAGATCCCTTATCCATCTGCTGTAGGGTCTATTATGTAGGTCATGCTATGCACTCATCCTGATATGTCGTATGCTTTGAGCATGACAAGTAGGTACCAGTCAGATCCAGGTAACAGTCACTGGTTAGCCGTCAAGAATATTCTTAAGTACTTGAGAAGAACTAAAGAATATTTCTTGATATTTGGAGACAATGAGGAGCTTGTTGTAAAGGGTTATAACGATGCTAGCTTCCAAACGGACAAGGATGATTACAGATCACAGTCAGGGTATGTCTTTTTTTTAAATGGTGGTGATGTGAGCTAGAAGAGTTCAAAGCAAGACACAGTCACAGATTCTACTACAGAGGTCGAGTATATTGCTGCTTCTAATGCGGCAAAGGAGGTTGTTTGGATCAGGAATTTTCTTTCTGAGCTTGGTGTAGTTCCTAACATCGTGAGCCCTATAGAGCTTTATTGTGACAACAATGGGGCTATAGCACAGGCTAAGGAACCTCGTTCTAACCAGTGTTCCAAACATATACTATGGCGGTATCACCTCATTCAAGAGATCATCGATAGAGGAGATGTGCGGATATAAAGAGTAGATACTGATGCTAACATTGCGGATCCCTTGACCAAGCCTTTGGTACAGAGAAAGCATGATGGACACACTAGGTCACTGGGTCTTAGAGATTATAGTAATTGACACAAGTGCTAGTGGGAGATTGTTAGTGTCAGCCCTTAGTGTCAATCATGAGATGATTGATTAGGGATCATATGTATCATATTTCATTAATAACAGGCAAAGATTGATTATTATATTTACTTTATGCGTGTGCCAACTAAATATATATAATAATACCCTTGAATAGTAGGTTCTAATCTACAGTATATCAATTGGTAGAATTGATTATGAGAAGTTGTAGATAACACTATATTTAAACATTCCTATTCAAGTATTGTATTAATAGACAAAGGGATATATTAATACATTGAGATTGTAGGTCAATGGATGACTTGATCTCACAAGTCATGGATATGTGATATCACATTGACACATGGGTATATATATTGGAGAATATATATACTGAATTGACTCACCATGAGAAAGTATCATGGGTCATTATATGAGTGTCATATAATTTCTCATGTGACTATTGGTATGAATAGTCCTTAGACTTGAAGTCACTATGGTTCCCTACGTAAGGAGTTATGTACTTTGGTATCATCTAACGTCACGCGTAACAAGGTTCACTATAACGGCAATTGCTGGGTATGTAACGAATTATGTGGAGGGATGTGAGTGATGTAGATGAGATCTATCCCTCCCATGTGACGGGAGTGATATCTTTGGCCTCTTGATAGAGTATGACCACGAAATACATGGTCATGCTCAAATGAGTCAATATGAGATATTGAGCTCATTTGTTTGAGTGAGTCTACTTGGGGATCAAGAAAAATAAAGGTCGATAAGGGGATGACACGGTCTATGCCTCATTGATCGATCTAAGATATCAAGGATAAAAGGACACTATCATATATGAAAATAGTCACGGAAAGGTTGTCGGATCTCGATTTTCTTATAGCTTGGGTAGCAATGATGTATTGCTAGATGTCGCTCATTACTTATGTATTTAAAATGATTTTAGATACATTACCAATGCTATGAGAGCCTATAGGGTCACACACAAAGAACATATTTTGGAGAAGTGTTCATCTTAGTTTGACTAAATGAATCATTAGTTAATTGAATGCACTAGAATGAGTTAGACTCATTGCTTGGCCAAACTTGAGTTGGACTCAAATTGATTTAACTTGAGTTAAACTCAAGTGAAATCAATTGAAGAAGGTTAGCATGATTAATGATGATTAATTATGCATGCAAATGGATTAATGCATGAAATGGGATTTAATGCTTAATGTTGCATGCAAAGGGATTAATGCATGAAATGAGAATTATTCCCAAACGTTGCATTCAAAATGTATTAATTCATGCAGATTGAATTTGAGAAGTTTTCTCAATGTTGCATGTAAATGAATTAATGCATGCAAATGGATTAATTCATTTATATGGATTAATTCATGAACATGGAATTTGGGAAGCCACTCAACGTTTCATGCAAATGGCATGAAAATGTGAATTAATGCATAATAGAGGGGATTTGAGAAATCTCCTTAACGTGGATGAAGGTGGTATCTCATGAAGTAGTGTGATCTCATTTTTAACCAAGTATCCCATTTGTCCCTTGCATCCCAATTTTCCCTTCTTCTTCTTTTGTGGAGAGCCTTGGTTTTGGTTGCTAACACAACCAAAGGTGTTATCTCCATCTCCAAGATACGGTTCGTATGGATACCTTAGAGATACAATTGTCCTTACCGTATTGAGATCCGACTGCATTTGGATTAGCGGGATTGCGAAGGGCTCGCATCGAAGGTATATTTCTTCTTCTAGATAAGATCTAAATTAAAGAAAATGATTTATATGTTTTGCATGGATCTCTGAAGGGATTCGGTTTATTTTTATTTCCACTGCGATTGTGCGAAGTATTCGCCCACGATATTATGAATGTCATGATCTGAATTTTCCATACAGATATTGATGCTAACATTGCGGATCCCTTGACCAAATCTTTGGCACGGAGAAAGTATGATGATCACACTAGGTCATTGGGTCTTAGATATTACAGTGATTGGTGCTAGTGCTAGTGGTAAATTGTTAATGTCAACCCTTAGTGTCAATCATGAGATGATTGATTAGGGATCATATGTATCATATTTCATTAATAACAAGCAGAGATTGATTATTATATTTACTTTATGCATGTGTCAGCTAAATAAATATAATAATACAAGGGAATACCAAGGGCCTTGGTATTCATGATGAGGAGATGAGAGGTTTTCATGCATTGATGAAAGAGAATATCAAGGGTCATGGTATTTATTAGGAGATAAGGGAGTTGATGTCTTGGTGGTAAAAAAGGCTTTCAACGTGAAAGCTAGAGAAGCTTTTGCTTTTGGGCGTGTAAGCCAAGAGGCAAGCCAAGGAAGCTCTCTCCTTCTTCTCCTTCTTTCTTCCAAGTATTCTTGGTGGTGTTGCTAGGGTTGCTAGCACAACGTGACTCCAAAACTGCTAAGTGTCAGTGTGGATATCATGGAGATACGGTTGTTCTTATCGTATTGAGATCCGGGAGCACTTGGATTAGCGGGATTGCGAAGGGCTCGCATCGAAGGTATACTTCTTCTTCTAGATAAGATCTAGATAATGTAGGATAATCGAAACGACTTATATGTTTTGCATGGATCTCTAAAATGATCCGATTTATATTTTGTTTCCTCTATGGTTGTACGAAGTATTCCCCAGCGATATTATGAATCTCGCGATCCAGATTTTCCCTACAGCTAAGACACGCTTGGACTTTACGCTGCTAACCATTGGACTTATGCTGCCAAGACTCTACCCTTGGACTTCCCTTGCCAACCCATGTTGGACTTTCCATTTGCCAATATTCAAGCTTGGACTTTCCCTTGCCAAGACCTATGCTTGGACTTTCCATGCCAAGTACTCAAGACTGGGACTTTCCCATTGCCAAGACCCATGCTTGGACTTTCTATGCCAAGTACTCAAGACTTGCCCTTCTCCATCATATGGTCAATCCCATGTCAACCATATAGTCAACCCATTGTCAAACAATGATCAACTCCTATGTCAAAGATCAAAATACTACTCGAGTCAAACTCGAGTCTAGTCAATCATGACTTGGGATAATCGCACCAACACATTGGAATTGGACCCCCCCCCATGCTCGTGAACAAAACCTCAAATCTCTGATGAGGATCGCCAAGGATTCGATGCGTGTGCTCGCGCTCAACACCCGCAAGTGCAAGGTTGTCGTCAAGTAATAATTTATTTATCGATCCCACAAGACTGAGATTCGAATACCATTTATCCAGTGGATGTCATTGTTCGGAGTAAATCTCTTGAAAGTAAAGTGTGCGAGGTCGACGACAGTCCTGACTCAGTTACGGTGTCACTTGGAGAAAGCGAAGGTGGTCTCAAAATTCCTTAAAGGATTCTAGGATTTTGGTTTCACTTGTGCATTGATGAATATGCTATTAATCTAATGCTCTTAGGATCTCTAGTTATGGTCTTGTGGGAGGATCATCATATGTTATCCCGATGAACTTTTGCTTCTACTGAAAACTACTTATTCCTAACCAAGTTTCTTCAAATCATTAGAGCTCAGGGGGTTGATATCTTTGGGAGCCCTCTGTCACTGGGGTCTCTCAACCCTTCTAGAGTTGATGTCTCCTACTTTTGGCCTTATGCTAGAATAGGTTCTTGGGGTATGAGGATGTCCTAGTGTTCCCTATGAAGAGACAAATCTTAATTCGTATCCTACTCTATCATATTCTACCTTCTATGGTTATGGGAGGGAGGATGACCGTGAGGTTCCTCCTTGGTTCTCCTAGATTTTTGATACAAAGGCTTTCTGCCTCTATATCATCTATGTGCAATAGAAGTAGAATCAAAATATAACTTTCATGGATCTCAAAAACCTAAATTGCAAATATAAATTCAAGAGCAGAGAATAAACATTTAAACTAGAATATCCAACATATACAAGCTACTCCCTAATCCTAGAATCATGTATCTACTCCATGAATAGAGGAGAATAAACATAAGACATCATAAAGTGAATCATTACAATGCAAAGATGTTTAAGAATAATGGCAGTACTCTTGGTTGTTCTCCTAGGCATTGGAGTGTAGATTCTGGTTTTTGAGTCGCTTCCTCTCTCCCCATTGTGAGCCTCCAGCGCTTCTTAGGGCACACCTTCTTGCCATCCTAGCTATCGGGTCCCTAGGGTTTGGGCATGTCTTTCCTTTTATAGACATCAAGCTGACTTTACTTAATTACCCATGAAATCCTGATTTGTGTTAAGTCAGGCTGACACCACACGACCGTATGGAATCCACACGGTTGGTTGTGTGGCATGCTAGAAATCATGCTCTAATCTAGCTTCGGGGTCAGGCATGGCTATGTGAGATCCACACGGTCGGCCGTGTTTTCCTTTAGAGCTCCATGCGATCATTGTCTTTTGGTCCAAAACGTGCCCGTGTCTTGGAGAACACGGCCAAAGCACGCTTGCCTTCCTTGAGCTCCATTTATGTGCCAATTTACCTTCGAAACACCATCCTATACATAAAAATAACAAGAGTAGATCTACGAACTAGGAAATAGGAAATAAATGCAAAACAAGGAAAAATATGCATAAAACAAATATAAAATGCAATGAGATGTGTGCTAAAATTACTCCTAAAATCTTATATGATTTGTACACATCAATTTCTCCAGACATAAATCTTTGCTTGTTCTCAAGTAAATCTCAGTGCCATGAAATTTAAAAGTATTATTCCATACTTAGCATGCTAACTAAAATTATCAAGTGGAATTTTCAATCAAAGCAAATAGATATGTTCTAATGTTTCACTAGGTTAGCTTTTGTGCATGTGCTGAAAGAATTTCTTAAGGGATACTCATTCTATGGTGAGTTAAGTCATTATCCTATAGCTTTTCTAAGGTCTCTGGCTTTTAGGCACTTACCTGCCGTAAGCGAGGGTCATTCCCTAGAATTAGCATAAAGTTTTAAAGACATGCTCGATATTTAGAGAAATTGATAGGTGTTTCCCTAGTAACTTAACTCAGTCTCAAAGGGGCATCTAGCCATTTCCACCCACGACAACTATTTTTTTAACTCTCTTTTTTTTCTCTTTCTTCCTCTTTTTCTCTTTTTTTTTTCTCTTTTTATTTTATTTTATCATCCTCACTAGCATTCATATTTTCCCAAATGGGTTTACACAATCTGAACATCTCCAGTAACTAAAATGCTAAATCTAAAGTCACCTATGGATTCCAAAGTACTAGACTACTGGATAAATCATAACTACGTATGTACTAGATTCTCCTTTTCAGAATATTCGATTAGTGTAGGTGAAAGATAAAAGTTAACATGTGAAAATCTAGAACATTCGTCACAACATCTAAAAATAAAGTACTACAAGATAAATGAAGTTAAGCTATCTATGACATAGAAACATATCGTGAAAATTTTTAAAAACATCACTGAGGCAGCTTAAAATGACTAACAACTAAGCGTTGAAAGAAACCTAAACACTATATGTATGAACAAATAAATGCAAATAATATAAAACTAAACCGAGATGTAAAAAAAACTAACATTAGTAGAAGAGCATATCAAAATTTAGGTCTCCCCCAGACATAAATGAAATTGTACCTCTAGAGTGGTGGTCGAGGTGGGAAGTTTGGCAGTCTCGGAATATTTGGTCTCCTAGGAGAATCGGGTGCTCATCTGCTGGTGCCACATGTACATTTGGTCAACCTAGGAACTAGTAGATGCAGTGGAAAATCTATGCTCCTCCTCCCTAGCCCACTGATCGTGTATCATGCATGAACTACCGAACCTCCTGGTGGTAGACAGCCTCCTCCTAAAAATAGTCATGGGCCCGGCCATAGAACTCTTTGGCCCATTGAAAATGCTCTTGGAGGCCCTGAAACTCCGCCTACGTATAAGTCTTATGCCCCTCCCACCGCTACCCCTGTGTATACTGCTTGACATAAATGTCATCGAGGTGCAATCGAAACTCAGAGAAATCATAGACTAATGTACCTGAATCCTTTTCAAAGGTAGAAAAAAAAGGTGGTGTAGGTGTAGGATCGCTGCGTCGATTAGGTGGGCTCCTATACATAGGTGGGCCCGAGGGTGAGTGATGTGCGGGTGGCGAAGGTGGTGCTTGTGCAAAGGGTCCCTCGTGTGGTGGGGACTTCGCTGCCCTATCCAACCACCAATTGAAATGATTGATGATAGTGGTATGATCGGTGTCGGGGAGCCTAAGGGGTGACAAATTCTTCCTTACGAAACAAAAATAGTTTCCC
Source organism: Wurfbainia villosa (assembly GCA_025175895.1). Taxonomy (NCBI): domain Eukaryota; kingdom Viridiplantae; phylum Streptophyta; class Magnoliopsida; order Zingiberales; family Zingiberaceae; genus Wurfbainia; species Wurfbainia villosa. The sequence continues at coordinate 24,335,533 of CM045992.1, read as the reverse complement.
TCTCTCACTATCATCTTCATTTCCATGCACACCCCTAGGTCTATGCTAGGGCTCCCCTCTACTCTATCAAAATCTTTACAGTCATACCCCATGTTATTGCAAATATGAGTGATCAATCCCCCTAAAATAATTTCCCCCTTAGGCACTTTACCCGCCTTAACTAAATGTCTAACAAAATGGGATCCTACATCTATAGTATTATTCCCTTGCAATATGTTCCAAAGACACAATAGCTCACTAAATCTCATCACTCCATCACTTTCTCCCTTTAAAAAAATAGTACTAGTCATAAAGCAGTGAATGTACCTAAAAATAGGATTTTGAAGTCGGGATGCCTTGGCTCTAGAGGGGTAGTAAGAAGTTTCTTCGATCAATTCATTCCAAAATGATCTTCCATTAAAATCATTGGGTGTTCTTCTCTCTCCGTCACTAGGTAACCCAAAGCAAAGGTTCCATTGGTGTAGTGTCCACTCATGCTCTATGTTGAACAACCTAAAGGTAACCTTCCCTTCCTCACTATCCTTACCTGATAAAATTTCTGTATCCATCGAGCTCAAAAATTCAAGAACAACCCTAGGGTAGGTTGGGCATATAACCCCCATCAGTACTTCCCATCCTACAAGGTGAAATATCCATTGGAACTCATTTAGTAAACCTAGGGTTTCTAAGAGGGGTTCATCAATGTACCTAGTTGCTACTATTTTTCTAGAAGAGAGTATATTAAATCTAGCTCTATGAGCATCCTCTCGAAATATAATGCTTGAGGGAGCATTACCTTCTTCCGGAGCTTGATGGTTACTCCTTCCTCTTATCCTTGACCCTGATGAGGCAGCCTTTGTTGCAGAGTGCTTTGTCCTTCGCATTCTTACTTCTTGAAAGCTTCTTGGAGGTTGGAGAGGGTCTTTGGAGGTTGGAGAAGATGATTTTGCATGGGCTAGGGCAGGAGATTTGAGGCGCACGGTCGATTTAAAGCAAATCGCATGACTCATGCCCTTTTAAAGGGGTGCAACACAGTCATGTGGAATCCACATGGCCAGCTGTGTCAGGTTCTGACTTGGTTTTTTGGAAAAAGTCCAGAATTTGGCACACCCATGTTGAATTAACACAGTCGATCGTGTGCAACTCTGGATTTCTCCTGGATTGCAACACGGTCTGAGCCCTTTCGACATGCCCTATTGTATGCTCTTTTTCCTGTGGGGCATGGTCGTGTGGAATCCACACAGCTTCCCGTGCTTCCTTCTGAGGTTTCAAAAATGTATCTTCTTTCTACCTAGCAAGTTCTATCTGACTCTAAAACACTTATGAAGATTCTAATGGGCAGAAATTTATACCTAAACCTAGTATGCATGAATGTAAAAACCAAGAAAGTTAAACTTGGGTTGCCTCCCAAGAAGCACTTATTTAAGGTCTTTAGCTCGATCATACTCCTATGTTTCATCTTGGCTCCGATGGCCCAAGGAGATATTTCTTCCTCCCTTTCTTGATGCGTTTGAATCTCGCTCATGGGGGAGCAAGATATTTGCTCACTTTATGCCTCTTGCCTTATGATCCTCTATCACCATATCCCTTAAATCTTGCTCGTGGAAGGGCAAGATATTTATTAGATGCCTTCCTTGGCTCGAGATTGAACACATTTATCTTTAAAGAATCATCAGGAGTATGACCATGATATTCTATTTCATTCATATGTTATAAATAATGTAACTCACCACAAATATCCTCACCAAAAGATTGATTAGCAGATTCTATTATATCAAATGAAATTTTATCATTACCAATCACTGAAAGGGCTTCGTTATTGGTAACTAAAGTATCAGTGAGGGTTAAGGCAGGCTCTTCTGGGTCCTTGAGGTTAGGAGGTATTTTAATTGAAGCAATGCATTCCTCGATTAAAGTATCAACTATATATTCCTCAAGTTCTCCCTCTAGTGGTGATTGAATGGATTATCCTTCTTTACTTCCTATGTCATCTATGTCTTCCTCATCCGTTCATTTGAAGTGAGTCTCCACCATATTAGGTGTAATCCAATCATCAAAGCCACCTTTTAGTCATTTGAATTCTTCTTTTGCCAGCTTCCATTGCATAAACTCGGTGAATTGTCGACTATGCTCCTCGCATTGCCTAGTAAAATTGTCTAGCAAGACTTCTAAGTCAACTTTGGTGATTCATAGCTCTCGTTCTCACTTGGAAAACAATATTTAGGGTATAAGTAGCCAGGCTCATAACTATATGAATAGGAATTATCTCATGGCCACTGGTTGTAATCGTAGGAGGCATCTTCTTGTTCAAATTACTAAGGTTCAAATATATCCGGACAATTGTTAATGGTATGCCATTGTTCTCACAATAAATGTTACCAAAACTCATAGCATTAAATTGATCATAATCATGAGTTAAAGCATGCATCATTATATACAGGAAAATATAAATAAGGAAAGGAACAACAAAATAAAGGAAAACAAGTGTTAAGAAAATAATTAAAAAGAAAAACTGCTAGAAGAAAACTAAAATCTAAATTAGAACTAAATTAAACTAGAAAGTAATAAAAACTAGAAAAATAAACCTAAACTAGGGCCGATCCAAACTATCCACTCTCGATCCAATATCAAATCTATAATCCCCGACAATAGCGCCAAAAATTTGATGCACCCGAGCATGACCACAAATTTTCGATGAGGATCGCCAAGGATTCGATGCGTGCACACACGCTCAACGCCTACAAGTGCACAATTATCTTCAAGTAATAATTTATGTATCAATCCCACATAGACTGAGATTTGAATACCATTTGTCAAGTGGATGTCGTTGTTCAGAGTAAATCTCTTGAGAGTAAAGTGTGCGAGGTCGACGGCAGTCCTGACTCAGTTACAGTGTCACTTGGAGAAAGTGAAGGTGGCCCCAAATCAGTCGTGTCTCTCAAATCTTCTACCCTAGCCCACACCTACCTTCGTTCTCCAACCTCCAAGAATCCTTCTAGAAGCAAGAATGAAGAGGACCAAGCATACCACAACAAGACCGGCTAGCTTCTTTAAGGCCGAGGTCGAAAGGAAGAAGTGCTTAACAAGAACCGAAGGCAGGTAACACCCCTCTTGATATCATATTTAGAGATAATGCTCATAGAGGTAGGTTTAATATACTTTCATCTCGAAAAATTATTACCGCTCAGTACCTAGATACAATTCTCTTAGAAACCCTAGGTCTTTTAGGGGATATCCAATGGTTGTTTTCCAAGGTAGAATGGGAGGAGATCATGGGAGTTAGATGTCCGACCTATCCTAGGGTAGTCCTGGAATTTTTAAGTTCAATGGATGTGGAGATCTTGACAAAGGTGGATAGTCGAAAGGGCAAGATTACTTTTAGGATGTTTAACATAGAGCATGAGTGGATACTACATCAAAGGAACCTTTGCTTTGAATAATCAAGTGGGGGAGAGAGAAGAACCCCTAATGAGTTTAATGTGAGATCATTCTAGTTTGATTTAACAGGAGAAACCTCCTATGACCCTTCTAGAGCCAAAGCATCCCGATTACAAAATCTGATCTTTCGATACATTCACTGGGTTATGGCGAGCATCATTTTTGGAAGAGGGGAGAGCGATGGTGTAGTGAGGATGAGCGAAATTTTATGTATATGGAGTATGTTAGAGGGAAATAATATTGTGGATGTGGGGTCTCACTTTATTAGGCACCTATTGAAGATGGGTAAGGCGCCCAAGGGGGATATCATTTTTGGGGGTCTTTTGGCTCACATTTGCAATAGTATGGGTATGATTGTGAGGGTTTAAATAGAGTATAAGGGAGCCCTATTATTGACCTAAGGGTGTGCATGTTGGGTTTCCGGCACCGCGGCGTGTGTGTGTTCGATCATGTTTCGTAAACATGAGCACAGCGGAAGCAATAAAAATAATAAATACTCCTATTTATTACAACACACACAACACACGCATGCTATTACAACAAGTGTAGACATAACCGTAAATTAAAATTTGCAATATAAGGAAATTAAACTACGTTATACCTTCCGTATGACGTGTAGCGGGAACGGCATCAACCGGAACGATCCTCGTAAGAATCGTCTCTATCCGTATCCACGCCGAGCTCCTCGGGATGACTTCGCTAAGTCACGAGCTTCGTCTTCGTACGGGTTACTAGCCTCGTGTTGAAGACGACGTGATCGAGAGATGATCACAATCCGAATCCAAATTCGGACCTAAAACAAGTCCTCAAGACTTGCTTCTCCGGAGAGGTATTCGTCAACCGATTGACGAATCCTTCGTCCTCCACCTCAGAGGATAACCGGAGATCAAATCCCCGGTATGTTAGCCGCTGTCGGAGCACTAACCGTCGTCCAAACGACGCTCCGACGAGAGGAGAAGAAGCTGTCCAGAAAACTGGACAGCTTGGTGGAGGAGATAGGCGCCGGCCAACAAAGGAAGCCAAGTGCTCACCTTGATGCCAATCCTAAGGAGGATCGCCGGAACTCTTCCGGCAGCAGCTCGACGCCGGCGAGGAGGAAGGAAGCCGCCTTCTGGACGCTGGTTGGAGGAGCTGTGGGCTGGGCGGCAACACAAGCTAGGCGGCAACTTCAAGCTGGGCGGCAACTCTTGATGTTGGGCGGCCAAAATTGGATTAGGTTTAGGGTTAGGGTTTAATCCCTATTTTATAGAGAACTAATTCTCTTAATGGTTAATGGATCATATCCATAAAGCCCGTTAACCCGCTCCATTAAGATAAGTTAAAATAAACCAAACCAAGATGGTTTATTTTAAGTTAAAACAAACCGAACCAACTTTTGGTTCATTCGTTTAAAATAAACCAAACCCTTTGGTTTATTCTTATCCATTGGATTAGAACCAAACCATTTTGGTCCATCCATTATGTCTTCATAAGACACTGCCCATCCACGCTTCCATTGCGACTGAAACTATTTCAAGCTCGCTTTATGTTTGGTCTAACAAAACATAGTTTCTCTCGGTCTGAGAATCCCATTCTCAAGCTCGTTTTAAATCCTTTGGATTACACTCGTTGTGCGTGTGACCAAATAGGTTCTCGGTTTATGTTGGCCGTCTATAATTAACCATTAATTATAGAACGATCATGAGTGGCACCTAGTAGTACATCATGATCCCCAATTAACCGAAAAGATCAACGGTTGATCCAGAACTATTTCTGAAACCCTTCAGTAGCTTGAATGATTCGTGCCCCATTCCCTTCACTCATCTTATACCCACTTGGTTCAGGACATGGTCTATTGTGTCAGTCCCCACTAGGCTGACTACGTCACACCTAGCCCAAGTATCATTTCCTCGTCCTACGGATTCTAGTTACTCCACATGTATCGAAGAGTACCTTACTCTAAACATGTAATGCTTTGGCCAAAGACTTTAGTAACAATCCGACGAGAGGCCATAGGTATACATCTCCTCGCAAGGAGTGGTGAATCCTTTATAGGCTATTCAAACACCTTCGATCACTTCGACTTATACCCAATCATCCCGGGTCCACATCTCCTTAGAGATGTTTGCTTAAGATGTCAAAGCATAAGTCTCTATGATCAAGATGACTTGAATACCGCAAGTCAAAGGAACATCGCACTTAAGCCACAGTAAGAACTTCATTGACATATCTATATATGCAGAAAACCATATGAAGTCTTACGGTTGGTCACTCCAATGAACTAGTTACCATAACTAGCATCCACGATTAACTCCGGACATCACTATGTCTCCAGCCAGTGAGAATCAGCTGCTTGGATACACCAAGGAGTATACCTCGTGCTAGTCTCGACAGAATTGATGGTGTCCAAATCCATCAATTCATTGACTAGGGATAATTCTGATACATCACAATTACACATGTAGAGATACTCACTAGTTGTGATCCAATTACAAATTCTCTCATGCTGTGAATCGTATCGTGGACATTCAGTAAATGAGTTTAAGATCCAATCAAATACATAAAATATGTATACTCAAATAGTGAATCTTCATTTATCATATAAATGGTTCATACATAAGGCGATTGCCTTAGGACATCTCTCATATATTACTAACAGTGCATGGCCATGAAAATGATAGTTAGAGAGGGAAATTCATTTTGTTTTGTAAGGAATAACTTGCCACCCCTTTGGCTTCCCAACCTAGATTGTATCACCATCACCAACCATGCCAATGTTAGGGCAATCTCTTGCCGTAATATGGTTTTGATGGTATGGAAAAGGGTTTAAGTTAGTTTGATATGTTGATTTGATATGTGCGTTGAAGTCGTGCAGGACTTAGTAATTCGCACATAGAGCCATGGCGAGTTTCACATCTCATCACTCGGGCCTTGAGTCGGTGAAGGAGTGCTTTGCGGAAGTCGTGCGCTTGGAGCATCCGAGGGACCGCCGGACGAGAAGCTTGGAGTGAAGCCGGAGGAAGTAGACTTCGAGGCAAGAGACGCGAAGGAGCATTGCAGAGCCGTGCGCCTGGTGCTGCCGAGGGACGTGGCCGCGAACGAAGAGAACTTCGAAGGCGAGGGACTCCAAGGGATGAGAGTGATCGATTGTAACCCGGGAAGGGGTAGCTCTTAGGTGAAACTTGGCCTTTTGGCCAAGTGTCGGATGGGTTTTCCCGACACCAGTCGACTGCCATGATATGGCAGTCAACTGCTCTGAGTCGATGGGTCGATCGACTGGTCTAATGTGGCTGAATCAAATTGATCGATCATTCTGGCGGCATGGCGATCAGCGATGGCGATCGATCGGCCGCCAAGGGCGACGGTCGGTGATGTCAGCGTGCACGGGCACAGAATGGAGTCGACCTCGTGGAGGACTCATGATCGACATCGGATCGGTGATGGGCATCATCGATCGATGCGATCCGCTGGATGGTATCCAGCGTGGAAGCGATCGTTATTGGGCAGCGGCTACGGGACGATCGGTGATGGGTGCCATCGAATCATTGCTCCTATGTCAACGGGAAGAAACCCTCTTCCTCTATAAAAAGGAAGGGGTTGGGGCTTTGGGGGGTTAATGCTTGAATGCCCAACTACTCCCAAAGTGCCCTAAACGATTTCCCTACTCTTCTTACTTGTTTTTACTTCAATCCTATTGTAAGAAGAGTGATCTTGGTTGTAAAGGTTACCTCCACCTAGCTTGGTGCAAAGGAGAGACCGATAGTGATTGGTTTTGGCGGAGTGATTCATCGAGGACGAATCGGACCGTGGATTAGCGGCGTAGCCGTGAACCATGTTACATCTCCGTGTTTGTATTGCTTGTTTTATTTGCTTGTCTTTGTTTTACTTGTATTTGCATATTCCGCTTGCGCTAACCTTTTGTAGACGAGCAAAATACGACGTCCAACGAAAGAGGGCTATTCACCCCCCTCTAGCCGGCCATTCGATCCCCTACAAGTGGTATCAGAGCCAAGGAAAGCTTGTCGAGGACTAACCGCCACAACAAGCAACTTTCAAAATGGCTGGCTCCAACATCCATCCTCCGAAGTTTGAAGGAGAATTCGCTTGGTGGAAGAAGCGAATGGAGGTATTTTTCAAAACGGATTTTGATATAATGATTACAATGGAATCCGGTTTCGTTTTGCCTAGGGATGAAGAAGGGAAGCCAATAGAGAAATCTAGGTGGACCAAAAAATAAAGGGAAGAGCACCTTGCAAACTCGAAAGCCAAGCATCATCTTTTCAATGTGCTTCCCCAACAAGAGATCAACCGAATAGGAGAATGCCTAAGTGCCAAGGAGATGTGGGAGAAGCTAATTGAGCTTCATGAAGGCACATCCGAGGCGAAGTTAGCAAGGAGAGATCTCCTCCGCTCCCAACTATCCAACATTAAATTAGAAAAGGGAGAAAAGGTAATCTCTTTGCATTCTAGATTCAAAGAAATTTTAAATGGACTAACAAGTGTAGGAGAAAGGCTCTCCAATCGCGATATGATAATGAAGGCCATAGATGCTTTCCCCCGATCATCCAAGTGGAGTTCAATGGTGGACTCATTTTATATTTCAAAGAATCTAGAGGTAAGTACTCTAGATGAATTTTTCTCCACTATGGAATTACATGAATCTAGGCTTGAAGGAATACAAGAAGAGCCAAAAATACAACCTTCAAGGGGAGTAGCATTGTTGGCAAATAAGGGGAAGAAGAAGATAGAAATCTCCTCCTCATCCGATGAAGCCTCTACCTCCTCCATGGATAGCACGGAAGAAGCCTACATGGTAAGGAAGGTAAGGCGTGCATTTAAGAATTTTAGATTTGATAAATCTCATGATAGGAATAGAAGACCAAGGGGGAAGGTCATATGCTATAATTGCCAAGGGGAAGGACATATAAGGGATAATTGTCCCCTCCTAAACAAGAACAAGGAAGAGAAGAAAAAGAAGGAAGAAAAGAAGAAGAAGAAGGGGAGCAAGAGAAAGGAAGAAGAAAAGAAGGCAAAAGGAAAAGGGAAGGCCATGGCACTCAAAGCCAAGACATGGGATGACCTTGCCTCTTCATCCTCATCCGATGAAGAAGAGCATGTCTACTCCAACCTAGCATTGATGGCTCTTCATGACTCGGATTGCTCCTCCTCTTCCTCAAATGAAGAATCAAGCACAAGTGGGGAGAGCTCAAATGAAGGGGGAGCTTCTACATCCTCCTCATCCGAAGAAGAAGAAGAGGATATGGAAACTATGGTAACGAAAGCCTCTCCTAAGAAAATAGTTTCCATAATTTCTAGTTTAACTAAGGACTTATTTGGAATGAAAAAGAAAAATAAGAGCATGCTTAATCAAATTAAGGACTTAGAAAATAAGCTAGAAAATGCATGCCTAAATAATAATGATACTTTTTCTTGCCATGATGATGCATGCTCACATGACTATATGCCTTTGGATGTTAATGATGCATGCATAGAGGAAAATAGGGCATTAAGGGAAAAGGTAGATTATTTAACCAAAGCCCTAGAGAACTTCACAATTGGCTCAAACACATTAAATATGATAATTGGGAGCCAAAGGGCAAGCTTCAATAAGAAAGGCCTAGGGTATAAAGAAAAGAAAAATCAAAAGGCCTACAAATGCTTGATAGCTAGGGGACAAGATAAAAAGAAAGTAATTGCTAGGAAATGGATCCCCAAGGAGTATTTAGTGAACCCAATAGGAAAGAATTTATTTTGGGATACAAAATCCATCCTTAAGGGTTAGAAAACCCCTAGGGTAGTCAACCATATGAACTTGACCTATATCATATTATGGTTGACTTAGGATGACGGGACAACATTTTTTAGATAGTGTTGGGTGATGATAACGTGCCCATAAATAGATAATATTGCTTAAATCATGATGATTAATGTAATTTCTATGCATATGTGTAATCATGATTTATGATATTGATATTTGGCACATTATCATGTGCAATAGGTTCAAATCATGCCTTAGGTGATATTTTGTTTATTATCATCATATAATGCCTAATGCATGGTTACAATTTGATGAAAACATGTATTTCATGATCATAATGTGAAATTAAATCATAAATATCATTATGATCATGTAGGTTGTTAGATTGATACTTAACCATGATAGAATTGCATGAATATATTGGTTAAGTATATACAAATACCCCCTAGGATGCATCTCACACTCACTATAGGCTAACTTGATTGCAAACTTAGCATGGGTGAGATATTAGGATGATACAAATGTCCACTAATGCCTATGGCATTTAGATGGTCATTTAAAGTATCAAAATAGCAATAATAGACCAATCATGGGGAAGGCTTATGTTTAATTCATAGACATATTGCCCAAAGATCATGGTTGGATATTTCATATGTTTTCAAAACAATTTCTTACTTTAAAATACATTTATTTATGTCTTGAAACAATTGGATGCAAGACTAGGTGTTAAATTGGATACTCTTATGATCAAAAACCTAGTAGTTTTTAAAGCTTTTGGATTTTTGGAAAATACGTGGAAATATAATAATTTTTCATGAAAACATATTTTTCACTGATAGATATACTTAAAAGAAATGTGTTCCCCAAAATTTCATGATTTTTTGAATTTTCTAGAATTTTTAATGTATTTCTGAAATTCGGTCTGAAAATCAGAAAATCCCAAAATTCACGTGTCAGTCGACTGGTATCTGAACCAGTCGACTGATGGCCTGAAAATCAGAACAGTGAAGGCCGAATTCAGTTTGTAAACCAACAAGTGGTATCCAATTTTAAATCAACTTGTGATATTTCCCTCCATTATACTTGATGCCATGAGTTTATAACTTAGTGTTAATCTTTTTGATGGTGTCAAAGGGGGAGAAGTAATTATGTTTAAGTTAATTCCTTTAGGGGGAGAAATATATGATAGGGGAGAAATTTACATAGAGAGTTTCATGGATTAAGGGGGAGTTGCATGTTGCTATATCATGTTTATGTTTACATGCTTTCTTTACCTTAGAATGTATATCAAATGCTTTTACCTAACTTAAACGGATTGCCACACATCAAAAAGGGGGAGATTGTTAGGGCAATCTCTCGCCGTAATATGGTTTTGATGGTATGGCAAAGGGTTTAAGTTAGTTTGATATGTTGATTTGATATGTGCGTTGAAGTCGTGCAGGACTTAGTAATTCGTACATAGAGCCATGGCGAGTTTCACATCTCATCACTCGGGCCTTGAGTCGGTGAAGGAGTGCTTTGCGGAAGCCGTGCGCTTGGAGCATCCGAGGGACCGCCGGACGAGAAGCTTGGAGTGAAGCCGGAGGAAGTAGACTTCGAGGCAAGAGACGCGAAGGAGCATTGCAGAGCCGTGCGTCTGGTGCTGCCGAGGGACGTGGCCGCGAACGAAGAGAACTTCGAAGGCGAGGGACTCCAAGGGATGAGAGTGAGCGATTGTAACCCGGGAAGGGGTAGCTCTTAGGTGAAACTTGGCCTTTTGGCCAAGTGTCGGATGGGTTTTCCCGACACACCGATCATGATATGGCGATCAAGCTCTGAGTCGATGGGTCGATCATTTGGTCTAATGTAATTTGAATCAAATTGATCATCCGACCGCATGGGCAATGATCGATGAGTTGATCGATCGATCGCTAAGGGACGGCGATCGTGATGTCATCGCGTCGGGCATAGAATGGAGTCAACCTCGTGGAGGACTCGACTGATCGACATCAGTCGACTGATGGGCGTCATCAGTCGACTGATGCCAGTACCGTTGGATGGTATCCAACGTGGAAAGCGGCCGTTATTGGGCAACGACTACTGGACCAGTCGACTGATGGGTGCCATCAGTCGACTGCTCCTGTGTCAACGGGAAGAAACCCTCTTCCTCTATAAAAAGGAAGGGGTTGGGGCTTTGGGGGGTTAATGCTTGAACGCCCAACTACTCCCAAAGTGCCCTAAACGATTTCCCTACTCTTCTTACTTGTTTTTACTTCAATCCTATTGTAAGAAGAGTGATCTTGGTTGTAAAGGTTACCTCCACCTAGCTTGGTGCAAAGGAGAGACCGATAGTGATTGGTTTTGGCGGAGTGATTCACCGAGGACGAATCGGACCGTGGATTAGCGGCGTAGCCGTGAACCACGTTACATCTCCGTGTTTGTATTGCTTGTTTTATTTGCTTGTCTTTGTTTTACTTGTATTTGCATATTCCACTTGCGCTAACCTTTTGTAGACGAGCAAAATACGACGTCCAACGAAAGAGGGCTATTCACCCCCCTCTAGCCGGCCATTCGATCCCCTACAGCCAATTGTTGGTTAGATAGGGTAGTGGAGTCTCCACCATACGAGGGACCCTCTACCCATGTACCCCCTTCACCACCTTAACATTATTCAACTTTAGATCCACCTATGCATGAGAGCCCCTTAGTCCATGACCCATGCCTGCACCATATTATTGTCCTTCTTCTGAGCAAGATGCAGGTCAGTCCACTTATGATTTCTCTGAGTTTCGATCGAGCCTCAACGACATTTACACGGAGCAGTAGGCACAGGGGCAGCGATGGGAGGAGCAGCAGACATATATGGAAGCGGAGTTTCAGGGCATATGAGATCATTTTCAACGGGCCAAGGAGTTCTACATCCAGGCTCAGCATTATTTCTAGGAGGAGGCCGCCTAGCGAAAGGAGATGTGGCATTTTATATGGGATGCATGCACGCAGTGGGTTCAAGAAGAGGAGCACAGAGCAATTGCTGAGTCCACTAGCTCGTAGGTCGATCAAATGTATATGATGCACCAGCAGTTGAGCTCGCGATTTTTGCACGAGCTAGAGATGTCGAGACTGTTTGACTTTCCACCTAGGCCTCCACGCTAGAGGTACGATCGATCCTGAGTTTGGGGGAGCATTATATTTTATTGCATTTTTCTTCTATGTTTTTTAGGTAGTTCTATCTTTGTGTTTCATAGGTCTAGATTTTATTTCAACATTTGTTTCAGTCTAAGATACATGTAGTTGTGCTTTTAGGCTTCTTTTAGCACTTAGTTGTTTGTTCCTATAAATTGCTTCAGTGATATTTTTTTGAAAACTTTGACATTATATTTCCATGCTATAAGTAGTTCACTTTCTCTTATCTTATGGTATTCTATTTTGAGATGCTTTAATGGATGTTCTAAATTTCTCACTTGTTATCTTTTACTTTAACTTACACTTATCGAAAATTCTAAAAGAGAGAATCTAGAATATACCTAGTTATAATTCATCCAAATAGTCTTGTACTTAGGAATCCACAGGTGACTCTAGATTAGCATTTTAGTTATTGGAGATGCTCGGATCATGTAAACTCATTCAAAAAAAGAGAGAGAGAGAATTTCAATGAGCTAGAGAGGAATAAGAGATTCAAAAAAAAGAAAAAGAGAGAGAGAGAGAGAGAGAGAGAGAGAGAGAGAGAGTAGAGGTTATCAATAGTTGTCATGGGTGGAAATGGTTAGGTGCCCCTTTGAGACAGAGTTAGGTTACTCGAGAAACACCTTCCAATTTCTCTCGATACCGAGCATGCCTTTGAGACTTTGTGCTAACTCTAGGGAACGATCCTCGCTTAGGGCAAGTAAGTGTCTAAAAGCCAAAAACCTTAGGAAAGCTATAGGATGATGACTTAACTTAACATAGAATGTGAACCCCTTAGGAAACTTTTTGGCACATGCATGAAAAGCTAACTCAGTGAACTTATAGAACATATCCCTTTGCTTTGAATATAAGTACCACTTGATAAGGTTTAGTAAACATGCTAAAGCATGAGAACAACAATTTTAAATTTCCATGGCACTGAAGTTTGCTTGAAGACAAACAAAGATCTAAGTCTGGAGATTTTGATGTGTGGAAATTATATAGGATTTTAGGAGTAGTTTTAGCACACATCTCATTGCATTTCATACTTGTTTCATGCATATTTCCCTTATTTTGCACTTATTTACTATTTTCTAGTTCAGAGATTTGCTTGTGCTATTTTTTTGTGCAGAGTGGCATTTTGGAGGCAAAATGGCACGATACATGGAGCTCAAGAAAAGCAAGCATGCACTAGCCATGTCCCCAAGACACATGCACGCTCTGGACGAAAATATGGCATTCGCTCAGAGTTCTAGAGGAAGACATGATCGACCATTTGAATTTCACATGGTCATGCCTTTTCCATATGCGTGACCCAGAGTATGATTTTTAGACTCCCACACGGTCAGCCGTGTGAAATCCATAGGGGCGTATGGTGACCTCGCAACTTATAAAGATCCATTTTCATGGGCAATTAAGGAAAGTTGGTTTCACCCCTATAAAAAGGAAGGCATGTTTAAACCTAAGAGGGAGGCTCGATGGTTGGGACGACAAGGAGGTGCCCTAAAAAGCATCGAAGGCTCGCAACGTGGAGAGAGGAAGCAGCTCAAGGGCAGGATTACACTCCAACACGTAGGAAAGCAGCTAAGACATCTCCAGAAAGCATTCAGGGTGTATATTTTATTGTTTTTTTTAATTGTAATACTTAAGGATTCAATGTCTTGTTTGTATCTTTTCATATTTATGGAGTAGATTTCTCGATTCTAGGATTAGGGAGTAACTTGAGCAAGTTGGACATGCTAGTTCAAATATATTTCAACTTTCCTTGATTTTATTTGTAGTTTATGATATCTAAGTTTAATGATAATTGCATCTTGGTTCTTTTCCTACTATGCTTAGTCGATATAAAGGACGAAAGCCTCTATATCAGAACCTAGGAGAATCAAGGAGGAACCTCTTGGTCATCCTCCCTCCCAAAATCGTAAGAAATAAGTTGTGAAAGAGTAGAACATGAAATATGGTTCACCTGTTCATGGAGAGACATAGGACATCTTAGAGCTCTATTAACCTATTCCAGCATAAGCCCCAAAGTAGGAGAAATCAACTCAATAGTTGTGGGACCCATGATAGGGGCACCTGTGACAACAACCCCCTAAGCTCTGCTGATCCGAAAGGAAAACTTGATTAGGAATAGACAATTTCTAGTAGAAGCAAAAGTTCATCGGGATTACATACGATGATCCTCCTGCAAGATCATAATTAGAGAACATAGGAGCATTAACTTAATATCATGTTCAGCAATGTACAAGTGAAACTGAAGTCCTGAAATCCCTTGACCAACCTTTGAGTAAACCCCTTAATTCTTTCTCCAAGTGACATCATACTAGAGCTTGCACACAACCAACCACCTTAACTCTGGAAGAGATTCACTCTGAACAACATACATTCACTAGACACCTATTACTCGAATCACAGTCTCTGTGGGATCGATACATAATTTATTACTTGACGACAACCATGTACTTGCAAGAATTGAACGCAAGCGTGCACTTTAAGTCCTTGGCGATTTCGGTTGGAGATTTGAGGTCGTGTGCGTGTGTGCGATCACTATCCTTGAAATGGAACCGTCAGGCAGACCAGCATATGGCCTAATCCTTGTTCGTCAACTTGGAGCAACATAAAATTTACCTTCTAGAGAAATTTATAGAATTGAGTTGCAAAGACTTGGAAATGACTTGGTTGAAAGTTGATTTGGCCTGAGAAATCGAGCGAGGGATTCAGCTACTTAAGGAGAGGGATCAAGCCCTCTCCCAGTTATCACAATGTGAGTCTCATCTGACTAGGTGGACCCCTCTGCCCTTCCAAAGCCATCAGAGCTAGCGATCTCCCTCATCTTAGAAGCATTGGCACTCCCCGTTCCCTTTCCTCCTGTCATCGACTCACTCACCCCTCAAGAATCTCAACTTTAGGAGGAAGCATAATGGAATGCCTGAGAGAAGGACTTGATCTCACGCCTTGGCTCAAAGATCACATCCATCTTCCAAATGGGCTTCGAAGGGGTGATACTAGTGTGTGCCTTTCAAGGCTACCTTCTCCTTGGAGCAGATACCAAGGCTCTGGATATCGTGGCAACTTTGATGGCCTACTCACTTGAGGATTTTGAGTTGTGATACTTTGTGTTTTCCTTTTTGGACAGTATGTTTGCCCTTTTGGGGTATCATTTAGCTTCAATGATCATTTAGCTCCAATGATATTTTTCTCCTAAACATCGAAGGAAATACATCCTTACACTCATTTTCCCTTTGTTCATGCTGTAGCTCGGGCAGATAAACTACACTTAACCCTTCCTCGAAAATGTGTTGACTCTTGGCTGTTATGCCCCTCTTTCTCTTCTCTCCTCTAGTTGAAAAAGGCTCTCAAATGCACTACATTCTAGGGTTGAGGTAGGATTTTTACCTCAGTATCTGTAAGTGGTATGTGGATCCTGCCACCCGTTGGAGAACTTTATATGGGCCTTCCCAATTAGAGGCTAATTTCTTTACCTCCCCGACTGGGTTTACTTTGTAGAGGACAAGATCCCCCACCTAGAATTGGCGTGAACAAACCCAACTATTATAATCTCATTGCACCTTTCCCTTGTAGATTTCCAGCTGCACTCGGGCTTGTTCTTTCCATTCTTCGATCAAGTCTAGCTCGACCCTTCTCTGCACCTTATTATTAGGAGAATTATAAGCTTGCACCTGAGCACTAGGAAGAATTACATATGTCGAAATAACAACCTCTGATCCATATACCATGCCAAAAGGAGTTTCTCCCATTGGAGTGTGAGGGGTCATTTTGTAGGCCTACAAGACACTCGAGAGCTCTTCCACCCAATTTTCCCAAGCTCCCTCCTGTCAAGTCTTCAAACCGTGTACGAGGACCCTATTTGTCACCTCTACTTGGGCATTAGCTTGAGAGTAGGCCACCATCATAAATGCTTGCTGAATTTTAAGCTCTCGACACTATTCTTGTATTCAGCGGCCTTGGAACTGACGATCATTTTCGCTAATCAAATGTCACGGGATTCTATATCGACAGACAATATTCTTCCAAAGGAATTGAATGACTGCTCTTTCGGTGATGCACGCCAACGATTCAGCTTCGACCCATTTAGAGAAGTAGTTTATAGCAATAACCAAAAAATTTCTTTGTTCAGAAGCCACCGTAATAAGTCCCACAATATCCACTCCCAACTGGTCAAAGCGGCATGAGGCTACCACTGCCCTCATCGTATCTACTGGTCATTATGATCGATTACTGTGTATTTGACAACTACGGCAAGTTTTCACCATTTGTGTTGCATCCTTAGCCAAGGTAGGCCAAAAGTAGCCTACCAATATTGCCTTCTGGGCAAGGGCCCAACTTCCCAAGTGACTCCCACAACAACCCTCATGGATTTCTTGAGGACTTTTGTTGCTTCTTGAGTTCCCAAGCACCTTAAAAAGGGCCTCCCATAGGATTTTTTTTATAATGAATCCCATCCAGGAGTAAAAAATGCCTCGCTCATCATATTGTCTTTGTTGTATCTCTATTTATAGGTGAGGAATTCCCTTCCCTGAGGTATGCCTCCAGTTCAATCCTCCAATCTATCTTTCGTTCCTCATCTCATCGTCCAGGGTCTTCAGTATCCTGCACCGTTAAGGTTCACCTCTCCTGGGCCAGGTAGGGAGGAGCAGGTTGTTGGTGCAATCAGGCCCAGATGATGTTTTGGTGTTTGACAAAGGTTTCAAGTCTAGGTGATAATTATGTGTTATCTCATGCGGTTGATTGAGATGTATTTTCAGGAAATTCCTTGTAGGCCGAGGACTGGATGCAAGGTGGTGAAGACCCGGACAAGGAGTCCTGGCAAATGGAGACCCGGACGAGGAGTCCTGGCAAATGAAGACCCGGACATGGAGTCCTGGCAAATGGAGACCCGGACGAGGAGTCCTGGCAAATGAAGACCCGGACGAGGAGTCCTGGCAAATGAAGACCCGGACGAGAAGTCCTGGCAAGTGAAGACTCGAACGAGGAGTTCTGACATGAAGACCCAGATGAGGAGTCTTGGCACGAAGTCCCGGAAGTGATTCTTGGCACCGAAAACCTATGAACAGTGGCTCATAAGCATCATGTAAAGGGCACAGAGTAGACCTCTCTCTTAGGCGTGGTTTTGACTCTAGACGAGTTGAAACGGTCAAGAGTCGAGGCAGCACCTCGACTGGCTTGCAAAACGCTAAGAAGACCATAGCAGTCGAGGCGACGCCTCGACTGGGGTTGTTTCTCATGAACAGAAGCAAGCCATAGTCCATTAAAGCCTCGACTATAGTCTGCGTGTTCAAAGGAAAAAACCCCTCAATAGTCGAGGCGACGCCTCAACTGATGCTTGGTTTAACGAAACAGACGCAAGGGAATCATTGTGTGTGCTCATTGTTGCTCATTATCATTGTCATTGTGTGCTCATTGCCGCAATTTGGAAAAGCCCTAATTAAGCTCAATTTAAAAGGCTTAGATGGCTGATTTTATCGATAAACAATATAAGAAGCTATTACTCAAACGAGGGTGGAGCATTCTCAAGGTTTTTGATCCCAAAGGCAGTTAAAGGTTCTGAAAAGAAGAAGCTATCTAGTTTTCACTGCAATCGTTGTAATCGGTTTCTTCTTCATCTCCTACTACTGTAAGTTTTGTGTAAAGTTTTGATAAACTGTGTTAAGAGGTTTCTCCACCTCTGATGTGTCACCGAGAAGGAAAAGTATTATAGTGGTGGTGTACATCACTAGAGCCGACGAGGGGCTCAATCGTGGAGTAGGAACTTGAGTTCCGAACCATGTAAATACTGTGTTTTTGAGCTTGTGTGTGTTGTTGTGCTTGTATTCGAGTTTTCCACTGCGTACTAACATTGTAGATGAGCACAACGAATCAAAGAGATGAATATCGCTATTCATCCCCCCCTTCTAGCAACATCAACGATCCTACAAGTGGTATCAGAGCCTGGTGCTCTTCTCTGGACTCACAACCGCAAGAGCAAGTTAAAATGGCGATGCAAGAAGGCTACAGCACAAACAAGCCTCCTTTCTTTGATGGAACAAATTTCCAGTATTGGCGAAGCCGAATGGAGTACTACCTCATGACTGAGATAGATATGTGATTTTCGGTGACCGAAGGCTTCACAACACCAATGGATGCAGAAGGCAAAACACTTGAGTCTGGAAAGTGGACTGCAGAGCAAAAATGCAAGGCACATGCAAATGCTAAGGCCACAGTAACTCTGCAATGTGGTTTGGCGAAGGACCAACTCAACAAGATTGGTCCGTTCAGTAGCGTGCAAGATCTCTAGAATAAACTGATAGAACTCAACGAAGGCACTAGAGACTCGAGAATCGCAAAACATGATCTCTACATGAATCAGCTACAAAATTTCGCTATGAAAGATGGAGAGACTGTTGGCGAATTGCACGGAAGGTTCAAGGAGGTGTTGAATGGGTTGCATTCAGTTGAAGAAGGTTTGGAAAACAGAGACACTATCAGGTATGTCCTAAAATTCTTTCTCCGAAATGCCTTGTGGTCATCTATGGTAGATGCCTACAAAGTATCAAGGGATTTATCTACTCTAAAATTGGATGAATTGTTTTATGAAATGGAACTACATGAGCAAGCTAATAAGGGTCCAAAAGAGAAAGGTATTGCATTTGTTGCAGGTGAGCAATACAAGGAGAACAAGAAAAGGGAGAAGAAGAGGGAGTCATCTTCATCCTCATCCGAGACAAGCAGTGACAGTGATGATGAGTCCTCATCCAGTGAGATAGCAAATTTTGTGAGGATGATGATGAGGAGAAGTAGAAAGTACAATAAGAAGGATGTGAAGAAAATCTTCGCAGACAAGAGGAAGGGTAAGTCATCACATAAATTTAGAGGTAAAACTGATGTTGTTTGTTTTGAGTGCAACAGGAAAGGACATATCAAAAGTGAATGTCCTGATCTCAACAAGAAAGAGGACAAGCCCAGGAAGAAGAAGGCATTGAGGGTGACATGGGATGAGTCTTCTTCCAGCTCCTCAGAAGATGAAGACAAGGCAAAAGGGACCAAGCATACTGTGCTAATGGCATTTGATAACTCAGATTCAGAGGAAAATGAAAGTCAGAGTGTATCTTCATCGGAGGACACATCATCATCTGATGGTGATGAGGTAACATCCTCTGAGTTAGATAAATTGTATGAAACAATAGCATGCTTGACCAATGCTTTGAGTAGATCAAAAATTAAAGTTAAGATATTGAAATCGGAGGTAGAGGAACTTAGGAATCAGAATTCTATTTCTGTAGAAAACAGAACTGATACCTCTGAAATTGAAAAACTTAGAGAGGAAAACAATTCCATGAGAGCACAAGTTGACGATCTCAAGTGCACACTTGAGAAATTCACAACAAGCTCTCAAACCCTTAACATGATTTTAGATGCCCAAAGGGCAATCTACAACAAAGCCAGGATAAGCTATAAACCAAAGCAAAGGGTATTCAGTTTCATGTCATTAGTTAGTAGAACTCATGTTGTTAAGGCAAACGTAACAAAAGCTTGGGTTCCTAAACAATTTGTTGTGAATGCTAATGGACCCAAAATCTGGGTTCCAAAAGATCTTGTATTTCGTGTTTGATTAGGTACCGGTCGAGGGGGAGTGTCTGATGATGTGAGTTGTGGATAGCAGGTGCTCCAAGCACATGACCGGGGATTCCTCAAAGTTTGCTTCATTTAAAAACAGGAGTAAAGGTACTGTTTCTTTTGGTAATAGTGGCAAACTAAAAGTCATAGGAGTAGGAGATATAGTTATTTCTGAACTATTTAGGATTAAGAATGTTCTACTAGTTAAAGGAATGACTTTTAATTTGTTAAGTGTTAGTCAATTATGTGATGAAGGATATAGAGTAGAATTTTATTCAACTAAATGCTTAATTAAACATAATGAATCAAATACTATCATGCTAGTAGGAATTAGGAAGGAAAATATCTATCAAGTTCAGTTTAGTAGTGCTACTAACATGCGTGTGAAGTGTTTTTTGTCCAAAGAAGATGGCTCATGGCTATGGCATTGAAGACTCGCACACGTCAACATGAAGAATATTAAGAGGTTGGCCAAGGAAGATCTTGTGCGAGGTCTACCATTGCTCAAGTACGAAAAGGACAAGCTATGTGATGCATGTCAAAAAGGTAAACAAATAAGAGCATCACACAAAAGCAAAAACGCTGTAAGTATGTCAAATGTTTTAGATTTATTGCATTTGGATTTGTTTGATAGTAGCTCAACTAAATCTTTCAATGGTAGTAGATATTGCTTGGTAGTAGTAGATGACTATACTAGATATACATGGACTTTCTTTCTCAAACATAAGGATCAAACGTTAGAAATTTTTATTTCCTTTTGTAGAAGAATTGAGAATGAGAAAAATGCAACAATTAAAACAATTAGAAGTGATCATGGAGGGGAATTTGAAAACATGAGGTTTAAGGATTTTTGTTTAGAAAAAGGGTATAAACATGAATTTTCCACTCCAAGGACACCACAACAAAATGATGTGGTAGAGAGGAAAAATAGAGTTTTACAAGAAGCTGCGAGGAGTATGCTAAATGAGTATGCTCTTCCTAGTTATTTGTGGGTTGAGGCAATTAATATTGCATGCTATGTTCAAAACAGAGTTTTGATACATAGGTTTTTAAGAAAAACACCTCATGAACTATGGTTTGGAAAACCACCAGCAATCAAACATCTTAGGGTATTTGGTTGCAAGGTATTCATTTTGAACACTAAGGATCATCTAGGAAAATTCACTGCAAAAGTAGATGAAGGTGTTCTTTTAGGATATTCTCTCACCAGTAAGGTATATCGAGTTTATAACAAGAGAACGAAGCTGGTTGAGGAATCGTCAAATATAGTTTTTGAAGAATGTAAAGAGCAAGTTGACTCTAAGGATAAGAGTAATGAAGCCGAGTTTGAACTCAAGAAATTGAGGTTGAATGAGAACACTAATGTAGGGGGAGTTAAATCTGACTCCGATAATGAAAAATCTAAGTCAGAAGGGTCATCATTTGAGCTTGTGCCAAATTGTGAGACATCTCAAGTACCAAGATCCACAAGAATGGTCACTAGTCATCCCCTAGATCAAGTTGTTGGAGACATCCATCATGGGGTGAGGACGAGATCATTCTTTTGGAGTGAAGTGAATCAAATTGCATTAATCTCTGAAATCGAACCAAAAGTAATCAATGAAGTTTTTCTTGATCCGGACTGGATTATTGCAATGCAAGATGAATTGGGACAATTTGAGAGAAGTTAAGTTTGGGATTTAATTCCAAGATCTGATCAAGATACCATAATAGGGACAAAATAGGTACTTAAAAATAAAATGAATGACAAGGGAGAAATAGTTAGAAATAAAGCTAGGTTAGTTGGCAAAGGGTACAATCAAGACGAGGGACTTGATTATGATGAAACTTACACACCAGTGGCTAGATTAGAATCCATAAGACTAATGCTAGCATTTGTAGCATATAAAGGATTCAAATTATATCAAATGGATGTTAAGTCAGCATTTTTGAACGGTTTTATAAAGGAGGAAGTATATGTTGAACAACCATCGGGATTTGAAAATTCTACATTTCCAAATCACATGTATAAACTTAAGAAGACTCTTTATTGAGCTGAAACAAGCATCTCGTGCTTGGTATGAAAGGTTGTCAACTTTTCTAGTTGAAAGGGGCTTTAGAAGAGGTCAAATTGATCCCACACTATTTCTGAAAAGAAATGGTGAAGATATATTTGTAGCTCAGATTTATGTCGATGACATAATTTGTGGTTCAAACAATAGGGATTATCTCAATGAATTCGTAGAACACATGGAGAGTGAATTTGAGATGAGTCTAGTAGGAGAATTGGCATTTTTTCTTGGACTACAAATCAAACAAACCAAAGAAGGAATTCATGTCTATCAATCAAAGTATGCCATGGAGTTGCTGAAAAGATTCAACATGGAGAATGTTAAGGATGTTCTCACTCCAATGGCACAAAACACTCACTTAGATAGTGATATAGATGGAAAACCTATTGATTTAAAGCTTTATAGGAGTGCCATAGGTAGTCTTTTATACCTTACAACAAGTAGACCAGATATAGTATTTGCTGTAGGTATGTGTGCACGATATCAATCGTGTGCGAAAGAGTCTCATTGGGTTGTTGTTAAGAGAATTATGAGATACCTTAAAGCAACCATTTCAGTTGGACTGTGGTATCCCCGAACTGAGTCTTTTGATTTGGTAGGCTATAAGATTCAGATTATGTGGGATGCAAACTAGATAAGAAAAGTACTAGCGGGGGCTGTCAATTCTTAGGTTCAGCATTAGTAAGTTAGTCAAGTTGAAAGCAACATTGTGTTGCTCTCTCCACCTCTAAGGCTGAGTATATAGCCATGGGAGAGAGTGTCACAATTGTTATGGATGACTCACACCTTGGAGGATTATGGTTTTTCATATAAAAACGTGCAAGTGCTTTGTGATAATATTTGTCACACTCGCCCTTCACCGGGGTTGGAGGGGCGGCGCGACGCGATCATATATACATGCATTTATAGCGGAAGACTACATACATGCATTTACAACGGAAGACTTAACATTTTTTTTCTTTTTAAAACATAAAGCATGAAACATGGAGCATGCATCATCATTTCATAAGTACTTAGTTCAAGTTCATGATAATCAACTTAAAGACATCAAGTAGCAACCATCAACATCAAGTAGAGTTCGACTCTTATCAACTAACATGCAAAATTTAAAGGAAAACATGCATAAGTTTGGGAACATAAACAGATCTCCTCCACCATGCCACTACCACACACACTTTGCCCCTCCTGCTGCTCCCTTTAGCTTAGCCATTCTTTACCCTTATATGTAGTACAAGGGGACATAAAACTATAAGCATATAGGCTTAGTAAGATCCTTTCCTACTCACAAAAACCATAAATCAAGAACTAGACATAGAGTAGTGATACGATCATTTAAGGACATATAAGCATAACATTCATAGAAACATTCAAGAACATATAAACATAGCATTCATATAAGAGAAATGACATGAGCATTCAGAAACATATAAGCATAGAATTCATATAAGAGAAATGACATGAGCATTCAGGAGCATATAAGCATAACAATCATCTAAACATCATAATCACCTAGACATGAAATAAGGGTATATGTAAGATGCTCTTTGAAAACATATATCTTATAGGTACTTAAACATAATCTCAACATATTAGGCACGACATTGTACAACATACATCATCATCATAGCGTGCATCCCTAATAGACCCGAGGTAGCTAATCCCGAACCTACTAGAGTACTAGGCCCGTACTATGTCCATCGGCCGAGGGGCAATATAACATAGAAGCCCATCCTAGGCCAGTACTTATGACCGTCGACCTAGGGCAACTAGGAGCTCATCCCTTGGACCTTATTAGGGTCCGGTACAAGCAATGCAAAAAGTAAAATAGCATATAATGTTCCTTATCATAACATATCATATTTATTTTCATAACATATCATGTTCCTTATCATGGCATATCATGTTCCTTCTTCATAGCATATCATGTTACTTCTTCATAGCATATCAAGTTCCTTTTCATAACATAAAGAGTGCTCTTAGTCCCCATTCATAGGGAAGCATCTCTTAGGCATTCATCATACATACTTCTTCATCATGATGCTATGAGCATAACATAGTCATACATTCATACAATTAACATGGACACAAGGTAGTGACATAAACCAATCATGCTATCATAAAGTCTAGCTAACATAATATTTGCATTTTATCTACATGTAGCATGGCATGGAGGATTAGTAGAGGGCATGTACATGGGCTAGCCGAAACCCTAAGGGAGGGTTCTTAGGAGTTTACATGCTAAAACAACTTGTGCAAGGTCTACTTAACATCATACCAACATCATACACATATAGAGTATGGCATAAACATCATGAACAAGCATAACATGGTGTGGTTTAAACTTCATGGGGTTCTAACAAAATTTTAAACCCTAAACAACTTGCACAAGATCTAACTAACCACATGTTAATCTCCATTACATATAGATCATGGCATGGAAGGCCCTTAGGGGCCTAAATAGGTCTTAGCCGAGAGCTTCAAGGAACCTTAAGATCAATCACTTAAATCTAGCTTAGCTATCAACATGTTATCTTCATCTACATTCAAAACATAGCATGACTATATATAGATCATAGCATAGAAGACCATTAGGAGCCTAAATGGGTCTTGGCCGAGAGTTTCAAGAGGCTTAAAGATCCAACACTTAAATCTAGCTTAGCTATCAACATATTATCTTCATCTACATTCAAAACATAACATGACAACATATAGATCATAGCATAGAAGACCATTAGGAGCCTAAAATGGTCTTGGCCGAGAGTTTCAAGAGGATTAAAGATCCAACACTTAAATCTAGCTTAGTTATCAACATATTATCTTCATCTACATTCAAAACATAACATTACTACATATAGATCATAGCATAGAAGACCATTAGGAGCCTAAAAGGGGTCTTGGCCGAGAGTTTCAAGAAACTTAAAATCAAACACTTAAACCAAGCCTATCTAGAAACATATTATCATCATATTCATACAAAACATAGCATGGACAATCATGGGAAGCATGAAGGAGGTCTTGGCCGAAAGTTTCATAAAGGATTTTCTTAACAACCATCAACCGAAGCAACTAGTACTGTAGGTGAGGGGATACTTACATCCTTTCGCTTGTTTAGTAATAGGATATACCCTATATAGTGTCAAGACAAGAGCCCTTTTCTTCCTTGCTTCTTGAGGTTTTTGAAAATGGAAGAAGGGAGAGCTAGGATTTTGGTGGGGAAGAAGAAGAGAAGAGGAGAATGACAAGTTGTGGTTCTCTTGTCTCCTCATACTCCTATTTATTCACTTGAAGGTGTCCCTTAGCCTCCCTTATCCTTATCTATCATTTCCCATACCCTTCTAATAGCACAACCCTGCTGGACTTCTGGTTATCGGATGCATCCTAAGGTTTAGTTATCTACTTGGAGGTTTAGGATTCAAACCCTGGGCCATGCATCCTTTTTGGCTCTATTTTCTTTTATTTTTGAAAGAGCCCACATAAAAGCCCATTTTGATCATACAAAAATTCTTATAAAATTTCTAGAGATTGGGATGAAAAAGGGAGGAAGGGGAAATGAGGAATTCGGCCAAGGATGAGGAAGAAGGAGAATGAAGAAGGAAAGTGGGATTTTTACTTTCTCTCTTCTCTTAATTCTCCTCTTTAATACCTAGGGAATGAACACTCTTCATCCTTTCATGGGGGGGGGGGGGGGGGAGGGATGAACCAACTCCTCATATTCCCATCTATGTTCTTTATATATCTTATCCATGAATCATCCTATGGTCTTGTACATTCTTTATATATCTTATCCATGAATTATCCTAGGGTCTAGTGGTGTCAAGGCTACCTCCCTATTAGGATGTTCATGGTTCAAATCCTACCTATAACGATCTTTTATTTTATTTTATTTTAAACTTTTTATGGCATTAAAACCCATATAATTACTTTGCATAGTTTTGAATTTTACGGGCGTTACAATCCTTCATATTTATAAAAGTTTCATCCTCGAAACTTAGAACAACTCCGGATACTTTTGTTTCATGTCATCCTCGCGTTCCTAAGTTGCTTCTTCAAACTTTTGATTTTGCCATATGACTTTCACTAAGGGTACTTCTTTGGTTCTCTATTTCTTGATTTCTCGATCTATTATCTGAATAGGTCGACTTTCATAACTTAATCTTCTTGAACTTGTACCGTTTGTGGCTCAATCACATGGTCTTAGGAAATCTTTTCAATCTGATCACCTCCTCAACATACAACTGGGCTAGTTGTTCCATTGAGTACGATACTTGATTGCTAGAAAATGGGCAGATTTTGTTAATCTTTCAACAATCACCTAAATAGCTTCATAATCATTAGTTGTTTTGGGTAGTCCTACTATGAAATCCATAGCTATATCTTCCCACTTCCATTATGGGATTTGAATAGGCTATAGAACTCCTGTAGCTATCCCTGGAGTTCCGTAACCACATGCATAAGATCAGGTGGGGGAACTGTCTCCTCGACTCTATTACTGCGTCTTCCAGCCATGCTTATCTTCATATATTATAATAAGACTAGCATAAGATTATCTTACATATATTCATGCATATTTAAACTAAAACCATTCCTTATCATACATAAGCATAAGATTATCATACATATATTCATGCATATTTAAACTAAAAACATTCCTTATCATACACTTATCTTCATATATTATAATAAGGCTAGCATAAGATTATCATACATATATTCATGCATATTTAAACTAAAGGCTAGCATAAGATTATCATACATATATTCATGCATATTTAAACTAAAAGCATTTCTTATCATACATGGAAAAAAATAGAGTAGGCATAGAATTTCTTACTTGGAGCGGCAGGATAGGAGCTTGGTGTGTGTGTAGTGGAAAGACAGATCTGCTCTGATACCAACCTGTCATGTCCACCCTTTTCACGGGTTGGAGGGGCAGCGCGATGCGATCATACATACATGCATTTACAGTGGAAGACTACATACATGCATTTACAGCGGATGACTTAACATTTTTTTTCTTTTTAAAACATAAAGGATGAAACATAGAGCATGCATCATCATTTCATAAGTACTTAGTTCAAGTTCATGATAATCAACTTAAGGACATCAAGTAGCAACCATCAACATCAAGTAGAGTTCGACTCTTATCAACTAACATGCAAAACTTAAAGGAAAACATGCATAAGTTTGGGAACATAAACAGATCTCCTCCACCATGCCACTACCACATACACTTTGCCCCTCCTGCTGCTCCCTTTAGCTTAGTCATTCTTTACCCTTATCTACAGTAGAAGGGGACATAAAACTATAAGCACATTGGCTTAGTAAGATCCTTTCCTACTCACAAAAACCATAAATCAAGAACTAGACATAGAGTAGTGACACGATCATTTAGGGACATATAAGCATAACATTCATAGAAACATTCAAGAACATATAAACATAGCATTCATATAAGAGAAATGACATGAGCATTCAGAAACATGTAAGCATAGCATTCATATAAGAGAAATGACATGAGCATTCAGGAACATATAAGCATAACAATCATCTAAATATCATAATCACCTAGACATGAAATAAGGGTATATGCAAGATGCTCTTTGAAAACATATATCTTATAGATACTTAAACATAATCTCAACATATTGGGTCCGACATTGTACCACATACATCATCATCATAGTGCGCATCCCTAATAGACCCGAGGTAGCTAATCCCGAACCTACTAGAGTACTAGGACAATACTATGTCCGTCGGCCTAGGGGCAACATAACATAGAAGCTCATCCTAGGCCCGTACTTATGACCATCGACCTAGGGCAACTAGGAGCCCATCCCTTGGACCTTCTTAGGGTCCGGTATAAGCCATGCAAAAAGTAAAATAGCATATCATGTTCCTTATCATAACATATCATATTTCTTTTCATAACATATCATGTTCCTTATCATGGCATATCATGTTTCTTCTTCATAGCACATCATGTTCCTTCTTCATAGCATATCATGTTCCTTTTCATAACATAAAGAGTGCTCTTAGTCCCCATTCATAGGGAAGCATCTCTTAGGCATTCATCATACATACTTCTTCATCATGATGCTATGAGCATAACATAATCATACATTCATACAATTAACATGGACATAAGTTAGTGACATAAACCAATCATGCTATCATAAAGTCTAGCTAACATCATATTTACATTTTATCTACATGTAGAATGGCATGGAGGATTAGTAGAGGGCATGTACATGGGCTGGCCGAAACCCTAAGCGAGGGTTATTAGGAGTTTACATGCTAAAACAACTTGTGCAAGGTCTACATAACATCATACCAACATCATACACATATAGAGTATGGCATAAACATCATGAACAAGCATAACATAGTGTGGTCTAAACTTCATGGGGTTCTAACAAAATTTTAAACCCTAAACAACTTGTACAAGATCTAACTAACCACATGTTAATCTCCATTACATATAGATCATGGCATGGAAGGCCCTTAGGGGCCTAAATATGTCTTGGCCGAGAGCTTCAAAGAACCTTAAGATCAATCACTTAAATCTAGCTTAGCTATCAACATGTTATCTTCATCTACATTTAAAACATAGCATGACTACATATAGATCATAGCATAGAAGACCATTAGGAGCCTAAATGGGTCTTGGCCGAGAGTTTCAAGAGGCTTAAAGATCCAACACTTAAATCTAGCTTAGCTATCAACATATTATCTTCATCTACATTCAAAACATAACATGACTACATATAGATCATAGCATAGAAGACCATTAGGAGCCTAAAAGGGTCTTGGCCGAGAGTTTCAAGAGGCTTAAAGATCCAACACTTAAATCTTGCTTAGCTATCAACATATTATCTTCATCTACATTCAAAACATAACATGACTACATATAGATCATAGCATAGAAGACCATTAGGAGCCTAAAAGGGGTCTTAGCCGAGAGTTTCAAGAGGCTTAAATATCCAACACTTAAATCTAGCTTAGCTATCAACATATTATCTTCATCTACATTCAAAACATAACATGACTACATATAAATCATAGCATAGAAGACCATTAGGAGCCTAAAAGGGGTCTTGGCCGAGAGTTTCAAGTAACTTTAAGATCAAACACTTAAACCAAGCCTATCTAGAAACATATTATCATCATATTCATACAAAACATAGCATGGACAATCATGGGAAGCATGAAGGAGGTCTTGGCCGAAAGTTTCATAAAGGATTTTATTAACAACCATCAACCGAAGCAACTTGTATTGTAGGTGAGGGGATACTTACATCCTTTCGCTTGTTTAGTAATAGGATATACCCTAGATAGTGTCAAGACAAGAGCCCTTTTCTTCCTTGCTTCTTGAGGTTTTCGAAAATGGAAGAAGGGAGAGCTAGGGTTTTGGTGGGGAAGAAGAAGAGAAGAGGAGAATGACAAGTTGTGGTTCTCTTGTCTCCTCATACTCCTATTTATTCACTTGAAGGTGTCCCTTAGCCTCCCTTATCCTTATCTATCATTTCCCATACCCTTCTAACAACACAACTCTGCTGGGCTTTTGGTTATCGGATGCATCCTAAGGTTTAGTTATCTACTTGGAGGTTTAGGATTCAAACCCTGGGCCATGCATCCTTTTTGGCTCTATTTTCTTTTATTTTTGAAAGAGCCCACATAAAAGCCCATTTTGATCATACAAAAATTCTTATAAAATTTCTAGATCTTGGGATGAAAAAGGGAGGAAGTGGAATTGAGTAATTCGGCCAAGGATGAGGAAGAAAGAGAATGAAGAAGGAAAGTGGGGTTTTACTTCCTCTCTTCTCTTAATTCTCCTCTTTAATACCTAGGGAATGAACACTCTTCATCCTTTCATGGGGGGGGGGATGAACCAACTCCTCATCTTCCCATCTATATTCTTTGTATATCTTATCCATGAATCATCCTATGGTCTTGTACATTCTTTATATATCTTATCCATGAATTATCCTAGGGTCTAGTGGTGTCAAGGCTACCTCCCTATTAGGAGGTTCATGGTTCAAATCCTACCTATAACCATCTTTTATTTTATTTTATTTTAAACCTTTTATGGCGTTAAAACCCATATAATTACTTTGCATAGTTTAGAATTTTACCGACGTTACAATATTAGCACAATAAACTTAACGAAAAACCCAGTCCATCATTCTAGAACAAAATACATTAAAGTGAGACATCAATTCATTAGGGATCATGTAGCATGAGGAGATATAATACTCAATTATGTTGAGTCTAAGGCTAATTTTGCTGATATTTTAACAAAACCTCTTCCAGAAAATGAATTTAGTTACTTAAGAAGAGAATTGGGAATGTGTGCCGCTGAGTGAAAACTCTCCTTGACGATGAGACCTAATTCATAAGTACAAGAAATGGGAAATTTATTTTTGGGATATCCTTGGGGAAACATCTCACACAAACCATAGGATTAACTATGCTTGTGTATTACTAGATAGTGGTGAGATGTTAGGAACAACCAAGTTACTCAAAATGTTTGTTATGATGCATGACTTGAGTAATAAGGTTGAAAATTACATAAATCATTAAGTTGACCAATTATGGGGAAGTCCATTACATAATTCATGTGTATTTGGTTTTAAAATCATAATTGGACATTCCAACCGAGTCAAATTGATTGGTCACCTTAAATGACGATAAAACTCAAGAAAAACATACCAAATATGTTAGAAATTGTCTATTAAGTGTATTTTCACTTTTAAAATGGTTTAGGGACATTAATACAACAAATTGAGGACTTAAAATACCTAACAAAATGAAATTTCAGAAAAAAATAGTCGAGGCATTTCAGTATTGGCCTCAACTGCCAACTGGTGCGAGCAAACAAAAGCGAGACACACTCGACCGACGCCTCGACTGGCACTCTCGTTTGCAGCCACCAGCGACCAGAATCGAGGCGCGCTCGACTGACACCTCGATTGGATGTCTTAAAAGTGGACTTAAGAAATTCAGACCAGTTTTTACAAGTCCAGATGAGTTTTCAAACAAGTTTTCGAATTTCCAGACAAGTCTTCGCAATACCAGACAAGTTTTTCAGAAATCCAGACCAGTTGTTTGAAAGACAGAACATCTTTTGAAATTTTAGACTAGTTTCTAGGGTAGTTAAGAAGGTTTAGACTAGTTTCCAGGGTAGTTTCGAAATTTCAAACTGGTTTCCAGGGTAGTTAAGAAGTGTCAGACTGGTTTCCAGGGGACTTAAGAAATTCCAGACTACATTAATCTTAGACTGGTTTAATCCCAGGGTGGTTTAATAAGGTTCCAAGGCTGTTTAACATGATTCCAGGGTGGTTTGGAAAAATTTCATGGTAGTTTGACATGATTCCAGGGTTGTTTAGTATAATGTCAGGGCAGTTTAATTCCAGGTTGATTCTATTCTAGGCTGATTTTATTCCAGGCCATTTTTAATCCTAGACTGGTTGAAGTCCAGACTGGTTCGATTTCAGGATTGTTTAAAAATTAGGGTGGTTCAAAAGTCAGGACGGTTTAAGAAGTTAGGCCGGTTTAAGAAGTTAGGCACAGAATCGAGGTAAACTCAGCCCACGCCTCGACTGTTCATCTGCATGAAAGCACAGAAGCGAGGCGCACTCGACTGGCGCCTCGACTTCTTAAATAGTCGAGACGTTCAACTTATTACCTCGACTAATCAACTCGGACTATATAAGGAAAACCCGCTTACCGCCTCTCCTAGACCTGATTTTCCCTTCGACTGTTCTCGCTGCGATTGCGATCTCGTCACCCTCACCATCACCTCTCTCGTTTCTGGCAAGATCGATGGCGACCAAAGCTTAGACAACCTCCATTGAACCCTAACTGACCTCGAGTAAGTCCTCTAGCCTCTCATTTCGTTTCATAGACAAACCCTAACCCTAATCGCGAGTTTTCTCAAAACCTAGGGTTCATCCATGTCTCTCTTGCAAGAGAAGGTCATTCCACCGAGGTTTTATTGTCTTCCACATCACTCAAGATCTCACCATTTTCTGATCAACGAAAATGGCACCAAAGTAAATTTATAAACCCTTCTCTTTGGTTTCATGTTTTAGATATTATCTGGGTTAGCTAATCGGGTGTTGGTCTTTGTCATTCATCATACCATCATATGGCATTCATCTTGCATTTTGGACATAATTTTGACATCCTTAGGCAAAAACGGAAGATAGTCGAGACTAGTAGGAAGGAAACACCGAGGGAGAATCCATCTTCAGAACCACAATTTCCTTCTGAACATCATCATCACACTTACATGACCCATAAGTTCGAGCTGATGGCTACTCGTTCTTTGGATAAGAAGTTTTTTGACAAATTTGCTAATAATGTAGAGCATGTAGTTAATCATTACGGCCTCAGTAAGTTAGTCTATTGTGACCATTACATCAATATAGACTTAGTTAGTGAATTCTATAACAACCTACAGGCTACAGGTGATAGGCTCATTTATAAAAGTAGGGTAGCCCAGAGGGATATATCTTTCACTCCTGATATTCTTAGGGCATTTCTAGAGTGCCGAGAGTCGAACTCAGCTCTTGAGTGTTATCCAAGCATTCAAGAACCAGTTGAGGGATACTCTATCAATGCCATACATGAGTACTTCTTTAGGAAACCAAGACAACCTAGCCTTAATCTATTTCCGGCCATGGCATTAGCTGCTCCTGATAATGTTTTATATAAGGTCATCGTAGGATGCATACTTCCCATTGTCACTAGGGGGCAAGCAAAAATATGACCACATCATTTACTTGCATTACATCTCTTAAAAAATCATCTCGACTTTAACATTGCATTGAACATGTTTCTCTGCATAGTTCACTTCACCGTCCCTGTCCAAAAGAAACTTTACATGCCTTTTGGACATATCATCACCTTCTAGTTAGAATCCATAGGCATCAATACAGCCAGGGGAAAGGTTAAACAGATGACGGACTTTGATTTTATCAAGTGGCAAAACTTTTCATTGGCCGGAATGGTTCGAGTAAATGGGAACATTGAGTCGGCAAATGGACACCAGGCAGGTGAAAGGTGGGACATGGGAGCTGAAGAAGGCGACAAAGAACCTCCAGTTCGAGCTGATCAACCACATTCCTCTGTGTCTGAACAGCTCGAGAAACTGGGCAAAGATTATGTTGAGTTCGTGGACTCAGTTGATACAAAATACAAGGACCTTAGTATAATAATTGTTACACAACACAAGAACCTTAGTACAATGATTGATACTCGATTCAAGGAGCTTCAAACCAGGATGGATACCCGGTTTTCAGAAGTTTCTGCCTAGTAGGAAGAGATTCTTACTCTCCTACGTGCCATGATGACGAATTTGTCGGGTCCATCGTCGCCAACCATGTAGTATTGGGACAGTGATTCTCTTTTATATATGTATTAAACTTTTGAATTCAAGAAAAATGTGTATATTAGGATGGTTGGCTAACACTTGAGTTATATATTTAAATATGTTGACTGCATATATTTTGATTGAATATGACTGTTCTTGTCTATTTAGTTTCTGTATTTACATATTATGAATAGGTTTATCACAACCATTTTTAAGGGAAATTCTGCCAATTTTTTTTCTTGGTTATCTATACCTTTCAATATATATGCACGACTGATATATACTTGTTAAAATATATTGTCGGTGAATTGGATAACTAAGGGCAATGAATTCAGGGGGAGTGATCCTATAGACTGCTCTTTTTGTGTGTTTGTCAAAGGGGGAGAGATGAGTAGGTTTTAAGTTTAAGGTGGGAAGATAAGTGGAATAAGTGGATCTATATATCGGTTTGAAAATAATATGAATTATAAATTTCCTAAAATATCAAACGTAGTGCAAATCTATATTTCTTTTAAAATGAAAATCTTATTGCATATCTTGATTTGATGACCTGATGAAGTTCTTAATCAATTTCGAGTATATCATAATTGTTCTATAATTTCATCACCTAAAACTTAAACCATGTTGTCAAACATCAAAAAGGGGAAGATTGTTGGTGCAATCAGGCCCAGATGATGTTTTGGTGTTTGACAAAGGTTTCAAGTCTATGTGATAATTATGTGTTATCTCATGCGGTTGGTTGAGAAGTATTTTTAGAAAATTCCTTGTAGGCCAAGGACTGGATGCAAGGTGGTGAAGACCCAGACAAGGAGTCCTGGCAAATGAAGACCCGGACAAGGAGTCCTGGCAAATGAAGACCCGGACGAGGAGTCTTGGCAAATAAAGACCCGGATGAGGAGTCCTGGCAAATGAAGACCCAGACGAGGAGTCCTGGCAAGTGAAGACCCGGACGAGGAGTCCTGGCATGAAGACCCAGATGAGGAGTCTTGGCACGAAGTCCTGAAAGTGATTCTTGGCACAGAAGACCTATGAACAGTGGTTCACAGGCATCAGGTAAAGGGTACAGAGTAGACCTCTCTCTTAGGCATGGTTTCGACTCTAGGCGAGTTGAAACGGTCAAGAGTCGAGGCAGCACCTTGACTGGCTTGCAAAACACTAAGAAGACCGTAGCAGTCGAGGTGATGCCTCAACTAGGGTTGTTTCTCACGAACAGAAGCAAGCCATAGTCGATTAAAGCCTCGACTATAGTCTACGTGTTCAAAGGAAAAAACCCTTAGCGATGCGGCGCGCCTTGGTGATGCTTAGTTGAAAGCAGATGCAAGGGATCATTGTGAGCTCGTGCTGCTCGTTTGGATTGAAACAGAAGCAAGGGAGTTTCGACTGAAGGATCAACTAAAGCCTACCAGTCGAGGCGATGGTTCATCGCCTCGACTGGACCTAAGTTACAATAGACAAATAATGTTAATTTTGGTGAAATACTTACCGTTGGAAGCTCATTAAATGCGAGTCGAGGCGCCAGTCGAGATGACTTGACTGCACGGGTTGGAAAAGCCGTAATTAAGCTCGATTTAAAAGGCTTACATGGCTGGTTTTATCGATAAACAATATAAGAAGCTATTACTCAAACGAGGGTGGAGCATTCTCAAGGTTTTTGATCTCAAAGGCAGTTAAAGGTTCTGAAAAAGAAGAAGCTATCTAGTTTTCACTGCAATCGTTGTAATCGGTTTTTTCTTCATCTCCTACTACTGTAAGTTTTGTGTAAAGTTATGATAAACTGTGTTAAGAGGTTTCTCCACCTCCGGTATGTCACCGAGAAGGAGAAGTATTATAGTGGTGGTGTACGTCACTAGAGCCGACGAGGGACTCAACCGTGGAGTAGGAACTTGAGTTCCGAACCATGTAAATACTGTGTTTTTGAGCTTGTGTGTGTTGTTGTGCCTGTATTAGAGTTTTCTGCTGTGTACTAACATTGTAGACGAGCACAACGAATCAAAGAGATGAATATCGCTATTCATCCCCCCCTTCTAGCGACATCAATGGTCCTACACAAGCATCTTGGTATAACGGATCTCGCGATGTCCATTCGGTTAAGGAGCTTGCTAGCCTGGCTAACTCGTTTGCCTGACCATTTTCCCCTCAGGAAATTTATTGCAACTTCAACTCGAGAAATTGAGCATGCATATTCTTATAAGCATTTGCGTACTTCGCCATGTGCTCCTCCTTGATGGCAAAAACACCTTGTATCCGAGAAGCCATCAACTGTGAATTTGAATATATACACACCCGAGTCGCTCCCATGGTTTTGACACCATATGACCATCAGAATTCTCCGATTCAGGATTAGGTAACTCGGCCAAGAAGTTCGCCAATGCTTGAGCTTGTATATCTATCCTCGAGTGGTATCGTAAGTCGTATTCACTCAACCCCACTATCCACTTAGCTAGTTGCCTAGAGAAATCTGGCTTAGTCAAGATCTTCCCTAGATTGCTATTGGTGAGGATGATCACCAGGTGGGCAAGGAAGTAGGGACACAACTTATGGGTCATAAGCATTAGGGAGTACGCCAACTTCTTCAACTCGAAATAACGCAACTCATCTCCTTTCAAGATGTGACTAGTATAATATATAGGTTGTTATTGTGTGCCCTCCTAATGAAGTAGTACAGAGTTGATGCCTCCTTTGGATATTGCCAAATACATCCAGAGTACTTCTCCTTCCTCCGGTATGACCAAAGTGGGCAGATGTGCCAAATACTGCTTTAATTCCTGGAAGGTTTGTTCGCATCAGTCGTCCCACTAAAAATTGGGTAGCCTTATGAAGTATCTTGAAGAACGACAACCCTCGATTTGTCGATCGGGATATAAAGTGAGATAAAGCCACAATCCTACCCACCAGCCTTTGTGCCTCTTTCATGTTACTCGGGGACCGCATATTGCATAGGACCTGGACCTTCTCGGGATTGGGCTCGATTTCTTGTTTAGTAATAATGTACCCAAGAAATTTCCCACTGTGAACTCCGAATATACACTTACTCAGGTCAACTTCATGTTATACTTTCGTAAAGTTGCAAAAGATTCTTCCAAGTCATGGATCAAACTAGCGATGTGTCGAGATTTCACCAAGATATCATCCACATATATTTCTACATTCCTTCCCTTCTGATCCGTAAAAATCTTATCCATTAGTCTTTGATATGTGGCTCCCACATTCTTCAATCTAAATGACATAACGACATAAGAATAAAGGGCGCTGGAATAAACGAAGTTGGCTTTGCTCTGATCACTCTTAGCTAAGATGATTTGGTGATCTCTGATAGACATCCATAAGGGATATAACCTTATGCCCCATTGTCGAATCTACCAACTGATCTATGTGATGAAAGGGGTAGCAGTCTTTAGGACATGTTTTATCAAGATCTTAAAAATCAACACACATTCTCCACTACCCCGAGGGCTTAGGGACGAGTACTACATTGGAGACCCATTCAGGGAACTGAATCTCCTTGATCTATCCCGCCTCTAGCAACTTGTGCACTTCTTCCACGATGACCTTGTTGTTTTTAGTCCCAAAATGCCACTTCCTCTGCTTGATCGGTCGGGTCCCTTTGGCAATGTTCAAATGATGCTTTGCAATCTTGGTGTTAGGAATGTTTTGGTGGTGCTAGAGGGGGTGAATAGCGATTGTCGATTTCATCTTCGATCGTGCATGTCTATAAAGTATTATACGCAATAGAATATAAATATAAATACAAATATACAACACACAAGCACAAGACAAGATTTTATGTGGTTCGAAACCTTAGTTCTTACTCCATGGTCAAGCTCTAGTGATGCACACCACCACTAAATCTTCTCCTTCTCAGAAACAATCCAGAGGTGGAGAAACCTCATACAATAAGCTTATAATAAGAATACAACCAAAAATAAAATATAAAAGCAAATACAAGTAAATAACACTTTAAACAATAAATCTTTGCTTGAGCGCTCTTTTGGTTGCTTTGGATGGTTAGGGAGGTATGGAAAGCATCAACTTATCCCCTCCAAGATCACCAAGAATCAACAGCTTCATCCTCCAACAAAGTCTCCTTATAAACCTGTAAGTTGAGCTGATTTTCACCTAGCAGTCAACTGCTCTTACCCACTAGCTAACTATCCAATTATTCGTTGTCTCACAATGGACTAATTCATGTCAAAAAGTGTTCGATCAATCAACTATCCTTATCTAGCATTCAACTACGATAGCCATTAGTCGACTGCCATGGGAAAGCAATTGACTCCAAAATATTCTGTGCCTTGTCCACTTAAGGCCAGTCGACTGCTCAACCCTAGAAATCGACTGTCAGTGTCCATTCAATTGGTCCAAGACACCAGTTGACTACCTGATTCACAGTCAATTTTTCTGAGTCACACAGCTCGGGTTGAGCTAACCACTTCGACCAGTCAACTGGGTCATAACCCCAGTCGACTACTCGAGTCGTTTGAGGCTTCAAGTATCGAGCACTCGACCACTCGATTGGCCAATGTCATTAGTCGGCTAGTACACCTCAAAATTAAGGAATAACACAAGTATGATCCCCTCATACTTGACAATCAGTCTTAGCTTAGAACTAAGCCTTCAAACCACTTCTATTAGCCTCACATCCTCAGGGTCCATCTGATTCCTCCACGACTCCTTCATCATTCTCGCTAGCCTTCAAGTTCTTCCATCGATTTCTTCATGCCATCAGGTTCCCTTAGCTTAGACCTAAGCCTTCAAGCTACTTTTATCAACTTCACGCCCTTGGTTCAAGTCTATGACTCCTCACCCTTGGCGCTAGCCTTCCAGTGCTTCCGTCGACTTTTTCATGCTAACGGGTCTACCTTTGCCAAGAGGTCGCACCTCCGGGACTTCCATTGCCAAGTCTTCAAATTTGGACTTTCACTGCCAAGATTACACCCTTGGACTTACATGATCAAGAATACACACTTGGACCTTTTCCTTTGCTAAATATATAAATTTGTACTTTCCATTGTCAAGACTACACCCTTGGATTTCTCCATTGCCAAGTATCCATACTTGGACTTTTCCTTGCTAAGTCTCCAAACTTGGATTTCCACTTGCGTCTCACTCAAACTTGGTCAACCTTAACCTGAGGTTGATTGCTCTAACAATCACCTCTTAACAATCTTCTTCATATGACTTTGGATGTCCCAAACCATCCAGTAGTCATATGATCATATGCATAGTCAAACGTATGGTCAAATCCTTGTCAAACGTATTGACAAATATCAAAACACTACTCGAGTTTGGTCAACATTGACTTAAGGTCGATTGCACCTACACCTTAGAGTGATCCCTATTAAGTCATGGATGTCTCGGGTGAATACATCAACATTCCTTCTAAGACTAACTACTAGCTTTTCCTTTACTTCAGGTCCCAGCTGATCTGCAATCCTGGTTGTCTTGTCCCCTCCAACATCGATAAGCTCTCCTTCATCTCGTACTCTCCTTCTTAGATCCGCTTCTTCCAGCATCTA
The DNA here is from genome assembly GCA_025175895.1 of Wurfbainia villosa. NCBI lineage: Eukaryota > Viridiplantae > Streptophyta > Magnoliopsida > Zingiberales > Zingiberaceae > Wurfbainia > Wurfbainia villosa. The sequence goes on along the minus strand of CM045992.1, from coordinate 24,296,683 downwards.
CACCTCCAAACCAACCAAGGGATCCACGTCCTTGTCTTTGTGGCGAGCTCACTTATGTTCTTTCAGAATGGATGACAAATAACATCCCCGAGTAGTCTTTTAATCACATTGAACTTCTCCCACCAACCCCCCAACTGAGAACTTCAGCTTCTGATCCAACGAAGATGCCATCGCCAAGGAAGCTACAAGACAAGGACAACCCAAAATAACATTATAAGCCAATGGAGCATTAACCACCAAGACGTTGATGCATGTGAGCACAACCTCAAATCTCTGACGGGAATCGTCAAGGACTCGATGTAGGGATCTTGTGCGAAAAACAATCGCAAAATGCAGCGGAAAAATTAGATCCCTCCAATGATCCATGTGTATATATAAAACTAATCATTCTACAAACTACATCTAGTTGAGAGATTACCCTTGATGTGTAGCCCTTTGCAACCCAGACAACAACTTTTCTTTGAAGGATCTCAGTGTGATCAGGATGGTCACACCTCTATGGTATCCACACGAACACTCTCTTTTAGAGAAAAGAGTTGTGGTAGAAACCCACTCAAGCTTTTTCCAAAAACTTGAGCAATAGGTTTCGGCCAAGAAGAAGAGGAAGAAGAAGAACAAAAGCAATCTCTACTAGCATCATGATCAAAAGCCCCCTTTTTATATTCATCCTATCAATATGAAAGGTTTTTTGCATCATTTGGTATTCCCTCTTTAATGCATGATTAATCTACATTAATCATGCATGATAAGAGGTTTATTCCAACCTTTGGTTTTCCCTCTTCCATGCATGATTAATTCACATTAAGCATGCATGATGAATCCATAACCTTCATCTTCTTTAATTGATTTGATTTGAGTCTAACTCAAATTTCATCACAATCAATGAGTCTAACTCATTGAATCCAATTCAATAGATTAATTATTCATTTAGTCAAACTAAAATGAACCCCATCTCCAAAATAATATGTTCTTAGTGTGTGACCCAATAGGTTCTCGTATTGTTGGCAATGTCTCTAAAACCCCTTTTAGAAACATAAGCAATGAGTGACATCTAGCAATACATCATTGCTACCCAAGTGACGAGAATATCAATATTCGACATCACCTTTCTATGACTATTATTTTGTATGACTCAATCATTCTATCCATGATATCTAGATTAATCAATGAGGCATAGCTAGTGTCATCCTCTTATCAATCTTTGTGTTTCTTGATACCCAAGTAGAATATCCCAATCAAATGAGCTCAATATCTCATATTGACTTATTTGAGCATGACCATGCATTTTAGTAGTCCTACTTTATCAAGTGGCCCACAGATATCACTTCCATCATATGGAAGGGATAGATCTCATCTATATCACTTACATCCCTCTGCATAATTCATTTCATACCTTTATTTAGAATTACTTTCTCATGTGCTTATTGTAATGCCCGTAAAATTCCACATGAGTGTCATATACTTTCTTATGTGCCTGTAAAGTATCATGGATCGTTATATGAGTGTCATATAATTTCTCATGTGGCTATATATGAGTGTCATATACTTTCTCATGTGGCTATCATAATGCCCGTAAAATTCCTAGCAATTTTACAAGCATTTTTGCATGATTATAATGGGATTTATGTGGGCTCTTTCAAAAAAATAAAAGAAATGAAGCCAAAAAGGATGCATGACCCAGGAATTGAACCCCAAACCTCTAGTAGATAGCTAAGCCTAAGATGCATCCAATAACCAGAAGCCCAGCAGGGTTGTACTATTAGAAGGATATGAGAAATGATAGTTAAGGGTAAGGGAGGCTAAGGGACACCTTCAAGTGAATAAATAGGGAATGAGGAGACAAGAGAAAACCCATTTTTCATTCTCCACTTCTCCTCTTCTTCTTCCTCACCGAAAACCCTAGGCTCTCTCTTCCATTTTCCGAAAGCTAGTCAAGCAAGAAGAAGGCTCTAGGTTTGGCATCCCTTAGGGTATTTTCCAACTATTAACAAAGCGAAGGATGTAAGTATCCCCTCACCTGCATACAAGTTGTTTCGATTGATGTTATTATGTAAACCCCTTCATGAACTTTCGGCCAAGACCCTTCTTTGTGTTTTCCATGATGATCCATGCTATACCTTGTATGAACATGACGATGATAGGTTGCTAGATAGGTTTGGTTAAGTGTTAGATCTTAAAAACTTCAAGAAACTTTCGGCCAAGACCATTCTTTGTGTTTTCCATGATGATCCATGCTATATCTTGTATGAATAAGATGATGATAGGTTTCTAGATATGTTTGGTTAAGTGGTTGATCTTCAAACCCTCATATAACTCTTGGCCAAGCCCCCTTTGGACCCCTAATGTTTTTGTTATGCCATGCTCTAGATGAGTTCATGCTATGTCTTGATGTTAGATGAAGAAAACATGTTCTATGCTATGCTCTAGATGAGTTCATGATATGTTTTGATGTCAGATGGAGATAACATGTTCTATGCTATACTCTAGATGAGTCCATGATATTTTTTGATGTTAGATGAGGATAACATGTTGTTAGCTAACCTAAATTTAAGTGGTTGATCCTTTAAGTTCCTTGAACCATTCGACCAAGACCCATGTAGGTCTATTATGCTATAATCTATAAGTTGTCATGCTATGTTATGAATATAGATGAAGGTAACATGTTGTTAGTTAACCTAAATTTAAGTGGTTGATCCTTTAAGTTCCTTGAACCATTCGGCCAACACCCATTTAGGTCTATTATACTATGATCTATAAGTTGTCATGCTATGTTATGAATGTAGATGAAGGTAACATGTTGATAGCTAAGCTAGATTTAAGAAATGGACCTTAGGATTCCTTGAAGCTCTCGGCCAAGACTTATCTAAACTTCTAAGTGCCTTCCATGCCATGATTTATATGCGAAAGAATTAATATGTGGTTAGTTAGATTATATATAAGTTGTTTTGGGTTTAAAATTTTGCTAGAACTCCATGAAGTTTAGATCACACCATGTTATGTTTGTTCATGATGTTTATGCCATGCCCTATATGTGTGTGATGTTAGCATGATGTTAAATAGTGCTTGCTCAAGTTGTTTAGTATGATTGGTTTATATGTCATTACCACATGTCCATGTTAATTGTAGGAATGCATGATTATGTTCTACTCATTACCATGTTAAATGCATGATCATGTTATACTCATTGCCTTGTAAATTGTATGAATGTATGATATGTTATAAAGAAGGAACATGATATGTATGAAAAGAAATATGATATGTTATGAAAAGCAATATGATATGTTATGAAGAAGAAATATGTTATGATATGAAGAAGAAACAAGATATGTCATGATAAGGAACATGATATGTTTATGAAAAGAAATATGATATGTTATGATAAGAAGCATGATATGTATTTTACTTTTTGCATGGCTTGTACCAGGACCCAAACAAGGTCCAAGGGATGGGCTCCTACGTGCCCCTGGGTCGACGGTCGTAGTACAAACTCAGTACAGGATGGGCTCCCAGATGCCCTAGGCCGACGGTCATAAGTATGGGCTTAGGATGGGCTTCTGTTATGCTGCCCCTAGGCCGATGGACTTAGTACGGGCCTAGTACTCTAGTGGGTTCGGGATTAGCTACCTCGGGTCTATTAGGGATGCACGCTATGATGATGATGATGTGGTACAATGTCAGGCCCAATATGTTAAGATTATGTTTACATACCTATAATATATATGTTTTCAAAGAGCATCCTGCATATACCTTTATTTCATGTCTAGATCATATGATGTTATATGCATGTTATGCTTGCTTATGTTCTTGTATGTCTATATGCATGTTATGCTTGCTTATGTTCTTGTATGTCTATATGAATGTTATGCTTGCTTATGTTCTTGTATGTTATATGTATGTTATGTTTGCTTATGTTCTTGTATGGTTATATGCATGTTATGTTTATTTATGTTCTTGAATGTCTATATGAATGTGATGTTTATGTTCTGGTATGTTTATATGCATGTTATGCTTGCTTATGTTCTTGTATGTTTACATGTTATGCTTGCTTATGTTCTTGTATGTTTATATGAATGTTATGCTTTTATGTTCTTGTATGTTTATATGCACGCTATGCTTATATGTTCTTGTATGTTTACATGAATGCCATGCTTATATGTCCTTGTATGTTTATATGAATGTTATGCTCATATGTGTTATATGATCATGTCACTACTCTATGCTTAATGCTTGACGTATGACTTTTGTGAGTAGGACAGGATCTTACTAAGCCTATGTGCTTATAGTTTATGTTCCCTTGTACTGTAGATAAGGGTAAAGGGTGGCTAAACTAAAGGGAGCAGCAGGAGGGGCAAAGTGTGTGTGGTAGTGGCATGGTGGAGGAGATCTGTTTATGTGTCCCATACTTATGCATGTTTTTCCTTTAAGATGATTTTTATGAACTTGAACTAAGTACTTATGAAATGATGATGCATGCTCTATGTTTAAAAAGAAATACTTATGAAATGATGATGCATGTTTATGTTTAAAAGAAAGAAAAAAAAGAAGTCTAAAGTCTTCCGCTGTAAGAAGTATATGTAGTTTTCTGCTGTAATGCATGTATGTACGATCACGTCGCGCCACCCTCCGAACCTCATGGAAAGGGCGGGCGTGACAGTGGAAGCCTCTTGATCTTCACTTCTCCCATATGTAGATGCTTCTTCTTGTTATTGATCCAGGATAAAAGATTGCCTCTCCTCCCCCTCAATCCTAGAGGTGGAGGCTTCTTCGACCTCTTCTGATCTGGATGTTGAGCTTCTCTCAACTTCCGAATCCTCAAGCTCTTGGGATGATGATGTGCTTTCTTCTTCTTGAGCTTGAGAGGATGAACATCCTTCCTCGGCCTTCTTCTCTGATTGAGCCGGTTTGGAATTTTCATAGAATTTTACCAACTTATTCCACAACTCCTTATCATCTCGATATTCACCTAGCTTGGACAAAATATCGTAAGATATTAATTTTATTAACATTTTCATTACCTTAATGGTTGTCTTGAATTGTTGTCGTTACTGATGCACACGAATGCGACCTCAAATCTCGCGACGGAGATTGTCAAGGACTCGAAGCACGCGCTCGCGCTCAACGCCCGCAAGTGCACGGATGTCGTCAAGTAATAAAAAGATTATCGATCCCATAGGAATTGAGATTCGAGTACCAATTTGGTAAGTTGAGGTTATTGTTCAAAATTCAGATCTAAGGGTTGTGATTGCGAGGGTTGACGACGGTCCCAACTCAATACGGTGTCACACGGAAGAAGAAAGAAACTAATTGCGAGTCTTTGAAAGGGATTCTAGGATTTCGATTTCGATTTCATTTGTGTGTCACAGAACACGTTGTCAATTGGGTTTTGTATAGGTTTCTAGCTATAGTTTTGTGGAAAGAACATCATACACTCCCCCGATGAGCCTTCGCATCTATCAGAAGCTACCTCTGATATTACCAGGTTAACCCCTGGACTTAGGATGGGATAGTAAGTACGAGGATGTCGAATTGATCCCTATGACAAGTCGAAAACGGGACACATTTCCTACTCTATCACATCATTCTACCCACGGTTACGGGAGATGAAGCCAACCCCTAGGTTCCTCCTTAATTCTCCTAAATCTTAGATACGAGGGATGTCACCCCTCGTATCGGCTAGCACAGCAGATAGAAAACTAAAATAATAGTTATAGCTCTAAACTAAACACCAATTGCAAATATAAATTCAAAAATGAAAAGTTATTTGAACCAACATGTTCTAACTCAACACAAACTACTCCCTAGTCCTAGAATCGAAGAGTCTACTCCATAAATAAGAGAGGAGAAACACAAAGCACAATCATGTTCGTATAAACAATGGAAATTATGTAAAGAACAGAATTTACAATGGGATGTGACTCTTCTCTCTGGCGTTGAAGTGTAGAATTTGGATCTCCAGCGGCTTTCTTCCTCCCCATTGCGAGTTCCCGAAGCTTTTTAGGGCGTCGGAGTGTCATCCCGGCTGTCGTGCCTCCTCCCTAGGGTTTGGGTGTAGCCTCCTTTATATAGACATCAGCCTGGATCTCTCTAAAACCTGAAAAATAATCAAATCACGTCGGAATCGCAAAGCACCACACGGTCGTGTGTTTCCACATAGCCAGGTCATGTGTGGTACCATGGTGGCAAACTTCAACCCTGGGACACAGGTCGTGTGTATCCACATACCCTAGTCGTGTCCCCTTCTGCGCTCAACTATAAAATGTCCTTCTTTTGCTCTGAAAGTGCATCGTTTTCCCCATGAAATTCTATCTTACACACAAAAGTACAAAGAGCAAATCTCCAAACCAAAAAATAGGAAATGCATGCAAAACAAAGTAAAATATGCATGAAACAAACATAAAATGTAATGAGATATGAGCGAAAACTACTCCTAAAACCCTAAATGTTTTGCTCACATCAATTCCCCCAGACTTAAGTCTTTTCTTGTCCTCAAGCAAATCTCAGCGCCATGAAATTTTTAAAAGGGCATTGTTTCATACTTAGCATGTTAACTAGATTTATCAAATGGTATTTGCAATCAAAGCAAAACAAAGATGTTTTAGAAATTCACTAAGTTAGCCCCTCGTGCTCGTGCTAAGTGAATCTTTTTAAGGGATACTCGTTCCATGGTAAGTTAAGTCATCATCCTATAGGTCTCCAGCTCTTAGGAACTGCCCAAAGTGAGGCTCGTTCCCTAGATCTAGCACAAAGTCTCAAAGACATGCTCGGTATTGAGAGAAATTGGTAGGTGTTTCCCCAGTAACCTAACTCGGTCTCAAAGGGGAACCTAATCATTTCAATCCACGACAACTATTTTTTTTTAGCTCTAATGATTTTGATTTTTCTAAATGGGCTTCCATAATCTGAGCATCTCGAGTAACTAAAATGATAAACTTAGGGTCACTTGTCGATTCCAAAGTACTAGACTACTGAGATGAATCATAACTAGGTACGTACTAGACTCTCCCTTTCAGAATGTTCGTCATGTGTAGGTGTAAATATAAAAGCTAACCAGTGTAAGATTAAAACATTCATTAGAGCAAATAAAATAAAATACCACGAGTTAAATAAAGTTAAGCTACCCATGGAAACAACTCATGAAAGAAAAACTCTTAAAATACTACTAAGGTAGCTTAAAGATAGCAAAAATTAAGTACTGACGAAACTAAAAACTCTATGTATGAACAAATGAATGCTAACTAATAAAAAAATGCAAATGACAGGAAAGAAACTATTGCTAGAAACAAAATAAATCAAAACTTGGCATCCCCCCAGACTTATATGAGACTGTACCTCTAATATAGTGGTCGAAGTGGAAAGTCCGACAGTCTCGGCATGTCAGGCTCTTGGGTAAACCTGATGCTAAGCCACTGATGCCACATGTACATGTGGTCAATTTGAGAGCTAGTGGATGCAGCGGTTGCTCTGTGCTCCTCCTCCCGGGCCCACTGTGCCTGTTGGGCATGCATGTGTTGCCACATCTCCTGGCGGTATGTGGCCTCATCCTAGCGATGGGCAACCTCCTCCTGGAAGTAGACGTGGGTCTCGTCGTAGAACTCCTCAGCCTGCTGGAAGAGCTCCCGAAAGCCCTGAAACTCTATCTGCGTGTAAGCGCTCTACTGCTCGGTATATATGTCATCGAGGTGCGATCGAAACTCTAAAAAATCATAGGCAAATGTACCTGTATCCTGCTTAAAAGTAGAAAAAGGCGGTGGTGCAAGTGTAGGCTCATATTGATGTGGACTAGGTCGGCTCCTATACATGCGTGGACTGGAGGGAGAGTGGTGTACAGAGGGAGAGATGGGTGCCGATGTGGATGGTCTCTCATATGGCGGGGACTCCACTATCAGGTCTAAACGCCTGTTGTAAGAGCTCCCGAAAGCCCTGAAACTCTGTCTACATGTAAGCGCTCTACTTCTCGGTATATATGTCATCGAGGTGCGATCGAAACTCTAAAAAATCATAGGCAAATGTACCTGTATCTTGCTTAAAAGTAGAAAAAAGGTGGTGGTGCAGGTGTAGGCTCATATTGATGTGGACTAGGTGGGCTCCTATACATGCGTGGACTGGAGGGAGAGTGGTGTACAGAGGGAGAGATGGGTGCCGATGTGGATGGTCTCTCATATGGTGGGGACTCCACTATCAGGTCTAAACGCCAGTTGGCACGTGTGGTGATGGTGGTACAATCGGGGTCGAGGAGCCTAAGGAATTATAGGTTTTTCCTTACAAAACACGAGTGTCCCTCTCTCACTATCATCTTCATGGCCATACACACTCCTAAGTCAATCCTAGGGCTCCCCTCTATGCTATCAAGTGCGGTGTAGTCGTACCCCATCCTATGGCAAATGTGAGTAAGTAGGCCCCCCACAATGATCTCTCCTCTTGCTGCTTTGCCCATTTTCACTAGGGGTGTAATGAAATGGGACCCTACATCAATGCTACTCCTTTCTTGTACCATGTCCCACAAGAAAAGCATCTCACACTACACCGCCACTCTCCCCACAATCAAAAATAGTATTTGCCATGATTCGGTGTAGGTACCGGAAAATGGGGTTTTGGAGGTGCGATGCTTTGGCTGTAGAAGGGTCGTAAGCATGTTCTCCTATCAATTCGGTCCAAAATATTCAAGAGTTAAACCCAATACGGGTTCTTCTCTCTCCCCCACTAGGCAAGTCAAAGTATGTGTTCCATTGGTGTAGTGTCCATTCATGCTCAATGTTGAATAACCTAAAGGTAATCCTACCCTCTTCGCTCTCTCTACCCGTTAAAACCTCAGCTTATAAAGAGCTTAAAGACTCTAAAACTATCCTAGGATAGATTGGGTGTCTTATCCCCATTATCTCTCCCCACCCCATTTTTGCAAATAGGGCTTGAATATCACCAAACAAACTTAGGGTCTCTAAGAGATCCTCATCAAGATACCTAGTAGCAGTGATTCTTCTAGTAGAAATCATATCAAGTCTCTCCCTATGCTCATTATTTCAAAAAAGAAGGGTTGGAAGAGCGTCACCTTCCTTCGGAGCTTGAGGGGCATCTGTTATCCTTGTTCTTCACTCCGAAGCACTAGATCGAGATGTCACTTGCTTGGTCCTTCTCATCCTTACTTCTTTTGGGCTTCCTTGAAGGTTGGAAAGGCTTCTAGGTGGTGGGGAAGAAGGATTCACATGGCTAGGGCAAGAGGAATCAAAGCACACGGTGGATTTGGGGTGAAAATGCATAGCTTGGCCTCTTAAACCTCACGTGCCATGGCCGTGTGAAAACACATGGCTAGGCCATGTGTGCTGCTGAGGGTTGGGGCACGACCATGTGAAAACACACGGCAAGGCCATGTGTCCCCCGTTTATTTCTAACGGTGCACAATGGTCTGAATTCTCCTTTCTCGCTCAATCGTGTGGGTTTAAAGTGATTTTTCTTTTACCTAGAAGGTTCTTTCTAGTCCTAATTCATGTTAAAAATGCTAAATGAATGGAATCCAAAGTTCAAATTAAACAAATAAATGCAATGCATTGAAAAGAACACCTAAAAACTAAACTTGGGTTGCCTCCCAAGAAGCGCTTTGTTTAAGGTCTTTTAGCTCAACCCTACTTTATTGTCTTAACTTGGCTCCGGAGGTTCTATGAACCTCCATTCATCCATCTCGGAGTTGACATCACGTGGGTTCAGCTCTACCCTGCTAAAAGTGTAGCCGTCTAGGAAGGGCGCTCTACACTCTGACAGATTGAAAATGATGATCTCCCCGTCTACCTCCAAGGAGATCTTGTGCGCCTTTATGTCTATTAATGCTCTCGCAATCGCCAGAAAGGGTCTTCCCAAAATGATGGGATCCTGGGGATTTGGTCCTGTGTCCAATATAATAAAATCCGTGTGTTTCATGAAATTCTCAATGACCATAGGCACATGTTTTAACATGCTAACAAGCTTCTTGATGGTGTCATCCGCCATGCGAATACCTATGTCCGTTGGTTGTATACTGCCCAGCCCCATATCTAGGTAGAATGCGTAGGGCATCACGCTAATTGATGACCCCAAGTTGCATAGCGCTTCATCGAAGCTTTCCCCATAAATCGAGCAGGGGATAACAAATTCACCAGGGTCCTCAAGCTGTGGGGGAATTTTATCTTCAATTTCAGCTTGGTTGGGTAGAGTGGAAATCATGGTTGCACACCCCTTGGTGGATCTGTTCTTTTGACCTACTCTTTAGCCATATATTCCCTCCTCCTTGACTTGACTCGACTCGGGTAATGATGGAGAACTATCCATAGGTTGCGATACGGTTTGGGCTATCTGGGCCACTTGTATTTCCAACATCCTTGTGTGACTTGCAAGACCATCAACAGTGGCCTTCAAATTGTTAAATGACTCTTCTATTTTCTGATGTTGGCGTCGAAACTCTTCATTGGCCTTTGTTTGGGTAGCAATGAAGTCTTCCAATATCAATTCTAGCCTAGACTTATGTGGTTGTTGTTGCCCATTACCCTGTTGCTGCCCATACCCTTCTGATGGTTGGAAGTGCTGATGTGAGCAAAACATATAGGGTTTTAAGAGTAGTTTTTGCTCACATCTCATTACATTTTATGTTAGTTTCATGCATATGTCACTCTATTTTGCATGCATTTCCTATTTTCTAGTTCGGAGATCTACTCTTTGTACTTTTGTATGCAGGATAGCATTTCATGGGAAAATGGTGCATTTTTGGAGCAAAATGGAGTAATTTATGGAGTACGGACCTTAGAGAACATGCACTGGCCATGTCCCAAAACTTGGACATGTTTCCGAAGCAAAACGGATCAAAATGGAGGCTCCAGAAAAACACACAGCCAGGCCATGTGAAAACACACGGTCATGCCTTTTTTCTAGCTCAATTTCCAGCCGAGATTTCACTTATTTTCTAGCCTTGTACATGGCCAGGCCATGTGAAATTCACACGGTCGTGTGGCGCCGCCATGAATTCAAATAAATAGGGCATTTCAAGCATTTATGGAATGTCGGAGCCGTCTCTACATATAGGAAACTCATCCAAGAGGCAAGGGATCACGAGAGAGCCGCCCTAGGGCACCCAAATCCTAGGGGGAGGCACGACGGCTAGGACGGCACGTCGAAGCCCTAAAAGGCTTTGGTAACTCGCAACGGAGAAAAGGAACACCGCCGGAGGTCCACACCTTGCAATACAACGCCGGAGAGAAGAACACGAAAGCATTGTATATCTCTATTTATGCGCTTTATTCCTATTGTATTCAAACTTAAACATGCTTTGTGATTCTTCCTTTGTATTTATGGAGTAGTACTTTCGATTCTAAGATTAGGGAGTAGCTTGTGTACATAAACAATGTTGGTTCATGTTTAATTCTGGCCAAGAGTTTGATTTGACAATTGGTAGTTGCTTTTTATTATATCTATGTGTGTTTGGCATTCTTTTTGTTGTGCTTAGATGATATGTTGTGGTGACAGCCCTCGCAATCTAAAATTTAGGAGATTTGATTAAGGAACCAAGGGGTAAACCTGATCTTTTACAACTGCGGGGAAAAGGGTGCAGTGGAATCGAAAACGGTTCACCGTAGGGATTGATTTGACATCCTCATACCCTCTATATCGTCCTTGTGGGCGGAGATAGCTCCCGGTGAATGTGACGGCTCTGCGGGAGAGTGTATGATGTCCCTTCCTCAAATCCATAAGTAAATGTCTAGACAACACCAATTGACAATATTTTTCTGTGATACGCAAGTGAAACCGAAGTCCTAGAATCACCTTTGAAGACCTCGACACACTCCTTTCCTCCTCCGTGTGACACCATACAGAGTAGAGTCCACCGACAACTCTCACCAACCATAACCTCTTAGAGATCACTTCCAAACAATTATAACCACTAATTATATTGGTATTCGAATCCCAGTCCCTATGGGATCGATAATCTTTATTACTTGACGACATCCGTGCACTTGCGAGCGTTGAGCTCGAGCGTGCACTTTGAGTCCTCGACGATATCCGTCGCGAGATTTGAGGTTGCATTCGTGCGCATCAAGTGCCCTGAGTAATTTCGATAGGAAAATTTTGGGTGGTTCTTCTATCCGGGATTGTAAGTACTGGAGTATGGGTTGTTGGGCCTTTGATTATAGTCCCAACCACATCGACATGCTCAATCTGCTCTTCTGAGCCACCCTGCCCTCCATAATAGTCCTCCCTATACGTTGTTGCTCCTTCTCCAAAGTCATTGACCGCACATGCAGAAACAGGATTGAAAGAGTCGAACCGTCTGCTAAGTGCATCCAACCTCACTGCCATGTGGTCCACAGAGTTGACAACATATCATCCTGCGGCAAGAATTGGGTGACTACGTTCAAAAACCCATTGGTGGTGGTTCTGGGCCACCTCTTCTATTAGCTCCTCCGCTTCCTCGATAGTCTTGTTAATAAATCCTCCTCCTGTGGCAGAATCGAGGGACATCTTTGTGGCGTACGTGATCCCATTATAGAATATGTGGATCACCAACCACCTTTCCAGTACTAGGTGGGAGCATTGGTAGATTAGCCCCTTGTAGCGATCCCAGGCTTCAAATAGGGACTCCCCTTCCTTCTGATAGAAGCTCGTTATTAGATGGCACATGTGAGCAATCTTTCTAGGTGGGAAGTATTTATTCAAGAACTGCTGCTCACATTGCTCCCAGTAGTAATGCTTCCCGAAGGTAGAAAGTGAAGTGTGTCGGTTCAGGTCTTCAATTGCAGCTCCCCCGAATTGACTCTGCTGGATCATGTGTATGAGTGTCAGTTTCAGTTCAAAGTTGTTTGCTAAAATGGATGGTCTAGCTATACTTAGCCTAAAGCCTCTAGAACTAGGGGTTGCATACTCCCGTAAAGGTCGGCTAGCTATATTCCCCTCGGATGTGACTTGGTCCTCCATCCTCTTCTATTCAGCTCTCCGACGATGATAGGTTCGTTCAATTTCTAGATCGATCGGAATCAGGTATCCCAATCTTAGGCGTCTAAGCATACGAAAAACTGAGCCACAAAATTAGGAGTATTACCTAATACTTAATTTAAAAAGAAAATAGCCTAAACTAATACTAAATCAAATGCAGAAAATTTAACTAAAGGTTAATGCAACATAATTACTGAAATAAATCTAAACTTACTCTAGATATTAAAAATCTAAAACTGAAGTAAATAAAAATAAATGAAAGACATCAAAGTAAAGCAAGTAAATAAATCTACCTTAAGTCCGATATAATTATCCGCTTCTTGATTCGATATCGAATCAATCAGTCCCCGACAACGGTGCCAAAAACTTGATGCACGCGAACGTGATCTCAAATCTCGCGACTGAGACCATCGAGGACTCGAAGTGCGCTCTCGCGCTCAACACCCACAAGTGTATGGATGTTGTCAAGTAATAAAAATATTATCGATCCCACAGGGACTGAGATTTGAGTACTGATTTGGTAAGTGGAGGTTATTGTTCGGAATTCAGATCTAAGGGTTGTGATTGCGAGGGTTGAATACGGTGTCACACGAAAGAAGAAAGAAACTAGTTGAGAGTCTTTGAAAGGGATTCGAGGATTTCAATTTTGTTTGTGTGTCGCAGAACACGTTGTCAATTGGGTTTTGTCTAGGTTTCTAGCTACGGTTTTGTGGAAAAGACATCATACAGTCCCCCAATGAGCTTTCACATCTATCAGAAGCTACCTCTACCATTACCAGGTTGACCCCTAGACTTAGGATGGGATAGTCGGTATGAGGATGCCGAATTGATCCCTACGATGAGTCGAAAATGGTGTGTGTTTCCTACTCTATCGCATCCTTCTACCCATAATTATGGGAGATGAGGCCAACCCCTAGGTTGCTCCTTAATTCTCCTAAATCTTAGGTACGAGGGTTGTCACCCCTCGTATTGGCTAGCATAGTAGATAGAAAACCAAAACAATAGTTATAGCTCTAAACCAAACGCCAATTGCAAATATAAATTCAAGAACGAAAAGATATTTGAACCAACATGTTCTAACTCAACACAAACTACTCCCTAGTCCTAGAATCGAAGAGTCTACTCCATAAATAAGAGAGGAGAAACACAAAGCACAATCATGTTCGTATAAACAATGGAAATTATGTAAAGAATAGAATTTACAATGCGATGTGACTCTTCTCTCCGACGTTGAAGTGCAAAATTTAGATCTCTGGCAGCTTTCTTCCTCCCCGTTGCGAGTTCCCGAAGCTTTTTAGGGCGTAGGAGTGTCGTCCCAGCCGTTGTGCCTCCTCCCTAGGATTTAGGCGTAGCCTCCTTTATATAGACATCATCCTGGTTCTCTCTAAAACCTAGAAAATAACAAAATCACATCGAAATCATGAAGCGCCACATGACCGTGTGTTTCCACACGATCAAGCTGTGTGGTCCCATGGTGGCCAACTTCGACCCTGGGACACAACCATGTGTAGCCACACGCCCTGGTCGTATCCCCTTCTATGTCCAGCTACAAAATATCCTTCTTTTGCTCTAAAAGTGCGTCGTTTTCCCCATGAAATGTTATCCTGCATACAAAAGTACAAAGAGCTGACCTCCGAACCAGAAAATAGGAAATACATGCAAAACAAAGTAAAATATGCATGAAACAAACATAAAATGTAATGAGATGTGAGCGAAAACTACTCCTAAAACCCTATATATTTTGCTCACATCAGTTGCTCCTCGATCCATTTTGATTTTTCGATTAGCTTGTTGTCTTGATCCCTAGGTACTTTGAAACAATCTTCAATTGTTAGCATCATATCGAAATCAGTTTCGAAATATACCTCCATCCTTTTCTTTCACCAAGAAAAGTCTCCCTCAAATTTCAATGGATGAATGTTGATGTCGGCTATTTGATTTGCTTATCGCGGCGGCAAGTTTGATGATAATCTCCTCACTCTGATATAACTTGTTAGAGGATTATGGCCCAACTAGAAAGGGGGGATGAATAGCCCGTGTGCATTGTTCATTGGAATTCGTTCGTTCATCTATAATATTCGTTAGTGAAGTGAAAATACAATATACAAATGTGAATATAAAGACGAATACACAAGCACAAGACAATCGATATACGTGGTTCGGAACCTTAGGGTTGCTACTCTAGAGGGCGAGCTTAACGAGCTCTAGTGATGCACTCACCACTAATTAAACTCCTCGACAACACGTCAGAGGTGGAGAAACCTCGTACAAGCAATTACAATATGTAATACAAGAAGTACAAGCAAATGCAAAGACAAAAAGAAATACATAAAAAAAAACTTTACAACAATGGCTTTGAACACTTTGCTTGATGCTTGCTTTAATCTTTCTCTTGAAGGTTTGGAATGCAGCAGCGATTCCTCTCCAAAATCTCACCAAAAATCACTGTGAAAATCCTCCCCAAGCTCCACCATTTATGCTTGTCTCGGGCTGATTCCAGGCCTAGTAGTCGACTGCTCATACCCATCAGTCGACTGCTCCTATAGCCGTTATGAGACAACAGCTTGATCCACGCTAGAAAAATCCAATGGAGAGCCCATCAGTCGACTATTAAACCCCAACAGTCGACTAATGCACAGTTAGTCGAGTCCTTGGTCGAGCTTCCTCGCTTCTGCGGTCGTTTCATCAACCATCAGTCGACTGCCCCCATGGCAGTCGACTGCCAAGCCACGTGACACAATCGAACGCCAGTCAACTCTTATCAGTCAACTAGTACATCACCCCAGTCAACTGATAAATCTCAACCATGAGGTTTATCTCAAGTATGAAGCCCTCATACTTGCTAGACACCCTTAGCCTAGACCTAATCCTTCTAGCCACCTCTACTAGCCTAGTGCCTATTAGATCCCTCCAAGTAATCCATGACTTGTTCATCCATGCGCAGATCCCTCTAAGTCATCCATGACTTGTTCATCCATACGCTAGCCTCCAGGTTCTTTCTTCGGCTATTGGCATGCTCTCAGTGTCTAAACTACCAAGGTACATATGGACTTACGCTCCCAAGACTACCGCTTGGCCTTACACCGCCAAACCACCCCTTGGACTTCCCAAATGCCAAGTACCCATGACTTGGACTTTCACCGCTAGGGGTACACACTTGGACTTATGTGGCCAAGTCTACACACTTGGTCTTCCCATGCCAACTTTATGTTGGACTTCCAATGTCAAGCCCCATGCTTGGACTTTCACCACCAAGGCTACACACTTGGACTTCCCATGCCAACTTCATGTTGGACTTTCCAATTGCCAAGCCTCATGCTTGTACTTTCACCGCCAAGGATACACACTTGGACTTATGTGGCCAAAGCTACACACTTGGACTTCCCATGGCAAACACATGTCATATGTTTTGTCTAACATCAAAATACTACTTGAGTCAAACTCGAGTCCGGTCAATCATGACCTAGGTCGATTGCACCAACAAATTGTTGTCCTTACTGCACTTATCAGGCGTAGAGAGTTGATGTTGGCCAATCTCAGTCGAGGTAACACCTCGACTGTTCCTGTGCAGAGTCGAGCAAAATCAAGCCAAGCTCGACTAACACTGCAAGACAAGTCGCAGTCGAGGTGGCACCTCGACTAATGCTGTGCAGAAGCAAGCCGAGCTCGACTGGCGTCTCACACTCTGTAAGATAAGCCACAGTCGAGGCGATGCCTCAACTGATCTTGTGCAGCAACAAACAGAGGTAAGGCGAGGTTGACTGGCACCTCAACTGATGCAAAACAAGTTAGTGAATATTATGTCTCGACTTGTGCAGTCGAGGTGGTGCCTCGACTAGTCCTATGGAGAAGTGAACAGAAGCGAGGTGAACTCGATTGGCGCCTCAACTGCTACAGAATAAACTGGTGAATCTTATCCAACTTAACCTATGCAATCGAGGCGGTGCCTCGACTAATACTTTGCAAAAGTGAACAGAAGTGAGGTGGGCTCGACTGGCGCCTCGACTGTTGAGAAATGAGTTAGCGATTCTGATAAAATCTCATCTGATCTGACTTACGTGTTTTCATCTGATTGTTTGATGAATTGTTTGGATCTAGATCTCGTTTATAGGTTTGAATTTGATGAACAAAAAGGGTTTGGGTGGACGAAGGGAGGGGTTTTGTCTCTTAATCTCACACGTACAAAAGGGAAAAAAATGTTGCACTGTTGTTCTTGAGTGCGCCATGTTCCTCTGCTTTTACAAAAACCCTAAACGTTCACTACTCATCTTCTTCTCAACCTAAATGTTGGCTGCTTATCTTCTTCTCAACGTGAACATTGATTGGCTATGCTTCTCTGAATGTGAACCAGGATGTCTAAAATACTCCGTTGTATGGATTGTGCTCGTGATCGTCTCAAGTGCTCAACTGTAAAGTTTTTATTCTGGTTGTTTGTTTTCATTCGATTCAAATTCTTGTACATAATTCATATCTTTAAAATCTATAATCTGTAAGTGGTTTAAGAGGTTTCTCCACCTTCGAAGTATTCTTCAAAAAGGAGAAAAGATAGAGGCAGGCCTTGGACTAGCAGCTCTAGGAGAGAGTTGTAAACCAAGTAAAAATCGACTGTGTCATTTGTGTTGGTTTTTGTTTTTCATTGTTTTCTAAGTTTGATAGTGTTGTCGTGTTAGTATTTCTTCTGCGGTATTTCATTTTTTTAACCAATATTCCCCCCCCCTCTAGCGTAGTCACCGGTCCTATCAAGTGGTATCAAAGCTAGGGCTCTATTTACCAGGTCTAACAACCTTAGAGTCATAGTCATGCAAGAGGGGTATAGCACAAATCGATCTCTATTCTTTGATGGAACAAACTTCCAGTACTGGAAGAGTCAGAAGAAGTACTATCTCATGACCGAGATAGAAATGTGGTTCTCTGTCACGGAGGGCTTCATCACACCAGTAGATGTAGATGGTAAGGTCTTTGTTTCTGCTCAATGGACAAATGAACAAAAGCGCAAGGCACAGGCTAATGTTAAAGCCACTGTAACCTTACAGTGCGACCTGGCAAAGGAACAACTAAACAAGGTTGGTCCTTTCAGCAGTGCGCATGACTTATGGAACAAGTTACTTGAGTTGCACGAGGGTACCAGAGACTCTCGTATAACCAAGAGGGATTTGTTCCTAAGTCAACTCTAAAATTTCTCTATAAAGGACACTTATAAAGGACACTGAATCTATCAGTGAGCTTCATGGAAGATTCAAGGAATTATTAAATGGTCTCCACTCTATTGGAGTGAGTGTTGAGAATAGGGGTTTAGTTAGGTATGTACTTAAGTCCTTCCCTCGCAATGTCTTATGGTTATCCATGGTGGATGACTATAAGGTATCAAGGGACTTGTCAACTATTAAAAGAGATGAGTTATTTTGTGAAATGGAGTTACATGAACAAGCTAATAAAGGTTAAAAAGATAAAGGTATTGCTTTGTTTGCAGGTGATCAAAATAAGGAAGGGAAGAATAAGAAGGTGTTAGGATCTATTGCAAAAATAATCACAAATGCAGCGGAAAAAAAACTTGATCTCTCTAGTATACATAAACGAAATTGTTTCTTTTAACTACACCATAGTTGAGAAGTTACCCTTGTAGCGTAGCCCTTCACAATCCCGACATCAACTCCTTGGTGATGGATCTTAGCGCGATCAAAATGGTCGCACCTCTACGGTATCTACATGAACACTATCTTGGAGAAGGAGACAAAACCTTTGGTTGTGCTAGCAACCACACTAAAGCTCTCCACCAAAGAGCAGTTTTTAGCCAAGAAGAAGGGAAGGGAAAAATGGATACACGTCACAAATGGGATACACGACACAAACAAATACCACTCCCACTCACGTTGACGAGAGAGCTTAAATCCCATTTTTCATGCATTAAATCTCATTTCATGCATTAATCCCCTTTGCATGCAACGTTGAGGAGGTTTCTCAAATTCTAATTGCATGCATTAATTCCCTTTGCATGCAATGTTGAGAAGGGTTCTCAAATTCAATTGCATGCATTAATCCCATTTGCATGCAATGACTCCCATTTGCATGCAACGTTCATGAGTGGAGTTAAATTCCATTGCATGCATTAAATCTCATTTGCATGCATTAAGTCTCATTTGCTTGCAATGTTGAGGTTTGCATGCAACGTTGAAGATACTTCTCAAACCCCATTTGTAGCATTAAATCCCATCGCATTTGCCTTCTTCAATTGGTCATTTGAGTCTAACTCAAATTAAACCTGAGTCCAACTCAAGTTTAGAAAAATAATGAGTCGGACTCATTCTAGTCCATTCAATTAACTAATGATTCATTTAATCAAACTAAGATGATCTTATCTCCAAAATAATGTATTCTTTGTGTGTGACCCAATAGGTTCTTGAAACGTTGGCAATGTTTCTAAAACCCTTTAAGAAACATAAGCAATGAGTGACATCTAGCAATGCATCATTGCTACCCAAGTGATAAGAATGTCAAGATCCAACATAATCTTACTGTGGCCACTATAATATATAACCTTGTCCTTCTATCCTCGATATCTGATGCACGCGAACGCGACCTCAAATCTAATGACGGAGACCATCGAGGACTCGAAGCGTGCGCTCGCACTCAACGCCCGCAAGTGCACGAATGTCGTCAAGTAATAAAAAGATTATCGATCCAACAGGGACTGAGATTCGAGTACTGATTTATTCAGTGGATGTTATTGTTCGGGACTAGACTCTAAGGGTTGCAATTAGGAGGGATGTCGGCGGTCCTAACTCTAATACAGTGTCACACGGAGGAAAAGAAGGGTTGCTACGAGTCTTTTGATGGATTCTAGGATTTTGGTTTCGTTTGTGTGTCACGGAACACGTTGTCAATTGGGTTTGCTTAGGTTTCTAGTTATGGTTTTGTGGAAAGGACATCATACACTCCCTCGATGAGCCTTCGCATCTATCAGGAGCTACCTCTGCCATGCCAGGTCAACCCCTGGTTTTAGGACAGGATAGTCGGTACAAGGATGCTGAATCGATCCCTGTGACGAGTCGAAAACGAGGCACGTTTCCTACTCTATCGCATCCTTCTACCCGCAATTACTGGCGATGAGGCCAATCCTCAGGTTCCTCTTTAATTCCCCTAAATCTTTGATATGAGGTTTGTCACCCCTCATATCGGCTAAGCACAGTGACTAGAAAACTAAAACGATAACTATAGATCTAAACCAAAACACCAATTGCAAATATAAATTCAAGAACGAAAAGATATTTGAATTAATATGTTCCGACTCAACACAAACTACTCCCTAATCCTAGAATTAGAGAGTCTACTCCATAGATACGAGAGAAGAAACACAAGGCATGATCATATCCGTATAAATAATAGAATTTACGCAAAGAATAGGATTTACAATGCAATGTAGGTCTTCTCCTTGGCGTTGAAGTGCAGAATCTTGACCTCCGGCGGCATTCTGTTGGATCGAAGTGGTTCGCTAGAGGGGGGGGGTGAATAGTGAAAAATCTTTTTTTTCGAGTTCGTATCAAAACAATTAAGTGCAGCGGAAAGATAAATGAAACAAAAAGAGACAAGATATTTTTTTACATGGTTCATAGCCTTCGGCTACTACTCCAAAGCCCTAACGGTCCTAGACCGTGTACAGAGGGCAATTCACTAAAACACTCCTCGTTGGAGGTAGGAGTTTGACGATTACAAAAACCTTCGAAGCAAAAAAGATAGAGAGACAAACCCTCTCTTCTATTTAAGTAAAATGCAATGATAGAAAACCTTGATTAAAAAGAATTGCAATATTGAAAGCAATAACAAAGTAAGATTATACCAACAACTAGAAAAAAAGAACTTAAGCTAGGGTTGTTAGCAGCACTTCGTTGTTGTAGAGTCGTCGGAGAGTCGCAGCATTGCGGAGGCTTTTGAGAACTTAGAATTGATGAAGAAACCCTAGGTTAGGACCTTCTTTTATAGCCTTTGAGCCCCTTTTCCAGAGGAACCCTAGCCAATCATATTTGAGCACCACTCCCCTTGAAATTTGGTGATAAGCCTTGACTCCTCGAAGTTGATCCTTTGACCATCAGTCGACTGATGGCCATCATCGATCGTGATGGCGACATCGATCGAGTGCTAACCTCCAAGTCAATCGATTGATGTGATCGAGTCCTCCAAGTGGCGATCGATGCTTGCTGCAAGTCAAAGTTAGCTCAACAAAAACATAATTTCGATAGTCGTCGACCGTCCGATCTCGACCTAGACTATCTATAGGATGTCTTTGGTCGAATCTACGCTTAAGATCATCCCCGTAAAGAGGATACGACCTCACTTACGCTCACACACACACGAGCTTACCTCGATACTTACTGTGTCGCTTTCGCTTCCGGCCTTCCACCCGATTCCTTCGGCTCCCTCCGAAGTCACCCGAGTGTCGCCCGACCACCTCGGCTTCCTCCGGGTGTCGCTAGCCTTCAGCTCTAGCTATAGCAATTTTCTGCACACTCGATTCAGCTCGTGAGATAATGACATGAGCTTAACTTTGTATCGTTTGCTATAATCAAAACTCAGGTTCGACTTAGGTGCCTACTGCACCAACACAATCTTCCTCCCCATTGTGAGTTCTCGAAGTTTTTCAGGGCTTCGGAGTGCCATCCCAGCCGTCATGCCTCCCCCTTAGGGTTTAGGTAGAGCTTTCCTTATATAGACATCACGCCGGATCGCTACGAAATCTAAAAAAAAACCCTAGTGTGTCAATTTGCTGGGCCGCCACATGGTCGTGTGAAAACACACGGCCTGTCCATGTGTCATGCTGTGGCGGCCATTTTTGCCCTTTGAACACGGTCGTGTGTGGGCACACACCCTGGTCGTGTTCCCTTCTGCATCCAGCTGTCAAATGTCTTCTTTTGCTCCGAAATTGCATCGTTTTCCCTATAAAATGTTATCCTACACACAAAAGTAAATAGAGCAGATCTCCGAACCAAAAAATAGGAAATGCATGCAACATAATGTAAAATATGCATGAAATGAACATAAAATGTTATGAGATGTGAGCGAAAACTACTCCTAAAACCATATATGTTTTGCTCACATCAATTCCCCCAGACTTAAATCTTTGTTTGTCCTCAAGCAAACCTCAGTGCCATGAAATTTTAAAAGGTATTGTTAAATGCTTAGCATGTTAACTAGATTTATCAAGTGGTATTTGCAATCAAAGCAAAATAGATATGTTCTAGAAATTCACTAAGTTAGCTCCTCGTGCTCGTGCTAAGCGAATCTTCTTAGGGGATATTCGTTCCATGGTGAGTTAAGTCATCATCCTATAGCTTTCCTAAGGTCTCCGGCTCTTAGGCACTTACCTGCCCAAAGCGAGGGTTGTTCCCTAGATCTAGCACAAAATCTCAAAGGCGTGCTCGGTATTGAGAGAAATTGGTAGGTGTTTCCCCAGTAACCTAACTCAGTCTCAAAGGGGCACCTAACCATTTTCACCCACGACAAGTATTTTTTTTATCCCTCATAATCTCTTTTTCTTCTTTCTTTTCTTTTTCATTTCTTTTTCTCTCTCTCTCTCTCTTTTCTTTTCTCTCTTTTATTTCTTGGCTCACTGGGATTTTAATTTTTCTGAATGGGCTTACACAATCCGAGCATCTCCAGTAACTAAAATACTAAACTTAGGGTCACCTGTGGATTCCAAGGTACTAGACTACTGAGATGAATCATAACTAGGTATGTACTAGATTCTCCCTTTTAGAATATTCTACATGTGTAGGTGTAAAAAATCAAAGCTAACCAGTGTAAGTATAGAACATTCATTAGAGCAAATAAAATAAAATACCATGAGATAAATAAAGTTAAGATACCTATGGGAACAACTCATGAAAGTAACTTTAAAAATACTACTAAGGTAGCTTATAGGTAGTAAACACTAAGTGTTGAAAGAAACTAAACAACTAATGCATGAATAAATGAATGCTAACTAAAATGCAAACATTAGGAAAGAAATCAATGCTAGAAACAAAACAAAACTTGGGGTCCCCCCAGACTTAAGTGAAGCATACCTCTAGTATGGTAGACGAGGTGGAAAGTCTGGTAGCCTCAGCATCTCGGGATTCTGGGAGAATCTGCTGCTGAGCTGCTAATGCCACATGTATATGTGGTCGATCTGAGAGCTGGTGAATGCGACGGCTGCTCGATGCTCCTCCTCCCTAGCCCACTATGCCTACTGGGCTCGCATATGTTGCCACATCTCCTGGTGGTAGGGGCCTCCGCCTGGCGACGAGTAGCCTCCTCTTGGAAGTAAACGCGAGCCTCGTCATAGAACTCCTCGACTTTCTGGAAGTGCTCCCAGAAGCTCTAAAACTTCGCCTGTGTGTAGACGCTCTACTCTTCCCATCGCTGCCTCTGTGTATGCTGCTCGGCATATATGTCATCGAGGCGCAATCGAAACTCTAAAAAATCATAGGCAGATGTACCTGCATCCTGCTCTAAAGTAGAAAAAGGTGGTGGTGCAGGTGCAGGCTCATGTCGACGTGGATTAGGTGGGCTCCTATGCATGTGTGGATTGGAGGGAGAGTGATATAAAGGGGGATAAATAGGCGTCGATGTGGATGGTCCCTCATATGGAGGGGACTCCACTATCAGGTCTAAGCGCTAGTTGGCGTGTGTGGTGATGGTGGTACGATCGGGGTCGGGGAGCCTAAGGGTCGTCAGGTTTTTCCTTACAAAGCATAAGGAGTTTCCCTCTCTTACAATCATCTTCATGGACATACACACTCCCAGGTCGATCCTAGGGCTCCCCTCTATGCTATTTAGTGCAGTATAGTCGTACCCCATCCTATGGCAAATGTAGGTAAGCAGACCCCCCACATTAATCTCTCCTCTCGTTGTTTTGCCCATTTTCACTAAGTGTCTAATGAAATGGGACCCTACATCGATGCTACTCCTTTCTTGTAGCATGTCCCATAGGCAAAGTAGCTCGCTAACTCTCACTACACCATCACTCTTCTCACGACCAAAAATAGTGTTTGCCATAATTCGATGGAGGTATCGAAAAATGGGGTTTTGGAGGCGTGATGCTTTGGCCCTGGAAGGGTCGTAAGTGTGCTCTCCTATCAATTTAGTCCAAAAAATTCGAGAGTTGAACCCTATAGGAGTTCTTTTCTCTCTCCCACTCGACAAGCCAAAGCATGAGTTCCATTGGTGTAGTGTCCATTCATGCTCAATGTTAAATATCCTAAAGGTAATCCTATCCTCTTAGCTCTCTCTATCCGTTAAAACTTCATCTTCTAAAGAACTCAAAAATTCTAAAACTATCCTAGGTTAGGTTGGGTGTCTTATCCCCATTATCTCTCCCCACCCTATTTTTGCAAATAGGGCTTGAATGTCACCCAACAACCCTAAGGATTCTAGTAAATCTTCATCAAGATACTTAGTTGTAGTGATTTTACGAGTAGAAAGAATGTTATATCTATCTCTATGCTCATTGCTACAAAAAAGAAGGGTTGGTAAGGCGTTACCTTCCTCCAGAGCTTGAGGGGCGTTGGTTCTCCTTGCTCATTGCTCTGAAGCACCGGATCGAGATACCACTTGCTTGGTCCTCCTCATCCTTGCTTCTTTTGGCTTCTTTGAAAGTTGGAAAAGCTCCTAGGTGGTGGGGATGAAGGATTCACATGGCTAGGGCAAGAAAAATCGAAACACATGGCGCGTTTGGGGCAAAAATGCACAGCGTACTATTTTTAACCTCGCGCGACAAGGCCATGGGAAAACACATGGCCAGGCCGTGTGTCCCCTTTTTCTCTCCCCTTGTGCACAACGGTCTGAATTTTCTCAAATGCTTCACCGTGTAAGCTAAAAATTGGTTTTATTTTTACCAAGCAAGTTCTTTTTGGTCCTAATGTTAAATGAAATGGAAATCAAAGTTCAAATTAACCAAATGAATGCAATACAATCAAGAGAAAATCTAAAAACTAAACTTGGGTTGCCACCCAAGAAGTGTTTTGTTTATGGTCGTTTAGCTCGACTATACTCCATTATCAACTTGGCTCTGGAGGTTCTGTGAACCTCCATTCATCCATCTCAGTATCTACATCCGGTGGGCTCGGCTTTATCCTGCTGAAAGTAAAGTCGTCTAGGTAGGGAGTGCTACACTCTGATAGGCTAAAAATGATGATCTCCCCATCTACCTCTAAGGAGATCCGGTGTACCTTTACATCTATGCACGCCCTTGTAGTTGCCAAAAAGGGCCTTCCCAAGATGATGGGATTCTGGGAATCTGGTCCTGTGTCGAGTACGATAAAATCCGTATATATCATGAAGTTCTCGACAACCACAGGCACATGTGTTAGCATGCCGATGGGTTCCTTGACTGAGTCGTCCCCCATATGAATACCAAGGTTCACTATTTGGAGCCCATTCAGTCTCCTCTTCAAGTAGTATGCGTAGGGCATCACACTCACCGATGACCCTAAGTCACACAGTGCTTCGTCGAAGCTTTCCCCATAAATCGAGCAGGGGATAACAAATTCACCAAGGTCCTCAAGCTGGGGTGGAATCTTGTCCTCAATTTCGGCTTGGTCAGGTAGTGTGGAAATCATGGTTGCACACCCCTTGGCGTATCTGTTTCTTTGCACTCCTTTCTCACTGCACCCTCCTTCTTCCTTAAATTTACCTGGCTCGGGTAATGCTAGAGAGCTCTCCATAGGTTGCGACACGGTTTGGGCTATCTGGGCCAACTGTGTCTCCAACATCCTTGTGTGACTTGCAAGACCATCAACAGTGGCCTTCAAGTCTCTCAATGACTCCTCTATTTTCTGATGTTGGCAACGGAACTCTTCATTGGCCTTCGTTTGGGTAGAAATAAAGTCTTCCATCATCAATTCTAACCCAGACTTTTGTGGTTGATGCTGCCCATTGCCTTACTGCTTCCCATACCCTCCTGATGATTGGAAGTTCCCCGAGTTATTCCGATAGGAAAAGTTCGGGTGGTTCTTCCATCCAGGGTTGTAAGTACTGGAGTATGGGTTGTTAGGCCTTTGATTGTAGTCCCCAACCGTGTCGCAATGCTCAATCTGCTCTTCTAAGCCACCCTTCCCTCCATAGTCGTCCTCTCATGCTGCTACTCCTCCAAAGTCAATGGCCACACATGCAGATGCAGGATTTAAAGAGTCAAACCGTCTGCTAAGCGCGTCCATTCTCACTGCTAGTTGATCCATAGAGTTGACAGGATATCGTTCCGCTGCAGGAGCTGGGTGACCACGTTCGGAAGCCCATTGATGGTGGTTTTAGGCCACTTCTTCTATTAGCTCCTCAACTTCCTCTATGGTCTTGTTCATAAGTGCTCCTCCTGCGGCAGAATCGAGGGACATCTTTGTGGCGTATGTGATCCCATTGTAGAAGATGTGGATCACCAACCACCTTTCCAGTCCATGGTCGGGGCATTGGTAGAGTAGGCCCTTGTAGCGATCCCAAGCTTCAAATAGGGACTCCCTCTCCTTCTGATGGAAGCTTGTGATCAGATGGCGCATGTGAGTAGTTTTTCTTGGTGGGAAGTATTTGTTCAAGAACTACTACTCACATTGCTCCCATGTAGTAATGCTTCCCGAAGGCAGGGAGTGAAGCTATGTCTTAGCCTTATCCCGCAATGAGAATGGGAATAGGCTCAGGCGGATCGCGTCTGCAGGGACTCCATTCATCTTCATCGTCGAGCAGATCTCCAATAATGACTCCAGGTGCCGATTCGGGGCTTTAGTCGTAGCTTCCCCAAATTGACTCTACTGGACCATATGTATGAGTGCTCACTTCAATTCAAAGTTGTTTGCCGAAATGGATGGTCCAGCTATATTCGGCCTAAATCCTCTAGTGCTAGAGGCTGCATAATCCTACAAGGGTCGGCTACCTATATTCACTTCGGATGCAGCATGGTCCTCCTTCCTCTTCTATTCGACTTTCCGACGGTGATAGGTTCGTTCAATTTCTAAATCGATCAGAATCATGCCTTCCGATCCTAAGCGTCTAAGCATATGAAGAACCGAGCCACAAAATTAGGAGTATTTACATAAGGTTTAGAAACAGGAAATAAACTAATCTAGCTAACTAATCAAAGAGCAAATAAGAAATAGAGATTCACTGCTAAAATAAATTAAAAACTAGATCTAGATATGGAAAATCTAAAAATTCAAATAAAATAAAAAATAAGCAAGTAAATAAATCTAACCTAAGTCTGATCCAACTATCCACTTTCTTGATTCGATATCGAATCAATTAGTCCCCGGTAACAGCGCCAAAAATTTGATGCATGCGAACGCAACCTCAAATCTCACGACGGAGACTGTCGAGGACTCGAAGCACTGCTCACACTCAACGCCCGCAAGTACACGGATGTCGTCAAGTAATAAAAAGATTATCAATTCCACAGGGACTGAGATTCGAGTATCGATTTGTTCAGTGGATGTTATTGTTCGAGACTAGACTCTAAGGGTTTCAATTAGGAAGGTTGTCCGCAGTCCTAACTCTAATATGGTGTCACACGGAGGAAAAGAAGGTTCTCTATGGGTCTTTAGATGGATTCTAGGATTTCGGTTTCGTTTGTGTGTCACAGAACACGTTGTCAATGTGGTTTGCTTAGGTTTCTAGTTATGGTTTTGTGGAAAGGACATCATACACTCCCCCGATGAGCCTTCACGTCTATCGGTAGCTACCTCTGCCATTCCAAGTCGACCCCTGGCTTTAGGACAGGATAGTCGATATGAGGATGCTGAATCGATCCCTGTGACGAGTCAAAAATGAGGTATGTTTCCTACTCTATCGCATCCTTCTACCCACAATTACCGGCGATGAGGCCAACCCTTAGGTTCCTCTTTAATTCCCTTAAATCTTTGATACGAGGGTTTTCACCCCTCGTATCGGCTAAGCACAGTGACTAGAAAACCAAAACGATAACTATATATCTAAACCAACACCAATTGCAAATATAAATTCAAGAACGAAAATATATTTGAATTAACATGTTCCGACTCAACACAAACTACTCCCTAATCCTAGAATCAGAGAGTCTACTCCATAGATACGAGAGAAGAAACACAAGGCATGATTATATCCATATAAACAATAGAATTTACGCAAATAATAGGATTTACAATGCAATGTGGGTCTTCTTCTCGGCGTTGAAGTGAAGAATCTTGACCTCTGGCGGCATTCTTCCTCCCTGTTGCGAGTTTTCGAAGCTTTTCAGGGCTTCGGACGGCCATCCCAGCCATCATGCCTCCCCCTTAGGGTTTAGGCAGAGCTTTCCTTATATAGACATCACGCTAGATCGCTGCGAAATCTAGAAAAAAACCCTAGTCGCGTCAATTTGCTGGGCCACCACACGGCTATGTGAAAACACATGTCTTGGCCATGTGTCAGGCTATGGCGGCCATTTTCGCCCTCTGAACATGGTCGTGTGTGGGCATGCGCCCTGGCCGTGTTCCCTTCTGCGTCCAGCTGCCAAATGTCTTCTTTTGCTCCAAAATTGTACTATTTTCCTTATAAAATGCTATCCTACACACAAAAGTAAACAGAGCAGATCTTCGAACCAGAAAATAGGAAATGCATTCAACAAAATGTAAAATATGCATGAAACAAACATAAAATGCTCTGAGATGTGAGCGAAAATTACTCCTAAAACCCTATATGTTTTGCTCACATCAATATCTAGATGGATCAATGAGGCATAGATCGTGTCATCCTCTTATCAATCTTTGTGCTCTTGATCCCCAAGTAGACTCACTCAAACAAATGAGCTCAATATCTCATATTGACTTATTTGAGCATGGTCATGCATTTCGTGGTCCTGCTCTATCAAGAGGCCTAAAGATATCACTCCTATCATATGGGAGGGATAGATCTCATCTACATTACTCACATCCCTCCGCATAATTTGTTATATACCTAGTTATCACCTTTATAGTCTACCCTGTTACGAGTTACGTTTGACGATACCAAAGTACATAACTCCTTATGTAGGGAACCGTAGTGATTTCAGATATAAGGACTAATCATACCAATAGTCACTATGAGAAAGTTTATGACACTCATATAATGATCCATGAAACTATCTCACAGCGGGTCAATTCAGTATATATTCTCTAATATATATCCATGTGTCAACGTGATATCACATATCCATGGTTTGTAAGATTAAGTCATCAATTGACCTACATGCTAATCTCAATGCATTAATATTGCCCTTATATATTAATGCTTGACTAGGAATATTTAAGAATAGTGTTCTCTACAGTCTCTCACAATCAATTTTAACAATTGATGTGATGTAGATAAGAACCTACTTTCTAGGGCATTATTATATTTATTCGGCTGGCACAAGCATGAAGTAAATATAATAACCAAACTTTGCCTTTATTATTAATAGAATATGATACATAAGTCCCTAGTCAATCATCACATAATTGACTCTAGGGCTTACTACTAACAATCTCCCCTAGCACTAGTGTCAATCACTATAATATCTAATACCCAGTGACCTAGTATGACCATCATGCTTTCTTTGTGCCGAAGCCTTGGTCAAAGGATCTGAGATGTTAGCATCCGTCGCTACTCTGCATATCCTCACATATCCTCTATCGATGATCTCTCGAATGAGATGGGACTGTCGTAGTATGTGTTTGGATCGCTGATGAGAGCGAGGTTCCTTATCCTGTGCAATAGCCCCATTGTTATCACAATAGAGGTTTATAGGGTCCACTATGCTAGGAACCACCCCAAGTTCAATGATGAACTTCTGGATCCAAACAGGCTTTTTTGTTGTAGAATCTATGACTGTATCTTGCTTTGAACTCTTCCATCTCACAGCGCCACCATTCAAGCAAAATACATACCTTGACTGTGATCTAAAATCATCCCTATCGGTTTGGAAGATTGCATCATCGTAACCCTTTACAGCTAGCTCCTCATCGCCTTCAAATATCAAGAAATATTTTTTCGTCCTTCATAAGTACTTAAGAATGTTCTTGCAGTTGTCCAGTGACTTTCACCTTGATCTGACTAGTATCTGCTCATTATGCTCAAAGAATACGAGACATCAGGGCGAGTACAAAGCATGACATACATGATAGACCCTATAGCAAATGCATAAGGGATATGATCCATGTGGTCTCTCTCTTCTTTAGAAGAGGGACATTGAGTCTTCGAAAGACTTATACCATGTGACATTGACAGAAATCCCTTCTTGGAATTATGCATGGCAAAATGATTTAGCACCTTGTCAACATAT
Organism: Wurfbainia villosa; assembly: GCA_025175895.1. Taxonomy (NCBI): domain Eukaryota; kingdom Viridiplantae; phylum Streptophyta; class Magnoliopsida; order Zingiberales; family Zingiberaceae; genus Wurfbainia; species Wurfbainia villosa. The sequence goes on along the minus strand of CM045992.1, from coordinate 24,266,469 downwards.
GTACTCTAACTTAGGCCAAGAAGTCTCTTAGATCTATCTCTATAGATTGTGATGCCCAATATATAGGTTGCTTCTCCTAAGTCTTTCATTGAGAAATAATTTCTAAGCTATGTCTTTACAGACTGCAGCATAGGGATATCATTTTCAATGAGAAGTATGTTATCAACATACAAGATAAGAAAGATAACTATGCTCCTACTAACCCTCTTGTAGACACAGGGTTCATCTTCATTCTTGATGAGACCAAACTTTTTGATTTCATCATCAAATCGAAGATTCCAGCTTCTAGATGCTTGCTTTAAACCATAAATAGACCTTTGCAGCTTGCATACCTTTCCAGCATGCTTTGGATCTATAAAACCCTCAGGTTGTGTCATGTACACAACCTCGAGTAGGTTTCTATTCAGAAATACAATTTTGACATCCATTTGCTAGATCTTATAATCATGGTAAACTACAATAACAAGCATGATTCGAATAGACTTGAGCATCACAACTGGCAAAAAAGTTTCATCATAATCAATACCATGAATATGCTTGAAACTTTTAGCTACCAATCGCCCTTTATAGGTATGCATAAGACCATCCATATTAGTCTTTCTCTTAAAGACCCACTTACAACCAATGGGTTTAACCCCTTCAGGTGGATCAACCAAAGTCCATACTTGGTTAGTGTACATGGATTTCATTTTGGACCTCATGGCATCTAGCCATTTCTCAGAATCTGGGGTCATCACAACTTCCTGATAGGATGTAGGCTCGTTCAACTCAATAAGCATAATGTCATCATGGTCAAACAAGAGAAATGAATATCTCTCAGGCTGACAATGTATCCTATTAGACCTGCTAAGAGCTTGGTCTACTTGAACTGGTTGTTGCTCCACAACTTCTTGTGCAACAATCTCATCATCCACAACACTTTGTGGTTCCTGTTCAATTTCTATCAAGGCCTCAATGCTATGCATATCTTGAACTTCTTCAAGATGGATTTTACTCCCACTAGTTCTTCTAGAAATGAACTCTCTTTCTAGAAATACACCATTTCTAGCGACAAACATTTTGCCTTGTGTGGGATTGTAAAAGTAATATCCCTTCGTTTCCTTGGGATATCCTACAAAGTAGCACTTGTCTGATTTGGGGCCTAGTTTGTCAAAGACTTGACGTCAAACATAAGTCTCACAATCCCAAATCTTCATAAAAGATATTTTGAGACCTTTCCAGTCCATATCGTATATGATGTCTTTATGACAGCTTTAGACGAAACGCGGTTAAGTATAAAGTAGTCGTCTCTAGAGCCAATCCCCAGAAAGAAGTAGGTAGATCAGTCTGACTCATCATCGATCGTACCATATCTAATAAAATATGATTTCTCCATTCAGATACACCATTCCACTGTGATGTTCTAGGTGGAGTGAGTTAAGATATGATCCCACACTCAGTAAGATGGTCACGAAACTATTGGCTAAGGTATTCACCACCTCAATTTGATCGAAGCATCTTAATACTTTTGCCAAGTTGGTTTTATACTTCACTCTTAAATTCTTTGAACTTTTCAAAGGATTCTGACTTGTGTTTTATGAGATACACATAGTCGTATCTACTAACATCATCAATAAAAGTGATGAAGTACTGATAGCCTCCTCTAGCAACGATATTGTAAGGGCCACATACATAAGTATGTATGAGTTTTAATAAATTTGTCACTCTTTCACCATGTCCACTAAATGGAGTCTTGGTCATCTTGCATAGAAGACAGGATTTGCATGTCTCATATGATTCAAAATCAAATGAGTCCAGTAATCCATTCTTATGAAGCTAGGATATGCGACTCTCATTTGCATGACCCAGGCCTCATTTGTGTGACCTAGGCGACAATGTCAGAGATATGTTTGGTTCAAATCATTCGATTTAAATCATTTGGTATTTATGTTATAGATTGGGTTTTCAAAGTCCAAAACATAGAATCCATTCATAAGAAATGCGCTGCAATAGAACATATCATTTAAATGAATAAAACAACATTTATCCTTTATCATAAATGAGAAACCTCTCTTGTCCAAATAAGAAACAGAGATAATATTCTTAGTTAAAGAAGGCATACAATAGCACTCTTCTAGTTCCAAAATAAGCCCAGTGGGCAAAGATAAAGAGTATGTTCCTACAACTATGACAACAACTCTTGCACTATTGCCTACTCGTAGATCCACTTTGCCCTTTGTCAATGATCTACTCTTTCTTAGGCCCTGCACATTAGTATAAATGTGTGATGCACAGCCGGTATCTAATATCCATGAAGAAGAAAAAAATAAATTAACTTCTATAACATATATACCTGAGACAGAAGTCTCACTTCTCTTTTTCTTAACTTCCTCTAGGTATAACTTGCAGTTCCTCTTCTAATACCCAGTCTCACCGCAGTGGAAGCAATCCCCTTCCTTAGACACCCCGCCTTTAGCCTTTGATGTAGTAGAGTTGGCCTTGCCTTTAGCTTGGGTCTTACCCTTTCCTTTAGGCTTCCTTTTGCCTTTGCCCTTTTTAACCATCAGTACGTTACTAGTCTTGGTTTTCTTGAGATTAGGTTCTGCAGTTCTCAACATGCTGAGCATCTCAGACAGAGGCTTGTCAATTTTGTTCATGTTATAGTTCATGATAAATTGACTATACCCTTCCGGCAATGATTGCAGGATAAGGTCAGTGGCCAATTCTTGGCCCAGTGGAAATCCTAGTCTCTCAAGGTTCTGTACATACCCAATCATCTTGAGTACGTGAGTTCCTATAGGAGTTCCTTCTTGCATCTTGCATACAAATAGGGCCTTAGACACCTCAAACCGCTCATGCCTAGCTTGCCCTTGATATAGTTGTTTCAGGTGCTCAACCATATCATGTGCATCCATGTTCTCATGTTGCTTCTGAAGCTCAGAGTTCATGGTGGCAAGCATTAGGTAGGATACATCTAGTGCATCATCCTGATGATTCTTGTAAGCATCTTTCTCCGCACGAGTGGTAGTGGTGGTGGGTGCTTCAGGAAGAGATTGCTTTATGACGTATAGTTTTTGCTCTTGCTTGGGGGTAATCCTCAAGTTTCTGTACCAATCTAGGAAATTAGCTCTGTTGAGATTGTCCTTCTCAAGGACAGGTCACAGAGAGAGAATATTTGACATGTTAGATGACATGGTGATCTATAACAGTAAAATGCAGAAATAAGTATCATATCTAAATCATTTAATTATGCCTTTAATTAAATGATGCTCCCACTGAATCATAAAGCTTCAATAGGGGATAGTCATGGATGTAGGCAAACGCCTTTTGCCCACACTACTAGCTCTAAGCCTAACAGCTACAAATTCATGTGGGACAAGATCCACATCATACTTCACCTTGAGTTAGCTTTGGCTAATCACCAATGATTTAGTATGATTAGGTAGGCAATATTTCACCAATTACATCTTATGCAACTATTTAGAAGAAAAAGGGCCAAGATCCACATTACACATCATCTTGAGTTAGCTTTGGCTAATCGCCCAAGACTTAGTATAATTGTTCTCTTACCCTATCTTCCTAACTTTTGGGATATGCCTCTAAGTTCTCAATCTAATTGAGATAACTTAGTTAAGTCTCACCCAAAGTTCGATAGCGGAACATCACAATTGTCCACTCGAACTCTACCAAGAAAAAATGTGTCACTTTGCTTTGGCAAACCAAACAACAAATGATCGAGGTAGTAGTGATCAAACTTTGGTAGGCATATCTATATTGACTTAATTAAGATAAAATTATTATCTAACATGCATCACATACACACAAAGCATATATTAACAACATATAAGCTTAAGCGTGACATGGTTATGGCCCGAATCTACGATCTCCTCAAGCCAATGAGAAGAGTGATGGGTCAACCTAGGGATAGCATCTTCTCCAAGTGCATCCTTTGGTTGTTGTGTATTGTCGGCATCCTTCTTATAACTTCATCCTCCAATGGATTTTTCACTCCTCATTTCATACATTACAAAATAAGAATACGTGAGTTATATTCGAGTCTAAATCTAGTTTGTATTTACAACTAGGAAAAATAGAGAGGAAGGTACGACACACGGGTTGTATTATGAATTACAACATGCACATGCAACACAACCACAATCTCATCGGGGTTAAGGGTCATAACCATGCACCATGGCATACATCATTCACAAAGATCTATGACATGTAGATTTTATTATGATGCTAAACAATACTTTTAAGCCGCTACGACACGGCGGTCCAGCTAGCCGATTAGCTAGCGGGGTCAAGGGGCAACGCCGGGGGTCTCACCCCTGGAGCAAGATTTTATTTTAACAACTCTTTGAATGAGTCGCTGCCCTTAGTCCATCATAATGAACATGAGACCCCTGCTTGTCACTGTTCGTAGCAATTTTAGGTGATAGATTCGAACGACAAACATGTTGTTTGATCAACAAATATGTCATGCACATGTTATTGCACAAAATCACTCAAATAATCGTGCATGCACTCATAATAAACTTCTTATTTAAATTTTATATCACATATAAAATGACATACAACGATCTTTATGTATGCACAAGTAGATCTAATAACACTGTTGGGATCTATTGCGAAAATAATCGCAAAAGCAGTGGAAAAAAACTTAATCCCTCTAGATATCCATGTGTATACATAAAAGAAATCATTTCTTTCAACTACATCTTAGTTGAGAAGTTACCCTTGTAGCGTAGCCCTTCGCAATCCCGACAGCAACTCCTTGATGATGCATCTTAGCGCGATCAGAATAATCACGCCTCTATGGTATCCACACGAACACTATCTTGGAGAAGGATGCAAACCCTTTGGTTGTGCTAGCAACCACACCAAGTCTCTCCACCAAAGACTAGTTTTTGGCCAAGAAGAAGGGAAGGGGAAAAATGGATACACAACACAAATGGGATACACGACACAAAAAAATACCACTCCCACTCACATTGAGGAGAGAGCTTAAATCCTATTTTTCATGCATTAAATCCCATTTCATGCATTAATCTCCTTTGCATGCAACGTTGAGGAGGCTTCTCAAATTCCAATTGCATGCATTAATTCTCTTTGCATGCAACGTTGAGAAGGCTTCTCAAATTCCAATTGCATGCATTAATTCCATTTGCATGTGATGACTCCCATTTGCATGCAACATTCATGAGTGGAGTTAAATTCCATTGCATGCCTTAAATCTCATTTGCATGCATTAAGTCTCATTTGCATGCAATGTTGAGGTTTGCATGAAACATTGAAGAGACTTCTCAAATCCCATTTGCATGCATTAAATTCCATCTCATTTGTCTTCTTCAATTGGTTTCATTTGAGTCTAACTCAAATTAAACCTGAGTCCAACTCAAGTTTGGTCAAGCAATGAGTTTGACTCATTCTAGTCTATTCAATTAACTAATAATTCATTTAATCAAACTAAGATGATCCTATCTCCAAAATAATGTGTTCTTTGTGTGTGACCCAATAGGTACTTGCAACATTGGCAATGTTTCTAAACCCCTTTTAGAAACATAAACAATGAGTGACATCTTGCAATGCATCAGTGCTACCCAAGTGGTAAGAATGTCGAGATCCGACATAACCTTACTGTGGCTACTATAATATAAAACCTTGTCCTTCTATCCTCGATATCTAGATCGATCAATAAGGCATAGATCGTGTCATCCTCTTATGAATCTTTGTGCTCTTGATCCTCAAGTAGACTCACTCAAAAAAATGAGCTCAATATCTCATATTAACTCATTTAAGCATGGTCATGCATTTCGTGGTCTTGCTCTATCAAGAGGCCTAAAGATATTGTTGGTGCAGGGGCACTAGATAATCAAACCTGTGTTTTTTATTATGGCAAAGATACAAAGTTAAGTTTACATCGTTATCTCACGAGCTAACAAGTGTGCAGAAAAGTATTAAAGCTGGAGCTGAAGGCTAGCGACACCCGGAGGAAGCCGCGGTGGTCGGGCGACACTCGAGTGACTTCGGAGGGAGCCGAAGGAATCGAGTGGAAGGCCGGAAGCGAGAGCTACTATCGAGGTAAGCTCGTGTGAGTGAGAGATTGTAAGGTCGTGTCCTCTTTATGGGGACGACCATAGGCGGCGATCCGATTAAGACTTCCCGTGGAAGGTCTAGGTCGAGATCGGACGGTCAGAAACCGTCGCATTTATCATTTTCCGAGCTAACCTCTTATTGCAGGGAAGTGGCCAAGCTAGCAGTCGACTGTTGGACATGTAGCAGTCGACTGATGACCATCAGTCGACTGATGGGAGTCATCAGTCGACTGATGGCGACGACTCAGCTTTTGTGCTAGGTCAAAATGGATAACGTTTGATGCGGCCACTTTTCGATAAAAATTATAAAACTTCATGATCCGTTCCAAAGAAATAGGAGACAAATTCAGAGGCCAAAATCTATAAAAGGAGGGGAGGATTCCATCTCCAAAAAATATCAAGTTTATTCATCAAAGTGCTCCTACAACGCCAATGCTCCAACATCGTCATAACGCCGACGCGACGCCAAGTTACGATCTTCTTCATTGGCAGCAAAATCAAGTAATATTTTTGATATTGTATTCTTTGTTTTCTTCATAACGAGGTGAGGTAGGCTTGTTGCCTCATCCTCGTATATTCGGTTTTGTGATCGTTGTCTCCTACCTCCAACGAGGAGGAGACGTTATAGTGCTTTGCCCTCCGTACGCGGTCTAGGACCGATAGGGCCTTGGAGTAGCAACCGCTGGGTTGTGAACCAAGTAAAATAAACGTGTTCATTTATTTTCCGCTGCTCTTATTTTGTGTATCGAACGAATTCGAACGAAAGATTTACGATCGCTATTCACCCCCCCCCCTCTAGCGACGCTTCTCGATCCAACAGATATCACTCCCATCATATGGGAAGGATAGATCTCATTTATATCTCTCACATCCCTCTGCATAATTTGTTACATATCCAGTGATCGCCTTTATAGTCCACCCTATTATGGGTGACGTTTGACAAAGTACATAACTCCTTATGTAGGGAACCGTAGTGATTTCAAGTCTAAGGCCTAATCATACCAATAGTCACTATGTGAAAGTTTATGACACTCATATGACGATCCATGAAACTTTCTCATTCAGTATATATTCTCTGATATATACTCATGTGTCAGTGTGATATCATATATCCATGACTTGTGAGATCAAGTCATCAATTGACGTACATGGTAGTCTCAATGCATTAATATTGCCCTTGTATATTAATGTTTGACTAGGAATATTTAAGAATAGTGTTCTCTATAGCCTCTCACAATCAATTTTACCAATTGATGTGTTATAGATAAGAACCTACTTTCTAGGGCATTATTATATTTATTCAACTGGCACAAGCATGAAGTAAATATAATAACCAAACTTTGCCTTTATTATTAATAGAATATGATACATAAGTCCCTAGTCAATCATCACATAATTGGCTCTAGGGCTTACTACTAACATAAGGAACTGTCATCATCTTCTAACTCAGAATCTGATGGAGATGATGAGTCTTCATCTAGTGAGGTGGCCAACTTCGTGAAGAGGATGATGAGAAGAAGCAGGAGGTTCAACAAAAAGAAAGGTAAGCCAGTAGATAATTATGTTGATAAGACTAATGTTATTTGTTATGAGAGCAGCAAGAAAGGGCATTTCAAAAATGATTGTCCTCGGATCAAGAAGAAAGAAGAAAAGAGAAGGAGAAGGAAAGCCTTGAGAGCCACGTGGGATGAGTCCTCATCCGGGTCATCAGAAGAGGACAAAGAAGAGAAGACAAGTCAGCACACTGCTCTCATGGCATTGGAGGACTCTGAGACAGAATCAAAAAGTAGGAAGATAGATTCTAACTCAGATTCAACTTCATCATCTTTAGATGATGATCAGGTATCTTCTGAACTTATAGATTGTTATAAAACTATTGATTACTTAACTAATATGTTAGATAAAACCAAGCTTAAGGTTAAAATGTTAAAAACTAAAGTTGGACAATTAAAAAACCTTAAGGAGCATGCGATAGAAACTAGTGCTAACATTCCTCAAGTTGATAAACTCATGGATGAGAACGAATCTCTGAAAGCACAAGTGAATGATCTCAAGTGCACACTTGAGAAATTCACCTCTAGCTCTCAGACCTTGAACTTGATATTAGAATCACAATGAGCTATTTATAACAAGGCTGGATAGGCTATAGACCTAAACAATAAGAACATAGCTTCATTTCATTATTCTCTAGAATTTCTAGTAGGAAGAATAAGACAACTAAGGCTTGGATACTTAGGAAATATGTTTTGGAAGCTAAATGACCTAAGATTTGGGTTCCAAAACTTTCTATCTTTCCTGTCTAGTAGGCATCAGTCAAAGGGGAGTGTCCAACAACCTAGTTTGTAGACAGTCGATGCTCAAAACACATGACCGCGAACCTATCATTATTTTCTTCCTTGTAGAATAAGAATAGAAGTATTGTTTCATTTGGTAATAGTGGCAGGTTAAAGGTTATAGGAGTAGGGGCATTTGTATCTCTGAACACCTTAAGATTAGAAATGTTCTTCTTGTTAAGAACATGTCTTTCAATCTGTTAAGTGTAAGTCAGCTGTGTGATGCTGGATATAGAGTTGAATTCTATTCAACTCAATGTCTAGTTAAACACAATGATTCGAACATTATTGTGTTAGTAGGAGTTAGAAAGGAAAATATATATCATGTGTATTTTGATAATTCTACTAATGTATCTGCCAATTGTCTGATGTCTAGAGCAGATGAATCCTGGCTGTGGCATAGGAGGCTCACACATGTCAACCTGAAAAATTTAAGAAGACTAGCTAGAAAGGAACTAGTGAGGGGGTTGTCACTACTGAAGTTTCAGAAAGACAAACTGTGTGATGTCTGTCAGAAAGGTAAGCAAAAGAGAGCATCACACAAGTCCAAAAACACTGTGAGCACCCCTACTATTTTGGATTTATTACATCTAGTTCTTTTTTATTGTAGCACTATTAAATCACTTAATTGTAGTAGATATTGTTTGGTTATAATTGATGATTACACTAGACATGCTTGGACCTTTTTCTTAAAACATAAGGATGAAACAATAGAAATTTTTATTTCATTTAGTAGAAGAGTTGAAAATGAGAAAAACACTGCTATTAAGGCTCTTAGAAGTGATCATGGAGGGGAATTCCAAAATATCTAGTTTAAGGACTATTGTTTAGAAAAGGGATATAGACATGAGTTTTCTACTCCAAGAACACCCCAACAAAATGGTGTTGTGGAAACGAAAAATTGGGCTTTACAAGAAGCATCTAGAAGCATGCTCAATGAGTATGCTCTTCTAAGCTACTTGTGGGTCGAAGTCATAAGCACAACTTGTTATGTTCATAACAGGGTTCTGATACATAGGTTTCTAGGAAAAACTTCACATGAACTATGGTTTGGAAAACCACCACAGTCAAGCATCTTAGGGTGTTTGGCTGCAAGGTGTTCATTCTAAATACCAAAGATCATTTAGGTAAGTTCACTGCAAAAGTTGATGAAGGTATCCTTGTAGGGTATTCTTATATTAGCAAGGCATATAGAGTGTACAACAAGAGGTCAAAATTGGTAGAAGAGTCACAAAATGTTGTATTTGAGGAAAATAAAAAATCTGGTGATACTCGAGAAATTGATGAGGAAATCAAGTTTGGACTGGAGAAAACTAGATTACATGAAAACACTGAAGTAAGGGGAGTTAAGATTGAGTCTGATGAAGAAAAGTCTAGGTTACAAGAGTCATTACTTGAAGATGTATCAAACAATCAACTACTTGAAACATCTCAAGCACCAAGGTCCAATAGGACAATTGCTAGTCATCCCCAAGATCAGATTATTGGAGAACTTCAACAAGGGGTGAGGACTAGATCATCCTTTAGAAATGAAGGGGTTCAAGTTGCACTGATTTTTGAAATTGAACCAAGGGTAGTAGAAGAAGCATTGCTTGATCTGTAGGGATGTATACTGAAAAGTCTATCTTTTGTATGAACATCTTTATTTTGAAATAAGAATCACATGATCATTATTTACATTTTTATGGTTATGCAATATTGTCTAATACATTACATTGTAGATAACATGGTGTGTGGTGTCACGTGGGAGATTATGTTATCGGCTCCTTGTAAAGTATAAGTAAAGGCTCATAATCAAGATGGCTTTGGACAAACCATCAGAATGGTTGTAGTGTGATTTGGTATTAGTTTGTCTTGACCATAGAATCACACTAGTGCACTTTGTGTGTATTGAGCAGGACCGACTTAGAGGTGATTCGATTTATTGCTGACTACATAATCGAATCGGACCTCAGATATTATTTAGTACATGCTCTTAATCCTGATATAATAACGGGCACATATACTTAGTATTCATCTCTTTGATTTACCAATGGGCGAGATTTATAGATTAAATCGATAGGCTCAGTAGGTTGGGAGATGATATTATTTATATGGTGTGTCATTGATTATAGGAGGAAACTGTGTCCTATATATTAGGATGATGATGTCTCCTTGAGGAGCTCATAAGGTTCATCATGTAAAACCTGCAGGTGGACTTGGTCCAGCATGATGAAAAGGTTAAGTGGTACTACTCATGGAGTTAGATGTTGATTAATTAATTGTCAGTAAATTAATTAATCGATGGACATTCGAGATCTTAAACACGGGGAGAAAATGTACAAATAATATATGGAGCCTATATTATCTTATGGGGGTTGGTGAGGTAGATCAATGATAATCCTTTAGTGGATTGGATTATCATTAATGGATCGGACTTTATGTGGGCTTGATCCATGAGTGCCCAAGATCCAACTCCTCCTCATGGTCCCTAATGTAGCCTATTAACACCTCATGAAGCTTAGATCCAATGGATAGAAACAAAACTCTAGATCCATAGGTAGAGATTAAATCTCTAAGATCCGACGGTTGAGATTAAATCCCTAGAACCAATGGTAGAGATTAAAAGGAGGCTTATCCCTAACTCTATAAAAGGAGCTTGAGGGGTTGGCGTGGAGATATCATCAAGAGAGGCTAAGGTTTTGGAGTTGGCGGCAAAACTATGGTTAGGGTTTTGGAGGCTTGGGCGGCACCAAATAAGGAAGGTAATTCCTTTCTTCTTCTTCCTTCAAGGTGGCCGGCATCCAGCTTGTTTTCCTAGCCTTTTCCAACCATTGTCCGGTGACCAAACCTCTCATCTCCTTCTCCTTGAGTGGTGGAAACAAGACTTAGGGGTTTCCCTTGGTGTCTTGGTTGGTTTCCATCATCATCTCCTTCTCCTTGTTGGTCGGCGGCAAGGATTTTCTTTGTTCCTTGTTGGTTGGTTTTAGGAAGGAGAAGAACCTTGTTTCTATTCTTCCTCTTGCTTTAGAAGAGCAAGGAAGGAAGATTTGCAATCATGGAGCTTCGACTTTTGGTAGATTGTCGCCCACACTACGTCCGAAAGGAGGAAGGTCATACATTAGAAGATCGAGAGGTATATCTATTCTCTATTCTCTTTTGTTACTTGCTTGTTTTTGTTTTTCAATTATGAGCATGTAATATTCTGTTTGTGGCTAAATAATACTTGGATCTCGATCATAAATACAAAAGCCAGCGATCTATACATCGTCTATTCCACGGCTACTCATACAATAGAGGATGGTCGCTTGAACAATGAGTTTGTTCAAGTGACCTCTCTAAACGAATAGCACGATGATGACTTGGTTGTTTGGGCAATCCCTTGTGTCTATGATTAAATTTTTTAATCCGGGGACATCGATGGGATCGCCATGAACAAACGATCGAGGTGAAGTGGGAAGCGAAGTTTTCCCTCACGGACTCGATAAGCAAAACCCTTCAATTGGTATCAGAGCCAAGGTTTCCGGTTTTGTGTATTTAGGATTCGGTTAATTTTTATGCACTTTTCATATATTATATGTGTCGGATAATAGTAGGATATGCGTAGTTTAACTCTTTGGTTGCAGGCATAAGATCCGACTATTATGGCCATATGTGTGTATGTGATTGTATGTGTATATTTTGTTGAATCCTCGGGGTTGACGAGGCTAGTATTTGATTTTTTGTAAATTAGATACGGCATTGTTTAGCCACTCTTTATTTTATTTTACTTTCGATCTAGATTTCATGTACACTCCCTCGTGGAGTATAGGATCGATGGATGTAAATTAAAATAGGTTTTAGTCTCGGCTCGGATCTCCGGATGGCTTGTACATGGCGTAGGAGGAGCCGACGAGAAGGCATTGTGACGGGAGACATATTGAAGACAAAAGCCATAATAGTTGGAAAATAATTTATTTTTCATATTTATTTCTTTTTGTTTGATATGCATGTCGTAGGCTAGGAAAATTCCTCAATTTCAAATTACTAAGTGGGAGAGGGATATTTTTATAAATTCCTGCGGCCTCCATTACGATTTGACAAGTGATGCAAACAAACTTGCGCGTCGGCTCTGAGTGCCTTCCTCCCCATCGGATAAGTTTGTTTGCGGATCACAAGGTCAAATATGGTTATAGGTAATTATCAAGGAGCGTATGCACTTCCCCATCGGAAGGCACATAACCCGAGATAATTACCTTGGTACCCAGTAATGGTGAACATTTAGATATAAATATAAGTATCCTCCCCATCGGAGTCACTGCTTTTATTTGTAGGGCCAAAGAGGAACCAACTATTAATTTTACTTGTCATAAAGTTAGGTTGACAAGATAGTAAAATTAATGGGTAAAACCTCCTCTTAAAAATGTAGAATTCGTATACGTCCACACTATCGTAGCATACGATATTCTCGGTGTTTTGAGGTGTTGGTTGATTTTAAAATTTTATTGTTTGAGGAATTAATAATTTTTTGAAATCTAATGTTTTGATTTATGTGATTCTTAGGTTTTCTTTCAAAATGACTTTCAACCCACTTGCTCTGATACTGAAAGAGAACAAACTTACTGGACCCAACTATGTTGATTGGAAGAGGAATCTAGACATTGTCTTGACTATTGAGGAATACAAATATGTACTCCTCGAAGAGTGCCCTCCCAAGCCTGCAGATGATTCTGGGGAAAAGGAGAGAGAGCGCTATAAGAAGTGGGTCAAGGCCGATGAGATGGCACGGTGTTACATTTTGGCATCTATGTCAAATGTACTGCAACATCAGCATCAAGCTATGCCCACTGCTTATGATATGATGCTCAATCTCAAGGAACTTTTCGGACACCAGAATCGGGCTGCGAGGCAAGAAGTCATGAGAAACTTGATGATGATCTCTATGATCAAGGGAACACCCGTAAGGGATCATGTTCTCAAGATGATGGCTCATTTGAATAAGCTGGAGGTCCTTGGAGCTGAGATCGATGGGGAAACCCAAGTCGATATCATACTCCAGTCTCTACCTAGGAGTTTTGAGTAGTTTTGCCTGAACTACAGCATGAACAAGAGGTTGTATTCGTTGGCGGAACTTCTGGCAGAACTCTAGGCGGTAGAGGGGCTATTTCGTCAGAGTGCTCAGGCGCATGCCGTAGTGACCCAAAAGGTTTCTACTTCTAAGCCGAAAGGCAAGAAGAAGAAGAAACAAACTGGGGCGAAGGTGGTGGGAGGTACTCAGGGAGGAGTGAAGAAGACGAAAGGCAAGTGCTTCACTTGTAAGCAGACTGGACACTGGAAGAAGGACTGCCTCAACCGCAAGAACAAAGGTATATCTTTTGGTCTAGTCATTGAAACATGTTTAGCGGTGTTATCTATCGGCACCTGGTGTGCAGATACAGGAGCCACTGATCATGTCTACAATACTTTGCAGGGGTTCCAGGAAACCAGACGACTGGCTGAGGGGGAGATTACCGTATACATGGGCGATGCCACGAAGGTGGCGGCTGTTGCAGTGGGAGATGTTCATTTATCTTTTGATAAAAATAAACTTTTGGTTCTTAAGAATTGCCTTTATGTACCCTTATTTAAAAAGAATTTAATTTTGGTTTCTAAATTGTTTATGGATGGATATGCTATTGTTGGTGCAGTAGGCACCTAAGTCGAACCTGAGTTTTGATTATAGCAAACGATACAAAGTTAAACTTATGTCGTTATCTCACGAGCTGAATCGAGTGTGAAGAAGATTGCTAAAGCTGGAGCTGAAGGCTAGCGACACCCGGAGGAAGTCGGGTGGTCGGGCGACACTCGAGTGACTTCGGAGGGAGCCGAAGGAATCGAGTGGAAGGCCGGAAGCAAAAGCGACATGGTAAGTATCGAGGTAAGCTCGTGTGTGTGAGCGTAAGTGAGGTCGTATCCTCCTTACGGGGATGGTCTTAAGCGTAGATCCGACCAAAGACATCCCATCCATGGTCTAGGTCGAGATCGGACGGTCGAAGGCCGTCGAAATAATGTTTTCTTTGAGCTAACTTTGCCTTGCAGCTAGTATCACGATCGCCCGCTTGAGGACTCGACCGCCTTCATCACCGATCGTTCATCACAAGACTGATCGATGCTACCATCAGTCGACTGATGATGGCCATCAGTCGACTGATGGTCAATGATCAGCTTCGAGGAGTCAAGGCTTATCACCCCATTTCAAGGAGGTTTTATGTCCATTTGTGATTGGTTGAAGACCCATTCGATGAGAGCCTCAAAGGCTATAAAAGGAGGGTTTGTCTTAGGGTTTTTAATTCAATTAAAAAGGCTTCCAAGTGCTTTCGATACGCTCCAACTCTCCGACATCCCTACGACTAAGCGCTGCCGAGACGACGACTAGAGCTTCAACCTCCAACCTTTGAAGTCGTCGGTAATGAAAGTTTAAATTGTATTTCAGTTTATTTTTTAGTAAAGCTTTCATTATAACGAGGAGAGGGGGAGTGTCCCTCTACCTCGAGCTTTTGTCATTTTGTGTATCCGTCTAACTCCTACCTCCAACGAGGAGGAGTTCTTTAGTAGTTTGCCCTCCGTACGTGGTCAAGGACCACTAGGGCCTTGGAGTAGTAGCCTTCGGCTACGAACCAAGTAAAACCCTTATGTCTATTGTCTCGCTTATTTTGTTTTTATCTTCCGCTGTGTCTACTCGCATTTTAACGAACGATTTTGAACGAAAAATTTCTATCGCTATTCACCCCCCCCTCTAGCGATCCGCTCGATCCAACAATTGGTATCAGAGCCGGGGGCGCTCAGATTCGGTGCAACCACCAATCGAGCAATTTTCTTTTCGTATTTATTGTTTTAAGATTTCTCCCACACTACTAATCCAAGACCAAGTCTTGGTACATAGTTTTTGGTTGTGTTTTTTGCAAGTACTAATCGCCTTCGGAGTACCTCACGATCAAACGAGCATAACTTTTGCTACAAGGGGACTCACGAAACGATCTACCCACCAAATCGAAGCTCTCTGAGAGATCTACACTTCTTATGGGGGTTTACCCCCGTAACAAGCTGTTTTCATCCTCAAAAATCGACGTTTAGTAGCCTTTCGGGGACATCGAAGGTTGTGAGTACTTACTTTTTATTTAGTTTCTTATTTCTTTGCTTAACCTTCTATTTCTCGTTTGTTTCTTTTTATTTCTCGCACCACTAATCCAAGGCGAAGTCTTGGAACCCTTTTTCGTGTTTTTTTTTTGTATTTTTTTGTGCAAGGTTTTCCTTCCAAATGGCCCATCTCGAGGGTTTTAGCACCGTCCGACCTCCGTTTTACAACGGAGATGACTTCCGTTATTGGAAGGGTCGGATGGAATGCTTTCTTAAAACCCAAATCGAGATGTGGATCATAATCCAAACGGGATTCACACTTCCGACTAACGAAGTGGGTGAATCCTTGGATTATGACCAATGGACCATTGCGACAAAAAGACAAGTCGAAGCCGACGCTAAGGCAACTCAAATCCTTCAATGCGGCCTATCCAAGGAGGAGCTAAATCGCGTCGGCCCCTTCATAAGCGCAAAGGATCTTTGGACAAAACTAGTGGAGCTACACGAAGGGACCGATGAAGCCAAGGTATGTAAGCGTGATCTTCTATTCAATAAACTATATAACCTAAAAATGCAGGAACACGAGTCCGCGACGCAACTCCACGCCCGTGTCCAAGACATAGTCAACAACCTACACGCAATCGGGCAAAAGGTCGAAAACCGCGACCTTATAAGGTATGTCCTAAACTCTTTTCCGAGGACTACCTTGTGGGCATCCATGGTCGATGCCTACAAGGTCTCCAAGGATCTTTCTAAACTTAGGTTAGATGAACTCTTTTCTGATTTCGAACTTCATGAGCAGTCTAACTCAGAACCCGAGAAGGGTATAGCACTTTGCGAGTTGAGGAAAGAAAACCACAAGCAAGCCACCCCCGAAGGAAGAAGAGGATGAGTCGGATTCGGAGGTCGACTCGGAAATGGAAGTCGAACTAGTCAACCTAGTTCGGAGGATAGTCAAGGGCCAAAAATGAGCCGTCACTCGACCCAACGAAGGTAAGCCTAAAAGTTCAAACATAAGATGTTATTAATGCAACAGGTTTGGACACATTAAGTCCGAGTGGCCAAAATTCAAGAGCAAGGCACCAAAACATAAAAAGGCACTCAACGCTACTTGGGAAGAAGCCTCCGAGGAAGAAGACAACGATCGAGTCCTTATGGCTAAACCGGTGGAATCGGAGACGGAGTCGGAACCGGAACCAGAATCAGAAACCGAAGACGAGTCGGACTACGAAACACTATTCAAGACAAGCCACGGATACGCATCCGGTTCAAAAGATACACTCAAGGTAAGTCGGTCTCTTATTACTACTCTTTATAGTGCAATTAAGTTTTTAAATAAAAAGTTAGCTAAGTCCGAGTCCAAGGTCGAGACCCTGGTTGAGGAAGTTAAACTCCTCAAACACGAGGTCTCCCTAACCTCTTCGACTAGTCGAGTTCAAGAGAAGGACTCAACTCGAGTTGAAAAACTCGAAGTTGAGAACTCACTCTTGAAAAGTCAAGTCGAAGATCTTAGGAATACGTTGGAAAGGTTTACTTTGGGATCCAAAGGACTTGACCTCCTACTTGGATCGCAAAGGGTCGTGTACAACAAGGCCGGGCTAGGGTTTAGCTCAAACACGACCAATAAGTCGTATATGTCAATCGTAAGTAGACATAGAAAACGTGTCCAAGCATGGGTCCCTAAGACCACCTTGATTTCAAACTTAGGATCAAACCAGTACTGGGTTCCCAAGGACCAAATCCACTATGTGGAGAGACCGAATCGATTCAACGGTCCAGGGGGAGCTAGTATGAAATTTGTTTGTGTTTTAACTTAGAAATTGCATGCTTAGGTTTTTATTTAGTTTGATTTTTCTTTTTAGAATGGTTAGATAGGACTATAACTCGTCAATACTTGATAACATAGTACCAGGATGTGGCGAGATGATAGTACGCTAGGAAAGCGGAGTCTTGTGTATTCGGGCTAGATAAGGCGTATCTAGTTCGGTGCACTTGACCGAGCGAAACTAGCTGAAGCTATCTCGCCATATCCTAGACTAGTTAGACCAGGAAGTGGTCTTAGGTGAGTCAAGTCTCTATTTTCTTGAAAATGACTTTGTCTAAGGAAGTGGTCGTTGTTCCGATCAAAGAAGGCCTCTGTGCCTCGCCACGACCTGGAAGCCATGATCTTGAAAAGGTGACTTGATGAGCCTAAGGTCAAATCCGAATCTAACACAAGGTTGACAAGTGTTTAAGTCATTAAACTTAATTCAACTAAAAAATTGGAAGTCATCTCACAAGAACATATAGGATTAACATGTTTAATCATATAGACATGGGTGAGATGGTTTAGGTTAATAATTTTCAACCAATTTTTAATAAATCCAATATCCGATCCAACTACCTTGTGTGTAGGATCAATGGATGTTGGACAGTGGTTGCTCCCGACACATGACCGGGGATCAACTCAAGTTTTCGAAGCTTCGATTCAAACGACAAGGATCGATAGCCTTCGGAAATAACGGCAAGCTCAAAATCATCGGATCAGGTGATATTGAGCTCAATTCAAATTTTGTTATTCAAAATGTTTTATTAGTAGAAAATTTTCAATATAATTTACTTAGTGTAAGCCAATTGTGTGATAATAACTATAAGGTTATATCTCTAGAAAATGAATACGTAATTAATACAAACGAAACCTCTAAAACAATTCTTAAAGGGACTAGAAATAACAACATTTACACTATCAACTTAACTAACTCCTCAACTAAGTGTCTTATGACACGGCAAGAGGAATCGTGGTTGTGGCACCGACGACTCGGTCACTCACACCCAAGACTCATCCACAAGATGAGTCAGAGTGATTTAGTCCGAGGTTTGCCTAACCTCAACAACTTGGATAATAAAATATGTAATGCTTATCAACAAGGTAAACAATCTAGGACACAACATCAACTAACTAGTCAAGAACGAACCAAAAGTGTGCTTGAGCTCCTACACATGGATCTATTTGATTCACACGGAGCTAAGTCACTTAACGGAAGTAAATTCTGTTTAGTCATTATTGATGACTACTCTAGATTTACTTGGGTTAGGTTCATCAAACACAAAAGCGATACCCTAGATCAATTAATCAACCTATTTAAGTTAATAGAAAATCAACAAAGCATTAAAATCAAAAGACTTAGGACTGATCATGGTGGTGAATTCGAAAACCATAGGTTTACAGAATTCTGTAACCTAAATGGATACCACCATGAGTTCTCTTGCCCTAGAACTCCACAACAAAATGGCCTAGTAGAATGCAAAAATAGAACCCTACAAGAAGCCGCTAGGACAATGCTTAATGAGTATAACCTACCCGATAGGTTTTGGGCCGAAGCCGTGAGTACGACATGCTATGTCCAGAATAGGATCCTTATGGTAAAGAGGCACCTTAAGACCTCATACGAGATTTATCACGATAAAATACCTAACATCAAGTACTTTAGGGTATTTGGGTGTAAGGTACATATCCTAAACACTAAAGATTACCTAGGAAAATTTACATCCAAAACCACGACCGAAATCTTTCTAGGATACTCGACTACAAGCCGGGCTTATAGAGTATATAACCACGACACCCTTAGAGTCGAGGAGACTATCAATGTAGTATTTGATGAAGGACATGAACCTACAAAACCCCCAGCAACCCCAATTAGTGAGCCGATTCATACTAGACCTAACTCTGATTCGGAGATCAGGTCTAGTGTTAATCCTGACTAAACCAAGTCACTCTATTGATCAAGTGATAGATGACTCCAACCAAACTAGAACTCAAACAAGCCATCCTATGGATCAAGTTGTAAACTCAAACCCAAATCCAACTAGGACTCAAACGAATCATCCTATCGACCAAGTGATAGGTGATCCAAGTCTAGGAGTTCGAACTAGAGCCTCATACCGAAACCTTAGTCAAATATCTTTGATTTCTAAAATTGAACCCAAAACTATTGACCAAGCTCTTCTTGACCCCGATTGGATTATTGCAATGCAAGAAGAGTTGGCTCAATTCACTAGGAACGAAGTATGGGAATTAGTACCACCACCTAAAGATAAAACAATCATTGGAATAAGATGGGTGTTTAGAAATAAAATTGATGATAAAGGTGAAGTAGTTAGAAATAAAGCTAGGCTAGTTGCTAAAGGGTTTAGTCAAGTCGAAGGTTTAGATTACGATGAGACCTATGCCCCAGTAGCTAGATTAGAGTCCATTCGAATGCTATTAGCATATGCAGCACATCGAGGATTTAAGTTGTTTCAAATGGATGTGAAATCGGCATTCTTAAATGGATACGTTAAAGAAGAAGTTTATGTTAGTCAACCCCCCGGTTTCGAAAGTTTAGACAAACCCGATCATGTCCTTAGATTAAAGAATGCTCTTTATGGACTCAAACAAGCTCCGCGAACTTGGTACGAAAGACTTACGATTTATCTTAAGTCCAAAGGCTTTAAACAAGGTGTAGTTGACCCAACCCTTTTCGTAAAAACCTTAGGTAAAGACATATTCATAGCACAAATCTACGTAGATGATATTATTTTCGGAACCACCAACTCAATCCTACTAAATGAGTTTATTTCACTTATGGAAAGTGAATTTGAAATGAATTTAGTAGGGTAATTAAGCTTCTTCTTAGGTCTACAAATTAAACAAACTAAAGATGGAATATACCTACATCAACGCAAATATACTAGGGAAGTAATTAAACGTTTTGGAATGCAAGACGCTAAAATCATTAATACCCCAATGGCAACAAATGTTAATATAGAAGAAGATGTAATTGGAAACCAAATTGATTTAAAATATTATAGGAGCGTAATAGGGAGTCTCCTTTACTTAACTGCGAGCCGACCTGATATCTTATTTGCAGTAAGTATGTGCGCAAGGTTTCAAACCTGTGCCAAGGAGTCTCACCTAACTCTAGTTAAGCGTATCCTTAGATATCTAAAGGGTACACTTAATGTCAGAATTTGGTATCCTAGATCTACCGAGTTCGAACTAACCGGCTACTCCGATTCGGACTATGCCGGTAGTAAGCTCGATAGAAAGAGCACGAGTGAGTTGGTGCAGTAGGAAGCAACACTGTGTTGCCTTATCTACCACCGAAGCCGAATACATCGCGATGGGTGAGTGTGTCACTCAACTTCTTTGGATGAAGCACACTCTCCGCGACTTTAAGCTAGACTTTACGAATACTAAACTTCACGTAGATAACATTAGTTCAATTAATCTTACTAAGAATCCGATATGTCACTCTAGGACCAAACATATAGAAGTCAAACACCATTTCATTCGAGAACATGTGGCCAACGGAGCCATACAACTCGAATACGTCGAATCGAAGTCTAACTTAGCAGACCTATTTACTAAACCCCTACCCGAAGCCGAATTTAGTCTATTAAGATGAAAATTGGGCATGTGCGTAATAGAATAGGTACTTGCAAATTATATGTTCTTACTACTATTTCTTTAATTTCATTTTTATGGAACTAGCATAGGACATACCTTAGATATCATGCACCTATAGATTTAAGGAGCCAATACATCTCACAACACATAGGACTAATGTGTTTGTGTACTTAGCCACGTAGATGGGCGTGAGATGTTAGGACCTTACTCCTGGTTCCAGATGTAGAGCTAGTGCATCGCCATGAACCATGGAGTATAATCATACATACTAACCGACTCTGACCAGGACTGGTTGATCTTTCATATCAATCAAGCCAAATATGAGTCGAACATTTTATAGATGAACTTATTTTTAGTATATTATTTTCAAAATAATGTGGAACATGCTTGGACTTTAAAATTAAAACTTATTTTTTATT
This sequence comes from Wurfbainia villosa, assembly GCA_025175895.1. NCBI lineage: Eukaryota > Viridiplantae > Streptophyta > Magnoliopsida > Zingiberales > Zingiberaceae > Wurfbainia > Wurfbainia villosa. Next base: position 24,245,138 of record CM045992.1, on the reverse strand, counting down.
CCACACACACCCTCACTCTTTTCGATATATGGCAAAAGGGGGAGAAAAAGTCTAAAGTTAAGGGGTCAAAATTTTTTTTTTATAACTTAACTCTTACTTTATATTTAAACCAAAAGTTAACTTTAAGTTTTGAAAACTTATTAAGACCAAGTTAAGAGAATTCTTATCTTAAACTTATTTGTGCCATCAACGTTTTACTCATTTTTAATGTTTTACTTAAGGGGGAGAAAGGGCCAAGTTAAGAAGAACTCTTAACTTAAACGTTTTACTAAGGCCAACTTTAAGTAATGTTAAGAAACCCTCAAAGGGGGAGGATTAAGGTCTTTCCTCAAGACTCACCCTCGGTCAAGGGGGAGGTTTCCTCAAGGGGGAGTGCTTGAAGAAAATCCTTACTACTCCAACTTAATCTTCTTTATTTTTTTTGTTGTACACATTATTCTTCATGCTTGCTATTTACTAAACTTTGTATGTGGGTTTGCCATAAATCAAAAAGGGGGAGATTGTTGGTGCAGTAGGCACCTAAGTCGAACCTGAGTTTTGATTATAGCAAACGATACAAAGTTAAACTTATGTCGTTATCTCACGAGCTGAATCGAGTGTGCAGAAGATTGCTAAAGCTGCAACTGAAGGCTAGCGACACCCGGAGGAAGCCGGGTGGTCATGCGACACTCGAGTGACTTCGGAGGGAGCCGAAGGAATCGAGTGGAAGGCCGGAAGCAAAAGCGACATGGTAAGTATCGAGGTAAGCTCATGTGTGCGAGCGTAAATGAGGTCGTATCCTCCTTACGGGGATGGTCTTAAGCATAGATCTGACCAAAGACATCCCATCGATGGTCTAGGTCGAGATCGGACGGTCGAAGGCCGTCGAAATAATGTTTTCTTTGAGCTAACTTTGCCTTATAGCTAGCATCAGTCGACTGCCAGCTTGGAGGACTCGACTGCCCTTCATCAGTCGACTGTCTATTGTCAGCACTCGACTTATGCTACCATCAGTCGACTGATGGTCAATGATCAGCTTCGAGGAGTCAAGGCTTATCACCCCATTTCAAGGATGTTTTGTGTCCATTTGTGATTGGTTGAAGACCCATTCGATGAGGGGCTCAAAGGCTATAAAAGGAGGGTTTGTCTTAGGGTTTTTAATTCAATTAAAAAGGCTTCCAAGTGCTTCCGATACGCTCCGACTCTCCGACATCCCTACGACGAAGCGCTGTCGAGACGACGACTAGAGCTTCAACCTCCAACCTTTGAAGTCATCGGTAACGAAAGTTTAAATTGTATTTCAGTTTATTTTTTAGTAAAGCTTTCATTATAACAAAGAGAGGGGGAGTGTCCCTCTACCTCGAGCTTTTGTCATTTTGTGTATCTGTCTAACTCCTACCTCCAACGAGGAGGAGTTCTTTAGTAGTTTGCTCTCCATACGTGGTCAAGGACCACTAGGGCCTTGGAGTAGTAGCCTTCGGCTATGAACCAAGTAAAACCCTTGTGTCTATTGTCTCGCTTGTTTTGTTTTTATCTTCCGCTGTGTCTACTCGCATTTTAACGAACGATTTTGAACAAAAAATTTCTATCGCTATTCACCCCCCCCCTCTAGCGATCCGCTTGATCCAACAACTATTTCTTTTAATGACAGAGTTGTTATAAGAAGGAATAGGGACATTATCTGTTCGGGTGCATTGATAGGAAATTTGTACACACTTGAACCAAAACCTCCCACGATGCAAATTGAAGTTAATAACTCATCTTCTAATTCCAATAAGAGAAAAGAACCTTCGAAGATGAACCAAACATATCTTTGGCATCTTAGGCTTGATCATATTAACCTAAGTAGAATTCAAAGGTTAATAGCTGATGGACCTTTGGGTTCATTAGTGGTGGAGGATCTCCCAACCTGTGAATCTTGCTTGGAGGGTAAGATGACCAAGAGGCCTTTTAAGGCCAAGGGGTATAGAGCCAAAGATGTGTTAGAATTGGTTCATTCTGATTTGTGTGGTCCTATGTCTATCCAGGCTAGAGGTGGTTTTGAGTATTTCGTCTCTTTTATAGACGATTACTCAAGATATGGATACATTTACCTGATGCGCTGCAAGTCTGAATGCTTTGACAAGTTCAAAGAATTCAAGGCTGATGTGGAGAAACATCAAGGTAAAAGTATCAAGACACTACGATCTGATCGTGGTGGTGAGTACCTCTTGGGAGAGTTTAGGAACTACTTATCAGAGGTTGGGATTCAATCCCAATTGACTGCACCTGGCACACCCCAGCAGAACGGTGTAGCAGAACGAAGAAATAGGACTCTTATGGAGATGGTTAGATCGATGATGAGTTTTTCTGAGTTGTTGGATTCGTTCTGGGGATATGCTCTAGATATGGCGGTATACATTCTGAACTTAGTTCCATCTAAATCAGTGCCTTCTACTCCCACAGAGTTATGGACTGGGCGAAAGCCTAGTCTAAGACATATTCGGATATGGGGGAGTCCAGCACATGTGTTGAAGGCAGATGTTGGTAAGTTGGAATCTCGTACATAAGTACGCATGTTCGTTGGCTATCCTAGAGGAACGAAGGGTGGTTTATTTTATAGTCCTAGAGATCAAAGGGTGATCGTTAGCACGAATGCCAGATTTCTAGAGGAAGACTATATGATGAGCCATAAGCCCAAGAGTAAACTTGTTCTGGAAGAATTAAAAGGGGAAGTCACTTCTTTAGTACCACCGGTACAAGAGGATATACCACATGTCACTGCACCGGGTGTCACAGAGGATACACAGGTGATACCTCGTCGTAGTGGGAGGGTTGTGAGATAGCCTGATAGATTCATGTTCTTGGGAGAATCTTCTGATATGGTCCCTAGCGAACATGAACCTGATCCCTGGACATATGATGAGGCAATCCAAGATAAAGATGCAGTATCTTGGCAAAGTGCAATGAATGCTGAAATTGAATCTATGGATTCAAATCAGGTCTGGGAGCTAGTAGAACCACCCAATGGTGTAAAAACCATTGGATGCAAGTGGATCTACAAGAGAAAGAGAGGAATAGATGGGAAGGTTGAGACCTTCAAAGTGAGGCTTGTTGTGAAGGGGTATACTCAGAAAGAGGGTATCGATTATGAGGAGACCTTTTCACCGGTAGCCATGCTTAAGTCTATCCGGATTCTCTTATGCATGGTAGCTCATATGGATTATGAGGTGTGGCAGATGGATGTCAAGACAGCTTTCCTTAATGGAAGTCTTGAGGAAAACATCTATATGAAGCAACCAGAGGGATTCATTGGTAAGGGAAAAGAGCATCTTGTATGTAAGCTTAATCGGTCCATTTATGGATTGAAACAAGCTTCGAGGTCTTGGACATCCGCTTTGATGAGATAATCCAGTCTTATGAATTTATTCAAAGTCCGGATGAGTCTTGTGTATACAAGAGATGTGATGGAAACGTAGTGGTATTTCTTGTACTATACGTAGATGACATTTTGTTGATTGGCAACAATATCAAGGTATTATCGGACGTAAGGGTATGGTTGTCCAAACAGTTTGATATGAAGGACTTGGGAGAGGTGGGACACATCCTTGGGATCAAGGTTATAAGGGATCGCAGGAAAAAGATATTTTGCTTATCCCAAGCTTCATACATAGACACGATTATGGATCGTTTTAGCATGCAGAACTCCAAGAAGGGTTTTCTACCTTTCAGGCATGGAGTTCCTTTATCTAAGGAGATGTGTCCTAGATCATCTGAGGAGATAAAGGAGATGAAGGCGATTCATTAAGCTTCGGCAGTAGGAAGCCTCATGTATACGATGCTATGTAAGACCAGATATGTGCTTTGCCGTGGGGATGGTTAGCAGATATCAGAGTAATCCTAGACAGGGACATTGGACTACGGTAAAGCATATATTGAAGTACCTGAGAAGTACTAGGGATTATATGCTGGTTTACCGGGCAGACCAATTAATCCTTGTAGGTTACACGGATTCTGACTTCCAATCTGATAGGGATAACAGTGAGTCTACCTCTGGTTTTTTGTTTACTTTGGGAGGTGGAGCCATTGTATGGAGGAGTATCAAGCAGAAATGTGTGGCAGACTCCACCATGGAAGCTGAGTATGTGGCAGCCTCTGAGGCGGCCAAAGAAGCTATGTGGCTCAGGAACTTCCTGATGGACTTGGATGTGATTCCTGGATTGCCCAAAACTATCACAATTTATTGTGATAATAGTGGTGCAGTTGCAAACTCGAAGGAACCATGAGCCCATAAGGCTAGTAAACACATAGAGCGCAAGTACCACCTGATACGAGAAATTGTAAAGAGAGGAGAAGTTGTTGTGGCCAAGATTGCATCAGAGGATAACCTGGCAGATCCTTTCACTAAGGCCCTTCTGACAAGAGCTTTTGATAGGCATGTGGAGGGAATGGGGATCAGATGTATGGCAGTTTGAGGACAACATAGTCTTTTAGTATAAGTGGGAGATTGTAGGGATGTTTACTGAAAAATCTATCTTTTGTATGAACATCTTTATTTTGAAATAAGAATCACATGATCATTGTTTGCATTTTTATGATTATGCAATATTATCTAATACATTACATTGTAGATAACATGGTGTGTGGTGTCATGTGGGAGATCATGTTATCGGCTCCTTGTAAAGTATAAGTAAAGGCTCACAATCGAGATGGCTTTGGACAAACCATCGGAATGGTTGTAGTGTGATTTGGTATTGGTTTGTCTTGACCAAAGAATCACACTAGTGCACTTTGTGTGTATTGAGCACGACCGACTTAGAGGTGATTCGATTTATTGCTGACTACATAATCGAATCGGACCTCAGATATTATTTAGTACATGCTCTTAATCCTGATATAATAACAGGCACATATACTTAGTATTCATCTCTTTGATTTACCAATGGACGAGATTTATAGATTAAATCGATAGGCTCGGTAAGTTGGGAGATGATATTATTTATATGGTGTGTCGTTGATTATAGGAGGAGACCGTATCCTATATATTAGGATGATGATGTCTCCTTGAGGAGCTCATAAGGTTCATCATATAAACCTTGTAGGTGGACTTGGTCCGGTATGATGAAAAGGTTGAGTGGTACTACTCATGGAGTTAGATGTTGATTTATTAATGGTTAGTAAATTAATTAATCGACGGACATTCGAGATCTTAAACACGGAGAAAATTTATACAAATAATATATGGAGCTCATATTATCTTATGGCGGTTGGTGAGGTAGATCAATGATAATCCTTTAGTGGATTGGATTATCATTAATGGATCAGACATTATGTGGACTTGATCCATGGGTGCCCAAGATCCAACTCCTCCTCATGGTCCCTAATGTATCCTATTAACACCTCATGAAGCTTAGATCCAATGGATAGAAACAAAACTCTAGATCCATAGGTAGAGATTAAATCTCTAAGATCCGACGGTTGAGATTAAATCTCTAGATCCGACGGTTGAGATTAAATCTCTAGAACCAATGGTAGAGATTAAAAGGTGGCTTATCCCTAACTCTATAAAAGGATCTTGAGGGGTTGGCATGGAGATATCATCAAGAGAGGCTAAGGTTTTAGAGTTGGCGGCAAAACTAGGGTTAGGGTTTTGGAGGCTTGGGCGGCACCAAATAAGGAAGGTAATTCCTTTCTTCTTCTTCCTTCAAGGTGGTCGGCGTCCAGCTTGTTTTCCCAGCCTTTTCCAGCCATTGTGCGGCGACCAAACCTCTCCTCTCCTTCTCCTTGAGTGGTGGAAAGAAGACTTAGGGGTTTCCCTTGGTGTCTTGGTTGGTTTCCATCATCATCTCCTTCTCCTTGTTGGCCGGCGGCAAGGATTTTCTTTGTTCCTTGTTGGTTGGTTTTAGGAAGGAGAAGAACCTTTTTTCTATTCTTCCTCTTGCTTTGGAAGAGCAAGGAAGGAAGATTTGCAATCTTGGAGCTTCAACTTTTGGTAGATCGTCGCCCATACGACGTCCGAAAGGAGGAAGGTCATACATTAGAAGATCGAGAGGTATATCTATTCTCTATTCTCTTTTGTTACTTTCTTGTTTTTGTTTTTCAATTATGAGCATGTAATATTCTGTTTGTGGCTAAATAATACTTGGATCCCGATCATAAATACAAAAGCCGGCGATCCGTACATCGTCTATTCCGCGGCTACTCGTAGAATAGAGGATGGTCGCTTGAACAACGAGTTTGTTCAAGTGACCTCTCCAAACGAATAGCATGACGATGACTTGGTTGTTTGGGCAATCCCTTGTGTCTAGGATTAAATTTTTTAATCCGGGGACATCGATGGGATCGCCATGAACAAACGACCGAGGTGAAGTGGGAAGCGAAGTTTCCCCTCACGGACTCGATAAGAAAAACCCTTCATGATCCTTGTTGAATCTTAGCAATGCAGGATGAGCTAGGACAATTCGAAAGAAGCCAAGTATGGGACTTAGTTCCAAGACCTAGTAAAGTCTCCATAATTGGTACCAATTGGGTGTTTATGAATAAGATGAATCATATGGGAGAGATAATAAGAAATAAGGCAAGGTTAGTTTCTAAAGGATATAATCAAATTGAGGGATTAGATTATGAAGAGACTTATGCCCCAGTAGCTCGATTAGAGTCCATAAGACTTATGCTAGTGTTTGTTACATACAAAGGCTTCAAACATTATCAAGTGGATATGAAGTCTGCCTTTTTAAATAGGATAATTAAGGAAGAGGTATATGTTGAACAACCACCTGGGTTTGAGAGTATAGAATTTCCAGACCACGTGTACAAATTGAAAAAGACTCTTTATGGGTTGAAACAAGCACCTCGTGCTTGGTACAAAAGGTTGTCCACATTCCTTGTAGAGAAAGGGTTGAGAAGAGGTTAGATAGATCTCACACTATTTCTAAAAAGCGAAGGTGCAAACATTTTTGTGGCCCAGGTTTATGTTGATGACATAATCTGTGGCTTGAATAATAAGGATTATTTGAATGAATTTATAGGACATATGGAGAGTGAGTTTGAGATGAGTCTAGTGGGAGAGCTAACCTTCTTTCTTGGACTTGATATCAAACAAACAAAGGAGGGTATATATGTCCATCAGTCTAGGTATGCCATGAATCTGCTAAAGAAATTTAACATGGAGAATTCAAAGGAGATATCTACTCCCATGGCACAAAATACAAATCTAGGAAGTGATCGAGGAAAATCTGTGGATCTGAAATATTATAGAAGTGTGATAGGTAACCTATTGTATCTCACAGCAAGTCGACCTGATATTTTATATGTTGTGGGTGTGTGTGCTAGATATCAGTCATGTGCCAAGGAGTCTCATTTAAGTGATGTGAAAAGAATAATGAGATATCTTAAAGGCACTATTAGGGGATGCCAGTTCCTAGGTTCTTCACTAGTGAGTTGGTAGAGTCGAAAGCAACATTGTATTTCTCTCTCCACCACTAAGGTTGAGTATATAGCCATGGGGGAAAGTGTATCACAGTTGTTGTGGATGACTCACACATTGGAGGACTATGGGTTGTCATACAAAAATGTACAAGTCTTGTGTGATAACATGAGCACTATTAATTTGATAAAGAATCCTGTCCACCACTCTAGGACGAAGTATATTAAAGTGAGACATCACTTCATTAGAGACCATGTAGCTAGGGGAGATGTTGTACTCAATTATGTTGAGTCAAAATCAAATCTAGCCGACATCTTCACTAAACCACTCTTTGAAAAGGAATTTAGCCACTTGAGAAGGGAATTGGGAATGTGTGTTACTGAATGAGTAAACCTTTCCATGGTCATAAGGACGAACTCACCATAACAAGAAGAAATTGGGAAATATGGATACCTTGGGAAGCATCTCACAAAAACTATAGGTTTAACAAAAACTATTTTTGTATTGCTAGTTGGTGTGGTGAAATATTTAGGTATAACCAATTTACCCAAAATGCTTATTGCATCCCTTGGATAAGGAGGTTGTCGAGATAGTGATCATTAATTTGACCAATTATGGGGAAGACCAATGCATAATTCATGTGCACTTGTTCCAAAGATCATAGTAGGACATTCCAACCAAGTAAAATTAGTTGGTTCCCTTAAAATACTTACAAAGATAAGGATAATTTCTTAGCATAGTTTAGAAATATGTTCTTTTAATCATGGTGAATTCTATCTAGTGATAGGAATCACTATTGGAGGTGTTGATACTTGTAGGTTAAAGCACTAAAGGTTCTTATCAGAAACCTATTTTTAGAAATTTTGAAAATTGTATCGATTAGGAGAAATCTTAGGTATTTTAATTTACACATATTTTTCACTGTGTTAATATGATGTACAAATTGTATATGAAAAACCTCAAGATTTATTGAATTTTCTGAGATTAAATATGGGTTTCTGAAGTTTGGTCTGAAAAATTGCATAGATTCATTTTGCGTGCACAGTGGAGTAGGTGACTCAACTAGCCTCTATTTGAGATCGAACAGATTCGAGTTGGTCTCGACTAGGAGCTCAACTATGTTATTAGTCAGGGTGTATCCTCGACTGATACCCTTACTGGCCTTGTTGCATAGCTCACAGAGTCGAGTGGAACTCGACCAGCGACTCGACTACTTGTGTCACACTCTCACAGAATCTAGTAAAATTTGACTAGCGACTCGACTGTTCGTGTTCGCTCACACAGAATCGAGTGGAACTTGACTAGCGACTCGACTGCTCGTGTCACAATCTCACAGAGTTGAGTGGACCTCGACTGAGCACTCGACTAAATGCCTCCAAAAGCAAGTAAGCCTTGACCAGAGGCTCGACTAGACTATTTTGATCATTTTAGGTTGGTTTACCACCTCTAACGCTAGAGAATGCTTGATAAAGCTTAACAAGGTTAAACTTACAGTAAAAATGAATAGGAAAGGGAGGTGATTTCAAAACTTAAAACTAAAAAAGCAGATAGCATTGAAGGGGAGGAATTTAAGTGTGTAAATATCTATAACCTTGATCGTTATCTGATTTACCATGATCTAACCAATATCTTTGATGTACGATGATTTAATCTAATATCTTTGATTACAAAACCCTTTTCGGTGTTTGCCAAAGGGGGAGGAGAAAATGTTTATAGTTTAGGTTAATATTCTGATTTGTCTGTTGTATCTATCTTTAACCTAATGATCTAATCTGATTTATCTAATGTATATGATTGTGGTCAATCAAGTGAGTAGAGCGACCTAAACTTATGTAGAGTTACCTAAACTTAAATGGGTTGTCAAACATCAAAAAGGGAGAGACTGTTGGAGCAAAATGCTCCAAGTTATGTTTTGGTGTTTCACAAAGGTTTAAGTAGTGTGAGAAATCCAAGGGTGAACCTTGGTGAAATCCAAGGGTGAACCTTGGTGAAAAGTCCAAGAAGGGTAATTTCATGGCAGTTGGAAAATTCCTTACGAGAGTGGCAAGGTGAAAAGTCCAAGAAGGGTAATTCCTTAGCAATTGAAAAAATCCTTAAGGGAGTGGCAAGGTGAAAAGTCCAAAAAGGGTAATTCCTTGGCAATTGGAAAATTTCTTGCAAGAGTGGCAAGGTGAGAAGTCCAAGAAGGGTAATTCCTTAGCAGTTGGAAAATTCCTTGTGGGAGTGGCAAGGTGAAAAGCCCAAGAATGGCTGATGGCCGAAGTCTTGGCATGTAAAGAGTCTCTCGGTAGAGTCTTTACTAGGCATGGTTCAGTCTCAGAGTTTATTGAACCAGTGGGTCTTAAGGACTACAATGAGTTGACACCTCAACTGTTGTCCTTACTGCACTTATCGGGCATAGAGAATTAACGTCAGCTAGTCGCAGTCGAGGTGACACCTCAACTGTTCTTGTGCGGAGTCGAGCAGAATTAAGCCAAGCTCGACTGGCACTGCAAGACAAGTCACAGTCGAGGCGGCACCTCGACTGATGTTGTGCAGAAGTAAGCCGAGCTCGATTGGTGTCTCACCCTCTGCAAGATAAGTCACAGTTAAGGTGACGCCTCGACTGATCCTGTACAGCAATGAACAGAGGCAAGGCGAGCTCGACTAGTGCCTCAACTGATGCAGAACAAGTTAGTGAATATTATGTCTCGACTTGTGCAGTCGAGATGACACCTTGACTAGTCTTGTGGAGAAGTGAACAGAAGTGAGGCGACCTCGACTGCCGCCTCAATTGCTACAGGACAAACTGGTGAATCTTATCTGACTTAACCTATGCAGTCGAGGTGGCACCTCGACTAGTCCTTTGCAGAAGTGAACATAAGCGAGGTGGGCTCCACTGACACCTCGACTATTGAGAAATGAGTTAGCGATTCTGATAAAATCTCATTTGATCCAACTTACAAGTTTTCATTTGATTGTTTGATCGAATTGTTTGGATCTAGATCTCGTTCACAGGTTCGAATTTGACGAACAAAAAGGGTTTGGGCGGATGAAGGAAGGGGTTCTGACTCTCAATCTCACACGTATAAAAGAGAAAAAAAATGTTACATCGTTGTTCTTGATCATGTCCTGTTCCTCTACTTTGGCAAAAACCCTAAACGTTGGCTGCTCATCTTCTTCTCAACCTAAATGTTGGCTACTCATCTTCTTCTCAACGTGAACATTGGCTGGTTGCGCTTCTCTGAACGTGAACCGGGACGTCTGAAATACTCTGTTGTATGGATTATGCTCGTGATCGTCTCAAGTGCTCAACTATAAAGTTTTTATTATGATTGTTTGTTTTCATTCGATTCAGATTCTTGTACATAATTCATATCTTTAGAATATGTAATATGTAAGTGGTTTAAGGGGTTTCTCCACCTTTGAAGTATTCTTCAAAAAGGAGAAAATATAGAGGTAGGCCTTGGACTAGCAGCTCTAAGAGAGAGTTGTGAACCAAGTAAAAATTGACTGTGTCGTTTGTGTTGGTTGTTGTTTTTTGTTGTGTTCTGAGTTTGATAGTGTTGTTGTGTTAGTATTTTCACTACGGTATTTCATTATTTTTAACAACTATTCTCCCTTGCCCTCTCTAACATAGTCACCGATCCTATCATTGGCAATGGTAAAGTCCAAGTCTTGGGTACTTGGCATGGAAAGTCCAAGCATGGGTCTTGGCAATGGTAAAGTCCAAGTCATGGGTACTTGGCATTGGAAAGTCTAAGCATGGGTCTTGGCATTTAGAAAATTCAATATGGAGTTAGCAAGAGAAGTCCAAGAGTATGATATTGGTAGTGTAAAATCCAAGAATGGGTCTTAGTGGCATAAGTCTAATATTTGGCAGCGTTAAGTCCAAGCGTGGAGTCTTGGCAGCATAAGTCCAAATGGATCTTAGCATTTGGGAAGTCGAAGGGTGTGATATTGGCACCGTAAAGTCCAAGTTGTAGTCTTGGTGACATAAGTTCAATGTTTGACAACGTAAAGTTCAAGCCTGTGTCTTGGCAGTGTAAGCTTAAATGTACCTTGGCGGTGTAGACCCGATCAGCATGATAATAGCTGATGGAAGCACCTAAAGGCTAGCGTATAGATGAACTAGTCATGGATGACTTTGAGGGATCCAATAAGCATGAAGCTGATGGAGGTGGTTAAAAGGCTTAGGTCTAGGCTAAGGGTGGTCTAGTAAGTATGAGGGTATTCTACTTGGGTTAAACCTCTTGTTTAAGGTTAATCAGTCGACTGGGGTTATGGACCAGTCGACTGGTCAAGTGTTTTGACACTTGGTAGTCTAGTCGACTCTTATCAGTCGACTAGGGTTATGACTAGTCGACTGGTCGGGAGTCGACTGGTGCTCAACTACAGCTACGTGGCCTTAGCAGTTAACTGCTAGTTTTGGGCAGTCAACTAACAGCTTTGGGTAGTCAACTGACCTTGATCAGTTGACTATCATGGAGGGCAGTCGACTGTTATTTGTGGCCACGAGCATAGAAAATTTCATAGTCGACTGAGCAGTCAACTAACAGGGGCAACAATCGATTGCTAGGGTTTGGCAATTGACTGATCGGCTATCCGTTAGAGTTTTTCCAGCGTGGATTAAGCCATTGTGAAACAACAGCTACAAGAGCAGTTGACTGCTAGGTATGGGCTATCGACTGCTAAGCAAAAATTAGCTCGAGTTGAAGATTTATAAGGAACTTGAAGAGGAGGATTTTGGCAATGGTTCTTGGGGCAATTTGAAGGGGAATAGTTAGTGCTTTCCAGTCCTTCAAAGTCATTCCAAAGCAATTAATAAGTAAGCAATCCAAAATTCTTTGTGTAAAGTTTTCTTTACTTGTATTTATGTATTACTTAGTTTACTTATTGTATTTCATTGTATTACTTTTGTAATCACTTGTAAGAGGTTTCTCCACCTTCGGTGTATCACCGAGGAGTGTTTTGATTAGTGGTGGTGTGCATCACTAGAGCTCACTATTGAGCACGCCCCGTGGAGTAGAAACTAGGGTTCTGAACCATGTTACATCTTGTGTATTTATTCTTGTGTATTCATGTTAGTATTTTTATTAGTATTTCTATTTCCGCTGCGTACTAACGATTGTATACAAGCATGATCAAATTCCATCAAGCAACGCAAAATGCTATTCACCCCCCCCCCCTTTAGTGTGACCATCGATTCTCAACAGTCGTGACCTCTTCCAGTTGGGCGCCTCCCAACTGCATCTAGGATAAGGTTCCCTAAAATAGGATGTTGACAGAGCTGCCTGAGTCCACCATCACCCGAGCCACCTCATAATTGGCGATGGTAGCCCGGATCAGTAACACATCATTATGGGGGAATATCACACCCACCATATCCCCTGGTCCAAAACTAAAAAGAGGAGACCTATGCAAAACTTGGTTGTCATGAATAGACAAAGACTTCAAGATATGAGCGTTGGCTCATCAAGCATGATTAGAATCTCCATCGTGGGTTCTCTGACTATCACATTGATAACTTCGTGGGAAGGAAAGTGATCGGTGGTGCTCTACTACTCTGCCCTCTCTCCCTCTAGATTTCTGGGGGCAGGGGACATCTCAGCTACTCGATATTCCTTTTGGCCACCATATGGACCTCTTCGCAGAGTGAGTTGAGGGTGGAACACTCGGGGAGTGGAGGTGGGGGAGGACCTCTAGCAAGGAGAGATTCCAAAACGGTTGCAAAGAAGGATGTTCCCACGTAACCCTTTCCAGCTCTTATTTTAACCTCGACAGTTGTTTCTAGAATGACCATACTTTCCATGGTAGATGTAGAAGTATGGTGACGGAGGATTACGGGAACTTCTAGTTTAACTCGTTAGCCGACGAAGCACTTGGTGTTGCTCACAGAACACCATGTCTCTTTCTCTGGCAGAGCGGGGTGTAAGGGAGAAGTCAGCCATCATTACTCCCAGCAATTTATTTAGCATTGGGATCGGGAACGGGCGATACTTTTCATTCTTGGAGAGAGTTAGGCTAGGCTCCTTGGTCTTCTTGGGCGGGTTAGATCCTCCTGCAACTCTTTAACCCGGCGAACTTTTTGGGCTTACTCCATGTTAAAATATTTCTCTATCGGCTCCAGCAGTTCTTCATACTCCTTGGGGAGCTTCCTTGATAGAGAATCAAAGAAAGTCCCATCTCGCAAGCCTTGAGTAATAGAGGCCATGAGAACCTCTGGAGCAACCATGGGGACCTCTAGGGTGCCCCGAGTGAACCTCTGGATGTACTTCCTGAGGGTTTTGGAGGCTTCCTGCTTCACATGAAGCAAACTAGGGGAAGTGGGTTGGTACCTTTTGTAACTAACAAAATGTTTGAGGAACACCTTGTAGAGGTCACCGAAATTGGTCAAAGACCCCGGACGAAGGAGTTAGAACCACTTCTGGGCTACCCCCACTAGAGTGATGATAAATATTTGGCATTTAGCTATGTCTGAATATCGATGCAGAGCTACTGCATTCTCAAACTTACAAAGGTGCTCTTTCGGGTCGGTAGTGTTGTCATATTCCCGATGTGAGGGGACCAAAAATTGATTGGGGGATCTTCCAGCATGATCTCCTCCATAAAGGGAGATGGTTTCCTTGGGGCAGAATATGTGGTCACCCTCTTTAGGCAAGTTAGGGTGAGATTGGTTGGCCCTTTCCCGTTCTTCCGCTATGACCTCCCCTACAGTTACTCGGACCAACTCCTTTAACTGACAACGAGTGAGGGTTATAGTGGCTTCCTCTGGAGCAAAAGCTGAAATGGGGATCTCATGTAATCTCATCTCTACGTCTTGCTCAAAAGGTTCTCACAAACGGTGCCAACTGATGTGGTCACTTTTTAGGTATCTTTCATCGAGTCTTCAGGAGAAGTGGAATTCTTACATCTGCAATAGTATCCCTACCAATATTAACACGCATTAAGAGATTACAGTCGGGGTTCCCGACTTATTTTCCTTCGATGCTTAAGTTAGATAGGGAGATGAAGAAGGATCGTCTAAATTCTTGTGAAGAAAGAAAAATAGATTCGAAGAATTCCAGAGGTTAGAGAGAGAGTGTCCTTTGCCTTAACCTTCTCTTATATAGTATCTTTGGGGATTCTTTGCCTACCAAGGTTATCCTGTGGAAACATTGTTGGTGCAGATAACATCAATCCTTAGTTTTGATGTATGAACCAAAGTTAAAGTTAGGATTTACTTGTGTTATGATATGAGTGTTAAGTGTGCAGGCTTAACAGGAAAGTCCTAGTAGGTCGAGTTGACCGGATACTAAGCAGATGTCTTGACAGATCAGGAGGACCATACACTAGGCATGAAGTCCAGATGGGTCGAGTGGACCGGACATTTGGCATGAAGACCGATTGGGTCAGAAAACCGATTAGGTCAAGAAACCAGACAATCGGCAAAAATTCCAACTGGGTCAAGTAGACCGGACAACTAGTGGAAGCTCTAGTGGGTCAGATTGGATGTCAAAAATGATGAGTTCGGTAGGGCAGTTGACAAGTAAGCCTCGAGTTGAGAGGTAAGGTCGAGTCCTCTGCACAGGGACAAAGCGAGGCGTCGATCTGACGAATAGTCCATGTGTGACTTAAAAGTTGAGATCGAGCAATATTACTACTATATCATGTTTTATATTATTTGCTTGTGCTAATCTCGTTTTTCAGGAATTAGTTAACTGAATGGATTCTAGTCCAGTCGACTAGGTATGGGTTAGTCGACTGGATACCCAGTTGGCAGGATTAGTTGGTGATCAATCGAAGATCTGGCAGCACAGATGGAAAGAGTTTCAGTCGACTAGGGAGGTCCAGTCGACTGGAAAGACAAACTTTCCAATGCGGAGCCAGGTGACCTGGAGTCAACTGGGAGACCTGAAGTACCATATCAATGGGTTGATGTGGAGTCGACTGGAGGGCATTCAAGTCGACTGGAAAAGGTCTATAAAAGAAATACATTACCAACTTCGAATATAACTGATCTACTACATTCAAGTGCTACTAC
The DNA here is from genome assembly GCA_025175895.1 of Wurfbainia villosa. Taxonomy (NCBI): domain Eukaryota; kingdom Viridiplantae; phylum Streptophyta; class Magnoliopsida; order Zingiberales; family Zingiberaceae; genus Wurfbainia; species Wurfbainia villosa. Next base: position 24,229,752 of record CM045992.1, on the reverse strand, counting down.
TATTTTTTGTCATCTGTAAGAGCTTCATCCCTTTGCATCAACGCAATTGATAACTATCATTTTATTATGTTATTTTGGTCCTTGATATCATTAATTTTATCCACTCAAGTGATCTATTGTTGATTATTAGCATGTGTTTATGAGTTTGGATTCATTTTGGACCTTATTGTAAATTCTTCTAAATTTTGGACTTATATGTGAATTTTATCTTTGTTTGTAGGAGATCGAGATAAGACAATGTACTAGACTTAAGTTGGTTCAAATATGGCTTCATCTAGGGCCATCATGGGTATTTCAAGCTGACTTAATCTGAGCCCTTCATCAAGAGCTGAAGCAATTTAATCGGGACAAGATCTGATCAATCTGGATTGTCCACTGTGATTAGCTTGATCTCAGCCATTAATCAGGATCTGAAGCAACTGGCCCATACATTAAGATCCACACATCTTGGTCGTTCATCCCGACCATTCATTCAGATTTGATCAAATCCGTCCATCTCAAATCAGAGTAATTTCAACCATTGGATGCACAACCATTTTAATGGATTAATCAGTTTAATTTAGCACTAGCTTTAATGGATGGCTGGGATTATATGGGGCTTCGATCGGACGAACAACAAAAAGGCTTTTAAATAATTCCAACATTTTCACTCGCCCAGAATCGCGCTATGCGCAGAACAGTTCTTCTTCCTCACGAGCAGCCGATGATGACTTCTTTTGCTTCCTCGCACAGAAGCAGGAATCACACAGGAGCAGCCGGAGGTGATGCACAAGAAGAAGCTCCTCCTCACTTGCGCAGCGGCCGCATGACGATCTTCCTCCTCTGCGAGCGGCGGCTTCCCTCCACGAGCGACGACGACAACTATAGCAGCTCCTTCCGATGACCTTCCTTCCGACATCCCACAACAATCACCTCCAATCCTCGCCAGCCGACCGAGATGCCAGAATTCGGGCAGCTCATCGGCAACGAGTAACAACAGCGATTCAGGTGAGTCCCCCTTCTTCACCGGCATTCCATTTCCTTCCCGCAGCGCCAATTGGGATGCTCCACCTCAGATTCCATCCTTGACTACGTCAATTGGGCAGCTTCTCCCTCCATCGCCGGTGAAGCTGTGATTTCACCTCTGTTCCAGTATTCCCTTCATTCCCACTGCGTCGATTGGGCTGCTCCGCCATCACAATCCATCCCCGAGTTATGCTGATTTGGCAGCCGCGCCTCCATCAGTCAGAGCAGTGGTTAACATCCATCTGTATTCCCTTCCTTCCTGCTGCACCGATTGGGCAGCTCCGCATCCACCATCGGAGGAAGTTGTTCGAGTCGTAGTCATTGCAGGAGAGGGAGGTCCCTGCTCCGGGTGTTGGGGATCGTCGATCTATTATATTTGGAATTCACATTTATCTCACATTTATTTTTATTGCATTGCACTATTTGTTTACTTTATGTTATGTTTGGATTAGTGAATTAAACTTGTTCAAAACCCTCAAATTGTTGTCGTTGTCATTTAATCTGTAATTTAGTTGGTAGTTTAATTTGTTGTTTGTGTAGTCTAACTTGTAGTTAGTTTGTAGTTTAATTTGTTGTTTGTGTAGTCTAACTTGTAGTTAGTTTGTAGTTTAATTGTATTTAGTTGACTTGTAATTTGACTTATAGTTTGACTTGTATTCTAATTTGTAGTTAGTTGTAGTTTATTTTGTAGTTTGACATATAGTTTAATTTGTAGTTAGTTTGTAGTTAACTCATAGTTTGTCTTAGAAGTTAATTAGTAGTTTCATTTGGATGTTTACCTTGTTGCTTCCTTCACTGCTTAATTGTGATGCTTGATTCTAGGTTTTAATTCGGTTGTTTTATCCTGCTATTAATTAGGAGTTTAGTTGTAGTTTATTTTATCATTCATGAATTATGTAGGGATGTATACTGAAAAGTCTATCTTTTGTATGAACATCTTTATTTTGGAATAAGAATCACATGATCATTGTTTGCATATTTTTATGGTTATGCAATATTGTCTAATACTTTACATTGTAGATAACATGGTGTGTGGTGTCACACAGGAGATCATGTTATCGGCCCCTTGAAAAGTATAAGTAAAGGCTCACAACCGAGATGGCTTTGGACAAACCATCGGAATGGTTGTAGTGTGATTTGGTATTGGTTTGTCTTGACCATAGAATCACACTAGTGCACTTTGTGTGTATTGAGCAGGACCGAATTAGAGGTGATTCGATTTATTGTTGACTACATAATCGAATCGGACCTCAGATATTATTTAGTACATGTTCTTAATCCCGATATAATAACGGGTACATATACTTAGTACTCATCTCTTTGATTTACCAATAGGCGAGATTTATAGATTAAATCGATAGGCTCGGTAAGTTGGGAGATGATATTATTTATATGGTGTGTCGTTGATTATAGGAGGAAACCGTGTCCTATATATTAGGATGATGATGTCCCCTTGAGGAGCTCATAAGGTTCATCATGTAAACCCTGCAGGTGGACTTGGTCCGGCATGATGAAAAGGTTGAGTGGTACTACTCAAGGAGTTAGATGTTGATTAATTAATGGTCAGTAAATTAATTAATCAACGACATTCGAGATCTTAAACATGGGGAGAAAATGTACAAATAATATATGGAGCTCATATTATCATATGGGGGTTGGTGAGGTAGATTAATGATGAACCTTTAGTGGATTGGATCATCATTAGTGGATCGGATTTTATGTTGGCTTGATCCATGGGTGGCCAAGACCCAACTCCTCCTCATGGTCCCTAATGTAGCCTATTAACACCTCATGATGCTTAGATCCAATGGATAGAAACAAAACTCTAAGATCCATAGGTAGAGATTAAATCTCTAAGATCCGACGGTTGAGATTAAATCTCTAGATCCGACGATTGAGATTAAATCCCTAGAACCAATGGAGGAGATTAATTCATGACTTATCCCTAACTCTATAAAAGGATGTCAAGGGAGTTGGCATGGGAATAATTGAAGGAGAGCTAGGGTTTGGGCGGCAAGAAGGAATCCTAGTTGAGATAGGATTAGGATTAGGGTTTGGAGGCAAGGGTGGCACCAAATAAGGAAGGTATTCTTCTCTTCTTCTTCCTCTTTTGGCCAACGTCCAGCACCTCTCCAGCCTCTTTTCCAGCCTTGGCCGGTGCCCAAAAGCCCCCTTCTCCTTCTCCTTAGGTGGTGGAAACAAGATATAGGGCTTCCCTTGGTGTCTTGGTTATTTTCCACCATCTTCTCCTTCACCTAGTTGGCCGGCGGCAAGGATAGTTTTAGTTCCTTGTTGGTTGTTTCTAGCGAGGAGAAAAACCTTGTTTCTATTCTTCATCTTGCTTTGGAAGAGCAAGGAAGGAAGATTTGCGATCTAGGAGCTTTGACTTTTGGTGGATCATCGCCCACACGACGTCCAAAAGGAGGAAGGTCATACATTAAAAGATCGAGAGGTATACCTATTCTACTTTCTTCTTTTGTTTATTGCTTGTATTTGTTTTTCAATTATAAGCATGTTATAAATCTGTAAATGGATAAATAATACTTGGATCCCGAGTATAAACACGAAAACCGGCGATCCGGACATCGTCTATTCCACGGCTACTCATAGAATAGAGGATGGTCGCTTGAACAACTAGTTTGTTCAAGTGACCTCTCTAAACGAATAGCACAACGATGACTTGGTGGTTTGGGAAATCCCTTTTGTCTAGGATTAATTTTTTTTAATCTAGGGACATCGAATGGATCGCCATGGTCAAGCTACCGAGGTGAAGTGGGAAGCGAAGTTTCCCCTCACGGACTCGATAAGCAAAACCCTTCAATTGGTATCAGAGCCAAGGTTTTCGGTTTTGTGTGTTTAGGATTCTATTAATTTTTATACACTTTTTCATATATTATATGTGCCAGATAATAGTAGGATATGCGTAGTTTAACTCTTTGGTTGTAGGCATAAGATCCGATTATTATGGTCATATGTGTTTATGTGATTGTATGTGTGTAAATATTTATTTTGTTGAATCCTCGGGGTTGACGAGGCTAGTATTTAGTTTTTGTAAATTAAATACGGCATTGTTTAGCCACTCTTTATTTTATTTTACTTTCGATCTAGATTTCATGTACACTCCCTCGTGGAGTATAGGATCGATGGATGTAAATTAAAATAGGTTTTAGTCTCGGCTCGTATCTCCGGATGGCTCGTACATGGCTTAGGAGGAGCGGACGAGATGGCGATGCGACGGGAGTCATATTGAAGACAAAAGCCATAATTGGAAAATAATTTATTTTTCATATTTATTGCTCTTTGTTTGATATGCATGTCGTAGGCTAGGAAAATTCCTCAATTCCAAATTACTAAGTGGGAGAGGGATATTTTTATAAATTCTCACGGCCTCCATTACGATTTGACAAGTGATGCAAACAAACTTACGCGTCGGCTCTGAGTGCCTTCCTCCATATCGGATGGGTTTGTTTGCGGATCACAAGGTCGAATATGGTTATAGGAAATTATTAAGGAGCATGTGTACTTGCCCATCGTAAGGCACATAACCCGAGATAATTACCTTAGTACCGAGTAATGGTGAACACTTAGATACAAATATAAGTATTCTCCCCATCGGAGTCACTGCTTTTATTTGTAGGGCCAAAGAGGAACCAACTATTAATTTTACTTGTCAAAAAGTTAGGTTAACAAGATAGTAAAATTAATGGGTAAAACCTCCTCTTACAATTGTAGAATTCATATACGTCCACACTATCGTAGCATACGATATTCTCAGTGTTTTGAGGTGTTGGTTGATTTTAAAATTTTATTGTTTGAGGAATCAATAATTTTTTGAAATCTAATATTTTGATTTATGTGATTCTTAGGTTTTCTTTCAAAATGACTTTCAACCCACTTGCTGTGATACTGAAAGAGAACAAACTTACTGGACCCAACTATGTAGATTGGAAGAGGAATCTAGACATTGTCTTGACTGCTGAGGAATACAAATATGTACTCCTCAAAGAGTGCCCTTCCAAGCCTGTAGATAATTTTGGGGAAAAGGAGAGAGAGAGCTATAAGAAGTGGATCAAGGCTGATGAGATGGCACGGTGTTACATTTTGGCATCTATGTCAAATGTATTGCAACATCAGCATCAAGCCTTGTCCACTGCTTATGATATGATGCTCAATCTCAAGGAGCTTTTCGGACACCAGAATCGGGCTGCGAGACAAGAGGCCATGAGAAACTTGATGACGACCACCATGGTCGAGGGAACACCCGTGAGGGATCATGTTCTCAAGATGATGGCTCATCTGGAGGTCCTAGGAGCTGAGATCGATGGGGAAACCTAGGTCGATATCATACTCCAGTCTCTACCTAGGAGTTTTGAGCAGTTTCGCCTCAACTACAACATGAACAAGAGGTTGTATTCGTTGGCGGAACTTCTGACAGAACTCCAAGCCGCAGAGGGACTATTTTGTCAGAGTGCTCAGGCGCATGCCATGGTGACCCAGAAGGTTTCTACTTCTAAGCCGAAAGGCAAGAAGAAGAAGAAACAAACTGGGTCGAAGGCGGTGGGAGGTACTCAGGGAGGAGTGAAGAAGCCGAAAAGCAAGTGCTTCACTTGTAAGCAGACTGGACACTAGAAGAAGGACTGCCCCAACCGCAAGAATAAAGGTATATCTTTTGGTCTAGTCGTTGAAACATGTTTAGCGGTGTTATCTACCGGCACCTAGTGTGTAAATACAGGAGCCACTGATTATGTCTGTAATACTGCGGGGTTCGAAACGGATGGCGGTGAGGGGAGATTACTGTTGGACGATGCTACTCTAAGGTGGCGGTACAGCTAGGGGGAGATGTTCATTTATCTTTTGAGAAAAATAAACTTTTGGTTCTTAAGAATTGCCTTTATGTACCCTTATTTAGAAATAATTTAATTTTGGTTTCTAAATTGTTTATGGATGGATATTCTATTTCTTTTAATGATAGAGTTGTTATAAGAAGGAATAGGGACATTATCTATTCGGGTGCATTGATAGGAAATTTGTACACACTTGAACCAAAACCTCCCACGATGCAAATTTAAGTTAATAACTCATCTTCTAATTCCAATAAGAGAAAAGAACCTTCGAAGATGAACCAAACATATCTTTGGCATCTTAGGCTTGGTCACATTAACCTAAGCAGAATTCAAAGGTTGATAGCTGGTGGACCTTTGGGTTCATTAGTGGTGGAGGATCTCCCAACCTGTGAATCTTGCTTGGAGGGTACGATGACCAAGAGGCCTTTTAAGGCCAAGGGGTATAAAGCCAAAGATGTGTTAGAATTGGTTCATTCTGATTTGTGTGGTCCTATGTCTATCCAGGCTATAGGTGGTTTTGAGTATTTCATCTCTTTTATAGACGATTACTCAAGATATGGATACATTTACCTGATGTGATGCAAGTCTGAATGCTTTGACAAGTTCAAAGAATTCAAGGCTAATGTGGAGAAACGTCAAGGTAAAAGTATCAAGACACTACGATCTGATCGTGGTGGTGAGTACCTCTTGGGAGAGTTTAGGAACTACTTATCAGAGGCTAGGACTCAATCCCAATTGACTGCACCTGGCACACCACAGCAGAACGTGTAGCAGAGCGAAGGAATAGGACTCTTATGGAGATGGTTAGATTGATGATGAGTTATTCTGACTTGCCAGATTCGTTCTGGGGATATGCTCTAGATACGGCGGTGTACATTCTGAACTTGGTTCCATCTAAATCAGTGCCTTCTACTTCCACAGAGTTGTGGACTGGGCAAAAGTCTAGTCTAAGACATATTCGGATATGGGGGAGTCCAGCACATGTGATGAAGGCAGATGCTAGTAAGTTGGAACCTTGTACAGAAGTACGCATGTTCGTTGGCTATCCCAGGGGAACAAAGGGTGGATTGTTTTATAGTCCTAGAGATCAGAGGGTGATCGTCAGCACGAACGCCAGATTTCTAGAGGAAGACTATGTGATGAGCCACAAGCCCAAGAGTAAAATTATTCTGGAGGAGTTAAAAGGGGAAGTCACTTCTTTAGTACCACCGGTACAAGATGATATACCACATGTCACTGCACTGCGTGTCATAGAGGATACACAGGTGATACCTCGTCATAGTGGGAGGGTTGTGAGACAGCCTGATAGATTCATGTTCTTGGGAGAATCTTCTGATTTGGTCCATGGCAAATATGAACCTAATCCCTGGACATATGACGAGGCAATCCAAGATAAAGATGCAGTATCTTGGCAAAGTGCAATGAATACTGAGATTGAATCTATGGATTCAAATCAGGTTTGGGAGCTAGTAGAACCACCCGATGGTGAAAAAACCATTGGATGCAAGTGGATCTACAATAGAAAGAGAGGAATAGATAGGAAGGTTGAGACCTTCAAAGCGAGGCTTATTGCGAAGGGGTATACTCAGAAAGAGGGTAACGATTATGAGGAGACCTTTTCGCCGGTAGCCATGCTTAAGTCTATCCGGATTCTCTTATGCATGGTAGCTCATATGGATTATGAGGTGTGGCAGATGGATGTCAAGACAACTTTCCTTAATGGAAGTCTTGAGGAAAACATCTACATGAAGCAACTAGAGGGATTCATTGCTAAGGGCAAAGAGCATCTTGTATGTAAGCTTAATCGGTCCATTTATGGATTGAAACAAGCTTCGATGTCTTGGAACATCCGCTTTGATGAGGTGATCCAGTCTTATGGATTTATTCAAAGTCCGGATGAGTCTTGTGTATACAAGAGATGTGACGGAAACGTAGTGGTATTTCTTGTACTATACGTAGATGATATTTTGTTGATTGGCAACAATATCAAGATGTTATCGGACATAAGGGTATGGTTGTCCAAACAGTTTGATATGAAGGACTTGGAAGAGGTGGGACACATCCTTGGGATCAAGGTTATAAGGGATCGCAGGAAAAGGATGTTGTGCTTATCCCAAGCTTCATACATAGACACGATTATGGAGTGATTTAGCATGCAGAACTCCAAGAAGGGTTTTCTACCTTTCAGACATGGAGTTCCTTTATCTAAGGAGATGTGTCCTAGATCATCTAAGGAGATAGAGGAGATGAAGGCGGTTCCTTATGCTTCGGCAGTAGGAAGCCTCATGTATGCGATGCTCTGTACGAGACCAGATATCTGCTTTGCTGTGGGCATGGTCAGCAGATATCAGAGTAATCCAGGACTGGGACATTGGACTGCGGTAAAGCATATATTGAAGTACCTGAGAAGGACTAGGGATTATATGCTGGTTTACCGGGCAGACCAATTACTCCCTGTGGGTTACACGGATTCTGACTTCCAATCTGATAGGGATAACAGTAAGTCTACCTCAGGTTTTGTGTTTACTTTGGGAGGTGGAGCCATTGTATGGAGGAGTGTCAAGCAGAAGTGTGTGGCGGACTCCACCATGGAAGCTGAGTATGTGGCGGTCTCTGAGGCGGCCAAAGAAGTTGTATGGCTCAGGAACTTCCTGATGGACTTGGATGTGATTCCTGGTTTGCCCAAAACTATCATAATTTATTGTGATAATAGTGGTGCAGTTGCAAACTCGAAGGAACCACGAGCCCATAAGGCTAGTAAACACATAGAGCGCAAGTACCACCTGATATGAGAAATCGTAAAGAGAGGAGAAGTTGTTGTGGCCAAGATTGCATCGGAGGATAACCTAGCAGATCCTTTCACTAAGGTCTTTCCAGTGAGAGCTTTTGATAGGCATGTGGAGGGAATGGGGATCAGATGTATGGCACTTTAAGGATAACATAGTCTTTTAGTATAAGTGGGAGATTGTAGGGATGTATACTGAAAAGTCTATCTTTTGTATGAACATCTTTATTTTGGAATAAGAATCACATGATCATTGTATGCATATTTTTATGGTTATGCAATATTGTCTAATATTTTACATTGTAGATAACATGGTGTGTGGTGTCACACAGGAGATCATGTTATCGGCCCCTTGAAAAGTATAAGTAAAGGCTCACAACCGAGATGGCTTTGGACAAACCATCGGAATGGTTGTAGTGTGATTTGGTATTGATTTGTCTTGACCATAGAATCACACTAGTGCACTTTGTGTGTATTGAGTAGGACCGACTTAAAGGTGATTCGATTTATTGTTGACTACATAATCAAATCGGACCTTAGATATTATTTAGTACATGCTCTTAATCCCGATATATTAACAGGCACATATACTTAGTACTCATCTCTTTGATTTACCAATGGGCGAGATTTATAGATTAAATCGATAGGCTCGGTAAGTTGGGAGATGATATTATTTATATGGTGTGTCATTGATTATAGAAGGAAACCGTGTCCTATATATTAGGATGATGATGTCCCCTTGAGGATCTCATAAGGTTCATCATGTAAACCCTGCAGGTGGACTTGGTCCGGCATGATGAAAAGGTTGAGTGGTACTACTCAAGGAGTTAGATGTTGATTAATTAATGGTCAGTAAATTAATTAATCGATGGACATTCGAGATCTTAAACACGGGGAGAAAATGTACAAATAATATATGGAGCCCATATTATCATATGGGGGTTGGTGAGGTAGATCAATAATGAACCTTTAGTGGATTGGATCATCATTAGTGTATCGGACTTTATGTGGGTTTGATCCATGGGTGGCCAAGACCCAACTCCTCCTCATGGTCCCTAATGTTGCCTATTAACACCTCATGATGCTTAGATCCAATGGAGAGAAACAAAACTCTAAGATCCATAGGTAGAGATTAAATCTCTAAGATCCGACGGTTGAGATTAAATCTCTAGATCCAACGGTTGAGATTAAATCCCTAGAACCAATGGAGGAGATTAATTCATGACTTATCCCTAACTCTATAAAAGGATGTCAAGGGAGTTGGCATGGGAATAATTGAAGGAGAGCTAGGGTTTGGCCAGCAAGAAGGAATCCTATTTGAGATAGGATTAGGATTAGGGTTTGGAGGCAAGGGTGGCACCAAATAAGGAAGGTATTCTTCTCTTCTTCTTCCTCTTTTGGCCAACGTCCAGCACCTCTCCAGCCTCTTTTCCAGCCTTGTCCGGCACCCAAAAGCCCTCTTCTCCTTCTCCTTAGGTGGTGGAAACAAGATATAGGGCTTCCCTTGGTGTCTTGGTTGTTTTCCACCATCTTCTCCTTCACCTAGTTGGCCGACGGCAAGGATAGTTTTAGTTCCTTGTTGGTTGTTTCTAGTGAGGAGAAAAACCTTGTTTCTATTCTTCCTCTTGCTTTGGAAGAGAAAGGAAGGAAGATTTGCGATCTAGGAGCTTCGACTTTATGTGGATCGTCGCCCACACGACGTCCAAAAGGAGGAAGGTCATACATTAGAAGATCGAGAGGTATACCTATTCTACTTTCTTCTTTTGTTTATTGCTTACATTTGTTTTTCAATTATAAGCATGTTATAAATCTGTAAATGGCTAAATAATACTTGGATTTCGAGTATAAACACGAAAACCGGCGATCCGGACATCGTCTATTCCGCGGCTACTCGTAGAATAGAGGATGGTCGCTTGAACAACTAGTTTGTTCAAGTGACCTCTCTAAACGAATAGCACGAAGATGACTTGGTGGTTTGGGAAATCCCTTTTGTCTAGGATTAAATTTTTTTAATCCGGGGACATCGAAGGGATCGCCATGGTCAAGCTACCGAGGTGAAGTGGGAAGCGAAGTTTCCCCTCACGGACTCGATAAGCAAAACCCTTCAAATTATTTGTGTTAGTTGTTCCTTTGTTTAATTGTTCATTAGCTTAATTTCATCGTAATCATTGTTTTATTTCATGTCTCATTTATACTCATGTTATTTTGCACTTGAATTATTGTTTAAGTTCCTGCATTGTCTTTATGTTTCTGAATGCTTTTCTTTGAATGCTTAGTTTATCTTTTCTTTAATTTCATTGTCATCATAGTTTAGCTAGATTAATGTTTTAATTACTTGCATTGTCTTTTATTTAGTAGGATTAGTCTTTTAAATTTCAAACCCCATTTATAATAGAAAATCCAAAGCAATAATTAAAAATCCTAAGACTACTATATTAGGCTAGAGAGAGTTTGGTAATTAATTTGTAACGGTACCATGACAAATACATCGTTATCAAATTTTGTCGTCATTGGCGGGGAGTGTAATGATGCTTAGTAAACTTAGGATTATTTTCCCATTTTTCTAAAAAAAAATTGTTTAGGGCTTCATTCTTTCATTTTTTGTATATCTATGTATTTTGTCATGTCTACTTTCTGTGTCTTTTGATTTGTTTGTTGGTGTTTCAGGAAAGACCAGGAGTTATCTTTTCTGAGAAACATGGATTCATATTATCAACAGTATGGAGACTACTCAATTTGCTAGGTCAAATTGCAGCTAAATTAAATTGCAACATCCATTAGCCAGATGCAAGCACAAGAGTTCATTCAGCCTCCGTTAGAGACCATTTCTATGGATATCGACGCGCTTAGGCAGATGAATTGTAGAGTGAGGGATAGGCATACTACTCCACAGGACTCCTATGAACCATTGTTTTGTGATGTGATTTCAGACAGTGATGGATGTGAATTCATTGATGAAGCTGCTATGGTGTCAGATGTTGAGGATGATGACATAGGAGTGGTGGATAGCTGGATATCCCCAGACTGGATACTCCCACCTAAGATCCAGTCTCCAAGAATGTTGCTAATGAAATCCCTAACGACAAATGCAATAACCCAGCCCCCGAGCTAGAAACTTCTGCTGATTCGCCTCCGACCACCAAAGAGTACATATGATGAGGTGATGATCATTTTAAAGAGAGAGCATGGAATTCTGATAACTTCAAGAAAGTACTGACCTCCATTCGATCCATCCCACTCCCAACCTGGATATTCTTACTGAACCGCCTCCAACTGCCAGGACCTCAGGGGAGTTTACTCCATCTCATTCTCTTTTCTTTTCGTTGTATATACATTTCTTTTACTTTATTTGTTTTTGTTTTACTTGTTATGTTTCGGTTGTTGAGTTTTTATTTTATCAGTGTTTTGAAATAAATGTCCTATGAATTCCTTTATATCATCTTAGAAGTTGTGAAAGCTAGTTAAATTTGATTGTCAAATTTTGGGATTTATTACCATGAATGGATTATTTGATTGCATGTAGTTACTACCTGGTGATGGATTCTGTGTTGATAGATTTATATGATTTTTTTTCATTCCTAGTGAGGATTGTGCCTATTTTTATTGCTTGTGTGTGGTGCACTTGTGGTTATTGTAACTCTAGAACTTACTTTGATTCTTTCGAGACCACACAACCATAGGTTTGCATGATTATTATGAAGGCAATCTCACATATTTCCCTTTACTTCTTTTATCTCCACATGTTTACTGAATAATATTATAGTTGTTCATCGTGTCATTTTTCTTCCCCTCCATTACTTACTTCTTTATTACTTTTCTGGATGTGGAATATTAGATGATCCATGATGAGTTTTTGCCTAAGGCGGACAAAAGTTTAAGTGTGGAGGAGAGAGTAGCTCAGGAGAATTTAATGTAAGCATAGACATATCGTGCTTGATCACCATGGACAAGCTGTGTTTTTATTTTTATAGCTGAGCTTTATGTTTTCTTTCTAGGAGCATAGGGAAGTGTACTGCATGTCAAAAAAAAGTTTAAAAAATTGAAAAAAAATGAAAAATAACATTTGGCCAAAACAATAAAGGCAATAAAAAAATATTTTGACATGTTGTGTAGTTTTTTATGTGTGTGATAGTATTTTTATGATAGACATCCCTTATTGCAATTATTGAGAGATTTATTGTATATCATATATGGATTTGTATTGTGAAGGTGATAGGGGTTGTTTACATGTTTAGAGAATTGTAAAAAGCTAGTTTGGATGAAAACTTTTGGGGCATTACTTTCTCGTACTCATCTATGTAGCATTCTAGTATTTCCATATCTCCTTGCATTTCTGCTTTTACCTTTCTTTTCTTTCACACATATTGTCATTTTCCTTGTATTCATGTTTCCCTTATATTCCTAATAAGCCTTCAATAATTGTGCATTCTTATGTGTATATAATGGTGAAGGTAGAAGAAAAATAAGCATATGGCAGTGCATAAACCATGAGTAGCTTGAGTGAACTCCACTATTATATGCTTATGAGAGTGAGAGAAACCACCACTTATCTTGTGAGGCTTAATCATTCATAGTCTAATCAGGATGAATTGAAGTTACCATGTTTGTTAACCTATGTAAAATTTGTGTCCATGATTCCCTGAGTCTTTGAGATTTGACAATCCTATGTAACTTTCTTTCACGATGTTCTATGTATACTTGGGAATTGTCAGGGAAATATACCTTCAGTTTACTTTTAGTTTTCATTGCTTGCTTGAGACATGCAAGAATAAGTGTGGGGGAATTGATAACTATCATTTTATTATGTTATTTTGGTCCTTAATATCATTATTTTTATCCTATCGAGTAATCTATTGTTGATTATTAGCATGTTTTATGAGTTTGGATTCATTTTGGACCTTAGTATAAATTCTTCTAAATTTTGAACTTATATGCGAATTTTATCTTTGTTTGTAGGAGATCGAGATGAGTCAATGGACTAGACTCAAGTTGGATCAAATATGGCTTCATCTAGGGCGATCATGGGCATTTCAAGATGACTTAATCTGAGCTCTTCATCAAGATCTGAAGTAATTTAATCAAAGGACAAGATCTAATAAATCTGAACCGTCCACTGTGATTGGCTTGATCTAAGCCATTAATCCGGATCTGAAGCAATCCGACTCATACATTAAGTTCCACACATCTTGGTCATTCATCCGGACCGTTTGATCTTGACCATTCATTCAGATCTAATCAAATTCGTCCATTTCAAATCAGAGTAATTTCAATCATTGGATGCACAGCCTTTTTAATGGATTAATCAGATTAATTTATCCCTAGCTTTAATGGACGGCTGAGATTAGATGGGGCTTTGATTGGACGGACGAGCAAAAGGCTTTTAAATAATTCCAACATTTTCACTCGCCCAGAATTGCATGACATGCAGAATAGTTCTTCTTCCTCGCGGGCAGCCGGTAGCAACTTCTTCTACTTCCTCGTGCAGAAGCAGGAATCGCACAAGAGCAGCCGGCAGTGACATATAGGAAGAAGCTCCTCCTCACTCGCGTAGCGGCCACGTGATGATCTTCCTCCTCCACGAGCAATGGCTTCCCTCCACGAGCGACGGTGACAACTCTAATAGCTCCTTCCAGTGACCTTCCTTCCGACAATCGGTGTAAATTGCCTCCAATCCTCGCTAGTCGACCGAGATGCTGAAATTTAGCCAGCTCATCGGCAGCGAGTAACGTCAACGATTCAGGCGAGTCCCCCTTCTTCACCGGAGTTCCATTTCCTTCCCGTAGCGCTGATTGGGCTACTCCACCTCAGATTTCCTCCTTGGCTGAGCGAATTGGGCAGCTCTGCCCTCCATCGCCGGTGAAGATGTGATTTCACCTCTATTCCAGCATTCCCCTCATTCCCGCAGCATCGATTGGGCTGCTCCGTCGTCACAATCCATCCCTAGGCTGTGATGATTTGGTAGTCGCGCCTCCATCAGTCAGAGCAGTGGTTCTCATCCATTTGTATTCCCTTCCTTCCTACTGTGCGGATTGGGCAGCTCCGCATCCACTATCGGAGGAAGTTGTTCGAGTCGTATTCCTTGCAGGAGAAGGAGGTCCCTGCTCCGAGTGTTGGGGATCGTCGATCTATTATATTTGGAATTTACATTTATCTCACATTTATTTTTATTGCATTGAATTATTTGTTTATTTTATGTTGTGTTTGGATTAGTGAATTAAACTTATTCAAAACCCCAAATTATTGTTGTTGTCTTTTGATCTATAGTTTAGTTTGTAGTTTAATTGTAGTTAGTTGACTTGTAATTTGACTTGTAGTTTGACTTGTAGTATAATTTGTAGTTAGCTGTAGTTTAATTTGTAGTTAGTTTGTAGTTTACATTGCAGTTAACTCGTAGTTTGTCTTAAAGGTTAACTAGTAGTTTCATTTGGATGTTTATCTTGTTGTTTCCTTCACTGCTTAATTGTGATGCTTGATTCTGGTTTTAATTCAGTTGTTTTATCTTGCTATTAATTAAGAGTTTAGCTATAGTTTATTGGTAGGTAGCCCGCATAAGAGATCGTAGACATTCATGTTGGTTTTGATCAGTCACGGGTGCATCTTGATGAAACCTGGTGCAACGTTCCCTATGTTCTAGGAGAGCTCAACGGGCTTGACAGTATGTCTGTGATACTTGAATTATAGCATCAGCCAGGGTGGATACATCATCAGATTGGGAAATTTGACCTTGTTGCATAACCCTTGACATGTCCACCATATCCTGGTGCATGGAAGCCGAAATCCCCTCCACTGCCTCAGTGTAAGCCCTAGTGCTGGCAATTTTGCTCCTCAGTTGTTGTAAAGAAGTTTCTTGCTTGCGTATTTGAGAATGAGCTCGAGCCCTGTCCAATATCAAAGATGAATTTTGGTATACCTTCTTACTTAATTGGGTTTGGAGGGTGGCTATAGTATTCTCATCCTTTTGTTTCTCATGTCGGAGGATGGATATAGTCTCTGCATCCCTCTTTTGCTGGTATTGAAGGGTTGCTATGGTTTCAGCATCTTCCTGTATTTGGCATTGGGCTTCTGATAGTTGATTCTGACATCACGCTAATTCTTGTAGTAGGGAGTTCTCTCTGTCTCTGGAGGTAGTGTGGTCGATAGTTTACTGTAGGGTTTGTTGTTGCAGTTGAGCTTGGTAGTGGGAAAAGGAATGATCCATCTCCTGATAGTTCACCATCACTTGAAGGCAGAAAATGGAGAAGAATATTATAAACAATATAAGCATAAGTAACTAAGAAAGCTTACCAACTTCAGAGTGTGGTGCAGACATACCATACGTGGAAGCAGTTCCCCTAAATTGAGGATCCGTGAAGCCCTAGCAAACGGGGAAGAGGGAATAGAAGCTACCAAGGGAGTGGGTTCACTTAAAATGGGCAAAAATGGGGATGTCACAGAAGACTATGCCATTGGCCCAAGAAGAGGAGGAGGAATGGCTCTGTACGGAAAAGAAAAAGTATCTGTGCAAAGGAGGGGTGTGGAAGTCATGGGGAAAAGAGCCATCGCTAAGGGGCTTATGGAAGCAGGAGATGAGAGGGGGAAGCCCAATGATGGCTGGAGAACATCCGAAACTGCTTGTTGAATGACGGAAGAAGGGGAACCCTTTGGAGATGGAAAAGAAGAGAGAATGGGAGGATTGAGTAATTCAGGTAACATAGACATCGGAGTGGGAGCTGGAGTTGAAGGGGAGCGATCGAGGGGGACAAAACCATCGGTGGCTCTTCTCTAGTAGGGAGAAGGGGGCCAGAATCAAATTCTGAACTAGGCCATGTAGAAAGGTGTTCAAAGGCTAGAGTATGGACATGAGGAGATAGGGGTGTTGGTGGGATTGGTGAAGTCGAAGATAAAGGGAGTTTGACCGAGGGCAACGCATATCTATAGGAAGAACAAGGGAAGAAGAGGAGTTGAGGGAAGAAGTTTCTACTCCTTGCATCCGTTGGCATGCCACTCCCCGCAGTTCGGTTTGAACATGCAAAAAGGCAGACGTGGCCTAGGGATGAACAGAAGTGAAGGCGAAGAGGAAGAGGGGCTAGGGTTTGGTGATATTGGCCTAGAGCTAGTGGTAACTGATGATGGAATGATGGGAGGCAAAATCATTGACGAAATAGGAGGCGATGTAGTGGCGGAAGCGACGGAGGAGGGCTAAGCAGGGGTCGGAGCAAGGGGTGGCGAGGTAAGGTCAGTAGGCGATTGACCATTGATCCTTGCGGCCTCTTGTTGTTGTTGGGAAAGTATTTGTTGAAAGAGTCTTCATTTTGTTGTAAGGAAAGGAGGAAGGAGGAGGATGCGATGATGAGAAAGGAGCACTTTCGAACTGAGAAAAAATGGGGAGAAATGTTGGGGACAAAAACGGGGAATAAAGAAGAGGGGAGGCGAAGGGTTGTATATAAAGGGAAGAAAGGCATCGATGGCAGGTGAAGTTATTGGGCCTTGGGGCAGGAATGTAGGCCTTAAATGAAGCTTGGAGCATAATTTAGAAGAAGAGTAAACCTAAATTTATTCTGACCTGATGGGGCGAAGCCCTAGATCAGATCGTCACACTCTTATGGCTTGGTGATAACCAAAGCCATTATCCCCGTGCGGTGGTGGAACGGAGGAGTATGGCTTAAGGTAAATACACCTGTGAAAAATGACGGAGTAAAAAATTTATTCCGACCTAATGGGGTGAAGCCCTAAATTAGGTCGTCACACTCTTACGACTCGGTGATAACCGAAGCCATTATCCTAGTGCGATGGTGGAATAGAGGAGTAAAAAATTTATTCCGACCTGATGGGGCGAAGCCCTAAATCAGGTCGTCACACTCTTACAGCTTAGTGATAACCAAAGCCATTATCCTCATGAGGTGGCGGAACAGAGAAGTAGGGCTTTAGGTAAATACACCTATGAAGAACGGCGGAGTAAAAAATTCATTCCAACCTGATGGGGTGAAGCCCTAAATCAAGTCATCACACTCTTACGTCTCGGTGATAACCGAAGCCATTATACCCTTGCGGTGGTGGAACGGAGGAGTAGAACTTAAGATAAATACACCTGTGAAGAAAGGCGGAGTAAAAAATTTATTCCGACCTGATGGGGCGAAGCCCTAAATCAGGTAATCACACTTTAACGGCTCGGTGATAACCGAAGACATTATCCTCGTGCGGTGGCGGAATGGAGGAGTAGGACTTAAGGTAAATACACCTGTGAATAATGGTGGAGTAAAAAATTTATTCCGACCTGATGGGGTGAAGCCCTAAATCAGGTCGTCACAATCTTATGGCTCGGTGATAACCAAAGCCATTATCCCCATGCGGTGGCGGAATGGAGTAAGACTTAAGGTAAATACACCTGTGAAGAACGTCGAAGTAAAAAAAAATTCTGACCTGATGGGGCAAAGCCCTAAATCAGGTCGTCACACTCTTACGACTCAGTGATAACTGAAGCTATTATCCCCGTGCAGTGGTGGAACGGAGGAGTAAGGTTTAAGGTACATACACTAGTGAAGAACGACGGAGTAAAAAATTGATTCTGACCTGATGGAGCGAAACCCTAAATCAGGTCGTCACACTCTTATGGCTCGGCATTAGCCCATTATCCCCATGTGGTGGTGGAATGGAGGAGTTAGGTTTAAATACACAGATGAAGATCGATGGATTAAAAAATTACTATTCTGACCTGACCAGGCGAAGCCCTGGATCAAGTCATCACTATTCTTTCATCTTGCCATTTAGCCAAGCTATTATCCTCATATGGTGGCGGAACGGAGGAGTTGGGTTCAAGGTAGATGCACTGAAGGATACAACGGCGGAATAAAAAATTATCCCAACCTGATTAGGCGAAGCCCTGGATCAAGTCTAGATCAAGTCGTCACTATTTTTGAACTTGCCTTCGAGTCAAGCTATTATCCCCATATGGCGGCGGAATGGAGGAGTTGGGTTCAAGGAAAATGCACTGAAGAATGCATTAGCAGAGTAAAAAATTATTCTAACCTAGTTAGGAGAAGCCCTGGATCAAGTCGTCACTATTTTTTGATCTTGCCTTCGAGTTAAGCTATTATCCCCATATGGTGGCGGAATGGAGGAGTTGGGTTCGAAGTAGATGCACTAAAGAATGCAATGGAAGAGTAAAAAATTATTCCTACCTAATCAGGCGAAGGCCTGGATTAGGTTGTCACTATTTTTTTAGCTTGCCTTCGAGTCAAGCTATTATCCCAGTATGGTGGCGGAACGGAGGAGTTAGGTTTAAGGTAGATGCATTGAAGAATACAATGACAGAGTAAAAATTATCCCAACCTGATCAGGAGAGGCCCTGGATCAAGTCGTCACTATTTTTTGAGCTTACCTTCGAGTCAAGCTGTTATCCCCGTGTGGAGGTGAAACGGAGGAGTAGGATTCAAAGTGGAGACGCTGATGAAGAAGTGAAAAATAAAAAATGTTGTTTTAATCTAACCTAGCCAAGTCCCAGATCAAATAATCTTTATGTTAGGTCAATCAACCCATGTGATATGGTTTTGATGTGTGTGGCAAAGAGTTTAAATTAGGTTGTTATGGATTTGATATGTGCGTTGGAGTCTTGCAGAACTTAGTAATTCGCACATGGAGATTTGGCAAGTTTCACCAACTCACAACCTCGTGCTTGAGACGGCTAAGGAGTATTGCTAAGCCATGCGCTTGATGCATCCGAGGGACCGCCGGACAAGATGACTTGAAGCGAAGCTAAGGAAGCAGACTTTGAGGGCAAGAGACGCGAAGGAGCATTACGAAGTCGTGCGCTTGGTGCTGCCGAGGGACGTGCCATGAACGAAGAGAGTTTCGGCGAGGGACTTCAAGTGAGATGAGAGAATGAGTCAAATGTAAGTAGCTCATTAGGTGAACTTGGTCGAAATGGCTAAGTGTCGGATGCTCAACCGAAGGGTTGAGGTTTATCTGACCATCGGACACTTAAACGGATGTGAAGTTTATGGTTTACCCGGCATCAGTCGACTGCCATGTCATGGTAGTCGACCGCTCTAAGTCGACTGTGACTCGATTGGTGTTCGAGTCTGATTTGTGTCACATCAGTCGACTGCCAAGGATTGGCAGTCGACTGATGATGGCATCAGTCGACTGGTCGCAAGGGTTTCTGGCACAGAATGTTAATCAGTTGAGTGCTCGCTTCTGGCACTTGACTGATAGCTCCATCAGTCAACTCATGGGATGATCAGTCGACTGATGTGGGAGCCGTTGGATGAAATCCAATGTGGAAGAAGTTGTTATTGGGCAACGGCTACAGGAGCAGTCGACTGATCGGGGCATCAGTCGACTGCTAGGCGCCCAACGGGAAGAATGAGGTCTTCTCTATAAAATGTGGCCTTTGGACACTTGGGGAGGCTAATGTTCATGCTCCAAACTATCATCCAAGTGCTCCACAAGTTTTAAACTCTTTCTCTTGTTCTTATTTCAAATCCATTGTAAGAAAGAGTGTTTTGTGTTGTAAGAAGGTTTACCTCCACCTTGCTTTGGCTAAAGGGAGAGACCATATTGGATTGGTTTCGGAGTGATTCACCGGAGACAAATTGGATCGTGGATTAGTGTCATAGGGTCGTGAACCACGTTATATCTCGTGTTAGCATTGCTCTTACTTTGTGTTGTTCTTAATTGTCTTAGTTTTATATTTCCACTTGCGCTAATCACATTTGTAGATGAGCAATCAACGAGCGATTTCCACTATCGTACGAAGAAGGCTATTCACCCCCCTCTAGCCAGCCACCGACGTTCCAACACTTTATCTTTCCAGCTTGCTTCCGAGTCAAGTTGTTGTCATTGTTTGGTCAGAAAAGTTAGGTGGAAGAATTATTAGGAGGTGGTGGAAGTAACCAATCTTGTTTAGAGTTTCCTGGAAAAGGTAAGATCATCTCTCTCCGCTATACTTGAATTTCACTCCTGTATGGGATTACATTTAAGGTGAGGAATGGTTGGTTCAACGAACTGGTGCTAACAAATCAAAGGGGGCATTGGTTTACGATTGATGAGTTCCTGTATTGGCATATGGTGCTTGGATATTTCATTCATTATGGAAGAGTCAGCATTCATCAAGGAAAGATGCATACATATAACGTCCAAAATAGAGGTTTTTATTAGTGAAAAGAAGGGTTACAGGTAACCCTTTTCTAAGAGAATAACAAAAATTCATCCTCTGGGGAACTAAGGAGCTTCGCAGATAATTCTCTCCAAAGATACTGCCGGGGCATTACGGCCACCAGACTTGGCGAGAAGTTGTCTAAGGAGGATTGATACATAAAATGGTGCTTCAACAAGGCCCGCTGGGCTACCGCCAATTCCTGTCGGGTGGAGGTTGACTACAGATGCCTCCTCACGTCTCCAACCAATTCCTCCAATTCTCGTATGCGTTGCTCGTCTACAATACACCGATCATGAGAAGGAAGGTTGCCACCTATGATGCACGCGAACGTGACCTCAAATCTCCCGATGGGAATCGTCGAGGACTCGAAGTGTGCACTTGCGCTCAATGCCTGTAAGTGCATGGATGTGGTCAAGTAATAAAAAGATTATCGATCCCACATAGACTGAGATTCGAGTATTGATTGTTCAGTGGATATTATTATTCAGAGTTTAATGTTAAGGGTTGTGCTTATGAGGTTTGTCGACGGTCCTAACTCTAGTATGGTGTCACATGGAAGAAGAGAAGGGTAGCTATGAGTCTTTTAAGGGAATTCTAGGATTTTGGTTCGCCTGTGTGTCACAGAACACACTATCAATTGGGTATTATCTAGATGTCTAATTATTGTCTTGTGGAAGGGACATCATACACTTCCCCGATGAGCCTTCGCATATATCGGGAACTACCTCTGCCATACCAGGTCGACCCCTGGCTTTAGGAAGGAATAGGCAGTACGAGGATGCCAAATCAATCCCTGTGATGAGTCAGAACGTGTCCCATTTCTGACTCTATCACACCCTTCTATCCACAGTTACTGGAGATGAGGCCAACGACTAGGTTCCTCCTTAATTCTCCTAAATCTTTGATACGAGGGTTGTCACCCCTCGTATTGGCTACGCACAGTAAATAGAAGACCAAAACCAACAATTATCGATCTAAGCAATCACCAATTGTAAATATGAAATCACGAACAGAAGTATATTTGAAATAACATGTTCTACGCACACAAACTACTCCCTAATCCTAGAATCGAAGTATCTACTCCATAAATGAAAGAGAAGAAACACAAGGCATGATTGAATTCATCATTACAATGCAGAAGAAGTATAGAAAATAAATTACAGTGCTCTTTAGATCTTCTCTCCGACATTGGAGCATAGAATTTGATCCTTGAGCGGCCTTCTTCCTCCCCGTTGTGAGTTTTCGAAACTTTTTAGGGCGTCGGAGTGTTGTCCCTGTCGTCGTGCCTCCCCCTAGGGTTTGAGTGTAGCTTCCTTTATATAGACATCAGGCCGGATCTTCCCGAAACCTGAAAAATAACTGAATCACGTCAAAATCACCCAGCACCACACCATGTGGATTCACGACCATGTGTTGCGTTGGGGTGTCAGACGTGTGGATTCACAAGGCCAAGGCATGTGTCCTTCTGTTCTAGCTACCAAATGCCTTCTTTTTGCTTCAAAAGTGCATCATTCTTCCCGTAGAGTGTTGTCCTACACACAAGAGTACAAAGAGTAGATCTCCAAACTAGAAAATAGGAAATGCATGCAAAATAAAGTGAAATATGCAAGAATCAAATATAAAATGCAACGGGATGTGAGCGAAAACTACTCCTAAAACCCTATATGTTTTGCTCACATCAATTCCCCCAGATTTAAGTCTTTGCTTGTCCTCAAGCAAACCTCAGTGCCATGAAATTTTAAAAAGCATTGTTCCATACTTAGCTTGTCAACTAGATTTATCAAGTGGTATTTACAATCAAAGAAAAATAGATATGTTCTAAAAATTTACTAAGTTAGCTTCTCGTGCACGTGCTAAGCGAATCTTCTTAGGGGATACTCGTTCCATGGTAAGTTAAGTCATCATCCTATTGCTTTCCTAAGGTCTCCGGCTCTTAGGCACTTACCTGCCCAAAGCGAGGGTCGTTCTCTGGATCTAGTACAAAGTCTCAAAGGCTTGCTCGGTATTGAGAGAAATTGGTAGGTGTTTCCCCAATAACCTAACTCGGCCTCAAAGAGTCACCTAACCATTTCCACCCATGATAACTATTTTTTATCCCTCATTAGGGCAAATAAAATAAAATACCATGAGGCAAATGAAGTTAAGCTACCCATGGAAACAACTCATGAAAATAACTTTAAAAATACTACTGAGATAGCTTAAAGATAGCAAAAACTAAGTGCAGAAAGAAACTAAGCACCCTATGAATGAACAAATGAATGCTAACTAAAATGCAAATATCATGAAAGAAACTACTACTAGAAATAAAAAAAAAAGTCAAAACTTGGGGTACCCCCCCCCCCCGACTTAAGCGAAACATACCTCTAATATGGTGGACGAGGTGGAAAGTCTGGTAGCCTCAACATCTCGAGATCCTGGAAGAATCTGGTGCTGAGTCGCTGATGTCACATGTACATGTGGTCGATCTGAGAGCTGGTGGATGCAGCGGCTGCACTGTGCTCCTCCTCCTCTGCTGCCTCTGCGTCTGTTGCTCGACATATATGTCCTTGAGGCGCGATCGAAACTCAGAGAAGTTGTAGGCAGCTGTACTTGCATCCTACTCAAGAGTAGAAGAAAAATGGTGGTGCAGGTGCAGGCTCTCGTCATGGACTAGGTGGGCTCAAAATAATTTTTGCTTCTTCCTAGCAAGTTCTTTCTAATCGTAAACTATTTGCAAAAACATAAGTGACCATAAATCAAAGTCTAAATTATACACATGAATGTAGAAACATTAAAAACATATAAAATTAAACTTGGGTTGCCTCCCAAGAAGGGCTTTGTTTAAGGCTTTTTTATGTGTGTCAACAAGGGGGAGAAATGGAAGGGGTTAAGTTAGGATCTTAAGTTAAAATCAACCCTAATATACACTAAACCCCAAAAATTTCAAAAATTTGAAATTCTGAATTGGTAACACTTCATTATGCTTTGGCATAAGAAGAGTTAAGTTGGGTTATGGTATAGATTGTTGGTGCAATCGACCCAGGTCAAGATTGACCAGACTCGAGTTTGACTCAAGTAGGATTTTGATGTTCGACAATGGTTTACAATATGGTTTGACCATATGACTAGTGGATGGTATGAGACATCCAATGTCATATAAGGGAGATTATTGGATAAATCCAAGTCGATCAAGGTTGACCGAACACTTGGTGTGGAGAAGTCCAAGTATGGTGACTTGGCAAGGAAAAGTCCAAGTATGAATACTTGGCAAAGGAAAATTCAAGTCGATCAAGGGAGATCGGATACTTGGTGTTGGAAAGACCAACGGAGAGTTGGCAAGGGAAGTCTCGACAAGTCTAGGAGACCGTGCTTGGCAAGTGAAGTCACGAACGAGGAATTTTGGCAACGAAGTCCTGGAGGCATGGCCTCTTGGCAGTGAAGTCCCGGACGAGGAGTCTGTAGGGGATCGATATGTATGTTGGCCGGCTAGAGGGGGGTGAATAGCCCTCAATCGTCATACGGTGGAATACGATCGTTCTCATTGCGTGCTCATCTACAATTGTCGTTAGCGCAGTGGAAGACTAATAGAAACAATAATAATACTAACAACAAATACAATCACACGCAAACACACACGATATACGTGGTTCGGAATCGAATGGTTCCTACTCCATGGGCGAGCTCTCCGAGCTCTAGTTATGCGTACGACACTAACTAAACCACTCCTTCTCGACAACACGTCAGAGGTGGAGAAACCTCTCACGAGCAATTACAATGTAAT
Organism: Wurfbainia villosa; assembly: GCA_025175895.1. Taxonomy (NCBI): domain Eukaryota; kingdom Viridiplantae; phylum Streptophyta; class Magnoliopsida; order Zingiberales; family Zingiberaceae; genus Wurfbainia; species Wurfbainia villosa. The sequence goes on along the minus strand of CM045992.1, from coordinate 24,205,222 downwards.
ATAAAAATACAAGCAAATACACAAATATAATACACAAGAAAACTTTCACCGATTGCTTTGATCGCTTTGCTTGTTGCTTGCTTTAGATGGCTCTTGAAGGTCTGGAATGCAGCAGCAATTCCCCTCCAATAGCTTCCCAAAAGGCTTGGCGAAATCTTCCCTCTTGAGCTCTATTTATAACCTGCATCAAGATGATTTCGCGTGCATCAGTCGACTGATCGTGACCATCAGTCGACTGGTCTTGTAGTCATTGTCTCACAACGGCCAGATCCACGTTGGTTAAGTTCCAACGGATCACACATCAGTCGACTGATGTCACCCATTAGTCGACTGGTACCCATCAGTCAAGTGTTGGCGAGCTCGACTAGCTTCTATGCCCGCAGTACGCTCGATCACCGACCATACTTCCTTAAGCCGATCGATGTTGTCAATAGTCGATCGCTCCCATGGCTGACCGATCACCAGACTGCTCACCGAACACTGGTCAAACCCATACGACCTAGAGCAGTCGACTGGCACCTATGCCAGTCGACTAATGTCGAGTAAAACCTCAAGCATCAAGCTGTTTGAGCATCCGACAATCAGTCTTAGCCACTTGGCCAAGTCCACTTCATCCCTCATGGAGTTCCCCACCGAAGCTCTCTTCCCTCGGCCTACTTCCCTCATATGCGCCAAGAACATGGCTTTGCAACATCATCCTTAGTGTCTCTTGCCTTCAAAGTATGCTTCCCTTTGGTCTCACTCCATTCGCTCCCCGTCTGGTGGTCCCTCAGATGCACCAAGCACACGGCTTCGCAATGTCATCCTTCACCGACTCAAGGACCCCGAGCCTAGTAAACTTGCCAAGTCCTCAAGACTTCCCACATGCACCAAGCGCACAGGTTCGCAATGCATTTCTCACCAAGCACCAAGTGCACGGCTTCGCAATGCTTTGGATTTTCCCACACCAAGCCCCATGCTTGGATTTTCCATGCCAATTCCATGTTGGACTTTCCCACACCAAGCTCCATGCTTGGATTTTCCATGCCAACTCCATGTTGGGCTTTCCCACACCAAGCTCCATGCTTGGATTTTCCATGCCAACTCCATGTTGGAGTTTCCCATGACAATCTTATGTCATGAGTTTTGTCTATCATCAAAATACTATTAAAGTACTGCTCGAGTCAAACTCGAGTCAACTTGGGCCAATTGCACCAACAATCTCCCCCTTTTTGATGATTGACAAAACTACCATCTCAAGTCTACCAATTCTCCCATATTGGTAATTCTCACATCCCAACTAAGAATTCCAAACCTAATTGGTAACTTGGTAACTTCTCCCCCTTTTTTACATTACATCAAAAAGGTCCTCCCTAAGGGTATGAATGTCTCATATCCCAATGAGATCTTACAATCTCTCCCTTGGAGGAACACATGCCTACAATCTTTCTAGTGATCCCATATCACTTAAAGAGAGGCAACCCAATTTTCCTCTCATGAGGAAATACACATCCATCTTACCATGATGGATACTTCCCCCTAGAGGCTTGCTCCCCCTTGACCATTGCACCAACAATGTCTTTGGAGAGTCCCTAAGCCAATAGGAACATTAACCAATTCAAAATTAAGGCAAAGTTCAACAATGAACTCTCATCCACCTTAAAATTGATACTTTCCCTAAACACTTCTCCTAATCCATGTCCAATGGATTTCCACCCTTTCTTATGCTCTCCCAAGCATGTCCTAGGGTTAGGAGTGGTTAGGGGACTAAAACACAGCTGAACATGGGCCTAACCACCAAGGTTTACCTAAAATCAGCCTATGTCCTGAATACCCGATCGGGATTAGCATCGATCGTGTCCTCATTCCGGTTGGATAATCGATTTGCATAGATTTTCAGAAATGAATTTCTAAAATCCATAAGTAAATATACATAGTTTTAAAAATTTTGAAAATTCCTACGTATAATACTTATCATAAACACTATGGGTGAAAAATATTTGAAAATTATTTTACCCACTAAATTAAGAGATTGATACAAAGTCCAAAAGTTAAGAAAAGCTTCAATATTGAGCCCTCTTTGTATCATCCCATTCAATGGTGATAGCTATCAAAAGATAGACTTCACCAAGGTTTTTTAAAATGTTTTCAAAATGTTTTTGAAACCTTTAATTTCTTTTTCCTAAACATCTCACTTATATCTAGATGTGTAAAACACATACAAGTCAAGTTTTTAGTGAGATGTGGGTTTTTGTTCTTTTAATGGTTTCATGCATATTTATAGGCAATATTATTTGATTCCCATCAAATCATGCCATAGTCCTTAATTTCATTTTAGTTATATGCATGATATGATTATGGCATATATAACTAAGCATGTGCCAAAATCATGATGTCATGGCATGTGAATGACATTTAAGCATACATGACATATATAAATAACCCTAAGCATGATCATGACATTTTTAGAGATAAAAATGAAAATGATGTCATGACATGGCAAGGCAAATAAATCATGGCAAGTAAGATATACTAAGGTATAAAATACCTAAGTGTTAAATCTAAAATGTCATTTCTAGAAATTAATCCCATTTTGCCTTAATACCATCATTCCCCCTAGTGTGCCAAAAACCCAAAATGGCACACCAATACCTCTAAGACCTATTTGTGTCAATTTAATTATTTTTAACTTCTCAAGCACATTGGCACATCCTAATGTGTCAACTCTACTATGGTTAGGTTAACTACCCATCCACTTAGGGTTGACACACCCTAACTCATTTAGCGTGAATCGATCACGCTCTTAGGAACCCAATATCTATTGGAGCTCATTGGGTTAACAAGGTATTCTCTAGGGATAACTTCCCTAGATACCTTTCTAATGATCCTTTTAGGCTTTGAAGTCTTAGTCAAATGGGTCTTTCCTAGGTCAACTCTAGAGGTAACTCCCCCAATGACCTTCTTAGTGTCCTTCTTGGTTTTCCTTAAGTCCTTGGCCACTAAGCAAACACCATGACTAGCCTTAGGGATAACTTCCCTATTAGCCTTGGTTTTCCTAGACCTAGAAATTGTTCAATAATCAAATGGAACATTATGATAAGTCTTCTTGGACTTAGGTTTGTGACCCAAACCTTCCTTGCCCTTAGACCGTTTTTGAACCTTAGGTCTTGACTTTTGGGCATTTGACCCTTGAATTGAATTTTCAATAATCCTAAGGGTTTTCTCCATTCTCTCAAGTCTTGACCTCAAGACTTGGTTTTCTAACTCTAATTTCCTCAATTTTGAATTTTCATTAGGTTTTTGGAAAATGTTCTTCCTCTTAGGCATGTGTCTATCCTTCTTAGGGTTAATGCCTAGATTTTCTTCTATTCTCCTAATGGACTCCTTTGGTAAGATATTTCTAGAATTATGAGTCCTAGGTTTGTCCTTAGTTACATGAACATGCTTGGCACCTAGGGAAAAATATTTATTTCTACTAGCATGCTTTTCATTAATAATTGCAAGAGAACTAAAATAATTTTTAGCATGCTTTTTAACTTTAGAAATAGAAGGTGCATAATTTAAATTTACCTTAGGGTTAGCTTTAGAAGTTCCCCCTACATGAGATACACCCTCTTGCCCTTTCTTCCTCCCCCTAGGGCATTGGCTTTGGTAATGTCCCCTTTGATTGCATTTAAAGCACACAATGTTCTCTTTGCTTCTAGTTGTGGAGACTCCGGCATCCTTTGACTTTTGGTTGACTTTTGGTGTCGATGCCTCAGCCAATTTTGGACATTTACTTTTGTAATGCCCTTTCTCCCTACACTCAAAGCATATTATGTGATTTTTATTTAAAATAACAACACTTGAGTTACCTAAGGAGGTGGAGGATTCTTCTTGATCACATCTTCCGGAGGTAGATGCTTCGTTTTGACTTTGCTCCGGAATAGAAACCCTTTCCTCCCCCTCAATGCTAGAGGTGGAGGTCTCCATCAAATCATCAACATCTTCAAATGTTGTGGGTGCTTCTTCCTCGGCATTCTCCTCTACTTGTGTCGGTTGGGAATTTTCTTGGAATTTCATTATCTTATTCCATAGCTCCCTTATAGTCACCCAAACTAGACCAAATATGGTTAGGTAACAAATCACTAAGTAATTTTATTACCTCGAGATTTATCTTGAAGTCCTTGATTTGGTCTTAGGTCCACCTTGACTTCTCAATGGGCTTGTTGTCTTTGTCCCTAGGCATCTCAAAACCATTTTCTACAATAATCATATAATCAAAATCGGTTTCGAGATATACCTCCATCCGTTTCTTCCACCAAGTAAAATCTCCATCGAATTTTGGTGGATGGATGTTGTAGCCAGCCATCTCATAGTGCTTGTGTTGACGGTTAGTCCTCACCAAGCGCTTTGGCTCTGATACCACTTGTAGGGGATCGATATGTATGTTGGCCGGCTAGAGGGGGGTGAATAGCCCTCAATCGTCGTACGGTGGAATACGATCGTTCTCGTTATGTGCTCATCTACAATTGTCGTTAGCGCAATGGAATACTAATAGAAACAATAATAATACTAACAACAAATACAATCACACGCAAACACACACGATATACGTGGTTCGGAACCGAATGGTTCCTACTCCATGGGCGAGCTCTAGTTATGTGCACGGCACTAACTAAACCACTCCTTCTCGACAACACGTTGGAGGTGGAGAAACCTTGTAGGGTGTTGCTTCGGAGGCTCATTGGCTCCCATATCCCCGGATTAAAATTTTCACTAATGAAAGAATTAATCCAGATGGGATGAGTTTCCTTAGCACAACCAATTCGTCGTCGTGCTAACAACTTGAGTGGTCGCTTGAACAAACTAGTTGTTCAAGCAACACAACTCTTCTAGTTGGTTAGCCGCGGAAGAGACGACGGACGGATCGCCGGTTTTTGTGTTTGTCTTCGGGGTCCATGATTATACAAAATATATACATACGCACACATGTATAATCAACACATATAAGAACATGCTCAGATCTGAAAATAAAGTTGTAAAACTTTATACCTTATGATCTTCTATCGTATGTCCTATCCTTCTCGTGGACGACGTGTGGATGAAGATCCTCCACGAGTAGAAGCCTTCTAGATCGCGTTCTTCCCTTCCTTGTCCGCTGCGAACAAAGAGAAGAACCAACAAATACCTATCCTTTCTAGAACCGGCCACCAAGTTAGGGAATTTGATGCAACCGCCGGCCAAGGAACAAGTGGATGAAGCGTCAGCCACCAATGGAAGGAGAACCGCCGGCCACCTTGGAGAGTATGGAGGAGTGAACGCCGGCCACTAATGGAAGGAGAGCCTCCGGCCAAGGAATAAGAGAGTGGCCAAAAGGAGGGCGCCGGCCAAGTCTTGATGGAGGAAGATGGGCGCCGGCAACAATTGGATGGAAGAAGGTTGTCGCCCAAACCCTAGCTCCAAACCCTAGCCGCCCACTTTGAGAAGAGCCAAAACCTAACTCCAATTTGATTATCTTGCCGCCCAAGCTTAAGCCTTATATTTATAGAATTGGGCTTAAGCCTCCTTTAATCTCCACCGTCGGATCTAGGGATTTAATCTCCACCGTCGGATCTAGTGTTTTATCCCAACCGTCGGATCTAAGGTTTCATCCCAACCGTCGGATCTAGGATTTCATCCCAACCGTCGGATCTAGGGTTTTATCCCAACCATCGGATCTAGGGATTTAATCCCAACCGTCAATTCTAGGGTTTCATCCTAACCATCGGATCTAGGGATTTAATCCCAACAGTTGGTTATAGGGTTTCATCCTAACCATCGGATCTAGGGATTTAATCCCAACCGTTGGTTCTAGGTTTTGTTTTACATTCTTGGATCTAGACTTCACAAGGATTATATTAGGCTACAATAGGGACCATAAGGAGGAGTTGGATCTTGGCCACCCGATGGATCGGAACCACACAAACTTGATCCATCAATGATGTTCCATTCCACTAGAGGATCATCATTGAACTACCTCACCAACCCCCATAAATTAATATGGGCTCCATATATTATTTGTACATTTATCTCCCCGTGTTTAAGATATCGAATGTCCGTCAATTAATTGATTTATTGACCATCAATCAATTAACATCTAATTCCTCGAGTAGTACCACTCAACCTTATCATCATGTTGACTAAGTCAACCAGCTGGGTTTACATGATGAACCTTATGAGCTCCTCAAGGGGACATCATCAACCTAATATATAGGACACGGTTTCCTCCTATAATCAACGACACACCATGTAAATAATATCATTTCCCAACTTACCGGGCATATTGATTTAATCCATCTAAATCTCACCCTCTGGTAAATCAAAGAAATAAATACTAAGTACATGTGCCCGTTATTATATCGGGATTAAGAGCATGTACAACATAATATCCGAGGTCCGATTCAATTATGTAGTCAGTACTAAATTGAATCACCTCTATGTCGGTCCTACTCAATACACCTAAGTGTACTAGTGTAACTCTATGTTCAAGACAAAACAATACCAAGCTACACTACAACCATGCCAATGGTTTGTCCAAAACCATCTTGGTTGTGAGCCTCTACTTATATTTTACAAGGGACTGATAACATGATCTTCTGTGCCACACCAAGCACCATGTTATCTACAATGTAAAATATTAGACAATATGCACACATATATAATAAATATATAAAGTGTAAACAATGATCATGTGATTCTTATTCCAAAATAAAATGTTCATACAAAAAGAGCTAGGCTTTCAGTATACATTCCAACAAACCTCTCACAAGCAATTACAATGTAATATAAAAATACAAGCAAATACACAATTACAATACACAAGAAAACTTTCACCGATTGCTTTGATCGCTTTGCTTGTTGCTTGCTTTAGATGGCTCTTGAAGGTCTGGAATGCAGCAGCAATTCCCCTCCAATAGCTTCCCAAAAGGCTTGGCGAAATCCTCCCTCTTGAGCTCCATTTATAACCTACATCAAGTTGATTTCGCGCGCATCAGTCGATTGATCGTGACCATCAGTCGACTAGTCCTGTAGCCATTGTCTCACAACGGCTAGATCCACATTGGTTAAGTTCCAACGGATCACACATCAGTCGACTGATGGCACCCATCAGTCGACTGGTACCCATCAGTCGAGTGCTGGCGAGCTCGACTAGCTTCTGTGCCCGTGCACAGTGCGATCAGTCGACTGCTTCCCTTAAGCAGTCGACTGATGTTGTCAACAGTCGACTGCCCTCCCATGGCAGTCGACTGATCAGCCAGACTCTGTTCAGTCGAACACTGGTCGAACCCATACGACCTAGAGCAGTCGATTGATATCGGGTAAAACCTCAAACATCAAGCTGTTTGAGCATCCGACAACCAGTCTTAGCCACTTGGCCAAGTTCACCTCATCCCTCATGGAGTTCCCCACCGAAGCTCTCTTCCCTCGGCCTATGTCCCTCGGATGCGCCAAGTGCATGGCTTCGCAACGCCATCCTTCGTGTCTCTTGCCCTTGAAGTATGCTTCCCTTTGTTCTCACTCCATTCGCTCCCCGTCCGATGGTCCCTCGGATGCACCAAGCGCACGGCTTTGCAATACCATCCTTCACCGACTCAAGGACCCCGAGCCTAGTGAACTTACCAAGTCCTCAAGACTTCCCACATGCACCAAGCGCACGACTTCGCAATGCATTTCTCACCAAGCACTAAGCGCACGGCTTCTCAATGCTTTGGATTTTCCCACACCAAGCCCCATGCTTGGATTTTCTATGCCAACTCCATGTTGGGCTTTCCCACACCAAGCTCCATGCTTGGATTTTCCATGCCAACTCCATGTTGGGCTTTCCCACACCAAGCTCCATGCTTGGATTTTTCATGCCAACTCCATGTTGGACTTTCCCATGACAACCCCATGTCATGAGTTTTGTCTATCATCAAAAAACTATCAAAGTACTGCTCGAGTCAAACTCGAGTCAACCTGGGCCGATTGCACCAACAGAGTCTTGGCAGTGAAGTCTTGGAGGCATCGCTTATTGGCAGTGAAGTCCCGGACGAGGATTCTTGTCAAGGGAAGACCCGGCTGATTAGGGAGATCGAGCTTGCAAAGGGGAAGTCCCAGAGGCGAGGCCTCATGGTAAAGGTGTTGGATCGAGAAGCATCGCTAGAGGGGGGGTGAATAGCGAGCGTAAATCTTTTTGTTCGTTCAATAAATGAGTAAGCACAACGAAAAATAAAGAGACACATTTATTTTACTTGGTTTACAACCCAGCGGTTGCTACTCCAAGGCCATATCGGTCCTAGACCGCATACGGAGGGCACTATAACATCTCCTCCTCGTTGGAGGTAGGAGACAACGATCACAAAATCGAAAGTATGAGGATGAGGCAACAAGTCTACCTCATCTCGTTACGAATAAAAACAAAGAATACAATATCAAAATATATTACTTGATGCTGCTGCCGACGAAGAAGATTAGAACTTGTTGTTGCGTCGGCGTTATGACGGTGTTAGAGCGTTGACATTGTAGGAGCACTTGAGAATAAATTTGATGATATTTGGAGTCGAAATCCTCCCCTCCTTTTATAGATTTTGACCTCTGAATTTGTCTCCTCATCTTTCGGAACAGATCACGAAGTTGTACAAATTTTATCGCGAACTGGTCGCGTCAAACGTTATCCATTTTGACCTAGCACAAAGGTTGATTCGCCATCACGATCGTGATGCCTCCGTCGGTCGACCGATGAGCATCGACGATCGCCCAATGTCCAGTGATCATTGCCAGCCTGGCCACTTCCCTGCAGTAAGAGGTTAGCTCAGAAAATGATAAATACGATGGTTTTTGATCGTCTGATCTTGACCTAGACCTTCCATAGGAAGTCTTAGTCGGATCGCTGCCTACGGTCGTCCCCGTACAGAGAACACGACCTTACCATCTCTCACTCACATGAGCTTACTGTGATACTTACTGTGTTGCTTTCACTTCTGGCCTTCCACTCGATTCCTTCGGCTCCCTCCGAAGTCACTCGAGTGTCGCCCGACCACCACGGCTTCCTCCGAGTGTCACTAGCCTTCAGCTCCAGCTTTAGTACTTTTCTGTACACTCGATTTAGCTCGTGAGATAACGATGTAAACTTAACTTTGTGTCTTTTCCATAATCAAAACACAGGTTCGATTATCTGGTGCCCCTGCACCAACAATCTCCTCCTTTTTTATCTATGGCAAACCAACACAAAGTTAAGGGAAATTAAAGCATAAAACAAGTATAGTAGATGATGAATGTCATTCCCAAAAACTCCCCCTTAACCAAAACTCCCCCTTAACCCTAGGTGAGTTTTGAAAGAGATACTTTAGTTTTCAAAATCAAATTTTGTGTTACTCCCCCCTTAACTTTCGCTCTTCTCCCCCTTTTGCCATAAATCCAAAAAAAATTGGGGTTTTTTGTATAAAATGTTGGTGCAGTAGGCACCTGAATCAAACCTGAGTTTTGATTATAGCAAATACATAAAGTTAAGTGCATTTTGTTATCTCATGAGCTGAATCAAGTATGCAGAAATGCTAAGCTAAGCCGAAGGTCAACGACACTCGGAGAGAACCGTAGTGGTCGGGCGACACCGGGAGGACTTCAGAGGGAGCCGAAGGAATCAGGTGGAGACCGAAAGCAAGGCTTCAAAGGTAAATGTTGAGGTAAGCTCGTGTGAGTGAGCGTAATTAAGGTCAAGTCCTCCATACGGGGACATCCTTAGGCGACGATCCGACCAAGACTTCCCATGGAAGGTTTATGTTGAGATCGGGCGGCAAGTGGCCGTTGAATTCACTTATATTTCGAGCTAACTCTTTATTACAGTTGAAAATTCTGGCAATCAGTTCAACCGGCCAAAGATCAATTCAACTACTGAGCCATCAGTTCAACCGGCAAAGGATCAATTCAACTGTTGATCCATCAGTTCAACCGGCCAAGAAATCAGTTCAACCGTTAGTCAAGGATCAACTTCGAGATGAGCCAAAACTCATCCCTTTCTTCAAGGGTGAGGTGGCCATTGATGTAGGATCTTGATGTGCTCAAGGAGGGGACTTCTAGGGCTATAAAAGAAGGTTCATTTCTCACCATTTCATCAATTCTAAGTGCCCTAAAGCATCCACAACACTGTGACTCTCTGACGACTCTACAAAGACGAAGTGTTGTTGAAACACCAACAACCCTAGCTTAATTTCTATTCCCTAGTTGTTGGTATAATCTTACTTTGTCATTTCGTTAATATTGAAATTCTTTTTGTTAATCGAGGTTTTCTATCATTGCATTTTACATTAATAGAAGAGAGGGTTTGTCTCTCTATCTTTTGCTTTCGAAGGTTTTTATCTATCTCCTACCTCCAACGAGGAGGAGTGTTTTAGTGAATTGCCCTCCGTACACGGTCTAGGACCATTAGGGCCTTGGAGTAGTAGCCGAAGGCTACGAACCAAGTAAAAAATCCATTTTTCTTGTTTATTTATTCATTTATATTTCCGCTGCATTTAATTGTCTACCGAATGAATTTAAAGAAAAAGTTTTATCGCTATTCACCCCCCCCCTCTAGCGATCCGCTCGATCCAACAATTGGTATCAGAGCCGAGGGTGCTAAAATTTGGTGAAACCACCAATCTATATTTTTTATAGATTTTTTTTCTTTTTTTATTCTTTTTATTTCGAATTTATTTTATTCGCTTAGTTTTTATCCCGCACTACTAATCCAAGATGCGAGTCTTGGTACATTTCAATTGTTTGTGTTGTTGTTAGGTTTTTCATCTTCATTCTCTTGTTTGTTTTTGTATCAATGGCCCATATCGAGGGTTTTAGCACCGTCCGACCTCCGTTTTACAACGGAGATGACTTCCGTTATTGGAAGGGTCGGATGGAGTGCTTTCTTAAGACCCAAATCGAGATGTGGATCATAATCCAAACGGGATTCACACTTCCGACTAACGAAGTGGGTGAATCTTTGGATTATGACCAATGGACCAATGCTACAAAAAGACAAGTCGAAGTCGATGCCAAGGCGACTCAAATCCTCTAATGTGGCTTGTCCAAGGAGGAGCTTAATCGCGTCGACCCCTTCATCACTGCAAAGGATCTTTGGAAAAAATTAGTGGAGCTACACGAAGGGACCGATGAAGCCAAGGTATGTAAGTGCGATCTTTTATTTAATAAATTATATAATCTAAAAATGCAGGAACACGAAATGGCGACGCAACTTCACGCTCGCATTCAAGACATAGTCAATAACCTACACGTGATCGGGCAAAAGGTCGAAAATCGCGACCTTATTAGGTATGTTCTTAACTCTTTTCCTAGGACTACCTTGTGGGCATCCATGGTCGATGCCTATAAGGTCTCCAAGGATCTTTCAAAACTTAGGTTAGATGAGTTATTTTCTGATTTCGAACTTCATGAGCAGTCTAACTTAGAACCCGAGAAGGGTATAGCACTTTTTGCAGGTTCGAGGAAGAAAACCACGAGCAAGCCACCCCCGAAGGAAGAAGAAGATGAGTTCGATTTGGAGGTCGACCCGGAAATGGAGGCCGAACTAGTCAACCTAGTTCAGAGGATAGTCAAGGGCCGAAAGAGAACCGTCACTCGACCCAACGAAGGTAAGCCTAAAAGTTCTAATATTAGGTGTTATGAATGCAACAGGTTTGGACACATCAAGTCCGAATACCCAAAACTCAAGAGCAAAGCACCAAAACACAAAAAGGCACTCAACGCTACATGGGAAGAAACGTCCAAGGAAGAAGATGATGATCGCGTCCTCATGGCTAAGACGGTTGAATCATAGACGGAGTCGAAACTGGAACACGAATCTGAAACCGAAGACGAGTTGGACTGTGAAGCGCTATTCAAGACAAGCCACGGATACGCATCCGGTTCAAAAGATACTCTCAAGGTAAGTTGATCCCTTATTAGTATGCTTTATAGTGCAATTAAGTTCTTAACTAGGAAGTTAGCTAAGTCCAAGTCCAAGGTCGAGACCCTGGTTGAAGAAGTTAAACTCCTCAAACACGAGGTCTCCCTAACCTCTTCGACTAATCGAGTTCGAGAGGAGGATTCAACTCGGGTTGAAAAGCTCGAAGTTGAGAACTCACTCTTGAAGAGTCAAGTCAAAGATCTTAGGAACACATTGGAAAGGTTTACTTTGGGATCCAAAGGACTTGACCTCCTACTTGGATCGCAAAGGGCCATGTACAACAAGGTCGGACTAGGGTTAGCTCAAATACGACCAACAAGTCATATATGTCGATTGTAAGTCAACATAAAAAATGTGTCCAAGCATGGGTCCCTAAGACCGCCTTGATTTCAAACTTAGGATCGAACCAGTACTGGGTTCCCAAGGACTAAATCTACTATGTGGAGAGACCGAACTGATTCAACGGTCCAGGGGGAGCTAGTACGAAACTTGTTTGTATTTTAACTTAGAAATTGCATGCTTAGGTTCTTTATTTAGTTTGATTTTTCTTTTTAGAATGGCTAGATAGGACTATAACTCATCAATACTTGATAACATAGTACCAGGACGCAGCGAGATGATAGTACGCTAGGAAAGCGGAGTCTTGTGTATTCGGGCTAGATAAGGCGTATCTAGTTCGGTGCACTTGACCGAGTGGAACTAGCTGAAGCTACCTCGCCGTATCCTAGACTAGTTAGACCAGGAAGTGGTCTTAGGTGAGTCAAGTCTCTATTTTCTTGAAAATGGCTTTGTCTAAGGAAGTGGTCGTTGTTCCGATCAAAGAAGGCCTCTGTGCCTCGCCATGATCTTGAAAAAGTGACTTGATGAGCCTAAGGTTAAATCCAAATCTAATGCAAGTTTGACAAGTGTTCAAATCATTAAATTTAAATCAAGTAAAATTGGAAGTCATCTCACAAGAACATATAGGGTTAACATGTTTGATCATGTAGACATGGGTGAGATGATTTAGGTTAATAATCTTCAACCAATCTTTAATAAATCCAATATCCAATCCAACTACCTTGCGTGTAGGATCAATGGATGTTGGACAGTGGTTGCTCCCGACACATGACTGGGGATCAACTCAAGTTTTCGAAGCTTCGATTCAAACGACAAGGATTGATAGCTTTTGGAAACAATGGCAAGCTCAAAATCATCGGATCATGTGATATTGAGCTCAACTCTAACTTTATTATTCAAAATGTCTTATTGGTAGAAAATTTTCAATATAATTTACTTAGTGTAAGCCAATTGTGTGATAATAACTATAAGGTCATATTTCTAGAAAATGAATGCATAATTAATACAAATGAAACTTCTAAAACAATCCTTAAGGGAACCAGAAATAACAATATTTACACTATTAATCTAACTAACTCCTCAACCAAGTGTCTTATGACATGGCAAGAGGAATCATGGTTGTGGCACCGACGACTCGGTCACTCACACCCAAGACTCATCCACAAGATGAGTCAGAGTGACTTAGTCAGAGGTTTGCCTAACCTCAATAACTTGAACAATAAAATATGTAATGCTTGTCAACAAGGTAAACAATCTAGGACACAACATCAACTAACTAATCAAGAACGAACCAAAAGTGTTCTTGAGCTCCTACACATGGATCTATTTGATTCACACGGAGCTAAGTCACTTAATGGGAGTAAATTCTGCTTAGTTATAATTGATGACTATTCTAGATTTACTTGGGTTAGGTTCATAAAACACAAAAGTGATACCCTAGATCAATTAATCAACCTATTTAAACTAATAGAAAATCAACAAAATCTTAAAATCAAAAGACTTAGGACTGATCATGGTGGTGAATTTGAGAACCACAGGTTTACAGAATTCTGTAACCTAAATGGATACCACCATGAGTTCTCTTGCCCTAGAACCCCACAACAAAATGGCCTAGTAGAACGTAAAAATAGAACCCTACAGGAAGCCGCTAGGACAGTCTTAAACGAGTATAACCTACCCGATAAGTTTTGGGCGGAAGCCGTGAGTACGGCATGCTATGTCCAAAATAGGATCCTTATGGTAAAGAGGCACCTTAAGACCTCATACGAGATTTATCATGATAAAATACCTAACATCAAGTACTTTAGGGTATTTGGGTGTAAGGTACATATCTTAAACACTAAGGATTACCTAGAAAAATTTACATCCAAAACCTCGACCGGGATCTTTCTAGGATACTCGACTACAAGTAGAGCTTATAGAGTATATAACCATGACACCCTTAGAGTCGAGGAGACTATCAATGTAGTATTTGATGAAGGACACGAACCTACAAAACCCCCGGCAACCCCAATTAGCGAGCCGATTCATACCAGACCTAACTTTGATCCGGAGATCAAGTCTAGTATTAATCCTAACCTAAGTCAACCAAGTCATTCTATCGACCAAGTGGTAGAAGACTCTAGTCAAACTAGGACTCAAACCAATCATCCTATCGACCAAGTGATAGATGATCCAAGTCTAGGAGTTTGAACTAGAGTCTCATACAAAAACCTTAGTCAAATCTCCTTGATTTCCAAAATTGAACCCAAAATTATTAACCAAGCCCTTCTTGATCCCGATTGGATTATTGCAATGCAAGAAGAGCTGGCTCAATTCACTAGGAATGAAGTATGGGAATTAGTACCACCACCTAAAGATAAAACAATCATTGGAACAAGGTGGGTGTTTAGAAATAAACTTGATGATAAAGGTGAAGTAGTTAGAAATAAAGCTAGACTAGTCGCTAAAGGGTTTAGTCAAGTCGAAGGTTTAGATTACGACGAGACCTATGCTCCAGTAGCTAGGTTAGAGTCCATTCGAATGTTATTAGCATATGCTACACATCGAGGATTTAAGTTATTTCAAATGGATGTAAAGTCAGCATTCTTGAATGGATACATTAAAGAAGAGGTTTATGTTAGTCAACCCCACGGTTTCAAAAATCTAGATAAACCTGACCATGTTCTTAGGTTAAAGAAAGCTCTCTATGGACTTAAACAAGCTCCTCGAGCTTGGTACGAGAGGCTTTCGGTTTATCTTAAGTCCAAAGGATTTAACCAGGGTGTAGTTGACCCAACTCTTTTCGTAAAAACCTTAGGTAAAGACATATTCATAGCCCAAATCTACGTAGATGATATTATTTTCGGAACTACCAACTCGATCCTTCTGAATGAGTTCATTTCACTTATGGAAAGTGAATTTGAAATGAATTTAGTAGGCGAGTTGAGTTTCTTCTTAGGTCTACAAATAAAACAAACTAAAGATGGAATATACCTACATCAACGCAAATATACTAGGGAATTAATTAAACGCTTTGGAATGCAAGACACTAAAATTATTAATACCCCAATGGCAACTAATGTGAATATAGAAGAAGATTTAATCGGAAACTCAATTGATTTAAAATACTATAGGAGCGTAATAGGGAGTCTCCTTTACTTAACTGCAAGCCGACCTGATATCTTATTTGTAGTAAGTATGTGCGCAAGGTTCCAAACCTGTGCCAAGGAGTCTCACCTAACTCTAGTCAAGCGTATCCTTAGATATCTAAAGGGTACACTTAATGTCGGTATTTGGTACCCTAGATCTACCAAGTTCGAACTAACCGGCTACTCCAATTCGGTCAACTTCTCGGCTCGAGTCTAGTGAGTTGGTGCAGTAGGAAGCAACACTGTGTTGCCTTATCTACCACGAAGCTGAATACATCGCGATGGGTTAGTGTGTCACTCAGCTTCTTTGGATGAAGCACACTCTTCGAGACTTTAAGTTAGATTTTACAAACACTAAACTCCACGTAGATAACATTAGCTCAATTAACCTAACTAAGAATCTGATATGTCATTCTAGGACCAAACATATAGAGGTCAAACATCATTTCATTCGAGAACATGTGGCCAACGGAGCCATACAACTCGAATACGTCGAATCGAAATCCAACTTGGCAAACCTATTTACTAAACCCCTTCCCAAAGCCGAATTCAGTCTATTAAGACGAAAATTGGGCATGTGCGTAGTAGAATAGGAACTTGCAAATTATATTTTCTTACTACTATTTTTTACTTTTTCATTTTTATAGAACTAGCATAAGACATACCTTAGATATCATGCACCTATAGATTTAAGGAGCCAATACATCTCACAACACAGGACTAATGTGTTTGTATACTTAGCCATGTAGATGGGTGTGAGATGTTAGGACCTTACTCCTGGTTCCAGATGTAGAGTTAGTGCATCGCCATGAACCACGGAGTATAATCATACATATTAACTGACTCCTACCAGGACTGGTTGATCTTTCATATCAATCAAGTCAAATATGAGTCGAATATTTTATAGATGAGCTTATTTTCAGTATACTATTTTCAAAATTTATTTGGAACATGCTTAGACTTACAACTATATTCAAAATCATGTTTTTCAAAACCCCCTGCTCTTTCTGATTTATGGCAAAAGGGGGAGAAAAGGCCAAAAGGCCAAAGTTAAGGGGTCATTTTTTGGTAACTTAACTTAGTACATATTCTAATGACCCAGTATATATTCTAATGACCCAAGTTAAGTAAATGTTTACTTAACTTAACTTAATTTTTAGAACTTAAATAAGGGGAGAAAGGCCAAGGTTAAGAAATCAATTTTTTGATTTCTTAACTTAAAACTTATTTTAAACACTATGGCCAATATTAAGTAATTTCGGTTACTTAATTCTTTTTAAGTAGCAAACATCAAGGGGGAGAGTTAAAACTCTTTCTCAAGTACTCACCCTCGGTCAAGGGGGAGGATTCCTCAAGGGGGAGCACTTGAAAAAGAGTTTTTATATACTCCTGTTCATTCATGCATATCTCATACTCATTTTGCTTAATGCACTTAATTTATTTTACTTAACTTTGTGTTGGTTTGCCATAGATCAAAAAGGGGGAGATTGTTGGTGTAGTAGGCACCTGAATCAAACCTGAGTTTTGATTATATCAAATACACAAAGTTAAGTGCATTTTGTTATCTCACGAGCTGAATCAAGTATGCAAAAATGTTAAGCTAAGCCGAAGGTCAGCGACACTCAGAGAGAACCGTAGTGGTCGGGCGACACCGGGAGGACTTCGGAGGGAGCCGAAGGAATCAGGTGGAGACTGAAAGTAAGGCTTTAAAGGTAAATGTTGATGTAGGATCTTGATGTGATCGAGGAGGGGACTTCTAGGGCTATAAAAGAAGGTCCATTTCTCACCATTTCATCAATTCTAAGTGCCCTAAAGCCTCCACAACACTGCAACTCTCCGACGACTCTACAACGACGAAGTGTTGTCGAAACACCAACAACCCTAGCTTAATTTCTATTCCCTAGTTGTTGGTATAATCTTACTTTGTCATTTCGTTAATATTGCAATTCTTTTTGTTGATCGAGGTTTTCTATCGTTGAATTTTACATTAATAGAAGAGAGGGTTTGTCTCTCTATCTTTTGCTTTCTAAGGTTTTTGTAATCGTCTAACTCCTACCTCCAACGAGGAGGAGTGTTTTAGTGAATTGTCCTCCGTACACGGTCTAGGACTATTAGGGCCTTGGAGTAGTAGTCGAAGGCTATGAACCAAGTAAAAAATCCATTTGTCTTGTTTATTTATTTATTTATCTTTCCGCTGCGTTTAATTGTCTACCGAACGAATTCAAAGAAAAAGTTTTATCGCTATTCACCCCCCCCTCTAGCAATCTGCTCGATCAAACATAAAATAGGGGTTTTAAAAACAATATCGTATATGCATGCATCTAGATAAATCAAATATGAGTCCAAGCATGCGTCTAGCAGTAGTTAGATAGATTGGTTCGAGGTGTGTCCCTGTGCACCAATAATCTAAAGGTTTGTAATATAACCCTTAGGGTTAGTTTGCTCTCCCCCTTAGTTAAATATATGAAGTATAAGAGATGTAGGGGGCGCTAAATTTTGGCCTAAGAGTTGTTAAGTACAATAGTTGAAAAAATAAGTAGTATTTTGAAGAGATTATATTTCAATTATCCTTAACATCTCACCCATTCTATATGTCTCAGAATTTGTTCACCTTATTGTAGGGATGTATACTGAAAAGTCTATCTTTTGTATGAACATCTTTATTTTGGAATAAGAATCACATGATCATTGTTTGCATATTTTTATGGTTATGCAATATTGTCTAAAACTTTACATTGTAGATAACATGGTGTGTGGTGTCACACAGGAGACCATGTTATCAGCCCCTTAAAAAGTAAAAGCAAAGGCTCACAACCGAGATGGCTTTGGACAAACCATCGGAATGGTTGTAGTGTGATTTGGTATTGGTTTGTCTTGACCATAGAATCACAATAGTGCACTTTGTGTGTATTGAGAAGGACCGACTTAGAGGTGATTCGATTTATTGCTGACTACATAATCGAATCGGACCTTAGATATTATTTAGTACATGCTCTTAATCCCGATATAATAACGGGCACATATACTTAGTACTCATCTCTTTGATTTACCAATGGGCGAGATTTATAGATTAAATCGATAGGCTCGGTAAGTTGGGAGATGATATTATTTATATGGTGTGTCGTTGATTATAGGAGGAAACCGTGTCCTATATATTAGGATGATGATGTCCCCTTGAGGAGCTCATAAGGTTCATCATGTAAACCCTGCAGGTGGACTTGGTCCGGCATGATGAAAAGGTTGAGTGGTACTACTCAAGGAGTTAGATGTTGATTAATTAATGGTTAGTAAATTAATTAATCGACGGACATTCGAGATCTTAAACACGGGGAGAAAATGTACAAATAATATATGGAGCCCATATTATCATATGGGGGTTGGTGAGGTAGATCAATGATGAACCTTTAGTGGATTGGATCATCATTAGTGGATCGGACTTTATGTGGGCTTGATCCATGGGTGGCCAAGACCCAACTCCTCCTCATGGTCCCTAATGTATCCTATTAACACCTCATGATGCTTAGATCCAATGGATAGAAACAAAAGTCTAAGATCCATTGGTAGAGATTAAATCTCTAAGATCCGATGGTTGAGATTAAATCTCTAGATCCGACGGTTGAGATTAAATCCCTAGAACCAATGGAGGAGATTAATTCATGACTTATCCCTAACTCTATAAAAGGGTGTCAAGGGGTTGGCGTGAACAATGATTGAAGAGAGCAAGGCTTGGGCAGCAAGAGAAGGGAATCCTAGTTGAGATTGGATTAGGATTAGGGTTAGGGTTTGGAGGCTAGGGCGGCACCAAATAAGGCAAGGTTTCCTTTCTTCTTCCTTGTCTTGTGGCCAACGTCCAGCAGGTTTCCAGGCCCTTCCCAGCCCTTGGCTGGTGCCCAAAAGCTCCCTTCTCCCTCTCCTTAGGTGGTGGAAACAAGATATAGGTCTTCCCTTGGTGTCTTGGTTGTTTTCCACCATCTTCTCCTTCATCTAGTTGGTCGGCGGCAAGGAAAGCTTTGGTTCCTTGTTGGTTGTTTCTAGTGAGGAGAAAAACCTTGTTTCTATTCTTCCTCTTGCTTTGGAAGAGCAAGGAAGGAAGATTTGTGATCTAGGAGCTTCGACTTTTGGTGGATCGTCGCCCACACGACGTCCAAAAGGAGGAAGGTCATACATTAGAAGATCGAGAGGTATACCTATTCTACTTTCTTCTTTTGTTTGTTGCTTGTTTTTGTTTTTCAAATATAAGCATGTTATAAATCTGTAAATGGCTAAATAATACTTGGATCCCGAGCATAAACACAAAAACCGACGATCTGGATATCGTCTATTCCGCGGCTACTCGTAGAATAGAGGATGGTCGCTTGAACTACTAGTTTGTTCAAGTGACCTCTCTAAACGAATAGCACGATGATGACTTGGTGGTTTGGGCAATCCCTTTTGTCTAGGATTAAATTTTTTTTAATCCGGGGACATCGAAGGGATCGCCATGGTCAAGCTACCGAGGTGAAGTGGGAAGCGAAGTTTCCCCTCACGGACTCGATAAGCAAAACCCTTCAATTGGTATCAGAGCTTCCGGGCAAAACCTTCACTTATATGTTTTGTGAGATGAATTTAAATTGATTAAAGATAGTCAACCTTGGGTTAGATTCGGATTTAACCTTTAGATCGTTAAGTAACTTTTCGAGAAGCTGGCTTCCAGGTCGTGGTGAGGCACAGGGGCCTTCTTTTATCGGAACAACGACCACTTCCTTAGACAAAGCCAAATTCAAGAAAATATCACTTAAGTCACTTAGGGTTATTTTCTGGTCTAACTAGTTTAGGATATGGTGAGGTAGCTTTAGCTAGTTCCACTCGGTCAAGTGCACCAAGCTAGATATGCCTTATATAGCTTGAATACATGAGACTTTATTTCCCTAACATACTATCATCTCGCCGCGTCCTGATACTATGTTGTCAAGAGTTGACTAGCTATTTTTCCTATCTATCCATTCTAAAAATTAAAATGTAAAGATTTTGCTAAGTAAGTGGGTATACTATTTTAGTATCAGCTCCCCCTGGACCATTGAACCAGTATGGTCTATTCAAGTAATGAACTTGATCCTGGGGAATCCAATACTTATTAGTCCTTATGTGTGAGTTTAGTAAAACCTTTGGGACCCATGCTTGGACTCTTTAATGACTACGATTTACGATAGACATATATGATCTATTCGTAGTCTTTGACTTAAATCCGAGTTCGGCTTTGTTGTACATGGCTCTTTGGGTTCCAAGTAGTCGGTTAAGGTTCTTAGATCCCAACATGAACCTTTCCAACCTAGCCTCAACCTCTTGAACTCGGTCTTTGAAGAGAGAATTCTCCTCCACAAGTTTTTCAATTTGGGTTGAGTTTCCCTCTTGAACTTGACTAGTTGAAGTGGTTAGAGTAGCCTCTTTCTTGAGGGTTTCAACCTCCTCAAGTAACGACTCAACCCTAGACTCAGACTTAGTTAATTTCCTAGTAAGCACTTTAATTGTATTGTGAAGAGTATGAATTAGTGAGTGGCTAACCTTAATTTTCTCTTTTGATCTGGCTTTGAGTTGATTCTCGAAATAGTCCTCGAGTTCGGAGTCGGTGTTGTAATTGGATTCGGATTCGAACTCTGACTCGGACTCTTCGAGTCTTTCCATGCATGCTATGCCGACGCCTTCTTCGTTGTCCCATGTTGCATGAAAAGCCTTCTTTTGATTTGATTTGGATTGTGCCCTCTTTTGGTTCTTTAGTAGCCTCCTTTCCCTCCGAACGATCTTTCGCACTACGTTCACTATTGCTTCCACCTCTTCCGATTCAGACTCTGATTCGTCTTCGGGTTCGAGTTCATCTACTTGCCTAGTAGGTGGCTTGCTTCTTTGTCCTGCAAGTAGAGCAATACCTCTCTCGGCCCGGACCATGTTAGTTTGCTCGTGAAGTTCAAACTCGGAAAATAATTCGTCTAACCTAAGCTTCAAAAGGTCCTTAGAGACCTTGTAGACATCGACCATGGATGCCCACAAGGTAGTTCTAGGGAAAGCATTTAAAGCATACCTTATAAGGTCCCGGTTCTCTACGGCTTGCCCGATCGAGTGAAGACCGTTGATGATATCTTGGATCCGCGCATGTAGTTGGGTGGAGGTCTCGCGATCCTGCATCTTTAGATTGTACAGTTTATTTAAAAGTAAATATCTTTTACATACCTTAGCATCGGGCATCCCTTCGTGTAGATCAATCAATTTGTTCCAGAGGTCTTTGGCGCTAATGAATGGTCCGATGCGGTTGAGTTCCTCCTTGGACAAGCCGCATTGCAATATTTGGGTTGCTCTTGCATCAGCTTCGATTTGCCTCTTGGTTGCATTTGTCCACTTGTTGAAATTCAAGGGCTCTCCTTGATCATTGGTGGGTAGAGCAAAGCCAGTTTGGATTATTATCCAAGTCTCGACTTGTGTTTTCAAGAAACACTCCATCCGACCTTTCCAATAATAGAAATCATTTCCATTAAATAATGAAGGTTGGGTGGTGTTATACCCCTCAATGTGAGCCATTAAGTCTCTTGCAAAACACGAATAAAACCCAAAGAGAATTAGTAGTGTGGGAGGAAAAAAAGACTAAAATAAACGTGACTCGAAAAATATGAAAAGAAAACCAAAAAATGCTAGATTGGTGGTTTCACCAAATCTTAGCGCCCCCGCTCTGATACCAATTGTTGGATCGAGAAGCATTGCTAGAGGGGGTGAATAGCGAGCGTAAATCTTTTCGTTCATTCGTTCGATACACGAGTAAGCACAGCGAAAAATAAAGAGACATGTTTATTTTACTTGGTTCACAACCCAGCAGTTGCTACTCCAGGGCCCTATCGGTCCTAGACCGCGTACGGAGGGCAAAGCACTATAACGTCTCCTCCTCGTTGGAGGTAGGAGACAACGATCATAAAATTGAAAGTACGAGGATGAGGCAACAAGCCTACCTCACCTCATTATGAATAAAAACAAAGAATACAATATCAAAATATATTACTTGATGTTGTTGTCGACGAAGAAGATCAGAACTTGTTATCGCGTCGACGTTATGACAGTGTTGGAGCGTTGGCATTGTAGGAGCACTTGAGAATAAATTTGATGATATTTGGAGTTGGAATCCTCCCCTCCTTTTATAGATTTTGGCCTCTGAATTTGTCTCCTCATCTTTCGGAACAGATCATGAAGTTGTACAAATTTTATTGCGAAGTGGCCACGTCAAACGTTATCCATTTTGACCTAGCGCAAAGGCTGATTCGTTGCCATCAGGCGACTGATGCCTCCCATCAGTCGACTGATGAGCATCAGACGACTGTCCAATGTCCAACAGTCGACTGCCAGTCTGGCCACTTCCCTGTAGTAAGAGGTTAGCTCGAAAAATGATAAATGCGACGATTTTTGACTGTCCGATCTCGACCTAGACCTTCCACAGGAAGGCTTAGTCAGCTCGTCGCCTACGGTCGTCCCCGTACAGAGAACATGACCTTACCATCTCTCACTCACACGAGCTTACCTCGATACTTACTGTGTCGCTTTCGCTTCCAGCCTTCCACTCGATTCCTTCATCTCCCTCCGAAGTCACTCGAGTGTTGCCCGACCACCACGGCTTTCTCCGGGTGTCACTAGCCTTCAGCTCTACCTTTAGTACTTTTCTGCACACTCGATTTAGCTCGTGAGATAATGATGTAAACTTAACTTTGCGTCTTTGCCATAATCAAAACACAGGTTTGATTATCTTGTGCCCCTGCACCAACAAAAGGTAGACCCTAGAGCATGACGATAGCTGATGGAAGCACTTGATGTAACGCCCGTAAAATTTCTAGCAATTTTACGAGGATTTTTGGCTTGACAATAATGGGTTTTATGTGGGATTTTTCCGAAAAAATAAAAGAAAATAAGCCAAAAAAAAGGATGCAAAGCCTAGGAATTGAACCCCAAACCTCTAGAGATAGCCAAGCCCTATAGATGCACCCACTAACCAAAAGCCCAATAGGATTATATCATTAGAGGAAGAGGGGAAATTGTAGATAAGTGTGATAAGGGTGAATAAAGAGGCATGAAAAAGAGAAGAGAAACTTCTCTTCCTCCCTTTATAAAGAAGAGGGAAGGTACCATTTGGCCACTTCCTCTTCTCTTCTTCTTCCTCATCGAAAACATCCCTCTCCCCCTCTCCATTTTCACCTTTGGCCGAACCCCATCCAAGCAAGGAGAAGGCTTGTTCTTGGCCTCCATAGGGTCATCTACCTACTAAAAGCAAGCGAAGGATGTAAGATTTCCCTCACCTGTAGTATATTAGTTGTAGGACATGTTACATGAAAAAAAATGAAGATGTAGCCCTTGTATGTTTCGGCCAACCAAGTTTTCTTGGGCTAAGATGCATGAAAATGTTCCTAATGATGCTATGCTAAGTTATAATGCTTCATGAATGAATTTTAGGGGACAAAAACCCAAGTTGAGCCCTTACATGTTTCGGCCAACCAAGGTAATTAGGGTTAGGGTTGCATGAAAATGTTTCTAATGATACTATGCTAAGTTATAATGCTTCATGAATGAATTTTAGGGGACAAAAACCCAAGCTTGAGCCCTTACATGTTTCAGCCAACCAAGGTAATTAGGGTTAGGGTTGCCTGAAAATGTTTCTAATGTTACTATGATAAGTTATAAGCTTCATGAAGGAATTTTAGGTAACAGAAACCCAAGCTTGAGCCCTTACATGTTTCAGCCAACCATGGTATTTAGGGCTAGGGTTGCATGAAAAGGCTTCTAAAGGAATTAGAAGATGTTATATGCTTCATGTAGAAATGTTAGGTGACAAAAAGAATACAATGTTTGATACCTTACATGTTTCGGCCAACATTGGTTTTAGGGTTAGGGTTTCATGAAAACACCCCCTTATGAAGTTATGCTAGGTGTATGATTTTAATATGTCATGAATTATGCCTATGTGATGGAAATGTTCATGATTCAATATGCTATGAAATATGCTTATGTGATGAACATGTTTATGATGTGGTATGCCATGAAATTATGCCTATGTGATGAATATGTTTATGAGGTAATATGCCATGAAATATGCCAATGTGATGAACATGTTTTATGATTTAATATGCCATGAATATGCCTAGGAAATATGCTTCATGATTATAATGTAATATGCCATGAAATATGCCTATGTGATAAACATGTTTTATGATTTAACATGCCATGAATATGCCTATGAAATATGCTTATGTGATGAACATGTTTATGCTTTAGGACCCCTTTAGGGTACTCTTATGTTATGGATGCATGTATGCCATGAAGTGACTAAGAAAGAGATGCTTCCCTTTCAAGTAGGGATCAAGAGCTCTCCTTATGATAAGATAAGATGGAGATGCTTCCCTTTCAAGTAGGGATCAAGAGCTCTCCTTATGATAAGATAAGATGGAGATGCTTCCCTTTCAAGTAGGGATTAAGAGCTCTCCTTATGATAAGATAAGATTGAAATGCTTCCCTTTTTATGTTGGGGATTAAGAGCATTCTTTATAATAAGACAAGAAAGAAAGGAATTAAGTATTTTACTTTATAAGAGGTTAAGTACCCGACCCGTCAGGTGGTCGTTAATCAAATCCATAGGGACATAAGAAGACGTAAGAGGTCTTGCCCTGGTAAGACGTAAGAGGTCTTGCTCTAGTAGGATCGTGGCTCGCTCGCTACTGACCTATTAGGGAACGCGCATTATGTGGTACTTAACCTGGGGCCCCCCAAACAAGTTATGATTATGTTGAAGTATCTATAAGTATATGTTTCGAAAAGAAAGGACTTTTATGAAATTGTGCATGCTTATGTTAAAGTTTATGAATGCTTATGAACTTGTTCTTTATGCATGTTTAGATTTCATGATGCTATGAATGCTTATGGTTAAGTTTAAGAATATTGGTGACTATGGACTTTATGCCTGTTTAAGATTTATGATGTTACGGATACTTATGTTATGCATGCTTATGGTTAAGTTTAAGAATATTGGTGACTATGGACTTTATGCCTGTTTAAGATTTATGATGTTACGGATACTTATGTTATGCATGCTTATGGTTAAGTTTAAGAATATTAGTGACTATGGACTTTATGCCTGTTTAAGATTTATGATGTTATGGATACTTGTGTTATGAATGCTTATGGTTAAGTTTAAAAATGCTTATGATTATATCCTTTATGCATGCTAGATTTTATGAAGTTATGATGCTTATAGTTGAGTTAAGAATATAGGTGATTATGTGCTTTATGCATGTCTAAGATTTATAATGTTATGGAATGCTTATGTCATGATTGCTTATGTTAAATTATGCCCTACTTAGATTTAATTATGCTTAGCATGCTGATGTAAACTCTATGCCATGCTTAGGTTTTATTACGTGAGTATGTTATTGATTAGTGTTGCTATGAAATACTTAGGCTATTTATGCTAGTATGCTCATGTTTCTAATTGCTTGATGAAGTTCGTGGCTTTTGTGAGTAGGCAAGAATCTTACTAAGCTATATGCTTATAGTTTATGTTGTCCATATACTGCAGATAAAGGAAACCTGAACTAGAGGAAGTAGCAGGAAGGGCCAAGTGTGTGTGATAGTGGCATGGTGGAGAAAGACCCTGTTACTATCTGCTTATATTACATGCTCCATGAACCCCCTTAAGACTTTGCTTCCGCTTATAAGACTTATGAATCATTAGTATCATGTTGGATGATGCTTATTTATGTTACTGTTCAATTACTTAAGAACTCATGAATGACTCTTTATGTTATGCATGTTAGAAATGAGACAAGATATGTTAACATACTGATTATGAATATGATATGTGATGCATGTGCAAAAGAAGGCTTAAATTATGAGTACATGTTAAAGTATGTAGGTTGTGAAATGAACCCTATACGTTATGATATAAGAAAAAAAAAATTAGCGCCGCCCTGAGAGCAGATAAGGGCGGGCGTTACAGGTTGGTATCAGAGCGGGTTCACCTTTCCACTATCACACATCAAGCCTCCATCCTGCCATTTCCAAGTAAGTAACTTTATGCATACCTAAGTGTCTTCTATTTAGATAGAAATAATACCTCATCATGTTTAGTAGAATGGAATCACACTTGTGATTTAGATAGAGTAATACCTCATTGTGTTTTAGTAGAATGGAATCACACTTATGACTTAGATAGAAATAATACCTCGTCATGTTTAGTATAATGGAACCATACTTATGACTTAGATAGTATACCTTACCAAGCTTTATATGATGGAAACATGTCTCTAACCTAAAAATACCGCTAGAAAGGATATCTTACCTTGTTAGGATAGAAAGGATACCTTATCTTGTTAGGATAAGAACTATTTTTTTGTTTAAATATGCATGAATTTATGTAGGATAATCTTATGCTAGCCTAGCCTTTAGTTTAAGTAATGCATGAATATACAACTTCATGCTAGCCTTAGTTTAATTACGAAAAAAAAAACTCCTAAAAATTATGAAGATTTGATTTTCGTAATTATTTGTGTAAGGTCTATGCTCATCTGAATTGAATTAAGCCGGTTTCGTACGGGTTAGTCGGTTTTGTACTGACTTCATTCATTTCAATTTCAGATGGCACGGACGATGACTACCATGACCCGTCGTGATGTGTTACAAAATCGATTAAGGGAAGCTATTGAAGAGGTAGTCTATAAACCAGATGGTGGGGTCATCGGACACATGAGAAGGCTCGATGGTCTTTTTAGGAGACTCGAGCAGCAGGAGTTTCCGTTACTGGACAATTATCGGATATGGGCCTTGGTACGCTCCCTGCCAAATGAGTTCATGGTAGTTGCACATCACGTATGGGGCCGCTATGAAGGGCGGATAACATATGCGGAGTTGTGCTGGGAACTACTAGAGCACAAGGTGCAAGAGAAGCCTGCGGTAGAGAATCCGGTGGTAGCTGGCCTCGAGAGGAAGGAAGAGGGTTCTGTAAACAGTCAACTTATTGGCCAGCCGGAGACTACCCTAGTGAGGCCAAGGAAGATAGGACTAAAAATAATTACAACCGCGCTAGGGTTTGTCCTAGTGGGAGTCGTAATGAACTATCTTCTCAAGTAGTTTCTGTTGTTTAAATTGGAAATAAGGAATGTTATATGTTAACATTTTTTCTTCTGGTCGAAAAATATGAATAAGAGACGATAAGTCGTTTCTGAAATTATTGATGAGTTCATTGCATGGGATGTGTATGGTATAGTTGATCAATGTCGGTTAGACTGGAACATACGAATAATGAGTGGAAACAAGGTGTGCCGCTTTGATGTCCTTATCGATGCCATCGCAGCCCCTGAAAAGGGATATAATGAATTACAGAATAGAGATTATTTCTGGACAACTTTCCACCATGGCTATAGCGCCGACGTTGTTCGACGATATATTGGGAAAGCAAGATGGTGATTCAGACATCCAGAAAATCAAACAGGAAGTCCGGGAAGCAAGGGATAATGGATTCCGCATTTCCAACAGCGGACTAGTATACCTCCGGGACCGACTATGTATTCCGGACGATCCGGAATTTCGGAAGAAGATACTCGAGGAATCTCAGGGAACACCTTATACCATGCATCCTGGATCTAATAAAATGTATCAGGACTTAAGGGATAAATTTTGGTGGTCCGGCATGAAAAGGGATGTGGCTCAAGATGCGTCGGCCACGACTGCGAAGGTGAAGGCGAGAACACGAAACAGGGGATTATTGCAGCCAATACAGATTCCAGAGTGGAAATGGGAAGAAATTTCTATGGATTTCATCTCGGGATTACCCAGAACAACAAATGGATTACGATGCTATATGGGTAATCATAGACCGATTGATAAAGTCTGCCCATTTCCTGGCAATTAAGATGACCTATCCGGTTGAGCAGCTAGCTCAATTATATGTCAAGGAAATTATCAGATTACATGGAGTGCCTAAGGCTATTATTTCTGACCGTGATGGCCGTTTTACCTCCCATTTCTGGGAATGTGTTCAGAGGGCTCTTGGCACTAAGTTGAGATTCGATCTTTGCGTTTCATCCTCCTCGAGGCCGATGAGGAAAGAGTGAACCAAGTGCTGGAAGATATGTTGAGGGCCTGTGCTCTAGACTTTAAGGGGAGCTGGTGTCGATATTTGTGCTTGGCAGAATTTGCTTACAACAGATTACAGCTACTATTGGAATGGCACCCTA
Source organism: Wurfbainia villosa (assembly GCA_025175895.1). NCBI lineage: Eukaryota > Viridiplantae > Streptophyta > Magnoliopsida > Zingiberales > Zingiberaceae > Wurfbainia > Wurfbainia villosa. Next base: position 24,176,606 of record CM045992.1, on the reverse strand, counting down.
TGAAGCTCTATCACGGGAGAAGATGCAGTCTCCTATCTGTTGGTACGAGGTTGTAAAAAGGAAGGAAATGGGGCTTCAGTGATATTATCGTGATACCACCCAAGCTATACGAATATTAAATCGTGAGAATCAAATCAAGCAGAGCCGAAAAAAGAGCTATGCGGATATGCGGTGTAGACCGTTAGAATTCGAAGTCGGGGACCTGGTATTCCTCAAAGTGGCCCCTATGAAGGGAGTGATGAGATTCGGAAGGAAGGGTAAACTGAGTCCCCGCTACGTGGGACCGTATCCGATATTACAGAGGGTTGGCAAGGTAGCTTACAAGCTGGAGCTGCCTCAAGAGATGTCAGCTATACACAATGTGTTGCATGTCTCTGTGCTCAAGAAATGCATATCTAGTGTGGACCAAGTGATTGAGCCACAGACTGTACAAGTTCAAGAGGACCTGAGTATGGAAAGTCGGCCTATCCGGATACTGGACCGAGAGGTCAAGAGGCTAAGGAACAAAGAGGTGCCCTTAGTGAAGGTTCTGTGGCAGAATCAACGATACGAGGAAGCTACCTGGGAACGAGAGGAGGACATGAAGCAGAATTACCCAGAATTGTTTTAAGTTTCGAGGACGAAACTTTTACAAGGTATGAGGGATTGTAACGCCCGTAAAATTTCTAGCAATTTTACGAGGATTTTTGGCTTGACGATAATGGGTTTTATGTGGGCTTTTTCCAAAAAAATAAAAGAAAATAAGCCAAAAAAAAAAAGGATGCAAAGCCTAGGAATTGAACCCCAAACCTCTAGAGATAGCCAAGCCCTATAGATGCACCCACTAACCAGAAGCCCAATAGGATTATATCATTAGAGGAAGAGGGGAAATTGTAGATAAGTGTGATAAGGGTGAATAAAGAGGCATGAAAAAGAGAAGAGAAACTTCTCTTCCTCCCTTTATAAAGAAGAGGGAAGGTACCATTTGGCCACTTCCTCTTATCTTCTTCTTCCTCACCGAAAACATCCCTCTCCCCCTCTCCATTTTCACCTTTGGTCGAACCCCATCCAAGCAAGGAGAAGGCTTGTTCTTGGCCTCCATAGGGTCATCTACCTACTAAAAGCAAGCGAAGGATGTAAGATTTTCCTCACCTGCAGTATATTAGTTGTAGGACATGTTACATGAAAAAAAATGAAGATGTAGCCCTTGTATGTTTCGGCCAACCAAGTTTTCTTGGGCTAAGATGCATGAAAATGTTCCTAATGATGCTATGCTAAGTTATAATGCTTCATGAATGAATTTTAGGGGACAAAAACCCAAGTTGAGCCCTTACATGTTTCGGCCAACCAAGGTAATTAGGGTTAGGGTTGCATGAAAATGTTTCTAATGATACTATGCTAAGTTATAATGCTTCATGAATGAATTTTAGGGGACAAAAACCCAAGCTTGAGCCCTTACATGTTTCGGCCAACCAAGGTAATTAGGGTTAGGGTTGCCTGAAAATGTTTCTAATGTTACTATGATAAGTTATAAGCTTCATGAAGGAATTTTAGGTAACAGAAACCCAAGCTTGAGCCCTTACATGTTTCGGCCAACCATGGTATTTAGGGCTAGGGTTGCATGAAAAGGCTTCTAAAGGAATTAGGAGATGTTATATGCTTCATGTAGAAATGTTAGGTGACAAAAAGAATACAATGTTTGATACCTTACATGTTTCGGCCAACATTGGTTTTAGGGTTAGGGTTTCATGAAAACACCCCCTTATGAAGTTATGCTAGGTGTATGATTTTAATATGTCATGAATTATGCCTATGTGATGGAAATGTTCATGATTCAATATGCTATGAAATATGCTTATGTGATGAACATGTTTATGATGTGGTATGCCATGAAATTATGCCTATGTGATGAATATGTTTATGAGGTAATATGCCATGAAATATGCCAATGTGATGAACATGTTTTATGATTTAATATGCCATGAATATGCCTAGGAAATATGCTTCATGATTATGATGTAATATGCCATGAAATATGCCTATGTGATAAACATGTTTTATGATTTAACATGCCATGAATATGCCTATGAAATATGCTTATGTGATGAACATGTTTATGCTTTAGGACCCCTTTAGGGTACTCTTATGTTATGGATGCATGTATGCCATGAAGTGACTAAGAAGGAGATGCTTCCCTTTCAAGTAGGGATCAAGAGCTCTCCTTATGATAAGATAAGATGGAGATGCTTCCCTTTCAAGTAGGGATCAAGAGCTCTCCTTATGATAAGATAAGATGGAGATGCTTCCCTTTCAAGTAGGGATTAAGAGCTCTCCTTATGATAAGATAAGATTGAAATGCTTCCCTTTTTATGTTGGGGATTAAGAGCATTCTTTATAATAAGACAAGAAAGAAAGGAATTAAGTATTTTACACTGTAAGAGGTTAAGTACCCGACCCGTCAGGTGGTCGTTAATCAAATCCATAGGGACATAAGAAGACGTAAGAGGTCTTGCCCTGGTAAGACGTAAGAGGTCTTGCTCTAGTAGGACTGGTGGCTCGCTACCCCAGCCTATTAGGGAACGCGCATTATGTGGTACTTAACCTGGGGCCCCCCAAACAAGTTATGATTATGTTGAAGTATCTATATGTATATGTTTTGAAAAGAAAGGACTTTTATGAAATTGTGCATGCTTATGTTAAAGTTTATGAATGCTTATGAACTTGTTCTTTATGCATGTTTAGATTTCATGATGCTATGAATGCTTATGGTTAAGTTTAAGAATATTGGTGACTATGGACTTTATGCCTGTTTAAGATTTATGATGTTACGGATACTTATGTTATGCATGCTTATGGTTAAGTTTAAGAATATTGGTGACTATGGACTTTATGCCTGTTTAAGATTTATGATGTTACGAATACTTATGTTATGCATGCTTATGGTTAAGTTTAAGAATATTAGTGACTATGGACTTTATGCCTGTTTAAGATTTATGATGTTATGGATACTTGTGTTATGAATGCTTATGGTTAAGTTTAAAAATGCTTATGATTATATCCTTTATGCATGCTAGATTTTATGAAGTTATGATGCTTATAGTTGAGTTAAGAATATAGGTGATTATGTGCTTTATGCATGTCTAAGATTTATAATGTTATGGAATGCTTATGTCATGATTGCTTATGTTAAATTATGCCCTGCTTAGATTTAATTATGCTTAGCATGCTGATGTAAACTCTATGCCATGTTTAGGTTTTATTACGTGAGTATGTTATTGATTAGTGTTGCTATGAAATACTTAGGCTATTTATGCTAGTATGCTCATGTTTCTAATTGCTCGATGAAGTTCATGGCTTTTGTGAGTAGGCAAGAATCTTACTAAGCTATATGCTTATAGTTTATGTTGTCCATATACTGCAGATAAAGGAAACCTGAACTAGAGGAAGTAGTAGGAAGGGCCAAGTGTGTATGATAGTGGCATGGTGGAGAAAGACCCTGTTACTATCTGCTTATATTACATGCTCCATGAACCCCCTTAAGACTTTGATTCCTCTTATAAGACTTATGAATCATTAGTATCATGTTGGATGATGCTTATTTATGTTACTGTTCAATTACTTAAGAACTCATGAATGACTCTTTATGTTATGCATGTTAGAAATGAGACAAGATATGTTAACATGCTGATTATGAATATGATATGTGACGCATGTGCAAAAGAAGGCTTAAGTTATGAGTACATGTTAAAGTATGTAGGTTGTGAAATGAACCCTATACGTTATGATATAAGAAGAAAAAAAAAAGTAGCGCCGCCCTGAGAGCAGATAAGGGCGGGCGTTACACTTGAAGGCTAGCGCAAGGATAAAGAGTCACGGACTCGAGGGATCTGGGAGGCATGAGGTAGATGAAAGTGGGTTGAAGGCTTAGGTCTAGGCCTAGAGTGAGTATCAAGTATGAAGGGATTATACTTGGGGTGTTAAACCTCAATGTTGAGGTATAACAATCAACTGCCAGTTCGGTTTAGTCGACTAGGCTTCATTTGTAGGCAAACAGAAGCAAGGTGACCTCGACCAGTGCCTCAACTGAGTTGTAGTCGAGGCAGCACCACGACTGGTGAGGTGGAGTTGCGCAGTGAGACTTGGAAAGTGGAGATAGTGTTATGGAAGCACTCGACCAATGCCTCGACTAGAGTCCAGTCGAAGTGGCGCCTCGACTCGACCACTCAACTAGCTCCTCGACTGGTCATTCTGATAAAGACACCGAAGCAAGGTGAACTAGACTGGCACCTCGACTAGGGTCTAGTCGAGGCAGCGCCTCAACTGGTTCACTCGACTGGCGCCTCGACTGGTTCCAACACATGTATGAAAACAACCGATCAAAAGCAAGATAGACTCGACTAGCGCCTCGACTGGGGTATCAGTCGAGGCGGCACCTCGACTGGCGAGGCGACCGTTGTGCTATAATGTTTGAAATTGCGAGCTTCGACAGGGGAACTTTGAGGCTTCGAAGGGGCTTATAAGAAGGAGGCATATAGATGTTTTTGGGTGCCAGTTCTTGGAGGAAAAGAGGGCAAAGTGTTGTTGCATTCCAACCTTCTAGGGTTTCTCCAACACAACCAAAACAAGCAATCAAGCAAAGGCATTTGTGTAAAGTGTTCTTGTTTCTTCATTTTATTTACATCTTGTATTTAGTTGATATTGTTGTTAGCTCTATTGTAAGGGGTTTCTCCACCTCTAGATTGTTTCTGAGAAGGAGAAGATTTAGTGGTGGTGTGCATCACTAGAGCTCACTAGGGCTCGGCCGTGGAGTAGGAACTAGGGTTACGAACCATGTAAAATCCATGTGTCATGGTGTGTTATGTGCATTGTATTTGTACTTATATTTCTGCTGCGTACTAACGAATGTAGACAAGCAAATGAATTCCATCAACGAAATCAACGAATTGCTATTCACCCCCCCCCTCTAGCGACGCCAACGATCATACACTAGAAAGATCAAACTCAATTTTTTCTTTACCAATGGCTAATGATAACTTATGGTTCTTCACATCTATTATAACTCTTGTTGTGGCTAGGAAGGGTCTTCCTAATATAATAAAAATCAAAGGATCTTCATTCATATCAAGTCCTACAAAATCTACTAGAACTACAAAGTTTCTTTCCTTAACAGGTATGCCCTCCAAGATTCCTTGAGGGTATCGACTGAACAGTTAGCTAGTTGTAATGTCATGGTAGTTAATTTCTGTTCATTAAGATCAAGTCTTTCGCATATGGATAATGGAATAAGGTTTACACTAGCCCCTAAGTCATAGAAAGCTTTATCAAAATCATAATTGTTTATTATGGATGGGATGGAGAAACTACCTGGATCCTTGAGCTTTGGAGGTAACTTATTTGAATCAGCACGCTACACTATTTTGTTAGTGCTATTGTCACATGTTCCTTAAATTTTCTTTTATTTGTAAGGATGTTTTTGAGAAATTTAGAATAGGTCAGCATTTGCTGCAAAGCTTCAGTAAAAGGAATGTTGATATATAGTTTTTTTATTACCTTAAGGAACTTACCAAATTATTCATCCATTTTAGCCCTAGCCAACCTCCGAGGAAAAGGTACTGGAGGGTTGTAGGTTCTTATTGGTAATGGATCCTTGGGGTCCTTCCTTTCATTTGCTGGATTCTTGATTTCCTAGTGTCAGTTAGCGGCACTGCCATGCCAGGTGGCATGGGCAGTCTACTGAGATTTTGTTTTCTTTCTTGGGACTCTTCTATGGTATTTGTATTCAACATCTTTTTGCTTCTTAATGTAATGGCATTACATTGGTTGACAAGAGTCATCTCGAGTGAACTTTTAACTTGAGTATCTAAAAAATTAGTAGGGTTAACTAAATTAGTGAATTTACTTACTAATTGTTTAATCATTTTTGCCATCTGTTGGTTAGATTCTCTCATTTGTTGGTGGAACTCATTGTTTTGAATAGTTTAAACTTCAATAAATTTCTCCATCATTAACTCCCATGCAAGCTTTTGCTTGCGTCGAGGACCTGAAGATTGTTCTAGAGTATTTTGTCTATATTGGGGTTGATTGTTCTAGTATGAAAAATTTGGATGGTTCCTCTATCCTGGATTGTAAGTATTAGAGTAAGGATTGTTCATATATCATTGGTTGAAATTGTTTAGGGTGTTGACTTGTTTGATAGGTGTTCCTGAAGGTGGGGTAAGTCCTATGATGTGAGCAAAACATATAGAGTTTTAGGAGTAGTTTTCGCTCACAGCTCATTTCATTTTATATTTGTTTCATGTATAGTTTACTTTGTTTTGCATGCATTTCTTATTTTCTGGTTCGGAGATCAGCTCTTTGTACTTTTGTGTGCAAGATAGCATTTCATGGGGAAAATAGCATACTTTCAGAGCGAAAAAGAACATTGCCAGCTGGATGCAGTAGGACACATGGCCAGGGCATGTGGCTATACATGGTCATGTCCGAAGCTCAAGATTGGCCACCACAGGGCCACACACGGTCATATGGCGGCCCAGTGTTTTGGCGCGATTAGGTCTTTTTTTAGATTTTGTGAAAAGCCGACCTCATGTCTATATAAAGAAAGTCACGCCCAAACCCTAGGGAGGAGGCACGATGGCCAGGACAACACTCCGAGGCCCTAAAAAGCTTCGAAAACTCACAACGGGCCGGAAGGAAGCCATTCGAGATCCAAGTTCTGCACCTCAATGCCAGGGAGAAGAGCCTCAATTCATTGTAATCTATATTCTTTCCATACTTTATCTTGTATATATGAATTCGACAATGTCTTGTGATTCTTTTCTCGCATTCATGGAGTATATTCTCTGATTCTAGGACTATGGAGTAGTTTGTATTGAGTTAGAACATGTTGGTTCAAATATCTTTTCATTCTTAAATCTATATTTGCAATTGGTGTTTGGTTTAGAGCTATAGCTATTGTTTTGGTTTTCTAGTCACTGTGCTTAGCCGATACGAGGGGTGACAATCCTTATATCAAAGATTTAGGGGAATTTAAAGAGGAACCTAGTGGTTGTCCTCATCGTCGGTAATTGTGGGTAGAAGGATGTGATAGAGTAGGAAATGCGCCCTATTTTCGACTCGTTGCAAGAATCGATTCGGCAGCCTCATACCGACTATCCCGTCCTAAATCTAGGGGTTGACTTGGTATGGTAGAGGTAGCTTCCGATAGATGTGAAGGCTCATCGGGGGAGTGTATGATGCCCTTTCCACAAAACTATAGCTAGAAACCTAGACAAAACCCAATTGACAACGTGTTCTGCGACACACAAATGAAACTGAAATCCTAGAATCCATCCAAAGACTCGTAGTATCCCTTCTCTTCCTCTGTGTGACACCATACTAGAGTTAGGACCACCGACAACCCTCTGAACCGCAACCATTAGAATCGATTTTTGAACAATAGTGTCCACCTAATAGATCGGTACTCGAATCTCAGTCCCTGTGGGATTGATAAATCTTTATTATTTGATGACACTTGTGCATTTGCGGGCGTTGAGCACGAGCGCGCGTTTCGAGTCCTTAACAGTCTCCATCGTGAGATTTGAGGTCGCATTCACATGCATCAAGTTTTTGACGTCGTTGTCGGGAACTGATTGATTCAATATCAAATAAAGAAGTAGATAATTAGATCAGACTTAGGTTAGATTTATTTACTTGCTTTACTTTTTTTATTTATTTTATTGTATTTACTTCAGTTTTAGATTTTCCATATCGAGAATTAGTTTTTATTTTAGCAGTAGTTCTATGTTTTCTTTTTAGCTCTTCTTCATTTGATTTAGTTAGCTAGATTAGTTTATTTCTTGTTTTTGAGCATTAGGCAATACTCCTAATTTTGTGGCTCGGTTCTTCGTATGCTTAGACGCATAGGATCGGAAGGCCTGATTCTGATCGATCTAGGAATCGAACAAACCTACCATCGCCAGAGAGATGAATAGAAGAGGATGGAGGACCAAGCTGCATCCGTGGTAAACATAGGTAGCTGACCTTTACGGGAGTACGCAACCCCTAGTGCTAGAGGATTTAGGTCGAGTATAGTTGGACCATCCATTTCGGCAAACAACTTTGAGTAGAAATCGGCACTCATACACATGGTCCAGCAGAGTCAATTTGGGGGAGCTGCGACTGAAGTCTTGAATGGCACCTGGAGACATTTTTGGAAATCTGCTCGACAATGAATATCAATGGAGTCCCTACCGACGCGATCTGCCTGAGCCTATTCCCTTTCTCATTGCGGGATAAGGCAAGGCATGGCTTCACTCCCTGCCATCGGGAAGCATTACTACATGGGAGCAGTGTGAGCAGTAATTTTTGAACAAGTACTTCCCGCCAAGCAAGACTACTCACATGCACCATCTAATCACGAGATTCCGTCAGAAGGAAGGGGAGTCCCTATTTGAAGCCTGGGATCGCTACAAGGGGCTACTCTACCAATGCCCCCACCATGGACTGGAAAGGTGGCTGGTGATCCACATCTTCTATAATGGGATCACGTACGGCATAAAGATGTCCCTCGATTCTACTACAGGAGAAGCGCTAATGAACAAGACTATCGAGGAAGCAGAGGAGCTTATAGAAGAGGTGGCTCAAAACCACCATCAATGGGCTTCTTAACATGGTCACCCAGCTCCTGCAGCGGGATGATATGTTGTCAACTCCGTAGACCATCTAGCAGTGAATATGGACGCACTTAGCAGACAGTTCGACTCTTTAAATCCTGTATCTGCATGTGCAGCCAATGACTTTGGAGAAGAAGCAGCAGTATATCGAGAGGACTACTATGGAGGGCAGGGTAGCTTAGAGAGCAGCTTGAGCATGTCAATGTGGTTGGGGATTATAATCAAAGGTCCAACAACCCATACTCTGGTACTTACAATCCCAGATGGAGGAATCACCTGAATTTTTCCTATTGGAATAACTCGGGAAACTTCCAATCATCAGGAGGGTATGAGCAACAACAAGGCAATGGCAGTAGCAACCACATAAGTCTAGACTAGAATTGATGATGGAAGACTTCATTGCTACCCAAACAAAGGCCAATGAAGAATTTCGATGCCAACATCAGAAGAAAAAAGAGTCACTTAAGGATTTAAAGGCAACTGTTGATAGTCTTGCAAGTCACAAGAGGATGTTGGAAACACAAGTGGCCCATATAACCCAAACCGTGTCGCAACCTATGGATAGTTCTCCGTCATTACCCGAGCCGAGTCAAGTCAAGGAAGAGGGAGTGTGCAGCGAGAGAGTAGCATAGAGAAACAGATTCACCAAGGGGTGTGCAGTCATGATTTCCACCCTACCCGACCAAGCTAAAATTGAAGATAAAATTCCATCGCAGCTTGAGGACCCTAGTGAATTTGTTATACCCTGCTCGATTTATGGGGAGAGCTTCGATGAAGCATTTTGCGATTTAGGGTCATCAGTCAGCGTGATGCCCTATGCACTCTATCTGAAGATGGGACTGAATGGGATCCAACCAGCAAACCTTGGTATTCGTATGGGGGATGACTCAGTCAAGGAACCCGTCGGCATGCTAGTACATGTGCCTGTGATCATTGAGAACTTTGTTATACATATAGATTTTATTATACATGACATAAGACCAAATCCCCAGAATCCCATCATCTTAGGAAGACCCTTTCTGGCAATTGTGGGAGCATGCATAGATGTAAAGGCATACAAGATCTCCTTGGAGGTAGACGGGGAGATCATCCTCTTCAATCTGTCAGAGTGTAGAGCTCGCTTCTTAGATGGCTACACTTTTAGCAGGGTAAAGTCAAGCCCACTGGATATCAGCACCAAGACGGATGAATAGAGGTTCACAGAGCCTCCGGAGCCAAGTTGAAGATAATGCAGTGTGGTCGAGATAAAAGACCTTAAACAAAGTGCTTCTTAGGAGGCATCCCAAGTTTAATTTTACATGTTTTTAATCTTTTTGAATTCATGTGTATAATTTAGACTTTGATTTATTGTTGCTTATGTTCTTTGCAAATAGGTTAGGATTAGGGAAAACCCAGCTAAGAAGAAGCAAAGATCATTTTGAGCCCACCTAGTCCACGTCGACATGAGCCTGTACCTGCACCGCCACCTTTTTCTACTTTTAAGCAGGATGCAGGTACATCTGCCTATGATTTTTTGGAGTTCTGATCATGCCTCAACGACATATATATCGAGCACTAGACACATAGGTAGTGATGGGAGGAGCAAAGTGCCTACACACAGATAGAGTTTCAGGGCTTCCGGGAGCACTTCCAGTGGGCCGAGGAGTTCTACGATGAGGCCCATATCTACTTCCAGGAGGAGGCCACCCACCATCAGAAGATGCGACAACACATGCGTGCCTAGCAAACATAGTGGGCTAGGGAGGAGGAGCACCGAGTAGCCGCTACATCCACCAACTCTCAGATCGACCACATATACATGTGACATCAACGACTCAACACCAGATTCTCCCAGGATCCCGAGATGCCGAGGCTACCGGAATTTCCACCTCGTTCACCATACTAGAGGTATGCTTCGCTTAAGTTTGGGGGGGGGCCCAAGTTTTGATTTATTTTGTTTCTAGCAGTAGTTTCTATCCTGATATTTGCATTATTGTTAGCATTCATTTGTTCGTGCATAAGTTGTTTAGTTTCTTTCAACACTTAATTTTTGTTACCTATAAAGCTGCCCTTGATAGTTTCTTACCAATTTTCCCTTTGAAATTTGTTGCAAATCCGTTGTTCGATTGAATGTATTCCAATCCCTATCTGGGTTCTTTTCATGTTGAATGGCTCTGATCTAGATTAACCTACTAAGTTCTATTACAATTGACTCTGAATTAGATTATAGAGGTTATTAAGGTCACACTGTTTTGTGTAAAATTGGACAGGATGTGAAGCTTCAAGTGTTTTGCTCCATTAGTTAATTTAGTAAAGCTTCAACACTTACTGCTGGGATTCATTTCTTGTGTTGATCTCTCCCTAGTGTGGGGTGTGTTGCTGAAATTTGATGATATTATTCAACTTCTCGAACTATTTATGAACTTGGGGTTGATTTTGAAACTAAGTGATAGCCTAAAGTTGGATTTGTCTAGAATATGTGTGAAATTGATTTTAGTCGCTTCTTGACCATTTTTCTACTTTAATTGGTTGTCCTTTTAACTTTTTAGCTGCGTACAGTTTCAGTTATTATATATGCAAAGTATTTCTCTCTAAAATGTTATTGCTCATTTTATATAGACTTTATTTTTAGATGTATACAACCTCATTCTATTGCTCTTTAAAATATTGGGATGACATCAGTTTTAATATTGCAACTGCATTTGTTTCAGTCATTCTAGACTTTGAAATCGATATGATCTATACCATATTGGGTATAATCTATACCAGTAGGAAAAAAAATTTATATATGCAAAGTATTGGATGTTAGTATTGGGTTTTGGTGATTGCCATGATTTTTTAATTTTCAAAATTCTCTGAACGATGCTTGGTGTTTGTAATGTTTCTATTTTTCCCTTATTGGATGTTGCTATCTTCTTCTCTTTAGCATTGTAAATGATATTGAATATTGGAATCAAGGTGACATTACGTCATATTAGTGGTGTTACTATCCATGCATATGAAATTAACAGGTTATCAAGTTTGCACTGTTCTGTGCCAGATGGTGCAGGATGTTTAGTGTCAATTGTTTTGCTCTATTAGGTAGTTTAATAAAATTTCTGCACTTACCATCAGGGTTCGTTTCTTGTTGTTGCTCTCTCCATTATACGGGTTGTGTTATTGAAATCCAGTGATACTTCTCAACTCTTGAAACTGTTACTGAATCCGGAACTGATTCTGAAACCAAGTGGTAGCTCAAAGTTGGATTTGCCCATGCTTTTCCTAAAATTGATTTTATGGAAAAGGTTGTCATGCAATTCAGTATGGGTGATCTTAGAAGGAGGACACAAATTAAATTCACAAAATTACCATAATGGACAACATTGCATGAATCAGATTGAGGAGGTACAAGTTGCGTGACAAAGTCTTTTTACAAGGAATATTTCAATTCCCCATACAGTTCATCAGGTTCAATCAAAGAAAGAAGAAAGAAAGGAGTTCGAGCCATTAAAAGTGCATTTGAGAAATTTATCTATAGGTGGTTTGCTTTAACTTCAATTGCATAATATCAGTTGTGTAGTGGAGGGCAAACATCTCCATTATAGAAGTCATTAGGTGTTTAGTATCTTAGAACTATCGACAGCAACAACCAGGAAGATATAGAGGGAGCATGAAAATGGGAATGAGAGTTCTTGATTTGAGTTTATAAACTGGGACTTCTCAGGTTAAGTCTGAAATATAATTATCCCACGTCATTCTTGAGGTGACTATCAGTCAGAAATGGATATTTACGTGGTTTCTCCTTATTTCTGGGAGTATTCTAAAGTCATGGAAGGGAATATCATTCTTTCTTATTTCATTGGTATTCCGAGTGGAGGGAATAAGATGGTCTTCTATGTTATGTTCTCCTGACTTTCTTAAGCATTCTGAGCTAAGAATTCAAGATAATCTTTTATATTATGTTTTCCACAAGTTTTGTTGGCTTTCCGAATAAGTCCATGCACAAATAAGCTTAGGTTCCTTTATAATTTTTAGTATGGTATGTTCATTTTTATTTAAATGAAAATGGTAGCCCCTAGTTTGATTTATGTTAGCAGTACATAATTTTTAATTTTTTCCTCCATCCCATGGAGGTTCCCTTACACCACAAAGTTAGTTATCTCAAGGTATATTGTTTATAGTTCTCTCATCTTTGTCACTCAGTATGTATATGGTTATCTTTGGAGGAAGTTTGTATGCTCATCCCTATCACTCATTATGTGTATGGTTATCTTTGGGGAAATTTGTATGAGATTGTACCTATATTCCTATTTTAGCAAGTCAGTATTCTTTTGGGGACTCAGGTATTCAAGTTCCCCTCTCTTTGGCCCTGCGTCAACAATAACAGTCGAAGGGCTAAGTAAGTGCACCCTTCTATGGGACTATAATGTTGGTGCAAGAATGCCCCAAGTATTAATGTATTTTGATATTTGAATAATCATTTATAGTTAGAAAATATTTGTGATCTAACATGGATGGTTGAGTTGTAGGAAAGTCCAAGTGTTAATCTTGGCAAGAAAAGTCTAAGTGTGAAACCTTGGCAAGGAAAGTCCAAAAATAAAACCTTGGCAAGAAAATTCTAAGAATGTAAACTTGGCAACATAAGTCCAAGCTTGTAGTGTCACTCCCCAAGCGTATATTTGTTCGTCAATCGGACAGTACCCTCATGTGACAATATAAGAAATAAATCTGATACAAGGCCCAAATAGTTGTTGGTACACACAAACTATAAATCACAGTGAAATAACACTGACAAATAATAAAAATACAAGGACTCAAATATGCATACTGGTACGACTTTGACACAATAAGAAAACATAATCAAATCCAACATCCAAACCAAAAACCATAATAAAAGTCAAATACATAACAACACAACTATATACCAAAATGCAGAAACAATATAGAATAACCTCGAAAACATACAATCCATCATAATACAACATCAATATTAAATAAAATCGAAACACTCGGTGTGAGATGGGATCAGCTGGTGGAGCTCCAAGCGCACCAAGGAATCTTCTACCTGCTACCAAGGTGACAGGAAAACCTAGGGTCTGTGATGGTGAGTATAAGACTAAGTGGTATATCGAAGATAGTGCATGAACATCATATAAACATATAGATATCAACATGTATACAGTCTTAAAAATAATATCGAGTAACCATCAGTATAAATATAATCAATGCATATACTAACCTGACCCATTAGATATAATGTAATATACTGACATACCTGAAAGTTTGCAATGACACAACTCATAATAACCTGAACAAATACACAACAACGTAACACATACAAATAACATACATGAATAATATCACACCTGTGATCAACACATAATTATATGAATAACGTATAATCAAATGCATAAACAAACCTGGTCCATCCTATACAATAACATGACGTTGATCAAATGCATATAACAGTCTGATCCATCAGGTACACTTTGTTGGATCAATTTAAGCGCTAGAGGGGGGGTGAATAGCGCAAAATAAATTTCGTTCGTCCTTTTGATATGAAATAATTAAACGAGCGAGGATGCAGCAAAAATATAAAAGACAAGGTTTGTTTTTACTTGGTTCATAGCCTTCAGCTACTAGTCCAAGGCCCTAATGGTCTGAGACCACGTATAGAGAGCAATACACTAAAACAATCTCCTCCTCGTTGGAGGTAGGAGACAATGGAATACAAAAAGCTCGAAATATTAAGGTAGAGGGACACTCCCCCTCTCCTTATTACGATATAAAGCTCCGAGAAACTAAAATAAGTACAATAGAAGACTTGAATAAAACTTATACCCACGAGGAAAAGAATGAAACTAAAGCTTGATCGTCGAAGTAGTAGAGCTTCACCGTCGTAAAGATGTCAGAGAGTCGAGACATTGCGGAGGCTTTTTGGAGAGCTCTTGATGATTGAAATGGGGTGGAGAACCCCTAATTTTATAGCCTTAAAAACCCTAAACGTTCAGATCTTCAACCAATGAGAGTAAGACTCCTAGCCCTTGAGAAATGGAGATAAGATTTGACTCTCCTTGAGGTTGATCCTTGACCAACAGTCGACTGATACCCTTACCAGTCGACTGCTAGATGAATCAGTCGACTGATGGCAGGGTTTCTAGCTGCAATGAAGGGTTAGCTCGAAAATGCAGTTAATATAAGTGAACTTGATGGTCATTTACCATCTGATCTTGACTTAGACTATCCATGGGAAGTCTTGAGTCGGATCATCGCCTAAGGACATCCCCGTACAGAGGACAAGAACTTACTTACACTCACAAACACGAGCTTACCTCAACTTTTACCTTTGAAGCTTTGCTTCTGGTCTTCACTTGAGTTCTTCGGCTCCCTCCGAAGTCCTTCCGGTGTCGCCCGATCACCACGGTTCCCTCCGGGTGTCGCTGACCTTCAGCTTTAGCTTAACAATTCTGCACACTTGATTCAGCTCGTGAGATAACAAAATGAGCTTAACTTTGTATCATTTGCTATAATCAAAACTCAGGTTCGACTTAGGTGCCTACTGCACCAACAATCTCCCCCTTTTTGATCTATGGCAAACCCGGATACAAAGTTAAGTAAATGATTTGAAGTGCATTAAATGAATGACAAGAATAAGACATGAATGAGTTTGAAGTGCATGAATGACAAGAATAAAATATGAAGAAATGAGTATACTTAAATTAGCAAGTTAAGTAGGAGTAAGAAAAACCTTTTTCAAGTGCTCCCCCTTGAGGAATCCTCCCCCTTGATCGAGGGTGAGTACTTGAAAAAGGATCTTGACCCTCCCCCTTGATGTGTGCTACTTTAAAAAGAACTTAAGTAATTGAAATTACTTATTATTGGCCTTAGTGTTTAAAATAGGTTTTAAGTTAAGGTACCAAAAAAAATGATCTACTTTAAAAAGAACTTAAGTAATTGAAATTACTTATTATTGGCCTTAGTGTTTAAAATAAGTTTTAAGTTAAGGTACCAAAAAAAATGATCCCTTAACTTTGGCTTTTTCTCCCCCTTTTGCCATAAATCGAAAAGAGCGGGGGAATTGAAAAACATAGTTCGAAAAATAAGTTTTAAGTCCAAGCACGTTCCAAATAAATTTTGAAAAAAGTAATTTGAACATAAGCTCATCTATTTGGATGTTCAACTCTTATTTAACTCTATTGATATGAAAGATCAACAAGTCCTATTTAGAATTGGTTAATTTATGTAATTATACTCCGTGGTTCATGTCGATGCACTGAATCTACATCTGGAACTAGGAGTAAGGTCCTAACATCTCATACCCATCTACATGGCTAAGTACACAAATACATTAGTCCTACGTGTTGTGAGATGTAATGGCTCCTTAAATCTATAGATGCATGATATCTAGGGTAAACCCTAAGATAGTTCCATTAACATGAAACAGTAAATAATAGAGTATATAATATAATAAGAAAAATGTAAGTCCTACTCTATTACACACATGCCCAATTTTCGTCTAAGTAGACTAAATTCGGCTTCGAGTAACGGCTTGATAAAAAGATCGACTAGGTTAGACTTGGATTCCACATATTTGAGTTGAATGGTTCCGTTAGCTACATGTTCTTGAATAAAGTGGTGTTTGACCTCTATATATTTGGTCCTAGAGTGGCATATGGGATTTTTGGTTAAGTTGATTGAGCTAATATTATCTATGTGAGTTTTAATATTGTTGAAGTTTAAGTTAAAGTCTTGAAGAGTGTGCTTCATCCAAAGAAGCTGAGCTACACACTCAACCATTGCGACGTATTCGGTTTCGGTGGTAGACAAGGCAACACAGTGTTGCTTCCTACTGCACCAACTCACTAGACTCGAGCCGAGAAGTTGACAACAACCACTCGTGCTCTTTCTATCGAGTTTACTATCGGCATAGTCTGAGTCAGAGTAGCCGATTAGTTCGAACTCGGTAGATCTAGGGTACCAAATACCTACGCTTAGTGTGCCCTTTAGATATCTAAGAATACGCTTGACTAGAGTTAGGTGAGACTCCTTGGCACAGGTTTGAAACCTTGCGCACATACTTACTGCGAATAAAATGTCGGGTCCACTCGCTGTCAAGTATAGAAGACTCCCTATCGCACTCCTATAGTATTTTAGGTCGATGGGCTTTCCTTCTAAGTCTTCTCCTATATTGACATTTGTTGCCATGGGTATATTGATGGGTTTAGCATCTTTCATTCCAAAATGTTTAATTAGTTCCCTAGTATATTTTTGTTGATGTAAATATATTCCATCCTTAGTTTGTTTAATTTGTAGTCATAGAAAGAAACTCAATTCACCTACTAAATTCATTTCAAATTCACTTTCCATAAGTAAAATGAACTCGTTCAGTAGGATTGAATTGGTTGTTCCGAAAATGATATCGTCTATGTAGATTTGGGCTATAAAGATTTCCTTACCTATGGTTTTTACGAAAAGGGTCGGATCGACTAGGCCTTGGTTAAACCCTTTTAACTTAAGATAAATTGAAATTCTCTCATACCAAGCTCGAGGAGCTTGTTTGAGTCCATAAAGAGCTTTCTTTAGTTTAAGGACATGATCGGGTTTATCTAGGTTTTGAGTCCATAAACCTCTTCCTTAATATATCTATTCAAGAATGCTGACTTGACATCCATTTGAAATAATTTAAATCCTCGATGCACGGCATATGCTAACAACATTCGGATGGATTCTAGTCTAGCTACGGGGGCATAGGTTTCATCGTAATCTAACCCCTCTACTTGACTAAATCCTTTCGCGACCAATCTCGCTTTGTTTCTAACTACTTTACCTTTGTCATCAAGTTTGTTCCGGAAACCCCACCTTGTTCCAATAATTGACTTATCTTGAGGTGGTGGTACTAATTCCCAAACTTCATTCCAAGTAAATTGAGCTAGCTCTTCTTGCATTGCAATGATCCAATCGGGATCAAGAAGAGCTTGTTCAATGGTTTTGGGTTCGATTTTCGAAATCAAGGAGATTTTACTAAGATTTCTATATTATGATCTAGTTCGAACTCCTAGGCTAGGATCACCTATCACTTGGTCGATAGGATGATTCGATTGAATCCTAGAATGACTTGGGTTAGGGGCACCTATCACTTGGTTGGTAGGATGACTCGATTGAATCCTAGACTGGCTCGAATTAGGATTGATACTAGACTCGTGTTCAAGATCAGAGTCGAGTCTGGTCTAAATCGGTTCGCTAGTTGGCTTTACTATGGATTTTGTAAGTTCATGTCCTTCGTCGAATACTACATTAATGGTTTCCTCAATTTTAAGGGTGTCAATGTTATATACCCTATAGGCTCTACGTGTAGTTGAGTATCCTAGGAAGATACCGGTAGAGGTTTTGGATGTGAACTTTCCTAGGTAGTCCTTAGTGTTTAGGATATGTACCTTATGTTAGTAATATATGAGAGATGTCCTAAGGCAATCGCCTTATGTATGAACCATTTATATGATAAATGAAGATTCACTATTTGAGTATACATGTTTCATGTATTTGATTGGATCTTAAACTCATTTACTGAATGTCCACGATACGATTCACAGCATGAGAGAATTTGTGATTGGATCACAACTAGTGAGTATCTCTACATGTGTAATTGTGATGTATCGAAATTATCCCTAGTCGATGAATTGATGGATTTAGACACCATCAATTCTGTCGAGACTAGCACGAGGTATACTCCTTGGTGTATCCAAGCAGCTGATTCTCACTGGCTGGAGACATTATGATGTCCGGAGTTAATCGTGGATGCTAGTTATGGTAACTAGTACATTGGAGTGACCAGCCGTAAGACTTCATATGGTCAATGAAGTTCTTACTGTGGCTTAAGTGCGATGTTCCTTTGACTTGCGGTATTCAAGTCATCTTGATCATGGAGACTTATGCTTTGACATCTTAAGCAAACATCTCTGAGGAGATGTGGACCCGGGATGATTGGGTATAAGTCGAAGTGATCGAAGGTGTTTGAATAGCCTATAAAGGATTCACCACTCCTTGCGAGGAGATGTATACCCATGGCCTCTCGTCGGATTGTTACTAAAGTCTTTGGCCAAAGCATTACATGTTTAGAGTAAGGTACTCTTCGATACATGTGGAGTAACTAGAATCCGTAGGATGAGGAAATTATACTTGGGCTAGGTGTGACGTAGTCAGCCTAGTGGGGACTGACACTATAGACCATGTCCTGAACCAAGTGGGTATAAGATGAGTGAAGGGAATGGGGCACGAATCATTCGAGCTGCTGAAGGGTTTCAGAAATAGTTTTGGATCAACCGTTGATCTTTTAGGTTAATTGGGGATCATGATGTACTACTAGGTGCCACTCATGATCGTTCTATAATTAATGGTTAATTATAGACGGCCAACATAAACCGAGAACCTATTTGGTCACACGCACAACGAGCGCAATCCAAAGGATTTAAAACGAGCTTGAGAATGGGATTCTCAGACCGAGAGAAACTAGGTTTGGTTGGACCAAACATAAAGCGAGCATGAAATCGTTTCAGTCGCAATGGAAGCGTGGATGGGCCGAGTCTTATGAAGACGTAATGGATGAACCAAAATGGTTTGGTTCTAATCCAATGGATGAGAATAAACCAAAGGGTTTGGTTTATTTTAAACGAATGAACCAAAAGTTGGTTCGGTTCGTTTTAACATAAAATAAACCATCATTGTTTGGTTTATTTTAACTTATCCTAATGGAGCGGGTTAATGGGCCTAATGGTTATGATCCAATAACCATTAAGAGAATTAGTTCTCTATAAAAGAGGGCTTAAGGGATTGTTAAGCCCTAATCATCCAAAACCCTAACCTAGTTGTCGCCCACCTCACCCTTGGTGATTTCGGCGCCCAACCCTAAGCTGCCGCCGCCCAGCTTGTTGCGCCGCCATTCAGCCCCTTGCCGGCGACCAAGCTACAGCCGGTGATCTTCCGGCGACCCTCCGGTGATCTCCTATAGGTTTGGCATCAAGGTGAGCCTTTTCTTCCCTTGGTTGGCCGGCGCCTATCTCCTCCACCAAAGCTGTCCAGTTTTTCTGGACAGCTTCTTCTCCTCTCGTCGGAGCGTCGTTTGGACGACGGTTAGTGCTCCAACAGCGGCTAACTTACCGGGGATTTGATCTCCGGTAATCCTCTGAGGTGGAGGATGAAGGATTCGTCAAACGGTTGACGAATACCTCTCCGAAGAATCGAGTTTTGAGGACTCGGTTTTGGATCCGAATTTGGATTCGGATCGTGATCATCTCTCGATCACGTCGTCTTCAACACGAGGCTAGTAACCCTTACGAAGACGAAGCTCATGGCTTAGTGAAGTCATCCCGAGGAGCTCGGCGTGGATACGGATAGAGACGATTCCTACGAGGATCGTTCCGGTTGATGCCGTTCCCGCTACACGTCATACGAAAGGTATAACGTAGTTAAATTTCCTTTTATTGCAAATTTAAATTTACGGTTATGTCTACACTTGTTGTAATATGCATGCGTGTGTTGTGTGTGTTGTAATAAATGTAGATTTATTATTTTATTGCTTCCGCTGTGTTCATGTTTACGAAACGTGATCGAACACACACACGCCGCGGTGCCGGAAACCCAACACCTTACACCCAAATACCCTAAAGTATTTAATGTTAGGTACTTTGTCATGGTAGATTTCATATGAGGTCTTAAGGTGCCTATTTACCATAAGAATTCTATTTTGGACATAACAAGTCGTACTAACGACTTCTGCCCAAAACCTATCGGGTAGGTTGTATTCGTTCAACATGGTCCTAGCGGCTTCTTGTAGGGTTCTATTTTTTCGCTCGACTAGGCCATTTTGTTGTGGGGTTCTAGGACATGAGAATTCATGGTGGTATCCGTTTAGGTTACAGAAATCTATGAACCTATGGTTTTCGAATTCACCACCATGATCGCTTCTAAGTCTTTTAATTTTAAGGTTCTTTTGGTTTTCGATTAATTTAAACAAGTTGATGAGTTGATCTAAGGTATCACTTTTGTGTTTAAGGAACCTAACCCAAGTAAACCTAGAATAGTCGTCAATGATGACTAAGCAAAATTGACTCCGATTAAGTTACTTGGCTCCATGAGAATCGAATAGATCCAAATGAATGAGCTCAAGCACACTTTTGGTTCGTTCTTGATTAGTTAGTTGATGTTGTGCCCTAGGTTGTTTACCTTGTTGACAAGCATTACAAATTTTATTATCTAAGTTGTTAAGGTTAGACAAACCTCTGACTAAGCCACTCTGACTCATCTTGTGAACGAGTCTTGGGTGTGAGTGACCGAGTCGTCGGTGCCACAACCAAGATTCCTCTTGTTATGTCATAAGACACTTGGTTGAGGAGTTGGGTAAGTTAATTGTGTAGATGTTGCTATTCCTAGTTCCTTTAAGTATTGTTTTAGAGGTTTCATTTGTTTTAATTAAGCATTCATTTTCTAGGAATATAACCTTATAGTTGTTATCACACAATTGACTTACACTAAGTGAATTATATTGAAAATCTTCAACTAATAAAATATTATGAATTGTGAAATTAGAATTTAGCTCAATATCACCTTATCCGATGATTTTGAGATTGCCATTGTTTCCGAAAGCTACCGATCTTTGTTGTTTGAATCTAAGCTTCGAAAATTTAAGTTGGTCTTCGGTCATATGTCGGGATCACCCACTGTCCAACATCCATTGATCCTACACACAAGGTAGTTGAATCAGATATTGGAATTTAAGGGTTGGTTGAAATTATTAGTCCTAGATCATCTCACCCATTTCTACATGATCAAACACATTATCCTTATGTGTTCTTGTGAGATGACTTCAATTTTACTTGATTAATTTTAATGAATTGAGACTAGTCAACCTTGGGTTAGATTCGGATTTAACCCTAAGCTCATCAAGTCACCTTTTCAAGAAATTGGCTTCCAGGTCATGGCGAGGCACAGAGGCCTTCTTTGATCGGAACAACGACCACTTCCTTAGACAAAGACAAATTCGAGAAAGTAATAACTTGATTCACCTAAGATCACTTCCTGGTCTAACTAGTTAAGGATACGGCGAGGTAGCTTCAGCTAGTTCCACTTAGTCGAGTGCACCGAGCTAGATACGTCTTATCTAACTCGGACACACAAGACTTTGCTTTCCTAGCGTACTATCATCTCGCTGTATCCTAGTACTATGTTGTCAATAATTGACTAGTTATTGGTCCTATCTAACCATTCTAAAAGAAATAAAAAGAAAAATACCTAAGCGTGCAAAGTCTAATTAATAGCGCAAAAAAATTTTGTACTAGCTCCCCCTGGACCATTGAATCGGTTCGGTCTTTCCACATAGTGGATTTGATCCTTGAGAACCCAGTACTTGTTAGATCCTAATTGAGAAATCAAAATGGTCTTAGGGATCCATGCTTGGACATGTTTTTTATTTCTACTTACAATTGACATATACGACTTATTAGTCATATTTGAGCTAAACCTAAGCCCGGTCTTGTTGTACACGGCCCTTTACGATCCAAGTAAAAGGTCAAGTCCCTTGGATCCCAAAGTGAACCTTTCCAATGTATGCCTAAGATCTTCAACTTGACTTTTCAAAAATGGGTTCTCAACTTCGAGCTTTTCAACTCGAGTTGTGTCCTCCTCTTGAACTTGACTAGTCGAAGAGGTTAGGGAGACCTTGTGTTTAAGGAGTTTAACCTCCTCAACTAAGGTCTCAACCTTGGACTCGGACTTAGCTAACTTTCTAGTTAAGAATTTAATTGCATTGTATAAAGTGCTAAGTAAAGATCGACATACCTTAAGTGACTCTTTTGAACCGGATGTGTATCCATGGCTTGTCTTGAATAGCGACTCATCATCGGATTCAGACTCGGACTCTTCCTCGGGTTCAGAGTCTTGTTCGGGATAGGTCGGCTTGGCCATGAAGACGAGATCGTCGTTTTCCTCCTCCGACAATTCTTCCCGTAGCGTTAAGTGCTTTCTCGGGTGCTTTGCCTTTTAGTTTCGAACACTCCGACTTGATGTGCCTGAACCTGTTACATTCAAAATATCTCAAATTTGAATTAGACTTAGACTTAGTTTTACCTTAATTGATGGGTCATTTTCGGCTCTTGATCATCTTCCGAACTAGATTTACTAGTTCGGTTTCCATTTCGGGATCTACCTCCGACTCGTACTAGTACTCATCCTCTTCCTTGGGGGGGCGATTTGTTCGCGGCCTTCTTCTTGAAATCTGCAATTAAGGCAATATCTTTCTCGGCCCGGACCACATTAATTTGCTCATGAAGTTCAAACTCAGAAAATAACTCATCTAATCTAAGTTTAGAAAGATCCTTAGAAACTTTGTAGGCATCGACCATGGATGCTCACAAGGTGGTCCTAGGAAAAGAGTTTAAAGTGTACCTTATAAGGTCTTGATTCTCAACCTTTTCTCTGATGGCATGTAAGCTATTGACAATGTCTTGAATACGGGCATGTAGTTGTATCGCCGTCTCATGTTCCAGCATTTTTAAGTTATACAATTTATTGAAAAGCAAATCACGCTTACATACCTTAGCGTCGTCGGTTCCTTTGTGTAACTCAATGAGTTTAGTCCATAAATCTTTAGCGTTAATGAAGGGGTCGACGCGGTTTAGCTCCGCTTTGGATAAGTCGCATTGAAGGATTTGGGTTGCCTTGGCGTTTCCTTCCACTTGTCTTTTCATGGCATTAGTCCATTGATCATAATCCAACGATTCACTCACTTCATTAGTAGGAAGCGTGAATCCGGTTTGGATTATGATCCACATCTCGATTTGGGTCTTTAAGAAGCACTCCATCTGACCCTTCCAATAACGGAAGTCATCTCCGTTGTAAAACAGAGGTTGGACGGTGCTAAACCCTTCGAGATGGGCCATATAGACAAAAGAGAGAAAACTAATACCTCGCAAAAACATAAACAACCAAAATGTACCAAGACTTTCGTCTTGGATTAGTAGTACGGGAGAACAAATTTAACTTAAATGAAAAAACTTGTAAAAAACCCCGAAATAAACAGAAATAAAAATAAAAATAAATCTATAAAAATTGATAGATTAGTGGTTTCACCAAATCGTAGTCCCCCCGGCTCTGATACCAATTGTTGGATCGATTTGAGCGCTAGAGGGGGGTGAATAGGACAAAATAAATTTTGTTCATTCTTTCGATATGAAATAATTAAACGAGCGAGGATGCAGCGGAAATATAAAAGACAAGATTTGTTTTTACTTGGTTCACAACCTTTGGCTGCTAGTCCAAGGCTCTAATGGTTCGAGACTACGTACGGAGGGCAATACACTAAAATAATCTCCTCCTCGTTGGAGGTAGGAGACAACGGAATACAAAAAGCTCGAAAGATTAAGGTAGAGGGACACTCCCCCTCTCTTTATTACGATATAAAGCTCCGAGAAACTAAAATAAGTACAATAGAAGACTTGAATAAAACTTATACTGATGAGGAAAAGAATGAAACTAAAGCTTGATCGTCAGAGTAGTAGAGCTTCACCTTCGTAAAGATGTTGGAGAGTCGAGGCGTTGCGGAGGCTTTTTGGAGAGCTCTTGATGATTGAAATGGAGTGGAGAACCCCTACTTTTATAGCCTTGGAAACCCTAGACGTTCAAATCTTCAACCAATGAGAGTAAGCCTCCTAGCCCTTGAGAAATGGAGATAAGCTTTGACTCTCCTCGAGGCTGATCCTTGACCAACAGTCGACCGATACACTTTCCAGTCGACTGCTAGATGAATCAGTCGACTGATGCAAGCCCTCAGTCGACTGATGGCAAGGTTTCCAGCTGTAATGAAGAGTTAGCTCGAAAATGTAGTTAATATAAGTGAACTTGATGGTCATTTACCATCTGATCTTGACTTAGACTATCCATGAGAAGTCTTGAGTCAGATCGTCGCCTAAGGACAACCCCGTACAGAGGACACGACCTTACTTACACTCACTCACACGAGCTTACCTCAACTTTTACCTTTGAAGCTTTGTTTTCGGTCTTCACTTGAGTTCTTCGACTTCCTCCGAAGTCCTTCCGGTGTCGCCCGATCACCACAGTTCCCTCCAAGTGTCGCTGACCTTCAGCTTTAGCTTAACAATTTTGCACACTTGATTCAGCTCGTGAGATAACAAAACGAGCTTAACTTTGTATCGTTTGCTATAATCAAAACCCAGATTCGACTTAGGTGCCTACTGCACCAACACACTGCACGTACTTAAATAATGATCCACAATGATCCTACTCATACCCAAATACACCACATACAACAGTATAGAACATGTAAATGGTATGTATAATGATGTATAAACATATGCAGTAATCATAGCTCAAACAAATACAGCATCTCACAAGCATATGTAAAACTCTCTCTCTCTCTCTCTCTCTCTCTCTCTCTCTCTCTCTCTCTCTCTATCTAACACACACACACACACACACACACACACACACACACACACACATATATATATATATATATATATATATATATATATATATATATATATGCGACAATGCATATGTATGGTCATGCCTGCACACCCTGCTCGCTACCACGACCCCAGTATAGCCTAGATGGCATGACATGACAACTGTTCCAACTCTAGCTACCACTACTCTTGAGTGGCTGAATGGGCAGTATGAGTAAGTAGGTAGCTAAAAACTACACAACGGGGGTCTCTGTTGTTGGCCACTCTAACTGTCAGTACCCATGAGTAGTCGAGTGCTGCACTATAGGACAAATTTCACGCAACTCCAACTACCACCATCAACAGTGGACAAGTGTGTCACAACAGATGAATTACACTCAACACTAGCTAGTACTACCCCGAGTGGCCAAGGAGGCAATGATGACTGATGACCCTCTCAACCACAAGGGAGACCAAGTCGACAGCATGCAGGTAATGTAATGATGCACACTCCATACACATAAATCACAACACCCTCTCTATCTCACAGAGAGTTATATACAACAGACAGACAACTATGCTAGGACCACTAGTCCGTAAACAAAACTCTATCGATAACCCACTCAACCATACGTAGAAGACATGATCCACAATAGATACACAATACAAAGTAATATGATACGACAATCAAATCCACATTTAGATCTATCACCTACCCCCAGTAATATAACATGATAACCCAAACCAAGATACAACTGTGCTCAGCTACATGCACTTATATAACATCTATAAATCAAACATATATAGAATCTTTAATCAACAATAGTGATGAAACGAGGTTGTATAGATATCGAATAGAGCATCTCGAAGTTCAACAACTAAGTATCAAGCATAGGAATAATAAGAGTGGAGTCAAGGTAATGATACTATCATCATAATAAAGCTCATGCACTAAGATAATCGATCTACTAAACCAAAGGAAGGAATTATCCACTTGGTATAAGCTCGTGTCGGTAATCTTCACGTCCGTGAACCTGCCTCATATCCAAGTCCTGCAAAACAATAAACATATGTAACTCAAGTATATTACAAATAAGATTAAATCCTAATCAACCTTTATATCTAACTAATCCAATGTTCTTTAATCAGTATCTTATCTAACAGATTGGTCTAATTTTATAATTGACTTAATCAATCCTCAACGCAATCCATATCCTGTAACCCCCAATAGAACAACTTCACATACCAACAATTAATCTTCTATTAACAACAAATCAATTACTAGATCAATTTAATCACAATGATAATGGTATGCATTCATAAATTATCCAAACCCAACTCACCTTGCCTAGCCTCACTTCACAGCTTCTTGTTCTAATTCAAGGTATCGGATTAAAGTCCAAACAGCCAAATTGAAAGCAACCTCATAACCTAATCACTCTCATAACCTTATCTATTCATCCTATAGAAATCTGCTAACTTAATCAACATATAAAAACCTTACCTCTCCCTAAATCACTCGGACACATCTTCTTCTTTAATACAAAAGAAATCTAATATGTATAGAACAATGGCACTATGGTTAAATCAAATCTCAACTCCAATGTATTCTAGTACCTGCAACAGAAATCAAACTTATAAGTTGTGGAGCATATACTAATTAATTTATAGATCTAAAACTTTAGATCATCAAGAGATGGGGTGATGATACTTTTCCCAATTACAACAACATCACAGTCGAACCCACCTCAACAACCATAGCTCATCGATATTGAAGAAAGTTGTGCTCTAGATCGAGAGTCATCGCAGTGAAGAATGAAGCTGACTATTCGATCAGTGCCTCCAGTTGGGGCAGTGGTGATTCGAGCCAGAAATCACCATAGAGGAACGAAGGAGGGCGTAGGAAATGTGGCAACAAAGTTGAGTGCTCACAACGGAGAACTGCTCGCACCTGATGATGCTACTCGTGGTGAAGATTCGACCAAGAAGTAGGTTGCGATGCGATCGACACAGGGAATCAGTGATCGACAAGATGCTCTTCACAATGGTAATCATGCGATCCAGATCGAAAACATTGTAGAGAGGAAGAAAGGGGCGACGACATTGGGCTCGCATCAATCGATTGTGATGTACGAGGGTTGGCGACTGGTACAATGCTTCAGCGAGAGGGCAGCAACTCCGGCGAGGCCAAGATCTTAACAATCAAAAGAACAGTTGTTGTAGAGATCGAGAGAAGAATAAAAATAGAAGAAGAGAAGGTTTGGCTCGCGATGAGAAAGAAGAAATCAGGAGGAAGAAGGAAAATAATCGAGAGAAATGAAGGGAAAATAAGGAATAAACTTAGGCTTTACCTTATTTACCTTATGTTAATGAGATTTATTAACTCCCCAATAGTCTAAACAGGCTTTAATAAAGCCTATTTGCCTTATCCCCATGAAATATCATAGAAATTATATTTTAAATCCAAAAAAAATTCTAAAAATTCTTGAAAAATCCTATAAGGTAATTTCCAAATTAACAAGGGATATTTTATTATCATTTTATTTTTAGATATCTCACATGTAGTCTTGGCGGTGTAAGTCCAAGTGGATATTGGCAAGGAAGTATAAGGGTGAGGTCTTGACAACATAGGTCCAAGCATATAGTCTTGGCGGCATAAAGTCGAAGCGGACCTTGGAAAAGGAGGAACCCAAAGCATGATGAAATTGAAGGAAGCTTTTGAAGGCAAGTGTAAGGATGAAGGAGTCACGAACTCAGAGGGATCTTGTAGGTGCAAGGTTGATAGAGAAGCTTGAAGGTGTTAGTCTAGGATTGGGGTTATTTTCAAGTATGAAATAGTCATACTTGAGGTATACCAGTTGACTGGTCTCGAGTACTTGGCACTCGGGAACTCAGATTAACTCGAGCAATCGACTGACTGAGTAGTTGACTATGGGTTAACTACTAAACATAAGCTCTGGCAGTCAACTAGTGTTTTATATCAGTCGATTGACCTTTGTCATTCGACTACTAGGGTCTAGTAGTCAACTGGACTTAAGTGCCCAGGTCACAGATATTTTGGCAGGTATGCAGCAACAACTGGAGTCGGGCTCAATGGGCAGAAATGCCCAAACTCTATAAAAGGAGGCTTGAGGAGCTTGGACATGACTAGTGCTCTAATTCTAAACGTCCATACCAAGCTCTCCAAGCCTTCCTCTTAGTTTTCTAAGCTCTCTAACCTCTTCTTCCTAATCTCATTTCAAATCTTGTAAGAAGAAGAGTGTGCTTGTAAAGAAGGCTTCTCCACCTTGGTGTGTTCGTCAAAAGGAGATCTTAGTGAAGGCTTGAAAGGGTTAATCCACCTTAAGGATTGTCATGGAGTAAGAGCATTGTCTCCGAACCACGTTAAATAATTGTGTTAGTTTTGTTTGTGTTGATTTCAATTTTAGTTTGTGCTTTTGTTTTTGCTTCTGCTAATGACTTTGCGTAGAAATCGAACGAACGTTATTCACCTCCCCCCCTCCTCTAGTGTGACAATCGATCCCCAACATATAACAACCTGCTATAATGGCTAGGTAAATTTTCTTAGACCCTGTGCCAACTATAATAGCCTAAGGGCTAAGTAAGTACACCCTTCTGTTGGACTATAACAACCCGGTATAGTAGCTAGGTAAATTTCTTCAGGCTCTGTGCCAACTATAAAAGCTTAAGGGTTAGGTAATTATAGAATCTCCCCACAAGCCTATAACAACTAGTTATACTGGCTAGGTAAATTCCTCAAGCCCTATGCCTAATATGACTACCTCAGGGCTAAGTAAACAGCTTCAAGCCTTATGCCTAATATAACAATTTTTGTCCATGTGCCTAATACAATAGTTTGAGATGATTGTAAAATTTCATTTGACTTTGCTCTTCAGTTTTCCTAAAGAGGGGGAACTTCTAATGGGTTTGAGATTTTTAGCTGAAGCATGTTAGTAGTCGCTAGAGATAATGTGGCAAAACACCATGTGTTGGCTAAACTCAATAGAGCTGAGATATCATTTTTCATTCAGAATTCCGAGCAGTGTTGGTTTTCTTGAGTACCATATGCTTTTCCTGAGCACTGAGTATGCTTCCTGGGTGCAAAAGGGTTGAGCAGTGTAGGGAGTTCAGAATGTGTTTGGATTTGGGTTGAATACTGAGTATGTTTCCTGAGCACTGAGTATGCTTCCTAGGTCCAAAAGGGTGTAGTAGTGTAGGGAGTTCAAAATGTGTTTTGATCTGGGTTGGGTACTGAGTATGTTTTCTAAGCACTGAGTATGCTTCCTGGGTGCAGAAGGGTGTAGTAGTGTAGGGAGTTCAGAATGTGTTTCGATCTGGGTTGGGTACTAAGTATGTTTCCTGAGCATTGAGTACACTTCCTGAGTGCAAAACGTTTGAGCAATGTAGGGAGTTCATAATGTGCTTCAATCTGGGTTGAGTACTAAATATGTTTCATGAGCACTGAGTATGCTTCCTGAGTGCAGAAGGGTTGAGCAGTATAGGGAATTGGGAATATGTTTTGATCTAGGCTGACTACTGAATATGTTTTTTGAGCATTGAGTATGTTTCCCAAGCACAGTAGGGACAGATAGTATAGTTGATCCAGAGCTCAGTTTTGTGAAGTGTAAGTGTCAAGGACCTTATATGTTTCCCGAGCACCATGTATATTTCCCGAGTACAGTAGGGCTAGGTAGTATAGTTAGTCTAGAGTTTAGTTTTGTGAAGTGTGAGTGTCGAGCATTAAATGTTTCCCAAGCACCCTGTATATTTCCTGGGCACGGTAGGGTCAGGCAGTATAGTTGGTCCAAAGCTTATTTTTGTGAAGTTTGAGTGTCAAGCATCAAATATATTTCCCGAGTACCATGTATATTTCCCAAGCACAGTAGGGTCAGACAATATAGTTGATTAAGAGCTTAGTTTTGTGAAGTGTGAGTGTTGAGCATCAAATATATTTCCCAAGCACCCTGTGTATTTCCCGAGCACAGTAGGGCCAGACAATATAGTTGATCCAGAACTCAATTTTGTGAAGTGTCAGTGTCGAACACCTTATGTTTGTCAAACATCGTATATGTTTCTTGAGTACTGAGTATGTTTCCCAAGCATAGTAGGGATTGATAGTATAGTTGATCTCGAGCTCGATTTTGTAAAGTGTAAGTGTCGAGTACCTTATATGTTTCCCGAGCACCATGGATAATTCTCAAGCACAGTAGGGTCGAGCAGTATAGTTGGTCAAGAGCTCAGTTTTGTGAATTGTGAGTGTTGAACACCTTATATGTTTCCCTAGCACCATATGTATTTCCCAAGCACCATGTGTATTTCTGGAGCATAATAGGGTTAGATAGTATAGTTGGTCCCGAGCTTGGCTTTGTAAAGTGTAAATGTCAAGGACCTTATATGTTTCTCGAGCAACATGTATATTTCCCGAGCACAGTAGGGCTAGACAATATAGCTGGTTCAAAGCTCCATTTTCTGAAGTGTCGTATACCTTATATATTTTCTGAGAACCTTATATGTTTTTCGAGCACCATATGTATTTCCCAAGTACCATGTGTAATTCCCAAGCATCATATGTATTTCCCGAGCACTCATTTTAGTTGTCGACCACCTTCCCTATTTCCTGAGCACTTAGCTTATTTGTGGAACACAAATCTCATTTTCTGAGTGCATAGTTTATTTACTGAACATCAGTCTTGTTTCTGAGTATCTAGCATATTGGTTGAGTATTGGTCTTATTCCTAAATGTCGGTCTTATTTTTAAGTATTGAAAGGCCCTCTTTTAATACTTATCAAACTTCATTCGACTTCGCTCTTCAGTTTGACTCGAAGGAGTTCTAATAAATATTCCTGACCACAAGGCTTATTCCCAAACACCCTCCTTATTCCCAAGCACTTAGCCTTATCGTTGAGCAACTAGTTTTATTCCTAACTACAAGCCTTTTGCTTCAGTATCAGTCGATTGCCTCATTATGGTAGTCGACTGCCTGAGAACAATCTCCACACTCGAAATTTCTCAATCACTGATAACTCACATTTTGACATGATATTTTGTATTCATTCCTCGATGTTTTGATCCATTCATATGTGTAATTCAATATATTTATCATATTTTACGACTATGGATCATTTTAAAGCTTTAATGCAAATACATGCTAATTTTATGTCTTAAACACTAATTTGTTATATACTTTATTTTGTAAGACATTTAAGAGCAAATCGAGGAATGCACATTGAAAAAAAATGGGAAGTTACTGTAGGAAAGTTACT
Source organism: Wurfbainia villosa (assembly GCA_025175895.1). NCBI lineage: Eukaryota > Viridiplantae > Streptophyta > Magnoliopsida > Zingiberales > Zingiberaceae > Wurfbainia > Wurfbainia villosa. Next base: position 24,145,300 of record CM045992.1, on the reverse strand, counting down.
ATAGCACAGTGTTTTTTCCTCCAAAAAAAGACACGACCCGGTCATGCCTTTTGGCACGGCCGTGTCGTGGGTCCAAATTTAGGGTTGGAGCACGTTTAAAAGCAAGAAAGGTTGGACAAAATGCCATCTCTTCTTCCCTTGAGCCTTAGCAGCCGCCTCCACCTCCCTTCTATCCATTTTCCTCTTCAGATTCGAGGAGGAACAGCTTCATCGAAGGATTCCGGCGACATCTTCCATCTCCACACCTCATCCACCTCTTCCTTTGGATTCGAGGAGTTCCGCCCTGATGACACTTCTCCGAGCTCAATTGGATATACAAGAGTTCGGAGCATCCATCAAGCTACTGGATTCAGCAGTTTGTACCATCCCACATCCTCCACCGTTTGTGTAGTCTCGATCGAGCTCCGTTGGACTTAGTCGGAGGAATTTGTTCATACACCGGGCCTATATTGGGTTGATTTGATCATTTTTCTTTTGTTTAGTTTAGATTAATTTTCTACATGTCAAGTGTTTGTTAACTTACCCCTTACATTTGATTTACTTTGTTTATCTTACTTTTGAATTATGCACGTTAAGTGTTTGTCTTAATTTCTCTTCTAGTTTTTATTGCTTTAATTCCTGCATTGCATGTTTTAATTACTTGTATGTTAGTTTAGAGTTTTCATTATTTTTCAATCATAGGTTAGAATTCAAACCACAAACCCCCCGGTTATATTAAGAAAACCCAAAGCAATAATGGTAATGATCCTAAAAAAATCATTCTACCGATTGCATTCATTGGGAGACGACCCAAGTCATCTCTATACTACATTAGTGTAGAGGGGGTTCGATTTAATTATAAATTTTATTTTGTAACGGTACCACAACAAAAACCATTATCAATCGCCCAATCACCAATTTCCTCATTCCAGTCTAACGGTTGTCTCCTAATACCCCAAAGGGTATTATAGTCAATTGAGATGGGGGAAAAGGCAATGGCTATCTCCTATATAAAGAGTTGGAAAGGAAAGAGGGAGATTGATGTTTTCTTCTCTCTGGTATGCGGAGATAACTCTTCTACTTTTCGAAGCTTCCTTCTCTTACTGTGTTATTTTATCATCTTTGTTTCTACTATGCTTCTCTTATCTCCTTGGTGGATATTGACTTGAGCATCGAAGGGGTCGCACCGATGAAGTCGACTCACCCCTAAGCGCTCAGTTTTATTGCAGATGAGGAACCCTAGTAGCATCCTCCCATATCTTGCACATTTTGCTTCTTACCGGCGAAAGAGGAGAAGGGATCCGAGTGTACTGAAAAAAGGAACACCATTAATTTTGAAAAAACTTGGTGAAATCTAACTTTTAATAGGAATCACCATTGACAATTTTGACACAAAGTTAGGCAAAATATTGAAGGTTTCAATGATTTTGAACTTTGTATCATTCTTTGAATTTAATGGATATTTTATTTTAAAATTATTTTTCACCCATAATGATTGACATAAGTAATGTATATATGAAATTTCAAGATTTTTTAGAAAAACATATAATTACTTATGATTTTTTGAATCTCATTTCTAAAACTCTTATTTCTGGAAAATCAAATGGCAGTTGACTGCCTTTTGGAGTAGTCAATGGCGGTGTGGCGATCATTGATTTACGCGTGATCACGTGTTGATTTATTTGAACAAGATTTATTTGGCCTTCTATCAACAACCCTAGGTGATATGATTAGAGAAGTATTAGAAGGGTGAAATGATCGATGAAAATGATTAGGAGAGATAATTAGATTGGACAATCAAATTTTAAGGGATGTTAAAGTTCAACTTATTTTCGATTGTTTAGATTTATAATAGGCTTAGGAACTCTCCAAGGACATTATAGGTGCAATGGTCAAGGGAGAGTTTATCCATCAAGGGATGATGGATGTCAAAAAGGGAGAGAATGAGGATTGCCTCTCATTTAATGATAAGGGTTGTATCGCTAAGAAGAGTGTAGGCATCCAAGATAATTTTGGACTAAGAGAGAGAATGAAGGATCTCAATGGAAGATGAGACGTGGAAATCTTTGGTAGGCATTTTGATGTATACCAAAGGGGGAGAAATGAGAGTTTAAGTTAGGTAAACCTTTAATATGCTTTGGCATAAGAAGAGTCAAGTTTGGCTTATGGGATAGCCTAACTTAAAGGTGTTGTCAAACATCAAAAAGGGAGAGATTGTTGGTACAACCGACCCAGGTCATGATTGACCAGCTCAAGTGGGACTCGAGTAGGGTTTTGATGTTTGACAATAGGATTGTCAATATATTTATCAATATGATTTGACCATATGTTGACCATATGACAAGTGGATGGCTTGGGATATCCAATGTCATATAGGGGAGATTGTTAGGAGGCGATTATTGGAGCAATTGGCCTCAGGTCAAAGGTTAACCTAGCTTGAGTGAGACTCGAGTGGAAGTCCAAGTATGGATACTTAGCAAGGAAAAGTCCAAGGGTGAAGTCTTGGCAATCGAGAAGTCCAAGTATGGATACTTGGCAAGGAAAAGTCTAAGTGGGTAGTCATGTCAATGGGTGTGGGAACATTGGTGACCGCTAGAGGGGGTGAATAGCGCGTTCATTGACAAAGATGGAAATCGATCGTGTTCATCTCTACAAAACTTGTTATTCACAGCGGAATGTATATAATAGCAATAACAAAACTAAAGACACAAACACAATCATAAATACAAGCGATATACGTGGTTTGAAACTTTAGGATTCCTACTCCACGGAGTAAGCTCAACGAGCTCGAGTGATGAACACACCACTATTAAAACTCCTTCTCGACAACAAGTTGGAGGTGGAGAAATCTAGTACAAGCGATTATAAAAGTAATACAATGAAATACAATAAATACACTAAGCAATACACAAAAATAAAAAAAAGAATACTTTACACAAAAACTTTGGATTGCTTTCTTGTTGCTAGCTTTGGATTGGTCTTGAAGGTCTAGAATGCAGCAGTAATTCCCCTCCAAAATTTCCCTAAAAATTACTGTGGAAATCCTCCCCAAGCTCCTCCTTTTATGCTTGTCTCAGGCTGATTCTGCTTCTGGAAGTCGACTATCATAAAGCCTCAGTCGACTGCCAACAGTGTCATTGTGAGACAATGACTTAATCTACGTCGACATTCAAGCCAACAGTTACACTGGTAGTTGATTGCCATTAGACAGCAGTCGACTACCAGGGTCATAGCCGACTGACCAGTCGACTACCGAGCATTCTGCTCCCGCAACCCTAACCAACAATCGACTATCATCCATGGCAGTCAACTACTCAAGCCATAAGTCGATTGCCCAAAGCTGGCAGTCGACTGTCAGGCCATTTCCTACAGTCGAACACCAGTCAACTCTGATCAATTTGACTGGTCATAATACCAGTTGATTGCCAAGAGTCAACTCATTTATTAAGTGTCAAAACACTTGACCAATCGACTGATCCAAATCCCCAGTCGACTGATAACCTCAAACATGAGGTTTAACCCCAAGTATGATTCTCTTAAACTTGCTAGACCACCCTTAGCCTAGACCTAAGCCTTCTAGCCACCTCCGTCAGCCTCACGCCTATCGGATCCCTCCAAGTCATCCATGACTTGTTCATCCATATGCTAGCCTTCTAGTGGTTCCATTGGCTATTGTCATGCTAAGATGGTCTATACCGCCAAGGCACATTGGGCTTACGCTGCCAAGACTACTGCTTGGACTTTACGCTGCCAACCATTGGACTTATTCTGCCAACATTGGACTTATTCTGCCAAGACTCTCGCTTGGAGTTTACAGCGCCAATATCAACCCTTGGACTTCCCTTGCCAACCCATGTTGGACTTTCCATTTGCCAAGACTCAAGCTTAAACTTTCCCTTGCCAAGTCCTATGCTTGGACTTTCCATGCCAACCCATGTTGGGCTTTCCAATTGCCAAGTGTCAAGCTTGGACTTTCCATGCAAGTACCCATGACTTGGACTTTCACATGACAATCACATTGTCATACATTTTGTTGAACATCAAAATACCGCTCGAGTCAAACTCGAGTCTGGTCAATTGTGACTTGGGTCGATTGCACCAACAATCTCCCCCTTTTTTATGTTTGACAAAAACCACAAACACCTTTGAGTTAGGCCACCTAACTCAAATCTCCTAACCAATTTTTTCAAATTTATAATCTCAAATTCTTCCATCAATTCTCCCATAACTTCTCCCGTTAATTATCTCCCTTTTTTACATACATCAAAAAGGTTCTCCCTAAAGGTGTTAATGTCTCATATCGCAATGAGATTTTACAATCTCCCCCTTAGTCCAAAAACACCTAGGATGCCTTCACTCTTCCTAGTGATAAGTCTCATATCACTCAAGAGAGGCAATCCTACACTCCCAATTTTCAAATTGGGCATCTCACATTCTCAAAATTCTCCCCCTCATGAGGAAGAACACATTCATCATTCCATGATGGATAACCTCCCCCTAAAGGCTTGCTCCCCCTTAACCATTGCACCAATAATGTCCTTGTAGAGTCCCTAAGCCTATAGGAACACTAAACCATCAAAATTAAGGTTAAAAGTTCAACCTTGAACTTTCACACCTTAAAATTTGATACACTTCCAAACAACTCTCCTAATCCATATCCAATGGATTTTCACCCTTTCTAATGCTTTCCAAAGCATATCCTAGGATTAGAAGCAGTTAGGGTAGCCTAATATAGCTGAAATCAAGCTAAACAAACCTTGTTTACCCGAAATCAAACCTGGTAGTCAACTCTGATAGTCAACAGTCGACTGACCTTGACTCTAATCGACTTCCATAAGCGGCAGTCGACTGATTTCTGCAAATGCAGAAATTCAGTTTCAAAAACCAAAATTGAGAAATACATAAGTAAAAATATGTATTTTGAAAATTCTTGAAAATTCATACGTACATTACTTATAACAAATATAATGGATGAAAAATATTTGAAAAATAAAATACCCATAAAATAATGAGATTGACACAAAGTTCAAAACTATTGAAAAGTTTAATGTTTTGGCCCTACTTTGTATCAACTTCATCAATGGTAATTGCTATCAAAAGATAGACTTCACCAAGATTTTCTAAAATGATTTTAAAATATTTTTGAAAACCTATATTGGATCATGATCAATAGGCTCAATGTACATGACTTGCACATTAGCTTTTCCCATGATCCACTCATGGTATAAGATGAATTTGAGTTCATCTAGATGCAAAAACTATGCACCTTGAACTTAACTCATTTCCTAGCATCTCACATGTGTCTAGGGTGTTTGAAAACACACACATGTCAATTTGATATGAGATGTGGGTTTTGTTCATCCTAATCTAGGGTCTCATGCATTTTTCTAAGACAACACTACTTGATTCCTTTATACATGGCACTTCAAGTCATGTCATAGTCCTTAAATCAATTTTAATTACCTTAAATACATGAATGATGATTATGGTATATAATGATAGCATAAATAAGTGTGTGCCAAAATCATGATGTCATGGCATAAAAATGAACCTAAGCACTCATGACATAAAAACTTAAACTAAACATGATCATGACATATTATATGATAAAAGAATAAACATTATGTCATGACATGGCATATGACAATCAATGCATGACAAATAAAATATTAGGCATAAGAATACCTAAATTTTAATATTTGTTGTCATTTGTTAGAATTAAATTCATTTTTCCATATTATCAACTATCTCCCAAGTGTGCCAAAATTCAAAATGGCACACTATTATTAGTACAATCAACCCATGATATGGTTTTGATGTGTGTGGCAAAGGGTTTAAGTTAGGATGTTTGGATTTGATATGTGCGTTGGAGTCTTGCAGGACTTAGTAATTCACACATGGAGCCTTGGCGAGTTTCACATCTCATGACTAGGTCTTTGAGTCGGTGAAGGATGACTTTGCGGAAGTCGTGCACTTGGAGCATTCGAGGGGCCGTCGGACGAGGAGCTTGGAGTGAAGTCGGAGGAAGTAGACTCCAGGGCGAGACGCGAAGGATGGCGCTGCAGAGTCGTGCACTTGGCGCATCCGAGGGACGTGGCCGGACGAAGATAACTTCAAAGGTGAGGGACTCCGAGGGATGAGAGTCAGCGAATGTAACCCAGGAAGGGGTAGTGCTCTTAGGTGAAACTTGGCCAATTGGCTAAGTGTCGGATGGGATTTCCCGACATTAGTCGACTGCCATGTTATGGTGGTCGACTACTCTAAGTCGACTATAACTCAACTAGTGTTCGAGTCCGACCGCCATGGAATGGCGATCATTGTGAGACCACCTGATCGATGAAGGCATCAGTCGACTGGTCGTAAGGGTTTCAGGCACAGAATGGAGTCAAGCTCGCAAGCACTTGACTGATAGGTCCATCAGTCGACTGATGTGGGAGCCGTTGGATGGAATCCAACGTGGAAGAAGTTGTTATTGGGCAACGGCTACAGGATCAGTCGACTGGTCCTGTGTCAACGGGAAGAAACCCTCTTCCTCTATAAAGAGGAAGGGTGAGGGGCTTTGGGGGCCTAATGTTCATGCTCTAAACTCTCCCAAAGTTCCCTAAAGTTTTTCCATCCTCTTACTTGAGCTTATTTACATTATATTGTAAGAGGAGTGATTCTTGTGTAAAAGGTTACCTCCACCTAGCTTGGTGCAAAAAAGAGATCTAGTGGATTTGGCAAAGGAGTGATTCACCTTGGACGAATCGGGTCATTGATTAGCGGCAAAGACGTGAACCATGTTATATTCTCTTGTTAGCAAATTGCTCTTTACTTTGCTTTGTTTTAATTGCATATTAGTATATTTCGCTTGCGCTAATAGTGTTTGTAGAGAGCAACGAACGAACGACTTCCACCATCGACGAAAGAAGGCTATTCACCCCCCTCTAGTCGACCACCATCGACCCTACAAGTGGTATCAGAGTAAGGCGCTTGTTGAGGACTAACCGCCAACACAAGCACTACTTCAAGAGATGGTCGGCTCGAACATTCATCCACTGAAGTTTGAAGGAGAATTCTCTTGGTGGAAAAAGAGAATGGAGGTATTTTTCGAAACCGATTTCAAAATTCTATTAATTATGGAAAACGATTTCGAAATGCCTAGGGATGAAGAAGGGGAGCCATTGGAAAAATCAAGGTGGAGCAAGAGGCAAAGGGAAGAGTACTTGGCAAACTCAAAAGCCAAACATCACCTCTACAATGTACTCCCCCAACAAGAAGTCAACCGGATAGGAGAGTGTGCTAGCGCCAAGGAGATGTGGGAGAAACTCATAGAGATTCATGAAGGCACATTCGAGGCCAAGCTAGCAAGGAGAGATGTCCTTCGCTCCCAATTATCCAATATAAAACTCGAAAAGGGAGAGAAGGTAAAATCCCTACAATCTAGGTTTAAGGAAATTCTAACCGGTTTGACAAGTGTAGGGGAAAAGCTCCCCAACTGGGATATGGTAATGAAGGCTATAGATGCCTTTCCCCGGTCCTCAAGATGGAGCTCAATGGTGGATTCCTTTTACATCTCTAAGAACCTAGAAGTTATCACATTGGAGGAATTCTTCTCAACCATGGAGCTCCACGAAACAAGGCTCGAAGGAGTAGTAGAAGAGCCAAGGTCTCAACCATCAAGGGGAGTGGCGTTATTAGCCAACAAAGGGAAGAAGAAGATGGAGACTCCCTCCTCCTCCGATGAAGCATCCTCCTCCTCCTCCATGGATAGCATGGAAGAAACATACATGGTAAGGAAGGTAAGGCGTGCTTTAAAAAATTTTAAATTTAATAAATCTAATGATAGGAGAAGAAGACCAAGGGGGAAGGTGATTTTCTATAATTTCCAAGGAGAGGGACACATAAGGGACAATTGTCCCCTCTTGAACAAGAGCAAAGAGGAGAGGAGAAAGAAAGAAGAAAAGAAGAAAGAAGAAGAGAAGAAGGCCAAAGAAAAGGGAAAGGCCAAAGCACTAAAGGCAAAGACATGGGATGATCCCTCTTTATCATCCTCATCCGAAGAAAAGGAAGAACATGTCTACTCAAACCTTGCCCTAATGGCATTTGACGACCTAGATTCCTTCTCCTCCGAAAATGAAGAAGGAATCTAGAAAGCTCAAGTGAGGAGAGCTCGAGTGAAGGGGGAGCTTCTTCTACATCCTCATCATCGGAAGAGGACATGGAGACTATGGTAACAAATCTCTCACCCCATAAAATAGTTTCCATGATTTCTAGCCTTACTAAGGACTTATTTAGGGCTAAGAAAAAGAATAAATGCATGCTAGATCAAATTAAGGACTTAGAAGAAAAATTAGAAAAAGCATGCTCAAATATTAATATTTCTTCTAGTCATGATGATGCATGCTCACATGATAACTATATGCCTTTTAATGTTAGTGATGCATGTATGGATGAGAATAGGGATTTAAGGGAAAAGGTAGACCATTTGACCAAGGCCCTAGAAAAATTTACAATTGGCTCCAACACCCTTAACATGATTATAGGGAGCCAAAGGGCTAGCTTCAATAAGAAAGGTCTAGGATATAAGGAAAATAAAAATGAAAAGGCCTATAAATGTTTAATTGCTAGGGGTCAAGATAGAAAGAAGACAATAGCTAGAAAATGAATCCCTAAGGAATTTTTAGTGAACCCAATAGGAAAGAACTTGTTTTGGGTTCCTAAATCCATCCTTAAGGGTTAGGAAAACCCTAGGATAGTCAACCATATGGACTTTACCTATATCATATTTTTGGTTGACTTAGAATGGCGGGACATAATTTTTGAAATAGTGTTGGGTGATGATAATGCACCCATAAATAGTTTAAGTCATGCTCAACACTTAGTGTTATGTGATACTCATGACCTATACATTTTAAGCATAGTGTTGGGTGATGATAATGTGCTCATAAATTGATAATAATGCTTAAATCATGATAATTAATGTAATTGTTATATATGTTTGCAATCATGATTTATGATTTTGATATTTGGCACATAGTAATGGGCATTAGGGTTCAAATCATGCTCTAGGTGATACTTGACTTTTTATCATGATTTTATACCTAATGCATAATCACAATTTAATTAATACATTTGTTTCATGATCATAATGTGAAATTAATTCATATATATCTTTATGATCATGTGGGTTGATGGGATTATACTTAACCTTGTATAGAATTTCATGAAATTAATGGTTAAGTATATATAATACCTTTAGGATACATCTCACACTCACCATAGGCTACCTTGATTGAAAACTTAGCATGGGTGAGATGATAGGATGATACTAATGGTCCACTAATGCCTATGGCATTTAGATGGTCATTTGAGGTATCAAATAGCAATAATAGACTAATCATGGGGAAGGCTTATGTTTAATTCATAGACATATTGCCCAAAAATCATAGTTGGATATTTCATATATTTTCAAAATATTTTTTTACTTTAAAATCTGTGTGTTCATATTTTGAAACAATCCAAAGCAAAACTAGGTGTTAAAATTGATACAAACTTGATCAAAAACCTAGTTGTTTTTTAAGCTTTTGGATTTTTGGCAAATCTTTGAAAATATAATGCTTTTTCATGGAAAACTATTTTTCATTGATAAAGGACCTTAAAAGAAATGTGTTCCCCAAATTTCATGGTTTTTCAAATTTTGTAGAAGTTTTAAAATCCACCTCAAAATCAAAACCCAAAAATCTGAGTGTTAGCCGATCAGAAGTCCAACCAACTGATCGATCATACCGATTACATGCCCAGTAACTTCTTTATCCGATTTTAAGGCATGTTTTGTTTTTTGTTTTTTCCTAGAATTGATGTCATGCTTATATAAACTTTGTTTAATATTTTTGATGGTGTCAAAGGGGGAGAAATATATATGTTTAAGTAAGGGGGAATTATATTTAGGGGGAGTTTCATGTATTAAGGGGGAGAGTTGTTAATCATGTTATTTACATGCTTTCTTACCTTAATATTTTTATCAAATGTTTACCTAACTTAAACGGATTATCACACATCAAAAAGGGGGAGATTGTTAGTGCAAACAACCCGTGATATAGTTTTGATGTGTGTGGCAAAGGGTTTAAGTTAGGATGTTTGGATTTGATATGTGCGTTGGAGTCTTACAGGACTTAGTAATTCGCACATGGAGCCTTGACGAGTTTCACATCTCATGACTCGGTCTTTGAGTCGGTGAAGGATGGCTTTGCGAAAGCCTTGCGCTTGGAGCATTCGAGGGACCGTCGGACGAGGAGCTTGGAGTGAAGCCGGAGGAAGTAGACTTCAGGGCGAGACGCAAAGGATGGCGCTGCAGAGCCGTGCGCTTGGCATATCCGAGGGACGTGGCCGGACGAAGATAACTTCAAAAGCGAGGGACTCCGAGGGATGAGAGTGAGCGAATGTAACCCGGAAAGGGGTAGTGCTCTTAGGTAAAACTTGGCCAATTTGCTAAGTGTCGGATGGGATTTCCCGACATCAGTCGACTACCATGTTATGGTGGTCGACTACTCTAAGTTGACTGTGACTCGATTAGTATTCGAGTCTGGTTCAAGTGCCAACAGTCGACTGCGAGACCACCAGTCGACTGGTCGCAAGGGTTTCAGGCACAGAATGGAGTCGAGCTCACGAGCACTCGACTGATAGGTCCATCAGTCGACTGATGTGGGAGCCATTGGATGGAATCCAACGTGGAAGAAGCCGTTATTGGGCAACGGCTACAGGATCAGTCGACTGATCAGGGGCATCAGTCGACTGGTCCTGTGTCAACGGGAAGAAACCCTCTTCCTCTATACTCTAATGTTCATGCTCTAAACTCTCCCAAAGTTCCCTAAAGTTTTTCCATCCTCTTACTTGAGCTTATTTACATTATATTGTAAGAGGAGTGATTCTTGTGTAAAAGATTACCTCCACCTAGCTTGGTGCAAAGGAGAGATCTAGTGGATTTGGCAAAGGAGTGATTCACCTTGGACGAATTGGGTCGTGGATTAGCGGCAAGGTCGTGAACCACGTTATATTCTCTTGTTAGCGAATTGCTCTTTACTTTGCTTTGTTTTAATTGCATATTAGTATATTCCGCTTGCGCTAATAGTGTTTGTAGAGAGCAACGAACGAACGACTTCCACCGTCAACGAAAGAAGGCTATTCACCCCCCTCTAGTCGACCACCATCGACCCTACAACTATGACTCTAAGACCTAAATTGTGCCAATTTGATCAAATTATCAAACTTCCATTATTATATTGGCACATCCTAAAATCTCTTAGGATTAAATTCAAACCTTATTTCCAAGGTACCCATAATTTTGAAAAAGACCTAAAGTGCCAACTTTGCTATGATTAGATTAACTACCCATCCATTCGAGGTTGACACAACCTAACCCATCTAGCATGAGTCGATCACGCTCCTAGAAACCCAAAACCTATTTGAGCTCCTTGGGTTAATTAGGTATTCACTAGGGATAACCTCCCTAGATACCCTCCTAATGACCCTCCTAGGCTTGGTAGCCTTGGTCATTGTGATCTTGCCTAGGTTAACTCTAGGGGTGACTCCCTTTGTAGCCTTCTTAGTGGATTCCTAGGTTTCTTCGAAACCTTAGCCACTAGGCACTTGTCATGGTCAACCTTAGGGATGACTTCCCTAATGACCTTGGCTCTCCTAGACCTAGGTTGTGTTCCATAATCGAATGGAACACTATGATAAGTGGACATTACCTTCTTGGACATAAGGCTTGTGACCCAAACCTTGCCTCCTAGATGGTTCTTGTCTCTGACACCCTAGGTTTTGACTCCTAAACCCTTTGATTGAATTTGTCATTATTGCAAGGGTCTTTTCAAGTTTCTCAAGCCTTGATCTCAAGGCTTGATTCTCTAACTCCAATTTTTCTATTTTGGTGGGCCCATTATTTCTTTGAGTAGAGTCATTATTTCTAGGCATATGTCGATCTTTTTTAGCATTAAAGCCTAAATGACTCTCTATCTTCTTAATTGTTTCCCTAGGTAGGATTTTTCTAGGGACATTAGTCCCAAATTTCTCCTTAGTTGGAATAGGTCTAGATTCATTATTTTTAGACTTGTTCTTAGACCTAAATTCAACATGCTTAGCCCCTAAGCAATAAAGCTTATTATTCCTAGCATGCTTTTGTTCATGTGTAATAGCAATAGGATTAAAATTGTTCCTAGCATGCTTTTGACTATTAATTGAAAAGGGAGCATACTTAAAGGTTACCTTGGGGTTTTCCTTAGCTCCCCCTACATTTGATGCTCCTTCTTTTCTCCTAGGGCATTGGCTTCTATAATGCCCCGGTTGTTGGCACTTGAAGCACACAACGTGCTTCTTGCTCTTCTTAATTGGGGCACCGACATCTTTAACCTTTGATACCGGTTGAGGCTTCTTGACCTTCTTAGAGAACTTGCTCTTGTAGTGCTCATATTCCCTACACTCAAAGAAAATTATATGATTTTTATTTTTAATTTAATTGCTTGAGTTACCTAGGTCAATAGGGGAATTTTGAGCTTCCTCTTCTTCTTGACCGAAGGTAAGAGCTTCTTCTTGATGCTCCAGAGTGGATGGTCTCTCCTCCCCCTCAATCCTAGAGGTGGAGGCCTCTTCTACCACTTCCGATCCAGATGTTGATTCTCTATCAACTTTCGAATCCTCACTTTCTTGTGAGGAAGAGCTTTCTTCTTCTTTGGGCTCTCTCTCTACTTGAGCCATGGATGGTTCTTCATGGAGTTAGGCCAGTTTTTCCCATAGTCCTTGGCATCTAGAAATTCACCTAACCTAGACACAATATCATTAGGTAATGAATTTAATATCAATTGCATTACCTTATCATTTCTTTCGAAGGCTTAGACTTGCTCTTCGGTCCATTTCTTCTTCTTGAGGTATCCACCTTTTGGACCCCTTGGGACTTCGAATCCCTTCATTAGGATAAGCCAATCTTCGAAGTTCATCATGAAGAAGTTCTCCATCCGTGCCTTCCATTGTTCGAACCCTTCTTGTCTATAGAAGGTGTATGGAATTGGGGTGTTGATATCCCATCCCAATTTTTCTTCAAACTCCATCTTGTTCCCTCTAGCGTGCTCCCTTGGATGTGAAGCCGATGAAGAGCTCCTAGCTCTGATACCAATTGTAGGAACATTGGTGACCGCTAGAGGAGGGTGAATAGCGTGTTCATTGATGAAGATAGAAATCGATCGTGTTCATTTCTACAAAGCTTGTTATGCGCAGCGGAATGTATATAATTGCAATAACAAAAATAAATACACAAACACAATCACAAATACAAGCGATATACATGGTTTGGAATCTTAGGGTTCCTACTCCATGGGATGAGCTCAACGAGCTCGAGTGATGAACACACCACTACTAAACTTCTTCTCGACAATAAGTCGGAGGTGGAGAAATCTCGTATAAGCGATTACAACAGTAATACAATGAAATACAACAAATACACTAAGCACTACATTAAAAAAAAAAGTAAAGAACACTTTACGCAAGAACTTTGGATTGCTTGCTTGTTGCTTGCTTTGGATTGGTCTTAAAGGTCTGGAATACAACAGCAATTCCCCTCCAAAATTGCCCCAAAAATCGCTATGGAAATCCTCCCCAAGCTCCTCCTTTTATGCTTGTCTCGAGCAATTTTCGCACATGGCAGTTGACTGTCATAAAGCCCTAGTCGACTTCTAACAGTGACGTTGTGAGACAATGGCTTAATCGTGTTACACTTGCTATTACTGATCAAGCGTGACCGATCGACTCGAGCATTCTACTCACGCACGAGCCGGTAGGCGCCATCCATGGCGATCCTTTACTCAAGCCATCGATCAACTACCCAATGGCGGTTGGTATCAGCATTCTGTGATCGAACACTAGTCGACTACTTGTTGGGGGATCGATTGGCCGGCTAGAGGGGGGTGAATAGCCCTCGTTCGTTGGATGGTGGAATTTACTCGTTCTTGTTGCGTGCTCATCTACAATTCTTGTTAGCACAGTGGAATAACAATAACAATACTAACAAGATGCACAAATACAAATAAGCACACACAAATACACACGATATACGTGGTTCGGAACCGAATGGTTCCTACTCCACGGGCGAGCTCCTCGAGCTCTAGTTATGCACATGGCACTAACTAAACTCCTTCTCGACAACACGTCGGAGGTGGAGAAACCTCTCACAAGCAATTACAATGTAATATAGAAATACAAACAAGAATACAAATACAATACAAAAGAAACACTTTTCACCGATTGCTTTTGATCACTTGTTTGTTGCTTGCTTTGATTGACTCTTGAAGGACTGGAATGCAGCAGCAATTTCCCTCCAATATCTCCACAAAAACCATGGCGAAATCCTCCAACTCGAGCTCCATTTATAACCTGCATCAAGCTATTTTCGTGCCCATCAGTCGACTGATCGTGACCATCAGTCGACTGGTCCCGTAGCCGTTGTCTCACAACGGCCAGATCCACGTTGGTTAAGTTCCAACGGATCACACATCAGTCGACTGATGGCACCCATCAGTCGACTGATCATCCATCAGTCGAGTGCTGGCGAACTCGACTCCATTCTCGTCTGCAGTGTCATCGACCGCCATCCCTCGGTGATCGATTTTCTAACAACGATCGCTTCTTCCTCGATCGGCCGGTCTGAACTTGGTTTAGTTGAACACTGGTCGAACCCATACGACCTAGAGCAGTCGACTGACACCTATACCAGTCAACTGATGTCGGCTAAAACCTCAAACACAAAGTTATTTGAGCGTCCGACACTCAGTCTTAGCCACTTGGCCAAGTCCACCTTATCCCTCATGGAGTTCCCCACCGAAGCTCTCTTCCCTCGGCCTACGTCCCTCGGATGCGCAAAGCGCACGGCTTCGCAACACCATCCTTCGCGTCTCATGTCCTAGAAGTATGCTTCCCTTTTGGCTCACTCCATTCGCTCCCCGTCCGGCGGTCCCTCGGATGCACCAAGCGCACGGCTTCGCAATGCCATCCTTCACCGACTCAAGGACCCGAGCCTAGTGAACTTGTCAAGTTCTCAAGACTTTCCAAATGCACCACAATGCATTTCTCACCAAGCACCAAGCGCACGGCTTCGCAATGCTTTGGACTTTCCCACCAAGCTCCATGCTTGGATTTTCCATGCCAACCCCATGTTGGACTTTCCCATGATAATCCCATGTCATGAGTTTTGTCTATCATCAAAATACTATCAAAGGTACTGCTCGAGTCAAACTCGAGTCAACCTGGGTCGATTGCACCAACAATCTCCCCCTTTTTGATGATTGACAAAACTACCATCTCAAGTCTACCAATTCTCCCATATTGGCAATTCTCATATCCCAATGAGAATTCCAACGAACCCTAATTGGTAACTTGGTAACTTCTCCCCCTTTTTGACATTACATCAAAAAGGTCCTCCCCAAGGGTATGAATGTCTCATATCCCAACGAGATCTTATATCTCTCCCTTAGAAGAACACATGCCTACCATCTTTCTAGTGATCCCATATCACTTAAAGAGAGGCAACCCAATTTTCCTCCCATGAGGAAATACACATCCATCTTCCCATGATGGATACCTCCCCCTAGAGGCTTGCTCCCCCTTGACCATTGCACCAACAATGTCCTTGGAGAGTCCCTAAGCCAATAGGAACATTAACCAAATCAAAATTAAGGCAAAGTTCAACAATGAACTCTCTTCCACCTTAAAATTGATACTCACCCTCAACCCAACTCCTAATCCATGTCTAATGGATTTTCACCCTTTCTAATGCTCTCTCAAGCATATCCTAGGGTTAGAAGTGGTTAGGGGACCAAAACGTGGCTAAACATGGGCCTAACTATCAAGTTTACCCGAAATCAGCCTGTGTCAGTCGACTCCATCAGATACCAGTCGACTGGACTTACCATCCGTCGACTGCCATTACAGGCAGTCGACTGATAACTGCATTCTGCAGTTTTCAGTTTCAGAAAATGGATTTTTAAAATCCATAAGTAAATATACGCAATTTTAAAAATCTTGAAAATGCATATGTATAATACTTATCCTAAACATTATGGGTGAAAAATATTGGAAATTTATTTTACCCATTAAATTAGGAGATTGATACAAAGTTCAAAATTTAAGAAAAGCTTCAATAAAGAGCCATCTTTGTATCATCCCATTCAATGGTGATAACTATCAAAAGATAGGCTTCACCAAGGTTTTTCAAAATGTTTTTAAAATGTTTTTCAAACCTTTATTTTCTTTTTCCTAAAACATCTCACTTATATCTAGATGTGTAAAAACACATTCAAGGCAATTAATCTAGTGAGATGTGGGTTTTTATTCTTTAAATGGTCTCATGCATATTTCTGGGCAATATTATTTGATTCCCATCAAATCATGCCATAGTCCTTAATTTCATTTTAATTTATGCATGATGATGATTATGGCATAGATATGATATAGGTAAAATAATATGCCAATATCATGATGTCATGGCATGTGAATGAGATCTAGGCATACATGACATCTAAATATAAATCTAAACATGATCATGACATTTTTATAGATAAGAATGAAGATGATGTCATGACATGGCAAGGCAAACAAATCATGGCAACTAAAATGTACTAAGGTATAGAATACCTAAGTGTTAAAATCAATTTGCCATTTCTAGAGATTAAACCAATTTTGCCTTAATGCCATTCTTCTCCCTAGTGTGCCAAAAACCCAAAATGGCACACCATGACTTCTATGACCTAATTGTGCCAATTTAAATTATTTTAAATTTCTCAAACACATTGGCGCATCCTAATGTGTCAATTCTACTATGGTTAGGTTAACTACCCATCCATTTAGGATTCACACACCCTAACCCATCTATCGTGAATCAATCACGCTTTTAGGAACCCAATACCTATTGGAGCTCCTTGGGTTAACAAGGTATTCCCTAGGGATAACTTCCCTAGATACCTTCCTGATGACCCTTTTTGGCTTTGAAGCCTTAGTCAAATGGGTCTTACTTGGGTCAACTCTAGAGGTGACTTCTCCATTGACCTTCTTAGTGGCTGCATTTGATTTCTTTGAAGTGTTATCCACTAAACACATACCATGGCTAGACTTAGGGATGACTTCCCTATTAGCCTTGGTTTTCCTAGACCTTGATGTGGTTCCATAATTAAATGGAACATTATGGTAGGACATAGGTTTGTGACCCAAACCCTTCTTGCCCTTAGACATTTCTTGTTTTCTAGGTCTTGACTTTTGTACGTTAGACCCCTTAACCGAATTTGATATTATTGCTAGGGTCTTCTCCAATTTTTTTAGCCTTGACCTCAAGGCTTGGTTTTCTAACTCTAATTTTCCCAATTTTGAATTTTCATTTATCTTTTGGGAAATGTTTTTCCTTTTAGGCATATGCCTAGATTTCTTGGGATTAACATCCAAGTTTTCTTCAATTCTCCTAATTGACTCCCTAGGTAAAATAGATCTAGTGTTTTGAGTCCTAGGTTTGTCCTTAGAGAAACTAACATGTTTAGCACCTAGACAATACACCTTATTATTTCTCTTAGCATGCTTTTCATTGATAAT
This sequence comes from Wurfbainia villosa, assembly GCA_025175895.1. Taxonomy (NCBI): domain Eukaryota; kingdom Viridiplantae; phylum Streptophyta; class Magnoliopsida; order Zingiberales; family Zingiberaceae; genus Wurfbainia; species Wurfbainia villosa. The sequence continues at coordinate 24,127,717 of CM045992.1, read as the reverse complement.
AGCAAGAGAACTAAAATAATTTTTAGCATGCTTTTTGACTTTAGGAATTAAAGGTGCATTAAGTAAATGTACCTTAGGGTTAGCTTTAGGAGCTCCCCCTACATGAGTTGCACCTTCTTGCCCTTTCTTCCTCCCCCTAGGGCATTGGCTTCGATAGTGTCCCTTTTGGTTGCATTTAAAGCATACAATGTGCTCTTTGCTCTTGATTTTGGGAACACCGGTATCCTTTGACTTTGGATTGACTTTTGGTGTTGATGCCTTTTCCTTAGCCAATTTAGGGCATTTGCTCTTGTAATGCCCTTTCTCCCTACACTCAAAGCATATTATGTGATTTTTATTTAAAATTAAAATACTTGAGCTACCTAGGGAGGTGGTGGAGGCCTCTTCTTGATCTTCACTTCTCCTGGATGTGGATGCTTCTTGTTCTTGCTCCGGGATGGAAGATTGCCTTTCCTCCCCCTCAATGCTAGAGGTGGAGGTCTCCACTAAATCATCAACATCTTCAAATGTTGTGGGTGCTTCTTCCTCGGAATTCTCCTCTACATGTGCCGGTTGGGAGTTTTCTTGAAATTTCATTATCTTCTCCCATAATTCCTTTGCATCCCTATAGTCACCCAATCTAGACCAAATATGATTAGGTAACAAATCACTAAGTAATTTAACTACCTCGAGATTTGTCTTGAAGTCCTTTATTTGATCTTGGGTCCACCTCGATTTTTCCATGGGCTTATTTTCTTTGTCCCTAGGCATCTTAAAACCATTTTCTATAATTAACATAGAGTCAAAATCGGTTTCAAGATATACCTCCATCTGTTTCCTCCACCAAGCAAAATCTCCATCGAATTTCGGTGGATGGATGAAGTCGGCCATTTTGTAGTGCTCTCGCGGCGGTTAGTCCTTGAAGAGCGACCTCGGCTCTGATACCACTTGTTGGGGGATCGATTGGCCGGCTAGAGGGGGTGAATAGCCCTCGTTCGTTGGATGGTGGAATTTACTCGTTCTCGTTGCGTGCTCGTCTATAATTCTTGTTAGCGCAGCGGAATAACAATAACAATACTAACAAGATGCACAAATACAAATAAGCACACGCAAACACACACGATATATGTGGTTCGGAACCGAATGGTTCCTACTCCACGGGCGAGCTCCTCGAGCTCTAGTTATGCACACGGCACTAACTAAACTCCTTCTCGACAACACATCGGAGGTGGAGAAACCTCTCACAAGCAATTACAATGTAATATAGAAATACAAACAAGAATACAAATACAATACAAAAGAAACACTTTTCACCGATTGCTTTTGATCACTTGTTTGTTGCTTGCTTTGATTGGCTCTTGAAGGACTAGAATGCAGCAACAATTCCCCTCCAATAGCTCCACAAAAACCATGGCGAAATCCTCCAACTCGAGCTCCATTTATAACCTGCATCAAGCTATTTTTGTGCCCATCAGTCGACTGATCATGACCATCAGTCGACTGGTCCCGTAGTCATTGTCTCACAACGGCCAGATCCACGTTGGTTAAGTTCCAACGGATCACACATCAGTCGGCTGATGGCACCCATCAGTCGACTGATCATCCATCAGTCGAGTGTTGGCGAGCTCGACTCCGTCTGCCGTGCCGCGGTGTCATCGATCATTGTCATCCCTCGGCGGTCGATTCGATTCTCCCGATCATTGCCCTTCCTCGGCAGTCGACTGATTAGCCAGACTTAGTTTAGTTGAACACTGGTCGAACCCATACGACCTAGAGCAGTCGACTGACACCTATGCCAGTCGAATGATGTCGGCTAAAACCTCAAACACACACTCAGTCTTAGCCACTTGGCCAAGTCCACCTTATCCCTCATGGAGTTCCCCACCGAAGCTCTCTTCCCTCGGCCTACGTCCCTCGGATGCGCCAAGCGCACGGCTTCGCAACGCCATCCTTCACGTCTCATGTCCTAGAAGTATGCTTCCCTTTGGGCTCACTCCATTCGCTCCCCGTCCGGCAGTCCCTCGGATGCACCAAGCGCACGGCTTCGCAATGCCATCCTTCACCGACTCAAGGACCCGAGCCTAGTGAACTTGCCAAGTTCTCAAGACTTCCCAAATGCACCACAATGCATTTCTCACCAAGCACCAAGCGCACAGCTTCGCAATGCTTTGGACTTTCCCACCAAGCTCCATGCTTGGATTTTCCATGCCAACCCCATGTTGGACTTTCCCATGACAATCCCATGTCATGAGTTTTGTCTATCATCAAAATACTATCAAAGGTACTGCTCGAGTCAAACTCGAGTCAACCTGGGCCGATTGCACCAACACTACTAAGAGTCAACTCGCCTGCCAAGTGTCAAAACACTTGACCAATCGACTGGTCCAAAGCCCCAGTTGACTGATAACCTCAAACATGAGGTTTAACTCTAAGTATGATGCTCTCATACTTGCTAGACCACCCTTAGCCTAGACCTAAGCCTTCTAGCCACCTCCGTCAGCCTCGCGCCTATTGGATCCCTCCAAGTCATCCATGACTTGTTCATCCATACGCTAGTCTTCTTGTGCTTCCATCGGCTATTGTCATGCTAAGCTGGTCTATACTGCCAAGGCACATTGGGCTTACACTGCCAAGACTACCACTTGGATTTTACGTCGCCAACCATTGGACTTATGCTGCCAAGAATCCCGCTTGGACTTTACACTGCCAATATCAACCCTTGGACTTCCCTTGCCAACCCATGTTGGACTTTCCATTGCCAAGACTCAAGCTTGGACTTTCCCTTGCCAAGACCCATGCTTGGACTTTCCATGTCAACCCATGTTGGACTTTCCAATTGTCAAGTGTCAAGCTTGGACTTTCCATGCCAAGTACCCATGACAATCACATTTTCATACATTTTGTCGAACATCAAAATATCACTCGAGTCAAACTCGAGTCTTGTCAATCGTGACCTGGGCCGATTGCACCAACAATAGAAAGTCCAAGTATAGATACTTCATAAAGGAAAAAGTCAAAGGGTCTAGTCTTGGCCATGTAAGTCCAAGGGTGTAGTCTTTGCGATGAAAATCTAAGTTTAGAGACTTGGCAAAGGAGACTCAATGACATGACATAGCCGATGGAAGCATCTGAAGGCCAGTGCGAAGGGTGAATGAGTCGTGGAGGACTCGGATGGACCCTGAGGGTGTGAGACTGATGGAGGTGGCTTGAAAGCTTAGGCCTAGGCTAAGAGTACTCGGTGGCATGACATAGTGATGGAAGCACTAAAGACTAGCGCAAAGAGTGATGAAGTCATGGAGGACTCAGATGGACCTAGAGGGCGTGAGGTTAATAGAGGTGGCTAGAAGGCTTAGGTTTAGACTAAGGGTAAGTATCAAGTATGAGGGGATCATACTTAGGTCAAACCTCATGTTTGAGATTTACAAGTCGACTGGTGGTATTGGTCAGTTGACTGGTCGAGTGCATGACACTAGGGAGGCCTAGTTGACTCGAGCAATCGATTAAGGTTATGACCCAGTCGATTGGTCATGTAGTCGACTGAGGCTTGACTACGAATTGTGGCTCTAGCAATTGACTGCTAGAGTTGAGCAGTCAACTGCTAGGGTTGAATAGTCGATTGGCTTCGATGGACATGGGCACAGAAGGTTTCGAAGTCGATTATTGGCTTATGGCAATCTACTTCTATGTATGGACAATCGACTGACCGAGCTGAATCCAAAATGGATTAGTTCATTGTGAGACAACGTCACTATATGTAGTCGACTGAGGCTTTTGGCAGTCAATTGGGAGGCAAAAAATCAACCCTAACAGAGCTTTAAATGGAGAATGATGGGAGCTTCTTCCATAGCAGTTCTTGGGCAATTTTGAGGCAAAGTGTTGTTGCATTTTAGTTCTTCAAAGGCATCGAAAGCAATCAAAAGCTCGCATTTGTAAAGTGGTTTCACTTATTTTGTTTCCATTTGCTTTTGTATCTTGTTTTGGTTGTTGTATTTGTATTGTAAGCACTTGTAAGGGGCTTCTCCACCTCCGGAGTCATATTGAGAAGGAGAAGTTCATAGTGAGGGTAGATCACTAGAGCATCGTCATGGAGTAGGAACCGTAGGTTTTGAACCATGTAAACATATTGTCTTGTGCTTGTGTTGTTCTTGTTTTTGTTGTGTATGCTTATATTTCCACTGTGTATAACTAACTATTTATAGACGGGCATATGAACGCAATCGAAGAATCGATGAAACTCTATTCACCCCTCTCTAGCACATCCAAAGGTCCCCAACATTTATGACTTTAAAACAATTGACACATATACATAACTTATTATATAAATGTCGAAACTAGGCATGAACACTATAAATACCTTTACTATACCACTCTCTTTTATTATATGTCAACTTTTCAAAAATCTAAATTGTTGGTGCAATCTGCCCAGGTCATGACTAACCAGATTTGAGTGGAACTCGAGTAGGGTTTTGATATTTGACAATGAGTTTGGCAATGGGATTGTCAATGTGTTTATCAATATAGTTTGACCATATATTGATCATATGACTAGTGGATTATTGGGATATCCAAGGTCATATGGGGGAGATTTTTATAAGGCGATTGTTGGAGTAATCAATCTCTAGTCAAGGGTGACCTAGCTCGAGTGAGACTCAAGGAGAAGTCCAAGTATGGATACTTGGCAAGGAGAAGTCCAAGTATCGATACTTGGCAAGGAAAAGTCCAAGAGTGAAGTCTTGGTAAGGGAAAGTCTAATCTTGGTCATGCAAGTCCAAGTGTGTACGTAGTCTTGGTAGCGAAGGTTTAAATATGGATATTTGGCAAAGGAAAAGTCCAAGAGTGCAATTTTAGCCACGTAAGTCCAAGTGTGTAGTTTTGGTGGTGAAAATCCAAGCATTGAGATTTGGCAATGGAAAAGTTTCGGAGGCACGACCTCTTGGCAAAAGAGACCCGATAGCATGACAAAATTGATGGAAGCACTTGAAGGCTAGCGCGAAGAGTGAACGATTCATGGAGGACTCGGAGATCCTGAGCACATCGGTTTAAATATGGATATTTGGCAAAGGAAAAGTCCAAGAGTGCAATTTTAGCCACGTAAGTCTAAGTGTGTAGTTTTGGCGGTGAAAATCCAAGCATTGAGATTTGGTAATGGAAAAGTTTCGGAGGCACGACCTCTTAGCAAAGGAGACCCGATAGCATGACATAACCGATGGAAGCACTTGAAGGCTAGCGTGAAGAGTGAACAAGTCATGGAGGACTCGGATTGATCCTGAGCGCATGAGGTTGATGGAGGTGGTTAGAAGGTTTAGATCTTGGCTAAGGGTGAGTATTAAGTATGAGGTAATCATACTTGGGTTAAACCTCATGTTTGAGGTTTACCAGTTGACTGATGGCTTTGGCCAATCAACTGGTCAAGTGTTCAGCACTCAGAGGCTTAGTCGACTTGAGAAGTCTATGTTGGTGCAATCAGCCCAGATCATGATTGACCAGACTCGAGTAGTATTTTGATGTTTGACAATGTTTTGAGGAGATTATTAATGCAATCAATCCGGGTCATGATTGACTGGACTTGAGTTTGACTCGAGTGATATTTTGATGTTTGACGATGGTTTGACCATTGTTTGACTATATGGTTGACATGGGGTTGATCATATCATGGAGAAGTCCAAGCCTTATGTACTTGGCATGGAAAGTCCAAGTGGGACACTTGGCAATGAGAAAGTCCAAGTCATGGGTACTTGGCATGGAAAGTCCAAGCATGAGTCTTGGTAAGGGAAAGTCCAAGCTTGAGTCTTGGCAATTGGAAAGTCCAACATGAATTGGCAAGGGAAGTCCAAGGGGTGATATTGGTGATGTAAAGTCCAAGGGTGGAGTCTTGGCAGCATAAGTCTAATGGTTGGCGACGTAAAGTCCAAGCAAGAGTCTTGGCAGTGTAAGACCAGTGTGCCTTGGCGGTGTAGACCACGTTAGCATGACAATAGCTGATGGAAGCACCTGAAGGCTAGCGTATGGATGACTTGGAGGGATCCGATAGGCATGAGGCTGATGGAGGTGGCTAGAAGGCTTAGGTCTAGGCTAAGGGTGGTCTAGCAAGTATGAGGGCATCATACTTGGGGTTAAACCTCATGTTTGAGGTTAACAGTCGACTGTGGTTATGGACTAGTTGACTAGTCAAGTGTTTTGACACTTGGTAGCCGAGTTGGATCGACTATAACCGATCAGCGATGAGTCATTGGAATTATTTGTAGAAATGGCTTTGGCGATTATTTGCCCGGCGATTAGGCGATCGTGATTACTGAGCGATCAACTACTATGGCTGACAGTAAACTAATGGTCGAGTTTTCGAGAATAGAAAGTTTCCGAGTCGACTATTAGGGTTTGGCAGTTGAATGATAGATCGATCAAATGACTGATGGGCATGATCAGTCGACTGATGGCCTATCCGTTGGAACTTATCCAATGTGGCTCAGGTCGTTGTGAGACAACGACTATAGGAGCAGTCGACTGATGGTCTCGATCAGTCGACTGCTAGGCGAAATCCAGCCCAAATGTAGGTTATAAAAGCAGCTTGTGGAGATGGATTTTGGCATTGATTTCTAGAGCAATTTGGGGCGATTTGCTAGTGCAATTCAGGGTCTCCAAGTGCAGCTCAAGCAACCATACAAACAAGCATCCAAAAGCATATTTGTAAAGTTTTCTTTACGTGTTTTTGTGTATTATATTTGTATTTGTTGGTTGTTCTTTCGTTTATTGTTGTAAACACTTATACGAGGTTTCTCCGCCTCTGACTTGTTGTCGAGAAAGAGTATTATTGATTAGTGGTGATAGTTGCATCGCTAGGGCTCGTTCGAGCCTAACTCGTGGAGTAGTAACCTTGAGGTTCCGAACTACATTATATCGATTGTGTAATTGTGTGCTTGTGTCTTTGTTTATGTTTTTCTATTATTTCCACTGCATACTAATCAAATTATAGCAAGCACGCGAACGATATCCATCAACGTCGAAAATGTTGTTCACCCCCACCCCCCTCTAGCGACGATCAATTCCCCTACAGTCTACTGGGGTTATGACCTAGACGATATGTGGTGTAGTCGATTGCAGCTCGACTATTATTGTGGCTTCGGTAATCAACTGGTGGATTTCACCAGTCGATTACCCACTGCCATGGATGGTCAGTCGATTGGTTATAAGTTGACAGGGCACAGATGGTCTCATAGTCGACTGAGCAATCGACTGATGGTAATGGCAATCGATGGCTCAGGTATATGTTGGGTAGAATCTAATGTGGATTAGTCCATTGTGAGACAACGGAAAGGTGGGCAGTCGACTGCCAGACAAAAATCCAGTAGATGTGGAGGCTTAAAAGGAGCTTGCGAAGGAGGATTTTAAAAGTTGGTTCTTGGAGACTTTGAAGGGGATTTTCTATTACATTCCAGACCTTCCAAGCCATCCTAAAGCAACCGATAAACATTCAAAGCAAAAGTTCACTTGTAAAGTAGTTTTTGTTTCATAATTCATTTTGTGTTTATTGAGAATCGATGGTCGCACTAGAGGGGGTGAATAGCGGTTATGCAATTTCGTTACTCGATAGAGTGTGATCGTGTTCGTCTCTACAATTCGGTAGCATGCACAATGAAATATAGAATAAAGCATAAACGAAATGTACAAACACAATTACACTCACAAGACAAGAATATAACATGGTTCGGAACCTTAGGGTTCCTACTCCACGGACGAGCTCAAATAAGCTCTAGTGATGCACACCACCACTAATACACTCCTTCTCGATGACACACCGAAGGTAGAGAAACCTCATACAAATGATTACAAAAGTAATATAAGAGATACAAGCATGTAAAGAAAACTTTACACAAGGTTGCTTTGAATACTTTGCTTGTTGGTTGCTTGGATGAGCTTGAAGGACCCTGAAATACACCAACACTTTACCTCAAATCGCCCAAGGAACCGCTCAAGTAACCATAGCCAAAATCCTTCACGAACTGCTCCTTTTATGACCTACAATGAGTTGATTCCGTGCCTGGCAATCAACTGCCAAAAGGCTCCAATCGACTGCCTACAGTGTCGTTTTCTCATAACAGACTTGATCCACATTGGCATTCCAACCAATGGATACACTGGCAGTCGACTGCCATTACCATATGTCGACTGCCAAGCCCTTAGTCGACTACCGAGCTTTCTGTGCTCATGGCTACAAATAGCAGTCAATTGCCCAAATCTGGCAGTCTACTGCCAAGGCCATGCGGTCACAATTGAGCGTCAGTCGACTCCCGATAAGTAAATTGGTCATAATCTCAGTCGACTGCTTAAAGTCGACTCGACTGCTAAACCTCAAACATGAGGTTTACCCCAAGTATGATCCCCTCATACTTTCTAGACCACCCTTAGCCTAGACCTAAGCCTTCTAGCTACCTCCATCAGCCTCACGCCTATTGGATCCCTCCAAATTATCTATGACTTGTTCATCCATACGCTAGCCTTTAGGTTCTTCCATCAGCTATTGTCATGCTAATCAGGTCTACATTACCAAGGTACATTTGAGCTTACGCTCCCAAGACACACGCTTGGACTTTACGCCGCCAAACATTGGACTTATGCTACCATGACACACGCTTGGACTTTACGCCGCCAATATCACACCCTTGGACTTCCCAAATGCCAAGACCATTTGGACTTATGCCGCCAAGACTCCACGCTGCCAAGCATTGGACTTATGCTGCCAAGACCCATGCTTGGACTTTATGCTACCAATATCACACACTTGGACTTCCCTCGCCAACTCCATGTTAGACTTTCCAAATGCCAAGATCCATGCTTGGACTTTCCAAATGCCAAGAATCATTCTTGGACTTTTCATGCCAAATACCCATGACTTGGACTTTACCATTGCCAAGACCCATCCTTAGACTTTCCATGCCAAGTACCCAAGACTTAGACTTTTCATGCTAAGTATCCATGACTTGGACTTTACCATTGTCAAAACCCATGCTTGGACTTTCCATGTCAAATACCCAAGACTTAGACTTTCCATGTCAAGTACACAAGACTTGGACTTTCCATGCCAAGTGCCCCACTTGGACTTCTCCATCATATGGTCAACCATATATAGTCAACCCATTATCAAACAATGGTCAGTCCATTATCAAACATCAAAATATTACTCGAGTCAAATATGAGTTCAGTCAATCGTGACCTGGGTCGATTGCACCAATAATCTCTCCCTTTTTATGTTTGACAATACCTTTAAGTTAGTCTAACAATAACCTAAACTTAAACACTTCCAATGCCAAAGCATAGTGAAGATTTACCTTACTTAAACCTTACTTCTTCCCCTTTGACATACATCAAAAATATTCCCCAAGGGTAACAATGTCTTATATACCAATGAGATCTTACAATCTCCTCTTGGTCCAAAAATATCTAGGATGCCTTCACTCTTCCTAGTAATAAGCCCCTTATCACTAAATGAGAGACAATCTTCACTTCTCTAATTCTCCTCCTTTGGTGAGCACAATGAGGGTTTCCATCCCTTCATGTCTCCCTCTTTGAGGAATATACATCCATCATCTTATGATGGATAACCTCCCCCTAAAGGCTTGCTTTCCCTTGACCATTGCACCAACAATGTCCTTGGAGAGTCCCCAAGCCTATAGGAACACTAAACATTCAAAATTAAGGGTAAAAATTCAAACTTGAACTTTCACACACCTTAAAATTTGATTCTCACCCTAAACAACTCTATTAATCCATTTCCAATGAGTTTTCACCCTTTCAATGCTTTCCAAAGCATATCCTAGGATTAGGAAATATTAGGGTGGCCTAAAGTAGTTGAAACTGGGCTAAAGAAATCTTATTTATCCGAAATCAGCCTTGGCAGTCGACCCGGTCAACAATCAGTCTACTGCCCTCAATGTTAGGGTAATCAACCCGTGATATGGTTTTGATGTGTGTGGCAAAGGGTTTAAGTTAGGTTGTTATTGTGATTTGATATGTGCGTTGGATCGAGTCTTACAGGACTTAGTAATTAGCACATGGAGCCTTGGAGAGTTTCACATCTCATGACTCAGTCATTGAGTCGGTGAAGGATGACTTTGCGGAAGCCGTGCGCTTGGAGCATCCGAGGGACTGCCGGACAAGGAGCTTGGAGTGAAGCCGGAGGAAGTACACTTCAGGGTGAGATGCGAAGGATGGCGCTGCAGAGTCGTGCGCTTGGCGCATCCGAGGGACATGGCTGGACGAAGACAACTTCGAAGGCGAGGGACTCCAAGGGATGAGAGTGAGCGAATGTAACCCGGGAAGGGGTAGTGCTCTTAGGTGAAACTTGGCCATTTGGCTAAGTGTCGGATGAGATTTTCCGACATCAGTCGACTGCCATGGAATGGCAGTTGACTGCTCTGAGTCGAATGGGATTCGACTGGTATTCGACTGATGAGTTTTTAGCCCAGCAGTCGACTGCCATATATTGGCAGTCGACTACCAAGACCATCAGTCGACTGCTGCCATCAACAGTCGACTGGTCGAGAGGGTTTTGGGCGCATAACCTCTCGTAGTCGACTGGGCAGTCGACTATGAGGTATCAGTCGATTGATGGATACATCAGTCGACTGCCAATGGTTCCGTTGGACTACAACGATCGGGATCTGACGTGTTCGAAGGTCGTTGTAGTGGCGGCAGTTGGTTGCCAAGGGCATCAGTCGACTGGTGGCAGCCAACGGGAAGAAATCAACCCTCTCTATAAAAAGAGAGGGTGTGGGCTTTTGGATGGCTAATGCTTAAGTCTTAAATGATCATCCAAGTGTCCCACAAGCTTTCAACTCCTTCTCCTAGTTTTCTTTCACATTTATTGTAAGAAGGAGTTTTTGGGTTGTAAGAAGGTTTACCTCCACCTTGCATTGGCCAAAGGGAGAGACCAATAGTGAATTGGTTGCGGAGTGATTCATCGTGGATGAATCGGACCGTGGATTAGCGGTGAGGGCGTAAACCACGTTATATTTCGGTGTTAGCATTGTTTGGTATTCTTATTTATATTTGCTTGTCTTGTTTTGTTTCCGTTGCGCTAATATTCTTTGTAGACAAGCAAATTCCATCATTGAACGAAAGAGGGCTATTCACCCCCCTCTAGCAGGCCAACACAACCACATCGATCCCCTACAAGTGGTATCAAAGCAAGGAAAGCTTGTCGAGGACTAACCGCCACAACAAGCACATTCAAGAATGGTCGGCTCCAACATTCACCCACCAAAGTTTGAAGGAGAATTCTCTTGGTGGAAAAAGAGAATGGAGGTATTTTTCGAAACCGATTTCGAAATTCTTTTAATTATGGAAAACGGTTTCAAAATGCCTAGGAATGAAGAAGGGGAGCCATTGGAGAAATCAAGGTGGAGAAAGAGGAAAAGGGAAGAGTACTTGGAAAACTCAAAAGCCAAACATCATCTCTACAATGTACTCCCCCAACAAGAAGTGAATAGGATAGAAGAGTGTGCTAGCACCAAGGAGATGTGGGAGAAGCTAGTAGAACTTCACGAAGGCACCTCGGAGGCCAAGCTTGCAAGGAGAGACCTCCTCCGCTCCCAACTATCAAACATCAAATTAGAAAAGGGAGAAAAGGTAACCTCACTACACTCTATATTTAAAGAGATAATAACCGGTTTATCTAGTGTATGAGAGAAGCTTTCAAATAGGGACATGCTCATGAAGGCTATAGATGCCTTTCCCCGGTTCTCAAGATGGAGCTCTATGGTGGACTCTTTCTACAAATCCAAGAACCTAGAAGTTAGCACCTTGGAGGAATTCTTCTCAACAATGGAGCTCCATGAAACAAGGCTTGAAGGAATAGTAGAAGAGCCTAGAATTCAACCTTCAAGAGGAGTAGCCTTGATGGCAAACAAGGGGAAGAAGAAGATGGAGATTCCCTCCTCCTCCGACGAAGCTTCCTTCTCCTCCTCCATGGATAACACAGAAGAAGCTTATATGGTAAGGAGGGTAAGGTGTGCATTAAAAGGTTTTAAATTTAATAAATCTAATGATAGGAGAAGAAGACCAAAGGGGAAAATTATTTGCTATAATTGCCAAGGAGAGGGACACATAAGGGATAATTGTCCCCTCCTAAACAAGAGTAAAGAGGAGAGGAGAAAGAAAGAAGAAAAGAAGAAGAAGGGGAGCAAGAAGAAAAAGGAAGAGGAGAAGAAGGCCAAAGAAAAAGGGAAGGCCGAGGCACTAAAAGCAAGGACATGGGATGACCCCTCTTCATCATCTTCATCATCATCGGAAGAGGAGAATTCTTTTGTCACCAACCTAGCTTTGATGGCCTTTGACGATCTAGACTCCTCCACCGAAAATGAAGAATCAAGCACAAGTGAGGAGAGCTCTAGTGAAGGGGGAGTTTCTTCACTATCATCGGAATCGGAGGAAGAGGACATGGAGACTATGGTAATGAACTTCTCACCAAGTAAAATAGTTTCCATGATTTCTAGTCTTACTAAGGATCTATTTAGGGACAAAAAGAAAAATAAGAGCATGCTAGATCAAATTAAGGATTTAGAAAATAAGCTAGAAAAAGCATGCTTAAATATTAATGATGATACTTCTTCTAGTCATGATAATGCATGCTCACATGAATATATGCCTTTTATTGTTAGTGATGCATGTATGAATGAAAATAGGGCTTTAAGGGAAAAGGTAGATCATTTAACCAAGGCCCTAGAAAAATTCACAATAGGCTCCAACACTCTTAATATGATCATAGGGAGCCAAAGGGCAAGCTTCAATAAGAAAGGCCTAGGATATAAGGAAAAGAAAAATGAAAAGACCTATAAATGCTTAATTACTAGGGGTCAAGATAAAAAGAAGACAATTGCTAGAAAATGGATCCCTAAGGAATATTTAGTGAACCCCATAGGCAAGAATTTGTTTTGGGTTCCTAAATCCATCCTTAAGGGTTAGGAAAATCCTAGGATAGTCAACCATATGGAATTTATCTATATCATATTTTGATTGACTTAGGATGGCGGGACAAATTTTTGAAATAGTGTTGGGTGATGATAATGTGCCCATAAATAGATAATAATGCTTAAATCATGATGGTTAATATAATTGTTATATATGTTTGCAATCATGATTTATGATCTTGATATTTGACATATAATCATGGGCAATAAGGTTTAAAGCATGCTCTAGGTGATATTTTACTTTTATCCTGATGTAATACCTAATGCATGATTATAAATTGATGAATACATTTGTTTCATGATCATAGTGTAAAATCAATGCAAATATGTTTTCATGATCATGTGGTATGATAGGATGATACTTAACCATAGGTAGAAATGAATGAAATTAAGAGTTAAGTATATACAAATACCTTTAGGATGCATCTCACACTCATCATAGGCTACCTTGATTGAAAACTTAGCATGAGTGAGATGTTAGGATGATACTCATGGTCCACTAATGCCTATGGCATTTAGATGGTCATGTAAAGTGTCAAAATAGCAATAATAGACCAATCATGGGGAAGGCTTATGTTTAATTCATAGACATATTGCCCAAAGATCATGGTTGGATATTTCATATGTTTTCAAAACAATTTCTTACTTTAAAATCTGTGTGTTCATGTTTTGAAACAATTCAAACCAAAACTAGGTGTTAAATGTGATACTAACTTGATCAAAAACCTAGTTGTTTTTAAAGCTTTTGGATTTTTGGCAAATCTTTGAAAATATAATGATTTTTCATGGAAAATTATTTTTCATTGATAAAGAACCCTAAAATAAATGTGTTCCCCAAATTTCACTATTTTTCGAATTTTTTGGAATCTATAATGCATTTCTGAATTTCGTCCAAAAAATCAAAAAATATGATTTCCTTATGCTCATTTGCCATACCGATAGCGATCGGTGATTATCTTGTCTCTAATTTTATCAGGTTTTTGAGTGATTTTGATTTTTTCTTCTCTCTAGACTTGATGTCATGCCATATAAACTTTGTTTAATCTTTTTGATGGTGTCAAAGGGGGAGAAAGATATATGTTTAAGTAAGAGGGAATGTATTTAGGGGGAGTTTCATGTATTAAGGGGGAGAGTTGCTAATCATGTTATTTACATGCTTTCTTTCCTTAATATTTTATCAAATGTTTTTACCTAACTTAAATGGATTGTCACACATCAAAAATGGGGAGATTGTTAGGGCAATCAACCCGTGATATGGTTTTGATGTGTGTGGCAAAGGGTTTAAGTTAGGTTGTTATTGTGATTTGATATGTGCGTTGGAGTCTTGCAGGACTTAGTAATTCGCACATGGAGCCTTGGCGAGTTTCACATCTCATGACTCGGTCCTTGAGTCGGTGAAGGATGACTTTGCGGAAGTCGTGCGCTTGGAGCATCCGAGGGACCGCCAGACGAGGAGCTTGGAGTGAAGTCGAAGGAAGTAGACCTCAAGGCGAGACGCGAAGGATGGCACTGCAGAGTCGTGTGCTTGGCACATCCAAGGGACGTGGCCGGACGAAGACAACTTCAAAGGTGAGGGACTCCAAGGGATGAGAGTGAGCGAATGTAACCCGGGAAGGGGTAGTGCTCTTAGGTGAAACTTGGTCATTTGGCTAAGTGTCGGATGAGATTTCCCGACATCGATCGCCATGGAATGGCGGATCGGCTCTAATCGAACGAGGTTATTGGTATCAATCGATGGGTTTTGGCCCGTGATCGCCATATATTGGCGATCGACTCCCAAGATTCATCGATCATTGCGCCATCGGCCGATCGGTGTCGAGAGGGTTTTGGGCATGAACCTCTCGTGGTGGTGGCAGTCGACTACGAGGCATCAGTCGACTGATGGATACATCAGTCGACTGCCAATGGTTCCGTTGGACTACAACGATCGGGATCTGACGTGTTCGAAGGTCGTTGTAGTGGCGGCAGTCGGTTGCCAAGGGCATCAGTCGACTGGTGGCAGCCAACGGGAAGAAATCAGCCCTCTCTATAAAAAGAGAGGGTGTGGGCTTTTGGATGGCTAATGCTTAAGTCTTAAATGATCATCCAAGTGCCCCACAAGCTTTCAACTCCTTCTCCTAGTTTTCTTTCACATTTATTGTAAGAAGGAGTGTTTGGGTTGTAAGAAGGTTTACCTCCACCTTGCATTGGCTAAAGGGAGAGACCAATAGTGAATTGGTTGCGGAGTGATTCATCGTGGACGATCGGACCGTGGATTAGCGACGAGGGCGTAAACCACGTTATATTTCGGTGTTAGCATTGTTTGGTATTCTTATTTATATTTGCTTGTCTTGTTTTGTTTCCGTTGCGCTAATATTCTTTGTAGACGAGCAAATTCCATCATCGAACGAAAGAGGGCTATTCACCCCCCTCTAGCCGGCCAACACAACCACATCGATCCCCTACACTCAATGCCAGTCAACTGCCCAAGGCGACAGTCGACTAGTTTCTGCACTGTGTAGAAATCAGTTTTAGAAAATGAATTTCAAAAAATCATAAGTAATATATGTAATTTGAAAAATAATGAAATTTCATATGTATATTATTTATGTCAGATACAATGGGTGAAAAATGTTTAAAAAATAAAATACTCATTAAATAGTGAAATTGATACAAAATTCAAAATCATTGATAACTTCAATGTTTGTGACCTATTTTGTATCAACTTCTTCAATGGTGATTGCTATCAAAAGATAGGCTTCACCAAGATTTTTTAAAATGATTTTGAAATATTTTTAAAACCTTATATTGGACCATGATTTATGGGCTCAATGCACATGACTTGCACATTAGCTTTCCCATGATCCATCAATGGTATAAGATGAGTTTGAGTTCATCTAGATGCAAGAACTATACATCTTAAACTTAACTCATTTTTCTAACATCTCACATGTGTCTAGGGTGTATCAATATACACACATGTCAATTTAATATGAGATGTGGGCTTTTGTTCTTCCTAATCTAAGGTCTCATGTATTTTTCTAGGCAACTTTATTTGATTCCTTCATACATGAAACTTCGAATCGTACCATAGTCCTTACATCAATTTTAATTGACCTAAATGCATGAATGATGATTATGGCATATAAGATAGCATAAATAAAGCATGTGCCAATAATCATGATGTGGCATAAAAGTAAATATAAACATACATAACATAGATACCTAAATATTTCATGACATTTTAAATAATTAAGTTAAATATGATGTCATGACATGATAAGGCAAACAAAGCATAACAAGTATAAAATACAAAGGTATATAATACCTAAGTGTTAAGCTTAAATTGTTATTTCTATAATTAAATCCATATTTTACATAATTGATCAATTTCTAAGTGTGCCAAAAATCCAAAATGACACACTATAACCTCTAAACCTAATTGTGCCAATTTTGATTGACTTTTTAAACTTCTTGAACTTTATTGGCACATCCTAAAATCCTTTAGGATTACAATCTAACTTCATTTCTAAAGTATCCCATAACCTTAGAAATGATCTAAAGTGCCAAGTCTGCTATGGTTAGGTTAACTATCCATCCATTCAAGGTTGACACAACCTAACCCATCTAGCGTGAAGGGATCACGCTCCTAGGAACCCAATACCTATTAGAGCTCCTTGGGTTAACTAGGTATTCACTAGGGATGACCTCCCTTGAAACCTTCCTAATGACCCTTTTTGGTTTGGAAGCCATGGTCAATTGGGTCTTGCCTAGGTCAACTTTAGGGATAACTTCCCTTGTGACCTTCTTAATGGCTTTCCTAGGTTTCATAGAAACCTTAGCCACTAGGCACCTACCATGGTTACCCTTAGGGATGACTTCCCTAGTAACCTTAGTTTTCCTAGACCTATTATTTGTTCCATAGTTAAATGGAACATTGTGATAGGTAGACATGTCTACCTTGGACTTAGACTTGTGACCCAAGTCTTTCTTGATCCTAGACGGTTCTTATCTCCTAGGCCCCAATTTTTTATCATTTAACCCTTGATTTGATTTTGCATTTTTCTAAGGGTCTTCTCTAATTTCTCAAGCCTTGACCTTAAGGCTTGGTTCTCTAACTCTAATTTCTCTTCTTTTTTTTTTTGATTTTTCATTAACCTTTTGGGCATTGTTCCTCCTCTTAGGCATATGCCTACCCTTCTTAGGGTTAATGCCTAAGTGGTTCTCTACCTTCCTAATGACTCCTTAGGTAGAATTGTTCTTGGGTTATTGGTTCTAAATTTATCCTTAACCCTAACATCACAAGATTTGGCACCTAAGCAGTAAGCTCTATTTCTAACATACTCCTTATGATTATGCACAATTGCAAGTGAATTGAAAGCATGCTTTTGATCCTTACATAAAGAATGAGCATTATGAAAATATACCTTAGGATTTGTCTTAGCTCCCCCTACATGTGTAGTGCCCTTTTTTATGCCATTTGAAGCAAATTATGCGCTCCTTTCTCTTAATTGTTGGGGCTCCAGCATCCTTAGGTTTTTCATGAACTTTTGGCATCGGTTGAGTCTTCTTGACTCGCTTTGGACACTTGCTCTTGTAGTGTCCACTTTCCCTACACTCAAAACATACGATATAATTTTTATTTTTAATTAAAATGTTTGAGTTACCTTCTATGGCAAGGGAATTTTTGATTTCTTCTTAATTTCTCCCAGATGTAGATGTTTCTTCTTGTTCTTACTCCGGAATAGAAGATTGTCACTCCTTCCCCTCAATCCTAGAGGTGGAGGCTTCTTCAACTTCATCTTCTGATCTGGATGTTGAGCATCTCTCAACTTCTGAATCCTCAAGCTCTTGAGATGATGATGCACATTCTTCTTGAGCTTGAGAGGATGAGCACTCTTTTTCTTCTTTTTCTTGTGCTGGTTTGGGATTTTCGTAGAACTTGACCAACTTATTCCACAACTCCTTAGCATCCCTATAACCTCCTAATCTAGATAAAATATCGTTAGGTATCAAATTTACTAATATTTTTTTTACCTTAACGGTTGTCTCGAATTTTTATCGTTGCTCCTTGGTCCACCTCTTCATCTTGAGGATTTCTCCCTTCTTGCCCCTCAGAGCATCAAATCCTATAATCATAACAAACCAATTTTCTATATTAGACATTAGGAAATATTCCATCATACTTTTCTAATACATGAAATCTTCGCGGTCGAAGGCGGGTGGAATTGTTATGTTATCACCCAATCTATCATTGAGCACCATTTTCTCCACCTATAGCGTGCTCCCTTAGTTGTTAAGCCATGAAGAGCGACCTCGCTCGGATACCACTTGTTAAGGTATCGGAGTGTCTTCTTCTTCTGAGAACCACCGGGCTCTAATACCACTTGTTGAGAATCGTTCATCGTGCTAGAGGTGCTGGAGATTCCGGGATCTTGCGCAGTGGAATAAGCGAATAAAAATAATTTTTATTACATCCCAGACATCCCATGGGGGCCAAGAAAACTTGTTTTGGCATAATCACATGAAAACACGCAAAAAGAAAGAGAAGTTATACCTTCGGGATTCTTTTGAATCCGTCGAAACCACAAGCAAGACCAACGGACCTTGCCTCTATCAGTATCCAAGCCGGGATCACCTGAGACAACTCCTAGAGCAGCAAGTCTTTGTCTCCGATTGGTGCTAGCCAACTGGTGGAGACAAGGGAAGAGGAGAGAGAAGAGAGCGACGACGGCTACTAAGGGAAAACCTAAAAACCAAAAACCTTAGCCAAAGATTATCAAGGGATATATTTATATATCTCTTGATTAGGTCATCTTAGGAGGCTTAAACAGAACATATCTTACCATAATTATCCCATAATTAAGGTAAGAACAATCCAGGAATTTCTATAAAGAGAAATCTCCAAAATCAGTGGAGACGCGACACGGCCGTGTGGATTCACACGGCCTGGCCGTGTGGATTCACATGGCCGTGTGTTTTCACATGGCCTGGCCGTGTGGATTCACATGGTCGTGTGAAAACACATGGTATGGTCGTGTGTCTCTCTGGGGCAGCCCAGACTTTGCCAATTTATGGCCACAGCCAAGCACGGCCCGTGCCAAGTTAGGCATGGTTGTGTGAGGCTTTGTATGGTCCGTTTGACTTTGTTTAAGTGTGATATGGCCATGCTAAGTCCAACAAAGTAATAGAAGGTTCCATAGCATCCGTTTCGCACCCCCTTGGTCTGGTCTAACCAGACATATCCTCTCTCAACGAGAATCTCATTCTCAGACTTGTTTTACATCTCGAGATCACCCGTAGTGCGTGTGACCCAATAGGTTCCCAGTTATGTTGGTCATTCATAATTAACCCTTTAATTATGAATATATCATGAGTGGCACCTAGCAGTACATCATGACCCCCAATTAACCGGAAAGTCTAAATCGACTTCAGAACATTTTCTGAACCCTTCAGCAGCTACAGTTGTTCGTGCCTTGTTCCCTTCACTCATCCTATACCCACTTGGTTCAGGACATGGTCTCCGTGTTCATCCCCACTAGGCTGACTACGTCACACCTAGCCCAAGTTAATTTTCTTGTCCTGTGGATTCAAGTTACTCCTACATGTTCCCAAGAAGACCATCTTCTTAACATGCTTGCTCTGGCCAGAGACTTCTGAGTAACAATCCTGATAAGAGGCCTAGGGTATACATCTCCTTTATCAGGAGTGGTGAATCCTCTGTTGGCTATTCAAACACCTTCGATCACTTTGGCTTATACCCAATCATCCTAGAGTTACACCTACTATGTAGATGGCTGCGAAGAAGTCAAAGTACAAGGTGCCATGATCAAGGTGACTTGAATACCTCAAGTCTAAGGAAGCTCGCACTCAAGCCGCAATGAGATCTTCAACGACATATAGAACCATATGAAGTCTCATAGCAAGTCACTCCAATGAACTAGTTACCATAACTAACATCCACATATTCACTCTCAGCATCCCTATGCTTCCATTCAATGAGTACCGAATGCTTGTATAAACCAAGGAGCATAACATGTGCTAGTCTCACAAAATTGATGATGTCTAATCTCATCAATTCATCGACTAGGGATAGTTTCAATACTTGCATATTTACACATGATAGGATACCCACTAATTTTGATCCAATCACAATTTCTCTCATGTTATCCACCGTATTGTGAACTTCAGTATATGAGTTTAAGATCCAATCAAATACATAGATAATGTATACTCAAATAGTGAATTTTATTAATAACTTCTAAGGCGATTGCCTTAGGACACCTCTCAATTACATCAAACTCCCACTTGGCCTACAGCCAATCGCCTTGGTATCCAATACCATAGGCCTCTATATGCCTCTCGAATTTTTCTTGGGGAAGAGGTTTTGTCAAGGGACCTACTAGATTCCTATCAGTGGGAACTTTTTCTATTTGTACGTCTCTTCTACCAATGATCTCTCTGATCAGATGGTAATGGCGTAGTACGTGTTTGGATCGCTGATGAGACTGTGGTTCCTTTGCCTATACAATGGCACCATTGTTGTCGTAGTAAACCGGTAATGCTTCAACAATGCTCGGAACTACTCCAAGTTCAGTAATGAACTTCTTAATCTAGACTGCCTCCTTTGCTGCTTCAGAAGCTGCGATGTACTCTGCCTCCGTAGTAGAATCAGCAATGGTATCTTGTTTGGAACTCTTCCAACTCACCGCACCTCCATTCAAGATGAATATGTATCTAGACTGAGACTTGGAATCATCCTTATCTGTTTGGAAGCTGGCATTAGTATACCCGCTTACTACCATATCACCTCCTCCATATACCAAGAACAAATCCTTAGTCCTTCTCAAGTACTTAAGGATTGTCTTGACAGCCACCCAATGGTCCATACCAGGATCCGACTGGTATCTACTCGTAACGTTCAAAGCATACGATACATCGGGCCTCGTACATAACATAGCATACATGATCGATCCTATAGCTGACGCATATGGGATCTGACTCATGCGAATCCTCTCGTCTTCAGTGCGCGGACACATAGACTTTGAAAGGTGAATTCCATGCCTCATGGGAATAAAACCTTTCTTGGATTCTTCCATGCTAAATCGTTTTAGCACTTTGTCTATGTATGTAGACTGCGAAAGACCAAGCAATTGATTCAATCTATCTCTATAGATCTTAATCCCCAAAATATAGGTTGCTTCTCCCATGTCTTTCATGGAGAACATTTTGGGCAACCAGACCTTGACTATTTGCAAAACAAAAATATCATTTCCTATAATTAATATGTCATCAACATACTGCTGGCAATGTGCTAATCCTCGGAGGCTCATTGGCTCCCATGTCCCCGGATTAAAATTTTCACTAATGAAAACTAATCCGAATGGGATGAGTTTCCTAAGCACAACCAATTCGTCGTCGTGCTAACGACTCGAGCGATCGCTTGAACAAACTAGTTGTTCAAGCAACACAACTCTTCTAGTCAATTAGCCGCGGAAGAGATGATGGACGGATCGCCGGTTCTTGTGTTTATCTTCGGGGTCCATGATTATACAAATACATGCAAATGTAAACTAGTATAATCAACATATACTAACATAAAGAACATAAGCTAGCATATCAATAAGAACATGCAAAGAACAATAATAAAAGTTGTAAAACTTTTATACCTCTTGATCTTCTATCGTATGTCCTAACCTCCTTGTAGACTTCGTGTGGGTGAAGATCCTCCACAAGTTGAAGCTTCCTAGATCTTCTTCAATCCAAAGAATGAAGAACTCTCTTTCCCTTCTTGCTTGAGCCAACCACCAATCCACAAAGGATTGATGCCGCCAGCCCCAAGAATAGAGAGAACAAAATGGAAACCACCAAGGAACCAAACTAGGGACAAACCCTAGCTTCTAGTGTTGTCGGCCAAGAAGAAAAGAAGAGGAGTAGGGGAATTCGGTTGAGCCCCGACCAAGGTGGAAGGAAGAGATCTAGGGACCGGCCACACCCTAGGAAGAAGAAGAGATCCTCTCCTATAGTTGCCGCCCACTCTCCTTGCCAACCCTAGCCGCCCAACCAAACCCTAACCTAGGATTTCTTGCCGCCCAAGCAAAGGAAAGGCAAAACCCTAATCTCTTTGAAAACCATCTTCTATGTGCCGGCTATGGAAGAGGGGAAGAGGAATAGAATGAGCACCGACCAAGGTAAAGGGTAGAAGGTAGGGGCCGGCCATGTCTTAGGAAGAAGAAGAAACTCATCTTCCATGTGTTGCCGCCCACCTTTTCTCCCAAACCCTAGCCGCCCAAAAAAATTCTAAACCAATTAGGATTCCTAGCCTCCAAAGGAAGCAAACCCTAATCCCCTAAACCATTCATCATCAATCATCCTTGCCGCCCACCTTAAGCCTATATATATAGAGTTAGGTTTAGGCCTTGGTTTAATCTCCACCGTCGATTCTAGGGTTTTAATCTCAACCGTCGGATCTAGAGATTTAATCTCAACCGTCGGTTCTAGGGTTTTAATCCCAACCGTCGGATCTAGAGATTTAATCTCAACCTTCTGTTCTAGGGTTTTAATCCCAACCGTCGGATCTAGAGATTTAATCTCCACCGTCGATTCTAGGGATTTAATCCCAACCGTCGGATCTAGAGATTTAATCTCAACCGTCGGTTCTAGGGTTTTAATCCCAACCATCGGATCTAGAGATTTAATCTCCACCGTCGGTTCTAGGGATTTAATCCCAACCGTCGGATCTAGAGATTTAATCTCCACCGTCGGTTCTAGGGATTTAATCCCAACCGTCGGATCTAGAGATTTAATCTCAACCGTCGGTTCTAGGGTTTTAATCCCAACCATCGGATCTAGAGATTTAATCTCCATCGTCGGTTCTAGGGATTTAATCCCAACCGTCGAATCTAGAGATTTGTTTTCCATTATTTGATCTAGACTTCATGAGGTTTATATTAGGCTATGATAGGGACCATGAGGAGGAGTTGGATCTTGGCCACCCAATGGATCGGAACCACACAAACTTGATCCATCAATGATGTTCCATTCCACTAGAGGATCATCATCGAACTACCTCACCAACCCCCATAAATTAATATGGGCTCCATATATTATTTGTACATCCATCTCCCCATGTTTAAGATATCGAATGTACGTCAATTAATTGATTTACTGACCATCAATTAATTAACATCTAACTCCTCGAGTAGTACCACTCAAACTTATCATCATGTTGACTAAGTCAACCTGCAGGGTTTACATGATGAACCTTATGAGCTCCTCAAAGGGACATCATCAACCTAATACATAGGACACGGTTTCCTCCTATAATCAACGGCACACCATGTAAATAATATCATTTCCCAACTTACCGGGCATATTGATTTAATCCATAGAAATCTCACCCTCTGGTAAATCAAAGAAATAAATATTAAGTACATGTGCCCGTTATTATATCGGGATTAAGAGCATGTACAACATAATATCCGAGGTCCGATTCAATTATGTAGTCAGCAATAAATTGAATCACCTCTATGTCGGTCCTGCTCAATACACCTAAGTGTACTAGTGTAACTCTATGTTCAAGATAAAACAATACCAAGCTACACTACAACCATACCAATGGTTTGTCCAAAATCATCTTGGTTGTGAGCCTCTACTTATATTCTACAAGGGACTGATAACATGATCTTCTGTGCTACACCAAGCACCATGTTATCTACAATGTAAAATATTAGACAATATGCACATATATAATAAATATAAAGTGCAAACAATGATCATGTGATTCTTATTTCAAAATAAAGATGTTCATACAAAAGAGCTAGGCTTTCAGTATACATCCCAACACATACAATACTAGGAACACAACCGCACTCCCACTAAACTTTTTATACACACAGGGCTCCTTAAGATTTTGTGAGAAATCAAACTGTTTGATTGCCTCATCAAAACGGATATTCCAACTCCTGGATGCTTGCTTCAATCCATAAATGGAACATTGAAGCTTGCATACTTTGTTTTTGTCAATGGATGTGAAACCCTCAGGTTGTATCATATATACATTCTCAGACAGGTTTCCATTAAGGAAAGTTATTTTCACATTCATCTGCCATATCTCATAATCAAAATGAGCCGCTATGGCTAGGAGTATCCGAATGGATTTAAGCATAGCTACTGGTGAAAAGGTTTCATCATAGTCAATACCTTGCCTTTGACAATAGCCTTTTGCCACTAATCTAGCTTTATAGGTAATAATATTACCATACATGTCGGTTTTCTTCTTGAAAACCCACTTGCACCCTATAGGCGTTATGCCTTCGGGTGGGTCTACCAAGTTCCAAACCTGGTTTTCATATATGGAATCCATTTCCGATTTCATGGCTCTTAGTCATCTATTCCTGTCTGAACTATTCAGTGCATCTTCGTAATTAGTAGGTTCCTCATCATCTATGAGTAACACATCATTAGATTCACTTATGAGAAATCCATATATCTCAGGAATCCTACGTGTCCTACTAGATCTACGAGGAGGTTGTGTATTATCAGGTTCAGCTATTATCTCATCCGAATGAGTAATCAGCTGTGGTTCTTGACTAGGCATCTCTTCTGTGTCTACCGGAGCCTCTTGAACTACACTTAGTTCAACCTCACTCCCACTATTTTCTGTAAGAGAAACTCCTCTAGAAATACAGCATGCCTTGAAACAAACACCTTTTGTTCCAAGGGATGATAGAATTGGTAACCCCTCGTTTCCTTAGGGTAACTAATAAATAGACACTTATCAGACTTAGCCTTCAGCTTGTCTGATACTGTCCTCTTCACATAAGCAGGACAACCCCATATCTTCAAATAAGACAAATGAGGTTTTCTACTTTTCCACATCTCATATGGAGTAAAAGAGATTGCCTTAGTCGGGACTCTATTTAACAAGTAAACAGCCGAAGGTTTTGGAAGACTTGCATGCTGCATCATTGACCTAACCATGTCCAACAAGATTCGGTTTTGCCTTTCAGCCACACCATTATGTTGTGGCGTGTAAGGTGGAGTCCTTTGGGACAAGATGTCATTGTCCCTTAGATAATCTTGAAACTCTTGGCATTCACCACCTCGATCCGATCGAAGTACTTTAATACTTTTACCAAGTTGTTTCTCTACTTCCTTTCTAAAATCTTTAAACGTTTCAAAGACTTCAAACTTGTATCTTAATAGATATAAATACTCATATTGTGAATAATCATCGATAAAGGTAACGAAGTAGCTATAATCTCCTATGGCATGAGTTGACATTGGTCCGCATACATCGGTATGTATAAGGCCCAATACCTCAACTGCTCGTTCACCCTTTCCTCTGAAAGGTAGTTTAGTCATCTTTCCTTTTAATCATGAAACGCATGTGTCTAATGAACCGGATTCATAAGACTCCAAAATGCCAAGCCTCTGCAATTTGGACATGCGTTCATTGCTTATATGGCCAAGACGATAATGTAATAATTGTGAGGTTAAATGATTATCTAACTTAGCTTATTTGATATTTGATTCGATATTGAATATCTCGTTGGATGTATCTAACATGTAGATCCCATTATTTAATATCCCAGTAGCATAAAGAATACCATTTAACGTAATGTAACAACAATTATTACTAAACGTCAAATGATAACCTTTCTTATTCAAACATGAAATAGAAACAATGTTCTTTATTAATGCAGGAATATAAAAACAATCATCCAACTCTAAGACTAGTCCTGTATGAAGTCGCAACATATAAGTGTCCTTGGCTACTGCAGCAACCTTTGCTCCATTATCAACCCTTAGATCTGCTTCTCCCTTAACCAGTTTTATTTTGTTCCTCAGCCCCTGTATGTCATTACATATATGTGAGCCACACCCGGTATCCAATACCCAAGTGCTAAAAGAAATAGTATGACATTCAATAACAAATATACATAAAGTAGATTAGGCATCAGATGTCTTCTTCTGCTTCAGTGACTCCAGATACTGCTTGAAGTTTCTCTTCCAATGTCCATCCTTGCCATAATGATGGCAGGTGCCCTTGGGAATTATTTCTTCCTTCTTTACCTTCTTCTTCCCTTTAGCTTTTGTTTTTGACTTACTTTTAAAACCTTTCTTTGAGGAGTCAACCAGCATCACCGACTTCTATTCATTCGCAACAGATGACTCCACTATTTTGAGCATATTGATCAATTCAGAAATCGTGAACTCAATCTTATTCATCTGATAGTTCATCACAAATTGTGAATAGCTACCAATCATATTGTGAAGAATTAAGTCAATACTTAATTCATGGTCTATGAAAAACCCTAATGATCGCAATCGCTCAATATAGCTATTCATCTTTAGCGCAAACTGCACTGCAGATGAACCCTCCTGCATCTTCGAGCGAAAGAGGAGCTGGCTGACCTTGAACCTTTCAAATCGTGCCTGCTCATTGAATAACTCTCGAAGATGGAAGACAATTGTATTAGCATCCATATGCTCATGTTGCTTCTGCAACTCAGGAGACAACGATGCTAGCATAATGCAGCTCGCCATCTCAGAGTCAGCAATATGTTTCTGGTAAGTCAACTTTTGGTCACCAGATTCATTGTCTGCAGGAGGTTGGGGAAGAGCCTCTTCAAGGACATAAGCTAGCTTTTTAGCCTTGAGAACAATTCTCAGGTTGCGAATCCAGCCCATGAAGTTTGGCCCAGTCAATTTGTTGTTGTCCAAAATTGAATGTAAATTAATGGAGGTTGACATGTTGTTCTAATTAGTACCTAGACATACAAAAAGAGGTGTATAAGAGAGATGAATTTATATTAATGTAAATAATTTACATTAACAAGAAACTCCCACTATTTTTATCAAATTCAATAGCCCTCACTTTGAATTCGAGAGATGGTAGGTGATCTCTTAGTGGGTTGATATCCATTATGACTAAGAACAACCTTGGAGAGAGTCCAACAAATTATTCATAGTCATAATGTTAGGTATCAACAGTACCCATTATATATCAAATATATAACTATCACTTTATGTTATCAACTAATTGAATGTTCACATATACATTAGGTTGTTAACTCATTAACATATATACATCCAATGCATTTCACCTAATTGCACCTCTGTCCACATTGACCTTGGAGGGAGTCCAACAAATCAATGCTTCGATTAGGGCTGACCATTAATCATGAGATCGAATTTAAATGATTTGAACACATCCAATTTACAAGCCAGGCTTGGAGAGAGTCCAACAACCCAAACTTAAAATTGACCTCTGGTCTTTACCATTTAAAATAAACATCGAATCTCATATGAATTGAACATGCTCGATGTCATGCCAGGCTTGGAGGGAGTCCAACAACCCAAATATGAAAAAGAACTCTGGTTCAACCATATTAATGGAAGGTGTTAGCTCTAATATTTGCATGAGGGATTTTATATTATTATGGGTCTCATCTAAAAAGGAAATAAACCTAAATATGGAAAAACCAAGGTCACATTAGGAAATAAATTTCTCGATGTGAACGTGAGTCTATGCTTAGGCTCTAACGATGCAGCCAACACCTTCGGTGTTTGCAAGCACATCCTCGGTATTTCTTTTTAGGTTACAAACATATCTTATATGTAAAACAAGCATACTCTAATCTATCATATAGATAAACATGGCACAGGTATATTAAAACATCAAACATGCTTTAAAATTTCTCCTACAACATGCAATCTATGCCAAAAGAACAAGGTGGCGCTGATACCACTTATTGGAGATTCTAGGATCTTGCACAGCGGAATAAGAGAATAAAAACAATTTTTATTACATCCCAGACATCCTCTGGGGGCCAGGAAAACTTGTTTTAGCATAATCACATGAAAATACGCAAGGAGAAAGAGAAGTTATACCTTCGGGATTCTTTTGAATCCGTTGAAACCACAAGTAAGACCAACGGGCCTTGCCTCTATTAGTATCCACACCAGAATCACCTAAGATAACTCCTAGAGCAGCAAATCTTTGTCTTTGATTGGTGCTAGCCAACCGGTGGAGACAAGGGAAAAGGAGAGAGAAGAGAGTGATGATGGCTACCAAGGGAAAACCTAAAACCCAAAAACCTTAGCCAAAGATTATCAAGGGATATATTTATATATCTCTTGATTAGGCCATTTTAGGAGGCTTAAACGGAACATATCTTACCATAATTATCCCATAATTAAGGTAAGAATAACCCAGAAATTTCTATAAAGAGAAATCTCCAAAATCGGCAGAGATGCGACACGGCTGTGTTTTCACATGGCCTGGCCATGTGGATTCACATGGTCATGTGAAAACACATGGCCTGTCCGTGTGTCTCTCTAGGGCAGCCCAGAATTTGCCAATTTGCGGCCAGAGCCAAGCACGGCCCGTGCCAAGTTAGGCATGGTCGTGTGAGACTTTGTATGGTCCGTTTGACTTCGTTTAAGTGCGATATAGTCGTGCTAAGTCCAACAAAGTCATAGGAGGTTCCATAACCTCCGTTTCGCACCCCCTTGGTCTGGTCCAACCAGACATATCCTCTCTCAATGAAAATCTCATTCTCAGACTTGTTTTCCATCTCGAGATCACCCGTAGTGTGTGTGACCCAATAGGTTCCCAGTTATGTTAGTCATTCATAATTAACCCTTTAATAGTGAATAGATCATGAGTGGCACCTATCAATACATCATAACCCCCAATTAATCGAAAAGTCTAAATTGACTTCAGAACATTTTCTGAACCCTTTAGCAGCTACAGTTGTTCGTGCCTTGTTCCTTTCACTCATCCTATACCCACTTGGTTCAGGACATGGTCTCTATGTTCGTCCCCATTAGGCTGACTACGTCACACCTAGGCCAAGTTAATTTTCTTGTCCTATGGATTTAAGTTACTCCTACATGTTCCCAAGAAGACCATCTGCTTAACATGCTTGCTCTAGTTGGAGACTTCTGAGAAACAATCTTGACAAGAGGCCTAGGGTATACATCTCCTTTATCATGAGTGGTGAATCCTTTGTTGGCTATTCAAACACCTTCGATCACTTTGGCTTATACCTAATCATCCTGGAGTTACACCTACTATGTAGATGGCTGTGAAGAAGTCAAAGTACAAGGTGCCATGATCAAGGTGACTTGAATACCTCAAGTCTAAGGAAGCTCGCACTCAAGCCGCAATGAGATCTTCAACAAGGTCACTCCAATGAACTAGTTACCATAACTAGCATCCACATATTAACTCTCAGCATCCCTATGCTTCCATTCCATGAGTACCGAATGCTTGGATAAACTAAGGAGCATAACATGTGCTACTCTCACAGAATTGATGATGTCCAATCTCATCAATTCATCGACTAGGGATAGTTTCAATACTTGCATATTTACACATGATGAGATACCCACTAATTGTGATCTAATCACAATTTCTCTCATGCTATGTACCATATTGTGGACTTCAGTATATGAATTTAAGATCCAATCAAATACATAGATAATGTATACTCAAATAGTGAATTTTATTAATAACTTCTAAGGCAATTGCCTTAGGACACCTCTCATACATCAAGAGGGGGGTAAATAGCGGTTATGCAATTTCGTTGCTCGATGGAGTGTGATCGTGTTCGTCTCTACAATTCATTAATATGCACAGTGGAATATAGAATAAAGCATAAACAAAATGTACAAACATAATCGCATGCACAAGACAAGAATATAATGTGGTTCGGATCCTTAGGGTTCCTACTCCATGGGGCGAGCTCAAATGAGCTTTAGTGATGCACACCACCACTAATACACTCATTCTCGGTGACACACCGAAGGTGAAGAAGCCTCGCACAAATGATTACAAAATTAATACAAGAGATACAAGCAAATACAATGAAATACAACAAACAACGTAAAAAAAGCTTTACAAAATGTTGCTTTGAATGTTTTGCTTGTTGGTTGCTTGGATGAGCTTGAAGGACTCTGAAATGCACCAGTACTTCGCCTCAAATCGCCCAAGGAATCGCTCAAGAAACCATATCCAAAATCCTCAACAAATTGCTCTTTTTATAACCTACATCGAGCTGATTCTGTGTCTGGCAGTTGACTTCCAAAAGGCCCCAGTTGACTGCCCATGGTGTCGTTGTCTCACAACGAACTTGATCCAGATTGTCATTCCAGCCAATGGATATATTGGTAGTCAATTGTCATTACCATCAGTCGACTGCTAAGCCCTTAGTCAACTTCCAAGTCGACTACTGAGCTTTCTATGCTCGTGGCCACAAACAGCAGTGGACTGCTCAAGGCCAGTCGACTGCCAAGGCCATACGACCGCAGTAGAGTGCTAGTCGACTCTTGACTAATCTATTGGTCATAATCTTAGGCAACTACTCAGAGTCTACTTGGATGTCAAGTGTCAAAACACTTGACCAGTCGACTAATTCATAACCCCAGTCGACTGTTAAACCTCAAACATGATGATCTCCTCATACTTGCTAGACCAACCTTAGCCTAGACCTAAGCCTTCTAGCCACCTCTATCAGCCTCACGTTTATTGGATCCCTCCAAGTCATCCATGACTTGTTCATCCATCGCTAGCCTTCAGGTGCTTCCATTGGCTATTGTCATGCTAATCGGATTTACATCGCCAAGGTACATTTAGACTTACGCTGCCAAGACACACGCTTGGACTTTACGCTGTCAAACATTAGACTTATGCCACCTAGATACACGCTTGGACTTTACGCCGCCAATATCACACCCTTGGACTTCCCAAATACCAAGACCATTTGGACTTATGCCGCCAAGACTCCACACTACCAAACATTGGACTTATGCTGCCAAGACCCATGCTTGGACTTTACGCTACCAATATCACACTCTTGGACTTCCCTTGCCAACTCCATGTTGACTTTCCAAATGCCAAGACCCATGTTTGGACTTTCCAAATGTCAAGACCCATGCTTGGACTTTCCATGCCAAGTACCCAAGATTTGGACTTTCCATGTCAAGTACCCATGACTTGGACTTTACCATTGCTAAGACCCATGCTTGGACTTTCCATGCTAAGCACCCAAGACTTGGACTTCCCATGTCAAGTACACAAGACTTGGACTGTCACGCCCCGAGAGCATGTCGTGCCGAAAAGCAAACGGACGGCATCTCCCCTATACGTGGCAACATTTCGGGTTAATACAAGGCCTGTAGGCCACAACAACAACAATATACATATATATATGAAAACAACAACTACACAAAATACAGCGAAAACATAATACAACATCTCACACTACACACATGCATACCAGTATGACTAATACATCACAACATAACGAAACCTCGACAAAAATCCGAATCCACAACATAGTACATCACGAAAACTCCAAATACAATACACTCATATGAAAAATCTCAACACGACCACCAGAGTCTCGGAGATGAGATGAGATTTCAGCCAGCGGTGCTCCAAGTCATCACGAAGACTTCTACCTGTTACTTGGGCGACAGAAAAACCCAGGGTCCGTGGTGGTGGTGAGTAAAACTCAGCAGGTAATAGAAAAACATGTATATATGTAATATCACATGTAATTCAATAACATAATCTAGAGATACAACAGGTATATCAGCATAGTATATAAATACAAGCATATACCATCTAACCAAATGAACAACGTAAAATGCAGACATACTTGAAAGTCTGCTACGCTACTCTGATCCAACCTGAGCATATATCCAACATATATATAACAGGAAGAGTAATATCAACTCACAATATACTCAAGCTATAGGTCAAGGTATCTAATGGTTTGTCCAACACATATATCAGTATCTGACACAACCATATAACATATGCAAGAAGCATGCATGAATATGATGTACAACCAAATGCAGCAAGCATAGTACAATCAAATGCAACATCACAATAAGCATATATATATATATACTGCATCTATATATATATTAATCACAACCATCTATATATATATATAGTAATATGCAAAGCGCCATAAAGATACGACAATACAGCATGCATGGTCATGCCTACGCACCCCTACTCACTACCACGACCCCAGTGTGACCTAGGTGGCACGACATGACAACTGTCCTAACTCAATACCAACCACTGCTATAGAGTGGCCGAGTGGGCAGTATGATCAAGTATCATATGAGCGTAAAGAGCTCGCTACACAATGGGGGTCCCTGCTACTGGCCACTCTAACTGACACTACCAATGAGTGGTCGAGTGTAACGCACTCAGGACAACTGCACGCAACTCTAACTACCACCGTCTATAGTGGTAGAGTGCGGCACAATAGATGCTCCGCCCTCACACCAGTTACTCCTCGAGGAGTAACCTAGGAGGCAAGATGACTGACGACTCTCTCAACCACAAGAGAGACTATGTCATTAGAATGCATGCAAATGACATGAGTATACTGTCACACGTACAGCCATCTACCACAGACTCTCTGTTCAATAAAGAGTCGTACTCATCTGATCAATACACTCTCTATTCTGTAGATAGTCGTACTCAACTGATCGACGAACTCTCTATCCTGTAGAGAGTCATACTCAACTGATCATAAGTCTCTATCCAATATAGAGTCGTACTCAACTGATCGACGCATTCTCTATCCCATAGAGAGTCATACTCGACTAATCATATCAAGCTGGGACCACCGATCCGTAGCGACACACTAATCACCCTTCACTTAACTATTACACAACACATGGTTGGTAACAAGTATGCAACATACAGGTATTAGAAATAAATCCTACATTTAGGGCATTACCTACCCACGGATGACTTTTTTGCTAATTTATAAATTGGGTCATCACCCGTACTAACATTTACACCCTACTAAACATCTAGGCCAATTTACATCACATCTATAACTCCTAAATCATGATAGGGAATATGTGATATCAACAATTGAGCATAAATACATCCAACGATAAGTTCAAGCATAAGATAATAAAAGCAGGGTCAAGGTAACATGATCATATAAGATAATCATGCATCTAAATCTGTATGCATTAAAACTACCTGACCAGGGTAGGAATTACCCACCTGATATGTAGTTCGTGCTGATTGTATTCACATCCGCGAACCTGCCTCGTATCAAAGTCCTGAAACCGTAGAATACCAATATAATCAAAATAACTCTAGTCTCCACTAACCATCAGTATAATCCAATAATAACACATTTAGATCAGTTTACTAAATTAATTTGATACATAACTATGAACAACCAAATCTCACTTACCAAGCCTAGCTTTCATTTGCTCGACTTCTTGATCCTCATCAGATCTGACTCCAACAATCAAATTGGAAATCAATTCCAACTCTGATCTACTAATCCTACAAAGATATAGTCATATCACTATTCGTTAACTATTGATTGCTTCGATTTCATCCTATATGTTTTAGCCAACCATATCTCAAATGTTGTTTCCATAACACTTAGGGTGCGTTTGGTTCAAGTAATCATACATAACCTTGGTTATGTGATTACTAGGGAATAAAACATAACCTTGGAATAAAGTATAACCTTAGATAAAAACCTTGTTTGGTTGGAGGTTTTAATATATAACTTAGTTTAACATTTTACTAAATTATCCTTTGTCTTTGCTCAATCAATTCAATGACGACGACAGAAATATTAATAACGACGGCAGCGATCTGCCATCAGTAGTGTCCGGCCGACTAGCAGTGGCGGTGACCGACCAACGACCGATCGGCGACAGTGGTGACCGATCGCCGACGACGATGGTCGACCGACCGGGGGCGATGATGGTGGTCAACCGATCGACGGTGGCAACGACGATCAGTCGACCAGAGGCGACAACGATGGGCGACGATTAGCGGCACGAGCGGTGGCGACGGCTGCCGTTGCGGCGTCGGCCGGCGCGACGCGACGGCGGCGATCGGCGCGATAGGCGATGCGGCGGCGGCGGCGTGGCCAGGTGGTGGCAGCAACGGCGGTAGTGTGGCGGCGGCAGCCGGTGGCGGCGGTGGTGTCGGTGGCGGTGTGGCGGCGGTGGCCGCGATAGGTGGTGCAGCGGCGGCAGGCGATGGCGTGCGGCGGCGGTGGCGACGGCGGCGATAGCGGGTCGGCGATGGCGTGACAAGCGGCGGCCAGTGGCCGGACGAAGGCGACGGCGGCAGGCCGGCGACGGTGGCGGCGGTGGTTAGCGGCAAGCGGCGGCGGCCGCGACGGCGGCGATGACGGCTGCGGCAGCGGCGGCGGCGACTGCGGCAACGGCCGGCGATAAGCGGCAGCGGCGACGGCGGCGATGGCGGCGACCGGCGAAGAAGCGGCGATGGCGGCCGCGGCGGCGGTGGCCGACGATGGCGGCGACGGCGGAGTGGCGGTGGAGGCCGGCGAGCGGCAACGGCGGCGGCGACGGCGGCGGCGATGGCGGCGGCAGGAGGCGACGAGGCCGGCGGAGGCAGCGGCCGGCGGCGAGAGGCGGCGTGGCGGCGACGGCCGGCGACGGCAAGCGGCGACGGCGGCCGGCGGCGGCGGCCGGCAACGACGGCGAGCGGCACGAGCGGCGGCGGCGGCAGCGGCGACCAAAGACGGACGACAAATCGATTGAGTTTTGACAAATTGAGATTTAATATATTGCTAGGGGTAATATTGAAAAAAAGTTTCCTTAACCCCTGGAATCAACAAAAACCTTAGTTCTCCAAGGTTTTCCGATTCCCCCTAAAAAGGTTTTTGTTCATAACCAGGTAATGAACAATTACCAGGTAATTATTTATAACCTAAACCAAACAAGGTTTTTGTTGATAACCTAACAAGGTTATCAACAAAAACCCCCAACCAAACGCACCCTTAGATTCAAGCTTACCTTGTCTCGTTCCACTTTAGAGAGTTCAAATCTGCAATGACCAGATTCATTAGCCAAACCATCACATAGGCAAATTAAACTATAATTCAACCAACTGTAAGTCAAATACCAAATCTATAACATTCAGATCCAGACTTGCCCATTCTTGCTTCAATCCTCCCTCCACGGATTTTGGAACCAAGTGTACTGCCGAATAGGGACAACCCTTCTCAAGTCTTATCCATCGCCTCGTACCGATTCACTTTTCCATTACGAATCTGTAAGAACCCATTATCGATTAGTTCCCTTGTTAAATCCAAGAATAACATCCCTGCACAATCAATTACACAACTATAACACAATCTATTTCATAACATACACAATCACAGCTTACCTCCCATTGTTCTAATTAACCACCGATTCCAAATCCAACCTAATGTATAATATCCGCCCAATCAACCTTGATTTCTCTCCTTTCCGGCACCATCCAGAAACCCCACCATTTGAAGTTGGCAGCAAAATCCTAGATCAACCACAATTGGTCATACCAAAATAATCCTAATAATCACAGCTACAAATCCCTTAGCCTAGCCTTGAACTACAATGGTAGCCTTCATCCACCCCGCAACGACCCCTCATCCGGATCAGCGGCACACGGTAAGGAGGCAGCGGTTGGATATGGCTGCCAGTGAAAATCTCAGATGTGGGCGACGGTGCGCAGGAGAGCAAAATCGCTAGAGGGAACTCACAGAAGAGAAAGGGGTCCGATCGACTAGCGTTGTTGTTCACGACCAACAAGGCTCCCTGCGGTGAAGATCTCCGGCGATAGAAGGCTCGATCGACAGCGATGGATCATCGACCACTGGCAGGAGAGAAAGGACGACGACGGGGCAGTTCGGCGGCCATGCAGCGAGTGGCTTGTGGAGGAAGATTGGTCGAGGAAGGAGCGACGGCGGCATTGTCTATCGCGTGGCGGAGATCCAGCCAAGTCGAGATTGAAGAAATCGGCAGCAAGGAAACGGGAAGACGAGTCGGCGGCGGATCGAAATCAACGACTCCATCGCGTTGCCAACGCTGGACTCACGGCGGCAGCGGCATGGCGGCGGCTACTGGCGTGGTCGGCTAGCTTAGGGCGTCGACGATCGAAGAGCAGGGGAGAGTGCGCGACGTGGATGAGGAGAAGGAGAAAAGTTTGATCAGCGAAAAACTGAAGAATAGGAATCGGGTGGGGAAGAGAAAGGATCTCTCGTGATAAAGCCGATGAGAAGAAACGGTTTGCGCGGAGAGGAAATGGGTTATGCGGATCGGATTCAAGATTTAACTCGATTCCTATTAACCCATTAATCTTAGGGTTAGGTTAATAAACCCAATTAACCCCTAGATTAGGATTTAAACTCATTTTAAATCCTAAAAAATTTCTAAAAACCCCTGAAAAAAATTCCACAAGCTAATTTCTTAATTAGCAATATTTCTTTTCTGGTATCTTACATTCTCGCCACTAATAAAAATTTGGTCCCCAAATTTCGTACTTACATGCAACAATTACTTCAAGCAAGTTTCCGAAAGGACCGCATACATTCCTTAAGTGAACAAATGAGGGTATCGAGCTCGGATAGTATCTTCCAGCTCCCACGTAGCCTCCTCATCGGTATGATGTTGTCATCCAACCTTTATGAGTCGGATGGTTTTTGTTCCGCGACTGACGCTCCTTACGACATAGAATCCGCACTGAAATCTCCTCATAGGTCGCATTAGACTGAGGTGAGATTGGTACATCTTTCAGAATATGATACGTATTTCCTCAACATAGAAATATGAAATACGTTGTGAATACCCGCAAGTGTCGGAGGTAAAGTCAATCGTAAGCTACACCCCCAATCCACTCCCATGCCTGAATGGTATGCTTAGCCTATCCATCTGTCTGCGGATGAAATGTAGTACTAAGCCGAAGCTCTATGCTTATGGTCTGCTGCAGACTCTACCAACATCGCGAGGTAAATCGCGGATCTCTATCAGATATACTACTCAAAGGTACGTCATGCAATCTGATAATCCCTTGACAATATAACTCTGCCAAATGATCCAATGGGTCCATCCCATGAATAGGCAGAGAGTGAGCTGATTTGGTTAGTCGATCCACTATCACTCAAATCTCATCATGTCCTTCACGGGTTCTAGGCAATCCCGTAACAAAATCCAAAGTGATATGCTCCCACTTCCATTCCGAAATCGGAATTTCT
This sequence comes from Wurfbainia villosa, assembly GCA_025175895.1. Taxonomy (NCBI): domain Eukaryota; kingdom Viridiplantae; phylum Streptophyta; class Magnoliopsida; order Zingiberales; family Zingiberaceae; genus Wurfbainia; species Wurfbainia villosa. Next base: position 24,090,735 of record CM045992.1, on the reverse strand, counting down.
TGGAGCAATCCAGCGGGTTTCTAATGTTCAACCTTCACCTACTGGTATACAAAATACCCAGCAACAAAGTCTATGGTATCTTTCTTTATACCATTCCCACCAGTATAAACAACTCAAATCTCGGTACATCCGAGTACCACCAGGATGCATAGCAAATTTCGAATGATGTGCTTCCTGTAGCAACTCTTTCTTAAGTGGATGCGTGTCCAAAACACATATCCATATTAGAGACGAAAAATTATCTTCTCACAAGAGAAGTCCATCCACCGCCCAAAATCCATTCCACCACACACTCTATAAGTGCATGGGAGACTATAGCGCCCAATCTCACTTATTGCAACTGTTCGTGTTCCAGCAACTCTATAGTAGCTACTCAGTAGCTAGTTTAAATTCCCATGAGCATTCCTGCTCCATACATCCACAAATCAAGATAATGACCACTAAGTCATGTCATGTATATGACAGCTTATCTCGCAGTTCCACAATTGACGTAAGCTCGAGATACACCTCATTCAACTGCATTGGGATCGCTCCGTTCCTTAGAACGATGCATCCGCGTCCAACATCCTTTTATCCATTCCGGAAGAATTAACTAATACTCGTGTAAAAGTTAACCGCCGTCTAGGTCTTGTAATCTGGGTTCCCCAACTTCCGACTAAATGATTTCCATCATCACCTTTGTCAAATAAGTCCGTGGTATAGTAATGCTAAAACATTCTATCCCCATCTACGGTAGTAACCAAATCATACATGGCAAACCACCATCTACGGTGGTCGAGTGCGCAACTCCAACTACCACAATCAACAGTGGCCAGGTTACGCAACTCCAACAACCACAAACTGATCAATCATGTCCAGGATACACGATTCTCAAATCCCTTGGCGACTAAATCGTTAATTAGTCTAACAACTTAATCAAAACTCATACAATTCATACCAAGTATGAAATTGTCGTCTCTACACACCTGCATCCCCTTACTCTACATTGATGATATATCAATCATCGCAATGACCACGATAATTGTATGACATCATGTCACTACAATATCAATACTCCAGTCGTAAATCAACCCTAGAGTATACACATGTGTCATTGGCTGATCTAAATAGATCATTCATCCTCAACGAAGGATATTCTTCACAACAACTACTGTATTCCATCATCGATAATCGATGCATACTTTCAAAGGTCCATCTCTCTTTCAACAAAGAGTTTCTGGATCTTTTCAAGGAGGAATACTGGGATAGATAAATATCCCCTCCAACATCTCCTATAATCGTAACTCACGTTCTTCTAATTTCTATAGTGTTTAGTAACACTGATATCAACAACACTATCACCCAGTATGTGATATTCGATACCAGAACTATTTTCCGCAATCATTTCGATCATCTACTCCACTTGCCTATGCAACGGCAAGCATCAAAGTTCATTCGAAACTACATCCGAATACTCTCAGATTATTAGCACCTCCGAGAGACATATCATACCATAATCTCAACAATTTGACCATCCGTAAGGATATGTCTATAGTAAAGATAGGTCTATCCAAGTCTAAGGGCATCCCTTAACTTCTCAATTGTTGGTCTACATCTCACCTGACAGTAGAGATACCACCGACCCACAAGTCGATGTATAGGAACCCTTCTAATCCGAACTAATAACGTTCTGGACACAGATACCTGTAACTACAAGCATCTCTCATTATATTAACCTTGAGGGTAAACTAAAGTAATACCCTGAACAATCCATTATCTATCGATCTGATTCAAAGGCTCCTCGCAAGTCTCGGCCTTTCTCTGAAGAGAAGAAGATCAGATCCAACAGTCCGCGATAAAGCAGTCGCATTTCTACGATGAATGACCCGAGGATTTTCTCGGATCGTCTGATCTCATCACTTAATCCTATGAGCTGCAAATGTAGAATATCGAATAGATACGACCATCGTCGTATACTCTCTCCTCTATACTGAGCAAATCACATCTGGAGATAACTGTTGTTGTCTGCTGAATCTTCTAAGATGTCTTCTGCTGATGCTGCTTCTGTGTTGATCTCTGCTGAAGGGGAGTATCAAGGAACTCCAACCATGCCTGAGGTAGTAGGTTGTTGCTGATGAGATAACCCAATCTTCGGTGCTGATCTCTGCTGTCGAGACGGTGCATCATCCTCCCGGAATACCATCGATAGTCTTCAACTGAATCTTCAAAGTACACCTCCTCCACTGTACTGGTTGCTCACAATAGTAATAGATGAACTGATCCCATGGATAATCTGACTTCACGTGTCTTTGTGATCTGTACTGCACGCACATAATTCCTTCGAAGTCTTTGTTCTGATTTTGCTGATATCCATGAGAACATCCTGATGATCTGCGGTTGGTCTTCTATAATCGAAAAATAGCTCAAAGCCTATGACTCCGATCTTGCTCCTTTTATCCAACAGTCGGAGACTTCTGACTCTATTAAGTTGACCTACAATATTTGCTTATCGGTCTCCAACTCTTAAACCCTTGTACGGAGTCATTTCTAAACTCCTGTCTCAATCTAACGTCTTCCGGCAGGATCTGATAGAAGATCCCGACATCCTAATCCAACTATAAGCCAATAACTCTGGGTGGCTTGAATCGTCCATTTATCTTCTTGAGCTATTAGATGGTCGTAACCTCTGCAAGTCTCACGACTCTGCACACTACACTATTACTAACCAATCACCCTTTCTTGAAGATCAAGAATTCCTTACAATGTGTCACTAAAAGTGACACGGGGAAATACTTTCTTTCAGCATCACTAAACCATGATCAAGTGATGTTTTATTTCCCGAAGGTCATTTTCTACATTTTCCACCAAATACCGGCTTGATCCCGATAATGGAATGCAAACAACTCTTCTTTCCCGGTATAACATGAGTTAAGTACTCAAAAATACCCTCAAAGTTATACAACTCAGTATAAACAACTTAGGGTTAAAATCCCTATGAAACACCATATATTAATCCTCTATTATCTATATCAACAATAGTATACAAGTTTGTTCATTACTCACAGGTAATGATCTGACTAGTACCGTTAGTGAAAATCCCTAAGATTGTAGTCTTTGATTTCCACAAGAAATGTGATGACTTGACCCCTGTTTTCCAACTCGGCATCATTCGGCTCTCAAAGGTAAATCACCTTTTCGACACAAGTTCAAGATTCACAGACTTAACAGGTCATTTCCAGGGTCAACTCATACCACGGTTACGAACAATAACCAACACACTACATGTTATTCCTTGTTATATACACTAAAAGTATAGCCAACAAAATCGGGAGTATAAACCCTAAAGGCAACTCCGGCTGGTCGCCTCGGTGGACGACCTCTACTATAAGTCTGCACAGGTATAATATATCTAACTGTATACACTTGTTAATCAAGTCTAGATAAGTATCCAACTAGAAATAAGTCATCAGGAATACTTACTTCGTGCTGCTTGGAGCTCAAGTCGTTGTCCATCTCATCTCAAAAAAATCAAAACCGAATAAATCGACTCCCGAGAATCCAAGACTCGACACAAAAATAACATTGTATGGCATCGCAGAACCTTGGGCTCTGATACCACTAAAGTTGTCACGCCTCGAGAGCATGCCGTCCCGAAAAGCAAACGGACGGCATCGCCCCTGTACGTGGCAACATTTCGGGTTAATACAAGGCCCGTAGGCCACAACAACAACAATATACATATATATATATGAAAACAACAACTACACAAAACATAGCGGAAACATAATACAACATCTCAAACTACACACATGCATACCGGTATGACTAACACATCATAACATAACGAAACCTAGACAAAAAACTGAATCCACAACATAGTACATCACAAAAACTCCAAATACAATACATCAGTTGCGTATTGCTAATCAATCAAATTAACATTTAAAGTTAGATCGTTGTTATAGTGTGTCATTTTGGTTTTTTGGCACATACAGAATTAGTGATAATGGCAAATTCGACGGATCCAAAGATGGTGTCGATCGTCGATTCTGCGAAACATGTATATATGTAATATCCCATGTAATTCAACAACATAATCTAGAGGTACAACAGGTATATCAACATAGTATATAAATACAAGCATATACCGTCTAACCAAATGAATAACGTAAAATGCAGACATACCTGAAAGTCTGCTACGCTACTCTGATCCAACCTGAGCATATATCTAACATATATATAACAGGAAGAGAAATATCAACTCACAATATACTTAAGCTACAGGTCAAGGTATCTAATGGTCTGTCCAACACATATATCAGTATCCGACACAACCGTATAACATATGCAAGAAGCATGCATGAATATGATGTACAATCAAATGCAGCAAGCATAGTACAATCAAATGCAACATCACAATAAGCATATATATATATATATTGCATCTATATATATATTAATCACCCACTCGGCCACTCTATAGCAGTGGTTGGTGTTGAGTTGGGACAGTTGTCATGTTGTGCCACCTAGGCCACACTGGGGTCGTGGTAGCGAGTAGGGGTGCGCAGGCATGACCATGCATGCTGCACTGTCGTATCTTATAGCGCTTTGCATATTATCATATATATATACATATATATATATATATATATTACCATATTACCCAGTGTGGCCTAGGTGACACAACATGACAACTGTCCCAACTCAACACCAACCACTGCTATAGAGTGGCCGAGTGGGCAGTATAATCAAGTAGCATATGAGCATAAAGAGCTCGCTATACAATGGGGGTCCCTGCTGCTGGCCACTCCGATTGACACTACCAATGAGCGGTCGAGTGCCATGCACCCAGGACAACTGCACGCAACTCTAACTACCACCGTCTATAGTGGTAGAGTGCAGCACAACAGATGCTCTGCCCTCACACCAGTTACTCCTCGGGGAGTAACCTAAGAGGCAAGATGACTGACGACTCTCTCAACCACAAGGGAGACTATGTCGTCAGAATGCATGCAAATGACATGAGTATGTTATCACACGTATAGTCATCTACCACAGACTCTCTATTTAACAAAGAGGCATACCCATCTGATCAATACACTCTTTATTCTGTAGAGAGTCGTACTCAACTGATCGACATACTCTCTATCCTATAGAGAGTCGTACTCAACTGATCATAACTCTCTATTCAATAGAGAGTCGTACTCAACTGATCGACACACTCTCTATCTCATAGAGAGTCGTACTCGACTAATCATATCAAGCTGGGACCACCGGTCCGTAGCGACACACTAATCACCCTTCACTTAACCATTACACAACACATGGTTGGTAACAAATATGCAACATACGGGTATTAGAAATAAATCCTACATTTAGGGAATTACCTACCCACGGATGACCTTTTTGCCAATTTATAAATTGGGTCATCACCCGTACTAACATTTACACCCTACTAAACATCTAGGCCAATTTACATCACATCTATAACTCCTAAATCATGATAGGGAATATATGATATCAACAATTGAGCATAAATACATCCAACGATAAGTTCAAGCATAAGATAATAAGAGTAGGGTCAAGGTAACACTATCATATAAGATGATCATGCATCTAAATTTGTATGCATTAAAACTACCTGACCAGGGTAGGAATTACCCACCTGATATGTAGTTCGTGCTGATTGTATTCACATCCGCGAACCTGCCTCGTATCAAAGTCCTGAAACCGTAGAATACCAATATAATCAAAATAACTCTAGTCTCCACTAACTATCAGTATAATCCAATAATAACACATTCAGATCAGTTTACTAAATTAATCTGATACATAACTATGAACAACCAAATCTCACTTACCAAGCCTAGCTTTCATTTGCTCGACTTCTTGATCCTCATCAGATCTGACTCCAACAATAAAATTGGAAATCAATTCCAACTCTGATCTACCAATCATACAAAGATACAGTCATATCACTATTCGTTAAACACTGATTGCTTCGATTTCATCCTATACGTTTTAACCAACCGTATCTCAAATGTTGTTTCCAAAACACTTAGATTCAAGCTTACCTTGTCTCGTTCCACTTTAGAGAGTTCAAATCTGCAATGACCAAATTCATTAGCCAAACCATCACATAGGCAAATTAAACTATAATTCAACCAACTGTAAGTCAAATACCAAATCTATAACATTCAGATCCAGACTTACCCATTCTTGCTTCAATCCTTCCTCCACAGATTTTGGAACCAAGTGTACTGCCGAATAGGGACAACCCTTCTCAAGTCTTATCCATCGCCTCGTACCAATTCACTTTTCCATTACGAATCTGTAAGAACCCATTATCGATTAGTTCCCTCATTAAATCCAAGAGTAACATCCCTGCACAATCGATTACAACTATAACACAATCTATTTCATAACATACACAATCATAGCTTACCTCCTATATTTCCAATTAACCACCGATTCCAAATCCAACCTACTGTACAATATCCTCCCAATCAACCTTGATTTCTCTCCTTTCCGGCACCATCCAGAAACCCCACCATTTGAAGTTGGCAACAAAATCCTAGATCAACCATAATTTGTCATACCAACAAAATCCTAATAATCACAGCTACAAATCCCTTAGCCTGGCCTTGAACTACAATGGTAGCCTTCATCCACCTCGCAATGACCCCTCATCCGGATCAGCGGCACACGGTAAGGAGGCAGCGGCTGGATATGGTTGCCAGTGAAAATCTCAGGCGTGGGCGATGGTGCGCAGGAGAGCAGAATTGCTAGAGGGAACTCACAGAAGATAAAGGGGTCCGATCGACTAGCGTTGCTGTTCATGACCAACGAGGCTCCCTGTGGTGAAGATCTCCGACGGCAGAAGGCTCGATCGACGACGATGGAGCACCGACCGCTGGCGGGAGAGAAAGGATGGTGACGGGGCAGTTTGGCGGCCATGCAGTGAGTGGCTTGTGGAGGCAGATTGGTCGAGGAAGGAGCGGCGGCGGCATTGTCTATCGGGTGGCGGAGATCCAGCCAAGTCGAGATTGAAGAAATCGGCAGCAAGAAAACGGGAAGACGAGTCGACGGCGGATCGAAATCAACGACTCCATCGTGTTGCCAATGCTAGACTCACGGCGGTAGCGGCGGCGTGGCGGCGGCTACCGGCGTGGTCGGTTGGCTTAGGGCATCGACGATCGAAGAGCAGGGGAGAGCGCACAACATGGATGAGGAGAAGGAGAAAAGTTCGATCAGGGAAAAACTAAAGAATAGGAATCGGGTGGGGAAGAGAAAGGATCTCTCATGATAAAGCTGATGAGAAGAAACGGTTCGCGCGGAGAGGAAATGGGTTATGCGGATCGGATTCGAGATTTAACTCGGTTCCTATTACCCCATTAATCTTAGGGTTAGGTTAATAAACTCAATTAACCCCTAGATTAGGATTTAAACTCATTTTAAATCCTGAAAAATTTCTAAAAACCCTTGAAAAAAATTCCACAAGCTAATTTCTTAATTAGCAAGATTTTATTTTCCGGTATCTTACATGGACTTTCCATGCCAATTGTCCCACTTGGACTTCTCCATCATATGGTCAACCATATAGTCAACTCATTATCAAACAATGGTCAATCCATTGTCAAATATTAAAATATTACTCAAGTAAAACTCGAGTCTGATCAATCGTGACCTGGGTCAATTGCACCAATAGTGTCTTGTATTCGGTTGTTTTTCTTATTGTTGTAAGATATTGTAAGAGGTTTCTGTCATGCCCCGAGAGTATACCGTGCCGAAAATCAAACGGACGACATCTCCCATGTACGTGGCAACATTACGGATTAATACAAGGCCCGTAAGCCCACAACAACAACATAACATAAATATAACAACCACAGCGGAAACATAAACCACATACCCACAACAAACATACTAAAAACATACAGGTGTACACCACCTGACATGTCCACAGTAATAAAACCATACATAAAACATCGAATATAGAAATAAAGTCCACGATATCACGACCAAGACTATAATAAAACAAGTCCATAACATAATCAAAATCCAAGACATAAAATGGATTCCCCTGGGAGACTCAGAAAACGGAGATGGGATGGATCGTCGGCGCAGCTCCAAGTCATCACGAAGACTTCTACCTGTTACCTGGGCAACAGAAAAATCCAAGGTCTGTGGTGGTTAGTAAAACTCAGCAGGTAATAAGATAGAACATGTAAATATATATATCAATATTACATGTCATTCAACAGTTTAATCTACTCATACAACAGGTATACATCAGCATAACAAATATACATGCATGCATACACTAAATAAACTGAACAACAAACGATGTTGACATACTGACAGTCAGCTACTCTATCCTCATCCAACCTGGACATATATCCACAACACAAGGTATAACGAATAATACTAACTCACACTACATCATGATATGAGTCAAGGGTATCATAGTGAATAACCAACAGGTATACAAGTACTGGCCTACTACCATACAGAAAATGCAATAGCATGAATGAATATGTACAAATAAATGCAACAATCATAGTACATACAAATGCATCATCAAAGTGAGTATACATATAGACTATATCTGTATGTATACTGATCACCATCATCCATGTATATATATATACAAGCATGTATGTATATATATATATAACCATATGTAAAACACCGTATGATACGGCAATGCAGCATGCATGGTCATGTCTGTGCACCCCTACTCGCTACCACGACCCCAGTGTGGCCTAGGTGGCACGACATGATAACTGTCCTAACTCACACTAACCACTTCTCTAGAGTGGCCAAGTGGGCAGTATGATCAAGTAGCATATGAGCGTAAAGAGCTCGCTACGCAATGGGGGTCCCTGCTGCTAGTCACTCCGACTGACACTACCAATGAGTGGTCGAGTGTCACACACCCAGGACAACTGCACGCACCCCAACTACCATCGTCTATAATGGTAGAGTGCGGCACAATAAATGCTCTGCCCTCACACCAGTTACTTTTCTGGGAGTAACTTGGGAGGCAAGATGACTGACGACTCTCTCAACCCCAAGGGAGACGATGTCGTCAGTATACATGCAATGACATGAAGGTACTGTCTCACATACAGACATCTACCACAGACTCTCTGTTCAACAGAGAGTCACGCCCATTTGATCAGTACACTCTCTATTCTGTAGAGAGGCGTACTCAACTAATTATGGCAAGCTAGGACCACCGGTCCATAGCGACACATTATCCACGACTCACCTGACCATTTACTCAACACGTGGTTGGTAAATAAGTATATAACATACGAGTATTGGTATAACTCCTACTTATAGGGTATTACCTACCCACGGATGACCTTTTTTCCAATTTATAAATTTGGTCATCACCCATACTCTAACATACACTCCCTACTAAACATCTAGGCCTATTTACATCACATCTATAACCCTAAATCATAATAAAGGGAATGTGATATCAACCTTTGAGTAAATATAGCCAACGACAAGTTCAAGCATAAGATAATAAGAGCAGGGTCAAGGTAACATGATCATATAAGATGATCATGCATCTAAATCTGTATGCATTAAAACTACCTGACCAGGGTAGGAATTACCCACCTGCTATAAATGCTCGTAGTACTAGAGTCCTCACGTCCGCGGACCCGTCTCGTATCCACATCCTGTAAATATCATCAATTATAATCAAATCCAAGCATACGACAATATATAAATTCTCTATTCTATCATTTCTATATTCGCGTCCCTTTATTGAATACGAATTAGAAACCCCCCACTTGTACATTTAACACCATAATTAACCCAGTTCACAACCAACAACTACAACTCTAATACAAGGCATAAATAGAGCATCACAACTATTCACAACAAGGCCTACACAGAACATATCCCCCCTTAATTACAGTCGCACAGCCGGCACATCCTGTTCACAGCCCCTCTAATTCACAGCCAATAGTCATGAAAGGAATTTCACTAAGCTCACAACTCACTGTCCATCCAACGAATCAAAATTAAATTCACAACACAAAAGGGAGAACTGACCTTGCTTACCGACACTTGAAGCTTCACCGGCAGTTAATCCCCAACAACCGGCAGCCCTGTTCACCAGATCACCTACTGCCCAAATCACCAATTAGGTCATACGAGGGAAATCACAGCTAGGAGCTATATCCTCGTCCCAAAATAAAAATAATGATCAATTCTTTCCTAGTTCCAGCACTGATTGGCAACGGAGATCAGTAATTGCGAGGAAAACTCGAAGATGGCTATAACCAAAGAAAGAACGAAATTGGTCGGAGATGAAACTCATCGTAGATGGGGAAGAAGAAACCTACTGATGGAGAGATCCAAGCTCACCTGCCCTATTCGCCTGCCAAGATCTCTGGTGCCCTAGCTTCGGCGCTGATCGACAGTGAGAAACCCCAACCGACGGCTCTGTTCACCGGCGAAATCAACGCCCCCGACGCACTACCCTAGCTCACGCTGGAACCTCCGGCTCCGACAGCCAGTCGCCGTCTTCCCTACCCGAGCACAGTGCCGTCGCCGCCGACCCAAGCCCCCAAATCATGAGCCACCTTCGTTGCTCTGGTTTGTCCACGAGCACCGCCGCCTGCCGTCGTCCATTCGTGTAGAGGAGCCGACGAACTCCGAGCGGGATGAGTCAAAGAGGTTGCGCGGAGGAGGAGAGAAAGCGAGAGAGGGAGAGATCTATTCGTGCGGAGAGAAGAAGTTGATCGGAGTTGTGGTCACGAAAGAGATAAGGAGAGAACGCGAAGATAATACGATCAGGAAACGCTCACCGAAAAAGGATTAAAGTCAACGGAGCAGATGGCTCCGTTAATGAACGGGTCGGGTTTGGCAGATAATGTTGGGTTTCCGGCACCGCGGCGTGTGTGTGTTCGATCACATTTCGTAAACATGAACACAGCGAAAGCAATAAAAATAATAAATCTATATTTATTACAACACACACATCACACGCATGCATATTACAACAAGTGTAGACATAACCGTAAATTTAAATTTGCAATAAAAGGAAATTTAACTACGTTATACCTTTCGTATGACGTGTAGCGGGAACGGCATCAACCGGAACGATCCTCGCTAGAATCGTCTCTATCCGTATCCACGCCGAGTTCCTCGGGATGACTTCGCTAAGCCACGAGCTTCGTCTTCGTACGGGTTACTAGCCTCATGTTGAAGATGACGTGATCGAGAGATGATCACGATCCGAATCCAAATTCGGATCCTAAAATGAGTTCTCAAAACTCGCTTCTCCGGAGAGGTATTCGTCAACCAATTGACGAATACTTCGTCCTCCACCTCAGAGAATTACCGGAGATCGAATCCCTGGTAAGTTAACCACTGTCGGAGCTCTAACCGTCGTCCAAACGACGCTCCGACGAGAGGAGAACAAGCTGTCCAGAAAATTGGACAGCTTTGGTGGAGGTGATAGGCGCCGGCCAACCAAGGGAGATAGAGCTCACCTTGATGCCAAACTTGAAGGGAAGGAACCTTCTGACGGGCCTTGAGGAGCAATGGGCGGCGGCAAGAAGTTGGCGCCGAGAATTCCAAAGAGGAGGTGGGCGGCAACTTCAACCTAGGGTTTTTGGATTAGGTTAGGGCTTAACAATCCCTTAAACCCTCTTTTATAGAGAACTAATTCTCTTAATGGTTAATGGATCATATCCATAAAGCCCGTTAACCCGTTCCATTAAGATAAGTTAAAATAAATCAAACCATGATGGTTTATTTTAAGTTAAAACAAACCGAACCAACTTTTGGTTCATTCGTTTAAAATAAACCAAACCCTTTGGTTTATTCTCCTCCATTGGATTAGAACCAAACCATTTTGGTCCATCCATTATGTCTTCATAAGACACGGCCCATCCACGCTTCCATTGCGACTGAAACGATTTCATGCTCGCTTTATGTTTGGTCCAACCAAACCTAGTTTCTCTCGGTCTGAGAATCCCATTCTCAAGCTCGTTTTAAATCCTTTGGATTACGCTCGTTGTGCATGTGACCAAATAGGTTCTCGGTTTATGTTGGCCGTCTATAATTAACCATTAATTATAGAACGATCATGAGTGGCACCTAGTAGTACATCATGATCCCCAATTAACCGAAAAGATCAACGGTTGATCCAGAACTATTTCTGAAACCCTTCAGTAGCTTGAATGAATCGTGCCCCATTCCCTTCACTCATCTTATACCCACTTGGTTCAGGACATGGTCTATAGTGTCAGTCCCCACTAGGCTGACTACGTCACACCTAGCCCAAGTATCATTTCCTCGTCCTACTGATTCTAGTTACTCCACTTTTATCGAAGAGTTCCTTAATCTAAACATGTAATGCTTTGGCCAAAGACTTTAGTAACAATTTGACGAGAGGCCATGGGTATACATCTCCTCGCAAGGAGTGGTGAATCCTTTATAGGCTATTCAAACACCTTCGATCACTCGACTTATACCCAATCATCCGGTCCACATCTCCTCGAGATGTTTGCTTAAGATGTCAAAGCATAAGTCTCCATGATCAAGATGACTTGAATACCGCAAGTCAAAGGAACATCGCACTTAAGCCACAAGAAGAACTTCATTGACATATCTATATATGCAGAGAACCATATGAAGTCTTACTCTGGTCACTCCAATGAACTAGTTACCATAACTAGCATCCACGATTAACTCCGACATCACTATGTCTCCTGAGAATCACCGCTTGGATACACCAAGGAGTATACTGCAAGTCTCGATAAATTGATGGTGTCCAAATCCATCAATTCATCGACTAGGATAATTCGATACATCACAATTACACATGTAGAGATACTCACTAGTTGTGATCCAATCACAAATTCTCTCATGTGAATCGACGTGACATTCAAGAAATGAGTTTAAGATCCAATCAAATACATGAAACCATGTATACTCAAATAGTGAATCTTCATTTATCATATAAATGGTTCATACATAAGGCGATTGCCTTAGGACATCTCTCATATATTACTAACAGACTCCCACTTGGCCTAATGTCAATCGCTACGGTATCCAATACCATAAGCTCTAACATGACCCTCAAACTTACTTTGAGGTAATGCTTTAGTCAAAGGATCCGCTAAGTTCCTTTCAGTGGGAATTTTCTCGATTTGTATTTCGTTCCTACTGATGACCTCTCTGATAAGATGATAGCGGCGAAGCACATGTTTGGATCATTGATGAGACCACATCAAGTTCATAGATGAACTTCTTGATCCAAACCGCTTCCTTTGTTGCTTCCAAAGCTGCAACGTATTCTGCCTTAGTGGTAGAATCCGCTATAGTGTCAAGCTTGGAACCTTTCCAACTTATTGCGCCTCCATTCTTGGTGAATACATACCCAGACTAAGACATGGAATCATCCTTGTCTGTCTGGAGCTGGCATCCGTATACCCACGTATCACCATGTACCCTTCTCCATATATTAGGAACACATCCTTAGTTCTTCTCAAGTACTTAAGGATCGTATTAACAGCCACCCAATGATCCATTTCTGGATCGGACTGGTATCTGCTCGTGACACTCAGAGCATACGATACATCGGGCCTCGCACATAACATAGCATACATGATAGATCCTATTGCGGATGCATAGGGAATCTTACTCATGCAAATCCTCTCGTCTTCTGTGCGCGGACACATAGACTTCGAAAGGTGTACCCCATGCCTGATGGGTAGGAAACCTTTCTTGGATTCCGACATGCTAAACCTTTTAGCACTCTGTCTATATATGTAGACTGCGAAAGACCAAGCAACCGTTTCGATCTATATCTATAGATATTAATCCCAAGGATGTAGGTTGCTTCTCCCAGGTCTTTCATGGAGAATGTCTTGGATAACCAAACCTTAACTGACTGTAAGATTGACACATCGTTTCCTATAAGTAATATGTCATCGACATACAATACTAGGAACACGACTTTTAAGCATGATTCGCATGTATCGTATGAATCCAATTCAAACGATTCCAAAATTCCACATCGGTGTAATTCGGACATGCGTTTCTTGCTTACATGGCCAAGACGACAATGCCACATGTAGGAGTCTATTTGATTATCCTTTCGAGCACTCTTGTTGCTCGCTTCGATATTGCAAATGTCACTGGATACGTCCAACGTATAAACACCATTGCTTAAAGTTCCATTCCTATAAAGAACCCCATTCAAAGTTATGTAACAACAATTATTACTAAACGTCAAATGGAAACCATTTCTATTTAAACAAGAAATAGAAATGATGTTCTTTATCAACGAAGGAATATAAAAGCAATTGTCCAGTTCTAAGACAAGTCCTGCAGGGAGTTTCAATAAATACATTCCGATGGCGAGTACAACAACCTTTGCTCCATTCCCAACACGTAAATTTGACTCTCCCTTGACGAGTCTTCTTCTATTCCTTAGCCCATGTATGTCATTACATATATGTGAGCCACACCCAGTATCCAATACCCAAGTGTCTAAGGAAATAGAATGACAATCAATAAAGAAGATTTCTGAAGATGGGGCATCCGATGCCTTATCCTTCTTCACGGACTCAAGATAAATCTTGCAATTTCTTCACCAATGGCCCTCCTTACCATAATGATGGCAAGTGCTAGTTCTACCTTCTTAGCCCTTCTCTTCTTTCCTTCTGTTCCTTTGACTTCCTCTTAGAACCTTTCTTCGAGGAATCAACTAACAAAGACCGCCCCTCGCCATGCTTCTCGTAAGACTCACAGCCTTCAAAGATGTTGAGCAAGACTACAGATGAACCTTCTTGCATCTCAGAGGTGAAGAGGAGCTTGGAGACTTCGAACCTTTCGAATCTCACTTGCTCATCAACCAACTCATAAAGATGAAGAACTACGATATGAGCATCCATATGCTCATGCTGCTTTCGTAGCTTGGGTTCCATCGCGGCTAGCATGATGCAACTCATTTGTTCAGAATCACTCACATGTTTCTGATAGGCCAACAATTGGTCCAAAGTTGCATCATTACTAGACGGGCAAGTGAAGAGGCGCTGAGGACATACACAAGCTTTTCACCTTGAGAACAATTCTCAAGTTTCTAAGCCACCCAAGAAGTTCGCCCACTAATTTATTTGAATCCAAAATGGAACGCAAATTCAAACACATCATGATCAATATATTAACTTAGAAATACAAACGAGCATATATGAGAAAGATGATTTTAAAATGCATCAATATACATTTATAAATCCCATTCATTTTTCAATTTCAAAACCCCAAAATCACTTCGGGAGATCGTAGGTCCATCTCCGAATGGGCTGATATCCATCATAGTTATGAACAACCTTCGAGAGAGTCCAACAAGCCATTCATAACTACGACGGTAGGTATCATCTATACCGATTGCATATCACGTATATGCAACTATCACAATGTGCTATCAACTAATTGAATGTTCACACATACATCGGGTTGTTAACACATTAACAAGTATGCATCATATGCATAGCACCCAACTTCACCTCCCTTTACATCGACTCGAGAGAGTCCAACAAGCCGATGCTCAGTTAAAGCCAACCCATTAATCAGACATAGTTTTAATATGGTTAGAGCATTCAACCAATTAGCCCAGCTTGGAGAGAGTCCAACAACCAAAGCTAAGATTGACCTCTCGACTCTTACCATATTAGTATTAAACTATTCCATGGTTTGAACATGTTCGGGTTCGAGCCGGGCTTGGAGAGAGTCCAACAACCCAAACAAGAAACGGAACTCTGGTTCTAACCATATTAATGGAAGGTGTAGGCTTTAATATTGTTTAAGGGTTTTTATGTCTCATCCTCTTTGCATGCAAATAACTATTATCTACATGGCATGGCATACATGGCATACATCTACATGTCACGACACGCATGGCATAATGTTATACATCTAATGCAATTACATGGCATACAATTATGTCATGTATATAATTTCCTTATATGTCATAACTATTTATGGAAATAAAATATGTTTAAGATTTGATTCTCCAAATCAAATCATAATTAAATTAGGAAACAAATTTCCAAATCTAATCACATATTTTATTCATGGAATTATTTGATTAAGGAAAATCTATTTAGGAAATCAATTTCCTAAATCATTAAAATTACTTATGGAAATAAAATATTTTAAGATTTGATTTCCCAAATCAAATCATGATTAAATTAGGAAACAAATTTCTAAAATCTAATCAAATATTTTATTTATGGAAAATATCAATTTCCATAAATACTTCCAACTTTCCAAAAGTGGAAGATTTCCATAAAAACTTCTAGACTTTCCAAAATTGAAAAATTTCCATAAATACTTCTAAATTTCCAAAATTAGAAAATTTCCAGAAATACATTATGACTATCGCAAAACCATTTTTACGATTATGTCGAAACACAACCTGGGCTCTAATACCACTGTTGGGTTTCCGGCACCGCGGCGTGTGTGTGTTCGATCACGTTTCGTAAACATGAACACAGCGGAAGCAATAAAAATAATAAATCTATATTTATTACAACACACACATCACACGCATGCATATTACAACAAGTGTAGACATAACCGTAAATTTAAATTTGCAATAAAAGGAAATTTAACTACGTTATACCTTTCGTATGACGTGTAGCGGGAACGGCATCAACCGGAACGATCCTCGCTAGAATCGTCTCTATCCGTATCCACGCCGAGTTCCTCGGGATGACTTCGCTAAGCCACGAGCTTCGTCTTCGTACGGGTTACTAGCCTCATGTTGAAGACGACGTGATCGAGAGATGATCACGATCCGAATCCAAATTCGGATCCTAAAACGAGTTCTCAAAACTCGCTTCTCCGGAGAGGTATTCGTCAACCAATTGACGAATCCTTCATCCTCCACCTCAGAGGATTACCGGAGATCGAATCCCTGGTAAGTTAACCGCTGTCGGAGCTCTAACCGTCGTCCAAACGACGCTCCGACGAGAGGAGAACAAGCTGTCCAGAAAACTGGACAGCTTTGGTGGAGGTGATAGGCGCCGGCCAACCAAGGGAGATAGAGCTCACCTTGATGCCAAACTTTAAGGAGATCACCGGAGCACTAATCGGCAGCAGCTCGACGCCGGCGAAGGGAAGGAAGCAACCTTCTGGATGCCGGTTGGAGGAGCAATGGGCGGCGGCAAGAAGTTGGCGCCGAGAATTCCAAAGAGGAGGTGGGCGGCAACTTCAACCTAGGGTTTTTGGATTAGGTTAGGGCTTAACAATCCCTTAAGCCCTCTTTTATAGAGAACTAATTCTCTTAATGGTTAATGGATCATATCCATAAAGCCCGTTAACCCGTTCCATTAAGATAAGTTAAAATAAACCAAACCATGATGGTTTATTTTAAGTTAAAATGAACCGAACCAACTTTTGGTTCATTCGTTTAAAATAAACCAAACCCTTTGGTTTATTCTCCTCCATTGGATTAGAACCAAACCATTTTGGTCCATCCATTATGTCTTCATAAGACACGGCCCATCCACGCTTCCATTGCGACTGAAACGATTTCATGCTCGCTTTATGTTTAGTCCAACCAAACCTAGTTTCTCTCGGTCTGAGAATCCCATTCTCAAGCTCGTTTTAAATCCTTTGGATTACGTTCGTTGTGCGTGTGACCAAATAGGTTCTCGGTTTATGTTGGTCGTCTATAATTAACCATTAATTATAGAACGATCATGAGTGGCACCTAGTAGTACATCATGATCCCCAATTAACCGAAAAGATCAACGGTTGATCCAGAACTATTTCTGAAACCCTTCAGTAGCTTGAATGAATCGTGCCCCATTCCCTTCACTCATCTTATACCCACTTGGTTCAGGACATGGTCTATAGTGTCTGTTGGGTTTCCGGCACCGCAGCGTGTGTGTGTTCGATCATGTTTCGTAAACATGAACACAGCGAAAGCAATTAAAAATAATAAATCTATATTTATTACAACACACACAACACACGCATGCATATTACAACAAGTGTAGACATAACCGTAAATTTAAATTTACAATAAAAGGAAATTTAACTACGTTATACCTTCCGTATGACGTGTAGCGGGAACGGCATCAACCGGAACAATCCTCGTAAGAATCGTCTCTATCCGTATCCACGCCGAGCTCCTCGGGATGACTTCGCTAAGCCACGAGCTTCGTCTTCGTACGGGTTACTAGCCTCGTGTTGAAGACAACGTGATCGAGAGATGATCACGATCCGAATCCAAATTCGGATCCAAAATCGAGTCCTCAAAACTCGATTCTCCGGAGAGGTATTCTTCAACCGTTTGACGAATCCTTCATCCCCCACCTCAGAGGATTACCGGAGATCAAATCCCCGGTAAGTTAGCTGCTGTCGGAGCACAAATCGTCATCCAAACGACGCTCCGACGAGAGGAGAAGAAGCTGTCCAGAAAACTGGACAGCTTGGTGGAGGATATAGGCGCCGGCCAACCAAGGAAAGAAAAGGCTCACCTTGATGCCAAACCTATAGGGGATCACCGGAGGATCGCCGGAGGGTTCACCGGCTGTAGCTTGGTCGTCGGCAAGGACTTGGACGGCGGCACAAAAGCTGGGCGGCGGCAATGAAGGTGTTGGCGCCGAATAGGAGAGGGAGGGGGTTTGGGCGGCCAAAACTTGATTAGCTTTAGGGTTAGGGTTTAAGCCCTATTTTATAGAGAACTAATTCTCTTAATGGTTAATGGATCATATCCATAAAGCCCGTTAACCCACTCCATTAAGATAAGTTAAAATAAACCAAACCATGATGGTTTATTTTAAGTTAAAACGAACCGAACCAACTTTTGGTTCATTCGTTTAAAATAAACCAAACCCTTTGGTTTATTCTCATCCATTGGATCAGAACCAAACCATTTTGGTCCATCCATTATGTCTTCATAAGACACGGCCCATCCACGCTTCCATTGCGACTGAAACAATTTCATGCTCGCTTTATGTTTGGTCCAACCAAACATAGTTTCTCTCGGTCTGAGAATCCCATTCTCAAGCTCGTTTTAAATCCTTTGGATTACACTCGTTGTGCGTGTGACCAAATAGGTTCTCGATTTATGTTGGCCGTCTATAATTAACCATTAATTATAAAACGATCATGAGTGGAACCTAGTAGTACATCATGATCCCCAATTAACCGAAAAGATCAACGGTTGATCCAGAACTATTTCTGAAACCCTTCAGCAGCTCGAATGATTCGTGCCCCATTCCCTTCACTCATCTTATACCCACTTGGTTCAGGACATGGTCTATAGTGTCAGTCCCCACTAGGCTGACTACGTCACACCTAGCCCAAGTATCATTTCCTCGTCCTACGGATTCTTGTTACTCCACATGTATCGAAGAGTACCTTACTCTAAACATGTAATGCTTTGGCCAAAGACTTTAGTAACAATCCGACGAGAGGCCATGGGTATACATCTCCTCGCAAGGAGTGGTGAATCCTTTATAGGCTATTCAAACACCTTCGATCACTTCGACTTATACCCAATCATCCCGGGTCCACATCTCCTCTGAGATGTTTGCTTAAGATGTCAAAGCATAAGTCTCCATGATCAAGATGACTTGAATACCGCAAGTCAAAGGAACATCGCACTTAAGCCACAGTAAGAACTTCATTGACATATCTCTATATGCAGAGAACCATATGAAGTCTTACGGCTGGTCACTCCAATGAACTAGTTACCATAACTAGCATCCACGATTAACTCCGGACATCACAATGTCTCCCCAAGGAGAATCACCGCTTGGATACACCAAGGAGTATACCTCGTGTTAGTCTCGTGAAACTGATGGTGTCCAAATCCATCAATTCATCGACTAGGATAATTCCGATACATCACAATTACACATGTAGAGATACTCACTAGTTGTGATCCAATCACAAATTCTCTCATCTTGTGAATCGTATCGTGACATTCAAGAAATGAGTTTAAGATCCAATCAAATACATTAAACATGTATACTCAAATAGTGAATCTTCATTTATCATATAAATGGTTCATACATAAGGCGATTGCCTTAGGACATCTCTCATATATTACTAACAGACTCCCACTTGGCCTAATGCCAATCGCTACGGTATCCAATACCATAAGCACTAACATTACCCTCAAACTTACTTTGAGGTAATGCTTTAGTCAAAGGATCCGCTAAGTTCCTTTCAATGGGAATTTTCTCGATTTGTATTTCGTTCCTACTGATGATCTCTCTGATAAGATGATAGCGACGCGAAGCACGTATTTGGATCATTGATGAGACCACATCAAGTTCATAGATGAACTACTTGATCAAAACGCTTCCTTTCTTTGCTTCAGTGCGTATTACGCCTTAGTGGCGAGAATCCGCTATAGTGTCAAGCTTGGAACCTTTCCAACTTATTGCGCCTCCGTTCTAGGTGAATACATACCGGTGAGACATGGAATCATCCTTATGCATGCGGGTCATCCGTATACCACGTATCACCATGTACCCTTCTCCGTATATTAGGAACACATCCTTAGTTCTTCTCAAGTACTTAAGGATCGTCTTAACGATCGCCCAATGATCCATTCTGGATCGGTGGTATCTGCTCGTGACACTCGGGCATCGATACATCGGGCCTCGTACATAACATAGCATACATGATAGATCCTATTGCGGATGCATAGGGAATCTTACTCATGCAAATCCTCTCGTCTTAAATGCGTGGCGGACACATAGACTTTGAAAGGTGTACCCCATGCACGATGGGTAGAAACCTTTCTTGGATTGACATGCTAAACCTCTTTGCTTTTCGATTACATATATGTAGACTGCGAAAGAACAAGCAACCGTTTCGATCTATCTCTATAGATCTTAATCCCAAGGATGTAGGTTGCTTCTCCCAGGTCTTTCATGGAGAATGTCTTGGATAACCAAACCTTCACTGACTGTAAGATTGACACATCGTTTCCTATAAGTAATATGTCATCGACATACAATACTAGGAACACGACTGCACTCCCACTAACCTTCTTGTACACACAAGGTTAAATGCGGATTTTGTGAAATCAAACTTTTTGATCGTCTCATCAAAGCGGATATTCGACTCTGGATGCTTGCTTCAATCCATAAATGGATCGTCGCAATTTGCATACCTTGGTTTTATCAACCGATGTGAAACCCTCAGGCTGTATCATATACACGTCCTCGAGCAGGTTTCCATTAAGGAAAGCTGTTTTCACATCCATCTGTCATATCTCATAATCATAATGAGCCGCTATGGATAGGAGCATCCGAATGGATTTAAGCATAGCTACAGGCGATAGGTTTCGTCATAATTAACACCTTGCTTTTGACGATATCCTTTCGCCACCAATCTAGCCTTATAGGTAATCACATTACCATCCATGTCGATTTTCTTCTTGAAAACCCACTTGCACCCTATAGGCTTTATGCCTTCAGGTGGGTCAACCAAGTTCCAAACTTGGTTTTCATACATGGAATCCATTTCCGACTTCATGGCACCAAGTCACTTATCCCTTTCTGAACTTGTCAGCACTTCTTCATAACTGGTAGGCTCCTCATCATCAATGAGTAACACGTCGTTCGATTCACTTACGAGAAATCCATATCTCTCAGGAATATTGCGTGTTCTACCAGATCTACGAAGATGTGGTGTTACAATAGGTCCAGCCGATTGCTCATCACTATGAGTTGTCGGCTGTTGTGTTTCACCAGGTATCTCATCAATGTCTATTTGAGTCTCTCGAGCCTCCTCAAGCTCGACGACACTCCCACTGTTTTCTTGCAAGAGAAACTCTTTCTCTAGAAACACAGCATGCCTTGAAACAAACACCTTTTGTTCCACAGGATGATAGAATTGGTAACCCCTTGTTTCCTTAGGGTATCAATAAATAGACATTTATCGGACTTAGCATCGATTTATGCGATCTGATCGCTTCACATAAGCAGGACAACCCCCATATCTTCAAGTAAGATACATGAGGTTTCTTACCATTCCATATCTCATATGGAGTAGTTGAGACTACCTTGGTAGGCATTACATTTAACAAATAAGCAATTTATGCGAAGTGCATAACCCCAAAGACTTGGGAAGAGTCGCATGATTCATCATTGACGACCATGTCCAACAAGGTCGATTCGCCTCTCGGATACACCATTATCTTTGTGGTGTATAGGGCGGAGTCCATTGAGACAATATGTCATTGTCTCTTAGATAATCAAGAAACTCTTGACTTAAGTATTCACCACCTCGATCCGATCGAAGTATTTTAATACTTTTGTCATGTTGTTTCTCTACTTCATTTCTGAATTCTTTGAACCTTTCAAAGGCTTCAGACTTGTGTTTCATCAAGAACACATACCCAAACCGTGAGTGATCATCGATGAAGGTAATGAAGTAGCTATAGCCTCCTAAAGCTTGAGTTGACATAGGTCCACATACATCAGTATGTACTAGACCTAGTAACTCTCCCACTCGTTCACCTTTTCCAGTAAAAGGTAACTTAGTCATCTTGCCTTTTAAGCATGATTCGCATGTATCGTATGAATCCAATTCAAACGATTCCAGAATTCCACATCGATGTAATTCGGACATGCGTTTCTTGCTTATATGGCCAAGACGACAATGCCACATATAGGAGTCTATGTGATTATCCTTTCGAGCACGCGTGTTGCTCGCTTCGATATTGAAAATGTCACTGGATACGTCCAACGTATAAACACCATTGCTTAAAGTTCCAGTCCCATAAAGATCCCCATTCAAAGTTATGTAACAACAATTGTTACTAAATGTCAAATGGAAACCATTTCTATTTAAACAAGAAATAGAAATGATGTTCTTTATTAGAGAAGGAACATAATAGCAATTATCCAGTTCCAAGACTAGTCCACTAGGGAGCTTCAGCAAATAAGTTCCGATGGCGACCGCAGAAACCTTTGCTCCATTGCCAACTCGCAAATTTGACTCCCCTCTGACGAGTCTTCTTCTATTTCTTAGCCCCTGTATGTCATTACATATATGTGAGCCACACCCAGTATCCAATACCCAAGTGTCTAAGGAAATAGAATGACAATCAATAACGAAGATACCTGAAGAGGATGGGGCATCGGATGCCTTCTTCTTCTTCATGGACTCAAGATAAATCTTGCAGTTTCTTCGCCAGTGGCCTTCCTTGCCACAGTGATGGCAAGTGCCCTTTTGCGCTGGTTCTGCCTTCTTCGCCTTTTTGTTCTTCCCTTTTTTCTGTTCTTTTGCCTTCCTCTTAGAACCTTTCTTTGAGGAATCAACTAACAGAACCGCCTTCTCCTCATGCTTCACAGAAGGCTCCACAGTCTTCAGCATATTGAGGAGCTCGGGAATAGTGGATTCCAATTTGTTCATCCGATAGTTCATCACGAATTGTGAGAAACTCTTGGGCAAACAATGCAGAATTAAATCAATATTTAACTCATGATCCATCACAAACCCGAGGGTGGCTAGCCGCTCGATGTACCCGTTCATCTTTAGCACAAACTGTACTACAGACGAACCTTCTTGCATCTTCGTGGTGAAGAGGAGCCTAGAGACCTCGAACCTTTCGGATCTCGCTTGCTCATCGAACAACTCATGAAGATGGAAGACTATAGCATTAGCATCCATATGCTCATGTTGCTTTTGCAGCTCAGGTACCATCACCGCTAGCATGATGCAACTCGCCAGCTCAGAATCTGCCACATGCTTCTGATAGACCAACATTTGGTCTGGAGTTGCATCGTCCTTAGGATGGTTAGGAAGAGGCTCTTCAAGGACATATGCAAGCTTTTCCGCCTTGAGAACAATTCTCAGGTTTCTAAGCCAGTCCAGGAAGTTAGGCCCAGTCAGTTTGTTCGAATCCAAAATAGTGCGCAAATTCAAAGACGTCATGATCAATTTATTGACCTAGAAATACAAAACGAGCATATATGAGAAAATGATTTTAAAATGCATCAATATACATTTATAAGTCCCATTCATTTTTCGAATTTCAAAAACCCCAAAATCACTTCGGGAGATTGTAGGTTCATCTCCGAATGGGTTGATATCCATCATAGTTATGAATAACCTTGGAGAGAGTCAACAAGCCATTCATAGCTACGACGGTAGGTATCATCTATACCGATTGCATATCACGTATATGCAACTATCACAATGTGCTATCAACTAATTGAATGTTCACACATACATTGGGTTGTTAACACATTAACAAGTATGCATCTTATGCATAGCACCCAACTTCACCTCCCTTAACATCGACCTTGGAGAGAGTCCAACAAGCCGATGCTCCAGGTTAAAGCCAACCCATTAATCAAGAATAGTTTTAATATGGTTAGAGCGCATTAAACCAATTAGCCCAGCTTGGAGAGAGTCCAACAACCAAAGCTAACGATTGACCTCTGGCTCTTACCATATTATTATTAAACTATTCCATGGTTTGAACATGTTCGGGTTCGAGCCGGGCTTGGAGAGAGTCCAACAACCCAAACAAGAAACGGAACTCTGGTTCAAACCATATTAATGGAAGGTGTAGGCTTTAATATTGTTTAAAGGTTTTATGTCTCATCCTCTTTGCATGCAAATAACTATTATCTACATGGCATGGCATACATGGCATACATCTACATGTCACGCATGGCATTATGTTATGCATCTAATGCAATTACATGTCATACAATTATGTCATGTACAATATTTCCTTATATGTCATAACTATTTATGGAAATAAAATATGTTTAAGATTTGATTCTCCAAATCAAATCATAATTAAATTAGGAAACAAATTTCCAAATCCAATCACATATTTTATTCATGGAATTATTTGATTAAGGAAAATCTATTTAGGAAACCAATTTCCTAAATCTTCAAAACTACTTATGGAAATAAAATATTTTAAGATTTGATTTCCCAAATCAAATCATGATTAAATTAGGAAACAAATTTCCAGAATCTAATCAAATATTTTATTTATGGAAAATATCAATTTCCATAAATACTTCCAACTTTCCAAAAGTGGAAGATTTCCATAAATACTTCTAGACTTTCCAAAATTAAAAAATTTCCATAAATACTTCTAAATTTCCAAAATTTAGAAAATTTCCAGAAATACTTTATGACTATCGCAAAACCATTTTTACGATTATGTCGAAACACAACCTGGGCTCTGATACCACTGTTGGGTTTCCGGCACCGCGGCGTGTGTGTGTTCGATCATGTTTCGTAAACATGAACACAGCGGAAGCAATTAAAAATAATAAATCTATATTTATTACAACACACACAACACACGCATGCATATTACAACAAGTGTAGACATAACCGTAAATTTAAATTTGCAATAAAAGGAAATTTAACTACGTTATACCTTCCGTATGACGTGTAGCGGGAACGGCATCAACCGGAACGATCCTCGTAAGAATCGTCTCTATCCGTATCCACGCCGAGCTCCTCGGGATGACTTCGCTAAGCCACGAGCTTTGTCTTTGTACGGGTTACTAGCCTCGTGTTGAAGACAACGTGATCGAGAGATGATCACGATCCGAATCCAAATTCGGATCCAAAACTGAGTCCTCAAAACTCGATTCTTCGGAGAGGTATTCGTCAACCGTTTGACGAATCCTTCGTCCCCCACCTCAGAGGATTACCGGAGATCAAATCCCCGGTAAGTTAGCCGCTGTCGGAGCACTAATCATCGTCCAAACGACGCTCCGACGAGAGGAGAAGAAGCTGTCCAGAAAATTGAACAGCTTGGTGGAGGATATAGGCGCCGGCCAACTAAGGAAAGAAAAGGCTCACCTTGATGCCAAACCTATAGGGGATCGCCGGAGGGTTCACCGGCTGTAGCTTGGTCGTCGGCAAGGACTTGGACGGCGGCATAAAAGCTGGGCGGCGGCAATGAAGGTGTTGGCGCCGAATAGGAGTGGGAGGGGGTTTGGGCGGCAAAAACTTGATTAGCTTTAGGGTTAGGGTTTAAGCCCTATTTTATAGAGAACTAATTCTCTTAATGGTTAATGGATCATATCCATAAAGCCCGTTAACCCGCTCCATTAAGATAAGTTAAAATAAACCAAACCATGATAGTTTATTTTAAGTTAAAACGAACCGAACCAACTTTTGGTTCATTCGTTTAAAATAAACCAAACCCTTTGGTTTATTCTCATCCATTGGATTAGAACCAAACCATTTTGGTCCATCCATTATGTCTTCATAAGACACGGCCCATCCACGCTTCCATTGCGACTGAAACAATTTCATGCTCGCTTTATGTTTGGTCCAACCAAACATAGTTTCTCTCGGTCTGAGAATCTCATTCTCAAGCTCGTTTTAAATCCTTTGGATTACCCTCGTTGTGCGTGTGACCAAATAGGTTCTCGGTTTATGTTGGCCGTCTATAATTAACCATTAATTATAGAACGATCATGAGTGGCACCTAGTAGTACATCATGATCCCCAATTAACCGAAAAGATCAACGGTTGATCCGAACTATTTTAAACCCTTCTCGAATGATTCGTGCCCCATTCCCTTCACTCATCTTATACCCACTTGGTTCAGGACATGGTCTATAGTGTCGATCCCCACTAAAGGTGACTCACGTCACACCTAGCCCAAGTATCATTTCCTCGTCCCTCTGATTCTAGTTACTCCACATGTATCGAAGAGTACCTTACTCTAAACATGTAATGCTTTGGACTTTAGTAACAATTCGAGAGGCCATGGGTATACATCTCCTCGCAAGGAGTGGTGAATCCTTTATAGGCTATTCAAACACCTTCGATCACTTCGACTTATACCCAATCATCCCGGGTCCACATCTCCTCGGAGATGTTTGCTTAAGATGTCAAAGCATAAGTCTCCATGATCAAGATGACTTGAATACCACAAGTCAAAGGAACATCGCACTTAAGCCACAGTAAGAACTTCATTGACATATCTATATATGCAGAGAACCATATGAAGTCTTACGGCTGGTCACTCCAATGAACTAGTTACCATAACTAGCATCCACGATTAACTCCGGACATCACAATGTCTCCAGCCAGTGAGAATCAGCTGCTTGGATACACCAAAGAGTATACCTCGTGCTAGTCTCGACAGAATTGATGGTGTCCAAATCCATCAATTCATCGACTAGGGATAATTCCGATACATCACAATTACACATGTAGAGTTACTCACTAGTTGTGATCCAATCACAAATTCTCTCATGCTGTGAATCGTATCGTGGACATTCAGTAAATGAGTTTAAGATCCAATCAAATACATTAAACATGTATACTCAAATAGTGAATCTTCATTTATCATATAAATGGTTCATACATAAGGCGATTGCCTTAGGACATCTCTCATATATTACTAACAGTGTCAGTCCCCACTAGACTGACTACGTCACACCTAGCCCAAGTATCATTTTCTCGTCCTATGGATTCTAGTTACTCCACATGTATCGAAGAGTACCTTACTCTAAACATGTAATGCTTTGGCCAAAGACTTTAGTAACAATCCGACGAGAGGCCATGGGTATACATCTCCTCGCAAGGAGTGGTGAATCCTTTATAGGCTATTCAAACACCTTCGATCACTTCGACTTATACCCAATCATCCCGGGTCCACATCTCCTTAGAGATGTTTGCTTAAGATGTCAAAGCATAAGTCTCCATGATCAAGATGACTTGAATACCGCAAGTCAAAGGAACATCGCACTTAAGCCACAGTAAGAACTTCATTGACATATCTATATATGCAGAGAACCATATGAAGTCTTACGGCTGGTCACTCCAATGAACTAGTTACCATAACTAGCATCCACGATTAACTCCGAACATCACTATGTCTCCAGCCAGTGAGAATCAGCTGCTTGGATACACCAAGGAGTATACCTCGTGCTAGTCTCGACAGAATTGATGGTGTCCAAATCCATCAATTCATTGACTAGGGATAATTCCGATACATCACAATTACACATGTAGAGATACTCACTAGTTGTGATCCAATCACAAATTCTCTCATGTTGTGAATCGTATCGTGGACATTCAGTAAATGAGTTTAAGATCCAATCAAATACATTAAACCATGTATACTCAAATAGTGAATCTTCATTTATCATATAAATGGTTAATACATAAGGCGATTGCCTTAGGACATCTCTCATATATTACTAACAGATAAACGGGTCGAATTTCAGACTCGTTAAGCCCTCTAACCCCTTCTAAGCAAAGAGGGTCTTAGAAATCCCCATTCGAGTCCAGAAAAATTACTAAAAATTCCTGGAAAAATTATATAGGGTATTCTCCTAATTACAAAACATTTATTTTATTTTATTTTATTTTATTATTCTATGGTATTTTACAGTTTCTCCACCTTTGGTGTGTCACTGAGAAGAAAAAGTTTATTGTGAGTGTAGATCACTAGCGCTCGATCGTGGAGTAGGAATCGTAGGCTCCGAATCAAGTACAAATTGTTTTGTGCTTGTGTGTTCTTATTTTTTTCTGCATTTTTTTGTATTCCGTTGTGTGCTAACAAATGTGTAAACAAGAATACAAGATCGAAGCACAAAATCGAACGATGTTATTCACCCCCTCTAGCGCATCCAATGATCACCAACAAATGGTGTCAAAGTCAGGCTCGCTCGGAAGATACCAACAAGTTGTATCAGTGAGAGGATGCTCTTCAAAGACTAATTGCCAAGATAGAAAAAGTTCTAGAGGAGTAGAGAAGTTGGAGTTGCCCAATGATGGACTTGGATATGACATTTACACTCTACCACCTTATGGATTCTACGGATTTAGGGGGTATGATAAATGGAAGGCGAGTATAGAAATCTTCCTCATGATGAACATCGAAAATTAGTTCATCTTAATGGAAGGGTTCGAACCTTCAATGGACAAGAAGGGGAGGATTCTCAAGAAAAAGAAGTGGACGGAGGAACAAGTCCAAAAATTTGAGACCAACATTAAGGTAACAAAATGTTTAATTAATTTAATTCCTAATAATATTTTGTGTACAATAGGTGTTTATAAGGATGCCAAGGATCTATAGAGGAAGTTGACAAATTTTCATGAAAACTTCTCAACGACCCAACATAAAGGGGAGTCCAAGGAATCAAGCTCATCTCCTTAAGAGCTTGAAAATTTAGAGGTTGATAGGTGTTCAACATCTGAAGAAGAAATTAAGGAACGTTCCACCTCTAGGATTGAGGGGGAGGAGCATAGATCTTCAACACCGGAGCAAGAATAAATGAAGACCTCTATATCCGGGAGAGAAAAAAAGCAAACTCAAGGGTCCCCTACAACCGAGATAGGTAACTCATGCTTGGTTATTAAAAATAAAAAATTATATTATATGCTTTGAGTGTAGGGAAGTGGAACACTATAAGAGTAAGTGTCCTAAATTGATCAAGAGGAAGGCTCCTGTTGTCACGCCCCGAAGGAGACCCCACCAGACTAAAATCCGGCAGCATCTCCCCTGTACGGGTGACAATCCCAATTTACATACAAAGGCCTACACGGCCACTATACATCGGTCAACACGACCGGAATCCAAACTCACACGCAGTTATATAATTTGGCCTCAGGCCATCATCCAAAATAAATGACAAATAGTCTAAAATAAATAGACTTACCCCTTCTGCCATCTGGGCAGGAGTACTCAACAAAATCCAACCAAACCAAAATCCAAATAAGGTCCATAAGGACACCAAAACCAAATACAAAATCAATCTCCAAACCTATACATGTCCTCTAACCAAAATATCCAAATACCGTAAAAACAAATATCCAAATCAAAACTTTACGACGAGTGGGGGATCCAAAGAATGTGCACTCTCTCGATGACTTCATCACAAATAGATATAAATCAGCGGGGTGAGTTGAAGAACTCTGCGGGTATAGTAGATATGCAAAAATCGGTATAGCAATAAAAATAACATGCCAAGATATCTCACATAAATAGGGTATGCAAGCAAGAAATACAAAATGATCAGACTTACAGAATCTCCTACCGATATAGGAGCATGTGTCGACTAGAAGTAATAAAGTCGATCATATATAAGCATGTATCTGTATGCATGACAATCATATGCACATCCAAGGCATCAATACAATAATCGGCAAACACAGATAAATGCAATCTATGCAAAGTGCATGCCGTGCCAATGACATGGTCACCCCGACGCTACCCGCCTCCACGCAATGGTGAAGCCGAGTGGGTAGGGCTATGACAATGCTGCACTCTCTGCCATCATGCTCTGAGTGGCCGAGTGGACGGATCTTTGTCCGAGTACACCTATCCTCCCGCCCCAAACATAGTGGGGAGCTAAGCTCTCATCTCACAGTGTCATAGGCGGAGGAGGATCCCCGCTTCTACCACGCCGCTCGCTACCCATGAGCTCGGCAATGAGTCGACAGCAGCACACACCCTCCCGATGTACCACTAACCCATGAGTGGCGTTGTGCGAGCCATGTAACTAGTCTGCGGGCTCAACAATAATGGAACCCGTCTGTAGCATGCAATCATGCGAAAATGGTGCATGATACTACAAAGATGTAAAACCTACTCAAAATATCTATCCAAATGATATGTACAACCAATATATATACATATCCCTAATCCATGTACTATGATCCATATCAAACAGGTAAATATAATCATATCCTAACACATGCATGTATCTAGTAGGCACCAAAAGTATATCAGGCATATAAACATGAAAAAGTTATTGTAAGCTATCCTACTAGCATATCAATTTGACTTAATCTAAACGTTAAGTCAAAATACCCGCCTGAATATATATCCGCAAGAAGAACTGAATCGTCACGATCGGGACTCGCCTGCGACCAAAACTCATATAGCGTAATTATAGTCAAGCACAAAATATACAATTCAACAACAAATCGAATAATTAATCGATTTCTTTTATAACCCAATTAACCCAAACTAATTTCCAAATCAATTAACCTAATTCATCACTTACAAAGATATCCTCAAGATCAAACAATAACACCCATATCCCATATCCTCCGAACCATACCGATCAACCGAATAACTCTGGAATCAACCCTTTCACAGTCGTTCTTTCACGACTACCTCCAATCGTAACCGCACCACACCCTCCAAAGACAACCCTCACAGCCCCTCTCAGCCGACAACACCAAAATCATGCTTACCAGCCCTAGAATCCCACCGGCAGCCCTTCACAGCCCATCGTTGCACGAAATTAGGGATCTAATGAACCCTAATTGGAACCCAACATAACCCACAGCCATTTACAATCCTCCACAGCCAACCCATTCCTAAATGGAACCTCACTATCGACCAAGATCAACCATCAACAAAGAAAAACAGGTAATAGGTTGAGATTTACCCTTTCGATAAACCCCCCAATCAAACTTGACGCGCCGGAAGAAGGCACTGCACAGCACCACCGATCTAGATACAACGATCACCGGCGTCGGAGAGGGCTCACTTGAGGGTCCGATGGGTCAAGCGCTCTGGGGAGGATAAGAAAGAAGGTCGCGCGGTGGTCCTGGCCTCAGGGAAGGCGACAACCTAGTCGTCGGCGAGGGCGGCTCGTGTGAGGAACCTGCCGACGGCAGAGAGAGCACGGTCGAGATGAAGAGCCGGCGTCACGGGCCGCGCAAGCGGCGCAGGAAAGAAGAGGCGACCGCAAGGCTCGGCGTCGGCGACTGCGAGCGTCGACGGCAGCGCAACCTCAAGGTCGGACGGCAAAGGACCGGCCGGCGATCGCGCCCAAGGAGAAGGGGCTTGCGTCGGCCGGGCGTCGGCGAGCGGCTCATGTAGAAAAGCGAGGAAGAAGACTTCGGCGTGAAGGCTAGGAAGGAGTGGTTGCGGCGCGGCGGGGAAAAAGGGAATAGAAAAATAAAATTAGGGTTTTCCGTGTCTTTATCCCCTTTAAATAGATCCTTCTAAAGCCCCTTTACTTTATCCCCGTAAAACTCTCGTACAAAGTCCGTTTAAATCCAGAAAAATTCCGGAAAAATTCCTAAAATTCCCTAAAAATCCCGAAAAATTTCCAGGCTTATTTCCTTAATTATTGGGCCATTAAATTTAGTGTTTTAAATCCCCGTATTTAACACCTGTAGCACCTAAGGCCAAAGAGAAGGTTAAGGAAGCGGGAGTCTCAATACGCAAAAGCAAAGAGCACATAGTTGTTGGATCAAAAGCATCGCTAGGGGGGGGGGGGTGAATAGCGAGCATAAAATCTTTTCGTCTTTTCATTTGTTTGATTAAAACATAGAGATGCACAGTAGAAAAATAAATAACACAAATTTATTTTTACTTGGTTCACAATCCAATGGTTACTAATCCAAGGCCCCGTGATCCTTGACTGCGTACGAAGGGGCAATCCACTATAGAGTCTCCTCCTCATTGAAGGTAGGAGACAACAATCACAAAAATCGAAAGCACGAGATTGAGGCAACAAGCCTATCTCACCTCATTACAATTAAAACCACGAATACAATAACTAAATAGAAACAAACTTACTGTTGCTGACGAAGAAGTTGTAAGCTTTCCGTTGCGTCGGCGTTATGACGACATTAGAGCTTTAACATTGTAGGAGCACTTGAGAATAATATTGATGATTTTGGGGTTAGAGTCCTTTCCTCCTTTTATAGACTTGTGCCTTTGAATAAGTCTAGATGTAGATCCTCAACTTTTGGAACTTATCACGAGGTGACACCTTATCTTATTGTGAGTGAAGGTGTCAAACGTTATACTTTTTGACCTAGCGCAAAAGGTTGATTCATCGCTATCATTTGACTAATGCCCTTCATAGTCGACTGATGTGTAGCAGTCGACTACCAATAGCCAATAGTTGACTGTCATCCTGGTCACTTCCCTGCAATAAAGAGTTAGCACGAAAAATGGTAAATGCAACAATTCCTTACTGTCCGATCTTAACCTAGACTTTTCACTGGAAGTCTTAGTCGAATCACCGCCTACGGTCGTCCCCGTACAGAGGACACGACCTTACCATCTCTCTTCGCACTTGTACTTGTTGGGGATTTGACGCCCGCTAGAGGGGGGTGAATAGCGTGAGACCCGTACGTAGATGGAATTTGTTTGCGATCGTCTCTACAAAACTCATTATGCGCAGCGGAATAGAAATAATAAAAGCAATAACGAAATACAATCACAAACACAAGCACAACACAAGCGTATAACGTGGTTCGGAACCGTAACGGTTCCTACTCCACGGATCGAGCTCTAACGAGCTCTAGCGATGCCAATGCAATCACTAATCAATAAACTCCTTCTCGACAACAAGTCGGAGGCGGAGAAACCTCGTACACAAGATTACAACAATAATCTAAAGAAATACAAGCAAATACAAAAAAAAATGTAAAGAACACTTTACAAACTAGGGTTTTGAGCGCTTGCTTGTCGGTTGCTTGGATGAGCTTGAAGGACCCTGAAATGCATCTGCAAATCGCCTTCAAATCGCCTCACCAAAGCTCCCAAAAATCTGATGCCGCAATCTCCATGAACAGCTTCCTTTTATCTCGCGTCGGGCTGGATTTCCGCCTGGCAGTCGACTGCCAACACTGTAGATGTGAGACAACGGCTCAATCCACGTTGGACAAGTTCCAACGGGACTCTCACCAGTCGACTGCCAATGTTGACAGCTTGGACTTTACGCCGCCAATATCAAACCCCTTGGGCTTCCCAAATGCCAAGACTCAAGCTTGGACTTTCCCTTGCCAACCCATGTTGGACTTTCCATGCCAAGACCCATGCTTGGACTTTCCATTTGCCAAGACCCATGCTTGGACTTCCCTTGCCAACCCATGTTGGACTTTCCATGCCAAGACCCATGCTTGGACTTTCCATTTGCCAAGACCCATGCTTGGACTTCTCATTTGCCAAGACCCATGCTTGGACTTCTCATGCCAAGTGCTCAAGACTTGGACTTTCCCAATTGCCAAGTGTCCCACTTGGACTTTCCATGCCAAGCACCCATGACTTGGACTTTACCTTGCCAAGACTCATGCTTGGACTTTCCCATAATCACATGGTCAACCCTGGTCAACCATCAAGTCAATTATAACCTGGGTCGATTGTATAAACAATCTCCCCAACATATTAACCGACATCAATGTCCAACATCAATGTCAATCCTATGTCAAACATACTTTGTCAAACATCTTTGTCAAACATCAAAACATCACTCGAGTCAAACTCGAGTCTGGTCAATCGTGACCTGGGCCGATTGCACTAACAATCTCCCCCTTTTTGATGTTTGACAAAAACCAAATAAAACCATGAGTTAGAACACTAACTCAAATCCCTTACCAATTATCCCAAATTGGTAAATACTCACCAAATGTTCTCCCCCAAACATTTAAATGAAAATGTAAACCAAATGTTCTCCCCCCAAACATTCTCCCCCTTTTTGACTAACATCAAAAAGGTTATCTCTCCAAGGAGGTCAATGTCTCATGTCCCAATGAGATCTTACAATCTCCCCCTTGATTAAAAAATACCTAGGATGCCTACCATCTTCCTAGTGATAAGTCTCATATCACTCAAGAGAGGCAATCCTATCTCACTCTCCCAATTTCCAAATTGGGTATCAAACACCCATCAATTTTCCCAATCGATGATACTTTCCCATGACTTCTCCTCTTCAAGGAGAAAAACACATCCATCATCCCAAGATGGATACCTCCCCCTAAAGGCTTGC
The DNA here is from genome assembly GCA_025175895.1 of Wurfbainia villosa. Taxonomy (NCBI): domain Eukaryota; kingdom Viridiplantae; phylum Streptophyta; class Magnoliopsida; order Zingiberales; family Zingiberaceae; genus Wurfbainia; species Wurfbainia villosa. Next base: position 24,055,993 of record CM045992.1, on the reverse strand, counting down.
TCCCCCTTGACCATTGCACCAACAATGTCCTTGGGAAGTCCCTAAGCCAATAGGAACTCTAAACCATCAAAATTAAGGTTCTAAGTTCAACATAGAACTTTTACTCACCCTAAATTTGATACTTTGACCTAACACAACTCTTAATCCATATCCAATGGATTTTCACCCTTCATAATGCTTCCCAAAGCATATCCTAGGGTTAGGAGTGGTTAGGGACCTTTACCATGGCTGAAAATGGGCTAAAAAATCCTTGTTAACCCGAATCGGACACTGGCAATCGACTTCCGGCCAATCGATCGAGCCATCCATCGATCATTGCCACCAAGTAGCGATCATTGGTCAAATTCAATTTCAACTATCAGATCGAATTTCAGAAATTTATAAATAATTATACATATATCGAAAAATCATGAAATTTGATACGTATAATACTTATGACCAAAACAATGGGTGAAAAATGTTTGAAAAAATATTTTACCCATAAAATAGTGAGTTTGATACAAAACTCAAAACCATTGAAATTTCCAATGTTTTAGCCCTATTTTGTATCAACTTCATCAATGGTGATTGCTATCAAAAGATAGACTTCACCAAGGTTTTCTAAAATGATTTTAAAATGATTTCAAAACCTTATTTTGGATCATATTCCTTGGGCTCTAAGTACATGACTTATACACAAGCTTTCCCAATGATCCACAAATAAAATTAGATGAGTTTTGGTTCAACTAGATGCAAAACTATGCACCTTGAACTCAACTCATATCCTAGCATCTCACATGTATCTAGGGTGTATAAATACACATACATGTCAATTTTGATGTGAGATGTGGGTTTTGGTTATCCTAATCTAGGGTTTTATGCCTTCTCTAAGGCAACCCTACTTGATTCCCTTATAAATGGGACTCCAAGTCATGCCAAAGTCCTTAACTCAATTTTAATCAATTTAGATGCATGAAAATGATCATGGCATAATGATAGCAAAATAAATCATGGCCAATGATCATGATGTCATGGCATATGATAAAATCTAAAAACACATGACATTTAAAACTTAATTCTAAGCATGATCATGACATTTAAATGATAAAAGTAAACATGATGTCATGTCATGGCATATGGCAAACAAAGCATGGCATATAAAATGTATAGGTATAATAATACCTAAATTTTAATATTAATTGCCGTTTGTTGGGACTTGTTGGGTTTTAAACATATTTTGCCATATTAACCTAATCTCCCTAGTGTGCCAAAAACCCAAAATGGCACACTAACCTCTAAACCTAAATTGTGCCAATTTGATGATTTTTCTTAATTTTAAAAATGCATTGGCACATCCTAAAATCTTTTAGGATATTAATTCAAATCTATTTCCAAGGTAACCATAACCTTAAAAATGACCTAAAATGTCACCTTTACCATGGTTAGGTTAACTACCCTTCCATTTAAAGTTGGCACATCCTAACCCATTTAGCGTGAATCAAACACGCTCTTAGGAACCCAAAACCGATTTGAGCTCCTAGGGTTAACTAGGTATTCCTTAGGGATAACCTCCCTAGATACCTTCCTAATGACCCTCCTAGGCTTGTTAGCCTTGGTCATTTGGGTCTTACCTAGGTTGACTCTAGGGGTGACTCCCCTTGCAACCTTCTTAGTGGCCACCCTAGGTTTCCTAGAAACCCTAGCCACTAGACACACCCTTTGGTCAATTATAGGGATGACTTCCCTATTGACCTTGGTCTTCCTAGACCTAGTTTGTGTTCCATAGTCAAATGGAACACTATGATAGGCTACCTTAGACTTAGGTTTGTGACCCAAACCTTGCTTGCCCTTGGTTGACTTTTGACTCTTAGGTCTTAAGTGTTGACTTTGACTTTTTGACCTAGGAGTTTGACCATTAGACCCTTGAACTTGATTTTGTATATTTCTAAGGGTCTTTTCTAATTTCTCAAGCCTTGACCTCAAGGCTTGGTTCTCTAATTCTAATTGCCCAATTTTAGAATTTTGATTTAAATCATGGGCATGGGACTTTCTAGGCATATGCCTAGTCCGTTTAGGGTTAATGCCTAAGTGGTTTTCTATTTTCCTAATGCTTTCCTTAGGAAGAGTTTTTCTAGGGACATTAGTCCCAAATTTCTCCTTTCTTGAAAAGTTTACCCTCTTGGCTCCTAAGCAAAATTCCTTACTTCTAGCATGCTCTTTATGATAAATAGCAAGACTATTAAAATTATTCCTAGCATGCTTTTGACTATAGGAATTAGAAAGAGCATTACTAAAATATACCTTAGGGTTAGCCTTAGCTCCCCCTACATATGAAGCTCCATTTTGCCCCTTCTTCTCCCCCTTTGGGCATTGACTCCTATAGTGCCCCTTTTGATGGCACTTGAAGCAAATGATGTGCTCTTTGCTTCTTTGACTTTGGGCACCGACTTCCTTGATTTTTGGCACGGGTGGAGTCTTCTTAACCCGTTTAGGACACTTACTCTTGTAATGTCCTTGCTCCCTACACTCAAAGCAGATAATATGAATTTTATCATTATTTGAAATGCTCGAGTTACCTAGATCCGTGATAGGTGCCGGAGTTGAATTTTGGGCTTCTTCATCTTGACCGGATGTTGAAGCTTCTTGGTATTGCTCCGGTGTTGAGGATGGTCTCTCCTCCTCAATTCTAGAAGTGGATGCTTCTTCCACTTCCTCCACCAACCCGGAAATTGACTCCCTATCAACTTCCGATCCTACTTCCTCTTCCTCTTTGGATGTTGATGATCTCTCAACCTCCAAGTCCTCACTTCCTTGTGAGGATGATGCATTAGCCTCTTCGGTCTCTTCCTCTTGGACCATTGATGGGCTTTCATGGAGCTTTGCCAAATCGCTCCATAGCTCCTTAGCATCCATGCATTCACCTAGGCTACACAAGAATTCATTTGGAATTAAATCAAAAATGAATTTGATTACCTTCTTGTTTTTCTCGAATCTTTGGAGTTGATCTTCACTCCATCTCTTTTTCTTGAGGAAGCCACCTTTTGGTCCTCTAGGATACTCAAATCCTTCCATTAATAGAGACCATTCCTCAAGGTCTCTCATCATCAAAAACTCTTCAATTCTTGCCTTCCAAGAATTGAAACTTTCTCGTCCATAGAATGAATAAGGGACCGGTGTGTTGATGTCCCATCCTAATTGATCTTAGACTTCCATCTTTTACCCTCTAGCATCTTGCTCCCGGTTGTTAATCCGTTGAAGAGCCACCGGGCTCTGATACCACTTGTTGGGGATTTGACGCCCGCTAGAGGGGGGTGAATAGCGTGAGACCCGTACGTAGATGGAATTCATTTGCGATCGTCTCCACAAAACTCGTTATGCGCAGCGGAATAGAAATAATAAAAGCAATAACGAAATACAATCACAAACACAAGCACAACACAAGCGTATAACGTGGTTCGGAACCATAACGGTTCCTACTCCACGGATCGAGCTCTAACGAGCTCTAGCGATGCCAATGCAATCACTAATCAATAAACTCCTTCTCGACAACAAGTCGGAGGCGGAGAAACCTCGTACACAAGATTACACCAATAATCTAAAGAAATACAAGCAAATACAAATGAAAATGTAAAGAACACTTTACAAACTAGGGTTTTGAGCGCTTGCTTGTCGGTTGCTTGGATGAGCTTGAAGGACCCTGAAATGCACCTGCAAATCGCCTTCAAATCGCCTCACCAAAGCTCCCAAAAATCTGATGCCGCAATCTCCATGAACAGCTTCCTTTTATCTCGCGTCGGGCTGGATTTCCGCTGTGATCAGCCATAAATCACCGCCGACCGCTAACAGACACAACGGCTCAATCCACGTTGGACAAGTTCCAACGGGACTCTCACCGATCGATCGCCAACATTGGGGCCGATCGCTAACGCTCGTAGTCGATCGCCTCCGGCCACTGAGCATTCTCAGGTCAGAATCGACTAGCAATCGATCGCCATATCGCAATACGATCGTTGCCGACATCACGATCGCCCCATGAGCAATGACCGCAGAGCCCTTAAAAGCTCTCAAACCAAATGAACTCAAGTCGAACTGTCGACTCGACAATGAACCGGCCATAATGCTACGACCGCCAACCTCAAGAATGAGGTTTTAACCCAAGTATGGTGCCCCCATACTTGCTAGACCACCCTTAGCCTAGACCTAAGCCTTCTAGCCACCTCCATCAGCCTCACGCCTCTCGGATCCCTCCAAGTCATCCATGACTTGTTCATCCATCGCGCTAGCTTCCAGGTGCTTCCATCGGCTATGTCATGCTAACGGTGTCTACACCGCCAAGGCACATTGGACTTACGCCGTCAAGACTCCGCTTGGACTTTACGCCGCCAATATCAAACCCCTTGGACTTCCCAAATGCCAAGACTCAAGCTTGGACTTTCCCTTACCAACCCATGTTGGACTTTCCATGCCAAGACCCATGCTTGGACTTTCCATTTGCCAAGACCCATGCTTGGACTTCCCTTGCCAACCCATGTTGGACTTTCCATGCCAAGACCCATGCTTGGACTTTCCATTTGTCAAGATCCATGCTTGGACTTCTCATTTGCCAAGACCCATGCTTGGACTTCTCATTTGCCAAGACCCATGCTTGGACTTCTCATGCCAAGTGCTCAAGACTTGGACTTTCCCAATTGCCAAGTGTCCCACTTGGACTTTCCATGCCAAGCACCCATGACTTGGACTTTACCTTGCCAAGACCCATGCTTGGACTTTCCCATAATCACATGGTCAACCCTGGTCAACCATCAAGTCAATTATAACCTGGGTCGATTGTATAAACAATCTCCCCAACATATTAACCGACATCAATGTCCAACATCAATGTCAATCCTATGTCAAACATCTTTGTCAAACATCTTTGTCAAACATCAAAACATCACTCGAGTCAAACTCGAGTCTGGTCAATCGTGACCTGGGCCGATTGCACCAACAATACTTACCTATGATCCTTTATGACCTGTCGCTTTGCTTCCGGTCTTCACCTGGGTTCTTCGACTCCCACGAAGTTCTCCTAGTGTTATCTGACCACCACAGTTTCCCGACTCGGGATTCTCTGGGTGTCACTGACCTTCAGGTTAACTTAATCATTTTCTGCACACTTAATTCAGCTCATGAGATAATAATATGACCTTACCTTTGGTTCTTTGTCATAATCAAAATCTAAGTTCGATTATTTGGTGTCCCTGCACCAACAATATGATGGGAGGGGAAACTTCGCTTCCCCTTTCAACTTAGTCGCTTGTTCATGGCGATCCCTTCTACGTCCTCGGATAAAAAAAATTTATCCTTAACAAGAGGGATTGCCCAAGCAACCTTGTCATCGTCGTGTTATTCGTTTAGAGTAGTCACTTGAACAAATTTGTTGTTCAAGCGACCAACCTCTATTCCACGAATAGTCGCAGAATAGACGATGTACATATCGCCGGCTTTTGTGTTTATGTTCGGGGTCTAAGTATATTTAGCCACAAAATAGAATATATATCACGCATATAATTGAAAAACAAATATAAACATGTAACAAATGAAAATAGAGAATCGATATACCTCTCGATCTTCTATTGTATAACCTTCCTCCTTTCGGATGTCGTGTGGGCGATGATCTACTAAAAGTTGAAGCTCCTAGATCACCAATCTTCCTTCCTTGCTCGTTCCGAGCAAGAGGAAGAATAGAAACAAGACTTTTCTCCTCCCTTTAGCCAACCAACAAGCAACAAGCAAGTTGCTTGCCGCCGGCCAACAAGGAGAAGGGAGAAGAGATGATTGTCGGCCAAGAGCTTCAAGGGAGGACCCTAAGCCTTGGTTCCACCAGCCAAAGAGAAGGAGAAGAGCTGCTATGGATGTCGGCCAAGGTGAGGAAGGTGTTGTATGGATGCCGACCACCAAAGAAGAAGAAGGAGATAAGGAAAAAATTTCCTTAATAGGTGCCACCAACTCCAAACCCTAGCCTCCAAGCCTTGCCGCTCAAAACCCTAATCCAATCTCTAATTGGATTCTTAGTTGCTGCCCACCCCTTGCCCTCCTTTTATAGAGTTAGGGATAAGCCTTGTTTTAATCTCCACCATTGGTTCTAGGGATTTAATCTCAACCGTCGGATCTAGAGATTTAATCTCAACCATCGGATCTAGAGATTTAATCTTTACCTTTGGATCTAGAGTTTTGTTTCTATCCATTGGATCTAAGCTTCATGAGGTATTAATAGGCTACAATAGGGACCATGAGGAGGAGTTGGATCTTGGCCACCCAATGGATCAAGCCCACATAAAGTCCAATCCATTAATAATAATCTAATCCACTAAAGGATTATCATTGATCTACCTCACCAACCCCCATAAGTTAATATGAGCTTCATATATTATATGTACATTTTCTCTCCGTATTTAAGATCTCGAATGTCCGTCGATTAATTAATTTACTGACCATTAATTAATCAACATCTAACTCCATGAGTAGTACCACTCAACCTTTTCATCATGTTGGACCAAGTCCACCTGCAGGGTTTACATGATGAACCTTATGAGCTCCTCAAGGGGACATCATCATCCTAATATATAGGACACGGTTTCCTCCTATAATCAACGACACACCATATAAATAATATCATTTCTCAACTTACCGAGCCTATCGATTTAATCTATAAATCTCGCTCATTGGTAAATCAAAGAAATGAATACTAAGTATACGTGCCCGTTATTATATCGGGATTAAGAGTATGTACAATATAATATCTGAGGTCCGATTCGATTATGTAGTCAGCAATAAATCGAATCACCTCTAAGTCGGTCCTGCTCAATACATAAAAAGTGTACTAGTGTGATTCTATGGTCAAGATAAATCAATACCAAATCACACTACAACCATTCCAATGGTTTGTCCAAAGTCATCTCGGTTGTGAGTCTTTACTTATACTTTACAAGGAACCGATAACATGATCTCCCGTGTGACACCACATACCATGTTATCTACAATGTAATGTATTATACAATATGCATAGCCATCAAAATATGCAAACAATGATCATGTGATTCTTATTTCAAAATAAATATGTTCATACAAAAGATAGACTTTTCATTATACATCCCAACACAATAGTGTGCTTCAAGTACCAACAAAAGGGACATTACCGAAGCTAATGTCCGAAGGGGAGGCACCCTAGCAAGGACAAAGGAGAGGCCTCATATATAGGGGGAGCACCCAAGCCAAAGCCTAAGGTATATCTTAATGCTCTTTCTTTATGTAATGATAAAAGCATATTTTTAATTCACTTGTAATTGTTAATGATAGGAAGAATGCTAGCAATAAACATCTTTGTTTAGGTGTTAAACATTGTAATATTAGGCCTAAGGACAACCCTAAGACTACACTACCTAAGGATAGGAAGGTAGATGAGAATCTAGACAGTAATCCAAAGAAGAATAGACATATGCCTAGGAAGAAGAATATCTCAAGAAATAATGAAAAATAAAAAATAGAGAAATTAAAAGTAGAAAATCAAGTCTTGAGGTCAAGAATTGATAAATTAGAAACGATCCTTGGAAAAAAACCAATTCGATTAAAGGATCTAATGGTCAAAGTCTAGGTTCTAGGAGACAAGACCCACCTAAGGACAAGAAAGGTTTAGGTCACAAACCTAAGTTCAAGAAAATAATGTCATCTTACCATAGTGTTCCATTTGACTATGGAACCAACCTTCGGTCTAGGAAAGTCAAGGTCACAAGGGAAGTCATCTCTAGAGTTGTCCGTGAAAGGTGTCTAGTGGCTAAAGTTTCGAAGAAACCTAGCAAAGTCACAAAGAAGGTCACAAGGGAAGTCATCCCTAGAGTTAACCTAGATAAGACCATAATGACCAAGGCTTCTAAGTCTAGGAGGGTCATTAGGAAGGTATTAAGGGAAGTTATCCCTAAGTATCTTGTAGATTCAAGGAGCTTAAATAGATTTTGGGTTTCTAGAAGCGTGATCCCTTCATGCTTGATGAGTTTGGGGTATGTCAACCTTGAATGGATTAGTAGTTAACCTGACCATGGTAGAGTTGACACTTTAGAACATTTTCAAGATTATGTGATACCTTGGAAATGAGATAAGTAATTAATCCTAAAGAAATTTAGGATGTGCCAATTGAATTATAAAAGTTGAAAAAAGGATCATAATTGGCACAATTAGATTAGAAGTCTATAGTGTGTCATTTTGGGGGTTTTGGCTAGAGCTGTCAAATGGGCCGACCCATGGCGAGGCGGGTCAACCCGTCGTAAATCCAATATTTAGCGGAGAGGGGCGGGCCGACCCACCATCTCGGCAAGTTGAGAAATTTTCAACCCAACCCAATCCAAGGCCGGTTACGAGTTAGACGGGCCAACCCGTGGGCCACACAAATTTAAAAAATATATCTAAAATTATTGAGGTGTTGAGGGCTTGAGGTAATGATATGTAAGACAGATAGAGTATCATGATTAAAAAAATAAGTATTTGAAGTAACTAAAATCTTATAATTGAGATTCAATTATCGACTTACAAAATTGAGTACCGATATTTTTGATTCCTTTCTAATGTTCCAAAATATCCAAATCTTGATAATATGTAAATGTAAATTTTTGCTCCTTCAAATAGAGATTCAATTGAGATTTTTTAGCTTGGGTAATTATTTGATTTTGATATGGCATTATTTTCTATATTGATTAGAATAGTAGTGACAAGATAATAAAAAAAATTAGAGTATAAAAAATATTCTTTTGTTCTTTACTCTTAACTTCTTTTATACTTTGATGAGGTGTATGTGTGATAGAAGAAGATTGTAATGGTGAAAAACTTATCTTTTGACATTTCTCAACCCGCGGGCCAACTCGTGCCACGGCGGGCCAACCCCTCTAGATCCGTAATCCGCGCGGGTCGATCTGTTTAGGCCCGCCAAAATGACGGATTGATAAGAGTTCAACCCAACCCGCTTAAATTATTTAGCGGGACGGGCCAACTTGACGGGCCTAACCCAACTTGACAGCTCTAGTTTTGGCACACTTAAGGAATTTAGTTGGTTATGACAAATGGGTATAAGTTTTAGAAAATGACAATTTAGTTTTAAAACTTAGGTACTTTCTATATCTTATATTATATTTGTCATGCTTTATTTGTCATATATCATATCATGATATCATGCTCATATTATTATTTAAAATTTCATGATAATGCTTACGTTAATTTGTATCATGCTATGATATCATGCATCATTGGCAAATATTCTTAAATTATGCAAATCGTTTATATCATGATCATATTCATGCATTAGGATGCATTAAAATTGAATTTAAGGACAAAGACATTATTTAATGTCCTAGATAAATGATCAAATGGATATGCCTAGGTATAATGTATGAATCCTAAATTTAGGGAAGAACATATCCACATCTCACAAAACCCATAGGATGATGTGTGTGTATATTGATACACCCTAGACATGAGATGTTATGAAAATGAGTTAGGTTCAAGCTTATATGATATTTCAATATAGACTTAGAACTCATTAAATCATAAGAATGAATCATGAGGAAAACTAATATACAAGTCGTGCATATCTAGCCCATAGACAATGATTGAAATTAAGGTTTAAAAACTATTTCAAAATCATTTTAAAAAACCTTGGTGAAGTCTATCTTTTGATAGAAACCACTATTGACACAAAGTTAGGCAAAATATTAAAGGTTTTAATGCTTTTGAATTTTGTATCATTCTTTGAATTTAATAGACATTTTCATATAAAATTATTTTTCACCCATAATGTTTGACATAAGTACTATATGTATGAAATTTCAAGATTTTTAGAAAATTATATAATTACTTATGAATTTTTAAAATTCAATTCTAAAAAATTATTTTCTACAATTGCAGAAACTAGTCGACTGACTCTTGGAGCAGTTGATTTGTGGTGGTGCAGTCCACTGATTTCTGATTTCAGTTGACTGTTGTGTCTAATTTTGGCTGAATAAGGATTGTTTAGCTAATTATCAGTGCTCCTAAGGTATCCTAACTTCTCCTAACCCTATGATATATTTACAGAAGCATTGGAAGGGTGAAATTATCATTGAAAATGATTAGGAGCGTTAATTAGGGCCGAGTATCGAATTTTAAGGGAGGTTGTAAAATACCGGAAATAATAATAATAATAATAATAATAATAATAATATAAAATATCCTTGTTAATTTAAGAAATTGTCTTATAGAATTTTTAGAAATTTTTCTAGATTTAAACGGAAGTTTTATGGACATTTCATGGGGATAAAGAGGATAGGCTTTTGTAAAGCCTGTTTAGACTCTCTGCTAGGAATTAATAGGTTCAATTAAAAACCTTTATATTCCTTCGGTTTTCCCTGATTTCCCGATGGTGTCATTTCCTTCCCCTTCTGCGACTTCTCCTTCTCCCTCCCGCGATTTCTCTGCCTCAACTCCACCGCGCACTAAATCGCTGTCGATGCCTCGCTGGTGGGAGATCCAGCTGGAGGAGACGACGACGATAAGTGTCACACGGTGGGGTTCGGGGGAGTGATCGGGGTGCCAGAGACCGGTAGCAACAACGTTTGGTCTACCCCGGCGATCTCTGCGAAGGAGTGTGCGTGGTGAGTGCTTTGTGGAGGGGGGCTTGAATAGGCGGTGTCTTGGTGTTGTTCCGGTCGGGAGCGGCTTCGTAATTTCTACCGGAGTAGGCAATCTCTCCTTTCTGATCGGTAAGTGTTTCCTTCCCCCGATCTCGAATGAGATCCATCTCCGACTGAAAGCCTTGCTCCCGTGTAGGTCGTAAATTGGTGGTGCTAGGGCAGCAACAAATTTTCGACGAACTGAGCAAATTGGGCCATCGGTGTAGCTTCAAGCACTAGGTATATCTCGAGTTTTCCTTTCCTTGCTGTCCAATGTAATTTATTGTTGTCGATGGTGCCTCTGGAGGATGTGGTAGTGAGCATGGGTCTGTCGTGTTCGTGAAGATGGGGAGGATGTGAAGCGGTGGCAGCGGTGTTGGAGTGGTGTGAATCCTTTGTAAAAGGGTGTAAAGGGGCTGTGAGGGCTATGGGTGCGGCTGTGAAGTTGTAGAGAGCCATGTCAATGGCGATGGCTAGGTTGTATGGTTGGACGATAAGCTTGAGAGATCAGACTCACTATATTGGCAATCGGTAGTCGAAGCTGGGGTGACCTATGAAGTGGTTAGATAGCTGATTGGATTGTGATCTATACGATTGGCGGAAAACTTGGTGGAATTGTCAGAAGACAATCTATACATATGTAGGATATGTAATCTAGATTTTATTGAGCATTTAATTAATTGATTTGTGTAAGGGATCAGCTTAGAATTCCATTTGACGGTGGATCGTATCATTGAACTTAATCATAATATTTGATATGTGCAGGACGTGGATACGAGACAGGACCGTGGTCGTGAAGATTCTATTGTCACAAGCTTCTTATTAGGTGGGTAATTTCCTACCCTAGTCAGGTAGATGTAATTGCATTTAGATTTAGTCGTAGATATGAGCATGTTAGGTGTTCATATTATCTTGACCCTGCTCTTATTTATCTTATGCTTGATACTTGTCGTTGGCTATATTTACTCAAAGGTTGATATCACATTTCCTTTATTATGATTTAGGAATATATATGTGATGTAAATTGGCCTAGATGTTTAGTAGGGTGTAGATGTTAGAGTACGGGTGATGACCCAATTTATAAGTTGGAAAAAAGGTCATCCGTGGGTAGGTAATGCCCTAAATATTGGATTTATTTCCAATAACCGTATGTTGCATACTTATTACCAACCATGTGTTGTGTAATAGTTAAGTGAAGGGTGATTAGGGTGTCGCTACGGACCGATGGTCCCATCTTGATATAATTAGTCGAGTACGACTCTCTACATGATAGAGAGTGCATCAATCAGTTGAGTACGACTCTCTATTGGATAGAGAGTTATGATCAGTTGAGTATGACTCTTTACATGATAGAGAGTCCGTCGATCAGTTGAGTATGACTCTCTACAGAATAGAGAGTGTATTGATCAGATGGGTACGACTCTTTGTTGAACAGAGAGTCTATGGTAGATGGTTGTACGTGTGACAGCATATTCATGTCATTTGCATGCATTCTGACGACATAGTCTCCCTTGGGGTTGAGAGAGTCATCAGTCATCTTGCCTCCCAGGTTACTCCCCGAGGAGTAACTGGTGTGAGGGCAGAGCATTTGTTGTACCGCACTCTACCACTATAGACGGTGGTAGTTGAAGTTGCGTGCAGTTGTCCTAAGTGCGTGGTACTTGACCACTCATTGGTAGTGTCAGTCGGAGTGGCCAATAGTAGGGACCCCCGTTGTGTAGCGAGCTCTTTACGCTCATATGCTACTTGACCATACTGTCCACTCGGCCACTCTGGAGCGGTGGTTGGTGTTGAGTTGGGACAGTTGTCATATCGTGTCACCTAGGCCACATTGGGGTCGTGGTAGCGAGTAGGGGTGCGCAGGCATGACCATGCATGCTGCATTATCGTATCTTATGGCGCTTTGTATATTACCATATATATATATACATATATGCATGTGTATATATATATATATGGATGGTTGTGATTAATATATATATAGATGCAATCTATATATATATATATGCTTATTGTGATGTTGCATTTGATTGTACTATGTTTGCTGCATTTGGTTGTACATCATATTCATGCATGTTTCTTGCATCTGTTATACGGTTGTGTCAGATACTTGTATCTGTGTTGGACAGACCATTAGATATCTTGACTTATAGCATGAGTATATTGTGAGTTGATATTACTCTACCTATTATATATATGTTGGATATATGCTCAGGTTGGATCAGAGTAGCGTAACAGACTTTCAGGTATGTCTGCATTTTACGTTGTTCATTTGGTTAGACAATATATACTTGTATTTATATACTATGTTGATATACCTGTTGTACCTCTAGATTATGTTGTTGAATTAAATGTGATATTTGATATATACATATTTTTCTATTACCTGCTGAGTTTTACTCACCACTACGGACCCTGGGTTTTTCTATCGCCCAGGTAACAGGTAGCCGACTTCGTGATGGACTTGGAGCACCGCTGGCTGACATCGTCTCATCTCAACTCCGAGAGTCCGGGTTTTTGGGTTTTCCGTATGTCTTGTTATGTATTTTTGAGTTTTCATGGTATTATGTGTTATGTGATGTACGCACATGTTGGTGTGGGTTTTGACGAGGTTTTCTTTATGTTTTGGTGTTAGTCATACCGGTATGCATGGTGTGTGGTTGTATTATATATGTGTGATTATTGGTATGTTGTTGTATTAGTTTTCGCTGTGTTGTTATGTTGTTATGTTGTATTATAACATAACAACATAACGAAACACAGCGAAAACTAATACAACAACATACCAATAATCACACATATATAATACAACCACACACCATGCATACCGGTATGACTAACACCAAAACATAAAGAAAATCTCGTCAAAACCCACACCAACATGTGCGTACATCACATAACACATAATACCATGAAAACTCAAAAATACATAACAAGACATACGGAAAACCCAAAAACCCGGACTCTCGGAGTTGAGATGAGACGATGTATATATATATTAACCCGAAATATTGCCACGTACAGGGGAGATGCCGTCCGTTTACTTTTCGGCATGACATGCTCTCGGGGCGTGACAGAGGTTAAAGTTCAAGTTTGAACTGTTACCCTTATTTTCGATTGTTTAGATTTCTTATTGACTTAGAAAATCTCCAAGGACATTGTTGGTGCAATGATAAAGGGGGAGTAAGCCTTTAGGGGAGGTCATCCATCAAGGGATAATAGATGTTTTTAATGGGAAAGAATGAGGATTGTCTCTCATTTAGTGATAAAGGAGCATCACTAAGGAGAATAAAGCCATTTAGAATGATTTTGGAGCAAGGGGGAGAATGTAGGATCTCATTGGAGATGAGACATTGAAAATCTTGGTAGGTTTTTTAATGTATGCCAAAGGGGGAGAAGTGAGAGTTTAAGTTAGATAAATCTTCATTATACTTTGGCAAAAGAAGAGTCAAGTTAGTCTTATGGGATAGTCTAACGTAAAGGCATTATCAAACATAAAAAAGGAAGATTATTGGTGCAATCAACCCAGGTCGTGATTGATCAAACTCGAGTAGGATTTTGATGTTTGACAATGAGATTGTCATTGTGTTTACTAATATGATTTGACCATATGTTGATCATATGACTAGTGGATGATTGGGATATCCAAGGTCATATGGGGCGGATTGTTATGAGGCGATTATTAGAGCAATCGACTTCAGATCAAGGGTGACCTAGCTCAAGTGAGACTCAAGGAGAAGTCCAAGTATGAATACTTGGCAAGGAGAAGTCCAAGTATGAATACTTGACAAGAAAAAGTCCAAGGGTAAAATCTTGACAAGGGAAAGTCCAAGTATGGATACTTGACAAAGGAAAGTCCATGGGTGTAGCCTTCGGCGTGAAAGTCCAAGTGTGTAGTTTTAGTGGCGAAAGTCCAAATATAGATATTTGGCAAAAGAAAAGTCCAAGGGTATAGTTTTGGCCGCGTAAGTCCAAGTATGTAGTCTTGGTGGTGAAAGTTCAAGCATTGAGGCTTGCCAATGGAGAAGTTCCAAAGGCGCGACCTCTTGGCAAAGGAGATCTGAAGGTGCGACATAGTTGATGGAAGAATTTGAAGTCTAGCACGAAGAGTGAACAAGTCTTGGAGAACTCAGATGGATCCTGAGGTTGATGGAGGCGGTTAGAAGGTTTAAGTCTAGGCTAAGGGTGAGTATCAAGTATGGGGGGATCATACTTGAGTTAAACCTTTACCAGTCGACTAATGGCTTTAGCAAGTTGATTGGTCGAGTGTTCAACACTTGGAGGCTTAGTTGACTTGAGCAGTCAACTGGGGTTATGACCCAGTCGATTGGTCATATAGTCGACTGCAGCTCGACTATTGCTGTGGCTTTGACATTCAACTGACCACTGGCAATCGACTACCATGGATGACAAGTTGATTATCATAAGTGGACAGGGCACATAAGGTCTCGTAGTCGACTAGGTAGTCAGCTACGACTTGACAGTCGACTGATGGTAATGGTAGCTGACTGCTCAAGTATACTTGGGCAGAATTCAATGTGGTTTAGTCTATTGTCTCAAAATGGATAGGTGGGTAGTCGACTAGGGTCTTTTGGCAGTTGATTGTCAAGTGGAAATCCAACAGATGTGGAGGCTTAAAAGGAGCTCGCAAAGGAGGATTTCAAAAGTCGGTTCTTGGAGACTTTGAAGGAGATTTGCTGTTGCATTCTAGACATTTCAAGCCATCCTAAAGCAACCAACAAGCATTTAAAACACAAGCACACTTGTAAAGTAGTTTTTGTTTGGTATTTCATTTGTGTCTTATATTCGACTGTTTTTCTTATTGTTATAAGATATTGTAAAAAGTTTCTCCACCTCGGTGTGTTACCGAGAAGAAGAAGTTCATGGTGAGTGTAGATCACTAGAGCTTAGCCATGGAGTAGGAACCGTAGGTTCCAAACCACGTAAAAATGGTGTTGTGTTTGTGTGTTCTTATTTATTTTTGTATTTTTTTATATTCCGTTGTGCACTAACAAACGTGTAGACAAGAACACGAGATGAAAGTGCAAAATTGAACGACACTATTCACCCCTCTAGCGCATCCAATGATCCCCAACATAAATCCCCTAGGTTCTTCAATGGATTTCGGGCAAAACCCTTGGATCCAGGGGATTCGGTCAAAATTCATTGATGAACTTAGAGAGCTCGAATCAGACCCATTTCAAGTGTTATATATTTCTGAAGTTTCTTAGATGCTATATGCACTCAAAAACTCTTGCGACACTTAAAATGAGTCTAATTGAAGTTATCTAGGTTCATCAATGAGTTTTGAATGAAATCTATTGATGGACTTAGGGAATTTAAATTTTTGAAAATTTAACATGTAATAAAAAAAATAATACAATGAAAAGTATTTATGACACTCATACTTAATTTTGACATCCCAACGATAAATTATACATATTATCAATTGACTTAAAATCATTACCATCCATTGGTGTTGATGTTCCAACATCAGTACTAATGGATGTGCTGATATCCCAACATCTGCACCACCCATGGACATCATCACCAATGGGTTAGTGCTAATGTTGGACATCAACACCATCATCATCGATGCTGATGTTAGACATCAACACCAAATGGTTATGATATATATGGTGTTGATATTTGATCAACATCAATTAGTGCTGATGTTTGATCATAAAAAGCTACAATTTAAATAAGAGGATGAATAAAATGATTAATTTTGATCTCTAATTTAGCACCCATAGTGTTAGTGTTTATAAATCAGATTTATAGAATCATACCACTGTGGTACTGATTTATAGATATCAACATTACTATGATATTGAATTTTAGAAACTAACACTATTATGATATTGATTTCAAAAAATTAACACCACACCGTGATGATGCTAATTTTCAAGCATCGATGATTTTGATTTTTTAAATTTAACATCATAATAATTATTGCATGTATATAAAAATAGCTAAAAGTCAAATTTAATTAAGAGTAAAAAAAAAAGTTAAAAAAAAATTATATGGAAAGAGAAAAAATCAATTTTGATAGATGTAATTCAATTGGTGTGTCTTTTGAGAATTCTAAAACAATAGTACGTCTTTTAGATAATTTCAAATTTTAAATGTGTCTTTTTATAAATTACTAATTAATATCGATTTGGTGTATTTTGATATTAATGATAAATTTGGATTAGTCGGATTCGGCTGAAATTTTAACTTATGCCTCCAGAAAAACCGGATCCAAAAATTTGGAATACTAATAAGCTGATTTTGTTACGAAGTCTTTATGTCTTTCCCCGCACAGCCCACACGCCCACGTAAATAGTGAGGTGTCAGCCTCCTTAGCCCTAAACGTGTAAACTAAAACCCTTCCGCCCGCTAGACGATCCTTCTCTCTCTTGCTCGCACTAGACATCCCTCTCTCTCTCTTGCGAAATGGGATCCTCCGCCAGCCTTGCCGCCGCCCCGCCTCCTTCGGTCTCTTCTCCTCCGGCCCTCCCCGCCGGCCTTGCTCAGGTTCTTCCTCAGAAGGCGGAGGAGAAGGGCAACGGTAAAGGTGCGCCGATGAAGGTAGACTGGCTCGATTTGCCCTGCCCCGTTCCATACGAGGAGCTCCAGCGTGAGGCTTTGAGTGAGTTCATTTTCGATGTCTTGCACGTTGTATCTTCGTTATCTCGCCCTTCTCTTTGCGTTTCCATTTAGGCTTACTAATCGCTTAGTTGATTAGATTTCTTGTGTTGCTACCGATCCGCTTCGCGCATGTGCCAAGTGGCTTTGATGGATCTTGTGCTATGTGTATCTTTGTTGGATCCTGTTGTGTGTGAAAGAAAGCCAGTCTACAAACACTGAGCGCATTGCTATGATCTTCTTGGTTGACTTCAAAACTGACTTATAAGGGAATCTTGTCTACCACATTCTTGTATGAGACAACAAAGAAGAATCAATTGATTTCATAGTCTAATTCATATCTTTGTTCCTTTGACGTAGCTGATGTATAATATTGTGGTTTCCCCACCAGCAACTAAGGGCTTGTTTGGGAGGAGGTGAAAGAGGTGTAAGTAATGGAAGGGTAAAGGTAAATAAGGGAGAAAAAAAGACAATCCCTGTTTGGGAAGAAGTGAGGGAAGGGGAAAGGGAGAGGAAGGGGAGGAGAATGAAGGTGAACTTATACCCCTCCTCACAAAAACTTAACTTCTCTTACACCCCAATTTGGGGTGTAAACCTCCTTTACCCTCCCCTCCATTCCCCTTTCATTACTTACACTCCCCTCCCCTCCTCCCAAACAAGGCCTAAGGGGAGATGCGTCAAATCTTTCAAGTGGTGAGGATTGCATACCAGCTATTTCTTCTTAGAAATTTTGCTCTTGCAAGAACAAGGTTTCCCAATTGATCTTGGGATTGTGTGTGTGCGCTTTAGCTCTCATTGGCAACATAGAGTTTCTTTTGATACTTTCCTTGGATGTGCACTCAATCAATCTTGGGTGATTACGTGTGATGCTATTTAAAGTATTATTTTTGTTTGAGTTAAGTGGGTCTTCTGCTAGCTTGAAGGATTGAGCCTGCAGTATCCTATGGTTTCTTCCGAGCAATTAGTTGAGCATTTGAAAGTTGTATATTTATGTTGTATGTTGATTACCAAAAAGATATTGCAAGTTTGAAATGTTCATCATTACATTTTAGGAGTGTTATTGTGGTTTCTATTATGTGATGCTAAATTGTAATTTGCTATCTGTGCATGTATTCAATTATTGGTAGGTGAAGCAAGTATTCAATACTTGTTTGTTCACTATGTCTAGGATAATTCTGCCTTAGCGAAGTCCATCTTCTCCCTACAAGTATTTACTTAATTATTCTCTTTTTCATTTTGATATGAGCTTGCCTTAATTCCATGGTTAAATTCTAATTTATAATCTTTAATCCTGTTTTTTTGGTTGTTATCATATAAAGAGGTTGCGTTAACTTTATCGTGGACGGTCCCAAGCCCGGATAAAAGTGGATTGCATTAGGTTGCCAGCCAGAGTTAAACTAAAGCAAATATTTAACGAATGAATTCATCAAACTATTATGCTAATGCTAGGTTGTTTCTCGGAAGAAACGCATTACAGGGTCCGACTGTAACGCCTCGACAATGACCGCTACATCTCTAGAACTCGAGTGTAGTGATAAATATGCAAGAGTTTGCATTGCAGGGTTTGATTGTAACGTATCGACAATGATCGCTACATCTCCATGAGAACTTAGGTGTAATGTTAAATAAGTATGAGTTCTTACACTATAGGTTGGGTAAGAACAAATATTATAGGAAAATTAATAGTTTAAGATTTGGTACATGTAACATAGGAATCCTCACTGGAAAAGCAATGAAGGTATAGATACGATGATTAGGAGAAAAATTACTATTTTGTGTGTACAAGTGACAAAATGGGTAGGCGAGTTACGAACCCCACCAACAATTGTGATGAAACCCGAGACAAAGATGACTATAACCTCATAATTAGAAGATAAGAGTTTGAGCCTTGACCCGTGACCAAGGATTGGCACGAACCAAGACTACGAAAGAGAAGAAACGCCACACCCGAAAGTGATAAGTTTCGGTTGTTGAATGTCATGAGGATAAACTCGATAAGTTCAGAAGTCCTTTCAAGAACTAAGAAGAGCACACAAATATTTCTCACCAAAAGTTCCCTTTCATGTTAGGATTTGCCTCTCTTATATAGTGGGAGTAAGTAAGTAAGAGTACAAAATGCATGCAACAATTAGAGTACCTATGCTTGCATGCAAGCATGCACACAACTTAGAAACTCAAAACAATTATAGTACCTAGGCTTGCATATAAGCATGCACACAACTTAGAAACTCAAAACAATTATAGTACCTAGGCTTGCATGTAAGCATACACAACTTAGAAATCCTCAAAACTCAAGTCTTCATACGTCTTTAATGCATGAGCAAGTTTCCGTAATTATTTAGTGTTCTTCCACCGATGATGCTCGAATGAGTCAAGGATCGATAAGTCCGATTACGTGGATTAGACCTTGATTTGGTCTCTTCTTTCTCATGATCCGTCCAATGTTCATCATTAGTTCATTTAATACTTCCTTGAAACGCTTTGCTCGAAGTCTTGTAATTGGATCTTCTGGAAGCGATAAATGATCCTTCGTAACTTCATCCTTAAGCCAACAAGCAACCCCTTGACTTGCATCATTCTCCCCCTCTTGAAAAGGATTTGTCCTTAAATCATTACCTACATCAAATGGGGATAAATCAGCAACATTGAAAGTAGAATGTACACCATACTCACCTGACAACTCAAGTTTGTAGGCATTATCATTGATACGCTCAATCACTTGGAATGGTCCATCGCCTCGAGGTAGAAGTTTAGAACGTCGTTTTTCTGGAAATCGTTCCTTCCGTAGGTGCAACCAGACCCATTCTCCTGGTTCAAACACAACTTTCTTGTGCCCCTTGTTAGCTTGTTGAATATATTGTTGGTTTCTCCTCTCAATATTCAGTCGTGCTTGCTCATGGATCATCTTCACAAATTCAGCCTTTTGCTTACCATCTAAGTTTAAATGCTCATTCAAAGGCAAAGGAATCAAATCTAGAGGTGACAAGGGATTGAATTCATAAACAACTTCAAAAAGAGAAAACTTAATTGCAGAATGTATACTTCTGTTGTAAGCAAATTCAACATGAGGTAGACACTCTTCCCATGTTTTCAGGTTCTTTTTAATGATGGCACGGAGTAAGAAGGATAATGTTCGATTGACAACTTCAGTTTGCCCATTGGTTTGGGGATGACAAGTAGTAGAGAATAACAATTTAGTACCCAATTTTCTTCATAAAGTCTTCCAAAAATAACTCAAAAACTTTCCATCTCTATCAGAAACAATGGTTCTAGGCATGCCATGCAACCTAATAACCTCTCTAAAAAATAAATCAACTATATGTGAGGTATCATCAGTTTTATGACATGGAATGAAATGTGTCATTTTGGAAAACCTATTTACCACGACAAAAACTGAGTCTCTCTCCCTCTTAGTTCGGGGTAGTCCCAAAACAAAGTCCATAGAAATATCAGTCTAAGGTTCACTAGGTATAGGCAAAGGTGTATACAAGCCATGTGGTTTTAACTTTGATTTAGCTTGTTTGCAAGTGATACACTTCTTACAAATTTTCTCGACATCCCGCTTCATATGAGGCAAAAAAAAAAATGATCTTGCAAAACCCCTAAGGTCTTAGCAACACCAAAATGCCCCATCAAACCCCTCCCAGTAAGCAACTCGCGCAACGAACACCTAGGCACACACAATCTATTTCTATTTTCACGAAATAAAAATCCATCCTGCCTATAAAACTTATCAATTGCAACCTTTTCACATTCTTTAAACACATCAGAAAAATCAGCATCATTAGTATATAAATCCTTGATATATTCAAATCCAAGTAACTTCGTATCTAAAGCAGAAAGTAAAGCATACCTCCGAGATAATGCATCAGCTACCACATTCTCTTGGCCTTGCTTGTATCTAATCACATAAGGAAAGGTCTCAATGAACTCCATCCATTTAGCATGGCGTCGGTTTAACTTATGTTGTCCCTTTAAATGTTTTAGTGATTGATGATCTGTGTGAATCACAAATTCTTTTGGCCAAAGATAATGTTGCCATGTTTCCAATGCCCTTACCAATGCATACATCTCCTTGTCGTATGTGGGATAGTTGAGAGTTTCCCCACTCAATTTCTCACTGAAGTAAGCAATGAGTCTCATCTCCTGCATAAGCACAACACCTATACTAATACCAGAAGCATCACATTCGATTTCAAATGTCTTAGAAAAATTTGGTAGGACTAGTAAAGGAACAGAACTTAGCTTTTCTTTCAAGGCGTTAAATGATCTGGTTTGCTCGTCTCCCCATTTGAATGACTTATTTTTCTTGATGACTTCAGTAAGAGGAGTTGCAATATGACTAAAATTACGAATAAATCGTCTATAGAAACTGGCCAATCCATGGAAACTTCTCACTTGACTAATTGTGGTTGGTGTTGGCCACTCTTGAATTGCTTTTACCTTTTCCTCATCATCTCAACACCTTTAGCACTTATAACAAAACCAAGAAACACCACTCTTTCCGTACAAAATGAGCATTTTTGAAGGTTAGCAAAAAACTTTTCTTCTTTCAACACCCTCAAAACAGACCTTAAATGATTGATATGTTCTTCTAAGCTTTTGCTATAAATCAAAATATTATCGAAATACACAACTACAAATCGTCCTAAGAAAGCACGCAAAACATGGTTCATTAAACGCATAAAAGTGTTCGGAGCATTAGTTAAACCAAAAGGCATTACTAACCATTCATATAAGCCATGCTTGGTCTTAAAACCTGTCTTCCATTCATCACCTTCCTTCATCCTAATCTGATGATATCCACTCCTCAGATCAATTTTTGTGAACACGCAAGAACCCTATAATTCATCAAGTATATCATCGAGTCTAGGAATGGGGTGGCGATACTTTACCGTTATATTGTTGATGGCTCGACAATCTATACACATCCTCTATGTACCATCTTTCTTGGGAACAAGTAACGCAGGGACGACATAAGGGCTCATGCTTTCTCGAACATATCCTTTTTCAAGTAATTCAGTAACTTGCCTTTGAAGTTTTTTGGTTTCCTCCGGATTGCTTCTATAGGCAGGTCGATTTGGGATGAATGCACCGGGTATGAAGTCGATTTAGTGTTCAATTCCACGCATTGGAGGCAACCCATGTGGAACCTCTTTAGGAAAGACATCCTTGAATTCTTGTAAAAGAGAAACAACAACATTTGACAAAGAATTGTTAAGCTCATTAGTGCTTAAGAGTGCCTCCTTATACAAAAGGATAAGAGACACCCTATTTGAAAACAAAGCTTGTTTGATCTCACTTTTTTTTTCATAGAAGCTATTTTCCTTTCTCTCAACTTCTTTTCTCTCAACTACTTTTTCTTTAATTTCTTTTCACTCAATTCCTTTTTTTGCTTTTATCTCTGTTTCTTTTTCTCTCTTCTTTTCTTTTCTCTCAATTTCTTTTTCTCCATTATTTTCTTTTTTCTCAGTTTCTTTTCTTTCAATTTCTTTTCCTCTCTTCTTTTCTTTTTTCTCAATTTCTTTTATCTCAATTTCTTTTTTTCTCTGTAGCTCTTTGTAATTTCAGTTGATCCTCCATAACTTGTCTTGGACTTAATGATACAAGAGTAAAAGGTTATCCCTTCCGAGTAAAGGAATATCTATTTGTGTACCCATCATGAGTTATCTTCCGATCAAATTGCCAAGGCCTTCCTAATAATAGATGACATGCATGGGAACCACATCAAATAACAACTCATCTTCATATTTGCCAATGGAAATTGCTATCAAGACTTGCTTTGTTACCTTGATTTCACCGTAATCATTCAGCCACTGAAGCCGATAGGGACGTGGATATTTCTGAGTTGATAAAGCTAATTTTTTCACCAAATCAGTACTTGCTACATTGGTGCAACTTCCTTCATCAATAATAACGCTGCAAACCTTGTTATTCACAAAGCAACGAATATGGAATACGTTCTCCCTTTGATTATCTTCTTCCTCAGCTTGTAGATTGAGAACTCGTCGGGCTACTAATAAGTCTCCAACAATAGCATATTGTTCATCATCACTATCCTCTTCTGGTGGTACTTCTTCTGCTACTTCCACCTCATCTTCTGACTCAAGCTCTCCTTGGGCATTTATCACCATTACCCTTTTGTTCACACATTGGTTAGCTATGTGGCCACGCCCTTGGCATTTAAAACACTTGATATCGCGGGATTTAGAAGAAGTGGACTTGATAGTACCTTGAGCACTAGATGTTGGTTTGGGCTTTTTGAAGGGTTCAAACTTTGGCTTGTTTTGTAGATGCTCGTCCCTTTTTGGAGTTGCTCTCCAAGGGTTGTTGGTAACCATGGGTTGTCCCTTCTTTGCCAATCCCCTTCGCTTGAGTTGTTCCTTCACTTTTAGTGTCTGGTGGACCATATTTGATAGCTCAATATAATGTTGCAATTCAACAATATCAACAATTTCTGGGTTTAATCCATGTAAAAATCTAGCCATGGTGGCTTCTCGATCTTCATCGACATTAGCATGCATCATGGACAATTCCATTTCTTTGAAGTACTCATCAACACTTTTGGAGCCTTGAGATAACCTCTACAGCCGTTGATATAAGCTCCTATAGTAATGGCTAGGTACAAACCTTTTTCTCATGAGCACTTTCATCTCCTCCTAAGTGGACACAGGCTGCTCTCTATTTCTTCTCCGATTCATCACCACTTGATCCCACCAAACAATAGCATAATCAGTGAATTCAATGGCCGCTAGCTTAACCTTCTTAAGCTCTGAAAAATCATGATACTCAAACACCATCTCTATCTTTGTTTCCCGCTCTAAATTAACTTCTGGATCATTTTTCCTTTGGAAGGATGAAATCTTCAACTTTATTCCTTCTAAGTCATTATTTCTTCTAGTTCCACCCGGATTCCGATCCTCATTACGTCTGTTTCTACCTCCTCTATATCCAATCCAACCCCGATTGTAGTTTTGCTCACCAAATTCTTCTACTCTCTCTTCTTCTTCCTCATCAACCCACTCAACACGCCTCTGTGGTGGTACCGTAGAATGGTCCGGCTCATGTCTTCTTGGTGTCCCCCCTTCCACTCGATTCAACTTCTTATGGATAACTTATAATTCAACCCTCATCATCCGCCTTATTTCCACATCAACGTTTGCACTTGCAGATTGGGAGGTTGTCTAGTCGCCTCCGTTGTATCATCTTCCTGGTTGTTGGACATTTTTGCAAAGATGAAAGAAACCTCACAATGTACTCCCTCATGTATATGTTTTTTTTTTCCTCTCAAGAGTAGGCCACTCACACTTGTGTTTGTGGGAGGTTCTCTTTAGTTCTTGATCAAACTTTAGAATAAATCGGAATATCACGTAGCAATTCAAACAAACAAAACTTACGATGACGGAAGAGAAAATGAAAGAGAAACAAGCGAAACTAATGATGGCGGAATAGAAAATGAAAGAGCAGACAAGAGAAATAAATGAAACTTATAATGACAGAATAAAAACGAAAGAGTGAAGATTAAGAGAAAAAATGAATAATGAACTCTTGAAGTAATTCTAAGGGTTCAATAATACTTGGTCTTGCACAAACAACTTCTTTTTTTTTCTGATACTTTCTTTTTTTTTTGTACCACGATTTTTTTTTAACCACGATTTTTTTTTGTTTTTTTTTGGTATAGAATAGCAAGTAAAGATAGATTTAGTACTTGCTTTTAAAACGAAGCTCTGATACCAGATGATAGCACCCCACCAACAATTGTGATGAAACCCGAGACAAAGATGGCAAGAACCTCAGGATTAGAAGACAAGAGTTTGAGCCTTGACCCGTGACCAAGGATTGACACGAACCAAGACTATGAAAGAGAAGAAACGCCACATCCGGAAGTGATAAGTTTCGGTTGTTGAACGCTATGAGGATAAACTCGATAAGTTCAGAAGTCCTTTCAAGAACTAAGAAGAGCACACAAATATTTCTCACCAAAAGTTCTCTTCCATGTTAGGATTTGCCTCCCTTATATAGTGGGAGTAAGCAAGTAAGAATACAAAATGCATGCAACAATTAGAGTACCCATGCTTGCGTATAGCATGCTGACTTAGAAACTCAAAACAATTATAGTGCCTAGGCTTGCATGTAAGCATGCACACAACTTAGAAACTCAAAACAATTATAGTACCTAGGCTTGCATCTAAGCATGCATAACTTAGAAATCCTCAAAACTCAAGTCTTCATATGTCTTTAATGCATGAGCAAGTTCTCCGAATTATTTAGTGTTCTTCCATCGATGATGCCCTGATGAGTCAAGGATCGATAAGTCCGATTACGTGGATTATACCTTGATCTGCACTTGGACTTATCTTGGTCTCTTCTTTCTCATGATCCGTCCAGTATTCGTCGATTAGTCTATTTAATGCTTCCTTGAAACGCTTTGCTCGAAGTCTTGTAATTGGATCTTCTGAAAGCGATAAATGATCCTTCGTAGCTTCATCCTTAAGCCAACAAGCAGCCCCTTGATCAGTGAGAAGGCAAAGATGATAGAGAACTCGGGTTTTAAGTTATGGTATATAGAAGTGGGTATTATTGTAGAGAGTTCGTTAAATGATAAAGTTGTAGTAGTTAGAAAGGGAGATAAAATTATAACTTTCAAAATAGTAGCGGAGTAAGAAATTATGAATATAATTAGTATATATGCACCTCAAGGAGGATTAGATGAAAATATCAAATTAACGTTTTGGGACGACCTAGATGAAGTATTACAAAATGTTCCGACAAATGAAATGATTTTTATAGGAAGCGATTTAAATGGGCATGCCAGAGTGAAAAATAAGGAATATGAGAGTGCATGGAGGTTATGGGGTTAGAATAAGAAATGAAGAAAGTAAATCTATATTGGATTTTGTAATAATATGATCTTATACTAGCTAATACGTTTTTTTAAAAAAGAGAAGAGCACTTGGTCATGTAGCAAGAGAGATAGAAAGATTTGTAAAAATTGTAAGGTCAATCCTAAAGAAAGCTTAACTATCCAATATAGGTTATTAGTATTGGATATACGTCTTAAATATAATATTAATAGAAGAAAAATATACACGACTCATAGAATTAAATGGTGGAAGTTAAAGGATGAGAAACAAATCATATTTAAGGAGAAGGTAGGAGTGCAAGTATTGGATGAAATATACGGTGACCCTAATACGACATGGGATAAGATGGTATCAAAGTTGAAAATAGTAGCCAAGAGTGTACTCGGTGAGTTTAAGGGGTATGCATCATTAAGTAAGGAATCTTAATAGTAGAATGAGAAAGTACAAGAGAAAGTGAAGGAAAAACTAACGGTTTATAAGGAATTATATATTTGTAAAAACGAGGAAAACTTGGAAAAATATACAATAGCCAAGAAAGAGGTTAAAAAAGCCGTGAATGAAGTTAAGAATGAACTTTTGAATGGTTATATCGAAAATTAGATACAAAAGAAGGTGAAAAAAACATTTATAGAATAGCTAAAGTGAGAGAGAGGAAGTCAAAAGATCTTAATAAAATAAGATGGATTAAAGATGAATGCAATAGGGTACTAGTAAATGGTGAAGAAATAAAAGAGCGGTGGAAGAGATATTTTCATCAACTTTTTAATGAAGATTTAGATGACAAACTTAATTTAAGGTAATTTAAGTAGGTAAAATGAGTATAAAAATTTAAATTTTTATTATAGAATTCAAATTTCAGAAGTAGAACAAGCTTTAAATAGAATGCAAAATGGAAAAGTCGTTGCACCAAATGATATTCCGATAGAGGTATGAAAGTGTCTAGGGAAACACGGTATTGAATGACTTACAAAATTATTTAATATGATATTGAAAACAAAAAAGATACTTGATCAATGGAGAGTAAGTACTTTAATTCTCTTATATAAGAATAAGGGAGACACACAAACTTATGCAAACTATAAGAGTATTAAACTAATGAGTCATACCATGAAACTTTAGAAAGAGTAATAGAAAAAAGATTAAGAAAGGAGACTAGGGTTCTTGAAAATCAATTTGGGTTAATGTCAGGAAGGTCGACAATAGAAGCTATACATCGTCTCAGACAACTAATTAAAAAGTATCGAGAGCAAAAGCAGGATCTATATATGGTATTCATTGACTTAGAAAAAACTTATGATAGAGTCCCAAGAGAAATTATATGGAGAATTCTAGAAAAGAGAGGTGTTAGCGTAATATATATTAAATTAATTAAGGATATGTATGAGGAAGTAATGACCAAAGTGAAGACTTCAGACGGATTAATTGAAACATTTCCAATAAAGATAGGGTTACATCAAGAATCAACTCTAAGTCTCTGTCTTTTTATACTAATTATGGATGAACTCACTGGACACATTCAAGACATAGTCCTGTGGTGCATGTTGTTTGCAGATGATATTGTTTTGGTAGATGAGACATGTGAAGGAGTAAATGCTAAACTAGAATCTTAGCTGGAAACACTAAAAGTGAAAAGTTTTAGGCTTAGTAGAGTAAAAACAGAATATATGGAATTTAAGTTTAGCAATATTAGACGTAATAAGACAAATATTAAGATAAGAGATGATGAGTTGTCTGGAACTGATAACTTTAAATATTTAGGGTCATTTTTACAAGGTAATGGAGGGATTGAGAGAGATGTCTTACATAAAATACAAGTAGGATGGTTGAAATGGAGGAAAACATCGGGTGTTTTATGTGATCGTAAAGTATCTCTAAAATTGAAAGGAAAGTTCTACAAAATGACGGTTAGACCTGCTATGTTGTATAACACTGAATGTTGGGCTACGACTCGAGTACATGAGCAAAAGATGAGAGTTGTAGAGATGAGGATGTTAAGGTGGTTGTGCGGACATACGAAAATGAACAAAATAAGAAATGAGAGCATTAGAGGGAAAGTCGGAATTGTATCTATTGAAGGAAAGCTCTGAGAGATACGTTTAAGATGATACAGACAGATATTTAGACAGCTAATAAATGCTCTTTAAACAGTTAGGTAATGTGAAACAATGACAAATATACATATCAAGCGAGAAAGAGGAAGACAAAAAAACACTTGATTAGCGACAATAAAA
The DNA here is from genome assembly GCA_025175895.1 of Wurfbainia villosa. Lineage (NCBI taxonomy): Eukaryota > Viridiplantae > Streptophyta > Magnoliopsida > Zingiberales > Zingiberaceae > Wurfbainia > Wurfbainia villosa. Next base: position 24,027,616 of record CM045992.1, on the reverse strand, counting down.
CAAGATAAAATTTATTTAAGTATAGATGATAATATAATAGGGGATAGAGCCTAACGACGTAGAAGGATCCATATAGCCGATCCCATCTAGTGGGACAAGGCTTGATTGTTGTTGTTGTTGTAGTATCATATAAAGAGGTTTTTCTGATTTTTTTTGTTCCTAGTGCCTATTTGTTATGTTATCTTGGTTACTTCAAAGGCCAAATCTCTATTTATTTTGTTCAAAAGATTAACCAGCAATCATGGTCTGTATTGACTCCTCGCTTTAATGCCAGCTACCATGGTTTTATTGAATCCTTGGTGCAATACTAAGATTGCTCCCCTTCTGATTTAACCATTTTTCGTACATGAGTAATGTTGTGGACACAGACTTTCCTTCATTTTCACAATGCAGTTGTTTCGTTTCGTTCAGTGCACTGTCTATTTTTACTTAAACTTCATCGGTCGATTGAATATAAACAATCTAAGACATTCATGTGTGTAAATCTAATCTTTGCTATAGATTGATGCATTAGCTTTTCTTAGGTGGTTAGTAGATCTGATGGTTGGCCTTTTCTCATCTTTCTGATCCAAGAAAATATCTTGCTAATTATGAACGGAAAGCACCTTTTCACCTTTCCATCCTCATCAACATTTTGGAATTCAGTATTTTCCTTTTATTAAAAGCTAAAGAATTGGGATCAACTTTTAGGTATAATGGGTACTTATTGGTCCAAAAAATATAAGCATCAAAATCAGACAATATATATTGCTTCAACTTGACCTACTATTTATTAATACACTGTTCTTTTATGGTAATTCTTTTCATCAACATTGATCTATAATGGTTTGGTACACTGTAACTGTAACAATCTATAGACAACTAGAATAATGTCATTATAGTTTTCAAAAGTCAAAACCATGATGCTAATTTCACTTCTCATGAACAACCTCCATTGTGATGCAAAAACATTTGTAAATTGTCTTTACAGTGCTTTCAAAAAGATAAAATACGGTCTTTTAAATTGTTGTTTGAAGAGACTAAAATCAAACCTGCAGATCTAAAAATTTCAATTTTTAATTGGAGAAGGTTATTTCTCTTTTGTTTCTTATTTATTTTTGAATTGGTATTCAGTGTCCTTGAAGCCAGAGCTCTTTGAAGGATTGCGGTTTGATTTTATGAAAATGCTAAACCAGAGATTTGCTCTCAGCCACAGGTAGTTTTTGGCTGTTCAATTTGTTTGTCTTGACCATGCATTATATTTGACAAAATTTGGACAGTGTTCTCATGGGATCCATGGAGATCCCTTCACAGTCATCTGATATTATTAAAGTTCCTTCTTCAAACTATGAGTTTGGTGTAAATTTTCTGGATCCAAAGGTTCGTAGTCTCTTACTATCTCGAAATAGAGAATATGAATTTCATACATAAATGTGTTGTGATGAATTTTTTGATGGCACAATATAGTTGATGCTTATTGGAAGGGTATTGACTGATGGAAGGATGAATGCACGAGTCAAATGTGATCTAACTGATAATCTAGCTTTAAAGATACATGCTCAGGTCTGAATGTTAAATTCTTACTTCCCTATAATGTTATGTGATTATTATTAAATATCTCTTTGTTATGTTGACAGCTGACAAACGAACCACATTTCTCTCAAGGAATGTTTCAATTTGATTATAAAGTAAGTCTTCTCTTAAAATTTAATGAATTTAGAAGTTTATTTGTTTCATTGAATGTTAAATTCACTTCAAAATATGGTCCTGTCTAAATTTGTATGCAAATTATATCAGATGAATGTAACTTAAATAGTTATTTCTTTGCTCTCTTTACATGAAGAGAAAGAATTAGGAGAGAAAAGGAGTCATTCGAGTGAAGTTAAGAAAAAGTTCAGGTCAATTTCTCAGTCTTTACTTGGATGGGAAAAAAAAATCAAAATAATTTCCCCCCCTTTTTTTGCTTGGTTGGTAATGTAAATTTCACCATTCCTGTCTTCGAAAAAATGAAAAACTAATTTTTTTGTTCAATTCTTTTCATTTTATATCCTTCTAATTTGGGATGATAAAGAATTGATGTTTTTGGAAAATATAGATACAATTAGGCTTTATTTGTTTCGTGGAATGATTTCTAGGAGCTAGTGTTTTGTGCAATAGAAAATCATGGTTGAATGGATGATTTTATTTTGGTCAAACGATTTTTTAAAATATTATTTGAGGGTAATGACTTTTTTTTCTCTCCAAAAGAGCCAGTTTTTCCACCCTTCCATAATACCTCCACGCTTTAGATAAATTCCCCTTGCCCTTGTTCTAGGTTAATTTATTTGGGCAGTTGGTTGGCGGACCAGGCGCAGACGAGCGTGGTTGTGTTGGGCGGGCTGCGTACCAATATGCCTAGTTAGGTTGAATTGGTTGGCCCACTCTTCCTGCCCAACCTTGACAAGGAGAATATATTTTCTTATGTGTGCATCAAAAACAGAAAAATATATTTTTCGATAGATTTAAGTAACACATTTAAACATTAAAAGTTCACCAAACAGAAATTATGTTTTCGAATAATTTTAATTTTAGTAATACATCTAAATAGCATGAGTTTTCAGAACAGCATGAGCCGGACTACCTGCTATCTCTTATAAAAGTAAAGAACAAATTGTTATCAAGGTATTGGGTATTGCAAGTCTAGATTTTTGGCCTGTTTTTAACATCTGATTGGAATAGCATGAGCTCTACTACTGTATATCTCATAAGTAATGAACAAATTGTTATCATAGGTACTTGATATTGGGTTTCGGTAAGAATGGTAAATTTTAGTTGTGGTATTCATTTCCATGTGCCAAGGTGGCTTGCATTTTCAAGTTGAATGTGGACAGTGTTAGGTACCAATTTGGTCAGATGTTGATAAATATTTTGCATCTGATTGAAACTGGAGATGGCGACACGACGGGGTTGATGAGGTGCCGAAATCAATAAGAATGAAAATTAACTAGACTTGTGGAGCAAAAGTCCAGGGTAACTTTTGGCATTAAAGGTGAGTTTTGGTAATAATAAAATTGGGTGGCGGTTGTAGTTGTCTTACTTCCAAAGAGTGAAGAATATCATGTCACATGAATCGACACTGTTGAAATGGAAGACATTACCTCAAAGACGACACCATTTGTAGGAACAATCCCGTTCGCATGCCTCCCATTGAAAATGAGTTGTCGAATCTGTTATCGGTGATGATTCAGTCCCAAAGGCCTCTTTCGTGAAGTGATAAAATTGTGAAGGTTTCAACTCTGGATCAGTCAATGCATCAGTAGATCCATGACTGTAGGTCAATATGATAAGATGACCTCATTTAGATGAGAGGAGACAAAAAATTCAAAAGGTCATCAACTGATTCAGAAGCAACACACGAGCAACAGTTAAAAAAGGGAGGTTGGAGATAAAGAATGATTGGAAGATCGCTTTTTGTGAAATTTCGGGCATCCTTTATTGTTGCTGCTCGTACTGCACTATTGTCCGAGATGGTTCGTCTCTTCTCATCTAAGAAAAACTAACTCCTTAAACTCTCATTTATTGAAGTGAGAATAGTTACCACTTGAAGTAAGGCATATGGTTTTTAAAAATGCAATGCCCTTGTGATATCTTTACTAACAAGGGTGATGCTTTACGAATTTTCCTTTCTGCAGTCCTTTAGACTCATTTTTAACTCCATAGATTTGATGTTATGTTACATTTTTCACAATAGCAGTTAACAAAGTTGTTGATAGCATTTTTTTTTCAGTTTATTTTTAAAATGTTTTCTTCTTAGAGCTTCTTGATTTTTTCACAGGGAAAGGATTACAGGTCTCAGTTCCAGATAGGAAACAACGCTTTCTATGGTGCCAATTACAATCAGGTAAGATTAGGTGAGGTTTTGGCAAGTTATGCTTTTTGTACAAATTTGAATGTCTTTGTTTAAATAATTTTCTTATTGTAGTTATTCATGCCTAGTAAAAATAGAAAAGTAATTGGTGAATCTCCTGTATTTTCTGCAAATTTGTTTTAAGGAATTCATTCTCTGTTTAGAATTGTTGAATAATGGATCAAATCAATAAAAAAACTGGGCAGTCCCCTTTACCTATATCTATATTCCCCAACTTGCTCTATATGATCCTAAAATTTCATAGCAATTTTGATTTTAGGGTCTTGAAAATTTTGGTAGCAAAACAATGTGATGATCTCCATACATTGCACTATCGCTTTCATAAATGACCATTTATCTTCTGTGTTTTGTCCGTTCATGGAAGACTGAAACGAAGGTACTGGGAATGATAGTTTAATTATTGTAATATAACTATTATTTTGGAGGCTCCACTCCTGATCAGATTTACTGGATCTTTTAATATTTTAAGCAACTTTTTCATGATGTCAAATTCCTTGTCGCTTTCTGTTGGGAACTTGCCCAGAGTACACTGGAAGTGGCCTCAATTTTGATATAATAAGCCTTTGCCTGGGTCAATCCTGAGATTCCAAAATCCCCTTGGAGATGCTTTTGATGACCCTAACATAAAACATCAAACTAGCTAACCACACTGAATCAAGGAGATGTCAAGTTTAGTTAATGTAATATTCAATTAGCCAATCAATCTATTATATTGCTGTAACCTGAGGAATGCCATTCTTTTGCCAACAATCTTTGGAATGAATGCCGATGGATAGATAAATCAATGTGCTTCCAACTGGCATTTGATGGGATTATGTCTCAATCTATGATCCGGCGATAAAGAAGAATGAATCTCTGTAATACAAAATATATTATTGATTGAATAATTGAAACAAGCGGGAGAAAGCCTCTTTTATAGGCTTGATAACAATCCAATCTCACGAGATTAGATATAAATATTTGCTAAAAATAGTAAAAAATAAAATATTTGTTAAAATGAATTGTCTATTTTACTGGATTTTTTTCCTTACTTTTAAAAGTTTTTCTTTGATCTTTTTTAATGCTATCATTCTTCTATATCTTGAAGAACTCTACTCAACTCTTCATGAGTTGTCATTTTCCTTTGATCCATAATTTAAAATTTTGACCAGTTCTGGGTGAAACGGGCTGAATTTATCGTTCTGTCCGTTGTTCGACATTGGTGTAGGTGGTACTGGTGGCCGTGGGGCCTCGTGTGGCCACCGTGGCCTCACACGCTTTGTGGGGGCCGCCGTGGTGTCGCGCAACCTCCGCGTTGGCTGCAATGGTGTCACGCGGCCTTTGCGTTGGCCGAGGCGGAGTTGCGCGACCTCTGCGTTGGCGCGCGATGTTATCGCGATTTTGCGGGGGCCACGACAGAGTCGCGGAGGAGCTTGGCTGGCGCGGTAGTAAGAGTTGCACAGTGATTTTAATAATCAACTTCCCAAACTATAGTTCTACTATATGGAAAAATAAATAAAACAATTAAAATTTAATAAATTTATCTAATTAATTTAAAAATATTCATAAATTATTTTAAAATTTATTTTATTAATTTATATATTATGAATAATAATTTTATTATTATTAAAATTTATTTTATTTTTTAATCCTATTCAAATTAATTTTTTGATAATTTTCTTTCCATAATTATTTTGTTTATTTTTAATAATTAAATTAAAATTTTCATTTTTATATTTAAAAATTATCGAAATTTACCGATACAACACGATACGATATCGAAACCGTATTGGAATTGAAATTTTGATACGGATTGAAATTTTAAACCTTCTTTTCATCAACCCCAAAGAATGCCATCCTTTTTTTTGTGTGTTTTGTTTTGGTGAAGTCGAGCATAAGCTTCATAGTGATCTCAAATGAATAAAGTGATGCGAGTTACGAAGAGGAAACCTTCTGCATCCTTTTTGTCCTCAATGTTTGAAATGCTAGTATTGAGGAGAATGCTAAACTTATGACTCAATGAGCATAAATTGTAAATAAGCTCATAGACAAAGATGGAGGCTCTAATGTAATTAAGTAACAACGTTAAAAGTTAATATTAATGTTTAACCAAGTTTGCCAACTAGATAAATACACGGTAGAATAACTTTTTTCTCACAGTTTGAGATAGTGGAGTGGACATCAAGGCTTTTAGATGCGTATCTATGATATTGCTCAAGCTTGGGAATGCAAACACAAACTCCTATATTACAACTCTTATAGAGGTACATCAAAACTTTATAATAATAATTATTTACATCATCTCTCCTAGAATCCACATTTACGGCCTTCATGCTCGATAGAATTCTGCATTTGATGGAACTATACCTGCAACCTTGAAACTTTACTAAGAATGGATTCATTATCAATATGTCCTCAAAGAACTATTATAAGCACTTGTCATATAGCAAAATAGACTCTAATTTTTGATTTGTCATCTATTTAGTTAATTTAGTTTGCTCTTTTGGTCTCTTAAGATATTGTCAAGGATTTGTCAATTGTGAGTTTAGGCCATAGTGGATATACTGGACATTTTGTGAAGGGTGCAAGTTGTTATGGTTTTAGTTAATTTTGGGATTCACTTAAATGCTTCTTTGGTCTTTGGAGAAGGGCCACCATATTGCAGTAGCAGCTCTGTGTTACACTGAGTAAAATAAAAAAAGGTGGATTTTAGGCCGTAAGTGTGTTGACCATCGCATAACTTAAGTGGTAGCCACCCACCTTGGCAGGTGCTTTGACCGCCAATATTAAAATAGTATTAAAATAAAATAAGATGAATATTAGTATTTAAAATATCACACACATTTATTCATCTTATTTTATTTAAGTATAGATGATGATATAGTATGGGATAAAATCCATATATGGGCCATTGGGCTTAATTTCTTACTATATCATCATCTCTACTTAAATAAATTTTATCTTGTTTTATTGTTGCTAATCAAGTCTTTTTTGGGTCTTTCTCTTTTTCGTTTGATGTCCATATTTGTCATCGTTTCACATCGCATAACTGAAGCATTTATTGGTCATCTAAGTATAAGTCTGTACCACCTTAAATGTCTCTCAGAATTTTTCCTCAATAGATGTAATTCCGATTTTTTTTTTAATGCTCTCATTTCTTATTTTGTCCATCCTTGTATATCCACACATCCATCTTAACATTCTGATCTCTGTAACTCTTATCTTTTGTTCATATGCTCGAGTCGTAGTCCAATATTCAACGCTATACAACATAGTAGGTCTAACCATCATTTTGTAGAACTTTCCTTTAGGTTTTAGAGGTATTTTACGATCACATAAAACACCCGATGCTTTCCTCCATTTCAACCATTCTTCTTATATTCTATATAAGACATCTCTCTCAATTCCTTCATCATCTTACAAAAATGATCCTAAATACTTAAAACTCTCAGTTCCAAATAACTCGTCATCTCCTATTTTTAATATTTGTCTCATTACTTCTAATATTGCTATAAAATCTTTCAATTATAGTATTTTTCGTCAGGATTCTAATTTAACATTTACTCTTTTACGTGTCTCATCTACCAAGACAATATCATCGGTAAACAATATGCACTACGGTACTGTCTTGAATGTATTTAGTGAATTCGTCTATGATTAGTGTAAAAAAATCGAGATTTATAGCTAATCTTTGATGTAACTCTTATCTTTATTGAAATGCTTCAGTTAATCCACCTGAAGTCTTCACTCTAGTCGTTACTTCCTCATACACATCGTTAATTAGTTCAATATATATTACACTCACACCTCTCTTTTCTAGAATTCTCTATATAATTTCTTTTGGAATTCTATTATAAGGGTTTTCTAAGTCAATGAATACCATGTGTAGATTTTGCTTTTGCTCCTGATACTTTTCAATTAGTTGTCTGATATGTATAACTTCTATTGTCGATCTTTTAGGCATGAACCTAAATTGATTTTCAAAAACCGTAGTCTTCTTCCTTAATCTTTTTTCTATTACTCTTTCTCAAAGTTTCTAGTATGACTTATTAGTTTAATAACCCTATAGTTTGCACAAGTTTGTGTAGGAACTTTGATGAGCGCTAGGGGGGGGTGAATTCCGCGTTCTCTTCGTTTGACGGAATTCGTTCGTGCTTATCTACAATTCTTGTTAATATGCACAACGGAAATAATAATGAAGCATAAACAAAATATACAAACACATAATACATAAGAACACGACGATATAACGTGGTTCGGAACTTTAGGGTTCCTACTCTACGGATTGAGCTTAAATGAGCTCTAGCGATACAAATACCACCACTAATCAAAACCACTCCTTCTTGACAATAAGTCGGAGGCGGAGAAACCTCGTACAAGGATTACAAAAATAATTCAAGAAATTATAAGCAAATACAAAGATGAAATGCAATACAAGTAAAGAAAAACATTTTACAAGAAGACTTTGAATATTTGCTTTTGGTTGCCTGAGAAGAGCCTTGAAGGTCTGGATTGCAGCAGCAAATCGCCTCCAAATTGCCTCAAAGAACTATGCCAAAATCCTTCTTGAGCTCATTTTAAAGTTCGACTCGTGATTTCCGTGCGATCATACTTATACCATCGATTGATTGCTCCTATAGCCGCCGTGTCTCACAACGACTAATCAATCCACGCGTTGGAAAAACTCAGCGGATACCTCATCAATCCATCGCGCCCTTATCGGCGATCGACTAATGCCGGTGATCGGTGATTAATCGTTCATAAGGTTACGAGTCCGTAACCATCGACCGTGATCGCTTCCTTGCGATTGGTGTCGAGCGGCCGAGGCATTGCCTCGGCCGGGCTATGTCGAGGCGCCTTGCGTCTATTCGGCCGCAGTGGAGGCCAGTCGAGGTGCCGCCTCGATTGGGACTCCAGCAGAGGTGCCAGTCGAGCCGCCTTGTGTTTGTGGCCGCAATTCGACCACAGTCGATCGCCAGTCGATTGATCAGTCGACTGGTCATAATCTCTGTTGACTAATTAGTGTTGACTCGGCTGCTAAGTGTCAAAACACTTAACCAATCGACTAATACACCTCAACGATGAGGTTTGACTCAAGTATGATGTCCTCATACTTACTAGACCACCCTTAGCCTAGACATAAACCTTCTAGCCACCTCCATCAGTCGAGGTGCATTCTCGTCGTTTAACGGAATTTGTTCGTGCTATGTGCTTGTCTATAATTCTTGTTAATATGCGCAACAGAAATAATAATGAAGCATAAACAAAATATACAAACACACAATACACAAGAACACGACGATATAACGTGGTTCGGAACTTTAGGGTTCCTACTCTACAGATTGAGCTCAAATGAGCTCTAGCGATGCAAATACCACCACTAATCAAAAACACTCTTTCTCGACAATAAATCAGAGACAGAGAAATCTCGTATAAGGATTACAAAAGTAATACAAGAAATTACAAGCAAATACAAAGATGAAATGCAATATAAGTAAAGAAAAACACTTTACAAGAAGATTTTGAATACTTGTTTTTGGTTGCTTGACAAGAGCCTTGAAGGTTTGGATTGCAGCAGCAAATCCCCTCCAAATCGCCTCAAAGAACTATGCCAAAATCCTCCTTCTCAAGCTCCTTTTAAAGTTGCAACTCGGGTTGATTTCCGCCTAACAATCGACTGCTCATACCCATCAATCGACTGCTCCTGTAGCCGTTGTCTCACAACGACTCGATCCACGTTGGAAAAACTCCAACGGATACCTCATCAGTCCACTGCCCTTACGGCCGATCGGATGATTCGATAGCCGGATCGATTGTTTCGAAGGTTCGAGTTCGTGACCACGACCATCGATCGTCCTCCACGATCGATTAATCGAGCGATCGAGCGTCGCCTCGGCTGGGACTAATCGGCGCCGGTCGAGGTGCCTTGCGTCTGGGCCGCGATCGAGGCTAATCGAGGCGGCGCCTCGATTGGGACTCACGAGGTGCGGTCGAGCCACCTTGCGTTTGTCGCATGATTCGGTGCCTCGACCGTGAGGTGCCGATCACGCTTGCATTTGTGGCCGCAATTCGACCACAATCGATCGCCAGTCGATTGATCAATCGATTGGTCATAATCCCAGGCGATTAATCAGTGTCGACTCGGCTACCAAGTGTCAAAACACTTGACCAGTCGACTGATACACCTCAACCATGAGGCTTAACTCAAGTATAATGCTCTCATACTTGCTAGACCACCCTTAGCCTAAACCTAAACCTTCTAGCCACTTCCATCAGTCTCACGCTTATTGGATTCCTCCAAGTAATCCATGACTTGTTCATCCACACGCTAACCATCAGGTACTTCCATCGGCTATTGTTATGCTAAGTTAGCCTACACCGCTAAGGCACATTGGACTTATGCTGCCAAGACACACGCTTGGACTTTACGCCGCCAACCATTAGATTTATGCTGTCAAGATTCCACCATTCGATTTTACGCTGCCAATATTAACCCTTGGATTTCTCTTGCCAACCAATGTTGGACTTTCCATTTGTCACGACTCAAACTTGGACTTTCCCTTGCCAAGACTCATGCTTGGACTTTTTATGCTAAGTACTCAAGATTTGAACTTTACCATTGTCAAGACCCATGCTTGGACTTTTCATGCCAAGTGTTCCACTTGGATTTCTCCATCATATGGTCAACCCCATGTCAATCATATAATCAATCCATTGTCAAACAATGGTCAACTCATCGTCAAACATCAAAACATAAACATCAAACCACTACTCGAGTCAAACTCGAGTTTGATTAATCGTGACCTGAGCCAATTGCACCAACAATCTCCCTCTTTTTGATGTTTGACAAAAACCAAATACTTTGAGTTAGAACACTAACTCAATTCAATCATCCTAATTTTCCAAGTTGGGAGTTCTCAAATTCTCCCCTTTTTGACATATATCAAAAAGGCTCTCCCAAGGGTATCAATGTCTCATATCCCAATGAGATCTTGCAATTTTTCCTTTGGTCCAAAAACATCTAGGTTGCCTTTACTCTTCCTAGTGATAAGTCCCATATCATTAAAGAGAGATAATCCTCATGTCTTCAAATTCTCCCCCTCATGAGGAAGAATATATCCATTATCCCATGATGGATAACCCCCCTTAAAGACTTGCTCCCCCTTGACCATTACACCAACAATATCCTTGGAGAGTCCCTAAGTTTATAGGAACATTAAGGTGGCGTTTGGTTTGAGTGTGAGAATAGGAATGAGAATGAGTTTGATAGTAGGGTGGAATGAGAATGAATTTAGCCATTCCAATAACACTGTTTGGTTTATAAGTTGGAATGAAAACAAAGATGACGTCGATGTCGTTGTCGGGTCGTCGGTCGACGGTCGCCGTCGGTCGTCGTCGGATAACCTTGAACTTTCACACACCTTAAAATTGATACACACCATAAACAACTCTTCTAATCCATATCCAATGGATTTTCACCCTTTATAATGCTTTCCAAAATATATCCTAAGGTTAAGAGAGTAAGGGTAGCCTAACATAGCTGAAATTAGGCTAAACAGACATTGTTTACCCCAAATCAACATTGGCAGTCGATTGGTTTGATTAAGATCAAGCGCCTCTATAAATCGATCGGAAAGCTTCAGTCGAGTGATAGAAACTCGATTAGCGCCGCCTCATTGGTTCGATCAGCTGCATTTTGGACTATCTTTAGAAATACATAAATAATTCTAGAAAATTTGAAAAATCGTGAAATTTCGACCACACATTACTTATGCCAAACACTATAGGGGAAAAATATTTGAAAAATAAAATACCCAAAAATTAGTGAGATTGATATAAAGTTCAAAAACAAGAAAAATTTCATTGTTTTGAGCCTACTTTGTATCAATTTCATCAATAGTGACCTCTATCAAAAGATAAACTACACCAAGGTTTTTCAAAATGATTTTGAAATGTTTTTAAAATCTTATATTGAACCATGGTCTATGGGCTTAATGCACATGACTTATATGTAAGTTTTTCTCATGATTCATCCATGGTATAAGATGAGTTTGATTTCATCTAATGCAAAAATTATGCACCTTAAACTTAACTCATTTTCTAGCATCTTACATGTGTTTAGGGTGTATGAATACACACACATGTCAATGTGATATCAGATGTGAGTTTTGTTCATCCTAATCTAGGGTCTCATGTATTTTTCTAAGGGAACACTATTTGATTCCTTTATACATGAGACTTCAAATCATGCCGTTTGTCCTTAAATCAATTATATTAATGCATGAATGATGATTATGACATAAATGATAACATAAATAAGCATGTGCCAATAATCATATGTCATGACATGTAATTCTAACTTAAGCATTACATGACACTATTAAATAACTTAAACATAATCATGATATTTATATGATAAAGATGAGATATGATGTCATGACATTATATATGACAATCAAAGCATGAGATATGATGTCCTACATTTTTAATATTAGTTGTCATTTGTTAGGATTAAGTTCATTTGCCAAAATACTATTTATCTCCTAAGTGTGTCAAAAATCCCAAAAGACACACTATGACTTTTAAGACCTAATTGTGCAAATTTGATAAATTTTTCATAATTCTTAAAATATATTGGCACATCCTAAAACCTTTAAGGATAAAAATTCATACTTATTTCTAAAGTATTCCATTACTTTGGAAATGTCCTAAAGTGTCAACTTTGCCGTAGTTGAGTTAATTATCCATCCAATCAAAGTTGACACATCCTAACCCATTTAGTGTGAATCGATCACGCACCTAAGAACCCAATACCTATTGGAGCTCCTTGGATTTACTAGGTATTTCTTAGAGATAACTTCCCTAGATACCCTTTTAATGACCCTTCTAAGCTTAGAAGCCTTGGTCATTGTAGTCTTGCCTAGATTAACTCTAAGGGTGACTCTCCTTGTAACTTTTTTAGTGACTTCCTTAGGTTTTCTTGAAACCTTAGCCACTAGGCACTTGCCATGGTTAACCTTAGGGATGACTTCCCTATTAACCTTGGTTTTTCTAGACCTAGGTTGTGTTCTACAATCAAATGGAACACTATGGTAGGTCTCTATGAGCTTAGGTTTATGATCCAAATCTTTCTTGCCCTTGGGTGAACCGTGCCTTATAGACCCTAAATCTTGACCATTTGACCCCTGTATTTGATTTTGCATTTTTCTAAGGGTCTTTTCTAATTTCTAAGTGTTGACCTCAAGACTTGATTTTCTAACTCTAATTGCCAAATTTTTGAATTTTGATTTAGTCTTTGGGCGTGGTTCTTCATTTTAGGCACATGCCTATGGTTTTTGGGATTAATGCCTAAATGTCTCTACCTTTCTAATTGTCACGCCTTGAGAGGGTGTACTTGTCCGACGAAAATCGGACAACACCTCCACTGTACTGCGGACAATTGGAATTTGTATACAAGGCCCATACGACTCACTATACATCGACCAATATGACCGAAACATAAAACATCACAATACATATAATATATGGGCCTCAGGCCAACAACCAAAATAAATAAGAAGCCTAAAACCTCTAGACTTACCTCTTCTGCCATCTGAGCAGGAATACACAACCACACATATAATCAAAACAAATCGAACAAAAAGTCCATAAAGACATAATCAAGTACCACCAAAACAACCACGAGTATAAAGTATTACAAGTTTAAAACACAGAGTCCTAGTAATAAAAATACGGGAAACTGAAAAGGAAATAACGGAGTTGTCAGATCAGGGGATTGACAACTGGACCATTTGGAATGCTTCATCCTGAAATAAAATAGAGATCAACGGAGTGAGTAAAATTCAGCGGATATCTAATAGTCATGCATAGTAAACTAGAAGTAGCAATAATAATCATGTTGGTACAGTTTCTCGACAAAAATACATACCTGAAACTGTACCTACCAGAATCACCTAAGCTGACATAAGATATATCCATATAAGAAAATATAGAATCACCAAAACAAATTACATAATACCTCCTGTATATGCATGATAATCATATGCAACAACCAAAAGTGCAACAAGCAATGCATATAGTAAAAGTGTATGCACGTGATCACGATGACTGTATCACCCGACGTCGTCGGCCACCGAAGCATGTCGTGTGTCTCAGTGGGTAGGTGGAAATGCGCTCTGGCACTCGTCACTACACCTATGTGATCGAGTTGACAGGATGCTGGCGGAGTATCACCCTTCTATCCCATGTATGTATATGGGAGATATCACCTCGTCTCATCTCCTCATCTCACGACAAAGGAGGGATCCCTGTCTGCTACCATGTCGCAATACCAATATCCTGAGCGACCACCGTGGAGCCCTAACAGACAACTACACACACCCTTCTGAAATACCACTAACTCACGAGTGGTTATGTGTGTAAGTAATGTAACTGACGATGGACTCAACTACCAAGTAGTATCATCTCCTATCGAGGAGCCGATGATCGTCAGTCATGCAATAATGTAAGATGGTGCATGTCACAAATGCACGATACACCTGTCAATCCATAGCTACCTATAATATGTACCAATAGGAGCCCATATCAAATAACCTAAATACATAAGTCTATGTACACATGCAAAGTATATTCATTATTCATTCAATGCCCAGTATGTAAGGTATGTCACTACTCTAATGCCAAATAAACAAATGAAAAGTATCAAAGTGATAGAGTATCAATATAATAAGCATATGAAAAGGCAACAAAACGTACTAGGTAGTGACATACCAGGGCAGTTAGAAGCATAGAAAATTATTACTAATTATAGTAAACGATGTACAACAATATGATAATATCTAAAAGACGATAAATCAAAGATACTCGCCTGTTATGAAGAATACCAACTGCCTTTACGCCCCGTGGACCTGTCTCGTGACCGAAATCTGCATATAACATAATTACCATTAATTCATACAGATATAAAAATCTGACAACTCTACAGGAACATAGTCATTCACAGCCATCACAGCTGTTCATAGCCCCTTAATAACCTACTGTTACACCAAATTAGGGATCTAACCACCCTAATTGGCATCCCCATCGCAAACCTATCTTTATCCACTCCATCAAAGTCCATTTACAACCCTTCATAGTCAGCACAACCTCACAGTTGGTAATTCCCAATCAGCACCTCACAATCAAGTCCCACAACCATCTCAATCGACCCACAGCCCAATTCACAGCCATACAACTCCTTCCTAGCTCATAACCGAGCCAACAACTCCAATAACAATCGGCCAACTTACAGCCAACTCCATCCCTTCGATCACCCTATCGCCACTGCCCATGACTCACAAATCGACACCAACGCCCATCGTTGGACAATACAAATTCATAGGTCACACTAGACAGGAGAGGAAGAAGGGAACGAGAGTTGTACCGGAATTTGTGACTTCACCGATTGCACTCCTCCAACTGCTCTGTTCGTCGGAAAATTCACTGCTTGTTGTGTGTGTAGGTAATGTAATTAACGATGGGCTCAACTACCAAGTAGTATCACCTCCTACCGAGGAGTCGATGATTGCCAGTCATGCAATAATGCAAGATGGTGCATGTCACTAATGTACGATACACCTGTCAATCCTTGGCTACCTATAGTATGTATCAATAGGAGCCCATATCAAATAACCTAAATACATAAGTTTATGTACACTTGCAAGGTATATCCAGTATTCATTCAATGCCCAATATGTAAGGTATGTCACTACTCTAGTGCCAAATAAACAAATGACAAGTATCAAAGTGATAGAGCATCAATATAATAAGCATATGAAAAGGCTACAACACGTACTAGGTAGTAACATACCAGGGTAGTTAAAAGTATAGAAAACTATTACTAGCTATAGTAAACGATGCACAATAATATGACAATATCTAAAAGAAGATAAGTCAAAGATACCCGCCTGTTATGAAGAATACCAACTGTCTTTATGTTCGTGGACCTGTCTCGTGACTGAAACCTGCATATAATATAATTACCATTAATTCATAGAGATATAAAAATCTGACAACTCTACATGAACACAGCCATTCACAACCATCACAGTCGTTCATAGCTCCTTAATAACCTACTGTTACACCAAATTAGGGATCTAACCACCCTAATTGGCATCCCCATCACAAACCCATCTTTATCCACTCCATCAAAGCCCATTTATAACCCTTCATAGGCGACACAGCCTCACAGTTGGTAATTCCCAATCAGCACCTCACAATCAAGTCCCACAACCATCTCAACCGACCCACAACCCAATTCCCACCATACTGACTCCTTCCTCGCCGCAGCCAGCAACTCCAATATAGACGACTCATGCTGACTCTATCTGTCCGATCACCCTACCGCTACTACCCATGACTCACAAATCGACACCAACGCCCATCGTTGGACGATACAAATTCATAGGTCACATTGGACAGAAGAGGAAGAAGAAGGGAACGAGAGTTGTATCGAAATTTGTGACTTCACCGGCTACACTCCTCCAATTGTTGTGTTCGTCGAAAAATTCACTGCCAACAACGCTGGCCTACTGCCACACACAAAGATCTGAATTACCAATTTGAAAAACTATGATCGGAGAGGGATCTCGTCCGAGATCAAGGAAGAACAGCGTCTCACCTTGCTCCGACGGCGAACGGACAACACCATACACCTCCCGTGGCAGCGATGTCGTCGATTCACCCATTCAAGGTTGCCGGCGAGAGCTAGAACGGAAACCGTCGAGATCTCACCGATGAGAGAAACGCTGCCACGAAGGAGAAGGGAAGAGATCGCGCGGAGAGAAAGAAGGGTCGGGGAAGATAATGAAACGAAGACACGGCTGGGAAATAAAGGAAGCGCGACTGCAAAAATGCTCGGGAGAAAAGAAAAAGAGAAACGGCTCGTGCGTTAAGAATGAGGAAACGAGTTAACACTAGGTTTTAGTTAACACATTAACCCCTCAAAAATTGATATTTCAAATAGACCCTCCAAAAGTCTATTTTTCTTATCCTCGTAAATATCCCGTACAAGTCCCGTTTAATTCCAGAAAAATTCCGAAAATTTTTCTAAAATTCTCCAAAAAATCCCAAAAATAATTCCTAGGATTATTTTCCTAAATTTTGGCCATTTAATTTAGTATTTTAAATTTCCGTATTTAACACTAATAGTTTCTCTAGGTAGGATTTTTCTATGGTTATTAGTTTCAAATTTCTCCTTATTTCTTACATTATAAGATTTTGTACCTAAGTAATAAAACCTATTATTTCTAGCATGCTCCTTATGATTATGCACAATTGCAAGAGTATTGAAAGCATGCTTTTTAACATTGACATTTGAAGGTGCATTATTAAAATATACCTCAAGATTTGCTTTTAACGCAACCCTCCTCCTTTATCCGGGCTTGGGACCGACCACGATAAGGTTAACTTATCATGGGCGGAGTTAAACTAAGGCAAATGTTCAATGAATGGATCAATCAAACTATTGTGCTAATGCTAGGTTGTTCTCCGGAAGGAACGCGTTACAGGGTCCGACTGTAATGTCTCGGCAAGGACCGCTACATTTTCAGAACTCGGGTGTAGTGAAAAATATGCTAGAGTTCACGTTGTAGGGTCCGACTGCAACGTATCGACAAGGACCGCTACATCTCCATGAGAACTTGGGTGTAGTATTAAATAAGCAAGAGTTCTCACATCATAGGTTGGGTAAGGATAAATATTATAGAAAAACTAATAGTCTAAGATTTGGTACATGGAATATAGGAACCCTCACTGGTAAAACAATGGAGATAGTAGATACGATGATTAGAAGAAAAATTAATATTGTATGTGTACAAGAGACAAAATGGGTTGGTGAGAAGGCAAAGATGATATAGAACTCGGGTTTTAAGTTATGGTATACAGGCAAGAGTAAAACAAGAAATGGAGTGGGTATTATTATTGATAGTTCGTTAAAGGATGAAGTTGTAGGAGTAATTAGAAAGGGGGATAGAATTATAGCTCTCAAAATAGTAGTGGAGAAAGAAACTATAAACGTAATTAGTGTATATGCACCTCAAATAGGATTAAATGAAAATACCAAATTAAAGTTTTGGGAGGACTTGGATGAAGTATTACAAAATATTAAACGAATGAGATGATTTTAATAGGAGGTGATTTAAATGGGCGTATCGGAGTGAAAAATAGCGAATATGAGGAGGGTGCGTGGGGGTTATGGGTTTGGAATAAGAAATGAAGAAGGTAAAACTATATTGGATTTTGCGATAACATATGATCTTATACTAGCTAATACATTTTTAAGAAAGAGAAGAACACTTAGTCGCGTTGAAAATTGGAAATAATAAATCACAAATTGACTTTTCTTATGGTTAGGAAGAGAGATAGAAAGATTTGTAAAGATTGTAAGGTTATTCCTAGAGAAAGTTTAACTACTCAACAGGTTAGTAGTATTCGATATCGCCTCAAACATAAGTATTAATAGAAGGAAAATATACGACCCTAGAATTAAGTGGTGGAAGTTAAAGGATGAAACTAAATATATTGAAGAGAAGGTAGAAGTCTGAGTATTAGATGATATATCTGATGACCTGTCTGACGTGGGATAAGATGGTATCAAAATTGAAAATAATAGTTAAGAGTGTACTCGGTAAGTCGAAGGGACGTACCTACCAAGTAAAGAATCTTGGTGGTGGAATGAAAAAAGTCTGAAAGTCGAGGAAAAGCAGAATAGCGTATAAGAAATTAAATATTTGTAAAAATGAGGAAAATTTGAAAAAATATACAATAGCAAGAAAGAAGCTAAGAAAGCGTTGAATGAAGCTAAGATCGAGACTTTTGAGCGGTTATATCGAAAATTAGATCTGAAAGAAGGAAAGAAACATTTATAGAATAATTTAAAATGAGAGAGAGGAAGACAAAAGATCTTAATCAAATAAGATGTATTAAAGATGAATCTGATAAAGGTCTTAGTAAATGATGAAGAAATAAAAGCGGTGGAAGAGATATTTTTATCAACTTTTTAATGAAGGTTTAGGAGACTTAATTTAGGTAATTTAAGTAGGTCGAATGAGTATAGAAATTTAAATTTTTATCGTAGAATTGAATTTGAGTAGAACAAGCTTTAAATGGAATCTGAAATGGAAAAGCCGTTGGACGGATGATATTAGATAGAGGTATGGAAGTGTCTAGGAAGCAAGGTATTGAATGACTTACAAAATTATTTAACATGATATTGAAACAAAAGGATGCACGATCGATGGAGGGTAAGTATCCTAATTCCTTATATAAGAATAAGGAGGCATATAAACTTGTGAAAACTATAGGGTATTAAATTAATGAGTCATACCTGAAACTTTGGGAAAAGTAATAGAAAAAGATTAAGGAAGGAGACCCGTGGTTCTCGAAAATCGATTTGGATTCACGCCGGGAAGGTCGATAATAAAAGCTATACATCTTCTCGAATAACTAATTGAAAGTATAGAGAGCAAAAGCGGGGATCTACACACGGTATTCATTGATTTAGAAAAAACATGATAGAGTTCCAAGAGAAATAATATGGAGAATTTTAGAAAAAGAGGTGTTAGTGTAACATATATTGACTAATTAAGGATATGTATAAGGAATTAACGCTGAGAGTGAAGACTTGGTGGATTAATCAAACATTTCCAATAAAGATAGGGTTACATCGAGGATCATTTAAGTCCTATCTTTTTACACTAATCGTGGAGAACTCACTGGACACGTTGAGACACATTATCGTAGTGCGTGTTGTTTGCGGATGATATTGTTTTAGTAGATGAGACACGTGAAGGAGTAAATGCTAAACTAGAATCTTGGCGGGAAACACTAGAAGTGAAAGGTTTTAAGCAGTAGAGTAAAGGCAGAATATATGGAATTTAAATTTAGCGATATTAGGCGTAATGAGACAAGTGTTAAGATAGGAGATGATGAGTTATGCAAATTGAGGCTTTAAATATTTAGGATCGTTTTGCAAGATGATGGAGGGATTGAGAGAGATGTCTTACATAGAATACAAGCAGGATGGTTGAAATGGAGGAAAGCATCGGGTATTTTATGTGATCGTAAAGTGCCTCTAAAACTTAAAGGGAAGTTCTACAAAAGCGTGATTAGACCTGTATGTTATATGGAGTGAATGTTGCTCGACTCGGCGTATGAGCAGATGAGAGTTGCGAGAGATGATGTTAAGGTGGATGTGTGGACATACGAGGATGGACGAATGAAATAATGAGCATTAGAGAAAAAGTTGGTGTTGCATCTATTGAAGGAAAGCTCCGAGAGATACGTTTAAGGTGGTACGGACATGTACTTAGACGGCCAATAAATGCTCCAGTTAGGCGATGTGAAACTATATCAAATATACACATCAAACGAGGAAGAGGAAGACCAAAAAAGACTTGGTTAGCAACAATAAAACAAGATAAAATTTATTTAAATATAGATGATGATATAGTAGGGGATAGAGTCCAATGACGTAGAATGATCCATATAGCCGACCCCACCTAGTGGGATAAGGCTTTGTTGTTGTTGTTGTACCTCAAGATTTGCTTTTAAAGCTCCCTTCTACATTTGATGCTCCTTCTTCCTCCCCCTAGGGCATTGACTTTTATAATGCTCTCTTTGATTGCACTTGAAGCAAATTATATACTCCTTACTTTTCCTAGTGGGGATATCGGCACCCTTGACCTTTGATGCCGATTGAGCCTTCTTGATCTTTTTAGGGCACTTGCTCTTGTAATGTCCTTTCTCCCTACACTCAAAGCAAATTATATAATTTTTATTTTGAAAAGAAATGCTTGAGTTATCTAGGTCAATAGTGACCGGCGTCGAAGTTGAGTCTTCACTTCTTCCGGAGGTTGAAGCTATTTCTTGATTTTGCTTCGGCTCCGGTGATCTAATATCCTCCCCCTCAATCCGAGAGGGTGGAGGCTTCCTCCAATTCTACTTCTTTTACCGATCCGGATGTTGACTCTTTCTCAACTTTCGAATCCTCTCTTATGAGAAAGAGCTTGCTTCTTCGGTCTCCTTGCCCAATTGAGCCGAAGAGCATTCTTGTTCCCTAGGCTCCTCTATCTCTTGAGCCATTGAGGGTTCTTCATAGAGCTTAGTAAGCTTGCTCCAAAGCTCCTTGGCATTCTTACAATCTCTTAATCTACACAAAACATCATTAGGGATTACACTAAGTAATATACCCATTACCTTGTTATTTATGTTGTAGCATCAGAGTTGTTCTTTGCTCCACTTCTTCTTCTTAAGCCTTTTTTTCTTCTTCGTCCTTTGTGTTAGGGCAATCAACTCAAGTATGGTTTGATTTTGATGTGTGTGGCAAAGGGTTTAAGTTAAGTTGTTTATGTGATTTGATGTATGTGTTTAAGTTGTGCACGACTTAAGTGAATCACACATGTGTTAGTTTGATAAAGCATTGGTGAATTCACCATCTCATGACTTGGGTCCTTGAGTCGGTGAAGGATGACATTGCGGAAGCTGTACATTTGGTGCATCTGAGGGATCATCGGACGAGGAGCATTGGAGTGAGAAGCTAAAGGAAGCAGATTTCAGGACGAGATGCGAAGGATGACACTAGAGGAGCCGCGGGCTTAGTGCATCCGAGGGATGTGGCTGGACGAAGAAAGCTTCAGTGAGGGACTCCATGGTGAGATGAGAGTTGAGTGATTGTAACCTGGGACGGGGTAGCTCATAAGTGAACTTGGCCGAATGACTAAGTCAAGTATCGGACGCTTAAACTTAGGTTTGAGGTTTTACCCGACAAGTCGGATGCTCAAACAAGTGTTTGTTTGAGGTTTTACTCGATATCGATCATTCTATAGATAGCGATTCGCTCTTAGTCGACTAATTGTCGATCGATGTTCGATCAAGTATTTCCGCCCAAAGAATGATCGTTAGGCTCGGGCAATGATGGTGCATTAGTCGATCACAAGGTGGTCATGACACGTATGGGCCTGAGCCGACTAATCGCTCAATCACTCGACCGATGGCTCGATCACCGACTAACGGGCATGACACCGATCGCCTAAAGGTGCCGCCGATCGCAATCGGCCGCGATCCGCGCGTGGTTAAGTCGCTTGAACGACAAAGAAGCCGATCGATGGCACGCAAAGCCGATACATCGTGACGCCTAACGGAAGAAACCCCTCTTCCCTATAAAAAGAGGGGTTGGGGGCCTTGAGGCATCTAATGCTTCATTCCTATTCATACTCCCAAGTGCCCTAAACATGTTTACTCTTCTCTTGTTTCTAACTCAATCTTATTGTAAGAGGGAGAGTTTGTGTAAAGAGATTACCTCCACCTTGTTGAGCTAAAGGAGAGAATTGTGGATTTGGTTGAGGGAGTGATTCGCTATACGAATCGTCCGTGGATTAACAACAAGGGTCGTGAACCACGTTACATCATTGTGTTTGCAATTGCTTCTTTTTCTTTACTTACTTTGTTTAGGTTAATTGTCTTTATCATTGTATTTCCGCTGCACTAACATTATCGTAGACAATTAAGACGTGAGAATTCCATCTACGACATCGAGGGCTATTCAATCCCCCTTCTAGTCGGGCCACGATCCTCCAACAAGTGGTATCAGAGTGAAGAGATTGTCACCGGACTCACCGCTGTAACAATCAACGAAATGACCGACTCCAACATTCATCCACCCAAATTCGAAGGCGACTTCTCTTGGTGGAAGAAGAGAATGGAAGTATTTTTCGAAATGGATTTTGAAATAATGATTATTATGGAAAACGGTTTCGAAGTTCCTAGGGATGAAGAAGGGAGACTACTAGAGAAATCAAGATAGACAAAGAAGCAAAGAGAGGAGCATTTAGCAAATTCAAAAGCAAAACACCATCTCTACAATGTGCTACCTCAACCAGAGATCAATCGGATTGGAGAGTGCTCTAGTGCCAAGAAGATGTGGGAGAAGCTAGTGGAGCTTCATGAAGGCACTTCCGAAGCAAAACTCACAAGAAGGGACCTTCTCCGATTGCAATTAAGCAACATTAAGCTAGAAAAAGGAGAAAAGATATTATCTTTGCATTCTAGGTAAGGAAATAATCACCGGTTTATCTAGTGTAGGGGAGAAGCTTTCAAACCGGAATATGATCATAAAAGCAATAGACGTCTTTCCCCGATCATCAAAGTGAAGCTCCATGGTAGATTCATTCTACATCTCAAAGAATCTAGAGGTAAGTACTCTAGAAGAATTCTTTTCTACCATGAAATTACATGAAATTAGGCTTGAAGGAATAGTTGACGATCCAATCAAGCAATCAAGGGGAGTAGCATTAGTGGCCGACAAAGGAAAGAAGAAGAATGAAACTCCACCCTCCTCATCCGATGACGAATCTTCCTCAATGAATAGCAATGAAGAGGCTTATATGGTAAGGATGGTAAGACATGCATTGGAAAATTTTAAATTTAACAAATCTCATGATAGGAGTAGGAGGAAGATTATATGCTATAATTATCAAAGAGAGGGACACATGAGGGATGAATGTCTCTTATTGAACAAGAGCAAAGAAGAAAGAAAAAAAGGATGACAAGAAGAAAGAAAATAAGAAGAAGGATACAAAGAAGTCAAAAGAAAAGGGAAAGGGAAAAGTGAACCTAAAAGCCATCATTATCATCAGAAGAAGAAATTGTGTCCCATTTTGCACTTATGGGAATGAATGATATAACCTCCATCTCATCCAAACAAGAAGGAAGTACAAGTGAGGAGGAGAGCTAAGTGTAGGGGGAGCATCATCCTCATCGAATTCGGAACATGAGGATTGGGTAAGTGAGGTAACAAATCTCTCTCATGAAAAGGTTGTTTCCATGATTTCTAGTTTAACTAGGGATTTATTTAGAGCTAAGAAGAAAAACAAATGCATGCTTGATGAAATTAGGAAATTAGAAGAAAAGTTAGAAAATACATGTTTAAATGATAATGCTTCTTCTATGACAAATGATGCATGTATTGAAGAAAATAGAACTCTAAGGGAAAAGATAGATTACCTTACTAAGGCTCTTGAGAAATTCACAATTAGCTCAAATACTTTAAATATGATAATAGGGAGTCAAAGAGCTAGTTTCAACAAGAAGGGCCTAGGTTACAAGGGAACCAAAAATGAAAAAGCTTACCATTGTTTAATTGCTAGAGGACAATTCAAAACAACAATGGTAGCTAGGAAATGGATCCCAAAGGAGTACTTGGTGAACCCTATTGGAAAGAATTTATATTGGGTTCCCAAGTCAATCCTCAAGGGTTAGAGAAACTTAGGATAGTCAACCATACTTGAATTTATTTCATATCATGATAAATGGCTGACTTATGATCTTTATGATGATGTTGGGATAATATTTGATTTATGATCATGATGTATGTTTTATGATCATGATGGGCATTTTTGATAATACTTAACCTTGGTAGAAATTGTATGAAATTTTGGTTAAGTATAATTACCTTTAGTCACATCTCACATTCACCATAAGGCTAATTTGATTGAAAATATAACAATGGGTGAGATGTTAGGTTGATATAAGTGTTTCACTAATGCTTATGACATTTAGATGAGTCATTTAGAGTATCATGACATAACAATCATAAACCAATCATGGGAAAAACTTATGTTTAATTCATGGACATATTGCCCAAAGATCATGGTTGAATATTTTAAATATTTTAAAAACTAAGAGTTTATGTTTTGAAACATTCTAAGGCAAAACTGAACTTTCAAGTTGATACAAACTTTAGTTATTTTCAAATTTTTGAGATTTTGTCTTATTTTCGAAAATTGATTGAATTTTTATAAAAAATCATTTTTCACTGATAGAGGGACTTATAAGAAATGTGTTCCACGAATTTCATGATTTTTTGAATTTTTTGAAATTTTTAATGCATTTCTGAAATGGGGTTCAGAAATCAGATATGCTGGAATTCAGGTGCTAGTCGACTGTTGGTTTGAACCAGTCGACTGATGTACTGTGCACGAGCACAGTAACATATTTTAAGTAGGTTTAAGCTTGATTTTGGTATTATTCTTCCTTTAGACTTTGATACCATGTTGTATAACATATGTTAGATGTTTTTGATGGTGTCAAAGGGGGAGAAATGTTAGTGTTTAAGTGAATCATACTAGGAGGAGAATTAACATGTGTTAAGGGGGAGTTGCATGTATTAAGGGGGAGTGTTTTGATACTCATGTTATGTTTACAAGCTTTCCTTGCCTTAGTGTTTGTTAATGTTTTACGTAATATGTTGCCACACATCAAAAAGGGAGAGATTGTTAGGGCAATAAACTCAAGTATGGTTTGGTTTTGATGTGTGTGACAAAGGGTTTAAGTTAGGTTGTTTATGTGATTTGATATGTGTGTTTAAGTTGTGCAAGACTTAATTAAATCACATGTGTTAGCTTGATAAAGTATTGGCGAGTTCACCATCTCATGGCTTGGGTCCTTGAGGCGGTGAAGATGACATTGCGGAAGTTGTGCGTTTGGTGCATCCGAGGGATCGCCGGACGAGGAGCATTGGAGTAAAGCCAAAGGAAACAGACTTCAGGGCGAGACGCGAAGGATGACACTGGAGGAGCCGCAGACTTAGTGCATCCGAGGGATGTGGCCGGACAAAGAGAGCTTCGGTGAGGGACTCCATGGGGAGATGAGAGTTGAGCGATTGTAACTCGGGATGAGGTTGCTCATAAGTGAACTTGGCCGAATGACTAAGTCAAGTGTCGGACGCTCAAACTTAGGTTTGAGGTTTTACCCGACAAGTCGGATGCTCAAACAAGTATTTGTTTAAGGTTTTACCTGACATCACGATCGCTCTAAGTCGATCGATGTTCGAAAGTATTTTCGCCCAAGAGTCGATCGATGACATCCGACCGCCAAGGGACGGCAATGATCCGAAGGTGGTCGCGCACGTAAGGTTTCGAGTCGATCGATCGCTGGATCACTGGATCGATGGCTCGATCACCGATCGTGATGGGCATGACTAGTCGATTGCCCAGTGTATCGTTGGACTACAACGGTCGCGATCTGGTGTGGTCAGAAGTCGTTGGAACGGCAACAGTCGACTACTGCATGCTGAAACCCCTCTTCCCTATAAAAAGAGGGGTTGGGGGCCTTGAGATACCTAATATTTCATTTCTATTTATACTCCCAAGTGCCCTAAACATGTTTACTCTTCTCTTACTTGTTTCTAACTCAATTTTATTATAAGAGGGAGAGTTTGTGTAAAGAGGTTACCTCTACCTTGTTGAGCTAAAGGAGAGATTAGTGGATTTAATTGAGGGAGTGGTTCGTCATACGAATCATCCGTGGAGTAGTGGTAAGGATCGTGGATCACGTTACATCATTGTGTTTGCGATTGCTTCTTTCTCTTTACTTACTTTATTTAGCTTAATTGTCTTTATCATTGTATTTCCGCTGCGCTAACATTATCGTAGACAATTAAGATGCGAGAATTCCATCTACGACATTGAGGGCTATTCAACTCCCCTTCTAGCCGGGCCACGATCCTCCAATACTTTGGAGCGTCGAACCCTACCATCACACTAATCCAATTATCATAATCGCACATAAAAAAATATTTCATCCTTCTCGCCCATAGTTCAAAATCCTTTGCTCCATAGAGTTCGTATGGTGGTGGCACGTTGATATCATCCCCTAATCTTTCTTCAATCACTATCATCTTCCTCTTGCGTGCTCTCTCGGATGTGAAGTCGGTGAAGAGCTCATAGCTCTGATACCAATTGTAGGAATTTTGATGAGCACTAGAGGGAGAAGGGGGGGGGGGGGGTGAATGGCGCATTCTCGTCGTTTGACGGAATTTGTTCGTGTTTGTCTACAATTCTTGTTAATATGCGCAGCGGAAATTATAATGAAGCATAAACAAAATATACAAACACACAGTACACAAGAACACGACGATATAACGTGGTTCGAAACTTTAGGGTTCCTACTCTACGGATTGAGCTCAAATGAGCTCTAGTGATGCAAATACCACCACTAATAAAAAACACTCCTTGATAACAAATTGGGAAATTACAAGCAAATACAAAGATGAAATGTAATACAAATAATCAAAAACACTTTACGAGAAGATTTTGAATAAAATCCTCCTTCTCGAAGTTCCTTTTAAAGTCAGAATCCGGGCCGATTTTCGCTTAAAGAATCGATCGCTTCAGAGTCGCTGGGTTCTCACAACGACTGATTAACGCTGAAAACTCCAACGGATAATTCATCACCGACCGCCTCTACTACAATGACCGATCGATGCTTCGTGAGTCGACTAATCACCGCTTATCAAGGTTCCGAACCGCGATCATTAACCATCACCAATCCGCCTTCCACGGCAAATGACCGATCAAGGGTAGCTGAGGCGCCGCCATCGGGACTCCAGCCGAGGCACTCCGAGGCGCTGGCTTGTTCTACCGTAGTCAAGGCGCTAATGAGCCACCTCAAGGCTCGCGGGTCGAATACCAGTAGTCGATCGCCACGATTTCATTAGTCGATCGTTATAATCCCACCGACTAATCGCTGTCGACTTACCGCTGTGTCAAAACACTCGACCAGCTTAATCGTCAACGACTCGGCCGACTAATACACCTCAACCACGAGGTTTAACTCAAGTACGATGCTTAGCCACCTCTATCACCTCACGCCTATCGATCCTCCAAGTAATCCATGACGATTGCTCATCCATACGCTTAGCCTTCGTGCTTCTATCGGCTATCGCCATGCTAAGTCGGGTCTACACCGCCAAGGCACATCGACTTACGCCAAGATACACGCTGACTTTACGCCAATCATCGAACTTACGCCGCTAAGACTCTCCTTAGACTTTACGCCGCCAATATCAACTCGACTTCTCGCCAATCAACGCCGACTTTCCATTCACAAGACTTAAGCTTGGACTTTCCCTTGCCAAGACCCATGCTTGGACTTTCCATGCCAAATACTCAAGACTTCGACTTTACCATTGTCAAGACCCATGCTTGTATTTTCTATGCCAAGTGTCCCACTTGGACTTCTCCATCATATGGTCAATCCCATGTAAACCCATTGTCAAACAATGGTAACTCATCGTCAAACATCAAAACACAAATATCAAACTACTACTCGAGTCAAATTTGAGTCTGGTCAATCGTGATCTGGGCCGATTGCACCAACAGTTTGTAGGCCCCTCTTATTTTTATATAAAAGAATTAGAGTACTTACCCTCCATTCTTATTAATATGCACAGTGGAAATAATAATGAAGCATAAACAAAATATACAAATACAATACACAAGAACACGACGATATAACGTGGTTCAGAACCTTAGGGTTCTTATTCTATGGATTGAGCTCAAATGAGCTTTAGCGATGCAAGTACCACCGCTAATCAAAAACATTCCTTTT
This sequence comes from Wurfbainia villosa, assembly GCA_025175895.1. Lineage (NCBI taxonomy): Eukaryota > Viridiplantae > Streptophyta > Magnoliopsida > Zingiberales > Zingiberaceae > Wurfbainia > Wurfbainia villosa. The sequence goes on along the minus strand of CM045992.1, from coordinate 23,999,325 downwards.
TGACAACAAGTCGGAGGCGGAGAAATCTCGTACAGGGATTACAAAAGTAATACAAGAAATTACAAGCAAATACAAAGATGAAATGCAATATAAGTAAAGAAAAACACTTTACAAAAAAACTTTGAATGCTTGTTTTTGGTTGCTTGAGAAGAGCCTTAAAGGTCTGGATTGCAGCAGCAAATCCTCTCCAAATCGCCTCAAAGAACCATGCCTAAATACTCCTCGAGATCCTTTTAAAGATGCAACTCGAGCTGATTTTCGCCTAGCAGTCGACGACTCATACCCATTAGTCGACGGCTCATACCCATTAGTCGACTGCTCCTGTAGTTGTTGTCTCACAACAACTCGATCTAGGCTAGAAAAACTCCAACGGATACCTCATCACCAATCGCCTTACCGTAAATCCGATGCTTTTGAGTCGACTAATCGGGCCGCATCAAGGTTCTCGAGTCCGCGACTATAACCATCACCGACGCTTCACGGCGCGATCGATCAAGGGCGAGGCGCCACGAGGCGCTCAAGGCTCGGCTATCAAGGCTAATCGAGGTGCACCGAGGCGCCACTGACCGTCGTAGATTGGCCAGTAGTAGATCGCCAATGACTCCCATCACCGATCGGGTCATAATCCCACCGATCGATCGTGTTGACTACCGCCAAGTGTCAAAAACATTGACTACCGACCGTCCACGACCACCGACTAATACACCTCAACCATGAAGTTTAACTCAAGTATGATGCCCTCATACTTGCTAGAACTCTTAGCCTATACCTAAGCCTTCTAGCCACTTCTATCAGCCTCACGCTTATTGGATCCCTCAAAGTAATCCATGACTTATTCATTCATATGCTAGCCTTCAGGGGCTTCCATCGGCTATTGTCATGCTAAGCTGGTCTATACCGCTAAGGCATATTGGACTTGCGCTGTCAAAACACATGCTTGGACTTTACGCCGTCAATCATTGGACTTATGCTGCCAAGACTTCATCCTTGGACTTTACGCCGCCAATATCAACCCTTGGACTTCTCTTGCCAATCAATGTTGGACTTTCCATTTGCCGAGATTCAAGCTTGGACTTTCCCTTGCCAAGACCCATGCTTGAACTTTCCATGCCAAGTACTCAAGACTTGGAATTACCATTGCCAAGACCCATGCTCGGACTTTCAATGCCAAGTGTTCCACTTGGACTTCTCCATCATATGGTAAACCCTATGTCAACCATATAGTCAATTCATTATCAAACAATGGTCAACTCATCGTCAAACATCAAAATATAAACATCAAACCACTACTTGAGTCAAATTCGAGTCTGGTCAATCGTGATCTGGGTCGATTCATCAACAGTTTGTAGGTCCCTCTTATTTTTATATAAAGGAATTAGAGGACTTACCCTCCATTAATCATACATTTTTTTATTTTCAATATCATATTAAATAAATTTATAAGCCATTCAGTACAGTATTTTCTTAGACACTTCCATATCTCTATCGGAATATCATTTGGTTCCATGATTTTTTCATTTTGTATTTCATTTAAAACTTGTTCTAGTTTTGAAATATAAATTTTATGATTAAAATTTAAAATTTTATACTCATTTAACTTATTTAAATTACCTAAATTAAGTTGGTCACTTAAACCTTCATTAAACAATCGATAAAAATACCTCTTCCGCCGCTCTTTTATTTCTCTATTATTTACTAGTACTTTATGCATTCATCTTTAATATATCTTATTTTAATAAAATCTTTTGTCTTCCCCTCTCTCATTTTAGCTATTCTATAAATGTCTTTTCCCCCTTCTTTTATATCTAATTTTGATGTAACCGTTTAAAAGTTTTATTCTTAGTTTCATTCATTGCTTTATTAATCTTTTTTTGGTTATTATATTTTTTTTCAAGTTTTTCTCGTTCTTACAAATATATAATTCCTCATAGGCTGTTTATGTTTCCTTCACTTTCTTCTATACTTTTTTATTCTACCACCAAGATTCCTTACTCGATGGTGCATGTTCCTTTGACTCATCGAGTACACTCTTAGTTACTATTTTCAATTTTGATATCATCTTATCCCATATTGTGTTAAAGTCACTATATATTTCACCTAATGCTTGGACTCCTACTTTCTCTTTAAATATATTATGTTTTTCATCCTTTAACTTCCACTACTTAATTCTGGGAGTCATATATATTTTCCTTCTATTAATACTCTACTTGAGGCGTATACCTAATCTACTAACTTATGTTAGGTAGTTAAGTTTTCTCCAAGGATGACCTGACAATGTTTACAAATCTTTCTTTTTTTCTAATCATAAGAAAATTAATTTGTGATTTATTATTCTCACTTTTGAACGTTATTAAGTGTTCTTATCTTTTCTTGAAAAACGTATTAGCTAGTATAAAATCATATTTACTATTGAAAAATTCAATATAGTTTTATTTTCGTCATTTTTATTACAAATCCATAACCCTCATGTACACTCTCATATTCCTTATTTTTTACTCTGACATGTCCATTTATATCGCTTCCTATTAAAATTATTTTTTTTGATGAAATATTTTGTAATACTTTATTTAGGTCATCTTAAAATCTTGATTTGATGTCTCATCTAATCCTGCTTGAGGTTTATATACGCTAATTATGTTTATAGTTTCTCTCTCTACTATTATTTTGAGAACTATAATTCTATTCCTCTTTCCAACTACTTCTATAACTTCATCTTTTAACGAACTATCTACAATAATATTCACTTCATTTCTTTTTTTACTTTTTATTGTATACTCTAATTTAAAATCTGAGTTCTCTATTATTTTTGCCTTTTTGTCTGCCTATTTTGTCTCTTGTACACATAAAATATTGAATCTTCTCTTAATCATCGTATCTACCATTTTCATTGTTTTACCAGTGAGAGTTGCTATGTTTTATATACCAAATCTTAGACTATTAGTTTTTTTATAATATTTGTTCTTACTCAACTTATGATGTGAGAACTCTTGTTTATTTAATACTACACCCAAATTCTTATAGAGATATAGCAATGCTTGTCAATACTGTTGGTGCAATCGGTTCAGGTCACGATTGACCAGACTCGAGTTTGACTCGAATGATATTTTGATGTTTGACATAGGATGTTTGACAAAGTGGTTTGACATTGATGTTGGACATTGATGTCGATTAATATGTTGGGGAGATTGTTGGAGTAATCGACCCGGGTCATGTTTGACCGGATTCGAGTTTGACTCGAGGGAGACTTTGATGGTTGATTAGGGTTGACCATGTGATTAAGGGAAAGTCCAAGCATGGGTCTTGGCAAGGTAAAGTCCAAGTCATGGGTACTTGGCATGGAAAGTCCAAGTGGGACACTTGGCATTTGGGAAACAAGTCTTGAGTACTTGGCATGTAAAGTCCAATATGGGTTGGCAAGGGAAAGTCCAAGCATGGTCTTGGCATGGAAAGTCCAACATGGGTTGGCAAGGGAAAGTCCAAGCGTAAGTCTTGGCATTTGAGAAGTCCAAGGGGATTGATATTGGCGGTGTAAAGTCCAAGGGTGAAGTCTTGGCAGCATAAGTCCAATGGTTGGCGGCGTAAAGTCCAAGCGGAGTCTTGGCGGCGTAAATCGATATGCCTTGGCGGTGTGAACAGATTAGCGTGGCGTAGCGAAGGAAGCACACGGAGGCTAGCGCGATGGATGAGCAGTCATGGATGATTTGGAGGATCAGGAGGCGTGAGGTGATGGAGGTGGTTAGAAGGCTTAGGTTTAGGCTAAGGGTGGTCTACAGTATGAGGGCACCGTACTTGGGTTAAAACCTCGTTTTGAGATTGTGATCGATTGACATTATGGCGGGTTCATTGCCGGTAGTCGACTTCGAGTTATTTGTCGATTAAAAGCTGGAAGGCGCTCTGGCGGTCGGCCTTTCATTGGACGATCGTGATGTCGGCAGCGGATCGGCCGAGCGGCGATCATTGTCGGTGAGTGTCAGCGCGAGCAACCGTGGCCAGCCAGCGGTCGGCTACTGGTAGCGATCGGCCCGATGTTGGCGATCATTGCCGAGATCCGTTGGAGTTTTCAGCGTGGATCGGCCGTTGTCGTAACGTGATGGCGATGATGACTTATGGCGATCGTGATCGGCGGAAATCGGCCAGCGAGTTAAGCGGTGTTCGTGGGAGGATTGAAGCGAGTTTTCTTAGGCGATTTGAAGGGAATTGTTGGTGCTCTTCGGACTTTGAGGCTAGTCGAAAGCGACGAATCAATGACAAAGTGCTCTTGTAAAGTAGTTTTCTTTACTTGCATTGTATTTCATTATTGTATATTGCTTGTATTCATCTCTTATTGTTGTAAGAGTAGTTTGTACGAGGTTTCTCCGCCTCCGGATTGTTCCGAGAAGGAGTGTTTATTAGTGGTGTGTGATTGACATCGCTAGGGCTCGTTTGAGCCCGACCCTTGGAGTAGGAACCGTGCGGTTCCGAACCACGTTACATACTCGTGTTCGTGTGTGATTGTCTATTTCGTTATTGTCATTATTATCTATATTCCACTGCGCTAACAAAATTTGTAGAGACGACACGCGAACGATTTCCATCACGCTTAGCACGACGCTATTCACCCCCCCTCTAGCGGGCGTACAGGTTCTAACAAATACATTACAGTCGGATCTTGTAATACGAATTCTTACATATTTATACACTAAAGTTCTGGAGATGTAGTAGTCCTTGTCGAGACATTATAGTCAGACCACGTAACGTGTTTCTTCTGGGAAACAACTTAGCATTAGTACAATAGTTTGATGAATCAATTTATTGAACATTTGTCTTAGTTTAACGTTGGTCAACAACCTAACGTAATCTTTCTCTTTTATCCGGGTTTGAGATCGGCCACGATAGGGTTAACTTATCATGAGCAGAGTTTTCTTAGAAAAAAAGGGTCACTACAAAAAATAAACAATTTGGCGATGAATTTTGAAAAAGAATTCGTTGCAAATTTTTTTTGCAACGAAGTATTTTTCATTGTAAATAATTCACTGTAAAATTTTGCCGCGAAAAAAAATAATTTGTTGTAAAAATTTACAACGAATAAAATTTTCGTTACAAAATTAATTGCTATTTAGTGATAAAAATAGCAACAAAAATAACTCGTCGCCAAATTTGGCGATGAAACTTAGTTCGTCACGAAAAAATTGTTTGTTGCAAAAAACTAATAAAATGACTTTGTATTAGAAATAAATTTGGCGACGAAAACTTATTCGTCGCTAATTTTTGCGACGAAAATAACTATTCGTCGCTAAATTTAATTTTTCGTCGTAAAAGACTAATAAACATATTTTCTTGAATGAAAATAAATTTGGCGACGAATAATTATTTTCGTCGCCAAATTTGGCGATAAAAATAAATTTCGTTGCAAAATATTCAAAGTTAATCGACTGAAGAATAACATCAGTCGACTGATGTCTGATTAGTTCGACTGGTCAATTGACTATCAAAGTTTTTGTAAGGTGCTACAGTAACATCAGTCGACTGGAAAGCGAAGAGTCGATTGGACAGTCGACTAAATAAGGTTCTGTAAGGTGATATAATACATCAGTCGACTGATCATGTTGATCACTCGACTGATAATGGATAATCTGAGACAATATTTTTTCGACGTAATTTTGGCGACGAAAAAATTTTTTCATCGCAATGAAACATTTATCAGTTGATTGATGGTGGCCGTTAGTCGACTGGTGGTGAAGCAGGTTATAAAATATTTTTTAGCCGACTGCCTAGTCGACTGATAGTATACCAGTCGACTGGACACATGAGGCAGTCGACTATTACTTCTTTTTTTGCAACGAAATTTTTTTTTATTGTCAAATCTGCGACGAAATTTATTTTCCTTGCTAATATGGGAAAATTAAAAAAAATAATGATAATTCTATTATTTTCCTTGTTTTACAACAAACACATATGACAATATAAACGAATTCACATATCAAACTTAAATACCAAATCAATATATACATAACAAATATAAACATAACTTACAATACATAAATATCGAATGTGATAAGTCAAGTAACATTTAAATACAACAAATTCAAACGTAACCACTATGTCACCATCATCATTAAAAAATACATCATCATTGTCATTATTACAGGGATTAGGAGGAGGATCAGATTGAGGAGGAAGTCGACTTGAACTAGACGTTAATTGAAGATGTTGCATAATTAACATCTGTTGCCTCTGAAATTCGTTCATCTGTTTATTTACTTTTTGCTCTCTGTCTTGATTTATTTTTCTTTTGTGCTAGTAACTCCCTCAAATGAGCAACCTTTTCGGTCAATTGATTTATTTCTGCTCTTACTGTCGGTGAAGATGAAGAAGAAGCACCAGGGGTTTTATAGGTTCGGCTCAAAAAACCAAGTTCAATTATTTTTTCACTTTTCGCCCCACTAGTTGTTTCGAGCTATAAATTATTATTGCTAACAGAAGGCTCAGATTCAACTGCATCATCACTTGCACTCGAATTTCTCCGTGCAAGTTCATCGTATTTTTTCTGTTTTGAAAGAAAAAAGTTAAACATTAACATAAGAATTTAAATTTTTTAAATTATAAATCTTCATTGTTCCAACTCTCTCAACTCCACGTCTTATCTTTCTTTTGGAATGTACGGGTGAAAATGTCTATAAATGATGGCTCAGTCCCCATCTCTTGGGCCTAAATAAACATCGTTATAATTTATAAATTAGTGAGTATTAGATTACACAATTAGGATTAGAAAAAACTCACCAATCGATGTCTATGTTCATCGATATTTATTGAGCCTCCCGCATACGTTGCAGACATAGCGCCGACATTACAATGTCGATTTTTTTTTATTTTGCTCACTCCTTCGTTTGCTATCCTCAGATTCTTAATATGCAACAATCTTACTCCAATTTTCCTCGGTTATGCAGTGTGATTTTTTATTTCTAATTTTGCATGACTGAGTATGTTTTGATATGGTCGCTATACTTTTTCTTGAAAATCCTCCTTATCTCTAGTGTTTCACTCTCCTTCCAAGTAAATATCCACTGCAGTAGAGAAAAAAATGAATTGATTATATTAACGACAATTTTATATACAAAATTATTTAAATAACTTACCTTAAACTCATTCCACCACAAACTTTTTATTTTTTCCGGTGTGCTCATATAACTCATAGAAGCTCTGTCCCAATGATTATTCACTATTTTATTCAACTTGTGAATAACATGTACAGAATTTGTAAATCTATCATAAAATAAAAACAAACCATGTTAGATGTTTATAAATATATATATCTTATTAAAAACATAAATAATTTAAAACTTGAATACTTACGAATCTTCGTACGGAGATATCACCTCTCGCGTATCTTCCTTCTCAACCAGTGATTGCTGTACTGGGGAAGATACATTAACAGGGATCTGTTGAGAACCAGAAGATCCTGCAACTGGCGAAGAGCTCGAGGGCACATTTCTTGTAAGAGATCAGACTATGCAGGGGCTGAAGCAGAGGAAGACTGTGATCTTCTATCGCTACTCCATCTATAACCGCCACGTCGAAACTAACAATCATAATTATTATAAGAATATGAAAGTAAAAAAAAAAAATATTTGCATATCGAATTTATAATATGAATAATACTAAAAAAAGTACTATATTTGAAGCAACTGGATAACCTATAAAAAAAGACAGTTCATCAATATATCAAATATATAAAATTTAGAATTAGACAGTAAATAGAAACATAATTGATACCGAATAAAAATTACTCATAATTATAAATCGAAGTCCTTATTGTGAATTTCATCCTGGTCATGTCTATTTGATCTCATCATCCTCATTATTATCGTCGTCATCATCGTCATCTTATAAATTAAATTCCTCATCTTCATCCTCATTCATTTCACTTGCAACAATGTTTATTATTACGCTGTTGGGATCTTATAACGTTGAAATATTATATTCTTCGATATGAAATGTATTGACAACTTTATCTTGTTGATAAGCTATGTCTTCCCAATGTTCCTCAATTTTTTTACGTGTTTTTGTTTTACAAACAACTCATCAATCACTTTTATTTCGTCTCAGACTAGGATATGAAGTATAAAATATTTGAATAGCTTGTTGTGCTAATACAAATAGTTCATACCTCTTGTATATCTTTTTGTGATTTATTTCGACCAAATTAAATTGTGGATGCACCCTTATGTCTTTGATAGGGTCAAACTAACGACATATAAATAAAACAACTCGCAAATTTGAGCCTAGGTATTCTACCTCTAAAATTTCATCTAACGAACAATAAAAATCATTTCTTGGACCTCCATCATTAGATGGCTGAACACAAACCCCACTATTCATTGTAACTTTGTCCATTGCATATTCTTGAGTATGAAAATTATATCTGTTTATGAAATATGCCGGTCAAGTTTTCACCATTGAGTTTGGACCCATAGTTTGTAGGATCGTGATCCTACAAAAAGATCGATTTGGGATCAGAATCGGATCGATTGAGATCGGATCATAGAATCGTACGATCCTATCAAAACCTTTTATAATTTCATGGTTAAATGTTATTATAATTAATTGTACCTAATTAATAATTTAAAAAATCATTTATATATAACTAGATTAATAATTTTGTATTATTACATAACATTTGATATCAAATAGTAAAGAATAATTATAGTCATTAAATAACTACCCTTTAAAATTAAAAGGAGCTAATAAAACGTAAAGGGAACATCATAATAAGACGAAGAAAAGAATATTCGGATTCGTATTTGGAGTTAAAAAAATATTGCATTGACTATATATATATAATAATTATCACAATCAAATTAAATACTTCGACTTAAAAAAAAATCTAAAATATACCCACCAAGACATTTTAAATAACTTTATCACTAATTAACCGTCTAATTATCCATCTAGTCATTTCTCTATTTATTATATTTATATCACAATTATAAATTATATCACATTTCTATTTCTTCTCCTTAACTTTATTTTTCTATTAAATTTTTATAAATTAGGATCCAACTTAGAGGCTTTTTGTTTCCAATCTCAGCTTTAGAAGCTAACTCCGCTAGTACCACTTCTCTTTTTATTCCCTTTCAGTCTTGCCCCTGTATCTTCTAAACCTCATCGATTGTCTTAAATCAGTTCATCAATGTGCTTCTTGTTATTCCATCTGCTTTGCCCTTCTTTTACTTCTTTTTGTGTTCTTCATTATCTTCTTCAATGTAATTTAGTTGTTTCGATCTGAAATCGATTGGTTAATTAATCTCAAAGATGAATATTTATTTTATTTTTGAGGAGGGATAAGGTGTCGTGGTCGATTTATTTTTTTAATATCAATTTGTCTTTGTATGCGTAGATCGAATGATTCGAAAGGGGATAACTCAGACTCCTCGAATGATGGTGGAGGAGCAGCATTTGCAATAGGGTCATTGTCTCTGTGACAACAACTGCAACTTATTTGAGAGCCTTGCAATGATGAACCTCTATTTCAAGTGCTACTGGAGTATACAATCATTTCCTCAAGGAGGTGTGATAGCGACAATACAAACTCTCGCTGTTGAACTCCCTTAATCCCTCTCCTTCTCCATCTCCTTGTCGTCGTCCCCTGTTACCACGATCGAGGTAACGAGTGTCTCCACTGTGATTGCCTCCCTTGCCACTTTGTTTTCTTTGGCGAATGCGACGGAAGATGCAAAGGTTGCGGAAGAGAAAAAGGGTTAAAAAATACTTCAATTTGATAGGATCGGTTAAAATGTAGAATCGGTACGATTCTAACCAATTATGAACGATCCTAATGATCCTAATGCGATCCCACAGCAAAAAACGATCCTATATGATCCAGGAGCGTTTTGAGATTTCGGATCGTAGGATTGTACGATCCTATGATCTAGGATCGCGATTCTGCAAACCATGTTTGGACCCCATGACAGATGGTTTACTAATTTTTGCTCAATGTGAGTGTGATTATCAAGAACCTAAAGTCAAATAAGTATGTATTAAAGTCAAGATTTAGCCAATTTATTAACATTAACTACTTACATATTTTTTGAACAATGGTACTAATTCTTTATCACAGAAACGATCAAACTCATGCTTCAGAAGCTCAGAGTATAAGGTTTGGAAAATCCTACTATAAAAATAAATATAACACGAATAATAATTTACGATATATGAAATATATAATATAATATATATATACTCACTCGAAATACGATGTTACTTCTAGACAGCTTAGTAAAATATATGTGTGGGTTGCTTGCCACTCTTGACCAGTTAAGTATCTACGTGTACAAGATCCATTCGGTCGAAATTGAGAATGAGTTCAAATTGGGATCAACAGGACCCTCATCATTCCTTCCTGCTCTCCGATTTTTGCATTGAATGTGAGGTTCAAAATAATATGATGCAAAAGTTGTAACTTCCTCTACAATATATACATTAACAATAGAAGCCTCAACATTAGTCTTATTTTTCAACTTATTTTTTAAGTGATAGAGGAATCTAATAGTAATAAAACAAAATGTATTAGAAATTAACTTATACTAAAATTAATTAAATGCGCAGACAATGATATAAAAAGAAAAAGAAAAAAATTCAATTTTCAAATGGATACATCCATCGAAATTGAACATGACCTCCAATTTTGGTCTCATATTGTAAGTGAACCAAAAGATATTCCATGAAATCAAAAAATGCCGGTGGAAATATTCTTTCTAAGTTACACAAAATGATTGGAATGTCTCTCTCTAATGTCTCAATGTGTGAATGACTCAATATCGTCGAGCAAATATCATGAAAGAAAATTCTTAATTCCGTAATTGCACCCCATACAAAATTCGATAACATTTTCTTAAAAGCAACACGGATTAGTCTTTCCATGAAATAACAGTCATGAATTTTCAAACCAATCAATTTGTATTCCTTCAAATTGTCTCATTTGCCAAGATTAGAGACAACCATCAGGAAATCTCAATGATTTCAACAATTCACAAACAATCCGTCTGTGATCCTTATTCAATGTATAAACTGCTTTTGGTTTTGGTCATCTACTATTTTCATCAATATCAAGGGCGGATCATTTACAGATGAGACGCATATCTTTTCTTACATTCAGATTGTCTTTTATTTTTCCAGTAATATCCATCACCGTATTTATTAGATTATCAAAAACATTCTTTTCAATATGCATTACATCAAGATTGTGATGAATCAAATTACTCTGCCATTACGGTAAATTCTAAAATATACTCCGTTTAGTCCATTTATGCGTACTTCCATACATTTGGTTCTTCAATTACAGATGGAAAGTTAAACACTCTATGTTATAAGAATTGATCGGTTAATCTCAATGGTAAAGGTGTTCTTTTAATTCTATTCTTAGTGAATTCTTCTTTATTTCTTCTGAATTTATGATTCGACGGTAAAAATTGTCTATGACAATCAAAATAACTCGGTTTCTTTCCATGTTTCAATCTGAATGACTTTGATTTTTCCATATATATTGGACATCCTAAAATCCAAGCGGTACTTCATCCCGATAACATACCGTAGGCAGGAAAATCATTTACGGTCCAAAGAAGCGCAACTCTTATTGTGAACATCTGATTAGTATGGACATCATATGTAGAAATACCTTCATCCCATAGTTGTTTCAGCTTGGCAATCAGTGGCTGCATATAAATATCTATTAACTTCTTTGGATTATGAGGGCCAGGAACAATCAATGTTAAAATTATATATAGTGTTTTCATACACATATACCAGGTGGAAGATTATACGGAATTAAAATAATTGACCAGCAAGAATAAGTTCTTCCTGATTTGTCAAATGGAGCAAATCCATCAGCACATAGATCCAACCTGATGTTTCGAGTTTCATCCGCAAACTCAAGATATGTTCTATCAAAATTTTTCCACGCCTCTGCATCTGATGGATGACACATTAGCCCTTCCTCTGTTTCATGATTTGCATGCCAAGTCATGTGTTCAACAGTGACCTTTGATGTATAAAACCTTTACAATCTAGGAGTTAAAGGCAGATAGAATATTTGTCTGTATGATTTACGTCGCTTATTATGATTCAATCTTGTGACACTCTTTACCTACATTGATCACAGAATTTACAAATCTTTGCATTATCTCTCCAATATAGCATACAACCATCTCTGCAAACATCAATTTTTTCCATTGGAAGACCTAAATCTTTCACAAGTTTTTTTATACCATAAAAATCATTGGACATTATGTGATTACGCGACAAATACTTCTCCAATAACTTGAACGAAATTATTAAAACAATCTTCGGGCACATTATGCTCAGCTTTTAACATTCAATAATCTTGTGGTTAGAGATAATTTAGTGTGACTATCACAATCAGACCATACGGGTTCATATACAACTCCCAATACATCTTGAAATTTGAAATATGGTTCATTGTATACATTTTCATGAACACTTGTTACTTTTACCCCCTCCAACGACGATGAATAATCGGTATACATGTGTTCAAATGTTTGAGGATAACTAGAACTTGCAGCGTTATATTTGGTATTCAAATTATGATCAACTGTATCAATTATCATTCTCTGATATGAATTGAATTTATCATAATATATTTGATCTCTACTAACTGTCTTTTATATGTTTCGTCCAATCTCTTCATCGGATATGAAAGGTTCACCATGAAATGTCAAATTATAATAATTTGGGGTAAAATCAAATCTACAAAGATATTCTTGAACTTTATCGCACTGAAAAAATTTACCATTATGATATTTTTTTCACGAACACCTTAATTTATTCTTATCTATAAACTCAACATTACTACCAGTCAAATTCAAAAATTATTCTAGCCCAATAATAAATTCATCGATTAAATCCCGACGTTCTGGTAAATTCTTTTTATACATCCAACTTCTTTCTCTCTCTATTTGTCCTGTTTCTAAATTTATATCAAGGATTAATTCTATTTTTTCCATGTTCCATCCATATTAATTGAAAAATAAATTTATATTCAAAATAAATTCTTCTAGTGTTTATTTATTTTTGGTATGATATTAAATTACAACCTACAATATATCGAATAAATAATACATATTTACAGTAAAAGAAATATATAAAATCAAACATTAATTATATATATTATATAATGATAATGCTATAAATTTTTGAATATACAAATATACCTGCCCTGGTGGAAGCAACGGATGAGCTCACAGCAGAAGACTTTACGAACACGCGGATCACCTGAAGGACGAAGTACGACAAGCCTATATATGAAAAATAAAACATTAATTTTGTATGTACATTACACATATCACCTGAAGATGATCGCTATATATGCACACGGATCACCTGAAGGACGATCACAATGCACTACGCGGCAGGGCTACGCCCCTACCGCGTCTTGCCCTGCGGTGTGTTTGTGGCCCTGTCGCATGCTCGTGAAGGCATCAGTCGCGAGCACACACGTGCGAGTGGTGTTCGCGGCGGCGCGTACTCACGTGTGCGTGTGCGCGTGTGCTCGCGGCGCGCGCGGAGTTCAATCGCGAGCGGATCGTGAGCTCGCGGTAGGCGCCAAGCCGTGTCGTGCGGCCTATCGCGATCTCGGCGACTCACGCGATCTCGGCGGCTGCAGAACTATTGGGCAGACGCCCGGTCGGTGCTCGGTGATCTTGAAGCGGAGGAAGAGGGCGGTGGAAGATGAGAGACATATCGGAGGGGATCAGGGAGCGAGCGCGTGAGAAGAGGAAAGGGGGAGGGGGGGGCGGGTAATTAGAGGTAATCGGCGACAATGTATAATTCGTTGCAATATTCATCGCCAATTTAACAATGAATATAGTATTCATTGCAGAATTGGCGATGAATACAATGTTCGTCGTCGAATTGGCAACAAATACGATATTCGTCGCTGAATTGGCGACGAATACGATATTCGTCGCCAATTAATCCAACGAAATATTTTCGTTGCTAAAATTATCACAAAATTTACAACGAATTAATAAATCGTTGCAAATTCTGAGATGGATTCATATTTCGTCGCAAATTTCTTAATTTCTGCCGTTGTCTTTTTCGCAAAATAATTGAAAATATTTCGTCGCCAAATTTGTCGGAATATTTGCAACGAATTCTAGTTTCGTTGCAAAATTTGCAACGAAAATAGAATTCGTCCCAAACTACATCGAATCCCAATTTCGTTGCAAATTTTGCGACGAATTTATAGTTTGTTGCAAAATTTTGCAACGAATTTGATTTTTCGTTGCAAATTTACGACGAAAAATCAATTTCGTTTCAAATTTGTGACAAATTTTGCGACGAAATTTAATTTGTTATAAATGTTTTTATGTTTGTAACAATATTTTTTGTTGGAAATTTCGTTACTAATTTGCGACGAAATTTTCAATTCGTCATAAATTTTGTTGCAAATTTTCAACAAATTATTTTCGTTGTTAAATTTCGTCGCGATTTTGATGTATTTTTTGTAGTGGGAATAGAATAAATTAATCCAACAAAAAAGGGGGGGGGGGGCTGTGTGCTAGGATCTTCGTGCAGATTCGTATAGGACTTGATTTGTTCTCCGACAGCGGAGTTGTTTGTGCGGCAGGGAAGGGTTCAAGGCAAAGGGAGATGAGAAGAAACAATAGTGGGTTGGACCAACAGAAAACTCTTTGTGGTGAGGAGAATTCTCTGCTCATAGGGTGATATAAGTGAGGATTACCTGGAGGTGGTGGCTGAAGGAGGGTGAATGAGTTTGTATAGATCAAAGAGGCAGAAGAAATGAAGTATGTTTGGTGGTTTGTGAAAGAAGAATGAGTGGGGGCATCGTTGGTTCATGACAGAAGTTTGTGGTCGTGGACTGGTAGGAAATGTTAGCAGTGCCAGTGCTAGTGGTTTGGCTGTTGGTAGAAATAGGATTTGCAGTTGGTGAGTTTTGGCAAAGCAGTAGGGTGTGGGCTATGGGGTTAAACAACAGGGAAGTGGACGAGAAGGGTTAAGATATATGCTGGTTATGTGGGCTTGTAGGGTGTGGGATAAGGGTGTAGTTGATGAAGATTACAGAACATTCACAGGGATAAGGATTGGCTGGAGTTTTGTAGAGTATTGTAAAAAGTGTTTTTGGGTTGAGGCTTTTAAGCAGCAGGTTAGGAATGCGTGGACAACTGTAAAAACTATAGGGCGGTTGTCCGACAAAAAAGAAGCAAAGGTCTTGAGAAGTTTTAAGCAGCTTTTGTTAACAGTGCTAGAGGAGATGAAGGAGAAGTTAAAAAATTACTAGGAAATATTTGTGCATCGGTGGAGGAAAATGATGGTGACCATGCAAAGGTGATTCAGGGTCAGGAAGGAATGTGGTTGTGTTTTGATACAACTTGACACAACATAAGCAAGGATATGTGCGTCCATGATCTTATGTGATTTGACTCTATGCAGCTATCTGAACCTTATTCAATAGTCTCAAGGTGTTGTGCTTCCATTGTTGACCTAAAAAGAAAAGTAATTATCTTCCAATATGGAAATTGTATTGTTAATTGAATGAATGAAGGGGAAGAGCCTCATTGCATAAAGAAAAGAAGGGGAGGAGTTTCTTTTATAGTTTTTGTAATCATGGTTTTAATTCTCGTACCGTATTGGGCGAAATGGTCAAAATGTATCATTCTTGTTAATTATTGAAATTCGATACTACTTGATAGATAATGTTTCCTTCCTTCTTTAACCTTTAACTTGTCACCACCATCGTGTATCAAAACATTAGCATGATACTGAAACACTATTATTTTAATTAAAGACTGAAATTGGAGACTTTGAACCTTGCTTATAATGATCTGATATTGTACGACTTTGGTGTGGAAAAAAAAATTATGTTTTTAGAAAGTTAAAGTTGGTTTGATTTATTTTTCTTGACTAACTTTATTTCTTAAAGCTTAAAATTTCTTTTTTTTTATTGCATTAATTCATTGAATTCGATAGTGAGTCCCATTGTCCCAATATGAAATTTGGATCCACGAGAGTGTCAACATGTAGTACATTGATGCACTTGTGTTTAAGGGTTATCAAACATGCTTTTGTTACAAGATACGGAAGAGATTGGCCAATCTCAATTGAGAAAAAATGGCTCATGTAGTTTAAATTCTTGAATTTAAAATGCAAATGAAATTGGTTTTCATTCTCATAGTTCTTGCAGTGTAATTTGCTATAATATTTTACATAAATATTGAGAAGAATTGATAAACCGTACAATAATAAAAGATAGCTCAGTGCATGAAGATCCCGCCAATGCTAAGTCTCGCAGAAGAATTGGAACACATTGGGTCTATGGTATATAGCCTTATCCCTCATTGATGTGGTTGTTTTTACGATTTGAACCCGTAACTTCAAGTCATACGACAACAATTTTACCATTGCATGAACAATGAATGTCCAAAATACTCCTGATCATGTTAACTGAATAATATAACTCTTATGCACAGTTTAGTTAAGAAAACTATTTATTTTTTAAAATTTCCTTTGTTTCTTAGAAAATTTAATTCAAAAGTTAAAATATAAGATGCATGCAATGCTGGGAAGCCCTATGTAGAGGAGATAACAACAAGAATGAGGCCAATGGAGAGTCTTGATCGGCTGTGCTGCTTAATTTTATTCTTGTTCACTTCCTTAAAGATATAATCACTGCTTTGATCTTTGCGTTGCAATCATGGTTTAGTCAATGGGACAAAAACATCATACTTTTTTGCTTTTCTATGAAGGATGAGTTTATTGAACTGGAGGTGGTCTTTTGTTGAGGTGGCATATGTAGGTTGCCTATTATATGAGGAAGTTCAGTAGGCGGAACTGCTAATGACAAAGAAAAGTTTGAAGAGGAGGTCGTAAGACAGGAGATGTTCTAGATGGCTCCATGGATTAAAAAACTTCTTTTAGTTGTTGTATACACTTATATTGTAGTTGAAAGCTTTGGAGCCGTTTGCATGTGTCTCACCATGATGTCGTAGTAAGGTACCACAAGCAACAGAGTGGTAGTACCAAAGTAGGGGTTACAAGGATTGGGTTTAGCGGAGGTTGCTTCATCACACCCTCCATGATATCAAGTTGAGAGGGAAAATTTTATTGTTATTATTCACCAAAAAAAAAAAAACACTAAACTACACACCTAACCTCCGAGTTTAATTATTCTGAAACATTGTTAAGAAACTAAGTCTATTATTCTTATTATTTCTAATAATCAATCTAAAGCTACAACCTTATATGATCATAAGATGACATCAACCAAGGACAGGTAGTTATTAGTGAAACTTACTAAGAAAAGACAGATAATGAACTTTAATATGGGAGATACAAACGACACAATGGAAATTGATGAGGATCCAAAGAGGCTCAAGGTCGCTAAGAGGATATTTTATCTGGAGAATCTGATGGTATGTGATTATTCCACTACTGGAGTTATATTTCATATACAAAACACACAGTAGTTCTGTTTCCATCACCTTTAATTCAAACATTGTCTAGCACTAGAATTTGAAATTCTTCTGCTAATCTGATGAAAACGTACAACATCCTTGTAATTTGATAGAATTTCTTCTGTTGCCTCTCTAGATAGAATTTCAAATTTTGTAGTCCAATTTATTTGGTTAAATAGGACTTCCAATATTTATTTGTCAAGACTTCATCTGACAAAAAAATTTAGTCTTGAAATGAGCTTTCGAATTCATTGTTTTACGTCGTGTTATTGTCTATGACATTCTAACCTTTTCTTACTGTTCATCAGAGTGTCTCCCCTCGTCTGTCCCTTGGAGGTGAAATCTTTTGGATTGGTCACCAAAGGAAGTCTGGTATTGGTTTTGCTGCTCGATATAACACAGATAAAATGGTATGTACCCTCCCTACTAGAATCCTCTGCTGTAATCTCTTTTCTGTTGACTTGACTCTTTCAGATTAACTTATCCTGTTATTTATCATGTTGTAGCTAAGTCTCTTATTCATTAGCTGATTTTTCATAAAACCATCATGTTTGTTTCGGTAATGTACAGCTTGCACGGTTGGTTATTGTATATCCACTAGAGCTGTTCTTTCCTCCCTCCTTAATTACTATTTGCTATTGTCCAATTCATTTGATGGGGCAGTTATCTTTGTAAATGACCAGGTAGCCAGTTGTAGTATTACAACTTGCAGAGAGCCAACTTTAGTTTTCTAGGAAGGGTGTAATCACGCTCCAGGAATTTGCCATCCTTTTTTAGCCATTTCAATGATTTTGATTTGGATCAGATTTATTCTCAGCTGTCAATATCTAGATGATGCTTAATACTATTCTGGTGAATTCTAGTGGGATATAAACCATCTGGATGCTCGTATTACTACATTTGGGAGTTCATTCTTAGCATACAGTAACAAGATATTTTGAGCAGGTTGCGACTGCGCAAGTTGCTAGTACTGGAATTGTTGGACTAAGTTATGTTCAAAAAATATCTGAGAAGGTTAGACTTACATTCAAAATAACTTGCTAAGAGATTATTGTATCATCAGGTTTACCATTATCTCTGCATCTTGCAGGTTAGTCTTGCATCTGATTTCATGTACAATCAGATGTCAAGAGATGTTAGTTCAACATTCGGTTATGATTACATCCTTCGTCAGGTAATTTCGTAATAGATTTAAACTTTGTTGCTTGGTTTGAACATTGCTTGCTAAATTACTGCTTGTGATGTTTGCACAATGCCTTAAGTGGTGGTCGTAATTATATATCATACATATTTTGTCTAGACAATGGCAAGTATTCTGTAACCTGTTAGACTATTCTGACCCAAGGTATCTAAGCATATGCCCTGGATGCTTAAATTTTTTACGCAATCTACACTATCAGAGTTGCTACGAAATGTGAATTACAAAGCAGAAACAATGATTAGTCCAGTGAAAGCCGACCAAATAAAATTTTAACAAAATTAAATGATTAAGAAATCCTAATATTTGCTGGAATATTGCATATCTGGAATTGAGTTAGAATTAGATTCAGGTTGCTGAAACCAAATGATCGAGACTAGAAAAGGTGGTTGATTTTGATATATAGTCTTGAAACCTATAACATATTGCCCCCTCGCTCTCTCCCTCTCCCAACGCACTTGTTGATGGGACCTATTGCATGGTCTGGCTCTAATTTAAAATAATAACTGTGCTCCACTCTAAAAGATGAGATTCTATAATTTTCTAAGCTGAGTTTCTTTTCCTGAGAGCTGTTGTGCTATGCATTATAAACATTGGGTCGCTGGCAACAAATATAATGTCCTTTAAATAAATCCAAAAACATGAAATCGTTTTCATGTCAAATTCTGTGTTCTATGACAAAAAAACCTATACCATCTTATATGGAATCTGTTCTGTCACTGTTTTTCAATACTTGTTCTAAATTGTGTGGCATTCAGATGCCATAAGGTTGATATCTATTAATCTAGTGAACTTGTGATATTACGGTATTATTACTCTCCCATTCAATCTTTGCAGTGCCGTTTACGGGGAAAAATTGATACTAATGGTGTTGTGGGTGCACTTCTAGAGGAACGACTTAATATGGGGGTTACTTTGCTTCTTTCTGCAGAGGTGCGTTGCTTGACTCAATACAGATTAATGCATTGAAGTTTCTGGTTTAGAAATGCTTTATATTTATGCCACCGTAAACCAACCACCAAATCGATTGATTGTTGCAGATTGATCACGTGAAGAAAGATTACAAATTTGGGTTTGGTTTGACCGTTGGAGAGTGAGGCTGCTTGTAAATTTTTTCAAAAACATTTCCTGGTGCTTCATCCTCCTGGTCATTCAATTCGGTGGCTGGTCGGGAAAAAGGGCTTCCCTTGTAGGCTTATATTTCGGAACCATTCATTCTATGGCTTGGAACAGCTGAGCCTGATAGGAAGAAGAGGTTCTCTTCTACTTTTTTTGTTTTTTGTTCGTCCCCCTTTTCTCCTTTTTCTCCAGTTGATTAACAGCAGATTGCTGAGGGATTCCATTAATTTCATAATGGGGCGTTCGAGGGCCATGCTTTTTTTTTGTTCATCATTGATGGAACAAGTCGTTATTTGATCTCGACGAATGTATTTGTGCTTCAGTAGGGCTGATGCAAACATACATATCAGGAAACCATAGAAGATGATCTTTTTCTCCTTTTTCTCATGGAAAGATATTGCAAATACCTAAGTTGAATTCCTCCGTAACTGACTTTCATTCTCATCGCACATCCACTATACTCTGAAGGGATAATGATCAAGATGGATAAAAAGATTAAGATAATGATTTTAAAATTAGAGTTTAAGAATTTTGTATGTCACAGAAAATATATTAAAAAATAATAATTGAAAATTTATTTTATATGATTGAAATGTATCAAATACCCTGAGAAATACTGGAACTCTGATTTAGAACGGTTAGTCAATTTATTTCATGGATGTGGGATTCATACTATGATTCATATGGATTTTATTTTGCTGGAGAAATTTATACAAAGAAGTGGATACAGTGTTCTTTCCATTTAAATTTACAGTATAACAAGCTACATTTTGTTAGCGGTACAAGAAAAATGATAAAAGCTAAACAAGCTAGAGGATCCCTCACATGCATATGGCCGCGTTCAAAAATAGTAACAGAAGAAATGAATACTAATTACACGATGAAAGCATGACATTTAAACCAGGTCCCTTTGAAGAACTCAGGCTCTCAAAACTAAAGAATCTCTCTGGGAGAAATTTAACAAAAAAAAAGCTTTATTAGATGCTTTGTTATCTTAATCCTGTAAATGATTTTGACAAAATATGCTTCATGTTTCATACTTCTATATAAGGAACCATAGTCTAGTGCTAGAAGGGTGAGTAGAGAAGTGCGTTAAATACGATAATAAAATAATATTTATTAATTAAAAATTTTATTTATAGAATTTTAAAATTTTTTAAAATAATTTTTCAGGATTTAAATCGATTTTTTATGAGGAAAATTTTAATGGATTTTAAAGTCTGTTTGAATTATTAATTAAATAAGAAGATGGATTTAATTAAAACCAAGTGCTTATTTCCATTTCCTCTCCCGTGCCTTGCCTCTTCTTCGTTGTAGCTCCTCTTTCCGCGATTCTGATCACGGGCTGTTTTTCGTCGCCTTCTCTCGATCGATGCCGCGGCTGCTCGTCGCAAGCTCGGGCGCGAGCGGTGGTGCCACGCCATTTCTTCCGTGTCTCTTTCTCTCTTCGTCGCCGCTCCTCTTCAGCTTCACCCACGAGCGACGGAGCACTGCCCATCTCCGCCGTCACGACTTGCTTCACGATCACTGGGGCAAGCTCGCAGCCCAACGACCTCGTGGCCAGCTTCGCGGCCACTGCCGCCCCTTTCTTCTCTCGATTTCGACGGCAGCAAGCGCCACCGCCCTCCATCGTGAGCAACAACCCCACTGCCATTAGTCACCGCGAGCTGCGCGCGCTGACGACCTTCCTTGGCCTCACTTAGTAGATCCGACGACAGCCAGTGCTGACGGTCCCTCCACTGAGAGCACCATTGCCGGTTGACCACTCCGGTCTTTTGAATCTGGATCTCGAAGAGCAGTAGATCACGGAGAGAAATCGGCCTTCCGTGCGGATGCCGGGTGCTGAGAGCGATCGGAATTGGATCTTGCTTCCGATTCGGCTCTATTGGTTCAGATCTGATTTCCTACTGCGGATGAAGAAATCGGAGTTACGTAAGATTAGATTTGGATGTGTTATAGCTGTGTAACAAGAAAATCAATTAGATTGGATCTGATTTCCAGGATTATGATCGTATCGGTGCCATTTATGAATTTACATACAGTATGTGGGTATTTTAGAGATGACAGTGATCCATAGGAATCAATAGGGATTAAGAAAATGGTTTGATTCTATTAGGATTACATTAGAATTTAGTTATATGTATTCTATATTGCAGGATTGTGATTTGAGATGGACACCCAGACGGTGAGTAGTTCCCTCTTTTAACTCTAGCAGTTCGTTGATCTTAATACATGAATCTTGATATATATATATATTGTTAGTATCACTATTTTGACTTCACTCATCACAAAAATTTAGAACCGCCAAGCTAGCGGTCCCCACCGACCGACCCTTCAGCCATTGTGAGGGAGGTAAATCGCGGGTGAGTCTTTGGCCCTTGACTCGGTGGTAAGCACAAGGAAGAATTTTTCATCCCAAGAGAGTTTTAGACCCCTCGTCTGGAATTGAATCTGGACTTCTTCACAAATGTCACCTTGTGCTTACCATCGAGCCATCCCCGGGGGGATAATTTTTTTTTTTTTTTTTGACTTCACTCATTTTCTTACTTGAGTTTGATATTTCCTGCTTGATGTTTGAGATGATCAACTTGATATCTATACCGTCTCTTTTGTTATCCATATTATTTAGTATCGTTTATACCTGCTATCCTTATTATGCGTGACTTATAGTTCAGACTTCTAGTTATGATCATATTATGATCGTGTAGTGATGACTAGAGTTATGTACAGTGATGACTATACCCGTGTTGGTAACTATTCATTTTTCGTTCATCATCGCGTTATATGTATGTTGTTCGACTATATCTCTCTTGTGGTTAAAAGAGTCGTCAGTCGCATCTGCTCACTCGACCACTCGAGGTAGTGGTAGCGGAGGTGGTTGTAGCTTGTCCTATCGTGCGCACTCGACCACTCATTGGTAGTGGTAGTTGGAGTTGGAGCAGCAGATACCCCATGGTATATAGCGAAGACACTAGCCACTCGATCCACTCGAGAGTTGTGGTAGTTGGAGCTAGTTGCAGTTGTCATGTTTTGTCACTCAAACTATACCGTGGTCATGGTAGTGAGGTGTACAAGCAGTGATCATGCATATGAATATATTACATATGCTTGTGATATGTTGCATATATTTGAGCTATGATTGTTACATATGTTTGTACATTGTCATGCATGTCATTTGCATGTTATTGTTACTTATGTGGTTATGAGCTATACATGTGTGATATCGTTCATACAATGTACTTGTAGACTATATGTTGTTATATGTTGCTCATGTGATTATGAGTTGTACATATGTGGGATATTATTCATGCATGTTATTTACATGATGTATATTTTTATATGTTGCTTGTGTGATTACGAGCAGAGCCATTTCATATTCTTATGTAGTTTTGTACATTATACTTGATGGATTAGGTTGGTTATGCATTTTGGTAATTATCTTTGAAAAGATAATTCACTCGGATATCTATCAAGTACCTGCATTAACAATAACCCAAGGAAGACTAGGAGGTTATGATCAACACCTCAGCAAGATTATTCCCAACAAGACCCTGAAATTTTTGACAAATTGATGCCAAAGGAAAAACATGTGATATCGATTCTTCAAGAAAATCTATTAGAAAACCCTGCAGAAACTACAAGCTCATGTGCCTCTGTACTCTAGTGCAGGGATCTTTCTTTAGATGATTTTGATGATTATCTAGATCATATACAGTATTTAGCGAGATTATCCATAAATTCTCTATGTCCTACCGGTGATCTACCCATTTGGGATTCTTATTCTGATGATACTGATGAAGATCTAATCAACCCTTTCACAATGAAAGGTGGTGGGAGATTTGATTTGATTGTGGCCAATATTCCTACTATTGTTTACTGATTACTTGTAAGACTGTATATCCTTTGATATCCATATGTTCTTAGTTCATGCACTATCTTCTTTATACTTGTTGAGTATTTTTACTCACTACCTCATCTATTTCTTTCTCCTAGGTAGCAGGTAGAGGACATATTATAACACTCAGAGATCTTGTCTGTCGATCTCATCTCACATCAAGTGTTTTTGAATTTTATTCTATATTGGTTCCGCATTTTGGATTATGATTGTATTGCCATAAAAATTAGTCTTTACTATGGATTTGGTTGTGGTATTTGTTTCGATTATGTTTTTTTTGTTGTGTCAAAGTTGTATCTGTAGGGGATTCTTTGGATGGCTAGAGGGGGGTGAATAGTCTCTTTCGATTTCTACAAGAGTATTAGCAGAAGCAAAAACAAAATGCTACTACACTTGAAATCAAAAGACAATGCTAACAAAGTATTTAACATGGTTTGGAGATGAAGTGTCACGCCCCGAGAGTATATCGAATCGAAAAACAAACGGACGACATCTCCTCTGTACGTGGCAACATATCCTGTTAATACAAACACAGCGGAACTAACACAACTACAATACCAACCACACACCATACATACTGGTATGACTAACACCAAATTAAGCAAACGTCGTAACAAAATAAAAAAGAAAGGTACAACAATGCAGTGTCCAACACTACAAATCATCATATAAAACCAAATCCATCACGAAACACCTACGATAAACCCAAAAGCTCGGACCCTCAGAGTTGAGATGAAACGATGCCAGCCAGCGATGCTCCAAGCCATCATGAAGACTTCTACATGTTACCTGGGTGACAGAAAAAACTCAGGGTCCATGGTGGTGAGTATAACTCAGCGGTAATATGAAAGAACATGTATATATATCAAATATCATATGTAATTTAACAATATAACCTACAGGTACATCAGGTATACACCAGCATAGTATATAAATACATGCATATACTCCCTAAACAAAATGAACAGCGTAAAGTGCAAACATACTTGGAAGTCTGCTACGCTACATATATCCAACCTGAGCATATATCCATAATATACAATATGAAGAGTAATACTAACTCACACTATAATCATGATATAGGTCAAAGGTATCTAATAGTCCGACCAACAAGTATATAGGTATCCGACACAACCATATAACAAATGGGAGTAGCATATATGAAGATGATGTACAACCAAATGCAGCAAGTATAGTACAATCAAATGCAACATCACAATAAGCATATATATATAGACTGCATCTATATATATACTAATCACAATCATCCATATATATATACATGTATATATGTATATATATGGTAATATACAAAATGCCATAAGACACGACAATGCAGCATGCATGGTCATGCCTGCACACCTCTACTCGCTATCACGACCCCAGTGTGGCCTAGGTGACACGACATAACAAATGTCCCAACTCAATACTAACTGTCACGCCCGCCCTTTCTGGACCCAAGATCCGGAGGGACGGCGTGTGACGCGACCGTACATACTTACATTACATACAGCGGAAGACTTTAGACATTATTTTTTTTTCTTTTAAAACATAAACACGCATTGACATACATATATATATATACTTCTTCTTCTTCACATAGAGCATGCATCATAGCATATATAGATACTTCTTCTTACTTCTTCTTTACTTCTTCTTATTAACATAGAACATGCATCATAACATAGATAGATACTTAGTGCTTAGTTCAAGTTCTTAAACGACACCATCATAAGCAGACATAATAAGGACATCCATAGACATCATCATCATAGGTAAACACATATATATGTAGACCTAACGGATCTTCTCCACCATGCCACTACCACACACATTGGCCCCTCCTGCTGCTTCCTTTAGTTTATCCATCCCTTACCCTTATCTGCAGTACGAGGGAAAGACAACTATAAGCACAATGGCTTAGTAAGATCCTGTCCTACTCACAAAAACCATACATCATCATTAATCATAGCATGTAGTATTTGTAACATATAAGCAATATAGTAGGTACCATTCACGACATCTCCAACTTAACATGTAGCGTAAGTAACATAAGTAGATATAACGTGTATCATTCATAACTTAGTAGCATAACATCATAGCATATCATCGAACCTAACATGTGATGTATAGAACCTAAGCATGTAAACATTCATACATATCATCAAACATATCATGTAAACATAACATCATATCATATCATCAAACCTAACATGTGACGTATAGAACCTAAGCATGTAAACATTCATACATATCATCGAACATACCATGTAAACATAACATCATATCATATCATCAAACCTAACATGTGACGTATAAAACCTAAGCATGTAAACATTCATACATATCATCAAACATATCATGTAAACGTAACATCATATCATATCATCAAACCTAACATGTGACGTATAGAACCTAAGCATGTAAACATTCATACATATCATCAACCATATCATGTAAACATAACATCATATCATATCATCGGGTATACATATGCAGGATGCTTTGAAAACATATATATTTTAGGTACGTAAACATAAATCTCAACATATTTGGGCC
Organism: Wurfbainia villosa; assembly: GCA_025175895.1. Taxonomy (NCBI): domain Eukaryota; kingdom Viridiplantae; phylum Streptophyta; class Magnoliopsida; order Zingiberales; family Zingiberaceae; genus Wurfbainia; species Wurfbainia villosa. Next base: position 23,973,086 of record CM045992.1, on the reverse strand, counting down.
CGGCATTGTACCACTTCTTCATTATCATAGCGCGCATCCCTAAATAGGCCCGAGGTAGCAAGTCTCGAACCTAATAGGTTTCTAGGCCCGAGTCTTATTCCATCGACCTAGGGGCAATCGTTATAGCGTAGAAGCCTATCCTAGGCCCGAGTCTTACTCCATCGACCTAAGGCATCTTGGAGCCCATCCCGTACTAGGCCCGAGTCTTATTCCATCGACCTAGGGGCAATCATACATAGAAGCCCATCCTAGGCCCGAGTCTTATTCCATCGACCTAGGGCATCTTAGGAGCCCATCCCTTCTTGGACCTTGTTAAGGTCTTGGTACAAGCCATGCAGAAGGTAAAATACTTATATGCTTATTTTACAACATAACTTATTTCATTAACATAGCATGGCAAACTTCATTTCATAACACATTATGCTTCATTTCATTAACATAGCATAGCATACATTCATTTCATTAACATAGCATAGCATACATTCTTTTCATAACACATCATGCTTCATTTCATTAACATAGCATAGCATACATTCATTTCATAACACCTCATTCTTCCTTTCATTATCATGTTATATTTATGTTGTGAACATATCGTATTGTTTCCATTTCATAATCCTATCTTTTTCCATTACCTAACATATTTCAATATCGCATACTCATAGTCATGGCATAAGGCATGACATCAAAAGTAAGTAAACACCTATGTATTTAACTTAGCAACAACTTCATATGCACATAAGACTTAAATTAAAACTTCATCTAGTTACCCAAAAGCCTAGGTTGGCTGAATGGTTCATAGTAGGGTTTTAGGGTTAACCTTTAACCTAATTCATGAAACATAACAATAACTTCATTTGCATATACAACATGGGTTAAGGCTTCACTTAGTCACCCACAACCTAGGTTGGCCGAATGGTCTAAGTAGGGTTTAGGGTTAGTCTTTTAACCTAATTCCTTAAACATAACAATAACTTCACTTGCACATAAAACATGGGTTAAGACTTCACTTAGTCACCCAAAACCTAGGTTGGCCGAATGGTCCAAATAGGGTTTAGGGTTAGTCTTTTAACCTAATTCCTTAAACATAACAATAACTTCACTTGCACATAAAACATGGGTTAAGACTTCACTTAATCACCCAAAACCTAGGTTGGCCGAATGGTCCAAGTAGGGTTTAGGGATAGTCTTTTAACCAAATTCCTTAAACATAACAATAACTTCACTTGCACATAAAACATGGGTTAAGACTTCACTTAATCACCCAAAACCTAGGTTGGCCGAATGGTCCAAGTAGAGTTTAGGGTTAGTCTTTTAACCTAATTCCTTTTAACATACTTATAACATCATATGCATACCAAACATGGATTAAACTTCATTAGGACATCAATATAAGGGGGGTGGCCGAATGGCCTATGTAGACTTTTAGGGTTAGATCTTTATCCTAATCCCTCTAACATGTTAACATCATCATTTGCAAGTAAAACAAGATATAAAACTTCAATAAAACACCAAAATTCATGTTGGCCGAATGGTTCATAGGGTTTCCTAGGGTTAACTTTTGACCTAATCCATTTTTAACCCTAACATCATCATATAGTTTCAAAGCATGGCATATAACTTCATGGAGACCCTAAATCATAGTTTGGCCGAATATAACAATATAGGTTTCTTTTATAAAACATCAATCGGAGCTACTCGTATGCAGGTGAGGGATACTTACATCCTTCGCTTTGCTTTGGGTGGGGAAGATGACCTAAGGAAGATCAAAACCTAGCCTTCTCTAGCTTGGATGGGGTTCGGCCAAAGGTGGAGAGGGAGCTAGAATTCGGTGAGGAGAAGAAGAAGAAGAGAGGAAGTGGCAAATTAGAACCTTCCCTCTTCTTTATAAAGGGAGGAAGAGAAGTTTCTCTTCTCTTCTTCCATGCCTCTTCATTTACTTTTATCACACTTATCTATAATCCCCCCCTTCCTCTAATGATGTAATCCTATTGGGCTTCTGGTTAGTGGGTGCATCTATAGGGTTTGGCTATTTCTAGAGGTTTGGGGTTCAATTCCTAGGCCTCGCACCCCTTTTTGGCTTATTTTCTTTTATTTTTGAAAAAAGCCCACATAAAGCCCATGATCATCAAGCCAAAAATTCTTGTAAAATTGCTAGGAATTTTACGGGCGTTACACTAACCACTGCTCTAGAGTGGTCGAGTGGGTAGTATGAACGAGTAGCATATGAGCGTAAAGAGCTCGCTACACAACGGGGGTCCCTACTGCTGGCCACTCCGATTGACACTACCTATGAGTGGTCGAGTGCCATGCACCCAGGACAATTGCACACAACTCCAACTACTACCGTCTTAGTGGTAGAGTGCGGCACAACAAATGCTCTGCCCTCACACCAATTACTCCTCCATGAGTAACCTGGGAGGCAGGATGACTGACGACCCTCTCAATCATAAGGGAGACCACGTCACCAGTATGCATGCAAATGACATGAATGCACAGTCACACATACAGACATCCACCATAGACTCTCTATTCTACAGAGGGTCATACCAATCTGATCAATGCACTCTCTATCCTGCAGAGAGTTATACTCAATTGATCATAACACTCTCTATCCTATAGAGAGTCATATCAATATAAGCGACACACTCTCTATCTTGCAGAGAGTCATACTCAACTGATCATAATAAGCTAGGACCATTGGTCTATAGCGACACACTAATCACAAATCCCCTGACCATTTACACAACACATGATCGGTAGTAAACATGCAACATAAGGGTATTGGAATCAATCATACATTCAGGACCTTACTTACCTATGGATGCCCTTTTACCCAATTTATAAATCAGGTCATCATTCGTACTCCACTATTTACACATAACTAAGTATTTATAGGTTTACTTACATCACATCTATAACTCCTAATCATGATGAGGGAAAATGTGATAACAGCAACAGAGCATATATAGCCAAAGACAAAGTATCAAGCACAAGAATAAATAAGAGTGGAGTCAAGGTAATATGATCATATATCTAAATCTGTATGCATCAACAACTACCTGACCAGGGTAGAAAATTACCCACTTTCTAAGAAGCTCGTAATAATAATATCTTCGTGCCCGCGGATCTGCCTCGTATCCATGTCCTACAATTAACATACAATATAACTAAACACTAACATAAACAATCTATAAGAAAAGGAATCTAATCCAATCCTAATCCCTGATTGATCAACCAAATCCCATAGTGATACAATCTCCTACCATTTATTAAATACCCAATAATTCCCCAATCTTAATCAAATTAAATTCATTGTATAATCCATGAATCAACTCTAGCATCAACTATAATGGTAACACACTATACTTGATAACATACCAAAACAAAGCTTACCTCACAATGATTCACAACTCCCTCACAAGTACAAACAGAACATCATAACTCCTTCCATACATCACCCCCGTTTATCAAAATCAATCACCTAGCAACTAGGTCAAAGGATGAAGAAACTCACCCCTTAATTACTCGGTTACAACTGGATCAGATCTATGCCAACAGAGAAGGCATAATTGGAGATTCTTGCTATGAACAGAGATAAATCAAATCCAATTGCTGCTGTGAACCGAGATGAACCAAACAACCTACCTCACAACATTGCCCCTCCCTAGCCTAGAACAAGATCACCCTTCACAGCCGGCCATTCCCCACTACCAGTCCATACACAGAACATGCATAGCACCCCTGCTCACTGCCGCACAACCACCCATCCGGTAGGCACCATCGATCGCAACCCACACCACAGATCACAACACAGTGGTAATCAACCGAGATTCACATCAGCAAAGAGAAGGAGATAGATCAAGCTTACCTGCCCTAACATCTACACCGATGGTACTCCTCCCAATTGTTCCGTTCGCCGAAAACCTACTGCTGCCCTAACACCACCGGTTTATGAGCTGCAAGGGAGCAAAGATTTCAGTCAGAGATGGATCTCATCCTAGATGGGGGAAGAAGAAACTTATCGATCAGAAGGGAGAGATTGCCCTATCTTGCTCCAGCAGAAATCGCGAAGCAACTCTCGACTGGAACAACGCGAAGACACCATCGATTCAAGCTCCCCTCCACTCGCACACTCACTGTGCACGCTCCTTCGAAGAGACCGTCAGGAGTAGGTCCGATCGCTGCTGCCTTCAGAAGGGATGAGGAGTTGGGTGAGAAGCAGAGACGCGTGGAGAAGATCGCGAGAGGAAAAAGGGGAGGTCTGGCACGACGGAGAGGAGATCGTGAGAAAAGATCGCAAGAGGAAAACACTTGATGATTCAACAGTGAGAAATGGAAAATGGATGTGGCGCTAAATTGCTGGCGTTAAGGCAAAAAGTGGGTCGGGTTTTGGGGATAAGGGTTTCAGACCCTATAGCATTTAACCTTTGGTCCATTCAATTAACCCATAAGGTTTAAATCTAGGTTAGATTTAAGTAAATTCCTAACCATGTATCACAAATTTAATCTATCCAACAATAATATTATTTTTTTTATTTTTTTTCATTGTGGTATTTTACATGAAGTTCCTACTCCGCGGTGATCCTTAAGGTGGATCACTCCTTGTAAGTCTTCATTGGAATTTCTCTTTTTGAAGATCACACCAAGGTAGAGAAGCCTTCTTTACAATGCACACTCGTCTTCTAATAAGATGATTGAATTGAGCCAAGGAAGAAGATGTTTAAAGAACTTAGAAAGCTTAGAAGAAGGCTTGGTGTGTAGGGAATCCTATGTGATAAACAATAAAATCGCAACGGAAAAAGGATCCTATGTGAAAACTCATACAAAGTATAGATCAAAAGCCCTATCCTATAGGGTATACCTTTGATGCGTACCCTTTGTCTATCCCGCTCGTCCACAGTTCACGGATCTCTTGCACGTTCAAGCGTACATGCCGCTATGGTATTCACACGAACACTCTTTTGGAGAAAGGTTATGATAGCAACACCACAAAAGAGAGCTAGGCTAAGAAAGGATTTCAGACAAGAAGAAGAAGAAGGGGAAAACAAAGGCAATCTCCACTAGCCCTCTTCATGATCCAAAGCCCCCTTTTTATATTCATCCCATGAATATAAAAGGTTTCATCCAACCCTTGGTTTTCCCTCTTTAATGCATGAATAATCCATATTAATCATGCATGAAAAGAGATTTCATTCATGCATGAAAAGAGGTTTCATTATCCAACCCTTGGTTTTCCTTCTTCAATGCATGATTAATCCATATTAATCATGCATGATGAATTCAAACCATTCAAATTGATTTGAGTCGAACTCAAATCAAATCAAATCAATTTGAGTCCAACTCAATTTGGCCATTTAATTTGAGTCTAACTCAAATCCAACCCTTTCAATGAATCCAATTCAATGCCTAATAGTTCATTTAGTCAAACTAAAATGAACCTCATCTCCAAAATAACATGTTCTTTGTGTGTGACCCTATAAGTTTTTGTAACGTTGGCAATGTCTCTAGATCACTTTAAACACATAAGTAATGAGCGACATCTAGCAATGCATCATTGCTACCCAAGTTACGAAAATGTCAAGATCCGATAAAAACCTTTATGTGACTATTATCTTGTATGACCTTATCCTTCTATCCTCGATATCTAGATTGATCAATGAGGTATAGACCGTGTCATCCTCTTATCAATCTTTATATTTCTTGATCTCCAAGTAGACTCACTCAAATAAATGAGCTCAATATCTCATATTGACTGACTCATTTGAGCATGACAATGCATTTCGTGGTCCTACTTTATCAAGAGGCCTAAAGATATCACTCCCGTCATATGAGAGGGATAGATCTCATCTACATCACTTATATTCCTTCGCATAATTTGTTACATACCCAGTGATCACCTTTATAGTTCACCCTATTACGGGTGACGTTTGATGATGCCAAAGTAAATACTCCTTATGTAGGGAACCGTAGTGATTTCAGGTCTAAGGACTATTCATACTAATAGTCACATGAGAAAGTTTATGACACTCATATAACAATCCATTAAACTTTCTCATGACGGGTCAATTTAGTATATATTCTCTAATATATACCCATGTGTCAACGTGATATTATATATCCATGACCCGTGAGATCAAATCATCAATTGACCTACATGCTAGTCTTAATGCATTAATATTGTCCTTGTATATTAATACTCGACTAGGAATATTTAAGAATAGTGTTCTCTACAGCTTCTCACAATCAATTCTACCAATTGATATGTTGTAGATAAAAATCTACCTTCTAGGACATTATTATATTTATTCAACTAGTGTTGGTGCAATCGGCCCAAGTCAATTTGACCAGGACTCGAGCTTGACTCGAGAGATATTTTGATGTTCGACAAAAACATATGACAATATGATTGTCATGGGAAAGTCCAAGTCTTGAGTACTTAGCATGGAAAGTCTAAGTGGGACACTTGGTATTTGGGAAAGTCCAAGTGGGACACTTGGCATTTGGAAAGTCCAAGTCTTGAGTACTTGGCATGTAAAGTCCAAACATGGGTCTTGGCAAGGAAAAGTCCAAGCATGGGTTTTGGCATGGAAAGTCCAACATGGGTTGACAAGGAAAAGTCCAAGCTTGAGTCTTGACATTTGAGAAGTCCAAGGGGTTTGGTATTGGCAGCGTAAAGTCTAAGCGGGAGTCTTGGCAGCATAAGTCCAATGGTTGGCGGCGTAAAGTCCAAGCGGAGTCTTGGCAGCGTAAGTCCAATGTGCCTTGGCGGTGTAGACACCGTTAGCATGACATAGCCGATGGAAGCACCTGAAGGCTAACACAATGGATGAACAAGTCATGGATGACTTGGAGGGATCCGAGAGGCATGAGGCTGATAGAGGTGGCTAGAAGGCTTAGGTCTAGGCTAAGGGTAGTGTAGCAAGTATGGGGGAACCATACTTGGGTTAAAACCTTATGTTTGAGGTGTGCCAGTCGACTGGTGTCATGTGGCAGTCGACTGGCATGAGTCAACTAGGGTTTGACTGTGAAAAATGTCCCAGCAGTCGACTGCCAGAGGTGGGAAGTCGACTAAGTGGACGAGCAGTCGATTGATCTTGTGATCAGTCGACTGATTCTTGGGTTTTGGGGCACAGAATGGAGTCTCACTCGATCACTGCAGTCAGCAGTCGAGTGATGGCTTGATCAGTCGACTGATTGTCATAATTAGTCGACTGATATCCTAGAAGTTAGATTTTTCCAGCGTGGATTACACCGTTGTCTCACAGTAATAGTGTCATCAGTCGACTGATGGTTCAGAGTAGTCAACTGATCGACGTTTTCTAGCCTAGGCATAAGCTTTAAATGGAGCTCGTGGAGGAGGAAAAAGCATCCGGTTCTTGAGCATCCTTGGGGCGATTTGTTGCTGCAAATCAGGGTCTCCAAGGCTATTCTTCAAGCAACCAAAAGTAAGCAATCTAAAGGCATTTGTAAAGTATTTTCTTTACTTGTATTGCATTGTATTTCATATTAGTTGCTTGTTGTAAACTATTGTACGAGGTTTCTTCGCCTCCGGATTGTTACGAGAAGGAGTGTTTATTAGTGGTGTGTGATTGACATCGCTAGGGCTCGTTTGAGCCCTATTCGTTGAGTAGGAACCTTGAGGTTCCGAACCATGCTATATCCTCATGTTGTGTCGTGTTTGCCTATCTCATTATCGCTTTATTATTATTCCGCTGTGCACTAACGAAGTTTATAGACGAACACGCGAATGATTTCCATCGGGCAACAAAATCAAGCTATTCATCCCCCTCTAGCGTTCCATTGATCTCCTGTAAGTGGTATCAGTGCGAGGCCGCTCTTTAAGTTTAACAACTAAGGGAGCATGCTAGAGGGTGAAGATGGAAGTTCAAGAGCAACTAGGATGAGATATCAACACACCTATCCCTTATACCTTCTATGGACAAGAAGGGTTTAGACAATGGAAGGCAAGGATCGAAGACTTCCTAATGATGAGGGACTTCGAAGAATAGTCTATCTTAATGGAGGGATATAGCTATCCAATAGGACCAAAGGGAGGGTTCCTCAAGAAAAAGAGATGGACCGAAGAGCAAATCCAAGCCTTCGAGAAAAATGATAAGGTAATGAAGTTTTTAATTGATTTAATACCTAACAATATCTTGTGAATGTTAGGTAATTATGTAGATGCCAAAGAGCTATGGAGCCAAGTAGCCAAGCTCCATGAAAGTCCATCACTGGTCCAAAAGGAAGGGACCGAAGAGGCAAACACATCATCCTCACAAGAAAGTGAGGACTTGGAGGTTGAGAGACCATCAACATCCAAGGAGGAAGAGGAAGTAGAATTGGAGGAGACCTCCACCTCTAGGATTGAGGGGGAGGAGATTAGATCACCGAAGCAACACCAAGAAGAAGCTTTGATATCCGGTCAAGATGAAGAAGCTCAAAATCCGATTCCGACCTCCATTGACTTAGGTAACTCAAACACCATAATTCAAAATAAAAATAATATTATGTATTTTGAGTGTAGGGAATTTGGGCACTATAAGAGTAAGTGCCCAAAGAAAGTCAAAAACACTCCTCCGGCACCAAAACCTCAAGAAAAATCAACAGATGCCAGTGCCCCCACTAAAAGAAGCAAAGAGCACATCATTTGCTTCAAGTGCCAACAACCGGGGTATTTTAGGAATCAATGCCCTAGAGGGAGCAAGAGAGTCAAAGAGGGAGCATCACAAGTAGGGGGAGCCACTAAGGTAAACCTTAAGGTATATCATTTCAATAATGCTCATTCTTCTAGTTTTAATGTCAAAAATCATGCTAGAAATAACTTAAGTAATCTTGCGATTATTCATGAAAAGCATGCTAGGAATAACAAATATTTTTGTTTAGGAGCTAAGAATGTCCACTTAGGAAATAAGGAGAAATTTGGGACTAATGTCCCTAAAAATAATTTATCTAAGGACAAACCTAGGTCAAATAACTCAAGACTAATTCTACCTAGGGAGACAATTGGAAAGGTGCAAGAGCACCTAAGTTTTAATCCCAAATGGACTAGGCATATACCTAGGAAGAACATTGCTCAAAGACCAAATCAAAATTCTAAAATTGGGCAATTAGAGATTGAAAACCAAGCCTTGAGGTCAAGGCTTGAAAAACTTGAGAAGACCCTCAAGATTATGCAAAATCAACTAAAAGGGTCAAATGGTCAAAGTCAAGAGTCTAGGACCAAGAGTCAACACCTAGGGCCAAAAAGAGAAAAGTCAACCAAGGTTAAGAAGGATTTGGGTCACAAACCTAAGCCTAAGGTGGCTTATCATAGTGTTCCATTTGATTATGGAACACAAATTAGGTCTAGGAAAGCCAAGGTCACAAGGGAAGCCATCCCTATAGTTGACCATGGTGTGTGCCTAGTGGCTAGGGTTTCAAGGAAACCTAGGGAAGCCACTAAGAAGGTTGCAAGGGGAGTTACCCCTAGATTCAACCTAGGTAAGACCACAATGACCAAGGCTAACAAGCCTAGAAGGGTCATTAGGAGGGTATCTAGGGAGGTCATCCCTAAGAAATACCTAGTTAACCCTAGGAGCTCAAATAGGTTTTGGGTTCCTAAGAGCGTGATTGATTCACACTAGATTGGTTTAGGGTGTGCCAACCTTGATTGGATGGGTAGTTAACTCAACCATGGTAAAGGTGACATTTTAGAATATTTTCAAGGTTATGGATACCTTGGAAATAGAATTGATCTTATGATTCTAAAAGATTTTAGGATGTGCCAATACATTTTTGAAATTATGAAAAATTGATTAAATTGACACAAGTTAGGATTAGAGGTCATAGTGTGCCATTTTGGATTTTTGGCACACTAGGGAAAAAAGTGATAATATGGAAAAATATATTTAATTATATCAAATAACAATTAATATTAAAATTTAGGTATTATTATACCTATACATTTTATATGTCATGCTTTGATTGCCATATAACATACCATGACATCATATCTATCTTCAATCATTTAAAATGTCATGATCATGTTTAGGGTTAGGTTAAATGTCATGTATGCTTAGATTGTATCATATGCCATGACATCATGATCATTGGCCATGCTTTACTTATGTTATCATTTATGCCATGATCATTCATGCATCTAAATTGATTCAAATTGAATTAAGGACTTTGACATAACTTGGAGTCCCATTTATAAGGGAATCAAGTAGGGTTGCCTTAGAAAAATGCATGAAACCCTAAATTAGGAGAACAAAACCCATATCTCACATTAAAATTGACATGTATGTGTATTTATACACCCTAGATACATGTGAGATGGTAGGATATGAGTTGAGTTCAAGGTGCATAGTTTTTGCATCTAGATGAACTAAAACTCATCTTATTTCATTTGTGGATCATTGGAAAAGCTTGTGTACAAGTCATGTACGTTGAGCTCAAGGAATATGATCCAATATAGGTTTTTAAAAATATTTTAAAATCAACTTAGAAATGTAGGGTCGATCGATGTGTATGTGTTGACCGGCTAGAGGGGGGTGAATAGCCCTCAATCGTCGTACGGTGGAATACGATCGTTCTCGTTGCGTGCTCGTCTACAATTGTCATTAGTGCAGCGGAATACTAATACAAATATGAATACTAACAACAAATACAAGCATACGCAAACACACACGATATACGTGGTTCGGAACCGAATGGTTCCTACTCCACGGGCGAGCTCTCCGAGCTCTAGTTATGCGTACGACACTAACTAAACCACTCATTCTCAACAACACGTCGGAGGTGGAGAAACCTCTCACAAGCAATTACAATGTAATATAGAAATACAAGAAAATACACAAATACAATACACAAGAAAACTTTCACCGATTGCTTTGATCGCTTTGCTTGTTGCTTGCTTTAGATGACTCTTGAAGGTCTGGAATGCAGCAGCAATTCCCCTCAAATAGCTTCCCAAAAGGCTTGGTGAAATCCTCCCTCTTGAGCTCCTTTTATAACCTACATCAAGCTGATTTCGTGCGCATCAGTCGACTGCCAAAAGACCCCAGTCGACTGCTCCTGTAGCCGTTGTCTCACAACGACCAGATCCACGTTGGTCAAGTTCCAACGGATCACACATCAGTCGACTGATGGCACCCATCGATCGGTAACCCATCGATCGAGTCTTCGGCGAGCTCGACTAGCTAATGCCCGTGCACGGTCACGATCGATCGCTTCCCTTAGCGATCAGCGATGTTATCAACGATCTGCCTTCATGACGATCGTGATCACGAACTTCTATTGATCGAAAATTGGTCGAACCCATATGACCTAGAGTAGTCGACTGGCACCTATGCCAGTCGACTGATGTCGGGTAAAACCTCAAACAATAAGCTGTTTGAACATCTGACAACCAGTCTTAGCCACTTGGCCAAGTCCACATCATCCCTCATGGAGTTCCCCACCGAAGCTCTCTTCCCTCGGCCTACATCCCTCGGATGCGCCAAGTGCACGACTTCGCAATGCCATCCTTCTCATCTCTTGCTCTCGAAGTATGCTTTCCTTGGGCCTCACTCCATTCGCTCCCCGTCCGGCGGTCCCTCGGATGCACCAAGCGCACGGCTTCGCAATGCCATCCTTCACCGACTCAAGGACCCCGAGCCTAGTGAACTTGCCAAGTTCTCAAGACTTCCCACATGCACCAAGCGCACGACTTCGCAATGCATTTCTCACCAAGCACTAAGCGCATGACTTCGCAATGCTTTGGACTTTTCCACACCAAACTCCAGGCTTGGATTTTCCATGCCAACCCCATATTGGACTTTCCCACACCAAGCTCCATGCTTGGATTTTCCATGCCAACTCCATGTTAGACTTTCCCATGACAATCCCATGTCATGAGTTTTGTCTATCATCAAAATACTATCAAAGTACTGCTCGAGTCAAACTCGAGTCAACCTGGGCCGATTGCACCAACAAGAAAATCTTGGTGAAGTCTATCTTTTGATAGTAATCACCATTGATGAAGTTGATACAAAGTGAGCCAAAACTTAGAAGATTTTCTTCACTTTTGAATTTTGTATCAATTTCGATATTTTATGGATAAAATATTTTTCCAATATTTTTCACCAATTGTATGTGTCATAAGTATTATACGTATGAATTTTCATGATTTTTTGATATACGTATACTTATCTATGAATTTTTGAATTTCGTTTCTAATAACTGAAATTCTGATATTCGATTATCGATCGCCTTGGGTGGCAATGATCGATGAGGGTGATCGATCGTAGTGAGAGTCGACTACCAATGCTGATTTCGGGAAAACAAGGTATGTTTAGTCGTGTTCAGCTACGGTTAAGGTCCCTAACCACTTCTAACCCTAGGATATGCTTTGAGAAATATTATAAAGGGTGAAAATCCATTGGATATGGATTAGGAGAGTTGTTTAGGGTTTGTATCAAATTTAAGGTGTGGAGAGTTCATGTTTGAACTTTGAACCTTATTTTTGATGATTTAGAGTTCCTATTGGCTTAGGGACTTCCCAAAGACATTGTTGGTGCAATGGTCAAGGGGGAGCAAGCCTTTAGGGGGAGGTATCCATCATGGAATGATGGATGGTATTTTTCCTCTTGAGGGAGAAAATGGGATTTTGAGATACCCAATTTGAAAATTGGGAGAGTGTATAGGATTGCCTCTCTTAAGTGATATGGGACTTATCACTAGGAAGATGGTAGACATCCAAGGTATTTTTGGACCTAGGGGGAGATTGTAAGATCTCGTTGGGACATGAGACTTTGACCTCCTTGGAAAGAACCTTTTTGATGTATGTCAAAAAGGGGGAGAATGTTTTGGGGGAGAACTTATTTGGAGAATAACATCAATTGAGAAAATTGATGGGGATGATTGGTTTGAGTTAGATGGTCTAACTCAATGGTTTGTTTGTTTTATTGTCAAACATCAAAAAGGAGGAGATTGTTGGTGCAATCGGCCCAGATCACGATTGACCATGACTCAAGCTTGACTCGAGAGATATTTTGATGTTCGACAAAAACATATGACAATGTGATTGTCATGGAAAAGTCTAAGTCTTGAGTACTTGGCATGGAAAGTCCAAGTGGGACACTTGGCATTTAGGAAAGTCCAAGTGGGACACTTGGCATTTGGAAAGTCCAAGTCTTGAGTACTTGGCATGTAAAGTCCAAACATGGGTCTTGGCAAGGAAAAGCCCAAGCATGGGTCTTGGCATGGAAAGTCCAACATGGGTTGGCAAGGGAAAGTCCAAGCTTGAGTCTTGACATTTGAGAAGTCCAAGGGGTTTGATATTGGTAGCATAAAGTCCAAGCGGGAGTCTTGGCAGCATAAGTCCAATGGTTGGCGACGTAAAGTCCAAGCGGAGTCTTGGCGGCGTAAGTCCAATGTACCTTGGCAGTGTAGACACCGTTAGCATGACATAGCCGATGGAAGCACCTGAAGTCTAGTATAATGGATGAACAAGTCATGGATGACTTGGAGGGATCCGAGAGGCGTGAGGCTGACGGAGGTGGCTAGAAGGCTTAGGTCTAGGCTAAGGGTGGTCTAGCAAGTATAGGGGAACTATACTTGGGTTAAAACCTCATGTTTGAGGTGTGCGGTGATGCCATGTGAATCGGTGACATGATAAACTAGGGTTTGTGACGGTGGGAAATATCTCAGATCATTGCGCAGGTGGGCAATCGACTGAGTGGATGAGCAGTCGACTGATCTTGTGATTAATCGACTGATTCTCGAGTTTTGGGGCACATAATGGAGTCTTACTTGACCACTGCGATCAGCAGTCGAGTGATGGCTTGATCAGTCGAATGATAGTCATAATCAGTCGACTGATGTCCTAGCTGTTGGATTTTTTCAGTGTGGATTACACCGTTGTCTCACAGCAAGAGTGTCATCAGTCGACTGATGGTTCTGAGTAGTTGACTGATTGACATTTTCTAGCCCAGATAGAAACTTTAAATGGAGCTCGTGGAGGAGGAAAAGGCATCTGGTTCTTGAGCATCCTTGGGGCGATTTGTGTTGGTGCAACAATGCCCCAAGCATTTATATATTTTGATGTTTGGATAATCATCTAAGTTAGGCAATGTTTTGTGATCTAATTATAAACATGTTTAAGTAACAGGAAAATCCAAGTATGAAGACTTGGTAAAAGACAAGTCCAAGTGTGATCTTGGCAAAGAGAAGTCAAGGAAAGGTCTTGGCAGCGTAAGTCCAAGCATGTAGTCTTGGCGGCATAAAGTCCAAGCAGTCCTTGGAAAAGAAAGACCAAAGGAAAGTCTTGGCAGCATAAGTCCAAGCATGTAGTCTTGGCGGCGTAAAGTCCAAGCGTACTTTGGCAAAGAAGAAACCCAAAGCATGACGAAACCGAAGGAAGCTTTTGAAGGCAAGCGCATAGATGGAGTCGTGGACTCAGAGAAATCCTAGAGGCACAAGGCTGATGGAGAAGCTAGAAGGTTAAGTCTAGGCTTAGGTTATATTTTCAAGTATGAATTAGTCATACTTGATCATTGGAACATGGTGTCGGTCGAACTGACCCTTAAAATGCAGCATTAGAGGTTGGAAGGTTGTAGCGATCGGGAGTTATCGAATCGGTGAGAGTCGACTCACTGCCGCATACAAGCCGGGCGATCGATTGCCATTATTGGTAGTTGATCGCCACAAGCAGAATGGCGTAGCCGATGGCGATCGGCTCTGGCAAGATATCGAATCGCCATCGCTTTGTTGGCGATCGATAGTCTTCCGTTAGCAATGAGCGGCAAATCCCGCAAATCCATCGCTAAGTCGTTAGAATCGGCCGATCGTGATGTAAGTCATCAGTCGACTGATAGACCTCCAACGGAAAAAAGAGGCTCTTTCCTATAAAAAGAGCCCAAGGGGAGCAAGAAGGGGCTAATGCTTATATTTTGATCATTCTTCTAAGCTCCCACAAGTTTTCCAAGCTTTCTAAGTGTATTAATCTCCCTCCTCCTCTCAAATCTTCATTGTCATCTTTTGTAAGAAGAGGAGGTCTTTGTAAAGAGAAAGCTTCTTAGTGGAATTGCTTGGGTTGATCCACCTTAAGGATCGCCGTGGAGTAGGAGCGTTATCTCCGAACCACGTAAATGCCTTGTTAGCATTGCTTTTTGTTTTTACATATATTATTTGTGTTTGCTTCCGCTAATTACTCTTGTAGAAACGAAAAGCGCTATTCATCCCCCCTCTAGCTTCCAAACGATCACCAACAAGTGGTATCAGGGCCCGGATCGCATTGGAAGATCTAACCATCAACCGAAGCATGGCATTTCAAGAGGGATATAGCACGGCGAGGCCTCCGTTTTTCGACGGCAACGACTTCGGCTATTGGAAAGGTAGGATGGAATACTATCTCATGAATGACATAGAAAATTGGTTTAGTATTGTAGATGGATTCGAAAAGCCAGTCGATGAATTCAGAGCACCACTACCGACAAAAGATTGGACAAGAGAGATGGCCAAGAAGGCACAAGCAAATGCAAAAGCAACGACCACACTTCAATGTGGTCTATCCAAGGAGCGACTCTCTAAGGTCGGGCCATTCAACTCCGCAAAAGAGCTTTGGGAGAAGCTCATCGAACTCAACGAAGGATCCAAAGAGACAAGAAGGGCCAAGAGGGATCTTTTGATTGGCCAACTCCAAAGCTTCACTATGAAGACAAATGAGACCGTGAGCCAAATGCACGGGCGTTTCAAGGAAGTAGTCAACGGACTACACGTTATAGGTGAAAAGGTCGACAACCGTGACCTTGTAAGGTATGTATTACAAGCTTTCCCTAGGACCACCTTATGGGCCTCAATGGTAGATGCCTATAAGGTCTCTAGGGATCTTTCATTAGTCAAGTTAGATGAACTCTTTTGTGAATTTCAATTACATGAACAAGCTAACACTTCATCCAAAGAGAAGGGTATAGCTCTTTTTGTAGGAAAGAAGGAGAAGAAGAAGAAGGAGAAGAAGGAAGTGTCCTCCTCATCCGAATCCAAGGAAGACTCATCAAGTAGTGAAGATGAGTTATCGGCAAGTGAGGTGGCACATTACGTCAAGAAGTTCGGTGGGAAGTCAAGGAGACTCACCAAGAAAGACGTAAAGAGGATGTTCCAATCCTCAAGAGGTAAATCTTCAAGTAATTCAAATTCTATCTCTAACGTGACTTGTTTTGGTTGCAACAAGAAAGGGCATATAAAGCCAAATTGCCCAGAACTAAAGAAGAAGGAGGAGAAGGAAAAGAAAAAGAAGGAAAAGAAGGAGAAGAAGAAGAAGGAGGCAATGGTGGCACAAACATGGGACACTCTAAGTATGGAGGAGTCTTCCGACAATGAGGAAATATGCCATGCCACCCGGAACCTAGGCCTTATGGCATTAGAGGAAGAAGCCGGGAGCTCAAGCGCGGAGTCCTCTTCCTCTTCAAGTGATGAATCATCATCAAGTGATTATGATGAGGTAAACAACTCACCTAAAATAGATTTACTTTATAAGACTATTGCATGTTTACAAAATGCTTTAAATAGATCAAAAATTAGGGTTAAGGATCTAAAATTAGAAATCAAATCACTTAAAAGTGTAGATTCATCATGTTGCAAACAATCTAGTGATATTGATGAATGTACTCTTAGGGATGAAAATGATGAGTTAAGAAAAGAAATAGGTAAATTAAGAGCATGCCTAAAAAAATTCACTAATGGTTCTAAATATCTAGATATGATTATTAAGGATCAAAGGGCAATTTACAATAAGGCTGTATTAGGATATAGACCTAAGGAGAAAGAGGTAGCATTTGCATCCCTTGTTAGTAGAAAATCAATGATTAAAAGCAAGGGGAGAAAGGCATGGGTACCAAAGAAATTTATAATTAATGCTAGTGGTCCTAAGATTTGGGTACCTAAGGATTGTGTTTTTCATGTGACATAGGTAGAAGAACCAAGCTTGTGGATAGTTGATAGTGGGTGCTCAAAGCATATGACCGGGGATGAGAGAAAATTCTCCACTATCAACCACACTAGCAAAGGAAAAGTGTCATTTGGTAATAGCGGCAAACTTAAAATTTTAGGAAAGGGCACCATTGAGGTATCTCCCAATCTTGCCATTCATAAAGTTCTATTAGTTAAAAATATGAAATTTAATTTACTTAGTGTAAGTCAATTATGTGATGCAAACTTTGATGTTAAATTTGATTCCTCAAAATATTTTATAAGACACAAAACTATAAATGATTGCATGTTAGTAGGCTTTAGGAAATCAAATATATATTTTGTTGATTTATCCTATGCTACTAATCCTTCCACTAAGTGTCTTATTGCAAAAGAGGAAGAAAGTTGGCTTTGGCATAGGAGGCTAGGACACATAAACATGAAGAATATAGCCAAAATAGCAAAATTGAAGCTAGTCAAAGGATTGCCTAGAGTCAAATTTCTCAAGGACAAGATGTGTGATGCTTGCCAAGAAGGGAAACAATCAAAAATATCACACAAAGGTAAAAATTTACTTAGTACCACTTTACCGTTAGAATTACTACATATGGATTTATTTGATTGCCATAGTACCCCATCTATAATTGGTAGTAAATATTGCTTGGTAATAGTAGATGATTTTTCTAGGTTTACTTGGGTGTTTTTCTTGAAAAATAAAGATGAAACCTTAGGAATAATCATAGGATTTAACAAAAGAGTAGAAAATGAAAGAAAACTCAAAATCAACCGGATCCGTAGTGATCATGGTGGAGAATTTGAGAATTCTAATTTTTCAAATTTTTGCTTAGAATAAGGGTACAAGCATGAATTTTCTTGTCCTAGAATACCCCAACAAAATGGGGTTGTGGAAAGAAAAAATCGTGCCCTACAAGAAGCGGCTAGGACAATGCTTAATGCGTATTCCTTACCTAGCTACTTGTGGGCGGAAGCGGTTAATACCGCTTGCTATATCCAAAATAGGGTATTGATTCATAGGTTTTTAGGAAAAACTCCATATGAATTGTGGAATGGTACAATTCCAACAATTCATTATTTTAAGGTCTTTGGATGTAAAGTTTATATCTTAAATACCAAAGACAACCTAAGTAAGTTTGAGTCCAAAGCGGATGAAGGAATCCTAGTTGGATACTCATCCACTAGTGTAGGATATAGAGTTTACAATAAAAGGACTCAAAAGATTGAAGAATCTTCAAATGTTCAATTTGATGAAACTTCCAATACATACCCTAGGAAATCCCCTATTGATGATGATATAAATATTGAAAATCAAGAAATTACCAAACAATTTCAAGACTTAAACCTAGGGGGTAATGATCAAGGGGGAGGATTGAATCAAGGGGGAGTAAGGGATGATTCCGATGATGAGCATAGGATTGAGGTTGATCATGATCAAACTCCATCTAATACACCTCCTAGAACCATAAGAGTTCATCAAAGTCACCCCTTAGATCAAATTGTGGGTGAATTATCTCAAGGAGTTAGGACTAGGTCATTCCATAGGGATCCTACTAGTCATATTGCTCTAATCTCTCAAATTGAGCCCAAAACAATTAAAGATGCATTATTTGATTCGGATTGGATCTTAGCAATGCAAGATGAATTAGCTCAATTTGAAAGGAGTCAAGTATGGGAGTTAGTTCCTAGACCAAGTGAAAACACTATTATTACTACAATATGGGTCTTTAGGAATAAACTAAGATGACCAAGGGAATATCACTAGAAATAAAGCACGATTAGTTGCAAGGGATTTTAATCAAGTTGAAGGACTTGATTATGATGAAACATATGCCCCGGTTGCTAGGTTAGAGTCCATTAGAATACTTTTAGCATATGCCTCCTATATGGGTTTCAAACTCCATCAAATGAATGTCAAATCGGCATTCCTAAATGGGTTTATTAAGGAAGAGGTGTATGTAGAACAACCTCCCGGGTTTGAAAATATGGACTACCCAAACCATGTATACAAGCTTAGGAAAGCCTTATATGGTTTGAAACAAGCTCCCCGGGCTTGGTATGAAAGATTGTCATCTTTCCTAATCTCTAAGGATTTCAAAAGGGGTAGTATAGATCAAACTCTATTTATAAAGTCAACATCTAAGGACATCTTTGTAGCCCAAGTATATGTTGATGACATCATTTTTGGGTCAACAAATGATGAACTTCTTCAAGACTTCATTCAAAATATGGAAAAAGAGTTTGAGATGAGTCTAGTTGGAGAATTAAATTTCTTCCTAGGATTGCAAGTTAAACAAACAAGTGAAGGAATTTACATTTATCAAACCAAATATGCTAAGGAAATGATTAAGAAATTTGGTTTGGAAAATGCTAAGGTAGTGTCAACTCCAATGGAAACCAATACTAAAATAGATAGTGATAGTGAAGGAAAACAAATAGATCTTACCCTTTATAGGAGCATGATTGGTAGCCTCTTGTATTTAACCGCTAGTAGACCCGACATATTATTTGCGGTTGGTATGTGTGCTAGGTATCAATCATGTGCTAAGGAATCTCATTTAGTTGCCGTTAAGAGAATTTTAAGATATGTTAAAGGCACACTAAATGTAGGTCTATGGTACCCTAGGACTAGGTCCTTTGATTTGATTGGGTACACCGATTCCGATTATGCCGGTTGCAAATTGGATCGGAAGAGTACTAGTGGTGGATGCCAATTCCTTGGGTCCTCCTTAGTGAGTTGGAGTAGTAGGAAGCAACCTTGTGTTGCTTTATCCACCACCGAGGCCGAATAAGTGGCTATGGGTGGTTGTGTAGCTCAACTATTATGGATGAAACATACCTTAGAAGATTATGAGCTATCTTACTCCAACATGAAAGTATTTTGTGATAATGTGAGCACCATTAACTTGACCAAAAATCCGGTGCATCACTCTAGGACCAAGCACATTGAAGTAAAACATCACTTCATTAGAGACCATGTGGCTAAGGGGGACATTGAGCTTAATTACATTGAATCTAAGTCCAACCTAGCCGACATCTTTACCAAGCCTCTCCCCGAAATAGAATTTTCATCACTTAGGAGAGAACTTGAAATGTGCTTTGTAGAATAGAAGTGTAGTTTTGCATGATCCTATATAAATACTAGGATTTATACCTTTAACCATCTCACAAAATACTTAGGAAACCATGATTTTTGTATTGAGCCACCTAGACAACATGTGAGATGTTAGGAAGATGCACTTGGTTCATCATGCTTGTTATGATGCATTACTATGAACCAAAGTGTCATCTAGAGACATTAATCCTTCATTGGACCAATCATTGGGAAGGCCTTTGTATAATTAATGTGCATATAGCTCCAAGAATATGATTGGAAATGTCAAATAAAATAAAATTTAAACTATGTCTATCAAACCTTGAGAAACAATTTCCTATTGATAAGCCAAAGTGATACAAAGTTTTGCAAAAATATCATAACTTTTGCAAAATCTCAAGATTGTGTCAATATCTAAATCTAGAGGTGATATAATTTTAAAATAATTTTTCCTTGATAAGAAATGATCTAACAATATTACCCACAAAATTTCGTAATTTTTTGATCTTTATTGAATTAATTATGAATTTTTTAATCTGGCTAAAAAGGCTATCAGACTGATATCAGTCGACTGATACCTAATGCCAGTTCGACTGATACGACGATATCGAACCGGGCTTACCCGGTTCGTTATTAGTTCGACTGCCATTTTAGCGATCATTGCCCATATGCGCTCGTATCGCTTCGTATCGACGTCGATTCGGCCGATTTCTATCAGTTCGCCATTTAGCGATCGGCCCATCTGAAATCGCGATTGTTCTCTCCTCTTCCTCTTCCGACGAACTTCCACCGCACCTCTTAGCCGTTCTCCCTTGTTTTTCCGGTGACTTCACCGACCGGTGATCCCATTTGGAGTGCTCTCCGACTCGAGGACCTCCCCTTGTCACCCCGTTCATGCCCTAGTTTCCACTGAAGATCGCTCACTCGACTAGGGTTCCGTGGACACTCGCGTTCTTTGATTTTTCACCATGCCGCCTAGGTAAATTCTCATCCCTGATCACGTTTTGTTTGTTCCTATAATTTTGTTTCACTAACCGGTGCTTGTTTTGTTGTTTTTGTCCATGCATCATCCTTAACCTACATTGTGCATACTTGTTTTGTTATCTTTTCGCCCTTTTAGACTTAAGCACTTTGCTACTAAGCGTGCCCGGGCACCTCCGACCAACGAGGGCCCGTCAAACCCTCGACCCTCTGTTGATCCACGATTTCCAAATTCCGCACTTGAAAGTGCTTTTAATAAAAATAAATTCCAACTTATTCCACCTAGATCAATGGATCCCAATTTTCTTAAAGACTACTGTTTTGACATTGTTCAAATCATCCAACATTACAAATTTGAGTCTTTAGTTTTTTCACTCTTCTTTCTGAATTTTTCAACAACCTGCGACCGGTTGGAGATGGGCTGAGATACCGGACTCACGTTGCTCAGCGCGATCTGGATTTCAGTCCCCAGATCTGGACCGATTTTCTCGGATGTCTCTCTTCCGAGAATGATCTCATTTTATATCCATCTTGGAGTGAACCTCTTCCACCTCCCTTTGAGGAGATTTCTTTAGATTCCCTTCATACTACTTTCTATCACTCTCCTCGACCTTTGAACACCAATCTATTTCAATCACAAGAACTTTCTGCCTCTGACAATGTCCTTTATAAGGTCATTGCTCATTGTCTTCTCCCTATAGTTACCCGAGGTTTAGCCTTGGTTCGACCTACACACTTCCTTCTCATGCATATCTTTCGTCAATACTTAGACATTAACATTGGTCTCATTCCACTGCATCACTCATTTCATAAGGCCAAACAATGGGAAGGTTCATCTACCTTTTGGAAATGTCCTGACTCAGTGGCTCAGCTCCGTAGGCATTGATGTCAACATAGGAGAAATTAAAGTCATGAATAGGAAATATGATCAGATGACTCGTCGGAGCTTCTCCTTGGCAGGCCTGAAGGCCGACAGAGGGTCCGTTTTCTAGGACCCAGCACGACGGCTAGCAGGTGGCGCTCCGGCGCCAGAGGATGCCGCTGCGGAAGGAGTTGCTGAGGGTGTTGCTGAGGGTGTTGCTAAGGGAACGTCACGGGAGATCAGCTACGAGCGATCTTTATTACGCGGACACATCCCTCATTGCCCGCTTCGATGCTTTTGCAGAGCGGGTAGACACACGTTTTGAGGAGCTGCACTTAAGCCAACAGGAGCTTCGCCAGGAGCATCAGGAGCTTCTCTCCCTCGTAAGAGGGATGTATCGACAGTAGCAGGACATCTTGGCGATTCTCCGCCCTGCTGCACCTGGACACCCACCTCACGATGGTTCGTCATCTGCACCGATGGATGCTGAGGATGACGATCGTTAGCTCATTTTTTTTTGTTTTGTTTGTTATTTTCTTTTTGGCCGTATGTACGGCATAAACTCCTACTTGTGTAATGAATTTTGATTAATGAAATGAAATTGTGTCTTTGTTTTAATTCATTTCTATTAGTGTCTACAATTTGTTATTTGTCAAGTTTAGAAGTTGAGCATATTGTACGAAGTTATGAATATTGATACGATACAATTACACTTTTTGCGTCATAATTTTGTTATTTTGAATATCATATCAATCCATTAATCTGATGAGCATGTTTTTCGTCTAATATTTTTCATTTGTTATATTAGTCGAATAAAATGTGTATGACGAGTTTCGTGATTTTTGGACACCCACGGAATCTTCTACGCATTTCCAAACCTTGACTGAAAAATTCGAATTTCAGATTTATGCGATATCGATCGATTGTTGTTATTAGCGATCGCTAAGGCCGGCAGCGATTGATGCCTATTCCAGTCGAACCGATGACACTGTTTTGGAATAGAAAATGGTTTTTCATCGGTTAAAAGGTTCAATTTTGGACATTATATGATTTCCACAGTATATACATGATAACTTGTATGGAAAGGTGGATTTTCTTGGTGCACTGGTTTAGGGGGAGCTACATCCCTTATTTATATAATTGTTGGTGCAAGGCTAGGACATATTTGCCTATTCTATTGCTTATGCTTTGGTTACGTATTGCTTTCCACATCATGAAACATGTCTTGGATTTAGGGGGAGCTTCATATCAATTTTATACCTTTGTTCAAGATGTGTCAATTATAATTCTTTCCTGCACTTATTGGATAACTTCTTCTCTTTTTGTTGTATGTCAAAGGGGGAGAAGGGATATTTAAGTTAGAATTCATATTGAAATATGTTTATATGTATGTGTTAAAGACCTAACTTAAATGATTGCCAAACATCAAAAAGGGGGAGATTGTTGGTGCAACAATGCCCCAAGAATTTATATATTTTGATGTTTGGATAATCATCTAAGTTAGGCAATGTTTTGTGATCTAATTGTAAACATGTTTAAGTGACAGGAAAATCCAAGTATGAAGACTTGGTAAAAGACAAGTCCAAGTGTGATCTTGGCAAAGAGAAGTCAAGGAAAGGTCTTGGCAGCGTAAGTCCAAGCATGTAGTCTTGGCAGCGTAAAGTCCAAGTAGTCCTTGGAAAAGAAAGACCAAAGGAAAGTCTTGGCGGCATAAGTCCAAGCATGTAGTCTTGGCGGCGTAAAGTCCAAACGTACTTTGGCAAAGAAGAAACCCAAAGCATGACGAAACCGAAGGAAGCTTTTGAAGGCAATCGCATGGATGGAGTCGTGGACTCAGAGAAATCCTAGAGGCGCAAGGCTGATGGAGAAGCTAGAAGGTTAAGTCTAGGCTTAGGTTATGTGTTTGTTGGATCGAGAAGCGTCGCTAGAGGGGGGGGGGTGAATAGCGATCGTAAATCTTTCGTTCAAATTCGTTCATTGATACACAAGTAAACGAGTAAGCACAGCAGAAAATAAATGAACACGTTTATTTTACTTGGTTCACAACCCAGCGGTTGCTACTCCAAGGCCCTATCGGTCCTAGACCGCGTACGGAGGGCAAAGCACTATAACGTCTCCTCCTCGTTGGAGGTAGGAGACAACGATCACAAAACCGAATATACAAGGATGAGGCAACAAGCCTACCTCACCTCGTTATGAAGAAAAACAAAGAATCCAATATCAAAAATATTACTTGATTCTGCTACCGACGAAGAAGATCGGAACTTGGCGTTGCGTCGGCGTTATGACGATGTTGGAGCGTTGACGTTGTAGGAGCCCTTGATGAATAAACTTGATGTGATTTGGAGTTGGAATCCTCCCCTCCTTTTATAGATTTTGGCCTCTGAATTTGTCTCCTCATCTTTAGGAATGGATTACGAAATTGTCCAAAATTTATCGCGAAGTGGCCGCGTCAAACGTTATCCATTTTGACCTAGCACAAAGGCTGATTCATCGCTATCAGTCGACTGATGACTCCCATCAGTCGAATGATGAGCATCAATCGACTGCTCAACGTCCAGTAGTCGACTGCCAGCCTGGCCACTTCCCTGCAGTAAGAGGTTAGGTCAGAAAATGATAAATACGACGGTTTCTAACCGTCTGATCTCGACCTAGACCTTCCACAGGAAGTCTTTGTCGGATCGCCGTCTACGGTCGTCCTCGTAAAGAGGACATGACCTTACAATCTCTCACTCACACGAGCTTACCTCGATAGTAGCTCTCGCTTCCGGCCTTCCACTCGATTCCTTCAGCTCCCTCCGAAGTCACTCGAGTGTCGCCCGACCACCGTGACTTCCTCCGGGTGTCGCTAGCCTTCAGCTCCAGCTTTAGCACTTTTCTGCACACTTGATTTAGCTCGTGAGATAACGATGTAAACTTAACTTTGTGTCTTTGCCATAATCAAAACCCAGGTTCGATTATCTAGTGCCCCTGCACCAACAGTTTTCAAGTATGAATTAGTCATACTTGGAGTGTGCCAGTCGACTGGAACATGGTGTCGGTCGAACTGGCCCTTAAAATGCAGCATTAGAGGTTGGAAGGTCATTAGCGATCGAGTTATCGATCGGAACCGTGAGAGTCGACTCGAACTGACCGCCGATACAAGCGGGATCGCCATTATTGTGATCATTGCCACAAGCGATAGCCCATAGCCGATGGCGATCGGCTAAGCGATATCGGTCGGCCACTGTTGGCGGTCGGTGATAGTCTTCCGTTAAGCGGCGACGACAAATCCCGCGAATCCGGCTGTTCAGAAGCCGTTAGAATTGGTGGCAGTCGACTGATGTAAGTCATCAGTCGACTGATAGACCTCCAACGGGAAAAAGAGGCTCTTTCCTATAAAAAGAGCCCAAGGGGAGCAAGAAGGGGCTAATGCTTATATTCTGATCATTCTTCTAAGCTCCCACAAGTTTTTCAAGCTTTCTAAGTGTATTAATCTCCCTCCTCTCAAATCTTCATTGTCATCTTTTGTAAGAAGAGGAGGTCTTTGTAAAGAGAAAGCTTCTTAGTGGAATTGCTTGGGTTGAACCACCTTAAGGATCGCCGTGGAGTAGGAGTGTTATATCCGAACCACGTAAAGGCCTTGTTAGCATTGCTTTTTTGTTTTTACATATATTATTTGTGTTTGCTTCCGCTAATTACTCTTGTAGAAACGAAAAGCGCTATTCATCCCCCCTCTAGCTTCCAAACGATCACCAACAATTTGTTGCTGCAAATCAGGGTCTCCAAGGCCATTCTTCAAGCAACCAAAAGCAAGCAATCCAAAGGCATTTGTAAAGTGTTTTCTTTACTTGTATTGCATTGTATTTTATATTAGTTGCTTGTTGTATTTAGTTTATTATTGTAAACTATTGTATGAAGTTTCTCCGCCTCCGGATTGTTCCGAGAAGGAGTGTTTATTAGTGGTGTGTGATTGGCATCGCTAGGGCTCGTTTGAGCCCGATCCGTGGAGTAGGAACCTTGAGGTTCCGAACCATGTTATATCCTCATGTTGTGTCGTGTTTGTCTATTTCATTATTGTTTTATTATTATTCCGCTGTGCGCTAACGAAGTTTGTAGACGAACACGCGAACAATTTCCATCGGACAACGAAATCAAGCTATTCACCCCCCTCTAGCATTCCAATGATCTCCTACAACTAGCACAAGTATGAAGTGAATATAATAACCAAACTTTGCCTTTATTAATAAAGTATGGTAGATATGATCCATAATCAATCATCCCATGATTGACACTAATAGCTGACACTTACAATCTCCCACTAGCACTAGTGCCAATCACTGTAATCTCTAAGACCCAGTGACCTAGTATGACCATCATGCTTCATCTATGCCAAAGCCTTGGTTAAGGGATCTGCAATATTAGCATTAATATCTACTCTGCATATCCGCACATCTCCTCTATCGATGATCTCTCGAATGAGGTGATATCGCCATAGTATATGTTTGGAACGTTGGTGAGAATGAGGTTCCTTAGCCTGTGCTATATCCCCGTTGTTGTCACAATAAAGCTCTATAGGGCTCACGATGCTAGGAACTATACCAAGTTCAAGAACAAACTTCTTGATCCAAACAACCTCCTTTGCCACACTAAAGCAGCAATATACTCAGCCTCTATAGTAGAATCGATGACTGTGTCTTATTTTTAACTCTTCCAACTCACATCACCACCATTTAAACAAAAGACATACCCTGGCTTCGATCTATAATCATCCTTGTCGGTTTGGAAGCTAGAATCACTGTAACCCTTTACAGCGAGCTCCTCATTGCCTCTAAATATCAAGAAATATTATTTAGTTCTTCTCAAGTACTTAAGAATGTTCTTGAATGTTGTCCAGTGACTATCAACTGGATCTGACTGGTACCTGCTCGTCATGCTTAAAGAATACGAGACATCAGGACGAGTGTATAGCATGACGTACATAATAGACCCTATAGCAGATGCATAAGAGATCTGATCCATATGTTCTCTTTCTTCCTTAGAAGAAGGGCATTGAGCCTTCGAAAGGCTCACACCATGTGACATTGACAGAAATCCCTTCTTGGAATTCTGCATGGCAAAATGTTTAAGCACCTTGTCAATGTATGCACTTTGACTTAAGCCAAGCAATCTCTTAGATCTATCTCTATAGATCTTAATGCCTAAAATGTAGGTTGTTTCACCTAAGTCTTTCATTGAGAAACAATTCCCAAGCCAAATCTTCATAGACAGTAGTGTAGGGATGTCGTTTCCAATGAGAAGTATGCCATCAACATACAAGATAAGAAAGATAACTATGCTCCCACTAACCCTCTTGTAGACACAAGGTTCATCTTCATTCTTGATGAAACCAAACTGTTTAATCGCATCATCGAATCAAAGATTCCAGCTTCTAGATGCTTGCTTTAAACCATAAATGAACCTTTGCAGCTTGCATACCATGTTAGCATGCTTTGGAGCTACAAAACCCTCAGGTTGTGTCATATACACATCCTCTAGGAGGTTTCTATTCAAAAATGCAGTTTTGACATCCATTTGCCAGATCTCATAATCGTGGTAAGCTACAATAGCAAACATGATCCGAATGGACTTAATCATCGCAACTGGTGAAAAAGTTTAATCATAGTCAATACCATGAATCTGTTAGAAACCTTTGGCTACCAATTGCCCTTTATAGGTATGCATAAGACCATCCATGTCAGTCTTTCTCTTAAAAACCCACTTACACCCAATGGGTTTGCCCCCTTCAGGTGGATCAACTAAAGTCCATACTTGGTTAGTGTACATAGATTCCATTTCGGACCTCATGGCCTCTAGCCGTTTCTCAAAATCTAGGCTCATCACAGCTTCCTGATAGGATGTAGGCTCGTTTAACTCAACAAGTATAACGTCATCATTGTCAGACAAGAGAAATGAATATCTCTCAGGCTGACGATGCATCCTATGTTGGAGAATCGGTGGCTAGCTAGAGGGGGGTGAATAGCCCAATTTGATGGATGATGACATTCGAACGCTTCTTAATTGTCTACGATTAGGTTAGTGCAGAGAAAATATGCTAAACAAAGTAATTAAAACAAAACACAAGAAGTAAAAGAAAGAACAATGCTAACAAACAATGTAACGTGGTTCACAACCCTTGTCGCTAATCCACGGACCGATTCATTCTAGGTGAATCACTCCTAAACCTTCACTAGTCTATCCTTTTGCCCAAACAAGGTAGAGGTAACTCTTCTTACAACAAACACTCCTTCTTACAATATGATTGAAATAAAAGCAAGAAGAAGGAGTAGGAATCATGTGGAGCACTTAGGGGATACTTGGGAGCATGAACATTAACCTCCCTAAAGCCCACACTCTCTCTTTTTTATAGAGAGAGCTGATTTCTTCCCATTGGGCATGCAGCAGTCGACTGTCACCTTTGCAATGACTTATGACATATGATCCGCGATTGTCACCATCAAACAAAAACCTTGTCAGTCGACTGATGACCTTGTAGTTGACTGATCAGTCAGCTACGAAGTGTTCTGTGCCCGCGCCACTTTCGACAATCGACTGCCAACTTTGTCAATCGACTGTTGATCGAGCAAATCAGCTGAACACCAGTCGAACTCATGTCAACTTGGAGCAGTTTGATTGCCAATACTTGACAGTCGACTGATGTCGAGTAAACCTCAAACAAATGACTTATTTGAGCATCCGACAGTTACGTAAAATCTCAACCCACTCGGTTAAGCATCCGACACTCCCATTCATCGGGTAAAACCTCAAACTAATGTTTGAGCATCCGACTCAACCACACATTGGGTAAAACCTCAAACCCTAGTTTGAGCATCCGACTTGTCAGGTAAACCTCAACCCACTCGGTTGAGCATCCGACTCTTGACTTAGCCATTCAGCCAAGTTCTGTAAGTGAAAGCCCTAGAGCCAATCATGTGATGATTGTTGTATGGACTTTATTGTATCATATTCCTATTTATAAAGGCATGGTTATTATATTTACTTGTATTGGTGCCAAATAACTAAATATAATAATGTCCTTGAGTAGTAGGTTCTTATCTATATCAATCGATTGGTTGAATCGATAATGAGATGATATAGAGAACACTACTCTTAATCATTCCTAGTCGAGTATTAACATTCAGGGACAATGTTAATGCATAGAGACTAGCATGTAGGTCAACAAGATGACTTGATCTCACAAGTCATGGATATGAGATATCAAGTTGACACATGGGTATGCATTGGAGAATGTATACTAAATGACCCGCCATGAGAAAGTATCATGGATCGTTATATGAGTGTCATATACTTTCTCATGTGGCTATTAGTATGACTATTAGTCCTTAGACCTGAAGTCACCATGGTTCCCTACATAAGGAGTTGCATACTTTGGCTTCGTCAAACGTCACCCGTAAATGGGTGGACTATAAAGGCGATTACTGGGTATGTAACAAATTATGCGGAGGGATGTGAGTGATGTAGATGGGATCTATCCCTCCTATATGACGGGGGTGACATCGATATTCTTGATAGAGTGAGACCACGAAGTGCATGGTTATGCCCAAATGAGTCAATATGAGATATTGAGCTCATTTGATTAGAGTGAGTCTACTTGGGGTTCAAGATTTAGATTGTGCAGGATGACACGGTCTATGCCTCGATTGGTCAATCTAGATGTCAAGGATAGAGGACATTGTCACATATTGTGAGAGTCACAATTAGTAGTCACAAAGGTGATGTTGGAGCTCAACATTCTTGTAACTTGGGTAGCAATGATGTGTTGCTAGATACCGCTCATTGCTTATGTTCCTAAATCGGTTTAGGGACATTGCCAACGTTACAAGAACCTATAGGGTCACACACATAAGAGAAATTAGATGGAGATTAGGTTCATATGATGAACCATGAGGATTAGATTCATGGGATGAACCAAATTGGATTAAGAGTAATCCAAATTAGACTAATTGAGTTAGACTCAAGTTGATTCAAGTGTTGAATGAGTCTAATTTAGATTTGATTCATCAAATCAATTTAAATTAAATGAATAGAGATTCATTAAATTAAATTGACTTGAATCAAATGGTTGGATTTGATCAACCATGGGAGATATGAGGTCAAGTTTGACTTGACTTGAGAGGGAAGATAAAAGGTCAAGTTTGACTTGACCAAATGCCATGTCATGATTATGACTTGGCATGGACGGACAATGATGATGTTCCACATCATCATGGACACATCATGGGGTGCCACCTCATGAGGGAGACCAAGAGCCATTGGCTCTTAGAGTTACATGCATGCATGTAACCCCCTTATAGTGGGTTATGGATGATGTGAAGTTAAGTTGTGTAACTTCATCTTCTTCCTCCTCTCTTAACTCAAGCTCTCTCTTCCTCATCTTGCCATGAACGTCCAAGGGGTGCTAGCACACTCTAGGATGCTTTTCTCCACCTATTTCTTGTGTGGATACCGATAGAGGAGTGTACACTTGACACTCTCGAGTTCCGGCGAACCTTTTGGACGAGCGGGATAAGCGAAGGGCGTCACTACGAGGGTAACACTCTCACCTTCTAGATCTAAGGTAGATCTAGGGTTTTTATATAAACACATACATGTTTTGTTTTAATACATCTTCGCACGGATCCGTGGCCGGGGCTTCCGAGGTTTCCGCAACGCAAAAAGCGGTTTTTGCGGCTCGGAAAAACCCAACAGTGGTATCAGAGCCACGTGCGAAGCATGTATGTGTTTCGTTTTTGTAATTTTTGTATTAGATATAAAAATTACAGATTTATATGTTTCTGTAAATTTCCTAATTTTATAGAATTTTTGGGTATTTTTCTCAAAGAGTCGAAGCAACGAGTGTTGGGACACTCGTAGGCTTCAACCGTCGAGAAAAACTCTCCGAATCGGCGAGTTCTCGCTTTAGGTTTTTGGGACAGCAACTTAAGTCGCTGTAAGATCATTGTAGGGATACTCGCAAAGTTTATTTTGCGAGTAGGGGTGCTGCCCCTATCCCCGAAAGGGGCCATGTCCCATGATCGTGCCCGGAAACCGCTTAGCGGGACCGTTACGGAGAGGTGACTCATAAATTCGAAATAAATTAGGAAAAATTATAGAAATTTCTGTAAAAATACATAATTTAGAATTATGTATAATTCTGTGATTGTCATGGCCCAATGACCCCAATTTGATTGGATTATGTGTGTTGTAATTCATAATACGACCTGAGTGTCGTTTTGTGGTTGTGCGTGTTGTATAGTGTATGCGACCTGCGCGTCGTACCTTTTCTTTTGTTATTCTAGTTGTAATTAGTTTTTAGACTCGAATGTAACTCGAGTTTCATATTTGTAATGTACAAAATGGAGCGGTGGAAAGTCCACTCGAAGACGAGATTACGAGAAGGGTGACGACGACACATGGCGGTCAAAGGAAGTGCTTGGAGAAGCCGCTAGCCTTAGGTTGACCGTCCGATCTTCTCATTGGCTTGAGAAGATCGTAGTAGGGCCATGACTATATCACATTTAATTTTATATATATATATATATATATATATATATATATATATATATATATATATATTTAATTGATTTTTGCTTGTATGTATGTGATGCATGCTAGTAGAATAATGCTTGTATGTATATGATGCATGCTAGGTTAATTTTCTTGTATGTATATGATGGATGCTAGAATAATGAATGTATGTATGTGATGCATGCTAATATAGGATAATAAAGGCCTAAATGCGTATAAGATACACATTACGATTAGATTAGATCATAATCGAATCAACTCGAAAATGCCTACCGAGACTTGATACCCATCACTACCTCGATCATTTGTTGTTGTTGAATCTGCCAAAGCAGAGCAACACATATTATCTTGGTAGGGTGCGGAGGGACAATCTTGGTCCCGCCTATCATGCTTGGGTTAGAGTAAGCTCAATTAGATTGAGCAAAACTAGTTAAACTCAATTAGATCGAGTAGAACTATAGGCATATTCCAATCGTTGGAACGATAGGTCAAGATCGCATTTACACTAAATCTTGGGCGATTTAGCCAAAGCTAACTCAAGGTCTTTGTTAAATGTGGGTCTTGATCCTATAAACAAGAGTTGCATAGAGATGTAATCGGTAATGTGTTACCCACCGATCGTACTAAGTCTTGGGCGATTTAGCCAAAGCTAACTCAAGGCTTAGTATGATGTGGATCTTGTCCCATAAGAATTATAGCTAGTTTGTATGAATCTAGTAAAAGTGGTTTGACCACATCCATAACTCGATTCTACAAAATTCCTATAATTCGATGGGAGCATCATTTGATTAAAGGCCTAATTAAATGATAAAGGAATATGATATTAATTCTCTGCATTGTATGTTGTAGATAACTAGTCGACAACCACGAACACTCTCTCTGCGATCTGTCGCCTTGAGAAGGACAAGCTCAATGGAGCAAATTTCTGGGTACTCAGGAACTTGAGAGAATTGTTCTCACCCAAGAAAGGAAGTTGTACGCCCCGAGCAGCCCATTCCGGAGGCACCTCCCGCCACGCCTCATGAATGACAAAGATGCTTACAAGAAGCATCAAGATGATGCATTAGATGTGTCATGTCTATGCCATGACCATGAACTCGAGCTTCGTAAGCAACACGAGTTCATGAATGCTTATGATATGGTTGGACATCTTCGCCAACTATATCAAGGACAAGCTAGGCATGAGAGATATGAAGTCTCTAAGGCATTATTTGGGTCCAAGATGCAAGAAGGGACTCAGAGGTACATATGTACTCAAGATGATTGGGTACGAGAAAACCTACAAAGGTCGGGATTCCCACTTGGCCAAGAGCCGCCACGACCTGATCTTGCAATCTTTGCCACAAGCCTTCAATCAATTTGTCATGAATTATAACATGAATGAAATTGATAAGCCATTATTCAAAATGCTCAAAGATGTTGAGAATCACGAGCTTAACCTTAAGAAGGGTAACTGACACCATTTTGATGGTGAAAGAAGAAGAAAGGCAAGGGCAAGCCTAAAGGTAAGGGAAAGTCCCCAAGGGCAAAGGCAAAGAACTTAAACCCAAAGGAGGGGTAGCTAAGGAAGGGGCTTGCTTCCATGCAAGGAAGCAGACATCGGAAGCGAATCGCAAGGCATACTCGAAGATCTTAAGAAGAAGAGAAGTGAGACTTCTACTTCGTATAAATGTTATAGAAGTCAATCTATCTATTTCTTCATCATGGGTATTAGATAATGGATGTGCATCTCACATTTGTACCAATGTGCAGAGAAATAGCAGGCATTGACAAAGGGCGAGGTGGACCTACGAGTAGGCAATGGAGCAAGGGTCGTGTCAGAGGGAACTTATGATCTATCTCGCCTCCGGGCTTGTACTAGAATTAGATGAATGTTGTTATGTGCCTTCCTTAACTAAGAACATCATTTCAGTTTCTTGTTTGGACAAGAAAGGTTTTTCATTTATAATAAAGAACAAATGTTGTTCAGTTTATTTAAATGATATGTTCTATTGTAGTGCATATCTAATGAACGGACTCTACTTTCTAGACTTAGAGAGCCCTATCTATAACATAAGTACCAAGAGGTTCAAGTCAAATGAGTTGAACTAAACCTATCTCTGGCATTGTCGCTTAGGTCACATAAATGAGAGTCACTTATCTCACCTCCATAAGGACGGGTGCTAGACTCATTTGATTTTGAATCATATGAGACATGCGAGTCTTGCCTTTTAGGCAAGATGACCAAGACTCCCTTTAGTGGACACAGCGAAAGAGCAACAGATTTGTTAGGACTTATACATAGTGATGTGTGTGGTCCTTTCAATGTTGCTGCTAGAGGTGGTTCTGGTGTACTTCATTACATTTATTGATGACTTCAAGTAGATATGGTTATGTGTATCTCATGACATAAATCAATCCTTTGAAAAGTTCAAAGAATTCAAGAATGAAGTACAAAACCAGCTTGGCAAGAGTATTAAGATACTTCGATCAGATCGAGGTGGTGAATACCTTAGCCATGAGTTTCGTGACTATCTAGCTGAGTGTGGGATTCTATCCCAACTCACTCCTCCTGGAACACCACAGTGGAATGGTGTATCCGAAAGGAGGAATCGTACCCTATTGGATATGGTACGATCTATGATGAGTCACACAGATCTTCCTATATCCTTTTGGGGATATGCTTTAGGTACAGCAGCCTTTACCCTTAACCGTGTACCATCCAAGGCTTTCATAAAGACACCATATACGATATGGACAGGGAGAAATCCCAAGATGTCTTTTATGAGGATTTGGGGTTGTGAGGCTTACGTTCGACGTCAAGTCTCAGACAAACTGGGACCCAAATCCAATAGGTGCTATTTTGTTGGATATCCCAAGGATACAAAGGGATATTACTTCTACATTCCCAGTCAGCACAAAGTGTTTGTGCCAAAGACTGGAGTTTTTCTAGAAAGGGATTTTGTTTCTAGAAAAACTAGTGGGAGTACCTTCGATCTTGAAGAAATTCAAGATAAGGACCATAGCACTGAGGCCTTGATGGAGGTTGAACAGGAACCACAAAGTGTTGTGGGTGATGAGGTTATTGCACAAAGAGTTGTGGAACAACCACCTGTTCATGTAGACCTACCTCTTCGCAGATCTGATAGGGTACGTCGTCAGCCTGAGAGATATTCATTTCTCTTGTCTGACCATGATGACGTAATGCTCATTGAGAATGAGCCCACCTCCTATCAGGAAGCTGTGATGAGCCCAGATTCTGAGAAATGGCTAGAGGCCATGAGATCCGAGATGGAATCCATGTACACCAACCAAGTCAGGACTTTGGTTGATCCACCTAAAGGGGTCAAACCCATTGGGTGTAAGTGGGTCTTTAGGAGAAAGAATGACATGGATGGACTTACGCATACCTATAAGGGTCGATTGGTGGCTAAAGGTTTCAAGCAAATTCATGGTATTGACTATGATGAAACCTTTTCTCCAGTGGCGATGTTTAAGTCCATTCGGATCTTGCTTGCTATTGCAGCATACCACGATTATGAGATCTGGCAGATGGATGTCAAAACCGCGTTTCTGAATGGAAACTTACTGGAGGATGTGTACATGACACAACCTGAGGGTTATGAAGATCCATAGCATACTGGGAAGGTATGCAAGCTGCAAAGGTCCATTTATGGGCTAAAACAAGCTTCTCGGAGCTGGAATCTTCGATTCGATGATGCGATTAAACAGTTTGGTTTCATCAAGAATGAAGATGAACCTTGTGTCTACAAGAGGGTTAATGGGAATACAGTTGTCTTCCTTGTATTGTATGTGGATGACATACTTCTCATTGAGAATGACATCCCTTCGCTACAGTCTGTGAAGACTTGGCTCGGGACGTGCTTCTCAATGAAAGACTTAGGTGAAGCAGCCTATATTCTAGGCATCAAGATCTATAGAGATAGATCTAAGAGATTGCTTGGCCTAAGTCAGAGTACATACATTGACACGGTATTACTTCGGTTTGCCATGCAGAATTCCAAGAAAGGACTTCTGCCGATGTCACATGGTGTGAGTCTTTCGAAGACTCAAAGTCCCTCTTCTAGAGAGGAGAGAGACCGCATGGATAAGATCCCTTAAGCATCAGCTATAGGATCTATCATGTACGCTATGTTGTGTACTCATTCTGTTGTCTCGTATGCTTTGAGCATGACGAGTAGGTACCAGTCAGATCTAGGTGAGCGTCACTGGATAGTAGTCAAGAATATTCTTAAGTAATTGAGAAGAACTAAAGAATATTTCTTGATATTTAGAGGCGATGAGGAGCTAGCTGTAAAGGGTTACAGCGATGCCAGCTTCCAAATTGACCAGGATGATTATTGATCGCAGTCATGATTCGTGTTTTGCTTGAATAGTGGCGCTGTGAGCTGGAAGAGTTCCAAGCAGGACACAGTTATTGATTCTACAACAGAGGCCGAATATATCGGTGCTTCCATCTCATTCGAGAGATTGTCGATAGAGGAGATGTGAAGATTTGTAGAGTACCCACAGAGGCTAACATCGCAGATCCCTTGACCAAGGCTTTGGGTACGAAAAGCATGATGGTCACACTAGGTCATTGGGTATTAGATACTACGGTGATTGGCACTAGTGCTAGTGGGAGATTGTTAGTGAAAGCCCTAGAGCCAATCATGTGATGATTGTTGTATGGACTTTATTGTATCATATTCTTATTTATAAAGGCATGGTTATTATATTTACTTGTATTGGTGCCAAATAACTAAATATAATAATGTCCTTGAGTAGTAGGTTCTTATCTATATCAATCGATTGGTTGAATCGATAATGAGATGATATAGAGATCACTACTCTTAATCATTCCTAGTCACGTATTAACATTCAGGGACAATGTTAATGCGTAGAGACTAGCATGTAGGTCAACAAGATGACTTGATCTCACAAGTCATGGATATGAGATATCAAGTTGACACATGGGTATGCATTGGAGAATGTATACTGAATGACCCGCCATGAGAAAGTATCATGGATCGTTATATGAGTGTCATATACTTTCTCATGTGGCTATTAGTATGACTATTAGTCCTTAGACCTGAAGTCACCATGGTTCCCTACATAAGGAGTTGCATACTTTGGCTTCGTCAAACGCCACCCGTAAATGGGTGGACTATAAAGGCGATTACTCGGTATGTAACAAATTATGCGGAGGGATGTGAGTGATGTAGATGGGATCTATCCCTCCTATATGACAGGGGTGACATCGATATTCTTGATAGAGTGAGACCACGAAGTGCATGGCCATGCCCAAATGAGTCAATATGAGATATTGAGCTCATTTGATTAGAGTGTGTCTACTTGGAGTTCAAGATTTAGATTGTACCGAGGATGACACGGTCTATGCCTCGATTGGTCAATCTAGATGTCAAGGATAGAGGGACATTGTCACATATTGTGAGAGTCACAATTAGTAGTCACAAAGGTGATGTTGGAGCTCAACATTCTTGTAACTTGGGTAGCAATGATGTGTTGCTAGATACCGCTCATTGCTTATGTTCCTAAATCGGTTTAGGGACATTGCCAACGTTACAAGAACCTATAGGGTCACACACATAAGAGCAATTAGATGGAGATTAGGTTCATATGATGAACCATGAGGATTAGATTCATGGGATGAACCAAATTGGATTAAGAGTAATCCAAATTAGACTAATTGAGTTAGACTCAAGTTGATTCAAGTGTTGAATGAGTCTAATTTATATTTGATTCATCAAATCAATTTAAATTAAATGAATAGAGATTCATTAAATTAAATTGACTTGAATCAAATGGTTGGATTTGATCAACCATGGGAGATATGAGGTCAAGTTTGACTTGACTTGAGAGGGAAGATAAAAGGTCAAGTTTGACTTGACCAAATGCCATGTCATGATGATGACTTGGCATGGCCGGCCAATGATGATGTTCCACATCATCATGGACACATCATGGGGTGCCACCTCATGAGGGAGACCAAGAGCCATTGGCTCTTGGAGTTACATGCATGCATGTAACCCCCTTATAGTGGATTATGGATGATGTGAAGTTAAGTTGTGTAACTTCATCTTCTTCCTCCTCTCTTACCTCAAGCTCTCTCTTCCTCATCTTGCCATGAACGTCCAAGGGGTGCTAGCACACTCTAGGATGCTTTTCTCCACCTATTGCTTGTGTGGATACCGATAGAGGAGTGTACACTTGACACTCTCGAGTTCCGGCGAACCTTTTGGACGAGCGGATAAGCGAAGGCGTCGCTACGAGGGTAACACTCTCACCTTCTAGATCTAAGGTAGATCTAGGGTTTTTATATAAACACATACATGTTTTGTTTTAATACATCTTCGCGGATCCGTGGTCGGGCTTCCGAGGTTTCCAACGCAAAGCGGTTTTATGGCTCTGGAAAACCCAACAAATGGTATCGAGCCACGCATGAAGCATGTATGTGTTTCGTTTTTGTAATTTTTGTATTAGATATAAAAATTACAGATTTATATGTTTCTGTAAATTTCCTAATTTTATAGAATTTTTGGGTATTTTTCTCAAAGAGTCGAAGCAACGAGTGTTGGGACACTCGTAGGCTTCAACCGTCGAGAAAAACTCTCCGAATCGGCGAGTTCTCGCTTTAGGTTTTTGGGACAGCAACTTAAGTCGCTGTAAGATCATTGTAGGGACACTCGCAAAGTTTATTTTGCGAGTAGGGGTGCTGCCCCTATCCCCGAAAGGGGCCATGTCCCGCGATCGTGCCCGGAAAGAGGCCATGTCCGACCATGTTCCTCGGATGCACCAAGCGCACGGCTTTGCAATGCCATCCTTTATGTCTCGCTCTGAAGTCTACTTCCTTGGCTTCACTCCAATGCTGCTCGTCCGGCGGTCCCTCAGATGCACCAAGCGCACGACTTCGCAATGTCGTCCTTCACCGACTCAAAGACCCAAGCC
The DNA here is from genome assembly GCA_025175895.1 of Wurfbainia villosa. Taxonomy (NCBI): domain Eukaryota; kingdom Viridiplantae; phylum Streptophyta; class Magnoliopsida; order Zingiberales; family Zingiberaceae; genus Wurfbainia; species Wurfbainia villosa. Next base: position 23,934,708 of record CM045992.1, on the reverse strand, counting down.
ATGAGATGGTGAACTCACCAATGCTTTCGTCAAGCCAACACATGTGTGAATTACTAAGTCCTGCATGACTTCAACACACATATCAAATCAATATAACAACCCAACTTAAACTTTTTGTCACACACATCAAAATCACATCATACATGGGTTGATTGCCTTAACAATCTCCCCCTTTTTGATGTGTGACAATCCGTTTAAGTTAGGTAAAACATTAACAAAAATACATAAGGCAAGGAAAGCATGTAAACATAATGAGTATCAAACACTCCCCCTAAATACATGCAACTCCCCCTTAACACATGCTAATTCTCTCCCTAGCATGATTAACTTAAACCCACATTTTCTCCCCCGTTGACACCATCAAAAACACTAAACATATGTTATAAACATGACATCAAAGTCTAAAGGAAGAAAATCATCAAAATAAGACTTGAAACCTGATAAAACTAGATTACTATGCTCTTTCACAATCATCAATCAACTCTATCAGAATGGTAGTCGACTGGGACGCCATTTCAGCCTTTTTTTAATTTTGGGACCGAAATTCAAAAATGCATTAAATTTTTTAGGAAATTTGAAAAATCATGAAAATTTGAAAACACATTTCTTGTAAATCCCTTTATCAATGAAAAATAAGTTTTCATGAAAATTTATTCAATTTTCAATCATTTGACAAAAACTCAAAAGTTACAAAAACCTTCAATCATGTATCAACTTTAAGAACTAGTTTTGCCTTGAAATGATTTAAAACATGAATACACAAATTATAAAATAAGAAATGGTTTTGAAAACATTTGAAATATCCAACCATGATCTTTGGACAATATGTCTATGAATTAAATATATGCTTTCTCCATGATTGATCTATTATTGCTATCATTGTAGAGGAAACGGTGATCGCTAGAGGGGGGGGGGGTAAATAGCTCGTTTTGATTGCGTGATGGAATTTGTTGCGTGTTTGTCTACAAATTGTGTTAGCGCAGTGGAAATAAAGCAATAACAAATATAATCACATAATTACATAATCATATAAGGTGGTTCGGAACCGAACGGTTCCTACTCCATGGATCGAGCTCTAAAGAGGTCTAGCAATGCCAATCACACACTACTAATACACACTCCTTCTCGACACAAGTCGGAGGTGAAGAAACCTCGTACAAGTGATCTTACAATAGTAAGAAACAAATACAAGCAATTACAATAAGGAAATGCACTACAAGTAAAGGAAAAATACTTTACAATTGCCTTTGGATTGTTTGCTTTTGGTTGCTTGAAGAATAGCCTTGGAGACCTTGATTTGCAGCAACAAATTGCCCCAAAGTAGCTCAAGAACCTATTGTGATTTCCTCTTCCACGAGCTCCATTTAAAGATCTTGCTGTGAAATCGCCTATCGATCGGTAGGGGACCATCGATCTTGATGACTATTCTGTGAGACAATGGTGTGATCCATGCTAGAAAAATCCAACGGATAGGACATCAGTCGACTGATTATGTCCATCAGTCGACTGATCGAGCCTTCACTCGACTGCTAATCCTAGCCATCGAGTCCAACTCCATTCTGTGCCCAAAATATCGAGCATCAGTTGATTGATCACCTTGATCAGTCGACTACTCGAGCCAGCAGTCGACTGCCCACCTCTGGCAGTCGATTGCTGGGGCACTCCCCGCAGTCAAACCCTAGTTGACTCACTCCAGTCGACTGATACACCTCAAACATGAGGTTTAACCCAAGTATGGTGCCCCCATACTTGCTAGACCACCCGTAGCCTAGACCTAAGCCTTTTAGCCACCTCTGTCAGCCTCGCGCCTATCGGATCCCTCCAAGTCATCCATGACTTTTTTATCCATACGCTAACTTTCAGGTGCTTCCATTGGCTATGTCATGCTAACGGTGTCTACACCGCCAAGGCACATTGGACTTATGCTGCCAAGACTCCGCTTGGACTTTACGCCGTCAACCATTGGACTTATGCTGCCAAGACTCCCACTTGGACTTTACGTCGCCAATATCAAACCCCTTGGACTTCTCAAATGCCAAGACTCAAGCTTGGACTTTTTCTTGCCAACCCATATTGGACTTTGCATGCCAAGACCCATGCTTGGACTTTACATGCCAAGTACTCAAGACTTGGACTTTCTATGACATGGTCAACCCTACTCAACTATCAAAATCCCCCTCGAGTCAAACTCGAGTCCGGTCAATTATGACCCAGGTCGATTGTGCCAACAATCTCCCCAAAACATTATCAGACATCAATGTCAAACTTCCATGTCAAACATCAAAACATCGCTCGAGTCAAACTCGAATCCGGTCAATCGTGACCTGGGCTGATTGCACCAACAATCTCCCCCTTTTTGATGTTTGACAAAAATAAATACCTTTGAGTTAGAACACTAACTCAAATTCCCTTACCAATTATCCCAAATTGGTAATTTCACTTTCTCCTTCTTTTTGACATACATCAAAAAGGTTCTCTCTACGGAGGTCAATGTCTCATGTCCCAATGAGATCTTACAATCTCCCCTTAATCCAAAAATACCTAGGATGCCTACTATCTTCCTAGTGATATTTCCATAGGAACTCTAAACCATAAAAAATAAGGTTCAAAGTTCAAACATTAACTCTCCACACCTTAAATTTGGTACATCATCCTAACACCTCTCCTAATCCATATCCAATGGATTTTCACTCTTTATAATGCTTCCCAAAGCATATCCTAGGATTAGGAGTGGTTAGGAAACTTTACCATGGTTGAAAATGGGCTAAACAACCTTGTTTTTCTCAAAATCAACTTGGCAGTCGACTCTATCAGAGATCAGTTGACTACCTTGCACATCAGTTGACTGCCACCAAGGGCAGTCGACTGATAAATGAAAAATTCAATTTTTAGTTATCAAAAATGAATTTTGAAAATTCATAAATAATTATACATATATCGAAAAATTATGAAAATTCATATGTATAATACTTATGACCAATACAATGGGTGAAAAATGATAGAAAAATATTTTACTCATAAAATATCGAAATTGATACAAAATTCAAAAGTGAAGAAAAACTTCAATGTTTTAGCTCACTTTGTATTAACTTCATCAATGATGATTGCTATCAAAAGATAGACTTCACTAAAGTTTTCTAAAAGGATTTTAAAATGTTTTTAAAACCTTATTGGTATTGGGGATCCTTGGAACGCCAGAGGGGGGGGGGGTGAATAGCATCGTGGCGTTGCGTGATGGAATTCGGTTTCGTTTGTCTACACAATTTCGTTAGCACACAACGGAATAATAATAAATAGCAATAGCGAAATACGATAAACACAATTCACAACATGAGCATATAACGTGGTTCGGAATCGAACGGTTCATACTTCATGGATCGAGCTCTAAAGAGCTCTAGCGATGCCAATAACACACCACTATGGAATAACTCCTTCTCGACACAAGTCGGAGGTGGAGAAATCTCGTACAATATTTTACAACAATAAACTAACCACAACAAGCAAATACAATATGAAATACAGAAGACAAGTAAAGAAAACTTTACAACACTTTGCTTTTGATTGCTTGAATGCTTGGTTGCTTGACTTGCACTTGGAGACCCTGATTTGTAGCAGCAAATCACCCCAAAAGCTCTCAAGAAACGCTGGTGAAATCCTCCTCCACAAGCTCCATTTAAAGCTTCAACTTGGGATGGAAATCACCGATCAGTTGACTGCTTGGCCAACCAGTCGACTGCCCTCCTCTGGCAGTCGACTGCTAGGCTAATTTCTTCCTAGTGATAAGTCTCATATCACTCAAGAGAGACAATCCTATACACTCTCCCAATTTCTAAATTGGGTATCTCAAAATCTCATTTTTTTCTTCTCATGAGGAAAAATACTATCCATCATCCCATGATGGATACCTCCCCCTAAAGGCTTGCTCCCCCTTGACCATTGCATCAACAATGTTCTTGGGAAGTCCCTAAGCCAATAGGAACTCTAAACCATCAAAAATGAGGTTCAAAGTTCAACAAAGAACTTTTCCATCCTTAAATTTGATACAAACCCGAAACAACTCTCTTAATCCATATCCAATGGATTTTCACCCTTAATAATGCTTCCCAAAGCATATCCTAGAGTTAGGAGTGGTTAGGGACCTTTACCGTAGCTGAACACGGGCTAAACAACTTTATTTTTCCCGAAATCAGCCTGACAGTCGACTTTATTAGAGATCAGTCGACTTCCATCTCCATCAGTCGACTACCACCAAGGGCAGTTGACTGATAACTGAAATTTTCGAATTTCAATTATCAGAAACAAATTTTGGAAATTCTTAAATAATTATATGTAATTCAAAAAATTATGAAAATTCATACATATAATAATTATGACCAATACAATGAGTGAAAAATATTTGAAAATTATTTTACCCATAAAATAGTGAAATTGACACAAAGTTCAAAACCATTAAAATTTTCAATATTTTGGCCCTACTTTGTATCAACTTCATCAATGATGATTGCTATCAAAAGATAGACTTCACCAAGATTTTCTAAAATGATTTTAAAATATTTTTGAAAACCTATATTGGATCATATTCCTTGGGCTCAATGTACATGACTTGTACACAAGCTTTCCCAATGATCCACCATTAAGATAAGATGAGTTTTAGTTCATTTAGATGCAAAAATTATGCACCTTGAACTTAACTCATATCCTAGCATATCACATATATCTAGGGTGTATGAAAACACATACAAGTCAATGTGATGTGAGATGTGAGTTTTGTTCATCCTAATCTAGGGTTTCATGCATTTTTCTAAGGCAACCTTACTTGATTCCCTTATGAATGGGACTCCAAGTCATGCCATTGTCCTTAAATCAATTTTAATCAAATTAAATGCATTAATGATCATGACATAAATGATAGCATAATAAAGCATGACCAATGATCATGATGTCATGACATATGATAAAATTTAAGCATGCAAGACATTTAACCTAACCCTAAGCATGATCATGATATTTTAAATGATTAAAAATAGATATGATATCATGACATGTTATATGACAAATCAAGCATGACATATAAAATGTATAGGTATAACAATATCTAAATTTTAGTATTAATTGTCATTTGATATAATTAATTATATTTTTCCATATTGTCATTAATCTCCCAAGTGTGCCAAAAACCCAAAATGGCACACTATAACCTCTAATCCTAAATTGTGCCAATTTAATTGACTTTTCATAATTCCAAAAATGTATTGGCACATCCTAAAATCTTTTAGGATTATAGATCAAATCTATTTCCAAGGTAACCATAACCTTAAAAATGACATAAAATGCCACCTTTACCATGGTTGAGTTAACTACCCATCCATTTAAAGTTGACACATCCTAAACCCATCTAGCGTGAATCATTCACGCTCTTAGGAACCCAAAACCTATTTGAACTCCTAGGGTTTACTAGGTATTTCTTAGGGATGACCTCCCTAGATACCTTCCTAATGACCCTTCTAGGCTTGTTATCCTTGGTCATTTGGGTCTTACTTAGGTTGACTCTAGGGGTGACTCCCCTTGCAACTTTCTTAGTGACTTTCCTAGGTTTCCTTGAAACCCTAGCCACTAGACACATACCATGGTCAACTCTAGGGATGACTTCCCTATTGACCTTGGTCTTCCTAGACCTAGTTTGTGTTCCATAATCAAATGGAACACTATGATAAGCCACCTTAGGCTTAGGTTTGTGACCCAAACCTTTTTTGCCCTTGGTTGACTTTTCTCTCTTAGGTCCTAGTTGTTGACTTTGACTTCTAGACTCTTGACTTTGATCATTTGACCTTTGCATTTGATTTGTCATTTTTGCAAGGGTTTTTTCAAGTTTCTCAAGACTTGACCTCAAAGCTTGATTTTCAACCTCTAATTGCCCAATTTTAGAATTTTGATTTAATCCTTGGGCATGATTCTTCCTAGGCATATGCCTAGTCCATTTAGGATTAAGATCTAGATGATCCTCTATTTTCTTGATAGATTCTCTAGACAAGGTCTTTCTAGGGACGTTAGTCTCAAATTTCTCCTTATTTGAAAAGTGGATATTCTTAGCTCCTAGGCAAAAATATTTATTGCTCCTAGTATGCTTTTCATGATAAATAGCAAGTGAATTGAAATTCCTAGCATGCTTTTGTCTATTAACTAAAATAGGAGCATTATTAAAATATACCTTAGGGTTTGCCTTAGTGGCTCCCCCTACTTGTGATGCTCCCCTTTGCCCCTCCTTCTCCCCCTTCGGGCATTGACTCCAGTAGTGTCCCGGTTGTCGGCATTTGAAGCAAATCACTTGTTCATTGCTTTTGATTATTGAGGGACCGACATCCTTTGACTTTTCTTGACTTTTAGGTGCCGGAGGAGCTTTCCTTACTCTCTTTGGACACTTACTCTTGTAGTGCCCGGATTCCCTACACTCAAAGCAAATCATATGATTTTTATTTAAAATTACATTGCTTGAGTTACCTAGGTCCATGGTGGAAGCCGGAATTGCTACTTCACTTCTTCCGGAGGTTGAAGCGACTTCTTGCTCTTGCTCCGGCATGGGAATTCTCTCCACCCCCTCAATCCTAGAGGTGGAGGCTTCTTCCACCTTTTCTACTTCTTCTCCCACCGATCTGGAAGTTGACTCCCTATCAATTCCCGAGTCCTCACTCGCCTGTGAGGATGATGATTCATCTTCGGCCTCCTCTTCTTGAGCCGGTGATGGATCTTCATGGAGCTTGGCGCCAATTCCCTCCAAAGCTCCTTGGCATCCATGCAATCACCTAGGCTCATTAGGAATTAACTCAAAAATAAATTTGACTATATTCTTATTTTTTTCGAATTGTTGGAGTTGCTCCTCACTCCATCTCTTCTTTTTGAGGAAGCCTCCCTTTGGTCCTCTTGGGTATTGGAATCCTTCTATTAGGATGGACCACTCCTCTAAATCCCTCATCATCAAAAAATCTTCAATATTTCTCTTCCAAGAATTGAAGTCTTCTCGTCCATATAGTGAGTACGGGATTGGTGTGTTGATGTCCCAACCTAGTTATTCTTCCAACTCCATCTTCACCCTCTTGCATCTCTGTCTTAGCTCCTGGCGGTTAGTCCGTAGAAGAGCCCCGGGCTCTGATACCACTTATTGGGGATCCTTGGAAGGCTAGAGGGGGGGGGGTGAATAGCGTCGTGGCGTTGCGCGATGGAATTCGATTATGTTCGTCTACACAATTTCGTTAGCGCGCTGCGGAATAATAATAAATAGCAATAATGAAATACGACAAACACAATTCACAACACGAGCATATAATGTGGTTCGGAACCGAACAATTCCTACTCCACGGATCGAGCTCTAAAGAGCTCTAGCGATGCCAATCACACACCACTATGCAATAACTCCTTCTCGACACAAGTCGGAGGTGGAGAAATCTCGTACAATAGTTTACAACAATAAACTAACCACAACAAGCAAATACAATATGAAATACAAAAGACAAATAAAGAAAACTTTACAACACTTTGCCTTTGATTGCTTGAATTCTTGGTTGCTTGACTTGCACTTGGAGACCCTGATTTGCAGTAGTAAATCGCCCCAAAAGCTCTCAAGAAACACTGGTGAAATCCTCCTCCACGAGATCCATTTAAAGCTTCAACCTGGGTTGAAAATCGCCGATCATTCGACTGCTTGGCCAATCAGTCGACTGCCCTCCTCTGGTAGTCGACTGCTAGGCTAATTCCCGTAGTCAAACCCTAGTTGACTCATGCCAGTCAACTGTCACATGACACCAGTCGACTGGCACACCTCAAACATGAGGTTTTAACCCAAATATGGTGCCCCTATACTTGCTAGACCACCCTTAGCCTAGACCTAAGCCTTCTAGCCACCTCCATCAGTCTCACGCCTCTCAGATCCCTCCAAGTCATCCATGACTTGTTCATCCATTGCGCTAGTCTTCAGGTGCTTCCATCGGCAATGTCATACTAACTACACTGCCAAGGCACATTGGACTTATGCCGCCAAGACTCCGCTTGAACTTTACGCTGCCAACCATTGGACTTATGCTGCCAAGACTCCCGCTTGGACTTTACGCCGCCAATATCAAACCCCTTGGACTTCTCAAATGCGAAGACTCAAGCTTGGACATTCCCTTGCCAATCCATGTTGGACTTTCCATGCCAATACCCATGCTTGGACTTTCCCAAATGCCAAGTGTCCCACTTGGACTTTCCCATGACAATCACATTGTCATATGTTTTTGTCGAACATCAAAATATCTCTCGAGTCAAGCTCGAGTCCTGGTCAATCGTGACTTGGGCCAATTGCACCAATAATTGGATCATATTCCTTGGGATTAATGTACATGACTTGTACACAAGCTTTCTTAATGATCCACATTAGTAAAAGATGAGTTTTAGTTCATCTAGATGCAAAAACTATGCACCTTGAACTTAACTCATATCCTAGCATCTCACATGTATCTAGGGTGTATAAAACATACAAAAGTCAATGTGATGTGAGATGTGGGTTTTGTTTTCTTAATCTAAGGCCTCATGAATTTTCTAAGGCAACACTACTTGATTCCCTTATAAATGAGACTCCAAGTCATGCCATTGTCCTTAAATCAATTTTAATTAAATTAAATGCATGAATGATCATGACACAAATGATAACATAATTAAGCATGACCAATGATCATGATGCCATGACATATGATATAATCTAAAACACATGACATTAAACCTTAATCCTAAACATGATCATGACATATAAATGATAAAAGTAAACATGATGTCATGACATGTTATATGACAATCAAGGCATGACAAATAAAAAGTATAGGTATAAGAATACCTAAACTTCAATATTAGTTGCCACTTCATATAATTAAGTATATTTTGCCATATTATCACTTTTCTCCCTAGTGTGCCAAATATTCAAAATGGCACACTCTTATCTCTAAACCTAACTTATGCCAATTCAATTGATTTTTCATAATCTTCAAGGTATATTGGCACATCATAAAATCTTTTAGGATTAACAATCAAATTTATTTCCAAGGTATCCATAACCTTGAAAATTACCTAAAGTGTCACCTTTATCATGGTTAGGTTAACTACCCATCCATTTAAAGTTGACACACCTAAACCCATCTAGCGTGAATCAATCACGCTCTTAGGAACCCAAAACCTATTTGAGCTCTTAGGGTTTACTAGGTATTCCTTAGGGATAACCTCCCTAGATACCTTCCTAATGAGTTTTCTAGGATTGTTAACCTTGGTCATTTGGGTCTTGCCATGGTTAACTCTAGGGGTGACTCCCCTTGTAACCTTCTTAGTGGTTTCCCTAGGTTTCCTTGAAACCCTAGCCACTAGGCACATTCCATGGTTACCCTTAGAGATGACTTCCCTAGTTACCTTGGTGTTTCTAGACCTAGGTTTAGTTCCATAATCAAATGGAACATTATGATAAGTCACCTTAGGCTTAGGTTTGTGACCCAAACCTTGCCTCCTAGATGACTCTTGCCTCTTACACCCTAGGTTTTGACCATTTGACTCCTTAAATGAATTTGTCATTTTTGCAAGGGTCTTTTCCAACTTCTCAAGCCTTGACCTCAAGACTTAGTTTTCCAACTCTAATTACCCAATTTTAGAATTTTGATTTAATCTTTGGGCATTATTCTTTTTAGGCATATGCCTAGTCTATTTGGGGTTTAAACCTAGGTGCTCTTGTACCTTTCTAATTGTCTCCCTAGGTAGAATTGGTCTAGAATTATTTGACCTAGATTTGTCTTTAGATAAATTTGTTTTAGGGACATTAGTCCCATATTTATCCTTATTATTAAAATGAATATTCTTAGCTCCTAGGCAAAACTATTTATTATTCCTAGCATGCTTTTGTCTATTAACTAAAGAAGGAGTATTATTTAATTTTACCTTAGGGATTGCTTTAGAAGATCCCCCTATATGTGATGCCCCCTCTTGAGTCTTCTTGCTCCCCTTAGGGCATTGACTTCGATAGTGCCCTCTTTGACTACATTTGAAGCATATAATGTGCTCCTTGCTTTTGATGGTTGGGAAACCGGCTTCCTTTGATTTTTCTTGACTTTTGTGTGCCGGTGGAGCTTTCCTTACTCTCTTTGGGCACTTGCTCTTATAGTGCCCGGATTCCCTACACTCAAAGCAAATTATATGATTTTTGTTTAAACCTAAATTGCTTGAGTTACCTAGGGTATTTGTGGTGGTTGAAGTGGATTCTTCATCTCTCCCGGAGGTGGATGGCTCCTCTTGAGGTTGCTCATGTGTGGATGGTCTCTCCTCCCCCTCAATCCTTGAAGTGGAGGCTTCTTCCACTTTTTCTTCTTCTTCCACCGATTTGGAGGTTGACTCCCTATCAACTTTTGAATCCTCATTTGCTTGTGAGGATGAGGATTCATCTTCGGTCTCCTCTTCTTGAGCCGTGATGGGTCTTCATGGAGCTTGGCCAATTCCTTCCAAAGCTCCTTGGCATCCATGCAATCACCTAGGCTACACAAGAAGTCATTAGGAATTAAATCAAAAATAAATTTGATTACCTTTTTTTTTCTCGAATTGTTGGAGTTGCTCCTCACTCCATCTCTTCTTTTTGAGGAAGCCACCTTTTGGTCCTCTTGGATATTCAAATCCTTTCATTAAGATGGACCACTCCTCAAAATCTCTCATCATGATAAAATCTTCAATTCTTCTCTTCCAAGAATTGAAGCCTTCTCATCCATATAGGGTGTAAGGCACCGGTGTGTTGATGTCCCAACCAAGTTGTTCTTCCAACTCCATCTTCACCCTCTAGCATCTTTGCTCCCGGCGGTTAGTCCGTAGAAGAGCCCCAGGCTCTGATACTAATTGTAGAGGAAACGGTGACTGCTAGAGGGGGGGGGTGAATAGCTCGTTTTGGTTGCGTGATAGAATTTTTTGTGTGTTTATCTACAAATTATGTTAGCGCAGCAGAAATAAAGCAATGGCAAATACAAACACACAATTACACAATCATATAACGTGGTTCAGAACCGAACAGTTCCTACTCCATGGATCGAGCTCTAAAGAGCTCTAGCGATGCCAATCACACACCACTAATACACACTCCTTTTCGACACAAGTAAGAGGTGGAGAAACCTCGTACAAGTGATCTTACAATAGTAAGAAACAAATACAAGCAATTACAATAAGGAAATGCACTACAAGTAAAGGAAAAACACTTTACAATTGCCTTTGGATTGCTTGCTTTTGATTGCTTGAAGAATAGCCTTAGAGACCCTGATTTGCAGCAACAAATCGCCCCAAAGTAGCTCAAGAACCGGTTGTGATTTCCTCCTCCACGAGCTTCATTTAAAGCTGCTGCCTGGGCTGGAAATTGCCTATCAGTAGACTGATGACACTGTTGCTGTGAGACAATGGTGTGATCCACGTTGGAAAAATCCAACAGAGAGGACATCAGTTGACTGATCATATCCATCAGTCAACTGATCGAGCCTTCACTCGATTGCTAATCCCAGTAGTCTAGTCCGACTCCATTCTGTGCCTAAAATATCGAGCATCAGTCGATTGATCACTTTGATCAGTCGGCTGCTCGAGCTAGCAGTCGACTGCCCACCTCTGGCAGTCGACTGCTGGGGCACTCCCCACAGTCAAACCCTAGTTGACTCACTCCAATCGACTGCCCATAGGTCCCAGTCGACTGATACACCTCAAACATGAGGTTTTAACCTCAAACATGAGGTTTAACCCAAGTATGGTGCCCCCATACTTGCTAGACCACCCGTAGCCTAGTCCTAAGGCTTCTAGCCACCTCTGTCAGTCTCACGCCTATCCGATCCCTCCAAGTCATCCATGACTTGTTCATCCATACGCTAGTCTTCAGGTGCTTCCATCGGCTATGTCATGTTGATGGTGTTGACACTGCCAAGGCACATTGGACTTACGCTGCCAAGACTCTGCTTGGACTTTACGCCGCCAACCATTGGACTTATACTGCCAAGACTCACGCTTGGACTTTACACTGCCAATATCAAACCCCATGGACTTCTCAAATGCCAAGACTCAAGCTTGAACTTTCCCTTGCTAACCCATGTTGGAATTTTTATGCCAAGACCCATGCTTGGACTTTACATGCCAAGTACTCAAGACTTGGACTTTCCATGACATGGTCAACCTTAGTCAACCATCAAAATCCCCCTCGAGTCAAACTCGAGTCCTGTCAATCATGACCCGGGTCGATTGTGCCAACAATCTCCCCAAAACATTATCAGACATCAATGTCAAACTTCCATGTCAAACATCAAAACATCGCTCGAGTCAAACTCGAGTCTGGTCAATCGTGACCTGGGTCGATTGCACCAACAATCATGATACTTGTAAATGACCATCTAAATGCCATAAGCATTAGTGGACCATTTGTATCAACCTAACATCTCACTCATGCTATGTTTTCAATCAAGTTAACCTATAGTGAATGTGAGATGTACCTAAAGTATTGTACTTAACCATCAATTTCATGCAATTTCTATCAAGGTTAAGTATCAACAAGCATGACCATATATCAAGTATAATATCAAGTATTATAAATCATGATTTGAGTATTATCAATAATTACACATCATGATAAAACAAGTACATCATTCAATTCCTAGGTCACACATTATCATCACCCAACACTAAGTCAAAAATCATCACCCACATCATCCTTAGTCAACTATTTAACATGATATAAATAAAGTCCACTTATGGTTGACTTTCCTAGGTTTTCCTAACCCTTGAGAATTGACTTGGGAACCCATTACAAATTCTTTCCAATAGGGTTCACCAAGTATTCCTTTGAGATCCGTTTCCTAGCTACCATTGTAGTTTTAGCTTGACCCCTTGCAATTAAACAATAGTAGACCTTCTCATTCTTGGTTCCCTTATAACCTAGGCCTTTCTTGTTGAAACTTGCCCTTTGGCTCCCAATTATCATGTTCAAGGTATTTGATCCAATAGTAAATTTTTCTAAGGCCTTTGTAAGAAATTCTATCTTTTCCCTTAAAGCCTTATTTTCCTCAACTAAGCATGCATCATTTACATTAGAAGAATTATCATTATCATGGGAACATGCAATTTTCAATTTTTCTTCTAGTTCATTAATTTCATTAAGCATGCTTTTGTTCTTTCTTTTAGCCCTAAATAAATCCCTAGTTAGGCTAGCAATCATTGAAATAACATCTTGAGAGGGTAGTTTATTTACTTTACTTACCCAATCCCCTTCTGATGATGATGATGATAAGGCTCTCCCTTCACTTGAGCTCTTCTCACTTGAGCTTGTTTTTTCTTTTTTTGAGGAGGTGGAGTCCAAGTCTTCTATCGCCATAAGTGCAAGGCTTGTAAAGACTTCTTCTTCTTCCGATGATGATGATAGATCATCCCATGTCACCACTTTAAGATTATGGGCTTTTGTCATCCCTTTTTCTTTGGACTTCTTTTCCTCCTTTTTTTTGCTTCCTTTCTTCTTTTCCTTCTTCTTTTCTTCCTTTGCTTTTAACAAGGGGCACTCATCCCTTATGTGTCCCTCTCCTTGGCAATTATAGCAAATAATCTTCCTCCTTGGCCTTCTCCTATGATGAGACATGTTAAATTTAAAATTTTTTAATGCACGCCTCACCTTCCTTACCATGCAGGCTTCCTCATTGCTATTCATTGATGAGGAGGAGGATTCTTCATCCGATGAGGAAGGTGGAGTCTCCTTCTTCTTCTTTCCTTTGTCGGCCATTAGTGCTACTCCCCTTGGTTCTTCTACTATACCTTCAAGTCTAGTTTCGTGAAACTCCATAGTAGAGAAAAATTCTTCTAGAGTACTTACCTCTAGATTCTTTGTTATGTAGAAGGAGTCTACCATTGAGCTCCACTTTGATGACCGGAGAAAGACATCTATGGCTTTCAATATCATGTCCCAGTTGGAGAGTTTTCACCTACACTTTAAAAACCGATTATTATTTCCTTAAAATGTGAATGAAGAGATAATACCTTCTCCCCTTTATCTAGTTTGATATTGTTCAATTGGGAGCGGAGAAGATCCCTTCTTGCATGCTTTGCCTCGGAAGTGCCTTCATGAAGTTCTACAAGCTTTTCCCACATCTCCTTGGCACTTGAACATTCTCCAATTCTATTAATCTCTTGTTGAGGGAGCACATTGAATAGGTGATGTTTGGCCTTTGAATTCACCAAGTGCACATCTCTTTGTTTCTTGGTCGACCTTGATTTTTCGAGCATTCTCCTTTCTTCATCCCTAGGTATCTTAAAACCATTTTCCATGATAAATATGATATCAAAGTTGGTTTCGAAAAATACCTCCATTCTCTTCTTCCACTAAGAGAAATCACTCTCGAAGTTGGGTGGATGAATGTTGGAGCCGACCATCTTGTCGTGCTTGTGTTGGCGATGACTCCGCGACAAGCTCCTCGCTCTGATATCACTTGTTGGAGGATCGGTGGTCAGCTAGGGGGGGGGGTGAATAGCCCAATTTGATGGATGATGACGTTCTTCTTGATTGTCTACGATTAGGTTAGCGTAGCGGAAATATGCCAAACAAAGTAATTAAGACAAAACACAAGAAGTAAAAGAAAGAACAATGCTAACAAACAATGTAACGTGGTTCACGACCCTTGCAGCTAATCCACAAATCGATTCGTTCCAGGTGAATCACTCCTAAACCTTTATTAGTCTCTCCTTTTGCCCAAGCAAGGTGGAGGTAACCCTTCTTACAACAAACACTCCTTCTTACAATAGGATTAAAATAAAAGCAAGAAGAAGGAGTAGGAATTATGTGGAGCACTTAGGGGATACTTGGGAGCATGAACATTAACCTCCCTAAAGCCCACACCCTCTCTTTTTATGGAGAGAGATGATTTCTTCCCATTGGACATGCAATAGTCGATTGTTGCATGCCACCAGTCGACTGCCTCCTTTGCAACATCTTCTGATGACGTCTGATCCACGATCGTCACTGTCAAACGGAAACCTTCTTAGTCGACTGAAGACTTCATCAGTCGATTGATGACCTCGTAGTCGACTGATCAGTTAGCTACGAAGCATTCTGTGCCCGCGCCACTTTCGACAGTCGACTGCCAACTTTGTCAGTCGACTGCTGATCGGGCAAATCAGTCGAAAACTAGTCGAACTCAAGTCGACATGGAGCAGTTTGACTGCCAATACTTGGAAGTCGACTGATGTCAGGTAAACCTCAAACAAATGGCTTGTTTGAGCATCCGATTGTCGGGTAAAACCTCAACCCACTCGGTTGAGCATCTGGCACTCTCATTCATCGGGTAAAACCTCAAACTAATGTTTGAGCGTTCGACTTAACCACATGTCGAGTAAAACCTTAAACCCTAGTTTGAGCATCCAACTTGTCGGGTAAACCTCAACCTACTCGGTTGAGCATCCAACTCTTGACTTAGCCATTCGACCAAGTTCACCTATAAGCTACATTACACTTCACTCATTCTCTCATCTCCCTTGAAGTCCCTCGTCAAAGTTCACTTCATCCAACCATGTCCTTCAGATGCACCAAGTGCACGACTTTGCAATGTCATCCTTCGCGTCTCGCCCTGAAGTCTACTTCCTTGGCTTCACTCCAATGCTGCTTGTCCGACGGTCCCTCGGATGCACCAAGCACATGGCTTCGCAATGCCGTTCTTCATTGACTCAAAGACCCAAGCCATGAGATGGTGAACTCACCAATGCTTTCGTCAAGCCAATACATGTGTGAATTACTAAGTCCTGCACGACTTCAACACACATCAAATCAACATAACAACCTAACTTAAACCCTTTGCCACACACATCAAAACCACATCATACATGGGTTGATTGCCCTAACATCCTATCAGACCTGCGAAGAGGTTGGTATACTTGAACAGGTTGTTGCTCCATAACTTCTTGTGCAACAATGTCATCATCCATAAAACTTTGTAGTGTCTATTCAATTTCCATCTTAGTGCTATCTTTATCTTGAATTTCTTCAAGATGTATTTTACTCCCACTAGTTTTTCTAGAAATGAACTCTCTTTCTAGAAATACTCCATTTCTGGCGACAAACACTTTTCCTTACATGAGATTGTAGAAGTAATATCCTTTTGTTTCCTTAGGATTGTTGGGGTGTATACTAAAAGCCTAGCTTTTGTATGAACATCTTCATTTTGAAATAAGAATCACATGATCATTATTTGTATTTTATATTTATGCATATTGTCTGATACTTTACATTGTAGATAACATGGTGTGTGGTGTCGCACAGAAGATCATGTTATCAGTTCCTTGTAGAGTATAAGTAGAGGCTCACAACCAAGATGGTTTTGGATAAACCATTGGCATGGTTGTAGTGTAATTTGGTATTGGTTTATCTTGACCATAGAATTATACTAGTACACTTTGTGTATATTGAGCAGGACCGATTTAGAGGTGATTAAATTTATACTGACTATATAATTGAATTAGACCTCAGATATTATAGTGTACATGCTCTTAATCTTGATATAATAACAGGCACATGTACTTGGTATTTATTTCTTTGATTTTCCAATGGGCGAGATTTATGTGTTAAGTTGATAGGCCTGATAAGTTGGAAAATAATATTATTTACATGATGTGTCATTGATTATAGGAGGAAACCGTGTCCTATACACTAGGATGATGATGTCCCCTTGAGGAGCTCATAAAGTTCGTCATGTAAATCCTGCAAGTGAACTTGGTCCAATATGATGATAAGGATGAGTGGTATTACTCATGGAGTTAGAAATTGATTAATTAAATTCTCAGTAATTTAATTAATTAATGGACATTCGATATCTTAAACATGGGGAGATATTTTGTACAAATAATATGTGGATCCCATATTTAATTATGGGAGTTGGTGAGGTAGATCAATGATGATCCTCTAGTGGAATGGATCATTATTAATGGATCGGGTTATATGTGGTTCGGATCTATTGGGTGGCCAAGATCCAACTCCTCCTCATGGTTCCTATTGTAGCCTATTATAAATACCTCATGAAGCCTAGATCTATAAAAGGAGGTGGAGAGGCAAGGGCATAGAGGAGTGAGGGTTTTGCTTCTTCTAGGGCCGGCGGCAAGAGAGGATTAGGGTTTCCTTCTCTTCCTTTCTTTTGGCTGGCACTCCTTTTATCTCTCCCTAGGGTTGGCACCTCCTTTCCTCAAGCAAGGGCCGACGCCTCCTCTCCCTCTCCTAGGGCTGGCGGAAACAAGCAAGGAGGAAGGGGTCTCTTCCTTAATCTCCTCTCCTCTCTTTAGGGTCGGCGGACACCACTTCTTGGAGTTTTGGTGGTTGGTACAAGCAAGGAGAAGAGGAGAAGGCTTTGTGTTCGGCACAAGAAAGGAGAAGGGAGGGAGGGTTTTCTTCCCTTGTTCGAAGCGAGCAAGGAAGGGAAGATATGTGGTATAGGAGGCTTCAATTCTTGGAAGATCATCGCCCACACGACGTCCAAGAAGAGGATAGGAATACAATAGAAGATCAAGAGGTAAAACAATAGGTATAATCTTGTTTAATTTTAATTCTTGTTCTTATGTATTTTGCATTTTGTTGATTGACATTGACCCCGATCATAAACACAAAAATTGGCCATCCGTTCATCATATATTCCGCGGCTAATCGAGGAAAAGGTTTAGGTTGCTTGAACAACAAGTTTGTTCAAGCGACCACTCAAATCGAATAGTACGATGATGAATCGGTTGCTTGGGGTAATCCATCTCTGTCCTGATTAGTTATAATTAATAAAATTTTAATCTGGGGACGTGCGATAGGATCACCATGCACAAGCGACCGAAGCGAAGCGAAACTCCCTTCAAGTGGTATTAGAGCCACGGTTTTCGGTTTTATGTGTTTTGGATTCGGTTTCTTTCACACATTTATCATATATTGTTTATGCCGGATAATAGTAGAATGTGCGTAGGCTAACTTTTTGTTTGCAAGCATAAGATCCAACTATTATGGCTATGTGAATGTATGTGATTGTGTGTGTGTGTGAATGTAATTAATTATTTGAATCCTCGGAGTTGACGAGGCTAATTAGTATTTAATTTTTATAATTAAATACGACATTGTTTAGCCACTTATTTTAATTTACTTTCGATCTAGATAAGTTGTGCACTCCGTAAATTAAAATATTTTATCTTGGCTCGGATCCCCTTGTGGCTTGCGCATGGTAAAGGGAGGAGCGGACTAGGTGGCGACACAACGGGAAACATATTGGAAAACAAAAGTCATAATAGTTGGAAAATTTAATTTTTCATATTTATTTCTTATTGTTTGATATGCATGTTGTGTGTGTTTGAAAATTCCTTAATTTTAAATTACTAAGTGGGAGAGGGATATTTTTTAATTCCCGGGGTCTCCATTACAATTTGACATGTGTGTTGGGTTTCCGGCACCGCGGCGTGTGTGTGTTCGATCACGTTTCGTAAACATGAACATAGCGGAAGCAATAAAAATAATAAATCTATATTTATTACAACACACACAACACACGCATGCATATTACAACAAGTGTAGACATAACCGTAAATTAAAATTTGCAATAAAAGGAAATTAAACTACGTTATACCTTTCGTATGACGTGTAGCGGGAACGGCATCAACCGGAATGATCCTCGCTAGAATCGTCTCTATCCGTATCCACGCCGAGTATCCTTAGGATGACTTCACTAAGCCACGAGCTTCGTCTTCGTACGGGTTACTAGCCTCGTGATGAAGACGACGTGATCGAGAGATGATCACGATCCGAATCCAAAACCAAGTCCTCAAAACTTGATTCTCCGGAGAGGTATTCGTCAACCGTTTGACGAATCCTTCGTCCTCCACCTCAGAGGATTACCGGAGATCAAATCCCCGGTAAGTTAGCCGCTGTCGGAGCACTAACCGTCGTCCAAACGACGCTCCGACGAGAGGAAAAGAAGCTGTCCAGAAAACTGGACAGCTTGGTGGAGGAGTAGGCGCCGACCAAAACAAGGAAGTGTTGGATCGATTTGAGCGCTAGAGGGGGGGGGTGAATAGCGATAAAAACTTTTTCGTAATCGTTCGAATTGGCACGAGTAAACGCAGCAGAAAGATAGCAATAAATAAATAAAACACGAGGGTTTTTTACTTGGTTCGTAGCCTACGGCTACTACTCCAAGGCCCTAGTGGTCCTTGACCATGCACGGAGGGCAAAATACTAACCAAACTCCTCCTCGTTGGAGGTAGGAGTTAAACGAATACAAAACTTGATAAATACTCAAGGTAGAGGGACACTCCCCCTCTCCTTGATATGATTTAAATCTTGAAATAAAAACAACTTATAAAATTTATACCGACGACTATTGAATGCTTGAAATTTGGCAGTCGTCCTCTGCGCTTCGTCGTAGGGATGTCGGAGACTCGTAGCGTATCGGAAGCACTTGGAAGCTTTTGAATTGATGAAAAACCCTAGGTTTGGCCCTCCTTTTATAGCCTTTAAGCCCCTCAACGAATGGGTCTTCAACCAATCACAAATGGGCACAAAACTCCTTGAAAAATGGTGATAAAGCTTGACTCCTCGAGGCTGATTTTTGACCACCGGTTGAACTGGCAGCCACGATTTTTGAATAAAAAAGGAGTTTAGCTCAAAATACAAGTGAATTCGACGGCCACTTGCCGTCCGATCTCAACATAGACCTTCCATGGGAAGTCTTGGGTTGGATCGTCGCCTAAGGACGTCCCCGTACAAAGGACATGACCTCACTTACGCTTGCACACACGAGCTTACCTCGATACTTACTTGTCGCTTTTGCTTCCGGCCTTCCACTCGATTCCTTCGGCTCCCTCCGAAGTAACTCGAGTGTCGCCCGACCACCGCGGCTTCCTCCGGGTGTCGCTAGCCTTCAGCTCCAGCATTGAGACTTTTCTGCACACTTGATTTAGCTCGTGAGATAACAATATAAGCTTAACTTTGTATCGTTTGCTATAATCAACACATAGGTTCGACTTAGGTGCCCACTGCACCAACAATCTCCCCCTTTTTGATTTATGGCAAACCCACATACAAAGTTAAGCAAGCATGAAGAATAATAATGTGCATGAGAGAAAAAAAATGAAGATTAAGTTGGAGTAGTAAGGATTTTCTTCAAGTACTCCCCCTTGAGGAAACCTCCCCCTTGACCGAGGGTGAGTCTTTGAAGAAAGACCTTAATCCTCCCCCTTGAGGGTTGCTTTAAGTAATTAACATTACTTAAAATTAGCTTTAGTAAAACGTTTTAGTTAAGCCCTTTCTCCCCCTTAAGTAAAACACTAACGACATAAATAAGTTAAGAATTCTCTTAACTTGGCCTTTTGTCAAAAGTTAAATAAGTTCTCAAAACCTAAAGTTAACTTTTGGTTTAAACATGAAGTAAGAGTTAAGTTATCAAAAAATTTGACCCCTTAACTTTGGCCTTTTTCTCCCCCTTTTGCCGTATATCGAAAAGAGTAAGGGGTGTGTGGAAATCAAAATAATTGCTAAATTTAAAGTCCAAGCATGTTCCACATTTTTTTATTAAAAAATAGTATATTGAAAATAAGCTCATCTATGAAATGTTCGACTCATATTTGGCTTGATTGATATGAAGGATCAACCAGTCCTGGTCGGAGTCGATTAGTATGTATGATTATACTCCGTTGTTCATAGCGATGCACTAGCTCTACATCTGGAACGAGGAGTAAGGTCCTAACATCTCACGCCCATCTACGTGGCTAAGTACACAAACACATTAGTCCTATGTGTTGTGAGATGTATTGGCTCCTTAAATCTATAGGTGCATGATATCTAAGGTATGACCTATGCTAGTTTCATGAAAAAGTAAGAAATAGTAGTAATATAATTTGCAAAACCTATTCTATTACGCACATGCCCAATTTTCATCTTAATAGACTAAATTCGGCTTCGGGTAGGGGTTTAGTAAATAGGTCTGCCAAGTTAGACTTCGATTCGACGTATTCGAGTTGTATGGCTCCGTTGGCTACATGTTCTCGAATGAAATGGTGTTTGACCTCTATATGTTTGGTCATAGAGTGGCATATCGGATTCTTAGTAAGATTAATTGAACTAATATTATCTACGTGAAGTTTAGTATTCGTAAAGTCTAACTTAAAGTCGCGGAGGGTGTGCTTCATCCAAAGAAGCTGAGTGACACACTCACCCATCGCGATGTATTCGGCTTCGGTGGTAGATAAGGCAACACAATGTTGCTTCCTATTGCACCAACTCACTAGACTTGAGCCGAGTAGTTGACAACAACCACTCGTGCTCTTTCGATCGAGTTTACTACCGGCATAGTCCGAATCAGAGTAGCCGGTTAGTTCGAACTCGGTAGATCTAGGATACCAAATACCAACGTTAAGTGTACCCTTAAGATATCTAAGGATACGCTTAACTAGGGTTAGGTGAGACTCCTTAGCACAGGTTTGAAACCTGGCGCACATACTTACTGCGAATAGGATGTGGTCGATCATAGCTTAGTATAGGAGACTTCCTATCGCGCTCCTATAGTACTTTAAGTCAATGGACTTACTTTCTATGTCTTCTCCTATGTTAACATTAATCGCCATTGGGGTGTTTATTATCTTAGCGTCTTGCATTCCAAATCTTTTAATTAACTCCTTAGTGTATTTTTGTTGATATAGGTATATACCATCCTTAGTTTGTTTAATTTGTAGACCTAAAAAGAAACTTAACTCGCCTACCAAGTTCATTTCGAACTCACTTTCCGTGAGTGAAACGAACTCATTTAGTAAGGCTGAGTTAGAGGTTCCAAAAATTATATCATCTACGTAAATTTGAGCTATGAATATTTCTTTACCTAAGGTTTTTACGAAGAGAGTTGGGTCAACTAAGCCTTGGTTAAACCCTTTTGACTTGAGATGGATTGAAAGTCTCTCGTACCAAGCTCGAGGAGCTTGTTTAAGTCCATAGAGAGCTTTCTTAAGTTTTAGAACATGGTCGGGTTTATCTAGATTTTCGAATCTGGGGGGTTGGCTAACATAAACTTCTTCTTTAATGTATCCATTTAGGAATGCCGACTTAACATCCATTTGAAATAGCTTAAATCCTCGATGTGCGGCATAAGCTAGCAACATTCGAATGGATTCGAGTCTAGCTACTGGGGCATAGGTTTCGTCGTAATCTAAGCCTTCGACTTGACTAAACCCTTTGGCGACTAACCTAGCCTTGTTTCTAACTACTTCACCTTTATCATCAAGCTTATTTCTAAACACCCACCTTGTTCCAATTATCGTTTTGTCTTTAGGTGGTGGTACTAATTGCCACACTTCATTCCTCGTAAATTGAGCTAGCTCTTCTTGCATTGCAATAATCCAATCGGGATCAAGAAGAGCTTGTTCAATTGATTTGGGTTCTATCTTTGAAATTAAGGAAATTTGACTAAGGTTCCTATAGGATGCTCTAGTTCGAACTCCTAGATTAGGATCTCCTATCACTTGATCGATAGGGTGGTTAGTCTGAATCCTAGATTGGGTTGGGTTTGTGTCACCTAATGCTTGATCAATGGTGTGACTTGGTTGAACACTAGTTTGACTCGGATCACTTGTCACTTGGTCGATAAGAGAAGTTGGTTGATGTGGATGAGACTCGATCTCAGGGTCAGAGTTAGGTCTAGTATGAGTAGGCTCGCTAATTGGGGTTGCCGGGGGTTTTGTAGGTTTGTGTCCTTCATCAAATACTACATTGATAGTCTCCTCGACTCTAAGGGTGTTGTGGTTATATACTCTATAAGCTCGGCTTGTAGTCGAGTATCCTAGAAATATTCCGGTCGTGGTTTTGGATGTAAATTTCCCTAGGTAATCCTTAGTGTTTAGAATATGTACCTTACACCCAAATACCCTAAAGTACTTGATGTTAGGTATTTTATCATGATAAATCTCATACGAGGTCTTAAGGTGCCTCTTTACCATAAGGATCCTATTCTGGACATAGCAAGCCGTGCTAACGGCTTCTGCCCAAAACCTATCAGGTAGGTCATATTCGTTCAACATGGTCCTAGCGGCTTCTTGTAGAGTTCGGTTTTTCCGCTCCACTAGGCCATTTTGTTGAGGGGTCCTAGGGCAAGAGAATTCATGGTGGTATCTGTTTAGGTTACAGAAGTCGGTGAACCTTTGATTTTCGAATTCACCACCATGATCGCTTCTAAGTCTTTTAAACTTAAGGTCTTTTTGATTCTCGATTAATTTGAATAGATTGATTAATTGATCTAGGGTATCATTTTTATGTTTGATGAACCTAACCCAGGTAAACCTGGAGTAGTCGTCAATTATGACTAAGCAATATTGACTTTTATTGAGTGACTTGGCTCCATGTGAATCGAATAGATCCATATGCGTGAGCTCAAGTACACTTGAGGTTCTTGGTTAGTTAACTTGTGTTGTGTCCTAGGTTGTTTTCCTTGTTGACAAGCATTACATGCATTTTATTAACCAAGTTGTTGAGGTTGGGTAAGCCTCTCGACTAAGCCACTCGACTCATCTTGTGGAAGTCTTAAAAGTGCGAGTGACCGAGTCGTGTATTAACCATGATTCCTCTTCCCGTGTCATAAGACATTTACGAGGATTTGATTAAGTTCATTGTATAAATGTTATTTGTCCTAGTTCCTTTGAGTATTGTTTTAGTTTCATTTGTTTTAATTACACATTCATTTTCTAAAAATACGACCTTATAGTTATTGTCACATTATTATCTTGGCTTACGCTAAGTGTTATATTCAAAATTCTCTACAAGTAATACATTTTTAATAACAAAATTCGAGTTAAGCTCGATATCACCCGATCCGATGATTTTGAGCTTGTGTTATTCCCAAAGGCTACCGATCCTTGTCGCTTGAATCAAGCTTTGTGAATTTGAGTTGATCCTGGCCATGTGTTGGGTAATCACGCCAACATCCATTGATCCTACACACAAGGTGGTTGGATTGATGTTAGATTTTTTGTGATATGATTTCTAATTAAATTGATTAAGTAATTTTATATTGAAATGATTTAAATTGATTAAGTGAATTTAGGTTCAAGTAATTTTATGTTGAGATGATTTTCAATTAAGTTGATTAAGTGGATTTAGGTTCAAGTAATTGAGATGATTTCCAATTAAGTTGATTAAGTGGATTTAGGTTCAAGTAATTTTATGTTAGATGATTTCCAATTAAGTTGATTAAGTGGATTTAGGTTCAAGTAATTTTATATTAGATGATTTCCAATTAAGTTGATTAAGTGGATTTAGGTTCAAGTAATTTTATGTTAGATTTGGATTTGACCCTAGGCTTGTCAAGTTTACCTTTTCAAGATTATGGCTTCGTGTCGTGGCGAGGCACAAGGGCCTTCTTTTATCGGATCATCGACCACTTCCTTAGACAAAGCCATTTTCAAGAAAATGATTACTTGACTCACCTAAGACTATTTCCTCGTCTAACTAGTTATTTTTGAAAAGAGGCTCCCCGAGGCTCAATCTTTTCGAAGGATTTTAATTGGTTATGTACATGTTCTAAGTGAGTTAAAAAAAAAAAAAAATCTAAGCATGCAATTTCTAAGTTAAAACACAAACATATTTTGTACTGGCTCCCCCTAGACCGTTGAATCGGTTTGGTCTATCCACATAGTGGATTTGGTCCTTGGGAACCCAGTACGAGTTGGATCCTAGAGTTGAAATCAAAGTGGTCTTAGGGACCCATGCTTGGATACGTTTTTTTATGTCTACTTACGATTGACATATACGACTTATTGGTCGTATTTGAGCTAAACCCTAGTCCGGCCTTGTTGTACACGACCCTTTGCGATCCAAGTAGGAGGTCAAGTCCTTTGGATCCCAAAGTAAACCTTTCCAACGTATTCCTAAGATCTTCGACTTGACTTTTCAAGAGTGAGTTCTCAACTTTGAGTTTTTCAACCCGAGTTGAGTCCTTCTCTTGAACTCGACTAGTCGAAGAGGTTAGGGAGACCTCGTGTTTGAGGAGTTTAACTTCCTTAACCAGGGTCTCGACCTTGGACTCGAACTTAGCTAATTTCCTAGATAGAAACCTAACCGTGTTATGTAAAGCATTAAATAAATTTCGACTCACCTTAAGGGTATCTTTTGAACCGGATGCGTATCTGTGGCTTGACTTGAAGGTTGCTTCGTAGTCCGAGTCATCCTCGTGTTCGACTCAAGTTCAGTTCTGGCCTCCATGTCGACTATTGATTTTGCCATGAAGACGTGGTCTTCGTCTTCTTCGGATGACGCTTCTTCCCATGTCGCGTTGAGGGCCTTCTTGTGCTTAGGTGCTTGGTGGTTGAGCTTGGGGCACTCGGACTTTATATGTCCAAACCTGTTACACTCATAACACCTAATATTAGAACTTTTAGGTTTACCTTGGTTGGGTCGAGTCGTGGTTCGCTTTCGTCCCTTGGCTATTCTTCGAGCTAGGTTCATTAGTTCGGCAGTCAATTCCGGGTCAACTACTTCTTCGGACTCGTCTTCCTCCTCGGTTGGTGGTGGCTTGCTTGCGATTTTCTTCTTCTTTGAACCTGCAAACAAGGCTATACCCTTCTCGGGCTCCGAGTTAGATTGCTCATGTAGTTCGAAATCTGAGAATAATTCATCTAACCTAATTTTAGAAAGATCTTTGGAGACCTTGTAGGCATCGACCATGGATGCCCACAAGGTGGTCCTCGGAAATGAGTTTAGAACATACCTTATAAGGTCGCGGTTTTCGACCTTTTGCCCGATTGCGTGTAGGTTGTTGACGATGTCCTGGACTCGGGCGTGAAGTTGCGTTGCGGACTCGTGTTCCTACATTTTTAGTGTGTACAATTTATTGAATAACAAATCACGTTTGCAAACCTTAGCTTGATTCGATCCTTCGTGTAGCTCGATTAGTTTTGTCCATAGATCCTTTGCGCTTATGAAGGGGCCGACGCGATTTAGCTCCTCCTTGGATAGGCCGCATTGGAGGATTTGTGTTGCCTTGGCGTCGGCTTCGACTTGTCGTTTTGTCGCAATGGTCCATTGATCATAATCCAAGGAGTCACCCACTTCATTAGTTGGAAGTGTGAAACCCGTTTGGATTATGATCCACATCTCGATTTGGGTTTTGAGAAAGCATTCCATCCGACCCTTCCAATAACGGAAGTCATCTCCGTTGTAAAACGGAGGTCGGACGGTGCTAAAACCCTCGAGATGGGCCATTAAAACAAAAGACAAAAAGAGACGAAGACGAAGAAACTAGCAATTGACAAAAACACAAAACAAGTACCAAGACTCGCGTCTTGGATTAGTAGTGCGGGAGAAAATTTTAACAAAGCGAAATAAAAAAAAACAGAATTAAAGGAAAAATAAATCTATAAAAAGGCTAGATTGGTGGTTTCACCAAATCTTAGCAACCCCCGGCTCTGATACCAATTGTTGGATCGATTTGAGCGCTAGAGGGGGTACGTATTGCTAAAGAAACTTTTCATGTCGTTGAATTAGCGCAGTAAGCGCAGCGGAAAGATAGCAATAAATAAATAAAACACGAGGGTTTTTACTTGGTTAAGTAGCCTCACGGCTACTACTCCAAGGCCTAATGGTCCTTGACCACGCACGGAGGGCAAATATTAAGCGAACTCCTCCTCGTTAGAGATATGAGTTAAGCTAATACAAAAACTCAATAAATATTAAATGTAGAGGGACACTCCCCCTCTCCTTGATATGATTTAAAGCTTGAAATAAAAACAACTTATAAAATTTATACAGCGACTATTGAATGGATTGGATTTGAGCTTTGAGTCGTCGTCTCGCGTGCCGTCGTAGGGATGTTGGAGAGTCGGGCGTAAAGCTTTTGAATTGATGAAAAACCCTAGGTTTGGCCCTCCTTTTATAGCCTTTAAGCCCCTCAACGAATGGGTCTTCAACCAATCACAAATGGGCACAAAACTCCTTGAAAAATGGTGATAAAGCTGGACTCCTCGAGGCTGATTTTTGACCACCGGTTGAAGCGGCGGTTGAATCGCCACGATTGAATCGGCGGTTGAACTGGCAGCCACGATTTTTGACTAAAAAAGGAGTTTAGCTCAAAATACAAGTGAATTCGACGGCCACTTGCCGTCCGATCTCAACATAGACCTTCCATGGGAAGTCTTGGGTTGGATCGTCGCCTAAGGACGTCCTCGTACAAAGGACACGACCTCACTTACGCTTGCACACACGAGCTTACCTCGATACTTACTTGTCGCTTTTGCTTCCGGCCTTCCACTCGATTCCTTCGGCTCCCTCCGAAGTAACTCGAGTGTCGCCCGACCACCGCGGCTTCCTCCGGGTGTCACTAGCCTTCAGCTCCAGCATTGAGACTTTTCTGCACACTTGATTTTGCTCGTGAGATAACAATATAAGCTTAACTTTGTATCGTTTGCTATAATCAAAACATAGGTTCGACTTAGGTGCCCACTGCACCAACAGGAAGCCAAGGGCTTACCTTTTCACCGAGGCCTAGGAAGATCACCGGAGGGTCGCCGGAGGCTCTCCGGCTGAAGCTTGGACGCCGGCAAGGAGCTGGACGGTGGCACAAGGGGCTGGGCGGCGTTCCTAGGGTTGGCGCCGAAAACTCCTTCAAGGGGTTGGGCGGCAACTCTAGGTTAGGGTTTTGGATGATTAGTTAGGGCTTAACAATCCCTTAAGCCCTCTTTTATAGAGAACTAATTCTCTTAATGGTTAATGGATCATATCCATAAAGCCCGTTAACCCGCTCCATTAAGATAAGTTAAAATAAACCAAACCATGATGGTTTACTTTAAGTTAAAATGAACCGAACCAACCTTTGGTTCATTCGTTTAATATAAACCAAACCCTTTGGTTTATTCTCATCCATTGGATTAGAACCAAACCATTTTGGTCCGTCCATTATGTCTTCATAAGACACGACCCATCCACGCTTCCATTGCGACTGAAACAATTTCATGCTCGCTTTATGTTTGGTCCAACCAAACCTAGTTTCTCTTGGTCTGAGAATCCCATTCTCAATCTCGTTTTAAATCCTTTGGATTACGCTCGTTGTGCGTGTGACCAAATAGGTTCTCGGTTTATGTTGGCCGTCTATAATTAACCATTAATTATAGAACGATCATGAGTGGCACCTAGTAGTACATCATGATCCCCAATTAACCGAAAAGATCAACGGTTGATCTCGAACTATTTCTGAAACCCTTCAGCAGCTCGAATGATTCGTGCCCCATTCCCTTCACTCATCTTATACCCACTTGGTTCAGGACATGGTCTATAGTGTCAGTCCCCACTAGGCTGACTACGTCACACCTAGCCCAAGTATCATTTCCTCGTCCTCCGGATTCTAGTTACTCAACATGTATCGAAGAGTACCTTACTCTAAACATGTAATGCTTTGGCCAAAGACTTTAGTAACAATCCGACGAGAGGCCTTGGGTATACATCTCCTCTCAAGGAGTGGTGAATCCTTTATAGGCTATTCAAACACTTTCGATCACTTCGACTTATACCCAATCATCCCGGGTCCACATCTCCTTAGAGATGCTTGCTTAAGATGTCAAAGCATAAGTCTCTATGATCAAGATGACTTGAATACCGCAAGTCAAAGGAACATCGCACTTAAGCCACAGTAAGAACTTCATTGACATATCTATATATGCAGAAAACCATATGAAGTCTTACGGTTGGTCACTCCAATGAACTAGTTACCATAACTAGCATCCACGATTAACTCCGGACATCACTATGTCTCCAGCCAGTGAGAATCAGCTGCTTGGATACACCAAGGAGTATACCTCGTGCTAGTCTCGATAGAATTGATGGTGTCCAAATCCATCAATTCATCGACTAGGGATAATTCCGATACATCACAATTACACATGTAGAGATACTCACTAGTTGTGATCCAATCACAAATTCTCTCATGCTGTGAATCGTATCGTGGACATTCAGTAAATGAGTTTAAGATCCAATCAAATACATAAAACATGTATACTCAAATAGTGAATCATCATTTATCATATAAATGGTTCATACATAAGGCGATTGCCTTAGGACATCTCTCATATATTACTAACAGACTCCCACTTGGCCTAATGCCAATCGCTACGGTATCCAATACCATAGTCTCTAACATGACCCTCAAACTTGCTTTGAGGTAATGCTTTAGTCAAGGGATCCGCTAAGTTCCTTTCAGTGGGACTTTTCTCGATTTGTATTTCGTTCCTACTGATGATCTCTCTGATAAGATGATAGCGGCGAAGCACATGTTTGGATCGTTGATGAGACCTCGGCTCTTTCGCCTGTGCAATTGCTCCATTGTTGTCGCAGTAGACCGGTATTGCTTCAACAATGGCTGGAATCACACCAAGTTCATAAATGAACTTCTTGATCCAAACCGCTTCCTTTGCTGCTTCCGAAGCTGCAATGTATTCTGCCTCAGTGGTAGAATCCGCTACAGTGTCTTGTTTGGAACTTTTCCAACTCACTGCGCCACCATTCAAAGTGAACACGTATCCAGACTGAGACCTGGAATCATCCTTGTCTGTCTGGAAGCTGGCATCCGTATACCCGCGTATCACCATGTCCCCTTCTCCATATATTAGGAACACATCCTTAGTTCTTCTTAAGTACTTAAGGATCGTCTTAATGACCAATGATCCATTCTGGATCGGTGGTATCTGCTCGTGACACTCGGGCATATACATCGGGCCTCGTACATAACATAGCATACATGATAGATCCTATTGCGGATGCATAGGGAATCTTACTCATGCAAATCCTCTCGTCTTCTGTGCGCGGACACATAGACTTCGAAAGGTGTACCCCATGCCTGATGGGTAGGTAACCTTTCTTGGATTCCGACATGCTAAACCTCTTTAGCACTCAGTCTATATATGTAGACTGCGAAAGACCAAGCAACCGTTTTGATCTATCTCTATAGATATTAATCCCAAGGATGTAGGTTGCTTCTCCCAGGTCTTTCATGGAGAATGTCTTGGATAACCAAACCTTAACTGACTGTAAGATTGAAACATCATTTCCTATAAGTAATATGTCATCGACATACAATACTAGGAACACGACTGCACTCCCACTAACCTTCTTGTACACACAAGGTTCGTCTGGATTTTGTGAGAAAT
The DNA here is from genome assembly GCA_025175895.1 of Wurfbainia villosa. Lineage (NCBI taxonomy): Eukaryota > Viridiplantae > Streptophyta > Magnoliopsida > Zingiberales > Zingiberaceae > Wurfbainia > Wurfbainia villosa. The sequence goes on along the minus strand of CM045992.1, from coordinate 23,904,531 downwards.
CAAACCTTTTGATCGTCTCATCAAAACGGATATTCCAGCTCCTGGATGCTTGCTTCAATCCATATATGGACCGTCGCAACTTGCATACCTTGGTTTTATCAACCGATGTGAAACCCTCAGGCTGTATCATATACACGTCCTCGAGGAGGTTTCCGTTAAGGAAAGCTGTTTTCACATCCATCTGCCATATCTCATAATCATAATGAGCCACTATGGCCAGGTGCATCCGAATGGATTTAAGCATAGCTACAGGCGAATAGGTTTCGTCATAATCAACACCTTGTTTTTGACGATATCCTTTCGCCACTAATCTAGCTTTATAGGTAATCACATTACCATCCATGTCGGTTTTCCTCTTGAAAACCCACTTGCACCCTATAGGCTTGATGCCTTTAGGTGGGTCAACCAAGTTCCAAACTTGGTTTTCATACATGGAATCCATTTCCGACTTCATGGCATCAAGCCATTTATCCCTTTCTGAACTTGTCAGCACTTCTTCATAACTGGTAGGCTCCTCATCATCAATGAGTAACACGTCGTTCGATTCACTTACGAGAAATCCATATCTCTCAGGAATGTTGCGTGTTCTACCAGATCTACGAAGATGTGGTGTTCTGATAAGTAGGTCCAGATTGCTCATCACTATGAGTTATCTACCCTCACCGTATCTCATCAATGTCTATTTGAGTATCTCGAGTTTCCTCAAGCTCTACGACACTCCCACTGTTTTCTTGCAAGAGAAACTCTTTCTCTAGAAACACAGCATGCCTTGAAACAAACACCTTTTGTTCCACAGGATGATAGAATTGGTAACCCCTTGTTTCCTTAGGGTATCCAATAAATAGACATTTATCAGACTTAGCATCCAATTTGTCTGATACTGTCCGCTTCACATAAGCAGGACAACCCCATATCTTCAAGTAAGATACATGATGTTTCTTACTATTCCATATCTCATATGGAGTAGTTGAGACTACCTTGGTAGACATTCTGTTTAACAAGTAAACAGCTGTCTGAAGTGCATAGCCCCAAAAGGACTTGGGAAGAGTTGCATGATTCATCATTGACCTGACCATGTCCAACAAGGTCGATTCGCCTCTCGGATACACCATTATCTTTGTGGTGTATAGGGCGAAGTCCATTGAGACAATATACCATTGTCTCTTAGATAATCAAGAAACTCTTGACTTAAGTATTCACCACCTCGATCCGATCGAAGTATTTTAATACTCTTGTCATGTTGTTTCTCTACTTCATTTCTGAATTCTTTGAACCTTTCAAAGGCTTCAGACTTGTGTTTCATCAAGAACACATACCCAAACCGTGAGTGATCATCGGTGAAGGTAATGAAGTAGTTATAGCCTCCTAATGCTTGAGTTGACATAGGTCCACATACATCAGTATGTATTAGTCCTAGTAACTCTCCCACTCGTTCACCTTTTCCAGTAAAAGATAACTTAGTCATCTTGCCTTTTAAGCATGATTCGCATGTATCGTATGAATCCAATTCAAACGATTCCAGAATTCCACATCGGTGTAATTCGGACATGCGTTTCTTGCTTATATGGCCAAGACGACAATGCCACATATAAGTCTATTTGATTATCCTTTCGAGCACGCGTGTTGCTCGCCGATATTGAAAATGTCACCGATGGTCAGCGTGTAAATGCCATTACTCAAAGTTCCAGTTCCATAAAGTACGCCATTCAAAGTTATATAACAACAATTGTTACTAAACGTCAAATGGAAACCATTTCTATTTAAACAGGAAATAGAAACAATGTTCTTTATTAGAGAAGGAACATAATAGCAATTATCCAGTTCCAAGACTAGTCCACTAGGGAGCTTCAGCAAATAAGTTCCGATGGCGACCGCAGCAACCTTTGCTCCATTGCCAACTCGCAAATTTGACTCCCCTCTGACGAGTCTTCTTCTATTCCTTAGCCCCTGTATGTCATTACATATATGTGAGCCACACCCAGTATCCAATACCCAAGTGTCTAAGGAAATAGAATGACAATCAATAACGAAGATACCTGAAGAGGATGGGGCATCGGATGCCTTCTTCTTCTTCATGGACTCAAGATAAATCTTGCAGTTTCTTCGCCAGTGGCCTTCCTTGCCACAGTGATGGCAAGTGCCCTTTTGCGCTGGTTCTGCCTTCTTCGCCTTTTTGTTCTTCCCTTTCTTCTGTTCTTTTGCCTTCCTCTTAGAACCTTTCTTTGAGGAATCAACTAACAGAACCGCCTTCTCCTCATGCTTCACAGAAGGCTCCACAGTCTTCAGCATATTGAGGAGCTCGGGAATAGTGGATTCCAATTTGTTCATCCGATAGTTCATCACGAATTGTGAGAAACTCTTGGGCAAACAATGCAGAATTAAATCAATATTTAACTCATGATCCATCACAAACCCGAGGGTGGCTAGCCGCTCGATGTACCCGTTCATCTTTAGCACAAACTGTACTACAAACGAACCTTCTTGCATCTTCGTGGTGAAGAGGAGCCTAGAGACCTCGAACCTTTCGGATCTCGCTTGATCATCGAACAACTCATGAAGATGGAAGACTATAGTATTAGCATCCATATGCTCATCTTGCGCTTCCGGTTACGTATTGCGCTGCAATCATGGCACCGCCTTTATTACTTGGAGCTACAATGTTAAATGGTTGGTCCTATGAATAACATTTAGTGCAGGTTGCATCGATCCTTAGAGAAGAGGCTCTTCAAGGACATATGCAAGCTTTTCCGCCTTGAGAACAATTCTCGGGTTTCTAAGCGATCGAAGTTAGGCCCGATCGGTTTGTTCGAATCCAAAATAGTGCAAATTCAAAGGCGTCATGATCAATTTATTGACCTAGAAATACAAAGCGAGCATGAGAAAACAATTTAAAATGCATCAATATACATTTATAAATCCCATTCATTTTTCGAATTTCAAAAACCTCAAAATCACTTTGGGAGATTGTAGGTTCATCTCCGAATGGGTTGATATCCATCATAGTTATGAACAACCTTGGAGAGAGTCCAACAAGCCATTCATAGCTACGACGGTAGGTATCATCTATACCGATTGCATATCACGTATATGCAACTATCACAATGTGCTATCAACTAATTGAATGTTCACACATACATTGGGTTGTTAACACATTAACAAGTATGCATCTTATGCATAGCACCCAACTTCACCTTCCTTAACATCGACCTTGGAGAGAGTCCAACAAGCCGATGCTCCAGGTTAAAGCCAACTCATTAATCAAGAATAGTTTTAATATGGTTAGAGCGCATTCAACCAATTAGCCCAGCTTGGAGAGAGTCCAACAACCAAAGCTAACGATTGACCTCTGACTCTTACCATATTAGTATTAAACTATTCCATGGTTTGAACATGTTCGGGTTCGAGCCGGGCTTGGAGAGAGTCCAACAACCCAAACAAGAAACGGAACTCTGGTTCAAACCATATTAATGGAAGGTATAGGCTTTAATATTGTTTAAAGGTTTTTATGTCTCATCCTCTTTGCATGCAAATAACTATTATCTACATGGCATGGCATACATGGCATACATCTACATGTCACGACACGCATGACATTATGTTATGCATCTAATGCAATTACATGTCATACAATTATGTCATGTACAATATTTCCTTATATGTCATAACTATTTATGGAAATAAAATATGTTTAAGATTTGATACTCCAAATCAAATCATAATTAAATTAGGAAACAAATTTCCAAATCTAATCACATATTTTATTCATGGAATTATTTGATTAAGGAAAATCTATTTAGGAAACCAATTTCCTAAATCTTCAAAACTACTTATGGAAATAAAATATTTTAAAGATTTGATTTCCCAAATCAAATCAAGATTAAATTAGGAAACAAATTTCCAAAATCTAATCAAATATTTTATTTATGGAAAATATCAATTTCCATAAATACTTCCAACTTTCCAAAAGTGGAAGATTTCCATAAATACTTCTAGACTTTCCAAAATTAAAAAATTTCCATAAATACTTCTAATTTCCAAAATTAGAAAATTTCCAGAAATAACATTATGACTATCGCAAAACCATTTTTTACGATTATGTCGAAACACAACCTGGGCTCTGATACCACTGTTGGGTTTCCGGCACCGCGGCGTGTGTGTGTTCGATCACGTTTCGTAAACATGAACACAGCGGAAGCAATAAAAATAATAAATCTATATTTATTACAACACACACAACACACGCATGCATATTACAACAAGTGTAGACATAACCGTAAATTAAAATTTGCAATAAAAGGAAATTAAACTACGTTATACCTTTCGTATGACGTGTAGTGGGAACGGCATCAACCGGAACGATCCTCGCTAGAATCGTCTCTATCCGTATCCACGCCGAGTATCCTTAGGATGACTTCGCTAAGCCACGAGCTTCGTCTTCGTACGGGTTACTAGCCTCGTGATGAAGACGACGTGATCGAGAGATGATCACGATCCGAATCCAAATTCGGATCCAAAACCAAGTCCTCAAAACTTGATTCTCCGGAGAGGTATTCGTCAACCGTTTGACGAATCCTTCGTCCTCCACCTCAGAGGATTACCGGAGATCAAATCCCCGGTAAGTTAGCCGCTGTCGGAGCACTAACCGTCGTCCAAACGACGCTCCGACGAGAGGAAAAGAAGCTGTCCAGAAAACTGGACAGCTTGGTGGAGGAGTAGGCGCCGGCCAAAACAAGGAAGCCAAGGGCTTACCTTTTCACCGAGGCCTAGGAAGATTACCAGAGGGTCGCCGGAGGCTCTCCGGCTGGAGCTTGGACGCCGGCAAGGAGTTGGACGGCGGCACAAGGGGCTGGGCGGCGTTCGTAGGGTTGGCACCGAAAACTCCTTCAAGGGGTTGGGCGGCAACTCTAGGTTAGGGTTTTGGATGATTAGTTAGGGCTTAACAATCCCTTAAGCCCTCTTTTATAGAGAACTAATTCTCTTAATGGTTAATGGATCATATCCATAAAGCCCGTTAACCCGCTCCATTAAGATAAGTTAAAATAAACCAAACCATGATGGTTTACTTTAAGTTAAAATGAACCGAACCAACCTTTGGTTCATTCGTTTAATATAAACCAAACCCTTTGGTTTATTCTCATCCATTGGATTAGAACCAAACCATTTTGGTCCGTCCATTATGTCTTCATAAGACACGACCCATCCACGCTTCCATTGCGACTGAAACAATTTCATGCTCGCTTTATGTTTGGTCAAACCAAACCTAGTTTCTCTCGGTCTGAGAATCCCATTCTCAAGCTCGTTTTAAATCCTTTGGATTACGCTCGTTGTGCGTGTGACCAAATAGGTTCTCGGTTTATGTTGGCCGTCTATAATTAACCATTAATTATAGAACGATCATGAGTGGCACCTAGTAGTACATCATGATCCCCAATTAACCGAAAAGATCAACGGTTGATCCCGAACTATTTCTGAAACCCTTCAGCAGCTCGAATGATTCGTGCCCCATTCCCTTCACTCATCTTATACCCACTTGGTTCAGGACATGGTCTATAGTGTCAGTTCCCACTAGGCTGACTACGTCACACCTAGCCCAAGTATCATTTCCTCGTCCTACGGATTCTAGTTACTCAACATGTATCGAAGAGTACCTTACTCTAAACATGTAATGCTTTGGCCAAAGACTTTAGTAACAATCCGACGAGAGGCCATGGGTATACATCTCCTCGCAAGGAGTGGTGAATCCTTTATAGGCTATTCAAACACTTTCGATCACTTCGACTTATACCCAATCATCCCGGGTCCACATCTCCTTAGAGATGCTTGCTTAAGATGTCAAAGCATAAGTCTCCATGATCAAGATGACTTGAATACCGCAAGTCAAAGGAACATCGCACTTAAGCCACAGTAAGAACTTCATTGACATATCTATATATGCAGAAAACCATATGAAGTCTTACGGTTGGTCACTCCAATGAACTAGTTACCATAACTAGCATCCACGATTAACTCCGGACATCACTATGTCTCCAGCTAGTGAGAATCAGCTGCTTGGATACACCAAGGAGTATACCTCGTGCTAGTCTCGACAGAATTGATGGTGTCCAAATCCATCAATTCATCGACTAGGGATAATTCCGATACATCACAATTACACATGTAGAGATACTCACTAGTTGTGATCCAATCACAAATTCTCTCATGCTGTGAATCGTATCGTGGACATTCAGTAAATGAGTTTAAGATCCAATCAAATACATAAAATATGTATACTCAAATAGTGAATCATCATTTATCATATAAATGGTTCATACATAAGGCGATTGCCTTAGGACATCTCTCATATATTACTAACAATGTGATGCGAACAAACTTGCGCGTTGGCTTTGAGTGCCTTCCTCCATATCGGATGAGTTTGTTTTGCGGATCACTAGGTCAAATATGGTTATAGGAAATTATTTAGGAGCGTGTGTACTTCCCCATCGGAAGGCACATAATCCGAGGTAATTGCCTTACTATCGGATAATGGTAAACACTTAGATGCAAATAAAAGTATCCTCCCTATCGGAGTCACTACTTTTATTTGTAGGGACGAAGAGGAAGAAACTATTAATTTTATTTGTCAAAAAGTAAGGTTGACAGGATAATAAATTAATGGATAAAACCTCCTCTTATAAATGTAGAATTCGTATACGTCCACACCATCGTGGTATATGATATTCTCAGTATTTTGAGGTGTTGATTGATTTTAAAATTTTATTGTTTGAGGAATCAATAAATTTTTGAAATCTAATGTTTTTTATCACTGTGATTCTTAGGTTTTTTCAAAATGACTTTCAACCCACTTGTTGTGATTCTAAAAGAAAACAAACTTACTGGCCCCAATTATGTTGATTGGAAATGAAATCTGGACATTGTCTTGACTGCTGAGGAGTACAAATATGTACTCTTCGAAGAATGTCCTCCTAAGTCTATGAATGATTCTAGTGAAAAGGAGAAAGAGAGTTATAGGAAGTGGATCAAGGCAGATGAGATGACGCGGTGTTATATTTTTGCTTCTATGTCAAATGTATTGCAACATCAGCATCAGACCATGACTACTACCTATGACATGATGCTCAATCTCAAGGATATTTTCGGACACCAAAATCGGGCTGCTAGGCAAGAAGCTATGAGGAACTTGGTGATTCCACCATGATTGAGGGAACACCCGTGAGGGATCATGTTCTCAAGATGATGACTCATTTGAATGAGATGGAAGTCCTTGGAGCAGAGATCGATGGGGAAACCTAGGTCTATATCATTCTTCAATCTCTACCTAGATATTTTGAGCAGTTTCGCCTGAACTACAACATGAATAAGAGGTTGTATTCGTTGGCGGAGCTTTTGACAAAACTTCAGGCAGTAGAGAGACTTTTTTGTCAGAGTGCTCATGCCATGGTTGCTCAAAAGGTTTCTACTTCTAAGCCGAAAGGAAAGAAGAAGAAGAAACAAGGCGTAGCAAAGATGGTGGCAAGATCTCAGGTAGTAGTGAAGAAGCCGAAAGGCAAGTGCTTCACTTGCAAGCAGACTAGACATTAGAAGGCGGACTGTCCTAATCGAAAACAAAACAAAGGTATATCTATTAGTTTAGTCGTTGAAACATGTTTAGCGGTGTTATCTACTAGTACCTGGTGTGTAAATGCGGGAGCCATTGATCATGTCTACAATTCTTTATAGGGGTTCCAGGAAACCAGGCGACTAGCTGAGGGAGAGATTACCGTTTACATGGGCAATGCTACGAAGGTGGAGGCTATTGAAGTGGGAGACATTTATTTATCTTTTGATAGAAATAAAACTTTGGTTATGAGAAATTGCCTTTATGTACCTACATTTAGAAAGAATTTGATTTTAGTTTCTAAATTGTTTATGGATGGGTATTCTATTTCTTTTAATGATAGAGTTGTTATAAAAAAGAATAAAGAGATTATCTATTCTGGTACGTTGGTAGGCAATTTATACACTCTTGAACCAAAAACTCCCACAATGCAAATAGAAATAAATAACTCATCTTCTAAATCTAATAAGAGAAAAGAACCTTCGAAAATGAACCAAACATATCTTTGGCATCTAAGGTTAGGTCATATTAATCTGAGTAGAATTCAAAGGTTGATAGCTGATGGACCTTTGGGTTCATTGGTGGTGGAAGATTTCTCAACCTGCGAATCTTGCTTGAAAGGTAAAATGACAAAGAGGCCTTTTAAGGCCAAGGGGTATAAAGCCAAAGATGTGTTGGAATTGATTCATTCTGATTTGTGTGGTCCTATGTCTATCCAGGCTAGAGGTGGTTTTGAATATTTCATCTCTTTTATAGACGATTATTCAAGATATGGATACATTTACTTGATGTGCCGCAAGTCTGAATGCTTTGACAGGTTCAAAGAATTCAAGGCTGATGTGGAGAAATGTCAAGGTAAAAGTATCAAGACACTACGATCTGATCGTGGTGGGGAGTACCTCTTGGGAGAGTTTAGGAGTTACTTATCAGAGGCTGGGATTCAATTCCAACTGTCTGCACCTAGTACACCCCATCAGAATTGTGTGGCGGAGCGAAGGAAATAGGACTCTTATGGAGATGGTTAGATTGATGATGAGTTATTCTGAGTTACCAAATTCATTATGTGGGTATGCTCTTGAAACGACAGTGTATATTCTAAACTTGGTGCCATCTAAATCAGTACCATCTACTCCCACAGAATTGTGGTCTGGACGAAAGCCTAGTCTGAGTCATATTTGGATTTGGGATAGTCTAACATATGTGTTGAAGGGAGATGTTGATAAGTTAGAATCTCATACATAAGTGCGCTTGTTCGTAGGCTATCCTAGAGGAACTAAAGGTGGTTTATTCTATAGTCCTAGAGATCAGAGGGTGATCGTTAGCATGAATGCCCAATTTTTAGAGGAAGACTATGTGATGAACCGCAAGCCCATGAGCAAGATTGTTCTAGAGGAATTAAGAGGGGAAGTCCTTGCTTCAGTACCAACGGTACAAGAGGACATACCAGAAGTGACTGCACCACGTGTCACAGAGGATACATAGGTGATACCTCGTCGTAGTGGGAGGATTGTTAGACAACCCGATAGATTTATGTTCTTGGAAGAATCTTCTAATTTGGTCCCTGGCGAACATGAACATGAACCCTGGACATATGATGAGGCACTCCAAGATAAAGAGGCAGTATCTTGGCAAAGGGCGATGAATTCTGAGATAGGATCTATGGATTTAAATAAGGCCTGGGAGCTAGTAGAACGACCCAATGGTGTAAAAGCCATTGAATGCAAGTGGATATACAAAAGAAAGAGAGGATCAGATGGGAAGGTAGAAATCTTCAAAGCAAGGCTTGTTGCGAAAGGGTATACTCAGAAAGAGGGTATTGATTATGAGGAGACTTTTTCACCGGTAGCCATGCTTAAGTCTATCTGGATTCTCTTGTCTATTGCTACTCATATGGATTATGAGGTTTGGCAAATGGATGTCAAGATAGCTTTCCTTAATGGAAGTCTTGAAGTAAACATCTATATTTTGGTGCAGTAGGCACCTAAGTCGAACCTGAGTTTTGATTATAGCAAACAATACAAAGTTAAGCTCATTTTTGTTATCTCATGAGCTAAATCAAGTTTGCAGAAAAGTGCTAAAGCTAGAGCTGAAGGTCAGTGACTGTAGGGTTGGTTTCATCGAGTCCGTGAGGGGAAACTTTGCTTCCCACTTCACCTCGGTCGCTTGTTCATGGCGATCCCATCGATGTTCCCGTATTAAAAAAAAATTAATCCTAGACAAAAGGGATTGCCCAAACAACCAAGTCATCATCGTACTATTCGTTTAGAGAGGTCACTTGAACAAACTCGTTGTTCAAGCGACCAACCTCTATTCTACGAGTAGCCGACGAATAGACGATGTACGGATTGCCGGATTTTATATTTATGTTCGGGATCTAAGTATTATTTAGCCACAAATAGAATATGTCATGCTCATAATTGAAAAAATAAATACAAGCAAGTAACAAAAGAGAATAGAGAATAGATATACCTCTTGATCTTCTAATGTATGACCTTCCTCCTTTCGAACGTCGTGTGGGCGACGATCTACCAAAAGTTGAAGCTCCTAGATCGCCAATCTTCCTTCCTTGCTCGTTTCGAGCAAGAGGAAGAATAGAAACAAAGCTCTATTCCTTCTTTCAACCAATCAACAACCTCCAAGGATGGAGCTTGCCGCCGGCCAAGAAAGAGGAGGAGATTAATGGTTTCCGGCCAAAAGCTTCAAGGGAGGACCCTAAGCCTTTGTTCCACTGGCCAAGGAGAAGAAGAAGAGGGAGTTTGGACGCTGGCCAAGGGTTGGAAGAGCTCCAATGGGCGCCGAAAGCATGTGGAAGAAGAACAACACAAGGAAAATCTTTCCTTATTAGGTGCCACCCAAGCCCAAACCCTAGCTCCTCTTCTTGCCGCCAACTCCAAAACCCTAGCTTCTCTTGATTGAAATTCCATGCCAACCCCTTGTCCTCCTTTTATAGAGTTAAGGATAAGCCTCCTTTTAATCTCCACCATTGGTTCTAGGGATTTAATCTCAACCGTCGGATCTAGATATTTAATCTCAACCGTCGGATCTTAGAGATTTAATCTCTACCTTTGGATCTAGAGTTTTGTTTCTATCCATTGGATCTAAGCTTCATGAGGTGTTAATAGGCTACATTAGGGACCATGAGGAGGAGTTGGATCTTGGCCACCCATGGATCAAGCCCACATAAAGTCCGATCCATTAATGATAATTCAATCCACTAAAGGATTATCATTGATCTACCTCACTAACACCCATAAGATAATATGGGCTCCATATATTATTTGTACATTTTCTCCCCGTGTTTAAGATCTCAAATGTCCATCAATTAATTAATTTACTGACCATTAATTAATCAACATCTAACTCTATGAGCAGTACCACTCAACCTTTTCAACATGCCAGACCAAGTCCACCTGCAGGGTTTACATGATGAACCTTATGAGCTCCACAAGGGGACATCATCATCCTAATATATAGGACACAGTTTCCTCCTATAATCAACGACACACCATATAAATAATATCATTTCCCAACTTACCGAGCCTATCGATTTAATCTATAAATCTCGCCCATTGGTAAATCAAAGAAATGAATATTAAGTATATGTGCCCGTTATTATATCGGAATTAAGAGCATGTACAATATAATATCCGAGGTCCGATTCGATTATGTAGTCAGCAATAAATCGAATCACCTCTAAGTCGGTCCTGCTCAATACACACAAAGTGCACTAGTATGATTCTATGGTCAAGACAAATAAATACCAAATCACACTACAACCATTCCGATGGTTTGGCCAAAGTCATCTCGGTTGTGAGCCTTTACTTATACTTTTCAAGGAGACGATAACATGATCTCCCGTGTGACACCACACACCATGTTATCTACAATGTAAGGTATTAGACAATATGCATAACCATAAAAATATGCAAACAATGATCATGTGATTCTTATTTCAAAATAAAGATGTTCATACAAAAGATAGACATTTCAGTATACATCCCTACAATCTCCCTTATACTAAAAGACTATGCTGTCCTCAAACTACCATACATCTGATCCTCATTCCCTCCACATGCCTATCAAAAGCTCTCGCCGGAAGGGCCTTAGTGAAAGGATCTGCCAGGTTATCCTCCGATGCAATCTTGGGCACAACAACTTCTCCTCTCTTTACGATTTCTCGTATCAGCTGGTACTTGCGCTCTATGTGTTTACTAGCCTTATGGGCTCGTGGTTCCTTCGAGTTTGCAACTGCATAACTATTATCACAATAAATTGTGATAGTTCTGGGCAAACCAGGAATCACATCCAAGTCCATCAGGAAGTTCCTGAGCCACACAGCTTCTTTGGCCGCCTCAGAGGCTGCCACATACTCAGCTTCCATGGTGGAGTCCGCCATGCATTTCTGCTTCACACTCCTCCATACAATGGCTCCACCTCCCAAAGTAAACACAAAATTTGAGGTAGACTTACTGTTATCCCTATCAGATTGGAAGTCAAAATCTATGTAACCCACAGGGAGTAATTGGTCTGCCTGGCAAACTAGCATATAATCCCTAGTCCTTCTCAGGTACTTCAATATATGCTTTATCGCAGTCCAATGTCCCTGTCCTGGATTACTCTGATATCTGCTGACCATGCCCACGACATAGCAGATATCTGGTCTCGTACATAGCATCACATACATGAGGCTTCTTACTGCCGAAGCATAAGGAACCACCTTCATCTCCTCTATCTCCTCAGATGTTCTAGGACACATCTCCTTAGATAAAGGGACTCCATGCCTAAAAGGTAGAAAACCCTTCTTGGAGTTCTGCATGCTAAAACGCTCCATAATCGTGTCTATGTATGAAGCTTGGGATAAACACAACATCCTTTTCCGGCGATTCCTTATAACCTTGATCCCAAGGATGTGTCCCACTTCTCCCAAGTCCTTCATATCAAACTGTTTGGACAACCATACCCTTACGTCCGATAACACCTTGATATTGTTGCCAATCAACAAAATGTCATCTACGTATAGTACAAGAAATACCACTACGTTTCCGTCACATCTCTTGTATACACAAGACTCATATGGACTTTGAATAAATCCATAAGACTGGATTACCTCATCAAAGCGGATGTTCCAAGACCTCGAAGCTTGCTTCAATCCATAAATGTACCGAATAAGCTTACATACAAGATGCTCTTTGCCCTTCGCAATGAATCCCTCTGGTTGCTTCATATAGATGTTTTCCTCAAGACTTCCATTAAGGAAAGCTGTCTTGACATCCATCTGCCACACCTCATAATCCATTGAGCTGCTATGCATAAGAGAATTCGGATAGACTTAAGCATGGCTACCGGCGAAAAGGTCTACTCATAATTGATACCCTCTTTCTGAGTATGCCCCTTCGCAACAAGCCTCACTTTGAAGGTCTCAACCTTCCCATCTATTCCTCTCTTTCTCTTGTAGATCCACTTGCGTCCAATGGTTTTTACACCATCGGGTGGTTCTACTAGCTCCCAGACCTGATTTGAATCCATAGATTCAATCTCAGCATTCATTGCACTTTACCAAGATACTGCATCTTTATCTTGGATTGCCTCGTCATATGTCCAGGGATCAGGTTCATGTTCGCCAGGGACCAAATCAGAAGATTCTCCCAAGAACATGAATCTATCAGGCTATCTCACAACCCTCCCACTACGATGAGGTATCACCTATGTATCCTCTGTGACATGAGGTGCAGTGACATGTGGTATATCCTCTTGTACTGGTGGTACTAAAGAAGTGACTTCCCCTTTCAATTCCTCTAGAACAATTTTACTCTTGGGCTTGTGGTTTATCACATAGTCTTCCTCTAGAAATCTTGCGTTCGTGCTAACGATCACCCTCTAATCTCTAGGACTATAAAACAAACCTCCTTTCGTTCCTCTAGGATAGCCAACGGACATGCGTACTTCTGTACGAGATTCCAACTTACCAACATTTGCCTTCAGCACATGTGTTGGACTCCCCCATATCCGAATATGTCTTAGACTAGGCTTTCGCCCAGTCCACAATTCTGTGGGTGTAGAAGGCACTGATTTAGATGGTACCAAGTTCAGAATGTACACCACCGTATCTAGAGCATATCCCCAGAACAAATCTGGCAACTCAGAATAACTCATCATCGATCTAACCATCTCCATAAGAGTCCTATTCCTTCGCTCTGCTACACCGTTCTGCTGGGGTTTGCCCGGTGCAGACAATTGGGATTGAATCCCAGCCTCTGAAAAGTAGTTCCTAAACTCTCCCAAGAGGTACTCGCCACCACGAACAGATCGTAGTGTCTTGATACTTTTACCTTGACGTTTCTCCACATCAGCCTTGAATTCTTTGAACTTGTCAAAGCATTCAGACTTGCAGCGCATCAAGTAAATGTATCCATATCTCGAATAATCGTCTATAAAAGAGACGAAATACTCAAAACCACCTCTAGCCTGGATCGACATAGGACCACACAAATCAGAATGAACCATTTCTAACACATCTTAGGCTCTATTCCCCTTGGCCTTAAAAGGTCTCTTGGTCATTTTACCCTCCAAGCAAGATTCACAGGTTGAGAAATCCTCCACCACTAATCAACCCAGAGGTCCATCAACTATCAACCTTTGAATTCTGCTTAGGTTAATATGACCAAGCCTAAGATGCCAAAGATATGTTTGGTTCATCTTCGAAGGTTCTTTTCTCTTATTGGAATTAGAAGATGAGTTATTAACTTCAATTTGCATCGTGTGAGATTTTGGTTCGAGTGTATACAAATTTCCTATCAATATACCTGAACAGATATTCTCCCTATTCCTTTTTATAACAACTTTGTCATTAAAAGAAATAGAATATCCATCCATAAACAATTTAGAAACTGAAAATATATTTTTTCTAAATAAAGGTACATATAGGGAATTTTTCAGAACCAAAGTTTTATTTTTCTCAAAAGATAAATAAAACATCTCCCACTGCAATAGCCGCCACCTTCATGACATTGCCCAAGTAAACGGTAATCTCTCCCTCAGCTCATCATCGGGTTTCTTGGAACTCCTGCAAAGTATTGCAGATATGATCAGAGGCTCCCGTATCTACACACCAGGTGCCGGTAGATAACACTGCTAATCATGTTTCAATGACTAGACCAAAGGATATACCTTTGTTCTATTTCGGATTGGGACAGTCCTTATTCCAATGTCTATCCTGCTTACTGTTGGGGATCGATTGGCCGGCTAGAGGGGGGGTGAATAGCCCTCTTACGTTGCGTGGTGGAATTCTCTCGTTCGTTTGCTCGTCTACAAAGAGATTAGTGCAAGCGGAAGTATAAACAATTAAGACAAAGCAATAAACGAAAATACAAACACTAACAAAGGAGATGTAACGTGGTTCACGGCTATGCCGCTAATCCATGGTCCGATTCGTCCAAGGTGAATCACTCATTCAAAGCCAATCACTATTGGTCTCTCCTTTGCACCAAGCTAGGTGGAGGTAACCTTTACAAATCAAGCACACTCCTTCTTTTACAATAGATGTGAAAGAAAGCTAAGAGAAGGAGTTTGAATCTTGTGGAGCACTTGGATGGCCGTTTAGAACTTAAGCATTAACCTACCAAAGCTCCACACCCTCTCTTTTTATAGAGAGGGCTGATTTCTTCCCTTTGGCCGCCACCAGTCGACTGCTGTCCTTGGTAGTCGACTATCGTCACTCCAATGGCCTCCGAACACATCGGATCCCGACCGTTGTAGTCCAATGGAACACTTGGCAGTCGACTGATGGACCTCACCTATCGACTACTGCCTCCGTAGTCGACTACCCAATCGGCTACGAGCGGTTATGTGCCCGCGACATCCTCTGGCAGTCGACTGCCATTCCATGGCAGTCAACTGCTGGGCATAAACCCATCAGTCGGATACCAGTTGAACAAACTCGACTCAGAACAGTTGACTGCCATTACATGGCAGTTGACTGGTGCTGTGTGAAACTCAAACTTAACATAAGTTTGAGCTTCTGCGGTCGGGTAATCCTTGACCCTTGCGGTCAAGTCTCCGACACTCAGCCATTCAGCCAAGTTCACCTAATGAGCTACTTACATTTCACTCATTCTCTCATCTCACTCGAAGTCCCTTGTCGAAGCTCTCTTCGTTCGTGGCCACGTCCCTCGGCAGCATCAGGCGCATGGCTCTGCAATGCTCCTTCGCGTCTCTTGCCTCCGAAGTCTGCTTCCTTGGCTTCACTTCAAGTCATCTCGTCCGCGCGGTCCCTCGGCAGCATCAAGCGCACGACTCTGCAATGCTCCTTCTCCGACTCAGGCACGAGGTTGTGAGGGTGAACCCGCCAAGGCTCCATGTGTGAATTACTAAGTCCTGCAAGACTCCAACGCACATATCAAATAACAATACTAACCTAACTTAAACCCTTTGCCACACACATCAAAACCTTATCATGGCAAGAGATTGCCTTAACAATCTCCCCCTTTTTGATGTGTGGCAATCCATTTAAGCTAGGTAAAAAAAATTTGATATAAATTTCTAAGGTAAGAAAGCATGTAAAATATAAACATGATATAGCAACATGCAACTCCCCCTTAATCCATGAAACTCCCCATACAAATTTTCTCCCCCTATCATATATTTCTCCCCCTAAAATAATTAACTTAAACATAATTATTTCTCCCCCTTTGACACCATCAAAAAGATTAACACTAAGTTATAAACCCATGGCATCAAGTCTAATAGAAAGAGAACACCAAAAACATGATTAAAACTTGAAATCAGAAAAATATTGGGCTGTTTTTAAGATGAGCAGTCGACTGCTATCAGTATGACAGTCGACTGGCACAATGGTTTCCGAAATTCTGATTTTCTGGATGAAATTCAGAAATGAATTAAAAATTCTAGAAAATTCAAAAAATCATGAAATTTGGGGAACATATTTCTTGTAAGATTCTTTATCATTGAAAAATAGGTCTTCATGAAAAATCATTATATTTTCACGTATTTGCCAAAAATCCAAAAGCTTTAAAAACTACTAGGTTTTTGATCATTCTAGTATCAAGTTAAACACCTAGTTTTGGTTTCAATTGTTTCAAAACATGAATACATAGATTTTAGATTAAGAAATTGTTTTGAAAACATATAAAATATCCAACCATGATCTTTGGGCAATATGTCTATGAATTAAACATAAGCCTTCCCCATGATTGGTCTATTATTGTTATTTTGATACTTTAAATGACCATCTAAATGCCATAGGCATTAGTGGACATTTCTATCATCCTAACATCTCACCCATGCTAAGTTTTCAATCAAAGTAGCCTATAGTGAGTGTGAGATGCAACCTAGAGGTTATTTGTATATACTTAACCATTATATTCATGCAATTCTATCAAGGTTAAGTATCAACCTAACAATCCTCATGATCATAAAGGCATATATCAATTAATTCTACATCATGATCATGAAACACATGTATTCATTGAATTGTTATCATGCATTAGGTATTATGTCATGATAATAAACAAATTATCACCTAAAGCATGATTTAACCCTATTTCTCATGATGACGTGCCAAATTTTAAAATCTTAAATCATGATTGCAAACATACATAGCAATTACATTAATCATCATGATTTAAGCATTATTAACTATTTATAGGCACGTTATCATCACCCAACACTATTTCAAAAATGTTGTCCCACCATCCTAAGTCAACCAAAATATGATATAGGTTAAGTCCATATGGTTGACTACCCAAGGGTTTTTCTAATTGTTCAGTTACGTATTGCTGGGTCAATTCACTAGTCCAATGTCTGTCGAGAACTAGATACTTTCTTTTTATCTTGTCCCCTAGCAATTAGGCATTTATAGGCCTTTTCAATTTTCTTTTCTTTGTATCCTAGGCCTTTCTTATTGAAACTAGCTCTTTGGCTCCCTATGATCATGTTCAATGTGTTGGAGCCTATTGTGAATTTTTCTAGGGCTTTTGTCAAATAATCTACCTTTTCCCTTAAAGCCCTATTTTCATTCATACATGCATCACTAACATCTAATGGCATATAATTATCATGTGAGCATGCATCATCATCATTATCATTAAAACATGATTTTTCTAATTTTTGCTCTAATTCCTTAATTTGGTCAAGCATGCTTTTGTTCTTTTTCGTGGCTCTAAATAGATCCTTAGTTAAGCTAGAAATCATGGAAACTATCTTATGGGGTGAGTGGTTCGTTACCATAGTTTCCATGTCCTCTTCTTCTTCGGATGAGGAGGTAGAGGAGGCTCCCCCTTCATTTGAGCTCCCTCCACTTGAGCTTGATTCTTCATTTTCGGTGGAGGAGCAATCCAAGTCATCAAAGGCCATTAAGGCCAAATTGGTGACAAAGGCATTCTCCTCTTCCGATGACGATGAGGAGGATGAGGATGGGTCATCCCAAGTCCTTGCCTTGAGAGCTTTGGTCTTCCCTTTTTCCTTTGTCTTCTTCTCCTCTTCCTTCTTCTTCTTGCTCCCCTTTTTCTTCTTCTTTTCTTCTTTCTTTTTCTTTTCTTCTTTGCTCTTGTTTAGGAGGGGACAATTGTCCCTTATGTGTCCCTCTCCTTGGCAATTGTAGCAAATGATTTTCCCCCTTGGTCTTCTATTCCTATCATTTGATTTATGAAAATGAAAACCTTTTAAAGCACGTCTTACCCTCCTTACCATATAGGCTTCTTCGGTGCTATCCATGGAGGAGGAGGAAGTCGCTTCGTCATCGGAGGAGGAGGGGATCTCTATCTTCTTCTTCCCCTTATTTGCCATCAATGCTACTTCTCTTGAGGGTTGGATTCTAGGCTCTTCTTGTATTTCTTCTAGCCTAGTTTCATGAAGCTCCATTGTTGAGAAGAACTCCTCCATGGTGCTCACTTCTAAATTCTTCGAAATATAGAAGGAGTCCACCATGGAGCTCCACTTTGAGGATCTCGGAAAGACATCTATAGACTTCATAACCATATCTCGGTTTGATAGCTTCTCACCTACACTTGACAAACCGGTTATAATTTCCTTGAAACGAGAATGTACGGAAATTACCTTTTCTCCCTTTTCTAGTTTAATGTTGTTGAGTTGGGAGCGGAGATCTCTCCTTGCTAGCTTCGCCTCGGATGTGCCTTCATGAAGCTCAATTAGCTTCTCCCACATCTCCTTGGCACTTAGACATTCTCCTATTCGGTTGATTTCTTGTTGAGGGAGCACATTGAAGAGATGATGCTTGGCTTTTGAATTTGCAAGGTGCTCTTCCCTTTGCTTTTTGGTCCACCTAGATTTCTCTATTGGCTTCCCTTCTTCATCCCTAGGCAAAACGAAACCGGATTCCATTGTAATCATAATATCAAAATCCGTTTCAAAAAATACCTCCATTCTCTTTTTCCACCAAGAGAATTCGCCGTCGAACTTTGGTGGGTGGATGTTTGAGCCGGCCATTTTGAATGTTGCTTGTTGTGGCGGTTAGTCCTCGACAAGCTTTCCTTGGCTCTGATACCACTTGTTGGGTTTCGATTGGCCGGCTAGAGGTGGGGGGGGGGGGGGTGAATAGCCCTCTTACGTTGCGTGGTGGAATTCTCTCGTTCGTTTGCTCGTCTACAAAGAGATTAGCGCAAGCGGAAGTATAAACAATTAAGACAAAGCAATAAACGAAAATACAAACGCTAACAAAGGAGATGTAACGTGGTTCACGTCTACGCCGCTAATCCACGGTCCGATTCGTCCAAGGTGAATCACTCCTTCAAAGCCAATCACTATTGGTCTCTCCTTTGCACCAAGCTAGGTGGAGGTAACCTTTACAAATCAAGCACACTCCTTCTTTTACAATAGATGTGAAACAAAGCTAAGAGAAGGAGTTTGAATCTTGTGGAGCACTTGGATGGTCGTTTAGAACTTAAGCATTAACCTACCAAAGCTCCACACCCTCTCTTTTTATAGAGAGGGCTGATTTCTTCCCATTGGCCGCCACCAGTCGACTGCTGTCCTTGGCAGTCGACTGCCGCCACTCCAACGGCCTCCGAACACATCGGATCTCGACTGTTGTAGTCCAACGGAACACTTGGCAGTCGACTGATGGACCTCACGATCAGCTACCTCTCGTAGTCGCCGATCGGCTACGAGCGTTCTCGTGCGCGACATCTCTTCCGGCATTCGCCATTCCATGGCAGTCCACTGCTGGGCATAAACCCATCAGTCGGATACCAATCGAACAAACTCGACTCAGAACAGTCGACTGCCATTACATGGCAGTCGACTGGTGCCGTGTGAAACTCAAACTTAACATAAGTTTGAGCTTCCGGCGGTCGGGTAAACCTTGACCCTTGTGGTCAAGTCTCCGACACTCAGCCATTCAGCCAAGTTCACCTAATGAGCTACTTACATTTCACTCATTCTCTCATCTCACTTGAAGTCCCTTGCCGAAGCTCTCTTCGTTCGCGGCCATGTCCCTCGGCAGCATCAGGCGCACGACTCTGCAATGCTCCTTCGCGTCTCTTGCCTCCGAAGTCTGCTTCCTTGGCTTCACTTCAAGTCATCTCGTCCGGCGGTCCCTCGGCAGCATCAAGCATACGGCTCTGCAATGCTCCTTCTCCGACTCAGGCATGAGGTTGTGAGGCTGAACCCGCCAAGGCTCCATGTGCGAATTACTAAGTCCTGCAACACTCCAACGCACATATCAAATAACAATACTAACCTAACTTAAACCCTTTGCCACACACATCAAAACCTTATCATGGTAAGAGATTGCCTTAACACTTACAAGTGAAGCACTTGCCTTTCAACTTCTTCACTCCTACCTGAGATCCTCCCGCCACCTTTGCTCCACCTTGTTTCTTCTTCTTCTTGTCTTTCGGCTTAGAAGTAGAAACCTTCTGAGCAACCATGGCCTGAGCCTGAGAAAGACTTTCTGTTGACTAGAGAATGATATCGACCTGGGTTTCCCTATCGATCTCAGCTCCAATGACTTCCAGCTCATTCGCAGGCTTAGGAGGATACTCTTTGAAAAGTACATATTTGTACTCCTCACCAGTTAAGACAATATCTAGATTCTTTTCCAATCAACATAATTTGGGTACAGTAAGTTTATTTTCCTTTAGTATCACAACAAGTGGACTGAAAGTCATTTTTGAAAATCCTAAGAATCACATATATCATTACTTTAGATTTCAAAAAATTATTGATTCCTCAAACAATAAAATTTTAAAATCAACCAACACCTCAAAACACCGAGAATATCATATGCCACGATAGTGTGGACGTATATGAATTCTACATTTGTAAGAGGAGGTTTTACCCATTAATTTTACTATCTTGTCAACCTTACTTTTTGACAAATAAAATTAATAGTTGGTTTCTCTTCGGCCCTACAAATAAAAGCAGTGACTCCGATGGGGAGGATACTCCTATTTGCATCTAAGTGTTCACCATTACTTGATACAAAGGAAATTATCTCGGGTTATGTGCCTTCCGATGGGGAAGTATACACGCTCCTAAATAATTTCCTATAATCATATCCGACCCTGTGATCCACAAACAAACTCATCCGATGGAGAGGAAGGCACTCAGAGCCGACGCGCAAGTTTGCTTGCATCACATGTCAAATTGTAATGGAGGTCGTGGGAATTTATAAAAATTTCCCTCTCCCACTTAGTAATTTGAAAATGAGGAATTTTCTAGCCTACGACATGCATATCAAACAATAAGCAATAAATATGAAAAATAAATTATTTTCCAACTATTATGACTTTTGTCTTCAATATGTCTCCCGTCGCATCGCCATCTCGTCCGCTCCTCCTACGCCATGTACGAGCCATCCGGAGATCCGAGCCGAGACTAAAACCTATTTTAATTTACATCCATCGATCCTATACTCCACGAGGGAGTGTACATGAAATCTAGATCGAAAGTAAACTAAAATAAAGAGTGGCTAAACAATGTCGTATCTAATTTACAAAAAATCAAATACTAGCCTCGTCAACCCCGAGGATTTAACAAAATATACTATTACACACATACAATCACATACACACATATGGCCATAATAGTCGGATCTTATGCCTGCAACCAAAGAGTTAAACTATGCATATCCTACTATTATTCGACACATATAATATATGAAAAATGCATAAGAGTAACCGAATCCTTAAACACACAAAACCGGAAACCTTGGCTCTGATACCAATTGTAGGGTTGGTTTCATCGAGTCCGTGAGGGGAAACTTCGCTTCCCACTTCACCTCGGTCGCTTGTTCATGGCAATCCCATCAATGTCCCTGGATTAAAAAAAAATAATCCTAGACAAAAGGGATTTCCCAAACAACCAAGTCATCATCGTGCTATTCGTTTAGAGAGGTCACTTGAACAAACTCGTTGTTCAAGCGACCAACCTCTATTCTACGAGTAGCCGTGGAATAGACGATGTACGGATCGCCGACTTTTGTATTTATGTTCGGGATCCAAGTATTGTTTAGCCACAAACAGAATATATCATGCTCATAATTGAAAAAACAAATACAAGCAAGTAACAAAAGAGAATAGAGAATAGATATACCTCTCGATCTTCTAATGTATGACCTTCCTCCTTTCGGACGTCGTGTGGGTGACGATCTGCCAAAAGTTGAAGCTCCTAGATTGCCAATCTTCCTTCCTTGCTCGTTCCGAGCAAGAGGAAGAATAGAAACAAAGCTCTATTCCTTCTTTCAACCAATCAACAACCTCCAAGGATGGAGCTTGCCGCCGGCCAAGAAGGAGGAGGAGATTAATGGTTGCCGGCCAAAAGCTTCAAGGGAGGACCCTAAGCCTTTGTTCCACCAGCCAAGGAGAAGGAGAAGAGGGAGTTTGGATGCTGGCCAAGGGTTGGAAGAGCTCCAATGGGCACCGACAGCTTGTGGAAGAAGAACAACACAAGGAAAATCTTTCCTTATTAGGTGCCGCCCAAGCCCAAACCCTAGCTCCTCTTCTTGCCGCCAACTCCAAAACCCTAGCTTCTCTTGATTGAAACTCCATGCCAACCCCTTGTCCTCCTTTTATAGAGTTAGGGATAAGCCTCCTTTTATAGAGTTAGGGATAAGCCTCCTTTTAATATCCACCATTGGTTCTAGGGATTTAATCTCAACCGTCGGATCTAGAGATTTAATCTCAACTGTCGGATCTTAGAGATTTAATCTCTACCTTTGGATCTAGAGTTTTGTTTCCATCCATTGGATCTAAGCTTCATGAGGTGTTAATAGGCTACATTAGGGACCATGAGGAGGAGTTGGATCTTGGCCACCCATGGATCAAGCCCACATAAAGTCCGATCCATTAATGATAATCCAATCCACTAAAGGATTATCATTGATCTACCTCACTAACCCCCATAAGATAATATGGGCTCCATATTTTATTTGTATATTTTCTCCCCGTGTTTAAGATCTCGAATGTCCGTCGATTAATTAATTTACTAACCATTAATTAATCAACATCTAACTCTATGAGTAGTACCACTCAACCTTTTCATCATGCCGGACCAAGTCCACCTACAGGGTTTACATGATGAACCTTATGAGCTCCTCAAGGGGACATCATCATCCTAATATATAGGACATGATTTCCTCCTATAATCAACGACACACCATATAAATAATATCATTTCCCAACTTACTGAGCCTATCGATTTAATCTATAAATCTCGCCCATTCGTAAATCAAAGAAATGAATATTAAGTATATGTGCCCATTATTATATCGGGATTAAGAGCATGTACAATATAATATCCGAGGTCTGATTCAATTATGTAGTCAGCAATAAATCGAATCACCTCTAAGTTGGTCCTGCTCAATACACACAAAGTGCACTAGTATGATTCTATGGTCAAGACAAACCAATACCAAATCACACTACAACCATTCCGATGGTTTGTCCAAAGCCATCTCGGTTGTGAGCCTTTACTTATACTTTTCAAGGAGCCGATAACATGATCTCCTGTGTGACACCACACACCATGTTATCTACAATGTAAGGTATTAGACAATATGCATAACCATAAAAATATGCAAACAATGATCATGTGATTCTTATTTCAAAATAAAGATGTTCATACAAAAGATAAACTTTTCAGTATACATCTCTACAGCGACACCCAGAGGGAGCCGTGGTGGTCGGGCGACATCAGGATGACTTCGGAGGAATCCGAAGGAATCAGGTGGAAGATCGGAAGCATAAGCTACAAGGTAAATGAAAGAGGTAAGCTCATGTGAGTGAGCGCAAGGAAGGCTGTGTCCTCTGTACGGAGATATTCTTAGGCGACGATCTGACCAAGACCTCCCATGGAAGGTCTAAGTCGAGATCAGATGGTATATGACCATTTAATTTACTTGTATTAACTATTTTTTCGAGCTAACTCTTCGTTGCAGCTGGAAAACCTACCATCAGTCGACTGAGGGCTTGTGTCAATTAGTCCATCTAGCTGATCGTAAGGGTAGCGATCATTGGTCAAGGATCAGCTTCGAGGAGAGTCAAAGCTTATCTCCATTTTTGAAGGGAAAGGAGGCTTGCTCTCATTGGTTGAAGAAGTGAACATCTAGGGTTTCCAAGGCTATAAAAGTAGGGGTTCTCCACCCTATTTCCATCATAAAAGCTCTCCAAAAAGCCTCCGCTATGATACTCTTCTACGACGACCTTGCGACGATGAAGTTGTTAGTAATATATGAGAGATGTCCTAAGGCAATCGCCTTATGTTTGAACCATTTATATGATAAATGAAGATTCACTATTTGAGTATACATGTTTTCATGTATTTGATTAGATCTTAAACTCATTTACTGAATGTCCACGATACGATTCACAGCATGAGAGAATTTATGATTGGATCACAACTAGTGAGTATCTCTACATGTGTAATTGTGATGTATCCGAATTATCCCTAGTCGATGAATTGATGGATTTGGACACCATTGATTCTGTCGAGACTAGCACGAGGTATACTCCTTGGTATATCCAAGCAGTTGATTCTCACTGGCTGGAGACATTGTGATGTCCGGAGTTAATCGTGGATGCTAGTTATGGTAACTAGTTCATTGGAGTGACCAACCGTAAGACTTAATATGGTTCTCTGCATATATAGATATGTCAATGAAGTTCTTACTGCAACTTAAGTGCGATGTTCCTTTAACTTGCGGTATTCAAGTCATCTTGATCATAAAGACTTATGCTTTGACATCTTAAGCAAGCATCTCTGAGAAGATGTGGACCCGGGATGATTGGGTATAAGTCGAAGTGATCGAAGGTATTTGAATAGCCTATAAAGGATTCACCACTCCTTGCGAGGAGATGTATACCCATAGTCTCTCGTCGGATTGTTACTAAAGTCTTTGGCCAAAGCATTACATGTTTAGAGTAAGGTACTCTTCGATACATGTGCAATAACTAGAATCCGTAGGACAAGGAAATGATACTTGGGCTAGGTGTGACGTAGTCAGCCTAGTGGGGACTGACACTATTGACCATGTCCTGAACCAAGTGGGTATAAGATAAGTGAAGGGAATGGGGCACGATTCATTGTAGCTGCTGAAGGGTTTCAGAAATAGTTCTGGATCAACCATTGATCTTTTCGGTTAATTGGGGATCATGATGTACTACTAGGTGCCACTCATGATCATTCTATAATCAATGGTTAATTATAGATGGCCAACATAAACTGAGAACCTATTTGGTTACACGCACAATGAGCGTAATCCGAAGGATTTAAAACGAGCTTGAGAATGAGATTCTCAGACCAAGAGAAACTAGGTTTGGTTGGACCAAACATGGAACGAGCATGAAATCGTTTCAGTCGCAATGGAAGTGTGGATTGGTCGTGTCTTATGAAGACATGATAGATGAACCAAAGTGGTTTGGTTCTAATCCAATGGAGGAGAATAAACCAAAGGGGTTTGGTTTGTTTTAAACAAATGAACCAAAGTTGGTCCGGTTCGTTTTAACTTAAAATAAACCATCATGGTTTGGTTTATTTAAACTTAAATTAATGGAGCTGGTTAACGGACTTTTGGTTATGATCCGATAACCATTAAGAGAATTTGTTCTCTATAAAATAGGGCTTAAGGGTTTTTGTTAAGCAACCCTAAAGTTCACCTCCCTCTCTCTCCAAGTCTTGCACACCCTCCAACCTGCCGCATGAGACCAAGCTTCTTCAACCGGCATCCAGCAGCTTCCGTCCTCCCCACTTGCCGGCATCTAGCTGTTGCCGGAGGAGCTCCGGTGATCTTCCTTGGCTCTGGCGACAAGGTGAGCATATTGCTTTCCTTATTTGGCCGGCGCAAGGTCTCCACCAAAACTGTTCAGTTTTCTGGACAGCTTGTTTCCTTCTTGTTGGAGCGTCATTTGGATGACGTTTGGAGCTCCGACAGCGGTAGCCTTTCCGGGGATTCGATCTCCGGTAATCCTCATAGATGGAGGACGAAGGATTTGTCAAACGGTTGACGAATACCTCTCCGAAGAAGCGAGTTTTTGAGGACTCATTTTGGATCCGAATTTTGATTCGGATTGTGATCTTCTCTCGATCACATCGTCTTCAACATGAGGCTAGTAACTCATACGAAGATGAGGCTCATGACTTTGTGAAGTCATCCCGAAGATACTCGGCGTGAATACGGATAGAGACAATTCTAGCGAGGATCGTTCCGGTTGATGCCTTTCCCGCTACACGTGATACGTCAGGTATACGTAGTATAAATTTCCTTTTATTGCAAAAATTTGAATTTACGGTTATGTCTACACATGTTGTACTATGCATGCGTGTAGTGTGGGTGTTGTAATAAATTAGATTTATTATTTTATTGCTTCCGCTGTGCACATGTTTACAAAACATGTTCGAACACACACTCGCCGCGGTGCCGGAAACCCAACAGTGGTATCAGAGCCCAGATTGTTTTTCGACATAATCGTAAAATTGTTTTGCTATAGTCATAATGGTATTTCTGGAAATTTTCTACTTTTGGAAAGTTAGAAATATTTATGGAAATTTTTAATTTTGGAAAGTCTAGAATTATTTATGGAAATCTTCTACTTTTGGAAAGTTGGAAGAATTTATGGAAATTGATATTTTCCATAGATAAAATATTTGATTAGATTTGGAAATTTATTTCCTAATTTAATCATGATTTGATTTGGAAAATCAAATCTTAAAAATATTTTATTTCCATAAGTAGTTTTGATGATTTAGGAAATTGGTTTCCTAAATTGACTTTCCTTAATCAACTCTTTCCACAAATAAAATATGTGAATAGATTTGGAAATTTGTTTCCTAATTTAATCATGATTTGATTTGGAGAATCAAATCTTAAACATATTTTATTTCTATAAATAGTTATGAAATATAAGGAAATTTTGTACATGACATAATTGTATGTCATGTAATTGCATTAGATGCATATCATTATGCCATGCGTGTCGTGACATGTAGATGTATGTCATATATGCCATGCCATGTAGATAATAGTTATTTGCATGCAAAGAGGATGAGACATAAAAACCCTAACTCAATATTAAAGCCTACACCTTCCATTAATATGGTTAGAACCAGAGTTCCGTTTCTTGTTCGGGTTGTTGGACTCTCTCCAAGCCTGGCTCGAACCCGAACATGTTCAAACCATGGAATAGTTTAATACTAATATGGTAAGAGTCAGAGGTCAATCATTAGCTTTTGTTGTTGGACTCTCTCCAAGCCGGGCTAATTGGTTAAATGCGCTCTAACCATATTAAAACTATTTCTCGATTAATGGGTTGGCTTTAACCTGGAGCATTGGCTTGTTGGACTCTCTCCAAGGTCGATGTTAAGGGAGGTGAAGTTGGGTGCTATGCATATGATGCATACTTGTTAATGTGTTAACAACCCGATGTATGTGTGAACATTCAATTAGTTGATAGCACATTGTGATAGTTGCATATACGTGATATGCAATCGGTATATTTGATACCTACCATCGTAGTTATGAATGGCTTGTTGGACTCTCTCCAAGTTTGTTCATATCTATGATGGATATCAGCCCATTCAGAGATGGACCTATGATTTCCCGAAGTGATTTTGGGGTTTTTTGAAATTCGAAAAATGAATGGGATTTATGAATGTATATTGATGCATTTTAAAATCATTTTCTCATATATGCTCGTTTTGTATTTCTAGGTTAATCGATTGATCATGACGTCTTTGAATTTGTGCACTATTTTGGATTCAAACAAATTGACTGGGCCTAACTTCCTGGACTGGCTTAGAAACTTGAGAATTGTTCTCAAGCCGGAAAAACTAGCATATGTCCTTGAAGAGCCACTTCCCAACCGTCCTAGGGACGATGCAACTCCAGACCAAATGTTGGTCTATCAGAAACATGTTGCATATTCTGAATTGGCGAGTTGCATCATGCTAGCTGCGATGGTACTTGAGCTGCAAAAGCAGCATGAGCATATGGATGCTAATACCATGGTCTTCTATCTTCATGAGTTGTTTGATGAGCAAGCGAGATCCGAAAGGTTCGAAGTCTCCAGGCTCCTCTTCACCACGAAGATGCAAGAAGGTTCGTCTGTAGTGCAGTTTGTGCTAAAGATGAACAAGTACATTGAGCGGCTAGCCACCCTTGGGTTTGTGATGGATCATGAATTAAGTATTGACTTAATTCTGCATTGTTTGCCCAAGAGTTTCTCATAATTTGTGATGAACTATCGGATGAACAAATTAGAATCCACTATTCCTGAGCTCCTCAATATGCTGAAGACTGTGGAGCCTTCTGTGAAACATGAGGAGAAGGCGATTCTGTTAGTTGATTCCTCAAAGAAAGGTTCTAAGAGGAAGGCAAAGGAACAGAAGAAAGGGAAGAACAAGAAGGCTAAGAAGGCAGAACCAGCACAAAAGGGCACTTGCTATCATTGTGGCAAGGAAGGCCACTGGCGAAGAAACTGCAAGATTTATCTTGAGTCCATGAAGAAGAAGAAGGCATCCGGTGCCCCATCCTCTTCAGGTATCTTCGTTATTGATTGTCATTCTATTTCCTTAGACACTTGGGTATTGGATACTGGGTGTGGCTCACATATATGTAATGACATACAGGGGCTAAGGAATAGAAGAAGACTTGTCAGAGGGGAGTCAAATTTGCGAGTTGGAAATGGAGCAAAGGTTACTGTGGTCGCCATCGGAACTTATTTGCTGAAGCTCCCTAGTGGACTAGTCTTGGAACTGGATAATTGCTATTGTGTTCCTTCTCTAATAAAGAACATTGTTTCTATTTCCTGCTTAAATAGAAATGGTTACCATTTGACGTTTAGTAACAATTGTTGTTATATAACTTTGAATGGCGTACTTTATGGAATTGGAACTTTGAGCAATGGCATTTATACGTTGGACGTATCCAGTGATATTTTCAATATCGAAGTGAGCAACAAGCATGCTCGAAAAGATAATCAATTAGACTCCTACATGTGGCATTGTCGTCTTGGCCATGTAAGCAAGAAATGCATGTCCGAATTACACCGGTGTGGAATTCTGGAATCGTTTGAATTGGATTCATACGATACATGCGAATCATGCTTGAAAGGCAAGATGACTAAGTTACCTTTTAGAGGAAAAGGTGAACGAGTGGGAGAGTTGCTAGGTCTAATACATACTAATGTATGTGGACCTATGTCAACTCAAGCTTTAGCAGGCTATAGCTACTTCATTACCTTCACCGATGATCACTCACGGTTTGGGTATGTGTTCTTGATGAAACACAAGTCTGAAGCCTTTGAAAGGTTCAAAGAATTCAGAAATAAAGTAGGGAAATAACATGACAAGAGTATTAAAATACTTCAATCGGATCGAGGTGGTGAATACTTAAGTCAAGAGTTTCTTGATTATCTAAGAGACAATGGTATATTGTCTCAATGGACTCCGCCATATACACCACAGCATAATGGTGTATCTGAGAGGTATAACCGGACCTTGTTGGACATGGTCAGGTCAATGATGAATCATGCAAATCTTCCCAAGTCCTTTTGGGGCTATACACTTCAGACAGCTGTTTACTTGTTAAACAGAATGCCAACCAAGGTAGTCTCCACTACTCCATATGAGATATGGAATAGTAAGAAACCTCATGTATCTTACTTGAAGATATGGGGTTGTCCTGCTTATGTGAAGCGGACTGTATAAGACAAATTAGATGCCAAGTCTGATAAATGTCTATTTATTGGATACCCTAAGGAAATAAGGGGTTACCAATTCTATCATCCTGTGGACCAAAAGGTGTTTGTTTCAAGGCATGCTGTGTTTCTAGAGAAAGAGTTTCTATTGCAAGAAAACAGTGGGAGTGTCATCGAGCTTGAGGAGGCTCGAGAGACTCAAATAGACATTGATGAGATACCTGGTGAAGCACAATAGTCGATAACTCATAGTGATGAGCAATCGGTTGGACCTATTGAAACACCACATCTTCGTAGATCTGGTAGAACACGCAACATTCTTGAGAGATATGGATTTCTCGTAAGTGAATCGAATGACGTGTTACTCATTGATGATGAGGAGCCTACCAGTTATGAAGAAGTTCTAACAAGTTCAGAAAGGGATAAGTGGCTTGATGCCATGAAGTCAGAAATGGATTCCATGTATGAAAACCAAGTTTGGAACTTGGTTGACCCACCTGAAGGCATCAAGCCTATAGGGTGCAAGTTGGTTTTCAAGAAGAAAACCGACATGGATGGTAATATGATTACCTATAAGGCTAGATTAGTGGCGAAAGGATATCGTCAAAAACAAGGTGTTGATTATGACGAAACCTATTCACCTGTAGCTATGCTTAAATTCATTCGGATGCTCCTGGCCATAGCGGCTCATTATGATTATGAGATATGGCAGATGAATGTGAAAATAGCTTTCCTTAATGGAAACCTGCTTGAGGACGTGTATATGATACAACCTGAGGGTTTCACATCGGTTGATAAAACCAAGGTATGCAAATTATGACGGTCCATATATGGATTGAAGCAAGCATCCAGGAGCTGAAATATCCGTTTTGATGAGACAATCAAAAATTTTGATTTCTCACAAAATCCAGACGAACCTTGTGTGTACAAGAAGGTTAGTGGGAGTGTAGTCGTGTTCCTAGTATTGTATGTCGATGACATATTACTTATAGGAGACGATGTTTCAGTCTTACAGTCAGTTAAGATTTGGTTATCCAAGACATTCTCTATGAAAGACCTGGGAGAAGCAACCTACATCCTCGGGATTAAGATCTATAGAGATAGATCAAAACAGTTACTTGGTCTTTCGCAGTCTACATATATAGACCGAGTGCTAAAGAGGTTTAGCATGTAGGAATCCAAGAAAGGTTTCCTACCCATCAGGCATGGGATACACCTTTCGAAGTCTATGTGTCCGCGCACAGAAGACGAGAGGATTTGCATGAGTAAGATTCCCTATGCATCCGTAATAGAATCTATCATGTATGCTATGTTATGTACGAGACCCGATGTATCGTATGCTCTGAGTGTCACGAGTGATACCAGTCTGATCCAGGAATGGATCATTGGGCGGCTGTTAAGACAATCCTTAAGTACTTGAGAAGAACTAAGGATGTGTTCCTAATATATGGAGAAGGGGACATGGTGATATGTGGGTATACGGATGCCAGCTTCCAGACAGACAAGGATGATTCCAGGTCTCAGTCTGGATACGTGTTCACCTTGAATGGGGGCGCAGTGAGTTGAAAAAGTTCCAAACAAGACACCGTAGCGGATTCTACCACTGAGGTAGAATACATTGCAGCTTCGGAAGCAGTAAAGGAAGCGGTTTGGATCAATAAGTTAATTTATGAACTTGGTGTGATTCCAGCCATTGTTGAAGCAATACCGGTCTACTGCGACAACAATGGAGCAATTGCACAGGCGAAAGAGCCAAGGTCTCATCAACGATCCAAACATGTACTTCGCCGCTATCATCTGATCAGAGAGATCATTAGTAGGAAGGAAATACAAATCGAGAAAATCCTCACTGAAAGGAACTTAGCGGTCCTTTGACTAAGGCATTACCTAAAAGTAAGTTTGAGGGTCATGATAGAACTTATGGTATTGGATACCGTAGCGATTGACATTAGGCCAAGTGGGAGTTTGTTAGTAATATATGAGAGATGTCCTAAGACAATCGCCTTATGATCGAACCATTTATATGATAAATGAAGATTCACTATTTGAGTATACATGTTTTCATGTATTTGATTAGAACTTAAACTCAATTACTGAATGTCCACGATACGATTCACAGCATGAGAGAATTTGTGATTGGATCACAACTAGTGATTATCTCTTCATGTGTAATTGTGATGTATCGGAATTATCCCTAGTCGATGAATTGATGGATTTGGACACCATTGATTCTGTCGAGAATAGCACAAGGTATACTCCTTGGTGTATCCAAGCAGCTGATTCTCACTGGCTGGAGACATTGTGATGTCCGGAGTTAATCGTGGATGCGAGTTATGGTAACTAGTTCATTGGAGTGACCAGCCGTAAGACTTCATATAGTTCTCTGCATATATAGATATGTCAATGAAGTTCTTACTACAGCTTAAGTGCGATGTTCCTTTGACTTGCGGTATTCAAGTCATCTTGATCATAAAGACTTATGCTTTGATATCTTAAGCAAGCATCTCTGAGGAAATGTGGACCCGGGATGATTGGGTATAAGTCGAAGTGATTGAAGGTGTTTGAATAACCTATAAAGGATTCACCACTCCTTGCGAGGAGATGTATACCCATGGCCTCTCGTCGGATTGTTACTAAAGTCTTTAGCCAAAGCATTACATGTTTAGAGTAAGGTACTCTTTGATACATGTGCAGTAACTAGAATCCGTAGGACGAGGAAATGATACTTGGGCTAGGTGTGACGTAGTCAGCCTAGTGGGGACTGACACTATTGACCATGTCCTGAACCAAGTGGGTATAAGATGAGTGAAGGGAATGGGGCACGATTCATTATAGCTGCTGAAGGGTTTCAGAAATAGTTCTGGATCAACCGTTGATCTTTTCGGTTAATTGGGGATCATGATGTACTACTACGTGCCACTCATGATCGTTCTATAATTAATGGTTAATTATAGATGACCAACATAAACCGAGAACCTATTTGGTCACATGCACAACGAGCGTAATCCAAAGGATTTAAAACGAGCTTGAGAATGAGATTCTCAGACCGAGAGAAACTAGGTTTGGTTGGACCAAACATGGAGCGAGCATGAAATTGTTTCAGTCGTAATGGAAGCGTGGATGGGTCATGTCTTATGAAGACATGATGGATGAACCAAAGTGGTTTGGTTCTAATCCAATGGAGGAGAATAAACCAAAGGGGTTTGGTTTGTTTTAAACGAATGAACCAAAGTTGGTTCGGTTCATTTTAACTTAAAATAAACCATCATGGTTTGGTTTATTTTAATTTAAATTAATGGAGCAGGTTAACGGGCTTTTGGTTATGATCCGATAACCATTAAGAGAATTTGTTCTCTATAAAATAGGGCTTAAGGGTTTTTGTTAAGCCCTAATCCTTGCAACCCTAAAGTTGCCGCCCACCTCCCTCTCCTCTCCAAGTCTTGCCGGCGCCCAACTCCAAGCCGCCGCCCAAGCTTCTTCAATCGGCGTCCAGCACCTGCCGTCCTCCCCACTTGCCGGCGTCTAGCTGTTGCCGGAGGAGCTCCGGTGATCTTCCTTGGCTCCGGCGACAAGGTGAGCATATTGCTTTCCTTATTTGGCCGGCGCAAGGTCTCCACTAAAGCTGTCCAGTTTTCTGGACAGCTTGTTTTCTTCTTGTTGGAGCATCGTTTGGACGATGTTTGGAGCTCCGACAGTGGTAGCCTTTCCGGGGATTCGATCTCCGGTAATCCTCATAGGTGGAGGACGAAGGATTCGTCAAACGGTTGATGAATACCTCTCCGGAGAAGCGAGTTTTTGAGGACTCATTTTGGATCCGAATTTTGATTCGGATTGTGATCTTCTCTCGATCACATCTTCTTCAACATGAGGCTAGTAACTCATATGAAGACGAGACTCGTGACTTTGTGAAGTCATCCCGAAGATACTCGGCGTGGATATGGATAGAGACGATTCTAGCGAGGATCGTTCCGGTTGATGCCTTTCCCGCTACACGTGATACGTCAGGTATACGTAGTATAAATTTCCTTTTATTGCAAAAATTTGAATTTATGCTTAGCATGCGTGTGGTGTGTGTGTTGTAATAAATTAGATTTATTATTTTATTCCTTCCGCTGTGCACATGTTTACGAAATATGTTCGAACACACTCGCCGTGGTGCCGGAAACCCAACAGAAGTGCTATCGAATCTCCGACGACAAGTGCCTAATCTCTTTTACTTTAATAGTCATTGGTGTTTTCATTATTGTTGTCATCTTTAATTCTATATTTTTCGTGTTTTAATTGTAACAAGGAGAGGGGGAGTGTCCCTCTACCTTGAGCTTTTCATCGAGTGTATTCGCTTTCTCCTTCCTCTAACAAGGAGGAGTGTTTTTAGTGTTTTGCCCTCCGTACACGGTCTAGGACCATTAGGGCCTTGGACTAGCAGCCGAAGGGTGTGAACCAAGTAAAAAACAAATGAGTATCACTTTCTTTCCGCTGCATTTACTCTTACTTGCATTTTATATCGAACAAACGAACAAAAAGAGTTTTGTGCTATTCACCCCCCCCACTCTAAACGATCCAACAATTGGTATCGGAGCCGGGGGTGCTAAGATTTGGTGAAACTACCAATCTATATTTTCTATAGATTCTTTTTTCATTTTTATTTCTGTTTATTTCAAATTTTTTATAAGCTCTTTCATTCGTTTAGTTTTTCTCCCGCACTACTAATCCAAGATGCAAGTCTTGGTACATTCCGCTCATTTTTGTCGTTGCTAGGTTTTTTCTTCATTTTCTTGCTCTTTTTGTATCAATGGCCCATCTCGAGGGTTTTAGCACCGTCCGACCTCCATTTTACAACAGAGATGACTTCCGTTATTGGAAGGGTCGGATGGAGTGCTTCCTTAAGACCCAAATCGAGATGTGGATCATAATCCAAACTGGATTCACACTTCTGACTAACGAAGTGGGTGAATCTTTGGATTATGACTAATGGACCAATGCTACAAAAAGACAAGTTGAAGCCGACGCCAAGGTGACTCAAATCCTCCAATGCGGCTTGTCCAAGGAGGAGCTTAATCGCATCAGCCCCTTCATCAGTGCAAAGGACTTGTGGACCAAATTAGTGGAATTACACGAAGGAACTGACGAAGCAAAGGTATGTACACGGGACCTTCTTTTTAATAAGTTATATAACTTAAAAATACAGGAACATGAGACCGCGACTCAACTACACACCTGGGTACAAGACATCGTCAACAACTTGCATGCCATCGGACAAAAGGTCGAAAACTGCGAGCTAATAAGGTATGTCTTGAACTCATTTCCTAGGACTACCTTGTGGGCATCCATGGTCGATGCCTACAAGGTCTCTAAGGACTTTAGATGAATTATTTTCAGAATTTAAACTCCACGAATAGTCTAACTTGGTACCCGATAAAGGTATAGCTCTCATTGCAGGTCAAAAGAAGAAGCCTGCAAGTAAGCCACCCCTAAAGGAAGAAGAAGATGAGTACGAGTCGGAGGTCGATCCGGAGATGGAGACCGAACTAGTCAACCTAGTTCGGAGGATGATCAAGAGCCGAAGACGACCCGTCACTCAACCCAACGAAAGTAAATCTAAAACTAGTTCTAACGTTAGGTGCTATGAATGCAATAGGTTCGGACATGTCAAGTCAGAATGCCCGAAGCTTAAAAACAAAGCACCGAAGTTCAAAAAGGCGCTCAATGCTACGTGGGAAGAGGCATCGGAAGAAGAAGATGATGACCTTGTCTTCATGGCTAAACCAATCGAATCGGAGCTGGAGTCCAAATCTGAACCTGAGGATGAGTCGGACTACGAATCTCTATTCAAGACAAGCCATGGATACGCATCCGGTTCAAGAGAAACTCTCAAGGTAAGTCGGCCCCTCATTAGTACCTTATACAATGCAATTAAGTTTCTAACTAGGAAGTTAGCTAAGTCCGAGTCCAAGGTCGAGACCCTGTTCGAGGAGGTTAAACTCCTTAAACACGAGGTCTCCCTAACCTCTTCGACTAGTCAAGTTCAAGAGGAGGACTCAACTCGAGTTGAAAAGCTCGAAGTTGAGAACTAACTTTTGAAAAGTCAAGTCGAAGATCTTAGGAACACATTGGAAAGGCTCACTTTGGGATCCAAGGGACTTGACCTCTTACTTGGATCACAAAGGACCATGTACAACAAGGCTGGGCTTGGGTTTAGCTCAAATACGACTAACAAGTCGTATATGTCAATCGTAAGTCGAAATAGAATACATGTCCAAGCATGGGTCCCTAAGACCACTTTGATTTCTCAATTAAGATCCAACCAGTACTGGGTTCCCAAGGACCAAATCCACTATGTGGAAAGACCGAACCGATTCAATGGTCTAGGGGGAGCTAGTACAAAACTTGTTCATGCTATTACTTAGAAATTACATGCTTAGTTTCTCTTTCTTTTCTTTTTTAGAATGGTTAGATAGAGACTATAACTCGTCAATACTTGATAACATAGTACCAGGATGCGGCGAGATGATAGTACGCCAGGAAAGCAAAGTCTTCGGTACTCGAGCTAGGTAAGTCGTATCTAGTTCGGTTCACTTGACCGAGTGGAACTAGCTAAAGCTACCTCACCGTATCCTAGACTAGTTAGACCAAGAAGTGGTCTTAAGTAAGTCAAGTTACTATTTTCTCGAAATTGGCTTTGTCTAAGGAATTGGTCATTTTTCCGATCAAAGAAGGCCCCTATGCCTCGCCACGACCTGGAAGCCAAGATCTTGAAAAGGTGACTTGATGAGCTTAGGGTCAAATCCGAATCTAACGCAAGGTTGACTAGTTTTGATTCATTAAAATTAATCAAGTAAAATTGAATTCATCTCATAAGAACATATAAGGATAACATGTTTGATCATGTATAAATGGGTGAGATGATCTAGGTCTAATAATTTACAACCAAATTTTAAATTCTAATATCCGATCCAACTACTTTGCGTGTAGGATCAATGGATGTTGGATAGTGGTTGCTCCCGACACATGATCGGGGATCAACTTAAGTTTTCAAAGCTTCGATTCAAACGACAAGGATCGATAGCCTTTATAAACAACGGCAAGCTCAAAATCATCGGATCATGTGATATTGAGCTCAACTCAAACTTTATCATTCAAAATGTTTTACTAGCTGAAAATTTCGAAAATAATTTACTTAGCGTAAGTAATTGTGTGATAATAACTATAAGGTCATATTTTTAGAAAATGAATACGTAATTAAAACACTTTAAAACAATCCTTAAAGGAACTAGGAATAGCAACATCTATACTGTTAATCTACCTAACTCCTCAACCAAGTGTCTCATGACACAACAAGAGGAATCTTGGTTGTGGCATCGACGACTCGGTCACTCGCACTCAAGACTCGTCCACAAGATGAGTCAGAGTGGCTAAGTCAGAGGTTTTCCCAACCTTAACAACTTAGACAATAAAATTTATAATGCTTGTCAACAAGGTAAACAATCTAGGATACAACATCAACTAACTAATCAATAACAAACCAAAAGTTTTCTTGCGCTCCTACATATGGATCTATTCGATTCACATGGAGCTAAGTCACTGAATGGTAGTCAATTCTGCTTAGTCATAATTGATGACTATTCTAGGTTTATCTAGGTTAGGTTCATCAAACATAAAAGTGATACCCTAGATCAACTCATCGACTTGTTTAAACTAATCAAAAATAAAAAGAACCTTAAAATTAAAAGACTTAGGAACGATCATGGGGGTGAATTTGAAAACCACAGGTTTACAAAATTCTATAACCTAAATGGATATCACCATGAATTCTCGTGTCCTAGAATCTCACAACAAAATGGTCTAGTCGAATGTAAAAATAGAACCCTACAAGAAGCCGCTAGGACAATGCTAAATGAGTATAACCTACCTGACAGGTTTTGGACAGAAGCCGTGAGTATGACTTGCTATGTCCAAAATAGGATACTTTTGGTAAAGAGGCACCTTAAGACCTCATACGAAATCTATCATGACAAAGTACCTAACATCAAGTACTTTAGGGTATTTGGATGTAAGGTACATATCCTAAACACTAAAGATTACCTAGGAAAGTTCACCTCCAAAACCTCTACCGGAATCTTCTTAGGATACTCGACTACAAGTAGAGCCTATAGGGTATACAACCATGACACCCTTAGAGTTGAAGAGACTATTAATGTAGTGTTCGATGAAGGACACGAACCTACAAAACCCGTAACAACACCAACTAGTGAACCAACTCATACCAGACTCGACTCTGACCCTGAGATCGAGTCTAGTATTTATCCTAACCCAAGTCCAATGAGTCATCTAGTCAACCAAGTGGTAGGTGACCCTAACCCAAGTCAAATTAGGATTCAAACGAATCATCCTATTGACCAAGTGATAGGTGATCCTAGCTTAGGGGTTCAAACTAGATCATCTTATAGAAACCTTAGTCAAATCTCCTTGATTTTGAAAATCGAACCCAAAAACCATTGAACAAGCTCTTCTTGATCCCGATTGGATTATTGCAATGAAAGAAGAGCTAGCTCAATTTACTAGGAACGAGGTTTGGGAATTAGTACCACCACCTAAAGATAAATCGATTATTGGAACAAGGTGGGTCTTTCGAAACAAACCTGATGACAAAGGTGAAGTAGTTAGGAATAAAGCAAGGTTAGTCGCCAAAGGTTTTAGTCAAGTTGAAGGATTAGATTACGATGAAACCTATGCCCCCGTAGCTAGACTATAATCCATCTGAATATTGTTAGCCTACGCTGCACATCGAGATTTTAAATTATTTCAAATGGATGTCAAGTCAGTGTTTTTGAATGGACTTATTAAGGAAGAGGTATACGTTAGCCAAACCTAGGATTCGAAAGCCTAGATATACCCGACCATGTCTTTAAACTAAAGAAAGCTCTGTATGGACTCAAACAAGCTCCTCGAGCTTGGTACGAGAGGCTTTCAATTTATCTTAAATCAAAAGTGTTGGTGCAGGGGCACTAGATAATCGAACCTGTGTTTTGATTATGGCAAAGACACAAAGTTAAGTTTACATCGTTATCTCACGAGCTAAATCAAGTGTGCAGAAAAGCTAGCGACACCCGGAGGAAGCCGCGGTGGTCGGGCGACACTCGAGTGACTTCGGAGGGAGCCGAAGGAATCGAGTGGAAGGCCGGAAGCGAGAGCTACTATCGAGGTAAGCTCGTGTGAGTGAGAGATTGTAAGGTCGTGTCCTCTTTACGGGGATGACCGTAGACGACGATCCGACTAAGACTTCTTGTGGAAGGTCTAGGTCGAGATCGGACGGTTAGAAACCGTCGCATTTACTATTTTCTGAGCTAACCTCTTCGCAGGAAGTGGCCAGCCGGGCGATCGATCTTTGGACATTGGGCGTGATCGTTATCGCTGACTAATGAGAGGCATCAGTCGACTGATGGGAGTCATCAGTCGACTGATGGCGATGATTCAGCTTTTGCGCTAGGTCAAAACGGATAACATTTGATGCGGCCACTTCGCGATAAAAATTTGGAAAAATTCATGATCCGTTCCAAAGAAATAGGAGACAAATTCAGAGGCTAAAGTCTATAAAAGGAGGGGAGGATTCATCTCCAAATTACATCAATTATTCATCAAGTGCTCCTACAACGCCAACGCTTCAACACCGTCATAACGCCGACGCGACGCCAAGTTTTGATCTTCTTCGTCGGCAGCAGATTCAAGTAATATTTTTGATATTATATTCTGTATTTTTATCTTCATAACGAGGTGAGGTAGGCTTGTTGCCTCATCCTCGTATATTCGGTTTTTGTAATCGTTGTCTCCTACCTCCAACGAGGAGGAGACGTTTTAGTGCTTTGCCCTCCGTACGCGGTCTAGGACCGATAGGGCCTTGGAGTAGCAACCGCTGGGTTGTGAACCAAGTAAAATAAACGTGTTCATTTATTTTCCGCTGTGCTTACTTTGCGTATCGAACGAACGAAAAAGAAAAGATTTACGATCGCTATTCACCCCCCCTCTAGCGACGCTTCTCGATCCAACAATTGGTATCAGAGCGGGGGCGCTAAGATTTGGTGAAACCACCAATCTAGCACGTTTTGGTTTTCCTTTCGTATTTTTCGATTCGTATATTTCTTAGGTTTTTGTTTCCCGCACTACTAATCTAAGACCAAGTCTTGGTACATAGTTTTTTGTTGTGTTTTTGCAAGTACTAATCTCCTTCGGAGTACCTCACGATCAAACGAGCATAACTTTTGCTACAAGTGGACTCACGAAACGATCTACCCACCAAATCGAAGCTCTTTGAAAGATCTACACTTCTTACCGGGGGTTTACCCCCGTAACAAGCTATTTCCAGCCCCAAAATCCAACGTTTAGTACCCTTTCGGGGACATCGAAGGTCGTAAGTTTCAAATTTTTGTTAGTTTCTTATCCTCCTTATTTATTTCTGTTTTTTTTCCTATTATTTGCCGCATTACT
Organism: Wurfbainia villosa; assembly: GCA_025175895.1. NCBI lineage: Eukaryota > Viridiplantae > Streptophyta > Magnoliopsida > Zingiberales > Zingiberaceae > Wurfbainia > Wurfbainia villosa. Next base: position 23,864,286 of record CM045992.1, on the reverse strand, counting down.
AATCCAAGACCAAGTCTTGGAATTCTCTTTGGTTTTTATTTGTGTTTTGCAAGATACTTAATGGCTCACATTGAGGGATATAGCACCACCCGACCTCCGTTCTTTAACGGAGATGATTTCTGTTATTGGAAAGGTCGGATGGAGTGTTTCTTGAAAACACAAGTCGAGACTTGGATAATAATCCAAACGCTTTACCCACCAATGATCAAGGAGAGCCATTGGATTTCAACAAGTGGACAAATGCAACCAAGAGGCAAATCGAAGCCGATGCAAGAGCAACCCAAATATTGCAATGCGGCTTGTCCAAGGAGGAACTCAACCGCATCGGACCATTCATTAGCGCCAAGGACCTATGGAATAAATTAATTGAGCTACACGAAGGAACGTCCGATGCTAAGGTATGTAAACGTGACCTTCTTTTCAATAAGTTGTATAACCTCAAGATGCAGGAACACGAGATGGCAACGCAACTACACGCCCGCGTCCAGGACATTGTCAACAGCCTACACACCATCGGACACAAGGTCGAAAACCGTGACCTACTAAGGTACGTTCTTAATTCATTTCCTAGGACTACCTTGTGGGCATCCATGGTCAATGCCTACAAGGTCTCTAAGGACCTATCGAAGCTTAGGTTAGATGAATTATTTTCCGAGTTTGAACTTCACGAGCAAACTAACGTGATCCGGGCCGAGAGAGGTATTGCTCTACTTGCAGGACAAAGAAGCAAGCCACCTACTAGGCAAGTAGATGAACTCGAACCCGAAGACGAATCCGAATCCGAAGAGGAGGCCATAATAGTCAACATTGTGCGGAGAATAGTTCGACAAGAAAGGAGGAAATTGAAGAATGAGAACCAAAAGAAAAAGGGAGCAAGGAAAGCCTTCCATGCAACTTGGGACAACAAAGAAGACATAGCTTTCATGGCGAAATCGATTGAGTCAGACACGGAGACCGAACCTGAACTTGAGTCAGAACCTGAGGATGACTCGGACTACGAAGCTACCTTCAAGTCAAGCCACGGATACGCATCCAGTTCAAAAGATACCCTTAAAGTGAGTCGAACTTTATTTAATATTTTACATAATACGGTTAAGTTTTTGTCTAGGAAATTAACTAAGTCCGAGTCTAGGGTTGAGTCGTTACTTGAGGAGGTTGAAATCCTCAAGCAAGAGGCTACTCTAACCTCTTCAACTAGTCAAGTTCAAGAGGGAAACTCAACCCAAATTGAAAAACTTGAGGAGGAGAATTCTCTCTTGAAAGAACGAGTTCAAGAGGTTGAGGCTAGGTTGGAAAGGTTCACATTGGGATCTAAGAACCTTAATCGACTACTTGGAACCCAAAGAGCCGTGTACAACAAAGCCAGACTCGGATTTAAGTCAAAGACTACGAATAGGTCTTATATGTCTATCGTAAATCGTAGTCATCAAAGAGTCCAAGCATGGGTCCCAAAGGTTTTATTAAATTCACATATAAGGACTAACAAGGTTTGGATTCCCCAGGATCAAGTTCATTATTTGAATATACCATATTGGTTCAATGGTCCAGGGGGAGCTAACACTAAAATAGTATACCCACTTACTTAGCAAAACCATTGCATGCTTAGAATTTTTGTTAACTTGTGAACTTACTTAGAATGCGTACACAACCAACTAAAATCCTTCGAAAAGATTGAGCCTCGGGGAGCCTCTTTTCAGTTAGACTAGGAAATAGTCTTAGGTGAGTCAAGTAATCATTTTCTTGAAAATGGCTTTGTCTAAGGAAGTGGTCGATGATCCGATAAAAGAAGGCCCCTGTGCCTCGCCACGACCTGGAAGCCATGATCTTGAAAAGGTAAACTTGACAAGCCTAGGGTCAAATCCAAATCTAACATAAAATTACTTGAACCTAAATGCACTTAATCAACTTAATTTTAAAACCATCTCAAAAAACATATAAGGTGAACAAATTCTGAGACACATAGAATGGGTGAGATGTTAAGGATAATTGAAATATACTTAAAACAATCTCTTCAAAATACTACTTATTTTCTCAACTATTCTTAGGCCAAAGTTTAGCGCCCCCTACATCTCTTATACTTCTTATATTTGACTAAGGGGCAGAGCAAACTAACCCTAAAGGTTATATTATAAATCTTTAGATTATTGGTGCAGAGGGACACACCTCGAACCAATCTATCTAACTACTGCTAGACGTATGCTTGGACTCATATTTGATTTATCTAGATGCATGCATATATGACATTGTTTTTTAAACCCCTATTTTATACAAAAACCCTATTTGATTTATGGCAAAAGGGGGAGAAGAGCGCAAGTTAAGAGGGAGTTAAGGGGGAGTCAAAATTTGATTTTGAAAACTAAACTATCTCTTTCAAAACTCACCTAGGGTTAAGGGGGAGTTTTTGGGAATGACATTCATCATCTACTATATGTGTTTTATGCTTTGATTTCCCTTAACTTTGTGTTGGTTTGCCATAGATCAAAAAGGGGGAGATTGTTGGTGCAGGGGCACTAGATAATCGAACCTGTGTTTTGATTATGGCAAAGACACAAAGTTAAGTTTACATCGTTATCTCACGAGCTAAATCAAGTGTGCAGAAAAGTGCTAAAGCTGGAGCTGAAGGCTAGCGACACCCGGAGGAAGCCGCGGTGGTCGGGCGACACTCGAGTGACTTCGGAGGGAGCCGAAGGAATCGAGTGGAAGGCCGGAAGCGAGAGCTACTATCGAGGTAAGCTCGTGTGAGTGAGAGATTGTAAGGTCGTGTCCTCTTTACGGGGATGACCGTAGACGACGATCCGACTAAGACTTCTTGTGGAAGGTCTAGGTCGAGATCGGACGGTTAGAAACCGTCGCATTTACTGTTTTCCGAGCTAACCTCTTACTGCAGGGAAGTGGCCAGGCTGGCAGTCGACTGCTGGACATTGGGCAGTCGACTGTTATCAGTTGACTGATGAGAGGCATCAGTCGACTGATGGGAGTCATCAGTCGACTGATGGCGACGATTCAGCTTTTGCGCTAGGTCAAAACGGATAACGTTTGACGCGGCCACTTCGCGATAAAAATTTGGAAAAATTCATGATCCGTTCCAAAGAAATAGGAGACAAATTCAGAGGCTAAAGTCTATAAAAGGAGGGGAGGATTCATCTCCAAATTACATCAATTATTCATCAAGTGCTCCTACAACGCCAACGCTTCAACACCGTCATAACGCCGACGCGACGCCAAGTTTTGATCTTCTTCGTCGGCAGCAGATTCAAGTAATATTTTTGATATTATATTCTATATTTTTATCTTCATAACGAGGTGAGGTAGGCTTGTTGCCTCATCCTCGTATATTCGGTTTTTGTAATCGTTGTCTCCTACCTCCAACGAGGAGGAGACGTTTTAGTGCTTTGCCCTCCGTACGCGGTCTAGGACCGATAGGGCCTTGGAGTAGCAACCGCTGGGTTGTGAACCAAGTAAAATAAATGTGTTCATTTATTTTCCGCTGTGCTTACTTTGCGTATCGAACGAACGAAAAAGAAAAGATTTACGATCGCTATTCACCCCCCCTCTAGCGACGCTTCTCGATCCAACAAAAAGGGTTTAACCAAGGCCTAGTCGATCCAATCCTCTTCGTAAAAACCGTAGGTAAGGAAATATTTATAGCCCAAATTTACATAGACGATATCATTTTCGAAACAACCAATTTGATCCTACTAAACGAATTCATTTCACTTATAGAAAGTGAATTTGAAATGAATTTAGTAGTTGAATTGAGTTTCTTTCTAGGACTACAAATTAAACAAACTAAGGATGGAATATATTTACATCAACAAAAATATAATAGGGAATTAATCAAACAGTTTGGATTGCAAGACACTAAAACCTTCAATACACCCATGGCAACTAATGTCAATATAGGAGAGAACTTAGAAGGAAAGCCCATCGACCTAAAATACTATAGGAGTGCGATAGGGAGTCTTCTATACTTAACCGCGAGTTGACCCGACATTTTATTTGCGGTAAGTATGTGCGCAAGATTTGAAACCTGTGCCAAGGAGTCTCACCTAACTTTAGTTAAGCGTATCCTTAGGTATCTAAAGGGCACGCTTAGCATCGGTATTTGGTATGCTAGATCTATCGAGTTCGAACTAATTAGCTACTCCGACTCGGACTATGCCGGTAGTAAACTCGATAGGAAGAGCACGAGTGGTTGTTGTCAACTTCTCGGCTCGAGTCTAGTGAGTTGGTGCAGTAGGAAACAACATTTTGTTGCTTTATCTACCACCGAAGTCGAATACGTCACAATGGGTGAGTGTGTAGCTCAGCTTCTTTGGATGAAGCACACTCTCTAAGATTTTAACTTAAACTTCAACAGTATTAAAACTCACATAGATAATATTAGCTCTGTCAACTTAACCAAAAATCCTATTTGCCATTCTAGGACCAAACATATAGAAGTTAAACACCACTTTATTCGAGAACATGTAGCTAACGAAACCATTAAACTCGAATATGTGGAATCCAAGTCAAACCTAGCCGATCTTTTTACCAAGCCACTACTCGAAGCCGAATTTAGTCTACTAAGACGAAAGTTAGGCATGTGCATAATAGGGTAGGACTTACATTCTTTTTACATACTCTAGTATTTACTTCTATTTTCATGTTAATGGAACTAGCTTAGGGCTTACCCTAGATATCATGCACCTATAGATTTAAGGAGCCAATACATCTTACAACACATAGGACTAATGTGTTTGTGTACTTAGCCACGTAGATGGGCGTGAGATGTTAGGACCTTACTCCTGGTTTCAGATGTAGAGCTAGTGCATCGCCATGAATCACGGAGTATAATCATCTATATTAACTGACTTTGACTAGGACTTGTTGATCTTTCATGTCAATCAAGTCAAATAAGAGTTGAACATTTAATAGATGAGCTTATTTTTAGTATATTATTTTCAAAATAATATGGAACATGCTTGGACTTCGAACTAAAACTTAATACTTATATTTTTCAAAACCCCTCTTTCCGATTTATGGAAAAAGGGGAAGAAAAGGCCAAAGTTAAGGGATTATTTTTTTTATAACTTAACTTAGTAAGTTAATTCTATATTCTTATGGCCAAACGTTAATGTTTTACTTGAGAAAGGGGGAGAAAGGCCAAGTTAAGAAATCTTCTTAACTTAAACTTATTTTTTTAATGCTAAGGCTAACTTTAAGTTATTGTTAATTACTTAAACTCTTCCTAAATAGCAAACATCAAGGGGGAGGATTAAGATCTGTTGGATCGATATGAGCGCTAGAGGGGGGGGGGTGAATAGCGTTCGTAAAAACTTTTCTTTTTTGACGATTAAAACCAAGTACACAGCGAAAAACTAAAAGACAAACACAAGAAAGACACAAAGCTTTTTTACTTGGTTCACAACCCACCGACTGCTAATCCAAGGCCCTGCGATCCTTGATCGCTTCCGAAGGGCAATCACTAAAAGTCTCTTCCTCATTGGAGGTAAGAGACAAGACGATTACAATGATTATAAGGCTGGTAACAACCTTACTGGTCCTTATACAAATTAAGTACAGAAAGATAATAATAATACCGACAATTAATTAGAAGATGACGCACGGTCGGAGTAGCATTGTAGAGAGCACGAGCACTTGGGAGATTCTTGAATTTGGGTGTGAGTTCTCCCCTCCTTTTATAGATTTGCGCCTTGGAATTTGTCCCGATCCAGATCCAAAACTCGTGGATCTTATCTTGAGGTTGCGGCTTATCTTATCCTGAGGTGGCGGCTTATCTTATCCTGAGGTGGTGGCATCAATCTCTATCTCTTTGACCTTGTGCACTGGGCTGATTCATCGACATCAGTCGACTGATCCTCTTAGCAGTCGACTACTGACATCTCCAGTTGACTGCTGCACTTGAGAATTCCTGCAATATAAGATTAGCACAATAGATGCATAATGCCATGCAGTGTGACAGTCCTTTGACTATCCGATCTCGACTTCAGCATTCCTCCGGAAGACTTAGTCGGATCGACGCCTAGGATTGTCCTCTAACTGAGGGTGCGTCCTTACTACCGCTCCACACACGGAGCTTACCTTTGGTCCTCTTGACCTGTCGCTTAGCTTTCGATCACCACTGAGGTTCCTCGACTCCCCGAGGTTCTCCTGGTGTCGCCCGACCACCATGGTTTCTCAACTTGAGATTCTCCGGATGTCGCTCGACCTTTGGCTTAGCTTAAATACTTCCTGCACACTTAGCATATCACATGAGATAACAAAATAACTTAACTTTGAATCTTTTCCATCATCAAAACCAAGGTTCGATTATCTAGTGCCCCTGCACTAACAATCTTCCCCTTTTTGATCTATGGCAAACCAATTCAAAGTTAAGAGAAAATAAGCAGTAAGCATTGAACAATCATTTTTCAAAACCTCCCCCTTAACCCTAGGTGAGTTTTGAAAAATAATTACTTTTTGGGAAAGAAAAAGTAAGTAACCTCTAGGTGAGTTTTTAAAAACAATTACTTTTTGGGAAAGAAAAAGTAAGTAACCTCTTAACTTTATTCTCTCTCCCCCTTTGACATATATCAAAAATAACTTTATATTGGGTACATTGCCAAGAAATAGAATTTTTAAACATGCTAATCAAGTTGATTTAATATGTTAAACACCCTTTAATACTTAAGAGTTTAGGAGTTTAGGTTTCTAGATCCTGCACCAACAATGTATATCCTAGGTTAGAATGTGACCCTAACCTTTAACATTGTTATAAAATTTTGAGAAAGAATTAAAAAAAAACATTTTAAAGGCTCATGTCTATTGGTTTTTATACCAAACTGGAGGTAGCTAGATACTAAGTTTGTCCAACTTAAGTCTTCTCTCACCCTTGGCATATTATCAAAAGAAGGATTTAAATTTAGAAAGTATTGGTGATATTTTTTTAAAAAATATTTTTTAACAACTTCTATGATGATGATCTAATTAGAACCTCCCCCTTAACCTAACATCCTTGTTAGCCACAAGGAAGGCATATCTAGAGGGTCTCCCCTTTTGTCTGACAAACTCTTAGGACATCCTTGTTGGCCATAAGGAAGGCTCACCTAAGTGTCCAGAGGGTCTAGGTATCTAAAGTTGACCTAAGGATTTATACATTCAGTATTGGTCAACTAACCATCATTTTAAGAAGCATAGTTGTTTTGAAAACTACGTATAACTACACACAATAATCATGGCAACCAATAAAAATAGTTTTAAGAATCTATTTATGTGTATATAAATTTTGAAATCGTTTTCAAAATCATTTTTAATTTGTTGTCCTTACCATCTCACCCATTCTACATGATCAACCAAGTTATTCTTATAGGTATTGTGAGATGAATTTAATTTAATGCCTTAGAAATTAATTAATCTTGGGTTAGATTCGGATTTCACCTTTAGTTAGTTAAGTGAACATTTCAAAAGAGGGCTTCCAGGTCGTGGCGAGGCACAAGGGCCTTCTTTGATCGGAACAATGACAACTTCCTTAGACAAAGCCAACTTTGGAAATTACACACTTAATTCACTGAGGATTACGTCATGGTCTAACTAGTTTAGGATGTGGTGAGGTAGCTTCAGTTAGTTCCACTTAGTTAAATGCACCAAGCTAGATACTCCTTATCCAACTCGGATACATTTGACTTCGTTTCCTTAACGTACTATCATCTCACCGCATCCTGATAATATGCTGTCAAGATTAATTAATTATTTCCTATCTAACCATTCTATGAGAGTGAATTTAAAACTAGTATGTATGACATGACAAAATAAGCATGATAATGATATGTATGCATGAGCAAGCTACATTCAATCAATTTAAAGAAATGATTGTTTTCTTGGGTAGACTTTTATTTGTTCTATAGTTATAAGATACTTTATTATAATTAGGTTTACAAATTTTAGTGTTTTGATTTTTGGTTAGCTTAGACTTGTAACCCAAGTCTACATATTTATTAGTTGAATTTTTAAAAGTTGAAGGTTTAATTACTAGATTATTAATTTGTGTATAATCAAATGGTACTCTATTATAATTAATTTTATTGGTTTGATTATCTAATTTTGAATTTTTAATTAAGTTAGATTGTGAATTATTTAAAATAGGATTATTAGAATTTTTTAAAATAATATTATTAGACTTTTTCAAGATAAGATTATTAGACTTTTTAAAAGTAGAATTATTAGAATTTTTTAAGATAAAATTGTTAGAGTTTTTAAAGGTAGAATTATTATTAGAATTATTTAAGATAAAATTGTTAGAGTTTTTAAAGGTAGATTTATTATTAGAATTATTTAGATTATCTTTGGAATTTTTTAAAGTTAATTTCGATTTTTTTATGGTTGAATTTTTTAAAATAGAATTTTTTAATTCGGAATTATCTAGATTAACCAAATCTAAGATTTGATGATTCTGTCCTATGGTTTGATTATTCTGATCAAGAGTTTGATTATTTTGATTAAGTCCTAGGTTGGTTTTATCTTTGACTTTATCTAGATCTATGTTGATTAAACTAAATATTTGATTAATCTCTTTGTTAATTTTATCAAATGTTAGATTAATTTGATCATTTTCTTCCATGATATTATTATTATTATTATTTAAACTAATTAAATCTGAATTAATTAATTTTTTATTAGTCGAATTATTAATTGTATTAATTAATTGACAACAATTACATAATTTATCTAAATTATCAACTATTCTAAAACTCAACTTTTCAAAATTATTAACTTTACTAACCTTTTTTTTTCGGACCCTGATTCTTGTAGTGACCGAATCTTCTGCACCTGAAGCACTTGATGTGCTCCTTGTTCTTCCGGATTCCTAGCAATGGTGTCTCCTTTGTCGTCGGTTGCGTCGTTCGAGTCTTACGAGTAGGACACTTATTTTTATAGTGTCCTCTCTCCCTGCACTTAAAGCAAATAATATGAAATTTAAAATTTAAATTGACATTGTTACCTTTATGCCTTGTGGGAGACTCTTCCATGGTTGGCTTGGTCAATGATTTTCTAAAACTCGCAAAAAAAACACAAACCAAAAAGTCCCAAGACTTAGTCTTGGATTAGTAGTGTGGGAGATATTTAAAAATTAAAATAAAAATAAAGAAAAGAAAATGCTCGACCGGTGGTTGCATCGAATCTGAGCGCCCTTACTCTGATACCAATTGTTGGATCAATATGAGCGCTAGAGGGGGGGGTGAATAGCGTTCGTAAAAACTTTTCTTTTTCGACGATTAAAACCAAGTACACAGCGGAAAACTAAAAGACAAACACAAGAAAGACACAAAGCTTTTTTACTTGGTTCACAGCCCACCGGCTGCTAATCCAAGGCCCTGCGATCCTTGATCGCTTCCGAAGGGCAATCACTAAAAGTCTCTTCCTCGTTGGAGGTAAGAGACAAGACGATTACAATGATTATAAGGCTGGTAACAATCTTACCGATCTTTATACAAATTAAGTACAGAAAGATAATAATAATACTGACAATTAATTAGAAGATGACGCACGGTCGGTGTAGCATTGTAGAGAGCACGAGCACTTGGGAGATTCTTGAATTTGGGTGTGAGTCCTCCCCTCCTTTTATAGATTTGTGCCTTGGAATTTGTCCCGATCTAGATCCAAAACTCGTGGATCTTATCTTGAAGTGGCAGCTTATCTTATCCTGAGGTGGCGGCTTATCTTATCCTGAGGTGGTGGCATCAATCTCTATCTCTTTGACCTTGTGCACTGGGTTGATTCATCGACATCAGTCGACTGATCCTCTTAGCAGTCGACTGCCTTCAGTCGACTTCTGACATCTCCAATTGACTGTTGCACTTGAGAATTCCTGCAATACAAGATTAGGACAATAGATGCATAATGCCATGCAGTGTGACAATCCTTTGACTGTCTGATCTCGACTTCAGCATTCCTCCGGAAGACTTAGTCGGATCGACGCTTAGGATTGTCCTCTAACCGAGGGCGCGTCCTTACCACCGCTCCACACACAGAGCTTACCTTTGGTCCTCTTGACTTGTCGCTTAGCTTTTGGTCACCACTGAGGTTCCTCGACTCCCCGAGGTTCTCCTGGTGTCGCTTGACCACCATGGTTTCTCAACTTGAGATTCTCCGGATGTCGCTCGACCTTTGGCTTAGCTTAAACACTTCCTGCACACTTAGCATATCACATGAGATAACAAAATAACTTAACTTTGAATCTTTGCCATCATCAAAACCAAGGTTCGATTATCTAGTGCCCCTGCACCAACAAGATCTTCTTTCAAGATTCACCCTCGGTCAAGGGGGAGGTTTCCTCAAGGGGAAGTACTTGGAAGAAAGTCTCTATTACTCCTACTTAATCTTTGATTTTTCATGCATATTATTATTCTTCATTCATATTATCATTCTTCATGCATATTATTTCCTTAACTTTGTATGGGTTTGCCATAGATCAAAAAGGGGGAGATTGTTGGTGCAGTAGACACCTAAGTCGAACCTGAGTTTTGATTATAGAAAATAATACAAAGTTAAGCTCATTTTTGTTATCTCACGAGCTAAATCAAGTGTGCAGAAAAGTACTAAAGCTAGAGCTGAAGGTCAGCGACACCCGGAGGGAGCCGTAGTGGTCGGGAGACATCGGGATGACTTCAGAGGAAGCTGAAGGAATCAAGTGGAAGATCGAAAGCAGAAGCTACAAGGTAAATGAAAGAGGTAAGCTCGTGTAAGTGAGTGCAAGGAAGGCCGTGTCCTCTGTACGAGGACATTCTTAGGCAACGATCCAACCAAGACCTCCCATGGAAGGTCTAAGTCGAGATCGGATGGTATATGGCCATTTAATTTACTTGTATTAACTATTTTTTCGAGCTAACTCTTCGTTACAGTTGGAAAACCTGCCATCAGTCGACTGAGGGCTTGTATCAGTCGGCTGGTCCATCTAGCAGTCGACTGGTAAGGGTAGCAGTTGACTGTTGTTCAAGGATTAACTTCGAGGAGAGTCAAAGCTTATCTCCATTTTTGAAGGGATAGGAGGCTTGCTCTCATTGGTTGAAGAAGTGAACGTCTAGGGTTTCCAAGGCTATAAAAGTAGGGGTTCTCCACCCTATTTCCATCATAAAAGCTCTCCAAAAAGCCTCCGCTATGATACTCTTCTACGACGACCTTATGTCAATGAAGTGCTACCGAATCTCCGACGACAAGTGCCTAGTCTCTTTTACTTTAATAGTCGTTGGTGTTTTCATTATTGTTGTCATCTTTAATTCTATATTTGTCGTCTTTTAATCGTAACAAGGAGAGGGGGAGTGTCCCTCTACCTTGAGCTATTCATCGAGTGTATTCGCTTACTCCTTCCTCTAACAAGGAGGAGTATTTTTAGTGTTTTGCCCTCCATACGTGGTCTTGGACCGTTAGGGCCTTAGACTAGCAGTCGAAGGCTGTGAACCAAGTAAAAACAAACAAGTATCACTTTTTTTCCACTGCATTTACTCTTATTTGCATTTTATATCAAACAAATGAACGAAAAGAGTTTTGCGCTATTCACCCCCCCTCTAGCGCTCTGAATGATCCAACACTATATGGAGCAACCAGAGGGATTCATTGCAAAGGGCAAAGATCATCTTGTGTGCTAGCTTAATTGGTCCATTTATGGATTAAAACAAGCTTCGAGATCTTGGAACATCAGCTTTGATGAGGTAATACAGTCATATGGATTTATTCAAAGTCCAGATGAGTCTTGTGTATACAAGAGATGTGACGGAAATGTAGTGATATTTCTTGTACTATATGTAGATGACATTTTGCTCATTGGCAACAATGTCAAAGTGTTATTAGATGTAAGGGTATAGTTGTCCAAATAATTTGATATGAAGGACTTGGGAGAAGTGGGACACATCCTTGGGATCAAGATTATAAGGGATCACAAGAAAAGGATGTTGTGTTTATCTCAAGATTCATACATAGACACTATTCTAGCTCGTTTTAGCATGAAGAACTCCAAGAAAGGTTTTCTACCTTTTTGGCATGGGGTATCTTTATCTAAAGAGATGTGTCCTACAACGTCAAAAGAGATAGAGGAGATGAAGGTGGTTCCTTATGCTTCGACGGTAAGAAGCCTCATGTATGCTATGTTATGTACGAGGACGGATATCTGCTTTACCATGGGCATGGTTAGCAGATATCAGAGTAATCTAGGACAGGGATATTGGACTACGGTAAAGCATATATTATAGTACCTGAGAAGGACTAGGGATCATATGCTGGCATACAAGGCAGATTAATTACTCCCTGTGGGTTACACATATTCTGACTTCCAATCATATAGGGATAACAGTAAGTCTATCTCAGGTTATGTGTTTACTTTGGGAGGTGGAGCCATTGTATGGAGGAGTGTTAAGCAGAAATGCGTGGCGGACTCCACCATGGAAGCTGAGTATGTGGCTGCCTCTGAGGCAGCCAAAGAAGCTGTACGGTGTAGGGGATCATTGGAACGCTAGAGGGGGGGGGGAGAATATCGTCATGCTATGCCTCGATGGAATTCATTCGCGTTCGTCTCTATAAAACTCATTATGCGCAGCGGAATATAGATAATAGCAATAACAAGAAACAAGAAAAACACGAACACAAGAATATAATGTGGTTCAGAACCGAACGGTTCCTACTCCACGGATCGAGCTCTAGAGAGCTCTAGCGATGCTACAAATACACCAATATGTAAACACTCCTTATCGACATAAGTCGGAGGTGGATAAACCTAGTACAATTGATTACAACAGTAATACGAAAGAGAAACAAGCAAATACAATGCAAATACGAAAACAAGTAAAGAGAACTTTACAACACTTTGCTTTTGATATGCTTGAATGCTAGGTTGATCGAGTAGCACTTGGAGACCCTGAATTGCAACAGCAACTCGCCCCAAATTACCTCAAAGAACCATCACTTTTTCCTCCTTCACGAGCTCCATTTAAAGCTTCAACCTGTGCTGGAAAATGTCGATCAGTTGACTGCTCAGGATCATCAGTCGACTGATGCCACTGTTGTCGTGAGACAACGACTGATCCACGCTAGAAAGATCCAATAGGTCCATCATCAGTCGACTGATTATGACCATTAGTCGACTGATCAAGCCATTACTCGACTACTGTCCGCAGCGGTCGAGTGAGACTCCATTCTGTGCTCCAAAACCCGAGCACCACCGATCGATCACACGATCGACACCGATCGCCAATCACCGACTCTAAGCTCTGGCTTGATCTGGGACACATCCCGCAGTCAAACCCTAGTTGACTCTCACCAGTCAACTGCCATATGACACCAGTCGACTGGAACACCTCAAACTTGAGGTTTTAGCCCAAGTATGGTTCCCCCATACTTGCTAGACCACCCTTAGCCTAGACCTAAGCCTTCTAGCAACCTCCATCAGCCTCACGCCTCTCGGATCCCTCCAAGTCATCCATGACTTGTTTATCTATCGCGTTAGCCTTCAGGTGCTTCCATCAGCTATGTCATGCTAACGGTGTCTACACCACCAAGGCACATTGGACTTACGTCGCCAAGACTCCGCTTGAACTTTATGCCGCCAACCATTGGACTTATGCTGCCAAGACTCCCGCTTGGACTTTACGCCGCCAATATCAAACCCCTTGGACTTCTCAAATGCCAAGACTCAAGCTTGGACTTTCCTTGCCAACCCATGTTGGACTTTCCATTGCCAATACTCATGCTTGGACTTTCCTTGCCAACCCATGTTGGACTTTCCATTGCCAAGACCCATGGTTGGACTTTTCCAAATGCCAAGTGTCCCACTTGGACTTTTCATGCCAAGTACCCATGATTTGGACTTTCCCATGACAATTACATTGTCATATGTTTTTATCGAACATCAAAACATCTCTCGAGTCAAACTCGAGTCCTGGTCAATCGTGACCTGGGCCGATTGCATCAACAATCTCCCCCTTTTTGATGTTTGACAAAAACCAAACAAACTATTGAGTTAGACCATCTAACTCAAACCAATCATCCCTATCAATTTTCCCAATTGATGTCATTCTCTCAATAAGTTCTCCCCCAAAATATTCTCCCCCTTTTTGACTAACATCAAAAAGGTTCTCTCCAAGGAGGTCAATGTCTCATGTCCCAATGAGATCTTACAATCTCCCCCTTGGTCCAAAAATACCTAGGATGCCTACCATCTTCCTAGTGATAAGTCCCATATCACTCAAGAGAGACAATCCTATACACTCTCCTAATTTCCAAATTGGATATCTCAAAATCCCATTTCTCTCCTCTCATGAGGAAAAATAACATCCATCATCCCATGATGGATACCTCCCCCTAAAGGCTTGCTCCCCCTTGCCCATTGCACCAATAGTGTCCTTGGGAAGTCCCTAAGATAATAGGAACTCTAAACCATCAAAAATAAGGTTCAAAGTTCAAACATGAACTCTCCACACCTTAAATTTGATACATTATCCTAACACCTCTCCTAATCCATATTCAATGGATTTTTATCCTTTATAATGCTTCCCAAAGCATATCCTAGGGTTAGGAGTGGTTAGAGACCTTAACCATAGCTGAACACGGGCTAAAAAACCTTGTTTTCCTGAAATCAGCATTGGCAGTTGACTCTCTCAGCTACCGATCACACTCATCACCGATCGCCCTAGTAGAAGCGATCGATAATCAAATATCAAAATTTCAGTTATCAGAAACAAAATTTAAAAAATCATAAGTAATTCTATGTATATCGAAAAATCATGAAAATTCATACGTATATTACTTATAGTCAATACAATGGGTGAAAAATATTTGAAAATTATTTTGCCCATAAAATATCGAAATTGATACAAAATCCAAATGTGAATAAAAACTTCAAAGTTTTAGCTCACTTTGTATCAATCTCATCAATGGTGATTGCTATCAAAAGATAGACTTCACCAAGGTTTTTCAAAAAGATTTTAAAATGGTTTCAAAACCTTATTTTGGATCATATTCCATGGGCTCAATGTACATGACTTATACACAAGCTTTCCCATTGATCCACCATTAAGATAAGATGAGTTTTTTAGTTCATCTAGATGCAAAAACTATGCACCTTGAACTTAACTCATATCCTAACATCTCACATGTATATAGGGTGTATAAATACACACACATGTCAATGTAATGTGAGATATGGGTTTTGTTCTCCTAATCTAGGGTTTCATGCATTTTTATAAGGCAACACTACTTGATTCCCTTATAAATGGGACTCCAAGTCATGCCAAAGTCCTTAAATCAATTTTCATTAATTTAAATGCATGAAGTATGATCATGGCATAAATGATAGCAAAAATTAAGCATGACCAATGGTCATGATGTCATGGCATATGATTAAATCTAAAAACACATGACATTTAATCCTTAATCCTAAACATGATCATGACATATAAATGATAAAAATAAATATGATGTCATGACATGTTATATGGAAAACAAAGCATGACATATAAAAAGTATAGGTATAGTAATACCTAAATTTTAATATTAATTGCCATTTGATATAATTAAATATATTTTGCCATATTATCACTTTTCTCCCTAGTGTGCCAAAAATCCAAAATGACACACTATGACCTCTAAACCTAAATTGTGCCAATTTAATTGATTTTTCATAATTCCAAAAATGTATTGGCACATCCTAAAATCTTTTAAGATCAAAGATCAAACCTATTTCCAAAGTATCCATAACCTTGAAAATAACCTAAAGTGTCACCTTTACCATGGTTAGGTTAACTACCTTTCCATTTAAAGTTGGCACACCCTAAACCCATCTAGCATGAATCAATCACGCTCTTAGGAACCCAAAACCTATTTGAGCTTCTAGGGTTTACTAGGTATTCCTTAGGGATAACCTCCCTAGATACCTTCCTAATGACCCTTCTAGGCTTGTTAGCCTTGGTAATTGTGGTCTTACCTAGGCTGACTCTAGGGGTAACTCCCCTTGCAACCTTCTTAGTGGCCACCCTAGGTTTCCTTGAAACCCTAGCCACTAGGCACACACCATGGTCAACTCTAGGGATGACTTCCCTATTGACCTTGGTCTTCCTAGACCTAGTTTGTGTTCCATAATCAAATGGAACACTATGATAAGCCACCTTAGGCTTAGGTTTGTGACCCAAACCCTTCTTTCCCTTAGTTGACTCTTGTCTCTTAGGCCCTAGATGTTGACTTTGAGTTCTAGACCTAGGAGTTTGACCATTTTACCCTTTAAATTGATTTTGCATGTTTGCAAGGGTCTTCTCAAGTTTTTCAAGCCTTGATCTCAAGACTTGATTTTCAATCTCTAATTGCCCAATTTTAGAATTTTGATTATGTTTTTGGGCATTACCATTTCCTCTAGGCATATGCCTAGTCCATTTAGGATTAAGACCTAGGTGTTCTCCTATTTTCCTAATAGATTCCCTAGGTAAAACTTTTCTAGGGACATTAGTCCCAAATTTCTCCTTCTTTGAAATATTAACATTCTTAGCAACTAAACAAAAATATTTGTTATTTCTAATAGCATGCTCCTTATGAACAATAGCAAAATTGTTTAAATTACTCATAGCATGCTTTTTGACATTAGAACTAGAAGGTACATTAATAAATTTTACCTTAGGATTTGCCTTGGAGACTCCCCCTACATGTATAGCTCCCTCTTTGACTCTCTTGCTCCCCCTAGGGCATTGATTCCTAAAATGCCCCGGTTGTTGGCACTTGAAGCAAATGATGTGCTCTTTGCTTCTTTTAGTGGGGACACCGGCCTCTTTTGATTTTTCTTGAGGTTTTGGTGCTGGAGGAGTCTTCTTGACTTTCTTTAGGCACTTACTCTTATAGTGCCCAAGTTCCCTACACTCAAAACGCATAATATTATTTTTATTTTTAATTACGGTGTTTGAGTTACCTACGTCAATGGAGGCCGGAATTGGATTTTGAGCTTCTTTATCTTGACCGGATGTCGAAGCTTCTTCTTGGTGTTGCTCCGGTGATTTAATCTCCTCCCCCTCAATTCTAGAGGTGGAGGTCTCCTCCGATTCTACTTCCTCTTTCTCCTTGGATGTTGATGGTCTCTCAACCTTCAAGTCCTCACTTCCTTGTGAGGATGATGTGCTAGCCTCTTCGGTCCCTTCCTCTTGGACCAGTAATGGACTTTCATGAAGCTTGGCCAAATCACTCCAAAGCTCTTTGGCATCTATATAATTACCTAGGCTACACAAGAAGTCATTAGGAATTAAATCAAAAATAAATTCGATTACCTTCTTGCTTTTCTCAAATTGTTGGAGTTGCTCCTCACTCAATCTCTTCTTTTTGAGGAAGCCACCTTTTGGTCCTCTTGGATACTCAAATCCTTCCATTAATATGGACTATTCCTCAAAATCCTTCATCATAAAAAAATCTTTAATTCTTCTCTTCCAAGAATTGAAGCCTTCTCGTCCATAGAAAGCATAAGGGACCGGTATGTTGATGTCCCATCCTAATTGTTCTTGGACTTCCATCTTCACCCTCTAGCATGCTCCTTTAGTTGTTAAACTTGAAGAGTGGCCTCGCTCTGATACCACTTGTAGGGGATCGTTCGAACGCTAGAGGGGGGGGGGTGAATAGCGTCGTGCTATGCGTCGATGGAATTTGTTCACGTTCGTCTCTACAAAACTCGTTATGCGTAGCGGAATATAGATAATAGCAATAACAAGAAACAAGACAAATACGAACACAAGAATATAATGTGGTTCGGAACCGAATGGTTCATACTCCACGGATCAAGCTGTAAAGAGCTCTAGCGATGCTACAAATACACCACTATGCAAACACTCCTTATCGACACAAGTCGAAGGTGGAGAAACCTCGTACAATTGATTACAATAGTAATACGAAAGACAAACAAGCAAATACAATGCAAATACGAAAATAAGTAAAGAGAACTTTACAACACTTTGCTTTTGATTTCTTGAATGCTAGGTTGATCGAGTAACACTTGGAGACCCTGAATTGTAGCAGTAACTCGCCCCAAATTACCTCAAAGAACCATTATTTTTTACTCCTTCACGAGCTCCATTTAAAGCTTTAACCTGTGCTGGAAAATGTCGATCAGCCGACTGCTCGGGACCATCAGTCGACTGATGCTACTGTTGTCGTGAGACAATGGCTAGATCCACGCTGGAAAGATCCAAAAGATCCATCATCAGTCGACTGATTATGACCATCAGTCGACTGATCAAGCCATCACTCGACTGCTGACCGTAGCGATCGAGTGAGACTCTATTCTGTGCTCCAAAACTCGAGCACCAATCGACTGATCACATGATCAGTCGACTGCTTGGTCAATAAGTCAGCTCCCAAGCTCTGGCAGTCGACTGTTGGGATACATCCCACAGTCAAACCCTAGTTGACTCTCACCAGTCGACTGCCATATGACACCATTCGACTGACACACCTCAAACATGAGGTTTTAGCCCAAGTATGGTTCCCCCATACTTGCTAGACCATCCTTAGCCTAGACCTAAGCCTTCTAGCCACCTCCATCAGCCTCATGCCTCTCGGATCCCTCCAAGTCATCCATGACTTGTTCATCCATCATGCTGGCCTTCAGGTGCTTCCATCGGCTATGTCATGCTAACGGTGTCTACACCGCCAAGGCACACTGGACTTACGCCGCCAAGACTTCGCTTGAACTTTACGCCGCCAATATCAAACCCCTTGGACTTCTCAAATGCCAAGACTCAAGCTTGGACTTTCCTTTCCAACCCATGTTAGACTTTCCATATTGCCAAGACCCATGCTTGGACTTTCCTTGCCAACCCATGTTGGACTTCCATTGCCAAGACCCATGCTTGGACTTTCCCAAATGCCAAGTGTCCCACTTGGACTTTTCATGCCAAGTACCCATGACTTGGACTTTCCCATGACAATTACATTGTCATATGTTTTTGTCGAACATCAAAACATCTCTCGAGTCAAACTCGAGTCCTGGTCAATCGTGACTTAGGCCGATTACACCAACATATGGCTCAGGAACTTCTTGTTGGACTTAGATATGATTCATGGTTTGTCAAGAACTATCATAATTTATTATGATAATAGTGGTGCAGTTGAAAACTCTAAGGAACTATGAGCCCATAAAGCAAGTAAACACATAGAGCGTAAGTACCACCTGATACGAGAGATCGTAAAGTGAGGAGAAGTTGTTGTCGCCAAGATTGCATCAGAGGATAACCTGGCAGATCCTTTCACTAAGGCCTTTCCAGTGAGTGCTTTTGATAGGCATGTGGAGGGAATTGGGATTAGATGTATGACAGTTTGATGACAGCATAGTCTTTTAGTATAAGTGGGAGATTGTTGGGGTGTATACTAAAAGTTTAGCTTTTGTATGAACATCTTCATTTTTAAATAAGAATCACATGATCATTGTTTGTATTTTATATTTATGCATATTGTCTGATACTTTACATTGTAGATAACATGGTGTGTGATGTCGCACAGAAGATCATGTTATAAGTTCCTTGTAGAGTATAAGTAGAGGCTCACAACCAAGATGGTTTTGGACAAACCATTGGCATGATTGTAGTGTAATTTGGTATTGGTTTATCTTGACCATAGAATTACACTAGTATACTTTGTGTATATTGAACAGGACTGATTTAGAGGTGATTAAATTTATACTGACTATATAATTGAATCAGACCTCAGATATTATAGTGTACATGATCTTAATCCCGATATAATAACGGGCACATGTACTTAGTATTTATTTCTTTGATTTACCAATGGGCGAGATTTATGTGTTAAGTTGATAGGCCTGATAAGTTGAGAAATAATATTATTTACATGGTGTGCCGTTGATTATAGGAGGAAATCATATCCTATAAACGGATAATGATGTCCCCATGAGGAGCTCATAAAGTTCGTCATGTAAATCCTACAGGTGGACTTGGTCCAACATGATGATAAGGATGAGTGGTACTACTCATGGAGTTAGATATTGATTAATTAAATTATCAGTAATTTAATTAATTAATGGATATTCGATATCTTAAACACGGGGAGATATTTTGTACAAATAATATGTGAAGCCCATATTTAATTATGGGAGTTGGTGAGGTAGATCAATGATGATCCTCTAGTGGAATGGATCATCATTAATGGATCGGGTTATATGTGGTTCGGATCCATTGGGTGGCCAAGATCCAACTCCTCCTCATGGTCCCTATTGTAACATATTATAAATACCTCATGAAGCCTAGATCTATAAAAAAAGGTGGAGAGGCAAGGGCACAGAGGAGTGAGGGTTTTGCTTATTCTAGGGTCGGCGACAAGAGAGGATTAGGGTTTCCTTCTCTTCCTTTCTTTTGGTCAGCACTCCTTCTTGCTCTCCCTAGGGCCGACACCTCCATTCCTCAAGCAAGGGCCGACACCTCCTCTCCCTCTCCTAGGGCCGGCGGCAACAAACAAGGAGGAAGGGGGTTCTCTCTTCCTCAATCTCCTCTCCTCTCTTTAAAGCCAACGGACACCACTTCTTGGAGTTTTGGTGGTCGGTACAAGCAAGGAGAAGAGGAGAAGGCTTTGTGTTCGGCACAAGAAAGGAGAAGAAGGGAGTTTTTTTCCCCCTTGTTCGAAGCGAGCAAGGAAGTGAAAATACGTGGTCTAGGAGGCTTCAATTCTTGGAAGATCGTCGCCCACACAACATCCAAGAAGAGGATAGTAATACAATAGAAGATCAAGAGGTAAAACAAGAGGTATAATCTTGTTTAATTTTAATTCTTGTTCTTATGTATTTTGCATGTTGTTGATTGACATGGACCCCGATCATAAACACAAAAATCGGTGATCCATTCATCATCTATTCTGCGACTAATCGAGGAAAAGGGTTAGGTGGCTTGAACAACAAGTTTGTTCAAGCGACCACTCAAATCGAATAGCACGATGATGAATCGATTGCTTGGATAATCCATCTCCGTCCGGATTAGTTTTAATTAATAAAATTTTAATTCAGGGATGTGAGATAGAATCACCATGCACAAGCAACCGAAGCGAAGCAAAACTCCCTTCAAGGATATCCTACAAAGTAGCACTTGTTTGATTTGAGGCCTAGATTGTCGGAGACTTGACGTCGAACATAAGCCTGACAACTCCAAATCTTCATTAAAGACATCTTGGGATTCTTCCCAGTCCATATTGCATATGGTGTTTTTATGATTGCCTTAGATGGGACGTGGTTAAGTATGAAAGCAGCCATCTCTAAAGCATATCCCCAGAAGAAAGAAGGAAGATTTGTATGACTCATCATGGATCGTACCATATCTAATAATCTATGATTTCTCTTTTCTGATACACCATTCCATTGTGGTGTTCCAGGTGGAGTGAGTTGAGATCTAATCCCAAACTCAATGAGATAGTCACAAAAATTTTAGCTAAGGTATTCCCCACCTCGATCTGATCGAAGCACTTTAATACTCTTACCAAGTTGATTTTGTACTTCATTCTTGAATTCTTTAAACTTTTCAAAGGTTTCAGATTTGTATCTCATAAGATACACATATCCATATCTATTGAAATCTTCAGTAAAAGTAATGAAGTACTGATAGTCTCCTCTAGCTGCTACATTGAAAGACCCACATACATCAGTATGTATGAGTTCTAATAAATCAGTAGCTCATTCACCATGTCCACTAAAAGGAGTCTTGGTTATCTTGCTTAGAAGACAATATTCGCATGTCTAATGTGATTCAAAATCAAATGAGTCCAGTAATCCATCCTTATGGAGCTGGGATATGCACCTCTCATTTACGTGACCCAGGCGACAATGCTAGAGATATGTTTGGTTCAGATCATTAGATTTGAACTATTTGGTATTTATGTTATAGACTGGGGTTTCAAGATCTAGAAGATAGAGACCATTCACAAAGTGTGCACTACAAAAAAACATATCATTTAAATAAACGGACAACACTTGTCCTTTATTACAAATGAGAAACCTTTCTTGTCTAAACAAGAAACAGAGATAATGTTTTTAGTCAAGGCAGACACATAACAACATTCTTCTAGTTCTAAGATAAGACTAGTGGACAAAGATAAGGAATATGTCCCTACAGCGATGACGACAACTTTTGCTCCATTGCCTACCCATAGGTTTACTTCGCCCTTCTTCAATGATCTAGTCTTTCGAAGGCCCTGCACATTGGTACAAATGTGAGAAGCACAGCCGGTATCTAATACCTAAGAAGGAGAGATAGATAAATTGACTTCGATAACATATATACCTGAGCTAGAAGTCTCACTTCTCTTCCTTTTCACCTCTTCCAGGTATAGCTTGCAGTTTCTCTTCCAATGCCCAGTCTCACCGCAATGGAAGTATTCCCCTTCCTTAGACACCCCTCCTTTAGGTTTCAATGCATTTGCCTTGCCTTTGCCTTTGCCTTTGGCTTGTGTCTACCTTTAGGTTTCTTCTTGCCTTTGCCTTTGTTCACCATCAAAATGGTACTAGGCTTTGCCTTCTTAAGGTTGAGTTCAGCAGTTCACAACATGCTCAATATCTCAGGTAAAGGCTTGTCAATTTCATTCATGTTGTAGTTCATGATAAATTGACTATAGGGTTCTGGCAGTGACTGCAGAACAAGATCAGTGGCCAGCTCTTGGCCCAATGGAAATCCCAATCTCTCTAGGTTCTCAACGTACCCAATCAACTTGAGTACATGAGTGCCTACGGGAGTCCATTCTTGCATCTTGCATTGAAACAAGGCCTTTGATACTTCATATCTCTCGTGCCTTGCTTGTCCCTGATATAGTTGTTTCAGATGCTTAACCATACCATAGGCATCCATGTTCTCATGTTTCTTCTGAAGCTCAGAGTTCATGGTGTTACGCATTAAGACATGACACATCCAGTGCGTCATCTTGATGCTTCTTATAAGCATCCTTGTCAGCACGAGTGACCGTAGGGGTGGGTGGTTCAGGAATGGACTGCTCTAAGACATATAATCTACATTCTTGCTTGAGGACTATCCTCAAGTTCCTGTACCAGTCCAGGAAATTAGCTCTAGTGAGCTTGTCCTTATCAAGTACAGATCGCAGAGAGAGTGTGTTTGATGTATTTGATGACATGGTGATCTACAATACAGAAATGCAGAAATGTATCATATTTCAATCATTTAATTAGACCTTTTAACTAAATGATTCTCCCACTGGTCACAAAGTGGGATAAGATCCATATTATACCATATCAAGTTAGCATTGGCTAATCACTCAAGACTCGTATAAGTTTGGTAGGTAACTTGTACCAATTACATATAATGTAACTCTTGTATATCTATATGAACAACATTATTTGTTCATTGTGTCCATCACATGAGATATCTTTCTAAATTACCACTCATCTTGAGTTAGCTTTACCTAATCGCCCAAGATTTGTATAATGTAGTTAGATGTCCTATATGAGCTATGCCTCTAAGTTCATCAATCTAATAGAGAGAGCTTAGTTAAGTCAAACCCAAGGTTTAATAGGCGGATATCTCAATTGTCATGTCGTACTTTACTGAGGTAAATCGAGTCACTTTGCTTTGACAAACGCGCTACGATTGAACAAGGTAATAATAAGTATTAAACTTTGGTAGACATATAATAAGTGATCTAATTGTGTGACAACTAACTATGCATGCACCACATATACAAGCATCACATGCATCACATATACATAATATATATATCAACATATAAGTTTAAACGTGACATGGTTATGACTCGAATCTACGATCTCCTCAAGTCAATGAGAAGAGCGATAGGTCAACCTAGGGGTAGCATCTTATCCAAGTGCATCCTTTGGTTGTTATGTGTTGTTGGCATCCTTCTTGTAACTTCATCCTCCAATGGACTTTCCACTCATCATTTTTGTACATTACAAAATAAGAATACTTGAGTTACATTCGAGTCTAGATCTATTTTACACTTAGAAAAATAGGGAGGCACAACTCGCAGGTCGTATTATGAATTACAACATGCACACACAACACAACCACAATCACATTGGGGTTAAGGGCCATAACCATGCACCATGACATACATCGTTCACATAGATCTATGACATACAGATTTTATTATGGTGCTATGCACGACTTATAGATCTATGACATGCATATTTTATTTTAACAACTCTTTGAATGAGTCGCTACCCTTACTTCATCATAATGAACCCGAGACCCTTTCTTACCACTGTAGCAATTTTGGGTGATAGATCGGAACGACAAACATGTTGTTCGATCAACAAATATGCCATGCATATCTAGTTGTACAAAATCACCCAAACGATCATGCATGCACCATAATAAACCTCGTATACTAAATTTTATATCACATATAAAATGACCTACAACGATCTTTATGTATGATCTTTCGTAAGTGGATCTGATACCACTGTAGGGAATCCAATGTGATAAACAATAAAATCGCAGT
Source organism: Wurfbainia villosa (assembly GCA_025175895.1). Lineage (NCBI taxonomy): Eukaryota > Viridiplantae > Streptophyta > Magnoliopsida > Zingiberales > Zingiberaceae > Wurfbainia > Wurfbainia villosa. Next base: position 23,839,833 of record CM045992.1, on the reverse strand, counting down.
GGAAAAAGGATCCCTTGAGCGATCCATGCGAAAGAAAACTCATACAAAGTATAGACAAAAGCCTTATCCTATAGGGTATACCTTTGATGCGTGCCCTTTATCTATCCCGCTCGTCCACGATTTGCCGGATCTCTTGCACGTTCAAGTGTACGTGCCTCTATGGTATCCACATGAACACTCTTTTGGAGAAAGGTTGTGCTAGCAACACCACAAAAGAGAGCTAGGCCAAGAAAGGATTTTGACCAAGAAGAAGAAGAAGAAGGGGAAAACAAAGACAATCTCACTAGCCCTCTTCATGATCCAAAGCCCCCTTTTTATATTCATCCCATTAATTTGAAAGGTTTCATCCAACCCTTTGTTTTCTATCTTCAATGCATGATTAATCCATATTAATCATGGATGAAAAGAGGTTTCATTCATGCATGAAAAGAGGTTTCATCCAACACTTGGTTTTTCCTCTTCAATGCATGATTAATCCACATTAATCATGCACGATGAATTTATACCATTCAGATTGATTTGAGTCGAACTCAAATCAAATCAATTTGAGTCCAACTCAATTCGTCCATTTAATTTGAGTCTAACTCAAATCCAACCCTTTCAATGAATCCAATTCAATGCCTAATGGTTCATTTAGTCAAACTAAAATGAACCTCATCTCCAAAACAACTTGTTCTTTGTGTGTGACCCTATAGGTTTTCATAACGTTAGCAATGTCTCTAAACCACTTTAGACACATAAGCAATGAGTGACATCTAGCAATACATCATTGCTACCCAAGTTACTAAAATGTCAAGATTCGATAAAAACCTTTCTGTGACTATTATCTTGTATGACCTTATCCTTCTATTCTCGATATCTAGATTGATCAATGAGGCATAGACCGTGTCATTCTCTTATCAATCATTGTGTTTCTTGATTTCCAAGTAGACTCACTCAAACAAATGAGCTCAATATCTCATATTGACTCATTTGAGCATGGCCATGCATTTCGTGGTCCTACTCTATCAAGAGGCCTAATGATATCATTCCTGTCATATGGGAGGGATATATCCCATCTACATCACTCACATCCCTTCGCATAATTTGTTACATACCCAGTGATCACCTTTATAGTCCACCCTATTACGGGTGACATTTGATGATGCCAAAGTACATAACTCCTTATGTAGGGAATCATAGTGATTTCAGGTCTAAGGACTATTCATACTAATATTCACATGAGAAAGTTTATGACACTCATATAACAATCCATGAAACTTTCTCATGATGGGTCAATTCAGTATATATTCTCTAATATATACCCATGTGTCAATGCGATATCACATATCCATGACTTATGAGATCAAATCATCAATTGACCTACATGCTAGTCTCAATGCATTAATATTGCCCTTGTATATTAATACTTGACTAGGAATATTTAAGAATAGTGTTCTCCACAGCTTTTCACAATCAATTCTACCAATTGATATGCTGTAGATAAGAACCTACCTTCTAGGGCATTATTATATTTATTTAGCTGACACAAGTATGAAGTAAATATAATAACCAAACTTTGCCTTTATTAATGAAGTATGATACATATGATCCCTAATCAATCATCCCATGATTGGCACTAAGAGCTGACACTAACATGGTGAGCTTAGGAGGAAAGATTGGAATGAGAGCACTAGCCATTGTTAAGCTCCCCAAGCCTCTTCTTATAGAACTTAGGCATTTTTGCCTATTGAGCCCAACGTCAGTCGACTGCTGAACACCAACAGTGTTAGGGCAATCACCCAAGTATGGTTTGATTTTGATGTGTGTGACAAAGGGTTTAAGTTAGGTTGTTTATGTGATTTGATGTGTGTGTTCAAGTTGTGCATGACTTAGTTAATCACACATGGTTTGCCTAATGAAGCATTAGCGAGTTCATCCTCTAATGGCTCGGGTCCTTGAGTCGGTGAAAGATGGCATTGGAGAAGTCGTGAGCTTGGTGCATCCGAGGGACCACCGAATGAGAAGCAATGGAGTGAAGCTAAAGAAAGCAGACTTCAGGGCAAGACGCGAAGGATGACACTGGAGGAGCCACGGGCTTAGTGCATCCGAGGGACGTAGCCGGATGAAGAGAGCTACGGTGAGGGACTCCATGGGAGATGAGAGATTGAGTGATTGTAATCCGAGATGGAGTAGTTCCAGTTGGTGAACTTGGCCAAGCGGCTAAGTCAAGTGTCGGACGCTCAAACATGAGTTTGAAGTTTTACCCGACAATGGAAAGTGTCGTATACTCAAACATGTGGTTTGAGTGTTTACCCGACAATAGTCGACTGCCAAGTAATGACAGTTGACTAGTCCGAGTCGACTAGTAGTTGACCGGTGTCAACTAGGGTTTATGGCCCAATAGTCGACTGCCAAGTGATGAAAGTTGATTGCTACACCATCAGTCGACTGCCAAGGATCGCAATCAACTGCTATGGGTGAATGCGGGCACAAAACCGCTTGTAGTCGACTGATCATTTGGATACGCAGGCAGTAGCTGATTGCTGATAGCAGCAGTCGACTACCAAGGATACCATTGGACTGTGATGACTGCGAGTCATAAGCTGTTGGAAGATGACCGTTACAATGGGAGTTGACTGATGGTATGCATCAGTCGACTGATGCATGTCCAATGGGAAGAAACCCTTCTTCTCTATAAAAAGAAGGGTTGAGGGCCTGGGGGAGGTTAATGCTTCCACTCCTAAGTGCTCCCCAAGTATTGTGAATGTCCCAACTCTCCTCTTCCTTGTTTCCATCTCTATTCTATTGTAAGAGGGAGAGATTGTGTAAGAAGGTTTCTTCTCCACCTTGATTGAGCTCAAGGAGAAGTTTAGTGATTGTTGTGGGAGTGATTCGCCGAACGAATTATCCATGGACTAGCGGCAAGGGCCGTGAACCATGTTACATCAGCTTATTAGCGTTTGCTTCTTCTTTACTTTTGTATTAGTTTTAATTATCTTGTTTTAGCATATATTCCACTGTGCTAATTATTTGTAGATGATTAAGAATGCAAAAATTTCATCTATGACAACGAGGGCTATTCAACCCCCATTCTAGCCAACCCACGATCCTCCAACAAGTGATATCAGAGCGAGGAGCTCGTCATCGGACTCACCGCCGTGATAAGCAATCAAATGGCCGACATGAATATCCATCCACCCAAATTCGAAGATGACTTCTCTTGGCGGAAGAAGTGAATGGAGGTATTTTTTGAAATCGATTTTGAAATTATGTTGATTATGGAAAATGGTTTCGAAATGCCTAGAGAAGAAGAAGGGAGGCCATTAGAGAAATCAAGATGGTCAAAGAAGCAAAAGGAGGAGTACCTTGTAAACTCGAAAGCAAAGCACCATCTATTTAATGTGCTACCTCAACAAGAGATCAATCGGATTGGAGAGTGCTCAAGCGCCAAGGAGATGTGGGAGAAACTAGTGCGAGCTTCATGAAGGCACCTCCGAAGTCAAACTCGCAAGAAGGGACCTTCTCCGATCATAATTGAATAACATCAAACTAGACAAAGGAGAAAAGGTACTTTCACTACATTCTAGGTTTAAGGAGATTATTAATGGTTTATCAAGTGTAGGTGAGAAGCTATCGAACCAGGACATGATAATGAAGGCGATCGATGCATTCCCCTGATCCTCAAAATGGAGCTCCATGGTGGTCTCTTTTTACATTTCAAGGAATCTAAAGGTAAGTACTCTAGAAGAATGGAGCTTCACAAAACTAGACTTGAAGGGATAATAGAAGAACCAAGTACACAATCAAGGGGAGTAGCTTTAGTAGCAAACAAAGGGAAGAAGAAGAAGAGCACACCCTCCTCATCCGACGATGAATCATCTTCTTCAATGGATAGCAATGAGGAGGCGTATATGGTAAGAAAGGTAAGGAGTGTCTTAAAAAGTTTTAAATTTAACAAATCTCATGATAGGGGAAGAAGGCAAAGGAAGATCATTTGCTATAATTGCCAAGGAGAGCGACACATGAGAGATAAGTGTCCCTTATCAAACAAGAGCAAAGAAGAAAGGAAAAAGAATGATAGCAAGAAGAAAGAAGAGAAGAATTCTAAGGAAAAGGGGAAGGGAAAAGTGAACTTAAAAGCCACAAGGGATGATCCATCCTCATCAGAAGAAGAAGAAGTCTTCACACACCTTGTACTTATGGGGATTGAAGATATAGCCTCAACCTCATCCGAACAAGAAGAAGGGAGCACAAGTGAGAAGGAGAGCTCAAGTGTAGGGGGAGCATCTACCTCTGATTCGGAAGAAGGAGATTGGGTAAGTGAGGTAAGAAACCTCCCTCCTCAAAAGGTTATTTCTATGATTTCTAGTTTAACTAGGGTTTTATTTAGGACTAAAAAGAAAAATAAATACATGCTAAGTGAAATTAGAACTCTAAAAGAAAAATTGAAAAAATACATGTTCACATGATGATATTATTTCTTCTAGTTCAAATGATGCATGTTTAGAAGAAAATAAAGTTTTAAGGGAAAAAGTAGAATACCTCACTAAGGTACTTGAGAAATTCAAAATTGGCTCAAATACATTAAATATGATCATTGGGAGCCAAAGAGCGAGCTTTAACAAAAAGGGCTTAGGATATAAGATATCCAAAAATGAGAAAGCTTACCATTGCTTAATTGCTAGAGGACAATCTAAAATAACCATGGTAGCTAGGAAATGGATCCGTTAGGAGTACTTGGTGAACCATGTTGGAAAAAACTTATATTAGGTTCTCAAGTCAATCCTAAAAGGTTAGAGAAACCTAGGATAGTCAACCATACTTGATTTTATTTCATATCATATTATTTGGTTGACTTATGAGCATATTGGGTGATGATATTTGACTTATGATCATGATCGGTGTTCTTGAATGATACTTAACCTTGAGTAGAAATTGTATGAAATTTATGATTAAGTATAAATACCTTAGTTACATCTCACATTCACCATAAGGCTAACTTGATTGAAAACATAGCAATGAGTGAGATGTTAGGTTGATACAAGTGACTCACTAATGCTTATGGCATTTTGATGAATCATTATATGTATCATGATAGAGTAATCATAGACCAACTATGGGGAAAGCATATTGGTGTAGTAGGTACCTAAGTCGAACCTGAGTTTTGATTATAGCAAAAGACACAAAGTTAAGCTCATATTGTTATCTCATGAGCTGAATCATATATGTAGGAATGCTAAGCTAAGCTGAAGGTTAGCGACATCCGGAGGGAACCGTGGTAGTCAAGCGACACCGGGAGGACTTCGGAGGGAGCCAAAGAAATCTGGTGGAGACCGAAAGCGAAGCTTCAAAGGTTGAGGTAAGCTTGTGTGAGTGAGCGTAAGTAAGGTTGTTTCCTCTGTATGGGGACGTCCTTAGGCGATGATCTGACTAAGACATCCCATGGAAGGTCTAAGTCAAGATCAGATGGTAAATGACCATCAAATTTACTTATATTAACTGCATTTTTGAGCTAACTCTTCATTGCAGCTGGAAACCCTAGCAACAGTTGACTGCCAGCTGTTGGCAGTAGACTGCTGCCTCCATCAGTCGACTGTTAGGATTGATCAGTTGACTGATGTTCAAATTTCAGCTTCGAGGAGAGTCAAAACCTCATCCCCTTATCTTAGGGTGAGGTGGCTTTTGGAGATAAGGCTTCATCTCAACGATTAGGATTTCTCAAGGCTATAAAAGAAGGGGTTCTCCACACCATTTTCATCATTCTAAGTGCTCTAAAGTAATCCCGCAACGCTGCTCTTCCACGATAAGCACCAATTCTTAAGTCATCGGTAAAAGCTTTCATTTAAGAATATTTTATTATTGTAATCTTTCTTTTTTATCGAAGCTTTAATCATTACGAGGAGAGGGGGGAGTGCCCCTCTACTTTAAGCTTTTTGATCATTCCTTGTACTTGCTTACTCCTACCTCTAACGAGGAGGAGCAGTTTAGTTGATTTCCCTCCGTACACAGTCTAGGACCGTTAGGGCCTTGAATCAGTGATGCACGCGAATGTGACCTCAAATCTCGCGACGAAGACCATCGAAGACTCGAAGCACGCGCTCGCGCTCAACACCCGCAAGTGCACGAATGTTGTCAAGTAATAAAAGATTATTGATCCCACAGGGACTGGGATTCGAATACTAATATGTTCAGTGGTTGAAATTGTTCGGAAGTAAACTCTAATAGGTTTTGATTTGCGAGGGCTGTCGGTGGACTAAACTCTAATACGGTGTCACACAGAGGAAGAAGGGAGCGTACTGAGGTCTTCAAAAGTGATTCTAGGACTTCGGTTTCGCTTGTGTGTCACAAAAAATACTGTCAACTGGGCGTTGTTTAAACGTTTAGCTATGGTTTTGTGGAAGGGACATTATACACTCTCCCGATGAGCCACCACATCTACCGGGAGCTATCTCTGCCTTACAAGGACGGGATAGACGGTACGAGGATGCCGAATCAATCCCTGCGACGAATCGTTTCTGGTTCCATCGCATCCTTCTACCCACGGTTATAGGAGATCAGGTTTACCCCTAGGTTCCTTGTATAAAATCCTTTAAATTTTAGATACGAGGGATGTCAACCCTCGTATCACCTAAGCATAGTAGGTAGAAAACCAAACACGCATAGATATAGGTATAAACAATTTTCAGTTGCCAAATTAAACTCAAAAATATAATATAACGTGAACCAACATGTAATGTGCACACAAGATACTCCCTAATCCTAGAATTGAAGGAACTACTCCATGTATATAAGAGAGGAATCACAAAGCATGTACATGTTGGAATACATAAGAAATAAAGTGCAGGAATAAGGAATTACAATGCCTACATGGTCTTCTCTCCGGCGTTGAAGTGCAAAATGTGGACCTCCGGCGGCATTCTTCCTCCTCGTTGCGAGTCCCCAAAGCTTTTTAGGGCTTCGGTGTGCCGTCCTAGCCATCCTGCCTCCCCCCTAGGGTTTGGGCGGAACCATCCTTATATAGACATCACCTCGGACTGTTGTAAAATATGGAAAAAGCCCTAATCATGCAAATCTCGTGGGCCGCCACATGGCCGTGTGTTTCCACACGGCCAGGCTGTGTGCGGCCCGGGGGTGGATGATCTCGCCCATTGGACATGGTCGTGTGTAGCCACACACCCTCGCCGTGTCCCATTCTGCGTCTAGCTACAAAATGTCCTTTTGCTCTGAAAGTGCACCTTTTTCCCCCAAAACACTATCCTGCACACAAAAGTACAAAGAGTAGACCTCCGAACCAGAAAATAGGAAATGCATGCAAAATAGAGTGACATATGCATGAAACTAACATAAAATGTAATGAGATGTGAGCAAAAACTACTCCTAAAACTCTATATGTTTTGCTCACATCACTTCTCCCAGACTTAAATCTTTGCTTATCCTCAAGCAAACCTCAGTGCCATGAATTTTTTTTAAAAAGATATTATTCCATACTTAGCATGTTAACTAAGTTTATCAAGTGGTATTTGCAATCAAAGCAAAATAAATATGTTCTAGAAATTCACTAAGTTAGCTCCTCGTGGTCATGCTAAGAAAATCATTCTTAGGGGATACTCGTTCCATGGTAAGTTAAGTCTTCATCCTATAGCTTTCCTAAGGTCTCCGGCTCTTAGGCACTTACCTGCCCAAAGCGAGAGTCGTTCCCTAGATCTAGCACAAAGTCTCAAAGGTGTGCTTGGTATTGAGAGAAATTGGTAGGTGTTTCCCCAGTAACCTAACTCGGTCTCAAAGGGGCACTTAGCCATTTCCACCCACGATAATTATTTTTTTATCCCTCATAATCTTCTCTCTCTCTCTCTCTCTCTCTCTCTCTCTCTTTTTCTTGTTTTCTTTTTCATTTCTTTTTCTCTTTTCCTTTCCCTCTTTTATTCTTCGGCTCACCGGGATTTTGATTTTTTCGAATGGGCTTACACAATCTGAGCATCTCCAATAACTGAAATGCTAAATCTAGAGTCACCTATGGATTCCAAAGTACTAGACTACTGAGATGAATCATAACTAGGTATGTACTAGATTCTCCCTTTCAGAATGTTCGACATGTGAAGGTGTAAAAATAAAGCCAACCAGTGTAAGTCTAGAACATTCATTAGAGCGAATAAAATGAAATACCACGAGACAAGATGAAGTTAAGATACCTATGGGAACAACTCATGTAAGGAACTTTTAAAAATACTACTGATGCAGCTTTACAGATAACAACAACTAAGTACTACAAGAAACTCAACAACCTATGCATGAATAAATGAATGCTAATAATAATGCAAATACCAGGAAAGAAACTAATGCTAGAAACAAAATAAGATTTGGGCCCCCCCAAACTTAAATGAAAATATACCTCTAGTATGGAGGACGAGGTGAAAATTCTGGGAGCCTCAGCATCTTGGGATCCTGGGAGAACCTACTGCTAAGCCACTGATGCCACATGTACATGTGGTCGATCTGGGAGCTGGTGGATGCAGCGGCTGCTCGGTGCTCCTCCTCCCTAGCCCACTGCGCCTGCTCGGCATGCATGTGCTGCCACATCTCCTAGTGGTAGGCGGCCTCATCCTGGCGACGAGTAGCCTCCTCCTGGAAGTATATGTGGGCCTCGTCATAGAACTCCTCAGCCCGCTAGAAGTACTCTTGGAAGCCTTGGAACTCCATCTGCATGTACGCGCTCTGCTCCTCCCATCGCTGCCTCTGCGTCTATTGCTCGGTGTATATGTCGTCAAGGCACAATCGGAACTCTGAGAAATCATAGGCCGACGTACCTACATCCTGCTCAAAAATGGAAAAAGGTGGTGGTGCAGGTGCAGACTCATGTTGGCGTGGACTAGGTGGGCTCCTATGCATGTGTGGACTAGAGGGAGAGTGATATAAAAGGGGAGAGATGGGCGCCGATGTGGGTGGTCCCTCATGTGTGTTAGGGCAATCTCTTGCCGTAATATGGTTTTGATGGTGTGGCAAAGGGTTTAAGTTAGGTTGGTATGTTTATTTGATATGTGCGTTGGAGTCTTGCAGGACTTAGTAATTCGCACATGGAGCCTTGGCGGGTTCACCCTCACAACCTCGGTCCTTGAGTCGGTGAAGGATGACTTTGCGGAAGCCATGCGCTTGGAGCATCCGAGGGACCGCCGGACGAGATGACTTGAAGTGAAGCCAAGGAAGCAGACTTCGGAGGCAAGAGACGCGAAGGAGCATTGCAGAGCCGTGCGCCTGATGCTGCCGAGGGACGTGGCCGCGAACGAAGAGAGCTTCGGCGAGGGACTTCGAGTGAGATGAGAGAATGAGTGAAATGTAAGTAGCTCATTAGGTGAACTTGGCCGAATGGCTAAGTGTCGGAGACTTGACCGCAAGGGTTAAGGTTTACCCGACCGCCGGAAGCTCAAACTTATGTTAAGTTTGAGTTTCACACGGCACCAGTCGACTGCCATGTAATGGCAGTCGACTGCTCTGAGTCGAGTGGGTTAGATTGGTATCCGACTGATGGGTTTATGCCCGGCAATGATCGCCATGGAATGGCAATGATCGCAGAAGGATATCGCGAACGACCACGCCGTAGCCGATCGGGCGCCGACTACGGTCGGCGTGATCGTGAGGTCCATCGATCGACCGCAAGAGTTCCGTTGGACTACAACGGCCGGATCCGGACGTGTTCGAGGTCGCTAGTGAGGACGGCAATGATCGCCAAGGGCGCAGCCTCACTATAAAAAGAGAGGGTGTGAGCCTTTGAGAGGTAAAATGCTTAAACTCCAAGTGATCTTCCTAGTGCCCCACAAGCTCTAAACTCTTCTTACTCGTTTTTACTCCATTCTATTTGTAAGAAGAGTGATCTTGATTGTAAAGGTTACCTCCACCTAGCTTGGTGCAAAGAAGAGACCATTTAGTGGATTGGTTTAGCGGAGTGATTCACCGAGGATGAATCGGGGACCGTGGATTAGCGGTGTAGCCATGAACCACGTTATACCATCGTGTTAGCGTTTGTTTTATTGTTTATCTTTTGCTTTGTCTATTTCTATTTGTATATTCCGCTGTGCTAACGTTTTTGTAGACGAGAAAAATACGACGTCCAACGAACAAGGGCTATTCACCCCCCTCTAGTCGGCCATTCGATCCCCTACAAGTGGTATCAGAGCAAGGAAAGCTTGTCGAGGACTAACCGCCACAACAAGCAACTTTCAAAATGGCCGGCTCAAACATCCATCCTCCAAAGTTTGAAGGAGAATTCGCTTGGTGGAAGAAGCGAATGGAGGTATTTTTCGAAACGGATTTTGATATAATGATTACAATGGAATCCGGTTTCGTTTTGCCTAGGGATGAAGAGGGGAAGCCAATAGAGAAATCTAGGTGGACCAAAAGGCAAAGGGAAGAGCACCTTGCAAATTCAAAAGCCAAGCATCATCTTTTCAATGTGCTTCCCCAACAAGAGATCAACCGAATAGGAGAATGCCTAAGCACCAAGGAGATGTGGGAGAAGCTAATTGAGCTTCATGAAGGCACATCCGAGGCGAAGCTAGCAAGGAGAGATCTCCTCCGCTCCCAACTATCCAATATTAGATTAGAAAAGGGAGAAAAGGTAACTTCTTTGCATTCTAGATTCAAAGAAATTTTAAATGGACTAACAAGTGTAGGAGAAAGGCTCTCCAATCGTGATATGATAATGAAGGCCATAGATGCTTTCCCCCGATCATCCAAGTGGAGTTCAATGGTGGACTCATTTTACATGTCAAAGAATCTAGAGGTAAGTACTCTAGATGAATTTTTCTCCACTATGGAATTACATGAATCTAGGCTTGAAGGAATACAAGAAGAGCCTAGAATCCAACCTTCAAGGGGAGTAGCCTTGATGGCCAACAAAGGGAAGAAGAAGATAGAGATCTCCTCCTCCTCCGATGATGAAGCGTCTTCCTCCTCCATGGATAGCACCGAAGAAGCGTATATGGTAAGGAGGGTAAGACGTGCTTTAAAAGGTTTTCGATTTAATAAATCAAATGATAGGAATAGAAGACCAAGGGGGAAGATCATTTGCTATAATTGCCAAGGAGAGGGACACATAAGGGACAATTGTCCCCTCCTAAACAAAAGCAAAGAAGAAAAGAAAAAGAAGGAAGAAAAGAAGAAGAAAAAGGGGAGCAAGAAGAAAAAGGAAGAGGAGAAGAAGACAAAGGAAAAGGGAAAGGTCAAAGCCCTAAAGGCAAGGACTTGGGATGACCCATCCTCATCCTCCTCCTCATCATCGGATGAGGAGAATGCCTTTGTCACCAATTTGGCCTTGATGGCCTTTGATGACTTGGATTTCTCTTCCTCCGAAAATGAAGGATCAAGCTCAAAAGGAGAGAGCTCAAGTATTGGGGGAGCTTCTACATCCTCATCATCCGAAGAAGAAGAGGACATGGAAACTATGGTAACCAATCTCTCACCTAGTAAAATAGTTTCTATGATTTCTAGTTTAACTAGGGATTTGTTTAGAGCAAAGAAGAAAAATAAATGCATGCTTGAACAAATTAAGGATTTAGAAAATAAGTTAGAAAATGCATGCTTAAATGAAAATATCTCTTCTTGCCATGATGATGCATGCTCATATGATTATATGCCTTTGGATGTTAATGATGCATGTATAAATGAAAATAGGGCATTAAGGGAAAAGGTAGATTATTTAACCAAAGCCCTAGAAAAATTTACAATTGGCTCCAACACATTGAACATGATCTTAGGGAGCCAAAGAGCTAGCTTCAATAAGAAAGGCCTAGGATATAAGGAAAAGAAAAATGAAAAGGCCTATAAATGCCTAATTGCTAGGGGACAAGATAAGAAGAAGGTAATAGCTAGAAAATGGATCCCCAAGGAATATTTAGTGAACCCAATAGGAAAGAACTTATTTTGGGTTCCAAAATCCATCCTTAAGGGTTAGGATAACCCCTAGGGTAGTCAACCATAGGCAATTAACCTACATCACATTTTGGTTGACTTAGGATGACGGGACAAATTTTTAGATAGTGTTGGGTGATGATAACGTGCCCATAAATAGATAATATTTCTTAAATCATGATGATTAATGCAATTGCTATGTATGTTTGCAATCATGATTTATGATATTGATATTTGGCATATTATCATGAGCAATAGGTTTAAATCATGCTTTAGGTGATACTTTGTTTATTATCATCATATAATACCTAATGCATGGTTATAATTTGATGAAAACATGTATTTCATGATCATAATGTGAAATTAAATCATATATATCATTATGATCATGTAGGTTGTTAGATTGATACTTAACCTTGATAGAATGGTATGAATATATTGGTTAAGTATATACAAATACCCCCTAGGATACATCTCACACTCAGTATAGGATAACTTGATTGCAAACTTAGCATGGGTGAGATATTAGGATGATACAAATGTCCACTAATGCCTTTGGCATTTAGATGATCATTTAAAGTATCAAAATAGCAATAATAGACCAATCATGGGGAAGGCTTATGTTTAATTCATAGACATATTGCTCAAAGATCATGGTTGGATATTTCTAATGTTTTCAAAGCAATTCCTTAATCTAAAATCTATGTATTCATGTTTTGGAACAATTCAAAGCAAGACTAGGTGTTAAAATGGATACTAACATGCTCAAAAACTAGTGGTTTTTCAAGTGTTTGGATTTTTGGCAAATCTCGGAAAATATAATGATTTTTCATGAAAATCTATTTTTCCTTGATAGATATACTTAAGAGAAATATGCTCCTCAAATTTCATGATTTTTCGAATTTTCTGGAATTTTTAATGCATTTCTGAAATTACCTAAAATTAGAATTTCTTGGAATCAATTGTACGATTGCCATCATCGATAGCAATCAGCCTACAATTTTCTGATTTTAGACTTTAATCATGTTTTTGGTATTTCCCTCCATTATACTTGATGCCATGAGTTTATAACTTATTGTTAATCTTTTTGATGGTGTCAAAGGGGGAGAAATAATTATGTTTAAGTTAATTATTTTAGGGGGAGAAATATATGATAAGGGAGAAAATTTTTATGTGAAGTTTCATGGATTAAGGGGGAGTTGCATGTTGTTATATCATGTTTATGTTTACATGCTTTCTTACCTTAGAAATTTATATCAAATGTTTTTACCTAACTTAAACGGATTGCCACACATCAAAAAGGGGGAGATTGTTAGGGCAATCTCTTACCGTAATATGGTTTTGATGGTGTGGCAAAGAGTTTAAGTTAGGTTGGTATGTTTATTTGATATGTGCATTGGAGTCTTGCAGGACTTAGTAATTCGCACATGGAGCCTTGGCGGGTTCACCCTCACAACCTCGGTCCTTGAGTCGGTGAAGGATGACTTTGCGAAAGCCGTGCGCTTGGAGCATCCGAGGGACCGCCGGACGAGATGACTTGAAGTGAAGCCAAGGAAGCAGACTTCGGAGGCAAGAGACGCGAAGGAGCATTGCAGAGCCGTGCACCTGATGCTGCCGTGGGACGTGGCCACGAACGAAGAGAGCTTCGGCGAGGGACTTCGAGTGAGATGAGAGAATGAGTGAAATGTAAGTAGCTCATTAGGTGAACTTGGACGAATGGCTAAGTGTCGGAGACTTGACCGCAAGGGTTAAGGTTTACCTGACCACCGGAAGCTCAAACTTATGTTAAGTTTGAGTTTCACACGACACCAGTCGACTGCCATGTAATGGCAGTCGACTGCTATGAGTCGAGTGGGTTAGACTGGTATCCGACTGATGGGTTTATAGCCAATGATCGCCATGGAATGGCGATCGCGCGAGGATATCGCGAACGTAGACCGCTCATAGCCGATCAAGCGGCCGACTACGGGGGTCGTGATCGGGTGAGGTCCATCAATCGACTGCCAAGAGTTCCGTTGGACTACAACGGTCCGGATCCGACGTGTTCGGAGGCCGTTGTAGTGATGACAGTCGACTGCCAAGGGCAGCAGTCGACTGGTGGCGGCCAACGGGAAGAAACCATCCCTCTCTATAAAAAGAGAGGGTGTGAGCCTTTGAGAGGCAAAATGCTTAAACTCCAAGTGATCTTCCTAGTGCCCCACAAGCTCTAAACTCTTCTTACTCGTTTTTACTCCATTCTATTTGTAAGAAGAGTGATCTTGATTGTAAAGGTTACCTCCACCTAGCTTGGTGCAAAGGAGAGACCATTTAGTGGATTGGTTTAGCGGAGTGATTCACCGAGGACGAATCGGGGACCGTGGATTAGCGGTGTAGCCGTGAACCACGTTATACCATCGTGTTAGCGTTTGTTTTATTGTTTATCTTTTGCTTTGTCTATTTCTATTTGTATATTCCGCTGTGCTAATGTTTTTGTAGACGAGCAAAATACGACGTCCAACGAACAAGGGCTATTCACCCCCCTCTAGCCGGCCATTCGATCCCCTACAATGTGGAGGGGACTCCACTATCAGGTCCAAGCGCCAGTTGGCGCGTGTAGTGATGGTGGTACAATGAGGGTCGGGGAGCCTAAGGTCCGTAAAATTTTTCCTTACAAAGCATAAGGAGTGTCCTTCTCTCACAATCATCTTCATGGCCATGCACACTCCTAGGTCGATCCTAAGGCTCCCCTCTATACTCTCTAATGCAGTGTAATTGTACCCCATCCTACGGCAAATGTGGGTAAGTAGGTCTCCCACATTAATCTCTCCTCGTGCTGTTTTGCCCATCTTCACTAAGTGTCTGATGAAGTGAGATCCTACATTAATGCTACTCCTTTCTTGTAGCATGTCCCAGAGGCAAAGCAGCTCGCTAGCTCTAACTACACCATCACTCTCCCCACAACCAAATATAGTACTGGCCATGATGCGGTGGAGGTATCGGAAGACGGGGTTTTGGAGGCATGACGCTTTGGCCCTAGAAGGGTCATAAGCGTGCTCCCCCGTCAACTCGGTCCAAATTACCCGAGAGTTGAACCCAATAGGGATTCTTCTCTCTCCCCCACTCGGCAAGCCAAAGCATGAATTCCATTGGTGAAGGGTCCATTCATGCTCATTGTTAAAAATCCTAAAAGTTATCCTACCCTCTTCGCTCTCTCTACCCGTTAAAATTTCCGCCTCTAAGGAACTTAAAAATTCTAGAACTATCCTAGGGTAGACTTGGTGCCTTATTCCCATCATCTCTTCCCACCCCATTTTTACAAATAGGGCTTGAATGTCACCCAACAATCCTAAAGACTCTAGCAAATCTTCATCTAGGTACCTAGTAGCGGTGAGTTTACGGGTAGAAAGCATATTATATCTATCTCTATGTTCATTATTGCGAAAAAGAAGAGTTGGTAGGGTGTTACCCTCATCCGAAGCTTGAGGCGCGTCGACTCTCCTTGTTCATCGCTCCGGAGCACCTGATCGAGGTGCTACATGCTTGGTCCTCCTCATCCTTGCTTCTTTTGGTTTCCTTTGAGATTAGAAGTGCTTCTAGGTGTCGGGGAAGACGAAACCACATGGCTAGGGCAAGAGCACTCGAAGCACACAGTGTAAATGAGGTGAAAACACACAGCTCGCCTCTTTTAACCTTGCGCAACACGACCATGTGAAAACACACGGCCAGGCCGTGTGCACCTCGGGTCAGTCGGGCACGACAGTGGGAAAACACATGGCCAGGCCGTGTGCCCCCTTGTTTTTGCCCATTTATGCACCACGGTCCAAATTTCCTCATACACTTTGCCGTGTAAGCTAATATGGATTTTATTTTTTCCTAGCAACGTTATTTTCTAGTCCTAATTCTAAATGGGATGGAAATCAAAATTAAAATTAAATAAATGCATGCAATACAATCAAAGGGAAATCTAAAACTAAACTTGGGTTGCCTCCCAAGAAGCGCTTTGTTTAAGGTCATTTAGCTCGATTGCACTCCACTATCAACTTGGCTCTGGAGGTTCAGTGAACCTCCATTCATTCGTCTCTGAATCTGGGGACTCCCCTAGATACTTCTTTAATCGTTGTCCATTTACCTTGATCTCCCTCGATTCCCTACTCCATATGTCCACTGGCCCATATGGGTATACCATTTTTACCCGAAACGGTCCTGACCATCTTCATTTTAGCTTTCCTGAAAAAAGTTTCAACCTGGAGTTATACAGGAGAACTAAGTCTCCTTCCTTAAACTCCCTTCTCAAGATGTGTTGGTCATGCCATTTCCTAGTTCTTTCCTTATATGCCTTAGCATGTTCATATGCGTCTCTTCGAACTTCATCCAACTCGCTTAACTGCAGTTTCCTTTTTTCTCCTGCCGCGCAGTAGTCCAAGTTGAGCTTCTTGATGGCCTAGAAAGCCTTGTGTTCTAATTCAATGGGTAGATGGCAAGGCTTCCCATAGACTAAGCGGAACGGGGTCATGCCTATCGGGGTCTTATAAGCTGTGCGGTAAGCCCATAGAGCATTGTCTAGTTTTGGTGACCAATCTTTCCATGATGCCACTACCATTTTTTCTAGGATACTTTTGATTTCCCGATTCGAAATTTCCACCTGTCCACTAGTTTGCGGGTGGTACACTGTTGAGACTTTGTGGATCACCCCATACTTATGTGTCAATATTTTGAACTATTTTTCAATGAAGTGGGATCCTCCATCACTGATTACTACTCGAGGAACTCCAAATCTAGGGAATATGTTTCTTTTGAACATTTTTATTATGATCCTAGCATCGCAATGGGGTGATGCTATGGCTTCCACCCATTTAGAGACGTAGTCTACGGCGACCAGGATGTATCTATTTCCGTCGGAAATAGGAAAGGGCCCGATGAAATCTACTCCCCATACGTCAAAGAGCTCTACGTCTAATATGGCGCTTGCTGGCATCTCATGTCTCCTCCCTATATTTCCTGTTTGTTGACACCGATCGCAGGAAACTACATAGTTGTGCATGTCCCTAAATAGGCTAGGACAGTAGAATCCTGACTGAAGCACTTTCGTAGATGTTTTTGCAATCTGGGCATGACCCCCATATGCGGAAGAATGACAGTGAAAGAGGATGCTCTCCACTTCCTCTTTTGGCACGCACCTTCGATATACACTGTCTGCACACTTCTTGAATAGGAAGGGGTCATCCCATACGTATTGCCGAACCTCTAAAAAGAATCTTTTCCTTTGTTGGATCGTGAATTCTGGTGGTATCACTCTTCCCACAAGAAAATTCACCAAATCTGCATACCAGGGGGTGGTGACCTTAATAGCCATGAGGGTATCATCCCACAGAGCATCATCTATTTGGGTGTTGTCTCCTTCTATCCTGTGATCTATGGGCATGCGCGATAAGTGGTCTGCGATGACGTTGTCCATCCCCTTTTTATCCCTGATTTCTATATCAAATTCTTGAAGTAATAAAATCCAGCAAATAAGGTGGGGTTTAGCATCCTTCTTACTTAGCAAGTAACGAACTGCAATATGGTCGATTTATACCACTACCTTCGAACCTACCAAATATTGTCTGAACTTGTCGAATGCAAACACAACTGCTAGTAATTCCTTCTCAGTCGTGGCATAGTTTATTTGTGCCCCGTTCAGTGTCTTATTGGCGTAGTGAATGGCGTGTAATTTTTTCTCCTTCCGTTGCCCTAATACTTCCCCCACTGCATAGTCACTAGCATCACACATGACCTCAATGGTAGGCTCCAGTCAGGCGACTGAATTATCGGGGATGTCACTAAGGCTCTTTTTATTTCCTCAAATGCTACTAAACATTTCTGGTCAAAATTAAATTCTGTGTCTTTAGCTATTAGATTTGTTAGAGGTCTAGTTATCTGAGAAAAATTCTTTATAAACCTTCGATAGAAACCCGCATGCCCAAGAAAGCTCCGACCCCCCTTTACATCCCTGGGTGGCGGCAATTTTTCTATTACTTCGACCTTCACCTTGTCTACTTTGATACCGTTCCCTGATATCTTATGCCCTAGAACTATCCCTTCAGTTACCATGAAGTGACATTTTTCCCAGTTCAGAATCAAGCTATTCTCCTCACACCTTTGCAAAACCCTTTCTAAATTCTTTAAACATGCATCGAAATTTGTTCCATAGACTGAAAAATCATCCATGAATACCTCCATAATTTGTTCGATCATGTTCGAGAAGATAGCCGTCATACAACGTTGGAAGGTGATCGGGGCATTACATAGGCCAAAGGGCATTCGTCTGTATGCGAAGGTTCCGTACAGGCAGGTGAAGGTGGTCTTCTCTTGGTCTTTAGGGTGGATTGGGATTTGGAAAAACCCTGAGTACCCATCAAGGTAGCAAAAATAGGAATGTTTAGCCAGACATTCCAGCATCTGGTCGATAAACGGAAGTGGAAAATGATCCTTTTTTTTATTGCTTTGTTTAATTTACGGTAATCTATGCACATTCTCCACCCCGTTACCATTCGAATAGGGATCAACTCATTCTCCTCGTTTTTGACTACCGTAGTGCCGCCTTTCTTTGGGACTACGTGTACTGGACTCACCCACTCACTATTTGAAATCGAGTAAATTATTCTGATATCCAAGAGTTTAAGCACTTCCTTTTTCACTACCTCTTGCAAATGAGGGTTAAGTCACCTTTGGCGCTCCATGGTTGACTTACACCCGTCCTCAAGTATTATCCTATGCATGCACAGAGACGGGCTTATCCCTTTTATGTCATCGATGGTATAGCCCAACACTTTTTTATATGTCCTGAGCACCCCCAGCAACTTCCTTGTCTCTTCCTCACTCAAATTGGCATTTATAATCACTGGATGGGTTGCAAGTGGTCCTAAAAATTCGTACTTTAGACTGGGGGGAAGTGGCTTCATCTTAAGCCCTGTGTGGTTCTCTTCTGCCATCTACCTCGATTCTTCCTCTTCTTCTGATCCGGAGGATAAGGAGTCTTCTTCCATCAGGTACTCTCTCTCTTTATCCTCCCCTGTCCCCGGTAGACTACTTCAGCGCAGTCTATCCCCTTGATCGGAAAAGTCTCCTGAAAGTGTTGCTCGCTGTTGGCCCATATTTCCCCACCACTGTCTCTATAATGCGATATGCGTCGTCCGTGCTCTTTTTCATCAACACGCCCCCCGTGGCTGTGTTCAAAAGTTCTTTCTACGTGTTAGTTATCCTGGATTAAAAAACATGGAGGAGTAACCAATCCTGTAATCCATGGTGCGGGCAGCGAATAACCAATTCCTGTAGCCTCTTCCATGCCTCGACCAGAGTCTCTTCTCGCCCTTGCTCAAATGAAAGGATTTTATCCCTAAGGTATGTTGTTTTGTGTGTGTGGGGGAGGGGGGGGGGAGAATTTACTTAGGAATGTGTCTTCCATTTGTTCCCATGTCGTTATACTTCCTTCGAGTAGCGTGCGTATCCATTGCTTAGCCCCTCCTTTTAGTGAAAATGGGAACATAATGAGCTTAATGGCATCTGCTGGGACTCCTTCATATTGCACTGTGTTGCAGTATGCAAGAAATTCTTCAAGGTGCAGATAGGGTTCCTCAATCTGAGCCCCTCCAAACTACTTTTCTTGAATAAGAGCAATTAATGCAGGGTTTATTTCCTAGCTTGCGGCCTGAATTCGGGGAATAACAATGCAGGAGTTCCAGGATTTTCGTCTAGGTGCTATTTAATCTTTCAAGGGTCGAGTGGGTTGTGTTAACATTTCAATGTCCTTTGATGAGAGATGCTTAATAGATCATATGAAAAGATGACTTGGAGGGTGAAACCAAAGATTTAGTTAAGGAGAAAAGTTAAGAGTGTTTACCTAATACCAAGAAAAAGGAAATAAGCAAATCTAGCTAACAAAATCAGAGATGCAAAAAGGAAATAGAAAACTACTGCTAAAAAAAAATGAAAATCTAAAACTAAATCTAAATATGGAAAATTTAGAACTAAAGTAAATAAGGCAAACTAAAAAGAAAAAAAAAGAAAAATAAAGCAAGTAAATAAATCTAATCCTAGATTCGATCCAATTTTCCACTGCCGCCGCGCCAGCGAGGGCACGCGTATGCGATCGTGGGAAAACACATGGCCAGGCCGTGTCTCCTTTTTTTCTCTCCTTTTGTGCACAACGGTCCGAATTTTCTCATACACCTTGTCGTGTAAGCTAATATTGATTTTATTTTTACCTAGCAAAGTTCTCTTTTGGTCCTAATGCTAAATGAAATGGAAATCAAAGTTCAAATTAACTAAATGCATGCAATACAATCAAAAGAAAACCTAAAAACTAAACTTGGGTTGTCTCCCAAGAAGCACTTTGTTTAAGGTCGTTTAGCTCGACCACACTCCATTATCAACTTGGCTCCGGAGATTCAGTGAACCTCCATTCATCCGTCTCGGAATCGACATCTGGTGGCCTTGGCTTTATTCTACTGAAAGTGAAGTCGTCTAGCTAGGGAGCTCTACACTCTGATAGGCTGAAGAGGATGATCTCCCCATCTACCTCTAAGGAGATCTAGTGTGCCTTAACATCTATACACACCCCCGCAGTTGCCAAAAAGGGCCTTCCCAAGATGATGGGATTCTGGGGATCTGGTCCTGTGTCGAGTATGATGAAATTCATGGGTATCACAAAATTTTCAATCACCACAGGCACCTGTGCTAACATGCCAACGGGTTCTTTGACTGAGTCGTACCCTATACGAATACCAAGGTTCGCTGGTTTGAGGTCATTCAGTCCCATCTTCAAATAGTATGCGTAGGGCATCACTCTTACTGATGACCCCAAGTTGCACAATGCTTCATCGAAGCTTTCCCCATAAATTGAGCAAAGGATAACATATTCACCAGGGTCCTCAAGTTGGAGTGGAATTTTATCTTTTATTTCAACTTGGTATGGTTGAGTGGAAATCATGGCAGCACACCCCTTGGTGAATCTGTTTCTCGGTGCTTCTCTCTCACTGCACACTCCTTCTTTAGCCTAACTTGGCTCAGGTACTGATAGAGAACTATCCATAGATTTCGACACGGATTGGGCTATCTGGGCCACTTGTGTCTCCAACATCCTTGTGTGACTTGCAAGACCGTCAACAGTGGCCTTCAAGTCTCTGAGTGACTCCCCTGTTTTCTGATGTTGGTGATGAAACTCTTCATTGGCCTTTGTTTGGGTAGCAATAAAGTCTTCCCTCATCAATTCTAACCTAGACTTCTATTGTTGCTGCCCATTGCCCTGTTGCTGGCCATACCCTCCTGATGGTTGGAAGTTTCCTGAGTTATTCCAATAGGAAAAATTCGGGTGGTTCTTCCATCCGGGGTTGTAAGTACTGGAGTACGAGTTCTTGGGCCTTTGATTGTAGTCCCCAACCGCATCGCAGTGCTCAATATGCTCTTCTAAGCTACCTTGTGGTCCACAGTAGTCCTCTTGATACGCTATTGCTTCTTCTCCAAAGTCAATGGCCGCACATGCAAATGAAGGATTTAAAGAGTCGAATCGTCGGCTAAGCCGTCCATTCTCGCTTCTAGGTGGTCCATGAAGTTGATAGCATATCATCTTGCTACAAGAGTTGGGTGACTACGTTCAGAAGTCCATTGATGGTGGTTCTGGGCCACCTCTTCTATTAGCTCCTCTGCTTCCTCGATAGTCTTGTTCATAAGTGCTCCTCCTGCAGTAGAATCAAGAGACATCTTTGTGGCGTACGTGATCCCATTGTAGAAGATGTGGATCACCAGCCACCTTTCCAATCCATGGTGAGGGCATTGGTAGAGTAGCCCCTTGTAGAGATCCCAAGCTTCGAATAAGGACTCCCCCTCCTTCTGACGGATGCTTGTAATAAGATGGCGCATGTGAGCAGTCTTGCTCGATGGAAAGTATTTATTCAGGAACTGCTGCTCACATTGCTCCCATGTAGTAATGCTTCCCGAAGGCAAGGAGTGAAGCCATGCCTTAGCCTTATCCTTCAATGAGAATGGTAATAGGCTCAGGCAGATCACGTCCGCAGGGACTCCATTTATCTTCATTGTTGAGCAGATTTCCAAAAATGTCTCTAGGTGTCTGTTCGGGTCTTCAGTCGCAGCTCCCCCGAATTGACTTTGTTGGACCATATGTATGAGTGTTGGTTTAAGTTCAAAGTTGTTTGCCGAAATGGATGGTCCAGCTATACTCGACCTAAATCCTCTAGTGCTAGGAGCTGCATAATCCTGCAGAGGTCGGCTACCTATATTTACTTCGGATGCAGCTTGGTCCTCCATCCTCTTCTGTTCGGCTCTTCGGTGATGATAGGTTCGTTCGATTTCTAAATCGATCGGAATCAGGCCTTCCGATCCTAAGCATCTAAGCATACGAAGAACCGAGCCACAAAAATTAGGAGTACTACCTAATACTATGAAACAGGAAATAAACAAATCTAGCTAACAAAATCAAAGAGTCAATAAGGAAATAGAAAACTACTGCTAAAATAAAATAAAATCTAAATCTAGATATGGAAAATCTAGAACTAAAGTAAATAAATAAAACTAAAAAGAAAATAAAGCAAGTAAAAAAATCTAATCCTAAATTTGATCCAATTATCCACTTCTTGATTCGATATCGAATCAATCAGTCCCCGACAACGACACCAAAAACTTGATGCACGTGAACGCAACCTCAAATCTCGCGATGGAGATCGTCGAGGACTTGAAGCGCGCGCTCGCACTCAACGCCTGCAAGTGCATAGATGTCGTCAAGTAATAAAAAGATTATCGATGCCACAGGGACTGAGATTCGAGTATCGATTTGTTCGGTGGATGTAATTGTTCAGGACTAGACTCTAAGGGTTGTGAATGTGAGGGTTATTGGTGGTCCTACTCAATACGGTGTCACACGGAGGAAGAAAGGAGTTTGCCACGAGATCTTTTAAAGGGATTCTAGGATTTTGATTTCGCTTGTGTGTCGCAAAACATGCTATCAACTGGGCATTGTCTAAACGTCTAACTATGGTCTTGTGGAAGAGACATCATACACTCTCCCGATGAGCCACCGCATCTATCGAGAGCTATCTCTACCTTACAAGGACTGGATAGGTGGTACAAGGATGCCGAATCAATCCCTGTGACGAACCATTTATCCTTCTACCCACAGTTACAGGAGATGAGGCCAACCCCAAGGTTCCTCGTATAAATCCCCTAAATCTTAGATACGAGGGTTGTCACCTCTCGTATCGGCTAAGCACAGTAGATAGAAAACTAAATACACATAGATATTGGTCTAAACTAATTTCAATTGCAAATTCAAACTCAATACCAGAATTCAATTTGAAGCAACATATCCTACGCACACAAACTACTCGCTATCCTAGAATTGAAGAAACTACTCCATAGATAGGAGAGGAGAAACACAAGGCATGTTCATGTTCAAATAAATAATAGATAAAGTGCAAGAACAAAAATTTACAATGCCAATGTGGCCTTCCCTCTGGCGTTGAAGTGCAGAACTCGGATCCCCGGCGGGGTTCTTCCTCCCCGTTGCGAGTTCCAGCCATCTTGCCTCCTCTAGGGTTTGGGCATAACCTCCTTTATATAGACATCAACCTCGATCTCTCTGAAACCTGGAAAATAACCGACTCGCGTCAGAATCGCATAGTGCCACATGGCCATGTGTTTCCACACGACCAAGCCATGTGTGGCGCTGGGGTGGCCGATTTTACCCCTTGGACACAGCCGTGTGTAGTCACACGCCCTGGCCGTGTCTCCTTCTATGTTTAGTTGCAAAATGCCCTTCTTTTGCTCCGAAAGTGCACCTTTTTCTCCACGAAATGCTATCCTACACACAAAAGTACAAAGAGCAGATCTCCGAACTAGAAAATAGGAAATGCATGCAAAACAAAGTGACATATGCATGAAACTAACATAAAATGTAATGAGATGTGAGTGAAAACTACTCCTAAAACCCTATATGTTTTGCTCATATCAGCCCCCCATTTCTCTCTCATGGTGCACAATGGTCCAAATTCTCCTTACACACTCAGTCATGTAGATTCAAAATGATTTTTGTCTCTGTTGGATTTTCGGCACCGCGGCGAGTGTGTGTTCGAACATGTTTCATAAATATGTGCACAACGGAAGAAATAAAAAGCAATAAATCTAATTTATTACAACACACACACCACACACATGCATAGTACAACATGTGTAGACATAATCGTAGTTTCAAATTTTGCAATAAAAGGAAATTACTCTATGTATACCTGACGTATCACATGTAGCGGGAAAGGCATCAACCGGAGCGACTCTCGCTAGAATCGCCTCTATCCGTATCCACGCCAAGTATCATCGGGATGCCTTCACAAATCCACGAGCCTCGTCTTTGTACGAGTC
This sequence comes from Wurfbainia villosa, assembly GCA_025175895.1. Classification (NCBI taxonomy): domain Eukaryota; kingdom Viridiplantae; phylum Streptophyta; class Magnoliopsida; order Zingiberales; family Zingiberaceae; genus Wurfbainia; species Wurfbainia villosa. The sequence continues at coordinate 23,815,566 of CM045992.1, read as the reverse complement.
ACTAGCCTCGTGTCGAAGATGATGTGATCGAGAGAAGATCACAATCCGAATCAAAATTCGGATTCAAAAATGAGTCCCCAAAACTCGCTTCTCCGGAGAGGTATTCGTCAACCGTTTGACGAATCCTCCATCCTCCACCTATGAGGATTATCGGAGATCGAATCTCCGGTAAGGTAGCCGCCATCGGAGCTCCAAACGTCGTCCAAATGATGCTCCGATATGAAGGATACAAGCTGTCCAGAAAACTGGACAGCTTGGTGGAGGATGTTGCACCGGCCAACCCTTGGTCGCCGGAACCAAGGTGAGTCGCCGGAGGGTCGCTGGAGGAGTGGCCGATAGCATCTGGACGCCGGCAGCAAGGGTGGATGGCGGCAAAAAGCTGGGCGGCGTGGAACCCTTGGGCAGCAGCAAGGAGAAGAGAGGGAGAGGGTGGCTAGGTTTTCCAACTCCAAAAGTTATCCACGAAAAACCCTTAAGCTATGTTTTTATAGATAACACATTCTCCTAACGGTTATTGGTTCATAACCAAAACTGGTTAACCCGCTCCAATAACTTAAGTTAAAATAAACCAAACCGCGTTGGTCTATTTTAAGTTAAAATGAACCGAATCAACTTTGGTTCATTCGTTTAAAACAAACTAAACTCCTTTGGTTTATTCTTCACCATTGGATTAGAACCAAACCAATTTGATTCATCCATTATGTCTTTGTAAGACATGGCCCATCCATGCTTCCATTGCAACTAAAACGATTTCATGCTTGATCCTTGTTTGGTCTAACCAAACCTTGTTTCTCTCGATGTGAGAATCTCATTCTCAAGCTCATTTTAAATCCTTCGGATTACGCTCATTGTGCGTGTGACCAAATAGATTCTCGGTTTATATTGGCCATCTATAATTAACCATTAATTATAGAATGATCTTGAGTGGCACCTAGTAGTACATCATGTTAGTAATATATGAGAGATGTCCTAAGGCAATCGCCTTATGTATGAACCATTTATATGATAAATGAAGATTCACTATTTGAGTATACATGTTTTATGTATTTGATTGGATCTTAAACTCATTTACTGAATGTCCACGATACGATTCACAAGATGAGAGAATTTGTGATTGGATCACAACTAGTGAGTATCTCTACATGTGTAATTGTGATGTATCGGAATTATCCCTAGTCGATGAATTGATGGATTTGGACACCATCAATTCTGTCGAGACTAGCACGAGGTATACTCCTTGGTGTATCCAAGCAGCTGATTCTCACTGGCTGGAGACATAGTGATGTCCAGAGTTAATCGTGAATGCTAGTTATGGTAACTAGTTCATTGGAGTGACCAGCCGTAAGACTTCATATGGTTCTCTGCATATATAGATATGTCAATGAAGTTCTTACTGTGGCTTAAGTGCGATGTTCCTTTGACTTGTGGTATTCAAGTCATCTTGATCATGGAGACTTATGCTTTGACATCTTAAGTAAACATCTCTAAGGAGATGTGGACCCGGGATGATTGGGTATAAGTCGAAGTGATCGAAGGTGTTTGAATAGCCTATAAAGGATTCACCACTCCTTGCGAGATGTATACCCATGGCCTCTCGTCGGATTGTTACTAAAGTCTTTGGCCAAAGCATTACATGTTTAGAGTAAGGTACTCTTCGATACATGTGGAGTAACTAGAATTCGTAGGACGAGGAAATGATACTTGGGCTAGGTGTGACGTAGTCAGCCTAGTGGGGACTGACACAATAGACCATGTCCTGAACCAAGTGGGTATAAGATGAGTGAAGGGAATGGGGCATGAATCATTCGAGCCAAGGGTTTCGTAAATAGTTACGGATCAACCGCTGATCTTTTTCGGTTAATTGGGGATCGCGATGTACTACTAGGTGCCACTCATGATCGTTCTATAATTAATGGTTAATTATAGGCGGCCAACATAAACCGAGAACCTATTTGGTCACACGCGCAGCGTAATCCAAAGGATTTAAAAGCGAGCTTGAGAATGGGATTCTCGACGAGAGAAACTAGGTTTGGTTGGACCAAACATAAGCGAGCATGAAATCGTTTGATGCAATGGAAGCATGGATGGGCCGTGTCTTATGAAGACATAATGGATGAACCAAAATGGTTCGGTTCTAATCCAATGGAGGAGAATAAACCAAAGGGTTTGGTTTATTTTAAACGAATGAACCAAAAGTTAGTGTGGTTCGTTTTAACTTAAAATAAACCATCATGGTTTGGTTTATTTTAACTTATCTTAATGGAGGCGGGTTACTTGGGCTTTATGGATATGATCCAATAACCATTAAGAGAATTAGTTCTCTATAAAGAGGGCTTAAGGGATAATTAAGCCTAATCCAAAAACCCTAGCAGTTGCCGCCCACCCCTTGAAGAGTTTTCGGCGCCAACTCCTAGCTTGCCGCCGCCCAGCTTGTCCAGCGTCTGAAGGTGCTTCCTTCCCAAAGGTGAGCTCTATCTCCCTTGGTTGGCCGGCGCCTATCACCTCCACCAAAGCTGTCCAGTTTTCTGGACAGCTTGTTCTCCTCTCGTCGGAGCGTTGTTTGGACGACGGTTAGAGCTCCGACAGTGGCTAACTTACCGGGGATTCGATCTCCGGTAATCCTCTGAGGTGGAGGACGAAGGATTCGTCAATTGGTTGACGAATACCTCTCCGGAGAAGCGAGTTTTGAGGACTCGTATTAGGATCCGAATTTGGATTCGGATCGTGATCATCTCTCGATCACGTCGTCTTCAACACGAGGCTAGTAACCCATACGAAGACAAAGCTCGTGGCTTAGCGAAGTCATCCCGAGTAACTCGGCGTGGATATGGATAGAGACGATTCTAGCGAGGATCGTTCCGGTTGATGTCGTTCCCGCTACATGTCATACGAAAGGTATAACATAGTTAAATTTCCTTTTATTGCAAATTTAAATTTACGGTTATGTCTACACTTGTTGTAATAAGCATGCGTGTGTTGTGTGTGTTGTAATAAATATAGATTTATTATTTTATTGCTTCCGCTGTGTTCATGTTTACGAAACGTGATCGAACACACACACGCCGCGGTGCCGGAAACCCAACAGTGGTATCAGAGCCCAGGTTGTGTTTCGACATAATCGTAAAATGGTTTTGCGATAGTCATAATGTTATTTCTGGAAATTTTCTAATTTTGGAAATTTAGAAGTATTTATGGAAATTTTTAAATTTTGGAAAGTCTTGAAGTATTTATGGAAATCTTCCACTTTTGGAAAGTTGGAAGTATTTATAGAAATTGATATTTTTCATAAATAAAATATTTGATTAGATTCTGGAAATTTGTTTTCTAATTTAATCATGATTTGATTTGGGAAATCAAATCTTAAAATATTTTATTTCCATAAGTAGTTTTAAAGATTTAGGAAATTGGTTTCCTAAATAGATTTTCCTTAATCAAATAATTCCATAAATAAAATATGTGATTAGATTTGGAAATTTATTTCCTAATTTAATTATGATTTGATTTGGAGAATCAAATCTTAAACATATTTTATTTCCATAAATAGTTATGACATATAAGGAAATTATATACATGACATAATTGTATGTCATGTAATTGCATTAGATGCATAACATTATGCCATGCGTGTCGTGACATACTGATGTATGCCATGTATGCCATGCCATGTAGATAATAGTTATTTGCATGCAAAGAGGATGAGACATAAAAACCCTTAAACAATATTAAAGCCTACACCTTCCATTAATATGGTTAGAACCAGAGTTCCGTTTCTTGTTTGGGTTGTTGGACTTTCCAAGCCCGGCTCGAACTCAACATGTTCAAACCATGGAATAGTTTAATACTAATATGGTAAGAGTCGAGGTCAATCGTTAGCTTTGGTTGTTGGACTCTCTCCAAGCGGGCTAATTGGTTGAATGCGCCTAACCATATTAAAACTATTTCGATTAATGGGTTGGCTTTAACCTCGAGCATCGCGACATTGGACTCTCTCGAGTCGATGTAAAGGGAGGTGAAGTTGGGTGCTATGCATATGATGCATACTTGTTAATGTGTTAACAACCCGATGTATGTGTGAACATTCAATTAGTTGATAGCACATTGTGATAGTTGCATATATGTGATATGCAATCGGTATAGTTGATACCTACCGTCGTAGCTATGAATGGCTTGTTGGACTCTCTCCAAGGTTGTTCATAACTATGATGGATATCAGCCCATTCGGAGATGGACCTACAATCTCCCGAAGTGATTTTGGGGTTTTTGAAATTCGAAAAATGAATGGGATTTATAAATGTATATTGATGCATTTTAAAATCATCTTTCTCATATATGCTCATTTGTATTTCTAAGTTAATATATTGATCATGATGTGTTTGAATTTGCGTTCCATTTTGGATTGAATAAATTGGTAGAACTTCTTGGGTGGCTTAGAAACTTGAGAATTGTTCTCAAGGTTGAAAAGCTTGCAAATGTCCTCAGCGCCTCTTCCGCCCGTCCTAGTGGCGATGCAACTCTGGACCAATTGTTGGCCTATCGAAACATGTGAGTGATTACGAACAAATGAGTTGCATCATGCTAGCGATGGAACCCAAGCTCTGAAAGCGGCATGAGCATATGGATGCTCATATCGTAGTCCTTCATCTTTGTGAGTTGGTTGATGAGCAAGTGAGATTGAAGGTTGAAGTCTCAAGCTCCTCTTCACCTCTGAGATGCTAGAAGGTTCATCGTAGTCTTGCTCGATATCTTTGAAGGCTGTGGAGTCTTACGAGAAGCATGGCGAGGGGCGGTCTTTGTTAGTTGATTCCTCGAAGAAAGGTTCTAAGAGGAGGTCAAAGGAATAGCAGAAGGGAAAGAAGAGAAGGGCTAAGAAGGTAGAACTAGCACAAAAGGAAACTTGCCATCATTATGGCAAGGAGAGCCATTTGCGAAGAAAGTGCAAGATTTATCTTGAGTCCGTGAAGAAGAATAAGGCATCGGATGCCCCATCTTCTTCATATATCTTCGTTATTGATTGTCATTCTATTTCCTCAAACACTTGGGTATTGGATACTGGGTGTGGCTCACATATATGTAATGAAATACATGGGCTAAGGAATAGAAGAAGACTCGTCAAGAGAGAGTCAAATTTGCGTGTTGGGAATGGAGCAAAGGTTGTTGCAATCGTCATTGGAACGCATTTGTTGAAACTCCCTACAGGACTTGTCTTAGAACTGGACAATTGCTTTTATATTTCTTCGTTGATAAAGAACATCATTTCTATTTCTTGTTTAAATAGAAATGGGTACCGTTTGACTTTTAGTAACAATTGTTGTTACATAACTTTGAATGGAGTTCTTTATGGGACTGGAACTTTAAGCAATGATGTTTATACGTTGGACATATCCAGTGACATTTGCAATATCGAAGCGAGCAACAAGAGTGCTTGAAAGGATAATCAAATAGACTCCTACATGTGGCATTGTCGTCTTGGTCATGTAAGCAAGAAATGCATGTCCGAATTACACAGATGTGGAATTCTGGAATCGTTTGAATTGGATTCATACGATACATGCGAATCATGCTTAAAAGGCAAGATGACTAAGTTACCTTTTACTGGAAAAGGTGAACGAGTGGGAGAGTTACTAGGTCTAATACATACTGATGTATGTGGACCTATGTCAACTCAAGCTTTAGGAGGCTATTGCTACTTCATTACCTTCACCGATGATCACTCACGGTTTGGGTATGTGTTCTTGATGAAACACAAGTCTGAAGCCTTTGAAAGGTTCAAAGAATTCAGAAATGAAGTAGAGAAACAACATGACAAGAGTATTAAAATACTTCGATCGGATCGAGGTGGTGAATACTTGAGTCAGGAGTTTCTTGATTACCTAAGAGACAATGGTATATTGTCTCAATGGACTCCGCCCTATACACCACAGCATAATGGTGTATCTGAGAGGCGTAACCGGACCTTGTTGGACATGGTCAGGTCAATGATGAATCATGTGACTCTTCCCAAGTCCTTTTGGGGTTATGCACTTCAGACAGCTGTTTACTTGTTAAACAGAATGCCTACCAAGGTAGTCTCAACTACTCCATATGAGATATGGAATGGTAAGAAACCTCATGTATCTTACTTGAAGATATGGGGTTGTCCTACTTATGCGAAGCGGACAGTATCAGACAAATTGGATGATAAGTCTGATAAATGTCTATTTATTGGATACCCTAAGGAAACAAGGGGTTACCAATACTATCATCCTGTGGAACAAAAGGTGTTTGTTTCAAGGCATGCTGTGTTTCTAGAGAAAGAGTTTCTCTTGCAAGAAAACAGTGGGAGTGTCGTCGAGCTTGAGGAGGCTCGAGAGACTCAAATAGACATTGATGAGATACAGTGAAGCACAACAATAGTGATGAGCAATCAATTTGGACCTATTGTAACACCACATCTTCGTAGATCACGGTAGAACACGCATATTCACGAGAGATATGGATTTCTCGTAAGTGAATCGAGCGATGTGTTACTCATTGATGATGAGAGCCTACGAGTTATGAAGAAGTGACAAGTTGAAAGGGATAAGTGGCTTGGTGCCATGAAGTCGGAAATGGATTCCATGTATGAAAACCAAGTTTGGAACTTGGTTGACCCACTGAAGGCATAAAGCCTATAGGGTGCAAGTGGGTTTTCAAGAAGAAAACCGACATGGATGGTAATGTGATTACCTATAAGGCTAGATTGGTGGCGAAGGATATCGTCAAAAGCAAGGTGTTGATTATACGAAACCTATTACTTTGTAGCTATGCTTAAATCCATTCGGATGCTCCCTGGCCATAGCGGCTCATTATGATTATGAGATATGACGGATGGATGTGAAAACATCTTTCCTTAATGGAAACACGCCGAGGGCGTGTATATGATACAACTGAGGTTTCACATCGGTTGATAAAACCAAGGTATGCAAATTCTGCGACGGTCCATTTATGGATTGAAGCAAGCATCCGAGGAATATTTGGAATATCCATTTTGATGAGAAGATCAAAAGTTTGATTTCTCACAAAAATCCAGACGAACCTTGTGTGTACAAGAAGGTTAGTGGGAGTGCAGTCGTGTTCCTAGTATTGTATGTCGATGACATATTACTTATAGGAAATGATGTGTCAATCTTACAGTCAGTGAAGGTTTGGTTATCCAAGACATTCTCCATGAAAGACCTGGGAGAAGCAACCTACATCCTTGGGATTAAGATCTATAGAGATAGATCGAAACGGTTGCTTGGTCTTTCGCAGTCTACATATATAGACCGAGTGCTAAAGAGGTTTAGCATGTCGGAATCCAAGAAAGGTTTCTTACCCATCAGGCATGGGGTACACCTTTCGAAGTCTATGTGTCCGTGCACAGAAGACGAGAGGATTTGCATGAGTAAGATCCCCTATGCATCCGCAATAGGATCTATCATGTATGCTATGTTATGTACAAGGCCCGATGTATCATACTCTCTGAGTGTCATGAGCAGATACCAGTTCGATCCAGGAATGGATCATTGGGCGGCTGTTAAGACGATCCTTAAGTACTTGAGAAGAACTAAGGATGTGTTCCTAATATATGGAGAAGGGGACATGGTGATACGTGGGTATACGGATGCCAGCTTCCAGACAGACAAGGATGATTCCAGGTCTCAGTCTGGATACGTGTTCACCTTGAATGGGGGCGCAGTGAGTTGGAAAAGTTCCAAACAAGAGGCGCATGGCGGATTCTACCCGAGGCGAGAATACATTGCGGCCGGGCGTGACAAAGGCGGTTTGGATCAAGAAGTTCGTTCATGAACTTGGTGTGATTCCGGCCATTGTTGAAGCAATACCGGTCTACAGCGACAACAATGGAGCAATTGCATAGGCGAAAGAGCCAAGGTCTCATCAAAGATCCAAACATAGCCGCGCTATCATCTTATCGGAGAGATCATCAATAGGAGCGAAATACAAATCGAGAAAATTCCCCTTTGAAAGGAACTTAGCGGATCCTTTGACTAAAGCATTACCTCAAAGTAAGTTTGAGGGTCATGTTAGAGCTTATGGTATTGGATACCGTAGCGATTGGCATTAGGCCAAGTGGGAGTCTGTTAGTAATATATGAGAGATGTCCTAAGGCAATCGCCTTATTTATGAACCATTTATATGATAAATGAAGATTCACTATTTGAGTATACATGTTTTATGTATTTGATTGGATCTTAAACTCATTTACTGAATGTCCACGATACGATTCACAGCATGAGAGAATTTGTGATTGGATCACAACTAGTGAGTATCTCTACATGTGTAATTGTGATGTATCGAATTATCCTAGTCGATGAATTGATGGATTTGGACACCATCGATTACATCGAGACTAGCACGAGGTATACTCCTTGGTGTATCCAAGCAGCTGATTCTCACTGGCTGGAGACATAGTGATGTCCGGAGTTAATCGTGAATGCTAGTTATGGTAACTAGTTCATTGGAGTGACCATCCGTAAGACTTCATATGGTTCTCTGCATATATAGATATGTCAATGAAGTTCTTACTGTGGATTAAGTGCGATGTTCCTTTGACTTGCGGTATTCAAGTCATCTTGATCATGGAGACTTATGCTTTGACATCTTAAGCAAACATCTCTAAGGAGATGTGGACCCAGGATGATTGGGTATAAGTCGAAGTGATCGAAGGTGTTTGAATAGCCTATAAAGGATTCACCACTCCTTGCGAGGAGATGTATACCCATGGCCTCTCGTCGGATTGTTACTAAAGTCTTTGGCCAAAGCATTACATGTTTAGAGTAAGGTACTCTTTGATACATGTAGAGTAACTAGAATCCGTAGGACGAGGAAATGATACTTGGGCTAGGTGTGACGTAGTCAGCCTAGTGGGGACTGACACAATAGACCATGTCCTGAACCAAGTGGGTATAAGATGAGTGAAGGGAATGGGGCACGAATCATTCGAGCTGCTGAAGGGTTTCAGAAATAGTTCTGGATCAACCGTTGATCTTTTCGGTTAATTGGGGATCATGATGTACTACTTGGTGCCACTCATGATCGTTCTATAATTAATGGTTAATTATAGACGGCCAAGATAAACCGAGAACCTATTTGGTCACACGCACAATGAGCGTAATCCAAAGGATTTAAAACGAGCTTGAGAATGGGATTCTCAGACCGAGAGAAACTAGGTTTGGTTGGACCAAACATAAAGCGAGCATGAAATCGTTTCAGTCGCAATGGAAGCATGGATGGGCCGAGTCTTATGAAGACGTAATGGATGAACCAAAATGGTTTGGTTCTAATCCAATGGAGGAGAATAAACCAAAGGGTTTGGTTTATTTTAAACGAATGAACCAAAAGTTAGTTCGGTTCGTTTTAACTTAAAATAAACCATCATGGTTTGGTTTATTTTAACTTATCTTAATGGAGCGGGTTAACGGTCTAATGGTTATGATCCAATAACCATTAAGAGAATTAGTTCTCTATAAAAGAGGGCTTAAGGAATAATTAAGCCCTAATCCAAGCCCTAGCAAAAGTTGCCGCCCACCCCATTGAAGGAGTTTTCGGCGCCAACCCTAAGCTTGCCGCCCAGCTCCTTGTGCCGCCGTCCAGCTCCTTGCCGGCGTCCAAGCTTTAGCCGGTGAACCCTCCGGCGACCCTCCGGTGATCTCCTTCAAGTTTGGCATCAAGGTGAGCTCTATCTCCCTTGGATGGCCGGCGCCTATCACCTCCACCAAAGCTGTCCAGTTTTCTGGACAGCTTGTTCTCCTCTCGTCGGAGCGTTGTTTGGACGACGGTTAGAGCTCCGACAGCGGCTAACTTACCGGGGATTCGATCTCCGGTAATCCTCTGAGGTGGAGGACGAAGGATTCGTCAATTGGTTGACGAATACCTCTCCGGAGAAGTGAGTTTTGAGGACTCGTATTAGGATCCGAATTTGGATTCGGATCGTGATCATCTCTCGATCACGTCGTCTTCAACACGAGGCTAGTAACCCGTACGAAGACGAAGCTCGTGGCTTAGCGAAGTCATCCCGAGTAACTCGGCGTGGATACGGATAGAGACGATTCTAGCGAGGATCGTTCCGGTTGATGCCGTTCCCGCTACACGTCATACGAAAGGTATAACGTAGTTAAATTTCCTTTTATTGCAAATTTAAATTTACGGTTATGTCTACACTTGTTGTAATAAGCATGCGTGTGTTGTGTGTGTTATAATAAATGTAGATTTATTATTTTATTGCTTCCGCTGTGTTCATGTTTACGAAACGTGATCGAACACACACACGCCGCGGTGTCGGAAACCCAACACATCATGATCCCCAATTAACCGAAAGATCAACGGTTGATCCAGAACTATTTCTGAAAACTTTCAGTAGTTACAATGAATCGTGCCTCATTCCCTTCACACATCTTATACCCACATGGTTCAGAACATGGTCTATAGTGTCAGTCCCCACTAGGTTGACTACGTCACACCTAGCCCAAGTATCATTTTCTCGTTCTATGGATTCTAGTTACTGCACATGTATCCAAGAGTACTTTACTCTAAACATGTAATGCTTTGGCCAAAGACTTTAGTAATAATCCAACGAGAGGCCATGGGTATACATCTCCTCGTAAGGAGTGGTGAATCCTTTATAGGCTATTCAAACACCTTCGATCACTTCGACTTATACCCAATCATCCCGGGTCCACATATCCTCAGAAATGCTTGCTTAAGATGTCAAAGCATAAGTCTTCATGACCAAGATGACTTGAATACCGCAAGTCAAAGGAAAATTGCACTTAAACTACAGTAAGAACTTCATTGATATATCTATATATGCAGAGAACCATATGAAGTTTTACAACTGGTCACTCCAATGAACTAGTTACCATAACTAACATCCACGATTAACTCCGGACATCACAATGTCTCCAGCCAGTGAGAATCAGCTGCTTGGATACACCAAGGAGTATACCTCGTGCTAGTCTCGACAAAATTGATGGTGTCCAAATCCATCAATTCATCGACTAGGGATAATTCCGATACATCACAATTACACATGTAGAGATACTCACTAGTTGTGATCCAATCATAAATTCTCTCATGTTGTGAATCGTATCGTGGACATTCAGTAAATGAGTTTAAGATCTAATCAAATACGTGAAAACATGTATACTCAAATAGTGAATCTTCATTTATTATATAAATGGTTTAAACATAAGGTGATTGCCTTAGGACATCTCTCATATATTACTAACAATTTCTACCTAGCAAGTCCTTTCTTGTTTTAATTTATTTGCAAAATGCTAAATATTATAAATTCAAATTCAAATTACACAAACGAATGCAATAAAACAAAATAAAAAAAAGAACATAAAAACTATACTTGGGTTGCCTCCTAAGAAGCGCTTGTTTAAGGTCTTTTAGTTCCATCTTATTCCTACGCCATTGCCTCAATTTGGCTCCGGAGGTTCTGTAAATCTCCATTTATATGTCTCAAATTCTAGAGACTCCCCTATATACTTCTTTAATCATTGCCCATTTGCTTTGATCTCCCTTGATTCCTTACTCCATATATCCACTGTACCATATGGGTATACCCTCTTTACCCGAATGGTCCTGACCACCTTGATTTTAGCTTCCCTGGAAAAAGTTTTAACCTGGAATTATACAGGAGAACTAAGTCTCCTTCCTTAAACTCCCTTCTCAAGATATGTTGGTCATGCCATTTCCTAGTTCTTTCCTTATACGCCTTAGCATGTTCATATGCATCTCTTCGAATTTCGTCCAGCTCGCTTAACTGTAGTTTTCTTTTTTCTCCTGCTGTGCAGTAGTCCAAGTTGAGCTTCTTGATGACCCAGAAAGCCTTGTGTTCTAATTCAATGGGCATGTGGCAAGGCTTCCCATAAACTAAATGGAATAGGGTCATGCCTATCAGGGTCTTATAAGCTGTGCGGTAAGCCCAAAGAGCATCATCCAGTTTTTGTGACCAATCTTTCCTTAATGCCACTACTATCTTTTCTAGAATACTTTTGATCTCCCGATTCAAAATTTCCACTTATCCGCTTGTTTGCGGGTGGTATGCTGTCGAGACTTTGTGGATCACCCCGTATTTATGTAGCAATTTTTCAAACTATTTTTCGATGAAGTGGGATCATCCATCACTGATTACGACTCAAGGAACTCTGAATCTAGGGAATATGTTTCTTTTGAACATTGTTATTACGGTCCTAGCATCGCAGTGGGGTGATGATACGACTTCCACCCATTTGGAGATGTAGTTCACAACAACCAGGATGTATCGGTTTGCGTCAGAAGTGGGAAAGGGTCCCATGAAATCTATCCCCCACACATCAAAGAGTTCCACCTCTAATTTGGTGCTTTCCGGCATCTCATGTCTCCTACCTATATTTCCTATTCGCTGGCAGCGATCGTAGGAGACTACGTAGTTGCCTGTGTCCCTAAACAGGCTAGGCCAGTAGGATCCTACTTGAAGTACCTCCGTGGCTATTTTTGCAATTCCGGCATGCCCCTCATATGCTGAGGAATGGCAGTGAAAGAGGATACTCTCCACTTCTTCTGGTATGCACCTTCGATACACGCTATCTGTACATTTCCTAAATAGGAAGGGATCATCCCATATATATTGTTGAACCTCTGCAAAGAATCTTTTCCTTTGTTGGGTCATGAATTCTGGCGGTATCACCCTTCCTACCAGAAAAATCACCAAATCTGCATACTAGGGGGTGGTAACCTTAGTAATGGCCATGAGGGTATCATCCCACAGAGCATCGTCAATTTGGGCACTATCTCCCTCTTCTACCCTACTATCTATGGGCATGCACGATAAGTGGTCTGCGATGATGTTGTCCGATCCCTTTTTATCCCTGATTTCTATATCAAATCCTTGAAGTAATAGAATCTAGTGAATAAGGTGGGATTTAGCATCCTTCTTACTTAGCAAGTAATGAACTACAGTATGGTCAGTGTAAACTACTACCTTCGAACCTACTAAGTATTATCTGAACTTGTCGAATGCGAACACAACTGCCAATAATTCCTTCTCGGTCGTGGCATAATTGATCTGTGCTCTGTTCAGTGTCTTACTCGCGTAGTGAATGGCTTGTAGTTTTTTCTCCTTTCGCTACCCCAACACTGCCCCCACTGCATAATCACTAACATCACACATGACCTCAAATGGTAGACTCCAGTCAGGTGGTTGTATTATTGGGGACGTTACAAAGGCTTTCTTTATTTCTTTGAACGCTACTAAACATTACCGATCGAAAATAAACTTTGTGTCCTTAGCTAGTAGATTTGTCAGAGGTCTAATTATCTGAGAAAAATTATTTATGAACCTTCGGTAAAAACCCGCATGCCCAAGAAAGCTCCGGACCCCCTTTACATCCCTGGGTGGCGGCAATTTTTCTATTACTTCGGCCTTCACCTTGTCTACTTCGATACTGTTCCCGAATATCTTATGGCCTAGAACTATCCCTTCAGTTACCATGAAGTGACATTTTTCCCAATTCAGAATCAAACTATTCTCCTCACACCTTTGCAGAACGCTTTCTAAATTCTTTAGACATGCATCGAAACTTATTCCATAGACTGAAAAATCATCTATGAATACTTCCATAATATGCTCAATCATATATGAGAAGATAGTTGTCATACAATGTTGGAAGGTCGATGGGGCATTACAAAGGCCAAAGGGCATTTGTCTGTATGCGAAGGTTCCACACGGGCAGGTGAAGGTGGTCTTCTCTTTGTCATTAGGGTGGATTGGGACTTGGAAAAACCCTGAGTACCCATCAAGGTAACAAAAATAGGAATGTTTTGCGAGGCGTTCGAGCATCTGATCAATAAACGGAAGTGGAAAATGATCCTTTTTTTGTTGCTTTGTTTAGTTTACGATCTATGCACATTCTCCATCCCATTACTATTCAAACAGGGATCAACTCATTCTCTTCGTTTTTGACTACTTTAGTGCTGCCTTTTTTTGGAACTACGTGTACTGGACTTACCCACTCACTATCTGAAATTGGGTAAATTATTCTGACATCCAATAGTTTAAGCACTTCCTTCTTCACTACCTCCTGCAAATGAGGGTTAAGTCACCTTTGGCGCACCACGGTTGAATTACACCCGTCCTCAAGTATTATCCTTTGCATGCACATAGACAGGCTTATCTCCTTTATGTCATCAATGGTATAGCCCAACACCTTTCTGTACGCCCTTAGAACCTTTAGCAACTTCCTTGTCTCCACCTCACTCAAATTGGTGTTTATAATCACCAGATGGGTTGAAGTCGGTCCTAAAAATTCGTACTTGAGATTAGGAGGGAGTGGCTTCATCTTAGGCCCTATGTGTTTCTCTTCTGCCACCTACCCCGATGCTTCCTTTTCTTCTGATCCTGAAGATAGGGAACTTCTTCCATCTAGTACTCTCTCTCATTTTCTTCCCCCTGTACTTGGCAAGCCACTTTAGCATTACCTATCCCCATTATGGGGAAAGCTTCCTAAGAATTTTGTTAGGGCAATCAACCCATGTGATATGGTTTTGATGTATGTAGCAAAGGGTTTAAGTTAGGTTGTTATGGTTTTGATATGTGCATTGGAGTCTTGCAAGACTTAGTAATTCGCACATGGAGCTTTGGCAAGTTTCACCAACTCACAACCTCGTGCTTGAGTCGGCGAAGGAGCATTGCGAAGTGTTCCGCTTGATGCATCTGAGGGACCGCCGGACGAGATGACTTGAAGCAAAGCCAAGGAAGCAGACTTCGAGGGCAAGAGAGGCGAAGGAGCATTGCGAAGCCGTGCACTTGGTGCTGCCTGAAGGGTGTCGCTTCGGAGGCTCATTGGCTCCCATGTCCCCGGATTAAAATTTTCACTAATGAAAGGATTAATCCGGATGGGATGAGCTTCCTTGGCACAACCATTTCGTCGTCGTGCTAACAACTTGAGTGGTCGCTTGAACAAACTAGTTGTTCAAGCAACACAACTCTTCTAGTTGGTTAGCCGCGGAAGAGACGACGGACGGATCGCCGGTTTTTGTGTTTGTCTTCGGGGTCCATGATTATACAATATATATTCATACACACACATGCATAATCAAAACAAATAAGAACATGCTCAGATCTGTACATAAAGTTAAAATAACTTTATACCTTACGATCTTCTATCGTATGTCCTATCCTTCTCGTGGACGACGTGTGGACGAAGATCCTCCATGAGTAGAAGCCTTCTAGATCGAGTTCTCCTCTACCTTGTCCGCTGCAAACAAAGAGAAAAACGAACAAATACCTCTCCTTTCTAGAACCGACCACCAAACAAGAGAGTTTGATGCAACCGCCGGCCAAGGAACGATTGGATGAATGCCGGCCAACTTGTTGTATTGTTGCCGCCGGCCACCTAGATGTTGGAGAAGCACCGGCCACCAATTGTTGGAGAGCCGCCGGCCACCAAGGAGCAAGGGAGGAGGAAGAAGAGAACCGACCAAGAGAGGAGGAGAGGAAGAGGGGCACCGGCCAAAAACCTAGGGAGAACAAGAACCTTGCCGCCCACTTCTAGCCGCCCAAAACCCTAGCTCCTCTAGGGTTTGTTGCCGCCCAACTCTAAGATGAGCCAAACCCTAATTCTCCAATTCAAAAATTCTTTTTTTTCGCCCAATGCCTAAGCCCTTATTTATAGAATTTAGGAGAAAGTTGGTTAGCCTAAAATGTAGGAACTAATCCCAATTTTCTTGCCGCCCAAATAACCCTAGCTCCTCTAGGGTTTGTTGCCGCCCAACACTTGGATGAGCCAAACCCTAATTCTAGAATTAGGCTTAAGCCTCCTTTAATCTCCACCGTCGGATCTAGGGATTTAATCTCCACCGTTGGATCTAGGGTTTTATCCCAACCGTCGGATCTAGGATTTCATCCTAACCATCGGATCTATGGATTTAATCCAACCGTTGGTTCTAGGGTTTTGTTTTACATTCTTGGATCTAGACTTCACAAGGATTATATTAGGCTACGATAGGGACCATAAGGAGGAGTTGGATCTTGGCCACCCGATGGATCGGAACCACACAAACTTGATCCATCAATGATGTTCCATTCCACTAGAGGATCATCATTGAACTACCTCACCAACCCCCATAAATTAATATGGGCTCCATATATTATTTGTACATTTATCTCCCCGTGTTTAAGATATCGAATGTCCGTCAATTAATTGATTTACTGACCATCAATTAATTAACATCTAACTCCTCGAGTAGTACCACTCAACCTTATCATCATGTTGACTAAGTCAACCAACTGGGTTTACATGATGAACCTTATGAGCTCCTCAAGGGGACATCATCAACCTAATATATAGGACACGGTTTCCTCCTATAATCAACGGCACACCATGTAAATAATATTATTTCCCAACTTACTGGGCATATTGATTTAATCCATCTAAATCTCACCCACTGGTAAATCAAAGAAATAAATACTAAGTACATGTGCCCGTTATTATATCGAGATTAAGAGCATGTACAACATAATATCCGAGGTCCGATTTAATTATGTAGTCAGCACTAAATTGAATCACCTCTATGTCGGTCCTGCTCAATACACCTAAGTGTACTAGTGTAACTCTATGTTCAAGATAAAACAATACCAAGCTACACTACAACCATGCCAATGGTTTGTCCAAAACCATCTTGGTTGTGAGCCTCTACTTATATTTTACAAGGGACTGATAACATGATCTTCTGTGCCACACCAAGCACCATGTTATCTACAATGTAAAATATTAGACAATATACACACACATATAATAAATATATAAAGTGCAAACAATGATCATGTGATTCTTATTTCAAAATAAAATGTTCATACAAAAAGAGCTAGGCTTTCAGTATACATTCTAACAATCTCCCACTTATACTAAAAGACTAAGTGTCATCACGATGCCATACATCTGATCCCCATGTCCTCCACATGCCTATCAAACGCTTTCGCTGGAAGGGCCTTAGTGAATGGATCCGCCAGGTTATCCTCTGATGCAATCTTGGCGATAGCAACTTCTCCTCGCTTTACGATCTCTCGTATAAGGTGGTACTTGCGCTCTATGTGTTTACTCGCCTTATGGGCTCATGGTTCCTTCGAGTTTGCAACTGCACTGCTTATTATCACAATAAATTGTGATAGTTACGGGCAAACCAGAATCACATCCAAGTCCATCAAGAAGTTCTGAGCCATACTGACTTCCTTGGTGCCTCGGAGGCGCCCACATACTCGCTCTATGGAAGAGTCCGCATTTACGCTGACACTCCTCCATGCTATGGCTCCACCTCCAAAAGTAAACACAAACCCGAGGTAGACTTACTCTTGTCCCTATCGATTGGAAATGAATCAGTGTAACCCGGGGACTAATTGATCTGCCCGGTAAACCAGCATATAATCCCTAGTCCTTCTCGGGTACTTCAATATATGCTTTACCGCAGTCCAATGTCCCTGTCCAGGATTACTCTGATATCTGCTAACCATGCCCACGTGAAAGCGGATATCCGGTCTCAAATACATAGCAGTATACATAAGGCTTCCTCTGCCAAGCATAAGGAACCGCCTTCATGTCCTCTATCTCCTTTGATGTTTTGGGACACATCTCTTTAGATAAAGGAACTCCATGCCTAAAAGGTAGAAAACCTTTCTTGGAGTTCTGCATGCTAAAACGAGAAAGGATAGTGTCAATGTATGAAGCTTGAGACAAGCACAACATCCTTTTCTTGCGATCCCTTATAACTTTGATCCCAAGGATGTGTCCCACTTCTCCCAAGTCCTTCATGTCAAACTGTTTGGACAACCATACCCTTACGTCTGATAACACTTTGATATTGTTGCCAACTAACAAAATATCATCTACGTATAATACAAGAAACACCACTACGTTTCCGTCACATCTCTTGTATACACAAGGCTCATCCGGACTTTGAATAAATCCATATGATTGGATTACCTCATCAAATCGGATGTTCCAAGATCTAGAAGCTTGCTTCAATCCATAAATGGACCGATTAAGCTTACATACAAGATGCTCTTTTCCTTTAGCAATGAATCCCTCTGGTTGCCGCATATAGATGTTCTCCTCAAGACTTCCGTTAAGGAAAGCTGTCTTGACATCCATCTGCCATATCTCATAATCCATATGAGCTGCTATAGATAAGAGAATCCGGATAGACTTAAGCATAGCTACCGGCGAAAAGGTCTCCTCATAATCGATGCCCTCTTTCTGAGTATACCCTTTCGCAACAAGCCTAGCTTTGAAGGTCTCAACCTTCCCGTCTACTCCTCTCTTTCTCTTGTAGATCCACTTGCATCCAATGGTTTTTACACCATCGGGTGGCTCTACTAGCTCCCAGACCTGATTAGAATCCATAGATTCTATCTCTGAATTCATCGCTCTTTGCCAAGATACTGCATCTCTATCTTGGATTGCCTCGTCATATGTCCAGGGATCAGGTTCATGTTCACCAGGGACTAAGTCCGAAGACTCTCCCAAAAACATGAATCTGTCGGGTTGTCTAACAACCCTCCCACTATGATGAGGTGCCTCCTGTGTATGCTCTGTGACATGCGGTGCAGTGACTTGTGGTGTCTCCTCTTGTACCGGTGGTACTGAAGACGAGACTTCCCCTGTTAACTCCTCAAGAATAATCCTACTCTTGGGCTTGTGGTTCATTACATAATCCTCCTCTAGAAATCTGGCGTTCGTGCTAACGATCACCCTCTGATCTCTAGGATTATAAAACAAACCAGCTTTCGTTCCCTTAGGGTAGCCAACAAACATGCACACTTCTGTACGAGGTTCCAACTTACCAGCATCAGCTTTCAGCACATGTGCTGGACTCCCCCATATCCGAATATGTCTCAGACTAGGCTTGTTGGCAATGTGCTACTCCTCGGAATGCTCATTGGCTCCCATGTCCCCGGATTAAAATTTTCACTAATGAAAACTAATCCGGATGGGATGAGTTTCCTAAGCACAACCAATTCGTCGTCGTGCTAACAACTCGAGCGATCGCTTGAACAAACTAGTTGTTCAAGCAACACTACTCTTCTAGTCGGTTAGCCGCGGAAGAGACGACGGACGGATCACCGATTTTTGTGTTTCTTATCGGGGTCCATGATTATACAAATACATGCAAATGTAAACTAGTATAATCAACATATACTAACATAAAGAACATAAGCTAGCATATGAAATAAGAATAGAAACATGCAAAGATCATAAATAAAAGTTATAAAACTTTTATATCTCTTGATCTTCTATCGTATGTTCTAACCTCCTTGTAGACTTCGTGTGGGCGAAGATCCTCCACAAGTTGAAGCTTCTTAGATCACCAATCTTCCTATCCTTGTTCACTAGGAACAAAGGAAGATCCTAAAACAAAACTCATCTTCCTTTCTAGAACCGGCCACCAAATCAATAAACTCGATGTTGCCGCCGGCCAAGGAAGATATAATGGAGTATGAAAACCAACCAAAAGAGAAATACCAAGGGTATGGGCGCCGGCCAACACTTGGAGAAGAAGAAAGAAAACACCCCTTCTCCTTGTTGCCGCCCAAACCCTAAACTAGGCTCTCCTTAATTTCCGGCTAAGGATGAAGGGAAGTAGAATAGCTTGAGCTTTGGCCAAGGTAGAGGGAAGAAGGAAGAGGGGCTGACCATCAAAGGAAAATGAAGAAGAATCTCCCTCTCCTTGTTGCCGCCCAACACCAACAACCAAACCCTAACCCTAGCCCCCACTCCTATTCCTGTCCCTTCTAGAATTTGTTGCCGCCCATGGGAAGCAACCCTCATCTCATCCACCACAAGCCATAGATCAAGGGGAGGATCTTGGGCGCCGACCAAACCAATGAGGAAGGAGGAAGGAAAGGTGCCGGCCACAATTGGGAAGATGATGAAGAAGCTTGCTTCTCCTTGTTGCCGCCCAAGACCTTGAACCAAACCAAAACCCTAGCCTCCTCTTTCTTGCCGCCCAAGCCACCTAGTCTCCATTAGGTTTTCCATTAGCCATTGCCGCCCAAGCCTAAGCCCATATATATAGAGTTAGGTTTAGGCCTAGGTTTAATCTCCTCCATTGGATCTATGGTTTTAATCTCAACCGTCGGATCTTGAGATTTGATCTCATCCGTCGGTTCTAGATATTTAATCTCCATCATCGGTTCTAGAGATTCAATCTCCACCGTCGGTTCTAGGGATTTAATCCCATCCTTCGGATATAGAGATTTAATCTCAACCATCGGTTCTAGGGATTTAATCCCAACTGTCGGATCTAGAGATTTAATCTCAACCGTCGGTTCTAGAGTTTTGTTTTCCATCATTTGATCTAGACTTCATGAGGTTTATATTAGGCTACGATAGGGACCATGAGGAGGAGTTGGGTCTTGGCCACCCGATGGATCGGAACCACACAAACTTGATCCATTAATGATGTTCCATTCCACTAGAGGATCATCATCGAACTACCTCACCAACCCCCATAAATCAATATGGGCTCCATATATTATTTGTACATCCATCTCCCCGTGTTTAAGATATCGAATGTCCGTCAATTAATTGATTTACTGACCATCAATTAATTAACATCTAATTCCTCGAGTAGTACCACTCAACCTTATCATCATGTTGACTAAGTCAACCTGCAGGGTTTACATGATGAACCTTATGAGCTCCTCAAGGGGACATCATCAACCTAATATATAGGACACGGATTCCTCCTATAATCAACGGCACACCATGTAAATAATATCACTTCCCAACTTACCGGGCATATTGATTTAATCCAAAGAAATCTCACCCTCTGGTAAATCAAAGAAATAAATACTAAGTACATGTACCCGTCATTATATCGGGATTAAGAGCATGTACAACATAATATCCGAGGTCCGATTCAATTATGTTGTCAGCAATAAATTAAATCACCTCTATGTCGGTCCTGCTCAATACACCTAAGTGTACTAGTGTAACTCTATGTTCAAGATAAAATAATACCAAGCTACACTACAACCATGCCATTGGTTTGTCCAAAACCATCTTGGTTGTGAGCCTCTACTTATACTCTACAAGGGATTGATAACATGATCTTCTGTGCCACACCCAAGCACCATGTTATCTACAATGTAAAGTATTAGACAATATGCACATATATAAATATAAAGTGCAAACAATGATCATGTGATTCTTATTTCAAAATAAAATGTTCATACCAAAGAGCTAGGCTTTCAGTATACATCCCAACAATCTCCCACTTATACTAAAAGACTATGCTGTCATCATACTGCCATACATCTGATTCCCCTTCCCTCCACATGCCTATCAAAGCTCTCGCTAGAAAGGCCTTAGTGAAAGGGTCTACTAGGTCATCCTCTGATGCAATCTTGGCGACAGCAACTTCTACCTCCTTAATGATTTCTCGTATCAGGTGGTACTCGCACTCTATGCATTTACTTACCTTATGGGCTCGTGGTTCCTTCGAGTTTGCAACTGCACCATTATTATCACAATAAATTGTGATAGTTCTGGGCAAACCAGGAATCACATCCAAGTCTATCAGGAAGTTCCTGAGCCACCCAGCTTGTTTGGCCGCCTTAGAGGCTACCATACACTCAGCTTCTATGGTGGAGTCCGCCACGCATTTCTGCTGGACACTCCTCCATACAATGGCTCCACCTCCCTAAGTAAATACAAAACCTGAGGTAGACTTACTGTTATCCCTATCAGATTGGAAATCAGAATCTATGTAACCCACAGGGAGTAATTGGTCTGCCCGGTAAACTAGCATATAATCCCTAGTCCTTCTCAGGCACTACAATATATGCTTTACCGTAGTCCAATATCCCTGTCCTAGATTACTTTGATATCTGCTGACCATGCCCACGGCAAAGCAGATATCTGGTCTCGTACAGAGCATCGCATACATGAGGCTTCCTACTACCGAAGCATAAGGAACCGCCTTCATCTCCTCTATCTCCTCAGATGATCTAGGACACATCTCCTTAGATAAAGGAACTCCATGCCTGAAAGGTAGAAAACCTTTCTTCGAGTTTTGCATGCTAAAACGATCCACTATTGTGTCTTTGTATGAAACTTGGGATAAGCACAACAACCTTGATCCCAAGGTTGTGACCCACTTCTCCCAAGTCCTTCATATCAAACTGTTTGGACAACCATACCCTTACGTCTGATAACACTTCGATGTTGTCGCCAACCACCAAAATGTCATCTACGTATAGTACAAAAATACCACTACGTTTCCGTCACATCTCTTGTATACACAAGACTCATCCGGACTTTGAATAAATCCATAAGACTGGATTTACCTCCTCAAACCGGATGTTCCAAGACCTCGAAGCTTGCTTCAATCTATAAATGGACCGATTAAGCTTACATACAAGATGCTCTTTGTCCTTAGTAATGAATCCCTCTGGTTGCTTCATATAGATGGATTCCTCAAGACTTCCACTAAGGAAAGCTGTCTTGACATCCATCTGTCACACCTCATAAATTCATATGAGCTGCTATGCATAGGAGCTCCCAGACCTGATTTGAATCCATAGATTCAATCTCAGTATTCATTGCACTTTGCAAAGATGCTGCATCTATATCTTGGATTGCCTCGTCATATGTCCAGGGGTCAGGTTCATGTTCGCCAGGGACCAAATCAGAAGATTCTTCCAAGAACATGAATCTATCAGGCTGTCTCACAATCCTCCCACTACGACGAGGTATCACCTGTGTATCCTGTGTGACACGCGGTGCAGTGACATGTGGTATATCCTCTTATACCGGTGGTACTGAAATCGGGACTTCCCCTGTCAACTCTACAAGAACAAACCTACTTATGGACTTGTGGTTCATCACATAGTCCTTCTCTAGAAATCTGGCATTCGTACTAACGATCACCCTCTGATCTCTAGGACTATAAAACAAACCACCCTTCGTTCCCTTGGGATAGTCAACGAACATGCGTACTTCTGTACGAGGTTCCAACTTACCAGTATCTGGCTTCAGCACATGTGCTGGACTCCCATATCTGAATATGTCCTAGACTAGGCTTTCGTCCAGTCCAGACAACTCTGTGGGAGTAAAAGGTACTGATTTAGATGGAACCAAGTTCATAATGTACACCGCCGTATCTTGAGCATATCCCCAGAACGAATCTGGCAAGTCAGAATAACTCATCATCGATCTAACCATCTCCATAAGAGTCCTCTTCCTTCGCTACGCTACACCATTCTGTTGGGGTGTGCCAGGTGCTGATAATTGGGATTGAATCCCAGCCTCTGATAAGTAATTCCTAAACTCTCCCAAGAGGTATTCACCACTACGATCAAATCGTAGTGTCATCTTGAATAATTGTCTATGAAAAAGATGAAATATTCAAAACTACCTCTTGCCTGGATAGACATAGGACCATACAAATCAGATTGAACCAATTCCAACACATATTTGGATCTATACCCCTTGGCCTTGAAAGGCCTCTTGGTCATCTTACCCTCTCAAGCAAGATTCGCAGGTTGGGAGATCCTCCACCACTAACGAACCCAAAGGTCCATCAGCTATCAACCTTTGAATTCTGCTTAGGTTAATATGACCAAGCCTAAGATCCCAAAGATATGTTTGGTTCATTTTCGAAGGTTCTTTTCTCTTATCGGAATTAGAAGATGAGTTATCAACTTCTATTTGCATCGTGGGAGCTTGTGGTTCAAGTTATAAATTTCCTATCTATGTACCTGAATAGATAATGTCCCTAATCCTTTTATAACATCTCTGTTATCAAAAGAAAATAGATTATCCATCCATAATTTAGAAACCGAAAGCAATTCTTTCTAAATAAAGGTACATAAAGAAAATTCTTAAGAACCAAAAACTTTATTTTTCTCAAAAGATAAATAAAACTTCTCCCACTGCAATAGCCGTCACCTTCATGGCATTGCCCAAGTAAATGGTAATATCCCCTTTGGCTAGTCGTCAGGTTTCCTGGACCCCCTGCAAAGTGTTGCAGACATGATTAGCGGCTCTCGTATCTACACACCAGGTGCCGGTAGAAAACACCGCTAACCATGTTACAACGACTAGACCAAAGGATATACATTTGTTCTTGCTTCGGATTGGGATAATCCTTCTTCTTATGTCCAATCTGCTAGTAAGTGAAGTACTTGCCTTTCGGCTTCTTCACTCCTCCCTGAGATCCTCCCACCACCTTTGCTTCACCTTGTTTCTCCTTCTTCTAGTCTTTCGGCTTAGAAGTAGAAACCTTTTTGAGCAACCATGGCTTGAGGACACTCTTTGAAGAGTGTATACTTGTACTTCTTAGCAAATAAGACAACATCTAGATTCTTTTCCAATCAACATTATTTGGGTACAGTGAGTTTATTTCCTTTAGTATCATAATAAGTGGACTGAAAGTCATTTTTGAAAATCCTAAGAATCACAATGATCAAAACTTTAGATTTCAAATATTATTGATTCCTCAAAACAATAAAATTCCGAAATCAACCAACACCTCAAAAGACCGAGAATATCGCATGCCACGATAGTGTGGACATATACGAATTCTACATTTGTAAGAGGAGGTTTTACCCATTAATTTTATTATCTTGTCAACCTTACTTTTTGACAAATAAAATTAATAGTTGGTTCCTCTTTGGCCCTACAAATAAAAGCAGTGACTCCGATGGGGAGGATACTTTTTATTTGCATCTAAGTGTGCACCATTACACGATACTAAGGGAATTATCTCGGATTATGTGCCTTACCGATGGGGAAGTACACACGCTCCTAAATAATTTCTTATAACCATTATTTGACCTAGTGATCCGCAAACAAACTCATCCGATGGGGAGGAAGGCACTCAAAGCCGACGCGCAAGTTTGTTGCATCACATGTCAAATTGTAATGGAGGCCGCGGGAATTAATTAAAATATCCCTCTCCCACAGTAAATTGAAAATGAGGAATTTTCAAGCACACACAACATGCATATAAAACAAATCAGCAATAAATATGGAAAAATCAAAATTTTTCCAACTATTATGGCATTGTTCTCCAATATGCGTCCCGTCGTGTCGCCACCTCGTCTGCTACTCCTATGCCATGTATGAGCCATCCGGAGATCCGAGCAGAGAATAAAACCTATTTTATTTTACATTCATCGATCCTATACTCCACGAGGGAGTGTACATGAAATCTAGATCAAAAGTAAAATAAAATAAAGAGTGGCTAAACAATGCCGTATTCAATTACAAAAATTAAATACTAATTTAGCCTCGTCAACCCCGAGGATTCAAATAATATACAATCACACACACATGCAATCACATACACACATATAGCCATAATATTCGGATCTTATGTCTGCAACCAAAAATTTAGCCTACGCACATCCTACTATTATCCGACATACAAAATATATGATATGTGCATGAAAGTAACCGAATCCAAAACACACAAAAACGGAAACCATGGCTCTGATACCAATTGTTGGCAATGTGCTACTCCTCGGAATGCTCATTGGCTCCCATGTCCCCGGATTAAAATTTTCACTAATGAAAACTAATCCGGATGGGATGAGTTTCCTAAGCACAACCAATTCGTTGTCGTGCTAACAACTCGAGCGATCGCTTGAACAAACTAGTTGTTCAAGCAACACTACTCTTCTAGTCGGTTAGCCGCGGAAGAGACGACGGACGGATCGCCGGTTTTTGTGTTTCTTATCGGGGTCCATGATTATACAAATACATGCAAATGTAAACTAGTATAATCAACATATACTAACATAAAGAACATAAGCTAGCATATGAAATAAGAATAGAAACATGCAAAGATCATAAATAAAAGTTATAAAACTTTTATACCTCTTGATCTTCTATCGTATGTCCTAACCTCCTTGTAGACTTCGTGTGGGCGAAGATCCTCCACAAGTTGAAGCTTCTTAGATCACCAATCTTCCTATCCTTGTTCACTAGGAACAAAGGAAGATCCTAAAACAAAACTCATCTTCCTTTCTAGAACCGGCCACCAAATCAATAAACTCGATGTTGCCGCCGGCCAAGGAAGATATAATGGAGTATGAAAACCAACCAAAAGAGAAATACCAAGGGTATGGGCGCCGGCCAACACTTGGAGAAGAAGAAAGAAAACACCCCTTCTCCTTGTTGCCGCCCAAACCCAAAACTAGGCTCTCCTTAATTTCCGGCTAAGGATGAAGGGAAGTAGAATAGCTTGAGCTTTGGCCAAGGTAGAGGGAAGAAGGAAGAGGGGCCGGCCATCAAAGGAAAATGAAGAAGAATCTCCCTCTCCTTGTTGCCGCCCAACACCAACAACCAAACCCTAACCCTAGCCCCCACTCCTATTCCTATCCCTTCTAGAATTTGTTGCCGCCCATGGGAAGCAACCCTCATCTCATCCACCACAAGCCATAGCTCAAGGGGAGGAGCTTGGGCGCCGGCCAAACCAATGAGGAAGGAGGAAGGAAAGGTGCCGGCCACAATTGGGAAGATGATGAAGAAGCTTGCTTCTCCTTGTTGCCGCCCAAGACCTTGAACCAAACCAAAACCCTAGCCTCCTCCTCTTTCTTGCCGCCCAAGCCACCTAGTCTCCATTAGGTTTTCCATTAGCCATTGCCACCCAAGCCTAAGCCCATATATATAGAGTTAGGTTTAGGCCTAGGTTTAATCTCCTCCATTGGATCTATGGTTTTAATCTCAACCGTCGGATCTTGAGATTTGATCTCATCCGTCGGTTCTAGATATTTAATCTCCACCATCGGTTCTAGAGATTCAATCTCCACCGTCGGTTCTAGGGATTTAATCCCATCCTTCGGATATAGAGATTTAATCTCAACCATCGGTTCTAGGAATTTAATCCCAACCGTCGGATCTAGAGATTTAATCTCAACCGTCGGTTCTAGAGTTTTGTTTTCCATCATTTGATCTAGACTTCATAAGGTTTATATTAGGCTACGATAGGGACCATGAGGAGGAGTTGGGTCTTGGCCACCCGATGGATCGGAACCACACAAACTTGATCCATCAATGATGTTCCATTCCACTAGAGGATCATCATCGAACTACCTCACCAACCCCCATAAATCAATATGGGCTCCATATATTATTTGTACATCCATCTCCCCGTGTTTAAGATATCAAATGTCCGTCAATTAATTGATTTACTGACCATCAATTAATTAACATCTAATTCCTCGAGTAGTACCACTCAATCTTATTATCATGTTGACTAAGTCAACCTGTAGGGTTTACATGATGAACCTTATGAGCTCCTCAAAGGGACATCATCAACCTAATATATAGGACACGGATTCCTCCTATAATCAACGGCACACCATGTAAATAATATCACTTCCCAACTTACCAGGCATATTGATTTAATCCATAGAAATCTCACCCTCTGGTAAATCAAAGAAATAAATACTAAGTACATGTGCCCGTTATTATATCGGGATTAAGAGCTTGTACAACATAATATCCGAGGTCCGATTCAATTATGCTGTCAGTAATAAATTGAATTACCTCTATGTCAGTCCTGCTCAATACACCTAAGTGTACTAGTGTAACTCTATGTTCAAGATAAAACAATACCAAGCTACACTACAACCATGCCAATGGTTTGTCCAAAACCATCTTGGTTGTGAGCCTCTACTTATACTCTACAAGGGACTGATAACATGATCTTCTGTGCCACACCCAAGCACCATGTTATCTACAATGTAAAGTATTAGACAATATGCACATATATAAATATAAAGTGCAAACAATGATCATGTGATTCTTATTTCAAAATAAAATGTTCATACCAAAGAGCTAGGCTTTCAGTATACATCCCAACAAGGCTTTCGCCCAGTCCACAATTCTACAGGGGTAGAAGGTACTGATTTAGATGGAACCAAGTTCAGAGTATACATTGCCGTATCCAGTGCATACCCCCAGAATGAAACAGGTAACTCAGAATAACTCATCATCGATCTGACCATCTCCATAAGAGTCCTATTCCTTCGCTCCGCTACACCGTTCTGTTGGGGTGTGCCAGGTGCAGACAATTGGGATTGAATCCCACTCTCTGATAAGTAACTCCTAAACTTTCCCAAGAGGTACTCGCCACCACGATCAGATCGTAATGTCTTGATACTTTTACCTTGACGGTTCTCCACATCAGCCTTGAATTCTTTGAACCTGTCAAAGCATTCAGACTTGCGGCGCATCAAGTAAATGTATCCATACCTTGAATAATCGTCTATAAAAGAGACGAAGTATTCAAAGCCACCTCTTGCCTGGATAGACATAGGACCGCACAAATCAGAATGAACCAGTTCTAACACATCTTTGGCTCTATACCCCTTGGCCTTAAAAGGCCTCTTGGTCATTTTACCTTCTAAGCAAGATTCGCAGGTTGGGAGATCCTCCACCACTAATGAACCCAAAGGTCCATCAGCTATCAACCTTTGAATTCTACTTAGGTTAATATGACCAAGCCTTAGATGCCAAAGATATGTTTGGTTCATTTGCGAAGGTTCTTTTCTCTTATTAGATTTAGAAAATGAGTTATTTACTTCTATATGCTTCGTGGGAGCTTTTGGTTCAAGAGTATACAAATTGCCAACCAATGTACCTGAACAGATAATCTTTCTATTTCTTTTTATAACAACTCTGTCATTAAAAGAAACAGAATATCCATCCATAAACAATTTAGAAACCGAAATCAAATTCTTTCTAAAAGTAGGTACATAAAGACAATTTCTCAAAACCAAAACTTTATTCCTATCAAACGATAAATAAACATCTCCCACTGCAATAGTCGCTACCTTTGTAGCATTGCCCATGTAGACGGTAATTTCTCCTTCAACTAGTCGTCGGGTTTCCTGGAACCCCTACAAAGAATTGTAGACATGATCAGTGGCTCCCGTATCTACACACCAGGTACCGGTAGATAACACCACTAAACATGTTTCAACGACTAAGGCAGAAGATATACCTTTGTTCTGCTTTAGGAAGGGGAAGTCTTTCTTCCCATGTCCAGTCTGTCTACAAGTGAAGTACTTGCCTTTCGGCTTCTTCACTCCCTGAGATCCTCCCACCACCTTTGCTCTACCTTGTTTCTTCTTCTTCTTGCCTTTCGGCTGAGAAGTAGAAACCTTCTGAGCAACCATGGCTTCTTGCCTTGCAGCTCGATTCTGGTATCCGAAAAGTTCCTTTTCCCCAGAATCATCCGCAGGCTTAGGAGGACACTCATCGACAGTTAAGACACTATCCAAATTTCTTTTCCAATCAATATCATTTGGGTACAGTAAGTTTATTTCTTTTAATATTACAGCAAGTGGGTTGAAAGCCATTTGAAAATCCTAAGAATCACAATGATCAAATTATTAGATTTCAAAAATTATTGATTCCTCAAAACAATAAAATCCCGAAATCAACCAACACCTCAAATCACCGAGAATGTCGCATGCCACTCTGTGTGGATGTATACGAATTCTACATTTGTAAGAGGAGGTTTTACCCATTAATTTTATTATCTTGTCAACCTTACTTTTTGACAAATAAAATTAATAGTTGGTTCCTCTTTGGCCCTACAAATAAAAGCAGTGACTCCTATGGGGAGGATACTTTTATTTGCATCTAAGTGTGCACCATTACACGATACTAAGGGAATTATTTTGGATTATGTGTCTTACCTCTGTGGAAGTACACATGCTCCTAGATAATTTCCTATAACCATTATTTGACCTAGTGATCTGCAAACAAACCCGTCCTCAGGGAGGAAGGCACTCAGAGCCAACACACAAGTTTGTTTGCATCACACATCAAATTGTAATGGAGGCCGCGGGAATTAATTAAAATGTCCCTCTCCCACTTAGTAAATTGCAATCGAGGAATTTTAAACATACACAACATGCATATAAAACAAATAAGCAATAAATATGGAAAAAACAGAATTTTTTCCAACTATTATGGCATTGTCCTCCAATATGCATCCTGTCGTGTCGCCACCTCGTCCGCTCTATCTTTTCCCGTGCGCAAGTCACCAAAGAGATCCGAGCCGAGATAAATCATATTAATTTACATCCATCGATCCTATACTCCACGAAGGAGTGTACAAATAATCTAGATCGAAAGTAAACTAAAATGAGCGGCTAAACAATGCCGTATTTAATTACAAAAATTAAATACTAATCTAGCCACGTCAACCCCGAGGATTCAAATAATAAATTTTTACACACATCCATTCACATACACACACATGGCCATAATAGTCGGATATTATGCCTGCAAAGAAAGAGTTAAACTACGCATATCCTACTATTATCCGGCACATATTATATATGAAAAATGCATAAAAATTTAACCGAATCCTAAACACACAAAACCGGAAACCGTGGCTCTGATACCAAATTGAAGGGTGTCGCTTCGGAGGCTCATTGGCTCCCATGTCCCCGGATTAAAATTTTCACTAATGAAAGGATTAATCCGGATGGGATGAGCTTCCTTGGCACAACCATTTCGTCGTCGTGCTAACAACTTGAGTGGTCGCTTGAACAAACTAGTTGTTCAAGCAACACAACTCTTCTAGTTGGTTAGCTGCGGAAGAGACGACGGACGGATCGCCGGTTTTTGTGTTTGTCTTCAGGGTCCATGATTATACAATATATAATCATACACACACATGCATAATCAAAACAAATAAGAACATGCTCAGATCTGTACATAAAGTTAAAATAACTTTATACCTTACGATCTTCTATCGTATGTCCTATCCTTCTCGTGGACGACGTGTGAACGAAGATCCTCCACGAGTAGAAGCCTTCTAGATCGAGTTCTCCTCTACCTTGTCCGCTGCAAACAAAGAGAAAAATGAACAAATACCTCTCCTTTCTAGAACCGGCCACCAAACAAGAGAGTTTGATGCAACCGCTGGCCAAGGAACGATTGGATGAATGCCGGCCAACTTGTTGTATTGTTGCCGCCGGCCACCTAGATGTTGGAGAAGCACCGGCCACCAATTGTTGGAGAGCCGCCGGCCACCAAAGAGCAAGGGAGGAGGAAGAAGAGAACCGGCCAAGAGAGGAGGAGAGGAAGAGGGGCGCCGGCCAAAAACCTAGGGAGAACAAGAACCTTGCCGCCCACTTCTAGCCGCCCAAAACCCTAGCTCCTCTAGGGTTTGTTGCCGCCCAACTCTAAGATGAGCCAAACCCTAATTCTCTAATTCAAAAATTCTTTTTTTTTGCCCAATGCTAAGCCCTTATTTATAGAATTTAGGAGAAAGTTGGTTAGCCTAAAATGTAGGAACTAATCCCAATTTTCTTGTTGCCCAAATAACCCTAGCTCCTCTAGGGTTTGTTGCCGCCCAACACTTGGATGAGCCAAACCCTAATTCTAGAATTAGGCTTAAGCCTCCTTTAATCTCCACCGTCGGATCTAGGGATTTAATCTCCACCGTCGGATCTAGGGTTTTATCCCAACCGTCGGATCTAGGATTTCATCCTAACCATCGGATCTATGGATTTAATCCAACCGTTGGTTCTAGGGTTTTGTTTTACATTCTTGGATCTAGACTTCACAAGGATTATATTAGGCTACGATAGGGACTATAAGGAGGAGTTGGATCTTGGCCACCCGATGGATCGGAACCACACAAACTTGATCCATCAATGATGTTCCATTCCACTAGAGGATCATCATTGAACTACCTCACCAACCCCCATAAATTAATATGGGCTCCATATATTATTTGTACATTTATCTCCCCATGTTTAAGATATCGAATGTCCGTCAATTAATTGATTTACTGACCATCAATTAATTAACATCTAACTCCTCGAGTAGTACCACTCAACCTTATCATCATGTTGACTAAGTCAACCAGCTGGGTTTACATGATGAACCTTATGAGCTCCTCAAGGGGACATCATCAACCTAATATATAGGACACGGTTTCCTCCTATAATCAATGGCACACCATGTAAATAATATTATTTCCCAACTTACCGGGCATATTGATTTAATCCATCTAAATCTCACCCACTGGTAAATCAAAGAAATAAATACTAAGTACATGTGCCCGTTATTATATCGGGATTAAGAGCATGTACAACATAATATCCGAGGTCCGATTTAATTATGTAGTCAGCACTAAATTGAATCACCTCTATGTCGGTCCTGCTCAATACACCTAAGTGTACTAGTGTAACTCTATGTTCAAGATAAAACAATACCAAGCTACACTACAACCATGCCAATGGTTTGTCCAAAACCATCTTGGTTGTGAGCCTCTACTTATATTTTACAAGGGACTGATAACATGATCTTCTGTTCCACACCAAGCACCATGTTATCTACAATGTAAAATATTAGACAATATGCACACACATATAATAAATATATAAAGTGTAAACAATGATCATGTGATTCTTATTTCAAAATAAAATGTTCATACAAAAAGAGCTAGGCTTTCAGTATACATTCTAACACTGCCGAGGGACGTGGTCGCGAACGATGAGAGCTTCGGCGAGGGACTTCAAGTGAGATGAGAGAATGAGTGAAATATAAGTAGCTAATTAGGTGAACTTGACCGAAATGGCTAAGTGTCAGATGCTCAACCGAAGGGTTGAGGTTTACCCGACTGTCGAACGCTCAAATGGATGTAAAGTTTGAGGTTTACCCGGCATTAGTCGACTGCCATGTCATGGCAGTCGACTGCTCCAAGTCGACTATGACTCGATTGGTGTTCGAGTCTGATCTGTGTCACATCGATCATTGCTAAGGATTGATCGGATGATGAAACCACCGATCAAGCGATGATGGCATCGATTGGTAGTCATAAGAGTTTCGGGCACAGAATGTTGATCAGTCGAGTGCTCGCTTCCGGCACTCGATTGATAACTCCATCAGTTGACTGATGGGACGATCAGTCGACTGATGTGGGAGCCGTTGATTGGAATCCAACATGGAAGAAGCCATTATAGGGTAACGGCTACAGGAGCAGTCGACTGATCGGGGCATCAATCGACTACCAGGCGCCCAACGGGAAGAATGAGTTCTTCTCTATAAAATGGGGCCTTGGGTCAACTTGGGAGGCTAATGGTTCATTGCTAAACATCCTCAAAGTGCCCAAAATGATTTTCCTTCTCTTCCTAGTGCTTAACTTCATCTTATTGTAAGAGGAGAGAATTCTTGTAAGAAAGGGTACCTCCACCTAGCTTTGTGCAAAGGAGAGACTAGTGGAAAGTTTGAGGTGTGATTCACCTTGGACGAATCGGGTCATGGATTAGCAGCGAGACCGTGAACCACATTATATCGATTTGTTAGCATTACCTTTGTATTGTCTTTACATTTCCGCTTGCACTAATTA
This sequence comes from Wurfbainia villosa, assembly GCA_025175895.1. Lineage (NCBI taxonomy): Eukaryota > Viridiplantae > Streptophyta > Magnoliopsida > Zingiberales > Zingiberaceae > Wurfbainia > Wurfbainia villosa. The sequence goes on along the minus strand of CM045992.1, from coordinate 23,782,173 downwards.
TACTTGTAGGCAATCAATGAATGAATTCCACCATATGACGATTGAGGGCTATTCACCCCCCTCTAGCCGGCCACCAACGGTCCAACAAGTGGTATCGGAGCCAAGACGCTTGTCATCGGACTAACCGCCGCAACAAGCACTACATCAAGGATGGCCGACTCTAACATTCATCCGCCGAAGTTTGAAGGAGAATTCGCTTGGTGGAAAAAGCGAATGGATGTATTTTTCGAAATTGACTTCGAAATTGTATTGATAATGGAACATGATTTCAAGATACCTAGGGATGAAGATGGGGAGCAAATAGAAAAGACAAGATGGACAAAGAGAGGAGTACTTGGCGAATTCAAAGGCCAATCATCACTTATACAACGTACTTCCCCAACAAGAGATCAACCGGATGGAGAGTATGCAAACGCCAAGGAGATGTGGGAAAGATTGGTAGAGCTTCATGAAGGCACCTCCGAGGCGAAGCTTGCAAGAAGAGATGTCCTATGCTCCCAACTCAATAACATCAAACTCGATAAAGGGGAGAAGGTAACATCCTTACATTCTCGCTTTAAGGAAATTCTAAATGGTCTAACAAGTGTAGGGAAGAAGCTCTCTAACCGGGATATGGTAATGAAGGCTATAGATGCCTTTCCCCGGTCCTCAAAGTGGAGCTCCATGGTGGACTCCTTCTACATTTCGAAGAATCTAGAAGTGAGCCCCCTAGAAGAATTCTTCTCCACCATGGAGCTACATGAAACTAGGCTTGAAGGAATAAGTGAAGAACCAAGCATCAAGCCAACAAGGGGAGTGACACTAATGGCCAAAAAGGGGAAGAAGAAGAAGGAGACTCCACCTTCTTCATCCGATGAAGCCTCCTCCTCCTCCATGGATAGTACGGAAGAAGCATACATGGTAAGGAAGGTAAGACATGCTTTAAAAAGTTTTAAATTTAACAAATCAAATGATAGGAGGAGAAGGCCGAGGCAAAAAATCATATGCTACAATTGCCAAGGAGAGGGACACATAAGGGATGATTGTCCCCTCTTGAACAAGAGCAAAGAAGAAAGGAGGAGAAAAGAAGAAAAGAAAAAGGGGAGCAAGAAGAAGGAAGAAGAGAAGAAAGCCAAGGAGAAAGGAAAGACAAAGGCACACAAGGCCACTTGGGATGATCCTTCATCCTCATCATCCAAAGAAGAACATGTCTTCTCAAACCTTGCCTTGATTGCATTTGATGATCTAGACTCCACCTCCTCCCAAGGTGAAAAATCAAGCACAAGTGAAGAGAGCTTGAGTGAAGGGGGAGCTTATTCTTCATCCTCATCATTGAAAGAGGATTTAGTAAGTGAGGTAACGAATCTATCTCCCAAGAAAATTATGTCAATGATTTCTAGCCTTACTAAGAAATTATTTAGGGCTAAGAAAAAGAATAAATGCATGCTTGATCAAATTAAGGCCCTAGAAGAAAAATTAGAACAAGCATGTTTAAATATTAATGATAATGCCTCTTATAGTTTTGATAATGCATGCTCACATGATCATTATATGCCTTTTGATGTAAATGATGCATGCATTGAAGAAAATAAGGCTTTAAGGGAACAGGTAGATCACCTAACTAAAGCCTTAGAAAAATTCACCATTGGCTCCAACACATTGAACATGATCATAGGGAGCAAAAGGGCAAGTTTCAATAGAAAAGGCCTAGGTTATAAAGGGAATAAAAATGAAAAGGCCTATCAATGGCTAATTGCTAGGGGTCAAGCTAAAAAGAAAACAATAGCTAGAAAATGGATCCCTAAAGAATTTTTAGTGAACCCTATAGGAAAGAATTTGTATTGGGTTCCTAAATCCATCCTTAAGGGTTAGAAAAACCCTAGGATAGTCAACCATGAGGATTTTATTTGTATCATATCATATGGTTGACTTAGGATGGTGTAGGACTTAATTTTTGAAATAGTGTTGGGTGATGATAATGTGATCATAATTATGAAATCATTTATAATCTTTGTTTTATGATCATGTTATTACTGATTTTATAATCATGATATGCAATGATTGATGATTTATTGAAATTTCTTGATGCATGTTCATGATTGGGTTTTTAGGATGATACTTAACCATGGGTAGAAATGCATGAAATTTTTGTTAAGTATAAAATACCTTTAGAAACATCTCACATCCCACTATAAGGCTAACTTTGATTGAAAACATAGCATGAGTGAGATGATAGGATGATACAAATGGTCCACTAATGCTTATGACATTTAGATGGGTCATTAAGTGTATCAATAGAGCAATAATAAACCAATCATGGGGAAGACTTATGTTTAATTCATAGACATATTGCCCAAAGATCATGGTTGGATATTTCATATGTTTTCAAAACCATTCCTTACTTTAAAATTTGTGTTTTCAGGTTTTGAAACAATCTAAAGCAAAACTAGATGTTAAAATTGATACAAACTTGATCAAATACTAGTTATTTTTGAAACTTTTGTATTTTTGGAAAATCATTGAAAATATAAGTAATTTTCATGAAAACTCATTTTTCACTGATAAAGGACTTTAAAAGAAATGTGTTTTCAAAATTTCAAAATTTTTTAAATTTTTTGGAATTTCTGGTGCATTTCTGGATTGGTCGCCTTCTACACTTGATCATCTTTCGAAATAGATTGACTAGTTCGGTCTCTATCTCTTCGCCTAATTCTGATTCGGACTCGTCTTCTTCGAGAGGAGGCTTGCTTTTCACCTTTCTTCGACCTGCAAACAAAGAAATACTTTTCTCTACCTGGGTCGAGTTAGAATGTTCATGAAGTTCAAATTTAAAAAATAATTCATCTAACCTAATTTTAGAAAGATCTCTAGATACTTTGTAAGCATCAATCATGGATGCCCACAAAGTGGTTCAAGGAAAACCTTTTAGAGCGTACCTTATAACATTGCGATTCTCCACCTTCTGTCGATTGGCATGAAGGCCGTTTAGGATGTCTTGATTATGAGCATGGAGTTGGCTCACTATCTCATTATTGTGCATTTTTAAATTATATAATTTATTGACTAAATGATCTCTCTTACATACCTTCATGTCGGATGACTCTTCATGGAGTTCGATGAGCTTGTTCCATAGATCCTTGGTGCTGATGAATAGACCAATTCGGTTGAGCTCTTCCTTGGATAAGCAGCATTGCAAGATTTGGGTTGCTTTTGTGTCGTCTTTGATTTGCCTCTTCATTGTTTTGGTCCATTTGTCATAGTCCAATGGTTTCCCTTGGTCATTGGTGGGTAAAGCAAAGTCTGTTTAGATGACAATCCACATTTCAACTTGTATTTTTAAGAAACACTCCATCTGACCCTTCCAATAATAGAAGTCATCTCTGTTAAAGAATGGAGGTCGAGCGGTGCTTGATAAGCGGTGAATTATTATCGTAATACCGTTCCCAAATTATTTACCGAACCCCCTAACTACACTAATGCAATATAGGACTGACTCGGATAGTCTCCCAACGAACCTAATGGCTGGACGTTTGTTTTTAAACAGAAGTAAACACTGGGGGTTTTTACAATTATCAAAGCAATTATTCAAAACTAACCTAATGCAAGAACGATTCAACCTTGCACCGCACTGTCACTATACGATGCAATGGCCAAACAATTCTGGTAAACAGACATAGAAATTAAATATGCAAGAAGTAAATCTAACTAATGCGTAAAAGTAAGTAATCACGCACCGCACTGTCACTATACGGTACAATGATCACGAAACAGAAGAAAACAATTTAACCATGTACCACACTGTCACTATACGACACAGTAGTCAAACAGTCACTAAAAATTGCAATAAATGAAATGCAATAAACGAAAGCAATTCAACCAGGCACCGCACTGTCACTATACGGCAACTGGTCAAATGCAAATGAAATCTAATCTAATAATGAAAGAACTCCAACCAAACACCATACTGTCACTATACGATGCATGGATTGGACAATTTTAATGGATGGGGTTAGTACATCAGCAACATAAAATTAAACTAACCTACAACTAAATAACAAATGCCAATATTAAGTCTAATAAAAATGCACAATGAATGGAATTAACAACTAAGAATAACAAACCGATAGAAATAACATTGCATGTAAATAAATCAACAATTAATCGAAATAAACATAATCAACTACTAACAATTGCATAATTGCACTAGAATAAAATGCAGTAGGTAATTAACATGAAATCCCGAGTGTTTAACACAAACACACTCAGTAACATAATCCAAATAAACTACAACCGGTAACCACACGGCGGTCACAACAAACCGAACAACCACTCCGGCGGTGAATGCGAAGCTGTCCAATCGGCACAACAGGAAGGAAGGAAAGATGGATGACTGCGATCACTGCTCCGACGAATCTGGATTCACTGGACAGTGAACTGGAAATCTTCTCCGGTGGTGAAGATGGGATTGTCCAATCGGCACAACCTACGGCCTATCCCAGTCGCCGGAATGAAGGAGAATGCCGGTGAAGGATGAACTCGCTGGAATCCCGCCTCGCCTCGCTTTGGATCAGCTGCCCGAATCACGGCATCTGGATCCGCCACCAAGGATTGGATGGGATCGTCGCCAGCTGTCGGAGGGAACTCGCCGGAATACTGCCGGCCTGCCGTCGATCGCTCGTGTAGTCGCCGGTCGCCGCGCTCGCGAGAGGAAGAAGACGCCGCTCAAAGGTTTCTGTCGCGCGTTGCGGCGCAACTGGGAAGAAGTTGGATTATTAAGTGATTTTCCTGAGCCGTCCGATTGTGCCAGATCTAATCTCAGCCGCCCAAATATAGCTAGGTTAAATGAATCCAATTAAGTGATCAGCGTATGATCGGGATCACGATTTCAAATGAACGGATCTGATCCATCTGAAAGGATAATGATGATCGGTCGAATATGGAGGAAGGGCTCAGATGTTCAGATCAAAATGTATGGAAGGGATCTCTCCAGATATGAATAGATGGCTTCAAATCAGCTATATTCATTGGATGGTCCATAATGCTCAGATCTGATCCGGATCTACGGCTGTGATTGATCCAATTAGATCCTCATTAGATGTTCCTACAAAATCACATGAAAATCATGAAAAATACTGAAATTATAGGAATTAATGTAATTAATCGCAAATAGGCTCAATATGTAAAAACATCCCGAATAATAATAATTATCCCATCAAAGAGCCTAAAAGATCTAATCAACAAGTAAAAATAGCGCAATAAAAAATGCAGCTATCAAATTCCCCCACACTTATTTTTGCGCGTCCCGTGCAATAACAAAAACAAAGACACACTAACTCCCTAACTCATTCCCCTAGCAATACCTAGATCAATAATTCAGAGACAGAAAAAATAAGTTACTTAGGATCACCAAATTCATCAGGATCTAGGGTATTCAAAAGATCCGACTCCTACAACAGTCAACATATATGATGGTTTACAATCAAATCAAATAAACCAAGCCAAATACAAAACCTCCCAAATGGATATATGCACTCATGCTCACATAATGATCGTAGGAGTGGGATACCCTCAAAACATCATGTAATCTTGTCCTACCATATGCTTGCTTATCATCTACTTCTCCACCGCTATCAATACATTCCATACATGAATCAAAAGGATTTATCGAATATCAAAACAAGATCAGATGTAGACTGCAAAAGAAACATACCAGAAGATCAAGATAGAATGAACAAGCAACAATAGAAGAATTGGAAGAATAAACCTGATTAGTTACAATTAGGAGTGGTGTGTGGAGATTTCCAATACGATCCAAGAAAATAACACTCACAACATCTCCATTCTAAATTCTAAATTCGGGTTTTTATAGTAATCTGGATCAACAACTTCAATGTCATAATAAGTGACTTTTACTCCAAGAATGTGCTTGGAAATTGACCGTGTAAAATGCATATCCAACAGTTGACCATCAAACAATGCTTTAGCAACCAAACGACCAACAAATTTGAAATAATAAAGATGTTCTGTTTGGTATACTGAATTAGAGTTGGGCTGGAAAGTTGAATTGGTGCCAACTGTAGTAAAAAGAAGAGCACCCTTGCCAAAAATTATACGAGAAAGTAGCTGATACCATTCCCTAAAATATTTCTCACTGCATATATCTGAAATCCCAAAACTTGTCCTCATATCTAGATGGGTTTAGATATAACAATCCTTTTACCGAGCAAAGAGCAGGTAACACAAAAACTGCAGGTAAGGAGAATTGTGGTTCTAAGAAAATAGAATTTGAATTCACGTGGTAGTGGCAGTTACAAATTATCAGCTTCAGCAGTTTGATGCCCGGGTTGCTGATTAAGCATTCTCAATTCATCAAGTCAATTTCCTCCTTAGCATACTCCAATTTCCTGCTGATACTCCTGTTCATATTTATTTTCAAGCTACACTTGCATCCTTTGTATCGAACTCCAGTTAATATTCTAAGGAAGGCATTTGCTTCTATGACACAGACCAAAAATTTCTTTGCTATTGTTTTTCAAGTTCTGCTGCAGCTTAAAGCACCAGTTCTGTGTGTGGTCTTCAATTAAATTGCACTATCATTAGAAAAAAAATTGTAGGTTGATCAGATTCCGGAGCTATCAGCAAATCAAAACTCAATTCCCATGTCATATTTGAGTGGATTGCTGGCCACTTGTGCAGTTTTTTTCCCATGTGATAGCAATTTCCCAGCAAATAATTTTCTGAGTTCTGATAATGCTGCAATTTTTTTCTGCCGGTTGAACTTAAATCATCTTGCCTATTCTTGAACTGCCCATAACAATTCCTCGGTGGAGTAGATGGTTAAGGAACTCTGCAGGAATTCCTGAAGTCTTGGATGTATAGCTAGTCCAACAGCTGTTGAACCAGCACAAGCCCAGGCCATGGCTCCTAGCTCCTACTCAGAGCAACAAGGTTGCTTCCTCTGATACAGCAAAAAATTAGGGAGAGGAAGTAAAACCGGTGCATCATCCTTTCCAGTTTATCTTGATTTTCCTCTAAGCTTGCATGTACATCTTCTCATGGCACGCAAACAAGAACACGACAAGTGTGTTTTCTGGTGGCTAAGCATTACCTACATCCATTCAAATCAGTAGAGCTCAAAGGTCTCCACAAGGCTCCGACAACAACATAGTGTAACTAAGAACATCAACATCTTGCTGCAGAATTTGTTTCATCAATTGTGCTGAAATCTCTGCTCAAACTTTAACTTGAAACATGGAAGCAATCCACAATTTTCTCGCAGAATAGCTGCTGATAAACTGTCGAGCAGTTGTGGAGTTTCAGCAGCTTCAACCAATCCAACACAACTGGAATTCCACCAACAGGAGTTGTGAGTTACCCAAATTTCCTTGTTTGTTGATGCTGTCGACTACATCACTGACAGCCTAAGTTGCTGTATCACATACATTTACAGAAGGTTCCCTTAATCCAGCATTGATCTGATCCAGTTTGATGGCCTTAACAGAAGTTATAGGCAACTTCTCAGATTTAAGTAGAGCCATCCCAACTGTCCTTGAATTCTGAAAATCTGATCCTTGAATCCACGTGTAAACACAGTATTTTAGAGCTTGGTTATTCATGCATTACTCCAGAATTTTTTTTTCAGACTGTAACTAACTCCTCTACCCTTCCACATGCAGCTTCTCCAAGGTTACAACTCTTTGACATTTTGCAGGTTTTAATGAAGTCAACATGCAGGTTGTCTCTACACTGGCAGGTGCTGCGCTTGGCAAAAATATCCAATCCACGTGTAAGCACACAACATCTTGGATCTTTAGTGACTCATGCACTTTAAATCAGACTGCATCTATCATCTTTTCTCTTTTCAGAAATCGAATGCTCAGAATATTCTGCAGCTGGTGATTCAGAAATTCTACTTCCAATAGTGTTGCCCCCTTGACTTCTTCAGATTCAAAACTAAGATTCACAAAGCAATCAATTCAATTTCCATAAACTGACAACCTTCTAAACCTTCTAAACAGCCCAGGTGCTCCTCTTGTAGTGCATTGCTCTAAAACTTAAGAACTTGTGTCTGAAGCAGAAATGTGCAGGCCTAATTCAGATCGAGCACTAAAAAAATTCCTTCTTTTATCTCCCTCTTTAATTTCTCTGTTTATTCTCCATTAGAAATACTTGCAATCTCTACCTTCAGTCCATTGATACTGCTCCTCAGACTAGCCTTCTCTAGTGTTGCACCAGACTCCAATTTCTTACTCAAAGCAGCAATTCCTGCATCCTTCCAAAGTCTCCAACCGGTCTAGACTGCATCAATTTAATCCATGAATTCGGACAACCATATTGCTCTGCAGTTATCCCTAATTTTCTTGTTATCTGAAAGCCTGTGATATACTTTTGTACAGCAAACGTGGTTGACCTCCAATTGCTGTGATTCTTCCAATCTGACATTGCATTAGCTGATTTCAAAAGTTTCAACTCCAATTCCGGTAGCACTTGCACTTTCTAAGCTTTTCTTTTGTCATCTTTGTTCAAACTTCTTGCTCGATAACTAGCTCAACTTTTCTGCAAACTTTCTTCCCAATAGTCCTGTCCTAAATCTGCAAGTTCAAAATCAATTACAACTGAAATTCCTGGCAGTTCCAACCTGTTCTCTTAATTTGGTCTTTGTATTCTCATGATCACTTGCCAACTGAAGCTTGTGATTAGTTGTAATATTGGAACCAAGGTTGCCCTTCCTTTTGATAGTCGCTTGTAGCTTGAGTAAAAACACAATTATCATGAAGGTAGATACCACATATAATTTGTTTCCATCATTCCCTGCTCCAACAGAAAGTATTTCTTTGCTAGATCCAGTTTTTGAATCCTTGCTCGGAGCTTTGGTAAGTTTTTTTTTTTTAGAATTTTAATAGCTCTAATGGTGATATAGACTGACTTCAACATAGCCCTTGTGTTCAAGATTATAACCAACCGCCAATAGAAACATAACCTATCTGATTCAGCATCTTCCATACTCCAATTTCTCCATTCTGAAAAATGTTGGTCAGAATGCTTCAAACTGTGTCAATCTTCAAACAAACAATATCTCTTCCCCCACACTTAGAAATTTTGTCCATCTCAGACAATGCAACTTATCAAGTTATTCTTCCAATGTGAGAACAAAAGATGGTAGAGGTAATCCACAAGACAATGGAAAATAAATGAATAGGAATGACAAGTACGACAACATGAAAATATCAAGTGGATTAAACAAGCAATTCAAGTAAGGAAAAGAATCAAGAGTGAAATCCTTCATCATATTCATGCAAATAAATGTTCTTGCAGTTTTGAAAAGACTCAAAGCAAGTTCTAGAGTAACAAGTATCACACGTGTTATCACACCAAAGTGGGTAAATGATGAAAATGACTTACAACCTCACTAGGTGAATAAAAATCAAGCTTGGTCTATTGACAAAAATTCACCATCATAACAAGTGACCGCATGCAAGTGAAGTTTCCTATCATACACAAAAATCCATAATTGAATGATCAAACTTAACTAATTTTTACCACCTCTGAAATGATACTAAGGTATGCATAGGGGAAATTATTCGACTCAACAACAACTAAACAACCTAGGCAAACAGGCAAATACCAAACAACTAACAACCAGTTATTTCCGAACATGAGAGGAAGGAAGAAAATGCAGTAAACAAAAGAACACACTCCCCTGTCATGTCGGAGAAGAAACATCGTCATGTCTGGCCCCACCGTATTCTCTAGTATAGACTTGATCTCTTTGCTTAAAATGGCCTGCGTCTATTACGAAAGTGTGATCGCCCTGGGTACTCCAAATCTGCAAAATGTGTGAGACCTAACAAAATCCACAACAACTAGAGAATTATCAGTCCTGGTGGGGATGGCCTCCACCCATTTAGAAATATAATCATATGCCAACAGAATATATGGAAATCCAAAAGATACAGGAAAAGAACCCATAAAATCAATACCTCAAATATCGAAAATCTCACCAAATAACAAAAGTTGTTGAGGCATTTCATTTCTACGTTCTATATTCCCTATTCGTTGACATCGCTCACAAGACTTGTAGAATTCAAAGACATCATGAAATAAGGTGGGTCAATACAAACTAGACTATACAACTTTTCTAGCAGTTCTTTGGGGTCCAAAATACCCCCCACAAGCCAGAGAATAACAAAAAGTAAGTACGTATGAAATGAAACTCATAATCAAGTGCACATCATCTAATAATCTGATCACTACAAAATTCTCAATGATAAAGATCATCCCATACATAATACTTAGCATCACTTTTCAATTTCTGGACTTGTGCATGAGTAAAAAATAAAGGTACGACACGACAACTAAATAAATAGCAAGATCTGCATACCATGATATCTTACCCTACAGGTGAAAAACTGCTCATTTGGAAAAGAAGCTGCTATAGGGGTGGACTCGATCTCCATCACAATCCTAGTCAAGCTGAAATACCACCTCCTTCTACAACAAGTTGGTCAAGGGCAAGGCAATCTTACTGAATTCTCTGATAAAAAGTCTATAGAAACCTGCATAACCTAGAAAAGCACAAACTTCCCGCACATAAGCGGGGTAAGATAAAGAAGATATAACATGAATTGTAGCAGGATCTACTTCAATACCATACATAGAGATAATATAACCTAAGATATCCCATTCTCGACCATGAAATTACATTACTCACAAACATATGATGGAAGTGATTCTTGGGGTGTCACCCGAAGCGTGCAAGTCCCTACACCTTCCATATCCCTCGGCATACTTGGAAATTCACTACCTCCTAGAATTCCCTAGCCTTTTCTTCAATAACCCTCTTCCTAGGCTGGGCCTCTGAGGGAAGAGAAAAACTGCTACATAAAACTCAAGTGAATTATCGCCTGAAGACCTAGTCATCCACACAAACAAATATAATGAGAAACAAATAGAAATGATAAGAAAGACAATATAACAAAAGAAAAAGAAAACAAACAAACAAACTACAGTTTAAAGACAAACGAACCCATTAAAGTTCCCCGGCAACGGCGCCAAAATTTGATAAGCGGTGAATTATTGTCGTAATACCGTTCCCAAATTATTTACCGAACCCCTAACTACACTAATGCAGTATACGACTGACTCGGATCGTCTCCCAACGAACCTAATGGCTGGACGTTTGTTTTTAAATAGAAGTAAACACTGGGGGTTTTACAATTATCAAAGCAATTATTCAAAAGTAACCTAATGCAAGAACGATTCAACCTTGCACCGCACTGTCACTATACGATGCAATGGCCAAACAATTCTGGTAAACAGACATAGAAATTAAATCTGCAGGAAGTAAATCTAACTAATGCGCAAAAGTAAGTAATCACGTACCACACTGTCACTATACGGTACAATGATCACGAAACAGAAGTGAACAATTTAACCATGTACCGCATTGTCACTATACGACACAGTAGTCAAACAGTCACTAAAAATTGTAATAAATGAAATGCAATAAACGAAAGCAATTCAACCAGGCACCGCACTGTCACTATACGACAACTGGTCGAATGTAAATGAAATCTAACCTAATAATGAAAGCACTCCAACCAAACACCATACTGTCACTATACGATGCATGGATTGGACAATTTTAATGGATGGGGTTAGTACATCAGCAACATCAAATTAAACTAACCTACAACTAAATAACAAAAGCAAATATTAAGTCTAATAAAAATGCACAATGAACGGAATTAACAACTAAGCATAACAAACCGATAGAAATAACATTGCATGTAAATAAATAAACAATTAACCGAAATAAACATAATCAACTACTAACAATTGCATAATTGCACTAGAATAAAATGCAGTAGGTAATTAACATGAAATCCCGAGTGTTTAACACAAACACACTCAATAACATAATCCAAATAAACTACAACCGGTAACCACACGACGATCACAACAAACCGAACAACCACTCCGGCGGTGAATGCGAAGCTGTCCAATCGGCACAATAGGAAGGAAGGAAAGATGGATGAATGCGATCACTGCTCCGACGAATCTGGATTCACTGGACAGTGAACTGGAAATCTTCTCCTGCGGTGAAGATGGGATTGTCCAATCGGCACAACCTACGGGTGACTCCGGTGAATCTGGAACGGCCTATCCCAGTCGCCGGAATGAAGGAGAATGCCAGTGAAGGATGAACTCGCCGGAATCCCGCCTCGCCTCGCTTTGGATCAGCTGCCCGAATCACGGCATCTGGATCCACCACCAAGGATTGGATGGGATCGTCGACAGCTGTCGGAGGGAATTCGCCGGAATACTGCTGGCCTGCCGTCGATCGCTTGTGTAGTCGCCGGTCGCCGCACTCGCGAGAGGAAGAAGACGCCGCTCGAAGGTTTCTGTCGCATGTTGCGGCGCAACTGGGAAGAAGTTGGATTATTAAGTGATTTTCCTGAGCCATCCGATTGTGCCAGATCTAATCTCAGCCGCCCAAATATAGCTAGGTTAAATGAATCCAATTAACCTCCTAAGAAGGCTGTGATCCAACGGCTGTGATCAGTCTGATTTCAAATGAACGGATCTGATCTATCTGAAATGATAATGACGATCGGTCGAATCTGGAGGAAGGGCTCAGATGTTCAGATCAAAATGTACAGACGGGATCTCTCCAGATCTGAATAGATGGCTTCAAATCAGCTATATTCATTGGACGGTCCATAATGCTCAGATCTGATCCGGATATACGGCTGCGATTGATCCAATTAGATCCTCATTAGATGTTCCTACAAAATCACATGAAATTCATGAAAAATACTGAAATTATAGGAATTAATGTAATTAATCGCAAATAGGCTCAATATGTAAAAACATCCCGAATAATAATAATTATCCCATCAAAGAGCCTAAAAGATCTAATCAACAAGTAAAAATAGCGCAATAAAAAATGCAACTATCAGTGCTATACCCCTCAAGGTGGGTCATTTAAATACCTCGTAAAAACACGAACAAAAAGAAAATTCCAAGACTTGGTCTTGGGTTAGTAGTGTGGGAGTAGAGAGCAAAAACTAAAATATACCAAAAAACCACGAAAGAATGAAAAAGAAATTAAAATTGCTCAAAAAGGTGGTTGCGCCAATTTTGAGCCCCCCAGCTCTGTTACCAAATGTAGGATCGAGAAAGATGCTAGAGAGAGGTGAATAACATTTTTAAAATCTTTCTTTTTGTTTGTAAAATAAAGTTAAATGCAGCGGAACAAGCACAAAGCAAATGACAAAATAATACACTTTTTTTTTACTTGGTTCACAACCAATCGACTGCTAGTCCAAGGCCCTTGCGATCCTTGATAACTTTTGATAGGCAATCACTAAAAGAGTCTCTTCCTCATTAGAAGTAAGAGACAAACAGATTACAAGAAATCTAGAGGAAAGAGGTAACAAACCTACCTCTCCTCTTAGCAAGTAAAAAGTAAGAAACACAAATAAATAAGTACCGACTTTAAGAAGTGAAAGAAGAGATCTTTGTCAACGTTATGACGTTGTTGTGCGGAGATGAGAGCTTTGGATTGATGGAGCACTTTGGGAGATTTTTAATTAGTGAAAGAAGGGTGCTTCACCCCTACTTTTATATCCCTCCAAACCCTAACTCATTGAGATCCAAATCTAAGTCAAACATGATCACCATCCCTCCTTTTGTGGCTCTTATCTTGACTTTATTCAAAGTGTCCAGATTCATTTCGATCATTGCTTCCATCACGAATGAGTTTCCTCTGGTTATTCTTTGCTTTGAATAATTACCTGCATTGCATAGTTAGCACAATAACCATATAGTGAAATGCAATGTGACGATCCTGGATTGTCTGATCTCGACTTAAGCCTTCCTTCGGAAGTCTTAGTCAAATCCTCACCTACTGATGTCCCCGTACTGAGGATGTGACCTATTCTCTCCACACAAAGTTCTTACCTTGCTTACCTTTTGTTCTTCTGACCTGTCGCTTAGCTTCCGTTCACTCGACCACCAAGGTTTCTCAACTTCTTGAGATTCTCTTGGCGTCTTTTGACCTAGTCAACCGACCACTGAGGTTTCTTCTCCCATCGAGATTCTCCTGGTGTATTTGACCTTAACAAAGTCTAACACATTACCTATACACTCAACATAGAATATGAGATAACAAAATAATTTAACTTTGAATCTTTGTCATTATCAAAATCTAGATTCGATTATCTGGTGCTCCTGAAACAATAGAGAAACCTATTGATAGGACAACTCCAAACATTTTCCATGAAGACAAATGAGACGGTAAGCCAAATGCCTAGAAGATTCAAGGAGATAGTCAATGGACTTCGCGTTATAGGTGAGAAGTAGATAATCGGGACTTGGTAAGGTATGTGCTTCAATCATTCCCTAGAAGCACCTTATGGGCATCAATAGTAGATTCTTATAAGGTCTCTAGAGACATTTCTTTGATTAAGTTAGATGAATTGTTTTGTAAATTTGAGTTGCATGAGCAAGCTAATATATCATCAAAGGGAAAAAGGTCTAGCTCTTTTTGTAGAGAAAAAGGAGAAGGAGAAGAAGGAGATGAAAGAAGAATCATCTTCATTTGAATTGAAAGATGAACTATCAAATAGTGATGAAGGGTTATCGACAAATGAAATAGCTCACTATGTCAATAAGTTTGGGGGAAAATCAAGAAGAATTACAAAGAATGATGTAAAGAAGATGTTCAAATCTTCAAAAGATAAATCAAGTTAAAATTCAAATTTTAACCTTAATGTTACTTATCATGGATGCAACAAAAAGGGGCACATCAAGCCAAATTTCCCAGACTTGAAGAAGGAAGAAAAAGAAAAGAAGAAGAAAGACAAGAAGGAGAAGAAGAAGGAGACCATGGTGGCACAAATAATGTGGGATACTCAAAGCGTTGAGGACTCATCCAATGAGCTTTGCCACATCACCCGACATATGGCGTTCATGGCCTTGGAGGATGACACCGAGAGCTCAAGTCAAGGAGAGTCCACTTCAGGCGATGAATCATTATCTAGTGACGATGACGTAAATGACTCCCTTCAAGTAGAACTTTTATATAAGACTATTGTCTATCTTAAAAATGCTTTAGATAAGTTAAAATTTAGAGTTAAGGACTTAAAGGTAGAAATTAAAGTAATTAGGAATGAAGAATCTTTATGTGGTGATTCATGCATATTTAGGAAGGAGAATGAAAATCTTAAAAATGAAGTTTGTGAATTAAGAACATGTTTAGAAAAATTTACTAGTGGTTGAAAATTCCTTGAAATGATCCTTAGAGACCAAAGAGTCATATACAACAAGATCAATATAGGGTACAAATCTAAGGACAAGGAAGTTGCTTATATTTCCCTGATAAATAAAAAAACAACCATTAAGGGCGAAGTGAAGAAGGCATGGGTTCCAAAGAAATTTTTTAATATGTTTCTGGTTCAAATATTTGGGTACCAAAGGAATTTATTTTTCGTGTTGTTTAGGTAGGTGAACCAAGTATGTGGATTATAGATAGCGGTTACTCAAGACACATGACCAGAGATGTGAGCAAGTTCTTCACAATCAAGTATGTTAAAAAGGAAACCATGTCCTTTTGCAATAGTGGGAAGCTCAAAATTTTAGGTAGAGGTACAATTGAGGTATCTCCTAAAATCATCATTTACAAAATATTATTAGTTAAAAGCATGAAGTTTAATTTACTTAGTGTTAGTCAATTTTATGATGTCGGGCTATAATGTAGAGTTTAAATCCTCTAAATATTTGATTAGACACAATAGCCTAGAAGATTACATGTTAGTTGGATATAGAAAATCAAATATTTATTATGTAGATCTTTCCTAGCTTCTAACATTTCTACTAAGTGTCTTATGTCAAAAGAAGAGGAAGGTTGGCTATGGTATAAAAGGCTTGGTCATATCAATATGAAGAACTTGACAAGATAGCTAAGTTGGAGTTAGTGATGGGGCTACCAAAAGTGAAGTATGTCAAGGATAAATTGTGTGATGCATGCCGAGAAGAAAAGCAATCCAAATCATACAAAAGTAAAACTCTAACTAGCACTTCATTACCATTACAATTATTGCATTTAAATTTATTTAATTATCAGAGTACTCCTTCATTAGATGATAATAAATATTGTTTAGTGATAGTAGATGATTTTTCTAGGTATACTTGAGTGTATTTCATAAAACAAAAGGACGATACCTTAGAAATAATCATAGGATTTAGTAAAAGGGTTGAAAATAAAAAGAATCTCAAAATCAACTGGATCCGAAATGATCATGGTGGTGAATTTGAGAATTCTAACTTTTCAAAATTTTTCTTAGATCAAGGGAATAAGCATGAGTTCTCTTATCCTAGAACACCCCAACAAAATAGGATGATGGAAAGGAAAATTTATGCCCTACAAGAGGCGACTAGGACTCTGCTTAATGCATATTCATTGCCTAGCTATTTGTGGGTGGAAGCGGTTAACACCGCTTATTATATCCAAAATTGAGTTTTAGTCCATAGGTTTCTAGACAAAACACACTTTGAATTATGGAATAGTACAATTCCAACAATTCACTATTTCAAGATCTTTAGTTGCAAAGTCTAAATTTTAAAATACCAAAAACAACTTAGGAAAATTTGAGTCTAAAGTGGATGAGGGAATTTTAATTCAATACTCATCCACTAGTAGAGGGTATAAAGTATACAACAAGAGGACTCAAAATGTTGAGAAATTCTCTAATGTTGAATTCGATAAGTCTACTAGTACCTATCCTAGGAAATCCTCTATTGATAAGGATATCAATGACAAAAATCAAGACATTACCAAAATATTTCAAAATCTAAATTTAGAGGTAATGATCAAGAGAGAGGAAGAGGAGATTTCGATGATGAAAGGACGAAGGATAACCATGATCAAATTGAATGTGACTTACCTCCTAGGACCTTAAGGATTCATCAAAACCATCCTTTAGACCAAGTAGAATGAGAATTATCACAAGGAGTAAAGACTAGGTCCTTCTATAGAGCTCCTACTAGTCAAGTTGACCTTATCTCCCAAATTGAGCCCAAATCAATTAATGATGTTTGCTTGATCCGGATTGGATATTAGCAATGCAAGAAGAGTTAGCTTAATTTGAGAAAAGTCAAGTATGAGAACTAGTTCTTAGACCCAATGATAGCACTATTGTTACCACGAGATGGGTGATGTGAGCAAAACATATAGAGTTTTAGGAGTAGTTTTCGCTCACATCTCGTTTAATTTTATATTTGTTTCAGCATATTCTACTTTATTTTGCATGCATTTCCTATTTTCTGGTTCGGAGATATGCTCTTTATTCTTTTGTGTGTAGGATAGCATTCCATGGGGAAAACGGGCGCTTTCGAAGCAAAAATGAGGCATTTGGCAGCTGGAAACAGAGTGGGACATGGCCTGGGCGTGTGGCTACACACGGCTATGTCCAGGGTTCAAAAATGACCGTCACAACCTTACACACATCCTGGCCATGTGTTTTCACATGGCCATGTGGTGGCCAAACAACTTGACGTGAACAGGGTTTTTTTCAGATTTCGTGAAGATCCAGCATGATGCCTATATAAGGAAAGCTACACCCAAACCCTAGGAGGGGGCACGACGGTCGGAACGACACTCCAAAGCCCTAAAAAGCTTTGGGAACTCACATCGGGGAAAAAGAGAGCCGCTCAAGGATCAAGATCTGCACCACAATGCCAAAGGGAAGAGCTGCATTTACATTGTAATTCATATTTCTTACACATTTATCATTATATTCATGAATTCCATAATGGTTTGTGATTCTCTACTCGTATTCATGGAGTATATCCTCCGATTCTAGGATAATGGAGTAGTTTGTGGAACATTGCTATTTCAAATATGTTTCCGTTCTTGAAATTGTATTTGCAGTTGAATGATTGTTTAGATCTATAGCTTTGCGTTTTGGTTTTCTATCTTCTATGCGTAGACGATATGAGGGGTGAAGCCCTTGTATCTAAGATTTAGGGGATATTAGGAGGAACCTAGAGGTTGGCCTCATCGCCTGCAACTGTTGATAGAAGGATGCGATAGAGTAGGTAATGTGTCTCGTTTTCAACTCGTCGTAGGGATCGATTCGGCATTCTCGTACCATAGTATATGATGTCCTTTCCATAAAACCCTAGCTAGAAAATCTAGATACATTCAATTGACAGCATGTTCTACAACACACAAATGAAACCGAAGTGCTAGAATCCATCCAAATCCTCGTAGCAACCCTTCTCTTCTTCCGTGTGACACGTACTGAGTTTGGACCACCTGAAGGGTTTTGCTTATCGAGTCCGTGAGGGGAAACTTCGCTTCCCACTTCACCTCGGTAGCTTGTCCATGGCGATCCCTTCGATGTCCCCGGATTAAAAAAAATTTAATCCTAGACAAAAGGGATTTCCCAAACCACCAAGTCATC
Source organism: Wurfbainia villosa (assembly GCA_025175895.1). NCBI lineage: Eukaryota > Viridiplantae > Streptophyta > Magnoliopsida > Zingiberales > Zingiberaceae > Wurfbainia > Wurfbainia villosa. Next base: position 23,763,724 of record CM045992.1, on the reverse strand, counting down.
GTCGTGTTATTCGTTTAGAGAGGTCACTTGAACAAACTAGTTGTTCAAGCGACCATCCTCTATTCTACGAGTAGCCGCAGAATAGACGATGTCCGGATGGCCGGTTTTTGTGTTTATGCTCGGGATCTAAGTATTATTTAGTCATTTACAGATTTATAACATGCTTATAATTGAAAAACAAAAACAAGCAACAAACAAAAGAGAAAAGAGAATAGATATACCTCTTGATCTTCTAATGTATGTCCTTCCTCCTTTTGGACGCCGTGTGGGCGACGATCTACCAAAAGTCGAAGCTCCAAGATCACAAATATTCCTTCCTTGCTTTTCCAAAGCAAGAGGAAGAATAGAAATAAGGTTCTTCTCCTCCCTAAAACCAACCAACAAGGAGCACACAAACTCCTTGCCGCCGACCAACTAGAAGAAGATGTTTGTGGTGGAATCCGGCCAAGACACCAAGGGAAGCCCTATATCTTGTTTCCACCACCTCAGGAGAAGGAGAAGAGAGGCTTGGCTGCCGAAAAAAGGCTGGAAGAGGGCTGGAAAACAATCTGGACGCCGACTAATGAAGGAAGAAGAAGAAACAATCACCTTCCTTATTTGGTGCCGCCCTAGCCTCCAAACCCTAACCCTAATCCTATCTCAACTAGGATTCCTTCTCTTGCCGCCCAAAACCTATCTCTCCTTGATGATCTCCATGCCAACTCCCATGTCCTCCTTTTATAGAGTTAGGGATAAGTCATGAATTAATCTCCTCCATTGGTTCTATGGATTTAATCTCAACTGTCGGATCTAGAGATTTAATCTCTACCTATGGATCTTAGTCTTTTGTTTCTATCCATTGGATCTAAGCTTCATGAGGTGTTAATAAGATACCTTAGGGACCATGAGGAGGAGTTGGATCTTGGCCACCCATGGATCAAGCCCACATAAAGTCCGATCCACTAATGATGATCCAATCCACTAAAGGATCATCATTGATCTACCTCACCAACCCCCATATGATAATATGGGCTCCATATATTATTTGTACATTTTCTCCCCATGTTTAAGATCTCGAATGTCCGACGATTAATTAATTTACTGACCATTAATTAATCCACATCTAACTCCTTGAGTAGTACCACTCAACCTTTTCATCATGCCGGACCAAGTCCACCTGCAGGGTTTACATGATGAACCTTATGAGCTCCTCAAGGGGACATCATCATCCTAATATATAGGACATGGTTTCCTCCTATAATCAACGACACACTATATAAATAATATCATCTCCCAACTTACCGAGCCTATCGATTTAATCTATAAATCTCGCCTATTGGTAAATCAAAGAGATGAGTACTAAGTATATGTGCCCGTTATTATATCGGGATTAAGAGCATGTAGTAAATAATATCTGAGGTCCGATTCGATTATGTAGTCAGTAATAAATCGAATCACCTCTAAGTCGGTCCTGCTCAATACACACAAAGTGCACTAGTGTGATTCTATGGTCAAGACAACCCAATACCAAATCATACTACAACCATTCCGATGGTTTGTCCAAAGCTATCTCGGTTGTGAGCCTTTACTTATACTTTTCAAGGGGACGATAACATGATCTCCTATGTGACACCACATACCATGTTATCTACAATGTAAAGTATTAGACAATGTAGAGTATCTACAATGTAAAGTATTAGACAATATTGCAGTCTATATGTATGCTTATTGTGATGTTGCATTTGATTGTACTATGCTTGCTGCATTTGTTTGTACATCATCATACATGCTACTGCATTTGCTATATGATAGTGTGTGGGATACCTGGCAATATGCAAAACACCCTAAGACACGACAATGTAGAATGCATGGTCATGCCGACTCACCCTAAAGCTACCACGACCCGAGTGTGGCCTCGGTGGCTCGACATGACAACTGTCCCAACTCAACACCAACTATTAGTGCAATCGGCCTAGGTCACGATTGACCAGACTCGAGTTTGACTCGAGTAGTATTTTGATGTTTGACATTGATGTCTGACATGTGTTGGGGAGATTATTGGTGCAATCGACCCAGGTCACATTTGATATTTGACGATGGTATGACCATTGTCATGGGAGAAGTCCATGTCTTGTGTACTTGGCATGAAAAGTTTAAGCTTAAGTCTTAGCATGGAAAGTCCAACATGGGTTGGCAAGGAAAGTCCAAGCATGAGTCTTGGTAAGGGAAAGTCCAAGCTTGGGTCTTGCCAATTGGAAAGTCCAAGGGGAATATTGGCGGCGTAAAGTCCAAGGGTAGAGTCTTGGCAGTATAAGTCCAATGGTTGGCGGCGTAAAGTCCAAGCGGAGTCTTGATAGCGTAAGCCCAATATGCCTTGGTAGTGTAGACCACATTAGCATGACAATAGCTGATGGAAGCACCTGAAGGCTAGCATATGGATGAACAAGTCATGGATGAATCAACTGAATGAAATGAATAAGAAAACAGATTCTTATTTTCCGTGAACAGATCATCACAGATTCTTATTATAAATACAACACTTAATAGACACAGAAGTAATCCAAAAATATATTCATCCAAAAAGAGCAATCCAAGTTCAATCCAAAATCACATTCATCCAAAAAGTTTTGTTCTAAATGATATGATGACTATCCAAAAATATATCCAAAATATAAGTACAAACAATGTATATCAGAATGACAATCTAATTCAAATGGCTACTTCATTTGGAATGGAGCTCAGAGAGAAACTTCAACACATAACTTCTCCTAAATATCTGTGGCAATGCAAAGAAGTTGTCAAACTTGTGTTCATCCTTGAGAATATACTCTCCAACATCCATAATTTCTTGCTCAGAGAATTCAGAAAGTTCTATTAACTCTTCGTATATCTTCTTTTTCCTATGATTATTCTCTGTTTGTTGCTTGAAGTAGTTGGAGATCTCCTCATCAAATTTAGAAACAGAAGTAATATATTTTTGAATTTCTCCCACCAAGTCACCTAGAGCATCATCAGACTTCCCTTTTTTCTTTTTGGTTGATGTCTTGTTTGTTGGACAAACTGATGAACTTAGAGTCTCAGATGTTTGTAAAGTGGTCTTTACTTCTTTTGTTGTATTTCATTTGTAATTGCTTGTATTTTATTCTTATTATTGTAAGAATACTTGTACGAGATTTCTCCGCCTCTAACTTATTGTCGAGAAGGAATATTTGAGTAGTGGTGTGTGATTGACATCGCTAGGGCTCTTATGAGGCCAATCCGTGGAGTAGGAACCATTTGGTTCCGAACCATGTTATATTTAGTGTTGTGTTTGTGTGCTTGTATTCGTGTTATTGTTTTTATTATTATTCCGTGGCGCACTAACCGAATTGTAGCAAACACACGATCGTAATCCATCGACAAGCGATGAGACGCTATTCACCCACCTATAGTGGCCACCGAGGTCCTAACAATTGGTATCAGAGCTAGGAGCTCTTCAACAGATTAACAACCGGGAGCAAAGACGCTAGAGGGTGAAGAGGAACAGGATGGTTTTTGAAGAACAACTATGATGGGATATCAACACTCCGATCACGTACACCTTCTATGGACAAGAAGGGTTTAAGCAATGGAGGGCACGGATTGAAGACTTTATTATGATGAGAGACTTCGGAGAATGGTCAGCATTGATGGAAGGATTCAAGTATCTGAGTGGGCCAAAGGGAGGTTTCCTCAAAATGAAAAAGTGGACCGGGGAACAAATCCAAGAATTCGAGATAAACAAGAAGGTAATAAAATTCTTGGTTGATTTGATTCCTAATGATATATTGTGTAGATTAGGTAAATACAAGGATGCCAAGGAGCTTTGGAGTGAACTGGCAAAGTATCATGAAAGTCCATCACCGGTCCAAGAAGAAGGGGAAGAAGATGAATGCTCATCGACTCGATCAGAGGAGACCGAAGAAGTAAGCACATCATCCTCACAAGCAAGTGAGGATTCAGAAGTTGATAGAGAATCAACATCCGAATCTAGATCGGAAGAGGAAGAAAAGGTGGAAGAAGCCTCCACCTCTAGGATTGAGGGGAAGGATATTAGATCATCCTCAATGTCAGAGCAAGAAGAACATGAACCATCTACCTCCGATCAAGAAGAGAAAGAAGTCCAAACTTCCACCACCCTAGGTAACTCAAACATTGTAGTTAAACTTAAAAATCAAATAATATATTTTGAGTGTAGGGAGCAAGAACACTACAAGAGTAAGTGTCCTAAAAGGGTCAAGAAGGCTCAACTAGCTCCAAATGTCAAGAATGTCGGTGTCCCCACAATTAAAAGCAAGGAGCACGTGATTTGCTTCAAATGAAATCAACGGGCCATTACCGGAGTCAATGCCCAAAGGGGAAGAAAAAGACCCAAGAAAGAGCTACACATGTAGGGGGAGCTAAGGCTAACCCTAAGGTATATTTTAATAATGCACCTTCAATTTATGTTAAAAAGCATGCTAGGAGTTATGTTAATAATCTTTCTATTTATCATGAACAAAAGCATACTAGTAGAAATAGATTTTATTGCTTAGGTGAAAAGTCTTGTCATTTTACACATAAGGAGAAATTTGTGACTAATGTCCCTAGAAAAATCCTTCCCAGGAAAACCATTAAGAAGGTAGAAGACTACTTAGGCATCAATCCTAAATAGACTAGACATATGCATAGGAAGAATAATTCCTAAAGGACATATGAAAAATCTAAATTGGGAAGATTAGAGCTAGAAAACCAAGCCTTGAGGTCAAGGCTTGAGAAACTAGAAAAGACCCTTGCAAAAATACAAAATCAAATTCAAGAGTCAAAGGATAAAAAATCTAGGTCTAAGAGTCAAAACCTAGGTTTTAGGAAGCAAGGTCCACCCAAGGGCAAGAAATGTTTGGGTCACAATCCTAATCCCAAGGAGACCTACCATAATGTTCCATTTGACTATGGAACTAAACCAAGGTCTAGGAAAGCCAAGGTCATTAGGGAAGTCATCCCTAAGGTTAACCAAGGTAGGTGCCTTGTGGCTAGGGTTTTGAAGAAACCTAAGGAAGCCACTAAGAAGGTTACAAGGGGAGTTACCCCTAGAGTTAACCTAGGTAAGACCCAAATGGCCAAGGCTTCTAAGCCTAGGAGGGTCATTAGGAGAGTATCTAGGAAAGTTATCCCTAGCAAATACCTAGTAAACCCAAGGAGCTCCAATAGGTATTGGGTTCCTAGGAGCGTGATTGATTCACACTAGATGGTTTTTAATAGGCTACAATAGGGACCATGAGGAGGAGTTGGATCTTGGCCACCCAATGGATCCGGCTCACATAAAATCCAATCCATTAATGATAATCCATTCAACTAGAGGATTATCATTGATCTACCTCACCAACCCCCACAATTAAATATGGGCTCCATATATTAATTGTTCAAATGTCTCCCAGTGTTTAAGATATCGAATATTCATTTTACTGACAATTAATTAATCAACATCTAACTCCATGAGTAGTACCACTCAACCTTGTCATCATACAGAACCAAGTCCACCTGCAGAATTTACATGATGATCCTTATGAGCTTCTCAAGGGGACATCATCATCCTAATATATAGGACACGATTTTCGCCTATAATCAATGGTACACCATGTAAATAATATCATTTCCCAACTTACCGAGCCTATCGATTTAATCCATAAATCTCACCCATTGGTAAATCAAAGAAATAAATTTTAAGTACATGTGCCCATTATTATATTGGGATTAAGAGCATGTACACCATAATATCTGAGGTCTGATTCAATTATATAGTTAGCAATAAATTGAATCACCTCTAAGTTGGTCTTGTTCAATACACACAAAGTGTACTAGTATAATTCTATGGTCAAGATAAACCAATACCAAATTACACTACAACCATACTAATGGTTTTTCCAAAACCATCTTGGTTGTGAGCCTCTACTTATACTCTACAAGAAACTGATAACATGATCTTCTGTGTGACACCACACACCATGTTATCTACAATGTACAGTATTAGACAATATGCATAACTATAAATATGAAAATAATGATAATGTGATTCTTATTTCAAAAATAAAGATGTCCATACAAAGGATAGACTTTTCAGTATACATCCCAATAGCTTGGATCACCTTCATTAATTGTTTTGTAGACTTTCTTCCTTTTTTGATCATTTTACGAACTAAGTTGACTAGTTCGGTCTCCATCTCTTCCTTCGATTCCGACTAAAATTTGGAATCTTCGGGCAGGGATTTGCTCTTTCCTTTCCTTCTTCCTGCATACGAAGCCACACCCTTACTGTTGGGTTTCCCCGGCATCGCGGCGAGTGTGTGTTCAAACACATTTCGTAAACATGCACACAGCGAAAGAAATAAAAGTAATAAATCTAATTTACTACAATACACACATGACACACATGCAGAATACAACATGTGTAGACATAATCGCTATTTAAAATTTTGCAATAAAAGGAAACTTATACTAGGTATACCTAACAGATCACGTGTAGCGGGAATGACATCAATCGTAGCGACTCTCGCTAGAATCGCCTCTATCCGTATCCACGCTGAGTATTGTCGGGATAGCTTCACAAAGTCACGAGCCTCGTATTCGCAAAAGTCAATAGCCTCAAGTCGAAGATGATGTGATCCGAGAGACGATCACAATCCGAATCAAAATTCGGATCCCAAAAATGAGTTTCACAAACTCGCATGTCGGAAGCAGTTTTCGTCAACCATTTGACGAAAACATAACCCTCCACCTATGAGGATTGTCGGAGAACCAATTCCTGATAAGTAGGTCGCTGTCGGAGCACAAAACGTCAACCAAACAACCTCTCCACGAAGAGGATAACAAGCTGTCCAAAACCTGGACAGCTTGTTTGGTGGAAGATATGGTCGGCCAATCAATGGCCGACTGCTCCTTGGTCGCCGATGGCCAAGGGAGGATGGTTAGAGGAGTCAGCGGTGGCTGGTGGGTGGCCGATGTCGAGGAGGATGAGCTGCAAGAGGCTTGGGCGACGACACAAGAGATGGGCGGCAACCCTAGAGAAGGAAGAGGAGAGGAGGCTAGAGTTTCCAAAACCCTTGAACCAATTAATTCTCCACGAAAAACCCTTAGGCCATGTTTTTATAGAGAACACATTCTCCTAACGGTTATTGGTTCATAATCAAAACCCATTAATCCGCTCCAATAACTTAAGTTAAAATAAACCAAACCACGTTGGTCTATTTTAAGTTAAAACGAACCGAACCAACTTTGGTTCATTCGTTAAAACAAACCAAACCACTTTGGTTTATTTTCCACCATTGGATTAGAACCAAACCAATTTGGTTCATCCATCATGTCTTTAAAAGACACGCCCCATCCATGCTTCCGATGCAACTGAAACCATTTCATACTCGCTCTTTGTTTGGTCCAACCAAACCTAGTCTCTCTCGATCTGAGAATCATATTCTCAAACTCATTTTAAATCCTTCAGATTACACTCATTGTGCGTGTGACCAAATAGGTTCCCGATTTATGTTAACCGTCTATAATTAACCATTAAGTATAGAACGATCATGAGTGGTACCTAGTAGTACATCATGATTTCCAATTAATCAAAAAATCAACGGTTGATCCCATAACCATTTCTGAAATCCTTCAACAACTACAATAAATCGTGCCCCATTCCTTTCACTCATCTTATACCCATTTGGTTCATGACATGGTCTATTATGTCAATCCCCACTAGGTTGACTACGTCACACCTATCCCAAGTATTATTTCCTCATCTTTCGAATTCTAGTTATTGCACATATATCCAAGAGTACCATACTCTAAACATGTAATGCTTTGGCCAAAGACTTTAGTAACAATCCGACGAGAGGCCATAGGGTATTCATCTCCTTGTAAGAAGTTGTGAATCCTCTGTAGGCTATTCAAACACTTTCAGCCATTTCGACTTATACCCAATCATCCTGGGTCCACATCTCCTCGGAGATGCTTGCTTAAGATGTCAAAGCATAAGTCTCCATGACCAAGATGACTTAAATATCACAAGTCGAAGGAACATCACATTTAAGTTGCAATAAAACTTCACTGATATATCCATATATGCAGAAAACCATATGAAGTCTTACAACTAGTCACTCCAATGAACTAGTTACCATAACTAGCATCCACGATCAACTCCGGACATCTCAATGTCTCCAGCCAGTGAGAAATAGCTGCTTGGATAAACAAAAGAGTATACCTCGTGCTAGTCTCAACAGAATCGATGGTGTCCAAATCCATCAATTCATTAACTAGGGATAATTCCAATACATCACAATTACACATGTAGAGATACTCACTAGTTGTGATCTAATCACAAATTCTCTCATGCTGTGAATCATATTGTGGACATTCAGTAAATGAGTTTAACAACCAATCAAATACATGAAAATATATATACTCAAATAGTGAATCTTCATTTATCAAATAAATGGTATAACCATAAGGTGATTGCCTTAGGACACCTCTCATATATTACTAACAAACTCCCACTTGGTCTAATGCCAATCGCCTCGGTATCCAATACCATAACCTCTAACATGACCCTCAAACTTACTTTGAGGTAAGACCTTAGTTTAAAGAATCTGCTAAGTTTCTTTCGGTGGGAATCTTCTCGATTTGTATTTCCTTCCTACTTATGATCTCTCTGATCAGATGATAGCAGCTAAGCACATGTTTGGATCATTGATTAAACCACATCAAGTTCAGGGATGAACTTCTTGATCCAAACCGCTTCCTTTACTGCTTTCGAAGCTGCAATGTATTCTACCTTAGTGGCAGAATCCGCTACAGTGTCTTGCTTGGAACTTTTCCAACTTATTGCACCTCCATTCAAGGTAAATACATAATCAGACTAAGACTTGGAATCATCCTTGTCTGTCTGGAAGCTGACATTTGTATACCCGCGTATTACCATATCACCCTCTCCATATATTAGAAACACATCCTTAGTTCTTCTTAAGTACTTAAGGATTGTCTTAACATCCGCCCAATGATCCATTCCTGGATCAGACTGGTATCTGCTTGTGACACTCAGAGCATACGATACAATGAGCCTCGTACATAACATAACATACATGATAAATCCTATTGCGAATGTATAGGGAATCTTACTCATGCAAATCCTCTCGTCTTCTGTGCGCAGACACGGACTTCGAAAGGTGTATCCCATGCATGATGGGAAGGAAACCTTTCTTGGATTCCGACATGCTAAACCTCTTTAGCACTCGGTCTATATATCTAGACTGCGAAAGACCAAGCAACCGTTTCGATCTATCTCTATAGATCTTGATCCCGAGGATGTAGGTCGCTTCTCCTAGGTCTTTCATGGAGAATGTTTTGGATAACCAAATATTAACCGACTGTAAGACAGATATATCATTTCCTATAAGTAATATATCATCGACGTACAACACTAGGAACACGACTGCACTCTTACTAACCTTCTTGTACACACAAGGTTTGTTTGGATTTTGTGAGAAATCAAACCTTTTGATTACCTCATCAAAAGGGATATTCCAGCTCCTGGATGCTTGCTTTAATCCATATATGGACCATCAAAGTTTGTATACCTTGATTTTATCAACCGATGTGAAACCCTCAGGCTGTATCATATAGACATCCTCGAGTAGGTTTCCATTAAGGAAAGTCATTTTCACATCCATCTGCTATATCTCATAATCATAATGAGCCGCTATGGCTTGGAGCATCCGAATGGATTTAAGCATAGCAACTAGTGAATAGGTTTCGTCATAATCAACACATTGCTTTTGACAATAGCCTCTTGCCACTAATCTAGCCTTATAGGTAATCACATTACCATCCATGTCGATTTTCTTCTTGAAAACCCACTTGCACCCTATAGGATTAATACCTTCAGGTGGGTACACCAAGTTCCAAACTTGATTTTTATATATGGAATTCATTTCCGACTTCATGGCTTCAAGTCATTTGTCCTTTTCTGAACTTTTCAGAACTTCTTCATAACTAGTAGGTTCCTCATCATCAATGAGTAACACATCATTCAATTCACTTACAAGAAATCCATATCTCTCAAGAATGTTGTGTGTCCTACCAAATCTATGAAGATGTGGTGTCACAATAGGTTAAACCAATGTCTCATCACTATGAGTTATCGGTTGAGGTGTTTGACCAAGTATCTCCTCAATGTCTACTGGAGTCTCTTGAACCTCTTCAAGTTCAACGACACTCCCACTGTTTTCTTGCAAGAGAAACTCTTTCTCTAGAAACACAGCATTCCTTGAAACAAACATCTTTTGTTCCAAGGGATGATAGAATTGGTAACCCCTGGTTTCCTTAGGGTATCCAATAAATAGACATTTATCAAACTTAGCATCCAATTTGTCTGACACAGTCCGCTTCACATAAGCAGGACAACCCCATATCTTCAAGTAAGATAAATTAGTTTTCTTACTAGCCCATATCTCATATAGAGTAGTAGAGACTACCTTGGTCGGGACTTTGTTTAACAAGTAAACAACTGTCTGAAGTGCATAGCCCCAAAAAGGACTTAGGAGGATTCGCATGATTCATCATTGACCTGACCATGTCCAACAAGGTCCGATCCGCCTCTCAGATACACCATTAAGTTGTGGTGTTTACGGCAGAGTCCATTGAGACAATATACCATTGTCCATCCACTACAGAAAAACATCAAATTGGCGACAAAATTTGGCAACGAAAATATTTTGTTGCAAATATGCAACATATTTTGTGACTAATTTTAAGTTTCATCGTAAATTAGTAACGAAATTTCCAACAAAAATAATTTTGTTGCAAAATTATTTAAATTTCCAACATTTAATTTTCATCACAAAATTAGTCACAAATTTACGACGAAAATGATTTTTCGTCGCCAATTTGCGACAAAAAAATATTTATGTTGCAAATGTTTGCAACGAAAATAAAATTCATTGCAGAATCTGCAACGAATTTAGAATTCGTTGCAGAATTCTGCAACGAAAAAAAAATCATTGCAGAATCTGCAACGAATTTAGAATCTGCAATGAATTTTATTTTCATTGCAGATTCTGCAACAAATTCAAAATTTGTTGCAGAATTCTACAACGAATTTAGAATTCATCACCAATTTGGCAATGAATTCTAAATTCATCATCAAATTGGCGATGAAATTAGCAACGAAATAAGATTCATCGCCAATTTTTCCCTAATTATCCCACCGTTCCTTTCCCCAATCGAATCACACAACCCCTCCAATCCTTCCTCCCGCTGTGATTCCGATACACTCTGATCCCTCTCCGTTTCTTTCTTCTTCCTCTTTCATCGCCATCGCCGAGCGCGATGCCACGATGCCGAACTCCGACGGCAATCGCCGCGAGATCGCGTGGCGGTGTAATCGCATGCCCCGGCGTTTCCTCGTGGTCGCCGTGAGCTCACGGCAGCTGTTCGCTGCGAGCTCGCAGCGGCCGCGAGCTCGGCGGCCCGCTGGCTCGCACCGCGATCGCCGCCAGCTCGCGGCTACCCCGATACGGCGTAGCCGCCATGTGCCCTCACGACTACCGCACGTGTGGGCTCGCGGTGGGGACAACAGTCGTCGCGTGCCCTCGCGTAAGGCTACACCGCAGCGCGGTAGCTGCTCCGCCTTGCGCGTGCTTGGCAGTTGTCGCATGGCCTCGTGAATTTCTACTGTCGCGAGGTGGATCGGAGCACTGGTCACTGCCGCATGCACTTTGCGAGCAGCTGCAACAATTTGTGAGCACCTTCTGCAAAGTCGGGGCATCCACTGCCGCACTTTGCAAGCAGCTGCCATGTAATTTGACATGGGGGCGCAGTTTGGGTGGTTAATTATCATCCCAACTGGTCTTTTATCGCCGTAACAATAGAGTTAAAATTTAAATATTATTCAAGTTATATAAATCAATATAATGTGTAATCTAAATACAAAAATATTTTTCATAGGTTTGTCCTACTTCATTAAGGTGTTCGGTGTATTCGTGAAGTGTTCAGCTAGTCGTGAGCTCATCCGCCCGTTGTTTCCATCTGGACAGGTACATGCATAAAAATATTGTATATTTATAACATTATAGTATTGTTATGTTATATTAATTATAATTAATGTTTGATTTTAAGTAATTTAATTACTGTTAATAGATCATATTTGTTCGAAATGATATTATAGTTTGCAATTAAATATCACACAAAATTATATTTAGTATTAGAAAATTTTAATTTATTTTGAGTATAAATTTATGGTTAGATTGATATATATGGATGAAATTAAAATTTATCATTGATATAATTTTGAAAACAGGATAAATGGAGAGAGAATGAAGTTGAATGTATAAAAAGAATTTATTAGAACATCGTGGTTTAACCGATGAATTTATGATTGGGTTGGAACAATTTTTGAGATTTGCTAATAACAATGTTGAGTTTATGGATGAGAATAAATTAACGTGTCTGTGCAAAAAATGTCATAATGGTAAATTTTTCCAATGTGATAAAGTTCGAGAACATCTTTGTAGATTTGGTTTTACGCCAAATTATTATAATTGGACTTGTCATGGTGAATGGTTTATATTCGATGAAGAGGTTGGATGAAACATACAAAGGACAGTTAGTGGAGAGCAAGTATATTACGATCAATTCAATCCATACCAAAGGATGATAGTTGATGCAGTTGGTCATAATTTGAATAGCGAACCTAACGCTGCAAGTTCTAGTTATCCTCAAACTTTTGAACACATGTATAATAATTATTCAACACCGTTGGAGGAGGTAGAAGTAACTGGTGTTAATGAAAATGTGTACAATGAGTCATATCTCAAATTTCAAGAAGTGTTGAGAGCTGCAGATGAACTCGTGTGGTCTGGTTGTGACAGTCACACTAAATTATCTCTCACCGCAAGATTGTTGAATGTTAAAGCTGAGCATAATGTGTCTAAAGATTGTTTTAATGATTTTGTTCAAGAAGTATTGCCACGTGATCACATAATGTCGAATGATTTTTACAGTATGAAAAAACTTGTGAAAGATTTGGGTCTTCTGGTGCAAAGAATTGATGTTTGCAGAGATGGTTGTATGCTATATTGGGGAGATAATGCAGATTTAAAGACTTATAAATTTTGTAGTCAATGCAAGTACAAGAGTACCACGAGATCAAATCATAATAAGCGATTAAAATCATTCAGACAAATGTTCTATTTACCTTTAACTCCTAGATTGCAAAAGCTTTATGCATCAAAGGTCACTGCTGAACACATGACTTGGCATGCAAATCATGAAACAGAGAATGGGCTAATGTGTCATCCATTAGATGCAGAGGTGTGGAAAAATTTTGATAGAATATATCCTGAGTTTGCGAATAAGACCCGAAACATCAGGTTGGGTCTATGTGCTAATGGATTTGCTCCATTTGACAAATCAGGAAGAACTTATTCTTGCTGGCCAATTATCGTAACTTCGTATAATCTTCCACCTGGTATGTGTATGAAAACACCTTATATGTTTTTAACATTGATTGTGCCTGACCCTCATAATTCGAAGAAGTTAATAGATATTTACATGCAACCATTGATTACCGAGTTGATCCAACTATGGGACGTGGGTGTTTCCACATATGATGTCCATACTAATCAGATGTTAATAATGAGAGTTGCACTTCTTTGGACCATAAATGATTTTCCTGCTTATAGGATATTATCGGGTTGGAGTACCGTGGGGATTTTAGGATGTCCAATATGTATGGAGAGATCAAAGTCATTCAGATTGAAACACGGAAAGAAACTGAGTTATTTTGATTGTCATAGATAAATTTTACCGCCAAATCATAAATTCAGAAGAAATAAAGAAGAATTTACTAAGAATAGAATTGAAAGAACACCTCCACCATTGAGATTCACCGGTCAAATTTTATGGCAAAGAGTGCTTAACTTTCCATCTGTTATTGAAGAACCAAATGTTACAATATATGACTATGGAATTACGCATAAATGAACAAAACGGAGTATATTTTGGGATTTACCATATTGGCAGAGTAATTTGATTCATCACAATCTTGATTTAATGCATATTGAAAAGAATATTTTTGATAATTTGATAAATATGGTGTTGGATATTATCGGAAAAACAAAAGACAATTTGAATGCAAGAAAAGATTTGCATCTCATTTGTAGATGACCCACCCTTGATGTTGATGAAAATAGTAGGGGACCAAAACCGAAAGTAGTTTATACATTGAATAAGAATCAGAGATGGATTGTTTGTGAATGGTTGAAATCATTGAGATTTCTTGATGGTTATGTTTCTAATCTTGGCAGATGCGTGGATTTGAAGGAATGCAAATTGATTGGTTTGAAAAGTCATGACTATCATATATTTATGGAAAGACTAATTCCTATTGCTTTGAAGGAACTGTTATCAAATTTTGTCTGGGGTGCAATTATGGAATTAAGCATTTTCCTTCATGATATTTGTTCGACAGTATTGAGTCATTCACACATTGAGACATTAGAGAGAGACATTCCGATCATTTTATGTAACTTAGAAAGGATATTTCCACCGGTGTTTTTTGATTCAATGGAATATCTTTTGGTTCACTTGCCAAATGAGGCTAAAGTTGGAGGTCCTGTTCAATTTCGATGAATGTATCCATTTGAAAGGTAAATTTTTTAATTTTTTTTTATTATTGTTCTTTCATTTTATCAAATTTAGTATAATTTATTTTCTAATAAATTTTATTGTATTACTCTTAGATTCCTCTATCACTTGAAAAAAAAGGTGAAAAATTAGGCTCATGTTGAAGCTTCTATTGTTAATGCATATATTGTGGAGGAAGTTACAACTTTTGCATCATATTATTTTGAACCTCATGTTCAATGCAAGAGTCAGAAAGCAGGAAGAAACGATGAGGGTCTCGTTGATCCAAATTTGAGGGCATTCTCAATTTTTAACTACCTTGGTCGACCAAGTAAATCTTGTATAAGTAGATACTTAATTGGTCAGGAGTGGCGAGCAACCCACACATATATTTTATTGAACTGTCCAGAAGTAACGCCGTATTTCGAGTAAGTATATAAATGTTATATTATACATTTCATATATCGTAAATTATTGTTCATGTTATATTTAATTTTATGGTAGGATTTTTCAAACTTTATATTCGGAGCTTCCAGAGCATGAGTTTAATAATTTCTGTGATGAAGAATTTACACAATGGTTCAAAAATTATGTAAGTAGTCTATGATAATAAATTTAATAAATCTTGACTTTAACACATATTTATTTGACTTTAGGTTCTTGATAATCATGGTCACATTGAGCAAGACCTAATAAAACATCTATCATGGGATCCAAATTCAATGGTGAAAACTTGGTCGGCATATTTCATTAACGGATATAATTTTCATACTCAAGATTATGGAACTAGGAAAACTACAATGAATAGCGAAGTTTGTGTTCAGTCATCTAATGATGGGGGTGCAAGGAATGAATTTTATGGCTTACTAGATGAAATTTTAGAGGTAGTATACCCAGGCTCAGATTTGTGAGTTATTTTATTTATGTGTCATTGGTTTGATCCTATCAAAGGCATGAGGGTGCATCCACAGTTTAATTTGGTTGAAATTAATTACAAAAAAATATACAAGAAGTACGAACCATTTGTGTTAGCACAGCAAGCGATTCAAGTATTTTATGCTTCATATCCTAGTCAGAGACGAGACAAAAGTTATTGGTGGTATGTTTGTAAAATAAAAGCACGTAATAAAATTGAGGAACATTGGGAAGATATAGCATATCAACAAGATGAAGTTGTCAATACATTTCATATCGAAGAATATAATATTTCAACGTTACGAGATCCCAGCGGCATAGTAATAGTCGTTGATGCAAGTGAACTGAATGAGGATGAAGATGAGGATTTTAATGATGAGGATGAGGATGATGATGACGATGACGATGATGATTAGATGCATGACTAGGCCGAAAATTGTAATGCGGACTTCGATTTCTAATTGTGGGTAACTTTTTATTGAGTACCAATTATGTTTTAATTTACTGTGTAATTCGAAATTTCATATATTTGATATACTAATGAACTCTTTTTTTTAGGGTCATCCAGTTGCTATGAATATGTAATATTTTCATATTGTTCCTATTATAAATTCGATATGCAAATGCATTTTTTTTACTGTCATATTCTTCTAATAATTATGATTGTTAGTTTCGTCGTGGCGGTCATAGACGTAGTAGTGATGGAAGATCACAGTCTTCCTCTGCTTCAACCCCTACACATTCTGATGCTCTTTTAGGAAATGTACCCTCCACCTCTTTCCCAGTTGTAGGATCTTCTGGTTCTCAGTAGATATCTACTAATGTATCTTCCTCGGCACAACAATCACTCGTGGAGAGGGAAGATACGAGAGAGTTTATATCTCCACACGGAGATTCATAAGTATTCAAGTTTTAGAATATCTATGTTTAATTTTCAATAAGATATGTATTTTTATAAGTATCCAACGAGGTTTGTTTTTTATTTTATGTTAGATTTATAAATTCTGTACATGTTATTCATGAGGTGAATAATTGGGGCGGCACTTCTATGATTTATACGAGCACGCCGGAAGAAATAAAAGTACTGTGGTGGAATGAGTTCAAGGTAACTTATTCAAATCATTTTTTATATGAAAATGTAGTTAATATAATAAATTTAATTTTTCTCTACTGCAGCGGGAATTTACTTGGGAGGAGAGTCAAACACTAGAGATTAGGAGGATTTTTAAGAAAAAGTGTGGTGATCATATGAGAAACATACTAAATCATGCAAAAACTAAAAAAAACATACTGTATAACCGAGGAGAATTGGAATAAAATTGTTGCACATTGGGGATCTGAGGAAAGCAAATGAAGGAGTGAACAAAATAAACAAAATCAGCATTGTAATTTTGGTGTTATGTCTGCCACGTATGCAGGAGGATCAATAAATATCGATGAGCATAGACATCGATTGGTGAGTATTTTCAAATTATAATTTTGTAATCTAATACTCACTAATTTATAAATTTTAACTGTTTAATTTGTTTAGGCAAAAGAGACAGGGACTGAGCCATCATTTATAGACACTTTCACCCGTACATTCCAAAAGAAAGATAAGACATGGAGTGGGAAAAGAGCTAGAATAATGAAGGTTTGTAATTGTAAAAATTTAATTTCTTATGTTAATATTTAAATTTTTTTCTTTCACAATAGGAGAAATACAATGAACTTTCACAAAGAAATTCAAGTGCAAGCGATGATGCAGTCGAATCTGAGCCATCTGTTAGCAATATAAATTTATGGCTCAAAGCAACTGGAGGCTCAAAAAGTGGAAGAATAATTGGACTCGGCTCTTTGAGCCAATCCTATAGAGTCTCTGGTGCTTCTTTTTCATCCTCCCCAGCATCAAAAGCACAAGTAATTCAATTAACCGAAGAGTTTAATCATTTGAGGGAGTTACTAGCGCAGAAGGAAACTGAATCGAGAGAAAACGCTCAGAAAGTACAAGACTTTAATGAAAAGATGAACGAATTTCAAAGGCAACAAATGTTTATTATGCAACATCTTCAATTAACGTCTAGTTCAAATCAACTTCCTCCTTTTGGATCTTCTCCTCCTCCTGATCTCTATCATGGAGACAATGATGATGTATTTTTTGATGATGATGGTGATGATGGTGGTTACCTTTGAATGTATTTGTTATAATTAAATGCTAGCTACTTGACTTATGACATATACGATATTTATGTTTTTGTAAGTTTGTTGTATTTAAATGCTACTTGATGATGATGGTGGTTAATTACCTTTGAATGTATTGTTATATATATATATATATATTAATTCCATATTAATGTTTGATGTCTAAATTTGTTAATATTGTTGTGTGTTTGTTGTAAAACAAGGAAAAAAGAATAATCTATAAATATTTTTTTTATTTTTCCAGATTTGCAACAAAAATAAAATTTTCGTTGCAAAAATAGATGTATCAGTCGACTGATACATGAAAAACTGTGACTTCAAAATATATTTTCAACATCAGTCGACTGATGGTACTATAACAGCTTACCGAACATTTCGTAGCCGACTGAGCAGTCGATTACTCACATGACAGTCAATTGATGAATATGACCATTCAACTACTATCAGCATGTCACGAGAACCTTTGTAGCCAATCGATCGATCCAATCAATATATATTCATCGATCGATGTATTCATCTGATCGATATTGAAAATTTTGGCGACGAATCTTGCCTTTTGTCGCCAACTTTGCAACAAAAAATAAATTTGTTGCCAAATTTAATTTTATTTGTTGAAATATGTTTATTAGATTTTTGTGACGAATATATATTTCATCATAAATTTGGTGACGAATATATTTTTCGTCACAAATTTAGCGAAGAAAAAATATTTTTCGTCGCAAATTTGAAACAAAAAATATATTCGTCGCCAAATTTAATTTTATTCGTTGAAGTACGTTTGTGAGATTTTTATGATAAATATATTTTTCATCGCAAATTTGGCGACGAAAAGTAAAATTTATCGCCAAATTTGGCGATAAAAAGAATTATTCTTCGCCATATTTGGCGACGAAAAGTAATATTCATCATAAAATTTGGCAACGAAAAATAATTTTCATCGCCAAATTTGCGATGAAAAATTTATTCGTCCCCAAATTTGGCAACGAATTTTGCAATGAAAATATTATTCGTTGTAATTTGGCAATGAATTTTTATTTTTTGTTGCAGAATTTGTCGGCGAATTATTTGCAACGAAAAAAATTTCGTTGCAAAAAATTTTTGCAACGAATTTTTTTCCAAAATTCGTCGCCAAATTTACTTATTTTTATAGTGCTCAGATAATCTAGAAACTCTTGACTCAAGTATTCACCACCTTGATCCGATCGAAATATTTTAATACTCTTTCCAAGTTGTTTCTCTACTTCATTTCTGAATTCTTTGAACCTTTCAAAGGCTTCAAACTTGTGTTTCATCAAGAACGCATACCAAAACTGTGAGTGATCATCGGTGAAGGTAATGAAGTAGCTATAACCTCTTAGAGCTTGAGTTGACATAGGTCTGCATACATCAGTATGTATTAGACCAAGCAACTCTCCCACCAGTTCACCTTTTCCCGTAAAAGGTAACTTAGTCATCTTGCCTTTTAAGCATGATTCGCATGTATCGTATGAATCTAATTCAAACGATTCCAGAATTCCACACCAGTGTAATTCGGACATGTGTTTCTTGCTCACATGGCCAAGACAACAATGCCACATATAGGAGTCTAATTGATTATCTTTTCGAGCACGCTTGTTGCTCGCTTCAATATTGAAAATGTCACTGGATACATCCAATGTATAAATATCATTGCTTAAAGTTCCAGTCCTATAAAGAACGTCATTCAAAGTTATGTAACAACAATTGTTACTAAAAGTTAAATGGTACCCATTTCTATTCAAACAGAAATAGAAATGATGTTCTTTATCAATGAAGGAACATAAAAGTAATTGTCCAGTTCTAAGACAAGTCATGTAGGGAGTTTCAATAAATACGTTCTGATGGCAAGTGCAGCAACCTTTGCTCCATTCCCAACATATAATTTGACTCTCCCTTGACGAGTCTTCTTCTATTCCTTAGTCCATGTATATCATTACATATATGTGAGCCACACCCAGTATCCAATACTCAAGTATTTGAGGAAATAGAATGACAATCAATAACGAAGATATCTGAAGAAGATGGGTCATCTGATGCCTTATTCTTCTTCATGGACTCAAGATAAATCTTACAGTTTCTTCGCCAATGGTCCTCCTTGCCACAATGATGGCAAGTGCCCTTTTGAGTTGGTTCTGCCTTCTTCTTCCCCTCGTGTTATTTCTTAATTTTCTCATAGAACCTTTCTTTGAGGAATCAACTAACAACACCATCCCTTGCTCATGCTTCACAGAAGGCTCCACAGTCTTCAGCATGTTGAGCAGTACCACAGATGAACCTTCTTACATCTGAGAGGTGAAGAGGAGCTTGAAGACTTTGAACCTTTCGGATCTCACTTAGTCATCAAATAACTCATAAAGATGAAAGACAATGGTATGAGCATCCATATGCTCATGCTGCTTCCGCAGCTCGGGTACCATCACGGCTAGCATGATGCAACTCACTAGTTCAGAATCATTCATATGTTTCTGATGGGCCAACAATTGGTCCGGAGTTGCGTCATCACTAGGACAGGCGGGAAGAGGCACTTCGAGGACATACGCAAGCTTTTCTGTCTTGAGAACAATTCTCAAGTTTCTAAGCCAGTCCAAGAAGTTCGGCCCAGTCAATTTATTTGAATCCAAAATAGAGCGCAAATTCAAAGATGTCATGATCAATCGATTAACCTAGAAATACAAATCGAGCATATATGAGAAAGATGATTTAAAACGCATCAATATACATTTACAAAATTCCATTCATTTTTCAAAATAAAAAACCCTCAAAATTAATTCGAAAGATCGTAGGTCCATCTCTGAATGGGTTGATATCCAACGTAGATACGAACAACCTTGGAGTGAGTCCAACAAGCCATTCTTAGCTATGATGGTAGGTATCAAGTATACCGATTACATATCACGTATATGTAACTATCACAATGTGCTATCAACTAATTAAGTGTTCACACATACATTGGGTTGTTAACACATTAACAAGTATGCATCATATGCATAGCACCCAACTTCACCTCTCTTCACATCGACCTTGGAGTGAGTCCAACAAATCGATGCTCCAAGTTAGAGCCGACCCATTAATCACGAAATAGTTTTAATATGGTTAGAGCGCATTCAACCAATTAGTCAGGCTTGGAGTGAGTCCAACAACCTAAACTAACGATTGACCTCCGACTCTTACCATATTAGTGTTAAACTATTCCAATGATTTGAACATGTTCAGGTTCAAGCTGGGCTTGGAGTTAGTCCAACAACCCAAACAAGAAACAGAACTCTGTTTCTAACTATATTAATGGAAGGTGTAGAATTTAATATTGTGTAAGGGTTTTAATGTCTCATCCTCTTTGCATGAAAATAACTATTATCTATATGGCATGACACACATGGCATACATCTACATGTCATGACATGCATGGCAAAATGATATGCATCTAATGCAATTACATGACATACAATTATAGCATGTATAAAAATTTCCTTATATATCATAACTATTTATAGAAATATAATATGTTTGAGATTTAATTCACCAAATCAAATCATGATTAAATTAGAAAATAAATTTCCAAATCTAATCACATATTTTATTTATGGAAAGTGTTAATTAAGGAAAGTCTAATTTAATTTAGGAAATAAATTTCATAAATTGTCAAAATCATTTATGGAAATAAAATATGTTTTAGATTTGATTCTCCAAATCAAATCATGATTAAATTAGGAAATAAATTTTCAAATCTAATCATATATTTTATTTATGGAAAGTGTTAATTTCCATAAATACTTCTAAACTTTCCAAAAGTAGAAGATTACCATAAATACTTCTAAACTTTCCAAAATTAGAAAATTTCCATAAATACTTATAAACTTTATAAAAGTAGAAAATTTCCATAAATACAATTATGACTATCGCAAAATAATTTTATGATTATGTCAAAACACAACCTGGCTCTGATACCACTGTTGGGTTTCCCCGGCACCGCGGCGAGTGTCTGTTCGAGCACGTTTCGTAAACATGCACACAACAGAAGCAATAAAAGCAATAAATCTAATTTATTACAACACACACATCACACACATGCAGGATACAACATGTGTAGACATAATCCCTATTTAAAATTTTGCAATAAAAGGAAAGTTATACTAGGTATATCTGACGGATCACGTGTAGCGGGAATTACATCAACTGTAGCGACTCTCATTAGAATCGCCTCTATCCGTATCCACGCCAAGTATCATCGGGATAGATTCACAAAGTCACGAGCCTCGTCTTTGCAAAAGTCACTAGCCTCGAGTCGAAGACAATGTGATCCGAGAGACAATCACAATCCGAATTAAAATTTGGATCCCAAAAACGAGTTTCACATACTCGCTAGTCGGAAGCGATTTTCGTCAACCGTTTGACGAAACCTTAACCCTCCACCTATGAGGATTGCCGGAGAACTAATTCCCACCAAGTAGGTCGCTGTCGGAGCACAAAACGCCGACCAAACGACCTCTCCATGTAAAGGAGAACAAGCTGTCCAGAATCTGGACAGCTTGTTTGGTGGAAGATGTGGTCGGCCAATCAATGGCCGACTGCTCCTTGGTCGCCGGCGGCCAAGGGAGGATGGCTGGAGGAGTCGGCGGCGGCTAGTGGGTGGCCGGCGGTGAGGAGAAGGAGCTGCAATAGGCTTGGGTGGTGGCTCAAGAGATGGGCGACAACCCTAGAGGAGGAAGAGGAGAGGAGGCTAGAGTTTCCAAAACCCTTGAACCAATTAATTCTCCACGAAAAACCCTTAAGTCATGTTTTTATAGAGAACACATTCTCCTAACGATTATTGGTTCATAACCAAAACCCGTTAACCCGCTTTAATAACTTAAGTTAAAATAAACCAAACTGCGTTGGTATATTTTAAGTTAAAATGAACCGAACCAACTTTGGTTCATTCGTTTAAAACAAACCAAACCACTTTGGTTTATTTTCCACCATTGGATTAGAACCAAACCAATTTGGTTCATCCATCATGTCTTCAAAAGACACATCCCATCCATGCTTCCGATGCGACTGAAAATATTTCATACTCGCTCTTTGTTTGGTCCGACAAAACCTAGTCTCTCTCGATCTGAGAATCATATTCTCAAACTCATTTTAAATCCTTCGAATTACACTCATTGTGCGTGAGTTTGGTCCAACCAAAACTAGTCTCTCTCGATCTGAGAATCATATTCTCAAACTCATTTTAAATCCTTCGAATTATACTCATTTTGCATGTGACCAAATAGGTTCTTGCTTTATGTTGGCCATATATAATTAACCATTAATTATAGAATGATCATGAGTGACACCTAGTAGTATATCATGATCCCCAATTAACTGAAAAATTAACAGTTGATCCCAGAACCATTTCTGAAACCCTTCAGCAGCTACAATGAATCATGCCCCATTCCTTTCACTCATCTTATACTCACTTGTTCAGGACATGGTCTATTGTGTCAGTCCCCTCTAGGTTGACTACGTCACACCTAGCCCAAGTATTACTTCCTTGTCCTCCGGATTCTAGTTACTGCACATGTATCTAAGTGTATCATACTCTAAACATGTAATGCTTTGGCCAAAGACTTTAGTAACAATCCGACAAGAGACCATAGAGTATACATCTCCTCATAAGGAGTAGTGAATCCTCTTTAGGCTATTCAAACACCTTCAGTCACTTTGGCTTATACCCAATCATCCCGGGTCCACATCTCCTCGGAGATACTTACTTAAGATGTCAAAGCATAAGTATCCATGACCAAGATGACTTGAATACCGCAAGTCGAAGAACATCACACTTAAGCTGTAGTAAGAACAATATTGACATATCCATATATGCAAAGAATCATAAGAAGTCTTACAGCTAGTCACTCCAATGAACTAGTTACCATAACTAGCATCCACTATCAACTTCGGACATCCCAATATCTCCAGCTAGTGTAAAATAGTTGCTTGGATAAACCAAAGAGTATACCTCATGCTAGTCTCAACAGAATCGATGGCGTCAGAATCCATCAATTCATCGACTAGGGATAATTCCAATACATCACAATTACACATGTAGAGATACTCACTAGTTGTGATCCAATCATAAATTCTCTCATGTTGTGAATCATATTATGGACATTTAGTAAATGAGTTTAAGATCCAATCAAATACATGAAAACATATATGCTCAAATAGTGAATCTTCGTGTAGCAAATAAATGGTACAACCATAAGGCGATTGCCTTAGGACACCTCTCATATATTACTAACACTTGGAACACCTTTCTTTAGTTGTTTTTTAGACTTTCTTCCTTTTTTGATCATTTTCCGAACTAAGTTAACTAGTTTGGTCTCCATCTCTTCCTTTGATTCCGACTCAAATTCGGATTCTTTGGGTAGGGATTTGCTCTTTCCTTTCCTTCTTCCTACATACAAAGCAACACCCTTCTCGACTGGAGCCGAATTAGATTGCTCATGAAGTGTGAATTCGGAATATAATTCATCTAACCTAATTTTTGAAAGATCTCTAGAAACTTTGTAAGCATCAACCATGGATGCCCACAAAGTTGTCCTAGGAAAGGCTCTTAAGAGTGTACCTTATTATGTCGCAGTTCTCCACCTTTTGTCCGATGGCATGTAGGCCATTTAGGATGTCTTGAATGCGTGCGTGCAGCTGGCTAGTGGTCTCATTTTCCTACATCTTTAAATTATACAATTTATTAACTAACAAATCCCTTTTACATACCTTTGCATCGGACGTCCCTTCATGAAGCTCGGTTAGCTTGTTTCGGAGGTCCTTAGTACTAATGAATGGTCCAATTCGATTGAGCTCCTCTTTGGACAAGCCACATTGAAAAATTTGGATTGCTTTTGCATCGGCTTCGATTTGCCTCTTGGTTGCATTGGTCGATTTGTCGAAGTTATTGGGATATATACTAAAAGTCTAGCCTTTGTATGAACATCTTCATTTTGAAATAAGAATCACATGATCATTACTTGCATTTTATATTTATGCATATTGTCTGATACATTACATTGTAGATAACATAGTGTGTGGTGTCGCACAGAAGATCATGTTATCAGTTCCTTGTAGAGTATAAGTAGAGGCTCACAACCAAGATGGTTTTGGATAAACCATTGGCATGGTTGTAATGTGATTTGGTATTGGTTTATCTTGACCATAGAATTACACTAGTACACTTTGTGTGTATTGAGTAGGACCAAATTAGAGGTGATTCAATTTATACTGACTATATAATTGAATCAGACCTCATATATTATGGTGTACATGCTCTTAATCCCGATATAATAACGGGCACATGTACTTAATATTTATTTCTTTGATTTACCAATGGGCGAGATTTATGTGTTAAATCGATAGGCCTGGTAAGTTAGAAAATAATATTATTTACATGGTGTGTCGTTGATTATAGGAGGAAATCGTGTCCTATATACTAGGATGATGATGTCCCCTTGAGGAGCTCATAAAGCTTATCATGTAAATCCTGCAGGTGGACTTAGTCCAACATGATGATAAGGATGAGTGGTACTATTCATAGAGTTAGATATTAATTAATTAAATTATCAGTAATTTAATTAATTAATGGGCATTCGATATCTTAAACATGGGGAGATATTTTTGTACAAATAATATGTGAAGCCCATATTTATTTATGGGGGTTGGTCAGGTAGATCAATAATGATCCTCTAGTGGAATGGATCATCATTAATGGATCGAGTTTTGTGTGGTTCGGATCCACTGGGTGGCCAAGATCCAACTCCTTCTCATGGTCTCTATTGTAGCCTATTATAAATACCTCATGAAGCCTAGATCTATATAAGAAAGGGAAGAGGCTTGGGCGAACAAGAACAACAACCTAGGGTTTATTGTTGGCGTGGAAGAGGCTTAGGCGGCAAGCAAGGTTGGGTGGCTTTTCTCCTAGCGCCGACGGCAACACAAGGGTGGCTAGGGTTTTGGTTTTTCCTTCCCTTCCCTTCACTTGGTCGGCGCCCCTTCACCCTCTCCCCTTGGCCGATGACATTCTCTCTCCCTCTCCTTTGGCCGGCGGCAATAAGAGATCTCTTGGCCGACACATCCTTCCCTCTCCTTAGGGTTGGCGGCAACCTTACTTGGTGTTTGGTGGTCGTCACAAGCAAGGAGAAGAAGGGAGGGTTATCTTCCCTTGTTCGGAGCGAGCACGGAAGGGAAGATACGAGATCTACGAGGCTTTGACTCTTGGAAGATCGTTACCCACACGACGTCCAAGAGAAGGAAAGGAATACAATAGAAGATCAATAGGTAAAACATGAGGTATAATCTTGTTTAATTTTGATTAGTGTTCTTTTGTATTTTGCATGTTGTTTATTGACATAGACCCCGATGATAAACACAAAAATCAGTGATCCGTTCATCATCTATTCCGCGGCTAATCGAGGAAAAGAGTTAGCTTGCTTGATCAACAAGTTTGTTTAAGCGACTACTCAAATCGAATAGAACGATGATGAATCGATTGCTTGGGTAATCCATCTCCATCCGGATTAGTTTTAGTTGATAAAATTTTAATCCAGAGACATGTGATAGGATCGCCATGCACAAGCGACCGAGCGGGAAGCACGAGCCAAATTTCAAATTTTGTGTGTTTTGAATTCAGTTACTTTCATGTATTTATCATATATTTTATGTCGGATAATAGTAGGATGTGCGTAGGCTAACTTTTTGCTTGCAGACATAAGATACAACTATTATAGCAATATAGATGTATGTGATTGTGTGTGTGTGATTGTAATTATTTATTTAAATCCTTGGGGTTGACGAGGCTAATTAGTATTTAATATTTGTAATTAAATACGATATTGTTTAGCCGCTCATTTTAATTTACTTTTGATCTAGATATGTTGTACACTCCTTCGTGGAGTATAGGATCGATGGATGTAAATTAAAATAGTTTATTTCGGCTCGAATCCCCTTATGGCTAGAGCATGGTAAAGGGAGAAGCGAACGAGGTGGCGACACGACGGGAAGCATATTGGAAAACAAAAGCCATAATAGTTGAAAATTTTAATTTTTTATATTTATTGCTTATTGTTTGAGTGCATGTTGTGTGTTTGAGAAAATTCCTCAATTTTAAATTACTAAGTGGGAGAGGGATATTTTTTAAAATTCCCACGGCCTCCATTACAATTTGACATGTGATGCGAACAAACTTGCGCGTTGGCTCTGAGTGCCTTCCTCTATATCGGATGAGTTTGTTTTGTGGATCACTAGGTCAAATATGGATATAGGAAATTATTTTGGAGCGTGTGTACTTCCCCATCGGAAGACACATAATCCGAGATAATTGCCTTAGTATCGGATAATGGTAAACACTTAGATGCAAATAAAAGTATCCTCCCCATCGGAGTTACTGCTTTTATTTGTAGGGCCGAAGAGGAACCAACTATTAATTTTATTTGTTAAAAAGTAAGGTTGATAGGATAATAAAATTAATGGGTAAAACCTCCTCTTACAAATGTAGAATTCGTATACGTCCACACTATCGTGACATACGATATTCTCGGTGTTTTAAGGTGTTGGTTGATTTTAAAATTTTATTGTTTGAGGAATTAATAAATTTTTAAAATCTAATGTTTTGATTTATATGATTCTTAGGTTTTTCAAAATGACTTTCAACCCACTTATTGTGATTCTGAAAGAAAACAAACTTACTGGACCTAACTATGTTGATTGGAAAAGGAATCTTGACATTGTCTTAACTGTTGAGAAGTACAATTATGTACTCTTCAAAGAGTGTCCTCCTAAGCCTACGGATGATTCTGGTGAAAAGGAGAAAGAGAGTTATAGGAAGTGGATCAAGGCTGATGAGATGGCACGGTGTTACATTTTGGCTTCTATGTCAAATCTATTGCAACATCAACATCAGGCCATGAATACTGCCTATGACATGATGCTCAATCTCAAGGAACTTTTCGGACACCAGAATCGAGCTGCTAGCTAGGAAGCTATGAGGAACTTGATGATGACCACTATGGTTGAGGGAACACCCGTGAGGGATCATGTTCTCAAGATGATGACTCATTTGAATGAGCTGGAAGTCCTTGGAGTGGAGATCGATGGGAAAACCTAGGTCGATATCATTCTCCAATCTCTACCTAGATGTTTTTGTTAGATCGAGAAGCGTCGCTAGAGGGGGGTGAATAGCGAGCGTAAATCTTTACGTTCGATCGTTCGATACACGAGTAAGCACAGCGGAAAATAAAGAGACACGTTTATTTTACTTGGTTCACAACCCAACAGTTGCTACTCCAAGACCCTATCGGTCCTAGACCGCGTACGGAGGGCATAACACTAAAATGTCTCCTCCTCGTTGGAGGTAGGAGACAACGATCACAAAATCAAAATTACGAGGATGAGGCAACAAGCCTACCTCACCTTGTTACGAATAAAAACAAAGAATACACTATCAAAATATATTACTTGATTCTGTTGTCGACGAAGAAGATCAGAACTTGTCGTTGCGTCGGCGTTATGATGGTGTTGGAGCGTTGACGTTGTAGGAGCACTTGAGAATAAACTTGATGATGTTTGGAGTTGGAATCCTCCCCTCCTTTTATAGATTTTGACCTCTGAATGTGTCTCCTCATATTTTGGAACAGATCATGAAGTCGTAAAAATTTTATCGCGAAGTGGCCGCATCAAATCTTATCCGTTTTGACCTAGCACAAAGGTTGATTTGTCGCCATCAGTCGACTGATGCCTCCCATCACCGATCGATGAGTATCACGATCGCCAATGTCCGGCTTGATCGCCACCGCCACTTCCTGCAGAGGTTAGCTCAGAAAATGATAAATGCGACGGTTTCCAACCGTCCGATCTCGACCTAGACCTTCCACAGGAAGTCTTAGTCGGATCGCTGCCTACGGTCATCCCCGTAAAGAGGAAATGACCTTACCATCTCTCACTCACACGAGCTTACCTCGATACTTACTTTGTAGCTCTCACTTCTAGCCTTCCACTCGATTCCTTCAGCTCCCTCCAAAGTCACTCGAGTGTCGCCCGACCACCGCGACTTCCTCCGGGTGTCACTAGCCTTCAGCTCTAGCTTTAGTACTTTTCTACACACTCGATTTAGCTCGTGAGATAATGATGTAAACTTAACTTTGTGTCTTTGCCATAATCAAAACACAGGTTCGATTATCTAGTGCCCCTGCACCAACAATCTCCCCCTTTTTGATCTATGGCAAACCAACACAAAGTTAAGGTAAATTAAAGCCTAAAACAAGTATAGTAGATGAATGTCATTTCCAAAAACTCCCCCTTAACCAAAACTCCCCCTTAACCCTAGGTGAGTTTTGAAAGAGAAACTTTAATTTTCAAAATTAAATTTTGTGTTACTCCCCCCTTAACTTTCGCTCTTCTCCCCCTTTTGCCACAAATCAAAAAAAAATTGGGGGTTTTGTATAAAATAGGGGTTTAAAAACAATATCGTTTATGCATGGATCAAGATAAATCAAATATGAGTCCAAGCATGTGTCTAGCAGTAGTTAGATAGATTGGTTCGAGGTGTGTCCCTCTGCACCAATAATCTAAAGATTTGTAATATAACCCTTAGGGTTAGTTTGCTTTCCCCCTTAGTCAAATATATGAAGTATAAGAGATGTAGGGGGTGCTAAACTTTGGCCTAAGAGTTGTTAAATACAATAGTTGAGAAAATAAGTAGTATTTTGAAAAGGTTATTTTAAGTATATTTCAATTATCCTTAACATCTCACCCATTCTATGTGTCTCAGAATTTGTTCACCTTATATGTTTTGTGAGATGATTTTAAATTAATTAAAGATAGTCAACCTTGGGTTAGATTCGAATTTAACCTTTAGATCGTTAAGTAACTTTTCGAGAAATTGGCTTCCAGGTCGTGGTGAGGCACAGGGGCCTTCTTTGATCGGAACAACGACCACTTCCTTAGACAAAGCCAAATTCAAAAAAATATCACTTAAGTCACTTAGGGTTACTTCCTGGTCTAACTAGTTTAGGATACGGTGAGGTAGCTTCAGCTAGTTCCACTCGGTCAAGTGCACCAAACTAGATATGCCTTATCTAGCTCGAATACACGAGACTTTGTTTCCCTAATGTACTATCATCTGGCCGCGTCCTGATACTATGTTGTTAAGAGTGTTGGGTTTCCGGCACCGCGGCGTGTGTGTGTTCGATCATGTTTCGTAAACATGAGCACAGCGGAAGCAATAAAATTAATAATCTGCATTTATTACAACACACACATCACACGCATGCATAGTACAACAAGTGTAGACATAACCGTAAATTTAAATTTGCAATAAAAGAAAATTTAACTATGTTATACCTTTCGTATTACGTGTAGCGGGAACGACATCAACCAGAACGATCCTCGCTAGAATCGTCTCTATCCGTATCCACGCCGAGTATCCTTAGGATGACTTCGCTAAGCCACGAGCTTCGTCTTCGTACGGGTTACTAGCCTCGTGTTGAAGATGACGTGATCGAGAGATGATCACGATCCGAATCCAAATTCGGATCCAAAATGAGTCCTCAAAACTCGCTTCTCTGGAGAGGTATTCGTCAACCGATTGACGAATCCTTCGTCTTCCACCTCATAGGATTACCGGAGATTGAATCCCCGGTAAGTTAGGTGCTGTCGGAGCTCTAACCGTCGTCCAAACGACGCTCCGATGAGAAGAGAACAAGCTGTCCAGAAAACTGGACAGCTTTGGTGGAGGAGTAGGCGCCGGCCAAACAAGGGAAGCCAAGTGCTCACCTTATCACCGAAGCCTAGGAAGATCACCGGAGGGTCGCCGGAGGATCACCGGCTGAAGCTTGGACGCCGGCAAGGAGCTGGACGGTGGCACAAGGGGCTGGGCGGCAATGGGGGTTGGCGCCGAGAGTCTCCAAGGAGAGGTGGGCGGCAACTATTGCTAGGGTTTTGGATTAGGGCTTAATTATCCCTTAAGCCCTCTTTTATAGAGAACTAATTCTCTTAACGGTTATTGGATCATAACCATTAGGCCCGTTAACCCGCTCCATTAAGATAAGTTAAAATAAATCAAACCATGATGGTTTATTTTAAGTTAAAATGAACCGAACCAACTTTTGGTTCATTTGTTTAAAATAAACCAAACCCTTTGGTTTATTCTCCTCCATTGGATTAGAACCAAACCATTTTGGTTCATCCATTATGTCTTCATAAGACACGGCCCATCCACGCTTCCATTGCGACTGAAATGATTTCATGCTCACTTCATGTTTGGTCCAACCAAACCTAGTTTCTCTCGGTCTGAGAATCCCATTCTCAAGCTCGTTTTAAATCCTTTGGATTACGCTCGTTGTGCATGTGACCAAATAGGTTCTCGGTTTATGTTGGCCATCTATAATTAACCATTAATTATAGAATGATCATGAGTGGAACCTAGTAGTACATCATGATCCCCAATTAACCGAAAAGATCAACGGTTGATCCAGAACTATTTCTGAAACCCTTCAGCAACTCGAATGATTCGTGCCCCATTCCCTTCACTCATCTTATACCCACTTGGTTCAGGACATGGTCTATAGTGTCAGTCCCAACTAGGCTGACTATGTCACACCTAGCCCAAGTATCATTTTCTCGTCCTACGGATTCTAGTTACTGCACATGTATCGAAGAGTACCTTACTCTAAACATGTAATGCTTTGGCCAAAGACTTTAGTAACAATCCGATGAGAGGCCATGGGTATACATCTCCTCGCAAGGAGTGGTGAATCCTTTATAGGCTATTCAAACACCTTCGATCACTTCGACTTATACCCAATCATCCCGAGTCCACATCTCCTTAGAGATGCTTGCTTAAGATGTCAAAGCATAAGTCTCCATGATCAAGATGACTTGAATACCGCAAGTCAAAGGAACATCACACTTAAGCTACAGTAAGAACTTCATTGACATATCTATATATGTAGAGAACCATATGAAGTCTTACGGCTGGTCACTCCAATGAACTAGTTACCATAACTAGCATCCACGATCAACTCCGGATATCACAATGTCTCCAGCCAGTGAGAATCAGCTGCTTGGATACACCAAGGAGTATACCTCGTGCTAGTCTCGACAGAATTGATGGTGTCCAAATCCATCAATTCATCGACTAGGGATAATTCCGATACATCATAATTACACATGTAGAGATACTCACTAGTTGTGATCCAATCACAAATTCTCTCATGCTGTGAATCGCATCGTGGACATTCAGTAAATGAGTTTAAGATCCAATCAAATACATGAAACATGTATACTCAAATAGTGAATCTTCATTTATCATATAAATGGTTCATACATAAGGCGATTGCCTTAGGACATCTCTCATATATTACTAACAAAGAGTTGACTAACTATTTTCCCTATCTAGCCGTTCTAAAAATTAGAGTAAAATATGCAATGGTTTTGCTAAGTAAGCGGGTATACTATTTTAGTGTTAGCTCCCCCTGGACCATTGAACCAATATGGTCTATTCAAATAATGAATTTTATCATGGGAAACCCAAAACTTATTAGTCCTTATATGTGAGTTCAATAAAACCTTTGGGACCCATGCTTGAACTCTTTGATGACTACGATTTACGATAGACATATAAGACCTATTCGTAGTCTTTGACTTAAATCCAAGTCCGGCTTTGTTGTACACGGCTCTTTGGGTTCCAAGTAGTCGATTAAGGTTCTTAGATCCCAACGTGAACCTTTCCAACCTAGCCTCAACCTCTTGAACTCGGTCTTTCAAGAGAGAATTCTCCTCCTCAAGTTTTTCAATTTGGGTTGAGTTTCCCTCTTGAACTTGACTAGTTGAAGAGGTTAGAGTAGCCTCTTGCTTGAGGGTTTCAACCTCCTCAAGTAACGACTCAACCCTAGACTCGGACTTAGTTAATTTTCTATTAAGCATTTTAATTATATTGTAAAGCGTATGAATTAGTGAGCGGCTAACCTTAATTTTCTCTTTTGGTCCGGCTTTGAGTTGTTTCTCGAAGTAGTCCTCGAGTTCGGAGTCGGTGTTGTAATTGGATTCGGATTCGGACTGTGACTCGGACTCTTCGGGTCTTGCCATGCATGCTATGTCGTCGCCTTCTTCATTGTCCCAAGTTGCATGGAAAGCCTTCTTTTGATTTGATTTGAATTGTGCCCTCTTTTGGTTCTTTAGTAGCCTCCTTTCCCTTCGAACGATCTTCCACACTATGATCGCTATTGCTTCCACCTCTTCGGATTCGGACTCTGATTTGTCTTTGGTTTCGAGTTCATCTACTTACCTAGTAGGTGCCTTGCTTCTTTGTCCTGCAAGTAGAGCAATACCTCTCTCGGCTCGGACCACGTTAGTTTGGTCGTGAAGTTCAAACTCGGAAAATAATTCGTCTAACCTAAGCTTCGAAAGGTCCTTAGAGACCTTGTAGACATCGACCATGGATGCCCACAAGGTAGTCCTAGGGAAAACATTTAAAGCATAACTTATAAGGTCCCGGTTCTCTATGGCTTGCCCGATCGAGTTAAGACCATTGATGATTGTAGGGGATTGATTGGTCGGCTAGAGGGGGGTGAATAGCCCTCGTTCGTTGGATGTCGTAATTCGCTCGTTCTTCTTACGTTGGTTGTCTACGATTGTCGTTAGCGCAGCGGAATAACAATAATAATGAAACTAACAACAATACACAATCACAACACAAGATTTACGTGGTTCGGAACCGAATGATTCCTACTCCACGGGCGAGCTCCTCGAGCTCTAGTTATGCGCACGACACTAACTAAACTCCTTCTCGACTACACGTCGGAGGTGGAGAAACCTCTCACAAGCAATTACAATGTAATATAGAAATACAAACAAGAATACAAATATAATACAAAAGGAACTCTTTTCACCGATTGCTTTTGATCACTTGTTTGTTGCTTGCTTTGATTGGCTCTTGAAGGACTGGAATGCAGCAGCAATTCCCCTCCAATAGCTCTACAAAAACCTTGGCTAAATCCTCCAACTCGAGCTCCTTTTATAACCTGTATCAAGCTATTTTCGCGCCCATCAGTCGACTGATCGTGACCATCAGTCGACTGGTCCCGTAGCCGTTGTCTCACAACGGCCAGATCCACGTTGGTTAAGTTCCAACGGATCACACATCAGTCGACTGATGGCACCCATCAGTCGACTGATCATCCATCAGTCGAGTGCTGGCGAGCTCGACTCCATTCTATGCCCATGCACAGTGTCATCGATCGCCATCCTCGGCGGATCGATCCTCCCATCACCGATCGGCTTCTCCTTGGCAATGACCGATCAACCTGACTTGGTTCACCGAACACCGGTCGAACCCATACGTAAACCCTCAAACATAACGATGTTTGAGCCTCCGACACTCAGTCTTAGCCTCTTGGCCAAGTCCATCTTATCCCTCATGGAGTTCCCCACCGAAGCTCTCTTCCCTCGGCCTACGTCCCTCGGATGCGCCAAGCGCACGGCTTCGCAACGCCATCCTTCGCGTCTCATACCCTAGAAGTATGCTTCCCTTTGGGCTCCCTCCATTCGCTCCCCGTCCGGTGGTCCCTCGGATGCACCAAGCGCACGGCTTCGCAATGCCATCCTTCACCGACTCAAGGACCCGAGCCTAGTGAACTTGCCAAGTTCTCAAGACTTCCCAAATGCACCAAGCGCACGGCTTCGCAATGCATTTCTCACCAAGCACCAAGCGCACGGCTTCGCAATGCTTTGGATTTTCCCATGCCAACCCCATGTTGGACTTTCCCATGACAATCCCATGTCATGAGCTTTTGTCTATCATCAAAATACTATCAAGGTACTGCTCGAGTCAAACTCGAGTCAACCTGGGCCGATTGCACCAACAATCTCCCCCTTTTTGATGATTGACAAAACTACCATCTCAAGTCTATCAATTCTCCCATATTGGCAATTCTCATATCCCAATGAGAATTCCAACAAACCCTAATTGGTAACTTGGTAACTTCTCCCCCTTTTTGACATTACATCAAAAAGGTCCTCCCCAAGGGTATGAATGTCTCATATCCCAGTGAGATCTTATATCTCTCCCTTAGAGGAATACATGCCTACAATCTTTCTAGTGATCCCATATCACTTAAAGAGAGGCAACCCAATTTTCCTCCCATGAGGAAATACACATCCATCTTCCCATGATGGATACCTCCCCCTAGAGGCTTTCTCCCCCTTGACCATTGCACCAACAATGTCTTTGGAGAGTCTCTAAGCCAATAGGAACATTAACCAAATCAAAATTAAGGCAAAATTCAACAATGAACTCTCTTCCACCTTAAAATTGATACTCTCCCTAAAACCCTTCTCCTAATCCATATCCGATGGATTTCCACCCTCTCTAATGCTCTCCCAAGCATATCCTAGGGTTAGGAGTGGTTAGGGGACCAAAACACAGCTGAACATGGGCCTAACCAACAAGGTTTACCCGAAATCAGCATTGTCAGTCGACTGCGTCAGAAACCAGTCGACTGACACCCTCATCAGTCGACTGGCCTCCCTGGCAGTCGACTGATAACTGCAATTGCAGTTTTCAACATTTCAGAAATGGATTTTCAAAATCCATAAGTAAATATACGTAATTTTAAAAATCTTGAAAATGCATACGTATAATACTTATCCTAAACACTATGGGTGAAAAAATATTGGAAAATTATTTTACCCATTAAACTAGGAGATTGATACAAAGTTCAAAATTTAAGAAAAACTTCAATAAAGAGCCCTCTTTGTATCATCTCATTCAATGGTGATAGCTATCAAAAGATAGGCTTCACCAAGGTTTTTCAAAAAGTTTTCAAAATATTTTTCAAACCTTTATTTTCTTTTTCCTAAACATCTCACCAATATCGAGATGTGTAAAACACATACAAGTCAAAGTTTTGTGAGATGTGGGTTTTTATTCTTTAAATGGTCTCATGCATATTTCTAGGCAATATTATTTGATTCCCATCAAATCATGCCATAGTCCTTAATTTCATTTTAATTTATGCATGATGATGATTATGGCATAGATATGATATAGGTAAAAGCATATGCCAAAATCATGATGTCATGGCATGTGAATGAAAATTAAGCATACATGACATCTAAAAGTAGTTCTAAACATGATCATGACATTTTATAGATAAAAATGAAAGTGATGTCATGACATGGCAAGGCAAACAAATCATGGCAACTAAAATATACTAAGGTATAGAATACCTAAGTGTTAAAATCATTTTGCCATTTCTAAGGATTAAACCAATTTTGCCTTAATGTCATTCATTTCCCTAGTGTGCCAAAAACCCAAAGTGGCACACCATGACCTCTATGACCTAATTGTGCCAATTTAAATCATTTTTAACTTCTCAAGCATATTGGCACATCCTAATGTGTCAACTCTACTATGGTTAGGTTAACTACCCATCCACTTAGGGTTGACACACCCTAACCCATTTAGCGTGAATCGATCACGCTCTTAGGAACCCAATATCTATTGGAGCTCCTTGGGTTAACAAGGTATTCTCTAGGGATAACTTCCCTAGATACCTTCCTAATGACCCTTTTAGGCTTTGAAGCCTTAGTCAAATGGGTATTACTTGGGTCAACTCTAGAGGTGACTCCTCCATTGACCTTCTTAGTGGCTTTCTTGGTTTTTCTTGAGTCCTTATCCACTAAACACACACCATGGCTAGACTTAGGGTTGGCTTCCCTATTAGCCTTGGTTTTACTAGACCTAGATATTGTCCCATAATCAAATGGAACATTATGATAAGTCTTCTTGGGCTTAGGTTTGTGACCCAAACCTTCCTTGCCCTTAGACCGTTTTTGAACCTTAGGTCTTGACTTTTGGGCATTTGACCCTAGAATTGAGTCTTCTATGATTCTAAGGGTTTTCTCCATTCTCTCAAGTCTTGACCTCAAGACTTGGTTCTCTAGCTCTAATTTTCCCATTTTTGAATTTTCATTAGGTTTAGGGGAATTGTTTTTCCTTTTAGGCATATGCCTAGATATCTTGGGATTAACACCCAAGTTTTCTTCAATTCTCCTAATTGACTCCCTAGGTAATATAGGTCTAGTGTTTTGGGTCCTAGATTTGTCCTTAGTTATATGAACACGCTTGGCACCTAGACAATACACCTTATTATTTCTCTTAGCATGCTTTTCATTGATAATGGCAAGAGAACTAAAATAACTCTTAGCATGCTTTTTAACTCTAGGAATTAAAGGTGCATTAAGTAAATTTATCTTAGGGTTAGCTTTAGGAGCTCCCCCTACATGAGTTGCACCTTCTTGTCCTTTCTTCCTCCCCCTAGGGCATTGGCTTCGGTAGTGTCCCTTTTGATTGCATTTGAAGCACACAATGTGCTCTTTGTTCTTGATTTTGGGAACACCGGCATCCTTTGACTTTGGGTTGACTTTTGGTGTCGATGCCTTCTTCTTAGCCAATTTAGGGCATTTGCTCTTGTAGTGCCCTTTCTCCCTACACTCAAAGCATATTATGTGATTTTTATTTATAATTACAACACTTGAGTTACCTAGGGAGGTGGTGGAGGCCTCTTCTTGATCTTCACTTCTCCCGGATGTAGATGCTTCTTGTTCTTGCTCCAGGATGGAAGATTGCCTCTCCTCCCCCTCAATGCTAGAGGTGGAGGTCTCCACCAAATCATCCACATCTTCAAAGGTGGATGGTGATTCTTCTTCGGCATTCTCCTCTACTTGTGCCGATTGGGAATTTTCTTGGAATTTCGTTATCTTATCCCATAATTCCCTTGCATCCCTATAATCACCCAATCTAGACCAAATAGTATTAGGTAACAAATCACTAATCAATTTGATTACCTCAAGATTTGTCTTGAAATCCTTGACTTGGTCTTGGGTCCACCTAGCCTTCTCAATTTGCTTGTTGTTTTTATCCCTAGGCATTTTAAAACCGTTTTCTATAATTAACATAGAATCAAAATCGGTTTCAAGATATACCTCCATCCATTTCCTCCACCAAACAAAATCTCCATCGAATTTTGGTGGATGGATGAAGCCGGCCATTTGTAGTGCTCTCGCGGCGGTTAGTCCTTGAAGAGCGACCTCGACTTTGATACCACTTGTAGGGGATCGATTGGTCGCCTAGAAGGGGGGGTGAATAGCCCTCGTTCGTTGGATGTCATAATTCGCTCGTTCTTCTTGCGTTGGTTGTCTACGATTGTCGTTAGCGCAGCGGAATAACAATAATAATGAAACTAACAACAATACACAATCACAACACAAGATTTACGTGGTTCGGAACCGAATGATTCCTACTCCACGGGCAAGCTCCTCGAGCTCTAGTTATGCGCACGACACTAACTAAACTCCTTCTCGACTAGACGTCGGAGGTGGAGAAACCTCTCACAAGCAATTACAATGTAATATAGAAATACAAACAAGAATACAAATACAATACAAAAGGAACTCTTTTCACCGATTGCTTTTGATCACTTGTTTGTTGCTTGCTTTGATTGGCTCTTGAAGGACTGGAATGCAGCAGCAATTCCCCTCCAATAGCTCCACAAAAACCTTGGCAAAATCCTCCAACTCGAGCTCCGTTTATAACCTGCATCAAGCTATTTTCGCGCCCATCAGTCGACTGATCGTGACCATCAGTCGACTGGTCCCGTAGCCGTTGTCTCACAACGGCCAGATCCACGTTGGTTAAGTTCCAACGGATCACACATCAGTCGACTGATGACACCCATCAGTCGACTGATCATCCATCAGTCGAGTGCTGGCGAGCTCGACTCCATTCTGTGCAGTGCGGTGTCATCGATCATTGCCATCCCTCGGCGGTCGGTGATCCTCCATCGATCATTGCCCTCCCTTGGCGGTGTCGATCACGAACTTGGTTCAGTCGAACACTGGTCGAACCCATATGACCTAGAGCAGTCGACTGGCACCTATGCCAGTCGACTGATGTCGGCTAAAACCTCAAACATAACGATGTTTGAGCCTCCGACACTCAGTCTTAGCCTCTTGGCCAAGTCCACCTTATCCCTCATGGAGTTCCCCACCGAAGCTCTCTTCCCTCAGCCTACGTCCCTCGGATGCGCCAAGCGCACGGCTTCGCAACGCCATCCTTCGCGTCTCATACCCTAGAAGTATGCTTCCCTTTGGGCTCACTCCATTCGCTCCCCGTCCGGTGGTCCCTCGGATGCACCAAGCGCACGGCTTCGCAATGCCATCCTTCACCGACTCAAGGACCCAAGCCTAGTGAACTTGCCAAGTTCTCAAGACTTCCCAAATGCACCAAGCGCACGGCTTCGCAATGCATTTCTCACCAAGCACCAAGCGCACGGCTTCGCAATGCTTTGGATTTTCCCATGCCAACCCCATGTTGGACTTTCCCATGACAATCCCATGTCATGAGTTTTTGTCTATCATCAAAATACTATCAAGGTACTGCTCGAGTTAAACTCGAGTCAACCTGGGCCGATTGCACCAACAATGATGTCTTGGATCCGCGCATGTAATTGGGTGACGGTCTTGCGATCCAGCATCTTTAGATTGTACAATTTATTTAAAAGTAAATCTCTTTTACATACCTTAGCATCGGGCGTCCCTTCGTGTAGATCAATCAATTTGTTCTAGAAGTCTTTGGCATTAATGAATGGTCCGATGCGGTTGAGTTCATCTTTGGACAAGCCGCATTGCAATATTTGGGTTGCTCTTTTATCGGCTTCGATTTGCCTCTTGGTTGCATTTGTCCACTTGTTGAAATCTAAGGGCTCTCCTTGATTATTGGTGGGTAGAGCAAAGCCAGTTTGGATTATTATCCAAGTCTCGACTTGTGTTTTTAGAAAACACTCCATTCGACCTTTCCAATAACGAAAATCATTTCCGTTAAAGAACGGAGGTCGGATGGTGCTATACCCCTCAATGTGAGCCATTAAATGTCTTGCAAAACACGAATAAAAACCAAAGAGAATTCCAAGACTTGGTCTTGGATTAGTAGTGCAGAAAATAATAGGAAATAAACAGAAATAAATAAGAAGAATAAGAAACTAACAAAAATTAGAAACTTATGACCTTCGATGTCCCCGAAAGGGTAATAAACGTTGGATTTTGGGGTTGGAAGCATCTTGTTACGAGGGTAAACTCTCTTAAGAAATATAGATCTCTCAGAGAGCTTGGATTTGGTAGGTAGATCGTTTTGTGAGTCCACTTGTGCGAAAAGTTATGGCCGTTTTACCGTCGACTACTCCAAAGGAGAATACTTGCAAACACACAACCAAAAGAAGCGTACCAAGACTTCGTCTTGGATTAGTAGTGCGGGAGGAAAAAAAACCTAAAAAAAACACGAATCAAAAAATATGAAAAGAAAACCAAAAAGTGCTAGATTGGAGGTTTCACCAAATCTTAGCACCCCCGCTCTGATACCAATTGTTGGATCGAGAAGCGTCGCTAGAGGGGGGGGGGTGAATAGTGAGCGTAAATCTTTTCGTTCGATCGTTCGATACACGAGTAAGTGCAGCAAAAAATAAAGAGACACATTTATTTTACTTGGTTCACAACCCAGCGGTTGCTACACCAAGGCCCTATCAGTCCTAGACCACGTACGTAGGGCAAAGAACTATAACGTCTCCTCCTCGTTGGAGGTAGGAGACAACGATCATAAAACCGAAATTACTGTTGGACTTTCTGAGCCGCAAAAACCGCTTTTTGCGTTGTGGAAACCCCAGATGTCTGACCACGGATCGGTGAGAAGATATATTAAAACAAAAAACATGTATGTGTTTACTAAACCTAGATCTACCTTAGATCTAGATGTTGAGAGTGTTACCCTCGATGCGATGCTCTTCGCAAATTTATCTCGTCCAAATAACTTACCGGAACTCTAGAGTGTCAAGTGAACACTCCTCTATTGGTATCCACACAAGCAATAGGTGGAGAAAAACACAACCTTGAGTGTGCTAGCACTCTTTGGATGGTTCGACCAAGGAGGAGAGGGAGCTTGAGAGGATGATCCAAGGAAGAAGATGAAGTTGTAGTAACTCACTAAAAATGAATGACTACCATCTAATGGAGTGGCCGACCACTTCAAGGCTTGGGAGGTTACATGAATGCATGTAACTCCAAGAGCCAATGGCTCTTGGTCTCCCTCATGAGGTGGCACCACATGATAAGTCAATGATGATGTGGAGCATCATCATTGGCCAGCCATGCCAAGTCATCATCATGACATGACATTTGGTCAAGTCAAACTTGACCTTTCATCTTCCCTCTCAAGTCAAGTCAAACTTGACCTCTTTTCTCCCATGGTTGATCAAATCCAACCATTTGATTCAAGTCAATTTAATTTAATGAATCTCTATTCATTAATTTAAATTGATTTGATGAATCAAATCTAAATTAGACTCATTCAACACTTGAATCAAATTGAGTCCAACTCAATTAGTCTAATTTGGATTACTCTTAATCCAATTTGGTTCATCCCATGAACCTAATCCTCATGGTTCATCATATGAACCTAATCTCAATCTAATTTCCCTTTTGTGTGTGACCCCATAGGTTCTTGTAACGTTGGCAATGTCCCTAAACCGATTTAGGAACATAAGCAATGAGCGGTATCTAGCAACACATCATTGCTACCCAAGTTACAAGAATGTTGAGCTCCAACATCACCTTTGTGACTACTAATTGTGACTCTCACAATATGTGACAATGTCCCTCTATCCTTGACATCTAGATTGACCAATTGAGGCATAGACTGTGTCATCCTTGGTACAATCTATATGTTGAACTCCAAGTAGACTCACTCTAATCAAATGAGCTCAATATCTCATATTGACTCATTTGGGCATGGCCTTGCACTTCATGGTCTCACTCAATCAAGAATAACGATGTCACTCCCATCATATAGGAGGGATAGATCTCATCTACATCACTCACATCCCTCCGCATAATTTGTTACATACCCAGTAATCGCCATTATAGTCCACCCATTTACGGGTGACGTTTGACAAAGCCAAAGTATGCAACTCCTTATGTAGGGAACCATGGTGACTTCGGGTCTAAGGACTAATAGTCATACTAATAGCCACTTGAGAAAGTTTATGACACTCATATAACGATCCATGATACTTTCTCATGGCGGGTCATTCAGTATACATTCTCCAATGCATACCCATGTGTCAACTTGATATCTCATATCCATGACTTGTGAGATCAAGTCATTGTGTTGACCTACATGCTAGTCTCTACGTATTAACATTGTCCTGAATGTTAATACTTGACTAGGAATGATTAAGAGTAGTGTTCTCTATATCATCTCATTATCGATTCAACCAATCGATTGATATAGATAAGAACCTACTACTCAAGGACGTTATTATATTTAGTTATTCAAAACTAATACAAGTAAATATAATAACCATGCCTTTATAAATAGGAATATGATACAATAAAGTCCATACAACAATCATCACAAGATTGGCTCTAGGGCTTTCACTAACAATCTCCCACTAGCACTAGTGTCAATCACTGTAGTATCTAATACCCAATGACCTAGTGTGACCATCATGCTTTTTTTGTGCCAAAGCCTTGGTCAAGGGATCTGCGATGTTAGCCTCTGTGGGTACTCTGCAAATCTTCACATCTCCTCTATCGATAATCTCTCGAATGAGATGGAAGTGCCCTAGTATGTGTTTGGTCCACTGGTGTGAGCGAGGTTCCTTAGCCTGTGCAATTGCTCCATTGTTGTCACAATAGAGCTCTATGGGATCTGCTATGCTAGGAACCACCCCAAGCTCAGTAATGAACTTGCGGATCTAAACTGCCTCCTTTGCTACCTCAGATGCAGCGATATACTCGGCTTCTGTTGTAGAATTAGCAACTGTGTCCTGCTTCGAACTCTTCCAGCTGACAGCACCACCATTCAAGCAAAACATGAACCCTGACTGCGATCTATAATCATCCTGGTCAGTTTGGATGTTGGCATCACTGTAACCCTTTACAGCTAGCTCCTCATCGCCTCCAAATATCAAGAAATATTCTTTAGTCCTTCTCAAGTACTTAAGAATATTCTTGACTGCTATCCAGTGACGCTCACTTGGATCTGACTGGTATCTACTCATCATGCTCAAAGCATACGAGACATCAGGACGAGTACACAGCATGGCGTACATGATAGATCCTATAACAGATGCGTAAGAGATCTTATCCATGCGGTCTCTCTCCTCTCTAGAAGAGGGACTTTGAGTCTTCGAAAGACTCACACCATGTGACATCGGCAGAAGTCCCTTCTTGGAATTCTGCATGGTAAACCGTAGTAATACCGTGTCAATGTATTTACTCTGACTTAGGCCAAGCAATATATTAAATCTATCTCTATAGATCTTGATGCCTAGAATACAGGCTGCTTCACCTAAGTCCTTCATTGAGAAGCACGTCCCCAGCCAAGTCTTCACAGACTGTAGCGAAGGGATGTCATTTCCAATGAGTAGTATGTCATCCACATACAATACAAGGAAGACAACTGTGTTCCCATTAACCCTCTTGTAGACATAGGGTTCATCTTCATTCTTGATGAAACCAAACTGTTTGATCGCATCATCGAATCGAAGATTCCAGCTCCGAGAGGCTTGCTTTAGCCCATAAATGGACCTTTGCAGCTTGCATACTTTCCCAGTATGCTGTGGATCTTCAAAACCCTAAGATTGTGTCATGTACACATCCTTGAGTAAGTTTCCATTCAGAAACGCATTTTTGACATCCATCTGCCATATCTCATAATCGTGGTATGCTGTAATAGCAAGCAAGATCCGAATGGACTTAAACATCGCCACTGGAGAAAAGGTTTCATCATAGTCAATACCATGAATTTGCTTGAAACCTTTAGCCACCAATCGACCCTTATAGGTATGCGTAAGTCCATCCATGTCAGTCTTTCTCCTAAAGACCCACTTACACCCAATGGGTTTGACCCCTTCAGATGGATCAACCAAAGTCCATACTTGGTTGGTGTACATGGATTTCATCTCGGATCTCATGGCCTCTAGCCATCTCTCAGAATCTGGGCTCATCACAGCTTCCTGATAGGAGGTAGGTTCATTCTCAATGAGCATAACGTCATCATGGTCAGACAAGAGAAATGAGTATCTCTTAGGCAAACGACATACCCTATCAGACCTGTGAAGAGGTAGGTCTACATGAACAGGTGTTTGTTCCACAACTCTTTGTGCAACAATCTCATCACCCACAACACTTTGTGGTTCCTGTTCAACCTCCATCAAGGCCTCAGTTCTATGGTCCTTATCTTGAATTTCTTCAAGATCGAACGTACTCCCACTAGTTTTTCTAGAAACAAAATCCCTTTCTAGAAAAACTCCAGTCTTTGCTACAAACACTTTGTGCTGACTGGGAATGTAGAAGTAATATCCCTTTGTATCCTTGGGATATCCAACAAAATAGCACCTATCGGATTTGGGTCCCAGTTTGTCTGAGACTTGACATCGAACGTAAGCCTCACAACCCCAAATCCTCATGAAAGACATCTTGGGATTTCTCCCTGTCCATATTGTATA
The DNA here is from genome assembly GCA_025175895.1 of Wurfbainia villosa. Taxonomy (NCBI): domain Eukaryota; kingdom Viridiplantae; phylum Streptophyta; class Magnoliopsida; order Zingiberales; family Zingiberaceae; genus Wurfbainia; species Wurfbainia villosa. The sequence continues at coordinate 23,719,397 of CM045992.1, read as the reverse complement.
TGGTGTCATTATTACAACCTTGGATGGTACACGGTTAAGGGTAAAGGCTGCTGTGTCTATAACATATCCCCAAAAGGATATAGGAAGATCTGTGTGACTCATCATAGACCGTACCATATTTAATAGGGTACGATTCCTCCTTTCGGATACACCATTCCACTGTGGTGTTCCAGGAGGAGTGAGTTGGGATAGAATCCCACATAGCTAGATAGTCACGAAACTCATGGCTAAGGTATTCACCAACTCGATCTGATCGAAGTATCTTAATACTCTTGCCAAGCTGGTTTTGTACTTCATTCTTGAATTCTTTGAACTTTTCAAAGGATTCTGATTTATGTGTCATGAGATACACATAACCATATCTACTGAAGTCATCAGTAAATGTAATGAAGTACCTGTAACCGCCTCTAGCAGCAACATTGAAAGGGCTACATACATCACTATGTATAAGTCCTAACAAGTCTGTTGCTCTTTTGCCGTGTCCACTAAAGGGAGTCTTGGTCATCTTGCCTAAAAGTCAAGACTCACATGTCTCATATGATTCAAAATCAAATAAATCTAGTAGCCCATCCTTATGGAGCTGAGATAAGCGACTCTCATTTATGTGACCTAAGCGACAATGCCAAAGATAGGTTTGGTTCAACTCATTTGACTTGAACCTTTTGGTACTTATGTTATAGATAGGGCTTTCTAAGTCTAAAAAGTAGAGTCCGTTCATTAATGGTGCACTACAATAGATCATATCATTTAAATAAACTGAACAATATTTGTTCTTTATTATAAATGTAAATACTTTCTTGTCCAAACAAGAAACCGAAATTATGTTCTTAGTTAAGGCAGGCACATAACAACATTCATCTAATTCTAGTACAAGCCCAGAGGACAGAGATAGATCATAAGTTCCTACAGCAACATCAACAACTCTTGCTCCATTGCCTACTCGTAGGTCCACCTCGCCCTTTGTCAATGCCCTGCTATTTCTCAGCGCCTGCACATTGGTACAAATGTGAGATGCACATCTGGTATCTAATACCCATGATCTTCCAGGTATGCCTTGCAGTTACGCTTCCAGTGTCCAGCTTCCTTGCAGTAGAAGCAAGCCCCTTCCTTGGTCACCCCTCCATTGGGTTTAAGTTCTTTGTCTTTGCTCTTGGCTTGAGACTTTCCCTTACCTTTAGGCTTACCCTTGCCTTTCTTCTTTTGCACCATCATAATGGAGTCAGATTTTCCCTTCTTAAGGTTGAGCTCAGCAGTTCTCAACATGCTGAGCATCTCAGGCAGTGGCTTATCAATTTCATTCATGTTATAATTCATGACAAATTGATTGTAGGCTTATGGCAAAGATTGCAAGATCAGGTCAGTGGCCAGCTCTTGGCCAAGTGGGAATCCCAACCTTTGTAGGTTTTCTACGTACCCAATCATCTTGAGTACATATGGACCTACGGGAGTCCCATCTTGCATTTTGGACCCAAACAATGCATTAGAGACTTCATATCTCTCATGCCTTGCTTGTTCTTGATATAGTTGACGAAGATGTCCAACCATATCATAAGCATTCATGAACTTGTGTTGCTTCTGAAGCTCAGAGTTCATGGTCACGAGCATTAGACATGACACATCTAATGCATCATCTTGATGCTTCTTGTAAGCATCTTTGTCAGCTCGCGAGGCAATGGCAGGAGGTGCCTCCGGAATTGGCTGCTCCAGGACGTACAACTTCCTTTTTTGGGTGAGAACAATTCTCAGGTTCCTGTACCAGTCCAGGAAATTTGCTCCATTGAGCTTGTCCTTCTCAAGGACAGAACACAGAGAGAGAGTGTTCGTGTTTGTCGACATAGTTATCTATAACATACAATGCATTGAATTAATATCATATTCTTTTTATCATTTAATTAGGCTTTTAATCAAATGATGCACCCACTGAATTATAGGAATTTTGTAGAATCGAGTTATGGATGTGGTCAAACCACATTACTAGATTCATACAAACTAGCTATAATTCCTGCGAGACAAGATCCACATCATACTAAGCCTTGAGTTAGCTTTGGCTAAATCACCCAAGACTTAGTACGATCGGTGGGTAACACATTACCGATTACATCTCTATGCAACTCTTGTTTATAGGATCAACACCCACATTTACAAAAGACCTTGAGTTAGCTTTGGCTAAATCGCCTAAGATTTAATGTAAATGCGATCTTATCCTATCTTTCCAACGGTTGGAATATGCCTATAGTTCTACTCGATCCAATTGAGTTAAATAGTTTTACTCAATCTAATTGAGCTAACTCTAACCCAAGCCGTGATAGGCGGGACCAAGATTGTCCCTCCGCACCCTACAAAGATAATATGCATTGCTCTGCTTTGGCAGATTTAACAACTATAAATGATCGAGGTAGTGATGAGTATCAAGGACTTGGTAGGCATTTACGAGTTGATTCGATTAAGATATAATCTAATCGTAATGTGTATCATATACGCATTGAGACCTTTATTATCCTATATTAGCATGCATCACATACATACAAGTATTATTCTAGCATGCATCATATACATACAAGCATTATTCTACTAGCATGCATCACATACATACAAGAAAAATCAAATATATATATATATATATATATATATATATATATATATATATATATATATATATATATATAACCCAAGCCGTGATAGGCGGGACCAAGATTGTCCCTCCGCACCCTACAAAGATAATATGCATTGCTCTGCTTTGGCAGATGCAACAACTATAAATGATCGAGGTAGTGATGGGTATCAGATGGGTATCAAGGACTTGGTAGGCATTTACGAGTTGATTCGATTAAGATCTAATCTAATCGTAATGTGTATCATATACGCATTGAGACCTTTATTATCCTATATTAGCATGCATCATATACATACAAGAAAAATATCCTAGCATGCATCATATACATACAAGCATTATTCTACTAGCATGTATCACATACATACAAGAAAAATCAAATATATATATATATATATATATTTGATTTTTCTTGTATGTATATATATATATAATTAACTGTGATGTGGTCATGGCCCTACTACGATCTTCTCAAGCCAATGAGAAGATCGGACGGTCAACCTAGGGCTAGCGGCTTCTCCAAGCGCTTCCTTTGACCACCATGTGTCGTCGGCACCCTTCTCGTAACTTCGTCTACAAGTGGACTTTCCACCGCTCCATTTTGTACATTACAAATATGAAACTCGAGTTACATTCGAGTCTAAAACTATTTACAACTAGAATTTCAAAAGAAGAGGCACGACGCGCAGGTCGCATACACTATACAATACGCACAACAACAAAAATGGCACGCAGGCCGTATTATGAATTACAACACTTTAATGTCCAATCAAATTGGGGTTCTTGGGACATGAAAATCATAGAATTATACATAATTCTAAATTATGTATTTTTACTGAAAATTTCTATAATTTTTCCTATTTTTGTTTTAATTTTATGAGTCACCTCTCCGTAACGGTCCCGCTAAGCGGTTTCAGGGCGCGATCGCGGGACAAGGCCCCTTTCGGGGATAGGAGCAGTACCCCTACTCGCAAAATAAACTTTGCGAGTGTCCCTACTACGATCTTACAGTGACTTAAGTCACTGTCCCAAAAACCTAAAGCGAGAACTCTCCGTTTCAGAGAGTTTTTCTCGATGGTTGAAGCCTACAAGTGTCTCAACACTCGTCGCTTCGACTCTTCGAGAAAAATATCCAAAAATTCTATAAAAATAGGAAATTTACAGAAACATAAAATTCTGTAATTTTTATATCTAATACAAAAATTACAAAAATGAAACACATACATACTTCGCACGTGGCTCTGATACCACTGTTGGACTTTTCGAGCCACAAAAACCGCTTTTTGCGTTGCGGAAACCTCGGAAGTCCGGCCACGGATCCATGCGAAGATATATTAAAACAAAAAACATGTATGTGTTTACTAAACCTAGATCTACCTTAGATTTAGAAGTTGAGAGTGTTACCCACGATGCAACGCCCTTCGCAAATCCCGCTCATCCAAATAGCTTGCCGAAACTCTAGAGTGTCAAGTGAACACTCCTCTATTGGTATCCACACAAGAAATAGGTGGAGAAAAACACAACCTTGAGTGTGCTAGCACTGTTTGGATGGTTCGGCCAAGGAGGAGAGGGAGCTTGAGAGGATGATCCAAGGAAGAAGATGAAGTTGTAGTAACTCACCAAAAATGAATGACTACCATCTAATGGAGTGGCCAGCCACTTCAAGGCTTGGGAGGTTACATGCATGCATGTAACTCTAAGAGCCAATGGCTCTTGGTCTCCCTCATGAGGTGACACCACATGATAAGTCAATGGTGAGGTGGAGCATCATCATTGGCCGGCCATGCCGAGTCATCATCATGACATGACATTTGGTCAAATCAAACTTGACCTTTCATCTTCCCTCTCAAGTCAAGTAAAACTTGACCTCTTATCTCCCATGGTTGATCAAATCCAACCATTTGATTCAAGTCAATTTAATTTAATGAATCTCTATTCATTAATTTAAATTGATTTGATGAATCAAATCTAAATTAGACTCATTCAACACTTGAATCAAATTGAGTCCAACTCAATTAGTCTAATTTAGATTACTCTTAATCCAATTTGGTTCATCCCATGAACCTAATCCTCATGGTTCATCATATGAACCTAATCTTCATCTAATTGCCCTTTTGTGTGTAATCCTATAGGTTCTTGTAACGTTGGCAATGTCCCTAAACCGATTTAGGAATATAAGCAATGAGCGGTATCTAGCAACACATCATTGCTACCCAAGTTACAAGAATATTGAGCTCCAACATCACCTTTGTGACTACTAATTGTGACTCTCACAATATGTGACAATGTCCCTCTATCCTTGACTTCTAGATTGACCAATCGAGGCATAGACCATGTCATCCTCGGTACAATCTATATCTTGAACTCCAAGTAGACTCACTCTATTCAAATGAGCTCAATATCTCATATTGACTCATTTAGGCATGACCATGCACTTCGTGGTCTCACTCTATCAAGAATAACGATGTCACTCCCGTCATATAGGAGGGATAGATCCCATCTACATCACTCACATCCCTCCGCATAATTTGTTACATACCCAGTAATCGCCTTTATAGTCCACCCATTTACGGGTGACGTTTAACGAAGCCAAAGTATGCAACTCTTTATGTAGGGAACCATGCTGACTTCAGGTCTAAGGACTAATAGTCATACTAATAGCCACTTGAGAAAGTTTATGACACTCATATAACGATCCATGATACTTTCTCATGGCGGGTCATTCAGTATACATTCTCCAATACATACCCATGTGTCCACTTGATATCTCATATCCATGACTTGTGAGATCAAGTCATCGTGTTGACCTACATGCTAGTCTCTACGTATTAACATTGTCCCTGAATGTTAATACTTGACTAGGAATGATTAAGAGTAGTGTTCTCTATATCATCTCATTATCGATTCAACCAATCTATTGATATAGATAAGAACCTACTACTCAAGGACGTTATTATAATTAGTTATTCGGCACCAATACAAGTAAATATAATAACCATGCCTTTATAAATAGGAATATGATACAATAAAGTCCATACAACAATCATCACATGATTGGCTCTAGTTCTTTCACTAACAATTACAAGGATGAGGCAACAAGCCTACCTCACCTCATTATGAATAAAAACAAAGAATATAATATCAAAATATATTACTTGATTCTGCTACCGACGAAGAAGATCGAAACTTATTGTCGCGTCGGCGTTATGACAGTGTTGGAGCGTTGGCGTTGTAGGAGCACTTGAGAATAAACTTGATGATGTTTGGAGTTGGAATCCTCTCCTCCTTTTATAGATTTTGGCCTATGAATGTCTCTCCTCATATTTCGGAATAGATCACGAAGTCGTACAAATTTTATCGTGAAGTGGTCGCATCAAACCTTATCCATTTTGACCTAGCGCAAAGGCTGATTCGTCGCCATCAATCGACTGATGCCTCCCATCAGTCGACTAATGAGCATTAGTCGACTGCCCAATGTCCAGCAGTCGACTGCCAGCCTGGCCACTTCCCTGCAGTAAGAGGTTAGCTCGGAAAATGATAAATACGATGGTTTCCAACCGTCCGATCTCGACCTAGACCTTCCATAGGAAGTCATAGTCGGATCGCCGCCTATGGTCATCCCTGTAAAGAGGACATGACCTTATCATCTCTCACTCACATGAGCTTACCTCGATACTTACTTTGTAGCTCTCGCTTCTGGCCTTCCACTCAATTCCTTCGGCTCCCTCCGAAGTCACTCGAGTGTCGCCCGACCACCGTGGCTTCCTCCGGGTGTCGCTAGCCTTCAGCTCTAGCTTTAGTACTTTTCTACACACTCGATTTAGCTTGTGAGATAACGATGTAAACTTAACTTTGTGTCTTTGCCATAATCAAAACACAGATTTGATTATCTAGTGCCCCTGCACCAACAGTTTTGAGCAGTTTTGCCTAAACTACAACATGAATAAAAGGTTGTATTCGTTGGCGGAGCTTTTGACAGAACTCCAAGCGGCAGAGGGACTTTTTTGTAAGAGTTTTCAGGCCATGGTTGCTCAAAAGGTTTCTACTTCTAAGCCGAAAGGCAAGAAGAAGAAGAAACAAGGTGTAGCAAAGGTGGCGGGAGGATCTCAAGGAGAAGTGAAGAAGCCGAAAGACAAGTGCTTCACTTGCAAGCAGACTAGACATTGGAAGGCGAACTGCCCTAACCGAAAGCAAAACAAAGGTATATCTTTTGGTTTAGTCATTGAAACATGTTTAGCAGTGTTATCTACCGGTACCTGGTGTGTAGATACGGGAGCCATTGATCATGTCTGCAACTCTTTGTAGGGGTTCCAGGAAACCAGACAATTAGATGAAGGGGAGATTACCGTCTACATGGGCAATGCTACGAAGGTGGCGGCTTTTGCAGTGGGAGATGTTTATTTATCTTTTGATAGGAATAAAACTTTGGTTATGAGAAATTGCCTTTATGTACCTTCATTTAGAAAGAATTTGATTTCAGTTTCTAAATTATTTTTGGATGGATATTCTATTTCTTTTAATAATAGAGTTGTTATAAAAAGGAATAGGGAGATTATCTGTTCTGGTATGTTGGTAGGAAATTTATATACTCTTGAACCAAAAACTCCCACGATGCAAATAAAAATAAATAACTCATCTTCTAAATCTAATAAGAGAAAAGAACCTTCGAAGATGAGCCAAACATATTATTGGCATCTAAGGTTAGGTCATATTAACCTAAATATAATTCAAAGGTTGATAGCTGATGGACCTTTGGGATCATTAGTGGAGGAAGATTTTTCAACCTGCGAATCTTGCTTGGAAGGTAAAATGACCAAGAGGCCTTTTAAGGCCAAGGGGTATAGAGCCAAAGATGTGTTGGAATTGGTTCATTCTGATTTGTGTGGTCCTATGTCTATCTAGGCTAGAGGTGGTTTTGAATATTTTCTCTTTTATAGATGATTATTCAAGATATAGATACATTTACTTGATGTTCTACAAGTCTGAATGCTTTGATAGGTTCAAAGAATTCAAGACTGATATGAAGAAACGTCAAGGTAAAAGTATCAAGACACTACGATCTGATCGTGGTGGTTAGTACCTCTTGGAAGAGTTTAGGAGTTACTTATTAGATGCTGGAATTCAATCCCAACTGTCTACACCTGGTACACCCCAACAGAATGGTGTGGCAGAGCGAAGGAATAGGACTCTTATGGAGATGGTTAGATCGATGATGAGTTATTCTGAGTTACCAGATTTGTTCTGGGAGTATGCTCTAGATACGACAGTGTATATTCTGAACTTGGTACCATCTAAATTAGTACCTTCTACTCCCATAGAATTGTAGACTGGGCGAAAGCCTAGTCTGAGACATATTTGGATTTGGAGTAGTCCAACACATGTGCTAAAGGGAGATGCTGGTAAGTTGGAATCTCATACAGAAGTGTGTCTATTCGTAGGCTATCCTAGAGGAACGAAAGGTGGTTTGTTCTATAGTCCTGGAGATCAGAGGGTGATCGTTAGCACGAATGTCCGATTTTTAGAGGAAGACTATGTGATGAACCACAAACCCATGAGCAAGATTATTCTGGAGGAATTAAGAGGGGTAGTCACTACTTCAGTACCAACGGTACAAGATGACATACCACAAGTGACTGCACTGCGTGTCACAGAAAATACATATGTGATAACTTGTCGTAGTAGGAGGGTTGTTAGACAACCTAATAGATTTATGTTCTTGGGAGAATCTTCTGATTTAGTCCCTGACGAACATTAACCTAATCCCTAGACATATGATGAGGCAATCCAAGATGAAGATGAGGTATCTTGGCAAAAGGCGATGAATTCTGAGATACAATCGATGGATTCAAATCAGGTTTGGGAGCTAGTAGAACCACCCAATGGTGTAAAAACAATTGGATGCAAGTAGATCTACAAAAGAAAGAGAGGATCAGACGGGAAGGTAGAGACCTTCAAAGCAAGGCTTGTTGCGAAAGGGTATACTCAGAAAGAGGGTATCGATTATGAGGAGACCTTTTCGCCGGTAGCCATGCTTAAGTCTATTCGGATTCTCTTATCTATTGCTGCTCATATGGATTATGAGGTTTGGCATATGGATGTCCAGACAACTTTCCTTAATGGAAGTCTTGAAGAAAACATCTATATGGAGCAACCAGAGGGATTCATTGCAAAGGGAAAAAAGAATCTTGTATGCAAGCTTAATCGGTCCATTTATGGATTGAAGCAAGCTTCGAGATCTTGCAACATCCACTTTGATGAGATAATCCAGTCATATTCAAAGTCTAGATGAGTCTTGTGTATACATGAGATGTGATGGAAACATAGTGGTATTTCTTGTATTATACGTAGATGACATTTTTCTCATTGGCAACAATATCAAAGTGTTATCAGATGTAAGGGTATGGTTGTCCAAAAAATTTGATATGAAGGACTTGAGAGAAGTGGGGCACATCCTTGGGATCAAAGTTATAAGGGATTGCAAGAAAAGGATGTTGTGTTTATCTCAAGCTTCATACATAGACACTATTTTAGCTTGTTTTAGCATGCAAAACTTCAAGAAAGGTTTTCTACCTTTTCGGCATGGAGCACCTTTATCTAAAGAGATGTGTCCTAGAACATCAAAGGAGATAGAGGAGATGATGACAGTTCTTTATGCTTCGGCGGAAGGAAGCCTCATGTATGCTATGTTATGTACGAGACCGGATATCTACTTTGCCATGGTCATGGTTAGCAGATATCAGAGTAATCCATGACAGCGACATTAAACTACGGTAAAGCATATATTGAAGTACCTGAGAAGGACTAGGGATTATATGCTGATATACTAGGCAGATCAATTACTCCCTATGGGTTACACAGATTCTGACTTCCAATCAGATAGGGATAACAGTAAGTCTACCTCGGGTTTTGTGTTTACTTTGGGAGGTGGAGCCATTGTATGGAGGAGTGTCAAGTAGAAATGCATGACGGACTCCACTATGGAAGCTGAGTATGTGGAAGTCTCTGAGACAGCCAAAGAAGTTGTATGGCTCAGGAACTTCTTGATAGACTTGGATGTGATTCCTGGTTTGCCCAGAACTATCACGATTTATTGTGATAACAGTGGTGCAGTTACAAACTCGAAGGAACCACGAGTCCATAAGGCAAGTAAACACATAGAGTGCAAGTACCACATGATACGAGAGATTGTAAAACGAGGAGAAGTTATTGTCACCAAGATTGCATCAGAGGATAACCTGACAGATTCTTTCATTAAGGCCCTTCCAGCGAGAGCTTTTGATAGGTATGTGGAGGGAATGAAAATCAGATGTATGGTAGTTTGATGCTAGCATAGTCTTGTAGGGATGTATACTTAAAAGTCTATTTTTTGTATGAACATCTTTATTTTGAAATAAGAATCACATGATCATTGTTTGCATATTTTTATGGTTATGCAATATTGTCTAATACCTTACATTGTAGATAACATGGTGTGTGGTGTCACACGGGAGATCATGTTATTGGCTCCTTGTAAAGTATAAGTAAAGGCTCACAACCGAGATGGCTTTGGACAAACCATCGGAATGGTTGTAGTGTGATTTGGTATTGGTTTGTCTTGACCATAGAATCACACTAGTGCACTTTGTGTGTATTGAGCAGGATCGACACAGAGGTGATTCGATTTATTGCTGACTACATAATCGAATCGGACCTCAGATATTATTTAGTACATGCTCTTAATCCCGATATAATAACGGGCACATATACTTGGTACTCATCTCTTTGATTTACCAATGGGCGAGATTTATAGATTAAATCGATAGACTCGGTAAGTTGGGAGATGATATTATTTATATGGTGTGCCGTTGATTATAGGAGGAAACCGTGTCCTATATATTAGGATGATGATGTCCCCTTGAGGAGCTCATAAGGTTCATCATGTAAACCCTGCAGGTGGACTTGGTCCGGCATGATGAAAAGGTTGAGTGGTACTACTCAAGGAGTTAGATGTTGATTAATTAATGGTCAGTAAATTAATTAATCGACGAATATTCGAGATCTTAAACACGGGGAGAAAATGTACAAATAATATATGGAGCCCATATTATCATATGGGGGTTGGTGAGGTAGATCAATGATGGACCTTTAGTGGATTGGACCATCATTAGTGGATCGGACTTTATGTGGGCTTGATCCATGGGTGGCCAAGACCCAACTCCTCCTCATGGTCCCTAATGTAGCCCATTAACACCTCAAGATGCTTAGATCCAAAGGATAGAAACAAAACACTAAGATCCATTGGTAGAGATTAAATCTCTAAGATCCGACGGTTGAGATCAAATCTCTAGATCCGACGGTTGAGATTAAATCCCTAGAACCAATGGAGGAGATTAATTCATGACTTATCCTTAACTCTATAAAAGGGTTTCATGGGAGTTGGCGTGGAGGACATGAAGGAGAGCTAGGGTTTTGGGCGGCAAGAGCAATCCTAGTTGAGATAGGATTGGGATTAGGGTTTGGAGGCAAGGGTGGCACCAAATAAGGAAGGTTCTTTCTCTCTTCTTCTTCCTCTTGGGGCCAACGTCCAGCAGCCTTCCCAGTTTTTTTCCAGCCTTGGACGGCGCCCAAAAGCCTCCTTCTTCTTCTCCTTAGGTGGTGGAAACAAGATATAGGGTTTCCCTTGGTGTCTTGGTAGTTTTCCACCATCTCCTTCTCCTTCTACTTGGCCGGCGGCAAGGGCTTTGAGAGTTCCTTGTTGGTTGAGTTTTTGAAGGAGAAAAACATTGTTTCTCTTCTTCCTCTTGCTTGGGAAAAGCAAGGAAGGAAGTTTTGCGATCTAGGAGCTTCGAGTTTTGGTGGATCGTCGCCCACACGACGTCCAAAAGGAGGAGGGTCATACATTAGAAGACCAAGAGGTATAACTATTCTTCTATCTTTCTTATTCATTGCTTGTGTTTGTTTTTCAAAATATAAGCATGTTATATTTCTGTAAATAGGCTAAATAATACTTGGATCCCGAGTATAAACACAAAAACCGGCGATCCGGACATCGTCTATTCCGCGGCTACTCGTAGAATAGAGGTTGGTCGCTTGAACAACTTGTTTGTTCAAGTGACCTCTCTAAACGAATAGCACGACGATGACTTGGTTGCTTTGGCAATCCCTTTTGTCTAGGATTAAATTTTTTAATCCGGGGACATCGAAGGGATCACCATGGTCAAGCAACCGAGGTGAAGGGGAAGCGAAGTTTCCCCTCACGGATCAACCCCAACAATTGGTATCAGAGCTTCCGGGCTAAACCCAACAATTGGTATCAGAGCCAAGGATTCCGGTTTTGTGTGTTTAGGATTCGATTAATTTTATGCACTTTTTCATATATTATATGTGCCGGATAATAGTAGGATATGCATAGTTTAACTCTTTGGTTGCAGGCATAAGATCCGACTATTATGGCATGTGTGTGTATGTGATTGTATGTGTGTAAATGTTTATTTTGTTTAATCCTCGGGGTTGACGAGGCTAGTATTTAGTTTTTTGTAAATTAAATACGGCATTGTTTAGCCGCTCTTTATTTTATTTTACTTTCGATCTAGATTCATGTACACTCCCTCGTGGAGTATAAGATCGATGGATGTAAATTAAAATAGGTTTTAGTCTCGGCTCGGATCTTCAGAGGGCTTGTACATGGCGTAGGAGGAGCGGACGAGATGGCGATGCGACGGGAGCCATATTGAAGACAAAGGCCATAATAGTTGGAAAATAATTTATTTTTCATATTTATTGCTTTTTTGTTTGATATGCATGTCGTAGGAAAATTCCTCATTTTAAATTACTAAGTAGGAGAGGGATAATTTTATAAATTCCCGCGGCCTCCATTACAATTTGACAAGTGATGCAAACAAACTTGCGCCTCGGCTCTGAGTGCCTTCCTCCCCATCGGATGGGTTTGTTTGCGGATCACAAGGTCGAATATGGTTATAGGAAATTATCAAGGAGCGTGTGTACTTGCCCATCGTAAGGCACATAACCCAAGATAATTACCTTGGTACCGAGTAATGGTGAACACTTAGATACAAATATAAGTATCCTCCCCATCGGAGTCACTGCTTTTATATGTAGGGCCAAAGAGGAACCAACTATTAATTTTACTTGTCAAAAAGTTAGGTTGACAAGATAGTAAAATTAATGGCTAAAACCTCCTCTTACAAATGTAGAATTCGTATACGTCCACACTATCGTGGCATACGATATTCTCGGTGTTTTGAGGTGTTGGTTGATTTTAAAAAATTTATTGTTTGACGAATCAATAATTTTTTTTGAAATCTAATGTTTTGATTTATGTGATTCTTAGGTTTTCTTTCAAAATGACTTTCAACCCACTTGCTGTGATACTGAAAGAGAACAAACTTACTGGACCCAACTATGTAGATTGGAAGAGGAATCTAGATATTGTCTTGACTGCTGAGGAATACAAATATGTACTCCTCGAAGAGTGTCCTCCCAAGCCTACAGATAATTCTGGGGAAAAGGAGAGAGAGAGCTATAGGAAGTGGAACAAGGTCGATGAGATGGCACGGTGTTACATTTTGGCATCTATGTCAAATGTACTCCAACATCAGCATCAAGCCATGCCCACTGCCTATGATATGATGCTCAATCTCAAGGAGCTTTTCGGACACCAGAATCGGGCTGCGAGGCAAGAGGCCATGAGAAACTTGATGACGACCACCATGATCGAGGGAACACCCGTGAGGGATCATGTTCTCAAGATGATGGCTCATTTGAATGAGCTGGAGGTCCTAGGAGCTGAGATCGATGGGGAAACCCAGGTCGATATCATACTCCAGTCTCTGTCTAGGAGTTTTGAGCAGTTTCGCCTCAACTACAACATGAACAAGAGGTTGTATTCACTGGCGGAACTTCTGACAGAACTCCAGGCAGCAGAGGGACTATTTCGTCAGAGTGCTCAGGCGCATGCTGTGATGACCCAGAAGGTTTCTGCTTCTAAGCCGAAAGGCAAGAAGAAGAAGAAACAAACCGGGGCAAAGGCGATGGGAGGTACTCAGGTAGGAGTGAAGAAGCCGAAAGGCAAGTGCTTCACTTGTAAGCAGACTGGACACTGGAAGAAGGACTGCCCCAACCGCAAGAACAAAGGTATATCTTTTGGACTAGTCGTTGAAACATGTTTAGCGGTGTTATCTACCGACCGTGTGTAGATACGGAGCCATCGATCATGTCCGCAATACTTTGCAGGGTTCCAGAAACTGACGATCGGGCCGAGGGGAGATTACTGTACTTGGGCGATGCCAAGGTGGCGGCTGTCAGAAAGGGGAGACGTTCATTTATCTTTTGAGAAAAATAAACTTTTGGTTCTTAAGAATTGCCTTTATGTACCCTTATTTAGAAAGAATTTAATTTCAGTTTCTAAATTATTTATGGATGGATATTCTATTTCTTTAAATGACAGAGTTGTTATAAAAAGAGATAGGGACATTATCTGTTGTGTTACATTGATAGGAAATTTGTACACACACTTGAACCAAAACCTCCCACGATGCAAATTGAAGTTAATAACTCATCTTCTAATTCCAATAAGAGAAAAGAACCTTCGAAGATGAACCAAACATATCTTTGGCATCTTAGGCTTGGTCACATTAACCTAAGCAGAATTCAAAGGTTGATAGCTGATGGACCTTTGGGTTCATTAGTGGTGGAGGATCTCCCAACCTGTGAATCTTGCTTGGAGGGTAAGATGACCAAGAGGCCTTTTAAAGCCAAGGGGTATAGAGCCAAAGATGTGTTAGAATTGGTTCATTCTGATTTGTGTGGTCCTATGTCTATCCAGGCTAGAGGTGGTTTTGAGTATTTCGTCTCTTTTATAGACGATTACTCAAGATATGGATACATTTACCTGATGCGCCGCAAGTCTGAATGCTTTGACAAGTTCAAAGAATTCAAGGCTGATGTGGAGAAACGTCAAGGTAAAAGTATCAAAACACTACGATCTGATCGTGGTGGTGAGTACCTCTTGGGAGAGTTTAGGAACTACTTATCAGAGGCAGGGATTCAATCCCAATTGACTGCACCTGGCACACCCCAGCAGAATGGTGTAGCAGAGCGAAGGAATAGGACTCTTATGGAGATGGTTAGATCGATGATGAGTTATTCTGACTTGCCAGATTCGTTCTGGGGATATGCTCTAGATACGGCGGTATACATTCTGAACTTGGTTCCATCTAAATCAGTGCCTTCTACTCCCACAGAGTTGTGGACTGGGCGAAAGCCTAGTCTAAGACATATTCGGATATGGGGCAGATGTCAAGTAAGTTGAACCTCGCATGTATACGCATGTTCGCTGGCTATCCTAGAGGAACGAAGGGTGGATTGTTTTATAGTCCTAGAGATCAGAGGGTGATCGTTAGCACGAACGCCAGATTTCTAGAGGAAGACTATGTGATGAGCCACAAGCCCAAGAGTAAAATTGTTCTGGAGGAATTAAAAGGGGAAGTCACTTCCTTAGTACCACCGGTACAAGAGGATATACCACATGTCACTGCACCGCGTGTCACAGAGGATACACAGGTGATACCTCGTCGTAGTGGGAGGGTTGTGAGACAGCCTGATAGATTCATGTTCTTGGGAGAATCTTCTGATTTGGTCCCTGGCGAACATGAACCTGATCCCTGGACATATGATGAGGCAATCCAAGATAAAGATGCAGTATCTTGGCAGAGTGCAATGAATACTGAGATTGAATCTATGGATTCAAATCAGGTCTGGGAGCTAGTAGAACCACCCGATGGTGTAAAAACCATTGGATGCAAGTGGATCTATAAGAGAAAGAGAGGAATAGATGGGAAGGTTGAGACCTTCAAAGCGAGGCTTGTTGCGAAGGTATACTGTAAAGAGGGTATCGAATATGAGGAGACCTTTTCACCGGTAGTCATGCTTAAATCTATCCGGATTCTCTTATGCATAGCAGCTCATATGGATTATGAGGTGTGGCAGATGGATGTCAAGACAGCTTTCCTTAATGGAAGTCTTGAGGAAAACATCTACATGAAGCAACCAGAGGGATTCATTGCTAAGGGCAAAGAGCATCTTGTATGTAAGCTTAATCGGTCCATTTATGGATTGAAACAAGCTTCGAGGTCTTGGAACATCCGCTTTGATGAGGTGATCCAGTCTTATGGATTTATTCAAAGTCCGGATGAGTCTTGTGTATACAAGAGATGTGACGGAAACGTAGTGGTATTTCTTGTACTATACGTAGATGACATTTTGTTGATTGGCAACAATATCAAGGTGTTATCGGACGTAAGGGTATGGTTGTCCAAATGATATGAAGGACTTGGGAGAAGTGGGACACATCCTTGGGATCAAGGTTATAAGGGATCGCAAGAAAAGGATGTTGTGCTTATCCCAAGCTTCATACATAGACACGATTATGGAGCGTTTTAGCATGCAAAACTCCAAGAAGGGTTTTCTACCTTTCAGGCATGGAGTTCCTTTATCTAAGGAGATGTGTCCTAGATCATCTGAGGAGATAGAGGAGATGAAGGCGGTTCCTTATGCTTCGACAGTAGGAAGCCTCATGTATGCGATGCTCTGTACGAGACCAGATATCTGCTTTGCCGTGGGCATGGTCAGCAGATATCAGAGTAATCCAGGACATTGCGATCGCGTAAAGCATATATCAAGTACCCGAGAAGGACTAGGATTATATGCAAGGCGGACCAATTACTTCTGTGGGTTACATTCGACTTCCAACTGATAGGGATAATAGTAAGTCTACCTCAGGTTTTGTGTTTACTTTGGGAGGTGGAGCCATTGTATGGAGGAGTGTCAAGCAAAAGTGTGTGGCGGACTCCACCATGGAAGCTGAGTATGTGGCAGCCTCTGAGGCGGCCAAAGAAGCCGTATGGCTCAGGAACTTCCTGATGGACTTGGATGTGATTCCTGGTTTGCACAGAACTATCACAATTTATTGTGATAATAGTGGTGCAATGCAAACTCAAGGAACCACGAGCCCATAAGGCTAGTAAACACATAGAGCGCAAGTACCACCCGATACGAGAATCGTAAAGCGAGGAGAAGTTCTGTGCCAAGATTGCATCGGAGGATAACCCGCGATCCTTTCACTAAGGCCTTCCCGAGAGCTTTTGATAGGCATGTGGAGGGAATGGGGACTGATGTATGACACTTTGAGGACAGATAGTCTTTTAGTATAAGTGGGAGATTGTATGGATGTATACTTAAAAGTCTATTTTTTGTATGAACATCTTTATTTTGAAATAAGAATCACATGATCATTGTTTGCATATTTTTATGGTTATGCAATATTGTCTAATACCTTACATTGTAGATAACATGGTGTGTGGTGTCACACGGGAGATCATGTTATCAGCTCCTTGTAAAGTATAAGTAAAGGCTCACAACCGAGATGGCTTTGGACAAACCATCGGAATGGTTGTAGTGTGATTTGGTATTGGTTTGTCTTGACCATAGAATCACACTAGTGCACTTTGTGTGTATTGAGCAGGACCGACACAGAGGTGATTCAATTTATTGCTGACTACATAATCGAATCGGACCTCATATATTATTTAGTACATGCTCTTAATCCCGATATAATAACGGGCACATATACTTGGTACTCATCTCTTTGATTTACCAATGGGCGAGATTTATAGATTAAATCGATAGACTCGGTAAGTTGGGAGATGATATTATTTATATGGTGTGCCGTTGATTATAGGAGGAAACTGTGTCCTATATATTAGGATGAAGATGTCCCCTTGAGGAGCTCATAAGGTTCATCATGTAAACCCTGCAGGTGGACTTGGTCCGGCATGATGAAAAGGTTGAGTGGTACTACTCATGGAGTTAGATGTTGATTAATTAATGGTCAGTAAATTAATTAATCGACGGGCATTCGAGATCTTAAACATGGGGAGAAAATGTACAAATAATATATGGAGCCCATATTATCATATGGGGGTTGGTGAGGTAGATCAATGATGGACCTTTAGTGGATTGGACCATCATTAGTAGATCGGACTTTATGTGGGCTTGATCCATGGGTGGCCAAGACCCAACTCCTCCTCATGGTCCCTAATGTAGCCCATTAACACCTCAAGATGCTTAGATCCAAAGGATAGAAACAAAAAACTAAGATCCATTGGTAGAGATTAAATCTCTAAGATCCGACGGTTGAGATCAAATCTCTAGATCCGACGGTTGAGATTAAATCCCTAGAACCAATGGAGGAGATTAATTCATGACTTATCCTTAACTCTATAAAAGGGTTTCATGGGAGTTGGCGTGGAGGACATGAAGGAGAGCTAGGGTTTTGGGCGGCAAGAGCAATCCTAGTTGAGATAGGATTGGGATTAGGGTTTGGAGGCAAGGGTGGCACCAAATAAGGAAGGTTCTTTCTCTCTTCTTCTTCCTCTTGGGGCCAACGTCCAGCAGCCTTCCCAGCTTTTTTCCAGCCTTGGACGGCACCCAAAAGCCTCCTTCTTCTTCTCTTTAGGTGGTGGAAACAAGATATAGGGTTTCCCTTGGTGTCTTGGTAGTTTTCCACCATCTCCTTCTCCTTCTACTTGGCCGGCGGCAAGGGCTTTGAGAGTTCCTTGTTGGTTGAGTTTTTGAAGGAGAAAAACATTGTTTCTCTTCTTCCTCTTTCTTGGGAAAAGCAAGGAAGGAAGTTTTGCGATCTAGGAGCTTCGACTTTTGGTGGATCGTCGCCCACACGATGTCCAAAAGGAGGAGGGTCATACATTAGAAGACCAAGAGGTATAACTATTCTTCTATCTTTCTTATTCATTGCTTGTGTTTGTTTTTCAAAATATAAGCATGTTATATTTCTGTAAATAGGCTAAATAATACTTGGATCCCGAGTATAAACACAAAAACCGGCGATCCGGACATCGTCTATTCCGCGGCTACTCGTAGAATAGAGGTTGGTCGCTTGAACAACTTGTTTGTTCAAGTGACCTCTCTAAACGAATAGCACGACGATGACTTGGTTGCTTTGGCAATCCCTTTTGTCTAGGATTAAATTTTTTAATCCGGGGACATCGAAGGGATCACCATGGTCAAGCAACCGAGGTGAAGGGGAAGCGAAGTTTCCCCTCACGGATCAACCCCAACAAGTCTTATAGTTTAAGTGGGAGATTGTTGGGATGTATAGTGAAAGCCTAGCCTTTGTATGAACATCTTCATTTTGGAATAAGAATCACATGATCATTGTTTAAATTTTATATTTATGCATAATGTCTAATGCGTTACATTGAAGATAACATGGTGTGTGATGTCATACAGAAAATCATGTTATTATTAGTGAAAGCCCTTGAGCCAATCATGTGATGATTGTTGTATGGAATTTGTTGTATCATATTCCTATTTATAAAGGCATGGTTATTATATTTACTTGTATTTGTGCCAAATAAATAAGTATAATAACATCCTTGAGTAGTAGGTTCTTATCTATATCAATCGATTGGTTGAATCGATAAATGAGATGATATAGAGAACACTACTCTTAATCATTCCTAGTCAAGTATTAACATTCAGGGACAATGTTAATGCATAGAGACTAGCATGTAGGTCAACACGAGGGCTTGATCTCATAAGTCATGGATATGAGATATCAAGTTGACATATGAGTATGCATTGGAGAATGTATACTGAATGACCCGCCATGAGAAAGTATCATGGATCGTTATATAAGTGTCATATACTTTCTCATGTGGCTATTAGTAAGACTATTTGTCCTTAGACCTGAAGTCACCATGGTTCCCTACATAAGGAGTTGAATACTTTGGCTTCGTCAAACGTCACCCGTAAATGGGTGGACTATAAAGGTGATTACTGGGTATGTAACAAATTATGCGGAGGGATGTGAGTGATGTAGATGGGATCTATCCCTCCTATATGACGGAAGAGACATCGTTATTCTTGATAGAGTGAGACCACGAAGTGCATGGCCATGCCCAAATGAGTCAATATGAGATATTGAGCTCATTTGATTAGAGTGAGTCTACTTGGAGTTCAAGATATAGATTGTACCGAGGATGACACGGTCTATGCCTCAATTGGTCAATCTAGATGTCAAGGATAGGGGGACATTGTCACATATTGTGAGAGTCACAATTAGTAGTCACGAAGGTGATGTTGGAGCTCAACATTCTTGTAACTTGGGTAGCAATGATGTGTTGCTAGATACCGCTCATTGCTTATGTTCCTAAATCGGTTTAGGGACATTGCCAACATTACAAGAACCTATAGGGTCACACACAAAGGGCAATTAGATAGAGATTAGGTTCATATGATGAACCATGAGGATTAGGTTCATGTGATGAACCAAATTGGATTAAGAGTAATCCAAATTAGACTAATTGAGTTAGACTCAAGTTGATTCAAGTGTTGAATGAGTCTAATTTAGATTTGATTCATTTAGTCAATTTAAATTAATGAATAGAGATTCATTAAATCAAATTGACTTGAATCAAGTGGTTGGATTTGATCAACCATGGGAGATAAGAGGTCAAGTTTGACTTGATTTGAGAGGGAAGATGAAAGGTCAAGTTTGACTTGACCAAATGCCATGTCATGATGATGACTTGGCATGGCCGACCAATGATGATGCTCCACATCATCATGGACACATCATGGGGTGCTACCTCATGAGGGAGACTCAAGAGACATTGGTTCTTGGAGTTACATGCATGCATGTAACCCCCTTATAGTGGGTTATGAAAGTGTGAAGTTAAGTTGTGTAACTTCATTTTCTTCCTTGGTTCTTCCTCTCTTGCTCTCCCAATCCTTCTTTGCCGAAATTTCCATGAGTGCTAGCACTCTCTAGGTTGAGTTTCTCCACCATTTGTCCGTGTGGATACCAATAGAGGAGTGTACACTTGACACTCTTGAGTTCCGACAAGCTTTTGGACGAGCGGGATAAGCGAAGGGCGTCGCTACGAGGGTAACGCTCTATCTTGTAGATCAAAGGTAGATCTAGTATCTTTAAATACATACATGTTTTATTTTATATATATCTTCGCACGGATCCGTGGCCGGGTTTCCGAGATTTCCGCAACGCAAAAAAGCGGTTTTTGCGGCTCCGGAAATCCAACAGTGGTATCAGAGCCACGTTCGAAGCATGTATGTGTTTTATTTTTGTAGTTTTTATATTAGATATAAAAATTACATATTTTTATGTTTCTATAAATTTCCTATTTTTATAGAATTTTTGGGTATTTTTCTCGAAGAGTCGAAGCAACGAGTGTTGGGACACTTGTAGGCTTCAACCATTGAGAAAAACTCTCCGAAACGACGAGTTCTCACTTTTGGTTTTTGCGACAGTAACTTAAGTCGCTGTAAAATGGTAGTAGGGACACTCGCAAAGTTTATTTTGCGAGTAGGGGCGCTGCCCCTATCCCCGAAAGGGGCCTTGTCCCGCGATCGCGCCCGGAAACGGCTTAGCGGGACCGTTACGGAGAGGTGACTCATAAAATTGAAAAAAAAAAGGAAAAATTATAGAAATTTTATGAAAAAATACATAATTTAGAATTATGTATAATTCTTTGATTTTCATGGCCCAAGAACCCCAATTTTATTGGACATTAATGTGTTGTAATTCATAATACGGCCGCGTGCCGTTTTTGTGGTTGTGCGTGTTGTATAGTGTATGCGACCTGCGCGTCGTGCCTTTTCTTTTGAAATTCTAGTTGTAAATAGTTTTAGACTCGAATGTAACTCGAGTTTCATATTTGTAATGTACAAAATGGAGCGGTGGAAAGTCCACTTGTAGACGAAGTTACGAGAAGGGTGTCGACGACACATGGCGGTCAAAGGAAGCACTTGGAGAAGCCGCTAGCCCTAGGTTGACCGTCCGATCTTCTCATTGGCTTGAGAAGATCGTAGTAGGGCCATGACCACATCACAGTTGATTATATATATATATATATATATATATATATATATGATTTTTCTTGTATGTATGTGATGCATGCTAGTAGAATAATGCTTGTATGTATATGATGCATGCTAGGATATTTTTCTTGTATGTATATGATGCATGCTAGAATAATGCTTGTATGTTTGTGATGCATGCTAATATAGGATAATAAAGGCCTTAATGCGTATATGATACACATTACGATTAGATTAGATTTTAATCGAATCAACTCGTAAATGTTGGGAATCGAACGGCCGGCTAGAGGGGGGTGAATAGCCATCTTACGATGGATGTCGGTATTTGCTCGTCTACAAAGAGATTAGCGCAAGAGGAATATGCAAATACAAATAAAGACAACACAAAAGATAGACAAGCAATACAAACACGAGATGTAACGTGGTTCACAGCTACGCCGCTAATCCACGGTCTGATTCGTCCAAGGTGAATCACTCCTCCAAATCCACTAGATCTCTCCTTTGCACAAAGCTAGGTGGAGGTAACCTCTTTTACACAAGGATCACTCTTCTACAATAGAATAGAGATTAGAACAAGTAGAAGAGTAAGGAATCGTGTATGACACTTTGGGAGAAGTTTAGAGCTCAAGCATTTTTCTCCCAAAGCCCTACTCCCTCTCTTTTTATAGAGAGGAAGATTTTCTTCCCGTTGGCCGCCACCAGTCGACTGCTGCCCTTTGGCAGTCGACTGCCGCCACTCCAATGGCCTCCGAACACATCGGATCCTGACCATTGTAGTCCAACGGAATACTTGGCAGTCGACTGATGGTCCTCATTAGTCGACTGCTGCCTCGTAGTCGACTGCCCAGTCGGCTACGAGTGGTTCTGTGGCTCGAACCCTATTGACCAGTCGACTGCCCACATATGGCAGTCGACTGATGGCCACAGTTCAGCCAGTCGAATACTAGTCGAACTACATTCGACTCAGAGCAGTCGACTGCCATTATATGGCAGTCGACTGGTGCCATGTGAAACTCAAACTTAACATAAGTTTGAGCTTCCGGCGGTCGGGTAAACCTTAACCCTTGCGGTCAAGTCTCCGACACTCAGCCATTTGGCCAAGTTCACCTAATGAGCTACTTACATTTCACTCATTCTCTCATCTCACTCGAAGTCCCTCGCCGAAGCTCTCTTCGTTCGCGGCCACGTCCCTCGCCAGCATCAGGAGCACGACTCTGGAATGCTCCTTCGCATCTCTTGCCTCCGAAGTCTGCTTCCTTGGCTTCACTTCAAGTCATCTCGTCCGGCGGTCCCTCGGCAGCATCAAGCTCACGGCTCTGTAATGCTCCTTCTCCGACTCAGGCACGAGGTTGTGAGGGTGAACCCGCCAAGGCTCCATGTGCGAATTACTAAGTCCTGCAAGACTCCAACGCACATATCAAATAACAATACCAACCTAACTTAAACCCTTTGCCACACACATCAAAACCTTATCTTGGCAAGAGATTGCCTTAACAATCTCCCCCTTTTTGATGTGTGGCAATCCGTTTTAAGTTAGGTAAAAACATTTGATATAAATTTCTAAGGTAAGAAAGCATGTAAACATAAACATGATATAGCAACATGAAACTCTCCTTAATCCATGAAAATCCACATACAAATTATCAAAATTTCTCCCCCTATCATAATTTACTTAAACATAATCACTTCTCTCCCTTTGACACCATCAAAAAGATTAACACTAAGTTATAAACCCATGACATCAAGTTTAATAGAAGGAAAATACCCAAAAACATGATTAAAATTGAAATCAGAAAATATTGGACTGTATTTCAGGTGGGCAGTCGACTGCTATCAGTATGGCAGTCGACTGGCACAAAGGATTCCGAAATTCTGATTTTCTAGGTGAAATTTAGAAATGCATTATAAATTCCAAAAAATTTGAAAAATCATGAAATTTGAGGAACATGTTTCTTTTAAGCATATCTATTAATGAAAAATAGGTTTCCAAGAAAAATCATTATATTTTCTGAGATTTGCCAAAAATCCAAAAGCTTTAAAAACCACTAGTTTTTGAGCATGTTAGTATCCATTTTAACACCTAGTATTGCATTCAATTATTTCAAAACATGAATACATAGATTTTAGGGTAAGAAATTGTTTTGAAAACATATGAAATATCCAACCATGATCTTTGGGCAATATGTCTATGAATTAAACATAAGCCTTCCCCATGATTGGTCTATTATTGTTATTTTGATACTTTAAATGACCATCTAAATGCCATAGGCATTAGTGGACATTTGTATCATCCTAACATCTCACCCATGCTAAGTTTTCAATCAAGGTAGCCTATTGTGAGTGTGAGATGCATCCTAGGGGGGGGGGTATTTGTATATACTTAACCATTATATTCAAGCAATTTTATCAAGGTTAAGTATCAATCTAACAATCCTCATGATCATAAAGGCATATATCAATTAATTCTACATTATGATCATGAACCTTAAAGTATTCATCAATTAATTGATCATGCATTAGATATTATATCATGATTATAAACAAATATTTATCTAAAGCATGATTTAACCCCTATTTCTCATGATGATGTGCCAAATATCAAAATCATAAATCATGATTGCAAACATGCATAGTAATTACATTAATCATCATGATTTAAGCATTATTAACTATTTATAGACATGTTATCATCACCTAACACTATTTAAAAATGTTGTCCCGCCATCCTAAGTCAACCAAAATATAATATAGGTCAATTGCATATGGTTGACTATCCTAGGGGTTTTCTAACCCTTAAGGATGGATTTTTGAACCCAAAATAGATTCTTGCCTATGGAGTTCACTAGAAATTCTTTAGGAATCCATTTCCTAGCAATTACTTTCTTCTTATCTTGTCCCCTAGCAATTAGGCATTTATAGGCCTTTTCATTTTTCTTTTCTTTATATCCTAGGCCCTTTTTGTTGAAGCTAGCTCTTTGGCTCCCTATGATCATGTTCAAAGTGTTGGAGCCAATTGTGAATTTCTCTAGGGCTTTGGTTAGATAATCTACCTTTTCCCTTAAAGCCCTATTTTCTTCTATACATGCATCACTAACATCCAAAGGCATATATTCATGTGAGCATGCATCATCATCATTATCATTAAAACATGCTTTTTCTAATTTTTGCTCTAATTCCTTAATTTGGTCAAGCATGCTTTTGTTCTTTTTCTTGGCTCTAAATAACTCCTTAGTTAAGCTAGAAATCATGGAAACTATCTTCTTGGGAGTTAGATTTGTTACCATAGTCTCCATGTCCTCTTCTTCTTCTTCGGATGAGGAGGATGTAGAGGCTCCCCCTTCATTTGAGCTCTCTCCACTTGAGCTTGATTCTTCATTTTCGATGGAGGAGCAATCCAAGTCATCAAAGGCCATCAAGGCCAAATTGGTGACAAAGGCATTCTCCTCATCCGATGATGATGAGGAGGATGA
Organism: Wurfbainia villosa; assembly: GCA_025175895.1. NCBI lineage: Eukaryota > Viridiplantae > Streptophyta > Magnoliopsida > Zingiberales > Zingiberaceae > Wurfbainia > Wurfbainia villosa. Next base: position 23,694,401 of record CM045992.1, on the reverse strand, counting down.
GGATGGGTCATCCCAAGTCCTTGCCTTTAGAGCTTTGGTCTTCCCCTTTTCTTTTGTCTTCTTCTCCTCTTCCTTCTTTTTCTTGCTCCCCTTTTTCTTCTTCTTTTCTTCTTTCTTTTTCTTTTCTTCTTTGCTCTTGTTTAGGAGGGGACAATTATCCCTTATGTGCCCCTCTCCTTGGCAATTGTAGCATATGACCTTCCCCCTTGGTCTTCTATTCCTATCATTTGATTTATGAAAATGAAAACCTTTTAAAGCACGTCTTACCCTCCTTACCATATAGGCTTCTATGGTGCTATCCATGGAGGAGGAGGAAGACGCTTCGTCATCGGAGGAGGAGGGGATCTCTATCTTCTTCTTCCCCTTATTTGCCAACAATGCTACTCCCCTTGAAGGTTGGATTCTAGGCTCTTCTTGTATTCCTTCAAGCCTAGATTCATGTAATTCCATAGTGGAGAAAAATTCATCTAGAGTACTTACCTCTAGATTCTTTGAAATATAAAATGAGTCCACCATTGAACTCCACTTGGATGATCGGGGAAAAGCATCTATAGCTTTCATTATCATATCCCGGTTGGAGAGATTTTCACCTACACTTGTTAGCCCAATTAAAATCTCTTTAAACCTAGAATGCAATGAAGTTACCTTTTCTCCCTTTTCTAATTTAATGTTGGATAATTGGGAGCGGAGGAGATCTCTTCTTGCAAGTTTAGCCTCCGAGGTACCTTCATGAAGCTCTACTAGCTTCTCCCACATTTCCTTGGCACTTTGGCAATCTCCAATTCTATTTATTTCTTGTTGAGGAAGCACATTGTATAGATGGTGCTTGGCTTTTGAGTTTGCAAGGTGCTCCTCTCTTTGCCTCTTGGTCCACCTTGACTTCTCTATTGGCTTCCCCTCTTCATCCCTAGGCAAAATGAAACCGGATTCCATTGTAATCATAATATCAAAATCCATTTCGAAAAATACCTCCATTCGCTTCTTCCACCAAGCGAATTCTCCTTCAAACTTCGGTGGATGGATGTTTGAGCCGGCCATTTTGAATGTTGCTTGTTGTGGCGGTTAGTCCTCGACAAGCTTTCCTTGGCTCTGATACCACTTGTTGGGAATCGAACGGCCGACTAGAGGGGGGTGAATAGCCATCTTACGATGGATGTCGGTATTTGCTCGTCTACAAAGAGATTAGCGCAAGCGGAATATGAAAATACAAATAAAGACAACACAAAAGATATACAAGCAATACAAACACGAGATGTAACGTGGTTCACGGCTACGCCGCTAATCCAAGGTCCGATTCGTCCAAGGTGAATCACTCCTCCAAATCCACTAGATCTCTCCTTTGCACAAAGCTAGGAGGAGGTAACCTCTTTTATACAAGGATCACTCTTCTACAATAGAATAGAGATTAGAACAAGTAGAAGAGTAAGGAATCGTGTATGACACTTTGAGAGAAATTTAGAGCTCAAGCATTTTTCTCCCAAAGCCCTACTCCCTCTCTTTTTATAGAGAGGAAGCTACGAACTGCCTGCGGCCGAAGTCCCTTATCGACCAATCGATCCGCCTTTCACATCAGCCGATCGGTGGTCGGCAAATTGACACCCACATGGCTCCGATTGCCACAACCTGGCCCGATCGAATACTAGTCGAACTACATTCGATTAGAGCGATCGATCGCCATTACATGGCGCCGATCGGTGTCGTGAAACTCAAACTTAACATAAGTTTGAGCTTCCGGCGGTCGGGTAAACCTTAACCCTTGTGGTCAAGTCTCCGACACTCAGCCATTCGGCCAAGTTCACCTAATGAGCTACTTACATTTCACTCATTCTCTCATCTCACTCGAAGTCCCTCGCCGAAGCTCTCTTCGTTCACGGCCACATCCCTCGGCAGCATCAGGCGCACGACTCTGCAATGCTCCTTCGCGTCTCTTGCCTCCGAAGTCTGCTTCCTTGGCTTCACTTCAAGTCATCTCGTCCGGCGGTCCCTTGGCAGCATCAAGCGCACGGCTCTGCAATGCTCCTTCTCCGACTCAGGCACGAGGTTGTGAGGGTGAACCCGCCAAGGCTTCATGTGCGAATTACTAAGTCCTACAAGACTCCAACACACATATCAAATAACAATACCAACCTAACTTAAACCCTTTGCCACACACATCAAAACCTTATCATGGCAAGAGATTGCCTTAACAGTAAATGCCTACCAGGTCCTTGATACCCATCACTTCCCCGATCATTTGTAGTTGTTGAATCTGCCAAAGCAGAGCAACGCATATTATCTTGGTAGGGTGCGGAGGGACAATCTTGGTCCCGCCTATCACGGCTTGGGTTAGAGTAAGTTCAATTAGATTGAGTAAAACTAGTTAACTCAATTGGATCGAGTAGAACTATAGGCATATTCCAACCGTTGGAAAGATAGGATAATATCGCATTTACACTAAATATTGGGCGATTTAGCCAAAGCTAACTCAAGGTCTTTTGTAAATGTGGGTCTTGATCCTATAAAAAAGAGTTGCATAGAGATGTAATCGGTAATGTGTTACCCACCGATCGTACTAAGTCTTGGGCGATTTAGCCAAAGCTAACTCAAGGCTTAGTATGATGTGGATCTTGTCCCACAGGAATTATAACTTGTTTGTATGAATCTAGTAATGTGGTTTGACCACATCCATAACTTGATTCTACAAAATTCCTATAATTCAGTAGGAGCATCATTTGATTAAAGGTCTAATTAAATGATAAAAGGAATATAATATTAATTTTCTGCATTGTATGTTGTAGATTACTATGTCGACAAACACGAACACTCTCTCTCTTTGCATTCTGTCCTTGAGAAGGACAAGCTCAATGGAGCAAATTTCCTGGACTGGTACAGGAACCTGAGAATTGTTCTCACCCAAGAAAGGTAATTGTACATCCTGGAGCAGTCCATTCCGGAGGCACCTTCTGCCACTGCCTCGCGAGCTGACAAAGATGCTTATAAAAAGCATCATGATGATGCATTAGATGTGTCATGTCTAATGCTCGCGACCATGAACTCTGAGCTTCAGAAGCAACACGAGTTCATGAATGCTTATGATATGGTTGAACATCTTCTTCAACTATATCAAGGACAAGTAAGACACGAGAGATATGAAGTCTCTAAGGCATTGTTTGGTTCCAAAATGCAAGATGGGACTCCCGTAGGTCCATATATACTCAAGATGATTGGGTATATAGAAAACCTACAGAGATTGGGATTCCCCCTTGGCCAAGAGCTGGCCACATACTTGATCTTGCAGTCTTTTCCGCAAAGCTACAATCAATTTGTCATGAATTACAACATGAATGAAATTGATAAGCCATTGCCTGAGATGTTCAGCATGTTGAGAACTGTTGAGCTCAACCTTAAGAAGGGAAAATCTGACATCATTTTGATGGTGCAAAAGAAGAAAGGCAAGGGCAAGCCTAAAGGTAAGGGAAAGTCCCAAGCCAAGGGCAAAGGCAAGGAACTGAAACCCAAAGGAGGGGTGGCCAAGGAAGGGGCTTGCTTCCACTGCAAGGAAGCTGGACACTGGAAGAGTAACTGCAAGGCATACCTGGAAGATCTTAAGAAGAAGAGAAGTGAGACTTCTACTTCAGGTATAAATATTATAGAAGTCAATATATCTATTTCTTAATCATGAGTATTAGATACCGGATGTGCATCTCACATTTGTACCAATGTGCAGGCGCTGAGAAATAGCAGGGCATTGACAAAGGGCGAGGTGGACCTACGAGTAGGCAATGGAGCAAGGGTTGCTGCTGTTGCTGTAGGAACTTATGATCTATCTCTGCCCTCTAGGCTTGTACTAGAATTAGATGAATCTTGTTATATGCCTTCTTTAACTAAGAACATAATTTCGGTTTCTTGTTTGGACAAGAAAGGATTTACATTTATAATAAAGAACAAATGTTGTTCAGTTTATTTAAATGATATGTTCTATTGTAGTGCACCTCTAATGAACGAACTCTACTTTCTCGACTTAGAGAGCCCTATCTGTAACATAAGTACTAAAAGGTTCAAGTCAAATTAGTTGAACCAAACCTATCTCTGGCATTGTCGCTTAGGTCACATAAATGAGAGTTGCTTATCCCAGCTCCATAAGGATGGGCTGTTGGACTCATTTGATTTTGAATCATATGAGACATGTGTGTCTTGCCTTTTAGGCAAGATGACCAAGACTCCCTTTAGTGGACACAACGAAAGAGCAATGGACTTGTTAGGACTTATATATAGTGATGTATGTGGCCCTTTCAATGTTACTGCTAGAGGTGGTTATAGGTACTTCATTACATTTACTGATGACTTTAGTAGATATGGTTATGTGTATCTCATGACACATAAATCAGAATCCTTTGAAAAGTTCAAAGAATTAAAGAATGAAGTACAAAACCAGCTTGGCAAGAGTATTAAGATACTTCGATCAGATCGAGGTGGTGAATACCTTAGCCATGAGTTTCGTGACTATCTAGCTGAGTGTGGGATTCTATCCCAACTCACTCCTCCTGGAACACCACAGTGGAATGGTGTATCCGAAAGGAGGAATCGTACCCTATTAGATATGGTACGATCTATGATGAGTCACACAAATCTTCCTATATCCTTTTGGGGATATGCTCTAGACACAGCAGTCTTTACCCTTAACCGTGTACCATCCAAGGCTGTGATAAAGACACCATATACGATATGGACAGGGAGAAATCCCAAGATGTCTTTCATGAGGATTTGGGGTTGTGAGACTTACGTTCGACGTAAAGTCTCAGACAATCTGGGACCCAAATCCGATAGGTGCTATTTTGTTGGATATCCCAAGGATACAAAGGGATATTACTTCTACATTCCCAGTCAGCACAAAGTGTTTGTAGCAAAGACTGGGGTTTTTCTAGAAAGGGATTTTGTTTCTAGAAAAACTAGTGGGAGTATGTTCGATCTTGAAGAAATTCAAGATAAGGACCATAGCACTCAGGCCTTGATGGAGGTTGAACAGGAACCACAAAGTGTTGTGTCTGTTGAGATTGTTGCACAAAGAGTTGTGAAACAACCACCTGTTCATATAGACCTACCTCTTAGCAGGTCTGATAGGGTACGTCGTCATCCTGAGAGATATTCATTTCTCTTGTCTGACCATGATGACGTTATGCTCATTGAGAATGAGCCTACCTCTTATCAGGAAGCTGTGATGAGCCCAAATTCTAATAAATGGCTAGAGGCCATGAGATCCGAGATGGAATCCATGTACACCAATCAAGTATGGACTTTGGTTGATCCACCTGAAGGGGTCAAACCCATTGGGTGTAAGTGGGTCTTTAGGAGAAAGACTGACATGGATGGACTTACGCATACCTATAAGGGCCGATTGGTGGCTAAATGTTTCAAGCAAATTCATGGTATTAACTATGATGAAACCTTTTTTCCAGTGGCGATGTTTAAGTCCATTCAGATCTTGCTTGCTATTGCAGCATACCACGATTATGAGATCTAGCAGATGGATGTCAAAACCATGTTTTTGAATGGAAACTTACTCGAGGATGTGTACATGGCACAACCTGAGGTTTTTAAAGATCCACAACATACTGGGAAAGTATGCAAGCTGCAAAGGTCCATTTATGGGCTAAAGCAAGCTTCTCGGAGCTGGAATCTTCGATTCGATGATGCGATCAAATAGTTTGGTTTGATCAAGAATGAAGATGAACCCTATGTCTACAAGAGGGTTAATGGGAACACAGTTGTCTTCTTTGTATTGTATGTGGATGACATACTACTCATTTGGAATGACATTCCTTCACTACAATTTGTGAAGACTTGGCTGGGGACGTGCTTCTCAATGAAGGACTTAGGTGAAGTAGCCTGTATTCTAGGCATCAAGATCTATAGAGATAGATCTAAGAGATTGCTTGGCCTAAGTTAGAGTACATACATTGACACGGTATTACTATGGTTTGCCATGCAGAATTCCATGAAGGGACTTCTGCAGATGTCACATGGTGTGAGTCTTTCGAAGACTCAAAGTCCCTTTTCTAGAGAGGAGAGAGACAATATGGATAAGATCCCTTACTCATCTGCTATAGGATCTATCATGTACGCCATGCTGTGTACTCGTCCTGATATCTCGTATGCTTTGAGCAAGACGAGTAGATAGTAGTCAGATCCAGGTGAGCGTCACTGGATAGCAGTCAAGAATATTCTTAAGTACATGAGAAGGACTAAAGAATATTTCTTGATATTTGGAGGCGATGAGGAGCTAGATGTAAAGGGTTACAGCAATGTCAGCTTCCAAACAGACCAGGATGATTATTGATCACAGTCAGGGTTCGTATTTTGCTTGAATGATAGCGCTATGAGTACCCACATAGGATAACATCGCATATCCCTTGACCAAGGCTTTGGCACAGAAAAAGCATGAAGGTCACACTAGGTCATTGGGTATTAGATATTATGGTGATTGACACTAGTGCTAGTGGGAGATTGTTAGTGAAAGCCCTAGATGTTGGGATGTATACTGAAAGCCTAGCTCTTTAGTATGAACATCTTTATTTTGAAATAAGAATCACATGATCATTATTTGCACTTTTATATTTATTATATGTTGTGCATATTGTCTAATACTTTACATTGTAGATAACATGGTGCTTGGGTAATGGCACAGAAGATCATGTTATCAGTCCCTTGTAGAGTATAAGTAGAGGCTCACAACCAAGATGGTCTTGGACAAATCATTGGCATGGTTGTAGTGTAGCTTGGTATTGTTTTATCTTGAACATAGAGTTACACTAGTACACTTAGGTGTATTGAGCAGGACCGATATAGAGGTGATTCAATTTATTGCTGACTACATAATTGAATCGGACCTCGGATATTATGTTGTACATGCTCTTAATCCCGATATAATAATGGGCACATGTACTTAGTATTTATTTCTTTGATTTACTAGAGGGTGAGACTTCTATGGATTAAATCAATATGCCCGGTAAGTTGGGAAATGATATTATTTACATGGTGTGCCATTGATTATAGGAGGAATCCGTGTCCTATATATTAGGTTGATGATGTCCCCTTGAGAAGCTCATAAGGTTTATCATGTAAACCCCGCGGGTTGACTTAGTCAACATGATGATAAGGTTGAGTGGTACTACTCGAGGAGTTAGATGTTAATTGATTGATGGTCAGTAAATCAATCGATTGACGAACATTCGATATCTTAAACACGGGGAGATAAATGTACAAATAATATATGGAGCCCATATTAATTTATGGGGGTTGGTGAGGTAGTTCGATGATGATCCTCTAGTGGAATGGAACATCATTGATGGATCAAGTTTGTGTGGTTCCCATCCATCGGGTGGCCAAGACCCAACTCCTCCTCATGGTCCCTATCGTAGCCTTATATAAACCTCATGAAGTCTAGATCGATGATGGAAAACAAATCTCTAGATCCGACGGTTGGGATTAAATCCCTATAACCGATGGTTGAGATTAAATCTCTAGATCCGAAGGTTGGGATTAAATCCCTAGAACCGACGGTGGAGATTAAATCTCTAGATCCGACGATTGGATTAAAATCCTAGAACCGACGGTTGAGATTAAATCTCTAGATCCGACGGTTGGGATTAAAACCCTAGAACCGACGGTTGAGATAAAACCAAGGCCTAAACCTAACTCTATAAAAAGGGTGGCTTGGGTTGGGCGGCAACCAAGGTTTTTGGAGATGGATTTGGATGGCTTGGGCGGCAAGAAACAAGGAGGAGGCTAGGGTTAGGTTTTGGTTCATGGTGTTGGGCGGCAACATGAAGGAGGCTTCTCTTCTTCTTCTTCCCAATGATGGCCGGCAAAACCTTTCCTCCCTTTTCCTCCTTAACTTGGCCGGCGCCCAAGCTTCTCCATCCTTTCAATGGTTCATGATGGAAGCTAAGGAAATTAGGGTTTTACCTAGTTTGCTTGGGCGGCAAGCAACCTCAAAGAGGAAACCCTAATTAGGGTTTTGGCTCCTTAGGTTGGGCGGCCAAGGTGATGATTTGGATTGGGCGGCAACCTATGGAGAAGCTTGTCTTCTTCCTTGGAGGTGGCTAGCTCATAGTTCTCTCTTCTCCACCATGCTTAGGCGGCAAGAAACCTATGGAGGAAACCCTAATTAGATTAGGGTTTGGCTCTTTGGATTGGGCGGCAAGGTTGGAAGTTAGGTTGGGCGGCAACTATAGGGGAAGGGCTCATCTTCTTCCTTCTAAGGGTTGGCCGGCCACTACCTTGTCTTCCTCTACCTTGGGCGGCAAGAAATCCAAAGGAAGCTTGGTTGGGCGGCTAGGGTTTGGAAGGAAAGGTAGGTGGAAACTATAGGAGAAGTGTTCTTCTTCTTCCTAGGGTGTTGGCCGGTTCCTATCCTTTTTCCTATACCTTTGGTGGTGCCCAACCTATTCCTCTTTTCCTTTTGGTTTTCCTCTTGGCCGGCGGCACAAGGAGCTAGGGTTTGTCCCTAGTTCGGTTGCTTGGTTGTTTCCATTATGTTCTCTCTATTCTTGGGGCCGGCGGCATCAATCCTTTGTGGATTGGTAGTTGGCTCAAGCAAGAAGGGAAAGAGAGTTCTTCTTTCTTTGGATTGAAGAGGATCTAAGAAGCTTCAACTTGTGGAGGATCTTCGCCCACACGAAGTCTACAAGGAGGTTAGGACATACGATAGAAGATCAAGAGGTATAAAAGTTTTATAACTTTTATTTATGATCTTTGCATGTTTCTATTATTATGTGGATGTTTACTTTATGTATGTGTTGATTATACATGTTTATATTTGCATATATTTGTATAATCATGGACCCCGATAAGAAACACAAAAACCGGCGATCCGTCCGTCGTCTCTTCCGCGGCTAATCGACTAGGAGAGTTGGTTGCTTGGATAACTAGTTTGTTCAAGCGATCGCTCGAGTCGTTAGCACGACGACGAATTGGTTGTGCTTAGGAAACTCATCCCATCCGGATTAGTTTTCATTAGTGAAAATTTTAATCCGGGGACATGGGAGCCAATGAGCATTCCGAGGACTAGCACATTGCCAACCACAATACCATGAATTGCATCGAGCCATGGTTTCCGGTTTTGTGTGTTTTGGATTCGGTTACTTTCATGCACATATCATATATTTTGTATGACGGATAATAGTAGGATGTGCGTAGGCTAACTTTTTGGTTGCAGGCATAAGATCCGACTATTATGGCTATATGTGTGTATGTGATTGTTTGTGTATGATTGTATATTATTTGAATCCTCGGGGTTGACGAGGCTAGATTTGTATTTAATTTTTGTAATTAAATACGACATTGTTTAGCCACTCTTTATTTTATTTTACTTTCGATCTAGATTTCATGTACACTCCCTCGTGGAGAATAGGATCGATGGATGTAAAATAAAATAGGTTTTATACTCGGCTCGGATCTCCGGATGGCTCATACATGGCGTAGGAGGAGCGGACGAGGTGGCGACACGACGGGACGCATATTGGAGAACAATGCCATAATAGTTGGAAAAATTCAGATTTTTCCATATTTATTGCTGATTTGTTTTATATGCATGTTGTGTGTGCTTGAAAATTCCTCATTTTCAATTTACTAAGTGGGAGAGGGATATTTTAATTAATTCCCGCGGCCTCCATTACAATTTGACATGTGATGCAACAAACTTGCGTGTCGGCTCTGAGTGCCTTCCTCCCCATCGGATGAGTTTGTTTGCGGATCACTAGGTCAAATAATGGTTATAGGAAATTATTTAGGAGTGTGTGTACTTCCCCATCGGTAAGGCACATAATCCGAGATAATTCCCTTAGTATCGTGTAATGGTGCACACTTAGATGCAAATAAAAAGTATCCTCCCCATCGGAGTCACTGCTTTTATTTGTAGGGCCAAAGAGGAACCAACTATTAATTTTATTTGTCAAAAAAGTAAGGTTGACAAGATAATAAAATTAATGGGTAAAACCTCCTCTTACAAATGTAGAATTCGTATACGTCCACACTATCATGGCATGCGATATTCTCGGTGTTTTGAGGTGTTGGTTGATTTCGGGATTTTATTGTTTTGAGGAATCAATAATATTTGAAATCTAAAGCAATGATCTATGTGATTCTTAGGATTTTCAAAATTGTTTTTCAGTCCACTTGTTTTTATACTAAAGGAAATAAACTTACTGTACCCAAATAATGTTGATTGGAAAAGAATCTAGATGTTGTCTTATTTGCTAAGAAGTACAAGTATACACTCTTCAAAGAGTGTCCTCAAGCCATGGTTGCTCAAAAAGGTTTCTACTTCTAAGCCGAAAGGCAAGAAGAAGAAGAAACAAGGTGGAGCAAAGGTGGTGGGAGGATCTCAGGGAAGAGTGAAGAAGCCGAAAGGCAAGTACTTCACTTACTAGCAGACCGGACATGAGAAGAAGGACTATCCCAATCCGAAGCAAGAACAAATGTATATCCTTTAGTCCAGTCGTTGAAACATGGTTAGAGACTTATCTACCGGCACCTGGTGAATAGGTATGGGAGCCACTAATCATGTCTGCAATACTTTGCAGGGGTTCCAGGAAACCCGACGACTAGCTAAAAGGGGATATTACCATTTACTTGGGCAATGCCATAATGGTGGCTATTGCAGTGGGAGATATTTTATTTATCTTTTGAGAAAAATAAAGTTTTTGGTTCTTAGAAATTTTCTTTATGTACCTTTATTTAGAAAGAATTGATTTCGATTTCTAAATTATGGATGGATAATCTATTTCTTTTGATATGTTATAAAAGGAATAGGGACATTATCTATTCAGGTACATAGATAGGAAATTTATAACTTGAACCACAAGCTCCCACGATGCAAATTGAAGTTTACAACTCATCTTCTAATTCCGATAAGAGAAAAGAACCTTCGAAAATGAACCAAACATATCTTTGGGATCTTAGGCTTGGTCATATTAACCTAAGCAGAATTCAAAGGTTGATAGCTGATGGACCTTTGGGGTTCATTAGTGGTGGAGGATCTCCCAACCTGCGAATCTTGCTTGGAGGGTAAGATGACCAAGAGGCCTTTTCAAGGCCAAGGGGTATAGATCCAAAGATGTGTTGGAAATGGTTCATTCTGATTCGTATGGTCCTATGTCTATCCAGGCAAGAGGTAGTTTTGAATAATTCGTCTTTTTCATAAACAATTATTCAAGAAGACACTACGATTTGATCGTAGTGGTGAATACCTCTTGGGAGAGTTTAGGAATTACTTATCAGAGGCTGGGATTCAATCCCAATTGTCTGCACCTGGTACACCCCAGCAGAACGGTGTAGCAAAGCGAAGGAATAGGTCTCTTATGGAGATGGTTAGATTGATGATGAGTTATTCTGACTTGCCAGATTTGTTCTTAGGATATGCTCTAGATACGACGTTATACATTCTGAACCTTGTTCCATCTAAATCAGTGCCTTCTACTCCCACAGAATTGTTGACTGGGCGGAAGCCTAGTCTAAGACATATTCGGATATGGGGAGTCCAGCACATGTGCTGAAGGCTGAAAAGTTGGAACCTCGTACAGAAGTATGCATGTTCGTTGGCTATCCTAAGGGAACGAAGGGTGGTTTGTTTTATAGTCCTAGAGATCAGAGGGTGATCGTTAGTACGAATGCCAGATTTCTAGAGGAGGACTTGTTGGGATGTATACTGAAAGCCTAGCTCTTTAGTATGAACATCTTTATTTTGAAATAAGAATCGCATGATCATTGTTTGCCCTTTTATATTTATTATATGTTGTGCATATTGTCTAATACTTTACATTGTAGATAACATGGTGCTTGGGTGATGGCACAGAAGATCATGTTATCAGTCCCTTGTAGAGTATAAGAAGAGGCTCACAACCAAGATGGTCTTGGACAAACCATTGGCATGGTTGTAGTGTAGCTTGGTATTGTTATATCTTGAACATAGAGTTACACTAGTACACTTAGGTGTATTGAGCAGGACCGACATAGAGGTGATTCAATTTATTGCTGACTACATAATTGAATCGGACCTCGGATATTATGTTGTACATGCTCTTAATCCCGATATAATAACGGACACATGTACTTAGTATTTATTTCTTTGATTTACTAGAGGGTGAGATTTCTATGGATTGAATCAATATGCCCGGTAAGTTGGGAAATGATATTATTTACATGGTGTGCCGTTGATTATAGGAGGAATCCGTGTCCTATATATTAGGTTGATGATGTCCCCTTGAGGAGCTCATAAGGTTCATCATGTAAACCCCGCAGGTTGACTTAGTCAACATGATGATAAGGTTGAGTGGTACTACTCGAGGAGTTAGATGTTAATTGATTGATGGTCAGTAAATCAATCAATTGACGGACATTCGATATCTTAAACACGGGGAGATAAATGTACAAATAATATATGGAGCCCATATTGATTTATGGGGGTTGGTGAGGTAGTTCGATGATGATCCTCTAGTGGAATGGAACATCATTGATGGATCGAGTTTGTGTGGTTCCGATCCATTGGGTGGCCAAGACCCAACTCCTCCTCATGGTCCCTATCGTAGCCTTATATAAACCTCATGAAGTCTAGATCAAATGATGGAAAACAAATCTCTAAATCCGACGGTTAGGATTAAATCCCTAGAACCGACGGTGGAGATTAAATCTCTAGATCCGACGGTTAGGATTGAATCCCTAGAACCGACGGTGGAGATTAAATCTCTAGATCCGACGGTTGGGATTAATTCCTAGAACCGACGGTTGAGATTAAATCTCTAGATCCGACGGTTGGGATTAAATTCCTAGAACCGACGGTTGAGATTAAATCTCTAGATCCGAAGGTTGGGATTAAATCTCTAGAACCGACGGTTGAGATTAAATCTCTAGATCCGACGGTTGGGATTAATTCCTAGAACCGACGGTTGAGATTAAATCTCTAAATCCGACGGTTGAGATTAAAACCCTAGAACCGACGGTGGAGATTAAACCAAGGCCTAACCCTAACTCTATAAAAGGATGGCTATGGGTTGGGCAGCAAGAGAGTTGATGGTTCATAATGGAAGCTAAGGAAATTAGGGTTTTGCCTAGTTTGCTTGGGCGGCAAGCAACCTCAAGGAGGAAACCCTAATTAGGGTTTTTGCTCCTTAGGTTGGGCGGCCAAGATGATGATTTGGATTGGGCGGCAACCTATGGAGAAGCTTGTCTTCTTCCTTGGAGGTGGCTAGCTCATAGTTCTCTCTTCTCCACCATGCTTAGGCGGCAAGAAACCTATGGAGGAAACCCTAATTAGATTAGGGTTTGGCTCTTTGGATTGGGCGGCAAGGTTGGAAGTTAGGTTGGGCGGCAACTATAGGGGAAGGGCTCATCTTCTTCCTTCTAAGGGTTGGCCGGCCACTACCTTGTCTTCCTCTACCTTGGGCGGCAAGAAATCCAAAGGAAGCTTGGTTGGGCGGCTAGGGTTTGGAAGGAAAGGTAGGTGGCAACTATAGGAGAAGTGTTCTTCTTCTTCCTAGGGTGTTGGCCGGTTCCTATCCTTTTTCCTATACCTTTGGTGGTGCCCAACCTATTCCTCTTTTCCTTTTGGTTTTCCTCTTGGCCGGCGGCACATGGAGCTAGGGTTTGTCCCTAGTTCGGTTGCTTGGTTGTTTCCATTATGTTCTCTCTATTCTTGGGGCCGGCGGCATCAATCCTTTGTGGATTGGTAGTTGGCTCAAGCAAGAAGGGAAAGAGAGTTCTTCTTTCTTTGGATTGAAGAGGATCTAAGAAGCTTCAACTTGTGGAGGATCTTCGCCCACACGAAGTCTACAAGGAGGTTAGGACATACGATAGAAGATCAAGAGGTATAAAAGTTTTATAACTTTTATTTATGATCTTTGCATGTTTCTATTATTATGTGGATGTTTACTTTATGTATGTGTAGATTATACATGTTTATATTTGCATATATTTGTATAATCATGGACCCCGATAAGAAACACAAAAATCGGCGATCCGTCCGTCGTCTCTTCCACGGCTAATCGACTAGGAGAGTTGGTTGCTTGGACAACTAGTTTGTTCAAATGATCGCTCGAGTCGTTAGCACGACGACGAATTGGTTGTGCTTAGGAAACTCATCCCATCCAGATTAGTTTTCATTAGTGAAAATTTTAATCCGGGGACATGGGAGCCAATGAGCATTCCGAGGACTAGCACATTGCCAACCATTGGTATCAGAGCTTCTGGTCAATACCAACACTAGAGTCAATCATGTGATGATTGTTGTATAGACTTTGTTGTATCATATTCGTATTTATAAAGGCATGGTTATTATATTTACTTGTATTGATGCCAAATAACTAAGTATAATAACGTCCTTGAGTAGTAGGTTCTTATCTATATCAATTGATTGGTTGAATCGATAAATGAGATGATAAAGAGAACACTACTCTTAATCATTCCTAGTCAAGTATTAACATTCAGGGACAATGTTAATGCATAGAGACTAGCATGTAGGTCAACACGATGGCTTGATCTCACAAGTCATGGATATGAGATATCAAGTTGGCACATGGGTATGCATTGGAGAATATATACTGAATGACCCGCCATGAGAAAGTATCATGGATCGTTATATGAGTGTCATATACTTTCTCATGTGGCTATTAGTATGACTATTAGTCCTTAGACCTGAAGTCACCATGGTTCCCTACATAAGGAGTTGAATACTTTGGCTTCGTCAAATGTCACCCATAAATGGGTGGACTGTAAAGGCGATTACTGGGTATGTGACAAATTATGCGGAGGGATGTGAGTGATGTAGATGGGATCTATCCCTCCTATATGACGGAAGAGACATCGTTATTCTTGATAGAGTGAGACCACGAAGTGCATGGCCATGCCCAAATGAGTCAATATGAGATATTGAGCTCATTTGATTAGAGTGAGTCTACTTGGAGTTCAAGATATAGATTGTGCCGAGGATGACACGGTCTATGTCTCAATTGGTCAATCTAGATGTCAAGGATAGGGGGAAATTGTCACATATTGTGAGAGTCACAATTAGTAGTCACAAAGGTGATGTTGGAGCTCAACATTCTTGTAACTTGGGTAGCAATAATGTGTTGCTAGATACCACTCATTGCTTATGTTCCTAAATCGGTTTAGGGACATTGCCAATGTTACAAGAACCTATAGGGTCACACACAAAGGGCAATTAGATGGAGATTAGGTTCATATGATGAACCATGAGGATTAGGTTCATGTGATGAACCAAATTGGATTAAGAGTAATCCAAATTATACTAATTGAGTTAGACTCAAGTTGATTCAAGTGTTGAATGAGTCTAATTTAGATTTGATTCATTTAGTCAATTTAAATTAATGAATAGAGATTCATTAAATCAAATTGACTTGAATCAAGTGGTTGGATTTGATCAACCATGGGAGATTAGAGGTCAAGTTTGACTTGACTTGAGAGGGAAGATGAAAGGTCAAGTTTGACTTGACCAAATGCCATGTCATGATGATGACTTGGCATGGCCGGCTAATGATGATGCTCCACATCATCATGGACACATCATGGGGTGCCACCTCATGAGGGAGACCAAGAGTCATTGGTTCTTGGAGTTACATGCATGCATGTAACCCCCTTATAGTGGGTCATGAAAGTGTGAAGTTAAGTTGTGTAACTTCATTTTCTTCCTTGGTTCTTCCTCTCTTGCTCTCCCAATCCTTCTTAGCCGAAATTTCCATGAGTCCTAGCACACTCTAGGTTGAGTTTCTCCACTATTTGTCCGTGTGGATACCAATAGAGGAGTGTACACTTGACACTCTTGAGTTCCGGCAAGCTTTTGGACGAGCGGGATAAGCGAAGGGCGTCGCTACGAGGGTAACGCTCTATCTTGTAGATCTAAGGTAGATCTAGGATCTTTAAACACATACATGTTTTATTTTATATATATCTTCGTACGGATCCGTGGTTGGGTTTCCGAGGTTTCCGCAACGCAAAAAAGCAGTTTTTGCGGCTCCGAAAACCCAACAGTTATCAGTTCCTTGTAGAGTATAAGTAGAGGCTCACAACCAAGATGGTTTTGGATAAACCATTGGCATTGTTGTAGTGTGATTTGGTTTAGGTTTATCTTGACCATAGAATTACATTAGTACACTTTGTGTGTATTGAGCAGGACCGACTTAGAAGTGATTCAATTTATACTAACTATATAATTGAATTGGACTTCAGATATTATGGTGTACATGCTCTTAATCCCGATATAATAACGGACACATGTACTTAGTATTTATTTCTTTGATTTACCAATGGGCGAGATTTATGTATTAAATCGATAGGCCTCGTAAGTTGGGAAATAATATTATTTACATGGTGTGTCATTGATTATAGGAGGAAACCGTGTCCTATATACTAGGATGATGATGTCCCCTTGAGAAGCTCATAAAGTTCATCATATAAATCCTGCAAGTGGACTTGGTCCAACATGATGATAAGAATGAGTGGTACTACTCATGGAGTTAGATATTAATTAATTAAATTGTCAATAATTTAATTAATTAATGGACATTCGATATCTTAAACACGGGGAGATATTTTTGTACAAATAATATATGGAGCCCATATTTATTTATGGGGGTTGGTGAGGTAGATCAATGATGATCCTCTAGTGGAATGGATCATGATTAATAGATCGGGTTTTGTGTGATTCGGATCCATTGGGTGGCCAAGATCCAACTCCTTCTCATGGTCTCTATTGTAGCCTATTATAAATACCTCATGAAGCCTAGATCTATATAAGAAAGGGAAAAGGCTTGGGCGAACAAGAACAACAACCTAGGGTTTATTGTTGGCGTGGAAGAGGCTTGGGTGGCAAGCAAGGTTGGGTGGCTAGGGTTTGGCGACAACACAAGGGTGGCTAGGGTTTTGGTTTTTCCTTCCCTTCCCTTCACTTGGCCGGTGCCCCTTCACCCTCTCCCCTTAGTCGGCGGCATTCTCTCTCCCTCTCCTTTGGCCGACACATCCTTCACTCTCCTTAGGGCCGATGGAAACCTTACTTGGTGTTTGGGGGTCGGCACAAGCAGGGAGAAGAAGGGAGGGTTATCTTCCCTTGTTCAGAGTGAGTAAGGAAGGGAAGATACAAGATCTAGGAGGCTTCGACTCTTAGAAGATCGTCGCCCACACGACGTCCAAGAGGAGGAAAGGAATACAATAGAAGATCAAGAGGTAAAACAAGAGGTATAATCTTATTTAATTTTGATTAGTGTCCTTTTGTATTTTGCATGTTGTTTATTAACATGGACCCCGATGAAAAACACAAGAATCAGTGATCCGTTCATCATCTATTCCACGGCTAATCGAGTAAAAGAGTTAGCTTGCTTGAACAATAAGTTTGTTTAAGCGACTACTCAAATCGAATAGCATGTTGATGAATCGGATGCTTGGGTAATTTTTCTCCGTTTGGATTAGTTTTAGTTGATAAAATTTTAATCCGGGGATGTGTGATAGGATTGTCATGCACAAGTGATTCGAGCGGGAAGCAATTCCCTATCAGAAGTCCAAGGGTTCCCCTTGATCGTTGGTGGGTAGAGCAAAGTCGGTTTGGATTATCATCCACATCACGACTTGTGTTTTCAAGAGACACTCCATCCGACCCTTCTAATAATGGAAGTCATCTTCATTAAAGAACGGAGGTCAGGCGGTGCTATACCCCTCAAGATGGGTCATTTTAAAATCCTTTCAGAAACACAAAAACCAAAATTTCCAAGACTTTGTCTTGGATTAGTAATGCAGGAAATAACAAGAAAAAAGAAGAAATAAAAAGCTAAACAAAAATTAAACACTTATGACCTTCAATTCCCCTAAAAAGATATTAAACGATGTTTTTTTTGAGTTAAAAATAGCTTGTTACAGGGGTATACCCCAGTAAGAATTGTAGATCTTCGAGAGAACTTCAATTCGGTGGGTAGCATGTTTTGTGGGTCTACTTGTATCAAAAGTTACATTAGCTACTCCAGAAGCGATTGGTTTGGTTGTAGAACTTTAGGTACTTGAAAAAATACAAACAAAAAATAATGTGCCAAGGCTTGGTCTTGGAATAGTAGTGCGGGAATAAAACTTTAAACAATAAACATGAAGAGAAAAGTGCTTGACCAGTGGTTGCACCAAATCTGAGTGCCCCCACTCTGATACCAATTATAGGATCAAGAAATTCTAGAGGGGGTGAATAGAGTTCGAAAACCTCTTTTTCGTTGATTAAAACAAAGTACGCAGCAGAAAACTATAACACAAAACACAAGAGACAACTTTATTTTTACTTGGTTCAAAACCAACTGGTTGCTAGTCCAAGGCCCCACGATCCTAGATCGCTTCCGATTGGCAATCCACTAAAAGGTCTCTTCCTCGTTGGAGGTAAGAGACAACGATTACAAAAAGGAATATAGAGGAAGAGGTAATAAGCCTATCTCTCCTCTTAGCGACAATAAGTACAAAGGAAAAAGCAACTTAACAAAAGGTACCGACTTAATAAGATGGAGATGCACGTGTGGTCGACGTTGCTATAGCATTGCATTGTCAAAGAGCACTAGGATTGTCGGAGCACTTTGGGAGCCTTTTTAGATGATAGAAATGAATGATTTGTCTCTCCTTTTATAGCCATTTGAACCCCAGCTCATTGAGATCCAGATCTGGGTCAAACCTCCACATCTGATGGATCTTATCTTGACCCTCCTCGAAGCAATTAGCTTGACTAGTAGTCGATTAATGTCATACAATAGTCGACTGATGGTAGTTCAGTCAACTACCATTTACCTCCAATCGACTGACAATTTGATAACTCACCTGCAATACATGGTTAGCACAAGAGTCTTTTATTTATGATAAATCTGACTGTCCCTTACCATCAGACCTCGACTTAGACCTTCCTTCGGAAGTCCTAGTCGGATAACCGCCTATGATCGTCCCCGTATGGAGGACACGTCTTTACCATCACTCCACACTCGAAGCTTACCTTTGGTCCTTTTGACCTGTCGCTTAACTTTCGATCACCACCGAGGTTCATCCACTTCCCGAGGTTCTCCTGGTGTCGCCCGACCACCGAGGTTTCTCGTCCCGAGATTCTCCTAGTGTCATTGACCTTAGCAAAGGTTAATACATTACCTACACATCCAACACAACATGTGAGATAACTAGAATGACTTAACTTTGAATCTTTGTCATCATCAAAACCTATGTTTGATTATCTGGTGCCCCTGCACCAGAAACAACCATAAAATGAATGCATCAACCAACAAACTAAAAGAAATGATCTATTCCACTAAGATATACTCGATAGATGGATAGAATCTGCATGGCTATGTTTAACATAGATTCAATCGAGCCTTTGGGATGGAATGATCGACGTAGTTGGTGCAAACTATTGAATCTGAAAGCTTGATTGAAGCCTTGAGCTCTCGGGGATCTTATGGAGCTCAAAGAAGTGTCATCAGAGTGGAGCTCTTCCTTAAATCTGCAGGAAGATATGATGATGAGCTAGGAGGTGGAGAACGTCGGCAGAATCTTACAATGGAGTGACTCCTCGTCAAATCCGATGAAGAGAGATGTTTGGATGATGGTAGAGGTGTGTGCTAAGGCTCTAGGGTGGAAGAAGTGATAAGATTTCTAGCTAAAATTCCTTTTATAGTGCCCCTATCCAACCCAATCTCCGTGCCCCAGCCATGTCTATTGGGTACAACCCTAGTTAGCTCGGCATGACCCTAGTTAGCTCAGCATAATCGTGCCAAATGGCATGAACTAGCCATGGCAGGCTGCTCCTAATATTTTTTGTTGATCGAGTGGGCAATAGGGAACACGGGTTGGTCATGTTTAGGGGCACAATTTGGTCATGCTTGATAGGCTCCAAAATTCCTTGATGTCTTTCAAATGCCCTAAAAAACTGACACATATCAAATTAGTGCTAAGGACATCGAATTAGCTTGTATTTGTATTAAGGTGCTAAAATAATTCATATTCGTAAAACATGATAAATACATCAAATTAACCATACGAATTATTAAAATATCAAGGAATGAATACAAATATCTTGTCAAAAATATGAGTTATCAATTCCCCTCACACTTATTTTACACATCTTGGCAAGTTGCAAAAATAACACAATCAAATTCATCTCCCCAAACAGTTCCTGCCAACATCAAGAAGATCATAAAAGATGGTTATTTAGGATTGTCAATTCAAAAAAATCCAGACATTCATGCACTTAGCTCTTGTGCTAGTTAACAAGTATGGTGGCTTCAATAAATCATGAATAGATTAAGAATGATAAACCTTACAGGATAATAGTGGTGACTCTCATCCTCCTAAACATTGCAAAAGTAGAGGTCATTCAATGTTAATCAAGATGTCACACTACTATATGCTTGCTTATTTCCCACTCTCTCCACCACTACAAACACAAGAATGCATGATTCTAAAGGACTTCTTGAGATTGCAATAAAGAACAAGTACAAGATCAAAGGATGGCATAAATGTAGGAATAAAAATCATGAAGACATGAGGCCATTGGAATGCTATCATGTTGAGTTCAACTAAACAATGGCCATAATATCCTATCCACACTCACCAACAAGTGAATAATTATCGTCCTCCTCTTTATTGTCAATCCATATGAAGTTTTAAACTTACAATAGCTTATTCAAGAAATAAACAAAGCTTATCATTAAATATCATGCTTCCATTCAAGAAAATTGCATGTCATTGCAAAAGTCCTTTTTTTACAATTTTTTCTTTTTCCTTTTTTTATGGACTTCCAAATGTGTTTATTCCTAGAAATATTTTTCACTAACAAATAAATGATAGGGCAAAAGAAAGGAAAGCATGCTTCGACCATAGTGAGCAAGCATGGTTTGCTCATGGTACATTTAAAGCCAACCCTTTTCTACAATAAATTTGTTAGTGCAATTGGCCCAGGTCACGATTGACCAGGACTCGAGTTTGGCTCGAGTGATGTTGTAACGTGTTTTGATGTTTCGACAAAAACATATGACAATGTAATTGTCATGGTAAGTCCAAGTCTTGAGTTCTTGGCATGGAAAGTCCAAGCATGGTCTTGGCAATGTAAAAGTCCAACATGGGTTGACAAGGGAAAGTCCAAGCATGGTCTTGGCATTTGAGAAGTCCAACATGGGTTGGCAAGGAAAGTCCAAGCATGGTCTTGGCAAGGAAAGTCCAAGCATGGTCTTGGCATGGAAAGTCCAACATGGGTTGGCATTTGAAGTCCAAGGGGATTGATATTGGCGGTGTAAAGTCCAAGCGGTAGTCTTGGCAGCATAAGTCCAATGGTTGGCGACGTAAAGTCCAAGCTGAATCTTGGCGGCATAAGTCCAATGTGCCTTGGTGGTGTAGACACCGTTAGCATGACATAGCCGATGGAAGCACCTGAAGGCTAGCGCGATGGATGAACAAGTCATGGATGACTTGGAGGGATCCGAGAGGCGTGAGGCTGATGGAGGTGGCTAGAAGGCTTAGGTCTAGGCTAAGGGTGGTCTAGCAAGTATGGGGGAACCATACTTGGGTTAAAACCTCATGTTTGAGGTGTGCCAGTCGACTGGTGCCATGTGGCAGTCGACTGGACCGAGTCAACTAGGGTTTGACTGCGGGTTATGGCCTAGTAGTCGACTGCCAGAGGTGGGCAGTCGACTGATGGCTCGAGCAGTCGACTGATTGTGTGATCAGTCGACTGGTGCTCGAGAAATTAGCCACAGAATGGAGTCAAGACTCGACTGGTCGAGTGAGGACTCCATCAGTCGACTGATGGTGACAATTAGTCGACTGATGGTAGATCCGTTGGACTTATCCAGCATGGATCTAGCCGTTGTCTCACGACAACAGTGGCATCAGTCGACTGATGGTCCCGATCAGTCGACTGATCGACTTTTTCCAGCACAGGTTGAAGCTTTATAAGGAGCTCGTGATGGAGGATTTTGGTATGGTTCTTTGAGGCGATTTGGGGCGAGTTGCTGCTGCAATTCAGGGTCTCCAAGTGCTACTCGATCAACCAAGTGATCAAGCATTCAAAAAGCATTTGTAAAGTGTTTTCTTTACTTGTATTGCTTTGTATTTCATTATATTGCTTGTATTCATCTTGTATTACTGTTGTATACATTGTACGAGGTTTCTCCACCTCCAGATTGTTCCGAGAAGGAGTTATTTTATAGTGGTGTGTGATTGGCATCGCTAGGGCTCATTTGAGCCCGATCCGTGGAGTAGGAACCGTTCGGTTCCGAACCACGTTAAACAATTGTGTTTGCGTTTTGTTCATTTCGTTATTGTATTATATCTATATTCCGCTGCACTAACGAAATTGTAGAGACGAACGCGATCGATTTCCATCTACGTACGGTCAACGCTATTCACCCCCCTCTAGCCATTACAATATTCCTAACAAAATTTACAACCATCACTCTCCAAATCATTCCACTCCCCCCCAACACACTTAAATTTGGCAATCTCGAGCAATATATCCAACATGATAACATCCAATTTTCTCAATGTCTAATAAATAGCAAGATAAGTCATCTAAATTGGAGAAAAGAAATAGAGATCTCAACGAGGAACAACATGGTAAAGAAAAGAGTATGCATTAACAAGAGTACTACAAAAAGAATAACAAGGTGGCCTTCATCATTACCATGCAACGTATGATAATGTGGCCTCGAAAAGGAGAAAGGCAAGTTCTAGAGTGTTAACAATCCTGAGTGCCAACCACACATAAGGGGGATGCTAAATATAGATGGATCAAATCCTAACTAGGTATATAAAATGATCAACCTTAGCCTATCAAAATGAAATCCATCACCACACTAGCAACCAAAGTCAATCACATCTAAACAATTTCAGAGTTCAACAATCAGACTTAATTATCTTTCACATTCTCAAGACGATGTAAAGAATGTCCTAGAGATTGAACTTGAAATCCAGTAAAAACTTGAGAATTCATAAGGAAACTAATAAAAAAAACTATACAAGTAAAACTATCGACCAAGTCTATGAAAAGAAAGTGTGTATATACAAACGAAAGGAGTAAAAAGGAACAAACTCCCCTCAGGTAAGATAGATAGCGTCGGCTAACATTGTTGCATCCACTATTATTCCCTTCAGGCTCTCATGAAATTGTTTGAGTCAATGCTTGTTGACCATAAATGTCTTTTATGTAGTTGGATCATGTAATTCCACAACACCATACGGGCATACATTAAGAATAATGAAAGGACCTTCCCATCTAATCTTCAACTTACCTAACATCCACTTAAGTTTGAAATTATACAATAACACCTTATCTCTAAAGTGAAAGTCCTTGCACAAGATATGTCTGTCATGGAAAGCCTTAATCTTTTCTTTGTAGGCACGAGAGTTCTCGTATGCTTCAAGTCTCAATTCTTCTAATTCTTGTAATTGTAGCTTTCTTTCACATCCGACATTTTCCAAGTTTATATTGCATGCTTATAAGGTCCAATATGTTTTTGTGTTCCACCTCCACTGATAGGTGATAGGACTTATCATATACGATTCGGTAGGAAGACATCCCGTTGGCATCTTGTAGGTCGTCCGGTAGGCCCATAATACATCATTGAGTCATCTACTCCAATCTTTCCTATCCGAACATAATATCTTCTCCAAAATCAATTTGATCTCTCTATTTGAAATTTTGGCCTGGCAATTTGTTTGAGGGTGATATGGGGTGGTCACCTTATGTCGTAGTTGCCCAAAAGTATCTTCATATACCGGTTACAAAAGTGGGACCCTTGATCACTTATGATCACCCTGGGTACCCTAAATGTGCAAAATAGCTAAGAGCGATAAAATCTATACCAACTGTAGCATCATCAGCCCTAGTGAGGATTGTCTCCACCAATTTTGAAACATAATCAATAGCTAGTAGTATGTAAACAAAACCAAATGAAATCAGGAAAGGACCAATAAAATCAACACCCCACACATCAAAGACTTCACAAAATGAAATAGGCTATCGGGAAATTTCATTCCTCTATCTTATGGTCCCTATCTATTGACAATTGTCACAAGTTTTGAAAAATAAAGATGTATTCCGAAACAAAATTGGCCAATACAATTCTGCATCTAATACCTTCCTCGTTGTACATTGGCAACCAAAATGACCCCCACATACAAGTGAATGACAAAAGGAAAGTACCGAATTGAACTCATCATTCAGAATACACCTCCTAACTATTTGGTCGCTATAGAATTTCTACAAATAAGGATCATCCCATACAAAATACTTTGCATCACTTTTTAGTTTATCACATTGAGCCTTAGAGAAATGTGTAGGAAAGACATGTATAACAAAATAGTTAACGAGGTTAGTATACCATGGCATTTTACCTAATAGTTATAAAAGTTTCTCATCGGGGAATGAATCTACGATCGGTATGGGGTCTGCTTCTCTCTCGATCCTACTTAAGTGATCAACTACTAGATTCTCCTTGCCAGTCCTATTGTATATCTCCACATCGAATTCTTGGAGTAGAAGCATCCATCAAATCAATCTCAGTTTTGCAACTGGCTTCTTTAGTAAGTACCTAATAGTTCTGTGATAAGAAAAAATGATTGCATGAGAACATAACATATAGGATCAAAATTTATCCAAAGCAAAAACAATATCCAAGAGTTCTTTTTCTGTTGTTGTGTAGTTGGCTTCAGTTAAATCCAATGTCTTTGAAGTGAAACAAATGTGAGATGTTCTATCAACTCTTTATGCTAGAATCGCTCGCACCGCATAATTTGAAGTGTCGCACATCATTTCGAATGGCGAGTACAATCTGGTGGTCGTATAATCAGAGTCGATGTAAGAGCACTCTTCAACTGATCCAATGCATCCTTGCACTTTTGATCAACATTGAACTCCACATCTTTTTACAGTAAATTGGATAGTGGAATGACAATCTTGCTAAAATTTCTGATGAAGTGCTTGTAGAAACCTTCATGTCCAAGAAACGAGTGCACTTCCCATACGGATATAGAGTAAGATAAAGAAGAGGTATAGATGCATGCAAATCATATAGGATTTTAGGGGTAGTTTTGGCATGCATCTTATTGCATTTTGTAGTTATTTCATGCATATTTACCTTACTTTGTATTTATTTGTTACTTTCTAGTATGGAGGTCTGCTCTTGCTATTTTTCATGTGCAAAATGGAGTTTTGGAGCGTAATCACAACCCGGATGATGCTTAAAGAGAGGGGAGCATGCTTTGGCCTTGTTCCCGAGACATAGGTACGCTTCCAGATGAAAAGATGACATTCATATGGCTCTCCAGAGTGACACACAACCGTCCATGTGAAATTCACATGGTGATGCTTTTTCTAGAATGAAGCTTGTCGCTGATTTTCGAACATGATAGATGACTAGATGTGTGAAATTCACACAGTTGTGTTGTGCTATCGTAAAACTTGGAAAATAGATTTTGCAGGTAAATATGGAAAGTCAGGATCACTCCTATATATAGGAAGGCTTGTCCAACCAACGAGGGGAAAAAAGAAATGGTGGTTGGACGACAACGGGTGCCCTAAAAAACACAAATGGCTCGTAATCGAGGAGGAAGGAAGACGACTCAAGGCCAGCGACAAAGCTCTATCCATTGAAAGGTGGTCAAGTCAAATTCTCTAACCAAAGTAGGGTGTATCTCTTTTGTCTTAATCTTTCTTTGGTTGTAAACTTTTATCGAACAATATCTTGTGTTTGCTTTTTGATCTCTATGGAGTAGAATCATTGATCCTAGTACTAGGGAGTAGCCATGTGAATGTTTGACATGTTTATGGATTTATAATCTGATTTACTAATTTAATAATTGTGGTTTGTGTCTCTTAGTTCTATGATAATTGTGATTTGCTTCTGTTTCTACCATGCTTAGTCGATATATATGCTGAGAGCATTTATATTGAAACCTAGGAGAATCAAGGAGGAGCCAAATGGTTATCCTCCCTCCCATAATCATAGATATTAGGTCATGAAAGAGTAGGGCATGAAACATGATCCACCTGCTCATGGGTATAACATAGGACATCTTAGAACTCCATGAACCTTGTCTATCTAGAGGTCGTGAATTAGCAGAAATCAACTCAGGTGGTTGTGGGATCCATAACAGAGGCATCCCAGTGACACTAACCTCTTGAGCTTCGTGGATCTGAAAGGAATGCTCTAGAAGATTAGGTAATTCTCGTATAGAATCAAAAGTTCACTGGGATTAAACTTGATGATCCTCCTGCAAGATCAAAATTAGAGAACTTAGGAGCACAAATTTATAACATGTCCAACATTACATAGGTGAAACCAAAGTCCTAGAATGCCTTCCTAGCCTTGAGCAAATCCCTTTTACCTTTCTCCAAGTGACATCGATACTATAGTGTTGGGTTTTTCCGAGCCGCAAAAACCGCTTTTTGCGTTGCGGAAACCTCGGAAGCCCCGTCCACGGATCCGTGCGAAGTATAAAAAATATAATTACATGTATGTGCTTACAAAAATCCTAGATCTACCTTAGATCTAAGAGGTTAGAATGTTACCCTCGTAGCGACGCCCTTCGCTTATCCCGCTCGTCCAAAAGTCCGCCGGAACTCGAGAGTGTCAAGTGCACACTCCTCTATGGTATCCACACAAGCAATAGGTGGAGAAAAAGACACTTGAGTGTGCTAGCACTCCTCTATGGTGTCTCGGCAAGATGAGGTTGGAGAGGGAGAGCTTGAGAGAAAAATTCCCAAGGAAGAAGATGAAGTTAAGAGAGTAACTCACACAAATGAATTCACCACCCATAACCCCTAAGTGGCCGGCCACTTCATGGAGGGGGGGTTACATGCATGCATGTAACTCCCATGACCCTTGGTCTCCCTCATGATGTGGCACCAATTGACCAAGTCAATGATGATGTGGAGCACCATCATTGGCCGGCCATGCCTAGTCATCATCATGACATGGCATTTGGTCAAGTCAAACTTGACCTTTCATCTTCCCTCTCAAGTCAAGTCAAACTTGACCTCTAATCTCCCATGGTTGATCAAATCTAACCACTTGACTCAAGTCAATTTAATTTAATGAATCTCTATTCATTAATTTAAATTGATTTGATGAATCAAATCTCAATTAGACTCATTCAACACTTGAATCAACTTGAGTCTAACTCAATTAGTCTAATTTGGATTACTCTTAATCCAATTTGGTTCATCCCATGAACCTAATCCTCATGGTTCATCATATGAACCTAATCTCCATCTAATTGCTCTTATGTGTGTGACCCTATAGGTTCTTGTAACGTTGGCAATGTCCCTAAACCGATTTAGAAACATAAGCAATGAGCGGTATCTAGCAACACATCATTGCTACCCAAGTTACAAGAATGTTGAGCTCCAACATCACCTTTGTGACTACTAATTGTGACTCTCACAATATGTGACAATGTCCCTCTATCCTTGACATCTAGATTGACCAATCGAGGCATAGACCGTGTCATCCTCGGTACAATCTAAATCTTGAACTCCAAGTAGACTCACTCTAATCAAATGAGCTCAATATCTCATATTGACTCATTTGGGCATGACCATGCACTTCGTGGTCTCACTCTATCAAGAATATCTATGTCACCCCCGTCATATAGGAGGGATAGATCCCATCTACATCACTCACATCCCTCCGGATAATTTGTTACATATTCAGTAATCGCCTTTATAGTCCACCCATTTACGGGTGACGTTTGACGAAGCCAAAGTATGCAACTCCTTATGTAGGGAACCATGGTGACTTCAGGTCTAAGGACTAATAGTCATACTAATAGCCACATGAGAAAGTATATGACACTCATATAACGATCCATGATACTTTCTCATGGCGGGTCATTCAGTATACATTCTCCAATGCATACTCATGTGTCAACTTGATATCTCATATCTATGACTTGTGAGATCAAGTCATCATGTTGACCTACATGCTAGTCTCTATGCATTAACATTGTCCTTGAATGTTAATACTCGACTAGGAATGATTAAGAGTAGTGTTCTCTATATCATCTCATTATCGATTCAACCAATCGATTAATATAGATAAGAACCTACTACCCAAGGACATTATTATATTTAGTTATTTGGCACCAATACAAGTAAATATAATAACCATGCCTTTATAAATAGGAATATGATACAATAAAGTCCATACAACAATCATCATATGATTGGCTCTAGGGCTTTCACTAACAATCTCCCACTAGCACTAGTGCAAATCACCGTAGTATCTAATACCCAATGACCTAGTGTGACCATCATGCTTTTTCTGTGCCAAAGCCTTGGTCAAGGGATCTGCGATGTTAGCCTCTGTGGGTACTCTGCAAATCTTCACATCTCCTCTATCGATGATCTCTCGAATGAGATGGAAGCGCCGTAGTATGTGTTTGGTCCGCTGGTGTGAGCGAGGTTCCTTAGCCTGTGCAATCGCTCCATTATTGTCACAATAGAGCTCTATAGGATCTGCAATGCTAGGAACCACCCCAAGCTCAGTAATGAACTTGCGGATCCAAACTGCCTCCTTCTTTCGCCTCGGATGCGATATACTCGGCTTACATTGTAGAATCACAATCTGTCTGCCGAACTCTTCCACTCACAGCGCCACCATTCAAGCAAAACACGAACCGACAGCGCGATCTGTAATCATCCCGGTGGGTTTGGAAGCCGCATCGCTTGTAACCCTTTACTGCCTAGCTCCTCATCGCTTCCAATATCAAGAAATATTCTTTAGTCCTTCTCAAGTACTTAAGAATATTCTTGACCGCTATCGATGACGCTCACCGGATCTCGATAGTATCTACTCGTCATGCTCAAAGCATACGAGACATCGACAAGTACACGCATGGCGCATACATGATAGATCCTATAGCGATGCGTAAGGGATCTTATCCATGCGGTCTCTCTCCTCTCTAGAAGAGGGACTTTGAGTCTTTGAAAGACTCACACCTGACATGTGAAGTCCTTTCTTGGAATTCTGCATGGCAAACCAAGTAATACCGCGTGTCAATGTATGTACTCGACTTAGGCCAAGCAATCTCTTAGATCTATCTCTATAGATCTTGATGCCTAGAATACAGTGCTTCACCTAAGTCCTTCATTGAGAAGCACGCCTCACCAAGTCTTCGCTGCATCAGGCGAAGGGATGTCATTCCCAATGAGTAGTATGTCATCCACATACAATACAAGGAACACAACTGTGTTCCCATTAACCCTCTTGTAGACACAGGGTTCATCTTCATTCTTGATGAAACCAAACTGTTTGATCGCATCATCGAATCGAAGATTCCAGCTCCGAGAAGCTTGCTTTAGCCCATAAATGGACCTTTGCAGCTTGCATACCTTCCCAGTATGCTGTGGATCTACAAAACCCTCAAGTTGTGTCATGTACACATCCTCGAGTAAGTTTCCATTAAGAAACGCGGTTTTGACATCCATCTGCCAGATCTCATAATCGTGGTATGCTGCAATAGCAAGCAAGATCCGAATGGACTTAAACATCGCCACCGGAGAAATGGTTTCATCATAGTCAATACCATGAATTTGCTTGAAACCTTTAGCCACCAATCGGCCCTTATAGGTATGCGTAAGTCCATCCATGTCACTTTTCTCCTAAAGACCCACTTACACCCAATGGGTTCAATTCTTCAGTGGATCAACCAAAGTCCATACTTGGTTAGTGTACATGGATTCCATCTCGATCTCATGGCGCCTAGCCATTTCTCGTAACTGGCTCATCACAGCCTTCTCGATAGGAGGTAGGCTCATTCTCAATGAGCATAACGTCATCATGGTCGACAAGAGAAATGAGTATCTCTCAGTCGACGACGCACTCATCGCTACTGCCAAGAGGTAGGTCTATTGAACAGTGGTTGTTCCACAACTCAGCAAACAACCTCATCACCCACAACACTTTGTGGTTCCTGCTCAACCTCCATCAAGGCCTCAGCAGTTATGGTCCTTATCTTGAATTTCTTCAAGATCGAAGATTCCCACTAGTTTTTCTAGAAACAAAATCCCTTTCTAGAAAAACCCCAGCCGCCACAAACACTTTGTAGCCGATCGAATGTAGAAGTAATATCCCTTTGTATCCTTGGGATATCCAACAAAATAGCACCTATCGGATTTGGGTCCTAGCTTTTTCCGAGACTTGACGCCTAACGTAAGCCTCACAACCCCAAATCCTCATAAAAGACATCTTGGGATTTTTCCCCCATATCGTGATATGGTGTCTTTACCACCTGATGGTACACTGCTAAGGGTAAAGGTCACGTGTCCAGAGCATATCCCCAAAAGGATATAGAAGATCTGGTGACTCATCATAGATCGTACTCATATCCAATAGGGTACGATTCCTCCTTTCAATACACCATTCCACCGTGGTGTTCCAGAGGAGTGAGTTGGGATAGAATCCCACACTCATAGATAGTCACGAAACTCATGGCTAAGGTATATTCACCACCGATCCGATCGAAGTATCTTAATACTCTTGCCAAGCTGGTTTTGTACTTCATTCTTGAATTCTTTGAACTTTTCAAAGGATTCAGATTTATGTGTCATAAGATACACATAACCATATCTACTGAAGTCATCAGTAAATGTAATGAAGTACCTGTAACCACCTCTAGCAGCAACATTGAAAGGACCACATACATCACTATGTATAAGTCCTAACAAATCTGTTGCTCTTTCACTATGTCCACTAAAGGGAGTCTTGGTCATCTTGCCTAAAAGGCAAGACTCGCATGTCTCATATGATTCAAAATCAAATGAGTCTAGCAGCCCATCCTTATGGAGCTGAGATAAGCGACTCTCATTTATGTGACCTAAGCGACAATGCCAGAGATAGGTTTGGTTCAACTCATTTGACTTGAACCTCTTGGTACTTATGTTATAGATAGGGCTCTCTAAGTCTAGAAAGTAGAGTCCGTTCATTAGAGGTGCACTACAATAGAACATATCATTTAAATAAACTGAACAACATTTGTTCTTTATTATAAATGAAAAACCTTTCTTGTCCAAACAAGAAACTGAAATGACGTTCTTAGTTAAGGCAGGCACATAACAACATTCATCTAATTCTAGTACAAGGCCAGAGGGCAGAGATAGATCATAAGTTCCTACAGCAACAGCAGCAACCCTTGCTCGATTGCCTACTCGTAGGTCCACCTCGCCCTTTGTCAATGCCCTGCTATTTCTCAGCCCCTGCACATTGGTACAAATGTGAGATGCACATCCGGTATCTAATACCCATGATGAAGAAATAGATAGATTGACTTCTATAACATTTATACCTGAAGTAGAAGTCTCACTTCTCTTCTTCTTAAGATCTTCCAGGTATGCCTTGCAGTTACGCTTCCAGTGTCCTGCTTCCTTGCAGAAGAAGCAAGCCCCTTCCTTGGCTACCCCTCCTTTGGGTTTAAGTTCTTTGCCTTTGCCCTTGGCTTGGGACTTTCCCTTACCTTTAGGCTTGCCCTTGCCTTTCTTCTTCTGCACCATCAAAATGGTGTCAGATTTACCCTTCTTAAGGTTAAGCTCTGCAGTTCTCAACATGCTGAGCATTTCAGGCAGTGGCTTGTCAATTTCATTCATGTTATAATTCATGACAAATTGATCGAAGGCTCTTGGCAAAGATTGCAAGATTAGGTCAGTGGCCAGCTCTTGGCCAAGTGGGAATCCCAGCCTTTGTAGGTTTTCTACGTACCCAATCATCTTGAGTACATATACCTACGGGAGTCCCTTCTTGCATTTTGGACCCAAATAATGCCTTAGAGACTTCATATCTCTCATGCCTAGCTTGTCCTTGATATAGTTGACGAAGATGTCCAACCATATCATAAGCATTCATGAACTCGTGTTGCTTCTGAAGCTCAGAGTTCATGGTCGCGAGCATAAGACATGACACATCTAATGCATCATCTTGATGCTTCTTGTAAGCATCTTTGTCAGCTCGCGAGGCAGTGGCAGGAGGTGCCTCCGGAATGGGCCGCCCAGACGCATACTTTTCTTTCTTGGGTGAGAACAATTCTCGTGTTCTGCATCACCAGAAATTTGCTCCATTGAGCTTGTCCTTCTCAAGGACAGATCGTAGAGAGAGAGTGTTCGTGGTTGTCAACATAGTTATCTACAACATACAATGCAGAGAATTAATATCATATTCCTTTTATCATTTAATTAGGCCTTTAATCAAATGATGCTCCCACTGAATTATAGGAATTTTGTAGAATCGAGTTATGGATGTGGTCAAACCACATTTACTAGATTCATACAAACTAGCTATAATTCTTGCGGGATCAGATCCACATCATACTAAGCCTTGAGTTAGCTTTGGCTAAATCGCCCAAGACTTAGTACGATCGGTGGGTAACACATTACCGATTACATCTCTATGCAACTCTTGTTTATAGGATTAAGACCCACATTTACAAAAGACCTTGAGTTAGCTTTGGCTAAATCGCCCAAGATTTAGTGTAAATGCGATCTTAACCTATCTTTCCAACGATTGGAATATGCCTATAGTTCTACTCGATCCAATTGAGTTAACTAGTTTTGCTCAATCTAATTGAGCTTACTCTAACCCGAGTCGTGATAGGCGGGACCAAGATTGTCCCTCCGCACCCTACCAAGATAATATGTGTTGCTCGCGCGGGCATTCAACAACAACAAATGATCGAGGTAGTGATGGGTATCAAGGCTCGGTAGGCATTTTCGAGTTGATTCGATTATGATCTAATCTAATCGTAATGTGTATCTTATACGCATTTAGACCTTTATTATCCTATATTAGCATGCATCATATACATACATTAATTATTCTAGCATGCATCATATACATACAAGAAAATTAACCTAGCATGCATCATATACATACAAACATTTTTTCTACTAGCATGCATCACATACATACAAGCAAAAAATCAATTAAATGCATATATATATATATATATATATATATATATATATATCAACATATATATATATAATTAAATGTGATATAGTCATGGTTTTTACTACGATCTTCTCAAGCCAATGAGAAGATCGTTTACCTAAGGCTAGCGCTTTCCAAGCGCTTCCTTCGACATGTCGTCACCCTTCTCGTAAGCTCGCCTTTCAAGTGGACTTTCCACCGCCCATTTTTGTACATTACAATATGAAACTCGAGTTACATTCGAGTCTAAAACTATTTACAACTAGAATATTAAAGAAGAGGTGACGCAGTCGCAAACACTTTACAACACGCAACTACAAAACGCAGTTACATGAATTACAACACACATAATCCAATCCAATTAAGCATGACAATCACAGAATTATACATAATTCTAAATTATGTATTTTTACAGAAAATTTCTATAATTTTCCTAATTTATTTTGAATTTATGAGTCCCTCCAAAAATCCGCTTTTCGCGATCAGGACATGGCCTTTCGGGATAGGGCGCCTACTCGCAAAATAAACTTTGAGAGTGTCCTACATGATCTTACAGTGACTTAAGTCACTGTCCCAAAACCTAAAGCGAGAACTGATTGAGAGTTTTTTCGATTAAGCCTACGAGTGTCCCAACACTGCTGTCACGAGAAAAAATACCCAAAAATTCTATAAAATAAGAAAATTTACAGAAACATATAAATCTGTAATTTTATATCTAATATAAAACTACAAAATGAAACACATACATGCCACGTGGCTCGATACTAATGTTGATTTTTCCGAGCCGAAAAACCGCTTTTGCAAACCTGGCCTCTGCCACGGATCCGCCAGTATATAAAAAATATAATTACATGTATGTTACAAAAATCCTAGATCTACCTTAGATCTAAGAGGTTAGAATGTTACCCTCAGCGAGTCTTCTTATCCCGCCGTCCAAAGTCATAACTCGAGAGTGTCAAGGCACACTCTCTATGGTATCCACAAGCAATAGGTGGAGAAAAGACACTTGAGTCTAGCACTCATGGTGTCTCGGCAAGATGAGGTAGAGGGAGAGCTTGAGAGAAATTCCAAGGAAGAAGATGAAGTTAAGAGACACTCACAAATGAATTCACCACCCATAACTCCCTATGGCTCACTTCATGGATTACATGCATGTAACTCCCATGACCTAATCCCTCATGATGTGCACCACTGACCAAGTCAATGATGATATGGAGCACCATCATTGGCCCCATGCCTAGTCATCATCATGACATGGCATTTGGTCAAGTCAAACTTGACCTTTCATCTTCTCTCAAGTCAAGTCAAACTTGACTCTAATCTCCCATGGTTGATCAAATCTAACCACTTGACTCAAGTCAATTTAATTTAATGAATCTTATTCATTAATTTAAATTGATTTGATGAATCAAATCAATTAGACTCATTACTTGAATCAACTTGAGTCTAACTCAATTAGTCTAATTTGGATTACTTAATCCAATTTCATCCATGAACCTAATCTCATGGTTCAATATAACCTAATTCCATCTAATTGCTCTTATGTGTGACATAGGTTCTAACGCTGGCAATGTCCCTAACCGATGACATAAGCAATGAGTATCTAGCAACACATCATCATACTCTATAAGAATGTGAGCAACATCACCTTAGGATTACTATCATTTCACAATATGTGACAATGTCCTCTATCCTTGACATCTAGATTGATAATCGAGTATAGACCGTCATCTCGACAATAAATCTTGAACTCCAAGTAGATTTCATTAATCAAAATGAGCTCACATCTCATATCAACTCATTTGGGCAGGCCATGCACTCAGTTCACTATCAAGAATATCATGTCACTCATATAGAATAGATCCCATTCATCACTCATATCCTCAACATTGCTACATACCCAAGAATCATATTGTACCATTTATGTTGACGTTTTATGCAACTTATGTAGGGAACCATGACTTCAGGTCTAAGGACTATAGTCATACAAAGCCACATGAGAAAGTTATACATATAACGCATCCATGATACTTTCTCATAGTTCATTCAAGATACATTCTCCAATGTACCAGTGTCAATTTGATATTCATATCCATGATTTGAGATCAAGTCATATGTGACTGTTATTAGTCTTATGCATTATTGTCCTGAATGTTAATATTTTATTAGGAATGATTAAGAGTAGATATATCTAGTTACTATTCAACCAATCGATTGATATAGATAAGAACCTACTACTCAAGGAATATTATTATTTAGTTATTTGGCACCACAAGTAAATATAATAGCATGTTTTTATAAATAGGAATATGATACAATAAAGTCCATAACAATCATCATATGATAGGCTTACCATTTTTCTAAGAATATAATTTCCATCAATTATTCTCAAAGTTTAGGATCAATATTAAAATATATCTAGAGCAAAATTTTATTATTTCAAATAAGACTTGGCAACATTGAGGAATTCTATTAATTAGATGAGTTCTTTCAAGATAAATGAGATGCACAGAAATGATTGATATTTTTAATTGAAGATTTTCGATGCACTCCAGTTTTTAGTTTTCTATTTCTTGAGAATTATTTTAATAAAGAATATGATCTTTCAGATTCTTGTATGATCTCAGAGATTACTCCCTAAGAAATTTTGTTGAAGGATGCCAAGTATTTACACATAAGGAGATGTCAACCATGTCGTTGATGGAAAAAGGAAATCAATATTTCTGGAAAGAGGAGAGAAAATAGAAACCTCACAAGAGAAACATGAGATGAGGAATTACACCGTAGAGTTTGGACATGTGGTATAGAAATATATGTAAATCTATAGATTCTTTATCCTCTAAAGAGATGAGAAAGAATTCATGAAAGGATTACTAGGATATAACAACAGGGAACATGAGCATTTAGAAGAATATTCCAGAAGAAAATAGACATGAACAAAATCAAAAATGAAGAAAGACCAAAAGGATGAGGATTCCATGATGATAATGAAAAGGTCCAACCAAAAAGTAAGATGGGATCAAATTTCTATAGATCTAATTCCAATAATTATGGGATATAGAGAAGTTTTAATGAAAAAGAAATAAGATTTACCATATCAACAATATTTCCACTCAAATCATCATTTTAGAAGATTTTGAATTTACCCATAAAGAATTCCTAATGGAAGATATCTTGATATGCAACAAAATGTATGACAACCATTGATTAGATATGATTGAACAAGGAGCATTATTTCATATGGAAGCAACTTCGTGAAATCTATCAAAAAAATGAGAGGAAGAGAGTAACCTAGTCTAAAAAAAGTGGATGGGTAAGACCATGATGTAAAAAATTGTACAAATGATGATTATTGAGAAGTTCTACCACCAAGATTAGAAAAATCAAATCAAATAGTTTATAATGCTTAAACAAAATCAATATTTGATAATCAAACATTTTTTAGATAAAAACTTGAGATTTGATATAACTGCCGAGATAAAAATAGATATGAAGAAAGAGTCATGTCATGCAAAAACATAGAGAAAGGATAAAAGAAGATAGAAAGAAAGATATGCGAAAAATAGGTAGAATATTAATTCCAAAAGAAAGATAGTGATTCATAGCCATATATTGCATCATAAAGCATTTTCAATCACCCATATCTTTTAAATCAAGCTAAACTTCTTTTATTTTTAGAGGAATGCTACCCATATACACATCATGAAAAGACATTTTGACTTATTGTTTTTTTGTTCTTTTAAATCTTTTACATACATAAACATTCTTGGAGCATGCATAGCATATATATACTTTTTTACTTTTTCTATTCATACTTTACTTCTTATTAACACAAACATGCATCATATAGATACGAGGTCATCTAATCAAAAACAAATATCATATACATATACACATTATCATTTATGTATACATATAATAATCATAACACAACACATGTAGACTATATCTTTACATCTCTTCCTACCATCCCAAAAAACATATCTTATAAAGCATAGCTTTGGTTTTTATCAAAAAAATCATCACATTTACAATAAAAAATGTATCATCATATAAGCATATTTAGACATATCTCTAATTGTATAAGCAACTTCTTTATCATTCAACAAAAGAAACATAAAACATGTCATCATAATACAAAACATATAGCATCATAATAATCATGACGATAGAACCCATCATGTAAACATCATACATATCATCTCATATCATGTAAACAAACATCATATCATATCATCAAACATATCATGTGATAGAAAACATAAACATATCATATCATCATACCTAACATGTGACAAACCACATGTAAACATCATACATATCATATACATGTAAACTAACATCGTAAACATCATCAACATATCATGACTACATATATATATATACTTCTTCACATAAAGAGGTATAAACTCATACATATATAGGTACTTCATCTTTATATTTCATTCATTAAATCATCTAACATAGTAGATACCTAATAGGTTTTAGGCAAGTCTTATTCATTTCAACTAGGGCATATAGCATCTTCATCTATCATCATATAGAAATCATATATAGCAAGGAGTCTTCTCCCACCATCATAACACACATGCCCATCCTAGGCCCGTCTTATTCCATTTACCATCCTTACCTTATTAAGGTCTTGGAAAGCAAATACAATACTTATATTTATACAATTAACATAGCATGGCACACTTCATTTCATAACATTATGCTTCATTTCATTAACATATACATATTCATCATCACCATTCATAGCATAGCATACATTCATTTAACATCATGCTTCATTTCATTTTTCATTAACATCATAGATACATCATTCATAAACATCATCATTTATAAGGCATGGCATCAAAGTAAGTAAAACACTCTATGTATGTAACTCAGCAACAACTTCATATGCACATAAGACTTAAATTAAAACATCATCTAGTTACCCAAAAACCTAGGTTGGCCGAATGGTTCATAGTAGGGTTTTAGGGTTAACCTTTAACCTAATTCATGGAACATAACAATAACTTCATTTGCATATACAACATTGGTTAAGACTTCACTTAGTCACCCACAACCTAGGTTGGCCGAATGGTCCAAGTAGGGTTTAGGGTTAACCTTTAACCTAATTCATGGAACATAACAATAACTTCATTTGCATATACAACATGGGTTAAGACTTCACTTAGTCACCCACAACCTAGGTTGGCCGAATGGTCCAAGTAGGGTTTAGGGTTAGTCTTTTAACCTAATTCCTTAAACATAACAATAACTTCACTTGCACATAAAACATGGGTTAAGACTTCACTTAGTCACCCAACACCTAGGTTAATGGTCCAAATAGGGTTTAGGGTTAGTCTTTTAACCTAATTCCTTTTGACATACTTATAACATCATATGCATACCAAACATGGATTAAACTTCATTAGGACATCAATATAAGGGGGATGGCCGAATGGCCTATGTAGACTTTTAGGGTTAGATCTTTATCCTAATCCCTCTAACATGTTAACATCATCATTTGCAAGTAAAACAAGATATAAAACTTCAATAAAACACCAAAAATCCATGTTGGCCGAATGGTTCATAGGGTTTCCTAGGGTTAACTTTTGACCTAATCCATTTTAAACCCTAACATCATCATATAGTTTCAAAAGCATGGCATATAACATCATGGAGACCCTAAATCATAGTTTGGCTGAAATAACAATATAGGTTTCTTTTATAAAACATCAATCGGAGCTACTCGTATGCAGGTGAGGGATACTTACATCCTTCGCTTTGCTTTGGGTGGGGAAGATGACCTAAGGAAGATCAAAACCTAGCCTTCTCTAGCTTGTATGGGATTCGGCCAAGGGTGGAAAGGAGAGGGAGAGCTCAAGGATTTCGGTGAGAAGAAGGAAAGAAGAGAGGAAGTGACCAAATTCAATCTTCCCTCTTCCTTATAAAGGGGAGGAAGAGAAATTCCTCTTTTCTTTTCTATGCCTCTTCATTTACTCTTAGTCCCACTTATCTATAGTTTCCCCTCTTCCTTAATCATATAATCCTATTGGGCTTCTGGTTAGTGGGTGCATCTATAGGGCTTGGCTATCTCTAGAGGTTTGGAGTTCAATTCCTAGGTCTTGCATCTCTTTTTGGCTTATTTTTCTTTTATTTTGAAAAAAAACCCACATAAAGCCTATTATCATCAAGCCAAAAATTCTTGTAAAATTGCTAGAAATTTTACGGGCATTACAATCCTTCATCATAAAAAAAAGTTTCGTCCTCGAAACTTAGAACAACTCCGGGTACTTCTGTTTCATGTCCTCCTCGCGTTCCCAGGTGGTTTCCTCGTACCGTTGATTCTGCCACAGGACCTTTACTAAGGGCACCTCTTTGTTCCTTAGCCTCTTGACTTCTCGGTCTAATATCTGGATAGGCTGACTTTCGATACTCAGGTCCTCTTGAACTTGTACGGTTTGTGGCTCGATCACTTGGTCCGTACTGGAAATGCATTTCTTGAGTACAGAGACATGGAACACGTTGTGAATAGCCGACATCTCTTGAGGCAGCTCTAGCTTATAAGCTACCTTGCCAATCCTCTGCGATATCGGATACGGTCCCACGTAACGTGGACTCAGTTTACCCTTCCTTCCGAACCTCATCACTCCCTTCATGGGAGCCACTTTGAGGAATACTAGGTCCCCAACTTCAAATTCTAACGGTCTACGCCGCATATCCACATAGCTCTTTTGTCGGCTCTGAGCAGTTTCAATTCTCTGACGGATGTTCCATATAGCTCGGGTGGTGTCATCGATGAAATCCGTCTGGAGTCCCATCCTCTTCTTTTCACCACCCTCGTACCAGCATATTGGAGATCTACATTTCCTCCCGTATAGCGCCTCGTAGGGTGCCATTCCAATGGTAGCTTGATAGCTATTGTTGTAGGCAAATTCTGCCAAACATAAGTATCGACACCAGCTACCTTTGAAATCTAGGGCGCAAGCTCGTAACATATCCTCCAGTACTTGATTGACTCTTTCGGTCTGTCTGTCCGTCTGGGGATGGAAGGCAGTATTGAACAATAGTTTCGTGCCTAGGGCCTTCTGAACACATTCCCGGAAGTGGGAAATAAAGAGACCATCTCTGTCAGAAATGATGGTCTTAGGAATTCCATGTAGTCTGATAATTTCCTTAGCATATAACTGAGCCAGTTGCTCCGTCGAATAGGTCATCTTTATTGCTAAGAAATGGGCGGACTTCGTCAATCTGTCCACAATTACCCATATAGCATCATAACCGTTTGTCGTCTTTGGTAATCCTGAGATGAAATCCATAGAAATGTCTTTCCATTTCCATTCTGGAATCTGGATCGGCTGCAGTGTTCCTCCAGGTCTCTGGTGTTCTGCCTTAACCCTCCGCAGTCGTGCAGGTCGACATATCGAGCCACATCTCTCTTCATTCCGAACCACCAGAACTTTCGTTTCAGGTCCTGGTACATCTTGGTGGTTCCTGGATGCATCGCATAAGGAGTTCTGTGAGCTTCCTCAAATATCTCCTTCCGAAATTCTGGATCGTCGGGAATACATAAGCGATCCCTGAGGTAGAGTACTCCACTATCAGAGATCTGAAACCCGTCGTCCTTTCCTTCTAAGACCTCTTGCTTGATCCTCTGAAGGTTTGGGTCACGGGCTTGCTTTTCCAGTATATCATCGAACAACGTCGGTGCTATCGTCATGGTCGAGAGCTGTCCGGAAATGATTTCAACCCCGTAATGCATAATCTCTTTTTCTAAGGGCCGAGATAGCGCTGATAGAGATATCAAGGTGGCACAGGACTTCCTGCTGAGTGCGTCAGCCACCTTGTTAGCCTTCCCCGGATGGTAGAGAATCTCGCAGTCATAATCCTTGACGAGCTCGAGCCATCTGCGCTGTCTCATGTTCAGGTCCTTCTGTGTGAAGAAATATTTCAGACTCTGATGGTCTGTATAAATCCTACACTGAGCTCCATATAGGTAATGTCTCCATGTTTTGAGAGCAAAGACCACGACCGCTAGCTCTAAGTCGTGGGTGGGATAATTCCTTTCGTGTTCCTTGAGTTGCCTAGAGGCATAGGCAATGACCTTGCCATTCTGCATAAGTACAGCTCTGAGTCCCAATTTGGAAGCGTCACTGTACATGTTGAAGCTTTCGTTACTGTCCGGAAGAGCAAGGATTGGAGCGCTGGTCAGTCTCCTTTTCAATTCTGAGAAACTCCTCTCACAGGCGTTCGTCCACTCATTATTCGTATGTCCCAATCTAACCGACATTGATCAACTATACCACATACATCCCATGCACTGAACTCATCACTAATTCAAAGGAAATGAGCTCATCATTTCTTATTCATACTTTCAGAAAGGAAAAATGTTAACATATAACATTCCTTATTTCTAATCGAAAAAAAACTACTAAAGAAGATAGTTTATTACGACTCCCACTAGGACAAACCCTAGTGCAGTTGTAATCATTTTTAGTCCTATCTTCCTTGGCCTCATTAGGGTGGTCTCAGGCTGGCCAATAAGTTGACTGTTTGTAGAACTCTCTTCATTCTTCTCGAGGCCAGCTACCACAGGATTCTCTTGAACCTTGTGCTCCTGTAGTTCCCAGCACAACTCAGTATAGGTTATCCGCCCTTCATAACGGCCCCACACGTGGTGTGCAACTACCATGAACTCATTTGGCAGGGAGCGGACCAAGGCCCATATCTTATAATTGTCCAGTAATGGAAACTCCTGCCGCTCGAGTCTCCTAAAAAGACCATCGAGCCTTCTCATGTGTCTGATGACCCCACCATCTGGTTTATAGACTATCTCTTCAATAGCTTCCCTTAATCGGTTTCGTGACACATCACGACGGGTCATGGTAGTCATCGTCCGTGCCATCTGAAATTGAAATAAATGAAGTCAGTACAAAATCGACCAATCAACTGCATTTAAAACCGCTTAATTCAATTCAGATGAACATAGACCTTACAATTAATTACGAAAATCAAATTTTCGTAACAAAAATTATTATATATATATATATATATATATATATATATATATATATATATATATATATATATATATATATATATATATATATATATATATATATATATATATATATATATATATATATATATATATATATATTTGTGTAATTAAACTAAGGCTAGCATAAGGTCGTTTTAAGCTTAAGGCATCATTCATGTCCTCATGCATAATTTAAGCTTAAGGTATTTTATATATCATACATGAATAAGCGTAAGGGTATCATACATATTTTCATGCATATTTAAGCTAGAAGCATTTCCTATCATACATGAAAAAATTTAACAAAATTAAAGTAGACATAGAATTCTTACTTGGAGCAGCAGGATTTGGAGCTTGATGTGTGTGTAGTGGAAAGGCAGATCGGCTCTGATACCACCTGTCACGCCTGCCCTTTTCGGACCCAGAATCCGGAGGGGCGGCGCGTGACGCGACCGTACATACTTACATTACATACAGCGGAAGACTTTAGACATTGTTTTTTTTTTCTTTTAAAACATAAACATGCATTGACATACATATATATATATACTTCTTCTTCTTCACATAGAGCATGCATCATAGCATATATAGGTACTTCTTCTTACTTCTTCTTTACTTCTTCTTATTAACATAGAACATGCATCATAACATAGATAGATACGTAGTGTTTAGTTCAAGTTCTTAAACGACACCACCATAAGCAGGCATAATAAGGACATCCATAGACATCATCATCATCATAATAAGGTAAACACATATATATGTAGACCTAACGGATCTTCTCCACCATGCCACTACCACACACATTGGCCCCTCCTGCTACTTCCTTTAGTTTATCCATCCCTTACCCTTATCTGCAGTACGAGAGAAAGACAACTATAAGCACATAGGCTTAGTAAGATCCTGTCCTACTCACAAAAAAACCATACATCATCATTAATCATAGCATGTAGTATTCGTAACATATAAGCAATATAATAGGTACCATTCATGGCATCACCAACTTAACAGCATAACATCATATAATGTGTATCGTTCATAACTTAGTAGCATAACATCATAGCATATCATCAAACCTAACATGTGAGGTATAGAACCTAAGCATGTAAACATTCATACATATCATCAAACATATCATGTAAACAAACATCATATCATATCATCAAACCTAACATGTGACGTATAGAACCTAAGCATGTAAACATTCATACATATCATCAACATATCATGTAAACAAACATCATATCATATCATCAAACCTAACATGTGACGTATAGAACCTAAGCATGTAAACATTCATACATATCATCAAACATATCATGTAAACTAACATCATATCATATCATCAAACCTAACATGTGACGTATAGAACCTAAGCATGTAAACATTCATACATATCATCAGGTAAACATATGCAGGATGCTTTGAAAACATTTATATTTTTAGGTACGTAAACATAAATCTCAACATATTTGGGCCCGGTATTGTACCACTTCTTCATTATCATAGCGCGCATCCCTAAATAGGCCCGAGGTAGCAAGTCTCGAACCTAATAGGTTTCTAGGCCTAAGTCTTATTCCATCGACCTAGGGGCAATCGTTATAGCATAGAAGCCTATCCTAGGCCCGAGTCTTACTCCATCGACCTAAGGCATCTTGGAGCCCATCCCGTACTAGGCCCGAGTCTTATTCCATCGACCTAGGGGCAATCATACATAGAAGCCCATCCTAGGCCCGAGTCTTATTCCATCGACCTAGGGCATCTTAGGAGCCCATCCCTTCTTGGACCTTGTTAAGGTCTTGGTACAAGCCATGCAGAAGGTAAAATACTTATATGCTTATTTTACAACATAGCTTATTTCATTAACATAGCATGGCACACTTCATTTCATAACACATTATGCTTCATTTCATTAACATAGCATAGCATACATTCATTCCATAACACATCATGCTTCATTTCATTAACCTAGCATAGCATACATTCATTTCATAACACATCATGCTTCATTTCATTAACATAGCATAGCATACATTCATTTCATAACACATCATGCATTCATTTCATTAGCATAGCATAGCATACTCATAGTCATGGCATAAGGCATGGCATCAAAAGTAAGTAAACACCTATGTATGTAACTCAGCAACAACTTCATATGCACATAAGACTTAAATTAAAACATCATCTAGTTACCCAAAAACCTAGGTTGGCCGAATGGTTCATAGTAGGGTTTTAGGGTTAACCTTTAACCTAATTCATGGAACATAACAATAACTTCATTTGCATATACAACATGGGTTAAGACTTCACTTAGTCACCCACAACCTAGGTTGGC
This sequence comes from Wurfbainia villosa, assembly GCA_025175895.1. Classification (NCBI taxonomy): domain Eukaryota; kingdom Viridiplantae; phylum Streptophyta; class Magnoliopsida; order Zingiberales; family Zingiberaceae; genus Wurfbainia; species Wurfbainia villosa. The sequence goes on along the minus strand of CM045992.1, from coordinate 23,650,066 downwards.
CGAATGGTCCAAGTAGGGTTTAGGGTTAACCTTTAACCTAATTCATGGAACATAACAATAACTTCATTTGCATATACAACATGGGTTAAGACTTCACTTAGTCACCCACAACCTAGGTTGGCCGAATGGTCCAAGTAGGGTTTAGGGTTAGTCTTTTAACCTAATTCCTTAAACATAACAATAACTTCACTTGCACATAAAACATGGGTTAAGACTTCACTTAGTCACCCAAAACCTAGGTTGGCCGAATGGTCCAAATAGGGTTTAGGGTTAGTCTTTTAACCTAATTCCTTTTGACATACTTATAACATCATATGCATACCAAACATGGATTAAACTTCATTAGGACATCAATATAAGGGGGATGGCCGAATGGCCTATGTAGACTTTTAGGGTTAGATCTTTATCCTAATCCCTCTAACATGTTAACATCATCATTTGCAAGTAAAACAAGATATAAAACTTCAATAAAACACCAAAAATCCATGTTGGCCGAATGGTTCATAGGGTTTCCTAGGGTTAACTTTTGACCTAATCCATTTTAAACCCTAACATCATCATATAGTTTCAAAAGCATGGCATATAACATCATGGAGACCCTAAATCATAGTTTGGCCGAAATAACAATATAGGTTTCTTTTATAAAACATCAATCGGAGCTACTCGTATGCAGGTGAGGGATACTTACATCCTTCGCTTTGCTTTGGGTGGGGAAGATGACCTAAGGAAGATCAAAACCTAGCCTTCTCTAGCTTGTATGGGATTCGGCCAAGGGTGGAAAGGAGAGGGAGAGCTCAAGGATTTCGGTGAGAAGAAGGAAAGAAGAGAGGAAGTGACCAAATTCAATCTTCCCTCTTCCTTATAAAGGGGAGGAAGAGAAATTCCTCTTTTCTTTTCTATGCCTCTTCATTTACTCTTAGTCCCACTTATCTATAGTTTCCCCTCTTCCTTAATCATATAATCCTATTGGGCTTCTGGTTAGTGGGTGCATCTATAGGGCTTGGCTATCTCTAGAGGTTTGGAGTTCAATTCCTAGGTCTTGCATCTCTTTTTGGCTTATTTTTCTTTTATTTTGAAAAAAACCCACATAAAGCCTATTATCATCAAGCCAAAAATTCTTGTAAAATTGCTAGAAATTTTACGGGCGTTACAATCCGTTAGATTTTATTGCTATAAGAATTTGATGTGGAAATCAGGGATAAAAAGGGTTCAGAGAATGTTGTTGCTGATCATTTTTCGCATATGCTACTAGATGGAAGGCTAGAGAGAAAGATGAATTGTCGATAGATGACTCTTTTCCAGATGACATGCTCAAGGTAGTTAGTAAGACAATCACACCTTGGTATGCAGATTTGGTGAACTATTTAGCAGGAGGTATAGTTCCCTCAGAGCTTACAACTCAACAAAAAAAGAAATTCTTTTCATACACTAAGCAGTACATGTGGGATGAGCCTTTCTTGTTTAGAAGATGTGCAGATAATCTTTATCGGAGGTGTGTGCCAGAAGAGGAGGTTGAAAGCATTCTCTTTCATTGCCACTCTTCTATATACGGAGGTCACACCAGGGTTTCAAAGACAGCTACAAAGGTGCTCCAGGTGGGGTTCTACAGGCCTAATGTGTTTAAGGATGCAAGGAACTATGTACTAACCTGTGCCCATTGTCAAAGGACTAGAAACGTCGATTGAGGACATGAGATACCATGAGCACTATCCTGGAAGTGGAACTCTTTAACGTATGGGGAATAGACTTTATGGGACCTTTCCCAACATCAGGCACCAACAGATATATTCTGGTAGTTGTGGATTATGTTTCAAAGTGGGTGGAGTCTATAGAATCACCTCACTACGATGCTAAGACAATCATCAAGTTGTTCAGGAAGGTAATCTTTCCTAGATTCGGTGTCCCTTGAGCTATAATTAGTGATGGGGGATCTCACATCATTGAGAAACAATTTGAGAAATTATTACACAAGTATGGGATAATCCATAAAGTTTCAATGGCCAATCATCCTCAAATGAGCGAACAAGTGGAGATATCAAACCGAGAAATTAAGCGTATTTTAGAGAAGACAGTGACAACATCCCAGAAGGATTGGGCACAAAAATTGATGAAGCTCTTTGGGAGTATTGGACAGCGTACGAGACCCCCATAGGGATGACCCAATTCCAATTAATTTATGGGAAACCTTGTCATCTTCTAGTTGGGTTGGAACACAAGGCTCATTGGTGAGAAGGAAGTTAAATTTTGATTTACATGTAGCGGGAGAGAAGAGGAAGCTGTAAATAAATGAGTTGAATGAGATACGACAAGACACATATGAGAATGCTAAGGCCTACAAAGAACGAACCAAAAGATGGCACAACCAACACATTTTAAGAAGGGAGTTTAATGAAGGGGAATTAGTGTTGTTATACAACTCGAGATTTAAACTTTTTCTAGGAAAATTAAAGTCAAGATGGTCAGGCCCATTCTGAATTCAAAAGTTGTATCTGTACGGGGTCGTAGATATATGGAGTAAAGAGTTAGGAGTTTTTAAAGTAAATAGGTAGAGATTAAAAAGTTACTTAGGGGAGAGCCATTATTTTGATGGAGATGAGTGGAGATTTACAGAGACACCGACACCCAATTGACACACGGGAGTATGGTCGATCTAAAGACCTTAAACAAGTGCTTCTTGGGAGGCAACCCAAGTTTACTTTAGTTTATTTCAGTTTTACTTTCTTTCATGCTAGTTTAAATTTTTCAATTTTTTCTTATCATTGTGTTCTTATGTTTATGTGTACGACTTACCATGTAGGAAAGAGCAATTTTTAGGAGTCCACGGAGCAAGGCATGAGCGATCGTGTGCAATTCACATGGTCATGCCCCATGGATAGAGCAAGACACGACAAGGCGTGTTGAGAAATTGGTGACCATGTGTTAGATCAGAAAATTCCAGAGAGGCACATGGTTGGCCATGTGAAATTTACACGGTCGTGCCTTTCTATGGAAATTTTTTGAGTACCACACAAAAACTCACACACAGTCGGTAGTGTGAAATTAAAGGGGCGTGAGCCATGTGGTTTGCCCCAAATCTGCCATGTTCTTTGAGTTTCTTGCCCTAGCCCATGCCCCTCTTTGGTTCTAACCTCCAAGGAGATCTTCCTTGACCTCGATCTTCAACAAGAAGTTCTCTAAAAGCAAGGATGAAGAGAACTAAGCACATCACAATAAAATATGTTTCTTCAAGACCTAGATCCAGAGGAAGGGAGAAGAAACAAGCTCCAAAGGAAGGTAACACTCCTATTGGTATTATATTTTGTAATAATGCCCAAAGAACTCGTTTTGAATTGCTTTCTATGCATAAAATAGTAGCCACTAGGTATATAGATGAACCTTTACTTAAACCCTAGGTTTAAGCAATGATGCGCAATGGTTATTTCATAATGTAGGTTGGGAAGAGTTGATGGGAATCAGGATCCCAACCTACCCTAGGGTAGTATTAGAATTCTTGAGCTCGATGGATGTGGAAATTTTATCGGGGGATGGATTGTGAAGTAGGGAAGATTACATTTAGGTTGTTTAATAAAAGAGAAGATGAGTGGCCCCTTAGTCAATGGAACCTTTGTTTTGGGTTACCTCATGGGGGAGAGAGGAGGATGTTGGTGCAATCGATCCAGGTCACGATTGACTAGACTCGAGTTTGACTCGAGTGATGTTTTGATGTTTGATATGAAGGTTTGACTATTGGATCGAGAAGCGTCGCTAGAGGGGGGGGTGAATAGCGACCATAAATCTTTTCTTTTTCGTTCGTTCGATACGCAAAGTAAGCACAGCAGAAAATAAATGAACACGTTTATTTTACTTGGTTCACAACCCAGCGGTTGCTACTCCAAGGCCCTATCGGTCCTAGACCGCGTACGGAGGGCAAAGCACTAAAACGTCTCCTCCTCGTTGGAGGTAGGAGACAACGATTACAAAAACCGAATATACGAGGATGAGGCAACAAGCCTACCTCACCTCGTTATGAAGATAAAAATACAGAATATAATATCAAAAATATTACTTGAATCTACTGCCGACGAAGAAGATCAAAACTTGGCGTCGCGTCGGCGTTATGACGGTGTTGAAGCGTTGGCGTTGTAGGAGCACTTGATGAATAATTGATGTTCTTTGGAGATGAATCCTCCCCTCCTTTTATAGACTTTAGCCTCTGAATTTGTCTCCTATTTCTTTGGAACGGATCATGAATTTTTCCAAATTTTTATCGCGAAGTGGCCGCGTCAAACGTTATCCGTTTTGACCTAGCGCAAAAGCTGAATCGTCGCCATCGATCGGTGATGCCTCTCATCGATCCGATGTGATCGCGAATCGATCTCATCATCACCAATCGATGCGATCGCCCAATGTCCAACGATCAGCCCGGCTGGCCACTTCCCTGCAGTAAGAGATTAGCTCGGAAAATGATAAATACGACGGTTTCTAACCGTCCGATCTCGACCTAGACCTTCCACAGGAAGTCTTAGTCGAATCGCCGCCTACGGTCGTCCCCGTAAAGAGGACACGACCTTACAATCTCTCACTCACACGAGCTTACCTCGATAGTAGCTCTCGCTTCCGGCCTTCCACTCGATTCCTTCGGCTCCCTCCGAATTCACTCAAGTGTCGCCCGACCACCACGGCTTCCTCCGGGTGTCACTAGCCTTCAGCTCCAGCTTTAGTACTTTTCTGCACACTTGATTTAGCTCGTGAGATAACAATATAAACTTAACTTTGTGTCTTTGCCATAATCAAAACACAGGTTCGATTATCTAGTACCCCTGCACCAACATTGACATTAATGTCTAATAATGTTTTGGGGAGATTGTTGGAGCAATCGACCCGGGTCATGATTGATCGGACTCGAGTTTGACTCGAGGGAGATCTTGATGGTTGACTGGAGTTGACCATGTCATGGAAAGTCCAAGTCTTGAGTACTTGGCATGTAAAGTCCAAGCATGGGTTTTGGCATGGAAAGTCCAACATGGGTTGGCAAGGGAAAGTCCAAGCTTGAGTCTTTGCATTTGGAAAGTCGAAGGGTGTAGTCTTGGCCACGTAAGTCCAAGGGTGTCGTCCTAGCAGTGAAAGTCCAAGTCATGAGTACTTGACATTTGGAAAGTTCAAGGGGTTTGATATTGGCGACGTAAAGTCCAAGGGTGAAGTCTTGGCAGCATAAGTCCAATGGTTGGCGGCGTAAAGTCCAAGCGGAGTCTTGGCAGCGTAAGTCCAATGTGCCTTGGCGATGTAGACACCATTAGCATGACATAGCCGATGGAAGCACTTGAAGGCTAGCGTATAGATGAACGAGTCATGGATGACTTGGAGGGATCCGATAGGCGTGAGGCTGACGGAGATGGCTAGAAGGCTTAGGTTTAGGCTACGGGTGGTCTAACAAGTATGGGGGCACCATACTTGTGTTAAACCTCATGTTTGAGGTGTATCAGTCGACTGGGACCTATGGGCAATCGACTGGAGTGAGTCAACTAGGGTTTGACTGTAGTGAGTGCCCCAACAGTTGACTTGTAAAATACTGAAAAAAATAATAATAGAAAATATTCTTGTTAATTAAGAAATTATCTTATAGATTTTTTCAAGAATTTTTAGAATTTTTCTGGAGTTAAACGGAATTCTTATGATACTATGTAAGGAGAGATTTAACAGGCTTTTACAAAGCCTATTTTGAATTACCCGTTATGGAAGAGTTAATATGTTTTATTAAAAACCGGTTCATTCTCCTTTCTTTCACGACGTGACTCTTCTTCTCTGGATCCCGATTCCGCTCCTCTTCTTTCCCGATTGCACCACCTCCTCACCTCGTGCGCCACCCTCCTCACCTCGCTGCCCCCGCAACCATCCATGATCACCGGTGGCCCTTGGGAAGAGAAGCACCTGTTCCAATCGCCTTGCTCGACGCGCGCACAGGATCAGTAGTCGCCACTCCTGCACGAACGGCCGATGACCACCACACTTGGCCATCGCCGTTGATCTCCACTATGAGCACTTACGGTAGGCCGACAGTTGCTGATCTCTTCGGTCTCGATTATTAGGGTTGGACCTCCGCTGCCCGATGGACAGTGCCGACGCCAATTCAGATCCTTTGTCCCATGAGTTGAAGGATCGTCGTCAGAGTCAGGTGAGTAGGTGTTGTTTTCTTCGATCTTGGACGAGATATAAGGTCAAGCTATGATTTTGTTTCATATTTGAGCTTGATCCATGGAAATTGGGCAAGGTCTTTGGCCGGTGAACTGGGGATGGAAGGAGGAGATTTACTGCCGATGGAGATTTGGGGTCGGTAAGCTTGATCTAACCCTTGCTTTCCATCTGTCAATTGTTGTGTGTGACTTTAGTTGTTTGTGTATCAACGTGATTTGATTTGGATGTTGGGTTTCTTTCGATGGAGCATGTTGGATGGTGTTGTTTGGGAGAATTGGCCGACTGTGAGGGAGTGGATGGAGCTGGGTTGAGTTGAGGAATTCAAATAGGGTTGATTAGGCCCTTGAATTCGTGTAAACTGTGGGTTGTGGAACGAGCTGCTCTATTCTTGGCTATGAATGGGTTGTGTTCTGTGTGGATAGGTCGGTGGCAGTGTGAAATAGAAGAGTGGAACGAAGCAGTGAAGTCACGTTAAAGTAAGTTTTCATTTTGGATCTGTGATTTTGGCATTATAGGTAGGTTATTTGGGTTACGGTGGTTCACAACAATGTTTAGTGTGGATCTGGTGTTGATCAGTGAGTTGAGTGTGTACTCATTCAGGGTTCAATTGGATCCCTATTTTCTCTCTATGCAGAATTGTTGTGGCAGGTTAATTGGAGTATGTTTGTTTATGCTCCATGAGGGTTGTGAACGGTTGTGAAGTTGTGAAGGGCTGTGATTGGCTGTGGATATCCTATGTATGTGTTAAATGTGCGGTGATGTGTTAAATTTATTGGTGGGTGTAGAATAATTGTATGGCTAGTTCATGGTAAGTTGATACTTAAGTGGTCAGTTGGTTGAGTTACAAACATGATGGTCTTAATGTAATGGACATTAGTTGTCTCTACTTCGGTAATGTGATTTGGATGTGATACCTCCATTTAAGATCAAGAAGTTGTGCATGTGTAAATAAGGTTGATAAATTCAGATATGAGTATTTGTAAATGCATAAGAGGTTGCTAATTGGTCTAATGGTTGATAGGAATTAATATGGAGGAGTGATTAGGTTAATTGGATAACTAGATCAATCTAGTTGATCGAGATACGAAGTCGATGTAGGATTCGATTCGATGATTCGTTGTATGCTTGCACTTAACCATAATATTTGATCTTTGCAGGACGTGGATACGAGACATGTCCGCGGACGTGAGGACTCTAGTATTGCGAGCATTTACACTAGGTGGGTAATTTCCTACCCTGGTCAGGTATATGTAATTGCATTCAGATTTAGTCATAGATATGAGCATGTTAGGTGTTCATATTATCTTGACCCTGCTCTTATTTATCTTATGCTTGATACTTGTCGTTGGCTATATTTGCTCAAAGGTTGATATCACATTTTCCTTGATTATGATTTAGGAGTTACAGATGTGATGTAAGTAGATTTATAAATGGTTAGTAGGGTGTAGATGTTGGAGTACGAATGATAACCTGATTTGTAAATTAGGTAAAAGTTCATCCGTGGGTAGGTAATGCCCAAAATGTAGGATTTATTTCAATACCCGTGTGTTGCATACTTATTACCAACCATGTGTTGTGTAATGGTTAAGTGAAGGGTGATTAATGTGTCGCTACGAACCGGTAGTCCCATCTTGATATGATTAGTTGAGTACGACTCTCTACAGGATAGAGAGTGCGTCGATCAGTTGAGTACGACTCTCTACAGGATAGAGAGTGCGTCGATCAGTTGAGTACGACTCTCTACAAGATAGAGAATCTGTCGATCAGTTGAGTATGAGTCTCTACAGGATAGAGAGTGTATTGATTAGATGAGTACGACTCTCTGTTGAATAGAGAGTCTATGGTAGATGTCTATACGTGTGACAGTATATTCATGTCATTTGCATGAATTCTGACGACATAGTCTCCCTTAGAGTTGAGAGAGTCGTCAGTCATCCTGCCTCCCAGGTTACTCCCCGAGGAGTAACTAGTGTGAGGGCAGAACATTTGTTGTGTCACACTACCACTATAGACGGTGGTAGTTGGAGTTGCGTTCAGTTGTCCTGGGTGCATGACACTCGACCACTCATAGGTAGTGTTAGTCGGAGTGGCCAGCAGCAGGGACTCCCATTGTGTAACGAGCTCTTTACGCTCATATGCTACTTGATCATACTGCCCACTCGACCACTCTAGAGTAGTGGTTGGTGTTGAGTTGGAACAATTGTCATGTGCTTCGTTTCCAGTTACGTATTGCTCCCCTTATTAGATTGAAAATGGCAGTAGCATGTTCACTTAGGATGAAAATGACATTTTTGTATATTGTCATATATATATATATATATATGCTTATTGTGATGTTGCATTTGATTGTACTATGCTTGTTGCATTTGGTTGTACATCATATTCATGCATGCTTCTTGCATCTGTTATACGGTTGTATCGGATACTTGTATATTTGATGGACAGACCATTAGATATCTCAACCTATATCATGAGTATATTATGAGTTAGTATTACTCTTCCTGTTATATATGTTGGATATATTCTCAGGTTGGATCAGAGTAGCGTAGCAGACTTTTAGGTATGTCTGTGCTATATGTTTTTTATTTGGTTAGACGATATATGCATGTATTTATATACTGTGCTGGTATACCTGTTATACCTTTAGGTTATGCTGTTGAAAAACATGTGATATTTTGTTGTTTGTTGTGGCCTACGGGCTTTGTATTAACACGAGATGTTGCTACATACATGGGAGATGTCGTCCGTTTGCTTTTCGACACGACATACTCTCGGGGCGTGACACGACTGCCAGAGGTGGCCAGTCGACTGATCAAGGTGATTAGTCAATTGTGCTCGATAACTTGGATATAGGAAATTTCTTCAGAATGCTCATTGGCTCCCATGTCCCCGGATTAAAATTTTCACTAATGAAAAAACTAATCCGGATGGGATGAGTTTCCTAAGAATAACCAATTCGTCGTCGTGCTAACAACTTGAGTGATTGCTTGAACAAACTAGTTGTTCAAGCAACCCAACTCTTCTAGTTGGTTAGCTGCGGAAGAGACGACGGACGGATCACCGGTTTTTGTGTTTGTCTTCGGGGTCCATGATTATAAAAATACATACAAATGCAAACTAGTATAATCAACACATAAGAACATGCTAAGATAAAAAAAAATTGTAAAACTTTTATACCTCTCGATCTTCTACCGTATGTCCTATCCTCCTCGTGGACGTCGTGTGGGCGAAGATCCTCCACGAGTAGAAGCCGCCTAGATCACGTTCTTCCTTTCCTTGTTCGCTCCGAACAAAGAGAAGAACCAAACAAAGACTCCTTCTCCTTTCTATAACCGACCACCAAGCCAAGGAGCTTGATATCGCCGCCGGTCAAGGAGTAGATAGTTGAGTGTCGGCCAACCTTGAAGAAAGGTTGCCGCCGGCCAAGGAGTGGATGATTGGTCGTCGACCAACTTTAGATAAAAGATGCCGCCGACCACCAAGGTGAGGGATCAATGAACGCTGGCCAACCTTGAAGAGAGGTTGCCGCCGGCCAAGGAATAGGAGAAGGAACAATGAGGATGGGCGCCGGCCAAAACAAGTTGGAAGAAGATGGGCGCCGGCTTTTCCTTTCCAAGAATTGCCGCCCAAGCCTATCTTCCAAACCCTAGCCGCCCAAACTAAAAACCTAATTTCCTTCTTGATATCCCACGCCCAACCCTTAGCCTTCCATTTATAGAGTTAGGCTTAGGCCCCCTTTAATCTCCACCGTCAGATCTAGGGATTTAATCTCCACCGTCGGATCTAGGGTTTCATCCCAACCGTCGGATCTAGGGTTTTATCCCAACCGTCGGATCTAGGGTTTCATCCCAACCGTCAGATCTAGGGTTTCATCCCAACCGTCGGATCTAGGGTTTTATCCCAATCGTCGGATCTAGGGTTTCATCCCAACCGTCAGTTTTAGAGATTCAATCTCAACCGTTGGTTCTAGAGTTTTGTTTTACATCCTTGGATCTAGAGTTCATGAGGATTATATTAGGTTACGATAGGGACCATGAGGAGGAGTTGGATCTTGGCCACCCGATGGATCGGAACCACACAAACTTGATCCATCAATGATGTTCCATTCCACTAGAGGATCATCATTGAATTACCTCACCAACCCCCATAAATCAATATGGGCTCCATATATTATTTGTACATCCATCTCCCCGTGTTTAAGATATCGAATGTCCATTAATTAATTGATTTACTGATCATCAATCAATTAACATCTAACTCCTCGAGTAGTACCAGTCAACCTTATCATCATGTTGACTAAGTCAACCAGCTGGGTTTACATGATGAACCTTATGAGCTCCTCAAGGGGACATCATCAACCTAATATATAGGACACAGTTTCCTCCTATAATCAACGGTACACCATGTAAATAATATCATTTCCCAACTTACCGGGCATATTGATTTAATCCATCTAAATCTCACCCTTTGGTAAATCAAAGAAATAAATACTAAGTACATGTGCCCGTTATTATATCGGGATTAAGAGCATGTATAACATAATATCTGAGGTCCGATTCAATTATGTAGTCAACAATAAATTTAATCACCTCTATGTCGGTCCTGCTCAATACATCTAAGTGTACTAGTGTAACTCTATGTTCAAGATAAAACAATACCAAGCTACACTACAACCATGCCAATGGTTTGTCCAAAACCATCTTGGTCGTGAGCCTCTACTTATATTCTACAAGGGACTGATAACATGATCTTCTGTGCCACACCAAGAACCATGTTATCTACAATGTAAAATATTAGACAATATGCACACATATAATAAATATAAAGTGCAAACAATGATCATGTGATTCTTATTTCAAAATAAAAATGTTCATACAAAAAGAGCTAGACTTTCAGTATACATTCCAACAATCTCCCACTTATACTAAATGACTATGCTGTCATCACACTGTCATACATCTGATCCCAATGTTTTCCACATGCCTATCAAACGCTTTTGATGGAAGGGCCTTAGTGAATGGATCCGCCAGGTTATCCTCTGATGCAATCTTGGCGACAACTACTTCTCCTCGCTTTACGATCTCTCGTATCAGGTGGTACTTGCGCTCTATGTGTTTACTCGCCTTATGGGCTCGTCGTTCCTTCGAGTTTGCAACTGCACCACTGTTATCACAATAAATTGTGATACATCTGAGCAAACCAGGAATCACATCCAAGTCCATCAAGAAGTTCCTGAGCCATACAACTTCCTTGGCTGCCTCAGAGGCTGCCACATACTCAGCTTCCATGGTAGAGTCCGCCACCCATTTCTGCTTGACACTCTTCCATACTATGGCTCCACCTCCAAATGTAAACACAAACCCCGAGGTAGACTTACTGTTATCCCTATCTGATTGGAAATCAGAATCCGTGTAACCCACAGGGACTAATTGATCTGCCCGGTAAACCAGCATATAATCCCTAGTCCTTCTTAGTTACTTCAATATATGCTTTACCGCAGTCCAATGTCCCGGTCCAGGATTACTCTGATATCTACTAACCATGCCTACGATAAAATAGATATCTGATCTCGTACATAGCATAGCATACATGAGGCTTCCTACTGCCGAAGCATAAGGAACCGCCTTTATCTCCTCTATCTCCTTTGATGTTTTAGGACACATCTCTTTAGATAAAGGAACTCTATGCCTGAAAGGTAGAAATCCCTTCTTGGAGTTCTGCATGCTAAAATGAGCTAGGACCGTGTCTATGTATGAAGCTTGAGATAAATACAACATCCTTTTCTTGCGATCCCTTATAACTTTGATCCCAAGGATGTGTCCCACTTCTCCCAAGTCCTTCATGTCAAACTGTTTGGACAACCATACCCTTACGTTTGATAACACTTTGATATTGTTTCCAACTAACAAAATGTCATCTACGTATAGTACAAGAAATACCACTACATTTCCGTCACATCTTTTGTATACACATGGCTCATCCGGACTTTGAATAAATCCATATGACTGGATTACCTCATCAAAACGGATGTTCCAAGATTTGGAAGCTTGCTTCAATCCATAAATGGACCGATTAAGCTTACACATTAGTTGCTCTTTGCCTTTAGCAATGAATCCCTCTGGTTGCCGCATATAGATGTTCTCCTTAAGACTTCCGTTAAGGAAAGCTGTCTTGACATCCATCTGCCAAATCTCATAATCCATATGAGCAGCTATAGATAAGAGAATCCGGATAGACTTAAGCATAGCTACCGGCGAAAAGGTCTCCTCATAATCGATACCCTCTTTCTGAGTATACCCTTTCGCAACAAGCCTAGCTTTGAAGGTCTCAACCTTCCCGTCTACTCCTCTCTTTCTCTTGTAGATCCACTTGCATCCAATGGCTTTCACACCATCGGGTGGTTCTACTAGCTCCCAGACATGATTGGAATCCATAGATTCTATCTCTGAATTCATCGCTCTTTGCCAAGATACCGCATCTCTATCTTGGAGTGCCTCGTCATATGTCCAGAGATCAGGTTCATGTTCGCCAGGGACCAAATTAGAAGATTCTCCCAAGAACATGAATCTATCAGGCTATCTAACAACCCTCCCACTACGATGAGGTGCCTCCTGTGTATGCTCTGTGACACGCGGTGTAGTGACTTGTGGTATCTCCTCTTGTACCAGTGGTACTGAAGTCGGGACTTCCCCTTTCAACTCCTCAAGAACAATCCTACTCGTGGGCTTGTGGTTCATCACATAGTCCTCCTCTAGAAATCTGGCATTCGTACTCACGATCACCTTCTGATCTCTAGGACTATAGAACAAACCACCCTTCGTTTCCTTAGGGTAGCCAACAAACAAGCGTACTTCTGTACGAGATTCCAACTTACCAGTATCTCCCTTCAGCACATGTGCTGGACTACCCCAAATCCGAATATGTCTTAGACTAGGCTTTCGCTCAGTCCACAATTCTACGGGGGTAGAAGGCACTGATTTAGATGGAACCAAGTTCAGAGTATACATTGCCGTATCCAGTGCATACCCCCAAAACGAAACCGACAACTCAGAATAACTCATCATTGATCTAACCATCTCCATAAGAGTCCTATTCCTTCGCTCCGCCACACCATTCTGCTGGGGTGTGCCCGGTGCGGACAATTGGGATTGAATCCCAGCCTCTGATAAGTAACTCCTAAACTCTCCCAAGAGGTACTCGCCACCACGATCAGATCGTAGTGTCTTGATACTTTTACCTTGACGGTTCTCCACATCAGCCTTGAATTCTTTGAACCTGTCAAAGCATTCAGACTTGCGGCGCATCAAGTAAATGTATCCATATCTTGAATAATCATCTATAAAAGAGACGAAATATTCAAAACCACCTCTAGCCTGGATAGATATAGAACCGCACAAATCAGAATGAACCAATTCTAACACATCTTTGGCTCTATACCCCTTGGCCTTGAAAGGCCTCTTGGTCATTTTACCTTCCAAGCAAGATTCGCAGGTTGGGAGATCCTCCACCACTAATGAACCCAAAGGTCCATCAGCTATCAACCTTTGAATTCTACTCAGGTTAACATGACCAAGCCTTAGATGCCAAAGATATGTCTGGTTCATTTTCAAAGGTTCTTTTCTCTTATTTTACTTAGAAGATGAGTTATTTACTTCTATATGCATCGTGGGAGTTTTCGGTTCAAGAGTGTAAAAATTGCCAACTAATGTACCAGAACAGATAATCTCTCTATTCCTTTTTATAACCACTTTGTCATTAAAAGAAACAGAATATCCATCCATAAACAATTTAGAAACTGAAATTAGATTCTTTCTAAAAGTAGGTACATAAAGACAATTTCTCAAAACTAAAACTTTATTCCTATCAAAAGATAAATAAATGTCTCCCACTGCAATAGCCGCCACCTTTGAAGCATTTCCCATGAAGGAGGTAATCTCTTCCTTAGCTAGTCGTCGGGTTTCCTGGAACCCCTGCAAAGTATTGCAGACATGATCAGTGTCTCCTATATCTACACACCAGGCACTGGTAGATAACACCGCTAAACATGTTTCAACAACTAAACAAGAAGATATACCTTTGTTCTTTCGGCGAGGATAGTCCGCCTTCCAATGTCCAGTCTGCTTGCAAGTGAAGCACTTGCCTTTCGGCTTCTTCACTCCTGCCTGAGGTCCTACTGCCACTTTCTTTGCTCCACCTTGCTTCTTCTTCTTCTTACCTTTCGGTTTAGAAGAAGAAACCTTCTGAGCAACCATGGCTTGAGCGCTTTGACGAAAAAGGCCCTCTGCTCTGAGTTCTACCGAAGCTCCGCCCCACGAATACAACCTCTTGTTCATGCTGTAGTTGAGGCGAATCGCCAAAACTCCTAGGCAGAGACTGGAGAATGATATCGACTGGTTTCCCCATTGATCTCATCTCCGAGGACTTCCATCTCATTAAGATGAGCCATCATCTTGAGAACATGATCCCTAACGGGTGTTCCCTCGATCATGGTGGTCGTCATCAAGTTTCATAGCCTCCCTCGCCTAGCCGCCTACTCGATGTCCGGTGTTCCTTTGAGATTGAACATCATGTCATAAGTCGTGGCTATGGCTCGATGTCGATGTTGCAAAGACATTTGACATAGATGCCAAAATGTAACACCGTGCCATCTCATCTACCTTGATCCATTTCTTATAACTTTCTTTCTCCTTTTCATCAGAGTCATCGGTGGGCTTAGGAGGACAGACCTCGAAGAGTACAAATTTGTACTCCTCTGCAGTTAATACAATATCCAAATTTCTTTTCCAATCAATATAATTTGTTCCAGTAAGTTTATTTTCTTTTAATATCACAGCAAGTGGGTTGAAAGCCATTTGAAAAACCTAAGAATCACAATGATCAAAATATTAGATTTCAAATATTATTGATTCCTCAAAACAATAAAATTCCAAAATCAACCAACACCTCAAAACACCGAGAATATCGCATGCCACACTGTGTGGACGTATACGAATTCTACATTTGTAAGAGGAGGTTTTACCCATTAATTTTATTATCTTGTCAACCTTACTTTTTGACAAATAAAATTAATAGTTGGTTCCTCTTTGGCCCTACAAATAAAAGCAGTGACTCCGATGGGGAGGATACTTTTATTGCATCTAAGTGTGCACCATTACACGATACTAAGGGAATTATTTCAGATTATGTGCCTTACCGCTGTGGAAGTACACACGCTCCTAGATAATTTCCTATAACCATTATTTGACCTAGTGATTCGCAAACAAACTCATCCACAGGGAGGAAGGCACTCAGAGCCGACACACAAGTTTGTTGCATCACATGTCAAATTGTAATGGAGGCCACGGGAATTAATTAAAATGTCCCTCTCCCACTTAGTAAATTGACAATGAGGAATTTTCAAGCATACACAACATGCATATAAAACAAATCAGCAATAAATATGGAAAAAAATAGAATTTTCCCAACTATTATGGCATTGTTCTCCAATACGCCTCCCGTCATGTCACCACCTCGTCCGCTCCATCTTTTCCCGTGCGCAAGTCACCAAAGAGATCCGAGACGAGTTAAACTATTTTAATTTACATCCATCGATCCTATACTCCACGAAGGAGTGTAAAAATAATCTAGATCGAAAGTAAACTAAAATGAGTGGCTAAACAATGTCGTATTTAATTACAAAAATTAAATACTAATCTAGCCTCGTCAACCCCGAGGATTCAAATAATATACATACAATCACACACAAAACAATCACATACACACAAATAGCCATAATAGTCGGATCTTATGCCTGCAACCAAAAAGTTAGCCTACGCACATCCTACTATTATTCGGCATACTCAATATATGATATGTGCATGAAAGTAAACGAATCCAAAACACACAAAACCGGAAACCGTGGCTCTGATACCACTTGTAGGGAATTGCTTCGGAAGGTTCATTGGCTCCCAAGTCCCCGGATTAAAATTTTCACTAATGAAAAAACAAATCCGGATGGGATGAATTTCCTAAGCATAACCAATTCGTCGTCGTGCTAACAACTTGAGTGATTGCTTGAACAAACTAGTTGTTCAAGCAACCCAACTCTTCTAGTTGGTTAGCCGCGGAAGAGACGACGGACGGATCGCCGGTTTTTGTGTTTGTCTTCGGGGTCCATGATTATACAAATACATACAAATGCAAACTAGTATAATCAACACATAAGAACATGCTAAGATAAAAAAAAATTGTAAAACTTTTATACCTCTCGATCTTCTACCGTATGTCTTATCCTCCTTGTGGACGTCGTGTGGGCGAAGATCCTCCACGAGTAGAAGCCGCCTAGATCACGTTCTTCCTTTCCTTGTTCGCTCCGAACAAAGAGAAGAACCAAACAAAGACTCCTCCTTTCTAGAACCGACCACCAAGCCAAGGAGCTTGATATCGCTGCCGGTCAAGGAGTAGATAGTTGAGTGCCGGCCAACCTTGAAGAAAGGTTGCCGCCGGCCAAGGAGTGGATGATTGGGCGCCGGCCAACTTTGGATAAAAGATGCCGCCGGCCACAAAGGTGAGGGATCAATGAACGCCGACCAACCTTGAAGAGAGGTTGCCGCCGGCCAAGGAATAGGAGAAGGAACAATGAGGATGGGCGCCGACCAAAATAAGTTGGAAGAAAATGGGCGCCGACTTTTCCTTTCCAAGAATTGCCGCCCAAGCCTATCTTCCAAACCCTAGCCGCCCAAAATAAAAACCTAATTTCCTTCTTGATATCCCATGCCCAACCCTTAGCCTTCCTTTTATAGAGTTAGGCTTAGGCCTCCTTTAATCTCCACCGTCGGATCTAGGGATTTAATCTCCACCGTCGGATCTAGGGTTTCATCCCAACCGTCGGATCTAGGGTTTTATCCCAACCGTCGGATCTAGGGTTTCATCCCAACCGTCAGATCTAGGGTTTCATCCCAACCGTCGGATCTAGGATTTTATCCCAACCGTCGGATCTAGGGTTTCATCCCAACCGTCGGTTTTAGAGATTCAATCTCAACCGTTGGTTCTAGAGTTTTGTTTTACATCCTTGGATCTAGAGTTCATGAGGATTATATTAGGCTACGATAGGGACCATGAGGAGGAGTTGGATCTTGGCCACCCGATGGATCGGAACCACACAAACTTGATCCATCAATGATGTTCCATTCCACTAGAGGATCATCATTGAATTACCTCACCAACCCCCATAAATCAATATGGGCTCCATATATTATTTGTACATCCATCTCCCCGTGTTTAAGATATCGAATGTCCATTAATTAATTGATTTACTGACCATCAATCAATTAACATCTAACTCCTCAAGTAGTACCACTCAACCTTATCATCATGTTGACTAAGTCAACCAGTTGGGTTTACATGATGTACCTTATGAGCTCCTCAAGGGGACATCATCAACCTAATATATAGGACACAGTTTCCTCCTATAATCAACGGCACACCATGTAAATAATATCATTTCCCAACTTACCGAGCATATTGATTTAATCCATCTAAATCTCACCCTTTGGTAAATCAAAGAAATAAATACTAAGTACATGTGCCCATTATTATATCAGGATTAAGAGCATGTACAACATAATATCCAAGGTCCGATTCAATTATGTAGTCAATAATAAATTGAATCACCTCTATGTCGGTCCTGCTCAATACACCTATGTGTACTAGTGTAACTCTATGTTCAAGATAAAACAATACCAAGATACACTACAACCATGCCAATGGTTTGTCCAAAACCATCTTGGTCATGAGCCTCTACTTATATTCTACAAGGGACTGATAACATGATCTTCTGTGCCACACCAAGCACCATGTTATCTACAATGTAAAATATTAGACAATATGCACACATATAATAAATATAAAGTGCAAACAATGATCATGTGATTCTTATTTCAAAATAAAAATGTTCATACAAAAAGAGCTAGGCTTTCAGTATACATTCCAACATTGGGCACAGAATGGAGTCGGACTCGACTGCTGGGGTTAGCAGTCGAGTGAAGGCTCGATCAGTCAGTTGACGGACATGATCATTCGACTGATGTCCTATCCGTTGGATTTTTCCAGCATGGATTACACCGTTGTCTCACAACAACAATGTCATCAGTCGACTGATGGTCCCGATCAGTTGACTGATAGGCGGTTTCCAGCCCAGGCAGCAGCTTTAAATGGAGCTCATGGAGGAGGTTTGGAGTAGCAATTTCTTGAGCATTGTTGAGGCGATTTGCTAGTGCAAATCAGGGTCTTCAACCACGATTCAAGCAATCAAAGATCAAGCAATCAAGTTCACATTTGTAAAGGTTTTCCTTACTTGTATTTGTGTAGCTTACTTTTATTTGCTTGTATTTTATTCTTATTGTTGTAAGAATATTTGTACAAGGTTTCTCCACCTCCGGATTGTTCCGAGAAGGAGTTATTTGTGATTAGTGGTTGCGTGTGCATCACTAGAGCTCGATCCGTGGAGTATGAACCATTCAGTTCTGAACCACGTTATATTTTGTGTTGTGAATTGTGTTTGTCGTATTTTATTATTGCTATATATTCTAACACGACTTGTAGAGACGAACGCAATTGAAATCCATCGAGCATCGAAACGCTATTCACCCCCCTCTATCGATCAACGAATTCTCAACAAGTGGTATCAGAGCCCGGGGCTCTTCTACGGACTAACCGCCGGGGGCAAAGACACTAGAGGGAAAGATGGATGTTGAAGAACAACTTGGATGAAACATCAATACACCGGTCTCGTACGCATTATATGGACGAGAATGCTTCAATTCTTGGAAGAGAAGAATTGAAGACTTTATCATGATGAGAGATTTTGAGTGGTCCATTTTAATGGAAGGATTCGAATATCCAAGAGGACCAAAGGAAGGATTCCTCAAGAGTAAGAGATGGAATGAGGAACAACTCCAAAGATTCGAGAAAAACAAGAAGGTAATCGAATTTATTTTTGATTTAATTCCTAATGACATCTTGTGTATCCTAGGGCATTGCATGCATGCCAAGAAGCTTTAGAGGGAATTGGCCAAGCTCCATGAAGACCCATCACCGGCTCAAGAAGAGGCGGCCGAAGATGAATCCACATCCTCACAAGCAAGTGAGGATTCGGAAGTTGATAGGGAGTCAACCTCCGAATCGGTGGAAGAAGAGGAAGAATTGGAGGAGACCTCCACCCCTAGGATTAAGAGGGAGGAGATTAGAGCATCCTCAATACCGGAACAACAAGAAGAAACATCTACATCCGGTCGAGAGGAAGAGCAAGCTCAAGAGATCCTCACCATCACCCTAGGTAACTCAAACATATGTGTTAATAATAAAATGCATATAATATGTTTTGAGTGTAGGGAATGTGGGCATTACAAGAGTAAGTGTCCAAAGAAGGTCAAGAAGCCTCAACCGACACCAAAGGTCAAGGATGTTAGTCCCCCAACAATCAAAAGCAAGGAGCAAGTCATTTGTTTCAAATGTCATCAAAATGGGCACTATAGGAGTCAATGTCCTAGGGGGAGCAAGAAGACTCAAGAGGGGGCATCACATGTAGGGAGAGCTTCTAAAGCAATTCTTAAGGTAAAAATAAAAAATGCTCCTTTAGTTAATAGACAAAAACATGCTAGGAATTTCAATTCACTTGCTATTACTCATGAAAAGCATGCTAGAAACAATAAATATTTTTATCTATGTGTTAAGAGTGTTAATTTTTCAAATAAAGAAAAATTTGGGACTAATGTCCCTAGAAAGACTTTACCTAGGGAATCTATCAAGAAAATAGAAGACCACCTAGGTTTTAATCCCAAATGGACTAGGCATATGACTAGAAAGAACAATGCCCAAAGATTAAATCAAAATCCAAAAATTGGACAATTAGAAAAGGAAAATCAAGCCTTGAGGTTAAGGCTTGAGAAACTTGAAAAAACCCTTAAGATTATGCAAAACCAAATAAAAGGGTCAAATGGTCAAAGTCAAGGGTCAAGTGATCAAAAATCTAGGTCTAGGAGTCCAAGTCAAAGACCTAGAAATCAAGAGTCAACCAAGGGCAAGCCTAAACCGAAAAAGACCTACCATAATGTTCCATTTGATTATAGAACTCAAATTAGGCCTAGGAAAGCCAAGGTCAATAGGGAAGTCATCCCTAAGGTTAACCAAGGTAGGTGTCTAGTGGCCAAGGTTTCCATGAAACCTAGGAAGACCACTAAGAAGGTTACTAGGGAGGCAATCTCTAAGATTAACCTAGTCAAGATCCAAATGACCAAGGCTAACAAGCCTAGAAGGGTCATTAAAAAGATATCTAAGGAGGTCATCCCTAAGGAATACCTAGTA
The DNA here is from genome assembly GCA_025175895.1 of Wurfbainia villosa. Taxonomy (NCBI): domain Eukaryota; kingdom Viridiplantae; phylum Streptophyta; class Magnoliopsida; order Zingiberales; family Zingiberaceae; genus Wurfbainia; species Wurfbainia villosa. Next base: position 23,629,552 of record CM045992.1, on the reverse strand, counting down.
AACCCTAGGATCTCAAATAGGTTTTTGATTCCTAAGAGCGTAATCGATTCACGCTAAATGGGTTAGGGTGTGCCAACTTTAAATTGATTGGTAGTTAACCTAACCATGGTAAAGGTGGCACTTTAGGATATTTTAAAGGTTATGAATACCTTGGAAATAGGTTTTATTTTTAATCCTAAAAGATTTTAGGATGTGTCAATATTATTTAAGAAGTTTGATAAATCAATCAAATTGACACAATTTAGGTTTAGAAGTCATAGTGTGTCATTTTGGGTTTTTGGCACACTTGAGAGAAAAGTGATAATATGACAAAATATACTTAATTATATCAAATGACAATTAATACTATGTTTTAGGTATTAATATACCTATACATTTTATGTGTCATGCTTTTTTTGTCATATAACATGTCATGACATCATATTTATTTTTAATCATTTAATATATCATGATCATGTTTAGGATTAAGGTTTAATGTCATGTGTTTTTAGATTATATCATATGTCATGACATCATGATCATTGGTCATGCTTAATTATGCTATCATTCATGCTATGATCATTCATGCATTTAATTTGATTAAAATTGATTTAAGAACAATGACATGACTTGGAGTCTCATTCATAAGGGAATCAAGTAGGGTTGCCTTAGAAAAATACATGAAATCCTAGATTAGGATGAACAAAACCCACATCTCACATAAGATTGACTTGTGTGTATTTTATACACCCTAGATACATGTGAGATGCTAGGATAAGAGTTAAGTTCAAGGTGCATAGTTTTTGCATCTAGATGAACTAAACCTCATCTTATCGTACTGGTGGATCATTGGGAAAGCTTGTGTAGAAATCATGTACATTAAGCCCAAGGAATATGATCCAATATAGGTTTTCAAAAATATTTTAAAATCAATTTAGAAAACCTTAGTGAAGTCTATCTTTTGATAGCAATCACCATTGATGAAGTTGATACAAAGTGAGCTAAAACATTGAAGTTTTTTCTTCACTTTTGAACTTTGTATCAATTTCGATATTTTATGGGTAAAATATTTTTCTAATATTTTTCACCCATTATATTGGTCATATGTAATATACATATAAAATTTTATGATTTTTAAAATTATGTATAATTATTTATGAATTTCTGAATTTCAATTCTGATAATTGAAAATCAAATTTTTTTCAGTTATCAGTCGACTGATGGACACGATAGTCGACTGATCTCTGATAGAGTCGACTGCCAGGCTGATTTCGAGAAAAACAAGATTGTTTAGCCCGTTTTCAGCAACGGTAAAGTTCCCTAACCACTGCTAACCCTAGGATATGCTTTGGGAAACATTATAAAGGGTGAAAATCCATTGGATATGGATTAGGAGATGTGTTAGGGTGATATATCAAATTTAAGGTATGAGAAAGTTCATGTTGAACTTTAGACCTTATTGTTGATGGTTTAGATTTCCTATTGGCTTAGGGACTTCCCAAGAACATTGTTGGTGCAATGGTCAAGGGGGAGCAAGCCTTTAGGGGGAGGTATCCATCATTAGATGATGGATGTTATTTTTCCTTATGAGGGGGAAAATGGGATTTTAAGATACCCAATTTGGAAATTGAGAGAGTTTGTAGGATTGTCTCTCTTGAATGATATGGGACTTATCACTAGGAAGATGGTAGGCATCCTAGGCATATTTGAACCAAGGGAAAGATTGTAAGATCTCATTGGGACATGAGACATTGACCTCTTTAGAGAAAACCTTTTTGATATTAGTCAAAAAGGGGGGAATATTTGGAGGAGAATGTTTTGGGAAAATATTTGGAATTACCAATTTGGGATAATTGGTAAGAAGATTTGAGTTAATGTTCTAACTCAAAGGTATGTGTTTTTATCAAACATCAAAAAGGGAGAGATTGTTGGTGCAATCGGCCCAGGTCACGATTGACCAGACTCGAGTTTGACTCGAGCGATGTTTTGATGTTTGACATGAAGGTTTGACATTGATGTTTGACATTGATGTCTGATGATGTTTTGGGGAGATTGTTGGAGCAATCAACTCGGATCATGATTGACCGGACTCGAGTTTGACTCAAGGGGGATCTTGATGGTTGACTGGAGTTGACCATATCATAGAAAGTCCAAGTCCTGAGTACTTGTCATGTAAAGTCCAAGCATGGGTCTTGGCATGGAAAGTCCAACATGGGTTGGCAAGGGAAAGTCCAAGCTTGAGTCTTGGCATTTGGAAAGTCCAAGGGTGTAGTTTTGGCCACGTAAGTCCAATGGTGTAATCCTAGCAGTGAAAGTTTAAGTCATGAGTACTTGAAATTTGAAAAGTCCAAGGGGTTTGATATTGGCGGCGTAAAGTCCAAGGGTAAAGTCTTGGCAACATAATGTTTGGACCTGTGCGCCCGCTAGAGGGGGAGTGAATAGCATTGTGCTCATACGATGATGGAATTCTTTCGCGTTTGATCGTCTACAATCTTGTTAGCACAGTGGAATAGTAATAACAAATAAATATAACAAGATACACAATCATAACACGTTCATATAACGTGGTTCGGAACCTCAAGGTTCCTACTCCACGGATCGGGCTCAAACGAACCCTAGCGATGCCAATCACACACCACTAATAAACACTCCTTCTCGGAACAATCCGGAGGCGGAGAAACCCCGTATAATAGTTTACAACAATAAACTAATAACAACGAGCAAATAAGATGAAATACAATGTACTACAAGTAAAGAAAACGCTTTACAAATGTCTTTAGATTGCTTGCTTGTTGATCGCTTGAACCGTGGATGAAGACCTTGATTTGCAGCAGCAAATCGCGTCAAAAATGTCCAAGAAATTGCTTGTTTTTCCTCCATCACGAGCTCCATTTAAAGCTTCATCATGTGCTAGAAAAAGTCGATCAGTCGACTGCTCGGGACCTTCAGTCGACTGATGCCACTATTGTCGTGAGACAACGGCTAGATCCACGCTGGATAAGTCCAACGGATCCATCATCAGTCGACTAATGATACCCATCAGTCGACTGATGGAGCCTCACTTGACCAGTCGAGTCTCGACTCCATTCTGTGCCCAATTTCACGAGCACCAGTCGACTGATCACAAGATCAGTCGATTGCTCAGTCGATCAGTCGACTGCCAACCTATGGCAGTCGACTGCTAGAGCAATTCTCACAGTCAAACCCTAGTTGACTCAGTCCAGTCGACTGCCATATGGCACCAGTCAACTGGCACACCTCAAACATGAGGTTTTAGCACAAGTATGGTTCCCCCATACTTGCTAGACCACCCTTAGCCTAGACCTAAGCCTTCTAGCCACCTCCATCAGCCTCACGCCTCTCGGATCCCTCCAAGTCATCCATGACTTGTTCATCCATCACGCTAGCCTTCAGGTGCTTCCATCGGCTATGTCATGCTAACGGTGTCTACACCGCCAAGGCACATTGGACTTACGCCGCCAAGACTCAGCTTGGACTTTACGCCACCAACCATTGGACTTATGCTCCCAAGATTTCACCCTTGGACTTTACGCCGCCAATATTCCCCTTGGACTTCTCAAATGCCAAGACTCATGCTTGAACTTTTCCTTGCCAACCCATGTTGGACTTTCCATGCCAAATACTCAAGACTTGGACTTTACCTTGCCAAGATCCATGCTTGGACTTTACATTGCCAAGACCCATGCTTGGACTTTCCCAAATGTCAAGTGTCCCACTTGGACTTTCCATGCCAAGTACCCATGACTTGGACTTTCCCATGACAATCATACTGTCATATGTTTTTGTCTAACATCAAAACATCTCTCGAGCCAAGCTCGAGTCTTGGTCAATCGTGACTTGGGTCGATTGCACCAACAATCTCCCCCTTTTTGATGTTTGACAAAACCAAATAAACCATTGAGTTAGAACACTAACTCAAATCCCTTAACAATTATCCCAAATTGGTAATTTTACCTTCTCCCCCTTTTTGACATACATAAAAAAGGTTATCTCTCCAAGGAGGTCAATGTCTCATGTCCAAATGAGATCTTACAATCTCCCCCTTGATCCAAAAATACCTAGGATGCCTACCATCTTCCTAGTGATAAGTCTCATATCACTCAAGAGAGGCAATCCTATACTCTCTCCCAATTTCCAAATTGGATTTCTCAAAAACCCATCAATTTTCCCAATTGATGTCCTTCTTCCCTTCAAAAAACATATACATCATCCCAAGATGGATACCTCCCCCTAAAGGCTTGCTCCTCCTTGACCATTGCACCAACAATGTCTTTGAGAAGTCCCTAAGCCAATAGGAACTCTAAACCATTAAAGATAAGGTTAGAAATTCAACATTGAACTTTCAAACACCTTAAATTTGATACAAACCCTAACACCTCTCCTAATCCATATCCAATGGATTTTCACCCTTTATAATGCATCCCAAAGCATATCCTAGGGTTAGGAGTGGTTAGGAACCTTAACCGCAGCTGAACACGAGCTAAACAAACCTTGTTTTCTCGAAATCAGCATTGGCAGTCAACTTCGTCAGCTATCAGTCGACTGATAACTGAAATTTTCGAATTTCAGTTATCAGAATCAAATTTCAAAAAATCATAAGTAATTCTACGTATATCGAAAAATCATGAAATTTGATACGTATATTACTTATAGTAAATACAATGGGTGAAAAATAATAGAAAAATATTTTATCTATAAAATACTGAAATTGATACAAAATTTAAAAGTGAAGAAAACTTCTAAGTTTTGGCTCACTTTGTATCAACTTCATCAATGGTGATTACTATCAAAAGATAGACTTCACCAAGGTTTTCTAAATGGATTTTAAAATGATTTCAAAGCCTTATTTTGGATCACATTCCTTGGGCTCAATGTACATGACTTGTACACAAGCTTTCCCAATGATCCACCAATGAAATTAGATAAGTTATAGTCCATCTAGATGCAAAAACAATGCACCTTGAACTCAACTCATATCCTAGCATCTCACATGTATCTAGGGTGTATAAATACACATACATGTCAATGTGATGTGAGATGTGGATTTTTTTCTCCCTAATCTAGGGTTTCATGCATTTTCTAAGGCAACTCTACTTGATTCCCTTATAAATGGGACTCCAAGTCATGCCATTGTCCTTAAATCAATTTTAGTCAATTTAAATGCATGAAATGATTATGGCATTAGAGGTGATATAAATAAACACATGCTCATAATCATGATTGTAAGGGATCGAATGGCCGGCTAGAGGGGGGTGAATAGCCCTCGTTCGTTGGACGTCGTAAATTGCTCGTTCTTCTTGCGTTGGTTGTCTACGATTGTCGTTAGCGCAGCGGAATAACAATAATAATGAAACTAACAACAATACACAATCACAACACAAGATTTACGTGGTTCGGAACCGAATGGTTCCTACTCCACGGGCGAGCTCCTCGAGCTTTAGTTATGCGCACGACACTAACTAAACTCCTTCTCGACTACACGTCGGAGGTGGAGAAGCCTCTCACAAGCAATTACAATGTAATATAGAAATACAAACAAGAATACAAATACAATACAAAAGAAACTCTTTTCACCGATTGCTTTTGATCACTTGTTTGTTGCTTGCTTTGATTTGCTCTTGAAGGACTGGAATGCAGCAGCAATTCCCCTCCAATAGCTCCACAAAAACCATGGCGAAATCCTCCAACTCGTGCTCCTTTTATAACCTGCATCAAGCTGTTTTCGCGCCCATCAGTCGACTGATCGTGACCATCAGTCGACTGGTCCCATAGCCGTTGTCTCACAACGGCCAGATCCACGTTGGTTAAGTTCCAACGGATCACACATCAGTCGACTGATGGCACCCATCAGTCGACTGATCATCCATCAGTCGAGTGCTGGCGAGCTCGACTCCATTCTGTGCCCGTGCACAGTGTCATCAGTCGACTGCCATCCCTCGACAGTCGACTGATCATCCCAACGATCATTGCCCTCCTCGGCGGTCGGATCGATCAGCCAGACTTGGTTCAGTCGAACACTGGTCGAACCCATATGACCTAGAGCAGTCGACTGGCACCTATGCCAGTCGACTGATGTCGGCTAAAACCTCAAACATAACGATGTTTGAGCCTCCGACCCTTAGTCTTAGCCACTTGACTAAGTCCACCTTATCCCTCATGAAGTTCCCCACTGAAGCTCTCTTCCCTCGGCCTACGTCCCTCGGATGCGCCAAGCGCACGGCTTCACAACGCCATCCTTCGCGTCTCATGCCCTAGAAGTATGCTTCCCTTTGGGCTCACTCCATTCGCTCCCCGTCCGGCGGTCCCTCGGATGCACCAAGCGCACGGCTTCGCAATGCCATCCTTCACCGACTCAAGGACCCCGAGCCTAGTGAACTTACCAAGTCCTCAAGACTTCCCACATGCACCAAGCGCACGGCTTCGCAATGCATTTCTCACCAAGCACCAAGCGCACGGCTTCGCAATGCTTTGGATTTTCCCTCACCAAGCTCCATGCTTGGATTTTCCATGCCAACTCCATGTTGGACTTTCCCATGACAATCCCATGTCATGAGTTTTGTCTATCATCAAAATCCTATCAGGGTACTGCTCGAGTCAAACTCGAGTCAACCTGGGACGATTGCACCAACAATCTCCCAACAATGATATCATGGCATAATATGAAATCTAAAACCACATGACATTAATCCTTAATCCTAAACATGATCATGACATATAAATGATGAAAATAAACATGATGTCATGTCATGGCATATGGCAAATCAAAACATGGCAAGTAAGATATAAAGGTATATAATACCTAAATTTTAATATTAGTTTCCATTTGATGTAATTCATTAGGGTGCTCGAGTTACTTAGGTCAATGGTGGTGGAAGCCTTTTGATCTTTTTCATCATGTCTTCCGGAGGTGGAGTCTACTTCATGATTTTGCTCCGGCTCTGGTGATCTAATATTCTCCCCCTCAATTCTAGAGGTGGAGACTTCCTCCAATTCTACTCCTTCCACCGATTCAGATGTTGATTCCTTCTCAACTTCTAAATCCTCACTTTCTTGTGAGGAAGAGCTTGCTTCTTTGGTCACCTTGTCCAATTGAGCCGAAGAGCATTCTGATTCCTTGGGCTCCTCTATCTCTTGAACCATTGAGGTTTTTTCATGGAGCTTAGAAAGCTTGCTCCAAAGCTCCTTGGTATCCTTACAATCTCCTAATCTACACAAAACATCATTAGGGATTACACTAAGTAATATACCCATTACCTTGTTATTTATATTGTAGTCTCGGAGTTGTTCTTTGCTCCACTTCTTCTTCTTAAGCCTTCTTCCTTCTTTGTCCTTTGGAGCATCGAATCCTACCATCACACTAATCCAATTATTATAATCACACATAAGAAAATATTTCATCCTTACCACCCATAGCTCAAAATCTTTTGCTCCATAGAGTTCGTATGGCGGAAGCACGTTGATATCATCCCCCAATCTTTCTTCAATCACCATCTTCTTTTTCTAGCGTGCTCCTTCGTATGTGAAGCTGGTGAAGAGTGTCCTCACTCTGATACCAATTATAGGAACTTTGAAGAATGCTAGAGGGGGGTGAATGATACTTTCATTCGCTTAATGGAATTCGATCGTGCTTGTCGACAAAACATTAGTACGCAGTAGAAATAAGAAATATACAATGAAAATAAATATACAATCACAATCACAAATACACATGAATATACGTGGTTCGAATCCTTAGGATTCCTACTCCATGGGTGAGCTCAATGAGGTCTAGTAATAGACACACCACTAATCAATAACACTCCTTGGTGACACACCAGAGGTGGAGAAACCTCATACAAATGATTACAATAATAATACAAGGAAATATAAGTAATTAAAAATGAAATAGACAAAAAAAAAATAAAGAAAACTTTACAAAAATTTCTTTGGATGCTTGCTTGTTTGATTGCTTGAACTGCACTTGAAGACCTTGATTTGAACTAACAAATCACCTCAAATCGCCCAAGAAATCGCTACCAAAAACCTTCCCTTTGAGCTCATTTTAAAGTTGCAAGTCAGGCTTATGTTTTCCCAGCAGTCGACTGATCATACCCATCAGTCAACTGCTCCGGTAGCCATTGTCTCACAATGACTTATTCCACGTCGGAAAGGTTCCAACGGATACCTAACAGTCGATCAATCATACCCATCAGTCGACTACTCATAGCCTCTAGTCGACTGCCCTTACTCAATAGTCGACTCGGAAATATTCTGTGCCCGTGTCCTCCACCATCAATCGACTACCCTCCATGGCAGTCAGATTGATCAAGGCCAATTGACTGCTAAACCCTAGTAGTTGACTAATGGACCACAGAATAGTAGTCGAACGCCAATCGACTCCCATCAGTTGATTGGTCATAATCCCAGTCGACTGGCCAGAATCGACTCGGCTACTAAGTGCAAAACACTTGACCAGTCGACTGGTCCATAACCTCAGTCAACTACTAAACCTCAACCATGAGGTTTACCCCAAGTATGATGTTCTCATACTTGCTAGACCACCCTTACCTAGACCTAAGCCTTCTAGCCACCTCCATCAACCTCACACATATTAGATCCCTCCAAGTCATCCATGACTTGTTCGTCCATACACAAGCCTTCAGGTGCTTCCATCGGCTATTGTCATGCTAAGCTAGTCTACACTGCCAAGGCACATTGGGCTTACATTGTCAAGACACACGCTTGGACTTTACACTGCCAACCATTGGACTTTTGCTTCCAAGACTCCACCCTTGGACTTTATGCCACCAATATCAACCCTTGGACTTCCCTTGCCAACCCATGTTAGACTTTCCATTTGCCAAGACTCAATCTTGGACTTTCCCTTTCCAAGACCCATGCTTGGATTTTCCATGCCAACCCATATTGGACTTTCCAATTGGCAAGACTCAAGTTTAGACTTTACCATTGCCAAGACTCATGCTTGGACTTTCCATGCCAAGTACTCAAGACTTGGACTTTACCATTATATGATAAATCTCATGTCAACCATATAGTCAACCCATTGTTAAACAATGGTCAACTCATCATCAAACATCAAAACACCAACATCAAAACACTACTCGAGTCTGTTCAATGGTGACCTGAGCCGATTGCACTAACAAATTTATGAAATTAGAGTTAGAAAATCAAGCCTTGAGGTCATGGTTTAAAAAATTAGAGAGGACCCTTGCAAGAATGACAAATTCAATTAAAGGGTCTAAGAGTCAAAACTTAGGGTTTAATAGACAAGAACCATCTAGGGGCAATAAAGGTTTGGGTCACAAACCTAGGCCCATGGAGACCTACCATAGTGTTCCATTCAATTATGGAACTATTTCTAGGTCTAAGAAAATCAAGGTTTCTAGGGAAGTCATCCCTAAGGTTAACTATGGTAGATGCCTAGTGGCCAAGGTTTCCATGAAACCTAGGAAAACCACTAAGAAGGTCACAAGGGAAGTTATCCCTAGAGTTGACCTAGGCATGACCTAATTGACCATGGCTTGCAAGCCTAAAAGGGTCATTAGGAAGGTACTAAGGGAAGATATCCTTAGTGAGTACCTAGTAAACCCAGGGAGCTCCAATAGGTATTGAGTTCCTAGGAACATGATCCCTTCATGCTAGATGGGTTAGGTTGTGTCAATCTTGAATGGATGAGTAGTTAACCTAATCATAGTAAAGTTGACATTTTAGGACATTTTCAAGGTTATGTGATACCTTGAAAATGAGGGTTAATTTCATGGCCTAAAAGATTTTAAGATGTGCCAATAGAATTTTAAAACTATTGAAAATTGATCAAAATTTGGACAATTAGGTTTAGAGGTCATGATGTGTCATTTTGGATTTTTGGCACACTTGGTAGATTTGTTGGTTATGGCAAATTAATGTAAATTTTAGAAAATAACAATTTGAGCTCAACACTTAGGTATTATATACCATTGTATTTTATACTTTCCATGCTTTATTTGCCTTGACATGTTATGATATCATATTTCATTTAATCATATAAAATGTCATGATAATGTTTAGGTATAATTTTTATGTCATGTTAGTTTTAAGATTTTATTTATATGCCATGACATCATGATTATTGGCACATATTTTATCTATGATATCTTATATGCCATAATCATCATTCATGCATTTAGGTCAATTAAAATTGATTTAAGGACTATGGCATGATTTGAAGTCCCATGTATAAGGTGTAGGAATGATGGTGGTCGGCTAGAGGGGGGTGAATAGCCCTCTTCCGTCGTATGAGCGGAAGTCGTTCTTAATCGTCTACAATTAACGTTAGCACAAGCGAAAAATATAAAGCAAAGGCAATTAAGAACAAACAAAAAGGTGAACAATTCTAACAAATAATATAATGTGTTTCACAACCTCGCTGCTAATCCACGGTCCGATTCGTCTCTGGTGAATCACCCCGAAACCAATCCACTATTGGTCTCTCCCTTTAGCCCAAGCAAGGTGGAGGTAAATCTTTACAACTCAAGAACACTCCTTATTTTACAATAGATGTGAAAGAAAACTAGAAGAAGGAGTTTAAGCTTTGTGGGACACTAGTAGGATGTTAAGAGCATAAGCATTACCCATCTAAAAGCCCCCACCTTCTCTTTTTATAGAGAGAAAGCAATTCATCCCGTTGGACACTATCAGTCAACTGATGCTTTCATCAGTTGACTGATGTCGACTCCAACGGCTACTGACCAGACTGGATTTGTGGGATCCATAGTCGTTTCTTCAACAGTCAGATGATCAGTCGACTGATGATATCATCAGTCGACTGATGTCGACATCCAATCGAGTGACCCGCGAGCTCGACTAGCTTCTGTGCCCGTGCACAGTGCTATCAGTCGACTGCTTCCCTTAAGCAGTCAATTGATGTCGACTTGATTCAGTAGCTAACACCAGTCGATTGACGATCGACCTGGAGCAGTGGACTGCCATGACATGGCAGACAACTGATGCCGGGTAAAAACTCAAACTTAACATCCGTTTGAGCTTTTGGTGGTCGAGTAAACCTCAACCCTTGCGGTCGAGCCTTCGACACTCAGCCATTCGACCAAGTTCACCTAATGAGCTACTTACATTTCACTCATGCTCTCATCTCACTCGAAGTCCCTCGTTGAAGCTCTCTTCGTTCACAGCCACATCCCTCGGTAGCATCAAGTGCATGACTCTACAATGCTCCTTCGCGTCTCTTTCCCTTGAAGTCTGCCTCCTTAGCTTTGCTTCAAGTCATCTCGTTCGGTGGTCCCTCGGTAGCATCAAGCGCACGACTCTACAATGCTCCTTCTCTGACTCAAGCACGAGGTTGTGAGTGGTAACACTTGCCTAAGCTCCATGTGCGAATTACTAAGTCCTGCAAGACTCCAACGCACATATCAAATCTAATCATCCTAACTTAAACCCTTTGCCACACACATCAAAACCATATCACATGGGTTGATTTCCCTAACATAAGGGAATCAAATAGAGTTGCCTAGAAAAATCATGAGAGCTTAGATTAGGAAGAATAAAAAACTCACATCTCATATTAAATTGACATGTGTGTGTTTTCATACACCCTAGAAACATGTGAGATGCTAGGAAATGAGTTAAGTACATGTGCTTACTTAGTACATCATTATGAACTTAGAACTCATTAAATGAAAATGATGGATCAATGGGAAAACTAATGTGCAAGTCATGTGCATTTAGCCCATAGACCATGGTCCAATATAAGACTTTAAAATCATTTCAAAATCATTTTGAAAAACCTTTGTGAAGCCTATCTTTTGATAGAAATCACCATTGATGAAGTTGACACAAAGTAGGCTCAAAACATTGAAGTTATCTTTGTCTTTGAACTTTGTATCAATGTAATAATTTAATGGGTATTTTATTTTTCAAATATTTTTCACCGATAATTATTGACATAAGTATTATACGTATAAAGTTTTATTATTTTTCAAATTACATATAATTACTTATAAATTAACAAAACTCAATTCTAATTTTTGGATTTCTGCATCTGCAGGAACTAGTCGACTATCACCTTAGGCAGTCGATTGGCATTGAGGGCAGTCAACTGGTTATTGACTGAATCGACTACAAAGGCTGATTTCGGGTAAACAAGGTATGTTTATCCCATTTTCAACCATTTCTATGTACCCTAACTGCTCCTAACCCTAGGATATACTTTGGAAGGCATTGGAAGAGTGAAAATCCATTTGAAATGGATTAGGAGAGTTGTTTAGAGTGAAAATCAAATTTTAAGGTGTGTGAAAGTTCAAGTTTGATCTTTTGCCCTTAATCTTGATTGTTTAGTGTTTCTATAGGCTTAGGGACTCTTGAAGGACATTGTTAGTGTAATGGTCAAGGAGGAGCAAACCTTTAGGGGGAGGTTATCCATCATGGGATGATGAATGTATTCCTCAAAGGGGGAGGCATGAAGGGATTGGAAACCCTCATTGTGCTCACGAAAGGGGGAGAATTGGAATAGTAAGGTTTGCCTCCCATTTAGTGATATCAGGCTTATCACTAGGAAGAGTGAAGGAATCCTAGATGTTTTTGGACCAAGGGGGAGATTGTAAGATCTCATTGGTATTTGAGATATTGATACCCTTGGGAAGTCTTTTTGATGTATGCCAAAGGGGGAGAATTGAGTTTTAAGTTAGGTAAATCTTCACAATGCTTTGACATTAAAAGTGTTTAAGTTTAGGTTATTGTTAGCCTAACTTAAAGATATTATCAAACTGTAGGGGATCGGATGGCCGGCTAGAGGGGGGGTGAATAGCCCTTTTCGTTTGGATGCCGGTATTTGCTCGTCTACAAGAGTTAGCGCAAGCGGAATGTACAAATACAAATAAAGACAACACAAAAATAGACAAGCAATACAAACACGAGATGTAACGTGGTTCACGGCTACGCCGCTAATCCATGGTCCCCGATTCGTCCTCGGTGAATCACTCCGCTAAACCAATCCACTAAATGGTCTCTCCTTTGCACCAAGCTAGGTGGAGATAACCTTTACAATCAAGATCACTCTTCTTACAAATAGAATGGAGTAAAAGCGAGTAAGAAGAGTTTAGAGCTTGTGGGGCACTAGGAAGATTGTTTGGAGTATGAGCATTAGCCTCTCAAAGGCTCACACCCTCCCTTTTTATAGAGAGGGTTGTTTTCTTCCCGTTAGCGCCATCGATCATTGCCGCCCATGGCGATCATTGCCTGTTAATCCTCTGCGGCCTCCGAACACGTCGGATGCCGACCGTTGTTGTCCAACGGAACTCTTGGCAGTCGACTGATGGACCTCACCAGTCGACTGCTGACCCCGTAGTCGACTGCCCAATCAGCTACGAGTGGTTCTGTGGCCAAAACCCTATTGACGGATCGATCGCCGCTGCCTTGCCGATCATTCGCTGGTCTTGGCGCGATCGGCTAACGATGTGGCGATCGGCCGCCACAAACCAGTCGATCAGGCCAAATGGCCAAGTTTCACCTAAGAGCTACCCCTCCCCGGGTTACAATCGCTCACTCTCATTTCTCGGAGTCCTTCGCCTTCGAAGTTCTCTTCGTTCTCGGCCACGTCCCTCGGCAGCATCAGGCGCACGGCTCTGCAATGCTCCTTCGCGTCTCTTGCCTCGAAGTCTACTTCCTCCGGCTTCACTCCAAGCTTCTCGTCCGGTGGTCCCTCGGATGCTCCAAGCGCACGGCTTCCGCAAAGCTATCCTTCACCGACTCAAGGCACGAGTCATGAGATGTGAAACTCGCCATGGCTCCATGTGCGAATTACTAAGTCCTGCACGACTTCAACGCACATATCAAATAAACATAACACACTAACTTAAACCCTTTGCCACACCATCAAAACCATATTACGGCAAGAGATTGCCCTAACACAAACATCAAAACGGGAGAGATTGTTGGTGCAATCAACCTAGGTCACGATTGACCGGACTCGAGTTTGTCTCGAATAGTATTTTGATGTTTGACAATGGGTTGACCATTGTTTGACTATGGTTGACATGGGGTTGACCATATAATGGAGAAGTCCAAGTGGGACACTTGGTAATTGGAAAGTCTATGTCTTGGGTACTTGGCATGGAATGTCCAAGCATGGGTCTTGGCAATGGTAAAGTCCAAGTCATGGGTACTTGGCAATGGAAAGTCTAAGCATGGGTCTTGACAATTTGAAAGACCAACATGGACTTAGCAAAGAATGTCCAAGAGTGTGATATTGGCAGTATAAAGTCCAAGAATGGGTCTTGGTAGCATAAGTTAAATGTTTGGTAGCATAAAGTCCAAGCGTAGAGTCTTGGCGGCATAAGTCCAAATGGATCTTGGCATTTGGGAAGCACAAGGGTGTGATATTTGCGGCGTAAAGTTCAAGTTGTAGTCTTCGCAGCATAAGTCTAATGTTTGGGACGTAAAGTCCAAGCGTGTGTCTTGGCAGTATAAGCCCAAATGTACCTTGACGGTATAGACCCGTTTAGTGTGACAATAGCTGATGGAAGCACCTGAAGGATAGCGTATGGATGAACAAGTCATGGATGACTTAGAGGGATCCAATAGGCGTGAGGCTGTTGGAGGTGGATAGAAGGCTTAGGTCTAGGCTAAGGATGATCTATCAAGTATGAGAGCATCACACTTGGGTTAAACCTCATGTTTGAGGTTTAATAGTCAACTGGGGTTATGGACCAGTTGACTAGTCAAGTGTTTTGACACTTGCCGACCTAGTCAACTCTGAGCAGCTGACTGGGGTTATGACCAGTAGACTGGTCGAGAGTCGACTGGAACTCAACTGCAGCTGCTTGGACTTGGCATTCGATTTTTAGCTTTGGGCAGTCGACTGGCCTTAAATAGTCGACTACCACGGAGGGCAATCGACTACTATTTGTAACTGCTAGGCAAAAATCAAATTGAATTGCATTTTTATAAAGAGAACAAAAGGAAGGATTTTGGAAATGGTTCTTGAGGCGATTTGAAGGAGAATTGTTGTTGCATTCCAAACCTTCAAGGCATTCTGCAAGCAACTGAAGATCAAGCATTAAAAGCATTCTTTGTAAAGTTATCTTTACTTGTATTTCATTGTATTTTCTTATATCTCTTGTTCTTATTATTGTAAGACTTTGATTGTTCCGAGAAGGAGTTTATTAGTGGTGGTGTGCATTACTAGAGCTCACTTGAGCTCATCTCGTGAAGTAGGAACCCTAGGTTCCGAACCACGTTACATTTTGTGTTTGTGGGTGTGTTTTGTGTGTTTGTCTTTGTTTTAGTTTATGGTTTATTATTTTCGCTATGCATACTAACGAATTATAGAGACGAATGCGAACGAATTCCATCGAATGAAGCATTACTCTATTCACCCCTCTCTAGCACATCATCAATGGTCCTACACATGCCTCATGGGAATGAAACTTTTTTTGGATTCTTTCATACTAAATCGTTTTAGTACTATGTATGTAGACTGCGAAAGGCTAAGCAACCGATTCGATTTATCACTATAGATCTCAATTCCCAAAATATAAGTTGCTTCTCTCATGTCTTTTATACAGAATATTTTGGACAACCAGATCTTGAATGTTTGCAAAACAGGAATATCATTTCCTATGATTAATATGTCATCGACATACAATACTAGAAACATGATCGCACTCCCACTAATCTTCTTATACACACAAGGTTTCTTAAGAATTTGTGAAAAATCAAACTATTTGATTGCCTCATCAAAATAAATATTCCAACTCCTAGATGCTTGCTTTAATCCATAAATGGATCGTTGAAGCTTGCATACTTTGTTCTTGTCAATAAATGTGAAACCCTCAGGTTGTATCATATATACATCCTTAGACATGTTTTCGTTAAGGAAAGTTGTTTTCACATCCATCTAGCACATCTCATAATCAAAATGAGCCGCTATGGCCAGGAGTATCCAAATGGATTTAAGCATAGCTACAGGTGAAAGGGTTTTGTCATTGTCAACACCTTGTATTTGACGATAGCCTTTTGCCACTAGTCTAGCTTTATAGGTAATAACATTACCATCCATGTCGATTTTCTTCTTGAAATCCAACTTGCACCCTATAAGCGTTATGCTTTCGAGTGGGTCCACCATGTTCCAAAATTTGTTTTCATTTATGGAATCCATTTCTGATTTCATGGTTGTTAGCCACCTATCCCTGTCTAAACTATTTAGTGCCTCTTCATAACTAGTGGGTTCCTCATCAATTATAAGCAACACGTCATTAGATTCAATTATGAGAAATCCATATCTTTCAGGAATCCTACGTGTCCTACTAGATCTACAAGGAGGTGGTGAATCATCAAGTTCAGTTATTACCTCATCCGAATGAATAATCAGCTGTGGTTCTTGACTAGGCATCTCTTCTGTGTCTATTGGAGTCTCTTGAACTACGCTTAGTTCAATCTCACTCCCACTGTTATCCTGTAAGAGAAACTCTTTATCTAGAAATACAACATTCCTTGAAATAAACACTTTTTCTTCCAAGGGTTGATAGAATTGGTAACCCCTCCTTTTCTTAGGGTAACCAATAAATAGACACCTATCAGACTTAGCCTCTAGCTTATTTGATACTGCCCTCTTCACATAAATAGGACAACTCCATATCTTCAAATAAAATAAATGAAGTTTTCTACAATTCCACATCTCATATGGAGTGGTAGAGACTGCCTTAGTCAGGACTCTATTTAACAAGTAGATAACAGTCTAGAGTGCGTAACTCCAAAAGATTTTTTGGAAGACTTGCATGTTGCATCATTGACCTAACCATGTCCAACAAGGTTTGATTTCGCCTTTCAACCACACCATTTTGTTGTGGCGTGTAAGGTGGAGTCATTTGGGACAAGATGTCATTGCCCTTTAGATAATCTTGAAACTCTTGGCTTAAGTATTCACCACCTCGATTCGATCGAAGTACTTTAATACCTTTCCCCAGTTGTTTCTCTACTTTTTTTCTTAAATCTTTAAACCTTTCAAAGACTTCAGATTTGTATCTTTATAGATACAAATACCCACATCGTGAATAATCATCGGTAAAGGTAACAAAGTAGTTATAACCTTATGGCATGAGTTGACATTGGTCCACATATATCGGTATGTATAAGACCCAATACCTCAAGTGCTCATTCACCTTTTCCACTAAAAGATAACTTAGTCATCTTTCCTATTAAGCATGAAATGCATGTGTCTAATGAATCTGATTCATAAGACTCCAAAATGCCAACCTTATGCAGTTTTGACATGCATTAATTGCTTATATGGCCAAGACGACAATTTCATAATTGCGAGGTTAAATGATTATCTAACTTAGCATGTTTTCTATTTGATTAGACATTGAATATCTCATTGGATGTATCTAACGTGTAGATTCCAATATTTAGCATCCCAGTAGCATAAAGAACACCATTTAACATAATGTAACAACAATTATTACTAAACTTCAAATGATAACCTTTCTTATTTAAACATGAAATAGAAACAATGTTCTTTATTAATGCTTGAATATAAAAATAATCATCCAACTCTAAAACTAGTCCCGTAGGAAGTCGGAACATATAAGTTCTCTTGGCTACAGTAGCAACTATTAGGGGATCGAAAAGGCCGGCTAGAGGGGGGGTGAATAGCCCTCAATCGATGTATGTCGGATTTTGCTCGTCTACAAAATATTAGCGCAAGCGGAATATGCAAATATAAATAAAGACAAAGCAAAAGATAAACAAATAATACAAACACCGAGATGTAACATGGTTCACGGCTATGCCGCTAATCCACGGTCCGATTCGTCCACGGTGAATCACTCCGTCAAAGCCAATCACTATTGGTCTCTCCTTTGCACAAAGCAAGGTGGAGGTAACCTTTACAATCAAGATCACTCTTCTTACAATAAGATTGAAGTAAAAGCAAGTAAGAAGAGTAGGGAATCGTGTATGGCACTTTGGGAGAAGTTTAGAGCTCAAGCATTAGCCTACAAAAGCCCCATCCTCTTCCTTTTTATAGAGGAAGAGGGTTTCTTCCCAGGAGCAAATGACCGATGCCCTAGATCACCGGGATCGTCCTCAGATCGCTAGGCCTAATAATCCATCGGCCGCTTCCACGTTGGAATTCATCCAACTGATCGCATCACCGACTAGTGCTCAATCACCGAGTCCTCAACGAGGTCCTCCGCTCTGCAGGTGCCATCGGGCCGACCGCCATCCCCGCGATCAATCGATGTCGACAGCAATGATCGCTACCCATGGCGCTAACCGCTGGGCCAAATTCCCTATGAGTCGGATACGGTCGAACCTAATCGACTCGGGAAGCCGATCGCCATTCCATGGCGATCGGTGGTGTCGGGAAATCCCATCCGACACTTATCCAAATGGCCAAGTTTCACCTACGAGCTACTACCCCTTCCCGGGTTACATTCGCTTACTCTCATCCATCGGAGTCCCTTGCCTTCGAAGTTCTCTTCGTTCGCGGCCACGTCCCTCGGCAGCATCAGGCGCATGACTCTGCAATGCTCCTTCGCGTCTCTTGCCTCGAAGTCTACTTCCTCCTGCTTCACTCCAAGCTCCTCGTCCGACGGCCCCTCGGATGCTCCAAGCGCACGACTTCCGCAAAGCTATCCTTCACCGACTCAAGGACCGAGTCATGAGATGTGAAACTCGCCACGACTCCATGTGTGAATTACTAAGTCCTGCATAACTTCAACGCACATATCAAATCAACATAACAAACTAACTTAAACCCTTTGCCACACACATCAAAACCTAATCATGGCAAGAGATTGTCCTAACAATCTTTCCCTTTTTGATGTGTGGCAATTCGTTTAAGTTAGATAAGAATATTTGATAAAAATTTCTAAGGAAAGAAAGCATGTAAACATAAACATGATATAGCAACATGCAACTTCCCCTTAATCCATGAAACTCTCTCTCCCCCTATCATAATTAACTTAAACATAATATTTTCTCCCCCTTTGACACCATCAAAAAGATTAACACTAAGTTATAAACTCATGGCATCAAGTCTAATAGAAGGAAAATACCAAAAATTAGTCTAAAACCTGAATTCGGCCTTAATTGATATTTTCGTGCTATCCGATCGGTACGCTTGCAATTTCAGAACTTTCTGATTTTCGGACCGAATTTCAGAAATGCATTAAAAATTCTAGAAAATTTGAAAAATCATGAAATTTGGGGAACATATTTTTTGTAAGATTCTTTATTAGTGAAAAATAGTTTTTCATGAAAAGTCATTATATTTCCAGAGATTTGACAAAAATCCAAAAGTTTTAAAAACCACTAGGTTTTTGATCATTCTAGTATCAAGTTTAACACCTAGTTTTGGTTCCAATTGTTTCAAAACATGAATACATAGATTTTAGATTAAGAAATTGTTTTGAAAACATATGAAATATCCAACCATGATCTTTGGGCAATATGTCTATGAATTAAACATAAGTCTTCCCCATGATTGGTCTATTATTTCTATTTTGATACTTTAAATGACCATCTAAATGCCATAGGCATTAGTGGACATTTGTATCATCCTAACATCTCACTCATGCTAAGTTTTCAATCATGGTGGCCTATAGTGGGTGTGAGATGTATCCTAGAGGTATTTGTATATACTTAACCATTTATATTCATGCAATTCTATCAAGGTTAAGTATCAACCTAACAATCCTCATGAACATAATGACATATATGAATGGATTACACATTATGATCATGAAATACATGTATTCATCAAATTATAATCATGCATTAGGTATTATATGATGATAATTAGCAAATATCACCTAAGGCATGATTTAAATCCTATTTCTCATAATGATGTGCCAAATTTCAAAATCATAAATCATGATTGCAAACATACATAGCAATTACATTAATCATCATGATTTAAGCATTATTAACTATTTATAGGCACGTTATCATCACCTAACACTATTTCAAAATGTTGTCCCGCCATCCTAAGTCAAACAAAATATGATATAGGTCAATTGCACATGGTTGACTACCCTAGGGTTTTTCTAACCCTTAAGGATGGATTTTGGAACCCAAAATAGGTTCTTTCCTATTGGGTTCACTAGATACTCCTTGGGGATTCATTTCCTAGCAATTACTTTCTTCTTATCTTGTCCCCTAGCAATTAGGCATTTGTAGGCCTTTTCATTTTTCTTTTCTTTATAACCTAGGCCCTTTTTGTTGAAGCTAGCTCTTTGACTCCCTATGATCACGTTCAAGGTGTTGGAGCCTATAGTGAATTTTTCTAGGGCTTTTGTCAAATAATCTACCTTTTTCACTTAAAGCCCTATTTTCTCATCCAATACATGCATCACTTAACATTAAATGGCATATTTATCATGTGAGCATCACACTAACATGCATCATGATCATTTCAATTTTACATTTAAAACATGCTTTTTCTAATTTTTTCTAATTCCTTAATTTGATTCAAGCATGCTTTATTGTTCTTCTTTGCTCTAAATAAGTCCTTAGTGTGCTAGAAATCATAGAACACTAATTTGTAGGGGTAGAAAGATTTGTTTACCTCCTTGCAAATGTCCTCTTCTTGGATGAGAATGCATAGAATAGGCTCCCTTCATTTGAGCTCTCTCCACTTGTGCTTGATTCTTCATTTGAGGAGGAGGAGCAATCCAAGTCATCAAAGCCATTAATGCTAAATTTGGTAGACATGTTCTTCTTCTTACGATGAGGAGGATGAGAGCAAGGGTCATCCATGTCTTTGGCCTTTAGAGCCATGGCCTTTCCCTTCCTTTCCTTCTTTTCCTCTTCTTCTTTTTTTACTCCCCTTTTTCTTCTTCTTTTCTTCTTTCTTCTTCCTTTCTTCCTTTGCTCTTGTTTAGGAGGGACAATTATCCTTATGTGTCCCTCTCCTTGGCAATTGTAACAATTAAATGATTTTTCCTCTTGGTCTTCTCTTCCTATCATTAGATTTATTAAAATGAAAAACCTTATTTTTAAAGCACGTCTTACCCTCCTTACACCATATAGATGCTGAACTTGAGTGCTATCCATGGAGGAGGAAGGGATGCTTCATCCATGTGGAGGAGGAGGATTCTCATCTTCGTCTACTTTCTCCACACCTTTTGTTTTAGGCGTGTACTTCAGGCTAGTTGATGATTGAATTCTTGGCTCTTCTACTACTACCTTCAAGCTTAGATTCATGTAATTCCATAGTGAAAAATTCATCTAGGTACTTACCTCTAGATTCTTTGAAATAAAATGAGTCCACCATTGAACTCCACTTGGATGCGGGAAAAGCATCTATGACTTTCATTATAGACATATTTTCTTAGATTAGAGATTTTCACCACTTATTAGCCCAATTAAAATCTCTTTAAACCTAGAATGCAGTGAGTGCCTTTTCTCCTTTTCTACAAGTTTTAAAAATTGAAGAATTTAGAGCATCTCTCCTTGCTATTAAGCCTGAAATGCATACCTTCATGGATCTGATTCATAAGACTCCAACACATTTCCCTACGCTTAGCATGAGGCAATCTCAATTCGGTTTATTTCTTGTTGAGCAAGCACATTTTAAAAGATATCAACTTAGCATGTTTACATGAGAGGTGCTCCCTTCACTTTGAGCCTTCCACTGAGCTTGAATATCTTCATAGGAGCAATCCAGTCATCTCAATGTGGCTTCCTCTCTTTCATCGATAGCAAAATGAACACATCCCATTCCATTGTAACAATAATATCAAAATCCGTTTGAAAATGATCTCACCTCCATTCTTGCTCCTTTTTCTTCTTTCTGACCATAGAATTCTTCTTCAAAATTGGGTTTAGATGTGGAAAATGACCTTTACAGCCATCCTTGGCATTTTTTGATGAGTTGCTTCCCTTGGTCTTATTCCTATCATTAGACTTAGTTAAATAGTAAAACCTCGACAAGCCTTACTCCTTAACATCACGATACCGCGGCATGGAGGAGGGGATCGAAAGCGGCCAGGCTAGAGGGGTGAATAGCCCTTCCCCTTGTTTGCCATCGATGTATTAATAGGATTTTGCTCAAATGTCTTGTATTCCAAAATGTTAGGCATAAGCGAGAATATGCAAATATAAATAAAAAGACAAAGCAAAAGATAAACAAACAATACAAACACCGAGATGTAACGTGGTTCTGAACGCACGCTAATCCACAGTCCAATCTGTCCCACGGTGAATCACTGTCAAAGCCAATCACATGTTGATTCTCCTTTGCACCCTAGGTGGAGGTAACTTACAATCAAGATCTTTCATAATAGATACACTTTCTCCTTCGGGGTTACACGCTTACTCTCTCCCCTACACCCCCCCCCACCCCCCCCACCCCCCCCCCCCCCCCCCCCCCCACCCCCCCCCCCCCCATTTTCCCTTCCCCCAGTCGCCCCCCCCCCAACCCCTGCCCCCCTCAGGTCCGTGATGCAAACCCCCCACCCATGTCCCCCCCGCTCATTCAATCTCCCCACTGGTGCAATTTCATTCAGAAAAGAAAGCAAACCAAGCATCCCCCCCCCCTCATCCCCCCAGTGCTTTAACCCTCTCCCAGCGGCCCCCTCACTCCCCCCCAAAACCCCCTTTCTTTGTTCCCCCCCCCCCCCCTTCCCCCGACCTTGTAACAAACCACCATTCCCGTCCTTCCCCAAAACCTTTGAAATCCCAACCCCCCTATCTTCCCAGGCATCCCGACCCCCCCCCCCCTAACCCCCCCCCTTCTCCCCCATTATATTCCCCATCCCCATCCCGCAATGGATTACCCCGCTAATCCATGCATCACCGCTTATCCCCCGGCACCCCCCCCCCCGATCACATTCCCCCGATCATCCCCCCCCGCCCCAAGTTTCACCCCCCCCCCATTTCGCTTCCCATCCCCCCCCCCCCCCCCCCCCCCTCCTTCTATGATCCCCCCCCCCGCTTCACCCTCTCTGCTTGAAAAAGGCTCCCCCCTTCGGCTCCAGCCCCCCCCCCCCCCCCCATGTTCCCCCATCCAAGCAACCCCCCCCTTTTCTCCCTTGCCCCCCCCCCCCCACAAACCCCCCCTTTCACATACCCCCCCCCCCCCCCTCTCGCTCTCCCCCCCCTCTCCTCCCCCCCCCCATCTGGATCATCCCCCCATCCCTCCTGTGCCCCATCCTCTTCCTTTTTATAGAGGAAGAGGGTTTCTTTCCATTGACATAGGAGCAAATGATCATGCCTCAGATCCGACCGTCCTGTGAGGCCAGATGCCAATAATACCGCTTCCATGTTTGAATTCATCCAATCCAGATCGCATCACGATCGATATTACCATCACCGATCGGTGCTCGATCAATGAGTCCTCAACGAGGTCGACCATTCTCGCCGTGAATCGTACATCACGATCGTTCCTTGGCAAATGATCGCCACCATGGTAGTCGATCGCTTAAATGCCCATGATTCGCATAATCGGTCAACCTAATCGATCAGAGAAATGACTACCATTCCATGGCAGTCGACTGGTGTCAGGAAATCCCATCCGACACTTAGCCAAATGGCCAAGTTTCACCTACAAGCTACTACCCCTTCCCGGGTTACATTCGCTCACTCTCATCCCTCGGAGTCCCTCGCCTTCGAAGTTCTCTTCGACCACTTGTCTGGAATATTTGTAATGGCTAGAGGGGGGGTGATTAGCGTTTCTTCGTTTCTACAAGCAAGTTAGCGGAAGAAAAACAAATACAAATAAGAATACGAAAGAGAAACACAAAGACAATGCTAACACCCGATGTACGTGGTTCGGAGATGATGCTCCTACTCCACGGCAATCCGTAAGGTGGATTAGTCCTAGCCAAGCTTCACTATATTCTCCTTTGGATGAACCAAGGTGGAGAAACCTTTCTTACAATGCTCTCCTCTTCTTTATAATGATGTATGATTAAGAACTAGAGAAGAGGAGGTTTTGGATTGCTAAAAACACTTGGAAAGCTAGGTGAGCATGAGGGTGTAGTTATGAGTAAGAGCACTAGCTTCACCAAGCTCCCCAAGGCCCCTTTTTATAGAAGAGGGGCTATTTTTCCTGTTGGGCCTCGATCAGTCGACTGATGCTCATCATCGACCGTCAGCTGGCCAACGACTTGACTATGCAGAGCACGGAGATCAGAGTCACATTTTCCAATGACCAGTGATCACGACCGATCCTCTCCATCAATCGACCGATGGAGTGATCGAGTGAGACTGATTCTATGGCAATTTTATCTCATTGATTGGCTTCGAGCGATCGAGCACAATATGAGTCGATCGCTTCGATTAAGGCGATCAGGCCGGTTTCACCTCGACTCAACGCCTCGATCACCAATCGATACATCGATCAGATCGATACTCATCAAGTATGAGTAATTCACACTTGATTTTACACCCTAGACCTAGACTCAACCTTCTAGCTCCTCATTAAGCCTTACGCCTTCAGGATCCCTCCGAGTCCGCAACTTGTTCATCCTTTTGCGCTTTGCTTCCAAGAGCTTCCTTCGGTTTCGTCATGTCTTGGGTTGCCAAATGCTTGGACTTTATGCCGCCAAGACTACAAGCTTGGACTTATGCTGCCAAGACCTTACTTTGAACTTCCTTTGCCAAGGTTCACTTGGACTTTATGCTGCCATGACTACAAGCTTGGTCTTACGCTGCCAAGTCCATCCCTTGGACTTTCCTTGCCAAGATCATACTTGGTCTTCCTTTGCCAAGGTTCACTTTGGACTTTACGCTGCCAAGACTACAAGCTTGGTCTTACGCTGCCAAGTCCATCCCTTGGACTTTCCTTGCCAAGATCATACTTGGACTTCTCTTTTACCAAGGCTTCATCCTTGGATTTCCCTGTCACTCAAACATATTTGCAATTAGATCACCAAACATTGCCTAACTTAGATGATTATCCAAACATCAAAACATATATAAATGCTCGGCCCTACAGATCAAAGACGACTGCAATGCTCCTTCGCGTCTCTTTCCTCGAAGTCTACTTCCTCCGGCTTCACTCCAAGCTCCTCGTCTGGCGGTCCCTCAGATGCTCCAAGCGCACGGCTTCCGCAAAGCTATCCTTCACCGACTCAAGGACCGAGTCATGAGATGTGAAACTCACCACAGCTCCATGTGCGAATTACTAAGTCCTGCACGACTTCAACGCACATATCAAATCAACATAACAAACTAACTTAAACCCTTTGCCACACACATCAAAACCTAATCATGGCAAGAGATTGCCCTAACAGCAACTTTTTCTCCATTATCAACCCTTAGATCTGCTTCTCCCTTAACTGTTGGAGGATCGTGGCCCAGTTAGAAGGGGGGTTGAATAGCCCCGATGATCGTTGATGGAATTTAGTAACTTGATTGTTTATGAAAGTTGTTAGCACAACGTAAATAGAAGCTAAACAAAAACAATTAAGACAAAGAAAGAAGTAAAGAAGAGCAAATACTAACGCCAAGATGTAACGTGGTACACGACCCTTGCCGTTAGTTCATGGACGATTTGTATGACGAATCACTGCCTCAAATCCAATCACTAGTCTCTCCTTTAGCTCAACAAGGTGGAGGTAACCTCTTTACAAGAATTCCCTCCCTCTTACAAAAAAATAGAAATAAACACAAGGAAGAGGAGTGGAAACGTTGGGGTACTTGGGAGCAAGATTATGTGTGAATCATTAACCTCCCATTAGCCCCCAACCCTTCTTTTTCTAGAGAATAAGGGTTTCTTCTTGATTCATTCTAAGCGACTGATCAATCATCATCATCACATCAAACATCTCCTCCATCACCAACGACCGGCCATCAATCGGCCGATCTGGCTATCCGAGTGATCCGTAATCACCAACTTTTAAAACTTATGTGCCCATGACCACCTTGATCAGTCTACTACCATCCCTTAGCAGTCGACTGATGGTGCAATAGTTGACTGCCAAACCCTAACAGCCGACTGCTAGGCCATAAATCAAACGATCGAACATTAATCGAGCACCGGTCAAGTGCAATTGACGCAGAGCAGTCGACTGGTGTCGGGAAAACCCTCAAACAAACCATTTGTTTGAGCATCTAACTTAACAAAATATCGAGTAAAACCTCAAACCTAAGTTTGAGCATAGGACTCTTGACTTAGCCATTCAGCCAAGTTCACCTATGAGCTATCGTTATAATCACTCAATCTCTCATCTCCCTTAGAGTCCCTCACCGAAGCTCTCTTTGTCTGGCCACGTCCCTCGGATGCACCAAGCACATGACTTTGCAATGCCATCCTTCGCGTCTCGCCCTGAAGTCTTCTTCCTTTGGCTTCACTCCAATGCTCCTCATCCAGCGATCCCTCAGATGCACCAAGCGCATGGCTTTCGCAATGTCATCCTTCACCGACTCAAGGACCCGAGCCATGAGATAGTGAACTCACCAATGCTTTCATCAAGCTAACACATGTGTGATTTACTAAGTCCTGCACAACTTAAACACACATATCAAATCAACATAATCAACCTAACTTAGCATAAGTGTGTCATTTGTATCAACCTAACATCTCACCCATGTTATGTTTTTAATTAAGTTAGCCTTATGGTGAATGTGAGATGTACCTAAGGTATTATACTTGACCATCAATTTCATGTCAATTTCTACCAAGGTTAAGTATATATCATACAAAAATACCCATCATGATCACAAAAATACATATTATCATAATATTACATATTATGATCATGAATCACATAAGTCATATATTACACCTAACAACAAGTCAACTACCCACATCATCATAAGTCAACCATTTAATATGATATAAAATAAGTCCAACTATGGTTAACTATCCTAGGTTTCTCTAACCTCTAAGGATTGACTTGGGAGCTCAATATAAATTCTTTCCAATGGGGTTCACCAAGTACTCCTTAGGGATCCATTTCCTAGCTACCATTGTTGTTTTAGATTGACCCCTAGTAATTAAGCAATGATAGACTTTTTCATTTTTGGATCCTTTATAACCTAGGTCTTTCTTGTTGAAACTAGCCCTTTGGCTCCCAATTATCATGTTCAAGGTGTTGGAGCCTATCATGAATTTCTCTAGGGCCTTAGTTAGGAAATCTATCTTTTCCCTTAAAGCCTTATTTTCTTTTATACATGCATCATAAATACTAGAAGAAGAAATATTTTCATGTGAGCATGCACTTTCAAGTTTTTCCTCTAGGGCCTTACTTTCATTTTACATGTATTTGTTTTTCTTTTTAGCCCTAAATAAATCCCTAGTCAAGGTAGTAATCATGGAAATAACCTTTTTGGGAGGGAGATTTGTTACCTCACTTACCCAATCTTCTTGTTCCGAATCCGATGAGGATGCTCCCCCTACACTTGAGCTCTCCTCCTCACTTGAGCTTGTTTCTTCTTGTTTGGATGAGGTGGTGGCTACATCATCAATCCCAATTAGCGCAAAATGTGAGACAATCTCTTCTTCCTCCGATGAAGATGGATCATCCCATGTGGCTTTAAGGTTGCGGGGCTTTGACTTTTTCTCTTCCTTGGACTTCTTCTCTTCTTTCTTTTTGCCTTTCTTCTTGCTATCCTTTTTCTTCTCTTTCTTGTTCTTGTTTAATTGGGGATATTCATCCCTCATATGTCCTTTTCCTTGACAATTGTATCATATAATCTTCCTCCTCCTGTCATGAGACTTGTTAAATTTAAAACTCTTAAGAGCATGTCTCACCTTTCTTACCTTGTAGGACTCCTCATTGCTATTCATTGAAGAGGATGATTCTTCATCCAATGAGAAAGGTGGAGTTTCCTTCTTCTTCTTTCCTTTGTCAGCCATTAGTGCTATTCAACTTGATGGCTTGATTGGATCTTCTATTATACCTTCAAGCCAAGTTTCATGCAATTCCATAGTGGAGAAAAAATCTTCTAGAGTGCTTTCCTCTAGATTCTTGGAGATGTAGAATGAATCCACCAAAGAACTTCATTTGGATGACCGGGAGAATGCATCTATTGCCTTCATTACCATGACTTGGTTTGAAAGCTTCTCTCCTACACTTGTTAAACCGGTGATTATTTCCTTAAACCTAGAATGCAAGGAAAGTACCTTTTCTCCTTTTCTAGCTTGATGTTGCTTAATTGTGATCGGAGAAGGTCCCGTCTTGCAAGCTTTGGCTTGGAGGTGCCTTCATGGAGCTCTACAAGATTTTCCCACATTTCCTTGGTGCTAGAGCACTCTCCAATTCGGTTGATTTCTTGTTGAGGGAGCACGTTGTATAGGTGATGCTTGACATTTGAATTTGCAAGGTGCTCCTCTCTTTGCTTCTTGGTCCATCTCGATTTTTCTAGCATTCTCCTTTCTTCGTCCCTAGGTATCTTGAAACCACTATCCATAATAAGCATGTTATCGAAATTGGTTTCATAGAATACCTCCATTCTCTTCTTCCACCAAGATAAATCGCCTTCGAACTTGGATGGATGAATGTTGGAGCCGGCCATTGTCATTGATTGTTGCGGCGGTGAGTCCGGCGATAATCTCCTCGCTCTGATACCACTTGTTGGAGGATTGTGGCCTGACTAGAAGGGGGGTTGAATAGCCCCGATGATCATAGATGGAATTTAGTCGCTTAATTATCTATGAAAGTTGTTAGCACAGCGGAAATAGAAGCTAAACAAAAACAATTAAGACAAAGTAAGAAGTAAAGAAGAGCAAACGCTAACTCCAAGATATAACGTGGTTCACGACCCTTGCCGCTAGTCCACGGACGATTTGTAGGGCGAATAACTCCCTCAAATCCAATCACTAGTCTCTCCTTTAGAACAATAACATATAAATACACACAAGGAAGAGGAGTGAAAATGTTAAGGAACTTGGGAGCAAGATTATGACTGAAGCATTAACCTCCCATTAGCCCCAAACCCTTCTTTTTATAGAGAAGAAGGGTTTCTTCCCATTAGGCAAGTGGCAGTCCATTGATGGCTCCATCAGTCGACTGTTGGCCATTTTAATGGCTTCTGACCCGACTAAATCATGGTCGTCACATCCAACGACTCCTCCATCAGTCGACTGACCAACCCATCAGTTAACTGATCTAGCCATCGGTCGAATGATTGAGGCAATCAATCGAATTTCAAACCTTCTCTGCCCGCGACCACCTTGATCAGTCGACTGTCATCCCTTGGTAGTCGACTGATGGTGCAACAGTCTACTACTAGGCAAAAAACCAAACAGTCAAACACAGATTGAGCACCAGTCGAGTGCCATCGACAGAGATCAGTTGACTGCTATCTAAAGCAGTCGACGGATGTCAGGTAAAGCTTCAAACAAACCATTTGTTTGAGCATCAGACTTAGCCAAACGTTGGGTAAAATCTCAAACCTAAGTTTGAGCATCCGACTCTTGACTTATCAATTCAGCCAAGTTCACCTATGAGCTACCGTTACAATCGCTCAATCTCTCATCTCCCTTGTAGTCCCTCACTGAACCTCTCTTCGTCCGACCACGTCCCTCAAATTAACCAAGCGCACGACTTTGCAATGTCATACTTCGCATCTCGCTCTGAAGTATGCATTTTTTGTCTTCACTCCAATGCTCCTTGTCCGACAGTCCCTCGGATGCACCAAGTGCACGATTTCCGCAATGCCATCATTCACCGACTCAAGGACCCAAGCCTTGAGATGGTAAACTCACCAATGCTTTCATCAAGCTAACTCATGTGTGATTTACTAAGT
This sequence comes from Wurfbainia villosa, assembly GCA_025175895.1. Classification (NCBI taxonomy): domain Eukaryota; kingdom Viridiplantae; phylum Streptophyta; class Magnoliopsida; order Zingiberales; family Zingiberaceae; genus Wurfbainia; species Wurfbainia villosa. Next base: position 23,599,858 of record CM045992.1, on the reverse strand, counting down.
CCTACACATCTTAAACACACATATCAAATCAACATAATTAACCTAACTTAAACTATTAGCCACACACATCAAAACCACATCATACAAGGGTTGATTGCCCTAACATTAACCAGTCTTCTTCTGTTCCTGAGCCACTGTATGTCATTACATATATGTGAGACACACTTGTTATCCAATACCCAAGTGTTAGAAGAAATAGTATGACATTCAATAACATATATACCTGAAGTAGATTGGGCATCAAATGCCTTTTTCTGCTTTAGTGACTCCAGATGCTGCTTACAGTTTCTCTTCCAATGCCCATCCTTACCACAATGATGGTAGGTGCCCTTGGGAGTTCAATCTTTTTTCTTTGCCTTTTCCTTCCCTTTGCCTTTGGTTTTTGACTTCCTCTTAGAACCTTTGTTTGAGGAGTCAGCTAGCATCATCTCCTTCAGTTCTTTAGCAACACATGGCTCCACTGTTTTGAGCATATTGATCAACTCAGGAATAGTGGATTCAATCTCATTCATCCGATAGTTCATCACAAATTGTGAATAGCTACCTATCATATTGTAAATAATCAAGTCAATATTTAATTCATGGTACATGAAAAACTCTAATGATCCCAATCACTCAATATAGTCATTCATCCTCAGTGCAAACTGCACTGCAGATGAACCCTCCTGCATCCTTGAGCGAAAAAAAGCTAGGTGACCATGAACCTTTCAGATCTCGCTTGCTCATCGAACAACTCTAAAAGATGAAAGACAATTGTATTAGCATCCATATGCTCATGTTGATTTTGCAACTCAAGAGACATCGACGCTAGCATAATGCAACTCGCCATCTTAGAGTCAGCAACATATTTCTAGTAAGCTAACTTTTGGTCAATAGATGCATTGTCTGCAAGAGATTGGGGAAGAATCTCTTCAAGGACAAAAGCTAGCTTTTTATCCTTGAAAACAATTCTCAAGTTACGAAGCCAGTCCAAGAAATTTGGCCCAGTCCATTTGTTGTTGTTCAAAATAGAATGTAAATTAATGGAGGTTGACATGATGTTTTAATTAGTACCTAGACATACAGAAAAGGTGTATAAGAGATGAATTTATAGTAATGCAAACAATTTACATTAACAAGAAACTCCCACTATTTTTATCAAATTCAGTAGCCCTCACTTTGAATTTGAGAGATGGTAGGTTATCTCCTAGTGGGTTGATATCCATTATGACTAAGAACAACTTTGGAGAGAGTCCAACAAGCCATACATAGTCATAATGTTAGGTATCAACAATACCCATTATATATCAAATATATAACTATCACTTTATGCTATCAACTAATTGAATGTTCACATATATATTAGGTTGTTAACTTATTAACATATATACATCCAATGCATATCACCTAATTTCACCTCTGTCCACATTGACCTTGGAGAGAGTCCAACAAATTAATGCTTTTAGTTAGGGCCGACCCATTAATCGTGAGATCGAATTTAAATGGTTTGAACACATCCAATTTTCAAGCCAGGCTTGGAGAGAGTCCAACAACCCTAAACTTGAAATTGACCTCTGGTCCTTACCATTTAAAATAAATATTGAATCTCATATGAATTGAACATGCTCGATGTCATGTCAGGCTTGAGGGAGTCCAACAACCCAAACATGAAAAAGAACTCTGGTTCAACCATATTAATGGAAGGTGTTAGCCCTAATATTTGCACGAGGGATTTCAGATTATACTTGGTCTCATCTATACTAGGAAATAAACCTAAATATGGAAAAACCAAGGTCACATTAGCAAATAAATTTTTCGATGGGAACGTGAACTGAACAATTGATGCACATGCCATTTTAGGAATTAGATACATGAACTGCACAACCAATTCCCCAATGCATGACTAGTCTATGCTTAAGCTCGAACGATGCGACCAACATCTTCGGTGTCCCTAGGCCATCCTCGGTATTTCCTTTTCGGTTACAAATATATCCTATATGTAGAATCATGCATACTCTAATCTATAATATAGAAAAGATCGCACATATATATTAAAACGACAAACATGCTTTAAATATTCTCTTACAACATGCGATCTATGCCAAACAACAAGGTGGTTGTGAAACCACTTGTTAGAGATTCCGGGATCATGCGCAGTGGAATAAAGTGAATAGAATAATTTTTATTACATCTTAGACATCCCCTAGGGGTCAGGAATACTTCCTTTGACACAATCACATGTAAACACACAAAAGGAGAAGAAGTTATACCTTCGCGATTCTTCTTAATCTGTCGAAACCATAAGCAAGACCAACGAGCCTTGCCTCTATCAGTATCCACACCGAGATCACATGACAAAACTCCTAGATCAGCAAGCCTTTGTCTCCGATTGGTGGTAGCCAACCAGCGAAGACAAGAGAAGAAGAGAGAGGAAAATGGCTACCAAGGAAGAAAACCTTCTATCACAAAATCATACTCTCCAAAGATTATCAAGGGATATATTTATAGATCTATGGATTAGGGCATCATAGGAAGCTTAAATGGAACTTATCTTACTAAAATTATCTCATAATTAGGGTAAGAACAACCCAATAAATTTTCATAAGAGAAATCTCTAAAAATGGCAGAGTTGTGACACGACCAACCATGCCAAAAGGTACGATCGTGTCAGGACACACGACCAGTTGTGTGTCCTTCTGGGCAGAGCCCAGGCTTTGGCCATTTTTAGCCAGAGCTAGGCACAACCCATGCATGGTTAGGCATGATTGTGTGAGGCATTGTACGGTCCGTTTGACTTTATTTAAGTGTGATATGGCCATGCTAAGTCTGACAAGGCAATAGGAGGTTCTATAGCCTTTATTTCGTACCCTCTTGGCCCAGTCCAACAAGATATATCCTCTCTCATCGAGAATCGCATTCTCAGACTTGTTTTACATCTCGAGATAACCTGTAGTGCATGTAATTGAATAGGTTCCCAGTTATATTGGTCATTCATAATTAACCCCTTAATTATGAATAGATCATGAGTGGCACCTAGTAGTACATCATGCCCCCATTTGACCTAAAAGTCTAAATCAACTCTAGAACATTTTTGAACCCTTCAACAGCTATAGTTATTTTTGTGCCTTGTTCCTCTCACTCATCCTATACCCACTTGCTTTATGACATGGTCTATGTGCTCGTCTCCACTAGGATGACTATGACACACCTAGCCCAAGATAGTTTCCTTGTCCTGTGGATTCAAGTTACTCATACATATCCCTAAGAAGACTATCTTCTTAACATGTTTGCTCTAGCTAGAGACTTCTGAGTAACAATCCTGACAAGAAGCCTAGGGTATACATCTCCTTTATCAGGAGTGGTGAATCCTCTATGGGCTATTCAAGCACCTTCGATCACTTTTGCTTACACCCAATCATCCTAGAGTTACACCTACTATATAGATGGATGCGAGGAAGTAAAAGTATAAGACGCTATGATCAAGGTCACTTGAATACCTCAAGTCTAAGGAAGCTCGCACTTGAGCTACAATGAGATCTTCAACAACATATAGAACCAAATGAATTCTCATAGTAAGTCACTCCAATGAACTAGTTACCATAACTAGCATGCACATGTTCACTCTCAACATCTTGATGCTTCCATTCAGTGAGGACAAAATGCTCGGATAAACCAAGGAGCATAACATGTCTTAGTCTCATAGAATTGATGATGTCCAATCTCATCAATTCATCGACTTGTGATAGTTTCAATACTTGCATATTTACACATGATGAGATTCCTATTAACTGTGATCCAATCACAATTTCTCTCATGCTATGCATCGTATTGTGGACTTTAGTACATGATTTTAAGATCCAATCAAATACATAGATAATGTATACTCAAATAGTGAATTTTATTAATAATTCTTAAGGTGATTGCCTTAGGATACCTCTCAATTACATCACAATGGAAATACAAGCATACAAATAGAAACAAATACAAAAATAAGAATCACATACACAACAGAAATTTTTTATATGGTTCGGAACCTACAGTTCCTACTCCATAGTAGCGCTCTAGTGATCTACACTCACTAAAACTTCTCCTTCTCGGTATGACATCGGAGGTGGAGAAACTTCATACAATATGAAGCTTACAATAAGATACAAACAACTAAATACAAGATTATGAATCAAATACAAAACAAAGAGCTAAAACACTATACAAGAAGTGAGTTTTGCTTGCTTGATGATTTGGTTGCTTTTGATGCCTTTGAAGTTCAGAAATGCAATAACACTTCATCTCAAAATCACCCCAAACTATTGAGAAAAAATTCCGGATCGTGATGTTCACAACATCATGGGTGAATACTTTGCACAACCGCAACGGAAACAATATATAAACCGGATCCCACCAGAGATCCATGCAAAACTATATAAGTCATTTCGTATCCTACCTTTTCTAGATCTTATCTAGAAGGAGAAGTATATCTTTAATGCATGCCCTTCGCAATCCCACAAATCCAAGCACTGCTGGATCTCAATACGGTAAGTATAACCGTATCTCCATGGTATCCACACTGACACTAAAACGTTTTGGAGTCACGTTGTGCTAGCAACCCTTTACCTGTGGTGGTTTGGCATCTCCATTCATTCCATTACCGAAGTAGTGGGCAATCTTCATCTTCAGTTCAGCCTTGTCGGAGGAATATTCTGGCTAGGAATTCTCTTCATCTTCTGCCGAAGATAGATGTTCAGGTCGTTGTCGTCAGAGAGGGTGGTTCCTTCTCCGGGTGATGTGGATCGTCAGTTACTTTTTATTTGGAGTTGATCCATTGAATTGATGGAGTTTTTCTAGATGTTTAACTTTGATGTTTAATTCGACTATTTGATTCGAATGTTTATCTTGTAGTTTAATTTGGAGCTTAGCTGTAGTTTATTTTATAGTTCATAAATTAGTGTTAGTTAGTTGCAACTTTGCTTAATTATTCATTAGGTTAATTGTTCTTTAGCTTAGTTGTTCATTAATTTGATGTGTTCCTTAGCTTAATGGTTCCTCTGTTTAATTCTTCCTTAGCTTGATTTCTTGCATGTTTAAGTGCTATTTCCATCAATTAGAATTGTTTAATAATTGTATCGTATAGTAACAATACGATGCATGGTTGAATTGCTTAGGCATGTTAGGTTAGCTTTCAATTATCTGTCTTGATAGATTGTAAGTACCCCCAGTGTTTACTCTTGTTTAGAAACAAATGTTCACCCATTGGGTTTATGTTGGGAGATGATCTGAGTCATTCCTATACTACATTAGTGTAGTTAGAGGGTTTATTAATTAATTTGGAATGGTACCAGACAATTACATCGTTACCAAATTTTAGCGTCGTTGCTAGCTACTCTTAATGGTGTTCGTTTGTCTTTAAAATGTTGTTTGTTTGTTTTTCTTTTGTTATTAGTGTCTTTCTTGTTATTTTTATTTGATACTCATGTGTTTTTTGGTTATGGTGATGACTAGGTCTTTAAGTGATAATCTATTTGAATCTTATGCAGCAACTTTTTTTACAATAGCAGCAGTATTAGCAAAAGATAGATGCATCCATTCAGAGCATGGAGAGACAAATTAGCCAACTTGCATCTAACCTTAATCAGTTGTAGTCTTAGGGGTCTAGTATGTTGGTGCAATCAGCCCAGGTCATGATTAACCATACTCAAGTTTGACTGGAGTAGTGTTTTGATGTTTGAGGATGAGTTGACCATTGTATGACAATGGGTTGGTTATATGGTTGACATTGGGTTGACCATCTGATGGAGAAGTCCAAGTGAGACACTTGGCATGGAAAGTCCAAGCATTGGTCTTGGCAATGGGAAAGCCCAATTCTTGGTTACTTGGCATAGAAAGTTCAAGCATGGGTCTTGACACTTGGAAAGTCCAGGATGGAGTTGACATGGAAAGTCCAAAGGTGTATTCTTGGGCACATTGGTCCAAGTGTGTAGTCTTGGCCTTGAAAGTCTAAGTCATGAGTACATGGAAATTGGGAAGTCCAAGGGTGTAGTCTAGGCCACGTAAGTCCAAGTGTGTAGTCTTAGCGGTGAAAGTCCAAGTCATGGCTACTTGGCATTTGGAAAGTCCAAGGGTATGATATTGGCGGTGTAAAGTCCAAGGGTGGAATCTTGGCAGCATAAGTCCAATGGTTGGCAGCGTAAAGTTCAAGCATGGGTCTTGGCAGCGTAAGCCAATGTGCCTTGGCGGTGTAGACACCGTTAGCATGACAATAGCCGATGGAAGCACCTGAAGGCTAGCGTATGGATAAACAAGTCATGGATGACTTGGAGGGATCCAATAGGCATGAGGCTGATGGAGGTGGCTAGAAGACTTAGGTCTAGGCTAAGTGTGGTCTATCAAGTACGAAGGCATCATACATGGGTTAAACCTTATGGTTGAGGTTTATCAATCAACTTGGGTCATAGACCAGTCGATTGGTCAAGTGTTTTGACACTTAGCAGTCGAGTCGACACTGAGCAGTCGATTGGGATTATGACCAGTCGACTAATGGGAGTCGTCTAGAGATTGACTGCAGCCGAGTTGTGGCCACAGACGTAAGATGACTAGACTAGCGCCTTGACTAGTCTCTGTTGCGGCAGAGCAGACGGAAGGCTCCTTGACTGTCGCCTCGATTGGAGACCCAGTCAACTGCTATGGAGGGTAGTCGACTGCTAATTGTGGTCACAGACTCAAAACCTTTAGTATATGACTGATTAGTCGGCTACCGAAGCATCAATGGACTTCTAGTAAGGGCAGTCGACTGCTGAGGTATCCTTTGGAGTTTTTCCAACATGGATTAAGTCATTGTGAGACAATGACTAAAGGAGCAGTCGACTAATGGGTATGAGCAGTCGACTATTAGGCAGAAATTAGCATGAGTTGTAGCTTTATAAGGAGCTCGAATGGGAGTTTTTTTCATGGTTCTTAAGGTGATTTGAAGGGGAATTGCTGCTGCAATCCAGACCTTCAAGGCACTTCGCAAGAGACCAAAGATCAAGCATTCAAAGCATTCTTGTAAAGTGTTTTTCTTTACTTGTGTTTCCATTTATCTTTGTAATTGCTTGTATCTTTCTTATTATTGTTGTAAACTTGTGTATGAGGTATCTCCACCTCTGGTGTGTCACCGAGAAGGAGATTTAGTAGTGGTGTGTGCATCAATAGAGCTCATTGAGCTTGTCTTGTGGAGTAGGAACCCTAAGGTTCTGAACCATGTATATTTTTGTGTTTTGATTTTTCTTGTGGGTTTGTATTTGTATTTGTATTGTATTTTCTATTTCCACTGCTTACTAACCCAATTGTAGCAAGCACGCAATCGAATTATGTCAAGTGACGATTTCTCTATTCACCCCGTCTAGCGAAGTACGATCCCCTATAAGTGGTATCAGAGAGGGTCGTTCTTCACCGACTTCACAACCGAAGGAGCAAGGCGCTAGAGGGCATGATGGAATAAAATCTTGGATTGGGGTGGAATATCGACACTCTAGTTCCATATACATTTTATGGGCGAGAAGGCTTCAATCAATGGAAGGCAAGGATTGAAGACTTCATGATGATGATGGACATCGAAGATTGGTCCTCCTTAATGGAAGGATTTGAATATCCAATAAAGCCAAAGGGAGGTTTCCTCAAGATGAAGAAATGGACCGAGGAACAACTCCAAAGTTTCGAAAAAAACAAGAAGGTAATAAATTTTTTGTTTGAATTGATTCCTAATGATATCTTGTGTAGATTAGGTGAATATAAGGATGGCAAGGAGCTTTGGAGCGAATTGACAAAATTCATGAGAAGCCCCAACCAATCCATGAGGATAAGGAAGAATCAAAGGAGGAAGAAAGCACATCCTCACAAGAAAGAGAGGATTCGAAGGTCGAGAGATGTTCAACATCCGAGTGTTGGGAGGTCGCTTCGGAGGCTCAATGGCTCCCATGTCCCCGGATTAAAATTTTCACTAATGAAAGGATTAATCCGGATAGGATGAGCTTCCTTAGCAACACCATTTCATCGTCGTGCTAACAACTTGAGTGGTCGCTCGAACAAACTAGTTGTTCAAGCAACTCTACTCTTCTAGTTGATTAGCTGCGGAAGAGACGACGGACGGATCGCCGGTTTTTGTGTTTGTCTTCGGGGTCCATGATTATACAATATATATTCATACACACACATGCATAATCAAAACAAATAAGAACATGCTCAGATCTGTACATAAAGTTAAAATAACTTTATACCTCACGATCTTCTACCGTATGTCCTATCCTTCTCATGGACGACGTGTGGACGAAGATCCTCCACGAGTAGAAGCCTTCTAGATCGCTTTTTCTCTCCCTTGTCCACTGCGAACAAAGAGAAGAAACCACAAATACCTTTCCTATCTAGAACCGGCCACCAAGCTAGGAAGTTTGATGCAACCGCCGGCCAAGGAATGAATGGATGAAGCGTCGGCCACCAATACAAAGGGAACCGCCGGCCACCTTGGAGATTGGAGGAAGATGATCTTGCCGGCCACCAATGGAAGGTGAACCACCGGCCAAGGAAGAAGAGAGTGGCTAAGGTGAAGGGCGCCGGCCAAGGAATAATTGAAGGAAGTGAGCGCCGGCAACAACTTTGGATGAAGATGGTTGCCGCCCACCCTAGCTCCAAACCCTAGCCGCCCAACTTCTTTCCAAACCCTAATCCCAATTTGAATTCACTTGGTTGCCGCCCAACCCTAAGCCATCTATATATAGAGTAGGGCCTAAACCTCTTTTAATCTCCACCGTCGGATCTAGGAATTTAATCTCCACCGTCGGATCTAGGGTTTTATCCCAACCATCGGATCTAGGGTTTAATCCCAACCAACGGATCTAGGATTTCATCCCAACCGTCGGATCTAAGGTTTCATCCCAACCATCGGATCTAGGGTTTTATCCCAACCGTCGGATCTAGGGATTTAATCCTAATCGTCGATTCTAGGGTTTCATCCTAACCATCGGATCTATGGATTTAATCCAACCATTGGTTCTAGGGTTTCATCCCAACCATCGGATCTATGGATTTAATCCAACCGTTGGTTCTAGGTTTTGTTTTACATTCTTGGATCTAGACTTCACAAGGATTATATTAGGCTACGATAGGGACCATAAGGAGGAGTTGGGTCTTGGCCACCCGATGGATCGGAACCACACAAACTTAATCCATCAATGATGTTCCATTCCACTAGAGGATCATCATTGAACTACCTCACCAACCCCCATAAATCAATATGGGCTTCATATATTATTTGTACATTTATCTCCCCGTGTTTAAGATATCGAATGTCCGTCAATTAATTGATTTACTGACCATCAATTAATTAACATCTAGTTCCTCAAGTAGTACCACTCAACCTTATCATCATGTTGATTAAGTCAACCAGCTGGGTTTACATGATGAACCTTATGAGCTCCTCAAGGGGACATCATCAACCTAATATATAGGACACGGTTTCCTCCTATAATCAACGGCACACCATGTAAATAATATTATTTCCCAACTTACCGGGCATATTGATTTAATCCATCTAAATCTCACCCTCTGGTAAATCAAAGAAATAAATACTAAGTACATGTGCCCGTTATTATATCGGGATTAAGAGCATGTACAACATAATATCCGAGGTCCGATTCAATTATGTAGTCAGTACTAAATTGAATCACCTCTATGTCGGTCCTGCTCAATACACCTAAGTGTATTAGTGTAACTCTATGTTCAAGAAAAAACAATACCAAGCTACACTACAACCATGCCAATGGTTTGTCCAAAACCATCTTGGTTGTGAGCCTTTACTTATATTTTACAAGGGACTGATAACATGATCTTCTGTGCCACACCAAGCACCATGTTATCTACAATGTAAAATAATAGACAATATGCACACATATATAATGAATATATAAAATGCAAACAATGATCATGTGATTCTTATTTCAAAATAAAATGTTCATACAAAAAGAGCTAGGCTTTCAGTATACATTCCAACAATCTCCCACTTATACTAAAAGACTATGCCGTCATTACACTGCCATACATCTGATCCCCATGTCCTCCACATGCCTATCAAACGCTTTCGCTGGAAGGGCCTTAGTGAATGGATCCGCCAGGTTATCCTCTGATGCAATCTTAGCGACAGCAACTTCTCCTCGCTTTACGATCTCTCGTATAAGGTGGTACTTGCGCTCTATATGTTTACTTGCCTTATGGGCTCGTGGTTCCTTCGAGTTTGCAACTGCACCACTGTTATCACAATAAATTGTGATAGTTCTGGGCAAACCAGGAATTACATCTAAGTCCATCAAGAAGTTCCTGAGCCATACAGCTTCCTTGGCTGCCTCAGAGGCTGCCACATACTCAGCTTCCATGGTAGAGTCCGCCACGCATTTCTGCTCGACACTCCTCCATACTATGGCTCCACCTCCAAAAGTAAACACAAACCCCGAGGTAGACTTACTCTTGTCCCTATCTGATTGGAAATCTGAATCCGTGTAACCCACAAGGACTAATTGATCTGCGGTAAACATATAATCCTAGTCCTTCTCGGTACTTCAATATATGCTTTACAGCGATCGATGTCCTGTCGGGATTACTCTGATATCTGCTAACCATGCCCACGGCAAAGCAGATATCTGGTCTCGTACATAGCATAACATACATAAGGCTTCCTACTGCCGAAGCATAAGGAACCGCCTTCATGTCCTCTATCTCCTTTGATGTTTTGGGATACATCTCTTTAGATAAAGGAACTCCATGCCTAAAAGGTAAAAAACCTTTCTTGGAGTTCTGCATGCTAAAACGAGCAAGGATAGTGTCAATGTATGAAGCTTGAGATAAGCACAACATCCTTTTCTTGTGATCCCTTATAACTTTGATCCCAAGGATGTGTCCCACTTCTCCCAAGTCCTTCATGTCAAACTGTTTGTACAACCATACCCTTACGTCTGATAACACTTTGATATTGTTGCCAACTAACAAAATGTCATCTACGTATAGTACAAGAAACACCACTACGTTTCCGTCACATCTCTTGTATACACAAGGCTCATCCGGACTTTGAATAAATCCATATGACTGGATAACCTCATCAAAGCGGATGTTCCAAGATCTAGAAGCTTGCTTCAATCCATAAATGGACCGATTAAGCTTACAAACAAGATGCTCTTTGCCTTTAGCAATGAATCCCTCTGGTTGCCGCATATAGATGTTCTTCTCAAGACTTCCGTTAAGGAAAGCTGTCTTGACATTCATCTGCCAAATCTCATAATCCATATGAGCAGCTATAGATAAGAGAATCTGGATAGACTTAAGCATAGCTACCGGCGAAAAGGTCTCCTCATAATCGATGCCCTCTTTTTGAGTATACCCTTTCGCAACAAGCCTAGCTTTGAAGGTCTCAACCTTCCCGTCTACTCCTCTCTTTCTCTTGTAGATCCACTTGCATCCTATGGTTTTTACACCATCGGGTGGCTCTACTAGCTCCCAGACCTGATTAGAATCCATAGATTCTATCTCTGAATTCATCGCTCTTTGCCAAGATACTGCATCTCTATCTTGGATTGCCTCGTCATATGTCCAGGGATCAGGCTCATGTTCACCAGGGACCAAGTCCGAAGACTCTCCCAAAAACATGAATCTATCGGGTTGTCTAAAAACCCTCCCACTACGACGAGGTGCCTCCTGTGTATGCTCTATGACATGCGGTGCAGTGACTTGTGGTGTCTCCTCTTGTACCGGTGGTACTGAATTCGGGACTTCCCCTATCAGCTCCTCAAGAACAATCCTACTCGTGGGCTTGTGGTTCATCACATAGTCCTCCTCTAGAAATCTGGCATTCGTACTCACGATCACCTTCTGATCTCTAGGACTATAGAATAAACCACCCTTCGTTCCCTTAGGGTAGCCTACAAACAAGCGCATACATGCGAGATTCCAACTTACGGCATCTCCCTTGGCACATGTCTTTGGACTACCCCAAATCCGAATATGTCTTAGACTAGGCTTTCGCCCAGTCCACAACTCTGTGGGAGTAGAGGGTACTGACTTAGATGGAACCAAGTTCAGAATGTGTGCTGCTATTTCCAGAGCAAACCCCCAGAATGAATCAGGTAACTCAGAATAACTCATCATAGATCTGACCATCTCCATAAGAGTCATGTTCCTTCGCTCCGCCACACCATTCTGCTGGGGTGTGCCAGGTGCAGACAATTGGGATTGAATCCCAGCCTCTGATAAGTAACTCCTAAACTCTCCCAAGAGGTACTCGCCACCACGATCAGATCGTAATGACTTGATACTTTTACCTTGACGGTTCTCCACATCAGCCTTGAATTATTTGAACCTGTCAAAGCATTCAGACTTGCGGCGCATCATGTAAATGTATCCATATCTTGAATAATCATCTATAAAAGAGACGAAATATTCAAAACCACCTCTTGCCTGGATAGACATAGGACCGCACAAATCAGAATGAACCAGTTCTAACACATATTTGGCTCTATACCCCTTGGCCTTAAAAGGCCTCTTGGTCATTTTACCTTCCAAGCAAGATTCGTAGATTGGGAGATCCTCCACCACTAATGAACCCAAGGGTCCATCAGCTATCAACCTTTGAATTCTGCTTAGGTTAATATGACCAAGCCTTAGATGCCAAAGATATGTCTGGTTCATTTGCGAAGGTTCTTTTCTCTTATTAGATTTAGAAGATGAGTTATTAACTTCTCTATGCATCGTGGGAGTTTTTGGTTCAAGAATATATAAATTGCCAACCAATGTACCAGAACAGATAATCTCTCTATTTCTTTTTATAACAACTCTGTCATTAAAAGAAATAGAATACCCATCCAAAAACAATTTAGAAACTGAAATTAAATTCTTTCTAAAAGTAGGTACATAAAGACAATTTCTTAAAACCAAACCTTTATTCTTATCAAAAGATAAATAAACGTCTCCCACTGCAATAGCCGCCACCTTTGAAGCATTGCCCATGTAGATGGTAACCTCTCCCTCAGCTAGTCGTTGGGTTTCCTGGAACCCCTGCAAAGTATTGCAGACATGATCAGTGGCTCCTGTATCTACACACCAGGCACTGGTAGATAACACCGCTAAATATGTTTCAACAACTAAACAAGAAGATATACCTTTGTTCTTTCGGCGAGGACAGTCCGCCTTCCAATGTCCAGTCTGCTTGCAAGTGAAGCACTTGCCTTTCGGCTTCTTCACTCCTGCACGAGGTCCCACGCCACCTTCTTCGCTCCACCTTGCTTCTTCTTCTTACCTTTGGTTTAGAGGAAGAAACCTTACAGTGACCATGGCTTGAGAACTCGGCGAAAAAGCCCTCTGCCACTGGAGTTTTGTCGAAGCTCCGCCAACGAATACAACCTCTTGTTCATGTTGTAGTTGGAGGCGAATCGCTCAAAACTCCTAGGCAGAGACTGGAGAATGATATCGACCTGGGTTTCCCCATCGATCTCAGCTCCGAGGACTTCCATCTCATTAAGATGAGCCATCATCTTGAGAACATGATCCCTAACGGGTGTTCCCTCGACCATGGTGGTCGTCATCAAGTTTCTCATTACCTCCTGCCTAGCCGCCCTACTCTGATGTCCGAAAAGTTCCTTGAGATTGAACATCATGTCATAAGCAGTGGCTATGGTCTGATGCTGATGTTGCAACACATTTGACAAAGATGCCAAAATGTAACACCGCGCCATCTCATCTGCCTTAACCCATTTCTTATAACGTTCTTTCTCCTTTTCATCAGAGTCATCGGTGGGCTTAGGAGGACAGACCTCGAAGAGTACAAATTTGTACTCCTTCGCAGTTAAGACAATATCCAGGTTTCTTTTCCAATCAATGTAGTTTGGACCAGTAAGTTTGTTTTCTTTTAAAATCACAACAAGTGGGTTGAAAGCCATTTGAAAATACTAAAAATCACAATGATAAAAAAAATATCAGATTTCAAATAATATTGATTCCTCAAAACAATAAAATCCCGAAATCAACCAACACCTCAAAACACCGAGAATATCGCATGCCACGATAGTGTGGACGTATACGAATTCTACATTTGTAAGAGGAGGTTTTACCCATTAATTTTATTATCTTGTCCACCTTACTTTTTGACAAATAAAATTAATAGTTGGTTCCTCTTTAGCCCTACAAATAAAAGCAGTGACTCCGATGGGGAGGATACTTTTTATTTGCATCTAAGTGTGCACCATTACACGATACTAAGGGAATTATTTCGGATTATGTGCCTTACCGATGGGGAAGTACACACGCTCCTAAATAATTTCCTATAACCATTATTTGACCTAGTGATCCACAAACAAACCCATCTGATGGGGAGGAAGGCACTCAGAGCCAACGCGCAAGTTTGTTGCATCACACGTCAAATTGTAATGGAGGCCGCGGGAATTAATTAAAATGTCCCTCTCCCACTTAGTAAATTGAAATCGAGGAATTTTAAAACAAAACACAACATGCATATAAAACAAATAAGCAATAAATATGGAAAAATCAGAATTTTTCCAACTATTATGGCATTGTCCTCCAATATGCATCCCGTCGTGTCGCCACCTCGTCCGCTCCATCTTTTCCCGTGCGCAAGTCACCAAAGAGTTCCGAGCCGAGATAAATCATATTAATTTACATCCATCGATCCTATACTCCACGAAGGAGTGTACAAAAATCTAGATCGAAAGTAAACTAAAATGAGCGGCTAAACAATGCCGTATTTAATTACAAAAATTAAATACTAATCTAGCCTCGTCAACCCCGAGGATTCAAATAATAAATTTTTACACACATCCATTCACATACACACACATGGCCATAATAGTCGGATCTTATGCCTGCAACCAAAGAGTTAAACTACGCATATCCTACTATTATCCGACACATATAATATATGAAAAATGCATAAAAAATTAACCGAATCCTAAACACACAAAACCGGAAATCGTGGCTCTGATACCAATTATTGGGAGGTCGCTTCGGAGGCTCATTGGCTCCCATGTCCCCGGATTAAAATTTTCACTAATGAAAGGATTAATCCGGATAGGATGAGCTTCCTTAGCAACACCATTTCATCGTCGTGCTAACAACTTGAGTGGTCGCTCGAACAAACTAGTTGTTCAAGCAACTCTACTCTTCTAGTTGATTAGCCGCGGAAGAGACGACGGACGGATCGCCGGTTTTTGTGTTTGTCTTCGGGGTCCATGATTATACAATATATATTCATACACACACATGCATAATCAAAACAAATAAGAACATGCTCAGATCTGTACATAAAGTTAAAATAACTTTATACCTCACGATCTTCTACCGTATGTCCTATCCTTCTCATGGACGACATGTGGACGAAAATCCTCCACGAGTAGAAGCCTTCTAGATCGCTTTCTTCTCTCCCTTATCCACTGCGAACAAAGAGAAGAAACCACAAATACCTTTCCTATCTAAAACCGGCCACCAAGCTAGGAAGTTTGATGCAACCGTCGGCCAAGGAATGAATGGATGAAGTGCCGGCCACCAATACAAAGGGAACCGCCGGCCACCTTGGAGATTGGAGGAAGATGATCTTGCCGGCCACCAATGGAAGGTGAACCACCGGCCAAGGAAGAAGAGAGTTGCTAAGGTGAAGGGCGACGGCCAAGGAATAATTGAAGGAAGTGAGCGCCGGCAACAACTTTGGATGAAGATGGTTGCCGCCCACCCTAGCTCCAAACCCTAGCCGCCCAACTTCTTTCCAAACCCTAATCCCAATTTGAATTCACTTGGTTGCCGCCCAACCCTAAGCCATCTATATATAGAGTAGGGCCTAAACCTCTTTTAATCTCCACCGTCGGATCTAGGGATTTAATCTCCACCGTCGGATCTAGGGTTTTATCCCAACCGTCGGATCTAGGGTTTAATCCCAACCAACAGATCTAGGATTTCATCCCAACCGTCGGATCTAAGGTTTCATCCCAACCATCGGATCTAGGGTTTTATCCCAACCGTCGGATCTAGGGATTTAATCCTAATCGTCGATTCTAGGGTTTCATCCTAACCATCGGATCTATGGATTTAATCCAACCATTGGTTCTAGGGTTTCATCCCAACCATCGGATCTATGGATTTAATCCAACCGTTGGTTCTAGGTTTTGTTTTACATTCTTGGATCTAGACTTCACAAGGATTATATTAGGCTATGATAGGGACCATAAGGAGGAGTTGGGTCTTGGCCACCCGATGGATCGGAACCACACAAACTTAATCCATCAATGATGTTCCATTCCACTAGAGGATCATCATTGAACTACCTCACCAACCCCCATAAATCAATATGGGCTCCATATATAAAATGAAAACAATGATCATGTGATTCTTATTTCAAAATAAAATGTTTATATAAAAAGAGCTAGGCTTTCAGTATACATTCCAACACCGAGGAGGAAGAAGAAGTGGAAGAATTGGAAGAAGCCTCCACCTCTAGGATTGAGGGGGAGGAGAGAATTCCCACACCTGAGCTAAATCAAGAAGAACGATCTACCTCTGGTAGAGATGAATAATCAACTGCGACTTCCACCACCAATCTAGGTAACTCAAATGCAATTCATAAAAATAATGATAACATAATTTGCTTTGAGTGTAGGGAGAAAGGGCATTACAATAGAAAATGCCCAAAATTGGCCAAGGAGAAAGTGTCGGCACCAAAAGTCAATCAAAAGTCAATGGATGCTAGAGCCCCAACCATTAAGAGCAAGGAGCACGTGGTGTGCTTCAAATTTTATCAATGGGGGCATTATAGGAGTCAATGCCCTAGGGTGAGGAAGACAAACCAAGAAGGAGAATCAAATGTAGGGGGAGCTTCTAAAGCAAACCCTAAGGTATATTTTAGTAATGCACATTCGAATGTTTATGATAAAAAACATGCTTTTAATACTCTTGCAATTGTGCATAATCATGAAAAGAATGTTAGGAATATAGCTTATTGTCTAGGTGCTAAGAGTTGTAATTATAGGCCTAAGGATCATACTAGGCCTAATTTACCTAAGGACAAATCTTGAAACAACAACTCTAGACCCATTCTACCTAGGGTGTCCATTAGAAAGACAAAAAATCATTTAGACATTAACCCTAAGAAGGGTAGGCATATGCCTAAGAGAAAGAAGCATTCCCAAAGATTAAATGAAAATTCAAAAATTGGTCAATGAGAATTAGAAAACCAAGCCTTGAGGTCAAGGCTTGAGAAATTGGAGAAGACCCTCAAGAAGATGCAAAATCAAATTCAAGGGTCAAATGATAAAAAATTAGGACCTAGGAAATAAGAACCATCCAATGGCAAGAAAGGTTTGGGTCACAAACCTAAGCTCAAGAAGACCTATCACCATGTTCCATTCGATTATGGAACCATTCATAGGTCTAGCAAAAACAAGGATAATAGGAAAGTCATCCCTAAGTTTAACCAAGGTAGGTGTCTAGTGGCCAAGGTTTCTATGAAACTTAGGAAAGTCACTAAGAAAGTCACAAGGAAAGTTATCCCTAAAGTTTACTGTTGGGGAATTGATCGTCACTAGAGGAGGGGTGAATAGTTTTTTTGATTAGTATGCAATGGAAATAATAGAAAACATAAACAAAGACACAAGCACACAATTACACAATCGATATAACATTGTACGAAACCTCAAGGTTCCTACTCCACCGGTTGGGCTTTAATGAGCCCTAGTGATGCAAATATAACAAATAATACTCCTCGACAACAAGTCGGAGGCGGAGAAACCTCGTATAATGATTACAATAGTAATACAAAATAAATACAAGCAAATACAATGTGAAATACACAAAAGAATGGAAATAACACTTTACAAATGATCTTTTGGAAGCTTGCTTGTTTGGTTGCTTGAGCTGCACTTGGAGACCTTGAATTGCACCAGCAAATCACCCCAAATCGTCCTAAGAAAGGATGGAAAAAACCTTCTCCATGAGTTGCTTTTATAACCTACATTCAGGCTGGATATCGCCTAGCAGTCGACTGCTCCTGTAGTCGTTGTCTCACAATGACTCGAGCCACGTTGGATAAGTTCCAATAGATAGATCATCAGTCGACTGATCATACCCATCAATCGATTGATCGAGCCATCACTCGACTGTCAAACCCTAACAGTAGACTCAAAAATTTTCTGTTCCCCAAAATTCGACCATCAGTCGACTACAAGCCATAGTAGTCGACTGATCAGGCCATCAGTCTACTGTCCAATGCTGGCAGTCGACTGCCAGGACCTTTCTTGTAGTCGAACACTAGTTGACTCCCAACAGTCGACTAATTATAATATTAGTCTACTGATATCCAATCCCTCTAAGTCATCCGTTGACCTCATGCCTATCGAATCCCTCTAAGTCATCCAAGACTTGTTCATCAATATGCAAGGCTTCAGGTGCTTCCGTTAGCTATTGTCAAGCTAATGTGGTCTATACCACCAAGGCACATTGGTCTTACGCTGCCAAGACTACCGCTTGGACTTTACGCTGCCAACCATTGGACTTATGCTGTCAAGACTCCTGCTTGGACTTTACGTCACAAATATCTGTTGGGATGTATACTGAAAGCCTAGTCTTTGTATGGACATCTTCATTTTGGAATAAGAATTACATGATCATTGTTTGCATATTTATAGTTATGCATATTATCTAATACTTTACATTATAGATGACATGGTGTGTGGTGTCACACAGAAGATCATGTTATCAGTTCCTTGTAGAGTATAAGTAGAGGCTCACAACCAAGATGGTTTTGAACAAACCATTGGCATGGTTGTATTGTAATTTGATATTGGTTTATCTTGACCATAGAATTACACTAGTACACTTTGTGTGTATTGAGCAATATCGACTTAGAGGTTATTCAATTTATTATTGACTATATAATTGAATCAGACCGCAGATATTATGGTGTGCATGCTCTTAATCTCGATATAATAACGGACACATATACTTAATATTTATTTCTTTGATTTGCTAATGGGCGAGATTTATGTGTTAAATTGATAGGCCTGGTAAGTTGGGAAATAATATTATTTACATGGTGTGTCGTTGATTATAGGAGGAAATCATGTCCTATGTATTAGGATGATGATGTCCCCTTGAGGAGCTCATAAGGGTCATCATGTAAATCCTATAGGTGGACTTGGTCCAGCATGATGATAAGGTTGAGTGGTACTACTCATGGAGTTAGATGTTAATTAATTAATTAAGGGGCATTCGATATCTTAAACACGGGGAGATATTTGTACAATTAATATGTGGAGCGCATATATAATTATGGGGTTGGTGAGGTAGATCAATGATGATCGCTTTAGTGGAATGGATCATCATTAATGGATCGGGTTTGGATCCATTGGATGGCCAAGATCCAACTCTTCCTCATGGTCCATATTGTAGCCTATTAAAACCCTCACGAAGCCTAGATCCAACGGACACGATTAAAAGGAGGCTTGGGCAAAATCTATAAATAGATTCCAAGGCTTGGGCGAAAAAAAAAGGTTTTTTTTTAATCTAATTTTTTCTCCTCCTCCCCTCCTAGGGTCGGCGGCAAATACCCAACCATTAAGGTTTTGGCTGGCGCCTCCTCCCTCCCCTCCCTTTGGTGGTTGGCACCCTTCTTCCTCAAGTAAGGGCCGGTGGATACATGCAAAGGGCAGCCCTCTACACCTCTTGGTGACCGGCAGTTAGAGTGCTTTCACCCTTCTTCTTTGGCCGGCGGTAACAACCTCCCTTTGTGGGTGGTTCTTCCCTTTGTTCTCCCTTAGGTCGGCGGCAACAAGGAAGGGGAGCTCTCCTTGGTGGCCAGCACAAGCAAGGGAGAAGGAGAAGGGTGTTCGGCCAAGAGAGCAAGAAGGAGAAAAGGTGGTCTAGGTGGCTTCATTTCTTGGAAGATCGTTGCCCACACAACGTCCAATAAGAGGATAGGTCATACAATAGGAGATCAAGAGGTAAACAAGAGGTATAATTCTTGTTTAAGTTTCTTTCTTTTTCTATGCAATTTGTTTGTAATTGTATGATCATGAACCCCGAAGATAAACACAAAAATTAGCTATCCATACATCATCTATTCTGCGGCTAATCGAGGAAAGAGTTATGTTTCTTGAACAACAAGTTTGTTCAAGCGACCACTCAAATTGAATAGCATGATGATGGATCAGTTTCTTGAGTAATCCATCTTTGTCCAGATTAAATATTTTTTATCCGGGGATGCAAGATAGGATCGGCATGCACAACTGACCGAAGTGAAGCGAGAAGAGAAGCTTCAACCCTTCAAGTGGTAGTAGAGCCACGGTTTTCAGTTTTGTGTGTTTAGGATTCGGTTACTTTTATGCACTTATCATATATTATGTGTGCCGGATTGTTGGGTTTTCTGAGCCGCAAAAACCGCTTTTTTTTGCGTTGCAGAAACCTCGGAAGCCCCGACCACGGATCCGTGCGAAGTATAAAATATAAAACTAACATGTATGTGTTTAATACCTTTAGATCTACTCTAGATCTACATGATAAGAAGTTACCCTCGATGTGATGCCCTTCGCAAATCCCGCTCGTCCAAAAGGTTCGCCGGAACTCGAGAGTGTCAAGTGCACACTCCTCTATTGGTATCCACACAAGCAATAGGTGGAGAAAAATACCTTAGAGTGTGCTAGCACCCTTTAGGAATTTCATCCAAGGAGGTTGGGAGAGCTTGAGAGGGTGATCCAAGGAAGAAGATGAAGTTGTGTAACTCACAAAATGAATTCACCATCTAATGGTAATAGTGGTCGGCCACTTTTTTTAGGGGGGGGGGGATTACATGCATGCATGTAACTCCTCCAAGAGCCAATGGCTCTTGGTCTCCCTCATGAGGTGGCACCACATGCTAAGTCAATGATGATGTGGAGCATCATCATTGGCCGACCATGCCAAGTCATCATCATGACATGGCATTTGGTCAAGTCAAACTTGACTTTTCATCTTCCCTCTCAAGTCAAGTCAAACTTGACCTCTTATCTCCCATGGTTGATCAAATCCAACCATTTGATTAAAGTCAATTTAATTTAATGAATCTCTATTCATTAATTTAAATTGATTTGATGAATCAAATCTAAATTAGACTCATTCAACACTTAAAACAAATTGAGTCCAACTCAATTAGTCTAATTAGGATTACTCTTAATCCAATTTGGTTCATCCCATGAACCTAATCCTCATGGTTCATCATATGAACCTAATCTCCATCTAATTGCCCTTAGTGTGTGATCCTATAGGTTCTTGTAAAGTTGGCAATGCCCCTAAACCGATTTAGGAACATAAGCAATGAGCGGTATCTAGCAACACATCATTGCTACCCAAGTTACAAGAATGTTGAGCTCCAACATCACCTTTGTGACAATGTCCCTCTATCCTTGACATCTAGATTGACCAATTGAGGCATAGACCATGTCATCCTCGGTACAATCTATATCTTGAACTCCAAGTAGACTCACTCTAATCAAATGAGCTCAATATCTCATATTGACTCATTTGGGCATGCCCATGCACTTCGTGGTCTCACTCTATCAAGAATATCGATGTCACCCCCGTCATATAGGAGGGATAGATCCCATCTACATCACTCACATCCCTCCGCATAATTTGTTACATACCCAGTAATCGCCTTTATAGTCCACCCATTTACGGGTGACATTTGACGAAGCCAAAGTATGCAACTCCTTATGTAGGGAACCATGGTGACTTCAGGTCTAAGGACTAATAGTCATACTAATAGCCACATGAGAAAGTATATGACACTCATATAATGATCCATGATACTTTCTCATGGCAGGTCATTCAGTATACATTCTCCAATGCATACCCATGTGTCAACTTGATATCTCATATCTATGACTTGTGAGATCAAGTCATCGTATTGACCTACATGCTAGTCTTTACGCATTAACATTGTCCCTGAATGTTAATACTCGACTAGGAATGATTAAGAGTAGTGTTCTCTATATCATCTCATTATCGATTCAACCAATCGATTGATATAGATAAGAACCTACTACTCAAGGACATTATTATATTTAGTTATTTGGCACCAATACAAGTAAATATAATAACCATGCCTTTATAAATAGGACTATGATACAATAAAGTCCATACAACAATCATCACATGATTGACTCTAGGGCTTTCACTAACAATCTCTCACTAGCACTAGTGCCAATCACCGTAGTATCTAATACCCAATGACCTAGTGTGACCATCATGCTTTTTCTGTGCCAAAGCCTTGGTCAAGGGATCTGCGATGTTAGCCTCTATGGGTACTCTGCAAATCTTCACATCTCCTCTATCAATAATCTCTCGAATGAGATGGAAGCACCGTAGTATGTGTTTGGTCCGCTGGTGTGAGCGAGGTTCCTTAGCCTGTGCAATTGCTCCATTGTTGTCACAATAGAGCTCTATAGGATCTGCAATGCTAGGAACCACCCCAAGCTCAGTAATGAACTTGCGGATCCAAACTGCCTCCTTTGCTGCCTCAAATGCAGCAATATACTCGACTTCTATTGTAGAATCAGCAACTGTGTCCTGCTTTGAACTCTTCCAGCTCACATCACCACCATTCAAGTAAAACACGAACCCTGACTGCGATCTATAATCATCCTGGTCAGTTTGAAAGCTGACATCACTGTAACCCTTTACAGCTAGCTCCTCATCGCCTCCAAATATCAAGAAATATTCTTTAGTCCTTCTCAAGTACTTAAGAATATTCTTGACTGCTATCCAGTGACGCTTGCCTGGATCTGACTGGTATCTACTCGTCATGCTCAAAGCATACGAGACATCACGACGAGTACACAACATGGAGTACATGATAGATCATATATTAGATGCATAAGGGATCTTATCCATGTGGTCTCTCTCCTCTCTAGAAGAGGGACTTTGAGTATTCGAAAGACTCACACCATGTGACATCGACAGAAGTCCCTTCTTGGAATTCTGCATGGCAAACCGTAGTAATACCGTGTCAATGTATGTACTCTGACATAGGCCAAGCAATCTCTTAGATATATCTCTATAGATCTTGATGCCTAGAATACAGGCTGCTTCATCTAAGTCCTTCATTGAGAAGCACATCCCCAGCTAAGTCTTCACAGACTGTAGCGAAGGGATGTCATTCCCAATGAGCAGTATGTCATCCACACACAATACAAGGAAGATAACTGTATTCTCATTAACCCTTTTGTAGACACAGAGTTCATCTTCATTCTTGATGAAACTAAACTATTTGATCGCATCATCGAATCGAAGATTCCAGCTCCGAGAGGTTTGCTTTAGCCCATAAATGGACCTTTGCAGCTTGCATACTTTCCCAGTATGCTGTGGATCTTCAAAACCCTCAGGTTGTGTCATGTACACATCCTCGAGTAAGTTTCCATTCAGAAATGCGGTTTTGACATCCATTTGCCAGATCTCATAATCGTGGTATGCTGCAATAGCAAGCAAGATCCGAATGGACTTAAACATCGCCACTGGAGAAAAGGTTTCATCATAGTCAATACCATGAATTTGCTTGAAGCCTTTAGCCACCAATTGGCCCTTATAGGTATGCGTAAGTCCATCCATGTCAGTCTTTCGCCTAAAGACCCACTTACACCCAATGGGTTTGACCCCTTCAGGTGGATCAACCAAAGTCCATACTTGGTTGGTGTACATTGATTCCATCTCGGATCTCATGGCCTCTAGCCATTTCTCAGAATTTGGGCTCATCACAGCTTCCTGATAGGAGGTAGGCTCATTCTCAATGAGCATAACGTCATCATGGTCAGACAAGAGAAATGAGTATCTCTCAGGCTGACGACGTACCCTATCAGGCCTGCGAAGAGGTAGGTCTACCTGAACAGGTGGTTGTTCCACAACTCCTTGTGCAACAACCTCATCACCCACAACACTTTGTGGTTCCTGTTTAACCTCCATCAAGGCCTCAGTGCTATGGTCCTTATCTTAAATTTCTTCAAGATCGAACGTACTCCCACTAGTTTTTCTAGAAAAAAATCCCTTTATAGAAAAAACCCAGTCTTTTCCACAAACACTTTGTGCTGACTGGGAATGTAGAAGTAATATCCCTTTGTATCCTTGGGATATTCAACAAAATATCACTTATCGGATTTGGGTCCCAGTTTGTCTGAGACTTGACGTCGAACGTAAGCCTCACAACCCCAAATCCTCATGAAAGATATATTGGGATTTCTCCCTGTCCATATCGTATATGGTGTCTTTACCACAGCCTTGAATGGTACACGGTTAAGGGTAAAGGCTGCTGTGTCTAGAACATATCCCCAAAAGGATATAGGAAGATATGTGTGACTCATCATAGATCGTACCAACCTAATAGGGTACGATTCCTCCTTTCGGATACACCATTCCACTATGGTGTTCCAGGAGGAGTGAGTTGGGATAGAATCCCACACTCAGCTAGATAGTCACGAAACTCATGGCTAAGGTATTCACCACCTCGATCTGATCGAAGTATCTTAATACTCTTGCCAAGCTGGTTTTGTACTTCATTCTTGAATTCTTTGAATTTTTCAAAGGATTCTGATTTATGTGTCATAAGATACACATAACCATATCTACTGAAGTCATCAGTAAATGTAATGAAGTACCTGTAACCACCTCTAGTAGCAACATTGAAAGGACCACATACATCACTATGTATAAGTCCTAACAAATCTGTTGCTCTTTCGCTGTGTCCACTAAAGGGAGTCTTGGTCATCTTTCCTAAAAGGCAAGACTCGCATGTCTCAATGATTCAAAATCAAATGAGTCTAGCAGCCCATCCTTATGGAGCTGAGATAAGCGACTCTCATTTATGTGACCTAAGAGACATTGCCAGAGATAGGTTTGGTTCAACTCATTTGACTTGAACCTCTTGGTACTTATGTTATAGATAGGGCTCTCTAAGTCTAGAAAGTAGAGTCCGTTCATTAGAGGTGCACTACAATAGAACATATCATTTAAATAAACTGAACAACATTTGTTCTTTATTATAAATGTAAATCCTTTCTTGTCCAAACAAGAAACCGAAATTATGTTCTTAGTCAAAACAGGCACATAACAACATTCATCTAATTCTAGTACAAGCCCAGAGGGCAGAGATAGATCATAAGTTCCTACAGGAACAGCAGCAACCCTTGCTCCATTGCCTACTCGTAGGTCCACCTCGCCCTTTGTCAATGCCCTGCTATTTCTCAGCACCTGCACAATTGGTACAAATGTGAGATGCACATCCAGTATCTAATGCCCATGATGAAGAAATAGATAGATTGACTTCTATAACATTTATACCTGAAGTAGAAGTCTCACTTCTTTTCTTCTTAAGATCTTCTAGGTAAGCTTTGCAGTTACGCTTCCAGTGTCCAGCTTCCTTGCAGTGGAAGCAAGCCCCTTCCTTGGCTACCCCTCCTTTGGGTTTAAGTTCTTTGTCTTTGCCCTTGGCTTGAGACTTTCCCTTACCTTTAGGCTTGCCCTTGCCTTTCTTTTTGTGCACCATCAAAATGGTGTCAGATTTTCCCTTCTTAAGGTTAAGTTCAGCAGTTCTCAACATGCTGAGCATCTCAGGCAGTGGCTTATCAATTTCATTCATGTTATAATTAATGACAAATTGATTGTAGGCTTGTGACAAAGATTGCAAGATCAGGTCAGTGGCCAGCTCTTGGCCAAGTGGGAATCCCAGCCTTTGTAGATTTTCTTCGTACCCAATCATCTTGAGTACATATGGACCTATGGGAGTCCCATCTTGCATTTTGGACCCAAACAATGCCTTAGAGACTTCATATCTCTCATGCCTTGCTTGTCCTTGATATAGTTCACGAAGATGTCCAACCATATCATAAGCATTCATGAACTCATGTTGCTTCTGAAGCTTAGAGTTCATGGTCGCTAGCATTAGACATGACACATCTAATGCATCATCTTGATTCTTCTTGTAAGCATCTTTGTCAGCTCACGAGGCAGTGGGAGGAGGTGCCTTCGGAATGGCCTGCTCCAGGACATACAACTTCCTTTTTTGGGTGAGAACAATTCTCAGGTTCCTGTACCAGTCCAGGAAATTTGCTCCATTGAGCTTGTCCTTCTCAAGGACAGAACAGAGAGAGAGAGTGTTCGTGTTTGTCGACATAGTAATCTACAACATACAATGCAAAGAATTAATATCATATTTCTTTTATCATTTAATTAGGCCTTTAATCAAATGATGCTCCCACTGAATTATAGGAATTTTGTATAGTCGAGTTATGGATGTGGTCAAATCACATTACTAGATTCATACAAACTAGCTATAATTCTTGGCTTCGTTCCAGTTGTATTGCTTAAGCCTTGAGGTGCTTTGGCTAAATCAAGACTTAAATACGATCGGTGGGTAACACATTACCGATTACATCTCTATGCAACTCTTGTTTATAGGATCAAGACCCACATTTACAAAAGACCTTGAGTTAGCTTTGGCTAAATCGCCCAAGATTGAGTGTAAATGCGATCTTATCCTATCTTTCCAACGATTGGAATATGCCTATAATTCTACTCGATCCAATTGAGTTAACTAGTTTTACTCAATCTAATTGATCTTACTCTAACCCAAGCCATGATAGGAGGGACCAAGATTGTCCCTCCGCACCCTACCAAGATAATATGCATTGCTCTACTTTGGCAGATTCAACAACTACAAATGATCGAGGTAATGATGGGTATCAAGGACCTGGTAGGCATTTACGAGTTGATTCGATTAAGATCTAATCTAATTGTAATGTGTATCATATACGCATTAAGGCCTTTATTATCCTATATTAGCATGCATCATATACATACAAGAAAATTATCCTAGCATGCATCATATACATACAAGCATTATTCTACTAGCATGCATCACATACATACAAGCAAAATCAAATATATATATATATATATATATATATATATATATATATATATATATATATATATATATATATATATATATATATATATATATATATATATATATATATATATATAATTAACTGTGATGTAGTCATGGCTATACTACGATCTTCTCAAGCCAATGAGAAGATCGGACGGTCAACCTAAGGCTAGCGGCTTCTCCAAGCGCTTCCTGTGACTGCCATGTGTCGTCGGCACCCTTCTCGTAACTTCGTCTACAAGTGGACTTTCCACTGCTCCATTTTGTACATTACAAATATGAAACTCGAGTTACATTTCAGTCTAAAACTATTTACAACTAGAATTTCAAAAGAAGAGGTACGATGCGTAGGTCGCATACACTATACAACACGCACAACCACAAAAATGGCACGCAACCCATATTATGAATTACAACAAATCATAATCCAATTAAATTGGGGTCATTGGGCCATTACAATCACAGAATTATACATAATTCTAAATTATGTATTTTTACAGAAAATTTATATAATTTTTCCTATTTTTTCAATTTTATGAGTCACCTCTCCGTAACGGTACCGCTAAGCGGTTTCCGGGTGCGATCGCGGGACAAGGCCTCTTTCGGGGATAGGGGCAGCACCCCTACTCACAAAATAAACTTTGCAAGTATCCCTACTATGATCTTACAGTGACTTAAGTCACTGTCCCAAAAACCTAAAGCGAGAACTCGTCGTTTCGGAGAGTTTTTCTCGGTGGTTGAAGCCGATAAGTGTCCCAACACTCGTTGCTTCGACTCTTCGAGAAAAATACCCAAAAATTCTACAAAAATAGGAAATTTACAGAAACATAAAATTCTGTAATTTTTATATCTAATATAAAAATCACAAAAATGAAACACATACATGTTTCACACGTGGCTCTGATACCACTGTTGAGTTTTCCGAGACGCAAAAACCTCTTTTTTTTTGCGTTGCGGAAACCTCAGAAGTCCTGACCATGGATCCATGCGAAGTATAAAATATAAGACTAACATGTATGTGTTTAATACCTTTAGATCTACTCTAGATCTACATGATAAGAAGTTACCCTCGATGCGACGCCCTTCGCAAATCCCGCTTGTCCAAAAGGTTCGCCGGAACTCGAGAGTGTCAAGTGGACACTCCTCTATTGGTATCCACACAAGCAATAGGTGGAGAAAAATACATTAGAGTGTGCTAGCACCCTTTAGGAATTTCGGCCAAGGAGGTTCGGAGAGCTTGAGAGGGTGATCCAAGGAAGAAGATGAAGTTGTGTAACTCACAAAATGAATTCACCATCTAATGGTAATAGTGGTCGGCCACTTTTCTTGGGGGGGGGGGGGGTTACATGCATGCATGTAACTCCTCCAAGAGCAAATGGCTCTTGGTCTCCCTCATGAGGTGGCACCACATGCTAAGTTAATGATGATGTGGAGCATCATCATTGGCCGACCATGCCAAGTCATCATCATGACATGGCATTTGGTCAAGTCAAACTTGACCTTTCATCTTCCCTCTCAAGTCAAGTCAAACTTGACCTCTTATCTCCCATGGTTGATCAAATCCAACCATTTGATTCAAGTCAATTTAATTTAATGAATCTCTATTCATTAATTTAAATTGATTTGATGAATCAAATCTAAATTAGACTCATTCAACACTTGAATCAAATTGAGTCCAACTCAATTAGTCTAATTAGGATTACTCTTAATCCAATTTGGTTCATCCCCATGAACCTAATCCTCATGGTTCATCATATGAACCTAATCTCCATCTAATTGCCCTTAGTGTGTGACCCTATAGGTTCTTGTAACGTTGGCAATGTCATTAAACCGATTTAGGAATATAAGCAATGAGCGGTATCTAGAAATACATCATTGCTACCCAAGTTACAAGAATGTTGAGCTCCAACATCACCTTTGTGACTACTAATTGTGACTCTCACAATATGTGACAATGTCCCTCTATCCTTGACATCTAGATTGACCAATTGAGGTATAGACCGTGTCATCCTCGGTACAATCTATATCTTGAACTCCAAGTAAACTCACTCAAATCAAATGAGCTCAATATCTCATATTGACTCATTTGGGCATGCCCATGTACTTCATGGTCTCACTCTATTAAGAATATCGATGTCACCCCCGTCATATAGGAGGGATACATCCCATATACATCATTCACATCCCTCCGCATAATTTGTTACAAACCCAGTAATCACCTTTATAGTCCACCCATTTACGGGTGACGTTTGACGAAGCCAAAGTATGCAACTCCTTATGTAGGGAACCATCGTGACTTCAGGTCTAAGGACTAATAGTCATACTAATAGCCACATGAGAAAGTATATGACACTCATATAATGATCCATGATACTTTCTCATGGCGGGTCATTCAGTATACATTCTCCAATGCATACCCATGTGTCAACTTTATATCTCATATCCATGACTTGTGAGATCAAGTCATCGTGTTGACCTACATGCTAGTCTCTACGCATTAACATTGTCCCTGAATGTTAATACTCGACTAGGAATGATTAAGAGTAGTGTTCTCTATATCATCTCATTATCGATTCAACCAATCGATTGATATAGATAAGAACCTACTACTCAAGGACATTATTATATTTAGTTATTTAGTACCAATACAAGTAAATATAATAACCATGCCTTTATAAATAGAATATGATACAATAAAGTCCATACAACAATCTTCACATGATTGGATCTAGGGCTTTCACTAACACGGATAATAGTAGGATGAGCGTAGGCTAACTTTTTGGTTGAAGGCATAAGATCCAACTATTATGGTCATATGTGTGTGTATGTGATTGTATGTGTGTAATCGTAATTAATTATGACATTGTTTAGCCACTCTTTTATTTTAGTTTACTTTCGATCAATACTTCATGTACACTCCTTTGTGGAGTATAGGATCGATGGATGTAAATTAAAATAATTTTTCTTGGCTCAGATCTTCGGATGGCTTGTATATGGTGTAGGGAGGAACGGACGAGATGCCAACACGACTGGAGGCATATTGGAGAACAAAAGCCATAATAGTTTGAAAATTTATTATTTTTCATATTTATTGCTTTTGATTTATATGCTTATTGTGGTTGCATAGTTAAAATTCCTCAATTTTAAATTGCCAATTGGGAGAGGGATATTTTTTTAAATTCCTGTGGTTTCCATTACAATTTGACATATGATGCGAACAAACTTGCGTGTTGGCTCTGAGTGAAGGGAGGGGAAACTTCGCTTCCTATTTCGACTCGGTCACTTGTTCATGGCGATTCCATCGTCGTCCCTGGATTAAAAATTAATCCTCGACAAAGAGGGATTACCAAAGCAACCGTTCCATCGTCGTGCTATTCGATTAGAGTAGTCACTTGAATAAACTTGTTGTTCAAGCAACTAACTTCTATTATTCGAATAGCCGTGGAATAGACGATGTACGGATCACCGGTTTTTGCGTTTGTATTCGGGGTCCAAGTAAATTTAGCCACATGCCATACATACAATATACAAAGAAACAAACAAGGAAAACAAAACAAGATTTATACCTCTTGTTTACCTCAAGATCTTCTATCGTATGTCCTATCCTCCTCTTGGACGTTGTGTGGGCAATAGTCCTCCAAGAGATGAAGCCTCCTAGATCACGATCTTCTTTCCTTGCTCGCTCCGAACAAGAAGAAGTATAGAAACAAAACTCCCACCTATCTACGACCGGCCACCAAGTCAAGAGACTTGATGATGCCGCCGACCAAGGAATAGAGGAGGAAGTGGGCGCCGGCCAAGAGCTCCAAGGAATCACCCTTACCCTTGTTTCCACCGGCCAAGGAGAAGAGGAAGAAGAGGTTGAGCGCCGATAAAGGTTGAGAAAAGCAAAGGGGCGCCGGCCAAAACCCTAGGAAGGAGATGGTCTTGCCGGCCAAGTCTCCACCAAACCCTAGCCACCCAAAGCTCTCCAAA
Organism: Wurfbainia villosa; assembly: GCA_025175895.1. NCBI lineage: Eukaryota > Viridiplantae > Streptophyta > Magnoliopsida > Zingiberales > Zingiberaceae > Wurfbainia > Wurfbainia villosa. Next base: position 23,568,927 of record CM045992.1, on the reverse strand, counting down.
CCCTAGCCGCCCAAAGCAATAATCTCCATGATTGTTGTTGCCGCCCAACCCTTACCCTATATTTATAGAGTTAGGCTTAAGCCTCCTTTAATCTCCACCGTCGGATCCAGGGATTTAATCTCAACCATCGAATCTAGGGATTTAATCTCAACCGTCGGATCTAGAGTTTTAATCTCCACCGTCGGATCTAAAGATTTAATCTCCACCGTTGGATCTCAAGATTTAATCTTCACCTTCGGATCTTAGAGTTTCATTTTCCATCATCGGATATAGGCTTCATGAGGGTTTTAATAGGCTATAATAGGGACCATGAGGAGGAGTTGGATCTTGGCCACCCAATGGATCAAGCCCACATAAAGTCCGATCCATTAATGATAATCCATTCCACCAGAGGATTATCGTTTGATCTACCTCACCAACCCCCATAAGTTAATATGGGATCCATATATTATTTGTACATATATCTCCCCGTATTTAAGATCTCAAATGTCCGTCGATTAATTAATTTACTGATAATTAATTAATCGACATCTAACTCCATGAGTAGTACCACTCAACCTTATGATCATTCTGGACCAAGTCCACCTGCAGGGTTTACATGATGAACCTTATGAGCTCCTCAAGGGGACATCATCATCCTAATATATAGGACACGATTTCCTCCTATAATCAATAGCACACCATATAAATAATATCATTTCCCAACTTACCGAGCCTATCAATTTACTCTATAAATCTTGCCCATTGGTAAATCAAAGAAATGAATACTAAGTATATGTGCCCTTTATTATATCGGGATTAAGAGTATGCACAACATAATATCTGAGGTCCGATTCGATTATGTAGTTAGCAATAAATCGAATCACCTCTAAGTCGGTCCTACTCAATACACACAAAGTGTACTAGTGTAATTCTATGGTCAAGACAAACCAATACCAAATTACACTACAACCATACCAATGGTTTGTCCATAACCATCTCGATTGTAAGCCTTTACTTATACTTTACAAGGAACTGATAACATGATCTCCCGTGTGACACTACACACCATGTTATCTACAATGTAATGTATTAGACAATAAGCATAACCATAAATATGCAAACAATGATCATGTGATTCTTATTTCAAAAATAAAGATGTTCATACAAAAGATAGACTTTTCAGTATACATCCCAACACTGAGTGCCTTCCTCTATATCAGATGAGTTTGTTTTGTGGATCACTAGGTCAAATATGATTATAGGAAATTATTTTTGAGTGTGTGTACTTCCCCATCAGAAGGGACATAATATGTGGTAATCGCCTTAGTATCGGGTAATGGTGAACACTTAGATGCAAATAAAAGTATCCTCCCCATTGGAGTCACTACTTTTATTTGTAGGGCCGAAGAGAAACCAACTATTAATTTTATTTGTCAAAAAGTAAGGTTGACAGGATAATAAAATTAATGCGTAAAACTTCCTCTTATAAATGAAGAATTCGTATACGTCCACACTATTGTGACATATAATATTCTCGGTGTTTTAAGGTATTGGTTGATTTTAAAATTTTATTGTTTGAGGAATCAATAAATTTTGAAATCTAATGATGTGATTTATGTGATTCTTAGGTTTTTCAAGATGACTTTCAACCCACTTGTTGTGATTCTGAAAGAAAATAAACTTACTGGACCTAACTATGTGGATTGGAAAAGGAATTTAGACATAGTCTTGACTGCTGAGGAGTACAAGTATGTACTTCTCGAGGAGTATCCTCCTAAACCTACGGATGATTCTAGGGAAAAGGAGAAAGAGAGTTATAAGAAGTGGATCAAGGCTTATGAGATGTCGTAGTGTTACATTTTGTCTTATATGTCAAATGTATTGCAATATTAGCATCAAGCCATGACCACTACTTATGACATGATGCTCAATCTCAAGGAACTTTTCGTACACCAGACTCGGGCAAGGGAAGGAAACCATGAGAAACTTGATGACGACCACCATGGTGGAGGGAACACCCGTGAGGGATCATGTTCTCAAGATGATTGCTCATTTGAATGAGCTGGAAGTCCTTGGAGCTGAGATCGATGGGGAAACCCAGGTCGATATCATTCTCCAATCTCTAGATAAGAGTTTTGAGCAGTTTTGCCTCAACTACAACATGAATAAGAGGTTGTATTCGTTGGTAGAGCTTCTGACAAGACTCCAGGCGACAGAGGGACATTTTCGTCAGAGTTCTCAAGCTTTGGTTACTCAGAAGGTTTCTACTTCTAAGCCGAAAGGCAAGAAGAAGAAGAAACAAGGCGTGGCGAAGGTTGTGGGAGGATCTTAGGGGGGAGTGAAGAAGACGAAAGACAAGTGCTTCACTTGCAAGAAGACTGAACATTGGAAGGCGGACTGCCCCAATTGCAAATAGAACAAAGGTATATCTTTTGGTCTAGTCATTAAAACATGTTTAGCGGTGTTATCTACTGACACCTGGTGTGTAGATATAGGAGCCACTGATCATGTCTGCAACTCTTTGCAAAAGTTCCAGGAAACCAGACGACTAGTTGAGGGGGAGATTACCGTCTACATGGGCAATGCTACGAAGGTGGCGGCTATTGCAGTGGGAGATGTTTATTTATCTTTTGATAGGAATAATACTTTGGTTATGAGAAATTTTCTTTATGTACCTTCATTTAGAAAGAATTTGATTTTAGTTTCTAAATTGTTTTTGGATGGATATGTAGGATCGAAATGAGCGCTAGAGGGGGGGGTGAATAGCGCAAAACGGTTTTTCTTTTCTTTTGTTGTAAAAACGATAAGTGAGAAATAAATGCAGCGAAAAAGAGATGGACACAAGGAGTTTTACTTGGTTCACAGCCAACCGGCTGCTAATCCAAGGCCCTAATGGTCCTAGACCACGTACGGAGGGCAATCACTAAAACACTCCTCCTCGTTGGAGGTAGGAGTTACGATTACAAAACTTTCGACAAAAACACAAGGATGAGAGACAAGCCCCTCTCTCCTTTTTCATATAAAAGCTCGGAAAACACAACTTAAATTAATCGACTAAAATGATTACCAACACTTTAACGATGAAGCTTCGTGTTGGCAGCACTTCGTTGTAGTAGCGTTGTCGTAGAAGAGCGGCGTTGTGGAGGCATTTGAGAGCTTTGTAATAATTGTTGTATCTAAGATGTGAAGCACCCCCCTCTATTTGAAGCCTTGTCCGCCCACTTGAGATCCGGCCACCTCACCACCAATTGAGGTATAAGTTTCCACCTTGCTTTTGACCGACCACCTCACCAAGATTTGGGGGATAAGTTGCCACCTTGCTTTTAGTTCCTTTTGCCCATTTTCAGGATACTTTAGTTATTTTATTTCAATTCGAGTTTTAATTCTAATTTGAATTCTAATTTTAATTCGAATTAGAGTAACTTCGAATTCAAACAAGGGTTAGCTCAAAGCAATATGTAGAAATATTAAATGTGATGGATTTAGATGGTTTCTAACCATCCGATCTCGACTTAGACTTTCATGGAAAGTTTTGGGTCGGATTGTCGCCTAAGATCAACTCCTAAACGGAGGATCCGACCTCACTTACGCTCGGACACGAGTCTTACCTTGCACTTCTTTGTGTCGCAGATCTCTAACTCAAGCTTAACTCGCTTCACACTCAAGTAGACTCATGAGATAACAAAATAGACTTAACCTTGTGTCTTTGCTATAATCAAAACACAGGTTCGATTTCAGTGCCTCACTGCACCAACAATCTCCCCCTTTTTGATCTATGACAAAAACACACAACGTTAAGGAAATTAAGTGCATGAAACAGTAAAGACATGAAGCAAAAGTAGGAGTAGTAAAAATATTTCTCAAGTTCTCCCCTTAGAGGAACCCTCCCCCTTGATCGAGGGTGAGTACTTGAAAAAGACTTTTAGTTCTCCAAACACAAAAGATAACGAGTTAAGTAAATGGCATTACTTAACTTAGGCTCCTTAGAGTCAAAAATAAGTGCAAGTTAATTAATCAAAAGTTAAGTCAAAAGGTTAATTATTCAAAAGGTTTAACTTTTGATTTCTTAACTTGGGCCTTTAAAGTTTTCAATTCCGAAGAGTTGAACCTAAACCTTACTCCCCCTTAACTTAGGCCAGAATCAAAGTTTTAAGTTAAGTTATCAAATTCAAAAATTTGAATTTATTGAACCTTAACTTTGGCCTTTTCTCCCCCTTTTGACATAAATCAAGAAAAAAAGTGGGAGGGGGGGTTTAAGAAAACCCTAAGTCCAAGCATGATGATTTTGAAAATAGTATGTGAAAATAATTCATCTAAATGTTCAACTCTAGTTTGACTTGATTGAAATGATATTATCAACAAGTCCTGATTAGAGTTGGTTAATATTAGTTGCATATTTATACTCCGAGGTTCATATTGACGCACTTGATCTACATCTTGGAACCTGGAGTAGGGTCCTAACATCTCACGCCGTTCTAGGTGGCTTAATACACAAACACATTAACCCTATGTGTTGTGAGATGTGTTGGCTCCTTAAATCTATAGGATCATGATATCTAGGGGAAGTCCTAAACTAGTTCCATTTGCATAAAGAAAAAAAATGAGAAAAATAAAATTCGAAAATAAAATTTTTGAAAATAGCATTTGAAAACTTTTGCTAACCTATTCTATTACGCACAAGCCCAATTTTCGTCTCAAGAGACTAAATTTGGCTTCGGGTAGTGGTTTAGTAAATAGGTCTGCTAGGTTAGACTTCGAGTCAACATATTCGAGTTGTATGGAGCCGTTGGCTACATGTTCTCGAATGAAATGGTGTTTTACCTCTATATGCTTTGTCCTTGAATGACATATATAGATTTATCGAACTTATGTTGTCTACAAAAATTTTAGTTTTGGTGCAGTCCAACCTAAAGTCTCGGAGAGTGTGCTTCATCCAAAGAAGCTGAGTTACACACTCACCCATCGCAACGTATTCGGCTTCGGTGGTAGATAAGGCAACACAATGTTGCTTCCTACTGCACCAACTCACTAGACTCGAGCCGAGTAGTTGACAACAACCACTCGTGCTCTTTCTATCGAGTTTACTACCGGCATAATCCGAATCGGAGTAGCCGATTAGTTCGAACTCCGTAGATCTAGGGTACCAAATACCAACGTTAAGTGTACCCTTAAGATATCTAAGGATACGCTTAACTAGGGTTAGGTGAGACTCCTTAGCACAGGTTTGAAACCTGGCGCACATACTTACTGCGAATAGGATGTCGGGTCGACTCGCAGTTAAGTATAGGAGACTTCCTATCGCGCTCCTATAGTACTTTAAGTCAATGGACTTACTTTCTAGGTCTTCTCCTATGTTAACATTAATCGCCATTGGGGTGTTTATTATCTTAGCGTCTTGCATTCTAAATCTTTTAATTAACTCCTTAGTGTATTTTTGTTGATATAGGTATATACCATCCTTAGTTTGTTTAATTTGTAGACCTAAAAAGAAACTTAACTCGCCTACCAAGTTCATTTCGAACTCACTTTCCATGAGTGAAACGAACTCGTTTAGTAAGGATGAGTTAGAGGTTCCAAAAATTATATCGTCTACGTAAATTTGAGCTATGAATATTTCTTTACCTAAGGTTTTTACGAAGAGAGTTGGGTCAACTAAGGCTTGGTTAAACCCTTTTGACTTAAGATGGATTGAAAGTCTCTTATACCAAGCTCGAAGAGCTTGTTTAAGTCCATAGAGAGCTTTCTTAAGTTTTAGAACATGGTCGGGTTTATCTAGATTTTCGAATCCGGGGGGTTGGCTAACATAAACTTCTTCTTTAATGTATCCATTTAGGAATGCCGACTTAACATCCATTTGAAACAGCTTAAATCCTCGATGTGCGGCATAAGCTAGCAACATTCGAATGGATTCGAGTCTAGCTACTGGGGCATAGGTTTCGTCGTAATCTAAGCCTTCGACTTGACTAAACCCTTTGGCGACTAACCTAGCCTTGTTTCTAACTACTTCACCTTTATCATCAAGCTTATTTCGAAACACCCACCTTGTTCCAATTATCGTTTTGTCTTTAGGTGGTGGTACTAATTCCCACACTTCATTCCTAGTAAATTGAGCTAGCTCTTCTTGCATTGCAATAATCCAATCGGGATCAAGAAGAGCTTGTTCAATTGATTTTGGTTCTATCTTTGAAATTAAGGAAATTTGACTAAGGTTCCTATAGGATGCTCTAGTTCGAACTCCCAGATTAGGATCTCCTATCACTTGATCGATAGGGTGGTTAGTCTGAATCCTAGATTGGGTTGGGTTTGTGTCACCTAATGCTTGATCAATGGGGTGACTTGGTTGAACACTAGTTTGACTCAGATCACTTGTCACTTGGTCGACAAGAGAAGTTGGTTGATGTGGATTAGACTCGATCTCAGGGTCGGAGACGAGTTTGGTATCAGTGGGCTCAACTCTTGGGGTCATTAAGGGTTTTGTAGGTTTGGGTACTTCATCGAACACTACATTAATAGTCTCTTCGACTTTAAGGGTATCGTGGTTATATACCCTATAGGCCCTACTCGTGGTTGAGTATCCTAAGAAGATTCCGGTGGAGGTTTTGGATTTGAATTTCCCTAGGTGGTTCTTAGTGTTTAAGATATGCACTTTACATCCAAATACCCTAAAGTACTTGATGTTGGGTACTTTATTGTGATAAATCTCGTAGGAGGTCTTAAGGTACCTCTTTACCATAAGGATCCTATTCTGGACATAGCAAGTCGTGCTAACGGCTTCTGCCCAAAACCTATCGGGTAGGTCATATTCGTTCAACATGGTCCTAGCGGCTTCTTGTAGAGTTCGGTTTCTCCGCTCCACTAGGCTATTTTGTTGAGGGGTCTTAGGACAAGAGAATTCATGGTGGTATCCGTTTAGGTTACAGAAGTCGGTGAACCTTTGATTTTCGAATTCACCACCATGATCGCTTCTAAGTCTTTTAACCTTAAGGTTTTTTTGATTCTCGATTAATTTGAATAGATTGATTAATTGATCTAGGGTATCATTTTTATGTTTGATGAACCTAACCCAGGTAAACCTGGAGTAGTCGTCAATTATGACTAAGCAATATTGACTTCTATTGAGTGACTTGGCTCCATGTGAATCGAATAGATCCATATGCAGGAGCTCAAGTACACTTGAGGTTCATTCTTGGTTAGTTAACTTGTGTTGTGTCCTAGGTTGTTTTCCTTGTTGACAAGCATTACAGATTTTATTAACCAAATTGTTGAGGTTGGGTAAGCCTCTGACTAAGCCACTCTGACTCATCTTGTGGACGAGTCTTGGGTGCGAGTGACCGAGTCGTCGGTGCCACAACCATGATTCCTCTTCCTGTGTCATAAGACATTTGGCTGAGGATTTGATTAAGTTAATTGTATAAATGTTATTTGTCCTAGTTCCTTTGAGTATTGTTTTAGCTATTTTATTTGTTTTAATTACACATTCATTTTCTAAAAATATGACCTTATAGTTATTGTCACATAATTGGCTTACGCTAAGCAGGTTATATTCAAAATTCTCTACAAGTAATACATTTTTAATAACAAAATTTGAGTTAAGCTCGATATCACCTGATCTGATGATTTTGAGCTTGCCGTTATTCCCAAAGGCTACCGATCCTTGTCATTTGAATCGAAGCTTCATGAATTTGAGTTGATCCCCGGTCATGTGTCGGGAGCAACCGCTGTCCAACATCCATTGATCCTACACACAAGGTGGTTGGATTGGATGTTAGATTTTTTTTAAAAAAAAAAAATTGGTTGTAAGTTGTTAAACCTAGGTCATCTCACCTGTGTCTATATGATCAAGCATGTTATACTTATGTGTGTTTTGTGAGATGACTTCCAATTAAGTTGATTAAGTGCATTTAGGTTCAAGTAATTTTATGTTAGATTTGGATTTGACCCTAGGCTTGTCAAGTTTACCTTTTCAAGATCATGGCTTCGTGTCGTGGCGGCTACGAGGGCCTTCTTTTATCGGATCATCGACCACTTCCTTAGACAAAGCCATTTTCAAGAAAATGATGACTTGACTCACCTAAGACTATTTCCTAGTCTAACTAGTTATTTTTGAAAAGAGGCTCCCCGAGGCTCAATCTTTTCGAAGGATTTTAGTTGGTTATGTACGTGTTCTAAGTGAGTTCACAAGTTTTAAAAAAAATTCTAAGCATGCAATTTCTAAGTTAAAGCACAAACATGTTTTGTACTGGCTCCCCCTAGACCGTTGAATCGGTTCGGTCTATCCACATAGTGGATTTGGTCCTTGGGAACCCAGTACGGGTTGGATCCTAGAGTTGAAATCAAAAAGTTCTTAGGGACCCATGCTTGGACATGTTTCCTATGTCGACTTACAATCGACATATACGACCTATTAGTCGTGTTTGAGTTAAACCCTAGTCCAGCCTTGTTGTACACGACCCTTTGAGATCCAAGTAGGAGGTCAAGTCCTTTGGATCCCGAAGTGAACCTTTCCAACGTGTTCCTAAGATCTTCAACTTGACTTTTCAAGAGAGAGTTCTCAACTTCGAGCTTTTCAGCTCGAGTTGGGTCCTCTTCTCAAACTTGACTAGTCGAAGAGGTTAGGGTGACCTTGTGTTTGAGGAGTTTGACCTCCTCAACTAGGGTCTCGACCTTGGACTCGGACTTAACTAATTTTCTAGACAAAAACCTAACCGTATTATGTAAAGTATTAAATAAAGTTCGACTCACTTTAAGGGTATCTTTTGAACCGGATGCGTATCCATGGCTTGACTTGAAGGTAGCTTCGTAGTCCGAGTCATCCTCAGGTTCTGACTCAAGTTCAGGTTCGGTCTCCGTGTCTGACTCAATCGATTTCTCCATGAAGACGTGGTCTTCGTCTTCTTCGGATGATGCTTCTTCCCATGTCGCGTTGAGGGACTTCTTGTGCTTAGGTGCTTGGTGGTTGAGCTTGTGGGCACTCGGACTTGATATGTCCAAACCTGTTACACTCATAACACCTAATATTAGAACTTTTAGGCTTACCTTGGTTGGGTCAAGTCGTGGTTCGCTTTCGTCCCTTGGCTATCCTTCGAGCTAGGTTCATTAGTTCTATACTCCGGGTCAACTTCTTCTTCGGACTTGTCTTCCTCCTCGGTTGGTGGTGGCTTGCTTGCGATTTTCTTCTTCTTTGAACCTGCAAACAAGGCTATACCCCTCTCGGGTTCCGAGTTGGACTGCTCATGTAATTCGAAATCTGAGAATAATTCATCTATTCTAACTTTAGCTAGGTCCTTAGATACCTTGTAGGCATCGGCCATGGATGCCCACAAGGTGGTCCTAGGGAAAGAATTTAGAACATACCTGATTAGATCTCGGTTTTTGACTTTTTGTCCTATTGAATGCAGCTGGTTGACTATGTCCTGGACGCGGGCGTGCAATTGTGTTGCCGTCTCGTGTTCCTGCATTTTTAGTGTGTACAATTTATTGAACAACAAATCACATTTGGAAACCTTAGCTTGATCCGATCCTTCGTGTAACTCGATCAACCTCGTCTAGAGATCTCTTGCGCTGATGAAGGGTCCGACTCGGTTCAGCTCCTCCTTGGATAGCCCGCACTGCAGGATTTGAGTCACCTTTGCATCTGCCTCGACTTGTCGTTTAGTGGTAATGGACCACTGATTGTAATCCAAGGATTCACCTTCTTCATTAGTAGGAAGGGTGAACCCGGTTTGGATCACAATCCACATCTCTATTTGGGATTTTAGGAAGCACTCCATCCGACCTTTCCAGTAACGGAAATCATCACCGTTGTAAAACGGTGGTCGAACGGTGCTAAAACCCTCGAGATGGGCCATTAACACGAAATGGTAAGAAGAGAAAAAAAAAGAAAAAACACACAGACAACAAAGGTCCCAAGACTTGCATCTTGGATTAGTAGTGCGGGAAGAAGAAAAGATAAATAAATCAATCAATAGATTAACTAATTAGAAAATTAATTTTAATTCTGTAAAAATAATTAATTAATTAATTAATTTCGAAAATTAATTAAAAACCATTTTGTAGAAAAAAATCTAATGTTGAAATTAAGTAAAAAATATTGAAAAACAAAACTTATATTCTAGACAAGATTTAAAAATTAAAATAAGTTTTTAATTGATTTTTAATTGATTAAATTTGAAAATTGATTGAAAATTTATTTTAGTGGAAATAAGATTTAATTCAATGCTAAGATTAACGAGAAAACTTTATAAAACGAAATATAAAGATTTTAGGATTTGAAAAATTCAAGTGTTTTAAAAAAAATATGAAAGAATTTTTAATTCTGGGAAAAACTAATTTTAATCAGTAATAGAATTAAAAAATCATAATTAAGAGTTTTTTTTTGTTAGGATGATCAATAGAAAGATTAAAAGCGATAAAATTAAATTAAAGAAAAGTCTGAAAAAAAATTAGAAAAATTAAAAAAAACACAAAAATTAACGTAGACAGAAACAAAGGAAACAAAAGAATTAAAAATTACTCAAATTGGTGGTTTCACCAAATTTGAGTGCCCCCAGCTCTGATACCAATTGTAGGATCGAAATGAGCGATAGAGGGGGGGGTGAATAGCGCAAAATGGTTTTTCTTTTCTTTTGTTGTAAAAACGATAAGTGAAAGATAAACGCAGTGAAAAAGAGATGGCCACAAGGAGTTTTACTTGGTTCACAGCCAACCGGCTGCTAATCCAAGGCCCTAATGGTCCTAGACCACGTACGGAGGGCAATCACTAAAACACTCCTCCTCGTTGGAGGTAGGAGTTACGATTACAAAACTTTCGACAAAAACACAAGGATGAGAGACAAGCTCCTCTCCTTTTTGATATAAAAGCTCGAAAAACACAACTTAAATTAATCGACTAAAACGATTACCAACACTTTAACTGAAGCTTGTGTTGGCGACGCCGTTGTAGTAGTGTCGTCGTAGAAGAGCGGCGTTGTGGAGGCGTTTGAGAGCTTTGTAATAATTGTTGTATCTAAGATGTGAAGCACCCCCCTCTATTTGAAGCCTTGTCCGCCCACTTGAGATCCGGCCACCTCACCACCAATTGAGGGATAAGTTTCCACCTTGCTTTTGACCGGCCACCTCACCAAGATTTGGGGGATAAGTTGCCACCTTGCTTTTAGTTCTTTTTGCCCATTTTCAGGATACTTTAATTATTTTATTTCAATTCGAGTTCTAATTCGAATTCGAATAAATTTGAATTCTAATTTTAATTCGAATTAGAGTAACTTCGAATTCAAACAGGGGTTAGCTCAAAGCAATATGTAGAAATATTAAATGTGATGGATTTAGATGGTTTCTAACCATCCGATCTCGACTTAGACTTTCATGGAAAGTTTTGGGTCGGATTGTCACCTAAGATCAACTCCTAAACGGAGGATCCGACCTCACTTACGCTTGTCGGACACGAGTCTTACCTTGCACTTACTGTGTCGCAGATCTCCAACTCAAGCTTAACCTGTTTCTGCACACTCAAGTAGACTCATGAGATAACAAAATAGACTTAACCTTGTGTCTTTGCTATAATCAAAACACAGGTTCGATTTCGGTGCCACAGGTTCGATTTCGATGCCTCACTGCACCAACAGGATATTCTATTTCTTTTAATGATAGAGTTGTTATAAAAAGGATTAGAGAGATTATCTGTTCTGGTGCATTGGTAGGAGATTTATACACTCTTGAACCAAAAGCTCCCACGATGCAAATAGAAATAAATAACTCATCTTCTAAATCTAATAAGAGAAAAGAACCTTCGAAAATGAACCAAACGTATCTTTGGCTTCTAAGGTTAGGTCATATTAACTTGAGTAGAAATCAAAGGTTGATAGTTGATGGACCTTTGGGTTCATTAGTGGTGGAAGATTTCCCAACCTGCAAATCTTGCTTAGAAGATTAAATGACCAAGAGGCCTTTTAAGGCCAAGGGGTATAGAGCCAAAGATGTGTTGGAATTGGTTCATTCTGATTTGTGTGGTCCTATGTCTATCCAGGCTAGAGGTGGTTTTGAATATTTTTTTCTTTTATAGATGATTATTCAAGATATGAATACATTTACTTGATACACCGCAAGTCTGAATGCTTTGACATGTTCAAAGAATTCAAGGCTGATGTGGAGAAATGTCAAGGTAAAAGTATCAAGACACTACGATCTGATCGTGGTGGTGAGTACCTCTTGGGAGAGTTTAGGAGTTACTTATCAGAGGCTGAGATTCAATCCCAACTGTTTGCACCTAGTACACCCCAGCAGAATGGTGTGGCGGAGCGAAGGAATAGGTCTCTTATGGAGATGGTTAGATCGATGATTCTGGGGGTATGCTTTGGATACGACAACGTACATTCTAAACTTGGTACCATCTTGTTAGTAATATATGAGAGATGTCCTAAGGCAATCGCCTTATGTATGAACCATTTATATGATAAATGAAGATTCACTATTTGAGTATACATATTTTATGTATTTGATTGGATCTTAAACTCATTTACTGAATGTCCACGATACGATTCACAGCATGAGAGAATTTGTGATTGGATCACAACTAGTGAGTATCTCTACATGTGTAATTGTGATGTATCAATTATCCTAGTCAATGAATTGATGGATTTGGACACCATCAATTCATCGAGACTAGCACGAGGTATACTCCTTGGTGTATCCAAGCGGTGATTCTCACCGGGTGGAGACATAGTGATGTCCGAGTTAATCGTGGATGCTAGTTATGGTAACTAGTTCATTGAGTGACCAACCGTAAGACTTCATATGGTTTTCGCATATATAGATATGTCAATGAAGTTCTTACTGTGGCTTAAGTGCGATGTTCCTTTGACTTGCGGTATTCAAGTCATCTTGATCATAGAGACTTATGCTTTGACATCTTAAGCAAACATCTCTAAGGAGATGTGGACCCGGGATGATTGGGTATAAGTCGAAGTGATCGAAGGTGTTTGAATAGCCTATAAAGGATTCACCACTCCTTGCGAGGAGATGTATACCTATGGCCTCTCGTCGGATTGTTACTAAAGTCTTTGGCCAAAGCATTACATGTTTAGAGTAAGGTACTCTTCGATACATGTGGAGTAACTAGAATCCGTAGGACGAGGAAATGATACTTGGGCTAGGTGTGACGTAGTCAGCCTAGTGGGGACTGACACTATAGACCATGTCCTGAACCAAGTGGGTATAAGATGAGTGAAGGGAATGGGGCACGAATCATTCAAGCTACTGAAGGGTTTCAGAAATAGTTCGGGATCAACCGTTGATCTTTTCGGTTAATTGGGGATCATGATGTACTACTAGGTGCCACTCATGATCGTTCTATAATTAATGGTTAATTATAGACGACCAACATAAACCGAGAACCTATTTGGTCACACGCACAACGAGTGTAATCCAAAGGATTTAAAACGAGCTTGAGAATGGGATTCTCAGACCGAGAGAAACTATGTTTGGTTGGACCAAACATAAAGCGAGCTTGAAATTGTTTCAGTCGCAATGGAAGCGTGGATGGGCAGTGTCTTATGAAGACATAATGGATGGACCAAAATGGTTTGGTTCTAATCCAATGGATAAGAATAAACCAAAGGGTTTGGTTTATTTTAAACGAATGAACCAAAAAGTTGGTTCGGTTCGTTTTAACTTAAAATAAACCATCATGGTTTGGTTTATTTTAACTTATCTTAATGGAGCGGGTTAACGGGCTTTATGGATATGATCCATTAACCATTAAGAGAATTAGTTCTCTATAAAATAGGGATTAAACCCTAACCCTAAACCTAATCCAATTTTGGCCGCCCAACATCAAGAGTTGTCGCCCAGCTTGAAGTTGCCGCCTAGCTTGTGTTGCCGCCCAGCCCACGGCTCCTCAACCAGCGTCGGCGGCTTCCTTCCTCCTCGCCGGCGTCGAGCTGCTGCCGGAAGAGTTCCGGCGATCCTCCTTAGGATTGGCATCAAGGTGAGCACTTGGCTTCCTTTGTTGGCCGGCACCTATCTCCTCCACCAAGCTGTCCAGTTTTCTGGACAGCTTCTTCTCCTCTCGTCGGAGCGTCGTTTGGACGACGGTTAGTGCTCCGACAGCGGCTAACATACCGGGGATTTGATCTCCGGTTATCCTCTGAGGTGGAGGACGAAGGATTCGTCAATCGGTTGACGAATACCTCTCCGGAGAAGCAAGTCTTGAGGACTTGTTTTAGGTCCGAATTTGGATTCGGATTGTGATCATCTCTCGATCACGTCGTCTTCAACACGAGGCTAGTAACCCGTACGAAGACGAAGCTCGTGACTTAGCGAAGTCATCCCGAGGAGCTCGGCGTGGATACGGATGTTTATTTTAGTTTACTTTCGATCAATACTTCATGTACACTCCTTTGTGGAGTATAGGATCGATGGATGTAAATTAAAATAATTTTTCTTCATGATTAATTATGACATTGTTTAGCCACTCTTTAATTTTAGTTTACTTTCGATCAATACTTCATGTACACTCCTTTGTGGAGTATAGGATCGATGGATGTAAATTAAAATAATTTTTCTTGGCTCAGATCTTCGGATGGCTTGTATATGGTGTAGGGAGGAACGGACGAGATGCCAACACGACTGGAGGCATATTGGAGAACAAAAGCCATAATAGTTTGAAAATTTATTATTTTTCATATTTATTGCTTTTGATTTATATGCTTATTGTGGTTGCATAGTTAAAATTCCTCAATTTTAAATTGCCAATTGGGAGAGGGATATTTTTTTAAATTCCTGCGGGTTCCATTACAATTTGACATATGATGCGAACAAACTTGCGTGTTGGCTCTGAGTGAAGGGAGGGGAAACTTCGCTTCCTATTTCGACTCGGTCACTTGTTCATGGCAATTCCATCGTCGTCCCTGGATTAAAAATTAATCCTCGACAAAGAGGGATTACCAAAGCAACCGTTCCATCGTCGTGCTATTCGATTAGAGTAGTCACTTGAATAAACTTGTTGTTCAAGCAACTAACTTCTATTATTCGAATAGCCGTGAAATAGACGATGTACGGATCACCGGTTTTTGCGTTTGTATTCGGGGTCCAAGTAAATTTAGCCACATGCCATACATACAATATACAAAGAAACAAACAAGGAAAACAAAACAAGATTTATACCTCTTGTTTACCTCAAGATCTTCTATCGTATGTCCTATCCTCCTCTTGGACGTTGTGTGGGCAATAGTCCTCCAAGAGATGAAGCCTTCTAGATCACGATCTTCTTTCCTTGCTCGCTCCGAACAAGAAGAAGTATAGAAACAAAACTCCTACCTATCTACGACCGGCCACCAAGTCAAGAGACTTGATGATGCCGCCGACCAAGGAATAGAGGAGGAAGTGGGCGCCGGCCAAGAGCTCCAAGGAATCACCCTTACCCTTGTTTCCACCGGCCAAGGAGAAGAGGAAGAAGAGGTTGAGCGCCGATAAAGGTTGAGAAAAGCAAAGGGGCGCCGGCCAAAACCCTAGGAAGGAGATGGTCTTGCCGGCCAAGTCTCCACCAAACCCTAGCCACCCAAAGCTCTCCAAACCCTAGCCGCCCAAAGCAATAATCTCCATGATTGTTGTTGCCGCCCAACCCTTACCCTATATTTATAGAGTTAGGCTTAAGCCTCCTTTAATCTCCACCGTCGGATCCAGGGATTTAATCTCAACCATCGAATCTAGGGATTTAATCTCAACCGTCGGATCTAGAGTTTTAATCTCCACCGTCGGATCTAAAGATTTAATCTCCACCGTTGGATCTCAAGATTTAATCTTCACCTTCGGATCTTAGAGTTTCATTTTCCATCATCGGATATAGGCTTCATGAGGGTTTTAATAGGCTATAATAGGGACCATGAGGAGGAGTTGGATCTTGGCCACCCAATGGATCAAGCCCACATAAAGTCCGATCCATTAATGATAATCCATTCCACCAGAGGATTATCGTTTGATCTACCTCACCAACCCCCATAAGTTAATATGGGATCCATATATTATTTGTACATATATCTCCCCGTATTTAAGATCTCAAATGTCCGTCGATTAATTAATTTACTGATAATTAATTAATCGACATCTAACTCCATGAGTAGTACCACTCAACCTTATGATCATTCTGGACCAAGTCCACCTGCAGGGTTTACATGATGAACCTTATGAGCTCCTCAAGGGGACATCATCATCCTAATATATAGGACACGATTTCCTCCTATAATCAATAGCACACCATATAAATAATATCATTTCCCAACTTACCGAGCCTATCAATTTACTCTATAAATCTCGCCCATTGGTAAATCAAAGAAATGAATACTAAGTATATGTGCCAGTTATTATATCGGGATTAAGAGCATATACAACATAATATCTGAGGTCCGATTCGATTATGTAGTCAGCAATAAATCGAAGCACCTCTAAGTCGGTCAATACATACAAAGTGTACTAGTGTAATTCTATGGTCAAGACAAACCAATACCAAATTACACTACAACCATACCAATGGTTTGTCCATAACCATCTCGATTGTAAGCCTTTACTTATACTTTACAAGGAACTGATAACATGATCTCCCGTGTGACACTACACACCATGTTATCTACAATGTAATGTATTAGACAATATGCATAACCATAAATATGCAAACAATGATCATGTGATTCTTATTTCAAAAATAAAGATGTTCATACAAAAGATAGACTTTTCAGTATACATCCCAACACTGAGTGCCTTCCTCTATATCAGATGAGTTTGTTTTGTGGATCACTAGGTCAAATATGATTATAGGAAATTATTTTTGAGTGTGTGTACTTCCCCATCAGAAGGGACATAATATGTGGTAATCGCCTTAGTATCGGGTAATGGTGAACACTTAGATGCAAATAAAAGTATCCTCCCCATTGGAGTCACTACTTTTATTTGTAGGGCCGAAGAGAAACCAACTATTAATTTTATTTGTCAAAAAGTAAGGTTGACAGGATAATAAAATTAATGCGTAAAACTTCCTCTTATAAATGAAGAATTCGTATACGTCCACACTATTGTGACATATAATATTCTCGGTGTTTTAAGGTATTGGTTGATTTTAAAATTTTATTGTTTGAGGAATCAATAAATTTTGAAATCTAATGATGTGATTTATGTGATTCTTAGGTTTTTCAAGATGACTTTCAACCCACTTGTTGTGATTCTGAAAGAAAATAAACTTACTGGACCTAACTATGTGGATTGGAAAAGGAATTTAGACATAGTCTTGACTGCTGAGGAGTACAAGTATGTACTTCTCGAGGAGTATCCTCCTAAACCTACGGATGATTCTAGGGAAAAGGAGAAAGAGAGTTATAAGAAGTGGATCAAGGCTTATGAGATGTCGTAGTGTTACATTTTGTCTTATATGTCAAATGTATTGCAATATTAGCATCAAGCCATGACCACTACTTATGACATGATGCTCAATCTCAAGGAACTTTTCGTACACCAGAATCGGGCTGCAAGGAAGGAAACCATGAGAAACTTGATGACGACCACCATGGTGGAGGGAACACCCGTGAGGGATCATGTTCTCAAGATGATTGCTCATTTGAATGAGCTGGAAGTCCTTGGAGCTGAGATCGATGGGGAAACCCAGGTCGATATCATTCTCCAATCTCTAGATAAGAGTTTTGAGCAGTTTTGCCTCAACTACAACATGAATAAGAGGTTGTATTCGTTGGTAGAGCTTCTGACAAGACTCCAGGCGACAGAGGGACATTTTCGTCAGAGTTCTCAAGCTTTGGTTACTCAGAAGGTTTCTACTTCTAAGCCGAAAGGCAAGAAGAAGAAGAAACAAGGCGTGGCGAAGGTTGTGGGAGGATCTTAGGGGGGAGTGAAGAAGACGAAAGACAAGTGCTTCACTTGCAAGAAGACTGAACATTGGAAGGCGGACTGCCCCAATTGCAAATAGAACAAAGGTATATCTTTTGGTCTAGTCATTAAAACATGTTTAGCGGTGTTATCTACTGACACCTGGTGTGTAGATATAGGAGCCACTGATCATGTCTGCAACTCTTTGCAAAAGTTCCAGGAAACCAGACGACTAGTTGAGGGGGAGATTACCGTCTACATGGGCAATGCTACGAAGGTGGCGGCTATTGCAGTGGGAGATGTTTATTTATCTTTTGATAGGAATAATACTTTGGTTATGAGAAATTTTCTTTATGTACCTTCATTTAGAAAGAATTTGATTTTAGTTTCTAAATTGTTTTTGGATGGATATGTAGGATCGAAATGAGCGCTAGAGGGGGGGGGGTGAATAGCGCAAAACGGTTTTTCTTTTCTTTTGTTGTAAAAACGATAAGTGAGAAATAAATGCAGCGAAAAAGAGATGGACACAAGGAGTTTTACTTGGTTCACAGCCAACCGGCTGCTAATCCAAGGCCCTAATGGTCCTAGACCACGTACGGAGGGCAATCACTAAAACACTCCTCCTCGTTGGAGGTAGGAGTTACGATTACAAAACTTTCGACAAAAGCACAAGGATGAGAGACAAGCCCCTCTCTCCTTTTTCATATAAAAGCTCGGAAAACACAACTTAAATTAATCGACTAAAATGATTACCAACACTTTAACGATGAAGCTTCGTGTTGGCAGCACTTCATTGTAGTAGCGTTGTCGTAGAAGAGCGGCGTTGTGGAGGCATTTGAGAGCTTTGTAATAATTGTTGTATCTAAGATGTGAAGCACCCCCCTCTATTTGAAGCCTTGTCCGCCCACTTGAGATCCGGCCACCTCACCACCAATTGAGGTATAAGTTTCCACCTTGCTTTTGACCGACCACCTCACCAAGATTTGGGGGATAAGTTGCCACCTTGCTTTTAGTTCCTTTTGCCCATTTTCAGGATACTTTAGTTATTTTATTTCAATTCGAGTTTTAATTCTAATTTGAATTCTAATTTTAATTCGAATTAGAGTAACTTCGAATTCAAACAAGGGTTAGCTCAAAGCAATATGTAGAAATATTAAATGTGATGGATTTAGATGGTTTCTAACCATCCGATCTCGACTTAGACTTTCATGGAAAGTTTTGGGTCGGATTGTCGCCTAAGATCAACTCCTAAACGGAGGATCCGACCTCACTTACGCTCGTCGGACACGAGTCTTACCTTGCACTTACTGTGTCGCAGATCTCTAACTCAAGCTTAACTTTGTTTACACACTCAAGTAGACTCATGAGATAACAAAATAGACTTAACCTTGTGTCTTTGCTATAATCAAAACACAGGTTCGATTTCGGTGCCTCACTGCACCAACAATCTCCCCCTTTTTGATCTATGACAAAAACACACAACGTTAAGGAAATTAAGTGCATGAAACAGTAAAGACATGAAGCAAAAGTAGGAGTAGTAAAAATATTTCTCAAGTTCTCCCCTTAGAGGAACCCTCCCCCTTGATCGAGGGTGAGTACTTGAAAAAGACTTTTAGTTCTCCAAACACAAAAGATAACGAGTTAAGTAAATGGCATTACTTAACTTAGGCTCCTTAGAGTCAAAAATAAGTGCAAGTTAATTAATCAAAAGTTAAGTCAAAAGGTTAATTATTCAAAAGGTTTAACTTTTGATTTCTTAACTTGGGCCTTTAAAGTTTTCAATTCCGAAGAGTTGAACCTAAACCTTACTCCCCCTTAACTTAGGCCAGAATCAAAGTTTTAAGTTAAGTTATCAAATTCAAAAATTTGAATTTATTGAACCTTAACTTTGGCCTTTTCTCCCCCTTTTGACATAAATCAAGAAAAAAAGTGGGAGGGGGGGGTTTAAGAAAACCCTAAGTCCAAGCATGATGATTTTGAAAATAGTATGTGAAAATAATTCATCTAAATGTTCAACTCTAGTTTGACTTGATTGAAATGATATTATCAACAAGTCCTGATTAGAGTTGGTTAATATTAGTTGCATATTTATACTCCGAGGTTCATATTGACGCACTTGATCTACATCTTGGAACCTGGAGTAGGGTCCTAACATCTCACGCCGTTCTAGGTGGCTTAATACACAAACACATTAACCCTATGTGTTGTGAGATGTGTTGGCTCCTTAAATCTATAGGATCATGATATCTAGGGGAAGTCCTAAACTAGTTCTATTTACATAAAGAAAAAAAATGAGAAAAATAAAATTCGAAAATAAAATTTTTGAAAATAGCATTTGAAAACTTTTGCTAACCTATTCTATTACGCACAAGCCCAATTTTCGTCTCAAGAGACTAAATTTGGCTTCGAGTAGTGGTTTAGTAAATAGGTCTGCTAGGTTAGACTTCGAGTCAACATATTCGAGTTGTATGGAGCCGTTGGCTACATGTTCTCGAATGAAATGGTGTTTTACCTCTATATGCTTTGTCCTTGAATGACATATATAGATTTATCGAACTTATGTTGTCTACAAAAATTTTAGTTTTGGTGCAGTCCAACCTAAAGTCTCGGAGAGTGTGCTTCATCCAAAGAAGCTGAGTTACACACTCACCCATCGCAACGTATTCGGCTTCGGTGGTAGATAAGGCAACACAATGTTGCTTCCTACTGCACCAACTCACTAGACTCGAGCCGAGTAGTTGACAACAACCACTCGTGCTCTTTCTATCGAGTTTACTACCGGCATAATATGAATCGGAGTAGCCGATTAGTTCGAACTCCGTAGATCTAGGGTACCAAATACCAACGTTAAGTGTACCCTTAAGATATCTAAGGATATGCTTAACTAGGGTTAGGTGAGACTCCTTAGCACAGGTTTGAAACCTTGCGCACATACTTACTGCGAATAGGATGTCAGGTCGACTCGCAGTTAAGTATAGGAGACTTCCTATCGCGCTCCTATAGTACTTTAAGTCAATGGACTTACTTTCTAGGTCTTCTCCTATGTTAACATTAATCGCCATTGGGGTGTTTATTATCTTAGCGTCTTGCATTCTAAATCTTTTAATTAACTCCTTAGTGTATTTTTGTTGATATAGGTATATACCATCCTTAGTTTGTTTAATTTGTAGACCTAAAAAGAAACTTAACTCGCCTACCAAGTTCATTTCGAACTCACTTTCCATGAGTGAAACGAACTCGTTTAGTAAGGATGAGTTAGAGGTTCCAAAAATTATATCGTCTACGTAAATTTGAGCTATGAATATTTCTTTACCTAAGGTTTTTACGAAGAGAGTTGAGTCAACTAAGCCTTGGTTAAACCCTTTTGACTTAAGATGGATTGAAAGTCTCTCGTACCAAGCTCGAGGAGCTTGTTTAAGTCCATAGAGAGCTTTCTTAAGTTTTAGAACATGGTCGGGTTTATCTAGATTTTCGAATCCGGGGGGTTGGCTAACATAAACTTCTTCTTTAATGTATCCATTTAGGAATGCCGACTTAACATCCATTTGAAATAGCTTAAATCCTCGATGTGCGGCATAAGCTAGCAACATTCAAATGGATTTGAGTCTAGCTACTGGGGCATAGGTTTCGTCGTAATCTAAGCCTTCGACTTGACTAAACCCTTTGGCGACTAACCTAGCCTTGTTTCTAACTACTTCACCTTTATCATCAAGCTTATTTCGAAACACCCACCTTGTTCCAATTATCGTTTTGTCTTTAGGTGGTGGTACTAATTCCCACACTTCATTCCTAGTAAATTGAGCTAGCTCTTCTTGCATTGCAATAATCCAATCGGGATCAAGAAGAGCTTGTTCAATTGATTTTGGTTCTATCTTTGAAATTAAGGAAATTTGACTAAGGTTCCTATAGGATGCTCTAGTTCGAACTCCCAGATTAGGATCTCCTATCACTTGATCGATAGGGTGGTTAGTCTGAATCCTAGATTGGGTTGGGTTTGTGTCACCTAATGCTTGATCAATGGGGTGACTTGGTTGAACACTAGTTTGACTCGGATCACTTGTCACTTGGTCGACAAGAGAAGTTGGTTGATGTGGATTAGACTCGATCTCGAGTGGTCGGAGGCGAGTTTGGTATCGATGGGCTCAACTCTTGGGGTCATTAAGGGTTTTGTAGGTTTGGGTACTTCATCGAACACTACATTAATAGTCTCTTCGACTTTAAGTATCGTGGTTATATACCCTATAGGCCCTACTCGTGGTTGAGTATCCTAAGAAGATTCCTGGGAGGTTTTGGATTTGAATTTCCCTAGGTGGTTCTTAGTGTTTAAGATATGCACTTTACATCCAAATACCCTAAAGTACTTGATGTTGGGTACTTTATTGTGATAAATCGTAGGAGGTCTTAAGGTGCCTCTTTACCATAAGGATCCTATTCTCGACATAGCAAGTCGTGCTAACGCCGCCAAAACCTATCGGGTAGGTCGTATTCGTTCAACATGGTCCTAGCGGCTTCTTGTAGAGTTCGGTTTCTCCGCTCCACTAGGCTATTTTGTTGAGGGGTCTTAGGACAAGAGAATTCATGGTGGTATCCGTTTAGGTTACAGAAGTCGGTGAACCTTTGATTTTCGAATTCACCACCATGATCGCTTCTAAGTCTTTTAACCTTAAGGTTTTTTTGATTCTCGATTAATTTGAATAGATTGATTAATTGATCTAGGGTATCATTTTTATGTTTGATGAACCTAACCTGTAAATCGAGTAGTCGTCAATTATGACTAAGCAATATTGACTTCTATTGAGTGACTTGGCTCCATGTGAATCGAATAGATCCATATGCAGGAGCTCAAGTACACTTGAGGTTCATTCTTGGTTAGTTAACTTGTGTTGTGTCCTAGGTTGTTTTCCTTGTTGACAAGCATTACAGATTTTATTAACCAAATTTTTGAGGTTGGGTAAGCCTCTGACTAAGCCACTCTGACTCATCTTGTGGACGAGTCTTGGGTGCGAGTGACCGAGTCGTCGATGCCACAACCATGATTCCTCTTCCTGTGTCATAAGACATTTGGCTGAGGATTTGATTAAGTTAATTGTATAAATGTTATTTGTCCTAGTTCCTTTGAGTATTGTTTTAGCTATTTTATTTGTTTTAATTACACATTCATTTTCTAAAAATACGACCTTATAGTTATTGTCACATAATTGGCTTACGCTAAGCAGGTTATATTCAAAATTCTCTACAAGTAATACATTTTTAATAACAAAATTCGAGTTAAGATCGATATCACCTGATCTGATGATTTTGAGCTTGCCGTTATTCCCAAAGGCTACCGATCCTTGTCATTTGAATCGAAGCTTCATGAATTTGAGTTGATCCCCGGTCATGTGTCGGGAGCAACCGCTGTCCAACATCCATTGATCCTACACACAAGGTGGTTGGATTGGATGTTAGCTCTTTTTTTTTTTAAATATTGGTTGTAAGTTGTTAAACCTAGGTCATCTCACCTGTGTCTATATGATCAAGCATGTTATACTTATGTGTTTTTTGTGAGATGACTTCCAATTAAGTTGATTAAGTGCATTTAGGTTCAAGTAATTTTATGTTAGATTTGGATTTGACCCTAGGCTTGTCAAGTTTACCTTTTCAAGATCATGGCTTCCAGGTCGTGGCGAGGCACAGGGGCCTTCTTTTATCGGATCATCGACCACTTCCTTAGACAAAGCCATTTTCAAGAAAATGATGACTTGACTCACCTAAGACTATTTCCTAGTCTAACTAGTTATTTTTGAAAAGAGGCTCCCCGAGGCTCAATCTTTTCGAAGGATTTTAGTTGGTTATGTACGTGTTCTAAGTGAGTTCACAAGTTTTAAAAAAAATTCTAAGCATGCAATTTCTAAGTTAAAGCACAAACATGTTTTGTACTGGCTCCCCCTAGACCGTTGAATCGGTTCGGTCTATCCACATAGTGGATTTGGTCCTTGGGAACCCAGTACAGGTTGGATCCTAGAGTTGAAATCAAAAAGTTCTTAGGGACCCATGCTTGGACATGTTTCCTATGTCGACTTACAATCGACATATACGACCTATTAGTCGTGTTTGAGTTAAACCCTAGTCCAGCCTTGTTGTACACGGCCCTTTGAGATCCAAGTAGGAGGTCAAGTCCTTTGGATCCCGAAGTGAACCTTTCCAACGTGTTCCTAAGATCTTCAACTTGACTTTTCAAGAGAGAGTTCTCAACTTCGAGCTTTTCAGCTCGAGTTGGGTCCTCTTCTCAAACTTGACTAGTCGAAGAGGTTAGGGTGACCTTGTGTTTGAGGAGTTTGACCTCCTCAACTAGGGTCTCGACCTTGGACTCGGACTTAACTAATTTTCTAGACAAAAACCTAACCGTATTATGTAAAGTATTAAATAAAGTTCGACTCACTTTAAGGGTATCTTTTGAACCGGATGCGTATGGCTTGACTTGAAGGTAGCCGTGGTCAGAGTCATCCTCAGGTTCTGACTCAAGTTCAGGTTCGGTCTCCGTGTCTGACTCAATCGATTTCTCCATGAAGACGTGGTCTTCGTCTTCTTCGGATGATGCTTCTTCCCATGTCGCGTTGAGGGACTTCTTGTGCTTAGGTGCTTGGTGGTTGAGCTTGTGGGCACTCGGACTTGATATGTCCAAACCTGTTACACTCATAACACCTAATATTAGAACTTTTAGGCTTACCTTGGTTGGGTCAAGTCGTGGTTCGCTTTCGTCCCTTGGCTATCCTTCGAGCTAGGTTCATTAGTTCGGCAGTCAACTCCGGGTCAACTTCTTCTTCGGACTTGTCTTCCTCCTCGGTTGGTGGTGGCTTGCTTGCGATTTTCTTCTTCTTTGAACCTGCAAACAAGGCTATACCCCTCTCGGGTTCCGAGTTGGACTGCTCATGTAATTCGAAATCTGAGAATAATTCATCTATTCTAACTTTAGCTAGGTCCTTAGATACCTTGTAGGCATCGGCCATGGATGCCCACAAGGTGGTCCTAGGGAAAGAATTTAGAACATACCTGATTAGATCTCGGTTTTTGACTTTTTGTCCTATTGAATGCAGCTGGTTGACTATGTCACGGGCCGCGTGCAATTGTGTTGCCGTCTCGTGTTCCTGCATTTTTAGTGTGTACAATTTATTGAACAACAAATCACATTTGCAAACCTTAGCTTGATCCGATCCTTCGTGTAACTCGATCAACCTCGTCCAGAGATCTCTTGCGCTGATGAAGGGTCCGACTCGGTTCAGCTCCTCCTTGGATAGCCCGCACTGCAGGATTTGAGTCACCTTTGCATCTGCCTCGACTTGTCGTTTAGTGGTAATGGACCACTGATTGTAATCCAAGGATTCACCTTCTTCATTAGTAGGAAGGGTGAACCCGGTTTGGATCACAATCCACATCTCTATTTGGGTTTTTAGGAAGCACTCCATCCGACCTTTCCAAGAATGCGGAAATCATCACCGTTGTAAAGCGGTGGTGACATGCTAAAACCCTCGAGATGGGCCATTAACACGAAATGGTAAGAAGAGAAAAAAAAAGAAAAAACACACAGACAACAAAGGTCCCAAGACTTGCATCTTGGATTAGTAGTGCGGGAAGAAGAAAAGATAAATAAATCAATCAATAGATTAACTAATTAGAAAATTAATTTTAATTCTGTAAAAAAAATTAATTAATTAATTAATTTCGAAAATTAATTAAAAACTATTTTGTAGAAAAAAATCTAATGTTGAAATTAAGTAAAAAATATTGAAAAACCAAACTTATATTCTAGACAAGATTTAAAAATTAAAATAAGTTTTTAATTGATTTTTAATTGATTAAATTTGAAAATTGATTGAAAATTTATTTTAGTGGAAATAAGATTTAATTCAATGCTAAGATTAACGAGAAAACTTTATAAAACGAAATATAAAGATTTTAGGATTTGAAAAATTCAAGTGTTTTAAAAAAAATATGAAAGAATTTTTAATTCTGGGAAAAACTAATTTTAATCAGTAATAGAATTAAAAAATCGTAATTAAGAGTTTTTTTTTGTTAGGATGATCAATAGAAAGATTAAAAGCGATAAAATTAAATTAAAGAAAAGTCTGAAAAAAAATTAGAAAAATTAAAAAAAACACAAAAATTAACGTAGACAGAAACAAAGGAAACAAAAGAATTAAAAATTACTCAAATTGGTGGTTTCACCAAATTTGAGTGCCCCCAGCTCTGATACCAATTGTAGGATCGAAATGAGCGATAGAGGGGGGGGTGAATAGCGCAAAATGGTTTTTCTTTTCTTTTGTTGTAAAAACGATAAGTGAAAGATAAACGCAGTGAAAAAGAGATGGCCACAAGGAGTTTTACTTGGTTCACAGCCAACCGGCTACTAATCCAAGGCCCTAATGGTCCTAGACCACGTACGGAGGGCAATCACTTAAACACTCCTCCTCGTTGGAGGTAGGAGTTACGATTACAAAACTTTCGACAAAAACACAAGGATGAGAGACAAGCCCCTCTCTCCTTTTTGATATAAAAGCTCGAAAAACACAACTTAAATTAATCGACTAAAATGATTACCAACACTTTAACGGTGAAGCTTCGTGTTGGCAGCACTTCGTTGTAGTAGTGTCGTCGTAGAAGAGCGGCGTTGTGGAGGCGTTTGAGAGCTTTGTAATAATTGTTGTATCTAAGATGTGAAGCACCCCCCTCTATTTGAAGCCTTGTCCGCCCACTTGAGATCCGGCCACCTCACCACCAATTGAGGGATAAGTTTCCACCTTGCTTTTGACCGGCCACCTCACCAAGATTTGGGGGATAAGTTGCCACCTTGCTTTTAGTTCTTTTTGCCCATTTTCAGGATACTTTAATTATTTTATTTCAATTCGAGTTCTAATTCGAATTCGAATAAATTCGAATTCTAATTTTAATTCGAATTAGAGTAACTTCGAATTCAAACAGGGGTTAGCTCAAAGCAATATGTAGAAATATTAAATGTGATGGATTTAGATGGTTTCTAACCATCCGATCTCGACTTAGACTTTCATGGAAAGTTTTGGGTCGGATTGTCGCCTAAGATCAACTCCTAAATGGAGGATCCGACCTCACTTACGCTCGTCGGACACGAGTCTTACCTTGCACTTACTGTGTCGCAGATCTCCAACTCAAGCTTAACCTGTTTCTGCACACTCAAGTAGACTCATGAGATAACAAAATAGACTTAACCTTGTGTCTTTGCTATAATCAAAACACAGGTTCGATTTCGGTGCCACAGGTTCGATTTCGATGCCTCACTGCACCAACAGGATATTCTATTTCTTTTAATGATAGAGTTGTTATAAAAAGGATTAGAGAGATTATCTGTTCTGGTGCATTGGTAGGAGATTTATACACTCTTGAACCAAAAGCTCCCACGATGCAAATAGAAATAAATAACTCATCTTCTAAATCTAATAAGAGAAAAGAACCTTCGAAAATGAACCAAACGTATCTTTGGCTTCTAAGGTTAGGTCATATTAACTTGAGTAGAAATCAAAGGTTGATAGTTGATGGACCTTTGGGTTCATTAGTGGTGGAAGATTTCCCAACCTGCAAATCTTGCTTAGAAGATTAAATGACCAAGAGGCCTTTTAAGGCCAAGGGGTATAGAGCCAAAGATGTGTTGGAATTGGTTCATTCTGATTTGTGTGGTCCTATGTCTATCCAGGCTAGAGGTGGTTTTGAATATTTTTTTCTTTTATAGATGATTATTCAAGATATGAATACATTTACTTGATACACCGCAAGTCTGAATGCTTTGACATGTTCAAAGAATTCAAGGCTGATGTGGAGAAATGTCAAGGTAAAAGTATCAAGACACTACGATCTGATCGTGGTGGTGAGTACCTCTTGGGAGAGTTTAGGAGTTACTTATCAGAGGCTGAGATTCAATCCCAACTGTTTGCACCTAGTACACCCCAGCAGAATGGTGTGGCGGAGCGAAGGAATAGGTCTCTTATGGAGATGGTTAGATCGATGATTCTGGGGGTATGCTTTGGATACGACAACGTACATTCTAAACTTGGTACCATCTTGTTAGTAATATATGAGAGATGTCCTAAGGCAATCGCCTTATGTATGAACCATTTATATGATAAATGAAGATTCACTATTTGAGTATACATATTTTATGTATTTGATTGGATCTTAAACTCATTTACTGAATTTCCACGATACGATTCACAGCATGAGAGAATTTGTGATTGGATCACAACTAGTGAGTATCTCTACATGTGTAATTGTGATGTATCGGAATTATCCCTAGTCAATGAATTGATGGATTTGGACACCATCAATTCTGTCGAGACTAGCACGAGGTATACTCCTTGGTGTATCCAAGCAGCTGATTCTCACTGGCTGGAGACATAGTGATGTCCGGAGTTAATCGTGGATGCTAGTTATGGTAACTAGTTCATTGGAGTGACCAACCGTAAGACTTCATATGGTTTTCTGCATATATAGATATGTCAATGAAGTTCTTACTGTGGCTTAAGTGCGATGTTCCTTTGACTTGCGGTATTCAAGTCATCTTGATCATAGAGACTTATGCTTTGACATCTTAAGCAAACATCTCTAAGGAGATGTGGACCCGGGATGATTGGGTATAAGTCGAAGTGATCGAAGGTGTTTGAATAGCCTATAAAGGATTCACCACTCCTTGCGAGGAGATGTATACCTATGGCCTCTCGTCGGATTGTTACTAAAGTCTTTGGCCAAAGCATTACATGTTTAGAGTAAGGTACTCTTCGATACATGTGGAGTAACTAGAATCCGTAGGACGAGGAAATGATACTTGGGCTAGGTGTGACGTAGTCAGCCTAGTGGGGACTGACACTATAGACCATGTCCTGAACCAAGTGGGTATAAGATGAGTGAAGGGAATGGGGCACGAATCATTCAAGCTACTGAAGGGTTTCAGAAATAGTTCGGGATCAACTGTTGATCTTTTCGGTTAATTGGGGATCATGATGTACTACTAGGTGCCACTCATGATCGTTCTATAATTAATGGTTAATTATAGACGACCAACATAAACCGAGAACCTATTTGGTCACACGCACAACGAGTGTAATCCAAAGGATTTAAAACGAGCTTGAGAATGGGATTCTCAGACCGAGAGAAACTATGTTTGGTTGGACCAAACATAAAGCGAGCTTGAAATTGTTTCAGTCGCAATGGAAGCGTGGATGGGCAGTGTCTTATGAAGACATAATGGATGGACCAAAATGGTTTGGTTCTAATCCAATGGATAAGAATAAACCAAAGGGTTTGGTTTATTTTAAACGAATGAACCAAAAGTTGGTTCGGTTTGTTTTAACTTAAAATAAACCATCTTGGTTTGGTTTATTTTAACTTATCTTAATGGAGCGGGTTAACGGGCTTTATGGATATGATCCATTAACCATTAAGAGAATTAGTTCTCTATAAAATAGGGATTAAACCCTAACCCTAAACCTAATCCAATTTTGGCCGCCCAACATCAAGAGTTGCCGCCCAGCTTGAAGTTGCCGCCTAGCTTGTGTTGCCGCCCAGCCCACAGCTCCTCCAACCAGCGTCCAGAAGGCGGCTTCCTTCCTCCTCGCCGGCGTCGAGCTGCTGCCGGAAGAGTTCCGGCGATCCTCCTTAGGATTGGCATCAAGGTGAGCACTTGGCTTCCTTTGTTGGCCGGCGCCTATCTCCTCCACCAAGCTGTCCAGTTTTCTGGACAGCTTCTTCTCCTCTCGTCGGAGCGTCGTTTGGACGACGGTTAGTGCTCCGACAGCGGCTAACATACCGGGGATTTGATCTCCGGTTATCCTCTGAGGTGGAGGACGAAGGATTCGTCAATCGGTTGACGAATACCTCTCCGGAGAAGCAAGTCTTGAGGACTTGTTTTAGGTCCGAATTTGGATTCGGATTGTGATCATCTCTCGATCACGTCGTCTTCAACACGAGGCTAGTAACCCGTACGAAGACGAAGCTCGTGACTTAGCGAAGTCATCCCGAGGAGCTCGGCGTGGATACGGATAGAGACGATTCTTACGAGGATCGTTCCGGTTGATGCCGTTCCCGCTACACGTCATACGGAAGGTATAACGTAGTTTAATTTCCTTATATTGCAAATTTTAATTTACGGTTATGTCTACACTTGTTGTAATAGCATGCGTGTGTTGTGTGTGTTGTAATAAATAGGAGTATTTATTATTTTTATTGCTTCCGCTGTGCTCATGTTTACGAAACATGATCGAACACACACACGCCTTGTGATGCCTAAACCCAACAAATGGTATCGTGAGCCCGGGTTGTGTTTCGACATAATCGTAAAAATGGTTTTGCGATAGTCATAATGTATTTCTGGAAGTTTTCTAAATTTTGGAAATTTAGAAGTATTTATGGAAATTTTTCAATTTTGGAAAGTCTAGAAGTATTTATGGAAATCTTCCACTTTTGGAAAGTTGGAAGTATTTATGGAAATTTATATTTTCCATAAATAAAATATTTGATTAGATTCTGGAAATTTGTTTCCTAATTTAATCATGATTTGATTTGGTAAATCAAATCTTAAAATATTTAATTTCCATAAGTAGTTTTAAAGATTTAGGAAATTGGTTTCCCAAATAGATTTTCCTTAATCAAATAATTCCATGAATAAAATATGTGATTAGATTTGGAAATTTGTTTCCTAATTTAATTATGATTTGATTTGGAGAATCAAATCTTAAACATATTTTATTTCCATAAATAGTTATGACATATAAGGAAATTATATACATGACATAATTGTATGCCATGTAATTGCATTAGATGCATAACATTATGTCATGCGTGTCGTGACATGTAGATGTATGCCATGTATGCCATGCCATGTAGATAATAGTTATTTGCATGCAAAGAGGATGAGACATAAAAACCCTTAATCAATATTAAAGCCTACACCTTCCATTAATATGGTTAGAACCGAGTTCGCTTTCTTGTTTGGGTTGTTGGACTCTCTCTCCAAGCTCGAACTGAATATGTTCAAACCATGGAATAGTTTAATACTAATATGGTAAGAGTCGAGGTCAATCGTTAGCTTTGGTTGTTGGACTCTCTCCAAGCTGGGCTAATTGGTTGAATGCGCTCTAACCATATTAAAACTATGTCCGATTAATGGGTTGGCTTTAACCGAGCATCGGCTTGTTGGACTCTCTCCAAGGTCGATGTAAAGGGAGGTGAAGTTGGGTGCTATGCATATGATGCATACTTGTTAATGTGTTAACAACCCGATGTATGTGTGAACATTCAATTAGTTGATAGCACATTGTGATAGTTGCATATACGTGATATGCAATCGGTATAGTTGATACCTACCGTCGTAGTTATGAATGGCTTGTTGGACTCTCTCCAAGGTTGTTCATAACTATGATGGATATCAGCTCATTCGGAGATGGACCTACAATCTCCCGAAGAGATTTTGGGGTTTTTTGAAATTCGAAAAATGAATGGGATTTATAAATGTATATTGATGCATTTTAAAATCATCTTTCTCATATATGCTCGTTTTGTATTTCTAAGTTAATATATTGATCATGATGTGTTTGAATTTGCGTTCCATTTTGGATTCAAATAAATTGACTGGGCCGAACTTCTTGGACTAGCTTAGAAACTTGAGAATTGTTCTCAAGATGAAAAGCTTGTGTATGTCCTCGAAGCGCCTCTTCCCGCCCGTCCTAATGACGATGCAACTTTGGACCAATTGTTGGCCTATCAGAAACATGTGAGTGATTCTGAACAAATGAGTTGCATCATGCTAGCCGCGATGGAACTCAAGCTACGAAAGCAGCATGAGCATATGGATGCTCATATCGTAGTCCTTCATCTCTGTGAGTTGGTTGATGAGCAAGTGAGATTGAAGGTTAGAGTCTCCTTCAAGTTCCAAGCCCTCTTCACCTCCGAGATGCAAGGAGGTTCATCCGTGGTATCGCTTCAACATGTCAAGACTGTGGAGTCTTCTGAGAAGCATGAGCAGGGGACGGTGTTGTTAGTTGATTCCTCGAAGAAAGGTTCTAAGAGGGAGTCAAAGGAACAACAGAAGGGGAAGAAGAAAAGGCTAAAAGGCGTAACTACAAAGGGCACTTGCCATCATTATGGCAAGGAGGGTCATTGGCGAAGAAATTGCAAGGTTTATCAAGAGTCCGTGAAGAAGGATAAGGCATCGGATGCCCCATCTTCTTCAGAAATCTTCTTTATTGATTGTCATTCTATTTCCTTAGACATTTGGGTATTGGATACTGGGTGTGGCTCACATATATGTAATGACATACATGGGCTAAGGAATAGAAGAAGACTCGTCAAGGGAAAGTCAAATTTATGTGTTGGGAATGGAGCAAAGGTTGCTGCACTCGCCATCGGATCGTATTTGTTGAAACTCCCTGCAGGACTTGTCTTAGAACTGGACAATTGCTTTTATATTCCTTCGTTGATAAAGAACATCATTTCTATTTCTTGTTTAAATAGAAATGGTTTCCATTTGACGTTTAGTAACAATTGTTGTTACATAACTTTGAATGGGGTTCTTTATGGGACTGGAACTTTAAGCAATGGTGTTTATACGTTGGACGTATCCAGTGACATTTGCAATATCGAAGCGAGCAACAAGCGTGCTCGAAAGGATAATCAAATAGACTCCTATATGTGGCATTGTCATCTTGGCCATATAAGCAAGAAACGCATGTCCGAATTACACCGATGTGGAATTCTGGAATCGTTTGAATTGGATTCATACGATACATGCGAATCATGCTTAAAAGGCAAGATGACTAAGTTACCTTTTACTGGAAAAGGTGAACGAGTGGGAGAGTTGCTAGGCCTAATACATAGTGATGTATATGGACCTATGTCAACTCAATCTTAAGGAGGCTATAGCTACTTCATTACCTTCACCGATAATCACTCACGGTTTGGGTATGTGTTCTTGATGAAACACAAGTCTGAAGCCTTTGAAAGGTTCAAAGAATTCAGAAATGAAGTAGAGAAACAACATGACAAGAGTATTAAAATACTTCGATCGGATCGAGGTGGTGAATACTTAAGTCAAGAGTTTCTTGATTATCTAAGAGACAATGACATATTGTCTCAATGGACTCCGCCCTATACACCACAAAGATAATGGTGTATCCGAGAGGCGAATCGACCTTGTTGGACATGGTCAGTCAATGATGAATCATGCAACTCTTCCCAAGTCCTTTGGGGTTATGCACTCGCATACTTGTTTACTTGTTAAATGTAATGCCTACCAAGGTAGTCTCAACTACTCCATAGAGATATGGAATGGTAAGAAACCTCATGTATCTTACTTGAAGATATGGGGTTGTCTCGCTTATGTGAAGCGGATCAGACGTATAAATCGGATGCTAAGTCCGATAAATGTCTATTTATTGATACCCTAAGGAAACAAGGGGTTACTAATTCTATCATCCTGTGGAACAAAAGGTGTTTGTTTCAAGGCATGCCGTGTTTCTAGAGAAAGAGTTTCTCTGCAAGAAAATGGGGAGTGTCCGAGCTTGAGGAGGCCTCGAGAGACTCAAATAGACATTAATGAGATACCGGTGAGCACAAACACAACTCATAGTGATGAGCAATCTACTGACCTATTATAACACCACATCTTCGTAGATCTGGTAGAACACGCAATATTCCTGAGAGATATGGATTTCTCATAAGTGAATCGAACGACGTGTTACTCATTGATGATGAGGAGCCTACCAGTTATGAAGAAGTGCTGACAAGTTCAGAAAGGGATAAGTGGCTTGGTGCCATGAAGTCGGAAATGGATTCCATGTACGAAAACCAAGTTTGGAACTTAGGTTGACCCACCTGAAGGCATAAAGCCTATAGGGTGCAAGTGGGTTTTCAAGAGGAAAACCGACATGGATGGTAATGTGATTACCTATAAGGCTAGATTGGTGGCAAAAGGATATCGTCAAAAGCAAGGTGTTGATTATGACGAAACCTATTCGCTTGTAGCTATGCTTAAATCCATTCGGATGCTCCTGGCCATAGCGGCTCATTATGATTATGAGATATGGCAGATGGATGTGAAAACAGCTTTCCTTAATGGAAACCTGCTCGAGGACGTGTATATGATACAGCCTGAGGGTTTCACATCGGTTGATAAAACCAAGGTATGCAAATTGCGACGATCCATTTATGGATTGAAGCAAGCATCCAGGAGCTGGAATATCCATTTTGATGAGACGATCAAAAAGTTTGATTTCTCACAAAATCCAGACGAACCTTGTGTGTACAAGAAGGTTAGTGGGAGTGCAGTCGTGTTCCTAGTATTGGATGTCGATGACATATTACTTATAGGAAACGATGTGTCAATCTTACAGTCAGTTAAGGTTTGGTTATCCAAGACATTCTCCATGAAAGACCTGGGAGAAGCAACCTACATCCTTGGGATTAAGATCTATAGAGATAGATCGAAACGGTTGCTTGGTCTTTCGCAGTCTACATATATAGACCGAGTGCTAAAGAGGTTTAGCATGTCGAAATCCAAGAAAGGTTATCCGCCCCATCGTGCATGGGGTACACCTTTCAAAGTCTATGTGTCCGCGCACAGAAGACGAGAGGATTTGCATGAGTAAGATTCCCTATGCATCCGCAATAGGATCTATCATGTATGCTATGTTATGTACGAGGCCCGATGTATCGTATGCTCTGAGTGTCACGAGCAGATACCAGTCTGATCCAGGAATGGATCATTGGGTGGCTGTTAAGACGATCCTTAAGTACTTAAGAAGAACTAAGGATGTGTTCCTAATATATGGAGAAGGGGACATGGTGATATGCGGGTATACAGATGCCAGCTTCCAGACAGACAAGGATGATTCTAGGTCTCAGTCTGGATACGTGTTCACCTTGAATGGGGGCGCAGTGAGTTGGAAAAGTTCCAAACAAGAGATCAGAGCGGATTCTACCACCGAGGTAATATATTGCGTTAAGCAGGAAGCGGTTTGGATCAAGAAGTTCGCTCATGAACTTGGTGTGATTCCGCCATTGTTGAAGCAATACCGGTCATCGCGACAACAATGGAGCAATTGCACAAAGCGAAAGAGCCAAGGTCTCATCAACGATCCAAACATGTGCGCCGCTATCATCTTATCGAGAGATCATCGAGGAACGAAATACAAATCGAGAAAATTCCCACTAAAAGGAACTTAGCGGATCCTTTGACTAAAGCATTACCTCAAAGTAAGTTTGAGGGTCATGTTAGAACTTATGGTATTGGATACCGTAGCGATTGGCATTAGGCCAAGTGGGAGTCTGTTAGTAATATATGAGAGATGTCCTAAGGCAATCGCCTTATGTATGAACCATTTATATGATAAATGAAGATTCACTATTTGAGTATACATATTTTATGTATTTGATTGGATCTTAAACTCATTTACTGAATGTCCACGATACGATTCACAGCATGAGAGAATTTGTGATTGGATCACAACTAGTGAGTATCTCTACATGTGTAATTGTGATGTATCGGAATTATCCCTAGTCGATGAATTGATGGATTTGGACACCATCAATTCTGTCGAGACTAGCACGAGGTATACTCCTTGGTGTATCAAAGCAGCTGATTCTCACTGGCTGGAGACATAGTGATGTCCGGAGTTAATCGTGGATGCTAGTTATGGTAACTAGTTCATTGGAGTGACCAGCCGTAAGACTTCATATGGTTTTTTGCATATATAGATATGTCAATGAAGTTCTTACTGTGGCTTAAGTGCGATGTTCCTTTGACTTGCGGTATTCAAGTCATCTTGATCATAGAGACTTATGCTTTGACATCTTAAGCAAACATCTCTAAGGAGATGTGGACCCGGGATGATTGGGTATAAGTCGAAGTGATCGAAGGTGTTTGAATAGCCTATAAAGGATTCACCACTCCTTACGAGGAGATGTATACCCATGGCCTCTCGTCGGA
Source organism: Wurfbainia villosa (assembly GCA_025175895.1). Taxonomy (NCBI): domain Eukaryota; kingdom Viridiplantae; phylum Streptophyta; class Magnoliopsida; order Zingiberales; family Zingiberaceae; genus Wurfbainia; species Wurfbainia villosa. Next base: position 23,533,100 of record CM045992.1, on the reverse strand, counting down.
TTGTTACTAAAGTCTTTGGCCAAAGCATTACATGTTTAGAGTAAGGTACTCTTCGATACATGTGGAGTAACTAGAATCCATAGGACGAGGAAATGATACTTGGGCTAGGTGTGACGTAGTCAGCCTAGTGGGGACTGACACTATAGACCATGTCCTGAACCAAGTGGGTATAAGATGAGTGAAGGGAATGGGGCACGAATCATTCAAGCTACTGAAGGGTTTCAGAAATAGTTCTGGATCAACCGTTGATCTTTTCGGTTAATTGGGGATCATGATGTACTACTAGGTGCCACTCATGATCGTTCTATAATTAATGGTTAATTATAGACGGCCAACATAAACCGAGAACCTATTTGGTCACACGCACAACGAGTGTAATCCAAAGGATTTAAAACGAGCTTGAGAATGGGATTCTCAGACCGAGAGAAACTATGTTTGGTTGGACCAAACATAAAGCGAGCTTGAAATTGTTTCAGTCGCAATGGAAGCGTGGATGGGCAGTGTCTTATGAAGACATAATGGATGGACCAAAATGGTTTGGTTCTAATCCAATGGATAAGAATAAACCAAAGGGTTTGGTTTATTTTAAACGAATGAACCAAAAGTTGGTTCGGTTTGTTTTAACTTAAAATAAACCATCTTGGTTTGGTTTATTTTAACTTATCTTAATGGAGCGGGTCAACGGGCTTTATGGATATGATCCATTAACCATTAAGAGAATTAGTTCTCTATAAAATAGGGATTAAACCCTAACCCTAAACCTAATCCAATTTTGGCCGCCCAACATCAAGAGTTGCCGCCCAGCTTGAAGTTGCCGCCTAGCTTGTGTTGCCGCCCAGCCCACAGCTCCTCCAACCGGCGTCCAGAAGGCGGCTTCCTTCCTCCTCGCCGGCGTCGAGCTGCTGCCGGAAGAGTTCCGGCGATCCTCCTTAGGATTGGCATCAAGGTGAGCACTTGGCTTCCTTTGTTGGCCGGCGCCTATCTCCTCCACCAAGCTGTCCAGTTTTCTGGACAGCTTCTTCTCCTCTCGTCGGAGCGTCGTTTGGACGACGGTTAGTGCTCCGACAGCGGCTAACATACCGGGGATTTGATCTCCGGTTATCCTCTGAGGTGGAGGACGAAGGATTCGTCAATCGGTTGACGAATACCTCTCCGGAGAAGCAAGTCTTGAGGACTTGTTTTAGGTCCGAATTTGGATTCGGATTGTGATCATCTCTCGATCACGTCGTCTTCAACACGAGGCTAGTAACCCATACGAAGACGAAGCTCGTGACTTAGCGAAGTCATCCCAAGGAGCTCGGCGTGGATACGGATAGAGACGATTCTTACGAGGATCGTTCCGGTTGATGCCGTTCCCGCTACACGTCATACGGAAGGTATAACGTAGTTTAATTTCCTTATATTGCAAATTTTAATTTACGGTTATGTCTACACTTGTTGTAATAGCATGCGTGTGTTGTGTGTGTTGTAATAAATAGGAGTATTTATTATTTTTATTGCTTCCGCTGTGCTCATGTTTACGAAACATGATCGAACACACACACGCCGCGGTGCCGGAAACCCAACACATCTAAATCAGTACCTTCTACACCCATAGAATTGTGGACTGGGTGAAAGCCTAGTCTGAGACATATTCGAATTTGGGGTAGTCCAGCACACGTGCTGAAGGGAGATGCTAGTAAGTTGGAACCTCATACAAAAGTGCGACTGGTCGTAGGCTATCCTAGAAGAACGAAAGCAGGTTTATTCTATAGTCCTAGAGATTAGAGGGTGATCGTTAGCACGAAGGCCCAATTTGTAGAGGAAGACTATGTGATGAACCACAAGCCCATGAGTAAGATTGTTCTGGAGGAATTGAGAGAGGAAGTCACTACTTCAGTACCAACAGTGTAGGAGGATATACCATAAGTGACTGCACCACGTGTGACAAAGGATATACAGGTGATACCTCGTCGTAGTGGGAGCATTGTTAGACAACCTGATAGATTTATGTTCTTGGGAAAATCTTTTGATTTAGTCCTTGGCTAATATGAATCTGATCGCTGGACATATGATGAGGCAATCCAAGATAAAGATACGGTATCTTGGCAATAGGCAATGAATTCGGAGATAGAATCTATGGATTTAAATCAGGTATGGGAGCTAGTAGAACCACCCAATGGTGTAAAATCCATTGGATGCAAGTGGATCTACAAAATAAAGAGAGGAATAGACAGGATGGTTGAGACCTTCAAAGCAAGGCTTGTTGCGAAAGGGTATACTCAGAAAGACGGTATCAATTATGAGGAGACCTTTTCGCTGGTAGCAATGCTTAAATCTATCCAGAATCTCTTGTCTATTGTTGCACATATGGATTATGAGGTTTGACAAATGGATGTCAAGACAGCTTTCCTTAATGGAAGTCTTGAAGAAAACATCAATATGGAGCAACCAGAGGGATTCTTTGAAAAGGGCAAAGAGCATCTTGTGTGCAAGCTTAATCGGTCCATTTATGGATTGAAGCAAGCTTCGAGATCTTGGAACATCCTCTTTGATGAGGTAATCCAGTCATATGGATTTATTCAAAGTCCGGATGAGTCTTGTGTATATAAGAGATGTGACGAAAATGTAGTGGTATTTCTTGTACTTTACGTAGATGACATTTTGCTCATTAGCAACAATGTCAAAGTGTAGTCAGACGTAAGGGTATGATTGTCTAAACAATTTGATATGAAGGACTTGGGAGAAGCTGGACACTGTTGGGATGTATACTAAAAAGTCTATCTTTTGTATGAACATCTTTATTTTGAAATAAGAATCACATGATCATTGTTTGCATAATTTTATGGCTATGCAAATTGTCTAATATATTACATTGTAGATAACATGGTGTGTGGTGTCACATGGTAGATCATGTTATCGGTTCCGAGATGGCTTTGGACAAACCATTGGAATGGTTGTAGTATGATTTGGTATTGGTTTGTCTTGACCATATAATCACACTAGTGCACTTTATGTGTATCGAGCAGGACCGACTTAGAGGTGATTCGATTTATTGCTGACTACATAATCGAATCGGACCTCAGATATTATATTGTACATACTCTTAATCCCGATATAATAATGGGCACATATACTTAGTATTCATCTCTTTGATTTACCAATGGGCGAGATTTATTGATTAAATCGATAGGCTCAGTAAGTTGGAAAATGATATTATTTATATGGTGTGTCATTGATTATAGGAGGAAACCGTGTCCTATATATTAGGATGATGATGTCCCCTTGAGGATCTCATAAGGTTCATCATGTAAACCCTGCAGGTGGACTAGGTCTGGCATGATGAAAAGGTTGAGTGGTACTACTCATGGAGTTAGATGTTGATTAATTAATGGACAGTAAATTAATTAATCGATGGACATTCGAGATCTTAAACACGGAGAGAAAATATACATATAATATATGGAGCCCATATTAACTTATGGGGTTTGGTGAGGTAGATCAATGATAATCCTTTAGTGGATTGGATTATCATTAATGGATCGGACTTTATGTGGGCTTGATCCATTGGGTGGCCAAGATCCAACTCCTCCTCATGGTCCCTATTGTAGCCTATTAATACCTCATGAAGCCTAGATCCAATGGATGAAAACAAAACTCTAGATCCAAAGGTAGAGATTAAATCTCTAGATCCGACGGTTGAGATTAAATCTCTAGATTCGACGGTTGAGATTAAATCCCTAGAACCAATTGTGGAGATTAAAACAAGGTTTATCCCTAACTCTATAAAAGGAGGGCAAGGGGTGGGTGGCAACTAAGAATCCAATTAGAGATAGGATTAGGGTTTTGGGCGGCAAGGCTTGGAGGCTAGGGTTTGGAGTTGGTGGCACCTATTAAGGAAATTTTTTCCTTATCTCCTTCTTCCTCAATGTGGCCAGTGACCTAGCAGCCCTTTCCAGCCCTTGGTCGGTGTCCAAAGCTGCCCCTCTCCCTCTCTTTGGCCGGTGGAAACATAGCTTAAGGTCTTCCCTTGGAGCTATTGGTCGGAATCCATCTTTCTCCCTTCTCCTTGTTGGCCGGCGGCAAGCAAGTTTCTTGTTGCTTGTTTGTTGGCTAAAGGAAGGAGAAGAGTCTTGTTTCTATTCTTCCTCTTGCTCGAAATGAGCAAGGAAGGAAGATTGGTGATCTAGGAGCTTCCACTTTTGGTAGATCGTCGCCCACACGACATCCGAAAGGAGGAAGGTCATACAATAGAAGATCGAGAGGTATATCGATTCTCTATTCTCTTTTGTAACATGTTTATATTTGTTTTTCAATTATGTGCATGATATATTATGTTTTGTGGCTAAATAATACTTGGATCCCGAACATAAACACAAAAGCCGGCGATCCATACATCGTCTATTCTGCGACTATTCGTGGAATAGAGGTTGGTTGCTTGAACAACAAGTTTGTTCAAGTGACTACTCTAAATGAATAGCACGACGATGACAAGGTTGCTTGGGTAATCCCTCTTGTCAAGAATAAATTTTTTTTATCCGAGGACGTAGAAGGGATCGCCATGAACAAGCGACCAAGTCGAAAGGGGAAGCGAAGTTTCCCCTCCCATCAAGTGGTATCAGAGCCACGGTTTTCGGTTTTGTGTGTTTAAGGATTCGGTTACTCATTTGGATTTTTCATATATTATATGTGCCAGATAATAGTAGGATATGTGTAGGTTAACTCTTTGGTTGCAGGCATAAGATCCGACTATTATGGCCATATGTGTGTATGTGATTGTATGTGTGTAATAGTATATTTTGTTGAATCCTTGGGGTTGACGAGGCTAGTATTTAATTTTTTATAAATTAGATACGACATTGTTTAGCCACTCTTTCTATTTTAGTTTATTTTCAATCTAGATTTCATGTGCACTATCTCATGGAGTATAGGATCGATGGATGTAAATTAAAATAGTTTTTTAGTCTCGGCTCGGATCTCCGGATGGCTCGTACATGGCGAAGGAGTAGCGGACGAGATGGTGATGCGACGAGAGACATATTGAACACAAAAGCCATAATAGTTGGAAAATAATTTATTTTTCATATTTTTTGCTTATTGTTTGATATGCATGTCGTATGCTAGAAAATTCCTCATTTTCAAATTACTAAGTGGGAGAGGAATATTTTTATAAATTCCCACGACCTCCATGACAATTTGACAAGTGATGCAAACAAACTTGCGCGTCGGCTCTGAGTGCCTTCCTCCCCATCGGATGAGTTTATTTGCGGATCACAAGGTCAAATTTAGTTATAGGAAATTATTAAGGAGTGTGTGTACTTCTTCATCGGAAGGCACATAACCTGAGATAATTACCTTGGTACCGAGTAAAGGTGAACACTTAGATACAAATATAAGTATCCTTCCCATCGGAGTCACTGCTTTTATTTGTAGGGACAAAGAGGAACCAACTATTAATTTTACTTGTCAAAAAGTTAGGTTGACAAGATAGTAAAATTAATGGGTAAAACCTCTCTTACAAATGTAGTATTCGTATACGTCCACACTATCGTGGCATACGATATTCTCGATGTTTTGAGGTGTTGGTTGATTTTAAAATTTTATTGTTTGAGGAATCAATAATTTTTTGAAATCTAATGTTTTTTATCTATGTGATTCTTAGGTTTTCTTTCAAAATGACTTTCCACCCGCTTGCTATGATACTGAAAGAGAATAAACTTACTGGACCCAACTATATTGATTGGAAGAGGAATCTTGACATTGTCTTGACTATTGAGGAATACAAATATGTACTCCTCGAAGAGTGCCCTCCTAAGCCTATGGATGATTCTGGGGAAAAGGAGAGAGAGAGTTATAAGAAGTGGATAAAGGCTGATGAGATGGCGCGGTGTTACATTTTGACATCTATGTCAAATGTACTGCAACATCAGCATCAAGCCATGCCCACTGCTTATGACATGATGCTCAATCTCAAAGAACTTTATGGACACCAGAATCGGGCTGCAAGGCAAGAAGCCATGAGGAACTTGATGACGACCACCATGATCGAGGGAACACCCGTAAGGGATCATGTTCTCAAGATGATGGCTCATTTGAATGAGTTGGAAGTCCTCGGAGCTGAGTTCGATGGGGAAACCCAGGTCGATATCATTCTCCAGTCTCTACCTATGAGTTTTGAGCAGTTTTGCCAGAACTACAACATGAACAAGAGGTTGCATTCGTTGGCGGAGCTTCTGACAGAACTCCAGGCGGTAGATAGGCTATTTCGTCAGAGTGCTCAGGCGCATGCCATGGTGACCCAAAAGGTTTCTACTTCTAAGCCGAAAGGCAAGAAGAAGAAGAAACAAACTGGGATAAAGGCGGTGGGAGGAACTCAGGGAGGAGTGAAGAAGCCAAAAGGAAAGTGCTTCACTTGTAAGCAGACTGGACACTGGAAGAAGGACTGCCCCAACCGCAAGCAGAATAAAGGTATATCTTTTGGTCTAGTCGTTGAAACATGTTTAGCGGTGTTATCTACTGACACCTGGTGTGTAGATACGGGAGCCACTGATCATGTCTGCAATACTTTGCAGGGGTTCCAGGAAATAAGACGACTGGCTGAGGGGGAGATTACCGTGTACTTGGGCGATGCCACGAAGGTGGCGGCTATTGCAGTGTGAGACGTTCATTTATCTTTTGAGAAAAATAAAGTTTTGGTTCTTAAGAATTGCCTTTATGTACCTTTGTTTAGAAAGAATTTAATTTTGGTTTCTAAATTATTTATGGATAAATATTCTATTTATTTTAATGACAGAGTTGTTATAAAAAGGAATAGGGACATTATTTGTTCAGGTGCATTGATAGGAAATTTATACACACTCGAACCAAAAGCTCCCACGATGCAAATTGAAGTTAATAACTCATCTTCTAATTCCAATAAGAGAAAAGAACCTTTGAAGATGAACCAAACATATCTTTGGCATCTTAGGCTTGGTCATATTAACCTAAACAGAATTCAAAGGTTGATAGCTGATGGACATCTGGGTTCATTAGTGGTGGAGGATTTCCCAACCTGTGAATCTTGCTTGTAGGGTAAAATGACCAAGAGGCCTTTTAAGGCCAAGGGGTATAGATCCAAAGATGTGTTGGAGTTGGTTTATTCTGATTTGTGTGGTCCTATGTCTATCCAGGCTAGAGGTGGCTTTGAGTATTTCGTCTCTTTTATAGATGATTATTTGAGTTATGGATACATTTACTTGATGCGCCGCAAGTCTGAATGTTTTGACAAGTTCAAAGAATTCAAGGCTGATGTAGAGAAACGTCATGGTAAAAGTATCGAGACACTACGATCTGATCGTGGTGGTGAGTACCTCTTGGGAGAGTTTAGGAATTACTTATCAGAGGATAGGATTCAATCCCAATTGTCTGCACCTGGCACACCCCAGGAGAATGGTGTAGCAGAGTGAAGGAATAGGACTCTTATGGAGATGGTTAGATCGATGATGAGTTATTCTGAGTTGCCAGATTCGTTCTAGGGATATGCTCTAGATATAGCGGTGTAGATTCTGAACTTGGTTTCATCTAAATTAGTGCCTTCTACTCCCACAAAATTGTGGATTGGGCGAAAGCCAAGTCTAAGAAATATTCGGATTTGGGGGAGTTCAACACATATGCTGAAGGCAGATGCTGGTAAGTTGGAACCTCGTACAGAAGTATGCATGTTCGTTGACTATCCTAGAGGAACGAAGGGTGGTTTGTTTTATAGTCCTAGAGATCAGAGGGTGATCATTAGCACGAACGCCAGATTTCTAGAGAAAGACTATGTGATGAGCTACAGGCCCAAGAGTAAAATTGTTCTGGAGGAATTAAAAGGGGAAGTCACTTCTTCAGTACCACCGGTACAAGAGGATATACCACAAGTCACTGCACCGCGTGTCACAGAGGATACACATGTGATACCACGTCGTAGTGGGAGGGTTGTTAGATAGCCTGATAGATTCATGTTCTTGGGAGAATCTTCTGATTTGGTCCCTAGCGAACATGAACCTGATCCCTGGACATATGACGAGGCAATCCAAGATAAAGATGCAGTATCTTAGCAAAGTGCAATGAATTCTGAGATTGAATCTATGGATTCGAATTAGGTCTGGGAGCTAGTAGAACCACCCGATGGTGTAAAAACCATTGGATGTCGGATCTATAAAAGAAAGAGAGGAATAGATGGGAAGGTTGAGGCCTTCAAAGTGAGGCTTGTTGCGAAGGGGTATACTCAGAAAGAGGGTATCGATTATGAGGAGACCTTTTCGCCAGTAGCCATGCTTAAGTCTATCCGAATTCTCTTATGCATTGCAACTCATATAGATTATGAGGTGTGGAAGATGGATGTCAAGACAGCTTTTCTTAATGGAAGTCTTGAGGAAAACATCTATATGAAGCAACCAGAGGGATTCATTGCTAAAGGCAAAGAGCATCTTGTATGTAAGCTTAATCGGTCCATTTATGGATTGAAGCAAGCTTCGAGGTCTTGGAACATCTGCTTTGATGAGGTAATCCAGTCTTATGGATTTATTCAAAGTCCGGATGATTCTTGTGTATACAAGAGATGTGACAGAAACATAGTGGTATTTCTTGTACTATACGTAGATGACATTTTGTTGATTGGCAACAATATCAAGGTGTTATCGGCCGTAAGCGTATGGTTGTCCAAACAGTTTGATATGAAGGACTTAGGAGAGGTGGGACACTTCCTTGGGATCAAGGTTATAAGGGATCGCAAGAAAAGGATGTTGTGCTTATCCCAAACTTCATACATAGACATGATTATGGATCATTTTAGCATGCAAAACTCCAAGAAGGGTTTTCTACCTTTCAGGCATGAGTTCCTTTATCTAAGGAGATGTGTCCTAGAACATCTGAGGATATAGAAGAGATGAAGGCGGTTCCTTATGCCTCAGCAGTAGGAAGTCTCATGTATGCGATGCTATGTACGAGACCAGATATCTGCTATGCCGTGGGTATGGTCAGCAGATATCAAAGTAATCCAGGACAGGGACATTGGACTGCGGTAAAGCATATATTGAAGTACCTGAGAAAAACTAGGGATTATATGCTAGTTTACCAGGTAGACCAATTACTCCCTTTGGGTTACACGGATTTTGACTTCCAATCAGATAGGGATAACAGTAAGTCTACCTCAAGTTTTGTGTTTACATTGGGAGGTGGAGCCATTGTATGGAAGAGTGTCAAGCAAAAATGCGTGGCGGACTCCACCATAGAAGCTGAGTATGTGGCACCTTCTGAGGCGGCCAAAGAAGGTGTGTGGCTCAGGAACTTCCTGATGGACTTTGATGTGATTTCTGGTTTGCCCAGAACTATCACAATTTATTGTGATAATATTGGTGCAGTTGCAAACTCGAAGGAACCATGAGCCCATAAGGCAAGTAAACACATAGAGCGCAAGTACCACCTAATACGAGAAATCATAAAGAGAGGAGAAGTTGCTGTGGCTAAGATTGCATCGGAGGATAACCTGACAGATCCTTTCACTAAGGCCCTTCCGGTGAGAGCTTTTGATAGTGGAGGGAATAGGGATCAGATGTATGACAGATTGAGGATAGGATAGTCTTTTAGTATAAGTGGGAGATTGTTGGGATGTATACTAAAAAGTATATCTTTTGTATGAACATCTTTATTTTGAAATAAGAATCACATGATCATTGTTTGCATAATTTTATGGCTATGCATATTATCTAATACATTACATTGTACATAACATGGTGTGTGGTGTCACACGGGAGATCATGTTCTCAGTTCCTTGTAAAGTATAAGTAAAGGCTCACAACCGAGATGACTTTGGACAAACCATCGGAATGGTTGTAGTGTGATTTGGTATTGATTTGTCTTGACCATAGAATCACACTAGTACACTTTGTGTGTATTGAGCAGGACCGACTTAGAGGTGATTCGATTTATTGCTGACTATATAATCGAATCGGACCTCAGATATTATATTGTACATACTCTTAATCCCGATATAATAACGGGCACATATACTTAGTATTCATCTCTTTGATTTACCAATGGGCGAGATTTATAGATTAAATCGATAGGCTCGGTAAGTTGGGAAATGATATTATTTATATGGTGTGTCGTTGTTTATAGGAGGAAATCGTGTCCTATATATTAGGATGATGATGTCCCCTTGAGGAGCTCATAAGGTTCATCATGTAAACCCTGCAGGTAGACTTGGTCCGATATGATGAAAAGGGTGAGTGGTACTACTCATGGAGTTAGATGTTGATTAATTAATGGACAGTAAATTAATTAATCGATGGACATTCGAGATCTTAAATACGGGGAGAAAATGTACATATAATATATGGAGCCCATATTAACTTATGGGGGTTGGTGAGGTAGATCAATGATAATCCTTTAGTGGATTGGATTATCATTAATGGATCGGACTTTATGTGGGCTTGATCCATTGGGTGGCCAAGATCCAACTCCTCCTCATGGTCCCTATTGTAGCCTATTAATACCTCATGAAGCCTAGATCCAATGGATGAAAACAAAACTCTAGATCCAAAGGTAGAGATTAAATCTCTAGATCCGACGGTTGAGATTAAATCTTTAGATCCAACGGTTGAGATTAAATCCCTAGAACCAATGGTAGAGATTAAAACAAGGCTTATCCATAACTCTATAAAAGGAGGGCAAGGGGTGGGCGGCAACTAAGAATCCAATTAGAGATAGGATTAGGGTTTTGGGCGGCAAGGCTTGGAGGCTAGGGTTTGGAGTTGGCGGCACCTATTAAGGAAATGTTTTCCTTATCTCCTTCTTCCTCAATGTGGTCGGTGACCTAGCAGCTTTTTCCAGCCCTTGGACGGCATCCAAAGCTGCCCCTCTCCCTCTCTTTGGCCGGTGGAAACATAGCTTAAGGTCTTCCCTTGTAGCTATTGGCCGGAATCTATCTTTCTCCCTTCTCCTTGTTGGTCGGTGGCAAGCAAGTTGCTTGTTGCTTGTTGGTTGGCTAAAGGAAGGAGAAGAGTCTTGTTTCTATTCTTCCTCTTGCTCGGAACGAGCAAGGATGGAATATTGATGGTCTAGGAGCTTCAACTTTTGGTAGATTGTCGCCCACACGATGTCCGAAAGGAGGAAGGTCATACAATAGAAGATCGAGAGGTATATCGATTCTCTATTCTCTTTTGTAATATGTTTATATTTGTTTTTCAATTATGTGCATGATATATTCTATTTTGTGGCTAAATAATACTTGGATCCCGAATATAAACACAAAAGCCGGCGATCCGTACATCATTTATTCCGCGTCTATTCGTGGAATAGAGGTTGGTCGCTTGAACAACAAGTTTGTTCAAGTGACTATTCTAAACGAATAGCACGACGATGACAAGGTTGCTTGGGTAATCGCTCTTGTCAAGGATATTTTTTTTATCCGGGGATGTAGAAGGGATCGCCATGAACAAGTGACCAAGTCGGAAGGGGAAGCGATGTTTCCCTTCCCATCAGACACATCCTTGGGATCATGGTTATAAGGGATCACAAGAAAAGGATGTTGTGCTTATCTCAAGCTTTGTACATAGACACTATTTTGGCTCATTTTAGCATGCAGAACTCCAAGAATGGTTTTCTACCTTTTAGGCATGGAGTACCTTTATCTAAGGAGATGTGCCCTAAAACATCAAAGGAGATAGAGGAGATGAAGGCAGTTCCTTATGCTTCGACGGTAGGAAGCCTCATGTATGCTATGTTATGTACGAGGCCGGATATCTGCTTTTCCATTGGCATGGTTAGGAAATATTAGAGTAATCCAGGACAGGTGACATTAGACTACGGTAAAACATATATTAAAGTAACTGAGAAGGACTATGGATTATATGCTAGTATACCAGGTAGACAAATTACTCCCTGTGGATTACACAGATTTTGACTTCCAATCAGATAGGGATAATAGTAAGTTTACCTTGGGTTTTGTCTTTACTTTGGGAGGTGGAGCCATTGTATGGAGGAGTGTCAAGCAGAAATGCATGGCGGACTCCACCATGGAAGCTGAGTATGTGGCAGCCTTTGAGGAAGCCAAAGAAGTTGTGTGGCTCAGGAACTTCTTGTTGTACTTGGATGTGATTCTTGATTTGCCCAGAACTATCACAATTTATTGTGATAACAGTGGTACAATTGGAAACTCGAAGGAACCACGAGCCCATAAGGCAAGTAAACACATAGAGCGCAAGTACCACCTGATACGAGAGATCGTAAAGCGAGGAGAAGTTGCTGTCACCAAGATTGCATCAGAGGACAACCTGGCAAATCCTTTCACTAAGGCCCTTCCAGTGAGAGCTTTTGATAGGCATGTGGAGGGAATGAGAACCAAATGTATGGCAGTATGTGTTAGATTGATAAGCGTCGCTAGAAGGGGGGGTGAATAGCCACCATAACATTTTTGATTCGTTCGTTCGATATACGAGCAAGCACAATGGAAAAGTAAAAATGACAAGTTTATTTTGACTTGGTTCACAACCCAGTGGTTGCTACTCCAAGGCCCTAACGGTCCTAGACCGCGTACGGAGGGCAAAGCACTATGAGATCTCCTCCTCGTTGGAGGTAGGAGACAACGATCACAAAACCGAAAGTACAAGGATGAGGCAACAAGCCTACCTCACCTCGTTACGATTAAAACAAAGAATACAATAACAAAAACAATTACTTGTTACTGCTGTCGACGAAGAAGATCAAAACTTATCGTCGTGTCGGTGTTATAACAGTGTTGGAGCTTTGGCATTGTAGGAGCACTTGAGAATAATCTTGATGAATCAATGGGATGGAATCCTCCCCTCCTTTTATATATTTTGACCTCTGAATAAGTCTTCTCATCTTTTGGAATAGATCACGAGGTGGCACCAAATTTTATCGCAAAGCGGTCGCATCAAACATTATCCATTTTTACCTAGTGCAAAAGGTTGATTCGTCGCCATCAGTCAACTGATGCCTTCAATCAGTCGACTGATGAGCATCAATCGACTGCCCAATGGCCAGTAGTCGACTGCCAGCCTGGCCACTTCCCTACAGTAAGAGGTTAGCATAGAAAATGGTAAATGCGATGGTTTTTGACCATCCGATCTCGACCTAGACCTTCCACAGGAATTCTTAGTCGGATCGCTGCCTATGGTCATCCCCGTACAGAGGATATGACATTACCATCTTTCACTCACACGAGCTTACCTATGGTCTTTTAAGATCTGTTGCTTTTCTTTCGATCTTCCACCTAGGTTCTTCGACTCCCACGAAGTTCCCTCGGTGTCGCCCGACCACCACAGCTCTCTTTGGGTGTCGCTGACCTTCGACTTAGCTTAGCCTTTCTGCACACTTGATTTAGCTCATGAGACAACGATGTAAACTTAACTTTGTGTCTTTTCCATAATCAAAACACAGGTTCGATTATCTGGTTCACCTGCACCAACAATCTCCCCCTTTTTGATCTATAGAAAACCAACACAAAGTTAAGGGAATTTAAAGCATAAAATAAGTATAGTAAATGATGAATGCCATTTCCAAAAACTCCCCCTCAACCAAAACTCCCCCTTAACCAAAACTCCCTCTTAACCCTAGGTGAGTTTTGAAAGAGATACTTTAGTTTTCAAAATTAAATTTTGTGTTACTCCCCCATAACTTTCACTCTTCTCCCCCTTTTGCCATAAATCAAAACAAATGTTGGGGTTTTTGTATAAAATAGGGGTTTAAGAACAATATCGTATATGCATGCATCAAGATAAATCAACTATGAGTCCAAGCATGCATTTAGTAGTATTCGTTCAGTTTACGTATTGCTGGTATATATCTTGGCCCGTTTAGTTATATGACATCCCGAAAATGGTCCAGCGATGGCCTGATGACAAAGCGAGTGCGGCCCCAGAGAAAATATGTAGTTTTCAAAGTAACTGTGCTTCTTAAAATGATGGTTTAGTTGACCAATACTTGAACATATAAGTAGTATTTTGAAAAGGTTATTTTAAGTATATTTCAATTATCCTTAACATCTCACCCATTCTATGTGTCTCAGAATTTGTTCACCTTATATGTTTTGTGAGATGATTTTAAATTGATTAAAGATAGTCAACCTTGGGTTAGATTTGGATTTAACCTTTAGATTGTTAAGTAACTTTTCGAGAAACTGGCTTCCAGGTCGTGGCGAGGCACAGGAGCCTTCTTTGATTGGAACAATGACCACTTCCTTAGACAAAGCCAAATTCAAGAAAATATCACTTAAGTCACTTAGGGTTACTTCCTGGTCTAACTAGTTTAGGATACGGTGAGGTAGCTTCAGTTAGTTCCACTCGGTCAAGTGCACTGAACTAGATATGCCTTATCTAGCCCGAATACATGAGACTTTATTTCCCTAATGTACTATCATCTCGCCGCATCCTGAGACTATGTTGTCAAGAGTTGACTAACTATTTTCCCTATCTAGTCATTCTAAAAAATTAAAGTAACATATGCAATGGTTTTGCTAAGTAAGCGGGTATACTATTTTTGTGTTAGCTCCCCCTAGACCATTGAACCAATATGGTCTATTCAAATAATGAACTTGATCCTGGAGAATCCAATACTTATTAGTCCTTATATGTGAGTTCAATAAAACCTTTGGGACCCATGCTTGGACTCTTTGATGACTACGATTTACAATAGACATATATGATCTATTCATAGTCTTTAGACTAAACCCGAGTCCGGCTTTGTTGTACATGGCTCTTTGGGTTCCATGTAGTCAGTTAAGGTTTTTAGATCCCAACGTGAACCTTTCAAACCTAGCCTCGATCTCTTGAACTCGGTCTTTCAAGATAGAATTCTCCTCCTCAAGTTTTTCAACTTGGGCTGAGTTTCCCTCTTGAACTTTACTAGTTGAAGAGGTTAGAGTAGCCTCTTGCTTGAGGGTTTCAACCTCCTCAAGTAACGACTCAACTCTAGACTCGGACTTAGTTAATTTCCTAGTAAGTATTTTAATTGTAAGGTAAAGTGTACTAATTAAAGAGTGGCTAACCTTGACTTTCCCTTTAGGTCCGACTTTGAGTTTCCTCTCGAAGTAGTCTTCGGGGTCGGAGTCGGAGTTGTAGTTGGACTCGGCTTCGGATTCTGACTTGGACACCTCCTGTCTTTCCATGTAAGCTATGTCTTCTTTGTTGTCCCAAGTCGCATGGAAGGCCTTCTTTTGATTTGATTTGAATTGTGCCCTCTTTTGGTTCTTTAGTAGCCTCCTTTCCCTCCGAACGATCTTCCACACTACATTCACTATTGCTTCCACCTCTTCGGATTCGGACTCTGATTCATCTTCGGGTTCGAGTCCATCTTCTTGCCTGGTAGATGGCTTGCATCTTTATCCTGCAAGTAGTGCAATACCTCTCTCCACCCGGACCATGTTAGTCTGCTCGTGAAGTTCAAACTCAGAAAATAATTCATCTAACCTAAGCTTCGAAAGATCCTTAGAGACCTTGTAGGCATCGACCATGGATGCCCACAAGGTAGTCCTAGGAAATGAATTAAGAACGTACCATAGGAGGTCATGGTTTTCGACCTTGTGTCCGATGGTGTGCAAGCCGTTGACAATGTCCTGGAAGCGGGTGTGTAGTTGCGTCGCCGTCTCGTGTTCCTGCATCTTAAGGTTATACAACTTATTGAAAAGAAGGTCACATTTACATACCTTAGCATCGGACGTTCCTTCGTGTAGCTCGATTAATTTGTTCCATAGGTCCTTTGCGCTAATGAAGGGTCCGATGCAGTTGAGCTCTTCTTTGGATAGACCGCACTGCAACATTTGGGTCGCCTTTGGATCGGCTTCGATTTGTCTCTTGGTTGCATTGGTCCACTTGTTGAAGTCCAAGGGCTCACCTTGATCATTGGTGGGTAGAGCAAAGCCGGTTTGGATAATTATCCAAGTCTCGACTTGTGTTTTTAGAAAACACTTCATCTAACCTTTCCAATAACATAAATCATTTTCGTTAAAGAACGGAGATTGTGTGGTGCTATACCCATTAATGTGAGCCATTAAATATCTTGCAAAACACAAATAAAAATCAAAAGGAATTCCAAGACTTGGTCTTGGATTTGTAATGAGCAAAATAATAAGAAATAAACAGAAATAAATAAAAAGAACAAGAAACTAACAAAAACTAAAAACTTACGACCTTCGATGTCCCCGAAAGGGTACTAGACGTTGGTTTTTGGGGATGGAAATATCTTGTTACGAGGGTAACCCTCATAATAATGTAGATCTTTCAGAGAGCTTCGATTTGGTAGGTAGATCATTTTGTGAATCCACTTGTACGAAAAGTTATGATCATTTTACCGTCGACTACTCCAAAAGAGAATACTTGCAAACACACAACCAAAAGAAAGGTACCGAGACTTTGTTTTTGATTAGTAGTGCGGGAAGAAAAAAAAACTAAAAAAAACATGAATCGAAAAATATGAAAAGAAAACCAAAAAGTACTAGATTGGTGGTTTCACCAAATCTTAGCGCCCCCGCTCTTATACCAATTGTTGGATCGATAAGCGTCGCTAGAAAGGGGGGGTGAATAGCGACAGTAAAATTTTTGATTCGTTCGTTTGATATACGAGCAAGCACAGCGGAAAAGTAAAAATGACAAGTTTATTTTTACTTGGTTCACATCCAGTGGTTGCTACTCCAAGGCCCTAACGGTCCTTGACCGCATACGGAGGGCAAAGCACTATGAGATCTCCTCCTCATTGGAGGTAGGAGACAACGATCACAAAACTGAAAGTACGAGGATGAGGTAACAAGCCTATCTCACCTCATTACGATTAAAACAAAGAATACAATAACAAAAACAATTACTTGCTGCTGCTGCCGACGAAGAAGATCAGAACTTGTCATCGCGCCGGCGTTATAACGGTGTTGAAGCTTTGGCGTTGTAGGGGCACTTGAAAATAATCTTGATGAATAATGGATTGAAATCCTCCCCTCCTTTAATAGATTTTGGCGTCTGAATAAGTTTCCTCATCTTTTGGAATAGATCACGAGGTGGTACCAAATTTTATCGCGAAGTGGCCGCGTCAAACATTATCCATTTTAACCTAGTTCAAAAGGCTGATTAAATGCGCCATCGATCGGTGATGCCTTCCATCGGTCGGTGATGAGCATCGATCGGCCCGCCCAATGGTCGACAATGATCGACTACTAGCCTGGCCACTTCTCTGCAGTAAGAGGTTAGCACGGAAAATGGTAAATGCGACGGTTTCTGACCGTCCGATCATGACCTAGACCTTCCATAGGAAGTCTTAGTCGGAACGCCGTCTACGGTCGTCCCCGTACAGAGGAAATGACCTTACTATCTCTCACTCACACGAGCTTACCTCTGGTCTTTTAAGATCTGCCGCTTTGCTTTCGGTCTTCCACCTAGGTTCTTCGACTCCCACGAAGTTCCCTCGGTGTCGCCCGATCACCACAGCTCCCTCTGGGTGTCGCTGACCTTCGACTTAGCTTAGCCTTTCTGCACACTTGATTTAGCTTGTGAGACAATGATATAAACTTAACTTTGTGTCTTTTTCATAATCAAAACACAGGTTCGATTATCTGGTGCCCCTACACCAACAATATGATGACATCATAGTCTTTTAGTATAAGTGGGAGATTGTTAGGATGTATATTGAAAGCCTAGTCTTTGTATGAACATCTTCATTTTGGAATACAAATCATATGATCATTGTTTGCATATTTATAGTTATGCATATTGTCTGATACTTTACATTGTAGATAATATGGTGTGTGATGTCACACAGAAGATCATGTTATCAGTTCCTTGTAGAGTATAAGTAGAGGCTCATAACCAAGATGGTTTTAGACAAACCATTGGCATAGTTGTAGTGTAATTTGGTATTGGTTTATCTTGACCATAGAATTACACTTGTACACTTTGTGTGTATTGAGCAGTACCGACTTAGAGGTGATTCAATTTATTGCTGACTATATAATTGAATCAGACCTCAGATATTATGGTGTGCATGCTCTTAATCTCGATATAATAACGAGCACATGTACTTAATATTTATTTCTTTGATTTTCCAATGGGCGAGATTTATGTATTAAATTGATAGGCCCGGTAAGTTGAAAAATAATATTATTTACATGGTGTGCCATTGATTATAGGAGGAAATCGTGTCCTATGTATTAGTATGATGATATCCCCTTGAAGAGCTCATAAGGATCATCATGTAAATCCTGCAGGTGGACTTGGTCCAGCATGATGATAAGGTTGAGTGGTACTACTCATGGAGTTAGATGATAATTAATTAATTGTCAGTAAAGTAATTAATTAACAGGCATTTGATATCTTAAACATGAGAAGATATTTGTATAATTAATATGTGGAGCCCATATATAATTATGGGGTTGGTGAGGTAGATCAATGATGATCGCTTTAGTGGAATGGATCATAATTAATGGATCAGGTTTGGATCCATTAGGCGGTCAAGATTCAACTCCTCCTCATTGTTTCTATTGTAGCCTATTAAAACCCTCACGAAGCCTAGATCCAACGGACATGATTAAAAGGAGGCTTGGGCGTAAAAAAAGGGTTTTTTTTTATCTAATTTTTTCTCCTCCTCCCCTCCTAGGGTCGACAGCAAATACCCAACCATTAGGGTTTTTGGCCGGCGCCTCCTCCCTCCCCTCCCTTTGGTGGTCGCTGCCCTTCTTCCTCAAGCAAGGGCTGGTGGATACATGCAAAGGGCAGCCCTATCCACCTCTTGGGGACCGGCGGTTAGGGTGCATTCACCCTTATTCTTTGGCCGGCGGCAACAACCTCCCTTTATGGGTGGTTCTTCCCTTTGTTCTCCCTTAGGTTGGCGGCAACAAGGAAGGGGAGCTCTCCTTGGTGGCCGACACAAGCAAGGGAGAAGGAGAAGGGTGTTCGGCCAAGAGGATGATAAGCGGACAGCTTGTGTTAGAGCGAGCAAGAAGGAGAAAAGGTGGTCTTGGTGGCTTCATTTCTTGGTAGATCGTTGCCCACACAACGTCCGTCATTCAATAGAAGATCAAGAGTTAAACAAGAAGTATATTTCTTATTTAAGTTTCTTTCCTGTTCTATGAAATTTGTTTGTAATTGTATGATCATGGACCCCGAAGATAAACATAAAAACCAGCGATTCATACATCATCTATTCCGCGGCTTATCGAGGAAAAGAGTTAAGTTGCTTGAACAATAAGTTTGTTCAAGCGACCACTCAAATCGAATAGCATGATAATGGATCGATTGCTTGGGTAATCCATCTTCATCCGGATTAAATTTTTTTTATTCGGGGATGCAAGATAGGATCGCCATGCACAAGCGACCGAAGCAAAGCGAGAAGAGAAACTTCAACCCTTCAATATCACCCCTTGGACTTCCCTTGCCAACAACCCATGTTGGACTTTCCATTTGCCAAGACTCAAGCTTGGACTTTTCCATGGCAAAACTCATGCTTGGACTTTCCATGCCAAGTACCCATGACTTGGACTTTCCCATTGCCAAGTGTCCCACAGGGACTTTCCATGCCAAGTACACAAGACTTGGACTTCTCCTTCATATGGTCAACCCTATGTCAACCATATAGTCAAACCATGATCAAACCATCGTTAAACATAAAAATACCCTTTGAGTCAAACTTGAGTCCGATCAATCATGACCCGGGTCAATTGCACCAACAATCTCTCCAAAACATTGTTAAACATCAAAATACTACTTGAGTCCAACTCGAGTCTGGTCAATCATGACCTGGACCAATTGCAGCAACAATCTTCCCCTTTTTGATGTTTAACAAAAATCACAAAACCATTGAGTTAGGCTACCTAACTTAAATCTCCTTACCAATTCTCCCAAATTGATAATCCCATAAATTCTCCCCCTTTTTGACATACATAAAAAAGGTTCTCCTCAAGGTGGTCAATGTCTCATATCCCAATAAAATCTTACAATCTCCCTCTTGGTCCAAAAGCATCTAGGATGCCTTCACTCTTCCTAGTGATAAGTCTCATATCACTTAAAAGAGGCTTCCTATAAACTCTCCCAATTTCCAAATTGGGCATCTCACATTCCCAAAATTCTCCCCCTCGTGAGGAAGAACACATCCATCATCGCATGATGGATACCTCCCCCTAAATCCTTGCTCCCCCTTGAACATTGCACCAACAATGTCTTTGGTGAGTCCCTAAGCCTATAGGAACACTAACCAATCAGAATTAAGTGCAAAAGTTCAAACATGAACTCTCACACACCTTAAAATTTATACACACCCTAAACAACTCTCCTAATCCATATCCAATGGATTTTCACCCTTTCTAATGATTTCCAAAAACATATCTAGGGTTAGAAGTAGTTAAGGTGTTGAGTTTCCCCGACACCGTGACGGATGTGTGTTCGAACATGTTTCGTAAACATGTGCACAATGGAAGAAATAAAAGAAATAAATTTAATTTATTACAACACACACACGACACTCATTTAAGATACAACATGTGTAGACATAATCGCAGTTTTAAATTTTGCAATAAAAGAAAATTATGCTAGTTATACCAGACGTATCACGTGCAGCGAGAATGACATTAACCGGAGCAACTGATGCTAGAATTGCCTCTATTCGTATCCATGTTGAGTACAAGCTATGAGCCTCATCTTCATAGGAGTCACTAGCCTCGTGTTGATGATGATGTGATCGAGAGAAAATCACAATCTGAATCAAAATTTGGATGCAAAAATGAGTCCCCAAAACTTGCTTCTCCTAAGAGGTATTTATCAACCGATTGACGAATCCTTGGTCCTCCACCTATGAGGATTGTCGGAGATCCAATCCTCAGCAATAAAGTTGCTGGCCAAGCTCAAAACATCGTCCAAATGACGCTCCGACAATAAGGAAGCAAGCTATCCAAAACTAGATAGCTTGGTGGAGGACTTGGCACCGCCCAAAGGAAAAGGGTTGGCTGGTCCTTGGTCACCGGAGCCAAGGAGGGTCGCCGAAGGATCGCTAGCAGCAGCAGGAGGCATTGGTGACAGTAGCTGGCATCGACGGCAAGAGCC
Organism: Wurfbainia villosa; assembly: GCA_025175895.1. NCBI lineage: Eukaryota > Viridiplantae > Streptophyta > Magnoliopsida > Zingiberales > Zingiberaceae > Wurfbainia > Wurfbainia villosa. Next base: position 23,512,062 of record CM045992.1, on the reverse strand, counting down.
CCTTGGGCGGCGGCGGTGGCATCGGTGGCAGCAGTTGGCGTCGACGGCAAGATCCCCTTGGGCGGCGGCGGCAAGGAGAAGAGAGGGAGGAGAGGAAGATAAGTTTTCAAAAATAAAACTCTTAGGGCTCTCCAAACCTCTAGCCGCGCTTTTATAGAGCACGTGTTTCTTAACAACCAAGAAACCTTCTTCTTCGAGTTATTAGTTCATAACCAAAACCTATTAACCCGCTCCAATAACTTAAGTTAAAATAAACCGAATCGGATTGGTCTATTTTAACTTAAAACGAACCGAACCAACTTTGGTTCATTCGTTTAAAACAAACCAAACCCCTTTGGTTTGTTTTCCACCATTGGATTAGAACCAAACCAATTTGGTTTATCCATCATGTCTTCAAAAGACACGACCCATCCATGATTCTGTTGTGAATGAAACGATTTCATGCTCGCTCCTTGTTTGGTCCAAACAAATCTAGTTTCTCTCATTCTGAGAATCTCAATCTCAAGCTCATTTTAAATTCTTCGGATTAAGCTCATTGTGTGTGTGACCAAATAGGTTCCTAATTTATGTTGGACGCCTATAATTAACCATTAATTATAGAATGATCATGAGTGGCACCTAGTAGTACATCATGATCCTCAATTAATCGGAAAATCAATAGTTGACTCTAAAATGACTTCTGAAACCTTTTAGCAGCCATAGTGAATCGTGCCCTATTCCCTTTATGCATCTTATACCCACTTGGTTCAGGACATGGTCTATTGTGTTAGTTCCCACCAGGCTGACTATGTGTTGGAATGTATACTGAAAGCCTAGCTCTTTATGTATGAACATTTTAATTTGAAATAAGAATCACATGATCATTGTTTGCATTTTATATATTCATTATATATGTGTGCATATTGTCTAATATTTTACATTGTAGATAACATGGTGCTTGGTGTGGCACAGAAGATCATGTTATCAGTACCTTGTAAAATATAAGTAAAGGCTCACAACCAAGATGGTTTTGGACAAACCATTGGCATGGTTGTAGTGTAGCTTGGTATTGTTTTATCTTGAACATAGAGTTACACTAGTACACTTAGGTGTATTGAGTAGGACCGACATAGAGGTGATTCAATTTAGTACTGACTACATAATTGAATTGGACCTCGGATATTATGTTGTACATGCTCTTAATCCCGATATAATAACGGGCACATGTACTTAGTATTTATTTCTTTGATTTACCAGTGGGTGAGATTTAGATCGATTAAATCAATATGCCCGGTAAGTTGGGAAATAATATTATTTACATGGTGTGTCGTTGATTATAGGAGGAAACCGTGTCCTATATATTAGGTTGATGATGTCCCCTTGAGGAGCTCATAAGGTTCATCATGTAAACCCAGCTGGTTGACTTAGTCAACATGATGATAAGGTTGAGTGGTACTACTCGAGGAATTAGATGTTAATTAATTGATGGTCAGTAAATCAATTAATTGACGGACATTCGATATCTTAAATACGGGGAGATTAATGTACAAATAATATATGGAGCCCATATTGATTTATGGGGGTTGGTGAGGTAGTTCGATGATGATCCTCTAGTGGAATGGAACATCATTGATGGATCAAGTTTGTGTTGTTCCGATCCATCGGGTGGCCAAGACCCAACTCCTCCTTATGGTCCCTATCGTAGCCTAATATAATCCTTGTGAAGTCTAGATCCAAGAATGTAAAACAAAACCTATAACCAATTGTTGGGATTAAATCCCTAGATCGGATGGTTGAATGAAACCCTAGAACCAACGGTTGGGATTAAATCCCTAGATCCGATGGTTAGGATGAAATCCTAGAATCGACGGTTGGGATTAAATCCCTAGATCCGACGGTTGGGATAAAACCCTAGATCCGATGATTGGGATGAAACCTTAGATCCGACGATTGGGATGAAATCCTAGATCCGACGGTTGGGATTAAACCCTAGATCCGACGGTTGGGATAAAACCCTAGATCCGACGGTGGAGATTAAATCCCTAGATCCGACGGTGGAGATTAAACGAGGCTTAAGCCCTATTCTATAAATATATGCTTAGGGTTGGGCGGCAATAATGATCAAGGATTTGAATTAGAGAATTAGGGTTTGGCTCTTGGAGAAGTGGGCGGCTAGGGTTTGGAGCAAAAGTGGGCGGCAACTTTCTTCTTCCTTCTAGTTGTTGCCGGCGCCCAACTTCCACCTTCAATACTTGGCCGGCGCCCATCCTTAAGGCTTTTCTCTTCTTCCTAAGCCGGCGGTTCTCCTTCCATTGGTGGTCGGTGGTATTCCTCCTTCCCTTCTCCTTGGTGGTCGGCGGCAACTCATCTTCAAGTTGGTCGGTGCATCATCCAATTACTCCTTGGCCGGCGGTTGCACCAAATTCCCTAATTTGGTGGCCGGTTCTAGATAGGAGAGGTATTTGTTCGTTTTTCTCTTTGTTCGCAGTGGACAAGGTAGAGGAGAACTCGATCTAGAAGGCTTCTACTCGTGGAGGATCTTCGTCCACACGTCGTCCACGAGAAGGATAGGACATACGGTAGAAGATCGTAAGGTATAAAGTTATTTTAACTTTATGTACAGATCTGAGCATGTTCTTATTTGTTTTGATTATGCATGTGTGTGTATGAATATATATTGTATAATCATGGACCCCGAAGACAAACACAAAAACCGGCGATCCATCCGTCGTCTCTTCCGCGGCTAACCAACTAGAAGAGTTGTGTTGCTTGAACAACTAGTTTGTTCAAGCGACCACTCAAGTTGTTAGCACGACGATGAATAGGTTGTGCTAAGGAAGCTCATCCCATCCGGATTAATTCTTTCATTAGTGAAAATTTTAAATCCGGGGACATGGGAGCCAATGAGCCTCCGAAGCGACCAACCTTCAATTGGTATCAGAGCCACGGTTTCCGATTTTGTGTGTTTAGGATTCGGTTAATTTTTTATGCATTTTTCATATATTATATGTGCCGGATAATAGTAGGATATGCGTAGTTTAACTATTTGGTTGCAGGCATAAGATCCGACTATTATGGCCATGTGTGTGTATGTGAATGGATGTGTGTAAAAAATTTATTATTTGAATCCTCGGGGTTGACGAGGCTAGATTAGTATTTAATTTTTGTAATTAAATACGACATTGTTTAGCCGCTCATTTTAGTTTACTTTCGATCTAGATTATTTGTACACTCCTTCGTGGAGTATAGGATCAATGGATGTAAATTAAAATGTTTCATCTCGGCTCGGATATCTTTGGTGACTTGCGCACGGGAAAAGGTGGAGCGGACGAGGTGGCGACACGACGGGATGCATATTGGAGGACAATGCCATAATAGTTGGAAAAATTCTGTTTTTTTCATATTTATTGCTTATTTGTTTTATATGCATGTTGTGTATGTTTAAAATTCCTCGATTGCAATTTACTAAGTGGGAGAGGGATATTTTAATTAATTCCCGCGACCTCCATTACAATTTGACGTGTGATGCAACAAACTTGCGCGTTGGCTTTGAGTGCCTTCCTCCCCATCGGATGGGTTTGTTTGTGGATCACTAGGTCAAATAATGGTTATAGGAAATTATTTAGGAGCGTGTGTACTTCCCCATCGGTAGGGCACATAATCCGAAATAATTCCCTTAGTATCGTGTAATGGTGCACACTTAGATGCAAATAAAAGTATCCTCCCCATCGGAGTCACTGCTTTTATTTGTAGGGCTAAAGAGGAACCAACTATTAATTTTATTTGTCAAAAAGTAAGGTTGACAAGATAATAAAATTAATGGGTAAAACCTCCTCTTAAAAATGTAGAATTCGTATACGTCCACACTATCGTGGCATGCGATATTCTCGGTGTTTTGAGGTGTTGGTTGATTTCGGGATTTTATTGTTTTGAGGAATCAATAATATTTGAAATCTAATATTTTTTGATCATTGTGATTTTTAGGATTTTCAAATGTCTTTCAACCCACTTGCTGTGATTTTAAAAGAAAACAAACTTACTGGTCCAAACTACATTGATTGGAAAAGAAACCTGGATATTGTCTTAACTGCAGAAGAGTACAAATTTGTACTCTTCGAGGTCTGTCCTCCTAAGCCCACCGATGACTCTGATGAAAAGGAGAAAGAACATTATAAGAAGTGGGTTAAGGCAGATGAGATGGCGCGGTGTTACATTTTGGCCTCCATGTCAAATGTGCTGCAACATCAGCATCAGGCCATAGCCACTGCTTATGACATGATGTTCAATCTCAAGGAACTTTTCGGACATCAGAGTAGGGCGGCTAGGCAGGAGGCAATGAGAAACTTGATGACGACCACCATGGTCGAGGGAACACCCGTAAGGGATCATGTTCTCAAGATGATGGCTCATCTTAATGAGATGGAAGTCCTCGGAGCTGAGATCGAGGGGGAAACCCAGGTCGATATCATTCTCCAGTCTCTGCCTAGGAGTTTTGAGCAGTTTCGCCTCAACTACAACATGAACAAGAGGTTGTATTCGTTGGCGGAGCTTCTGACAGAACTCCAGGCGGCAGAGGGGCTTTTTCGTCAGAGTTCTCAAGCCATGGTCGCTCAGAAGGTTTCTTCCTCTAAACCAAAAGGTAAGAAGAAGAAGAAGCAAGGTGGAGCGAAGAAGGTGGCAGTAGGACCTCAGGCAGGAGTGAAGAAGCTGAAAGGCAAGTGCTTCACTTGCAAGCAGACTGGGCATTGGAAGGCGGACTATCCTCGCCGAAAGAACAAAGGTATATCTTCTTGTTTAGTTGTTGAAACATGTTTAGCGGTGTTATCTACCAGTGCCTGGTGTGTAGATACAGGAGCCACTGATCATGTCTGCAATACTTTGCAGGGGTTCCTGGAAACCCGACGACTAGTTGAGGGAGAGATTACCGTCTTCATGGGCAATGCTTCAAAGGTGGCGGCTATTGCAGTGGGAGACGTTTATTTATCTTTTGATAGGAATAAATTTTTGGTTTTAAGAAATTGTCTTTATGTACCTACTTTTAGAAAGAATTTAATTTCAGTTTCTAAATTGTTTATGGATGGATATTCTGTTTCTTTTAATGACAAGGTGGTTATAAAAAGGAATAGGGAGATTATCTGTTCTGGTACATTGGTTGGCAATTTATATACTCTTGGACCAAAAACTCCCACGATGCAAATAGAAGTAAATAGCTCATCTTCTAAATCTAATAAGAGAAAAGAACCTTCGCAAATGAACTAAACATATCTATGGCATCTGAGGCTTGGTCATATTAACCTAAGTAGAATTCAAAGGTTGATAGCTGATGGACCTTTAGGTTCATTAGTGGTGGAGGATCTCCCAACCTGCGAATCTTGCTTGGAAGGTAAAATGACCAAGAGGCCTTTTAAGGCCAAGGGGTATAGAGCCAAAGATGTGTTAGAACTGGTTCATTCTGATTTGTGTGGTCCTATGTCTATCCAGGCAAGAGGTGGTTTTGAATATTTCGTCTCTTTTATAGACGATTATTCAAGATATGGATACATTTACTTGATGCGCCGCAAGTCTGAATGCTTTGACAGGTTCAAAGAATTCAAGGCTGATGTGGAGAACCGTCAAGGTAAAAGTATCAAGACATTACGATCTGATCGTGGTGGCGAGTACCTCTTGGGAGAGTTTAGGAGTTACTTATCAGAGGCTGGGATTCAATCCCAATTGTCCGCACCTGGCACACCCCAACAGAATGGTGTGGCGGAGCGAAGGAACAGGACTCTTATGGAGATGGTCAGATCTATGATGAGTTATTCTGATTTACCTGATTCGTTCTGGGGGTTTGCTCTGGAAACAACAGCACACATTCTGAACTTGGTTCCATCTAAGTCAGTACCCTCTACTCCCACAGAGTTGTGGACTGGGCGAAAGCCTAGTCTAAGACATATTCGGATTTGGGGTAGTCCAGCACATGTGCTGAAGTGAGATGCTGGTAAGTTGGAATCTCGTACAGAAGTGCGCTTGTTTGTTAGCTACCCTAAGGGAACAAAGGGTGGTTTATTCTATAGTCCTAGAGATCAGAAGGTGATCGTGAGTACGAATGCCAGATTTCTAGAGGAGGACTATGTGATGAACCACAAGCCCACGAGTAGGATTGTTCTTGAGGAGATGATGACGAAGTCGACTTGGTACCATACTAAGAGAAGACACCACAAGTCAGCACGCGTGTCACAGAGCATACACGGGAGGCACCTCATCGTAGTGGGAGGGTTGTTAGACAACGGATTCATGTTTTTGGGAGAGTCTTCGGACTTAGTCCCTGGTGAACATGAACCTGATCCCTGGACATATGACGAGGCAATCCAAGATAGAGATGCAGTATCTTGGCAAAGAGCGATGAATTCAGAGATAGAATCTATGGATTCTTATCAGGTCTGGGAGCTAGTAGAGCCACCCGATGGTGTAAAAACCATTGGATGCAAGTGGATCTACAAGAGAAAGAGAGGAGTAGACGGGAAGGTTGAGACCTTCAAAGCTAGGCTTGTTGCGAAAGGGTATACTCAGAAAGAGGGTATCGATTATGAGGAGACCTTTTCGCCGGTAGCTATGCTTAAGTCTATCCAGATTCTCTTATCTATAGCAGCTCATATGGATTATGAGATATGGCAGATGGATGTCAAGACAGCTTTCCTTAACGGAAGTCTTGAGGAGAACATCTATATGCGGCAACCAGAGGGATTCATTGCTAAAGGCAAAGAGCATCTTGTATGTAAGCTTAATCGGTCCATTTATGGATTGAAGCAAGCTTCTAGATCTTGGAACATCCGATTAGATGAGGTAATCCAATCATATGGATTTATTCAAAGTTCGGATGAGCCATGTGTATACAAGATATGTGACGGAAATGTAGTGATGTTTCTTGTACTATACGTAGATGATATTTTGTTAGTTGGCAACAATATCAAAGTGTTATCACACGTAAGGGTATGGTTGTCCAAACAGTTTGACATGAAGGACTTGGGAGAAGTGGGACACATCCTTGGGATCAAAGTTATAAGGGATCGCAAAAAAAGGATGTTGTGCTTGTCTCAAGCTTCATATATTGACACTATCCTTGCTCGTTTTAGCATGCAGAACTCCAAGAAAGGTTTTCTACCTTTTAGGCATGGAGTTCCATTATCTAAAGAGATGTGTCCCAAAACATCAAAGGAGATAAAGGACATGAAGGCGGTTCCTTATGCTTCGGCAGTAGGAAGCCTTATGTATGCTATGCTATGTACGAGACCGGATATCTGCTTTGCCGTGGGCATGGTTAGTAGATATCAGAGTAATCCTGAACAGGGACATTGGACTGCAGTAAAGCATATATTGAAGTACCTGAGAAGGACTAGGGATTATATGCTGGTTTACCGGGCAGATCAATTAGTCCTTGTGGGTTACACGGATTCGGATTTCCAATCAGATAGGGACAAGAGTAAGTCTACCTCGGGGTTTGTGTTTACTTTTGGAGGTGGAGCCATAGTATGGAGGAGTGTCAAGCAGAAATGCGTGGCGGACTCTACCATGGAAGCTGAGTATGTGGCAGCCTCTGAGGCAGCCAAGGAAGCTGTATGGCTCAGGAACTTCTTGATGGACTTGGATGTGATTCCTGGTTTGTCCAGAACTATCGCAATTTATTGTGATAATAGTGGTGCAGTTGCAAACTCGAAGGAACCATGAGCCCATAAGGCGAGTAAACACATAGAGCGCAAGTACCACCTTATACGAGAGATCATAAAGCGAGGAGAAGTTGTTGTCGCCAAGATTGCATCAGAGGATAACCTGGCGGATCCATTCACTAAGGCCCTTCCAGCGAAAGCGTTTGATAGCCATGTGGAGGACATGGGGATCAGATGTATGGTAGAGTGATGACGGCATAGACTTTTAGTATAAGTGGGAGATTGTTGGAATGTATACTGAAAGCCTAGCTCTTTTTGTATGAACATTTTATTTTGAAATAAGAATCACATGATCATTGTTTGCATTTTATATATTCATTATATATGTGTACATATTGTCTAATATTTTACATTGTAGATAACATGGTGCTTGGTGTGGCACAGAAGATCATGTTATCAGTACCTTGTAAAATAGAAGTAAAGGCTCACAACCAAGATGGTTTTGGACAAACCATTGGCATGGTTGTAGTGTAGCTTGGTATTGTTTTATCTTGAACATAGAGTTACACTAGTACACTTAGGTGTATTGAGTAGGACCGACATAGAGGTGATTCAATTTAGTACTGACTACATAATTGAATCGGACCTCGGATATTATGTTGTACATGCTCTTAATCCCGATATAATAACGGGCACATGTACTTAGTATTTATTTCTTTGATTTACCAGTGGGTGAGATTTAGATGGATTAAATCAATATGCCCAGTAAGTTGGGAAATAATATTATTTACATGGTGTGTCGTTGATTATAGGAGGAAACCGTGTCCTATATATTAGGTTGATAATGTCCCCTTGAGGAGCTCATAAGGTTCATCATGTAAACCCAGCTGGTTGACTTAGTCAACATGATGATAAGGTTGAGTGGTACTACTCGAGGAATTAGATGTTAATTAATTGATGGTCAGTAAATCAATTAATTGACGGACATTCGATATCTTAAATACGGGGAGATTAATGTACAAATAATATATGGAGCCCATATTGATTTATGGGGGGTGGTGAGATAGTTCGATGATGATCCTCTAGTGGAATGGAACATCATTGATGGATCAAGTTTGTGTGGTTCCGATCCATCAGGTGGCCAAGACCCAACTCCTCCTTATGGTCCCTATCGTAGCCTAATATAATCCTTGTGAAGTCTAGATCCAAGAATGTAAAACAAAACCTAGAACCAACGGTTGGGATTAAATCCCTAGATCCGATGGTTGGATGAAACCCTAGAACCAACGGTTGGGATTAAATCCCTAGATCCGATGGTTAGGATGAAATCCTAGAATCGACGGTTGGAATTAAATCCCTAGATCCGACGGTTGGGATAAAACCCTAGATCCGACGGTTGGGATAAAACCCTAGATCCGACGGTGGAGATTAAATCCCTAGATCCGACGGTGGAGATTAAAGGAGGCTTAAGCCCTATTCTATAAATAGATGCTTAGGGTTGGGCGGCAATAATGATCAAGGATTTGAATTAGAGAATTAGGGTTTGGCTCTTGGAGAAGTGGGCGGCTAGGGTTTGGAGCAAAAGTGGGCGGCAACTTTCTTCTTCCTTCTAGTTGTTGCCGGCGCCCAACTTCCACCTTCAATACTTGGCCGGCGCCCATCCTTAAGGCTTTTCTCTTCTTCCTAAGCCGGCGGTTCTCCTTCCATTGGTGGCCGGTGGTCTTCCTCCTTCCCTTCTCCTTGGTGGCCGGCGGCAACTCATCTTCAAGTTGGCCGGCGCATCATCCAATTACTCCTTGGCCGGCGGTTGCACCAAATTCCCTAATTTGGTGGCCGGTTCTAGATAGGAGAGGTATTTGTTCGTTTTTCTCTTTGTTCACAGTGGACAAGGTAGAGGAGAACTCGATCTAGAAGGCTTCTACTCGTGGAGGATCTTCGTCCACACGTCGTCCACGAGAAGGATAGGACATACGGTAGAAGATCGTAAGGTATAAAGTTATTTTAACTTTATGTACAGATCTGAGCATGTTCTTATTTGTTTTGATTATGCATGTGTGTGTATGAATATATATTGTATAATCATGGACCCTGAAGACAAACTCAAAAACCGGCGATCCATCCGTCGTCTCTTTCGCGGCTAACCAACTAGAAGAGTTGTGTTGCTTGAACAACTAGTTTGTTCAAGCGACCACTCAAGTTGTTAGCACGACGATGAATAGGTTGTGCTAAGGAAGCTCATCCCATCCGGATTAATTCTTTCATTAGTGAAAATTTTAAATCCGGGGACATGGGAGCCAATGAGCCTCCGAAGCGACCAACCTTCACTATGTCACACCTAGCCCAAGTATGATTTCCTCGTCCTTCGGATTCTAGTTTCTTCATATGTATCCAAGAGAATATTACTCTAAACATGTAATGCTTTGGCCAAAGACTTTAGTAGCAATCCAATGAAAGGTCCTGGGTATACATCTCCCCACAAGGAGTGGTGAATCCTTTATAGGCTATTCAAACACCTTCGGACACTTCGACTTATACCCAATCATCCTGACTCCACATCTCCTTGGAGATGCTTGCTTAAGATGTCAAAGCATAAGTCTCCATGACCTAGATGACTTGAATACCGTAAGTCAAAGAAACATTGCACTTAAGCTACAGTAAGAACTTCATTGACATATCCATATATGTAGAGAACTATATGAAGTCTTACAACTGGTCACTCCAATGAACTAGTTACCATAACTAGAATCCACGATTAACTTCGGACATCACATTGTCTCCAGCCAGTGAGAATTAGCTTCTTTGATACATCAAATAGTATACCTTGTGTTAGTCTCGACAGAATTGATAGTGTCCAAATCCATCAATTCATCAACTAGGGATAATTCCAATACATCACAATTACATATGTAGAGATACTCACTAGTTGTGATCTAATCATAAATTCTCTCATGCTGTGAATCGTATTGTGGATATTCAGTAAATAAGTTTAAGATCTAATCAAATACATGAAAACATGTATACTCAAATAGTGAATCTTTATTTATCATATAAATGGTTTAAATATAAGGCGATTGCCTTAGGACACCTCTCATATATAACTAACAAACTCCCACTGGACCTAATGTCATTTGCCACGGTATCCAATACCATATGCCCTAACATGACCCTCAAACTTACTTTAAGGAAAGGCCTTAGTTAAAGGATCCACTAAGTCCTTTTCAGTAGGAATCTTCTCGAATTGAATTTCATTTCTACTTATAATCTCTCTGATCAGATGATAGTGGCGAAGCACATGTTTTGATCGTTGATGAGACTTTGGCTCTTTTGCCTGTACAATCACTCCATTATTGTCGCAGTAAATTGATATTACTTCAACAATGGTTGGAACCATGCCAAGTTCATAAATGAACTTCTTGATCCAAACCGCTTCCTTTGCTGCTGATGGCGATGTGCTAATCCTCGGAATGCTCATTGGCTCTCATGTCCCCGGATTAAAATATTCACTAATGAAAAATAATCCGGATGGGATGAGTTTCCTCAGCACAACCAATTTCGTCATCGTGCTAACGAATCGAGCGATCGCTTGAACAAACTAGTTGTTCAAGCAACCAACTCTTCTAGTCGGTTAGCCGCGGAAGAGACGACGGACGGATCGCCGGTTTTTTGTGTTTATCTTCGGGGTCCATGATTATACAAATACATGCAAATGTAAACTAGTATAATCAACATACACTAACATAAAGAACATAAGCTAGCATATCATCAAATAAGAATAGAAACATGCAAAGACCATAAACAAAAGTTATAAAACTTTTATACCTCTTGATCTTCTATCGTATGTCCTAACCTCCTTGTAGACTTCGTGTGGGCGAAGATCCTCCACAAGTTGAAGCTTCTTAGATATTCTTCAATCCAAAGAAAGAAGAACTCTCTTTCCCTTCTTGCTTGAGCCAACCATCAATCCGCAAAGGATTGATGCCGCCGGCTCCAAGAATAGAGAGAACATAATGGAAACAACCAAGGAACCGAACTAGGGACAAACCCTAGCTCCTAGTGCCGCCGGCCAAGAGGAAAAGAGGAATAGGTTGGGCACCGCCAAAGGTATAGGAAAAAGGATAGGAACCGGCCAACACCCTAGGAAGAAGAAGAACACTTCTCCTATAGTTGCCACCCACCATACTTTCCAAACCCTAGCCGCCCAACCAAGCTTCCTTTGGATTTCTTGTCGCCCAAGGTACAGGAAGAGAAGATAGTGGCCGACCAACCCTCTTAGGAAGAAGAAGAGCCCTTCCCCTATAGTTGCCGCCCAACCATTGCTTCCAAACCTAGCCGCCCAATCCAAAGAGCCAAACCCTAATCTAATTAGGGTTTCCTCCATGGGGTTTCTTGCCGCCCAAGCATGGTGGAGAGGAGAGATCTAGGAGCTAGCCACCTCCAAGGAAGAAGACAAGCTCCTCCATAGGTTGCCGCCCACTCTCCATTCCCACCTTGGCCGCCCAACCTATGGAGCCCAAACCCTAATTAGGGTTTCCTCCTTAAGGTTGCTTGCCGCCTAAGCCATCCAACTCCAACCAAAAAACTTTTTTTGCCGCCCAACCCAATCTCCCATATATATAGAGTTAGGTTTAGGCCTTGGTTTAATCTCCACCGTCGGTTCTAGGGTTTTAATCTCAACCGTCAGATCTAGAGATTTAATCTCAACCGTCTGTTCTAGGGTTTTAATCCCAACCGCCGGATCTAGAGATTTAATCTCCACCGTCGGTTCTAGGAATTTAATCCCAACCGTTAGATCTTGAGATTTAATCTCAACCGTCGGTTCTAGGAATTAATCCCAACCGTCGGATCTAGAGATTTAATCTCAACCGTCGGTTCTAGGAATTAATCCCAACCGTCGGATCTAGAGATTTGTTTTCCATCATTTGATCTAGACTTCAAGAGGTTTATATTAGGCTACGATAGGGACCATGAGGAGGAGTTGGGTCTTGGCCACCCGATGGATCGGAACCACACAAACTTGATCCATCAATGATGTTCCATTCCACTAGAGGATCATCATCGAACTACCTCACCAACCCCCATAAATTAATATGGGCTCCATATATTATTTGTACATTCATCTCCTCGTGTTTAAGATATCGAATGTCCATCAATTGATTGATTTACTGACCATCAATCAATTAACATCTAACTCCTCGAGTAGTACCACTCAACCTTATCATCATGTTGACTAAGTCAACCTGCAGGGTTTACATGATGAACCTTATGAGCTCCTCAAGGGGACATCATCAACCTAATACATAGGACACGGTTTCCTCCTATAATCAACGGCACACCATGTAAATAATATCATTTCCCAACTTACCGGGCATATTGATTTAATCCATAGAAATCTCACCCTCTGGTAAATCAAAGAAATAAATATTAAGTACATGTGCCCGTTATTATATCGGGATTAAGAGCATGTACAACATAATATCCGAGGTCCGATTCAATTATGTAGCCAGCAATAAATTGAATCACCTCTATGTCGGTCCTGCTCAATACACCGAGGTGTACTAGTGTAACTCTATGTTCAAGATAAAACAATACCAAACTACACTACAACCATGCCAATGGTTTGTCTAGAACCATCTTGGTTGTGAGCCTCTACTTATACTCTACAAGGGACTGATGACATGATCTTCTGTGCCACACCCAAGCACCATGTTATCTACAATGTAAAGTATTAGACAATATGCACACATATAAATATAACGTGCAAACAATGATCATGTGATTCTTATTTCAAAATAAAGATGTTCATACAAAAGAGCTAGGCTTTTAGTATACATCCCAACAGCTGCTTCAGATGCTACAATGTATTCTGCCTTTGTGGTAGAATCCACTATAGTATCTTGTTTGGAACTTTTCCAAGTCACTGTGCCTCCATTCAAAGTGAACATATACCCAGACTAAGACCTAGAATCATCCTTATCTGTCTAGAAGCTGGCATTTGTATACCCACGTATCATCATGTCTCCTTCTCAATATATTAGGAACACATCCTTTGTTCTTCTAAAGTACTTAAGGATCATCTTAACAACTACCCAATGATCCATTCCTGAATCAGACTGGTATCTTCTCATGACACACAGAGCATACGATACATCGGGTCTCGTACATAACATAGCATACATGATAGATCCTATTGCGGATGCATAGGGAATCTTATTCATGCAAATCCTCTCATTTTCTATGCGCAGACACATAGACTTCGAAAGGTGTATCCCATACCTGATGGATAGGAAACCTTTCTTGGATTCCGACTGTTAGTGAAATCCCTAAAGCCAATCATGTGATAATTGTTGTATGGACATTATTGTATCATATTCCTATTTATAAAGGCATGGTTATTATATTTACTCATATTGGTGCCAAATAACTAAGTATAATAACGTCCTTGAGTAGAAGGTTCTTATCTATATCAATCGATTGGTTGAATCGATAATGAGATGATATAGAGAACACTACTCTTAATCATTCCTAGTGAAGTATTAACATTCAGGGACAATGTTAATGCGTAGAGACTAGCATGTAGGTCAACACGATGACTTGATCTCACAAATCATGGATATGAGATATCAAGTTAACACATGGGTATGCATTAGAGAATGTATACTGAATGACCCGCCAGGAGAAAGTATCATGGATCGTTATATGAGTGTCATATACTTTCTCATGTGACTATTAGTATGACTATTAGTCCTTGGACTTGAAGTCACCATGGTTCCCTACATAAGGAGTTGCATACTTTGGCTTCGTCAAACATCACCCGTAAATGGGTGGACTATAAAGGCGATTATTGGGTATGTAACAAATTATGCGGAGGGATGTGAATGATGTAGATGAGATCTATCCCTTTTATATGACGGGAGTGACATCGTTATTCTTGATAGAGTGAGACCACGAAGTGCATGGCCATACCCAAATGATTCAATATGAGATATTAAGCTCATTTGATTAGTGTGAGTCTACTTGGAGTTCAAGATATAGATTATACCGAGGATGACACGGTCTATGCCTCAATTGGTCAATCTAGATGTCAAGGATAGAGGGACATTGTCACATATTTTGAGAGTCACAATTAGTAGTCACCAAGGTGATGTTGGAGCTCAACATTCTTGTAACTTGGGTAGCAATGATATGTTGCTAGATACCACTCATTACTTATGTTCCTAAATCGGTTTAGGAGGATTGCCAATGTTACAAGAACCTATAGGGTCACACACAAAGGGAAATTAGATGGAGATTAGGTTCATATGATGAACCATGAGGATTAGGTTCATGGGATGAACCAAATTGGATTTAGAGTAATCCAAATTAGACTAATTGAGTTAGACTCAATTTGATTCAAGTGTTGAATGAGTCTAATTTATATTTGATTCATTGAGTCTATTTAAATTAATGAATAGAGATTTATTAAATCAAATTGACTTGAATCAAGTGGTTAGATTTTATCAACCATGGGAGATAAGAGGTCAAGTTTGACTTGACTTGAGAGGGAAGATGAATGGTCAATTTTGACTTGACCAATTGCCATGTCATGGTGACTTGACATGGGGGCCTGCCAATTATGATGTTCCACATCATTATGGACTTATCATGTGGTGCCACTTCATGAGGGAGACCAAGATCCATTGGCTCTTGGAGTTACATGCATGCATGTAACCCCCCAAGATTGAAGTTGCCGGCCACTTTATTCCATATGGTGTGAAGTGAATGTTAGTAACTTCATCTTCTTCTTCCTTGGATCTTCTTCCTCTCAAGCTCTCTCCCTAATCCTATCTTGGACAAAACTTCCAAGAGGTGCTAGCATAATCTAGGTTGTTTTCTCCACCATTTGTCCATGTGGATACCAATAGAGGAGTGTACACTTGACACTCTTGAGTTCCGGCAAAGCATTTAGACGAGCGGGATAAGCGAAGGGCGTCGCTACGAGGGTAATGCTCTCATCTTGTAGATCTAAGGTAGATCTAGGTTTCCTTAAACACATACATGAATTTAGTTTTTTTTATATCTTTGCACAGATCCGTGGCCGGGCTTCCGAGGTTTCCGTAACGCAAAATGCGGTTTTTGCGGCTCAGAAAGTCCAACAGTTGTATCAGAGCCACGTGCGAAACATGTGTGTGTTTTTAAATTCATAGTTTTTGTATTAGATATAAAAATTACATATTTTTAAGTTTCTATAAATTTCCTATTTTTATATATTTTTTGGGTATTTTTCTCGAAGAGTCGAAGCATCAAGTGTTGGGACACTTGTAGGCTTCCACCACTGAGAAAAACTCTCCGAAAGGACAAGTTCTCGCTTTAGGTTTTTGGAACAGTGACTTAAGTCACTGTAAGATCTAGTAGGGACACTCGCAAAGTTTATTTTTGTGAGTAGGGGTGTTGCCCCTATCCCCGAAAGCGGCCTTGTCCCGCGATCGCACCCGGAAACCGCTTAGCAGGACCATTACAGAGAGGCGACTCATAAAATTGAAAAATAATAAAAAAAATTATTGAAATTTTCTGTAAAATACATAATTTAGAATTATGTATAATTCTGTGATGGTCATGGCCCAAGAACACCAATATGATTAGATGATAATGTGTTGTAATTCATAATACGACCTGCGTGCCGTTTTTGTGGTTGTGCATATTGTATAGGGTATGCGACCTGCACGTCGTGCCTCTTCTTTTAAAATTCTAGTTGTAAATAGTTTTAGACTCGAATGTAACTCAAGTTTCATATTTGTAATGTACAAAATGGAGCGGTGGAAAGTCCACTTGTAGACGAAGTTACGAGGAGGGAGTCGACGACACATGACGGTCAATGGAGGCGCTTGGAGAAGCCGCTAACCCTAGGTTGACCGTTCAATCTTCTCATTGGCTTGAGAAGATCGTAGTAGGGCTATGACAAAATCACAATTATTTTATATATATATATATGTATATGTTGATATATATATATATATATATATATATATATATATATATATATATATATATATATATTTGTTTTGCTTGTATGTATGTGATGCATGCTAGTAAATTTTGTTTGTATGTATATGATGCATGCTAGTATAATGCTTGTATGTATGTGATGCATGCTAGTATAGGATAATAAAGGCCTTGATGCGTATATGATACACATTCACGATTAGATTAGATCATAATCGAATCAACTCTAAAATGCCTACCAAGTCTTGATACCCATCACTACCTCGATCATTTGTAGTTGTTGAATCTACTAAAGCAGAGCAACGCATATTATCTTGGTAGGGTGCGGAGGGACAATCTTTGTCCCACCTATCATGGCTTGGGTTAGAGTAAGCTCAATTAGATTGAGTAAAACTAGTTAACTCAATTGGATCGAGTAGAACTATAAGCATATTCCAACCGTTGGAAAGATAGGATAAGATCGCATTTACAATAAATCTTGGGCGATTTAGCCAAAGCTAACTCAAGGTCTTTTGTAAATGTGGGTCTTGATCCTATAAATAAGAGTTGCATAGAGATGTAATCGGTAATGTGTTACCCGCCGATCATACTAAGTCTTGGGCGATTTAGCCAAAGCTAACTCAAGGCTTAGTATGATGTGGATCTTTTCCCGCAGGAATTATAGCATGTTTGTATGAATCTACTAATGTGGTTTGACCACATCCATAACTCGATTCTACACAAGTCCTATAATTCAGTGGGAGCATCATTTGATTAAAGGCCTAATTAAATCATAAAAGGAATATGATATTAATTTTCTGCATTTTGTATATTGTAGATTACTATGTCGACAAACACGAACACTCTCTCCCTGCGTTTTGTCCTTGAGAAGGACAAGCTCAATGGAGCAATTTTTTTGGACTGGTACAGGAACCTGAGAATCATTCTCACCCAAGAAAGGAAATTGTACGTCCTGGAGCAGCCCATTCTGGAGGCACCTCCTGCCACTGCCTTGCGAACTGACAAAGATGCTTACAAGAAGCATCAAGATGATGCATTAGATGTGTCATGTCTCATGCTCGCGACCATGAACTCTGAGCTTCAGAAGCAACACGAGTTCATTAATGCTTATGATATGGTTGAACATCTTCGTCAACTATATCAAGGACAAGCAAGGCACGAGAGATATGAAGTCTCTAAGGCATTGTTTCAATCCAAGATGCAAGATGGGACTCCCGTAGGTCCATATGTACTCAAGATGATTGGGTACGTAGAAAACCTACAGAGATTGGGATTCCCACTTGGCCAAGAGCTGGCCACTGACTTGATCTTGTAGTCTTTGCCACAAAGCTACAATCAAATTGTCATGAATTACAACATGAATGAAATTGATAAGCCACTGCCTGAGATGCTCAGCATATTGAGAATAGCTAAGCTCAACCTTAAGAAGGGAAAATCTGACTCCATTTTGATGGTGCAAAAAAAGAAAGGCAAGGGCAAGCCTAAAGGTAAGGGAAAGTCTCAAGCCATGGCTAAAGGCAAAGAACTGAAACCCAAAAGAGGGGTGGCCAAAGAAGGGGCTTGCTTCCACTGCAAGGAAGCTGGACACTGGAAGCGTAACTGCAAAGCTTACCTGGAAGATCTTAAGAAGAAGAGAAGTGAGACTTCTACTTCAGGTATAAATGTTATAGAAGTCAATCTTTCTATTTCTTCATCATGGGTATTAGATACCAGATGTTCATCTCACATATATACCAATGTGCAGGCGCTGAGAAATAGCAGGGCATTGACAAAGGGTGTGGTGGACCTACGAGTAGGCAATGGAGCAAGAGTTGCAGCTGTTGTTGTAGGAACTTATGATCTATCTCTGCCCACTGGGCTTGTACTAGAACTAGATGAATGTTGTTATGTGCCTTCTTTAACTAAGAACATAATTTCGGTTTCTTGTTTGGAGAAGAAAGGATTTACATTTATAATAAAGAACAAATGTTGTTCAGTTTATTTAAATGATATGTTCTATTGTAGTGCACCTCTAATGAACGAACTCTACTTTCTAGACTTAGAGAACCCCATCTATAACATAAGTACCAAAAGGTTCAAGTCAAATGAGTTGAACCAAACCTATCTCTGGCATTGTCGCTTAGGTCACATAAATGAGAGTCGCTTATCTCAGCTCCATAAGGATGGGTTGCTTGACTCATTTGATTTTGAATCATATGAGACATGTGAGTCTTGCCTTTTAGGCAAGATGACCAATACTCCCTTTAGTGGACACAGCGAAAGAGCAACAGACTTGTTAGGACTTATACATAGTGATGTATGTGGCCCTTTCAATGTTGCTACTAGAGGTGGTTACAGGTACTTCATTACATTTACTGATGACTTCAATAGATATGGTTATGTGTATCTCATGACACATAAATCAGAATCCTTTAAAAAGTTCAAAGAATTTAAGAATGAAGTACAAAACCAGCTTGGCAAGAGTATTAAGATACTTCAATCAGATCGAGGTGGTGAATACCTTAGCCATGAGTTTCGTGACTATCTAACTGAGTGTGGGATTCTATCCCAACTCACTCCTCCTGGAACACCACAGTGGAATAGTGTATCCGAAAGAAGAAATCGTATCCTATTAGATATGGTATGATCTATGATGAGTCACACAAATCTTCCTATATCCTTTTGGGGATATGCTCTAGATACAGCTGTTGGGAATCGATTGGCCGGCTAGAGGGGGGTGAATAGCCCTCTTTCGTTTGACATCGTATTTTGCTCGTCAAAAAAAAACGTTAGCGCAAGCGGAATATACAAATATAAATAAAGACAAGCAAAATATACACAAGCAATACAAACACCGAGATGTAACGTGGTTCACGGCTACGCCGCTAATCCACGGTCCGATTCGTCCACGGTGAATCACTCTGCAATCTATCCACTAGATCTCTCCTTTGCACAAATCTAGGTGGAGGTAACCTCTTTACAACAACACTCCTCTTACAAATATAATGAAAATAAGCTTGGGTAAGAGGATGGAAAGCTTTAGGGAACTTTGGGAGAGTATTAGAGTATAAGCATTAGCCTCCCAAACCCTTACCCCCTTCCTTTTTATAGAGGAAGAGGGTTTCTTCCCGTTGACACAGGATCAGTCGACTAATGCCCTCGATCAGTCGACTGATCCCGTAGTCGTTGCCCAATAATGGCCCCTTTCCACGTTGGATACTATCCAACGGTATTGACATCAGTCGATCGGTGTAGCACCATCGATCGGCCGGTGCTCGATCGATCAGTGATCAATCGAGTCGACTTCATTCATGCCGATGCAGTGCCATCGATCATTGCCATTCCTGGCGATCATTGCTCGACATCGATCGCTGCGATCTGGCGATCGGCACTAAACTGGTCTTATACCAGTCGATCGACCCATCGACTCAGAGCAGTCGATTGCCATAT
Organism: Wurfbainia villosa; assembly: GCA_025175895.1. NCBI lineage: Eukaryota > Viridiplantae > Streptophyta > Magnoliopsida > Zingiberales > Zingiberaceae > Wurfbainia > Wurfbainia villosa. The sequence goes on along the minus strand of CM045992.1, from coordinate 23,492,029 downwards.
CATGGCAGTCGACTGGTGTCGGGAAAACCCATCCGACACTTGGCCAAAAGGCCAAGTTTCACCTAAGAGCTACCCCTTCCCGGGTTACAATCGCTCACTCTCATCTCTTGGAGTCCCTCGCCTTCGAAGTTCTCTTCGTTCGCGGCCATGTCCCTCGGCAGCATCAGGCGCACGGCTCTGCAATGCTCCTTCACGTCTCTTGCCTCGAAGTCTACTTCCTCCGGCTTCACTCCAAGCTTCTCGTCCCGCGGTCCCTCGGATGCTCCAAGCGCACGGCTTCCGCAAAGCAATCCTTCACCGACTCAAGGCCCGAGTGATGAGATGTGAAACTCGTCATGGCTCTATGTGCGAATTACTAAGTCCTGCACGACTTCAACGCACATATCGAATCAACATAACAAACTAACTTAAACCCTTTGCCACACCATCAAAACCATATCACGACAAGAGATTGCCCTAACAATCTCCCCCTTTTTGATGTGTGGCAATCCGTTTAAGTTAGGTAAAAACATTTGATAAAAATTTTAAAGAAAAGAAAGCATGTAAACATAAAACATGATATAGCAACATGCAACTCCCCCTTAATCCATGAAACTCTCTTTTCTCCGCCTATCATATATTTCTCTCCTAAAATAATTAACTTAAACATAATTATTTCTCCCCTTTGACACCATCAAAAAGATTAACACTAATTTATAAACTCATGGCATCAAGTATAATGGAAGGAAAATATGACAAGTTGATTTAAAATTGGATACCACTTGTTGGTTTAAAATCTGAATTCGGCCTTCAATGTTCTGATTTTAGCCATCGATCATCGGTTCGTATACCGATCATTCACATGAATTTCGTGGATTTCGATTTTTCCAATTTCAGAAATGCATTAAAAATTCTAGAAAATTCAAAAAATCATGAAATTTGGGGAACATATTTATTTTAGGTATATCTATCAGTTAAAAATATGTTTTCATGAAAAATCATTATATTTTCACGTATTTGCCAAAAATCCAAAAGCTTTAAAAACAACTAGGTTTTTGATCATTATAGTATCAAGTTTAGCACCTAGTTTTGCATCCAATTGTTTCAAAACATGAATACATGTATTTTAAGGTAAGAAAATATTTTGAAAACATATGAAATATCCAACCATGATCATTGGGCAATATGTCTATGAATTAAACATAAGCCTTCCCCATGATTGGTCTATTATTGCTATTTTGATACTTTAAATGACCATCTAAATGCCATAGACATTAGTGGACATTTGTATCATCCTAACATCTCACCCATGCTAAGTTTGCAATCAAGTTAGCCTATAGTGAGTGTGAGATGCATCCTAGGGGGTATTTGTATATACTTAACCAATATATTCATGCAATTCTATCAAGGTTAAGTATCAACCTAATAACCTACATGATCATAAAGGCATATATGAATGAATTCTACATTATGATCATGAAATACATGTTTTCATTAAATTATAACCATGCATTAGGTATTATATGATGATAATAAACAAAGTATCACCTAAAGCATGATTTAAACCTATTTCTCATGATGATGTGCCCAAAATCAAAATCATAAATCATGTGTAACGCCCGCCCTTATCTGCTCTCAGGGCGGCGCTACTTTTTTTCTTCTTAACATAACTTATATACATATATGGATCATTGCACAATATACATACATAGATTTGTTATCATGACATAAACCTTATTTTATGCATGCATCACATATCATATTCATAATTAACATGTTAACATATCATCGCTTCTTTTATAACATGCATAACATAAAGATCCATTCATGAGTTCTAATCAATCACAAGTCATAAAAGCGGAAGCAATGGTCTTAAGTGTTCACTGAGCATATAAATATAAGCAGATAGTAACAGGGTCTTTCTCCACCATGCCACTATCACACACACTTGGCCCTTCCTGCTACTTCCTCTAGTTTAGGTTTCCTTTATCTGCAGTATATGGACAACATAAACTATAAGAATATAGCTTAGTAAGATTCTTGCCTACTCACAAAAGCCACAAACTTCATCCAGCAATTAGAAACATGAGCATACTAGCATAAGTAGCCTAAGTAGTCCATAGCAGCACTAGTTAACAACATACCCACGTAATAAAACCTAAGCATGGCATAGAGTTTACATCAGCATGCTAAACATAATTAAATCTAAGCAGGGCATAATTCAAACCTAAGCATTCCTGACATAAGAAATCCATAACATTAAAAATCTTAGGCATGCATAAAGTACAGAGTCACAAATATTCTTAAACTTAGCTATAAGCATCATAATCTCATAAAATCTCACATGCGTAAAGGACATAATCGTAAGCATTTTTAAATTGAACATAAACATTTATAATGACATAAATCCTAAACATGCATAAGGTACTTAATCACAAGTATTCTTAAACTACTATAAGCATCATAATCTCATAAAATCTCACATGCGTAAAGGACATAATCGTAAGCATTTTTAAATTGAACATAAACATTTATAATGACATAAATCCTAAACATGCATAAGGTACTTAATCACAAGTATTCTTAAACTACTATAAGCATCATAATCTCATAAAATCTCACATGCATAAAGGACATAATCGTAAGCATTTTTAAATTGAACATAAACATTTATAATGACATAAATCCTAAACATGCATAAGGTACTTAATCACAAGTATTCTTAAACTACTATAAGCATCATAACTTTCATAGAATTTAACATGCATAAAGGACGAGTTCGTAAGCATTCATAATCTTTAACATAAGCATACGCAATTTCATAAAAGTCTTTTCTTTTCAAAACATATACATATAGATACTTCAACATCATCATAACTTGTTTGGGGGCCTGTGTTAAGTACCACATAATGTGCGTTCCTAATAGGTCAGTAGCGAGCCACCAGTCCTACTAGAGCAAGACCTCTTACGTCTTACCAGGGCAAGACCTCTTACGTCTTCTTATGTCCCTATGGATTTGATTAACGACCACCTGACGGGTCGGGTACTTAACCTCTTACAAAGTAAAATACTTAATTCCTTTCTTTCTTGTCATATTAAAAATAATGCTCTTAATCCCCAACATAAAAAGGGAAGCATTTCAATCTTATCTTATCATAAGGAGAGCTCTTGATCCCTACTTGAAAGGGAAGCATCTCCATCTTATCTTATCATAAGGAGAGCTCTTGATCCCTACTTGAAAGGGAAGCATCTCCATCTTATCTTATCATAAGGAGAGCTCTTGATCCCTACTTGAAAGGGAAGCATCTCCTTCTTAGTCATTTCATGGCATACATGCATTCATAACATAAGAGTACCCAAAAGGGGTCCTAAAGCGTAAACCTGTTCATCACCTAAGCATATTTCATGGCACATTACATCATAAACAGGAAGCATATTTCCTTAGCATATTCATGGCATATTCAATCATGAACATGTTCATCACCTAAGCATATTTCATGGCACCTTACATCCTAAACATGAAGCATATTTCCTAGGCATATTCATGGCATATTAAATCACAAAACATGTTCGTCACCTAAGCATATTTCATGTCACATTACATCATAAATGAAGCATATTTCCTTAGCATATTCATGGCATATTCAATCACAACCATGTTCATCCCCTAAGCATATTTCATGGCACATTACATCATAAACATCATTAGAAATATTTTTCATGCAATCCTAACCCTAATTTCATGTGTTGGCCGAAACTTGTGTTCAAGCTTGGGTGTGTCCCCTAAAATTCATTCATGAAGCCTTATAACTTATCATAATATCATTAGAAATATTTTTCATGCACCCTAACCCTAATTTCATGGTTTGGCCGAAACTTGTGAGGGGTTCAAACTTGGGTTTGTCCCCTAAAATTCATTCATGAAGCCTTATGATTCATCATAGTATCATTAGAAATATTTTTCATGCACCCTAACCCTAATTTCATGGTTTGGCCGAAACTTGTAAGGTTAAGATCTTTGGACTTTTGTCACCTAAATCTATTCATGTAGGCATATATCATAACCTAACTTCATAATGGGGAGCTCTTCATGAAACCCTAACCCTAAACCCTTGGTGGCCGAAACATATAGGGTTAAAACCTTTGGACTTTTGTTACCTAAAGATCTCTACTTGGAGCATACAACCTATAAAAGGTTTCCCTAATAGCATGTGCATGAATCCTGTTGGATCAGAAGCGTCGCTAGAGGGGGGGGGTGAATAGCGATCGTAAATCTTTTCTTTTTCGTTCGTTCGATACGCAAAGTAAGCATAGCGGAAAATAAATGAACACGTTTATTTTACTTGGTTCACAACCCAGCGGTTGCTACTCCAAGGCCCTATCGGTCCTAGACCGCGTACGGAGGGCAAAGCACTAAAACGTCTCCTCCTCGTTAGAGGTAGGAGACAACGATTACAAAAACCAAATATACGAGGATGAGGCAACAAGCCTACCTCACCTCGTTATGAAGATAAAAATACATAATATAATATCAAAAATATTACTTGAATCTACTGCCAACGAAGAAGATCAAAACTTGGCGTCGCGTCGACGTTATGACGGTGTTGAAGCGTTGGCGTTGTAGGAGCACTTGATGAATAATTGATGTAATTTGGAGATGAATCCTCCCCTCCTATTATAGACTTTAGCCTCTGAATTTGTCTCCTATTTCTTTGGAACGGATCATGAATTTTTCCAAATTTTTATCGCGAAGTGGCCGCGTCAAACGTTATCCGTTTTGACCTAGCGCAAAAGCTGAATCGTCGCCATCGATCGATGACTCCCATCGATCGATGCCTCTCTCATCACCCATCGATAATGCCGATCGCTTAATGTCAAGATGATCACACGCACTTCCTGCGAAGAGGTTAGCTCAGAAAATAGTAAATGCGACGGTTTCTAACCATCCGATCTCGACCTAGACCTTCCACAAGAAGTCTTAGTCGGATCGTCGTCTACGGTCATCCCCGTAAAGAGGACACAACCTTACAATCTCTCACTCACACGAGCTTACCTCGATAGTAGCTCTCGCTTCCGGCCTTCCACTCGATTCCTTCGGCTCCCTCCGAAGTCACTCGAGTGTCGCCCGACCACCGCGGCTTCCTCCGGGTGTCGCTAGCCTTCAGCTCCAGCTTTAGCACTTTTCTGCACACTTGATTTAGCTCGTGAGATAACGATGTAAACTTAACTTTGTGTCTTTGCCATAATCAAAACACAGGTTCGATTATCTAGTGCCCCTGCACCAACAAATCCTAGCCCAAAACTTAGTTGGCCGAAACATATCAAGATCCAAACTTCATATTTCATTCATGTAATTTATCCTACAAAACTAATATACTGCAGGTGAGGGGATCTTACTTGGTTCGCTTGCTTGTAGTGGAAATATGACCTAAGGAGCCAACCCTAGCCCTTGCTTCTTGCTTGGATGAGGTTCGGCCAAGGGTGCAAATGGGGAGGGGGAAGCAAGGTGGTTTCGGTGAGGATGAAGAGGAGAGGAAGAAGTGGCCAATTGTGAGTTTCCTTCTTCTTTATAAAGGGAGGAAGAGAAGTTTCTCTTTTCTTTTCCATACCCCTTCATTTGCCCTCATCACCCTTATCTATAGTTTCCCCTCTTCTCTTAATGATATGATCCTATTGGGCTTATGGTTAGTGGGTGCATCTATAGGGCTTGGGTATCTATAGAGGTTTGGGGTTCAATTCCTAGGCCTTGCATCTATTTTTGGCTATTCCCTTTTTATTTTTGTAAAACCCCCATAAAGCCCATTATCGTAAGGCCAAAAATTCTCGTAAAATTGTTGGAAACTTTTTACGGGCGTTACATCATGATTGCAAACATACATAGCAATTACATCAATCATCATGATTTAAGCAATATTATCTATTTATGGGCACGTTATCATCACCCAACACTATCTAAAAAATGTTGTCCAGTCATCCTAAGTCAACCAAAATATGATATAGGTCAAGTTCATATGGTTGACTACCCTAGGGGTTTTCTAACTCTTAAGGATGGATTTTGGAACCCAAAATAAATTCTTTCCTATTGGGTTCACTAGGTACTCCTTGGGGATCCATTTCCTAACAATTACTTTCTTTTTATCTTGTCCCCTAGCTATTAGGCATTTGTAGGCCTTTTCATTTTTCTTTTCCTTATATCCTAGGCCTTTTTTGTTGAAACTAGCTCTTTGGCTCCCTAAGATCATGTTCAATGTGTTGGAGCCAATTGTGAATTTCTCTAGGGCTTTGGTTAAATAATCTACCTTTTCCCTTAATGCCCTATTTTCCTCTATGCATGCATCATTAACATCCAAAGGCATATAGTCATGTGAGCATGCATCATCATGGCAAGAAAAAGTATCATTATTATTTAGGCATGCATTTTATAGCTTATTTTCTAAGTCCTTAATTTGATTAAGCATGCTTTTATTTTTATTTTTCATTCCAAATAAGTCCTTAGTTAAACTAGAAATTATGGAAACTATTTTCTTAGGAGAAGCTTTCGTTACCATAGTTTCCATATCTTCTTCTTCTTCGGATGATGAGGAGGATGTAGAAGCTCCCCCTTCATTTGAGCTCTCCCCACTTGAGCTTGATTCTTCATTTGAGGAAGAGGAGGAGCAATCCGAGTCATGAAGAGCCATCAATGCTAGGTTGGAGTAGACATGCTCTTCTTCATCGGATGAGGAGGAAGAAGCAACTTCATCCCATGTCTTTGCTTTGAATGCCATGGCTTTCCCCTTTTCCTTGGCCTTCTTCTCCTCTTTCTTCTTGCTCCCCTTCTTCTTCTTCTTTTCTTCCTTCTTTTTCTTCTCTTCCTTGTTCTTATTTAGGAGGGGACAATTATCCCTTATATGTCCTTCCCCTTGGCAATTATAGCATATGACCTTCCCCCTTGGTCTTCTATTCCTATCATGAGATTTATCAAATCTGAAATTCTTAAATGCACGCCTTACCTTCCTTACCATGTAGGCTTCTTCCGTGCTATCCATGGAGGAGGTAGAGGCTTCATCGGATGAGGAGGAGAGGATTTCCATCTTCTTTTTCCCTTTGTTGGCCATCAAGGCTACTCCCCTTGAAGTTTGGACTCTAGGCTCTTCTTGTATCCCTTCAAGCCTTGTCTCATGAAACTCCATGGTTGAAAAGAATTCCTCCAAGGTGCTCACTTCTAGGTTCTTGGAGATGTAAAATGAGTCCACCATGGAGCTCCATCTTGAGGACCGGGGGAAGGCATCTATGGCCTTCATTACCATATCCCGGTTGGAGAGCTTCTCTCCTACACTCGTTAGCCCAATTAATATCTCTTTAATTCTAGAATGTAGGGAAGTTACCTTTTCTCCCTTTTCAAGCTTAATATTTGATAGTTGGGAGCGGAGGAGATCTCTTCTCGCTAGCTTGGCTTCCGAAGTGCCTTCATGAAGTTCAACCAATCTCTCCCACATCTCTTTGGCACTTGAGCACTCCCCTATTCTATTGACTTCTTGTTGGGGGAGGACATTGTATAGGTGGTGTTTGGCCTTTGAATTTGCCAAATACTCCTCTCTTTGTCTTTTGCTCCATTTCGATTTTTCCAAAGGCTCCCCATCATCGTTCCTAGGCAATTCGAAACCATTTTCCATGATTAAAAGAATTTCAAAGTCGGTTTTGAAGAATACCTCCATTCTCTTTTTCCACCAAGAGAATTCGCCGTCGAACTTCGGTGGGTGAATGTTTGAGCCGGCCATTTTGAATGTTGCTTGTTGTGGCGGTTAGTCCTCGACAAGCTTAACTTGTCTCTGATACCACTTGTTGGGAATCGATTGGCCGGCTAGAGGGGGGTGAATAGCCCTCTTTCGTTGGACGTCGTATTTTGCTCGTAAAAAAAAAACGTTAGCGCAAGTGGAATATACAAATATAAATAAAGACAAGCAAAATATACACAAGCAATACAAACACCGAGATGTAACGTGGTTCACGGCTACGTCGCTAATCCACGGTCCGATTCGTCCACGGTGAATCACTCTGCAATCTATCCACTAGATCTCTCCTTTGCACAAAGCTAGGTGGAGGTAACCTCTTTACAACAACACTCCTCTTACAAATATAATGAAAATAAGCTTGGGTAAGAGGATGGAAAGCTTTAGGGAAATTTGGGAGAGTATTAGAGTATAAGCATTAGCCTCCCAAACCCTTACCCCCTTCCTTTTTATAGAGGAAGAGGGTTTCTTCCCGTTGACACAGGATCAGTCGACTAATGCCCTCGATCAGTCGACTGATCCCGTAGCCGTTGCCCAATAACGGCCCCTTTCCACGTTGGATACTATCCAACGGTATTGACATCAGTCACTGATAACACCATCAGTCGACTGGTGCTCGATCAGTCGAGTGATCAACTGAGTCGACTTCATTCTGTGCCCGTGCACAGTGCCATCAGTCGACTGCCAAGCACTAAACTGGTCTTATACAAGTCGATCGACCCATCGACTCAGAGCAGTCTGTTGGAGTATTGGGAATACAATCAAAGTCCCACATTGGTAAGACATGGAAAAGATCATGTGCTTATAAGATGAAAAGATATCTCCATTGGTATGAGGCCTTTTGGGTAAAGCCCAAAAATAAAACCATGAGGGCTTGGACCCAAAGTGGACAATATCATGCCATTGTGGAGATATGTGGAGCTTATAAGCACTAACAATTGGTATCAGAGCCATGGTCCATGTCAAGCCATGAACCTCGAACGAAGGAAGTTGAACTCCCACGTCCGGATCAAGAGAACTAGAAATCAGGCAGGAAGTCTAGTTGGGTCGGGAGGACCGAACAACTGACAGGAAGTCCTGGTGGGTTGAAGATCGGACATCAAGCAGAGAAAATCCTCCGAGGAGGGATAGGCTTGAGGGGGGGCCCAATGTGGTCCTTCGTTTGAGGGGGGGATTGTTGGAGTATTGGGAATACAATCAAAGTCCCACATTGGTAAGACATGGAAAAGATCATGTGCTTATAAGATGAAAAGATATCTCCATTGGTATGAGGCCTTTTGGGTAAAGCCCAAAAATAAAACCATGAGGGCTTGGACCCAAAGTGGACAATATCATGCCATTGTGGAGATATGTGGAGCTTATAAGCACTAACACAGTCGACTGCCATATCATGGCAGTCGACTGGTGTCGGGAAAACCCATCCGACACTTGGCCAAAAGGCCAAGTTTCACCTAAGAGCTACCCCTTCCCGGGTTACAATCGCTCACTCTCATCCCTTGGAGTCCCTCACCTTCGAAGTTCTCTTCGTTCGCGGCCACGTCCCTCGGCAGCATCAGGCGCACAACTCTGCAATGCTCCTTCGCGTCTTTTGCCTCGAAGTCTACTTCCTCCGGCTTCACTCCAAGCTTCTCGTCCGGCGGTCCCTCGGATGCTCCAAGTGCACGGCTTCCGCAAAGCAATCCTTCACCGACTCAAGGCCCGAGTGATGAGATGTGAAACTCGCCATGGCTCTATGTGCGAATTACTAAGTCCTGCACGACTTCAACGCATATATCGAATCAACATAACAAACTAACTTAAACCCTTTGCCACACCATCAAAACCATATCACGGTAAGAGATTGCCCTAACAACAGCAGCCTTCACACTTAACCGTGTATCATCCAAGGTTGTGATAAAGACACCATATACAATATGGACAGGGAGAAATCCCAAGATGTCTTTCATGAGGATTTGGGATTGTGAGGCTTACATTCGATGTCAAGTCTCAGACAAACTGGGACCTAAATCCGATAAGTGCTATTTTATTGGATATCCCAAGGAGACTAAGGGATATTACTTATACATTCCCAGTCAGCACAAAGTGTTTATGGCAAAGACTGGGGTTTTTCTAGAAAGGGATTTTGTTTCTAGAAAAACTAGTGGGAGTACGTTCGATCTTGAAGAAATTTAAGATAAGGACAATAGCACTGAGGCCTTGATGGAGGTTGAACAGGAACCACAAAGTGTTGTGGGTGATGAGGTTGTTGCACAAAGAGTTATGGAACAACCACCTGTTCAGGTAGACTTACCTCTTCGCAGGTCTGATATGGTACGTCGTCAGCCTGAGAGATACTCATTTATCTTGTCTGACTATGATGATGTTATGCTCATTGAGAATGAGCCTACCTCCTATCAGGAAGCTGTGATGAGCCCAAATTCTGAGAAATGGCTAGAGGCCATTAGATCCGAGATGGAATCCATGTACACCAACCAAGTATGGACTTTGGTTGATCCACCTGAAGGGGTCAAACCCATTGGGTGTAAGTGGGTCTTTAAGAGAAAGACTGGCATGTATGGACTTACGCATACCTATAAGGGCCAATTGGTGGCTAAAGGTTTCAAGCAAATTCATGGTATTGACTCTGATGAAACCTTTTCTCCAGTAGCGATGTTTAAGTCCATTCGGATCATGCTTGCTATTGTAGCATACCACGATTATGAGATCTGGCAAATGGATGTCAAAACTGCATTTCTGAATGGAAACTTACTCGAGGATGTGTACATGACACAATCTGAGGATTTTGTAGATCCACAGCATACTGGGAAAGTATGCAAGCTACAAAGGTCCATTTATGGGCTAAATTAAGCTTCTCGGAGCTGGAATCTTCAATTCAATGATGCGATCAAACAGTTTAGTTTCATCAAGAACGAAAATGAACCCTGTGTCTAGAAGAGGGTTAATGGGAACACAGTTGTCTTCCTTGTATTATATGTGGATGACATACTACTCATTGGGAATGACATCCCTTTGCTACAGTCTATGAAGACTTGGCTGGGGACGTGCTTCTCAATGAAGGACTTAGGTGAAGCAGCCTATATTCTAAGCATCAAGATCTATAGAGTTAGATCTAAGAGATTGCTTAGCCTAAGTCAGAGTATATATATTGACAGGGTATTACTACGGTTTGCCATGCAGAATTCCAAGAAGGGACTTCTGCCGATGTCACATGGTATAAGTCTTTCGAAGACTCAAAGTCCCTCTTTTACAGAGGAGAGAGACCACATGGATAAGATCCCTTACGCATCTGCTATAGGATCTATCATGTATGTCTTGCTATTTACTCGTCCTGATATCTCGTATGCTTTGAGCATGACGAGTAGATAACAGTCAGATCCAGGTGAGCATCACTGGATAGCAGTCAAGAATATTCTTAAGTACTTGAGAATAACTAAAGAATATTTCTTGATATTTGGAGGAGATGAGGAGCTAGCTGTAAAGGGTTACAGCGATGCCAGCTTCCAAACTGACCAGGATGATTATAGATCGCAGTCAGGGTTCGTGTTTTGCTTGAATGGTGGCATTGTGAGCTGGAAGAGTTCAAAGCAGGACACAGTTGCTGATTCTACAACAGAAGCCGAGTATATCGCTGCATCAAGGCAACAAAGGAGGCAGTTTGGATCCGCAAGTTCATTACTGAGCTAGGGGTGGTTCCTAGCATAACAGATCCTATAGAGCTCTATTGTGACAACAATGGAGCTATTGCACAGGCTAAGGAACCACGCTCACACCAGCGGACCAAACACATACTACGGCGCTTCCATCTCATTCAAGAGATTATCGATAGAGGAGATGTGAAGATTTATAGAGTACCCACAGAGGCTAACATCGCAGATCCCTTTGTTGGAATGTATAGTGAAAGCCTAGCTCTTTTTGTATGAACATTTTTATTTTGAAATAAGAATCACATGATCATTGTTTGCACTTTATATTTATTATATGTGTGCATATTGTCTAATATTTTACATTGTAGATAACATGGTGCTTGGTGTGGCACAGAAGATCATGTTATCAGTCCCTTGTAGAATATAAGTAGAGGCTCACGACCAAGATGGTTTTGGACAAACCATTGGCATGGTCGTAGTGTAGCTTGGTATTGTTTTATCTTGAACATAGAGTTACACTAGTACACTTAAGTGTATTGAGCAGGACCGACATAGAGGTGATTCAATTTATTGCTGACTACATAATTGAATCAGACCTCGGATATTATGTTGTACATGCTCTTAATCCCGATATAATAACATGCACATGTACTTAGTATTTATTTCTTTGATTTACCAAAGGGTGATATTTAGATGGATTAAATCAATATGCTCGGTAAGTTGGGAAATGATATTATTTACATGGTGTGTCGTTGATTATAGGAGGAAACCGTATCCTATATATTAGGTTGATGATGTCCCCTTGAGGAGCTCATAAGGTTCATCATGTAAACCCAGCTGGTTGACTTAGTCAACATGATGATAAGGTTGAGTGGTACTACTCGAGGAGTTAGATGTTAATTAATTGATGGTCAGTAAATCAATTAATTAACGGACATTCGATATCTTAAACACGGGGAGATGGATGTACAAATAATATATGGAGCCCATATTGATTTATGGGGGTTGGTGAGGTAATTCAATGATGATCCTCTAGTGAAATGGAACATCATTGATGGATCAAGTTTGTGTGGTTCTGATCCATCGGGTGACCAAGATCCAACTCCTCCTCATGGTCCATATCATAGCCTAATATAATCCTCATGAACTCTAAATCCAAGGATATAAAAAAAAAACTCTAGAACCAACGGTTGAGATTGAATCTCTAAAACCGACGGTTGGGATGGAACCCTAGATATGACGGTTGGGATAAAACCCTAGATCCGATGGTTGGGATGAAACCCTAGATCCGACGGTTGGGATAAAACCCTAGATGTGACGGTTGGGATAAAACCCTAGATCTGACGGTTGGGATGAAACCCTAGATCCGACGGTGGAGATTAAATCCCTAGATTCGACGGTGGAGATTAAAGGAGGCCTAAGCCTAACTCTATAAAAGGAAGGCTAAGGGTTGGGCGTGGGATATCAAGAAGGAAATTAGGTTTTTAGTTTGGGCGGCTAGGGTTTGGAAGATAGGCTTGGGCGGCAATTCTTGGAAAGGAAAAGCCGACGCCCATCTTCTTCCAACTTGTTTTGGCCGGCGCCCATCCTCATTGTTCCTTCTCCTATTCCTTGGCCGGTGGCAACCTCTCTTCAAGGTTGGCCGGCGTTCATTGATCCCTCACCTTGGTTGCCGGCGGCATCTTTTATCCAAAGTTGGCCGGCGCCCAATCATCCACTCCTTGGCCGGCGGCAACCTTTCTTTAAGGTTGGCCGACACTCAACTATCTACTCCTTGACCGGTGGCGATATCAAGCTCCTTGGCTTGGTGGTCGGTTCTAGAAAGGCGAAGGAGTCTTTTTTTGGTTCTTCTCTTTGTTCGGAGCGAACAAGGAAAGGAAGAATGTGATCTAGGCGGCTTCTACTCGTGGAGGATCTTCGCCCACACGACATCCACGAGGAGGATAGGACATACGGTAGAAGATCGAGAGGTATAAAAGTTTTACAATTTTTTTGATCTTAGCATGTTCTTATGTGTTGATTATACTAGTTTGCATTTGTATGTATTTGTATAATCATGGACGCCGAAGACAAACACAAAAACTGACGATCCGTCCGTCGTCTCTTCCGCGGCTAACCAACTAGAAGAGTTGGGCTGCTTGAACAACTAGTTTGTTCAAGAAATCACTCAAGTTGTTAGCACGACGACAAATTGGTTATGCTTAGGAAACTCATCCCATCCGGATTAGTTTTTTCATTAGTGAAAATTTTAATCCGGGGACATGGGAGCCAATGAGCCTTCCGAAGCAATTCCCTACAAGTTGTATCAGAGCCACGGTCTCCGGTTTTGTGTGTTTTGGATTCGGTTACTTTCATGCACATATCATATATTGAGTATGTCGGATAATAGTAGGATGTGCATAGGCTAACTTTTTGGTTGCAAGCATAAGATCCGACTATTATGGCTATTTGTGTGTATGTGATTGTTTTGTGTGTGATTGTATGTATATTATTTGAATCCTCGGGGTTGACGAGGCTAGATTAGTATTTAATTTTTGTAATTAAATACGGCATTGTTTAGCCACTCATTTTAGTTTACTTTCGATCTAGATTATTTGTACACTCCTTCGTGGAGTATAGGATCGATGGATGTAAATTAAAATAGTTTAACTCGGCTCGGATCTCTTTGGTGACTTGAGCACGGGAAAAGATGGAGCGGACGAGGTGGCGACGCGACGGGATGCGTATTGGAGAACAATGCCATAATAGTTGGGAAAATTCTATTTTTTTCCATATTTATTGCTGATTTGTTTTATATGCATGTTGTGTATGCTTGAAAATTCCTCATTGTCAATTTACTAAGTGGGAGAGGGACATTTTAATTAATTCCCGCGGCCTCCATTACAATTTGACGTGTGATGCAACAAACTTGCGTGTCGGCTCTGAGTGCCTTCCTCCCTGCGGATGAGTTTGTTTGCGGATCACTAGGTCAAATAATGGTTATAGGAAATTATCTAGGAGCGTGTATACTTCCACAGCGTTAAGGCACATAATCCGAAATAATTCCCTTAGTATCGTGTAATGGTGCACACTTAGATGCAAATAAAAGTATCCTCCCCATCGGAGTCACTGCTTTTATTTGTAGGGCCAAAGAGGAACCAACTATTAATTTTATTTGTCAAAAAGTAAGGTTGACAAGATAATAAAATTAATGGGTAAAACCTCCTCTTACAAATGTAGAATTCGTATACGTCCACACAGCGTGGCATGCGATATTCTCGGTGTTTTGAGGTGTTGGTTGATTTTGGAATTTTATTGTTTTGAGGAATCAATAATATTTGAAATCTAATATTTTGATCATTGTGATTCTTAGGTTTTTCAAATGGCTTTCAACCCACTTGCTGTGATATTAAAAGAAAATAAACTTACTGGATCAAATTATATTGATTGGAAAAGAAATTTGGATATTGTCTTAACTACAGAGGAGTACAAATTTGTACTCTTTGAGGTCTGTCCTCCTAAGCCCACCGATGACTCTGATGAAAAGGAGAAAGAAAGTTATAAGAAATGGATCAAGGTAGATGAGATGGCGCGGTGTTACATTTTGGCATCTATGTCAAATGTGCTGCAACATCAGCATCAGGCCATGGCCACAGCTTATGACATGATGTTCAATCTCAAGGAACTTTTCGGACATCAAAGTAGGGCGTCTAGATAGGAGGCGATGAGAAACTTGATGACGACCACCATGATCGAGGGAACACCCGTTAGGGATCATGTTCTCAAAATGATGGCTCATCTTAATGAGATGGAAGTCCTCGGAGCTGAGATCGATGGGGAAACCCAGGTCGATATCATTCTCCAGTCTCTGCCTAGGAGTTTTGAGCAGTTCCGCCTCAACTAAAACATGAACAAGAGGTTGTATTCATTGGCGAAGCTTCTGACAGAACTCCAAGCGGCAGAGGGGCTTTTTCGTCAAAGCGCTCAAGCCATGGTTGCTCAGAAGGTTTCTTCTTCTAAACCGAAAGGTAAGAAGAAGAAGAAGCAAGGTGGAGCAAAGAAAGTGGCAGTAGGACATTAGGCAGGAGTGAAGAAGCCGAAAGGCAAGTGCTTCACTTGCAAGAAGATTGGACATTGGAAGGTGGACTGTCCTCGCCAAAAGAACAAAGATATATCTTCTTGTTTAGTTGTTGAAACATGTTTAGCGGTGTTATCTACCAGTGCCTGGTGTGTTGATACAGGAGCCACTGATCATGTCTGCAATACTTTGCAGGGGTTCCAGAAAACCAGACGACTAGCTAAGGGAGAGATTACCGTCTTCATGGGCAATGCTTCAAAGGTGGCGGCTATTGCAGTGGGAGACGTTTATTTATCTTTTGATAGGAATAAAGTTTTGGTTTTGAGAAATTGTCTTTATGTACCTACTTTTAGAAAGAATCTAATTTCAGTTTCTAAATTGTTTATGGATGGATATTCTATTTCTTTTAATGACAAAGTGGTTATAAAAAGGAATAGAGAGATTATCTGCTCTGGTACATTGGTTGGCAATTTGTACACTCTTGAACCGAAAACTCCCACGATGCATATAGAAGTAAATAACTCATCTTCTAAGTCAAATAAGAGAAAAGAACCTTCGAAAATGAACCAGACATATCTTTTGTTGGATCGAGGCGGTTTGCTAGAGGGGGGGGGGGGTTAATAGCGAAACAAAAAGCTTTTTGCGAAATCGTTCTTTGAAAGTTGAGTAGATAAATTGTAGCGGAAATATAAACAATAAATAAAAGAGACAATTCTTTTTACTTGGTTTGTAGCCTTCGGCTACTACTCCAAGGCCCTAGTGGTCCTTGACCACGCACGGAGGGCAAAACACTAAACGAACTCCTCCTCGTTGGAGGTAGGAGTTAATCGATACAAGAAAAAACACTTGAGGTAGAGGGACACTCCCCCTCTCCTCGTTATGATATAAAAAGAGCTTCGAAAAAGTAAATGAACAACGAATAAATCTAAAACCGACGTACAAAAACTAAAAGAAAATTAAACCTAGCGTCGGAGAAGAAGAACTTCGTTGTCGGAGAGTTGTAGCTTTGCGGAGGCTCTTGGAAGCTTAGAATTGATGAGAAAACCCTAGGTTAGGGCATCCTTTTATAGCCTTTGAGCCCCTTTTCGAGAGGAACCCTAGCCAATCACAATTGAGCACCAATCTCCTTGAAATGGGGTGATAAGCCTTGACTCCTCGAATCTGATCATTGACCATCAGTCGACTGATGGCCATCATCAGTCGACTGATGGCAGCATCAGTCGAGTGCTGACCTCCGGTAGTCGACTGATTGACGGCAGTCGAGTCCTCCAAGCTGGCAGTCGACTGATGCTTGCTGCAAGTCAAAGTTAGCTCAAAGAAAACATTATTTCGATGGCCTTCGACCGTCTGATTTCAACCTAGACCATCTATAGGATGTCTTTGGTCGGATCTACGCTTAAGATCATCCCGGTAAAGAGGATACGACCTCATTTACGCTCGCACACACGAGCTTACCTCGATACTTACTGTGTCGCTTTTACTTCCGGCCTTCCACTCGATTCCTTCGGCTCCCTCCGAAGTCACTCGAGTGTCGCCCGACCACCGTGGCTTCCTCCGGGTGTCGCTAGCCTTCAGCTCCAGCTATAGCAATTTTCTGCACACTCTATTGAACTCGTGAGATAACGACATGAGCTTAACTTTGTATCGTTTGCTATAATCAAAACTCAGGTTCGACTTAGGTGCCCATGCACCAACAATCTCCCCCTTTTTGATTTATGGCAAACCCACATACAAAGTTAAGTAAATAGCAAGCATGAAGAATAATGTGCATTAGAAACAAACAAAAAATAAAGAAGATTAAGTTGGAAGGTTTAGGTTAAGAATTCTCTTAACTTGGCCTTTAATAAGTTTTCAAAACTTAAAGTTAACTTTTGGTTTAAATATAAAGTAAGAGTTAAGTTGCCAAAAAAAATTTTTGACCCCTTAACTAACTTTGGCCTTTTTCTCCCCCTTTTGCCATATATCGAAAAGTAAGAGTGTGTGTGTGGAAAACAAAATTAAGTGTTAAATTTAAAGTCCAAGCATGTTCCACATTATTTTGAAAATAATATACTGAAAATAAGTTCATCTATAAAATGTTTGACTCATATTTGGCTTGATTGATATAAAAGATCAACTAGTCCTGGTTATAGTAGGTTAGTATGTATGATTATACTCTGTGGTTCATGGCGATGCACTAGCTCTACATCTGGAACAAGGAGTAAGGTCCTAACATTTCACGCCCATCTACGTGGCTAAGTACACAAACACATTAGTCCTATGTGTTGTGAGATGTACTGGCTCCTTAAATCTATAGGTGCATGATATCTACGGTATGTCCTATGCTAGTTCCATAAAAATTAAGAAATAGTAGTACAAAAATATAATTTGCAAGTTCCTATTCTACTACGCACATGCCAAATTTTCATCTTAATAGACTAAATTCGGCTTCGGGTAGGGGTTTAGTAAATAGGTCTGCTAAGTTATACTTCGATTCGACGTATTCGAGTTGTATGGCTCCGTTGGCCACATGTTCTCGAATGAAATGGTGTTTGACCTCTATATGTTTGGTCCTAGAGTGACATATTGGATTCTTAGTAAGATTAATTGAACTAATGTTATCTACGTGAAGTTTAGTATTCGTAAAGTCTAACTTAAAGTCGCAGAGAGTGTGCTTCATCCAAAGAAGCTGAGTGACACACTCACCCATCGTGATGTATTCGGCTTCGGTGGTAGATAAAGCAACACAGTGTTGCTTCCTACTGCACCAACTCACTGGACTCGAGTCGAGAAGTTGACAACAACCACTCGTACTCTTTCTATCGAGCTTACTACCTACATAGTCCGAATCGGAGTAGTCGATTAGTTCGAACTCGGTAGATCTAGGATACCAAATACCGACATTAAGTGTACCCTTTAGATATCTAAGGATACGCTTGACTAGAGTTAGGTGAGACTCCTTGGCATAGGTTTGAAACCTGGCGCACATACTTACTACAAATAAGATATCAGGTCGGCTTGCAATTATGTAAAGGAGACTCTCTATTACGCTCCTATAGTATTTTAAATCAATTTGGTTTCCGATTACATCTTCTTCTATATTAACATTTGTTGCCATTGGGGTATTAATGATTTTAGCATCTTGCATTCCAAAACGTTTAATTAATTCCCTAGTATATTTGCGTTGATGTAGGTATATTCCATCTTTAGTTTGTTTAATTTGTAGACCTAAGAAGAAACTTAACTCGCCTACTAAATTCATTTCAAATTCACTTTCCATAAGTGAAATAAACTCATTTAGTAGGATTGAGTTGGTGGTTCCGAAAATAATATCATCTATGTAGATTTGAGCTATGAATATGTCTTTACCTAAGGTTTTTACGAAAAGGGTTGGGTCAACTATGTTAGGAACTTTGTAATGGCTAGAGGGGGGGGGGGTGATTAGCCTTTCTTTACTACAAGCAAGTTAGCGGAAGCAATACAAATACGAAAACGAATACGAATAAGAAATAAGAAACCAACGCTAACACCCGATGTACATGGTTCGAAGATGACGCTCCTACTCCACGACAATCCGTAAGGTGGATTAGTCCTAGCCAAGCTTCACTATATTCTCCTTTGGATGAACCAAGGTGGAGAAACCTTTCTTACAATGCTCTCCTTTTCTTTACAATGAAGGATGATTAAGAACTAGAGAAGAGGAGGTTTTGAATTCCTAAAACACTTGGGAAAGCTTGGTGAGCACGAGGGTGTAGTTAGGAATGAGAGCATTAACTTCACCAAGCTCCCCAAGGCCCCTTTTTATAGAAGAGGGGTTGTTTTTTTCCGTTGGGCCTCGATCAGTCGACTGATGCTTACCATCGATCCCACAACCCAACCCAACGAACCGAGATCTCCGCGGAGATTCGTAGCCACAATTTCCAATGGCCAAGTGATCAGTCGACTGATCCCTCCATCAGTCGACTGATCGAGCGATCAGTCGAGTGATCGCAGGTCGCAGTCGAGTGCGACTACATTCTGTGCTCGTTTTTGCGTTGATCAGTCGACTGCCACTGTTGGCAGTCGACTGATGGTAACATCAGTCGACTGCCATTGTCAAAGCAGTCGACTGATGGTCAGGGTTTCAACCTGACTCATCCGAGCACCTGACCAGTCGACTGATACATCGTATCAGTCGACTGATACTTATCAAGTGTGAGTAATTTACACTTGATTTTACACCCTAGACCTAAACTTGACCTTCTAACTCTTCCTTCAGCCTTGTGCCTGCCTTCAAGAGTTTCCTTCGGCCTCGTCATGTCTTGGGTTGCCAAATGCTTGGACTTTATGCCGCCAAGACTACAAGCTTGGACTTATGCTGCCAAGACCTTACTTTGGACTTCCTTTGCCAAGGTTCACTTAGACTTTATGCTGCCAAGACTACAAGCTTGGTCTTACGTTGCCAAGTCCATCCCTTGGACTTTCCTTGCCAAGATCATACTTGGTCTTCCTTTGCCAAGGTTCACTTTGGACTTTACGCTGCCAAGACTACAAGCTTGGTCTTATGCTGCCAAGTCCATCCATTGGACTTTACTTGCCAAGATCATACTTGGACTTCTCTTTTACCAAGGCTTCATCCTTGGATTTCCCTGTCACTTAAACATATTTGCAATTAGATCACAAAACATTGCCTAACTTAGATGATTATCCAAATATCAAAACATATATAAATGCTTGGAGCATTGTTGCACCAACAAACTACACCTTGGTTAAAGCCTTTGGACTTAAGATAAATCGAAAGTCTCTCGTACCAAGCTCGAGGAGCTTGTTTAAGTCCATAAAGAGCTTTCTTTAACCTAAGGACATGATCGGGTTTGTCTAGGCTTTCAAAACCGGGGGGTTGACTAATATAAACTTCTTCTTTAATGTATCCATTTAAGAATGCAGATTTCACATCCATTTGAAACAACTTAAATCCTCGATGTGCTGCATATGCTAATAGCATTCGAATGGACTCTAATCTAGCTACTGGGGCATAGGTCTCGTCGTAATCTAAACCTTCGACTTGACTAAACCCTTTAGCGACTAGTCTGGCTTTATTTCTAACTACTTCACCTTTATCATCAAGTTTATTTCTAAACACCCACCTTGTTCCAATGATTGTTTTATCTTTAGGTGGTGGTACTAATTCCCATACTTCGTTCCTAGTGAATTGAGCCAACTCTTCTTGCATTGCAATAATCCAATCGGGATCAAGAAGAGCTTGGTCAATAGTTTTGGGTTCAATTTTAGAAATCAAAGATATTTTACTAAGGTTTCTCTATGAGGCTCTAGTTCGAACTCCTAGACTTGGATCACCTATCACTTGGTCGATAGGAAGATTCGTTTGAGTCCTGGTTGGATTTGGGTTTGAGTCTACAACTTGATCCATAGGATGACTCATTTGAGTTCTAGTTTGGTTGGAGTCATCTATCACTTGGTCGATAGAGTGACTTGGTTGACTTAGGTTAGGATTAACACTAGACCTGATCTCCGGATCAGTGTTAGGTCTAGTATGAATCGGCTCGCTAATTGGGGTTGTCGGGGGTTTTGTACGTTCGTGTCCTTAATCAAATACTACATTGATAGTTTCCTCGACTCTAAGGGTGTCATGGTTATATACTCTATAAGCTCTACTTGTCGTCAAGTATCCTAGAAAGATTCCGGTCATGGTTTTGGATGTAAATTTCCCTAGGTAATCTTTAGTGTTTAGGATATGTACCTTACACCCAAATACCCTAAAGTAGTTGATGTTAGGTATTTTATCGTGATAAATCTCGTATGAGGTCTTAAGGAGCCTCTTTACCATAAGGATCCTATTCTGGACATAGCATGCCGTATTCACGGCTTCGGCCCAAAACCTATCGGGTAGGTTATACTCATTAAGCATTGTCCTAGCGGCTTCTTGTAGGGTTCTATTTTTGCGTTCTACTAGGCCATTTTGTTGTGGAGTTCTAGGGCAAGAGAACTCATGGTGGTATCCATTTAGGTTACATAATTCTGTAAACCTATGGTTTTCGAATTCACCACCATGATCAGTCCTAAGTCTTTTGATTTTAATGCTTTGTTGATTTTCTATTAACTTAAATAGGTTGATTAATTGATCTAGGGTATCACTTTTGTATTTGATGAACCTAACCCAAGTAAATCTAGAGTAGTCATCAATAATGACTAAACAGAATTTACTTCCGTTAAGTGACTTAGCTCCGTGTGAATCAAATAGATCCATGTGTAGGAGCTCAAGCACACTTTTGGTTCATTCTTGACTAGTTAGTTGATGTTGTGTCCTAGATTTTTTACCTTGTTGACAAGCATTACATATTTTATTATCCAAGTTGTTGAGGTTAGGCAAACCTCTGACTAAATCACTCTGACTCATCTTGTGGATGAGTCTTGGGTGTGAGTGACCGAGTCGTCGGTGCCACAACCATGATTCCTCTTGCCATGTCAAAAGACACTTAGTTGAGGAGTTAGTTAAGTTGATAGTGTAAATGTTGTTATTTCTAGTTCCTTTTGTTGGGATGTATACTGAAAGCCTAGCTCTTTTGTATGGACATCTTTATTTTGAAATAAGAATCACATGATCATTGTTTGCACGTTATATTTATATGTGTGCATATTGTCTAATATTTTACATTGTAGATAACATGGTGCCTGGGTGCGGCACAGAAGATCATGTTATCGGTCCTTTGTAGAATATAAGTAGAGGCTCACAACCAAGATGGTCTTGGACAAACCATTGGCATGGTTGTAGTGTAGCTTGGTATTGTTTTATCTTGAACATAGAGTTACACTAGTACACTTAGGTGTATTGAGCAGGACTGACATAGAGGTGATTCAATTTATTGCTGACTACATAATTGAATCGGACCTCGGATATTATGTTGTACATGCTCTTAATCCCGATATAATAACGGGCACATGTACTTAGTATTTATTTCTTTGATTTACCAGAGGGTGAGATTTCTATGGATTAAATCAATATGCCCGGTAAGTTGGGAAGTGATATTATTTACATGGTGTGCCGTTGATTATAGGAGGAATCCGTGTCCTATATATTAGGTTGATTATGTCCCCTTGAGGAGCTCATAAGGTTCATCATGTAAATCCTGCAGGTTGACTTAGTCAACATGATGATAAGGTTGAGTGGTACTACTCGAGGATTTAGATGTTAATTGATTGATGGTCAGTAAATCAATCAATTGATGGACATTCGATATCTTAAACACGGGGAGATGGATGTACAAATAATATATGGAGCCCATATTAATTTATGGGGGTTGGTGAGGTAGTTCGATGATGATCCTCTAGTGGAATGGAACATCATTGATGGATCAAGTTTGTGTGGTTCCGATCCATCGGGTGGCCAAGACCCAACTCCTCCTCATGGTCCCTATCGTAGCCTAATATAAACCTCATGAAGTATAGATCAAATGATGGAAAACAAATCTCTAGATCTGACGGTTGGGATTGAATCCCTAGAACCGACGGTGGAGATTAAATCTCTAGATCCGACGGTTAGGATTAAAACCCTAGAACCGACGGTGGAGATTAAATCTCTAGATCCGACGGTTGGGATTAAAATCCTAGAACCGACGGTTGAGATTAAATCTCTAGATCCGACGGTTGGGATTAAAACCCTAGAACCGACGATTGAGATTAAACCAAGGCCTAAACCTAACTCTATAAAAGGAAAGGGGAGGGAAAGGAAAGGAAAGGGAGAGGAAAGGTTGGATAAGGTGGGCGGCAAGGTTAAAAGATTGATAATTTTTTTTTTCTAATTCTATGCCACCTTGGGCGGCAAGATTAGAATTAGTTAAATAATTTTTTTTTAAGATTAGAATTGGTGGAAATTTTTTTTCCTATGCCACCTTGGGCGGCAAGATTATAGGAAGAAAAAATTTACTAATTCCTTGCTACTTTTTGGGCGGCAAGAAAATTGGGAATTAGTTCCTATATTTTTGGCTACCTCATCAATAACCAACTTTCTCCTAAGTTCTATAAATAGGGGCTTAGGCTTGGGGGAAGAAGAAGGTTTTGATGGATGATGGAAATTAGGGTTTAGCCTCCTTTTGCTTGGGCGGCAAGTAACCCTAAGGAGGAAACCCTAATTAGGGTTTTGGCTCCTTGGGTTGGGCGGCCATGGTTGGGAAGGGGAGTGGGCGGCAACTTGAGGATGAGTTCTTCCTCTTCCTAGGGTAAGTGGCCGGTTCTAGATCTCCTCCTTCCACCTTGGTTGGGCGGCAAGAAATAGGAAGAGGCTAGGGTTAGGGTTTGGTCCATGATGTTGGGCGGCAACCCTACTTCCTCCTTCTTCCTTGGTTTGGCCGGCGCCCAAACTTCTCCTTTTCTTCTAGGGCTGTTGGTTTTGGAAATTAGGGTTTGCCCTTCCATTAGTGGGCAGCAAGAAACCCTAGAGCTTTCCTTTCCTAGGTTGGGCGGCTAAGTGTTGGAGGGGAAAGTGGGCGGCCAGTAATGGAAGAAGATCTCTTCTTCTTCTTCCTAGGGTGTGGCCGGCTCCTAGACCTTTTCCCTCTACCTTGGTTGGTGCTCAACCTATTCCCTTTCTCCTCATCATTCCATTTTGGCCGGCGGCACCAAAACTAGGGTTTGTCCCTAGTTCGGTTCCTTGGTTGTTTCCATTATGTTCTCTCTATTCTTGGGGCCGGCGGCATCCATCCTTTGTGGATTGGTGGTTGGCTCAAGCAAGAAGGGAAAGAGAGTTCTTCATTCTTTGGATTGAAGATGATCTAGGAAGCTTCAACTTGTGGAGGATCTTCGCCCACACGAAGTCTACAAGGAGGTTAGGACATACAATAGAAGATCAAGAGGTATAAAAGTTTTATAACTTTTATTATTGTTCTTTGAATGTTCTTATTGATATGCTAGCTTATGTTCTTTATGTTAGTATATGTTGATTATACTAGTTTATATTTGTATAATCATGGACAAAAACTGGCGATCCGTCCGTCGTCTCTTCCGCGGCTAACCGACTAGAAGAGTTGGTTGCTTGAACAACAAGTTTGTTCAAGCGATCGCTCGCATCGTTAGCATGACGACGAATCGATGTGCTTAGGAAACTCATCCCATCCGGATTAGTTTTCATTAGTGAAAATTTTAATCCGGGGACATGGGAGCCAATGAGCCTCCGAGGAATAGCACATTGCCAACATTTGGTATCAGAGCTTCTGGGCAATACCAACACCTTTAAGAATTGTTTTAGAGATTTCGTTTGTATTAATTACGCATTCATTTTCTAGAAATATGATCTTATAGTTATTATCACATAATTGGCTTACACTGAGAAGATTATATTGAAAATTTTCTACTAATAAAATGTTTTGAATGACAAAATTTGAGTTAAACTCAATATCACCTGATCTGATGATTTTGAGCTTGCCGTTATTTCCGAAGGCTACCGATCCTTGTCGTTTGAATCAAAGCTTCGAAAACTTGAGTTGATCCCCGGTCATGTGTCGGGAGCAACCACTGTCCAACATCCATTGATCCTGCACGCAAGGTAGTTGGATCGGATATTGGATTTATTAAAAATTGGTTGAGAATTATTAACCTAAATCATCTCACCCATGTCTACATGATCAAACATGTTAATCCTATATGTTCTTGTGAGATGACTTCCAATTTTAGTTGAATTAAATTTAATGACTTAAACACTAATCAACCTTGCGTTAGATTCGGATTTGACCTTAGGCTCATCAAGTCACCTTTTCAAGATCATGGCTTCCAGGTCGTGG
Organism: Wurfbainia villosa; assembly: GCA_025175895.1. Classification (NCBI taxonomy): domain Eukaryota; kingdom Viridiplantae; phylum Streptophyta; class Magnoliopsida; order Zingiberales; family Zingiberaceae; genus Wurfbainia; species Wurfbainia villosa. The sequence continues at coordinate 23,466,825 of CM045992.1, read as the reverse complement.
CGAGGCACAGAGGCCTTCTTTGATCGGAACAACGACCACTTCCTTAGACAAAGCCATTTTCAAGAAAATAGAGACTTGACTCACCTAAGACCACTTCCTAATCTAACTAGTCTAGGATACGGCGAGGTAGCTTCAGCTAGTTCTGCTCGGTAAAATGCACCGAACTAGATATGCCTTATCTAGCCCGAATACACAAGACTCTGCTTTCCTAGCGTACTATCATCTCGCCACGTCCTGGTACTATGTTATCAAGTATTGACGAGTTATTGTCCTATCTAACCATTCTAAAAAGAAAAATCAAACTAAATAAAAACCTAATCATGCAATTTCTAAGTTAAAACACAAACAAATTTCGTACTAGCTCCCCCTGGACCATTGAATCGATTCGGTCTCTCCACATAGTGGATTTGGTCCTTGGGAACTCAGTACTGGTTTGATCCTAAGTTTGAAATAAAGGTGGTCTTAGGGACCCATGCTTGGACACATTTTTTATGTCGACTTACGATTGACATATACGACTTATTGGTCGTGTTTGAGCTAAACCCTAGCCCGGCCTTGTTGTACATGACCCTTTGCGATCCAAGTAGGAGGTCAAGTCCTTTGGATCCCAAAGTAAACCTTTCCAACGTATTCCTAAGATCTTCGACTTGACTCTTCAAGAGTGAGTTCTCAACTTCGAGTTTTTCAACCCGAGTTGAGTCCTTCTCTTGAACTCGACTAGCCGAAGAGGTTAGGGAGACCTCGTGTTTGAGGAGTTTAACTTCCTCAATCAGGGTCTCGACCTTGGACTCGGACTTAGCTAACTTTCTATTTAATAACTTAATTGCACTATAAAGTGTAGTAATAAGAGACCGACATACCTTGAGTGTATCTTTTGAATCGGATCTGTATCCGTGGCTCGTCTTGAATAGTGCTTCGCAGTCCGACTCGTCTTCGATTTTCGATTCAAGTTCCGGTTCTGACTCCGTCTCCGATTCCACCGGTTTAGCCATGAGGACTCGATCGTTATCTTCTTCCTCGAAAGCTTCTTCCCAAGTGGCGTTAAGTGCCTTTTTGTGTTTTGGTGCCTTGCTCTTGAGTTTTGGGCATTCGGACTTAATGTGTCCAAACCTGTTGCATTCATAACATCTTATGTTTGAACTTTTAGGCTTACCTTCGTTGGGTCGAGTGACGGATCATTTTCGGCCCTTGACTATCCTCCGAACTAGGTTGACTAGTTCGGCCTCCATTTCCGAGTCGACCTCCGAATCGGACTCATCCTCTTCTTCCTTCGGAGGTGGCTTGCTAGCGGTTTTCTTCTTTGAACCTGCAAATAATGCTATACCTTTCACGGGTTCCGAGTTAGACTACTCATGAAGTTCAAAATCAGAAAAAAGTTCATCTAATCTAAGTTTAGAAAGATCCTTGGAGACCTTGTAGGCATCGACCATGGATGCCCACAAGGTAGTCCTCGGAAAGGAGTTTAGGACATACCTTATAAGGTCGCAGTTTTCGACCTTTTGCCCGATTGCGTGTAGATTGTTGACGATGTCCTGGACTCGGGCGTGAAGTTGCATCGCAGACTCGTGTTCCTACATTTTTAGATTATATAATTTATTGAATAAAAGGTCGCGCTTACATACCTTGGCTTCATCGGTCCCTCCATGTAGCTCTACTAGCTTTGTCCATAGGTCCTTTGCGCTGATGAAGGGGCCGACGCGATTTAACTCCTCCTTGGACAAGCCGCATTGAAGGATTTGTGTTGCCTTGGCATCGGCTTCGACTTGTCATTTTGTCGCAATGGTCCATTGATCATAACCCAAGGATTCACCCACTTCGTTAGTCGGAAGTGTGAAACCCGTTTGGATTATGATCCACATCTCGATATGGGTTTTGAGAAAGCATTCCATCCGACCTTTCCAGTAACGGAAATCATCTCCGTTGTAAAACGGAGGTCGGACGGTGGTAAAACCCTCGAGATGGGCCATTGGAACAAAAAAAAACAAGGAGACTAAAACAAAAACCTAGCAACGACAAAAACACATGAAAGTACCAAGACTTGCATCTTGGATTAGTAGTGCGGGAAATAAAAAGAAACAAACGAAAAATAGAAAGTTAAGCAAAGAAATAAGAAACAAAATAAAAAGTAAGTACTCACAACCTTCGATGTCCCCGAAAGGATATTAAACGTCGATTTTTGAGGATGAAAACAGCTTGTTACGGGGTAAACCCCCATAAGAAGTGTAGATCTCTGCGAGATCTTCGATTTGGTGAGTAGATCGTTTCGTGAGTCCACTTGTAGCAAAAGTTATGCTCGTTTGATCGTGAGGTACTCCCAAGGCGATCAATACTTGCAAAAACACAACCAAAAACTATGTACCAAGACTTGGTCTTGGATTAGTAGTGTGGGAGAAATCTTAAAACGATAAATATGAAAACAAAAAAAAATGCTCGACCGGTGGTTGCACCGAATCTGAGCGCCCCCGGCTCTGATACCAATTGTTGGATCGAGGCGGTTCGCTAGAGGGGGGGTGAATAGCGAAACAAAAAGCTTTTTGCGAAATCGTTCTTTGAAAGTCGAGTAGATAAATTGCAGAGGAAATATAAATAATAAATAAAAGAGACAATTCTTTTTACTTGGTTCGTAGCCTTCGGCTACTACTCCAAGGCCCTAGTGGTCCTTGACCACGCATGGAGGGCAAAACACTAAACGAACTCCTCCTCGTTGGACGTAGGAGTTAATCGATACAAGAACAAACACTTGAGGTAGAGGGACACTCCCCCTCTCCTCGTTATGATAGAAAAAGAGCTTCGAAAAAGTAAATGAACAACGAATAAATCTAAAACCGACGTACAAAAACTAAAAGAAAATTAAACCTAGCGTCGGAGAAGAAGAACTTCGTTGTCGGAGAGTTGTAGCTTTGAGGAGGCTCTTGGAAGCTTAGAATTGATGAGAAAACCCTAGGTTAGGACCTCCTTTTATAGCCTTTGAGCCCCTTTTCGAGAGGAACCCTAGCTAATCACAATTGAGCACCAATCTCCTTGAAATGGGGTGATAAGCCTTGACTCCTCGAATCTGATCATTGACCATCAGTCGATTGATGTCCATCATCACGATCGATGGCGATCAATCGAGTCCGACCTCCCTCGATTGATTGACGGCGATCGAGTCCTCCAAGTCGGATCGGTGATGCTTGCTGCAAGTCAAAGTTAGCTCAAAGAAAACATTATTTCGATGACCTTCAACCGTCCAATCTCGACCTAGACCATCTATAGGATGTCTTTGGTCGGATCTACGCTTAAGATCATCCCCGTAAAGAGGATACGACCTCACTTACGCTCGCACACACGAGCTTACCTCGATACTTACTGTGTCGTTTTTGCTTCCGGCCTTCCACTCGATTCCTTCGGCTCCCTCTGAAGTCACTCGAGTGTCGCTCGACCACCGCGGCTTCCTCCGGGTGTCGCTAGCCTTCAGCTCCAGCTATAGCAATTTTTTGCACACTCGATTCAGCTCGTGAGATAACGATATGAGCTTAACTTTGTATCATTTGCTATAATCAAAACTCAGGTTTGACTTAGGTGCCCACTGCACAAACATCTTTGACATCTAAGGCTTGGTCATGTTAACCTGAGTAGAATTCAAAGGTTGATAGCTGATGGACCTTTGGGTTCATTAGTGGTGGAGGATCTCCCAACCTGCGAATCTTGCTTGGAAGGTAAAATGACCAAGAGGCCTTTCAAGGCCAAGGGGTATAGAGCCAAAGATGTGTTAGAATTAGTTCATTCTGATTTGTGCGGTCCTATGTCTATCCAGGCTAGAGGTGGTTTTGAATATTTCATCTCTTTTATAGACGATTATTCAAGATATGGATACATTTACTTGATGCGGCGCAAGTCTGAATGCTTTGATAGGTTCAAAGAATTCAAGGCTGATGTGGAGAACCGTCAAGGTACAAGTATAAAGACTCTACAATCTGATCGTGGTGGCGAGTACCTCTTGGGAGAGTTTAGGAGTTACTTATCAGAGGCTGGGATTCAATCCCAATTGTCCGCACCGGGCACACCCCAGCAGAATGGTGTGGCGGAGCGAAGGAATAGGACTCTTATGGAGATGGTTAGATCAATGATGAGTTATTCTGAGTTGCCGATTTCGTTCTGGGGGTATGCGCTGGACACGACAATGTATACTCTGAACTTGGTTCCATCTAAATCAGTGCCTTCTACCCCCGTAGAATTGTGGACTGGGCGAAAGCCTAGTCTAAGACATATTCGAATTTGGGGTAGTCCATCACATGTGCTGAAGGAAGATACTGGTAAGTTGGAATCTCGTACAAAAGTATGCTTGTTTGTTGGCTACCCTAAGGGAACGATGGGTGGTTTGTTCTATAGTCCTAGAGATCAGAAGGTGATCGTGAGTATGAATGACAGATTTCTAGAGGAGAACTATGTGATGAACCACAAGCCCACAAGTAGGATTGTTCTTGAGGAGTTGACAGGGGAAGTCCCGACTTCAGTACCACTGGTACAAGAGGAGATACCACAAGTCACTGCACCGCGTGTCACAGAGCATACACAGGAGGCACCTCGTCGTAGTGGGAGGGTTGTTAGACAACCTGATAGATTCATGTTCTTGGGAGAATCTTCTGATTTGGTCCCTGGCAAACATGAACCTGATCCCTGGACATATGACGAGGCACTCCAAGATAGAGATACGGTATCTTGGCAAAGAGCGATGAATTCAGAGATAGAATCTATGGATTCCAATCATGTCTGGGAGCTAGTAGAACCACCCGATGGTGTGAAAGCCATTGGATGCAAGTGGATCTACAAGAGAAAGAGAGGAGTAGACGGGAAGGTTGAGACCTTCAAAGCTAGGCTTGTTGCGAAAGGGTATACTCAGAAAGAGGGTATTGATTATGAGGAGACCTTTTCGCCGGTAGCTATGCTTAAGTCTATCCAGATTCTCTTATCTATAGCTGCTCATATGGATTATGAGATTTGGCAGATGGATATCAAGACAGCTTTCCTTAACGGAAGTCTTGAGGATAACATCTATATGCGGCAACCAGAGGGATTCATTGCTAAAGGCAAAGAGCATCTAATGTGTAAGCTTAATCGGTCCATTTATGGATTGAAGCAAGCTTCCAGATCTTGGAACATCCGTTTTGATGAGGAAATCCAGTCATATGGATTTATTCAAAGTCCGGATGAGCCATGTGTATACAAAAGATGTGATGGAAACGTAGTGGTATTTCTTGTACTATACGTAGATGACATTTTGTTAGTTGGCAACAATATCAAAGTGTTATCAGACGTAAGGGTATGGTTGTCCAAACAGTTTGACATGAAGGACTTGGGAGAAGTGGGACACATCCTTGGGATCAAAGTTATAAGGGATCGCAAGAAAAGGATGTTGTGCTTATCTCAAGCATCATACATAGACACGGTCCTAGCTCATTTTAGCATGCAGAACTCCAAGAAGGATTTTCTACCTTTCAGGCATGGAGTTCTTTTATCTAAAGAGATGTGTCCTAAAACATCAAAGGAGATAGAGGAGATGAAGGTGGTTCCTTATGCTTCGGCAGTAGGAAGCCTCATGTATGCTATGCTATGTACAAGACCAGATATCTGTTTTTCCATGGGCATGGTTAGCAGATATCAGAGTAATCTTGGACAGGGACATTGGACTGCGGTAAAGCATATATTGAAGTACCTGAGAAGGACTAGGGATTATATGCTGATTTACCGGGCAGATCAATTAGTCCCTGTGGGTTACACGGATTCTGATTTCCAATCAGATAGGGATAACAATAAGTCTACCTCGGGGTTTGTGTTTACTTTTGGAGGTGGAGCCATAGTATGGAGGAGTGTCAAGCAGAAATGCATGGCGGACTCTACCATGGAAGCTGAGTATGTGGCAGCCTCTGAGGCAGCCAAGGAAGTTGTATGGCTCAGGAACTTCTTGATGGACTTGGATGTGATTCCTGGTTTGCCCAGAACTATCACAATTTATTGTGATAACAGTGGTGCAGTTGCAAACTCGAAGGAACCACGAGCCCATAAGGCGAGTAAACACATAGAGCACAAGTACCACCTGATACGAGAGATCGTAAAGCGAGGAGAAGTAGCTGTCGCCAAGATTGCATCAGAGGATACCCTGGCAGATCCATTCACTAAGGCCCTTCCAGCGAAAGCGTTTGATAGGCATGTGGAGGACATGGGGATCAGATGAATGACAATGTAATGACAGCATAGTCTTTTAGTATAAGTGGGAGATTGTTGGAATGTATACTGAAAGCCTAGCCCTTTTTGTATGAACATTTTTATTTTGAAATAAGAATCACATGATCATTGTTTGCACTTTATATTTATTATATGTGTGCATATTGTCTAATATTTTACATTGTAGACAACATGGTGCTTGGTGTGGCACAAAAGATCATGTTATCAGTCCCTTGTAGAATATAAGTAGAGGCTCACGACCAAGATGGTTTTGTACAAACCATTGGCATGGTTGTAGTGTAGCTTGGTATTGTTTTATCTTGAACATAGAGTTACACAAGTACGCTTAGGTGTATTGAGCAGGACCGACATAGAGGTGATTCAATTTATTGCTGACTACATAATTGAATCGGACCTCGGATAGTATGTTGTACATGCTCTTAATCCCGCTATAATAATGGGCACATGTACTTAGTATTTATTTCTTTGATTTACCAAAGGGTAAGATTTATATGGATTAAATCAATATGCCCGGTAAGTTGGGAAATGATATTATTTACATGGTGTGTCGTTGATTATAGGAGGAAACCGTGTCCTATATATTTGGTTGATGATGTCCCCTTGAGGAGCTCATAAGGTTCATCATGTAAACCCAGCTGGTTGAATTAGTCAACATGATGATAAGGTGAGTGGTACTACTCGAGGAGTTAGGTGTTAATTGATTGATGGTCAGTAAATCAATTAATTAACGGACATTCGATATCTTAAACACGGGGAGATGGATGTACAAATAATATATGGAGCCCATATTGATTTATGAGTGTTGGTGAGGTAATTCAATGATGATCCTCTAGTGGAATGGAACATCATTGATGGATCAAGTTTGTGTGGTTCCGATCCATCGGGTGGCCAAGATCCAACTCCTCCTCATGATCCCTATCGTAGCCTAATATAATCCTCATGAACTCTAGATCCAAGGATGTAAAACAAAACTCTAGAACCAACGGTAGAGATTGAATCTCTAAAACCGACGGTTGGGATGAAACCCTAGATCCGATGGTTGGGATAAAATCCTAGATCCGACGGTTGGGATGAAACCCTAGATCCGATGGTTGGGATAAAACCCTAGATCCGACGGTTGGGATAAAACCCTAGATCCGATGGTTGGGATGAAACCCTAGATCCGACGGTGGAGATTAAATCCCTAGATCCGACGGTGGAGATTAAAGGAGGCCTAAGCCTAACTCTATAAAAGGAAGGCTAAGGGTTGGGCGTGGGATATCAAGAAGGAAATTAGGTTTTTAGTTTGGGCGGCTAGGGTTTGGAAGATAGGCTTGGGCGGCAATTCTTGGAAAGGAAAAGCCGGCGCCCATCTTCTTCCAACTTATTTTGGCCGGCGCCCATCCTCATTGTTCCTTCTCCTATTCCTTGGCCGGTGGCAACCTCTCTTCAAGGTTGGCCGGCGTTCATTGATCCCTCACCTTGGTGGCCGGCGGCATCTTTTATCCAAAGTTGGCCGGCGCCCAATCATCCACTCCTTGGTCGGCGGCAACCTTTCTTCAAGGTTGGTCGACACTCAACTATCTACTCCTTGACCGGCGGCGATATCAAGCTGCTTGGCTTGGTGGTCGGTTCTAGAAAGGAGAAGGATTCTTTGTTTGGTTCTTCTCTTTGTTCGAAACGAACAAGGAAAGGAAGAACGTGATCTAGGTGGCTTCTACTCGTGGAGGATCTTCGCTCACACGACGTCCACGAGGAGGATAGGACATATGGTAGAAGATCGAGAGGTATAAAAGTTTTACAATTTTTTTGATCTTAGCATGTTCTTATGTGTTGATTATACTAGTTTGCATTTGTATGTATTTGTATAATCATTGACCCCGAAGACAAACACAAAAACCAGCGATCCGTCCGTCGTCTCTTTCCGTGGCTAACCAACTAGAAGAGTTGGGTTGCTTGAACAACTAGTTTGTTAAAGCAATCACTCAAGTTGTTAGCACGACGACGAATTGGTTATGCTTAGGAAACTCATCCCATCCGGATTAGTTTTTTCATTAGTGAAAATTTTAATCCGGGGACATGGGAGCCAATGAGCCTTCCGAAGTAATTCCCTACACCCTTGACCAAGGCTTTGGCATAGAAAAATCATGATGGTCACACTAGGTCATTGGGTATTAGATACTATGGTGATTGACACTAGTGCTAGTGGGAGATTGCTAGTGAAAGCCCTAGAGTCAATCATGTGATGATTGTTGTATGGAGTTTATTGTTTCATATTACTATTTATAAAGGCATGGTTATTATATTTACTTGTATTGGTGCCAAATAACTAAGTATAATAACGTCCTTGAGTAGAAGGTTCTTATCTATATCAATCGATTGGTTGAATCGATAATGAGATGATATAGAGAACACTACTCTTAATCATTCCTAGTCAAGTATTAACATTCAGGGACAATGTTAATGCGTAGAGACTAGCATATAGGTCAACACGATGACTTGATCTCACAAGTCATGGATATGAGAGATCAAGTTGACACATGAGTATGCATTAGAGAATGTATACTGAATGACCCGCCACGAGAAAGTATCATGGATCGTTATATGAGTGTCATATATTTCTCATGTGACTATTAGTCCTTGGACCTGAAGTCACCATGGTTCCCTACATAAGGAGTTGCATACTTTGGCTTCGTCAAACGTCACCCGTAAATAGGTGGACTATAAAGACGATTACTGGGTATGTAACAAATTATGTGGAGGGATGTGAGTGATGTAGATGGGATCTATCCCTCCTACATGACGAGAGTGACATCGTTATTCTTGATTGAGTGAGACCGCGAAGTGCATGGCCATGCCCAAATGAGTCAATATGAGATATTGAGCTCATTTAATTAGTGTGAGTCTACTTGGAATTCAAGATATAGATTATACCGAGGATGACACAGTCTATACCTCAATTGGTCAATCTTGATGTCAAGGATAGAGGGACATTGTCACATATTGTGAGAGTCACAATTAGTTTTCACAAAGTTGATGTTGGAGCTCAACATTCTTGTAAATTGGGTAGCAATGATGTGTTGCTAGATACCGCTCATTACTTATCTTCCTAAATTGGTTTAGGAGCATTGTCAACGTTACAAGAACCTATAGGGTCACACACAAAGGACAATTAGATGGAGATTAGGTTTATATGATGAACCATGAGGATTAGGTTCATGGGATGAACCAAATTGGATTAAGAGTAATCCAAATTAGATTAATTGAGTTAGACTCAATTTGATTCAAGTGTTGAATGAGTCTAATTTAGATTTGATTCATTGAGTCTATTTAAATTAATGAATAGAGATTCATTAAATCAAATTGACTTGAATCAAGTGGTTAGATTTGATCAACCATGGGAGATAAGAGGTCAAGTTTGACTTGACTTGGGAGGGAAGATGAATGGTCAATTTTGACTTGACCAATTGTCATGTCATGGTGACTTAGCATGGGGGCCGGCCAATGATGATGTTCCACATCATCATGACCTTATCATGTGGTTCCACCTCATGAGGGAGACCAAGAGTCATTGGCTCTTGGAATTACATGCATGCATGTAACCCCCCAAAATTGAAGTGGCTGGCCACTTTATTCCATATGGTGTTAAGTGAATGTTAGTAACTCCATCTTCTTCTTCCTTGGATCTTCTTCCTCTCAAGCTCTCTCCCTAATCCTATCTTGGCCGAAACTTCCAAGGGGTGCTAGCACACTCTAGGTTGTTTTTCTCCACCTTTTGTCCATGTGGATACCAATAGAGGAGTGTACACTTGACACTCTTGAGTTCCGGCAAAGCATTTGGATGAGCGAGATAAGCGAAGGGCGTCGTTACGAGGGTAATGCTCTCATCTTGTAGATCTAAGGTAGATCTAGGTTTCCTTAAACACATACATGAATTTAGTTTTTTTTTATATCTTCGCACGGATCCGTGGTCGGACTTTCGAGGTTTCCGCAACGCAAAAAGCGGTTTTTATGGCTTGGAAAGTCCAACACCGACATGCTAAATCTCTTTAGCACTCGGTCTATATTTGTAGACTGCAAAAGACCAAGCAATCGATTTGATCTATACCTATAGATCTTAATCCCGAGGATGTATGTTGCTTCTCCCAGGTCTTTCATGAAGAACGTCTTAGACAACAAAATTTTAACTGACTGTAAGACAGAAACATCAATTTTTATAAGTAATATGTCATCGACATACAATACTAGGAACATGACTGCACTCCGACTAACCTTCTTGTACACACAAGGTTCGTCCGGATTTTGTGAGAAATCAAACCTTTTGATTGTCTCATCAAAACGAATATTCTAGCTCCTAGATGTTTGCTTCAGTCCATATATGGACCGTCACAGTTTGCATACCTTGGTTTTATCAATCGATGTGAAACCCTCAGGCTATATCATATACATGTCCTCAAGTAGGTTTCCATTATGGAAAATTGTTTTCACATCCATCTGTCATATCTCATAATCATAATGAGCCGCTATGGCCAGAAGCATCCGAATGGACTTAAGCAAAGCAACAGGCAAATAGGTCTCGTAATAATCAACACCTTGCTTTTAACGATACCCTTTCACCACCAATCTTGCCTTATAGGTAATCACATTACCATCCATGTCGGTTTTCTTTTTGAAAATCCACTTGCACCCTATAGGCTTTATGCCTTCAGGTGTGTCAACCAAGTTCCAAACTTGATTTTCATACATGGAATCCATTTCCAACTTCATTGCGTTAATCCATTTATCCCTTTCTGAACTTTTCAGAACTTCTACATAACTGGTATACTCCTCATCATCAATGAGTAACATGTCGTTCAATTCACTTACGAGAAATCCATATCTCTTAGGAATGTTGCATGTTATACCAGATCTACGAAGATGTGGTGTCACAATAGGTTCAGCCGATGGCTCATTACTATGAGTTATCGGTTGTGGTGCTTCACCAGGTATCTCATTAATGTCTATTAGAGTCTCTTGAGCCTCCTTAAGCTCAATGACACTCCCATTATTTTCTTGCAAGAGAAACTATTTCTCTAGAAACACAACATGCCTTGAAACAAACACCTTTTGTTCCACAGGATGATAGAATTGGTAACCCCTCGTTTCCTTAGGGTATCCAATAAATAGACATTTATCAGACTTAGTATCCAATTTGTCTGATGCATTCCGCTTCACATAAGTAGGACAACCCCATATCTTCAAGTAAGATAAATGAGGTTTCTTACTATTCCATATTTCATATGGAGTAGTTGAGACTACCTTGGTCGGCATTTTGTTTAGCAAGTAAACAGCTGTCTGAAGTGCATAGCCTCAAAAGGACTTAGAAAGATTAACATGATTCATCATCGACCTAACCATGTCCAACAAGGTCCGGTTATGCCTCTCAGATACACCATTATACTGCGGTGAATACGGTGGAGTCTATTGAGACAATATACCATTGTCCCTAAGATAATCCAGAAACTCTTGACTCAAGTATTCACTACCTCGATCCAATTGAAGTATTTTAATACTCTTGCCAAGTTATTTCTTTAATTCATTTTTGAATTCTTTGAACCTTTCAAAGGCTTTAGACTTGTGTTTCATCAAGAACACATACCCAAACCATGAGAGATCATCGGTGAAGGTAATGAAGTAGTTATAGCCTCCTAGAGCATGAGTTGTCATAGGTCCACATACATCCATATGTATTAGACCAAGTAACTCTCCCACCGGTTCACATTTTCAAGTAAAAGGTAACTTGGTCATCTTGCCTTTTAAGCATGATTCGCATGATCGAATGAATCAGATTCAAACGATTCTAGAATTCCACATCGGTGTAATTCAGATATTCATTTCTTGCTTACATGGACAAGATGACAATGTCAAATGTAGGAGTCTAATTGATTATCCTTTCGAACACGTTTGTTGCTCGCTTCGATATTAAAAATATCACTGGATATGTCAAATGTATAAATACCATTGCTTAAAGTTCCAGTCCCATAAAGTATGCCATTCAAAGTTATATAATAACAATTGTTACTAAACATCAAATGGTAACCATTTCTATTTAAGCAGGAAATAGAAACAATGTTCTTTATTCGAGAAGGAACATAATAGCAATTGTCCAATTCTAAGACTAGTCGAGTAGGGAGCTTCAGCAAATAAGTTTCGATGGTGACCGCAGCAACCTTTGCTCCATTGCCAACTCACAAATTTGACTCCCCTTTGACTAGTCTTCTTCTATTCCTTAGCCCCTGTATGTCATTACATATATGTGAGCCACACCCAATATCCAATGCCCAAGTGTCTAAGGAAATAGAATGACAATCAATAACGAAGATACCTGAAGAGGATGGGGCATCGGATGCCTTCTTCTTCTTCACGGACTCAAGATAAATCTTGTAGTTTCTTCGCCAGTGGCCCACCTTGCCACAATGATGGCAAGTGTCCTTTTGTGCTGGTTCTGCCTTCTTAGCCTTTTTCTTCTTCTCTTTCTTATGTTCTTTTGACTTTCTCTTAGAACCTTTCTTTGAGGAATTAATTAACATAACCACCTTCTTCTCATGCTTCACAGAAGGCTCTACAGTCTTCAACATGTTGAGGAGCTCAGGAATAGTGGATTCAAATTTGTTCATCCGGTAGTTCATCACAAATTGTGAGAAACTCTTGGGCATACAATGCAAAATTAAGTCAATACTTAATTCATGATCCATCACAAACCCGAGGGTAGCCAATCACCCAATGTACCCATTCATCTTTAGCATAAACTGCACTACATATGAACCTTCTTGCATCTTAGAGGTGAAGAGGAACCTGGAGACTTCGAACCTTTTGGATCTCGCTTGCTCATCAAACAACTCATGAAGATGGAAGACTATATTATTATCATCCATATGCTCATGCTACTTTTGCAGCTCGGGTACCATCGCGGCTAGCATGATGCAACTCACCAATTCAGAATCAACCATATGTTTCTGATAGGCCAACAATTGGTCTGGAGTTGCATCATCCTTAGGACGGTTGGGAAGAGGCTCTTCGAGGACATACACGTGCTTTTCTACCTTGAGAACAATTCTCAAGTTTCTAAGCCAGTTCAAGAAGTTAGGCCCAATCAATTTATTCGAATCCAAAATAGCGCGCAAATTCAAAGACGTCATGATCAATCAATTAACCTAGAAATACAAATCGAGCATATATGAGAAAAATGGAAAAATGCATCAACATACATTTACAAATCCCATTCATTTTTCAAATTTCAAAATCCCAAAATCACTTCGGGAGATCGTAGGTCCGTCTTTGAATGGGCTGATTTCCAACATAGATATGAACAACCTTGGAGAGAGTCCAACAAGTCATTCATAGCTATGATGGTAGGTATCAATATACCGATTGCATATCACATATATACAACTATCACAATGTGCTATCAACTAATTGAATGTTCACAGATACATTGGGTTATTAACACATTAACAAGTATGCATCATATGCATAGCACGCATCTTCACCTCCCTTCGCATCGACCTTGGAGAGAGTCCAACAAGCCGATGCTGCAAGTTGAAGTCGACCCATTAATCGTGAAATAGTTTTGATATATTTAGAGCACATTCAACCAATTAGCCCCGCTTGGACAGAGTCCAATAACCAAAGCTAAAGATTGACCTCTGACTCTTACCATATTAGTATTAAACTATTCCATGGTCTGAACATGTTCAGGTTCGAGCCGGGCTTGGAGAGAGACCAACAACCCAAATAAGAAATAGAACTCTGGTTCTAACCATATTAATTGAAGGTGTAGGCTTTAATATTGTATAAGGGTTTTTGTAGTCTCATCCTCTTTACATTCAAATAACTATTATTTATATGACATGACACACATGGCATACATATGTGCATCTAATGCATCTACATGTCACAACACGCATGACATAATGATATGCATCTAATGCAATTACATGACATGTACAAAAATTTCCTCGTTTGTCATAACTTTTTATTGAAATAAAATATGTTTGAGATTTGATTCCCCAAATCAAATCATGATTAAATTAGAAAATAAATTTCCAAATTTAATCAAATATTTTATTTATGGAAAGTGTTAAGTAAGTACAAGTCAAATTTAATTTAGGAAATAAATTTCCTAAATTGTCAAAACTATTTATGGAAATAAAATATATTTTAGATTTTATCCCCAAATCAAATCATGATTAAATTAGGAAATAAATTTCCAAATCTAATTAAATATTTTATTTATGGAAAGTGTTATTTTCCATAGATACTTCTAAACTTTCCAAAAGTAAAAGATTTCCATAAATACTTCTAAACTTTCAAAAATTAGAAAATTTCCATAAATACTTCTAAACATTCCAAAAGTAGAAAATTTTCATAAATACAATTATGACTATCGCAAAATAATTTTATTATTATGTTGAAACACAACCTGGCTCTGACACCACTGTTGGGTTTCCCCGACACCGCGACGGGTGTGTGTTCGAACATGTTTCGTAAACATGTGCACAAAGGAAGAAATACAAGCAATAAATCTAATTTATTACAATACACACACCACACGCATGCAAGATACAATATGTGTAGACATAATCATAATTTTAAATTTTGCAATAAAAGGAAATTACGCAAGTTATACCTGACGTATCACGTGCAGCGGGAATGACATTGACCGGAGCAACTCACGCTATAATTGCCTCTATCCATATCCATATCATGTATCATCAGGATAGCTTCACCAAGCTACGAGCCTTGTCTTCGTAGGAGTCACTAGCCTCGTGTTGAAGAAGATGTGATCGAGAGAAGATCACAATCTAAATCAAAATTCGGATGCAAAAATGAGTCCCTAAAACTTGCTTCTTCGAAGAGGTATTCATCAACCGATTAACGAATCCTTAGTCCTCCACCTATGAGGATTGTCGGAGATCCAATCCCCGGCAAGGAAGTTGCTGTCAGAGCTCCAAACACCGTCCAAACAATGCTCCGACGATAAGGAAGCAAGCTGTCCAAAACTGGACAGCTTGGTGGAAGACTTGGCGTCAGCCAAAGGCAAAGGGTCAGCTGGTCCTTGGTCACTGGAGCCAAGGAGAGTCGTCGGAGGATCTCCGACAGTAGCAGGAGGGTGGCGACAATAGGTGGCATCACTGGAAACAAATGGCGTCAGCGGCCAGAGGCCCTTGGGCGGTGAAGGAAAGGAGAAGAGAGGGTGGAGAGGAAGAGAGGTTATCCAAAATAAAAATCTTAGGGCTCTCCAAACCTCTAGCCGCGCCTTTATAGAGCGTGTGTTTCTTAACCACCAATAAATCTTCTCCTTAGAGTTATTAGTTCATAACCAAAATCCATTAACCCACTCCAATAACTTAAGTTAAAATAAACCAAACCGCGTTGGTCTATTTTAAGTTAAAATGATCCGAAACAACTTTGGTTCATTCATTTAAAACAAACTAAACCCCTTTGGTTTGTTTTCCACCATTGCATTAGAACCAAACCAATTTGGTTTATCCATCATGTCTTCAAAAGACATGACCCATCCATGCTTCAGTTACGACTGAAACAATTTCATGCTCGCTCCTTCTTTAGTCCAACCAAATCTAGTTTCTCTCTTTCTGAGAATCTCATTCTCAAGCTCGTTTTAAATTCTTTGGATTACGCTGGTTGTGCATGTGACCAAATAGGTTCCCGATTTATGTTGGCCATCTATAATTAATCATTAATTATAGAACGATCATGAGTGGCACCTAGTAGTACATCATGATCCTCAATTAATCAAAAAATCAACGGTTGACTCCAAAACGATTTTGGGAACCTTTTAGCAGCTTATACCCTTTACGCATCTTATACCCACTTGGTTCAGGACATGTTCTATTGTGTCAGTCCCCACCAGGCTGACTACGTCACACCTAGCCCAAGTATGATTTCCTCGTCCTTTAGATTCTAGTTACTGCACATTTATCCATAGTACATTACTCTAAACATGTAATTCTTTAGCCAAAGACTTTAGTAACAATCCAACGAGAGGCCCTAGGTATACATCTTCTCACAAGGAGTGGTGAATCCTTTATGGGCTATTCAAATACCTTCGGGCACTTCGACTTATACCCAATCATCTCGGGTCCACATCTCCTTGGAGATGTTTGCTTAAGATGTCAAAGCATAAGTCTCCATGACCAAGATGACTTGATTACCGCAAGTCAAAGGAACATCGCACTTAAGTTGTTGTAAGAACTTCATTGATATATCCATATATGCAGAGAACCATATGAAGTCTTACAGCTGATCACTCCAATGAACTAGTTACCATAACTAGCATCCACGATTAACTCCGAACATCACAATGTCTCCAGTAGTGAGAATCAGCTGCTTGGATACACCAAAGAGTATACCTTGTGCTAGTCTCGAAATAATTGATAGTGTCCAAATCCATCAATTCATCGACTAGGGATAATTTCAATACATCACAATTACATATGTAGAGATACTCACTAGTTGTGATCCAATCACAAATTCTCTAATGTTGTGAATCGTATTGTGGACATTCAGTAAATGAGTTTGAGATCTAATCAAATATATGAAAATATGTATACTCAAATAGTGAATCTTCATTTATCATATAAATGGTTTAAACATAAGGCGATTGCCTTAGAACACATCTCATATATAACTAACATAGGGTAGCCTAACCTAGCTGAAACATAGGCTAAACATCTTTGTTTACCTGAAATCAACTCTGGTAATAAGCTCTTATAGTCACCAATCGACTGCCCTATGCATCAGTCGACTGCCATCAAGCAGCAGTCAACTGATATCTGCAAAATACAAAAGTTATAAATCAAAAATGAATTTTGAAAATTTATAAGTAATTATACATAATACGAAAAATCACAAAAATTCATATGTATAATACTTATGACAAATACAATGGGAGAAAAATATTTGAAAATTAAAATACCCATAAAATTAGGAGATTGACACAAAGTTCAAAACCATTGAAAAGTTCAATGTTTGACCCTACTTTGTATCAACTCCATCAATGGTCATACCTATCAAAAGATAGACTTCACTAAGGTTTTCTAAAATAATTTTAAAATATTTTTGAAAACTATATTGGATCATGATCAATGGGCTCAATGCACATGACTTGCACATTAGCTTTCCCCATGATCCACCAAAGATATAAGATGAGTTTGAGTTCATCGAGATGCAAAAATTATGCGCCTTAAACTTAACTCATTTCCTAGCATCTCACATGTGTCTAGGGGGTTTGAAAACACACACATGTCAATTTGATGTGAGATATGGGTTTTGTTCATCCTAAACTAGGGTATCATGCATTTTCTAAGGCAACACTACATGATTCCCTTTTACATGGGACTTCAAGTCATGCCAATTGTCCTTAAATCAATTTTAATTAATGCATGAATGATCATGGAACAAATGATAACATAAATAAGCATGTCCAATGATTATGATGTCATGACATATGATTAAATCTAAATACACATGACATAAACCTAAGCATGGCCATAACATATAAATGATAAAAGTAGATATAATGTCATGACATGTTATATGGAAAACAAAGCATGGCAAATAAAATGTATAGGTAAAACAATATCAAAATTTTTGTGTTAATTGTCATTTGTTAGAATTAAACCCATTTTGACATATTATCAACCATCTCCCAAGTGTGCCAAAACCCCAAAATGACACACTATGACCTCTAAACCTAATTTGTGCCAATTTGATTGATTTTTCATAATTCTTAAAATGTATTGGCACATCCTAAAATCCTTTAGGATATAAATTCAAACCACATTTCCAAGGTACCCATAACCTTGAAAATGACCTAAAGTGTCACCTTTACCATGGTTAGGTTAACTACCCATCCATTTAAAATTGGCACACCCTAACCCATTTAGTGTGAATCAATCACGCTCCTAGGAACCCAAAACATATTGGAGCTCCTTGGGTTTACTAGGTATTCCTTAGGGATGACCTCCCTAGATACCCTCCTAATGACCCTTCTAGACTTGACAGCCTTGGTCATTTGGGTCTTGCCTAGGTTTACTCTAGGGGTGACTCCTCATGTAACCTCCTTAGTGGCTTCCCTAGATTTCTTTGAAGCTCTAGCCACTAGGCACTTGCCTTGGTTAACCTTAGGGATGGCCTCCCTAGAAACCATGGCCTTCCTAGACCTAGATTGTGTTCCATAATCAAATGGAACATTGTGATAAGTCTCCTTAGGCTTAGGTTTGTGACCCAAACCTTGCTTACCCTTGGATGATTCTTGTTTCCTAGGCCTTTGACTTTGACTCCTAGACCCTAGATTTTGCCAATTTGACCCTTTAACTTGATTTTGCATCTTTTTGAGGTATTTTTCATTTTCTCAAGCTTTGACCTCAAGACTTGATTTTCTAGCTCTAATTGCCCAATTTTTGAATTTTGATTTTGTCTTTGGGCATTGTTCTATTTCTTAGGCATATGCCTACCCTTATTAGGGTTAATGCCTAAATGGTTTTCTACCATTTTAATAGACTCCCTAGATAAAATGGGTCTAGAGTTGTTGTTCCTAGATTTGTCCTTAGATACATTAATATGCTTAGCACCTAAGCAATAAAGCCTATTATTCCTAGCATTCCTTTGTTCATGAGTAATAGCAAGAGTACTAAAAGCATGATTTTTAACCCTAGAAGTAGAAGGTCCATTAAGATATACCTTAGAGTTTGCCTTAGAGGCTCCCCCTACATATATAACTCCTTCTTGACCCTTGCTAGGCTTCATCCCCCTGGGGAATTGGCTCCTATAATGCCGTTTTTGGTTGCATTTAAAGCAGACCACGTGCTCCTTGCTCTTCCTAGTGGGGACCCTGACATCCTTCACCTTTGGCATCAGTTGACTTTTCTTGACCTTCTTAGGGCACTTGCTCTTATAGTGCTCATATTCCCTACACTCAAAACATATTATATGATTTTCTTTTGAATTAATGTACTTGAGTTACCTAGGGTGATGGTGATGGCCTCTTGAGCTTGCTCGTCACTTCTCCTAGAAGTAGATGGATCTTCTTGCTCTTGCTCTTGCTCTAGAGTAGATGATCTCTCCTCCCCCTCAATCCTAGAGGTGGAGGCTTCCTTCAATTCTTCTTCTTCCATCGATCCAGAAGTTGAATCCTTCTCAACCTCCGACTCATCACTTTCTTGTGAGGAAGAGCTTGTTGCCTTGGCCTCATCCTCTTCTTGAGCCGATGAACATTCTTCGGCTTCCTCTTCTTGAACTGGTTGTGGGTTCTCATGGAATCTTAGCACTTGGCTCCATAACTCCTTGGAATCCATGCAATCCTCAACCTTGCACAAAATATCATTAGGGATTAAATCAACCAAGAATTTTATTACCTTTGTATTTTTTTTCAAATTTTTGGATTTGTTACCCGATCCACTTCTTCATTTTTAGGAAACCTCCCTTTGGCCCTCTTGGATAATTAAATCCTTCCATCAAGATGGCTCATTCTTCAAAGTCCCTCATCATGATGAAGTCTTCAATCCTTGCCTTACATTGATTGAAGCCTTCTCATCCATAAAGTGCATACGGGACCGGCGTGTTGATATCCCATCCCAATGTTTCTTCAATCACCATCTTCTTCTTCACCCTTTAGCAGTGCTCCCTTGGCGGTTAGTCCAAAAGAAGAGTACCACTTGTTGGGGAATTGATCGTTGCTAGAGGAGGGTGAATAGCATTTTTGATGTTGATGGATATCGTTCGTGTGCTTGCTACAATTTGAATAGTATGCAGCGAAAATAATAGAAAATCTTAAACAAAGACACAAGCACACAATTACACAAACGATATAACATGGTTCAGAACCTCAAGGTTCCTACTCCATGGGTTTGGCTCGAACGAGCCCTAGCGATGCAAATATCACCACTAATCAATAAACTCCTTCTCGACAACACGTTAGAGGCGGAGAAACCTCATACAATGATTAAAATAGTAATACAAAATAAATACAAGCAAATACAAAGTGAAATACTCAAAAGAAAGAAAAGAACACTTTACAAATGATCTTTTGGAAGCTTTCTTGTTTGGTTGCTTGAGATGCACTTGGAGACCCTGAATTGCACAAGCAAATCACCCTAAATTGCCCTAAGAAACCATGGCAAAAACCTTCTCCACGAGCTTCTTTTATAACTTGCATTCGGACTGGATTTCCCTAGCAGTCGATTGATCGAGACCATCAGTCGACTGCTCCTGTAGTCGTTATCTCACAATGGCCTAAGCCACATTGGATAAGTTCCAACAGATAGACCATCAGTCGACTGATCATGCCCATCAGTCGACTTATCAAGTCATCACTCGATTGTCAAATTGTAACAGTTGACTCGGAAATTTTTTGTTCCCAAAAACTCGAACCATCAGTCGACTACCAGGCCATTTCCTGTAGTCGAACACCAGTCAACTGATAACCTCATCCATGAGGTTTTAACACCAAGTATGATGCCCTCATACTTGTTAGACCACCCTTAGCCTAGACCTAAGCCTTCTAGCCACCTCTATCAGCCTCACGCCTATCGGATCCCTACAAGTCATCCATGACTTGTCCATCCATACACTAGCCTTCAGGTGCTTCTATCAGCCATTATCATGCTAACGTAGTCTATACCGCTAAGGCACATTGGTCTTACACTGCCAAGACTACCGCTTGGACTTTACGCCGCCAACCATTAGACTTACGCTATCAAGACTCACGCTTGGACTTTACGCCGCCAATATCACCCCTTGAACTTCCCTTGCCAACGCATGTTGGACTTTACATTTGCCAAGACTCATGCTTGGACTTTCCATGCCAAGTACCCATGACTTGGACTTTCCCATTGCCTAGTGTCCCACTTGGACTTTCCATGACAAGTACACAAGACTTGGACTTCTCCATCATATGGTCAACCCCATGTCAAGCATATAGTCAAACAATGGTCAAACCATCATCAAACATCAAAATATCCCTCGAGTAAAACTCAAGTTCGGTTAATGATCCGAATCGATTGCACCAACAATCTCCCTAAAATATTGTCAAACATCAAAACACTACTTGAGTCCAACTCGAGTCTGGTCAATCATGACCTGGGCCGATTGCACAAACATTGACCAAGACAAGACCCAATAGACGAAGGCCTTCAAGCCGAAAATGGTCATTAGGAAGGTATCTAGGGAAGTTATCCAAGGTGAATACCTTGTAAACTCAAGGAGCTCCAATAGGTATTGGGTTCCTAGGAGCGTGATTGTAACGCCTACCCTTCCCGTCCTCCTAACACACATCCTATAGATGGGCGGCGGCGCTATGCGATCATACATTCATGCATATAATAGCGGAAGCATTTAAAAACTTTACAACTTTTAACTCTAGTTACATTAACCCAATCAACCTTACAATTTAATCATGGCAAAAGGTCTTAGCAATTTATTTAACTAAACATGTATTAACCATTTCAAGGTTCATAAAAATAAACATGAGTAACAACCATAGAAAGCATTAACGTCACCTAACAGTTTACACATAAACTGAAATCATGCATAAGTTCGTATATGAAAAATGATCTCGTCCACCATGCCACTGCCACACACATCTTTGCCCCTCCTGCTGCTCCCTTTAATTTATCCATTCCTTGCCCTTTTCTGCAGTACAAGGAAAGTAAAATGTAAGCACATAGGCTTAGTAAGGACCTTTCCTACTCACAAAAACATGCATCATGAATTAAACGTAAAGTAATGACATGTTCATTTAAACAACATATGAGCACAACATTTATTTAAAGTAGAGACATGATCAATTTAGGAAAAGAACATAAACTTAGCATTTTCATCGCAACAGTACATTGTCTCTAAACATGATAATTCGATGAACATAAATGGTATATGCAGGATGCTCTTTGAAAACATATAGTTTATATACTTAAACATAATCTCAACATATTTGGCCCGACATTGTACCACATACATCATTCACGCGCATCCTAAATAGATCCGAGGTAGCTAATCCCAAACCTACTAGGTTACTAGGTCCGTACTATGTCCGTCGACCTAGGGGCAACCTTGGAGCCTATCCCGTGGACCTTGTTAGGGTCCGGTACAAGCCATGCATAAAGTAAAATAACATACATGTTCTTTGTCCTAAAGAGTGTTCTTGTCTCCACTCTTAGGGAAACATTTCTTAGACATTTCATATATGTGAGTCATGCCTAACATGGGTGAAAACATAAGCATGTAGCATAGCATAAATCGGCATGAGTACCATTTAACATGGCATAAGATAGTGACATAAGGAATATTAAGCTAACATAAATAGAAATCATCATCTAACATGCATAACGTAGAAAATTTTCAACAAGAATAATTTCTCTAATCCTATTAACCGAACCTTCTACACATAGTTCTAGATTCTTTTGTTCAAAATCAAGCATACAACATTACATCGTAAGCACTTATACTGTAGGTGAGGGGATACTTATATCCTATGCTTTTTCACCAATTTATACCGTTAGATTTCGTAAAGAAAAGATCTCCTTCGTATTCCTTTGCTCTAGCGTGATCCTCTACCAAGTTCTTAAGGAGATCCCTCTTGAAAATTTCCTCTTGAATTATTTCACGGTGGAGAAATTATAGAGGCTCTCTCTTTTTTTTTTCTTTTGTTTTCCTCGGTGGAGAGAGGATCGACGTTTGGAAAAAAATGAGAGAGAGAGATGAGAGGCGGTGGGAGAGAAGGGGAGTGTGGGTGTTGGTCGGCGTTGGGAGAGAAGAGAAGGAGAGAGCGCATGGGTGGGCGGCTGGAAGAAAAAAAAATGAGAGAGAACAAATAAAAGAAATATATATATATATATATATTAGGATTTTTCTTAACCTAATTACCCCTTTAAATAATTAATCAAATTAACCAATCTCTTCTTTTTTTTCGTCTATAGATATATTTTGTTATATCCTACTCATTGGTAATCTTATGATTTAGTGGTGGGAAGCCTATTCTGCCAAACCAACGGTTCATGGTTCGACCCTCGGCTAACGAACTATTTATTCGATTTTTTTATTTTAATTCCTATTCTTATATATATATATATATATATATATATATATATATATATATCCTCAAAACTTAGAACAACTCGGGGTACTTTTGCTTCATGTCATCCTCATATTCCCCGGTGGCTTCTTCGTATCGTTGACTTTGCCATAGGACCTTCACTAAGGGTACTTATTTATTCCTTAGTCTTTTGACGTCTCGGTCTAGTATCCGAATAGGTCTTCTTGAATTTGCATTGTCTGTGGCTCGACCACTTGTTCGGTACTGGAAATGCACTTCTTAAGCATCGAGACATGGAACACGTTGTGAATAGCAGACATCTCCTGAGGTAGTCCTAGCTCGTAATCTACCTTGCCAACTCTTTTCATGATCTTGTACGTGTTGGGTTTTTCCGAGCCGCAAAAACCGCTTTTTGCGTTGCGGAAACCTCGGAAGCCCCCGGCCACGGATCCGTGCGAAGTATAAAATAAAAACATGTACGTGCTTACAGAAATCCTAGATCTACCTTAGATCTAAGAGGTTAGAGCATTACCCTCGTAGCGACGCCCTTCGCTTATCCCGCTCGTCCAAAAGTTCGTCGGAACTTGAGAGTGTCAAGTGCACACTCCACTATGGTATCCACACAAGCAATAGGTGGAGGAAAAACAATCTTGAGTGTGCTAGCACTCCTAGAAAGTTTCGGCCAAGAGGTTGGGAGAGGGAGAAAGCTTGAGAGGAAGATGATCCAAGGTTGAAGATGAAGTTGGAATTAACTCACACAAATGAATTTCATCTAATGAAACCCCTAAAGTGGACGGCCACTTCAAGGAGAGGGAGTTACATGCATGCATGTAACTCCCATGTCCCTTGGTCTCCCTCATGAGGTGGCACCAATTGACAAAGTCAATGATGATGTGGAGCATCATCATTGGCCGTCCATGCCTAGTCATCATCATGACATGGCATTTGGTCAAGTCAAACTTGACCTTTCATCTTCCCTCTCAAGTCAAGTCAAACTTGACCTCTAATCTCCCATGGTTGATCAAATCTAACCACTTGACTCAAGTCAATTTAATTTAATGAATCTTTATTCATTAATTTAAATTGATTTGATGAATCAAATCTAAATTAGACTCATTCAACACTTGAATTAACTTGAGTCTAACTCAATTAGTCTAATTTGGATTACTCTTAATCCAATTTGGTTCATCCCATGAACCTAATCCTCATGGCTCATCATATGAACCTAATCTCCATCTAATTGCTCTTATGTGTGTGACCCTATAGGTTCTTGTAACGTTGGCAATGTCCCTAAATCGATTTAGGAACATAAGCAATGAGCGGTATCTAGCAACACATCATTGCTACCCAAGTTACAAGAATGTTGAGCTCCAACATCACCTTTGTGACTACTAATTGTGACTCTCACAATATGTGACAATGTCTCTCTATCCTTGACATCTAGATTGACCAATCGAAGCATAGACCGTGTCATCCTCGGTACAATTTAAATCTTGATCTCCAAGTAGACTCACTCTAATTAAATGAGTTCAATATCTCATATTGACTCATTTGGGCATGGCCATGCACTTCGTGGTCTCACTCTATCAAGAATATCGATGTCACCCCCGTCATATAGGAGGGATAGATCCCATCTACATCACTCACATCCCTCCGCATAATTTGTTACATACCCAGTAATCGCCTTTATAGTCCACCCATTTACGGGTGACGTTTGACGAAGCCAAAGTATGCAACTCCTTATGTAGGGAACCATGGTGACTTTAGGTCTAAGGACTAATAGTCATACTAATAGCCACATGAGAAAGTATATGACACTCATATAACGATCCATGATACTTTCTCATGGCGGGTCATTCAGTATACATTCTCCAATGCATACCCATGTGTCAACTTGATATCTCATATCCATGACTTGTGAGATCAAGTCATCTTGTTGACCTACATGCTAGTCTCTACGCATTAACATTGTCCACAGAATGTTAATACTCGACTAGGAATGATTAAGAGTAGTGTTCTCTATATCATCTCATTATCGATTCAACCAATCGATTGATATAGATAAGAACCTACTACTCAAGGACATTATTATATTTAGTTATTTGGCACCAATACAAGTAAATATAATAACCATGCCTTTATAAATAGGAATATGATACAATAAAGTCCATACAACAATCATCACATGATTGGCTCTGGGGCTTTCACTAACAATCTCCCACTAGCACTAGTGCGATCACCGTAGTATCTAATACCCAATGACCTAGTGTGACCATCATGCTTTTTACGCGAAGCCTTGGTCAAGGATCTGCGATGTTAGCCTCTGTGGGTACTCTGCAAATCTTCACATCTCCTCTATCGATAATCTCTCGAATGAGATGGAAGCAGATATATATTGGCCTCTGTTGTAGAATCGATAGTGTCTGCTTGGAACTCTTCGACTCACAGCGCCACCATTCAAAGCAAAACCACGAACCACATTGCGATCTATAATCATCACAGTCGGTTTGGAAGGCTGGCATCATTTGTAACCCTTCTGACTAGCTCCTCATCGCCTCAAATATCAAGAAATATTCTTTAGTCCTTCTCAAGTACTTAAGAATATTCTTATTTACTATCGATGGCGCTCACCGATCATTGGTATCTACTCGTCATGCTCAAAGCATACGAGACATCGGACAGTACATAGCGTACATGATAGATCCTATAGCGGATCGTAAGGATCTTATCCATGCAGTCTCTCTCCTCTCTAGAAGAGGACTTTGAGTCTTGAAAGACTCACACCATGTGACATCGTGAAGTCCTTTCTTGGAATTACGCATGGCAAAGCAGTAATCTAGTGTCAATGTATGTACTCTGACTTAGGCAAGCAATCTCTTAGATCTATCTCTATAGATCTTAATGCCTAGAATACAGGCTGCTTCACCTAAGTCTTTCATTGAGAAGCACGTCCCGAGCCAAGTCTTCACAGACTGTAGCGAAGGGATGTCATTGCCAATGAGCAATATGTCATCCACATACAATACAAGGAAGACAACTGTATTCCCATTAACCCTCTTATAGACACAGGGTTCATCTTCATTCTTGATGAAACCAAACTGTTTGATCGCATCATCGAATCAAAGATTCCAGCTCCGAGAAGCTTGCTTTAGCCCATAAATGGACCTTTGCAGCTTGCATACCTTCCCAGTATGCTGTGGATCTACAAAACCCTCAGGTTGTGTCATGTACACATCCTCGAGCAAGTTTTCATTCAGAAACGCGGTTTTGACATCCATCTGCCAGATCTCATAGTCGTGGTATGCTGCAATAGCAAGCAAGATCCGAATGGACTTAAACATCGCCACTGGTGAAAAGGTTTGATCATAGTCGATACCATGAATTTGCTTGAAACCTTTAGCCACCAATCAGCCCTTATAGGTATGCGTAAGTCCATCCTTGTCAGTTTTTCTCCTAAAGACCCACTTACACCCAATGGGTTTGACCCCTTCAGGTGGATCAACCAAAGTCCATACTTGGTTGGTGTACTTGGATTCCATCTCGGATCTCATGGGCTCTAGCCATTTCTCAGAATCTGGGCTCATCACAGCTTCCTGATAGGAGGTAGGCTCATTCTCAATGAGCATTACGTCATCATGGTCAGACAAGAGAAATGAATATCTCTCAGGCTGGCGACGTACCCTATCAGATCTGCGAAGAGGTAGGTCTACTTGAACAGGTGGTTGTTCCACAACTCTTTGTGCAATAACCTCATCACCCACAACACTTTGTGGTTCCTGTTCAACCTCCATCAAGGCCTCAGTGCTATGGTCCTTATCTTGAATTTCTTCAAGATCGAAGGTACTCCCACTAGTTTTTCTAGAAACAAAATTCCTTTCTAGAAAAACTCCAGTCTTTGCCATAAACACTTTGTGCTTACTGGGAATGTAGAAGTAATATCCCTTTGTATCCTTGGGATATCCAACAAAATAGCACCTATCGGATTTGGGTCCCAGTTTGTCTGAGACTTGACGTCGAACGTAAGCCTCACAACCCCAAATCCTCATAAAAGACATCTTGGGATTTCTCCTTGTCCATATCGTATATGGTGTCTTTATAATGACCTTGGATGGTACGGTTAAGGGTAAAGGCTCTTTGTGTCTAGAGCATATCCCCAAAGGATATAGGAAGATCTGTGACTCATCATAGATCGTACCATATCGATAAGTCACGATTCCTCCTTTCGGATACACCATTCCACTGTGGTGTTCCAGGAGGAGTGAGTTGGGATAGAATCCCACACTCAGCTAGATAGTCACGAAACTCATGGCTTAGGTATTCTCCACCTCAATCTGATCGAAATATCTTAATACTCTTGCCAAGCTGGTTTTGTACTTCATTCTTGAATTCTTTGAACTTTTCAAAGGATTCTGATTTGTGTGTCATAAGATACACATAACCATATCTACTGAAGTCATCAGTAAATGTAATGAAGTACCTGTAACCACCTCTAGCAGCAACATTGAAAGGACCACATACATCACTATGTATAAGTCCTAACAAATCTGTTGCTCTTTCGCTATATCCACTAAAGGGAGTCTTGGTCATCTTGTCGAAAAGGCAAGACTCGCATGTCTCATATGATTCAAAATTAAATGAGTCTAGCAGCCCATCCTTATGGAGCTGAGATAAGCGACTCTCATTTATGTGACCCAAGCGACAATGCCAGAGATAGGTTTGGTTCAACTCATTTGACTTGAACCTCTTGGTACTTATGTTATAGATAGGGCTCTCTAAGTCTAGAAAGTAGAGTCCGTTCATTAGAGGTGCACTACAATAGAACATATCATTTAAATAAACTGAACAACATTTGTTCTTTATTATAAATGAAAAACCTTTCTTGTCCAAACAAGAAACTGAAATGATGTTCTTAGTTAAGGCAGGCACATAACAACATTCATCTAATTCTAGTACAAGCCCAGAGGGCAGAGATAGATCATAAGTTCCTACAGCGCAACCCTTGCTCCATTGCCCACTCGTAGGTCCACCTACGCCCTTTGTCAATGCCACTATTTATTTCATTGCACATTGGTACAAATGTGAGATGCACATCCGGTATCTAATACCCATGATGAAGAAATAGATAGATTGACTTCTATAACATTTATACCTGAAGTAGAAGCCTCACTTCTCTTCTTCTTAAGATCTTCCAGGTATGCCTTGCAGTTATGCTTCCAGTGTCATGCTTCCTTGCAGAAGAAGCAAGCCCCTTCCTTGGCTACCCCTCCTTTGGGTTTAAGTTCTTTGCCTTTGCCCTTGGCTTGGGACTTTCCCTTACCTTTAGGCTTGCCCTTGCCTTTCTTCTTCTTTACCATCAAAATGGTGTCAGATTTTCCCTTCTTAAGGTTAAGCTCAGCAGTTCTCAACATGCTGAGCATTTCAGGCAGTGGCTTGTCAATTTCATTCATGTTATAATTCATGACAAATTGATCGAAGGCTCTTGGCAAAGATTGCAAGATTAGGTCAGTGGCCAGCTCTTGGCCAAGTGGGAATCCCAGCCTTTGTAGGTTTTCTACGTACCCAATCATCTTGAGTACATATGTACCTACGGGAGTCCCTTCTTGCATTTTGGACCCAAATAATGCCTTAGAGACTTCATATCTCTCATGCCTAGCTTGTCCTTGATATAGTTGACGAAGATGTCCAACCATATCATAAGCATTCATGAACTCGTGTTGCTTCTAAAGCTCAGAGTTCATGGTCGCGAGCATAAGACATGACACATCTAATGCATCATCTTGATGCTTCTTGTAAGCATCTTTGTCAGCTCACGAGGCAGTGGCAGGAGGTGCCTCCGAAATGGGCTACCTCGGGGCGTCTGACTTCCTTTCTTGGGTGAGAACAATTCTCAAGTTCCTGTACCAGTCCAGGAAATTTGCTCCTTTGAGCTTCTCCTTCTCAAGGACAGATCGCAGAGAGAGAGTGTTCGTGGTTGTCGACATAGTTATCTACAACATACAATGCAGAGAATTAATATCATATTCCTTTTATCATTTAATTAGGCCTTTAATCAAATGATGCTCCCACTGAATTATAGGAATTTTGTAGAATCGAGTTATGGATGTGGTCAAACCACATTTACTAGATTCATACAAACAAGCTATAATTCTTGCGGGACAAGATCCACATCATACTAAGCCTTGAGTTAGCTTTGGCTAAATCGCCCAAGTCTTAGTACGATCGGTGGGTAACACATTACCGATTACATCTCTATGCAACTCTTGTTTATAGGATCAAGACCCACATTTACAAAAGACTTTGAGTTAGCTTTGGCTAAATCGCCCAAGATTTAGTGTAAATGCGATCTTGACCTATCGTTCCAACGATTGGAATATGCCTATAGTTCTACTCGATCCAATTGAGTTTAACTAGTTTTGCTCAATCTAATTGAGCTTACTCTAACCCAAGCGTGATAGGCGGGACCAAGATTGTCCCTCCGCACCCTACCAAGATAATATGCGTTGCTCTGCTTTGGCAGATTCAACAACAACAAATGATCGAGGTAGTGATGGGTATCAAGGCTCGGTAGGCATTTTCGAGTTGATTCGATTATGATCTAATCTAATCGTAATGTGTATCTTATACGCATTTAGGCCTTTATTATCCTATATTAGCATGCATCACATACATACATTCATTATTCTATCATGCATCATATACATACAAGAAAATTAACCTAGCATGCATCAGATACATACAAGCATTATTCTACTAGCATGCATCACATACATACAAGCAAAATCAATTTTATATATATATATATATATATATCAACATATATATATATATATATATATATATATATAATTAAATGTGATATAGTCATGGCCCTACTACGATCTTCTCAAGCCAATGAGAAGATCGGACGGTTAACCTAAGGCTAGCAGCTTCTCCAAGCGCTTCCTTTGACCGCCATGTGTCGTCGTCACCCTTCTCGTAAGCTCGTCTTCGAGTGGACATTCCACCGCTCCATTTTGTACATTACAAATATGAAACTCGAGTTACATTCGAGTCTAAAAACTAATTACAACTAGAATATCAAAAAAGAGGTACGACGCGCAGGTCGCATACACTATACAACACGCACAACACAAAACGGCACGCAGGCCGTATTATGAATTACAACACGCATAATCCAATCAAATTGGGGTCATTGGGCCATGACAATCACAGAATTATACATAATTCTAAATTTTGTATTTTTTAAATAAATTTCTATAATTTTTCCTAATTTATTTCGAATTTATGAGTCACCTCTCCGTAACGGTCCCGCTAAGCGGTTTCCGGGTGCGATCGCGGGACATGGCCCCTTTCGGGGATAGGGGCAGCGCCCCTACTCGCAAAATAAACTTCGCGAGTGTCCCTATAATGATCTTACAGCGACTTAAGTCGCTGTCCCAAAAACCTAAAGCGAGAACTCGCCGATTCGGAGAGTTTTTCTCGACGGTTGAAGCCTACGAGTGTCCCAACACTCGTTGCTTCGACTCTACGAGAAAAATACCCAAAAATTCTATAAAATTAGGAAATTTGCAGAAACATATAAATCTGTAATTTTTATATCTAATATAAAAACTACAAAAACGAAACACATACATGCTTCGCACGTGGCTCTGATACCACTGTTGGGTTTTTCCGAGCGGCAAAAATCGCTTTTTGCGTTGCGGAAACCTCGAAAGCCCCCGGCCACGGATCCGTGCGAAGTATAAAATAAAAACATGTATGTGCTTACAGAAATCCTAGATCTACCTTAGATCTAAGAGGTTAGAGCATTACCCTCGTAGCGACGCCCTTCGCTTATCCCGCTTGTCCAAAAGTTCGCCGGAACTCGAGAGTGTCAAGTGCACACTCCACTATGGTATCTACACAAGCAATAGGTGGAGGAAAAACAATCTTGAGTGTGCTAGCACTCCTAGAAAGTTTCGGCCAAGAGGTTGGGAGAGGGAGAAAGCTTGAGAGGAAGATGATCCAAGGTTGAAGATGAAGTTGGAATTAACTCACACAAATGAATTTCATCTAATGAAACCCCTAAAGTGGACGGCCACTTCAAGGAGAGGGAGTTACATGCATGCATGTAACTCCCATGTCCCTTGGTCTCCCTCATGAGGTGGCACCAATTGACAAAGTCAATGATGATGTGGAGCATCATCATTGGCCGGCCATGCCTAGTCATCATCATGACATGGCATTTGGTCAAGTCAAACTTGACCTTTCATCTTCCCTCTCAAGTCAAGTCAAACTTGACCTCTAATCTCCCATGGTTGATCAAATCTAACCACTTGACTCAAGTCAATTTAATTTAATGAATCTTTATTCATTAATTTAAATTGATTTGATGAATCAAATCTAAATTAGACTCATTCAACACTTGAATTAACTTGAGTCTAACTCAATTAGTCTAATTTGGATTACTCTTAATCCAATTTGGTTCATCCCATGAACCTAATCCTCATGGCTCATCATATGAACCTAATCTCCATCTAATTGCTCTTATGTGTGTGACCCTATAGGTTCTTGTAACGTTGGCAATGTCCCTAAACCGATTTAGGAACATAAGCAATGAGCGGTATCTAGCAACACATCATTGCTACCCAAGTTACAAGAATGTTGAGCTCCAACATCACCTTTGTGACTACTAATTGTGACTCTCACAATATGTGACAATGCCCCTCTATCCTTGACATCTAGATTGACCAATCGAGGCATAGACCGTGTCATCCTCGGTACAATCTAAATCTTGATCTCCAAGTAGACTCACTCTAATCAAATGAGTTCAATATCTCATATTGACTCATTTGGGCATGGCCATGCACTTCGTGGTCTCACTCTATCAAGAATATCAATGTCACCCCCGTCATATAGGAGGGATAGATCCCATCTACATCACTCACATCCCTCCGCATAATTTGTTACATACCCAGTAATCGCCTTTATAGTCCACCCATTTACGGGTGACGTTTGACGAAGCCAAAGTATGCAACTCCTTATGTAGGGAACCATGGTGACTTCACGTCTAAGGACTAATAGTCATACTAATAGCCACATGAGAAAGTATATGACACTCATATAACGATCCATGATACTTTCTCATGGCGGGTCATTCAGTATACATTCTCCAATGCATACCCATGTGTCAACTTGATATCTCATATCCATGACTTGTGAGATCAAGTCATCTTGTTGACCTACATGCTAGTCTCTACGCATTAACATTGTCCCTGAATGTTAATACTCGACTAGGAATGATTAAGAGTAGTGTTCTCTATATCATCTCATTATCGATTCAACCAATCGATTGATATAGATAAGAACCTACTACTCAAGGACATTATTATATTTAGTTATTTGGCACCAATACAAGTAAATATAATAACCAAGCCTTTATAAATAGGAATATGATACAATAAAGTCCATACAACAATCATCACATGATTGGCTCTAGGGCATTCACTAACAATCTCCCACTAGCACTAGTGCCAATCACCGTAGTATCTAATACCCAATGACCTAGTGTGACCATCATGCTTTTTGTGTGCCAAAGCCTTGGTCAAGGGATCTGCGATGTTAGCCTCTGTGGGTACTCTGCAAATCTTCACATCTCGTCTATCGATAATCTCTCGAATGAGATAGAAGCACCGATATATATTCGGCCTCTGTTGTAGAATTAGCAACTGTGTCCTGCTTGGAACTCTTCCAGCTCACAGCGCCACCATTCAAGCAAAACATGAACCCTGACTGCGATCTATAATCATCCTGGTCAGTTTGGAAGTTGGCATCGTTGTAACCCTTTACAGCTAGCTCCTCATCGCCTCCAAATATCAAGAAATATTCTTTAGTCCTTCTCAAGTACTTAAGAATATTCTTGACTGCTATCCAGTGACGCTCACCTGGATCTGACTGGTATCTACTCGTCATGCTCAAAGCATACGAGACATCAGGACGAGTACATAGCATGGCGTACATGATAGATCCTATAGCAGATGCGTAAGGGATCTTATCCATGCGGTCTCTCTCCTCTCTAGAAGAGGGACTTTGAGTCTTCGAAAGACTCACACCATATGACATCGGCAGAAGTCCTTTCTTAGAATTCTGCATGGCAAATCGAAGTAATACCGTGTCAATGTATGTACTCTGACTTAGTCAAGCAATCTCTTAGATCTATCTCTATAGATCTTGATGCCTAGAATACAGGCTGCTTCACCTAAGTCTTTCATTGAGAAGCACATCCTGAGCCAAGTCTTCACAGACTGTAGCGAAGGGATGTCATTGCCAATGAGCAATATGTCATCCACATACAATACAAGGAAGACAACTGTATTCCCATTAACCCTCTTATAGACACAGGGTTCATCTTCATTCTTGATGAAACCAAACTGTTTGATCGCATCATCGAATCGAAGATTCCAGCTCCGAGAAGCTTGCTTTAGCCCATAAATGGACCTTTGCAGCTTGCATACCTTCCCAGTATGCTGTGGATCTACAAAACCCTCAGGTTGTGTCATGTACACATCCTCGAGCAAGTTTCCATTCAGAAATGCGGTTTTGACATCCATCTGCCAGATCTCATAGACGTGGTATGCTGCAATAGCAAGCAAGATCCGAATGGACTTAAACATCGCCACTGGAGAAAAGGTTTCATCATAGTCGATACCAGGAATTTACTTGAAACCTTTAGCCACCAATCGGCCCTTATAGGTATGCGTAAGTCCATCCATGTCAGTTTTTCTCCTAAAGACCCACTTACACCCAATGGGTTTGACCCCTTCAGGTGGATCAACCAAAGTTCATACTTGGTTGGTGTACATGGATTCCATCTCGGATCTCATGGGCTCTAGCCATTTCTCAGAATCTGGGCTCATCACAGCTTCCTGATAGGAGGTAGGCTCATTCTCAATGAGCATTACGTCATCATGGTCAGACAAGAGAAATGAATATCTCTCAGGCTGACGACATACCCTATCAGATCTGCGAAGAGGTAGGTCTACTTGAACAGGTGGTTGTTCCACAACTCTTTGTGCAATAACCTCATCACCCACAACACTTTGTGGTTCCTGTTCAACCTCCATCAAGGCCTCAGTGCTATGGTTCTTATCTTGAATTTCTTCAAGATCGAAGGTACTCCCACTAGTTTTTCTAGAAACAAAATCCCTTTCTAGAAAAACTCCAGTCTTTGCCATAAACACTTTGTGCTTACTGGGAATGTAGAAGTAATATCCCTTTGTATCCTTGGGATATCCAACAAAATAGCACCTATCGGATTTGGGTCCCAGTTTGTCTGAGACTTGACGTCGAACGTAAGCCTCACAACCCCAAATCCTCATAAAAGACATCTTGGGATTTCTCCTTGTCCATATCGTATATGGTGTCTTTATGACAGCCTTGGATGGTACACGGTTAAGGGTAAAGGCTGCTGTGTCTAGAGCATATCCCCAAAAGGATATAGGAAGATCTGTGTGACTCATCATAGATCGTACCATATCCAATAGGGTACGATTCCTCCTTTCGGATACACCATTCCACTGTGGTGTTCCAGGAGGAGTGAGTTGGGATAGAATCCCACACTCAGCTAGATAGTCACGAAACTCATGGCTTAGGTATTCTCCACCTCGATCTGATCGAAATATCTTAATACTCTTGCCAAGCTGGTTTTGTACTTCATTCTTGAATTCTTTGAACTTTTCAAAGGATTCTGATTTGTGTGTCATAAGATACACATAACCATATCTACTGAAGTCATCAGTAAATGTAATGAAGTACCTGTAACCACCTCTAGCAGCAACATTGAAAGGACCACATACATCACTATGTATAAGTCCTAACAAATCTGTTGCTCTTTCGCTATATCCACTAAAGGGAGTCTTGGTCATCTTGCCGAAAAGGCAAGACTCGCATGTCTCATATGATTCAAAATTAAATGAGTCTAGTAGCCCATCCTTATGGAGCTGAGATAAGCGACTCTCATTTATGTGACCTAAGCGACAATGCCAGAGATAGGTTTGGTTCAACTCATTTGACTTGAACCTCTTGGTACTTATGTTATAGATAGGGCTCTCTAAGTCTAGAAAGTAGAGTCCGTTCATTAGAGGTGCACTACAATAGAACATATCATTTAAATAAACTGAACAACATTTGTTCTTTATTATAAATGAAAAACCTTTCTTGTCCAAATAAGAAACTGAAATGATGTTCTTAGTTAAGGCAGGCACATAACAACATTCATCTAATTCTAGTACAAGCCCAGAGGGCAGAGATAGATCATAAGTTCCTACAGCAACAGCAGCAACCCTTGCTCCATTGCCCACTCGTAGGTCCACCTCGCCCTTTGTCAATGCCCTGCTATTTCTCAGCCCCTGCACATTGGTACAAATGTGAGATGCACATCCGGTATCTAATACCCATGATGAAGAAATAGATAGATTGACTTCTATAACATTTATACCTGAAGTAGAAGCCTCACTTCTCTTCTTCTTAAGATCTTCCAGGTATGCCTTGCAATTACGCTTCCAGTGTCCTGCTTTCTTGCAGAAGAAGCAAGCCCCTTCCTTGGCTACCCCACCTTTGGGTTTAAGTTCTTTGCCTTTGCCCTTGGCTTGGGACTTTCCCTTACCTTTAGGCTTGCCCTTGCCTTTCTTCTTCTTTACCATCAAAATGGTGTCAGATTTTCCCTTCTTAAGGTTAAGCTCAGCAGTTCTCAACATGCTGAGCATTTCAGGCAGTGGCTTGTCAATTTCATTCATGTTATAATTCATGACAAATTGATCGAAGGCTCTTGGCAAAGATTGCAAGATTAGGTCAGTGGCCAGCTCTTGGCCAAGTGGGAATCCCAGCCTTTGTAGGTTTTCTACGTACCCAATCATCTTGAGTACATATGTACCTACGGGAGTCCCTTCTTGCATTTTGGACCCAAATAATGCCTTAGAGACTTCATATCTCTCATGCCTAGCTTGTCCTTGATATAGTTGACGAAGATGTCCAACCATATCATAAGCATTCATGAACTCGTGTTGCTTCTAAAGCTCAGAGTTCATGGTCGCGAGCATAAGACATGACACATCTAATGCATCATCTTGATGCTTCTTGTAAGCATCTTTGTCAGCTCACGAGGCAGTGGCAGGAGGTGCCTCCGAAATGGGCTACTCCAGGACGTACAGCTTCCTTTCTTGGGTGAGAACAATTCTCAAGTTCCTGTACCAGTCCAGGAAATTTGCTCCTTTGAGCTTCTCCTTCTCAAGGACAGATCGCAGAGAGAGAGTGTTCGTGGTTGTCGACATAGTTATCTACAACATACAATGCAGAGAATTAATATCATATTCCTTTTATCATTTAATTAGGCCTTTAATCAAATGATGCTCCCACTGAATTATAGGAATTTTGTAGAATCGAGTTATGGATGTGGTCAAACCACATTTACTAGATTCATACAAACAAGCTATAATTCTTGCGGGACAAGATCCACATCATACTAAGCCTTGAGTTAGCTTTGGCTAAATCGCCCAAGTCTTAGTACGATCGGTGGGTAACACATTACCGATTACATCTCTATGCAACTCTTGTTTATAGGATCAAGACCCACATTTACAAAAGACTTTGAGTTAGCTTTGGCTAAATCGCCCAAGATTTAGTGTAAATGCGATCTTGACCTATCGTTCCAACGATTGGAATATGCCTATAGTTCTACTCGATCCAATTGAGTTTAACTAGTTTTGCTCAATCTAATTGAGCTTACTCTAACCCAAGCGTGATAGGCGGGACCAAGATTGTCCCTCCGCACCCTACCAAGATAATATGCGTTGCTCTGCTTTGGCAGATTCAACAACAACCAATGATCGAGTTAGTGATGGGTATCAAGGCTCGGTAGGCATTTTCGAGTTGATTCGATTATGATCTAATCTAATCGTAATGTGTATCTTATACGCATTTAGGCCTTTATTATCCTATATTAGCATGCATCACATACATACATTCATTATTCTATCATGCATCATATACATACAAGAAAATTAACCTAGCATGCATCATATACATACAAGCATTATTCTACTAGCATGCATCACATACATACAAGCAAAATCAATTAAATATATATATATATATATATATATATATATATATATATATATATATATATATATATATATATATATATATATATATATATATATATATATATCAACATATATATATATATATATATAATTAAATGTGATATAGTCATGGCCCTACTACGATCTTCTCAAGCCAATGAGAAGATCGGACGATTAACCTAAGGCTAGCAGCTTCTCCAAGCGCTTCCTTTGACCGCCATGTGTCGTCGTCACCCTTCTCGTAAGCTCGTCTTCGAGTGGACTTTCCACCGCTCCATTTTGTACATTACAAATATGAAACTCGAGTTACATTCGAGTCTAAAAATTAATTACAACTAGAATATCAAAAAAGAGGTACGACGCGCACGTCGCATACACTATACAACACGGACCACAAAGCGGTATTATGAATTACAACACACATAATCCAATCAAATTGGGGTCATTGGGCCATGACAATCACAGAATTATACATAATTCTAAATTTTATATTTTTTACAGAAATTTTTATAATTTTTCCTAATTTATTTCGAATTTATGAGTCACCTCTCCGTAACGGTCCCGCTAAGCGGTTTCCGGGCGCGATCGTGGGACATGGCCCCTTTCGGGGATAGGGGCAGCGCCCCTACTCGTAAAATAAACTTCGCGAGTGTCCCTATAATGATCTTACAGCGACTTAAGTCGCTGTCCCAAAAACCTAAAGCGAGAACTCGCCGATTCGGAGAGTTTTTCTCGACGGTTGAAGCCTACGAGTGTCCCAACACTCGTTGCTTCGACTCTACGAGAAAAATACCCAAAAATTCTATAAAATTAGGAAATTTACAGAAACATATAAATCTGTAATTTTTATATCTAATATAAAAACTACAAAAATGAAACACATACATGCTTCGCACGTGGCTCTGATACCACTGTTGGGTTTTTCCGAACCGCAAAAACCGCTTTTTGCGTTGCGGAAACCTCGGAAGCCCCCGGCCACGGATCCGTGCGAAGTATAAAATAAAAACATGTATGTGCTTACAGAAATCCTAGATCTACCTTAGATCTAAGAGGTTAGAGCATTACCCTCGTAGTGACGCCCTTCGCTTATCCCGCTCGTCCAAAAGTTCGCCGGAACTCGAGAGTGTCAAGTGCACACTCCACTATGGTATCCACACAAGCAATAGGTGGAGGAAAAACAATCTTGAGTGTGCTAGCACTCCTAGAAAGTTTCGGCCAAGAGGTTGGGAGAGGGAGAAAGCTTGAGAGAAAGATGATCCAAGGTTGAAGATGAAGTTGGAATTAACTCACACAAATGAATTTCATCTAATGAAACCCCTAAAGTGGACGGCCACTTCAAGGAGAGGGAGTTACATGCATGCATGTAACTCCCATGTCCCTTGGTCTCCCTCATGAGGTGGCACCAATTGACAAAGTCAATGATGATGTGGAGCATCATCATTGGCCGGACATGCCTAGTCATCATCATGACATGGCATTTGGTCATGTCAAACTTGACCTTTCATCTTCCCTCTCAAGTGAAGTCAAACTTGACCTCTAATCTCCCATGGTTGATCAAATCTAACCACTTGACTCAAGTCAATTTAATTTAATGAATCTTTATTCATTAATTTAAATTGATTTGATGAATCAAATCTAAATTAGACTCATTCAACACTTGAATTAACTTGAGTCTAACTCAATTAGTCTAATTTGGATTACTCTTAATCCAATTTGGTTCATCCCATGAACCTAATCCTCATGGCTCATCATATGAACCTAATCTCCATCTAA
Organism: Wurfbainia villosa; assembly: GCA_025175895.1. Taxonomy (NCBI): domain Eukaryota; kingdom Viridiplantae; phylum Streptophyta; class Magnoliopsida; order Zingiberales; family Zingiberaceae; genus Wurfbainia; species Wurfbainia villosa. The sequence goes on along the minus strand of CM045992.1, from coordinate 23,427,636 downwards.
TTGCTCTTATGTGTGTGACCCTATAGGTTCTTGTAACGTTGGCAATGTCCCTAAACCGATTTAGGAACATAAGCAATGAGCGGTATCTAGCAACACATCATTGCTACCCAAGTTACAAGAATGTTGAGCTCCAACATCACCTTTGTGACTACTAATTGTGAATCTCACAATATGTGACAATGTCCCTCTATCCTTGACATCTAGATTGACCAATTGAGGCATAGACCGTGTCATCCTCGGTACAATCTAAATCTTTATCTCCAAGTAGACTCACTCTAATCAAATGAGTTCAATATCTCATATTGACTCATTTGGGCATGGCCATGTACTTCGTGGTCTCACTCTATCAAGAATATCGATGTCACCCCCGTCATATAGGAGGGATAGATCCCATCTACATCACTCACATCCCTCCGCAAAATTTGTTACATACCCAGTAATCGCCTTTATAGTCCACCCATTTACGGGTGACGTTTGACGAAGCCAAAGTATGCAACTCCTTATGTAGGGAACCATGGTGAATTCAGGTCTAAGGACTAATAGTCATAATAATAGCCACATGAGAAAGTATATGACACTCATATAACGATCCATGATACTTTCTCATGGCGGGTCATTCAGTATACATTCTCCAATGCATACCCATGTGTCAACTTGATATCTCATATCCATGACTTGTGAGATCAAGTCATCTTGTTGACCTACATGCTAGTCTCTACGCATTAACATTGTCCCTGAATGTTAATACTCGACTAGGAATGATTAAGAGTAGTGTTCTCTATATCATCTCATTATCGATTCAACCAATCGATTGATATAGATAAGAACCTACTACTCAAGGACATTATTATATTTAGTTATTTGGCACCAATACAAGTAAATATAATAACCATGCCTTTATAAATAGGAATATGATACAATAAAGTCCATACAACAATCATCACATGATTGGCTCTAGGGCTTTCACTAACAGTACGGTCCTACGTATCACGGACTTAGCTTTGCTTTCTTTCCGAATCTCATTATTCCTTTCATAGGAGCTACCCGGAGAAATACCAAATCTTCGACATTGAATTCCAAAGGTCTACGTCACTGATCTGCATAGTTCTTCTGTCGGCTCTGAGCAGTCTCTATTCTTTGGCGGATATTTTGTATCGCTCGGGTGGTGTCGTCGATGAAATTCGTCTGAAGTCCCATCTCTTTCTTCTCACCACCTTCGTACCAACAGATCAGAGACCTACATCTTCTCTCATATAATGCTTCATAAGGTGTCATTCCGATGGTAGCTTGGCAGCTATTATTGTAAGCGAATTCCGCTAAACATAAGTAGTGGCACCAACTCCCTTTGAAATCCAAGGCACAAGCTCGTAACATGTCTTCCAATACTTGGTTTACCCTTTCTATTTGCCCATCTGTCCGAGGATGAAAGGCAGTACTGAAACGCAACTTCGTGCCAAGTGCCTTATGAATGCATCCCCAAAACTGTGAAGTGAAGCGACCATCCCTATCTGAAATGATGGTCTTGGGAATACCATGAAGTCTGATGATTTCCTTAGCATATAATTGAGCCAGTTGCTCAATCGAATATGTCATCTTGATCGCTAGGAAATGAGATGACTTTGTCAATCTGTCAACGATAACCCATATAGCATCATATCCGTTCGTAGTCCTTGGAAGACCTGAAATGAAATCCATAGAGATGTCTTCCCATTTCCACTCCAAAATTTGGATCGATTGTAGAACTCCTCCAGGCCACTGGTGTTCTGCTTTAACTTGCTGGCAGGTCAGGCAGGTACTGACGTGCTGAGCTATGTCCCTCTTCATACCAAACCACCAGAACTTCTCTTTCAGGTCTTGATACATTTTGGTGGATCCCGGATGCATAGAATAGGGGGTTCCGTGAGCCTCCTCTAATATCTTTTTGCATAGTTCCTGATCGTTAGGGATACATAACTGATCCCCAAGGTATAATACTCCGCTATTGGCGATACGGAAACCCTCGCCTTTTCCTTCTAGGATCTCCTGCTTTATCCTCTGGAGACTTGGATCATCACTTTGTTTTACTAATATGTCATCGAATAGTGCTGGTATTATTTCCATGGTCGAAAGCTGCCCAGAAATAACCTCGATTCCATAGCGCATAATTTCCTTCTCCAGTGGTCGAGACAATTCCGATAAGGACATCACGGTAGCACTGGACTTCCTACTAAGTGCATCGGCCACTTTGTTTACCTTGCCAGGATGGTAAGAGATCTCACAGTCATAGTCCTTCACGAGCTCCAGCCATCTACGTTGTCTCATATTGAGGTCCTTCTGAGTGAAGAAATACCGCAGACTCCGGTGATCCGTATAAATCTTGCACTGTGCTCCATACAGATAGTGCCTCCATACCTTGAGAGTGAAGACCACAACTGCTAGCTCTAAATTGTGAGTGGGATAGTTCTTTTCATGTTCCTTGAGTTGCCTAGAGGCATAGGCAATAACTTTACCCCTTTGCATAAGTACAACTCCGAGTCCCAATCCGGAGGCATCGCTGTACATGTCGAAGCTCTTGTCGTTATCTGGGAGAGTAAGGATTGGAGCACTTGTAAGTCTCCTTTTCAGCTCCAAGAAACTCTTCTCACATTCCTCCATCCATACATACTTCTTTTTCTTCTGGGTGAGAACTGTCATAGGTGCTGCTATTCTGGCGAAGTCTTCTACGAATTTTCGGTAATAGCCCACTAATCCGAGAAAACTCCTCACTTCGCTAGCATTCTTTGGCCTTCTCTAGTTACTCACAGCTTCAATCTTTCTTGGGTCTACCATAACTCCGTCTTTGGATATAATATGACCCAGAAAAGATACTTGATCGAGCCAGAATTCACATTTGGAGAACTTGGCATATAGTTGCTTTTCTCAAAGAATCTGTAATACCATCTTCAGGTGTTCGGCATGTTCTTCTTGATTTCTTGAATAAACGAGGATATCGTCAATGAAGACGATCACGAACTTGTCAAGAAACGCCGAGAATACCCGATTCATCAGGTCCATGAACATAGCAGGAGCATTCGTCACTCCGAAAGGCATGACTACGAACTCAATGTCCGTATCTTGTTCGGAAAGTCATCTTTGGTATATCATCTGGTTTCACTTTCACTTGATGATAGCTAGACCTTAGGTCAATCTTAGAGAAGATGGTGGCACCCTTTAACTGGTTGAACAGGTCGTCAATCCGTGGTAAAGGGTACCTATTCTTGATTGTCATATTATTTAGCGCTCGGTAGTCTATGCACATTCGCATAGACTCATCTTTCTTCTTCACCAACAGTACTGGAGTTCAGTAACCACATGCATAAGAGCAGGTGGGGGTACTGTCTCATCGACACTATTACTACGTCTTCCATATATTACTGTCTCATTGATCCTATTACTACGTCCTCCATATATTACTATCTCGTCGACCCTATTACTACGTCTTCCAGCTATGCTTATCTTCATATATTATAATAAGGCTAGTATAAGATTATCATTCATTCATTTATATAAGATTAACTAAACATGTATTAACCATTTCAAGGTTCATAAAAATAAACATGAGTAACAACCATAGAAAGTATTAACGTCTCCTAACAGTTTACACATAAACTAAAAATCATGCATAAGTCCGTATATGAAAAATGATCTCGTCCACCATGCCACTGCCACACACATCTTTGCCCCTCCTGCTGCTCCCTTTAATTTATCCATTCCTTGCCCTTTTCTATAGTACAGGGAAAGTAAAATGTAAGCACATAGGCTTAGTAAGGTCCTTTCCTACTCACAAAAACATGCATCATGAATTAAACGTAAAGTAATGACATGTTCGTTTAAACAACATATGAGCACAACATTTATTTAAAGTAGAGACATGATCAATTTAGGAAAAGAAAATAAACTTAGCATTTTCATCGCAACAGTACATTGTCTCTAAACATGATAATTCGATGAACATAAATGGTATATGCAGGATGCTCTTTGAAAACATATAGTTTATATACTTAAACATAATCTCAACATATTGGGCCCGGCATTGTACCACATACATCATTCGTGCGCATCCTAAATAGATCCGAGGTAGCTAATCCCGAACCTACTAGGTTACTAGGTCCGTACTATGTCCGTCGACCTAGGGACAACCTTGGAGCCCATCCCGTGGACCTTGTTAGGGTCCAGTACAAGTCATGCATAAAGTAAAATAACATACATGTTCTTTGTCCTAAAGAGTGTTCTTGTCCCCACTCTTAGGGAAACATTTCTTAGACATTTCATATACGTGAGTCATGCCTAACATGGGTGAAAACATAAGCATGTAGCATAGCATAAATCGGCATGAGTACAATTTAACATGGCATAAGGTAGTGACATAAGGTATATTAATCTAACATAAATAGAAATCATCATCTAACATGCATAACGTGGAAGAATTTCAACAAGAATAATTTCTCTAATCCTATTAGCCGAACCTTCTACACATAGTTCTAGATTCTTTCGTTCAAAATCAAGCATACAACATTACATCGTAAGCACTTATACTGCAGGTGAGGGGATACTTACATCCTACGCTTTTTCACCAATTTATACCGTTAGATTTCGTAAAGAAAATATCTCCTTCGTATTCCTTTGCTCTAGTGTGATCCTCTACCAAGTTTTTAAGGAGATCCCTCTTGAAAATTTCCTCTTGAATTATTTCATGGTGGAGAAATTATAGAGGCTCTCTCTTTTTTTTCTTTTGTTTTCCTCGGTGGAGAGAGGATCGATGTTTGGAAAAAAAATGAGAGAGAGAGATGAGAGGCGGTGGGAGAGAAGAGGAGGAGAGAGAGCGCATGGGTGGGCGGCTGGAAGAAAAAAAAATGAGAGAGAACAAATAAAATAAATCTATATATATATATTAGGATTTTTCTTAACCTAATTACCCCTTTAAATAATTAGTCAAATTAACCAATCTCTTCTTTTTTTTCGCCTATAGATATATTTTGTTATATCCTACTCATTGGTAATCTTATGACTTAGTGATGGGAAGCCTATTCTTCCAAACCAACGGTTCATGGTTCGAGCCTAGGCTAACGAACTATTTATTCGATTTTTTAATTTTAATTCCTATATATATATATATATATATATATATATATATATATATATATATATATATATATATATATATTTCCTTTAAATAAAAATATAGTAACTATAATTTGGGATGTTACAGTGATTCCCTCATGCTAAAAGGGTTAAGTTGAGTCAACTTTGAATGAATGGGTAGTTAACCCAACAATAGACAAGTTGGCACTTTAAGCCATTTTCAAGATTATGGTTACCCTAGAAATAAGCTTGATTTTACATCCTAAAAGATTTTAGGATGTGCCAATTAAATTTGAGAAATTTGAAAAATTGATCAAATTGACACAATTTAGGTCTTAGAGGTCATAGTGTGCCATTTTAGATTTTTGTTACACTTGAAAGATAGGTAGCATTATGGCAAATATGGATTTAATTCTAGAAATGACATTTTGAGCTTAACACTTAGGTATTATATACCTTTGTATTTTATACTTGCCATACCTTGTTTGCCTTGCCATGTTATGACATCATATTTAGTTTTATCATATAAAATGTCATGATACCTTAGGTTTATCTTTTAATGTCATGTATGTTTATATCTAATCATATGCCATGACACCATGATTATTGGAATATGCTTATTTATGTTATCATTTATGTCATAATCATCATTCATGCATTAATTAGAATTGATTTAAGGACTATGACATGATTTGAAGTCCATGTATAAAGGAATCAAATAGTGTTGCCTAGAAAATACATGAGACCTTAGATTAGGAATAGCCAAAACCCACATCTCACATTAAATTGACGTTTGTGTGTTTTCATACACCCTAGACACATGTGAGATGCTCGAAAATGAGTTAAGTTCAAGGTGTATGGTTCTTGCATCTAGATGAACTCAAACTCATCTTATACCATGGATGAATCATGAAGAAAAGCTTATGTACAAGTCTTGTGCATTAAGCCCATAGACCATGGTCCAATATAAGGTGTTGAAACAATTTCAAAATAACTTTGAAAAATCTTGGTGTAGTCTATCATTTGATAGCAATCACCATTGATAGAGTTGATAGAAAGTAGGGTCAAAACTTTGAACTATTCAATAGTTTTTTAAATTTGTGTCAATCTCATTTTTTTATGTGTATTTTATTTTTTTCAAATATTTTTCACCCATAATGATTGACTTAAGTATTATACATATGAAGTTTCATGATTTTTTGTATTATGTATAATTACTTATGAATTACCAAAATTCATTTCTGAACTTTGATTTTTGCACAGTGAAGAAATCAGTCGACTGTCATAGATGGCAGTCGATTGTTGACTGACAGAGTTCACTATCAATTGTAATTTTAGGTAAACAAGGTTTGTTTAGCCTGATTTCAGCTATGTTAAGCTACCCTAACTACTCCTAACCCTAGGATATGCTTTGGAAAGTATTATAAAGGGTGAAAATCTATTGGATATGGATTAAGAGAATTGTTTAGGGAGCATATCGAATTTTAAGGTGTGTGAAAGTTTAATGTTGAAATCTTGCTTTTAATTTTGATGGTTTTGTGTTCCTATAGGCTTAGGGACTCTCCAAGGACATTGTTGGTGCAATGGTCAAGGGGGAGAAAGCCTTTAGGAGGAGGTTATCCATCGTGGGATGATGGATGTATTCTTCCTCATATGGAGGAGAATTTGGAGAAGTGAGGATTGCCTTTCTTTAGTGATATGAGGCTTATCACTAGGAAGAGTGAAGACATCCTAGATGTTTTTGGACCAAGGGGGATGGGAGATTGTAAGATCTCATTGGGATATGAGACATTAATACCCTAGGGGAGAGCCTTTTTGATGTATGTCAAAAAGGGGGAGAATTGATGGGTGAAATTTGATGGAAGAATGTGAGAATTCCCAATTTGGACAATTGGGAGGATTGGATTGAGTTTGTGTTCTAACTTAAAGGTGTGTGGTTTTTTTGTCAAACATCAAAAAGGGGAAGATTGTTGGTACAATCGACTTAGGTCACAATTGACCAGACTCAAATTTGACTCAAGTAATATTTTGATGTTTGATGATGAGTTGACCATTGTTTGACAATGGGTTGACTATATGGTTAACATGGGGTTGACCATATGATGGTGAAGTCCAAGTGGGACACTTGGCATGGAAAGTCCAAGCATAGGTCTTGGCAATGGGAAAGTCCACGTTTTGGGTACTTGGCATGGAAAGTCTAAGTATGGGTCTTGGCACTTGGAAAGTCTAACATGGAGTTGGCATGGAATGTCCAAGGGTGTAGTCTTGGCCAAGTAAGTCAAAGTGTGTAGTCTTGCCCGTGAAAGTCCAAGTCATGAGTACATGGCAATTGGGAGGTCCAAGGGTGTAGTCTTGGCCACGTAAGTCCAAGTGTATAGTCTTGGTAGTGAAATTCCAAGTCATGGGTACTTGGCATTTGGGAAGTCCAAGGGTATGATATTGGCAATGTAAAGTCCAAGGGTGGAGTCTTGGCAGCATAAGTCCAATGATTGATAGTGTAAAGTTCAAGCGTGGGTCTTGGCAACGTAAACCCAATGTGCCTTGGCAGTCTAGACACTATTAGCATGACAATAGCCGATGGAAGTACCTAAAGGCTAGCGTATGGACGAACAAGTCATTGATGACTTGGAGAGATCGAATAGTCATGAGGATAATGGAGGAGGCTAGAAGGCTTAGGTCTAGGCTAAGGGTGGTCTAGCAAGTATGAGGACATCATACTTGGGCTAAACCTCATGGTTGAGGTGTATTAGTCAACTGGAGTCATAGACTAGTCGACTGGTCAAGTGTTTTGACACTTGGCAGCTGAGTTGACACTGAGCAGTCGAGTGGGATTATGACCAGTTGACTAATGGGAGTCGACTAGCGATCAACTACGGCTGAGTTGTGGCCATAGTGTAGGTTTTGCCCGGAAGCTCTGATACCATTTGATGGGATTTGCCTTGTCGAGTACGTGAGGGGAAACTTCGCTTCCCCTTCGCCTCGGTTGCTTGACCATGGTGATCCCTTCGATGTCCCCGGATTAAAAATTTAATCCTAGACAAAAGGGATTCCCAAAGCAACCAAATCATCGTCGTGCTATTCGTTTAGAGAGGTCACTTGAACAAACTAGTTGTTCAAGCGACCATCCTCTATTCTACGAGTATCCGCGGAATAGACGATGTCCGGATCGCAGATTTTTGTGTTTATACTCGGGATCCAAGTATTATTTAGCCTATTTACAGAAATATAACATGCTTATATTTTGAAAAACAAACACAAGCAATGAATAAAAGAGATAGAAGAATAGTTATACCTCTTGGTCTTCTAATGTATGACCCTCCTCCTTTTGGACGTCGTGTGGGCGACGATCCACCAAAAGTCGAAGCTCCTTGATCGCAAAACTTCATTCCTTGCTTTTCCCAAACAAGAGGAAGAAGAGAAACAATGTTTTTCTCCTTAAAAAAACCAACCAACAAGGAGCACCCAATCTCCTTGCCGCCGGCCAACTAAAAGGAGAAGAAGATGATGGAAAATCACCAAGACACCAAGGGAAACCCTATATCTTGTTTCCACCACCTAAGGAGAAGAGAGGGGAGTGTTTTGGGCGCCGGCCAAGGGCTGGGAAGGGCTGGAATAGCTGTTGGACGTTGCCCACAAGACAAGGAAGAAGAAAGGAAAACTTGCCTTATTTGGTGCCACCCTTGCTTCCAAACCCTAACTCTAATTCCAATCCTATCTCAACTAGGATTTCCCTATTCTTGCCGCCCAAGCCTTGCTCCCTCTCAATCATTATCTTCACGCCAACCCCATGCCACCTTTTATAGAGTTTGGGGATAAGCCATGAATTTATCTCCTCCATTGGTTCTAGGGATTTAATCTCAACCGTCGGATCTAGAGATTTAATCTCAACCGTCGGATCTTAGAGATTTAATCTCTACCAATGGATTTTAGTGTTTTGTTTCTATCCATTGGATCTAAGCATCTTGAGGTGTTAATGGGCTACATTAGGGACCATGAGGAGGAGTTGGGTCTTGGCCACCCATGGATCAAGCTCACATAAAGTTCGATCCACTAATGATGGTCCAATCCACTAAAGGTCCATCATTGATCTACCTCACCAACCCCCATATGATAATATGGGCTCCATATATTATTTGTACATTTTCTCCCCGTGTTTAAGATCTCGAATGTCCGTTGATTAATTAATTTACTGAGCATTAATTAATCGACATCTAACTCCATGAGTAGTACCACTCAACCTTTTCATCATGCCGGACCATGTCCACCTGCAGGGTTTACATGATGAACCTTATGAGCTCCTCAAGGGGACATCATCATCCTAATATATAGGACACGGTTTCCTCCTATAATCAACGACACACCATATAAATAATATCATCTCTCAACTTACCGAGTCTATCGATTTAATCTATAAATCTCGCCCATTGGTAAATCAAAGAGATGAGTACCAAGTATATGTTCCCGTTATTATATCGGGATTAAGAGCATGTACTAAATAATATATGAGGTCCGATTCGATTATGTAGTCAGCAATAAATCGAATCACCTCTATGTCGGTCCTGCTCAATACACACAAAGAGCACTAGTGTGATTCTATGGTCAAGACAAACCAATACCAAATCACACTACAACCATTCCGATGGTTTGTCCAAAGCCATCTCGGTTGTGATCCTTTACTTATACTTTACAAGGAGCCGATAACATGATCTCCCGTGTGACACTACACACCATGTTATCTACAATGTAACGTATTAGACAATATTGCATAACCATAAAAATATGCAAACAATGATCATGTGATTCTTATTTCAAAATAAAGATGTTCATACAAAAGATAGACTTTTCAGTATACATCCCATCAATCTCCCACTTATACTAAAAGACTATGCTGTCCTCAAACTGCCATACATCTGATCCCCATTCCCTCCACATGCCTATCAAAAGCTCTCGCCGGAAGGGCCTTAGTGAAAGGATCTGCCAGGTTATCCTCCGATGCAATCTTGTCCACAGCAACTTCTCCTCTCTTTACGATTTCTCGTATCAGGTGGTACTTGCACTCTATGTGTTTACTAGCCTTATGGGCTCGTGGTTCCTTCGAGTTTGCAACTGCACCACTATTATCACAATAAATTGTGATAGTTCTGGGCAAACCAGGAATCACATCCAAGTCCATCAGGAAGTTCCTGAGCCATACAACTTCTTTGGCCGCCTCCGAGGCCGCCACATACTCAACTTCCATGGTGGAGTCCGCCACGCACTTTTGCTTGACACTCCTCCATACAATGGCTCCACCTCCCAAAGTAAACATAAAACCTGAGGTAGACTTACTATTATCCCTATCAGATTGGAAGTCGGAATCCGTGTAACCCACAGGGAGTAATTGGTCTGCCCGATAAACCAGCATATAATCCCTAGTCCTTCTCAGGTACTTCAATATATGCTTTACCACAGTCTAATGTCCCTGTCCTGGATTACTCTGATATCTGCTGACCATTCCCACGGCAAAGCAGATATCTGGTCTCGTACAGAGCATCGCATACATGAGGCTTCCTACTGCCGAAGCATAAGGAACCGCCTTCATCTCCTCTATCTCCTCAGATGATCTAGGACACATCTCCTTAGATAAAGGAACTCCATGCATAAAAGGTAGAAAACCTTTCTTGGAGTTCTGCATGCTAAAACGAGCAAGATTGTGTCTATCTATGAAGCTTGGGATAAGCACCACATCCTTTTCCTGCGATCTCTTATAACCTTGATCCCAAGGATGTGTCCTGCTTCTCCCAAGTCCTTCATATCAAACTGTTTGGACAACCATACCCTTACGCCCGATAACACTTTGATATTGTTGCCAATCACCAAAATATTATCTACGTATAGTACAAGAAATACCATTACGTTTCCGTCACATCTCTTGTATACACAAGACTCATCCGGACTTTGAATAAATCCATAAGACTGGATTTACCTCATCAAAGTGGATGTTCCAAGACCTCGAAGCTTGCTTCAATCCATAAATGGACCGATTAAGCTTACATACAAGACGCTCTTTGCCCTTATCAATAAATCCCTCTGTTTGCTTCTTATAGATGTTTTCCTCAAGTATTCCATTAAGGAAAGCTGTCTTGACATCCACCTACCGCACCTCATAATCCATATGGGCTGCTATGCATAAGAGCTCCCAGACCTAACTTGAATCCATAGATTCAATCTCAGTATTCATTGCACTTTGCCAAGATGTTGTATCTATATCTTGGATTACCTCGTCGTATGTCTAGGGATGAGGTTCATGTTTGCCAGGGACTAAATCAGAAGATTCACCCAAGAACATGAATCTAAAAGGCTGTCTCGCAACCCTCCCACTACGATGAGGTATCACCTGTGTATCCTTCTGTGACACGCGGTGCAGTGACACGTGGTACATCCTCTTGTACTGGTGGTACTAAAGAAGTGACTTCCCCTTTTAACTCCTCCAGAACTATTTTACTCTTGGGCTTGTGGCTCATCACATAGTCTTCCTCTAGAAATCTGGTGTTCATGCTAACGATCACCCTCTGATCTCTAGGACTATAAAACAATCCACCCTTTGTTCATCTAGGATAGCCAACAAACAAGCGCACTTTTGTACGAGGTTCCAACTTACCATCATCTGCCTTCAGCACATGTGTTGGACTCTCCCATATCCGAATATGTCTTAGACTAGGCTTTCGCCCAGTCCACAACTCTGTGGGAGTAGAAGACACTGATTTAGATGAAACCAAGTTCAGAATGTACACAACCGTATCTAGAGCATATCCCTAGAACGAATCTGGCAAGTCAGAACAACTCATCATCGATCTAACCATCTCCATAAGAGTCCTATTCCTTCGCTCTGCTACACCATTCTGCTAGGGTGTGCCAGGTGCAGTCAATTGGGATTGAATCCCAACCTCTGATAAGTAGTTCCTAAACTCTCCCAAGAGGTTCTCACCACCACGATCAGATCGTAGTGTCATCCATATCTTGAATAATCATCTATAAAAGAGACGAAATATCCAAGACCACCTCATGCCTTGATAGTCATAGGACCACACAAATCAGAATGAACCATTCCTAACACATCTTTGGCTCTATACCCCTTAGCCCTAAAAAGGCCTCTTGGTCATCTTACCCTCCAAGCAAGATATGTAGGTTGGGAGATCCTCCACTACTAATGAACCCAAAGGTCCATCAGCTATCAACCTTTGAATTTTTCTTAGGTTAATGTGACCAAGCCTAAGAAGCCAAAGATATGTTTGGTTCATCTTCGAAGGTTCTTTTCTCTTATCGGAATTAGAAGATGAGTTAATAACTTCTATTTGCATCGTGGGAGCTTGTGGTTTAAGTTATAAATTTCCTATCTATGTACCTGAATAGATAATGTCCCTATTCCTTTTATAACAAATCTGTCATGAAAAGAAATAGATTATCCATCCATAATTTAGAAATCGAAAGCAATTCTCTCTAAATAAAGGTACATAAAGAAAATTCTTAAGAACCAAAAGTTTATTTTTCTCAAAAGATAAATGAATGTCTCCCACTGCAACAGTCGCCATCTTCATGGCATTGCCCAAGCACATGGTAATATCCCCTTTAGCTAGTCGTCGGGTTTCCTGGAACCCCTGCAAAGTATTGCAGACATGATTAGTGGCTCCTATATCTACACTCTAGGTACCGGTAGATAACACCGCTAACCATGTTTCAACGACTAGTTCAAAGGATGTATCTTTGTTCTACTTTGGATTGGGACAGTCCTTCTTCCAATGTCCATCCTGCTTGTAAGTGAAGTACTTGCCTTTCGGCTTCTTCACTCCTCCCTGAGATCCTCCCACCACATTTGCTCCACCTTGTTTCTCCTTCTTCTTGCCTTCCGGCTTAGAAGCAGAAACCTTTTTGAGCAACCATGGCTTGAGGACATTCTTTGAAGAGTGCATACTTGTACTCCTTAGCTGATAAGACAATATATGGATTCTTTTCCAATCAACATTATTTGGGTACAGTAAGTTTATTTCCTTTAGTATCACAACAAGTGGACTGAAAGTCATTTTGAAAATCCTAAGAATCACATAGATCATTACTTTAGATTTCAAAAAATTATTGATTCCTCAAACAATAAAATTTTGATATCAACCAACACCTCTAAACACCGAGAATATCGCATGCCACGATCGTGTGGATGTATACGAATTCTACATTTGTAAGAGGAGGTTTTACCCATTAGTTTTACTATCTTGTCAACCTAACTTTTTGACAAGTAAAATTAATAGTTGGTTTCTCTTCGGCCCTACAAATAAAAGCAGTGACTCCGATGGGGAGGATACTTATATTTGCATCTTGTACTTCGTTCCAGTTACGTATTGCTGTAAAGCATCAAAGATGCTCTTAATGGTACATGTAGCATATAACACTCACTTATAATTTCCTATAACCATTATTTGACCTAGTGATCCACAAACAAACTCATCCGATGGGGAGGAAGGCACTCAGGCCGCCAGCGAGTTTGTTGCATCACACGTCAAATTGTAATGGAGGCATGAATTAATTAAAATGTCCCTCTCCCACTTAGTAAATTGACAGTGAGGAATTTTCAAGCACACACAACATGCATATTATTACTGTAGATTTCAATAAAAATTATTGATTCCTCAAACAATAAAATTTCGAAATCAACCAACACCTCAAATCACCGAGAATATCGCATGCCACGATAGTGTGGACGTATACGAATTCTACATTTGTAAGAGGAGGTTTTACCCATTAATTTTATTATCTTGTCAACCTTACTTTTTGACAAATAAAATTAATAGTTGGTTCCTCTTTGGCCCTACAAATAAAAACAGTGACTCCGATGGGGAGGATACTTATATTTGTATCTAAGTGTTCACCATTACTCGGTACCAAGGTAATTATCTCGGGTTATGTGCCTTACGATGGGCAAGTACACACGCTCCTTGATTATTTCCTATAACCATATTCGACCTTGTGATCCGCAAACAAACCCATCCGATGGGGAGGAAGGTACTCAGAGCCGACGCGCAAGTTTGTTTGCATCACATGTCAAATCGTAATGGAGGCCGTGGGAATTAATAAAAATTTCCCTCTCCCACTTAGTAATTTGAAATTGAGGAATTTTCCTACGACATGCATATAAAAAAAAAGCAATAAATATGAAAAATAAAAATTTTCCAACTATTATGGCTTTTGTCTTCAATACGTCTCCCGTCGCATCGCCATCTCGTCCGCTCCTCCTATGTCATGTACAAGCCCTCCGGAGATCCAAGCCGAGACTAAAACCTATTTTAATTTACATCCATTGATCCTATACTCCACGAGGGAGTGTACATGAAATCTAGATCGAAAGTAAAATAAAATAAAGAGCGGCTAAACAGTGCCATATTTAATTTACTAAAAACTAAATACTAGCCTCGTCAACCCCGAGGATTCAACAAAATAAATATTTACACACATACACACATATGGCCATAATAGTCGGATCTTATGCCTGCAACCAAAGAGTTAAACTATGCATATCCTACTATTATCCGACACATATAATATATGAAAAAGTGCATAAAAATTAACCGAATCCTAACACACAAAACCGGAAACCTTGGCTCTGATACCAATTGTAGGTTTTGCCCGGAAGCTCTGATACCATTTGATGGGATTTGCCTTGTCGAGTCCGTGAGGGGAAACTTCGCCTCCCCATCGCCTCGGTTGCTTGACCATGGTGATCCCTTCGATGTCCCCGGATTAAAAATTTAATCCTAGACAAAAGGGATTCCCAAAGAAACCAAGTCATCGTCGTGCTATTCGTTTAGAGAGGTCACTTGAACAAACTAGTTGTTCAAGCGACCATCCTCTATTCTACGAGTAGCCGCGGAATAGACGATGTCCGGATCGCCAGTTTTTGTGTTTATACTCGGGATCCAAGTATTATTTAGCCTATTTACAGAAATATAACATGCTTATATTTTGAAAAACAAACACAAGCAATGAATAAAAGAGATAGAAGAATAGTTATACCTCTTGGTCTTCTAATGTTTGACCCTCCTCCTTTTGGACGTCGTGTGGGCGACGATCCACCAAAAGTCGAAGCTCCTAGATCGTAAAACTTCCTTCCTTGCTTTTCCCAAGCAAGAGGAAGAAGAGAAACAATGTTTTTCTCCTTCAAAAAACCAACCAACAAGAAGTCTCCTTGCCGCCAACTAAAAGGAGAAGAAGATGATGGAAAATCACCAAGACACCAAGGGAAACCCTATATCTTGTTTCCACCACCTAAGGAGAAGAGAGGGGAGTGTTTTGGGCGCCGGCCAAGGGCTGGGAAGGGCTGGAATAGCTGCTGGACGTTGGCCACAAGACAAGGAAGAAGAAAGGAAAACTTGCCTTATTTGGTGCCACCCTTGCTTCCAAACCCTAACCCTAATTCCAATCCTATCTCAACTAGGATTGCCCTATTCTTGCCGCCCAAGCCTTGCTCCCTCTCAATCATTATCTTCACGCCAACCCCATGCCACCTTTTATAGTGTTTGGGGATAAGCCATGAATTTATCTCCTCCATTGGTTCTAGGGATTTAATCTCAACCGTCGGATCTAGAGATTTAATCTCAACCGTCGGATCTTAGAGATTTAATCTCTACCAATGGATCTTAGTGTTTTGTTTATATCCATTGGATCTAAGCATCTTGAGGTGTTAATGGGCTACATTAGGGACCATGAGGAGGAGTTGGGTCTTGGCCACCCATGGATCAAGCCCACATAAGTTCCGATCCACTAATGATGGTCCAATCCACTAAAGGTCCATCATTGATCTACCTCACCAACCCCCATATGATAATATGGGCTCCATATATTATTTGTACATTTTCTCCCCATGTTTAAGATCTCGAATGTCCGTTGATTAATTAATTTACTGACCATTAATTAATCGACATCTAACTCCATGAGTAGTACCACTCAACCTTTTCATCATGCCGGACCAAGTCCACCTGCAGGGTTTACATGATGAACCTTATGAGCTCCTCAAGGGGACATCATCATCCTAATATATAGGACACGGTTTCCTCCTATAATCAACGACACACCATATAAATAATATCATCTCCCAACTTACCGAGTCTATCGATTTAATCTATAAATCTCGCCCATTGGTAAATCAAAGAGATGAGTACCAAGTATATGTGCCCGTTATTATATCGGGATTAAGAGCATGTACTAAATAATATATGAGGTCCGATTCGATTATGTAGTCAGCAATAAATCGAATCACCTCTTTGTCGGTCCTGCTCAATACACACAAAGTGCACTAGTGTGATTCTATGGTCAAGACAAACCAATACCAAATCACACTACAACCATTCCGATGGTTTGTCCAAAGCCATCTCGGTTGTGAGCCTTTACTTATACTTTACAAGGAGCCGATAACATGATCTCCCGTGTGACACCACACACCATGTTATCTACAATGTAACGTATTACACAATATTGCATAACCATAAAAATATGCAAACAATGATCATGTGATTCTTATTTCAAAATAAAGATGTTCATACAAAAGATAGACTTTTCAGTATACATCCCAACACATAGACGCAAGGTGACTCGACTGGCACCTCGATTGGCCTCGATTACAGTCGAGCAGACTCAAGGCACCTCAACTGTCACCTCGAATAGAGACCCAATCGAGGCAGTGCCTCGACAAGCCTTGAGCAGCCGACTTCCATGGAGGGCAGTAGATTGTTGATTATGGTCACAGACTCAGAACCATCACTAGACAACTGATCAGTCGGCTACTGAAGCATGAGTTGACTACTAGTATGGGCAGTCGACTGCTGAGGTATTTGTTGGAGTTTTTTCAGTATGGATTAAGTCATTGTGAGACAATGCTTACAGGAGCAGTTGATTGATGGGTACGAACAGTTGATTGGTAGGCAGAAATCCACCCATGTTACAGCTTTATAAGGAACTCGAAGGGGAGGTTTTTGGCCATGGTTCTTGAGGAAATTTGAAGGGGAATTGCTATTGCAATTCATACCTTCCTGACACTTCATAAGCAAATAAAGATCAAGCATTAAAAGCATTCTTGTAAAGTGTTTTTCCTTTAGTCTTTGTAATCACTTGTATCTTTCGTATTACTGTTGTAATCTTTTGTACAAGGTTTCTCCATCTCCGATGTGTCACTGAGAAGGATATTTAGTAGTGGTGTGTGCATCACTAGAGCTCGTTGAGCTCGCCCCGTTAAGTAGGAATCCTAAGATTCTTAACCACATATATTCTTGTATTTTAAATGTGCTTGTGGGTTTGTATTTGTATTCGTACTGTATTTTTTATTCCCGCTTCATACTAACCTAATTGTAGCAAGCAAATAATTGAATTACGTCAAGCGATGATTTGGCTATTCACCCCCCCCCCCTCTAATGACATATGATCCCCTACATAGTCAGCTACCATCTCAGACCATTCCAAATCCTAAGGGAAACATCAGTGCAATTACATTGCAGAGTGACAGAGCTACTTTGGACCCTATAGAACCAGTTTCATATCCAGTTGCTATTTCTAGAAGATCATAGTAGGATCCACTGCCATGACGATCAGAGTCACCAGTTCCATTACCCTTCCCTCATAGGCCAGTGCAGCCTAGGAAGAGGGTTGTTAAATAAAAGGCTAGAGAATTCAAGGAGCTAGTAAATTTGTTTAGCAAAGTGGAAGTCAATGTACCTTTGTTAACAATGATCGAGGAAATTTCCAAGTATGACAAGTTTCATAAAGATCTGTGTGTTCACAAGATGAAGTTGAAAGGTAATGAGTTGATCAGTGTAGGTAAGAATGTGTCAGCACTTATTCAGCCTTTGCTCCAGAAGTGTGAGGATCCATGTGTTTTAGTGTACCTTGTGTTATTGGGAGTTATGTTTTCGAGGATGCGATGTTAGATTTGGAAGCTTCAATTAATATGATTCCAAGGTCAGTCTTTCGTTCACTTGGTATTGGACCCTTACAACCTACAAGAGTAGTGATTCAGTTAGCCAACCGCAGTAAGACCCACCTAGCTGGGGTGATAGAGGATGTGTTGGTTAAGTTGATAGACCTTATATTTCATGCAAATTTTTATATTCTTGATATGTTTGGTGATACACAACATAGTAGATCTACACTCATTTTGGGCAGACCTTTCCTCAAGACTGCTAAGACCAAGATTGATGTGCATGCAGGGACTCTTTCTATGGAGGTAGGAGATACTGTAGTTCGGTTCTGTATTTTTGACTCTATAAAGCACCCGATGGAGGATCATTCTATTCTTAGCGTTGATATAGCTGACGAGTTGGACTGCATGGATTTTATTTATGAGTCTGTTTTTCATTTGGATATCTCTGCACCTTTGACATTCTGTTATGATTTTGTTGATTCTGATGATTCTGATATTGATGATGATATATTGTTAGGACCTATATATACGCCCTTTTATGTGGACAGGGATATGGAATGTTTAGGAACTTGTGCTCTTGAGGTGATGTCTCAAAAATCACTTCCATCAGATATTCAACCACTAAGATTGAATTGAAACCTCTTCCTGAGCATTTGATGTATGAGTACTTAGATGAGGACGAGCAGCGACCTGCCATTATTACCTGAGATCTAGACCCAGATTAGAAGTACATATTAGTAGATCTCTTGAGGCAGCACATAAAAGCAATCGGATGGATGCTTGTAGATATCCCTGGTATCAGTCCTTCTATTGGTATGCATAGGATTAATTTCGAAGAGGATGTAAAATCAATCAGACAACCACAACTACGACTTAACCCACTAATTCTTGAGGTGGTAAAGAAGGAAGTGACAAGGCTTTTACAAGCTGCCATCATTGATTCTATTTTAGACAGCAAGTGGGTAAGCCATGTTCAAGTGGTCCCGAAGAAATCTGGTATTATAGTGGTTGTTAATGCAGAGAATGAGTTGATTCCCACAAGAATTTAGAATTCTTGGAGAGTTTGTGTGGATTACAGGAAGCATAATCAGGCCAGTAGAAAAGACCACTTCCCACTGCCTTTTATTGATCAAATGTTAGAGAGGTTGGTGGGTAAGTCACATTATTTCTTCTTGGATGGTTACACTGGTTATTTTCATATTTGTATTACTCTAGAAGATCATGAGAAGACTACTTTTACTTTCCCCTTTGGTACATTTTCATATCGTTGTATGCCATTCGGACTTTGCAATGCTTCTGGAACATTCCAACGATGTATGGTGAGTATTTTTGGTGATTTATTAGAGCATTGCATGGAGGTCTTTATGGATGATTTTTTGATTTATGGTTCTTCTTTTGATTCTTGTTTGGATAATTTGTCAAGAGTTTTATGTAGATGCATTGAGACTAATTTTGTTTTGAATTTCGAGAAGTGTCATTTCATGGTCGAGCATGGGATGATCTTAGGTCATATCATTTCTGTGAATGGTATTGTTGTAGATCCTACTAAAATTCTTATTATATCTTCTTTATCTTACCCCACTTCTGTGCAGGAAGTTTGTGCTTTTCTGGGTCTTGCTGCTTTCTACATATATTTTATCAGAGACTTTAACAAGATTGTCCTTCCCTTGACCAACTTGTTGAAGAAAGATGTGGTTTTTCAATTTGACCAATAGTGCAAGGACTCATTTGATCAACTTAAGCAAGCTCTGATATCAACAGTGATCTTGAGACCACCAGGTTGGACTCTCCCATTGTAGTTGATATGCGATGTTTCAAATTATACGGTGGGAGCTATCTTGGCATAGAGAGTGGATAAAGCATTTCATGTGATCTATTATGCCTCAAAGAATTTGGATGTTGCACAATCCAACTACAACACGATGGAAAAAGAGTTTTTATCGATTGTTTTTGCTTTAGATAAATTTAGATCATATTTGTTCTATTCTCATGTGATTATTTTTTCTGATCATGTAGCTTTGAAATTCCTTTTGAAGAAGCCCGATGTGAAACTGAGACTAATTAGATGGATGTTTCTACTTTAAGAATTCGACATAGAGATACCGATAGGAGCAGGAGAGAGAACCTGGTAGCAGACCACATGAGTAGGATTATGAGGGAGATCAAGCTCACCCCCATAGCAGATTCTTTTCCAGATGAGAAACTTTTTCACATGCAGGGAAACTTCTACAGGGAAATCTTTTAGAGTGAATGGACACCGTCTCAAGATATTTCACGAGGGGATAAGAGGAGCTACAGTGGATGAGGTGGACCTTGATGATGTTTCTTCTCCGACATGAAGGGAACTGTGTTCTTTTGTTTAAAACATTTATTTCCTTCCTTTCATGTTTCAGAATAATTTACTTTGTTTGGTTATTTGATCGCCTGTTTATCTAGGTTGAGTGTTTTGTTGAGTTTAATAATATTCCCTATGCATGCCTTAGTATCATTTCAGAGGTGGTAACAATTAGTTAAGTTTGATCATCGAATTGTGGATTTCTATGAATGATAGGAGACTTCAGTTGGATGCAGTCACTTGTTATGATGATGAACTTTTTATTGATAGACTAATCTTGATGTTTTATTTAACTAGTGAGGTTGTATGTCATTCTTATCATTCACCCCCTTTTGTGTGATAACACTTGTGATACTTGATGCTTTAGAACTTGCTTAGATTCTTTTCAAAACTATAATAACATTTACTTGCATGAATATGATGAAGGATTTCATTCTTGGTTCTTTCCCTTACTTGGTTTGCTTGTCTAATCCACTTGATACTCCCATATTTGATGTCTTACTTGTCATATATCTTCATTTACTATCCATTGTCTTTGTATCTTTGTGGATTATCTTTCTCATATCTATTATTTTCCATATTGGAGGAATAGTTTGATGAGTTGCATTGTCCGAGATGGACAAAAATTTTAAGTGTGGGGAGGAGCTATATTGTTTTGTTGGAAACACGATATGGAAGGCATAGTTTTTAGAGGTCATTGGTCTTGAGATGGATTTGCCTATGATCAGTACTTGATTTTTTGCACACAAAATAAATAGTGCCATTGATGGTTCTTTTATTAAAATAAAGGTGCAATTGTAATATAGGCAAATGGAATTTGCAATGTGCTAGATAGAGCCATTTGATCTTGAAAATCAAATTCTAAAGTTTCCAAAGGTTCTAACTTCACCCCATATTATTGGTGTCACTAAGAATTCTCACAGAGTAACTCATCAAGTTTATTCTTCTAATTTTCTTATTGTTCATTGTTCATTTTACTTTGTCTTGTATTCTTTGTATGTTTCATTTGCATTCTACTTGTGTTCTCATTCTGATTTTTGATAAATCCTTTTGATTAATGTATGAAATATATTGATAGTAGTGGAGAAGTAGATGATAAGCAAGCATATGATAGGGCAAGATTACATGTTATTTTGAATGCACTCCACTTCTATATTTATTATGTGAGCACCAGTGCATTTATCCACCTTGGGAGGTTTTGTATTAGGATTGGTCTATTTGATTTGATTGGAAATCTATTGGATCGTGAAGTGCCGCTAGAGGGGAGGGGGGGGGGGGGGGTGAATACCGACCGTAAAAATTTTTGTTCGTTTCGATACTTGAGTTACGCAGCGGAAAGAATAAAGAGACAAGTTTATTTTTACTTGGTTCACAACCCAGCGGTTGCTACTCCAATGCCCTAACGGTCCTAGACCACGTACGGAGGGCAAAGCACTATAAGATCTCCTCGTTGGAGGTAGGAGATAACGATCACAAAATCAGAAGTACGAGGATGAGTCAACAAGCCTACCTCACCTCATTATGATTAAAACAAAGAATAGAATAACAAAAACAATTACTTGCTGCTGCTGCCAACGAAGAAGATTAGAACTTGTCATCGCATCGGCATTATGACGGTGTTGGAGCTTTGGCGTTGTAGGAGCACTTGAGAATAATCTTGAATGATGTTTGGGTTGGAGTCCTCCTCTCCTTTTATAGAATTTGGCCTTGGAATAAGTCTCCTCATCTTTCGGAATAGATCATGAGGTGGTACAAAATTTTATCGCGAAGTGGCCACGTCAAACATTATCCATTTTAACCTAGTGCAAAAGGCTGATTCGTCGCCATCAGTCGACTGATGCCTTCCATCAATCGACTGGCCAATGGTCAGCAGTCGACTGCCAGCCTGGCCACCTCCCTGCAATAAGAGGTTAGCACAGAAAATGATAAATACGATGATTTCTTACCATCCGATCTCGACCTAGACCTTCACAGGAAGTCTTAGTCAGATCGCCGCCTACGGTCGTCCCCGTACATAGGACACGACCTTACCATCTCTCACTCACACGAGCTCACCTCAGCATCTACCTTGTAGCTTCTACTTCCAGTCTTCCACTCGATTCCTTCATCTCCCTTCGAAGTCATCCTGGTGTCGTCCGACCACCACGGCTCCCTCCGGGTGTTGCTGACCTTCAGCTCTAGCTTTAGAACTTTTTGCACACTTGATTTAGTTCGTGAGATAACGATGTAAACTTAACTTTGTGTCTTTTCCATAATCAAAACACAGGTTCGATTATCTGGTGCCCCTGTACCAACAATCTCCCCCTTTTTGATCTATGGCAAACCAACACAAAGTTAAGGGGAATTAAAGCATAAAACAAGTATAGTAAATGATGAATGTCATTTCCAAAAACTCCCCCTTAACCAAAACTCCCCCTTAACCCTAGGTGAGTTTTGAAAGAGATAATTTAATTTTCAAAATTAAATTTTGTGTTACTCCCCCTTAACTTTCGCTCTTCTCCCCATTTTGCCATAAATAAAAAAAATTGGAGTTTTTTTTATATAAAATAGGGGTTTCATGCATGCATCTAGATAAATCAAATATGAGTCCAAGCATGCATCTAGCAGTAATTAGATAGATTGGTTCGAGGTGTGTCCCTCTGCACTAATAATCTAAAGGTTTATAATATAACCCTTAGGGTTTGTTTGCTCTCCCCCTTAGTCAAATATATGAAGTATAAGAGATGTAGGGGACACTAAACTTTGGCCTAAAGAGTTGTAAATAGTCATTAAGTACAATAGTTGAGAAAATAAGTAGCATTTTGAAGAGGTTATATTTTAAGTATATTTCAATTGTCCTTAACATCTCACCCATTCTATGTGTCTCAGAATTTGTTCACCTTATATGTTTTGTGAGATGATTTTAACTTAATTAGTGATAGTCAACCTTGGATTAGATTCAGATTTAACCTTTAGATCGTTAAATAACTTTTAGAGAAACTGGCTTCCAGGTTGTAGCGAGGCACAGGGGCCTTCTTTGATCGGAACAATGACCACATTCTTAGACAAAGCCAAATTCAAGAAAATATCACTTAAGTCACTTAGGGTTACTTCCTGGTCTAACTAATTTAGAATACGACGAGGTAGCTTCAGCTAGGTCCACTCGGTGAAGTACATTAAGCTAGATACGCCTTATCTAGCTCGAATACACGAGACTTTGTTTCCCTAACGTACTATCATCTCGCCGCGTCTTGATACTATGTTGTCAAGAGTTGACTAATTATTTTCCCTCTCTAGCCGTTCTAAAAATTAAAATAAAATATGCAATGGTTTTGCTAAGTAAGTGGGTATACTATCTTAGTGTTAGCTCCCTATGGACCATTGAACCAATATGGCCTATTCAAATAATGAACTTGATCTTGGGGAATTCAATACTTATTAGTCCTTATATGTGAGTTCAATAAAACCTTTGGGACTCATGCTTGGACTCTTTGATGACTATGATTCACAATAGACATGTAAGATCTATTCGTAGTCGTTG
Organism: Wurfbainia villosa; assembly: GCA_025175895.1. Classification (NCBI taxonomy): domain Eukaryota; kingdom Viridiplantae; phylum Streptophyta; class Magnoliopsida; order Zingiberales; family Zingiberaceae; genus Wurfbainia; species Wurfbainia villosa. The sequence goes on along the minus strand of CM045992.1, from coordinate 23,403,744 downwards.
ACTTAAATCCAAGTCTGGCTTTATTGTACACGACTCTTTGGGTTCCAAGTAGTCGGTTAAGGTTCTTAGATCCCAACGTGAACCTTTCCAACCTAGCCTCGACCTCTTAAACTCGGTCTTTCAAGAGAGAATTCTCCTCCTCAAGGTTTTTAACTTGGGTTGAGTTTCCCTCTTGAACTTGACTAGTTGAAGAGATTAGAGTAGCCTCTTGCTTGAGGGTTTCAATCTCCTCAAGTAACGACTCAACCCTAGACTCGGACTTAGTTAATTTCCTAGTAAGCATTTTAATTGTAATGTAAAGTGCACTAATCAAAGAACAGCTAACCTTGAGTTTCCCTTTTGGTCCAGCTTTGAGTTTCCTCTCGAAGTAGTCTTCGGGGTCGGAGTCGGAGTTGTAGTTGGACTCGGCTTCGGATTCTGACTCGGACTCCTCCGGTCTTGCCATGTAAGCTATGTCTTCTCTATTGTCCCAAGTTGCATGGAAGGCTTTCCTTGCTCCCTTTTTCTTTTGGTTCTCATTCTTGAATTGCCTTCTTTCTTGTCGAACTATTCTCCACACAACGTTCACTATTGCTTCCTCCTCTTCGGATTCAGACTCTGACTCATCTTCGGGTTCGTGTCCATCTTTTTGCCTAGTAGGTGGCTTGCTTCTTTGTCTTGCAAGTAGAGCAATACCTCTCTCGGCCCGGACCACGTTAGTCTGCTCGTGAAGTTCAAACTCGGAAAATAATTCGTCAAACCTAAGTTTCGAAAGGTCCTTAGAGACCTTGTTGGCATCGACCATGGATGCCCACAAGGTAGTCCTAGGGAAAGCATTTAAAGCATACCTTATAAGGTCCTGGTTCTCTACGGCTTGCCCGATCGAGTGAAGACCGTTGACGATGTCTTGGATCCGCGCATGTAGTTGGGTGGCGGTCTTGCGATTCTGCATCTTTAGATTGTATAGTTTATTTAAGAATAAATCCCTTTTACATACCTTAGCATTAGGTGTTCATTCGTGTAGCTCGATCAATTTGTTCCATAGGTCCTTTGAGCTAATGAAGGGTTCGATGCAGTTAAGTTCCTCCTTGGACAATCCGCATTGTAATATTTGGGTTGCTCTTGCATCGGCTTCGATTTGCCTCTTGGTTGCATTGGTCCACTTGTCAAAGTTCAAGGGCTCACCATGATCATTGGTGGGTTGAGCAAAGCCAGTTTGGATGATTATCCAAGTCTTGACTTGTGTTTTTAGAAAACACTCCATCCGGCCTTTCCAATAATGGAAATCATCTCCGTTAAAGAATGGAGGGAGGTCGGGTGGTGTTGTACCACTCAATGTGAGCCATTAAATATCTTACAGAACACGAATAAAAACCAAAATAAATTCCAAGGCTTGGTCTTGGATTAGTAATGTGGGAAATAATAAAAAAATAAATAGAAATAAATAAGAAGAATAGGAAACTAACAAAAACTAAAACTTACGACCTTTGATGTCCCTGAAAGGGTACGTACGTTGGTTTTTGGGGATGGAGACAACTTGTTATGAGGGTAAAGCCTGGTAAGAATGTAGATCTTTCAGAGAGCTTCGATTTGGTAGGTAGATTGTTTCATGAGTCCACTTGTACGAAAAGTTATAGGCATTTTACTGTCGGCTACTCCAAAAGAGAATACTTGCAAACACACAACCAAAAGAAAAGTACCAAGACTTCATCTTGGATTAGTAGTGTGGGAAAAAAAAGCTAAAAAAACACGAATCGAAAAATATGAAAAGAAAACCAAAAAGTGGTAGATTGGTGGTTTCACCAAATCTTAGCGCCCCCGCTCTGATACCAATTGTTGGATCGAGAAGCGTCACTAGAGGGGGGGGGGGGTGAATTGCGAGCGTAAAATTTTTTGTTCGTTTCGATACTTGAGTTATGCAGTAGAAAGAATAAAGAGACAAGTTTATTTTTACTTGGTTCACAACCCAGCGGTAGCTACTCCAAGGCCCTAACAGTCCTAGACCGCGTACGGAGGGCAAAACACTATAAGATCTCCTCCTCGTTGGAGGTAGGAGATAACGATCACAAAACCGAAAGTACGAGGATGAGGCAACAAGCCTAACTCACCTCATTATGATTAAAACAAAAAATATAATAACAAAAACAATTACTTGTTGTTGCTGTTGACGAAGAAGATTAGAACTTGTCATCGCGTCGGCATTATGACGGTGTTGGAGCTTTGGCGTTGTAGGATCACTTGAGAATAATCTTGAATGATATTTGGGTTGGAGTCCTCCTCTCCTTTTATAGAATTTGGCCTTGGAATAAGTCTCCTCATCTTTCGGAACAGATCACGAGGTGGTACCAAATTTTATCGCGAAGTGGTCGCGCCAAACATTATCCATTTTAACCTAGCTGAAAAGGCTGGTTCATCGCTATCAGTCGACTAATGAGCATCAGTCGACTGCCCAATGGTCAGCAGTCGACTACTAGCCTGGCCACCTCCCTGCAATAAGAGGTTAGCACGAAAAATGATAAATGCGACGGTTTCCTACCATCCGATCTCGACCTAGACCTTCCACAGGAAGTCTTAGTCGGATTGCCGCCTGTGGTCATCCCCGTACAGAGGACACGACCTTACCATCTCTCACTCACACGAGCTCACCTCAGCATCTACCTTGTAGCTTCTACTTCCAGTCTTCCACCTGATTCCTTCGGCTCCCTTTGAAGTCATCTTGGTGTCATCCGACCACCACGGCTCCCTCCGGGTGTCGCTGACCTTCAGCTCTAGCTTTAGCACTTTCTGCACACTTGATTTAGGTCATGAGATAACGATGTAAACTTAACTTTGTGTATTTTTCATAATCATAACACAGGTTCAATTATCTGGTGCCCCTGCACCAACAACCTAAACCTTCATTGAAAAGTTGATGAAAATATCTCTTCCATCGCTCTTTATTTTGCATCTCATTTAAATCTTGTTCTCCTTCTGAAGGTTAAATTCTAAGACAAAAATTAAAATGTCTATACTCCTTTTACGTACTTAAATTACCTAAGTTAATTTAAAGACATAAACCTTCATTGAAAAGTTGATGAAAATGCCTCATGCATCGCTCTTTTATTTTTCCATTGTTCACTAGTATACTTTTGCATTCATTTTTAATACATCTTAATTGGATAAGATCTTGTTGGTGCAACAAGTCCCAGGTCAATGTTGACCAAATTCGAGTGGAACTTGATGTGAGCAAAATATATAGGGTTTTAGGAGTAGTTTTCGCTCACATCTCACTGCATTTTATACTTGTTTCATGCATATAGTACTTTGTTTTGCATGCATTTCCTATTTCCTTGTTTGGAGATCTTCTCTTTGTGCTTTTGTGTGCAAGACAACATTTTATGGGATAAACGACATACTTTTGGAGCAAAAGGAAGGCATTCGGCAAGCGGAATGAAGCGAGGCACGACCGTGCCTAACCAGCCCAGCGCCACACACAACCTAGCCATATGGATCCACATGGTCATGTGGCACTGGCATTTTGTGGCCTGACTAGGGTTTTTTCATGGATTCGGGTGGCACCAACCTTAAGTATATATAAGTAAGGTCATGCCCAAACCCAGGGAGAGGCATGACGGTCAAGACGACACACCGACGCCCTAAAAAACTTTGAAAACTCACAACGGGGAGGAAGAAGATGACTATAGGATCCCATCCTGTGCTTTGATGTCGAAGAGAAGAACCAAGAGTACTGAAATTTACTTTCTATTCATCTCCTACATTGTAATAATCTATTCTATTATGGATTGTGTTCTTTCTTTTTCATCAATGGAGTAGAATCTTCAATTCTAAGATTAGGGAGTAACTTGTGTACGTAGAACTTGCTAGATCGAATGTTAATTCTATTTTAGGATTTCTATTCGCAGTTTGTGTTTGTTTGATTCGATGAAAATTGTGTTTTGGTTTTCTATCTATTATGCATAGCCGATACAAGGGGTGACAACCCTTGTATCAAAGATCTAGGGGAATCAAAGAGGAACCAAGGGGTTATCCTCATCTCCGATAACCGTAGGTAGAAGGGTACGATGGAGTAGAGAACGGGACACGTTCCGACTCCTCGTAGGGATTGATTTGGCATCCTCATATCGTCTATCATATCTTAATGAAAGGGTTGGTCTGGTTAAGGATAGGTAGTTCCAGATATATGAAAAAGCTCATCAGGAAAGGATATGATGTCCCTTCCACAAGACCCTAATTAGAGAACCAAACTATATTTAATTGATTAGCGTGTTCCATGTTGCACAAGTGAAACCGAAGTCCTAGGATCTCTTTTTGAACCTCGAACCAACCTTCTCTTCCTTTGTCTAATACTGTACTAGAGTTAGGACTGCCGATAATCCTCGTAATCACAACCTTTAGAATTAAACTCTAAACAATGATGCCCACTAAAACAATTGGTACTCGAATCTCTGTCTCTGTGGGATCGATAATCTATTTATTACTTGACGATATTCGTGCACTTGCGGGCATTGAGCGCGAGTGCATGCTTCGATTCCTCGATGGTTCCCGTCACTAGATTTGAAGTCGCATTCATGTGCATCAAGTTTTTGGTGTCATTGTCGGGGACTGATTGATTCGATATCTAATCAAGAGGTGGATAGTTGAATCGGACTTAGGTTAAATTTATTTGCTTGCTTAATTTTTTTTTTATTTTATTTATGTTAGTTTTAGATATCTAGATTAAGTTTAGATTAATTTCAGTAGTTGCATTCATCAACCTTTAGTTTAAATTTTCTACATTTGATTTAGTATTTAGACTAGCATTCAGTTCAACCCTTAGGTTTAGTTTATCCATTACATGTGACCTACTAATCCCTACTCAACAAGGAACGCTATCATGCTAACATGGCCCGCCCGACTATTGAGAGATTACATAGTGCCTAGACAAAAGACATGGAGCTCCTGCATAATTATTCCCCAAATCCATGCCACAAGTTGAGAAATAAACCCTACATTAATCGCCCTTATTCAAAAGAGGCAATTTGGAGGAACTCAGATTGAGGAGCCTTATCGACACCTTGAAGAATTCCTAGCATACTGTGGCACGGTGCCATATGAAGGAGTTCTGGCAGATGCCATCAAGCTTATTATGTTTCCATTCTCCCCAAAAGGGAATGGTAGGCAATGGATCCGCACTTTACCGGAAGGAAGTATAACGACATGGGAACAGATGGAAGGTGCTTTTCTAAGTAAGTCCCACCCCCCCCCCCCCCCCCGCGCCACAAAATAGCCTATCTTAGGGACAAAATTCTTTTATTTGAGCAACGACACAAAGAGACTCTAGTCGAAGCATGGAAGAGACTCCAAGAACTGACTCTTCGGTGCCCACACCATGGATTACAGGACTAGTTACTCGTCCAATGTTTTTATTCTAGGATCAATGGCTCATCCAAAAACCTTTTAGATACAGTCACGAGGGGGGGTATTGATGAAAAAGAACATAAACGAAGCCTATTGCATTATAGAGACAATGGTGTGGACCCTTGAAATGTGGGCAAATAGTGAACAGGATCTTCAGGAATTGCTCTCCATAATAAAGACAGGTAAGTTTGAAGTGGCCTGTCAAGTATAGGGAGAAGATGAGGAGAGAGAGTACTGGGCGGAAAAAGCTTCTATATCTTCAAGATCCAAAGAGGAAGAAGAAGAAGCGGGTCAAGTGGCAATAGAGAAGAGCCCAAGGCCTGAGATGAAGCCACTTCTCCCGAATCTCAGGTACAAATTTTTGGGTCCCACTTCAACTTACCCGATCATTGTAAATGCTAGATTGAGTGAGGTAGAGACGGGGGAGTTGCTGGGGGTATTCTGGACATACAAAAAGGTGTTGGGTTACACCATCGATGATATAAAGGGAATAAGCCCATCTCTCTGCATGCATAGACTAATACTTGAGGATGGGTGTAAGTCAACCGTAGAGCATTAGAGGCGACTTAACCCAAACTTGTAGGAGGTTGTGAAAAAAGAAGTGCTTAAACTATTAGATGCCGAAATAATCTATCCAATTTCATATAGTGAGTGGGTAAGTCCGGTGCATGTAGTCCCAAAGAGAGGCGGAACTACAATAGTCAAAAACGAAGAGAATAAGATGATCCCTGTTCGAACGATAACGAGGTGGAGAATGTGTATAGATTATCATAAACTAAACAAAGAAACAAGGAAGGATCATTTTCCACTGTCATTCATCGACTAGATGTTGGAGCACCTCGCTAAACATTCCAATTTTTGCTACCTTGATGGGTACTCAAGATTTTTCCAAATCCCAATCCACCCTAATGACCAAGAGAAGACTACCTTCACCTTCCCATATGGAACCTTCACATACAAAAGAATGACCTTTAGCCTATGTAATGCCCCAGCCACCTTCCAGGGTTGTATGACAACTATTTTTTCAGATATGATTGAACAAATCATGGAGGTATTCATGGATGATTTTTCAGTCTACGGAACAAGTCTTGATGCATGTCTGAAGAATCTAGAAAGGGTCCTGCAAAGGTGTAAAGAAAATAGCTTGGTTTTGAATTGGGAAAAATGTCACTTCATGGTAATTGAAGGGATAGTTGTGGGGCATAAGATATCAGGGAGTGGTATTGAAGTAGATAAGGCGAAGGTCGAAGTAATTGAAAAGTTGTCGCCACCCAGGGATGGAAGGGCGTCCAGAGCTCTCTAGGGTATGCAGGTTTCTATCGAAGGTTTATAAAGAACTTTTCTTGGATAACTAGACCCCTGACAAATCTGCTAGCTAAGGACACGGATTTTGTTTTCGATTAGCAATGTTTAGTAGCGTTTGAAGAAATAAAAAAGGCCTTAGTAACATCCCCAATAATACATCCCCCTGATTTGAGCCAACCATTTGAGGTTATGTGTGACGCTAGTAATTATGCAGTAGGTGCAGTACTAGGGAAACAAAAGGAGAAAAAGATGCACACTATTCACTATGCAAGCAAAACATTGAATGGTGCACAAATCAACTACGCTACGACTGAAAAAGAATTGCTAGCAGTTGTGTTCGCATTTGACAAGTTTCGATTGTACTTAGTAGGGTCAAAGTGATAATTTACACTGATCATACAGCGGTTCGTTACTTGCTCAGTAAGAAGGATGCTAAACCCCGCCTCATTCGTTGGATCTTATTGTTACAAGAATTTAATATAGAAATCAGGGATAAAAAAGGCTCAGACAATGTCATTGCAGACCACTTATCGCGTATGCCAATAGATGGAGGATTGGAAGAGGGAGATAGTACCCAAATAGATGATGGCCTGCGGGACGATACTCTCATGGCAATTACTAAGGCTACCTCCACCTGGTATGCAGACCTGGTGATCTTTCTAGTAGGAAGAGTAATACCGCCAGGATACATGACCCAACAAAGGAAGAGATTCTTTGCAGAGGTTAGCCAATATATATGGGGTGATCCTTTCCTGTTCAGAAAATGTGCAGATAGTGTTTATCGAATATGTGTACTAGAGGAGGAGGTGGGGAGCATTCTCTTTCATTGCAATTCCTCAGCATATAGGGGACATGCCAGAATCTCAAAAACAGTTGCGAAGATACTTCAAGCAGGGTTCTACTGGCCTAGTCTATTTAGAGATACACATAACTATGTAGTATCCTACGATCAGTGCTAGCTAACAGGGAATATAGGTAGGAGACATGAGATGTCAGCAAGCACTATATTAGAAGTATAACTCTTTGACATATGGGGAATAGATTTCATGGGCCTCTTTCCCACTTTTGACATATATAGATATATCCTAGTAGCCATGGACTATGTCTCAAAATGAGTGGAGGTTGTACCATCACCCCACTGCGATGCTAGGACTATAATAAAAATATTCAAAAGAAATATATTCCCTAGATTCGGAGTTCCCCAAGTCATAATCAGCGATGGAGGTTCTCACTTCATCGAAAAGCAATTTGAAAAGTTACTACACAAATATGGGGTGATCCACAAAGTCTCAACAGCGTACCACCCACAAACGAGCGGACATGTGAAAATTTTAAATTGAGAGATCAAAAGTATTATAGAAAAGACTATTATGGCATCAAGGAGAGATTGGGCACAAAAGCTCGATGATGCTCTTTGGGCTTACCGCACAACCTACAAGACCCCAATAGGCATGACCCTGTTTCTCTTAGTTTACGGGAAGCCTTGTCACCTCTCCGTTGAATTAGAACACAAAGCTTACTGGGCCATCAAGATGTTGGCAATGTGCTATTCCTCGGAGGCTCAATTGCTCCTATGTCCCCGGATTAAAATTTTCATTAATGAAAACTAATCCGGATGGGATGAGTTTCCTAAGCTCAACCAATTCGTCGTCGTGCTAACGACTCGAGCAATCGCTTAAACAAACTAGTTGTTCAAGCAACCAAACTCTTCTAGTCGGTTTGCCGCGGAAGAGACGACGGACGGATCGCCGGTTTTTGTGTTTACCTTCGGGGTCCATGATTATACAAATACATACACATGCAAACTAGTATAATCAACACATACTAATCAAAATAATAAGAACATGCAAAGATCAATAATAAAAGTTATAAAACTTTTATACCTCTTGATCTTCTATCGTATGTCCTAACCTCCTTGTAGACTTCGTGTGGGCGAAGATCCTCCACAAGTTGAAGCTTCCTAGATCTTCTTCAATACAAAGAAAGAAGAACTCTCCTTCCCTTCTTGCTTGAGCCAACCACCAATCCACAAAGGATTGATGCTGCCGACCCCAAGAATAGAGAGAACAAAATGGAAATCACCAAGGAACCAAACTAGGGACAAACCCTAGCTTCTAGTGCCACCAGCCAAGATGGAGTGAAGAGGCGAAAGGGAATATGTTGGGCGCCGGCCAAGGTATAGGGATAAGAGAAGGAGCCGGCAACACCCTAGGAAGAAGAAGAGCTCCTCTCCTATAGTTGCCGCCCACCTTCTTGCAAACCCTAGCCGCCCAACCATAAGAGCCAAACCCTAATCTAATTAGGGTTTCCTCCTTAGGCTTTCTTGCCGCCCAACCAAGGTGGAAAGAAGAGATCTAGGAACCAGCCACCTTCCCTAGGAAGAAGAAGAGCTCTTCTCCTATAGTTGCCGCCCCTCTCCTTCCAAACCTTGCCGCCCAACCAAAGGAGCCAAACCCTAATCTAATTAGGGTTTCCTCCTTAGGGTTTCTTGTCGCCCAAGCCATTGATGGGAAAAACCCTAATCTCCAAAAATCAAATCCTTTTTGCCGCCCAAACCATTCTCCCATATATATAGAGTTAAGTTTAGGCCTAGGTTTAATCTCCTCCATTGGTTCTAGAGATTTAATCTCAACCGTCGGATCTTAGAGATTTAATCTCAACCGTCGAATCTTAGAGATTTAATCTCCACCTAGGGATTTAATCTCAACTGTCGGATCAAGAGATTTAATCTCAACCGTCGGATCTAGAGATTTAATCTCAACCGTCGGATCCAGAGATTTAATCTCAACCGTCGGTTCTAGAGATTTAATCTCAACCGTCGGATCTTAGAGATTTAATCTCAACCGTCGAATCTTAGAGATTTAATCTCCACCTAGGGATTTAATCTCAACTGTCGCATCAAGAGATTTAATCTCAACCGTCGGATCCAGAGATTTAATCTCAACCGTCGGTTCTAGAGATTTAATCTCCACCGTCGGATCTAGAGAATTAATCTCAACCGTCGGTTCTAGAGATTTGTTTTCCATCATTGGATCTAGACTTCATGAGGATTATATTAGGCTACGATAGGGACCATGAGGAGGAGTTGGATCTTGGCCACCCGATGGATCAGAACCACATAAACTTGATCCATCAATGATGTTCCATTCCACTAGAGGATCATCATTGAATTACCTCACCAACCCCCATATGCTAATATGGGCTCCATATATTATTTGTACATCCATCTCCCAGTGTTTAAGATATCGAATGTCCGTCAATTAATTGATTTACTGACCATCAATTAATTAACATCTAACTCCTCGAGTAGTACCACTCAACCTTATCATCATGTTGACTAAGTCAACCTGCAGGGTTTACATGATGAACCTTATGAGCTCTTCAAGGGGACATCATCAACCTAATATATAGGACACGGTTTCCTCCTATAATCAACGGCACACCATGTAAATAATATCATTTCCCAACTCACCGGGCATATTGATTTAATCCATCTAAATCTCACCCTTTGGTAAATCAAAGAAATAAATACTAAGTACATGTGCCCATTATTATATCGGGATTAAGAGCATGTACAATATAATATCCGAGGTCCGATTCAATTATGTAGTCAGCAATAAATTGAATCACCTCTATGTCGGTCCTGCTCAATACACCTAAGTGTACTAGTGTAACTCTATGGTCAAGACAAACCAATACCAAGCTACACTATAACCATGCCAATGGTTTGTCCAAAACCATCTTGGTTGTGAGCCTCTACTTATATTCTACAAGGGACTGATAATATGATCTTCTGTGCCACACCAAGCACCATGTTATCTACAATGTAAAATATTAGACAATATGCACATATATAGTAAATATAAAGTGCAAACAATGATCATGTGATTCTTATTTCAAAATAAAAATGTTCATACAAAAAGAGCTAGGCTTTCAGTATACATTCCAACAATCTCCCACTTATACTAAAAGACTATGTTGTCCTCATACTGCCATACATCTGATTCCCCTTCCCTCCACATGCTTATCATAGCTCTCGCTAGAAAGGCCTTAGTGAAAGGGTCTACCAGGTCATCCTCTGATGCAATCTTGGCGACAACAACTTCTACCTCCTTAACGATTTCTCGTATCAGGTGGTACTTGCACTCTATGCATTTACTTACCTTATGGGCTCGTGGTTCCTTCGAGTTTACAACTGCACCATTATTATCACAATAAATTGTGATATTTCTGGGCAAACCAGGAATGACATCCAAGTCCATCAGGAAGTTCCTGAGCCACCCAGCTTCTTTGGCCGCCTAAGAGGCTGCCACATACTCAGCTTCCATGGTGGAGTCCGCCATGCATTTCTGCTGGACACTCCTCCATACAACAGCTCCACCTCCCAAAGTAAATACAAAACCTGAGGTAGACTTATTGTTATCCCTATCAGATTGGAAATCGGAATCCGTGTAACCCAAAGGGTGTAATTGGTCTGCCCGGTAAACTAGCATATAATCCCTAGTCCTTCTCAGGCACTACAATATATGCTTTATCGCAGTCCAATGTCCCTGTCCTAGATTACTCTGATATCTGCTGACCATGCCCACGACATAGCAGATATCGGGTCTCGTACATAGCATCGTATACATGAGGCTTCCTACTGCCGAAGCATAAAGAACTGTCTTCATCTCCTCTATCTCCTCAGATGATCTAGGACACATCTCCTTAGATAAAGGAACTCCATGCTTGAAAGGTAGAAAAATCTTTCTTGGAGTTTTGCATGCTAAAACGATCCATAATCGTGTCTATGTATGAAGCTTGGGATTAGCACACTAACCTTGATCCCAAGGATGTGTCCCACTTCTCCCAAGTCCTTCAAAACTATTTGCACAACCATACCCTTACGTCTGATAACACTCTGATATTGTTGCCAACTACCAAAATATTATCTACGTATAGTACAAGAAATACCACTACGTTTCCGTCACATCTCTTGTATACACAAGACTCATCCGGACTTTGAATAAATCCATAAGTTTGGATTTACCTCATCAAAGCGGATGTTCCGAGACCTCAAACCTTGTTTCAATCCATAAATGGACTGATTTAGCTTACATACAAGATGCTCTTTTCCCTTAGCAATGAATCCCTCTGGTTGCTTCATATAGATGTTCTCCTCAAGACTTCCATTAAGGAAAGCTATCTTGACATCCATCTGCCACACCTCATAATCCATATGAGCTGCTATGCATAAGAGCTCCCAGACCTGATTTGAATCCATAGATTCAATCTCAGTATTCATTGCACTTTGCAAAGATGCTGCATCTTTATCTTGGATTGCCTCGTCATATGTCCAGGGATCAGGTTCATGTTTGCCAGGGACCAAATCGGAAGATTCTCCCAAGAACATGAATCTATCAGGCTGTCTCACAACCCTCCCACTACGACGAGGTATCACCTGTGTATCCTCTGTGACACGCGGTGCAGTGACATGTGGTATATCCTCTTGTACCGGTGGTACTGAAGTCGGGACTTCCCCTGTCAACTCCTCAAGAACAATCCTACTCGTGGGCTTGTGGTTCATCACATAGTCCTCTTCTAGAAATCTGGCATTCGTACTAACGATCACCCTCTGATCTCTAGGACTAAAACAAACCACCCTTCGTTCCCCTAGGATAGCCAACAAACAAGCGCACTTATGTACGAGGTTCCAACTTACCAGCATCAGCCTTCAGTAGATATGTTGGACTCCCCATATCCGAATATGTCTTAGACTAGGCTTCCGCCCAGTCCACAACTCTGTGGGAGTAGAAGGCACTGATTTAGATGGAATCAAGTTCAGAATGTACACCGCCGTATTAGAGCATATCCCGAATAACTGCAAGTCAGAATAACTCATCATCGATCTAACCATCTCCATAAGAGTCCTATTCCTTCGCTCTGCTACATCGTTCTGCTGGGGTGTGCCAGGTGCAGACAATTAGGATTGAATCCCAACCTCTGATAAGTAGTTCCTAAACTCTCCCAAGAGGTACTCACCACTACGATCAGATCGTAGTGTCATCTTGAATAATTGTCTATGAAAAAGACGAAATATTCAAAACTACCTCTTGCCTGGATAGACATAGGACCATACGAATCAGAATGAACCAATTCCAATACATCTTTGGATCTATACCCCTTGGCCTTGAAAGGCCTCTTGGTCATCTTACCTTCCAAGCAAGATTCGCAGGTTGGGAGATCCTCCACCACTAATGAACCCAAAGGTCCATCAGCTATCAACCTTTGAATTCTGCTTAGGTTAATATGACCAAGCCTAAGATCCCAAAGATATGTTTGGTTCATCTTCAAAGGTTCTTTTCTCTTATCGGAATTAGAAGATGAGTTGCAAACTTCAATTTGCATCGTGGGAGCTTGTGGTTCAAGTTATAAATTTCCTATCTATGTACCTGAATAGATAATGTCCCTATTCCTTTTATAACAAATCTGTCATTAAAAGGAATAGATTATCCATCCATAATTTAGAAACCGAAAGCAATTCTTTCTAAATAAAGGTACATAAAGAAAATTCTTAAGAACCAAAAACTTTATTTTTCTCAAAAGATAAATAAAATATCTCCCACTGCAATAGCCGCCATCTTCATGGCATTGCCCAAGTAAATGGTAATATCCCCTTTGGCTAGTCGTCAGGTTTCCTGGAACCCCTGCAAAGTGTTGCAGACATGATTAGTGGCTCTCGTATCTACACACCAGGTGCCGGTAAATAATGCCTCTAACCATGTTTCAACGACTGGACCAAAGGATATACATTTGTTCTTGCTTCGGATTGGGATAATCCTTCTTCTTATGTCCAGTCTGCTAGTAAGTGAAGTACTTGCCTTTCGGCTTCTTCACTCCTCCCTGAGATCCTCCCACCACCTTTGCTCCACCTTGTTTCTCCTTCTTCTAGCCTTTCAGCTTAGAAGTATAAACCTTTTTGAGCAACCATGGCTTGAGGACATTCTTTGAAGAGTGTATACTTGTACTTCTTAGCAGATAAGACAACATCTAGATTCTTTTCCAATCAACATTATTTGGGTACAGTAAGTTTATTTCCTTTAGTATCATAGTAAGTGGACTGAAAGTCATTTTTGAAAATCCTAAGAATCACAATGATCAAAATATTAGATTTCAAATATTATTGATTCCTCAAAATAATAAAATTCCGAAATCAACCAACACCTCAAAACATCGAGAATATCACATGCCACGATAGTGTGGACGTATACGAATTCTACATTTGTAAGAGGAGGTTTTACCCATTAATTTTATTATCTTGTCAACCTTACTTTTTGACAAATAAAATTAATAGTTGGTTCCTCTTTATCCCTACAAATAAAAGCAGTGACTCCGATGGGGAGGATACTTTTTATTTGCATCTAAGTGTGCACCATTACATTATACTAAGGGAATTACCTCAGATTATGTGCCTTACCGATGTGGAAGTACACACGCTCCTAAATAATTTCCTATAACCATTATTTGACATAGTGATCCGCAAACAAACTCATCCGATGGGGAGGAAGGCACTCAGAGCCGACGCACAAGTTTGTTGCATCACACGTCAAATTGTAATGGAGGCCGCGGGAATTAATTAAAATATCCCTCTCCCACTTAGTAAATTGAAAATGAGGAATTTTCAAGCACACACAACATGCATATAAAACAAATCAGCAATAAATATGGAAAAAACAGAATTTTTCCAACTATTATGGCATTGTTCTCCAATATGCATCCCGTCATGTCGCCATCTCGTCCGCTCCATCTTTTCCCGTGCGCAAGTCACCAAAGAGATCCGAGCCTAGACAAACTATTTTAATTTACATCCATCGATCCTATACTCCACGAAGGAGTGTACAAATAATCTAGATCGAAAGTAAACTAAAATGAGTGGCTAAACAATGTCGTATTTAATTACAAAAATTAAATACTAATCTAGCCTCGTCAACCCCGAGGATTCAAATAATAAATATTTACACACATACACAAATATGGCCATAATAGTCGGATCTTACGCCTGCAACCAAAGAGTTAAACTACGCATATCCTACTATTATCCGACACATATAATATATGAAAAAGTGCATAAAAAATTAACCGAATCCTAAACACAAAAAACCAGAAACCGTGGCTCTGATACCAATTGTTGGCAATGTGCTATTCCTCGGAGGCTCAATGGCTCCCATGTCCCCGGATTAAAATTTTCATTAATGAAAACTAATCCGGATGGGATGAGTTTCCTAATCTCAACGAATTCATCATCGTGCTAACGACTCGAGCAATCGCTTAAACAAACTAGTTGTTCAAGCAACCAAACTCTTCTAGTCGGTTAGCCGCGGAAGAGACGACGGACGGATCGCCGGTTTTTGTGTTTACCTTCGGGGTCCATGATTATACAAATACATACACATGCAAACTAGTATAATCAACACATACTAATCAAAATAATAAGAACATGCAAAGATCAATAATAAAAGTTATAAAACTTTTATACCTCTTGATCTTCTATCGTATGTCGTAACCTCCTTGTAGACTTCGTGTGGGCGAAGATCCTCCACAAGTTGAAGATTCCTAGATCTTCTTCAATCTAAAGAAAGAAGAACTCTCCTTCGCTTCTTGCTTGAGCCAACCACCAATCCACAAAGGATTGATGCCGCCGGCCCCAAGAATAGAGAGAACAAAATGGAAACCACCAAGGAACCAAACTAGGGACAAACCCTAGCTTCTAGTGTCGCCGGCCAAGATGGAGTGAAGAGGAGAAAGGGAATATGTTGGGCGTCGGCCAAGGTATAGGGAAAAGAGAAGGAGCCGGCAACACCCTAGGAAGAAGAAGAGCTCCTCTCCTATAGTTGCCGCCCACCTTCTTGCAAACCCTAGCTGCCCAACCATAAGAGCCAAACCCTAATCTAATTAGGGTTTCCTCCTTAGGCTTTCTTGCCGCCCAACCAAGGTGGAAAGAAGAGATCTAGGAACCGGCCACCTTCCCTAGGAAGAAGAAGAGCTCTTCTCCTATAGTTGCCGCCCCTCTCCTTCCAAACCTTGCCGCCCAACCAAAGGAGCCAAACCCTAATCTAATTAGGGTTTCCTCCTTAGGGTTTCTTGCCGCCCAAGCCATTGATGGGCAAAACCCTAATCTCCAAAAATCAATCCTTGTTGCCACCCAAACCATTCTCCCATATATATAGAGTTATGTTTAGGCCTAGGTTTAATCTCCTCCATTGTTCTAGAGATTTAATCTCAACCGTCGGATCTTAGAGATTTAATCTCAACCGTCGGATCTTAGAGATTTAATCTCCACCTAGGGATTTAATCTCAACCGTCAGATCAAGATATTTAATCTCAACCGTCGGATCTAGAGATTTAATCTCAACCGTCAGATCTAGAGATTTAATCTCAACCGTCGGTTCTAGAGATTTAATCTCCACCATCGGATCTAGAGAATTAATCTCAACCGTCGGTTCTAGAGATTTGTTTTCCATCATTGGATCTAGACTTCATGAGGATTATATTAGGCTACGATAGGGACCATGAGGAGGAGTTGGATCTTGGCCACCCGATGGATCGGAACCACATAAACTTGATCCATCAATAATGTTCCATTCAACTAGAGGATCATCATTGAATTACCTCACCAACCCCCATATGCTAATATGGGCTCCATATATTATTTGTACATCCATCTCCCCGTGTTTAAGATATCGAATGTCCGTCAATTAATTGATTTACTGACCATCAATTAATTAACATCTAACTCCTCGCGTAGTACCACTCAACCTTATCATCATGTTGACTAAGTCAACCTGCAGGGTTTACATGATGAACCTTATGAGCTCTTCAAGGGGACATCATCAACCTAATATATAGGACACGGTTTCCTCCTATAATCAACGACACACCATGTAAATAATATCATTTCCCAACTTACCGGGCATATTGATTTAATCCATCTAAATCTCACCCTTTGGTAAATCAAAGAAATAAATACTAAGTACATGTGCCCGTTATTATATCAGGATTAAGAGCATGTACAACATAATATCCGAGGTCCGATTCAATTATGTAGTCAGCAATAAATTGAATCACCTCTATGTCGATCCTGCTCAATACACCTAAGTATACTAGTGTAACTCTATGGTCAAGACAAACCAATACCAAGCTACACTATAACCATGCCAATGGTTTGTCCAAAACCATCTTGGTTGTGAGCCTCTACTTATATTCTATAAGGAACTGATAACATGATCTTCTGTGTCACACCAAGCACCATGTTATCTACAATGTAAAATATTAGACAATATGCACACATATAATAAATATAAAGTACAAACAATGATCATGTGATTCTTATTTCAAAATAAAAATGTTCATACAAAAAGAGCTAGGCTTTCAGTATACATTCCAACACAAGAAGCTAAATTTGGACTACTATGCGGCAGAAGAAAAATGGAAATTGCAGTTAAGTGAGTTATACAAAATTTGAAGAGACACTTATGCACATGCTAAGGCATAGAAGGAAAGGACTAGGAAGTGGCACGACCAACATATCTTGAGGAGGGAGTTTAAAGAAGGGGACATAGTTATCCTATATAATTCCAGACTTAAACTTTTCCCAGGGAAGTTGAAGTCAAGGTGGTCAGGACCATTTCAGATAAACAAGGTATACCCATATGGTACAGTGGATATATGGAGTAAAGAATCAAGAGAAATCAAAGTAAATGGACAGTGGTTAAAGAAGAATCTAGGGGAATATCCAAATCTCGAGACAGATGAATGGAGGTTTATAGAGCCTCCGGAGCCGAGTTGAAACAATAGAGGGTGGTCAAGTTAAGAGACCTTAAATAAAGCGCTTCTTGGGAGGTACCCCAAGTTTAGTTTTTACTTGTTTTTCAACTTTATTGCATAGTTTAGATTTTGATTTCTAGCATTTAGCATTTGTGTGAACTAAATCAGCTTAGAAAGAACTTGCTAGGTAGAAGCAAAAGTCATTTTGAGCCCACCTAGTCCACGTAGAGATTTTGCACCTTCTTCACAACCATCTTTTTCTACTTTTGAGCATAATGCAAATACATCTGCCTACAATTTCTCCGAGTTCCGATCACACCTTGATGACATATACGCCGAGCAACAGACATAGAGGCAACGATGGGAGGAGCAGAGTGCTTACACGTAGGTAGAGTTTCATGGCTTACAGGAGCGTTTCTAGTGGGACGAGGAGTTCTACGATAAGGCCCATATCTACTTCTAGGAGGAGGCTTCCCATCCCCAGGAAGAGGCCATATATCACCATGAGGTTCAGCAGCACATGAGTACCCAGCAGGCACAGTGGGCCCAGGAGGAGGAGCACAGAGCAGTCACTGAATCCACCAGCTCTCTGATCGACCATATGTATATGTGGCATCAACGGTTGAGCACCAAGTTTTCCCAGCAACCTGAGATGTCGAGACTACCGGACCGCCATATTAGAGGTATAACTTCATACAAGTCTGGAGGGGAGACCCCAAGTTTTGATTTATTTTGTTTTTAGCAGTAGTTTCTTTATTTATATTTGCATTTAAGTCTTAATTAGCATTCATTTATTCATGCATAGAGTGTTTAGTTTCTTTCAGCACTTAGTTTTTGCTATCTTTAAGCTACCTCAGTAGTATTTTTAAGATATCTTCACGAGTTGTTTCCATAGGTAGCTTAATTTCATTTATCTCGTGGTATTTTATTTTATTTTCTCTAATGAATCTTTTAGACTTGCACTAGTTAGCTTTAATTTTTACACTTACACTTGACGAATACTCTGAAAGGGAGAATCTAGTACATACATAGTTATGATTCATCCCAGTAGTCTAGTACTTTGGAATCCATAGGTTGTTGGGAGTATGGGGAATACAATCAAAGTCCCACATTGGTAAGACATGGAAAAGATCATGTGCTTATAAGAAAAAAGATATCTCCATTGGAATGAGGCCTTTTGGGTAAAGCCCAAAAATAAAACCATGAGGGCTTAGGCCCAAAGTGGACAATATCATGTCATTGTGGAGATATGTGGAGCTTATAAGCACTAACAATTGGTATCAGAGCCATGGTCCATGTCAAGCCATGAACCTCGAACGAAGAAAGTTGAGCTCTCACGTCCGGATCAAGAGAACCAGACATCAGGAAGGAAGTCTAGTTGGGTCGGGGGGACCGAACAACTGGCAGGAAGTCCTGGTGGGTTGAAGATCCGACATCAAGCAGAGAAAATCCTTCGAGGAGGGATAGGCTTGAGGGGGGGCCCAATGTGGTCCTTCGTTTGAGGGGGGGATTGTTGGGAGTATGGGGAATACAATCAAAGTCCCACATTGGTAAGACATGGAAAAGATCATGTGCTTATAAGAAAAAAGATATCTCCATTGGAATGAGGCCTTTTGGGTAAAGCCCAAAAATAAAACCATGAGGGCTTAGGCCCAAAGTGGACAATATCATGTCATTGTGGAGATATGTGGAGCTTATAAGCACTAACATAGGTGACTCTCGATTTAGCATTTTAGTTACTAGAGATGCTCGAATTGTATAAGCCCATTCTGAAAAAATAAAATCCCAGTGAGTAAGTGCCCCTTTGAGACCGAGTTAGGTTACTGGGGAAACACCTACTAATTTCTTTCAATACCGAGCACACCTTTGAGACTTTGTGCTAGATCTAGGGAACAACCCTCACTTAGGGCAAACTAGTGTCTAAAAGCCAGAAACCTTAGGAAAGCTATAAGATAACTACTTAACTTACCATGAAACGATGTATCCCTTAAGACGATTCGCTTAGCACGTGCACAAGAAGCTAACTTAGCGAACTTTTAGAACATATTTATTTTGTTTTTATTGAAAATACCACTTGATAAATCTAGTTAACATACTAAGTATGGAACAATGCTTCTTAAAATTTCATGGCACTGAGGTTTTCTTAAGGACAAACAAAGATTTAAGTTGGGGGAATTGATGTGAGAAAAATATATAGGATTTTAGGAGTAGTTTTCGCTCACATCTCGCTGCATTTTATACTTGTTTCATGCATATAGTACTTTGTTTTGCATGCATTTCCTATTTCCAAGTTTTGAGATCTTCTCTTTGTGTTTTTGTGTGTAGGATAGCATTTTACGGGATAAATGACACACTTTTGAAGCAAAAGGAAGGCATTCGACAAGCGGAACGAAGGGAGGCACAACTTGGCGATGTGAAATCACACGACCATGCCCAAACAGCCCAACGCCACACACGACCTGGCCGTGTGGATCCACATGGTCGTGTGGCGCTGGAATTTTTTAGTGTGACTATGGTTTTTCATGGATTCGAGCGGCGCTGACCTCAAGTCTACATAAGGAAGGCCACGCCCAAACCACAGTGAGAGACACGACGACCGGGGCGACACACTGATGCCCTAAAAAGCTTTGGAAACTCACAATAGAGAGGAAAACGATGGCTAGAGGAACCCATCTTACAGTCCGACATCGAAGAGAAGAACCAAGAGTACTAAAATTTACTTTCTATTCATCTCCTACACTGTAATGATATATTCTATTATGGATTGTGTTCTTTCTTTGCAATCTATGGAGTAGAATCTTCTATTCTAGGATTAGGGAGTAACTTGTGTACGTAGAACATGCTAGATCGAATGCAAATTCTATTTTACGATTTCTATTCGCAGTTTGTGTTTGTTTGATTCGATGAAAATTGCATTTTGGTTATCTATCTATTGTCCATAGCCGATACAAGGGGTGACAATGTCACGCCCACCCTTTCCAAAGGTTGGAGGGGCAGCGCGATGCGATCATACATACATGCATTTACAGCGGAAGACTACATACTTCTTACAGTGGAAGACTTTAAACTTCTTGTTTTTCTTTCTTTCTTTTAAACATAAGCATGCATCATCATTTCATAAGTACTTAGTTCAAGTTATGACCTTCAACTTAAAGGATACCAAGTAGCGATCATTCATCATCAAGTAGAGTTCGACTCTTAACAACTAACATGCAAAACTTAAAGGAAAACATGCATAAGAATGGGAAATATAAACAGATCTCCTCCACCTGCCACTACCACACACACTTTGCCCCTCCTTCTGCTTCCTTTAGTTTAGCCATTCTTTACCCTTATCTGCAGTACAAGGGAACATAAAACTATAAGCACATAGGCTTAGTAAGATCCTTTCCTACTCACAAAAGCCATACATCGAGAATTAGACCAAGAGTAGTGACATGATTATTTAAGAACATATAAGCATAACATGCAAATAAACATACAAGAACATATAAGAATAGCATTCATATAAACATACAAGAACATATAAGCATAACATACATATAAACATACAAGAACATATAAGCATAACATCCATATAAACATACAAGAACATATAAGCATAACATTGATGTAAACATCATAATCACCTAGACATGAAATAAGGGTATATGCAAGATGCTCTTTGAAAACATATATCTTATAGGTACGCAAACATAATCTCAATATATTGTGCTCGACATTGTACCACATACATCATCATCATAGCGTGCATCCCTAATAGACTCGAGGAAGCTAATCCCAAATCTACTAGAGTACTAGGCCCGTACTATGTCCGTCGGCCTACGGGCAACATAACATAGAAGCCTATCTTAAGTCCGTACTTATGACCGTCAGCCTAGGGCAACTAGGAGCCCATCACGTACTGGGTCCGTACTATGACCGTCGACCCAGGGGCACGTAGGAGCACATCCCTTAGACCTTATTAGGGTCCGGTACAAGGCATGCAAAAATTAAAATAGCATATCATGTTCCTTATCATAACATATCATGTTCCTTCTTCATAGCATATCATGTTCCTTCCTCATAACATATCATATTTCTTTTCTTAAAATATCACGTTCCTTCTTTATAACATATCATGCTCCTTCTTTATGACATATCATACATTCATACAATAATCATGGAAATGAACAGAACATAATCATACATTCATACAATTAACATGGACATAAGGTAGTGACATAAACCAATCATGCTATCATAATCTAACTAACATCATATTTGCATTTTTTTTTTCTACATGTAGCATGGCATGGAGGATTTAGTAGAGGGAATGTACATGGGCTGGCCGAAACCCTAAGGGAGGGTTCTTAGGAGTTTACTTGCTAAACAACTTGTGCAAGGACTACTTAACATCATACTAACACCACACACATATAGAGTATGGTATAAACATCATGAACAAGCATAACATGGTGTGATCTAAACTTCATGGGGTTCTACCAGAATTTTAAACCCTAAACAACTTGTATAGGATCTAACTAACCACATGTTAATTCCATCACATATAGATCATGGCATGGGAGGTACTTAGGAGCCTAAATAGGTCTTGGGCGAAAGTTTCAAGAGGCTTAAAGATCCAACACTTAAATCTAGCTTAGCTATCAACATTTTATCTTCATCTACATTGAAAACATAACATGACTACATATAGATCATAGCATAGAAAACCATTAGGAGCCTATATGGGTCTTGGCCGAGAGTTTCAAGAGGCTTAAAGGTCCAACACTTAAATCTAGCTTAGCTATCAACATATTATCTTCATCTACATTCAAACAAAACATGACTACATATAGATCATAGCATAGAAAACAATTAGGAGCCAATATGGGTCTTGGCCGAAAGTTTCAAGAAGCATGAGGGTTCAACACTTAAATCTTGGTTAGCTATCAACATATTATTGAAGGATGTCGCTTCGGAGGCTCATTGGCTCCCATGTCCCCGGATTAAAATTTTCACTAATGAAAGAATTAATCCGGATGGAATGAGCTTCCTTAGCACAACCTATTCGTCGTCGTGCTAACAACTTGAGTGGTCACTTGAACAAACTAGTTGTTCAAGCAACACAACTCTTCTAGTTGGTTAGCCGTGGAAGAGACGACGGATGGATCGCCGGTTTTTGTGTTTGTCTTCGGGGTACATGCTTATACAATATATATTCATACACACACATGGATAATCAAAACAAATAAGAACATGCTCAGATCTGTACATAAAGTTAAAATAACTTTATACCTTACGATCTTCTACCGTATGTCCTATCCTTCTCATGGACAACGTGTGGACGAAGATCCTCCACGAGTAGAAGCCTTCTAGATCGCTTTCTTCTCTACCTTGTCCGCTGCGAGCAAAGAGAAGAAACAACAAATACCATCCTTTCTAGAACCGGCCACCAAATTACGGAACTTGGTGCAATCGCCGGCCAAGGAACTATTGGATGATGCGCCGGCCAACTTCAAGAAGTGTTGCCGCCGGCCACTTTGGAGAATAGGGAGGAGGAAGAGAGCCGGCCACCAATGGGAGGAGAACCGTCGGCCAAGGAAGAAGGGAAAGACCTCTAGGATGGGCGCCGGCCAAGTGTTGATGGAGGAGAATGGGCGCCGACAATCAACTTGAAGGAAGGAGGTTGCCGCCCACTTCTTTTCTCCAAAACCCTAGCCGCCCAATGAACCCTAGCCGCCCACTTGTGGATGAGCCAAACCCTAACTCCAATTCAATACCAAAAAATTGCCGCCCAAGCCTAAGCCCCCTATTTATAGAATTAGGCTTAAGCCTCCTTTAATCTCCACCGTCGGATCTCGGGATTTAATCTCCACCGTCGGATCTAGGGTTTTATCCCAACCGTCGGATCTAGGGTTTAATCCCAACCTTCGGATCTAGGATTTCATCCCAACCGTCAGATCTAAGGTTTCATCACAACCGTCGGATCTAGGGTTTTATCCCAATCGTCGGATCTAGGGATTTAATCCTAACCGTCGATTCTAGGGTTTCATCCTAACCATCGGATCTAGGGATCTAATCCCAACCGTTGGTTCTAGGGTTTCATCCAACCATCGGATCTAGGGATTTAATCCCAACCGTTGGTTCTAGGTTTTGTTTTACATTCTTCGATCTAGACTTCACAAGGATTATATTAGGCTACGATAGGGACCATAAGGAGGAGTTGGGTCTTGGCCACCCGATGGATCGGAACCACACAAACTTGATCCATCAATGATGTTCCATTCCACTAGAGGATCATCATTGAACTACCTCACCAACCCCCATAAATCAATATGGGCTCCATATATTATTTGTACATTAATCTCCCTGTGTTTAAGATATCGAATGTACGTCAATTAATTGATTTACTGACCATCAATTAATTAACATCTAATTTCTCGAGTAGTACCACTCAACCTTATCATCATGTTGACTAAGTCAACCAGCTGGGTTTACATGATGAACCTTATGAGCTCCTCAAGGGGACATCATCAACCTAATATATAGGACACGGTTTCCTCCTATAATCAACGGCACACCATGTAAATAATATTATTTCCCAACTTACTGGGCATATTGATTTAATCCATCTAAATCTCACCCACTGGTAAATCAAAGAAATAAATACTAAGTACATGAGCCCGTTATTATATCGGGATTACGAGTATGTACAACATAATATCCGAGGTCTGATTCAATTATGTAGTCAGTACTAAATTGAATCACCTCTATGTCGGTCCTACTCAATACACCTAAGTGTACTAGTGTAACTCTATGTTCAAGATAAAACAATACCAAGCTACACTACAACCATGCCAATGGTTTGTCCAAAACCATCTTGGTTGTGAGCCTCTACTTATATTTTACAAGGGACTGATAACATGATCTTATGTGCCCCACCAAGCACCATGTTATCTACAATGTAAAATATTAGACAATATGCACATATATAATGAATAAAATGCAAACAATGATCATGTGATTCTAATTTCAAAATAAAATGTTCATACAAAAAGAGCTAGGCTTTCAGTATACATTCCAACAATCTCCCACTTATACTAAAAGACTATGCCGTCATCACTCTGCCATACATCTGATCCCCATGTCCTCCACATGCCTATCAAACGCTTTCGCTGGAAGGGCCTTAGTGAATGGATACGCCAGGTTATCCTCTGATGAAATCTTGGCGACAACAACTTCTCCTTGCTTTACGATCTCTCGTATAAGGTGGTACTTGCGCTCTATGTGTTTACTCGCCTTATGGGCTCGTGGTTCCTTCGAGTTTGCAACTGCACAACTGTTATCACAATAAATTGTGATAGTTCTGGGCAAACCAGGAATCACATCCAAGTCCATCAAGAAGTTCCTGAGCCATACAACTTCCTTGGCTACCTCAGAGGCTGCCACATACTCAGCTTCCATGGTAGAGTCCGCCACGCATTTCTCCTTGACACTCCTCCATACTATGGCTCCACCTCCAAAAGTAAACACAAACCCCGAGGTAGACTTACTCTTGTCCCTATCTGATTAGAAATCTGAATCCGTGTAACCCACAGGGACTAATTGATCTGCCCAGTAAACCAGCATATAATCCTTAGTCCTTCTCAGGTACTTCAATATATGCTTTAACGCAGTCCAATGTCCCTGTCCAGGATTACTCTGATATCTGCCAACCATGCCCACAGCAAAGCAGATATCCGGTCTCGTACATAGCATCGCATACATAAGGCTTCCTACTGCCGAAACATAAAGAACCACCTTCATGTCCTCTATCTCCTTTGATGTTTTGGGACACATCCCTTTAGATAAAGGAACTCCATGCCTAAAAGGTAGAAACCTTTCTTGGAGTTCTGCATGCTAAAACGAGCAAGGATAGTGTCAATGTATGAAGCTTGAGATAAGCACAACATCCTTTTCTTGCGATCCCTTATAACTTTGATCCCAAGGATGTGTCCCACTTCTCCCAAGTCCTTCATGTCAAACTGTTTGGACAACCATACCCTTACGTCTGATAACACTTTGATATTGTTGCCAACTAACAAAATGTCATCTACGTATAGTACAAGAAACACCACTACGTTTCCGTCACATCTCTTGTATACACAAGGCTCATCCGGACTTTGAATAAATCCGTCCATATTTGGATTACCTCATCAAAGTGGATGTTCCAAGATCTAGAAGCTTGCTTCAATCCATAAATGGACCGATTAAGCTTACATACAAGATGCTCTTTGCCTTTAGCAATGAATCCCTCTGGTTGCCGCATATAGATGTTCTCCTCAAGACTTCCGTTAAGGAAAGCTGTCTTGACATCCATCTGCCATATCTCATAATCCATATGAGCAGCTATAGATAAGAGAATCCGGATAGACTTAAGCATAGCTACCGGCGAAAAGGTCTCCTCATAATCGATACCCTCTTTCTGAGTATACCCTTTCGCAACAAGCCTAGCTTTGAAGGTCTCAACCTTCCCGTCTACTCCTCTCTTTCTCTTGTAGATCCACTTGCATCCAATGGTTTTTACACCATCGGGTGGCTCTACTAGCTCCCAGACCTGATTAGAATCCATAGATTCTATTTCTTAATTCATCGATCTTTGCCAAGATACTGCATCTCTATCTTGGATTGCCTCGTCATATGTCCAGGGATCAGGTTCATGTTCACCAGGGACTAAGTCCGAAGACTCTCCCAAAAACATGAATCTGTCGGGTTGTCTAACAACCCTCCCACTACGATGAGGTGCCTCCTGTGTATGCTCTGTGACACGCGGTGCAGTGACTTGTGGTGTCTCCTCTTGTACCGGTGGTACTGAAGTCGGGACTTCCCCTGTCAACAACTCAAGAACAATCCTACTCGTGGACTTGTGGTTCATCACATAGTCCTCCTCTAGAAATCTGGCATTCGTACTCACGATCACCTTCTGATATCTAGGACTATAGAATAAACCACCCTTCGTTCCTTTAGGGTAGCCAACAAACAAGCACACTTCTGTACAAGATTCCAACTTACCAGCATTTCCCTTCAGCACATGTGCTGGACTACCCCAAATCCGAATATGTCTTAGACTAGGCTTTCGCCCAGTCCACAACTCTGTGGGAGTAGAGGGTACTGACTTAGATGGAACCAAGTTCAGAATGTGTCTTCTTGTTTCGAGCAAACCCCGAGCGAATCGGGTAACTCGAATAACTCATCATCGATCGACCATCTCCATAAGAGTCCTATTCCTTCGCTCCGCCACACCATTACTGTTTGAGGGTGTGCGGTCACGACAATTGGGATTGAATCCCAGCCTCTGATAAGTAACTCCTAAACTCTCCCAAGAGGTACTCGCCACCACGATCAGATCGTAATGTCTTGATACTTTTACCTTGACGGTTCTCCACATCAGCCTTGAATTCTTTGAACCTATCAAAGCATTCAGACTTGCGGTGCATCAAGTAAATGTATCCATATCTTGAATAATCGTCTATAAAAGAGACGAAATATTCAAAACTACCTCTTGCCTGGATAGACATAGGACCGCACAAATCAGAATGAACCAATTCTAATACATCTTTGGCTCTGTACCCCTTGGCCTTGAAAGGCCTCTTGGTCATTTTACCTTCCAAGCAAGATTCGCAGGTTGGGAGATCCTCCACCACTAATGAACCCAAAGGTCCATCAGATATCAACCTTTGAATTCTACTTAGGTTAATATGACCAAGCCTTAGATGCCAAAGATATGTTTGGTTCATTTGCGAAGGTTCTTTTCTCTTATTAGATTTAGAAGATGAGCTATTTACTTCTATTTGCATCGTGGGAGTTTTTGGTTCAAGAGTATATAAATTGGCAACCAATGTACCAGAACAGATAATCTCCCTATTCCTTTTTATAACCACCTTGTCATTAAAAGAAACAGAATATCCATCCAAAAACAATTTAGAAATTGAAATTAAATTCTTTCTAAAAGTAGGTACATAAAAACAATTTCTTAAAACCAAAAATTTATTCCTATCAAAAGATAAATAAACATCTCCCACTGCAATAGCCGCCACCTTTGAAGCATTGCCCATGAAGACGGTAATCTCTCCCTCAGCTAGTCGTCGGGTTTCCTGGAACCCCTGTAAAGTATTGCATACATGATCAGTGGCTCCTGTATCTACACACCAGGCACTGGTAGATAACACCGCTAAACATGTTTCAACAACTAAACAAGAAGATATACCTTTGTTCTTTCGAGGACGATCCGCCTTCAATGTCCGATCCTTGCAAGTGAAGCACTTGCCTTTCGACTTCTTCACTCCTGCCTGAGGTCCCACTGCCACCTTCTTCGCTCCACCTTGCTTCTTCTTCTTCTTACCTTTCGATTTAGAGGAAGAAACCTTCTGAGCGACCATGGCTTGAGAACTCTGACGAAAAAGCCCCTCTGCCGCCTGGAGTTCTGTCAGAAGCTCCGCCAACGAATGCAACCTCTTGTTCATGTTGTAGTTGAGGCGAAACTGCTCAAAACTCCTAGGCAGAGACTGGAGAATAATATCGACCTGGGTTTCCCCATCGATCTCAGCTCCGAGGACTTCCATCTCATTAAGATGAGCCATCATCTTGAGAACATGATCCCTAATGGGTGTTCCCTCGACCATGGTGGTCTTCATCAAGTTTCTCATTGCCTCCTGCCTAGCCGCCCTACTCTGATGTCCAAAAAGTTCCTTGAGATTGAACATCATGTCATAAGCAGTGGCTATGGCCTGATGCTGATGTTGCAGCACATTTGACATAGATGCCAAAATGTAGCACCGCGCCATCTCATCTGCCTTAACCCACTTCTTATAATGTTCTTTCTCCTTTTCATCAGAGTCATCGGTGGGCTTAGGAGGACAGACCTCGAAGAGTACAAATTTGTACTCCTCCGTAGTTAAGACAATATCTAGGTTTCTTTTCCAATCAATGTAGTTTGGACCAGTAAGTTTGTTTTCTTTTAAAATCACAGCAAGTGGGTTGAAAGCCATTTGAAAATCCTAAAAATCACAATGATCAAAATATTAGATTTCAAATATTATTGATTCCTCAAAACAATAAAATTCCGAAATCAACCAACACCTCAAAACACCGAGAATATCGCATGCCACGATAGTGTGGACGTATACGAATTCTACATTTGTAAGAGGAGGTTTTACCCATTAATTTTATTATCTTGTCAACCTTACTTTTTGACAAATAAAATTAATAGTTGGTTCACTTTAGCCCTACAAATAAAAGCAGTGACTCCGATGGGGAGGATACTTTTATTTGCATCTAAGTGTGCACCATTACACGATACTAAGGGAATTATTTCGGATTATGTGCCTTACCGATGGGGAAGTACACACGCTCCTAAATAATTTCCTATAACCATTATTTGACCTAGTGATCTGCAAACAAACCCATCCGATGGGGAGGAAGGTACTCAAAGCCAACGTGCAAGTTTGTTGCATCACACGTCAAATTGTAATGGAGGCTGCGGGAATTAATTAAAATATCCCTCTCCCACTTAGTAAATTGCAATCGAGGAATTTTAAACATACACAA
This sequence comes from Wurfbainia villosa, assembly GCA_025175895.1. Classification (NCBI taxonomy): domain Eukaryota; kingdom Viridiplantae; phylum Streptophyta; class Magnoliopsida; order Zingiberales; family Zingiberaceae; genus Wurfbainia; species Wurfbainia villosa. The sequence goes on along the minus strand of CM045992.1, from coordinate 23,374,692 downwards.
CATGCATATAAATCAAATAAGTAATAAATATGAAAAAAAAAACAGAATTTTTTTTCCAACTATTATGGCATTGTCCTCCAATATGCATCCTGTCGTGTAGCCACCTCGTCCGCTCCACCTTTTCCCATGCGCAAGTCACCAAAGATATCCGAGCCGAGATAAATCATTTTATTTACATCCATCGATCCTATACTCCACTAAGGAGTGTACAAATAATCTAGATCGAAAGTAAACTAAAATGAGCGGCTAAACAATGCTGTATTTAATAACAAAAATTAAATACTAATCTAGCCTCGTCAACCCCGAGGATTCAAATAATAAATTTTTACACACATCCATTCACATACACACACATGGCCATAATAGTCGGATCTTATGCCTGCAACAAAAGAGTTAAACTACGCATATCCTACTATTATCCGGCACATATAATATATGAAAAATGCATAAAAAAAATTAACCGAATCCTAAACACACAAAACTGGAAACCGTGGCTCTGATACCTGTTGGATCGAGAAGCGTCGCTAGAGGGGGGGTGAATAGCGATCATAAAACTTTTCTTTTTCGTTCGTTCAATACGCAAAGTAAGCACAGCGGAAAATAAATGAACACGTTTATTTTACTTGGTTCACAACCCAGCGGTTGCTACTCCAAGGCCCTATCGGTCCTAGACCGCGTACGGAGGGCAAAGCACTAAAACGTCTCCTCCTCGTTGGAGGTAGGAGACAACGATTACAAAAACCGAATACACGAGGATGAGGCAACAAGCCTACCTCACCTCGTTATGAAGATAAAAAACACAGAATATAATATCAAAAATATTACTTGAATCTGCTGCCGACGAAGAAGATCTGAGGTTGTCGTCGCGTCGGCGTTATGACGGTGTTGAAGCGTTGGCGTTGTAGGAGCACTTGATGAATAATTGATGTGATTTGGAGATGAATCCTCCCCTCCTTTTATAGACTTTAGCCTCTGAATTTGTCTCCTATTTCTTTGGAATGGATCATGGATTTTTCCAAATTTTATCGCGAAGTGGCCGCGTCAAACGTTATCCGTTTTGACCTAGCGCAAAAGCTGAATCGTCGCCATCACGATCGATGACTCTCATCGATCGGCCGATGATCTCATCCGATCGATGATCGATCGATGATGCATCTCATCGATCACCAACGATAATACGATCGCCAATGTCCGATCATGATGCCCGGCGCCACTTCCTGCAGTAAGAGATTAGCTCGGAAAATGATAAATACGACGGTTTCTAACCGTCCGATCTCGACCTAAACCTTCCACAGGAAGTCTTAGTCGAATCGTCGCCTACGGTCGTCCCCGTAAAGAGGACACGACCTTACAATCTCTCACTCACACGAGCTTACCTCGATAGTAGCTCTTTCTTCCGGCCTTCCACTCGATTCCTTCGGCTCCCTCCGAATTCACTCAAGTGTCGCCCGACCACCACGGCTTCCTCCGGGTGTCGCTAGCCTTCAGCTCCAGCTTTAGTACTTTTCTGCACACTTGATTTAGCTCGTGAGATAACAATATAAACTTAACTTTGTGTGTCTTTGCCATAATCAAAACACAGGTTCGATTATCTAGTGCCCCTGCACCAACAATCTCCCCCTTTTTGATCTATGGCAAAACAACACAAAGTTAAGGGAAATTAAAGCATAAAACACATATAGTAGATGATGAATGCCATTCCCAAAAACTCCCCCTTAACCAAAACTCCTCCTTAACCCTAGGTGAGTTTTGAAAGAGATACTTTAGTTTTCAAAAGCAAATTTTGTGTTTCAAAATGAAACTTTGTGTTACTCCCCCTTAACTTTTGCTCTTCTCCCCCTTTTGCCATAAATCAAAAAAGAGTGTTGGGGTTTTTGTATAAAATAGGGGTTTAAAACAATGTCGTTTATGAATGCATCTAGATAAATCAAATATGAGTCCAAGCATGCTTCTAGCAATAGTTAGATAAATTGGTTAGAGTTGTGTCCCTCTGCACCAATAATCTAAAGATTTATAATATAACCCTTAAGATTAGTTTGCTCTCCCCCTTAGTCAAATATATGAAGTATAAGAGATGTAGGGGGCGCTAAACTTTGGCCTCAGAGTTGTTAAGTACAATAGTTGAGAAAATAAGTAGTATTTTGAAGGGATTGTTTCAAGTATATTTCAATTATCCTTAACATCTCACCCATTCTATGTGTCTCATAATTTGTTCACCTTATATGTTTTGTGAGATGATTTTAAATTGATTAAAGATAGTCAACCTTGGGTTAGATTCAGATTTAACCTTTAGATCGTTAAGTAACTTTTAGAAACCGGCTTCCAGTGTCGTGGCGAGGCGGGGCCTTCTTTGATCGGAACAACGACCACTTCCTTAGACAAAGCCAAATTCAAGAAAATATCACTTAAGTCACTTAGGTTACTTCTGGTCTAACTAGTTTAGGATACGCGAGGTAGCTTCACTAGTTCCACTCGGTCAAGTGCACCAAGCTAGATACGCCTTATCTAGCTCGAATACACGAGACTTTGTCTCCCTAACGCACTATCATCTCGCGTCCGATACTATATTATCAAGAGTTGACTAACTAGTTATTTATGAAAAGAGGCTCCCGAGGCTCAATCTTTTCAAGGATTTTAGTTGGTTATGTACGTATTCTAAGTAAGTTCACAAGTTAATGAAATTCTAAGCATGCAATGGTTTTGCTAAGTAGCGGGTATACTATTTTAGTGTTAGCTCTAGACCATTGAACCAATAAGGTCTATTCAAATAATGAACTTGATCCCGAGGAATCCAATACTTATTAGTCCTAATATGTGAATTTAATAAAACCTTTGGGACCCATGCTTGGACTCTTTGATGACTACGATTTACGATAGACATATAAGACCTATTCATAGTCTTTGACTTAAATCCGAGTCCGACTTTGTTGTACACGGCTCTTTGGGTTCCAAGTAGTCGGTTAAGGTTCTTAGATCCCAACGTGAACTTTTCCAACCTAGCCTCGACCTCTTGAACTTGGTCTTTCAAGAGAGAATTCTCCTTCTCAAGTTTTTCAATTTGGGTTGAGTTTTCTCTTGAACTTGACTAGTTGAAGAGGTTAGAGTAGCCTCTGCTTGAGGGTTTCAACCTCCTCAAGTAACGACTCAACCCTAGACTCGGACTTAGTTAATTTCCTATTAAGCGGTTTAATTGTACTTGTAAAGTGTACTAATTAAAGAGAAATCAACCTTAACTTTCCCTTTTGGTCCGCTTTGAGTTTTCTCTCAAATAATCTTCGGTCGGAGTCGGAGTTGTAGTTGGACTCGGCTCGATTCTCGACTCTGACTCCTCCGTTCTTGCCATGTAAGCTATGTCTTCTATGTTGTCCCAAGTTGCATGGAAGGCTTTCCTTGCTCCCTTTTTCTTTGGTTCTCATTCTTCAATTTCCTTCTTTCTTGTCGAACTATTCTCCGCACAATATTGACTATTATGGCCTCCTCTTGGATTCGGATTCGTCTTGGGTTCGAGTTCATCTACTTGCCTAGTAGGTGGCTTGCTTCTTTGTCCCGCAAGTAGAGCAATACCTCTCTCGCCCGGATCACGTTAGTTTGCTCGTGAAGTTCAAACTCGGAAAATAATTCATCTAACCTAAGCTTCGATAGGTCCTTAGAGACCTTGTAGGCATCGACCATGGATGCCCACAAGGTAGTCCTAGGACATGAATTAAGAACGTACCTTAGTAGGTCACGGTTTTCGACCTTGTGTCCGATGGTGTGTAGGCCATTGACAATGTCCTCGACGCGGCGTAGTTGCGCTTGCCGCCTCGTGTTCCTGCATCTTGAGGTTATACAACTTATTGAAAAGAAGGTCACGTTTACATACCTTAGCATCGGGCGTTCCTTCGTGTAGCTCAATTAATTTATTCCATAGGTCCTTGGCGCTAATGAATGGTCCGATGCGGTTGAGTTCCTCCTTGGACAAGCCGCATTGCAATATTTGGGTTGCTCTTGCATCGGCTTCGATTTGCCTCTTGGTTGCATTTGTCCACTTGTTGAAATCCAATGGCTCTCCTTGATCATTGGTGGGTAAAGCAAAGCCAGTTTGGATTATTATCCAAGTTTCGACTTGTGTTTTCAAGAAACACTCCATCCGACCTTTCCAATAACGGAAATCATCTCCGTTAAAGAACGGAGGTCGGGTGGTGCTATATCCCTCAATGTGAGCCATTAAGTATCTTGCAAAACACAAATAAAAACCAAAGAGAATTCCAAGACTTGGTCTTGGATTAGTAATGCGGGAAATAATAGGAAAAAAAACAGAAATAAATAAGGAGGATAAGAAACTAACAAAAATTTGAAACTTACGACCTTCGATGTCCCCGAAAGGCTACTGAACGTTGGATTTTGGGGCTGGAAACAGCTTGTTACGAGGGTAAACCCTCTGTAAAAAGTGTAGATCTTTCAGAGAGCTTCGATTTGGTACGTAGATCGTTATGTGAGTCCACTTGTGCGAAAAGTTATGGCCGTTTTACCGTCGGCTACTCCAAGAGAGAAAACTTGCAAGCACACAACCAAAAGAAACGTACCAAGACTTCGTCTTGGATTAGTAGTGCGGGAGGAATAAAAACCAGAGAAAGATGCGAATCGAAAAATATGAACAAAAAACCAAAATGTGCTAGATCGGTGGTTTCACCAAATCTTAGCGCCCCCGCTCTGATACCAATTGTTGGATCGAGAAGCGTCGCTAGAGGGGGGGGTGAATAGCGATCATAAAACTTTTCTTTTTCGTTCGTTCAATACGCAAAGTAAGCACAGCGGAAAATAAATGAACACGTTTATTTTACTTGGTTCACAACCCAACGGTTGCTACTCCAAGGCCCTATCGGTCCTAGACCGCGTACGGAGGGCAAAGCACTAAAACGTCTCCTCCTCGTTGGAGGTAGGAGACAACGATTACAAAAACCGAATACACGAGGATGAGGCAACAAGCCTACCTCACCTCGTTATGAAGATAAAAAACACAGAATATAATATCAAAAATATTACTTGAATCACGCCGGCGAAGAAGATCGAGGTTATATGCCGCGTCGGCCGTTATGATGAATAATTGATGTGATTTGGAGATGAATCCTCCTCCTTTTATAGACTTTAGCCTCTGAATTTGTCTCCTATTTCTTTGGAATGGATCATGGATTTTTCCAAATTTTATCGCTGGCGGCGCGCGACAAACGTTATCCGCTTTGACCTAGCGCAAACGAATCGCCGCCATCGATCGATGATTCATCATCCCGATCGATGACAATGATCGATGCATCTCATCACCAATCGATAATGATCGCCTAATGTCCGAATGATCACACCACCCCCAGAAGAGATTAGCTCGGAAAATGATAAATACGACGGTTTCTAACCGTCAGATCTCGACCTAGACCTTCCACAGGAAGTCTTAGTCGAATCGTCGCCTACGGTCGTCCCCGTAAAGAGGACACGACCTTACAATCTCTCACTCACACGAGCTTACCTCGATAGTAGCTCTTGCTTCCGGCCTTCCACTCGATTCCTTCGGCTCCCTCCGAATTCACTCAAGTGTCGCCCGACCACCACGGCTTCCTCCGGGTGTCGCTAGCCTTCAGCTCCAGCTTTAGTACTTTTCTGCACACTTGATTTAGCTCGTGAGATAACAATATAAACTTAACTTTGTGTGTCTTTGCCATAATCAAAACACAGGTTCGATTATCTAGTGCCCCTGCACCAACAATACCAACTGAAGGATGTCGCTTCGGAGGCTCATTGGCTCCCATGTCCCCGGATTAAAATTTTCACTAATGAAAGAATTAATCCGGATGGGAAGAGCTTCCTTAGCACAACCTATTCGTCGTCATACTAACAACTTGAGTGGTCACTTGAACAAACTAGTTGTTCAAGCAACACAACTCTTCTAGTTGGTTAGCCGCGGGAGAGACGACGGATGGATCGCCGGTTTTTGTGTTTGTCTTCGGGGTCCATGATTATACAATATATATTCATACACACACATGCATAATCAAAACAAATAAGAACATGCTCAGATCTGTACATAAAGTTAAAATAACTTTATACCTTACGATCTTCTACCGTATGTCCTATCCTTCTCGTGGACAACGTGTGGACGAAGATCCTCCACGAGTAGAAGCCTTCTAGATCGCTTTCTTCTCTACCTTGTCCACTGCGAACAAAGAGAAGAAACAACAAATACCTTCTTTTCTAGAACCGGCCACCAAATTACGGAACTTGGTGCAATCGCTGGCCAAGGAACTATTGGATGATGCGCCGGCCAACTTCAAGAAGTGTTGTCGTCGGCCACTTTGGAGAATAGGGAGGAGGAAGAGAGCCGGCCACGAATGGGAGGAGAACCATCGGCCAAGGAAGAAGGGAAAGACCTCTAGGATGGGCGCCGGCCAAGTGTTGATGGAGGAGGATGGGCACCGGTAATCAACTTGAAGGAAGGAGGTTGCCGCCCACTTCTTTTCTCCAAAACCCTAGCCGCCCAATGAACCCTAGCCGCCCACTTGTGGATGAGCCAAACCCTAACTCCAATTCAAAACCAAAAATTGCCGCCCAAGCCTAAGCCCCCTATTTATAGAATTAGGCTTAAGCCTTCTTTAATCTCCACCGTCGGATCTAGGGATTTAATCTCCACCGTCGGATCTAGGGTTTTATCCCAACCGTCAGATCTAGGGTTTAATCCCAACCTTCGGATCTAGGATTTCATCCCAACCGTCGGATCTAAGGTTTCATCCCAACCGTTGGATCTAGGGTTTTATCCCAACCGTCGGATCTAGGGATTTAATCCTAACCGTCGATTCTAGGGTTTCATCCTAACCATCGGATCTAGGGATTTAATCCCAACCGTTGGTTCTAGGGTTTCATCCAACCATCGGATCTAGGGATTTAATCCCAACCGTTGGTTCTAGGTTTTGTTTTACATTCTTGGATCTAGACTTCACAAGGATTATATTAGGCTATGATAGGGACCATAAGGAGGAGTTACGTCTTGGCCACCCGATGGATCGGAACCACACAATCTTGATCCATCAATGATGTTCCATTCCACTAGAGGATCATCATTGAACTACCTCACCAACCCCCATAAATCAATATGGGCTCCATATATTATTTGTACATTAATCTCCCTGTGTTTAAGATATCGAATGTCCATCAATTAATTGATTTACTGACCATCAATTAATTAACATCTAATTCCTCGAGTAGTACCACTCAACCTTATCATCATGTTGACTAAGTCAACCAGCTGGGTTTACATGATGAACCTTATGAGCTCCTCAAAGGGACATCATCAACCTAATATATAGGACACGGTTCCCTCCTATAATCAATGACACACCATGTAAATAATATTATTTCCCAACTTACCGGGCATATTGATTTAATCCATCTAAATCTCACCCACTGGTAAATCAAAGAAATAAATACTAAGTACATGTGCCCGTTATTATATCGGGATTAAGAGCATGTACAACATAATATTCGAGGTCTGATTCAATTATGTAGTCAGTACTAAATTGAATCACCTCTATGTCGGTCCTACTCAATACACCTAAGTGTACTAGTGTAACTCTATATTCAAGATAAAACAATACCAAGCTACACTACAACCATGCCAATGGTTTGTCCAAAACCATCTTGGTTGTGAGCCTCTACTTATATTTTACAAGAGACTGATAACATGATCTTCTGTGCTACACCAAGCACCATGTTATCTACAATGTAAAATATTAGACAATATGCACATATATAATGAATAAAATGCAAACAATGATCATGTGATTCTTATTTCAAAATAAAATGTTCATACAAAAAGAGCTAGGCTTTCAGTATACATTCCAACAATTATCTTCATCTACATTCAAAACATAACATGACCACATTTAGATCATAGCATAGAAAAGAATTAGGAGCCTATATGGGTCTTGGCCGAAAGTTTCAAGAAGCTTGAAGATCAAACACTTAAACCAAGCCTATCTAGAAACATGTTGTCATCATATTCATACAAAACATAGCATGGACAATTATGGGAAGCATGAAGAAGGTTTTGTCCGAGAGTTTCATGATGTTTCAACATCAAAAACTTAACCCAAGCCTATCTAGAAACATGTTATCATCATATTCATACAAAACATAGCATGGACAATCATGGGAAGCATGAAGAAGGTATTTGCCGAAAGTTTCATGAAGGATTTTCTTAACAACCATCAACCGAAGCAACTTGAGTGCAGGTGAGGGGATACTTACATCCTTCGCTTTGTTTAGTAGTAGAAAATACCCTATGTGATGCCAAGATTAGAGCCCTCTTCTTGCTTGGTTGGGTTTTGGAAATGGGAGGAGAGGGAGTTAGGGTTTGTGTGAGGAAGAAGAGGAGAAGGGGATAATGACAATTTGTGTTTTTCTTGTCTCATCATTCTTCTATTTATTCACTTGAAGGTGTCCCTTTGCCTCCCTTACCCTTATCTATCATTTCCCATATCCTTCTAATAGCACAACCCTACTAGGCTTCTGGTTATTGGATGCATCTTAAGGTTTAGCTATCTACTTGGAGGTTTTGGGTTCAAACCCTGGGCCATGCATCCTTTTTGGCTCTATTTCTTTTATTTTTTTGAAAGAGCCCACATAAAGCCCATTATAATCATGCAAAAATTCTTGTAAAATTGTTAGGAATTTTATGGCCATTACAATCCTTCATACATTTTAAAAGTTTCATCCTCGAAACTTAGAATAACTCTTGGTACTTTTGTTTCATGTCCTCCTCGTGTTCCCAGGTGGCTTCTTCGTACCATTGATTTTGCCACAGGACCTTCACTAAGGGTACCTCTTTATTCCTTAGTCTTTTGACTTCTCGGTCTAGTATCTAGATAGGCCGATTTTCATAACTCAGGTCCTCTTGAACTTACACTGTTTGTGGCTCGATCACTTGGTCTTTACTGGAAATGCACTTCTTGAGCATCGAAACGTTGTACACGTTGTGAATAGCCGACATCTCTTGAAGCAGCTCTAGCTCGTAAGCTACCTTGCCAACTCTCTTCAATATCAGACACGGTCCCACATAGCGTGGACTCAGCTTACCCTTCCTTCCGAATCTCATCACCCCCTTCATAGGGGCTACCTTGAGGAATACCAAATCCCTGACGTCGAATTCCAACGGTATACGTCGCATATCTGCATAGCTCTTTTGCTGGCTCTGAGCAGTTTCAATTCTTTGGTGGATGTTCTGTATAGCTCGGGTGGTGTCGTCAATGAAATATGTTTGAAGTCCCATTCCCTTCTTTTCACCACCCTCGTACCAGCATATAGGAGCTCTACATTTCCTCCCGTATAGAGCCTCGTAGGGCGCCATTCCAATAGTAGCTTGGTAGCTATTATTGTAGGCGAATTCCGCCAAGCATAAGTATCGACACTAGCTCCCTTTGAAATCCAAGGCACAAGCTCGTAACATATCCTCTAGTACTTGATTTTCTCCCGTCTGGCCGTCGAGGATGAAAGGCGATCAATAATAGCTTCGTGCTAAGAGCCTTCTGAACACATTCCCAGAAATGGGAAATAAAACGACCATCTCTATCAGAAATGATGGTCTTAGGAATCCCATGTAATCTGATAATTTCCTTAGCATATAATTGAGCCAGTTGCTCAGTCGAATAGGTCATCTTGATTGCTAAGAAGTGGGCAGACTTCGTCAATCTCTCCACGATTACCCATATAACGTCATATTCGTTCGTCGTCTTGGGCAGTCATGAGATGGAATCCATAGAAATATCTTTGCATTTCCATTCTGGAATTTGGATCGACTGCAGTGTTCCTCCAGGTCTCTGGTGTTCTGCTTTAACCCTCTAGCAGGTCAGGCAGGTACTGACATACTGAGCCACATCTCTTTTCATACCGAACCACCAGAATTTCCTTTTCAGATCTTGGTACATTTTGGTGGTTCCAGGATGCATCGCATAAGGGGTTTCGTGAGCTTCCTCAAATATCTTCTTCCGTAATTCTGGATCATCGGGAATACACAAGCGATCCCTGAGGTAGAGTACTCCACTGTCAGAGATACGAAATCCATCATCCTATCCTCCTAGGACCTCTTGCTTGATTCTTTGAATGCTCGGGTCGTGGGCTTGCTTTTCTAATGTATCGTCGAACAGCGTCAGTGTTATCGTCATGGTAGAAAGCCGTCCGAAAATGATTTCAACCCCGTAACGCATAATTTCCTTTTTTAAGGGTCGAGATAATCCTGATAGAGACATCAAGGTGGCACAGGACTTCCTGCTGAGTTCATCGGCCACCTTGTTCGCTTTTCCTGGATGGTAGAAGATCTCGCAGTCATAATCCTTGACGAGCTCGAGCCATTTGCATTGTCTCATGTTTAGGTCCTTCTGTGTGAAGAAATATTTCATACTCTGGTGGTATGTATAAATCCTACACTGAGCTCCATATAGATAATGCCTCCATGTTTTGAGAGTGAAGACCACGGCCGCTAGCTCTAGATCGTGAGTGGATAATTCCTTTCATGTTCCTTGAGTTGCCTAGAGGCGTAGGCAATGACCTTGCCATTCTGCATGAGTACAACTCCGAGTCCCAACTTGGAAGCGTCGTTGTACATGTCGAAGCCTTCGTTACTGTCCGAAAGCGCAAGGATTGGAGCGCTGGTCAGTCTCTTTTTAAATTCCATGAAACTCTTCTCGCAGGTGTCCGTCAATTCATAATTTTTGTTCTTTCTGGTGAGAACTATCATAGGGGCTGCAATTCTAGAGATGTTCTCTACAAACTTCCTGTAGTAGCTTGCTAGCCCAAGAAAGCTTCTGATCTCGCTGTCATTCTTTGGCCTGTTCCAGTTACTCACAGCTTCAATCTTTACTGGGTCTACCATCACTCCATGCTTGGATATAACGTGACCCAAAAATGATACTTGATGGAGCCAGAATTCGCATTTGGAGAACTTTGCATACAGCTGCTTTTCCCGAAGAATATGTAATACCATATTTAGGTGTTCTGCGTGCTCTTCTTGGGTTCTCGAATATATCAGTATATCGTCGATGAAAACGATCACAAATTTGTCGAGGAATGTCGAGAATACCCGATTCATCATATCCATGAACATAGCAGGCGTATTCATCACTCCGAAGGGCATAACTACGAACTCATAATGTTCATATCTTGTTCAGAAAGTCATCTTTGGTATATCATCTTGTTTCACTTTCACTTGATGATAGCCAGACCTCAGGTCAATCTTAGAGAAGATGGTGGCACCCTTTAGCTGGTCGAACATGTCATCAATCTGCGGTAAAGGGTACCTGTTCTTGATTGTCACATTATTTAGCGCTCGGTAGTCTATGCACATTCGCATAGACCCATCTTTCTTCTTCACCAACAGTACTGGAGCTCCCCGTGGAGAGTGACTTGGGCGTATGAGTCCCTTGTCGAGTAACTTCTGTAGTTGTCCCTGAAGTTCCTTCAATTCAGCCGGTGCCATACGGTAAGGTGCTTTAGAGATCAGGTTAGTACCAGGAATCAATTCGATCTCAAATTCAATTTCTCTATCTGGGGTTAACCCTGGTAGTTCATCTGGGAATACCTCTGGGTAGTTGCATACAACTCTGACATCTTCTAGCTTTTAGTCCTCGGCTTGACTTGTATCAACCACATGTGCTAGAAACCCAGTGCATCCACTGTCTAACATCTTGCGCGCCTGTAGAGCTGATAGAAATTTATCGATTCTTTTCCTTGGCTCTCCAATAAATTCAAACATAGGTTCTACCTCCGGCTGAAAGACCACTTTTCTTTTACGACACTCGATCGAAGCACCGTACTTGCTTAAGAAATCCATGCCCAATATAATATCATAATCCTGCATGTCGAGGACTATCAGATCATAGTAGAGTTCTCTGTCTGCGATCCTGATGGGTGCGGCTCGCAACATATGAGTAGAAGGCATTACTTCTCCCAAGGGCAGGGTGGTTAAGAACTTGCGATCTAAAGCTTGTGGTGGTATGTCTATCTTTTTCGTGAAAGGTGTAGAAACAAACGAATTTGTTGCCCCAGTATCAAATAATGCAGTAGCACGCTGACAGAAAATAAATATCTGACCTGTGACAACCGTAGAAGCGTTCACCACATCTTCTTGGGTGAGAGAGAATACCCTGGCATTCGTCGTCACTGGCGGGGCTTCCAATCTCCCTTGACTTATCGGGGTACCTTCGATTGTAGCCTGCAACTGGTGTAGCTGTGGAGGAGCACCCCTGTACTAGGCATACTGCTGAGGAGGTGCCTGAACCTGAATAGGACAGTCCTTGACACTATGCCCTTCTCGTCCACAGTTGTAGCATCTATTCATGCCCCTGTAGCACACTCCGAGATGTATCTTCCCGCATATAGTACACAGAGGGATCTTGGGCTGCTTATTAGCTGGACCACCTTTAGAGTCATCCCATTGCTTTCTCTTGCCAATGTGGTTTCCTTTCCAAGTACTCTGGTTTCTCTAACCTCCTGACTGGGCTTGACTCCTGCCTTCACTCAGTGCCTTCTTTTGCTGGTTAATGTTGTTCAGGTAATGTTCGGTAATCAAGGCACTACTGAACACCTCCTCTGCGGTCTGCGGTCTATGAACTCCGCCGTCCACGTTCAAAGCTATCTCGGGTCGGAGCATCTTCAGCATGAGTCTGACCCTTTCTCTTTCTATACTGACCAACTCCGGGCATAGGCTTGCGAGTCGGTTGAACCTCTTCACAGCTTCACTAACTGATAGGTCACCTTGCCGGAACCCAGTGAACTCGTCGTAATGCTTGTTTGTCACCCGCATATGGAAGAATTCTTCGAAAAATTCATATTCGAAGTCCGTCCATCTCATCTGATTCACTTGCCTCTTTGCTTTAACCCTTTCCCACCACATTCGGGCATCTCCCGAAAGGCAAAATGACGCGCACTTATTCTTCTCGCATTCGGGCCAGTCCAGCAGCTCTACGATGCTTTCCACAGTCTTGAACCAGGCCTGGGCGTCCCATGGTTCACCAGTACCAGAGAAATATTACGGCTTCAACCTCTGCCACTGGATTAGGTAAGCTTCCTGTCGAACTATCGAGCCAGGGCCCGCTGGTGGGGCGGTAGGATTTCCTCGCTGATTCATTAAGGCATTTATCACTTGCTGTTGCTCTGTGACCTGACGCTGGAGTTCAGTAACCACATGCATAAGGTCAGCTGAGGGTGCTATCTCATCGACTCTACTACTGCGTCTCCCAGCCATGTTTATCTTCATATATTAGAATAAGGCTAGTATAAGATTATTATTCATTTATCTATGCATATTTAAACTAAAGGCTAGCATAAGGTTATCATACATATTTAAGCTAAAAGCATTTCTTATCATACATGAACAGAAATAGAGTAGGCATAGAATTTCATACTTGGAGCGGCAGGATTGTAGCTTGATGTGTGTGTAGTGGAAAGGCAGATCTGCTTTGATACCAACCTGTCACGCCCGCCCTTTCCAGGGGTTGGAGGGGCGATGCGATGCGATCGTACATACATGCATTTACAGTGGAAGACTACATACTTCTTACAACGGAAGACTTTAAATTTCTTTTTTTTTTCTTTCTTTCTTTTAAACATAAGCATGCATCATCATTTCATAAGTACATAGTTCAAGTTCATGACCTTCAACTTAAAGGACACCAAGTAGCGACTATTCATCATCAAGTAGAGTTCGACTCTTAACAACTAACATGCAAAACTTAAAGGAAAACATGCATAAGTATGGGAAACATAAACATATCTCCTCCACCATGCCACTACCACACACACTTTGCCCCTCCTGCTGCTCCCTTTAGTTTAGCCATTCTTTACCCTTATCTGCAGTACAAGGGAACATAAAACTATAAGCACATAGGCTTAGTAAGATCCTTTCCTACTCACAAAAGCCATACATCGAGAATTAGACCTAGAGTAGTGACATGATCATTTAAGAACATATAAGCATAGCATGCATATAAACATACAAGAACATATAAGCATAGCATTCATATAAACATACAAGAACATATAAGCATAACATACATATAAACATACAAGAACATATAAGCATAACATCCATATAAACATATAAGAACATATAAGCATAACATTGATATAAACATCATAATCACCTAGACATGAAATAAGGATATATGCAAGATGCTCTTTGAAAACATATATGTTATAGGTACGTAAACATAATCTCAACATATTGGGCCCGACATTGTACCACATACATCATCATCATAGCGCGCATCCCTAATAGACCCGAGGTAGTTAATCCTAAACCTACTAGAGTACTAGGCCCGTACTATGTCCGTCGGCCTAGGGGAAACATAACATAGAAGCCCATCCTAAGCCCGTACTTATGACCGTCGGCCTAGAGTAACTAGGAGCTCATCCTGTACTGGGTCCACACTACAACCGTCGACCCAGGAGCACGTAGGAGCCCATCCCTTGGACCTTATTAGGGTCCGGTACAAGCCATGCAAAAAGTAAAATAGTATATCATGTTCCTTATCATAACATATCATATTTCTTTTCATAACATATCATGTTCCTTATCATAACATATCATATTTCTTTTCATAAACATATCTTGTTCCGTATCATGGCATATCATGTTCCTTCTTCATAGCATATCATGTTCCTTCTTCATAACATATCATATTTCTTTTCATAACATATCACGTTCCTTCTTTATAACATATCATATTTCTTTACATAACATATCATGGTCCTTCTTTATGACATATCATACATTCATACAATTATCATGGCAATGAGCAGAACATAATCATACATTCATACAATTAACATGGGCATAAGGTAATGACATAAACCAATCATGCTATCATAAAATCTAACTAACATGATATTTGCATTTTTTTTCTACATGTAGCATGGCATGGAAGATTTAGTAGAGGGCATGTACATGGGCTGGCCGAAACCCTAAAGGAGGGTTCTTAGGAGTTTACATGCTAAACAACTTGTGCAAGGTCTACTTAACATCATACTAACATCACACACATATAGAGTATGGCATAAACATCATGAACAAGAATAACATGGTGTGATCTAAACTTCATGGGGTTCTACCAGAATTTTAAACCCTAAACAACTTGTACAAGATCTAACTAACCACATGTTAATTCCATCACATATAGATCATGGCATGGGAGGTCCTTAGGAGCCTAAATAGGTCTTGGCCGAGAGTTTCAAGAGGCTTAAGGATCCAACACTTAAATATAGCTTAGGTATCAACATATTATCTTCATCTACATTTAAAACATAACATGACTACATATAGATCATAGCATAGAAAACCATTAGGAGCCTATATGGGTCTTGGCTGAGAGTTTCAAGAGGCTTAAAGGTCCAACACTTAAATCTAGCTTAGCTATCAACATATTATCTTCATCTACATTCAAACATAACATGACTACATATAGATCATAGCATAGAAAACCATTAGGAGCCTATATGGGTCTTGGCCGAAAGTTTCAAGAAGCTTGAGGGTTCAACACTTAAATCTAGGTTAGCTATCAACAAATTATCTTCATCTACATTCAAAACATAACATGACCACATTTAGATCAAAGCATAGAAAACCATTAGGAGCCTATATGGGTCTTGGCCGAAAGTTTCAAGAAGCTTGAAGATCAAACACTTAAACCAAGCCTATCTAGAAACATGTTATCATCATATTCATACAAAACATAGCATGGACAATCATGGGAAGCATGAAGAAGGCATTGGGCGAGAGTTTCATGAAGTTTGAAGATCAAACACTTAACCCAAGCCTATCTAGAAATATGTTATCATCATATTCATACAAAACATAGCATGGACAATCATGGGAAGCATGAAGAAGTTATTGGCCGAAAGTTTCATGAAGGATTTTCTTAACAACCATCAACCGAAGCAACTTGACTGCAGGTGAGGGGATACTTACATCCTTCACTTTGTTTAGTAGTAGAAAATACCCTATGTCATGCCAAGACTAGAGCCCTCTTCTTTCTTGGTTGGGTTTCAGAAATGGGAGGAGAGGGAGTTAGGGTTTCCGTGAGGAAGAAGAGAAGGGGAGAATGACAATTTGGGTTTTTCTTGTCTCCTCATTCTTTTATTTGTTCACTTGAAGGTGTCCCTTAGCCTCCCTTACCCTTATCTATCATTTCTCATATCCTTCTAATAGCACAACCCTGCTGGGCTTCTGGTTATTGGATGCATCTTAAGTTTTAGCTATCTACTTGGAGGTCTAGGGTTCAAACCCTGGGCCATGCATCCTTTTTGGCTCTATTTCTTTTATTTTTTTTAAAAGAACCCACATAAAGCCCATTATAATCATGCAAAAAATATTGTAAAATTGCTTGGAATTTTACGGGTGTTACAGACAACCCTTGTATCAAAGATCTAGTGGAATCAAAGAGGAACCAAGGGGTTGTCCTCATCTCCGATAACCGTAGGTAGAAGGGAACGATGGAGTAGGGAATGGGACACATTCTGACTCCTTATAGGGATTGATTTGGCATCCTCATACTGTCTATCCTATCTTAAAGAAAGTGTTGGCCTAGTTAAGGGTAGGTAGTTCCTGATAGACATGAAAGCTCATTAGGAAAGGGTATGATGTCCCTTCCACAAGACCCTAATTAGAGAACCAAGCTACATTTAATTGATTAGTGTGTTCCATGTTGCACAAGTTAAACCGAAGTCCTAGGATCTCTTTTTGAACTTCGAACCAACCTTCCCTTCCTTCGTCTGACACCATACTAGAGTTAGGACCTCCGACAATCCTCGTAATCATAACCTTTAGAATTAAACTCCGAACAATAATGTCCACTGAACAATCAATACTCAAATCTCAGTCTCTGTGGGATCGATAATCTATTTATTACTTGATGACATTCGTGTACTTGTGAGCATTGACAATGAGCGTGCACTTCGAGTCCTCGATGGCACCTGTCGCTAGATTTGAGGTCGTGTTTGTGTGCATCATAACTCAAGTAGTATTTTGATGTTTGACAATGAGTTTGACCATTATTTAACTATATGGTTTGACAATATATTAACCATATGACTAATGGATGATTGAGATATCCAAAGTCATGTGGGAGTGATTATTTTGGGGAGATTATTGGAGCAATCAACCTCGGAAGTCCAAGTATGGATACTTGGCATGGAAAGTCCATGTCATGGGTACTTGGCATGGAAAGTCCAAGTCATGGGTACTTGCTAATTGGAAAGTCCAAGTCATGGGTACTTAGCAATGGTGAAGTCCTAAGGTATAGTCTTGGTGGTGTAAAGTGTAGGGAGTTGCTTCAGAGGCTCATTGGCTCCCATGTCCCCGGATTAAAATTTTCACTAATGAAAGAATTAATCCGAATGGGATGAGTTTCCTTAGCACAACCAATTCATCGTCGTGCTAACAACATGAGTGGTCGCTTGAACAAACTAGTTGTTCAAGCAACACAACTCTTCTAGTTGGTTAGCCGCGGAAGAAACGACGGACGGATCGTCGGTTTTTGTGTTTGGTTTCGGGGTCCATGATTATACAAAATATATACATATGCATAATTGTATAATCAACAATTAAAAGAACATTCTCAGATTTGAAAATAAAGATATAAAACTTTATACCTTACGATCTTCTACCGTATGTCCTATCCTTCTCGTGGACGACGTGTGGACGAAGATCCTCCACGAGTAGAAGCCTTCTAGATCGCGTTCTTCCCTTCCTTGTCTGCTGCGAACAAAGAGAAGAACCAACAATACCTTTCCTTTCTACAACCAGCCACCAAGATAGGGAGTTTGATGCAATCGTCGGCCAAGGAACAATTGGATGAAGCGCCGGCCACCAATGCAATGATGCCGTCGGCCACCTAGAGGTAGGAGAAGCGCCGACCACCAAGTCTTGGAGAGCCGCCGGCCACCTTGGTGTAAGGGAGGAAGAAGAAGAGAATCGGCCAAGAATGAGAAGGAGAAGATGGGCGCCGGCCAAGGATGAGAAGGAGAACCAACTTGCCGCCCAACTCCTAGCCGCCCAAAAACCCTAGCCGCCTCTAGGGTTTGTGTTTGCCGCCCACTTTGAGAAGAGCCAAACCCTAATTGCCAATCTCTTTTCATTTTCTTGCCGCCCACTTAAGCCTCTATTTATGGAATTGGGCTTAAGCCTTCTTTAATCTCCACCGTCGGATCTAGGGATTTAATCCCCACCATCGGATCTAGGGTTTTATCCCAACCGTCGGATCTAGGGTTTCATCCCAACTGTCGGATGTAGGATTTCATCCCAACCGTCGGATCTAGGGTTTCATCCCAACCGTCGGATCTAGGGTTTTATCCCAACCGTCGGATCTAGGGATTTAATCCCAACCATCGATTCTAGGGTTTCATCTTAACAATCGGATCTAGGGATTTAATCCCAACCGTTGGCTCTAGGGTATCATCCTAACCATCAGATCTACGGATTTAATCCCAACCGTTGGCTCTAGGGTTTTGTTTTACATTCTTGGATCTAGACTTCACAAGGATTATATTAGGCTACAATAGGGACCATAAGGAGGAGTTGGATCTTGGCCACCCGATGGATCGGAACCACACAAACTTGATCCATCAATGATGTTCCAATCCACTAGAGGATCATCATTGAACTACCTCACCAACCCCCATAAATTAATATGGGCTCCATATATTATTTGTACATTCATCTCCTCGTGTTTAAGATATCGAATGTCCGTTAATTAATTGATTTACTGACCATCAATTAATTAACATCTAATTCCTCGAGTAGTACCACTCAACCTTATCATCATGTTGACTAAGTCAACCAGCTGGGTTTACATGATGAACCTTATGAGCTCCTCAAGGGGACATCATCAACCTAATATATAGGACACGATTTCCTCCTATAATCAACGGCACACCATGTAAATAATATCATTTCCCAACTTACCGGCCATATTGATTTAATCCATCTAAATCTCACCCTCTGGTAAATCAAAGAAATAAATACTAAGCACATGTGCCTGTTATTATATCGGGATTAAGAGCATGTACAACATAATATCCGAGGTCCGATTCAATTATGTAGTCAGTACTAAATTGAATCACCTCTATGTCGGTCCTGCTCAATACACCTAAGTGTACTAGTGTAACTTTATGTTCAAGACAAAACAATACCAAGCTACACTACAACCATGCCAATGGTTTGTCCAAAACCATCTTGGTTGTGAGCCTCTACTTATATTTTACAAGGGACTGATAACATGATCTTCTGTGCCACACCAAGCACCATGTTATCTACAATATAAAATATTAGACAATATGCACACACAATAAATATATAAAGTGCAAACAATGATCATGTGATTCTTATTCCAAAATAAAATGTTCATAGAAAAAGAGCTAAGCTTTCAGTATACATTCCAACAATCTCCCACTTGTTGGGGTTGATCCGTGAGGGGAAACTTCGCTTCCCCTTCACCTCGGTTGCTTGACCATGGTGATCCCTTCGATGTCCCCGGATTAAAAAATTTAATCCTAGACAAAACGGATTGCCAAAGCAACCAAGTCATCGTCGTGCTATTCGTTTAGAGAGGTCACTTGAACAAACAAGTTGTTCAAGCGACCAACCTCTATTCTACGAGTAGCCGCGGAATAGACGATGTCCGGATCACCGGTTTTTGTGTTTATACTCGGGATCCAAGTATTATTTAGCCATTCACAGAAATATATCATGATTATAAATGAAAAACAAATACAAACATGTAACATATAAAATTAGAGAATCGATATACCTCTCGATCTTCTAATGTATGTCCTTCCTCCTTTCGGACGTCGTGTGGGCGACGCTCTACCAAAAGCCGAAGCTCCTAGATCACATATCTTCCTTCCTTGCTCATCCAAAGCAAGAGGAAGAATAGAAACAAGGCTCATCTCCTTCCTATGGCCAACCAACAAGCAACAAAAGAAATGCTTGCCGCCGGCCAACAAGGAGAAGGAGATAATGGTGGAAACCGACCAAGACATTAAGGGAAACCCCTTAGTCTTGTTTTCACCACCCAAGGAGAAGGAGAAGGGGTCTTTGGATGCTGTATAAGGGCTGGAGGAGGTGATATGGGCACCGTCCACCAAACCATGAAGAAGAAAGGAAGAAACTTTCCTTATTTGGTGCCACCCAAACCTCCTAAACCCTAAGCTTCCAAACCCTAATCCAAGCTCACCTTATGGCCGGCCATGGAAGTGAGAAAGAAGATTAGGATGAGCTCAAGCCAAGGTAAAGAGGAGAACCCTAGTGGCCGGCCAACCCTTAGGAAGAAGAAGAACATCTCCTATAGTTGCCGCCCACCCTTTTCTCCCAAAAACCTAGCCACCCAAACCCTAATCCTAACTTACCTTTTATCCGGCCATGGAAGAGGGGAAGAAGAATAGGATGAGTTGAAGCTAAGGTAGATAGGAACAGAATAGTGGCCGGCCAACCAAAGGAATAAGAAGAACAACCTCCATTAGTTGCCGCCCACCCTTGCTCCAAAACCCTAGCCACCAAACCCAATCCTAAACCAACTAGGATTCCTAGCCACCAAAGGAAGCAAACCCTAATTCCCTCATCCATTGTGTTCTCCACGCCAACAACCCTAAGCCACCCTTATATAGAGTTTAGGGATAAGTCTTGGTTTAATCTCCACCATTGGTTCAAGGGATTTAATCTCAACCGTCGGATCTAGAGATTTAATCTCAACCGTCGGATCTTAGAGATTTAATCTCTACCAATGGATCTTAGAGTTTTGTTTCTATCCATTGGATCTAAGCATCATGAGGTGTTAATAGGCTACATTAGGGACCATGAGGAGGAGTTGGGTCTTGGCCACCCATGGATCAAGCCCACATAAAGTTCGATCCACTAATGATGGTCCAATCCACTAAAGGTCCATCATTGATCTACCTCACCAATCCCCATATGATAATATGGGCTCCATATATTATTTGTACATTTTCTCCCCGTGTTTAAGATCTCGAATGTCCGTCGATTAATTAATTTACTGACCATTAATTAATCAACATCTAACTCCATGAGTAGTACCACTCAACCTTTTCATCATGCCGGACCAAGTCCACCTGCAGGGTTTACATGATGAACCTTATGAGCTCCTCAAGGGACATCATCATCCTAATATATAGGACACGGTTTCCTCCTATAATCAACGACACACCATATAAATAATATCATCTCCCAACTTACCGAGTCTATCGATTTAATCTATAAATCTCGCCCATTGGTAAATCAAAGAGATGAGTACCAAGTATATGTGCCCGTTATTATATCGGGATTAAGAGCATGTACTAAATAATATCTGAGGTCCGATTCGATTATGTAGTCAGCAATAAATCGAATCACCTCTCGGTCTCGCTCAATACACACAAAGTGCACTAGTGTGATTCTATGGTCAAGACAAACCAATACCAAATCACACTACAACCATTCCGATGGTTTGTCCAAAGCCATCTCGGTTGTGAGCCTTTACTTATACTTTACAAGGAGCCGATAACATGATCTCCTGTGTGACACCACACACCATGTTATCTACAATGTAAAGTATTAGACAATATTGCATAACCATAAAAATATGCAAACAATGATCATGTGATTCTTATTTCAAAATAAAGATGTTTATACAAAAGATAGACTTTTAAGTATACATCCCTACAATCTCCCACTTATACTAAAAGACTATGCTGTCATCACACTGCCATACATCTGATTCCCCTTCCCTCCACATGCCTATCAAAGCTCTCGCTAGAAGGGCCTTAGTGAAAAGAGTCTACCAGGTCATCCTCTGATGCAATCTAGGCGACAGCAACTTCTACCTCCTTTCTATCAGGTGGTACTTGCGCTCTATGTGTTTACTAGCCTTATGGGCTCGTGGTTCCTTCGAGTTTGCAACTGCACCATTATTATCACAATAAATTGTGATAGTTTTGCGCAAACCAGGAATCACATCCAAGTCCATTAGGAAGTTCCTGAGCCATACAGCTTCTTTGGCCGCCTCAGAGGCCGCCACACACTCAGCTTCCATGGTGGAGTCTGCCACGCACTTTTGCTTGACACTCCTCCATACAATGGCTCCACCTCCCAAAGTAAACACAAAACCTGAGGTAGACTTACTGTTATCCCTATTAGATTGGAAGTCGGAATCCGTGTAACCCACAGGGAGTAATTTGTCTGCCCGGTAAACTAGCATATAATCCCTAGTCCTTCTCAGGCACTACAATATATGCTTTATCGCCCAATATCCTGCCCCGATTACTCACGATATTCACGACCATGCCCACGGCAAAACAGATATCTGGTCTCGTACAGAGCATCGCATACATGAGGCTTCCTACTGCCGAAGCATAAGGAACCGCCTTCATCTCCTCTATCTCCTCAGATGATCTAAGACACATTTCCTTAGATAGAGGTACTCCATGCCTGAAAGGTAGAAAACCCTTCTTGGAGTTCTGCATGATAAAACACTCCATAATCGTGTCTATGTATGAAGCTTGGGATAAGCACAACATCCTTTTCTTGCGATCCCTTATAACCTTGATCCCAAGGATGTGTCCCACTTCTCCCAAGTCCTTCATATCAAACTGTTTGGACAATCATACCCTTACGTCCGATAACATTTCGATGTTGTCGCCAACAACCAAAATGTCATCTACGTATAGTACAAGAAATACTACTACGTTTCCGTCACATCTCTTGTATACACAAGACTCATCTGGACTTTGAATAAATCCATAAGACTGGATTTCCTCATCAAAGCGGATGTTCAAAGATCTTGAAGCTTGCTTCAATCCATAAATGGACCGATTAAGTTTTCACACAAGATGCTCTTTGCCCTTAGCAATGAATCCCTCTGGTTGCTTCATATAGATGGTTTCCTCAAGACTTCCATTAAGGAAAGCTGTCTTGACATCCATCTGTCACACCTCATAATCCATATGAGCTGCTATGCATAGGAGCTCCCAGACCTAAATTGAATCCATAGATTCAATCTCAGTATTCATTGCACTTTGCCAAGATGCTGCATCTAGATCTTGGATTGCCTTGTCGTATGTCCAGGGATCAGGTTCATGTTCGCCAGGGACCAAATCAGAAGATTCTCCCAAGAACATGAATCTATCAGGCTGACTCACAACCCTCCCACTACGATGAGGTATCACCTATGTATCCTCTGTGACACGCGGTGCAGTGACATGTGGTATATCCTCTTGTACCGGTGGTACTAAAGAAGTGACTTCCCCTTTTAACTCCTCCAGAACAATTTTACTCTTGGGCTTGTGGCTCATTACATAGTCTTCCTCTAGAAATCTGGTGTTCGTGCTAACGATCACCTTCTGATCTCTAGGACTATAGAACAAACCACCCTTCGTTCCCTTAGGGTAGCCAACAGACATGCACACTTCTGTACGAGGTTCCAACTTACCAGCATCTGCCTTCAGCACATGTGCTGGACTCCCCCATATCCGAATATGTCTCAGACTAGGCTTTCGCCCAGTCCACAATTCTACGGGAGTAGAAGGCACTGATTTAGATGGAACCAAGTTCAAAATGTATACCGCCGTATCTAGAGCATATCCCCAGAACGAATCTGGCAAGTCAGAATAACTCATCATTGATCTAACCATCTTCATAAGAGTCCTATTCCTTCGCTCTGCTACACCATTCTGCTGGGGTGTGCCAGGTGAAGACAATTGGGATTGAATCCCAGCCTCTGATAAGTAATTCCTAAACTCTCCAAGAGGTATTCACCACCACGATCAGATCGTAGGGTCTTGATACTTTTACCTTGACGGTTCTCCACATCAGCCTTGAATTCTTTGAACCTGTCAAAGCATTCAGACTTGCGGCGCATCAAGTAAATGCATCCATATCTTGAATAATCGTCTATAAAAGAGACGAAATATTCAAAACCACCTCTAGCCTGGATAGGCATAGGACCACACAAATCAGAATGAACCAATTCTAACACATCTTTGGATCTATACCCCTTGGCCTTGAAAGGCCTTTTGGTCATTTTACCCTCCAAGCAAGATTCGCAGGTTAGGAGATGCTCCACCACTAATGAACCCAAAGGTCCATCAGCTATCAACCTTTGAATTCTGCTTAGGTTAATGTGACCAAGCCTAAGATGCCAAAGATATGTTTGGTTCATCTTCGAAGGTTCTTTTCTCTTATCGGAATTAGAAGATCAGTTAATAACTTCTATTTGCATCATGGGAGCTTGTGGTTCAAGCTATAAATTTCCTATCTATGTACCTGAATAGATAATGTTCCTATTCCTTTTATAACAAATTTGTCATTAAAAGAAATAGATTATCCATCCATAATTTAGAAACCGAAATCAATTCTTTCTAAATAAAGGTACATAAATGGAATTTTCCAGAACCAAAGTTTTATTTTCCTCAAAAGATAAATAAAACTTCTCCCACTGCAATAGCCACCACCTCAGTGGCATTGCCCAAGTAAATGGTAATCTCCCCTTTAGCTAGTCATCGGGTTTCCTGGAACCCCTGCAAAGTGTTGCAGACATGATTAGTGGCTTTCGTATCTACACCAGGTGTCGGTAGATAACACCTCTAATCATGTTTCAACGACTAGTTCAAAGGATATACCATTGTTTTGTTTCGAACTGGGACAGTCCTTCTTCCAATGTCCATCCTGCTTCTAAGTGAAGTACTTGCCTTTCGGCTTCTTCACTCTTCCATGAGATCCTCCCACCACCTTTGCTTCACCTTGTTTCTTCTTCTTCTTACCTTTCGGCTTAGAAGTAGAAACCTTTTTGAGCAACCATGGTTTGAGGATACTCTTCGAAGAGTGCATACTTGTACTCCTTAGCAGATAAGACAATATCTAGATTCCTTTCCAATCAACATAATTTGGGTATAACAAGCTTATTTTCCTTTAGTATCACAACAAGTGGACTGAAAGTCAAATTTTGAAAATCCTAAGAATCACATAGATCATTACTTTAGATTTCAAAAAGTTATTGATTCCTCAAACAATAAAATTTTGATATCAACGAACACCTCAAAACACCGAGAATATCGCATGCCACGCAGTGTGGACGTATACGAATTCTACATTTGTAAGAGGAGGTTTTACCCATTAATTTTATTATCTTGTCAACCTTACTTTTTGACAAATAAAATTAATAGTTGGTTCCTCTTTGGCCCTACAAATAAAAGCAAAGACTCGATGGGGAGGATACTTTTAATTTGCATCTAAGTGTACACCATTACACGATACTAAGGGAATTATTTCAATTATGTGCCTTACCGTGGGAAGTACACACGCTCCTAGATAATTTCCTATAACCATTATTTGACCTAGTGATCCACAAACAAACTCATCCGCAGGGAGGAAGGCACTCAGAGCCGACACGCAAGTTTGTTGCATCACACGTCAAATTGTAGTGGAGGTCGCGGGAATTAATTAAAATATCCCTCTCCCACTTAGTAAATTGAAAATGAGGAATTTTCCTACGACTTGCATATCAAACAAAAAGCAATAAATATGAAAAATAAATTATTTTCCAACTATTATGGCCTTTGTCTTCAATATGGCTCCCGTCGCATCGCCATCTCGTCCGCTCCTCCTACGCCATGTACAAGCCCTCCGGAGATCCGAGTCGAGACTAAATCCTATTTTAATTTACATCCATCGATCCTATACTCCACGAGGGAGTGTACATGAAATCTAGATCGAAAGTAAAATAAAATAAAGAGCGGCTAAACAATGCCGTATTTAATTTACAAAAACTAAATACTAGCCTCGTCAACCCCGAGGATTCAACAAAATAAATATTTACACACATACAATCACATACACACACGTGCCATAATAGTCGGATCTTATGCCTGTAACCAAAGAGTTAAACTACTCATATCCTACTATTATCCAGCACATATAATATATGAAAAAGTGCATAAAAATTAACCGAATCCTAAACACATGAAACCGGAAACCTTGGCTCTGATACCAATTGTTGGGGTTGATCCGTGAGGGGAAACTTCGCTTCCCCTTCACCTCGGTTGCTTGACCATGGTGATCCCTTCGATGTCCCCGGATTAAAAAATTTAATCCTAGACAAAAGGGATTGCCAAAGCAACCAAGTCATCATCGTGCTATTCGTTTAGAGAGGTCACTTGAACAAACAAGTTGTTCAAGCGACCAACCTCTATTCTACGAGTAGCCGCGGAATAGACGATGTCCGGATCGCCGATTTTTGTGTTTATACTCGGGATCCAAGTATTATTTAGCCATTCACAGAAATATATCATGATTATAAATGAAAAAAAAATACAAACATGTAACATATAAAATTAGAAAATCGATATACCTCTCGATCTTCTAATGTATGTCCTTCCTCCTTTCGGACGTCGTGTGGGCGACGCTCTACCAAAAGCCGAAGCTCCTAGATCACATATCTTCCTTCCTTGCTCATCCAAAGCAAGAGGAAAAATAGAAACAAGGCTCATCTCCTTCCTATGGCCAACCAACAAGCAACAAAAGAAATGCTTGCCGCCGGCCAACAAGGAGAAGGAGATAATGGTGGAAACCGACCAAGACATCAAGGGAAACCCCTTAGTCTTGTTTCCACCACCCAAGGAGAAGGAGAAGGGGTCTTTGGATGCTGTATAAGGGCTGGAGGAGGTGATATGGGCACCGGCCACCAAACCATGAAGAAGAAAGGAAGAAACTTTCCTTATTTGGTGCCACCCAAACCTCCTAAACCCTAAGCTTCCAAACCCTAATCCAAGCTCACCTTATGGCCGGCCATGGAAGTGAGAAAGAAGATTAGGATGAGCTCAAGCCAAGGTAAAGAGGAGAACCATAGTGTCCGGCCAACCCTTAGGAAGAAGAAGAACATCTCCTATAGTTGCCGCCCACCCTTTTCTCCCAAAAACCTAGCCACCCAAACCCTAATCCTAACTTACCTTTTATCCGGCCATGGAAGAGGGGAAGAAGAATAGGATGAGTTGAAGCTAAGGTAGATAGGAGCAGAATAGTGGCCGGCCAACCCAAGGAAGAAGAAGAACAACCTCCATTAGTTGCCGCCCACCCTTGCTCCAAAACCCTAGCCACCAAACCCAATCCTAAACCAACTAGGATTCCTAGCCACCAAAGGAAGCAAACCCTAATTCCCTCATCCATTGTGTTCTCCATGCCAACAACCCTAAGCCACCCTTATATAGAGTTTAGGGATAAGTCTTGGTTTAATCTCCACCATTGGTTCAAGGGATTTAATCTCAACCGTCGGATCTAGAGATTTAATCTCAACCGTCGGATCTTAGTGATTTAATCTCTACCAATGGATCTTAGAGTTTTGTTTCTATCCATTGGATCTAAGCATCATGAGGTGTTAATAGGCTACATTAGGGACCATGAGGAGGAGTTGGGTCTTGGCCACCCATGGATCAAGCCCACATAAAGTCCGATCCACTAATGATGGTCCAATCCACTAAAGGTCCATCATTGATCTACCTCACCAACCCCCATATGATAATATGGGCTCCATATATTATTTGTACATTTTCTCCCCGTGTTTAAGATCTCGAATGTCCGTCGATTAATTAATTTACTCACCATTAATTAATCAACATCTAACTCCATGAGTAGTACCACTCAACCTTTTCATCATGCCGGACCAAGTCCACCTGCAGGGTTTACATGATGAACCTTATGAGCTCCTCAAGGGGACATCATCATCCTAATATATAGGACACGGTTTCCTCCTATAATCAACGGCACACCATATAAATAATATCATCTCCCAACTTACCGAGTCTATCGATTTAATCTATAAATCTCGCCCATTGGTAAATCAAAGAGATGAGTACCAAGTATATGTGCCCGTTATTATATCGGGATTAAGAGCATGTACTAAATAATATCTGAGGTCCGATTCGATTATGTAGTCAGTAATAAATCGAATCACCTCTGTGTCGGTCCT
The DNA here is from genome assembly GCA_025175895.1 of Wurfbainia villosa. NCBI lineage: Eukaryota > Viridiplantae > Streptophyta > Magnoliopsida > Zingiberales > Zingiberaceae > Wurfbainia > Wurfbainia villosa. The sequence goes on along the minus strand of CM045992.1, from coordinate 23,346,670 downwards.
GCTCAATACACACAAAGTGCACTAGTGTGATTCTATGGTCAAGACAAACCAATACCAAATCACACTACAACCATTCCGATGGTTTGTCCAAAGTCATCTCGGTTGTGAGCCTTTACTTATACTTTACAAGGAGCCGATAACATGATCTCCTGTGTGACACCACACACCATGTTATCTACAATGTAAAGTATTAGACAATATTGCATAACCATAAAAATATGCAAACAATGATCACGTGATTCTTATTTCAAAATAAAGATGTTTATACAAAAGATAGACTTTTAAGTATACATCCCTACACCACTTATACTAAAAGACTATGCCGTCATCACACTGCCATACATCTTCTCCCCATGTCCTCCACATGCCTATTAAACGCTTTCGCTGGAAGGGCCTTAGTGAATGGATCCGCTAGGTTATCCTCTGATGCAATCTTGGCGACATCAACTTTTCCTTGCTTTACGATCTCTCGTATAAGGTGGTACTTGCGCTCTATGTGTTTACTCGCCTTATGGGCTCGTGGTTCCTTCGAGTTTGCAACTGCACCACTGTTATCACAATAAATTGTGATAGTTCTGGGCAAACCAGGAATCACATCCAAGTCCATCAAGAAGTTCCTGAGCCATATAGCTTCCTTGGCTGCCTCAGAGGCTGCCCCATACTCAGCTTCCATGGTAGAATCCGCCACGCATTTCTGCTTGACACTCCTCCATACTATGGCTCCACCTCCAAAAGTAAACACAAACCCTGAGGTAGACTTACTCTTGTCCCTATCTGATTGGAAATCCGAATCCGTGTAACCCACAGGGACTAATTGATCTGCCCGGTAAACCAACATATAATCCCTAGTCCTTCTCAGGTACTTCAATATATGCTTTACCGCAGTCCAATGTCCCTGTCCAGGATTACTCTGATATCTGCTAACCCTACCCATGGCAAAGCAGATATCCGGTCTCGTACATAGTATAGCATACATAAGGCTTCCTACTACCGAAACATAAGGAACCGCCTTCATGTCCTCTATCTCCTTTGATGTTTTGGGACACATCTCTTTAGATAAAGGAACTCCATGCCTAAAAGGTAGAAAACCTTTCTTGGAGTTCTGCATGCTAAAACGAGCAAGGATAGTGTCAATGTATGCAGCTTGAGATAAGTACAACATCCTTTTCTTGCGATCCCTTATAACTTTGATCCCAAGGATGTGTCCCACTTCTCCCAAGTCTTTTATGTCAAACTGTTTGGACAATCATACCCTTACGTCTGATAACACTTTGATATTGTTGCCAACTAACAAAATGTCATCTACGTATAGTACAAGAAACACCACAATGTTTCCGTCACATCTCTTGTATACACAAGGCTCATCCGAACTTTGAATAAATCCATATGACTGGATTACCTCATCAAAGCGGATGTTCCATGATCTAGAAGCTTGCTTCAATCCATAAATGGACCGATTAAGCTTACATACAAGATGTTCTTTGCCTTTAGCAATGAATCCCTCTGGTTGTCGCATATAGATGTTCTCCTCAAGACTTCCGTTAAGGAAAGCTGTCTTGACATCCATCTGCAAAATCTCATAATCCATATGAGCAACTATAGATAAGAGAATCCGGATAGACTCAAGCATAGCTACCGACGAAAAGGTCTCCTCATAATCGATACCCTCTTTCTGAGTATACCTTTTCGCAACAAGCCTAGCTTTGAAGGTCTCAACCTTCCCGTCTACTCCTCTCTTTCTCTTGTAGATCCACTTGCATCCAATGGTTTTTACACCATCGGGTGGCTCTACTAGCTCCCAGACCTGATTAGAATCCATAGATTCTATCTCTGAATTCATCGCTCTTTGGCAAGATACCGCATCTCTATCTTGGATTGCCTCGTCATATGTCGAGGGATCAGGTTCATGTTCACCAGGGACTAAGTCCGAAGACTCTCCCAAAAACATGAATCTATCGGATTGTCTAACAACCCTCCCACTACGACGAGGTGCCTACTGTGTATGCTCTGTGACATGCGGTGCAGTGACTTGTGGTGTCTCCTATTGTACCGGTGGTACTGAAGTCGGGACTTCCCCTGTTAACTCCTCAAGAACAATCCTACTCTTGGGCTTGTGGTTCATTACATAATCCTCCTCTAGAAATCTGGCGTTCGTGCTAACGATCACCCTCTGATCTCTAGGATTATAAAACAAACCACCTTTCGTTCCCTTAGGGTAGCCAACAAACATACATACTTCTGTACGAGGTTCCAACTTACCAGCATCAGCCTTCAGCACATGTGCTGGACTCCCCCATATCCGAATATGTCTTAGACTAGGTTTTCGCCCAGTCCACAATTCTACAGGGGTAGAAGGTACTGATTTGGATGGAACCAAGTTCAGAGTATACATTGTTGTATCTAGTGCATACCCCCAGAACGAAACAGGTAACTCAGAATAACTCATCATCGATCTGACCATCTCCATAAGAGTCCTATTCCTTCACTCCGCTACACCATTCTGCTAGGGTGTGCCAGGTGCAGACAATTGGGATTGAATCCCTGCCTCTGATAAGTAATTCCTAAACTCTTTCAAGAGGTACTCGCCACCATGATCAGATCGTAATGTCTTGATACTTTTACCTTGACGGTTCTCCACATTAGCCTTGAATTCTTTGAACCTGTCAAAGCATTCAGACTTGCGGCGCATCAAGTAAATGTATCCATATCTTGAATAATCGTCTATAAAAGAGATGAAATATTCAAAAACACCTCTTGCCTGGATAGACATAGGACCGCACAAATCAGAATGAACCAATTCTAACACATCTTTGGCCCTATACCCCTTGGCCTTGAAAGGCCTCTTGGTCTTTTTACCTTCCAAGCAAGATTCGCAGGTTGGGAGATCCTCCACCACTAATGAACCCAAAGGTCCATCAGCTATCAACTTTTGAATTCTACTTAGGTTAATATGACCAAGCCTTAGATGCCAAAGAAATGTTTGGTTCATTTGCGAAGGCTCTTTTCTCTTATTAGATTTAGAAGATGAGTTATTTACTTCTATATGCATCGTGGGAGTTTTTGGTTCAAGAGTATATAAATTGCCAACCAATGCACCAGAACAGTTAATCTCCCTATTCCTTTTTATAACCACTTTATCATTAAAAGAAATAGAATATCCATCCAAAAACAATTTAGAAACTGAAATTAAATTCTTTCTAAAAGTAGGTACATAAAGACAATTTCTCAAAACAAAAAATTTATTCCTATCAAAAGATAAATAAACGTCTCCCCCTGCAATAGCCGCCACCTTTGAAGCATTGCCCATGAAGATGGTAATCTCTCCCTCAGCTAGTCGTCGGGTTTCCTGGAACCCCTGCAAAGTATTGCAGACATGATCAGTGGCTCCTATATCTACACACCAGGCACTGGTAGATAACACCGCTAAACATGTTTCAACAACTAAACAAGAAGATATACCTTTGTTCTTTCAGCGAGGACAGTCTGCCTTCCAATGTCCAGTCTACTTGCAAGTGAAGCACTTGCCTTTCGGCTTCTTCACTCCTGCCTGAGGTCCCACTGCCACTTTCTTCGCTCCACCTTGCTTCTTCTTCTTCTTTCCTTTCGATTTAGAGTAAGAAACCTTCTGAGCGACCATGGCTTGAGCACTTTGATGAAAAAGCCCCTCTACCGCCTAGAGTTCTGTCAGAAGCTCCGCCAACGAATACAACCTCTTGTTCATGTTGTAGTTGAGGCGGAACTGCTCAAAACTCCTAGGCAGAGACTGGAGAATGATATCGACCTGGGTTTCCCCATCGATCTCAGCTCCGAGTACTTCCATCTCATTAAGATGAGCCATCATCTTGAGAACATGATCCCTAACGGGTGTTCCCTCGATCATGGTGGTCGTCATCAAGTTTCTCATTGCCTCCTGCCTAGCCGCCCTACTCTGATGTCCGAAAAGTTCCTTGAGATTGAACATCATGTCATAAGCTATGGATATGGCCTGATGCTGATGTTGCAGCACATTTGACATAGATGCCAAAATGTAACACCGCGCCATCTCATCTGCCTTGACCCATTTCTTATAACGTTCTTTCTCCTTTTCATCAGAGACATCGGAGGGCTTAGGAGGACAGACCTCGAAGAGTACAAATTTGTACTCCTCCACAGTTAGGACAATATTCAGATTTCTTTTCCAATCAATATAGTTTGGTCCAGTAAGCTTATTTTCTTTTAAAATCACAGCAAGTGGGTTGAAAGCCATTTGAAAATCCTAAAAATCAAAATGATCAAAATATTAGATTTCAAATATTATTGATTCCTCAAAACAATAAAATCCCGAAATCAACCAACACCTCAAATCACCGAGAATATCGCATGCCACGCAGTGTGGACGTATATGAATTCTACATTTGTAAGAGGAGGTTTTACCCATTAATTTTATTATCTTGTCAACCTTACTTTTTGACAAATAAAATTAATAGTTGGTTCCTCTTTGGCCCTACAAATAAAAGCAGAGACTCCGATGGGGAGGATACTTTTATTTGCATCTAAGTGTGCACCATTACACGATACTAAGGGAATTATTTTGGATTATGTGCCTTACCGCTGTGAAAGTACACATGCTCCTAGATAATTTCCTATAACCATTATTTGACCTAGTGACCCGCAAACAAACCCGTTCGCAGGGAGGAAGGCACTCAGAGCCGACACACAAGTTTGTTGCATCACACGTCAAATTGTAATGGAGGCCACGGGAATTAATTAAAATTTCCCTTTCCCACTTAGTTAATTAAAAATGAGGAATTTTAAAACATACACAACATGCATATAAAACAAATAAGCAATAAATATGGAAAAAACAGAATTTTTCCAACTATTATGGCATTGTCCTCCAATATGCATCCCATCGTGTCGCCACCTCGTCCGCTCCATCTTTTCCCGTGCGCAAGTCACCAAAGAGATCCGAGCCGAGATAAAACTATTTTAATTTACATCCATTGATCCTATACTCCACGAAGGAGTGTACAAATAATCTAGATCGAAAGTAAACTAAAATGAGCGGCTAAACAATGCCGTATTTAATTACAAAAATTAAATACTAATCTAGCCTCGTCAACCCCGAGGATTCAAATAATAAATATTTACACACATCCAATCACATACACACATATGGCCATAATAGTCGGATCTTATGCCTGTAACCAAAGAGTTAAACTACGCATATCCTACCATTATCCGGCACATATAATATATGAATAAGTGCATAAAAATTAACCGAAAACCGTGGCTCTGATACCAAGTGTAGGGAGTTGCTTCAGAGGGTCATTGGCTCCTATGTCCCCGGATTAAAATTTTCACTAATGAAAGAATTAATCCGGATGGGATGAGCTTCCTTGGCAGAACCAATTCGTCGTCGTGCTAACAACTCAAGTGGTCGCTTGAACAAACTAGTTGTTCAAGCAATACAACTCTTCTAGTTTGTTAGCCGCGGAAGAGATGACGGATGAATCACCGGTTTTTGTGTTTGTCTTCGGGGTCCATGATTATACAAAATATATACATATGCACAATTGTATAATCAACAATTAAAAGAACATTCTCGATCTGAAAATAAAGTTATAAAACTTTATACCTTACGATCTTCTACCGTATGTCCTATCCTTCTCGTGGACGACGTGTGGACGAAGATCCTCCACGAGTAGAAGCCTTCTAGATCGCGTTCTTCCCTTCCTTGTCCGCTGCAAAAAAAGAGAAGAACCAACAATACCTTCCCTTTCTAGAACCGACCACCAAGCTAGGGAGTTTGATGCAACTGTCGGCCAAGGAACAATTGGATGAAGCGCCGGCCACCAATGCAATGATGTCGCCGACCACCAAGAGGTAGGAGAAGCGCCGGCCACCAAGTCTTGGAGAGCAGCCGGCCACCTTGGAGTAAGGGAGGAAGAAAAAGAGAACCGGCCAAGGATGAGAAGGAGAAGATGGGCGCCGGCCAAGGATGAGAAGGAGAACCAACTTGCCGCCCAACTCCTAGCCGCCCAAAAACCCTAGTCGCCTCTAGGGTTTGTGTTTGCCGCCCACTTTGAGAAGAGCCAAACCCTAATTGCCAATCTCTTTTTTTTTCTTGCCGCCCACTTAAGCCTCTATTTATAGAATTGGGCTTAAGCCTCCTTTAATCTCCACCGTCGGATCTAGGGATTTAATCTCTACCGTCGGATCTAGGGTTTTATCCCAACCGTCGGATCTAGGGTTTCATCCCAACTGTCGGATCTAGGATTTCATCCCAACCGTCGGATCTAGGGTTTCATCCCAAACGTCGGATCTAGGGTTTTATCCCAACCGTCGGATCTATGGATTTAATCCCAACCGTCGATTCTAGGGTTTCATCCTAACCATCATATCTAGGGATTTATCCCAACCGTTGGCTCTAGGGTATCATCCTAACCATCGGATCTAGGGATTTAATCCCAACCGTTGGATCTAGGGTTTTGTTTTACATTCTTGGATCTAGACTTCACAAGGATTATATTAGGCTACGATAGGGACCATAAGGAGGAGTTGGATCTTTGCCACCCGATGGATCGGAACCACACAAACTTGATCCATCAATGATGTTCCATTTCACTAGAGGATCATCATTGAACTACCTCACCAACCCCCATAAATTAATATGGGCTCCATATATTATTTATTCATCTCCACGTGTTTAAGATATCGAATGTCCGTCAATTAACATCTAACTCCTCGAGTAGTACCACTCAACCTTATCATCATGTTGACTTAGTCAACCTGTAGGGTTTACATGATGAACCTTATGAGCTCCTCAAGGGGACATCATCAACTTAATATATAGGACACGGTTTCCTCCTATAATCAACGGCACACAATGTAAATAATATCATTTCCCAACTTACCGGGCATATTGATTTAATCCATCTAAATCTCACCCTATGATAAATCAAAGAAATAAATACTAAGTACATGTGCCCGTTATTATATCGGGATTAAGAGCATGTACAACATAATATCCGATGTCCGATTCAATTATGTAGTCAGTACTAAATTGAATCACCTCTATGTCGGTCCTGCTCAATACACCTAAGTGTACTAGTGTAACTTTATGTTCAAGACAAAACAATACCAAGCTACACTACAACCATGCCAATGGTTTGTCCAAAACCATCTTGGTTGTGAGCCTCTACTTATATTTTACAAGGGACTGATATCATGATCTTCTGTGCCACACCAAGCACCATGTTATCTACAATGTAAAATATTAGACAATATGCACACACAATAAATATATAAAGTCCAAACAATGATCATGTGATTCTTATTCCAAAATAAAATGTTCATACAAAAAGAGCTAGGCTTTCAGTATACATTCCAACATAAAGTCCAAGTGAACTTTGGCAATTGGAAGTCCAAGTCATGGGTACTTGGCAAAAGGAAAGTCCAAGGGTAAGTTTGGTGGCGTAAAGTCTGAGCAAGGGTATTGGCGGCGTAAGTCCAAATCGATCTTGGTAATGTGAAAGTCTAAGGGTGTAGGTTTGGTGGCGTAAAGTCCAAGCATTGGTCTTGGTGGCATAAGTCCAAATGAACCTTGGCAAAGAACCTAGTTAACATGACATAGTCGATGGAAACACCTAAAGAATAATGCGAAGGATGAAGAGTAGTGGACTTGATGGATCCGAGAGGTGTGAGGATGATGGAGGTGGCTGAAAGGCTTAGATTTAGGCTAAGGGTGGTCAATCAAGTATGAGGGGATCATACTTAGGTTAAACCTCATGGTCGAGATTTATCAGTCGACTGGGGTTATGGACCAGTAAATTGGTCATGTTTGACACTCAGAAGCCTAGTTGACTCAGAGCAATCGATTGGGGTTATGCTTTAGTCAATTGGTCAACTGGTCCACAACAATCGACTATTAGAGTAGAGCAATCGAGTGGAATTAAGTGGTCAGAGCACAGAATATTGAGCAGTCGACTGCTAGCTCAGAGCAGTTGACTCGGAGCAGTAGATTGATGGGCACTAAACTGAAGTGGATTAAGCCATTGTGAGGCAACGACTAAGTGTCCAGTCGACTGCTAGGTAAGAGGAGTCAACTGGAAGGCAAAGAATTAGCCCAAGCTGAGTTATAAAATGAGCTCGATGGGAGGATTTAGAGCAGCAGTTTCTTGGGCAATTTTGAAGCGAAGTGCTGGTGCATTTTAGGGTCTTCAAAGGCATCTCCAAGCAACCAACAAGCAAGCAAAAGCGATCTTCTTTGTAAAGTATTCTTTACTTATATTTCATTGTATTTGATTATATTTATTTCTTATTTTTGTAAGAACCTTGTACGAAGTTTCTCCACCTCCAGTGTCAGACCGAGAAGGAGAAGTTTGATAGTGGGGGTGTACATCACTAGAGCTCGGCCCATGGAGTAGGAACCCTAGTTCCGAACCACATTAAATTCCTTGTGTTTGTGTGTTTGTTTCTTTCATTTATTCTTTATTTCTATATTCCACTATGCACTAATGAATTGTAGACAAGCACAATCGCGATCGAATGAAGAAATCATGAAATTGTTATTCAACCCCCTCTAGCGTGATGTTCGATCTTTAGCAAGTGGTATCAGAGCTCGATGCACTCATAAGAATAAGTCGCCTTAATTTCCAACTCAACAAGTGGTATCAGAGTGAGGCTTCTCTTAAAAGGACTAACTGCCAAGAGAGTAAGCGCTAGAGGAGAAGAGGAAGATGGAGCCAAGTGATGGACTTGGCTATGACACCTAAATTCCTCCACCGTTTTACGGAGAAGATTTTCCGGCTTAGAGGTGGAGAATGGAGACCTTCTTGATGATAAACATAGAGAATTGGTTCATCATCATAGACGGATTTGAACCTCCCATGGATAAGAAGGGAGGACCTCTCAAAATAGGAAATAGACCAAGGAGGAATGCCAAAAACTTAAGACAAATTTTAAGGTTACAAAACTTCTAACTAATTTAATTCCTATTGATATTCTATCAAAATTAGGAGATTTTATAGATGCCAAGGAAATATGGAGCAAATTGGTAAAGTTCTATGAAAATTCCTCACCAACACAAGTAGAGGAGAAAGGCAAAGAAGAATCAAGTTGCTCATCCTCTCAAGCTCAAGAAGAAAGTGCATTATCATCCCAATAGCTTGAGGATTCAGAAGTTGAGAGATGCTCAACATCTAGGTCGATAGAGAACGTTGAAGAAGTCTCTACCTCTAGGATTGAAGAGGAGAGACCATTGATACCGGCACAAAATCAAGATGAACCATCTACTTCTGGGAGCCATGAAGAACTAGACCAAACCTTTTCTACTGATCTAGGTAACTCAAATGCATGCATTAGAAATAAATATCACATTATATGCTTTAAGTGTAGAGAAAAGGGTCATTACAAAAATAAGTGTCCAAGGATAATCAAGAAGAAGGCTAAAGAGACATCTAAGGCTAAGGACAAGGTCATGGAGGTCAGTGCCCCGACACAATAGTGTTGGATCGAAGCGGATCGCTAGAGGGGGGGGGGGTGAATAGCGATAAAACTTTTTCGTACGAATTCGTTTCAAAGCAATTAAGTGCAGCGGAAAGATAAATAAAAAATAAAAGAGACAAGTAGATTTTTTACTTGGTTTGTAGCCTTCGGCTACTACTCCAAGGCCCTAGTGATCCTTGATCACGCACGGAGGGCAAATCACTAATGAACTCCTCCTCGTTGGAGGTAGGAATTAATCGGATACAAAAACCACGAAAGAGACTCGAGATAGAGGGACACTCCCCCTCTTCTCGTTACGATAAAACCACAATAAAAAGAAGTACAGAATGGAATTAAACTAAGATTATACCAATGACTCGTAGATGAAAAGATGAAACCCTAGTCGTCGTGTCTGCAGAGCTTCATCGTAGGAATGTCGGAGACTCGTAGCGTACCGGAAGCACTTGGAAGCTTTTGAATTGATGAAAAACCCTAGGACAAGCCCTCCTTTTATAGCCTTTGAGCCCCTCATCGAATGGGTCTTCAACCAATCACAAATGGGCACAAATCTCCTTGGAAAATGGTGATAGAGCTTGACTCCTCGAGGCTGATCCTTGACTATCAGTCGACTGATGGTCATCATCAGTCGACTGATGGAAGCATTAGTCGAGTGTTGACCGTAGGCAGTCGACTGATTGATGGCAGTCGAGTCCTCTAAGCTGGCAGTCGACTGATGCTAGCTACAGGGCAAAGTTAGCTTAACAAAATCATTATTTCGATGGCCACTTACCGTCTGATCTCGACCTAGACTATCTATGGGATGTCTTTGGTCGGATGTATGCTTAAGATCATCCTCGTAAGGAGTATATGACCTCTCTTACTCTCACACACATGAGCTTTACCTCGATACTTACTATGTCGCTTTCGCTTCCGGCCATCCACTCGATTCCTTCGGCCCCCTCTGAAGTCACTCGAGTGTCGCCCGACCACCGCGGCTTCTTCCGAGTGTCGCTAGCCTTCAGCTCCTGCGTTGGTACTTTTTTGCACACTCGATTCAGCTCGTGAGATAACGATGTAACCTTAACTTTACATTTTTGCCATAATCAAAACACAAGTTCGATCATCTGGTGCCCCTGCACCAACAAATAGAGCAAGGAGCATATGGTATGCTTCAAGTGCCAACAAAGGGACTACTACTAGAGCTAATGTCCTAAGGGAAGGCAACTTAAGAAGGGTAAAGCAGAGAGCTTAAATGTAGGGGGAGTAAAGACACTCCCTAAGGTACATTTAAATAATGCTCCTTATGGACATAATAATCAAAAGAATGCTAGGAATTTTCTTGCTATTGCTCATGAAAAACATACTAGAAGTAATAAATATATTTGTCTAGGTGCTAAAAGTTATGAATTTGGGTCTAAGGATAAATCTAGATAAATTACCTCAAGACCTAGCTCCTCTAAGGATAATAATCATGGCATTAACCCTAAGAAGGTTAGGCATATGCCTAAACGGGAGAACAATGGCCAAAGAACAAATGGAAATTTAAAATTGGAGGCATTGGTGGTAGAAAATCAAGCCTTAAGGTCAAGGCTTGAGAAATTGGAGAAGACCCTTAATAAGATGACAAATTCAAGTCAAGGGTCAAATAGTCAAAGTCTAGGTTCTAGGAGGCAAGACCTATCTAAGGATAAAAAAGGTTTGGGTCACAAACCTAAATTCAAGAAGGTAATGTCATTCTACCATAGTGTTCCATTTGACTATGGAACCAACACTTGGTCTAGGAAAGTCAAGGTCACAAGGGAAGTTATCCATAGAGTTGACAATGACAAGTGTCTAGTGGCCAAGGTTTCACAGAAACTTAGGAACGCCACTAAGAAGGTCACAAGAGAAGTCATCCCAGAGTTGATCTAGACAAGACCAAAATGACCAAGGCTTCCAAGCCTAGAAGGGTCATTTGGAAGGTACTAAGGGAGGTTATCCCTAGTGAGTGCCTTGTGAACCCAATGAGCTCAAATAGGTTTTGGATTCCTAGGAGTGTGATTCCATCACACTAGATGGGTTTAGGATGTGTCAATCTTGAATGAATAGATAGTTAACCTAACCATGGTAAAGGTGGCACTTTAGGATATTTTTAGAGTATTGTAATAATTTGAAAATGGGTTTAGGATTTAATCCTAAAAGACTCTAGGATGTTCCAATAAAATTTATGAAGTTTGAAAAGTTAATCAAATTTGGCACAAACTAGGTTAGAGTCAATGGTGTGTCATTTTGGGTTTTTGCACATTTCGAAAAGTTAGGTATTATGGAAAAATTGGAATAATCCTAGAAAATGAAAATTAGGCTTGAAATCTAGGTATTCTTATACCTTTATATATTTTATTTGTCATGCTTTATTTGTCATATGTCATGTCATGGCATCATGCTTCATATAATTATTTAAATGGCATGATAATGCTTAGGGTAATATGTCATGTTTGTATTTAGGTCATTTTTATGTCATAGCATCATGATTTTTGGCAAATATTATAATTTATGCTATCATCTATATCATGATCATCATTCATGCATTTAGGATGATAAAATTTAATTAAGGACAATGACATGATTTGAAGTCCAATGATAAGAGAATCCAATAGAGTTGCCTAGATGAAATGTATGAGACCCTAGATTAGGAAGAACAAAAATTCACATCTCATAAAAATATGAGATTGGCATGTGTGTTTGTATTGATACACCCTAGATACATGTGAGAAGTAAGGAAAATGAGTTAAGTTCAAGGTGTACAGTTCTTGCATCTAGATGAACTCAAACTCATAATATGACATTGATGAATCACGAGGAAAGCTAATGTACAAGTCATGTACATCTAGCCCATAGACCATGGTTCAAAATAAGATTTTAAAAATATTTTAAAATCATTTTAAAAAATCTTGGTGAAACTTATCTTTTGATAGCAACCACCATTGAACAAGTTGATACAAGTTAGGCCAAAAACATTGAAGTTATCAATGCTTTTGAACTATGTATTAATACTTCAATTTAATCGGTATTTTAATTTAAAATTATTTTTCACCCATTGTATTTCATGTAAGTAATGTACGTATGAATTTTTAGAATTTTTTAAATTATGTATATTTAATTAAGCATTTCCAAAAATCGATTTCTGAAAAATTATTTTCTGCATTTGCATAAACGAGTTGGCTGCCGCTTTGGGCATTCGACTAATGGTAAGGCAGTCTGGTTGTTGACCTAGTCAACTGCTGATGCTTATTTTGACTGAACAAAATTTGTTTATCCATGTATCAGTTATTTTATAGTACCCTAACGTCTCCTAACCCTATGATATACTTTGGAAAGCATGGGAAGGGTGACATATCATTGAAAATGATTAGGAGAAGTGTTTAGGGTGGTGTATCGAATTTTAAGAGAGGTTAAAGTTCAAGTTTGAACTTTTACCCTTATTTTTTGTGGTTTGAGTTTCGTATTAGCTTAGAAACTCTACAAGGACATTGTTGGTGCAATGGTCAATGGGGAGTAAGCCTTTAGGAGGAGGTTACCCATCAAGGGATGATGGATGAGTATTCCTCAAAGGGGGAGAAATGAAGGGTTTGAAACCTTCATTGTGCTCACCAAAGGGGGAGAATTGGAGAAGTGAGGATTGCCTCACATTTAGTGATATGTGATTTATCACTAGGAAAAGTAAAGGCATCCAAGATATTTTTGGACCAAGGGGGAGAATGTAGAACCTCTTTAGGAGATGAGACATTGAAAACCTTGGTAGTCTTTTCGATATATGCCAAAGGGGAAGAAGTGAGGTTTAAGTTATGTAAACCATCACTATGCTTTGACATTGGAAGAGTTAAGTTGGGTTAGTATTAGCTTAATTTAAAGGTATTGTCAAACATCAAAAGGGGGGAGATTATTGGTTCAATAAACCCCGGGTCAATGTTGATCAAACTCGAGTGGTGTTTTGTTGTTTGACAATGGGTTTGTCCATTGTTTAACTATATGGTTTGACCATATGACTAGATGATCATTGGGATATCCAAAGTCATATGGGAAAGATTCTTTAGGGGAGATTGTTGGAGCAATCAACTGTAGGACTGTTGGTGACGTGCTAGAGGGGGGTGAATGGCGTGTTTGTTCATTCGCTTGGAATTCGATCGCTTTTGTGCTTGTCTACAAAACTTGTTAATGAAACGGAATACAAAATATAATATGAACACAAATAAACACACAAACACAATCAACACAAGGATATACGTGGTTCGGAACCTAGGGTCTACTCCACGGGGTGAGCTCAAGTGAGATCTAGTGATGCACACACCACTAATACACTCATTCTCGACAACATGTCGGAGGTGGAGAAACTTCATACAAAAATCTTACAAACAATAAGAAAGCAAGCCAAATACAAGAACATAAATGAAATGAAAGAAACAACACTTTACACAAGTGAGTTTTTGAATGCTTGAGCTTTTGGTTGCTCTAGGATGCCTTGAAGGACTGGAATCGCAGCATCAACTCCCCTTCAAATCCTCAAGAAATGTCTGTCGAAATCCTACCCATTGAGCTCCTTTTATACCTCCACATGACCTAAATTTCTGCATGGCAGTCAACTGACAAAAGTCCCAAGTTGACTACCTACAATGTCGTTGTCTCACAACAGACTTAATCAACCTTGGCATTCAAGCCAATGGATACACTGCTAATTTACTGCCAATACCAGCATTCGACTGTCAAGCCTATAGCTGACTACTCAGTCATCTACCGATAATTCTATTCCCGTGTCCTCGACCAGCAATCGACTTCCCTCCATGGCAGTCTACTGCCCAAAGCTGGTAGTCGACTGCCAAGGCCACACAATCGCAGTCGAAAACCAGTCCACTTGAAGGGAGTCGCTTCGGAGGCTCATTGGCTCCTATGTCCCCGGATTAAAATTTTCACTAATGAAAGAATTAATCCGGATGGGATGAGCTTCCTTGGCAGAACCAATTCGTCGTCGTGCTAACAACTCAAGTGGTCGCTTGAACAAACTAGTTGTTCAAGCAATACAACTCTTCTAGTTTGTTAGCCGCGGAAGAGACGACGGATGAATCACCGGTTTTTGTGTTTGTCTTCGGGGTCCATGATTATACAAAATATATACATATGCACAATTGTATAATCAACAATTAAAAGAACATTCTCGATCTGAAAATAAAGTTATAAAACTTTATACCTTACGATCTTCTACCGTATGTCCTATCCTTCTCGTGGACGACGTGTGGACGAAGATCCTCCACGAGTAGAAGCCTTCTAGATCGCGTTCTTCCCTTCCTTGTCCGCTGCGATCAAAGAGAAGAACCAACAAATACCTTTCCTTTCTAGAACCGGCCACCAAGATAGAATGTTTGATGCAACCGCCGGCCAAGGAACAAGTGGATGATGCGACGGCCACCAATGGAAGGAGAACCGCCGGCCACCTTGGAGAGTATGGAGGAAGATGAACGTCGGCCACCAATGGAAGGAGAACCGCCGGCCAAGGAAGAAGGGAGAGGCCTATAGGATGGGCGCCGGCCAAGTCTTGATGGAAGGAAGTGGGCGCCGGCAACAATTGATGGAAGATGGTTGCCACCCACTTTTGCTCCAAACCCTAGCCGCACACTTTTGCTCCAAACACTAATCCCAATTCAAATTGATTCTTGCTGCCCAACCCTAAGCTTTCCTTTTATAGAGTTAGGCTTAGGACTCCTTTAATGTCCACCGTCAGATCTAGGGATTTAATCTCCACTGTCGGATCTATGGTTTTATCCCAACCGTCGGATCTAGGGTTTCATCCCAACCGTCGGATCTATGATTTCATCCCAACCGTCGGATCAAGGGTTTCATCCCATCCGTCGGATTTAGGGTTTTATCCCAACCGTCGGATCTAGAGATTTAATCCCAACCGTCAATTCTAGGGTTTCATCCTAACCATCGGATCTAGGGATTTAATCCCAACCGTTGGTTCTAGGGTTTCATCCTAACCATCGGATCTAGGGATTTAATCCCAACCGTTGGTTCTAGGTTTTGTTTTACATTCTTGGATCTAGACTTCACAAGGATTATATTAGGCTACGATAGGGACCATAAGGAGGAGTTGGATCTTGGCCACCCGATGGATCGGAACCACACAAACTTGATCCATCAATGATGTTCCATTCCACTAGAGGATCATCATTGAACTACCTCACCAACCCCCATAAATTAATATGGGCTCCATATATTATTTGTACATTCATCTCTCCGTGTTTAAGATATCGAATGTCCGTCAATTAATTGATTTACTGACCATCAATTAATTAACATATAATCCCTCGAGTAGTACCACTCAACCTTATCATCATGTTGACTAAGTCAACCAGCTGGGTTTACATGATGAACCTTATGAGCTCCTCAAGGGGACATCATCAACCTAATATATAGGACACGGTTTCCTCTTATAATCAACGACACACCATGTAAATAATATTATTTCCCAACTTACCGGGCATATTGATTTAATCTATCTAAATCTCACCCTCTGGTAAATCAAAGAAATAAATACTAAGTACATGTGCCCGTTATTATATCAGGATTAAGAGCATGTACAACATAATATCCGAGGTCCGATTCAATTATGTAGTCAGTACTAAATTGAATCACCTCTATGTCGGTCCAACTCAATACACCCAAGTGTACTAGTGTAACTTTATGTTCAAGACAAAACAATACCAAGCTACACTACAACCATGCCAATGGTTTGTCCAAAACTATCTTGGTTGTGAGCCTCTACTTATATTTTACAAGGAACTGATAACATGATCTTCTGTGCCACACCAAGCACCATGTTATCTACAATGTAAAATATTAGACAATATGCACACATATAAACATATAAAGTGCAAACAATGATCATTTGATTCTTATTCCAAAACAAAATGTTCATACAAAAAGAGCTAGGCTTTCAGTATACATTCCAACAATCTCCCACTTATACTAAAAGACTATGCCGTCATCACACTGCCATACATCTGATCCCCATGTCCTCCACATGCCTATCAAATGCTTTCGCTGGAAGGGCCTTAGTGAATGGATCCACCAGGTTATCCTCTGATGCAATCTTGGCGACAACAACTTCTCCTCGCTTTATGATCTCTCGTATAAGGTGGTACTTGCGCTCTATGTGTTTACTCGCCTTATGGGCTCGTGGTTCCTTCGAGTTTGCAACTGCACCACTGTTATCACAATAAATTGTGATAGTTCTGGGCAAACCAGGAATCACATCCAAGTACATCAAGAAGTTCCTGAGCCATACAGCTTCCTTGGCTGCCTCAGAGGCTGCCACATACTCAGCTTCCATGGTAGAGTCCGCCACGCATTTCTGCTTGACACTCCTCCATACTATGGCTCCACCTCCAAAAGTAAACACAAACCCCGAGGTAGACTTACTCTTGTCCCTATCTGATTGGAAATCCGAATCCGTGTAACCCACATGGACTAATTGATCTGCTCGATAAACCAGCATATAATCCCTAGTCCTTCTCAGGTACTTCAATATATGCTTTACACACCCAATGTCCTGTCTCAGATTACTTTGATATCTAACCATGCCACTGCAGCAGCGGTATATCCTGCCTCGTACATAGCATAGATTGCTAAGGCTTCCCTCACTGGAAGCATAAGGAACCCGCCTTCATGTCCTCTATCTCCTTTGATGTTTTGGGACACATCTCTTTAGATAAAGGAACTCCATGCCTAAAAAAGGTAGAAAACCTTCGAGTTCGCATGCTAAAACGAGCAAGGATAGTGTCAATGTATGAAGCTTCGAGATAAGCACAACATCCTTTCATGATCCCTTATAACTTTGATCCCAAGGATGTGTCCCACTTCTCCCAAGTCCTTCATGTCAAACTGTTTGGACAACCATACCCTTACGTCTGATAACACTTTGATATTGTTGCCAACTAACAAAATGTCATCTACGTATAGTACAAGAAACACCACTACGTTTCCGTCACATCTCTTGTATACACAAGGCTCATCCGGACTTTGAACAAATCCATATGACTGGATTACCTCATCAAAGTGGATGTTCCAAGATCTAGAATCTTGCTTCAATCCATAAATGCACCGATTAAGCTTACATACAAGATGCCCTTTGCCTTTAGCAATGAATCCCTCTGGTTGTCGCATATAGATGTTCTCCTCAAGACTTCCGTTAAGGAAAGCTGTCTTGACATCCATCTGCCAAATCTCATAATCCATATGAGCAGCTATAGATAAGAGAATCCGGATAGACTTAAGCATAGCTACCAGCGAAAAGGTCTCCTCATAATCGATACCCTCTTTCTGAGTATACCCTTTCGCAACAAGCCTAGCTTTGAAGGTCTCAACCTTCCCGTCTACTCCTCTCTTTCTCTTGTAGATCCACTTGTATCCAATGGTTTTTACACCATCGGGTGGCTCTACTAGCTCCCAGACTTGATTAGAATCCATAGATTCTATCTCTGAATTCATCGCTCTTTGCCAAGATACCGCATCTCTATCTTGGATTGCCTCGTCATATGTCCAGGGATCAGGTTCATGTTCACCAGGGACTAAGTCCGAAGACTCTCCCAAAAACATGAATCTTTCGGGTTGTCTAACAACCCTCCTGGTATGCTCAGACACGGCGCTGACTTGTGGTGTCTCCTCTTGTACAGTGGTACATCAAGCCTGACTTCGCCAACTCCCTCAAGAACAATCCTACTCTTGGGCTTATGGTTCATTACATAATCCTCCTCTAGAAATCTGGCGTTCGTGCTATCGATCACCCTCTGATCTCTAGGATTATAAAATAAACCACCTTTCGTTCCCTTAGGATAGCCAACAAACATGCATACTTCTGTACGAGGTTCCAACTTACCAGCATCAGCCTTCAGTACATGTGCTGGACTCCCCCATATCCGAATATGTCTTAGACTAGGCTTTCGTCCAGTCCACAATTCTACAGGGGTAGAAGGTACTAATTTGGATGGAACCAAGTTCAGAGTATACATTGCCGTATCCAGTGCATACCCCCAGAACGAAACAGGTAACTCAGAATAACTCATCATCGATCTGACCATCTCCATAAGAGTCCTATTCCTTCGCTCCGCTACACCATTCTGCTGGGGTGTGCCAGGTGTAGATAATTGGGATTGAATCCTAGCCTCTGATAAGTAATTCCTAAACTCTCCCAAGAGGTACTCGCCACCACGATCAGATCGTAATGTCTTGATACTTTTACCTTGACGGTTCTCCACATCAGCCTTGAATTCTTTGAACCTGTCAAAGCATTCAGACTTGTGGCGCATCAAGTAAATGTGTCCATACCTTGAATAATCATCTATAAAAGAGATGAAGTATTCAAAGCCACCTCTTGCCTGGATAGACATAGGACCGCACAAATCATAATGAACCAATTCTAACATATCTTTGGCTCTATACCCCTTGGCCTTGAAAGGCCTCTTGGTCACTTTACCTTCCAAGCAAGATTCGCAGGTTGGGAGATCCTCCACCACTAATGAACCCAAAGGTCCATCAGCTATCAACCTTTGAATTCTACTTAGGTTAATATGACCAAGCCTTAGATGCCAAAGATATGTTTGGTTCATTTGCGAAGGTCCTTTTCTTTTATTAGATTTAGAAGATGAGTTATTTACTTCTATATGCATCGTGGGAGTTTTTGGTTCAAGAGTAAATAAATTGCCAACCAATGTACCAGAACAGATAATCTCCCTATTCCTTTTTATAACCACTTTGTCATTAAAAGAAATAGAATATCCATCCATAAACAATTTAGAAACTGAAATTAAATTCTTTCTAAAAGTAGGTACATAAAGATAATTTCTCAAAACCAAAACTTTATTCCTATCAAAAGATAAATAAACGTCTCCCACTGCAATAGCTGCCACCTTTGAAGCATTGCCCATGAAGACGGTGATCTCTCCCTCAGCTAGTCGTCGGGTTTCCTGGAACCCCTGCAAAGTATTGCAGACATGATTAGTGGCTCCTGTATCTACACACCAGGCACTGGTAGATAACACCGCTAAAGATGTTTCAACAACTAAACAAGAAGATATACCTTTGTTCTTTTGGCGAGGATAGTCCGCCTTCCAATGTCCAGTCTGCTTGCAAGTGAAGCACTTGCCTTTCGGCTTCTTCGCTCCTGCCTGAGGTCCCACTGCCACTTTCTTCGCTCCACCTTGCTTCTTCTTCTTCTTACTTTTCGATTTAGAGGAAGAAACCTTCTGAGTGACCATGGCTTGAGAACTTCGACGAAAAAGCCCCTCTGCCGCCTGGAGCTCTGTCAGAAGCTCTGCCAGCGAATACAACCTCTTGTTCATGTTGTAGTTGAGGCGGAACTGCTCAAAACTCCTAGGCAGAGACTAGAGAATGATATCGACCTAGGTTTCCCCATCGATCTCAGCTCCGAGGACTTCCATCTCATTAAGATGAGCCATCATCTTGAGAACATGATCCCTAACGGGTGTTCCCTCGACCATGGTGGTCGTCATCAAGTTTCTCATTGCCTCATGCCTAGCCGCCCTACTCTGATGTCCGAAAAGTTCCTTGAGATTGAACATCATGTCATAAGCTGTGGCTATGGCCTGATGCTGATGTTGCAGCACATTTGACATAGATGCCAAAATGTAACACCGCGCCATCTCATCTGCCTTGACCCATTTCTTATAACGTTCTTTCTCCTTTTCATCAGAGTCATCGGAGGGCTTAGGAGGATAGACTTCGAAGAGTACAAATTTGTACTCCTCCGCAGTTAAGACAATATCCAAGTTTCTCTTCCAATCAATGTAGTTTGGACCAGTAAGTTTGTTTTCTTTTAAAATCACAGCAAGTGGGTTAAAAGCCATTTGAAAATCCTAAAAATCACAATGATCAAAATATTAGATTTCAAATATTATTGATTCCTCAAAACAATAAAATCCCGAAATCAACCAACACCTCAAATCACCGAGAATTTCGTATGCCACGCTGTGTGGATTTATACGAAACCTACATTTGTAAGAGGAGGTTTTACCCATTAATTTTATTATCTTGTCAACCTTACTTTTTGACAAATAAAATTAATAGTTGGTTCCTCTTTGGCCCTACAAATAAAAGCAGTGACTCCGATGGGGAGGATACTATTTTTTGCATCTAAGTGTGCACCATTACACGATACTAAGGGAATTATTTCGGATTATGTGCCTTACCGCTGTGGAAGTATACATGTTCCTAGATAATTTCCTATAACCATTATTTGACCTAGTGATCCGCAAACAAACCCGTCCGCAGGGAGGAAGGCACTCAGATCCGACACACAAGTTTGTTTGCATCACACGTCAAATTGTAATGGAGGCCGCGGGAATTAATTAAAACTTTCCTCTCCCACTTAGTAAATTGGAAATGAGGAATTTTAAAACATACACAACATGCATATAAAACAAATAAGCAATAAATATGGAAAAATAGAATTTTTCCAACTATTATGGCATTGTCCTCCAATATGCATCCCGTCGTGTCGCCACCTCGTCCGCTCCATCTTTTCCCGTGCGCAAGTCACCAAAGAGATCCGAGCCGAGATAAAACTATTTTAATTTACTTCCATCGATCCTATACTCCACGAAGGAGTCTACAAATAATCTAGATCGAAAGTAAACTAAAATGGGCGGCTAAACAATGTCGTATTTAATTACAAAAATTAAATACTAATCTAGCCTCGTCAACCTCGAGGATTCAAATAATAAATATTTACACACATCCAATCACATACACACATATGGCCATAATAGTCGGATCTTATGCCTGCAACCAAAGAGTTAAACTACACATATCCTACTATTATCCGACACATATAATATATGAATAAGTGCATAAAAATTAACCGAATCCTAAACACACAAAACCGGAAACCGTGGCTCTGATACCACTTGAAGGGAGTTGCTTCGGAGGCTCATTGGCTCCCATGTCCCCGGATTAAAATTTTCACTAATGAAAGAATTAATCCGGATGGGATGAGCTTCCTTGGCACAACCAATTCGTCGTCGTGCTAACAACTCAAGTGGTCGCTTGAACAAACTAGTTGTTCAAGCAACACAACTCTTCTAGTTGGTTAGCCGCAGAAGAGACGACGGACGGATCGCCGGTTTTTGTGTTTGTCTTTGGGGTCCATGATTATACAAAATATATACATATGCACAATTGTATAATCAACAATTAAAAGAACATTCTCAGATCTGAAAATAAAGTTATAAAACATTATACCTTACGATCTTCTACCGTATGTCCTATCCTTCTTGTGGACGACGTGTGGACGAAGATCCTCCACGAGTACAAGCCTTCTAGATCGCGTTCTTCCCTTCCTTGTCCGCTGCGAACAAAGAGAAGAACCAACAAATACCTTTCCTTTCTAGAACCGGCCACCAAGATAGAATGTTTGATGCAACCGCCGGCCAAGGAACAAGTGGATGATGTGCCGGCCACCAATGGAAGGAGAACCGCCGGCAACCTTCGAGACTATGGAGGAAGATGAACGCCGGCCACCAATGGAAGGAGAACCGCCGGCCAAGGAAGAAGGGAGAGGCCTATAGGATGGGCGCCGACCAAGTCTTAATGGAAGGAAGTGGGCGCCGGCAACAATTGATGGAAGATGGTTGCCGCCAACTTTTGCTCCAAACCCTAGCCGCCCACTTTTGCTCCAAACCCTAATCCCAATTCAAATTGATTCTTGCCGCCCAACCCTAATCTTTCCTTTTATAGAGTTAGGCTTAGGACTCCTTTAATCTCCACCGTCGGATCTAGGGATTTAATCTCCACCGTCGGATCTAGGGTTTTATCCCAACCGTCGGATTTAGGGTTTCATCCCAACCGTCGGATCTATGATTTCATCCCAACCGTCGGATCTAGGGTTTTATCCCATCAGTCAGATCTAGGGTTTTATCCCAACCGTCGGACCTAGGGATTTAATCCCAACCGTCAATTCTAGGGTTTCATCCTAACCATCGGATCTAGGGATTTAATCCCAACCGTTGGTTCTAGGGTTTCATCCTAA
Organism: Wurfbainia villosa; assembly: GCA_025175895.1. Classification (NCBI taxonomy): domain Eukaryota; kingdom Viridiplantae; phylum Streptophyta; class Magnoliopsida; order Zingiberales; family Zingiberaceae; genus Wurfbainia; species Wurfbainia villosa. The sequence continues at coordinate 23,324,127 of CM045992.1, read as the reverse complement.
CCATCGGATCTAGGGATTTAATCCCAACTATTGGTTTCTGGGTTTTGTTTTACATTCTTGGATCTAGACTTCACAAGGATTATATTAGGCTACGATAGGGACCATAAGGAGGAGTTGGATCTTGGCCACCCGATGGATCGGAACCACACAAACTTGATCCATCAATGATGTTCCATTCCACTAGAGGATCATCATTGAACTACCTCACCAACCTCCATAAATTAATATGGGCTCCATATATTATTTGTACATTCATCTCCCTGTGTTTAAGATATCGAATGTCCGTCAATTAATTGATTTACTGACCATCAATTAATTAACATCTAATTCCTCGAGTAGTACCACTCAACCTTATCATCATGTTGACTAAGTCAACCAGCTGGGTTTACATGATGAACCTTATGAGCTCCTCAAGGGGACATCATCAACCTAATATATAGGACACGGTTTCCTCCTATAATCAACGGCACACCATGTAAATAATATTATTTCCCAACTTACCGGGCATATTGATTTAATCCATCTAAATCTCACCCTCTGGTAAATCAAAGAAATAAATACTAAGTACATGTGCCCGTTATTATATCGGGATTAAGAGCATGTACAACATAATATCCGAGGTCCGATTCAATTATGTAGTCAGTACTAAATTGAATCACCTCTATGTCAGTCCTACTCAATACACCCAAGTGTACTAGTGTAACTTTATGTTCAATACAAAACAATACCAAGCTACACTACAACCATGCCAATGGTTTGTCCAAAACCATCATGGTTGTGAGCCTCTACTTATATTTTACAAGGAACTGATAACATGATCTTCTGTGCCACACCAAGCACCATGTTATCTACAATGTAAAATATTAGACAATATGCACACATATAAATATATAAAGTGCAAACAATGATCATGTGATTCTTATTCCAAAATAAAATGTTCATACAAAAATAGCTAGGCTTTCAGTATACATTTCAACACCACTATCTACAGTCGACTGGTCATAATCCCAGTCGAGTGCTCAGAGTCGACTCAGCTGGCAAGTGTCAAAACAATTGACTAGTCGACTTCCTTAACCACAGTCGACTGCTAAACGTCAACCATGAGGTTTATGTTGGACTTTCCGAGGGCAAAAACCGCTTTTTGCATTGCAGAAACCTCAAAAGCCCGGCCACGGATCCGTGCAAAGATATAAAAAAATAAAACATGTATGTGTTTAAATACCCTAGATCTACCTTAGATCTACAAGATGAGAGCATTACCCTCATAGCGACGTCGTTTGCTTATCCCGCTCATCCAAATGCTTTACCGGAACTCAAGAGTGTCAAGTGTACACTCCTCTATTGGTATCCACATGGACAAATAGTGGAGAAAAACAACCTAGAGTATTCTAGCACCCCTTGGAAGTTTCGGCCAAAGTAGAGGATTGGGAGAGATCTTGAGAGGAAGAATATCCAAGGAAGAAGAAGATGGAGTTACTCACCAAATGAATTCACTTCATCAAGTGAAAGTTGTCGGCCACTTCAATGGGTGGGGTTACATGCATGCATGTAACTCCAAGAGCCAATGGCTCTTGGTATCCCTCATGAGGTGGCACCACATGATAAGTCCATGATGATGTGGAACACCATCATTGGCTGGCCCCCATGCCATGTCACTATGACATGGCAATTGGTCGAGTCAAAATTGACCATTCATCTTCCCTCTCAAGTCAAGTCAAACTTGACCTCTTATATCCCATGGTTGATCAAATCTAACCACTTGATTCAAGTCAATTTGATTTAATGAATCTCGATTCAATAATTAAAATTGACTCAATGAATCAAATCTAAATTAGACTCGATCAACACTTGAATCAAATTGAGTCTAACTCAATTAGTATAATTTTGATTACTCTTAATCCAATTTGGTTCATCCCATGAACCTAATTCTCATGGTTCATCATACGAACCTAATCTCCATCTAATTTCCCTTTGTGTGTGACCCTATAGTTTGTTGTAACATTGGCAATGCTCCTAAACCGATTTAGGAACATAAGCAATGAGCGGTATCTAGCAACACATCATTGCTACCCAAGTTACAAGAATGTTGAGCTCCAACATCACCTTTGTGACTACTATTTGTGACTCTCACAATATGTGACAATGTCCCTCTATCCTTGACATCTAGATTGACCAATCGAGGCATAGACCGTGTCATCCTCGGTACAAACTATATCTTGAACTCCAAGTAGACTCACTCTAATCAAATGAGCTCAATATCTCATATTGACTCATTTGGGCATGGCCATGCACTTCGTGGTCTCACTCTATCAAGAATAACGATGTCACTCCCGTCATATAGGAGGGATATATCTCATCTACATCACTCACATCCCTCCGCATAATTTGTTACATACCCAATAATCACCTTTATAGTCCACCCATTTACGGGTGATGTTTGATGAAGCCAAAGTATGCAACTCCTTATGTAGGGAACCATGGTGACTTCAGGTCCAAGAACTAATAGTCACATGAGAAAGTATATGACACTCATATAACGATCCATGATACTTTCTCATGGCGGGTCATTCAGTATACATTCTCCAATGCATACCCATGTGTCAACTTGATATCTCATATCCATGACTTGTTAGATCAAGTCATCGTGTTGACCTACATGCTAGTCTCTATGCATTAACATTGTCCATGAATGTTAATACTTGACTAGGAATGATTAAGAGTAGTGTTCTCTATATCATCTCATTATCGATTCAACCAATCGATTGATATAGATAAGAACCTTCTACTCAAGGACGTTATTATACTTAGTTATTTGACACCAATACAAGTAAATATAATAACCATGCCTTTATAAATAGGAATATGATACAATAAAGTCCATACAACAATCATCACATGATTGACTCTAGGGCTTTCACTAACAATCTCCCACTAGCACTAGTGTCAATCACCATAGTATCTAATACCCAATGACCTAGTGTGACCATCATGATTTTTCTGTACCAAAGCCTTGGTCAAGGGATCTGTGATGTTAGCCTCTGTGGGTATTCTGAAAATCTTCACATCTCCTCTATTGTCGAATGCGATGGAAGCGTCGTAGTATGTGTTTAGTCCGCTGGTGTGAGCGAGGTTCCTTATCATGTGCAATCGCTCCATTGTTGTCACAATAGAGCTCTATAGGATATGCTATGCTAGGAACCACCCCAAGCTTAGTAATGAACTTGCGGATCCAAACTGCCTCCTTTGCTACCTCTGATGCAGCAATATACTCGGCCTCTGTTGTAGAATCAGCAACTGTGTTATGCTTCGAACTCTTCCAGCTCACAGCGCCACCAGTCAAGCAAAACACGAACCCTGATTGTGATCTATAATCATCTTGGTCAATTTGGAAGCTGGCATCGCTGTAACCCTTTACAACTAGCTCCTCATCGCCTCCAAATATCAAGAAATATTATTTAGTCCTTCTCAAGTACTTAATAATATTCTTGACTGCTATCCACTGACGCTCACCTGGATCTGACTAGTATCTACTCGTCAGCTCAAAGCATACGAGACATCAGGATGAGTACACAGCATGGCGTACATGATAGATCCTATAGCAGATGCATAATGGATCTTATCCATGCGGTCTCTCTCCTCTCTAGAAGAGGGACTTTGAGTCTTCGAAAGACTCACACCATGTGACATCGGCAGAAGTCCCTTCTTGAAATTCTGCATGGCAAACCGTAGTAATACCGTGTCAATGTATGTACTCTGACTTAGGCCAAGCAATCTCTTAGATCTATCTCTATAGAGCTTGATGCCTAGAATACAGGCTGCTTCACCTAAGTTTTTTATTGAGAAGGACGTCCCCTGCCAAGTCTTCACATATTGTAGCGAAGGGATGTCATTCCCAATGAGTAGTATGTTATCCACATACAATACAAGGAAGACAACTGTGTTCCCATTAACCCTCTTGTAGACACAGGGTTCATCTTCATTCTTGATGAAACCAAACTATTTGATCGCATCATCGAATCGAAGATTCCAGCTCTGAGAAGCTTGCTTTAGCCCATAAATGGACCTTTGTAGCTTGCATACTTTCCCAGTATGCTGTGGATCTACAAAACCCTCAGGTTGTGTCATGTACACATCCTCGAGTAAGTTTCCATTCAGAAATGCAATTTTGATATCCATCTGCAAGATCTCATAATCATGGTATGCTGCAATAGTAAGCATGATTTGAATGGACTTAAACATCACCACTGGAGAAAAGGTTTCATCATAGTCAATACCATGAATTTGCTTGAAACCTTTAGCCATGAATCGGCCCTTATAGGTATGCGTAAGTCAATCCATGTCTGTCTTTATCTTAAAGACCCACTTACACCCAATGGATTTGACCACTTCAGGTGGATCAACCAAAGCCCATACTTGGTTGGTGTACATGGATTTCATCTCGGATCTCATGGCCTCTAGCCATTTCTCAGAGTCTGGGCTCATCACAACTTCCTGATAGGAGGTAGGATCATTCTCAATGAGCATAACGTCATCATGGTTTGACAAGAGAAATGAGTATCTCTCAGGCTGACAACGTACCCTATCAGACCTGCGAAGAGGTAGGTCTACCTGAACAGGTGGTTGTTCCACAACTCATTGTGCAACAATCTCATCACCCACAACACTTTGTGGTTCCTGTTCAACCTCCATCAAGGCCTCAGTGCTATGGTCATTCTCTTGAATTTATTCAAGATTGAACGTACTCCCACTAGTTTTAGTAGAAACAAAATCTCTTTCTAGAAAACCCCAGTCTTTACCACAAACACTTTGTGCTGACTGGGAATGTAGAAGTAATATCCCTTAGTCTCCTTGGGATATCCAACAAAATAAGACTTATCCGATTTGGGTCCCAGTTTGTCTGAGACTTGACGTCGAATGTAAGCCTCACAACCCCAAATCCTCATGAAAGACATCTTGGGATTTCTCCCTGTCCATATCGTATATGGTGTCTTTATCATAGCCTTGGATGGTACACAGTAAAGTGTAAAGACTGTTGTGTCTAGAGCATATCCCCAAAAGGATATAGAAAGATCTGTGTGACTCATCATAGAACGTATCATATCTAATAGGGTACGATTCCTCCTTTTGGATACACCATTCCACTGTGGTGTTCCAGGAGGAGTGAGTTAGGATAGAATCTCACACTCAGCTAGATAGTCACGAAACTCATGGATAAAGTATTCACCACCTCGATCTGATCTAAGTATCTTAATACTCTTGCCAAGTTGGTTTTGTACTTTATTCTTGAATTCTTTGAACTTTTCAAAGGATTCTGATTTATGTGTCATCAAATACACATAACCATATCTACTGAAGTCATTAGTAAATGTAATGAAGTACCTGTAACCACCTCTAGCAAAAATATTGAAAGGGCCACATACATCACTATGTATAAGTCCTAACAAGTCTGTTGCTCTTTCGCTGTGTCCACTAAAGGGAGTCTTGGTCATCTTGCCTAGAAGGAAAGACTTGTATGTCTCATATAATTCAAAATCAAATGAGTCAGCAACCCATCCTTATGGAGTTGGGATAAGCGACTCTCATTTATGTGACCTAAGCGATAATGCAGAGATAGGTTTGGTTCAACTCATTTGACTTGAACCTTTTGGTACTTATGTTATAGATGGGGCTCTCTAAGTCTAGAAAGTAGAGTCCATTCATTAGAGGTGCACTACAATAGAACATATCATTTAAATAAACTGAACAACATTTGTTCTTTATTATAAATGTAAATCCTTTCTTGTCCAAACAAGAAACCAAAATTATGTTCTTAGTCAATGCAGACACATAACAACATTCATCTAATCTAGTACAATCCGAGAGGGCAGAGATAGATCATAAGTTCCTACAACAACAGCAACAACCCTTGCTCCATTGCCTACTCGTAGGTCCACCTCGCCCTTTGTCAATGCCCTGTTATTTCTCAGCGCTTGCACATTGGTACAAATGTGAGATGCACATCCTGTATCTAATACCCATGATGAAGAAATAGATAGATTGACTTCTATAACATTTATACCTGAAGTAGAAGTCTCACTTCTCTTCTTCTTAAGATCTTCCAGGTATGCTTTGCAGTTACGCTTCCATTGCCCAGCTTCCTTGCAGTGGAAGCAAGCCCCTTCTTGTTGGTGCAATCGGCCCAGGTCACGATTGACCATACTCGAGCTTGACTTGAGTAATGTTTTGATGTTTGACATAGGATGTTTGACAAAGTGGTTTGACATTGATGTTGGACATTGATGTCGGTTAATATGTTGGGGAGATTGTTGGAGCAATCGACCCAGGTTATAATTGACTAGACTCGAGTTTGACTCGAGGGAGACTTTGATTGTTGACTAGGGTTGACCATGTGATTAAGGGAAAGTCCAAGTCATGGGTACTTGGCATGGAAAGTCCAAGTGGGACACTTGGCATTTGGGAAAGTCCAAGTCTTGAGTACTTGGCACAAGGAAAAGTCCAAGCATGGGTCTTGGCATGGAAAGTCCAACATGGGTTGGCAAGGGAAAGTCCAAGCTTGAGTCTTGGAATTTGAGAAGTCCAAGGGGATGGATATTGGCGGCGTAAAGTCCAAGCGGAGTCTTGGAGGCGTAAGTCCAATGTGCCTTGGCGGTGTAGACACCATTAGCATGACATAGCCGAGGGAAGCACTTGGAGGCTAGCGCGATGGATGAACAAGTCATGGATGACTTGGAGGGATCCGAGAGGCGTGAGGCTGATGGAGGTGGCTAGAAGGCTTAGGTCTAGGCTAAGGGTGGTCTAGCAAGTATGGGGGTACCATACTTGGGTTAAAACCTCATTTTTGAGGTTGGCAGTCGACTGACATTATAGCCGGTTCGACTGCCGTGAGTCGACTTAAGTTCGACTATCGCTTAAATGGAATTGCTGGCGGTCGACTAATGATCGACTCAATGTCGGCAATGCCGCCAAATGAGTGTCGAGCATAGAACGCTCCGTAGCCGATCGGTACGATGCGCTGGCAATGGCCTCGCCAAGAGTCCCGTTGAAATTTTTCCAGCGTGGATAGAGCCGTTGTCTCACAGCTACAGTGTTGGCAGTCGACTGGTGACTTATGGCAGTCGACTGCTAGGGGAAATCCAGCCCGATGGAGGATAAAAGCAACTATTCGTGGAAGGCTCAAAAACGGGGTTTTCTTGGGCGATTTGAAGGGGAATTGTTGGTGCTCTTCCAGTCCTTCAAGGCTAGTCCAAAGCAACCAAAGATCAAGCAACCTAAGTGCTCTTGTAAAGTAGTTTTCTTTACTTGCATTGTATTTCACTATTGTATTTGCTTGTATCTACTTAGATTATTGTTGTAATCTTTTGTACGAGGTTTCTCCACCTCCGACTTGTATCGAGAAGGAGTATTTGTGATTAGTGAGTGCGTGTGCATCACTAGGGCTCTTTGGAGCTCGATCCGTGGAGTAGGAACCGTTCGGTTCCGAACCACGTTATATCTTTGTGTCCATGGTTGTTTCATTTCGTGTCATTGTTTTTATTATCATTATTCCGCTGTGCTAACACGATTTGTAGAGACGATCACGATCAAATTCCATCTACGTACGGTCACGTCGCTATTCACCCCCCCTCTAGCGAGCGCACAGGTCCCAACAAGTGGTATCAGAGCGAGGCCGCTCTTCTAAGTCTAACAACGAAGGGAGCAAGCTAGAGGGTAAAAGATGGAATTGGAAGAACAACTAGGATGGGATATCAACACACTGATCCCTTACTCCTTCTATGGACAAGAAGGATTTAGTCAATGGAAGGCGAGAATTGAGGACTTCCTAATGATGAGGCATTTCGAAGGATGGTCCATTTTAATGGAAGGATATAGCTATCCAAGAGGACCAAAAGGTGGATTTCTCAAGAAAAAGAGATGGACCGAAGAGCAAGTCGAAGCCTTCGAGAAAAATGAGAAGGTAATGAAGTTCTTAATTGATTTAATACCTAACAATATCTTCTGTATGTTAGGTAATTATGTAGATGCAAACGAGCTATGGGGCCAAGTGGCCAAGCTCCACGATAGTCCATCAACGGTCCAAGAGAAAGAGACCGAAGAGGCTAATACGTCATCCTCACAAGGAAGTGAGGATTCGGAGGTTAATGGTGAGGAGTCAACTTCCGGATCGGAGAAGGAAGTAGAAGAGGTGGAAGAAGCATCCACCTCTAGGATTGAGGAGGAGAGACCATCCTCAATACCGGAGCAACAAGAAGAAGCTTCAACATCCGATCAAGATGAAGAAGCTCAAAATACAACTCTGGCACCTACGACCGAACAAGGTAACTCAAGCAATTTGGTTTTAAATAAAAAAGCATATAATTTTCTTTGAGTGTAGGGAAAGTGGGCATTACAAAAGCAAGTGTCCAAAGAAAATTAGAAAAGCTCCACCGACACCAAAGGTCAAGGATGTCGGTTCCCCAAATATCAAGAGCAAGGAGCATATCATATGCTTCAAGTGCAACTCAAAGGGGCATTATCGGAGTCAATGCCCTAGGGGGAGGAAGAAGGGGCAAGAAGGAGCATCACATGTAGGGGGAGCTAAGGCTAACCCTAAGGTATATTTTAGTAATGCTCTTTCTAATTCTTATAGTCAAAAGCATGCGAGGAATAATTTCAATAGTCTTGCTATTTATCATAAAGAGCATGCTAGAAGTAAGGAATTTTGTTTAGGTGCTAAGAGGGTCAATTTTTCAAGAAAGGAGAAATTTGGGACTAATATCACTAAAACCAATTTATCTAAGGACAAACCTAGGTCAAATAACACTAGACAAATTTTACCTGGGGAGACAATTAGAAAGATGCAAGAACATCTAGGTCTAAACCCTAAATGGACTAGGCATATGCCTAGGAAGTCCCATGTCCAAAGACCAAATCAAAATTCTAAAATTGGGCAATTAGAATTAGAGAATCAAGTCTTGAGGTCAAGGCTTGAAAAGATGGAGAAGACCCTTAGGAATATACAAAATCAAATTCAAGGGTCAATTAGTCAAACTCAAGGGTCCAAAAGTCAAAGTCAACACCTAGGACTCAAGAAACAAAAGTCAACCAAGGGCAAGAAAGGTTTGGGTCACAAACCTAAGCCTAAGGTGGCTTACCATAGTGTTCCACTAGATTATGGAACACTAACTAGGTCTAGGAAAACCAAGGTTACTAGGGAAGTTATCCCTAAGAGTAACCAAGGTTTGTGCCTAGTGGCTAAGGTTTCTAGGAAACCTAGGGTGGCCACTAAGAAGGTTATTAGGGAGGCAATCCCTAAGGTTAACCTAGGCAAGACCCAAATAACCAAGGCTAATAAGCCTAGGAGGGTCATTAGGAAGGTATCTAGGGAGGTTATCCCTAAGGAATACCTAATTAACCCTAGGAGCTCAAATCGGTTTTGGGTTCCTAAGAGCGTGATTGATTCACGCTAGATGGGTTTAGGGTGTGCCAACCTTGATTGGATGGGTAGTTAACTCAACCATGGTAAAAGTGGCACTTTAGCATATTTTCAAGGTTATGGTTACCTTGGAAATAGTTTTGAATCAATATCCTAAAAGATTTTAGGATGTGCCAATGCACTTTTGAAATTAAGAAAAATCAATTAAATTGGCACAATTTAGGTTTAGAGGTTAGTGTGTCATTTTGGGTTTTTGGCACACTAGGGAGATTAATGATAATATGGCAAAATAAACCTAATTATATCAAATGGCAATTAATATTAAGATTTAGGTATTATTGTACCTATATATTTTATATGACATGCTTTGTTTGCCATATAACATGTCATGACATCATGCTTACTTTTATTCATTGTATATGTCATGTTCATGTTTTAGGATTAAGGTTTTTAAATGTCATGTGTTTTTAGATTTTATAATATGCCATGCTTAAATATTGCTATATTTATGCCATGATCATTTCATGCATTAAATTGATTAAAATTGAACTAAGGACAATGTCATGACTTGAAGTCCCATTTATAAGGGAATCAAGTAGGGTTGCCTAGGAAATGCATGAAACCCTAGATTAAATGAACCAAAACCCACATCTCACATCCAATTGACAGGTATGTGTATTTATACACCCTAGATACAGGTGAGATGCTAGGATATGAGTTAAGTTCAAGGTGCATAGTGTTTGCATCTAGTTGAACCCAAACTCATCTTAACTCAACATGTGGATCATTAGGAAAGCTTGTGTACAAGTCATGTGCATAGAGCCCAAGGAATATGATCCAAAATAAGGTTTTGAAAAATGTTTTAAAATCATTTTGAAAAACCTTGGTGAAGTCTATCTTTTGATAGCAATCACCATTGATGAGATTGATACAAAGTGAACTTAAACTTTAAAGTTTCTAGTCACTTTTGGATTTTGTATCAATTTTGCTAGTTTATGGGTAAAATATTTTTAAAACATTTTTCACCCATTGTATTGGTCATAGGTATTATACGTATCAAATTTTGTGATTTTTTGATATACATATAATTAGTTATGATTTTCTGAATCTCGATTCTGATAGCTGAAATTTGGAAATTTTAGCTATCAGTCGACTGCCCTTGGTGGCAGTCGACTGATATGGTTGGCAGTCGACTGGTTACTGTCAGGAGTCGACTGCCAGGTCTGATTTCGGGAAAACAAGGTTGTTTAGCCCGTGTTCAGCTATGGTAAAGGTTCCTAATCACTCCTAACCCTAGGATATGCTTTGGGAAGCATTATAAAGGGTGAAAATCCATTGGATATGGATTAGGAGAGGTGTTAGGTCAAAGTATCAAATTTAGGGTGAGTGAAAGTTCTATGTTGAACTTAGAACCTTAATTTTGATGGTTTAGCATTCCTATTGGCTTAGGAACTTCCCAAGGACATTGTTGGTGCAATGGTCAAGGGGGAGCAAGCCTTTAGGGAGAGTTATCCATCTTGGGATGATGGATGTGTTTCTCTTCTTGAAGGGGGAGAAATTATTGGGAGAGTATCATCAATTGGGAAAATTGATGGGATTTTGAGAGACCCAATTTGGTAATTAGGAGAGAGTATAGGATTGCCTCTCTTGAGTGATATGGAACTTATCACTAGGAAGATGGTAGGCATCCTAGGTATTTTTGGATCAAGGGGGAGATTATAAGATCTCATTGGGACATGAGACATTGACCTCCTTGGAGAGATAACCTTTTTGATGTATGTCAAAAAGGGGGAGAAGATTAAATTACCAATTTGGAAAATTGGTAGGGGAATTTGAGTTAAGGGAATAACTCAAGGTTTGTTTTGTCAAACATCAAAAAGGGGGAGATTGTTGGTGCAATCGGCCCAGGTCACGATTGACCATACTCGAGTTTGACTCGAGTAATATTTTGATGTTTGACATAGGAAGTTTGACAAAGTGGTTTGACATTGATGTTGGACATTGATGTCGGTTAATATGTTGGGGAGGTTGTTGGAGCAATCGACCCAGGTTATAATTGACTAGACTCGAGTTTGACTCGAGGGAGACTTTGATGGTTGACTAGGGTTGACCATGTGATTAAGGGAAAGTCCAAGTCATGGGTACTTGGCATGGAAAGTCCAAGTAGGACACTTGGCATTTGGGAAAGTCCAAGTCTTGAGTACTTAGCACAAGGAAAAGTCCAAGCATGGGTCTTGGCATGGAAAGTCCAACATGGGTTGGCAAGGGAAAGTCCAAGCTTGAGTCTTGGTGGCGTAAGTCCAATGTGCCTTGGCGGTGTAGACACCGTTAGCATGACATAGCCGAGGGAAGCACCTGGAGGCTAGCACGATGGATGAACAAGTCATGGATGACTTGGAGGGATCCGAGAGGCGTTAGGCTGATGGAGGTGGCTAGAAGGCTTAGGTCTAGGCTAAGGGTGGTCTAGCAAGTATGGGGGCACCATACTTGGGTTAAAATCTCATTTTTGAGATTGGTAGTCGACTGACATTATGGCCAGTTCGACTGCCGTGAGTCGACTTGAGTTCGACTGCCGTTTAAGAGCTGGAATTGCTCGCGCAATGATCGCTGATTGGAGCAATGATCGCAAGGGATGGTAGTCGATCGCCACCGAGTGTTGAGCACAGATGCTCCGTGAGCCGATCGGGGCCGATTACGGCATGCGACCGATCCGCCAATGTTGGCAGTCGACTAGCAAGAGTCCCGTTGGAATTTTTCCAGCGTGGATAGAGTCGTTGTCTCATAGCTACAGTGTTGACAGTCGACTGGTAACTTATGGCAGTCGACTGCCAGGCGGAAATCCAGCCCAATGAAGGATAAAAGTAGCTATTCGTGGAAGGCTCAAAAAAGGGGTTTTCTTGGGCGATTTGAAGGGGAATTGTTGGTGCTCTTCTAGTCCTTCAAGGCTAGTCCAAGGCAACCAAAGATCAAGCAACCTAAGTGCTCTTGTAAAGTAGTTTTCTTTACTTACATTGTATTTCACTATTGTATTTGCTTGTATCTACTTAGATTATTGTTGTAATCTTTTGTACAAGGTTTCTCCACCTCCGACTTGTGTCGAGAAGGAGTATTTGTGATTAGTGAGTGTGTGTGCATCACTAGGGCTCTTTGGAGCTCAATCCGTGGAGTAGGAACCGTTCGGTTCCGAACCATGTTATATCTTTGTGTACATGGTTGTTTCATTTCGTGTTATTGTTTTTATTATCATTATTCCGTTGCGCTAACACGATTTGTAGAGACGATCACGATCAAATTCCATCTACGTACGGTCACGTCACTATTCACCCCCCCTCTAGCGGGCGCACAGGTCTCAACACTTCTTTTGCCACCCCTCCTTTTGGTTTTAGTTCTTTGCCTTTGCCCTTGGCTTGGGACTTTCCCTTACCTTTAGGCTTGCCCTTGCCTTTCTTCTTTTGCACCATCAAAATGGAGTCAGATTTTCCCTTCTTAAGGTTGAGCTCAGCAGTTCTCAACATGCTGTGCATCTCAGGTAGTGGCTTATCAATTTTATTCATGTTGTAATTCATGATAAATTGATTGTAGCTTTGTGGCAAAGACTTCAAGATCAAGTCAGTGGCTAGCTCTTGGCGAAGGGGGAATCCCAATCTCTGTAGATTTTCTACGTACCCAATCATCTTGAGTACATATGGACCTATGGGAGTCCCATCTTGTATTTTGGACTGAAACAATGCCTTAGAGACTTCATATCTCTCGTGCCTTGCTTGTCCTTGATATAGTTGACGAAGATGTTCAACCATAACATAAGCATTCATGAACTCGTGTTGCTTCTGAAGCTCAGAGTTCATGGTTGCGAGCATGAGACATGACACATCTAATGCATCATCTTGATGCTTCTTGTAAGCATCTTTGTCAACTCGCGAGGCAGTGGCAGGAGGTTCCTCCGGAATGGGTTGCTCCACGACGTACAGTTTCCTTTCTTGGGTGAGAACGATTCTCAGGTTCCTGTACCAGTCCAGGAAATTTGCTTCATTGAGCTTGTCCTTCTCAAGGACAGAACACAGGGAGAGAGTGTTCGTGTTTGTCGACATAGTAATTTACAACATACACAATGCAGAAAATTAATATCATATTCCTCTTATCATTTAATTAGGCCTTTAATCAAATGATGCTGCCACTCAATTATAGGTCTTTTGTATAATCGAGTTATGGATGTGGTCAAACCACATTACTAGATTCATAAAAACATACTATAATTTTTGTGGGACAAGATCAACATCATACTAAGCCTTGAGTTAGCTTTGGCTAAATCGCCCAAGACTTAGTATGATCGGTGGGTAACATATTACCGATTACATCTCTATGCAACTCTTGTTTATAGGATCAAGACCCACATTTACAAAAGACCTTGAGTTAGCTTTGGCTAAATTGCCCAAGATTTAGTGTAAATGTGATCTTATCCTATCTTTCCAACAGTTAGAATATGCCTATAGTTCTACTCGATCCAATTGAGTTAACTAGTTTTACTCAATCTAATTGAGCTTACTCTAACCCAAGCTATGATAGGCAGGACTAAAATTGTCCCTCCGCACCCTACCAAGATAATATGCGTTGCTCTGCTTTGGCAGATTCAACAACTACAAATGATCGAGATAGTGATGGGTATCAAGGACTTGGTAGGCATTTTCAAGTTGATTCGTTTAAGATCTAATCTAATCGTAATGTGTATCATATACGCATTAAGGCCTTTATTATCCTATACTAGCATGCATCACATACATACAAGTATTATTCTAGCATGCATCATATACATACAAGCATTATTCTACTAGCATGCATCACATACAGACAAGCAAAATCAAATATATATATATCTATATATATATCTATATATATATATATATATCTATATATATATATATATATATATATATATATATATATATATATATAATTAATTGTGATGTGGTCATGACCCTACTATGATCTTCTCAAGCCAATGAGAAGATCGGACGGTCAACCTAGGGTTAGCGGCTTCTCCAAGCGTCTCATTTGACTGCCATGTGTCGTTGGCACCCTTCTCGTAACTTCATCTACAAGTGGACTTTCTACCGCTCCATTTTGTACATTACAAATATGAAACTCGAGTTACATTCGAGTCTAAAACTATTTACAACTAGAATTTTAAAAGAAGAGGCACGACGTGCAGGTCGCATACCCTATACAACATGCACAACCACAAAAATGGCACACATGTCGTATTATGAATTACAACACATTATCATCCAATCATATTGGGGTTCTTGGGCCATGACCATCACAGAATTATACATAATATTAAATTATGTATTTTACAGAAAATTTATATAATTTTTCCTATTTTTTTTTCAATTTTATGAGTCACCTCTCCGTAACGGTCCCGCTAAGCGGTTTCCGGGCGCGATCGCAGGCAAGGCCCCTTTCGGGGATAGGGGCAGCGCCCCTACTCACAAAAATAAATTTTGCGAGTGTCCCTACTATATCTTACAGTGACATAAGTCACTATCCCAAAAACCTAAAGTGGGAACTTGCCATTTCGGAGAGTTTTTCTCGGCGGTTGAAGCCTACAAGTGTCCCAACACTTGTTGCTTCGACTCTTCGAGAAAAATACCCTAAAATTCTATAAAAATAGGAAATTTACAGAAACTTAAAAAATCTGTAATTTTTATATCTAATACAAAAACTACAAATATGAAAAACATACATGCTTCACACATGGCTCTGATACCACTGTTTGACTTTTCGAGCCGCAAAAACCATTTTTTGCAATGCGAAAACCTCGAAAGCCTCATCATGGATCCGTGCAAAGATATAAAAAAATAAAACATGTATGTGTTTAAATACCCTAGATCTACCTTAGATCTACAAGATGAGAGCATTACCCTCGTAGCGATGCCCTTCGCTTATCCCGCTCGTCCAAATGCTTTACCAGAACTCAAGAGTGTCAAGAGTACACTCCCCTATTGGTATCCACATGGACAAATGGTCGAGAAAAACAACCTAGAGTGTGCTAGCACCCCTTGGAAGTTTCGGCTAAAGTAGAGGATTGGGATAGAGCTTGAGAGGAAGAAGAAGATGGAGTTACTCATCAAATGAATTCACTTCATCAAGTGAAAGTGGTCGGCCACTTCAATGGGTGGGGGTTACATGCATGCATGTAACTCCAAGAGCCAATGACTCTTGGTATCCCTCATGATATGGCACAACATGATAAGTCTATGATGATATGGAACACTATCATTGGTCGGCCCCCATGCCATGTCACCATGACATGGTAATTGGTCAAGTCAAAATTGACCATTCATTTTCCCTCTCAAGTCAAGTCAAACTTGACCTTTAATCTCCCATGGTTGATCAAATCTAACCACTTGATTCAAGTCAATTTGATTTAATGAATCCCTATTCATTAATTTAAATTGACTCAATGAATCAAATCTAAATTAGACTCATTCAACACTTGAATCAAATTGAGTCTAACTCAATTAGTCTAATTTGGATTACTCTTAATCAAATTTGGTTCATCCCATGAACCTAATCCTCATGGTTCATCATATGAACCTAATCTCCATCTAATTACCCTTTGTGTGTGACCCTATAGGTTCTTGTAACATTGGCAATGCTCCTAAACCGATTTAGGAACATAAGCAATGAGCGGTATCTAGCAACATATCATTGCTACCCAAGTTACAAGAATGTTGAGCTCCAACATCACCTTTGTGACTACTAATTGTGACTCTCACAATATGTGACAATGTCCCTCTATCCTTGACATCTAGATTGACCAATCGAGGCATAGAGCGTTTCATCCTCGGTACAAACTATATCTTGAACTCTAAGTAGACTCACTCTAATCAAATGAGCTCAATATCTCATATTGACTCATTTGGGCATGGTCATGCACTTCGTGATCTCACTCTATCAAGAATAACGATTTCACTCTCATCATATAGGAGGGATAGATCCCATCTACATCACTCACATCCCTCCGCATAATTTGTTACATACCCAGTAATCGCCTTTATAGTCCACCCATTTACGGGTGACGTTTGATGAAGCCAAAGTATGCAAATCCTTATGTAGGGAACCATGGTGACTTCAGGTCCAAGAAGTAATAGTCATACTAATAGTCACATGAGAAAGTATATGACACTCATATAATGATCCATGATACTTTCTCATGGTGGGTCATTCAGTATACATTCTCCAATGCATACCCATGTGTCAACTTGATATCTCATATCCATGACTTGTGATATCAAGTCATCGTTTTGACCTACATGCTAGTCTCTACGCATTAACATTGTCCCTGAATGTTAATACTTGACTAGGAATGGTTAAGAGTAGTGTTCTCTATATCATCTCATTATCGATTCAACCAATCGATTGATATAGATAAGAACCTTCTACTCAAGGATGTTATTATACTTAGTTATTTGGCACCAATACCAGTAAATATAATAACCATGCCTTTATAAATAGCAATATGATACAATAAAGTTCATACAACAATCTTCACATGATTGGCTCTAGGGCTTTCACTAACAGTTTACCCCAAGTATGATCCCCTCATACTTGCTAGACCACCCTTAGTCTAGACCTAAGCCTTCTTGCCACCTTCATCAACTTCACGCCTATTTGATCCCTCCAAGTCATCCATGACTTGTTCATCAATACACTAGCCTTCAGATGCTTCCATCCGCTATTGTCATGCTAACCGGTCTACACCGCCAAGGTACATTTGAGCTTACACTGCCAAGACACACGCTTGGACTTTATGTCGTCAAACATTGGACTTATGCTGCCAAGACTACTGCTTAGACTTTACACTGCCAATATCATACCCTTGGACTTCCCAAATGCCAAGATCCATTTGGACTTATGCTTCCAAGACTCCACCCTTGAACTTTACCCTACCAAATATTGGACTTATGCTACCAAGACCCATGCTTGGACTTTACACTGCCAATATCACACTCTTAGACTTTCCTTGCCAACTCCATGTTGGACTTTCCATTGCCAAGTACGCATGACTTGGACTTTACCATTGCCAAGACCCATGCTTGAACTTTCCATGCCAAGTGTCCCACTTGGACTTCCCATGCCAAGTACTCAAGACTTAGAATTTCCATGCCAAGTGCCCCACTTGGACTTTCCATGCCAAGTACACAAGACTTGAACTT
Organism: Wurfbainia villosa; assembly: GCA_025175895.1. Lineage (NCBI taxonomy): Eukaryota > Viridiplantae > Streptophyta > Magnoliopsida > Zingiberales > Zingiberaceae > Wurfbainia > Wurfbainia villosa. Next base: position 23,306,499 of record CM045992.1, on the reverse strand, counting down.
TCCCTGATAATCACATGTCATACGTTTGTTGAACATCAATGATAATTACATTGGCATACGTTTTGTCGAACATCAATGATAATTACATTGTCATACATTTTATCGAATATCAAAATACTGCTCGAGTCAAAATCTAGTCTGGTCAATCATGACGTGGGCCAATTGCACCAACATCAACCTCGAAAGTCCAAGTATGGATACTTGGCATGGAAGTACAAGTCATGGGTACTTGGTATGGAAAGTCCAAGTCATGGGTACTTAGCATGGAAAGTCCAAGTCATGGGTACTTGGAAATTGGAAAGTCTAAGTTATAGGTACTTGGCAATGGTAGAGTCCAAAGGTATAGTCTTGGTATCATAAGTCAAAGTGTGTAGTCTTGGTGGGGTAAAGTCCAAGTGAACTTTGGCAATTGGAAGTCCAAGTCATGGGTACTTGGCAAAGGGAAAGTCCAAGGGTAGGTTTGGCAGCGTAAAGTCCAAGCATGGGTCTTGGCGGTGTAAGTCCAAATGGATCTTGGCAATGTGAAAGTATAAAGGTGTAGGTTTGGTGGCATAAAGTCCAAGCATGGGTCTTGGTAGCATAAGTCCAAATGAACCTTGGCAAAGAACCTAGTTAGCATGACATAACCGATGGAAGCATTCGAAGGCTAACGCGAAAGATGAAGAGTCATGGACTCAAGGCATCCGGGAAGCGTGAGGCTGATGGAAGTTGTTGGAAAGCTTAGGTCTAGGCTAAGGGTGGTCAATCAAGTATGAGGGGATCATACATGGGTTAAATCGCATGGTTGAGGTTTATCAGTCAATTGAGGATCGACCGAGGTTTGACACTGGTTCGAAGCCTAGTTGACTGGGAGCAGCTTCATCGGGATTGTCCAATGACCGAATTAAGTGGATAGGGCTCTAAATGTTGAGCAGTCGACTACTAGCTCAGAGCAGTCGACTGGTAACTATGGAAGTCGACTAAAAGGTCAGTGCAGTTGACTGATTGGCACTAAACTAACATGGATTAATACATTGTGAGGCAACGACTAAGTGTCCAGTTGACTACTAGGTAAGAGTAGTCGACTGGAAAGAAGAGAATCAGTTTGAGCTAAGTTATAAAAGGAGCTCAATAGGAGGATTTGGAGCAACAGTTTCTTGGGTGATTTTGAAGCTAAGTGTTGGTGCATTTCAGGGTCTTCAAAGACATCTCCAAGCAACCAACAAGCAAGCAAAACTGATTTTCTTTGTAAAGTTTTCTTTACTTGTATTTTATTGTATTTCCTTGTATTTATTTCTTGTTGTTGTAAGAATCTTGTAAGATATTTCTCCACCTTCAATATCATACCAAGAAGGAAAAGTTTGATAATGGTGGTGTGCATCATTAGAGCTCAACTAGCGCTCATCCCATGGAGTAGGTACCCTATTTCTAAACGATGTTAAATTCCTTATGTTTGTGTGATTATTTCTTTCATTTATGCTTTATTTCTATATTCCTTTGTGTACTAATGAATTATAGACAAGCATAAACAATATCGAACGAAGAAATCGTGAAATTGCTATTCACCCTCCCCCCTCTAGTGCGACGTTTGATCTTCAATACATCTCTAGTCTTTCATTCTCTAGGTTTACCTATTCTATAAATATCATATTCCCTTATTTTGTATTAAATTGTCAATATAAACATTAAAAAGTTTCATTTTTAGCCTCACTGGCTACTTTTTTGGCATATTTCTTTGTCATTTTATACTTTTTTAAAGTTTTTCTCATTCTTACAAGTGTATAATACCTTATAGTCTTTTTTTTTTCACTTTCTTCTGTATTTTTTCATTCCACCACCAAGATTCTTTACTTGATGGTGCACATCCTTTTGACTCACCTAATAGACCTTTGGTTACCAATTTTAATTTTAAGTCATCTTATCCCGTATTGTATTTGAGTCATTATGTATTTTTTTCTAATACTTGTACTCATATCCTCTCTTTAAATATATTTTATTTTTCATCTTTTAACTTCCACCATTTAATCCTAAGAGTCATATATGTTTTTTTATTAATATTATGCTTAAGACTTATATCCAATACTATCAACCTATATTGTAGTTAACTTTTCTCCAGAAATAACTTTGCAATCTATACAAATCTTTCTTCCTTATCAAAAGAAAGTCAATTTGTGACTTACTATTTTCACTTTTAAATGTAATTAAATGTTCTTCTCTTTTAAAAAAACATATGAGCTAATATAAGTTCATTTACTATTACAAAATCTAATATAATTTTTCATTCTTCATTACTTGTTCCAAATCCATAATAGCCATACAACATATTATATTCTAGATTTTTTACTCATACATGCCCATTTAAATCTCTCCTTATTAAAATCATTTCATTTGGTGAAATTCTTTGTAATACCTCATCTAAATCTTCCCAAAAATTAATTTTAGTATTTTCATATAATCCTACATGTGATGCATACATACTAATTATATTAATAGTTTCTTTCTCTATCACCATTTTGAAAGCTATAATTTGTAGGATCAAAATACTCCGAGAGAGGGGGTGAATCTCGAAGTTACAAATTTTCTTTAGATTTTAAAAACTTATTTTGAAACACGAGTATGCAGCGGAATAAATAAGATAGAGAGACAAGCATTTTTACTTGGTTCACAACCCTAGCTGGGTTGCTACTCCAAGGCCCATAGCTCTTCCGAGAGCTACCTCGATGGAAATTCACTATAAGACCCTCTGACTCAAGAACTCTCAACTTCGGAAAGGTTCACATTTTACAAAAATGAGATATATGTAACACTCTACCTTTAAGTACACAAAGCGAAAATGAATACAAGCAAGTAAGAACTAAATTATACCAACACTTTTAAGACTATCGAAGTAGGCTCGGAGTGTCATAATTTCATCTTCATGAAGGTATGGAGCTCTTGTGGACAACGACGAATAGTAGCAGCACTTGGACATAGTAGATGAGTTATGTTCAGAGCTGGTCATGCATTTATTTTATAAAGCTTTTCCAGAGGACTGGAATGCCCTTCAGTCGACTTCACATCATCCCATCGATATGGTACTTCAGGTATTCCAGTTAACTGAACATGCCCAAGTCGACTCAAGGTCACCCAACTCCGCATTGGGAAGTTTGCCTCTCCAGTCTACTGAAACTCTCTAGTCGACTGAAAATCTTTCCATTTGTGTTGCCAGACTAGCTATCCGGTCTTTCTGACCTAGCTGAACTTTTTATCAATTGTCTGGTCTCCTAACCCAACCAATCTTCATGCCAAATATCTGGTCCACTCGATCCATCTGGACTTCATGCTTGGTGTCTAGTCCTCCTGATCTGTCAAGACATCTACCTAGTATCCGGTCAACATGACCTACTAGGACTTTCTGTTAAGCCTGCACACTTAACACTCATATCAGAACACAAGTAAATCCTAACTTTAACTATTGTTCATACATAAAACTAAGGAGTGATGCTCTCTGCACCAACAATCTCCCCTTTTTGATGTATGACAACACATCAGTTAAAGTTAGGATAATCAATTTGTAATATTCAAATTTAGCATATATCAGGAATGCATTTGAGATAAAAAAATGTATATGCATGAGATGCTCATATGCAAGAAAAGTTTTACTTTAAATTTTTCTAGCTTTAACCCTTTTTTTCTCTCAAATCTAACTTTAACCCTTCTCTCTCTCTCTCTCTCTCTCTCCCCCCTCACCCCCCCCCCCCTAAACTTGCTTGACAAGCTTCACCAAAAATACCTAAGTTTTACGAAATTTTGAAAATAATTTATCAATGCTCCCTGTAAATCAATGCAATAAGATTTTCTTTTAAAAATGGGATCTCCCCCTTAATCTTTGGGTTTCAAAATTTTAAAAAGTATTTAACTTTTAAATATCTAAATTTTTCAAAATTTGAACAAATATATGAAAATATCCAAAAGTCAAAGTTTTCAAAACTCTTAATATTTTAATTTTCAAAACTCCCCCTTAAAAAATATTTTTGAAATTATTAAAATTTTCAAAACCTTTGAAACTCCCCCTTAATATTTTTGAAATTTTCAAAATTCTAAATATCTTAATTTTTCAAAACCTTTGAAACTCCCCCTTAAAAACATTTGAAACTTCCTCTTAAAATTATTTTTTAATTTTTCAAAATTCACACTATCTTAATTTTCAAAACCTTTGAAACTTCCCCTTAAAAAAACTTTATAATAAATTTTAAATTATTTTCTTCCCATACATCAAAACCTAAGTAGTAATTTTTGTGAATTTTAAACTTGAAACTAGTCTTCGAAGAGGTTGTTAGCTTTTTCATTAGTTTGAAAATAATCCATATTAAAATAATTTTTGTTTCTAGATTTTCAAAAACACTGTTCAAGATTGTTTCTCATGGATTCTAAAATATTTTAAGTTTAGACTTCATTTAGCTAACTCTCATTTTCCAAATGTAGATAAAGTTAAGTTTAATTAGAAAGGAAGTAGTTTGAGTTACTAAGCTTTACTTGATAAGTCCAATTACTTGAGTTGTTATTTAAATTTTTCTTTCTCCCCCTTAAGAATATTTCTCATCCAATTTCAAAGCATAATTTTTGAAATGATATTAAACATATCATAGTTTTGGAAAATATTTTAGGTTCCCCCTAGATTCTTGATCTCCCGCTTAAAGTAACATTGTTATGCTTACATTTAATTTATTAGAATAAAATTTTAAATGTTAAACTCTTCCTAGAATTATTTTTTATAATATTTTTAAAAGTATCTTAACTCCCCCTTTATCTCATGCTTATGCATGTAATCTTACTTTTTCAAACATCGATCCTATTGAATGTTTTGAAAGTTTGAATAATGCTTCCCCTTTGAAATATTTTGTTTTACTTAGAATTAAGTTGATTAAAATTGAGTTGATTAGGGTTGATCAGGATTGAGTTGATTAAGTTGATTAGAATTGAGTTGATTGAATTGATTAAGTTGATTAGAATTGAGTTGATTAGATGGTTAAGTTTAGTTAAGTTGTTTTAGTTAAGTTTAGTTAAATTGAATAAATTTGCTAAATTTATTTGTATTGAGTTAATTAAACTATTTTAGCTTGGTTAAGTTCTAAATCATCTCACCCGAGCTAAGTTTTCAATACACATTAATCCTATGGATTTTGTTAGATGAGAACTTAATTTATCTTAATTTTAAAGTGAAATTTTAAAGTTTTTAAACTTGTCTTAGATTCAAGTTTAGCTTGAGCTAATCAAATAGATTTTTCCAGCATTGACTTCCAAGTCGTGACGAGGCATATGACCTGCTTGGGTATCGAATGGACCACTTCCTAGACAAAGTCAATGAAGGAATCAAGTACTTGACTCACTTTGGACTAAGCTTTGGCCTAACTAGTTAAAGACTTAGTGATTTAGCTTCGGTCAGTTCCACTTGACTTAGTGCACTAGGTCATGGCGAGGCATATGACTTTCTTGGATATCGGATGCACCACTTCCTAGACATGCACATTGAAGAGCTTCCCCAACTTACTATCAGTTCACTTCGTCTTAGTATTAGGTTGTTCAAGTTTAAATACTTTGTTTCCTATCTAGTACATTCTAAATTAAGTAATTAATAACTAACTAAGCATGCAAGAGTCTTATCTAATTAAGGAAACTGTAGTGTTCAGCTTTTTGAGTATGTGAGGGGAAACTTCACTTCCCACTTCACCTCGGTCGCTTGTTCATGGCGATCCCATCGATGTCCCCGGATTAAAAAAATTTAATCCTAGACAAAAGGGATTGCCCAAACAACCAAGTCATCGTCGTGCTATTCGTTTAGAGAGGTCACTTGAACAAACTCGTTGTTCAAGCGACCAACCTCTATTCTACGAGTTACCGCGGAATAGACGATGTACGGATCGCCGACTTTTGTATTTATGTTCAGGATCCAAGTATTATTTAGCCACAAACAGAATATATCATGCTCATAATTGAAAAAACAAATACAAGCAAGTAACAAAAGAGAATAGAGAATAGATATACCTCTCGATCTTCTAATGTATGACCTTCCTCCTTTCGGACGTCATGTGGGCGATGATCTACCAAAAGTTGAAGCTCCTAGATCACCAATCTTCCTTCCTTGCTCGTTCTGAGCAAGAGGAAGAATAGAAACAAAGCTTTATTCCTTCTTTCAACCAACCAACAACCTCCAAGGATGGAGCTTTATCGCCGGCCAAGAAGGAAGAAGAGATTAAGGATTGCCAGCCAAAAGCTTCAAGGGAGGACCCTAAACCTTTATTCCACCAGCCATGGAGAAGGAGAAGAGGGAGTTTGGATGCTGCTGGAAGAGCTTCAAGGGGCGTCGGCAGCTTGAGGAAGAAGGAGAAGTCAAGGAAAACTTTCCTTATTAGGTGCCGCCCAAGCCCAAACCCTAGCTCCTCTTCTTGCCGCCAACTCCAAAAATCTAGCTCCTCTTGATTAATTATCCACGCCAACCCCTTGTTATCCTTTTATAGAGTTAGGGATAAGCCTCCTTTTAATCTCCACCATTGGTTCTAGGGATTTAATCTCAACCGTCGTTTCTAGAGATTTAATCTCAACCGTCGGATCTTAGAGATTTAATCTCTACCTTTGGATCTAGAGTTTTGTTTCTATCCATTGGATCTAGAGTTTTGTTTCTATCCATTGGATCTAAGCTTCATGAGATGTTAATAGGCTACAATAGGGACCTTGAGGAGGAGTTGGATCTTGGCCACCCATGGATCAAGCCCACATAAAGTCCGATCCATTAATGATAATTCAATCCACTAAAGGATTATCATTGATCTACGTCACCAACCCCCATAAGTTAATATGGGCTCCATATATTATTTGTACATTTTCTCCCTGTGTTTAAGATCTTGAATGTTCGTCGATTAATTAATTTATTGACCATTAATTAATCAACATCTAACTCCATAAGTAGTACCACTCAACCTTTTCATCATGTCGGACCAAGTCCACCTGCAGAGTTTACATGATGAACCTTATAAGCTCCTCAAGGGGATATCATTATCCTAATATATAGGACATTGTTTCCTCCTATAATCAACGACACACCATATAAATAATATCATCTCCCAACTTACCGAGCCTATCGATTTAATCTATAAATCTCACCTATTAGTAAATCAAAGAGATGAATATTAAGTATATGTGCCCGTTATTATATCGGGATTAAGAGTATGTACAATATAATATCTGAGGTCCGATTCAATTATGTAGTCAGCAATAAATCGAATCACCTCTAAGTCGGTCCTGCTCAATACACACAAAGTGCACTAGTGTGATTTTATGGTCAAGACAAACCAATACCAAATCACACTACAACCATTCCGATGGTTTGTCCAAAGTCATCTCTATTGTGAGCCTTTACTTATACTTTACAAGGAGTCGATAACATGATCTCCCGTGTGACACCACACACCATGTTATCTACAATGTAATGTATTAGACAATCACTACAACAAAAAATCAAATAGACAACGGTGAAAAACCGTTGTCTATTGGCAAAAAAATCTGTGGTAAATCGACCCGTTGTGAAAAGTGGTTCAGGTAAATACAACAGTGAAAAACCGTTGTCGTTTCAAGGATAAGACAACGATTTTTAACCGTTGTCTTTGACCGAACCACATTTCACAACGGGTCAATTTACCACGGATGTTTTTGCTAATAGACAACGGTTTTTCACCGTTGTCTTTTCCTTAAATCTACAACGGTCTTTCACCATTGTCTTTGACCGACCACCGATTTACCACGGACTTTTTTTGCTCATAGACAACGGTTTTTCACCGTTGTCATTTCTCAATGGTTACTCTAGAACACAATAAACCGTTGTAGATTTATAGTGTTGCATTTTTAATATAAATCATACAATATCAAAAAGAATTATAGAAAACACATATATACACTCGCACTTGTAGCAATGTAAAGTACAAGGTCACATCACATTTTAAATGATCACTCTTACCGATATATATTAAAAAGTATTGTGGCAAAACAACTACACATCATATGCACCAAAAGTATTATGCATAATAAGCAAAACACTTATAGATTACCACATGTAACCAAAAGAGGTATGTACACTTAAATCTCTCCTAATCATCAGATATGTAATCTTGTATGCATCGAGTCTACTCCAAATGTACTTCATCAATTTCCTTTGTAGCTATCATAGATTTTGCGAAGTGCATGTGAATAAATGAATGAAAATATAATTAAACACTTTAAATACTATGTGATAATTAATTGCACAAATCATTTTACAAATATATATCAATAAGAAAATATGTCTAATAAGGGTGGATTAGGTCATAGCAAAGACGTCCTTTCTCCAAGAGTCCTGCATGCCGACATGAAGAAAGAATGCAAAGATAAGAAATAGCATCAGGTGTTGCATCCTATGCATACATCTGAGTGCGTGTTGGGACAATCCTGAAAGCATAGAGTTCCATGAGATTTGATCCCTGAATTCCATATGCTCAAAAACAAAATGATATTCATTGATATTGCCACATTTAGCATACCTCGAGACTATGCATTAGAAACATGAATATAAGAACCAAAACCCATTTTAAGTTCTAAAGAGTGAACACTCCTTCCAAACCCAAGACATGCAGTAGTGGTGCATGAACTCAAGATGCATACCAATGTGATGTCATTTGGTTCTATCATTGCTTGTCTCATGGAAGAAAATAGCTGTAAACATGTTTCGACCTCCTAGTACTGTGCATATAAACCTGCAATTATAGTAGTCCAAGTTACAATATTTCTCTAAACATCCATTTAAAATGTATATACATCATTAAACTTGTAAAATGAACATCCATTTACATTAAAAGAGAATATTTCTCTAAAGCTAGTCTTCGTATGCAAAATATTGACTAGTAAAATGATTAATAACTAGTAAATCTATATATGACTCAATATATATAAAACTTGAATTATATATATATATATATATATATATATATATATATATATATATATATATATATATATGATTTATCATTTCAAAAGCAAATCAACAAAAGTCAGGATTATGGTTTTACTATAATCAACAAAATATAAGTGATTTACTATATATGCAGGTTATACGTTGGCTAGACTCATACAATATATAACATTATGCAAAAGTAAATTATGAATGCAATGCATGATAATTTAAATAGAGATGGGTATTAACCATGGACGTTATAAAAATAGGATTTTGTTGAATGGATTATAATATGTCTTCGCACTGTGATTCTATAGCCCCTAAGCCTAATGCTATAATAGTAATAACAATGTAGGATGGTATCATTTCTAAAACTCCTCTTCAAGTATGCCATATCTATCAAATCCAACATGTCACAATAAACATACAACGAATGCATTATTTTGTGCGTAGGGATGATGTGTGTGTCTATAGCTTAAAAGTTAGTTGGCAAATCCACAAGCATTGTCTCACCATTAGAAGAATATATACTAAGATGAATTGGAACAGCAGGAGATTGCCTTTGTACGCCTAGCTTATCTGTGTCATCTTCAATTTCCTTCCGAACTTGAGTCGCATAAGAGTTTTCAATTTGCAACTAAAAAATGAGGCGCACAACAAAATAAAGATGATACTGTTATGTTTAAAAAGTCATCAACTAAACATATAACCAAAATTCATTAAGACTTAGCAGATACATCAAGGAAAAAACAAACTGGTTCGCTTTTCTCGTAAATTACCAAAGTGCGTGAACCTTTTCTTTGGAAGATTCATAAACTCTGCATACTCTCTTCCTACGTCAATTTTATGAAGTTGCAAAACAAGAGGGCGACGAGTGAAAATTCCTACAATGGCAGATGGGTTAAGTTGACAAATAAAAGGATTAAATAAGTGTTTAATAGACTACCGTAGCCCTGAAAATCACCTGAACCCCTTGGCAAAAAGTCCTTTCCAACTACGCTTTCCAATACTGAAGACCTGAGCTCTTTAATAGTAAACAGACAATGAGAGTATGTGTATACTATCAGAGATATAGTTGCAAAAATAAAAGAAACGTAGACCTTAATTCACAATTCTAACGAAACTTTTTTTATGCAAGTAAAAAAAGGTAAACAATCAATCTATATTTACACTGCAGTGTACTTACTTCCCATTCATATGTAGAGACTAATAGTAGCTCAGAAGTTCCTTCTTTGGTAATAAACTCACATACCTATCAAGGTACAAACAATAAAATTTTTTAATCCAACTTCTCCAATCTCCAATAACAGTTTTATGAGAAATGGACGCTAAATATTATCATATTTTTGAATGACCATAAAGATGCATTGTAAGTTAGGCAAAATGTGAGGCCGACCAATTAGGAAGGTATGGCTGTGTCAATGCCTCAATGATAGAAAGCACAATTGATCCAGTAGTGTGGCAATATTCTCATCGTTATCTTCATTATGATTAAGCAACATTTGTCCCAATTTATTAGATTGAGATGGTATGGGCGGTGCTCAAAGATACTAATAAATTTTATAGCTAGAAGAGTTAAATATATTAGACTGGAGAGATAGAGGTAGAACAAAGAAAAACAATGGTCAATGAAATAAAAAACAATGGTGTAAGGGATAGTGGTATAGTTTTTTTTTTGTGCATAGCTCACTAGTATATGAGCTAACTTATGCTTATGAAAAACAAACCATGAATGATAAGATGAGGGATCCACAGATTAGTCTACTACCATGACATAAGGTGCTCTTCCAAGCCTAGTTGTACAATGAACATAAGTTACTCCATGGTTGTCCTTAATAGCCTCGTATAATTTGCTAGCAATTGTAGCAAGTCTGATCCGTAGGTCAAATGCATCAAAATCCCAAGCGCACTCGATCTAGATCAATTGTCCCAGTTCCTCCATTCCCTCCTCTATAACATCCAATGCCCTCCCTGTCCTCACCAAAGACCAAGACCAATCGCTCAACACAAAAGCTTGCCCCTCACCAAGTGATACAAATGCCTTCTTCCCACTAAGGAGCTCAAGTAGAAGAACTCCAAAGCTAAAGACGTCACTTTTCTCACTCAATTGCCCTGCATAAAGCATATTCCGACACATATCCTAGGGTTTCTGCCACCTTGGTGCCGAGATGTGACATTCCTCTCAGGCATACTTGGCCAAGCCAAAGTCAAAGAACTTTAGGCTCAAAATTCTCATCCAAAAGTATGTTACTCGCCTTTATGTCCCTATGGATAATTGCGGTTGAACTTCATTGTGAGGTAGGCGGTCCTACTGTTCCTCGCGATCTTCTTTCGTAAGGGCCAAGTTAGTCGACGGTGATCCTCCGTGGTGAAGAGATGGTCATAGAGGCTTCCGTTGCACATCAGGTCACAAACGATGATCCTCTAGTGGCCTTCCATTTGGGTGGTGGCAATGCAGTAGCCTCTGAGAGCAAGAAGGTTGATGTGGCGAACGCTGGCGATGACCTCCACCTCGTGGGCGAAGCTGGCGTCCCCTGCCGCCGAGCAATTCTTGAAGCATTTCAGGGCGACGTAGGTACCATCGCGCAGCATGCCCTTGTAGATGTTTCTGAAGCCTCCGCTGTCGATGATGTTTTCCCTCGAGAAGATCCCGGTAGCCCGCTTGATTTCGTCGAAGGTGAACTTGACCAAAGTCGTGCTGGCGCTGATCGAGTCCAGTGCCGGAGAAGGTGTAGTTGTAATCAGCATCCTTCTCCGCCGGGACAGGCGGCGACGAATCCAAATCCAAGCGGCGAGAGCTAGGAGGAGGACGCAAATGGTCCAGGCAATGGCACGAGGAAGAGACTGTAGGGGCGATTAGAGAAGGCAAAGCCACTCGATCAAAGGCTGGTCGGCGGTGGGAGAATCTGCTTGCCATGGAGGAAGAAGAAAAGGCAACTACTGAGGGAGAGGGCTAGCAACAGCGGCAATCTGCCGCGGGGACGAAGTCGCCGAGCTGGGCTCGCACGAAGAGGGGCACCGGATGGGGAAAAGGGCACGGGATAAAACTTAGGTTTTAGGGATTTAAATATCAAGTTAATTAAATCACTCAATAATTTATCACCGTTGTCCCTACTGTTGTTAAGATAAAAAAAAAAACTTAAAGACAACAGTTCTGAAAAACCGTTGTAAAATGTGTTGTTGATTAAAAAAAAATATGCTCAACGACAACGGATAGTGTAAAACCGTTGTCTTTTGTGTTATATGGGCGCTCAAAGACAACGGTTTTGTCAAAAACCATTGTCTTTTATCAAAATCACAACGGTTTCTCCTAAGACCGTTGTCTTTGTGGTGTTGTCTTTTGTCATTTTTGTTGTAGTGAATATTGCATAACCATAAAAAATTCAAACAATGATCATGTGATTCTTATTTCAGAATAAAGATGTTCATACAAAAGATAGACTTTTCAGTATACATCCCTACAGAAACAAGCAAAGAGTTAGCTCCCCTACATAGTAGCTCTAATGGGTCTTGTTCACTAAGTGAACTTGTCCTTTGGGAATTGAAAATTGATTCAGTCCAACTTGGTTGATTAAGCTAGTCTTAGGAACCCATGCTTGACTCGACCCTTAGCATTTCTATTAAACAAGGACATGTATGATCTATTTGTGTCTTTATCCTTATATCCGAGTCCGAACTTGTTGTACACAGCTCGTTGAGACCCAAGCATCATGTTGAGATACTTGGAGCCCGAAGTAAACTTTTCCAACAATCTGGTGAGATCTTCTACATGCCTTTTTAGGACCGAGTTCTCTCCCTCAAGCTTTGCAACTTGAGTTGAGTCTCTATCCTCAATTTCGCATGTCAAAGTCTGCGAGTTGACTTTCTCCTTAAGTACTTGGACTCCCTTAAGAAGCGAGTCGGCTCAATTCTCAAACTTAGCTAACTTCCTACCTAGGCATGCTATTATATTGTACAACTTATCTTCTAAGAGAGAAGTTAATTACCTCATCTAGTCCTTTGGAAATGGATGTGGATCTATGGCTTCTCTCGGACTCAGACTTGGAGTTTGTCTCGGCTTTAGACTCGTTGGATGCCATGAATGCTACAAAACTTGTCTTCAGTATTTTAGCATCTGACTTGTCCGATGATGATTTGTCCATGGTTAGCTTAGATGCCTCCTACCTTTTCCTTTTGCTTGATTTGGATTTCTTTCCCTTTTTATTTGTTCTTTCCATCAAAACTAAAACATCCTCGGGTTGACTCAAGTTAGCCTATTCATGAAATTTAATTAATTTATCCCATAATTCTTTAAAATTTAGAATTGAACCGACATAACTTAGCTCTTCATTCGTAAGTCCTCATTACAAGATGTTTAAAGCCTTGTAATCGACTTGAGCTTTTTGCGATCCATTTTGTTGGAATGTAGGTGGTCGACTAGAGGGGGGTGAATAGCCCTTTATCATCGTATGGTGGAATTCGTTCGTTCTTGCGTGTCGCTTGTCTACGATTCTAGTTAGCACAGTGGAATAACAATAATAATACTAACAAGATATACAAAAACACACAAGCACAAACAATACACCAAGATATTTGTGGTTCGGAACCGAATGGTTCCTACTCCACGGGGTGAGCTCAACGAGCTCGTGTTATGTGCACGACACTAACAATACTCCTTGACAACACGTCGGAGGTGGAGAAACCTCGTACAAGCAATTACACTAAGTAATATAAGCAATTACAAATACAAGAAGAAATACAAGTAAAGAACACTTTATAAACTTCGCTTTGAACACTTGTTTGTTGCTTGCTTTGGATTGGGTTTGAAGGTCTGGAATGCAACAGCAATTCTCCTCCAAAATCACCCTTAAAGTGTTGGCGAAATCCTCCATTTCGAGCTCCATTTATAACCTTCACCGAGCTGATTCCGTTCCTATCAGTCGACTGATCGTGACCATCAATCGACTGTCTTGTAGCCATTGTCTCACAACGACTTGATCCATGTTGGCCAAATGCCAACGGATCCATCATCAGTCAATTGATCATGCCCATCAGTCGACTGATGATCCCAATAGTCGAGTGGTCACCGTGATCACTCGACTGGAAGACCTTCTGTGGCCGAAAACACCTGATCGGATCGATATCCTCATCACCGATCGGTGATGGTGTAGCCGATGATCGCTCGACTAGACCTCGTCAATCAAACGATGAGTCGAACCCGAGTCGACTTAGAGTAGTAGATTGACACCAATGTCAATTGACTGATGTCGAGTAAAACCTCAAACACCAAGTTGTTTGAGCATCTGATCTTCGGGTAAACCCTCAAACATCACGTTTGAGCCTCCGACCCTCAGTCTTAGCCACTTGGCCAAGTCCACCTCATCTTCTTATGAAGTTCCCCACTGGAGCTCTCTTCCCTAGGCCTACATCCCTTAGATGTACTAAGCGCACGACTTCGCAATGCCATCCTTCGCGTCTCTTGCCCTTGAAGTATGCTTCCCTTGGGCCTCACTCCATTTGTTCCCCATCCGACGGTTCCTCGGATGCATCGAGTGCACGGCTTCGCAATGCCATCCTTCACCGACTCAAGGACCCCAAGCCTAGTGAACTTGTCAAGTCCTTAAGACTTCCCACACCAAGCCTCATGCTTGGATTTTCCATGCCAAGCCCCATGCTTGGACTTTCACCGCCAAGCCCCATGCTTGGATTTACGTGGCCAACCCATGTTGGACTTTCCACACCAAGCCCTATGCTTGGACTTTTCACCACCAAGGCTACACACTTGGATTTACGTAGCCAACACATGTTGGACTTCCCATGACAATCCCATGTCATGCATTTTATCTAACATCAAAATATAGTTCGAGTCAAACTCGAGTCTTGGGCCGATTGCACCAACAATCTCCCACTTTTTGATGTTCGACAAAACCTCAAACCCTAGTCTACCAATTATCCCTAAATGGCAATTCTCACATCCCAATGAGAATTCCAACTATCCCAATTGGTAACTTCTCTCCCTTTTTGACATACATCAAAAAGGTCCTCCCTAAGGGTATGAATGTCTCATATCCCAATGAGATCTTACAGTCTCTCCCTTGGAGGAACACATGCCTACAATCTTTCTAGTGATATGTCTCATATCACTTAAGAGAGGCAACTCAATTTTCCTCTGATGAGAAAAAATACACATCCATCTTCCCATGATGGATACCTCCCCCTAAAGGCTTGCTCCCCCTTGACCATTGTACCATCAATGTCCTTGGAGAGTCCCTAAGCCAATAGGAACATTTAAACAATCAAAATTAAGGCAAAGTTCAACAATGAACTTCCATCCACCTTAAAATTGATACTCACCCTAAACCCTTCTCCTAATCGACATCCAATGGATTTCCACCCTTTCTAATGCTCTTCATTGCATGTCCTAGGGTTAGGAGTGGTTAGGGGGACCAAAACATAGCTGAACATGGGCCTAACCACCATGGTTTACCCGAAATCAGCTTGAAAAGTCGACTGTATCATATATCAGTCGACTACCACCCTCATCAGTTGATTGGCCTCCATTGCAATCGACTGATAACTGCAAATGCAGAAATCAGGTTTTCAGAAATGAATTTCTATAATTCATAAGTAAATATACATAGCGTGAAAAATCATGAAATTTTGTATGTATATTACTTATTATAATCATTATGGGTGAAAAATATTAGAAAACTATTTTACTCATAAAATAGTGAGATTGATACAAAGTTCAAAAGTTAAGAAAAGCTTCGATATTGAGCCCTCTTTGTTTCATCCCATTCAATGGTGATTGCTATCAAAAGATAGACTTCACCAAGGTTTTTCAAAATGTTTTTGAAATGTTTTTAAAACCTTTAATTCCTTTTTCCTAAACATCTCACTTGTATTTAAATGTGTAAAACACATATAAGTCAAATATTAGTGAGATGTGGGGACTTTGTTATTTTAGGGTTTCATGCATATGCTAGGCAACACTATTTGACTCTCTTATCCATGGGACTTCAAATCATGTCGTAGTCTTTAAATTCATTTTATTTATGCATTAATGATGATTATGGCATAAATGATACAAATATAAGAGTATGTGCCAAAATCATGATGCCATGGGATATGAATGAAATCTAAGCATACATGGCATATAAACATAACCCTAAAAATGATCATGACATTTTATATGATAAAATAAATATGATGTCATGTCATGGCAAAGCAAACAAAGCATGGCAATTATAAAATACTAAGGTATAGAATACCTAAGTGTTAAGTCCAAATTGTCATTTCTAAAGTCAAATCCATTTTTTCCGTAATGCCATTATCCCCCTAGTGTGCCCAAAACCTAAAATGGCACACCATTACTCCTAGGACATAATTGTGCCAATTTAATCATTTTTCAACTTCTTAAAGCACATTGGCACATCCTAATATGTCAACTCATCATGGCTAGGTTAACTACCCATCTACTTAGGGTTGACACACACTAACCCATCTAGCATGAATCGATCATGCTCCTAGGAACCCAATACCTATTTGAGCTCCTTGGGTTAACAAGGTATTCACTAGGGATAACTTCCTTAGATACCTTTCTAATGACCCTTTTTGGTTTTGACACTTTAGTCAAATGGGTCTTTCCTAGGTCAACTCTAGAGGTGACTCCTCCTTTGACTTTCTTAGTGGCTTTCATGGTTTTTCTTAAGTCCTTAGCCACTAAACAGACACCATTGCTAGTCTTAGGGATAGCTTCTCTATTAGCCTTGGTTTTTCTAGACCTAGAAATTGTTCCATAATTAAATGGAACATTATGGTAGAACAAAGATTTGTGACCCAAACATTTCTTGTCGTTGGACATTTCTTGTTTCCTAGGCCTTAAAATTTTGATCATTAGACCCTTTAAATGATATTGTCATAATTTTAAGGGTCTTTTCCAATTTTTCTAGCCTTGACCTCAAGGCTCGGTTCTCCACCTCTAATCTTCCCAATTTTGATCTATCATTAGATTTTTGAGAATTGTTTTTCCTCTTAGGCATATGCCTAGATTTCTTGGGGTTAATGCCCAAGTTTTCTTCTATTCTCCTTATAGACTCCCTAGGTAGGATTTGTCTAGTGATATTGATCCTAGGTTTGTCCTTAGATAGACTAACATGCTTGGCACCTAAACAAACATATTTATTTCTACTAGCATGCTTTTCATTAATAATAGCAAGTGAACTAAAATAGTTTTTAGCATGCTTGTTGGTCATAGAACTAGAAGGTGCATAATTTAAATTTACCTTAGGGTTAGCTTTGGTAGCTCCCCCTACATGTGATGTCCCTTCTTGCCCTTTCTTCCTCCCCCTAGGGCATTGGTTTCTGTAATGTCCCCTTTGATTGCATTTAAAGCACACAATGTGCTCTTTGCTTCTAGTTGTGGGGACTCCGACATCCTTTGACTTTTGGTGTCGATGCCTTTTCCTTAGCCAATTTTGGGCATTTACTCTTGTAATGCCCGGTTTGCCTACACTCAAAACATATTATATGATTTTTATCTTTAATTATAATGCATGAGTTACCTAGGGAGGTGGTGGAAGCCTCTTGATCACTTCTCCCGGATGTTGAAGCTTCTTCTTGATCTCGTTCCGGGATGGAATCCCTCTCCTCCCCCTCAATGCTAGAGGTGGAGGTTTCCACTAAGTCATCCACATCTTCGAAGGTGGATGGCGATTCCTCAACATCCTCGGATCCGGATGTTGATGGGCACTCTTCCTCGGCTTCTTCCTCTACTTGTGTCGATTCGGGATGTTCATTGAATTTTACCACCTTATGCCATAGCTCCTTTGCATCCCTATATTCACCTAGCCTAGGCCAAATATGGTTGGGAATCATATCACTAAGCAATTTGATTACCTCGAGATTTGTCTTGAAATCCTTCATTTGGTCCTTGGTCCATCTTGATTTTTCTAGTGGCTTGTTTTCCTTGTCCCTAGGCACTTCAAAACCATTTTTAATAATTAACATGAAATCGAAATCGGTTTCGAGATATACCTCCATTTTTCTTCTCCATCATTGAAAACCTCCTTCAAATTTTGGTGGTAGGAGGTTGTATCCGGCCATCTTTTCATGCTTGTGTTGGTGGTTAGTCCTCGACAAGCGACTTGGCTCTGAAACAACTTGTTGGAACGTAGGTGGCCGGATAGAGGGGGTTGAATAGCCCTTTATCGTCGTACGGTGGAATTCGTTCATTCTTACGTGTCGCTTATCTATGATTCTCATTAGCGTAGCGGAATAACAATAATAATACTAACAAGATATACAAATACACACAAGCACACACAATACACCAAGATATATGTGGTTCAGAACTGAATGGTTCCTACTCCACGAGATGAGCTCAACGAGCTCGTGTTATACACACGACACTAACAATACTCCTTCTAGACAATACGTCGGAGGTGGAGAAACCTCGTACAAGCAATTATACTAAGTAATACAAGCAATTACAAATACAAGAAGAAATATAAGTAAAGAACACTTTACAAACTTCGCTTTGAATACTTGCTTGTTGCTTGCTTTGGATTGGCTTTGAAAGTCTAGAATGCAGCAACAATTCCCCTCCAAAATCACCCTTAAAGTCTTGGCAAAATCCTCCATCTCGAGCTCCATTTATAACCTGCATCGAGCTGATTCCGCGCCCTTCAATCAACTGATCATGACCATCAGTCAACTGGTCCTCTAGCCGTCATCTCACAATGACTTGATCCACGCTGGCCAAATGCCAACGGATCTATAATCAGTCGATTGATCAAGCCCATAGTCGATTGATGATCCCATCAGTCGAGTGGTCACGACAATCACTCGACTGGAAGACCTTCTGTGACCGAAAAGACCCCGATCAGTCGACTGATATCCCTCATCAGTCGACTGATGGTGTTGGCAGTCGACTGCCCTCCCTCGGTAGCCGACTCTTCGACCAGACCTTGGTCAGTCAAACACCAGTCGAACGACTTAAAGCAGTCGACTAGCACCTATGTCAGTCGACTGATGTTGGGTAAAACCTCAAACACTAAGTTGTTTGAGCGTCCGACCGTCGGGTAAACCCTCAAACATCATGTTTGAGCCTCCGACACTCAGTCTTAGTCACTTGGCCAAGTCCACCTAATCCTCTCATGGAGTTCCCCACTGAAGCTCTCTTCCCTCGGCCTACGTCCCTCGGATGCACCAAGCGCACAACTTCACAATGTCATCCTTCGCGTCTCTTTCCCTCGAAGTATGCTTCCCTTGGGCCTCACTCCATTCGCTCCCCATCCGGTGGTCCCTCGGATGCATCAAGCGCACGACTTCGCAATGCCATCCTTCACCGACTCAAGGACCCCAAGCCTAGCGAACTTGCCAAGTCCTCAAGACTTCCCACACCAAGCCTCATGCTTGGATTTTCCATGCCAAGCCCCATGCTTGGACTTTCACCGCCAAGCCCCATGCTTGGATTTGCGTGGCCAACCCATGTTGGACTTTCCACACCAAGCCCTATGCTTAGACTTTTCACCACCAAGGCTACACACTTGGATTTACATGGCCAACCCATGTTGGACTTCCCATGGCAATCCCATGTCATGAGTTTTGTCTAACATCAAAATATAGTTCGAGTCAAACTCGAGTCCTGGGCTGATTGCACCAACACATTTCTCCGATTCTAACTGTTAGACTATCCGAGCCACAAAAACCTCTTTTTGCATTGTGAAAACCTCGAAAGTCGGCCATGGATCCATGCGAAGATAAACAAAAATTACATGTACGTGTTTATAAAACCTAGATCTACCTTAGATCTACATGAAAGGAGAATTACCCTTGATGCAACGCCCTTCGCTTATCCCGCTCGTCCAAACGGCTTGCCGAAACTCTAGAGTGTCAAGTATACACTCCTCTATCAGTATCCACATGAGCAATAGGTGGAGAAAAGCAACCTAGAGTATGATAGCACCCTTAAAAGCTCACAGCAAGGATGAGGAAGAGAGAGCTTCAGAGGAGAGGAAGAAGAAGATGAAGTTACTACACTTAACTTCACACACTATTACCCATTCAATAGTTGCCGGCCACTATAAGGGAGTTACATGCATGCATGTAATTCCAAGAGCCATGGCTCTTGGTCCCCCTCATGAGGTGGCACCGCATGATGTGTCCAAGATGATGTGGAACATCATCAATGGCCAGCCCCATGCCAAGTCACCATGACATGGCATTTGGTCAAGTCATACTTGACTTTTCATCTTCCCTCTCAAGTCAAGTCAAACTTAACCTCTTATCTCCCATGGTTGATCAAATACAAACATTTGATTCAAGTCAATTTTATTTAATGAATCTCTATTCATTAATTTAAATTGACTCAATGAATCAAATCTAAATTAGGCTCATTCAACACTTGAATCAAATTGAGTCCTACTCAATTAGTCTAATTTGGATTACTCTTAATTCAATTTGGTTCATCCTATGAACCTAATCCTCAAGGTCCATCATATGAACCTAATCTCCATTTAATTTCCCTTTGTGTGTGACCCTATAGGTTCTTATAACATTGGAAATATCCCTAAACCGATTTAGAAACACAAGCAATGAGCGGTATCTAGCAACACATCATTGCTACCCAAGTTACAAGAATGTTTAGATCCAACATCACCTTTGTGACTATTAATTGTGACTCTCACAATATGTGACAATGTCCCTCTATCATTAACATCTTGATTGACCAATTGAGGCATAGACTGTGTCATCCTTAGTATAATCTATATCTTGAACTCCAATTAGACTCACTCTAATCAAATGAGCTCAATATCTCATATTGACTCATTTGGACAAGGTCATGCACTTAGTGGTCTCACTCTATCAAGAATAACGATGTCACTTCCGTCATATAAGAGGGATAGATCTCATCTATATCACTCACATCCCTCTGCATAATTTGTTACATACCAGTAATCGCCTTTATAGTCCACCCATTTACGGGTGACGTTTGACGAAGCCAAAGTATACAACTCCTTATATAGGGAACCATGGTGACTTCAAGTCCAAGGACTAATAGTCATACTAATAGTCACACTAATAGTCACATGAGAAAGTATATGACACTCATATAACAATCCATGATACTTTCTCATGGCGGGTCATTCAGTATACATTCTCCAATGCATACCCATGTGTCAACTTGATATCTCATATCTATGACTTGTGAGATCAAGTCATCGAGTTGACCTACATGTTAGTCTCTTCGCATTAACATTGTCCCTGAATGTTAATACTTGACTAGGAATGATTAAGAGTAGTGTTCTCTATATCATCTCATTATCTATTCAACCAATCGATTGATATAGATAAGAACCTTCTACTCAAGGACGTTATTATACTTAGTTATTTGGCACCAATACAATTAAGTATAATAACCATAAAAAATGCCTTTATAAATATGAATATGATACAACAAGTCCATACAACAATCATCACATGATTGCCTCAAGGGCTTTTACTAAAAATCTCCCACTAGCACTAGCGTCAATCACTGTAGTATCTAATACCCAGTGACCTAGTGTGACCATCATGCTTTTTCTGTGCCAAAGCCTTGGTCAAGGGTGTTAGAATGTATAATGAAAGCCTAGCTCTTTTTGTATGAACATTTTATTTTGAAATAAGAATCACATGATCATTGTTTGCACTTTATATATTTATTATATGTGTGTGCATATTGTCTAATATTTTACATTGTAGATAACATGGTGCTTGGTGTGGCACAGAAGATCATGTTATCAGTCCCTTGTAAAATATAAGTAGAGGCTCACAACCAAGATGGTTTTGGACAAACCATTGGCATGGTTGTAGTGTAGCTTGGTATTGTTTTATCTTGAACATAGAGTTACACTAGTAAACTTAGGTGTATTGAGCAGGACCGACATAGAGGTGATTCAATTTAGTGCTGACTACATAATTGAATTGGACCTCGGATATTATGTTGTACATGCTCTTAATCCCGATATAATAACGGGCACATGTACTTAGTATTTATTTCTTTGATTTACCAGTGGGTGAGATTTAGATGGATTAAATCAATATGCCCGGTAAGTTGGGAAATAATATTATTTACATGGTGTGCCGTTGATTATAGGAGGAAACCGTGTCCTATATATTAGGTTGATGATGTCCCCTTGAGGAGCTCATAAGGTTCATCATGTAAACCCAGCTGGTTGACTTAGTCAATATGAGGATAAGGTTGAGTGGTATTACTCGAGGAGTTAGATGTTAATTAATTGATGGTCAGTAAATCAATTAATTGACGGACATTCGATATCTTAAACACGGGGAGATAAATGTACAAATAATATATGGAGCCCATATTAATTTATGGGGGTTGGTGAGGTAGTTCAATGATGATCCTCTAGTGGAATGGAACATCATTGATGGATCAAGTTTGTGTGGTTCCGATCCATCGGGTGGCCAAGACCCAACTCCTCCTTATGGTCCCTATCGTAGCCTAATATAATCCTTGTGAAGTCTAGATCCAAGAATGTAAAACAAAACCTAGAACCAACGGTTGGATTAAATCCATAGATCCGATGGTTGGGATGATACCCTAGAACCAACGGTTGGATTAAATCCATAGATCCGATGGTTAGGATGAAACCTTAGAACCAACGGTTGGATTAAATCCATAGATCCGATGGTTAGGATGAAACCGTAGAATCGACGATTTGGATTAAATCCATAGATCCGATGGTTGGGATGAAACCCTAGAACCAACGGTTGGATTAAATCCATAGATCTGATGGTTAGGATGAAACCCTAGAATCGACAGTTGGGATTAAATCCCTAGATCCGACGGTTGGGATAAAACCCTAGATCCGACGGTTGGGATGAAATCCTTGATCCGACGGTTGGGATGAAATCCTAGATCCTATGGTTGGGATGAAATCCTAGATCCTACGGTTGGGATGAAATCCTAGATACGACGGTTGGGATAAAACCCTAGATCCGACGGTGGAGATTAAATCCCTAGAACCGACGGTGGAGATTAAATCCCTAGATCTGATGGTGGAGATTAGAGGAGGCTTAAGCCTAAATTCTAGAATTAGGGTTTGGCTCATCCATGTGTTGGGCGGCAACAAATCTTAAAGGAGATAAGGTTGGTTGGGCGGCAAGAAAATAGGAGTTAGTTCCTATATTTTAGGCTAAGCAACTTTCTCCTAAATTCTATAAATAAAGGCTTAGGGTTGGGCGGCAACTAATGATTTTTGGATTAGAGAATTAGGGTTTGGCTCATCCTAGTGTTGGGCGGCAACAATCCCTAGAGGAGCTAGGGTTTTGGGCGGCTAGGAAAGTGGGCGGCAAGGTGATTGTTCTCCCGAGGTTTTGTTAGTTATAGCCCTAAGAACCAATCATGTGATGGTTGAATAGGGAACATTTTGTATCATATTCTATAAAGGCAAAGGATTGATTATTATATTTAAGTCTTGCTTGTGCCAGCTAAATTAAATATAGTAATGCCCTAGAAAAGTAGGTTCTTATCTACAGCACATCAATTGGCAGAATTGATTATGAGAGGCTGTAGAGAACACTTTCTAAATGTTCCTAGTCAAGTATTAATATGCAAGGGCAATATTAATACATAAAGACTAGCATGTAGGTCAATTGATGACTTGATCTCACAAGTCATGGATATATGATATCAAGTTGACACATGGGTATATATTAGAGAATATATCTGAATCGACATCATGAGAAAGTTTCATGGATCGTTATATGAGTGTCATAAACTTTCTCATGTGACTATTGGTATGAATAGTCCTCAGACCTGAAGTCACTACGGTTCCCTACATAAGGAGTAATGTACTTTGGTATCGTCAAACGTCACCCGTAACAGAGTGGACCATAAAGGCGATTACTGGGTATATAACAAATTATGTGGAGGGATGTGAGTGATGTAGATGGGATCTATCCCTCTCATATGACGAGAGTGATATCTGTGGGCCCCTTGATTGAGTAGAACTACTAAAACGCATGGCCATGCTCGAATGAGTCAATATGAGATATTGAGCTCATTTGTTTGAGTTAGTTTACTCAGGGATCAAGAAACACATAGATTGATCGAGGATGACACGGTCTATGCCTCATTGATCAATCTGATATCAAGGATAGAAGGACACGGTCATACACTATAGTAGTCACGGAAAGGTTAGTCGGATCTTGACTTATCTCATAACTTGGGTAGCAATGATGTATTGCTAGATGCCGCTCATTGCTTGTGTATCTAAAAGAGTTTAGGTCCACTGCCAACGTTATGAGAGCCTATAGGGTCACACACAAAGAGCATGATAATTAGAGGAATTAGAGTATTCTAGTTTGACTAGAATAATTTGGGAATAAGCTTAAGTACAAAATGGTTTTTGGACTTTAAGCTTAATGAGAATTTTAGCTAATTGATTTAATGAGATTAATTCAATATGTTACCTTATTGATTTAATAAGATTAATTCAATATGATAACATAAGCTTAATTGAATTAATAAGATTAATTCAATATGATAACATAAGCTTAATTGAATTAATAAGATTAATTCAATATGATAACATAAGCTTAATTGAATTAATAAGATTAATTCAACATGCATGAATGCCACATAAGAATGCCACATAAGCATGCCACCTAAGCATCCACCTAAGCTAGATAAGGTGGAAGGAAACAAAATGGTTTTGTCTCCTTAAGTGGCCGGCCAAACAAGGAAGCCAAATCCTTTTTGAGTGTGTCTCAATGCAATGGATTGCATTGAATGTGAAGGAGGTGGAAGGGTTTTTCCAACCCTATAAAAGGCTCCATGGAGTGGCTGGCCATTGTAGGTTTTTTGGTGGAGTGTGGTTGTTGGGAGCTTGAGGCTTAGAGAGAGCTTGAGAGCTTATTGTTGTGTGGCTTTTGTGAGTGTAGCAAGAAGAGTAGTCTTCTTCTTCCCTTCTCTTTTTCCCTAGCTTCCTCTCCTTTAGGGACTTCTCTAGCAAGAAGTAAAGGAGAGCTCCTCTAGTTTTCTTTTGTGAGACAAGAGCTTGCTCGTGTGGATACATATAGAGGCACGGACACTTGAACGTGCTAAGATCCAACAAACAAAAGGGATAAGCGGGATTAACAAGGGCACGCAACAAAGGTAATCCTCTCCTATAAGATAGGTTTGGTTTAGAGAAATTTATTTTATACGAGTTTGCTTTCGCATGGATCACTTGGAAGGGATCCTAATTTTTCCACGCATATGCCATTTGGCATAAAGAATTCCCTCTGATTGGTATCAGAGCCACTTATGAAGATCGTATAAAATAGGTTTTCTCTATTTTATATGTGATATAGAAGTAGGATAAATTTTATTATGAGTTGATAATTGCATTAGCAATTGTCAAACATAATAAAATATCCGATGTCTTTTAAAAGTTAAAATGACATGGTGCATGGTTATGGCCTAGTCCCAAAAGGTTTGTGAATGTGTGTGTGTTGTAATTCTTAAATCGGCTGCAGTCGTGCCTTCCTCCTAAAATTCTTGTTGTAAAATTAGTTTTAGACTCAATGTAACTCGAGTATTTCTCCTTTTGTAATGTACAAAACAAAGATGGAGGGTCCATTGGAAGATGAGGTTACAAGGAGGAAGTCAACACACAAGACAACCAAAAGGAAGCACTTGGGAGAAGATGCTATCCCTAGGTTGACCAATCAATCTTTTCATTGGCTTGAGAAGATTGTAGAATAAGGGCCATAACCATGACACGCTTAGTTTAATATGTATGTGATGCATGTTAGTTTAGCTTGTATGTGATGCATGATTAGTTTAGCTTATATGTGATGTATGCTAATATGTATATGATACATGTTTATTTCTTAATAAGTCAAAAACAATATGCCTACCAAAGTTTGGTACTCACTACTTCCTCGATCATTTGTTATTGGGTTTGCCAAAGCAAAGCAATGCATTTTATCTTGGAAGAGTGCGAGTGGACAATCGTGATGTCCCGCTATCAAACTTGGTTAAGACTTAATTAAGTTTTCTTAAATAGTTAAGAAAGTAGAGGCATATATTAGCTTTGAACATAAGTTTTAAAATTAGTTTTATGTGATTTCCGAACATCAGCTTTGTCTTAGAAGTGGTCGTTGCTCCGATATCCAAGAAGGCCCCTGTGCCTCGCCACAGCCTGGAAGCTGGTTTAAGAATAAACACTAAACTAATCTAAAACTTAACCAAAGCTATTAAAGAGTTACATCAGATGTAATTGGCAAAAGATTGCCTACCTAATTATACTACGTCTTGGGCGATTAGCCAAAGCTAACTCAAGACGAATTATGATGTGGATCTTTATCCCATATAAATTTATAGCTAAATAGTAGCTATGAGAATTTAGTGGGAGCCTCATTTAATTAAAGGCCTAATTAAATGATTTAGGTATGATACTTAACTTTGCATTTTAATGTTGTAGATCACCATGACATCTAACACGACACACCCCGAACTTGCGATCCGTCTTGAGAAGGACAAGCTTAATGGAACGAACTTTCTTGATCGGTATAGGAACTTGAGGATTATCCTCAAGCAAGAACGCATAACCGTATGTCCTAGAGCAGTCTACCCTGAAACACACCATGCACTCGTGCTGAAAAGGATGCTTATAAGAAGCATCAAGATGACGCATTAAATGTGTCATGCCTTATGCTTGCCACCATGAACTCTGAGCTTCAGAAGCAACATGAGAACATGGATGCCTATGATATGGTTGAGCACCTGAAACAACTATATCAAGGACAAGCTAGGCACGAGCGTTTTGAAGTGTCTAAAGCTCTTTTTGCATGCAAGATGCAAGAAGGAACACCTGTAGGAACTCACGTACTCAAAATGATTGGGTACGTTGAGAACCTTGAAAGACTAGGTTTTCCACTGAGCCAAGAATTGGCAACCGATGTTATCCTGCAATCGTTGCCGGAAGCATATAATCAATTCATCATGAATTATAACATGAATGAAATTGATAAACCTTTGCCTGAGATTCTCAGCATGTTAAGAACTGCTGAACCGAATCTCAAAAAGAAAGTTAGCAACATACTAATGGTCAAGAAGGGCAAAGGTAAGCGCAAAGGCAAGGGTAAGACCCAAGCCAAAGGCAAGGCCAATTCATCCACTTCAAAGGGTAAAGGTAAAGTACCTAAGGAAGGGGACTGCTTCCATTGCGGTGAGATCGACACGGAGCTTTAGGCGCAAAGTCTACCTTGAGGAAGTAAAGAATAAAAGAAGTGGGACTTCTGCCTCAGGTATACACGTTATAGAAGTTAATCTATCTATTTCTTATACATGGGTATTAGATACCGGATGTGCATCTCACATTTGTACTAATGTGCAGGGACTGAGAAATAGTAGACAAATGGCAAAAGGCGAAGTGGACCTACGAGTAGGCAATGGCGCAAAAGTTCTTTGTCAGAGTAGGAACATATTCTTTGTCTTTGCCCACTGGGCTTATCTTAGAACTAGAGGAGTGCTTATATGTACCTGCATTGACAAAGAACATAATTTCTGTATCTTGTTTAGACAAGAAAAACTTTTCTTTTATAATAAAGGACAAATGTTGTTCCATTTATTTTAATGAAATGTTCTATTGTAATGCACCACTTATGAATGGTCTCTATGTTCTAGATTTAGAAAACCCAATATATAACGTAAATACCAAACGTTTCAAATCAAATGAATTGAACCAAACATATCTCCGCACATAAATGAAAAATGCATATCCCAACTCCATAAAGATGGATTATTGGACTCATTTGATTTTGAATCATATGAGGTATGCGTATCTTGCCTTTTAGGAAAGATGACTAAAACTCCATTTAGTGGACATGGCGAGAGAGCGACAGACTTGTTAGGACTCATACATACTGATGTATGTGGGCCTTTCAATGTCGAAGCCAGAGGAGGCTATAAGTACTTTATTACTTTCACTGATGATATGAGTAGATTTGGCTACTTATATTTGATGAGACATAAGTCAGAATCCTTTGAAAAGTTCAAAGCATTCAAGAATGAAGTACAAAACCAACTTGGTAAGCGTATTAAGCTACTTCGATCAGATCGAGGTGGTGAATACCTTAGTCAAGAGTTTCGTGATCACCTGGCTGAGTGTGGGATAATATCTCAACTCACTCCCCCTGGAACACCACAATGGAATGGTGTATCTGAGAGGAGAAATCGTACTCTATTAGATATGGTACGATCAATGATGAGCCAGACTGATCTACCTACTTCCTTTTGGGGACTAGCTCTAGAGACAGTAGCTTTCACACTTAATCGCGTCCCATCAAAAGCCGTAGAAAAGACACCATATACGATATGGATCGAAGAGTCCCAAAATGTCTTTTATAAAGATTTGGGGTTGTGAAGCTTATGTAAGACGTCAAGTCTCAGATAAACTAGGACCCAAATCAGATAAGTGTTATTTTGTAGGATATCCCAAGGAAACTAAGGGATACTACTTTTACAATCCCACACTTGGCAAGGTGTTTGTTGCCAGAAATGCTGTCTTTCTAGAAAGAGAATTTATTTCTAGAAAAACTAGTGGGAGTAAAATTCATCTTGAAGAAGTTCAAGATGACGATAACACTAAGGCTTCGATGGAAAATGAACAGTAACCACAAAGTGTTGTGGATAAGGAAATTGTTTCCCAAAGAGTTGTGGAGCAAACACCTATTCAAGTAGACCATCCTCTTCGTAGATCTGATAGGATCCGCCGTCAACCCGAGAGATATTCTTTTCTCTTGAGACACGGTGATGTATTGCTTGTCGATCTTGGCGAGCCTACATCCTATCAAGAAGCTATGATGAGCCCAGATTCCGAGAAATGGCTAGAGGCCATGAGATCCAAATGGAATCCATGTACACTAACCAAGTATGGACCTTGGTTGATCCACGAAGGGTAAAACCCATTGGGTGTAAGTGGGTCTTTAAAGTAAAGACCCACATGGATGGTAATAAGCATACCTATAAAGGTAGATTGGTGGCTAAAGGATTCAAACAAATTCATGGTATTGACTATGATGAAACCTTTTCACCAGTTGCGATGCTTAAATCCATTCGGATCATACTTGCTATTGCAGCCTACCACGATTATGAGATCTGGCAGATGGATGTCAAAACCGCTTTTCTGAATGGAAAGCTACTCGAGGATATGTACATGACATAGCCTGAGGGTTTTGAAGATCCAAAGCATCCTGGAAAGGTATGCAAACTGCAAAGGTCCATTTATGGACTAAAGCAAGCCTCTCGAAGCTGGAATCTTCGATTCGATGATGCAATCAAGGAGTTTGGTTTCATCAAGAATGAAGATGAACCTTGTGTCTACAAGAGAAATAGTGGGAGCACAGTTGTATTTCTTGTCTTGTATGTAGATGACATACTTCTCATCGGAAATGATATTCCCTCACTCCAGTCTGTGAAGATATGGTTAGGGAATTGTTTCTCGATAAAAGACTTAGGTGAAGCTGCCTATATTCTAGGCATCAAGATATATAGAGATAGATCTAAAAGATTACTTGGCCTAAGTCAGAGTACATACATTGATAAAGTGCTAGATCGTTTTGCTATGCAAAATTCCAAGAAAGGATTTCTGCCTTTATCACATGGTGTGAGTCTTTCGAAGACTCAATGTCCCTCTTCTAAGGAGGAGAGAGATCGCATGGATAAGATCCCTTATGCATCTGCTATAGGGTCTATCATGTACGCCATGCTTTGTACTCGTCCTGACGTCTCGTATGCTTTGAGCATGACGAGTAGATACCAGTCGGATCCAGGTGAAAGTCACTGGATAGCAGTCAAAAATATTCTTAAATACTTACGAAGAACGAAAGAATATTTCCTGATATTTGGAGGCAATGAGGAGCTAGCTGTAAAGGGTTACAGTGATGCAAGCTTCCAAACAGACAAGGATGACTATAGATCGCAATCGGGGTATGTGTTTTGCCTGAATGGTGGAGCTGTGAGCTGGAAGAGTTCAAAGCAGGACACAGTTGCTGATTCTACAACAGAAGCCGAGTATATTGCTGCGTCTGATGCACAAAGGAGGCTTTGGCTCCGCAAGTTCATCAGTGAACTTGGGGTAGTTCCTAGCATTGCAGATCCAATAGACCTCTATTGTGACAACAATGGGGCTATTGCACAGGCTAAGGAACCTCGATCACATCAGCGGACCAAACACATACTGCGGCGCTTCCATCTCATTCGAGAGATCATCGATAGAGGAGATGTGAGGATATGCAGAGTACCGACAGACGCTAACATCGCAGATCCATTGACCAAGGCTTTGGCACAGAGGAAGCATGATGGTCACACTAGGTCACTAGGTATTAGATATCATAGTGATTGGTACTAGTGCTAGTGGGAGATTGTTAGTTATAGCCCTAAGAACCAATCATGTGATGGTTGAATAGGGAACATTTTGTATCATATTCTATAAAGGCAAAGGATTGATTATTATATTTAAGTCTTGCTTGTGCCAGCTAAATTAAATATAGTAATGCCCTAGAAAAGTAGGTTCTTATCTACAGCACATCAATTGGCAGAATTGATTATGAGAGGCTGTAGAGAACACTTTCTAAATGTTCCTAGTCAAGTATTAATATGCAAGGGCAATATTAATACATAAAGACTAGCATGTAGGTCAATTGATGACTTGATCTCACAAGTCATGGATATATGATATCAAGTTGACACATGGGTATATATTAGAGAATATATACTGAACTGACCCGCCATGAGAAAGTTTCATGGATCGTTATATGAGTGTCATAAAATTTCTCATGTGACTATTGGTATGAATAGTCCTCAGACCTGAAGTCACTACGGTTCCCAACATAAGGAGTTATGTACTTTGGTATCGTCAAACGTCACCCGTAACAGGGTGGACCATAAAGGCGATTACTGGGTATATAACAAATTATGCGGAGGGATGTGAGTGATGTAGATGGGATCTATCCCTCTCATATGACGAGAGTGATATCTGTGGGCCCCTTGATTGAGTAGAACTACAAAAACGCATGGCCATGCTCGAATGAGTCAATATGAGATATTAAGCTCATTTGTTTGAGTTAGTTTACTCAGGGATCAAGAAACACATAGATTGATCGAGGATGACACGGTCTATGCCTCATTGATCAATCTGATATCAAGGATAGAAGGACACGGTCATACACTATAGTAGTCACGGAAAGGTTAGTCGGATCTTGACTTATCTCATAACTTGGGTAGCAATGATGTATTGCTAGATGCCGCTCATTGCTTGTGTATCTAAAAGAGTTTAGGTCCACTGCCAACGTTATGAGAGCCTATAGGGTCACACACAAAGAGCATGATAATTAGAGGAATTAGAGTATTCTAGTTTGACTAGAATAATTTGGGAATAAGCTTAAGTACAAAATGGTTTTTGGACTTTAAGCTTAATGAGAATTTTAGCTAATTGATTTAATGAGATTAATTCAATATGTTACCTTATTGATTTAATAAGATTAATTCAATATGATAACATAAGCTTATTGAATTAATAAGATTAATTCAATATGATAACATAAGCTTAATTGAATTAATAAGATTAATTCAATATGATAACATAAGCTTAATTGAATTAATAAGATTAATTCAACATGCATGAATGCCACATAAGAATGCCACATAAGCATGCCACATAAGCATGCCACCTAAGCTAGATAAGGTGGAAGGAAACAAAATGGTTTTGTCTCCTTAAGTGGCCGGCCAAACAAGGAAGCCAAATCCTTTTTGAGTGTGTCTCAATGCAATGGATTGCATTGAATGTGAAGGAGGTGGAAGGGTTTTTCCAACCCTATAAAAGGCTCCATGGAGTGGCCGGCCATTGTAGTTTTTTTGGTGGAGTGTGGTTGTTGGGAGCTTGAGGCTTGGAGAGAGCTTGAGAGCTTATTGTTGTGTGGCTTTTGTGAGTGTAGCAAGAAGAGTAGTCTTCTTCTTCCCTTCTCTTTTTCCCTAGCTTCCTCTCCTTTAGGGACTTCTCTAGCAAGAAGTAAAGGAGAGCTCCTCTAGTTTTCTTTTGTGAGACAAGAGCTTGCTCGTGTGGATACATATAGAGGCACGGACACTTGAACGTGCTAAGATCCAACAAACAAAAGGGATAAGCGGGATTAACAAGGGCACGCAACAAAGGTAATCCTCTCCTATAAGATAGGTTTGGTTTAGAGAAATTTATTTTATACGAGTTTGCTTTCGCATGGATCACTTGGAAGGGATCCTAATTTTTCCGTTGCGCATATGCCATTTGGCATAAAGAATTCCCTACAGGTTTTCGGCCGGCGCCCCTCTTCTTCTCCTCCACCCTTTGCCGGTTCTCTTCTTCCTCCTCTCTTGCTCCTTGGTGGCCGGTGGCTCTCCAACTATTGGTGGCCGGTGCTTCTCCAACATCTAGGTGGCCGACGGAAACAATACAACTAGTTGGCCGGCGCTCATCCAATCATTCCTTGGCCGGCGGTTGCATCAAACTCTCTTGTTTGGTGGTCGGTTCTAGAAAGGAAAGGTTTCGTTGGTTCTTCTCTTTGTTCGCAGAGTACAAGGAAGAGAAGAACGTGATCTAGAAGGCTTCTACTCGTGGAGGATCTTCGTCCACACGTCGTCCACGAGAAGGATAGGACATACGGTAGAAGATCGTAAGATATAAAGTTTTATAACTTTAATTTCAGATCTGAGCATGTTCTTATATATGATGATTATGCATGTGTGTGTATGAATATATATTGTATAATCATGTACCCCGAAGACAAACACAAAAACCGGCGATCCGTCCGTCGTCTCTTCTGCGGCTAACCAACTAGAAGAGTTGTGTTGCTTGAACAACTAGTTTGTTCAAGCGACCACTCAAGTTGTTAGCACGACGACGAAATGGTGTTGCCAAGGAAGCTCATCCCATCCGGATTAATCCTTTCATTAGTGAAAATTTTAATCCGGGGACATGGGAGCCAATGAGCCTCTGAAGCGACATTCCTTCAATTGGTATCAGAGCCACGGTTTTCGGTTTTGTGTGTTTAGGATTCGGTTATTTTTTTTATGCATTTTTCATATATTATATGTGCCGGATAATAGTAGGATGTGCGTAGTTTAACTCTTTGGTTGCAGGCATAAGATCCGACTATTATGGCCATGTGTGTGTATGTGAATGGATGTGTGTAAAAATTGATTATTTGAATCCTCGGGGTTGACAAGGCTAGATTAGTATTTAATTTTTGTAATTAAATACGGCATTGTTTAGCCGCTCATTTTAGTTTACTTTCGATCTAGATTATTTGTACACTCCTTCGTGGAGTATAGGATCGATGGATGTAAATTAATATGATTTATCTCGGCTCGGAACTCTTTGGTGACTTGCGCACGGGAAAAGATGGAGCGGACGAGGTGGCGACACGACGGGATGCGTATTGGAGAACAATGCCATAATAGTTGGAAAAATTCTGATTTTTCCATATTTATTGCTTATTTGTTTTATATGCATGTTGTGTTTGTTTTAAAATTCCTCGATTGCAATTTACTAAGTGGGAGAGGGACATTTTAATTAATTCCCGCGGCCTCCATTACAATTTGATGTGTGATGCAACAAACTTGCGCGTTGGCTCTGAGTGCCTTCCTCCCCATCGGATGGGTTTGTTTGCGGATCACTAGGTCAAATAATGGTTATAGGAAATTATTTAGGAGTGTGTGTACTTCCCCATCGGTAAGGCACATAATCCGAAATAATTCCCTTAGTATCGTGTAATGGTGCACACTTAGATGCAAATAAAAAGTATCCTCCCCATCGGAGTCACTGCTTTTATTTGTAGGGCTAAAGAGGAACCAACTATTAATTTTATTTGTCAAAAAGTAAGGTTGACAAGATAATAAAATTAATGGGTAAAACCTCCTCTTACAAATGAAGAATTCGTATACGTCCACACTATCGTGGCATGCGATATTCTCGGTGTTTTGAGGTGTTGGTTGATTTCGGGATTTTATTGTTTTGAGGAATCAATATTTTTTGAAATCTGATATTATTTGATCATTGTGATTCTTAGGATTTTCAAATGGCTTTCAATCCACTTACTTTGGTACTAAAGGAAACAAACTTACTGTCCCCAAACAATAATGATTGGAAAAGAAATATGGATAGTGTCTTAACTATCGATGAATGTCCTCCTAGGCCTGCAGATGATTCTGGGGAAAAGGAACTTTTCGGATACCAGAATCGAGCTGCAAGGCAAGAAGCCATGGTTGCTCAGAAGGTTTCTACTTCTAAGCCGAAAGGTAAGAAGAAGAAGACACAAGGTAGAGCAAAGGTGGTGGGAGGATCTCAGGGAGTGAAGAAGCCGAAAGGCAAGTACTTCACTTGTAGACAGACTGGACATGGGAAGAAAGACTTCCCCTTCCTAAAGTAGAACAAAGGTATATCTTCTACCTTAGTCGTTGAAACATGTTTAGTGGTGTTATCTACCGGTACCTGGTGTGTAGATACGGGAGCCACTGATCATGTCTGCAATTCTTTACAGGGGTTCCAGGAAACCCGACGACTAGCTAAGGGAGAGATTACCATCTACATGGGCAATGCTACTAAGGTAGCGGCTATTGCAGTGGGAGACGTTTATTTATCGTTTGATAGGAATAAAGTTTTGGTTTTGAGAAATTGTCTTTATGTACCTACTTTTAGAAAGAATTTGATTTCGGTTTCTAAATTGTTTATGGATGGATATACTATTTCTTTTAATGACAGAGTTGTTATAAAAAGTAATAGAGAGATTATCTGTTCAGGTACATTGGTTGGCAATTTGTATACTCTTGAACCAAAAGCTCCCACGATGTATATAGAAGTGAATAACTCATCTTCTAAGTCTAATAAGAG
Source organism: Wurfbainia villosa (assembly GCA_025175895.1). NCBI lineage: Eukaryota > Viridiplantae > Streptophyta > Magnoliopsida > Zingiberales > Zingiberaceae > Wurfbainia > Wurfbainia villosa. Next base: position 23,271,666 of record CM045992.1, on the reverse strand, counting down.
AAAAGAACCTTCGCAAATGAACCAAACATATCTCTGGCATCTGAGGCTTGGTCATATTAACCTAAGTAGAATTCAAAGGTTGATAGCTGATGGACCTTTGGGTTCATTAGTGGTGGAGGATCTCCCAACCTGCGAATCTTGCTTGGAAGGTAAAATGACCAAGAGGCCTTTTAAGGCCAAGGGGTATAGAGCCAAAGATGTGTTAGAACTGGTTCATTCTGATTTGTGCGGTCCTATGTCTATCCAGGCAAGAGGTGGTTTTGAATATTTCGTCTCTTTTATAGACGATTATTCAAGATATGGATACATTTACTTGATGCACCGCAAGTCTGAATGCTTTGACAGGTTCAAAGAATTCAAGGCTGATGTGGAGAACCGTCAAGGTAAAAGTATCAAGACATTACGATCTGATCGTGGTGGCGAGTACCTCTTGGGAGAGTTTAGGAGTTACTTATCAGAGGCTGGGATTCAATCCCAATTGTCTGCACCTGGCACACCCCAGCAGAATAGTGTAGCGGAGCGAAGGAATAGGACTCTTATGGAGATGGTCAGATCTATGATGAGTTATTCTGAGTTACCTGATTCGTTCTGGGGGTTTGCTCTGGAAACAGCAGCACACATTCTGAACTTGGTTCCATCTATGTCAGTACCCTCTACTCCCACAGAGTTGTGGACTGGGCGAAAGCCTAGTCTAAGACATATTCGGATTTGGGGTAGTCCAAAGACATGGCCAAGGGAGATCTTTGGTAAGTTGGAATCTGCATGGCGCGCTTGTTTGTTGGCTACCCTAAGGGAACGAAGAGGGGTTTATTCTATAGTCCTAGAGATCAGAAGGTGATCGTGAGTACGAATGCCAGATTTCTAGAGGAGGACTATGTGATGAACCACAAGCCCACGAGTAGGATTGTTCTTGAGGAACTGACAGGGGAAGTCCCGACTTCAGTACCACCGGTACAAGAGGAGACACCACAAGTCACTGCACCGCGTGTCACAGAGCATACACAGGAGGCACCTCGTCGTAGTGGGAGGGTTGTTAGATAACCTGACAGATTCATGTTTTTGGGAGAGTCTTCGGACTTAGTCCCTGGTGAACATGAACATGATCCCTGGATATATGACGAGGCAATCCAAGATAGAGATGCAGTATATTGGCAAAGAGCGATGAATTCAGAGATAGAATCTATGGATTCTAATCAGGTCTGGGAGCTAGTAGACCCACCCGATGGTGTAAAAACCATTGGATGCAAGTGGATCTACAAGAGAAAGAGAGGAGTAGACGGGAAGGTTGAGACCTTCAAAGCTAGGCTTGTTGCGAAAGGGTATACTCAGAAAGAGGGTATCGATTATGAGGAGACCTTTTCGCCGGTAGCTATGCTTAAGTCTATCCGGATTCTCTTATCTATAGCTGCTCATATGGATTATGAGATATGGCAGATGGATGTCAAGATAGCTTTCCTTAACGGAAGTCTTGAGGAGAACATCTATATGCGGCAACCAGAGGGATTCATTGCGAAAGGCAAAGAGCATCTTGTATGTAAGCTTAATCGATCCATTTATGGATTGAAGCAAGCTTCTAGATCTTGGAACATCCGCTTTGATGAGGTAATCTAGTCATATGGATTTATTCAAAGTCCGGATGAGCCTTGTGTATACAAGAGATGTGACAGAAACGTAGTGGTGTTTCTTGTACTATACGTAGATGACATTTTGTTAGTTGGCAACAATATCAAAGTGTTATCAGACGTAAGGGTATGATTGTCCAAACAGTTTGACATGAAGGACTTGGGAGAAGTGGGATACATCCTTGGGATCAAAGTTATAAGGGATCGCAAGAAAAGGATGTTGTGCTTGTCTCAAGCTTCATACATTGACACTATCCTTGCTCGTTTTAGCATGCAGAACTCCAAGAAAGGTTTTCTACCTTTTAGGCATGGAGTTCTTTTATCTAAAGAGATGTGTCCCAAAACATCAAAGGAGATAGAGGACATGAAGGCGGTTCCTTATGCTTCGGCAGTAGGAAGCCTTATGTATGCTATGCTATGCACGAGACCGATATCCGCTGCGTGGCATGGTTAGCGAGATATCGAGTAATCTACAGTGACATTGGATCGCGTAAAGCATATATTGAAGTAGCCGAGAAGGACTAGGATTATATCGTTTATCGGCAGATCAATTAGTCCCCGTGGTTTACGGATTCGGATTTCCAATCAGATAGGGACAAGAGTAAGTCTACCTCGGGGTTTGTGTTTACTTTTGGAGGTGGAGCCATAGTATGGAGGAGTGTCAAGCAGAAATGCATGGCGGACTCTACCATGGAAGCTGAGTATGTGGCAACCTCTGAGGCAGCCAAGGAAGCTATATGGCTCAGGAACTTCTTGATGGACTTGGATGTGATTCCTAGTTTGCCCAGAACTATCACAATTTATTGTGATAACAGTGGTGCAGTTGCAAACTCGAAGGAACCACGAGCCCATAAGGCGAGTAAACACATAGAGCGCAAGTACCACCTTATACGAGAGATCGTAAAGCGAGGAGAGTTCTTGCCGCCAAGATTGCATCGAGGATAACTTTGTGATCCATTCACTTTAAGGCCCTTCAGTAGCGTTTGATAGGCATGTGGAGGACATGGGGATCAGATGTATGGCACTGTGATGACAGCTTAGTCTTTTAGTATAAGTGGGAGATTGTTAGAATGTATACTGAAAGCCTAGCTCTTTTTTTATGAACATTTTATTTTGAAATAAGAATCACAAGATCATTGTTTGCACTTTAAATATTTATTATATGTGTGTGCATATTGTCTAATATTTTACATTATAGATAACATGGTGCTTGGTGTGGCACAGAAGATCATGTTATCAGTCCCTTGTAAAATATAAGTAGAGGCTCACAACCAAGATGGTTTTGGACAAACCATTGGCATGGTTGTAGTGTAGCTTGGTATTGTTTTATCTTGAACATAGAGTTACACTAGTACACTTAGGTGTATTGAGCGGGGCCGACATAGAGGTGATTGATTTAGTCTTGACTACATAATTGAATGGACCTCGGATATTATGTTGTACATGCTCTTAATCCCGATATAATAACGGGCACATGTACTTAGTATTTATTTCTTTGATTTACAAAGTGGGTGAGATTTAGATGGATTAAATCAATATGTAAGTTGGGAAATAATATTATTTACATGGTGTCGTTGATTATAGGAGAAACCATGTCCTATATATTAGGTTGATGATGTCCCCTTGAGGAGCTCATAAGGTTCATCATGTAAACCCGGTGGTTGACTTAGTCAACATGATGATAAGGTTGAGTGGTACTACTCGAGGAGTTAGATGTTAATTAATTGATGGTCAGTAAATCAATTAATTGACGGACATTCGATATCTTAAACACGGGGAGATAAATGTACAAATAATATATGGAGCCCATATTAATTTATGGGGGTTGGTGAGGTAGTTCAATGATGATCCTCTAGTGGAATGGAACATCATTGATGGATCAAGTTTGTGTGGTTCCGATCCATCGGGTGGCCAAGACCCAACTCCTCCTTATGGTCCCTATCGTAGCCTAATATAATCCTTGTGAAGTCTAGATCCAAGAATGTAAAACAAAACCTAGAACCAACGGTTGGATTAAATCCATAGAACCGATGGTTGGGATGAAACCCTAGAACCAACGGTTGGATTAAATCCATAGATCCGATGGTTAGGATGAAACCTTAGAACCAACGGTTGGATTAAATCCATAGATCCGATGGTTAGGATGAAACCTTAGAATCGACGGTTTGGATTAAATCCATAGATCCGATGGTTGGGATGAAACCCTAGAACCAACGGTTGGATTAAATCCATAGATCCTATGGTTAGGATGAAACCCTAGAATCGATGGTTTGGATTAAATCCCTAGATCCGATGGTTGGGATTAAATCCCTAGATCCGATGGTTGGGATAAAACCCTAGATCCGACGGTTGGGATGAAATCCTTGATCTGACGGTTGGGATGAAATCCTAGATCCTATGGTTGGGATGAAATCCTAGATCCTACGGTTAGGATGAAATCCTAGATCCGACGGTTGGGATAAAACCCTAGATCCGACGATGGAGATTAAATCCCTAGAACCGACGGTGGAGATTAAATCCCTAGATCCGACGGTGGAGATTAGAGGAGGCTTAAGCCTAAATTCTAGAATTAGGGTTTGGCTCATCCATGTGTTAGTGACAACAAATCTTAAAGGAGATAAGGTTGGTTGGGCGGCAAGAAAATAGGAGTTAGTTCCTATATTTTAGGCTAACCAACTTTCTCCTAAATTCTATAAATAAAGGCTTAGGGTTGGGCGGCAACTAATGATTTTTGGATTAGAGAATTAGGGTTTGGCTCATCCTAGTGTTGGGCAGCAACAATCCCTAGAGGAGCTAGGGTTTTGGGCGGCTAGGAAAGTGGGCGGCAAGGTGATTGTTCTCCCTAGGTTTTTGGCCGGCGCCCCTCTTCTTCTCCTCCTCCCTTTGCCGGTTCTCTTCTTCCTCCTCTCTTGCTCCTTGGTGGCCGGTGGCTCTCCAACTATTGGTGGCCGGTGCTTCTCCAACATCTAGGTGGCCGGCGGCAACAATACAACTAGTTGGCCGGCGCTCATCCAATCGTTCCTTGGCCGGCGGTTGCATCAAACTCTCTTTTTTGGTGGTCGGTTCTAGAAAGGAAAGGTTTCGTTGGTTCTTCTCTTTGTTCGCAGCGGACAAGGAAGAGAAGAACGTGATCTAGAAGGCTTCTACTCGTGGAGGATCTTTGTCCACACGTCGTCCACGAGAAGGATAGGACATACGGTAGAAGATCATAAGGTATAAAGTTTTATAACTTTAATTTCAGATCTGAGCATGTTCTTATATATGATGATTATGCATGTGTGTGTATGAATATATATTGTATAATCATGGACCCCAAAGACAAACACAAAAATCGGCGATCCGTCCGTCGTCTCTTCCGCGGCTAACCAACTAGAAGAGTTGTGTTGCTTGAACAACTAGTTTGTTCAAGCGACCACTCAAGTTGTTAGCACGACGACAAAATGGTGTTGCCAAGGAAGCTCATCCCATCCGGATTAATCCTTTCATTAGTGAAAATTTTAATCCGGGGACATGGGAGCCAATGAGCCTCCGAAGCGACATTCCTTCAAAGGGATCTATGACGTTAGCCTCTGTGGGTACTCTGTAAATCTTCACATCTCCTCTATTGATAATCTCTCAAATGAGATGGCAATGTCGTAGTATGTGTTTGGTCTGCTAGTGTGAGCGAGGTTCCTTAGCCTGTGCAATCGCTCCATTGTTGTCTTAATAGAGATCTATTGGATCTGATATGCTAGGAACCACCCTAAGCTCAATAATGAACTTGTAGATCCAAACTGCCTCCTTTGCTGCCTTTGATGTAGCAATATACTCAGCCTCTGTTGTAGAATCAGCAACTGTGTCTTGCTTCAAACTCTTCCAACTCACAGTGCCACCATTCAAGCAAAACACGAACCCTGACTGTGATCTATAATCATCTTGGTCAGTTTGGAAGCTGGCATCGTTGTAACCCTTTACAGATAGCTCCTAATCGCCTCCAAATATCAAGAAATATTCTTTAGTCCTTCTCAAGTACTTAAGAATATTCTTGACTGCTATCCAGTGACGTTCACCTGGATCTGACTGGTATCTACTCGTCATCCTCAAAGCATACGAGACATCAGGACAAGTACATACCATGACGTACATGATAGATCCTATAACCGATGCATAAGGAATATTATCCATGCGGTCTCTCTCCTCTCTAGAAGAGGGACTTTGAGTCTTCGAAAGACTCACACCATATGACATCGACAGAAGTCACTTCTTGGAATTCTGCATGACAAACTGTAGTAATTCCGTGTCAATATATGTACTCTGACTTAGGCCAAGCAATCTCTTAGATCTATCTCTATAGATCTTGATGCCTAGAATATAGGCTGCTTAACCTAAGTCCTTCATTAAGAAGCACGTCCCCAGCCAAGTATGCATAGACTATAGCGAAGGGATGTCATTCCCAATGAGTAGTATGTCATCCACAGACAATACTAGGAAGACAATTGTGTTCCCATTAACCCTCTTGTAGACACAGGGTTCATCTTCATTCTTGATGAAACCAAACTATTTGATCGCCTCATCGAATCAAAGATTCCAGCTCTGAGAAGCTTGCTTTAGCCCATAAATGGACCTTTACAGCTTGCATACTTTGCCAGTATGCTGTGGATATACAAAACCCTCAGGTTGTGTCCTGTACACATCCTCGAGCAAGTTTCCATTCAGAAATGCAGTTTTGACATCCATCTGTCAGATCTCATAATCGTGGTATGCTGCAATTGCAAGCATGATCTGAATGGACTTAAACATCGCCACTGGAGAAAAGGTTTCATCATAGTCAATACCATGAATTTGCTTGAAACCTTTTGCCACCAATCGACCCTTATAGGTATGCGTAAGTCCATCTATGTCAGTCTTTCTCTCAAAGACCCACTTACACCCAATGGGTTTGACGCCTTCAGGTGGATCAACCAAAATCCATACTTGGTTGGTGTACATGGATTCCATCTCGGATCTCATGGCCTCTAGCTATTTCTCAGAATCTGGGCTCATCACAGCTTCCTGATAGGAGGTAGGCTCATTCTCAATGAGCATAATGTCATCATGGTCAGATAAGAGAAATGAGTATCTCTCAGGCTGACGACGTACCCTATCAGACCTGCGAAGAGGTAGTTCTACCTGAACAGGTTGTTGTTCCACAACTCTTTATGCAACAATCTCATCACCCACAACACTTTGTGGTTCCTATTCAACCTCCATCAAGGCCTCAGTGCTATGGTCCTTCTCTTGAATTTCTTCAAGATCGAACATACTCCCACTAGTTTTTCTAGAAACAAAATCCCTTTCTAGAAATACCCCTGTCTTAGCCACAAACACTTTGTGTTGACTGGGAATGTAGAAGTAATATCCCTTCGTTTCCTTGGGATATCCAACAAAATAACACTTATCAGATTTGGGTCTCAGTTTGTCTGAAACTTGACATCGAACGTAAGCCTCACAATCCCAAATCCTCATGAAAGACATCTTGGGATTTTTTTATATGGTGTCTTTATCACAGACTTGGATGGAACACGATTATGTGTGAAGGCTGGTGTGTCTAGAGCATTTACCTAAAAGGATATAAGAAGATCTGTGTGACTCATCATAGATCGTACCATATCTAATAGGGTATGATTCCTCCTTTCAGATACACCTTTCCACTGTGTAGGAGATTTGATGCCGCTAGAGGGGGGTGAATAGCATCGCGTGATGGTACGATGATGGAATTCTTTCGCGTTTGATCGTCTACAATCTTGTTAGTGTTGGATCGAAAAGTGTCGCTAGAGGAGGGGGGGGGTGTGAATAGTGATTGTAAATCTTTTCGTTCATTTTGTTCGAGTAGACAATTAAACGAGTAAGCACAGCGGAAAATAAAGAGACACGTTTATTTTAATTGGTTCACAACCCAGTGGTTGCTACTCCAAGGCCCTATCGGTCCTAGACCGCGTACGGAGGGCAAAGCACTATAACGTCTCCTCCTCGTTGGAGGTAGGAGACAACGATCACAAAATCGGAAGTACGAGGATGAGGCAACAAGCCTACCTCACCTCGTTACAATTAAAACAAAGAATACAATAAAAATAATTACTTGCTACTGCTGTCGACGAAGGAGATTTGAACTTATCGTCACGTCGACGTTATGACGGCGTTGTAGGAGCACTTGAGAATAAACTTGATGATGTTTGGAGTTGGAATCCACCCCTCCTTTTATAGATTTTGGCCTCTGAATATGTCTCCTCTTTTTTTGGAACAGATCATGAAGTTGTATAATTTTTATCGCGAAGTGGCCGCGTCAAACCTTATCCATTTTGACCTAGTGCAAGGGTTGATTCGTCGCCATCAGTCGACTGATGACTCCCATCAGTCGACTGATGAGCATCAGTCGACTGCCCAATGACCAACAGTCGACTGCCAGCCTGACCACTTCCCTGCAGTAAGAGGTTAGCTCGGAAAATGATAAATGCGACGGTTTCTAACTGTCTGATCTCGACCTAGACCTTCCACAGGAAGTCTTAGTCGGATCGCTGCCTACGGTCATCCCCGTAAAGAGGACACGAGTTTTGCCCGACCACCACGGCTTCCTCCGAAGTCACTCGAGTTTTGCCCCTCCGAAGTCACTCGAGTTTTGCCCGACCACCACGGCTTCCTTCGGGTGTCGCTAGCCTTCAACTCTAGCTTTAGTACTTTTCTGCATACTCGATTTAGCTCGTGAGATAACGATGTAAACTTAACTTTATGTCTTTGCCATAATCAAAACACAAGTTCGATTATCTGGTGCCCCTGCACCAACAATCTCCCCCTTTTTGATCTATGGCAAACCAACACAAAGTTAAGGGAAATTAAAACATAAAACAAGTATAGTAGATGATGAATGTCATTTTCAAAAACTCCCCCTTAACCAAAACTCCCCCTTAACCCTAGGTGAGTTTTGAAAGAGATACTTTAGTTTTCAAATTAAATACATTTTATGTTACTCCCCCTTAACTCCCCCTTAACTTTCGCTCTTCTCCCCCTTTTGCCATAAATCAAAACAAATGTTGGGGTTTGTTATGTAAAATTGGAGTTTGTTATATAAAATAGGGGTTTAAAAACAATATGGTATATGCATGCATCAAGATAAATTAGCTATGAGTCCAAGCATGTGTCTAGCAGTAATTAGATAGATTGGTTCGAGGTGTGTCCCTCTGCACCAATAATCTAAAGGTTTGTAATATAACCCTTAGGGTTAGTTTGCTTTCCCCCTTAGTCAAATATATGAAGTATAAGAGATGTAGGAGGCGCTAAACTTTGGCCTAAGAGTTGTTAAGTACAATAGTTGAGAAAATAAGTAGTATTTTGAAGATTGTTTTAAGTATATTTCAATTATCCATAACATCTCACCCATTCTATGTGTCTCAGAATTTGTTCACCTTATATGTTTTGTGAGATGATTTTAAATTGATTAAAGATAGTCAACCTTGGGTTAGATTCGGATTTAACCTTTAGATCATTAAGTAACTTTTCGAGAAATTGGCTTCCAGGTCATGGCGAGGCACAGGGGCCTTCTTTGATCAGAATAACGACCACTTCCTTAGACAAAGACAAATTCAAGAAAATATCACTTAAGTCACTTAGGATTACTTCCTGGTCTAACTAGTTTAGGATACGGCGAGGTAGCTTCAGCTAGTTCCACTTGGTCAAGTGCACCAAGCTAGATACGCCTTATCTAGCTCGAACACACGAGACTTTGTTTCCCTAACGTACTATCATCTCGCCGCGTCCTGATACTATGTTGTCAAGAGTTGACTAACTATTTTCCCTATCTAGCCGTTCTATAAATTAAAGTAAAATATTCAATGGTTTTGCTAAGTAAGCGGGTATACTATTTTAGTGTTAGCTCCCCCTGGACCATTGAACCAATATGGTCTATTCAAATAATGAATTTGATCCTGGGGGAATCCAAAACTTATTAGTCCTTATATGTGAATTCAATAAAACCTTTGCGACCCATGCTTGGACTCTTTGATGACTACGATTTACGATAGACATATATGAACTATTCGTAGTCGTTGACCTAAATCTGAGTCCGGCTTTGTTGTACACGGCTCTTTGGGTTCCAAGTAGTTGGTTAAGGTTCTTATATCCCAACGTGAACCTTTCCAACGTAGCCTCAACCTCTTGAACTCGGTCTTTCAAGAGAGAATTCTCTTCCTCGAGTTTTTCAATTTGGGTTGAGTTTCCCTCTTGAAGTTGACTAGTTGAAGAGGATAGAGTAGCCTCTTGCTTGAGGGTTTCAACCTCCTCAAGTAACGACTCAACCCTAGACTCGGACTTAGTTAATTTGCTATTAAGCATTTTAATTGTATTGTAAAGCGTATGAATTAGTGAGCGGCTAACCTTAATTTTCTCTTTTGGTCCGGCTTTGAGTTGCTTCTCGAAGTAGTCCTCGAGTTCGGAGTCAGTGTTGTAATTGGATTCGGATTCGGACTCTGACTCGGACTCTTCGGGTCTTGCCATGCATGCTATGTCGCCGCCTTCTTCGTTGTCCCATGTTGCATTAAAAACCTTCTTTTGATTCTTTAGTAGCCTCCTTTCCCTCTGAACGATCTTCCGCACTATGTTCACTATTTCTTCCACCTTTTCGGATTCGGACTCTAATTCGTGGTCGGGTTCGAGTCCATCTTCTTGACTGGTAGGTTGCTTGCTTCTTTGTCCTGCAAGTAGAGCAATACCTCTCTCGTCCCGGACCACGTTAGTTTGCTCGTGAAGTTCAAACTCGAAAAATAATTCATCTAACCTAAGCTTCGAAAGGTCCTTAGAGACCTTGTAGGCATCGACCATAGATGCCCACAAGGTAGTCCTAGGAAATGAATTAAGAACATACCTTAGTAGGTCACGGTTTTCGACTTTGTGTCCGATGGTGTGCAGGCCGTTGACAATGTCCTGGACGCGGGCGTGTAGTTGCATCGCCGTCTCGTGTTCCTGCATCTTAAGGTTATACAACTTATTGAAAAGAAGGTCACGTTTACATACCTTTGCATCAGACGTTCCTTCGTGTAGCTCGATTAATTTGTTCCATAGGTCCTTGGCGCTAATGAATGGTCCGATGCAGTTGAGTTCCTCCTTGGACAAGCCGCATTGCAATATTTGGGTTGCTCTTGCATCGGCTTTGATTTGCCTCTTGGTTGTATTTGTCCACTTGTTGAAATCCAAGGGCTCTCCTTGATCATTGGTGGGTAGAGCAAAGCCGGTTTGGATTATTATCCAAGTCTCGACTTGTGTTTTCAAGAAACACTCCATCCGACCTTTCCAATAACGAAAATCATCTCCGTTAAAGAACGGAGGTCGGGTGGTGCTATACCCCTCAATGTGAGCCATTAAGTATCTTGCAAATCACGAATAAAAACCAAAGGGAATTCCAAGACTTTGTCTTGGATTAGTAATGCAGTAAATAAATAGGAAATAAAAAGAATTAAATGAGAAAAATAATAAACTAACAAAAACTAACAACTTACGACCTTCGATGCCCCCGAAACGGTACTAGATGTTGGATTTTGGGGTTGGAAATAGCTTGTTACGAGGGTAAACCCTCATAAGAAATGTAGACCTCTCATAGAGCTTCGATTTGGTAGGTAGATCGTTATGTGAGTCCACTTGTGCGAAAAGTTATGGCCCTTTTACCGTCGGCTACTCCAAGAGAGAAAACTTGCAAGCACACAACCAAAAGAAACGTACCAAGACTTCGTCTTGGATTAGTAGTGCGGGAGGAAAAAGACTTAAAAAAATACGAATCGGAAAATATGAACAGAAAATCAAAACGTGCTAGATCGGTGGTTTCACCAAATCTTATTGCCCCCGCTCGGATACCAATTGTTGGATCGAGAAGTGTCGCTAGAGGGGGTGAATAGCGATCGTAAATCTTTTCGTTCGTTTTGTTCGAGTAGACAATTAAATGAGTAAGCACAGCGGAAAATAAAGAGACACGTTTATTTTACTTGGTTCACAACCCAGCGGTTGCTACTCCAAGGCCCTATCGGTCCTAGACCGCGTAGGGAGAGTAAAGCACTATAACATCTCCTCCTCGTTGGAGATAGGAGATAACGATCACAAAACCGGAAGTACGAGGATGAGGCAACAAGCCTACCTCACCTCGTTACGATTAAAACAAATAATACAATAAAAATAATTACTTGCTACTGCTGCCGACGAAGGAGATTTGAACTTGTCATCGCGTCGACGTTATGACGGCATTGTAGGAGCACTTGAGAATAAACTTGATGATGTTTGGAGTTGGAATCCACCCCTCCTTTTATAGATTTTGGCCTCTGAATATGTCTCCTCTTTTTTTGGAATAGATCACGAAGTTGTATAATTTTTATCGCGAAGTGGCCGCGTCAAACCTTATCCGTTTTGACCTAGCGCAAGGGCTGATTCGTCGCCATCAGTCGACTGATGACTCCCATCAGTCGACTGATGAGCATCGATCGACGCCTAATGGCGTGATCATTGCCCGGCTCCACTTCCTGCGAGAAGAGGTTAGCTCGGAAAATGATAAATGCGATGGTTTCTAACCGTCCATCTCGACCTACACCTTCCACAGGAAGTCTTAGTCGGATCGCCTCCTACGGTCATCCCCGTAAAGAGGACACGACCTTACAATCTCTCACTCCCACGATCTTTCCTCGATACTTACCTTGTAGCTCTTGCTTCTGGCCTTCCACTCGATTCCTTCGACTCCCTCCGAAGTCACTCGAGTGTTGCCCGACCACCACAGCTTCCTCTGGGTGTCGCTAGCCTTCAGCTCTAGCTTTAGTACTTTTCTGCATACTCGATTTAGCTCATGAGATAACGATGTAAACTTAACTTTATGTCTTTGCCATAATCAAAACACAGGTTCGATTATCTGGTGCCCCTGCACCAACAGTTTGCACAGCGGAATAGTAATAACAAATAAATATAACAAGATACACAATCACAACATTGTCATATAACGTGGTTCGGAACCGAATGGTTCCTACTCCATGGATCGAGCTCTAAAGATCTCTAGTGATGCACACGCATGTAGGGATCCCGAGCGATAAACAAAATTCGCAGCGGAAAACTTAGGATCCCTCCAGAGATCCAAGCAAAAAAAAATATACTCGTTTCAATTATCGATTCTATCCTATAGGAATCGAGATTACCTTCGAAACGTGCCCTTCGAATTCCAGTCAGTAACACTTGCGGATCTCAGCGTGGTCAGAATGTCCACGCCTCTATGGTGCACACACACACGATCTTGGAGAGAAGAGGTAAGCCCTTTTGGTTGTGCCAACAACCACTCCAAGGTCTCACTTTTCCACTCAGTACTTGGCCCTCTTATGTTGTGAACGAAAAATAAAATCTAATTTTCTTTTTTATTGTCCATAATACACCTTAATGAGACATTAAATGCACTTCCTTATTCTTCATGGTAAAAGAAAGGAAGTCAATTAATGCTCATTAAATGCACATTAATGAGTTTTAAATCCCATTTAAAACCCCATTTATTAATTAGTGTATTATATTATTAATTCGTGTATTATATTATTAATTTGTGTATTATTCATTTTAGCCTTCTTCTTTTGGTTTGACTTGAGTCTAACTCAACATAAACCAATTTGAGTCCAACTCAAATTTATCCAAGTAATGAGTCTTACTCATTCTAGTTAATCCAATTAACTAATAATTCATTTTAGTCAAACCAAAATGATTTCCTCTCCAAAATAATATGTTCTTTGTGTGTGACCCTATAGGCTCTCATAACGTTGGCAATGTATCCAAAACCATTTTAGATACATAAGCAATGAGCGGCATCTAGCAATACATCATTGCTACCCAAGTGATGAGAATGTCGAGATCCGACAACCTCTTCCGTGACTATTATCATATGACAGTGTCCTTCTATCCTTGATATCTCAGATCGATCAATGAGGCATAGACCGTGTCACCCTCTTATCAATCTTTATGTTTCTTGATCCCCAAGTAGACTCACTCAAACAAATGAGCTCAATATCTCATATTGACTCATTTGAGCATGACCATGCATTTCGTGGTCCTACTCTATCAAGAGGCCAAAGATATCACTCCCGTCATATGGGAGGAATAGATCCCATCTACATCACTCACATCCCTCCGCATAATTCATTACATACTCAGTGATCGCCGTTATAGTCACCCAATTACGGTGTGACATTAGAAGATACCAAAGTACATAACTCCTTATGTAGGGAACCGTAGTGACTTCAGGTATAAGGACTATTCATACCAATAGTCACATGAGAAAGTATATCACACTCATATAACGATCCATGATACTTTCTCATGGTGGGTTAATTTAGTATATATAGTCTCCAATATATATACCCATGTATCAATGTGATATCACATATCCATGACTTGTGAGATCAAGTCATCCATTGACCTACATGCTAGTCTCAATGTATCAATATAGCCCTTGTCTATTAATACAATACTCGACTAGGAATATTTAAGAATAGTGTTCTCTATAGCTTCTCATAATCAATTCTACCAATTGATATACTGTAGATAACAACCTAATATTCATGGGCATTATTATATTTATTTAGCTGGCACACTCATAAAGAAATATAATAATCAATCTTTGCCTTTATTAATGCAAGAATATAATACAAAAGTCTCCCTCACCAATCATCTCATAATTGGCACTAAGGGCTTATATTAACAACGCACTCACTAATCACAAATAAGTCCTTCTCGACACAAGTCGGAGGTGGAGAAATCTCGTACAAGGATTACACTAAGTAATACAAAAGATACAAGCTAATACAAGTAAGAAATACAATGCAAGTAAAGAAAAACACTTTACAAGAGCACTTTGGTTGCTTGATCTTTGGTTGCCTTGGACTAGCCTTGAAGGACTGGAAGAGCACCAACAATTCCCTTCAAATCGCCCAAGAAAACCGCTACTTGAGCCTTCCACGAATAACTACTTTTATTCTCCATCGGGCTAGATTTTTGCCTGGAAGTTGACTGCCATAAGTCACCAGTCGATTGCCAACACTGTAGCTGTGAGACAACGACTCAATCCACATTGGACAAGTTCCTAACGCCTCATAGCCGATCGTCTACGGCCACGAGCATTCTCGCTCGCAACTCAATCGAAGTCGATCGCCGCCCTTGGAAGTCGACTGCCGTTGACATAAGTCGACTGCTTCAATGAGCAGTCGACTGCCAGAGCAATTCCAGCTATTAAACGACAGTAGAACTCAAGTCGACTCACAGCAGTCGAATCGGCCATAATGCCAGTCGACTGTGTTGGAATGTATACTGAAAGCCTAGCCCTTTTTGTATGGATATTTTATTTTGAAATAAGAATCACATGATCATTGTTTGCATTTTATATATTCATTATATATGTGTGCATATTGTCTAATATCTTACATTGTAGATAACATGGTGCTTGGTGTGGCACAGAAGATCATGTTATCAGTACCTTGTAAAATATAAGTAAAGGCTCACAACAAAGATGGTTTTGGACAAACCATTGGCATGGTTGTAGTGTAGCTTGGTATTGTTTTATCTTGAACATAGAGTTACACTAGTACACTTAGGTGTATTGAGCAGGACCGACATAGAGGTGATTCAATTTAGTACTGACTACATAATTGAATCGGACCTCGGATATTATGTTGTACATGCTCTTAATCCCGATATAATAACGGGCACATGTACTTAGTATTTATTTCTTTGATTTACTAGAGGGTGAGATTTAGATGGATTAAATCAATATGCTCGGTAAGTTGGGAAATAATATTGTTTACATGGTGTGCCATTGATTATAGGAGGAAACCGTGTCCTATATATTAGGGTGATGATGTCCCCTTGAGGAGCTCATAAGGTTCATCATGTAAACCCAGCTGGTTGACTTAGTCAACATGATGATAAGGTTGAGTGGTACTACTCGAGGAACTAGATGTTAATTAATTGATGGTCAGTAAATCAATTAATTGACGGACATTCGATATCTTAAACACGGGGAGATAAATGTACAAATAATATATGGAGCCCATATTGATTTATGGGGGTTGATGAGGTAGTTCAATGATGATCCTCTAGTGGAATGGAACATCATTGATGGATCAAGTTTGTGTGGTTCCGATCCATCGGGTGGCCAAGACCCAACTCCTCCTTATGGTCCCTATCGTAGCCTAATATAATCCTTTTGAAGTCTAGATCCAAGAATGTAAAACAAAACCTAGAACCAACGGTTGGATTAAATCCATAGATCCGATGGTTGGGATGAAACCCTAGAACCAACGGTTGGATTAAATCCATAGATTCGATGGTAAGGATAAAACCCTAGAATCGACGGTTGAATTTAAATCCCTAGATCCGACGGTTGGGATAAAACCCTAGATCCGATGGTTGGGATGAAATCCTTGATCCGACGGTTGGGATGAAATCCTAGATCCTACGGTTGGGATGAAATCCTAGATCTGACGGTTGGGATAAAACCCTAGATCCGACGGTGGAGATTAAATCCCTAGATCCGACGGTGGAGATTAAATCCCTAGATCCGACGGTGGAGATTAAAGGAGGCTTAAGCCTAATTCTAGAATTAGGGTTTGGCTCATCCATGTGTTGGACGGCAACAAATCCTAAAGGAGATAGGGTTATTTGGGCGGCAAGAAAATAGGGATTAGTTCCTATATTTTAGGCTAACCAACTTTCTCCTAAATTCTATAAATAAGGGCTTAGGTATTTGGGCGAAAAAGAGATTGAGATTAAGAGTTGTTCAAATTAGAGAATTAGGGTTTGGTTCATCCAAGTGTTGGGCGGCAACAAACCCTAGAGGAGCTAGGGTTTTGGGCGGCTAGAAGTGGGCGGCAAGGTTCTTGTTCTCCCTAGGTTTTTGGCGGCCGCCTCTTCCTCTCTCATCTCTTGGCCGTTCTCTTCTTCCTCCTCCCTTGCTCCTTGGTGGCCAAGGCCTCCAACAATTGGTGGCTGTGCTTCTCCAAGATATAGGTGGCGCAACAATAATACAACAAGTTGGCCGCACTAATCCAATCGCCTCGGGCGGTTGCATGCATCAAACTCTCTTGTTTGGTGGCCGGTTATAGAAAGGAAAGGTTTTGTTGGTTCTTCTCTTTGTTCGCAGTGGACAAGGAAGAGAAGAACGCGATCTAGAAGGCTTCTACTCGTGGAGGATCTTCGTCCACACGTTGTCCACGAGGAGGATAGGACATACGGTAGAAGATCGTAAGGTATAAAGTTATTTTAACTTTATGTACAGATCTGAGCATGTTCTTATTTGTTTTGATTATGCATGTGTGTGTATGAATATATATTGTATAATCATGGACCCCGAAGACAAACATAAAAACCGGTGATCCGTCCGTCCTCTCTTCCGCGGCTAATCAACTAGAAGAGTAGAGTTGCTTGAACAACTAGTTTGTTCGAGCGACCACTCAAGTTGTTAGCACGACGACGAAATGGTGTTGCTAAGGAAGCTCATCCTATCCGGATTAATCCTTTCATTAGTGAAAATTTTAATCCGGGGACATGGGAGCCAATCAGCCACCGAAGCGACTCCCTTCAATTGGTATCAGAGCCACGGTTTCCGATTTTGTGTGTTTAGGATTCGGTTATTTTTTTTATGCATTTTTCATATATTATATGTGTCGGATAATAGTAGGATGTGCGTAGTTTAACTCTTTGGTTGCAGGCATAAGATCCGACTATTATGGCCATGTGTGTGTATGTGAATGGATGTGTGTAAAAAAATTTATTATTTGAATCCTCAGGGTTGACGAGGCTAGATTAGTATTTAATTTTTGTAATTAAATACGGCATTGTTTAGCTGCTCATTTTAGTTTACTTTTGATCTAGATTATTTGTACACTCCTTCATGGAGTATAGGATCGATGGATGTAAATTAATATGATTTATCTCGGCTCGGAACTCTTTGGTGACTTGCGCACGGGAAAAGATGGAGCGGACGAGGTGGCGACACGACGGGATGCGTATTGGAGAACAATGCCATAATAGTTGGAAAAATTCTGATTTTTCCATATTTATTGCTTTTTTGTTTTATATGCATCTTGTGTTTGTTTTAAAATTCCTCGATTGCAATTTACTAAGTGGGAGAGGGATATTTTAATTGATTCCCGCGGCCTCCATTACAATTTGACGTGTGATGCAACAAACTTGTGGGTTGGCTTTGAGTGCCTTCCTCCCCATCGGATGGGTTTGTTTGCGGATCACTAGGTCAAATAATGGTTATAGGAAATTATTTAGGAGCGTGTGTACTTTCCCATCGGTAAGGCACATAATCCGAAATAATTCCCTTAGTATCGTGTAATGGTGCACACTTAGATGCAAATAAAAAGTATCCTCCCTATCGGAGTCACTACTTTTATTTGTAGGGCTAAAGAGGAACCAACTATTAATTTTATTTGTCAAAAAGTAAGGTTGACAAGATAATAAAATTAATGGGTAAAACCTCCTATTACAAATGTAGAATTCGTATACATCCACACTATCGTGGCATGCGATATTCTCGGTGTTTTGAGGTGTTGGTTGATTTCGGGATTTTATTGTTTTGAGGAATCAATATTATTTGAAATCTAATATTTTGATCATTGTGATTTTTAGGATTTTCAAATGGCTTTCAACCCACTTGTTGTGATTTTAAAAGAAAACAAACTTACTGGTCCAAACTACATTGATTGGAAAAGAAACCTGGATATTGTCTTAACTGCGGAAGAGTACAAATTTGTACTCTTCGAGGTCTGTCCTCCTAAGCCCACCGATGACTCTGATGAAAAGGAGAAAGAACATTATAAGAAGTGGGTTAAGGCAGATGAGATGACGCGCTTTTACATTTTGGCATCCATGTTAAATGTGCTGCAACATCAGCATCAGGCCATAGCCTCTGCTTATGACATGATGTTCAATCTCAAGGAACTTTTCGGACATCAGAGTAGGGCGGCTAGGCAGGAGGCAATGAGAAACTTGATGACGACCACCATGGTCGAGGGAACACCCGTTAGGGATCATGTTCTCAAGATGATGGCTCATCTTAATGAGATGGAAGTCCTCGGAGCTGAGATCGATGGGGAAACCCAGGACGATATCATTCTCCAGTCTTTGCCTAGGAGTTTTGAGCAGTTCCGCCTCAACTACAACATGAACAAGAGGTTGTATTCGTTGGCGGAGCTTCTGACAGAACTCCAGGCGGCAGAGGGGCTTTTTCATCAGAGTTCTCAAGCCATGGTCGCTCAGAAGGTTTCTTCCTCTAAACCGAAAGGTAAGAAGAAGAAGAAGCAAGGTGGAGCGAAGAAAGTGACAGTAGGACCCAAGGCAGGAGTGAAGAAGCCGAAAGGCAAGTGCTTCACTTGCAAGCAGACTGGACATTGGAAGGCAGACTGTCCTCGCCGAAAGAACAAAGGGGTTCAAGGAAACCCGACGACTAGCTGAGGGAGAGGTTACCGTCTACATGGGCAATGCTTCAAAGGTGGCGGCTATTGCAGTGGGAGACGTTTATTTATCTTTTGATAGGAATAAAGTTTTGGTTTTAAGAAATTGTCTTTATGTACCTACTTTTAGAAAGAATTTAATTTCAGTTTCTAAATTGTTTTTGGATGGGTATTCTGTTTCTTTTAATGACAGAGTTGTTATAAAAAGGAATAGGGAGATTATCTGTTCTGGTACATTGGTTGGCAATTTATATACACTTGAACCAAAAACTCCCACGATGCAAATAGAAATAAATAGCTCATCTTCTAAATCTAATAAGAGAAAAGAACCTTCGCAAATAAACCAAACATATCTCTGGCATCTAAGGCTTGGTCATATTAACCTAAGTAGAATTCAAAGGTTGATAGCTGATGGACCTTTAGGTTCATTAGTGGTGGAGGATCTCCCAACCTGCGAATCTTGCTTGGAAGGTAAAATGACCAAGAGGCCTTTTAAGGCAAAGGGGTATAGAGCCAAAGATGTGTTAGAACTGGTTCATTCTGATTTGTGCGGTCCTATGTCTATCCAGGCAAGAGGTGGTTTTGAATATTTCATCTCTTTTATAGATGATTATGTAGGGAATTCTTGTATGCCAAATGGCATATGCGCAACGGAAAATAGGATCCCTTCCAAGTGATCCATGCGAAAGCAAACTCGTATAAAATAAATTTCTCTAAACCAAACCTATCTTATAGGAGAGGATTACCTTTGTTGCGTGCCCTTGTTAATCCCGTTTTTCTTTTCGGTTTGTTGGATCTTTAGCACGTTCAAGTGTCTGTGCCTCTATACGTATCCACACGAGCAAGCTCTTGTCTCACAAGAGAAACTAGAAGAGCTCTCCTTTACTTCTTGCTAGAGAAGTCCCTAAAGGAGAGGAATCTAGGGAAGAAGAGAAAGGAGGAAGAAGACTACTCTTCTTGCTAGCCTACACTCACAAAGCCACACAACTAAAGCTTCTACCAAGCTCTCTCACAACCACACCACAATCACAATCCAAATGATGCTTTGGCCGGCCACTCCATGGGGCCTTTTATAGGGTTGGAAAACCCCTTCCACCTCCTCCACATTCAATGCAATCCATTGCATTGAGACATAATCGGATTTGCCTCCCTTGTTTTGGCCGGCCACTTTAAGGAGACAAAAACCATTTTGTCCCCTTCCACCTTATCTAGCTTAGGTGGATGCTTAGGTGGCATGCTTATGTGGCATGCTTATGTGGCATTCATGCATGTTGAATTAATCTTATTAATTCAATTAAGCTTATGTTATCATATTGAATTAATCTTATTAATTCAATTAAGCTTATGTTATCATATTGAATTAATCTTATTAAATCAATAAGGTAACATATTGAATTAATCTCATTAAATCAATTAGCTAAAATTCTCATTAAGCTTAAAGTCCAAAAACCATTTTGTATTTAAGCTTATTCCCAACTTATTCTAGTCAAACTAGAATACTCTAATTCCTCTAATTATCATGCTCTTTGTGTGTGACCCTATAGGCTCTCATAACGTTGGCAGTGGATCTAAACTCTTTTAGATACACAAGCAATGAGCGGCATCTAGCAATACATCATTGCTACCCAAGTTACGAGATAAGTCAAGATCCGACTAACCTTTCCGTGACTACTATAATATATGACCGTGTCCTTCTATCCTTGATATCAGATTGATCAATGAGGCATAGACCGTGTCATCCTCGATCAATCTATGTGTTTCTTGATCCCTGAGTAAACTAACTCAAACAAATGAGCTCAATATCTCATATTGACTCATTCGAGCATGGCCATGCGTTTTAGTAGTTCTACTCAATCAAGAGCCCACCGATATCACTCTCGTCATATGAGAGGATAGATCCCATCTACATCACTCACATCCCTCGCATAATTTGTTATATACCCGATGTCGCCTTTATGGTCCACCTGCACGGGTGACGTTTGTGATACCAAAGTACATAACTCCTTATGTAGGGAACCGTAGTGACTTGGTCGAGGACTATTCATACCAATAGTCACATGAGAAAGTTTATGACACTCATATAACGATCCATGAAACTTTCTCATGGGTCGATTCGGTATATATTCTCTAACATATATACCCATGTGTCAACTTGATATCATATATCCATGACTTGTGAGATCAAGTCATCAATTGACCTACATGCTAGTCTTTATGTATTAATATTGCCCTTGCATATTAATACTTGACTAGAACATTTAGAAAGTGTTCTCTCTGACCTCTCATAATCAATTACGCGGATTGATGTCTTTGTAGATAAGAACCTACTTTTCTAGGGCATTACTATATTTAATTTAGGTGGCACAAGCAAGACTTAAATATAATAATCAATCCTTTGCCTTTATAGAATATGATACAAAATGTTCCTATTCAACCATCACATGATTGGTTCTTAGGGCTATAACTAACAATCTCCCACTAGCACTAGTACCAATCACTATGATATCTAATACCTAGTGACCTAGTGTGACCATCATGCTTCCTCTGTACAAAGCCTTGGTCAATGGATCTGCGATGTTAGCTTACCTCGGTACTCTGCATATCCTCACATCTCCTCTATCGATGATCTCTCGAATGAGATGGAAGCGCCTTGATATGTGTTTGGTCCGTGATGTGATCGAGGTTCCTTAGCACGTGCAATAGCCCCATTGTTGTCACAATAGAGGTCTATTGGATCTGCAATGCTAGGAACTACCCCAAGTTCAGCGATGAACTTGCGGGCAAAATGACCTCCTTTCTTGCATCGGATCGCAATATATACCCTTGTAGAATCGACAAGCGTGTCTGCTTTGAACTCTTCGACTCACGGCTCCACCATTCGGCAAAAAACATACCGATTGCGATCTATAGTCATCCTTATGCATTTGGAAGCTTGCATCACTGTAACCCTTCTGATAGCTCCTCATTGCCTCGAATATCGAAATATTCTTTCGTTCTTCGTAAGTACTTAAGAATATTTTTTTGCTATCCGATGACTTTCACGGATCCGGAGTATCTACTCGTCATGCTCAAAGCATACGAGGCGTCAGTCAGTACAAAGCATGGCGTACATGATAGACCCTATAGCGGATGCATAAGGGATCTTATCCATGCGATCTCTCTCCTCCTTAGAAGAGGACATTGAGTCTTGAAAGACTCACACCATGTGATAAGCGAAATCCTTTCTTGGAATTTTGCATAGCAAAGCGATCTAGCACTTTATCAATGTATGTACTCGACTTAGGCCAAGTAATCTTTTAGATCTATCTCTATAGATCTTGATGCCTAGAATATAAGCGGCTTCACCTAAGTCTTTCATCGAGAAACAATTCCCTAACCACATCTTCACATTTGTGAGTGAGGAATATCATTTCCGATGAGAAGTATATCATCTACATACAAGACAAGAAATACAAGCTGTGCTCCCACTATTTCTCTTGTAGACACAAGGTTCATCTTCATTCTTGATGAAACCAAACTCCTTGATTGCATCATCGAATCGAAGATTCCGACCGAGAGGCTTGCTTTAGTCCATAAATGGACCTTTGTAGTTTGCATACCTTTCCAGGATGCTTTGGATCTTCAAAACCCTCAGGCTGTGTCATGTACACATCCTCGAGTAGCTTTCCATTCAGAAAAGCATTTTTGACATCCATCTGCCAGATCTCATAATCGTGGTAGGCTGCAATAGCAAGAATGATCCGAATGGATTTAAGCATCGTAACTGGTGAAAAGGTTTCATCATAGTCAATACCATGAATTTGTTTGAATCCTTTAGCCACCAATCTACCTTTATAGGTATGCTTATTACCATCCATGTCAGTCTTTACTTTAAAGACCCACTTACACCCAATGGGTTTTACCCCTTCAGGTGGATCAACCAAAGTCTATACTTGGTTAGTGTACATGGATTCCATTTCGGATCTCATGGCCTCTAGCCATTTCTCAGAATCTAGGCTCATCATAGCTTCTTGATAGGATGTAGGCTCGTCAAGATCGACAAGCAATACATCACCGTTGTCAGTCAAGAGAAAAGAATATCTCTCGGGTTGACGACGGATCCTATCAGATCTACGAAGAGGTTGGTCTACTTGAACAGGTGTTTGTTCCACAACTCTTTGGGCAACAATTTCCTCATCCACAACACTTTGTGGTTCCTGTTCTTTTTCCATCGAAGCCTTAGTGTTATCGTTATCTTGAACTTCTTCAAGATTAATTTTACTCCCACTAGTTTTTCTAGAAATAAATTCTCTTTCTAGAAAGACAGCATTTCTGGCAACAAACACCTTGCCAAGTGTGGGATTGTAAAAGTAATATCCCTTAGTTTCCTTGGGATATCCTACAAAATAACACTTATCTGATTTGGGTCCTAGTTTATTTGAGACTTGACGTCTAACATAAGCCTCACAACCCCAAATCTTTATAAAAGACATTTTGGGACTCTTCCCAGTCCATATCGTATATGGTGTCTTTTCTACGGCTTTTGATGGGACGCGATTAAGTGTGAAAGCTATGTCTCTAGAGCTAAACCCCAAAAGGAAGTAGGTAGATCAGTCTGGCTCATCATTGATCGTACCATATCTAATAGAGTACGATTTCTCCTCTCAGATACACCATTCCATTGTGGTGTTCCAGGGGGAGTGAGTTGGGATATTATCCCACACTCAGCCAGGTGATCACGAAACTCTTGACTAAGGTATTCACCACCTCGATCTGATCGAAGTAGCTTAATACGCTTACCAAGTTGGTTTTGTACTTCATTCTTGAATGCTTTGAACTTTTCAAAGGATTCTGACTTATGTCTCATCAAATATAAGTAGCCAAATCTACTCATATCATCAGTGAAAGTAATAAAGTACTTATAGCCTCCTCTGGCTTCGACATTGAAAGGGCCACATACATCAGTATGTATGAGTCCTAATAAGTCCGTCGCTCTTTCGCCATGTCCACTAAATGGGGTTTTAGTCATCTTTCCCAAAAGACAAGACTCGCATACCTCATATGATTCAAAATCAAATGAGTCCAATAATCCATCTTTATGGAGTTGGGATATGCGTTTTTCATTTATGTGACCTAGGCGACAGTGCCAGAGATATGTTTGGTTCGAATCATTCGATTTGAACCGCTTGGTATTTACGTTATAAATTGGGTTTTCTAAATCCAGAACATAGAGACCATTCATAAGTGGTGCATTACAATAGAACATTTCATTCAAATAAATGGAACAACATTTGTCCTTTATTATAAAAGAAAAGTTTTTCTTGTCTAAACAAGATACAGAAATTATGTTCTTTGTCAATGCAGGTACATATAAGCACTCCTCTAGTTCTAAGATAAGCCCAGTGGGCAAAGACAAAGAATATGTTCCTCTGACTACAAAGAAGAACTTTTGCGCCATTGCCTACTCGTAGGTCCACTTCGCCTTTTGCCATTTGTCTACTATTTCTCAGTCCCTGCACATTAGTACAAATGTGAGATGCACATCCGGTATCTAATACCCATGTAGAAGAAATAGATAGATTAACTTCTATAACGTGTATACCTGAGGCAGAAGTCCCACTTCTTTTATTCTTTACTTCCTCAAGGTAGACTTTGCAGTTCCGCTTCCAGTGTCCAGTCTCACCGCAATGGAAGCAGTCCCCTTCCTTAGGTACTTTACCTTTACCCTTTGAAGTGGATGAATTGGCCTGGCCTTTGGCTTGGGTCTTACCCTTGCCTTTGCGCTTTCCTTTGCCCTTCTTGACCATTAGTACATTACTAACTTTCTTCTTGAGATTTGGTTCAGCAGTTCTTAACATGCTGAGAATCTCAGGCAAAGGTTTATCAATTTCATTCATGTTATAATTCATGACGAATTGATTATATTCTTCCGGCAACGATTGCAGGATAACATCGGTTGCCAATTCTTGGCTCAGTGGAAAACCTAGTCTTTCAAGATTCTCAACGTACCCAATCATTTTGAGTACGTGAGTTCCTACAGGTGTTCCTTCTTGCATCTTGCATGCAAAAAGAGCCTTAGACACTTCAAAACGCTCGTGCCTAGCTTGTCCTTGATATAGTTGTTTCAAATGCTCAACCATATCATAGGCATCCATGTTCTCATGTTGCTTCTGCAGCTCAGAGTTCATGGTGGCAAGCATAAGGCATGACACATCTAATGCGTCATCTTGATGCTTCTTATAAGCATCCTTTTCAGCACGAGTGGCCGCATGGGCGGGTGTTTCAGGGGTAGACTGCTCTAGGACATATAGTTTGCGTTCTTGCTTGAGGATAATCCTCAAGTTCCTATACCAATCTAGAAAGTTTGCTCCATTGAGCTTGTCCTTCTCAAGGACAGATCGCAAGTTCAGGGGGTGTGTCGTGTTAGATGACATGGTGATCTACAACATTAAAATGCAAAGTTAAGTATCATACCAAAATCATTTAATTAGGCCTTTAATTAAATGAGGCTCCCACTAAATTCTCATAGCTACTATTTAGCTATAAATTTATATGGGATAAAGATCCACATCATAATTCGTCTTGAGTTAGCTTTGGCTAATCGCCCAAGACGTAGTATAATTAGGTAGGCAATCTTTTGCCAATTACATCTGATGTAACTCTTTAATAGCTTTGGTTAAGTTTTAGATTAGTTTAGTGTTTATTCCTAAACTGACTTCAGTGTGCGAGCACGGGGCCTTCTTGGATATCGGAGCAACGACCACTTCTAAGACAAAGCTGATGTTCGGAAATCACATAAAACTAATTTTAAAACTTATGTTCAAAGCTAATATATGCCTCTACTTTCTTAACTATTTAAGAAAACTTAATTAAGTCTTAACCAAGTTTGATAGCGGGACATCACGATTGTCCACTCGCACCCCTCCAAGATAAAATGCATTGCTTTGCTTTGGCAAACCCAATAACAAATGATCGAGGAAGTAGTGAGTACCAAGCTTTGGTAGGCATATCGTTTTTGACTTATTAAGAAATAAACATGTATCATATACATATTAGCATACATCACATATAAGCTAAACTAATCATGCATCTCATACAAGCTAAACTAACATGCATCACATACATATTAAACTAAGCGTGTCATGGTTATGGCCCTTATTCTACAATCTCTCAAGCCAATGAGAAGATTGATTGGTCAACCTAGGGATAGCATCTTCTCCTAAGTGCTTCCTTTTGGTTGTCTTGTGTGTTGACTTCCTCCTTGTAACCTCATCTTCCAATGGACCCTCCATCTTTATTTTGTACATTACAAAAGGAGAAATACTCGAGTTACATTCGAGTCTAAAACTAATTTTACAACAAGAATATTTGGGAGGAAGGCACGACACGCAGGTCGTATTAAGAATTACAACACACACACATTCACAAACCTTTTGGGACTAGGCCATAACCATGCACCATGTCATTTTAACTTTTAAAAGACATCGGATATTTTATTATGTTTGACAATTGCTAATGCAATTATCAACCCATAATAAAATTTATCCTACTTCTATATCACATATAAAATAGAGAAAACCTATTTTTATACGATCTTTCGCAAGTGGCTCTGATACCACTGTAGGGAATTCTTGTATGCCAAATGGCATATGCGCAACGGAAAATAGGATCCCTTCCAAGTGATCCATGCGAAAGCAAACTCGTATAAAATAAATTTCTCTAAACCAAACCTATCTTATAGGAGAGGATTACCTTTGTTGCGTGCCCTTGTTAATCCCGTTTTTCTTTTCGGTTTGTTGGATCTTTAGCACGTTCAAGTGTCCGTGCCTCTATACGTATCCACACGAGCAAGCTCTTGTCTCACAAGAGAAACTAGAAGAGCTCTCCTTTACTTCTTGCTAGAGAAGTCCCTAAAGGAGAGGAATCTAGGGAAGAAGAGAAAGGAGGAAGAAGACTACTCTTCTTGCTAGCCTACACTCACAAAGCCACACAACTAAAGCTTCTACCAAGCTCTCTCACAACCACACCACAATCACAATCCAAATGATGCTTTGGCCGGCCACTCCATGGGGCCTTTTATAGGGTTGGAAAACCCCTTCCACCTCCTCCACATTCAATGCAATCCATTGCATTGAGACATAATCAAAAAGGATTTGCCTCCCTTGTTTTGGCCGGCCACTTTAAGGAGACAAAAACCATTTTGTCCCCTTCCACCTTATCTAGCTTAGGTGGATGCTTAGGTGGCATGCTTATGTGGCATGCTTATGTGGCATTCATGCATGTTGAATTAATCTTATTAATTCAATTAAGCTTATGTTATCATATTGAATTAATCTTATTAATTCAATTAAGCTTATGTTATCATATTGAATTAATCTTATTAAATCAATAAGGTAACATATTGAATTAATCTCATTAAATCAATTAGCTAAAATTCTCATTAAGCTTAAAGTCCAAAAATGATTTTGTATTTAAGCTTATTCCCAACTTATTCTAGTCAAACTAGAATACTCTAATTCCTCTAATTATCATGCTCTTTGTGTGTGACCATATAGGCTCTCATAACGTTAGCAGTGGATCTAAACTCTTTTAGATACACAAGCAATGAGCGGCATCTAGCAATACATCATTGCTACCCAAGTTACGAGATAAGTCAAGATCCGACTAACCTTTCCGTGACTACTATAATATATGACCGTGTCCTTCTATCCTTGATATCAGATTGATCAATGAGGCATAGACCGTGTCATCCTCGATCAATCTATGTGTTTCTTGATCCCTGAGTAAACTAACTCAAACAAATGAGCTCAATATCTCATATTGACTCATTCGAGCATGGCCATGCGTTTTAGTAGTTCTACTCAATCAAGGGGCCCACCGATATCACTCTCGTCATATGAGAGGGATAGATCCCATCTACATCACTCACATCCCTCCGCATAATTTATTATATACCCAGTAATCGCCTTTATGGTCCACCCTGTTACGGGTGACGTTTGACGATACCAAAGTACATAACTCCTTATGTAGGGAACCGTAGTGACTTCAGGTCTGAGGACTATTCATACCAATAGTCACATGAGAAAGTTTATGACACTCATATAACGATCCATGAAACTTTCTCATGGCGGGTCAGTTCAGTATATATTCTCTAACATATACCCATGTGTCAACTTGATATCATATATCCATGACTTGTGAGATCAAGTCATCAATTGACCTACATGCTAGTCTTTATGTATTAATATTGCCCTTGCATATTAATACTTGACTAGGAACATTTAGAAAGTGTTCTCTACAGCCTCTCATAATCAATTCTGCCAATTGATGTGCTGTAGATAAGAACCTACTTTTCTAGGGCATTACTATATTTAATTTAGCTGGCACAAGCAAGACTTAAATATAATAATCAATCCTTTGCCTTTATAGAATATGATACAAAATGTTCCCTATTCAACCATCACATGATTGGTTCTTAGGGCTATAACTAACAGATTATTCAAGATATGGATACATTTACTTGATGCGCCGCAAGTCTGAATGCTTTGACAGGTTCAAAGAATTCAAGGCTGATGTGGAGAACCGTCAAGGTAAAAGTATCAAGACATTACGATCTGATCGTGGTGGCGAGTACCTCTTGGGAGAGTTTAGGAGTTACTTATCAGAGGCTGGGATTCAATCCCAATTGTCTGCACCTGGCACACCCCAGCAGAATGGTGTGGCGGAGCGAAGGAATAGGACTCTTATGGAGATGGTCAGATCTATGATGAGTTATTCTAAGTTACCTGATTCGTTCTGGGGGTTTGCTCTGGAAACAGCAGCACACATTCTGAACTTGGTTCCATCTAAGTCAGTACCCTCTACTCCCACAGAGTTGTGGACTGGGCGAAAGCCTAGTCTAAGACATATTCGGATTTGGGGTAGTCCAGCACATGTGCTGAAGGGAGATGCTGGTAAGTTGGAATCTCGTACAGAAGTGCGCTTGTTTGTTGGCTACCCTAAGGGAACGAAGGGTGGTTTATTCTATAGTCCTAGAGATCAGAAGGTGATCGTGAGTACGAATGCCAGATTTCTAGAGGAGGACTATGTGATGAACCACAAGCCCACGAGTAGGATTGTTCTTGAGGAGCTGACAGGGGAAGTCCCGACTTCAGTACCACCGGTACAAGAGGAGACACCACAAGTCACTGCACCGCGTGTCACAGAGCATACGCAGGAGGCATCTCGTCGTAGTGGGAGGGTTGTTAGACAACCTGACATATTCATGTTTTGGGACAGTCTTCGGACTTAGTCCCTGGTGAACATGAACCTGATCCCTGGACATATGACGAGGCAATCCAAGATAGAGATGCAATATCTTGGCAAAGAGCGATGAATTCAGAGATAGAATCTATGGATTCTAATCAGGTCTGGGAGCTAGTAGACCCACCCGATGGTGTAAAAACCATTGGATGCAAGTGGATCTACAAGAGAAAGAGAGGAGTAGACGGGAAGGTTGAGACCTTCAAAGCTAGGCTTGTTGCGAAAGGGTATACTCAGAAAGAGGATATCGATTATGAGGAGACCTTTTTGCCGGTAGCTATGCTTAAGTCTATCCGGATTCTCTTATCTATAGTTGCTCGTATGGATTATGAGATTTGGCAGATGGATGTCAAGACAACTTTCCTTAACGGAAGTCTTGATAAGAACATCTATATGCGACAACCAGAGGGATTCATTGCTAAAGGCAAAGAGCATCTTGTATGTAAGCTTTGATGGAATGTCGCTTCGGAGGCACATTGGCTCCCATGTCCCCGGATTAAAATTTTCACTAATGAAAGGATTAATCTGGATGGGATGAGCTTCCTTAGCAACACCATTTTGTCGTCGTGCTAACAACTCGAGTGGTCGCTCGAACAAACTAGTTGATCAAGCAACTCAACTCTTCTAGTTGATTAGCCGCGGAAGAGACAACGGATGGATCGCCGGTTTTTGTGTTTATCTTCGGGGTCCATGATTATACAATATATATCCATTCATACACATGCATAATCAAAATATTTAAAGAACATATTCAGATCTTTAAATAAAGTTAAAAACAACTTTATACCTTACGATCTTCTATCGTATGTCCTATCCTTCTCGTGGACGACGTGTGGACGAAGATCCTCCACGAGTTGAAGCCTTCTTGATCACTTTCTTCTCTACCTTGTCCGCTGCAAACAAAGAGAAGCAATCACAAATACCTTTCCTATCTAGAACCGACCACCAAATTAGGGAATTTGGTGCAACCACGCCAAGGAGCAGGATGATGCGCCGCCACCAAATTAATGGAAACCGCCGCCACCTAGGAGAGATTGGAGGAAGATGATTGCCGCCACCAATGGATGGAGAACCACGCCAAGGAGCAAGGAAAAGGGAAGAGTGCCGCCAAAACCAAGGAGGAGAAGAGAGGGATGACTGCCAAACCCTAGCTTGCCGCCTAAGCCAGCCGCCAAACCCTAGCCGCCCAATGGAAGATGAGCCAAACCCTAAACCTAGTTCGAAAACCAATCTCCTTATCTTACCCTTGCCGCCCAACCCTAAGCACCTATTTATAGAATAGGGCTTAAGCCTCCTTTAATCTCCACCGTCGGATCTAGGGATTTAATCTCCACCGTCGGATCTAGGGTTTTATCCCAACCGTCGGATCTAGAGTTTAATCCCAACCGTCCGGATCTAGGATTTTATCCCAATCGTCGGATCTAAGGTTTCATCCCAACCGTCGGATCTAGGGTTTTATCCCAACCGTCGGATCTAGGGATTTAATCCCAACCGTCGATTCTAGGATTTCATCCTAACCATCGGATCTAGGGATTTAATCCCAACCGTTGGTTCTAGGGTTTCATCCAACCATCGGATCTAGGGATTTAATCCCAACCGTTGGTTCTAGGTTTTGTTTTACATTCTTGGATCTAGACTTCTCAAGGATTATATTAGGCTACGATAGGGACCATAAGGAGGAGTTGGGTCTTGGCCACCCGATGGATCGGAACCACACAAACTTGATCCATCAATGATGTTCCATTCCACTAGAGGATCATCATTGAACTACCTCACCAACCCCCATAAATTAATATGGGCTCCATATATTATTTGTACATTAATCTCCCCGTGTTTAAGATATCGAATGTCCGTCAATTAATTGATTTACTGACCATCAATTAATTAACATCTAATTCCTCGAGTAGTACCACTCAACCT
Organism: Wurfbainia villosa; assembly: GCA_025175895.1. NCBI lineage: Eukaryota > Viridiplantae > Streptophyta > Magnoliopsida > Zingiberales > Zingiberaceae > Wurfbainia > Wurfbainia villosa. The sequence continues at coordinate 23,240,375 of CM045992.1, read as the reverse complement.
TATCATCATGTTGACTAAGTCAACCACCGGGTTTACATGATGAACCTTATGAGCTCCTCAAGGGGACATCATCAACCTAATATATAGGACACGGTTTCCTCCTATAATCAACGACACACCATGTAAATAATATTATTTCCCAACTTACCGGGCATATTGATTTAATCCATCTAAATCTCACCCACTGGTAAATTAAAGAAATAAATACTAAGTACATGTGCCCGTTATTATATCGGGATTAAGAGCATGTACAACATAATATCCGAGGTCCGATTCAATTATGTAGTCAGTACTAAATTGAATCACCTCTATGTCGGTCCTGCTCAATACACCTAAGTGTACTAGTGTAACTCTATGTTCAAGATAAAACAATACCAAGCTACACTACAACCATGCCAATGGTTTGTCCAAAACCATCTTGGTTGTGAGCCTTTACTTATATCTTACAAGGTACTGATAACATGATCTTCTGTGCCACACCAAGCACCATGTTATCTACAATGTAAGATATTAGACAATATGCACACATATATAATGAATATATAAAATGCAAACAATGATCATGTGATTCTTATTTCAAAATAAAATGTTCATACAAAAAGAGCTAGGCTTTCAATATACATTCTAACAAGCTTAACCGGTCCATTTATGGATTGAAGCAAACTTCTAGATCTTGGAACATCCACTTTGATGAGGTAATCCAGTCATATGGATTTATTCAAAGTCCGGATGAGCCTTGTGTATACAAGAGATGTGACGGAAACGTAGTGGTGTTTCTTGTACTATACGTAGATGACATTTTGTTAGTTGGCAACAATATCAAAGTGTTATCGGACATAAGGGTATGGTTGTCAAAACAGTTTGACATGAAAGACTTGGGATAAGTGGGACACATCCTTGGGATCAAAGTTATAAGGGATCGCAAGAAAAGGATGTTGTGCTTGTCTCAAGCTTCATATATTGACACTATCCTTCCTTGTTTTAGCATGCAGAACTCCAAGAAAGGTTTTCTACCTTTTAGGCATGGAGTTCCTTTATCTAAAGAGATGTGTCCCAAAACATCAAAGGAGATAGAGGACATGAAGGCGGTTCCTTATGCTTCGGCAGTAGGAAGCCTTATGTACGCTATGCTATGTACGAGACCGGATATCTGCTTTGCCGTGGGCATGGTTAGCAGATATCAGAGTAATCCTGGACAGGGGCATTGGACTGCGGTAAAGCATATATTGAAGTACATGAGAAGGACTAGGGATTATATGCTGGTTTACCGGGCAGATCAATTAGTCCCTGTGGGTTACACGGATTCGGATTTCCAATCAGATAGGGACAAGAGTAAGTCTACCTTAGGGTTTGTGTTTACTTTTGGAGGTGGAGCCATAGTATGGAGGAGTGTTAAGAAGAAATGCGTGGCGGACTCTACCATGGAAGCTGAGTATGTGGCTTTCTGAGGCACCAAGGAGAAGCCGTGTGGCTCAGAACTTCTTGATGGACTTGGATGTGATTCTGGTTTGCCTGTAACTATTACAATTTATTGTGATAATAAGCAGCTTGCAAACTCGAAGGAACCACGAGCCCATAAGGCGAGTAAACACATAGAGCGCAAGTACCACCTCATACGAGAGATCGTAAAGCGAGGAGAAGTTGTTGTCGCCAAGATTGCATCAGAGGATAACCTGGCGGATCCATTCACTAAGGCCCTTCCAGCGAAAGCGTTTGATAGGCATGTGGAGGACATGGGGATCAGATGTATGGCAGAGTGATGACGGCATAGTCTTTTAGTATAAGTGGGAGATTGTTGGAATGTATACTGAAAGCCTAGCCCTTTTTGTATGGACATTTTATTTTGAAATAAGAATCACATGATCATTGTTTGCATTTTATATATTCATTATATATGTGTGCATATTGTCTAATATCTTACATTGTAGATAACATGGTGCTTGGTGTGGCTCAGAAGATCATGTTATCAGTACCTTATAAAATATAAGTAAAGGCTCACAACCAAGATGGTTTTGGACAAACCATTGGCATGGTTGTAGTGTAGCTTGGTATTGTTTTATCTTGAACATAGAGTTACACTCGTACACTTAGGTGTATTGAGCAGGACCGACATAGAGGTGATTCAATTTAGTACTGACTACATAATTGAATCGGACCTCGGATATTATGTTGTACATGCTCTTAATCCCGATATAATAACGGGCACATGTACTTAGTATTTATTTCTTTGATTTACCAGAGGGTGAGATTTAGATGGATTAAATCAATATGCCCGGTAAGTTAGGAAATAATATTGTTTACATGGTGTGCCGTTGATTATAGGAGGAAACCGTGTCCTATATATTAGGGTGATGATGTCCCCTTGAGGAGCTCATAAGGTTCATCATGTAAACCCAGCTGGTTGATTTAGTCAACATGATGATAAGGTTGAGTGGCACTACTCGAGGAACTAGATGTTAATTAATTGATGGTCAGTAAATCAATTAATTGACGGACATTCGATATCTTAAACATGGGGAGATAAATGTACAAATAATATATGGAGCCCATATTGATTTATGGGGGTTGGTGAGGTAGTTCAATGATGATCCTCTAGTGGAATGGAACATCATTGATGGATCAAGTTTGTGTGGTTCCGATCCATCGGGTGGCCAAGACCCAACTCCTCCTTATGGTCCCTATCGTAGCCTAATATAATCCTTATGAAGTCTAGATCCAAGAATGTAAAACAAAACCTAGAACCAACGGTTGGATTAAATCCATAGATCTGATGGTTGGGATGAAACCCTAGAACCAACGGTTGGATTAAATCCATAGATCCGATGGTTAGGATGAAACCCTAGAATCGACGGTTGGGATTAAATCCCTAGATCCGACGGTTCAGATAAAACCCTAGATCCGATGGTTGGGATGAAATCCTTGATCCGACGGTTGGGATGAAATCCTAGATCCTACGGTTGGGATGAAATCCTAGATCCGACGGTTGGGATAAAACCCTAGATCCGACGGTGGAGATTAAATCCCTAGATCCGACGGTGGAGATTAAATCCCTAGATCCGACGGTGGAGATTAAAGGAGGCTTAAGCCTAATTCTAGAATTAGGGTTTGGCTCATCCATGTGTTGGGCGACAACAAATCCTAAAGGAGATAGGGTTATTTGGGCGGCAAGAAAATAGGGATTAGTTCCTATATTTTAGGCTAACCAACTTTCTCCTAAATTCTATAAATAAGGGCTTAGGTATTTGGGCGAAAAAGAGATTGAGATTAAGAGTTGTTCAAATTAGAGAATTAGGGTTTGGTTCATCCAAGTGTTGGGCGGCAACAAACCCTAGAGGAGCTAGGGTTTTGGGCGGCTAGAAGTGGGCGGCAAGGTTCTTGTTCTCCCTAGGTTTTTGGCCGGCGCCCCTCTTCCTCTCCTCATCTCTTGGCCGGTTCTCTTCTTCCTCCTCCCTTGCTCCTTGGTGGCCGGCGGCTCTCCAACAATTGGTGGCCGGTGCTTCTCCAAGATATAGGTGGCCGGCGGCAACAATACAACAAGTTGGCCGGCACTAATCCAATCGTTCCTTGGCCGGCGGTTGCATCAAACTCTCTTGTTTGGTGGCCGATTATAGAAAGGAAAGGTTTTGTTGGTTCTTCTCTTTGTTCGCAGCGGACAAGGAAGAGAAGAACGCGATCTAGAAGGCTTCTACTCGTGGAGGATCTTCGTCCACACGTTGTCCACGAGGAGGATAGGACATACGGTAGAAGATCGTAAGGTATAAAGTTATTTTAACTTTATGTACAGATCTGAGCATGTTCTTATTTGTTTTGATTATGCATGTGTGTGTATGAATATATATTGTATAATCATGGACCCCAAAGACAAACACAAAAACCGGCGATCCGTCCGTCGTCTCTTCCGCGGCTAATCAACTAGAAGAGTAGAGTTGCTTGAACAACTAGTTTGTTCGAGCGACCACTCAAGTTGTTAGCACGACGATGAAATGGTGTTGCTAAGGAAGCTCATCCTATCCGGATTAATCCTTTCATTAGTGAAAATTTTAATCCGGGGACATGGGAGCCAATGAGCCTCCGAAGCGACTCCCTTCAGACTGCCAACCTCAAAGATGAGGTTTAAACCAAGTATTGTGTCCCCATACTTGCTAGACCACCCTTAGCCTAGACCTAAGCTTGTTGGACTTTCCGAGCCGCAAAAACTGCTTTTTGCGTTACGAAAACCCCAGAAGTCCGGCCACGGATCTGTGCGAAGATGTATTAAAACTAAAACATGTATGTGTTTGTATAAAACCCTAGATCTACCTTAGATCTACATGATAAGGATGTTACCCTCGATGTGATTCCCTTCGCAAATCCCACTCATCCAAAAGCATCACCGGAACTCGAGAGTGTCAAGTGCACACTCCTCTATTGGTATCCACACAAGCAATAGGTGGAGAAAACACACCCTTGAGTGTGCTAGCACTCTATGGATGGTTCGACCAAGGAGGTTGGGAGAGGGGGAGAGCTTGAGGGAAGTTGATCCAAGGAAGAAGATGAAGTTGTGTAACTTACACCAAATAAATTCTACCATCTAATGGCAATCAAGTGGCCAGCCACTTCATGGAGAGGGGGTTACATGCATGCATGTAACTCCCATGACCCTTGGTCTCCCTCATGAGGTGGCACCTCATGACAAAGTCAATGATGATGTGGAGCATCATCATTGGCCGGCCATGCCAAGTCATCATCATGACATGGCATTTGGTCAAGTCAAACTTGACCTTTCATCTTCCCTCTCAAGTCAAGTCAAACTTGACCTCTTATCTCCCATGGTTGATCAAGTCCAACCATTTGATTCAAGTCAATTTAATTTAATGAATCTCTATTCATTAATTTAAATTGATTTGATGAATCAAATCTAAATTAGACTCATTCAACACTTGAATCAACTTGAGTCTAACTCAATTAGTCTAATTTGGATTACTCTTAATCCAATTTAGTTCATCCCATGAACCTAATCCTCATAGTTCATCATATGAACCTAATCTCCATCTAATTTCTCTTATGTGTGTGACCCTATAGGTTCTTGTAACGTTGGCAATGTCCCTAAACCGATTTAGGAACATAAGAAATGAGAGGTATCTAGCAACACATCATTGCTACCATAGTTACAAGAATGTTGAGCTCCAACATCACCTTTGCGTCTACTAATTGTGACTCTCACAATATGTGACAATGTCCCTCTATCCTTGACATCTAGATTGACCAATCGAGGCATAGACCGTGTCATCCTCGGTACAATCTAAATCTTGAACTCCAAGTAGACTCACTCTAATCAAATGAGCACAATATCTCATATTGACTCATTTGGGCATGACCATGCACTTCGTGGTCTCACTCTATCAAGAATATCGATGTCACTCCCGTCGTATAGGAGGGATAGATCCCATCTACATCACTCACATCCCTCCGCATAATTTGTTACATACCCAGTAATCGCCTTTATAGTCCACCCATTTACGGGTGACGTTTGACGAAGCCAAAGTATGCAACTCCTTATGTAGGGAACCATGGTGACTTCAGGTCTAAGGAATAATAGTCATACTAATAGCCACATGAGAAAGTATATGACACTCATATAACGATCCATGATACTTTCTCATGGCGGGTCATTCAGTATACATTCTCCAATGCATACCCATGTGTCAACTTGATATCTCATATCCATGACTTGTGAGATCAAGTCATCATGTTGACATACATTCTAGTCTCTGCGCATTAACATTGTCCCTGAATGTTAATACTCGACTAGGAATGATTAAGAGTAGTGTTCTCTATATCATCTCATTATCGATTCAACCAATCGATTGATATATATAAGAACCTACTACTCAAGGACATTATTATATTTAGTTATTTGGCACCAATACAAGTAAATATAATAACCATGCCTTTATAAATAGGAATATGATACAATAAAGTTCATACAACAATCATCACATAATTGGCTCTAGGACTTTCACTAACAATCTCCCACTATCACTAGTGTCAATCACCGTAGTATCTAATACCCAATGACCTAGTGTGACCATCATGCTTTTTTTGTGCCAAAGCCTTAGTCAAGGGATCTGCGATGTTAGCCTCTATGGGTACTCTACAAATCTTCACATCTCCTCTATCGATAATCTCTCGAATGAGATGGAAGCGTCGTAGTATGTGTTTGGTCCGCTGGTGTGAGCGAGGTTCCTTAGCCTGTGCAATCGCTCCATTGTTGTCACAATAGAGCTCTATAGGATCTGCAATGCTAGGAACCACCCCAAGCTCAGTAATGAACTTGCGGATCCAAACTGCCTCCTTTGCTGCCTCAGATGCAGCGATATACTCAGCTTCTGTTGTAGAATCAGTAATTGTGTCCTGCTTCGAACTCTTCCATCTTACAGAGCCACCATTCAAGCAAAACACGAACCCTGACTGCGATCTATAATCATCCTGGTTAGTTTAAAAGCTGGCATCACTGTAACCCTTTATAGCTAGCTCCTCATCGCCTCCAAATATCAAGAAATATTCTTTAGTCCTTCTCAAGTACTTAAGAATATTCTTGACTACTATCCAGTGATGCTCACTTGGATCTGACTGGTATCTACTCGTCATGCTCAAAGCATATGAGCCATCAGGACGAGTACACAGCATGGCGTACATGATAGATCCTATAGCAGATGAGTAAGGGATCTTATCCATGCGGTCTCTCTCCTCTCTAGAAGAGGGACTTTGAGTCTTCGAAAGACTCACACCATGTGACATCGGCAGAAGTCCCTTCTTGGAATTCTGCATGGCAAACCGTAGTAATACCGTGTCAATGTATGTACTCTGACTTAGGCCAAGCAATCTCTTAGATCTATCTCTATAGATCTTGATGCCTAGAATACAGGCTGCTTCACCTAAGTCCTTCATTGAGAAGCACGTCCCCAGCTATGTCTTCACAGACTGTAGTGAAGGGATGTCATTCCCAATGAGTAGTATGTCATCCACATATAATATTAGGAAGAAAACTGTGTTCCCATTAACCCTCTTGTAGACACAGGGTTCATCTCCATTCTTGATGAAACCAAACTGTTTGATCGCATCATTGAATCGAAGATTCCAGCTCCGAGAAGCTTGCTTTAGCCCATAAATGGACCTTTACAGCTTGCATACCTTCCCAGTATATTGTGGATCTACAAAACCCTCAGGTTGTGTCATGTACACATCCTCGAGTAAGTTTCCATTCAGAAATGTGGTTTTGACATCCATCTGCCAAATCTCATAATCGTGGTATGCTGCAATAGCAAGCAAAATCCGAATGGACTTAAACATCGCCACTGGAAAAAATGTTTCATCATAGTCATTACCATGAATTTGCTTGAAACCTTTAGCCACCAATCGGCCCTTATAGGTATGCGTAAGTCCATCCATGTCAGTCTTTCTCCTAAAGACCCACTTACACCCAATGGGTTTGACCCCTTCAGGTGGATCAACCAAAGTCCATACTTGGTTGGTGTACATGGATTCCATCTCGGATCTCATGGCCTCTAGCCATTTCTCAGAATCTGGGCTCATCTCAGAATCTAGCCATTTGATGGAGGTAGGCTCATTCTCAATGAGCATAACGTCATCATGGTCAGACAAGAGAAATGAGTATCTCTCAGGCTGATAACGTACCCTATCAGATCTACGAAGAGGTAGGTCTACCTGAATAGGTGGTTGTTCCACAACTCTTTGTGCAACATCCTCATCACCCACAACACTTTGTGGTTTCTATTCAACCTCCATCAAGGTCTTAGTGCTATGGTCCATATCTTGAATTTCTTCAAGATCGAAGGTACTCCCACTAGTTTTTCAAGAAACAAAATCCTTTTCTAGAAATATCCCAGTCTTTGCCACAAACACTTTGTACTGACTGGGAATGTAGAAGTAATATCCCTTTGTATCCTTGGGATATCCAACAAAATAGCACCTATCGGATTTGGGTCCCAGTTTGTCTGAGACTTGACGTCAAACGTAAGCCTCACAACCCCAAATCCTCATGAAAGACATCTTGGGATTTCTCCTTGTCCATATCGTATATGGTGTCTTTATGACAGCCTTGGATGGTACACGGTTAAGGGTAAAAGCTGTTGTGTCTAGAGCATATCCCCAAAAGGATATAGGAAGATCTGTGTGACTCATCATAGAACGTACCATATCTAATAGGGTACGATTCCTCCTTTCGGATACACCATTCCACTGTGGTGTTCCAGGAGGAGTGAGTTGGGATAGAATCCCACACTCAGCTAGATAGTCACGAAACTCATGGCTAAGGTATTCACCACCTCGATCTGATCGAAGTATCTTAATACTCTTGCCAAGCTGGTTTTGTACTTCATTCTTAAATTCTTTGAACTTTTCAAAGGATTCTGATTTATTTGTCATAAGATATACATAACCATATCTACTGAAGTCATCAGTAAATGTAATGAAGTATTTGTAACCAACTCTAGCAGCAACACTGAAAGGACCACATACATCACTATGTATAAGTCCTAAAAAATTTGTTGCTCTTTCGCTGTGTCCACTAAAGGGAGTCTTGGTCATCTTGCCTAAAAGGCAAGACTCGCATGTCTCATATGATTCAAAATCAAATGAGTCTAGCAGCCCATCCTTATGGAGCTGAGATAAGCGACTCTCATTTATGGAACCTAAGTGACAATGTCAGAGATAGATTTGGTTCAACTCATTTGACTTGAACCTTTTGGCACTTATGTTATAGATAGGGCTCTCTAAGTCTAGAAAGTAGAGTCCGTTCATTAGAGGTGCACTACAATAGAACATATCATTTAAATAAACTGAACAACATTTGTTCTTTATTATAAATGTAAATCTTTTCTTGTCCAAACAAGAAACCGAAATTATGTTCTTAGTCAAAGCAGGCACATAACAACATTCATCTAATTCTTGTACAAGCCCAGAGGGCAGAGATAGATCATAAGTTCCTACAGCAACAGCAGCAACCCTTGCTCCATTGCCTACTCGTAGGTCCACCTCGCCCTTTGTCAATGCCCTGCTATTTCTCAACGCCAAGTTGGTTTTGTACTTTGTTCTTGAATTCTTTGAACTTTTCAAAGGATTCCGACTTATGTGTCATCAGATAAACATAATCATATCTACTGAAGTCATCATTAAATGTAATGAAGTACCTATAACCACCTCTAGTTGCAACATTGAAAGGGCCACATAGATCACTATGTATAAGTCCTAACAAGTTGGTTGCTCTTTCGCTGTGTCCACTAAAGGGAGTCTTGGTCATCTTGCCTAGAAGACAAGACTCGCATGTCTCATATGATTCAAAATCAAATGAGTCCAGCAGCCAATCCTTATGGAGCTGGGATAAGCGACTCTCATTTATGTGACCTAAGCGACAATGCCAGAGATAGGTTTGGTTCAACTCATTTGACTTGAACCTTTTGGTACTTATGTTATAGATGAGGCTCTTTAAGTCTAGAATGTAAAGTCCGTTCATTAGAGGTGCACTACAATAGAACATATTATTTAAATAAACTGAACAACATTTATTCTTTATTATAAATGAAAAACCTTTCTTATCCAAACAAGAAACTGAAATTATGTTCTTAGTCAAAGTAGGCACATAACAACATTCATCTTGTTCTTGTACAAGCCCAGAAGGCAGAGATAGAAAATAAGTTCCTACAGCAACAACAGCAACCCTTGCTCCATTGCCTACTCGTAGGTCCACTTTGCCCTTCGTCAATGCCCTGCTATTTCTCAGCGCCTGCACATTAGTACAAATGTGAGATGCACATCCGGTATCTAATACCCATGATGAAGAAATAGATAGATTGACTTCTATGACATATATACTTGAAGTAGAAGTCTCACTTCTCTTCTTCTTAAGATCTTCCAGGTATGCCTTGCAGTTACGCTTCCAGTGTCCATCTTCCTTACAGTGGAAGCAAGTCCCTTCCTTGGCTACCCTTATTTTCGGTTTCAGTGTCTTGCCTTTTCCCTTGGCTTGGGACTTTCCCTTACCTTTAGGCTTGGCCTTACCTTCCTTCTTAAGGTTGAGCTCAGCAATTCTCAACATGTTGAGCATCTCAGGCAGTGGCTTCTCAATTTCATTCATGTTGTAATTCATGACAAATTGATTGTAGCTTTGTGGCAAAAATTGCAAGATCAAGTCAGTGGTCAGCTCTTGACCAAGTGGGAATCCCAACCTTTGTAGGTTTTCTATTTACCCAATCATCTTGAGTACATATGGACCTATGGGAGTCCCATCTTGCATCTTGGACCAAAATAGTGCCTTAGAGATCTCATATCTCTCGTGCCTTGCTTGTCCTTGATCCAGTTGACGAAGATGTTCAACCATATCAAAAGCATTCATGAACTCGTGTTGGTTTTGAAGCTCAGAGTTCATGGTCGCGAGCATGAGGCATGACACATCTAATGCATCATCTTGATGCTTCTTGTAAGCATCTCGATCATTTCGTGAGGCAGTGGCAGGAGGTGCCTCCGGAATGAGCTGCTCTAAGACGTACAATTTTCTTTCTTGGGTGAGAACGATTCTCAGATTCCTGTACCAGTCCAGGAAATTAGCTCCATTGATCTTGTCCTTCTCAAGGACATAATGCAGGGAGAGAGTGTTCGTGTTTGTCGACATGGTAATCTATAATATACACAATGCAGAAAATTAATATCATATTCCATTTATCTTTTAATTAGGTCTTTAATCAAATGATGCTTCCACTGAATTATAGGACTTTTGTAGAATTGAGTCATGGATGTGGTCAAACCACATTACTAGATTCATACAAAGTAACTATAATTCTCGTGGGACAAGATCCACATCATACTATGCCTTGAGTTTGCTTTAGCTAAATCACCCAAGACTTAGTATGATCGGTAGGTAACAAATTACCAATTACATCTCTATGCAACTCTTGTTTATAGGATCAAGATCCACATATACAAAAGACCTTGAGTTAGCTTTGGCTAAATCGCCCAAGATTTAGTGTAAATGTAATCTTATCCTAGCTTTCCAACGGTTGGAATATGCCTATAGTTTTACTTGATCCAATTGAGTTAACTAGTTTTACTCAATCTAATTGTGCTTATTCTCACCTAAGCTGTGATAGGCGGGACCAAGATTGTCCCTCCGCACCCTACCAAGATAATATGCATTACTCTGCTTTGGCAAATTCAACAACAACAAATGATCGAGGTAGTGATGGGTATCAAAACTTGGTAGACATTTTCGAGTTGATTTGATTAAGATCTAATCTAATCGTGAATGTGTATCATATACGCATTAAGGCCTTTATTACCCTACACTAGCATGCATCACATACATACAAAGAAAAATTTACTAGCATGCATCACATACATAGAAGCAAAAACAAATATATATATATATATATATATATATATATATATATATATATATATATATATATATAGATGAGGTCATGGCCCTACTATGATCTTCTCCTTCTCATGTCAATGAGAAGATCGGATAGTCAACCTAGGGTCAGCAGCTTCTCCAAGCGCCTCCTTAGATCGCCATGTGTCATCGGCACCCTCCTCGTAACTCCGTCTACTAGTGGAACTTTCACCACTCCATTTTGTACATTACAAATATGAAACTCGAGTTACATTCGAGTCTAAAACTATTTACAACTGGAATTTTTAAAAAAGAGGCACGACGTGCATGTCGCATACATTATACAACATGCACAAAACAAAAATGGCGCGCAAGCCGTATTATGAATTACAATATATTTATCCAATCACATTGGATTTCTTGAGCCATGACCATCACAGTATTACACATAATTCTAAATCATGTATTTTACAGAAATTTCTATATTTTTTTTATTTTTTTTTCAATTTTATGAGTCACATCTCCGTAACGGTCCCGCTAAGCGATTTTCGAGCGCAATCGTGGGACAATGCCCCTTGTGGGGTTAGGGGCAGCGCCCCTACTCACAAAATGAATGTCGCAAGTGTCCCATCTAGATCTTACAATGCCTTAAATTGCTGTCCCAAAAGACTAGAGCGAAAACTCACCGTTTCGGAGAGTTTTTCTCGGTGGTTGAAGCCTACAAGTGTCCAAACACTTGTTGCTTCGACTCTTCGAGAAAAATACCCAAAAAATATATAAAAATAAGAAATTTATAGAAACTTACAGATTTGTAATTTGTATATCTAATACAAAAACTACAAAACTAAACCACATACATGCTTCCCACGTGGCTCTGATACCACTGTTGGACTATCCGAGCCGCAAAAACTGCTTTTTGCGTTGTGGAAACCTCGAAAGTCGGCCACGGATCCGTGCGAAGATAAAGAAAAATTACATGTACATGTTTAGAAAACCTAGATCTACCTTAGATCTACAAGAAAGGAGCGTTACCCTTGATGCAACGCCCTTCGCTTATTTTGCTCGTCCAAATGGCTTGCCGAAACTCGAGAGTGTCAAGTGTACACTCCTCTATCGGTATCCACATGAGAAATAGGTGGAGAAAAGCAACCTAGAGTGTGCTAGAACCCTTAGAAGCTCATAGCAAGGATGAGGAAGAGAGAGCTTGAGAGGATAGGAGGAAGAAGATGATGTTACTACATTTAACTTCACACACTATTACCCATTCAATAGTTGTCGGCCACTATAAGGGAGTTACATGCATGCTTGTAATTCCATGAGCCATGGCTCTTGGTCTCCCTCATGAGGTGGCACCCCATGATGTGTCCATGATGATGTGGAACATCATCATTGGCTGGCCTCATGCCAAGTCACCATGACATGGCATTTGGTCAAGTCAAACTTGACCTTTCATCTTCCCTCTCAAGTCAAGTCAAACTTGACCTCTTATCTCCCATGGTTGATCAAATACAACCATTTGATTCAAGTCAATTTGATTTAATGAATCTCTATTCATTAATTTAAATTGACTCAATGAATCAAATCTAAATTAGACTCACTCAACACTTGAATCAAATTGAGTCCAACTCAATTAGTCTAATTTTGATTACTCTTAATTCAATTTGGTTCATCCCATGAACCTAATCCTCATGGTCCATCATATGAACCTAATCTTCATCTAATTTCCCTTTGTGTGTGACCCTATAGGTTATTGTAACATTGGCAATGTCCCTAAACTGATTTTGAAACATAAGCAATGAGCGGTGTCTAGCAACACATCATTGCTACCCAAGTTACAAGAATGTTGAGATCCAACATCACCTTTGTGACTACTAATTGTGACTCTCAGAATATGTGACAATGTCCCTCTATCCTTGACATCTAGATTAACCAATTGAGGCATAGACCGTGTCATCCTCGGTACAATCTATATCTTGAACTCCAAGTAGACTCACTCTAATCAAATGAGCTCAATATCTCATATTGACTCATTTGAGCATGGCCATGCACTTAGTGGTCTCACTCTATCAAGAATAACGATGTCACTCCCTTCATATAGGATGGATAGATCCCATCTACATCACTCACATCCCTCCGCATAATATGTTACATACCCAGTAATCTCCTTTATTGTCCACCTATTTACGGGTGACGTTTGACGAAGCCAAAGTATACAACTCCTTATGTAAGGAACCATGGTGACTTCAGGTCCAAGGACTAATAGTCATACTAATAGTCACATGAGAAAGTATATGACACTCATATAACGATCCATGATACTTTCTCATTGCGGGTCATTCAGTATACATTCTCCAATGCATACCCATGTGTCAACTTGATATCTCATATCCATGACTTGTGAGATCAAGTCATCAAGTTGATCTACATGCTAGTCTCTTCGCATTAACATTGTCCCTGAATGTTAATACTTGACTAGGAATGATTAAGAGTAGTGTCTCTATATCATCTCATTATCGATTCAACTAATCGATTGATATAGATAAGAACCTTCTACTCAAGGATGTTATTATACTTAGTTATTTGGCACCAATACAAGTAAGTATAATAACCATAAATAAATGCCTTTATAAATAGAAATATGATACAACAAATCCATACAACAATCATCACATGATTGGCTCTAGGGCTTTCACTAACACTAACAACTCACTCGAGTCGTCTACTAGAGCTATGAACCCTTTCCTAATCGAAAAATTAAACCTCAAGGTCAGTTTTTAAAAAACACTCCATTCGCCTCTTCCAAGAGGGAAAATCTTCTCTGTTAAAGAGAGGAGGGCGAACGGTGATTGACCCTTCTAAGTGTGACATTACTAAATAAAATTTTTAAAATTTTATTTTAAATTAATTAAAATTCAGAATTATTCCTAGAGTTATTTAAATTAAATAATATTGTGCAAAAATTTAATTTATACTAAAGCACTATTAAAAAATTTATTCTAATGAAAAAGCAAATATTATTCTAAGACAAAACTAAATATTAATGCAAAATTATTCTAAGAAAAAAATAAATATTAATGAAAAATTATTCTAAGATAAAAATTAATGCAAAAATTAACGAAAATTTATTCTAAGACAAAATTTCAAAAATTAATGAAAAATTATTCTAAGACAAAAATTAAAAAATTAATGAAAAATTATTCTAATGCAAAAATTAATGAAAAATTATTCTAATGCAAATATTAATGAAAAATTATTCTAAGACAAAAATGCAAGAATTAAAAAAATCCTAAAGCTCTCGATGGTGGTTGCACCAAATTCAGAGTGTCCCCGCTCTTATACTAATTGTAGGATCGAAATACTCCCAGAGAGGGGGCGAATCTCAGAGGTTACAAATTTTCTTTAAATTTTTAAAACTTATTTTGAAATACGAGTATGCAATGGAATAAATAAGATAGAGAACAAGCGTTTTTACTTGGTTCACAACCCTAGTCGGGTTGCTACTCCAAGGTCCGTAGCTCTTTTGAGAGCTACCTCGATGGGCAATCACTATTAGACCCTCCGACTCGAGAACTCTCGACTTCAGAGGGGTTTGCTTTTTACAAAAATGAGAGATAGGTAACACTCTACCTTCTCTTTTGAAATTAAGTACACAAAGCGAAAATGAATATAAGCAAGTAAGAACTAAAGTATACTGACACTTTTAGGACTATCGAAGTAGGCTCGGAGTTTCGGAATTTCGTCTTCGTGAAGGTATGGATCTCATGTGGATGACGATGAATAGTAGCAACACTTGGACGTAGTAGATGAGTTATGTTCAGAGATGGTCGTGCATTTCTTTTATAAAGCTTTACCAGTCGACTGGAATGCCCTCCAGTCGACTCCACATCAGCACGTCGATATGGTAATTTAGGTCTTCCAGTCGACTGAACATGTCTTAGTCGACTCTAGGTCACTCGACTCCGCATCGGGAAGTTTGCCTCTCCAGTCGACTGAAACTCCTTAGTTGACTGAAAATCTTTCAATCTGTGTTGTCAGATCTTCGATCGATCACCAGCTAATCTTACCAACTAGGTATCCAGTTGATTGGACTTCAATCGACTGGAATCCATTTAGTCGACTGATCCCCTGCAAAATGAGATTAGCACAAGCAAACAATATGAAACATGATAGCAGTAGTAAAACTATTCAATCTCGGCTTCTAAGTCCCACGTGGTCTATCTGTCAGATCGATGCCTAGCTTTGTCCCCCTATAGAGGAATCGGCCTCACCTCTCCACTCGAGGTTTACCTGTCGGCTGTCCTGCTGGACTTACCATTCTTGACATCTGATTTGACCCACCAGAGCTTCCACCAGCTATCCGATCTTCCTGACCCAACTGGATTTTTTCTCCATTGTCTGGTCTCCTAACCCAACCGATCTTCATGCCTAATATGTAGTCCACTCAACCCATCTGGACTTCATGTCTGGTGTTCGGAACTTCTGATCTATCAAGATATCTTGCTAGTATCCGATCAGCACAACCTACTAGGACTTTTTGTTAAGCCTGCACACTTAACACTCATATGAGGACACAAGTAAATCCTAACTTTAACTATGGTTCATACATCAAAACTAAGGAAAGGTGCTCTCTACACCAACATAATTCTATCCTCTTTTCTAATTACTTAGGGACACATTTATGGACTATTGTTATCTAGTTGTCTCTCCTCCAAATTTGATTCAATGGATTCAAAATATGAGAGAACTTTATCAAAAATAGATTCCTCCCTGCAAAAATTTTATATTATAATAATGAAATAAATTACATGGTAGAGATAGTGTGCTAATCCTAGTTTTGAATGTCTTATATGAGATTATGGGTGTGTATCAATTGACACAAAGATTAAATTTTTTGAAATAGGTAGGGCATGATAAGGAAGGACTTGAAGTTGAGACTTTAGGGTATGATTACACTCAGAGACACTACAAAAACCTACTACACTTTAAATGGATCTAATAAAAAATGACTAAGGTGATCAATAAGTTTTTCCCGAAACTTATTGATGGATCTAGAGGAGTTGGGATTCTGAAAGTAGACACAAAGTGGGAGAGAGGAGTGTAGAGAATGTAGATTTAGTGTGCAATCCTTATTCTATGTCTCCTGCATGAAATATGGGTCTATGTCAATTGACACATGGGATTCAATATCATTGTGGTGCCAATGTTTGAAGTTTAGCTCTAGTGTGTTACTGTTTTTGAAGGTTTAGAATCAATGTGGTGTTGCTTTTCAAAGATCAATATGATTGTATTAGAGAAATCATAACAAAGTGGAATTGATGTTCAAATCAACATCAGTGTTGCTGATTTGAAAGATCAATTAGACTATGTTAAGGAAATCATAATAAAGTGGTGTTGGTGTTCAAAGATCAACACTAATGTGTTACTAATTTTCAGTACAAATATGTTAGAGAAATCATAAGAAAGTGGTACTGATATTCAAAGATCAACACTAGTGTATTGCTGGTTTTGAAAAATCAGTTAGATTGTGTTGGAGAGATCATAATAAAGTGGTTATGGTGTTCAAAGATCTACACCGAGGTGTTGCTGGTTTTTAAGGTTCGGAACAAATGTGGTGATAGTTTTGAAAGATCATTATGATTGGGTTAGAGAAATCATAACAAAGTTGCATTAGAACACCACTGTGTTGTAGAAAATAGACCTGCATAAGACTATTAATGGATTTTACTCGAAACTCATTGATGAACCTAGAAGTGTTGGAATTCTGAATCCTAAACATGGAATTGAAGAGGGAAGTATAGAAAAGGTAGTTATAGCATGCAATCTTGGCTCTAAGCCTCGTACATGAAGTTATAGCTCTTTGCCAATTAGCACACATGCTAAATTTATTACAACAGGTTATTAATGACTAGAAAGGTCTTGAAGCCGAGACTTTTGGCTATAGTGGGATTGAAGGGCATTGTAGAAACATATTGTACTTGTATTGAGTCCAATCAGATCTGGCTAAGACCATCAATGTATTTTGGCCAAAACTCATTGATGGACCTAGAAGATTTGAAATTTTAAAAATTGAATATAAAGTGGAAAAGAGGATTGTAGAGAATGTGTAAAAACTTACTTCATAACCTCCTACATAAAGTTATGGGTCTGTTCCAATTAGCACATAGGATAATTGTTGATAGATACTTCAGAACAATTTCATTAAAATTTTAGGGTGAAATGATTAACACTATGGTGCAGTAGTGGGGATTAGAGTGTTGGGTTTGAATGTTCAACAACAATGTTGTCACGTCCCGAGAGTATGCTGTGCCGAAAAGCAAACGGACAGCATCTCCCTTATATGTGGCAACATATCCTGTTAATACAAGGCCCTTAGGCCCACAACCACAACATAATAAGTATAACTGAATCAAAACACAGTGTAAAACATAAAACCACATACCCATAACCACACATACTGACATACAATCCAAAACCAACATAGCTGCATACCAACTGACAAGTCCACAGTACCATACAGTACATAAAACAATGGACATAAACTAAAGTACACAACATAAACCAAAATCCACAGGAGGCTCGGAAAAAGGAGATGGGATGGATCGCTGGCGAAGCTCCAAGCCATCACGAAGACTTCTACTTGTTACCTGGGTGATAGAAAAAAAACCTAGGGTCCGTGGTGGTGAGTATTACTCAACAGATAATAGAAAAAATATGTATATATCAAATATCACATGTAATTCAATAGAAAAATCTACAGATACATCATGTAACACTAGCATGATAAACATATACATGTATATACCTTCTAACCAAATGGCCAATGTAAAATGCAGACATACTTGAAAGTCTGCTACGCTACACCTATCCAACCTGAGCACATATCCACAATATATGTATATAACAGAAAATCTGATCTAAACCATACAATATCATAAATACTGGTCAAAGAATGCAATAGTGTAACCAACAAGTATACAGGTATCCGACACAACCATATAACAGATGCGGGTAGCATGTATGAAGATGGTGTACAACCAAATGCAACAAGCATAGTACAATCAAATTCAACATCACAATAAGCATATATATATATATATATATATATATATATATATATATATGGCAATATGCAAAAATGTCATAAGTCACAACAATGCAGCATGCATGGTCATGCCGGCTCACCCTAAAGCTACCACGACCCCAGTGTGGCCTCGGTGGCTCGACATGACAATTGTCCCAACACAACACCAACCACTAATCTCAAGTGGTTGAGTGGGCAGTATGATCGAGTAGCATATCTGTAGGGATGTATACTGAAAAATCTATCTTTTCTATGAACATCTTTATTTTTGAAATAAGAATCACATGATCATTGTTTGCATATGGTTATGCAATATTGTCCAATACTTTACATTATAGATAACATGGTGCGTGGTGTCACACAGGAGATCATGTTATCGGCCCCTTGAAAAGTATAAGTAAAGGCTCACAACCGAGATGGCTTTGGACAAACCATCGGAATGGTTGTAGTGTGATTTGGTGTTGGTTTGTCTTGACCATAGAATCACACTAGTGCACTTTGTGTGTATTGAGTAGGACCGACTTAGAGGTGATTCGATTTATTGCTGACTACATAATCGAATCGGACCTCAGATATTATTTAGTACATGCTCTTAATCCCGATATAATAACGGGCACATATACTTAGTACTCATCTCTTTGATTTACCAATGGGCGAGATTTATAGATTAAATCGATAGGCTCTGTAAGTTGGGAGATGATATTATTTATATGGTGTGCCGTGGAATATAGGAGGAAACCGTGTCCTATATTTTAGGATGATGATGTCCCCTTGAGGAGCTCATAAGGTTCATCATGTAAACCCTGCAGGTGGACTTGGTCCGGCATGATGAAAAGGTTGAGTGGTACTACTCAAGGAGTTAGATGTTGATTAATTAATGGTCAGTAAATTAATTAATCGACGGACATTTGAGATCTTAAACACGGGGAGAAAATGTACAAATAATATATGGAGCCCATATTATCATATGGGGGTTGGTGAGGTAGATCAATGATGAACCTTTAGTGGATTGGATCATCATTAGTGGATCGGACTTTATGTGGGCTTGATCCATGGGTGGCCAAGACCCAACTCCTCCTCATGGTACCTAATGTAGCCTATTAACACCTCATGATTCTTAGATCCAATGGATAGAAACAAAACTCTAAGATCCATAGGTAGAGATTAAATCTCTAAGATCCGACGGTTGAGATTAAATCTCTAGATCCGACGGTTGAGATTAAATCCCTAGAACCAATGGAGGAGATTAATTCATGACTTATCCCTAACTCTATAAAAGGTGGGCATGGGAGTTGGCATAAAAATCATTGAAAGAGAGCTAGGGTTTTGGGAGTTGGCGGCAAGGCTAGGAATTAGGGTTTGGGCTTGGGCGGCACCTATTAAGGAAATTTTTTCCTTAAGTTGTTCTTCTTCCCCAAGCTGTCGGCGCCCTTGGAGTTCCTTCCAGCCCTTGGCCGGCATCCAAAACAAGTCTTCTCCTTCTTTTTGGCCAGTGGAACAAAGGTTTAGGGTCCTCCCTTGAAGCTTTTGGCCGGCCACTCTCAAACTCCTCCTTGTTGGCCGACGGCAAGGATCTTCTTAGCTCCTTGTTGGTTGGTTTTAGGGAGGAGAAGAACTTTGTTTTTATTCTTCCTCTTTCTTTGGAAGAGCAAGGAAGGAAGATTTGCGATCTAGGAGCTTCGACTTTTGGTGGATCGTCGCCCACACGACGTCCAAAAGGAGGAAGGTCATACATTAGAAGATCGAGAGGTATACCTAATCTACTTTCTTCTTTTGTTTGTTGCTTGTTTTTGTTTTTCAATTATAAGCATGTTATAAATCTGTAAATGGCTAAATAATACTGTGATCCCGAGCATAAACACAAAAACCGGCGATCCAGACATCGTCTATTCCACGGCTAATCGTAGAATAGAGGATGGTCGCTTGAACAACTAGTTTGTTCAAAGTGACCTCTCTAAACGAATAGCACGACGATGACTTGGTTGCTTTGGCAATCCCTTTTGTCTAGGATTAAATTTTTTTAATCCGGAGACATCGAAGGGATCACCATGGACAAGCTACCGAGGTGAAGTGGGAAGCGAAGTTTCCCCTCACGGACTCGACAAGCAAAACCCTTTAATTGGTATCAGAGCTTCCGGGAAAAACCTTCAATATCAGCGTAAAGAGCAAGCTACTCGACAGGGGTCCTAGCTGTTGGCCACTCCGACAGTCACTATCCATGAGTGGTCGAGTGCCACACATGCAGGACAATGGCACATAAATCCAACTACCACCGTCTATAGTGGTAGAGTGCGGCACCACAAATGCTCTGCCCTCACATCGGTTACTCCTCCTATGAGTAACCGTGGAGGTAGGATGACTGACGACCCTCTCAACCATAAAGGAGACCACATCGCCAGCATGCATGCAAATGACATGAATGCTCTATCAAACAAATAGACATCCACCACAGACTCTCTATTCTACATAGAGACATACCAATCTGATCAACGTACTCTCAATCCTGCAAAGAGTCATACTCAACTGATCATAACAAGCTAGGACCACCGGTCCATAGCGACATACTAAGCACAATTCACTGACCATTTACAAAATACATGGTCAGTAGTAAACATGCAACCTAAGGGTATTAAAATTAACCCTACGTTCAAGACATTACCTACCCATGAATGACCTTTTGGCCAATATACCATAAGGTCGTCATCCGTACTTCACTCTTTGCACCTAACTAAGCAATTCTTGGTTTACTTACATCACATCTGTAACTCCTAATCATGATAAAGTGAAATATGATAACAACAATAGAGAATAATAGGCCAAAGATAAAGTATCAAGCACAGGAGTAAATAAGAGAGGAGTCAAAGTAACATGATCATATAAGATGATCATATATCTAAATCTGCATGCATTAATAACTACCTGACCAGGGTAGGAAATTACCCACCTGATATGTAGAATATCCAATAAATCTCCACATCCAAGAATTTCTCACAATTAAAATCCTACAAGAAAGAACAAGGAACATATCTAAGTTCTTCATAAGTCCTACAGTGTTATCAATTCCAATATTAGGATCAA
This sequence comes from Wurfbainia villosa, assembly GCA_025175895.1. Taxonomy (NCBI): domain Eukaryota; kingdom Viridiplantae; phylum Streptophyta; class Magnoliopsida; order Zingiberales; family Zingiberaceae; genus Wurfbainia; species Wurfbainia villosa. Next base: position 23,218,827 of record CM045992.1, on the reverse strand, counting down.
ATCCTTATCCTACATCAACTTCGTATCTCGATTAACTAACTGAATAGTTTCTTTCCATTAGCTCTTAATCATTGTACCAAACTATCAATTTAATCATAGCTAATCAAGCTAACTAAATAACATCTCAATCTACAGTTAAAGTATCAATTCCCCACGGTGGATACTTGGAACCAAACCTACTACTGCTCACCCCCAATCACCTGATCATTTGCAAAGTAACATTATCCATAATCTATGACAGAGATATATATATAAATACACTGAAATCCATATCACAATAAATACCACCACCAACAAGATTACTTTAAGTCTAATTTCATATTCATAATATTCAAGCTAAAACTTACCTAGTTTATCTAGCCCAGTTCCTTGATCCCAACATAGACCTCCACAGCTGGATTAATTAGATTAGTTCGGGTAAAGTCCCTGCATAGATCCAGAACAAAGTCTTCAAAGTACCCCTTCACAAAATTCAAATCAGAACTTACCTCTTCGAAATGATGAAGCAACCCAAATCTGCTTGTCCAGAATTATCCCAGCACAACTCCAACCAAAAATGTCTACAACGGTTGTGCCCATGAACGATAAACAGATTACTACCACCCCATGTTGGATTTGGGAAATAGATCGGGAAAGAAAATCATCTTCTCCTCCAGGTCCCTCAAGACTCGCCTCTACAAGCGATCCAACTCGGCAGTGGATCTGTCAGTGTGACAGGTCGGCGACAACACAAGCAGGGCAAAGGTCATCGAACGAAGCTCAGGAATTGCTGGCTGAAGACAAAGAGAACGGATCGACGATGGATGTAATGCACAGGAGCAGGCTTGATAGAGTACAAACCGGAGGGATGGTGCTTGACCTTTCGATTTCCTAGTGGAACCACTAGCAGTGGTGTCTGCCGACACGACACCAACCACAGAGGGACCTTGACGACGTAGGAAGACCGTCGGCGTGAATGGAGACAAAGAAGGATCGAGAGGTGGCAGTGATCAAGATCTTATCGATTTGAGCTTGTTGTTACTTGGATCAACGGAGGGCGACTGACAACAGATCGCTTCGACGGGGCTTGATGTAGAGAAAAGAAACACCGGCGATGGGGCACAAGGAGAGGATGAGATGTGACGATGTGGCATCGTCGGGCTGCCTCTCGATTAGTTAGTCGGCAGCGTGAGGAAGGGGAGGGGCCGCGCACGATCGGGAAAAAGCATGGGGAAAAAGGGTTCGCAGAAGGGAAACTAGGGCACGAGAGGTGGATCGAGAGAAGAAGAGAAGATGTCCGATTGACTCTCACGACGGGAAGAAGTGAAAGGAAGTAACGTCGATCGGAGGGGGAACGCTCGGGAATGCGTCAACGTAGGAAATGAAGAAACGGGTAAATGGGCGGCATGAATAAATGAACCGGACCCACTTAATCTCTAACCATGGTTTAATTAGCCTCTAACCATGATTTAATTAATCCCTAACCATGGATTAATTAATCGTTAGGATAAGTTCCCTAATTAATGAATAATAGGGATAATAATCCGTCGCAAATTTATTTTGTAGGGATGTATATTGAAAAGCCTATCTTTTGTATGAACATCTTTATTTTGGAATAAGAATCACATGATCATTGTTTGCATATTTTTATGGTTATGCAATATTGTCTAATACTTTACATTGTAGATAATATGGTGTGTGGTGTCACACAGGAGACATGTTATCGGCCCCTTGAAAAGTATAAGCAAAGGCTTACAACCGAGATGACTTTGGACAAACCATCAGAATGGTTGTAGTGTGGTTTGGTATTGGTTTGTCTTGACCATAGAATCACACTAGTGCACTTTGTGTGTATTGAGCAGGACCGACTTAGAGGTGATTCGATTTATTACTGACTACATAATCGAATCGGACCTCAGATATTATTTAGTACATGCTCTTAATCTCGATATAATAATGGGCACATATACTTAGTACTCATCTCTTTGATTTACCAATGGGCGAGATTTATAGATTAAATCGATAGGCTCGGTAAGTTGGGAGATTATATTATTTATTTGGTGTGCCGTTGATTATAGGAGGAAACCATGTCCTATATTTTAGGATGATGATGTCCCCTTGAGGAGCTCATAAGGTTCATCATGTAAACCCTGCAGGTGGACTTGGTCCGGCATGATGAAAAGGTTGAGTGGTACTACTCAAGGAGTTAGATGTTGATTAATTAATGGTCAGTAAATTAATTAATCGATGGACATTCGAGATCTTAAACATGGGGAGAAATGTACAAATAATATATGGAGCCCATATTATCATATGGGGGTTGGTGAGGTAGATCAATGATGAACCTTTAGTGGATTGGATCATCATTAGTGGATCGGACTTTATGTGGGCTTGATCCATGGGTGGCCAAGACCCAACTCCTCCTCATGGTCCCTAATGTAGCCTATTAACACCTCATGATGCTTAGATCCAAAGGATAGAAACAAAACTCAAAGATCCATTGGTAGAGATTAAATCTCTAAGAACCGACGGTTGAGATTAAATCTCTAGATCCGACGGTTGAGATTAAATCCCTAGAACCAATGGAGGAGATTAATTCATGACTTATCTCTAACTCTATAAAAGGATGGAAAAGGGATTTGGCGTGACATACATGATAGGAGAGCTAGGGTTTTGGCGGCAAGAAGGAATCCTATTTGAGATAGGATTAGGATTAGGGTTTGGAGGCAAGGGTGGCACCAAATAAGGAAGGTTCTTTCTCTCTTCTTCTTCCTCTTTTGGCCAACGTCCAGCACCCTTCCCAGCTCTTTTCCAGCCTTGGCCGGTGCCCAAAAGCTTCCTTTTCCCTCTCCTTAGGCGGTGGAAACAAGATATAGAGCTTCCCTTGGTGTCTTGGTTGTTTTCCACCATCTTCTCCTTCATCTAGTTGGCCGGCGGCAAGGATAAGTTTGGTTCCTTGCTGGTTGTTTCTAGTGAGGAGAAAAACCTTGTTTCTATTCTTCCTCTTGCTTTGGAAGAGCAAGGAAGGAAGATTTGGCATCTAGGAGCTTCGACTTTTGGTGAATCATCGCCCACACGATGTCCAAAAGGAGGAAGGTCATACATTAGAAGATCGAGAGGTATACCTATTCTACTTTCTTCTTTTGTTTGTTGCTTGTTTTTGTTTTTCAATTATAAGCATGTTATAAATCTGTAAATGGCTAAATAATACTTGGATCCCGAGCATAAACACAAAAATCGGCGATCCGGACATCGTCTAGTCCGCAGCTACTTGTAGAATAGAGGATGGTCGCTTGAACAACTAGTTTGTTCAAGTGACCTCTCTAAACGAATAGCACAACGATGACTTGGTTGCTTTGGCAATCCCTTTTTTATAGGATTAAATTTTTTTAATTCGGGGACATCGAAGGGATCGCCATCGACAAACTACCGAGGTGAAGTGGGAAGCGAAGTTTCCCCTCACGGACTCGATAAGCAAAACCCTACATATTTGTGGTATTTTATATTCTCCCCACTTAATAAAATTTTGTCCCCAAATTTCGTACTTACAATCGAAAATTAATTCAAGCAAATTTTTGAAATAACCACATACCTCAAGTGAACAGATGAGGGTATCGAGCTCGGATAGTATCTTCCAGCTCCCACGTAGCCTCCTCATCCATATGATTCTGCCATCCCACCTTTACGAGTCGGATGGTTTTGTTTTGCAACTGTCGCTTCTTGCAACCACGAATTCGCACTGGAATCTCCTTATAGGTCGCATTCGATTGAAGTGGAATTGGAACCTCTTTCAGAACATGATCAGATCGTGGCACGTATTTCCTTTCAACCCAAATCTTTTGACTCCTTTGATGAGTGAAACTCGTAGGAATACAAGATCCCCGACTAAGAATTCCAAAGGCCTTCGCCTCTAGTCCGCATAATTCTTTTGTTGATCCTGTGCCTCAGATAATCGTCATCTGATGACTTGCACCAACTCTGCATCATGTTGGATACTCTGTGACCCCAATAGTTGTCGTTCCCCGACCTCCTCCCACAACACAAGAGATCTGCAGGGTCTGTCATATAAGGCCTCATATGGAGCCATCAGAATAGAAGAGTGGTAGCTATTGTTATAGGCAGATTCCACTAAATGAATGTGGTCCTCCCAACTACCTAAATGATAAGCTCATACTGTCCATCAGTCTACGAATGAAATGCAATACTGAATCGAAGCTCTATGCCCATAGCTTGCTGTAGACTAAGCAAAAATCACAAGGTAAATCGCGGGTCTCTATCAGATATAGTACTCAAAAGTATCCCATGCAGTCTGATAATCTATCGGCAATACAACTCTGCCAGACGATCCAATGAGTCCATTCCATGAATAGGCAGAAAGTGAGCTGATTTGGTAAGTCGATCCACGATCACCCAAATCGCATCATGTCCTTTATGGGTTCTAGGTAATCCCGCAATGAAAATCCATCGGGATATGCTCCCACTTCCATTCCGGAATCGAAATTTCCTGGAGTAACCCAGCGGGTTTCTGATGTTCAGCCTTTACTTATTGATATACTAAACATCGAGTAACCAAGTTTGCAATATCTCTCTTCATATCGTTCCACTAGTATAATCATTTCAACTCTTGGTACATCCGAGTACCACCAAGATGTATAACAAATCTCAAATAATGTGCCTCTTGTAGCAACTCTTTCTTAAGTGGATGTGTGTTCAGAACACATATTCATATTAGAGATGGGAAATTATCTTCTCACAAGAGTAGTCCATCTACCGTCCAAAATCCACTCCACCACACACTCTGTAAGTGCATGGGAGACTATAGCGACCAATCTCAATTGTTGCAACTGTTCGCGTTCCAGCAACTCTATAGTAGCTACCCAATAGCTAGTCAAAATCCCATGAGCATTCCTGCTCCATACATCCACAAATCAGGATAACATCCACTAAGTCCATGTTATGTATATGACAGCTTGTCTCGAAGTTCCTCAACTGTCATAAACTTAAGATACGCCTCATTTAACTGCATTGGGATCGCTCCATTCACTGAATCGATGCATCTGCGTACAATACCCTTCCATCCACATCGAAAGGATTAACTAACACTAATGCAAAAGTCAACCATCGACTGAGCCCTGAAAACTAGTTTCACAGGCTTCCGATCAAGCGATTTCCATCACCTTCTTGGTCAAACAAGTCCGTGGTATAGTAATGCTAAAAATATTCTATCCACATTCGTAGGAATAACCAAATCAATACAAGGAAACAACAACTACGGTGGCCGAGTACGCAACTCCAACTACCACAATCAATAGTGGCTAAGTTACATAACTCCAACAACCACAAACTGATCCAATCGTGTCCCGAATACACGATTTCTCAAATCCATGGATGACTAAATCGTTAAATAGTCTAACGACATAATCAAAAGCTCATAAAATTCATACCAAGTAAGAAATTGTCATCTTTACACACCTGTATACTCTTTACTCTACACTGATGCTATATCAATCATCACAATGACAATGATAATTGTATGACATCATGTCACTACAATATCAACACTCCAGTCCTAAATCAACTCTAGAGTATACACAGGTGTTCCTAGCTGATCTAAATAGATCATCCATCCACAACGAAGGATATTCATTTTCCATAGTGTTTAGCAACACTGATACCAATCAAATTATCACCCGGTATGGGATCTTCAATATCGAAACTATTCTCAAATTATCACTCCACTTGCATATGCAATAGCAAGCCCTCAAGTTCATCTGAAACTACATCTAAATACTCTCGGATTATTCGCACATCTGAGAGACATAATCGTACCATAATCTCAACAATTTGACCATCCGTAAGGATATGTCTACAGTAAAGATATGTCTATCCAAGTCTAAGGGCATCCCTTGACTTATTAATTGTTGATCCACATCTCACCTGACGGTAGAGATACCACCGACCCACAAGTCGATGTAATCCATCTACTCCGAACTAAGAATGTTCTAGACAAAGATACGTATAAGCTACAAGCATCTCTCAATATAATAACCCAGAGGGTAAACTAGAGTAATACCATGAACAATCAATTATCTGTCTATCCGATCCAAAGGTTCCACGCAGGTCTCGACCTTTCTCTGAAGACAAAAAGATCAGATCCAACAATCTGCGATAAAGCGGTCGCATTCTTCGATGAATGACCTAAGGATTTCCCTAGATCATCTGATCGCATCACTTAATCCTACGAGCTGCAACTGTAGAATACTGAATAGATATGACCATCGTCGTATACTCTCTCCTCTGTACAAAGTCAATCCACATCTGGGGGGTAAGTGTTGTTGTTGTCTACATGAGTCTTCTATTGTAAGATACGGGAAAAAAATATAAATATATATATTAATAATAATAAAATAAAATTATATCTTGTTAATTAGAAAATTATCTTATATAATTTCCCAGGAGTTCACAGAATTTTTTCGGATTAAAAAGGAGTCCATACGAGGAAGATTAGAGCTTAAATGAGAGATTGGGGTTAAACCTAGATTTGATTTAAGCTAAACCTGCGCTAGCCCAACTGAACCAGTTGGCCTTTAAAGAACCCAAACCCGATTTGTGTGATTTCTCTTCGCGATTTATCTTTCCTCGATTCCGCGTCGCGATCCCCAAATCTCGATCTCGCGATTTCCTTCTTCACCGCTTAATTCCTCTACTCCCGATCGACCTTTCCCTTCTCTTCCTCGAGCTCCCACTCGTCGCCACTAGAGCTCTCCATCGCCGCAGCTCCTCAGCCACTCCGTGAGTTCCTCAGTCGCTACAGTCGTTGTGCACGTGTTCGCCGTCATTCTTCCTCTTCCGGAGTTGTCGAAGATCTTCATCGAGCAGCGGTCGGCCGCCGCCGCCAGCCTCTCACCGCAAGAACCAGCCGACTTTCCCGAGCCGATCCCACCTTTTCCGACGACCGCCATCGCCGACTTAAGCTAGTCGATCTCCGCCGATGTTGCCTTATCACCATCGCCGGAGCTCTCCGCCGCTGGTCGGCCGGAGTCGCTTCATCATTACCGCCACTCAACTCGACCGCCATCGCCGGCACTGAGCTCATCCCGTTGCCGCCTCCTCTTCTCGCTGCTTCATCATCGACAGTTGTTGGAGCTTGGTGTTGCACCTAAAACAAGGGGTGCCGCCGAGGAGATTTGATCGAACTTAGGGTATCAAATTGGAGAGAGAGCTCAGTTATGTTGAATCAGCAATTAGTGGTTTGGGCAGAAGGTTGTGGCTATTGAAATTTCCGTGGAAATCAGAGTTGAGCAGGGAAGATGGATTCAAATTGGCAGTGAATTGGTAAGGTTATAGTTCGCTTCGATGATCTTCAATCCATGATATAGTTTCCTAATTTGTGTTGATCAGGATTGCAAATAATTTAGTGCAGCTATCATTGTGCTAGGTGGGGGCTTGGATCTGTGATTGCTTGCTTCTGACCTCGATGATAGCCAAGTGTTCTATTTCGTATGGTAATGCTTCAATACCATTAATATGGATCTAACTAGTATTGGGTTAATCTGATAATACACTTATTGTAGGAGAAGGGTGATAAGTGTGATTTATGTGTGTGTAGAAGTTTGATCGAGATATAAGATTGATGTAGAATTTGATTCGATCATTAGATGTGAGACTGCACTTAATTGTATCCTATTGTTACAGAACTTTGATTGTGATAGATACATGGACGTGGAGATGGATAGCACGGATTACATAGCAGGTGGGTAATATCTACCTGGTCCGGTAGTTTTGATCAAATTCTAGTGCATGATCTTGGATTTATGTTTATACCTGTTTACCTTAAATCCACTCTTATTTAATCATATGCTTGTACTGCCTTGACCTTTGAGATATATACTCTGATACTTCATTGATTATCTAGCTTGGATAGGAACTATAAACCCTATTATGTATTAGCTGATGGATATTCAGTAAGTACAGGTGGTTAGGGTTATCTTTGTGACCACAGATTGGGTTACTGTGTTACATCACTAGGGTTAGGTGATGAATTGGGTTATGGAGTCGATTGTTGTATCGTACACATATTAGTTGTGCATATATGGTGAATTTAGTTGTATGTGCATAGATAAATGTGTGTGGTTGTTAGTATGTGGTTACGGACTAGAGGTCCTAGCATGATTGTATATCCATTATGGATCGTATATCTGTGTATGGTTATATGGATGGTCGATAGTATCTCGCTACTGACTAGAGGTCTTAGCGTGGTTGACTGTCAGATGAGTATGACTCTTTGTACGATAGAGAGAGTCTTGTGGATTGTAGTCCTTGCATAGTTGACTTTTGGTTGACCAGGACTCCCTGTGAGATAGGGAGTGTTGCGAGGATACTTGTGTGGATCTATGCATCATTACATTTGCATACATTCTGTTGACTGGGTCTCCCTTGTGGTTGAGACAAGTCGTTAGTCATCCTGCCTCCCCGACCACTCGGGGTAGTGGTAGCAGGGTTGAGGGCAGAGCATTGGATGTGCCGCGCTCGGCCACTATGGATGGTGGTAGCTGGAGATGCGCACCTGGCCACTGAGCAGAGTGGTGTTAGCACTCGCCCACTATAGACGGTGGTTGTGTGACATGCAGTTGTCCTGTGTGCAGAGCTCGTCTACTCATGGGTAGTGACAGAGCGACCAGCAGCAGGGACCCCCGGGGAGTAGTTAGCTCTTTACACTTATATGCTACTCATTCATACTACCCAACTCTGTCACTCGAGAGTAGTGGCAGCTGGAGTCGGGCTAGTCGTCATGCCGTGCCACCTGGGCCATACTGGGATCGTGGTTGGACGGGTCCGCAGACATGGCCATGCATATGCATTGTTGATATATATGTATGTATGTATTTGATATTTGTTTTACATATGCCTGTGAGATGCTGCATTTGATTGAGCTATGATTGTTGCACATGCTTGTACATCATGATACATGCCATTTGCATTTTATATACTGCCATGTGTTGAGCATGATACATGCATTGATTCAGACTGGTGTATGCATTTGATTATCATCATGTCATTGTGTGGTACGGATCGGGTTGTTATTACAGGTGATCATATACTGTTCATATGTTGGAGTATTGGTCAGGTATGGGATTGACTTGGTACGTTATATTAGTTATATTGGTCAGTGTTAGTTAATCTGTCTGATAGGGATGGAAGGGTATTGCACATAGATGCAACATTTCAGGGATTGGAGCAATTCCGATGCAGTTGTATGAGACGTGTCTTATGCCTACATCAGTTGAGGAACTGCGAGATAGGCTATCATATATACGACGTGGAACTTAGCAGTTATTATCTTAAGTAGTAGATGTATAGAGCAGGAGTGCTCAGGGAGTTTTGGCTAGCTACTGGGTAGCTGCTATAGGGTTGTTAGAAAACGAATAGATGCAACTGGGGAGATTGGTCATTATGGTCTCCCAAACACTTATAGTGCTTCGTGATAGAGTGGATTTTGGAACAGTAGATTGGTTTCTCTTGTGAGAAAGTAATTCTCTGATTCCGAGGAGAATAATGGGTTACAGAGTTGTATTTCATTTTAGGAAGAGTTGTTTCAGGAGACTCTTCATTCGAGAGTAATGATTTATTCGGAGTGTATCCGAAAATAGTGAGTATTGAGATATGGATGATTCCGTAGTTTGATGTTGGGTATGCCAACAAGCAAAGGTGAAATATTGTGATCGGTAGAGTTACGTACCGTGATGAAGTGGGAGCCTAGTATGTTAGACTATGTTAGAAGATTATTTAGAATTCGGAAAGGACTTGATAGGATTTGGATAGTCGATGATCGATTAGCAAGGTCCGCTCATTTCCTTCCGAGCCGTAAGATGAGTTTCGTTGGATCACTTGACGAAATTATATTTATGGAGTATCCTTGAGTATCATTGCTGATAGTGATTCATGATTTATCTTACGATTCTAGCAAAGTTTCCAACATGTCACGGTTATAGAGCTCCACCTTGGTACAGTGATTTACCTTGTAATAGGTCGGTTGAGAATGTATATAAGAGCTGGAATATAATATTCGAGCTCAGTACCCCACTTAGTCACTTGAGGTGTGACTTTGCCCGGATACTTGAGATGGTTGTTGTGACACCTCATACTCGTACATGAGTCAGAAATTTGGGGACCAAATTTTTATTAGTGGTGGAGAATGTAAGATACGGAAAATATATATATATATATATATATAAATATATATATTAATAATAATAAAATAAAACTATATCTTGTTAATTAGGAAATTATCTTATATAATTTCCCAGGAGTTCACAGAATTTTTCCGGATTCAAAAGGAGTCCATACGAGGAAGATTAGAGCTTAAATGAGAGTTGGGGTTAAACCTAGATTTGATTTAAGCTAAACCTGCGCTAGCCCAACTGAACCAGTTGGCCTTTAAAGAACCCAAACCCGATTTGTGTGATTTCTCTTTGCGATTTATCTTTCCTCGATTCTGCACCGCGATCCCCAAATCTCGATCTCGCGATTTCCTTCTTCACCGCTTAATTCCTCTGCTCCCGATTGACCTTTCCCTTCTCTTCCTCGAGCTCCCACTCATCGCCACTAGAGTTCTCCATCGCCGCAGCTCCTCAGCCACCCCCGTGAGTTCCTCAGTCGCTACAGTCGCTATGCACGCGTTCGCCATCATTCTTCCTCTTCCGGAGTTGTTGGAGATCTTCATCGAGCAGCGCCGGCCGCCGCCTCCGCTCGCCAGCCTCTCGCCAAGAAGAACCCCGCCGACTTTCCCGAGCCGGATCCCACCTTTTCCGACGACCGCCACCGTCGACCCTAAGCTTAGTCGATCTCCGCCGATGTCGCCTTATCACCACCGGCCGGAGCTCTTCGCCGCTGGTCGGCCGGAGTTACTTGTCGCTACCGCCACTCAACTCAACCGCCATCGCCGACGCCGAGCTCACCTGTCGCTTCTCCTCTTCTCGCCGCTTCATCATCCAAGACAAAGGTTGGAGGTGTTGTGTCGGAAAACAAGGGGGTGCTGTCGGAGGAGATTTGATCGAACTTAGGGTATCAAATTGGAGAGAGAGCTCAGTTATGTTGAATCAGCAATTGGTGGTTTAGGCAAAAGTTTGTCGCTGTTAAAATTGTCGTGGAAATCAGAGTTGAGCAGGGAAGCTGGATTCAAATTGGCAGTGAATTGGTAAGGCTGTAGTTCGCTTCGATGATCTTCAATCCATGATATAGTTTCCTAATTTGTGTTGATCAGGATTGCAAACAATTTAGTGCAGCTATCATTGTGCTAGGTGGGGGCTTGTATTTGTGATTGCTTGCTTCTGACCTCGATGATAGCCAAGTGTTCTATTTCGTATGGTAATGCTTCAATACCATTAATATGGATCTAACTAGTATTGGGTTAATCTAATAATACACTTATTGTAGGAGAAGGGTGATAAGTGTGATTTATGTGTGTGTAGAAGTTTGATCGAGATATGAGATTGATGTAGAATTTGATTCGATCATTAGATGTGAGACTGCACTTAACTGTATCCTATGGTTACAGGACTTTGATTGTGATAGATATATGGACGTGGAGATGGATAGCACGGATTACATAGCAGGTGGGTAATATCTACCTGGTCCGGTAGTTTTGATCAAATTCTAGTGCATGATCTTGGATTTATGTTTATACCTGTTTACCTTAAATCCACTCTTAATAAATCATATGCTTGTACTGCCTTGACCTTTGAGATATATACTCTGGTACTTCATTGATTATCAAGCTCGGATAGGAACTATAAACCCTATTATGTATTAGCTGATGGATGTTCAATAAGTACAGGTGGTTAGGGTTATCTTTGTGACCTCAGATTGGGTTACTGTGTTACATCACTAGGGTTAGGTGATGAATTGGGTTATGGAGTCGATTGTTGTATCGTACACATATTAGTTGGGCATCTATGGTGGATTTAGTTGTATGTGCATAGATAAATGTGTTTGGTTGTTAGTATGTGGTTACGGACTAGAGGTCCTAGCATGATTGTATATCTATTATGGATCGTATATCTGTGTATGGTTATATGGATGGTCGATAGTATCTCGCTACTGACTAAAGGTCTTAGCGTGGTTGACTTTCAGATGAGTATGACTCTTTGTACGATAGAGAGAGTCTTGTAGATTGTAGTCTTTGCATAGTTGACTTTTGGTTGACCAGGACTCCCCGTGAGATAGGGAGTGTTGCGAGGATACTTGTGTGGATCTATGCATCATTACATTTGCATGCATGTTGTTGACTGGGTCTCCCTTGTGGTTGAGACAAGTCGTCAGTCATTCTGCCTCCCCGACCCTCGAGGTAGTGATAGCAGGGTTGAGGGCAGAGCATTGGATGTGCCGCGCTCGACCACTATGGATGGTGGTAGCTGGAGATGCGCACCTGGCCACTGAGCAGAGTGGTGTTAGCACTCGCCCGCTATAGACGGTGGTTGTGTGACGTGCAGTTGTCATGTGTGCAGAGCTCGTCTACTCATGGGTAGTATCGGAGCGACCAGCAGTAGGGACCCCCGGGGAGTAGTTAGCTCTTTACGCTTATATACTACTCATTCATACTACACAACTTGGTCACTCGAGAGTAGTGGCGGCTGGAGTCGAGCTAGTCGTCATGTTGTGCCACCCGGGCCATACTGGGGTCGTGGTTGGACGGGTTCACAGACATGGCAATGCATATGCATTGCTGATATATATGTATGCATGTATTTGATATATGTTTTACATATGCCTCTGAGATGCTGCATTTGATTGAGCTATGATTGTTGCACATGCTTGTACATCATGATACATGCCATTTGCATTTTATATACTGCCATGTGTTGAGCATGATACATGCGTTGATTCAAAGTGGTGTATGCATTTGATTATCATCATGTCATTGTGTGGTACGGATCGGGTTGTTATTACAGGTGATCATATACTGTTCATATGTTGGAGTATTGGTCAGGTATGTGTTGGAATGTATACTGAAAGCCTAGCTCTTTTTGTATGAACATTTTATTTTGAAATAAGAATCACATGATCATTGTTTGCATTTTATATATCCATTATATATGTGTGCATATTGTCTAATATTTTACATTGTAGATAACATGGTGCTTGGTGTGGCACAGAAGATCATGTTATCAGTCCCTTGTAAAATATAAGTAGAGGCTCACAACCAAGATGGTTTTGGACAAACCATTGGCATGGTTGTAGTGTAGCTTGGTATTGTTTTATCTTGAACATAGAGTTACACTAGTACACTTAGGTGTATTGAGTAGGACCGACATAGAGGTGATTCAATTTAGTATTGACTACATAATTGAATCGGACCTCGGATATTATGTTGTAAATGCTATTAATCCCGATATAATAATGGGCACATGTACTTAGTATTTATTTCTTTGATTTACCAGAGGGTGAGATTTAGATGGATTAAATCAATATGCCCGGTAAGTTGGAAATAATATTATTTACATGGTGTGCCGTTGATTATAGGAGGAAACCGTGTCCTATATATTAGGTTGATGATGTCCCCTTGAGGAGCTCATAAGGTTCATCATGTAAACCCAGCTAGTTGACTTAGTCAACATGATGATAAGGTTGAGTGGTACTACTCGAGGAATTAGATGTTAATTAATTGATGGTCAATAAATCAATTAATTGACGGACATTCGATATCTTAAACACGGGGAGATGAATGTACAAATAATATATGGAGCCCATATTAATTTATGGGGGTTGGTGAGGTAGTTCAATGATGATCCTCTAGTGGAATGGAACATCATTGATGGATCAAGTTTGTGTGGTTCCGATCCATCGGGTGGCCAAGATCCAACTCCTCCTTATGGTCCCTATCGTAGCCTAATATAATCCTTATGTAGTCTAGATCCAAGAATGTAAAACAAAACCTAGAACCAACGGTTGGGATTAAATCCCTAGATCCGATGGTTGGATGAAACCCTAGAACCAACGGTTGGGATTAAATCCCTAGATCCGACGGTTGGGATAAAACCCTAGATCTGACGAATGGGATGAAATCCTAGAATCGACGGTTGGGATTAAATCCCTAGATCCAACGGTTGGGATAAAACCCTAGATCCGATGGATGGGATGAAATCCTAGATCCGACGGTTGGGATGAAATCATAGATCCGACGGTTGGGATGAAACCCTAGATCCGATGGTTGGGATAAAACCCTAGATCTGACGGTGGAGATTAAATCCCTAGATCCGACAGTGGAGATTAAAGGAGACTTAAGCCCAATTCTATAAATAGGGGGCTTAGGCTTGGGCGACAATGATTGATTTCGAATCGGAGTTAGGGTTTGGCTCATCCACAAGTGGGCAGCTAGGGTTTGGGAGCTAGGGTTTTGGGCGGCACCTTCTTCCTCCAAATTGTTGCCGGCGCCCATCTCCTTCCATCATTCCTTGGCCGGCGCCCATCCTTTAAGCCACTCCCTTCTTCCTTGGCTGGCGGTTCTCCTTCCATTGGTGGCCGGTGCTCTTCCTCCTCCCCTTCTCCTTGGTGGCCGGCGGCAACTCATCTTCAAGTTGGCCGGCGCTTCATCCAATTGCTCCTTGGCCGGCGATTGCACCAAATTCCCTAATTTGGTGGCCGGTTCTAGATAGGATTGGTATTTGTTGGTTATTCTCTTTGTTCGCAGCGGACAAGGTAGAGAAGAAAGCGATCTAGAAGGCTTCTACTCGTGGAGGATCTTCGTCCACACGTCGTCCACGAGAAGGATAGGACATACGGTAGAAGATCGTAAGGTATAAAGTTCTTTTAACTTTAATTACAGATCTGAACTTGTTCTTTTATGTTTTGATTATACATGTTGTTAGTAATATATGAGAGATGTCCTAAAGCAATCGCCTTATGTATGAACCATTTATATGATAAATGAAGATTCACTATTTGAGTATACATGTTTCATGTATTTGATTGGATCTTAAACTCATTTACTGAATGTCCACGATGTGATTCACAGCATGAGAGAATTTGTGATTGGATCACAACTAGTGAGTATCTCTACATGTGTAATTGTGATGTATCGGAATTATCCCAAGTCGATGAATTGATGGATTTGGACACCATCAATTCTGTCGAGACTAGCACGAGGTATACTCCTTGGTGTATTCAATCAGCTGATTCTCACTGGCTGGAGACATTGTGATGTCCGGAGTTGATCGTGGATGCTAGTTATGGTAACTAGTTCATTAGAGTGACCAGCCGTAAGACTTCATATGGTTCTTTGCATATATAGATATGTCAATGAAGTTCTTACTGTGGCTTAAGTGCGATGTTCCTTTGACTTGCGGTATTCAAGTCATCTTGATCATGGAGACTTATGCTTTGACATCATAAGCAAACATCTCTAAGGAGATGTGGACCCAGGGTGATTGGGTATAAGTCGAAGTGATCGAAGGTGTTTGAATAGCCTATAAAGGATTCACCACTCCTTGCGAGGAGATGTATACCCATGGCCTCTCGTCGGATGGTTACTAAAGTCTTTGGCCAAAGCATTACATGTTTAGAGTAAGGTACTCTTCGATACATGTGGAGTAACTAGAATCCGTAGGACGAGGAAATGATACTTGGGCTAGGTGTGACGTAGTCAGCCTAGTGGGGACTGACACTATAGACCATGTCCTGAACTAAGTGGGTATAAGATGAGTGAAGGGAATGGGGCACAAATCATTCGAGCTGCTGAAGGGTTTCAGAAATAGTTCTGGATCAACCGTTGATCTTTTCGGTTAATTGGGGATCATGATGTACTACTAGGTGCCACTCATGATCGTTCTATAATTAATGGTTAATTATAGACGGCCAACATAAACCGAGAACCTATTTGGTCACACGCACAACGAGCGTAATCCAAAGGATTTAAAACGAGCTTGAGAATGGGATTCTCAGACCGAGAGAAACTAGGTTTGGTTGGACGAAACATAAAGCGAGCATGAAATCGTTTCAGTCGCAATGGAAGCGTGGATGGGCCGAGTCTTATGAAGACGTAATGGATGAACCAAAATGGTTTGGTTCTAATCCAATGGAGGAGAATAAACCAAAGGGTTTGGTTTATTTTAAACGAATGAACCAAAAGTTGGTTCGATTCGTTTTAACTTAAAATAAACCATCATGGTTTGGTTTATTTTAACTTATCTTAATGGAGCGGGTTAACGGGCTTTATGGATATGATCCATTAACCATTAAGAGAATTAGTTCTCTATAAAAGAGGGCTTAAGGGATTGTTAAGCCCTAACTAATCCAAAAACCCTAGCCTTTGAGTTGTCGCCAACCCTTGGAGTTGCTCGGCGCCAACCCTAGGCCGTCGCCCAGCTTGTTGTGCCGCCGTCATCTTCTTGCCGGCATCCAAGCTTCAGCTGGTGAACCCTCCGGTGACCCTCCGGTGATCTTCCTAGGCCTCGGTGAAAAGGTGAGCACTTGGCTTCCTTGTTTTGGCCGGCGCCTACTCCTCCACCAAGCTGTCCAGTTTTCTGGACAGCTTCTTCTCCTCTCGTCGGAGCATCGTTTGGACGATGGTTAGAGCTCCGACAGCGGCTAACTTACCGAGGATTCGATCTCCGGTAATCCTCTGAGGTGGAGGACGAAGGATTCGTCAATCGGTTGACGAATACCTCTCCGGAGAAGCGAGTTTTGAGGACTCGTTTTAGGATCCGAATTTGGATTCGGATCGTGATCATCTCTCGATCACGTCGTCTTCAACACGAGGCTAGTAACCCGTACGAAGACAAAGCTCGTGGCTTAGCGAAGTCATCCCGAGTAACTCGGCGTGGATACGGATAGAGACGATTCTAGCGAGGATCGTTCCGGTAGATGTCGTTCCCGCTACACGTCATACGAAAGGTATAACGTAGTTAAATTTCCTTTTATTGCAAATTTAAATTTACGGTTATGTCTACACTTGTTGTAATATGCATGTGTGTGATGTGTGTGTTGTAATAAATGTAGATTTATTATTTTTATTGCTTCCGCTGTGCTCATGTTTGCGAAACGTGATCGAACACACACACGCCGCGGTGCCGGAAACCCAACAGTGGTATCAGAGCCCAGGTTGTATTTCGACATAATCGTAAAAATGGTTTTGCAATAGTCATAATGTATTTCTGGAAATTTTCTAATTTTGGAAATTTAGAAGTATTTATGGAAATTTTTCAATTTTGGAAAGTCTAGAAGTATTTATGGAAATCTTCCACTTTTGGAAAGTTGGAAGTATTTATGGAAATTGATATTTTCCATAAATAAAATATTTGATTAGATTCTAGAAATTTGTTTCCTAATTTAATCATGATTTTATTTGGGAAATTAAATCTTAAAATATTTTATTTCCATAAGTAGTTTTAATGATTTAGGAAATTTGTTTCCTAAATAGATTTTCCTTAATCAAATAATTCCATGAATAAAATATGTGATTAGATTTGGAAATTTGTTTCCTAATTTAATTATTATTTGATTTGGAGAATCAAATCTTAAACATATTTTATTTCCATAAATAGTTATGACATATAAGGAAATTATATACATGACATAATTGTATGTCATGTAATTGCATTAGATGCATAACATTATGCCATGCGTGTCGTGACATGTAGATGTATGCAATGTATGCCATGCCATGTAGATAATAGTTATTTGCATGCAATGAGGATGAGACATAAAAACCCTTAAACAATATTAAAGCCTACACCTTCCATTAATATGGTTAGAACTAGAGTTCCGTTTCTTGTTTGGGTTGTTGGACTCTCTCCAAGCCCGGCTCGAACCCGAATATGTTCAAACCATGGAATAGTTTAATACTAATATGGTAAGAGTCAGAGGTCAATCGTTAGCTTTGGTTGTTGGACTCTCTCCAAGCTGGGCTAATTGGTTGAATGCACTCTAACCATATTAAAACTATGTCCTGATTAATGGGTTGGATTTAACCTGGAGCATCGGCTTGTTGGACTCTCTCCATGGTTGATGTAAAGGGAGGTGAAGTTGGGTGTTATGCATATGATGCATACTTGTTAATGTGTTAACAACCCGATGTATGTGTGAACATTCAATTAGTTGATAGCACATTGTGATAGTTGCACATACGTGATATGCAATCGGTATAGTTGATACCTACCATCATAGTTATGAATGGCTTGTTGGACTCTCTCCAAGGTTGTTCATATCTATGATGGATATCAGCCCATTCGGAGATGGACCTACGATCTCCCAAAGTGATTTTGGGGTTTTTGAAATTCGAAAAATGAATGGGATTTATAAATGTATATTGATGCATTTTAAAATCATCTTTCTCATATATGCTCGTTTTGTATTTCTAAGATTGATCATGATGTCTTTGAATTTGCGTTCCATTTTTGGATTCGAATAAATTGACTGGGCCAAACTTCTTGGACTGGCTTAGAAACTTGAGAATTGTTCTCAAGGTTGAAAATCATGCAAATGTCCTCGAAGCGCCTCTTCCCGCCCGTCCTAGTGACGATGCAACTCTGGACCAATTGTTGGCCTATCAGAAACATGTGAATGATTCTGAACAAATGAGTTGCATCATGCTAGCCGTGATGGAACCCAAGCTACGAAAGCAGCATGAGCATATGGATGCTCATATCGTAGTCCTTCATCTCTGTGAGTTGGTTGATGAGCAAGTGAGATTCGAAAGGTTCGAAGTCTCCAAGCTCCTCTTCACCTCTAAGATGCAAGAAGGTTCATCTGTGGTATTGCTCAACATGCTGAAGACTGTTGAGCCTTCTGAGAAGCATGAGCAGGGGACGGTGTTGTTAGTTGATTCCTCGAAGAAAGGTTCTAAGAGGGAGTCAAAGGAAACCCAGAAGGGGAAGAAGAAAAAGGCTAAAAAGGCAGAACCAGCTCAAAAGGGCACTTGCCATCATTATGGCAAGTAGGGCCATTGGCGAAGAAATTACAAGATTTATCTTGAGTCCGTGAAGAAGAATAAGGCATAAGATGCTCCATCTTTTTCATACATCTTCGTTATTGATTGTTATTCTATTTCCTCAGACACTTGGGTATTGGATACTGGGTGTGGCTCACATATATGTAATGACATACATGGGCTAAGGAATAGAAGAAGACTCGTCAAGGGAGAGTCAAATCTACGTGTTGGGAATGGAGCAAAGGTTGTTGCACTCGCCATCGAAACGTATTTGTTGAAACTCCCTACAGGACTTGTCTTAGAACTGGACAATTGCTTTTATGTTCTTTCGTTGATAAAGAACATCATTTCTATTTCTTTTTTAAATAGAAATGGGTACCATTTGACTTTTAGTAACAATTGTTGTTACATAACTTTGAATGGAGTTCTTTATGGGACTAGAACTTTAAGCAATGGTGTTTATACGTTAGACGTATCCAGTGACGTTTTCAATAGCGAAGCGAGCAACAAGCGTGCTCGTAAGGATAATCAAATAGACTCCTATATGTGGCATTGTCGTCTTGGCCATATAAGCAAGAAACGCATGTCCGAATTACACCGATGTGGAATTTTGGAATCGTTTGAATTGGATTCATACGATACATGCGAATCATGCTTAAAAGGCAAGATGACCAAGTTACCTTTTACTGGAAAAGGTGAACGAGTGGGAGAGTTACTAGGACTAGTACATACTGATGTATGTGGACCTATGTCAACTCAAGCTTTAGGAGGCTATAGCTACTTCATTACCTTCATCGATGATCACTCACGGTTTGGGTATGTGTTCTTGATGAAACACAAGTCTGAAGCCTTTGAAAGGTTCAAAGAATTTAGAAATGAAGTAGAGAAACAACATGACAAAAGTATTAAAATACTTTGATCGGATCGAGGTGGTGAATACTTAAGTCAAGAGTTTCTTGATTATCTAAGAGACAATGGCATATTGTCTCAATGGACTCCACCATATACACCACAGCATAATGGTGTATCTGAGAGGCGTAACCCGACCTTGTTGGACATGGTCAGGTCAATGATGAATCATGCGACCCTTCCCAAGTCCTTTTGGGGCTATGCACTTCAGACAACTATTTACTTGTTAAACAGAATGCCTACCAAGGTAGTCTCAACTACTCCATATGAGATATGGAATGGTAAGAAACCTCATGTATCTTACTTGAAGATATGGGATTGTCCTGCTTATGTGAAGCGGACTGTATCAGGCAAATTGGATGCTAAGTCTGATAAATGTCTATTTATTGGATACCCTAAGGAAACAAGGGGTTACCAATTCTATCATCCTGTGGAACAAAAGGTGTTTGTTTCAAGGCATGCTGTGTTTCTAGAGAAAGAGTTTCTCTTGCAAGAAAACAATGGGAGTGTCGTCGAGCTTGAGGAGGCTCGAGAGACTCAAATAGACATTGATGAGATACCTGGTGAAGCACAACAGCCGACAACTCATAGTGATGAGCAATCGGCTGGACCTATTGTAACACCACATCTTCGTAGATCTGGTAGAACACGCAATATTCCTGAGAGATATGGATTTCTCGTAAGTGAATCGAACGACGTGTTACTCATTGATGATGAGGAGCCTACCAGTTATGAAGAAGTCTGACAAATTCAAAGGGATAAGTGGCTTGGTGCCATGAAGTCGAAATGGATTCCATGTATGAAAACCAAGTTTGGAACTTGGTTGACCCACCTGAAGGCATAAAGCCTATAGGGTGCAAGTGGGTTTTCAAGAAGAAAACCGACATGGATGGTAATGTGATTACCTATAAGGCTAGATTGGTGGTGAAAGGATATCGTCAAAAGCAAGGTGTTGATTATGACGAAACCTATTCGCCTGTAGCTATGCTTAAATCCATTCGGATGCTCCTGGCCATAGCGGCTCATTATGATTATGAGATATGGCAGATGGATGTGAAAAACGCTTTCCTTAATGGAAACCTCCTCGAGGACGTGTATGATACATACAGCCTGAGGGTTTCACATCGGTTGATAAAACCAAGGTATGCAAATTGCGACGGTCCATTTATGGATTGAAGTAAGCATCCAGGAGCTGGAATATCCGTTTTGATGAGACGATCAAAAAGTTTGATTTCTCACAAAATCCAGACGAACCTTGTGTGTACAAGAAGGTTAGTGGGAGTGCAGTCGTGTTCCTAGTATTGTATGTCGATGACATATTACTTATAGGAAACGATGTGTCAATCTTACAGTCAGTTAAGGTTTGGTTATCCAAGACATTCTCCATGAAAGACCTGGGAGAAGCAACCTACATCCTTGGGATTAAGATCTATAGAGATATATCAAAACGGTTGCTTGGTCTTTCGCAGTCTACATATATAGACCGAGTGCTAAAGAGGTTTAGCATGTCGGAATCCAAGAAAGGTTTCCTACCCATCAGGCATGGGGTACACCTTTCGAAGTCTATGTGTTCACGCACAGAAGACGAGAGGATTTGCATGAGTAAGATTCCCTATGCATCCGCAATAGGATCTATCATGTATGCTATGTTATGTACGAGGCCCGATGTATCGTATGCTCTGAGTGTCACGAGCAGATACCAGTCCGATCCAGGAATGGATCATTGGGTGGCTATTAAGACGATCCTTAAGTACTTGAGAAGAACTAAGGATGTGTTCCTAATATATGGAGAAGGGGACATGGTGATACGCGGGTATACGGATGCGGCTTGCAGACAGGATGATTCTGTGTCTCACCGATACGTGTTCACCTTGAATGGGGGCGCAGTGAGTTGGAAAAGTTCCAAACAAGAGACTGTAGCGGATTCTACCACTGAGGCAGAATACATTGCAGCTTCGAAAGACGCAAAGGAAGCGGTTTGGATCAAGAAGTTCGTTCATGAACTTGGTGTGATTCCGGCCATTGTTGAAGCAATACCGGTCTACTGCGACAACAATGGAGCAATTGCACAGGCGAAAGAGCCAAGGTCTCATCAACGATCCAAACATGTGCTTCGCCGCTATCATCTTATCAGAGAGATCATAAGTAGGAACGAAATACAAATCGAGAAAATTCTCACTGAAAGGAACTTAGCAGATCCTTTGACTAAAGCATTACCTCAAAGTAAGTTTGAGGGTCATGTTCGAGCTTATGGTATTGGATACCGTAGCGATTGGCATTAGGCCAAGTGGGAGTCTGTTAGTAATATATGAGAGATGTCCTAAGGCAATCGCCTTATGTATGAACCATTTATATGATAAATGAAGATTCACTATTTGAGTATACATGTTTCATGTATTTGATTGGATCTTAAATTCATTTACTGAATGTCCACGATGCGATTCACAGCATGAGAGAATTTGTGATTGGATCACAACTAGTGAGTATCTCTACATGTGTAATTGTGATGTATCGAAATTATCCCTAGTCGATGAATTGATGGATTTGGACACCATCAATTCTGTCGAGACTAGCACGAGGTATACTCCTTGGTGTATCCAAGCAGCTGATTCTCACTGGCTGGAGACATTGTGATGTCCGGAGTTGATCGTGGATGCTAGTTATGGTAACTAGTTCATTGGAGTGACCAGCCGTAAGACTTCATATGGTTCTCTGCATATATAGATATGTTAATGAAGTTCTTACTGTGGCTTAAGTGCGAGGTTCCTTTGACTTGCGGTATTCAAGTCATCTTGATCATGGAGACTTATGCTTTGACATCTTAAGCAAACATCTCTAAGGAGATGTGGACCCGGGGTGATTGGGTATAAGTCGAAGTGATCGAAGGTGTTTGAATAGCCTATAAAGGATTCACCACTCCTTGCGAGGAGATGTATACCCATGGCCTCTCGTCGGATTGTTACTAAAGTCTTTGGCCAAAGCATTACATGTTTAGAGTAAGGTACTCTTCGATACATGTGGAGTAACTAGAATCCGTAGGACGAGGAAATGATACTTAGGCTAGGTGTGACGTAGTCATCCTAGTGGGGACTGACACTATAGACCATGTCCTGAACCAAGTGGGTATAAGATGAGTGAAGGGAATGGGACACAAATCATTCGAGCTGCTGAAGGGTTTCAAAAATAGTTCTGGATCAACCATTGATCTTTTCGGTTAATTGGGGATCATGATGTACTACTAGGTGCCACTCATGATCATTCTATAATTAATGGTTAATTATAGACGGCCAACATAAACCGGGAACCTATTTGGTCACACGCACAACGAGCGTAATCCAAAGGATTTAAAATGAGCTTAAGAATGGGATTCTCAGACCGATAGAAACTAGGTTTGGTTGGACCAAACATAAAGCGAGCATGAAATCGTTTCAGTCGCAATGGAAGCGTGGATGGGCCGAGTCTTATGAAGACGTAATGGATGAACCAAAATGGTTTGGTTCTAATCCAATGGAGGAGAATAAACCAAAGGGTTTGGTTTATTTTAAACGAATGAACCAAAAGTTTGTTCGGTTCGTTTTAACTTAAAATAAACCATCATGGTTTGGTTTATTTTAACGTATCTTAATGGAGCGGGTTAACGGGCTTTATGGATATGATCCATTAACCATTAAGAGAATTAGTTCTCTATAAAAGAGGGCTTAAGGGATTGTTAAGCCCTAACTAATCCAAAAACCCTAGCCTTTGAGTTGCCGCCCACCCTTGGAGTTGCTCGGCGCCAACCCTAGGCCGCCGCCCAGCTTGTTGTGCCGCCGTCATCTCCTTGCCGGCGTCCAAGCTTCAGCCGGTGAACCCTCCGGCGACCCTCCGGTGATCTTCCTAGGCCTCGGTGAAAAGGTGAGCACTTGGCTTCCTTGTTTTGGCCGGCGCCTACTCCTCCACCAAGCTGTCCAGTTTTCTGGACAGCTTCTTCTCCTCTCGTCCGAGCGTCATTTGGATGACGGTTAGAGCTCCGACAGCTGCTAACTTACCGGGGATTCAATCTCCGGTAATCCTCTAAGGTGGAGGACGAAGGATTCGTCAATCGGTTGACGAATACCTCTCCGGAGAAGCGAGTTTTGAGGACTCGTTTTAGGATCCGAATTTGGATTCGGATCGTGATCATCTCTCGATCACGTCGTCTTCAACACGAGGCTAGTAACCCGTACGAAGACAAAGCTCGTGGCTTAGCGAAGTCATCCCGAGGAACTCGGCGTGGATACGGATAGAGACGATTCTAGCGAGGATCGTTCCGGTTGATGTCGTTCCTGCTACACGTCATACGAAAGGTATAACGTAGTTAAATTTCCTTTTATTGCAAATTTAAATTTACGGTTATGTCTACACTTGTTGTAATATGCATGCGTGTGATGTGTGTGTTGTAATAAATATAGATTTATTATTTTTATTGCTTTCGCTGTGCTCATGTTTGCGAAACGTGATCGAACACACACACGCCGCGGTGCCGGAAACCCAACACATGTGTGTGTATGAAAATATATTGTATAATCATGGACCCCGAAGACAAACACAAAAACCGCCGATCCGTCCGTCGTCTCTTCCGCGGCTAACCAACTAGAAGAGTAGTGTTGCTTGAACAACTAGTTTGTTCAAGCGACCACTCAAGTTGTTAGCACGACGACGAATAGGTTGTGCTAAGGAAGCTCATCCCATCCGGATTAATTCTTTCATTAGTGAAAATTTTAATCCGGGGACATGGGAGCCAATGAGCCTCCGAAGCGACATCCTTCAATTGGTATCAGAGCCACGGTTTCCGATTTTGTGTGTTTAGGATTCGGTTAATTTTTTATGCATTTTTCATATATTATATGTGCCGGATAATAGTAGGATATGCGTAGTTTAACTCTTTGGTTGCAGACATAAGATCCGACTATTATGGCCATGTGTGTGTATGTGAATGGATGTGTGTAAAAATTTATTATTTGAATCCTCGGGGTTGACAAGGCTAGATTAGTATTTAATTTTTGTAATTAAATACGGCATTGTTTAGCCGCTCATTTTAGTTTACTTTCGATCTAGATTATTTGTACACTCCTTCGTGGAGTATAGGATCGATGGATGTAAATTAAAATGTTTTATCTCGGCTCGGAACTCTTTGGTGACTTGCGCACGGGTAAAGATGGAGCGGACGAGGTGGCGACACGACGGGATGCATATTGGAGGACAATGCCATAATAGTTGGAAAAAAATTCTGTTTTTTCCATATTTATTGCTTATTTGTTTTATATGCATGTTGTGTATGTTTTAAAATTCCTCATTTTCAATTTACTAAGTGGGAGAGGGAAATTTTAATTAATTCCCGCGGCCTCCATTACAATTTGACGTGTGATGCAACAAACTTGCGCGTTGGCTTTGAGTGCCTTCCTCCCCATCGGATGGGTTTGTTTGCGGATCACTAGGTCAAATAATGGTTATAGGAAATTATTTAGGAGCGTGTGTACTTCCCCATCGGTAAGGCACATAATTCGAAATAATTCCCTTAGTATCGTGTAATGGTGCACACTTAGATACAAATAAAAGTATCCTCCCCATCGGAGTCACTGCTTTTATTTGTAGGGCCAAAGAGGAACCAACTATTAATTTTATTTGTCAAAAAGTAAGGTTGACAAGATAATAAAATTAATGGGTAAAACCTCCTCTTACAAATGTAGAATTCGTATACGTCCACACTATCGTGGCATGCGATATTCTCGGTGTTTTGAGGTGTTGGTTGATTTCGGGATTTTATTGTTTTGAGGAATCAATAATATTTGAAATCTAATATTTTGATCATTGTGATTTTTAGGATTTTCAAATGGCTTTCAACCCACTTGCTGTGATTTTAAAAGAAAACAAACTTACTGGTCCAAACTCATCCGCAAACAAACTCATCCGCAGGGAGGAAGGCACTCAGAGCCGACACACAAGTTTGTTGCATCACACGTCAAATTGTAATAGAGGCCGCGGGAATTAATTAAAATATCCCTCTCCCACTTAGTAAATTGAAAATGAGAAATTTTCAAGCACACACAACATGCATATAAAACAAATCAGCAATAAATATGGCAAAACAGAATTTTTCCAACTATTATGGCTTTGTTCTCCAATATGCATCCCGCCGTATCGCCACCTCGTCCGCTCCACCTTTTCCGTGCGCAAGCCACATAAAGAGATCCGAGCCGAGATATATCATTTTAATTTACATCCATCGATCCTATACTCCACGAAGGAGTGTACAAACGATCTAGATCGAAAGTAAACTAAAATGATCGTCTAAACAATGTCGTATTTAATTATAAAAATTAAATACTAATCTAGCCTCGTCAACCCCGAGGATTCAAATGATATACATACAATCACATACATACAATCACATACACACATATAGCCATAATAGTCGTATCTTATGCCTGCAACCAAAAAGTTAGCCTACGCACATCCTACTATTATCCGACATACTCAATATATGATATGTGCATGAAAGTAACCGAATCCAAAACACACAAAACCGGAAACCGTGGCTCTGATACCAATTTTGTTGGGAATCGGCTTCGGAGGCTCATCGGCTCCCATGTCCCCGGATTAAAATTTTCAACAAATGAAAACTAATCCGGATGGGATGAGTTTCCTAAGCACAACCAATTCATCATCGTGCTAACAACTCGAGCGATCGCTTGAACAAACTAGTTGTTCAAGCAACCAAGCTCTTCTAGTCGGTTAGCCGCGGAAGAGACGACGGACGGATCGCCGGTTTTTGTGTTTATCTTCGGGGTCCATGATTATACAAATACATATGAATGTAGACATGTATAATCAACACATACATAAAGTAAACATGCTCATAACAAATACAAGCAAGTAACCATCCACACAAAACATGCATATAATTGAAAAGCAATTATAAACATAATACAAAAGAACATTAATCAAAATAAACAAGATTATACCTCTTGTTATACCTCTTGATCTTCTATTGTATGTCCTCCCTCCTTTTGGACGTCGTGTGGGCGACGATCTACCAAAAGTTGAAGCCTCCTAGATCACCGATCTTCCTTTCCTTGTTCACTAGGAACAAAGGAAGATCCTAAAACAAAACTCATCTTCCTTTCTAGAACCGGCCACCAAGTCAATAAACTCGATGTTGTCGCCGGACAAGGAAGATAAAATGGAGTATGGAAACCAACCAAAGGAGAAACAACAAGGGCATGGGCGCCGGCCAACACTTGGAGAAGAAGAAAGAAAATACCCCTTCTCCTTCTTGCCGCACAAACCCTAAACTAGGCTCCCCTTAATTTCCGGCTAAGGATGAAGGGAAGTGGAATAGATTGAGCTTTGGCCAAGGTAGAGGGAAGATGGAAGAGGGGCCGGCCATCAAAGGAAAATGAAGAAGAATCTCCCTCTCCTTGTTGCCGCCCAACACCAACAACCTAACCCTAACCCTAGCCTCCTCCTATTTCTTGCCGCCCATGGGAAGCAACCCTCATCTCATCCACCACAAGCCATAGATCAAGGGGAGAAGCTTGGGCGCCGGCCAAACCAAAGAGGAAGGAGGAAGAAGGGTGCCGGCCACCATTGGGAAGAAGAAGAAGAAGCTCCTTTCTCCTTGTTGCCGCCCAACACCATGAACCAAACCCTAACCCTAGCCTCCTCCTATTTCTTGCCCCCCAAGCCACCTTATCTCAATTAGGTTTTCCTCTTTCTCATTCTTCTTGCCGCCCAAGCCTAAGCCCATATATATAGAGTTAGGTTTAGGCCTTGGTTTAATCTCCTCCATTGGTTCTAGGGATTTAATCTCAACCGTCAGATCTAGGGTTTCATCCCAACCGTCGGATCTAGGGTTTCATCCCAACCGTCGGATCTAGGGTTTCATCCCAACCGTCAAATCTAGGGTTTCATCCCAACCGTCGGATCTAGGGTTTCATCCCAACCGTCGGATCTAGAGTTTCATCCCAATCGTCGGATCTAGGGTTTCATCCCAACCGTCGGATCTAGAGTTTCATCCCAACCGTCGGATCTAGGGTTTCATGAGGTGTTAATAGGCTACAATAGGGACCATGAGGAGGAGTTGGATCTTGGCCACCCGATGGATCGGAACCACACAAACTTGAGCCATCAATGATGTTCCATTCCACTAGAGGATCATCATTGAATTACCTCACCAACCCCATATGATAATATGGGCTCCATATATTATTTGTACATCCATCTCCCCATGTTTAAGATATCGAATGTCCGTCAATTAATTGATTTACTGACCATCAATTAATTAACATCTAACTCCTCGAGTAGTACCACTCAACCTTATCATCATGTTGATTAAGTCAACCTGCAGGGTTTACATGATGAACCTTATGAGCTCCTCAAGGGGACATCATCAACCTAATATATAGGACACGGTTTCCTCCTATAATCAACATCACACCTTGTAAATAATATCATTTTCCAACTTACCGGGCATATTGATTTAATCCATCTAAATCTCACCCTTTGCTAAATCAAAGAAATAAATACTAAGTACATGTGTCCGTTATTATATCGGGATTAAGAGCATGTACAACATAATATCCGAGGTCTGATTCAATTATGTAGTCAGCAATAAATTGAATCACCTCTATGTCGGTCCTGCTCAATACACCTAAGTGTACTAGTGTAACTCTATGGTCAAGACAAACCAATACCAAGCTACACTACAACCATGCCACACCAAGCACCATGTCATCTTCAATGTAAAATATTAGACAATTTTGCATAACCATAAAAATATGCAAACAATGATCATGTGATTCTTATTTCAAAATAAGAATGTTCATACAAAAGAGCTAGGATTTTAGTATACATCCCAACACTCCTCAAGGGGACATCATCATCCTAATATATAGGACACGGATTCCTCCTATAATCAATGACACACCATGTAAATAATATCATTTTCCAACTTACAGTGCCTATCGATTTGCTCTATAAATCTCGTCTATTGGTAAATTAAAGAAATAAATACAAAGTACATGTGCCCGTTATTATATCAGAATTAAGAGCATGTACACCATAATATCCAAGGTCTGATTCAATTATGTAGTCAGCAATAAATCGAATCACTTCTAAATCGGTCCTGCTCAATACGCACAAAGTGAACTAGTGTAATTCTATGGTCAAGATAAACCAATACCAAATTACACTACAACCATACCAATGGTTTGTCCAAAACCATCTCGGTTGTGAGCCTTTACTTATATTTTACAAGGAACTGATAACATGATCTCCCGTGTGACACTACAGACCATGTTATCTACAATGTAATGTATCATCCAATATGCATAACCATAAATATGCAAACAATGATCATGTGATTCTTATTTCAAAAATAAAGATGTTCATATAAAAGATAGACTTTTCAGTGTACATCCCAACAAGGAAGTCATCCCTAGAGTTGACCATGATAGATGCCTAGTGGCTAGGGTTTCAAAGAAACCAAGGGAAGCCACTAAGAAGGTTACAAGGGGAGTCAACCCTCATGTTAACCTAGGCAAGACCAAAATGACCAAGGCTACCAAGCCTAGAAGGGTCATTAGGAAGGTATCTTGAGAGGTTATCCCTAAGGAATACCTAGTTAACCCACGGAGCTCAAATAGGTTTTGGGTTCCTAAGAGCGTGATCGACTCATGCTAGATGGGTTAGGTTGTGTCAACTTTAAATGGATAGGTAGTTACCTAACCATAGTAAAGGTGACATTTTAGGTCGTTTTCAAGGTCATGGGTACCTTGAAAATAAGTTTTAATCATAATCCTAAAGGTCTTTAGGATGTGCCAATATATTTTGAGAATTATTAAAAATCAATCAAATTGGCACAAACTAGGTTTAGAGGTCATAGTGTGTCATTTTGGATTTTTGGTACACTTAGGGGATGGGTGATAATATGGCAAAATGAAATTAATAATAACAAATGACAACAAATGTTAAAATTTAGGTATTATATACCTTTATATTTTTTTCCATGATTGATTTTCCATATGACATGTCATGATATCATTCTCATTTTTAATCATATAAAATGTCATGATCATGCTTAGAATTAGGTTTATGTCATGTATGCTTAGATTTATATTTTATACCATGACATGATGATCATTGGTCATTCTTATTTATGTTATTATTTATTCCATAATCATTCATGCATTAATTAAAATTGATTTAAGGACAATTAGCATGACTTGAAGTCCCATGTATAAGGGAATCAAGTAGTGTTGCCTTAGAAAATATATGAAACCCTAGTTTAGGATGAACAAAATTGACATCTCACATCAAATTGACTTGTATTTGTTTTCAAACACCCTAGACATTTGTGAGATGCTAGAAAATGAGTTAAGTTCAAGGTGCATAGTTTTTACATCTAGATAAACTCAAACTCATCTTATATCATAAGTGGATCATGGGGAAAGCTTTTGTGCAAGTCATGTGCATTGAACCCATTGATCATGATCCAATATAGGTTTTCAAAAACATTTTAAAATCATTTTAGAAAACCTTAGTGAAGTCCATCTTTTGATATCAATCACCATTGAGAGAGTTGATACAAAGTAGGGCCAAAACATTGAACTTTTCAATGGTTTTGAACTTTGTGTAAATCTCCTATTTTTATTGGTATTTTGTTTTTCAAATATTTTTCACCCATAATACTTGTTATAAGTAGTATACATATGAAGTTTCAAGATTTTTCAAAATACAAGTATTTACTTATGTATTCTCAAATTTTATTTCTGAATTCTGATTTCTGCATTTGCAGAAATCAGTCAACTGATGACTATAAGAGTCGACTGTCAGAGCTGATTTCAGGTAAACAAGGATGTTTAGCCTATGTTTCAGCTAGGTTAATTTACTCTAATTGCTCCTAACCCTAGGATATGCTTTGGAAAGCATTGGAAATGGTGAAAATCTATTGGATATGGATTATGAGAGTTGTTTAGGGTGTGTATCAATTTTAAGGTGTGTGAGAGTTCATGTTTGAACTTTTACCCTTAATTTTGACGGTTTAGTATTCCTATAGGATTAGGGACTCTCCAAGGACATTGTTGGTGCAATGGTCAAGGGGTAGCAAGCCTTTAGGGGGAGGTATCCATCATGGGATGATGGATGTGTTCTTCCTCATGAGGGGGAGAAATAGGAATGTGAGATGCCCAATTGAGAATTGGGAGAGTTTATAGGAAGCCTCTCTTAAATGATATTGGACTTATCACTAGGAAGAGTGAAGGCATCCTAGATGTTTTTGAACCAAGGGGAAGATTGTAAGATCTCATTGAGATATGAGACATTGACCTCCTTGAGGAGAACCTTTTTGATGTATGTCAAAAAGGGGGAAAATTTATGGGATTACCAATTTAGGACAATTGGTAAGGATATTTGAGTTAGGTTGCCTAACTCAAAGGTGTTTGGTATATGTCAAACATCAAAAAGGGGGAGATTGTTCGTGCAATCGACCCAGGTCACGATTGACCAGACTCGAGTTGGACTCGAGTAGTGTTTTGATGTTTGACAATGATTTAGAGAGATTGTTGGTGCAATAGACCCGGGTCATGATTGACTGGACTCGAGTTTCACTCGAGGGGTATTTTGATGTTTGACGATGGTTTGACCATTGTTTGACTATATGGTTGACATGGGGTTGACCATATGATGGACAAGTCCAAGCATGAGTCTTGGCAAGGGAAAGTCCAAGCTTGAGTCTTGGCAAATGAAATGTTTAACATGGGTTGGCAAGGGAAGTCCAAGGGTTGATATTGGCGACTTAAAGTCTAAGGGTGGAGTCTTGGCAGCATAAGTCCAATGGTTGGCACCGTAAAGTCCAAGTAGTTGTCTTGGCAGTGTAAGCCCAATGTGCCTTAGCGGTATAGACCAACTGAGCATGACAATAACCGATGGAAGTACTTGAAGGCTAGCATATGGATGAACAAGTCATGGATGACTTGGAGGGATCCGATAGGCGGAGGCTGATGGAGGTGGCTAGAAGGCTTAGGTCTAGGCTAAGGGTGGTCTAGCAAATATGAGGGCATCATACTTGGGGTTAAACCTCATGTTTGAGGTTAACAGTCCACTGGGGCTTTGGATCAGTCGACTGGTCAAGTGTTTTGACACTTGGCAGTCAAGTCGACTAGCAGCAGTCGACTGGGATTATGGCCAGTCGAACTGCTCGGACTCAACTAGTGTTCGACTGTAGGAAATAGTCTGTCAGTCACTATGAGTATTGGGCAGTCGAATGATGGCTTAAGCAATCGACTGCCATGGATGGTAGTCGAATGTTGGTCAGGATTACGAGCACAAAATGCTCGATAGCTGACTAGTCAGTCGACTATGACCCTAGCAGTCGACTGCCAGTGTAACCATTAGCTTGAATGTTGACGTAGATTAAGTCTATTGTATGGCAGTCGACTGAGGACTAATGGCAGTCGACTACAAGATGGAAATCCAGGTCACAAGGAGGCTTAAAAGGAGCTCGACTGGAGGGATTTCCACAGCGATTTCTTGGGCGATTTTGAGGTGATTTGTTAGTGCAAATCAAGGTCTTCAAGCTTGGTTTAAGCGATTATCTAAAAGCACATGTGTAAAGTTTTCTTTACATGTTTTTGTGTATTTCATTTCTAATTTCTTGTATTTCTTTTGTATTACTTTCGTAATCATTGTACGAGATTTCTCCGCCTCTGACATATTGTTGAGAAGGAGTTTATTGGTTTAGTGGTGGTATTTGCATCGCTAGGGCTCGTTCGAGCCCAACCTGTGGAGTAGGAAATTTGAGGTTCCAAACCACGTTATATCTTGGTGTTGTGTGCTTGTATGTTTTTGTTATTCCATATTATTTGTATTTCCATTGCGTATAACAAGTTTTGTAGCAAGCGCGATTGAAATCCATCAAGTGACGTCGAAATGCTATTCACCCCCCCCCCTCTAGCGACGATCAATTCCCCAATAGAGCCACACTGGAAAAACTCCAACGGATACCTCAGCAGTCGACTGACCTTACCAGTAGTCAACTGCTTCTTCGGTGGCCGATTGACTAGTCAACTACAAAGTGTTTTGCTCTCGCAACCTCGATCAGTAGTGGACTGCCATCCATGGCAGTCGACTTCTCAAGCCATCAGTCGACTGCCCAATGCTGACAGCCGACTGCCAAGGCCATTTCCCACAGTCGAATGCCAATCGACTCCTGACCAGTCGATTGGTCATAATCCCAGTCGACTATCCAGATTCGACTCAGCTGCCAAGTGTCAAAACACTTGGCTAGTCAACTAGTCCAATGCCCCAGTCGACTGACAAACCTCAAAAATGAGCTTTAACCCCAAGTATGATCCCCTCATACTTGTTAGACCACCCTTTGTCACGTCTCGAGAGTATACCATGCCGAAAAGCAAACGGACGGCATCTCCCCTGTACGTGCTAACATATCGAATTAATACAAGGACCGTAGGCCCATAACAACAATATAATATAAAGATATCAACATACCAAACACAGCGGAAACATACTGACAGATAAAACAAGATACAAAGACGCAACTGTGCACTCCGAAGTGACTTTGACACAACAAGAATCACAACAGAAATCACAAGAAAGACCAAATACATACATCACATTCGTATATCACAAATACGGAAACAATACATGGTAAAATCCCAAAACGATAATCCACACGAATACAATAATACGGAATAAATATCCATTCGTTCGGTGTGAGATGGAATCAGCTGGTAGAGCTCCGAACGTCCAAGGAAATCTTTTACCTGATACTTGGGCGACAAGAAACCCAAGGTTCGGGGTAGTGAGTATAAACTCAGGGGTAATATATAGAAAGTGCGTGAACAACACATAAGGATATAGAGATCTACAAGTATACATGTGAAGATCTACAGGTATACAGCATGAGTCCAATAGACATACAGTCTTATCCAAATCTAATAACAAGTAACCACAGTATAGTCATACTCAATACATATACTAAACTGATCAACTGAACATGAAGTAATGTACCAACGTACCTCACGGTCTGCAACACCATAAGCTATATTATCCTGAACAGATATACAATAACATAACCCATATAACGTACAAAGTCAATCCCAAATCTGACTAACACTCAGACATATGAACAGTATATAATCACATGTAATAACATCTCGGTCCATACCACACTATGACATGACGCTAATCAAATGCATACAATAGTCTAGACCAACACATATATCATGCTCAACACACAATAGTATATAATATGCAAATGGCATGTATCATGATGTACAAACATATGCAGCAATCACAGCTCAATCAAATGCAGCATCTCACAGGCATATGTAAAACATATATCAATTACATGCATACATATATATCAGCAATGCATATGCATGGTCACTGTCTGCGGACCCGTCCAACCACGACCCTAGAGTGGCCAGGGTGGCACGACATGACAACTATCCCGACTCCAGCTACCACTACTCTCGAGTGGCCGAGTTGGGTAGTATGACTGGTAGCTAGCCGCCATAGAGTTATATGCTACCCTAGGGGCCCTTGCTGCAAGCGACTCTAGCTACCACTACCCATGAGTGGCCGAGTGTTGCACGACAGGACAAACTGCACGCCACTCTAGCTACCACTGTCTATAGTGGCCGAGCGTGGCACATCTAATGCTCTGCTCTCAACCCTGCTACCACTACCCCGAGTGGCCGAGGAGGCAAGATGACTGACGACCCATCTCAACCACAAGGGAGACCCAGTCAACAACATGCATGTAATGTAATGATGCATAGCTCCATATATATATACTCGCCACACTCCCTATCCCACGGGGAGTCTTGTTCAACCAAAAGTCAATTAAGCAAGGACTACAATCCACAAGACTCTCTCTATCACACAAAGAGTCATATCCAACTGACAGTCAACCACGCTAAGACCTCAGTCCGTAACGAGATACTATCGACCATCCATATAACCATACACAGTCACACAATCCATAATGGATATATAATCACGCTAGGACTTCTAGTCCTTAGCCACATACTGACCACCACAACCTTATCTATGCACAGACAACTAGATCCACCATAGATGCACAACTAATAAGTATACGATATAACAATCGACTCCATAATCTAATCCATCACCTAACCCTAGTGATGTAACATAGTAACCCAATCTGAGGTCACAAAGATAATCCCTAACCACCTGTACTTATTGAACATCCATCAGCTAACACATAATAGGGTTTATAGTTCCTATCCGTACTAGATAATCAATGAAGTAACAACAATATATCTCAAAGGTCAAGGCAGTACAAGCATATGATTAAATAAGAGTGGATCTAAGATCAAAGGTATCATCATAAATCCGATTCATGCACCGGAATAAGTCAAAAACTACCTGACCATGGTAGATATTACCCACCTAATACGAAGCTCCAATAATCCTCACGGGCGTGGAGCTGCTTCATATCTCAAACCTACACATAATAGAAACTATGATTAAGTACAATCACCAGACAAATATACGAACCAAACACTACTCATTTCTATGTTCATATTCTTTCCTTGTCTACGAGTTAAATACTTGACTATCCCAATCTGATACACCATAACCAAACTCACAATAGATCACCTTTATCCCGTTCATAAACAATCCCATGTACAGCACATACACACACCGTACACACACCTTACCAATCGCAAATCAATATCTATTACAATCACAGATCAACCAATCATCAATTGGATTTCTCAGCTCAAACCAAGTTGTCTTCTCCTTCCCACTCACAGCTGGCACAACCACCCAATAGTCCACATATCTCAATGACAATCAATTCCCTAAGTAGCTTGGTTACTCACAAATGGGTTCACGTTGATTAGAGGGTAAATCTCAGATCACGGCTGTCACCACTCCAACCACAGCCGCCATACCACAATCCATTGGCAAAATCCATCAAAATCTCAACAACAATGACACATCCCAGAAAACATAGCAATCTATAGCCAATACAGAAAAATAAACCAAGCTTACCAATCTTGGATCTCCACCGACACCATTTCTCCCCTGTTCACCCGTGAAAACTGCTCCAATCACTGCCCAAAACCTGGATCTAAGCTATTAGCAGTGAAAATCACAAGCAAGGATGGATTTCATCCAAATCAAGGGGAAAAATTGACTGCTTACCCAAATATCAGCATAACTCGTGAATCCCAACTCACAGTCGGCACCCCGATCGCATCGCTGCCGATTCCCAGCTCCCAGCGAAGTCGCTCACCCGTCGGAGCTCAACCGGAGTCCCTCCCTCCAGCTGGATCTACCTGACGAACGACGGCGGCGAGATACGGAGGAGATAAGAGACGGAGGAGCAGATCAAAAGCAGAGAGCTTGGTGTCTCTCCCACTGACCGAATCTTCCACCGTCGGCGACAGTGGCTCACGGAGGGAGAAGGACACGATTGATGGCCTTCCGCTCTAGGTGATCCCCGACGATGAAGTGGCGGCGATGAACGACTCGGCGAACTGGCTCCAGAGGCGACGGGAAACTGTGGAAATCGCGAATGAAGGAATCGGGAAATCGGATTTGGGTTCGCACTCTGATCAGGATTTTAAAAATTGGCCACTTGATTGAGCTAACTCAAGTCTAACCCAATCACCTATTAACCTTAATCTTCCTCCTAATCGATCATATGAACCCCTTTTTAATTCTGAAAAATTCCTAAAAAATCTACAAACTAATTCTCAATTAGCAAGGGCTATTATTTTTTTTCTATATCTTACACCCTTAGCCTAGACATAAGCCTTCTAGCCACCTCCGTCAGCCTCACGCCTATCGGATCCCTCTATGTCGTCCATGACTTGTTCATCCATACACCTAGCCTTCAGGTGCTTCCATTGGCTATTATCATGCTAAGCTGGCCTACACTGCTAAGGCACATTTGGGCTTACACTACCAAGACACACGCTTGGACTTTATGCTGCCAAACCATTAGACTTATGCTGCCAAGACTTCTGCTTGGACTTTACGCTGCCGATATCAACCCTTTAACTTCCCAATTTCAAAGTACCCATGACTTGGACTTTTCTTGCAACCCATGTTGGACTTTCCAATTGCCAAGACTCAAGCTTGAACTTTCCCTTGCCAAGACCCATGCTTGGACTTTCCATGCCAAGTACGCATGACTTGGACTTTCCATTGCCAAGTTTCCCACTTGGACTTCTCCATTATGGTCAACCCCATGTCATCCCATTGTCAAACAATGGTCAACTCCTTTATCAAACATCAAAATACTACTCGAGTCCTACTAGAGTCTAGTCAATCATAACCTAGGTCGATTGCACCAACGATCTCCCCCTTTTTGATGTTTGACAAAAACCAACATCTTTGAGTTAGAATACTAACTCAATCCAATCCTCCCAATTGTCAAAATTGGGAATCTCAACTTCTCCTATCAATTCCCCCCCCCCCCAATCAATTCTCCCCCTTTTTGACATACATCAAAAAGGCTCTCCCCAAGGGTGTCAATGTCTCATATCCCAATGAGATCTTACAATCTTTCCTTTGGTCCAAAAACATCTAGGATGTCTTCACTCTTCGTAGTGATAAGTTTCATATCACTCAAGAGAGGCAATCCTTCAAACTCTCCCAATATCCAAATTGGACATCTCATATTCTCCCATTTTCTAATTCTCCAAAATTCTCCCCCTCATGAAGAAGAACACATCCATCATCCATGATAGATAACCTCCCCCTAAAGGCTTGCTCCCCCTTGACCATTGCACCAACAATGTCCTTGGAGAGTCCATAACCTATAAGAACACTAAACCATCAAAATTAAGGTCAAAAGATCAAACTTGAACTTTCACACACCTTTAACTTGATACAAACCCAAACAACTCTCCTAATCCATATCCAATGGATTTTCACCCTTTCTAATGCTTTCCAAAGCATATCCTGTTAGTAATATAAGAGAGATGTCCTAAGGCAATCGCCTTATGTTTGAACCATTTATATGATAAATGAAGATTCACTATTTGAGTATACATGTTTTTATGTATTTGATTAGATCTTAAACTCATTTACTGAATGTCCATGATAAGATTCACAACATGAGAGAATTTGTGATTGCATCACAACTAGTGAGTATCTCTACATGTGTAATTGTGATGTATCAAAATTATCCCTAGTCGATGAATTGATGGATTTGGACACCATCAATTCTGTCGAGACTAGCATGAGGTATACTCCTTGGTGTATCCAAGCAGTTGATTCTCACTGTCTGGAGACATTGTGATGTACGGAGTTAATCGTGGATGCTAGTTATGGTAACTAGTTCATTAGAGTGACCAGCCGTAAAACTTCATATGGTTCTCTGCATATATAGATATGTCAATGAAGTTCTTACTGTAGCTTAAGTGCAATGTTCCTTTGACTTGCGGTATTCAAGTCATCTTGATCATGAAGACTTATGCTTTGACATCTTAAGCAACCATCTCTGAGGAGATGTTGACCCGGAATGATTGAGTATAAGTCGAAGTGATCGAAGGTGTTTGAATAGCCTATAAAGGATTCACCACTCCTTGTGAGGAGATATATACCCATGGCCTCTCATCGGATTGTTACTAAAGTCTTTGGCCAAAGCATTACATGTTTAGAGTAAGGTACTCTTGGGTACATATGCAGTAACTAGAATCCGTAGAATGAGGAAATGATACTTGGGCTAGGTGTGACGAAGTCAACCTAGTGGGGACTGACACTATAGACCATGTCCTGAACCAAGTGGGTATAAGATGAGTGAAGGGAATGAGGCACGAATCATTATAGTCGCTGAAGGGTTTCAGAAATAGTTCTAGATCAACCGTTGATCTTTTTGATTAATTGGGGATCATGATGTACTACTAGGTGCCACTCATGATTGTTCTATAATTAATGGTTAATTTTAGACGGGCAACATAAACCAAGAACCTATTTGGTCACATGCACAACGAGCATAATCCGAAGGATTTAAAACGAGATTGATAATGAGATTCTCAGACCGAGAGAAACTAGGTTTGGTTGGACCAAACAAGGAGTGAGCATGAAATCATTTCAGTCGCAATGGAAGTGTGGATGGGCCGTGTCTTATGAAGACATGAAGGATGAACCAAATTTATTTGGTTCTAATCCAATGGTGGAGAATAAACCAAAGGGGTTTGGTTTGTTTTAAACGAATGAACCAAAGTTGGTTCGGTTCGTTTTAACTTAAAATAGACCAAATCGGTTTGGTTTATTTTAACTTAAATTAATGGAGATGGTTAATGTATTTTTGGTTATGAACCAATACCCATTAGGAGAATTTGTTCTCTATAAAATTAGTGATTAAGGGTTTTGTGAAAACCTAATCTAATCTTGTCGCCCCTCTCCCTCCTCTCCTTGTAGTCGGCGCCCAAGCCCTTGCCGCCGCCCACCCCTTGTGCCACCGTCGAAGTTGTTGTCGGCGTCCAAGCTCCTACCGGCGATCCTCCGGCGAACCTCTAGTGATCTTCCTTGGCTCTAGCGATAAGGTGAGCATCTGGCTTTCCTTATTTGGCTGGCGCAACATCCTCCACCAAAGTTGTCCAGTTTTCTGAACAGCTTGTTTCCTTCTTGTCAGAGTGTCATTTGGATGATGTTTGGAGCTCCGACAGCGGCTACTTTATCGGGGATTCGATCTCCGGTAATCCTCATAGGTGGAGGACGAAAAATTCATCAAACGGTTGACAAATACCTCTCCGGAGAAGCGAGTTTTGGGGACTCGGTTTTGAATCCGAATTTTGATTCAGATTGTGATCTTCTCTCGATCACATCGTCTTCGACACGAGGCTAGTGACTCATACGAAGACGAGGCTGGTGACTTTGTGAAGTCATCCCGAAGATACTCGGCGTGGATACGGATAGAGGCGATTCTAGCGAGGGTCGCTCCGATTGATGTCTTTCCCGCTAGACGTGATACGTCAGGTATACGTAGAATAATTTCCTTTTATTGCAAAATTTGAAACTACGGTTATTTCTACACATGTTATACTATGTATGCGTGTGGTGTGTGTGATGTAATAAATTAGATTTATTTCTTTTTATTTCTTCCCCTGCACACATGTTTACGAAACATGTTCGAACACACACTCGCCGCGGTGCCGGAAACCTAACAGTGGTATCAGAGCACAGGTTGTGTTTTGACATAATCATAAAATTGTTTTGCGATTGTCGTAATTGTATTTATGGAAATTTTCTAATTTTGGAAAGTTAGAAGTATTTATGGAAATTTTTAATTTTGGAAAGTCTAGAAGTATTTATGGAAATCTTCTACTTTTGAAAAGTTAGAAGTATTTATGGAAATTAACATTTTCCATAAATAAAATATTTGATTAGATTTGAAAATTGGTTTCCTAATTTAATCATGAATTGATTTGGGAAATCAAATCTTGAATATATTTTATTTCCATAAATAGTTTTGACAATTTAGGAAATTTATTTCCTAAATTTAATTTGACTTTCCTTAATCAAAACTTTCCACAAATAAAATATGTAATTAGATTTAGAAATTTGTTTCCTAATTTAATCATGATTTGATTTAAAGAGTCAAATCTCAAACATATTTTATTTTCATAAATAGTTATGACATATAAGGAAATTTTATACATGCCATAATTGTATGTCATGTAATTGCATTAGATGCATATCATTATATCATGCGTGTCGTGACATATAGATATATGTCATGTATGTCATGCCATGTAGATAATAGTTATTTGCATGCAAAGAGGATGAGACACAAAAACCCTTACTCAATATTAAAGCCTACACCTTCCATTAATATGGTTAGAACCAGAGTTCTCTTTCTTGTTTGGGTTGTTGGACTCTCTCCAAGTCCAGCTCAAACCCGAACATGTTCAAACCATGGAATAGTTTAATACTAATATCGTAAGAATCAGAGATCAATCCTTACCTTTGGTTGTTGGACTCTCTCCAAGCCGGGCTAATTGGTTGAATGCACTCTAACCATATTAAAACTATTTCTCGATTAGTGGGTTGGCTTTAACCTGGGGCATCGACTTGTTGGACTCTCTCCAAGGTCGATGTGAAGGGAGGTGAAGTTGGGTGTTATGCATATGATGCATACTTGTTAATGAGTTAACAACCTGATGTATGTGTGAACATTCAATTAGTTGATAGCACATTGTGATAGTTGCATATATGTGATATGCAATCGGTATATTTGATACCTACCGTCGTAGATATGAATGGCTTATTGGACTCTCTCTAAGGTTGTTCATATCTATGATGGATATCAGCCCATTCGGAGATGGACCTACGATCTCCTGAAGTGATTTGAGGTTTTTGAAATTCGAAAAATGAATGGGATTTATGAATGTATATTGATGTTTTTTAAATCATCTTTCTCATATATGCTCATTTTGTATTTCTAGGTTAATCGATTGATCATGACGTCTTTGAATTTGTGCACTATTTTGGATTCAAACAAATTGACTGGGCCTAACTTCTTGGACTAGCTTAGAAACTTGAGAATTTTTCTCATGGCAGAAAAGCTAGCGTATGTCCTTGAAGAGCCTCTTCTCAACCATCCTAGGGACGATGCAACTCCAGATCAATTGTTGGCCTATCAGAAACATGTGGAAGATTCTGAACTGGTGAGTTGCATCATGCAAGTCATGATGATACCCGAGATGCAAAAGCAGCATGAGCATATGGATGCTAATACCATAGTCTTCCATCTTCATGAGTTGTTTGATGAGCAAGCGAGATCCGAAAGGTTCGAAGTCTCCAGGCTCCTCTTCACCTCTAAGATGCAAGAAGGTTCATCTGTAGTGCAGTTTGTGCTAAAGATGAATGGGTACATTGAGCGGCTGGCCGCCCTCGGGTTTGTGATGGATAATGAATTAAGTATTGACTTAATTCTACATTGTTTTCCTAAGAGTTTCTCATAATTTGTGATGAACTATCGGATGAACAAATTAGAATCCACTATTCCTGAGCTCCTCAATATGTTGAAGACTGTTGAGCCTTCTGTGAAGCATGAGGAGAAGGCGGTTCTGTTGGTTGATTCCTTGAAGAAAGGTTCTAAGAGAAAGGAAAAGGAATAGAAGAAGGGGAAGAATAAGAAGGCTATGAAGGCAGAACCCGCACAAAAGGGAACTTGCCATCATTGTGGCAAGGAAGGCCACTGGCGAAGAAACTGCAAGATTTATCTTGAGTCCGTGAAGAAGAGAAGGCATCTGATGCCCCATCCTCTTCAAGTATCTTCGTTATTGATTGTCATTCTATTTCCTTAGACACTTGGGTATTGGATACTGGGTGTGGCTCACATATATGTAATGACATACAGGGGCTAAGGAATAGAAGAAGACTCGTCAGAGGGGAGTCAAATTTATGAGTTGGCAATGGAGCAAAGGTTGTTGCGGCCGCAATCGAAACTTATTTGTTGAAGCTCCTTAGTAGACTAGTCTTAGAACTGGACAATTGCTATTGTGTTCCTTCTCTAATAAAGAACATTGTTTCTATTTCCTGCTTAAATAGAAATGGTTACTATTTGACGTTTAGTAACAATTGTTGTTATATAACTTTGAATGGTGTACTTTATGGGACTGGAACCTTGAGCAATGGTATTTATATATTGGACATATCCAGTGACATTTTCAATATCGAAGCGAGCAACAAGCATGCTCGAAAGGATAATCAATTAGACTCCTACATGTTGCATTGTCATCTTGGTCATGCAAGCAAGAAATGCATGTCTTAATTACACCAATGTGGAATTCTGGAATCGTTTGAATTGAATTCATACGATACATGCGAATCATGCTTAAAAGGAAAGATGACTAAGTTACCTTTTACAGGAAAAGGTGAGAACGAGTGGGAGAGTTGCTAGGTCTAATACATATTGATGTATGTGGACCTATGTCAACTCAAGCTTTAGGAAGCTATAGCTACTTCATTACCTTCACCAATGATCACTCACGGTTTAGGTATGTGTTCTTGATGAAACACAAGTCTGAAGCCTTTGAAAGGTTCAAAGAATTCAGAAATGAAGTAGAGGAACAACATGACAAGAGTATTAAAA
The DNA here is from genome assembly GCA_025175895.1 of Wurfbainia villosa. NCBI lineage: Eukaryota > Viridiplantae > Streptophyta > Magnoliopsida > Zingiberales > Zingiberaceae > Wurfbainia > Wurfbainia villosa. The sequence goes on along the minus strand of CM045992.1, from coordinate 23,175,886 downwards.
TACTTTGATCGGATCGAGGTGGTAAAACTTAAGTCAAGAGTTTCTAGATTATCTAAGAGACAATGGTATATTGTCTCAATGGACTCCGTCATATACACCACAGTATAATGGTGTATCTGAGAGGCATAACCGGACCTTGTTGGACATGGTCAGGTCAATGATGAATCATGCGAATCTTCCCAAGTCCTTTTGGGGCTATGCTGCTTATTAGCAGAATGTCTTACTGTTACCACTACTCCATATGAGATATGGAATAGTAAGAAACCTCATATATCTTACTTGAAGATATGGGGTTATCCTACTTATGTCAACCGGACTGTATTAGACAAATTGGATGCTAAGTCTGATAAATATCTATTTATTGGATACCCTAAGGAAACAAGGGGTTACCAATTCTATCATCCTATGGAACAAAAGGTGTTTGTTTCAAGGCATGATGTGTTTTTAGAGAAAGAGTTTCTCTTGCAAGAAAACAGTGGGAGTGTCATTGAGCTTGAGGAGGCTCGAGAGACTCAAATGGACATTGATGAGATACCTGGTGAAGTATCACAGCCAATCACTCATAGTGATGAGCCATTGGTTGGACCTATTGAGACACCACATCTTGGTAGATCTGGTAGAACATGCAATATTCTTGAGAGATATGGATTTCTCGTAAGTGAATCGAACGACGTGTTACTCATAGATGATGAGGAGCCTACCAGTTATGAAGAAGTTCTGACAAGTTCAGAAAGGGATAACTGGCTTGAAGCCATGAAGTCGGAAATGGATTCCATGTATGAAAACCAAGTTTGGAACTTGGTTGACCCACCTGAAGGCGTAAAGCCTATAGGGTGCAAGTGGGTTTTCAAGAAGAAAACCGACATGGATGGTAATGTGATTACCTATAAGGCTAGATTGGTGGCGAAAGGATATCGTCAAAAGCAAGGTGTTGATTATGATGAAACCTATTCGCCTATTGCTATGCTTAAATCCATTCGGATGCTCTTGGCTATAGCAGCTCATTATGATTATGAGATATGACAGATGGATATGAAAACAACTTTCCTTAATGGAAACCTGCTTAAGGACGTGTATATGATACAGCATAAGGGTTTCACATCGGTTGATAAAATCAAGGTATGCAAATTGTGACGGTCCATATATGAATTGAAGCAAGCATCCAGGAGCTGGAATATTCGTTTTGATGAGACAATCAAAAAAGTTTGATTTCTCACAAAATCCAGACGAACCTTGTGTGTACAAGAAGGTTAGTGGGAGTGCAGTCGTGTTCCTAGTATTGTATATTGATGACATATTACTTATAGGAAATGATGTTTCAGTCTTACAGTCAGTTAAGATTTGGTTGTCCAAGACATTCTCCATGAAAGACCTGGGAGAAGCAACCTACATCCTTGGGATTAAGATCTATAGAGATAGATCGAAATGGTTGCTTGGTCTTTCGCAGTCTACATATATAGATCGAGTGCTAAAGAGGTTTAGCATGTCGGAATCTAAGAAAGATTTCCTACCCATCAAGCATGGGATACACCTTTCGAAGTCTATGTGTCCGTGCACAGAATACGAGAGGATTTTCATGAGTAAGATTCCCTATGCATCCGTAATAGGATCTATCATGTATGTTATGTTATGTACGAGACCCGATGTATCGTATGCTCTGAGTGTCACGAGGAGATACCAGTCTGATCCAGGAATGGATCATTGGGCGGCTGTTAAGACGATCCTTAAGTACTTAAGAAGAACTAAGGATGTGTTCCTAATATATGGAGAAGGGGACATGGTGATACGCGGGTATACGGATGTCAGCTTCCAGACAGATAAGGATGATTCCAGATCTCAGTCTGGGTACTGTTCACCTTGAATGGGGGCGCAGTGAAAAGTTCCAAACAAGACACTATAGCAGATTCTACCACTGAGGCAGAATACATTGCAGTTTCGGAAGCAGCAAAGGAAGCGGTTTGGATCAAGAAGTTCATTTATGAACTTGGTGTGGTTCCAGCCATTGTTGAAGCAATACCGGTCTACTGCGACAACAATGGAGCAATTGTACAGGCAAAAGAGCCAAGGTCTCATCAACGATCCAAACATGTGCTTCGCCGCTATCATTTGATCAAAGAGATCATTAGTAGAAAGGAAATACAAATCGAGAAAATCTCCACTGAAAGGAACTTAGCGGATCCTATGACTAAGGCATTACCTCAAAGTAAGTTTGAGGGTCATGTTAGAGCTTATGGTATTGGATACCGTAGCGATTAGCATTAGGCTAAGTGAGAGTTTGTTAGTAATATATGAGTGATGTCGTAAGGCAATCGCCTTATGTTTGAACCATTTATATGATAAATGAAGATTCACTATTTGAGTATACATGTTTTCATGTATTTGATTAGATCTTAAACTCATTTACTGAATGTCCACGATACGATTCACAGAATGAGAGAATTTGTGATTGGATCACAACTAGGGAATATCTCTACATGTATAATTGTGATGTATCGAAATTATCCCTAGTCGATGAATTGATGGATTTGGACACCATCAATTCTGTCAAGACTAGCATGAGGTATACTCCTTGGTGTATCCAAGCGGCTGATTCTCACTGGCTGAAGACATTGTGATGTCCGGAGTTAATCGTGGATGATAGTTTTGGTAACTAGTTCATTGGAGTGACCAGTCGTAAGACTTCATATGGTTCTTTGCATATATAGATATGTCAATGAAGTTCTTACTGCAGCTTAAGTTCGATGTTCCTTTGATTTGTGGTATTCAAGTCATTTTGATCATGAAGACTTATGCTTTGACATCTTAAGCAAGCATCTCTGAGGAGATGTGGACCCGGGATGATTGGATATAAGTCGAAGTGATCGAAGGTGTTTGAATAGCCTATAAAGGATTCACCACTCCTTGCGAGGAGATGTATACCCATGGCCTCTCGTCGGATTGTTACTAAAGTCTTTGGGCAAAATATTATATATTTAGAGTAAGGTACTCTTGGATACATGTGCAGTAACTAGAATCCGTAGGACGAGAAAATGATACTTGGGCTAGGTGTGACGTAGTCAACCTTGTGGGGACTGATACTATAGATCATGTCCTAAACCAAGTGGGTATAAGATGAGTGAAGGGAATGGGGCATGAATCATTATAGCCGCTGAAGGGTTTTAGAAATAGTTCTGGATCAACCATTGATCTTTTCGGTTAATTGAGGATCATGATGTACTACTAGGTGCCACTCATGATCGTTCTATAATTAATGGTTAATTACAGACAGCCAACATAAACTGAGAATCTATTTGGTCACATGCACAACGAGCGTAATCCGAAGGATTTAAAACGAGCTTGAGAATGAGATTCTCAGACGGAGAGAAACTAGGTTTGGTTGGACCAAACAAAAAGCGAGCATGAAATCGTTTCAGTCGGATTGGAAGCGTGGATGGGTCGTGTCTTATGAAGACATGATGGATGAACCAAATTGGTTTGGTTCTAATCCAATGGTGGAGAATAAACCAAAGGGGTTTGGTTTGTTTTAAATGAATGAACCAAAGTTGGTTCGGTTCGTTTTAACTTATAATAGACCAAATCGGTTTGGTTTATTTTAACTTAAATTAATGGAGCGGGTTAATGAGTTTTTGGTTATGAACCAATAACCATTAGGATAATTTGTTCTCTATAAAATTAGGGCTTAAGGGTTTTGTGAAAACCTAATCTAATCTTGCCGCCCCTCTCCCTCCTCTCCTTGTAGTCGGTGCCCAAGCCCTTGCTGCCGCCCACCCCTTGTGCCGCCGTCTAAGTTGTTGTAGGCGTCCAAGCTTCTACCGGCGATCCTCCGGCGACCCTTCGGTGATCTTCCTTGGCTCCGGCGACAAGGTGAGCATCTATCTTTCCTTATTTGGTCGGTACAACATCCTCCACCAAAGTTGTCCAGTTTTCTGGACAGCTTGTTTCCTTCTTTTTGGAGCATTGTTTAGATGACGTTTGGAGGTCCGACAGTGGCTACCATACCAAGGATTCGATCCAAGGGTTAGCAGCAATTAGGGTGGCCTAACACAGCTGAAATTTGGCTAAATAAATCTTGTTTACTCGAAATCAGGTCTTGCAGTTAACTCCTTCAATCAACAGTCGACTGCCCTTAACGCCAGTCGACTGCCATCCATGGCAGTCGACTGATTTCTGCAAATGCAGAAATCAGAGTTTAGAAAATGATTTTTGAAAAATCATAAGTAATTATAGATAAATCAAAAAATCAATAAATTTCATGTGTATAATACTTACGTCATTCATTATGGGTAAAAAAATATTGGAAAATAAAATACCCATAAAATAATGAGATTGACACAATGTTTAAAGTTTTATCCCTACTTTGTATCAATTGTATCAATGGTGATTGCTATCAAAAGATAGACTTCACCAAGGTTTTCTAAAATAATTTTAAAATGTTTTTAAAATCTTATATTGAGCCTTGGTCTATTGGTTTAATGCACATGACTTGTACATAAACTTTCTTCATGATTCATCCATGGTATAAGATGAGTTTGAGTTCATCTAGATGCAAAAACTATGCACCTTGAACATAACTCATTTACTAGCATCTCACATGTGTCTAGGGTGTATCAATACACTCACATATCAATTTTATGTGAGATATGAGTTTTGTTCATCCTAATCTAAGGCCTCATGCATTTTCTAAGGCAATACTACTTGATTCCCTTATACATGGGACTTCAAGACATGTCAATTGTCTTTAAATCAATTTTAATTACCTTAAATGCATGAATGATGATTATGGCATAAATGATAACATAATTAAGAATATGTGCCAATAATCATGATGTCATGACATAAGATATAAACCTAAACATACATGACATAAAAATAGACATAAGCATTATCATGACATATAATATGATTAAAAATAAATATGATGTCATGATATGTTATATGGCAATCAAGGCATGGAAAATAAAATATAAGGCATAAGAATACATAAATTTTAATATTAATTCCATTTTGTCATATTAACACTTATCTCAAGTGTGCCAAAAACCCAAAATGGCACACTATAACCTCTAGACCTAATTTGCCAATTTGGTCAATTTTTTATGGTTCTTAAAGATATTGACACATCCTAAAATCTTTTAGGATTTAAGATTCAAATTATTTCCAAGGTACCCATAACCTTGAAAATGACCTAAAGTGTAACCTTTACCAAGGTTAGGTTAACTACCTATCCATTCAAGGTTGGCACATCCTAACCCATCTAGCGTGAGATGATCACACTCCTAGGAATCCAAAATTTATTTGAGCTCCTTGTGTTAATTAGGCATTCACTAGGGATAACTTCCCTAGATACCTTCCTAATGACCCTTCTAGGCTTAGAAGCCTTGGTCATTATGGTCTTGCCTAGGTTAACTCTAGGTGTGACTCCCCTTGTAACCTTTTTAGTGGCTTCCCTAGGTTTCTTCGAAACCTTAGCCACTAGGCACTCTCCATGGTTAGCCTTAGGGATGACCTCCCTAGTAACTGTTGGTGCAGGGGCACTAGATAATCGAACCTGTATTTTGATTATGGCAAAGATACAAAGTTAAGTTTATATTGTTATCTCACGAGCTAAATCAAGTGTGCAGAAAAGTACTAAAGCTGGAGCTGAAGGCTAGCGACACCCGGAGGAAGCCGTGGTGGTCGGGCGACACTTGAGTGAATTCGGAGGGAGCCGAAGGAATCGAGTGGAAGGCCGGAAGCGAGAGCTACTATCGAGGTAAGCTCGTGTGAGTGAGAGATTGTAAGGTCGTGTCCTCTTTACGGGGACGACCGTAGGCGACGATTCGACTAAGACTTCCTGTGGAAGGTCTAGGTCGAGATCGGACGGTTAGAAACCGTCGTATTTATCATTTTCCGAGCTAATCTCTTCGCAGGAAGTGGCGGCCGTGATCGCTGGACATTGGCGATCAGTTATCGATTGGATCGATGAGATGCATCGATCGCCATCATCGATCGATGAGAGGCATCAGTCGACTGATGGCGACGATTCAACTTTTGCGCTAGGTCAAAACGGATAACGTTTGACGCGGCCACTTCGCGATAAAAATTTGGAAAAATTCATGATCCGTTCCAAAGAAATAGGAGACAAATTCAGAGCCTAAAGTCTATAAAAGGAGGGGAGGATTCATCTCCAAATAACATCAATTATTCATCAAGTGCTCCTACAACGCCAACGCTTCAACACCGTCATAACGCCGAACGGCGAACCTCAGATCTTCTTCGTCGGTGATTCAAGTAATATTTTTGATATTATATTCTGTGTTTTTTATCTTCATAACGAGGTGAGGTAGGCTTGTTGCCTCATCCTCGTATATTCGGTTTTTGTAATCGTTGTCTCCTACCTCCAACGAGGAGGAGACGTTTTAGTGCTTTGCCCTCCGTACGCGGTCTAGGACCGATAGGGCCTTGGAGTAGCAACCGCTGGGTTGTGAACCAAGTAAAATAAACGTGTTCATTTATTTTCCGCTGTGCTTACTTTGCGTATCGAACGAATGAAAAAGAAAAGATTTACGATCGCTATTCACCCCCCCTCTAGCGACGCTTCTCGATCCAACAATTGGTATCAGAGCGGGGGCGCTAAGATTTGGTGAAACCACCAATCTAGCACGTTTTGATTTTCTTTTCGTATTTTTTGATTCGTATATTTCTTAGGTTTTGTTTCCCGCACTACTAATCCAAGACCAAGTCTTGGTACATAGTTTTTGGTTGTGTTTTTGCTAGTACTAATCTCCTTCGGAGTACCTCACGATCAAACGAGCATAACTTTTGCTACAAGTGGACTCACGAAACAATCTACCCACCAAATCGAAGCTCTCTGAAAGATCTACACTTTTTACTGGGGGTTTACCCCCGTAACAAGCTGTTTTCAGCCCCAAAATCCAACGTTTAATACCCTTTCGGGGACATCGAAGGTCGTAAGTTTCAAATTTTTTTAGTTTTTTATCCTCCTTATTTATTTCTGTTTTTTTTTCTATTATTTCCCGCATTACTAATCCAAGACCAAGTATTGGAATTCTCTTTGGTTTTTATTTGTGTTTTTGCAAGATACTTAATGGCTCACATTGAGGGATATAGCACCACCCGACCTCCGTTCTTTAACAGAGATGATTTCCGTTATTGGAAAGGTCGGATGGAGTGTTTCTTGAAAACACAAGTCGAGACTTGGATAATAATCCAAACCGGCTTTGCTTTACCCACCAATGATCAAGGAGAGCCCTTGGATTTCAACAAGTGGACAAATGCAACCAAGAGGCAAATCAAGAGCAACCCAAATATTGCAATGCGGCTTGTCCAAGGAGGAACTCAACCGCATCGGACCATTCATTAGCGCCAAGGACCTATGGAATAAATTAATTGAGCTACGAAGGCGTCCGATGCTAAGGTATGTAAACGTGACCTTCTTTTCAATAAGTTGTATAACCTCAAGATGCAGGAACACGAGACGGCAACGCAACTACATGCCCGCGTCCAGGACATTGTCAACGGCCTACACACCATCGGACACAAGGTCGAAAACCGTGACCTACTAAGGTACGTTCTTAATTCATTTCCTAGGACTACCTTGTGGGCATCCATGGTCGATGCCTACAAGGTCTCTAAGGACCTATCGAAGCTTAGGTTAGATGAATTATTTTCCGAGTTTGAACTTCACGAGCAAACTAAAATGTTCCGGGCCGAGAGAGGTATTGCTCTACTTGCAGGACAAAGAAGCAAGCCACCTACTAGGCAAGTAGATGAACTCAACCCAAGACGAATCCGAATCCAAGAGGAGGCCATAATAGTCAACATTGCGGAGAATAGTTCGAAAGAAGGAAATTGAAGAATGAGAACCAAAGAAAAGGGAGCAAGGAAAGCCTTCCATGCAACTTGGGACAACAGAGAAGACATAGCTTACATGGCAAGAAGGAGGAGTCCGAGTCGAATCCGGCCGAGTCCAACTACAACTCCGACTCCGACCCCGAAGATTATTTCGAGAGAAAACTCAAAGCCGGACCAAAAGGGAAAGTTAAGGTTGATTTCTCTTTAATTAGTATACTTTACAGTACAATTAAACTGCTTAATAGGAAATTAATTAAGTCCGAGTCTAGGGTTGAGTCGTTACTTGAGGAGGTTGAAACCCTCAAGCAAGAGGCTACTCTAACCTCTTCAACTAGTCAAGTTCAAGAGAGAAACTCAACCCAAATTGAAAAACTTGAGAAGGAGAATTCTCTCTTGAAAGACCAAGTTCAAGAGATCGAGGCTAGGTTGGAAAAGTTCACGTTGGGATCTAAGAACCTTAACCGAATACTTGGAACCCAAAGAGCCGTGTACAACAAAGCCGGACTCGGATTTAAGTCAAAGACTACGAATAGGTCTTATATGTCTATCGTAAATCGTAGTCATCAAAGAGTCCAAGCATGGGTCCCAAAGGTTTTATTAAATTCACATATTAGGACTAATAAGTATTGGATTCCTCAGGATCAAGTTCATTATTTGAATAGACCTTATTGGTTCAATGGTCTAGGGGGAGCTAATACTAAAATAGTATACCCGCTTACTTAGCAAAACCATTGTATGCTTAGAATTTCTGTTAACTTGTGAACTTACTTAGAATACGTACATAACCAACTAAAATCCTTCGAAAAGATTGAGCCTCGGGGAGCCTCTTTTCATAAATAACTAGTTAGTCAACTCTTGATAATATAGTATCAGGACGCGGCGAGATGATAGTACGTTAGGGAGACAAAGTCTCGTGTATTCGAGCTAGATAAGGCGTATCTAGCTTGGTGCACTTGACCGAGTGAAACTAGCTGAAGCTACCTCGCCGTATCCTAAACTAGTTAGACCAGGAAGTAACCCTAAGTGACTTAAGTGATATTTTCTTGAATTTGGCTTTGTCTAAGGAAGTGGTCATTGTTCCGATCATCCCGGGTCCACATCTCCTTAGAGATGCTTGCTTAAGATGTCAAAGCATAAGTCTTCATCATCAAGATGACTTGAATACCGCAAGTCAAAGGAACATCGCACTTAAGCTGCAGTAATAACTTCATTGACATATCTATATATGTAGAGAACCATATGAAGTCTTACGGCTGGTCACTCCAATGAACTAGTTACCATAACTAGCATCCACGATTAACTCCGGACATCACAATGTCTCCATCCAGTGAGAATCAGCTGCTTGGATACACCAAGGAGTATACCTTGTGCTAGTCTCGACAGATTTGATGGTGTCATAATCCATCAATTCATCGACTAGGGATAATTTCAATACATCACAATTACACATGTAGAGATACTCACTAGTTGTGATCCAATCACAAATTCTCTCATGTTGTGAATCATATCGTGGACATTCAGTAAATGAGTTTAAGATCTAATCAAATATATGAGAACATGTATACTCAAATAGTGAATCTTCATTTATCATATAAATGGTTCAAACATAAGGTGATTGCCTTAGGACATATCTCATATATTACTAACAAACTCCCACTTGGCCTAATGTCAATCGCTACGGTATCCAATACCATAGGCTCTAACATGACCCTCAAACTTACTTTGAGGTAATCTCTTAGTCAAAGGATCCGCTAAGTTCCTTTCAGTGGAGATTTTCTCGATTTGTATTTCCTTCCTACTAATTATCTCTCTGATCAGATGATAGCGGCGAAGCACATGTTTGGATCATTGATGAGACCTTGGCTCTTTCGCCTGTGCAATTGCTCCATTATTGTCACAGTAGACCGGTATTGCTTCAACAATGGCTGGAACCACACCAAGTTCATAAATGAACTTCTTGATCCAAACCGCTTCCTTTGCTGCTTCCGAAGCTGCAATTTATTCTGCCTCAGTGGTAGAATCCTCTATAGTGTCTTGTTTGGAACTTTTCCAACTCACTGCGCCCCCATTCAAGGTGAACACGTATCTAGACTGAGACCTGGAATCATCCTTGTCTGTCTGGAAGCTGGCATCCATATACCCGCGTATCACCATGTCCCCTTCTCCATATATTAGGAACACATTCTTAGTTCTTCTCAAGTGCTTAAGGATTGTCTTAACAGCCGCCCAATGATCTATTCTTGGATCAGATTGGTATCTACTCGTGACACTCAGAGCATACGATACATCGGACCTCGTACATAACATAGCATACATGATAGATCCTATTGTGGATGCATAGGGAATCTTACTCGTGTAAATCCTCTCGTCTTCTGTGCTCGGACACATAGACTTTGAAAGGTGTATCCCATGCCTGATGGGTAGGAAACCTTTCTTGGATTCCGACATGTTAAACCTCTTTATCACTCGGTCTATATATGTAGACTAGGAAAGACCAAGCAACCATTTCAATCTATCTCTATATATCTTAATCCCGAGGATGTAGGTTGCTTCTCCCAGGTCTTTCATGGAGAATGTCTTGGACAAAAAAATCTTAACTGACTGTAAGACTGAAACATCGTTTCTTATGAGTAATATATCATCGACATACAATACTAGGAACACGACTACACTCCCACTAACCTTCTTGTACACACAAGGTTCATCTGGATTTTGTGAGAAATCAAACCTTTTGATTGTCTCATCAAAACGGATATTCCATCTCCTGGATGCTTGCTTCAATCCATATATGGACCGTCGCAATTTGTGTAATTTGGTTTTATCAACCGATGTGAAACCCTCAGGTTGTATCATATACATGTCCTCAAGCAGGTTTCCATTAAGGAAAGTTATTTTCACATCCATCTGTCATATCTCATAATCATAATGAGCTGCTATGGCTAGGAGCATCCGAATGGATTTAAGCATAGCAACAGGCGAATAGGTTTCATCATAATCAACACCTTATTTTTGACGATATCCTTTCACCCCCAATCTAGCCTTATAGGTAATCACATTACCATCCATGTCGGTTTTCTTCTTGAAAACCCACTTGCACCCTATAGGCTTTATGCCTTCAGGTGGGTCAACCAAGTTCCAAACTTGGTTTTCATACATGGAATCCATTTCCAACTTCATGGCTTCAAGCCACTTATCCCTTTCTGAACATGTCAGAACTTCTTCATAACTGGTAGGCGCCTCATCATCAATGAGTAACACGTCATTCGATTCACTTACAAGAAATCCATATCTCTCAGGAATATTGCGTGTTCTACCAAATCTACGAAGATGTGGTGTTTCAATAGGTCCAGCCGATTGCTCATCACTATGAGTTATCGGCTATTGTGCTTCACCAGGTATCTCATCAATGTCTATTTGAGTCTCTCAAGCCTCCTCAAGCTCGACGACACTCCCACTATTTTCTTGCAAGAGAAACTCTTTCTCTAGAAACACAGCATGCCTTGAAACAAACATCTTTTGTTCCACAGGATGATAGAATTGGTAACTCCTTGTTTCCTTAGGGTATCCAATAAATAAACATTTATCAGACTTAGCATCCAATTTGTCTGATACAGTCCGCTTCACATAAGTAGGACAACCCCATATCTTCAAGTAAGATACATGAGGTTTCTTACTAATTCATATCTCATATGGAGTAGTGGAGACTACCTTGGTTGCATTCTATTTAACAAGTAAACAACTGTCTCAAGCGCATAGCCCCAAACGGACTTGGGAAGATTCGCATGATTCATCATTGACCTGACCATGTCCAACAAGGTCTGGTTACGCCTCTTAGATACACCATTATGCTGTGGTGTATATGGCGGAGTCCATTGAGACAATATACCATTGTCTCTTAGATAATCTAGAAACTCTTGACTTAAGTATTCACCACCTCGATCCGATCGAAGTATTTTAATACTCTTGTCATGTTGTTTCTCTATTTCATTTCTGAATTCTTTGAACCTTTCAATGGCTTCAGACTTGTCTTTCATCAAGAACACATACCTAAACCGTGAGTCATCATTGGTGAAGGTAATGAAGTAGTTATAGCCTCCTAGAGCATGAGTTGACATAGGTCCACATACATCAATATGTATTAGACCTAGCAACTCTCCCACTCGAACACCTTTTCCTGTAAAACGTAACTTAGTCATCTTGCCTTTTAAGCATGATTCGCATGTATCGTATGAATCAAATTCAAACGATTCCAGAATTCCACATCGGTGTAATTCGGACATGCGTTTCTTGCTTGCATGGCCAAGATGACAATGCCACATGTAGGAGTCTAATTGATTATCCTTTCGTGCAAGCTTGTTGCTCGCTTCGATATTGAAAATGTCACTGGATACGTCCAATGTATAAATATCATTGCTCAAAGTTCCAGTTCCATAAAGTACGCCATTCAAATTTATATAACAACAATTGTTACTAAACGTCAAATGGTAACCATTTCTATTTAAGCAGGAAATAGAAACAATGTTCTTTATTAGAGAAGGAGCACAATAGCAATTGTCCAGTTCTAAGACTAGTCCACTAGGGAGCTTCAACAAATAAGTTTCGATGGCGACCGCAGCAACCTTTGCTCCATTGCCAACTCGCAAATTTGACTCCCCTCTGACGAGTCTTCTTCTATTCCTTAGCCCCTGTATGTCATTACATATATGTGAGCCATACCAGTATCCAATACCCAAATGTCTAAGGAAATAGAATGACAATCAATAACAAATATACCTGAAGAGGATGGGGCATCGGATGCCTTCTTCTTCTTCACGGACTCAAGATAAATCTTGCAATTTCTTCGCCAGTGGCCTTCCTTGCCACAATGATGTCAAGTTCCCTTTTGTGCTAGTTCTGTCTTCTTAGCCTTCTTGTTCTTCCCTTTCTTCTGTTCCTTTGCCTTCCTCTTAGAACCTTTCTTTGAGGAATCAACTAACAGAACCACCTTCTCCTCATGCTTCACAGAAGGCTCCACAGTCTTCAGCATATTGAGGAGCTCTGGAATAGTGGATTCTAATTTATTCATCCAATAGTTCATCATAAATTGTGATAAACTCTTGGGCAAACAATACAGAATTAAGTCAATACTTAATTCATGATCCATCACAAACCCAAGAGTGGCCAGCCGCTCGATGTACCTGATCATCTTTAGCACAAACTGCACTACAGACGAACCTTCTTGCATCTTAGAGGTGAAGAAGAGCCTTGACACTTCGAACCTTTCGGATCTCGCTTGCTCATCAAACAACTCATGAAGAAGGAAGACTATGGTATTAGCATCCATATGCTCATGTTGCTTTTGCAGCTCAGGTACCATCGCAGCTAGCATGATGCAACTCGCCAGTTCAGAATCTGCCACATGTTTCTGATAGGCCAACAATTGGTCTGGAGTTGCATCATCCCTAGGATGGTTGGGAAGAGGCTCTTCAAGGACATAAGCTAGCTTTTCTACCTTGAGAACAATTCTCAAGTTTCTTAGGCAGTCCAGGAAGTTAGGCCCAGTCAATTTGTTTGAATCCAAAATAGTGCGCATATTCAAAGACGTCATGATCAATCAATTAACCTAGAAATACAAAATGAGCATATATGAGAAAATGATTTTTAAAATGCATCAACATACATTTATAAATCCTATTCATTTTTCGAATTTCAAAAACCCCAAAATCACTTCGAGAGATCGTAGTTCCATCTCCGAATGGGCTGATATCCAACATAGATATGAACAACCTTGGAGAGAGTCCAACAAGACATTCATACCTACGATGGTAGGTATCAAATATACCGATTGCATATCACATATATGAAACTATCACAATGTGCTATCAACTTATTGAATGTTCACACATACATCGGATTGTTAACTCATTAACAAGTATGCATCATATGCATAACACCCAACTTCACCTCCCTTCACATCGACCTTGGAGAGTGTCCAACAAGCCGATGCTCCAGGTTAAAGTCAACCCATTAATCGAGAAATAATTTTAATATGGTTAGAGCGCATTCAACCAATTAGCCCGGCTTGGATAGAGTCCAACAACCAAAGCTAACGATTGACCTCTGACTCTTACCATATTGGTATTAAACTATTCCATGATTTGAACATGTTCAGGTTTGAGCCGGGCTTGGAGAGAGTCCAACAACTCAAACAAGAAACAGAACTCTGGTTCTAACCATATTAATGGAAGGTGTAGGCTTTAATATTGAGTAAGAGTTTTTATGTCTCATCCTCTTTGCATGCAAATAACTCTTATCTACATGACATGGCATACATGGCATACATCTACATGTCACAACATGCATGACATAATGATATGCATTTAATGCAATTACATGGCATACAATTATGGCATGTACATAATTTCCTTATATGTCATAACTATTTATGGAAATAAAATATGTTTGAGATTTGATTATTCAAATCAAATCATGATTAAATTAGGAAACAAATTTCCAAATCTAATCACATATTTTATTTGTGAAAAGTGTTGATTAAGGAAAGTCAAATTTATTTAGGAAACAAATTTCCTAAATTGTCAAAACTATTTATGGAAATAAAATATATTTAAGATTTGATTTTCCAAATCAAATCATGATTAAATTAGGAAAAAATTTCCAAATCTAATCAAATATTTCATTTATGGAAAATATTAATTTCCATAAATACTTCTAACTTTCCAAACGTAGAAAATTTTCATAAATACAATTATGACTATCGCAAAATAATTTTACGATTATGTCGAAATACAACCTGAGCTCTGATACCACTGTTGGGTTTCCGGCACCGCAGCGAGTGTGTGTTCGAACATATTTCGTAAACATGTGCATAGCGGAAGAAATAAAAATAATAAATCTAATTTATTACAACACACACACCACATGCATGCATAGTACAATATGTGTATACATAACCGTAGTTTCAAATTTTGCAATAAAAGGAAATTTATTCTACGTATACCTGACGTATCACGTGTAGTGGGAAAGGCATCAACCGGAGCGATCCTCGCTAGAATCGCCTCTATCCGTATCCACACCGAGTATCTTCGGGATGATGTCACAAAGTCACGAGCCTCGTCTTCGTACGAGTCACTAGCCTCATGTCGAAGACGATGTGATCGAGAGAGGATCACAATCCGAATCAAAATTCGGATTCAAAACGAGTCCTCAAAAACTCGCTTCTCCGGAAAGGTATTCGTCAATCGTTTGACGAATCCTTCATCCTCCACCTATGAGAATTACCGGAGATTGAATCCCCAGTAAAGTAGCCGCTGTCGGTGCTCTAAACGTCGTCCAAACGATGCTCCGACATGAAGGAAACAAGCTATCCAGAAAACTGGACAGCATGGTGGAGGAATTAGCGTCGGCCAAAGGGAAGAGGGCTAGCAAGTCCTTGGTCACCGGAGCCAAGGAGGATCACTGGAGGCTCGCCGGCTGATGCTTGGATGCTGGCAACAACATGGATGATGGCACAAGGGGTGGGCAGCGGCTAGGGTATGGGCGCCGACCATAAGAGGAGAAAGGGAGGGGGCGGCAAGATTAGATTAGGCCTTTCACAAAACCCTTAAACCCTATTTCATAGAGAACAAATTCTCCTAATGGTTATTGGTTCATAACCAAAACCCGTTAACCCGCTCCATTAATTTAAGTTAAAATAAACCAAACAGATTTGGTCTATTTTAAGTTAAAACGAACCGAACCAACTTTGGTTCATTCATTTAAAACAAACCAAACCCCTTTGGTTTATTCTCCACCATTAGATTAGAACCAAACCAATTTGGTTCATCTATCATGTCTTCATAAGACACAACCCATCCATGCTTCCATTGCGACTGAAACGATTTCATGCTCACTCCTTGTTTGGTCCAACCAAACCTTGTTTCTCTCGGTCTGAGAATCTCATTCTCAAGCTCGTTTTAAATCCTTCGGATTACGCTCGTTGTGCGTGTGACCAAATAGGTTCTCGGTTTATGTTGGCCGTCTATAATTAACCATTAATAATAGAATGATCATGAGTGGTACCTAGTAGTACATCATGATCCCCAATTAACCAAAAAGATCAACGGTTGATCCAGAACTATTTCTGAAATCCTTCAGCAGCTACAATGAATCATGCCCCATTCCCTTCACTCATCTTATACCCACTTGGTTCAGGACATGGTCTATAGTGTCAGTCCCCACTAGGTTGACTACGTCACACCTAGCCCACGTATCATTTCCTCATCCTACGGATTCTAGTTACTGCACATGTATCCAAGAGTACCTTACTTTAAACATGTAATGCTTTGGCCAAAGACTTTAGTAACAATCCGACGAGAGGCCATGGGTATACATCTCCTCGCAAGGAGTGATGAATCCTTTATAGGCTATTCAAACACCTTCGATCACTTCAACTTATACCCAATCATCCCGGGTCCACATCTCCTCAGAGATGCTTGCTTAAGATGTCAAAGCATAAGTCTTCATCATCAAGATGACTTGAATATTGCAAGTCAAAGGAACATCGCACTTAAGATGTAGTAAGAACTTCATTGACATATCTATATATGCATAGAACCATATGAAGTCTTACGGCTGGTCACTCCAATGAACTAGTTACCATAACTAGCATCCATGATTAACTCCGGACATCACAATGTCTCCAACCAGTGAGAATCAGCTGCTTGGATACACCAAGGAGTATACCTCATGCTAGTCTCGACAGATTTGATGGTGTCATAATCCATCAATTCATCGACTAGGGATAATTTCGATACATCACAATTACACATGTAGAGATACTCACTAGTTGTGATCAATTGACAAATTCTCTCATGTTGTGAATCATATCGTGGACATTCAGTAAATGAGTTTAAGATCTAATCAAATACATGAGAACATATATACTCAAATAGTGAATCTTCATTTATCATATAAATGGTTCAAACATAAGGCAATTGCCTTAAGACATCTCTCATATATTACTAACACAAAGTATATAATATGATTTTTCTTATTTATTAAGGTGCTTGATGTAGGGATGTATACTAAAAAGTCTATCTTTTGTATGAACATCTTTATTTTGAAATAAGAATCACATGATCATTGTTTGCATATGGTTATGCAATATTGTCTAATACTTTACATTGTAGATAACATGGTGTGTGGTGTCACACAGGAGACCATGTTATCGGCCCCTTGAAAAGTATAAGTAAAGGCTCACAACCGAGATGGCTTTGGACAAACCATCGGAATGGTTGTAGTGTGATTTGGTATTGGTTTGTCTTGACCATAGAATCACACTAGTACACTTTGTGTGTATTGAGCAGGACCGACCTAGAGGTGATTCGATTTATTGCTGACTACATAATTGAATCGGACCTCAGATATTATTTAGTACATGCTCTTAATCTCGATATAATAACGGGCACATATACTTAGTACTCATCTCTTTGATTTACCAATGGGCGAGATTTATAGATTAAATCGATAGGCTCAGTAAGTTGGGAGATGATATTATTTATATGGTGTGCCGTTGATTATAGGAGGAAACCGTGTCCTATATATTAGGATGATGATGTCCCCTTGAGGAGCTCATAAGGTTCATCATGTAAACCCTGCAGGTGGACTTGGTCCGGCATGATGAAAAGGTTGAGTGGTACTACTCAAGGAGTTAGATGTTGATTAATTAATGGTTAGTAAATTAATTAATTGACAGACATTCGAGATCTTAAACACGGGGAGAAAATGTACAAATAATAAATGGAGCCCATATTATCATATGGGGGTTGGTGAGGTAGATCAATGATGAACCTTTAGTGGATTGGATCATCATTAGTGGATCGGACTTTATGTGGGCTTGATCCATGGGTGGCCAAGACCCAACTCCTCCTCATGGTCCCTAATGTAGCCTATTAACACCTCATGATGCTTACATCCAATGGATAGAAACAAAACTCTAAGATCCATTGGTAGAGATTAAATCTCTAAGATTCGACGGTTGAGATTAAATCTCTAGATCCGACGGTTGAGATTAAATCCCTAGAACCAATGGATGAGATTAATTCATGACTTATCCCTAACTCTATAAAAGGATGGCATGGGAGTTGGCGTGAACTACATTGAGGGAGAGCTAGGGTTTCGGCGGCAAGAAGGAATCCTAGTTGAGATAGGATTAGGATTAGGGTTTGGAGGCAAGGGTGGCACCAAATAAGGAAGGTATTCTTCTCTTCTTCTTCCTCTTTTGGCCAACGTCCAGCACCTCTCCAGCCTCTTTTACAGCCTTGGCCGGCACCCAAAAGCCCCCTTCTCCTTCTCCTTAGGTGGTAGAAACAAGATATAGGGCTTCCCTTGGTGTCTTGGTTGTTTTCCATCATCTTCTCCTTCACCTAGTTGGTCGGCGGCAAGGATAGATTTAGTTCCTTGTTGGTTGTTTCTAGTGAGGAGAAAAACCTTGTTTCTATTCTTCCTCTTTCTTTGGAAGAGAAAGGAAGGAGGATTTTCAATCTAGGAGCTTCAACTTTTGGTGGATCATCGCCCACACGACGTCTAAAAGGAGGAAGGTCATACATTAGAAGATCGAGAGGTATACCTATTCTACTTTCTTCTTTTGTTTATTGCTTGTATTTATTTTTCAATTATAAGCATGTTATAAATCTGTAAATGGCTAAATAATACTTGGATTCCGAGTATAAACACGAAAACTGGTGATCCGAACATCGTCTATTCCGTGGCTACTCGTAGAATAGAGGATGGTCGCTTGAACAACTAGTTTGTTCAAGTGACCTCTCTAAACGAATAGCACGACGATGACTTGGTTGCTTTGGCAATCCCTTTTTTCTAGGATTAAATTTTTTTAATCCGGGGACATCGAAGGGATCGCCATGGACAAGCTATCAAGGTGAAGTGGGAAGCGAAGTTTCCCCTCACGGACTCGATAAGGAAAACCCTTCAATTGGTATGAGAGCTTTCGAGCAAAAACCTTCAATTGCTATCAGAGCCAAGGTTTCCGGTTTTTTGTGTTTCGGATTCGGTTAATTTTTATGCACTTTTTCATATATTATATGTGTCGGATAATAGTAGGATATGCGTAGTTTAACTCTTTGGTTGTAGGCATAAGATCCGACTATTATGGTCATATGTGTGTAAATATTTATTTTGTTGAATCCTCGGGGTTGACGAGGCTAGTATTTAGTTTTTAGTAAATTAAATACGGCATTGTTTAGACGCTCTTTATTTTATTTTACTTTCGATCTAGATTTCATGTACACTCCCTCATGGATATAGGATCAATGGATGTAAATTAAAATAGGTTTTAGTCTCGGCTCGGATCTCCAGATGGCTCGTACATGGCGTAGGAGGAGCGGACGAGATGGCGATGCGACGGGAGGCATATTGAAAACAAAAGCCATAATAGTTGGAAAATAATTTTATTTTTCATATTTATTGCTTTTTGTTTGATATGCATGTCGTAGGCTAGGAAAATTCCTCAATTTCAAATTACTAAGTGGGAGAGGGATATTTTTATAAATTTTCGTGGCCTCTATTACGATTTGACAAGTGATGCAAACAAACTTGCACGTCGGCTCTGAGTGCCTTCCTCCCTATCAGATGGGTTTGTTTGCGGATCACAAGGTCGAATATGGTTATAGGAAATTATTAAGGAGCGTGTGTACTTGCCCATCGTAAGGCACATAACCCGAGATAATTACCTTGGTACCGAGTGATGGTGAACACTTAGATACAAATATAAGTAATCTCCCCATCGGAGTCACTGCTTTTATTTGTAGGGCCGAAGAGAAACCAACTATTAATTTTACTTGTGATAAAGTTAGGTTGACAAGATAGTAAAATTAATGGGTAAAACCTCCTCTTAAAAATATAGAATTCGTATACGTCCACACTATCGTGGCATACGATATTCTCGGTGTTTGAGGTGTTGGTTGATTTTAAATTTTATTGTTTGAGGAATCAATAATTTTTGAAATCTACAGTAATGATCTATGTGATTCTTAGGATTTTCAAAAATGACTTTCAGTCCACTTACTTTGATAATAAAGGAAATTAAACTTACTGTACATAATTATGATGATTGGAAAAGAATCTAGGTATTGTCTTATCTGCTAAGGAGTACAAGTATGCACTCTTCGAAGAGTGTCCTCAAGCCATGGTTCCTCAAAAAGGTTTCTACTTCTAAGCCGAAAGGCATGAAGAAGGAGAAACAAGGTGGAGCAAAGGTGGTGGGAGGATCTCAGGGAGGAGTGAAGAAGCCGAAAGGCAAGTACTTCACTTACAAGCAGGATGGACATTGGAAGAAGGACTGTCCCAATCCAAAGTAGAACAAAGGTATATCCTTTGGACTAGTCGTTGAAACATGATTAGCGGTGTTATCTACCGGCACCTGGTGTGTAGATACAAGAGCCACTAATCATGTCTGCAACACTTTACAGGGGTTCCAAAAAACACGACGACTAGCTAAAGGGGAGATTATCATTTACTTGGGCAATGCCATGATGGTGGCGGCTATTGCAGTGGGAGAAGTTTTATTTATCTCTTGAGAAAAATAAAACTTAGTTTCTGGAAAATTCTCTTTATGTACCTTTATTTAGAAAGAACTTAGTTTCAGTTTCTAAATTGTTTATCGATGGATATTCTATTTCTTTTAATGACAGAGTTGTTATCACTACAACAAAAAATGTAATACACAACACTTAAAAGACAACGCTTTTTATAAAAAATGTTGTTGTTTGTAGTTTAACAATGCTTTTAGTGAAAAGTGTTGTCTTTTTTTAAAAAAAATTATCATAGACAATGGTTTTTATAAAATCGTTGTGTATTAGTGTTGTTTATTTGGGTCAAAGACAACGATTTTTAAATAGCGTTGTCTTTGACCTGTTTTTATTAGTAAAAGACAACACTTTATAAGAAGCATTGTCAAAAAATCATTTTTAATTTCTGCCACTTAAAAATTTTTAGATATAATTTAATTTCTATATATATTTCTATACGAAAATATAGATTATTTATTTAATGGATCACTTTTTTTAAAAATAAAAAAATTAAATAAATAATGAAAATATAATTTTATTTCATTAAAATAATGAAGGAAATAAAAAAAATTATCTTTGTTTTATTAATATTTTTTTTCATTTAATTTCCCTATCGTTAGGTTTTTTCATTTATTTATTTTATTTTATTTATTTCCTTATTTAATTTTTCCTTGAAATCTCTCATCGATCACGCATTAGGGATCCGCTTCTTTCTTCTTTTCCAATATCCGTGACTTCCTTTTTTCCGCTTCTTTTCTGCGACTTCCTTGAAATCTCTTGGCGATCCATCCTTACTAACCTACGAAGACCTCTCTCGCTCTCTCCCTCGCATGACCACGCCACTTCGCTGACATATCGACCACTCCCGGTAAGCCCACTCATGCCTCGATTCTCTTAATGCTCTCATCTGTTAGAGTTCTCAGAGATCTTTTGTTCCTATGTGTGTGTGGTTCTTTTAGTAAAGACTGTGTGTAGCATAATGAGGGAAGATCTAGACAAGAGAAGAATGAAAGTAGGGTTAAGAAAAGAGGAGGTTGAAAAAGAACGGATTGGCAGTGAACAACACTGCTTAAGTTTGATAAAACTTTCTAATCAGTACAGTTGCATACTTTTCTAATGTCGATATACATACATTTTTATTTTATGTTCGTAATTTAATCTAGATGTGGATCAAAATGTTACATTTGAGAATCACCTGCTAATTATAATTCATGTGCTCAAATTTTATAATGAGAATTGGTACTTTTATCATGGTGGAATTGGGAACTTCTTCACCAGGTACTATAAATGGGCATACCAGGAGTTGTTCGTGCAATCTGATACAAGCAATGGACATGATTCAAGAATTTCTGCTGGTTCAAAGGGATGTATTTCTGATTACCATCAATTTGGATGGTTGTTTTTTTTAGCTCTTCGTATGCATGAATTTGGTCACTTTAAGGATCTTGTGACGTTTACTAATGGATTAGTTTCAATACTGGTTAGCCCATGAAGCATCATTTTATCTCATATTTTGGTGTGCTTTGAATATGGAAATATTTGGTTTACCTCTAAAGCTCCTTATGTTTTTGTTTTCTGGTTCTTTAGGCTATACTTATTCTTCATGCACCCATCCATGCCAGGAAGTTTAGAATTCAAGATTCACCAATTTTTGGTAGACTTTCTGAAACTTTTTACTTGTATCTGGCATTGTGAGTTCATATTCCAATTCTCTTTCTTATCTTAGTTGTTCTCATTGCTGGCATGGTCTCCCACTTCAGCTAAAAAATCTGACAAAGGTGTCAACCTTTTAGCCTCTCTATGTGACAAATATGATGCTTCAAAGGATGAATTGAGAAGAGTGTTGGAAATGACAAATAACTTGATAGTGGATATCTTGAAGAAAAAACCATGCACAGCTTCAGATGTAAAGAATGAATGTTTGGCTTACATTGACACAGGTTTTATGCCACCTTTAATCCACATTTTTCACTTCTTTACATAGCTTCCAATACTCAGATGATACTTATTAATTATTTTTTGGTAGTTGGTTTGACCCATTTTGATGATCTATTGGGGGAAATCACTACGGTCAAATATACTTATCCTAGAGAAAAATTACAATGATGCAATCCTTAAAGGAGAACTAGATGAGCGAATGTTTGTTAATGATGAGGACAGTCTAATTGGCAGTGGAAGTTTGTATGGAGGTATCATTAACATGTGTGGAACAAAGGTATGTTGTGTAATTGTGTCCTGCTTTAATTTATTATCTTACCTCTTATTTTTTTTCCCCTTAACACTTGTAGAGAAAGTATGACATATTTGCTTCACCGGCAAATTCCATTACGAGCCCAATGTCTCCTCATGTTCTCCTGGTTCACCCTTGAATGAAGGTCTTATTGGGTGCAACAAATTGGATCATGTTACGCCAGTTAGCTCTGCCATGACTATGGCAAAGTGGCTTCGAAACGTTATATCTCCTCTTCCTTCAACACCTTCAGTAGAGCTTGTACATTTCCTTTCAACTTGTGACAAGGATTTAACCAGTGATATTACACAACGGGCCAGCATTATTCTTGGAGCAATTTTTCCATGTTCTTCATTTGGAGATAGGTGTACTTCGGAAGGTATTCAAAGTGCTGCTCAGATGGATAGTTTATGGGTCGAGCAGAGGAAGTTGGAAGCAGTTAAGTTATACACGCTTATAAGCCTAATATGGCCAAAAAAATATTGGAATATGCTGGAAACACTATTGGAATATGCCTAGTAAGCTTCTGTCTCAACTTACTGGTTGTGTCCATCACTGGTACTGAAATATATTGTTCTCCACTCAATATATACTTTTTTAATCTTCTGTTACTTTTAGGGAGACGATCAGAGGTTTTTGATAATTTCCAGTTGGAGAATATGACAACAACTTTCTCTATGGTAACATCAATTAATTTCTAAGCTTGCAGCTATGTACTGAGCATATCATTATCATTTTTGTTATGTAACATTATCAAAATATAGTTGGCTTATTCTTAAGTTACTAGAATATCCCAAAATGAATGCATGTTCTTAAGTTACCAGAATATACCTGTTTCTCATTTTAATTAGTTCAATTTCTAATTCCCTCCTTATTTTTTTTTATGATATTACGCGTGATCAATCTCATTTCTATTGACAGATACATGATCTCCTCAAACATGGGCGAAGGTGCTTCCATCTTTCTGATGACAGCTTTAGGCATTCCCGAGGATTTGATACCAGTTCAACTTAACTTGGAGATTGATTTTGTTTAATTTTGTAACAAACTTGGAGTATGTAGGTTTTTTGTTTAATTTTGTAAACTTAACTTGGAGATTGACTTCATACTTTCCTTTTTCATTATTTGTTGATTATGCAATATTTATGTTTCAATTGTAAGAAGATTGATTAGTTGTTAATGATATTTTAATTGGTGTTATTATAAGTGTTTAATTAAATAGATAATTAATGTAATATAATAGACAACATTTTTGTAGATATAAAAGACAACAGTTTTTATTTGTGCTAAAATGACAATGCTTTAAATTCGTTGTAAAAGCGTTGTCGTTTCTAACAACGACAATACTTTTTATCCGTTGAAGAAGCATTGTCTTTGTTGCAAGGATAACGCTTTTGATTTGTTGCAAAAGCGTTGTCCTTGAAAAAAATGACAACACTTTTTCCCCATTGCAAAAGCATTATTATTTCAAAAAACGACAATACTTTTTCTCCGTTGCAAAAGCGTTGTATTTGTTAGAAACGACCACGCTTTTTCTCCGTTGCAAAAGCGTTGTCATTGTAAAAAATGACAATGTTTTTTCCCTATTGCAAAAGCATTGTCTTTGCTAGAAAAGACAATGCTTTTTAATCTGTTGTCATTAGTCATACTTTTAACAACAGTGTCTTTAACAACGCTTTTACAGTCACATAGACAACGGATAAAAAGCGTTGTCTATTAGCTTTTTTTCTTGTAGTGTATAAAAAGGAATAGGGAGAATATCGATTCAGGTACATTGATAGGAAATTTGTATACACTTGAACCACAACCTCCCAGGATGCAAATTGAAGTTAATAACTCATCTTCTAATTCCAATAAGAGAAAAGAACCTTCGAAGATGAACCAAACATATCTTTGGCATCTTAGGCTTGGTCACATTAACCTAAGCAGAATTCAAAGGTTGATAGCTGATGGACCTTTGGGTTCATTAGTGGTGGAGGATCTCCCAACCTGCGAATCTTACTTGAAGGATAAAATGACCAAGAGGCCTTTTAAGGCCAAGGGGTATAGAGCCAAAGATGTGTTAGAAATGGTTCATTCTGATTTGTGTGGTCCTATGACTATCCAGGCAAGAGATGGTCTTGAATATTTCGTCTCTTTCATAGACGATTATTCAAGATATGGATGACACTACGATTTGATCGTGGTGGTAAGTACCTCTTGGGAGAGTTTAGGAACTAATTATCGGAGGATGGGAATCAATCCAATTGTCTGCACCTGGCACACCCCAGTAGAATGGTGTAGCAGAGCGAAGGAATATGACTCTTATGAAGATGGTTAGATCAATGATGAGTTATTTTAACTTGCCAGATTTGTTCTGGGGATATGCTCTAGATACGGCGGTGTACATTCTGAACTTGGTTCCATCTAAATCAGTGCCTTCTACTCCCACAGAGTTGTGGACTGGGCGAAAACCTAGTCTTAGACATATTCGAATATGGGGAGTCCAGCACATGTGCTGAAGGTAGATGCTGGTAAGTTGGAACCTCGTATAGAAGTACGCTTGTTCGTTGGCTATCCTAGAGGAACGAAGGGTGGATTGTATTATAGTCCTAGAGATCAAAGGGTGATCGTTAGCACGAATGTCAGATTTCTAGAGGAAGACTATGTGATGAGCCACAAGCCCAAGAGTAAAATTGTTCTGGAGGAGTTAAAAGGGGAAGTCGCTTCTTTAGTACCACCGGTACAAGAGGATATACCACATGTCACTGCACCGTGTGTCACAGAGGATACACAGGTGATACCTCGTCATAGTGGGAGAGTTATGAGACAACCTGATAGATTCATGTTCTTGGAAGAATCTTCTGATTTGGTCCCTGGCAAACATGAACCTGATCCCTGGACATATGACGAGGCAATCCAAGATAAAGATGCAGCATCTTGGCAAAGTGCAATGAATGATGAGATTGAATCTATGGATTCAAATCAGGTCTGGAAGCTAGTAGAACCACCCGATGGTATAAAAACCATTGGATGTAAGTGGATCTACAAGAGAAAGAGAGGAATAGATGGGAAGGTTGAGACCTTCAAAGCGAGGCTTGTTGCGAAGGGGTATACTCAGAAAGAGGGTATCGATTATGAGGAGACCTTTTTGCCGATAGCCATGCTTAAGTCTATCTGGATTCTCTTATGCATAATAGCTCATATAGATTATGAGGTGTGGAAGATGGATGTCAAGACAGCTTTCCTTAATGAAAGTCTTGAGGAAAACATCTACATGAAGCAACCACAGAGATTCATTGTGAAGGGCAAAGAGCATCTTGTATGTGAGCTTAATCGGTCCATTTATGGATTGAAGCAAGCTCCAAGGTCTTGAAACATCCGATTTGATGAGGTAATCCAGGATTATGGATTTATTCAAAGTCCGGATGAGTCTTGTGTATACAAGAGATGTGACGGAAACGTAGTGGTATTTCTTGTAGTATACGTAGATGACATTTTGTTGATTGGCAACAATATCAAGGTGTTATCGGACGTAAAGGTATGGTTGTCCAAACAATTTGATATGAAGGACTTGGGGGAGATGGGACACATCCTTGGGATCAAGATTATAAGAGATCGTAGGAAAAGGATGTTGTGCTTATCCCAAGCTTCATACATAGACATGATTATGGAGCGTTTTAGCATGCAGAACTCCAAGAAGGGTTTTCTACCTTTCAGGCATATAGTTCCTTTATCTAAGGAGATGTGTCCTAGATCATCTGAGGAGATAGAGGAGATGAAGGCGGTTCCTTATGCTTCGGCAGTAGGAAACCTCATGTATGCGATGCTATGTACAAGACCAGATATCTGCTTTGATGTGGGCATGGTCAGCAGATATCAGAGTAATCGAGGATAGGGATATTGGACTGCGGTAAAGCATATATTGAAGTGCCTGAGAAGGACTAGGGATTATATGCTAGTTTACCAGGCAGACCAATTACTCTCTGAGGGTTACATGGATTGCGACTTCCAATCAAAAAGGGATAACAGTAAGTCTACCTCAGGTTTTGTGTTTACTTTGGGAGGTGGAGCCATTGTATGGAGGAGTGTCAAGCAAAAATGCGTGGCAGACTCTACCATGGAAGCTGAGTATGTGACAACCTCTGAGGCGGCAAAAGAAGTTGTATGGCTCAGGAACTTCCTGATGGACTTGGATGTGATTCCTGGTTTGCCCAAAACTATCATAATTTATTGTGATAATAATGATGTAGTTGCAAACTCGAAGGAACCATGAGCCCATAAGGCTAGTAAACACATAGAGCGCAAGTACCACCTGATACGAGAAATCGTAAAGGAGGTAGAAGTTGTTGTCGCCGAGATTGCATCAGAGGATGACCTGGTAGACCCTTTCACTAAGGCCCTTCTAGCAAGATCTTTGATATGCATGTGGAGGGAAAGGGAATCAGATGTATGACAGTATGTGGATAGCATAGTCTTTTAGTATGAGTGGGAGATTGTAGGGATGTATACTGAAAAGTCTATCTTTTGTATGAACATCTTTATTTTGAAATAAGAATCACATGATCATTGTTTGCATATGGTTATGCAATATTGTCTAATACTTTACATTTTAGATAACATGGTGTATGGTGTCACACAGGAGACCATGTTATCGGCCCCTTGAAAAGTATAAGTAAAGGCTCACAACCGAGATGACTTTGGACAAACCATCGGAATGGTTGTAGTGTGATTTGGTATTGGTTTGTCTTTACCATAGAATCACACTAGTGCACTTTGTGTGTATTGAGCAGGACCGAATTAGAGGTTATTCGATTTATTGCTGACTACATAATCGAATCGGACCTCAGATATTATTTAGTACATGCTCTTAATCCCGATATA
The DNA here is from genome assembly GCA_025175895.1 of Wurfbainia villosa. Classification (NCBI taxonomy): domain Eukaryota; kingdom Viridiplantae; phylum Streptophyta; class Magnoliopsida; order Zingiberales; family Zingiberaceae; genus Wurfbainia; species Wurfbainia villosa. Next base: position 23,148,376 of record CM045992.1, on the reverse strand, counting down.
ATAACGGGCACATATACTTAGTACTCATCTCTTTGATTTACCAATGGGCGAGATTTATAGATTAAATCGATAGGCTCGGTAAGTTGGGAGATGATATTATTTATATGGTGTGATGTTGATTATAGGAGGAAACTGTGTCCTATATATTAGGATGATGATGTCCCCTTGAGGAGCTCATAAGGTTCATCATGTAAACCCTGCAGGTGGACTTGGTCCGGCATAATGAAAAGGTTGAGTTGTACTATTCAAGGAGTTATATGTTGATTAATTAATGGTCAGTAAATTAATTAATTGATGAACATTCGATATCTTAAACACGGGGAGAAAATGTACAAATAATATATGGAGCCCATATTATCATATGGGGGTTGGTGAGGTAGATCAATGATGAACCTTTAGTGGATTGGATCATCATTAGTGGATCGGACTTTATGTGGGCTTGATCCATGGGTGGCCAAGACCCAACTTCTCCTCATGGTCCCTAATGTAGCCTATTAACACCTCATGATGCTTAGATCCAATGGATAGAAACAAAACTCTAAGATCCATTGGTAGAGATTAAATCTCTAAGATCCAACAGTTGAGTTTAAATCTCTAGATCCGACGGTTGAGATTAAATCCCTAGAACAAATCGATGAGATTAATTCATGACTTATTCCTAACTCTATAAAAGGATGGCATGGGAGTTGGTGTGAACCATGTTGGGTTTCCGGCACCGCGGCGAGTGTGTGTTCGAACATGTTTCGTAAACATGTGCATAGCGGAAGGAATAAAATAATAAATCTAATTTATTACAACACACACATCACACGCATGCATAGTACAACATGTGTAGACATAACCATAAATTTAAATTTTGCAATAAAAGGAAATTTAACTACATATACCTTACGTATCACGTGTAGCGGGAAAGGCATCAACCGGAACGATCCTCGCTAGATCGTCTCTATCCGTATCCACACTGAGTATCTTCGGGATGACTTCACTAAGTCACGAGCCTCGTCTTCGTACGGGTTACTAGCCTCATGTTGAAGATGATGTGATAGAGAGAAGATCACGATCCGAATCCAAATTCGGATCCAAAGACGAGTCCTCAAAACTCGCTTCTCCGGAGAGGTATTCGTCAACCGTTTGACGAATCCTTCGACCTCCTCCTATGAGGATTACCGGAGATCGAATCCCCGGTAAGTAAGGCCCTGTCGGAGCTCCAAACGTCGTCCAAATGACGCTCCGACGAGAAGAAAACAAGCTGTCCAGAAAACTGGACAGCTTTGGTGGAGACCTTGCGCCGGCCAAATAATGAAAGCGACTTGCTCACCTTGTCGCCGAAGCCAAGGAAGATCACCGGAGCTCCTCCAGCAGCAGCTCGACACCGGCAAGAGGGAAGGTCAGCACCTTCTGGACGCCGGCCAAGGAGCTTCAAGGTGGGCGGCGGCAAGGAGGAGGGTTGGCGCCGAAATCTCCAAGGGGAGGAGGTGGGCGGCAACTTAAGGCTAGGGTTTTTGGATTAGGGCTTAACAAACCCTTAAGCCCTCTTTTAAAGAGAACTAATTCTCTTAATGGTTATTGGATCATAACCATAAGGCCCGTTAACCCGCTCCATTAATATAAGTTAAAATAAACCAAACAATGATGGTTTATTTTAAGTTAAAACGAACCGAAGCAACTTTGGTTCATTCGTTTAAAATAAACCAAAACCCTTTGGTTTATTCTCCTCCATTCGATTAGAACCAAACCATTTTGGTTCATCCATTATGTCTTCATAAGACACGGCTCATCCACGATTCCATTGCGACTGAAACGATTTCATGCTCGCTTCTTGTTTGGTCCAACAAAACTTAGTTTCTCTTGGTCTGAGAATCTCATTCTCAAGCTCGTTTTAAATCCTTCGGATTACGCTCGTTGTGTGTGTGACCAAATAGGTTCTCGGTTTATGTTGGCCATCTATAATTAACCATTAATTATAGAATGATCATGAGTGGCACCTAATAGTACATCATGATCCCCAATTAACCGAAAAGATCAACGGTTGATCCAGAACTATTTCTGAAACCCTTCAGCAGCTCGAATGAATCGTGCCCCATTCCCTTCACTCATCTTATACCCACTTGGTTCAGGACATGGTCTATAGTGTCAGTCCCCACTAGGCTGACTATGTCACACCTAGCCCAAGTATCATTTCCTCGTCCTACGGATTCTAGTTACTGCACATGTATCGAAGAGTACCTTACTCTAAACATGTAATGCTTTGGCCAAAGACTTTAGTAACAATCCGACAAGAGGCCATGGGTATACATCTCTTCGCAAGGAGTGGTGAATCCTTTATAGGCTATTTAAACACCTTCGATCACTTCGACTTATACCCAATCATCCTGGGTCCACATCTCCTCAGAGATGCTTGCTTAAGATGTCAAAGCATAAGTCTTCATGTTCAAGATGACTTGAATATCGCAAGTCAAAGGAACATCGCACTTAAGCTACAGTAAGAACTTCATTGACATATCTATATATATGCAAAGAATCATATGAAGTCTTACGGCTGGTCACTCCAATGAACTAGTTAACATAACTAGCATCCACGATTAACTCCGGACATCACAATGTCTCCAGCCAGTGAGAATCAGCTGCTTGGATACACCAAGGAGTATACCTCGTGCTAGTCTCGACAGAATTGATGGTGTCCAAATCCATCAATTCATCGACTAAGGATAATTCCGATACATCACATTTACACATGTAGAGATACTCACTAGTTGTGATCCAATCACAAATTCTCTCATGCTGTGAGTCGTATCGTGGACATTCAGTAAATGAGTTTAAGATCCAATCAAATACATGAAACCATGTATACTCAAATAGTGAATCTTCATTTATCATATAAATGGTTCATACATAAGGCGATTGCCTTAGGACATCTCTCATATATTACTAACAGGCTCCCACTTAGCCTATTGTCAATCGCTACGGTATCCAATACCATAAGCTGTAACATGACCCTCAAACTTACTTTGAGGTAATGCCTTAGTCAAAGGATCCGCTAAGTTCCTTCGGTGAGGAATTTTCTCGATTTGTATTTCTTTCCTCTTGATCATCTCTCGATAAGATGATAGCGGCGAAGTACATGTTTGGATCGTTGATGAGACCTTGGCTCTTTCGCCTGTGCAATTGCTCCATTGTTGTCGCAGTAGACCGGTATTGCTTCAACAATGGCCGGAATCACACCAAGTTCATGAACGAACTTCTTGATCCAAACCGCTTCCTTTCTTTGCTTCGAAGGCAATGTATTACGCCTCGGTGGTAGAATCCGCTCTGATGTCTTGTTTGGAACTTTTCAACTCACTGCGCCCCCATTCAAGGTGAACACGTATCGGTGAGACACAGGAATCATCCTTATGCATGCGGAAGGTAGCATCTGTATACCATGTCCCCTTCTCCATATATTAAGAACACATCCTTAGTTTTTCTTAAGTACTTAAGGATCATCTTAACAGCCACCCAATGATCCATTTCTAGATCAGACTAGTATCTGCTCGTGACACTCAGAGCATACGATACATCGGGCCTCGTACATAACATAGCATACATGATAGATCCTATTGCGGATGCATAGGGAATCTTACTCATGTAAATCCTCTCGTCTTCTGTGCGCGGACACATAGACTTCGAAAGGTGTACCCCATGCCTGATGGGTAGGAAACCTTTCTTGGATTTCGACATGCTAAACCTCTTTAGCACTCGGTCTATATATGTAGACTGCGAAAGACCAAGCAGCTGTTTCGATCTATCTCTATAGATCTTAATCCCGAGGATGTAGGTTGCTTCTCCCAGGTCTTTCATGGAGAATGTCTTGGATAACCAAATCTTAACTGACTGTAAGATTGAAACATCGTTTCCTATAAGTAATATGTCATCGACATACAATACTAGGAACACGACTACACACCCACTAACCTTCTTGTACACACAAGGTTCGTCTGGATTTTGTGAGAAATCAAACTTTTTGATCGTCTCATCAAAACGGATATTCCAGCTCCTGGATGCTTGCTTCAATCCATATATGGGCCGTCGCAATTTGCATACCTTTGTTTTATCAGCCGATGTGAAACCCTCAGGCTGTATCATATACACGTCCTCGAGCAGATTTCCATTAAGGAAAGTTGTTTTCACATCCATCTGTCATATCTCATAATCATAATGAGCCGCTATGGCCAGGAGCATCCGAATGGATTTAAGCATAGCTACACGTGAATAGGTTTCGTCATAATCAACACCTTGTTTTTGACGATATCCTTTCGCCACTAACCTAGCTTTATAGGTAATCACATTACCATCCATGTCGGTTTTCTTCTTGAAAACCCACTTGCACCCTATAGGCTTGATGCCTTCAGGTGGGTCAACCAAGTTCCAAACTTGGTTTTCATACATGGAATCCATTTCCGACTTCATGGCTTCAAGCCACTTATCCCTTTCTGAACTTGTCAGCACTTCTTCATAACTGGTAGGCTCCTCATCATCAATGAGTAACACATCATTCGATTCACTTATGAGAAATCCATATCTCTTAGGAATGTTGCGTGTTCTACCAGATCTACGAAGATGTGGTGTTACAGTAGGTCCAGCCGATTGCTCATCACTATGAGTTATCGACTGTTGTGCTTCACCAGGTTCCTCATCAATGTCTATTTGAGTCTCTCGAGCCTCCTCAAGCTTGACGACACTCCCACTGTTTTCTTCCAAGAGAAACTCTTTCTCTAGAAACACAGCATGCCTTGAAACAAACACCTTTTGTTCCACAGGATGATAGAATTGGTAACCCCTTGTTTCCTTAGGGTATCCAATAAATAGACATTTATCAGACTTAGCATCCAATTTGTCTGATACAGTCCGCTTCACATAAGCTGGACAACCCCATATCTTCAAGTAAGATACATGAGGTTTCTTACCATTTCATATCTCATATGGAGTAGTAGAGACTACCTTGGTTGACATTCTGTTTAACAAGTAAATAGTTGTCTGAAGTGCATAGCCCCAAAAGGACTTGGGAAGATTCGCATGATTCATCATTGACCTGACCATGTCCAACAAGGTCCGATTACGCCTCTCAGATACACCATTATGCTGTGGTGTATATGGCAGAGTCTATTGAGATAATATGCCATTGTCTCTTAGATAATCAAGAAATTCTTGACTTAAGTATTCACCACCTCGATCCAATCGAAGTATTTTAATACTCTTGTCATGTTGTTTCTCTACTTCATTTCTGAATTCTTTAAACCTTTCAAAGGCTTCAGACTTGTGTTTCATCAAGAACACATACCCAAACCGTGAGTGATCATCAGTGAAGGTAATGAAGTAGCTATAGCCTCCTAAAGCTTGAGTTGACATAGGTCCACATACATTAGTATGTATTAGACCTAGTAACTCTCCCACTCGTTCACCTTTTCCTGTAAAAGGTAACTTAGTCATCTTGCCTTTTAAGCATGATTCGTATGTATCGTATGAATCCAATTCAAACGATTCCAGAATTCCACATCGGTGTAATTCGGACATGCGTTTCTTGCTTATATGGCCAAGACGACAATGCCACATATAGGAGCCTAATTGATCATCCTTTCGAGCACGCTTGTTGTTCGCTTCGATATTGAAAATGTCACTGGATACGTCCAATGTATAAATGTCATTACTCAAAGTTCCAGTTCCATAAAGTACGCCATTCAAAGTTATATAGCAACAATTGTTACTAAACGTCAAATGGAAACCATTTCTATTTAAGCAGAAAATAGAAACAATGTTCTTTATTAGAGAAAGAACACAATAGCAATTGTCCAGTTCCAAGACTAGTCCACTAGGGAGCTTCAGCAAATAAGTTTTGATGGCGTCCGCAGCAACCTTTGCTCCATTACCAACTCACAAATTTGACTCCCCTCTGATGAGTCTTCTTCTATTCCTTAGCCCCTGTATGTCATTACATATATGTGAGCCACACCAGTATCCAATACCCAAGTGTCTAAGGAAATAGAATGACAATCAATAACGAAGATACCTGAAGAGGATGGGGCATCGGATGTCTTCTTCTTCTTCATGGACTCAAGATAAATCTTGCAGTTTCTTCGCTAGTGGCCTTCTTTGCCACAGTGATGGCATGTGCCCTTTTGTGCTGGTTCTGCCTTCTTGTTCTTCCCTTTCTTCTGTTCTTTTGCCTTCCTCTTAGAACCTTTCTTTGAGGAATCAATTAACAGAACTGCCTTCTCGTCATGCTTCACAGAAGGCTCCACAGTCTTCAGCATATTGAGGAGCTCAGGAATAGTGGATTCTAATTTGTTCTTCTGATAGTTCATCACAAATTGTGAGAAACTCTTGGGCAAACAATGCAGAATTAAGTCAATACTTAATTCATGATCCATCACAAACTCGAGGGTGGCTAGCCGCTCGATGTACTCGTTAATCTTTAGCATAAACTGCACTATAGATGAACCTTCTTGCATCTTCGTGGTGAAAAGGAGCCTGGAGACTTCGAACCTTTCGGATCTCGCTTGATCATCAAACAACTCATGAAGATGGAAGACAATGGTATTAGCATCCATATGCTCATGCTGCTTTTGCAACTCAGGTACCATCGCCGCTAGCATGATGCAACTCGCCAGCTCAGAATCTGCCACATGCTTCTGATAGACCAACATTTGGTCTGGAGTTGCATCGTCCTTAGGACGGTTGGGAAGAGGCTCTTCAAGGACATATGCTAGCTTTTCCGCCTTGAGAACAATTCTCAGGTTTCTAAGCCAGTCCAGGAAGTTAGGCCCAGTCAGTTTGTTTGAATCCAAAATAGTGCGCAAATTCAAAGATGACATGATCAATCGATTAACCTAGAAATACAAAACGAGCATATATGAGAAAATGATTTTAAAATGCATCAATATATATTTATAAATCCCATTCATTTTTTGAATTTCAAAAATCCTAAAATCACTTCGGGAGATCGTAGGTCCATCTCCAAATGGGCTGATATCCATCATAGATATGAACAACCTTGGAGAGAGTCCAACAAGCCATTAATAACTACGATGGTAGGTATCAACTATACTGATTGCATATCACGTATATGCAACTATCACAATGTGCTATCTACTAATTGAATGTTCACACATACATCGGGTTGTTAACACATTAACAAGTATGCATCATATGCATAGCACCCAACTTCACCTCCCTTTACATCGACCTTGGAGAGAGTCCAACAAGCCGATGCTCCAGGTTAAAACCAACCCATTAATCGAGAAATAGTTTTAATATGGTTAGAGTGCATTCAACCAATTAGCCCAGCTTGGAGAGAGTCCAACAACCAAAGCTAACAATTGACCTCTGACTCTTACCATATTAGTATTAAACTATTCCATGGTTTGAACATGTTCGGGTTCGAGCCGGGCTTGGAGAGAGTCCAACAACCCGAACAAGAAATGGAACTCTGGTTCTAACCATATTAATGGAAGGTGTAGGCATTAATATTGAGTTAGGGTTTTTATGTCTCATCCTCTTTGCATGCAAATAACTATTATCTACATGGCATGACATACATGACATACATCTACATGTCACGACACGCATGACATAATGATATGCATCTAATGAAATTACATGGCATATAATTATGTCATGTACAATATTTCCTTATATGTCATAACTATTTATGGAAATAAAATATGTTTAAGATTTGATTCTCCAAATCAAATCATGATTAAATTAGGAAACAAATTTCCAAATCTAATCACATATTTTATTTGTGGAAATAGTTGATTAAGGAAAGTCAATTTAGGAAACCAATTTCCTAAATCATCAAAACTATAAGGAATAAAATAATAAATCTAATTTATTACAACACACACATCATACGCATGCATAGTACAACATGTGTAGATATAACCGTAAATTTAAATTTTGCAATAAAAGGAAATTTAACTACGTTTACCTTACGTATCACATGTAGCGGGAAAGACATCAATCGGAACGATCCTCGCTAGAATCGTCTCTATCCGTATCCACGCTGAGTATCTTCGGGATGACTTCACTAAGTCACAAGTCTCGTCTTCGTACGGGTTACTAGCCTCGTGTTGAAGACGATGTGATCGAGAGAAGATCACGATTCGAATCCAAATTCGGATCCAAAGACTAGTCCTCAAAACTCGCTTCTCCGGAGAGGTATTCGTCAACCGTTTGACGAATCCTTCGTCCTCCACCTATGAGGATTACCGGAGATCGAATCCCCGGTAAGTAAGGCCCTGTCGGAGCTCCAAACGTCGTCCAAATGATGCTCCGATGAGAAGGAAACAAGCTGTCCAAAAAACTGGACAGCTTTGTTGGAGACCTTACGCCGGCCAAATAAGGAAAGCGGCTTGCTCACCTTGTCGCCGGAGCCAAGGAAGATCACCGGATCTCCTCCAGCAGCAGCTCAACACCGGCAAGAGGGAAGGTCAGCACCTTCTGGACGCCGGCCAAGGAGCTTCAAGGTGGGCGGCGGCAAGGAGGAGGGTTGGCGCCGAAATCTCCAAGGGGAGGAGGTGGGCGACAACTTAAGGCTAGGGTTTTTGGATTAGGGCTTAACAAACCCTTAAGCCCTCTTTTATAGAGAACTAATTCTCTTAATAGTTATTGGATCATAACCATAAGGTCCGTTAACCTGCTCCATTAATATAAGTTAAAATAAACCAAACCATGATGGTTTATTTTAAGTTAAAACGAACCGAACCAACTTTGGTTCATTCGTTTAGAATAAACCAAACCCTTTGGTTTATTCTCCTCCATTGGATTAGAACCAAATCATTTTGGTTCATCCATTATGTCTTCATAAGACACGGCTCATCCACGCTTCCATTGCGACTAAAACGATTTCATGCCCGCTTCTTGTTTGGTCCAACCAAACTTAGTTTCTCTTGGTCTGAGAATCTCATTCTCAAGCTCACTTTAAATCCTTCATATTACGCTCGTTGTGTGTGTGACCAAATATGTTCTCGGTTTATGTTGGCCGTCTATAATTAACCATTAATTATAGAACGATCATGAGTGGCACCTAGTAGTACATCATGATCCCTAATTAACCGAAAAGATCAACGGTTGATCCAGAACTTTTTCTGAAACCCTTCAGCAGCTCGAATGAATCGTGCCCTATTCCCTTCACTCATCTTATACCCACTTGGTTCAGGACATGGTCTATAGTGTCAGTCCCCACTAGGCTGACTACGTCACACATAGCCAAGTATCATTTCCTCGTCCTACGGATTCTAGTTACTGCACATGTATCGAAGAGTACCTTACTCTAAATATGTAATGCTTTGGCCAAAGACTTTAGTAACAATCCGACGAGAGGCCATGGGTATACATCTCCTCGCAAGGAGTGGTGAATCCTTTATAGGCTATTCAAACACCTTCAATCACTTCGACTTATACCCAATCATCCCGGGTCCACATCTCCTCAGAGATGCTTGCTTAAGATGTCAAAGCATAAGTCTTCATGATCAAGATGACTTGAAAACCGCAAGTCAAAGGAACATCGCACTTAAGCTACAGTAAGAACTTCATTGACATATCTATATATATGTAGAGAACCATATGAAGTCTTACGGTTGGTCACTCCAATGAACTAGTTACCATAACTAGCATCCACAATTAACTCCGGACATCACAATGTCTCCAGCCAGTGAGAATCAGCTGCTTGGATACACCAAGGAGTATACCTCATGCTAGTCTCGACAGAATTGATAGTGTCCAAATCCATCAATTCATCGACTAGGGATAATTCCGATACATCACATTTACACATGTAGAGATACTCACTAGTTGTGATCTAATCACAAATTCTCTCATGCTGTGAGTCGTATCGCGGACATTCAGTAAATGAGTTTAAGATCCAATCAAATACATGAAACCATGTTTTCTCAAATAGTGAATCTTCATTTATCATATAAATGGTTCATACATAAGGCGATTGCCTTAGGACATCACTCATATATTACTAACAAACCACATTGAGGGAGAGCTAGGGTTTGGGCAGCAAGAAGGAATCCTAGTTGAGATAGGATTAGGATTAGGGTTTGGAGGCAAGGGTGGCACCAAATAAGGAAGGTATTCTTCTCTTCTTCCTCTTTTGGCCAACGTCCAGCACCTCTCCAGCCTCTTTTCCAGCCTTGGCCGATGCCCAAAAGTCCCCTTCTCCATCTCCTTAGGTGGTGGAAACAAGATATAGGGCTTCCCTTGGTGTCTTGGTTGTTTTCCACCATCTTCTCCTTCACCTAGTTGGCCGGCGGCAAGGATAGTTTTAGTTCCTTGTTGGTTGTTTCTAGTGAGGAGAAAAACCTTGTTTCTATTCTTCCTCTTGCTTTGGAAGAGCAAGGAAGGAAGATTTGCGATCTAGGAGCTTCGACTTTTGGTTGATCGTTGCACACACGACGTCCAAAAGGAGAAATACCTCTTCTACTTTCTTCTTTTGTTTATTGCTTGTATTTATTTTTCAATTATAAGCATGTTATAAATCTGTAAATGGCTAAATAATACTTGGATCCCGAGTATAAACACGAAAATGGGCGATCCGGACATCGTCTATTCCGTGGCTACTCGTAGAATAGAGGATGGTCGCTTGAACAACTAGTTTGTTCAAGTGACCTCTCTAAACGAATAGCACAACGATGACTTGGTTGCTTTGGCAATCCCTTTTGTCTAGGATTAAATTTTTTTAATCCGGGGACATCGAAGGGATCGCTATGGACAAGCTACCGAGGTGAAGTGGGAAGCGAAGTTTCCCCTCACGGACTCGATAAGCAAAACCCTTCAATTGATATCAGAGCTTCCGAGCAAAAACCTTCACTTGAGTTACCTAGGTCAATGGTGGAAGCCTCTTGAGCTTGTTCATCTTCTCAACCAGAGGTAGAAGCTACTTCTTGCTCTTGCTTCGGCTCCGGTGATCTAACTTCCTCCCCCTCAATCCTAGAGGTGGAGGCTTCTTCTACCACTTCCACCTCTTCCGATCCAGATGTTGATTCCCTATCAACCTCCAAATCCTCAAGCTCTTGGGATGAAGATGATGTGCTTTCTTCTTCTTGAGATTGGGAGGATGAGGATGATTCTTCCTCTTCCGAGTCTTCTTGGACCAATTCGGGATTTTCATGGAACTTGATCAACTTGTTCCACAACTCCTTAGCATCCCTATAACTTCCTAATCTAGACAAAATATCATTATGTATCAAATTTACTAACATTTTTGTTACCTTAATGATTGTCTCGAATTTTTGCTTTTGCTCCTCGGTCCACCTGATCTTTATCTTGAGGATTTCTCCATTCTTCCCCTCAGAGCATCAAATCCTATAATCATCGCAAACTAATTTTCTATATTGGATATTAGGAAATATTCCATCCTACCTTTCCAATATGCTAAATCTTCGCGGTCGAATGTGGGTGGAATTGCTATGTCATCTCCCAATCTCTTGTTGAGCTCCTTAGTGTTAGTACAAATGAAGAATGACCTCGCTCTGATATCAATTGTAGGAACGTTCATGAGCACTAGAGGGGGGGGGGTGAATGGCGCTTCTTCATCGACTTGACGGAATTTGATCATGCTTGTCTACAATCGTTATTAGCACAACAGATAAATAAAATAGAAATAACAAAATACAAACAACAACAATACACAATGACACGCCGATATAACGTTGTTCGGAATCTTAGAGTTCCTACTCCATGGATTGAGCTCAAATGAACTCTAGCGATGCAAACACCACTAATAATCAAATACACTCCTTCTCGATAACAAGTCGGAGGCGGAGAAACCTCTTACAATAGATTACAAAAGTAATACAAGATAAAATAAGAAAATACAAATGAAATACACAAAATAATGTAAAGAAAACTTTACAACTATTGCTTTGGATGCTTGCTTGTTTGGTTGCTTGAGTTGTACTTGGAGACCCTGAATTGCACCAGCAAATCGCCCCAAATCGCCTCAAAAAACCATGATATAATCCCTCTCCTCGAGCTCCTTTAAAAATTGCAACTCGAGTTGGATTTTATATAGCAGTCGACTGATCGCGACCATCAGTCAACTACTCCTTTAGTCGTTGTCTCACAATGACTCGAGCCACGTTGGAAAAACTCCAATGGATACCTCAGCAGTCGACTGACGTTACTAACAGTCAACTACTTCTTCGGTAGCCAACTGACCAGTCGACTACTGAGCGTTTTACTCCCATAACCTCCACCAGTAGTCGACTGCTCAAGCCATCAGTTGACTGCCCAATGCTGGTAGTCGATTACCAAGGCCATTTCCCACAGTCGAACGTCAGTCGACTCCCGACCATTCAACTGGTCATAATCCCAGTTGACTTCTCAAAGTCAACTTGGCTGCCAAGTGTCAAAACACTTGGCTGGTCAACTGGTCCAACGCCCTAGTCGACTGACAAACCTCAAACATGAGGTTTAACCCAAGTATGGTGCCCCCATACTTGCTAGACCACCCGTAGCCTAGATTTAAGCCTTCTAACCACCTCCGTTAGCCTCACACCTATTGGATCCCTCCAAGTCATCCATGACTTGTTCACCCATACGCTAGCCTTCAGGTGCTTCCATCGGCTATTGTCATGCTAAGCTGGTCTACACTCCAAAGTCACATTTGGGCTTACGCTGCTAAGACACATGCTTGGACTTTACGCTGCCAAACCATTGGACTTATGTTGCCAAGACTCCCACTTGGACTTTACAATGCCAATATCAATCCTTGGACTTCCCAATTGCCAAGTACCCATGACTTGGACTTTCCTTGCCAACCCATGTTGGACTTTCCAATTGCCAAGACTCAAGCTTGGACTTTCCCTTGCCAAGACCTATGCTTGGACTTTCCATGCCAAGTACACATGACTTGGACTTTCCATTGCCAAGTGTCCCACTTGGACTTCTCCATCCCACTTGGACTTCTCCATTATGGTCAACCCTAAGTCAGCCATCTAGTCAACTCATTATCAAACAACGGTCAACTCCATTATCAAACATCAAAACACTACTCGAGTCCAACTCGAGTCTGGTCAATCATGACATGGGCCGATTGCACCAACACAAACCCAATAAAAATAACAAGAAGCCATAACTTGGTGGCTACGTACTATGGTCGTGGCCTAGTCAACGATCAGGCCTTGGTGGGGACCATGACTATGGACTGACCCATAGTCAGATCGTGGTTTGAGCCACGACTATTGTGAGGACCATGGATAGATTGTGGTCTCTACTGGATTGTCCCTATTGAGCCATAGAATAGCCCACGCCTGTGGAGGTGGCCACGGGTAGGTCATGGTAGCTTCTGGGAGCTTCATTACGTCTTATTTCGGTCCTAAACATGTTAAAGAGCCATGGGAGTGTCGAGATCCATGTTAGATGCCCCAATTGTTATTTGTTAGGGCTCAGAAGATGGCAAGGTCGTGTCACAAGATAAAAAAAAATTATCAAACTACTGAATGCACCTGCATCAAACATTGAGGGTTGAAAAAAACTCATCCTTGAGTTTAAACCAGTAACATCAACTTCTTTGGTATAAGGAATCATGCTCTCTTGGATGTATCCTTGGTCCACTAGCTTCAACACCTGTTGCTTTGTTGGTAAATCTAGACCTAAGTCTAAGATGTTGCTCGAGCAAAGTAGTAAGACATAGATGACTTTTTCTTGTGCGACCACCTCTAAATACCTAGACATAAAAAGAAGAGTAGAGCTAGAAGATACCAAAATAGGAGTGGAATCATCTCGTTAAAGTGCTAGTACAATCATCTGACTCCGAGATAAGTGCTCTTCCATCCATCATGGATAACTTTAGGATCGTGATGCCAAACAAAACGTAGCATGCATCCACCACTTTGTCTTTGGGAGTGAAAAGATTTTTACTAACAACCAACATCTTGTGGTTATCTCGGTAAAGTTCCTCATCATTGTTATACTCGTTATAGACAAGGTCATCCATGTCTTCTTCAACCACACAAGGCTGCTCCTTTGTCTTTTTGTTCCCATCTCCGTAAAGCTTATCATTATCATCATACTTGTTGTAAATAGGGTCGTCCATGTCTTCTCCAATCAATAGAATTTTGTACTCGGTGCTCTTGTATCCATCTTCATACATGACTTCATCAACATCAATGTCATCGTCATAGATAGGATCTCCATACCATTCTTTGCGGCCATGGTGTTCACGATGAAGTGGGTTTTCAAAACTTATGATAGAGTATCGATCAAATACCTCACTATCTTCTAAATCTCACCTTGTTAGATGATGAGATAATTCCACGACTTGTCTCTGTAGATCCTTGATGCGCTCATAGTGTCTATGATCCTAGTGTGTGGCATCCTAAGTCGAAATCAGCCTATCACGACCATGACTATGACCATGACAACAATCCATAAATCGCTGAGATAACTCCATAATTGTTCTCTATAGATCCTCAATGAGTTCATAGAGTCTTCGATCTTGGTGTGAGTCTTCCTCAGTCGAAACTTTCCTATCACAATCAGGACACCCTTCCATGGATCTAGGGCTCTGATACCAAGTGAGGTAGGTGGGTTAGGGGGACCGATGATCCTTTCCATGTGGCCAATTAGAATAAAGGAGGGCAAAGAAATCAAAGGTGGAGAAGTTTGGTAAAGAAGAGGATCTACCTTTAAGTTTAAAACAAAACAAATGAAATCAACTTTATATAGGGACTGATGTGGTCGCATTAGAGGGGTGGGTGAATAGCGTTTCATCGATTTCATTGCTTTCAATCAGGTGCTTGTCTACAATTGTTGTTAGTATGCATCGGAATATAGAATACAAATATACGAGCACAAATGCACAAGCACAACACAAGATATAATGTGGATTGGAACTTAGGGTTCCTACTCCACGAGCGAGCTCTAGTGAGCTCTAGTGATGCACACCACTACTAATAAACTCCTTCACGGTGACACATCGGAGGTGGAGACATCTTTTACAATAATATTACAACAATAAGAATGAAGATACAATCAAATACAACAAATATAAATGAAATTGCAAAGAACACTTTACAAACTAGGGCCTTTTAATGTTTGTTGATGTGGTTGCTTTGAACACCTTAGAAGATCTGGAATGTAGTAGCAAAACCTCTCCCAAATGCTCAAGAACTGGCATCCATCTTCCTCCCCTTCAAACTCCTTATAAAGAACACCTTGGCCTAGATTTTTACCTAGTAGTCGACTGCTCTTATCCAATAGTCGACTGGTCACTTAGCCGTTGTCTCACAATAGCTAATCCAAGTCATAAAGTTGCCCATTAGTTGACTGACCTGACCTAGCAGTCGACTTCTCATAGCCACTAGTTGATTGCCATCGGCTAGCAGTCAACTGTCCAACAATCTGTGCCCTAGCCACTTAATTTCAATCGACTACTATACCCTAACAGTCAATTGTTGTGGACCAGTCGACTTCTCAACCCTAGCATTCGACGGCTAGAGCCATAGACTAGCAGTCGAGCCTTAGTCAACTACTTGACCAGTCAACTGGGGCATAACTCCAATCGACTGCTCTGAGTCAACTAGGCTTCTAAGTGTCAAACACTCGGTCAATCGATTGGTCTATCCACCTCCATCATCCTCATGCCTCTCGGATCTCTCCGAGTCCTCCATGACTCTTTCATCCTTCGCGCTAGCCTTCAGGTACTTCCATCGGCTATTGTCATGCTAACAGGACCTTTGCCAAGGTGCATTTGGACTTATGCTGCTAAGATTCCATGCTTGGACTTTACACTGCCAAACATTAGACTTATGCTATCAAGACTGCATGCTTGGACTTTACGTCGCCAATATTACACCTTTAGACTTCCTTGCTAAGATCCATTTGGACTTGCGCTGCCAAGACCCATGCTTGGACTTCACGCCGCCAAACCTACCCTTGGACTTTCCAATTGCCAAGTCCTCGTGACTTGGACTTTCCTTGACAACTCCATGTCATGCTTTCCAATTACCAAAGTTCACTTGGACTTTACGCCGACAAGACTTCACACTTTGACTTATGCCACCAAGACTATACCTTTGGACTTTACCCATAACTTGGACTTTCCATGCCAAGTATTCTTACTTGGACTTCCGAGGTTGATTGCTCCAACAATCTCCCCAAAATAACTCCCCCATATGACTTTGGATATCCCAATCACCCACTAGTCATATGGTCAACATATGGTCAAAGTCATATAGTCAACCAATGTTCAAACCCATTGTCAAACATTAAAATACTACTTGAATTCCACTTGTTTGGTCAATCATGATCCAGACTGATTGCACCAACAATCTCCCCTTTTTTGATATTTGACAACACATTTAAGTTAGGCTAACAAATAAGCCCAAACTTAACTCTTCCAATGCCAAAGAAAAGTGAATGTTTACCTAACTTAAGCCTCACTTCTCCCCCTTTGGCATACTCAAAAAGACTACCAAGGGTATGTTAGTATTAGCCCAAAGTATCAATTATGAGATGATTGGTAAGGAAACTTTTGTATCATATTTCATAATAAAGGCAAACTCTACGATTATTATATTTACTTCATTGATGTGTCATTTGAATAAATTTAATAATATCCTAGGGTAGTTGGTTCTAGTCTATGACATATTAAGTTGATAACTTGATAGTGGGATACTATAGATATATATAACACTACTCATAATTGTTCCTAGTCAAGTATTAATATACAAGGATAATATTAATGTGTTGAAACTAGCATGTAGATCAACTGATGACTTAATCTCACAAGTCATGGATATAGGATATCAAGTTGACACGTAGGTATATATTAGAGAATATGTACTAAACTGACCCACCATGAGAATATTTCATGGATCATCATATGAGTGTCATAAACATTCTCATAGTGAATATTGGTATGAATAGTCCTTAGACCTGAAATCAGTATGGCTCCCTACATAAGGAGTTATATACTTTGGTATCATCAAACTGTTGGGTTTTCCGAGCCGCAAAAACCGCTTTTTGCGTTGCGAAAACCTCGGAAGCCCGGCCACGGATCCGTGCGAAGGTATATAAAAATAAAAAACATGTATGTGCTTAAGTAAACCTAGATCTACCTTAGATCTAGAAGGTGAGAGCATTACCCTCGTAGCGACGCCCTTCGCTTATCCCACTTGTCCAAACGCTTTGTCGGAACTCAAGAGTGTCAAGTGTACACTCCTCTACAAGTATCCACACGGACAAATGGTGGAGAAAAACACCTTAGAGTGTGCTAGCACCCCTTGGACGTTCATGGCTAGATGAGGAACAGAGAGCTTGAGGGAAGAGAAGAGGAAGAAGATGAAGTTACACCACTTAACTTCACATCATCCATAACCCACTATAAGGGGGTTACATGCATGCATGTAACTCCAAGAGCCAATGGCTCTTGGTCTCCCTCATGAGGTGGCACCCCATGATGTGTCCATGATGATGTGGAACATCATCATTGGCCGGCCATGCCAAGTCATTATCATGACATGACATTTGGTCAAGTCAAACTTGACCTTTCATCTTCCCTCTCAAGTCAAGTCAAACTTGACCTCTTATCTCCCATGGTTGATCAAATCCAACCATTTGATTCAAGTCAATTTAATTTAATGAATCTCTATTCATTTAATTTAAATTGATTTGATGAATCAAAACTAAATTAGACTCATTCAACACTTGAATCAACTTGAGTCTAACTCAATTAGTCTAATTTGGATTACTCTTAATCCAATTTGGTTCATCCCATGAACCTAATCCTCATGGTTCATCATATGAACCTAATCTCCATCTAATTGTCCTTATGTGTGTGACCCTATAGGTTCTTGTAACGTTGGCAATGTCCCTAAACCGATTTAGGAACATAAGCAATGAGCGGTATCTAGCAACACATCATTGCTACCCAAGTTACAAGAATGTTGAGCTCCAACATCACCTTTGTGACTACTAATTGTGACTCTCACAATATGTGACAATGTCCCTCTATCCTTGACATCTAGATTGACCAATTGAGGCATAGACCGTGTCATCCTCGGTACAATCTATATCTTGAACTCCAAGTAGACTCACTATAATCAAATGAGCTCAATATCTTATATTGACTCATTTGGGCATGGCCATTCACTTCGTGGTCTCACTCTATCAAGAATAACGATGTCTCTCCCGTCATATAGGAGGGATAGATCCCATCTACATCACTCACATCCCTCCGCATAATTTGTCACATATCCAGTAATCGCCTTTATAGTCCACCCATTTACGGGTGACGGTTGACGAAGCCAAAGTATGCAACTCCTTATGTAGGGAACCATGGTGACTTCAGGTCTAAGGACTAATAGTCATACTAATAGCCACATGAGAAAGTATATGACACTCATATAACGATCCATGATACTTTCTCATGGCGGGTCATTCAGTATACATTCTCTAATGTATACCCATGTGTCAACTTGATATCTCATATCCATGACTTGTGAGATCAAGTCATCGTGTTGACCTACATGCTAGTCTCTACGCATTAACATTGTCCCTGAATGTTAATACTTGACTAGGAATGATTAAGAGTAGTGTTCTCTATATCATCTCATTATCGATTCAACCAATCGATTGATATAGATAAGAACCAACTACTCAAGGACGTTATTATATTTAGTTATTTGGCACCAATACAAGTAAATATAATAACCATGCCTTTATAAATAGGAATATGATACAATAAAGTCCATACAACAATCATCACATGATTGACTCTAGGGCTTTCACTAACACAAACATCACCTGTAACAAGGTGGACTATAAAGTCGATCAATGGGTATGCAATGAATTATGCAGAGGGATGTGAGTGATGTAGATGGGATCTATCCCTTCCATATGACAGAAGTGATATCTGTAGGTCCTTTGATAAAGTAGGACTACTAAAATGCATGACCATGCTCAAATAAGTCAATATGAAATATTGAGCTTATTTGATTGGGGTAGTCTACTTAGGGATCAAGAAACACAAAGATTGATAAGAGGATGACACAAGTTATACCTCACTGATCAATCTAGATATCAAGGATAGAAGGATTGAGTCATACAAGAAAATAGTCACAGAAAGGTGATGTCGGATCTCGACATTCTCATCACTTGGGTAGCAATGATGCATTGCTAGATGACACTCATTGCTTATGTTTCTAAAAGGGGTTTTTGTTAGGACAATCAACCCAAGTATGGTTTGGTTTTGATGTGTGTGGAAAAGGTTTAAGTTAGGATGTTTATGTTGATTTGATATATGTGTTTAAGTTGTGCAGACCTTAGTAAATCACACATGAGTTAGCTTGATGATAGCATTGGTGGGTTCACCATCGCATGGCTCGGGTCCTTGAGTCGGTGAAGGATGGCATTGTAGAAGGCGTGCGCTTGGTGCGTTCGAGGGATCGTCGGACGAAGAGCATTAGAGTGAAGCCAAAGGAAGCATACTTCAGGGCGAGATGCAAAGGATGGCATTGCGGAAGGCATGTGCTTGGTGCATCCGAGAGAAGTGGTCGAACGAAGAGAGCTTCGATAAGGGACTCCAAGGGAGATGAGAGATTGAGAAATTGTAACGGTAGCTCATAGGTGAACTTGGTTGAATAGCTAAGTCAAGTGTCGGATGCTCAAACTTAGGTTTGAGGTTTTTCCTGACGTTTGGATAAATCAGATGCTCAAACATGAGTTTGGGGTTTTTACCCGATGATTGGAAGTGTCAGATGCTCAAACAAATGGTTTGAGGTTTACTCGACCATCGGATGCTCAAACAAGTATTTGTTTGAGGTTTTACCCGACATCAGTCGACTGCTCTGAGTCGATGGCACTCGACTGGTGTTCGACTGGTGGATTTCTTGCCCAGCAGTCGACTACCAAGGGACGACAGTCGACTGCTGAAGGTGGTCACGGGCACAGAACCTCCCATAGCCGACTGATCAGTCGATTATGCAGCAGGCAGCAGTCGACTGCCAAGACTAGCAATGGACTACAATGGTCGCAATCTGACATGGTCAAAAGTCGTTGAAACGACGACAGTCGACTAGTGACATGCAACAGTCGACTGCTGCATGCCCAACGGGAAGAAATCTCTTCTCTCTATAAAGAGAAGGGGTGAGTACCTTGGGGATGCTAATGCTTCTACTCCTAAGTGCTCTACACTATTTTCCACTCCTCTTCTTGTGCTTATCTCTATTCTGTTGTAAGAGGGAGTGAGTTCTTGTAAGAAGGTTTACCTCCACCTTGCTTGGGTTAAAGGAGAGACTAGTGATTGGGTTGAGGGAGTGATTCATCATACGAATCGTCCGTGGATTAGCGGCAAGGGCCATGAACCACGTTACATACATGCGTTTGCATTTGCTTTCTCTTTACTTTGTGTTTTGTTTTAATTATCTTAATTAGCATATTCTGCTGCGCTAACCTTGATTGTAGATGATTAAGCGAACAATTACTTCGACGAACATCTAGGCTATTCAACCCCCTTCTAGCCAGGCCACGATCCTCTAACAAGTGATATCAGAGCTAACAATTGAATATGGTTTTGAAGTACCTAGGGGTGAAGACAAGAAGATAATCGAAAAATCAAAATGGACCGAGGAGCAACGACAACTATTCAAGACAATGGTTAAGGTAACAAAAATATTAATTAAATTAATACCTAGCCATATCTTATGCAAGCTAGGTGAATACCGGGATGCCAAGGACCTATAGAATAAATTGGTAAAATTCCATAAAAATCCCGAACCGGTCCATGGTGAGAAAGAAGAGGAATGCTCATCCTCTCATGCTCAAGAAGAAGCAAGTCCATCCTCTCAAATCAACGAGGATTCGGAGATTGAGAGGGAATTCACATTCGGATTGGTAGAAGAAGTGAAAGAAATAGAAGAAGCATCTACCTCCGAAAGAAGTGATAAAGAAGATCAAGAGACTTCCACCATCCTAGGTAACTCAAATGCAATTCATAATAATAAAGATCACATAATTTACTTTGAGTGTAGGGAGAAAGGGCATTACAAGAGTAAATGCCCAAAATTTTCTAAGGAGAAAGTGTCGGTGCCAAAAGTTCAAGGAAAATCAAAGAATGTTGGAGTCCTCGCTAGGAAAAGAAAAGAGCACATTGTGTGCTTCAAATGCAACCAAAGGGGGCACTATCCAAGCCAATGCCCTAGGGGGAAAAAGAAGGGGCAAGAAGGAGCTACACAAGTAGGGGGAGCTTCCAAAGCAAACCCTAAGGTATACTTTAATGCACCTTCTAGTTCTAGGATTAAGAAGCATGCTAGAAATTACTCTAACTCACTTGCTATTGCCCATGAACATAAGCATGCTAGTAGGAATAGATATGTTTGCTTATGGGATAAATCCTATGAACTTATATCTAAGGACAAACCTAGGAACAACAACTCCAGACCTATTTTACCTAGGGAGAGTATTAGGATAATAGAAGAGAATTTAGGCATTAACCCTAAGAAGGGTAAGCACATACCTAAGAAGAAGAGTCCTTCCCAAAAGATTAATGAAAAATCAAAAATTAGAAAAATTAGAATTAGAAAATCGAGCCTTGAGGTCAAGGCTTGAAAAATTGGAAAAGACCCTCAAAATTATGACAAACTCAATTATGATGTCAAAGGAACAAAGTTTAGGACCTAGGAGACAAGAATCGTTTAAGGGCAAGAAAGGTTTAGGTCATAAACCTAAGTCCTACCATAATGTTCCATTTGATTATGGAACTAATACCAAGATTACAAGGGAAGTTATCCCTAAG
Source organism: Wurfbainia villosa (assembly GCA_025175895.1). Classification (NCBI taxonomy): domain Eukaryota; kingdom Viridiplantae; phylum Streptophyta; class Magnoliopsida; order Zingiberales; family Zingiberaceae; genus Wurfbainia; species Wurfbainia villosa. The sequence goes on along the minus strand of CM045992.1, from coordinate 23,126,595 downwards.
ATTAACCATGGTGTGTGTCTAGTGGCCAAGGGTTCTATAAAATCAAAGTAAGCCACTAAGAAGGTTACAAGGAGAGTTACCCCTAGAGTTAACCTAGGTAAGACCCAAATGACTAAAGCTTCAAAGCCAAAAAGGGACATTAGGAAGGTATCTAGGGAAGTTATCCCTAGTGAATAACTTGTTAATCCAAGGAGCTCCAATAGATATTGGGTTCCTAGGAGCGTGATTGATTCACGCTAGATGGGTTAGGGTGTGTCAACCCTAAGTGGATAGGTAGTTAACCTAACCATGGTAGAGTTGACACTTTAGGATGTGCCAATGTGCCTTGAGAAGTTGAAAATTGATTAAATTGGCACAATTAGGTCCTAGAAGTCATGGTGTGTCATTTTGGTTTTTTTGGCACACTAGGGGGATAGATGGTACTAAGGCAAAATGGATTTAATCTTAGAAAATGGCGATTTGGGCTTAATACTTAGGTATTTTATACCTTGTTATTTTATACTTTCCATGATTTATTTGCCTTGCCATGTCATGACATCATATTTATTTTTATCATATAAAATATCATGATAATACTTAGGGTTACCTAAATGTCATGTTATGCTTAAGTTTAAATCACATGCCATGACATCATGATTATTGGCACATGCTTTTATTCTTGTTATCATTTGTTCCATAATCATTATTCATGCATTGAATAAAATTGAGTTAAGGACTATGACATGATTTGAAGTCTCATGCATAAGAGAATCAAATAGTGTTGCCTTGAAAAATGCATAAGACCCTAAATAAATAAAACCCACATCTCACTAGAACACTAGACTTGTATGTGTTTCATACACCTAGATACAAGTGAGATGTTTAGGAAAATAAATTTAAAGGTTTTAAAATCATTTCAAAATTATTTTTAAAAATCTTGGTGAAGTCTATCTTTTTGATGTATGTCAAAAAGGGGGAGAAGAGACCAATTGGGGTTAGTTTGAATTCTCAGAGGTGAGAATTATCAATTGGGGATAATTAGTAGACTTGAGTTAGGGCACCTAATTTAAAGGTGTTTGGGGTTTTGTCAAATATCAAAAAGGGGGATATTGTTGGTGCAATCGACCCAGGTCACGATTGATCAGACTCGAGTTTGACTCAAGTAGTATTTTGATGTTAGACAAAACATATGACATGTGATTGTCATGGGAAGACCAAGTGTGTAGCCTTGGCCACATAAGTCCAAGTGTGTGGCCTTGGAAGTAAAAGTCCAAGCATGGGGCTTGGCATTGGAAGTTCAACATGAAGTTGGCAAGGGAAGACCAAGTGTGTAGCCTTGGTCACGTAAATCCAAGTGTGTAGCCTTGGTAGTGAAAGTCCAAGTTATGGGGACTTGGCATTTGGGAAGTCCAAGGGGTGGTTTGGCGGTGTAAGGTCAAGCGATAGTCTTAGGAGTGTAAGTCCATATGTACCTTGGCAGTATAGACACCGAGAGCATGACAATAGCCGAAGGAAGCACCTAGAGGCTAGCGTATGGATGAACAAGTCATGGATGATTTGGAGGGATCCGTGCATGGATGAACAAATCATGGATGACTTGGAGGGATCCGATAGGCGTGAAGCTAATAGAGGTGGCTAGAAGGGTTAGGTCTAGGCTAAGGGTGTGTCAGATGCTCAAACATGTTGTTTGAGATTTTACCCAATGGTCAGATGCTCAAACAACTTGTGTTTAAGGTTTTACCTGACAACAGTCGACTAGTGACATGTCCCAGTCGACTAGTAGTAGCTGACTGGCGTTCAACTGCATTGTGATGCTGGGCAGTCGACTACCGTGAAGGAGTCGTCGACTGCCAATGTTGGTCACAAGCACAGAATGCTCGGTAGCCGACTGATCAGTCAGCTATGAGCTAGCAGTCGACTAATGGTAATTGGCAGTCTACTGCCAGTGTATTCATTGGCTGGATGCCAACGTGGATTCGGTCATTGTCTCACAACGACTACAGGAGCAATCGACTGGGGCCTTATGACAGTCGACTGCTAGGCGCAAAATCATCCCGACACAAGCATAAAAGAAAGAGCTTGGGGAGGATTTCCACAGCAATTTTTGGTGAGATTTTGGAGGGGAATTGCTGCTGCATTTTAAACCTTCAAGAGAAAACCAAAGAAAGCAACAAGCAAAGGTTTCAAAGTAATTATTGTAAAGTTTTCTTTACTTGTTTTGTTTATTATCTTGTATTCACTTATATTTCATTGTATTACTTTTGTAATCATTGTACGAGGTTTCTCCACCTCTGATGTATTGTCGAGAAGGAGTTTGAGTAGTGGTGTGGTCATCACTCGAACTCGTTGAGCTCACTCCGTGGAGTAGGAACCCTAAGGTTCCGAACCATGTATATCCTTGCGTATTTTGTGTGATTGTGTATTTATCTTCATATTTGTATTGTATTTATCTTCATATTTGTATTGTATTTAATATTTCCACTGTGCTAATAAGATTTGTAGAGATGAACGCGATCAAATTCCATCGAGCACATAAAAGGCTATTCGACCACCCCTTCTAGTCGGGCCACAATCCTCCAATAGTTTTAGAGACATTGCCAACGTTACGAGAACCTATTGGATCACACACTAAGAACATATTATTTTGGAGATGGGGTTCATTTTAGTTTGACTAAATGAACCATTAGACTATTGAATTGGATTCATTGATTCAGACTCATTGATTGGGTCGAAACTTGAGTTAGACTCAAGATGGATTAATTTGAGTTAGACTCAAACAAATCAATTGAAGAAGATGAAGGGTTATGGATTCATCATTAATTCTGTTAGAATGTATACTGAAAGCCTAGCTCTTTTTGTATGAACATTTTATTTTGAAATAAGAATCACATGATCATTGTTTGCATTTTATATATTCATTATATATGTGTGCATATTGTCTAATATCTCACATTGTAGATAACATGGTGCTTGGTGTGGCACAGAAGATCATGTTATCAGTACCTTGTAAGATATAAGTAAAGGCTCACAACCAAGATGGTTTTGGACAAACCATTGGCATGGTTGTAGTGTAGCTTGGTATTGTTTTATCTTGAACATAGAGTTACACTAGTACACTTAGGTGTATTGAGCAGGACCGACATAGAGGTGATTCAATTTAGTACTGACTACATAATTGAATCGGACCTCGGATATTATGTTGTACATGCTCTTAATCCCGATATAATAACGGGCACATGTACTTAGTATTTATTTCTTTAATTTACCAGTGGGTGAGATTTAGATGGATTAAATCAATATGCCTGGAAAGTTGGGAAATAATATTATTTACATGGTGTACCGTTGATTATAGGAGGAAACCGTGTCCTATATATTAGGTTGATGATGTCCCCTTGAGGAGCTCATAAGGTTCATCATGTAAACCCAGCTGGTTGACTTAGTCAACATGATGATAAGGTTGAGCGGTACTACTCGAGGAATTAGATGTTAATTAATTGATGGTCAGTGAATCAATTAATTGACGGACATTCGATATCTTAAACACGGGGAGATTAATGTACAAATAATATATGGAGCCCATATTAATTTATGGGGGTTGGTGAGGTAGTTCAATGATGATCCTCTAGTGGAATGGAACATCATTGATGGATCAAGTTTGTGTGGTTCCGATCCATCGGGTGGCCAAGACCCAACTCCTCCTTATGGTCCCTATCGTAGCCTAATATAATCCTTGTGAAGTCTAAATCCAAGAATGTAAAACAAAACCTAGAACCAACGGTTGGATTAAATCCATAGATCCGATGGTTAGGATGAAACCCTAGAACCAATGATTGGATTAAATCCATAGATCCGATGGTTAGGATGAAATCCTAGATCCGACGGTTGGGATGAAATCCTAGATCCGACTGTTGGGATGAAATCCTAGATCCGACGGTGGAGATTAAATCCCTAGATCCGACGGTGGAGATTAGAGGAAGCTTAAGCCTAAATTCTAGAATTAGGGTTTGGCTCATCCTTGGTTGGGCGGCAACAAATCTTAAAGGGGATAAGGTTGGTTGGGCGGCAAGAATATAGGAGTTAGTTCCTATATTTTAGGCTAACCAACTTTCTCCTAAATTCTATAAATATATGGCTTAGGGTTGGGCGGAAAAATATAGATTTTCGAATAGGGATTAGGGTTTGGAAAGAGTTGGGCGGCTAGGGTTTGGAGCTAGGTTGGGCGGCAACCATCTTCTTCCAACATTGTTGCCGGCGCCCAATTCACTCAAGCTTTCCTTGGCCGGCGCCCTTCATCTTAGCCACTCTCTTCTTCCTTTTCCGGCGGTTCTCCTCCCATTGGTGGCCGGCAAGATCATCTTCCTCCAATTCCCAAAGGTGGCCGGCGGCTCCTCTTGTTTTGGTGGCCGGCGCATCTTCATCCATTCCTTGGCCGGCGGTTGCATCAAACTTCCTAGCTTGGTGGCCGGTTCTAGATAGGAAAGGTATTTGTGGTTTTTCTCTTTGTTCGCAGCGGACAAGGTAGAGGAGAACTCGATCTAGAAGGCTTCTACTCGTGGAGGATCTTCGTCCACACGTCGTCCACGAGAAGGATAGGACATACGGTAGAAGATCGTAAGGTATAAAGTTATTTTAACTTTATGTACAGATCTGAGCATGTTCTTATTTGTTTTGATTATGCATGTTCGTATGTGTATATATATTGTATAATCATGGACCCCGAAGACAAACAAAAAAACCGGCGATCCATCCGTCGTCTCTTCCGCGGCTAATCAACTAGAAGAGTAGAGTTGCTTGAACAACTAGTTTGTTCGAGCGACCACTCGAGTTGTTAGCACGACGACGAAATGGTGTTGCTAAGGAAGCTCATCCCATCTGGATTAATCCTTTCATTAGTGAAAATTTTAATCCGGGGACATGGGAGCCAATGAGCCTCCGAAGCGACATTCCATTAAAATGGTATCAGAGCCACGGTTTCCGGTTTTGTGTGTTTAGGATTTGGTTATTTTTTTATGCATTTTTCATATATTATATGTGTCGGATAATAGTAGGATATGCGTAGTTTAACTCTTTGGTTGCAGGCATAAGATCCGACTATTATGGCCATGTGTATGTATGTGAATGGATGTGTGTAAAAATTTATTATTTGAATCCTCGGGGTTGACGAGGCTAGATTAGTATTTAATTTTTGTAATTAAATACGGCATTGTTTAGCCGCTCATTTTAGTTTACTTTCGATCTAGATTATTTGTACACTCCTTCGTGGAGTATAGGATCGATGGATGTAAATTAATATGATTTATCTCGGCTCGGAACTCTTTGGTGACTTGCGCACGGGAAAAGATGGAGCGGACGAGGTGGCGACACGACGGGATGCGTATTGGAGAACAATGCCATAATAGTTGGAAAAATTCTGATTTTTCCATATTTATTGCTTATTTGTTTTATATGCATGTTGTGTTTGTTTTAAAAATCCTCGATTGCAATTTACTAAGTGGGAGAGGGACATTTTAATTAATTCCCGCGGCCTCCATTACAATTTGACGTGTGATGCAACAAACTTGTGCGTTGGCTCTGAGTGCCTTCCTCCCCATCGGATGGGTTTGTTTGCGGATCACTAGGTCAAATAATGGTTATAGGAAATTATCTAGGAGCGTGTGTACTTCCCCATTGATAAGGCACATAATCCGAAATAATTCCCTTAGTATCGTGTAATGGTGCACACTTAGATGCAAATAAAAAGTATCCTCCCCATCGGAGTCACTGCTTTTATTTGTAGGGCTAAAGAGGAACCAACTATTAATTTTATTTGTCAAAAAGTAAGGTTGACAAGATAATAAAATTAATGGGTAAAACCTCCTCTTACAAATGTAGAATTCGTATACGTCCACACTATCGTGGCATGCGATATTCTCGGTGTTTTGAGGTGTTGGTTGATTTCGGGATTTTATTGTTTTGAGGAATCAATATTATTTGAAATCTGATATTTTTTTATCATTGTGATTTTTAGGATTTTCAAATGGCTTTCAACACACTTGCTGTGATTTTAAAAGAAAACAAACTTACTGGTCCAAACTACATTGATTGGAAAAGAAACCTGGATATTGTCTTAACTGCGGAAGAGTACAAATTTGTACTCTTCGAGGTCTGTCCTCCTAAGCCCACCGATGACTCTGATGAAAAGGAGAAAGAACATTATAAGAAGTGGGTTAAGGCAGATGAGATGGCGCGGTGTTACATTTTGGCATCCATGTCAAATGTGCTGCAACATCAGCATCAGGCCATAGCCACTGCTTATGACATGATGTTCAATCTCAAGGAACTTTTCGGACATCAGAGTAGGGCGGCTAGGCAGGAGGCAATGAGAAACTTGATGACGACCACCATGGTCGAGGGAACACCCGTTAGGGATCATGTTCTCAAGATGATGGCTCATCTTAATGAGATGGAAGTCCTCGGAGCTGAGATCGATGGGGAAACCCAGGTCGATATCATTCTCCAGTCTCTGCCTAGGAGTTTTGAGCAGTTCCGCCTCAACTACAACATGAACAAAAGGTTGTATTCGTTGGCGGAGCTTCTGACAGAACTCCAGGCGGCAGAGGGGCTTTTTCGTCAGAGTTCTCAAGCCATGGTCGCTCAGAAGGTTTCTTCCTCTAAATCGAAAGGTAAGAAGAAGAAGAAGCAAGGTGGAGCGAAGAAGGTGGCAGTGGGACCTCAGGCAGGAGTGAAGAAGCCGAAAGGCAAGTGCTTCACTTGCAAGCAGACTGGACATTGGAAGGCGGACTGTCCTCGCCGAAAGAACAAAGGTATATCTTCTTGTTTAGTTGTTGAAACATGTTTAGCGGTGTTATCTACCAGTACCTGGTGTGTAGATACAGGAGCCACTGATCATGTCTGCAATACTTTGCAGGGGTTCCAGGAAACCCGACGACTAGCTGAGGGAGAGGTTACCGTCTACATGGGCAATGCTTCAAAGGTGGCGGCTATTGCAGTGGGAGACGTTTATTTATCTTTTGATAGGAATAAAGTTTTGGTTTTAAGAAATTGTCTTTATGTACCTACTTTTAGAAAGAATTTAATTTCAGTTTCTAAATTGTTTTTGGATGGGTATTCTGTTTCTTTTAATGATAGAGTTGTTATAAAAAGGAATAGGGAGATTATCTGTTCTGGTACATTGGTTGGCAATTTATATACTCTTGAACCAAAAACTCCCACGATGCAAATAGAAATAAATAGCTCATCTTCTAAATCTAATAAGAGAAAAGAACCTTCGCAAATGAACCAAACATATCTCTGGCATCTAAGGCTTGGTCATATTAACCTAAGTAGAATTCAAAGGTTGATAGCTGATGGACCTTTAGGTTCATTAGTGGTGGAGGATCTCCCAACCTGCGAATCTTGCTTGGAAGGTAAAATGACCAAGAGGCCTTTCAAGGCCAAGGGGTATAGAGCCAAAGATGTGTTAGAATTGGTTCATTCTGATTTGTGCGGTCCTATGTCTATCCAGTCAAGAGGTGGTTTTGAATATTTCGTCTCTTTTATAGACGATTATTCAAGATATGGATACATTTACTTGATGCGCCGCAAGTCTGAATGCTTTGACAGGTTCAAAGAATTCAAGGCTGATGTGGAGAACCGTCAAGGTAAAAGTATCAAGACATTACGATCTGATCGTGGTGGCGAGTACCTCTTGGGAGAGTTTAGGAGTTACTTATCAGAGGTTGGGATTCAATCCCAATTGTCCGCACCTGGCACACCCCAGCAGAATGGTGTGGCGGAGCGAAGGAATAGGACTCTTATGGAGATGGTCAGATCTATGATGAGTTATTCTGAGTTACCTGATTCGTTCTGGGGGTTTGCTCTGGAAACAGCAGCACACATTCTGAACTTGGTTCCATCTAAGTCAGTACCCTCTACTCCCACAGAGTTGTGGACTGGGCGAAAGCCTAGTCTAAGACATATTCGGATTTGGGGTAGTCCACATGTCTTTGAAGGGAGATCTTTGGTAAGTTGGAATCTCGCATGTAAGCTTGTTTGTTGGCTACCCTAAGGGAGCGAAGGGTGGTTTATTCTATAGTCCTAGAGATCAGAAGGTGATCGTGAGTACGAATGCGCGATTTCTAGAGGAGGACTATGTGATGAACCACAAGCCCCCGAGTAGGATTGTTCTTGAGGCGGCAGGAAGTCCGACTTGATTACCAGCAGTACAAGAGGAGACACCACAAGTCACTGCACCGCGTGTCACAGAGCATACGCGGGAGGCACCTCGTTGTAGTGGGAGGGTTGTTAGACAACCTGATAGATTCATGTTTTTGGGAGAGTCTTCGGACTTAGTCCCTGGTGAACATGAACCTGATCCCTGGACATATGACGAGGCAATCCAAGATAGAGATGCAGTATCTTGGCAAAGAGCGATGAATTCAGAGATAGAATCTATGGATTCTAATCAGTCCGAGCTAGTAGACCCACCCGATGGTGTAAAAACCATTGGATGCAAGTGGATCTACAAGAGAAAGAGAGGAGTAGACGGGAAGGTTGAGACCTTCAAAGCTAGGCTTGTTGCGAAAGGGTATACTCAGAAAGAGGGCATCGATTATGAGGAGACCTTTTCGCCGGTAGCTATGCTTAAGTCTATCCGGATTCTCTTATCTATAGCTGCTCATATGGATTATGAGATATGGCAGATGGATGTCAAGACAGCTTTCCTTAACGGAAGTCTTGAGGAGAACATCTATATGCGACAACCAGAGGGAGTCATTGCTAAAGGCAAAGAGCATCTTGTATGTAAGCTTAATCGATCCATTTATGGATTGAAGCAAGCTTCTAGATCTTGGAACATCTGCTTTGATGAGGTAATCCAGTCATATGGATTTATTCAAAGTCCGGATGAGCCTTGTGTATACAAGAGATGTGACGGAAACGTAGTGGTGTTTCTTGTACTATACGTAGATGACATTTTGCTAGTTGGCAACAATATCAAAGTGTTATCAGACGTAAGGGTATGGTTGTCCAAACAGTTTGACATGAAGGACTTGGGAGAAGTGGGACACATCCTTGGGATCAAAGTTATAAGGGATCGCAAGAAAAGGATGTTGTGCTTGTCTGATGCTTCATACATTTACACTTTCCTTGCTCGTTTTAGCATGCGAGAACTTCAAGAAAGGTTTTACGCCTTTTAGGCATGGAGTTCCTTTATCTAAAGAGATGTGTCCCAAAACATCAAAGGAGATAGAGGACATGAAGGCGGTTCCTTATGCTTGGCTAGGAAGCCTTATGTATGCTATGCTTATGTGCGAGACAGGATATACGCTGCGTGGGCATGGTTAGCGGTATCGAGTAATCTGGGCAGGACATTGGGTATGCGGTAAAGCATATATTGAAGTACACGAGGAGGACTAGGGATTATATCTTTGGTTTCTGCAGGCGGATCAATTAGTCCCTGTGGGTTACACGGATTCGGATTTCCAATCAGATAGGGACAAGAGTAAGTCTACCTCGAGGTTTGTGTTTACTTTTGGAGGGGGAGCCATAGTATGGAGGAGTGTCAAGCAGAAATGCGTGGCAGACTCTACCATGGAAGCTGAGTATGTGGCAGCCTCTGAGGCAGCCAAGGAAGCTGTATGGCTCAGGAACTTCTTGATGGACTTGGATGTGATTCCTGGTTTGCCCAGATCTATCACAATTTATTGTGATAATAGTGGTGCAGTTGCAAACTCGAAGGAACCACGAGCCCATAAGGCGAGTAAACACATAGAGCGCAAGTACCACCTCATACGAGAGATCGTAAAGAGAGGAGAAAGTTGCTGTCGCCAAGATTGCATCAGAGGATAACCTGGCGGATCCATTCACTAAGGCCCTTCCAGCGAAAGCGTTTGATAGGCATGTGGAGGACATGGGGATCAGAAGTATGGCACTGTGATGACAGCTTAGTCTTTTAGTATAAATGGGAGATTGTTAGAATGTATACTGAAAGCCTAGCTCTTTTTGTATGAACATTTTATTTTGAAATAAGAATCACATGATCATTGTTTTCATTTTATATATTCATTATATATGTGTGCATATTGTCTAATATCTCACATTGTAGATAACATGGTGCTTGGTGTGGCACAGAAGATCATGTTATCAGTACCTTGTAAGATATAAGTAAAGGCTCACAACCAAGATGGTTTTGGACAAACCATTGGTATGGTTGTAGTGTAGCTTGGTATTGTTTTATCTTGAACATAGAGTTACACTAGTACACTTAGGTGTATTGAGCAGGACCGACATAGAGGTGATTCAATTTAGTCCTGAATACATAATTGAATCGGACCTCGGATATTATGTTGTACATGCTCTTAATCCCGATATAATAACGGGCACATGTACTTAGTATTTATTTCTTTAATTTACCAGTGGATGAGATTTAGATGGATTAAATCAATATGCCCGGTAAGTTGGGAAATAATATTATTTACATGGTGTGCCGTTGATTATAGGAGGAAACCGTGTCCTATATATTAGGTTGATGATGTCCCCTTGAGGAGCTCATAAGGTTCATCATGTAAACCCAGCTGGTTGACTTAGTCAACATGATGATAAGGTTGAGTGGTACTACTCGAGGAATTAGATGTTAATTAATTGATGGTCAGTGAATCAATTAATTGACGGACATTCGATATCTTAAACACGGGGAGATTAATGTACAAATAATATATGGAACCCATATTAATTTATGGGGGTTGGTGAGGTAGTTCAATGATGATCCTCTAGTGGAATGGAACATCATTGATGGATCAAGTTTGTGTGGTTCCGATCCATCGGGTGGCCAAGACCCAACTCCTCCTTATGGTCCCTATCGTAGCCTAATATAATCCTTGTGAAGTCTAGATCCAAGAATGTAAAACAAAACCTAGAACCAACGGTTGGATTAAATCCATAGATCCGATGGTTAGGATGAAACCCTAGAACCAACGGTTGGATTAAATCCATAGATCCGATGGTTAGGATGAAATCCTAGATCCGACGGTTGGGATGAAATCCTAGATCCGACGGTTGGGATGAAATCCTAGATCCGATGGTGGAGATTAAATCCCTAGATCCGACGGTGGAGATTAGAGGAAGCTTAAGCCTAAATTCTAGAATTAGGGTTTGGCTCATCCTTGGTTGGGCGGCAACAAATCTTAAAGGGGATAAGGTTGGTTGGGCGGCAAGAATATAGGAGTTAGTTCCTATATTTTAGGCTAACCAACTTTCTCCTAAATTCTATAAATATATGGCTTAGGGTTGGGCGGAAAAATATAGATTTTTGAATAGGGATTAGGGTTTGGAAAGAGTTGGGCGGCTAGGGTTTGGAGCTAGGTTGGGCGGCAACCATCTTCTTCCAACATTGTTGCCGGCGCCCAATTCACTCAAGCTTTCCTTGGCCGGCGCCCTTCATCTTAGCCACTCTCTTCTTCCTTTGCCGGCGGTTCTCCTCCCATTGGTGGCCGGCAAGATCATCTTCTTCCAATTCCCAAAGGTGGCCGGCGGCTCCTCTTGTTTTGGTGGCCGGCGCATCTTCATCCATTCCTTGGCCGGCGGTTGCATCAAACTTCCTAGCTTGGTGGCCGGTTCTAGATAGGAAAGGTATTTGTGGTTTTTCTCTTTGTTCGCAGCGGACAAGGTAGAGGAGAACTCGATCTAGAAGGCTTCTACTCGTGGAGGATCTTCGTCCACACGTCGTCCACGAGAAGGATAGGACATACGGTAGAAGATCGTAAGGTATAAAGTTATTTTAACTTTATGTACAGATCTGAGCATGTTCTTATTTGTTTTGATTATGCATGTTCGTATGTGTATATATATTGTATAATCATGGACCCCGAAGACAAACACAAAAACCGGCGATCCATCCGTCGTCTCTTCCGCGGCTAATCAACTAGAAGAGTAGAGTTGCTTGAACAACTAGTTTGTTCGAGCGACCACTCGAGTTGTTAGCACGACGACGAAATGGTGTTGCTAAGGAAGCTCATCCCATCCGGATTAATCCTTTCATTAGTGAAAATTTTAATCCGGGGACATGGGAGCCAATGATCCTCCGAAGCGACATTCCATTAAAATTCATCATGCATGATTAATGTGAATTAATCATGCATGGAAGAGGTAAAATCAAAGGTTGGAAGAAACCTCTTATCATTCATGATTAATGTGGATTAATCATGCATTGAAAAGGGAATACAAAAGGATGCAAAAAAAACCTTTCATATTCATAGGATTAATATAAAAAGGGGGCTTTAGATCATGATGCTTAGTAGAGATTGCCTTTGTTCTTCTTCTTCATTTTCTTGGTCGAAAATCCTTCTTGGCCTAGACCCCTTGTGTGGTGTTGCTAGCACAACTTTGATTTTCCAAAGTGTGTTCGTGTGGATACCATAGAGGCGCGACTATCCTGATCGCGCTGAGACCCTTCGAAGAAAAGTTGCTGTCGAGATTACAAAGGGCTACTCATCAAGAGTAATCTCTCAACTAGATGTAGTTGTAAGAATGATTAGTTTTATGTATACACATGGATCTCTGGAGGGATCCAATTTTTCCACTGCATTTTGTGATTGTTTTTTGCACAAGATCCCTACAGTGGTATCAGAGCCACTTGTGTAAACATAAAACATCATTGTATTGCTCTTTTATATGAGATATAAATCTGCATGAATTGTTTATTATGAGTGCACGATTGTATGGATGGTTTTGTGCGACAAAACTAGTCGGGCAACACTTGCATGTCAACAATGGCTACAAGGGTCTCGGGTTCATTCAGACCGCCATAGAGTAGTGGCTTATAAATTGTGTTTTGCATCATAATAAATGTTACATGTCATATAAGTTTGTTAATGATGTATGCCATGGTGCATGGTTATGGCCCCTTACCCCCAATGAGATTAGATGTATGTGTGTGTGTGTGTGTGTATTGTAATTCATAATACGGCCTACGTGTCGTGCCTTCCACTTTTATATATTTTCGATTGTACTAATAATTTATCCTCGAATGTAACTCGAGGTTTCTCCATTGTAATGTACATGTAAATTTGTATTAGTCTACTGGATGATGATGAGAAAGGAAGATGTAGACAACAACACACAACAACCAAAGGACGCACTTGGAGAAGATGCCATCCCTAGGTTGACCCATTGATCTTCTCATTGGCTTGAGAAGATCATAGATTATGAATCATAACCATGTCACATTTTTTTTTTGTTTTCTGCATATATGTGATATATGTCATGATAATGATTGTATGTGATGCATGTGTACTTAATTATCAAAATTAGGTCATTTTTCATATGTCTACCAAAGTTTAGTACTCATGACTACCTCGATCAATCGTAGTCAGGTTTGCCAAAGCAAAGTGACTTGATTTATCTTAGTATAGTGCGACTAGACAATTGTGATGTCCGACTATAAAACTTTGGGTGTGACCTAACTAAGTTCTCTCAATTAGATTAAAAAAATTAGAGGCTTAATTTGTTATCATAATTAGGTCAATAATATATGTCTACCAAAGTTTAGTACTCACAACTATCTCGATCAATTGAAGTCATGTTTGCCAAAGCAAAGTGACTCGATTTATTTTGGTAGAGTGCGACTGGATAATTGTGATGTCTGACTATGGAACTTTGGATGTGACCTAACTGAGTTATCTCAATTAGATTGAAAAACTTAGAGGCATATCTCATACGATGGGTAAATGAACAAATAGTGTTGTTCCAAGCAAGAGTTACATGGTGTAATTGGTACATAGTGCCTACCTAAGTTATACTAGTCTTGGACGATTAGCTAAAGCTAACTCAAGATAAAGTATAATATGGATCTTGCTCCACTTATGAAGTGGAAAACTCATTTAATTAAAGACCTAATTAAATGATTAAAATATGATTCGTATTTATGCATTTCCTTTTGTAGAATCACCATGGCAACAAATACGTCGAATACTCTCTCTCTCTCTCTCTGATCTGTCCTTGAAAAGGACAAGCTCAATCGAGCTAATTTCCTGGACTAGTACAGAAACTTGAGAATTATTCTCAAGCAAGAACGAAAGTTGTATGTCCTAGAGCAACCCATTCCTGAATCACCCACCACTAATGCCACTCGTGATGATAAGGATGCTTATAAAATGCTTCAAGATGATGCATTAGATGTGTCATGCCTTATGCTTGCTACTATGAACTCTAAGCTTCAGAAACAATATGAGAACATGGATGCTTTTGATATGGTTGCACATCTTAAACAACTGAATCAAGGCCAGGCAAGGCATGAGAGATTTGAGGTGTCAAAGGCATTATTTGGATGTAAAATGCAAGAAAGAACTCCTATAGGAACTTATGTACTCAAAAAGATTGGGTACATTGAGAACCTTGAAAGATTTGGATTTCCATTGGGTCAAGAGTTGGTCACTGACCTTGTTCTGCAATCATTGCCTGAAGGCTATAGTCAATTTGTCATGAATTATAACATGAATGAAATTGTCAAGCCTTTGCCTGAGTTATTAAGCATATTGAGAATTGTTGAAAGCAATCTTAAGAAGATCCAACCTGGTAATATAGTCATGGTTAAAAAGGGAAAAGGGAAAAAAAAAAGCCCAAAGGAAAGGGTAAGACCCAAGATAAGGGGAAAGCCAGGCATTGAATCCAAAAGGTGGGGTGTCTAAGGAAGGAACCTACTTTCATTGTGATGAGATCGGACATTGGAAGAGGAACTACAAAAAGTACCTAGAGGAAGTTCAGAAAAAAAGAAGTGTGACTTCTGCCTCAAGTATATATGTTATAGAAATTAATCTATCTATTTCTTCTTCATGGGTATTAGATACCGGTTGTGCTTCTCACATTTGTACTAATATGTAGGGCTTGAGAAATAGTAGATCATTGACAAAAGGAGATGTGGACCTATGTGTAAGCAATGGCGCAAGAGTTGCTGCTATAGATGTAGGAACATATTCCTTATCTTTGCCCTGTGGTTTTATCCTAGAACTAGAAGAGTGCTATTATATACCTATTATAACTAAGAACATTATCTCTATTTCTTGTTTGGACAAGAGAGGTTTCTCATTTATAATAAAGGACAAAAGTTGTTCTATTTATTTAAATGAAATGTTCTAAATTTTGATAACCCAATCTATAACATAAATACCAAACAATTCAAATCTAATGATATGAATCAAACATATCTCTGATATTGTCGCTTGGATCACATAAATAAGAGTTGCATATCCCAACTCTATAAGAATGGACTTTTGGACTCATTTGATTTTGAATCATATGAGGTATGCGAATCTTGTCTACTAGGCAAGATGACAAAGACACCTTTTAATGGACATAGCGAGAGAGCTAATAATTTGTTAAGACTCATACATACTGATGTTTGTGGTCCTTCCAAAGTAGCAGCTAGAGGAGGCTATCAGTACTTCATTATATTTATTGATGATTTTAGTAGATATGGTTATGTGTATCTTATGAAACACAAATCTGAATCCTTTGAAAAGTTCAAAGAATTCAAGAATGAAGTACAAAATCAACTTGGTAAGAGTATTAAGATACTTCAATCAGATCGAGGTGGAGAATACCTTAGCCAAGAGTTTCATGACCATCTAGTTGAGTCTAGGATAATATCTCAACTCACTCCACTTGGAACACCATAGTGGAATAGTGTATCAGAAAGGAAAAAATTATAACTTATTAGATATGATACGATCAATGATGAGTCAAATAGATCTTCCTTCTTCCTTCTGGGGATATGCTTTAGAGATCACTACTTTCACTCTTAACCGTGTTCCATCTAAGGCAATCATAAAGACACCATATACGATATAGACTAGGAAGAGTTCCAAGATATCTTTTATGAAGATTTGGAGTTGTGAGGCTTACGTTAGACGACAAGTCTCAGATAAATTTGGACCCAAATCAGATAAGTGTTATTTTATTGGATATCCCAAGGAGACTAAGGGATATACTTACTTTTATAATTCCACATAAGGAAAAGTGTTTGTTGTCAAAAATGGTATTTTCTGAAAAAAGAATTTATTTCTAAAGGAATTAGTGAGAGTAAAGTCGATCTTGAAGAAATTGAAGATACACAAGATAACCCTAAAGCCTTGATGGAAATCGAACAAGCACCACAAGCTGGTGAAGATTATGAATCTATGACACCACATGCAGTTGTGGCACAACCTATTCGAGTAGAACATGCTCTATGTAGATCTAATAGGATACATCATCAACCTGAGAGATACTCTTTTCTCTTGTGTGACCACGGTGATGTAATGCTTGTTGATTTCAATGAGCCTACAACCTATGAAGAAGTTGTAATGAGACCAGATTCTGAGAAATGGCTAGAGGTCATGAGGTCCAAAATGGAATCCATGCACACTAACCAAGTATGGACTTTGGTTGATCCACCTGAAGGGGTCAAACCCATTGAGTGTAAGTGGGTCTTTAAATGAAAGACTGACATGGATGGTCATATGCATACCTATAAAGGGTAATTAGTAGCTAAAGGATTTAAGCAGATTCATGGTATATGTAGGGGATCAGATGGCCGGCTAGAGGGGGTGAATAGCCCTCGTTCGTTGGTTATCGGAATTTGCTCGTCTACAATTAGATTAGCGCAAGCGGAAACAACAATACAAGCAAATTAAACAAATAAAGACAAAGCAAAGGAAATAGACAATGCTAACACAATGTCGTAACGTGGTTCACGGCTACGCCGCTAATCCACGATCCCGATTCGTCCTCGGTGAATCACTCCGCTAAACCAATCACTATCGGTCTCTCCTTTGCACAAAGCTAGGTGGAGGTAACCTTTACAATCAAGATCACTCTTCTTACAAATAGAATGGAGTAAAAGCGAGTAAGAAGAGTTTAGAGCTTGTGGGGCACTAGGAAGATTGTTTGGAACTTAAGCATTAGCCTCTCAAAGGCTCACACCCTCCCTTTTTATAGAGAGGGCTGTTTTCTTCCGTTAGCGCCATCGATCGTGCCGCCCATGGCGATCTACCGTCCTAACGGCAGCCTCCGAACACGTCGGATGCGGCCGTTGTTGTCAGCGGAACTCTTAGCGATCGTGATGGACCTCACCCGGTCATTCGCGACCGTAATCGGCCCCCGATCGGCTACTGGCGGTTTGTGGCCAAAACCCTATTGACGATCATTCGCGCCTTGGCGATCATTGCTAATCTTAGCGATCGGCCTTAGCGCGCATAGCGATCGGCTGCACGCCAAACGATCGATCGTATACGGTCGAGCTACACTCGACTCGGAAGCGATCGCCATTCCATGGCGATCGGGGTGTCGAAAAACCCATCCGACACTTAGCCAAATGGCCAAGTTTCACCTAAGAGCTACCCCTCCCCGGGTTACAATCGCTCACTCTCATTTCTCGGAGTCCTTCGCCTTCGAAGTTCTCTTCGTTCTCGGCCACGTCCCTCGGCAGCATCAGGCGCACGGCTCTGCAATGCTCCTTCGCGTCTCTTGCCTCGAAGTCTACTTCCTCCGACTTCACTCCAAGCTTCTCGTCCGGTGGTCCCTCGGATGCTCCAAGCGCACGGCTTCCGCAAAGCTATCCTTCACCGATTCAAGGCACGAGTCATGAGATGTGAAACTCGCCATGGCTCCATGTGCGAATTACTAAGTCCTGCACGACTTCAACGCACATATCAAATAAACATAACACACTAACTTAAACCCTTTGCCACACCATCAAAACCATATCACGGCAAGAGATTGCCCTAACAATCTCTCCCTTTTTAATGTGTGGCAATCCGTTTAAGTTAGGTAAAAACATTTGATATAAATTCTAAGGGTAAGAAAGCATGTAAAGATAAACATGATATTACAACATGCAACTCCCCCTTAATCCATGAAACTTTCTATAAAAATTTTCCCCTTATCATATATTTCTCCCCCTTTTATAATTAACTTAAACATAATATTTTCTCCCCCTTTGACACCATCAAAAAGATTATCACTAAGTTAAGAACCCATGGCATCAAGTCTAATAGAAAGAAACTACCATAAGTTGATTTAAAAATTGGATACTACTTGTTGGTTTACATCTGAATTCGGCCTTCATTGTTCTGATTTTCAGGCCATCAGTCGACTGCTATCAGTATGGCAGTCGACTGGCACAAATGAATCCGAATTTCTGATTTTCTGGATGAAATTCAGAAATGCATTAAAAATTCCAGAAAATTCGAAAAATCATGAAATTCGAGGAACATATTTCTCTTAAGTATATCTATCAAGGAAAAATAGTTTTTCATGAAAAATCATTATATTTTACAAGATTTGCCAAAAATCCAAACACTTGAAAAACCACTAGTTTTTGAGAATGTTAGTATCCATTTTAACACCTAGTTTTGCATCCAATTGTTTCAAAACATGAATACATGTATTTTAAGGTAAGAAATTGTTTTGAAAACATTAGAAATATCCAACCATGATCTTTGGGCAATATGTCTATTAATTAAACATAAGCCTTCCCCATGATTGGTCTATTATTGATATTTTGATACTTTAAATGACCATCTAAATGCCATAGGCATTAGTGGACATTTGTATCATCCTAACATCTCACCCATGCTAAGTTTGCATTCAAGTTATCCTATAGTGAGTGTGAGATGCATCCTAGGGGGGGGGGTATTTGTATATACTTAACCCTTAAATTTATGCAATTCTATCAAGGTTAAGTATCAATCTAACAACCTACATGATCATAATGATATATATGATTTAATTTCACATTATGATCATGAAATACATGTTTTCATCAAATTATAACCATGCCTTAGGCATTATATGATGATAATAAATAAGTTATCACCTAAAGCATGATTTAAACCTATTGCTCATGATAACGTGCCTAATATCAAAATCATAAATCACGATTACACATATACATAGCAATTGCATTAATCATCATGATTTAAGCATTATTACCTATTTATGGGCACGTTATCATCACCCAACACTATCTAAAAATGTTGTCCCGTCATCCTAAGTCAACCAAAATATGATATAGATTAGGTTCATATGGTTGACTACCCTAGGGGTTTTCTAACCCTTAAGGATGGATTTTGGAACCCAAAATAGATTTTTGCCTATGGGGTTCACTAGAAATTCTTTGGGGATCCATTTCTTAGCTATTACTTTGTTTTTGTCTTGTCCCCTAGCTATTAGGCATCTATAGGCCTTCTCATTTTTCTTCTCTTTATATCCTAGGCCTTTTTTGTTGAAGCTAGCCCTTTGGCTCCCTATGATCATATTCAAAGTGTTGGAGCCAATTGTGAATTTTCCTAGGGCTTTTGTTAAATAATCTACTTTTTCCCTTAAGGCCCTATTTTCTTCTATGCATGCATCACTAACATCTAAAGGCACATAATTATTATGTGAGCATGCATTACCATGGCAAGAAGAAGTATCATTATTATTTAAGCATGCATTTTCTAACTTATTTTCTAAGTCTTTAATTTGATTAAGCATGCTTTTATTTTTCTTTTTCATTCCAAATAAGTCCTTAGTTAAACTAGAAATTATGGAAACTATTTTACTAGGAGAAGCTTTCGTTACTATAGTTTCCATATCTTCTTCTTCTTCTTCGGATGATGAGGAGGATGATGATGTGGAGGAGGCTCCCCCTTCACTTGAGCTCTCTCCTCTTGTGCTTGATCCTTCATTTTCGGAGGAGGAGCAATCCAAGTCGTCAAAGGCCATCAAGGCCAAATTGGCGACAAAGGCATTCTCCTC
Organism: Wurfbainia villosa; assembly: GCA_025175895.1. Taxonomy (NCBI): domain Eukaryota; kingdom Viridiplantae; phylum Streptophyta; class Magnoliopsida; order Zingiberales; family Zingiberaceae; genus Wurfbainia; species Wurfbainia villosa. Next base: position 23,106,864 of record CM045992.1, on the reverse strand, counting down.
ATCCGATGATGAGGAGGAGGATGAGGAAGGATCATCCCATGTCTTGGCCTTGAATGCTTTGGCCTTCCCCTTTTCTTTTGTCTTCTTCTCCTCTTCCTTCTTTTTCTTGCTCCCCTTTTTCTTCTTCTTTTCTTCTTTCTTTTTCCTCTCTTCCTTGCTTTTGTTTAGGAGAGGACAATTGTCCCTTATGTGTCCCTCTCCTTGGCAATTGTAGCATATCACCTTCCCCCTTGGTCTTCTATTCCTATCATTTGATTTATCAAATCTAAAATTCTTAAATACACGCCTCACCTTCCTTACCATGTAGGCTTCCTCGGTGCTATCCATGGAGGAGGAGGAGGCTTCATCATCGGAGGAGGAGGGGACTTCCATCTTCTTCTTCCCCTTGTTTGCCAACAATGCTACTCCTCTTGAGGGTTGAATTCTTGGCTCTTCTTGAATTCCTTCAAGCCTCGTTTCGTGGAGCTCCATTGTCGATAACTCCTCCAAGGTACTTACTTCCAAGTTCTTGGACATGTAGAAGGAGTCCACCATGGAACTCCACTTTGAGGACCGGCGAAAGGCATCTATAGCCTTCATGAGCATGTCGCGATTGGAGAGCCTTTCTCCTACACTTGTTAGTCCATTTAAAATTTCTTTGAATCTAGAATGCAAAGAGATTACCTTTTCCCCCTTTTCTAATTTAATGTTGGATAGTTGGGAGCGGAGGAGATCTCTCCTAGCTAGCTTCGCCTCGGATGTGCCTTCATGGAGCTCAATTAGTTTCTCCCACATCTCCTTGGCGCTTAGGCATTCTCCTATTCGGTTGATTTCTTGTTGAGGAAGCACATTGTAGAGATGGTGCTTGGCTTTGGAGTTTGCAAGGTGCTCCTCTCTTTGCTTCTTGGTCCACCTAGATTTCTCTATTGGCTTCCCCTCTTCATCCCTAGGCAAAATGAAACCGGATTCCATTGTAATCATTATATCAAAATCCGTTTCGAAAAATACCTCCATTCGCTTCTTCCACCAAGCGAATTCTCCTTCAAACTTCGGAGGATGGATGTTGGAGCCGACCATTTTTGATGTAGGGCTTGTTGCGGCGGTTAGTTCGGTGACAAGCAACCTCGGCTCTGATACCACTTGTAGGGGATCGGATGGCCGGCTAGAGGGGGGTGAATAGCCCTCGTTCATTGGTTATCGGAATTTGCTCGTCTACAATTAGATTAGCGCAAGCGGAAACAACAATACAAGCAAATTAAACAAATAAAGACAAAGCAAAGGAAATAGACAATGCTAACACAATGTCGTAACGTGGTTCACGGCTACGCCGCTAATCCACGATCCCGATTCGTCCTCGGTGAATCACTCCGCTAAACCAATCACTATCGGTCTCTCCTTTGCACAAAGCTAGGTGGAGGTAACCTTTACAATCAAGATCACTCTTCTTACAAATAGAATGGAGTAAAAGCGAGTAAGAAGAGTTTAGAGCTTGTGGGGCACTAGGAAGATTGTTTGGAACTTAAGCATTAGCCTCTCAAAGGCTCACACCCTCCCTTTTTATAGAGAGGGTTGTTTTCTTCTCGTTGGCCGCCATCACGATCGCCCATGGCGGTCATATCACTCTAGCGGCCTCCGAACACGTCGGATGTCGGCCGGTTGTTGTCAGCGGAACTCTTAGCGATCGTGATGGACCTCACTAGTCGATTCGGCCGTAATCGTCGACCCGCCGGCTACGAGCGGTCTATGGCTAAACCCTATTGACCCGATCGTCGCCTTGCGGCGATTCTTTCTTGGTCTTGATCGATCGCCAACGCATGGTAGTCGATCGCCCGCCACAAACCGGTGAGTCGTATACCCGGTCAAGCTACACTCGACTGAGCGATCATTGCCATTCCATGGCAGTCGACTGGTGTCGGGAAAACCCATCCGACACTTGGCCAAATGGCCAAGTTTCACCTAAGAGCTACCCCTCCCCGGGTTACAATCGCTCACTCTCATTTCTCGGAGTCCTTCGCCTTCGAAGTTCTCTTCGTTCTCGGCCACGTCCCTCGGCAGCATCAGGCGCACGGCTCTGCAATGCTCCTTCGCGTCTCTTGCCTCGAAGTCTACTTCCTCCGACTTCACTCCAAGCTTCTCGTCCGGCGGTCCCTCGGATGCTCCAAGCGCACGGCTTCCGCAAAGCTATCCTTCACCGACTCAAGGCACGAGTCATGAGATGTGAAACTCGCCATGGCTCCATGTGCGAATTACTAAGTCCTGCACGACTTCAACGCACATATCAAATAAACATAACACACTAACTTAAACCCTTTGCCACACCATCAAAACCATATCACGGCAAGAGATTGCCCTAACAGTATAGACTATGATGAAACCTTTTCACCAGTTGCGATGCTTAAATCTATTCGAATCATGCTTGCTATTGCAGCATACCATGATTATGAAATCTAGCAGATGGATGTTAAAACTACATTTCTTAATGGAAATCTACTTGAGGATGTGTACATGACACACCTTGAGAATTGTGTAGATCCAAAGGATAGCAGAAAGGTATGTAAGTTGCATAGGTCCATTTATGGTTTAAAGCAAGCTTCTCGAAGCTAGAATCTTCGATTTGATGATGCGATCAAAATGTTTAGTTCATAAAGAATGAAGATGAACCTTGTGTCGACAAGAGGGTTAGTGGGAGCACAGTCATTTTTCTCATCTTGTTTGCAGATGACATACTACTCATTGGAAATGATATCCCTATATTGCAGTATGTGAAGACTTGGCGTGGGAATTGATTCTCAATGAAAGACTTAGGAGAAGCAACCTATATATTGGGCATCAAGATCTATAGAGATAGGCCTAAGTCAGAGTACATATATTGATAAGGTGCTTAATCATTTTGCTATGCAGAATTCCAAGAAGAGATTCTTGTCGATGTCACATAGTGTAAGCCTTTCGAAGGCTCAATTCCCCTCTTCTAAGAAAGAAAGGGATTGCATGGATCAGATTTCTTATGCATCTGCTATAGGATCTATCATGTACGTCGTGTTGTGTACTCGCCTCGACGTCTCGTATGCGTTAAACATGATGAGCCAATACTAGTCAGATCCAAGTGAAAGTCACTGAACAACAGTCAAGAATATTCTTAAGTACTTGAGAAGAACAAAAAATTATTTCTTAATATTTGGAGGTGATGAGGAGCTCGTTGTAAAGGGTTACAGTAATGTAAGCTTCCAAATAGACAAGGATGATTCTAGATCGCAGTCAGGGTATGTATTTTGCTTAAATACTGGTGTTGTGTGCTGAAAGAGTTCAAAGCAAGACACAGTAGTTGATTCTACTACAGAGGACGAGTATATTATTGCTTCAGCTATAGCAAAAGAGGTTGTTTGGATCAAAAAGTTTATTTCTGAGTTTGGTGTTGTTCCTAGCATACTAAGTCCCATAGACCTCTATTGTGATAATAATGGAGCTATTGCACAGGCTAAGGAACCTCGCTCTCATCAGCAATTCAAACATATACTATGGCAGTTCCATCTCATTTGAGAAATCATCGATAGAGGAGATGTGAGTATATGCAGAATACCAACTGATGCTAACATTGCAGGCCCTTTGACCAAGGCTTTGGCACAGAGGAAGCATGATGGTCACACTAGGTCACTGGGTATTAGATATTTCAGTGTTTGGCATTAGTGCTAGTGGGAGATTGTTAGTATTAGCCCTAAGTGTCAATTATGAGATAATTGGTAAGGAAACTTTTATATCATATTTCATAATAAAGGCAAAGTCTACAATTATTATATTTCATTGATGTGTCATTTGAATAAATATAATAATATCCTAGGATAGTTGATTCTAGTCTACGACATATTAAGTTGGTGACTTGATAGTATAATACTGTAGATATATAGAACACTACTCATAATTATTCTTAGTCAAGTATTAATATACAAGGATAATATTAATGTGTTGAGACTAGCATGTAGGTCAACTGATGACTTAATCTCACAAGTCATGGATATAGAATATCAAGTTAACACATGGGTATATATTAGAAAATATGTACTGAACTGATCCGCTATGAGAATGTTTCATGAATCATCATATGAGTGTCATAAACATTCATATGGTGGCTATTGGTATGAATAGTCCTTATACCTGAAAATAGCCCTTATACCTGAAATCACTATGGTTCCCTACATAAGGAGTTGTATACTTTGATGTCGTCAAATGTCATCTGTAATAAGATGGACTATAAAGTCGATTACTAGGTATGCAATAAATTATACAGAGGGATGTGAGTGATGTAGATGGGATCTATCCCTTCCATATGATGGAAGTGATATCTATGGGCCCCTTGATAAAATAGGACTACTAAAATGCATGACCATGCTCAAATAAGTCAATATGAGATATTGAGCTAATTTGATTTGGGTAGTCTACTTAAGGATCAAGAAACACAAAGATTGATAAGAGGATGACACAAGCTATACCTCATTGATCAATCTAGATATCAAGGATAGAAGGATTGAGTCATACAAGATAATAGTCACAGAAAGGTGATGTCGGATCTCGACATTCTCGTCACTTGGGTAGCAATGATGTATTGCTAGATGTCACTCATTGCTTATGTTTCTAAAAGGGAATTTAGAGACATTGCCAGTGTTACAAGAACCTATTGGGTCACACACTAAGAACATATTATTTTAGAGATGGGGTTCATTTTAGTTTGACTAAATGAACCATTAGGCTATTGAATTGGATTCATTGAGTTAGTCTCATTGATTGGGTCGAAACTTGAGTTAGACTCAAGTTGGATTAATTTGAGTTAGACTCAAATCAAATCAATTGAAGAAGATGAAGGGTTATGGATTCATCATTAATTCATCATGCATGATTAATGTGAATTAATCATGCATGGAAGAGGAAAAACCAAAGGTTGGAAGAAACCTCTTATCATGCATGATTAAGGTGGATTAATCATGCATTGAAGTGGGAATACAAAAGGATGCAAAAAAACCTTTCATATTCATAGGATGAATATAAAAAGAGGGCTTTGGATCATGATGCTTAGTAGAGATTGCCTTTGTTCTTCTTCCTCATCTTCTTGTCCAAAAATCCTTCTTGGCCTAGACCCCTTATGTGGTGTTGCTAGCACAACTTTGATTTTCCAAAGTGTGTGTTCGTGTGGATACCATAGAGCCATGACCATCCTGATCGTGCTGAGATCGTTTGAAGAAAAGTTGCTGCTGGGATTGCGAAGGGCTATGCATCAAAGGTAATCTCTCAACTAGATGTAGTTGTAAGAACGATTACTTTTATGTATACACATGGATCTTTAGAGGGATTCAGTTTTTCAGCTGCATTTTGCGATTATTTTTCGTACAAGATCCCTGCAGGGTATCCAAGTCTTATTTCCCAATGAGATCTTACATTCTCCCCCTTGGTCCAAAAATATTTTGGATGCCTTCACTCTTCATAGTGATAAGTCTCATTGTTAGTGAAAGCCCTAGAGTCAATCATGTGATGATTGTTGTATGGACTTTATTGTATCATATTCCCATTTATAAAGGCATGGTTATTATATTTACTTGTATTGGTGCCAAATAACTAAATATAATAATGTCCTTGAGTAGTAGGTTCTTATCTATATCAATCGATTGGTTGAATCGATAATAAGATGATATAGAGAACACTACTCTTAATCATTCCTAGTCGAGTATTAACATTCAGGGACAATGTTAATGCGTAGAGACTAGCATGTAGGTCAACACGATGACTTGATCTCACAAGTCATGGATATGAGATATCAAGTTGACACATGGGTATGCATTGGACAACATATACTGAATGACCCGCCATGAGAAAGTATCATGGATCGTTATATGAGTGTCATATACTTTCTCATGTGGCTATTAGTATGACTATTAGTCCTTAGACCTGAAGTCACCATGGTTCCCTACATAAGGAGTTGCATACTTTGGCTTCGTCAAACGTCACCCGTAAATGGGTGGACTATAAAGGCGATTACTGGGTATGTAATAAATTATGCGAAGGGATGTGAGTGATGTAGATGGGATATATCCCTCCTATATGACGGGGTGACATCGATATTCTTGATAGAGTGAGACCACGAAGTGCATGACCATGCCCAAATGAGTCAATATGAGATATTGAGCTCATTTGATTAGAGTGAGTCTACTTGGAGATCAAGATTTAGATTGTACCGAGGATGACACGGTCTATGCCTCGATTGGTCAATCAAGATGTCAAGGATAGAGGGACATTGTCACATATTGTGAGAGTCACAATTAGTAGTCACAAAGGTGATGTTGGAGCTCAACATTCTGTTGGGGGATCGATTGGCCGGCTAGAGGGGGGTGAATAGCCCTCTTACGATGGATGTCGTAATTCGTTCGTTCTCGTTGCGTGCTCGTCTACAATTCTTGTTAGCGCAGTGGAATAACAATAGTAATACTAACAAGAAACACAAATACACACAAGCACATGCAATACACAAGATATACGTGGTTCGGAACCGAATGGTTCCTACTCCACGGGCGAGCTCCTCGAGCTCTAGTTATGCGCACGACACTAACTATAACAATCCTTTTCGACTATACGTCGGAGGTGGAGAAACCTATCACAAGAAATTACACTAAGTAATGAAATACAAGCAATACAAAGACAAATACGAAATACACGTAAAGAACACTTTACAACGCTTGCTTTGAACCCTTTGCTTGTTGCTTGCTTTAGATGTCTCTTGAAGGTCTAGAATGCAGCAGCAATTCCCCTCCAATAGCTTCACAAAAGTCTTGGTGAAATCCTCCAACTCGAGCTCCATTTTTCGCCTGTGATCGCCTAAAAGGCCCGATCGATTGCCCTTGTTGTTTCTAGCGGCCAAATCTCGTCGAACAAGTTCCAACGGATCACCTACGGTCGTGATGATGCTCATCGATCGGTGACCTAATCGTCGCGCCCGATCGGCTACGGGCGTCACTGCTCGCGACACTACCATCGATCATTGCCATCCCTCGGCGATCATTGCTGCTCGACATCGATCATTGCCGATCCATGGCGGTCGGCCTTAGCACAAAACCCTAGCCTTACACCAGTCGAACCCTAGTCGACTTGGACCAGTCGAACCGGCACCTATGCCAGTCGACTGATGTCGAGAAAAACCTCAAACACCAAGTTATTTGATCATCCGACCGTCGGGTAAACCCTCAAACATCAAGTTTGAGCCTCCGACACTCAGTCTTAGCCACTTGGCCAAGTCCACCTTATCCCTCATGGAGTTCCCCACCGAAGCTCTCTTCCCTCGGCCTACGTCCCTCGGATGCGTCAAGCGCATGGCTTCGCAATGCCATCCTTCGCGTCTCATACCCTAGAAGTATGCTTCCCTTTGGGCTCACTCCATTCGCTCCCCGTCCGGCGGTCCCTCGGATGCACCAAGCGCACGGCTTCGCAATGCCATCCTTCACCGACTCAAGGACCCGAGCCTAGTGAACTTACCAAGTTCTCAAGACTTCCCAAATGCACCAAGCGCACGGCTTCGCAATGCTTTGGATTTCCCATGCCAAGCACCAAGCGCACGGCTTCGCAATGCTTTGGACTTTCTCATGCCAAGGCTTCCCCCTTGGACTTCCACACTAAGCTCCATGCTTGGATTTTCCATGCCAACCCCATGTTGGACTTTCCCATGACAATCCCATGTCATGAGTTTTGTCTATCATCAAAATACTATCAAGGTACTGCTCGAGTCAAACTCGAGTCAACCTGGGCCGATTGCACCAACAATCTCCCATGCCAAGGCTTCCCCCTTGGACTTCCACACCAAGCTCCATGCTTGGATTTTCCATGCCAACCCCATGTTGGACTTTCCCATGACAATCTCATGTCATGAGTTTTGTCTATCATCAAAATACTATCAAGGTACTGCTCGAGTCAAACTCGAGTCAACCTGGGCCGATTGCACCAACAATCTCCCCCTTTTTGATGATTGACAAAACTACCATCTCAAGTCTACCAATTCTCCCATATTGGCAATTCTCATATCCCAAATGAGAATTCCAAACCTAATTGGTAACTTGGTAACATCTCCCCCTTTTTGACATTACATCAAAAAGGTCCTCCCCAAGGGTATGAATGTCTCATATCCCAATGAGATCTTATATCTCTCCCTTGGAGGAACACATCCCTACAATCTTTCTAGTGATCACATATCACTTAAAGAGAGGCAACCCAATTTTCCTCCCATGAGGAAATACACATCCATCTTTCCATGATGGATACCTCCCCCTAGAGGCTTGCTCCCCCTTGACCATTGCACCAACAATGTCCCTGGAGAGTCCCTAAGCCAATAGGAACATTAACCAAATCAAAATTAAGGCAAAGTTCAACAATGAACTCTCTTCCACCTTAAAATTGATACTCACCCTCAACCCAACTCCTAATCCATGTCCAATGGATTTCCACCCTCTCTAATGCTCTCCCAAGCATATCCTAGGGTTAGGAGTGGTTAGAGGACCAAAACATGGCTAAACATGGGCCTAACTATCAAGTTTACCCGAAATCAGCCTGTGCCAGTCGACTCCGTTAGATAACAGTCAACTGGACTTATCATCGATCGCCATCCTAAGCCGATCGAGAATCAGATTCTGCAGTTTTGATTTTGTAAATTGGATTTTCAAAATCCATAAGTAAATATACGTAATTTTAAAAATCTTGAAAATGTATACGTATAATACTTATCCTAAACACTATGGGTGAAAAATATTAGAAAATTATTTTATCCATTAAACTAGGAGATTGATACAAAGTTCAAAATTTAAGAAAAGCTTCAATAAAGAGCCCTCTTTGTATCATCTCATTCAATGGTGATAGCTATCAAAAGATAGGCTTCACCAAGGTTTGTCAAAATATTTTCAAACCTTTATTTCCTTTTTCCTAAACATCTCACCAACATCTAGATGTGTAAAACACATACAAGTCAAATTTTTGTGAGATGTGGGTTTTGTTTTGTTTATGTTCTCATGCATATTTCTAGGCAACATTAATTTGATTCCCTTCAAATTGTGCCATAGTCCTTAACTTCATTTTAAACTATGCATGATATGATTATGGCATAAATATGATTTAGATAAAAACATATGTCAATATCATGATGTCATGACATGTGAATGAGAACTAGGCATTCATGACATCTAAACATAACTTTAAACATGATCATGACATTTTATAGATAAAAATGAAAATGATGTCATGACATGGTAAGGCAAAGAAAGCATGGCAAGAAAAATATGCTAAGGTATAGAATACCTAAGTATAAAATCAATTTACCATTTCTGGGGATTAAATTCATTTTTCCTTAGTGCCATTCATCTCCCTAGTGTACCAAAAACCCAAAATGGCACACCATGACTTCTATGACCTAATTGTGCCAATTTAAATCATTTTTAACTTCTCAAACCGTATTGGCACATCCTAATGTGTCAACTCACAATGGCTAGGTTAACCACCCATCCACTTAGGGTTGACACACCCTAACCCATCTAGCGTGAATCAATCACGCTTTTAGGAACCCAATACCTATTGGAGCTCCTTAGGTTAACAAGGTATTCCCTAGGGATAACTTCCCTAGATACCTTCCTAATGCCCCTTTTAGGCTTTGAAGCCATAGTCTTTTGGGTCTTTTCTAGGTCAACTCTAGAGGTGACTCCTCCATTGACCTTCTTAGTGGCTTTCTTGATTTTCCTTAAATCCTTAGCCACTAAACACATACCATGGCTAGACTTAGGGATGGCTTCCCTATTAGCCTTGGTTTATCTAGACCTAGATGATGTTCCATAATTAAATGGAACATTATGGTAGGACATAGGTTTGTGACCCAAACCCTTCTTGCCCTTAGATGTTTCTTGTTTCCTAGGTCTTGACTTTTGTGCATTAGACCCCTTAACCGAGTTTGATATTATTGCTAGGGTCTTCTCCAATTTTTCTAGCCTTGACCTCAAGGCTTGGTTTTCTAACTCTAATTTTCCCAATTTTGAATTTTCATTTATCTTTTGGGAAATGTTTTTCTTCTTAGGCATGTGTCTACCCTTTTTAGGGTTAATGCCTAGATGGTTTTCAACTCTCCTAATGGACTCTTTAGGTAAAATAGGTCTAGAATTATGAGTCCTAGGTTTGTCCTTAGTTATATGAACATGCTTGGCACCTAAGCAATAAACCTTATTATTTTTCCTAGCATGCTTTTCATTGATAATAGCAAGAGAGCTAAAATAATTCTTAGCATGCTTTTTAACTCTAGGAATTAAAGATGCATTAAGTAAATTTACCTTAGGGTTAGCTTTAGGAGCTCCCCCTACATGTGTTGCACCTTCTTGCCCTTTCTTCCTCCCCCTAGGGCATTGGCTTCGGTAGTGTCCCTTTTGATTGCATTTGAAACACACAATGTGCTCTTTGCTCTTGATTTTGGGAACACCGACATCCTTTGACTTTGGGTTGACTTTTGGTGTTGATGCCTTTTCCTTAGCCAATTTAGGGCATTTGCTTTTGTAATGCCCTTTCTCCCTACACTCAAAGCATATTATGTGATTTTTATTTAAAATTATAACACTTGAGTTACCTAGGGAGGTGGTGGAGGCCTCTTCACTTCTTCCGGAGGTAGAAGCTTCATCTTGACCTTTCTCTGGAGTAGAAACCCTTTCCTCCCCCTCAATACTAGAGGTGGAGGTCTCCACCAAATCATCCACATCTTCAAAGGTGGATGATGATTCTTTTTCGGCATTCTCCTCTACTTGTGCCGATTGGAAATTTTCTTGGAATTTCATTACCTTATTCCATAATTCCCTTGCATCCCTATAGTCACCCAAACTAGACCAAATTTTGTTAGGTAACAAATCACTAAATAATTTTATTACCTCGAGATTCATCTTGAAGTCCTTAATTTGGTCTTGGGTCCACCTTGACTTTTCAATTTGCTTGTTGTATTTGTCCCTAGGCATCTCAAAATCATTTTCTACAATAATCATATAATCAAAATTGGTTTCGAGATATAACTCCATCCGTTTCCTCCACCAAGAAAAATCTCCATCGAATTTTAGTGGATGGATGAAGTCGGCCATTTGTAGTGCTCTCGCGGCGGTTAGTCCTTGAAGAGCGACCTCGGCTCTGATACCACTTGTTGGGGATCGATTGGCAGGCTAGAGGGGGGTGAATAGCCCTCTTACGATGGATGTCGTAATTCGTTCATTCTCGTTGCGTGCTCGTCTACAATTCTTGTTAGCGCAGCGGAATAACAATAGTAATACTAACAAGAAACACAAATACACACAAGCACATGCAATACACAAGATATACGTGGTTCGGAACCGAATGGTTCCTACTCCACGGGCGAGCTCCTCGAGCTCTAGTTATGCGCACGACACTAACTATAACACTCCTTTTCGACTATACGTTGGAGGTGGAGAAACCTCTCACAAGCAATTACACTAAGTAATGAAATACAAGCAATACAAAGACAAATACGAAATACACGTAAAGAACTCTTTACAACGCTTGCTTGGAACCCTTTGCTTGTTGCTTGCTTTAGATGGCTCTTGAAGGTCTGGAATGCAGCAGCAATTCCCCTCCAATAGCTTCACAAAAGTCTTGGCGAAATCCTCCAACTCGAGCTCCATTTATAACCTGCATCAAGTTATTTTCGTGCCTAGCAGTCGACTGCCAAAAGGCCCCAGTCGACTGCCCCTGTAGCCGTTGTCTCACAACGGCCAGATCCACGTCAGACAAGTTCCAACGGATCACCTACCAGTCGACTGATGATGCCCATCAGTCGACTGGTGACCTAGTAGTCGACTGCCCAGTCGGCTACGGAGCATTCTGTGCTCGCGACACTACCATCAGTCGACTTCCATCCCTCGGCAGTCGACTGCTATCGACATCAGTCGACTGCCAAGCATAAAACCCTAGCCTTACACCAGTCGAACCCTAGTCGACTTGGACCAGTCGAACCAGCACCTATGCCAGTCGACTGACGTCGGGAAAAACCTCAAACACCAAGTTGTCTGAGCATCCGACCGTCGGGTAAACCCTCAAACATCAAGTTTGAGCCTCCGACACTCAGTCTTAGCCACTTGGCCAAGTCCACCTTATCCCTCATGGAGTTCCCCACCGAAGCTCTCTTCCCTCGGCCTACGTCCCTCGGATGCGCCAAGCACACGGCTTCGCAACGCCATCCTTCGTGTCTCATACCCTAGAAGTATGCTTCCCTTTGGGCTCACTCCATTCGCTCCCCATCTGGCGGTCCCTCGGATGCACCAAGCGCACGGCTTCTCAATGCCATCCTTCACCGACTCAAGGACCCGAGCCTAGTGAACTTGCCAAGTTCTCAAGACTTCCCAAATGCACCAAGCGCACGGCTTCGCAATGCATTTCTCACCAAGCACCAAGCGCACGGCTTCGCAATGCTTTGGATTTCCCATGCCAAGCACCAAGCGCACGGCTTCGCAATGCTTTGGACTTTCCCATGCCAAGGCTTCCCCCTTGGACTTCCACACCAAGCTCCATGCTTGGATTTTCCATGCCAACCCCATGTTGGACTTTCCCATGACAATCCCATGTCATGAGTTTTGTCTATCATCAAAACACTATCAAGGTACTGCTCGAGTCAAACTCGAGTCAACCTGGGCCGATTGCACCAACAATCTCCCATGCCAAGGCTTCCCCCTTGGACTTCCACACCAAGCTCCATGCTTGGATTTTCCATACCAACCCCATGTTGGACTTTCCCATGACAATCCCATGTCATTAGTTTTGTCTATCATCAAAATACTATCAAGGTACTGCTCGAGTCAAACTCGAGTCAACCTGGGCCGATTGCACCAACACATTCTTGTAACTTGGGTAGCAATGATGTGTTGCTAGATACCGCTCATTCCTTATGTTCTTAAATCAGTTTAGGGACATTGCCAACGTTACAAGAACCTATAAGGTCACACACATAAGGGCAATTAGATGGAGATTAGGTTCATATGATGAACCATGAGGATTAGGTTCATGAGATGAACCAAATTGGATTAAGAGTAATCCAAATTAGACTAATTGAGTTAGACTCAAGTTGATTCAAGTGTTGAATGAGTCTAATTTAGATTTGATTCATCAAATCAATTTAAATTAAATGAATAGAGATTCATTAAATTAAATTGACTTTAGTTAAGTGGTTAGATTTGATCAACCATGGGAGATTAGAGGTCAAGTTTGACTTGACTTGAGAGAGAAGATGAAAGGTCAAGTTTGACTTGACCAAATGCCATGTCATGATGATGACTTGGCATGGCCGGCCAATGATGATGCTCCACATCATCATTGACTTTGTCAATTGATGCCACATCATGAAGGAGACCAAGGGTCATGGGAGTTACATGCATGCATGTAACCCCCCCTAAAACAAAGTGGTCGGCCACTTGATGGTTATTCAAGTGGAAATTCATTTTTGGTGAGTTACACATTCCATCATCTTCTTCCTTGGTGCTCTTCCTCTCAAGCTCTCCCTCTTCTTCCTCATCTTGCCGAGATCTTCTAGGAGTGCTAGCACACTCAAGTTTGTCTCTTTCTCCACCTATTGCTTGTGTGGATACCAATAGAGGAGTGTGCACTTGACACTCTCGAGTTCCGGCGAACTTTTGGACGAGCAGGATAAGCGAAGGGCGTCGCTATGAGGGTAATGATCTAACCTCTTAGATCTAAGGTAGATCTAGGGTTTTTAGTAAGCACATACATGTTTTATTTTAATATATCTTCGCACGGATCCATGGCCGGGGATTTCGAGGTTTCTGCAATGCAAAAAGCGGTTTTTGCGGCTCGGAAAAACCCAACAGTGGTATCAGAGCAACGTGCGAAGCATGTATGTGTTTCGGTTTTGTAATTTTGTATTAGATATAAAAATTACAGATTTATATGTTTCTGTAAATTTCCTAATTTTATAGAAGTTTTGGGTATTTTTCTCAAAGAGTCGAAGCAACGAGTGTTGGGACACTTGTAGGCTTCAACCGTCGAGAAAAACTTTCCGAAACGGCGAGTTCTCGCTTTAGGTTTTTGGGACAGCGACTTAAGTCACTGTAGGATCGTAGTAGGGACACTCGCAAAGTTAATTTTGCGAGAATGGGCGCTGCCCCTATCCCCGAAAGGGGCTTTGTCCCGCGATCGCGCCCGGAAATCGCTTAACGGGACCGTTACGGAGAGGTGACTCATTAATTTGAAAAAAAAAATAGGAAAAATTATAGAAATTTCTGTAAAAATACATAATTTAGAATTATGTATAGTTCTGTGATTTTCATGGCCCAATGACCCCAATTTGATTGGATTATATGTGTTGTAATTCATAATACGGCCTGCGTGCCGTTTTGTGGTTGTGCATGTTGTATAGTGTATGCGACCTGCGCGTCGTACCTCTTCTTTTGATATTCTAGTTGTAAATAGTTTTAGACTCGAATGTAACTCGAGTTTCATATTTGTAATGTACAAAATGGAGCGGTGGAAAGTCCACTTGAAGACGAGGTTACGAGAAGGGTGACGACGACACATGACGGTCAAAGGAAGCGCTTGGAGAAGTCGCTAGCCTTAGGTTGACCATCCGATCTTCTCATTGGCTACGCTTGGGTTAGAGTAAGCTCAATTAGATTGAGCAAAACTAGTTAACTCAATTGGATCAAGTAGAACTATAGGCATATTCCAATCGTTGGAAAGATAGGTTAAGATCACATTTACACTAAATCTTGGGCGATTTAGCCAAAGCTAACTCAAGGTCTTTTGTAAATGTGGGTCTTGATACTATAAACAAGAGTTGCATAGAGATGTAATCGGTAATGTGTTACCCACCGATCGTACTAAGTCTTGGGCAATTTAGCCAAAGCTAACTCAAGGCTTAGAATGATGTGGATCTTGTCCCGCAAGAATTATAGCTAGTTTGTATGAATCTAGTAATGTGATTTGACCACATCAATAACTCGATTCTACAAAATTCCTATAATTCAGTGGAAGCATAATTTGATTAAAGGCCTAATTAAATGATAAAAGGAATATGATATTAATTCTCTGTATTATATGTTGTAGATAACTATGTCGATAAACACGAACACTTTCTCTCTGCATTCTGTCCTTGAGAAGGACAAGCTCAATGGAGCAAATTTCCTTGACTGGTACAGGAACTTGAGAATTGTTCTCACCCAAGAAAGGAAGTTGTACGTCCTGGAGCAACCCATTCCGGAGGCACCTCCTGCCACTGCCTCGCGAGCTGACAAAGATGCTTATAAGAAGCATCAAGATGATGCATTAGATGTGTCATGTCTTATGCTCGCGACCATGAACTCTGAGCTTCAGAAGCAACACGAGTTTATGAATGCTTATGATATGGTTGGACATCTTCGTCAACTATATCAAGGACAAGCAAGGCATGAGAGATATGAAGTCTCTAAGGCATTGTTTGGGTCTAAAATGCAAGAAGGGACTCCCGTAGGTCAATATGTACTCAAGATGATTGGGTACGTAGAAAACCTACAAAGGCTGGGATTCCCACTTGGCCAAGAGCTGGCCACTGACCTGATCTTGCAATCTTTGCCACAAGCCTTCAATCAATTTGTCATGAATTATAACATGAATGAAATTGATAAGCCATTGCCTGAAATGCTCAACATGTTGAGAACTATTGAGCTTAACCTTAAGAAGGGAAAATCTGACACCATTTTGATGGTGCAGAAGAAGAAAGGCAAGGGCAAGCCTAAAGGTAAGGGAAAGTCCCAAGCCAAGGGTAAAGGCAAAGAACTTAAACCCAAAGGAGGGGTAGCCAAGGAAGGGGCTTGCTTCCACTGCAAGGAAGCTGGACACTGGAAGCGTAACTGCAAAGCTTTCCTGGAAGATCTTAAGAAGAAAAGAAGTGAGACTTCTACTTCAGGTATAAATGTTATAGAAGTCAATCTATCTATTTCTTCATCATGGGTATTAGATACCGGATGTGAATCTCACATTTGTACCAATGTGCAGGCGCTGAGAAATAGCAGGGCATTGACAAAGGGCGAGGTGGACCTACGAGTAGGCAATGGAGCAAGGGTTCTTTGTTATTCTTTGTAGGAACTTATGATCTATCTTTGCCCTCTGGGCTTGTACTAGAATTAGATAAATGTTTTTATGTGCCTGCTTTAACTAAGAACATCATTTCAGTTTCTTGTTTGGACAAGAAAGGATTTTCATTTATAATAAAGAACAAATGTTGTTCAGTTTATTTAAATGATATGTTCTATTGTAGTGCACCTCTAATGAACGGACTCTACTTTCTAGACTTAGAGAGCCCTATCTATAACATAAGTACCAAGAGGTTCAAGTCAAATGAGTTGAACCAAACCTATCTCTGGCACTGTCTCTTAGGTCACATAAATGAGAGTCGCTTATCTCAGCTCCATAAGGATGGGCTGCTAGACTCATTTGATTTTGAATCATATGAGACATGCGAATCTTTCCTTTTAGGCAAGATGACCAAGACTCCCTTTAGTGGACACAGCGAAAGAGCAACAGATTTGTTAGGACTTATACATAGTGATGTATGTGGTCCTTTCAATGTTGCTGCTAGAGGTGGTTACAGGTACTTCATTACATTTACTGATGACTTCAGTAGATATGGTTGTGTATCTTATGACACATAAATCAGAATCCTTTGAAAAGTTCAAAGAATTCAATAATGAAGTACAAAACCAGCTTGGCAAGAGTATTAAGATACTTCGATCAGATCGAGGTGGTGAATACCTTAGCCATGAGTTTCGTGACTATCTAGCTGAGTGTGGGATTCTATCCCAACTCACTCCTCCTAGAACACCACAGTGGAATAGTGTATCCGAAAGGAGGAATCGTACCCTATTGGATATGGTACGATCTATGATGAGTCACACAGATCTTCCTATATCCTTTTGGGGATATGCTCTAGATACAGCAGCCTTTACCCTTAATCGTGTACCATCCAAGGCTGTGATAAAGACACCATATACGATATGGACAGGGAGAAATCCCAAGATGTCTATCATGAGGATTTGGGGTTGTGAGGCTTACGTTCGACGCCAAGTCTCAGACAAACTGGGACTCAAATTCGATAGGTGTTATTTTGTTGGATATCCCAAGGATACAAAGGGATATTACTTCTACATTCCCAGTCAGCACAAAGTGTTTGTGGCAAAGACTGGGGTTTTTCTAGAAAGGGATTTTGTTTCTAGAAAAACTAGTGGGAGTACCTTCGATCTTGAAGAAATTCAAGATAAGGACCATAGCACTGAGGCCTTGATGGAGGTTGAACAGGAACCACAAAGTATTGTGGGTGATGAGGTTGTTGCACAAAGAGTTGTGGAACAACCACCTGTTCAGGTAGACCTACCTCTTCGCAGGTCTGATAGGGTACGTCGTCAGCCTGAGAGATACTCATTTCTCTTGTCTGACCATGATGACGTTATGCTCATTGAGAATGAGCCTACCTCCTATCAGGAAGCTGTGATGAGCCCAAATTCTGAGAAATGGCTAGAGGCCATGAGATCCGAGATGGAATCCATGTACACTAACCAAGTATGGACTTTGGTTGATCCACCTGAAGGGGTCAAACCCATTGGGTGTAAGTGGGTCTTTAGGAGAAAGACTGACATGGATGGACTTACGCATACCTATAAGGGTCGATTGGTGGCTAAAGGTTTCAAGCAAATTCATGGTATTAACTATAATGAAACTTTTTCTCCTGTGGCGATGTTTAAGTCCATTCGGATCTTGCTTGCTATTGCAGCATACCACGATTATGAGATCTAGCAGATGGATGTCAAAACCGCGTTTCTGAATGGAAACTTACTCGAGGATGTGTACATGACACAACATGAGGGTTTTGAAGATCCACAGAATACTGGGAAAGTATGCAAGCTGCAAAGGTCCATTTATGGGCTAAAGCAAGCTTCTCGGAGATGGAATCTTCGATTCGATGATGCGATCAAACAGTTTGGTTTCATCAAGAATAAAGATGAACCCTGTGTCTACAAGAGGGTTAATGGGAACATAGTTGTCTTCCTTGTATTGTATGCGGATGACATACTACACATTGGGAATGACATCCCTTCGCTACAGTCTGTGAAGACTTGGCTCGGGACGTGCTTCTCAATGAAGGACTTAAGTGAAGCAGCCTGTATTCAAGGCATTAAGATCTATAGAGATAGATCTAAGAGATTGCTTGGCCTAAGTCAGAGTACATACATTGACACGGTATTACTTCGATTTGCCATGCAGAATTCCAAGAAAGGACTTCTGTCGATGTCACATGGTGTGAGTCTTTCGAAGACTCAAAGTCCCTCTTCTAGAGAGGAGAGAGACTGCATGGATAAGATCCCTTACGCATCTGCTATAGGATCTATCATGTACGCCATGCTATGTACTCGTCCTGATGTCTCGTATGCTTTGAGCATGACGAGTAGATACCAGTCATATCCAGGTGAGCATCACTGGATAGCAGTCAAGAATATTCTTAAGTACTTGAGAAGGACTAAAGAATATTTCTTGATATTTGGAGGCGATGAGGAGCTAGGCTATGAAGGGTTCTGATGGGTTACAGATGATTATAGATCGCAGTCAAGGTTCGTGTTTTGCTTGAATGGTGGCGCTGTGAGCTGGAAGAGTTTGAAGCGGACACGATTCGATTCTACAAGGTGAGTATATCGCGCATCCGCGAGGCGTGAGGAGGCGATTTGGATCCGCAAGTTCATTCTTGAGCTTGGGGTGGTTCCTAGCATTCAGATCCTATAGAGCTCTATTGTGACAACAATGGAGGCGATTACCTGAAACTAAGGAATCTCGCTCACCAGTGGACCAAACACATACTACGGCGCTTCCATCTCATTCGAGATTATCGATAGAGGAGATGTGAAGATTTGTAGAGTACCCATAGAGGCTAACATCGCGAATCCAGTTGACGAGGCTTTGTGAAAAAGCATGATGGTCACACTAGGTCATTGGGTATTAGATACTACGGTGATTGGCACTAGTGCTAGTGGGAGATTGTTAGTGAAAGCCCTAGAGCCAATCATGTGATGATTGTTGTATGGACTTTATTGTATCATATTCCCATTTATAAAGGCATGGTTATTATATTTACTTGTATTGGTGCCAAATAACTAAATATAATAATGTCCTTGAGTAGTAGGTTCTTATCTATATCAATCGATTGGTTGAATCGATAATGAGATGATATAGAGAACACTACTCTTAATCATTCCTAGTCGAGTATTAACATTCAAGGACAATGTTAATGCGTAGAGACTAGCATGTAGGTCAACACGATGACTTGAT
This sequence comes from Wurfbainia villosa, assembly GCA_025175895.1. Lineage (NCBI taxonomy): Eukaryota > Viridiplantae > Streptophyta > Magnoliopsida > Zingiberales > Zingiberaceae > Wurfbainia > Wurfbainia villosa. Next base: position 23,087,535 of record CM045992.1, on the reverse strand, counting down.
CTCACAAGTCATGGATATGAGATATCAAGTTGACACATGGGTATGCATTGGAGAACGTATACTGAATGACCCGCCATGAGAAAGTATCATGGATCGTTATATGAGTGTCATATACTTTCTCATGTGACTATTAGTATGACTATTATTCCTTAGACCTGAAGTCACCATGGTTCCCTACATAAGGAGTTGCATACTTTGGCTTCGTCAAACGTCACCCGTAAATGGGTGGACTATAAAGGCGATTACTGGGTATGTAACAAATTATGCGGAGGGATGTGAGTGATGTAGATGGGATCTATCCCTCCTATATGACGGGGGTGACATCGATATTCTTGATAGAGTGAGACCACGAAGTGCATGGCCAAGCCCAAATGAGTCAATATGAGATATTGAGCTCATTTGATTAGAGTGAGTCTACTTGGAGATCAAGATTTAGATTGTACCGAGGATGACATGGTCTATGCCTCGATTGGTCAATCTAGATGTCAAGGATAGAGGGACATTGTCACATATTGTGAGAGTCACAATTACTAGTCACAAAGGTGATGTTGGAGCTCAACATTCTTGTAACTTGGGTAGCAATGATGTGTTGCTAGATACCGCTCATTGCTTATGTTCCTAAATCGGTTTAGGGACATTGCCAACGTTACAAGAACCTATAGGGTCACACACATAAGGGCAATTAGATGGAGATTAGGTTCATATGATGAACCATGAGGATTAGGTTCATGAGATGAACCAAATTGGATTAAGAGTAATCCAAATTAGACTAATTGAGTTAGAATCAAGTTGATTCAAGTGTTGAATGAGTCTAATTTAGATTTGATTCATCAAATCAATTTAAATTAAATGAATAGAGATTCATTAAATTAAATTGACTTGAGTCAAGTGATTAGATTTGATCAACCATGGGAGATTAGAGGTCAAGTTTGACTTGACTTGAGAGGAAGATGAACGGTCAAGTTTGACTTGACCAAATGTCATGTCATGATGATGACTTGGCATGGCCGGCCAATGATGATGCTCCACATCATCATTGACTTTGTCAATTGGTGCCACATCATGAAGGAGACCAAGGGTCATGGGAGTTACATGCATGCATGTAACCCCCCTAAAACAAAGTGGTCGGCCACTTGATGGTTATTCAAGTGGAAATTCATTTTTGGTGAGTTACACATTCCATCATCTTCTTCCTTGGTGCTCTTCCTCTCAAGCTCTCCCTCTTCTTCCTCATCTTGCCGAGATCTTCTAGGAGTGCTAGCACACTCAAGTTTGTCTCTTTCTCCACCTATTGCTTGTGTGGATACCAATAGAGAAGTGTGCACATGACACTATCGAGTTCCGGCGAACTTTTGGATGAGCGGGATAAGCGAAGGGCGTCGCTACGAGGGTAATGATCTAACCTCTTAGATCTAAGGTAGATCTAGGGTTTTTAGTAAGCACATACATGTTTTATTTTAATATATCTTCGTACGGATCCGTGGTCGGGGATTCCGAGGTTTCCGCAACGCAAAAAGTGGTTTTTGCGGCTCGAAAAAATCCAACACTCATATCACTAAATGAGAGGAAATTCTCACTTCTCCAAATTTCCCCCTTCGGTGAGTACAATGAGAGTTTCAAAACCCATTCATTTCTCTCCTTTTGAGGAAAATCTATCGATCATCCCTTGATGGATAACCCCCCCCCCCCTAAAGGCTTACTCCCCCTTGACCATTGTACCAACAATGTCCTTGGAGAGACCCTAAGCCAATAGGAACTCTAAACAATCGAAATTAAAGGTAAAGATTCAACATTTAACTTTCACCTCCCTTAACATTCGATTTTCACCCTAAACACCTCTCCTAATTCATTTCCAAAGTATTTTCACCCTTCCAATGCTTTCCAAAGTATATCCTAGGATTAGGAGCAGTTAGGGCAACATAAACTTATTGATAAATGGTTGAACAAACCTAGTTCGGTCAAAATTAACTTCAATAGTCAACTCGATCAAAAGCCAGTCAACTACAATCAACACCAGTCGACTGCCCTCAAGCGACAGTCGACTAATATCTACAAACACAAAAAAATAGATTTCAAAAATGATTTTTGACAAATCATAAGTAAATATATGTAATTTAAAAAATAATGAAACTTCATGCATATAATACTTATGTCAAATACAATGAGTGAAAAATATTTGTAAATTAAAATACCCATGAAATTGTGAGATTGATACAAACTTCAAAAACCATTGATAACTTCAATGTTTTAAGCTTACTTTGTATCAACTTCATCAATTGTGATTGCTATCGAAAGATATACTTCACCAAGGTTTTTCAAAATGATTTTGAAATGATTTTAAAACCTTGTTTTGAACCATGGTTTATGGGTTAGATGTACATGACTTGTACATTAGCTTTCCTCATGATTCATTAATGGTATACTATGAGTTTGAGTTCATCTAGATGCAACAAGTATGCACCTTGAACATAACTCATTTTCCTAAAATCTCACATGTGTCCAGGGTTTATCAATACACACACATGTCAATTTAATATTTTTGTGAGATGTGGGTTTTGGTTTTCCCTTAATCTAGGGTCTCATGCATTTGCCTAGACAACTCTATTTGATTCTCCTATAATGAGACTTCAAATCATGTCATTGTCCTTAAATCAATTTTATTAACCTAAATGTATAAATGATGATCATGGCATAAAAATGTGTATAATTTAAAACATAGCTAATAATCATGATGTCATGGCTTAAACATAAGCTTAAATAAAAATATGACAAAATAACCTAAGTATTAATCATGATATTTTGTATGATAAAATGAAATATGATGTCATGACATAGCAAGACAAACAAAGTGTTGGGACCTGTGCGCCCGCTAGAGGGGGGTGAATAGCGACGTGACCGTACGTAGATGGAATTTGATCGTGATCATCTCTACAAATCGTGTTAGCGCAGCGGAATAATGATAATAAAAACAATAACATGAAATGAAACAACCACGGACACAAAGATATAACGTGATTCAAAACCGAACGCTTCCTACTCCACGGATCGAGCTCCAAAGAGACCTAGTGATGCACACGCACTCACTAATCACAAATACTCCTTCTCGACACAAGTCGGAGGTGGAGAAACCTTGTACAAAAGATTACAACAATAATCTAAGTAGATACAAGCAAATACAATAGTGAAATACAATGCAAGTAAAGAAAACTACTTTACAAGAGCACTTAGGTTGCTTGATCTTTGGTTGCCTTGGATTAGCCTTGAAGGACTGGAAGAGCACAAACAATTCCCCTTTAAATCGCCCAAGAAAACCCCTTACATGAGCCTTCCACGAACAGCTGCTTTTATCCTCCATCGGGCTAGATTTTCGCCTGGCAATCGACTGCCATAAGTCACCAGTCGACTGCCAACACTGTAGCTGTGAGACAACGGCTCTATCCACGCTGGAAAAATTCCAACGGGACTCTTGGCAGTCGACTGCCAGCGCCCGTAGTCGACTGCCCAGTCGGCTACGGAGCATTCTGTGCTCGACACTCAGCTGGCAATCGACTGTCATCCCTTGGCAGTCAACTGCCGGAGCAATTCCAGCTCTTAAACGACAGTCGAACTCAAGTCGACTCATGGCAGTCGAACCGGCCATAATGCCAGTCGACTGCCAACCTCAAAAATGAGGTTTTAACCCAAGTATGGTGCCCCCATACTTGCTAGACCACCCTTAACCTAGACCTAAGTCTTCTAGCCACCTCTATCAACCTCATGCCTCTCGGATCCCTCCAAGTCATCCATGACTTGTTCATCCATCGTGCTAGCCTCCAGGTGCTTCCCTCGGCTATGTCATGCTAACGGTGTCTACACCGCCAAGGCACATTGGACTTATGCCGCCAAGACTCTGCTTGGACTTTATGCCGCCAATATCAATCCCCTTTGCACTTCTCAAATGCCAAGACTCAAGCTTGGACTTTCTCTTGCCAACCCATGTTGGACTTTCCATGCCAAGACCCATGCTTGGACTTTTCCTTGTGCCAAGTACTCAAGACTTGGACTTTCCCAAATGCCAAGTGTCCCACTTGGACTTTCCATGCCAAGTACCCATGACTTGGACTTTTCCTTAATCACATGGTCAACCCTAGTCAACCATCAAAGTCTCCCTCGAGTCAAACTCGAGTCTAGTCAATTATAACCTGGGTCGATTGCTTCAACAATCTCCCCAACATATTAACCGACATCAATGTCCAACATCAATGTCAAACCACTTTGTCAAACATCCTATGTCAAACATCAAAATATTACTCGAGTCAAACTCGAGTATGGTCAATCGTGACCTGGGCCGATTGCACCAACAATCTCTCCCTTTTTGATGTTTGACAAAACAAACCTTGAGTTATTCCCCTAACTCAAATTCCCCTACCAATTTTCCAAATTGGTAATTTAATCTTCTCCCCCTTTTTGACATACATCAAAAAGGTTATCTCTCAAGGAGGTCAAAACATATCTCCAAGGAGGTGTCTATGTCCCAATTTATCTACAATCTCCCTCGATCCAAAAATACCTAGGATTGCCTACATCATCTTCCTAGGTGATAAGTCCCATATCAACCCAAGAGAGCGCAATCCTATATTTCTCTCCCACTTCCAAATTGAGTCTAAAATCCCATCAATTTTCCCAATTGATGATACTCTCCCAATAACTTCTCCCCCTTCAAGAAGAGAAACACATCCATCATCCCAAGATGGATAACTCCCCCTAAAGGCTTGCTCCCCCTTGACCATTGCACCAACAATGTCCTTGGGAAGTTCCTAAGCCAATAGGAACGCTAAACAATCAAAATTAAGGTTCTAAGTTCAACATAGAACTTTCACTCACCCTAAATTTGATACTTTGACCTAACACCTCTCCTAATCTATATCCAATGGATTTTCACCCTTTATAATGCTTCCCAAAGCATATCCTAGGGTTAGGAATGATTAGGAACCTTTACCATAGCTGAACACGGGCTAAACAAACCTTGTTAACCTGAAATCAGACTGAAATGACTCCGATAATCATTGCCACCCTTATCACGATCGCCACAAGAGGCGATCGATGATAAATTCAAATTTCAAATTTATCAAAATCGAGATTCAGAAAATCATAACTAATTATATGTATATCGAAAAATCACGAAATTTGATACGTATAATACCTATGACCAATACAATGGGTGAAAAATGTTTTAAAAATATTTTACCCATAAAATAGCAAAATTGATACAAAATCCAAAAGTGACTAAAAACTTTAAAGTTTAAGCTCACTTTGTATCAATCTCATCAATGGTGATTGCTATCAAAAGATAGACTTCACCAAGGTTTTTCAAAATGATTTTAAAATATTTTCAAAACCTTATTTTGGATCATATTCCTTGGGCTCTATGCACATGACTTGTACACAAGCTTTCCCAATGATCCACTAATCATATAAGATGAGTTTGAGTTCATCTAGATGCAAAACCTATGCACCTTGAACTTAACTCATATCCTAGCATCTCACATGTATCTAGGGTGTATAAAATACACATACATGTCAATTTAATGTGAGATGTGGATTTTGTTCATCCTAATCTAGGGTTTCATGCATTCTCTAAGGCAACCCTACTTGATTCCCTTATAACTGGGACTTCAAGTCATGTCATAGTCCTTAAATCAATTTCAACCAAATTGTCTTAAATTCATGAATGATTATTGCATTTAGAGATGATATAGATAAACACATGCTCATAATCATGATGTCATGGCATAATATGAAATCTAAAAACACATGACATATAAAATGATTAAAATAAACATGATGTCATGGCATGTTATATGGCAAACAAAGCATGACATATAAAATATATAGGTATAGTAATACCTAAATTTTAATATTAATTGCCATTTGATATAATTAGATATATTTTGTCATATTATCATTAATCTCCCTAGTGTGCCAAAAACCCAAAAATGACACACTAACCTCTAAACCTAAATTGTGCCAATTTAATTGATTTTTCTTAATTTCAAAAATGCATTGACACATCCTAAAATCTTTTAGGATATTAATTCAAATATATTTCCAAGGTAACCATAACCTTGAAAATATCCTAAAGTGCCACCTTTACCATGGTTGAGTTAACTACCCATCCAATCAAGGTTGACACACCCTAAACCCATCTAGCGTGAATCAATCACGCTCTTAGGAACGCAAAACCGATTTGAGCTCCTAGGGTTAATTAGGTATTCCTTAGAGATAACCTCCCTAGATACCTTCCTAATGACCCTCCTAGGCTTGTTAGCCTTGGTCATTTGGGTCTTACCTAGGTTGACTCTAGGGGTAACTCCCCTTGCAACCTTCTTAGTGGTCACCCTAGGTTTCCTAGAAACCCTAGCCACTAGGCACAACCTTTGGTCAACCTTAGGGATGACTTCCCTATTGACCTTGGTCTTACTAGACCTAGTTTGTGTTCCATAGTCAAATGGAACACTATGATAAGCCACCTTAGGCTTAGGTTTGTGACCCAAACCTTGCTTGCCCTTGGTTGACTTTTGACTCTTAGGTCCTAAGTGTTGATTTTGATATTTGGACTTAGACTTTTGATCATTTGACCCTTTAAATTGGTTTTGTATATTCCTAAGGGTCTTTTCTAGTTTTTCAAGTCTTGACCTCAAGACTTGATTTTCCTTTTCTAATTGCCCAATTTTTGAGTTTTGATTTAAACCATGGGCATTGCACTTCCTAGGCATATGCCTAGCCCATTTAGGATTGAAACCTAGGTGCTCTTGCACCTTTTTAATGGTCTCCCTAGGTAAAATTTTTCTAGAGTTATTTGACCTAGGTTTGTCCTTAGATAAGTTGTTTTTAGGGACATTAGTCCCAAATTTCTCCCTATTTCCTATATGGACTCTCTTAGCTCCTAAACAAAATTCCTCACTTCTAGCATACTCTTTATGATAAATATCAAGACTATTGAAATTATTCCTAGCATGCTTTTGACTATATAAACTAGAAAATGCATTACTAAAATATACCTTAGGGTTAGACTTAGCTCCCCCTACTTGTGATGCTTCTTCTTGGGTCTTTTTGCTCCCCCTAGGGCATTGGCTTCTATAGTGCCCCTTTGAGTTGCACTTGAAGCATATGATATGCTCCTTGCTCTTGATATTTGGGGAACCGACATCCTTGATCTTTGGTGTCGGTGGAGCTTTTCTTACTCTCTTTGGGCATTTGCTCTTGTAATGCCCACTTTCCCTACACTCAAAGCAAATTATATGATTTTTATTTAAACCTAAATTGCTTGAGTTACCTAGTTCGGTGGTAGGTGCCGGAGTTGTATTTTGAGCTTCCTCATCTTGATCGGATGTTGAAGCTTCTTCTTGTTGCTCCGGTATGGAAGTTCTCTCCTCCCCCTCAATCCTTGAGGTGGATGCTTCTTCCATCTCTTCCACCTCTTCTTTCTCCGATCCGGAAGTTGACTCCCTATCAACCTCTGACTCCTCAAGCTCTTTAGATGGGGATGTGCTTGCTTGAGCTTGAGAGGGTGAGCACTCCTCTTCTTCTTCTTGGATTGATGATGGATTTTCATGAAGTTTTGCCACTTGGCTCCAAAACTCCTTAGCATTCATATAGTCCCCTACCATACACACAATCTCATTAGGGACCAAATCAAGGATAAATTTTATTACCTTCATGTTTTTCTCGAAAGCTTGGAGTTGATCTTCACTCCACTTCTTCTTCTTGAGGAACCCTCCCTTTGGTCCTATTAGATAGCTATATCCCTCCATTAAAATGGACCATTCTTCGAAGTCCCTCATCATTAAGAAATCTTTGATCCTTGCCTTCCATTGTCTAAAACCTTCTTGTCCATAGAAGGTATATGGGATAGGTGTGTTGATATCTCATCCCAATTGTCCTTGGACTTCCATATTTTACCCTCTAGTATCTTGACTCCGGGTTGTTAATCCGTAGAAGAGCTCCGGGCTCTGATACCACTTGTTGGGACCTGTGCGCCCGCTAGAGGGGGGTGAATAGCGACGTGACCGTACGTAGATGGAATTTGATCGTGATCATCTCTACAAATCATGTTAGCGCAAAGGAATAATGATAATAAAAACAATAACACGAAATGAAACAACCACAGACACAAAGATATAATGTGGTTCAGAACCGAACGGTTCCTACTCCACGGATCAAGCTCCAAAGAGCCCTAGTGATGCACACACACTCACTAATCACAAATACTCCTTCTCGATACAAGTCGGAGGTGGAGAAACCTCGTACAAAAGATTACAACAATAATGTAAGTAGATACAAGCAAATACAATAGTGAAATACAATGCAAGTAAAGAAAACTACTTTACAAGAGCACTTAGGTTGCTTAATCTTTGGTTGCCTTGGACTAGCCTTGAAGGACTGGAAGAGCACCAAAAATTTCCCTTTAAATCGCCCAAGAAAACCCCTTACATGAGCCTTCCACGAACAACTGCTTTTATCCTCCATCGGGCTGGATTTCCGCCTGGCAGTCGACTGCCATAAGTCACCAGTCGACTGCCAACACTGTAGCTGTGAGACAACGGCTCTATCCACGCTGGAAAAATTCCAACGGGACTCTTGGCAGTCGACTGCCAACATTGGCCGATCGCTAAGCGCCGTAGTCGACGCCCGATCGGCTACGGAGCGCTTCTGCTCGACACTCACTCGGTGGCGATCGGCCGTCCCTTAGCGATCATTGCCGTCGACATCGATCGGCCTCGATGAGCTCGATTGCCAAAGCAATTCCAGCTCTTAAACGGCAGTCAAACTCAAGTCGACTCACGGCAGTCAAACCGACCATAATGTCAGTCGACTGCCAACCTCAAAAATGAGGTTTTAACCCAAGTATGGTGCCCCCATACTTGCTAGACCACCCTTAGCCTAGACCTAAGCCTTCTAGCCACCTCCATCAGCCTCATGCCTCTCGGATCCCTCCAAGTCATCCATGACTTGTTCATCCATCGCGGTAGCCTCCAGGTGCTTACCTCGGCTATGTCATGCTAACGGTGTCTACACCACCAAGGCACATTGGACTTACGCCGCCAAGACTCCGCTTGGACTTTACGTCACCAATATCAATCCCCTTAGACTTCTCAAATGCCAAGACTCAAGCTTGGACTTTCCCTTGCCAACCCATGTTGGACTTTCCATGCCAAGACCCATGCTTGGACTTTTCCTTGTGCCAAGTACTCAAGACTTGGACTTTCCCAAATGCCAAGTGTCCCACTTGGACTTTCCATGCCAAGTACCCATGACTTGGACTTTCCCTTAATCACATGGTCAACCCTAGTCAACCATAAAAGTCTCCCTCGAGTCAAACTCGAGTCTAGTCAATTATAACCTGGGTCGATTGCTCCAACAATCTCCCCAACATATTAACCGACATCAATGTCAAATCACTTTGTCAAACATCCTATGTCAAACATCCTATGTCAAACATCAAAATATTACTCGAGTCAAACTCGAGTATGGTCAATCGTGACCTGGGTCGATTGCACCAACACAAAACATGACAAATATATAAAGTAAAGGTATAAAAATACCTAAGTTTCAACCTTAATTGTCATTTGTTAACATTAGACTCATTTTTGCCATAGTACACCAAACTCTCAAGTGTGCCAAAAATCCAAAATGACACAATATGACTCTAAACCTATTGTGTCGATTTTGATCAATTTTTCAACTTCCATAAAATTCATTTGCACATTCTAAAATCTTTTAGGACATAAATATAAACTTATTTCCAAGGTATCACATAATCTTGAAAATGTCCTAAAGTGTTAACTTCACTATGGTTAGGTTAACTACCCATCCAATTGAGGTTGACACACCCTGACCCATCTAGCGTGAGGGAATCACACTCCTAGAATCTCAAAATCTATTTGAGCTCATTGGGTTAATTAGGTATTAACTAGGGATGTCTTCCCTTAGTACCTTCCTAATGCCCCTCCTAAGCTTTGAAGTCTTGGTCATTTGGGTCTTGTCAATGTCAACTCTAGGGGTAACTCCCCTTGTAACCTTGTTAGTGACTTTCCTAGATTTCTTCGAAGCCTTAGTCACTTGACACTTATCAAGATTAGCCTTAGGGATGACTTCCCTAGTAACCTTGACACTCCTAGACCTAGTGTTGGTTTCATAGTCAAATGGAATACTATGGTAGGTAGGCATGACTGCCTTGGACTTAGGTTTGTGACTCAAACCTTTCCTATCCTTGGAAGGCTCTTGCCTCATAAACCCTAGATTTTGCCTATTTGACTCTTGAATTAAATTTGTCATCTTTTAAAGAGTCTTTTCTGATTTTTCAAGCCTTGACATCAAAGCTTGATTTTCAATTTCTAATATCTCAAGTTTTGAGTTTCCATTATTTCTTGAGATATTCTTCTTCCTAGACATGTGTCTATAGTTCTTGGGATTATTGCCTAGGTTTTGATTCTCTACCTTTCTATCCTTAGGTAAGGTAGTTCTAGAATTAATAAGTCTAAATTTATCCTTAGACAAAGTAGGTCTAGCATTATCCTTAGACCTAATGTTATAACTTTTAGCACCCAAACAAAAGTATTTATTGCTAGCATGCCTCTTATCATTATGAATAATAGCAAGAGCATTAAAATTATTCCTAGCATGCTTCTTGATACTAAAATTTGAAGGTGTAATATTAAATGATACCTTAGGGTTTGCTTTAGAAGCTCCCCCTGCAATTGTAGCTTCTCTCTTGTCCTTCTTGGAGTGACTCCCCCTAGGACATTGGGTTTGGTATTGTCCTTATTATTGGCATTTGAAGAACACCAAGTGCTTCTTGCTCTTCCTAGTGGGAACTCCAGTCTCCTTGGTCTTTGGCACCACTTGGGTTATCTTCTTGACCCTCTTTGGACACTTACTCTTGTAATGCCCATTTTCCTTACACGTATTTGAGTTACCTTCTTGAATAGTAGGAGAATTTTAGATTTCTTCTTCAATTCTCTTGAATGTAGATTGTTCATCTTGCTCTTGCTATGGCATTGAAGGTCTAATCTCCTCCCCCTCAATCCTTGAGGTGGAGGCTTCTCCAACCTCCTCTACCGATCCGGATGTTGAGCATCTCTCAACTTCTGAATCCTCACGCTCTTGGGATGATGATGAACTTTCTTCTTCTTCGGGCTCCTTCTCTACTTGGATCGGTAAAGGGTTCTCATGGAGTTTGGCTATCTTACTCCATAATTCCTTAGCATCCCTAAACTCACCTAATCTAGATAAGACATCGTTAGGTAATAAATTTAATAGAATTTGTGTTACCTTATCATTTCTTTTAAAATTTTCTAGTTTCTCCTCCATTCATTTCTTCTTCTTGAGTATTCTACCCTTCATGTCCTTGCATCAAAACAAACCAATTTTATAATTCACACATAATAAAATGTTCCATCCTCACCTTCCAATATGCAAAGTCTTCGCGGTCAAAGGAAGGTGGGATGTTGATGTCGTGACCTAGTCCAAGAATTGGCGACTCCATTCCTTCTAGTCCTCTAGCGCTTTTTCTCTCTCGGTTGTTAAATCTTGAAAAGCATCCTCACTCTGATATCAATTATAGGGACCAATGTGGTCACACTAGAAGGAGATGAATAGCATTTTGTCGATTTTGTTGCTTTCGATCGTATGCTTGTCTACAATTGTTGTTAGTACGCAGTAGAATATAGAATATAAATACACGAGCACAAATGCACTAGCACAACATAAGATATAACGTGATTCGGAACCTAGGGTTCTTACTCCACGGGCGAGCTCTAGTGAACTCTAATGATGCATGCCACCACTAATAAACTCCTTCACGATGACACACCGAAGGTGGAGAAACCTCTTACAATAATCTTACAATAATAAGAATGAAGATACAACAAGTATACATGAAATTGCACAGAATACTTTACAAACTAGGGCTTTTGAATACATGTTGATGTGGTTGCTTTGAATGCCTTAGAAAATCTAAAATGCAGCAGCAAAACCTCTACCAAATGCTCAAGAATCGGCAACCATCTTCCTCCTCTTCGAGCTCCTTATAAAGAACACCTCGAGTTGGATTTCCACCTAGCAGTCGACTACTCTTATCCAACAGTTGACTAGTCATTTAGTCATTGACTCACAACGCCTAATCCACATCAAAAAAGTTGCCCATCAATCGACTGTCCTAACCTAGCAGTCAACTGCTCGTAGCCACTAGTTGACTGTCATAGGATATCAGTCGATTGCCTAATAATTTATGCTTTTGCCACTTAATTCCAATCGAATGCTATGGACCAGTCGATTTCCAGAGTCACAGACCAATAGTCGAGCTTCAATCACTACTTGACCAGTCAACTGGGATATAACCTTAGTCGATTGCTCTGAGTCAACTAAGCTTTTGAGTGTCAAACACTCGGTCAGTCTACTAATCCATATCCTAGTCGACTGGTAAACTTCAAACATGAGATTTAACCTAAGTATGATCCCCCTCATACTTGATAACCACTCATAACCTAGACCTAAGCCTTCTAGTCACCTCCATCAACCTCAAGCCTCTCAAATCCATCCGAGTCCTCCATGACTCATTCATCATTCGCGCTAGCCTTCAAGAGCTTCTATCGTCTATTGTCATACTAATCGGGTCTTTTGCTAAGGTACCTTTGGACTTATGCTGCCAAGATTCCATATTTGGACTTTACGCTGCCAAACATTGAACTTATGCTGCTAAGACTATATGTCTGGAGTTTGCACCGCTAATATCACATCTTTGGAATTCCTTGCCAAGATCCATTTGGACTTACACTGTCAAGACCCATGCTTGGATTTTACGCCGCCAAACCAACCCTTGGACTTTCCAATTGCCAAGTCCTCATGACTTGGACATTCCTTGCCAACTTTATGTTGGACTTTCCAATTGCTAAAGTTCACTTGGACTTTACGCTGCCAGACTTCACATTTGGACTTATACCACAAAAACTATACATTTGGACTTTACCATTGCCAAGGACCTATGACTTGGACTTTCCATGCCAAGTATCAACTTGGACTTCCAAGGTTGATTGCTCTAACAATCTCCCCAAAATATCCCCCCCATATAACTTTGGATATCTCAATCATCCACTAGTCATATTGTCAACATATAGTTAAACCTATTATCAAACATCAAAACACTACTCGAGTCCCACTTGAGTTTGGTCAATCGTGACCCGGACTGATTGCATCAACACTTTATTAATCAAAACTAATAATCAATGCTTTACATGAAACTTAAACTCATATTTAAATATACCAGGAAGAGGGAAAGGTTTGCAGCTAGCAAGAAAAATTCGAAATAAAACAAGAAAAGTTCAAAACCAATAAAAAAATAATGAAACCCTAAACTTAGTGGTGGTGTGCTACGATAGCAATCTAGTCTACGATCAAGATGTGGTGGGGACCACGACCATGACTGGCTCAAGGTCAAGTCATGGTTTGGATCACAACCATGGTGAGGACTTCGGGTAGGTCGTGGTCCCTACTGAATTGTCCCTGTCTAGCCATAGAATAGTTCACGTCCATGGAGGTGGCCACGGGGATCCTATTGTAGCCTCTGGGAGCTCAATTAAGTCTCGTTTCAACTCCACACATGTATCAGGGAGTTATGGCGGTGGCAAGATCCTAGTTGGAGGCCTCAATTGCTCTTCATTAGGGCTTGGAAGAAGGCAAGATCGCATCACAAAATAAATCTACATTAGTTTTGGTATGGTAAGCATGAAGTTTAACATGACACTTACATGATTCGGATATTCTATAACTCGGATGTTTGGAAAAAATGTGATGTAATATCCTTGTTGGCAGGAGGAATATTTGTGAAATTTATGGAGCGATTGGTTCATAGAAAATTTTTTATTTTTCATTTTCATTTTCTCTTTTTTCAAAAATAGAAAATGATTTTTTTTGTTTTTCAATTTTATAGAAAATGCTCCTTTATTTTCTAGAAACGAAGAAGAAAAATATCAATCAAACATATTCTCATTTTTCTAGAAAATAAAAATAAAAAATAAAAAAATTTCTTCCTACCAAATGTCCTCATAGTATGTCATTTAATAAATATCAAATTATGACACGCCTTTTAGAAAATCTCAAATTTTGAGTGATCTCTTTCATAATATCTTTATTTTTGTATCTATATGTTAATATATAGATAAAGTATTTGTTTACTAAAGAAGGAACAAAAATTAATAAAATAACATGGTGACATAGTATAATTCGATCTCATTAAAAATATGCCTAAAACAATAACATCTATAAAATGTAAAAACTATTTTTCATGGAAAAGAAAATAGAAAGAGAACGGTGGCAGAAAAAACAACCATATGTTTTTCAATTTGAAAACAAAATACATTTAATCTCATTTTTTATATAAAAACTTTTATTTTGGAAAGATTTTTTAATATTTTCCATTTTATTATTTAATGTATATGTTTTCAATCTTCAAAGAAATATTTTTGATATTATTTTCGGCAAAAATAAAAATTCAAGTTTTGTTGAAAAAACAAAAATTAATCAGTAAAACAAAATTGTGTCGAACAAGAGTAAAAAAAAATCTGTAATGTTATAAAGAAAAATCTACGAACAAATGAAAAAATTAAATAAAAGAATCAGAATTTTATAAGTATAAATCGATTTAATAAAATTATTATAAAATATTAAAATAAATAGGCGAAAGGAAATAAAAATGGTTTTAGTTACATAATTACTATAGCGGTTGAAAGGAAATATAGAAGAAGTAATAATTTTTTTAGTACTAAACACTGGTTAACAAAGATTGTTGATCCTAATATATATCCATAATACGTTTACATAATATCTCGCTTTGAAAGAGAAATAAAAAAATATATGTCAGTATCATATATTTTAAGAAATATATTATTAAATATTTTTTCTCCATGAATATTCCTAACAATATTACGTGAATAAAAATCATTTAGAGGTCCATTTTACAGAATACCGTAATGTATATAAGCATATGATTTTTTAGGAAGGTATTACCTTTTGTTCTTTAATAAAAAACTTAAACTCATTTTGAGAATGGTGGCCATGTGATTGATTAATAGTATCTTAGTTAATAACTCTATTTCTAAATTACTTAGTTTTAGACATTTCGATATTATTAATATTTTTATTGTATCTTCAGTTGTATATACCTAATTATTTCATTTGAAATTTTGATAGTATTTCTCTTGTCTTGGAGTTGAGTACAACTCAAATAGTTTAGGATTTTTGTTCCAAGGAGTATTGTACAGTAGTAAAATACTTTTAAAAAGTAATTAAAGTTCAAATTCTAATAAAATTTAATATTCTAAAATCCACTTCTGAATATATATTTTTATATATATTTCTTTGTTTTTATATATATTCTTAGAGATCGACCTAATTAGAGTTCAAATCAAATAGTTTAGGATTTTTATATATATTCCAGTAAAGTTGAATAACTCATACTGCTATAATTCGACTTAGAAAATAAAGGAAAAAATAATTATAATTTGGAAGGTAAGATCAAATGAATAAGACTATAACTCGAGATATATATCTGAGTTAAGCGGGGCTTAGCTCGGAAGGTTAAACTAGGTTGAGGAGATTGCAACTCTGGGAACTGATCGAGCTGAGTTATAGACATATCGACTGGATGGCTAGAGTGGCATCGAAAAGCAACTCGGGAAGATGAGTCAAACTAGAGAAATGGTGACTCGGGATGAAGGAATGAGTCGAGAAAATAGCAAGAAGGATTGGTTGAAGGAATGACATATGGGTAAAACAAAGAAAAGGGAGGACCCCACAACACATAAAAAGTTTATTATATCTTATGACCACTTAAGGCGCCTCATGAGTGATAACTATCATTTTGTCATATTATTTTAATCCTTAATTTCGATGTTTTATATCCTCTCATGTGGTTAATTATCAATTCTTAGTATGTTTTACGAGTTTGGATTTATTTTGGATCATATTGTAAATTCTCTTAAATATATGGATTTATATGCAAATTTTATACCTTATTTGTAGGAGATCAAGATGAGCTAATGGGCTAGACTCGAGATGGATCAATGGGGCCCCCACAGAAGGTTCCTGATAGCGCATACTCGCTAACAGCATAACAATATGATTCCTTGAACCTGTATAGCCCTACACATGGATGGTGATCCGAACAGTTTGTTACACAATAGCTGACCTCAAGAGTAGCAGATATAAAACAAAGGAAGGCGGAAGGAGGGGAACTCTCTCTCATTAATTTTCTCTATCAAAACTCACTACTTCAAAGGGAGGTGGTGGGACGCCGACGTGCTTCTTCAGTTTCTTCTTCTATTTCTTCTTGATCCGGGCAGATAGATTGGAGGAAGGATCAGAAGGTGAACTGGCAAGGAAAAAGAATATCATTGGCGGGGCAAGGTTGAAGGAGAACTATCGGTATATTATTTCCTTTACTTTGTATAAAATCTCATTTGTAAGAGGTTTCTCCACCTCCGAAAATATTTCTAAGAATGAGGAATTATAGTAAAGGTGTCTAATGCCGAAGCTCACTCTAGAGCTCATTCGAGAAGTAGGAATTTAAATTCCGAACTACATTAAATCTCTTGTCATCATCCTCTTATTTACTGTTGCGGTCGGAAAGAATCCCAATCTTCTTCTTACGTATTGCTAGCGATATCGGTGGTGGCGACCATAATGTCAATTGCTCACAGTCTTGGCGACTTATAAGTCGATGTTGAGATGCATCTACAAGAAATCCCTCCTCCCATAGCTTCCTCCACGGAGGAGACCCCCATCACTTTGTTGTCGTCCCAATTAAAGGCTCTAGTGGACACGATGGCATCTGAAGCCTTGGTGAGGGAAAGGAAGAGGATGGGATATCTTCATCCTCATTCTGGTGAGCCTTCTCAAAGGGGGTCACCACTTGAAGGACCTTATATTCCTCCACTTAGCCCCCAAGAAACTAAAATATTGCCTGGAGAAGTACCAACAGGTGGGGGGCATATCAATATCCTTTCCCGGTGTTGCTAGCGAGACAAGAGGACCAAGGGGAGAGTTATTCCACGAAGGCACCAAAACTTTATGAGTCTTGTCCTTTTACTGAAGACATAGTGATGAAGTGACCACCGAGACATTTTCGTGCCCCCCAAATGGGGATGTATGACGACACTTCCAATCCAGAAGAGCAACTTTCTCAGTTTGAAGGTGCAACTACCCTTCATTGCTATAATGATTCCCTTAAGTGTCGGGCCTTCCACATCACCTTGGCATCCTCCGCTCAGAGATGGTTTAAGTCTTTACCTCCTAGTTCTATTACTTACTTTTCTGATTTGAAGAGAGTTTTTCTTCAGTAGTTTGCTAATTGTAAAACATATAAGCTTGATGCCTCCATTCTACTTCATTTGAAACAAGAGTCATCTGGATTCTTAAGGAGTTACATACATCGCTTTACTGCTATTTCCCAGGAGATACCCTTAGCAATACCTGACTTCTTAAGGGTTGTTATCCCTTATGGGTTGAAAAAGGGACCCTTCCTTAGTTCCTTTCTGAGAAAGCCAACCACGAGTTATGAAGAGTTACTTGGCCGCGCTGAAGAGTGTTGGGTTTCCGGCACCGCGGCGTGTGTGTGTTCGATCATGTTTCGTAAACATGAGCAAAGCGGAAGCAATAAAAATAATAAATCTATATTTATTACAACACACACAACACACGCATGCATATTACAACAAGTGTAGACATAACCGTAAATTAAAATTTGCAATAAAAGGAAATTAAACTACGTTATACCTTTCGTATGACGTGTAGCGGGAACGGCATCAACCGGAACGATCCTCGCTAGAATCGTCTCTATCCGTATCCACGCCGAGTATCCTTAGGATGACTTCGCTAAGCCACGAGCTTCGTCTTTGTACGGGTTACTAGCCTCGTGTTGAAGACGACGTGATCGAGAGATGATCACGATCCGAATCCAAATTCGGATCCAAAACCAAGTCCTCAAAACTTGATTCTCCGGAGAGGTATTCGTCAACCGTTTGACGAATCTTTCGTCCTCCACCTCAGAGGATTACCGGAGATCAAATCCCCGGTAAGTTAGCCGCTGTCGGAGCACTAACCGTCGTCCAAACGATGCTCCAATGAGAGGAAAAGAAGCTGTCCAGAAAACTGGACAGCTTGGTGGAGGAGTAGGCGCCGGCCAAAACAAGGAAGCCAAGGGCTTACCTTTTCACCGAGGCCTAGGAAGATCACCGGAGGGTCTCCGGAGGCTCTCCGGCTGAAGCTTGGACGCCGGCAAGGAGCTGGACGGCGGCACAAGGGGCTGGACGGCGGCGTTCCTAGGGTTGGCGCCGAAAACTCCTTCAAGGGGTTGGGCGGCAACTCTAGGTTAGGGTTTTTGGATGATTAGTTCTTAACAATCCCTATGCTTCGTTTCAGTTACGTATTGCTTTGATAAATCAAGTTATAATTCTAGTTCATTTGGTGATCGCCCAACCGTATTAAGATAAGTTAAAATAAACCAAACCATGATGGTTTATTTTAAGTTAAAACGAACCGAACCAACCTTTGGTTCATTCGTTTAATATAAACCAAACCCTTTGGTTTATTCTCATCCATTGGATTAGAACCACACCATTTTGGTCTGTCCATTATGTCTTCATAAGACACGACCCATCCACGCTTCCATTGCGACTGAAACAATTTCATGCTCGCTTTATGTTTGGTCCAACCAAACTTAGTTTCTCTCGGTCTGAGAATCCCATTCTCAAGCTCGTTTTAAATCCTTTGGATTACGCTCGTTGTGCGTGTGACCAAATAGGTTCTTGGTTTATGTTGGCCGTCTATAATTAACCATTAATTATAGAATGATCATGAGTGTCACCTAGTAGTACATCATGATCCCCAATTAATCGAAAAGATCAACGGTTGATCCCGAACTATTTCTGAAACCCTTCAGCAGCTCGAATGATTCGTGCCCCATTCCCTTCACTCATCTTATACCCACTTGGTTCAGGACATGGTCTATAGTGTCAGTCCCCACTAGGCTGACTACGTCACACCTAGCCCAAGTATCATTTCCTCGTCCTACGGATTCTAGTTACTCAACATGTATCGAAGAGTACCTTACTCTAAACATGTAATGCTTTGGCCAAAGACTTTAGTAACAATCCGACGAGAGGCCATGGGTATACATCTCCTCGCAAGGAGTGGTGAATCCTTTATAGGCTATTCAAACACCTTCGATCACTTCGACTTATACCCAATCATCCCGGGTCCACATCTCCTTAGAGATGCTTGCTTAAGATGTCAAAGCATAAGTCTCTATGATCAAGATGACTTGAATACCGCAAGTCAAAGGAACATCGCACTTAAGCCACAGTAAGAACTTCATTGACATATCTATATATGCAGAAAACCATATGAAGTCTTACGGTTGGTCACTCCAATGAACTAGTTACCATAACTAGCATCCACGATTAACTCCGGACATCACTATGTCTCCAGCTAGTGAGAATCAGCTGCTTGGATACACCAAGGAGTATACCTCGTGCTAGTCTCGACAGAATTGATGGTGTCCAAATCCATAAATTCATCGACTAGGGATAATTTCGATACATCACAATTACACATGTAGAGATACTCACTAGTTGTGATCCAATCACAAATTCTCTCATGCTGTGAATCGTATCGTGGACATTCAGTAAATGAGTTTAAGATCCAATCAATTACATAAAATATGTATACTCAAATAGTGAATCATCATTTATCATATAAATGGTTCATACATAAGGCGATTGCCTTAGGACATCTCTCATATATTACTAACAGACTCCCACTTGGCCTAATGCCAATCGCTACGGTATCCAATACCATAGTCTCTAACATAACCCTCAAACTTGCTTTGAGGTAATGCTTTAGTCAAGGGATCCGCTAAGTTCCTTTCAGTGGAAATTTTCTCGATTTGTATTTCGTTCCTACTGATGATCTCTCTGATAAGATGATAGCGGCGAAGCACATGTTTGGATCGTGGATGAGACCTCGACTCTTTCGCCTGTGCAATTGCTCCATTGTTGTCGCAGTAGACCGGTATTGCTTCAACAATGGCTGGAATCACACCAAGTTCATAAATGAACTTCCTGATCTAAACCGCTTCCTTTGCTGCTTCCGAAGCTGCAATGTATTCTGGCTCAGTGGTAGAATCTGCTACAGTGTCTTGTTTGGAACTTTTCCAACTCACTGCGCCACCATTCAAAGTGAACACGAATCCAGACTGAGACCTGGAATCATCCTTGTCTGTCTGGAAGCTGGCATCCATATACCCGCGTATCACCATGTCCCCTTCTCCATATATTAGGAACACATCCTTAGTTCTTCTTAAGTACTTAAGGATCGTCTTAACAGCCGCCCAATGATCCATTCCTGGATCAGACTGGTATCTGCTCGTGACACTCAGAGCTTACGATACATCGGGCCTCGTACATAACATAACATACATGATAGATCCTATTGCGGATGCATAGGGAATCTTACTCATGCAAATCCTCTCGTCTTCTGTGCGCGGACACATAGACTTCGAAAGGTGTACCCCATGCCTGATGGGTAGGTAACCTTTCTTGGATTCCGACATGCTAAACCTCTTTAGCACTCGGCCTATATATGTAGACTGTGAAAGACCAATCAACCGTTTTGATCTATCTCTATAGATCTTAATCCCAAGGATGTAGGTTGCTTCTCCCAGTGTTGGGTTTTTCCGAGCCGCAAAAACCGCTTTTTGCGTTGCGGAAACCTCGGAAGCCCCGGCCACGGATCCGTGCGAAGTATAAAAAATATAATTACATGTATGTGCTTACAAAAATCCTAGATCTACCTTAGATCTAAGAGGTTAGAACGTTACCCTCGTAGCGACGCCCTTCGCTTATCCCGCTCGTCCAAAAGTCCGCCGGAACTCGAGAGTGTCAAGTGCACACTCCTCTATGGTATCCACACAAGCAATAGGTGGAGAAAACTCAACCTTGAGTGTGCTAGCACTCCTTGGTTGGTTCGGACAAAGAGAGGGATGGGAGAGGGAGAGCTTGAGAGAAAAAGTTCCAAGGTTGAAGATGAAGTAATTTGGAGTAACTCTACAAAATGAATTCATCCACATAACCCCTAATGGTGTTGGCCGACCACATTATGGCTTGGGAAGTTACATGCATGCATGTAACTCCCATGCCTCTTGGTCTCCCTCATGATGTGGCACCAATTGACCAAGTCAATGATGATGTGGAGCACCATCATTGGCCGGCCATGCCATGTCATCATCATGACATGGCATTTGGTCAAGTCAAACTTGACCTTTCATCTTCCCTCTCAAGTCAAGTCAAACTTGACCTCTAATCTCCCATGGTTGATCAAATCTAACCACTTGACTCAAGTCAATTTAATTTAATGAATCTCTATTCATTAATTTAAATTGATTTGATGAATCAAATCTCAATTAGACTCATTCAACACTTGAATCAACTTGAGTCTAACTCAATTAGTCTAATTTGGATTACTCTTAATCCAATTTGGTTCATCCCATGAACCTAATCCTCATGGTTCATCATATGAACCTAATCTCCATCTAATTGCTCTTATGTGTGTGACCCTATAGGTTCTTGTAACGTTGGCAATGTCCCTAAACCGATTTAGGAACATAAGCAATGAGCGGTATCTAGCAACACATCATTGCTACCCAAGTTACAAGAATGTTGAGCTCCAACATCACCTTTGTGACTACTAATTTTGACTCTCACAATATGTGACAATGTCCCTCTATCCTTGACATCTAGATTGACCAATCGAGGCATTGACCGTGTCATCCTCGGTACAATCTAAATCTTGAACCCCAAGTAGACTCACTCTAATCAAATGAGCTCAATATCTCATATTGACTCATTTGGGCATGGCCATGCACTTCGTGGTCTCACTCTATCAAGAATATCGATGTCACTCCTGTCATATAGGAGGGATAGATCTCATCTACATCACTCACATCCCTCCGCATAATTTGTTACATACCCAGTAATCGCCTTTATAGTCCACCCATTTACGGGTGACATTTGACGAAGCCAAAGTATGCAACTCCTTATGTAGGGAACTATGGTGACTTCAGGTCTAAGGACTAATAGTCATACTAATAGCCACATGAGAAAGTATATGACACTCATATAACGATCCATGATACTTTCTCATGGCGGGTCATTCAGTATACATTCTCCAATGCATACCCATGTGTCAACTTGATATCTCATATCCATGACTTGTGAGATCAAGTCATCATGTTGACCTACATGCTAGTCTCTACGCATTAACATTGTCCCTGAATGTTAATACTCGACTAGGAATGATTAAGAGTAGTGTTCTCTATATCATCTCATTATCGATTCAACAAATCGATTGATATAGATAAGAACCTACTACTCAAGGACATTATTATATTTAGTTATTTGGCACCAATACAAGTAAATATAATAACCATGCCTTTATAAATAGGAATATGATACAATAAAGTCCATACAACAATCATCATATGATTGGCTCTAGGGCTTTCACTAACAATCTCCCACTAGCACTAGTGCGATCACCGTAGTATCTAATACCCAATGACCTAGTGTGACCATCATGCTTTTTCTGTTCCAAAGCCTTGGTCAAGGGATCTGCGATGTTAGCCTCTGTGGGTACTCTGCAAATCTTCACATCTCCTCTATCGATGATCTCTCGAATGAGATGGAAGCACCGTAGTATGTGTTTGGTCATTTGGTGTGGCGAGGTTCCTTAGCACGTGCAATCGCTCCATTGTTGTCACAATAGAGCTCTATAGGATCTGCAATGCTAGGAACCACCCCAAGCTCGATAATGAACTTGCGGATCAAAGCCTCCTTTCGCCTCGGATGCGGTATATGCTAAAACCTGTTGTAGAATCAACAAGCGTGTCTGCCGAACTCTTCCACTCACAGCGCCACCATTCAAGCAAAACACGAACCACATTGCGATCTATAATAATCATCACAGTCATTTGGAAGGCGCATCATTGTAACCCTTCTGACTAGCTCCTCATCGCCTCGAATATCAAGAAATATTCTTTAGTCCTTCTCAAGTACTTAAGAATATTCTTGTACTATCGATGGCGCTCACCGGATCGACTACGTCATGCTCAAAGCATACGAGACATCGGGGAGTACACGGCATGGCGTACATGATAGATCCTATAGCGGATCGTAAGGGATCTTATCCATGCGGTCTCTCTCCTCTCTAGAAGAGGACTTTGAGTCTTGAAAGACTCACACCATGTGACATCGGCGAAGTCCTTTCTTGGAATTACGCATGGCAAAGTAATACCGTGTCGATGTATGTACTCTCGACTTAGGCCAAGCAATCTCTTAGATCTATCTCTATAGATCTTGATGCCTAGAATACAGTACTTCACCTAAGTCCTTCATTGAGAAGCACGTCCCGACCAAGTCTTCACAGGTAGCGAAGGATGTCATTCCCAATGAGTAGTATATCATCCACATACAATATAAGGAACACAATGTTCCCATTAACCCTCTTGTAGACACGAGGTTCATCTTCATTCTTGATGAAACCAAAGCTGTTTGATCGCATCATCGAATCGAAGATTCCACTCGAGAAGCTTGCTTTAGCCCATAAATGGACCTTTGCGGCTTGCATACCTTCCCGATATCTTTGTGGATCTACAAAACCCTCGAGGTTGTGTCATTTACACATCCTCGAGTAAGTTTCCATTCGAAATGCGGTTTTGACATCCATCGCCAGATCTCATAAATCGTGGTATACCGCAATAGCAAGCAAGATCCTAATGGACTTAAACATCGCCAATCGAGAAAAGGTTTCATCATAGTCAATACCATGAATTTGCTTGAAACCTTTAGCCACCAATCGCCCTTATAGGTATGTAAGTCCATCCATGTCCGCCTTTCTCCTAAAGACCCACTTACACCCAATGGGTTTGACTCCTTCGTGGATCAACCAAAGTCCATACTTGGTTAGTGTACATGGATTCCATCTCTGATCTCATGGCGCTCTAGCCATTTCTAACTGGCTCATCACAGCCTTCCTCGATAGAGGTAGGCTCATTCTCAATGAGCATAACGTCATCATGGTCGACAAGAGAAATGAGTATCTCTCAGCCGACGACGCACTATCGCACTGCAAGAGGTAGGTCTACTGAACAGTGGTTGTTCCACAACTCTTGTGCAACAACCTCATCACCCACAACACTTTGTGGTTCCCTGCTCAACCTCCATCAAGGCCTCGCATGGTCCTTATCTTGAATTTCTTCAAGATCGAAGGTCCCACTAGTTTTTCTAGAAACAAAATCCTTTCTAGAAAAACCCCCTTTGCCACAAACACTTTGTGGCCGATCGGGAATGTAGAAGTAATATCCTTTGTATCCTTGGGATATCCAACAAAATAGCACCTATCGGATTTGGGTCCCAGCTTGTCCGAGACTTGACGTCAACGTAAGCCTCACAACCCCAAATCCTAATAAAAGACATCTTGGGATTTCTCCTCCCATATCGTATATGGTGTCTTTACCACGGCCTTGGATGGTACACCTAAGGGTAAAGGCTGTGTCAGAGCATATCCCCAAAAGGATATAGGAAGATCTGTGTGACTCATCATAGATCGCACTATATCTAATAGGGTACGATTACTCCTTTCGGATACACCATTCCACTGTGGTGTTCCAGGAGGAGTGAGTTGGGATAGAATCCCACACTCAGCTAGATAGTCACTAAACTCATGGCTAAGGTATTCACCACCTCGATCTGATCGAAGTATCTTAATACTCTTGCCAAGCTGGTTTTGTACTTCATTCTTGAATTCTTTGAACTTTTCAAAGGATTCAGATTTATGTGTCATAAGATACACATAACCATATCTACTGAAGTCATCAGTAAATGTAATGAAGTACCTGTAAACACCTCTAGCAGCAACATTGAAAGGACCACATACATCACTATGTATAAGTCCTAACAAATCTGTTGCTCTTTCGCTATGTCCACTAAAGGGAGTCTTGGTCATCTTGCCTAAAAGGCAAGACTCGCATGTCTCATATGATTCAAAATCAAATGAGTTTAGCAGCCCATCCTTATGGAGCTGAGATAAGCGACTCTCATTTATGTGACCTAAGCGACAATGCCAGAGATAGGTTTGGTTCAACTCATTTGACTTGAACCTCTTGGTACTTATGTTATAGATAGGGCTCTCTAAGTCTAGAAAGTAGAGTCCGTTCATTAGAGGTGCACTACAATAGAACATATTATTTAAATAAACTGAACAACATTTGTTCTTTATTATAAATGAAAAACCTTTCTTGTCCAAACAAGAAACTGAAATGATGTTCTTAGTTAAGGCAGGCACATAACAACATTCATCTAATTCTAGTACAAGCCCAGAGGGCAGAGATAGATCATAAGTTCCTACAGCAACAGCAGCAACCCTTGCTCCATTGCCTACTCGTATGTCCACCTCGCCCTTTGTCAATGCCCTGCTATTTCTCAGCCCCTGCACATTGGTACAAATGTGAGATGCACATCCGGTATCTAATACCCATGATGAAGAAATAGATAGATTGACTTCTATAACATTTATACCAGAGTAAGTCTCACTTCTCTTCTTCTTAAGATCTTCGGTATGCCTTGCGATTCACGCTTCGATGTCAGCTTCCTTGCGAAAAGCAAGCCCCTTCCTTGGCTACCCTCCTTTGGGTTTAAGTTCTTTGCCTTTGCCCTTGGCAGGACTTTCCCTTACCTTTAGGCTTGCCCTTGCCTTTCTTCTTACGCACCATCAAAATGGTGTCAGTTACCCTTCTTAAGGTTAAGCTCTGATTCTCAACATCTTTGAGCATTTTGAGCAATGGCTTATCAATTTCATTCATGTTATAATTCATGACAAATTGATCGAAGGCTCTTGGCAAAGATTGCAAGATTAGGTCGTGGCAGCTCTTGGCCAAGTGGGAATCTGACCTTTGTAGGTTTTCTACGTACCCAATCATCTTGAGTACATATGTACCTACGGGAGTCCCTTCTTGCATTTTGGACCCAAATAATGCCTTAGAGACTTCATATCTCTCATGCCTAGCTTGTCCTTGATATAGTTGACGAAGATGTCCAACCATATCATAAGCATTCATGAACTCATGTTGCTTACAGCTCGAGTTCATGGTCGAGCATTAGACATGACACATCTAATGCATCATCTTGATGCTTCTTGTAAGCATCTTTGTCATTTCATGGCAGTGGCAGGAGGTGCCTCTGGAATGGGCTGCTCCAGGACGTACAACTTCCTTTCTTGGGTGAGAACAATTCTCAGGTTCCTGTACCAGTCCAGGAAATTTGCTCCATTGAGCTTGTCCTTCTCAAGGACAGATCGCAGAGAGAGAGTGTTCGTGTTTGTTGACATAGTTATCTACAACATACAATGCAGAGAATTAATATCATATTCCTTTTATTATTTAATTAGGCCTTTAATTAAATGATGCTCCCACTGAATTATAGGAATTTTGTAGAATCGAGTTATGGATGTGGTCAAACCACATTTACTAGATTCATACAAACTAGCTATAATTCTTGCGGGACAAGATCCACATCATACTAAGCCTTGAGTTAGC
The DNA here is from genome assembly GCA_025175895.1 of Wurfbainia villosa. Lineage (NCBI taxonomy): Eukaryota > Viridiplantae > Streptophyta > Magnoliopsida > Zingiberales > Zingiberaceae > Wurfbainia > Wurfbainia villosa. The sequence continues at coordinate 23,060,855 of CM045992.1, read as the reverse complement.
TTTGGCTAAATCGCCCAAGACTTAGTACGATCGGTGGGTAACACATTACCGATTACATCTCTATGCAACTCTTGTTTATAGGATTAAGACCCACATTTACAAAAGACCTTGAGTTAGCTTTGGCTAAATCGCCCAAGATTTAGTGTAAATGCGATCTTAACCTATCTTTCCAACAATTGGAATATGCCTATAGTTCTACTCGATCCAATTGAGTTAACTAGTTTTGCTCAATCTAATTGAGTTTACTCTAACCCGAGTCGTGATAGGCGGGACCAAGATTGTCCCTCCGCACCCTACCAAGATAATATGTGTTGCTCTGCTTTGGCAGATTCAACAACGACAAATGATCGAGGTAGTGATGGGTATCAAGGCTCGGTAGGCATTTTCGAGTTGATTCGATTATGATCTAATCTAATCGTAATGTGTATCTTATACGCATTTAGGCCTTTATTATCCTATATTAGCATGCATCATATACATACATTAATTATTCTAGCATGCATCATATACATACAAGAAAATTAACCTAGCATGCATCATATACATACAAACATTTTTTCTACAAGCATGCATCACATACATACAAGCAAAAAACAATTAAATGTATATATATATATATATATCAACATATATATATATAATTAAATGTGATATAGTCATGGCCCTACTACGATCTTCTCAAGCCAATGAGAAGATCGGACATGATACCTAAGGCTAGCGGCTTCTCCAAGCGCTTCCTTTGACCGCCATGTGTCGTCGTCACCCTTCTCGTAAGCTCGTCTTCAAGTGGACTTTCCACCGCTCCATTTTTGTACATTACAAATACGAAACTCGAGTTACATTTGAGTCTAAAACTATTTACAACTAGAATATTAAAAGAAGAGGTCACGGCCTTGGTCGCAAACACTTTACAACACGACCACAAAAGCGGCTCGGTATTATGAATTACAACACACATAATCCAATCCAATTGGGTTATTGGGCCATGACAATCACAGAATTATACATAATTCTAAATTATGTATTTTTACAGAAAATTTCTATAATTTTTCCTAATTTATTTTGAATTTATGAGTCACCTTTCCGAAATGGTCCCGCTAAGCGGTTTAAGCTAGCGATCGCGGGATCATGGACATGGCCCCTTTCGGGGATAGGGGCAGCGCCCCTACTCGCAAAATAAACTTCGCGAGTGTCCCTACAATGATCTTACAGTGACTTAAGTCGCTGTCCCAAAAACCTAAAGCGAGAACTCGCCGATTCGGAGAGTTTTTCTCGACGGTTGAAGCCTACGAGTGTCCCAACACTCGTTGCTTCGACTCTATGAGAAAAATACCCAAAAATTCTATAAAATAAGAAAATTTACAGAAACATATAAATCTGTAATTTTTATATCTAATATAAAAACTACAAAAATGAAACACATACATGCTTCGCACGTGGCTCTGATACCACTGTTGGGTTTTTCCGAGCCGTAAAAACCGCTTTTTGCGTTGCGGAAACCTCGGAAGCCCCGGCCACGGATCCGTGCGAAGTATAAAAAATATAATTACATGTATGTGCTTACAAAAATCCTAGATCTACCTTAGATCTAAGAGGTTAGAACGTTACCCTCGTAGCGACGCCCTTCGCTTATCCCGCTCGTCCAAAAGTCCGCCGGAACTCGAGAGTGTCAAGTGCACACTCCTCTATGGTATCCACACAAGCAATAGGTGGAGAAAACTCAACCTTGAGTGTGCTAGCACTCCTTGGTTGGTTCGGCCAAAGAGAGGGATGGGAGAGGGAGAGCTTGAGAGAAAAATTTCCAAGGTTGAAGATGAAGTAATTTGGAGTAACTCTACAAAATGATTCATCCACATAACCCCTAATGGTGTTGGCCGGCCACATTATGGCTTGGGAAGTTACATGCATGCATGTAACTCCCATGCCTCTTGGTCTCCCTCATGATGTGGCACCAATTGACCAAGTCAATGATGATGTGGAGCACCATCATTGGCCGGCCATGCCATGTCATCATCATGACATGGCATTTGGTCAAGTCAAACTTGACCTTTCATCTTCCCTCTCAAGTCAAGTCAAACTTGACCTCTAATCTCCCATGGTTGATAAAATCTAACCACTTGACTCAAGTCAATTTAATTTAATGAATCTCTATTCATTAATTTAAATTGATTTGATGAATCAAATCTCAATTAGACTCATTCAACACTTGAATCAACTTGAGTCTAACTCAATTAGTCTAATTTGGATTACTCTTAATCCAATTTGGTTCATCCCATGAACCTAATCCTCATGGTTCATCATATGAACCTAATCTCCATCTAATTGCTCTTATGTGTGTGACCCTATAGGTTCTTGTAACGTTGGCAATGTCCCTAAACCGATTTAGGAACATAAGCAATGAGCGGTATCTAGCAACACATCATTGCTACCCAAGTTACAAGAATGTTGAGCTCCAACATCACCTTTGTGACTACTAATTGTGACTCTCACAATATGTGACAATGTCCCTCTATCCTTGACATCTAGATTGACCAATCGAGGCATAGACCATGTCATCCTCGGTACAATCTAAATCTTGAACCCCAAGTAGACTCACTCTAATCAAATGAGCTCAATATCTCATATTGACTCATTTGGGCATGGCCATGCACTTCGTGGTCTCACTCTATCAAGAATATCGATGTCACTCCTGTCATATAGGAGGGATAGATCTCATCTACATCACTCACATCCCTCCGCATAATTTGTTACATACCCAGTAATCGCCTTTATAGTCCACCCATTTACGGGTGACGTTTGACGAAGCCAAAGTATGCAACTCCTTATGTAGGGAACTATGGTGACTTCAGGTCTAAGGACTAATAGTCATACTAATAGCCACATGAGAAAGTATATGACACTCATATAATGATCCATGATACTTTCTCATGGCGGGTCATTCAGTATACATTCTCCAATGCATACCCATGTGTCAACTTGATATCTCATATCCATGACTTGTGAGATCAAGTCATCATGTTGACCTACATGCTAGTCTTTACGCATTAACATTGTCCCTGAATGTTAATACTCGACTAGGAATGATTAAGAGTAGTGTTCTCTATATCATCTCATTATCGATTCAACCAATCGATTGATATAGATAAGAACCTACTACCCAAGGACATTATTATATTTAGTTATTTGGCACCAATACAAGTAAATATAATAACCATGCCTTTATAAATAGGAATATGATACAATAAAGTCCATACAACAATCATCATATGATTGGCTCTAGGGCTTTCACTAACACCCAGGTCTTTCATGGAGAATGTCTTGGATAACCAAACCTTAACTGACTGTAAGATTGAAACATCGTTTCCTATAAGTAATATATCATCGACATACAATACTAGGAACACGACTGCACTCCCACTAACCTTCTTGTACACACAAGGTTCGTCTGGATTTTGTGAGAAATCAAACCTTTTGATCGTCTCATCAAAACGGATATTCCAGCTCCGTGATGCTTGCTTCAATCCATATATGGACCGCCGCAACTTGCATACCTTGGTTTTATCAACCGATGTGAAACCCTCAGGCTGTATCATATACACGTCCTCGAGGAGGTTTCCATTAAGGAAAGCTATTTTCACATCCATCTGTCATATCTCATAATTATAATGAGCCGCTATGGCCAGGAGCATCCGAATGGATTTAAGCATAGCTACACGCGAATAGGTTTCGTCATAATCAACACCTTGTTTTTGACGATATCCTTTCGCCACTAATCTAGCTTTATAGGTAATCACATTACCATCCATGTCAGTTTTCCTCTTGAAAACCCACTTGCACCCTATAGGCTTGATGCCTTCAGGTGGGTCAACCAAGTTCCAAACTTGGTTTTCATACATGGAATCCATTTCCGACTTCATGGCATCAAGTCATTTATCCCTTTCTGAACTTGTCAGTACTTCTTTATAACTGGTAGGCTCCTCATCATCAATGAGTAACACATCGTTCGATTCACTTACGAGAAATCCATATCTCTCAGGAATGTTGCGTGTTATACCAGATCTACGAAGATGTGGTGTTACAGTAGGTCCAGCCGATTGCTCATCACTATGAGTTATCGGCTGTTGTGCTTCACCAGGTATCTCATCAATGTCTATTTGAGTATCCCGAGTTTCCTCAAGCTCGACGACACTCCCACTATTTTCTTGCAAGAGAAACTCTTTCTCTAGAAACACAGCATGCCTTGAAACAAACACCTTTTGTTCCACAGGATGATAGAATTGGTAACCCCTTGTCTCCTTAGGGTATCCAATAAATAGACATTTATCAGACTTAGCATCCAATTTGTCTGATACTGTCCGCTTCACATAAGCAGGACAACCCCATATCTTCAAGTAAGATACATGAGGTTTCTTACTATTCCATATCTCATATGGAGTAGTTGAGACTACCTTGGTAGGCATTCTGTTTAACAAGTAAACAGCTGTCTGAAGTGCATAGCCCCAAAAGGACTTGGGAAGAGTTGCATGATTCATCATTGACCTGACCATGTCCAACAAGGTCCGGTTACGCCTCTCAGATACACCATTATGCTGTGGTGTATAGGGCGGAGTCCATTGAGACAATATACCATTGTCTCTTAGATAATCAAGAAACTCTTGACTTAAGTATTCACCACCTCGATCCGATCGAAGTATTTTAATACTCTTGTCATGTTGTTTCTCTACTTCATTTCTGAATTCTTTGAACCTTTCAAAGGCTTCAGACTTGTGTTTCATTAAGAACACATACCCAAACCGTGAGTGATCATCGGTGAAGGTAATGAAGTAGTTATAGCCTCCTAATGCTTGAGTTGACATAGGTCCACATACATCAGTATGTATTAGTCCTAGTAACTCTCCCACTCGTTCACCTTTTCTAGTAAAAGGTAACTTAGTCATCTTGCCTTTTAAGCATGATTCGCATGTATCGTATGAATCCAATTCAAACGATTCCAGAATTCCACATTGGTGTAATTCGGACATGCGTTTCTTGCTTATATGGCCAAGACGACAATGCCACATATAGGAGTCTATTTGATTATCCTTTCGAGCACGCGTGTTGCTCGCTTCGATATTGAAAATGTCACTGGATACGTCCAATGTGTAAATGCCATTACTCAAAGTTCCAGTTCCATAAAGTACGCCATTCAAAGTTATATAACAACAATTGTTACTAAACGTCAAATGGAAACCATTTTTATTTAAACAGGAAATAGAAACAATGTTCTTTATTAGAGAAGGAACATAATAGCAATTATCCAGTTCCAAGACTAGTCCACTAGGGAGCTTCAGCAAATAAGTTCCGATGGCGACCGCAGCAACCTTTGCTCCATTGCCAACTCGCAAATTTGACTCCCCTCTGACGAGTCTTCTTCTATTCCTTAGCCCCTGTATGTCATTACATATATGTGAGCCACACCCAGTATCCAATACCCAAGTGTCTAAGGAAATAGAATGACAATCAATAACGAAGATACACGAAGAGGATGGGGCATCGATGCCTTCTTCTTCTTCATGGACTCAAGATAAATCTTGCGGTTTCTTCGCCGTGGCCTTCCTTGCAGTGATGGCAAGTGCCCTTTCTTGGTTCTGCCTTCTTCGCCTTTTTGTTCTTCCCTTTCTTCTGTTCTTTTGCCTTCCTCTTAGAACCTTTCTTTGAGGAATCAACTAACAGAACCGCCTTCTCCTCATGCTTCACAGAAGGCTCCACAGTCTTCAGCATATTGAGGAGCTCGGGAATAGTGGATTCCAATTTGTTCATCCGATAGTTCATCACGAATTGTGAGAAACTCTTGGGAAAACAATGCAGAATTAAATCAATATTTAACTCATGATCCATCACAAACCCGAGGGTGGCTAGCCGCTCGATGTACCCGTTCATCTTTAGTATAAACTGTACTACAGACGAACCTTCTTGCATCTTCATGGTGAAGAGGAGCCTAGAGACCTCGAACCTTTCGGATCTCGCTTGCTCATCGAACAACTCATGAAGATGGAAGACTATAGTATTAGCATCCATATGCTCATGCTGCTTTTGCAGCTCAGGTACCATCGCCGCTAGCATGATGCAACTCGCCAGCTCAGAATCTGCCACATGCTTCTGATAGACCAACATTTGGTCTGGAGTTGCATCGTCCTTAGGACGGTTAGGAAGAGGCTCTTCAAGGACATATGCAAGCTTTTCCGCCTTGAGAACAATTCTCAGGTTTCTAAGCCAGTCCAAGAAGTTAGGCCCAGTCAGTTTGTTCGAATCCAAAGTAGTGCACAAATTCAAAGACGTCATGATCAATTTATTGACCTAGAAATACAAAACGAGCATATATGGGAAAACAATTTAAAATGCATCAATATACATTTATAAATCCCATTCATTTTTCGAATTTCAAAAACCTCAAAATCACTTCGGGAGATTGTAGGTTCATCTCCGAATGGGTTGATATCCATCATAGTTATGAACAACCTTGGAGAGAGTCCAACAAGCCATTCATAGCTATGACGGTAGGTATCATCTATACCGATTGCATATCACGTATATGCAACTATCACAATGTGCTATCAACTAATTGAATGTTCACACATACATTGGGTTGTTAACACATTAACAAGTATGCATCTTATGCATAGCACCCAACTTCACCTCCCTTAACATCGACCTTGGAGAGAGTCCAACAAGCCGATGCTCCAGGTTAAAGCCAACCCATTAATCAAGAATAATTTTAATATGGTTAGAGCGCATTCAACCAATTAGCCCAGCTTGGAGAGAGTCCAACAACCAAAGCTAACGATTGACCTCTGACTCTTACCATATTAGTATTAAACTATTCCATGGTTTGAACATGTTCGGGTTCGAGCCAGGCTTGGAGAGAGTCCAACAACCCAAACAAGAAACGGAACTCTGGTTCAAACCATATTAATGGAAGGTGTAGGCTTTAATATTGTTTAAAGGTTTTTATGTCTCATCCTCTTTGCATGCAAATAACTATTATCTACATGGCATGACATACATGGCATACATCTACATGTCACGACACGCATGACATTATGTTATGCATCTAATGCAATTACATGTCATGTACAATATTTCCTTATATGTCATAACTATTTATGGAAATAAAATATGTTTAAGATTTGATTCTCCAAATCAAATCATAATTAAATTAGGAAACAAATTTCCAAATCTAATCACATATTTTATTCATGGAATTATTTGATTAAGGAAAATCTATTTAGGAAACCAATTTCTTAAATCTTCAAAACTACTTATGGAAATAAAATATTTTAAAGATTTGATTTCCCAAATCAAATCAAGATTAAATTAGGAAACAAATTTCCAAAATCTAATCAAATATTTTATTTATGGAAAATATCAATTTCCATAAATACTTCCATCTTTCCAAAAGTGGAAGATTTCCATAAATGCTTCTAGACTTTCCAAAATTAAAAAATTTCCATAAATACTTCTAATTTCCAAAATTAGAAAATTTCTAGAAATAACATTATGACTATCGCAAAACCATTTTTACGATTATGTCGAAACACAACCTGGGCTCTGATACCAGTGTTGGGTTTCCGGCACCGCGGCGTGTGTGTGTTCGATCATGTTTCGTAAACATGAGCACAGCGGAAGCAATAAAAATAATAAATCTATATTTATTACAACACACACAACACACGCATGCATATTACAACAAGTGTAGACATAACCGTAAATTAAAATTTGCAATAAAAGGAAATTAAACTACGTTATACCTTTCGTATGACGTGTAGCGGGAACGGCATCAACCGGAACGATCCTCGCTAGAATCGTCTCTATCCGTATCCACGCCGAGTATCCTTAGGATGACTTCGCTAAGCCACGAGCTTCATCTTCGTACGGGTTACTAGCCTCGTGTTGAAGACGATGTGATCGAGAGATGATCACGATCCGAATCCAAATTCGGATCCAAAACCAAGTCCTCAAAACTTGATTCTCCGGAGAGGTATTCGTCAACCGTTTGACGAATCCTTCGTCCTCCACCTCAGAGGATTACCGGAGATCAAATCTCCGGTAAGTTAGCCGCTGTCGGAGTACTAACCGTCGTCCAAACGACGCTCCAACGAGAGGAAAAGAAGTTGTCTAGAAAACTGGACAGCTTGGTGGAGGAGTAGGCGCCGGCCAAAACAAGGAAGCAAAGGGCTTACCTTTTCACCAAGGCCTAGGAAGATCACCGGAGGGTCGCCGTAGGCTCTCCGGCTGAAGCTTGGATGCCGGCAAGGAGCTGGACGGCGGCACAAGGGGCTGGGCGGCGGCGTTCCTAGGGTTGGCGCCGAAAACTCCTTCAAGGGGTTGGGCGGCAACTCTAGGTTAGGGTTTTTGGATGATTAGTTCTTAACAATCCCTTAAGCCCTCTTTTATAGAGAATTAATTCTCTTAATGGTTAATGGATCATATCCATAAAGCCTGTTAACCCGCTCCATTAAGATAAGTTAAAATAAACCAAACCATGATGGTTTATTTTAAGTTAAAACGAACCGAACCAAACTTTGGTTCATTCGTTTAATATAAACCAAATCCTTTGGTTTATTCTCATCCATTGGATTAGAACCAAACCATTTTGGTCCGTCCATTATGTCTTCATAAGACACGACCCATCCACGCTTCCATTGCGACTGAAACAATTTCATGCTCGCTTTATGTTTGGTCCAACCAAACCTAGTTTCTCTCGGTCTAAGAATCCCATTCTCAAGCTCGTTTTAAATCCTTTGGATTACGCTCGTTGTGCGTGTGACCAAATAGGTTCTCGGTTTATGTTGGCCGTCTATAATTAACCATTAATTATAGAACGATCATGAGTGGCACCTAGTAGTACATCATGATCCCCAATTAACCGAAAAGATCAACGATTGATCCCGAACTATTTCTGAAACCCTTCAGCAGCTCGAATGATTCGTGCCCCATTCCCTTCACTCATCTTATACCCACTTGGTTCAGGACATGGTCTATAGTGTCAGTCCCCACTAGGCTGACTACGTCACACCTAGCCCAAGTATCATTTCCTCGTCCTACGGATTCTAGTTACTCAACATGTATCGAAGAGTACCTTACTCTAAACATGTAATGCTTTGGCCAAAGACTTTAGTAACAATCCGACGAGAGGCCATGGGTATACATCTCCTCGCAAGGAGTGGTGAATCCTTATAGGCTATTCAAACACTTTCGATCACTTCGACTTATACCCAATCATCCCGGGTCCACATCTCCTTAGAGATGCTTGCTTAAGATGTCAAAGCATAAGTCTCTATGATCAAGACGACTTGAATACCGCAAGTCAAAGGAACATCGCACTTAAGCCACAGTAAGAACTTCATTGACATATCTATATATGCAGAAAACCATATGAAGTCTTACGGTTGGTCACTCCAATGAACTAGTTACCATAACTAGCATCCACGATTAACTCCGGACATCACTATGTCTCCAGCTAGTGAGAATCAGCTGCTTGGATACACCAAGGAGTATACCTCGTGCTAGTCTCGACAGAATTGATGGTGTCCAAATCCATCAATTCATCGACTAGGGATAATTTCGATACATCACAATTACACATGTAGAGATACTCACTAGTTGTGATACAATCACAAATTCTCTCATGCTGTGAATCGTATCGTGGACATTCAGTAAATGAGTTTAAGATCCAATCAATTACATAAAATATGTATACTCAAATAGTGAATCATCATTTATCATATAAATGGTTCATACATAAGGCGATTGCCTTAGGACATCTCTCATATATTACTAACAAAGAGTACATTAATGAGGAAGAAGGGTTACGGGTGAGAAAGACATAGAAGAAGCCTACTTCCACTCCCATAGAAAGGAATCCTCCCCCTGCTCAACGGGGGACCCCTAGAAGGGAATATACCAGATCATTTTTTCCCAAGGTACCCCATCCTTGACCCCCAACATTGGGAGCTTATCCTCACCCTCCCCTTTGAGTTATGTTCACTAAGGCCTTACCCCTCCTGCGGACATGGAAGAAGCAGGAAATAGAAGTATACGATCAGTAGGGTGTCCTTTAGCGCCCTGCCAGATATAGAGGGGTTCCTCGTAATCCCCCAACTCTGTCCTTCTGTCAGTAACATACAGATTATGGGCATATCAGTGATCAATGTTTCAAGTTATAGAGCGAGCTAGAGTGTATCAAAGCCAATTATCTACACTTACAACTGCAGTTGGAGGGAGGGGTAGGGAGAGGTCGCAGACCTAATGTTATTCATCCTGGGCCTTATAAAAGAAGACCCCAAGCTCTTCCCCGACCGAGGCCAATGCAACCCAACCCTGAATGCATCTCTCAAGAAGGATTAGCTAGTGAGGGGACATTAGCTGCTCTGAGTGATGCCCCCACTAGAGGGGTTATTAATGTTGTCGCAGGAGGACTCACTGATGGAGACTCCAACAAAGCCCAAAAATCTTATGCTCGTATAATGGAAAGCTTGGCTATTGGGGAAGATTGGGCCATCCAGAGCACACGCTGGATATACTTTGGACTCGAAGACCTTCAAGGTATTCTTCTGTCTCACACCGATGTCTTGGTAATTAGGGTCTCACTTGCACATTATGAGGTGGCTTGAGTCTTGGTGGACTCAGGAAGTTCTGTTAACATTCTCTTTTAGAAAGCCTTTGAACAAATGCAGCTCAGAAATGCACAGTTGGAAGATGTGGCAACCCTTTTGTTTGGGTTTGCCAGAAACATGGTGCACCTTGTAGGGCAAATCTCTCTACCACCTACCCTGGGGTTAAAGCCAAGCCAAAAAACCAATATGATTCCCTTCCTAGCGGTGGATGCTCCTTCCGCTTATAATGTTATCTTGGGTCGTCCTTTTTTATCAATCTCTTAAACAGTGGCTTCTCCTTACCATCAGAAGATCAAGTTTCCTATAGGCCAGCCCATTGGAGAAGTCCGAGGAGAGCAAAAGGCAGCTCGAAGCTGTTATATCCAGATGGTGCGAGATGAAAAGAAAAAAGTCCGAGTGGATGATCCCAAAGGGAAGGTCGCTGCTGCATCGGGAGTATATGTGCTGGAGGAAGTCCTACCTAAGAAAGAGAAGATAGAAGAAGGAGAGTCTGTGGAGATAGCTCTTGGGAAAGTAACTCGGATAGCACAACATCTAGAAGTGAAGGAAGAGTTCATTGCTTGCTTGTAAAGAAATGAAGATATCTTTGCCAAAGATGTACATGACCTGATGGGGATCGATCCATGAATTGCAGAGCACCATCTAAACATTATCTGAGTAGTTTGTCTAGTTCAACAGAAGAGGTGACACATCAAGTCGAAGAAAGATAAGGTCATTGCAGAAGAGGTGGACAAGTTGCTGCAAGTTGGCCACATTAAAGAAATTCAATTTCCCGAGTGGGTTTCAAATGTAGTTTTTGTTGGGATTTTTCCGAGCCGCAAAAACTGCTTTTTGCGTTGCGGAAACCTCGGAAGCCCAGGCCACGGATCCGTGCGAAGTATAAAAAATATAATTACATGTATGTGCTTACAAAAATCCTAGATCTACCTTAGATCTAAGAGGTTAGAACGTTACCCTCGTAGCGACGCCCTTCGCTTATCCCGCTCGTCCAAAAGTCCGCCGGAACTCGAGAGTGTCAAGTGCACACTCCTCTATGGTATCCACACAAGCAATAGGTGGAGAAAAAGACACTTGAGTGTGCTAGCACTCCTCTATGGTGTCTCGACAAGATGAGGTTGGAGAGGGAGAGCTTGAGAGAAAAATTCCCAAGGAAGAAGATGAAGTTATGGAGAGTTACACACAAAATGAATTTCACCCATGAAACCCCTAAAGTGTTGGCCGACCACATTATGGAGAGGGAGGTTACATGCATGCATGTAACTCCCATGACCCTTGGTCTCCCTCATGATGTGGCACCAATTGACCAAGTCAATGATGATGTGGAGCACCATCATTGGCCGGCCTTGCCTAGTCATCATCATGACATGGCATTTGGTCAAGTCAAACTTGACCTTTCATCTTCCCTCTCAAGTCAAGTCAAACTTGACCTCTAATCTCCCATGGTTGATCAAATCTAACCACTTGACTCAAGTCAATTTAATTTAATGAATCTTTATTCATTAATTTAAATTGATTTGATGAATCAAATCTCAATTAGACTCATTCAACACTTGAATCAACTTGAGTCTAACTCAATTAGTCTAATTTGGATTACTCTTAATCCAATTTGGTTCATCCCATGAACCTAATCCTCATGGTTCATCATATGAACCTAATCTCCATCTAATTGCTCTTATGTGTGTGACCCTATAGGTTCTTGTATAGCGCTGGCAATGTCCCTAAACCGATTTAGGAACATAAGCAATGAGCGGTATCTAGCCTCACATCATTGCTACCCAAGTTACAAGAATGTTGAGCTCCAACATCACCTTTGTGACTAATAATTGTGACTCTCAATATATGTGACAATGTCCCTCTATCCTTGACATCTAGATTGACCAATTGAGGCATAGACCGTGTCATCCTCGGTACAATCTAAATCTTGAACTCCAAGTAGACTCACTCTAATCAAATGAGCTCAATATCTCATATTGACTCATTTGGGCATGGCCATGCACTTCGTGGTCTCACTCTATCAAGAATATCGATGTCACCCCCGTCATATAGGAGGGATAGATCCCATCTACATCACTCACATCCCTCCGTATAATTCGTTACATACCCAGTAATCGCCTTTATAGTCCACCCATTTACGGGTGACGTTTGACGAAGCCAAAGTATGCAACTCCTTATGTAGGGAACCATGGTGACTTCAGGTCTAAGGACTAATAGTCATACTAATAGCCACATGAGAAAGTATATGACACTCATATAACGATCCATGATACTTTCTCATGGCGGGTCATTCAGTATACATTCTCCAATGCATACCCATGTGTCAACTTGATATCTCATATCCATGACTTGTGAGATCAAGTCATCATGTTGACCTACATGCTAGTCTCTACGCATTAACATTGTCCTTGAATGTTAATACTCGACTAGGAATGATTAAGAGTAGTGTTCTCTATATCATCTCATTATCGATTCAACTAATCGATTGATATAGATAAGAACCTACTACTCAAGGACATTATTATATTTAGTTATTTGGCACCAATACAAGTAAATATAATAACCATGCCTTTATAAATAGGAATATGATACAATAAAGTCCATACAACAATCATCACATGATTGGCTCTAGGGCTTTCACTAACAGTTTTGGCCCCCAAGCCCTCGAGGCAGTGGAGGATGTGTATTGATTTTTGTGATTTAAATAAAGTCTGCCCTAAAGACTAGTACCCTTGCCTCATATTGACCAATTGATGGATTCTACTATGGGATATGAGTGGTATCACTCATGGATGCTTATCAGAGGTACCATCAAATCCCGTTAGCATAGGCAATCAAAAGGGGGTTAGCTTTGTAACTGCAAGAGGGTTATATACATATGTGATGATGCCCTTTGGGCTGAAGAATGTGGGAACTACTTATCAGAGGCTCATGGATAAGATATTCATTAAACAGAAGGGCAAGAATGCAGAAGTGTATGTTGATGATATTCTAGTAAAGTCAAGGTTCATTCAGGATCTGGTACAAGATCTTGAGGAAACATTTGCTACCCTTAGACGTTACAACATTAAGCTAAATCCAAAAAAGTGTTTGTTTGAAGTAAAGAGTGAAAAGTTCTTGGGATATACTGTAACAGAGAAGGGATTACATGCTAATTCTAAGAAGTTACAGGCACTGTACAATATGAAGTCACCTACTAATTTGTGGAAATCACAAAAATTATTAGGGAGAATAGTGTCATTGTCTCGATTTATAGCCAGATCGACAGACAAGGGGTTGCCTTTCTTTCAAATTTTGAGGAAGGCTACTCGATTTCTGTGGGATGGACAATGTGAGTAAGATTTTTAGGAATTGAAGAAGTATTTGGCTGAACTCCCTCTATTAGCTAAGCCCATTTTCGGAGAACCACTGTGGGTATATCTAGTTGTATCCGAAGGGGTAGTCAGTTCCGTTTTATTAAGAAAGGAAGGTTCTCATCAGTAACCTATTTATTACACTAGCCATATATTGAAGGGGGTCGAGTTACGATACACCAAGTTGAAAAAGCTAGCATACATTCTAGACCTAACTGCTCGTAAGATGATGCCTTATTTCCTAGCTCATCCAGTGAATGTGTTGACAAACAATGAACTAGGTCGGGTGGTCACTAAACCTAATTTCTCAAGAAGGTTAGCCAAATAGGCTATGGAGTTGAGTGAATTTGATGTGCATTATTATCCCCGAATTGCAATCAAGGCTCAATCGTTGGCTGATTTTTTAGTCGAGGTGCCGATGGATCTGAAAAATAGTTTGGCGCAAGAAGGAGAAAGATGAAGTATGTGGAAAATCTTCGTGGATGGATCTTCGGGGGTCAGTGGGAGTGGAATGGGAATAGTCCTCATATCTCCCTTTGAAGAAGAAACCCATTTAGTCATTTGATTGGGGTACAAGGCATCCAATAATGAAGCAGAGTATGAAGTTATTCTAGTCGGATTACAAGCAACACGGTCAATAGGGGCCACCTTAGTTGTAGTGTATTTAGATTTTCAATTAGTAGTGCCACAATTGCAGGGTATCTTCATTGTTTGGGAAGAGAGATTATTGAAGTATGCTGAGGGTTTTGAGAATTTGAAAGCTCATTTCCAAGAGATACATTTACAATAAATTCCAAGAGAGCAGAACACAAAAGCGAATGAACTAGCTCGGTTGGTGAGTACTTTGATTGAGTGGGGGTCTCGGGATCTTTTGTTCTTGGAAGTCCCTCATTCTCTAGAGATATTCAACATAGAGGAGGCGGTGGTGGGAGGCAATGATGTACCTGATTGGAGGACAAATATTATGATCTATCTATAGCAAGGAAGTGTTCCTTCCAACCCACGAAAGGCATGATCTTTACTGAGACAAGTGAAGCGGTTCGTAATTATTGATGGGGTTTTATACAAGACATCTTTTAGCCAACCTTTGTTGAAGCATCTCGAGAAAGAAGATTCTGAATGGGCACTCAAGGAAATACATGAAGGATATTGTAGCAATCATCTGGGAGGACGAGCTATGACTCGAATAGTGTTATTAGCTAGTTACTTTTGGCCAACCCTTCATCAAGATGTTGTGCAACTAGTCAAGACTTGCCAGAAGCATAACAATAGGTTGGATCGACTGCTGAGTTGATGAAAGACGTGATCACTTCTTACCCCTTTGATCAATGGGGAATGGATATAGTGGGTTCGATGTCTATAGCTTCCTCACAGAAGAAGTTCTTATTAGTGGAAATGGATTATTTCTCTAAATGGGTGGAGACATAACCTGTTGGATCAAGAAGCGTCGCTAGAGGGGGGAGGTGAATAGCAAGTTTTAAAAACTTTCTTTTCGTTTCAAAATACGAGCAATGCAGTGGAAAGTAAAACAGTAGAAAATAAATAGACATATTATTTTTACTTGGTTCACAACTCAATGGTTTCTACTCCAAGGCCCCATGATCCTTGACCGCGTACGAAGGGGCAATCTACTCTAGAGTCACCTCCTCGTTGGAGGTAGGAGACAACGATCACAAAAACTAAGAGACAAAAACTCGAGGATGAGGCAACAAGCCTACCTCACCTTGTTATGATGAAAACTTCGATTACAAATTAAACTGAATAAGAAACAAACTAATACTACCGATGAATATGAATCTGAGATGAAGAGCTTATCGTTGGCGTGTTGGCGTTATAGTGTCGTCGTCGAAGCGTAGCATTGTTGGAGTAGTTGGGAGCAAAGAATTGATAATTTAGGGTTTGAGTCCTCCCCTACTTTTATAGACTCATGCCTTGGAATTAGTCCGAATCCAAATACTCAACTTGTGGTTCTTATCACAAGGTGGCACCTTATCTTATCACGAAGTGACGGTGTCAAACGTTATCCTTTTTGACCTAGCACACAAGGTTGATTCGTCGCCATCAGTCGACTAATGCACTTCATCAGTCGACTGACATCAGTCGACTGTCAATATCCAGCAGTTGACTGCTAGCTTGGTCACTTCTCTGCAATAAAGAGTTAGCACGGAAAGTGGTAAATGCGACGGTTTCTTACCGTCCGATCTCGACCTAGATCTTCCATTGGAAGTCTTAGTCAGATCGCCGCCTAGGGTCATCCTCGTATAGAGGACATGACTTTACCATCTCTCTTCGCACTCGTGCTTACCTCTGGTCTTTTATGACTTGTCACTTTGCTTTCGGTTTTCACCTGGGTTCTTTGACTCCCACGAAGTTCTCTCGGTGTCATCCGACCACCATGATTTCCCGACTCGAGATTCTTCAGGTGTCGCTGACCTTCAGCTTAGCTTAACCATTTCTTGCACACTTAATTCATCTCATGAGATAATAATATAACCTTAACTTTGGATCTTTGTCATAATAAAAACCTACGTTCGATTATCTGGTGCTCCTGCACCAACAATCTCTCCCTTTTTGATCTATGGCAAACTGACACAAAGTTAAGGGAAATTTAAAGCATAAAACAAGTAGAGTAAATGATAAATGCTCTTTCAAAAACTCTTCCTTAACCCTAGGTGAGTTTTGAAAGAGATACTTTAATTTTTAAAATAAATTTTGTGTTACTCCCCCTTAACTTTTTCTCTTCTCCCCCTTTGCCATAAATAAAAAAAATTGGGGTGTTTATATAAAATAGAGATTTAAAAACAACATGCATCTAAAATTATTAAGGATAAATCAACAATGAGTCCAAGTATGCGTCTAACATTAGTAAGATAGATTGGTTCAAGGCATGCCCCTCTGCACCAACAATTTAATAAGTTTTTGAAACATACTTTTCAAAATACTTATAAATTTATTTTCAAAAAGAACTTCGAAGGTTTGTAATATAACCCTTAGGGTTTGTTTGCTCTCCCCTTAGTCAAATATATGAAGTATAAGAGATTTAAGGGGCACTAAACTTTGACCTAGAGATTTGTATACTTAGTATTGGCCAATCGAAGTTATAATTATTCGTTAAGTGCAAGAAAATAAGTAGCATTTTGAAAAAGTTATGTTAAGTGTATTTCAATTATCATTAACATCTCACACATTCTATGTGTCTCAAAAAAGTGTTTGTTTTATATGTTTTGTGAGATGATTTTAACTTGATTAAAGTTAGTCAACCTTGGATTAGATTTGGATTTAACCCTTAGTTCGTCAAGTAAACCTTTCAAGAAATTAGCTTCCAGGTCATGGCGAGGCACAAGGGCCTTCTTTGATCAGAACAATGACCACTTCCTTAGACAAAGCCAAATTCAAGAAATTGATTACTTGAGTCATTTAAAATTACTTTCTGGTCTAACTAATTTAGGATACGATGAGGTAGCTTCAGCTAGTTCAACTCAGCCAAGTGCACCAAGCTGATATGCCTTATCTAGCTCGAACACACGAGACATTGTTTCTATAACGTACTCATCGCATCCTGATACTATGTTGTCAAAGTTGACTAACTATTTGTCCTATCTAGCCATTCTAAAAAGTAAAACAAAATAACTAATCATGCAATGGTTTTGCTAAGGAAGCGGGTATACTATTTTAGTGTTAGCTCCCCTTGGACCATTGAACCAATATGGTCTATCCACAAAGTGGACTTGATCCTAGGGAATCCAATACTTATTGGTCCTTATATGTGAGTTTAATAAAATCTTTGGGACCTATGCTTGGACTTGTTGATGACTACGATTTATGATAGACATATAAGATCTATTCGTAGTCATTGAACAAAACCCGAGTCTGGCTTTGTTGTACACGACTCTTTGAGTTCTAAGTAGTTGGTTAAGAGTCTTGTATCCCAACGTGAACTTTTCCAACCTAGCCTCAACCTCTTGAACTCGTTCTTTCAAGAGAGAATTCTCCTCCTCAAGTTTTTCAACTTGAGTTGAGTTTCCCTCTTGAACTTGACTAGTTGAAGAGGTTAGAGTAGCCTCTTGCTTGAGGGTTTCAACTTCCTCAAGTAACGACTCAACTCTTTATAGGGAATCCTATGCAATAAACAATAAAATCATAGCAAAAAAGGATCCCTTAAGTGATCCATGTGAAAGAAAACTCATACAAAGTATATATCAAAAAGCCCTATCCTATAGGGTATACCTTTGATGCGTGCCCTTAGTCTATCTCGCTCGTCCACGGTTTGTCGGATCTCTTGCATGTTCAAGTGTTCATGCCTCTATGGTATCCACACGAACACTCTTTTGGAGAAATGTTGTGCTAGCAACACCACAAAAAGGGGCTAGGCTAAGAGAGAATTTCGGCCAAGAAGAAGAAGGGAAAACAAAGGCAATCTCCACTAGATCTCATCATGATCCAAAGCCCCCTTTTTATATTCATCCCATGAATATGAAAGGTTTCATCCAACCCTTGGTTTTCCCTCTTCAATGCATGATTAATCCACATTAATCATGCATGATAAGAGGTTTCATCCAACTCTTAGTTTTCCCTCTTCAATGCATGATTAATCCACATTAATCATGCATGATGAATTCATACCATTCAAATTGATTTGAGTCCAACTCAAATCAAATCATGATTTAAGTTCAAATCAAATCAATTTGAGCCCAACTCAAATTCGGCCATTTAATTTGAGTCCAACTCAAATTCAACCCTTTCAATGAGTCTAACTCAATGATTCCAATTCAATGTCTAATGGTTCATTTAGTCAAACTAAAATAAACCTCATCTCCAAAGCATCATGTTTTTTGTGTGTGACCTTATAGGTTTTCGTAACATTAACAATGTCTCTAAACCACTTTAGAAACATAAGCAATAAGCGGCATCTAACAATGCATCATTGCTACCCAAGTTACGAAAATATCAAGATCTGACAAAACCTTTCTATGACTTTTATCTTGTATGACCTTGTCCTTCTATCCTTGATATTTAGATTGATCGATGAGGCATAGATCGTGTCATCCTCTTATCAATCTTTGTATTTTTTGATCCCCAAGTAGACTCACTCAAATAAATGAACTCAATATCTCATATTGACTCATTTGAGCATGGTCATGCATTTCGTGGTCCTACTCTATCAAGAGGCCTAAAGATATCACTCCCATCATATGGGAGAGATAGATCCTGTCTACATCACTCATATCCCTCCGCATAATTTGTTACATACCCAGTGATAACCTTTATAGTCCACTCTGTTACGGGTGACATTTGACGATATCAAAGTACATAACTCCTTATGTAGGGAACCGTAGTGATTTTAGGTCTAAGAATTATTCATACTAATAGTCACATGAGAAAGTTTATGACACTCATATATTGATCCATAAAACTTTCTCATGACGGATCAATTCAGTATATATTCTCTAATATATACCCATGTATCAATGTGATATCACATATCCATGACCTGTGAGATCAAATCATCAATTGACCTATAGGCTAGTCTCAATGCATTAATATTGCTCTTGTATATTAATACTTGACTAAGAATATTTAAGAATAGTGTTCTCCATAGTTTCTCACAATCAATTCTACCAATTGATATGTTACAGATAATAACCTACTTTCTAGGGCATTATTATATTTATTTAGCTGGCACAAACATGAAGTAAATATAATAACCAAACATTGCCTTTATTATTAATAGAATATGATACAAAAAGTCCCTAGTCAATCATCACATAATTGGCTCTAGGACTTATTACTAACACTCTAGGCTCGGACTTTGTCAATTTCCTATTTAGCAACTTAATTGTATGATATAAGTTTGCAATTAATGAACGACATACCTTACTCTTTTCTTTTGATCCGACTTTGAGTCTCTTCTTGAATTATCCTCGGAGTCGGAGTCAGAGTTGGATTCGTATTCGGCTTTAGACTCGGACTCTACCAGTCTTGCCATGAATGCTATGCCGATGCCATCTTCTTCGTCGTCCCAAGTTGCATGAAAGGACTTCTTAGATCCCTTTTGCTTTGGCTTCATTTTTGATTTGCAGTGCCCCTTCTTCTTATTCTTTGACTACTCCCTTTCTTTTCGAATTATTCTTCGGACCATGTTTAATATTGCAGCCTCCTCTTTAGATTCGAACTCGGGTTCGCCCTAAGGTTAGGATCCTTCTTCTTGCTTGGGAGGTGGCTTGCTCTTCTTTTTTCTTCTTTGACCTGCAAGAAAAGCAATACCTCTCTCGGTCTAGACCGCGTTAGTTTGTTTGTGAAGTTCGAAATCTAAAAAGAGCTCATCTAACTTAATTTTAGAAAGGTCCTTAGAAACCTTGTAGGCATCGACCATGGATTCCCGCAAGGTGGTCTTAGGGAAGGCATTTAGTGCATACCTTATTAGGTTCCGGTTCTCTATGGCTTGCTCGATCAAGTGGAGATCGTTGACAATGTCCTGGATTCGTGCATGTAGTTGGGTGGCGGTCTCACAATCCTACATCTTTAGATTATATAGCTTATTTAAAAATATATCCCTTTTACATAACTTAGCATTGTCGGTTCCTTCGAGAAGCTCGATGAGCCTGTTCCAAAGATCCTTCGCGCTTATGAATGGGCCGATGCGGTTGAGCTCATCTTTGGATAGGCCACACTACAACATTTGGGTTGCTTTTGCATCGGCTTTGACTTGCCTCTTGGTTGCATTGGTCCACTTGTCGAAGTCTAAAGGCTCCCCTTGATTATTGGTGGGCAGAGCAAAGCTGGTTTGTATTATTATCTAACTCTCAACTTGTGTTTTCAAGAAACACTTCATCCGACCTTTCCAATAACATAAATCATTTCCATTAAAGAACGGAGGTTGGGTGGTGCTATACCCCTCAATGTGAGCCATTAATTATCTTGCAAAAACATGAATAAAAACCACAAGGAATTCCAAGACTTGATCTTGGATTAGTAATGCAGGAAATAATAAGGAATAAACAAGAGATAAAAGGCTAAACAAAAATCTATGCACTTACGACCTTCGATGTCCCTAAAAAGGTACTAAACATTGTTTTTTGGGAATGAAAATAGCTTGTTACGAGGGTAAACCCATAAGAAGTGTAGATCTTTGAGAGAGCTTCAATTTGGTGGGTAGCATGTTTTGTGGGTTCACTTGTATGAAAAGTTATGCTTGTTTTACCATGAGCTATCCCAAGGCAAAGAGATACTTGCAAACACAAAAACAAAAATGCAAATTGCCAAGACTTCATCTTGGATTAGTAGTGCGAGAGAAGAATTAACCAAAAGCCCAAAAACAAAATGAAAAGAAAATAAAATATTTGCTAGATTGGTGGTTACACCAAATCTTAGCGCCTCCGCTCTGATACCAATTGTTGGGTCGAGAAGCGTCACTAGAAGGGGGGTGAATAGCGAGCTTTAAAAACTTTTTTTTTATTTCAAAATACGAGCAGTGCAGCAGAAAGTAAAACAATAGAAAATAAACAGACAATTTATTTTTACTTGGTTCACAATCCAATGGTTGCTACTCCAAGGCCCCGCGATCCTTGACCGTGTACAAAGGGATAATCTACTATAGAGTCTCCTTCTCGTTGGAGGTAAGAGAGAACGATCACAAAAATCGAGAGATAAAAACTCGAGAATGAGGCAACAAACCTACCTCACCTCGTTACAATGAAAACTCCAATTACAAATTAAATTGAATAAGAAACAAACTAATACTACCGATAAATATAAATCTGAGATGAAGAGCTTGTCATCGGCGTGTTGGCATCGTAGTATCGTTGTCGAAGCGTAGCATTGTTGGAGCACTTGGGAGCAAAGAATTGATGATTTAGGATTTGAGTCCTCCTCCCATTTTATAGACTCGTGCCTTGGAATTAGTTTGAATCCATATCCTCAACTTGTGGTTCGTATCACGAGGTGACACCTTATCTTATCGCAAAGTGACAACATCAAACGTTATCCTTTTTGACCTAGTGCACAAGGCTGATTTGTCACCATCAGTCAACTGATGCACTTCATCAGTCGACTGACATCAGTCAACTGCCAATATCCAGCAGTCAACTGCCAGCCTGGTCACTTCCTTGAAGCAAAGAGTTAGCACGGAAAGTGGTAAATGTGATGGTTTCTTACCGTCCGATCTCGACCAAGACCTTCCACTGAAAGTCTTAGTTGGATCGCCGCCTAGGGTCATCCCCGTACAGAGGACACTGTTGGGTTTTTCGAGCCACAAAAACCGCTTTTTGCGTTGCGGAAACCTCGGAAGCCCGACAACGGATCCGTGCAAAGATATATAAAAATAAAAACATATATGTTTTTAAAGATCCTAGATCTACCTTAGATCTACAAGATAGAGCATTACCCTCGTAGCGACGCCCTTCGCTTATCCCGCTCGTCCAAAAGCTTCGCCGGAACCCAAGAGTGTCAAGTGCACACTCCTCTATTGGTATCCACACGGACAAATGGAGGAGAAAACACAACCTTGAGTGTACTAGCACCCCTTGGATGGTTTGGCCAAGATAGAGGATTGGGAGAGCAAGCTTGAGAGGAAGAAGATCCAAGGAAGAAGAAGATGGAGTTACCACAAAATGAATTCCATTCATCAAGTGGAGTGGCCGACCACTTCAATACTTGGGGTGTTACATGCATGCATGTAACTCCAAGAGTCAATGCCTCTTGGTCTCCCTCATGAGGTGGCACCACATGATAAGTCAATGATAATGTGGAACACCATCATTGGCCGGCCCCCATGCCATGTCACAATGACATGGCAATTGGTCAAGTCAAAATTGACCATTCATCTTCCCTCTCAAGTCAAGTCAAACTTGACCTCTAATCTCCCATGGTTGATCAAATCTAACCACTTGACTCAAGTCAATTTGATTTAATGAATCTCTATTCATTAATTTAAATTGACTTAATAAATCAAATCTAAATTAGACTCATTCAACACTTGAATCAACTTGAGTCTAACTCAATTAGTCTAATTTGGATTACTCTTAATCCAATTTGGTTCATCCCATGAACCTAATCCTCATGGTTCATCATATGAACCTAATCTCCATCTAATTGCCCTTTATGTGTGACCCTATAGGTTCTTGTAACATTGGCAATGTCCCTAAATCGATTTAAAAACATAAGCAATGAGCGGTATCTAGCAACACATCATTGCTACCCAAGTTACAAGAATGTTGAGCTCCAACATCACCTATGTGACTACTAATTGTGACTCTCACAATATGTGCCAATGTCCCTCTATCCTTGACATCTAGATTGACCAATTGAGGCATAGACCGTGTCATCCTCGGTACAATCTATATCTTGAACTCCAAGTAGACTCACTCTAATCAAATGAGCTCAATATCTCATATTGACTCATTTGGGCATGGTCATGTACTTCATGGTCTCACTCTATCAAGAATAACGATGTCACTCCCGTCATATAGGAGGGATACATCCCATCTACATCACTTACATCCCTCCGCATAATTTGTTACATACCCAGTAATCGCCTTTATAGTCCACCCATTTACGGGTGACGTTTGACGAAGCCAAAGTATTCAAATCCTTATGTAGAGAACCATGGTGACTTCAGGTCCAAGAACTAATAGTCATACTAATAGTCTCATGAGAAAGTATATGACACTCATATAACAATCCATGATACTTTCTCATGGCGGGTCATTCAGTATACATTCTCCAATGCATACCCATGTGTCAACTTGATATCTCATATCCATGACTTGTGAGATCAAGTCATCAAGTTGACCTACATGCTAGTCTCTACGCATTAACATTGTCTCTAAATGTTAATACTTGACTAGGAATGATTAAGAGTAGTGTTCTCTATATCATCTCATTATCGATTCAACCAATCGATTGATATAGATAAGAACCTTCTATTCAAGGACATTGTTATACTTAGTTTATTTGACACCAATCAAGTAAATATAATAACCATGCCTTTATGAATAGGAATATGATACAATAAAGTCCATACAACAATCATCACATGATTGGCTCTAGGGCTTTCACTAACAATCTCCCACTATCATTAGTGCCAGTCACCGTAGTATCTAATACCCAATGACCTAGTGTGACCGTCATGCTTTTTCTGTGCCAAAGCCTTGGTCAAGGGATCTGCGATGTTAGCCTCTGTGGGTACTCTGCAAATCTTCACATCTCCTCTATCGATAATCTCTTGAATGAGATGGAAGTGTCGTAGTATGTGTTTGGTCCGCTGGTTTGAACGAGGTTCCTTAGCCTGCGCAATCGCTCCATTGTTGTCACAATAGAGCTCTATGGGATCTGCTATGCTAGGAACCACCCCAAGCTCAGTAATGAACTTGCGGATCCAAACTGCCTCCTTTGCTGCCTCAGATGCAGTGATATACTCGGCTTCTGTTGTAGAATGAGCAACTGTGTCCTACTTCGAACTCTTCCAGCTCACGCACTACCATTCAAGCAAAACACGAACCCTGATTGTGATCTATAATCATCCTGGTCAGTTTGGAAGCTTGCATCGTTATAACCATTTACAGCTAGCTCCTCATCACCTCCAAATATCAAGAAATATTCTTTAGTCCTTCTCAAGTACTTAAGAATATTCTTGACTGCTATCCAGTGACGCTCACCTGGATCTGACTGGTATCTACTCGTCTTGCTCAAAGCATACAAGACATCAGGACGAGTATATAGCATGACGTACATGATAGATTCTATAGAAGATGCATAAGGGATCTTATCCATGTGGTCTCTCTCCTCTCTAGAAGAGGGACTTTGAGTCTTCGAAAGACTCACACCATGTGACATCGACAGAAGTCCCTTCTTGGAATTCTGCATGACAAATCGTAGTAATACTGTGTCAATGTATGTACTATGACTTAGGCCAAGAAATCTCTTAGATCTATCTCTATAGATCTTGATGCCTAGAATACAGGCTGCTTTACCCAAGTCCTTCATTGAGAAGCATGTCCCTAGCCAAGTCTTCATAGACTGTAGCGAAGGGATGTCATTCCCAATGAGTAGTATGTCATCCACATACAATATAAGGAAGACAACTATGTTCCCATTAACCCTCTTGTAGACACAGGGTTCATCTTCATTCTTGATGAAACCAAACTGTTTGATCGCATCATCGAATCGAAGATTCTAGCTCTGAGAAGCTTACTTTAGCCCATAAATGGACCTTTGCAGCTTGCATACTTTCCCAATATGCTGTGGATCTACAAAACCCTCAGGTTGTGTCATGTACACATCCTCGAGTAAGTTTCCATTCAGAAACATGGTTTTGACATTCATCTGCAGATCTCATAATCATGGTATGCTGCAATAGCAAGCATGATCCGAATAGACTTAAACATCGCCACTAGAGAAAAGGTTTCATCATAGTCAATACCATGAATTTGCTTGAAACCTTTAGCCACCAATCGGCCCTTATAGGTATGCGTATGTGTAGGGATGTATACTTAAAAGTCTATCTTTTGTATAAACATCTTTATTTTGAAATAAGAATCACATGATCATTGTTTGCATATTTTTATGGTTATGCAATATTGTCTAATACTTTACATTGTAGATAACATGGTGTGTGGTGTCACACAGGAGATCATGTTATCGGCCCCTTGAAAAGTATAAGTAAAGGCTCACAACCGAGATGGCTTTGGACAAACCATCGGAATGGTTGTAGTGTGATTTGGTATTGGTTTGTCTTGGCCATAGAATCACACTAGTGCACTTTATGTGTATTGAGCAGGACCGACTTAGAGGTGATTTGATTTATTGCTGACTACATAATCGAATCGGACCTCAGATATTATTTAGTACATGCTCTTAATCCCGATATAATAACGGGCACATATACTTAGTACTCATCTCTTTGATTTACCAATGGGCGAGATTTATAGATTAAATCGATAGACTCGGTAAGTTGGGAGATGATATTATTTATATGGTGTGCCGTTGATTATAGGAGGAAACCGTGTCCTATATATTAGGATGATGATGTCCCCTTGAGGAGCTCATAAGGTTCATCATGTAAACCCTGCAGGTGGACTTGGTCCGGCATGATGAAAAGGTTGAGTGGTACTACTCATGGAGTTAGATGTTGATTAATTAATGGTCAGTAAATTAATTAATCGACGGACATTCGGGATCTTAAACACGGGGAGAAAATGTACAAATAATATATGGAGCCCATATTATCATATGGGGGTTGGTGAGGTAGATCAATGATGGACCTTTAGTGGATTGGACCATCATTAGTGGATCGGACATTATGTGGGCTTGATCCATGGGTGGCCAAGACCCAACTCCTCCTCATGGTCCCTAATGTAGCCTATTAACACCTCATGATGCTTAGATCCAATGGATAGAAACAAAACTCTAAGATCCATTGGTAGAGATTAAATCTCTAAGATCCGACGGTTGAGATTAAATCTCTAGATCCGACGGTTGAGATTAAATCCCTTGAACCAATGGTGGAGATTAAACCAAGACTTATCCCTAAACTCTATATAAGGGTGGCTTAGGGTTGTTGGCGTGAAGAACACAATGGATGAGGGAATTAGGGTTTGCTTCCTTTGGTGGCTAGGAATCCTAGTTGGTTTAGGATTGGGTTTGGTGGCTAGGGTTTTGGAGCAAGGGTGGGCGGCAACTAATGGAGGTTGTTCTTCTTCTTCCTTGGGTTGGCCGGCCACTATGCTGCTCCTATCTACCTTAGCTTCAACTCATCCTATTCTTCTTCCCCTCTTCCATGGCCGGATAAAAGGTAAGTTAGGATTAGGGTTTGGGTGGCTAGGTTTTTGGGAGAAAAGGGTGGGCGGCAACTATAGGAGATGTTCTTCTTCTTCCTAAGGGTTGGCCGGCCACTATGGTTATCCTCTTTACCTTGGCTTGAGCTCATCCTAATCTTCTTTCTCACTTCCATGGCCGGCCATAAGGTGAGCTTGGATTAGGGTTTGGAAGCTTAGGGTTTAGGAGGTTTGGGTGGCACCAAATAAGGAAAGTTTCTTCCTTTCTTCTTCATGGTTTGGTGGCCGGTGCCCATATCACCTCCTCCAGCCCTTATACAGCATCCAAAGACCCCTTCTCCTTCTCCTTGGGTGGTGGAAACAAGACTAAGGGGTTTCCCTTGATGTCTTGGTCGGTTTCCACCATTATCTCCTTCTCCTTGTTGGCCGGCGGCAAGCATTTCTTTTGTTGCTTGTTGGTTGGCCATAGGAAGGAGATGAGCCTTGTTTCTATTCTTCCTCTTGCTTTGGATGAGCAAGGAAGGAAGATATGTGATCTAGGAGCTTCGACTTTTGGTAGAGCGTCGCCCACACGACGTCCGAAAGGAGGAAGGACATACATTAGAAGATCGAGAGGTATATCGATTCTCTAATTTTATATGTTACATGTTTGTATTTGTTTTTCATTTATAATCATGATATATTTCTGTGAATGGCTAAATAATACTTGGATCCCGAGTATAAACACAAAAACCGGCGATCCGGACATAGTCTATTCCGCGGCTACTCGTAGAATAGAGGTTGGTCGCTTGAACAACTTGTTTGTTCAAGTGACCTCTCTAAACGAATAGCACGACGATGACTTGGTTGCTTTGGCAATCCCTTTTGTCTAGGATTAAATTTTTTAATCCGGGGACATCGAAGGGATCACCATGGTCAAGCAACCGAGGTGAAGGGGAAGCGAAGTTTCCCCTCACGGATCAACCCCATCAATTGGTATCAGAGCCAAGGTTTCCGGTTTTGTGTGTTTAGGATTCAGTTAATTTTATGCACTTTTTCATATATTATATGTGCCGGATAATAGTAGGATATGCGTAGTTTAACTCTTTGGTTGCAGGCATAAGATCCGACTATTATGACCATGTGTGTGTATGTGATTGTATGTGTGTAAATATTTATTTTGTTGAATCCTCGGGGTTGACGAGGCTAGTATTTAGTTTTTATAAATTAAATACGGCATTGTTTAGCCGCTCTTTATTTTATTTTACTTTCGATCTAGATTCATGTACACTCCCTCGTGGAGTATAGGATCGATGGATGTAAATTAAAATAGTTTTTAGTCTCGGCTCGGATCTCCGGAGGGCTTGTACATGGCGTAGGAGGAGCGGACGAGATAAGCGATCTTGACAGGAGCCATATTGAAGACAAAGGCCATAATAGTTGGAAAATAATTTATTTTTCATATTTATTGCTTTTGTTTGATATGCAAGTCGAGGAAAATTCCTCATTTTCAATTTACTAAGTGGGAGAGGGATATTTTAATTAATTCCATGACCTCCATTACAATTTGACGTGTGATGCAACAAACTTGCGTGTCGGCTCTGAGTGCCTTCCTCCCTGCGGATGAGTTTGTTTGTGGATCACTAGGTCAAATAATGGTTATAGGAAATTATCTAGGAGCGTGTGTACTTCCACAACGGTAAGGCACATAATCCGAAATAATTCCCTTAGTATCGTGTAATGGTGTACACTTAGATGCAAATTAAAAGTATCCTCCCCATCGGAGTCACTGCTTTTATTTGTAGGGCCAAAGAGGAACCAACTATTAATTTTATTTGTCAAAAAGTAAGGTTGACAAGATAATAAAATTAATGGGTAAAACCTCCTCTTACAAATGTAGAATTCGTATACGTCCACACTGCGTGGCATGCGATATTCTCGGTGTTTTGAGGTGTTGGTTGATATCAAAATTTTATTGTTTGAGGAATCAATAATTTTTTGAAATCTAAAGTAATGATCTATGTGATTCTTAGGATTTTCAAAATTTGACTTTCAGTCCACTTGTTGTGATACTAAAGGAAAATAAGCTTGTTATACCCAAATTATGTTGATTGGAAAGGAATCTAGATATTGTCTTATCTGCTAAGGAGTACAAGTATGCACTCTTCGAAGAGTGTCCTCAAACCATGGTTGCTCAAAAAGGTTTCTACTTCTAAGCCGAAAGGCAAGAAGAAGAAGAAACAAGGTGAAGCAAAGGTGGTGGGAGGATCTCATGGAAGAGTGAAGAAGCCGAAGGCAAGTACTTCACTTAGAAGCAGGATGGACATTGGAAGAAGGACTGTCCCAGTTCGAAACAAAACAATGGTATATCCTTTGGACTAGTCGTTGAAACATGATTAGAGGTGTTATCTACCGACACCTGGTGTGTAGATACGAAAGCCACTAATCATGTCTGCAACACTTTGCAGGGGTTCCAGGAAACCCGATGACTAGCTAAAGGGGAGATTACCATTTACTTGGGCAATGCCACTAAGGTGGTGGCTATTGCAGTGGGAGAAGTTTTATTTATCTTTTGAGGAAAATAAAACTTTGGTTCTGGAAAATTCCATTTATGTACCTTTATTTAGAAAGAATTGATTTCGGTTTCTAAATTATGGATGGATAATCTATTTCTTTTAATGACAAATTTGTTATAAAAGGAATAGGAACATTATCTATTCAGGTACATAGATAGGAAATTTATAGCTTGAACCACAAGCTCCCATGATGCAAATAGAAGTTATTAACTCATCTTCTAATTCCGATAAGAGAAAAGAACCTTCGAAGATGAACCAAACATATCTTTGGCATCTTAGGCTTGGTCACATTAACCTAAGCAGAATTCAAAGGTTGATAGCTGATGGACCTTTGGGTTCATTAGTGGTGGAGCATCTCCTAACCTGCGAATCTTGCTTGGAGGGTAAAATGACCAAAAGGCCTTTCAAGGCCAAGGGGTATAGATCCAAAGATGTGTTGGAATTGGTTCATTCTGATTCGTATGGTCCTATGTCTATCCAGGCAAGAGGTAGTTTTGAACATTTCATTTTTTTTTCATAGATGATTGTTCAAGATATAGATGACACTACGATTTGAAAGAGGTAGTGAGTACCTCTTGGGATAGCTTGGGAACTACTTATCAGAGGTTGGGATTCAATCCCAATTGTCTGCACCTAGCACACCCCAGCAGAATGGTGTAGAAGAGCCAAGGAATAGGACTCTTATGAAGATGGTTAGATCGATGATGAGTTATTTATCGTTTGAATCTGGCAGTGTATATTCTGAACTTGGTTCCATCTAAATCAGTGCCTTCTACCCCTAGAATTGTGGACTGGGCGAAAGCCTAGTCTGAGATATATTCGGATATGGGGGAGTCCAGCACATGTGCTGAAGGCAGATGCTGGTAAGTTGGAACCTCGTACAGAAGTGTGCATGTTTGTTGGCTACCCTAAGGGAACGAAGGGTGGTTTGTTCTATAGTCCTAGAGATCAGAAGGTGATCGTTAGCATGAACACCAGATTTCTAGAGGAAGACTATGTAATGAGCCACAAGCCCAAGAGTAAAATTGTTCTGGAGGAGTTAAAAGGGGAAGTCACTTCTTTAGTACCACCGGTACAAGAGGATATACCACATGTCATTGCACCGCGTGTCACAGAGGATACACAGGTGATACCTCGTCGTAGTGGGAGGGTTGTGAGTCAGCCTGATAGATTCATGTTCTTGGGAGAATCTTCTGATTTGGTCCCTGGCGAACATGAACCTGATCCCTGGACATACGACAAGGCAATCCAAGATATAGATGCAGCATCTTGGCAAAGTGCAATGAATAGTGAGATTGAATCTATGGATTCAATTTAGGTCTGGGAGCTCCTATGCATAGCAGCTCATATGGATTATGAGGTGTGGCAGATGGATGTCAAGACAGCTTTCCTTAATGGAAGTCTTGAGGAAACCATCTATATGAAGCAACCAGAGGGATTCATTGCTAAGGGCAAAGAGCATCTTGTGTGAAAACTTAATCGGTCCATTTATGGATTGAAGCAAGCTTCAAGATCTTTGAACATCCGCTTTGATGAGGAAATCCAGTCTTATGGATTTATTCAAAGTCCGGATGAGTCTTGTGTATACAAGAGATGTGACGGAAACGTAGTAGTATTTCTTGTACTATACGTAGATGACATTTTGGTGGTTGGCGACAACATCGAAATGTTATCGGATGTAAGGGTATGGTTGTCCAAACAGTTTGATATGAAGGACTTGGGAGAAGTGGGACACATCCTTGGGATCAAGGTCATAAGGGATCGCAAGAAAAGGATGTTGTGCTTATCCCAAGCTTCATACATAGACATGATTATGGAGCGTTTTAGCATGCAGAACTCCAAGAAGGGTTTTCTACCTTTCAGGCATGGAGTTCCTTTATCTAAGGAGATGTGTCCTAGATCATCTAAGGTGATAGAGGAGATGAAGGCAGTTCTTTGTGCTTGAGGGAAGCCTCATGTCGAAACCGGATATACCTTTAAAGTGGGCATGGTCGGATATCGAGTAATCGGGGCGAGGATATTGGTGCGATGAAAACATATATTGTAGTGCCTGAGAAGGACTAGGGATTATATGCTAGTTTACCGGGCAGACAAATTACTCCCTGTGGGTTACATGGATTTCGATTTCCAAATCTGATAGGGATAACAGTAAGTCTACCTCAGGTTTTGTGTTTACTTTTGGAGGTGGAGCCATAGTATGGAAGAGTGTCAAGCAGAAATGCATGGCAGACTCTACCATGGAAGCTGGGTATGTGGCAGCCCCTATGGCGGCCAAGGAAGTTGTGTGGCTCAGGAACTTCCTAATGGACTTGGATGTGATTCCTGGTTTGCGCAAAACTATCACAATTTATTGTGATAATAATGGTGCAGTTGCAAACTCGAAGGAACCACGAGCCCATAAGGCTAGTAAACACATAGAGCGCAAGTACCACCTGATACGAAAGGAGGTAGAAGTTGCTGTCGCCTAGATTGCATCAGAGGATGACCTGGTAGACTCTTTTCACTAAGGCCCTTCTAGCGAGAGCTTTGATAGGCATGTGGAGGGAAGGGGAATCAGATGTATGGCAGTGTGATGACAGCATAGTCTTTTAGTATAAGTGGGAGATTGTAGGGATGTATACTTAAAAGTCTATCTTTTGTATAAACATCTTTATTTTGAAATAAGAATCACATGATCATTGTTTGCATATTTTTATGGTTATGCAATATTGTCTAATACTTTACATTGTAGATAACATGGTGTGTGGTGTCACACAGGAGATCATGTTATCGGCCCCTTGAAAAGTATAAGTAAAGGCTCACAACCGAGATGACTTTGGACAAACCATCGGAATGGTTGTAGTGTGATTTGGTATTGGTTTGTCTTGGCCATAGAATCACACTAGTGCACTTTGTGTGTATTGAGCAGGACCGACTTAGAGGTGATTTGATTTATTGCTGACTACATAATCGAATCGGACCTCAGATATTATTTAGTACATGCTCTTAATCCCGATATAATAACGGGCACATATACTTAGTACTCATCTCTTTGATTTACCAATGGGCGAGATTTATAGATTAAATCTATAGACTTGGTAAGTTGGGAGATGATATTATTTATATGGTGTGTCGTTGATTATAGGAGGAAACCGTGTCCTATATATTAGGATGATGATGTCCCCTTGAGGAGCTCATAAGGTTCATCATGTAAACCCTGCAGGTGGACTTGGTCCGGCATGATGAAAAGGTTGAGTGGTACTACTCATGGAGTTAGATGTTGATTAATTAATGGTCAGTAAATTAATTAATCGACGGACATTCGAGATCTTAAACACGGGGAGAAAATGTACAAATAATATATGGAGCCCATATTATCATATGGGGGTTGGTGAGGTAGATCAATGATGGACTTTTAGTGGATTGGACCATCATTAGTGGATCGGACATTATGTGGGCTTGATCCATGGGTGGCCAAGACCCAACTCCTCCTCATGGTCCCTAATGTAGCCTATTAACACCTCATGATGCTTAGATCCAATGGATAGAAACAAAACTCTAAGATCCATTGGTAGAGATTAAATCTCTAAGATCCGACGGTTGAGATTAAATCTCTAGATCCGACGGTTGAGATTAAATCCCTTGAACCAATGGTGGAGATTAAACCAAGACTTATCCCTAAACTCTATATAAGGGTGGCTTAGGGTTGTTGGCGTGAAGAACACAATGGATGAGGGAATTAGGGTTTGCTTCCTTTGGTGGCTAGGAATCCTAGTTGGTTTAGGATTGGGTTTGGTGGCTAGGGTTTTGGAGCAAGGGTGGGCGGCAACTAATGGAGGTTGTTCTTCTTCTTCCTTGGGTTGGCCGGCCACTATGCTGCTCCTATCTACCTTAGCTTCAACTCATCCTATTCTTCTTCCCCTCTTCCATGGCCGGATAAAAGGTAAGTTAGGATTAGGGTTTGGGTGGCTAGGTTTTTGGGAGAAAAGGGTGGGCGGCAACTATAGGAGATGTTCTTCTTCTTCCTAAGGGTTGGCGGCCACTATGGTTATCCTCTTTACCTTGGCTTGAGCTCATCCTAATCTTCTTTCTCACTTCCATGGCCGGCCATAAGGTGAGCTTGGATTAGGGTTTGGAAGC
Source organism: Wurfbainia villosa (assembly GCA_025175895.1). Classification (NCBI taxonomy): domain Eukaryota; kingdom Viridiplantae; phylum Streptophyta; class Magnoliopsida; order Zingiberales; family Zingiberaceae; genus Wurfbainia; species Wurfbainia villosa. The sequence goes on along the minus strand of CM045992.1, from coordinate 23,027,406 downwards.
TTAGGGTTTAGGAGGTTTGGGTGGCACCAAATAAGGAAAGTTTCTTCCTTTCTTCTTCATGGTTTGGTGGCCGGTGCCCATATCACCTCCTCCAGCCCTTATACAGCATCCAAAGACCCCTTCTCCTTCTCCTTGGGTGGTGGAAACAAGACTAAGGGGTTTCCCTTGATGTCTTGGTCGGTTTCCACCATTATCTCCTTCTCCTTGTTGGCGGCAAGCATTTCTTTGTTGCTTGTTGGTTGGCCATAGGAAGGAGTTGAGCGTTGTTTCTTTTCTTCCTCTTGCTTTGGTTGAGCAAGTATGTAAGATATGTGATCTAGGAGATTCGACTTTTGGTAGAGCGTCGCCCACACGACGTCCGAAAGGAGGAAGGACATACATTAGAAGATCGAGAGGTATATCGATTCTCTAATTTTATATGTTACATGTTTGTATTTGTTTTTCATTTATAATCATGATATATTTCTGTGAATGGCTAAATAATACTTGGATCCCGAGTATAAACACAAAAACCGGCGATCCGGACATCGTCTATTCCGCGGCTACTCGTAGAATAGAGGTTGGTCGCTTGAACAACTTGTTTGTTCAAGTGACCTCTCTAAACGAATAGCACGACGATGACTTGGTTGCTTTGGCAATCCCTTTTGTCTAGGATTAAATTTTTTAATCCGGGGACATCGAAGGGATCACCATGGTCAAGCAACCGAGGTGAAGGGGAAGCGAAGTTTCCCCTCACGGATCAACCCCATCAGTATGTCCATCCATGTCAGTCTTTCTCTTAAAGACCCACTTACACCCAATGGGTTTGACCCCATCAGGTGGATCAACCAAAGTCCATACTTGGTTGGTGTACATGGATTCCATCTCGGATCTCATGGCCTCTAGCCATTTCTCAAAATCTAGGCTCATCACAGCTTCCTGATAGGAGGTAGGCTCATTCTCAATGAGCATAACGTCATCATGGTCAGACAAGAGAAATGAGTATCTCTCAGGCTGACGATGTACCCTATCAGACCTGCGAAGAGGTAGGTCTACTTGAACAGGTGGTTGTTCCACAACTCTTTGTGGAACAACCTCATCACCCACAACACTTTGTGGTTCCTGTTCAACCTCCATCAAGGCCTCAGTGCTATGTTCCTTATCTTGAATTTCTTCAAGATCGAACGTACTCCCACTAGTTTTTCTAGAAACAAAATCCCTTTATAGAAAAACCCCATTCTTTGCCACAAACACTTTGTACTGACTGGGAATGTAGAAGTAATATCCCTTCGTGTCCTTGGGATATCCAACAAAATAGCACCTATAGGATTTGGGTCCCGGTTTGGCTGAGACTTGATGTCGAACGTAAGCCTCACAACCCCAAATCCTCATGAAAGATATCTTGGGATTTCTCCCTGTCCATATCGTATATGGTGTCTTTATCACAGCCTTGGATGGTACACGGTTAAGGGTGAAGGTTGCTGTGTCTAGAGCATATCCCCAAAAGGATATAAGATCTATGTGACTCATCATAGATCGTACCATATCTAATAGGGTACGATTCCTCCTTTCGGATACACCATTCCACTGTGGTGTTCCAGGAGGAGTGAGTTGGGATAGAATCCCACACTTAGTTAGATAGTCACGAAACTCATGGCTATGGTATTCACCACCTCGATCTGATCGAAGTATCTTAATACTCTTGCCAAGCTGGTTTTGTACTTCATTCTTGAATTCTTTGAACTTTTCAAAGGATTCTGATTTATGTGTCATGAGATACACATAGTAGTATCTCTTGAAGTATTGTTGCATCGATGAAATGTAATGTACATGTAACCACCTCTAGCAGCAACATTGAAAGGGCCACATACATCACTATGTATAAGTCCTAACACGTCTGTTGCTCTTTCGCTGTGTCCACTAAAGGGAGTCTTGGTCATCTTGCCTAAAAGGCAAGACTCACATGTCTCATATGATTCAAAATCAAATGAGTCTAGCAGCCCATCCTTATGGAGCTGAGATAAGCGACTCTCATTTATGTGACCTAAGCGACAATGTCAGAGATAGGTTTGGTTCAACTCATTTGACTTGAACCTTTTGGTACTTATGTTATAGATAGGGCTCTCTATGTCTAGAAAGTAGAGTTCGTTCATTAGAGGTGCACTACAATAGAACATATCATTTAAATAAACTGAACAACATTTATTCTTTATTATAAATGTAAATCCTTTCTTGTCCAAATAAGAAACCGAAATTATGTTCTTAGTTAAAGCAAGCACATAAAAATATTCATCTAATTCTAGTACAAGCCTAGAGGGCAGAGATAGATCATAAGTTCCTACAGTAACAGTAGCAACCCTTGCTCCATTGCCTACTCGTAGGTCCACCTCGCCCTTTGTCAATGCTCTGCTATTTCTCAGCGCCTGCACATTGGTACAAATGTGAGATGCACATCCGGTATCTAATACCCATGATGAAGAAATAGATAGATTGACTTCTATAACATTTATACCTGAAGTAGAAGTCTCACTTCTCTTCTTCTTAAGATCTTCCAGGTAAGCTTTGCAGTTACGCTTCCAGTGTCCAGCTTCCTTGCAGTGGAAGCAAGCCCCTTCCTTGGCCACCCCTCCTTTGGGTTTCAGTTCTTTGCCTTTGCCCTTGGCTTGGGACTTTCCCTTACCTTTAGGCTTGCCCTTGCCTTTCTTCTTTTGCACCATCAAAATGGAGTCAGATTTTCCCTTTTTAAGGTTGAGCTCAGCAGTTCTCAACATGATGAGCATCTCAGGCAGTGGCTTATCAATTTCATTCATGTTGTAATTCATGACAAATTGATTGTAGCTTTGTGGCAAAGACTGCAAGATCAAGTCAGTGGCCAACTCTTGGCCAAGTGGGAATCTCAATCTCTGTAGGTTTTCTATATACCCAATCATCTTGAGTACATATGGACCTACGGGAGTCCCATCTTACATTTTGGACCCAAACAATGCCTTAGAGACTTCATATCTCTTGTGCCTTGCTTTTCCTTGATATAGTTGACGAAGATGTTCAACCATATCATAAGCATTCATGAACTCGTGTTGCTTCTGAAGCTCAGAGTTCATGGTCGCGAGCATTAGACATGACACATCTAATGCATCATCTTGATGCTTCTTGTAAGAATCTTTGTCAGCTCGCGAGGCAGTGGCAGGAGGTGCCTCCGGAATGGGCTGCTCCAGGACATACAGTTTCCTTTCTTGGGTAAGAACGATTCTCAGGTTCCTGTACCAATCCAGGAAATTTGCTCCATTGAGCTTGTCCTTCTCAAGAACAGAACACAGGGAGAGAGTGTTCGTGTTTGTCGACATAGTTATCTATAACATACACAATGCATAAAATTAATATCATATTCCTTTTATCATTTAATTAGGCCTTTAATCAAATGATACTCCCACTGAATTATAGGAATTTTGTAGAATCGAGTTATGGATGTGGTCAAACCACATTACTAGATTCATACAAACTAGCTATAATTCTTACAGGACAAGATCTACATCATACTAAGCCTTGAGTTAGCTTTGGCTAAATCGCCCAAGACTTAGTATGATCGGTGGGTAACATATTACCGATTACATCTCTATGCAACTCTTGTTTATAGGATCAAGACCCACATTTACAAAAGACCTTGAGTTAGCTTTGGCTAAATCGCCCAAGATTTAGTATAAATGAGATCTTATCCTATCTTTCCAACGATTGGAATATGCCTATAGTTCTACTCGATCCAATTGAGTTAACTAGTTTTACTTAATCAAATTGAGCTTACTCTAACCCAAGCCGTGATAGGAGGGACCAAGATTGTCCCTCCGCACCCTACCAAGATAATATGCGTTGCTCTGCTTTGGCAGATTCAACAACTACAAATGATCGAGGTAGTGATGGGTATCAAGGACTTGGTAGGCATTTTTCGAGTTGATTCGATTAAGATCTAATCTAATCGTAATGTGTATCATATACGCATTAACGCCTTTATTATCCTAACTAGCATGCATCACATACATACAAGCATTATTCTAGCATGCATCATATACATACAAGAAAAATATCCTAGCATGCATCATATACATACAAGCATTATTCTACTAGTATGCATCACATACATACAAGCATAACAAATATATATATATATATATATATATATATATATATATATATATATATATATATATATATATATATATATCAACATACATACATATATATAAATTAATTGTGATTAGGTCATGGCCCTACTACGATCTTCTCAAGCCAATGAGAAGATCGGACGGTCAACCTAGGGTTAGCGGCTTCTCCAAGCGCCTCCTTTGATCGCCATGTGTCGTCGGCACCCTTCTCGTAACTCCGTCTAGAAGTGGACCTTTCACCGCTCCATTTTGTACATTACAAACATGAAACTCAAGTTACATTCGAGTCTAAAACTATTTACAACTAGAATTTTAAAAAGAAGAGGCATGACACGCAGGTCGCATACCCTATACAATAAGCACAATCACAAAAACGGCACGCAAGCCGTATTATGAATTACAACACATTAACGTCCAATCATATTGGGGTTCTTGGGCCATGACCATCAAAGAATTATACATAATTCTAAATTATGTATTTTACAGAAAATTTCTTTAATTTTTCCTATTTTTTTTCAATTTTATGAGTCACCTCTCCGTAACGGTCCCGCTAAGCGGTTTCGGGGCACGATCGCGGGACAAGGCCCCTTTCGGCGATAGGGGTAGCACCCTTACTCGAAAAATAAAATTTGCGAGTGTCCCTACTATGATCTTACAGTGACTTAAGTCGCTGTCCCAAAAACCTAAAGCGAGAACTCATCGTTTCAGAGAGTTTTTCTCGGTGGTTGAAGCCTAAAAGTGTCCCAACACTCGTTGCTTCGACTCTTTGAGAAAAATACTCAAAAATTCTATAAAAATAAGAAATTTACAGAAACTTAAAAATATGTAATTTTTATATCTAATACAAAATCTACAAATACAAAACACATACATGCTTTGCACGTGGCTTTGATACCATTGTTGGGTTTTTCGAGCCGCAAAAACCGCTTTTTGCATTGCGGAAACCTCGGAAGCCCGGCTATGGATCTGTGCGAAGATATATAAAAATATGTATGTGTTTAAAGATCCTAGATCTACCTTAGATCTACAAGATAGAGCATTATCCTCGTAGCGACGCCCTTCGCTTATCCCGCTCATCCAAAAGCTTCGTCGGAACTCAAGAGTGTCAAGTGCACACTCCTCTATTGGTATCCACACGGACAAATGGTAGAGAAAACACAACCTTGAGTGTGCTAGCACCCCTTGGATGGTTCGGCCAAGATAGAGGATTGGGAGAGAAAGCTTGAGAGGAAGGAGATCCAAGGAAGAAGAAGATGGAGTTACCATAAAATGAATTCCATTCATCAAGTGGAGTGGCCAGCCACTTCAATACTTGGGGGGTTACATGCATGCATGTAACTCCAAGAGGCAATGGCTCTTGGTCTCCCTCATTAGGTGGCACCACATGATAAGTCAATGATGATGTGGAACACCATCATTGGGCGGCTCCCATGCCATGTCACCATGACATGGCAATTGGTCAAGTCAAAATTGACCATTCATCTTCCCTCTCAAGTCAAGTCAAACTTGACCTATAATCTCCCATGGTTGATCAAATCTAACCACTTGACTCAAGTCAATTTGATTTAATGAATCTCTATTCATTAATTTAAATTGACTTAATGAATCAAATCTAAATTAGACTCATTCAATACTTGAATCAACTTGAGTCTAACTCAATTAGTCTAATTTGGATTACTCTTAATCCAATTTGGTCCATCCCATGAACCTAATCCTCATGGTTCATCATATGAACCTAATCTCCATCTAATTACCCTTTGTGTGACCCTATAGGTTCTTGTAACATTGGCAATGTCCCTAAACTGATTTAGAAACATAAGCAATGAGCGATATCTAGCAACACATCATTGCTACCCAAGTTACAAGAATGTTGAGCTCCAACATCACCTTTGTGACTACTAATTGTGACTCTCACAATATGTGACAATGTCCCTCTATCCTTGACATCTAGATTGACCAATTGAGGCATAGACCGTATCATCCTCGGTACAATCTATATCTTGAACTCCAAGTAGACTCACTCTAATCAAATGAGCTCAATATCTCATATTGACTCATTTGGGCATGGCCATGCACTTCGTGGTCTCACTCTATCAAGAATAACGATGTCACTCCCGTCATATAGGAGGAATAGATCCCATCTACATCACTCACATCCCTCCACATAATTTGTTACATACCCAGTAATTGCCTTTATAGCGTTTGACGAAGCCAAAGTATGCAACTCCTTATGTAGGGAACCATGGTGACTTCAGGTCCAAGAACTAATAGTCATACTAATAGTCACATAAGAAAGTATATGACACTCATATAACAATCCATTATACTTTCTCATGGCGGGTCATTCAGTATACATTCTCCAATGCATACCCATGTGTCAACTTGATACCTCATATCCATGACTTGTGAGATCAAGTCATCGAGTTGACCTACATACTAGTCTCTACGCATTAACATTGTCCTTGAATGTTAATACTTGACTAGGAATGAATAAGAGTAGTATTCTCTATATCATCTCATTATCGATTCAACCAATCGATTGATATAGATAAGAACCTTCTACTCAAGGATGTTATTATACTTAGTTTATTTGTCACCAATACAAGTAAATATAATAACCATGCCTTTATGAATAGGAATATGATACAATAAAGTCCATACAACAATCATCACATGATTGTCTCTAGGACTTTCACTAATAGACATGACATTACTATCTCTCTTCGGACTCATGCTTACCTCTGGTCCTTTATGACCTGTCGCTTTGCTTCTGGTCTTCACCTGGGTTCTCTGACTCTCACGAAGTTCTTCTGGTGTCGCCCAACCACCATGGTTTCCCGACTCGGGATTCTCTGGGTGTCACTGACCTTTGGCTTAGCTTAACCATTTTATGCACACTTAATTCAGCTCATGAGATAACAATATGACCTTAACTTTGGATCCTTACCATAATCAAAACCTAGGTTCGATTATCTGGTGCCCCTGTACCAACAAAACCTTTATCTAAGATCACAGAATAGGTAGTAATACAATTCTTATGAAAGAATATCGTGTGTAGATATGGAATCCCAAGGAAGTTGGTCAGTGATAATGGACGTCAATTCTAGGGATGAAAAATTTAAGAGTGGTGTCAAAGTCTCAATATTCAGTAGGCTTTCACTTCAGTAGCTCATCTTCAAGCTAATGGGCAAGTGGAAGTGGTCAACAGGATTCTTATCCAGGGGTTGAAAACTAAGTTAGGAACTAAGTAAGGAAACTGGGTGGATGATGTTGGGGAAAAGTTGACCGCTAGACGGAGGGTGAATAGCTTGTTTCGTTCGTCGATGGAATACGATCATGCACTTGTCTACAACACTCGTTATGCACAGCGAAATATAGATAATAGCAATAACAAGAAACAAGACAAACACGAACATAAGAATATAATGTGGTTCGGAACCGAACGGTTCCTACTCCACGGATCATGCTCTAAAGAGCTCTAGTGATGCACACGCAACCACTAATCACAAATAACTCCTTCTCGGAACAATCCGGAGGTGGAGAAACCTCGTACAATAATTACACTAAGTAATACAAAAGATACAAGCTAATACAAGTATGAAATATGATGCAAGTAAAGAAAAATCACTTTATAAGAGCACTTTGATTGCTTGATCTTTGATTGCCTTGGACTAGCCTTGAAGGACTGGAAAGCACCAACTATCCCCTTCAATTCGCCCAAGAAAAATCGCTACAAAAATCCTCCATATGAGCTTCCTTTATATCCTACGTCGGGCTGGATTTCTGCCTGGCAGTCGACTGCCAACACTGTAGCTGTGAGACAACAGCTCAATCCACGTTGGAAAAGTTCCAATGGGACTCTCACGATCGCCAACATTGGCGATCGATTGCGTTCGTGGCGACTACCCGATCGGCTACGAGCATCTGCTCGTGACTAAAAGCGGATCGCCATACATGGCAGTCGACTGCTAGAGCATTTTCAGCCCTTAATCGGCAGTCGAGCTCTAGTCGACTCACGGCAATCGAACCGGCCATAATGTCAGTCGACTGCCAACCTCAACCATGAGATTTTAACCCAAGTATGGTGTCCCCATACTTGCTAGATCACCCTTAGCCTAGACCTAAGCCTTCTAGCCACCTCTGTCAGTCTCACGCCTATCAGATCCCTCCAAGTCATCCATGATTTGTTCATCCATACGCTAGCCTTCAGGTGCTTCCATCGGCTATTGTCATACTAAGCCGGTCTATACCGTCAAGGCACATTAGACTTACACTGCCAAGACCACGCTTGGACTTTACGTCGCCAACCATTAGACTTATGCTGCCAAGACTCCACCCTTGGACTTTACGCTGCCAATATTAAACCCCTTGGACTTCTCAAATGCCAAGACTCAAGCTTGGACTTTCCCTTGCCAACCCATGTTGGACTTTGTTAGTTATAGCCCTAGAACCAATCATGTGATGGTTGAATAGGGAACATTTTGTATCATATTCTATAAAGGCAAAGGATTGGTTATTATATTTACATCTTGCTTGTGCCAGCTAAATTAAATATAATAATGCCCTAGAAAAGTAGGTTCTTATCTACAGCACATCAATTGGCAGAATTGATTATGAGAGGCTGTAGAGAACACTTTCCTAAATGTTCCTAGTCAAGTATTAATATGCAAGGGCAATATTAATACATAAAGACTAGCATGTACGTCAATTGATGACTTGATCTCACAAGTCATGGATATATGATATCAAGTTGACACATGGGTATATATTAGAGAATATATACTGAACTGACCCGCCATGAGAAAGTTTCATGGATCGTTATATGAGTGTCATAAACTTTCTCATGTGACTATTGGTATGAATAGTCCTCGAACACAAGTCACTTCGGTTCCCTACATGGAGTTATGTACTTTGGTATCGTCAAGCGTCACGTAATGTGAGGTGGACCATAAAGGCGATTACTGGGTATATAACAAATTATGCGGAGGGATGTGAGTGATGTAGATGGGATCTATCCCTCCCATATGCCGGGAGTGATATCTGTGGGCCCCTTGATTGAGTAGAACTACTAAAACGCATGGCCAGGCTCGAATGAGTCAAGATGAGATATTGAGCTCATTTGTTTGAGTTAGTTTACTCAGGGATCAAGAAACACATAGATTGATCGAGGATGACACGGTCTATGCCTCATTGATCAATCTGATATCAAGGATAGAAGGACACGGTCATACATTATAGTAGTCACGGAAAGGTTAGTCGGATCTTGACTTATTTCGTAACTTGGGTAGCAATGATGTATTGCTAGATGTCAGCTCATTGCTTGTGTATCTAAAGAGTTTAGATCCACTTGCCAGCGTTATGAGAGCCTATAGGTCACACACATGATGATTAGAAGAATTAGTGTATTCTAGTTTGACTAGAATAATTTGGGAATAAGCTTAAGTACAAAATGGTTTTTGGACTTTAAGCTTAATGAGAATTTTAGCTTATTGATTTAATGAGATTAATTCAATATGTTACCTTATTGATTTAATGAGATTAATTCAATATGATAACATAAGCTTATTGAATTAATAAGATTAATTCAACATGCATGAATGCCACACAAGCATGCCACATAAGCATGCCACCTAAGCTTGATGAGGTGGAAGGAGACAAAGGGTTTTTTTGACCTTTGGATTGTCTCCTTAAGTGGCCGGCCAAACAAGGAAGCCAACTCCTAGTTTGATTGTGTTTCAATGCAATTGATTGCATTGAATGTGATAGGAGGTGAAGGGTTTTTCCAACCCTATAAAACACCCCATGGAGTGGCCCAAAGTGAGTTGTTGGGTGAAGCTTGAGAGCTTGGTGGAAGCTTTGGTTGTGTTGTGTGTTTTTGTGAGTGTAGGCTAGCAAGAAGAGTGGTCTTCTTCTTCCTTTCTCCTTTTCCCTCCCTTCCTCTCCTTTAGGGACTTCTCTAGCAAGAAGTAAAGGAGAGCTCTTCTAGTTTTTCTTTTGTGAGACAAGAGCTTGCTCGTGTGGATACATATAGAGGCACGGACATTTGAACGTGCTAAAGATCCAACAAACAAAAGTAAAAACGGGATTAACTAGGGCAAGCAACAAAGGTAATCCTCTCCTATAAGATAGGTTTGGTTTTAGAAATTTACTTTTATCTGAGTTTTCTTTCATAAGGATCACTTGGAAGGATCCTTTTTCACATTCTTGCATATGCTATTTTGCATACGAGATCCCTACAGTGGTATCAGAGCCACTTGCGAAAGATCGTATAAAATAACTTTTCTCTATTTTATATATGATATAGAAGTAGGATAAATTTTATTATGAGTTGATAATTGCATTAGCAATTTTTCAAACATAATAAAATATCCGATGTCTTTTAAAAGGTTAAAATGACATGGTGCATGGTTATGGCCTAGTCCCAAAAGTTTGTGAATGTGTGTTGTAATTCTTAATACGGCCTGCGTGTCGTGCCTTTCTCCTAACATTCTTGTTGTAAAATTAGCTTTAGACTCGAATGTAACTCGAGTATTTCTCCTTAAAAGGATAAAATGACATGCTCCATTGGAAGATAATGATACAAGGAGGAAGTCAACAACACAAGACAACCAAAAGGAAGCACTTGGGAGAAGATGCTATCCCTAGGTTGACCAATCAATCTTCTCATTGGCTTGAGAAGATTGTAGAATAAGGGCCATAACCATGACACGCTTAGTTTAATATGTATGTGATGCATGTTAATTTAGCTTGTATGTGATGCATGTTAATTTAGCTTATATGTGATGTATGCTAATATGTATGTGATGCATGTTTAAGTTTATTTCTTAATAAGTCAAATACGATATGCCTACCAAAGTTTGGTACTCACTACTTCCTCGATCATTTGTTATTGGGTTTGCCAAAGCAAAGCAATGCATTTTATCTTGGAAGAGTGCGAGTGGACAATTGTGATGTCCCGCTATCAAACTTGGTTAAGACTTAATTAAGTTTTTTTTCTTAATTAGTTAAGAAAGTAGAGGCATATATTAGCTTTGAACATAAGTTTTAAAATTAGCTTTATGTGATTTCCGAACATCAGCTTTGTCTTAGAAGTGGTCGTTGCTCCGATATCCAAGAAGGCCCCTGTGCCTCGCCACAGCCTGGAAGCTGGTTTAGGAATAAGCACTAAACTAATCTAAACTTAACCAAAGCTATTAAAGAGTTACATCAGATGTAATTGGCAAAAGATTGCCTACCTAATCATACTACGTCTTGGGCGATTAGCCAAAGCTAACTCAAGACGAAGTATGATGTGGATCTTTATCCCATATAAATTTATAGCTAAATAGAAGCTAATGATGTAAGCAAAATGTGTTTACCTACATCAATGATTATCTTATATCAAAGCTATGAGAATTTAGTGGGAGCCTCATTTAATTAAAGGCCTAATTAAATGACTCAGGTATGATACTTAATTTTGCATTTTATTGTTGTAGATCACCATGTCATCTAACACGACACACCCCCTCAACTTGCGATCTGTCCTTGAGAAAGACAAGCTCAATGGAGCTAACTTTCTAGACTGGTATAGGAACTTGAGGATTATCCTCAAGCAAGAACGTAAACTGTATGTCCTAGAGCAATCTACCCCTGAAACACCCGCCCCTGCGGCCACTCGTGCTGAAAAAGATGCTTATAAGAAGCATCAAGATGACGCATTAGATGTGTCATGTCTTATGCTTGCCACCATGAACTCTGAGCTCGTATAACATGAGAACATGGATGCCTATGATATGGTTGAGCATTTGAAACAACTATATCAAGGACAAGCTAGGCACGAGCGTTTTGAAGTGTCTAAGGCTCTTTTTGCATGCAAGATGCAAGAAGGAACACCCTAGGAACTCACGACTTAAAATGATAGGGTACGCTGAGAACCTCAAAGACTAGGTTTTCCATCGAGCCAAGAATTGGCAACCGATGTTATCCTCGCAATCGTTTAAACATATAATCAATTCATCATGAATTATAACATGAATGAAATTGATAAACCTTGCTCGAGATTCTCAAAGATGTTAAGAATCACAACCAATCTCAAGAAGAAAGTTAGTAACGTACTAATGGTCAAGAAGGGCAAAGGTAAGCGCAAAGGCAAGGGTAAGACCTAAGCCAAAGGCAAGGCCAATTCATCCACTTCAAAGGGTAAAGGTAAAGTACCTAAGGAAGGGGATCGCTTTCCATTGCGTGAGATCGACATTGGAAGCGGAACCGCAAAGTCTACCTCGAGGAAGTAAAGAAGAAAAGAAGTGGACTTCGCCTGTATACACGTTATAGAAGTTAATCTATCTATTTCTTCTACATGGGTATTAGATACCGGATGTGCATCTCACATTTGTACTAATGTGCAGGGACTGAGAAATAGTAGACTAATGGCAAAGGGCGAAGTGGACCTACGAGTAGGCAATGGCGCAAAAGTTGCTGCTGTAGCTGTAGGAACATATTCTTTGTCTTTGCCCACTGGGCTTATCATAGAACTAGAGGAGTGCTTATATGTACCTGCATTAACAAAGAACATAATTTCTGTATCTTGTTTAGACAAGAAAAACTTTTCTTTTATAATAAAGGACAAATGTTGTTCCATTTATTTGAATGAAATGTTCTATTGTAATGCACCACTTATGAATGGTCTCTATGTTCTAGATTTAGAAAACCCAATATATAACGTAAATACCAAACGGTTCAAATCGAATGATTTGAACCAAACATATCTCTGGCACTGTCGCCTAGGTCACATAAATGAAAAATGCATATCCCAACTCCATAAAGATGGATTATTGGACTCATTTGATTTTGAATCATATGAGGTATGCGAATCTTGTCTTTTAGGAAAGATGACTAAAACTCCATTTAGTGGACATGGCGAGAGAGCGACGGACTTGTTAGGACTCATACATACTGATGTATGTGGCCCTTTCAATGTCGAAGCCAGAGGAGGCTATAAGTACTTTATTACTTTCACTGATGATATGAGTAGATTTGGCTACTTATATTTGATGAGACATAAGTCAGAGTCCTTTGAAAAGTTTAAAGAATTCAAGAATGAAGTACAAAACCAACTTGGTAAGTGTATTAAGCTACTTCGATCAGATCGAGGTGGTGAATACCTTAGTCAAGAGTTTCGTGATCACCTGGCTGAGTGTGGGATAATATCCCAACTCACTCCACCTGGAACACCACAATGGAATGGTGTATCTGAGAGGAGAAATCGTACTCTATTAGATATGGTACGATCAATGATGAGCCAGACTGATCTACCTACTTCCTTTTGGGGTCTAGCTCTAGAGACAGCCGCTTTCACACTTAATCGCGTCCCATCAAAAGCCGTAGAAAAGACACCATATACGATATGGACTGGGAAGAGTCCCAAAATGTCTTTTATAAAGATTTGGGGTTGTGAAGCTTATGTTAGACGTCAAGTCTCAGATAAACTAGGACCCAAATCAGATAAGTGTTATTTTGTAGGATATCCCAAGGAAACTAAGGGATATTACTTTTACAATCCCACACTTGGCAAGGTGTTTGTTCCCAGAAATGCTGTCTTTCTAGAAAGAGAATTTATTTCTAGAAAAACTAGTGGGAGTAAAATTCATCTTGAAGAAATTCAAAATGAAGATAACACTAAGGCTTCGATGGAAAATGAACAGGCACCACAAAGTGTTGTGGATGAGGAAATTATTGCCCAAAGAGTTGTGGAGCAAACACCTGTTCAAGTAGACCAACCTCTTCGTAGATCTGATAGGATCCGTCGTCAACCCGAGAGATATTCTTTTCTCTTGGTGACAAGCGGTGATGTATTGCTTGTCGATCTTGACGAGCCTACATCCTATCAAGAAGCTATGATGAGCCCAGATTTCGAGAAATGGCTAGAGGCCATGAGATCCGAAATGGAATCCATGTACACTAACCAAGTATGGACTTTGGTTGATCCACCTGAAGGGGTAAAACCCATTGGGTGTAAGTGGGTCTTTAAAGTAAAGACTGACATGGATGGTAATAAGCATACCTATAAAGGTAGATTGGTGGCTAAAGGATTCAAACAAATTCATGGTATTGACTATGATGAAACCTTTTCACCAGTTGCGATGCTTAAATCCATTCGGATCATACTTGCTATTGCAGCCTACCACGATTATGAGATCTGGCAGATGGATGTCAAAACCGCTTTTCTGAATGGAAAGCTACTCGAGGATGTGTACATGACACAACCTGAGGGTTTTGAAGATCCAAAGCATCCTGGAAAGGTATGCAAACTGCAAAGGTCCATTTATGGACTAAAGCAAGCCTCTCGAAGCTGGAATCTTCGATTCAATGATGCAATCAAGGAGTTTGGTTTCATCAAGAATGAAGATGAACCTTGTGTCTACAAGAGAAATAGTGGGAGCACAGTTGTATTTCTTGTCTTGTATGTAGATGACATACTTCTCATCGGAAATGATATTCCCTCACTCCAGTCTGTGAAGATGTGGTTAGGGAATTGTTTCTCGATGAAAGACTTAGGTGAAGCTGCCTATATTCTAGGCATCAAGATCTATAGAGATAGATCTAAAAGATTACTTGACCTAAGTCAGAGTACATACATTGATAAAGTGCTAGATCGTTTTGCTATGCAAAATTCCAAGAAAGGATTTCTGCCTTTATCACATGGTGTGAGTCTTTCGAAGACTCAATGTCCCTCTTCTAAGGAGGAGAGAGATCACATGGATAAGATCCCTTATGCATCTGCCATAGGGTCTATCATGTACGCCATGCTTTGTACTCGTCCTGACGTCTCGTATGCTTTGAGCATGACGAGTAGATACCAGTCGGATCCAGGTGAAAGTCACTGGATAGCAGTCAAAAATATTCTTAAATACTTACGAAGAATGAAAGAATATTTCCTGATATTTGGAGGCAATGAGGAGCTAGCTGTAAAGGGTTACAGTGATGCAAGCTTCCAAACAGACAAGGATGACTATAGATCGCAATCGGGGTACGTGTTTTGCCTGAATGGTGGAGCTGTGAGCTGGAAGAGTTCGAAGCAAGATACAGTTGCTGATTCTACAACAGAAGCCGAGTATATTCTTTGCGTCACGATGCAAAGAAAGGAAGTTGTTTGGCTCTGCAAGTTCATCAGTGAACTTGGGGTAGTTCCTAGCATTGCAGATCCAATAGACCTCTATTGTGACAACAATGGGGCTATTGCACAGGCTAAGGAACCTCGATCACATCAGTGGACCAAACACATACTGCGGCGCTTCCATCTCATTCGAGAGATCATCGATAGAGGAGATGTGAGGATATGCAGAGTACCGACAGAAGCTAACATCGCAGATCCATTGACCAAGGCTTTGGCACAGAGGAAGCATGATGGTCACACTAGGTCACTAGGTATTAGATATCATAGTGATTGGTACTAGTGCTAGTGGGAGATTGTTAGTTATAGCCCTAGAACCAATCATGTGATGGTTGAATAGGGAACATTTTGTATCATATTCTATAAAGGCAAAGGATTGGTTATTATATTTACATCTTGCTTGTGCCAGCTAAATTAAATATAATAATGCCCTAGAAAAGTAGGTTCTTATCTACAGCACATCAATTGGCAGAATTGATTATGAGAGGTTTTAGAGAACACTTTCCTAAATGTTCCTAGTCAAGTATTAATATGCAAGGGCAATATTAATACATAAAGACTAGCATGTAGGTCAATTGATGACTTGATCTCACAAGTCATGGATATATGATATCAAGTTGACACATGGGTATATATTAGAGAATATATACTGAACTGACCCGCCATGAGAAAGTTTCATGGATCGTTATATGAGTGTCATAAACTTTCTCATGTGACTGTTGGTATGAATAGTCCTCAAACCTGAAGTCACTACGGTTCCCTACATAAGGAGTTATGTACTTTGGTATCATCAAACGTCACCCGTAACAGGGTGGACCATAAAGGCGATTACTGGGTATATAACAAATTATGCGGAGGGATGTGAGTGATGTAGATGGGATCTATCCCTCCCATATGACGGGAGTGATATCTGTGGGCCCCTTGATTGAGTAGAAATACTAAAACGCATGGCCATGCTCGAATGAGTCAATATGAGATATTGAGCTCATTTGTTTGAGTTAGTTTACTCAGGGATCAAGAAACACATAGATTGATCGAGGATGACACGGTCTATGTCTCATTGGTCAATCTGATATCAAGGATAGAAGGACACTGTCATACATTATAGTAGTCACGGAAAGGTTAGTCGGATCTTGACTTATTTCGTAACTTGGGTAGCAATGATGTATTGCTAGATGCCGCTCATTGCTTGTGTATCTAAAAGAGTTTAGATCCACTGCCAACGTTATGAGAGCCTATAGGGTCACACACAAAGAGCATGATGATTAGAAGAATTAGTGTATTCTAGTTTGACTAGAATAATTTGGGAATAAGCTTAAGTACAAAATGGTTTTTGGACTTTAAGCTTAATGAGAATTTTAGCTTATTGATTTAATGAGATTAATTCAATATGTTACCTTATTGATTTAATGAGATTAATTCAATATGATAACATAAGCTTATTGAATTAATAAGATTAATTCAACATGCATGAATGCCACACAAGCATGCCACATAAGCATGCCACCTAAGCTTGATGAGGTGGAAGGAGACAAAGGGTTTTTTTGACCTTTGGATTGTCTCCTTAAGTGGCCGGCCAAACAAGGAAGCCAACTCCTAGTTTGATTGTGTTTCAATGCAATTGATTGCATTGAATGTGATAGGAGGTGAAGGGTTTTTCCAACCCTATAAAACACCCCATGGAGTGGCCGGCCAAAGTGAGTTGTTGGGTGAAGCTTGAGAGCTTGGTGGAAGCTTTGGTTGTGTCTTTGGTTGTGTGGTTTTGTGAGTGTAGGCTAGCAAGAAGAGTGGTCTTCTTCTTCCTTTCTCCTTTTCCCTCCCTTCCTCTCCTTTAGGGACTTCTCTAGCAAGAAGTAAAGGAGAGCTCTTCTAGTTTTTCTTTTGTGAGACAAGAGCTTGCTCGTGTGGATACATATAGAGGCACGGACATTTGAACGTGCTAAAGATCCAACAAACAAAAGGAAAAGCGGGATTAACAAGGGCACGCAACAAAGGTAATCCTCTCCTATAAGATAGGTTTGATTTTAGAGAAACTTACTTTTATACGAGTTTTCTTTCGCAAGGATCACTTGGAGGGGATCCTTTTTTCTGTTGCGCATATGCTATTTTGCATACGAGATCCCTACAGTGGTATCAGAGCCACTTGCGAAAGATCGTATAAAATAACTTTTCTCTATTTTATATATGATATAGAAGTAGGATAAATTTTATTATGAGTTGATAATTGCATTAGCAATTTTTCAAACATAATAAAATATCCGATGTCTTTTAAAAGGTTAAAATGACATGGTGCATGGTTATGGCCTAGTCCCAAAAGTTTGTGAATGTGTGTTGTAATTCTTAATACGGCCTGCGTGTCGTGCCTTTCTCCTAACATTCTTGTTGTAAAATTAGCTTTAGACTCGAATGTAACTCGAGTATTTCTCCTTAAAAGGTTAAAATGACATGGTCCATTGGAAGATAATGATACAAGGAGGAAGTCAACAACATAAGACAACCAAAAGGAAGCACTTGGGAGAAGATGCTATCCCTAGGTTGACCAATCAATCTTCTCATTGGCTCGAGAAGATTGTAGAATAAGGGCCATAACCATGACACGCTTAGTTTAATATGTATGTGATGCATGTTAATTTAGCTTGTATGTGATGCATGTTAATTTAGCTTATATGTGATGTATGCTAATATGTATGTGATGCATGTTTAAGTTTATTTCTTAATAAGTCAAATACGATATGCCTACCAAAGTTTGGTACTCACTACTTCCTCAATCATTTGTTATTGGGTTTGCCAAAGCAAAGCAATGCATTTTATCTTGGAAGAGTGCGAGTGGACAATTGTGATGTCCCGCTATCAAACTTGGTTATGACTTAATTAAGTTTTTTTTCTTAATTAGTTAAGAAAGTAGAG
Organism: Wurfbainia villosa; assembly: GCA_025175895.1. Classification (NCBI taxonomy): domain Eukaryota; kingdom Viridiplantae; phylum Streptophyta; class Magnoliopsida; order Zingiberales; family Zingiberaceae; genus Wurfbainia; species Wurfbainia villosa. The sequence goes on along the minus strand of CM045992.1, from coordinate 23,009,214 downwards.
GCATATATTAGCTTTGAACATAAGTTTTAAAATTAGCTTTATGTGATTTCCGAACATCAGCTTTGTCTTAGAAGTGGTCATTGCTCCGATATCCAAGAAGGCCCCTGTGCCTCGCCACAACCTGGAAGCTGGTTTAGGAATAAGCACTAAACTAATCTAAACTTAACCAAAGCTATTAAAGAGTTACATCAGATGTAATTGGCAAAAGATTGCCTACCTAATCATACTACGTCTTGGGCGATTAGCCAAAGCTAACTCAAGGCGTATGATGTGGATCTTTATCCCATATAAATTTATAGCTAAATAGAAGCTAATGATGTAAGCAAAATGTGTTTACCTACATCAATGATTAGCTTATATCAAAGCTATGAGAATTTAGTGGGAGCCTCATTTAATTAAAGGCCTAATTAAATGACTCAGGTATGATACTTAATTTTGCATTTTATTGTTGTAGATCACCATGTCATCTAACACGACACACCCCCTCAACTTGCGATCTGTCCTTGAGAAAGACAAGCTCAATGGAGCTAACTTTCTAGACTGGTATAGGAACTTGAGGATTATCCTCAAGCAAGAACGTAAATCAGATGTCCTAGAGCAATCTACCCTGAAACACCCGCCCGCGCCACTGTGCCAAAAGATGCTTATAAGAAGCATCAAGATGACGCATTAGATGTGTCATGTCTTATGCTTGCCACCATGAACTCTGAGCTTCAGAAGCAACATGAGAACATGGATGCCTATGGTATGGTTGAACATTTGAAACAACTATATCAAGGACAAGCTAGGCACGAGCATTTTGAAGTGTCTAAGGCTCTTTTTTCATGCAAGATGCAAGAAGGAACACCTGTAGGAACTCACGTACTTAAAATGATAGGGTACGTTGAGAACCTTGAAAGACTAGGTTTTCCACTGAGCCAAGAATTGGCAACCGATGTTATCCTGCAATCGTTACCGGAAACATATAATCAATTCGTCATGAATTATAACATGAATGAAATTGATAAACCTTTGCTTGAGATTCTCAGCATGTTAAGAACTGCTGAACCGAATCTCAAGAAGAAAGTTAGTAACGTACTAATGGTCAACAAGGGCAAAGGTAAGCGCAAAGGCAAGGGTAAGACCCAAGCCAAAGGCAAGGCCAATTCATCCACTTCAAAGGGTAAAGGTAAAGTACCTAAGGAAGGGGACTGTTTCCATTGCGGTGAGACTGGACACTGGAAGCGGAACTGCAAAGTCTACCTTGAGGAAGTAAAGAAGAAAAGAAGTGGGACTTCTGCCTCAGGTATACACGTTATAGAAGTTAATCTATCTATTTCTTCTACATGGGTATTAGATACCGGATGTGCATCTCACATTTGTACTAATGTGCAGGGACTGAGAAATAGTAGACTAATGGCAAAGGGCGAAGTGGACCTACGAGTAGGCAATGGCGCAAAAGTTGCTGCTGTAGCTGTAGGAACATATTCTTTGTCTTTGCCCACTGGGCTTATCTTAGAACTAGAGGAGTGCCTTTATGTACCTGCATTAACAAAGAACATAATTTATTTCAGATCTTGTTTAGACAAGAAAAACTTTTCTTTTATAATAAAGGACAAATGTTGTTCCATTTATTTGAATGAAATGTTCTATTGTAATGCACCACTTATGAATGGTCTCTATGTTCTAGATTTAGAAAACCCAATATATAACGTAAATACCAAATGGTTAAAATCGAATGATTTGAACCAAACATATCTCTGGCACTGTCACCTAGGTCACATAAATGAAAAACGCATATCCCAACTCCATAAAGATGGATTATTGGACTCATTTGATTTTGAATCATATGAGGTATGCGAATCTTGTCTTTTAGGAAAGATGACTAAAACTCCATTTAGTGGACATGGCGAGAGAGCGACGGACTTGTTAGGACTCATACATACTGATGTATGTGGCCCTTTCAATGTCGAAGCCAGAGGAGGCTACAAGTACTTTATTACTTTCACTGATGATATGAGTAGATTTGGCTACTTATATTTGATGAGACATAAGTCAGAGTCCTTTGAAAAGTTTAAAGCATTCAAGAATGAAGTACAAAACCAACTTGGTAAGTGTTTTAAGCTACTTCGATCAGATCGAGGTGGTGAATACCTTAGTCAAGAGTTTCGTGATCACCTAGCTGAGTGTGGGATAATATCCTAACTCATTCCACCTGGAACACCACAATGGAATGGTGTATCTGAGAGGAGAAATCGTACTCTATTAGATATGGTACGATCAATGATGAGCCAGACTGATCTACCTACTTCCTTTTGGGGTCTAGCTCTAGAGACAGCCGCTTTCACACTTAATCGCGTCCCATCAAAAGCCGTAGAAAAGACACCATATACGATATGGACTGGGAAGAGTCCCAAAATGTCTTTTATAAAGATTTGGGGTTGTGAAGCTTATGTTAGACGTCAAGTCTCAGATAAACTAGGACCCAAATCAGATAAGTGTTATTTTGTAGGATATCCCAAGGAAACTAAGGGATATTACTTTTACAATCCCACACTTGGCAAGATGTTTATTGCCAGAAATGCTGTCTTTATAGAAAGAGAATTTATTTCTAGAAAAACTAGTGGGAGTAAAATTCATCTTGAAGAAATTCAAAATGAAGATAACACTAAGGCTTCGATGGAAAATTAACAGGCACCACAAAGTGTTGTGGATGAGGAAATTATTGCCCAAAGAGTTGTGGAGCAAACACCTGTTCAAGTAGACCAACCTCTTCGTAGATCTGATAGGATCCGTCGTCAACCCGAGAGATATTCTTTTCTCTTGATTGAAAACGGTGAAATATTGCTTGTCGATCTTGACGAGCCTACATCCTATCAAGAAGCTATGATGAGCCCAGATTCCGAGAAATGGCTAGAGGCCATGAGATCCGAAATGGAATCCATGTACACTAACCAAGTATGGACTTTGGTTGATCCACCTGAAGGGGTAAAACCCATTGGGTGTAAGTGGGTCTTTAAAGTAAAGACTGACATGGATGGTAATAAGCATACCTATAAAGGTAGATTGGTGGCTAAAGGATTCAAACAAATTCATGGTATTGACTATGATGAAACCTTTTCACCAGTTGCGATGCTTAAATCCATTCGGATCATACTTGCTATTGCAGCCTACCACGATTATGAGATCTGGCAGATGGATGTCAAAACCGCTTTTCTGAATGGAAAGCTACTCGAGGATGTGTACATGACACAACCTGAGGGTTTTGAAGATCCAAAGCATCCTGGAAAGGTATGCAAACTGCAAAGGTCCATTTATGGACTAAAGCAAGCCTCTCGAAGCTGGAATCTTCGATTCGATGATGCAATCAAGGAGTTTGGTTTCATCAAGAATGAAGATGAACCTTGTGTCTACAAGAGAAATAGTGGGAGCACATTGTATTTCTTGTCTTGTATGTAGATGACATACTTCTCATGAAATGATATTCCCTCACTCCATCTGTGAAGATGTGGTTAGGGAATTGTTTCTCGATGAAAGACTTAGGTGAAGCCGCTATATTCTAGGCATCAAGATCTATAGAGATAGATCTAAAAGATTACTTGGCCGCCTAAGTCGACATACATTGATAAAGTGCTAGATCGTTTTGCTATGCAAAATTCCAAGAAAGGATTTCTGCCTTTATCACATGGTGTGAGTCTTTCGAAGACTCAATGTCCCTCTTCTAAGGAGGAGAGAGATCGCATGGATAAGATCCCTTATGCATCTGCCATAGGGTCTATCATATGCGCCATGCTTTGTACTCGTCACGGCGTCTCGTATGCTTTGAGCATGATGAGTAGATACGATCGGATCAGGTGAAAGTCAGCGGATAGCGATCGAAAATATTCTTAAATACTTACGAAGAGCGAAAGAATATTTCCACGATATTTGGAGGCAATGAGAGCTAAGCGTAAAGGGTTACGGTGATGCAAGCTTCCAAAGCAGACAAGGATGACTATAGATCGCAATCGAGTGCGTGTTTTGCTGAATGGTGGAGCCGTTGTGGAAGAGTTCAAGCAAGATACGATTCTTGATTCTACAATAGAAGCCGAGTATATTGCTCGTCGTCGATGCAAAGGAAGTTGTTTGGCTCATGAGTTCATCGATGAACTTGGGGTAGTTCCTAGCATTGCAGATCCAATAGACCTCTATTGTGATAACAACGGGCTATCGCATGTGCTAAGGAACCTCGATCACATCAATGACCAAACACATATCGCGGGCGCCCATCTCATTCGAGAGATCATTGATAGAGGAGATGTGAGGATATGCAGAGTACCGACAGAAGCTAACATCGCAGATCCATTGACCAAGGCTTTGGCACAGAGGAAGCATGATGGTCACACTAGGTCACTAGGTATTAGATATCATAGTGATTGGTACTAGTGCTAGTGGGAGATTGTTAGTTATAGCCCTAGAACCAATCATGTGATGGTTGAATAGGGAACATTTTGTATCATATTCTATAAAGGCAAAGGATTGGTTATTATATTTACATCTTGCTTGTGCCAGCTAAATTAAATATAATAATGCCCTAGAAAAGTAGGTTCTTATCTAAAGCACATCAATTGGCAGAATTGATTATGAGAGGCTGTAGAGAACACTTTCCTAAATGTTCCTAGTCAAGTATTAATATGCAAGGGCAATATTAATACATAAAGACTAGCATGTACGTCAATTGATGACTTGATCTCACAAGTCATGGATATATGATATCAAGTTGACACATGGGTATATATTAGAGAATATATACTGAACTGACCCACCATGAGAAAGTTTCATGGATCGTTATATGAGTGTCATAAACTTTCTCATGTGACTGTTGGTATGAATAGTCCTCAAACCTGAAGTCACTACGGTTCCCTACATAAGGAGTTATGTACTTTGGTATCATCAAACGTCACCCGTAACAGGGTGGACCATAAAGGCGATTACTGGGTATATAACAAATTATGCGGAGGGATGTGAGTGATGTAGATGGGATCTATCCCTCCCATATGACGGGAGTGATATCTGTGGGCCCCTTGATTGAGTAGAAATACTAAAACGCATGGCCATGCTCGAATGAGTCAATATGAGATATTGAGCTCATTTGTTTGAGTTAGTTTACTCAGGGATCAAGAAACACATAGATTGATCGAGGATGACACGGTCTATGTCTCATTGGTCAATCTGATATCAAGGATAGAAGGACACTGTCATACATTATAGTAGTCACGGAAAGGTTAGTCGGATCTTGACTTATTTCGTAACTTGGGTAGCAATGATGTATTGCTAGATGCCGCTCATTGCTTTATGAGAGCCTATAGGGTCACACACAAAGAGCATGATGATTAGAAGAATTAGTGTATTCTAGTTTGACTAGAATAATTTGGGAATAAGCTTAAGTACAAAATGGTTTTTGGACTTTAAGCTTAATGAGAATTTTAGCTTATTGATTTAATGAGATTAATTCAATATGTTACCTTATTGATTTAATGAGATTAATTCAATATGATAACATAAGCTTATTGAATTAATAAGATTAATTCAACATGCATGAATGCCACACAAGCATGCCACATAAGCATGCCACCTAAGCTTGATGAGGTGGAAGGAGACAAAGGGTTTTTTTGACCTTTGGATTGTCTCCTTAAGTGGCCGGCCAAACAAGGAAGCCAACTCCTAGTTTGATTGTGTTTCAATGCAATTGATTGCATTGAATGTGATAGGAGGTGAAGGGTTTTTCCAACCCTATAAAACACCCCATGGAGTGGCTGGCCAAAGTGAGTTGTTGGGTGAAGCTTGAGAGCTTGGTGGAAGCTTTGGTTGTGTCTTTGGTTGTGTGGTTTTGTGAGTGTAGGCTAGCAAGAAGAGTGGTCTTCTTCTTCCTTTCTCCTTTTCCCTCCCTTCCTCTCCTTTAGGGACTTCTCTAGCAAGAAGTAAAGGAGAGCTCTTCTAGTTTTTCTTTTGTGAGACAAGAGCTTGCTCGTGTGGATACATATAGAGGCACGGACATTTGAACGTGCTAAAGATCCAACAAACAAAAGGAAAAGCGGGATTAACAAGGGCACGCAACAAAGGTAATCCTCTCCTATAAGATAGGTTTGATTTTAGAGAAACTTACTTTTATACGAGTTTTCTTTCGCAAGGATCACTTGGAGGGGATCCTATTTTCCGTTGCGCATATGCTATTTTGCATACGAGATCCCTACAGACTTTCCATGGCAAGACCACAAGACTTGGACTTTCCCAAATGCCAAGTGTTTCACTTGGACTTTCTATTGCCAAGACCCATGCTTGGACTTCTCATGCCAAGTTCTCGAGACTTGGACTTTCCCATGACAATCACATTGTCATATATTTTTTTCGAACATCAAAACATCGCTCGAGTCAAACTCGAGTCCGGTCAATCGTGACCTGGGTCGATTGCACCAACAATCTCCCCCTTTTTGATGTTTGAAAAAAACCAAACAAACCATTGAGTTAGACCATCTAACTCAAACTCTTTACCAATTCCCAAATTGGTAATTCTAACATTCTCCCACAAATATTCTCCCCCTTTTTGACTAACATCAAAAAGGTTCTCTCCAAGGAGGTCAATGTCTCATGTCCCAATGAGATCTTACAATCCCCCCTTGGTCCAAGAATACCTAGACTACCATCTTCCTAGTGATAAGTCCCATATCACTCAAGAGAGATAATCCTATACACTCTCCCAATTTCTAAATTGGGTATCTCAAAATCCTATTTTTTCCCCCCTCATGAGGAAAAATAACATCCATCATCTCATGATGGATAACTTCCCCTAAAGGCTTGCTCCCCCTTGACCATTGTACCAACAATGTCCTTGGGAAGTCCCTAAGCCAATAGGAACTCTAAAACATCAAAATTAAGGTTTAAAGTTCAACATATAACTTTCCCACACCTTAAATTTGATACATCACCAAAACATGTTTTCTAATCCATATCCAATGGATTTTAACCCTTTCTAATGCTTCCCAAAGCATATCCTAGGGTTAGGAATGGTTAGAGAACTTTACCATAGCTAAACACGGGCTAAACAACCCTTGTTAACCAGAAATCAGACTTGGCAGTCGACTCCTGACAGAAGCAGTCAAACTGCCCTTGCATCAGTCGATTGCCAAGAAGCGGCAGTCAACTGTTAACTAAAATTCCCGAATTTCAACTATCAGAATCGAATTTTAAAAAAGCATAAGTAATTCTATGTATTTTGAAAAATCGTGAAAATTCATACGTACATTACTTATAAGTAATACAATGGGTGAAAAATATTTGAAAAAAATTTTACCCATAAAATATCGAAATTGATACAAAGTTCAAAAGTGAAGAAAAAACTTCAATGTTTTAGCTCACTTTGTATCAACTTCATCAATGGTGATTGCTATCAAAAGATAGACTTCACCAAGGTTTTCTAAATGGATTTTAAAATTATTTTTAAAACCTATATTGGATCATATTCCTTGAGCTTAATGTACATAACTTGTACACAAGCTTTCCCAATGATCCACAATTAAGTTAAAGATGAGTTTTAGTTCATCTAGATGCAAAAACTATGCACCTTGAACTTAACACATATCCTAGCATCTCACATATATCTAGGGTGTATAAATACACATACATGTCAATGTAATGTGAGATGTGGGTTTTGTTCTCCTAATCTAGGGTTTCATGCATTTTTCTAAGGCAACCCTACTTGATTCCCTTATGAATGAGACTCCAAGTCATGTCATTGTCCTTAAATCAATTTTAATCAATTTAAATGCATGAATGATCATGGCATAAATGATAGCATAATAAAGCATGGCCAATGATCATGATGTCATGACATATGATACAATTTAATCATACATGACATTTAACCTAACCCTAAGCATGATCATGACATTTTAAATGATTAAAAATAGATATGATGTAATGGCATGTTATATGGAAAATCAAGCATGACATATAAAATATATAGGTATAACAATACCTAAAATTTAATATTAATTGTCATTTGATATATTAAGTATATTTTGCCATAATACTAATTTTATCCCAAGTGTGCCAAATGAAGGGTTTTGCTTATCGAGTCCGTGAGGGGAAACTTTGCTTCCCACTTCACCTCGGTAGCTTGACCATGGCAATCCCTTCGATGTCCCCGGATTAAAAAAAATAATCCTAGACAAAAGGGATTGCCCAAACCACCAAGTCATCGTCGTGCTATTCGTTTAGAGAGGTCACTTGAACAAACTAGTTGTTCAAGCGACCATCCTCTATTCTACGATTAGCCGCGGAATAGACGATGTCCGGATCATCGGGTTTTGTATTTATGCTCGGGATCCAAGTATTATTTATCCATTTACAGATTTATAACATGCTTATAATTGAAAAACAAAAACAAGCAACAAACAAAAGAAGAAAGTAGATTAGGTATACCTCTCGATCTCCTAATGTATGACCTTCCTCCTTTTGGACGTTGTGTGGGCGACGATCCACCAAAAGTCGAAGCTCCTAGATCACAAATCTTCCTTCCTTGCTCTTCCAAAGCAAGAGGAAGAATAGAAACAAAGTTCTTCTCCTCCCTAAAACCAACCAACAAGGAGCTAAGAAGATCCTTGCCGCCGGCCAACAAGGAGAAGGAGTTTGAGAGTGGCCGGCCAAAAGCTTCAAGGGAGGACCCTAAACCTTTGTTCCACCGGCCAAGGAGAAGGAGAAGACTTGTTTTGGATGCCGGCCAAGGGTTGGAAGGAACTCAAAGGCCGCCGGAAGCTTGGGGAAGAAGAACAACTTAAGGAAAAATTTTCCTTAATAGGTGCCGCCCAAGCCCAAACCCTAATTCCTAGCCTTGCCGCCAACTCCAAAAACCCTAGCTCACTTTCATTGATCTCCACGTCAACTCCCATGCCCTCCTTTTATAGAGTTAGGGATAAGTCATGAATTAATCTCCTCCATTGGTTCTAGGGATTTAATCTCAACCGTCGGATCTAGAGATTTAATCTCAACCGTCGGATCTTAGAGATTTAATCTCTACCTATAGATCTTAGAGTTTTGTTTCTATCCATTGGATCTAAGCTTCATGAGGTGTTAATAGGATACATTAGGGACCATGAGGAGGAGTTGGGTCTTGGCCACCCATGGATCAAGCCCACATAAAGTCCGATCCACTAATAATGATCCAATCCACTAAAGGTTCATCATTGATCTACCTCACCAACCCCATATGATAATATGGGCTCCATATATTATTTGTACATTTTCTCCCCGTGTTTAAGATCTCGAATGTTCGTCGATTAATTAATTTACTGACCATTAATTAATCAACATCTAACTCCTTGAGTAGTACCACTCAACCTTTTCATCATGTCGGACCAAGTCCACCTACAGGGTTTACATGATGAACCTTATGAGCTCCTCAAGGGGACATCATCATCCTAATATATAGGACACGGTTTCTTCCTATAATCAACGGCACGCCATATAAATAATATCATCTCCCAACTTACCGAGCCTATCGATTTAATTGTATAAATCTCGCCCATTGGTAAATCAAAGAGATGAGTACTAAGTATATGTGTCCGTTATTATATCGGGATTAAGAGCATGTACTAAATAATATCTGAGGTCCGATTCGATTATGTAGTCAGCAATAAATTGAATCACCTCTAAGTCGGTCCTGCTCAATACACACAAAGTGCACTAGTGTGATTCTATGGTCAAGACAAACCAATACCAAATCACACTACAACCATTCCGATGGTTTGTCCAAAGTCATCTCGGTTGTGAGCCTTTTGCTTATACTTTTCAAGCGGTCGATAGCATGGTCTCATGTGTGACACCACACACCATGTTATCTACAATGTAAAGTATTAGACAAGATTGCATAATCATAAAAATATACAAACAATAATCATGTGATTCTTATTCCAAAATAAAGATGTTCATACAAAAGATAGACTTTTCAGTATACATCCCTACAATCTCCCACTTATACTAAAAGACTATGCTGTCCTCAAAGTGTCATACATCTGATCCCCATTCCCTCCACATGCCTATCAAAAGCTCTCGCCGGAAGGGCCTTAGTGAAAGGGTCTTCTAGGTTATCCTCCGATGCAATCTTGGCCACAACAACTTCTCCTCTCTTTACGATTTCTCGTATCAGGTGGTACTTGCGCTCTATGTGTTTACTAGCCTTATGGGCTCGTGGTTCCTTCGAGTTTGCAACTGCACCACTATTATCACAATAAATTGTGATAGTTCTGGGCAAACCAGGAATCACATCCAAGCCCATCAGGAAGTTCCTGAGCCATACAACTTCTTTGGCCGCCTCAGAGGTCGCCACATACTCAGCTTCCATGGTGGAGTCCGCCATGCACTTCTGCTTGACACTCCTCCATACAATTGCTCCACCTCCCAAAGTAAACACAAAACCTGAGGTAGACTTACTGTTATCCCTATCATATTGGAAGTTGGAATCCATGTAACCCACAGGGAGTAATTGGTCTGCCCGGTAAACCAGCATATAATCCCTAGTCCTTCTCAGGTATTTCAATATATGCTTTACCATAGTCCAATGCCCTTGTCCTGGATTACTCTGATATCTACTGACCATGTCCATGGCAAAATAGATATCTGGTCTCGTACAGAGCATCACATACATGAGGCTTCCTACTGCCGAAGCATAAGGAACCGCCTTCATCTCCTCTATCTCTTCAGATGATCTAGGACACATCTCCTTAGATAAAGGAACTCCGTGCCTGAAAGGTAGAAAACCCTTCTTGGAGTTCTGCATGCTAAAACGCTCCATAATCGTGTATATGAATGAATCTTGGGATAAGCACAACATCCTTTTCCTACGATCCCTTATAACTTTGATCCCAAGGATGTGTCCCACCTCTCCCAAGTCCTTCATATCAAACTGTTTGGACAACCATACCCTTACGTCCGATAACACCTTGATATTGTTGCCAATCAACAAAATGTCATCTATGTATAGTACAAGAAATACCACTACGTTTCCGTCACATCTCTTGTATACACAAGACTCATCCGGACTTTAAATAAATCCATAAGACTGGATCACCTCATCAAACCGGATGTTCCAAGACCTCGAAGCTTGTTTCAATCCATAAATGGACCGATTAAGCTTACATACAAGATGCTCTTTGCCCTTAGCAATGAATCCCTCTGGTTGCTTCATGTAGATGTTTTCCTCAAGACTTCCATTAAGGAAATCTATCTTGACATCCATCTGTAGGCAATGTGCTAATCCTCGGAGGCTCATTGGCTCCTATGTCCCCGGATTAAAATTTTCACTAATGAAAACTAATCCGGATAGGATGAGTTTCCTAAGCACAACTAATTTGTCGTCGTGCTAACGACTCGAGCGATCGCTTGAACAAACTAGTTGTTCAAGTAACACAACTCTTCTTGTCGGTTAGCTGCGGAAGAGACGACGGACGGATCACCGGTTTTTGTGTTTGTCTTCGGGGTCCATGATTATACAAATACATACAAATGTAAACTAATATAATCAACATATACTAACATAAAGAACATAAGCTAGCATATCAATAAGAACATACAAAGAACAATAATAAAAGTTATAAAACTTTTATACCTCTTGATCTTCTATCGTATGTCCTAACCTCCCTGTAGACTTTGTGTGGGCGAAGATCCTCCACAAGTTGAAGCTTCCTAGATCTTCTTCAATCCAAAGAATTAAGAACTCTCTTTCCCTTCTTGCTTGAGCCAACCACCAATCCACAAAGGATTGATGCCACCGACCCCAAGAATAGAGAGAATAATATGGAAACAACCAAGGAACCGAACTAGGGACAAACCCTAGTTCTAGTGTCGCCGGCCAAGATGGAGTGAAGAGGAGAAAGGGAATTCGGTTGAGCCCCGACCAAGGTGGAAGGAAGAGATCTAGGGACCAGCCACACCCTAGGAAGAAGAAGAGATCCTCTCCTATAGTTGCCGCCCACTCTCCTTGCCAACCCTAGCCGCCCAACCAAACCCTAACCTAGGATTTCTTGCCGCCCAAGCAAAGGAAAGGCAAAACCCTAATCTCTTTGAAAACCATCTTCTATGTGCCGACTATGGAAGAGGGGATGAGGAATAGAATGAGCACCGACCAAGGTAAAGGGTAGAAGGTAGGGGCCGGCAATGTCTTAGGAAGAAGAAGAAACTCATCTTCCATTTGTTGCCGCCCCACCATTGCTCCCAAACCCTAGCCGCCCAAAAATTCTAAACCTCCTAGGATTCCTAGCCTCCAAAGGAAGCAAACCCTAATCCCCTAAACCATCCATCATCCACCATTAATTCTTGCCGCCCACCCTAAGCCACCCTTTTATAGAGTTAGGGATAGGCCTTGGTTTAATCTCCATCGTCGGTTCTAGGGTTTTAATCTCAACCGTCGGATCTAGAGATTTAATCTCAACCGTCGGTTCTAGGGTTTTAATCCCAACCGTCGGATCTAGAGATTTAATCTCTACCGTCGGTTCAAGGGATTTAATCCCAACCGTCGGATCTAGAGATTTAATCTCCACCGTCGGTTCTAGGGATTTAATCACAACCGTCGGATCTAGAGATTTAATCTCCACCGTCGGTTCTAGGGATTTAATCCCAACCTTCGGATCTAGAGATTTAATCTCCACCGTCGGTTCTAGGGATTTAATCCCAACCGTCGGATCTAGAGATATGTTTTCCATCATTTGATCTAGACTTCATGAGGTTTTATTAGGCTATGATAGGGACCATGAGGAGGAGTTGGATCTTGGCCACCCGATGGATCGGAACCACACAAACTTGATCCATCAATTATGTTCCATTCCACTAGAGGATCATCATTGAACTACCTCACCAACCCCCATAAATTAATATGGGCTCCATATATTATTTGTACATCCATCTTCCCGTGTTTAAGATATCGAATGTCCGTCAATTAATTGATTTACTAACCATCAATTAATTAACATCTAATTCCTCGAGTAGTACCACTCAACCTTATCATCATGTTGACTAAGTCAACCTGCAGGGTTTACATGATGAACCTTATGAGCTCCTCAAGGGGACATCATCAACCAAATATATAGGACACGGTTTCCTCCTATAATCAACGACACACCATGTAAATAATATCATTTCCCAACTTACCGGGCATATTGATTTAATCCATAGAAATCTCACCCTCTGGTAAATCAAAGAAATAAATACTAAGTACATGTGCCCGTTATTATATCGGGATTAAGAGCATGTACAACATAATATCCGAGGTCCGATTCAATTATGTAGTCAGCAATAAATTGAATCACCTCTATGTCGATCCTGCTCAATACACCTAAGTGTACAAGTGTAACTCTATGTTCAAGACAAAACAATACCAAGCTACACTACAACCATGCCAATGGTTTGTCCAAAACCATCTTGGTTGTGAGCCTCTACTTATATTCTACAAGGAACTGATAACATGATCTTCTGTGCCACACCAAGCACCATGTTATCTACAATGAAAAATATTAGACAATATGCACACATATAATAAATATAAAGTGCAAACAATGATCAAGTGATTCTTATTTCAAAATAAAGATGTTCATACAAAAGAGCTAGGCTTTCAGTATACATCCCAACAATCTCCCACTTATACTAAAAGACTATGCTGTCATCACACTGCCATACATCTGATTCCCCTTCCCTCCACATGCCTATCATAGCTCTCGCTAGAAAGGCCTTAGTGAAAGGGTCTACCAGGTCATCCTCTGATGCAATCTTGGCGACAGCAACTTCTACCTCCTTAACGATTTCTCGTATCAGGTGGTACTTGCACTCTATGCATTTACTTACCTTATGGGCTCGTGATTCCTTCGAGTTTGCAACTGCACCATTATTATCACAATAAATTTTGATATTTCTGGGAAAGCCAGGAATCACATCCAAGTCCATCAGGAAGTTCCTGAGCCATACAACTTCCTTGGCTGCCTCAGAGGCTGCCACATACTTAGCTTCCATGGTGGAGTCCGCCACGCATTTCTACTGGACACTCCTCCATACAATGGCTCCACCTCCCAAAGTAAATACAAAACTTGAGGTAGACTTATTGTTATCCCTATCAGATTGGAAATCAGAATCTATGTAACCCACAGGGAGTAATTGGTCGGCCCGGTAAACTAGCATATAATCCCTAGTCCTTCTCAGGCACTACAATATATGCTTTACCGCAGTCCAATGTCCTTGTCCTGGATTACTCTGATATCTGTTGACCATGCCCACGACATAGTAGATATCGGGTCTCGTACATAGCATAGTATACATGAGGCTTCCTACTGCCGAAGCATAAAGAACCGCCTTCATCTCCTCTATCTCCTCAGATGATCTAGGACACATCTCCTTAGATAAAGGAACTCCATGCCTGAAAGGTAGAAAACCTTTCTTGGAGTTTTGCATGCTAAAACGATCCATAATCGTGTCTATGTATGAAGCTTGGGATTAGCACACTAACCTTGATCCCAAGGATGTGTCCCACTTCTCCCAAGTCCTTCAAAACTGTTTGGACAACCATACCCTTACGTCTGATAACACTCTGATATTGTTGCCAACTACCAAAATATTATCTACGTATAGTACAAGAAATACCACTACGTTTCCGTCACATCTCTTGTATGTGCTAATCCTTGGAGGCTCATTGGCTCCCATGTCCCCGGATTAAAATTTTCACTAATGAAAACAAATCCGGATGGGATGAGTTTCCTAAGCACAACCAATTCATCGTCGTGCTAACGACTCGAGCGATCGCTTGAACGAACTAGTTGTTCAAGCAACACAACTCTTCTTGTCGGTTAGCCGCGGAAGAGACGACGGACGGATCGCCGGTTTTTGTGTTTGTCTTCGGGGTCCATGATTATACAAATACATACAAATGTAAACTAGTATAATCAACATATACTAACATAAAGAACATAAGCTAGCATATCAATAAAAACATGCAAAGGACAATAATAAAAGTTGTAAAACTTTTATACCTCTTGATCTTCTATCGTATATCCTAACCTCCTTGTAGACTTCGTGTGGGCGAAGATCCTCCACAAGTTGAAGCTTCCTAGATCTTCTTCAATCCAAAGAATGAAGAACTCTCTTTCCCTTCTTGCTTGAGCCAACCACCAATCCACAAAGGATTGATGCCGCCGGCCCCAATAATAGAGAGAATAATATGGAAACAACCAAGGAACCGAACTAGGGACAAACCCTAGCTTCTAGTGCCGCCGGCCAAGATGGAGTGAAGAGGAGAAAGGGAATTCGGTTGAGCCCCAACCAAGGTGGAAGGAAGAGATCTAGGGACCGACCACACCCTAGGAAGAAGAAGAGATCCTCTCCTATAGTTGCCGCCCACTCTCCTTGCCAACCCTAGCCGCCCAACCAAACCCTAACCTAGGATTTCTTGCCGCCCAAGCAAAGGAAAGGCAAAACCCTAATCTCTTTGAAAACCATCTTCTATGTGCCGGCTATGGAAGAGGGGATGAGGAATAGAATGAGCACCGACCAAGGTAAAGGGTAGAAGGTAGGGGCTGGCCATGTCTTAGGAAGAAGAAGAAACTCATCTTCCATGTGTTGCCGCCCCACCATTGCTCCCAAACCCTAGCCGCCCAAAAATTATAAACCTCCTAGGATTCCTAGCCTCCAAAGGAAGCAAACCCTAATCCCCTAAACCATACATCATCCACCATTAATTCTTGCCGCCCACCCTAAGCCACCCTTTTATAGAGTTAGGGATAGGCCTTGGTTTAATCTCCACCGTCGGTTCTAGGGTTTTAATCTCAACCGTCGGATCTAGAGATTTAATCTCGACCGTCGGTTCTAGGGATTTAATCCCAACCGTCGGATCTAGAGATTTAATCTCCACCGTCGGTTCTAGGGATTTAATCACAACCGTCGGATCTAGAGATTTAATCTCCACCGTCAGTTCTAGGGATTTAATCCCAACCGTCGGATCTAGAGATTTAATCTCCAACGTCGGTTCTAGGGATTTAATCCCAACCGTCGTATCTAGAGATTTGTTTTCCATCATTTGATCTAGACTTCATGAGGTTTATATTAGGCTACGATAGGGACCATGAGGAGGAGTTGGATCTTGGCCACCCGATGGATCGGAACCACACAAACTTGATCCATCAATGATGTTCCATTCCACTAGAGGATCATCATTGAACTACCTCACCAACCCCCATAAATTAATATGGGCTCCATATATTATTTGTACATCCATATCCCCGTGTTTAAGATATCGAATGTCCATCAATTAATTGATTTACTAACCATCAATTAATTAACATCTAATTCCTCGAGTAGTACCACTCAACCTTATCATCATGTTGACTAAGTCAACCTACAGGGTTTACATGATGAACCTTATGAGCTCCTCAAGGGGACATCATTAACCTAATATATAGGACACGGTTTCCTCCTATAATCAACGGCACACCATGTAAATAATATCATTTCCCAACTTACCGGGCATATTGATTTAATCCATAGAAATCTCACCCTCTGGTAAATCAAAAAAATAAATACTAAGTACATGTGCCCGTTATTATATCGGGATTAAGAGCATGTACAACATAATATCTGAGGTATGATTCAATTATGTAGTCAGCAATAAATTGAATCACCTCTATGTCGGCCCTTCTCAATACACCTAAGTGTACTAGTATAACTCTATGTTCAAGACAAAACAATACCAAGCTACACTACAACCATGCCAATGGTTTGTCCAAAACCATCTTGGTTGTGAGCCTCTACTTATATTCTACAAGGAACTGATAACATGATCTTCTGTGCCACACCAAGCACCATGTTATCTATAATGTAAAATATTAGACAATATGCATACATATAATAAATATAAAGTGCAAACAATGATCATGTGATTCTTATTTCAAAATAAAGATGTTCATAAAAAAGAGCTAGGCTTTCAGTATATATCCCAACACCATCTGCCACACCTCATAATCCATATGAGCTGCTATGTATAAGAGAATCCAGATAGACTTAAGCATGGCTACCGGCGAAAAGGTCTCCTCATAATCGATACCCTCTTTCTGAGTATACCCCTTCACAACAAGCCTCGCTTTGAAGGTCTCAACCTTCCCATCTATCCCTCTCTTTCTCTTGTAGATCCACTTGCATCCAATGGTTTTTACACCATCAGGTGGTTCTACTAGCTCCCAGACCTTATTTGAATCCATAGATTCAATCTCAGCATTCATTGCACTTTGCCAAGATACTGCATCTTTATCTTGGTTTTCCTCGTCATATGTCCAGGGATCAGGTTCATGTTCGCCAGGGACCAAATCAGAAGATTCTCCCAAGAAAATGAATCTCTCAGGCTATCTCACAACCCTCCCACTACGACGAGGTATCACCTGTGTATCCTCTGTGACACGCGATGCAGTGACATGTGGTATATCCTCCTGTACCGGTGGTACTAAAGAAGTGACTTCCCCTTTTAACTCCTCCAGAACAATTTTACTCTTGGGCTTGTGGCTCATCACATAGTCTTCCTCTAGAAATATGGCGTTCATGCTAACGATCACCCTCTGATCTCTAGGACTATAAAATAATCCACCCTTCGTTCCCCTGGGATAGCCAATGAACAAGTGTACTTCTGTACGAGGTTCCAACTTACCAGCATCTGCCTTCAGCACATGTGTTGGACTCCCCCATATCCGAATATGTCTTAGACTAGGCTTTCGCCCAGTCCACAACTCTGTGGGAGTAGTGTTGGTGCAGTAGGCACCTAAGTCGAACCTGAGTTTTGATTATAGCAAACAATACAAAGTTAAGCTCATGTCATTATCTCACGAGCTGAATCGAGTGTGCAGTAAATTGTTATAGCTGGAGCTAAAGGCTAGCGACACCCGGAGGAAGCCGCGGTGGTCGGGCGACACTCGAGTGACTTCGGAGGGAGCCGAAGGAAGCGAGTGGAAGGCCGGAAGCAAAAGCAACATGTAAGTGTCGAGGTAAGCTCGTGTGTACAAGCGTAAGTGAGGTCGTATCCTCTTTATAGGGATGATCTTAAGCGTAAATCCGACCAAAGACATCCTATAGATGGTCTAGGTCGAGAACGGACGGTCGACGACCGTCGAAATTATATTTTTGTTGAGCTAACTTTGACTTGCAGCAAGCATCAGTCGACTGCCAGCTTGAAGGACTCGACTGTCGTCAATCAGTCGACTGCCGGAGGTCAGCACTCGACTGATGGTCAAAGGATCAGCCTCGAGGAGTCAAGGTTTATCACCAAATATCAAGGGGAGTGGTGCTCAATTGTGATTGGCTAGGGTTGTAACGCCCGCCCTTATCTGCTCTCAGGGCGGCGCTACTTTTTTTTTTCTCTTACCTATCGTATATGGATCATTTTACCTTCTACATACTTAAACATGTTATCATGGCTTAAACCTTCTTTTATACATGCATCACATACCATATTCATAATTAGCATGTTATCATATCTTACCTCATTTTATAACATGCATAACATAAAGATTCATTCATGAGTTCTAACATGCCAAACTTTCATAAGTAATGGAACAGTAACATAACTAAGCAACATTCAACATGGTACTAATAAATCATAGGTCTTATAAGCGGAAGCAAATGTCTTAAGGTGTTCACTGAGCATGTAAATATAAGCAAATAGTAATAGGGTCTCTTTCCACCATGCCACTATCACACACACTTGGCCCCTCCTGCTACTTCCTCTTAGTTCATGTTTCCTTTATCTGCAGTATATGGACAACATAAACTATAAGCATATAGCTTAGTAAGATTCTTGCCTACTCACAAAAGCCACAAACTTCATCAAAAATTAGAAAACAGGAGCATACTAGCATAAATAGCATAAGTATTTCATAACAACACTATTCATCAACATACCAACGTAATGAAAACATAAACATGGCATACAATTTACTTAAGCATGCTAAATATAATTAAATCTAAGCAGGGCATAAATTAAACACAAGCATTCATGACATCATCAATCCTAAACATGTATAAAGGACATAATCATAAGCATTCTTAAACTTGAACATAAGCATTCCTAATTTCATAAATCTTAAACATGCATCAAAGACATAATCATAAGCATTCTTAAACTTGAACATAAGCATTCATATTTTCATAAATCCTAAACATGCATCAAAGACATAATCATAAGCATTCTTAAACTTGAACATAAGCATTCATATTTTCATAAATCCTAAACATGCATTAAAGACATAATCATAAGCATTCTTAAACTTGAACATAAGCATTCCTAATTTCATAAATCTTAATTTCTTAAATGTCCTTTCTTTTCAAAACATATACATATAGGTACTTCAACATAACCATAACTTGCATGGGGGGCCCCAGGTTAAGTACCACATAATGCGCGTTCCCTAATAGGCTGGGGTAGCGAGCCACCAGACCTACTAGATCAAGACCTCTTACGTCTTACCAGGGCAAGACCTCTTACGTCTTCTTATGTCCCTATGGATTTGATTAACGACCACCTGACGGGTCGGGTACTTAACCTCTTACAAAGTAAAATACTTAATTCCTTTCTTTCTTGTCATATCATAAAGAATGCTCTTAATCCCCAACATAAAAAGGGAAGCATCTCAATCTTATCTTATCATAAGGAGAGCTCTTAATCCCTACTTGAAAGGGAAGCATCTCCATCTTATCTCATTATAAGGAGAGCTCTTAATCCCTACTTGAAAGGGAAGCATCTCCATCTTATCTTATCATAAGGAGAGCTCTTAATCCCTACTTGAAAGGGAAGCATCTCCATCTTAGACATTTCATAGCATACAAGCATTCATAACATAAGAGTACCCTAAAGGGGTCCTAAAGCATAAATATGTTTATCACATAAGCATATTTCATAGGCATATTCATGGCATATTAAATCATAAAACAGGTTCATCACAAAGGCATATTTCATGGCATATTACATCATAAACATGTTCATCACCTAAGCATAATTCATGACATATTAAAATCATACACATAACATAACTTCATAAGGGGGTGTTTTCATGAAACCCTAGCCCTAACCCCAAGGTTGGCCGAAACATGTAGGGGGTACTAAAATTTGATTCTTGTCACATAAATTCATTCATGAAGACATACAACATAACCTAACTTCATAGAAGGGGTGTTTTCATGAAACCCTAACCCTAACCCCAAGGTTGGCTGAAACATGTAGGGGGTACCTAAATTTGATTCTTGTCAGATAAATTCATTCATGAAGGCATACAACATAACATAACTTCATAAAGGGGTGTTTTCATGAAACCCTAATCCTAACCCCAAGGTTGGCCGAAACATGTATGGCTATAACCTTGGATTTTTGGCACCTAAAAATTCCTACATGAAGCATACCATCTATGAACATATCCTTAGAATCATTTTCATGCAACCCTAACCCCAAAAGCCTTGGTTGGCCGAAACATGTAGGGCTATAAACTTGGTTTTTTTTTTTTTGACACCTAGAATTTCCTACATGAAGCATACAACCTATAGAAATTCCTTAGACTCATTTTCATGAAACCCTAGCCCAAAAACTTGGTTGGACAAAACATGTAGGGCTCAAAACTTGGATTTTGCCACCTAAAAATTCCTACATGAAGCTTACAACCTACAAAGATTTCCTTAATAGCATATTCATTAAACCCTAGCCCAAAAACTTGGTTGGCCGAAACATGTAGGGCTCAAAACTTGGATTTTTGGCAACTAAAAATTCTTACTTGAAGCATACAATCTATGATCATATCCTTAGATCCATTTTCATGCAAACCCTAACCCCAAAAGCCTTGATTGGCCGAAACATGTAAGGCTATAAACTTCATCTTTCTTTCATGTAACATGACCTACAAAATTAATATACTGCAGGTGAGGGAATCTTACTTCCTTCGCTTGCTTTTAGTTGGTAGAAGACCTTATGGAAGCCAAGAACTAGCCTTCTCCTTGCTTGGATGGGGTTCGGCCAAAGGTGAAAATGGAGAGGGGGAGGGATGGTTTTCGGTGAGGAAGAAGAAGAGAAGAAGAAGTGGCCAAGTGGTACCTTCCCTCTTCTTTATAAAGGGAGGAAGAGAAGTTTCTCTTCTCTTTTCATGCCTCTTCCTTTACCCTCATCACACTTATCTAGAATTTCCCCTCTTCCTCTAATGATATAATCCTATTGGGCTTCTGGTTAGTGGGTGCATCTATAGGGCTTGGCTATCTCTAGAGGTTTGGGGTTCAATTCCTAGGCCTTTCATCTTTTTTTGGCTTATTTTCTTTTATTTTCGAAAAAATCCCACATAAAGCCCATTATCGTAAAGCCAAAAATTCTTGTAAAATTGCTAGAAATTTTACGGGCGTTACAATCCCTCATACCTAGTAAAAGTTTCGTCCTCAAAACTTAAAACAATTCTGGGTACTTCTGCTTCATGTCCTCCTCGCGTTCCCAGGTAGCTTCCTCGTATCGTTGATTCTTCCACAGGACCTTTACTAAGGGTACCTCTTTGTTCCTTAGCCTCTTGACTTCTCGGTCTAGTATCTGGATAGGCCAACTTTCCATACTCAGGTCCTCTTGAACTTGTACGGTTTGTGGCTCGATCACTTGGTCCGCACTGGATAAGCATTTCTTGAGCATAGAGACATGGAACACGTTGTGTATAGCTGACATCTCTTGGGGCGGCCTTGACATAAGCTACCTTGCCACCCTCTGCAACTCGGATCACGGTCCCACGTAGCGTGGACTCGGATTTACCCTTCCTTGAATCTCATCACTCCCTTCATAGGGGCCACTTTGAGAATACGGGTCCCCGACGAATTCTAACGGTCTCGCGCATATCCGCATAAGCTCTTTTGTCGGCTCTGGCGTTTGATTCTCAGGGATATTCATATAGCTCGGGTGGTATCGTCAATAATATCGGCTGAAGACCCATTTCCCTCCTTTCACCACCCTCGTACCATGAGATAGGAGACACCATCTTCTCCGTATAGAGCTTCATATGGTGCCATTCCAATAGTAGCACAGTAGCTGTTGTTGTAAGCAAATTCTGCCAAGCACAAATATATCGACACCAACTCCCTTAAAGTCTAGAGCACAAGCTGCAACATATCTTCCTGGTTCACTCTTTCATCGTAGTCGATTACGAGGATGAAAGCAGCGATGATGAATCTCAACTTAGTGCCAGAGCCTTACAGACACATTCCCGAAATGGAAGGTAAAATGGCCATCACGATCGAAATAATAGCCTTAGGCACTCCATGTAATCGGATAATTTCCTTGACATATAATTGAGCTAGTTTGCTCAATGGATAGGTCATCTTAATTGCCGAAATGGGAAGACTTGTGTCAGCCGGTCTATGATTACCCATATAGCATCATAACCATTTGTTAGGTAATCCGAAATGAAATCCATAGAAATTTCTTCCCATTTCCACTCTGGAATCTGTATCATTGCGGTAATCCCCGGGTTTACGGTGTTACGCCTTAACCCTCTGGCGGTCGGTCAGTCTTGGCGTCTTGAGCCACATCCCTTTTCATGTCGGACCACCAAAATTTATCTCTTAAGTCCTGATACATTTTTGTAGATCCAGGATGCATGGTATAAGGTGTTCCATGGGATTCCTCGAGTATCTTCTTTCGAAGTTTCGGATCGTCCGGAATACATAGTCGGTCCCGAAGGTATAATAGTCCGCTGTCGGAAATGCGGAATCCATTATCCCTTCCTTCCAGGACTTCCTATTTGATCTTCTGGATGTCTGAATCACCATCTTGCTTTCCCAACATATCGTCGAACAATGTCGGCGCTATCGTCATGGTGCAAAGTTGTCCAGAAATAATCTCTATTCCGTAATTCATTATTTCCCTTTTCAGGGGCTGAGATAGCATTGATAAGGACATCAAAGAGGCACCGGACTTTCTGCTAAGTGCATCTGCCACTTTGTTGGCCTTTCCAGGATGATAGAATATCTCACAATCATGATCCTTGACCAGCTCGAGCCATCGGCGTTGCCTCATATTTAGGTCTTTCTGAGTGAAGAAATATCTCAGACTCTGGTGGTCTGTATAAATCCTGCACCGAGGTCCGTATAAGTAGTGCCTCCATATTTTCAGAGCGAATACCATGGCTGCTAGTTCTAAGTCATGGGTAGGATAATTTCTTTCATGCTCCTTGAGCTATCTAGAGGTGTAAGCGATAACCTTGCCATTTTGCATAAGTACAGCTCCGAGCCCCAGTTTAGAAGCGTCACTATACATATCGAAGCTTTCATTATCTTCAGGGAGAGTCAGAATGGGAGCGCCGGTTAGTCTCCTCTTCAGTTCCGTAAACCTCCTCTCACCGTCCTCAGTCCATTTGTATTGCTGGTCCTTTCGGGTGAGGGCTATCATAGGGGCTGCAATTCTAGAGAAGTCCTCTACAAACTTCCTATAATAGCCTGCTAGCCCGAGAAAACTTCTGATTTCACTCGCATTCCTTGGCCTATTCCAGTTCCTCACGGCTTCAATCTTTATTGGGTCTACCATGATTCCTTCTTTAGAGATGACATGACCCAAGAATGACACTTGATCGAGCCAGAACTCACATTTGGAGAATTTCGCATATAGTTGCTCTTTCTGAAGAATCTGTAGTACTATCTTCAGATGTTCAGCATGCTCTTCTCGGTCTCTCGAGTAGATAAGAATATCATCGATGAAAATGATTACAAATTTGTCGAGGAAGGCCGAGAATACTCGATTCATTAGGTCGATGAACATCGCAGGAGCATTGGTTACTCCGAAGGGCATAACTACGAACTCATAAGTAATTTCAAAAGAAACAAACTTATCATCTCTTATTCATACTTTCATACGAGAAGGAAAAATGTTAACATATAACATTTCTTATTTCTAATCTAGACAAAACTACTTGAGAAGATAGTTCATTACGACTCCCACTAGGACAAACCCTAGTCCAGTTGTAATTATTTTTAGTCCTATCTTCCTTGGCCTCACTAGGGTAGTCTCAGGCTGGCCAATAAGTTGACTGTTTATAGGACTTTCTTCCTTCTTCTCGAGGCCAGCTACCCTCGGATTCTCTACCATGGGTTTCTCTTGAACCCTGTGCTCCAGTAGTTCCCAGCATAACTCAGCATATGTTATCCGCCCTTCATAGAGACCCCATACGTGATGTGCAACTACCATGAACTCATTTGGCAGAGAGCGTACCAAGTCCCATATCCGATAGTTGTCCAGTAACGGAAACTCCTACTGCTCGAGTCTCCTAAAAAGACTATCGAGCCTTCTCATGTGTCCGTTGACCCCACCATCAGGTTTATAAACTATCTCTTCAATAGCTTCCCTCAATCGGTTTCGTAACACATCACGACGGGTCATGGTAGTCATCGTCCGTGCCATCTGAAATTGAAAATGAAGTCAGTACAAAACCGACTAACCCGTATGAAATCAGCTTAATTCAATTCATATAAGCATAGACCTTACACAAATAATTACGAAAATCAAATCTTCCTAATTTTAGGAATTTTTTTTTCTAGTGGTATTTCTGGGTTAGAGACATGTTTCCATCATATAAATCTTGGTAAGGTATCATTACTATCTAAGTCACAAGTATGGTCCCATTCTACTAAAACATGATGAGGTATTATTTCTATCTAAATCACGAGTGTGATTCCATTCTACTAAAACATGATGAGGTATTATTTCTAACTAGATAGAAGACACTCTTCATTATAAAAGAAACTTAGGTATGCATAAAGTTACTTACTTGGAAACAGCAGGAAGGAGGCTTGATGTGTGATAGTGGAAACCTGATACTAATCAGAACGCTCACTCTTATCTGCACTTAGGGCGGCGCTACTTTTTTTTTCTCTTACCTATCGTATATGGATCATTTTACCTTCTACATACTTAAACATGTTATCATGGCTTAAACCTTCTTTTATACATGCATCACGTACCATATTCATAATTAGCATGTTATCATATCTTACCTCATTTTATAACATGCATAACATAAAGATTCATTCATGAGTTCTAACATGCCAAACTTTCATAAGTAATGGAACAGTAACATAACTAAGCAATATTCAACATGGTACTAATAAATCATAGGTCTTATAAGCGGAAGCAAATGTCTTAAGGTGTTCACTGAGCATGTAAATATAAGCAGATAGTAATAGGGTCTCTTTCCACCATGCCACTATCACACACACTTGGCCCCTCCTGCTACTTCCTCTTAGTTCATGTTTCCTTTATCTGCAGTATATGGACAACATAAACTATAAGCATATAGCTTAGTAAGATTCTTGCCTACTCACAAAAGCCACAAACTTCATCAAAAATTAGAAAACAGGAGCATACTAGCATAAATAGCATAAGTATTTCATAACAACACTATTCATCAACATACCAACGTAATGAAAACATAAACATGGCATACAATTTACTTAAGCATGCTAAATATAATTAAATCTAAGCAGGGAATAAATTAAACACAAGCATTCATGACATCATCAATCCTAAACATGTATAAAGGACATAATCATAAGCATTCTTAAACTTGAACATAAGCATTCCTAATTTCATAAATCTTAAACATGCATCAAAGACATAATCATAAGCATTCTTAAACTTGAACATAAGCATTCATATTTTCATAAATCCTAAACATGCATCAAAGACATAATCATAAGCATTCTTAAACTTGAACATAAGCATTCATATTTTCATAAATCCTAAACATGCATTAAAGACATAATCATAAGCATTCTTAAACTTGAACATAAGCATTCCTAATTTCATAAATCTTAATTTCTTAAATGTCCTTTCTTTTCAAAACATATACATATAGGTACTTCAACATAATCATAACTTGCATGGGGGGCCCCAGGTTAAGTACCTCATAATGCGCGTTCCTAATAGGCTGGGGTAGCGAGCCACCAGACCTACTAGAGCAAGACCTCTTACGTCTTACCAGGGCAAGACCTCTTACGTCTTCTTATGTCCCTATGGATTTGATTAACGACCACCTGACGGGTCGGGTACTTAACCTCTTACAAAGTAAAATACTTAATTCCTTTCTTTCTTGTCATATCATAAAGAATGCTCTTAATCCCCAACATAAAAAGGGAAGCATCTCAATCTTATCTTATCATAAGGAGAGCTCTTAATCCCTACTTGAAAGGGAAGCATCTCCATCTTATCTCATTATAAGGAGAGCTCTTAATCCCTACTTGAAAGGGAAGCATCTCCATCTTATCTTATCATAAGGAGAGCTCTTAATCCCTACTTGAAAGGGAAGCATCTCCATCTTAGACATTTCATAGCATACATGCATTCATAACATAAGAGTACCCTAAAGGGGTCCTAAAGCATAAACATGTTTATCAAATAAGCATATTTCATAGGCATATTCATGGCATATTAAATCATAAAACATGTTCATCACATAGGCATATTTCATGGCATATTACATCATAAACATGTTCATTACATAGGCATATTTCATAAACATATTTCTTGGCATATTAAATCATAAAACATGTTCATCACATAGGCATATTTCATGGCATATTAAATCATAAAACATGTTCATCACATAGGCATATTTCATAAACATATTTCTTGGCATATTAAATCATAAAACCTGTTCATCACATAGGCATATTTCATGGCATATTACATCATAAACATGTTCATCACCTAAGCATAATTCATGGCATATTAAAATCATATTCATGTTCATCACATAAGCATATTTCATCGGCATATTCATGGCATTTTAAATCATAAAACAGGTTCATCACATAGGCATATTTCATGGCATATTACATCATAAACATGTTCATCACCTAAGCATAATTCATGACATATTAAAATCATACACATAACATAACTTCATAAGGGGGTGTTTTCATGAAACCCTAGCCCTAACCCCAAGGTTGGCCGAAACATGTCGGGGGTACTAAAATTTGATTCTTGTAATATAAATTCATTCATGAAGGCATACAACATAACCTAACTTCATAGAAGGGGTGTTTTCATGAAACCCTAACCCTAATGTTAGGGCAATCTCTTGCCGTAATATGGTTTTGATGGTGTGGCAAAGGGTTTAAGTTAGTGTGTTATGTTTATTTGATATGTGCGTTGAAGTCGTGCAAGACTTAGTAATTCGCACATGGAGCCATGGCGAGTTTCACATCTCATGACTCGTGCCTTGAGTCGGTGAAGGATAGCTTTGCGGAAGCCGTGCGCTTGGAGCATCCGAGGGACCGCCGGACGAGAAGCTTGGAGTGAAGCCGGAGGAAGTAGACTTCGAGGCAAGAGACGCGAAGGAGCATTGCAGAGCCGTGTGCCTGATGCTGCCGAGGGACGTGGCCGAGAACGAAGAGAACTTCGAAGGCGAAGGACTCCGAGAAATGAGAGTGAGCGATTGTAACCCGGGGAGGGGTAGCTCTTAGGTGAAACTTGGCCATTTGGCCAAGTGTCGGATGGGTTTTTCGACACGCCGATCGCCATGGAATGGCATGATCGCTTCCGAGTCGAGTGTAGCTCGACCGGTATACGATCGGTTTGTCGCGGCGAGCCGATCGCTATACGCTGGGCCGATCAAGAAGATTAGCGGCATCAAGGCAAGAATGACTGGTCAATAGGGTTTTGGCGATTGATGGGTCGTAGCCGAATGATCACGAGGTCCAAGAATGATCGCTAAGAGTTCCGCTGACAACAACGGCCAGATCCGACGTGTTCGGAGGTCAGAGGATTCGGCAGCCGATCGCCATGGGCGGCATCGATGGCGCTAACGGAAGAAAACAGCCCTCTCTATAAAAAGGGAGGGTGTGAGCCTTTGAGAGGTTAATGCTTAAGTTCCAAACAATCTTCCTAGTGCCCCACAAGATCTAAACTCTTCTTACTTGTCTTTACTTCAATCCTATTGTAAGAAGAGTGATCTTGATTGTAAAGGTTACCTCCACCTAGCTTGGTGCAAAGGAGAGACCATTTAGTGGATTGGTTTAGCGGAGTGATTCACCGGGGACGAATCGGGGACCGTGGATTAGCGGCGTAGCCGTGAACCACGTTACATCTCGTGTTTGTATTGCTTGTCTATTTTTGTGTTGTCTTTATTTGTATTTGTACATTCCGCTTGCGCTAACTCTTGTAGACGAGCAAATACCGGCATCCAAACGAAAAGGGCTATTCACCCCCCTCTAGCCGGACATCCGATCCCCTACAAGTGGTATCAGAGCCAAGGAAAGCTTTTCGAGGACTAACCGCCACAACAAGCAATTTTCAAAATGGCCGGCTCCAACATCCACCCACCGAAGTTCGACGGCGAATTCTCTTGGTGGAAAAGGAGAATGGAGGTATTCTTCGAAACCGATTTCGATATTATGCTTATAATGGAAAATGGTTTCAAGTTGCCTAGGGATGAAAGGGGTGAGCCAATAGAGAAGTCAAGGTGGAATAAGAAGCAAAGAGAGGAGCACCTTGCAAACTCAAAGGCAAAACATCATCTTCTCAATGTGCTCCCTCAACAAGAGATCAACTGGATCGGAGAATGCACTAGCGCCAAAGAGATGTGGGAGAAGCTTGTAGAGCTTCATGAAGGCACCTCGGAGGCCAAGCTTGCAAGAAGAGACCTCCTCCGCTCCCAACTATCCAACATAAAATTAGAAAAGGGAGAAAAGGTAACTTCATTGCATTCTAGGTTTAAGGAAATTTTAATTGGGCTAACAAGTGTAGGAGAAAGGCTTTCAAACCGGGACATGCTCATGAAAGCCATAGATGCTTTTCCCCGATCCTCAAAATGGAGTTCAATGGTGGACTCCTTCTATATGTCCAAGAACTTGGAAGTAAGTACCTTGGAGGAGTTCTTCTCGACAATGGAGCTCCACGAAACGAGGCTTGAAGGAATTCAAGAAGAGCCAAGAATTCAACCCTCAAGAGGAGTAGCATTGTTGACAAACAAGGGGAAGAAGAAGATGGAAGTCCCCTCCTCCTCCGATGATGAAGCCTCCTCCTCCTCCATGGATAGCACCGAAGAAGCGTATATGGTAAGGAGGGTAAGACGTGCTTTAAAGGGTTTTCATTTTAATAAATCTAATGATAGGAATAGAAGACCAAGGGGGAAGGTCATATGCTATAATTGCCAAGGGGAAGGACATATAAGGGACAATTGTCCCCTCCTAAACAAAAGCAAAGAAGAAAAGAAAAAGAAAGAAGAAAAGAAGAAGAAAAAGGGGAGCAAGAAAAAGAAGGAAGAGGAGAAGAAGACAAAAGAAAAAGGGAAGGCCAAAGCATTCAAGGCCAAGACATGGGATGATCCTTCCTCATCCTCCTCATCATCATCGGATGAGGAGAATGCCTTTGTCGCCAATTTGGCCTTGATGGCCTTTGATGATTTGGATTGCTCCTCCTCCGAAAATGAAGGATCAAGCACAAGAGGAGAGAGCTCAAGTGAAGGGGGAGCCTCCTCCACATCATCATCCTCCTCATCATCCGAAGAAGAAGAGGACATGGAGACTATGGTAACAAATCTAACCCCCAAGAAAATTGTTTCCATGGTTTCTAGTTTAACTAAGGACTTATTTAGAGCTAAGAAGAAGAACAAAAGCATGCTAGATCAAATTAAGGACCTAGAAAATAAGTTAGAAAATGCATGCTTAAATAATAATGATACCTCTTCTTGCCATGATGATGCATGCTCACATGATAATTATGTGCCTTTAGATGTTAGTGATGCATGTATAAATGAAAATAGGGCCTTAAGGGAAAAAGTAGATTATTTAACAAAAGCCCTAGGAAAATTCACAATTGGCTCCAACACTTTGAATATGATCATAGGGAGCCAAAGGGCTAGCTTCAACAAAAAAGGCCTAGGATATAAAGAGAAGAAAAATGAGAAGGCCTATAAATGCCTAATTGCTAGGGGACAAGACAAAAACAAAGTAATAGCTAAGAAATGGATCCCCAAAGAATTTCTAGTGAACCCCATAGGCAAAAATCTATTTTGGGTTCCAAAATCCATCCTTAAGGGTTAGAAAACCCCTAGGGTAGTCAACCATATGAACTTGACCTATATCATATTTTGGTTGACTTAGGATGACGGGACAACATTTTTAGATAGTGTTGGGTGATGATAACGTGCCCATAAATAGGTAATAATGCTTAAATCATGATGATTAATGTAATTTCTATGCATATGTGTAATCATGATTTATGATTTTGATATTGGGCACATTATCATGAGAAATATGTTTAAATCATGCTTTAGGTAATATTTTGTTATTGTCATTATATAATACCTAATGCATGGCTATAATTTGATGAAAACATGTATTTCATTATCATAATGTGAAACTAAATCATATATATCATTATGATCATGTAGGTTGTTAGATTGATACTTAACCTTGATAGAATTGCATAAATTTAAGGGTTAAGTATATACAAATACCCCCCTAGGATGCATCTCACACTCACTATAGGATAACTTGATTGCAAACTTAGCATGGGTGAGATGTTAGGATGATACAAATGTCCACTAATGCCTATGGCATTTAGATGGTCATTTAAAGTATCAAAATATCAATAATAGACCAATCATGGGGAAGGCTTATGTTTAATTAATAGATATATTGCCCAAAGATTATGGTTGGATATTTCTAATGTTTTCAAAACAATTTCTTACCTTAAAATACATGTATTCATGTTTTGAAACAATTGGATGCAAAACTAGGTGTTAAAATGGATACTAACATGCTAAAAAACTAGTGGTTTTTCAAGTGTTTGGATTTTTGGCAAATCTTGTAAAATATAATGATTTTTCATGAAAAACTATTTTTCCTTGATAGATATACTTAAGAGAAATATGTTCCTCGAATTTCATGATTTTTCGAATTTTCTGGAATTTTTAATGCATTTCTGAATTTCATCCAGAAAATCAGAAATTCGGATTCATTTGTGCCAGTCGACTGCCATACTGATAGCAGTCGACTGATGGCCTGAAAATCAGAACAATGAAGGTCGAATTCAGATGTTAAACCAACGAGTAGTAGCCAATTTTAAATCAACTTATGGTAGTTTCTTTCTATTAGACTTGATGCCATGGGTTCTTAACTTAGTGATAATCTTTTTGATGGTGTCAAAGGGGGAGAAAATATTATGTTTAAGTTAATTATAAAAGGGGGAGAAATATATGATAGGGGGAGAAAATTTTTATAGAAAGTTTCATGGATTAAGGGGGAGTAGCATGTTGTTATATCATGTCTATCTTTACATGCTTTCTTACCTTAGAATTTATATCAAATGTTTTTACCTAACTTAAACGGATTGCCACACATCAAAAAGGGGGAGATTGTTAGGGCAATCTCTTGCCGTAATATGGTTTTGATGGTGTGGCAAAGGGTTTAAGTTAGTGTGTTATGTTTATTTGATATGTGCGTTGAAGTCGTGCAGGACTTAGTAATGCGCACATGGAGCCATGGCGAGTTTCACATCTCATGACTCGTGCCTTGAGTCGGTGAAGGATAGCTTTGCAGAAGCCGTGCGCTTGGAGCATCCGAGGGACCGCCGGACGAGAAGCTTGGAGTGAAGCCGGAGGAAGTAGACTTCGAGGCAAGAGACGCGAAGGAGCATTGCAGAGCCGCGCTGATGCCGAGCGTGGCGAGGACGCGGCCGAACGAAGAGAACTTCAAGGCGGACTCCGAGAAATGAGAGTGAGCGATTGTAACCCGGGAGGGTAGCTCTTAGGTGAAACTTGGCCATTTGGCCAAGTGTCGGATGGGTTTTTCGACACCGATCGCCATGGAATGGCAAATGATCGCTTCCGAGTCGAGTGTAGCTCGACCGATATACGATCGGTTTGTAGGCGAGTCGGCGCCATCGCTCGCGGTCGATCAAGATTAGCAATGATCATCAAGGCGCAATGATCGTCAATAGGGTTTTGGCCAGACCGCTCATAGCCGATCAAGGCCGATCGACGGGTCAAGAATGATCGTGGAGGTCCATCGATCGCCAAGAGTTCCGCTGGACAACAATCGGCATCCGACGTGTTCGGAGGTCGTTGTAGTGTGAATGATCGCCATGGGCGCATGGCATCGATGGCGCTAACGGAAGAAAACATCCCTCTCTATAAAAAGGGAGGGTGTGAGCCTTTGAGAGGTTAATGCTTAAGTTCCAAACAATCTTCCTAGTGCCCCACAAGCTCTAAACTCTTCTTACTTGTCTTTACTTCAATCCTATTGTAAGAAGAGTGATCTTGATTGTAAAGGTTACCTCCACCTAGCTTGGTGCAAAGGAGAGACCATTTAGTGGATTGGTTTAGCGGAGTGATTCACCGGGGACGAATCGGGGACCGTGGATTAGCGGCGTAGTCGTGAACCACGTTACATCTCATGTTTGTATTGCTTGTCTATTTTTGTGTTGTCTTTATTTGTATTTGTACATTCCGCTTGCGCTAACTCTTGTAGACGAGCAAATACCGGCATCCAAACGAAAAGGGCTATTCACCCCCCTCTAGCCGGCCATCCTATCCCCTACACCTAACCCCAAGGTTGGCCGAAACATGTAGGGGGTACCTAAATTTGATTCTTGTCACATAAATTCATTCATGAAGGCATACAACATAACATAACTTCATAAAGGGGTGTTTTCATGAAACCCTAACCCTAACCCCAAGGTTGACCGAAACATGTATGGCTATAACCTTGGATTTTTGGCACCTAAAAATTCCTACATGAAGCATACCATCTATGAACATATCCTTAGAATCATTTTCATGCAACCCTAACCCCAAAAGCCTTGGTTGGCCGAAACATGTAGGGCTATAAACTTGGTTTTTTTTTTTGACACCTAGAATTTCCTACATGAAGCATACAACCTATAGAAATTCCTTAGACTCATTTTCATGAGACCCTAGCCCAAAAACTTGGTTGGCCGAAACATGTAGGGCTCAAAACTTGGATTTTGCCACCCAAAAATTCCTACATGAAGCTTACAACCTACAAAGATTTCCTTAATAACATATTCATGAAACCCTAGCCCAAAAACTTGGTTGGCCGAAACATGTAGGGCTCAAAACTTGGATTTTTGGCACCTAAAAATTCTTACTTGAAGCATACATTCTATGATCATATCCTTAGATCCATTTTCATGCAAACCCTAACCCCAAAAGCCTTGATTGGCCGAAACATGTAAGGCTATAAACTTCATCTTTCTTTCATGTAACATGACCTACAAAACTAATATACTGCAGGTGAGGGAATCTTACTTCCTTCGCTTGCTTTTAGTTGGTAGAAGACCTTATGGAAGCCAAGAACTAGCCTTCTCCTTGCTTGGATGGGGTTCGGCCAAAGGTGAAAATGGAGAGGGGGAGGGATGGTTTTCGGTGAGGAAGAAGAAGAGAAGAAGAAGTGGCCAAGTGGTACCTTCCCTCTTCTTTATAAAGGGAGGAAGAGAAGTTTCTCTTCTCTTTTCATGCCTCTTCCTTTACCCTCATCACACTTTTCTACAATTTCCCCTCTTCCTCTAATGATATAATCCTATTAGGCTTCTGGTTAGTGGGTGCATCTATAGGGCTTGGCTATCTCTAGAGGTTTGGGGTTCAATTCCTAAGCCTTGCATCTTTTTTTGGCTTATTTTCTTTTATTTTCGAAAAAGGCTCACATAAAGCCCATTATCATAAAGCCAAAAATTCTCGTAAAATTGCTAGAAATTTTACGGGCGTTACAAGCGTTCCTCTCGAAAAGGGGCTCAAAGGCTATAAAAGGAGGGCCAAACCTAGGGTTTCATCATCAATTCTAAGTGCTCAAAAGCCTCCGCAACGCTGCGACTCTCCGACAACTCTACGACAACGAAGTGCTACCAACAACCCTAGTTTAAGTCCTATCTTCGAGTTGTTGGTATAATCTTGTCTTGTCATTTCTTTTAATCTTGCAATTAGTTTGTTAATCGAGGCTTTCTATCGTTGCATTTTCATTTTAATAGAAGAGAGGGTTTGTCTCTCTATCTTGTGCTTCGAAAGTTTTTTTTGTAATCGTAAACTCCTACCTCCAACGAGGAGGAGTATTTTAGTGAATTGCCCTCCGTACACGGTCTAGGACCGTTAGGGCCTTGGAGTAGTAGCCGAAGGCTACGAACCAAGTAAAAAGCTATTTGTCTCTTTTAGTTTTTATTTACATTTCCACTACGTATATTTGTCTTGAAACGAATTCGAAAGAAAAAGTTTTTTTTTCGCTATTCACCCCCCCCCCTCTAGCGAACCGCATCGATCCAACAATTGGTATCAGAGCCGGGGGTTGCTAAGATTTGGTGAAACCACCAATCTAGCCATTTTTACAGATTTATTTTTCTTTTAATTCTGTTTTTTTATTATTTATTTCGCTTTGTTAAGTTTTTCTCCCGCACTACTAATCCAAGACGCGAGTCTTGGTACTTGTTTTTGTGTTTTTGTCGTTGCTAGTTTCTTCGTCTTCGTCTCTTTGTGTCTTTTGTGTTAATGGCCCATCTCGAGGGTTTTAGCACCTCCGACCACCGTTTTACAACGGTGACGATTTCCGTTACTGCAAAGGTCGGATGGAGTGCTTCCTAAAAACCCAAATAGAGATGTGGATTGTGATCCAAACCGGGTTCACCCTTCCTACTAATGAAGAAGGTGAATCCTTGGATTACAATCAGTGGTCCATTGCCACTAAACGACAAGTCGAGGCAGATGCAAAGGCGACTCAAATCCTGCAGTGCGGGCTATCCAAGGAGGAGCTGAACCGAGTCGGACCCTTCATCAGCGCAAGAGATCTCTGGACGAGGCTGATCGAGTTACACGAAGGATCGGATCAAGCTAAGGTTTGCAAACGCGATTTGTTGTTCAATAAATTGTACACACTAAAAATGCAGGAACACGAGACAGCAACACAATTGCACGCCCGCATCCAGGACATCGTCAACAACCTACACGCAATCGGGCAAAAGGTCGAAAACCGCGACCTTATAAGGTATGTTCTAAACTCTTTTCCGAGGACTACCTTGTGGGCATCCATGGTCGACGCCTACAAGGTCTCCAAGGACCTTTCTAAAGTTAGAATAGACGAATTATTCTCAGATTTCGAATTACATGAGCAGTCCAACTCGGAACCCGAGAGGGGTATAGCCTTGATTGCAGGTTCAAAGAAGAAGAAAATCGCAAGCAAGCCACCACCAACCGAGGAGGAAGACGAGTCCGAAGAAGAAGTTGACCCGGAGTTGACTGCCGAACTAATGAACCTAGCTCGAAGGATAGCCAAGGGACGGAAGCGAACCACGACTCAACCCAACCAAGGTAAGCCTAAAAGTTCTAATATTAGGTGTTATGAGTGTAACAGGTTTGGACATATCAAGTCCGAGTGCCCCAAGCTCAACCACCAAGCACCTAAGCACAAGAAGGCCCTCAACGCGACATGGGAAGAAGCGTCATCCGAAGAAGACGAAGACCACGTCTTCATGGCGAAATCGATTGAGTCAGACACGGAGACCGAACCTGAACTTGAGTCAGAACCTGAGGATGACTCGGACTACGAAGCTACCTTCAAGTCAAGCCACGGATACGCATCCGGTTCAAAAGATACCCTTAAAGTGAGTCGAACTTTATTTAATACTTTACATAATACGGTTAGGTTTTTGTCTAGGAAAGTAGTTAA
Organism: Wurfbainia villosa; assembly: GCA_025175895.1. Lineage (NCBI taxonomy): Eukaryota > Viridiplantae > Streptophyta > Magnoliopsida > Zingiberales > Zingiberaceae > Wurfbainia > Wurfbainia villosa. The sequence continues at coordinate 22,973,508 of CM045992.1, read as the reverse complement.
GTCCTCCCGAGTCGAGACCACCACAGTTGAGGAAGGTTAAACTCCTCAAACACGAGGTCTCCATAAACTCTTCGACTAGTCGAGTTCAAGAGAAGGACTCAACTCGAGTTGAAAAGCTCGAAGTTGAGGACTCTCTCTTGAAAAGACAAGACGAAGATCTTAGGAACACGTTGGAAAGGTTCGGATCAAAGGACTTGACCTCCTACTTGGATCTCAAAGGGTCGTGTACAACAAGGTTGGACTAGGGTTTAACTCAAACACGACTAATAGGTCGTATATGTCGATTGTAAGTCGACATAGGAAACATGTCCAAGCATGGGTCCCTAAGAACCTTTGGATTTCAACTCTAGGATCCAACCCGTACTGGATTCCCAAGGACCAAATCCACTATGTGGATATACCGAACCGATTCAACGGTCTAGGGGGAGCCAGTACAAAACATGTTTGTGCTTTAACTTAGAAATTGCATGCTTTAACTTAGAAAGTTTGTTCTTTAACTTAGAAATTGCATGTTTTAACTTAGAAAGTTTGTGCTTTAACTTAGAAATTGCATGCTTTAACTTAGAAAGTTTGTGCTTTAAAACTTGTGAACTCACTTAGAACACGTACATAACCAACTAAAATTCTTCGAAAAGATTGAGCCTCGGGGAGCCTCTTTTCAAAAATAACCAGTTAGACTAGGAAATAGTCTTAGGTGAGTCAAGTCATCATTTTCTTGAAAATGGCTTTGTCTAAGGAAGTGGTCGATGATCCGATAAAAGAAAGCCTCTGTGCCTCGCCACGACCTGAAGCCATGATCTTGAAAAGGTAAACTTGACAAGCCTAAGGTCAAATCCAAATCTAACATAAAATTACTTGAATCTAAATGCACTCAATCAACTTAATTGGAAGTCATCTCACAAAAAACACATAAGTATAACATGCTTGATCATATAGACACAGGTGAGATGACCTAGGTTTAACAACTTACAACCAATTTTTTTTTTTTAAAAAAATCTAACATCCAATCCAACCACCTTGTGTGTAGGATCAATGGATGTTGGACAGCAGTTGCTCCTGACACATAACCGGGGATCAACTCAAATTCACGAAGCTTCGATTCAAACGACAAGGATCGGTAGCCTTTGGGAATAACGGCAAGCTCAAAATCATCGGATCAGGTGATATCGAGCTTAACTCGAATTTTGTTATTAAAAATGTATTACTTGTAGAGAATTTTGAATATAACCTGCTTAGCGTAAGCCAATTATGTGACAATAACTATAAGGTCATATTTTTAGAAAATGAATGTGTAATTAAAACAAATAAAACAGCTAAAACAATACTCAAAGGAACTAGGACAAATAACATTTATACAATTAACTTAATCAAATCCTCAGCTAAATGTCTTATGACACAGGAAGAGGAATCATGGTTGTGGCACCGACGACTCGGTCACTCGCACCCAAGACTCGTCCACAAGATGAGTCAGAGTGGCTTAGTCAGAGGCTTACCCAAGCTCAACAATTTGGTTAATAAAATCTGTAATGCTTGTCAACAAGGAAAACAACCTAGGACACAACACAAGTTAACTAACCAAGAATGAACCTCAAGTGTACTTGAGCTCCTGCATATGGATCTATTCGATTCACATGGAGCCAAGTCACTCAATAGAAGTCAATATTGCTTAGTCATAATTGACAACTACTCCAGGTTTACCTGGGTTAGGTTCATCAAACATAAAAATGATACCCTAGATCAATTAATCAATCTATTCAAATTAATCGAGAATAAAAAAAAATCTTAAGGTTAAAAGACTTAGAAGCGATCATGGTGGTGAATTCGAAAATCAAAAGTTCACCGACTTCTGTAACCTAAATGGATACCACCATGAATTCTCTTGCCCTAGGACCCCTCAACAAAATGGCCTAGTGGAGAGGAAAAATCGAACTCTACAAGAAGCTGCTAGGACCATGTTGAACGAATACGACCTACCTAATAGGTTTTGGGCAGAAGCCGTTAACACGACTTGCTATGTCCAGAATAGGATCCTTATGGTAAAGAGGCACCTTAAGACCTCGTACGAGATTTATCACAATAAAGTACCCAACATCAAGTACTTTAGGGTATTTGGATGTAAAGTACATATCTTAAACACTAAGAACCACCTAGGGAAATTCAAATCCAAAACCTCCACCGGAATCTTCTTAGGATACTCAACCACGAGTAGGGCCTATAGGGTATATAACCACGATACCCTTAAAGTCGAAGAGACTATTAATGTAGTGTTCGATGAAGTACCCGAACCTACAAAACCCTTAATGACCCCAAGTGTTGAGCCCACTGATACCAAACTCGTCTCCGACCCTGAGATCGAGTCTATTCCACATCAACCAACTTCTCTTGTCGACCAAGTGACAAGTGATCCGAGTCAAACTAGTGTTCAACCAAGTCACCCCATTGATCAAGCATTAGGTGACACAAACCCAACCCAATCTAGGATTCAGACTAACCACCCTATCGATCAAGTGATAGGAGATCCTAATCTAGGAGTTGAACTAGAGCATCCTATAGGAACCTTAGTCAAATTTCCTTAATTTCAAAGATAGAACCCAAATCAATTGAACAAGCTCTTCTTGATCCCGATTGGATTATTGCAATGCAAGAAGAGCTAGCTCAATTTACTAGGAATGAAGTGTGGAATTAGTACCACCACCTAAAGACAAAGCGATAATTGGAACAAGGTGGGTGTTTGAAATAAGCTTGATGATAAAGGTGAAGTAGTTAGAAACAAGGCTAGGTTAGTCGCCAAAGGGTTTAGTCAAGTCGAAGGCTCGGGACAGACGAAACCTATGCCCCAGTAGTTAGACTCGAATCCATTCGAATGTTGCTAGCTTATGTCGCACATCGAGGATTTAAGCTGTTTCAAATGGATGTTAAGTCGGCATTCCTAAATGGATACATTAAAGAAGAAGTTTATGTTAGCCAACCCCTCGGATTCGAAAATCTAGATAAACCCGACCATGTTCTAAAACTTAAGAAAGCTCTCTATGGACTTAAACAAGCTCCTCGAGCTTGGTACGAGAGACTTTCAATCCATCTTAAGTCAAAAGGGTTTAACCAAGGCTTAGTTGACCCAACTCTCTTCGTAAAATCCTTAGGTAAAGAAATATTCATAGCTCAAATTTACGTAGACGATATAATTTTTGGAACCTCTAACTCAGCCTTACTAAACGAGTTCGTTTCACTCATGGAAAGTGAGTTCGAAATGAACTTGGTAGGCGAGTTAAGTTTCTTTTTAGGTCTACAAATTAAACAAACTAAGGATGGTATATACCTATATCAACAAAAATACACTAAGGAGTTAATTAAAAGATTTGGAATGCAAGACGCTAAGATAATAAACACCCCAATGGCGATTAATGTTAACATAGGAGAAGACCTAGAAAGTAAGTCCATTGATTTAAAGTACTATAGGAGTGCGATAGGAAGTCTCCTATACTTAACTGCGAGTCGACCCGACATCCTATTCGTAGTAAGTATGTGCGCCAGGTTTCAAACCTGTGCTAAGGAGTCTCACCTAACCCTAGTTAAGCGTATCCTTAAATATCTAAAGGGTACACTTAATGTCAGTATTTGGTATCCTAGATCTACCGAGTTCGAACTAATCGGCTACTCCGATTTGGACTATGTCGGTAGTAAGCTCGATAGAAAGAGTACGAGTGGTTGTTGTCAACTTCTCGGCTCGAGTCTAGTAAGTTGGTGCAGTAGGAAGCAACATTGTGTTGCCTTATCTACCACCGAAGCCGAATACGTTGTGATGGGTGAGTGTGTAACTCAGCTTCTTTGGATGAAGCACACTCTCCGAGACTTTAGGTTGGACTTCACCAAAACTAAAATTTTTGTAGACAACATAAGTTCGATAAATCTAACTAAGAACCCTATATGCCATTCAAGGAAAAAGCATATAGAGGTAAAACACCATTTCATTCGAGAACATGTAGCCAACAGAGCCATACAACTCGAATACGTCGAATCGAAGTCTAACTTGGTAGACCTATTTACTAAACCCCTACCCGAAGCCGAATTTAGTCTATTAAGACGAAAATTGGGCATGTGCGTAATAGAATAGGTACTTGTAAATTATATGTTATTACTACTATTTCTTTAATTTCATGGAACTAGCATAGGACATACCTTAGATATCATGCACCTATAGATTTAAGGAGCCAGTATATCTCACAACACATAGGACTAATGTGTTTGTGTACTTAGCCACGTAGATGGGCGTGAGATGTTAGGACCTTACTCCTTGTTCTAGATGTAGAGCTAGTGCATCGCTATGAACCACGGAGTATAATCATACATACTAACCGACTCTGACCAGGACTGGTTGATCTTCCATATCAATCAAGCCAAATATGAGTCGAACATTTTATAGATGAACTTATTTTCAGTATATTATTTTCAAAATAATGTGGAACATGCTTGGACTTTAAAATTAAAATTTAATCCAGACACACTCTCACTCTTTTCGATATATGGCAAAAGGGGGAGAAAAAGGCCAAAGTTTGAGTATTGTGTACTCAAACTTTAACACATTAAGTTAACTTGTTAACAAAATGGAAGTAAAGGCCAAGGTTAAGAAATCATTTTTTTTTTATTTCTTAACTTAAAACTTAACAAAATGGAAGTAAAGGCCAAGGTTAAGAAATCATTTTTTTTATTTCTTAACTTAAAACTTATTTTAAACACTATGGCCAATATTGAGTAATTTCGATTACAAATATCAAGGGGGAGAGTTAAAACTCTTTCTCAAGTACTCACCCTCGGTCAAGGAGGAGGTTTCCTCAAGGGGGAGCACTTGAAAAAGAGTTTTTATACTCCTACACATTCATATATATCTCATACTCTTGTTGCTTAATTTATTTTTCTTAACTTTGTATGTGGGTTTGCCATAAATCAAAAAGGGGGAGATTGTTGGTGCAGTAGGCACCTAAGTCGAACCTGAGTTTTGATTATAGCAAACGATACAAAGTTAAGCTCATGTCATTATCTCACGAGCTGAATCGAGTGTGCAGTAAATTGCTATAGCTGGAGCTGAAGGCTAGCGACACCCGGAGGAAGCCGCGGTGGTCAGGCGACACTCGAGTGACTTCGGAGGGAGCCGAAGGAAGCGAGTGGAAGGCCAGAAGCAAAAGCAACATGTAAGTGTCGAGGTAAGCTCGTGTGTGCGAGCGTAAGTGAGGTCGTATCCTCTTTATGGGGATGATCTTAAGCATAGATCCGACCAAAGACATCCTATAGATGGTCTAGGTCGAGATCGGACGGTCGACGACCGTCGAAATTATGTTTTTGTTGAGCTAACTTTGACTTGCAGCAAGCATCAGTCGACTGCCATCTTGGAGGACTCGACTGCCATCAATTAGTCAACTGCCGGAGGTCAGCACTCGACTGATGCTGCCATCAGTCGACTGATGATGGCCATCAGTCGACTGATGTTCAAAGGATCAGCCTCGAGGAGTCAAGGTTTATCACCAAATTTCAAGGGGAGTGGTGCTCAATTGTGATTGGCTAGGGTTCCTCTCGAAAAGGGGCTCAAAGGCTATAAAAGGAGGGCCAAACCTAGGGTTTCATCATCAATTCTAAGTGCTCAAAAGCCTTCGCAACGCTGCGACTCTCCGACAACTCTACGACGAAGTCGTCAAACAACCCTAGTTTAAGTCCTATCTTCGAGTTGTTGGTATAATCTTGTCTTGTCATTTCTTTTAATCTTGCAATTAGTTTGTTAATCGAGGCTTTCTATCGTTGTATTTTCATTTTAATAGAAGAGATGGTTTGTCTCTCTATCTTGTGCTTCGAAAGTTTTTTTTGTAATTGTAAACTCCTACCTCCAACGAGGTGGAGTATTTTAGTGAATTGCCCTCCGTACACGGTCTAGGACCGTTAGGGCCTTGGAGTAGTAGCCGAAGGCTACGAACCAAGTAAAAAACTATTTGTCTCTTTTAGTTTTTATTTATATTTCCGCTGCGTATATTTGTCTTGAAACGAATTCAAAAGAAAAAGTTTTTTTTTCGCTATTCACCCCCCCCCCTCTAGCGAACCGCATCGATCCAACAAGTAGAAGGCACTGATTTAGATGGAACCAAGTTCAGAATGTACACCGCCGTATCTAGAGCATATCCCCAGAACGAATCTGGCAAGTCAGAATAACTCATCATCGATCTAACCATCTCCATAAGAGTCCTATTCCTTCGCTCTGCTACACCGTTCTACTGGGGTGTGCCAGGTGTAGTCAATTGGGATTGAATCCCAGCCTCTGATAAGTAGTTCCTAAACTCTCCCAAGAGGTACTCACCACCACAATCAGATCGTAGTGTCTTGATACTTTTACCTTGACATTTCTCCACGTCAGCCTTGAATACTTTGAACTTATCAAAGCATTCAGACTTGTGGCGCATCAGGTAAATGTATCCATATCTTGAGTAATCATCTATAAAAGAGACGAAATACTCAAAACCACCTCTAGCCTGGATAGACATAGGACCACACAAATCAGAATGAACCAATTCTAACACATCTTTGGCTCTATACCGCTTGGCCTTAAAAGGCCTCTTGGTCATCTTACCCTCCAAGAAAGATTCACAGGTTGGGAGATCCTCCACCACTAATGAACCCAAAGGTCCATTAGCTATCAACCTTTGAATTCTGCTCAGGTTAATGTGACCAAGCCTAAGATGCCAAAGATATGTTTTGTTCATCTTCGAAGGTTCTTTTCTCTTATTGGAATTAGAAGATGAGTTATTAACTTCAATTTGCATCGTGGGAGGTTTTGGTTCAAGTGTGTACAAATTTCCTATTAATGCACCCGAACAGATAATGTCTCTATTCCTTCTTATAACAACTCTGTCATTAAAAGAAATAGAATATCCATCCATAAACAATTTAGAAACCGAAATTAAATTCTTTCTAAATAAGGGTACATAAAGGCAATTCTTAAGAACAAAAAGTTTATTTTTCTCAAAAGATAAATGAACATCTCCCATCGCAAATACCCGCCACCTTCGTGGCATCACCTAAGTACAGTAGAATCTCCTTCACCAATCGTCTGCGGTTTCTGAACCCCCGCAAAGTATTGCGACATGATCGCTGGCTCCGTATTCACACTAGGTGCTGGTAGATAACACCGCTAAACATGTTTCAACGACTAGACCAAAAGATATACCTTTGTTCTTGTGGTTGGGGCAGTCCTTCTTCCAGTGTCCAGTCTGCTTACAAGTGAAGCACTTGCCTTTCGGCTTCTTCACTCCTCCCTGAGTACCTCCCACTGCCTTCACCCTAGTTTGTTTCTTCTTCTTCTTTCCTTTCGGCTTAGAAGTAGAAACCTTCTGGGTCACCATGGCATGCGCTTTGAGCACTGACTAAATAGTCCTCTACCGCTTTGGAGTTACACGGAAGTTCCGCCAATGAATACAACCTCTTGTTCATGTTGTAGTTGAGGCGAAACTGCTCAAAACTCCTAGGTAAAGATTGGAGTATGATATCGACCTGGGTTTCCCCATAGATCTCAGCTCCTAGGACCTCCAGCTCATGCAAATGAGCCATCATCTTGAGAACATGATCCCTCACGGGTGTTCCCTCGACCATGGTGGTCATCATCAAGTTTCTCATGGCCTCTTGCCTTGCAGCCCGATTCTGGTGTCCGAAAAGCTCCTTGAGATTGAGCATTATATCATAAGCAGTGGACATGGCTTGATGCTGATGTTGCAATACATTTGACATAGATGCCAAAATGTAACACCGCGCCATCTCATCGGCCTTGATCCACTTCTTATAGCTCTCTCTCTCCTTTTCCCCAAAATTATCTGCAGGCTTGGGAGGGCACTCTTCGAGGAGTACATATTTGTATTCCTCTGCAGTCAAGACAATGTCTAGATTCCTCTTCCAATCTACATAGTTGGGTCCAATAAGTTTGGTCTCTTTCAGTATCACAGCAAGTGGGTTGAAAGTCATTTTGAAAGAAAACCTAAGAATCACATAAATCAAAACATTAGATTTTAAAAAATTATTGATTCCTCAAACAATAAAATTTTAAAATCAACCAACACCGAGAATATCGTATGCCACGATAGTGTGGACGTATACGGATTCTACATTTATAAGAGGAGGTTTTACCCATTAATTTTACTATCTTGTCAACCTAACTTTTTGACAAGTAAAATTAATAGTTGGTTCCTCTTTGGCCCTACAAATAAAAGCAGTGACTCCGATGGGGAGGATACTTATATTTGTATCTAAGTGTTCACCATTACTCGGTACCAAGGTAATTATCTCGGGTTATGTGCCTTACGATGGGCAAGTACACATGCTCCTTAATAATTTCCTATAACCATATTTGACCTAGTGATCTGCAAACAAACCCATCCGATATGGAGGAAGGCACTCAGAGCCGACGCGCAAGTTTGTTTGCATCACTTGTCAAATCGTAATGGAGGCCGCGAGAATTTATAAAAATATCCCTCTCCCACTTAGTAATTTGAAATTGAAGAATTTTCCTAGCCTACGACATGCATATCAAACAAAAAGCAATAAATATGAAAAATAAATTATTTTCCAACTATTATGGTTTTTGTCTTCAATATGACTTCCGTCGCACCGCCATCTCGTCCGCTCCTCCTACGCCATGTACGAGCCATCCGGAGATCCGAGCCGAGACTAAAATCTATTTTATTTTACATCCATCTATCCTATACTCCACAAGGGAGTGTACATGAAATCTAGATCGAAAGTAAAATAAAATAAAGAGCTGCTAAACAATGTTGTATTTAATTTACAAAAACTAAATACTAGCCTCGTCAACCCCGAGGATTCAACAAAACAAATATTTACACACATACAATCACATACACACATATGGCCATAATAGTCGGATCTTATGCCTGCAACCAAAGAGTTAAACTACACATATCCTACTATTATCCGACACATATAATATATGAAAAAGTGCATAAAAATTAACCGAATCCTAAACACACAAAACCGGAAACCTTGGCTCTGATACCAATTGAAGGGTTTTGCTTATCGAGTCCGTGAGGGGAACTTTGCTTCCCACTTCACCTTGGTAGCTTGACCATGGCGATCCCTTCGATGTCCCCAGATTAAAAGAAAAATAATCCTAGACAAAAGGGATTGCCCAAACCACCAAGTCATCGTCGTGCTATTCGTTTAGAGAGGTCACTTGAACAAACTAGTTGTTCAAGCGACCATCCTCTATTCTACGATTAGCCGCGGAATAGACGATGTCCGGATCACCGGTTTTTGTGTTTATGCTCGGGATCCAAGTATTATTTAGCCATTTACAGATTTATAACATGCTTATAATTGAAAAACAAAAACAAGCAACAAACAAAAGAAGAAAGTAGATTAGGTATACCTCTCGATCTTCTAATGTATGACCTTCCTCCTTTTGGACGTCGTGTGGGCGACGATCTACCAAAAGTCGAAGCTCCTAGATCGCAAATCTTCCTTCTTTGCTCTTCCAAAGCAAGAGGAATAATAGAAACAAAGTTCTTCTCCTCCCTAAAACCAACCAACAAGGAGCTAAGAAGATCCTTGCCGCCGGCCAACAAGGAGAAGGAGTTTGAGAGTGGCCGGCCAAAAGCTTCAAGGGAGGACCCTAAACCTTTGTTCCACCGGCCAAGGAGAAGGAGAAGACTTGTTTTGGATGCCGGCCAAGGGCTGGAAGGAACTCCAAGGGCACCGGCAGCTTGGGGAAGAAGAACAACTTAAGGAAAAAATTTCCTTAATAGGTGCCGCCCAAGCCCAAACCCTAATTCCTAGCCTTGCCGCCAACTCCAAAAACCCTAGCTCTCTTTCATTGATCTCCACGCCAACTCCCAGGCCATCCTTTTATAGAGTGGATAAGTCATGAATCAATCTCCTCCATGGGTTCTAGAGATTTAATCTCAACCGTCGGATCTAGAGATTTAATCTCAACCGTCGGATCTTAGAGATTTAATCTCTACCTATGGATCTTAGAGTTTTGTTTCTATCCATTGGATCTAAGCTTCATGAGGTGTTAATAGGCTACATTAGGGACCATGAGGAGGAGTTGGGTCTTGGCCACCCATGGATCAAGCCCACATAAAGTCCGATCCACTAATGATGATCCAATCCACTAAAGGTTCATCATTGATCTACCTCACCAACCCCCATATGATAATATGGGCTCCATATATTATTTGTACATTTTCTCCCCGTGTTTAAGATTTCGAATGTTCGTCGATTAATTAATTTACTGACCATTAATTAATCAACATCTAACTCCTTGAGTAGTACCACTCAACCTTTTCATCATGCCGGACCAAGTCCACCTACAGGGTTTATATGATGAACCTTATGAGCTCCTCAAGGGGACATCATCATCCTAATATATAGGACACGATTTCCTCCTATAATCAACGGCACACCATATAAATAATATCATCTCCCAACTTACCGAGCCTATCGATTTAATTCTATAAATCTCGCTCATTGGTAAATCAAAGAGATGAGTACTAAGTATATGTGCCCGTTATTATATCGGGATTAAGAGCATGTACTAAATAATATCTGAGGTCCGATTCGATTATGTATTCAGCAATAAATCGAATCACCTCTAAGTCGGTCCTGCTCAATACACACAAAGTGCACTAGTGTGATTCTATGGTAAAGACAAACCAATACCAAATCACACTACAACCATTCCGATGGTTTGTCCAAAGCCATCTCGGTTGTGAGACTTTTGCTTATACTTTTCAAGGGGTCGATAGCATGGTCTCCTGTGTGACACCACACACCATGTTATCTACAATGTAAAGTATTAGACAAGATTGCATAATCATAAAAATATACAAACAATGATCATGTGATTCTTATTCTAAAATAAAGATGTTCATACAAAAGATAGACTTTTCAGTATACATCCCTACATCAAAAACCCAAATTGGCACACTAAGACGCCTAAACCTAAATTGTTTCGATTTGATTGAATTATCAAGCTTCTTAAATTATATTGGCACATCCTAAAATCTTTTAGGATTAAAAATCAAACCTATTTCCAAGATATCCATAACCTTGAAAATAACCTAAAGTGTCACCTTTACCATGGTTAGGTTAACTATCCTTCCATTTAAAGTTGGCACACCCTAAACCCATCTAGCGTGAATCGATCATGCTCTTAGAAACCCAAAACCTATTTGATCTCCTAGGATTAATTAGGTATTCCTTAGGGATAACCTACCTAGATACCTTCCTAATGACCCTTCTAGGCTTGTTAGCCTTGGTCATTTTGGTCTTGTCATGGTTAACTCTAGGGGTGACTCCCCTTATAACCTTCTTAGTGGCTTCCCTAGATTTCCTTGAAACCCTAGCCACTAGGCACATACCTTGGTCAACTCTAGGGATGACTTCCCTATTAACCTTGGTCTTCCTAGACCTAGTTTGTGTTCCATAATCAAATGGAACACTATGATAAGCCACCTTAGGCTTAGGTTTGTGACCCAAACCTTTATTGCCCTTGGTTGACTTTTGTCTCTTAGGCCCTAGGTGTTGACTTTGAGATCTAGACCCTTGACTCTTACCATTTGACCCTATAATTGAATTTTGCATCTTTGCTAGGGTCTTTCAAGTTTCTCAAGCCTTGACCTCAAGGCTTGATTTTCAATCTCCAATTGCCCAATTTTCAATTTTTCATTTGGTTTTTGGGCATTGTTCTTTCTAGGCATATGCCTAGTCTATTTGGGGTTTAAACCTAGGTGCTCTTGTACCTTTCTAAGTGTCTCCCTAGGTAGAATTGGTATAGAATTATTTAACCTAGATTTGTCTTTAGATAAATTTATTTTAGGGACATTAGTCCCAAATTTCTCCTTATTATTGAAATGAATATTCTTAGCTCCTAGACAAAAATACTTATTGTTCCTAGCATGCTTTTCATGATAAATAGCAAGTGAATTGAAATTCCTAGCATGCTTTTGTCTATTAAAACTAGAAGAATGAGCATTATTGAAATGATATACCTTAGGGTTTGCCTTAGTGGCTCCCCCTACTTGTGACGCTCCATTTTGCCCCTTCTTCTCCCCCTTCGGGCATTGACTCCGGTAGTGTCCCCATTGTCGGCATTTGAAGCAAATCACTTGCTCCTTGCTCTTTTACATTAAGGCACCGGTCTCCTTGACTTTTGGCATGGGTGGAGACTTCTTGACTCTTTTTGGGCACTTACTCTTATAGAACCCGGATTCCCTACACTCAAAGAAAATTATATGATTTTTGTTTAAAATCAAATTGCTTGAGTTACCTAGGGTGGTGGAAGCCGGAATTGCTTCTTCATCTTGACCGAATGTTGAGGCTACCTATTGTTCCGGCATGGAAGGTGATCTAACTTCCTCCCCGTCAATCCTAGAGGTGGAGGCTTCTTCCACCTCTTCTACTTTTTCTTCCTCCGATCTGGAAGTTGACTCCTCACTTTCTTGTGAGGATGATGAAGCTTCCTCTTCGGTCTCCTCCTCTTCCAAGTCTTCTTGGACCGATTCGGGATTGTCGTAGAACTTGACCAACTTGTTCCACAACTCCTTGGCATCCCTATAGCTTTCTAATCTAGACAAAATATCGTTAGGTATCAAATTAACTAACATTTTTGTTACCTTAACGGTTGTCTTGAATTTTTACCGTTGCTCCTCGGTCCACCTCTTCATCTTGAGGATTTCTCCATTCTCTCCTCTCGGAGCATCGAATCCTATAATCACGGCAAACCAATTTTCTATATTTGACATTAGAAAATACTCCATCCTACTTTTCCAATACGTGAAATCTTCGCGGTCGAAGGCGGGTGGAATCGCTATATCATCGCCCCATCTTTCTTGAAGATCCATCTTCTTCTCTCTAGCGGGTTTAGCTCCCAGTGGTTAGTCCGTAGAAGAGCCCCGGGCTCTGATACCAATTGTTGGGGAAAAGTTGACCGCTAGAGGGGGGTAAATAGCTCGTTTCGTTCATCGATGGAATACGATCATGCGCTTGTCTACAACACTTGTTATGCATAGCGGAATATAGATAATAGCAATAACAAGAAACAAGACAAACACGAACACAAGAATATAACGTGGTTCGGAACCGAACAGTTCCTACTCCACGGATCGAGCTCTAAAGAGCTCTAGTGATGCACACGCAACCACTAATCACAAATAACTCCTTCTCGGAACAATCCGGTGGTGGAGAAACCTCGTACAATGATTACACTAAGTAATACAAAAGATACAAGCTAATACAAGTATGAAATACGATGCAAGTAAAGAAAAATCACTTTACAAGAGCACTTTGATTGATTGATCTTTGATTGCCTTGGACTCGCCTTGAAGGACTGGAAAGCACCAACTATCCCCTTCAATTTGCCCAAGAAAAATCACTGCAAAAACCCTCCATCCGAGCTGCCTTTATATCCTGCATCGGGCTGGATTTCTGCCTGGCAGTCGACTTCCATAAGGCCCCAGTCGATTGCCAACATTGTAGCTGTGAGACAACGGCTCAATCCACGTTGGAAAAGTTCCAACAGGACTCTCACCAGTCGACTGCCAACATTGGCAGTCGACTGACAGTGCCCATAGCCGACTTCTCAGTCGGCTACGGAGCATTCTGTGCTCACGACTAAACCAGCAGTTGACTGCCAGAGCATTTTCAGCCCTTAATCGACAGTCAATCTCTAGTCGACTCACGGTAGTCGAACCGGCCATAATGTCAGTCGACTGCCAATCTCAAACATGAGGTTTTAACCCAAGTATGGTGTCCCCATACTTAATAGACCACCCTTAGCCTATACCTAAGCCTTCTAGCCACCTCTGTCAGCCTCGCACCTATCGGATCCCTCCAAGTCATCCATGACTTGTTCATCCATACGCTAGCCTTCAGGTGCTTCCGTCGGCTATTGTCATGCTAAGTCGGTCTATACCACCAAGGCACATTAGACTTACGCTGCCAAGACTGTTGGATCGAGGCGGTTCGCTAGAGGGGGGGTGAATAGCGAAACAAAAGCTTTTTGCGAAATCGTTCTTTGAAAGTCGAGTAGATAATTTACAGCGGAAATATAAATAATAAATAAAAGAGACAATTCTTTTTACTTGGTTCGTAGCCTTCGGCTACTACTCCAAGGCCCTAGTGGTCCTTGACCACGCACGGAGGGTAAAACACTAAATGAACTCCTCCTCGTTGGAGGTAGGAGTTAATCGATACAAGAACAAAAACTTGAGGTAGAGGAACACTCCCCCTCTCCTCGTTATGATAGAAAGAGAGCTTCGAAAAAGTAAATGAATAACAAATAAATCTAAAACCGACGTACAAAAAACTAAAAGAAAATTAAACCTAGCGTCGAAGAAGAAGAACTTCGTTGTCAGAGAGTTGTAGCTTTGCGGAGGCTCTTGGAAGCTTAGAATTGATGATGAAACCCTAGGTTAGGACCTCCTTTTATAGCCTTTGAGCCCCTTTTCGAGAGGAACCCTAGCCAATCATATTTGAGCACCACTCCCCTTAAAATTTGGTGATAAACCTTGACTCCTCGAAGCTGATCCTTTGACCATCGATCGATTGGTGATGGCCATCATCGATATCGTGATGGCGGCCTCGATCAGTGCTAACTCTCATGATCGTGATTGGCCGATCGAGTCCTCAGTGATCGTGATGCTACAAAGTTAAGCTTAACAAAACATTAATTTTGACATCTCGACCTAGACCATCTATAGGATGTCTTTGGTCGGATCTATGCTTAAGGTCATCCCCGTAAAGAGGATACGACCTCACTTACGCTCGCACACACGAGCTTACCTCGATACTTACGTGTTGCTTTTGCTTCCGACCTTCCACTCGATTCCTTTGGCTCCCTCTGAAGTCACTCGAGTGTTGCCCGACCACCGTGGCTTCCTCCAGGTGTCGCTAGCCTTCAGCTCCAGCTATAGCAATCTTCTACACACTCGATTCAGCTCGTGAGATAATGACATGAGCTTAACTTTGTA
The DNA here is from genome assembly GCA_025175895.1 of Wurfbainia villosa. NCBI lineage: Eukaryota > Viridiplantae > Streptophyta > Magnoliopsida > Zingiberales > Zingiberaceae > Wurfbainia > Wurfbainia villosa. The sequence continues at coordinate 22,958,494 of CM045992.1, read as the reverse complement.
TCGTTTGCTATAATCAAAACTCAGGTTCGACTTAGGTGCCTACTGCACCAACAATCTTCCCCTTTTTGATTTATGGCAAACCCACATACAAAGTTAAGAAAAATAAATTAAGTGCATTAAGCAAAATAAGTATGAGATATGCATGAATGAGCAGGAGTATATAAGAACTCTTTTTCAAGTGCTCCCCCTTGAGGAATCCTCCCCCTTGACCGAGGGTGAGTACTTGAGAAAGAGTTTTAACTCTCCCCCTTGATATTTGCTACTAAAAACGAATTAAGTAACCGAAATTACTTAATATTGGCCATAGTGTTTAAAATAAGTTTTAAGTTAAGAAATCAAAAAATTAATTTCTTAACCTTGGCCTTTACTTCCATTTTGTTAACAAGTTAACTTAAAGTTAAGTAAATTACTTTTTGTTAACAAGTTAACTAAAAGTTAAGTAATTTTTTTTTTGTATTGTTAACGAAAACATGTTAACTAAATGTGTTTAAGTTAAGAATTCCATTAACTTGTTTTGCTAACTTAAAGTTAAGTAAGCCTTGGCCATAAAAAAAATGATCCCTTAACTTTGGCCTTTTTCTCCCCCTTTTTCCATATATCGAAAAGAGTGAGGGTGTGTGTGGAATAAAAAATAAGTTTTAATTTTAAAGTCCAAGCATGTTCCACATTATTTTGAAAATAATATACTGAAAATAAGTTCATCTATAAAATGTTCGACTCATATTTGGCTTGATTGATATGAAAGATCAACCAGTCCTGGTCAGAGTCGGTTAGTATGTATGATTATACTCCGTGGTTCATAGCGATGCACTAGCTCTGCATCTAGAACCAGGAGTAAGGTCCTAACATCTCACGCCCATCTAAGTGGCTAAGTACACAAACACATTAGTCCTATATGTTGTGAGATGTATTGGCTCCTTAAATCTATAGGTGCATGATATCTAAGGTATGTCCTATGCTAGTTCCATAAAAATGAAAATTTAAGAAATAGTAGTAAGAAAATATAATTTGCAAGTTCCTATTCTACTACGCACATGCCCAATTTTCGTCTTAATAGACTAAATTCGGCTTCGGGTAGGGGTTTAGTAAATAGGTCTGCTAAGTTAGACTTCGATTCGACGTATTCGAGTTGTATGGCTCCGTTGGCCACATGTTCTCGAATGAAATGGTGTTTGACCTCTATATGTTTGGTCCTAGAGTGACATATTGGATTCTTAGTAAGATTAATTGAACTAATGTTATCTACGTGAAGTTTAGTATTCGTAAAGTCTAACTTAAAGTCGCGGAGAGTGTGCTTCATCCAAAGAAGCTGAGTGACACACTCACCCATCGCGATGTATTCGGCTTCGGTGGTAGATAAGGCAACACAGTGTTGCTTCCTACTGCACCAACTCACTAGACTCGAGCCGAGAAGTTGACAACAACCACTCGTACTATTTCTATCGAGCTTACTACCGGCATAGTCCGAATCGGAGTAGCCGATTAGTTCGAACTCGGTAGATCTAGGATACCAAATACCGACATTAAGTGTACCCTTTAGATATCTAAGGATACGCTTGACTAGAGTTAGGTGAGACTCCTTGGCACAGGTTTGAAACCTGGCGCACATACTTACTGCAAATAAAATATCAGGTCGGCTTGCAGTTAAGTAAAGGAGACTCCCTATTACGCTCCTATAGTATTTTAAATCAATTTGGTTTCCGATTACATCTTCTTCTATATTAACATTTGTTGCCATTGGGGTATTAATGATTTTAGCGTCTTGCATTCCAAAATGTTTAATTAATTCCCTAGTATATTTGCGTTGATGTAGGTATTTTCCATCTTTAGTTTGTTTAATTTGTAGACCTAAGAAGAAACTTAACTCGCCTACTAAATTCATTTCAAATTCACTTTCCATAAGTGAAATAAACTCATTTAGTAGGATTGAGTTGGTGGTTCCAAAAATAATATCATCTACGTAGATTTGGGCTATGAATATGTCTTTACCTAAGGTTTTTATGAAAAGGGTTGGGTCAACTACACCTTGGTTAAAGCCTTTAGACTTAAGATAAATTGAAAGTCTCTTGTACCAAGCTCGCGGAGCTTGTTTAAGTCCATAAAGAGCTTTCTTTAATCTAAGGACATGATCGGGTTTGTCTAGGCTTTCGAAACCGGGGGGTTGACTAACATAAACTTCTTCTTTAATGTATCCATTTAAGAATGTAGATTTCACATCCATTTGAAACAACTTAAATCCTCGATGTGCTGCATATGCTAATAGCATTCGAATGGACTCTAATCTAGCTACTGGGGCATAGGTCTCATCGTAATCTAAACCTTCGACTTGACTAAACCCTTTAGCGACTAGTCTGGCTTTATTTCTAACTACTTCACCTTTATCATCAAGTTTATTTCTAAACACCCACCTTGTTCCAATGATTGTTTTATCTTTAGGTGGTGGTACTAATTCCCATACTTCGTTCCTAGTGAATTGAGCCAACTCTTCTTGCATTGCAATAATCCAATCGGGATCAAGAAGAGCTTGGTCAATAGTTTTGGGTTCAATTTTAGAAATCAAAGATATTTGACTAAGGTTTTTGTATGAGGCTCTAGTTCGAACTCCTAGACTTGGATCACCTATCACTTGGTCGATAGGATGATTCGTTTGAGTCCTAGTTGGATTTGGGTTTGAGTCTACAACTTGATTTATAGGATGACTCGTTTGAGTTCTAGTTTGGTTGGAGTCATCTATCACTTGGTCGATAGAGTGACTTGGTTGACTTAGGTTAGGATTAAAACTAGACCTGATCTCCGAATCAGAGTTAGGTCTAGTATGAATCGGCTCACTAATTGGGGTTGTCGGGGGTTTTGTAGGTTTGTGTCCTTCATCGAATACTACATTGATAGTTTCCTCGACTCTAAGGGTGTCATGTTTATATACTCTATAAGCTCTACTTGTAGTCGAGTATCCTAGAAAGATTCTGATCGTGGTTTTGGATGTAAATTTCCCTAGGTAATCTTTAGTGTTTAGGATATGTACCTTACACCCAAATACCCTAAAGTACTTGATGTTAGGTATTTTATCGTGATAAATCTCGTATGAGGTCTTAAGGTGCCTCTTTACCATAAGGATCCTATTCTGGACATAGCATGCTGTATTCACGGCTTCCGCCCAAAACCTATCGGGTAGGTTATACTCATTAAGCATTATCCTAGCGGCTTCTTGTAGGGTTCTATTTTTGTGTTCTACTAGGCCATTTTGTTGTGGAGTTCTAGGGCAAGAGAACTCATGGTGGTATCCATTTAGGTTACAGAACTCTGTAAACCTATGGTTTTCGAATTCACCACCATGATCAGTCCTAATTCTTTTGATTTTAACGCTTTGTTGATTTTCTATTAACTTAAATAGGTTGATTAATTGATTTAGGGTATCACTTTTGTGTTTGATGAACCTAACCCAAGTAAATCTATAGTAGTCATCAATAATGACTAAATAGAATTTACTTCCGTTAAGTGACTTAGCTCCGTGTGAATAAAATAGATCCATGTGTAGGAGCTCAAGCACACTTTTGGTTCGTTCTTGACTAGTTAGTTGATGTTGTGTCCTAGATTGTTTACCTTGTTGACAAGCATTACATATTTTATTATCCAAGTTGTTGAGGTTAGGCAAACCTCTGACTAAATCACTCTGACTCATCTTGTGGATGAGTCTTGGGTGTGAGTGACCGAGTCGTCGATGCCACAACCATGATTCCTCTTGCCGTGTCAAAAGACACTTAGTTGAGGAGTTAGTTAAGTTGATAGTGTAAATATTGTTATTTCTAGTTCCTTTAAGAATTGTTTTAGAGGTTTCGTTTGTATTAATTACGCATTCATTTTCTAGAAATATGACCTTATAGTTATTATCACACAATTGGCTTACACTGAGAAGATTATATTGAAAATTTTCTACTAATAAAACGTTTTGAATGACAAAATTTGAGTTAAGCTCAATATCACTTGATCCAATGATTTTGAGCTTGCCGTTATTTCTGAAGGCTACTGATCCTTGTCGTTTGAATCGAAGCTTCGAAAACTTGAGTTGATCCCTGGTCATGTGTCGAGAGCAACCACTGTCCAACATCCATTGATCCTACACGCAAGGTAGTTGGATCGGATATTGGATTTATTAAAAATTGGTTGAAAATTATTAACCTAAATCATCTCACCCATGTCTACATGATCAAACATGTTAATCCTATATGTTCTTGTGAGATGACTTCCAATTTTAGTTGAATTAAATTTAATGACTTAAACACTTGTCAACCTTGCATTAGATTCGGATTTGACCTTAGGCTCATCAAGTCACCTTTTCAAGATCATGGCTTCCAGGTCGTGGCGAGGCACAGAGGCCTTCTTTGATCGGAACAATGACCACTTCCTTAGAAAAAGCCATTTTTAAGAAAATAGAGACTTGACTCACTTAAGACCACTTCCTGGTCTAACTAGTCTAGGATACGGCGAGGTAGCTTCAGCTAGTTCCGCTCGGTCAAGTGCACTGAACTAGATACGCCTTATCTAGCCCAAATACACAAGACTCCGCTTTCCTAGCGTACTATCATCTCGCCACATCCTGGTACTATGTTATCAAGTATTGACGAGTTATAGTCCTATCTAACCATTCTAAAAAGAAAAATCAAACTAAATAAAAACCTAAGCATGCAATTTCTAAGTTAAAACACAAACAAATTTCGTACTAGCTCCCCCTGGACCGTTGAACCGATTCGGTCTCTCCACATAGTGGATTTGGTCCTTGGGAACCCAGTACTAGTTTGATCCTAAGTTTGAAATCAAGGTGGTCTTAGGGACCCATGCTTGGACACGTTTTTTATGTCGACTTACGATTGACATATACGACTTATTGGTCTGTTTGAGCTAAACCCTAGCCCGACCTTGTTGTACACGGCCCTTTGCGATCCAAGTAGGAGGTCAAGTCCTTTGGATCCCAAAGTAAACCTTTCCAACGTATTCCTAAGATATTCGACTTGACTCTTCAAGAGTGAGTTCTCAACTTCGAGTTTTTCAACCCGAGTTGAGTCCTTCTCTTAAACTCGACTAGCCGAAGAGGTTAGGGAGACCTCGTGTTTAAGGAGTTTAACTTCCTCAACTAGGGTCTCGACCTTGGACTCGGACTTAGCTAACTTTCTATTTAAAAACTTAATTGCATTATAAAGTGTAGTGATAAGAGACCGACTTACCTTGAGTGTATCTTTTGAACCGAATGCATATCCGTGGCTCGTCTTGAATAGTGCTTCGCAGTCCGACTTGTCTTCGGTTTCCGATTCAAGTTCCGGTTCCGACTCCATCTCCGATTCCACCGGTTTAGCCATGAGGACTCGATCGTTATCTTCTTCCTCGGAAGCTTCTTCCCAAGTGGCGTTAAGTGCCTTTTTGTGTTTTGGTGCCTTGCTCTTGAGTTTTGGGCATTCGGACTTAATGTGTCCAAACCTGTTGCATTCATAACATCTTATGTTTGAACTTTTAGGCTTACCTTCGTTGGGTCGAGTGACGGCTCATTTTCGGCCCTTGACTATCCTCCGAACTAGGTTGACTAGTTCGGCCTCCATTTCCGAGTCGACCTCTGAATCGGACTCATCCTCTTCTTCCTTCGGAGGTGGCTTGCTAGCGGTTTTCTTCTTTGAACCTGCAAATAATGTTATACCTTTCTCGGGTTCCGAGTTAGACTGCTCATGAAGTTCAAAATCAAAAAAAAGTTCATCTAATCTAAGTTTAGAAAGATCCTTGGAGACCTTGTAGGCATCGACCATGGATGCCCACAAGGTAGTCCTCGGAAAGGAGTTTAGGGCATACCTTATAAGGTCGCGGTTTTCGACCTTTTGCCCGATTGCGTGTAGATTGTTGACGATGTCCTGGACTCGGGCGTGAAGTTGCGTCGCAGACTCGTTTTCCTGCATTTTTAGATTATATAATTTATTGAATAAAAGGTCGCGCTTACATACCTTGGCTTCATCGGTCTCTTCATGTAGCTCTACTAGCTTTGTCCATAGGTCCTTTGGGCTGATGAAGGGGCCGACGCGATTTAACTCCTCCTTGGACAAGCCGCATTGGAGGATTTGTGTTGCCTTGGCATCGGCTTCGACTTGTCATTTTGTTGCAATGGTCCATTGATCATAATCCAAGGAGCCACCCACTTCATTAGTCGGAAGTGTGAAACCCGTTTGGATTATGATCCACATCTCGATTTGGGTTTTGAGAAAGCATTCCATCTAACTTTTCTAGTAACGGAAATCATCTCCGTTGTAAAACGGAGGTCGGACGGTGCTAAAACCCTCGAGATGGGCCATTAGAACAAAAAAACAAGGAGACTAAAAAGAAAACCTAGCAACGATAAAAACACACGAAAGTACCAAGACTTGCGTCTTGGATTAGTAGTGTGGGAAATAAAAAGAAACAAACGAAAAATAGAAAGTTAAGCAAAGAAATAGGAAACTAAATAAAAAGTAAGTACTCACAAACTTCGATGTCCCCAAAAGGCTATTAAACATTGATTTTTGAGGATGAAAACAGCTTGTTACGGGGGTAAACCCCCCATAAGAAGTGTAGATCTCTGCGAGAGCTTCGATTTGGTGGGTAGATCATTTTGTGAGTTCACTTGTAGAAAAAGTTATGCTCATTTGATCGTGAGGTACTCCGAAGGCGATCAATACTTGCAAAAACACAACCAAAAACTATGTACCAAGACTTGGTCTTGGATTAGTAGTGTGGGAGAAATCTTAAAACGATAAATACAAAAACAAAACAATGCTCGACCGGTGGTTGCACCGAATCTGAGTGCCCCCGGCTCTGATACCAATTGTTGGATCGAGGCGGTTCGCTAGAGGGGGGGTGAATAGCGAAACAAAAGCTTTTTGTGAAATCATGCTTTGAAAGTCGAGTAGATAATTTGCAGTGGAAATATAAATAATAAAAAAAAGAGACAATTCTTTTTACTTGGTTCGTAGCCTTCGGCTACTACTCCAAGGCCCTAGTGGTCCTTGACCACGCACGGAGGGCAAAATACTAAATGAACTCCTCCTCGTTGAAGGTAGGAGTTAATCGATACAAGAACAAAAACTTGAGGTAGAGGGACACTCCCCCTCTCCTCGTTATGATAGAAAGAGAGCTTCAAAAAAGTAAATGAGCAACGAATAAATCTAAAACCGACTTACAAAAAACTAAAAGAAAATTAAACCTAGCGTCGAAGAAGAAGAACTTCATTGTCGGAGAGTTGTAGCTTTGCGGAGGCTCTTGGAAGCTTAGAATTGATGATGAAACCCTAGGTTAGGACCTCCTTTTATAGCCTTTGAGCCCCTTTTCGAGAGGAACCCTAGCCAATCATATTTGAGCATCACTCCCCTTGAAATTTGGTGATAAACCTTGACTCCTCGAAGCTGATCCTTTGACCATCAGTCGACTGATGGCCATCATCGATCGATGGCGATCGATCGAGTGCTAACCTCCGTGATCGGTGATTGTGACGGATCGAGTCCTTTGCCGTCGGTCGATGCTAGCTGCAAGGCAAAGTTAGCTTAACAAAAACATTATTTTGACGGCCTCCGACCGTCCGATCTCGACCTAGACCATCTATAGGATGTCTTTGGTCGGATCTACGCTTAAGGTCATCCCCGTAAAGAGGATACGACCTCACTTACGCTCGCACACACGAGCTTACCTCGATACTTACGTGTTGCTTTTACTTCTGGCCTTCCACTCGATTCCTTCGGCTCCCTCCGAAGTCACTCGAGTGTCGCCCGACCACCGCGGCTTCCTCCGGGTGTCGCTAGCCTTCAGCTCCAGCTATAGCAATCTTCTGCACACTCGATTCAGCTCGTGAGATAACGACATGAGCTTAACTTTGTATCGTTTGCTATAATCAAAACTCAGGTTCGACTTAGGTGCCTATTGCACCAACAAAGACCATACTTGGACTTTACGCCACCAACCATTGGACTTATGCTACCAAGACTCCACCCTTGGACTTTACGTCGCCAATATTAAACCCCTTGGACTTCTCAAATGCCAAGACTCAAGCTTGGACTTTCCCTTACCAACCCATGTTGGACTTTCCATGCCAAGACCACAAGACTTGGACTTTCTCAAATGCCAAGTGTCCCACTTGACTTTCCATTGCCAAGACCATGCTTGGACTTCTCATGCCAAGTTCTCAAGACTTGGACTTTCCCATGACAATCACATTGTCATATGTTTTTGTCGAACATCAAAACATCGCTCGAGTTAAACTCGAGTCCGGTCAATCGTGACCTGGGTCGATTGCACCAATAGATAAATTATCGGGGATATTGTGGGCTTATCACACTACTCCTAAAATAACCACCGTAGAGACTCCTTTCAGTTTAGTATATGGGACGGAAGCGGTCATACCTGTAAAGGCTTTTTCTGAATAGTGCTCGAGTTGAAGCTTATAATCCTAAGTAGAATAAAATCTTAAGGAGCATGGAATTAGACTTAATAGAGGAAAGGTGAGATCAGGCTCATATCTTAGCTAAAGCATACAAGCGAAGAATACAATGAGTCTTCATTAAGAGGGTGATGCTCAGAGGGTTTCAAATTGGTGACCGAATTTTACAAAAAGTCAACCCTGTAGGGGATCTTGGAAAGTTGGCTCCTAATTGAGAAGGATCATACACCATAGCTCAGCATGTTGCTAGATCAGCGTACTACCTAAAAGATGCTGGAGGCAAGGAATTGCTTAGACCTTGGAATGCAGCGCATTTAAGATAATTTTACTATTGAAAGTAGGAAGTTGTAAACTAAATGGCATAGGCAAAAAGAATCCCTCTTCATATCCTTGTATGACTGAATTTGACAAGGCAAAGAAAAGTTACAACCCAAATTTGATTTATGTCATCGCATCAAGTATCATTTGCAATCACAAAAAAGGAAAAAAAGGGAAGGAAGTTATAATTTAAAATGATCAGGGGGATAGCGTCTAAAGCCAATTTCCCAATACAAGAAGGAAGTCGATTGGTGAGTAGGGGGAAATCCTTGTGATTCATATTGCCGAATGGCTTCATTGAAACAATCTTTGAAGGTAGCTTGCATCAAGGGCTTCAGATGCTCCTGTCTGTGTTTCTCAGCCACATTCACCTTTTGGCAAAATTTTATGCACCGTTCTCGGTGGTATTGGCATGATGTCTGAGTCAGGGTATCAGTCAGGATATGCATGCCCTAAACATGAGAAGCATAATCTTGTTGAAGAATTTTAGACATCTCCACTAGGTCTTGGCACAAATACGCTAAGACTTCTCCTACTGTCATGGTGTGAGCCTTGGCACAGGCCGCCTCATATCTCACTTGTTGTAAGGAAGCTTCATGTTGATGCATTTGAGAAAGGGCTCAGTTTCTCTCTACCAATAAATTGGAATTGTGGCAAATCTCCCTACTTATTTGGGCTCATAGGCCGTCTATGATTTTAGTATCTCTCTTTTGTTACAATTGAGCCTCTTCTAATTGAGCGCGACATAGGGCCAATTCTTGGAGTAAAGAGTCTTCTCTCTGTTTAAATTTTTCTTGGGACGTTGAATTAGTGATGGAGTGTTGCAAGGCTTATTTTTGAAGTTGCACTTGATAGTGGGAGAAGGAGCACTTCAACTCTTGATAATTTGTCATAGCCTGAGCACAACAATTTAGAAGAAAGGGGTACTCCTAAAATTAGATACAAAAATGGCTTAGAAAAGCTTTCCAACTTTAGAGCAAGCTACAAACTCTCCATCCACGACATTAGCTCATCTAGGTTGAGGATGCGGGAGTCTCTCACGGATGGTGAAGAAGGAGAGGAAGTAATAAAGAGAGTTATTTTGCTCATTATTGGGGAAGGATAAGATTGTTGGAGTATTGTGAATACAATCAAAGTCCCACATTGGTAAGACATGGAAAAGATCATGTACTTATAAGATGAAAAGATATCTCCATTGGTATGATGCCTTTTGGGTAAAACCCAAAAACAAAACTATGAGGGCTTAGGCCCAAAGTAGACAATATCATACCATTGTAGAGATATATGAATCTTATAGACACTAACAATTGGTATCAGAGTCATGGTCCATGTCAAGCCATGAACCTCGAACGAAGGAAGTTGAGCTCCCATGTCTGGATCAAGAGAACCAGACACCAGGTAGGAAGTCCAGTTGGGTCGGGAGGATCGAACAACTAGCAGGAAGTCCAGTTGGGCCAGAAGGGCTGGACAACTGGTAAGAAGTCTAGCTAGGTCAGGAGGACCAGACAGTTGACAGGAAGACCTGGTGGGTTAAGGATCAGATATCAAGTAGAGGATGTCCTTCGAGGACGGTGATGTGAGAAAAACATATAGGGTTTTAGGAGTAGTTTTCGCTCACATCTCATAGCATTTTTTGTTTGTTTCATGCATATTTTACATTATGTTGCATGCATTTCCTATTTTCTAGTTTGGAGATCTGCTCTATTTACTTTTGTGTGCAAGATAGCATTTTATAGGGAAAATGGTGCAATTTCTGAGCAAAAGAAGACATTTGGCAGCTGGACACAGAAGGGAACATGGCGGCGTGCAGCTCACACATGGACCGTGTTCGAGGGGCTTAAAATGGTCGACACACCGACACATGGCGGGCATGTGTTTTCACACCATAGCAAATTGATGCTATTGGGGCTTTTTCCAGATTTCACAGTGATCCGGCGTGATGTCTATATAAGGAAAGCTCCGCCCAAACCCTAGGGGAGGCAGGACGGTTGGGATGGTACTCTGAAGCCCTGAAAAGCTTCGGGAACTCGCAATGGGGAGGAAGAACGCAGTCGGAGGTCAAGATTCTACACTTTAACGCCGAGGAGAAGACCTACATTACATTGTAAATCTTATTCTTTGCGTAAATTCTATTGTTTATACGGATATGATCATGCCTTGTGTTTCTTCTCTTGTATCTATGGAGTAGACTCTCTGATTCTAGGATTAGGGAGTAGTTTGTGTTGAGTTGGAACATGTTAATTCAAATATCTTTTCATTCTTGAATTTATATTTGCAATTGGTGTTTTGGTTTAGATCTATAGTTATCATTTTGGTTTTCTAGTAACTGTGCTTAGCCGATACTAGGGGTGATAGCCCTCGTATCAAAGATTTAGGGGAATTAAAGAGAGAACTAAGGGTTGGCCTCATCGCCGATAATTGTGGGTAGAAGGATGCGATAGAGTAGGAAATGCACCTCATTTTCGACTCGTCACTGTTAGTAATATATGAGAGATGTCCTAAGGCAATCGCCTTATGTACGAACCATTTATATGATAAATGAAGATTCACTATTTGAGTATACATATTTTATGTATTTGATTGGATCTTAAACTCATTTACTGAATGTCCACGATACGATTCACAGCGTGAGAGAATTTGTGATTGGATCACAACTAGTGAGTATCTCTACATGTGTAATTGTGATGTATCGGAATTATCCCTAGTCGATGAATTGATGGATTTGGACACCATCAATTCTGTCGAGACTAGCACGAGGTATACTCCTTGGTGTATCCAAGCAGCTGATTCTCACTGGCTGGAGACATAGTGATGTCCGGAGTTAATCGTGGATGCTAGTTATGGTAACTAGTTCATTGGAGTGACCAACCGTAAGACTTCATATGGTTCTCTGCATATATAGATATGTCAATGAAGTTCTTACTGTGGCTTAAGTGCGATGTTCCTTTGACTTGCGGTATTCAAGTCATCTTGATCATGGAGACTTATGCTTTGACATCTTAAGCAAACATCTCTAAGGAGATGTGGACCCGGGATGATTGGGTATAAGTCGAAGTGATCAAGGTGTTTGAATAGCCTATAAAGGATTCACCACTCCTTGCGAGGAGATGTATACCCATGGCCTCTCGTCGGATTGTTACTAAAGTCTTTGGCCAAAGCATTACATGTTTAGAGTAAGGTACTCTTCGATACATGTGGAGTAACTAGAATCCGTAGGACGAGGAAATGATACTTGGGCTAGGTGTGACGTAGTCAGCCTAGTGGGGACTGACACTATAGACCATGTCCTGAACCAAGTGGGTATAAGATGAGTGAAGGGAATGGGGCACGAATCATTCGAGCTACTGAAGGGTTTCAGAAATAGTTCGGGATCAACCGTTGATCTTTTCGGTTAATTGGGGATCATGATGTACTACTAGGTGCCACTCATGATCGTTCTATAATTAATGGTTAATTATAGACGGCCAACATAAACCGAGAACCTATTTGGTCACACGCACAACGAGTGTAATCCAAAGGATTTAAAACGAGCTTGAGAATGGGATTCTCGAGAGAAACTAGGTTTGGTTGGACCAAACATAAGCGAGCATGAAATCAATCGTTTGATGGAATGGGCGTGGATGGGCTGCGTCTTATGAAGACGTAATGGATGGACCAAAATGGTTTGGTTCTAATCCAATGGATAAGAATAAACCAAAGGGTTTGGTTTATTTTAAACGAATGAACCAAAAGTTGGTTCGGTTCGTTTTAACTTAAAATAAACCATCATGGTTTGGTTTATTTTAACTTATCTTAATGGAGCGGGTTAACGGGCTTAATGGATATGATCCATTAACCATTAAGAGAATTAGTTCTCTATAAAAGTGGGCTTAAGGGATTGTTAAACCCTAACTAATCCAAAACCCTAGCCTCCCCCCCCCCCTTGTGTTGCCGCCCACCCTTGTTGAAGGATTTCGGCGCCAACCCAAAGAGCAGCCACCGCCCAGCTTGTGTGCAGCCGTCCAAGTCATTGCCGGCGTCCAAGCTCCAGCCGGTGAACCTCCGGCGACCCTCCGGTGATCTCCTATAGGTTCGGCATCAAGGTGATCCTTTTCTCTCCTTGTTTTGGCCGGCGCCTACTCCTCCACCAAGCTGTCCAGTTTTCTGGACAGCTTCTTCTCCTCTCGTCGGAGCGTCGTTTGGACAACGGTTAGTGCTCCGACAGCGGCTAACATACCGGGGATTTGATCTCCGGTAATCCTCTGAGGTGGAGGACGAAGGATTCGTCAATCGGTTGACGAATACCTCTCCGGAGAAGCAAGTCTTGAGGACTTGTTTTAGGTCCGAATTTGGATTCGGATTGTGATCATCTCTCGATCACGTCGTTTTCAACACGAGGCTAGTAACCCGTACGAAGACGAAGCTCGTGACTTAGCGAAGTCATCCCGAGGAGCTCGGCGTGGATACGGATAGAGACGATTCTTACGAGGATCGTTCCGGTTGATGTCGTTCCCGCTACACGTCATACGGAAGGTATAACGTAGTTTAAATTTCCTTATATTGCAAATTTTAATTTACGGTTATGTCTACACTTGTTGTAATATGCATGCGTGTGTTGTGTGTGTTGTAATAAATATAGATTTATTATTTTTAATTGCTTCCACTGTGCTCATGTTTACGAAACATGATCGAACACACACACGCCGCGGTGCCGGAAACCCAACAGTGGTATCAGAGCCCAGGTTGTGTTTCGACATAATCGTAAAATTGGTTTTGCGATAGTCATAATGTATTTCTGGAAATTTTCTAAATTTTGGAAATTTAGAAGTATTTATGGAAATTTTTCAATTTTGGAAAGTCTAGAAGTATTTATGGAAATCTTCCACTTTTGGAAAGTTGGAAGTATTTATGGAAATTGATATTTTCCATAAATAAAATATTTGATTAGATTTTGGAAATTTGTTTCCTAATTTAATCTTGATTTGATTTGGGAAATCAAATCTTTAAAATATTTTATTTCCATAAGTAGTTTTGAAGATTTAGGAAATTGGTTTCTTAAATAGATTTTCCTTAATCAAATAATTTCATGAATAAAATATGTGATTAGATTTGGAAATTTGTTTCCTAATTTAATTATGATTTGATTTGGAGAATCAAATCTTAAACATATTTTATTTCCATAAATAGTTATGACATATAAGGAAATATTGTACATGACATAAATTGTATGACATGTAATTGCATTAGATGCATAACATAATGCCATGCGTGTCGTGACATGTAGATGTATGTCATGTATGCCATGCCATGTAGATAATAGTTATTTGCATGCAAAGAGGATGAGACATAAAAACCTTTAAACAATATTAAAGCCTACACCTTCCATTAATATGGTTTGAACCAGAGTTCCGTTTCTTGTTTGGGTTGTTGGACTCTCTCCAAGCCCGGCTCGAACCCAAACATGTTCAAACCATGGAATAGTTTAATACTAATATGGTAAGAGTCAGAGGTCAATCGTTAGCTTTGGTTGTTGGACTCTCTCCAAGCTGGGCTAATTGGTTGAATGCGCTCTAACCATATTAAAACTATTTCGATTAATGGGTTGGCTTTAACGGAGCATCGGCTTGTTGGACTCTCTCAAGTCGATGTAAAGGGAGGTGAAGTTGGGTGCTATGCATATGATGCATACTTGTTAATGTGTTAACAACCCGATGTATGTGTGAACATTCAATTAGTTGATAGCACATTGTGATAGTTGCATATACGTGATATGCAATCGGTATAGTTGATACCTACCATCGTAGTTATGAATGGCTTGTTGGACTCTCTCCAAGGTTGTTCATAACTATGATGGATATCAGCCCATTCGGAGATGGACCTACAATCTCCCGAAGTGATTTTGGGGTTTTTGAAATTCGAAAAATGAATGGGATTTATAAATGTATATTGATGCATTTTAAAATCATCTTTCTCATATATGCTCGTTTTGTATTTCTAAGTTAATATATTGATCATGATGTGTTTGAATTTGCGTTCCATTTTGTATTCAAATAAATTAGTGAGGCGAACTTCTTGGGTGGCTTAGAAACTTGAGAATTGTTCTCAAGGTGAAAAGCTTGTGTATGTCCTCGGCGCCTCTTCACTTGATCCTAGTATGATGCAACTTTGGACCAATTGTTGGCCTATCGAAACATGTGAGTGATTACGAACAAATGAGTTGCATCATGCTAGCCCGATGGAACCCAAGCTACAGCGGCATGAGCATATGGATGCTCATATCGTAGTCCTTCATCTCTGTGAGTTGGTTGATGAGCAAGTGAGATTGAAAGGTTCGAAGTCTCAAGCTCCTCTTCACCTCACGAGATGCAAGGAGGTTCATGCGTAGTCTTGCTCGACATCTTTGAAGTGTGGAGTCTTACGAGAAGCATGAGCGAGGGGGCAGTCTTGTTAGTTGATTCCTCGAAGAAAGGTTCTAAGAGGAGTCGAAGGAACAAGAAGGGAAAGAAGAAAAAGGTTAAGAAGGTAGAACTAGCACAAAGGAAACTTGCCATCATTATGGCAAGGAGAGCCATTCTTGAAGAAAGTGCAGATTTATTGAGTCTGTGAAGAAGGATAAGGCATCGGATGCCCCATCTTCTTTAGAAATCTTCTTTATTGATTGTCATTCTATTTCCTTAGACACTTGGGTATTGGATACTGGGTGTGGCTCACATATATGTAATGACATACATGGGCTAAGGAATAGAAGAAGACTCGTCAAGGAAGAGTCAAATTTACGTGTTGGGAATGGAGCAAAGGTTGCTGCACTCGCCATCGGAACGTATTTGTTGAAACTCCCTACAGGACTTGTCTTAGAACTGGACAATTGCTTTTATATTCCTTCGTTGATAAAGAACATCATTTCTATTTCTTGTTTAAATAGAAATGGTTTCCATTTGACGTTTAGTAACAATTGTTGTTACATAACTTTGAATGGGGTTCTTTATGGGACTGGAACTTTAAGCAATGATGTTTATACGTTGGACGTATCCAGTGACATTTGCAATATCGAAGCGAGCAACAAGCGTGCTCGAAAGGATAATCAAATAGACTTCTACATGTGGCATTGTCATCTTGGCCATGTAAGCATAAAACGCATGTCCGAATTACACCGATGTGGAATTCTGGAATCGTTTGAATTGGATTCATACGATACATGCGAATCATGCTTAAAAGGCAAGATGACTAAGTTACCTTTTACGGGAAAAGGTGAACGAGTGGGAGAGTTGCTAGGCCTAATACATAGTGATGTATATGGACCTATGTCAACTCAAGCTTTAGGAGGCTATAGCTACTTCATTACCTTCACCGATGATCACTCACGGTTTGGGTATGTGTTCTTGATGAAACACAAGTCTGAAGCCTTTGAAAGGTTCAAAGAATTCAGAAATGAAGTAGAGAAACAACATGACAAAAGTATTAAAATACTTCGATCGGATCGAGGTGGTGAATACTTAAGTCAAGAGTTTCTTGATTATCTAAGAGACAATGGCATATTGTCTCAATGGACTCCGCCCTATACACCACAGCATAATGGTGTATCTGAGAGGCGTAACCGGACCTTGTTGGACATGGTCAGGTCAATGATGAATCATGCGACTCTTCCCAAGTCCTTTTGGGGTTATGCACTTCAGACAGCTGTTTACTTGTTAAACAGAATGCCTACCAAGGTAGTCTCAACTACTCTATATGAGATATGGAATGGTAAGAAACCTCATGTATCTTACTTGAAGATATGGGGTTGTCCTGCTTATGTGAAGCGGACTATATCAGACAAATTGGATGCTAAGTCTGATAAATGTCTATTTATTGGATACCCTAAGGAAATAAGGGGTTACCAATTCTATCATCCTGTGGAACAAAAGGTGTTTGTTTCAAGGCATGCTGTGTTTCTAGAGAAAGAGTTTCTCTTGCAAGAAAACAGTGGGAGTGTCGTCGAGCTTGAGGAGGCTCGAGAGACTCAAATAGACATTGATGAGATACCTGGTGTAGCACATCAGCCGACAACTCATAGTGATGAGCAATCGGCTGAACCTATTGTAACACCACATCTTCGTAGATCTGGTAGAACACGCAATATTCCTGAGAGATATGGATTTCTCATAAATGAATCGAACGACGTGTTACTCATTGATGATGAGGAGCCTACCAGTTATGAAGAAGTGCTGGCAAGTTCAGAAAGGGATAAGTGGCTTGGTGCCATGAAGTCGGAAATGGATTCCATGTACGAAAACCAAGTTTGGAACTTGGTTGACCCACCTGAAGGCATAAAGCCTATAGGGTGCAAGTGGGTTTTCAAGAAGAAAAACCGACATGGATGGTAATGTGATTACCTATAAGGCTAGATTAGTGGCGAAAGGATATCGTCAAAAACAAGGTGTTGATTATGACGAAACCTATTCGCCTGTAGCTATGCTTAAATCCATTCGGATGCTCCTGGCCATAGTGGCTCATTATGATTATGAGATATGGCAGATGGATGTGAAAACAACTTTCCTTAATGGAAACCTACTCGAGGACGTGTATATGATACAGCCTGAGGGTTTCACATCGGTTGATAAAACCAAGGTATGCAAATTGCGACGATCCATTTATGGATTGAAGCAAGCATCCAGGAGCTGGAATATCCGTTTTGATGAGACGATCAAAAAGTTTGATTTCTCACAAAATCCAGACGAACCTTGTGTGTACAAGAAGGTTAGTCGGAGTGCAGTCGTGTTCCTAGTATTGTATGTCGATGACATATTACTTATAGGAAATGATGTGTCAATCTTACAGTCAGTGAAGGTTTGGTTATCCAAGACATTCTCCATGAAAGACCTGGGAGAAGCAACCTACATCCTTGGGATTAAGATCTATAGAGATAGATCGAAACGGTTGCTTGGTCTTTCGCAGTCTACATATATAGACCGAGTGCTAAAGAGGTTTAGCATGTCGGAATCCAAGAAAGGTTATCTGCCCATCAGGCATGGGGTACACCTTTCAAAGTCTATGTGTCCGCGCACAGAAGACGAGAGGATTTGCATGAGTAAGATTCCCTATGCATCCGCAATAGGATCTATCATGTATGCTATGTTATGTACGAGGCCCGATGTATCATATGCTCTGAGTGTCACGAGCAGATACCAGTCTGATCCAGGAATGGATCATTGGGCGGCTGTTAAGACGATCCTTAAGTACTTGAGAAGAACTAAGGATGTGTTCCTAATATATGGAGAAGGGTACATGGTGATACGTGGGTATACGGATGCCAACTCCAGATAGACAAGGATGATTCCATGTCTTAGTCTGGGTATGTATTCACCTAGAATGGAGGCGCAATAAGTTGGAAAGGTTCCAAGCTTGACACTATAGCGGATTCTGCCACTAAGGCAGAATACGTTGTAGCTTTGGAAGCAGCAAAGGAAGCGGTTTGGATCAAGAAGTTCATCTCTGATCTTGATGTTGTCTCATCAATGATCCAAACATGTGCTTCGCCGCTATCATCTTATCAGAGAGATCATCAGTAGGAACGAAATACAAATCGAGAAAATTCCCACTGAAAGGAACTTAGCGGATCCCTTGACTAAAGCATTACCTCAAAGCAAGTTTGAGGGTCATGTTAGAGACTATGGTATTGGATACCGTAGCGATTGGCATTAGGCCAAGTGGGAGTCTGTTAGTAATATATGAGAGATGTCCTAAGGCAATCGCCTTATGTACGAACCATTTATATGATAAATGAAGATTCACTATTTGAGTATACATATTTTATGTATTTGATTGGATCTTAAACTCATTTACTGAATGTCCACGATACGATTCACAGCATGAGAGAATTTGTGATTGGATCACAACTAGTGAGTATCTCTACATGTGTAATTGTGATGTATCGGAATTATCCCTAGTCGATGAATTGATGGATTTGGACACCATCAATTCTATCGAGACTAGCACGAGGTATACTCCTTGGTGTATCCAAGCAGCTGATTCTCACTGGCTGGAGACATAGTGATGTCCGGAGTTAATCATGGATGCTAGTTATGGTAACTAGTTCATTGGAGTGACCAACCGTAAGACTTCATATGGTTTTCTGCATATATAGATATGTCAATGAAGTTCTTACTGTGGCTTAAGTGCGATGTTCTTTTGACTTGCGGTATTCAAGTCATCTTGATCATGGAGACTTATGCTTTGACATCTTAAGCAAACATCTCTAAGGAGATGTGGACCCGGGATGATTGGGTATAAGTCGAAGTGATCGAAGGTGTTTGAATAGCCTATAAAGGATTCACCACTCCTTGCGACGAGATGTATACCCATGGCCTCTCGTCGGATTGTTACTAAAGTCTTTGGCCAAAGCATTACATGTTTAGAGTAAGGTACTCTTCGATACATGTGGAGTAACTAGAATCCGTAGGACGAGGAAATGATACTTGGGCTAGGTGTGACGTAGTCAGCCTAGTGGGGACTGACACAATAGACCATGTCCTGAACCAAGTGGGTATAAGATGAGTGAAGGGAATGGGGCACGAATCATTCGAGCTCAAGGGTTTGAGAAATAGTTCGGATCAACCGTTGATCTTTTCGGTTAATTGGGGATCATGATGTACTACTAGGTGCCACTCATGATCGTTCTATAATTAATGGTTAATTATAGACGGCCAACATAAACCGAGAACCTATTTGGTCACACGCACAACGAGTGTAATCCAAAGGATTTAAAACGAGCTTGAGAATGGGATTCTCAGACTGAGAGAAACTATGTTTGGTTGGACCAAACATAAAGCGAGCATGAAATTGTTTCAGTCGCAATGGAAGCGTGGATGGGCCGTGTCTTATGAAGACGTAATGGATGGACCAAAATGGTTTGGTTCTAATCCAATGGATAAGAATAAACCAAAGGGTTTGGTTTATTTTAAACGAATGAACCAAAAGTTGGTTCGGTTCGTTTTAACTTAAAATAAACCATCATGGTTTGGTTTATTTTAACTTATCTTAATGGAGCGGGTTAACGGGCTTAATGGATATGATCCATTAACCATTAAGAGAATTAGTTCTCTATAAAAGTGGGCTTAAGGGATTGTTAAACCCTAACTAATCCAAAACCCTAGCCTCCCCCCCTTGTGTTGCCGCCCACCCTTGTTGAAGGATTTCGGCGCCAACCCAAAGAGCAGCCACCGCCCAGCTTGTGTGCAGCCGTCCAAGTCGTTGCCGGCGTCCAAGCTCCAGCCGGTGAACCTCCGGCGACCCTCCGGTGATCTCCTATAGGTTCGGCATCAAGGTGATCCTTTTCTCTCCTTGTTTTGGCCGGCGCCTACTCCTCCACCAAGCTGTCCAGTTTTCTGGACAGCTTCTTCTCCTCTCGTCGGAGCGTCGTTTGGACAACGGTTAGTGCTCCGACAGCGGCTAACATACCGGGGATTTGATCTCCGGTAATCCTCTGAGGTGGAGGACGAAGGATTCGTCAATCGGTTGACGAATACCTCTCCGGAGAAGCAAGTCTTGAGGACTTGTTTTAGGTCCGAATTTGGATTCGGATTGTGATCATCTCTCGATCACGTCGTTTTCAACACGAGGCTAGTAACCCGTACGAAGACGAAGCTCGTGACTTAGCGAAGTCATCCCGAGGAGCTCGGCGTGGATACGGATAGAGACGATTCTTACGAGGATCGTTCCGGTTGATGTCGTTCCCGCTACACGTCATACGGAAGGTATAACGTAGTTTAAATTTCCTTATATTGCAAATTTTAATTTACGGTTATGTCTACACTTGTTGTAATATGCATGCGTGTGTTGTGTGTGTTGTAATAAATATAGATTTATTATTTTTAATTGCTTCTGCTGTGCTCATGTTTACGAAACATGATCGAACACACACACGCCGCGGTGCCGGAAACCCAACAGTCACAGGGATCGATTCGGCATCCTCGTACCGACTATCCCATCCTAAAGCTAGGGGTTAACCTGGTATGGCAGAGGTAGCTTCCGATAGACGCGAAGGCTCATCGGGGGAGTGTATGATGTCCTTTCCACAAAACCATAACTAGAAACCTAAGCAAACCCAATTGACAACATGTTCCACGACACACAAACGAAACCGAAATCCTAGAATCCATCTAAAGACCCGTAGCGACTCTTCTTTTCCTCCATGTGACACTGTATTAGTGTTAGGACCACCAACAACCCTCCTAATTGCAACCTTTAGAGTCTAGTCCCGAACAATAACATCCACTGAACAAATCGGTAATCGAATCTCAGTCCTTATGGGATCGATAATCTTTTTATTACTTGACAACATCTATGCACTTACTGGCATTGAGCGAAAGCGCACGCTTCGCGTCCTCGATGGTCTCCGTCGCGAGATTTGAGGTCGCATTTGTGTGCATCAAGTGTTTGGTGTTGTTGCCGGGGACTGATTGATTCGATATCGAATCAAAAGGTGGATAATTGGATCGGACTTAGGATTAGATTTATTTACTTGCTTTACTTCCTTTTTTAATTTTATTTTTATTTTTCTTTATTTACTTTAGTTCTAGATTTCCATATATAGATTTAGTTTTATTTTATTTTAGCAGTAGTTCTCTATTTTCTTATTGACTCTTTAATTTTGGCAAATAGATTAGTTTATTTCCTGTTCTCTAGTATTAGGAAATACTACTATTTTTTGTGGATCGGTTCTTCGTATGCTTAGACATTTAGGATCGGAAGGTCTGATTCTGATCGATTTAGAAATCGAACAAACCTATCATCGTCGGAGAGCCGAACAGAAGAGGATGGAGGACCAAGCTACATCCGAAGTAAATATAGGTAGCCGACCTCTGTGAGATTATGTAACTCCTAGTGCTAGAGGATTTAGGTCGAGCATAGCTGGACCATCCATTTCGGCAAATAACTTTGAACTGAAACCAGCACTAATACATATGGCCCAACAAAGTCAATTCGGGGGAGCTACGATTGAAGACCCGAACCGGCACCTAGAGACATTCTTGGAAATCTGTTCAACGATGAAGATAAATGGAGTCCCTGTAGACGTGATCGTGAGCCTATTCCCGTTCTCATTGTGGGATAAGGCTAAAGCATGGCTTCACTCCCTACCTTCGGGAAGTATTACTACATGGGAGCAATGTGAGTAGTAGTTTTTGAACAAATATTTTCCACCAAGCAAGACTACTCACATGCGCCATCTAATTACAAGCTTCCATCAGAAAGAAGGGGAGTCCCTATTCAAAGCTTGGGATCGCTACAAGGGGTTACTCTACCAATGCCCCCACCACGGACTGGAAAGGTGGCTGGTGATCCACATCTTCTACAATGGGATCACGTACACCACAAAGATGTCCCTTGATTCTGCTACAGGAGGAACACTTATGAACAAGACTATCGAGGAAGCAGAGGAGCTAATAGAAGAGGTGGCCTAGAACCACCATCAATGGGCTTCCAAATATGGTCAACCAGCTCCTGCAGTGGGATGATACACTGTCAACTCTGTGGACCACCTAGCAACAAGGATGGATGCGCTTAGCAGACATTTTGACTCTTTAAATCCTACATCTGCATGTGCAGCCATTGACTTTGGATGAGCAGCAGCGTATCAGGAGGACTAATGTGGAGGGCAAAGTAGCTTAGAAGAGCAGATTGAGCACTGTGATACAGTTAGGGACTACAATCAAAGGCCCAACAACCCATACTTCAGTACTTACAATCCCGGATGGAGGAATCATTCGAATTTTTCCTATCGGAATAACTTGGGGAACTTCCAATCATCAGGAGGGTATGGGTAGTAGTAGGGAAATGGACAGTAGCAACAATAGAAGTCTAGATTAGAATTGATGATGGAAGACTTCATTGCTACCCAAACAAAGGCCAATGAGGAATTCCGTCGCCAACATCAGAAAATAAAGGAGTCACTCAGAGACTTGAAGTCCACTGTTGATGGTCTTGCAAGTCACACAAGGATGTTGGAGACACAAGTGGCCCAGATAGCCCAAACCGTGTCACAACCTATGGAGAGCTCTCCATAATTACCCGATCTGAGTCAAGCTAAGGAGGAAGGAGGGGGCAGTGAGAGAGTAGCACAGAGAAATAGATTTTCCAAGGGGTGTGCAACCATGATTTCCACCCTACCTGACCAAGCCGAAACTGAAGACAAGATTCCACCCCAGCTTGAGGACCCTGGTGAATTTGTTATCCCCTGCTCGATTTATGGAGAAAGCTTCGATAAAGCACTGTGCGACTTGGGGTCATTGGTTAGTGTGATGCCCTACACATTCTACCTAGAGATGGGACTGGGTAATATACAACCAACGGGTATAGGGATTCATATAGCGGACGACACGATCAAGAAGCTCGTTGGCATGCTAACACAGGTGCCTATGGTGATTGAGAATTTTGTGACACCCACAAATTTCATCATACTAGACACAGGACCCAATCCCTAGAATCCCATCATTTTAGGAAGACCTTTTTTGGCAACTACGGGGGCGTGCATAGATGTAAAGGCACACCATATCTCATTAGAGGTAGATGGGGAGATCATCCTCTTTAGTCTATCAGAGTATAAAGCTCTCTTCCTAGACAGCTTCACTTTCAGTAGGTTAAAGTCGAGTCCACTGAATGTCGATTCCGAGATGGATGAATGGAGGTTCATGAAGTCTCCAGAGCCAAGTTGATAATGGAGTGTGGTCGAGCTAAATGACCTTAAACAAAGTGCTTCTTGAGAGGCAACCCAAGTTTAGTTTTTAGGGTTTCCTTTGATTGTATTGCATGCATTTAGTTAATTTAAACTTTGATTTCCATTTTATTTAGCATTAGGACCAGAAAAGAACTTTGCTAGGTAAAAATAAAATCAATTTTTAGCTTAAACGGTGAAGTGTGTGAGAAAATTTGGATCGTTGTGCAAAAAAGGAGAGAAAAGGGGGTCACACGGCCTAGTCGTGTGTTTTCCCACAGTCGTGCCTGACCAACCCAAGGTGCACATAGCCTAGCCATATGTTTTTACACGGCCATGGCACGCAGGATTAAGTAGGGCACGTCATGTGCTTTCACCCCAAATGTGCCGTATGTTTTGATTTTCTTGCCCTAACCGTGTGGATCCTTCGTCCCCACCACCTAGAAGTCTTTCCAACCCTCAAGGAAGCTCAAAAGAAGTAAGGATGAGGAGGACCAAGCATGTGGCATCTCGATCTAGTGCGTCGAAGCGACGAGCAAGGAGAATCGACGCCCCTCAAGCTTCGAAGGAGGGTAACACTCTTCCAACCCTTCTTTTTCGCAACAATGAGCATAGGGATAGATATAACCTACTTTCTACTCATAAACTCACTGCAAATAGCTATCTTGATAAAGATTTGCTAGAGTCCTTAGGGTTATTGGGTGACATTCAAGCCTTATTTGCAAAAATGGGATGGGAAGAGATAATAGGAATAAGACACCTAACCTACCCTAGGATAGTTTTAGAATTTTTGAGTTCCTTAGAAGCGGAAATTTTAATGGGTAAAGAGAGTGAAAGGGTAGGATTACCTTTAGGCAATTTAACATTGAGCATGAATGGTCACTTCACCAATGGAATTAATGCTTTGGCTTGTTGAGTGGGAGAGAGAGAAGAACCCCTATTGGATTTAACTCTCGGATCTTTTGGACCAAATTGACAAGAGAGCACGCTTACGACCCTTCTAGTGCCAAAGCATCGCGCCTCCAAAACCCCGTTTTTGATACCTCCACAGAATCATGGCATGTACTATATTTGGTCGTGGGGAGAGTGACGATTGTAACGCCCGTAAAAAGTTTCCAACAATTTTATGAGAATTTTTGGCCTTACGATAATGGGCTTTATGGGGGTTTTCCGAAAATAAAAAGGGGATAGCCAAAAATAGATGCAAGGCCTAGGAATTGAACCCCAAACCTCTATAGATAGCCAAGCCCTATAGATGCACCCACTAACCATAAGCCCAATAGGATCATATCATTAAGAGAAGAGGGGAAACTATAGATAAGGGTGATGAGGGCAAATGAAGGGGTATGGAAAAGAAAAGAGAAACTTCTCTTCCTCCCTTTATAAAGAAGAAGGAAACTCACAATTGGCCACTTCTTCCTCTCCTCTTCATCCTCACCCAAACCACCTTGCTTCCCCCTCCCCATTTTCACCCTTGGCCGAACCTCATCCAAGCAAGAAGCAAGGGCTAGGGTTGGCTCCTTAGGTCATATTTCCACTACAAGCAAGCGAAGGAAGTAAGATCCCCTCACCTGCAGTATATTAGTTTTGTAGGATAAATTACATGAATGAAATATGAAGTTTGGATCTTGATATGTTTCGGCCAACTAAGTTTTGGGCTAGGATTCATGCACATGCTATTAGGGAAACCTTTTATAGGTTGTATGCTCCAAGTAGAGATCTTTAGGTAACAAAAGTCCAAAGGTTTTAACCCTATATGTTTCGGCCACCAAGGGTTTAGGGTTAGGGTTTCATGAAGAGCTCCCCATTATGAAGTTAGGTTATGATATATGCCTACATGAATAGATTTAGGTGACAAAAGTCCAAAGATCTTAACCTTACAAGTTTCGGCCAAACCATGAAATTAGGGTTAGGGTGCATGAAAAATATTTCTAATGATACTATGATGAATCATAAGGCTTCATGAATGAATTTTAGGGGACAAACCCAAGTTTGAACCCCTCACAAGTTTCGGCCAAACCATGAAATTAGGGTTAGGGTGCATGAAAAATATTTCTAATGACACTATGATGAATCATAAGGCTTCATGAATGAATTTTAGGGGACAAACCCAAGTTTGAACCCCTCACAAGTTTCGGCCAAACCATGAAATTAGGGTTAGGGTGCATGAAAAATATTTCTAATGATATTATGATAAGTTATAAGGCTTCATGAATGAATTTTTAGGGGACACACTCAAGCTTGAACTCCCACAAGTTTCGGCCAACACATGAAATTAGGGTTAGGATTGCATGAAAAATATTTCTAATGATGTTTATGATGTAATGTGCCATGAAATATGCTTAGGGGATGAACATGGTTGTGATTGAATATGCCATGAATATGCTAAGGAAATATGCTTCATGTTTATGATGTAATGTGCCATGAAATATGCTTAGGTGACGAACATGTTTTGTGATTTAATATGCCATGAATATGCCTAGGAAATATGCTTCATGTTTAGGATGTAAGATGCCATGAAATATGCTTAGGTGATGAACATGTTCGTGATTGAATATGCCATGAATATGCTAAGGAAATATGCTTCATGTTTATGATGTAATGTGCCATGAAATATGCTTAGGTGATGAACATGTTTACGCTTTAGGACCCCTTTTGGGTACTCTTATGTTATGAATGCATGTATGCCATGAAATGACTAAGAAGGAGATGCTTCACTTTCAAGTAGGGATCAAAAGCTCTCCTTATGATAAGATAAGATGGAGATGCTTCCCTTTCAAGTAGGGATCAAGAGCTCTCCTTATGATAAGATAAGATTGAAATGCTTCCCTTTTTATGTTGGGGATTAAGAGCATTCTTTTTAATATGACAAGAAAGAAAGGAATTAAGTATTTTACTTTGTAAGAGGTTAAGTATAATTCGGCCGTGGTCGTTAATCAAATCCATAGGGACATAAGAAGACGTAAGAGGTCTTGCCCTGGTAAGACGTAAGAGGTCTTGCTCTAGTAGGACTGGTGGCTCGCTACCCCAGCCTATTAGGGAACGTGCATTATGTGGTACTTAACCTGGGGCCCCCCAAACAAGTTATGATGATGTTGAAGTATCTATATGTATATGTTTTGAAAAGAAAAGACTTTTATGAAATTGCGTATGCTTATGTTAAAGATTATGAATGCTTACGAACTCGTCCTTTATGCATGTTAAATTCTATGAAAGTTATGATGCTTATAGTAGTTTAAGAATACTTGTGATTAAGTACCTTATGCATGTTTAGGATTTATGTCATTATAAATGTTTATGTTCAATTTAAAAATGCTTACGATTATGTCCTTTACGCATGTGAGATTTTATGAGATTATGATGCTTATAGTAGTTTAAGAATACTTGTGATTAAGTACCTTATGCATGTTTAGGATTTATGTCATTATAAATGTTTATGTTCAATTTAAAAATGCTTACGATTATGTCCTTTACGCATGTGAGATTTTATGAGATTATGATGCTTATAGTAGTTTAAGAATACTTGTGATTAAGTACCTTATGCATGTTTAGGATTTATGTCATTATAAATGTTTATGTTCAATTTAAAAATGCTTACGATTATGTCCTTTACGCATGTGAGATTTTATGAGATTATGATGCTTATAGCTAAGGTTAAGAATATTTGTGACTCTGTACTTTATGCATGCCTAAGATTTTTAATGTTATGGATTTCTTATGTCAGGAATGCTTAGGTTTGAATTATGCCCTGCTTAGATTTAATTACGTTTAGCATGCTGATGTAAACTCTATGCCATGCTTAGGTTTTATTACGTGGGTATGTTGTTAACTAGTGCTGCTATGGAATACTTAGGCTACTTATGCTAGTATGCTCATGTTTCTAATTGCTGGATGAAGTTTGTGGCTTTTGTGAGTAGGCAAGAATCTTACTAAGCTATATGCTTATAGTTTATGTTGTCCATATACTGCAGATAAAGGAAACCTAAACTAGAGGAAGTAGCAGGAAGGGCCAAGTGTGTGTGATAGTGGCATGGTGGAGAAAGACCCTGTTACTATCTGCTTATATTTATATGCTCAGTGAACACTTAAGACAATTGCTTCCGCTTTTATGACTTGTGATTGATTAGAACTCATGAATGGATCTTTATGTTATGCATGTTATAAAAGAAGCGATGATATGTTAACATGCTAATTATGAATATGATATGTGATGCATGCATAAAATAAGGTTTATGTCATGATAACATGTCTATGTATGTATATTGTGCAATGATCCATATATGTATATAAGTTATGTTAAGGAAAAAAAAGTAGCGCCGCCCTGAGAGCAGATAAGGGCGGGCGTTACAGGTTGGTATCAGAGCGGGTTCACCTTTCCACTATCACACATCAAGCCTCCATCCTGCTATTTCCAAGTAAGTAACTTTATGCATACCTAAGTTGCTGTATAATGAAGAATGTCTTCTATTTAGAATGAAATAATACCTCATCATGTTTTAGGGGAATGGACTCACACTTGAGATTTAGATAGAAATAATACCTCGTCCTGTTTAGTATAATGGAATCATATTTGTGACTTAGATAGTATACCTGACCAAGCTTTATATGAAGGAAACATGACTCTAACTTAGAAGTATCACAAGAAAGGATACCTTACCTGACGAGAATAAGAATTGTTTTTTTTGGTTTTAGCTTAAATATGCATGAATTCATGTAGGATAATCTTATGCTAGCCTTAGTTTAATTACACTCCAAAAAAAAAAACTCTTAAAATTACGAAGATTTGATTTTCGTAATTATTTGTGTAAGGTCTATGTTCATCTGAATTGAATTAAGCCGGTTTCGTACGGGTTAGTCGGTTTTGTACTGACTTCATTTATTTCAATTTCAGATGACACGGACGATGACTACCATGACCTGTCGTGATGTGTCACGAAACCGATTAAGGGAAGCTATTGAAGAGATAGTCTATAAACCAGATGGTGGGGTCATCGGACACATGAGAAGGCTCGATAGTCTTTTTAGGAGACTCGAGCGGCAGGAGTTTCTGTTACTGGACAATTATAGGATATGGGCCTTGGTCCACTCCCTGCCAAATGAGTTCATGGTAGTTGCACATCACGTGTGGGGCCGTTATGAAGGGCGGATAACCTATGCGGAATTGTGCTGGGAACTACTGGAGCACGAGGTTCAAGAGAAGTCGGTGGTAGAGAATCCGGTGGTAGCTGGCCTCGAGAGGAAGGAAGAGGGTTCTGTAAACAGTCAACTTATTGGCCAGCCGAAGACCACCCTAGTGAGGCCAAGGAAGATAGGACTAAAAATAATTGCAACCGCACTAGGGTTTGTCCTAGTGGGAGTCATAATGAACTATCTTCTCAAATAGTTTCTGTGGTTTGAATTAGAAATAAGGAATGTTATGTGTTAACATTTTTTCTCTTGGTCGGAAAATATGAATAAGAGATATGAATAAGAGATGATAAGTCGTTTCTTTTGAAACTGATGATGAGTTCATTGCCTGGGATGTGTATGGTATAGTTGAACAATGTTGGGTAGACTGGAACATACGAATAAGGAGTGGAAACAAAATTTCCGCTTTGATGTCCCTATCGATGCTATCTCAACCCCTGAAAAGGGAAGTAATGAATTACGGGATAGAAATTATTTCTGGACAACTTTCCAAGTCTGCCCATTTCTTGGTGATTAAGATGACCTATTCGGTTGAGCAGCTAGCTCAATTATATGTCAAGGAAATTCTCAAATTACATGGAGTGCCTAAGGCTATTATTTCTGACCGTGATGGCCGTTTTACCTCCCATTTTTGGGAATGTGTTCAGAAGGCTCTTGGCACTAAGTTGAGATTCAGCACTGCGTTTCCTCCTCAGACCGACGGTCAGACAGAAAGAGTGAACCAGGTGCTGGAAGATATGTTGAGGGCTTGTGCTCTAGACTTTAAGGGGAGATGGTGTCGATATTTGTGCTTGGCAGAATTTGCTTACAACAACAGCTACTAGGCTACTATTGGAATGGCACCATATGAAGCTCTATATGGGAGAAGATGCAGGTCTCCTATCTGTTGGTACGAGGGTGGTGAAAGGAAGAAAATGGGGCTTCAGGCCGATATTATTGACGATACCACCCGAGCTATACAGAATATCCATCAGAGAATCGAAATTGCTCAGAGCCGACAAAAGAGCTATGCGGATATGCGGCGTAGACCGTTAGAATTCGAAGTCGGGGACCTGGTATTCCTCAAAGTGACCCCTATGAAGGGAGTGATGAGATTTGGAAGGAAGGGTAAACTGAGTCCACGCTACGTGGGACCGTATCCGATATTGCAGAGGGTTGGCAAGGTAGCTTATAAGTCGAGTGCCTCGAGATGTCGGCTATACAACGCGTGTTCCATGTCTCGGTGCTCAAGAAATGCATATCCAGTGCGGACCAAGTGATTGAGCCACAGACTGTACCAGTTCAAGAGGACCTGAGTATGGAAAGTCGGCCTATCCAGATACTGGACCGAGAGGTCAAGAGGCTAAGGAACAAAGAGGTGCCCTTAGTAAAGGTCTTGTGGCAGAACCAACGATACGAGGAAGCCACCAGGGAACGAGAGGAGGACATGAAGCAGAAGTACCCAGAATTGTTTTAAGTTTCGAGGATGAAACTTTTACAAGGTATGAGGGATTGTAACGCCCGTAAAAAGTTTCCAACAAGTTTACGAGAATTTTTGGCCTTACGATAATGGGCTTTATGGGGGTTTTCCAAAAATAAAAAGGGGATAGCCAAAAATAGATGCAAGGCCTAGGAATTGAACCCCAACCCTCTATAGATAGCCAAGCCCTATAGATGCACCCACTAACCATAAGCCCAATAGGATCATATCATTAAGAGAAGAGGGGAAACTATAGATAAGGGTGATGAGGGCAAATGAAGGGGTATGGAAAAGAAAAGAGAAACTTCTCTTCCTCCCTTTATAAAGAAGAAGGAAACTCACAATTGGCCACTTCTTCCTCTCCTCTTCATCCTCACCCAAACCACCTTGCTTCCCCCTCCCCATTTGCACCCTTGGCCGAACCTCATCCAAGCAAGAAGCAAGGGCTAGGGTTGGCTCCTTAGGTCATATTTCCACTACAAGCAAGCAAAGGAAGTAAGATCCCCTCACCTGCAGTATATTAGTTTTGTAGGATAAATTACATGAATGAAATATGAAGTTTGGATCTTGATATGTTTCGGCCAACTAAGTTTTGGGCTAGGATTCATGCACATGCTATTAGGGAAACCTTTTATAGGTTGTATGCTCCAAGTAGAGATCTTTAGGTAACAAAAGTCCAAAGGTTTTAACCCTATATGTTTCGGCCACCAAGGGTTTAGGGTTAGGGTTTCATGAAGAGCTCCCCATTATGAAGTTAGGTTATGATATATGCCTACATGAATAGATTTAGGTGACAAAAGTCCAAAGATCTTAACCTTACAAGTTTCGGCCAAACCATGAAATTAGGGTTAGGGTGCATGAAAAATATTTCTAATGATACTATGATGAATCATAAGGCTTCATGAATGAATTTTAGGGGACAAACCCAAGTTTGAACCCCTCACAAGTTTCGGCCAAACCATGAAATTAGGGTTAGGGTGCATGAAAAATATTTCTAATGATACTATGATGAATCATAAGGCTTCATGAATGAATTTTAGGGGACAAACCCAAGTTTGAACCCCTCACAAGTTTCGGCCAAACCATGAAATTAGGGGTAGGGTGCATGAAAAATATTTCTAATGATATTATGATAAGTTATAAGGCTTCATGAATGAATTTTAGGGGACACACCCAAGCTTGAACCCCCCCCCCCCCCCACAAGTTTCGGCCAACACATGAAATTAGGGTTAGGATTGCATGAAAAATATTTCTAATGATGTTTATGATGTAATGTGCCATGAAATATGCTTAGGGGATGAACATGGTTGTGATTGAATATGCCATGAATATGCTAAGGAAATATGCTTCATGTTTATGATGTAATGTGCCATGAAATATGCTTAGGTGATGAACATGTTTTGTGATTTAATATGCCATGAATATGCCTAGGAAATATGCTTCATGTTTAGGATGTAAGGTGCCATGAAATATGCTTAGGTGATGAACATGTTCGTGATTGAATATGCCATGAATATGCTAAGGAAATATGCTTCATGTTTATGATGTAATGTGCCATGAAATATGCTTAGGTGATGAACATGTTTACGCTTTAGGACCCCTTTTGGGTACTCTTATGTTATGAATGCATGTATGCCATGAAATGACTAAGAAGGATTTGCTTCCCTTTCAAGTAGGGATCAAGAGCTCTCCTTATGATAAGATAAGATGGAGATGCTTCCCTTTCAAGTAGGGATCAAGAGCTCTCCTTATGATAAGATAAGATTGAAATGCTTCCCTTTTATGTTGGGGATTAAGAGCATTCTTTTTAATATGACAAGAAAGAAAGGAATTAAGTATTTTACTTTGTAAGAGGTAATCGTCAGTGGTCGTTAATCAAATCCATAGGGACATAAGAAGACGTAAGAGGTCTTGCCTCGTAAGACGAAGAGGTCTTGCTCTAGTAGGACTGTGGTGGCTCGCTACTGACCTATTAGGGAATGCGCATTATGTGGTACTTAACCTGGGGCCCCCCAAACAAGTTATGATGATGTTGAAGTATCTATATGTATATGTTTTGAAAAGAAAAGACTTTTATGAAATTGCGTATGCTTATGTTAAAGATTATGAATGCTTACGAACTCGTCCTTTATGCATGTTAAATTCTATGAAAGTTATGATGCTTATAGTAGTTTAAGAATACTTGTGATTAAGTACCTTATGCATGTTTAGGATTTATGTTATTATAAATGTTTATGTTCAATTTAAAAATGCTTACGATTATGTCCTTTACGCATGTGAGATTTTATGAGATTATGATGCTTATAGTAGTTTAAGAATACTTGTGATTAAGTACCTTATGCATGTTTAGGATTAAGTTCATTATAAATGTTTATGTTCAATTTAAAAATGCTTACGATTATGTCCTTTACGCATGTGAGATTTTATGA
Organism: Wurfbainia villosa; assembly: GCA_025175895.1. Taxonomy (NCBI): domain Eukaryota; kingdom Viridiplantae; phylum Streptophyta; class Magnoliopsida; order Zingiberales; family Zingiberaceae; genus Wurfbainia; species Wurfbainia villosa. The sequence continues at coordinate 22,925,993 of CM045992.1, read as the reverse complement.
GATTATGATGCTTATAGTAGTTTAAGAATACTTGTGATTAAGTACCTTATGCATGTTTAGGATTTATGTCATTATAAATGTTTATGTTCAATTTAAAAATGCTTACGATTATGTCCTTTACGCATGTGAGATTTTATGAGATTATGATGCTTATAGCTAAGGTTAAGAATATTTGTGACTTTGTACTTTATGCATGCCTAAGATTTTTAATGTTATGGATTTCTTATGTCAGGAATGCTTAGGTTTGAATTATGCCCTGCTTAGATTTAATTACGTTTAGCATGCTGATGTAAACTCTATGCCATGCTTAGGTTTTATTACGTGGGTATGTTGTTAACTAGTGCTGCTATGGAATACTTAGGCTACTTATGCTAGTATGCTCATGTTTCTAATTGCTGGATGAAGTTTGTGGCTTTTGTGAGTAGGCAAGAATCTTACTAAGCTATATGCTTATAGTTTATGTTGTCCATATACTGCAGATAAAGGAAACCTAAACTAGAGGAAGTAGCAGGAAGGGCCAAGTGTGTGTGATAGTGGCATGGTGGAGAAAGACCCTGTTACTATCTGCTTATATTTATATGCTCAGTGAACACTTAAGACCATTGCTTCGTCTTTTATGACTTGTGATTGATTAGAACTCATGAATGGATCTTTATGTTATGCATGTTATAAAAGAAGCGATGATATGTTAACATGCTAATTATGAATATGATATGTGATGCATGCATAAAATAAGGTTTATGTCATGATAACATGTCTATGTATGTATATTGTGCAATGATCCATATATGTATATAAGTTATGTTAAGGGAAAAAAAAAGTAGCGCCGCCCTGAGAGCAGATAAGGGCGGGCGTTACAACGATGTAGTGAGAGCTAGCGAGCTGCTTTGCCTATGGGACATGCTACAAGAAAGGAGTAGCATCGATGTAGGGTCCCATTTCATTAGATACTTAGTGAAAATGGGCAAAGCAGCGAGAGGGAGATTAATGTGGGGGGGCCTGCTTACCCACATTTGCCATAGGATGGGGTACGACTACACTGCGCTAGATAGTATAGAGGGGAACCCTAGGATCGACCTGAGAGTGTATATGGCCATGAAGATGATAGTAAGAGAAGGACACTCTTGATGCTTTGTAAGGAAAAACCTGACGGCCCTTAGGCTCCCTGACCTCGATCGTACCACCATCTCCACACGCGCCAACTGGCGTTTATACCTGATAGTGGAGTCCCCTCCATATGAGGGATCATCCACATCGGTGCCCATCTCTCCCCCTTTGCATCACTCTCCCTCTAGTCCACACATGCATAAGAGCCCACCTAGTCCACATTGACATGAGCCTGCACCTGCACCACTACCTTTTTCTACTTTTGAACAGGATGCAGGTACATCTGCCTATGATTTTTTTGAGTTTTGATCGCGCCTCGACGGTATATATGCTGAGCAGTAGACGCAGAGGCAGCGATGGGAGGAGAAGAGCACCTACACATAAGCAAAGTTTCTGGGCTTTCGGGAGAACTTTAAGTGAGCCGAGGAGTTCTACGATGAGGCCTGCATCTACTTCCAGGAGGAGGCTACCCGTCACCATGCGGAGACCGCCTACCACCAAGAGATGTGGCAGCATATGGGAGCCCAGTATGCACAGTGAGCTAGGGAGGAGGAGCACTCAGCAGTCGCTGCATCCACCATCTCTCAGATCGATCACATGTACATGTGGCATCAGCAGCTCAGCAATAGGTTCTCCTACGACCCCAAGATGCCGAGGCTACTAGACTTTCCATCTCGTTCACCATACTAGAGGTATGCTTCACTTAAGTCTGGGGGGGAACCCCCAAGTTTTATTTTGTTTCTAGTAGTAATTTCTTTCCTGATATTTGCATTATTGTTATTTTAAAGGGAGAGTCTAGTACATACCTAGTTATGATTCATCTCAATAGTCTAGTACTTTAGAACCCACAGGTGACCCTAAGTTTAGCATTTTAGTTACTGGAGATGCTCGGATTGTGTAAGCCCATTTGGAAAAATCAAAATCCAAGTGAGCCGAAAAAAAAGAGAGAGAGAAAAAAAGAAATGAAAAATAAAAGAAAGAAGAAAAAGAGATTATGAGGGATAAAAAATAGTTATCGTGGATGGAAATGGTTAGGTGCCCCTTTGAGACCGAGTTAGGTTACTGGGGAAACACCAACCAATTTCTCTCAATACCAAGCACGCCTTTGAGACTTTGTGCTAGATCTAGGGAATGACCCTCGCTTTGGGTACGTAAGTGTCTAAGAGCCAGAGACCTTAGGCAAGCTATAGGATGACAACTTAACTTGTCATGGAATGAGTATCCCCTAAGAAGATTCGCTTGGCACGAGCACGAGGAGCTAACTTAGTGAATTTCTAGAACATATTTATTTTTCTTTGATTGCAAATACCACTTGATAAATTTAGTTAACATGCTAAGTATGAAACAATACCTTTTAAAATTTCATGGTACTGAGGTTTGCTTGAGGACAAGTAAAGATTTAAGTCTGGGGGAATTGATGTGAGCTAAACATATAGGGTTTTAGGAGTAGTTTTCGCTCACATCTTATAGCATTTTATGTTCATTTCATGTATATTTTATATTATGTTGCATGCATTTCCTATTTTCTAGTTCGGAGATCTGCTCTGTTTACTTTTGTGTGCATGATATCATTTTATAGGGAAAAAGGTGCAATTTCGGAACAAAATAAGACATTTTGCAGCTGGACGCAGAAGGGAACACGACCAAGGCATGTGCCCACACACGGCCGTGTTCAGAGGGTAAAAACGGCCACCACATCCTGACACACAACCAGACCGTGTGTTTTCACACGGCTGTGTGGTGGCCCATCAAATTGACACGACTAGGGTTTTTTCCAGATTTCACAGCGATCCGACGTGATGTCTATCTAAAGAAAGCTCCGCTCAAACCCTAGGGGGGCAGGACAGCTGGCACGGCACTCCGAAGCCCTGAAAAGCTTCGGGAACTCGCAACGGGGAGGAAGAACGCCGCCGGAGGTCAAGATTCTACACTTTAATGTCGAGGAGAAGACCTACATTGCATTTTAAATCCTATTCTTTACGTAAATTCTATTGTTTATACGGATATGATCATGTCTTGTGTTTCTTCTCTCGTATCTATGGAGTAGACTCTCTGATTCTAGGATTAGGGAGTAGTTTGTGTAGAGTCAGAACATGTTTATTCAAATATCTTTTTGTTCTTGAATTTATACTTGCAATTGGTGTTTTAGTTTAGATCTATAGTTATCGTTTTGGTTTTCTAGTCACTGTGCTTAGCCGATACGAGGGGTGGCAGCCCTCATATCAAAGATTTAGGGGAATTAAAGAGGGACCTAAGGGTTGGCCTCATCGCCGGTAATTGTGGGTAGAATGATGCGATAGAGTACGAAACATACCTCATTTTTGACTCATCGCAGGGATCGATTCGGCATCCTCGTACCGACTATCCCGTCCTAAAGCCAGGGGTTGACCTGGTATGGCAGAGGTAGCTTCCGATAGACGCGAAGGCTCATCGGGGGAGTGCATGATGTCCTTTCCACAAAACCATAACTAGAAACCTAAGAAAACCCAATTGACAACATGTTCCGTGACACACAAACGAAACCAAAATCCTAGAATCCATCTAAAGACCCGTAGCGACCCTTCTTTTTCTCCGTGTGACACCGTATTAGAGTTAGGACCATCGATAGCTCTTCTAATTGCAACCTTTAGAGTCTAGTCCCGAACAATAACATCCACTGAACCAATTGGTACTCGAATCTCAGTCCCTGTGGGATCGATAATCTTTTTATTACTTGACGACATCCATGCACTTGCGGGCGTTGAGCGCTAGTGCGCACTTCGAGTCCTCGACGGTCTCAATCGTGAGATTTGAGGTCGCGTTTGTGTGCATCAGACGGATAGGCTTGAGAGGGGGTCAATATGGTCCTTTGTTTGAGGGAGGGTTTGTTAGAGTATTGGGAATACAATCAAAGTCTCACATTGGTAAGACATGGAAAAGATCATATGCTTATAAGATGAAAAGATATCTCAATTAGTATGAGGCCTTTTGGGTAAATCTCAAAAACAAAACCATGAGGGCTTAGGCCCAAAGTGAACAATATCATACCATTGTGGAGATATATGAATCTTATAGACACTAACAGAGATATCACAGAGGATCTCTTTGCTACCTCAGTATGGAGAGGGGGGGAGTTTCAGAAGAAAAAGGGGGAATGTTAATAAGGGGTGTGGACGAGATAATGTTAGAGGTGAATTCAGGTGGTTGATTGGATGTCCCCGAAAGGCTGGGGGATAGGGTACACTTGTCCTGAACCCTATCTATATACAAGGAGGGGGCAAGAAGTAGGAGGTTAGGGTTTGGGTCTGAAGAAAGAGAACTCATGGGCTATAGGGGTGGAGAAAAAGAAGAAAGGGAAAGGAGGGAGGTCAAAGGTGGCAGGGAGATAGGAATGTCAGCTGTAAGGGAGGATGCAGAGGTGTTTGAGAAGAAAGATGTGGCCAAAGATGTTCCTTCGGAGCAGACGGGCATTGAAGACGGAAGGTGAGGGCTCGATCATTTAGGAAGGGAATCAAAAGTTTCCAACTAGCTAGCAAATTGGATAGTATTCAAATGTAGAGGCGACGACACCACCTATTGTGGAAAAATGGAGGCAGGAAAAAGAAAGGGGGAAGAAGGTTCGACAGTGTTCCCCTCAGTGAATAGCGAAGGATGGACAATGGCGACAATACCTTCTTCTTGTATTTTGCGACGTGTAAACCCTCGTACCGCTACTTTAATGTTTAGACACGGGAAGGGTGAAAGGGGAAGATCCAGGAGCGAAGGGTAAGAGGAGGATGGGCTAGGGTTCATCAATGGCAGACTTGCGGGAAGAGTGGATAGCTATACACATGAGGGAATAAGGTTAGAAGGTTGTCTAGCGGGTGGAACCAATGTGGTTGATAGTGAAAAAGGGATGGGGACAGAGGAGTAAGCCGTGGGAGGGGGTTGGTGATGACTGGTACCAAGAGGGATGATCCAGTTACGTATTGTACCCTCAGGTGGCTTCACATATTTGCTCTCGAGTGGGTAGTGACATTTTTTAGGAGAGTCTTCATTTTTCAAATAGGAGGGAAGAGAAGTGTCGTTACAAAAGAAGAAGCGGAATCCTTACAGCAGAAGGTGGTGACCGAAGGAGCTTCAAAGTCGAAGAAGGTGAAGGATTGAAGGGGAAAGCACATAAAACTTATTTGAAGAGTAGTGGCACATTTTTTGTCGAAGGAACTACTTGGGTTTCCAATCGATGTTATGAGCTATAAGTGAAGGCTTGGGGCTTGGCCTAAGAGGAGGAGGGGGCAATCATTCTATTTATGTTATGCACAATATAAGGTAGGAAGACTGCTGATGAAAAATTTTGGTAGGAATTCTTTACCATGAAGGGATGGAGCAGAGTTGTACTCTCATGCCAAGTTTATATTGTTCTTATGCATAATAGAGAAAGTCGAAACTATTGTCCCCATGTCATGGCAGATCGGAGGAGTTGGGTTTAAGGTAAATTCACTCTAGAAGATGACAGAAGGACGAGGTGAAGCCCTGAGTCAGATCATCACTATTTTTATAGTTTGGCCTCGGCCGAAGCTATTATCCCCATGCGGTAGCATATCGGAGGAGTTGGGTTTAAGGTAGATCCACTGTTGAAGATGATGGAAGTAAAAAAAAATCATTCCGATCTAACGAGATGAAGCCTTGGGTCAGATCGTCACTATTTTTACAGCTTGGCCTCGGCCAAAGCTATTATCCCCGTGCGGTGGTGGATCGGAGGAGTTGGGTTTAAGGTAGATTCACTGTTGAAGATGACGGAAGTAAAAAAATTATTCCGATCTAACAAGGCAAAGCCTTAGGTCAAATCTTCACTATTTTTACAACTTGACCTCAACCGAAGCTATTATATCCAGCGGTGGCGGATCAGAGGAGTTGGGTTTAAGGTAAATTCACTGTTGAAGAAGATGGAAGTAAAAAATTCATTCCAATCTGACGAGGCAAAGCACTGGGTCAGATCGTCTCTATTTTACAGCTTGGCCTTAGCTGAAGCTATAATTCCCTTGGAATGGCGGATCAGAGGAGTTTAGTTTAAGGTAAATTCACTATTGAAGAAGATGTTGGAATGTATACTGAAAGCCTAGCCCTTTTGTATGAACATTTTTATTTTGAAATAAGAATCACATGATCATTGTTTGCACTTTATATTTATTATATGTATGCGTATTGTCTAATACTTTACATTGTAGATAACATGGTGCTTAGTGTGGCACAGAAGATCATGTTATCAGTCCCTTGTAGAATATAAGTAGAGGCTCACAACCAAGATGGTTTTTGACAAACCATTGGCATGGTTGTAGTGTAGCTTGGTATTGTTTTGTCTTGAACATAGAGTTACACTAGTACACTTAGTTGTATTGAGCAGGACCGACATAGAGGTGATTCAATTTATTGCTGACTACATAATTAAATCGGACCTCGGATATTATGTTGTACATGCTCTTAATCCCGATATAATAACGGGCACATGTACTTAGTATTTATTTCTTTGATTTACCAAAGGGTGAGATTTATATGGATTAAATCAATATGTCCGGTAAGTTGGGAAATGATATTATTTACATGGTGTGTCGTTAATTATAGGAGGAAACCGTGTCCTACATATTAGGTTGATGATGTCCCCTTGAGGAGCTCATAAGGTTCATCATGTAAACCCTGCAGGTTGACTTAGTCAACATGATGATAAGGTTGAGTGGCACTACTCGAGGAGTTAAATGTTAATTGATTGATGGTCAGTAAATCAATTAATAGACGAACATTCGATATCTTAAACACGGGGAGATGGATGTACAAATAATGTATGGAGCCCATATTAATTTATGGGGGTTGGTGAGGTAATTCAATGATGATCCTCTAGTGGAATGGAACATCATTGATGGATCAAGTTTGTGTGGTTCCGATCCATCGGGTGGCCAAGATACAACTCCTCCTCATGGTCCCTATCGTAGCCTAATATAAACCTCATGGAGCCTAGATCCAATGATGGAAAACAAAACTCTAGATCCGACGGTGGAGATTAAATCTCTAGATCCGAGGGTTGAGATTAAATCCCTAGATCCGACGGTGGAGATTAAATCCCTAGATCTGACGGTTGAGATTAAATCTCTAGATCCGACGATTGAGATTAAATCCCTAGATCTGACGGTTGAGATTAAATCTCTAGATCCGACGGTTGAGATTAAATCTATAGATCCGACGGTTGAGATTAAATCCCTAAAACCAACGGTGTAGATTAAAACAAGGCTTAAGCCTAACTCTATAAAAGGGGGCTTAAGGTGGGCGGCAAGGGTGTTAAAGGTTGGTTGTTTTTGGAGATTAGGGTTTTGCCTATCATTAGCTTGGGAGGCAAGAAATCCTAGGGAGGTTAGGGTTTGGTTGGGCGGCTAGGGTTTGGAAGGTGGAGTGGGCGGCAATAATAGGAGAGGTTCTCTTCTTCTTCTTAAGGGGTTGCTGGCACCTATCTCTCTTCCCTCTACCTTGGTCGGCGCTCAACCTATTCCTCTTCACTCCCTCTTGGCCGGTGGCACTAGGAGCAAGGGATTGTTCCCTTGTTTGGTTCCTTGGTCGGCCATCTTGTTCTCTCTTTTCTTGGGGCCGGCGGCATCAAGCCTTTGTGGCTTGGTGGTTGGCTCAAGCAAGAAGGGAAGGAGAGTTCTTCTTTCTTTTGATTGAAGAAGATCTAGGAAGCTTCAACTTGTGGAGGATCTTCGCCCACACGAAGTCTACAAGGAGGTTAGGACATACGATAGAAGATCGAGAGGTATAAAAGTTTTACAAGTTTTATTATTGATCTTTGCATGTTCTTATTAATATGTTTGTATGTGTTGGTTATACATGTCTACATCCATATGTATTTGTATAATCATGGACCCCAAAGATAAACACAAAAACCGGCGATCCGTTCGTCGTCTATTCCGCTGCTAACCGACTAGAAGAGTTTTGTTGCTTGAACAACTAGTTTGTTCAGGCGATTGCTCGAGTCGTTAGCACGACGACGAATTGGTTGAGCTTAGGAAACTCATCCCATTCAGATTAGTTTTTATTAGTGAAAATTTTAATCCGGGGACATGGGAGCCGATGAGCCTCCGAGCATGCCATCAAATTGGTATCAGAGTCATGGTTTTTGATTTTGTGTGTTTTGGATTCGGTTACTTTCATGCACTTATCATATATTGTATATTCCGGATGATAGTAGGATGTGCGTAGGATAACTTTTTGGTTGCAGGCATAAGTTCCAACTATTATGGCTATATATGTGTGTATGTGATTGCATGTGTGTGTGATTGTATATTATTTGAATCCTCGGGGTTGACGAGGCTAAATTAGTATTTAATTTTTGTAATTAAATACGACATTGTTTAGCCACTCATTTTAGTTTACTTTCGATCTAGATTATTTGTACACTCCTTCGTGGAGTATAGGATCGATGGATGTAAATTAAAATAGTTTATCTTGGCTCGGATCTCTTTGGTGACTTGCGCACGGGAAAAGGAGGAGCGAACGAGGTGGCGACACGACGGGATGCATATTGGAGAACAATGCCATAATAGTTGGGAAAATTCTATTTTTTTTTCCATATTTATTGCTGATTTGTTTTATATGCATGTTGTGTGTGCTTGAAAATTCCTCACTGTCAATTTACTAAGTGGGAGAGAGATATTTTAATTAATTCCCGCGGCCTCCATTACAATTTGACGTGTGATGCAACAAACTTGCGTGTCGGCTCTGAGTGCCTTCCTCCCCATCGGATGAGTTTGTTTGCGGATCACTCGGTCAAATAATGGTTATAGGAAATTATTTAGGAGCGTGTGTACTTCCCCATCGGTAAGGCACATAATCCGAGATAATTCCCTTAGTATCGTGTAATGGTGCACACTTAGATGCAAATAAAAAGTATCCTCCCCATCAGAGTCACTACTTTTATTTGTAGGGCCAAAGAGGAACCAACTATTAATTTTATTTGTCAAAAAGTAAGGTTGACAAGATAATAAAATTAATGGGTTAAACCTCCTCTTACAAATGTAGAATTCGTATACGTCCACACTATCGTGGCATGCAATATTCTCGGTGTTTTGAGGTGTTGGTTGATTTCAAAATTTTATTGTTTGAGGAATCAATGATATTTGAAATCTAATATTTTGATCATTGTGATTCTTAGGTTTTTTCAAATGGCTTTCAACCCACTTGCTGTGATATTGAAAGAAAATAAACTTACTGGAACAAATTATATTGATTGGAAAAGAAATTTGGATATTGTCTTAACTGCAGAGGAGTACAAATTTATACTCTTCGAGGTCTATCCTCCTAAGCCCACCGATGACTCTAATGAAAAGGAGAAAGAGAGTTATAAGAAATTGATCAAAGCAGATGAGATGGCGCGGTGTTACATTTTGACATCTATGTCAAATGTGCTGCAACATCAGCATCAGGCCATGGCCACGGCTTATGACATGATGTTTAATCTCAAGGAACTTTTCAGACATCAGAGTAGGGCGGCCAGACAGGAGGCTATGAGGAACTTGATGACGACCACCATGATCGAGGGAACACCCGTCAGGGACCATGTTCTCAAGATGATAGCTCATCTCAATGAGATGGAAGTCCTCGGAGCTGAGATCGATGGGGAAACCCAGGTCGATATCATTCTCCAGTCTCTGCCTAGGAGTTTTGAGCAGTTCCGCCTCAACTACAACATGAACAAGAGGTTGTATTCGTTGGCGGAGCTTCTGAACTCGGTAGCAGAGGGGCTTTTTCATCAAAGCGCTCAAGCCATGGTTGCTCAGAAGGTTTCTACTTCTAAACCGAAAGGGAAGAAGAAGAAGAAGTAAGGTGGAGCAAAGAAAGGGGCAGTAGGACCTCAGGCAGGAGTGAAGAAGCCAAAAGGCAAATGCTTCACTTGCAAGTAGACTGGACATTGGAAGGCGGACTGTCCTTGCCGAAAGAACAAAGGTATATCTTCTTGTTTAGTTGTTAAAACATGTTTAGCGGTGTTATCTACCAGTACCTGGTGTGTAGATATAGGAGCCACTGATCATGTCTGTAATACTTTGCAGGGGTTCCAGAAAACCCGACGACTAGCTGAGAGAGAAATTACCGTCTTCATGGGCAATGCTTCAAAGGTGGCGGTTATTGCAGTGGGAGACGTTTATTTATCTTTTGATAGGAATAAAGTTTTGGTTTTGAGAAATTGTCTTTATGTACCTACTTTTAGAAAGAATCTAATTTCAGTTTCTAAATTGTTTCTGGATGGATATTCTGTTTCTTTTAATGATAAAGTTGTTATAAAAAGGAATAGGGAGATTATCTGTTCTGGTACATTGGTTGGCAATTTATACACTCTTGAACCGAAAACTCCCACAATGCATATAGAAGTGAATAACTCATTTCTAAATCTAATAAGAGAAAAGAACCTTCGAAAATGAACCAGACATATCTTTGGCACCTAAGACTTGGTCATATTAACCTGAGTAGAATTCAAAGGTTGATAGCTGATGGACCCTTGGGTTTATTAGTGGTGGAAGATCTCCCAACCTGCGAGTCTTGCTTGGAAGGTAAGATGACCAAGAGGCCTTTTAAGGCTAAGGGGTATAGAGCCAAAGATGTATTGGAATTGGTTCATTTTGATTTGTGCAGTCCTATGTCTATCCAGGCTAGAGGTGGCTTTAAATACTTTGTCTCTTTTATAGACGATTATTCAAGGTATGGATACATTTACTTGATGCGCCAGAAGTCCAATGCTTTGACAGTTCAAAGAATTCAAGGTCGATGTGGAGAACCGCCAAGGTAAAAGTATCAAGACACTACGATCCGATCGTGGTGGCGAGTACCTCTTGGGAGAGTTTAGGAGTTACTTATCGAGGTCGATTCAATCCCAATTGTCCGCACCGCACACCCCAAACAGAATGGTGTGGCAGAGCAAGGAATAGGACTCTTATGGAGATCGATCGATGATGAGTTATTCCGAGTTACCCGATTCGCTCGGGTTTGCTCGAAACGGGCAAAGACACATTCTAAACTTAGTTCCATCTAAGTCAAGACTTCTACTCCCACTGCACTATGGATTGGGCGAAAGCTAGTCTAACACATATTCAGATTTAGTAGTCCAAAGACATGTGCCAAGGGAGATGTCGGTAAGTTGGAATCTCGCATGTATACGCTTGTTTGTTGGCTACCCTAAGGGAACGAAGGGTGATTTGTTCTATAGTCCTAGAGATCAGAAGGTAATCATGAGTACGAATGTCAGATTTCTAGAGGAGGACTATGTGATGAACCACAAGCCCACGAGTAGGATTGTTCTTGAGGAGTTGACAGGGGAAGTCCCGACTTCAGTACCACCGGTACAAGAGGAAATACCACAAGTCACTGCACCGCATGTCACAGAGCATACACAGGAGGTACCTCGTCGTAGTGGGAGGGTTGTTAGACAACCCGTGAGATTCATGTTCTTGGGAGAGTCTTCAGACTTAGTCCCTGGTAAACATGAACCTGATCCCTGGACATATGACGAGGCACTCCAAGATAAAGATGCGGTATCTTGGCAAAGAGCGATGAATTCAGAGATAGAATCTATGGATTCTAATCATGTCTGGGAGCTAGTAGAACCACCCGATGGTGTGGAAGCCATTGGATGCAAGTGGATCTACAAGAGAAAGAGAGGAGTAGACGGGAAGGTTGAGACCTTCAAAGCTAGGCTTGTTGCGAAAGGGTATACTCAGAAAGAGGGTATCGATTATTAGGAGACCTTTTCGCCGGTAGCTATGCTTAAGCCTATCCGGATTCTCTTATCTATTGATGTTCATGGGGATTATGAGATTTGGTAGATGGATGTCAAGACAACTTTCCTTAACGGAAGTCTTGACCCTTTTGGGGATATGCTCTAGACACAGCAGTCTTTACCCTTAACCGTGTACCATCCAAGGCTGTCATAAAGACACCATATACGATATGGACAGGGAGAAATCCCAAGATGTCTTTTATGAGGATTTGGGGTTGTGAGGCTTACGTTCGACGTCAAGTCTCAGATAAACTGGGGCCCAAATCTGATAGGTGCTATTTTGTTGGATATTCCAAGGATACAAAGGGATATTACTTCTACATTCCCAGTCAGCACAAAGTGTTTGTGGCAAAGACTGGAGTTTTTCTAGAAAGGGTGTTGGGTTTCCGGCACCGCGGTGTGTGTGTGTTCGATCACGTTTCGTAAACATGAACACAGCGGAAGAAATAAAAATAATAAATCTACATTTATTACAACACACACAACACACGCATGCATATTACAACAAGTGTAGACATAACCGTAAATTTAAATTTACAATAAAAGGAAATTTATCTACGTTATACCTTTCGTATGACGTGTAGCGGGAACGGCATCAACCGGAACGATCCTTGCTAGAATCGTCTCTATCCGTATCCACGCCGAGTTCCTCGGGATGACTTCGCTAAGCCACGAGCTTCGTCTTCGTACGGGTTACTAGCCTCGTGTTGAAGACGACGTGATCGAGAGATGATCACGATCCGAATCCAAATTCGGATTCTAAAATGAGTTCTCAAAACTCGCTTCTCCGGAGAGGTATTCGTCAACCAATTGATGAATCCTTTGTCCTCCACCTCAGAGGATTACCGGAGATCGAATCCCCGGTAAGTTAGCCACTGTCGGAGCTCTAACCGTCGTCCAAACGACGCTCCGACGAGAGGAGAAGAAGCTGTCCAGAAAACTGGACAGCTTGGTGGAGGAGTAGGCGCCGGCCAAAAACAAGGGAGTCAAGTGCTCACCTTTTCACCAAGGCCTAGGAAGATCACCAGAGGGTCGCCGGAGGGTTCACCGGCTGAAGCTTGGACGCCGGCAAGGAGCTAGACGGCAGTACAACAAGCTGGGCGGCAATGGAGGTTGGGCGGCACAACTAGGTTGGGCGGCAACTCCAAGCTAGGGTTTTTGGATTAGGGCTTAATTATCCCTTAAGCCCTCTTTTATAGAGAACTACTTCTCTTAATGGTTATTGGATCATAACCATTAGGCCCGTTAACCCGCTCTATTAAGATAAGTTAAAATAAACCAAACCATGATGGTTTATTTTAAGTTAAAACGAACCGAACCAACTTTTGGTTCATTCGTTTAAAATAAATCAAACCCTTTGGTTTATTCTCCTCCATTGGATTAGAACCAAACCATTTTGGTTCATCCATTACGTCTTCATAAGACTCGGCCCATCCATGCTTCCATTGCGACTGAAACGATTTCATGCTCGCTTTATGTTTGGTCCAACCAAACCTAGTTTCTCTCGGTCTGAGAATCTCATTCTCAAGCTCGTTTTAAATCCTTTGGATTACGCTCGTTGTGCGTGTGACCAAATAGGTTCTCGGTTTATGTTGGCCGTCTATAATTAACCATTAATTATAGAACGATCATGAGTGGCACCTAGTAGTACATCATGATCCCCAATTAACCGAAAAGATCAACGGTTGATCCAGAACTATTTCTGAAACCCTTCAGCAGCTCGAATGATTCGTGCCCCATTCCTTTCACTCATCTTATACCCACTTGGTTCAGGACATGGTCTATAGTGTCAGTCCCAACTAGGCTGACTACGTCACACCTAGCCCAAGTATCATTTCCTCGTCCTACGTATTCTAGTTACTGCACATGTATTGAAGAGTACCTTACTCTAAACATGTAATGCTTTGGCCAAAGACTTTAGTAACAATCCGACGAGAGGCCATGGGTATACATCTCCTCGCAAGGAGTGGTGAATCCTTTATAGGCTATTCAAACACCTTCGATCACTTCGACTTATACCCAATCATCCCGGGTCCACATCTCCTTAGAGATGTTTGCTTAAGATGTCAAAGCACAAGTCTCCATGATCAAGATGACTTGAATACCGCAAGTCAAAGGAACATCGCACTTAAGCTACAGTAAGAACTTCATTGACATATCTATATATGCAGAGAACCATATGAAGTCTTACGGCTGGTCACTCCAATGAACTAGTTACCATAACTAGCATCCACGATTAACTCCGACATCACAATGTCTCCAGCCAGTGAGAATCAGCTGCTTGGATACACCAAGGAGTATACCTCGTGCTAGTCTCGACAGAATTGATGGTGTCCAAATCCATCAATTCATCGACTAGGGATAATTTTGATACATCACAATTACACATGTAGAGATACTCACTAGTTGTGATCCAATCACACATTCTCTCATGCTGTGAATCGTATCGTGGACATTCAGTAAATGAGTTTAAGATCCAATCAAATACATAAAACATGTATACTCAAATAGTGAATCTTCATTTATCATATAAATGGTTCATACATAAGGCGATTGCCTTAGGACATCTCTCATATATTACTAACAGACTCCCACTTGGCCTAATGCCAATCGCTACGGTATCCAATACCATAAGCTCTGACATGACCCTCAAACTTACTTTGAGGTAATGCTTTAGTCAAAGGATCCGCTAAGTTCCTTTCAGTGGGAATTTTCTCGATTTGTATTTCGTTCCTACTGATGATCTCTCTGATAAGATGATAGCGGTGAAGCACATGTTTGGATCATTGATGAGACCACATCAAGTTCAAAGATGAACTTCTTGATCCAAATCGCTTCCTTTGCTGCTTCCAAAGCTGCAATGTATTCTGCCTTAGTGGCAGAATCTGCTATAGTGTCAAGCTTGGAACCTTTCCAACTTATTGCGCCCCCATTCAAGGCGAAGACGTATCTGGACTGAGACCTGGAATCATCTTTGTCTGTCTGGAAGCTGGCATCCGTATACCCGCTTATCACCATGTCCCCTTCTCCATATATTAGAAACACATCCTTAGTTCTTCTCAAGTACTTAAGGATTGTCTTAACAGCCACCCAATGATCCATTCTTGGATCGGACTGGTATCTGCTCGTGACACTCAGAGCATACGATACATCGGGCCTCGTACATAACATAGCATACATTATAGATCCTATTACGGATGCATAGGGAATCTTACTCATGCAAATCCTCTCGTCTTCTGTGCGCTGACACATAGACTTCGAAAGGTGTACCCCATGCCTGATGGGTAGAAAACCTTTCTTGGATTCCGACATGCTAAACCTCTTTAGCACTCGGTCTATATATGTAGACTGCGAAAGACCAAGCAACCGTTTCGATCTATCTCTATAGATCTTAATCCCGAGGATGTAGGTTGCTTCTCCCAGGTCTTTCATGGAGAATGTCTTGGATAACCAAACCTTAACTGACTGTAAGATTGAAACATCGTTTCCTATAAGTAATATGTCATCAACATATAATACTAGGAACACGACTGCACTCCCACTAACCTTCTTGTACACACAAGGTTCGTCTGGATTTTGTGAGAAATCAAACTTTTTGATGGTCTCATCAAAACGAATATTCCAGCTCCTGGATGCTTGCTTCAATCCATAAATGGACCGTCGCAATTTGCATACCTTGGTTTTATCAACCGATGTGAAACCCTCAGGCTGTATCATATACACGTCCTCGACTAGGTTTCCATTAAGGAAAGTTGTTTTCACATCCATCTGTCATATCTCATAATCATAATGAGCCGCTATGGCCAGGAGCATCCGAATGGATTTAAGCATAGCTACAGGCGAATAGGTTTCGTCATAATCAATGCCTTGTTTTTGACGATATCCTTTCTCCACCAATTTAGCCTTATAGGTAATCACATTACCATCCATGTTGATTTTCTTCTTGAAAACCCACTTGCACCCTATAGGCTTTATGCCTTCAGGTGGGTCAACCAAGTTCCAAACTTGGTTTTCATACATGGAATCCATTTCCGACTTCATGGCACCAAGCCACTTATCCCTTTCTGAACTTGTCAAGACTTCTTCATAACTGTAGGCTCCTCATCATCAATGAGTAACATGTCGCTCGATTCACTTACGAAATCCATATCTCTCGTGAATGTTGCATGTTCTACCAGGATCTACGAAGATGTGGTGTTACAATAGGTCCAAATGATTGCTCATCACTATGAGTTGTACCGTCAGGCTTCACCAGGTATCTCATCAATGTCTATTTGAGTCTCTCGAGCCTCCTCAAGCTCGACGACACTCCCACTATTTTCTTGCAAGAGAAACTCTTTCTCTAGAAACACAGCATGCCTTGAAACAAACACCTTTTGTTCCACAGGATGATAGAATTGGTAACCCCTTATTTCCTTAGGGTATCCAATAAATAGAGATTTATCAGACTTAGCATCCAATTTGTCTGATACTGTCCGCTTCACATAAGCAGGACAACCCCATATCTTCAAGTAAGATACATGAGGTTTCTTACTATTCCATATCTCATATGGAGTAGTTGAGACTACCTTGGTAGGCATTCTGTTTAACAAGTAAACATCTGTCTGAAGTGCATAACCCCAAAAGGACTTGGGAAGAGTCGCATGATTCATCATTGACCTGACCATGTCCAACAAGGTTCGGTTACGCCTCTCAGATACACCATTGTTCTGTGGTGTATGGGGCGGAGTCCATTGAGACAATTTGCCATTGTCTCTTAGATAATCAAGAAACTCCTGACTCAAGTATTCACCACCTCGATCCGATCGAAGTATTTTAATACTCTTGTCATGTTGTTTCTCTACTTCATTTCTGAATTCTTTGAACCTTTCAAAGGCTTCAGACTTGTGTTTCATCAAGAACACATACCCAAACTGTGAGTGATCATCGGTGAAGGTAATGAAGTAGCTATAGCCTCCTAAAGATTGAGTTGACATAGGTCCATATACATCACTATGTATTAGGCCTAGCAACTCTCCCACTCGTTCACCTTTTCCCGTAAAAGGTAACTTAGTCATCTTGCCTTTTAAGCATGATTCGCATGTATCGTATGAATCCAATTCAAACGATTCCAGAATTCCACATCAGTGTAATTCGGACATGCGTTTCTTGCTTACATGGCCAAGACGACAATGCCACATGTAGGAGTCTATTTGATTATCCTTTCGAGCACGCTTGTTGCTCGCTTCGATATTGCAAATGTCACTAGATACGTCCAACATATAAACACCATTGCTTAAAGTTCCAGTCCCATAAAGAACCCTATTTAAAGTTATGTAACAACAATTGTTACTAAACGTCAAATGGAAACCATTTCTATTTAAACAAGAAATAGAAATGATGTTCTTTATCAACGAAGGAACATAAAAGCAATTGTCCAGTTCTAAGACAAGTCCTGTAGGGAGTTTCAACAAATGCGTTCCAATGGCGACTGCAGCAACCTTTGCTCCATTCCCAACAAACAAATTTGACTCTCCCTTGACGAGTCTTCTTCTATTCCTTAGCCCATGTATGTCATTACATATATGTGAGCCTCACCCAGTATCCAATACCCAAGTGTTTGAGGAAATAGAATGACAATCAATAACGAAGATATCTGAAGAAGATGGGGCATCCGATGCCTTATTCTTCTTCACGGACTCAAGATAAATCTTACACTTTCTTCGCAAATGGCTCTCCTTGCCATAATGATGGCAAGTTTCCTTTTGTGCTAGTTCTACCTTCTTAGCCCTTCTCTTCTTTCCCTTCTGCTATTCCTTTGACTTCCTCTTAGAACCTTTCTTCGAGGAATCAACTAACAACACCGTCCCCTGCTCATGCTTCTTAGAAGGCTCCACATTCTTCAGCATATTGAGCAGTACCACAGATGAACCTTCTAGCATCTCAGAGGTGAAGAGGAGCTTTGAGACTTCGAACCTTTCGAATCTCACTTGCTCATCAACCAACTCACATAGATGAAGGACTACGATATGAGCATCCATATGCTCATGCTGCTTTCGTAGCTTGGGTTCCATCGCGGCTAGCATGATGCAACTCATTTGTTCAGAATCACTCACATGTTTCTGATAGGCCAACAATTGGTCCAGAGTTGCATCGTCACTAGGACGGGCGGGAAGAGGCGCTTCGAGGACATTTGCAAGCTTTTCAACCTTGAGAACAATTCTCAAGTTTCTAAGTCAGTCCAAGAAGTTCGGCCCAGTCAATATATTTGAATCCAAAATGGAACGCAAATTCAAAGACATCAGGATCAATCTTAGAAATACAAAACGAGCATATATGAGAAAATGATTTTAAAATGCATCATTATACATTTATAAATTCCATTCATTTTTCAAATTTCAAAAACCCCAAAATCACTTCGGGAGATCGTAGGTCCATCTCCGAATGGGCTGATATCCATCATAGTTATGAACAACCTTGGAGAGAGTCCAACAAGCCATTCATAACTACGATAGTAGGTATCAACTATACTGATTGCATATCACGTATATGCAACTATCACAATGTGCTATCAACTAATTGAATGTTCACACATACATCGGGTTGTTAACACATTAACAAGTATGCATCATATGCATAGCACCCAACTTCACCTCCCTTTACATCGACCTTGGAGAGAGTCCAACAAGCCGATGCTCCAGGTTAAAGTCAACCCATTAATCAGGACATAGTTTTAATATGGTTAGAGCGCATTCAACCAATTAGCCCAGCTTGGAGAGAGTCCAACAACCAAAGCTAACGATTGACCTCTGACTCTTACCATATTAGTATTAAACTATTCCATGGTTTGAACATGTTCGGGTTCGAGCCGGGCTTGGAGAGAGTCCAACAACCCAAACAAGAAACGGAACTCTGGTTCTAACCATATTAATGGAAGGTGTAGGCTTTAATATTGAGTTAGGGTTTTTATGTCTCATCCTCTTTGCATGCAAATAACTATTATCTACATGGCATACATCTACATGTCACGACACGCATGGCATAATGTTATGCATCTAATGCAATTACATGGCATACAATTATGTCATGTAATTATTTCCTTATATGTCATAACTATTTATGGAAATAAAATATGTTTAAGATTTGATTCTCCAAATCAAATCATAATTAAATTAGGAAACAAATTTCCAAATCTAATCACATATTTTATTTATGGAATTATTTGATTAAGGAAAATCTATTTAGGAAATCAATTTCCTAAATCTTTAAAACTACTTATGGAAATAAAATATTTTAAAATTTGATTTCCCAAATCAAATCATGATTAAATTAGGAAACAAATTTCCAGAATCTAATCAAATATTTTATTTATGGAAAATATCAATTTCCATAAATACTTCTAACTTTTCAAAAGTGGAAGATTTCCATAAATACTTCAAGACTTTCCAATATTTAAAAATTTCCATAAATACTTCTAAATTTCCAAAATTAGAAAATTTCCAGAAATAACATTATGACTATCGCAAAACCATTTTACGATTATGTCGAAACACAACCTGGGCTCTGATACCACTGTTGGGTTTCCTAAGATCACGGTGTGTGTTCGATCACGTTTCGTAAACATGAACACAGCGGAAGCAATAAAAATAATAAATCTACATTTATTACAACACACACAACACACGCATGCATATTACAACAAGTGTAGACATAACCGTAAATTTAAATTTACAATAAAAGGAAATTTATCTACGTTATACCTTTCGTATGACGTGTAGCGGGAACGGCATCAACCGGAACGATCCTTGCTAGAATCGTCTCTATCCGTATCCACGCCGAGTTCCTCGGGATGAGTTCGCTAAGCCACGAGCTTCGTCTTCATACGGGTTACTAGCCTCGTGTTGAAGACGACGTGATCGAGAGATGATCACGATCCGAATCCAAATTCGGATCCTAAAACGAGTTCTCAAAACTCGCTTCTCCGGAGAGGTATTCGTCAACCAATTGACGAATACTTCGTCCTCCACCTCAGAGGATTACCGGAGATCGAATCCCCGGTAAGTTAGTTGCTGTCGGAGCTCTAACCGTCGTCCAAACGACGCTCCGACGAGAGGAGAAGAAGCTGTCCAGAAAACTGGACAGCTTGGTGGAGGAGTAGGCGCCGGCCAAAAACAAGGGAGCCAAGTGCTCACCTTTTCACCGAGGCCTAGGAAGATCACCGGAGGGTCGCCGGAGGGTTCACCGGCTGAAGCTTGGACGCCGGCAAGGAGCTAGACGGCAGCACAACAAGCTGGGCGGCAATGGAGGTTGGGCGGCACAACTAGGTTGGGCGGCAACTCCAAGCTAGGGTTTTTGGATTAGGGCTTAATTATCCCTTAAGCCCTCTTTTATAGAGAACTACTTCTCTTAATGGTTATTGGATCATAACCATTAGGCCCGTTAACCGACTCCATTAAGATAAGTTAAAATAAACCAAACCATGATGGTTTATTTTAAGTTAAAATGAACCGAACCAACTTTTGGTTCATTCGTTTAAAATAAATCAAACCCTTTGGTTTATTCTCCTCCATTGGATTAGAACCAAACCATTTTGGTTCATCCATTACGTCTTCATAAGACTCGGCCCATCCATGCTTCCATTGCGACTGAAACGATTTCATGCTCGCTTTATGTTTGGTCCAACCAAACCTAGTTTCTCTCGGTCTGAGAATCCCATTCTCAAGCTTGTTTTAAATCCTTTGGATTACGCTCGTTGTGCGTGTGACCAAATAGGTTCTCAGTTTATGTTGGCCGTCTATAATTAACCATTAATTATAGAACGATCATGAGTGTCACCTAGTAGTACATCATGATCTCCAATTAACCGAAAAGATCAACGGTTGATCCAGAACTATTTCTGAAACCCTTCAGCAGCTCGAATGATTCGTGCCCCATTCCCTTCACTCATCTTATACTCACTTGGTTCAGGACATGGTCTATAGTGTCAGTCCCCACTAGGCTGACTATGTCACACCTAGCCCAAGTATCATTTCCTCGTCCTACGGATTCTAGTTACTGCACATGTATCGAAGAGTACCTTACTCTAAACATGTAATGCTTTGGCCAAAGACTTTAGTAACAATCCGACGAGAGGCCATGGGTATACATCTCCTCGCAAGGAGTGGTGAATCCTTTATAGGCTATTCAAACACCTTCGATCACTTCGACTTATACCCAATCATCCCGGGTCCACATCTCCTTAGAGATGTTTGCTTAAGATGTCAAAGCACAAGTCTCCATGATCAAGATGACTTGAATACCGCAAGTCAAAGGAACATCGCACTTAAGCTACAGTAAGAACTTCATTGACATATCTATATATGCAGAGAACCATATGAAGTCTTACAGCTGGTCACTCCAATGAACTAGTTACCATAACTAGCATCCACGATTAACTCCGGACATCACAATGTCTCCAACCAGTGAGAATCAGCTGCTTGGATACACCAAGGAGTATACCTCGTGCTAGTCTCGACAGAATTGATGGTGTCCAAATCCATCAATTCATCGACTAGGGATAATTCCGATACATCACAATTACACATGTAGAGATACTCACTAGTTGTGATCCAATCACAAATTCTCTCATGAATCGTATCGTGGACATTCAGTAAATGAGTTTAAGATCCAATCAAATACATTAAACATGTATACTCAAATAGTGAATCTTCATTTATCATATAAATGGTTCATACATAAGGCGATTGCCTTAGGACATCTCTCATATATTACTAACAAAGGGATTTTGTTTCTAGAAAAACTAGTGGGAGTACCTTCGATCTTGAAGAAATTCAAGATAAGGACCATAGCACTGAGGCCTTGATGGAGGTTGAACAGGAACCACAAAGTGTTATGGGTTATGAGGTTGTTGCACAAAGAGTTGTGGAACAACCACCTGTTCATGTAGACTTATCTCTTCGCAGGTCTGATAGGGTACGTCGTCAGCCTGAGAGATACTCATTTCTCTTGTCTGACCATAATGATGTTATGCTCATTGAGAATGAGCCTATCTCCTATCAAAAAGCTGTGATGAGCCCAGATTCTGAGAAATGGCTAGAGGCCATGAGATCCGAGATGGAATCCATGTACACCAACCAAGTATGGGCTTTGGTTGATCCACCTGAAGGGGTCAAACCCATTGGGTGTAAGTGGGTCTTTAGGAGAAAGACTGACATGGATGGACTTACGCATACCTATAAGGGCCGATTGGTGGCTAAAGGTTTCAAGCAAATTCATGGTATTAATTATGATAAAACCTTTTCTCCAGTGGCCATGTTTAAGTCCATTCGGATCTTGCTTGCTATTGCAGCATACCACGATTATGAGATCTGGCAGATGGATGTCAAAACCATGTTTCTGAATGGAAACTTACTCGAGGATGTGTACATGACACAACCTGAGGGTTTTGAAGATCCACAGCATACTGGGAAAGTATGCAAGCTGCAAAGGTCCATTTATGGGCTAAAGCAAACCTCTCGGAGCTGGAATCTTCGATTCGATGATGCGATCAAACATTTTGGTTTCATCAAGAATGAAGATGAACCCTGTGTCTACAAAATGGTTAATGGGAATACAGTTGTCTTCCTTGTATTGTATGTGGATGACATACTACTCATTGGGAATGACATCCCTTCGCTACAGTCTGTGAAGACTTGGCTGGGGACGTGCTTCTCAATGAAGGACTTATGTGAAGCAGCCTGCATTCTAGGCATCAAGATCTATAGAGATAGATCTAAGAGATTGCTTGGCCTAAGTCAAAGTACATACATTGACACGGTATTACTACGGTTTGCCATGCAGAATTCCAAGAAGGGACTTCTGCTGATGTCATATGGTGTGAGTCTTTCGAAGACTCAAAGTCCCTCTTCTAGAGAGGAGAGAGACCGCATGGATAAGATCCCATACGCATTTGCTATAGGATCTATCATGTACGCCATGCTGTGTACTCGTCCTGATGTCTCGTATGCTTTGAGCATGACGAGTAGATACCAGTCAGATCCAGGTGAGCGTCACTAGATAGCAGTCAAGAATATTCTTAAGTACTTGAGAAGGACTAAAGAATATTTCTTGATATTTGGAGGCGATGAGGAGCTAGCTGTAAAGGGTTACAGCGATGCCAGCTTCCAAACTGACCAGGATGATTATAGAACGCAGTCAGGGTTTGTATTTTGCTTGAATGGTGGCGTTGTGAGCTGGAAGAGTTCCAAGCAGGACACAGTTGTTGATTCTACAACAAGAGGCCGAGTATATCGGTGCTTCCATCTCATTCGAGAGATTATCGATAGAGGAGATGTGAAGATTTGCAGAGTACCCACAGAGGCTAACATCGCAGATCCCTTGACCAAGGCTTTGGCACAGAAAAAAAATATGATGGTCACACTAGGTCATTGGGTATTAGATACTACGGTGATTGACACTAGTGCTAGTGGGAGATTGTTAGTGAAAGCCCTAGAGTCAATCATGTGATGATTGTTGTATGGACTTTATTGTATCATATTCCTATTTATAAAGGCATGGTTATTATATTTACTTGTACTGGTGCCAAATAACTAAATATAATAACGTCCTTGAGTAGTTGGTTCTTATCTATATCAATCGATTGGTTGAATCGATAATGAGATGATATAGAGAACACTACTCTTAATCATTCCTAGTCAAGTATTAACATTCAGGGACAATGTTAATGCATAGAGACTAGCATGTAGGTCAACACGATGACTTGATCTCACAAGTCATGGATATGAGATATCAAGTTGACACATGGGTATACATTAGAGAATGTATATTGAATGACCCGCCATGAGAAAGTATCGTGGATCGTTATATGAGTGTCATATACTTTCTCATGTGGCTATTAGTATGACTATTAGTCCTTAGACCTGAAGTCACCATGGTTCCCTACATAAGGCGTTGCATACTTTGTCTTCGTCAAATGTCACCCGTAAATGGGTGGACTATAAAGGCGATTACTGGGTATGTGACAAATTATGCGGAGGGATGTGAGTGATGTAGATGGGATCTATCCTGTTGGAATGTATACTGAAAGCCTAGCTCTTTTTGTATGAACATTTTATTTTGAAATAAGAATCACATGATCATTGTTTGCATTTTATATATTCATTATATATGTGTGCATATTGTCTAATATTTTACATTGTAGATAACATGGTGCTTGGTGTGGCACAGAAGATCATGTTATCAGTACCTTGTAAAATATAAGTAAAGGCTCACAACCAAGATGGTTTTGGACAAACCATTGGCATGGTTGTAGTGTATCTTGGTATTGTTTTATCTTGAACATAGAGTTACACTAGTACACTTAGGTGTATTGAGTAGGACCGACATAGAGGTGATTCAATTTAGTACTGACTACATAATTGAATCGGACCTTGGATATTATGTTGTACATGATCTTAATCCCGATATAATAACGGGCACATGTACTTAGTATTTATTTCTTTGATTTACCAATGGGTGAGATTTAGATGGATTAAATCAATATGCCCGGTAAGTTGGGAAATAATATTATTTACATGGTGTGCCGTTGATTATAGGAGGAAACCGTATCCTATATATTAGGTTGATGATGTCCCCTTGAGGAGCTCATAAGGTTCATCATGTAAACCCAGCTGGTTGACTTAGTCAACATGATGATAAAGTTGAGTGGTACTACTCGAGGAATTAGATGTTAATTAATTGATGGTCAGTAAATCAATTAATTGACGGACATTCGATATCTTAAACACGGGGAGATTAATGTACAAATAATATATGGAGCCCATATTGATTTATGGGGGTTGGTGAGGTAGTTCAATGATGATCCTCTAGTGGAATGGAACATCATTGATGGATCAAGTTTGTGTGGTTCCGATCCATCGGGTGGCCAAGACCCAACTCCTCCTTATGGTCCCTATCGTAGCCTAATATAATCCTTGTGAAGTCTAGATCCAAGAATGTAAAACAAAACCTAGAACCAACGGTTGGGATTAAATCCCTAGATCCGATGGTTGGATGAAACTCTAGAACCAACGGTTGGGATTAAATCCCTAGATCCGATGGTTAGGATGAAATCCTAGAATCGACGGTTGGGATTAAATCCCTAGATCCGACGGTTGGGATAAAACCCTAGATCCGACGGTTGGGATGAAACCTTAGATCCGACAGTTGGGATGAAATCCTAGATCCGATGGTTGGGATTAAACCCTAGATCCGACGGTTGGGATAAAACCCTAGATCCGACGGTGGAGATTAAATCCCTAGATCCGACGGTGGAGATTAAAGGAGGCTTAAGCCCTATTCTATAAATAGATGCTTAGGGTTGGGCGGCAAGAATGATCAAGGATTTAAGTTAGAAGAATTAGGGTTTTGGCTCATCCAAAATTGGGGCGGCTAGGGTTTTGGGCGGCTAGGGTTTTGGAGCAAAAGAAGTGGGCGGCAACTTCTTCCTTCTAGTTGGTTGCCGGCGCCCATCCTCCTTCATCAAGACTTGGCCGGCAGTTCTCCTCCCATTGGTGGCCGGTTCTCTTCCTCCTCCCCATTCTCCAAAGTGGTCGGCGGCAACACTTCTTGAAGTTGGCCGGCGCATCATCCAATAGTTCCTTGGCCGGCGGTTGCACCAAGTTCCATAATTTGGTGGCCGGTTCTAGATAGGAAGGTATTTGTTATTTCTTCTCTTTGTTCGCAGCGGACAAGGTAGAGAAGAAAGCGATCTAGAAGGCTTCTACTCGTGGAGGATCTTCGTCCACACGTCGTCCACGAGAAGGATAGGACATACGGTAGAAGATCGTGAGGTGTAAAGTTATTTTAACTTTATTTACAGATCTGAGCTTGTTCTTTTATGTTTTGATTATGCATGTGTGAATTAGTAAATGTATTGTATAATCATGGACCCCGAAGACAAACACAAAAACTGGCAATCCGTCCATCGTCTCTTCCGCGGCTAACCAACTACAAGAGTTGTGTTGCTTGAACAACTAGTTTGTTCAAGCGACCACTCAAGTTGTTAGCACGACGACGAATAGGTTGTGCTAAGGAAGCTCATCCCATCCGGATTAATTCTTTCATTAGTGAAAATTTTAATCCGGGGACATGGGAGCCAATGAGCCTCCGAAGCGACACCCTTCAATTGGTATCAGAGCCACGGTTTCCGGTTTTATGTGTTTAGGATTCGGTTAATTTTTTATGCATTTTTCATATATTATATGTGTCGGATAATAGTAGGATATGCGTAGTTTAACTCTTTGGTTGTAGGCATAAGATCCGACTATTATGGCCATGTGTGTGTATGTGAATGGATGTGTGTAAAAATTTATTATTTGAATCCTCGGGGTTGACGAGGCTAGATTAGTATTTAATTTTTTGTAATTAAATACAGCATTGTTTAGCCGCTCATTTTAGTTTACTTTCGATCTAGATTATTTGTATACTCCTTAGTGGAGTATAGGATCGATGGATGTAAATAAAATGATTTATCTCGGCTCGGATATCTTTGGTGACTTGCGCATGGGAAAAGGTGGAGCGGACGAGGTGGCGACACGACGGGATGCATATTGGAGGACAATGCCATAATAGTTGGAAAAAAATTCTGTTTTTTCCATATTTATTGCTTATTTGTTTTATATGCATGTTGTGTATGTTTAAAATTCCTCGATTGCAATTTACTAAGTGGGAGAGGGATATTTTAATTAATTCCCGCGGCCTCCATTACAATTTGACGTGTGATGCAACAAACTTGCGCGTTGGCTTTGAGTGCCTTCCTCTCCATCGGATGGGTTTATTTGCGGATCACTAGGTCAAATAATGGTTATAGGAAATTATTTAGGAGCGTGTGTATTTCCCCATCGGTAAGGCACATAATCCGAAATAATTCCCTTAGTATCGTGTAATGGTGCACACTTAGATGCAAATAAAAGTATCCTCCCCATCAGAGTCACTGCTTTTATTTGTAGGGCTAAAGAGGAACCAACTATTAATTTTATTTGTCAAAAAGTAAGGTTGACAAGATAATAAAATTGATGGGTAAAACCTCCTCTTACAAATGTAGAATTCGTATACGTCCACACTATCGTGGCATGCAATATTCTCGGTGTTTTGAGGTGTTGGTTGATTTCGGGATTTTATTGTTTTGAGGAATCAATAATATTTGAAATCTAATATTTTTTTATCATTGTGATTTTTAGGATTTTCAAATGGCTTTCAACCCACTTGCTGTGATTTTAAAAGAAAACAAACTTACTGGTCCAAACTACATTGATTGGAAAAGAAACCTGGATATTGTCTTAACTGCAGAAGAGTACAAATTTGTACTCTTCGAGGTCTGTCCTCCTAAGCCCACCGATGACTCTGATGAAAAGGAGAAAGAACGTTATAAGAAATGGGTTAAGGCAGATGAGATGGCGCGGTGTTATATTTTGGCATCTATGTCAAATGTGTTGCAACATCAGCATCAGGCCATAGCCACTGCTTATGACATTATGTTCAATCTCAAGGAACTTTTCGAACATCAGAGTAGGGCGGCTAGGCAGGAGGCAATGAGAAACTTGATGACGACCATCATGGTCGAGGGAACACCCGTTAGGGATCATGTTCTCAAGATGATGGCTGATCTTAATGAGATGGAAGTCCTCGGAGCTGAGATCAATGGGGAAACTCAGGTCGATATCATTCTCCAGTCTCTGCCTAGGAGTTTTGAGGAGTTCCGCCTCAACTACAACATGAACAAGAGGTTGTATTCGTTGGCGGAGCTTTTGACAGAACTCCAGGCGGCAGAGGAGCTTTTTCGTCAGAGTTCTCAAGCCATGGTCGCTCAGAAGGTTTTTTCCTCTAAACCGAAAGGTAAGAAGAAGAAGAAGCAAGGTGGAGCAAAGAAGGTGGCAGTGGGACCTCAGGCAAGAGTGAAGAAGCTGAAAGGCAAGTGCTTCACTTGCAAGCAGACTGGACATTGGAAGGTGGACTGTCCTCGCCGAAAGAAAAAAGGTATATCTTCTTGTTTAGTTGTTGAAACATGTTTAGCAGTGTTATCTATCAGTGCCTGGTGTGTAGATACAGGAGCCACTGATCATGTCTGCAATACTTTGCAGGGGTTCCAGGAAACCCGACGACTAGCTGAGGGAGAGATTACCATCTTCATGGGCAATGCTTCAAAGGTGGCGGCTATTGCAGTGGGAGACGTTTATTTATCTTTTGATAGGAATAAATTTTTGGTTTTAAGAAATTGTCTTTATGTACCTACTTTTAGAAAGAATTTAATTTCAGTTTCTAAATTGTTTTTGGATGGATATTCTGTTTCTTTTAATGACAAGGTGGTTATAAAAAGGAATAGGGAGATTATCTGTTCTGGTACATTGGTTGGCAATTTATATACTCTTGAACCAAAAACTCCCACGATGCAAATAGAAGTAAATAGCTCATCTTCTAAATCTAATAAGAGAAAAGAACCTTCGCAAGTGAACCAAACATATCTTTGGCATCTAAGGCTTGGTCATATTAACCTAAGTAGAATTCAAAGGTTGATAGCTGATGGACCTTTGGGTTCATTAGTGGTGGAGGATC
Organism: Wurfbainia villosa; assembly: GCA_025175895.1. Taxonomy (NCBI): domain Eukaryota; kingdom Viridiplantae; phylum Streptophyta; class Magnoliopsida; order Zingiberales; family Zingiberaceae; genus Wurfbainia; species Wurfbainia villosa. The sequence goes on along the minus strand of CM045992.1, from coordinate 22,897,546 downwards.
TCCCAACCTGCGAATCTTGCTTGGAAGGTAAAATGACCAAGAGGCCTTTTAAGGCCAAGGGGTATAGAGCCAAAGATGTGTTAGAATTGGTTCATTCTGATTTGTGCGGTCCTATGTCTATCCAGGCAAGAGGTGGTTTTGAATATTTCATCTCTTTTATAGATGATTATTCAATATATGAATACATTTACTTGATGCGCCGCAAGTCTGAATGCTTTGATAGGTTCAAAGAATTCAAGGCTGATGTGGAGAACCATCAAGGTAAAAGTATTAAGACATTACGATCTGATCGTGGTGGCGAGTACCTCTTGGGAGAGTTTAGGAGTTACTTATCAGAGGCTGGGATTCAATCCCAATTGTCCGCACCTGGCACACCCCAGCAGAATGGTGTGGCGGAGCGAAGGAACAGGACTCTTATGGAGATGGTCAGATCTATGATGAGTTATTCTGAGTTACCTGATTCGTTCTGGGGGTTTGCTCTGGAAACAGCAGCACACATTCTGAACTTGGTTCCATCTAAGTCAGTACCCTCTACTCCCATAGAGTTGTGGACTGGGCGAAAGCCTAGTCTAAGACATATTCGGATTTGGGGTAGTCCAGCACATGTGCTTAAGGGAGATGCTGGTAAGTTGGAATCTCGTACAGAAGTGCGCTTGTTTGTTGGCTACCCTAAGGGAACGAAGGGTGGTTTATTCTATAGTCCTAGAGATCAGAAGGTGATCGTGAGTACGAATGCCAGATTTCTAGAGGAGGACTATGTGATGAACCACAAGCCCACGAGTAGGATTGTTCTTGAGGAGATGACAGGGGAAGTCCCGACTTCAGTACCACCGGTACAAGAGCAGACACCACAAGTCACTGCACCGCGTGTCACAGAGCATACACAGGAGGCACCTCGTCGTAGTGGGAGGGTTGTTAAACAACCCGACAGATTCATGTTTTTGGGAGAGTGTTCGGACTTAGTCCCTGATGAACATGAACCTGATCCCTGGACATATGACGAGGCAATCCAAGATAGAGATGAAGTATCTTGGCAAAGAGCGATGAATTCAGAAATAGAATCTATGGATTCTAATCATGTCTAGGAGCTAGTAGAGCCACCCGATGGTGTAAAAACCATTGGATGCAAGTGGATCTACAAGAGAAAGAGAGGAGTAGACGGGAAGGTTGAGACCTTCAAAGCTAGGCTTGTTGCGAAAGGGTATACTCAGAAAGAGGGTATCGATTATGAGGAGACCTTTTCGCCGGTAGCTATGCTTAAGTCTATCCGGATTCTCTTATCTATAGCTGCTCATATGGATTATGAGATTTGGCAGATGGATGTCAAGACAGCTTTCCTTAACGGAAGTCTTGATGAGAACATCTATATGCGGCAACCAGAGGGATTCATTGCTAAAGGCAAAGAGCATCTTGTATGTAAGCTTAATCGGTCCATTTATGGATTGAAGCAAGATTCTAGATCTTGGAACATCCGCTTTGATGAGGTAATCCAGTTATATGGATTTATTCAAAGTCCGGATGAGCCTTGTGTATACAAGAGATGTGACAGAAACGTAGTGGTGTTTCTTGTACTATACGTAGATGACATTTTGTTAGTTGGCAACAATATCAAAGTGTTATCAGACGTAAGGGTATGGTTGTCCAAACAGTTTGACATGAAGGACTTGGGAGAAGTGGGACACATCCTTGGGATCAAAGTTATAAGGGATCGCAAGAAAAGGATGTTGTGCTTATCTAAAGCTTCATACATTGACACTATCCTTGCTCATTTTAGCATGCAGAACTCCAAGAAAGGTTTTCTACCTTTTAGGCATGGAGTTCCTTTATCTAAAGAGATGTGTCCCAAAACATCAAAGGAGATAGAGGACATGAAGGCGGTTCCTTATGCTTCGGCAGTAGGAAGCCTTATGTATGCGATGCTATGTACGAGATCGGATATCTGCTTTGTTGTGGGCATGGTTAGCAGATATCAGAGTAATCCTGGACAGGGACATTGAACTGCGGTAAAACATATATTGAAGTACCTGAGAAGGACTAGGGATTATATGCTGGTTTACCGGGCAGATCAATTATTCCCTGTGGGTTACACGGATTCAGATTTCCAATCAGATAGGGACAAGAGTAAGTCTACCTCGGGGTTTGTATTTACTTTTGGAGGTGGAGCCATAGTATGGAGGAGTGTCAAGCAGAAATACGTGGCAGACTCTACCATGGAAGCTGAGTACGTGGCAGCCTCTGAGGCAGCCAAGGAAGCTGTATGGCTCAGGAACTTCTTGATGGACTTGGATGTGATTCCTGGTTTGCCCAGAACTATCACAATTTATTGTGATAACAGTGGTGCAGTTGCAAACTCGAAGGAACCACGAGCCCATAAGGCGAGTAAACACATAGAGCGCAAGTACCACCTCATACGAGAGATCATAAAGCGAGGAGAAGTTGTTGTCACCAAGATTGCATCAGAGGATAACCTGGCAGATCCATTCACTAAGGCCCTTCCATCAAAAGCGTTTGATAGGCATGTGGAGGACATGGGGATCAGATGTATGGCAGAGTGATGACAGCATAGTCTTTTAGTATAAGTGGGAGATTGTTGGAATGTATACTGAAAGCCTAGCTCTTTTTGTATGAATATTTTATTTTGAAATAAGAATCACATGATCATTGTTTGCATTTTATATATTCATTATATATGTGTGCATATTGTCTAATATTTTACATTATAGATAACATGGTGCTTGGTGTGGCACAGAAGATCATGTTATCAGTACCTTGTAAAATATAAGTAAAGGCTCACAACCAAGATGGTTTTGGACAAACCATTGGCATGGTTGTAGTGTAGCTTGGTATTGTTATATCTTGAACATAGAGTTACACTAGTACACTTAGGTGTATTGAGTAGGACCGATATAGAGGTGATTCAATTTAGTACTGACTACATAATTGAATCGGACCTCGGATATTATGTTGTACATGCTCTTAATCCCGATATAATAACGGGCACATGTACTTAGTATTTATTTCTTTGATTTATCAAAGGGTGAGATTTAGATGGATTAAATCAATATGCCCGGTAAGTTGGGAAATAATATTATTTACATGGTGTGTCATTGATTATAGGAGGAAACCGTGTCCTATATATTAGGTTGATGATGTCCCCTTGAGGAGCTCATAAGGTTCATCATGTAAACCCAGCTGGTTGACTTAGTCAACATGATGATAAGGTTGAGTGGTACTACTCGAGGAATTAGATGTTAATTAATTGATGGTCAGTAAATCAATTAATTGACGGACATTCGATATCTTAAACACGGGGAGATTAATGTACAACTAATATATGGAGCCCATATTGATTTATGGGGGTTGGTGAGGTAGTTCAATGATGATCCTCTAGTGGAATGGAACATCATTGATGGATCAAGTTTGTGTGGTTCCGATCCATCGGGTGGCCAAGACCCAACTCCTCCTTATGGTCCCTATCATAGCCTAATATAATCCTTGTGAAGTCTAGATCCAAGAATGTAAAACAAAACCTAGAACCAACGGTTGGGATTAAATCCCTAGATACGATGGTTGGATGAAACCCTAGAACCAACGGTTGGGATTAAATCCCTAGATCCGATGGTTAGGATGAAATCCTAGAATCGACGGTTGGGATTAAATCCCTAGATCCGACGGTTGGGATAAAACCCTAGATCCGATGGTTGGGATGAAACCTTAGATCCGACGGTGGAGATTAAATCCCTAGATCCGACGGTGGAGATTAAAGGAGGCTTAAGCCCTATTCTATAAATAGATGCTTAGGGTTGGGGGCAAGAATGATCAAGGATTTAAGTTAGAAGAATTAGGGTTTTGGCTCATCCAAAATTGGGGCGGCTAGGGTTTTGGGCAGCTACGGTTTTGGAGCAAAAGAAGTGGGCGGCAACTTCTTCCTTCTAGTTGGTTGCCGGCGCCCATCCTCCTTCATCAAGACTTGGCCGGCGCCCAACCTAGAGGTCTCCTCCTTCTTCCTTGGCCGGCGGTTCTCCTCCCATTGGTGGCCGGTTCTCTTCCTCCTCCCCATTCTCCAAAGTGGCCGGCGGCAACACTTCTTGAAGTTGGCCGGCGCATCATCCAATAGTTCCTTGGCCGGCGGTTGCACCAAGTTCCATAATTTGGTGGTCGGTTCTAGATAGGAAGGTATTTGTTATTTCTTCTCTTTGTTCGCAGCGGACAAGGTAGAGAAGAAAGCGATCTAGAAGGCTTCTACTCGTGGAGGATCTTCGTCCACACGTCGTTCACGAGAAAGATAGGACATACGGTAGAAGATCGTGAGGTATAAAGTTATTTTAACTTTATTTACAGATCTGAGCTTGTTCTTTTATGTTTTGATTATGCATGTGTAAATTAGTAAATATATTGTATAATCATGGACCCCGAAGACAAACACAAAAACCGGCGATCCGTCCGTAGTCTCTTCCGCGGCTAACCAACTACAAGAGTTGTGTTGCTTGAACAACTAGTTTGTTCAAGCGACCACTCAAGTTGTTAGCACGACGACGAATAGGTTGTGCTAAGGAAGCTCATCCCATCCAGATTAATTCTTTCATTAGTGAAAATTTTAATCCGGGGACATGGGAGCCAATGAGCCTCCGAAGCGACACCCTTCACTATCCCTCCTATATGACGGGAGAGACATCGTTATTCTTGATAGAGTGAGACCACGAAGTGCTTGGCCATGCCCAAATGAGTCAATATGATATATTGAGCTCATTTGATTAGAGTGAGTCTACTTCGAGTTCAAGATATAGATTGTACCGAGGATGACACGGTCTATGCCTCAATTGGTCAATCTAGATGTCAAGGATAGAGGGACATTGTCACATATTGTGAGAGTCACAATTAGTAGTCACAAAGGTGATGTTGGATCTCAACATTCTTGTAACTTGGGTAGCAATGATGTGTTACTAGATACCGCTCATTGCTTATGTTCCTAAATCGGTTTAGGGACATTGCCAACGTTACAAGAACCTATAGGGTCACACACATAAGGGCAATTAGATGGAGATTAGGTTCATATGATGAACCATGAGGATTAGGTTCATGGGATGAACCAAATTGGATTAAGAGTAATCCAAATTAGACTAATTGAGTTAGACTCAAGTTGATTCAAGTGTTGAATGAGTCTAATTTAGATTTGATTCATCAAATCAATTTTAATTAATGAATAGAGATTCATTAAATTAAAATTGACTTGAATCAAATGGTTGGATTTGATCAACCATAGGAGATAATAGGTCAAGTTTGACTTGACTTGAGAGGGAAGATGAATGGTCAATTTTGACTTGACCAATTGCCATGTCATGGTGACTTGGCATGGGGCCGGCCAATGATGATGCTCCACATCATCATGGACACATCATGGGGTGCCACCTCATGAGGGAGACCAAGAGCCATTGGCTCTTGGAGTTACATGCATGCATGTAACCCCCTTATAGTGGGTTATGGATGATGTGAAGTTAAGTTGTGTAACTTCATCTTCTTCCTCCTCTCTTCCCTCAAGCTCTCTCTTCCTCATCTTGCCATGAACGTCCAAGGGGTCCTAGCACACTCTAGGATGCTTTTCTCCACCTATTGCTTGTGTGGATACCGATAGAGGAGTGTACACTTGACACTCTCGAGTTCCGGCGAACCTTTTGGACGAGCGGGATAAGCGAAGGGCGTCGCTACGAGGGTAACACTCTCACCTTCTAGATCTAAGGTAGATCTAGGTTTTTTATATAAACACATACATGTTTTGTTTTAATACATCTTCGCACGGATCCGTGGTCGGGGCTTCCGAGGTTTCCGCAACGTAAAAAGCGGTTTTTGTGGCTCGGAAAAACCCAACAGTTATATCATCACTATTTTTATAGCTTGGCCTCGGTTGAAACTATTATCCCCATGCGGTAAGGGATCGGAGGAGTTGGGTTTAAGGTAAGTTCACTCTGGAAGATGACGGAGGTGAAAAATCATTCTGATCTGACAAGGAGAAACCCTGGGTCAAATCATCACTATTTTTATAGTTTGGCCTCCGTCGAAGCTATTATCTCTGTGTGGTGGCAGATTCGAGGAGTTGTGTTTAAAGGTAGATTCACTGTTGAAAATGATGGAAGTAAAAAATTATTTTGATCTGACAAGGAAGTCCCTTAGGTCAGGTCATCACTATTTTACAGCTTGACCTTAGCCGAAGCTATTATCCCTGTGCGGTGACGGATTTAAGGAGTTGGGTTTAAGGTAAATTCTCTGTTGAAGAGGACGGAAGTAAAAAATCATTCCGATCTGATGAGGCAAATCCCTAGGTCAGATTGTCACTATTTTTACAGCTTGGCCTTAGCCAAAGCTATTATCCCCGTGTTGTAGTAGATCGGAGGAGTTGGGTTTAAGGTAAATTCGATGTTGAAGATAACGGAAGTAAAAATCATTTCGATCTGACGAGGCAAAGCCTTGGTTCATATCGTCACTATTTCTATAGCTTGGCTTCAGTCGAAGCTATTATCCCTGTGCAGTGGAGGATCGTAGGAGTTGGGTTTAAGGTAAATTCACTGTTGAAGAAGACGAAAGTAAAATATCATTCAGATCTGATGAGGCGAAGCCCTGGGTTAGATCATCATTATTTTACAGCTTGGTTTTAGCCCAAACTATTATCCTCGTGCGGTGGTGGATCGGAGGAGTTTGGTTTAAGATAAATTCACCAATGAAGAAGACGAAAGTAAAAAATTATTCCTATTTGATGAGGCAAAGCCCTATGTCAGATCGTCACTATTTTTATAGCTTGGCCTCAGGCAAAGCTATTATCTCCATACATTGGTGGATCGGAGGAGTTGGTTTAAGGTAAATTTATTATTGAATAAGACGGAAGTAAAAAATCATTCCGATTTGACGAGGTAAAATGATGGGTCAAATCGATATTTCTATAGCTTAGCTTCACCCGAAGCTATTATCCCTGTGTAGTGGCATATTGGAGGAGTTGAGTTTAAGGTAAATTCATTATTGAAGAAGATGGAAGTAAAAAAATCATTTCGATATGATGAGGCAAAGCCCTAGGTTAGTCATCACTATTTTTATTATTTGGCCTCAGCCGAAGCTATTATCTCCGTGTGGCGGTGGATCGAAGGAGTTAGGTTTATGGTAGATTCACTATGGAAGATGACGAAAGTAAAAAATTATTCAGATCTGACAAGGAGAACCCCTGAGTCAGATTTTCACTATTTTTGTAGTTTGGCTTCAGCCAAAGCTATTATCCCCGTGCGGTGGCAAATTGGAGTTGGGTTTAAGGTAAATTCACTGTTAAAGAAGAAGGAAGTAAACAATCATTCCGATCTAACGAGGCAAAGTCTAGGTTAGATTGTCACTATTTTTACAGCTTGGCCTCAACTGAAGCTATTATTCCCATACGTTAGGTTTAAGATAGATTCACTATTAAAGATAACGAGAGTAAAAAATTATTCCGATCTGACAAGGCTAAGTCCTAGGTCAGATCGTCACTATTTCTGTAGCTTGACTTGAAGTTATTATCTCTGTGCGGTAGCGGATCAAAGGAGTTGAGTTTAAGGTAAATTCACTATTAAAGATGACGAGAGTAAAAAATCATTCCAATTTGACAAGGCGAAGCCCTGAGTCAGATCAACACTATTTTTATAGCTTGGCCTCAGCCGAAGTTATTATCCCCATGCAGTGGCGAATTGGAGGAGTTGAGTTTAAGGTATATTAACTGTTGAAGATGACAGAAGTAAAAGATTATTCCAATCTAGCAAGTGAAGCCCTAGGTCAGATCATCACTCTTTCTGTAGCTTGGCTTCAGCCGAACCTATTATCCCCATGCGGTGGCAGATTGGAGGAGTTGGGTTTAAGGTAAATTCACTATTGAAGATAACGGAAGTAAAAAAATCATTCCGATCTAATGAGGAAAAGTCCTAGGTCAAATCGTCACTATTTTTTTAGCTTGGCTTTAGCCGAACTTATTATTCCCGTGTAGTGGAAGATCAGAGGAGATGGATTTAAGGTAAATTCACTATTGAAGTTGACGTAAGTAAACAGTCATTCCGATCTGACGAGACAAAACCATAGGTCAGATCGTCACTATTTCTGTAACTTGGCCTCAACCTAAGCTATTATCCATGTGCGGTGGCAGATCGAAGGAATTGGGTTTAAGGTAGGTTCACTGTCGAAGATGACGGAAGTAAAAAAAAATCATTCTGATCTAATGAGGTAAAGCCCTGGGTCAGATCGTTATCATTTTTACAACTTGGCCTTGGCCAAAGTTGTTATCCCCGTGCAATGGCGAATTGGAGGAATTAAGTCTCGAGAGAAATTTCACTTTAGAAGAGTGGGGGAATACATTTTATTCCAGAAGAACAACGATTTGGGGTGAGTCATGATTTCTAAAAAAAACATTGACAAACAAATGATGCAACTACGCAATGGTGAATAGGGGGTTGGAGGGATAATGTCGAAGAGATAATTTCTAAAGAAGGTACGCTATTTTAAGTGTGTAGTAATAAATTTTTCTATTTAGTGCCATTCTAGCTGCAAAATTACATATTTCTACAATATCTTTATTTAAAGTCATGCTAACTAGTACAACTGGACAAGGAACAAGGAGATCATGTGGGGGAAAGGAATTAAGGTGCTTTATAAATGATTTTCTCCTCTGTCGGGATGCTGGGGGGAGTCTCAGGAGAAGGGGCCATAGCCAGTAGGCAGTATCTTACAAGAGCTCGGTGAGCCACACGGAGCCTTGTCAAGCTTCATTGAGCGATGGTCAACTCTCGATGAAGAGAGTAGGTGCGGGTGGAAGACATTTGAAGATGAACCCTCAAATCTCTCACCAAGCTTTCTAACTCTCGTATGTGTTGTTGGTCTGATGTGAGAGGTTTAGGGGAGAGGGCCATATCTTCTTGCTCCACAGGGTTAGCCATTCAAAAGGTAGAAGGGTAAAGGAATATGGGAGCAAAAGATCTTACAGGGAGTGTTTATAGAAGAGAAGGGAGCATTATTTCATTCTCTCAAAAAAAAGGAAAGTATGTATTGATAAGATGGAGAGATGAAGGGGTAGCGTTGGGAATGGTCAATGCATTAATGGAGAAGTGACCGGTCATATCCCATAGAAGAGGTAGATACTTGTTGAATATAATTCAACTTTAGCATAGTGAAGTGTGATAAAAGATTTCAGGAGGGATGCACCTTACACAATTTGGTGGTTATAAATAGGACTCGAGAAAGGTCTTTATGTCTAGTCCTGAATTTATTTAAAACCTCTTACAGTAGGAGGGTGGCAGTCGACTGGCACTAGGAAGGTGTTGGGCAAGGTTTATTCAATTATAGAGAAGTAAGTCAAGTAGAGTTAGGTTATAACTAAAATGATATCATCATTCAGCAAATTTAGAAATAAATTAGATTGTGCACACACAGAATCTATGGAGACATTTCTTGTCCAGACATTTTCTATACATAAGGTGAAGTTGTTTACAAATCGAAGAAAGAATCAGGATAATTGTCTATAGCCGCCTCAACATTTAGAAAACTAATATATGCTTTTGGGGGAGGGTATCCTTGTCTTGCAAATTGCTTATTTGACCCTTCAAAGTCCAACATGAATAGTTCAACCCCTTTATCACCAAATTTCATCAGTAGCTCTTGCTCTTGTTCTTTCCAAAGAGCCTCCTCAGTAGTTATCTAGGTTGCAAGAGCATCTTTCAGTTCAGCTCTTTCTTTGGTGACAGATAAAGCCTATTGACCCAAGGAAGTGATGGCTTGATGTTGCTCTAGCTGCAGTGCTTGCATCTGAAGGGTTATTACTGAAAGATCTACAAGGAGAGCGGATACCTCAGAGGAAAGATGATCTAGCTGGGTTGAACTTGAAGCATGAGAAGACTCTAAGATCTTGATGGTAGATTGCACTTGTATCAACTCGACAAAAGATTCATACCTTCTGGCATGGTTTTCTCGTAGTTGAATTTGGCCCCTGCCAGTTCCTAAGCTCTAGAAATGCTTCTAAGAAGGAGGAATTGTAGTAAGGAAGAGGAAGAGGAAGAGTCAAAATCGAGGAAGAAGAAGTTAGATGTGAAACAGTCGCTGGCGAGAGTCATCGAAAGGAAGAGGAAGAGTCGAAATCGAGAAAGACGAAGTTAGCACATAAAAGTAAGGATTCGATGGGTTTTAGCTTTTAAACACACCGCTAAGATGAAGAAGTGAGGCTCAGTAGCCCAATGGGGTGATTAGTATGCTTAAAATGGGTAATGAAGGGAGATATCCTGGCCCGATAAGTTAGGTAAAATCAGTAGGGGTTTAGAGGGTGGTTAGGTCGTTGCCAATGAAGTGTGATGAAGGGTAACTAATAACTTTAAGAGTCGGACCAAAGGATTAGTCTGACTATTTTGGGGGGTGGCTAATGATACTGCTATAACTCGACTTCGGGAATAATGGAAGAAAGAATGAAGGGATGTGATTTGGAAGGTAAGATCAGATGAATAATACTACAGCTTAGGATATATATCTAAGTCAAGTGGGACTTAGCTCGGAAGGTTGAGAGGATTGCAACTCTGGGAGTCGAGTTGAGGTTTAAGCACATCAGCTGGATGGCTAGAGTGGCATCAAAAAGCAACTCGGGAAGATGAGCCGAACTAGAGAAATAGTGACTCAGGAAGAAGGATTAAGTCAGGAAAATAGCAAGAAGGGTTGGTTGAAGAAATGACATATGGGTAAAACAAAGAAAAGGGAGGACCCCACAACACGTAAGAAGTTTGTTATCTCTTATGACCACTCAAGGTGCCTCATGGGGCCTCCACAGAAGGTTCCTGATAGTGCATACTCGCTAACGACATAACAATATGACTCCTTGAACCTACATAGCCCTCCACATAGACGGTGATCCGAACGGTTTGTTAGACAATAGTTGGCCTCGGGAGCAGCAGATATAAAATAAAGGAAGATGGAAGGAGAGGAACTCTCTCTCATTAATTTTCTCTATCAAGACTCGTTGCTTCAAAAGGAGGGGGGCGCCGACGTGCTTCTTCGGTTTCTTCTTCTTTTTCTTCTTGATCCGGGGAGATAGATTGGAGGAAGGATTAGAAGGTGAACTGGTAAGGAAAAAGAGTATCATCGGCGGGGCAAGGTTGAAGGAGAACTATCTGTATATTATTTCATTTACTTTGTGTAAGCTCTTATCTGTAATTAGTTTCTCCACCTCTAGAAATACTTCTAAGAATGAGGAATTGTAGTAAAGGCGCCTAGCTTCGGAGCTCGCTCTAAAACTCATTCATGGAGTAGAAATTTAAATTCTGAATCACGTTAAATCTCTTGTCATCATCCTCTTATTTATTGTTGCGGTCGGAGAGAACCCTAATCCTCTTCAACACCTATATTTAGAAGAGACAAAAAATCTATGTCACATTACCTTTGTTTTGTTATATATATTTTTATTACAATTCAATTATTTTTAGAAATACTTCTCCACTATAATAGGATAACTATAAGGGTTGCTGATATTATTATAGTTTGAAATGACAATTACTAAACTTAGCTACCTTTACCAAAGGCCTAATGCATGCTTTGCTTTGTTTGATTGAGTGGATTTAGAAAGAAATAATACAGAGTAAAAAAAAAATCTAAGGGAAAAAATGAGAAAAGGGTAAAAAAGAAAAAGAAAAAAAATTCATTGGGAAAATGAAGAGAAAAAAAAAAGAAAAGAAAAAGAGGAAGGAAAGAGAACAGGGAAAAAAATGAAATAGAAATTTACAGTAATGAATGTTGTTACCTACGGTTGCGCAAGACTACCATGTGTGGAGCGATCTCATGTAGTCATGAGTGAACTGCCTCTCACAAAAATGTACAATTGTCATATTAACGATCTCTTATGGTTATCTCTAATACGTGGAGGAGATATGCCAAAACTTCAATAAGCAAATGCAAAGGTGAAGAGCACTTAGAAGTTCAAAGCATTGAACTATTCGGGAATTAATCCCCGTCTATTACAGACAATTATTTTTATACTTATCGGCTAAGTTATTTTGGAGGACCGAATGAATTGTCTCTCACAAAAAAATGAAATCATTATATTAGCGGCTTCCCATCGTTGTCCTTACCATGGAGGGAATTCATCAGGATCCCCATTGACAAATACAAAAGGAGTCATCGATAAACCAAGATTATAAATTCTTTAAAAATTGACCCTGTCCATTATGGACAAACTCTTTTACATTTGTCAATTGAATTAACCCTCAAGATAAATGAACTGTCTCTCACATAAATGGTAAATATATATACGAGCAAAATGCCCAACGGGCAGAACGCCCAGCATACACCCTAACAACATCATGCACCCCTAGACATGGAGTGCACATGCCACTGAGTTCCAAACACAAAACACATCATGACTAATATCCTCTAACCATAAGGCTTCGAGGTTTACACCCACACCAACCCCTACACATCCAACATAACATAGGCACACAACACTAGCACTTGCCACATCTACATCAACCACACCCTCAATCATCCATGAAGCGATGAACATGAATTTGCACCTTTTGCACCATCCTATCAATATCCGACATCAGCCCCTCATAGAGGCATCGGTTGCGTGCCTCCCATAAAACATATATCATGCAAAAAAAAACCCAAATACCTAGCTCGCTCCTTCCGACCCGATCCCTTATAGCACTTCCCTAGTATTGTGAAGAGGTCCTCCACCTTGCTGCTGTCATGGTCAATCTCAAGCCAACGCCGCAACCTGCTCCACAATGCCCCTGCAACCGAGTACTCAAGGAACAAATGTGAGTTCGACTTCGGGCTACTCCGGCATAGCAGGCACTCCTTGTCCAACACATAATCCATGCGGTCCACAGTCTGCAGCCTCCCCTGAGCAAGCAACCAAAGCATGAACTAATGCTTTGGCATTATCTGTGGCCTCCAAACCACCGACTTCCAAGGTACCGCAACCGCCTTTGGTTGGAAGAACTCATATGCATTCGCGACCCTTTTTCTTTCCACCGCAAACCACTCAAGAATCCTCATATTTGCTGCACCATTCCCACCCCCCCCCCCCCCCCAAGAATCCTACTCCTCACCTCCACAAGGCGCTTGATAAGAGGCGAATCTGATGGCTTAGCTTCCCAACTCCAAAAATAAGCCTCCTTTATGCAATGTTGGCTCACCCATTTGACCCATAGCAAGTACCTGTTGAATTTTATGTCCCACAACATCTTGTTCGGCAAAGCCTCATTCCAAGCATGAAGATTCCGAAGCCCATGTCCCCCTTAGCTCTTTGAGAGACATATAGTGCTCCATGCCATCGGAGGATGCTTAGAAGACCATACAAATGCCTGACATATACCATGAATCTTCCTAATCACACCACAAGGGATCTGAAGCATAGAAAGTCAATAACACTCTATCCTTTGAAGAATAGAACCCACCAACTCCAATCGGCTTGCATAAGATAAGGTATGTTTTGGCCAAGCATTGACCTTCCTTGTGATTTCCTCAAGCAATGGTCCATAGTTAGCAATGTGCAACTTTTTCACCACTAGTGGAATCCCTAGGTATCTAAATGGAAATGTTTCCTCTTGAAAGCCAATGATACCAAGCAACCGAGCCTTCATCACGTCATCTACACCCACCATATACATATGAGACTTCAACGGATTAGCCCTCAAACCTGCCTCAACCCCAAACTGTTAGTGCAACAATGCTCCAAGCATTTATATATGTTTTGATGTTTGGATAATCATCTAAGTTAGGCAATATCTTGTGATCTAATTGCGAAAATGTTTAAGTGACAGGGAAGTCCAAGTATGATCTTGGCAAAGGAAGTCCAAGTATGATCTTGGCAAAGGAAGTACAAGGGATGGACTTGGCAGCGTAAAGTCCAAGTGAACCTTGGCAAAGGAAGTCCAAAGTAAAGTCTTGGCAGCATAAGTCCAAGCTTGTAGTCTTGGCGGCGTAAAGTCCAAGCATTTGGTAACCCAAGACATGACGAAACCGAAGGAAGCTCTTGGAAGCAAAGCGCAAAGGATAAACAAGTCGCGGACTCGGAGGGATCCTGGAGGCGCAAGGCTTATTAAGGAGCTAGAAGGTTGAGTCTAGGTCTAGGGTATAAAATCAAGTGTGAATTACTCATACTTGATGAGTATCACGATCGGGTCGGCGACCGAGTAGTCGGTGAAACCACGACCATCGATCGCCTTGGTCGTGAGCGATCGATGATCGCGATCAATCGACCGCCAAGGGAATCACCGACCGCTCAAGGAATATCGCCATGCACGCGGCCTCACTCGATCGCTACCTTGATCACTCGATCGATCACCCCATCGATCGTGATGGAGGATCACGATCGTGATCACTGCCGTCGGAGATTACGGCTACGAATCTCACGAGATCGATTCAGTCGTTGGCCCGGCAATGATCGATGGTAAGCATCAGTCAACTGATCGAAGCCCAACGGGAAAAACAGCCCCTCTTCTATAAAAAGGGGCCATGGGGAGCTTGGTGAAGCTAGTGCTCTTGCTCCTAACTACACCCTCGTGCTCACCAAGCTTTCCAAGTATTTTTAGCAATTCAAAACCTCCTCTTCTCTTGTTCTTAATCATCCATCATTGTAAAGAAGAGGAGTGCATTGTAAGATAAGGTTTCTCAACCTTGATTCATCCAAAGGAGGTTCTAGTGAAGATTGATTAGAGCTAATCCACCTTACGGATTACCGTGGAGTAGGAGCGTCATCTCCGAACCACGTTACATCGGGTGTTAGCTTTGTTTCTTGCTTTTATTTGTGTTTATATTTGTATTGCTTCCGCTAACATTTTTGTAGAAAGAAAGAAAGGCTAATCACCCCCCCCCCTCTAGCCATTCCAAGGGTCCTAACAAGTGGTATCAGAGCCCGGATAGCTTGGAAGATCTCACCATCAACCAAGACATCAATGGCTCTTCAAGAGGGATATAGCACCGCCAAGCCACCGCTCTTCGATGGGAGTCATTTTGCGTATTGGAAAGGTAGGATAAAGTATTATTTAATGAGCAATATTGAAATTTGGCATAGTATTGTAGATGGCTTCGAGGAACCGGTGGATGAACATGGAAACCCTATTCCAAGCAAGGATTGGACAAGGGAGATGAATCAGAAGTTTGAGTCAAATGCAAAAGTCGTACTCACCATCCAATGCGGCATTACAATGGAGCAACTCAACAAGGTGGGGCCTTTCGAATTCGCCAAGGAGCTATGGGAAAAGCTCGTTGAGCTAAATGAAGGTTCCAAGGAGTCAAAAAGGGCCAAGAAGGACCTACTAATTGGACAACTTCAAGCCTTCCAAATGAAGATGCATGAAACCGTAAGTCAAATGCATGGAAGGTTCAAAGAAATTGTTAGCGGACTCCATATCATAGGTGAGCGAGTTGACAACCGGGATTTGGTAAGGTATATTTTACAAGCATTTCCTAGAAATTCTTTATGGACTTCTATAGTTGATGCCATTAAGGTAACTAGGGATCTTTCGCAAATTAAAATTGATGAACTATTTTGTGAGTTTGAATTGCATGAGCAAACTAACATGTCTTCTAAGGAAAAGGACTTAGCTCTATTTGTTGAGAATAAAGAAAAGAAGAAGAAAGAAAGGAAAGAGGTGTCATCATCATCCGAGTCGGAGCGTGAGTCAAATAGTGACGAAGATTCGGCTAGTGAGATGGCCCATTTTGTCAAGAAGTTCCTTAGAAAATCAAAGGAATTCAAGAATAGAGATGCAAGAAAGGGGTCCCATTCGTCAAGAGGTAAAAATAATGGTAATTCAAGTTTTAACAATAATGTGATTTGCCATGCTTGCAACAAGAAGGGGCACATAAAGCCGAATTGCCCGGAGCTAAAGAAGAAGGAGGAAAAAGAAAAGAAAAAGAAGGACAAGAAGGAGAAGAAGAAGAAGGAGGTCATGGTGGCTCAAACCACATGGGACACACCAAGTGTTGAAGACTCCTCCTCCGATGATGAGCTTTGCCACATCACACGCCATGTGGCACTTATGGCACTAGGAGATGATTCGGGCACATCAAGTCAAGAAGATTCCTCAAGCGATGAATCGTCATCTAGTGACGATGAGGTAATGAACTCTCCCAAAGTTAAGCTCCTTTATAAATCAATTGCCTATCTTCAAGAAGCTCTAGATAAGTCTAAATCTAAGGTTAAGAGCATGAAGGTAGAACTAAAGGCTATTAGAAATGAAAAACCTTCACATGTTGATTCTTGCATGGTTAAGGAAGAAAATGACAAACTTAAGGATGAGGTTAGTGAATTA
This sequence comes from Wurfbainia villosa, assembly GCA_025175895.1. Classification (NCBI taxonomy): domain Eukaryota; kingdom Viridiplantae; phylum Streptophyta; class Magnoliopsida; order Zingiberales; family Zingiberaceae; genus Wurfbainia; species Wurfbainia villosa. Next base: position 22,881,251 of record CM045992.1, on the reverse strand, counting down.
AAAGCATGTTTAGAAAAATTTTCAAATGGCTCAAAGTATCTTGATATGATTCTTAGTAGACAAAGAGTCGTTTACAACAAGGCCGGTTTAGGATATAAGCCAAAAGAAAAAGAAGTTGCTTATGTTTCATTAATAAATAGGAAAGCAACCATTAAGGGTAAGGTTAAGAAAGCTTGGGTACCTAAGAAGTTTTTACTTAATGTTACCGGTCCAAATGTTTGGGTACCAAAAGCTTGTGTTTTTCATGTGATTTAGGTAGGAGAGCGAGGTATGTGGATTGTGGATAGCGGTTGCTCGACACATATGACCGGGGATGTGAGCAAGTTCTCCATAATTATATATGTAAAGAAGGGAGCGGTGTCCTTTGGGAATAGTGGAAAACTCAAGATATTAGGTAGAGGAACAATTGAGGTATCCCCCAAAATTATTATTCACAAAGTCTTGCTAGTTGAAAATATGAAATTTAATTTATTAAGTGTTAGTCAACTTTGTGATGCAAACTATCATGTCTCCTTTGAATCCTCTAAATGCATGATTAGACACAAGGAATTAAATGATTGTATATTAGTTGGATATAGGAAATCAAATATCTATTATGTTGATCTTTCATATGCTTCTAACATTTCTACTAAGTGTTTTGTTGTAAAAGAAGAGGAAAGTTGGCTATGGCATAGAAGATTGGGGCACATCAACATGAAAAACATAGCCAAGGTAGCCAAGGTAGCCAAGATGGATTTGGTCAAAGGGCTACCAAAGATCAAGTATGTCAAGAACAAATTGTGTGATGCATGCCAAGAAGGAAAACAAACAAAGGCATCACACAAAGGTAAAACCTTAACCAATACCTCTTTACCATTAGAATTATTGCATCTTGACTTATTTGATTGCCATAGTACTCCATCTTTAAATGGTAATAAATATTGTTTGGTTGTAGTAGATGATTTTTCTAGGTATACTTGGGTCTATTTTATGAAACATAAGGATGATACCTTAGAAATAATCATAGGATTTAGTAAAAGGGTTGAAAATGAAAAGATTCTCAAAATCAACCGGATCCGTAGTGATCATGGTGGTGAATTTGAGAACTCAAAATTTTCACAATTTTGTTTAGAGCAAGGGTACAAGCATGAGTTCTCTTGTCCTAGAATACCCCAATAAAATGGGGTGGTGGAAAGGAGAAATCGTGCCCTACAAGAGGCGGCTAGGACTATGCTTAATGCATATTCTCTACCTAGCTACTTGTGGGCGGAAGCGGTTAATACCGCTTGCTATATCCAAAATAGGGTTCAAATCCATAGGTTTTTAGGAAAAACACCATTCGAATTATGGAATGGGACTATACCCACAATTCATTATTTCAAAGTCTTTGGATGTAAAGTTTATATTCTAAACACCAAAAATAACTTAGGAAAATTTGAATCAAAAGCGGATGAGGGAATCCTAGTTGGATACTCATCCACAAGTAGAGGGTATAGAGTCTACAATAAGAGAACCAAAGGGATTGAGGAGTCTTCTAATGTTCAATTTGATGAAACTACTAGTACCTACCCTAGAAAGTCCTCCATTGATAAGGATATCAATGATAATAATCAAGACATTACCCAAAAACTTCAAAATTTGACCATTAGGGGTAATGATCAAGGGGGAGGAAGAGGAGACTCCGATGATGAAAGAAGGGTGGAAGATAACAATGATCAAATTGAAACCCCTTCTAGAAACCTAAGAATTCATCAAGATCATCCACTTGAACAAGTAGTAGGAGATCTATCTCAAGGAGTAAGAACTAGGTCATTTCATAGACCTCCTACTAGTCAAGTAGCTCTTATCTCACAAATTGAGCCAAAATCGATCAATGATGCATTACATGATCCGGATTGGATTTTGGCAATGCAAGATGAATTGGCTCAATTTGAGAGAAGTCAAGTGTGGGAATTAGTACCTAGACCCAATGATAGCACCATAATTACTACAAGATGGGTCTTTAGGAATAAACTAGATGATCAAGGAAATATCACTAGGAATAAGGCTAGGTTGGTTGCTAGGGGATTTAATCAAGTTGAGGGGCTTGACTATGATGAGACTTATGCCCCGGTTGCTAGGTTAGAATCTATTAGAATTCTCCTAGGGTATGCTTCCTATATGGGATTTAAACTTTACCAAATGGATGTTAAATCGGCATTCTTAAATGGGTATATTAAGGAGGAAGTATATGTAGAGCAACCACCCGGATTTGAGAACATAGAATATCCAAACCATGTATGTAAGCTTAGAAAAACATTATATGGGTTAAAACAAGCTCCTAGGGCATGGTATGAAAGATTGTCATCTTTCTTAATTTCTAAGGATTTTAGAAGAGGCCAAGTAGATCAAACCTTGTTTATAAAATCAACACTAAAGGATATATTCATAGCCCAAGTATATGTTGATGACATTATTTTTGGATCAACAAACGATGATCTTCTTCAAGACTTCATAAAAAATATGGAAAATGAATTTGAAATGAGTTTAGTTGGAGAGCTTACCTTTTTCCTAGGTTTACAAGTCAAACAAACCAATGAAGGGATTCACATTTATCAAACCAAATATGCAAATGAAATGATCAAGAAATTTGGTTTGGAGAATGCCAAAATTGTAACCACTTCTATGGCCACTAGCACTAGAATAGATAGTGATCATGAAGGTAAATCAATTGATCTTAAACTTTATAGGAGTATGATTGGTAGCCTACTATACCTAACCGCTAGTAGACCCGATATTTTATTTGCGGTAGGTATGTGTGCAAGATACCAATCTTGTGCCAAAGAATCACATTTAGTAGTCGTTAAGAGAATCTTAAGATATATTAAAGGCACCCTAAATGTAGGACTTTAGTATCCTAGGACTAGGTCATTTGAATTACTTGGTTATACCGATTCCGATTATGTCGGGTGCAAATTGGATAGGAAGAGTACTAGTGGTGGATGCCAATTTCTTGGATCCTCCCTAGTTAGTTGGAGTAGTAAGAAGCAATATTGTGTTGCTTTATCAACCACCGAAGCCGAATATGTGGCTATGGGTGGTTGCGTAGCTCAACTTCTTTGGATGAGACATACTCTTGTGGACTATGAGCTACACTACTCTAACATTAAAGTCTATTGTGATAATGTGAGTACCATCAACTTGACCAAAAATCCGGTACATCACTCTAGGACAAAGCACATTGAAGTGAAACATCACTTCATAAGAGATCATGTGGCAAGAGGGGACATTGAACTTAATTATGTAGAATCTAAGTCCAATCTTGCCGATATTTTCACCAAAGCTCTTCCCGAAACTGAATTTTCATCATTAAGGAGAGAGCATGGTATGTGCTTTGTAGAGTAAAATTCTAGGTTTGCATGATCCTATATTTTTATAGTATCTTTATACCTTGATGCATCTCACAAAAAGCCCTAAGAAACCTTGATTTTTGTATTAAGACACTTAGAACCATGTGAGATGATAGGGAAGGTGTACTTGGCTCATCATGCTTGTTATGATGCATTACTATGAGCCAATGACACACCTAGAGACATAAATACCTTATGGACCAATCATTGGGAAGGCTTGTATTCAAGTAATGAATACATAGCTCTAAGAACATGGTTGGAAATTCCAAATAATATATATTTTAAACTATGTTCATCATATTTTGAAAAACAGTTTTCAAATGAAACCCAAAAAGTGATACAAAGTTTGAAAAATCTTTAGAACTTTTGCTTGGTTCTAAGTTTGTACCAATCTTGAAATATAGAAAACATATATTTTTCAAATTATTTTTCCTTAATAATTTATGATTTCAGAAATATGTACGCAAAATTTCGTGATTTTTCGAGATTTCTAGAATTTATACCGCATTTATGAAGTTGGGTTGAAAAGGCTGAAATTTCGATTTAGTAAGGTGATCGGTTCGAAACCATTTTCTGATAATAAACTCCATTTTCTGATATTTGGTGTATCTTTGATGTCCTAACACTATAGTATGATAATATTGCGTATAAACAAGTTTTAGGACTGATTAATGCAGTGTTTTAGGGGGAGTTTTCATAAACTATATCTTTTTCATCCCTAAAAACCATTGTTGGTGCAAAGTTAGGACTTAATTTTTGAATTTTTGTTATGCTTTGCTTCAACTATTGTTTACATATGATAAAGCATATCTTGGATTAAGGGGGAGCTTAATTTCAATATGGTACCTTAGTCCAAGATCTAACACATTATTTCCTTCATGTTTGAATCCTTCTCTTTTTGATGTATGTCAAAGGGGGAGAAGGAGTATTTAAGTTATAATTCATATTGGAAATATGATTATGTGTGTATTTAAAGACCTAACTTAAATGATTGCCAAACATCAAAAAGGGGGAGATTGTTGGTGCAACAATGCTCCAAGCATTTATATATGTTTTGATGTTTGGATAATCATCTAAGTTAGGCAATATCTTGTGATCTAATTGCGAAAATGTTTAAGTGACAGGGAAGTCCAAGTATGATCTTGGCAAAGGAAGTCCAAGTATGATCTTGGCAAAGGAAGTCCAAGTATGATCTTGGCAAAGGAAGTACAAGGGATGGACTTGGCAGCGTAAGACCAAGCTTGTAGTCTTGGCAGCGTAAAGTCCAAGTGAACCTTGGCAAAGGAAGTCCAAAGTAAAGTCTTGGCAGCATAAGTCCAAGCTTGTAGTCTTGGCGGCATAAAGTCCAAGCATTTGGCAACCCAAGACATGACGAAACCGAAGGAAGCTCTTGGAAGCAAAGCACAAAGGATGAACAAGTCGCGGACTCGGAGGGATCCTGGAGACGCAAGGCTTATTAAGGAGCTAGAAGGTTGAGTCTAGGTCTAGGGTATAAAATCAAGTGTGAATTACTCATACTTGATGAGTATCGATCGGCCGTCGATGTATCGATCGGTCAGTCGCGTTCGGAGTCGGTGAAACCACGACCATCGATCGCTTGCCTTGGTCGAGCGATCGGATCGATCGCGATCAATCGCCAAGGGAATCGGTCGGTGATCAAGGGAATATCTCCACAATGCGTCTCACTCATTGCGCCTTGATCACTCGCGATCACCCCATCAATCGATCGGTGATGGAGGATCGATCGATCACCGCCGTTGGAGATTGCGGCTACTGAATCTCTGGAGATCGCGTTTGAAGTCGTTGGCCGGCGTGCGATCGTGATGGTAAGCATCGATCGACCAAGCAAACGGGAAAAATAGCCCCTCTTCTATAAAAAGGGGCCATGGGGAGCTTGGTGAAGCTAGTGCTCTTGCTCCTAACTACACCCTCATGCTCACCAAGCTTTCCAAGTATTTTTAGCAATTCAAAACCTCCTCTTCTCTTGTTCTTAATCATCCATCATTGTAAAGAAGAGGAGTGCATTTTAAGATAAGGTTTCTCCACCTTGGTTCATCCAAAGGAGGTTCTAGTGAAGATTGATTAGGGCTAATCCACCTTACGGATTGCCGTGGAGTAGGAGCGTCATCTCCGAACCACGTTACATCGGGTGTTAGCTTTGTTTCTTGCTTTTATTTGTGTTTATATTTGTATTGCTTCCGCTAACGTTTTTGTAGAAAGAAAGAAAGGCTAATCACCCCCCCCCCCTCTAGCCATTCCAAGGGTCCTAACACAAACCTCTCCAAGCAGTCGACTAGCATCGCGATTGAACTAACATCCACCCATGCAAACATCATTAAATCATCCACATAAGCAAGGTGAGTGATGCCAACTTCCTTACAAATAGGATGGAAGTGGAAAGATCACAGCAAGGAAGCATCCCTCACCCTTCTCGACAATACCTCAATGACCAACCCAAAGAGCAATGGAGAAAGGGGATCCCCTTGCCTCTACCCCTGTCAGCCACTAAAGAAACCATAAATGCACCCATTCAGAGATATAGAATACAAAACTGTTGTAACACATTCCTTAATCCAACCACAATACCATTGGAGAAAACCAAACCCAACGAATGCAGTCATGAGAAAATTCCAATCAATCATGTCAAATGCCTTCCTCAAATCAACCTTGAGCTTACACCTTGGGGAAATCCTTTTAGCGCATACTTCCATAGTAATTCCTGAGTCAAACTGATATTATCTCTTATAGATTGACCTTGCACAAATGTCTCTTGCACTGGATCAAGCAAAACCCCTAATACCTTTGCCAACCGTCCCACCAATACCTTGGCAATAACCTTGTAGAAGATACTACAACAAGATATCGGTCAGTAATCTGAAACCCCTGGAGCACGATCCACCTTTGGCACCAAGGAAATCAATGAATTGTTCCATTGCCTGAGCAACTTTCCCTCCCTAAAGAACTCCTGAACTGCATCAACAAAATCTGCCTCAACAATATCCCACGAAGCAGTGAAAAATTTAAACTCATAACCATCTAGGCCTGGCGCCTTTTCACCCCGAATATCATGCAATGCAGCCTTAATCTTTAATAACTATACATCCCCCACCAAACATGTTGCTTGGGCAGCATTCAAAAACCTCCCAGAAATGGTACTTCTGTCCAAGGGGTTTCACGCCTCCTTACGCCCAAGGAGCCCATGAAAAGAATCCACAAATTCACTTGCTACCTCCCCCAAACTTGTTGTCTACTCCCCATCCTACTTCGTGAGAGTAATAATTGCATTCCTCTTATTGTTCCTTTTCACCATATCATGGAAAAACTTAGTGCACTTGTCAGAATTCCTTAGGTAAACATTCTTAGCACATTGTTGATAAAACTACTTTTCCGCCTCAACAAAAAGAGTGGCTTATTTTCTTATCCACTCATAACCCTCAGGGGTAGGACCCCCCCCCCCTTCCAGTATGTTGGTGCAATCGGTCCAGGTCATGATTGACCAGAACTCGAGCTTGACTCGAGAGATGTTTTGATGTTCGACAAAAACATATGACAATGTGATTGTCATGGGAAAGTTCAAGTCATGGGTACTTGGCATGGAAAGTCCAAGTGGGACACTTGGCATTTGGGAAAGTCCAAGTCTTGAGTACTTGGCATATAAAGTCCAAGAATGGGTGTTGGCAAGGAAAATTCCAACATGGGTAGGCAAAGGAAAGTCTAAGCATGGGTCTTGGCATGGAAAGTCCAACATGGGTTGGCAAGGGAAAGTCCAAGCTTGAGTCTTGGCATTCGAGAAGTCCAAGGGGTATGATATTGGTGGCATAAAGTCCAAGCGGGAGTCTTGGCAGCATAAGTCCAATGGTTGGCGACGTAAAGTCCAAGTAGAGTCTTGGCAGTGTAAGTCCAATGTGCCTTGGCGGTGTAGACACCGTTAGCATGACATAACTGATGGAAGCACCTGAAGGCTAGCGCAATGGATGAATAAGTCATGGATGACTTGGAGGGATCCGAGAGGCGCGAGGCTGACGGAGGTGGCTAGAAGGCTTGGGTCTAGGCTACCAGTGGTCTAGCAAGTATGGGGGCACCATACTTGGGTTAAACCTCATGTTTGAGGTGTATCAGTCAACTGGTGTCATGTGGCAGTCGACTGGCGTGAGTCAACTAGGGTTTGACTATGAGAATTAGCCCAATGACCGCCGGATGTGGGGAGTCGATCGACAGGAGCAATGACCGATCATGTGATCACCGATCGGTGCCTCGTGCTACGATCGAGCCTGATGGAGTCGGACTCGACTGCTGGAGTTAGCCGTCGAGTGGAGGCTCGATTAGTCGATTGATGGTCATGATCAGTCGACTGATGATGGATTCGTTAGATTTTTTCAGTGTGGATCTATCCATTGTCTCACGACAACAGTGGCATCAGTCGACTGATGGTGCCGATCAGTCGACTAATCGGCAATTTCCAGCCCAGGCAGAAGCTTTAAATGGAGCTCATGGAGGAGGATTTCACCAAGGTTCTTTGAGGTGTTTTGGGGCGAGTTGTTGTTGCAATTCAGGGTCTCCAAGTGCTACTAGATCAACCTAACAAGCAAGCATTTAAAAGAGTTTTGTATAAAGTTTTCTTTGCATCTCTTGTTGTACTTCATATTGTATTTATTTGTTGTATTTAGTTTATTGTTGTAAACTATTGTAAGAGGTTTCTCCGCCTCCGACTTGTGTCGAGAAGGAGTTATTGTATAGTGGTGTGTGATTTGCATTGCTAGAGCTCTTTAGAGCTCGATCCGTGGAGTAGGAACCGTTCGGTTCTGAACCATGTTAAATACTTGTGTTTGCATGTTTGTCTTGTTTCATTATTGCTTTATTTCTATTTTCTCTGTGCGCTAATGAAATTTGTAGATACAAATGCAACGAATTCCATCATGCAACGAAAACGAGCTATTCACCCCCCCCCCCTCCTTCTAGCGGTCAACAAATCCTCTGCAATTGGTATCAGAGCCCGGGGCTCTTCTACGGACTAACCGCCGAGAGCTAAGACAAAGACGCTAGAGGGTGAAGATGGAGTTGGAAGAATAACTAGGTTGGGACATCAACACACCGGTGCCCTACACCCTATATGGACTAGAAAGCTTCAATTCTTGGAAGAGAAGAATTGAAGATTTTATCATGATGAGAGACTTTGAGGAGTGGTCCATCTTAATGGAAGGATTTGAATATCCAAGAGGACCAAAAGGAGGCTTCCTCAAAAAGAAGAGATGGAGCAAGGAGCAACTCCGACAATTTGAGAAAAACAAGAAGGTAGTCAAATTTATTTTTGATTTGATACCTAATGACTTCTTGTGTAGCCTAGGTGATTGCATGGATGCCAAGGAGGTTTGGAGGGAATTGGCCAAGCTCCATGAAGATCCATCACCGGCTCAAGAAGAGGAGGCCGAGGATGAATCCTCATCCTCACAAGTGAGTGAGGATTCAGAAGTTTATAGGAAGTCAACTTCCGAATTAGTGGAAGAAGCATCCACTTCTAGGATTGAGGAGGAGAGACCATCCACACCTGAGCCAGAGCAAAATCAAGAAGAAGCCTCAACCTCCAGGAGGGATGAAGAACCCACTCCGATCACCACCGCCGAACTAGGTAACTCAAGCAATTTGGTTTTAAATAAAAAAACATATAATTTGCTTTGAGTGTAGGGAAACCGAGCAATATAAGAGTAAGTGCCCAAAAAGAGTCAAGAAGGCTCCACTCGTGCCAAAGGTCAAGGAGACCGGTGCCACAATGCAAAAGAGCAAGGAGCATTCGATTTGCTTCGAATGCCGGCTACCGGGGTATTATAGGAGTCAATGCCCTAGGGGGAGTAAAAAGACCCAAAATGGAGCATCACATGTAGGGGGAGCTAAGGCTAACCCTAAGGTATATTTTAGTAATGCTTCTTCTAATTTAAATGTCAAAAAGAATGCTAGGAATTTTAATTCTCTTACAATTTATCATAAAAAGCATGCTAGAAATAACAAATATTTTTGTTTAGAAGCTAAAAATGTCCACTTTTCAAATAAGAAGAAATTTGGGACTAATGTCCCTAAAAATATCTTACTAAAGGACAAACCTAGGTCAAATAATTCTAGACCAATTCTATTGGACTTTTCGAGCCGCAAAAACCACTTTTTGCATTGCGAAAACCTCGGAAGCCCGGCCACGGATCCGTACGAAGATATATAAAAATAAAAAAAACATGTATGTGCTTAAGTAAACCTAGATCTACCTTAGATCTAGAAGGTGAGAGTATTACCCTCGTAGCGATGCCCTTCACTTATCCCGCTCGTCCAAAAGCTTCGTCGGAACTCAAGAGTGTCAAGTGCACACTCCTCTATTGGTATCCACACGACAAATGGTGGAGAAAACACAACCTTGAGTGTGCTATCACCCCTTAGATGGTTCAGCCAAGATAGAGGATGGGAGAGCTTGAGAGGATGATCCAAGGAAGAAGAAGATGGAGTTACCACAAAATGAATTTCATTCATCAAGTGGAGTGGCCGGCCACTTCAATACTTGGGGGGTTACATGCATGCATGTAACTCCAAGAGCCAATGACTCTTGGTCTCCCTCATGAGGTGGCACCACATTATAAGTCAATGATGATGTGGAACATCATCATTGGCTGGCCCCCATGCCATGTCACCATGACATGGCAATTGGTCAAGTCAAAATTGACCATTCATCTTCCCTCTCAAGTCAAGTCAAACTTGACCTCTTATCTCCCATGGTTGATCAAATCTAACCACTTGATTCAAGTCAATTTGATTTAATCAATCTCTATTCATTAATTTAAATTGAATAAATGAATCAAATCTAAATTAGACTCATTCAACACTTGAATCAACTTGAGTCTAACTCAATTAGTCTAATTTGGATTACTCTTAATCCAATTTGGTTCATCCCATGAACCTAATCCTCATGGTTCGTCATATGAACCTAATCTCCACCTAATTGCCCTTTGTGTGTGACCCTATAGGTTCTTGTAACGTTGGCAATGCCCCTAAACCAATTTAGGAACATAAGCAATGAGCGGTATCTAGCAACACATCATTGCTACCCGAGTTACAAGAATGTTGAGCTCCAACATCACCTTTGTGACTACTAATTGTGCCTCTCACAATATGTGACAATGTCCCTCTATCCTTGACATCTAGATTGACCAATTGAGGCATAGACCATGTCATCCTCGGTACAATCTATATCTTGAACTCCAAGTAGACTCACTCTAATCAAATGAGCTCAATATCTCATATTGACTCATTTGGGCATGGTCATGCACTTCGTGGTCTCACTCTATCAAGAATAACGATGTCACTCCCGTCATATAGGAGGGATAGATCTCATCTACATCACTCACATCCCTCCGCATAATTTATTACATACCTAGTAATCGCCTTTATAGTCCACCCATTTACGGGTGACATTTGACGAAGCCAAAGTATGCAACTCCTTATGTAGGGAACCATGGTGACTTCAGGTCCAAGAACTAATATTCATACTAATAGTCACATGAGAAAGTTTATGACACTCATATAACGATCCATGATACTTTCTCATGGCGGGTCATTCAGTATACATTCTCCAATGCATACCCATGTGTCAACTTGATATCTCATATCCATGACTTGTGAGATCAAGTCATCGAGTTGACCTACATGCTAGTCTCTACACATTAACATTGTCCCTGAATGTTAATACTTGACTAGGAATGATTAAGAGTAGTGTTCTCTATATCATCTCATTATCGATTCAACCAATCGATTGATATAGATAAGAACCTTCTACTCAAGGATTTTATTATACTTAGTTTATTTGGCACCAATACAAGTAAATATAATAACCATGCCTTTATGAATAGGAATATGATATAATAAAGTCCATACAACAATCATCACATGATTGGCTCTAGGGCTTTCACTAACAAATTCTACCTAGGGAGACAATTAGAAAGGTACAAGAGCACCTAGGTTTAAACCCCAAATGAACTTGGCATATGCCTAGGAAGAACCATGCCCAAGGATTAAATCAAAATTCTAAAATTGGGCAATTAGAGGATGAAAATCAAGCCTTGAGATTAAGGCTTGAAAAACTTGAGAAGACCCTTAGGGTTATGCAAAATCAATTTAAGGGGTCAAGTGGTCAAAGTCAAGGGTCTAGAAGTCAAAATCAACACCTAGGCCCTAAGAGACAAAAGCCAACCAAGGGAAAGAAAAGTTTGGGTCACAAACCTAAGCCTAAGGTGGCTTATCATAGTGTTTCATTTGATTATGGAACGCAAACTAGGTCTAGGAAGACCAAGGTCAATAGGGAAGTCATCCATAGAGTTGACCATGGTGTGTGTCTAGTGGCTAGGGTTTCAAGGAAACCTAGGGTGACCACTAAGAAGGTTACAAGGGGAGTTACCCCTAGAGTTAACCATGGCAAGACCCAAATGACCAAGGCTAACAAGTCTAGAAGGGTCATTAGGAAGGTATCTAAGGAGGTTATCCTTAAGAGCGTGATTGATTCACACTAAATGGGTTTAGGATGTGCCAACTTTAAATGGAAGGGTAGTTAACCTAACCATGGTAAAGGTGGCACTTTAGGTAATTTTCAAGGTTATGGGTACCTTGGAAATAGATTTAATTTTATGATCCTAAAAGATTTTAGGATGTGACAATACATTTTTGGAATTATGAAAAATCAATTAAATTGGCACAATTTAGGTTTAGAGGTCTTTGTGTGTCATTTTGGGTTTGTGGCACACATGGGAGATTAGTAGTAATATGACAAAATATACTTAATTATATCAAATGACAAAAAATACTAAAATTTAGGTATTATTATACCTATATATTTTATGTGTCATGCTTTTTTTGTCATATAACATGCCATGACATCATATTTATTTTTATCATTTATATGTCATGATTATGTGTAGATTAAGGTTTAATGTCATGTGGTTTTAGATTATATCATATGCCATGACATCATGATCATTGGTTATGCTTAATTATTGCTATCATTTATGCCATGATCATACTTCATGCATTTAAGTTAATTAAAATTGATTTAAGAACAATGGCATGACTTGAAGTCCCATTTATAAGGGAATCAAGTAGAGTTGCCTTAGAAAATGCATGAGGCCTTGGATTAGGATAACCAAAACCCACATCTCACACCACATTGACTTGAGTGTGTTTTATACACCCTAGATACATGTGAGATGCTAGGATATGAGTTAAGTTCAAGGTGCATAGCTTTTGCATCTAGTTGAACTAAAACTCATCTTATTTCATTTGTGAATCATTGGGAAAGCTTGTGTGCAAGTCATGTACATTGAGTCCAAGGAATATGATCCAAAATAAGGTTTTAAAATTATTTTAAAATCCTTTTGGAAAACCTTGGTGAAAGCTATCTTTTGATAGCAATCACCATTGATGAAGTTGATACAAAGTGAGCTAAAACTTTGAAGTTTCTCTTCACTTTTGAATTTTGTATCAATTTTGATATTTTATGGGTAAAATATTTTTCTAACATTCTTCACCCATTGTATTTGTCATAAGTATTATACGTATGAATTTTCATGATTTTTCGATATACGTATAATTATTTATGAATTTTTAAAATTCATTTTTTATAACTGAAATTCGGAAATTTCAGTTATCAGTCGACTGCTCTTGGTGGCAGTCGACTGATGTGCAAGGCAGTCAGCTGATTTCTAAAGGACTCGACTGTCGGAGCTTGATTTCGAGAAAACAAGGTTTGTTTGCCCCATTTTCAGCTATGTTAGAGTTCCCTAACCACTCCTAACCCTAGGATATATTTTGGGAAGTATTATAAAGGGTGAAAATCCATTGGATATGGATTAGGAAAGGTGTTAGGGTGATGTATCAAATTTAAGGTGTTGGAAAGTTCAATGTTGAATTTCTAACCTTATTTTTGATGGTTTAGAGTTCCTATTGGCTTAGGGACTTCCCAAGGACATTGTTGGTGCAATGGTCAAGGGGGAGCAAGCCTTTAGGGGGAGGTATCCATCATGGGATGATGGATGATATTTTTCCTCATGAGGAGGAAAAATGAGATTTTGAGACACCCAATTTGGAAATTGGGAGAGTGTGTAGGATTGCCTCTCTTGAGTGATATGGGACTTATTACTAGGAAGATGGTAGACATCCTAGGTATTTTTGGACCAAGGGGGAGATTGTAAGATCTCATTGGGACATGAGACATTGACCTCCTTGGAGAGAACCTTTTTAATGTTAGTCAAAAAGGAGAAGAACTTATTGGTAGAATGACATCAATTGGAAAATTGATGGGGATGATTGGTTTGAGTTAGATGGTCTAACTCAATGGTTTGTTTGGTTTTTATCAAACATCAAAAAGGGGGAGATTGTTGGTGCAATCGGCCCAGGTCACGATTGACCAGAACTCGAGCTTGACTCGAGAGATGTTTTGATGTTCGACAAAACTATATGACAATGTGATTGTCATGGGAAAGTCCAAGTCATGGGTACTTGGCATGGAAAGTCCAAGTGGGACACTTGGCATTTGGGAAAGTCCAAGTCTTGAGTACTTGACATATAAAGTCCAAGCATGGGTCTTGGCAAGGAAAAGTCCAACATGGGTAGGCAAGGGAAAGTCCAAGCATGGGTCTTGGCATGGAAATTCCAACATGGGTTGGCAAGGGAAAGTCCAAGCTTGAGTCTTGGCATTCGAGAAGTCCAAGGGGTTTGATATTGGCGGCGTAAAGTCCAAGCGGGAGTCTTGGCAGCATAAGTCCAATGGTTAGCGACGTAAAGTCCAAGCGGAGTCTTGGCAGCATAAGTCCAATGTGCCTTGCCAGTGTAGACATCGTTAACATGACATAGCCGATGGAAGCACCTGAAGGCTAACGCAATGGATGAACAAGTAATGGATGACTTGGAGGGATCCGAGAGGCTTGAGGCTAACGAAGGTGGCTAGAAGGCTTAGGTCTAGGCAACGTGTGGTCTAGCAAGTATGGGGGCACCATACTTGGGTTAAACCTTATGTTTGAGGTTAAAACCTCATGTTTGAGGTGTATCAGTCGACTGGTGTCATGTGGCAGTCGACTGGCATGAGTCAACTAGGGTTTGACTGTGGAAATTGGCCCAAAGAATCGATCGCTACTACGGTGGGCGATCGGTGATTAGGAGCGATCGTGATCGATCGTGATCGATCGGGTGCTCGATTTTCAGAACGAATGTGTTGGAATGTATACTGAAAGCCTAGCTCTTTTTGTATGAACATTTTTATTTTGAAATAAGAATCACATGATCATTGTTTGCACTTTATATATGTGTGCATATTGTCTAATATTTTACATTGTAGATAACATGGTGCTTGGTGTGGCACAGAAGATCATGTTATCAGTCCCTTGTGGAATATAAGTAGAGGCTCACAACCAAGATGGTTTTGGACAAACCATTGGCATGGTTGTAGTGTAGCTTGGTATTGTTTTGTCTTGAGCATAGAGTTATACTAGTACACTTAGGTGTATTGAGCAGGACCGACATAGAGGTGATTCAATTTATTGCTGACTACATAATTGAATCGGACCTCGGATATTATGTTGTACATGCTCTTAATCCCGATATAATAACGGGCACATGTACTTAGTATTTATTTCTTTGATTTACCATAGGGTGAGATTTAGATGGATTAAATCAATATGCCCGGTAAGTTGGGAAATGATATTATTTACATGGTGTGTCATTGATTATAGGAGGAAACCGTGTCTTATATATTAGGTTGATGATGTCCTCTTGAGGAGCTCATAAGGTTCGTCATGTAAACCCAGCTGGTTGACTTAGTCAACATGATGATAAGGTTGAGTGGTACTACTCGAGGAGTTAGATGTTAATTGATTGATGGTCAGTAAATCAATTAATTAACGGACATTCGATATCTTAAACACAGGGAGATGGATGTATAAATAATATATGGAGCCCATATTAATTTATGGGGGTTGGTGAGGTAATTCAATGATGATCCTCTAGTGGAATGGAACATCATTGATGGATCAAGTTTGTGTGGTTCCGATCCATCGGGTGGCCAAGATCCAACTCCTCCTCATGGTCCCTATCGTAGCCTAATATAATCCTCATGAAGTCTAGATCCAAGGATGTAAAACAAAACTCTAGAACCAACGGTTGAGATTAAATCTCTAGATCCGACGGTTGAGATTAAATCCCTAGAACCGACAGTTGAGATTAAATCTCTAGAACCGACGGTTGGGATGAAACCCTAGATCCGACGGTTGGGATAAAACCCTAGATCCGACAGTGGAGATTAAATCCCTAGATCCGACGGTGGAGATTAAAGGAGGCTTAAGCCCAATTCTATAAATAGAGGGCTTAGGTTGGGCGGCAAGCATGGTTCACTTGGATTAGGGTTTAGCCTCTCAAGTGCTTTAGGCGGCTAGGGTTTTGGATTTGGTTTGGGCGGCAACTAGAAGGGAGTTTAGGGTTTCCTCCTTTGCTCCTTGGTGGTTGGCGCTCATTCTCTTCTCCTCCTTGGTTTTGGCCGGCTCTCTTCCTCCTCCCTTGCTCCTTGGTGGTCGGCGGTCCTCCAACAATTGGTGGCCGGTGCTTCTCCAACCTCTAGGTGGCCGGCGGCAACCTCTCTTCAAGGTTGGTCGGCGCTCATCCATTCGTTCCTTGGTCGGCGGTTGCATCAAACTCCCTTGCTTGGTGGCCGGTTCTAGAAAGGAAAGGTTTTGTTGGTTCTTCTCTTTGTTCGCAGCGGACAAGGAAGGGAAGAACGCGATCTAGAAGGCTTCTACTCATGGAGGATCTTCGCCCACACGTCGTCCACGAGGAGGATAGGACATACGGTAGAAGATCGTAAGGTATAAAGTTTTACAACTTTATTTTCTGATCTTAGCATGTTATTTTATGTGTTGATTATACAAGAGTGCATATGTATATATTTTGTATAATCATGGACCCCGAAGACAAACACAAAAATCGGCGATCCATCCGTCGTCTCTTCCGCGGCTAACCAACTAGAAGAGTTGGGTTGCTTGAACAACTAGTTTGTTCAAGCGATCACTCAAGTTGTTAGCACGACGGCGAATAGGTTGTGCTAAGGAAACTCATCCCATCCGGATTAGTTCTTTCATTGGTGAAAATTTTAATCCGGGGACATGGCAGCCAATGAGCCTCCGAAGCAACTCCCTACAATTGGTATCAGAGCCACGGTTTCTGGTTTTGTGTGTTTTGGATTCGGTTACTTTCATGCACATATCATATATTGAGTATGCCGGATAATAGTAGGATGTGCGTAGGCTAACTTTTTGGTTGCAGGCATAAGATCCGACTATTATGGCTATTTGTGTGTATGTGATGGTTTTGTGTGTGATTGTATGTATATTATTTGAATCCTCGGGGTTGACGAGGCTAGATTAGTATTTAATTTTTGTAATTAAATACGTCATTGTTTAGCCACTCATTTTAATTTACTTTCGATCTAGATTATTTGTACACTCCTTCATGGAGTATAGGATCGATGGATATAAATTAAAATAGTTTATCTCGGCTCGGATCTCTTTGGTGACTTGCGCATGGGAAAAGGTGGAGCGGACGAGGTGGCGATACGACGGGACGCATATTGGAGAACAATGCCATAATAGTTGGGAAATTCTGTTTTTTCCATATTTAATGCTGATTTGTTTTATATGCATGTTGTGTGTGCTTGAAAATTCCTCATTGTCAATTTACTAAGTGGGAGAGGGACATTTTAATTAATTCCCGCGGGCTCCATTACAATTTGACGTGTGATGCAACAAACTTGCACGTCGGCTCTGAGTGCCTTCCTCCCCATCGGATGGGTTTGTTTGCAGATCACTAGGTCAAATAATGATTATAGGAAATTATTTAGGAGTGTGTGTACTTCCCCATCGGTAAGGCACATAATCCGAAATAATTCCCTTAGTATCGTGTAATGGTGCACACTTAGATACAAATAAAAAGTATCCTCCCCATCGGAGTCACTGCTTTTATTTGTAGGGCTAAAGAGGAACCAACTATTAATTTTATTTGTCAAAAAGTAAGGTTGACAAGATAATAAAATTAATGGGTAAAACCTCCTCTTACAAATGTAGAATTTGTATACGTCCACACTATCGTGGCATGTGATATTCTCGGTGTTTTGAGGTGTTGGTTGATTTCGGAATTTTATTGTTTTGAGGAATCAATAATATTTGAAATCTAATATTTTGATCATTGTGATTCTTAGGTTTTTCAAATGGCTTTCAACCCACTTGCTGTGATATTAAAAGAAAATAAACTTACTGGAACAAACTATATTGATTGGAAAAGAAACTTGGATATTGTCTTAACTGCAGAGGAGTACAAATTTGTACTCTTCGAGGTCTGTCCTCCTAAGCCTACCGATGACTCTGATGAAAAGGAGAAAGAAAGTTATAAGAAATGGATCAAGGCAGATGAGATGGCGCAGTGTTACATTTTGGCATCTATGTCAAATGTGCTGCAACATCAGCATCAGGCCATGGCCACAGCTTATGACATGATGTTCAATCTCAAGGAACTTTTCGGACATCAGAGTAGGGCGCCTAGACAGGAGGCTATGAGAAACTTGATGACGACCACCATGATCGAGGGAACACCCGTTAGGGATCATGTTCTCAAGATGATGGCTCATCTTAATGAGATGGAAGTCCTCGGAGCTGAGATCGATGGGGAAACTCAGGTCGATATCATTCTCCAGTCTCTGCCTAAAAGTTTTGAGTAGTTCCGCCTCAACTACCACATGAACAAGAGGTTGTATTTGTTGGCGGAGCTTCTGACAGAACTCCAGGCGGCAGAGGGGCTTTTTCGTCAAAGCGCTCAAGCCATGGTTGCTCAGAAGGTTTCTTCTTCTAAACCGAAAGGTAAGAAGAAGAAGAAGAAAGGTGGAGCAAAGAAAGTGGCAGTGGGACCTCAGGCAGGAGTGAAGAAGCCGAAAGGCAAGTGCTTCACTTGCAAGCAGACTGGACATTGGAAGGCGGACTGTCCTCGCCGAAAGAACAAAGGTATATCTTCTTGTTTAGTTGTTGAAACATGTTTAGCGGTGTTATCTACCAGTGCCTGGTGTGTAGATATAGGATCCACTGATCATGTCTGCAATACTTTGCAGGGGTTCCAAGAAACCCGACGACTAGCTGAGGGAGAGATTACCGTCTTCATGGGCAATGCTTCAAAGGTGGCGGCTATTGCAGTGGGAGACGTTTATTTATCTTTTGATAGGAATAAAGTTTTGGTTTTGAGAAATTGTCTTTATGTACCTACTTTTAGAAAGAATCTAATTTCAGTTTCTAAATTGTTTTTGGATGGATATTCTGTTTCTTTTAATGACAAAGTGGTTATAAAAAGGAATAGGAAGATTATCTGTTCTGGTACATTGGTTGGCAATTTGTACACTCTTGAACCAAAAGCTCCCACGATGCATATAGAAGTAAATAACTCATCTTCTAAGTCTAATAAGAGAAAAGAACCTTCGAAAATGAACCAGACATATCTTTGGCACCTAAGGCTTGGTCATATTAATCTGAGTAGAATTCAAAGGTTGATAGCTGATGGACCTTTGGGTTCATTCGTGGTGGACGATCTCCCAACCTGCGAATCATGCTTGGAAGGTAAAATGACCAAGAGGCCTTTCAAGGCCAAGGGATATAGAGCCAAAGATGTGTTAGAATTGGTTCATTCTGATTTGTGCGGTTCTATGTCTATCCAGGCAAGAGGTGGTTTTGAATATTTCATCTCTTTTATAGACGATTATTCAAGATATGGATACATTTACTTGATGCGCCGCAAGTCTGAATGCTTTGACAGGTTCAAAGAATTCAAGACTGATGTGGAGAACCATCAAGGTAAAAGTATCAAGACACTACGATCTGATCGTGGTGGCGAGTACCTCTTGGGAGAGTTTAGGAGTTACTTATCAGAGGCTGGGATTCAATCCCAATTGTCCGCACCTGGCACACCCCAGCAGAATGGTGTGGTGGAGCGAAGGAATAGGACTCTTATGGAGATGGTCAGATCGATGATGAGTTATTCTGAGTTACCTGATTCGTTCTGGGAGTTTGCTCTGGAAACAGCATCACACATTCTAAACTTGGTTCCATCTAAGTCAGTACCCTCTACTCCCACAGAGTTGTGGACTGGGTGAAAGCCTAGTCTAAGACATTCGGATTTGGGGTAGTCCAGCACATGTGCTGAAGGGAGATGCTGGTAAGTTGGAATCTCGTACAGAAGTACGGTTGTTTGTTGGCTACCCTAAGGGAACAAAGGGTGGTTTATTCTATAGTCCTAGAGATCAGAAGGTGATCGTGAGTACGAATGTTAGATTTCTAGAGGAGGACTATGTGATGAACCACAAGCCCACGAGTAGGATTGTTCTTGAGGAGTCGAGTGAAGTCCGACTTCAAGCATCACCTGCAGACAAGAGGAGATACACAAGTCAGGTCACAGAGCATACACAGGAGGCACCTCGTCGTAGTGGGAGGGTTGTTAGACAACCCGAGAGATTCATGTTTTTGGGAGAATCTTCGGACTTAGTCCCTGGTGAACATGAACCTGATCCCTGGACATATGATGAGGCACTCCAAGATAGAGATGCTGTATCTTGGCAAAGAGCGATGAATTCAGAGATAGAATCTATGGATTCTAATCAGGTCTGTGAGCTAATAGAATCACCCGATGGTGTAAAAGTCATTGGATGCAAGTGGATCTACAAGAGAAAGAGAGGAGTAGACGGGAAGGTTGAGACCTTCAAAGCTAGGCTTGTTGCGAAAGGGTATACTCAGAAAGAGGGTATCGATTATGAGGAGACCTTTTCGCTGGTAGTTATGCTTAAGTCTATCCGGATTCTCTTATCTATAGCTACTCATATGGATTATGAGATTTGGCAGATGGATGTCAAGACAGCTTTCCTTAACGGAAGTCTTGAGGAGAATATCTATATGCAGCAACCAGAGGGATTCATTGCTAAAGGCAAAGAGAATCTTGTATGTAAGTTTAATCGGTCCATTTATGGATTGAAGCAAGCTTCTAGATCTTGGAACATCCGCTTTGATGAGGTAATCCAGTCATATGGATTTATTCAAAGTCCGGATGAGCCTTGTGTATATAAGAGATGTGATGGAAACGTAGTAGTATTTCTTGTACTATACGTAGATGACATTTTGTTAGTTGGAAATAATATCAGAGTGTTATCAGACGTAAGGGTATGGTTATCCAAACAGTTTGACATGAAGGACTTGGGAGAAGTGGGACACATCCTTGGGATCAAAGTAATAAGAGATCGCAAGAAAAGGATGTTGTGCTTATCTCAAGCTTCATACATTGACACTATCCTTGCTCGTTTTAGCATGCAGAACTCCAAGAAAGGTTTTCTACCTTTTAGGCATGGAGTTCCTTTATCTAAAGAGATGTGTCCCAAAACATCAAAGGAGATAGAGGAGATGAAGGAGGTTCCTTATGCTTCGGCAGTAGGAAGCCTCATGTATGCTATGCTATGCTATGTATGAGACCAGATATCTGCTTTGTCGTGGGCATGGTTAGCAGATATCAGAGTAATCCTGGACAGGGATATTGGACTGCGGTAAAGCATATATTGAAGTACCTGAGAAGGACTAGGGATTATATGCTGGTTTACCGGGCAGATCAATTAGTCCCTATGGGTTACACGGATTCGGATTTCCAATCAGATAGAGACAACAGTAAGTCTACCTCGGGGTTTGTGTTTACTTTTGAAGGTGGAGCCATAGTATGGAGGAGTGTCAAGCAGAAATGCGTGGCGGACTCTACCATGGAAGCTGAGTATGTGGCAGCCTCTGTGGCAGCCAAGGAAGCTGTATGGCTCAGTAACTTCTTGATGGACTTGGATGTGATTCCTAGTTTGCCCAGATCTATCACAATTTATTGTGATAACAGTGGTGCAGTTGCAAACTCGAAGGAACCACGAGCCCATAAGGTGAGTAAACAGATTGAGCGCAAGTACCACCTGATACGAGAGATCGTAAAGCGACGAGAAGTAGCTATCGCCAAGATTGCATCAGAGGATAACCTGACAGATCCATTCACAAAGGCCCTTCCAGCGAAAGCGTTTGATAGGCATGTGGAGGATATGGGGATCAGATGTATGGCAGTGTGATGACAGCATAGTCTTTTAGTATAAGTGGGAGATTGTTGGAATGTATACTGAAAGCCTAGCTCTTTTTGTATGAACATTTTTATTTTGAAATAAGAATCACATGATCATTGTTTGCACTTTATATATGTGTGCATATTGTCTAATATTTTACATTGTAGATAACATGGTGCTTGGTGTGGCACAAAAGATCATGTTATCAGTCCCTTATAGAATATAAGTAGAGGCTCACAACCAAGATGGTTTTGGACAAACCATTGGCATGGTTGTAGTGTAGCTTGGTATTGTTTTGTCTTGAGTATAGAGTTACACTAGTACACTTAGGTGTATTGAGCAGGACCGACATAGAGGTGATTCAATTTATTGCTGACTACATAATTGAATCGGACCTCGGATATTATGTTGTACATGCTCTTAATCCCGATATAATAATGGGCACATGTACTTAGTATTTATTTCTTTGATTTACCATAGGGTGAGATTTAGATGGATTAAATCGATATGCCCGGTAAGTTGGGAAATGATATTATTTACATGGTGTGTCGTTGATTATAGGAGGAAACCGTGTCCTATATATTAGGTTGATGATGTCCCCTTGAGGAGCTCATAAGGTTCGTCATGTAAACCCAGCTGGTTGACTTAGTCAACATGATGATAAGGTTGAGTGGTACTACTCGAGGAGTTAGATGTTAATTGATTGATGGTCAGTAAATCAATTAATTAACGGACATTCGATATCTTAAACACGGGGAGATGGATGTACAAATAATATATGGAGCCCATATTAATTTATGGGGGTTGGTGAGGTAATTCAATGATGATCCTCTAGTGGAATGGAACATCATTGATGGATCAAGTTTGTGTGGTTCCGATCCATCGGGTGGCCAAGATCCAACTCCTCCTCATGGTCCCTATTGTAGCCTAATATAATCCTCATGAAGTCTAGATCCAAGGATGTAAAACAAAACTCTAGAACCAATGGTTGACATTAAATCTCTAGATCCGACGGTTGGGATTAAATCCCTAGAACCGACGGTTGAGATTAAATCTCTAGAACCAACGGTTGAGATTAAATCTCTAAGATCCGACGGTTGGGATTAAATCCCTAGAACCTACGGTTGAGATTAAATCTCTAGAACCGACGGTTGGGATGAAACCCTAGATTCGATGGCTGGGATAAAACCCTAGATCCGACAGTGGAGATTAAATCCCTAGATCCGACGATGGAGATTAAAGGAGGCTTAAGCCCAATTCTATAAATAGAGGGCTTAGGTTGGGCGGCAAGCATGGTTCACTTGGATTAGGGTTTAGCCTCTCAAGTGCTTTAGGCGGCTAGGGTTTTGGATTTGGTTTGGGTGGCAACTAGAAGGGAGTTTAGGGTTTCCTCCTTTGCTCCTTGGTGGCCGGCGCTCATTCTCTTCTCCTCCTTGGTTTTGGCCGGCTCTCTTCCTACTCCCTTGCTCCTTGGTGGCCGGCGGTCCTCCAACAATTGGTGGTCGGTGCTTCTCCAACCTCTAGGTGGCCGGCGGCAACCTCTCTTCAAGGTTGGCCGGCGCTCATCCATTCGTTCCTTGGCCGGCGGTTGCATCAAACTCCCTTGCTTGGTGGCCGGTTCTAGAAAGGAAAGGTTTTGTTGGTTCTTCTCTTTGTGTTGGATCGAAAGTGTCGCTAGAGGGGGGGGGGGGTGAATAGCGATACGGTGTCGTTAAAAACTTTTGCAATAAGTAAAAAGCAAGTAGAGAATGCACAGCGGAAATATAAAGTAGACAAGATATTTTTACGTGATTCACAATCTTTCGATTGCTAATCCACGGCCCTAGTGATCCTTGATCACGTACGGAGGGCAATTCACTAAAACCACTCCTCTTCGTTGGAAGTAGGAGCAACGATTACAAAAAGAAATCAAGGCAAAGGGACACTCCCCCTTTCCTTGTTACGATTAAAGCACAAAGACAATTTAAAGAAGTAGAACTTAAATAAATATACCGACAACTCTTATAAGTAGAAGATGTAGCTTTCGTTGTCGGCGGCACTTCGTCGTAGCAAATGTGAGTAGTAGTAGCGGCGTTACGACGGCGTGTTGAGAGCTCTTGAATTCTTGTTATTTGCTTGGCTTGAACATGTCTATTTATGGATATTGATCTATGAATTTAGACATAGGTAGTGTCCAAGGTGAGGTTCTTATCCCAACTCAAGGATGAGGTGTTTCATCCAACCACCTTGTGCCACCTCCAACCTTCTTGTGCGCCAACTTGAGGATGAGGTGTTTCATCCAACCACCTTGTGCCACCTCCAACCTCCTTGGGCGCCAACTTGAGGATGAGGTGTTTCATCCAACCACCTTGTGCCACCTCCAACCTCCTTGGGCGCCAACTTGAGGATGAGGTGTTTCATCCAACCACCTTGTGCCACCTCCAACCTCCTTGGCGCCAACTTGTTGGAGCCATTCAACTTGTGCCACATCATGGGAGCCAACCATCTTGTGCCAACTCACCTTATTTTGGGTCCACCACAAGGAAGCTTGGTGATGGTTTGGATGTCCACCTTGATGCCACATCACCCTTTGTACCAAAACACGAGTCAAGTCCAAATTCACCCCTTGAAATTGAGCTCTTCTCGAAATTTGGAACTTGACTAGCAGTTGGCAGTAGTCAAAGGGTTTTGGGCAGCATACAAGTTAGCTTAAAATATAAAGTACGATGGTTCTAACCATCTGATCTCGACCTAGACCTTCCATTGGAGGTATTGGGTCGGATCTACGCTTAACGACCTTGCTTCGCTTTCACACGAGCTTACCTTGTAGCCTCGCTTCCGGTCTTCACCCGAGTACCTCGGCTTCCTTCGAAGTCCCTCTGGCGTTGCCCGACCACCTCGGTTCCCACCGGGTGTCGCAGACCTTCCGCTCAACTTTAGCATTTCTGCACACTTAATTGAGCTCGTAAGATAACAAATCTACCCTTAACTATTGAGCCTTTTGCCATAATCAAAATACCGGTTCGACTTTGGTGCCCACCGCCCACTGCACCAACAATCTCCCCCTTTTTGATTCATGGCAAACCGACACAAAAGTTAAGGAAAAATTAAGCATAACAGTAAGCTAGCATGAATGAGCTAGCATAAAGATTAAATATGAATGAGCTAGCATAATGATTAAGCATGAATGAGCTAGCATAAAGATTAAATATGAATGAGCTAGCATAAAGATTAAATATGAATGAGCTAGCATAATGATTAAATATGAATGAGCTAGCATAATGATTAAGTATGAATGAGCTAGCATAAAGATTAAGCATGAGTGAGCTAGCATAAAGATTAAGCATGAGTGAGAAATATTATTGTTTCAAGTTCTCCCCTTTGAGGTAACCTCCCCCTTGACCGAAGGTGAGTTCTTGAAAAATAATTTTTACTCCCCCTTAATAGTTGCTTAAGTAAACGGAATTACTTAATATAAAAGGTAATAATTTTGTTTACTTTCTTCCTTACTTTTGTGACTTTCTCCCCCTTTTGCCTTAACTCAAAAAGTTTGTAAATATATTTTAAGGTTTGTAAGTCCAAGCAAGTTCCCAATATAAATATATATATATATATATATTTTTTTAAATAATAATAAGCTTGAAAATATGTTCATCTAAAATGTACAACTCCGGTTGGACTTGATTGATATAGAATGATCAATAAGTCTTGAAGGAGTTGATTAATTTTAAATAATTATACTCCATGGTTCATGTCGATGCACTGAATCTACGTGGCTAAGTACACAAACACATTAGTCCTATGTGTTGTGAGATGTGTTGGCTCCTTAAATCTATAGGTATATGATTTCTAAGGTAAGACTTAGGCTAATTTCATAAAAAGAAGCAAAAGTAGAGTACATATATAGAAAAATTTAAATCCTACTCTATTACGCACATACCTAACTTTCGTCTTAATAAACTAAATTCGGCTTCGGGTAGTGGTTTGGTGAAGATGTCCGCTAGGTTTGATTTGGACTCAACATACTCTAGTTGTATAGTTCCATTAGTTACATGTTCCCTAATGAAGTGGTGTTTAACTTCTATATGTTTTGTCCTAGAATGACAGATTGGATTTTTAGTTAAGTTAATTGAACTAATGTTATCTATGTAGGTTTTAATGTTGTTAAAGATTAAGCTAAAGTCTTGGAGAGTGTGCTTCATCCACAGGAGCTGAGAGACACACTCACCCATCGCAACGTATTAAACGCCGGTGGTAGATAAGGCAACGCAATCTTGCTTCCTCTTGCACTAACTTACTAGACTCGAGCCGAGGATTTGACAACAACCACTCGTGCTCTTTCTATCGAGTTTACTACCGGCATAGTCGGAGTCGGAGTAGCCGATTAGATTAAACTCGGTAGATCTAGGGTACCAAATACCTACGTTTAGCGTGCCCTTTAGATATCTAAGGATACTCTTGACTAGGGTTAGGTGAGACTCCTTGGCACAGGTTTGTAACCTTGCGCACATACTTACCGCGAATAAAATGTCGGGTCGGCTCGCGGTTAAGTATAGGATACTTCCTATTGCGCTCCTATAGTATTTTAGGTCAACGGGTTTTCCTTCTACATCTTCGTTTATATTAACATTAGTTGCCATAGGTGTATTGATTATTTTAGCATCTTGCATTCCAAATCGATTTATTAAGTCCTTAGTATATTTTTGTTGATGTAAATATATTCCATCTTTAGTTTGTTTAATTTGTAAACCTAAGAAAAAACTTAACTCTCCCACTAAATTCATTTCAAATTCACTTTCCATAAGTGAGATGAATTCGTTTAGCAGGATCGAGTTGGTAGTTCCAAAAATTATATCATCTACATAGATTTGGGCTATAAAGATTTCTTTTCCTACGGTTTTAACGAATAAGGTTGGGTCGACTAAACCTTGGTTGAATCCTTTGGACTTAAGATAGATCGAAAGCCTTTCGTACCAAGCTCTTGGGGCTTGTTTGAGTCCATATAGGGCTTTCTTAAGTCTAAGGACATGGTCAGGTTTATCTAGATTTTCGAATCCGGGAGGTTGACTGACGTAAACTTCTTCCTTAATGTATCCATTCAAAAATGCTGACTTGACATCCATTTGAAACAATTTAAAACCTCGATGTGCAGCATATGCTAACAACATTCGGATGGACTCTAGTCTGGCTACGGGGGCGTAGGTCTCATTGTAATCTAAACCGATGATTTTGAGCTTGCCGTTATTTCCGAAGGCTACCGATCCTTGTCGTTTGAATCGTAACTTCGAAAATTTGAGTTGATCCCCGGTCATGTGTCGGGAGCAACCACTGTCCAACATCCATTGATCCTACACATAAGGTAGTTGGATCGGATATTGGAATTACTAAAGGGTTGTTTGTAAGTTTTTAAACCTAAATCATCTCACCAATATCTACATGATCAAAACATGTTATTCCTATGTGTTATTGTGAGATGACTTTCAATTTTACTTGATTAATTTTAATGAATTTAAATTAACCAACATTAGGTTAGATTCGGATTTAGTCTAAGCTCATCAAGTAATCTTTTCAAGAGATTAGCTTCCAGGTCGTGGCGAGGCACAGAGGCCTTCTTTGATCGGAACAACGACCACTTCCTTAGACAAAGCTAATTTCAAGAAATTGATAACTCGACTTACTTGAGACTACGTCTTGGTCTAACTAGTTATTTTTGAAAAGAGGCTCCCCGAGGCTCAATCTTTTAAATAGGATTTTAGTTGGTTTATTTTTGAAAAAGAGGCTCCCGAGGCTCAATCTTTTAGCAGGATTTTAGTTGGTTATGAGTCCTATCTAACCATTCTAAAAATAAAGGAAAAACTAAGCATGCAATTTCTAAGACTTAACAAAAATACATTTTGTATTGGCTCCCCCTGGACCATTGAATCGAGTGGGTCTATTCACATAGTGAATTTGGTCCTTGGGAACCCAATACATGTTAGATCCTAAAGTTGAAATCAAAGTGGTCTTAGGGACCCATGCTTGGACATTTTTCTTATGTTGGTTTACTATAGACATATATGACTTATTGGTTGTATTTGAGTTAAACCGAGTCCGCCTTGTTGTACACGGCCCTTTGTGATCCAAGTAAGAGGTCAAGTCCCTTGGATCCCAAAGTGAACCTTTCCAACGTGTTCCTAAGGTCTTCGACTTGTGTTTTCAAAAGCGAGTTCTCAACTTCAAGCTTTTCAGCAGAGTTGAGTCCTCCTCTTGAATCTGAGTAGTCGAAGAGGTTAGGAGACCTCATGTTTGAGGAGGTTAACCTCCTCAATTAGTCTCGACCTTGGACTCGGACTTAGCTAGTTTCTTATTTAAAAATTTAATTGCACCATACAAAGTATTAAGTAACCGACTTACCCTTAATGATTCTTTTGAACCGGATACGGATCCGTGGCTTGTCTTGAATGGAAGCTCATCATCGGATTCGGACTCGGACTCTTCTTCGGTTTCGGAGTCGTGCTCGGTCGGCTTGGCCATTAGAGCTTGGATATCGTCTTCTTCCTCCGACAACTCCTCCCAAGTAGCGTTTAGCGCTTTCTTGGTCTTTGATGCGTTATTCTTTAGCTTTGGGCACTCGGACTTGATGTGTGACCGAACCTCATTGCACTCATAGCATCTAAAATTAGAAGTATTTGAATTAGGTTTAGGCTTACCTTGAGTTGTTGGTCGCTTTCGTCTCTTGATCATCTTCCTAACTAGATTGACTAGTTCGATTCTATTCGAGTCTACTTCCGATTCGGACTCGCCTTCTTCCTTCGGGGTGGCTTGCTTGCGGGCTTCTTCTTCTTGGAACCGCAACTAACGCAATACTCTTCTCGGCGACCACGTTAGTTTGCTCATGTAATTCAAGTTCAAAACAATTCGTCTAACCTAATTTTAGAAAGGTCCTTGGAGACCTTGTAGGCATCGACCATGGATGCCCACAAGGTGGTCCTAGGAAAGCGAGTTAAGAGAATACCGATAAGGTCGCGATTCTCGACCTTTTGTCCGATGGCATGGAGTTGGTTGTGGCGATGTCTTGGATCTGAGCATGTAGTTGAGTTGCGGTCTCGTTTTCCTGCATTTTCAAGTTATACAATTTATTTAAAAGTAAATCTCTTTTACATACCTTCGTGTCGTCGGTGCCTTCGTGTAGTTCCACTAGCTTGGTCCATAAGTCCTTTGCACTAATGAAGGGGCCGACGCGGTTGAGCTCTTCCTTGGACAACCCACATTGCAAGATTTGAGTTGCCTTGGCATCGGCTTCTACTTGTTTTTTCATGGAATTTGACCATTGATCGTAACCCAAAGATTCACCATCTTCATTAATAGGAAGTGTGAAACCGGTTTGGATTACGATCCACATCTCGAGTTGGGTTTTAAGAAAGCATTCCATCCGACCCTTCCAATAACGAAAGTCATTACCGTTGTAAAACGGGGTCGGTGCTAAACCCTTCGAGATGGGCCATTTAAAAACAAGAAGAAGAACGAAAAAGAATCTTTGCAAAACACACACGGAAAGAATATTCCAAGACTTTCGTCTTGGATTAGTAGTCTTGAGAAGTAAAAAGATATATAAAATGTAACTTGCAAAAAGAAATAAACAATCAAATGCGAATGTCGTTGAAGTTCCGGAGGACAACCTTACTCGGGATCTAACCCGAAGGACAACCTTATCCGGATCCTAAAGCCTCTAATGCAATTCTATCTGTAGGAGAAGATAAGCAAGTGAAATAATTATACGAAAATAGAAATAAATAAATAAAAAATCTGTAAAAAAAAAGAAAAACAAAGCTAGATTGGTGGTTTCACCGAATCTTAGCGCCCCCGGCTCTGATACCAATTGTTGGATCGAAAGTGTCGCTAGAGGGGGGGGGGTGAATAGCGATACGATGTCGTTAAAAACTTTTGCAATAAGTAAAAAGCAAGTAGAGAATGCAAATGAAATATAAAGTAGACAAGATATTTTTCGTGGTTCACAATCTTTCGATTGCTAATCCACGGCCCTAGTGATCCTTGATCACGTCACGGAGGGCAATTCACTAAAACCACTCCTCTTCGTTGGAAGTAGGAGCAACGACGATTACAAAAGAAATCAAGGCAAAGGACACTCCCCTTTCCTTATTACGATTAAAGCACAAAGACAATTTAAAGAAGTAGAACTTAAATAAATATACCGACAACTCTTATAAGTAGAAGATGTAGCTTTCGTTGTCGCGGCGCCGTCGTAGCAAATGTGAGTAGTAGTAGCGGCGTTACGACGGCGTGTTGAGAGCTCTTGAATTCTTGTTATTTGCTTGGCTTGAACATGTCTATTTATGGATATTGATCTATGAATTTAGACATAGGTAGTGTCCAAGGTGAGGTTCTTATCCCAACTCAAGGATGAGGTGTTTCATCCAACCACCTTGTGCCACCTCCAACCTTCTTGTGCGCCAACTCAAGGATGAGGTGTTTCATCCAACCACCTTGTGCCACCTCCAACCTCCTTGGGCGCCAACTTGAGGATGAGGTGTTTCATCCAACCACCTTGTGCCACCTCCAACCTCCTTGGGCGCCAACTTGAGGATGAGGTGTTTCATCCAACCACCTTGTGCCACCTCCAACCTCCTTGGGCGCCAACTTGTTGGAGCCATTCAACTTGTGCCACATCATGGGAGCCAACCATCTTGTGCCAACTCACCTTATTTTGGGCGTCCACCACAAGGAAGCTTGGTGATGGTTTGGATGTCCACCTTGATGCCACATCACCCTTTGTACCAAAACACGAGTCAAGTCCAAATTCACCCCCTTGAAATTCGAGCTCTTCTCGAGGCTGGAAATTGACTAGCAGTTGACTGTAGTCAAAGGGTTTTGGACTGCAGTACAAGTTAGCTTAAAATATAAAGTACGATGGTTCTAACCATCTGATCTCGACCTAGACCTTCCATTGGAGGTATTGGGTCGGATCTACGCTTAACGACCTTGCTTCGCTTTCACACGAGCTTACCTTGTAGCCTCGCTTCCGGTCTTCACCCGAGTACCTCGGCTTCCTCCGAAGTCCCTCTGGCGTTGCCCGACCACCTCGGTTCCCACCGGGTGTCGCAGACCTTCCGCTCAACTTTAGCATTTCTGCACACTTAATTGAGCTCGTAAGATAACAAATATACCCTTAACTATTGAGCCTTTTGCCATAATCAAAATACCGGTTCGACTTTGGTGCCCACTGCACCAACACTTTGTTCGCAGCGGACAAGGAAGGGAAGAACGCGATCTAGAAGGCTTCTACTCGTGGAGGATCTTCGCCCACACGTCGTCCATGAGGAGAATAGGACATACGGTAGAAGATCGTAAGGTATAAAGTTTTACAACTTTATTTTCTGATCTTAGCATGTTATTTTATGTGTTGATTATACAAGAGTGCATATGTATATATTTTGTATAATCATGGACCCCGAAGACAAACACAAAAACCGGCGATCCATCCGTCGTCTCTTCCGCGGCTAACCAACTAGAAGAGTTGGGTTGCTTGAACAACTAGTTTGTTCATGCGATCACTCAAGTTGTTAGCACGACGGCGAATAGGTTGTGCTAAGGAAACTCATCCCATCCAGATTAGTTCTTTCATTGGTGAAAATTTTAATCCGGGGACATGGGAGCCAATGAGCCTCCGAAGCAACTCCCTACAGAATGGAGTATGACTTGACTGCTGGGGTTAGCAGTCGAGTGGAGGCTCGATCAGTCGACTGATGGTCATGATCAGTCGACTGATGATGGATTCGTTGGATTTTTCCAGTATGGATCTAGCCGTTGTCTCACGACAACAGTGGCATCAGTCGACTGATCGGCGATTTCCATCCCAGGCAGAAGCTTTAAATGGAGCTCGTGGAGGAGGATTTCACCAAGGTTCTTTGAGGTGTTTTGGGGCGAGTTGCTACTACAATTCTTGGTCTCCAAGTGCTACTCAATCAACCTAGCAAACAAGCATTTAAAAGAGTTTTGTGTAAAATTTTCTTTGCATCTCTTATTGTACTTCATATTGTATTTACTTGTTGTATTTAGTTTATTGTTGTAAACTATTGTAAGAGGTTTCTCCGCCTCCGACTTGTGTCGAGAAGGAGTTATTGCATAGTGGTGTGTGATTGGCATTGCTAGAGCTCTTTAGAGCTCGATCCGTGGAGTAGGAACCGTTCGGTTCCGAATCACGTTAAATACTGGTGTTTGCGTATTTATCTTATTTCGTTATTGTTTTATTTCTATTTCCGCTGCGCGATAACGAAATTTGTAGAGACAAACACAACGAATTCCATCACGCAACGAAAATGAGCTATTCACTCCCCCTCTAGCGGTCAACAAATCCTCTATACAGTATACTCCTTTGCACCTTTTGCAAATTTGTCTTAGCCCTCCTAGCCTTCTCCGAAATATGCCCAAACCGCTCCTTGTTCAACTCATGCAACCTGCCCTTCAAACGACCGAGCTTGACCTTAAGCACATATTGCGCCCTCCCAACAACCGAAGGAGCCCATGATTCCGCCACCACCCTCTTGAAGTCCTCATGTAATGACCACATATTTGACCACATATTCAGAAACTTGAAGGGACGATTGAACAACCGATCCTTTGGCAAAGTGTGCAGCACACCACAAAAATGATCCGATAGACATCCGGGAGCCATGAATTCCACATACACATCAAATTCTACCATTAACCAATGTGAGTTTACCAAAACATGATCAAGATTAGAAGAGACCATACCATTTGTCCATGTAAGCCAACAACCAATGGAGCGAAGGTTCACCAAACCGCATACTTGAACAACTTGTTGAAGGTCCTTCATTTCATAATCTGTAACCGGCACCCCCCTTGCTTATCTTCCATCGACAAGATCGAATTAAAGTCCCCCATAACTGATAAAGACGATTATGTCATGGTACTATTATAAATTAATTACCAACCCCTCTCTACACTAATATAGCATAGTGGGCAGTCCAGATCATTTTCCAATGAGTGTAATCGATAGAATAGTAATCTTAGGATTGCTAATTATTGCTTTGTGTTTTCTATTATAAATGGGGTTTGGAATGTAAAAGTCTAATCCTACTGAATGAAAGACAATGCAAGTAATTAAAACCTTAATCTAACTAAACTACGAAAATAATGAAATTAAAGATGTAAACTAAGCATTCAAACAAGAGCATTCAAAAACATAAAGACAGTGCGGGAATTTAAACAACAATTCAAATGCAAAATAACATGAGTGTAAAGAAAACATGAAATAAATCTAACCTATTATTAAACACTCCCAACTAATGGAAATAGCAGTCAAACTCATTAACTACAAATTAAATTCAAAACTAAACATCCTAATTAGACTACAACTAAACATCCAAATGAAACTACTAATTAACTCCAAAACAAACTACAGACTAACATCCAAATTAAATTATGAATTCAACAGCTTAAACTACAAATGAAACTACAGTGATAACAATCAAGGGGTGATAACAGTTCAATTCATCATGAATTCCAAAGATAAATCTATGATCCATAACACCCGAAGAAGGGACCTCCCTCTCCGATGACGACGATGACCCGAACAACCCCCCTCTGGCAGATGATGAAGCAGATCTCCTTGTCGGAGAATTCCTCCGACAAGGGTTGATAGGGTTGATGACTGCCACTACTCCGATGATGGATGACAGAGCTGCCGAACCACTGTAGCCAAGGGATGAATTTCGAAGGTGGAGCGACCGAACCACAGCCACAGGAAGGAACGAAACCGAAATAGTGGTCGTCTATGGGTTTTCATCGGCGCTAGAAATTGGGGTTGCCGTCGGAAATTGGAAATCAAGAGGCTAATGAGTCGAAAGAAATTTCGCCAAACCACCACAAGAGTTACCTCACCAAACACGCCCACCGAGGCGCTCAATTATCTCCGGGCCAAGCATCAATTAAATCGCCAACCATGTGATCTTGTCCGCCGACTGATGGGAGGGGATGAATGTTGAAGGACAGATAGGAGTGCTGCTGGAGATGGGTTGCCAAAGCTATCGTCGTCGCCGTGAGGAGGAAGGTCGCCACTTGCGCGTGAAAGGGGGAAGAAGGTTATGACTTCTATTTTTGCGTTCTGCCAGATTCTTCGGTGAGGAAATGTGGAATTTAAGGATGATTTTCTATGACCGTCCGATCGCTTTGCCCATCAAATACCAGACATCTACTAAAGCTAGGGCTAAATTCCTTGATTAATCAATTAAGGAGGCTATGCATCCAACGATTAGGATTTCTCCGATTTTAAATGAAAGGATCTGATCAATCTGAATGGACGATCATGATCGGTCGAATTTGGATGAAGGGCTAAGATGTCCAGATATAAATGGATAGACTGGATCTCTCCAGATCTGGATAGATGGCTCAGAATCAAGTCGCTTTCATTGAACGATCCAGATTGCTCAGATTTGATCTCTTAATTGGATTGCCTTCGATCTTGATAAAGGGCTCAGATTAAATCAGCTTAAAACACCCGTTACGATCCTAGATGAATCCATATTTGATCAAACTTGAGTCTAGTCCATTGGCTCATCTCGATCTTCTACAAACAAAAATAAAATTTGCATATAAATCTAATTTTTAGGAGAATTTACAATAAGATTCAAAATGAATCCAAACTCATAAAACATGTTAATAATCAATAATAAATCACTCGAGAGGACAAAAACATTGATATTAAGAACCAAAATAATATGATAAAATGACAGTTATCAATAAACATCCAGGGCTCAGAGATAGCCCCCCCCCCTCCTCGCAAGTGCCTCCCATAACGACCTCCTAGCACCAATAGAATGCAGCCCATAAACATACATTGCCAAGAATGCCCTTCCCGATACCCGACATCAAACATAGCAATGCATAAACTTATCCGACATTTGAATGACCTCGCCCTCAGCCTTCTATTGATCCCACAATAGCAATATACGCTCACGGTTAGATATACTAAAGTTATGAGCATGCCCTACACTTGCAAACCTCCTCTGCATAATCTGATCAAGAGAATCCACGACAAGCTTTATTTCCAATAGCACCATAACCTGAATATCCTTTGCCCGAAGGAGATGTTGCACTCCTCCTTACTTTAGGGACTTGTGGAAGCCCCTAATATTCCAAGTAGCTAGCTTCATTGATGTCACGCCCGCCCTTCCGGGACCCTATATGTCCGGAGAGGCGGCGCGTGACGCGACCGTACATACATTTCATACAGCGGAAGACTTTATATTTATATACTTCTTATTTCTTACAGCGGAAGACTTAAGACCTAAATACTTTTTTTTTTCTTTTAAACATAAATATGCATTAACACTTCTTCTTAACATAGAGCATGTTTCATAGCATAGCATGCATAGATACTTCTTCTTACTTCTTCTTTACTTCTTCTTATCAACATAAAGCATTCTTCTTTACTTCTTCTTATCAACATAAAGCATGCATCATATATATATATAGATACTTAGGGCTTAGTAGGTTCATAACATCATCGTCATAGGGAGACATAAGTAAAGACATCCATAGACATCATCATCCTAGGTAACACATGTATAAGTAGATTTTACGGATCTTCTCCACCATGCCACTACCACACACATTGACCCCTCCTGCTGCTCCCTTTAGTTTATCCATCCCTTACCCTTATCTGCAGTACGAGGGAAAGATAACTATAAGCACATAGGCTTAGTAAGATCCTGTCCTACTCACAAAAAACCATACATCATCATTAATCATGTCTTGTAGCATTTATAACATAAAATCAATATATCATGTAGCATGCATGGCATCATCAACTTAACTTGTAGCTTAAGTAACATAAAATAATATAGCATGGATCATCCCTATCTTAACAGCATAACATGACATATATACTTAATCAGCATAATATGCATCATATGTAACTTAGTAACATAACATCATAGCATACCATCGAACATAACATGTAACGTATACATCATGACATATCATCTAACATAACATGTAACTTAACATTATGGCATATCATCTAACATAACATGTAACTTAAACATTATGGCATATCATCTAACATAACATGTAACTTAAATATTATGGCATATCATCTAACATAACATGTAACTTAAACATTATGGCATGTCATCAAACATAACATGTAACGTAAACATTATGGCATATCATCTAACATAACATGTAACTTAACATTATGGCATATCATCTAACATAACATGTGACTTAACAATCATGGCATATCATCTAACATAACATGTAACTTAACATTATGGCATATCATCTAACATAACATGTAACTTAACATTATGGCATATCATCTAACATAACATGTGACTTAACAATCATGGCATATCATCTAACATAACATGTAACTTAACATTATGGCATATCATCTAACATAACATGTGACTTAACAATCATCAGGTAAACATATGCAAGATGCTTTTGAAAACATATATGTTAGGTACGTAAATATAAATCTCAACATATTTGGGCCCGGCATTGTACCACTTCTTCATTATCATAGCGCGCATCCCTAAATAGGCCCGAGGTAGCAAGTCTCGAACCTAATAGGTTTCTAGGCCCGAGTCTTATTCCATCGACCTAGGGGCAATCGTCATAGCGTAGAAGCCCATCCTAGGCCCGAGTCTTACTCCATCGACCTAAGGCATCTTGGAGCCCATCCCGTACTAGGCCCGAATCTTATTCCATCGACCTAGGGGCAATCATACATAGAAGCCCATCCTAGGCCCGAGTCTTATTCCATCGACCTAGGGCATCTTAGGAGCCCATCCCTTCTTGGACCTTGTTAAGGCCTTGGTACAAGCCATGCATAAGGTAAAATACTTATATGCTTATTTTACAACATAGCTTATTTCATTTACATAACATAGCATGCTTCATTTCATAACACATCGTGCTTCATTTCATAAACATAACATAGCATGCTTCATTTCATAACACATCGTGCTTCATTTCATAAACATAACATAGCATGCTTCATTTCATAACTCATAGTCATGGCATAAGACATGGCATCAAGAGTAAGTAAATATTATCCTATAACATGTTATCCTTATTTAGCATCATTTAACATCATGAGTTCAGCATGAATCCACCCAACATAAACACAAATTAACTTAATTCATAACAACAACTTCATATGCATATAGAACATGAATTAGACTTCATTTAATCACCCAAAGTTTATGGTGGCCGAATGGTCCATGTAGGGCTTTTAGGTTTAACTTTTGACCTAATCCCTTTTTAATCTTTAACCTCATCATATAGTTACAAAACATAGTATGAAACTTTATTGAAACCCTATAGTGGGGTTTGGCCGAATAGGTCTTGTTGTTCCTTAGGGTTAGCTTTTGTTCTAATCCACTTTAAACCCTAACATCATCATCTAGTTCCCATAATATGGCATGGAACTTCATTGAAACCCTAAAAGTAGGGTTGGGCCGAATAGAACCATAGTGTTCATTAGGGTTAGCTTTTGTTCTAATCCACTTTAAACCCTAACATCATCATCTAGTTCCCATAATATGGCATGGAACTTCATTGAAACCCTAAAAGTAGGGTTTGGCCGAATAGAACCATAGTGTTCATTAGGGTTAGCTTTTGTTCTAATCCACTTTAAACCCTAACATCATCATCTAGTTCCCATAATATGGCATGGAACTTCATTGAAACCCTAAAAGTAGGGTTTGGCCGAATAGAACCATAGTGTTCATTAGGGTTAGCTTTTGTTCTAATCCACTTTAAACCCTAACATCATCATCTAGTTATAGAACATAGCATGAACATAGCATAGAGCTTCTTTGAGACCCTAGTTCATGACTTGGCCGAATGGGTCATGGAGGCCTCTAGAGTTAGATCTTTATCCTAGTCCCTCTAACATGCTAACATCATCACTTGCAAGCAAAAACAAGATATAAACTTCAATAAAACACCCAAAAAACCCATGTTGGCCGAATGGTTCATAGGGTTTCCTAGGGTTAACTTTTGACCTAATCCATTTTAAGCCCTAAATCATCATCTAATTACAAAAGCATGGCATACAACTTCATGGAAACCCTAAATCATATCTTGGCCGAATATAACAATATAGATTTCTTTTATAAAACGTCAATCGAAGCTACTCGTATGCAGGTGAGGGATACTTACTTCCTTCGCTTTGCTTGGGGTGGGGAAGATAACCTAAAGAACCAAACCTAGCCCTTGCTTCTT
This sequence comes from Wurfbainia villosa, assembly GCA_025175895.1. Lineage (NCBI taxonomy): Eukaryota > Viridiplantae > Streptophyta > Magnoliopsida > Zingiberales > Zingiberaceae > Wurfbainia > Wurfbainia villosa. The sequence continues at coordinate 22,843,475 of CM045992.1, read as the reverse complement.
GCTTGGATGAGTTTCGGCCAAGGGAGGAAATGGAGAGGGAGAGCTTCAAGGATTTCAGTGAGGAGAGGAAGAAGAAGAGAGGAAGTGGCAAATTCAATCTTCCCTTTTCTTTATAAAGGGGGGAGGAAGAGAAGTTCCTCTTTTCTTTTCTATGCCTCTTCATTTACCCTTAGTCCCACTTATCTATAGTTTCCCCCCCTTCCTTAATCATACAATCCTATTGGGCTTATGGTTAGTGGGTACATCTATAAGGCTTGGCTATCTCTAGAGGTCTGGAGTTCAATTCCTAGGTCTTGCATCCATTTTTGGCTTATTTTCTTTTGTTTTGGAAAAAGGCCTACATAAAGCCCATTATCATCGAGCCAAAAATTCCTGTAAAATTGCTAGAAATTTTACGGGCGTTACAATTGACCACCCCCGCGAACAGCTCGCCTTCATAATCGGTGACCACTTCGCTCAGCCATTGGTACACCATGCCCTGAGCTACTTCCCGTCCCATTACTTGAGCTTGCTGCTGGGGTGGAAGCTGTAATAGATGCCAACACCCAAGCAACAGAAGAAGAGGAAGCTCCACCAACTGCCAACGTCCCATGAGAAGACCGGGACTCCGAACTGCCCAAGCTAGATCGCCTGGCCAACTGCCCAACTTGGACATGAACAACCCTTAGAGGCACAACCCTTCTTTGAATTAGCTCCACACCATGAGCAACTTGTTGGCCCTCATGCACCCCAGCTTGCCCGCCCTCCATTGATACAACATTAGGCGCTATCACCTCAACCGGACTTTGAACGACCCCCTCTCCGCTAAAGTTCTACTGCACCTGCTCATCCTCTCCGCCCGACTCCCCACCATCCGTGTCTCGAGGGGCCTCATCCTCCTCCAGAGTAGGACCCCACCCCAATGGAGGCTCCACCGCAATCGGAATAGGGCTAACCACGATCACCAATTGGTTTTGCACTTCCGAACTCCCAACACGAGGATTTTGATTCTAGTTAGGCGCCCTCCTTTTGCGTTGCTACCTAGATCTCGCCCTATACTGCCCCCTCAACACCCCTTGCCCATTAGCAAATTGAGACCGATGATGGGCAGGCCAACGACTATTAGCTCCCCCCACATCAGCCCCTCCATCTGGCCACGACTGTGCCTCCGCAGAATCTACCCCACTCCGACAAAGTTCCTCTCTATGGCCAATCCACCGACACTTCTCGCAAAAATCCGGCAACGCCTCATAGACTATGTGAAGGTCCACATGTGTCCCAGTCGACAAAGTAATTGGGACCTCAAGCACCCACTACCTAAACATCGAAATCTCCACCATCAACCGAGCGTACACAAGCCGCTCTGACTTCGTTAGATTTGATTGGCATGAGAAAGAAAAATTCACTCTGTTAGATTTGGATAGATAAAAAAATTTAAAAAAAAATCCCTAGATAGATTTTTAAATCTGCCTATCCATTATTTTATAACATGTAAACAGCGAAATAAATAAGTTTATTTTTTTCCACGTGGATTTGTTTTAAAATTTTAATTTCTGTTCTCCCAAATAAACACGTAGTAAAGGTTTTTTAAGCGCGACGTTGCAAAGGGAGAAGATTTATTGTTTGTAACGTGTATATATATATATAAACAAACAAACAAATAAATTATTAATAGATAAGTTTAAAAAAACAGTAGATTTCATTGGATAAAATGATAGGTAGAGAAAACTACGTGCATCTGCCGACCTCAATTTGTTTTGCAGCCTGCAAACCCTACCTAACTCTGAAGTCTGAAGCTAGCTCGTCATGCAGATCTTGATCTCATCCAATCGATCAAGATCTCACCTTCACCGCCACACGAATATGCTCAAATTACAGATATTTCCAACCTCATTCTTCGCCTTCAGCTTAGGGCCCAAAGCCCTTTTGAAAAAGTACAAGAGATCACCTTCGACTCCAAGCCGCAGCAGTAGAGTGATGCTCGCACTGCCTGCTCTACTGCTCTACATTAATTATTAATTCGTTTTGGTGGATATATCTGACGAGAGGAGATGCACTAAGGTGTTGAGAGACACCGACCAGAAGCTTTTGGTTTGGCTTTTAGGGCGCATGACACGCAGCAGCGTGGCCATCGGGTTGGCCTTACAGAACGGTGCACCTTTGGACGCTCCCTTTGCTTAATCCCCCCCCCCCCCCCCCCCCCCCCCCCGTTGTCACCGATTGTTAAACCTTTTCCTTGTTTATAGTGGGCGAAGAACACGCACAGTTAAGTATTGAGAAGAAGATAGTGTCATCATCCTGTCAAAACCCTGGAAGGCAGCACATAAATCTTTGTTTAAGAAATCAACACAGTGCTAGATATCAGGCAGTGACATGAACTCTCATCACTGACCAGCCACTTAATCGGCACTTTGCTGCAAGGCCTTTCTTTGTGCTTATGTTAATGAAGCGCCATCGGTCTCATGCATGCCCTAGTTTGTAGGTTGCTTATGCTTTGCTGACAATCCCTTTATGCACAAAATCAGATTAAGCGGTGTTAGCCAGATTTCACTGTATGTAAATGAAGAGGGTTTGCACATGCAGCGAAGGGTGAAGGATCAGATTCCAACCTGGGCGGTTTGTCCTTTTGCTTATACTTATATTTTTTGATAAACTAAGCCACAAATCTATCAACTCATTTTTTGTGGCTATATATATATATACCTACAATTATCTCATTGTAACTTCACTTGGCACTTTGTTACATTGAAAGAAGAGCTACATATAATTTGCATACTACATCGAGATTCCATTGGAAATCGTGTGATGACTCTGGTTAAATTTTTGTAGAGGATTTCTGTTCCATCAGGCAATTCTATGTTAGCTCATGCACATGAGCAGCAGTGAGAAGAGGAACGTTTAATTTTACCATTTTAATTTGCTTGTTGTCTGTCCATGAAGAATAATTTGAGTGGGAATGTGGTACGTTACCTACATCAAATGGTCAGTTTAGCCTCGCATTTTTTTTTTATTTCTTTACTAGCTAAATATTTAACTTTAAATAGATGAATTATATAATGCATGTTTTGTTTTCTTCTCCCTTCCTTTTCTCTTATTTATCCATTTATTGACAAACATTATTTTCCTTGCTATTTCTCTATTAATATTGTAAACAATTGATCATAATGAATTGAAGGACCTACTCACTCTAGCACCTCACTACCTTTAAAAGAGTTTACTTGACGAGATTTGCATATTTAGGCTCTCTGTGGCACATATATATTATTATAGTGAGTTTGGTTTACTTGTCCTAAAATGCCTAAATCATCTCGGTGCCATAAGATTACGACAGCAAGGCATTGAGGTGTGTGTGTGTGACACTTTTGTGCCATGTCAAAAAAATTAATACGTTGTTTGCCTCAATATAAAACTATATAAAATTAATTATATATTCTAAAATAATAATTTCATAAGGTTTAAAATTAATTAACCTAAGCAAGGAAACTATAAGAAAATTTAACTTTTAAATATCATATTGTTTGCCTATAGGAATATAATATGTTATAGTTTGTTTATTTAGTTTAACGAATTATTCAAACTTGTTTATTTAATGAATCTTATGTGTATTAAATGATCATAAATAAATTTTTACCGAGCTTATCATCAAATTTGTTCATGAATATTTAATTCATTTACCCTATGATCAAACAAATTAAGTACAAACTTAACAAACTTATTTGATAGTAAGTGGATGAGCAAACACTTTCTATTGCTTAGAATAATATTTCATCATTTTGAAAAACTTATTCATATTTAGTACTTATACTATATCCCTATTAATCAAATATAAAACTGAAATAACTATTTCTTCTATTTCCTAAACTTTAGATTAAGAAATAAAAATTTCTACTTATTCCTTACCCTTCAATTCCTTTACTTCCCTTTCCCTTCCCTTCTATCCATCTCCTTTAATAGTACATGATGTTTCAAGTTTTCTATGATTTGCATTATAGAATAAATACCATGCCATAAATTAATTAACATAAATATCAACTCAAACTTAATTAATCAAGCAAAGAAAAAGAAAGCTCAATCTCCCCTAATTTAAATTCCCTTCGCATCAGGGTTACTTTATTGTTCATACCATAACATAGATTATAACACATGATCTTGGCACTATTTAACATCACATTTTGCATCTTAGTTACAACATAAATTATTATAAAACTTGATGCATTTGATGGTAAATAAATTATGTTTATACGACAAAAAGGGAAAACACGTAGCAGCACTAAGATATTATATTATATTTATTTTATTATTCCTCTATTTTTTATTTTTTATTATATTCATATGATGAGTATTTGATTAAATAGTTTAAATTATTACCAAATTAAACAAAGAAAAATATAGTTTGATTCTAAGGGATGAGATGAATTCCAAAATCCTTTTTTCTTATTTTAGCAAACAAAATTTCATTGGTTTACACTGCAACAAAAAAATAATAATAGACAATACTTAAAACATCACTTTTTATAAAAAGTGTTGTTTCTCGTTTAACAACGTTTTTAATATAAAGTGTTGTCTTTTTTTTAGAAGTATCATAACGCTTTTTACAAAACCGTTATGTATTAATGTTGTTTTTTAGGTCAAAGACAATGATTTTTAAATGGCATTGTCTTTGATTTTTTTTTTATTAGTAAAAGACACCGCTTCTATAAAGCGTTGTCTATGAGCATATTTTTTTAGTATATACGACTTGGGTGTTCAGCAATCGAGGGGTCTAGTAAATAGTCAAACGATGGTTGACTCCTGAGTTGTGATATGATAGTCAATTGGTTGCTAATTCTAATTGACTGTCTACTATTAGTTAACTGATGGAAATGATTAGTCGATTGGAATTAAGTGGACAGGGCACAGAAGATTTCGTAATCGACTGCTGGCTGATAGTAGTCAACTTTTGGCTCGGGCAATCGACTGGTGGATTGAACCAGTCGACTGTCCACTATCAATCGACTGATGGCAATGAGTAGATGACTGGAATTAGGTGGACAAGACATAGAATATTTCGTAGTCGACTACTGGCTGATAGCAATCGACTGTTAGCTCAGGCAGTCGACTGATGGTTTGAGCAGTCAACTGCACAAATGGTCATTGGATGGTAATGATCGTGATCAGACTTCGTCAGAACCATTGGATGTGATCAATAGTGCCATCAGTCGACTGTTGGTATACAACAGTCGACTAGCGAAGCGTTCTTCTTTAAACCCAATAAAAACCTATCTCAACCGCCGTCCCCTTTCGCCTCATGCACCAAAACAACTCCTTTCTCTCTTCTCTGGTTTGTTTCCCAACTGTTGCTGTAAAATACGAAAAAAAAAGAAAGAAGATTAACCCGTTAATTAATTAGGATTAATTAGGGGATTAATTAGGCTTAAATAGTGGGCTGAAATTGGGTTTGAAATAATCTGGGCTGAGATGGGCCTGGGCTGAACTGGGCCTGGGCTGAACCCAATCAGATTGGGTTTGGGTTGAGCTGGGTTAATCGAATCAGTCGAACGGCGTTTATAAGCTGTCGAACGAAAATCAGATCGCGATCCCATTTCCATTTCTTCTCCGCGACATTTCTTCTGCTCCGCGCGATCGCGTCGCCGACCTCTGCTCGTCGGCGTCCGGTGCAGGCAGCTCGAAGACGCCCTCACCGCAGCAGCTGCGCTAGTGGGCTGATCTCCGGTCGAGGAACAAGGGGTTCGTGCTTAAGGGATCTCGGAGATTTCCGTCGGTGGACCGGCGATGTTATCGCGCATGACTAGGGTAGGGTTAGGTTTGTCGTTGTTTCCTCTGGATGTATTTGTGTATTCGGTTGAGCTCCAATCTATGGTATGGCGGTGATTAGAGCTCCGATCTTCGCCGATAGCGAGGGGCGAGGAAGGAGGATTTCGGTGGAGTCTTGAGCTTGTGATTGGGAGGATTTCCATCGGTGAACCATTCCGAGCCGCCTCAGCACCTCCGTAGCTTGGATCGGTTTTGGGCAGTGTTTTGGAGCTCAGATTTTGCCGGTGAACAGAATTACTGAGGGAGGATCTACCGTGGTGGTAAGTCGATCCGTTCTTTCTGTCCACTGTACTATATTGAAATTGCTAGGTAGTTGTAGTGAGTTCTATGTGTTTGTGATGTTGGTAATCGACGGTGAACAGGGGAGGTGGCTGTCGGTGAAGATTTGGCCGGTAAGTGTGTTTATCCTTTTTGTTTCATTTGTGTTATGCTGTGTGAAATGTCGGTGTGCTTATGGCATTGTCGATTGATGCAATGAATTGGGAATTCAATTAGTTGTGTGTTGTGGGTTAAGAATCGTTGCTGTGATTTGGAAGTTAACCTGTGATTTGGGTGGAATTACTGATTCGGTGTAGATCTATATTCTGCCGATGGGTTGTTTGGGTGTATGGATGGAACGGTGAAAGGTAGGGTATAATCTCTGTTTTTCGTTGATCAAATTGTGTAGGAAATTGGTTGATTGTGGTGTTTGTATCAATAGTTGGCTTAGTTGGTCAGATACCTCTATGGGTGTTTGTAGATGATTAAAGAGTTGTTGATTATAGATTTGTCACTGTGATTTGGGGACAAACAGTGAATCGGAGTTGTAAATGGGGTTTCTTTGACTGTGCTTGAGGCAAGAATCAGTTGTGGGATAGTCTCGATTGTTTCCTTTTGCTTTCCATGGTGTATCGAATTTGGGATAATTGGGGTTCTTACTCGTAAGACGAGGGAAGGATGCGAATATAGAACGAATTAGTATTTTGTTCATATAATTATCGGAGACTTGAGCTTAACCATAAATTGTTATTATTGTACAGGTTTGGGATACGAAGCAGGTCTACGATCGTGAGGATTATACGAGCTTCGTATCAGGTGGGTAATATCTACCTGGTCCGGTAGTTTTGATCAATTCCAGTGCATGATCTTGGATTTATGTTTATACCTGTTTACCTTAAATCCACTCTTATTTAATCGTATGCTTGTACTGCCTTGACCTTTGAGATATATACTCTGGTACTTCATTGATTATCTAGCTCGGATAGGAACTATAAACCCTATTATGTGTTAGCTGATAGATGTTTAGTAAGTACATGTGGTTAGAGTTACTTTTATGACCTCAGATTGGGTTACTGGGTTGCATCACTAGGTTAGGTGATGAGTCCAAATTATGAGGTCGGTCGTTATATCGTATACATATTAGTGTGTTAGTTTGACGGATCTATTTATCTGTACATAGGTAAATAGGTTGTGATTACGGATTTGTCGTCCTTGCATGGTTGACTTTTGGTTGACTAGGTCTCCCCGTGAGTTAGGGAGTGTTGCGAGGATTTGTGTGGGCTATGCATCATTACATTCCATGCATGCTGACGACTGGGGCTGCCTTGTGGTTGAGACGAGTCATCAGTCATCCTGCCTCCTCGGCCACTCGGGGTAGTGGTTGCAGGGTTGAGGGCAGAGCATTGTGTGCGTGCCGTTCTCGGCCACTAGGGATGGTGGTAGCTGGAGATGCGCACTTGGCCACTGTGCGGAGTGGTAGTTAGCGCACTCACCCACTATAGATGGTGGTCGTGTGATGTGCGATGAGTCCCAGTGCGGCTCGTCTACTCATGGGTAGGGACGGGAGCGGCTAGCGTGAGGACCCCGTGTGAGTAGCATATAGCTCTATGGCGGCTAGCTACTGTTTCATACTACCCAACTCGGTCACTCGAGAGTGGTGACGGCTGGAGTCGGGATAGTTGTCATGTCGTGCCACCTAGGCCACACTGGGGTCGTGGTAGCGAGTTGGGTACGCAGACATGACCATGCATATGCACTGTTGATATATATATATATGCATGTATTTGATATATATGTTTTATATATGCCTGTGAGATGCTGCATTTGATTGAGCTATGATTGTTGCACATGCTTGTACATCATGATACATGTCATTTGCATTTTATATACTGTTATGTGTTGAGCATGATATATATGTGTTTGTCCTGACCGATGTATGCATTTGATTAGTGTCATGTCATAGTGTGGTATGGACCGGGTTGTTATTACAGGTGATTATATACTGTTCATATGTTGGCGTATTGGTCAGGTATGGGATTGACTTAGTATGTTATATGGTTATGTTATAGTATACCTGTTCAGGATGATCTATCATATGGAGAATGAGGAGTCAGTCGTGCATTACTTTATGTCGATTGATCGATTCGATTTATGCTATGAGTAGGACATATCTGTGATTCGATTACTATGCTTAGACGTATGTCTATTGGACTCATCTTTGTATACTGTAGATCTTCACATGTATACTTGTAGATCTATCCTTATATGTTGTTCATGCACTTCTATATATTACCTGAGTTTATACTCACCACCCACGGACCACAGGCTTCCTCGCCCGGATAAAGAAGACTCTTTGGGCGTTAGACTCCTTGGTGATCCCATCTCACACCGGACGAATGGACCTATTTTCCGTATTGTTGTATTACTATGGATTGTCGTTTTGTGGTTTTAACCTGTATTGTTTCCGTATCTGTGATATACGGACGTATTGTATGTATTTGGCTTTCGCTGTTGCTTCTATTATGTTTCTTGTTGTGTCAAGTCACTCCGGAGTGCACAGTTGGGTCATTATATCTTGTTGATCTGTTTGTATTGTTTCCGCTGTGTTTATTATGTTTGATATGATGATATCTGCGTATATCATATTGTTATTGTGGGCCTACGGGCCTTGTATTAACCCGATATGTTGCCATGTACAGGGGAGATGCCGTCCGTTTGCTTTTCGGCACGGCATACTCTCGGGGCGTGACAGTTGCCCTAGCTTTTCTCCTCCTCCTTCCAACAATCAACAGTAACCCACCTCCTGCAGCGAGAGCAACTAGCCTTCTTCTTCCTCCTCCTGCATCTCTTAAGTGCTATATTTTTTATTTTCAATAGCAAGGGCGCAACTTGCTGCCCTCTCCTAGCAAGTCGACAACAATCGCAGTCACAATCGACCACCGTGTGAGTTTCTTTCTCCTCATTTGTTTCTTATTCTTCTTCAGCAACGAGAAGCAACTAGGGTTGCTGCTTTTTATTTTACAATTGACAACACCTCCTTTACCTTGTTTCCTTGATTCCTTACTGTCCATGTAATGCGACAATAGCCATTGGAGATCGCCGGAGCAAGCCAAAGTCACAATCAACCACTATTTTTTGACATGTTTTGGTAGTGGGGATATTATCAAGCATGTAAGAGGGAATCACCAAGTTAGTTACATATTTTTCTTACCCAAGTCCAACTATTGTTTGCTCAAATAATTTATGCATAAAATTTTTCTTAGAAGATACCTCAATACTGATTTACATAATTTATTGTACAAGTTCTTGTTACCATTATGCATGTGATCATAGTTAGAATAAATTACTTGATTGCTGGATTTGGAGAAAAGGGTCCCTTAATTTCTTTATTGCAGGCGACCAATTGCCATCGGTATATTAACGCTAGTTAAATACAAAAGCATGCATACTACTTTGGAAAAGGAAACAAAATGCAGTTCAATCCGAAAACACCCACACCTTAAATTTCATATTATTAATTTTTCTGATTCAAGTATAAAACATTAGCATATATATATATATATTTTAAAGGAGAGGGCTTGCATATTCAAACTCACATGAGTTATACCTACTGTCTCAATTATTTCCACCTTTCCTTAATTTTATTATATTATTCACAATTGTTTTCAAGGTGTTCGCTCATTGTTAGTTGATTAATTGCAACAAGAATGGATAAGAAATGGATGTCAAAGGATAGGCTATCATGCACATATGAGTTTAGAGTTGAGTCTTTCTTGCAATATATAATGAAAAACGCTAATTGTCACGCCCCGGAGGAGTCCCCGCCAGACGAAAATCTGACAGCATCTCCCCTATACGGGTGACAATACCAATCTTGCATACAAGGCCTACACGACCACTATACATCGGTTAACACGATCGGAATCCAAACAACACATGCAGGTCATAAATAGGCCTCAGGTCAACAATCAAAAGAAATAATAAAAGTCTATCACATCTAGACATACCCCTTCTGCCATCTGGGCAGGAATACACAACCAAATCCTATCGAATAAAAAATTCGAATAAAGGTCCATAAGAACGTACCAAATATCCACGAGTACATAAATCAAACACCAGACCTAAACATATCTTCTAATCCAAATCGAAAACCATAAATCAAATAACTAATAAACTATCACGACGAGGGGGGGACTAGGTAAGTTCAAAGAACTCAGCGGATAAAAGTCGATATGCATAGTAAGATATAACTAACAATAACAATCATGTCAGTACAGTCTCATATATAGGATATGCAAGAAAGAAATACAAAATGACTGTACTTACCTGAATCTCCTATCCTGATATAGGAGCATGTGTCATACTAGATGAAATAAAGTCGTCAGACCAAATATAAATATGTATTCTATATGCATGACAATCATATGCAACATCCAAGTCAGCAATCAAAATGCAGCAAACACAATACAAATGCCATCCATGCAAAAATGCATGCGATGCAAATGACATGGTCACCCCTGACGCCAGTCAGCCGCCTCACACGCAATGGTGAAGCCGAGTGGGTAGGGTTATGACAACTGTGCACTCTGCCATCACTGCTCCTGAGTGACCGAGTGGACAGGATGCTGTCGGAGTACACCTATCCTCCTACCCCAAACAGAATGGGGGAGCAAAGCTCTCATCTCCCGGTGTCGTAGACCAGAGGAGGGATCCCTGCCCGCTACCACGCTGCCTCAACGCTACCCATCAATGGACCAGCAGAGCCTGACAGAGCTACTGCACACACCCTCCTGATGTACCACTAACCCATGACAAAGTGCAGGCATCATGTAATCGTCATGGCTCAACTACAAAGGAACCCCGTCCAGCCAGCATGCAATCATGCAAGATGGTGCATGATACTAAAGCATGTAATACCAACTAAAATACATATCCGACTAATATGCACAATCAATAGGTACATATCAATGATCCAAGTAAAAACAGAGAAGGTATAACTATAATCTGATCAAATGCATGTATCAAGTAGGCACAATGACATACAAGGCAGATAAACATGAAAATTATTGCAAGCTATAACTAACTAGCATATCAACATGACTATATCAAAAAGATAAGTCAAAATATCCGCCTACTAAAATGCTCGAGAAAACAACGAAATCGTCACGCCCGTGAACCTGCCTCGTGACCGAAACCTGCATAAAACATAACTATTGTTAAGCACAAAAATGCAATCCACCGCCAAATCAAATACTTAATCTATTTCTTACATAACCAATTAACCCAAAGGCAGAATAAAAATCTCGATCACCTTCCACCTAATATAACCGTCTTTTCATCCAATTACTCGAATATGATTTCACCACCCCTATCATCATGTGTACAACATCCAAACAAAACCTCACAACTAACTCACCCAAATTAGATCCATCCCACAGATCAAAACACATTCGGAACCATTCATCGCTCACTTAACATACCATTTGTGGTCGTACAGCCGACAACAACCCAATCCTGAAAACCCCAAAATCGAATAAACCCACAACTCCGGCCCTGGTGCATTGTCCACTATTAAGTAGCCTTACAGTGACTAAATCCCTATTTCACAGTCGACCAAACTTTCAACTCCCAGCCCTAGGAACCATAGAATCTAGCAATTACAGCTAAAGGACAGAGGATCGATTAAACTTACCAGCCCTAGGAACCACCACCAACAACCCTTCCCCTAAAGATGCCTTGTATGCTTGAAAATGCAACTCTAATACCGCTGCCCTAATTCCCCTGTTCCCTACAGAAATCGCATGCATAGAACACCACTACTCATTAAATTGATATCCATCTCAAAGAAAAAGGGATCTCGTCCAAGATTAAGGGAGAACAATGCCTCACCTTGCTCCGGCGATGAATGGACAGCGCCACACACCTCTCGTGGTAGCGATGTCGTTTATTCCACCCGCTCAAGGTTGCGGGCGAGAGCTAGGACAGAAACTGTCAGGATCTCACCGATGAGAAAAACACCGCCGACCCATGCTGCCCTCTCGTAGGTGGAGACCCGTGAGGCTGCTCTTCTTGCTGCTGCTCGCAGAGACAGAAGAACGAGAGGAAGAAGACAGCAGAAGGAGTCTACCACTGTTTGTCGTCGGTGCAAACTCGCCACCCTTGCTTAACCGTGGGGAAGGCAAGGAACGACGGCGGCTTGCGGTGATGGCTGCTGGTGCGCCCGAGGGGACAGAACGGCGACGGCTTGCGACGAAGGCTTTCAGTGCTTGAGGAGACGAGCAGTGAGCGGTTTGTGGTGGCGCAGTTACAGTCGGGAGAATGAACGATCGTCGTGCGATGTTGCCGAAGAAAAATCGCGTGAAGAGGGAGTCGGCCGCAACGGGAAAGAAAAGGAGAAATCTAGGTTTCCTATTTAGGTTAATACCATCTATTAACTCCCTTAAATAGACTCCACCAAAGTCTATTTATTTTATCCCCATAAATATCTCATACAAGCCCCATTTAATTCCAGAAAAATTCCTAAAATTCCATAAAAATCCTGAAAGATTCCCAGGATTATTTTTCCTAAATTTTGACCATTATATTTTATATTTTAAATTTTCCGTATTTAACATTCTCCCCCACTAATAAAAATTTGGTCCCCAAATTTCCTACTCAAATGCATAATGAGTAAGAGATACCACAAGTACTGAAAACATATATCACGTACCTTAAGTAAACAGGTGGGGATATTGAGCTCTGATCTTTCCTTCAAGCTCCCAAGTAGCCTCCTCATCGGTGTGGTGACTCCACCCAACCTTGACAAGTCGCACAATCTTATTCCGCAATTGTCGTTCCTTGTGATCCAGAATCCGTACTGGAACCTCTGCGTAAGTAGCATCAGGTTGAATGGAACCTGACACATACTTCCTCAGCATGGACACATGGAACACATCATGAATACTCATCAAAGATGGTGGTAGCGCTAGACGGTAAGCGACTGCTCCGATCCTCTCCAAAATCTCAAACGGACCAATGTATCTAGGAGCTAGCTTACCACGGAGGTCAAATCTCTTCACCCCTTTCGTCGGTAAAACTCGCAGGAATACATGATCACCAATAGAGAACTCCAGAGGTCTCCGTCTCCGATCTGCATAACTCTTCGGACGATCCTGCACCTCTATCATCCTACGTCTGATTGTACGGACCAACTCTACCTCATGCTGAGCTCTCTGGGTTCCTAGCAATTGGGCCTCCCCAACCTCCTCCTAGAGGGTGGGTGTACGACACTGTCTATCATACAATGCTTCAAACGAGGCCATTTGGATAGCCGAATGATAGCTATTATTGTAGGCGAATTCCACTAACGGCAAGTGGTCCTCCCAGTTGCCCCCGAAATCTATAACACAGGACCTCAGCAAGTTCTTTAGTGTTTGAATGGTCCGCTCAGACTATCCATCTGTCTGCGGATGGAATGCAGTACTAAAACGAAGCTACGTGCCTAAGGCCTGCTGTAGACTCTGCCAGAATCGGGACGTGAATCGGGGATCTCTATCTGATATAATGCTCAAAGAAACACTATGCAATTTGATGATCTCCCGAGAATATAACTCTGCCAAACGATCCAGAGAGTCTGTCATGCCCCGAGGGAGTCCCTGCCAGACAAAAATCCGGCAGCATCTCCCCTGTACAGGTGACAATATGGAACTAACATACAAGGCCTACACGACCACTATACATCGGTCAACACGACCGGAACATACCACAACACAATATACATAATATGAGGCCTCAGGCCATCAACCAAAATAAATAAAAGATTTAAAACATCGAGACCTACCCCTTCTACCATCTGAGCAGGAACATACTACCAAACCGATTTTATAGTCCATAAGGAAACAACAAATATCTCCAAACTTCCACAAGTACATAACCAAAACATTTGGACCTAAACATATCTTTTATACACAATCCAAAATCATAACTCAAACAACTAATAAACTATCACGACGAGGGGGGGGGGTATGACAACTGGACTCTCTTGACAACTTCATCCTGAAATAAATATAAAACCACGGGGTAAGTTCAAAGAACTCAGCGGATATAGTCGATATACAAAGTAAGATATAGATAACTATAACAATCATGCCAGTGCAGTCTCATATATAGGATATGCAAGAAAGAAATACAAAAGGACTGTACTTACCTGAATCTTCTATTCTGATATAGGAGCATGTGCCATACTAGATGAAATAAAGTCGTCGAACCATATACAAATATGTATCCTATATGCATGACAATCATATGTAACATCCAAGGCAGCAATAAAAATGCAGCAAACACAATACAAATGTTATCCATGCAAAATGCATGTCGTACAAATGATATAGTCACCCCTGACGCTAGTCAGCTGCCTCACACGTGATGGTGAAGCCGAGTGGGTAGGGCTATGACAACTGTGCACTCTGCCATCACTGCTTCTGAGTGACCGAGTGGACATGATGCTGTCGGAGTACACCTATCCTTCTGCCCCAAACAGAGTGGGGGACCAAAGCTCTCATCTCCCGGTGTCGTAGACCAGAGGAGGGATCCCTGTCCACTACCACGCTGACTCAACGCTACCCATGAGCGGACCAGTGGAGCCTGACAGAGCAACTGCACACACCCTCCTGATGTACCACTAACCCATGAGTGGCAGCGTGTGCAGACCATGTAACTGGCTGCGGGCTCAACTATAAAGGAACCCCGTCCAGCCAGCATTCAATCATGCAGGATGGTGCATGATACTAAAGCATGTAAATCCAACTAAAATACATAACCGAATAATATGCACAACCAATAAGTACATATCAATGATCCGAGTAAAACAAAGAAGATATAACTATAAACTGATCCAATGCATGTATCAAGTAGGCACAAAAACATACTAGGCATATAAACATGAAAATTATTGCAAGCTATCCTAACTAGCATATCAACATGACTATATCTAAGAGATAAGTCAAAATACCCGCCTGATAAAATGCTCGAGAAAACAACCAAATCGTCACGACCGTGATCCTGCCTTGTGACCGAAACCTGCATACAACATAACTATTGTTAAGCACAAAAATGCAATCCACCGACAAATCGAATACTTAATCGATTTCTTACATAACCAATTAACCCAAAGACTTTAATAAAATCTCGATCACCTTCCACCTAATATAACCGTTTTTTCATCCAATCACACTCGTACAACACCTCTTCACTCAAATTCACCATCCACGAACGGAATCAAAACCCAAATAGCTACCTCAAAGATCAAAACACATTTGGAAACATTTATCGCTCACTTAACATACCACTTATGATCATACAACCGACATCAACCCAATTACAGCTTTATTCATATATGTTCACAACCTGTGAATAAGCTTCACATCCCATGAACAACCCAAAACACCTTCATAATCACCTCCTCCTTCACAACCGGCCAACAACCCCAAAATCAGCCCATTTACAGCCGTTTACATCCCTAAACGGAAAACTCACAACCAACTCCATAGCCTAGTACAGAACCACTCTTCACTATCTCCCACAATCAAACACTCCGACCATCACCAAATCCAATCTGCTCACCGCACAAAACACAACACAATCGATTCCCACCAGTTCCTCTCCTCACAACACCGGTCGACCAAGCTCCATCCAGCCGTTGGAACCTCCACCGGCAGCACACCCTCTACACAGAACACAGCCGATTCGACCTCCAAAATCGAGTACAATTACCTACAAAACACTTAATGGCAAATGCAAGAAGAAGAAATCAGAAGCTATACCTAAATCTGCATCTTCACCGGTGGCTCTCCTATTTCCCCTATCTCTCTATTTGCTGAAGCAACCGACTTCCCCCCCCCACCTCTGGCAGCAACGGAGATCTGCTGCGCGCTTGAGAGAGGAGATCCGACAGTGGAGCATGGGGAAGATGAGGCGACGGGTCAGCGACGACTTGTGGTGGTGTTGGACAGCGGCGAACGACAACAAGGCTGCGACATCGGTGAGGTCGGGAGAGGGACAGTGGGTGGCTATAGTTCGAGCTCGCGAAAAGGGCGAAGGGGCCGGCGGTGCTGTGGGTGGCGATGCGAGGAAGAAGGCGGTAGTGTGGCCGTGTGAAGAGAAATCGGGAGGAAGCGGCGACGCAGCTATCAACCGCAACGACGGTGACCTGGCCACTGTGAACGGCGGCGACGGCGAGCTGGCCGTGGGCGGTGCGCGGGGAAAGGGCAATGAGCAGTGGTAGCGTCGGAGCTTGAGCGGTGTGGCGACCATCCGGCTAGCGCGGAGAAGAAGAAGAGAGAAATCGCGGCAGGAGGTCTGGTCGCGAAAAGGGGAAATAGGAATAGAAAAACCTAGGTTTATAACTTAGGTTATTTAAACCCATTAAATAATCTAAACAGACCCTTAAAAAGTCTGTTTTTCTTATCTCCGTAAATATCCCGTATAAACTCTGTTTAAATCCAGAAAAATTCTGGAAAAATTCCTAAAATTTCCTAAAAATCCCAAAAATAAATTCCTAGATTTATTTTCCTAAATTTTGGCCATTAAATTTAGTATTTTAAATTTCAGTATTTAACATTCTCCCCCACTAATAAAAATTTTGTTTCTAAATTTTCTGCTCATGTACGAGTACGAGATGTCACAACAACCATCTCAGACATCTAGAGACAAGTCACACACCTCAAGTGACTAAGTGGGGGTATTGAGCTCTAATATTTTCTTCAAGCTCCCAAGTAGCCTCCTCATCGGTGAGGTGACTCCACCCGACCTTGACAAGTTGCACAATCTTGTTCCGTAACTATCGCTCCTTGTGGTCTAGAATCCGTACCGAAACCTCTGCGTAAGTAGCATCAGGTTGAATGGAACCTGACACATCTGACAGAATATGTGTAGAGTCTGGCACATACTTCCTCAACATTGACACATGAAACACATAATGAATACCTGTCAAGGACAGTGGTAGCGTTAGGCGGTAAGCGACTGCTCCGATCCTCTCCAAAATCTCGAACGGACCAATGTACCTTGGAGCTAGCTTATCACAGAGTCCAAATCTCTTCACCCCTTTCGTGGGTGAAACTCGCAAGAATACATGGTCACTAACAGAGCACCCTAGAGATCTCCGTCTCCGATCGGCATAACTTTTCTGACGATCCTGCGCCTCTGGCATCCTTCGTCTAATAGTACGGAACAACTCTGCCTCATGCTAAGCTCTCTGGGGTCCTAGCAACTGGTCCTCCCAGTTGCCCCCGAAATCCATAACACAGGACCTTAGAAAGTCCTCTAGTGTCTAAATGGCCCGCTCAGACTGTCCATCAGTTTGAGGATGGAATGATGTACTACAACGGAGCTGTGTACCTAAGGCTTGTTGTAAACTCTGCCAGAAATGGGACGTGAACCGAGGATCTCTATCTGATATAATGCTCAAAGGAACACCATGCAATCTGATGATATCCCGACAATATAACACTGTCAAACGATCCAAAGAGTCGGTCTTCCAAATCGCTAAGAAGTGCGTGGATTTGGTTAGTCGATCCATGACTACCCAAATCGCATCATGACCTTGACGTGTCCTAGGCAAACCCACCACAACATCTATAATAATACGCTTCCACTTCCATTCCAAAATCGGAATTTCCTGAAGCATCTGTTCCTTAAACTAATGCAACTCCGGAAACCATTATCCTCCTCAGAGTCAAAGACGGTAGTCTATCTACCGTCCAAAATCCACTCCACCACACACTCTGTAAGTGCATGGGAGGCTATCGCGACAAAATTTTCTTGTTACAACTGTTCGTGTTCCAGCTACTCTATAGTAGCTATCCAGTAGCTAGCCAAAACTCCATGAGCATTTCTGCCCCTCACCTTTTCAAAACAACATAATAACTACGAAGTCCACATCATATATATGACGGCTTATCTCGCAGTCCTTTAATTGTCGTAAGCTTAGGATACGTCTTATTCAATAGCATCGGAATCGCTCCGATCCCCGAAATGATGCATCCATATACACTACCCTTCCATCCACACCAGAATAATTAATCAACACTGGTGTAAAAATCAACCATCGTCTAAGCCCTAAAACTAGTTTCACAAGCTGCAGACCAAGTAAATTCCATCACCTTCCTGGTACAACCAGTCAGCGATGTAGTACCGCTAGAGCATCCTATCCATATCTATGAAAATAATCAAATCAATACCAAGAAAACTACCATCAACGGTGACCGAGTGTGCAACTCCAACTACCACCCTCAACAGTGGCCAAGTTACGCAATCCAACGACCACAACTGAGCCAATCGTGTCCAGAATACACGACTTTCCAAATCCCTAGATGACTAAGTCGTCAATAAGTCTAATAAGATAATCATAAGCTCATACAATTCATACCAAGTATGAAATTGTCTTCGCTACACACCTGTATTCTCTTTACTCTAGGCTGATGATATAACAATCATCAACGACAATGATAATTGTATGACACTATGTCACTACAATATCAACAAGCCAGTCATAAATCAATCCTAGAGTATACACAGGTGTCCTATAGCTGATCTAAATAGATCCTCTATCCACTATGAAGGATATTCATTTCCTTCCACAACTACCGCATTCTATCATCGATAATCGATGCATAATCTCAAAGGTCCATCTCTCTTTTAACAAAAAGTTCCGGATCTTCTCTAAAAGAAATATTGGGACAGTGAAATATCCCATCCAACATCTCCTATAATAAGGTAAAATGATCTTTCATTGTCTTGACCAGTGTAGGTATACACGCCTTATCCAAAACCAAATCACTAATAGTAGGGACTGATATTTTCTAAGGGTTTACTCCTTGTCCTCCTAATGGGTGGCTAGAGGGCCTAACCCTAGCCTCCTAATTCAAAATCAATCGGCACCTCTAAAGAGTCCGTACTTCTAAAATCATCGTTAGGTTCCGCAAGGTCAATACGTCATCGACCTCATCCCCGACCATGAGTAGGGGCAATTTCACTAAGTCAATACTTTTCCTAACCATTAAAGTACAGTAACCACTAAAGACTATACTTTTCCTATAGCTCAGAGATATCCTTCAGCTTGCCTGGTCCCAAAGCACGAGAACTCCCAAAAATCCTCGAAACACAAAACCCACAAACCAAAATTGCAAACCAATAAAATTGTCATGTCCTAGGGGCATATCCGTCATCCAAATGATGAACGAGCCCCTTAGTGACAATATTCCGAAATATATGGACCAAATCTAGTAAAAACCTCGAAATAATAATAGAAATATAAGTATTTTATTAACTGCATGCATGCACGACTAAACATATTTCCATTAAAGTAAAATAGTTTTATGACACCAAATCAAATTGTGACAAAAATCCAAAGTGCATAAACAAAATGCAATACCGATAAAGTAAACAAAGCGGCATCTCGACAATGCAGTAGAACAAGCACGACAAGGGACTCTCTGAGCGACACGAAGGTAGGTCAACAGGACACGTCCTCCATCAGTTAACTTAGAGGATAAGTGAGGAGGGAGGTGAGTACAATCACTCTGTGGATGTATAGACAATAGTGCATAATCATAATGCACATAATGGAAGTCAAAGAAAACAAACTAGATTAACACAACCCTCAGAGTACCAATATCAGTTTGCAACTAACCTGGTCTAGTATAACAAATATGCCTATAACGGACACAACCACTGCAATCTACAAGCAATGCACATCTATATACCACGACAAAGCCTCGTGGCTCTCGAGGTAATACAAAGTGAACTATCTATGAGCTACCGCAAACGGAACTCGTGGGTCGACAATCAATATAGCAAGCACTATCTACGTGCAACTACATACTACCACGAATGGGTCTCGTGGGCAGACAGCGTATATAGATATCTAATTATTGACTGCATACAACTGTTGGGTTTTTCCGAGCCGCAAAAACCGCTTTTTGCGTTGCGGACACCTCGGAAGCCCCGGCCACGGATCCGTGCAAAGTATAAAATATAAAACTAACATGTATGTGTTTAATACCTTTAGATCTACTCTAGATCTACATGATAAGAAGTTACCCTCGATGCGACGCCCTTCACAAATCCCGCTCGTCCAAAAGGTTCGCCGGAACTCGAGAGTGTCAAGTGTACACTCCTCTACAAGTATCCACACGGACAAATGGTGGAGAAAACACCTTAGAGTGTGCTAGCACCCCTTTGACGTTCATGGCCAGATGAGGAAGAGAGAGCTTGAGGGAAGAGAAGAGGAAGAAGATGAAGTTACACAACTTAACTTCACATCATCCATAACCCACTATAAGGGGGTTACATGCATGCATGTAACTCCAAGAGCCAATGGCTCTTGGTCTCCCTCATGAGGTGGCACCCCATGATGTGTTCATGATGATGTGGAACATCATCATTGGCCGGCCATGCCAAGTCATCATCATGACATGGCATTTGGTCAAGTCAAACTTGACCTTTCATCTTCCCTCTCAAGTCAAGTCAAACTTGACCTCTTATCTCCCATGGTTGATCAAATCCAACCATTTGATTCAAGTCAATTTAATTTAATGAATCTCTATTCATTTAATTTAAATTGATTTGATGAATCAAATCTAAATTAGACTCATTCAACACTTGAATCAACTTGAGTCTAACTCAATTAGTCTAATTTGGATTACTCTTAATCCAATTTGGTTCATCCCATGAACCTAATCCTCATGGTTCATCATATGAACCTAATCTCCATCTAATTGCCCTTATGTGTGTGACCCTATAGGTTCTTGTAACGTTGGCAATGTCCCTAAACTGATTTAGGAACATAAGCAATGAGCGGTATCTAGCAACACATCATTGCTACCCAAGTTACAAGAATGTTGAGCTCCAACATCACCTTTGTGACTACTAATTGTGACTCTCACAATATGTGACAATGTCCCTCTATCCTTGACATCTAGATTGACCAATTGAGGCATAGACCGTGTCATCCTCGGTACAATCTAAATCTTGAACTCCAAGTAGACTCACTCTAATCAAATGAGCTCAATATCTCATATTGACTCATTTGGGCATGACCATGCACTTTGTGGTCTCACTCTATCAAGAATATCGACGTCTCTCCCGTTATATAGGAGGGATAGATCCCATCTACATCACTCACATCCCTCCGCATAATTTGTTACATACCCAGTAATCGCCTTTATAGTCCACCCATTTATGGGTGACGTTTGACGAAGCCAAAGTATGCAACTCCTTATGTAGGGAACCATGGTGACTTCAGGTCTAAGGACTAATAGTCATACTAATAGCCACATGAGAAAGTATATGACACTCATATAACGATCCACGATACTTTCTCATGGCGGGTCATTCAGTATACATTCTCTAATGTATACCCATGTGTCAACTTGATATCTCATATCCATGACTTGTGAGATCAAGTCATCGTGTTGACCTACATGCTAGTCTCTACGCATTAACATTGTCCCTGAATGTTAATACTTGACTAGGAATGATTAAGAGTAGTGTTCTCTAAATCATCTCATTATCGATTCAACCAATCGATTGATATAGATAAGAACCTACTACTCAAGGACGTTATTATATTTAGTTATTTGGCATCAATACAAGTAAATATAATAACCATGTCTTTATAAATAGGAATATGATACAATAAAGTCCATACAACAATCATCACATGATTGGCTCTAGGGCTTTCACTAACAATCTCCCACTAGCACTAGTGTCAATCACCGTAGTATCTAATACCCAATGATCTAGTGTGACCATCATGCTTTTTTCTGTGCCAAAGCCTTGGTCAAGGGATCTGCAATGTTAGACTATGTGGGTACTCTGCAAATCTTCACATCTCCTCTATCGATAATCTCTCGAATGAGATGGAAGCACTGATATATATTCGGCCTCTGTTGTAGAATCAGCAACTGTGTCCTGCTTGGAACTCTTCCAACTCACAGCGCCACCATTCAAGCAAAACACGAACCCTGACTGCGATCTATAATCATCCTGGTCAGTTTGGAAGCTGGCATCGCTGTAACCCTTTACAACTAGCTCCTCATCGCCTCCAAATATCAAGAAATATTCTTTAGTCCTTCTCAAGTACTTAAGAATATTCTTGACTGCTATCCAGTGACACTCACCTGGATCTGACTGGTATCTGCTCATCATGCTCAAAGCATACGAGACATCAGGACGAGTACACAGCATGACGTACATGATAGATCCTATAGCAGATGCGTAAGGGACCTTATCCATGCGGTCTCTCTCCTCTCTAGAAGAGGGACTTTGAGTCTTCGAAAGACTCACACCATGTGACATCGGCAGAAGTCCCTTCTTGGAATTCTGCATGGCAAACCGTAGTAATACCGTGTCAATGTATGTACTCTGACTTAGGCCAAGCAATCTCTTAGATCTATCTCTATAGATCTTAATGCCTAGAATACAGGCTGCTTCACCTAAGTCCTTCATTGAGAAGCACGTCCCTAGCCAAGTCTTCACAGACTGTAGCGAAGGGATGTTATTCACAATGAGTAGTATGTTATCCACATACAATACAAGGAAGACAATTGTATTCCCATTAACCCTCTTGTAGACACAGGGTTCATCTTCATTCTTGATGAAACCAAACTGTTTGATCGCATCATCGAATCAAAGATTCCAGCTCCGAGAAGCTTGCTTTAGCCCATAAATGTACCTTTGCAACTTGCATACCTTCCCAGTATGCTGTGGATCTTTAAAACCCTCAGGTTGTGTCATGTACACATCCTCGAGTAAGTTTCCATTCAGAAATGCGGTTTTGACATCCATCTTCCAGATCTCATAATCGTGGTATGCTGCAATAGCAAGCAAGATCCGAATGGACTTAAAATCGCCACTGGAGAAAAGGTTTCATCATAGTCAATACCATAAATTTTCTTGAAACCTTTAGCCACCAATCGGCCCTTATAGGTATGTGTAAGTCCATCCATGTCAGTCTTTCTCCTAAAGACCCACTTACACCCAATGGGTTTGACCCCTTCAGGTGGATCAACCAAAGTCCATACTTGGTTGGTGTACATGGATTCCATCTCGGATCTCATGGCCTCTAGCCATTTCTCAGAATCTGGGCTCATCACAGCTTCCTGATAAGAGGTAGGCTCATTCTCAATGAGCATTACATTATCATGGTCAGACAAGAGAAATGAATATCTCTCAGGCTGACGACGTACCCTATCAGATCTGCGAAGAGGTAGGTCTACATGAACAGGTGGTTGTTCCATAACTCTTTGTGCAATAACCTCATCACCCACAACACTTTGTGGTTCCTGTTCAACCTCCATCAAGGCCTCAGTGCTATGGTCCTTATCTTGAATTTCTTCAAGATCGAAGGTACTCTAACTAGTTTTTCTAGAAAAACTCCAGTCTTTGCCACAAACACTTTGTGCTGACTGGGAATGTAAAAGTAATATCTCTTTGTATCCTTGGGATATCCAACAAAATAACACCTATCGGATTTGGGCCCCAGTTTGTCTGAGACTTGACGTCGAACGTAAGCCTCACAACCCTAAATCCTCATAAAAGACATCTTGGGATTTCTCCCTGTCCATATCGTATATGGTGTCTTTATGACAGCCTTGGATGGTACACGGTTAAGGGTAAAGGCTGCTGTGTCTAGAGAATATCCCCAAAAGGATATAGGAAGATCTGTGTGACTCATCATAGATCGTACCATATCTAATAGGGTACGATTTCTCCTTTCGGATACACCATTCCACTGTGGTGTTCCAGGAGGAGTGAGTTGGGATAGAATCTCACACTTAGCTAGATAGTCACGAAACTCATGGCAAAGGTATTCTCCACCTCAATCTGATCGAAGTATCTTAATACTCTTGCCAAGCTGGTTTTGTACTTCATTCTTGAATTCTTTGAACTTTTCAAAGGATTCTGATTTGTGTGTCATGAGATACACATAATCATATCTACTGAAGTCATCAGTAAATGTAATGAAGTACCTGTAACCACCTCTAGCAGCAACATTGAAAGGACCACATACATCACTATGTATAAGTCCTAACAAATCTGTTTCTCTTTCGCTGTGTCCACTAAAGGGAGTCTTGGTCATCTTGCCTAAAAGGCAAGATTCGCATGTCTCATATGATTCAAAATTAAATGAGTCTAGCAGCCCATCCTTATGGAGCTGAGATAAGCGACTCTCATTTATGTGACCTAAGCGACAGTGCCAGAGATAGGTTTGGTTCAACTCATTTGACTTGAACCTCTTGGTACTTATGTTATAGATAGGGCTCTCTAAGTCTAGAAAGTAGAGTCTGTTCATTAGAGGTGCACTACAATAGAACATATTATTTAAATAAACTGAACAATATTTGTTCTTTATTATAAATGAAAAACCTTTCTTGTCCAAACAAGAAACTGAAATGATGTTCTTGGTTAAGGCAGGCACATAACAACATTCATCTAATTCTAATACAAGCCCAGAGGGCAGAGATAGATCATAAGTTCCTACAGCAACAGCAACAACTCTTGCTCCATTGCCTACTCGTAGGTCCACCTCGCCCTTTGTCAATGCCCTGCTATTTCTCAGCGCCTGCACATTGGTACAAATGTGAGATGCACATCCGGTATCTAATACCCATGATGAAGAAATAGATAGATTGACTTCTATAACATTTATACCTGAAGTAGAAGTCTCACTTCTTGTCTTCTTAAGATCTTCCAGGTATGCCTTGCAGTTACGCTTCCAGTGCCCTGCTTCCTTGCAGTAGAAGCAAGCCCCTTCCTTGGTTACCCCTCCTTTGGGTTTAAGTTCATTGCCTTTGCCCTTGGCTTGGGACTTTCCCTTACCTTTAGGCTTGCCCTTGCCTTTCTTCTTCTGCACCATCAAAATGGTGTCAGATTTTCCCTTCTTAAGGTTAAGCTCAGCAGTTCTCAACATGCTGAGCATTTCAAGCAATGACTTATCAATTTCATTCATGTTATAATTCATGACAAATTGATTGAAGGCTTGTGGCAAAGATTGCAAGATCAGGTCAGTGGCCAGCTCTTGGCCAAGTGGGAATCCCAGCCTTTGTAGGTTTTCTACGTACCCATTCATCTTGAGTACATATGTACCTACGGGAGTCCCTTCTTGCATTTTGACCCAAACAATGCCTTAGAGACTTCATATCTCTCATGCCTTGCTTGTCCTTGATATAGTTGACGAAGATGTCCAACCATATCATAAGCATTCATGAACTCATGTTGCTTCTGAAGCTCAGAGTTCATGGTCGCGAGCATTAGACATGACACATCTAATGCATCATCTTGATGCTTCTTGTAAGCATCTTTGTCACCATGAGGCAAAGGGCGGGAGGTGCCTCCGGAATGGGCCGCTCCAGACGCGCCCATTGAGCTTGTCCTTCTCAAGGACAGAATAAGCAGAGAGAGTGTTCGTGTTTGTCATATAGTTATCTACAACATACAATGCAGAGAATTAATATCATATTCCTTTTATCATTTAATTAGGCCTTTAATCAAATGATGCTCCCACTGAATTATAGGAATTTTGTAGAATCGAGTTATGGATGTGGTCAAACCACATTTACTAGATTCATACAAACTAGCTATAATTCTTGTGGGACAAGATCCACATCATACTAAGCCTTGAGTTAGCTTTGGCTAAATCGCCCATAACCGATTACATCTCTATGCAACTCTTGTTTATAGGATCAAGACCCACATTTACAAAAGACCTTGAGTTAGCTTTGGCTAAATCGCCCAAGATTTAGTGTAAATGCGATCTTGACCTATCGTTCCAACGATTGGAATATGCCTATAGTTCTACTCGATCCAATTGAGTTTAACTAGTTTTGCTCAATCTAATTGAGCTTACTCTAACCCAAGCGTGATAGGCGGGACCAAGATTGTCCCTCCGCACCCTACCAAGATAATATGCGTTGCTACTGGCGCATTCAACAACAACAACAAATGATCGAGGTAGTGATGGGTATCAAGGTTCGGTAGGCATTTTCGAGTTGATTCGATTATGATCTAATCTAATCGTAATGTGTATCTTATACTCATTTAGGCCTTTATTATCCTATATTAGCATGCATCACATACATACATTCATTATTCTAGCATGCATCATATACATACAAGCATTATTCTACTAGCATACATCACATACATACAAGAAAAAATCAATTATATATATATATATATATATATATAATTAAATGTGATATAGTCATGGCCCTACTACGATCTTCTCAAGCCAATGAGAAGATCGGACGGTCAACCTAAGGCTAGCGGCTTCTCCAAGCGCTTCCTTTGATCGTCATGTGTCGTCGTCACCCTTCTCGTAACCTCGTCTTCAAGTGGACTTTCCATCGCTCCATTTTTGTACATTACAAATATGAAACTCGAGTTACATTCAAGTCTAAAACTATTTACAACTAGAATATCAAAAGAAGAGGTACGACGCACAGGTCGCATACACTATACAACATGCACAACCACAAAACGGCACGCAGACCGTATTATGAATTACAACACACATAATCCAATCAAATTGGGGTCATTGGGCCATGACAATCACAGAATTATACATAATTCTAAATTATGTATTTTTACAGAAATTTCTATAATTTTTCCTAATTTTTTTTAAATTAATGAGTCACCTCTCCATAACGGTCCCGCTAAGCGGTTTTCGGGCGTGATCGCGGGACAAAGCCCCTTTCGGGGATAGGGGCAGCGCCCATTCTTGCAAAATTAACTTTACGAGTGTCCCTACTGCGATCCTACAGCGACTTAAGTCGCTGTCCCAAAAACCTAAAGCGAGAAGTCACCGTTTCGGAGAGTTTTTCTTGACGGTTGAAGCCTACAAGTGTCCCAACACTTGTTGCTTCGACTCTTTGAGAAAAATACCCAAAAATTCTATAAAATTAGGAAATTTACAGAAACATAAAAATATGTAATTTTTATATCTAATAAAAAAATTACAAAAATGAAACACATACATGCTTCGCACGTGGCTCTGATACCACTGTTGGGTTTTTCCGAGCCGCAAAAACCGCTTTTTGCATTGCGGAAACCTCGGAAGCCCCGGCCACGGATCCGTGCGAAGTATAAAATATAAAACTAACATGTATGTGTTTAATACCTTTAGATCTACTCTAGATCTACATGATAAGAAGTTACCCTCGATGCGACGCCCTTCGCAAATCCCGCTCATCCAAAAGGTTCGCCGGAACTCGAGAGTGTCAAGTGTACACTCCTCTACAAGTATCCACACAGACAAATGGTGGAGAAAAACACCTTAGAGTGTGCTAGCACCCCTTGGACGTTCATGGCCAGATGAGGAAGAGAGAGCTTGAGGGAAGAGAAGAGGAAGAAGATGAAGTTACACAACTTAACTTCACATCATCCATAACCCACTATAAGGGGGTTACATGCATGCATGTAACTCCAAGAGCCAATGGCTCTTGGTCTCCCTCATGAGGTGGCACCCCATGATGTGTCCATGATGATGTGGAACATCATCATTGGCGCCATGCCAAGTCATCATCATGACATGACATTTGGTCAAGTCAAACTTGACCTTTCATCTTCCCTCTCAAGTCAAGTCAAACTTGACCTCTTATCTCCCATGGTTGATCAAATCCAACCATTTGATTCAAGTCAATTTAATTTAATGAATCTCTATTCATTTAATTTAAATTGATTTGATGAATCAAATCTAAATTAGACTCATTCAACACTTGAATCAACTTGAGTCTAACTCAATTAGTCTAATTTGGATTACTCTTAATCCAATTTGGTTCATCCCATGAACCTAATCCTCATGGTTCATCATATGAACCTAATCTCCATCTAATTGCCCTTATGTGTGTGACCCTATAGGTTCTTGTAACGTTGGCAATGTCCCTAAACCGATTTAGGAACATAAGCAATGAGCGGTATCTAGCAACACATCATTGCTACCCAAGTTACAAGAATGTTGAGCTCCAACATCACCTTTGTGACTACTAATTGTGACTCTCACAATATGTGGCAATGTCCCTCTATCCTTGACATCTAGATTGACCAATTGAGGCATAGACCGTGTCATCCTCGGTACAATCTAAATCTTGAACTCCAAGTAGACTCACTCTAATCAAATGAGCTCAATATCTCATATTGACTCATTTGGGCATGGCCATGCACTTTGTGGTCTCACTCTATCAAGAATATCGATGTCTCTCCCGTTATATAGGAGGGATAGATCCCATCTACATCACTCACATCCCTCCGCATAATTTGTTACATACCCAGTAATCGCCTTTATAGTCCACCCATTTATGGGTGACGTTTGACGAAGCCAAAGTATGCAACTCCTTATGTAGGGAACCATGGTGACTTCAGGTCTAAGGACTAATAGTCATACTAATAGCCACATGAGAAAGTATATGACACTCATATAACGATCCACGATACTTTCTCATGGCGGGTCATTCAGTATACATTCTCTAATGTATACCCATGTGTCAACTTGATATCTCATATCCATGACTTGTGAGATCAAGTCATCGTGTTGACCTACATGTTAGTCTCTACGCATTAACATTGTCCCTGAATGTTAATACTTGACTAGGAATGATTAAGAGTAGTGTTCTCTAAATCATCTCATTATCGATTCAACCAATCGATTGATATAGATAAGAACCTACTACTCAAGGACGTTATTATATTTAGTTATTTGGCACCAATACAAGTAAATATAATAACCATGCCTTTATAAATAGGAATATGATACAATAAAGTCCATACAACAATCATCACATGATTGGCTCTAGGGCTTTCACTAACAACAACAACATACTACGATTAATGGGGCGTGTGGGCAGTCGATTATCCTAGGTTGTTAAGCCTAGGGTTATCCAATACATCCAGCATAGAATGACTATCAAAATCGATAAAGGTCATCGATCTACAATTAAACCCATTGAGGTGGTCAAGCGAGAATTTCAACACCTCTAATATGAAATGTTTACCAAAGTTGATAAAGATCATCGACTTATACATAAATACATCCAGATGGTTAAGTCTAGGGTTCCAACCCTTCTAACATGATCGGTTATCAAGGTCGATAAAAATCACAAGTCCACTAATAAACACGTCGAGACGATTGATCATAGGGTTTCGTCCCAACTAATAAGAAACACCTATCAAGGCCAATCAGAACAACCCCTCTACTAACAAGGACGACAAGAGGGTTAAGCCTAAATTATTCCACTGCTACCAGCTCAATCATGCATGCTCCAACCTGCTACCACGAACATATCTCATGGGTACTTAAGACATAAAGTAGATGTCTAGCTACAGACGTCATACGAATATCACTAACCCCGAACGAATAACGCGAGAGTATAACCATACAGTAGATTATCTCAACCAAACATGGGAGACATATTCGACCTCAAATATACAAAAGCCCCTATAGGGAAACTCTACTGTAAACTTTTCTCAACCATAAATGGGTGATATAGTTGGCAGCCGATAGATATGAACAATGTTATATACCCTCTAAGGATTAATCGCATCCTAATCATACGACCTCTACTAATCCAATCACCATATCAACTGAAATAGTAAATGGATAACCATACACCAATAAACACATCCGGGTTATTACACCTAGGGTTCCAACACCTAGGATTTTACTAATGTTTCATTCTTGAGATCCGCTCCCACGGAATAACCTCATCTAAGTTATTCTATCCCTACTAGTCTCAATCATGGTATCCACCGCAATAACACATAGCTAAATAAACACATAACACGCTGTCTAATAAACGACAGCATAGTCATACTAATGGCAATCAATGGCTGAAATTAATTAGGGTATACTAAAGGGTCATGCCTGAACAAAGTCAAGGCAATACTAAATAAAGCATCAGATGCCTATATATACCCTAAACTACGTAAGCAATGTAATAATGTCAACATGCAATAGGATCTAGAGAGTCAAAGAACCTATATGTATACCTTCTACGAATTTATCCATCTTAGTCATATTATTCAACTAGTCTAATCCCAATACTAGTCCAATCCTAATACTAGTCCAAAAAGTAAGAGGTAAACATCTACCAATAATATCTAATCATTTATATCACCATGATAACTAGTTACGTATAGCAGTAATAGCAATTAATAACCATATGCTAACGATAAACCAGCAACCTAAAAATCTAACAGTCTAACAGATATCAGGTTAAAACAATACTATACAAAACATGATACCACCTAAGTAAACCACATAACAAATATAACCAATACAAATATGTACTAAATCTAGAAAATTTTCTAAAATTTATTCACCTGTTAGCCATCTGGAGATGTCCTGTCGCCGCCAAATCCCCATATTGACCTCGTTAGTAATACCTCGAATTTCCGAAACATAAAAAACGTCGGAAATCCGTACAATTCCGAAAATACCCCAGTTAACCTGCCAAAACGTGGCAAACTCTGAAAACCCAAAGACCCTAAGGAACTCGGAACCTACGGTCTGATACTAATAAATTGTCACGCCCCGAAGGAGTCCCCGCCAGAAAAAAATCCGGCAGCATCTCCCCTATACGGGTGACAATATGGAACTTACATACAAGGCCTACACGACCACTATACATCGGTCAACACGATCGGAACATACCACAACACAATATACATAATATGCGGCCTCAGGCCATCAACCAAAATAAATAAAAGATCTAAAACATCAAGACCTACCCCTTCTGTCATCTGACTAGGAACATACTACCAAACCAATCGAATAGTCCATAAGGACACAACAAATATCTCCAAACTTCCACAAGTACATAACCAAAACATTTGAACCTAAACATATCTTCTATACAAAATCAAAAACCATAACTCAAACAACTAATAAACTATCACGACGAGGGGGGGGGGGTATGGCAACTAGACTCTCCTGACAGCTTCATCCTGAAATAAATATAAAACCACGGGTAAGTTCAAAGAACTCAGCAGATATAGTCGATATGCAAAGTAAGATATAGCTAACTATAACAATCATGTCAGTACATTCTCATATATAGGGTATGCAAGAAAGAAATACAAAAGGATTGTACTTACCTGAATCTCCTATCCTGATATAGGAGCATGTGCCATACTAGATGAAATAAAGTCGCCGAACCATATACAAATATGTATCCTGTATGCATGACAATCATATACAACATCCAAGGCAGTAATAAAAATGCAGCAAACATAATACAAATGTTATCCATGCAAAATTCATGTCGTGCAAATGACATGGTCACCCCTGACGCTAGTCAACCACCTCACACACGATGGTGAAGCCGAGTGAGTAGGGCTATGACAACTGTGCACTTTGCCATCACTGCTCCTGAGTGACCGAGTGGACAGGATGCTATCGGAGTACACCTATCCTCCTGCCCCAAACATAGTGGGGGAGCAAAGCTCTCATCTCCCGGTGTCATAGACCAGAGGAGGGATCCCTGTCCGCTACCACGCTGACTCAATGCTACCCTGAGCGGACCAGCGGAGCCTGACAGAGCAACTGCACACACCCTCCTGATGTACCACTAACCCATGAGTGGCAGCGTGTGCAGACCATGTAACAGGCTGCGGGCTCAACTATAAAGGAATCCCGTCTAGCCAGCATGCAATCATGCAGCATGCAAATCGAATACTTAATCGATTTCTTACATAACCAATTAACCCAAAGACTTTAATAAAATCTCGATCACCGTCCACCTAATATAACCATCTTTTCGTCCAATCACACTCGTACAACACCTCTTCTCTCAAATTCACCATCCACGGATGGAACCAAAACCCAAATAGCTACCTCACAGATCAAAACACATTCGGAACCATTTATCGCTCACTTAACATACCACTTATGATCGTACAACCGACATCAACCCAATTACAACTTTATTCATAGCCGTTCACAACCTGCGAACAAGCTTCACAACCCATGAACAACCCAAAACACCTTCATAATCACCTCCTCCTTCACAATCGGCCAACAACCCCAAAATCAGCCCATTTACAGTCGTTTACATCCCTAAACAGAAAACTCACAACCAACTCCATAGCCTAGTACAGAACCACTCTTCACTATCTCCCACAATCAAACACTCCGACCATCACCAAATCCAATATGCTCACTGCACAAAACACAACACAACCGATTCCCACCAGTTCCTCTCCTCACAACACCGATCGACCAAGCTCCATCCAGCCGTTGGAACCTCCACCGGTAGCACACCCTCTACACAGAACACAACTGATTCGACCTCCAAAACCGAGCACCATTACCTACAAAACACTTAATGGCAGATGCAAGAAGAAGAAATCAGAAGCTATACCTAAATATGCATCTTCATCGGTGGCTCTCCTATTTTTCCTATCTCGCTATTCGCCAGAGCAACCGACTGCCCCCCCCCACCTCTGGCAGCGACGGAGATCTGTTGCATGCTCGGGAGAGGAGATCCGACAGTGGAGCACGGGGAAGATGAGGTGATGGGTCAGCGACGGCTCGTGGTGGTGTTGGACAGCGGCGAACGACAACAAGGCTGCGACGTCAGTGAAGTCGGGAGAGGGACAGTGGGAGGCTACAGTTCGTGCTCGCAAAAAGGGCGAAGGCGCTGGCAGTGCTGTGGGTGGCGACCCGAGGAAGAAGGCGACGGTGTGGCCGCATGAGGAGAAATCGGGAGGAGGCGGTGACGTGGCTGTCAACTGCAATGATAGTGACCTGGCCACTGTGAATGGTGGCGACGGTGAGCTGGCCATGGGCGGCGCGTGGGGAAAGGGCAACGAGCAGTGACAGCGTCGAACCTTGAGCGGTGTGGTGACCATCCGGCTGGTGCGGCGAAGAAGAAGAGAGAAATCGCGGCGGGAGGTCTGGTCGCGAAAATGGGAAATAGGAATAGAAAAACCTAGGTTTATAACTTAGGTTATTTAAACCCATTAAATAATCTAAACAGGCCCTTAAAAAGCCTATTTTTCTTATCCCCGTAAATATCCCGTATAAACTCCGTTTAAATCCAGAAAAATTCTGGAAAAATTCCTAAAATTCCCTAAAAATCTCAAAAATAAATTCCTAGATTTATTTTCCTAAATTTTGGCCATTAAATTTAGTATTTTAAATTTCAGTATTTAACAGAGTCGGTCTTTTGAATCGCTAAGAAGTGCGCGGATTTGGTTAGTCAGTCTACGACTACCCAAATCGCGTCATGGCCTTGACGTGTTCTAGGCAAACCCACCACAAAATCCATTGTAATGTGATCCCACTTCCACTCAAGAATAGGAATCCTCTGAAGTAGTCCGACTGGTCTCTGGTGCTCAGCTTTCACCTATTGACAAACTAGGCATCTCGCCACAAAATCTGCGATGTCTTTCTTCATGTTGTTCCACCAATACAAACGCTTTAAATCTCGATACATACGGGTTTCATCTGGGTGGATCGCAAATCGAGAGCGATGAGCCTCTTGAAGTAACTCCTCCATGACTGGGTGAGATTGAGGTATGCATAATCTGCCCCGGAAATAAATAATACCTTCCTCATCTCGGGTGAACTCATCCGCCCGTGTTATCCGATCGCCAATGAATCAGAATGTTGATCATCGCTTGAGCCTCCCAGCATTTCATCCGGATAGACGATCGAGCAACCATGGTAACCGTAACGCCCGCTCGCTTGGCCTCGCCTCAAGGCTCAACTCAGAGAAACCCTGAATCAAATCCATGACTAAAACTCGGTAGGAAGCTAAAGTCCCTCGGGACTTCCGGCTAAGTGCATCAACAACCACATTGGCTTTCCCTGGGTGGTAGCTAATGGTACAGTCATAATCCTTCAGGAACTCCATCCATCTCCTCTGTCGGAGATTGAGTTCCTTCTGCGTAAATAGATATTTGAGACTCTTATGATCAGTGAGAATCTCAAATGCAATACCGTATAGATGATGCCTCCAAATCTTCAAGGCAAAGATAATAGCGGCTAACTCTAAATCATGTACTGGGTAGTTTGTCTCATGCTCCTTTAACTGGCGAGAAGCATAAGAGACTACCCTGCCATGTTGCATCAATACTGCGCCTAAACCCTACAGAGACGGATCGGTATAAAGGACAAAACTTGGCTCTGATACCAAATAAATTGTCATGCCCCGGGGGAGTCCCCGCCAGACGAAAATCCGACAGCATCTCCCCTGTACGGGTGACAATACCAATCTCTTCTTCAACTCCTGGAAACTGGTCTCGCACGCCTCTGACCACGTGAACTTCACGCCCTTCCTGGTAAGGCGTGTCAACTGCATAGCAATACTTGAGAAACCCTCAACGAACCATTTGTAATAACCGGCCAACCTAAGAAACTGCGAACCTCCTGAACTGATTTCGGCTGCTCCCAACTGGTGATAGCCTCGATCTTCTGGGGGTCCACTGAAATGGTACTACTAGAAATCACATGTCCCAGAAAATCGACTGAGGGTAACCAGAACGCGCACTTATTGAACTTTGCATATAGTTGCTTTTGTCGGAGCCTATCCAAAACAAGGTGAAGATGCTACACGTGTTCCTCCTCGGAACGAGAATAGACCAAAATGTCATCGATAAAGACAATGATGAACCGATCTAGGAAATCCATAAATTCACGGTTCATCAAATCCATGAATACCGCTGGAGCATTGGTAAGCCCAAATGGCATTACCAAAAACTCATAGTGTCCATATCTGGTACGGAACACTGTCTTCTGAATGTCTGAGTCTCTAACCCTTAGTTGATGATATTCGGACCGTAGATCAATCTTAGAATATACTGATGTACCTCTGAGCTGATCAAACAAATCCTCAATGCGTGACAGGGGGTATTTATTCTTGATGGTGACGACATTCAATTGCTTGTAGTCGATGCATAACCTCATCGAACCGTCTTTCTTCTTTACGAAGAGAACCGGAGAACCCCAGGGAGATACACTAGGGCGAATAAAACCTCTGTCCAAAAGCTCCTGGAGCTGGACCTTTAACTCGTCCAACTCTCTCGGGGCCATACGATAAGGAGCTTTCGATGCCGGCGATGTCCCAGGAATTAACTCAATCGTGAACTCCACTTGCCTTCTGGGAGGCAGGCCCGGTAACTCCTCTAAAAAGACATTTGGATATTCTCGGACAATAGGAATGTCAGTGATCTAAGAGTCATCACTGTCTTCTACATTGATCAATGATAATAGAAAACCCTAGCAACCGTGCAATAAAAGCTTCTGAGCCTGTATCACAGAAATGGTCGATATGTCGTCATCTCGGATGCCAGTGAAATCCCACGAGGGTTGGTTTGGAGGTCGGAATGTAACCACCCTCGCCTGGCAATCAACTGTGGCATGATATGCTGACAGCCAATCCATGCCAAGGATAATGTTGAACTCGACCATGTCCAGTACCAATAAATCTACAGTAAGTATGATGTTACCAAAATCTAAGGGACAACCTCGGACCTCTTGGGTAACATCCAACGTATCACCAGAAGGTAGGAAGATGATTAATAGCTATGATCTAATAGTAGGTAGTCTACCATTCTCTCTCATAAATGTTCAAGAAATAAACGAATGCGAACTGCCGGTATCAATTAGCATAATAGCTGAAAATGCATAAAGCGAAACCGTACCACAAAAAATGGATTCGTTGGCTCGCTACGCATCCTCTCTGGTAATCGCATGAATCCGCCCAGTCTCCGATGGAGGTGGAGGTGGTAGCACTGCCAAAGGTGGCTATGTCTGGGCTTGAGACTGATAAGGCGTCTGAAGGCCGATATGAAGGTTGTGATCGCATCGCATCGTAGTGGTCGGTCTGAACTAGTGGCGGGTCGCAATCGAGCATCAATGGTTGAGGCTGCGATCGTACTGCATGGTTGGGGTTGCACTGACATCGAGGTCCTAAAATGTAACCTCGTGACATCGTATGGGCACCGTGTTACCCGCCCATGCATGTCATACGCGCTTTGTAGGGGAGCCGCCTCGCTGGCGTTGTAAAGGTTTGACTATTTGCCCCCCTCTCTGTGTCCCAGACTGACGCAACTGTCCTCCCTGGATAAAAACCCTGGAAACCACATGCTGAGCCTTCAACGAACAATCACGGCTAAGGTGTCCAGGCAGTTTGCAATAATAGCAAACTGACTGTCCCAAGGTGCAGACTAAAACGGTATGCTCTCTCGATCCACAACGAGTACAGTAGGTGTCACTAGTGGGCGGCCTCCGGCTCTGATGAGAAGATCGGGAGGGTCCAACTGAAGATCATCTTGATTTCTGAGGTCGGCTAGATGCCCCAGAGTGACTCTGACCCAACTGACTGCGACCACTTTATCGCTGCTCGCAGTCTGTGATCGCTGGGTCCGGCCCTGTGGTTCGCTCGCCTGCTTTTTCTTCTTGTCGATAGCTCTCTGCACCGACTCAATCAACAGAGCTTTATTCAATGCCTCTCGTTAGGAAGAACTGCCAAATCCTACCATCTTGACCTGAAGATGCCCATCTAGTCCCTGAACAAATTGAATCATGCGTGACCTGTCCTCAGCGACTAACTCTGGACAAAACCTGGCAAACCGATTAAATTCTGCATTATACTCCATCACTGAGCGATTATTCTGTCGAAGACTTAGAAAATCCTAACGGTGCATCATTTGATATGACCGTGGGAAGTACTGACTCTCAAAGGCCTCTCTAAATCTCACCCAGGTAATCTGCTGCTCGCCGATGATCGAGCGCTGCGTGTCCCACCAGATCTCGGCCTCGCCTCGTAAATGGAAGGCCGCCAACTCTGCCTTCTTTCACTCAGAGCAGACTATATAGTAGAAAGTACGCTCCATAGTCTCGATCCAAGACTGAGTCACGCTCGGATCAGTCTCTCTGCTAAATAAGGCGAACCGGTTTTTCATCGACTTTGCTAAACCGAGAATTCGAGCTCATGCCGCAGCCACATCAGTAGGATGAGTAAGGGTCGTCGCAGGAGCTGGCGAAACAACTATAGATGGTGTCGATGCATACACAGGGGCAAATACCGAGTGAGGGCTGACCGGCACCACTGATGGGCCCGCGGTCTGCGAGCAGCCCATCTTGGCGGGGTGGTCGTGTGTAGCGCAGGTCTCCCGATGGTACATCGGATACCCCAGAAGTGGGTATCTCTGGAGGAGGAACCGCCGAGGACTGAGGATCCACGACACTCGTAGCACCATGTGGAATCTGACCCTGATCAACATACTCACCCTCAGTAGATCTCTCTGGCAACTCCGTCGCCCGAGATCTCAATGTCCTCTAGCGTGGCCGCCCCGCACCACGTCTCGGCGCAGGAGCACGCCCACCTCGTCTCATATCTGTTAAATTATTACAGATGTTACTACAAGTAAAAACATATAAAATTAATCATCATACATATTTTACCGCCAGGAGAGGTCCCGTCACCGCCAAATCTCCAAATTGCCCACGTCAATAATACCTCAAATTTCCGAAACATAAAAATCGTCGAAAATCCATACCAATCAAAAATTTTCCTTATTGACTCGTAAAACCTACCAAACGTGGTGAACTCCGAAAAATCCAAAAACCCCTAGGAACTCGAAAAACCTAGCTCTGATACCAAATAAATTGTCACGCCCCAGGGGAGTCCTCGCCAGACGAAAATCCGGCAGCATCTCCCTTGTACGGGTGACAATACCAATCTTGCATACAAGGCCTACACGACCACTATACATCGGTCAACACGACCGGAATCCAAACAACACACGCAGGTCATAAATAAGCCTTAGGCCAATAATCAAAAGAAATAATAAAAGTCTATCACATCTAGACTTACCCCTTCTGCCATCTGGGCAGGAATACACAACCAAATCCTATCGAATAAAAAAATCCGAATAAAGGTCCATAAGGACGTACCAAATATCCACGAGTACATAAATCAAACACCAGACCTAAACATATCTTCTAGTCCAAATCCAAAATCATAAATCAAATAACTAATAAACTATCACGACGAGGGGGGAGGGTTGGCAGTTGGACTCTCCTGACAGCTTCATCCTGAAATAGATGTAGAACAACGGGGTAAGTTCAAAGAACTCAGCGAATAAAAGTCGATATGCATAGTAAGATATAACTGACAATAACAATCATGCCAGTACAGTCTCATATATAGGATATGCAAGAAAGAAATACAAAAGGACTGTACTTACCTGAATCTCCTATCCTGATATAGGAGCATATGCCATACTAGATGAAATAAAGTCGTTAGACCAAATATAAAAATGTATCCTGTATGCATGGCAATCATATGCAACATCCAAGTCAGCAATCAAAATGCAGAAAAGACAATACAAATGTCATCCATGCAAAAATGCATGCGATGCAAATGACATGGTCACCCCTGACGCCAGTCAGCCGCCTCACACGTGATGGTGAAGTCGAGTGGGTAGGGCTATGACAACTGTGCACTCTGCCATCACTGCTCCTGAGTGACCGAGTTGACAGGATGCTGTCGGAGTACACCTATCCTCCTGCCCCAAACAGAGTGGGGGAGCAAAGCTCTCATCTCCCGGTGTCGTAGACCAGAGGAGGGATCCCTGCCCGCTACCACGCTGCCTCAACGCTACCCATCAGCAGACCAGCGGAGCCTGACAGAGCTACTGCACACACCCTCCTGATGTACCACTAACCCATGAGTGGTAGCGTGTGCAGACCATGTAACTGACTGCAGGCTCAACTACAAAGGAACCCCATCCAGCCAACATGCAATCATGCAAGATGGTGCATGATACTAAAGCATGTAATACCAACTAAAATACATATCCGACTAATATGCATAATCAATAGGTACATATCAATGATCCAAGTAAAAACAGGGAAGGTATAACTATAATATGATCAAATGCATGTATCAAGTAGGCACAATGACATACAAGGCAGATAAACATGAAAATTATTGCAAGCTATAACTAACAACATATCAACATGACTATATCAAAAAGATAAGTTAAAATACTCGCCTGCTAAAATGCTCGAGAAAACAATGAAATCGTCACGCTCGTGAACCTACCTCGTGACCGAAACCTGCATACAACATAACTATTGTTAAGCACAAAAATGCAATCCACCGCCAAATCAAATACTTAATCGATTTCTTATATAACAAATTAACCCAAAGGCTTAATAAATATCTCGATCACCTTCCACCTAATATAACCGTCTTTTCGTCCAATTACTCGAATATGATTTCACCACCCCTATCATCATGTGTACAACATCCAAACAAAACCTCACAACTAACTCACCCAAAGTAGATCCATCCCACAGATCAAAACACATTCTGAACCATTCATCGCTCACTTAACATACCATTTATGGTCGTATAGCCGACAGCAACCCAATCACAGCTTGTTCAGAGGTCACACAAGAGGACTCTCAAAACGATCTACCTACCAAGTAGTCGACGGTTTACCCTCGTAACAAGTTGTTTCCAGCCCCAAAATCCAACGTTCAGTACCCTTATGGGGGACACCAAAGTTCGTAAGTTTCTAGTTTTTGTTAGTCTCTTATTCTTCTTATTTATTTCTGTTTATTTCCTATTATTTCCCGCACTACTAATCCAAGACCGAGTCTTGGAATTCTCTTTTATTTTTATTCATGTTTTGCAAGAGACTTAATGGCTCACATTGAGGGGTATAGCACCACCCGACCTCCGTTCTTTAACGGAAATGATTTCTGTTATTGGAAAGGTCGGATGGAGTGTTTCTTGAAAACACAAGTCGAGACTTGGATAATAATCCAAACCGACTTTGCTCTACCCACCAATGATCAAGGGGAGCCCTTGGATTTTAATAAGTGGACAAATGCAACCAAGAGGCAAATCGAACCCGATGCAAGAGCAACCCAAATATTGCAATGTGGCTTGTCCAAGGAGAAACTCAACCGCATCGGACCATTCATTAGCGCCAAAGACCTCTGGAACAAATTGATTGATCTACATGAAGGGACGCCCGATGCTAAAGTATGTAAAAGAGATTTACTTTTAAATAAACTGTACAATCCAAA
This sequence comes from Wurfbainia villosa, assembly GCA_025175895.1. Lineage (NCBI taxonomy): Eukaryota > Viridiplantae > Streptophyta > Magnoliopsida > Zingiberales > Zingiberaceae > Wurfbainia > Wurfbainia villosa. Next base: position 22,803,340 of record CM045992.1, on the reverse strand, counting down.
GATGCAGGATCGCGAGACCGCCACCCAACTACATGCGCGGATCCAAGATATCGTCAACGGTCTTCACTCGATCGGGCAAGCCATAGAGAACCGGGACCTTATAAGGTATGCTTTAAATGCTTTCCCTAGTACTACCTTGTGGGCATCCATGGTTGATATCTACAAGGTCTCTAAGGACCTTTCGAAGCTTAGGTTAGATGAATTATTTTCCGAGTTTGAACTTCACGAGCAAACTAACGTGGTCCGAGCCGAGAGAGGTATTTCTCTACTTGCAGGACAAAGAAGCAAGTCACCTACTAGGCAAGAAGATGGACTCGAACCCGAAGATGAATCAGAGTCTGAATCCAAAGAGGAGGAAGCAATAGTGAACGTAGTGTGGAAGATCGTTCGGAGGGAAAGGAGGCTACTAAAGGACCAAAAGAGAGCACATTTCAAATCAAATCAAAAGAAGGCTTTCCATGCAACTTGGGACAACAAAGAAGACATAGCTTACATGGCAAGACCGGAGGAGTCCGAGTCAGAATCTGAAGCCGAGTCCAACTATAACACCGACTCCAAATTCGAGGACTATTTCGAGAAGCAACTCAAAGCCGGATCAAAAGAGAAAATTAAGGTTAGCCGCTCACTAATTCATACGCTTTACAATACAATTGCTTCGTTCCAGTTACGTATTGCTGAGCATGGCACACAACAAATAATACATTTCAGATTTTTAATTATCCATTGACTTTATTTTATTGTACACTCCTTCAACTAGTCAAGTTCAAGAGGGAAACTCAACCCAAATTGAAAAACTTGAGGAGGTGAATTCTCTCTTTAAAGACCGAGTTCAAGAGGTCGAGGCTAGGTTGGAAAGGTTCACGTTGGGATCTAAGAACCTTAATCGACTACTTGGAACTCAAAGAGCTGTGTACAATAAAGCCGGACTCGGATTTAAGTCAAAGACTACGAATAGGTCTTATATGTCTATCGTAAATCGTAATCATCAAAGAGTCCAAGCATGAGTCTCAAAGGTTTTATTGAACTCACATATAAGGACTAATAAGTTTTGGATTCCCCAGGATCAAGTTCATTATTTGAATAGACCATATTGGTTCAATGGTCCAGGGGGAGCTAACACTAAAATAGTATACCCGCTTACTTAGCAAAATCATTGAATATTTTACTTTAATTTTTAGAATGGCTAGATAGGAAAAATAGTTAGTCAACTCTTGACAACATAGTATCAGGAGCTAAATCGAACCTGTGTTTTGATTATGGAAAAGATATAAAGTTAGGTTTACATCATTATCTCACGAGCTAAATCGAGTGTGCAGAAAAGTGCTAAAGCTGGAGCTGAAGGCTAGCGACACCCAGAGGAAGCTGCGGTGGTCGGGTGACACTCGAGTAACTTCGGAGGGAGCCGAAGGAAATGAGTGGAAGGCCGGAAGCGAGAGCTACAAAGTAAGTATCGAGGTAAGCTCGTGTGAGTGAGAGATTGTAAGGTAGTGTCCTCCTTACAGGGACGACCATAGGCGGCGATCCGACTAAGACTTCCCATGGAAGGTCTAGGTCGAGATCGGACTGTTAGAAATGTTGGGATGTATACTGAAAGCCTAGCTCTTTTTGTATGAACATTTTTATTTTGAAATAAGAATCACATGATCATGGTTTGAACTTTATATTTATTATATGTGTGCATATTGTCTAATACTTTACATTGTAGATAACATGGTGCTTGGTGTGGCATAGAAGATCATGTTATCAGTCCCTTGTAGAATATAAGTAGAGGCTCACAGCCAAGATGGTTTTGGACAAACCATTGGCATGGTTGTAGTGTAGCTTGGTATTGTTTTGTCTTGAACATAGAGTTACACTAGTACACTTAGGTGTATTGAGCAGGACCGACATAGAAGTGATTCAATTTATTACTGACTACATAATTGAATCGGACCTCGGATATTATGTTGTACATGCTCTTAATCCCGATATAATAACGGACACATGTACTTAGTATTTATTTCTTTGATTTACCAAAGGGTGAGATTTATATGGATTAGATCAATATGCTCGGTAAGTTGGGAAATGATATTATTTACATGGTGTGCCGTTAATTATAGGAGGAATCCGTGTCCTATATATTAGGTTGATGATGTCCCCTTGAGGAGCTCATAAGGTTCATCATGTAAACCCTACAGGTTGACTTAGTCAACATGATGATAAGGTTGAGTGGTACTACTCGAGGAGTTAGATGTTAATTGATTGATGGTAAGTAAATCAATTAATTGACGGACATTCGATATCTTAAACACGGGGAGATGGATGTACAAATAATATATGGAGCCCATATTATCATATGGGGGTTGGTGAGGTAATTCAATGATGATCCTCTAGTGGAATGGAACATCATTGATGGATCAAGTTTGTGTGGTTCCGATCCATCGGGTAGCCAAGATCCAACTCCTCCTCATGGTCCCTATTGTAGCCTATTAACACCTCATGAAGCCTAGATCCAATGATGGAAAACAAAACTCTAGATCCGACGGTTGAGATTAAATCCCTAGATCCGACGGTTGAGATTAAATCTCTAGATCCGACGGTTGAGATTAAATCCCTAGATCCGACGGTTGAGATTAAATCCCTAGAACCAATGGAGGAGATTAAACCAAGGGCTAAACCTAACTCTATATATATGGGCTTAGGCTTGGGCAGCAAAAGGATGGAAAACCTAATTGAGATAAGGATTAGGTTAAGGGGCTTTGGCTTGGGCGGCAAGAAAAAGGATGATGCTAGGGTTTTTGGGTGGCCACAATTAAGGAAAGGTATTCTTCTTCTTTTTCCTTTGGTGGCCGGCACCTTTTCTTCCTCCTTCCTCCTTGGTTTGGCCGGCGCCCAAGCTTTTCCCCTTGATCTATGGCTTGTGGTGGATGAGATTAGGGTTGCTTCCCATGGGCGACAACCAATCCTAGTTGGGATAAGAATAGGAGTCGGGCTAGGGTTAGGGTTTGGTTGTTGGTGTTGGGCGGCAACAAGGAGAGGGAGCTTCTTCTTCTTCTTCCTAATGATGGCCAGCCCCTCTTCCTTCTTCCCTCTACCTTGGCCAAAGCTCAATCTATTCTACTTCCCTTCATCCCTAGCTGGAAATTAAGGAGAGCCTAGTTTAGGGTTTGGGCGGCAACAAGGAGAAGGGGTGTTTTCTTTCTTCTTCTCCAAGTGTTGGCCGGCGCCCATGCCCTTGTTGTTTCTCTTTTGGTTGGTTTCCATACTCCATTTTATCTTTCTTGGCCGGCGGCAACATCGAGTTTATTGACTTGGTGGCCGGTTCTAGAAAGGAAGATGAGTTTTGTTTTAGGATCTTCCTTTGTTCCTAGTGAACAAGGAAAGGAAGATTGGTGATCTAGAAGGCTTCAACTTTTGGTAGATCGTCGCTCAAACGACGTCCAAAAAGAGGAAGGACATACAATAGAAGATCAAGAGGTATAACAAGAGGTACAATCTTGTTTATTTTGATTAATGTTCTTTTGTATTATGTTTATAATTGCTTTTCAATTATATGCATGTTTTGTGTGGATGGTTACTTGATTGTATTTGTTTTTCCAAATATAAGCATGTTATATTTCTGTAAATGGATAAATAATACTTGGATCCCGAGTATAAATACAAAAACCGGCGATCTAGACATCGTCTATTCCGCGGCTACTCGTAGAATAGAGGTTGGTCGCTTGAACAACTTGGTTGTTCAAGTGACCTCTCTAAATGAATAGCACGACGATGACTTGGTTGCTTTGGCAATCCCTTTTGTCTAGGATTAAATTTTTTTAATCCGGGGACATCGAAGGGATCGCCATGGTCAAGTAACCGAGGTGAAGTGGAAAGCGAAGTTTCCCCTCACGTACTCGACAAGGAAACCCTTCAATTGGTATCAGAGCATCGGTTTCCGGTTTTGTGTGTTTAATATTCGGTTAATTTTTATGCACTTTTTCATATATTATATGTGTCGGATAATAGTAGGATATGCGTAGTTTAACTCTTTGGTTACAGGCATAAGATCCGACTATTATGGTCATATTTGTGTATGTGATTGTATGTGTGTAAATATTTATTTTGTTGAATCCTCGGGGTCGACGAGGCTAGTATTTAGTTTTATGTAAATTAAATACTGCATTGTTTAGCCACTCTTTATTTTATTTTACTTTCGATCTAGATTTCATGTACACTCCCTCGTGGAGTATAAGATCGATGGATGTAAAATAAAATAGGTTTTAGTCTCGGCTCGGATCTCCGGATGGCTCATACATGGCGTAGGAGGAGCGGACGAGGTGGAGACACGATGGGATGCATATTGGAGAACAATGCCATAATAGTTGGGAAAATTTTGATTTTTTCCATATTTATTGCTGATTTGTTTTATATGCATGTTGTGTGTGCTTGAAAATTCCTCACTGTCAATTTACTAAGTGGGAGAGGGACATTTTAATTAATTCCCGCAGCCTCCATTACAATTTGACGTGTGATGCAACAAACTTGCGTGTCGGCTCTGAGTGCCTTCCTCCCCATCGGATGAGTTTATTTGTGGATCACTAGGTCAAATAATGGTTATAGGAAATTATGTAGGAGCGTGTGTACTTCCCCATCGGTAAGGCACATAATTCGAAATAATTCCCTTAGTATCGTGTAATGGTGCACACTTAGATGCAAATAAAAAGTATCCTCCCCATCGGAGTCACTGCTTTTATTTGTAGGGCCAAAGAGGAACCAACTATTAATTTTATTTGTCAAAAAGTAAGGTTGACAAGATAGTAAAATTAATGGGTAAAACCTCCTCTTACAAATGTAGAATTCGTATACGTCCACACTATCATGGCATGCGATATTCTCGGTGTTTTAAGGTGTTGGTTGATATCAAAATTTTATTGTTTGAGGAATCAATAATTTTTTGAAATCTACAGTAATAATCTATGTGATTCTTAAGATTTTCAAAATGACTTTCAGTCAACTTGTTGTGATACTAAAGGAAATAAATTTACTGTACCCGAATAATATTGATTGGAAAAGAATCTAGATATTGTCTTATCTGCTAAGGAGTACAAGTATGCACTCTTCGAAGAATGTCCTCAAGCCATAGTTGCTCAAAAAAAGGTTTATACTTCTAAGCCGAAAGACAAGAAGAAGGAGAAACAAGGTGGAGCAAATGTGGAGGGAGGATCTCAGGGAGGAGTGAAGAAGCTGAAAGGCAAGTACTTCACTTACAAGCAGGATGGACATTGGAAGAAGGAATGTCCTGTTGGGAATTGAATGCCCGCTAGAGGGGGGGTGAATAACGTGTGACCCGTACGAAGATGGAATTCGTTCACGGTTATCTCTATAATTTCGTTAGTACGCAGCGAAATAGTAATGAAAGCAATAGCGAAATAAAACAACACGCAAACACAATTATTTAACGTGGTTCGGAACCGCACGGTTCCTACTCCACGGATCGGGTTCGTACGAACCCTAGTGATGCCAATCACACACCACTATAAAACACTCCTTCTCGGAACAATCCGGAGGCAGAGAAACCTCATACAAATGTTCTTACAACAATAAGAAGTAAATACAAGCAAAATACAAGAATGAAATACAATGCAAGTAAAGAAAACTACTTTACTAGAGCTTTTGATTTGCTTGCTTTTGGTTGTCTTGAACTAGCCTTGAAGGACTGGAAAAGCACCAACTCTTCCCCTTCAAATCGCCCAAGAAAACTGATGCAACAATCCTCCCACGAACAGCTCCTTTTAACTCAACTGGGATTTCCGCTTATCACGACCGCCATAAGTCCCCCGATCGATGCCATCGCTGTCGTGAGACAACGACTAATCCACGCCGAAAAGTTCCAACGGACTCTTTGGCGATCGCCTAACATTGGCGGCCGATCACACCGCAGAGTCGATCGCCACGGCTACGGAGCATTCTCAGGTTTCGCGGCCGAACTCGGCAATGATCACATCTGGCGGGGCCGATCGCCGCGACACTACGATCGCTTCCATGAGTAGCCGATCGCCAGAGCCCTTAACGCCTCAAACAGAATGAGGTTTTAACCCAAGTATGGTGCCCCATACTTGCCCACCCTTAGCCTAGACCTAAGCCTTCTAGCCACCTCCATCACCCTCACGCCTCGGATCCCTCCAAGTCATCCATGACTTGTTCATCCATCGCGCTAGCTTCCAGGTGCTTCCATCGGCTATGTCATGCTAACGGTGTCTACACCGCCAAGGCACATTGGACTTACGCTGCCAAGACTTCGCTTGGACTTTACGCCGCCAATATCAATCCCCTTGGATTTCCCAAATGCCAAGACTCAAGCTTGGACTTTCCCTTGCCAACCCATGTTGGACTTTCCATGCCAAGACCCATGCTTGGACTTTCCATTTGCCAAGACCCATGCTTGGACTTCTCATTTGCCAAGACCCATGCTTGGACTTCTCATGCCAAGTGCTCAAGACTTGGACTTTCCCAATTGCCAAGTGTCCCACTTGGACTTTCCATGCCAAGTACCCATGACTTGGACTTTACCTTGCCAAGACTCATGCTTGGACTTTCCCATAATCACATGGTCAACCCTGGTCAACCATCAAGTCAATTATAACCTGGGTCGATTGTATAAACAATCTCCCCAACATATTAACCGACATCAATGTCCAACATCAATGTCAATCCTATGTCAAACATACTTTGTCAAACATCAAAACATCACTCGAGTCAAACTCGAGTCCTGGTCAATCGTGACCTGGGCCGATTGCACCAACAATCTCCCCCTTTTTGATGTTTGACAAAAACCAATCAATTCATGAGTTAGAACACTAACTCAAATCCCTTACCAATTATCCCAAATTGGTAAACACTCACCAAATGTTCTCCCCCAAACATTCAAGTAAAAATGTAAATCAAATGTTCTCCCCCAAACATTCTCCCCCTTTTTGACTAACATCAAAAAGGTTATCTCTCCAAGGAGGTCAATGTCTCATGTCCCAATGAGATCTTACAATCTCCCCCTTGATCAAAAATACCTAGGATGCGTACCATCTTCCTAGTGATAAGTCCCATATCACTCAAGAGAGGCAATCCTATCTAACTCTCCCAATTTCCAAATTGGGTATCAAACACCCATCAATTTTCAATTGATAACATTCTCCCAAAAAAAAAAAACATCCATCATCCCAAGATGGATACCTCCCCCTAAAGGCTTGCTCCCCCTTGACCATTGTACCAACAATGTCCTTGGAAAGCCCCTAAGCCAATAGGAACTCTAAACCATCAAAATTAAGGTTCTAAGTTCAACATAGAATTTTTACTCACCCTAAATTTGATACTTTGACCTAACATAACTCCTAATCCATATCCAATGGATTTTCACCCTTCATAATGCTTCCCAAAGCATATCCTAGGGTTAGGAGTGGTTAGGAACCTTTACCATAGCTGAACACGGGCTAAACAAACCTTGTTAACCCGAAATTAGACCTGGCAATGACTTCGATGTAAATCACCGAATCCATCCATCACCGATCGCCACCAAGTGGCAATAATCATTAATTTCAATTTATCGATCAATTTCGTAATTCATAAATAATTATACGTATATCGAAAAATCCCGAAATTTGATACGTATAATACTTATGACCAATACAATGGGTGAAAAAGTTTTGAAAAATATTTTACCCATAAAATAGTGAAATTGATACAAAATCCAAAAGTGACTAAAAACTTTAAAGTTTAAGCTCACTTTGTATCAATCTCATCAATGGTGATTGCTATCAAAAGATAGACTTCACCAAGGTTTTTCAAAATGATTTCAAAATGTTTTCAAAACCTTATTTTGGATCATATTCCTTGGGCTCTAAGTACATGACTTGTACACAAGCTTTCCCAATGATCCACCAATAAAAATTAGATGAGTTTTGGTTCAACTAGATGCAAAAACTATGCACCTTGAACTCAACTCATATCCTAGCATCTCACATGTATCTAGGGTGTATAAATACACATACATGTCAATTGGATGTGAGATGTGGGTTTTGTTCTCCCTAAACTAGGGTTTCATGCATTTTTCTAAGGCAACTCTACTTGATTCCCTTATAAATGGGACTCCAAGTCATGCCATAGTCCTTAAATCAATTTTAATCAATTTAGATGCATGAAAATGATCATGGCATAATGATAGAAAAATAAATCATGGCCAATGATCATGATGTCATGGCATATGATGAAATCTAAAAACACATGACATTTAATACCTTAATCCTAAGCATGATCATGACATTTAGATGATAAAAGTAAACATGATGTCATGTCATGGCATATGGCAAACAAATCATGGCATATAAAATATGTAGGTATAATAACACCTAAATTTTAATATTAATTGCCATTTGTTGGGATTAAACATATTTTGCCATATTAACCTAATCTCCCTAGTGTGCCAAAAACCCAAAATGGCACACCAACCTCTAAACCTAAATTGTGCCAAAATGATCATTTTATCAAACTTCATAATTAATATTGGCACATCCTAAAATCTTTTAGGATTAAAAACTCAAATGTATTTTCAAGGTAACCATAACCTTGAAAATAACCTAAAGTGTCACGTTTGTTATGGTTGAGTTAACTACCCATCCAATCAAGGTTGACACACCCTAAACCCGTCTTAGCGTGAATCAATCACGCTCTTAGGAACCCAAAACCGATTTGAGCTCCTAGGGTTAACTAGGTATTCCTTAGGGATAACCTCCCTAGATACCCTCCTAATGACCCTCCTAGGCTTATTAGCCTTGGTCATTTGGGTCTCACTTAGGTTGACTCTAGGGGTAACTCCCCTTGCAACCTTCTTAGTGGCCACCCTAGGTTTCCTAGAAACCCTAGCCATTAGACACACCCTTTGGTCAACCTTAGGGATGACTTCCCTATTGACCTTGGTCTTCCTAGACCTAGTTAGTGTTCCATAATCTAATGGAACACTGTGATAAGCTACCTTAGGCTTAGGTTTGTGACCCAAACCTTGCTTGCCCTTGGTTGACTTTTGACTCTTAGGTCCTTGGTGTTGACTTTGACTTTTGGACCTTGACTTTTGATCATTTGACCCTTTAAATTGATTTTGTATAATTTTGAAGGTCTTTTCTAATTTCTCAAGCCTTGACCTCAAGGCTTGGTTCTCTAATTCTAATTGCCCAATTTTAGAATTTTGATTTAAATTATGGGCATGGGACTTTCTAGGCATATGCCTAGTCCATTTAGGGTTAAGACCTAGGTGCTCTTGCACCTTTCTAATGGTCTCCCTAGGTAAAATTTTCTTAGAGTTATTTGACCTAGGTTTGTCCTTAGATAGGTTGTTTTTAGGGACATTAGTCCCAAATTTCTCCCTATTACCTAAGTAGACATTCTTAGCTCCTAAGCAAAAATACTTATTCCTATTAGCATGCTTTTCATAAATTGCAAGTGAATTGAAATCCCTAGCATGCTTTTGCTTATAAATTGAAGAAGGAGCAAAATTAGAAGTTACCCTAGGGTTTGCCTTAGCTCCTCCTACATGTGATGCTCCATTTTGGGCCTTTTTCTCCCCTTTCTTGCATTGACTCCGGTAGTGTCCCGGTTGTCGGCACTTGAAGCATATGATATGCTCCTTGCTCTTGATATTTGGTGAACCGGCATCCTTAACTTTTGGAGCCGGTGGAGCTTTCCTAATCTTCTTTGGGCACTTGCTCTTATAGTGCCCGGTTTCCCTACACTCAAAACATATTATATGCATTTTATTATTAACACATATGTTTGAGTTACCTAGGTCAATGGAGACCGGAATTGGACTTTGGGCTTCTTCATCTTGACCGGATGTCGAAGCTTCTTCTTGATGTTCCGGTGTGGAAATTCTCTCCTCCCCCTCAATCCTTGAGGTGGATGCTTCTTCCACTTCCTCCACCTCTTCTGATCCGGATGTAGATTCTCTATCAACCTCTGAATCCTCAAGCTCTTTAGATGATGATGTACTTGCTTGAGCTCGAGAGGGTGAGCACTCCTCTTCTCCTTCTTCTTCTTGGACTGATGATGGATTTTCATGAAGCTTGGCCAAATCGCTCCATAGCTCCTTGGCATCCACATAATCACCTAGGCTACACAGGAGGTCATTAGGAATTAAATCAAAAATGAATTTGATTACCTTCTTATTTTTATCGAATTGTTGGAGTTGCTCCTCACTCCACTTCTTCTTCTTGAGAAACCCTCCCTTTGGTCCCTTAGGATATTCAAATCCTTCCATCAACGCGGACCACTCCTCAAGGTCTCTCATCATCAGGAAGTCTTCAATTCTTGACTTCCATTGACTAAATCCTTCTTGTCCATAGAAGGTATAGGGGATAGGTGTGTTGATATCCCATCCAAGCTTGTCTTGGAATTCCATCTTCCCTCTAGCCTTTTAGCTCCCGGCGGTTAGTCCGTAGAAGAGCCCCGGGCTCTGATACCACTTGTTGGGAATTGAATGCCCGCTAGAGGGGGGTGAATAGCGTGTGACCTGTACGAAGATGGAATTCGTTCGCGGTTGTCTCTACAATTTCGTTAGTACGCAGCGGAATAGTAATGAAAGCAATAGCGAAATAAAATAACACGCAAACACAATTATTTAACGTGGTTCGGAACCGCACGGTTCCTACTCCACGGATCAGGTTCGTACGAACCCTAGTGATGCCAATCACACACCACTATAAAACACTCCTTCTCGGAAAAATCCGGAGGCAGAGAAACCTCGTACAAATGTTCTTACAACAATAAGAAGTAAATACAAGCAAAATACAAGAATGAAATACAATGCAAGTAAAGAAAACTACTTTACTAGAGCTTTTGATTTGCTTGCTTTTGGTTGTCTTGAACTAGCCTTGAAGGACTGGAAAAGCACCAACTCTTCCCCTTCAAATCGCCCAAGAAAACTGATGCAACAATCCTCCCACGAACAGCTCCTTTTAACCTGCGTCGGGCTGGATTTCCGCCTATCAGTCGACTGCCATAAGTCCCCAGTCGACTGATGCCACTGTTGTCGTGAGACAACGGCTCAATCCACGTCGGAAAAGTTCCAACGGGACTCTTGGCAGTCGACTGCCAACATTGGCGATCATTGCCGGTAGTCGACGGCCCGGTCGCTGAGCGATCGGTGCTCGCGGTGATAGCGATCGGCAATGACATCCCTTGGCAGTCGACTGCCGTCGACACCAGTCGACTGCTCCCATGAGCAGTCGACTGCCAGAGCCCTTAAAGCTCTCAAACGGCAGTCGAACTCAAGTCGACTCCTGGCAGTCGAACCGGCCATAATGCCAGTCGACTGCCAACCTCAAGAATGAGGTTTTAACCCAAGTATGGTGCCCCCATACTTGCTAGACCACCCTTAGCCTAGACCTAAGCCTTCTAGCCACCTCCATCAGCCTCACGCCTCTCGGATCCCTCCAAGTCATCCATGACTTGTTCATCCATCGCGCTAGCTTCCAGGTGCTTCCATCGGCTATGTCATGCTAACGGTGTCTACACCGCCAAGGCACATTGGACTTACGCTGCCAAGACTCCGCTTGGACTTTACGCCGCCAATATCAATCCCCTTGGACTTCCCAAATGCCAAGACTCAAGCTTGGACTTTCTCTTGCCAACTCATGTTGGACTTTCCATGCCAAGACCCATGCTTGGACTTTCCATTTGCCAAGACCCATGCTTGGACTTCTCATTTGCCAAGACCCATGCTTGGACTTCTCATGCCAAGTGCTCAAGACTTGGACTTTCCCAATTGCCAAGTGTCCCACTTGGACTTTCCATGCCAAGTACCCATGACTTGGACTTTACCTTGCCAAGACCCATGCTTGGACTTTCCCATAATCACATGGTCAACCCTGGTCAACCATCAAGTCAATTATAACCTGGGTCGATTGTATAAACAATCTCCCCAACATATTAACCGACATCAATGTCCAACATCAATGTCAATCCTATGTCAAACATACTTTGTCAAACATACTTTGTCAAACATCAAAACATCACTTGAGTCAAACTCGAGTCCTGGTCAATCGTGACCTGGGCCGATTGCACCAACATGTCCCAATCCAAAGCAGAACAAAGATATATCCTTTGAACTAGTCGTTGAAACATGATTAGCAGTGTTATCTACCGGTACCTGGTGTGTATATATGGGAGCCACTAATCATGTCTGCAATACTTTGCAGGGGTTCCAGAAAACTCGACGATTAGCTAAGGGAGAGATTACTATTTACTTGGGCAATGCCATAAAGATGGCGGCTATTGCAGTGGGAGATGTTTTATTTATCTTTTGAGAAAAATAAAGGTTTTGGTTCTTAAGAATTTCCTTTATGTACCTTTATTAGAAAGAATTGATTTCGATTTCTAAATTATTTATGGATGGATAATCTATTTCTTTTAATGACAGAGATGTTATAAAAAGGAATAGGGACATTATTTGTTCAGGTACATAGATAGGAAATTTATAAGTTGAACCACAAGCTCCCACGATGCAAATAGTAGTTAATAACTCATCTTCTAATTCCAATAAGAGAAAAGAACCTTCGAAGATGAACCAAACATATCTTTGGCATCTTAGGCTTGGTCACATTAATCTAAGCAGAATTCAAAGGTTGATAGCTGATGGACCTTTGGGTTCATTAGTGGTGGAGGATCTCCCAACCTGTGAATCTTTCTTGGAGGGTAAGATGACCAAGAGGCCTTTTAAGGCCAAGGGGTATAGAGCCAAAGATGTGTTAGAAATGGTTCATTCTGATTCGTATGGTCCTATGTCTATCCTGGCAAGAGGTAGTTTTGAATATTTCATCTTTTTTGTAGACAATTATTCAAGATGACACTACGATATGATTGTGGTGACGAGTACCTCTTGGGAGAGTTTAGGAATTACCTATCAGAGGTTGGGATTCAATCCCAATTGTCTGCACCTGGCACACCCCAATAGAATGGTGTAGAAGAGCGAAGGAATAGGACTCTTATAGAGATGGTTAGATCGATGATGAGTTATTCTGACTTGCCAAATTCATTCTGGGGATATGCTCTAGATACGGCGGTGTATATTCTGAACTTGGTTCCATCTAAATCAGTACCCTCTAGTCCCACAGAGTTATGGACTAGGCGAAAGCCTAGTCTAAGACATATTCGGATATGGGAGTCCAGCACATGTGCTGAAGGCAGATGCTGGTAAGTTGGAACCTCGTACAGAAGTACGCATGTTCGTTGGCTATCCCAGGGGAACGAAGGGTGGATTATTTTATAGTCTTAGAGATCAGAGGGTGATCGTTAGCATGAATGCCAGATTTCTAGAGGAAGACTATGTGATGAGCCACAAGCCCATGAGTAAAATTGTTCTGGAGGAGTTAAAAGGGAAGTCACTTCTTTAGTACCACCGGTACAAGAGGACATACCACATGTCACTGCACCGCGTGTCACAGAGGATACACAGGTGATACCTCGTCGTAGTGGGAGGGTTGTGAGTCAGCCTGATAGATTCATGTTCTTGGGAGAATCTTCTGATTTGGTCCCTGGCGAACATGAACCTGATCCCTGAACATACGACAAGGCAATCCAAGATATAGATGCAGCATCTTGGCAAAGTGCAATGAATACTGAGATTGAATCTATGGATTCAAGTTAGGTCTGAAAGCTCTTATGCATAGCAGCTCATATGGATTATGAGGTGTGACATATGGATGTCAAGACAGCTTTCCTTGATGGAAGTCTTGAGGAAAACATCTACATGAAGCGACCAGAGGGATTCATTGCTAAGGGCAAAGAGCATCTTGTATGTAAGCTTAATCGGTCCATTTATGGATTGAAGCAAGCTTCGAGGTCTTGGAACATCCGCTTTGAGGAGGTAAATCAGTCTTATGGATTTATTCAAAGTTTGGATGAGTCTTGTGTATACAAGAGATGTGACAGAAACGTAGTGGTATTTCTTGTACTATACGTAGATGACATTTTGGTGGTTGGCAACAATATCGAAGTGTTATCGGACGTAAGGGTATGGTTGTCCAAACAGTTTGATATGAAGGACTTGGGAGAGGTGAGACACATCCTTGGGATCAAGGTTATAAGGGATCGCCGGAAAAGGATGTTGTGCTTATCCCAAGCTTCATACATAGACACGATTATGGAGCATTTTAGCATGCAAAACTACAAGAAAGGTTTTCTACCTTTCAGGCATGGAGTTTCTTTATCAAAGGAGATGTGTCCTATATCATCTGAAGAGATAGAGGAGACATAGGCAGTTCCTTATGCTTCGGCGGTAGGAAGCCTCATGTATGCGATGCTCTATATGAGACCAGATATCTGCTTTGCCGTGGGCATGGTCAGTAGATATCAGAGTAATCCAGGATAAGGATATTGGACTGCAGTAAAGCATATATTGTAGTGCCTGAGAAGGACTAGGGATTATATGCTGGTTTACCGGGCAGACCAATTATTCCCTGTGGATTACACGGATTCCGACTTCAAATCTGATAGGGATAACAGTAAGTCTACCTCAGGTTTTGTGTTTACTTTGGGAGGTGGAGCCATTGAATGGAGGAGTGTCAAGCAGAAATGCGTGGCGGACTCTACCATGGAAGCTAGGTATGTGGCAGCCCCTGTGGCGGCCAAAGAAGTTGTGTGGCTCAGGAACTTTCTGATGGACTTGGATGTGATTCCTGGTTTGCCCAGAACTATCACAATTTATTGTGATAATAATGGTGCAGTTGCAAACTCGAAGGAACCACGAGCCCATAAGGCTAGTAAACACATAGAGCGTAAGTACCACCTGATACGAGAAATCGTAAAGGAGGTAGAAGTTGCTGTCGCCTAGATTGCATCAAAGGATGACCTGGTAGACCTTTCACTAAGGCCCTTCTAGCGAGAGCTTTGATAGGCATGTGGAGGGAAGGGGAATCAGATGTATGGAAGTATGAGGAGAGCATAGTCTTTTAGTATAAATGGAAGATTGTTGGGATGTATACTGAAAGTCTAGCTCTTTTTGTATGACCATTTTTATTTTGAAATAAGAATCACATGATCATTGTTTGCACTTTATATTTATTATATGTGTGCATATTGTCTAATACTTTACATTGTAGATAACATGGTGCTTGGTGTGGCACAGAAGATCATGTTATCAGTCCCTTGTAGAATATAAGTTGAGGCTCACAACCAAGATGGTTTTGGACAAACCATTGGCATGGTTGTAGTGTAGCTTGGTATTGTTTTGTTTTGAACATAGAGTTACACTAGTACACTTAGGTGTATTGAGCAGGACCGATATAGAGGTGATTCAATTTATTACTGACTACATAATTGAATCAAACCTCGGATATTATGTTGTACATGCTCTTAATCCCGATATAATAACTGGCACCTGTACTTAGTATTTATTTCTTTGTTTTACCAAAGGGTGAGATTTATATGGATTAAATCAATATGCCCGGTAAGTTGGGAAATGATATTATTTATATGGTGTGTCGTTAATTATAGGAGGAAATCGTGTCCTATATATTAGGTTGATGATGTCCCCTTGAGGAGCTCATAAGGTTCATCATGTAAACCCTGCAGGTTGACTTAGTCAACATGATGATAAGGTTGAGTGGTACTACTCGAGGAGTTAGATGTTAATTTATTGATGGTAAGTAAATCAATTAATTGACGGACATTCGATATCTTAAACACGGGGAGATGGATGTACAAATAATATATGGAGCCCATATTATCATATGGGGGTTGGTGAGGTAATTCAATGATGATCCTCTAGTGGAATGGAACATCATTGATGGATCAAGTTTGTGTGGTTCCGATCCATCGGGTGGCCAAGATCCAACTCCTCCTCATGGTCCCTATTGTAGCCTATTAACACCTCATGAAGCCTAGATCCAATGATGGAAAACAAAACTCTAGATCCAACGGTTGAGATTAAATCCCTAGATCCGACGGTTGATATTAAATCTCTAGATCCGACTGTTGAGATTAAATCCCTAGATCCGACGGTTGAGATTAAATCCCTAGAACCAATGGAGGAGATTAAACCAAGGCCTAAACCTAACTCTATATATATGGGCTTAGGCTTGGGCGGAAAATGGATGGAAAACCTAATTGAGATAAGGATTAGGTTAAGGGGCTTTGGCTTGGGCGGCAAGAAAAAGGATGAGGCTAGGGTTTTTGGGTGGCCACAATTAAGGAAAGGTATTCTTCTTCTTTTTCCTTTGGTGGCCGACACCTTTTCTTCCTCCTTCCTCCTTGGTTTGGCCGGCGCCCAAGCTTTTCCCCTTGATCTATGGCTTGTGGTGGATGAGATTAGGGTTGCTTCCCATGGGCGGCAACCAATCCTAGTTGGGATAGGAATAGGAGTGGGGCTAGGGTTAGGGTTTGGTTGTTGGTGTTGGGCGGCAACAAGGAGAGGGAGCTTCTTCTTCTTCTTCCTAATGATGGCCGGCCCCTCTTCCTTCTTCCCTCTACCTTGGCCAAAGCTCAATCTATTCTACTTCCCTTCATCCTTAGCCGGAAATTAAGGAGAGCCTAGTTTAGGGTTTGGGTGGCAACAAGGAGAAGGGGTGTTTTCTTTCTTCTTCTCCAAGTGTTGGTCGGTGCCCATGCCCTTGTTGTTTCTCTTTTGGTTGGTTTCCATACTCCATTTTATCTTCCTTGGCCGGCGGCAACATCGAGTTTATTGACTTGGTGGCCAGTTCTAGAAAGGAAGATGAGTTTTGTTTTAGGATCTTCCTTTGTTCCTAGTGAACAAGGAAAGGAAGATTGGTAATCTAGGAGGCTTCAACTTTTGGTAGATCGTCGCCCACACGACGTCCAAAAAGAGGAAGGACATACAATAGAAGATCAAGAGGTATAACAAGAGGTACAATCTTGTTTATTTTGATTAATGTTCTTTTGTATTATGTTTATAATTGCTTTTCAATTAAATGCATGTTTTGTGTGGATGGTTACTTGCTTGTATTTGTTTTTCCAAATATAAGCATGTTATATTTCTGTAAATGGCTAAATAATACTTGGATCCCGAGTATAAACACAAAAACCGGCAATCCGGACATCGTCTATTCCCCGGCTACTCGTAGAATAGAGGTTGGTCGCTTGAACAACTTGGTTGTTCAAGTGTCCTCTCTAAACGAATAGCACGACGATGACTTAGTTGCTTTGGCAATCCCTTTTGTCTAGGATTAAATTTTTTTAATCCGAGGACATCGAATGGATCGCCATGGTCAAGCAACCAAGGTGAAGTGGAAAGCGAAGTTTCCCCTCACAGACTCGACAAGGAAACCCTTCAAGAAACCGTCGCATTTATCATTTTCCAAGCTAACCTCTTACTGCAGGGAAGTGGCCAGGCTTGTAGTCGACTACTGGACATTGGACAGTCGACTGATGCTCATCAGTCGACTGATGGGAGGCATCAGTCGACTGATGGCGAAGAATCAGCCTTTGTACTAGGTTAAAATGGATAACGTTTGACGCGACCACTTCGTGATAAAATTTATACAACTTCGTGATCTGTTTCGAAAAAAGAGGAGACAAATTCAGAGGCCAAAATCTATAAAAGGAGGGGAGGATTCCAACAACAAAGATCATCAAGATTATTCTCAAGCGCTCCTACAACGCCAAAGCTTCAACATCGTCATAACGCCGATGCGATGACAAGTTCAAATCTCCTTCGTCGGCAGCAGTAGTAAGTAATTGTTTTTATTGTATTCTTTGTTTTTATTCGTAACGAGGTGAGGTAGGCTTGTTGCCTCATCCTCGTAATTTCGGTTTTGTGATCGTTGTCTCCTACCTCCAATGAGGAGGAGACGTTATAGTGCTTTGCCCTCCGTACGCGGTCTAGGACCGATAGGGCCTTGGAGTAACAACCACTGGGTTATGAACCAAGTAAAATAAACGTGTCTCTTTATTTTCCGCTGTGCTTACTCGTTTAATTTTCTACTCGAATGAAACGAAGAAAAGATTTACGCTCGCTATTCACCCCCCCCCTCTAGCGACGCTTCTTGATCCAACACTATTGTCATGCTAATGTGGTCTATACTGCTAAGGTACATTGGGCTTACGCTACTAAGACTCCCGCTTGGACTTTACGCTGCCAACTATTGGACTTATGCTGCCAAGACTCCACTCTTGGACTTTACGCCGCCAATATCAACCCTTGGACTTCCCAAATGTCAAGTACCCATGACTTGGACTTTCACCGCCAAGACTACACCCTTGGACTTACGTGACCAAGACTACACCCTTGAACTTTCCTTGCCAACCCACGTTGGACTTTTCATTTGTCAAGACTCAAGTTTGGACTTTCCCTTGCCAAGGCCCATGCTTGGACTTTTCCGTGCCAAGTACCTATGACTTGGACTTTTCATGTCAAGTACACAAAACTTGGACTTTCCATGCCAAGTACACAAGACTTGGACTTCTCCATCATATGGTCAACCCCATATCAACCATATAGTCAAACAATGGTCAAACCATCGTCAAACATCAAAATATCCCTCGAGTTTGGTCAATCATGACCCGGGTTGATTGCACCAACAATCTCCTCAAACTATTGTCAAACATCAAAACACTATTCGAGTCCAACTCGAGTCTAGTCAATCATGACCTGAGGCGACTACACCAACATGTTTGTTTTGAAGCAAGGTCATCCGCTGGATTGAGGTTGGATAGTAACGTGATTCTGATGAACTTAGAGTAAAAGAACGACATTATATAGGATACCTTTTTTAAGGTATATCAAGCAGGAAATTTGGAGACTAAATTTTTATTAGTGAAGAGAATGTAATATATTGAAAAATAAAATAATATACTAATAATATAATAATATACTGAAAAATAAAATAATATACTAATAATATAATAAAAAATGAAATAAATAAATAAATTTGATGTATTAAAATTTATTAAAAATTGAAATTTAATTATTAATAATATTTAGAAAATTTTAGGATAATTTTATTAGGCTCTGACTAAGTCTAAATGACTTTGCCCAATCATAAGAGTTGATTATTTCAATCAATTCTAAGTTATAAATAAACCCTAAGTGAGAGATTTAGGGATAAGTTTTATTTTTACTTTTCCCTTTTTCTTTCCCCGATTCCCTCTCCCGCATCAACTACCCACACACGCCGTCACCTTCAACCGTTGCATGCGATCCTCCCGTGACTCCTGTGGCTGCCGACTTGCGACGCCCATGTGACACCACCATCGACCCTTGCTAGTGCGCATAGAAGTGTCACACCCGAAGCATCACGCCGCCGACGCACACCAACGCCTCATCACTGCCACTAGGGGCTTCGTCGTCACCCTCATTGGTTCAACGCCATCTTTTGGCCAGCCACAGACGGAATCCATCGACCGCCGATCGATGTCGACAGCGTCGAACTCCAGCGTCGGTTATTGTAAGTATACGATGATTTAATTGACCTTGATTCTAATTGAGTTTAATTAAGATTTAATTGAGCTAAGATTTATTCTAATGATGTGGTGGTTAGCCATAAGTAAATATTTGATAATTCGTTGTTATCTATTTGATTTACGGATAAATTATTAAGGTTTGAATAAACTAAAAGTTAATTAATAATTTAAATAATAGTTTAATTAATTGTTTAGTAATTCCATTAATTAATGAAATATAGAATTTGAAATTTATTTAAGTTTGGTTAACGTAAGTGTGGAATTAATCAGTTAATTACGTTTCGGTTTAATGAATTAATTTTATAGTTTTATAACTAATTAGATTAGTTCGATTAATCTATTAATTGAGTTAATTAAATGAGATTAAATCTTTAATTAAATAGGGATTAATTACTTAGTTGGTTAATTAATCTGATTTTGATTTAATTAATATATTAACCTAATTACTGTTAATTAATTTATTAGAATTGGTATAAATTAATAAGTTAATTAAAACCTTGGCAATTAAGTTAACAAGAGGACTCAGTTGATTTGATACTCAATTTAAAGATTTATTTGATAGTTGAGTTAAAAATGAATTAATTATAACAGAGTTAGAAGCTGAAGTAAATCCTTGGATTGAAAGATAGTTAATACGTTTTGCAGTCAGAGGTGGGTGGTTCCTTCTTTGACATCTTTAGATCTTAGTGCATGATTATTTTGGTTACGATGTTTATTTAGGTTATAATACCTTTCTACTCTATGTTCTTTCAAGATTATTTCGATCTTATATTTGTTTGATCTTTTTATACTCTACTTGGTTTCTGGATTGCTTGATCATCATTAACATGTAGTTATTTATTATAGTGTTTGTCTGATATTACTGTTATGTATTTTTTTCATTGCTTCGGTATAAATTAGTAGATGCTACTGGCATATGTTTATCCATTTATTGTTTCGGTTGATATTGTGATTGGACTAGTAGAGATAGTATGATTCAAATGAGATTAATTCTTAGAAGGTATATAACGTTTCTCATATATCGACTGTCAACTATGTCTCTCATTCCTAATTGAGAGATTCTATAGTAGAGTTTTCTTACTTTCGAATTATAGTTGCTTTGTATTCCTGTGGTCGATCATGTCTCTCATTCATGGTTGAAAGAATCTACCGTAAAGTTATACTCTTGGACTACCCATTCAGAGTTAGTGATAGTTGGTTTTGTGGATTATCTGTAACTAGATAGCTACCTTACATCTTAACTGCCCACAAGACTCGTTCGTGATAACATGTTGTTGCATGCATGATTGAACTGGTAGAAATAGTATAATTTAGACGAGATTATTCCTTATAAGGGAATGTAAGGAATGAAATGACATTTACAGAATATGTGCTTATTAGTAGATTTATTATCTTTATAGACCTTGATAGGCGTTTCATGTTAGATGTGTTGGATAACCCTAGGCTTAACGTCCTAGGACAATTGATTGTCCACGAGACCCATTCATGGTAGAATGTCATTGCTTGCAGACATTGAGTCTTTATATTGTCTGTCTACCCACGAGTTCCGTTTGTGGTAGTATGTGGTTGCGCATAGACAGTGCTTTGTATATTGCCTATCTACCCACGAGTCTCATTCATGGTAGCATATTGTTTGCCCGCAAATAGTGTCCCTTTGTATTACCTTGAGAGCCACGAGGCTTTGTCATGATATCTTGATGTGTATTTCTTATAGGTTGTCGGTTGGTTGTGTATGCCACAGGTACATTTATTATATTGTCGATCAAGTTTGTTACATATTGATATTGATACTCTTAGATTTGAGTTACTCGAGTTTACTTCCTTTGACCTCCATTATATTTTATATCATGCACTATCTTTTATATACACACTGAGTGATTTGTACTCACTCCTTATTTTCTTTGGCCTCCAGGTTAGCTAATAGAGGACGTGTCTTGCTGACTACATTTGCATCGCTTAGAGAGTCCCCTACCTTGTTGGTCCCATTGCATCATCGAGATGTCGATTTTGTTTTTTTTATTATTATTGCATTTTATTTACGCACTTTGAATTTTGTCGCAATTTGATTTAGTATCATATATCTATTTTACTTTAATTAACATATGTTTTAGTCATGCATGTATACAATTAATAAATAAAATTTTATATTTTGTTATTTCAAAAGAATTTGGTCATATCTTCTTCTAGTGATGTATTTCAGAATATTGTCACTAAGGGGTACCTCCGTCTTTTGGATGGCGATTATACCCTCGGAGTGTGACATCAATCATCTACTAGTCATATGGCCAACATTGTAGGAATGTTGGTGATTGCTAGAGGGGGGGTGAATAGCGCATTTTCGTTTGACGATGGGAATCGATCGTGTTTGCTACAATTTTTGTTAGTACAGTGGAAACAAAGATAATATAATAATAACAAAAATAAATACACAACACAAGAATAATACGTAAGATATAACGTGATTCGGAACCTTAGGATTTCTACTCCACGGGTTGGGCTCGAATGAGCCCTAGCGATACCAAATATCACTAATAATCAATACACTCCTTCTTGGAACAATCCGGAGGTGGAGGAAACCTTTTACAATAGTTCTTACAACAATAAGAAACAAATACAAACTAATACAAGTAAACAATACAAATATAAGTAAATAAAACTTTACACAATATGAACTTGAGTGTTTGCTTTTGGTTACTTGAAAAGAGCTTTGAAGGTCTAGATTGCAACAACAAATCCCCTCCAAATCGCCTCAAAGAACCTTGTCAAAATCCTTCTCCATGAGCTCCTTTTAAAGCTTCACCTTGGGCTGGATTTCGCCTAGTAGTCGACTGATCGTGACCATCAGTTGACTGCTTCTGTAGCCATTGTGAGACAACGACTTGATCTACATTAGATAAGTTCCAACAGATACACTGGCAATCGACTGCCATAATCCATCAGTCGACTACCGAGGTCGTCTGGATTGACGGATCGCTCAACATTCTCGCTTCCCATAACCTCAACCGATGATCGATCGCCATCCATGGCGCGATCGTCTCATCGGCCGACTACCCAATCGTAGTCGTGCTTATTTCTGCGATCGAACATCGATCGACTCGGCGGATCGGTAGCCATAATCCCAGTCAACTTCCAAGAGTCAACTCGGCTGCCAAGTATCAAAACACCTGACCAATCGACTAGTCCAAAGCTCCAGTTTACTGATAACCTCAACCATGAGGTTTAACCTCAAGTATGATGCCCTCATACTTGCTAAACCACCCTTAGCCTAAACCTAAGCCTTCTAGCCACCTCCGTCAGTCTCATGCCTATCGGATCCCTCCAAGTTATCCATGATTTGTTTATCCATACGCTAGCCTTTAGGTGCTTCCATCAGCTATTGTCATGCTAAGCTGGTCTACACCACCATGGCACATTGGGTTTATGCTACCAAGACTGCCGCATGGACTTTACGTCGTCAACCATTGAACTTATACTGTCAAGACTCCCACTTGGACTTTACGCCGCCAATATCAACCCTTTTGTCACGCCCCGATGGAGTCCCCACCAGATGAAAATCCGACAGCATCTCCCCTGTACGGGTGACAATACCAATTTTATACAAGGCCTACACGACCACTATACATCGGTAAACACGACCGGAATCCAAGCACACACACAGGTAATAAAATATGCCTTAGGCCATCAACCAAAATAAATAAGTAACATCTATCACAACTAGACTTACCCCTTCTGCCATCTAGGCAGGAATACTCAACCAAAACCAATCCAAACAAAATCCGAATAAAAGTCCATAAGGACACCAAAAATCCATGAATACAATTATCCAACTCCATTCCTAAACATATCTCCTAATCAAAATATCCAAACCATAGAAACAAATAACAAATAAAAACTTTTACGACGAGTGGGGTTTGGCAGCTGCACTCTCCTGACAGCTTCATCCTGAAATAGATATAGATCAACGGGGTAAGTTCAAAGAACTCAGCGGATATAGTCGATATGCAAGTAAGATATAGCTAACAATAAAAATCATGCCAGTACAGTCTCACATATAGGGTATGCAAGAAATAAATACAATAGGACTGTACTAACCTGAATCTCCTACCCTGATATAGGAGCATGTGCCTGACTAGAAGTAATAAAGTCCTCACCATATATATAAATATGTATCCTATATGCATGACAATCATATGCACATCCAAGGGAGCAATAAAAATGCAGCAAACATAATACAAATGTTATCCATGCAAAATGCATGTCGTGCCAATGACATGGTCACCCATGACGCCAGTCAGCCGCCTCACACACGATGGTGAAGTCGGGCTATGATAACTGTGCACTCTGCCATCACTGCTCCTGAGTGACCGAGTGGACAGAATGTTATCGGAGTACACCTATCCTCCTGCCCCAAAAAGAGTGGGGGAGCTAAGCTCTCATCTCCCGGTG
Source organism: Wurfbainia villosa (assembly GCA_025175895.1). Taxonomy (NCBI): domain Eukaryota; kingdom Viridiplantae; phylum Streptophyta; class Magnoliopsida; order Zingiberales; family Zingiberaceae; genus Wurfbainia; species Wurfbainia villosa. Next base: position 22,779,475 of record CM045992.1, on the reverse strand, counting down.
TCATAGACCAGAGGAGGGATCCCTGCCGGCTACCACGCTGCCTCATCACTACCCATGAGCGGACCAGCGGAGCCTGACAGAGCAACTGTACACACCCTCCTGATGTACCACTAACCCATGAGGGGCAGTGTGTGCAGGCCATGTACCTGGTTGCGGGCTCAACTATAAAGGAACCCCGCCCAACCAGCATGCAATCATGCAAGATGGTGCATGATACTAAAGTATGTAAATCCAACTAAATACACCTATCTGAATAATATGCACAATCAATATGTACATATCCATAATCCAAGTAACTATGATCCAAATAAAACAGGGAAGATATAATCATAACCAATCCCATGCATGTATCAAGTAGGCACCAAAAACATACTAGGCATATAAACATGAATATTATTGCAAGCTATTCTGACTAGCATATCAACTTGACTATATCTAATAGATAAGTCAAAATACCCGCCTGCCAAAATGTCCACAAAAAGAACCAGATCGTCACGACCGTGAACCTGCCTCGTGACCGAAACCTACATAATGCATAACTATTGTTAAGCACAAAATACCATTCACTGACAAATCAAATACTAAATCGATTCCTTCCATAACCAATTAATCCAAAGTAAATCCATCAAATCCAAGCACACGACAATGTGCTAAATACTACTATGTATCTCCAAGTAGATCCTAAATCCGTAGGTCATAAATTGTGATTAACTCCTCAATCCAAGAACATATTCTTACAATTAATCTCACCATGATCAATACTCATCATATGAAAATATTATCCATCTCACGACAAATGATCGAATCGAATCCTACATCGACCTCATATCCGATCCACTAGATTGATTTAATTATCCTATTCAACCTAATCAATCCTCCATACTGAATTACAGAACCGATCATAATTATGAATCCAACCTAACCCTAGGTGACATACACACGACTCAACCAATCCTTACCTCAAACACAATCCAACACTTGGATCCCACAACTTGGCACCCACAATCCATTTACAACTATTAACAACCCATAATTACACCGATTTAGGGCTCTAACCAACCCTAATTGAAATTTCATCACAACACAAAGTAGATTCACCCCCAAATCGAGCCTAAATCTTGATTAGCTTTAGATCTAACATCATAATCATAACAAACATTAGACCAACTATATAATAGTGTGCATCCATAACATATCCATATCTAAGCTTATCGAACAATTGTTTCAATCACACGACTCCTTGATCCAAGTTTTTGGGTATCAAATCTGTATCAATCGAATTGCAACACCTCGTAATCAGATTTCCTTCAACACCTGATCATTTGCAAGTTATAACCATCCACATGACGAATCCAAATCTAAATAGCTGCATTACCAATCACAACACATCAAACCTCAAGAATCAATCTCATTACAAACATCCACAGCCTAACTAACCTCCAAACACCTAGTCGTGCATAGCCGGTGTAACTGTACACAGCTTACCATAACCTTACAGAACATTGTCCCGCTTGTTCCACCGAAGGAAAACCTCTCATAGCCGAGCAACATTCCATTTTCAGCCATACTCAACCAATAAATATGATCCACAACAGCCCTAAAAATCCTATCCAAATTAAGACAAAAGTAAACCCTTACCTTGCTCCGATTGAGACTCACCGCTCCTGAACAGTTCAGAACGGAACACTACTGATGCATGCTCCAAACCGCTGCCCTAAATCGCTGTCCAAACACAATCCACTGTCAAATTGCAGAAAATATCACAGGGGTTAGACAAAACACTAGTCGACCCCTTACCTTGCTCTGGCGATGCTCGGCCAGAAGGGCGGCTCCCCCACCGACAGAAATCTCCACTCGATTTGCCCTAATCACCTGCTCCGACAACCACCGGAGAGACCACAACCCCCAACGGAGGCGGCGACAGCTCGGTGGTGTGAGACAGTGACATGCACGACGCTGACCCCTGCTTGTGGTGCCGACGCACGGTCGGCAGCATTGGGCTGCTGGCTGCGAACGCGAGGCCGGTGCGTGTGCGAGTCGGGTGAAGCGAGGAAGAAGGCGAGCACTGCCGGTGAGCAGCGACGACGGCACGCCCTCAGCGTCGGACGGCGCTGTGGGTGGCGGCGGCCTAGTCGTCGGTGGAGAAGAGCTTACGGCGGCTCAGAGGCGAGGAGCCAGCGGCCTGGGCACCGGGAAGGCGAGCGTCGGCGCTTGGGGAAGAAGAGGGGCGTCGCGCGATGGTCCGAGGCGAGGACGACGAGCCATCTGTCGGTGCGCGTCGTCTGGACAACGAGCACACAGAGAAACCGACGGAGAAGAGGTCGCCGGCGAAGGAACCGTCTAAAAAACCCATAATTACACCGATTTAGGGCTCTAACCAACCCTAATTGAAATCTCATCACAACACAAAGTAGATTCACCCCCAAATCGAGCCTAAATCTTGATTAGCTTTAGATCTAACATCATAATCATAACAAACATTAGACCAACTATATAATAGTGTGCATCCATAACATATCCATATCTAAGCTTACAGAACAATTGCTTCAATCACATGACTCCTTGATCCAAGTTTTTGGGTATCAAATCTGTATCAATCGAACTGCAACACCTCGTAATCAAATTTCCTTCAACACCTGATCATTTGCAAGTTATAACCATCCACATGACGAATCCAAATCTAAATAGCTGCATTACCAATCACAACACATCAAACCTCAAGCATCAATCTCATTACAAACATCCACAACCTAACTAACCTCCAAACACCTAGTCATGCATAGCCGGTGCAATCGTTCACAGCTTACCATAACCTTACAGAACATTGTCCCGCTTGTTCCACCGAAGGAAAACCTCTCATAGCCGAGCAACATTCCATTTTCAGCCGTACTCAACCAATAAATATGATCCACAATAGCCCTAAAAATCCTATCCAAATTAAGACAAAAGTAAACCCTTACCTTGCTCCGATTGAGACTCACCACTCCTGAACAGTTCAGAACAGAACACTACTGACGCACGCTCCAAACCGCTGCCCTAAATCGCTGTCCAAACACAATCCACTGTCAAATCACGAAAAATATCACAGGGGTTAGACAAAACACCAATCGACCCCTTACCTTCCTCTGGCGATGCTCGGCCAGAAGGGCAGCTCCCCCACCGGCAGAAATCTCCACTCAATTTGCCCTAATCACCTGCTCCAACAACCACCGGAGAGACCACAACCCCCAACAGAGGCGGCGACTGCTCGGTGGTGTGAGACAGTGACACACACAGCGCTGACCCCTGCTTGTGGTGCCGATGAACGACCGACAGCGTTGGGCTGTTGGCTGTGAACGCGAGGCAGGCGCTGTTGGCAATGTGCTAGTCCTCGGAATGCTCATAGGCTCCCATGTCCCCGGATTAAAATTTTCACTAATGAGAACTAATCCGGATGGGATGAGTTTCCTAAGCACAACCAATTTGTCGTCGTGCTAACGACTCGAGCGATCGCTTGAACAAACTAGTTGTCCAAGCAACCAACTCTCCTAGTCGATTAGCCGTGGAAGAGACGACGGACGGATCGCCGGTTTTTGTGTTTCTTATCGGGGTCCATGATTATACAAATATATGCAAATATAAACATGTATAATCAACACATACATAAAGTAAACATCCACATAATAATAGAAACATGCAAAGATCATAAATAAAAGTTATAAAACTTTTATACCTCTTGATCTTCTATCGTATGTCCTAACCTCCTTGTAGACTTTGTGTGGGCGAAGATCTTCCACAAGTTGAAGCTTCTTAGATCCTCTTCAATCCAAAGAAAGAAGAACTCTCTTTCCCTTCTTGCTTGAGCCAACCACCAATCCACAAAGGATTGATGCCGCCGGCCCCAAGAATAGAGAGAACATAATGGAAACAACCAAGCAACTAGGGACAAACCCTAGCTCCTAGTGCCGGCCAAGAGGAAAACAAAAGGAAAAGAGGAATAGGTTGGGCACCACCAAAGGTATAGGAAAAAGGATAGGAACCGGCCAACACCCTAGGAAGAAGAAGAACACTTCCCCTATAGTTGCCACCTACCTTTCCTTCCAAACCCTAGCCACTAACCAAGCTTCCTTTGGATTTCTTGCCGCCAAGGTAGAGGAAGACAAAGTAGTGGCCGCCAACCCTTAGAAGGAAGAAGATGAGCCCTTCCCTATAGTTGCCGCCAACCTAACTTCCAACCTTGCACGCCTAATCCAAAGAGCCAAACCCTAATCTAATTAGGGTTTCCTCCATAGGTTTCTTGCCGCCTAAGCATGGTGGAGAAGAGAGAACTATGAGCTAGCCACCTCCAAGGAAGAAGACAAGCTTCTCCATAGGTTGCCGCCCAATCCAAATCATCACCTTGGCCGCCCAACCTAAGGAGCCAAAACCCTAATTAGGGTTTCCTCCTTGAGGTTGCTTGTCGCCCAAGCAAACTAGGCAAAACCCTAATTTCCTTAGCTTCCATCATGAACCATTGAAAGGATGGAGAAGCTTGGGCGCCGGCCAAGTTAAGGAGGAAAAGGGAGGAAAGGTTTTGCCGGCCATCATTGGGAAGAAGAAGAAGAGAAGCCTCCTTCATGTTGCGCCAACACCATGAACCAAAACCTAACCCTAGCCTCCTCCTTGTTTCTTGCCACCCAAGCCATCCAACTCCATCTCCAAAAACCTTCGCTCGCCAACCCAAGCCACCCTTTTATAGAGTTAGGTTTAGGCCTTGGTTTTATCTTGCCGTCGTTCTAGGGTTTTAATCCCAACCGTCAGATCTAGAGATTTAATCTCAACCGTCGGTTCTAGGATTATAATCCAAACGTCGGATCTAGAGATTTAATCTCCACCGCTTCTAGGATTTAATCCCAACCTTGGATCTAGAGATTTAATCTCAACCATCGGTTCTAGGATTTAATCCCAACCGTGGATCTAGAGATTTGTTTTCCATCATTGATCTAGACTTCATGAGGTTTATATAAGGCTACGATAGGGACCATGAGGAGGAGTTGGGTCTTGGCCACCCGATGGATCGGAACCACACAAACTTGATCCATCAATGATGTTCCATTCCACTAGAGGATCATCATCGAACTACCTCACCAACCCCATAAATTAATATGGGCTCCATATATTATTTGTACATTTATCTCCCCGTGTTTAAGATATCGAATGTCCGTCAATCGATTGATTTACTGACCATCAATCAATTAACATCTAACTCCTCGAGTAGTACCACTCAACCTTATCATCATGTTGACTAAGTCAACCCGTGGGGTTTACATGATAAACCTTATGAGCTCCTCAAGGGGACATCATCAACCTAATATATAGGACACGGATTCCTCCTACAATCAACGGCACACCATGTAAATAATATCATTTCCCAACTTACCGGGCATATTGATTTAATCCATAGAAATCTCACCCTCTAGTAAATCAAAGAAATAAATACTAAGTACATGTGCCCATTATTATATCGGGATTAAGAGCATGTACAACATAATATCCGAGGTCCGATTCAATTATGTAGTCAGCAATAAATTGAATCACCTCTATGTCGGTCCTGCTCAATACACCTAAGTGTACTAGTGTAACTCTATGTTCAAGATAAAACAATACCAAGCTACACTACAACCATGCCAATGGTTTGTCCAAGACCATCTTGGTTGTGAGCCTCTACTTATACTTCATGAGGACTGATAACATGATCTTCTGTGCCATCACCCAAGCACCATGTTATCTACAATGTAAAGTATTAGACAATATGCACAACATATAATAAATATAAAAGTGCAAACAATGATCATGTGATTCTTATTTCAAATTAAAGATGTTCATACTGAAGAGCTAGGCTTTCAGTATACATCCCAACAATCTCCCACTTATACTAAAAGACTATGCTGTCATTATACTGCCATACATCTGATTCCCCTTCCCTCCATATGCCTATCAAAGCTCTCGCTAGAAGGGCCTTAGTGAAAAAGGGTCTACCAGGTCATCCTCTGATGCAATCTAGGCGACAACAACTTCTACCTCCTTGACGATTTCTCGTATCAGGTGGTACTTGCACTCTATGTGTTTACTAGCCTTATGGGCTCGTGGTTCCTTCGAGTTTGCAACTGCACCATTATTATCACAATAAATTGTGATAGTTCTGGGCAAACCAGGAATCACATCCAAGTCCATCAGGAAGTTCCTGAGCCACCCAACTTCTTTGGCCGCCTTAGAGGCTGCCATACAGTCAGCTTCCATGGTAGAGTCCACCACGCATTTCTGCTTGACACTCTTCCATACTATGGCTCCACCTCCAAAAGTAAACACAAAACCTGAGGTAGACTTACTGTTATCCCTATCAGATTGGAAATCAGAATCTATGCAACCCACAGGGAGTAATTGGTCTGCCCGGTAAACTAGCATATAATCCCTAGTCCTTCTCAGGCACCACAATATATGCTTTACGCCCCAATATCCTCTCTGGATTACTCGATATCCGGCGACCATGCCCACGGCAGCGTATATCCTGGTCTCGCATCTGAGCATCGCATACATGAGGCTTCCTACTGCCGAAGCATAAGGAACTGCCTTCATCTCCTCTATCTCCTCAGATGATCTTAGGACACATCTCCTTAGATAAAGGAACTTCATGCCTGAAATGTAGAAAACCCTTCTTGGAGTTTTGCATGCTAAAACGATCCAAAATCATGTCTATGTATGAAGCTTGGGATAAGCACAACAACCTTGATCCCAAGGTTGTGACCCACTTCTCCCAAGTCCTTCATATCATACTGTTTGGACAACCATACCCTTACGTATGATAACACTTCGATGTTGTCGCCAACCACCAAAATGTCATCTACGTATAGCACAAAATACCACTACGTTTCCGTCACATCTCTGATATACACAAGACTCATCCGAACTTTGAATAAATCCATAAGACTGGATTTACCTCCTCAAAGCGGATGTTCCAAGACCTCGAAGCTTGCTTCAATCCACAAATGGACCGATTAAGCTTACATACAAGATACTCTTTGCCCTTAGCAATGAATCCCTCTGGTCGCTTCATATAAATGGATTCCTCAAGACTTCCACTAAGGAAATCTGTCTTGACATCCATCTTGCACACCTCATAAATTCATATGAGCTGCTATGCATAGGAGCTCCCAGACCTGATTTGAATCCATAGATTCAATCTCAGTATTCATTGCACTTTGCAAAGATGTTGCATCTATATCTTGGATTACCTCGTCATATGTCCAGGGATCAGATTCATGTTCGCCAGGGACCAAATCAGAAGATTCTCCCAAGAACATGAATCTATCAGGCTGTCTCACAACCCTCCCACTACGACGAGGTATCTCCTCAGATATCCTCCGTGACACGCGTGCGGTGACATGTGGTATATCCTCTTGTACTGCTGGTACCAAGTCGGGACTTCCCTATCAACTCCTCAAGAACAATCCTACTCGGGCTTGTGGTTCATCACATAGTCCTCCTCTAGAAATCTGCATTCGTACTAACGATCACCCTCGATCTCTAGGACTATAAAACAAACCACCCTTCGCTCTAGGATAGCCAACGAACATACGAGGTTCCAACTTACCAAAGATCGACCTTCAAAGACATGTCTTTGGACTCCCATATCCGAATATGTCTTAGACCCACCACAATTCGTGGGAGTAGAAGGCGATTTAGATGGAACAAGGTCTGAGTAATGTATACCGTCAGATATCTAGAGCATATCCTAAGAACAACCGCAAGTCAGAATAACTCACCATCAATCTAACCATCTCCATAAGAGACCTATTCCTTCGGTTTGCTACACCGTTCTGCTGGGGTGTGCCAGGTGCAGACAATTGGGATTGAATCCCAGCCTCTGATAAGTAATTCCTAAACTCTCCTAAGAGGTATTCACCACTACGATCAAATCGTAGTGTCTTCTTGAATAATTGTCTATGACAAAGACGAATTATTCAAAACTACCTCTTGCCTGGATAGACATAGGACCATACGAATCAGAATGAACCATTTCCAACACATCTTTGGATCTATACCCCTTGGCCTTGAAAAGGCCTCTTGGTCATCTTACCCTCCAAGCAAGATTCGCAGGTTGGAAGATCCTCCACCACTAATGAACCCCAAAGGTCCATCAGCTATCAACCTTTGAATTCTGCTTAGGTTAATATGACCAAGCCTAAGATCCGAAAGATATGTTTGGTTCATCTTCGAAGGTTCTTTTCTCTTATCGGAATTAGAAGATGAGTTAATAACTTCTATTTGCATCATGGGAGCTCGTGGTTCAAGTTATAAATTTCCTATCTATGTACTTGAATAGATAATGTCCCTATTCCTTTTATAACAAATCTGTCATCAAAAGAAATAGATTATCCATCCACAAATTAGAAACTGAAAGCAATTCTTTCTAAACAAAGGTACATAAAGAAAATTTCTAAGAACCAAAAACTTTATTTTTCTCAAAAGATAAATAAAATATCTCCCACTGCAATAGCCGCCATTATGGCATTGCCCAAGTAAATGGTAATATCCCCTTTAGCTAGTCATCGGGTTTCCTGGAACCCCTGCAAAGTATTGCAGACATGATTAGTGGCTCTCGTATCTACACACCAGGTGCCGGTAGATAATGTCTCTAACCATGTTTCAACGACTGGACTAAAGGATATACATTTGTTCTTGCTTCGGATTGGGATAGTCCTTCTTCTCATGTCCGGTCTGCTAGTAATTGAAGTACCTGCCTTTCGGCTTCTTCACTCTTCCCTGAGATCCTCCCACCACCTTTGCTCCACCTTGTTTCTTCTTCTTCTTGCCTTCGTTAGAGAAGTAGAAACCTTTTTGAGCAACCATGGCTTGAGGACACTCTTTGAAGAGAGAATACTTGTACTTCTTAGCAAATAAGACAACATCTAGATTCTTTTCCAATCAACATTATTTGGGTACAGTAAGTTTATTTCCTTTAGTATCAAAACAAGTGGACTGAAAATCAATTTTGAAAATCCTAAGAATCACATAGATCATTGCTTTAGATTTCAAATATTATTGATTCCTCAAAACAATAAAATCCCGAAATCAACCAACACCTCAAAACACCGAGAATTTCGCATGCCACGATAGTGTGGACGTATACGAATTCTACATTTGTAAGAGGAGGTTTTACCCATTAATTTTATTATCTTGTCAACCTTACTTTTTGACAAATAAAATTAATAGTTGGTTCCTCTTTGGCCCTACAAATAAAAGCAGTGACTCCGATGGGGAGGATACTTTTTATTTGCATCTAAGTGTGCACCATTACACGATACTAAGGGAATTATCTCGGATTATGTGCCTTACCGATGGGGAAGTACACACGCTCCTAAATAATTTCCTATAACCATTATTTGACCTAGTGATCCGCAAACAAACTCATCCGATGGGGAGGAAGGCACTCAGAGCCGACGCGCAAGTTTGTTGCATCACATGTCAAATTGTAATGGAGGCCGCGGGAATTAATTAAAATATCCCTCTCCCACTTAGTAAATTGAAAATGAGGAATTTTCAAGCACACACAACATGCATATAAAACAAATAAGCAATAAATATGGAAAAATATAATTTTTCCAACTATTATGGCTTTGTTCTCCAATACGCATCCCGTCGTGTTGCCACCTCGTCCGCTCCTCCTACGCCATGTACGAGCCATCCGGAGATCCGAGCCGAGTATAAAACCTATTTTATTTTACATCCATCGATCCTATACTCCACGAGGGAGTGTACATGAAATCTAGATCGAAAGTAAAATAAAATAAAGAGTGGCTAAACAATGCCGTATTTAATCACAAAAATTAAATACTAATCTGGCCTCGTCAACCCCGAGGATTCAAATAATATACAATCATACACAAACAATCACATACACACATATAGCCATAATAGTCGGATCTTATGCCTGCAACCAAAAAGTTAGCCTACGCACATCCTACTATTATCCGGCATACAAAATATATGATATGTGCATGAAAGTAACCGAATCCAAAACACACAAAACCGGAAACCATGGCTCTGATACCAATTGTTGGCAATGTGCTAGTCCTCGGAATGCTCATAGGCTCCCATGTCCCCGGATTAAAATTTTCACTAATGAGAACTAATCCAGATGGGATGAGTTTCCTAAGCACAACCAATTCGTCGTCGTGCTAACGACTCGAGCGATCGCTTGAACAAACTAGTTGTCCAAGCAACCAACTCTCCTAGTCGATTAGCCGCGGAAGAGACGACGGACGGATCGCCGGTTTTTGTGTTTCTTATCGGGGTCCATGATTATACAAATATATGCAAATATAAACATGTATAATCAACACATACATAAAGTAAACATCCACATAATAATAGAAACATGCAAAGATCATAAATAAAAGTTATAAAACTTTTATACCTCTTGATCTTCTATCGTATGTCCTAACCTCCTTGTAGACTTCGTGTGGGTGAAGATCCTCCACAAGTTGAAGCTTCTTAGATCCTCTTCAATCCAAAGAAAGAAGAACTCTCTTTCCCTTCTTGCTTGAGCCAACCACCAATCCACAAAGGATTGATGCCGCCGGCCCCAAGAATAGAGAGAACATAATGGAAACAACTACAACCGAACAACTAGGGACAAACCCTAGCTCCTAGTGCCGCCAAGAGGAAAACAAAAGGAAAAGAGGAATAGGTTGGGCACCACCAAAGGTATAGGAAAAAGGATAGGAACCGGCCAACACCCTAGGAAGAAGAAGAACACTTCCCCTATAGTTGCCACCTACCTTTCCTTCCAAACCCTAGCCGCCCAACCAAGCTTCCTTTGGATTTCTTGCCGCCCAAGGTAGAGGAAGACAAAGTAGTGGCCGCCAACCCTTAGAAGGAAGAAGATGAGCCCTTCCCTATAGTTGCCGCCAACCTAACTTCCAACCTTGCGACAATCCAAAGAGCCAAACCCTAATCTAATTAGGGTTTCTCCATAGGTTTCTTGCCGCCTAAGCATGGTGGAGAAGAGAGAACTATGAGCCAGCCACCTCCAAGGAAGAAGACAAGCTTCTCCATAGGTTGCCGCCCAATCCAAATCATCACCTTGGCCGCCCAACCTAAGGAGCCAAAACCCTAATTAGGGTTTCCTCCTTGAGGTTGCTTGCCGCCCAAGCAAACTAGGCAAAACCCTAATTTCCTTAGCTTCCATCATGAACCATTGAAAGGATGGAGAAGCTTGGGCGCCGGCCAAGTTAAGGAGGAAAAGGGAGGAAAGGTTTTGTCGGCCATCATTGGGAAGAAGAAGAAGAGAAGCCTCCTTCATGTTGCCGCCCAACACCATGAACCAAAACCTAACCCTAGCCTCCTCCTTGTTTCTTGCCGCCCAAGCCATCCAACTCCATCTCCAAAAACCTTCGTTGTCGCCCAACCCAAGCCACCCTTTTTATAGAGTTAGGTTTAGGCCTTGGTTTTATCTCAACCGTCGGTTCTAGGGTTTTAATCCCAACCGTCGGATCTAGAGATTTAATCTCAACCGTCGGTTCTAGGATTTTAATCCAACCGTCGGATCTAGAGATTTAATCTCCACCGTCGGTTCTAGGGATTTAATCCCAACCTTCGGATCTGGAGATTTAATCTCGACCATCGGTTCTAAGGATTTAATCCCAACCGTCGGATCTAGAGATTTGTTTTCCATCATTGATCTAGACTTCATGAGGTTTATATAAGGCTACGATAGGGACCATGAGGAGGAGTTGGGTCTTGGCCACCCGATGGATCGGAACCACACAAACTTGATCCATCAATGATGTTCCATTCCACTAGAGGATCATCATCGAACTACCTCACCAACCCCATAAATTAATATGGGCTCCATATATTATTTGTACATTTATCTCCCCATGTTTAAGATATCGAATGTCCGTCAATCGATTGATTTACTGACCATCAATCAATTAACATCTAACTCCTCGAGTAGTACCACTCAACCTTATCATCATGTTGACTAAGTCAACCCGCGGGGTTTACATGATAAACCTTATGAGCTCCTCAAGGGGACATCATCAACCTAATATATAGGACACGGATTCCTCCTACAATCAACGGCACACCATGTAAATAATATCATTTCCCAACTTACCGGGCATATTGATTTAATCCATAGAAATCTCACCCTCTAGTAAATCAAAGAAATAAATACTAAGTACATGTGCCCGTTATTATATCGGGATTAAGAGCATGTACAACATAATATCCAAGGTCCGATTCAATTATGTAGTCAGCAATAAATTGAATCACCTCTATGTCGGTCCTGCTCAATACACCTAAGTGTACTAGTGTAACTCTATGTTCAAGATAAAACAATACCAAGCTACACTACAACCATGCCAATGGTTTGTCCAAGACCATCTTGGTTGTGAGCCTCTACTTATACTCTACAAGGGACTGATAACATGATCTTCTGTGCCATCACCCAAGCGGAGGACGACGAGCCATCTGTCGGTGCGCGATGGTCCGAGGCGAGGACGACGAGCCATCTGTCGGTGCGCGTCGTCTGGACAACGAGCACACAGAGAAACCGACGAAGAAGAGGTCGTCGGCGAAGGAACCGTCTAAAAAACCCATAATTACACCGATTTAGGGCTCTAACAAACCCTAATTGAAATCTCATCACAACACAAAGTAGATTCACCCCCAAATCGAGCCTAAATCTTGATTAGCTTTAGATCTAACATCATAATCATAACAAACATTAGACCAACTATATAATAGTGTGCATCCATAACATATCCATATCTAAGCTTACAGAACAATTGCTTCAATCACATGACTCCTTGATCCAAGTTTTTGGGTATCAAATCTGTATCAATCGAACTGCAACACCTCGTAATCAAATTTCCTTCAACACCTGATCATTTGCAAGTTATAACCATCCACATACCGAATCCAAATCTAAATAGCTGCATTACCAATCACAACACATCAAACCTCAAGCATCAATCTCATTACAAACATCCACAACCTAACTAACCTCCAAACACCTAGTCGTGCATAGCCGGTGCAATCGTTCACAGCTTACCATAACCTTACAGAACATTGTCCCGCTTGTTACACCGAAGGAAAACCTCTCATAGCCGAGCAACATTCCATTTTCAGCCGTACTCAACCAATAAATATGATCCACAATAGCCCTAAAAATCCTATCCAAATTAAGATAAAAGTAAACCCTTACCTTGTTCCGATTGAGACTCACCACTCCTGAACAGTTCAGAACAGAACACTACTGACGCACGCTCCAAACCGCTGCCCTAAATCGCTGTCCAAACACAATCCACTGTCAAATCACGAAAAATATCACAGGGGTTAGACAAAACACCAATCGACCCCTTACCTTGCTCTGGCGATGCTCGGCCAGAAGGGCAGCTCCCCCACCAGCAGAAATCTCCACTCAATTTGCCCTAATCACCTGCTCCAACAACCACCGGAGAGACCACAACCCCCAACAGAGGCGGCGACTGCTCGGTGGTGTGAGATGGACACACCGCCAAGCTTGTGGGTGCCGATGAACGCATCGGCGGCCATGGTCATGGCGTGAATGCGAGGCAAGCGCTGCAGCGAAGCCTGGGCGATGCGAGGAAGAAGGCGAGCGCTGTCGGTGAGCAGCAACGATGGTGCACCCTCGGCGTCGGACGACACTGTGGGTGGTAGCGGCCTGATCGTCGGCGAAGAAGAGCTTGCGGTGGCTCACAGGCGAGGAGCCAGCGGCCTGGGCACCGGGAAGGCGAGCGTCGGTGCTCGGGGAAGAAGAGGGGCATCGCACGGCAGTCCGAGGCAAGGACGGTGAGCCATCTGCCGGCACGCGTCGTCTGGACAACGAGCGCGTAGAGAAACCGACGGAGAAGAGGTCGCCGGTGAAGGAACCATCGCGCGAGAGAAACTGCTGAGGAAAAGGTCATGGAGGGGAAAAATAGAAAAAGATAAATAAAAAAAACCTAGACTTATAATTTATCCTATTTACTCATCTAAACAGGCTTTTTAAAAGCTTGTTTTCCCTACCCCCGTAATTTCTCATACGACCTCCGTTTAAATCCAGAAAAATTCCTAAAAATCCTGAAAATTTTCCAGGATTATTTTCCTTAACTCTTTGGCTATTTAATTTAATATTTTAAATTTTTTCAGTATTTAACATTCTCCCCCACTAATAAAAATTTGGTCCCCAAATTTCCTACTCGTATATTAGTACGAGATGTCCCAACAACCATCTCAAGCATCTGGAGACAAGTCACACCTCAAGTGACTAAGTGGGGTTACTGATATCCCTTAACATCAAATCACACTTGCTTCTAGTAGCCCTTCCAAAGTATGAATAATATCTTCATTTCGACCACCTATAATAAGTACCTAACTGTACCAGAGTGGAGCTCGATATCCGTGACCTGTTAAAGACTTTACCATAATCCTAAGGTAAATCCTGAATTGCTATCGCATACGATACTCAAAAATACTCCATGAACTGAAAATCTCCACAATATAACCTATCCAGCGATCCAACAAACTCATCGTATGGATCGAATGAAAATGAGCGGACTTAGCTAATCATACTAAGTCCTTTCCGAATTCTAAATAATCTCCCAATATTGTCCATCATACTAGGCTATCACTTCCATCTCGATACAGAACCTTGCTGATTATTTATATACCACCTTTACCAGTTGACACACTGAATGTTGGGGATTTGACGCCCGCTAGAGGGGGGGTGAATAGCGCGATACCGTACGTCGATGGAAATCGATCGCGTTTGTGTCTACAATTTCGTTAGCGCAGCGGAATATAGAAATGAAAGCAATAACGAAATACACAACACACGAACACAATTATTTAACGTGGTTCGGAACCGCACGGTTCCTACTCCACGGATCGGGTTCGTACGAACCCTAGTGATGCCAATCACACACCACTATAAAACACTCCTTCTCGGAACAATCCGGAGGCGGAGAAACCTCGTACAAATGTTCTTACAACAATAAGAAGTAAATACAAGCAAAATACAAGAATGAAATACAATGCAAGTAAAGAAAACTACTTTACTAGAGCTTTTGATTTGCTTGCTTTTGGTTGTCTTGAACTAGCCTTGAAGGACTGGAAAAGCACCAACTCTTCCCCTTCAAATCGCCCAAGAAAACTGATGCTTTTAATCCTCCACGAATAGCTGCTTTTAACCTGCATCGGGCTGGATTTCCGCCTATCAGTCGACTGCCATAAGTCACCAGTCGATTGATGCCACTGTTGTCGTGAGACAACGGATCGATCCACGCTGGAAAAATCTCCAACGGATCTCGCCAACATTGGCGATCGCGCGCCGCGTAATCGGCGGTCGGCTCACGGCGACGTCTTTGCTCGCGGTGAACTAGCGATCATTGCCATCCCTTAGCGGTCATCGCTGCTGTCGAATGATCATTGCTCCCATGAGCAATGATCGCGAGCAATTCAAGCTCTAACTCGCAATGAACTCAAGTCGACTCACGCGGTCGAATCCGCCATAATGCGGCCGACTGCCAACCTCAAGAATGAGGTTTTAACCCAAGTATGGTGCCTCCATACTTGCTAGACCACCCTTAGCCTAGACCTAAGACTTCTAGCCACCTCCATCAGCCTCACGCCTCTCGGATCCCTCCAAGTCATCCATGACTTGTTCATCCATCGCGCTAGCTTCCAGGTGCTTCCATCGGCTATGTCATGCTAACGGTGTCTACACCGCCAAGGCACATTGGACTTACGCCGCCAAGACTCCGCTTGGACTTTACGCCGCCAACCATTGGACTTATGCTGTCAAGACTCCCGCTTGGACTTTACGCTGCCAAGACTCAAACCCTTGGACTTCTCATAATCAAATGGTCAACCCTGGTCAACCATCAAGTCAATTATAACCTGGGTCGATTGTATAAACAATCTCCCCAACATATTAACCGACATCAATGTCCAACATCAATGTCATACTTTGTCAAACATCAAAACATTACTCGAGTCAAACTCGAGTCCATGGTCAATCGTGACCTGGGCCGATTGCACCAACAATCTCCCCCTTTTTGATGTTTGACAAAAACCAAACAAATCATTTGAGTTAGACCACTAACTCAAATCCCTTACCAATTATCCCAAATCGGTAAACACTCACCAAATGTTCTCTCCCAAACATTTCCAAAACATTCTCCCAAACATTCTCCCCCTTTTTGACTAACATCAAAAGGGTTTACTCTCCAAGGAGGTCAATGTCTCATGTCCCAATGAGATCTTACAATCTCCCCCTTGATCAAAAATACCTAGGATGTCTACCATCTTCCTAGTGATAAGTCCCATATCACTCAAGAGAGGCAATCCTATCTCACTCTCCCAATTTCCAAATTGGGTATCAAACACCCATCAATTTTCAATTGATAACATTCTCCCCATAAAAAAAACATCCATCATCCCAAGATGGATACCTCCCCCTAAAGGCTTGCTCCCCCTTGACCATTGCACCAACAATGTCCTTGGAAAGCCCCTAAGCCAATAGGAACTCTAAACCATCAAAATTAAGGTTCTAAGTTCAACATAGAACTTTTACTCACCCTAAATTTGATACTTTAACCTAACATAACTCCTAATCCATAT
Organism: Wurfbainia villosa; assembly: GCA_025175895.1. Taxonomy (NCBI): domain Eukaryota; kingdom Viridiplantae; phylum Streptophyta; class Magnoliopsida; order Zingiberales; family Zingiberaceae; genus Wurfbainia; species Wurfbainia villosa. The sequence goes on along the minus strand of CM045992.1, from coordinate 22,762,825 downwards.
CCAATGGATTTTCACCCTTCATAATGCTTCCCAAAGCATATCCTAGGGTTAGGAGTGGTTAGGGACCTTTACCATGGCTGAACACGGGCTAAACAAACCTTGTTAACCCGAAATCAGACCTGGCAATGACTGATGTAAATCGACCGATCCATCACCGATCGCCACCAAGTGGCTGATCGTAGCCAAATTCCCGAATTTCAACTATCAGATCGAATTTCAGAAATTCATAAATAATTATACGTATATCGAAAAATCATGAAAATTCATACGTATAATACTTATGACCAAAACAATGGGTGAAAAATATTTGAAAAATATTTTACCCATAAGATAGCGAAATTGATACAAAATCCAAAAGTGACTAAAAACTTTAAAGTTTAAGCTCACTTTGTATTAATCTCATCAATGGTGATTGCTATCAAAAGATAGACTTCACCAAGGTTTTTCAAAATGTTTTCAAAACCTTATTTTGGATCATATTCCTTGGGCTCTAAGTACATGACTTGTACACAAGCTTTCCCAATGATCCACCAATAAAATTAGATGAGTTTTAGTTCAACTAGATGCAAAAACTATGCACCTTGAACTCAACTCATATCCTAGCATCTCACATGTATCTAGGGTGTATAAATACACATACATGTCAATTGGATGTGAGATGTGGGTTTTGTTCTCCCTAAACTAGGGTTTCATGCATTTTTCTAAGGCAACTTTACTTGATTCCCTTATACATGGGACTCCAAGTCATGCCATAGTCCTTAAATCAATTTTAATCAAATTAATGCATGAATGTATGATCATGGCATAATGATAGCAAAATAAATCATGGCCAATAATCATGATGTCATGGCATATGATAAAATCTAAAAACACATGACATTTAAAACTTAATCCTAAGCATGATCATGACATTTAAATGATAAAAGTAAACATGATGTCATGTCATGGCATATGGCAAACAAATCATGGCATATAAAATATATAGGTATAATAATACTTAAATTTTAATATTAATTGCCATTTGATATAATTAAATATATTTTGCCATATTTCTAGTTTTCTCCCAAGTGTGCCAAAAACCCAAAATGACACACTAACCTCTAAACCTAAATTGTGCCAATTTTGATCATTTTATCAAACTTCTCAAGTAATATTGGCACATCCTAAAAACTTTTAGGATTAAGACTTAAATGTATTTCCAAGGCAACCATAACCTTGAAAATGACCTAAAATGTCACCTTTACCATGGTTAGGTTAACTACCCTTCCATTTAAAGTTGGCACACCCTAACCCATTTAGCGTGAATCAAACACGCTCTTAGGAACCCAAAACCGATTTGAGCTCCTAGGGTTAACTAGGTATTCCTTAGGGATAACCTCCCTAGATACCTTTCTAATGACCCTCCTAGGCTTATTAGCCTTGGTCATTTGGGTCTCACCTAGGTTGAGTCTAGGGGTAACTCCCCCAACCTTCTTAGTGGTCACCCTAGGTTTCCTAGAAACCCTAGCCACTAGACACACCCTTTGGTCAACTCTAGGGATGACTTCCCTATTGACCTCGGTCTTCCTAGACCTAGTTTGTGTTCCATAGTCAAATGGAACACTATGATAGGCTACCTTAGGCTTAGGTTTGTGACCCAAACCTTGCTTGCCCTTGGTTGACTTTTGACTCTTAGGTCTTAAGTGTTGACTTTGACTTTTTGACCTAGGAGTTTGACCATTAGACCCTTGCATTTGATTTTGCATAATTTTGAGGGTCTTTTCTAATTTCTCAAGCCTTGACCTCAAGGCTTGGTTCTCTAATTCTAATTGCCCAATTTTAGAATTTTGATTTAAATCAAGGGCATGGGACTTTCTAGGCATATGCCTAGTCCATTTAGGGTTAAGACCTAGGTGCTCTTGCACCTTTTTAATGGTCTCCCTAGGTAAAATTTTCTTGAAGTTATTTGACCTAGGTTTGTCCTTAGATAAATTGTTTTTAGGGACATTAGTCCCAAATTTCTCTCTATTATCTAAATGGACACTTTTAGCTCCTAAGCAAAAATATTTATTCCTATTTGCATGCTTTTCATAAATTGCAAGAGAATTAAAATTATTTCTAGCATGCTTTTGACTATAGGAATTAGAAAGAGCATTACTAAAATATACCTTAGGGTTAGCCTTAGCTCCCCCTACATGTGAAGCTCCATTTTGCCCCTTCTTCTCCCCCTTTGGGCATTGACTCCTATAGTGCCCCTTTTGATGGCACTTGAAGCAAATGATGTGCTCTTTGCTCTTGATATTTGGGGAACCGGTATCCTTGACTTTTGGTGCCGGTGGAGCTTTCTTAATCTGTTTAGGACACTTACTCTTGTAGTGCCCGGTTTCCCTACACTCAAAACATATTATATGCATTTTATTATTAACACATATGTTTGAGTTACCTAGGTCAATGGAGGAGTTCGGAATTGACACTTCTTCATCTTGACTGGATGTAGAAGCTTCTTCTTGATGCTCCAGTGTTGAGGAAACTCTAATATCCTCCTCAATCCTAGAAGTGGATGCTTCTTCCACTTCTACCTCCTCCTTGGAGATTGATGGTCTCTCAACCTCCAATTCTTCACACTCTCCTCTTGACCCGGATGTTGACTCTTCTTCAACTTCCGAATCCTCACTTGCTTGTGAGGAGGAGCTTGCTTCTTCGGCCTCTTCCGATTGGACCGATGAGCATTCTACATCTTCTTCTTCTTCTCGGACCGATGATGAGTTTTCATGGAGCTTTGCCACTTGGCTCCATAACTCTTTAGCATCTACATAATTACCTAACATACACAAAATATTGTTAGGTATTAAATCAATTAAAAATTTTATCACCTTATCATTTTTCTCAGATGCTTGAACTTGCTCTTCGGTCCACCTCTTCTTTTTGAGGAATCCACCTCTTGGTCCTCTTGGATATTCAAATCCATCCATCAAAATGGACCATTCCTCAAAGTCTCTCATCATAATAAAATCCTCAATTCTTCCCTTCCAAGAATTGAATCCTTCTCGTCCGTATAGGGTGTAGGGCACCGGTGTGTTGATGTCCCAACCTAATTGATCTTGAACTTCCATCTTTTACCCTCTAACGTCTTGCTCCCGGTTGTTAATCCGTTGAAGAGCCACCAGGCTCTGATACCACTTGTTGGGGATTTGACGCTAGAGGGGGTGAATAATAGCGCGATATCAGACGCGCCGATGGAAATCGATCGCGTTTGTGTCTACAATTTTGTTAGCGCAGCGGAATATAGAAATGAAAGCAATAACGAAATACACAACACACGAACACAATTATTTAACGTGGTTCGGAACCGCACGGTTCCTACTCAACGGATCGGGTTCGTACGAACCCTAGTGATGCCAATCACACACCACTATAAAACACTCCTTCTCGGAACAATCCGGAGGCGGAGAAACCTCGTACAAATGTTCTTACAACAATAAGAAGTAAATACAAGCAAAATACAAGAATGAAATACAATGCAAGTAAAGAAAACTACTTTACTAGAGCTTTTGATTTGCTTGCTTTTGGTTGTCTTGAACTAGCCTTGAAGGACTGGAAAAGCACCAACTCTTCCCCTTCAAATCGCCCAAGAAAACTGATGCTTTTAATCCTCCACGAATAGCTGCTTTTAACCTGCATCGGGCTGGATTTCCGCCTATCAGTCGACTGCCATAAGTCACCAGTCGATTGATGCCACTGTTGTCGTGAGACAACGGATCGATAGCCATCCCTTGGCGTCGGCGATCTTGCTCGATCGCTGATCATTGCTCCCATGAGCGATCAGCGCGAGAGCAATTCCAGCTCTAACCTGGCAGTCGAACTCAAGTCGACTCACGGCAGTCGAACCGGCCATAATGCCAGTCGACTGCAAACCTCAAGAATGAGGTTTTAACCCAAGTATGGTGCCTCCATACTTGCTAGACCACCCTTAGCCTAGACCTAAGACTTCTAGCCACCTCCATCAGCCTCACGCCTCTCGGATCCCTCCAAGTCATCCATGACTTGTTCATCCATCGCGCTAACTTCCAGGTGCTTCCATCGGCTATGTCATGCTAACGGTGTCTACACCGCCAAGGCACATTGGACTTACGCCGCCAAGACTCCGCTTGGACTTTACGCCGCCAACCATTGGACTTATGCTGCCAAGACTCCCGCTTGGACTTTACGCTGCCAAGACTCAAACCCTTGGACTTCTCATAATCACATGGTCAACCCTGGTCAACCATCAAGTCAATTATAACCTGGGTCGATTGTATAAACAATCTCCCCAACATATTAACCGACATCAATGTCCAACATCAATGTCATACTTTGTCAAACATCAAAACATTACTCGAGTCAAACTCGAGTCCATGGTCAATCGTGACCTGGGCCGATTGCACCAACACTGAACACCAGACTACCAAATCAACTATGTTCCGCATGTCATTCCACCACGAAGAACATTTCAATACTTACGATTTCCCGGATACAATCCGAATACATCTGCAACATATACAACCTATTGCAATCATCAAGCAATACTTATCAAAAATATCGTGACCAAGCCTTGTGGTTCTCAAGGTAATGCAAAAGGCACTATCTGCAGGCAACGACATGCTACCACGACCGACACTCGTAGCCAACCCAGATGTCAGGTAGCTATCTAGCCACATACGACATACAAATAATTATTTAACGTGGTTCGGAACCGCACGGTTCCTACTCCACGGATCGGGTTCGTACGAACCCTAGTGATGCCAATCACACACCACTATAAAACACTCCTTCTCGGAACAATCCGGAGGCGGAGAAACCTCGTACAAATGTTCTTACAACAATAAGAAGTAAATACAAGCAAAATACAAGAATGAAATACAATGCAAGTAAAGAAAACTACTTTACTAGAGCTTTTGATTTGCTTGCTTTTGGTTGTCTTGAACTAGCCTTGAAGGACTGGAAAAGCACCAACTCTTCCCCTTCAAATCGCCCAAGAAAACTGATGCTTTTAATCCTCCACGAATAGCTTTTAACTGCGTTGATTTCCGCTATCGATCATGCCATAAGTCACCGGTCCGATTGATGCCCTGTTGTCGTGAGACAACGGAATTGGCTGAACTAGCGATCGCGGGCCGATCATTGCCATCGGCCAGCGATCGCTAACATCGACACTGATCATTGCTCCCATAAGCGATCAGCGCGAGCAATTCGGCTCTAACTCTGGCAATGAACTCGTCGACTCACGGCAATGAACCGCCATAATGCCCGGTCATTGCAAACCTCAAGAATGAGGTTTTAACCCAAGTATGGTGCCTCCATACTTGCTAGACCACCCTTAGCCTAGACCTAAGACTTCTAGCCACCTCCATCAGCCTCACGCCTCTCGGATCCCTCCAAGTCATCCATGACTTGTTCATCCATCGCGCTAGCTTCCAGGTGCTTCCATCGGCTATGTCATGCTAACGGTGTCTACACCGCCAAGGCACATTGGACTTACGCCGCCAAGACTCCGCTTGGACTTTACGCCGCCAACCATTGGACTTATGCTGTCAAGACTCCCGCTTGGACTTTACGCTGCCAAGACTCAAACCCTTGGACTTCTCATAATCAAATGGTCAACCCTGGTCAACCATCAAGTCAATTATAACCTGGGTCGATTGTATAAACAATCTCCCCAACATATTAACCGACATCAATGTCCAACATCAATGTCATACTTTGTCAAACATCAAAACATTACTCGAGTCAAACTCGAGTCCATGGTCAATCGTGACCTGGGCCGATTGCACCAACAATCTCCCCCTTTTTGATGTTTGACAAAAACCAAACAAATCATTTGAGTTGGACCACTAACTCAAATCCCTTACCAATTATCCCAAATCGGTAAACACTCACCAAATGTTCTCTCCCAAACATTTCCAAAACATTCTCCCAAACATTCTCCCCCTTTTTGACTAACATCAAAAGGGTTTACTCTCCAAGGAGGTCAATGTCTCATGTCCCAATGAGATCTTACAATCTCCCCCTTGATCAAAAATACCTAGGATGTCTACCATCTTCCTAGTGATAAGTCCCATATCACTCAAGAGAGGCAATCCTATCTCACTCTCCCAATTTCCAAATTGGGTATCAAACACCCATCAATTTTCAATTGATAACATTCTCCCAAAAAAAACATCCATCATCCCAAGATGGATACCTCCCTAAAGGCTTGCTCCTCGACCATTGCACCAACAATGTCCTTGGAAAGCCCCTAAGCCAATAGGAACTCTAAACCATCAAAATTAAGGTTCTAAGTTCAACATAGAACTTTTACTCACCCTAAATTTGATACTTTAACCTAACATAACTCCTAATCCATATCCAATGGATTTTCACCCTTCATAATGCTTCCCAAAGCATATCCTAGGGTTAGGAGTGGTTAGGGACCTTTACCATGGCTGAACACGGGCTAAACAAACCTTGTTAATCGATGTAAAATCACGACCATCCATATCCATCACGACCGCCACCAAGTGGCCGATCGGTAGCTGAAATTCGAATTTCAACTATCGATCAATTTCGTAAAATTCATAAATAATTATACGTATATCGAAAAATCATGAAAATTCATACGTATAATACTTATGACCAAAACAATGGGTGAAAAATATTTTACCCATAAGATAGCGAAATTGATACAAAATCCAAAAGTGACTAAAAACTTTAAAGTTTAAGCTCACTTTGTATTAATCTCATCAATGGTGATTGCTATCAAAAGATAGACTTCACCAAGGTTTTTCAAAATGTTTTCAAAACCTTATTTTGGATCATATTCCTTGGGCTCTAAGTACATGACTTGTACACAAGCTTTCCCAATGATCCACCAATAAAATTAGATGAGTTTTAGTTCAACTAGATGCAAAAACTATGCACCTTGAACTCAACTCATATCCTAGCATCTCACATGTATCTAGGGTGTATAAATACACATACATGTCAATTGGATGTGAGATGTGGGTTTTGTTCTCCCTAAACTAGGGTTTCATGCATTTTTCTAAGGCAACTTTACTTGATTCCCTTATACATGGGACTCCAAGTCATGCCATAGTCCTTAAATCAATTTTAATCAAATTAATGCATGAATGTATGATCATGGCATAATGATAGCAAAATAAATCATGGCCAATAATCATGATGTCATGGCATATGATAAAATCTAAAAACACATGACATTTAAAACTTAATCCTAAGCATGATCATGACATTTAAATGATAAAAGTAAACATGATGTCATGTCATGGCATATGGCAAACAAATCATGGCATATAAAATATATAGGTATAATAATACTTAAATTTTAATATTAATTGCCATTTGATATAATTAAATATATTTTGCCATATTTCTAGTTTTCTCCCAAGTGTGCCAAAAACCCAAAATGACACACTAACCTCTAAACCTAAATTGTGCCAATTTTGATCATTTTATCAAACTTCTCAAGTAATATTGGCACATCCTAAAAACTTTTAGGATTAAGACTTAAATGTATTTCCAAGGCAACCATAACCTTGAAAATGACCTAAAATGTCACCTTTACCATGGTTAGGTTAACTACCCTTCCATTTAAAGTTGGCACACCCTAACCCATTTAGCGTGAATCAAACACGCTCTTAGGAACCCAAAACCGATTTGAGCTCCTAGGGTTAACTAGGTATTCCTTAGGGATAACCTCCCTAGATACCTTTCTAATGACCCTCCTAGGCTTATTAGCCTTGGTCATTTGGGTCTCACCTAGGTTGAGTCTAGGGGTAACTCCCCCAACCTTCTTAGTGGTCACCCTAGGTTTCCTAGAAACCCTAGCCACTAGACACACCCTTTGGTCAACTCTAGGGATGACTTCCCTATTGACCTCGGTCTTCCTAGACCTAGTTTGTGTTCCATAGTCAAATGGAACACTATGATAGGCTACCTTAGGCTTAGGTTTGTGACCCAAACCTTGCTTGCCCTTGGTTGACTTTTGACTCTTAGGTCTTAAGTGTTGACTTTGACTTTTTGACCTAGGAGTTTGACCATTAGACCCTTGCATTTGATTTTGCATAATTTTGAGGGTCTTTTCTAATTTCTCAAGCCTTGACCTCAAGGCTTGGTTCTCTAATTCTAATTGCCCAATTTTAGAATTTTGATTTAAATCAAGGGCATGGGACTTTCTAGGCATATGCCTAGTCCATTTAGGGTTAAGACCTAGGTGCTCTTGCACCTTTTTAATGGTCTCCCTAGGTAAAATTTTCTTGAAGTTATTTGACCTAGGTTTGTCCTTAGATAAATTGTTTTTAGGGACATTAGTCCCAAATTTCTCTCTATTATCTAAATGGACACTTTTAGCTCCTAAGCAAAAATATTTATTCCTATTTGCATGCTTTTCATAAATTGCAAGAGAATTAAAATTATTTCTAGCATGCTTTTGACTATAGGAATTAGAAAGAGCATTACTAAAATATACCTTAGGGTTAGCCTTAGCTCCCCCTACATGTGAAGCTCCATTTTGCCCCTTCTTCTCCCCCTTTGGGCATTGACTCCTATAGTGCCCCTTTTGATGGCACTTGAAGCAAATGATGTGCTCTTTGCTCTTGATATTTGGGGAACCGGTATCCTTGACTTTTGGTGCCGGTGGAGCTTTCTTAATCTGTTTAGGACACTTACTCTTGTAGTGCCCGGTTTCCCTACACTCAAAACATATTATATGCATTTTATTATTAACACATATGTTTGAGTTACCTAGGTCAATGGAGGAGTTCGGAATTGACACTTCTTCATCTTGGATGTAGAAGCTTCTTCTTGATGCTCAGGTGTTGAGGAAACTCTAATATCCTCCTCAATCCTAGAAGTGGATGCTTCTTCCACTTCTACCTCCTCCTTGAGATTGATGGTCTCTCAACCTCCAATTCTTCACTCTCCTCTTGACCCGGATGTTGACTCTTCTTCAACTTCCGAATCCTCACTTGCTTGTGAGGAGGAGCTTGCTTCTTCGGCCTCTTCCGATTGGACCGATGAGCATTCTACATCTTCTTCTTCTTCTCGGACCGATGATGAGTTTTCATGGAGCTTTGCCACTTGGCTCCATAACTCTTTAGCATCTACATAATTACCTAACATACACAAAATATTGTTAGGTATTAAATCAATTAAAAATTTTATCACCTTATCATTTTTCTCAGATGCTTGAACTTGCTCTTCGGTCCACCTCTTCTTTTTGAGGAATCCACCTCTTGGTCCTCTTGGATATTCAAATCCATCCATCAAAATGGACCATTCCTCAAAGTCTCTCATCATAATAAAATCCTCAATTCTTCCCTTCCAAGAATTGAATCCTTCTCGTCCGTATAGGGTGTAGGGCACCGGTGTGTTGATGTCCCAACCTAATTGATCTTGAACTTCCATCTTTTACCCTCTAACGTCTTGCTCCCGGTTGTTAATCCGTTGAAGAGCCACCAGGCTCTGATACCACTTGTTGGGGATTTGACGCCCGCTAGAGGGGGGGTGAATAGCGCGATACCGTACGTCGATGGAAATCGATCGCGTTTGTGTCTACAATTTTGTTAGCACAGCGGAATATAGAAATGAAAGCAATAACGAAATACACAACACACGAACACAATTATTTAACGTGGTTCGGAACCGCACGGTTCCTACTCAACGGATCGGGTTCGTACGAACCCTAGTGATGCCAATCACACACCACTATAAAACACTCCTTCTCGGAACAATCCGGAGGCGGAGAAACCTCGTACAAATGTTCTTACAACAATAAGAAGTAAATACAAGCAAAATACAAGAATGAAATACAATGCAAGTAAAGAAAACTACTTTACTAGAGCTTTTGATTTGCTTGCTTTTGGTTGTCTTGAACTAGCCTTGAAGGACTGGAAAAGCACCAACTCTTCCCCTTCAAATCGCCCAAGAAAACTGATGCTTTTAATCCGCTTTTAACTCGTCGTTTGGATTTCCGCTATCGATCCGCCATAAGTCACCAGTCGATTGATGCCACTGTTGTCGTGAGACAACGGATCGATCCGGCCACGGAGCATTCGTGCTCGCGGTGAACTAGCGATCATCGCCATCCCTTAGCCGATCATTCGCCGACACTACCGATCGCTTCCCATGAGCACGATCGCTGCGCGAGCAATTCGGCTCTAACTCGATCGAACTCAAGTCGACTCACGGCAGTCGAACCGGCCATAATGCCAGTCGACTGCAAACCTCAAGAATGAGGTTTTAACCCAAGTATGGTGCCTCCATACTTGCTAGACCACCCTTAGCCTAGACCTAAGACTTCTAGCCACCTCCATCAGCCTCACGCCTCTCGGATCCCTCCAAGTCATCCATGACTTGTTCATCCATCGCGCTAACTTCCAGGTGCTTCCATCGGCTATGTCATGCTAACGGTGTCTACACCGCCAAGGCACATTGGACTTACGCCGCCAAGACTCCGCTTGGACTTTACGCCGCCAACCATTGGACTTATGCTGCCAAGACTCCCTCTTGGACTTTACGCTGCCAAGACTCAAACCCTTGGACTTCTCATAATCACATGGTCAACCCTGGTCAACCTTCAAGTCAATTATAACCTGGGTCGATTGTATAAACAATCTCCCCAACATATTAACCGACATCAATGTCCAACATCAATGTCATACTTTGTCAAACATCAAAACATTACTCGAGTCAAACTCGAGTCCATGGTCAATCGTGACCTTGGCCGATTGCACCAACACTGAACACCAGACTACCAAATCAACTATGTTCCGCATGTCATTCCACCACGAAGAACATTTCAATACTTACGATTTCCCGGATACAATCCGAATACATCTGCAACATATACAACCTATTGCAATCATCAAGCAATACTTATCAAAAATATCGTGACCAAGCCTTGTGGCTCTCAAGGTAATGCAAAAGGCACTATCTGCAGGCAACGACATGCTACCACGACCGACACTCGTAGCCAACCCAGATGTCAGGTAGCTATCTAGCCACATACGACATACAAATTCCACTGTCACTAATTCCGAACAAGTAGAGCAAGAGTATAACTCTGTGGTAGATTCTCTCTATCATCCCAATAGGGATCCCTAGTTGCTACTTTCCTTGTTCTAACAACTCCAGGCAACTACTCAGTAGCTAGCTAAAACCCCATGAGCATTTCTGCTCCTCACCTTTACAAAGCAACATCATATCTGCTAAGTCCACGTTATATATATATATGACAACCCATCTCGTAGTTCCTCATTTGACGTAAACATGGGATACGTCTTGATCAACTAAATCAGAAACGCTCCATTCTCTGAAACATCGCATCCGCATATAAATTAACCTTCCTTTCACTCGAGAATGATCACACAACACTGGTGTAAAAGTCAACCATCGTCTGAGCCCTGAAACTAGTTTCACAAGCTTCAGACCAAGTAAATTCCATCACCAATCAGCGGTGTAATACCGCTAGAGCAACCTATCCATATCTATGGTAATAATCAAATCAATACCAGAAAACCATCATCTACGGTGGCTGAGTGCTCAACTCCAACTGTCACCATCACAAATGATCCAATCGTGTCCAGAATACACGATTTCCCAATTCCCTGGACGACAAAGTCGTCAATAAGTCAAATAAGATAATCCAAAAGCTCATACAATTCATACCAAGTATGAAATTGTCATCACTACACACCTGCATCATCTTTACTCTAGGCTGATGATATATCAATCATCCCTACGACTTTGATAATTGTGTGACACTCTGCCACTACAATATCAACACACCAATCACAAATCAATCCTAGAGTATACACAGGTGTCCTATAGCAGATCTAATTAGATCCTCAATCCACCATGAAGATATTCATTTCCTTCTACCACTACCGCATTCCATCATCGATAATCGATGTATAACCTCAAAGGTTCATCTCTCATTGTACAATGAGTTCCAAAGCTTCTCAAGTAATAAAATACTGGGACAAATAAATATCCCATCCAACACCTCCTATAATTGGAATTTAGATTCTTCCAATTTCCATAGTGTTAAGCAACACTGATACCAACTAAATTATCCCATGAAAAATCGTCATTCTAACAAATACCTCTGAGCATCATCAACCTTGCCAACTTTGAAAGACCGATCGATGACGGTATCATAGCAACTCGATTGGGCTTACAGCCAATTGAATGACATTGCCTTGAGTACATCACGAGCTTTAACAACCTTGTGCGCTTTACACTAGCCCTCAGCCAACGCACCATAAGTAAAAATATTAGGCTCGTAAAAATATCATTACCTCAGTACCAAATAAACTATCACCTAGTAGGGGATCTTCGATATCAAAACTATTTCCGAAATCACTCCGATCGCCTACTCTACTTGCCTATACTGCGGCAAGCCTAGAAGTTCATCTGACACCACATCTGATTACTCTCGAATTATACAGGCATCCGAGAGACATTCTTATACCATCATGTCACAATCATAATCTCCAAGTTAATATCCAGATATCCACATCATATCAACCAAGTTAACTATAGCTCAACTAAGTCAACTCTCCCACCATAATATAACATCTCCAACAATCAACCTCTAAACATCCAAAAATCATTATCATACCCCTCTAATAATCATCACAGTAATCATCTCAACATCTCACCTGTCGGTGGAAACACTATTAATCCACATGATCCAAATATAGAAATCCTTTTAATCCTATCTGTACATGTTTTAACCACAGATATCTGTAAACACCTGTACCTCTCAATATATCATCAAGTAAGGTAAACTATAGTAATACCTTAATGATCAATCCTTCAACCATCTACAATTCCTTTCGAGTAAAGATGCAAACTCATCCAAGTTCTGCTCTTAATGGATTCCTTATTTCACAGTGACCTAGAATAAAAATTCGGTAACTGTATGAATCTAGGTGTACACCTCTTCCTCTCATTTTCTTCAAGAACCATACAACCAGCCTCATATCTCCACAAGTGCACAAACCACTTCTGATAGCCACATAAATCTGAGGAGAAAGCTTTAATCCATATTCCTGCTTTCAGCTTTCTGCTGGAAAATGAAGTGTTTCATCAATCTTTCATTCCCAGGACAGAGCCTTGATCACCACCTAAAATATACTAAAATTCCAACTAAACCCTCAATCACTCAAGAGATTGTAAACTTCCATCATCAACATCAAGTTACCATCTCTAACAACAGACATGATCAATATCAAGCATCAACATGGGAACAAAATAATGTCACGTGAATTCAGCTAGAAAAGCACGTTCACGACTTCTACCGTTGCCTTATCAGAAGTGTAGGTTATTATTGTAGGGATCCCGAGCGATAAACAAAATTCGCAGCGGAAAACTTAGGATCCCTCCAGAGATCCAAGCAAAAAAAATATACTTGTTTCAATTATCGATTCTATCATATAAGAATCGAGATTACCTTCGAAGCGTGCCCTTCGAATTCCAGTCAGCAACACTTGCGAATCTCAGCATGGTCAGAATGTCCACGCCTCTACGGTGCACACACACATGATCTTGGAGAGAAGAGGTAAGTCCTTTCGGTTGTGCTAGCAACCACTCTAAGGTCTCACTTTTCCACTCGGTACTTGGCCCTCTTGTGTTGTGAATGAAAAATAAAATCTAATTTTCTTTTTTATTGTCCACGTTGAAGAAGAAGAACCAACCATAATACACCTTAATGAGACATTAAATGCACTTCCTTATTCTTCATGGTAAAAGAAAGGAAGTCAATTAATGCTCATTAAATGCACATTAATGAGTTTTAAATCCCATTTAAAACCTCATTTATTAATTCGTGTATTATATTATTAATTCGTGTATTATTCATTTTAGCCTTCTTCTCTTGGTTTGACTTGAGTCTAACTCAACATAAACCAATTTGAGTCCAACTCAAATTTAGCCAAGTAATGAGTCTTACTCATTCTAGTTAATCCAATTAACTAATAATTCATTTTAGTCAAACCAAAATGATTTCCTCTCCAAAATAATATGTTCTTTGTGTGTGACCCTATAGGTTCTCATAACGTTGGCAATGTATCCAAAACCATTTTAGATACATAAGCAATGAGCGGCATCTAGCAATACATCATTGCTACCCAAGTGATGAGAATGTCAAGATCCGACAACCTCTTCCGTGACTATTATCATATGACAGTGTCCTTCTATCCTTGATATCTCAGATCGATCAATGAGGCATAGACCATGTCACCCTCTTATCAATCTTTATGTTTCTTGATCCCCAAGTAGACGCACTCAAACAAATGAGCTCAATATCTCATATTGACTCATTTGAGCATGACCATGCATTTCGTGGTCCTACTCTATCAAGAGGCCAAAGATATCACTCCCGTCATATGGGAGGGATAGATCCCATCTACATCACTCACATCCCTCCGCATAATTCGTTACATACTCAGTGATCGCCGTTATAGTCACCCAACTACGGTGTGACGTTAGACGATACCAAAGTACATAACTCCTTATGTAGGGAACCGTAGTGACTTCAGGTCTAAGGACTATTCATATCAATAGTCACATGAGAAAGTATATGACACTCATATAACGATCCATGATACTTTCTCATGGTGGGTCAATTCAGTATATATAGTCTCCAATATATATACCCATGTATCAATGTGATATCACATATCCATGACTTGTGAGATCAAGTCATCCATTGACCTACATGCTAGTCTCAATGTATCAATATAGCCCTTGTCTATTAATACAATACTCGACTAGGAATATTTAAGAATAGTGTTCTCTACAGCTTCTCATAATCAATTCTACCAATTGATATACTGTAGATAACAACCTACTATTCATGGGCATTATTATATTTATTTTAGCTGGCACACGCATAAAGAAATATAATAATAAATCTTTGCCTTTATTAATGCAAGAATATAATACAAAAGTCTCCCTCACCAATCATCTCATAATTGACACTAAGGGCTCATACTAACAATCTCCCACTAGCACTATTGTCAATCACTGTAATCTCTAAGACCCAGTGACCTAGTATGACCATCATGCTTCCTCTGTGCCAAAGCCTTGGTCAAGGGATCCGCAATGTTAGCATCAGTGTCTACTCTGCATATCTGAACATCTCCTCTATTGATGATCTCTCGAATGAGGTGATACCGCCGCAGTATGTGTTTGGTCCTCTGATGAGAGCGAGGTTCCTTAGCCTGAGCAATAGCCCCATTGTTATCACAATAGAGGTCTATTGGGTCTGCTATGCTAGGAACCACCTCAAGTTCAGTGATGAACTTTCGGATCCAAACAGCCTCCTTTGCTGCAGAAGATGCAGCAATATACTCGACTTCTATTGTAGAATGCAGAATCGTGTCTCCGCTTGAACTCTTCCACCACCATTCAAGCAAAATACATACCCTGACTGTGATCTGGAGTCATCCTTGTCAGTTTGGAAGCTCGCATCACTATAACCCTTTATAGCTAGCTCCTCATTGCCTCTAAATATCAAGAAATATTCTTTTGTCCTTCGTAAGTACTTAAGAATATTCTTACTAATCGATGACATTCACCGATCGATACACTCGTCATGCTTAAAGCATACGAGACATCGGGGCGAGTACAAATCATGGCGTACATGATAGATCCTATAGCTGATACATAAGGGATCTGATCCATGCGATCTCTCTCCTCCTTAGAAGAGGGAGATTGAGTCTTCGAAAGACTCATACCATGTGACATTGGCAAAAATCCCTTCTTGGAATTCTACATGGCAAAATGCTTAAGCACCTTGTCCACATATGTACTCTGACTCAAGCCAAGCAATCTCTTATATCTATCTCTATAGATCTTGATGCCTAGAATATAGGCTGCTTCACCTAAGTCTTTCATTGAAAAACAATTCCCAAGCCAAGTCTTCACAGACTGCAGCATAGGAATATCATTTCCAATGAGCAGTATGTCATCTACATATAATATGAGGAAAACAATTGAGCTCCCACTAACCTTCTTGTAGACACAAGGTTCATCTTCGTTCTTAATGAAACCAAACGTTTTGATCGCATTATCGAAACGAAGATTCCAGCTTCTAGAAGCTTGCTTTAAACCATAAATGGACCTATACAACTTACAAACTTTTCCAGCATCCTTTGGATCGACAAAACCCTCAGGTTGTGTCATATACACATCCTCGAGTAGATTTCCGTTAAGAAATGATGTTTTGACATCCATCTGCCAGATCTCATAGTCATAGTAAGCTGCAATAGCAAGCATGATCCGAATGGATTTGAGCATCACAACTGGAGAAAAGTGTTGGTGCAATCGACCCAGGTTGACTCGAGTTTGACTCGAGCAGTACCTTGATGGTATTTTGATGATAGACAAAACTCATGACATGAGATTGTCATGGGAAAGTCCAACATGGGGTTGACATGGAAAATCCAAGCATGGAGCTTGGTGTGGAAGTCCAAGGGGGAAGCCTTGGCATGGGAAAGTCCAAAGCATTGCGAAGCCGTGCGCTTGGTGCTTGGTAAGAAATGCATTGCGAAGCCGTGCGCTTGGTGCATGTGGGAAGTCTTGAGGACTTGGTAAGTTCACTAGGCTCGGGGTCCTTGAGTCGGTGAAGGATGGCATTGCGAAGCCGTGCGCTTGGTGCATCAGAGGGACCGCCGGATGGGGAGCGAATGGAGTGAGCCCAAAGGGAAGCATACTTCTAGGGTATGAGACGCGAAGGATGGCGTTGCGAAGCCGTGCGCTTGGCGCATCCGAGGGACGTAGGCCGAGGGAAGAGAGCTTCGGTGGGGAACTCCATGAGGGATGTGGACTTAGCCAAGTGGCTAAGACTGAGTGTCGGAGGCTCAAACAACTTGGTGTTTGAAGTTTGCCCGACAGCAGTCGACTGGCATAGGTGCCGGTTCAACTGGTCCAAGTCGACTAGGGTTCGACTGGTGTAAGGCTGCGTTTTGGTGCTTACGATCGCCATGGATCGGCAATGACTAATGCCGATGGCATGATCGATTGCCGTGGGATGGCAATCGATGGAAGTGTCGAGCACAGATGCTCCATAGCCGATCGGGCGACTATTAGGTCACTGATCGACCGCCACCGGCAATGATCGGGTAGGAGATCCGTTGGAACTTGTCCGACGTGGATCTGGCCGTTGTGAGACAACGGACACAGGGGCAGTCGACTGGGGCCTTTTGGCAGTCGACTGATGGGCGCGAAAACAGCTTGATGCAGGTTATAAATGGAGCTCGAGTTGGAGGATTTCGCCATGGTTTTTGTGAAGCTATTGGAGGGGAATTGCTGCTGCATTCCAGTCCTTCAAGAGCCAATCAAAGCAAGCAACAAGCAAAGGGTTCAAAGCAAGCGTTGTAAAGTGTTCTTTACGTGTATTTCGTATTTGTCTTTGTATTGCTTGTATTTCATTACTTAGTGTAATTGCTTGTGAGAGGTTTCTCCACCTCCGACGTGTAGTCGAAAAGGAGTGTTATAGTTAGTGTCGTGCGCATAACTAGAGCTCGAGGAGCTCGCCCGTGGAGTAGGAACCATTCGGTTCCGAACCACGTAAATCTTGTGTTGTGATTGTGTATTGTTGTTAGTTTCATTATTATTGTTATTCCGCTGCGCTAACGACAATCGTAGACAACCAATGCAAGAAGAACGAGCAATTTACGACGTCCAACGAACGAGGGCTATTCACCCCCCTCTAGCCGGCCATTCGATCTCCAAATCAAATCATAATTAAATTAGGAAACAAATTTCCAAATCTAATCACATATTTTATTCATGGAATTATTTGATTAAGGAAAATCTATTTAGGAAACCAATTTCCCAAATCTTTAAAACTACTTATGGAAATAAAATATTTTAAGATTTAATTTCCCAAATCAAATCATGATTAAATTAGGAAACAAATTTCCAGAATCTAATCAAATATTTTATTTATGGAAAATATCAATTTCCATAAATACTTCCAACTTTCCAAAAGTGGAAGATTTCCATAAATACTTCTAGACTTTTCAAAATTTAAAAATTTCCATAAATACTTCTAAATTTCCAAAATTTAGAAAATTTCCAGAAATACATTATGACTATCGCAAAACCAATTTTACGATTATGTCGAAACACAACCTGGGCTCTGATACCACTGTTGGGTTTCCGGCACCGCGGCGTGTGTGTGTTCGATCATGTTTCGTAAACATGAGCACAGCGGAAGCAATTAAAATAATAAATCTATATTTATTACAACACACACAACACACGCATGCATATTACAACAAGTGTAGACATAACCGTAAATTAAAATTTGCAATAAAAGGAAATTAAACTACGTTATACCTTTCGTATGACGTGTAGCGGGAACGGCATCAACCGGAACGATCCTCGTAAGAATCGTCTCTATCCGTATCCACGCCGAGCTCCTCGGGATGACTTCGCCAAGCCACGAGCTTCGTCTTCGTACGGGTTACTAGCCTCGTGTTGAAGATGACGTGATCGAGAGATGATCACGATCCGAATCCAAATTCGGACCTAAAAACAAGTCCTCAAGACTGCTTCTCCGGAGAGGTATTCGTCAACCGATTGACGAATCCTTCGTCCTCCACCTCAGAGGATTACCGGAGATCAAATCCCCGGTATGTTAGCCACTGTCGGAGCACTAACCATTGTCCAAACGACGCTCCGACGAGAGGAGAAGAAGCTGTCCAGAAAACTGGACAGCTTGGTGGAGGAGTAGGCGCCGGCCAAAACAAGGAGAGAAAACCCTCACCTTGATGGCAAACCTATAGGGGATCACCGGAGGGTTGCCGGAGTGTTCACCGGCTGAAGCTTGGTCGCCGGCAATGACTTGGACGGCGGCACAAAGGCTGGGCGGCGGCACTTAGGGTTGGGCGCCGAATTCACCAACAAGGGGTGGGCGGCAACTCTATGTTGGGCGGCAACAACTTGATTAGGGTTATAGGATTAGGGTTTAAGCCCTATTTTATAGAGAACTAATTCTCTTAATGGTTAATGGATCATATCCATAAAGCCCGTTAACCCGCTCCATTAAGATAAGTTAAAATAAACCAAACCATGATGGTTTATTTTAAGTTAAAACGAACCAACCAACTTTTGGTTCATTCGCTTAAAATAAACCAAACCCTTTGGTTTATTCTTATCCATTGGATTAGAACCAAACCGCTTTTGGTCCATCCATTACGCCTTCATAAGACGCAGCCCCATCCATGCTTCCATTGCATCAAACGATTTCATGCTCGCTTATGTTTGGTCCAACCAAACCTAGTTTCTCTCTGGCCCGAGAATCCCATTCTCAAGCTCGCTTTTAAATCCTTTGGATTACGCCACTATGCGGTGACCAAATAGGTTCTCGGTTATGTTGGCCGCCTATAATTAACCATTAATTATAGAACGATCATGAGTGGCACCTAGTAGTACATCATGATCCCCAATTAACCAAAAGATCAACGGTTGATCCCGAACTATTTCAAACCCTTCAAAGAGCTCGAATGAATCGTGCCCCATTCCCTTCACTCATCTTATACCCACTTGGTTCAGACATGGTCTATAGTGTCACCTCACTAGGGTCGACTCACGCCACACCTAGCCCAAGTATCATTTCCTCGTCCCACGGATTCTAGTTACTCCACATGTATCGAAGAGTACCTTACTCTAAACATGTAATGCTTTGGCCAAAGACTTTAGTAACAATCCGACGAGGCCATGGGTATACATCTCCTCGCAAGGAGTGGTGAACTTTATAGGCTATTCAAACACCTTTCGATCACTCGACTTATACCCAATCATCTCGGGTCCACATCTCCTTAGAGATGTTTGCTTAAGATGTCAAAGCATAAGTCTCCATGATCAAGATGACTTGAATACCGCAAGTCAAAGGAACATCGACTTAAGCCACAGAAGAACTTCATTGACATATCTATATATGCGTAAAACCATATGAAGTCTTACGCTTGGTCACTCCAATGAACTAGTTACCATAACTAGCATCCACGATTAACTCCGACATCACTATGTCTCCACCGGAGAATCACCGCTTGGATACACCAAGGAGTATACTGTGTTAGTCTCGGCTGTAATTGATGGTGTCCAAATCCATCAATTCATCGACTAGGATAATTCCGATACATCACAATTACACATGTAGAGATACTCACTAGTTGTGATCCAATCACAAATTCTCTCATGCTGTGAATCGTATCGTGGACATTCAGTAAATGAGTTTAAGATCCAATCAAATACATAAAAATATGTATACTCAAATAGTGAATCTTCATTTATCATATAAATGGTTCATACATAAGGCGATTGCCTTAGGACATCTCTCATATATTACTAACAATTCTCATTGGGATATGAGAATTGCCAATATGGGAGAATTGGTAGACTTGAGATGGTAGTTTTGTCAATCATCAAAAAGGGGGAGATTGTTGGTGCAATCGGCCCAGGTTGACTCGAGTTTGACTCGAGCAGTACCTTGATGGTATTTTGATGATAGACAAAACTCATGACATGGGATTGTCATGGGAAAGTCCAACATGGGGTTGGCATGGAAAATCCAAGCATGGAGCTTGGTGTGGAAGTCCAAGGGGGAAGCCTTGGCATGGGAAAGTCCAAAGCATTGCGAAGCCGTGCGCTTGGTGTTTGGCATGGGAAATCCAAAGCATTGCGAAGCCGTGCGCTTGGTGCTTGGTGAGAAATGCATTGCGAAGCTGTGCGCTTGGTGCATGTGGGAAGTCTTGAGGACTTGGTAAGTTCACTAGGCTCGGGGTCCTTGAGTCGGTGAAGGATGGCATTGCGAAGCCGTGCGCTTGGTGCATCCGAGGGACCGTCGGACGGGGAGCGAATGGAGTGAGCCCAAAGGGAAGCATACTTCTAGGGTATGAGACGCGAAGGATGGCGTTATGGCCGCGGCGCTGGCGATCCGAGGGACGAGGCCGAGGAAGAGAGCTCGTGGGGAACTCCATGAGGATGTGGACTTAGCCAAGTGGCTAAGATCGAGTGTAGGAGGCTCAAACAACTTGGTGTGCCGACCGCATAGGTGCCTCGACCGGGTCCAAGTCGACTAGGGTTCGACCGGCGCTTAGCCGATCGCCATGGATCGGGCAATGATCGATAGCCGACAGCAATGACCGCCGTGGGATGGCAATGATCGATGGAAGTGTTTGAGCATGTAACGCCCGTGAGCCGGGGCGACGATTAGGTCACTGGGCCGACCGCCACCGCAAGATCGTAGGAGATCCGCTGGAACTTGTCCGACGTGGATCCGCGCTGTGAGACAACGGAGACAGGGCAATGATCGGGCCTTTGGCAATGATCAATGGGCACGAAAATAGCTTGATGCAGGTTATAAATGGAGCTCGAGTTGGAGGATTTCGCCATGGTTTTTGTGAAGCTATTGGAGGGGAATTGCTGCTGCATTCCAGTCCTTCAAGAGCCAATCAAAGCAAGCAACAAGCAAAGGGTTCAAAGCAAGCGTTGTAAAGTGTTCTTTACGTGTATTTCGTATTTGTCTTTGTATTGCTTGTATTTCATTACTTAGTGTAATTTCTTGTGAGAGGTTTCTCCACCTCCGACGTGTAGTCGAAAAGGAGTGTTATAGTTAGTGTCGTGCGCATAACTAGAGCTCGAGGAGCTCGCCCGTGGAGTAGGAACCATTCGGTTCCGAACCACGTAAATCTTGTGTTGTGATTGTGTATTGTTGTTAGTTTCATTATTATTGTTATTCCGCTGCGCTAACGACAATCGTAGACAACCAACGCAAGAAGAACGAGCAATTTACGGCGTCCAACGAACGAGGGCTATTCACCCCCCTCTAGTCGGCCATTCGATCCCCTACAAAAAGGTTTCATCATAGTCAATACCATGAATCTGCTTGAATCCTTTTGCTACCAATCGCCCTTTATAGGTATGCACATTACCTTCCATGTCAGTCTTTCTCCTAAAGACCCACTTACACCCAATGGGTTTGACCCCTTCAGGTGGATCAACCAAAGTCCAGACTTGGTTAGTGTACATGGATTCTATTTCGGATCTCATGGCCTCGAGCCATTTCTCGTAACTGGCTCATTACAGCTTCCGATAGGATGCCGCTCCATCAAGCATGATACCATCAAGTATCATCCAAGAGAAAAGAATATCTCAAAGTTGATGACGATCTATCACTCGCGCAGAGCTTGGTCTACCTGAACAGGTTGTATCACAACTCCTTGTGATGACTGTTCTTGTTCCATTAAGGTATCAATGCTATTTTGTATATCTTGAACTTCTTCAAGATCAATTTTACTCCCACTTATTTTTCTAGAAATAAATTCCCTTTCTAAAAAAACATCATTTCTGGCAACAAACACTTTGCCTTGTGTGGGGTTGTAAAAGTAATATCCCTTAGTTTCCTTGGGATATCCAACGAAATAGCATCTATCTGATTTGGGGCCTAGTTTATCTGATACTTGACGTCGTACGTAAGCCTCACAACCCCAAATCTTCATAAAAGACATCTTGGGACTCTTTCCAGTCCATATCTCATATGGTGTCTTTACGACTACCTTAGAAGGAACACGGTTAAGTGTGAAAGCGACGGTCTCTAGAGCATATCCCCAGAAGGGAGGAAGTTATGTATGACTTATCATTGATCGTACCATATCTAATAAAGTACGATTTCTCCTCTCAGATACACCATTCAACTGTGGTGTTCCAGGTGGAGTGAGCTGAGATCTTATCCCACACTCAACTAGATAGTCACTAAACTCTTGGCTTAGGTATTCCCCACCTCGATCTGATCGAAGCATCTTAATACTCTTACCAAGTTGGTTCTGTACTTCATTCTTGAATTCTTTGAACTTTTCAAAGGATTCTGATTTGTGTCTCATTAGATACACATATCCATATCTACTGAAATCATC
This sequence comes from Wurfbainia villosa, assembly GCA_025175895.1. Classification (NCBI taxonomy): domain Eukaryota; kingdom Viridiplantae; phylum Streptophyta; class Magnoliopsida; order Zingiberales; family Zingiberaceae; genus Wurfbainia; species Wurfbainia villosa. Next base: position 22,739,879 of record CM045992.1, on the reverse strand, counting down.
AGTAAATGTGATGAAGTACTGATAACCTCCTCTGGCTGCGACTTTGAAAGGACTGCATACATCACTATGTATGAGGCCTAACAAATCTGTTGCTCATTCGCCTTGTCCACTAAATGGAGTCTTGGTCATCTTGCCTAAAAGACAAGATTCACATACCTCATATAATTCAAAATCAAATGAGTCCAGTAATCCATCCTTATGGAGCTGGGCTATGCGACTCTCATTTATATGACCCAAGCGACAATGCCAAAGATATGTTTGATTCAAATGATTAGATTTGAATCGTTTGGTATTTATGTTATAGACTGGGTTTTCAAGGTCTAGAACATAGAGTCCATTCATCAAGTGTGCACTGCAATAGAACATTTCATTTAAATATACAGAACAACACTTGTCCTTAATTATAAATGAAAAACCTTTCTTGTCCAAACAAGATATAGACATAATGTTCTTAGTTATTGTAGGTACGAAATAACACTCTTCAAGGTCTAGAATTAAACCACTAGGTAATGATAAGGAATATGTTCCTATAGCTATAGCAGCAACTCTTGCGCCATTGCCAACACGTAGGTCCACTTCTCCTTTTGTCAAAGATCTACTTCTTCTCAAGCCCTGCACATTGGTACAAATGTGAGAAGCACAACCGGTATCCAATACCCATGAGGAAGAAATAGATAGATTGACTTCTATAACATGTATACCTGAAGTGGAAGTCTCACTTCCTTTCTTCTTCTGAACTTCCTCGAGGTACTTTTTGCAGTTCCTCTTCCAATGTCCAGCTTCCTTGCAGTGGAAGCAAGTCCCTTCCTTGGCCACCCCACCTTTAGGCTTCAATGCTTTGTCCTTATCTTTATTCTGGGTCTTACCCTTGCCTTTAGACTTTTTCTTACCCTTGCCCTTTTTAACCATAAGTACATTATTAGTACCAGGTTGCATCTTCTTAAGATTGCTCTCAGCAGTTCTCAACATGCTTAAGAGCTCAGGCAATGGTTTGTCAATTTCGCTCATGTAATAATTCATGACAAATTGACTAAAGCCTCTAGGCAGCGAATATAGAATAAGGTCAGTGGCCAACTCTTGGCCTAAAGGAAACCCCAATCTTTCAAGGTTCTCAACATACCCAATCATCTTGAGTACATGAGTTCCTACGGGTGTTCCTTCTTGCATTTTGCATGAAAATAATGCCTTAGATACCTCAGATCTCTCGTGCCTCGCCTGCCCTTGATATAGTTGCTTCAAGTGTGCAACCATATCGAAGGCATCCATGTTCTCATGTTGCTTCTGAAGCTCAGAGTTCATGGTTGCAAGCATAAGGCATGATGCATCTAATGCATCATCTTGATGCTTCTTGTATGCATCCTTATCTGCACGAGTAGCATTATTGGCGGGTGGTTCAGAAATGGGTTGCTCTAGGACATAGAGTTTCCGCTCCTGTTTGAGAACTATTCTCAAATTTCTGAACCAGTCAATGAAGTTTGCTCCATTGAGCTTGTCCTTCTCAAGGACCGATCGCAGAGAGAGGGTATTTGACGTATTTGAAGACATAGTAATCTACAACAGAAATGATATGCAAAAATGAGTATTATATCTGAAATCATTTAATTAGGCCTTTAATTAAATGAGACTCCCACTGATTCCCTTAGCTTCAATAGGAGCTAGTCATACCAGTTCTATTGAGCTTCAAGTTCATGTGGGACAAGATCCACATCATACCTCACCTTGAGTTAGCTTTGGCTAATCACCCAAGATTTAGTATCACTAGGTAGGTAACATTTTACCAATTGCATCGTATGTAACTCTTGGAATAAAGGATCAAGATTCACATTACACATCATCTTGAGTTAGCTTTGGCTAATCACCCAAGACTTAGTATAAATGTTCTCTTATCCGTGTCTCCTAACTATTAGGAAATGCCTCTAAATATTCTCAATCTAATTGAGACACTTAGTGAAGTCTCATCCAAAGTTTGATAGCGGGACATCACAATTGTCCTCTCACACTCTACCAAGATAAAATGCGCTGCTTTGCTTTGGCAAACCCAACACAAATGATCGAGGTAGTTTATGAGTACCAAACTTTGGTAGGCATATTCATTTGACTTAATTTTAAGATAACATATTATCTAGCATGCATCACATACACACAAAATATATCACATATACGCTAAACGTGACATGGTTATGGCCCTTATTCTACGATTTCTCAAGCCAATGAGAAAATCGATTGGTTACCCTAGGGATAGCATCTTCTCCAAGCACTTCCTTCGGTCAGCATGTGTTGTCAGCATCGTCCTTGTAACATCCACCTTCAATGGACTTTCATTGCTTATTTATTTTGTACATTACAAAATGAGAATACTCGAGTTACATTCGAGTCTAAATCTATTTTACAACTAGAAAATAGAAGTGAAGGCACGACACGTAGGCCGTGTAAAAAAAATACAACACCCACATACATATGACGGCACGCAGGCCGTATTATGAATTACAACACATAACCACAATCATATTGGGTCCTAGGCCATAACCATGCACCATATACAAATCATTCACAATGATTTAATAAATTATTTTATTTATCAGTTTTATTATGTGCAATTTTTAAGCCGCTATGCCGATTAGCCGCAACACCACGGCGCCCCCCGGCAAATTTTATTTTTTGCTAATTCATCTTGTGAGTCGCTGCCCATTTTGTCCATCTCTATGAACCCGAGACCTCTAGATGGCCAGGTGTGTTCGGCACCGTCCGACTTGAACCAGCCCACTTGGCAGACCATCTTCTTGGCTGAATCAACTCGGACACAGGCGGAGTCGACACCATCTGACTTGATTCAGCCCACTCGGCAGACTATCTGCTTGGCTAAATCAACTCGGACATAGACCGAGTCAGCACCATCCGACTTGATTCAACCCACTCGGCAGACTATCTGCTTGGATAAATCAACTCGGACATAGACCGCATCGGCAAAAAAAAACATAATAAAACTAATCTCATGTTTATATCACATAAAACACAAAAAAAAACGTGTACATTTTTTTTTACAAGTGGCTCTGATACCACTGTAGGGATCCCGAGCGATAAACAAAATTCGCAGCAGAAAACTTAGGATCCCTCCAGAGATCCAAGCAAAAAAAAAAATATACTCGTTTCAATTATCGATTCTATCCTATAGGAATCGAGATTACCTTCGAAGCGTGCCCTTCAATTCGGTCAAGAACACTTGCGGATCTCTGTGTCGAGAATGTCCACGCCTGGTAGTCTTGCACACACACGATCTTGGAGAGAAGAGGTAAGTCCTTTCGGTTGTGCTAGCAACCACTTCAAGGTCTCACTTTTCCACTCGGTACTTGGCCCTCTTGTGTTGTGAATGAAAAATAAAATCTAATTTTCTTTTTTATTGTCCACGTTGAAGAAGAAGAAGCAACCATAATACACCTTAATGAGACATTAAATGCACTTCCTTATTCTTCATGGTAAAAGAAAGGAAGTCAATTAATGCTCATTAAATACACATTAATGAGTTTTAAATCCCATTTAAAACCCCATTTATTAATTCGTGTATTATATTATTAATTCATGTATTATTCATTTTAGCCTTCTTCTCTTGGTTTGACTTGAGTCTAACTCAACATAAACCAATTTGAGTCCAACTCAAATTTAGCCAAGTAATGAGTCTTACTCATTCTAGTTAATCCAATTAACTAATAATTCATTTTAGTCAAACCAAAATGATTTCCTCTCCAAAATAATATGTTCTTTGTGTGTGACCCTATAGGCTCTCATAACGTTGGCAATGTATCCAAAACCATTTTAGATACATAAGCAATGAGCGGCATCTAGCAATACATCATTGCTACCCAAGTGATGAAAATGTCGAGATCCGACAACCTCTTCCGTGACTATTATCATATGACAGTGTCCTTCTATCCTTGATATCTCAGATCGATCAATGAGGCATAGACCGTGTCACCCTCTTATCAATCTTTATGTTTCTTGATCCCCAAGTAGACTCACTCAAACAAATGAGCTCAATATCTCATATTGACTCATTTGAGCATGACCATGCATTTCGTGGTCCTACTCTATCAAGAGGCCAAAGATATCACTCCCGTCATATGGGAGGGATAGATCCCATCTACATCACTCACATCCCTCCGCATAATTCGTTACATACTCAATGATCGCCGTTATAGTCACCCAACTACGGTGTGACGTTAGACGATACCAAAGTACATAACTCCTTATGTAGGGAACCGTAGTGACTTCAGGTCTAAGGACTATTCATACCAATAGTCACATGAGAAAGTATATGACACTCATATAACGATCCATGATACTTTCTCATGGTGGGTCAATTCAGTATATATAGTCTCCAATATATATACCCATGTATCAATGTGATATCACATATCCATGACTTGTGAGATCAAGTCATCCATTGATCTACATTCTAGTCTCAATGTATCAATATAGCCCTTGTCTATTAATACAATACTCGACTAGGAATATTTAAGAATAGTGTTCTCTACAGCTTCTCATAATCAATTCTACCAATTGATATACTGTAGATAACAACCTACTATTCATGGGCATTATTATATTTATTTAGCTGGCACATGCATAAAGAAATATAATAATAAATCTTTGCCTTTATTAATGCAAGAATATAATACAAAAATCTCCCTCACCAATCATCTCATAATTGGCACTAAGGGCTTATACTAACAATTATCACATAGATTGACTACACTATTCTCTTGAGACACTTGCTGCAGTGTCATTTTCATAAATATGACTCACCCTAATGCCTCCCGATAGGAACTGATGGAAGATCCAACTATCCTAATCCAAATGTAAGCCAATAAATCGTGGGTGATCGAAAACAACTCAATCACTATCTTGAGCCCTTAAATGGGGTAAACTCTGCAAGTCTAACAAACTCTATAGTGAAACTCCATTATCAATTAATCACTCAACTTAAGGCTCAAGCATTTCCCAACAATGAGTCATACAAAATAACATGGAGAAATACTGTCTCTCGAAAACATCCTGAACCCGTGATCCCGTAATGGGTTATTTCCCCAAATAAATTCCTTCTACATATTCCACCAAGTAACAACTTGATCATTGCCATAGTAAGAAACTAACTCCACTCTCCCTATATAAATACCAGTTAGGTACTTAACAGTACCTTCAATGTTATCACTCTAAGGCTCAAGCCGCTCAAGGATCAAAATCCCTATGGAACTTCGTAACTTAAACCTCCATTGTCTGCATCAACAATAGTATACATTCCTTGTACATTACCCACCAGGGTAATAACCTGACTAGCATAATTAGTGAAAATCCCTAACACTGTAGCTCTTGATTTCCACAACCAATGTGACGACTTGACCCCTGCTTTCTGACTCGGTATCAGTCAGCTCTCAAAGGAAATTCATCTTTTCGACACAGGTTCAAGACTCACAAACTGAACAGATTGTTCACGTGGTCAACTCCATCCACGATTACCAATAGTGACCAATACACTAAATGTTATTTCCTGTTATCCACTAAACACATAGCCAATCTAACCAGGAGTATAAACACTACGACAACTCCGGTTGGTCACCTTGGTGGGCGACCCCTACTACGAGTCTGCACATGAGTCAAAACTCTATAGACCCTTCTGGCAACTCCTTAGCCAGAGATCTCACTGTCCTCTTGCGTGGTTACCCTGCACCACGTCTCGGTGCAGGAGCACGCCCACCTCGTCTCATATCTGTTAAATTATTACATATGTTACTAGAACAGATATTACTAGAAGTAATAACATATAAAATTAATCATCATACCTATTTTGCCACAGGAGAGGTCCCGTCACCGCCAAAACCCCATATTAACCTCGTCAAAAATCCTCGAATTTCCGAAACATAAAATCGTCGGAAATCCATACTAATAAAAAATTTCCAGATTACCTCGCAAAACCTGCCAAATGTGGTGAACTCCGAAAAATCCAAAAACCCCTAGGAACTCAAAAACCTGGCTCTGATACCAAATAAATTGTCACGCCCCGTTGGAGTCCCCGCCTGACGAAAATCTGGCAGCATCTCCCCTGTACGGGTGACAATACCAATTTTATACAAGGCCTACACGGCCACTATACATCGGTCAACATGACCGGAATCCAAACACACACGCAGGTAATAAAATAGGCCTCAGGCCATCAACCAAAATAAATAAGTAACATCTATCACAACTAGACTTACCCCTTCTGCCATCTAGGCAGGAATACTCAACCAAAACCAATCCAAACAAAATCCGAATAAAAGTCCATAAGGACACCAAAAATCCACGAATACAATTATCCAACTTCATTCCTAAACATATCTCCTAATCAAAATATCCAAACCATAGAAACAAATAACAAATAAAATCTTTTACGACGAGTGGGGTTTGACAGCTGCACTCTCCTGACAGCTTCATCCTAAAATAGATATAGATCAACAGGGTAAGTTCAAAGAACTCAGCGGATATAGTCGATATGCAAGTAAGATATAGCTAACAATAAAAATCATACCAGTACAGTCTCGCATATAGGGTATGCAAGAAATAAATATAACAGGACTGTACTAACCTGAATCTCCTACCCTGATATAGGAGCATGTGCCTGACTAGAAGTAATAAAGTCCTCACCATATATATAAATATGTATCATGTATGCATGACAATCATATGCACATCCAAGGCAGCAATAAAAATGCAGCAAACATAATATAAATGCTATCCATGCAAAATGCATGTCGTGCCAATGACATGGTCACCCCTGACGCCAGTCAGCCGCCTCACACGCGATGGTGAAGCCGAGTGGGTAGGGCTATGACAACTGTGCACTCTACCATCACTGCTCCTGAGTGACCGAGTGGACAGGATGCTGTCGGAGTACACCTATCCTCCTGCCCCAAACAGAGTGGGGGAGCTAAGCTCTCATCTCCCGATGTCATAGACCAGAGGAGGGATCCCTGCTCGCTACCACGCTGCCTCATCGCTACCCATGAGCGGACCAGCGGAGCCTGACAGAGCAACTGCACACACCCTCCTGATGTACCACTAACCCATGAATGGCAGTGTGTGCAGGCCATGTACCTGGCTGCTGGCTCAACTATAAAGGAACCCTGCCCAACCAGCATGCAATCATGCAAGATGGTGCATGATACTAAAGCATGTAAATCCAACTAAATACACCTATCCGAATAATATGCACAATCAATATGTACATATCCATAATCCAAGTAACTATGATCCAAATAAAACAGGGAAGATATAATCATAACCTATCCCATGCATGTATCAAGTAGGCACCAAAAACATACTAGGCATATAAACATGAATATTATTGCAAGCTATTCTGACTAGCATATCAACTTGACTATATCTAATAGATAAGTCAAAATACCCGCCTGCTAAAATATCCACAAAAAGAACCAGATCATCACGACCGTGAACCTGCCTCGTGACCGAAACCTACATAATGCATAACTATTGTTAAGCACAAAATACCATTCACCGACAAATCAAATACTAAATCGATTCCTTCCATAACCAATTAATCCAAAGTAAATCCATCAAATCCAAGCACACGACAATGTGCTAAATACTACTATGTATCTCCAAGTAGACCCTAAATCCGTAGGTCATAAATTGTGATTAACTCCTCAATCCAAGAACATATTCTTACAATTAATCTCACCATGATCAATACTCATCATATGAAAATATTATCCATCTCACAACAAATGATCGAATTGAATCCTACATCGACCTCATATCCGATCCACTAGATTGATTTAATTATCCTATTCAACCTAATCAATCCTCCATACTGAATTACAGAACCGATCATAATTATGAATCCAACCTAACCCTAGGTGACATACACACGACTCAACCAATCCTTACCTCAAACACGATCCAACACTTGGATCCCACAACTTGGCACCCACAATCCATTTACAACTATTAACAACCCATAATTACACCGATTTAGGGCTCTAACCAACCCTAATTGAAATCTCATCACAACACAAAGTAGATTCACCCCCAAATTGAGCCTAAATCTTGATTAGCTTTAGATCTAACATCATAATCATAACAAACATTAGACCAACTATATAATAGTGTGCATCCATAACATATCCATATCTAAGCTTATCGAACAATTGCTTCAATCACACGACTCCTTGATCCAAGATTTTGGGTATCAAATCTGTATCAATCGAATTGCAACACCTCGTAATCAGATTTCCTTCAACACCTGATCATTTGCAAGTTATAACCATCCACATGACGAATCCAAATCTAAATAGCTGCATTACCAATCACAACACATCAAACCTCAAGAATCAATCTCATTACAAACATCCACAGCCTAACTAACCTCCAAACACCTAGTCGTGCATAGCCGATGCAACCGTTCACAGCTTACCATAACCTTACAGAACATTGTCCCGCTTGTTCCACCGAAGGAAAACCTCTCATAGCCGAGCAACATTCCATTTTCAGCCATACTCAACCAATAAATATGATCCACAACATCCCTAAAAATCCTATCCAAATTAAGATAAAAGTAAACCCTTACCTTGCTCCGATTGAGACTCACCGCTCCTGAACAGTTCAGAACGGAACACTACTGATGCATGCTCCAAACCGCTGCCCTAAATCACTGTCCAAACATAATCCACTGTCAAATCGCAGAAAATATCGCGGGGGTTAGACAAAACACTAGTCGACCCCTTACCTTGCTCCGATGATGCTCTACTGTAAGGGCGCCTCCCACCGCAGTAAATCTCCACTGATTTCTAATCACCGCCTCCGACAACCACCGAGAGACCACAACCCCAACTGGAGAGACAGATATGCACGACGGCGACCGCAGGTGCCGACGACGGCCGGCAGATTGGGTCGCGAATGCTGCGATCGCGAGACCGGTGCGTGTGCGAGTCGGGCAACGCGAGGAAGAAGGCGAGCACTACCGGTGAGCAGCGACGACGGCGCGCCCTCACCGTCGGACGGCGCTGTGGGTGGTGGCGGCCTAGTCGTCGGTGGAGAAGAGCTTGCGGCGGCTCAAAGGCGAGGAGCCAGTGGCCTGGGCACCGGGAAGGCGAGCGTCGGTGCTTGGGGAAGAAGAGGGGCGTCGTGCGATGGTCCGAGGCGAGGACGACGAGCCATCTGTCGGCGCGCGTCGTCTGGACAACGAGCGCACAGAGAAACCGGCGGAGAAGAGGTCGCTGGCGAAGGAACCGTCGCGCGAGAGAAACTGTCGAGGAAAAGGTCGCGGCGGGGAAAAATAGAAAAAGATAAATAAAAAAACCTAGACTTATAATTTATCCTATTTACTCATCTAAAAAAGCCCTTTAAAAGCCTATTTTCCCTATCCCCGTAATTATCTCGTACGACCTCCGTTTAAATTCAGAAAAATTCCGGAAAAATTCCTAAAAATTCCAAAAAATTTCTATCACAACTATCACAACTAGACTTACCCCTTCTTCCATCTAGGCAGGAATACTCAACCAAAACCAATCCAAACAAAATCCGAATAAAAGTCCATAAGGACACCAAAAATCCATGAATACAATTATCCAACTCCATTCCTAAACATATCTCCTAATCAAAATATCCAAACCATAGAAACAAATAACAAATAAAAACTTTTACGACGAGTGGGGTTTGGCAGCTGCACTCTCCTGACAGCTTCATCCTGAAATAGATATTGATCAACGGGGTAAGTTCAAAGAACTCAGCGGATATAGTCGATATGCAAGTAAGATATAGCTAACAATAAAAATCATGCCAGTACAGTCTCACATATAGGGTATGCAAGAAATAAATACAACAGGACTGTACTAACCTGAATCTCCTACCCTGATATAGGAGCATGTGCCTGACTAGAAGTAATAAAGTCCTCACCATATATATAAATATGTATCCTATATGCATGATAATCATATGCACATCCAAGGCAGCAATAAAAATGCAGCAAACATAATACAAATGTTATCCATGCAAAATGCATGTCGTGCCAATGACATGGTCACCCATGCCTTGATCGTACCGCCTCACACGATGGTGAAGTCGGGCTATGATAAGCGGCACTCGCCATCATCGCTTCCCGAGTGACCGAGTGGATGAATGTTATCGAGTACACCTATCCTCCCGCCTAAATAGAGTGGGGGAGCTAAGCTCTCATCTCCCGGTGTCATAGACCAGAGGAGGGATCCCTGCCGGCTACCACACTGCCTCATCGCTACCCATGAGCGGACCAGCGGAGCCTGACAGAGCAACTGCACACACCCTCCTGATGTACCACTAACCCATGAGTGGCAGTGTGTGCAGGCCATGTACCTGGTTGCGGGCTCAACTATAAAGGAACCCCGCCCAACCAGCATGCAATCATGCAAGATGGTGCATGATACTAAAGTATGTAAATCCAACTAAATACACCTATCCGAATAATATGCACAATCAATATGTACATATCCATAATCCAAGTAACTATGATCCAAATAAAACAGGGAAGATATAATCATAACTTATCCCATGCATGTATCAAGTAGGCACCAAAAACATACTAGGCATATAAACATGAATATTATTGCAAGCTATCCTAATTAGCATATCAACTTGACTATGTTGGTGCAACAATGCTCCAAGCATTTATATGTTTTGATGTTTGGCTAATCATCTAAGTTAGGCAATATCTTGTGATCTAATTACGAATGTGTTTAAGTGACAGGGAAATCCAAGGATGAAGACTTGGTAAAAGGAAGTCCAAGTATGATCTTGGCAAAAGAAGTCCAAGGGATGGACTTGGCAGCATAAGACCAAGCTTGTAGTCTTGGCAGCATAAAGTCCAAGTGAACCTTGGAAAAGGAAGTCCAAAGTAAAGTCTTGGCAGCATAAGTCCAAGCTTGTAGTCTTGGCGGCGTAAAGTCCAAGCATTTGGCAACCCAAGACATGACGAAACCGAAGGAAGCTCTTGGAAGCAAAGCGCAAAGGATGAACAAGTCGCGGACTCGGAGAGATCCTGAAGGCGCAAGGCTTAATGAGGAGCTAGAAGGTTGAGTCTAGGTCTAGGGAATAAAATCAAGTATGAATTACTCATACTTGATGAGTATCAGTCGACTGATACGATGTATCACCGATCGTCGCGTTCGATCGAGTCGTGGTGAAACCACGACCATCACCGATCGCCTTAGTCGAGCGATCGATCGCGATCACCGATCGCCAATGGCATCACCGACCGATCAAGGGAAATATCACTACGAATCACGCCTCACTCTGATCGCCGCTTGATTACTCGGATCGATCACCCCATCAGTCGACTGATGGAGGGATCAGTCGACTGATCACCTGGCCGTTGAAGATTGTGGCTACGAATCTCCGCGGAGATCGCGTTTCAGAAGCCATTGGCTTCGGCGGCAGTCGACTGATGGTATTCATCAGTCCACTGATCGACACCCAACGGGAAAAACAACCCCTCTTCTATAAAAAGGGGCCATGGGGAGCTTGGTGAAGCTAGTGCTCTTGCTCCTAACTATACTCTCGTGCTCACCAAGTCTTCCAAGTGTTTTTAGTGATTTAAATCCTCCTCTTCTCTTATTCTTGATCATCCATCATTGTAAAGAAGAGGAGAGCATTGTAAGAAAGGTTTCTCCACCTTGGTTCATCCAAAGGAGGTTCTAGTGAAGGTTGATTAGGGCTAATCCACCTTACGGATTGCCGTGGAGTAGGAGCGTCATCTCCGAACCACGTACATCGGGTGTTAGCTTTGTTCTTGCTTTGATTTGTGTTTAGATTTTGTATTGCTTCCGCTAACATTTTTGTAGTAAAGAAGAAAGGCTAATCACCCCCCCCCCTCTAGCCATTCCAAGGGTCCTAACAAGTGGTATCAGAGCCTGGATAGCTTGGAAGATCTCACCATCAACCAAGACATCAATGGCTCTTCAAGAGGGATATAGCATCGCCAAGTCACCGCTCTTCGATGGGAGTCATTTTGCGTATTGGAAAGGTAGGATGAAGTACTATCTTATGAGTAATATTGAAATTTGGCATAGTGTTGTAGATGGCTTCGAGGAACCGGTGGATGAACATGGACATCCTATTCCAAGCAAGGATTGGACAAGAGAAATCAACAAGAAATTTGAATCAAATGCAAAGGTCGTCCTCACCATCCAATGCGGCGTCACAATGGAGCAACTCAACAAGGTGGGGCCTTTTGAATCCACCAAGGAGCTATGGGAAAAGCTCATTGAGCTAAATGAAGGTTCCAAGGAATCAAAGAGGGCCAAGAAGGACCTATTAATTGGACAACTTCAAGCCTTCCAAATGAAGATGCATGAAACCGTAAGTCAAATGCATGGAAGGTTCAAGGAAATTGTAAATGGACTCCATATCATAGGTGAGCGAGTTGACAACCGGGATTTGGTAAGGTATATTTTACAAGCATTTCCTAGAAATTCTTTATGGACTTCAATAGTTGATGCCATTAAGGTAACTAGGGATTTATCTCAAATTAAAATTGATGAATTATTTTGTGAGTTTGAATTACATGAGCAAACTAACATGTCCTCTAAGGAAAAGGGTTTAGCTCTATTTGTTGAAAAGAAGGACAAGAAAGAAAAGAAGAAGAAGGAAAGAAAAGAAGCATCATCATCATCCGAGTCGGAGGATGAGTCAAGTAGCGATGGGGACTCATCTAGTGAAATGGCAAATTTCGTCAAGAAGCTTCATAGGAAGTCAAGAGAGTTCAAGAATAGAGAAGCAAGGAAGGGGTCTCACTCCTCAAAAGGTAAATTTAATGGTAATTCAAGTTTTAGCAATAATGTGATTTGCCATGCTTGCAATAAGAAGGGGCATATAAAGCCGAATTGCCCGGAGCTAAAGAAGAAGGAGGAAAAGGAAAAGAAAAAGAAGGACAAGAAGGAAAAGAAGAAGAAGGAGGCCATGGTGGCTCAAACCACATGGGACACACCAAGTGTTGAAGACTCTTCATCCGATGATGAGCTTTGCCACATCACATGCCATGTGGCACTCATGGCATTAGAAGATGATTCCGGCACATCAAGTCAAGAAGATTCTTCAAGTGATGAATCGTCATCTAGTGACGATGAGGTAATGAATTCTCCCAAGGTTATGCTTCTCTATAAATCAATTGCTTATCTTAAAGAAGCTCTAGATAAGTCAAAATCTAAGGTTAAAAGCATGAAGGTAGAACTAAAGGCCATTAGGAATGAAAAGCCTTCACATATTGACTCTTGCATGCTTAGGGAAGAAAATGACAAACTTAAGGATGAGGTTAGTGAATTGAAAGCATGTTTAGAAAAATTTTCAAATGGCTCAAAGTGTCTTGATATGATTCTTAGTAGACAAAGAGCGGTTTATAACAAGGCCGGGTTAGGGTATAAGCCAAAAGAAAAAGAAGTTGCTTATATTTCATTAATTAATAGGAAAGCAACCATTAAGGGTAAGGTTAAGAAAGCTTGGGTACCTAAGAAGTTTTTACTTAATGTTATCGGTCCAAATGTTTGGGTACCAAAAGCTTGTGTTTTTCATGTGATTTAGGTAGGAGAGCGAGGTATGTGGATTGTGGATAGCGGTTTCTCAACACATATGACCGGGGATGTGAGCAAGTTATCCACAATTAAATATGTGAAGAAGGGAGCGGTGTCCTTTGGGAATAGTGGAAAACTCAAGATATTAGGTAGAGGTACAATTGAGGTATCCCCTAAAATTGTTATTCACAAAGTATTGCTAGTTGAAAATATGAAATTTAATTTATTAAGTGTTAGTCAACTTTGTGATGCAAACTATCATGTCTCTTTTGAATCCTCTAAATGCATGATTAGACACAAGGAATTAAATGATTGTATGTTAGTTGGATATAGGAAATCAAACATCTATTATGTTGATCTTTCATATGCTTCTAACATTTCTACTAAGTGTTTTGTTGCAAAAGAAGAGGAAAGTTGGCTATGGCATAGAAGATTGGGGCATATCAACATGAAAAACATAGCCAAGGTAGCCAAGATGGAGTTGGTCAAAGGGCTACCAAAGATCAAGTATGTCAAGAACAAATTGTGTGATGCATGCCAAGAAGGAAAACAAACAAAGGCATCACACAAAGGTAAAACCCTAACCAATTCCTCTTTACCATTAGAATTATTGCATCTTGACTTATTTGATTGCCATAGTACTCCATCTTTAAATGGTAATAAATATTGTTTGGTTATAGTAGATGATTTTTCTAGGTATACTTGGGTCTATTTTATGAAACATAAGGATGATACCTTAGAAATAATCATAGGATTTAGTAAAAGGGTTGAAAATGAAAAGAGTCTCAAAATCAACCGGATCCGTAGTGATCATGGTGGTCAATTTGAAAATCTAAAATTTTCACAATTTTGTTTAGAGCAAGGGTACAAGCATGAGTTCTCCTGTCCTAGAACACCCTAATAAAATGGGGTGGTGGAAAGGAGAAATCGTGCCCTACAAGAGGCGGCTAGGACTATGCTTAATGCATATTCTCTACCTAGCTACTTGTGGGCGGAAGCGGTTAATACCGCTTGCTATATCCAAAATAGGGTTCAAATCCATAGGTTTTTAGGAAAAACACCATTTGAATTATGGAATGGGACTATACCCACAATTCATTATTTCAAAGTCTTTGGATGTAAAGTTTATATTCTAAACACCAAAGATAACCTAGGAAAATTTGAATCAAAAGCGGATGAGGGAATCCTAGTTGGATACTCATCCACAAGTAGAGGGTATAGAGTCTACAATAAGAGAACCAAAGGGATTGAGGAGTCTTCCAATGTTCAATTTGATGAAACTACTAGTACCTACCCTAGAAAGTCCTCCATTGATAAGGATATTAATGACAATAATCAAGACATTACCCAAAAACTTCAAAATTTGACCATTAGGGGTAATGATCAAGGGGGAGGAAGAGGAGACTCCGATGATGAAAGAAGGGTGGAAGATAACAATGATCAAATTGAAACACCTTCTAGAAACCTAAGAATTCATCAAGATCATCCACTTGAACAAGTAGTAGGAGATCTATCTCAAGGAGTAAGAACTAGGTCATTTCATAGACCTCCTACTAGTCAAGTTGCTCTTATCTCACAAATTGAGCCCAAATTGATCAATGATGCATTACACGATCCAGATTGGATTTTGGCAATGCAAGATGAATTGGCTCAATTTGAGAGAAGTCAAGTGTGGGAATTAGTACCTAGACCCAATGATAGCACCATAATTACTACAAGATGGGTCTTTAGGAATAAATTAGATGATCAAGGAAATATCACTAGAAATAAGGCTAGGTTGGTTGCTAGGGGATTTAATCAAGTTGAGGGGTTTGACTATGATGAGACCTATGCCCCGGTTGCTAGGTTAGAATCTATTAGAATTCTCCTAGGATATGCTTCCTACATGGGATTTAAACTTTACCAAATGGATGTTAAATCGGCATTCTTAAATGGTTTTATTAAGGAGGAAGTATATGTAGAGCAACCACCCGGATTTGAGAACGTAGATTATCCAAATCATGTATGTAAGCTTAGGAAAGCATTATATGGGTTAAAACAAGCTCCTAGGGCATGGTATGAAAGATTGTCATCATTCTTAATTTCTAAGGATTTTAGAAGAGGACAAGTAGATCAAACCTTGTTTATAAAGTCAACATTAAAAGATATATTCATAGCCCAAGTATATGTTGATGATATCATTTTTGGGTCAACAAATGATGATCTTCTTCAAGACTTTATAAAAAATATGGAAAATGAATTTGAAATGAGTTTGGTGTTAGTGCATATAAGATCCACATATCTCCACAATGGTATGATATTGTCCACTTTGGGCCCAAGCCCTCATGGTTTTTGTTTTTGGGCTTTACCCAAAAGGCCTCATACCAATGGAGATATCTTTTTTCTTATAAGCACATGATCTTTTCCATGTCTTACCAATGTGGGACTTTGATTGTATTCCCCATACTCCCAACAATCCCCCCCTCAAACGAAGGACCACATTGGGCCCCCCCTCAAGCCTATCCCTCCTCGAAGGATTTTCTCTGCTTGATGTCCGATCTTCAACCCACCAGGACTTCCTGCCAGTTGTTCGGTCCCCCCGACCCAACTAGACTTCCTTCCTGATGTCTGGTTCTCTTGATCCGGACGTGGGAGCTCAACTTCCTTCGTTCGAGGTTCATGGCTTGACATGGACCATGGCTCTGATACCAATTGTTAGTGCATATAAGATCCACATATCTCCACAATGGTATGATATTGTCCACTTTGGGCCCAAGCCCTCATGGTTTTTGTTTTTGGGCTTTACCCAAAAGGCCTCATACCAATGGAGATATCTTTTTTCTTATAAGCACATGATCTTTTCCATGTCTTACCAATGTGGGACTTTGATTGTATTCCCCATACTCCCAACATTTGGTTGGAGAGCTTACCTTTTTCCTAGGCTTACAAGTCAAACAAACCAATGAGGGTATTCATATTTATCAAACCAAATATGCAAATGAAATGATCAAGAAATTTGGTTTGGAAAATGCCAAAATTATAACCACTCCTATGGCCACTAGCACTAGGATAGATAGTGATCATGAAGGTAAATCAATTGATCTTAAACTTTATAGGAGTATGATTGGTAGCTTATATTACCTAACCGCTAGTAGACCCAACATTTTATTTGCGGTAGGTATGTGTGCAAGATACCAATCTTGTGGCAAAGAATCACATTTGGTAGCCGTCAAAAGAATATTAAGGTATATTAAAGGCACCCTAAATGTAGGACTTTGGTATCCTAGGACTAAGTCTTTTGAATTACTTGGTTATACCGATTCCGATTATGCCGGGTGCAAATTGGATAGGAAAAGTACTAGTGGTGGATGCCAATTTCTTGGGTCCTCCCTAGTTAGTTGGAGTAGTAGGAAGCAACATTGTGTTGCTTTATCAACCACCGAAGCCGAATATGTGGCTATGGGTGATTGTGTAGCTCAATTACTTTGGATGAGGCATACTCTTGTGGACTATGAGCTACACTACTCTAACATTAAAGTTTATTGTGATAATGTGAGTACCATCAACTTGACCAAAAATCTAGTACATCACTCTAGGACCAAGCACATTGAAGTGAAATATCACTTTATAAGAGATCATGTGGCAAGAAGGGACATTGAACTTAATTATGTAGAATCTAAGTCCAACCTTGCCGATATCTTCACCAAAGCTCTTACCGAAAATGAATTTTCATCTTTAAGGAGAGAGCTTGATATGTGCTTTGTAGAGTAAAATTTTAGGTTTGCATGATCCCATGTTTATATGTTATCTTTATACCTTGATACATCTCACAAAAAGCCTTAAGAAATCTTGATTTTTGTATTGAGACACTTAGAACCATGTGAGATGATAGGGAAAGGTGTACTTGGCTCATCATGCTTGTTATGATGCATTACTATGAGCCAATGACACACCTAGAGACATAAATACCTTATGGACCAATCATTGGGAAGGCTTGTATTCAAGTAATGAGTACATAGCTCTAAGAACATGGTTGGAAATTCCAAATCATATATATTTTAAACTATGTTCATTATATTTTGGAAAACAGTTTTCAAGTGAATCACAAAAGTGATACAAAGTTTGAAAATTCTTTAGAACTTTTGTAAGTTTCCAAATTTGTATCAATCTTGAAATCTGGAAAATATATATTTTGCAAATTATTTTTCCTTAATAAAGTATGATTTCAGAAATGTGTACGCAAAATTTCGTGATTTTTTGAGATTTCTGGAATTTCTACCGCATTTAAAAATGGTGAAAAGGTCAAATTTCGATTTTGTAGCGATGATTAGTTCAGATACCAGTCGACTGATACACTGGGTTTTCTGATAATAAGCTCCATTTTTTGATATTTGGTGTATTTTTGATGTCCTAACACTCTAGTATGATAATATTGCGTATAAACGAGTTTTAGGACTGCTAAATACAATGGTTTAGGGGGAGTTTCAATAAATTCTATCCTTTTATCCCCAAAACCATTGTTGGTGCAAAGTTAGGATTTAACTTTTGAAATTTAGCTTATGCTTTGCTTCAAATGTAATTTAAATGCTTAAGTTAGATGATTATGTGTGTATCTTTAAAGACCTAACTTAAATGATTGTCAAACATCAAAAATGGGGAGATTGTTGGTGCAACAATGCTCCAAGCATTTATATGTTTTGATGTTTAGCTAATCATCTAAGTTAGGCAATATCTTGTGATCTAATTATGAATGTGTTTAAGTGACAGGGAAATCCAAGGATGAAGACTTGGTAAAAGGAAGTCCAAGTATGATCTTGGCAAAAGAAGTCCAAGGGATGGACTTGGCGGCATAAGACCAAGCTTGTAGTATTGGCAGCATAAAGTCCAAGTGAACCTTGGCAAAGGAAGTCCAAAGTAAAGTCTTGGCAGCATAAGTCCAAGCTTGTAGTCTTGGCGGCGTAAAGTCCAAGCATTTGGCAACCCAAGACATGACGAAACCGAAGGAAGCTCTTGGAAGCAAAGCGCAAAGGATGAACAAGTCGCGGACTCGGAGAGATCCTGAAGGCGCAAGGCTTAATGAGGAGCTAGAAGGTTGAGTCTAGGTCTAGGGAATAAAATCAAGTATGAATTACTCATACTTGATGAGTATCAGTCGACTGATACGATGTATCAGTCGACTGGTCAGGCGTTCGACTGAGTCAGGGTGAAACCTAACCATTAGTCGATTGCCTTGGTCGTGGCATGATCGATTCGCGATCACCGATCGCCCAATCGATCGATCGGTGATCAAGGGAAATATCGCCACAGAATGCAGTCTCACTCGACTGCTGCCTTGATCACTCGACTGATCACCCCATCAGTCGACTGATGGAGGGATCAGTCGACTGATCACCTGGCCATTGGAGATTGCGGCTACGAATCTCCGCGGAGATCGCGTTTCAGAAGCCGTTGGCTTCGGCGGCAGTCGACTGATGGTATGCATCAGTCGACTGATCGACGCCCAACGGGAAAAACAACCCCTCTTCTATAAAAAGGGGCCATGGGGAGCTTGGTGAAGCTAGTGCTCTTGCTCCTAACTATACTCTCGTGCTCACCAAGTCTTCCAAGTGTTTTTAGTGATTTAAATCCTCCTCTTCTCTTGTTCTTGATCATCCATCATTGTAAAGAAGAGGAGAGCATTGTAAGAAAGGTTTCTCCACCTTGGTTCATCCAAAGGAGGTTCTAGTGAAGGTTGATTAGGGCTAATCCACCTTACGGATTGCCGTGGAGTAGGAGCGTCATCTCCGAACCACGTACATCGGGTGTTAGCTTTGTTCTTGCTTTGATTTGTGTTTAGATTTTGTATTGCTTCCGCTAACATTTTTGTAGTAAAGAAGAAAGGCTAATCACCCCCCTCTAGCCATTCCAAGGGTCCTAACAGACTATATCTAAAAGATAAGTCAAAATATCCACCTGCCAAAATATCCACAAAAAGAACCAGATCGTCACGACCGTGAACCTGCCTCGTGACCGAAACCTACATAATGCATAACTATTGTTAAGCACAAAATACCATTCACCGACAAATCAAATACTAAATCGATTCCTTCCATAACCAATTAATCCAAAGTAAATCCATCAAATCCAAGCACACGACAATGTGCTAAATACTACTATGTATCTCCAAGTAGACCCTAAATCTGTAGGTCATAAATTGTGATTAACTCCTCAATCCAAGAACATATTCTTAAAATTAATCTCACCATGATCAATACTCATCATATGAAAATATTATCCATCTCACAACAAATGATCGAATCGAATCCTACATCGACCTCATATCCGATCCACTAGATTGATTTAATTATCCTATTCAACCTAATCAATCCTCCATACTGAATTACAGAACCGATCATAATTATGAATCCAACCTAACCCTAGGTGACATACACACGACTCAACCAATCCTTACCTCAAACACGATCCAACACTTGGATCCCACAACTTGGCACCCACAATCCATTTACAACTATTAACAACCCATAATTACACCGATCTAGGGCTCTAACCAACCCTAATTGAAATCTCATCACAACACAAAGTAGATTCACCCCCAAATCGAGCCTAAATCTTGATTAGCTTTAGATCTAACATCATAATCATAACAAACATTAGACCAACTATATAATAGTGTGCATCCATAACATATCCATATCTAAGCTTATCGAACAATTGCTTCAATCACACGACTCCTTGATCCAAGTTTTTGGGTATCAAATCTGTATCAATCGAATTGCAACACCTCGTAATCAGATTTCCTTCAACACCTGATCATTTGCAAGTTATAACCATCCACATGACGAATCCAAATCTAAATAGCTGCATTACCAATCACAACACATCAAACCTCAAGAATCAATCTCATTACAAACATCCACAGCCTAACTAACCTCCAAACACCTAGTCGTGCATAGCCGGTGCAACTGTTCACAGCTTACCATAACCTTACAGAACATTGCCCCGCTTGTTCCACCGAAGGAAAACCTCTCATAGCCGAGCAACATTCCATTTTCAGCCATACTCAACCAATAAATATGATCCACAACAGCCCTAAAAATCCTATCCAAATTAAGACAAAAGTAAACTGATTGAGACTCACCGCTCCTGAACAGTTCAGAACGGAACACTACTGATGCATGCTCCAAATCGCTGCCCTAAATCGCTGTCCAAACACAATCCACTGTCAAATCGCAGAAAATATCGCAGGGGTTAGACAAAACACTAGTCGACCCCTTACCTTGCTCTGGCGATGCTCGGCCAGAAGGGCAGCTCCCCCACCGGCAGAAATCTCCACTCGATTTGCCCTAATCACCTGCTCCGACAACCACCGGAGAGACCACAACCCCCAACGGAGGCGGCGACAGCTCGGTGGTGTGAGACAGGACATGCACGACGCTGGCCCTCGCTAGGTGCGCGACGCACGGCAAAGATTGGGTACATGCTATCGCGAACGCGAGGCCGGTGTGTGTGCGAGTCGGGCGACGCGAGGAAGAAGGCGAGCACTGCCGGTGAGCAGCGACGACGGCGCGCCCTCAGCGTCGGACGGCGTTGTGGGTGGCGGCGGCCTAGTCGTCGGTGGAGAAGAGCTTGCGGCGGCTCAGAGGCGAGGAGCCAGCGGCCTGGGCACCGGGAAGGCGAGCGTCGACGCTTGGGGAAGAAGAGGGGCGTCGCGCGATGGTCCGAGGCGAGGACGACGAGCCATCTGTCGGCGCGTGTCGTCTGGACAACGAGCGAACAGAAAAACCGGCGGAGAAGAGGTCGCCGGTGAAGGAACCGTCGCGCGAGAGAAACTGCCGAGGAAAAGGTCGCGGCGGGGAAAAATAGAAAAAGATAAATAAAAAAACCTAGACTTATAATTTATCCTATTTACTCATCTAAAAAAGCCCTTTAAAAGTCTATTTTCCCTATCCCCGTAATTATCTCGTACGACCTCCGTTTAAATTCAAAATAATTCCGAAAAAATTCCTAAAAATTCCAAAAAATTTCTAGGATTATTTTCCTTAACTCTTTGGCCATTTAATTTAATATTTTAAATTTTTCAGTATTTAACACCTTCGATTTTACTTGTCAACCCATGTTGAACTTTCCATTTGCCAAGCTTGGACTTTTCCTTGCCAAGAACCATGCTGGGACTTTCCATGCCAAGTACTTATGATTTGGACTTTCCATATCAAGTACTTATGATTTGGACTTTCCATTGTCAAGTACTCAAGACTTGGACTTTTCATGCTAAGTACCCATGACTTGGACTTTCTCATGACACTCACATTGTCATACATTTTGTCGAACATCAAAATACTGCTCGAGTCAAACTCGAGTCTGGTCAATCGTGACCTGGGTCGATTGCACCAACAAACATATGGTCCAACTATATAGTTGAATAATAGTTAAATCCATTATCAAATATCAAAATACTACTTGAGTCCCACTTGAATTTGATCAACATTGACCCAAGGGGTGTTGCACCAACAATTATAACTTTAGAATTTTCAAAGGGCATATCTAATTCTTGTATTACCCCTTTAACAAAGGTGACATTTTCATCTCTTTCCTCTTTCCTTTGCATACAATTCTTCTCTTTCCTATTAAATTATTTTTTTTTCATTTGCATACATGCAACCATTATTTTTAGAAAACAGCACCACAATAGTAATAGTTTTAAAAATCAACACCATGACAGTGTTGATGTGTTAAGAAGTGGTGTTGATTTTTTAAAAATAATAAAGAATGACATATTTAGACCCCCAGAGGATTGTAGAATTTCATAGGAGTTGGAATGAGTGTAATCGCAGTTCTTTAGGTCCATTAATGAATTTTTACTGAAATCTATTGATAGACTTAGGAGATTTGATTTTTAAAAAGTTGACATGTATTAGAAGAGAATATTGTAATAAAGATATTTGTGATATTCATATCTAGTTTTGACATTCCTATAATAAGTTATGCGTATTTGTCAATTATTTTAAAGTCATATACTTTAAAAACCTTTTGATCATTGCTATTAATATTTTCGAACTGATATTTTTGGATACATATAGACTCTATGACACTTTAAAAATATGTAATACTTAGAATGAGTTCGATCGGAGCTCTCTAGGTCTATCAATGGATTTTAACCGAAACATCTTGATGGATTTGAAAAAACTTTAAATTTTATTTTTAGGCTTGAAACTTGACTATTATGAGTTTCACCTATTAATAAATGTGTCTCTAAATGAGTTTGGATGAAAAAAAATTGCATCTCATTCTGATATTCGAGTCAAAAATTATGACCTCAAAAAACACACAATTCACACACACCAGCACTGTTGTGGTTTTGATTTTTAGAAACCAGTATCATATGATGCTGTTTTTTTAAAACTAGTACCAAGATCATGCTGACTTAATTACATCAACACCGTGACATAATGTATAAATCAATATAATAATGCTAATTTAATTACATCAATATCATGATATTAATTTTAAACCAGCACCACGACGCTGATTTTAAACCAGCACCATGCCATGGTGTTGGTGCTCGTTTAAAACTAGCACCATGGCGTGGGTGCTAGTTTAAAACCAGCACCATGGTGCTGATTTTAAAATCAGCACCAACATGCGCCATGGTGTTGGTTTTAAAACCAGCACTGACATATGAAACGGTGTTGGTTAAATTTAGTACCAACACTATGGTGTTGATTAAAATTAACATCACATTATAGCGTTGGTATACTTAAATCAATACCATGACATTGGTTTATATATCAACGTTATATAATTTTGTTGGTATAATTAAATTGATATCATTATAATGCTATTTTTAAATATCAGTATTCTGGTAATACTGATTTTTGTTTTTAAAAAATCAATATTACTTATGGAGATTATAACTTTGGACTCGAGTATCAAAATGAGACACAATATTTTTTAATCGAAGGTCATTCAGAGATATACATTTGTTACTAGATGAAATATGTAATAACCCAATTTTAAGTCTAAAGAGTAACTTTTAAAGTCTTTTCGAATCCATCAAGAGGTTTCGGTCAAAATTTTTTGAGTGGACTTAGAAAGTTTCAATCGGATCCATTCCAAATACTACATGTTTCTAAAGTGCTCTAGAGTCTATATGTGCCTAAAAATATCAGCTCGAAGTCACTAATAGTAGTAATCAGAAGATTTCCAAAGTTTATAATTTACAATTGATACGTACACAATTTATCATAGGAATATCAAAACTAGGTATGAACACTATAAATATCTTCACTATACTATTCTCTTTCATTACATGTCAACTTTCAAAAATCTAAATTCCTTATATCCATCAATGGATTTAGATCAAAATCAATTAATGGACCTAAAGAAGTTTATTGAATTCATTCCAACTCCTGTAAATTTCTTTAGTATTCCAAAGTCTAAATACTCTTTTAATTATTTTTTTAAAATCAACATCACATCTTAATACACTAGTACGGCTATGGTGTAGATTTTAGAAACTAACATCACTGTGGCACTAGTTTTTAAAAATTAGCACTACTACATCTTAATACACTAGTACTGCTATGTTGTAGATTTTAGAAATTAGCATCACTATGGCACTAGTTTTTAAAAATTAGCACTATAATGTTGGTTTCTAAAAATCACCACATTAGTGTTGTTAGATGTAAAAATCACCACTTAATTAAATTGTGGTGTTATTTTTAAAAATTAGCATGATAGTAATTGTTAGATGTATACAAATAAAAAAAATAATTTAATTTAAAAGGAAAGATAAGAATTGTATGTAAAATATTAGTTTTGTGAGATAGATAATGTAGAAATTAACTTCGCTCTTTAAGAATTCTCAAATTATAATGCGTTTTTTAAAATTTTGATTTTTCAGAGATAAGAATTCTCTTTTTGATAAATTATCGAAGTTTAATTTGTAGAAAAGGAAGAAGAACGAATAGCAAGCGGAATATTAGTATCAGATTTGATTTATTTTAATATTATATTATATTATATATTTGGTGTTGCCACAATCTTGCAAGCGACATGGATGCCTGTACAAAGTCATCTATAAATACGACACCGCACGGTCACACATTGCCACCGGTCTCACTTAATCGGCGCACACCTTGCGTTTGTCCATTTCCCCACCTCTCACCGGCTGCCTTGTGCTCCGGCACCGGCTCCGGCTCTTTCCATATTAATATCTCCTCGTTCAATTCCCTTTCATCCCCTTACGGTGTGTTTTGTTGCACTAGCTCGCATATGCAATTCTAGTCATGTCCAAGGATGACCGGAGCAACAGCACCGCCGGGGCGGCGACCGTCCGCTCCCGGTGGGCCCCGAAGCCCGAGCAGATCGTCATCCTGGAGTCCATCTTCAACAGCGGGATGGTGAATCCACCCAAGGACGAGACCGTCCGCATCCGCAAGCTCCTCGAGAAGTTCGGCGCCGTTGGCGACGCCAACGTCTTCTACTGGTTCCAAAACCGCCGCTCCCGCTCCCGCATCCGCCGCCGTCAGCGCGAGCTCCAGGCCGCCGCCGCCGCCGCTTCACCCTCCGCAGCCTCATCGCCGACCGCCAGATGTTTCCTGCACCTCGATATCAACAACCGATGCTCCTCTTCCTCTTCTGTCTCATCTCCTGCTACGCCCTCCTCCTCTGGGCTTGCAGCGGACGAAGGCGGTGCTGTCGTCGGCTGCGACGACCTCTTCCCAGTTTCCCAGCAGACTGGCCCGATCAGTCCTCTTTGGTGCTCCTCTTCCTCCGATGCCAATCGCCCCGTGTCGAACTACCACCAACCCGGTCAGTACTCCTTTTCTACATGACAGATCGTTCAATCCTCGAGCAACATATATAACTAATCAAACTTATCAATAAAGAGAGCAACCTTACGGTGTTCATCAACGGGGTGCAATGGGTGGTTCCAAGAGGGCCTTTGGACACTAGAGCCATGTTTGGCCAAAATCTGCTGTTGGTGCACTCCTCCGGCGAGCTGCTCCCTGTCGACGAGTGCGGAATTCTACTGCAGAGCTTGCAGATGGGTGAAAGTTACTTCCTGGTAAGATCAACATATTCTCTTCTTCTGCTGAGACTCTAACTCCACAGAGGAATTGAATCGTACCGTCTCTAATTGGCAGGTATCGCCTAATTAATTAGTTTCTTTGACGTTGAGGAACGCTATCAAGGACGATCGAGCACATGAGCAGTGGTCTCTGGCCGAATTAAGCTGCTGTAGCTTAACTAGTAGTCTCGATCGAGTTTCTTTCGTTGTCTCTGTAGAACTCGTCTCGCAGCTTAGTTTTTTATTATCACTTGGTTGAATTTTTAGTCACCTGTGCGCACTTGGTGCTTGTGTTTGAGCACGCAAGGCATAATGGATTTGTACTTTTAATTTGTTCTCTGAATTGTCTTCTTGCATCCTTTTAATTTGTAGTAAAGCATATGTTTATCTTACCAACCTCTTCAACTCAACCAAGAATTTTGCGAATACCATTTTACCCTTTCAAGCTTTAGAAACTCGTGTTTGTGTGATTCCAACCAACTTAACATTATTAGGTCAAGGCGATGTTCAATGGCAAATGAATGGGAAATTTTCATTTTAATTAGCACTATTGTTCTCATCATGTTTTGAATTACCATTCCCTTTGGAGTTTAAAATCATCAAAATGCTTATAGATATTGCAAATTTTTATTATTTGACTTTTAGCCACTAATACTATTAATTTATATGATGGGAAAAAGATATACCATTTGTATTCCATATCATTTTTTTTTGACAAGAAAAACACTAGCTCTGTTGGTCGATAATACGGGAATAAGATGAGAATACATCTGTCAAAAGCATTTTGATGTTTTTGAATTCACTGTAAAAATATAAAGTTGTAGTCATATCTAATATTTAATATTTATCATAAAAATATTTTTAATGACAAAATTATGAATAATAATGATTGTACAAAAATTATCACAAAAGTTTATTGATATTGTATCATTTGTGACAATACTATACAATAATACTATTCATCAATAATAAAAAAAAGTTATCAATAATTTCACATTTTGTGGTAGATGAAACTAATAATATTCTCATTAATAGTTTTAACCGTGAAACTTAGACTAACAAACGTAATATTAATCTATAGTGAACTTATTTTTTTTTATCATTAATACATTTTTATATGCGGAAAACTTTTTTTTTTAAAAAAGAAAGAAACAATTATTTGAGAAGAATCTTATTTTGTGATCATTAAATTAACCAAAAAAATAAGGGCAAAATAAAATGGTTATACAAATTGAGGTTGTGAGAAAAACGTTATAATCTATGAAAATTTAGGAGATCAAATAAAAAATTTTAAACTTTGGGCATGATAAAATTGTTTGATCCACCTAGAGGTTACATATACGACTATTACTAATAATAATATGGCTATGCTCTTTGTGTTGCATGGAATGAACATTAAGTGTGTAAATATGTTATGTTGGGTGGTGATGCGACGAGGAAAATCTGTTCACTCCTTTCCAATGCAGTGAAAAACAGAGGGAGATCTCAGAGGGTTCTCACAGACCGCAATCAGTAAAGAATAAGAAGGTGAAGTAGATGAAACGCAAAAACCGATACCAGCAATCGAAACTCAGACACAAGATGTAACGTGGTTTGGAATGAGGATTCCTACTCCACGGAGGTGAGCTTTCTCACCGGATGCAGTGCCAAGCACTTTCACTATGAAGGTCCTCCTTTACGGAAAAGAAGTTTCCGAAGGTGGAGGAGAAAAACCTCTTACAGTGATATCACAAGTCGAGAAAAAGTACAAGAGATGTAACAACAGCAGATCCCTGTCCTTCTGCTCCAGCGAGGTGGTTGTCGCTCTCCCTCTCCTCTTGCGTCTTCTTCTCTCTTGCTGGATTGGAATTCTTGTGGATCTTCCTTCCTTCTCCTTTTCTTGCTTCCTCCCTTTTATCTCCCTTTTTTCCTCCATCGTAACGTCGTGGGCTATCTCCATCGTATACGTGGCCACCACCTCCACATAGAGAATAATTCTGTTACAGATATGAGGAACGAAGGCTCCTCGGAATATTGTGTGGGGCCTCCTAAGCTGTGGCATAACGCCTCTTCCTTTACTTTTCAGGTAACTAGGTTAGACTGTCTCCTTCAACCATCCGCTTTAGGTGAAGCTAGCTTAGGCCTATGGCCCACGGGTGACCTAGCCTTAGGGTTCCCCATCAACCCGAACCAGTTCCTCTTTTTCCCGTGCCAAACTTCCTTCGGATTGATCAGGTTGAGTTGACCCTTTATCCATCCCATCTGCTTCTGGAATTATCTAGTTAAACCAATTCTTGTTCCGCCCTTAGCGAAGTGCCTTCCATCTCTTCTTTGCCGTGCCAATTGCTTTTGCTAACTCTCCCGTGCCAATTGCTTCTGCTAACTCTCCCGTGCCAATTGCTTCGGCTAACTCTCCCGTGCCAATTGCTTCTGCTAACTCTCCCGTGCCAATTGCTTCTGCTAACTCTCCCGTGCCAATTGCTTCGGATATTTGCGCCCGAACCATTCTTTCTTTTCTACCTTTGCTGAGCCGAATAATTTGGATCGGATCATGGGTTACATGCTAACCCTTCTATCTGTAGCTATATAGAAAAGGTACCAGTAGTATCATTAGTCAACCCCGAAAAATAGTCAAGCGAAGCTATAAGCTTGACTTTCCAAATGTATATAAAGTTTCTGCCCTATTCTTTATTTCTTAACTTACATTTACTCCTTCCCTTATAGCTCCCCTATACATATATACTGGCGTCTGTCAGCCCATGGGCCCCGCTTCTCCTTCTCCTTTCATGCAGTCGAACCGTCACTAAAAACCCTATATGAACCCCCGCCTTCTCCTTTTAGGTATCATTTAGTGTGTTTAACAATCTAGTCTGTTCTCCTTCTTCCGTGATTTTCACCGGCGGTGTTTCGGCGACCCAGTCCTTCCTTTCTCACACGATTCCTCCTTAATCCCCGAGTAAGTGCTCTGCTTTGTTCACACCCATGGCTCCTAGGACCATCCCTTCACCCGCCTGGTATGAACATACCATAACTCAGTTAGATTTCAACCATTATTTCTTTAACATTAAGAACAACTACATAGACCCTTCTATAAAATGTTGTTTCACGACTAAACTGCATCGACCCCATAATCCTCCTCCCAGTTCGACATGCTTTTTCTCCGAACAGTTTCTTAATGGCCTATGTCTACCAGCGCCTTCCAGTTATCTAGATATTTTGCACTTTTACAAACTTCCTTTAAACCAATTCACCCCCAACTCCTTTCGCATTTTGTCGGGAGCTTCTATGGTGTTTCAACACCTAAACCTTCCCTTAACCCCTGAAATATTCCATTGCTTTTTCCAACTGAAATCTTACAAGGCCGGTCTCTTCTATTTATCTAGCCGTTCAGACTGCCAATTCTTGGTGAACCTGCCTACTTACCACAAGGGCTGGGAAGAATTATACTTTTTTGTACAGCTTCCAGAATCTCTACCCTATTCTGATACCTGAAAGGTGGACCTTCCCGAATTGCCTCCCTTCCGGGAAATGAGGACCAAATGTCCCTTCTCAGAAGTGTATAGAGTATTAGGAGAGTTACATTACTGCTCAAACCACCTAATAGAAACTCCCCTTTTGAGCCACTTTGGATTGTCTCCTCTACCTTTGACGACTTCGATTGCTGTAGGTAGGGTAATACTTACCCTGCGATATGACTTCCTTTCTATGTTATTCATCTTTCTCATCAGTATACTTTGCAGATAATCTAATGCAGAAGGCTTTGGTGGAAGGAGAGGCGATTGAGGCTGCCAGAAAGAAGAAAACCTCGACTAAAAGAGGCAAATCAGTAGCAGCTCCGTCATCCCCTCGGAAAAAGCCACGGCTCATCAAGAAAGGAGCTTCAAGTTCATCGGCTTGTCTCCCTTCGTCTTCCGACCAACCAGGGTCTCAGCCCCTAACCATTTATGAGCCGAGAAGAGGAGGCAATACCTCATCTGTCCTTTCTCCCTCTCCTCAAGGAGGGGACTCTCCCTCCCATTTTCTTCATTCCTCCCCATTTGCACAAAATTCACCCCCACCTTCTCATACTGAGTCTCTCCAAGCTCCTATCCCTTCTAACTCAAGAGCTACTCCTACTCCCCTTCGGCGTATCAGACCCCCACTTTCCTCTGAAGGGGAAGATCCTTCCCTTCCCATTCCTCCAAGGGCCACGTTGGGATCCTTGCTGAAAATTCGGCATCCCTCGGAGGTGAAAATTTTCAATCAATCGGGCGTACAAGGCCCCTGCGAGCAAGCGGGCAAGCTGTTGGCGGAGGTATTTACAATTTCTTTCTAATCTGTAATATACGTTTGGCATATACTGACATTGATTTCCTTCTTCCAGGCCTCAGCCCAACACCATAATATGGTAGTCCAGCTGGCTCAGTTCCAATCCAGCGTGGAGACCCGCCACTTCGCTGCAATAGCGCAACAAAAAGAGCTCGTTCGGCGGTTAAATGAGCAAGAGGAGAAGGAGGTGGACCTAAGGGGCTAGTGTGAAGATGCAATGATGCAACTGGCCTTGGTTCAAAGCGAGAAGGAGGAGTTGCAACGAAATTATGAAGAACTTGAATAGCGCCTCTTCCTACAATCCAGTGAACTGCAACAGGTAGACGTCCTGACCCATGACCTGAAGGAATATAAAGGATATCTTGGGGACGCCATGATCAAAGCGGCTGATTCCTCAACTACAATTATACAGCTTCAGCAAGAATGCCACCGGCTTAAATTGGAGCGTCAAGCTGTTAGTAATATATGAGAGATGTCCTAAGGCAATTGCCTTATGTATGAACCATTTATATGATAAATGAAGATTCACTATTTGAGTATACATATTTTATGTATTTGATTGGATCTTAAACTCATTTACTGAATGTCCACGATACGATTCACAACATGAGAGAATTTGTGATTGGATCACAACTAGTGAGTATCTCTACATGTGTAATTGTGATGTATCGGAATTATCCCTAGTCGATGAATTAATGGATTTGGACACCATCAATTCTGTCGAGACTAGCACGAGGTATACTCCTTGGTGTATCCAAGCAGCTGATTCTCACTGGCTGGAGACATAGTGATGTCCGGAGTTAATCGTGGATGCTAGTTATGGTAACTAGTTCATTAGAGTGACCAGCCGTAAGACTTCATATGGTTCTCTGCATATATAGATATGTCAATGAAGTTCTTACTGTGGCTTAAGTGCGATGTGTTGGATCGAGAAGCATCGCTAGAGGGGGGGTGAATAGCGATCGTAAATCTTTTCTTTTTCGTTCGATACGCAAAGTAAGCACAGCGGAAAATAAATGAACACGTTTATTTTTACTTGGTTCACAACCCAATGGTTGCTACTCCAAGGCCCTATCGGTCCTAGACCGCGTACGGAGGGCAAAGCATTATAACGTCTCCTCCTCGTTGGAGGTAGGAGACAACGAACACAAAACCGGAAGTACGAGGATGAGGCAACAAGCCTACCTCACCTCGTTATGAATAAAAACAACGAATACAATATTAAAATATTACTAGATGTTGCTGTCGACGAAGAAGATCTGAGGTTGTTGTTGCGTCGGCGTTATGACGGCGTTGGAGCGTTTGCGTTGTAGGAGCACTTTGAGAATAACTTTGATGTAATTTGGATATGGAATCCTCCCCTCCTTTTATAGACTTTGGCCTCTGAATTTGTCTCCTATTTCTTTGGAACGGATCATGAAGTTTTCCAAATTTTATCGCGAAGTGGCCGCGTCAAACGTTATCCGTTTTGACTTATCGCAAAGTCAATCGCCGCCATCACCGATGATCGATGCCTTCATCACCGATCGATGACATGATCGATGCCTCTCATTAGTCAATCGATAACGATCGCTAATGTCCAAAGAATGATCACGGCTACTTCGCTGCAAAGAAGAGTTAGCTCGGAAAATGATAAATACGACGGTTTCTAACCGTCCGATCTCGACCTAGACCTTCCACAGGAAGTCTTAGTCGGATCGTCACCTACGGTCATCCCCGTAAAGAGGACACGACCTTACAATCTCTCACTCACACGAGCTTACCTCGATAGTAGCTCTCTCTTTCGACCTTCCACTCGATTCCTTCGGCTCCCTCCGAAGTCACTCGAGTGTCGCTCGACCACCGCGGCTTCCTCCGGGTGTCGCTAGCCTTCAGCTCCAGCTTTAGCACTTTTCTGCACACTTGATTTAGCTCGTGAGATAACGATGTAAACTTAACTTTGTGTCTTTACCATAATCAAAAAACAGGTTCGATTATCTAGTGCCCCTGCACCAACACGATGTTCCTTTGACTTGCGGTATTCAAGTCATCTTGATCATGGAGATTTATGCTTTGACATCTTAAGCAAACATCTCTAAGGAGATGTGGACCCGGGATGATTGGGTATAAGTCGAAGTGATCGAAGGTGTTTGAATAACCTATAAAGGATTCACCACTCCTTGCGAGGAGATGTATACCCATGGCCTCTCGTCGGATTGTTACTAAAGTCTTTGGCCAAAGCATTACATGTTTAGAGTAAGGTACTCTTCGATACATGTGGAGTAACTAGAACTGTGAGGACGAGGAAATGATACTTGGGCTAGGTGTGACGTAGTCAGCCTAGTGGGGACTGACACTATAGACCATGTCCTGAACCAAGTGGGTATAAGATGAGTGAAGGGAATGGGGCACGAATCATTCGAGCTACTGAAGGGTTTCAGAAATAGTTCTGGATCAACCGTTGATCTTTTCGGTTAATTGGGGATCATGATGTACTACTAGGTGCCACTCATGATCGTTCTATAATTAATGACTAATTATAGACGACCAATATAAACCGAGAACCTATTTGGTCACACGCACAACGAGCGTAATCCAAAGGATTTGAAACGAGCTTGAGAATGAGATTCTCAGACCGAGAGAAACTAGGTTTGGTTGGACCAAACATAAAGCGAGCATGAAATCGTTTCAGCCGCAATGGAAGCGTGGATGGGCCGAGTCTTATGAAGACGTAATGTATGAACCAAAATGGTTTGGTTCTAATCCAATGGAGGAGAATAAACCAAAGGGTTTGGTTTATTTTAAACGAATGAACCAAAAGTTGGTTCGGTTCGTTTTAACTTAAAATAAACCATCATGGTTGGTTTATTTTAACTTATCTTAATGGAGCGGGTTAACGGGCCTAATGGTTATGATCCAATAACCATTAAGAGAATTAGTTCTCTATAAAAGAGGGCTTAAGGAATAATTAAGCCCTAAGGATTGACATTGATGTTGGACATTGATGTCGGTTAATATGTTGGGGAGATTGTTTATACAATCGACCCAGGTTATAATTGACTTGATGGTTGACCAGGGTTGACCATGTGATTATGGGAAAGTCCAAGCATGGGTCTTGGCAAGGTAAAGTCCAAGTCATGGGTACTTGGCAATGGAAAGTCCAAGTCATGGGTACTTGGCATTGAAAGTTCAAGTGGGACACTTGGCATTTGGGAAAGTCCAACATGGGTTGGCAATGGAAAGTCCAAGTCATGGGTACTTGGCATTGAAAGTCTAAGTGGGACACTTGGCATTTGGGAAAGTCCAACATGGGTTGGCAATGGAAAGTCCAAGCTTGAGTCTTGGCATGGAAAGTCCAACATGAGTTGGCAAGGGAAAGTCCAAGCATGGGTCTTGGCAATTGAGAAGTCCAACATGTGTTGGCAAGGGAAAGTCCAAGCTTGAGTCTTGGCACTTGAAGTCCAAGGGGATTGATATTGGCGGCGTAAAGTCCAAGCGGAGTCTTGGCGGCGTAAGTCCAATGTGCCTTGGCGGTGTAGACACCGTTAGCATGACATAACCGATGGAAGCATCTGAAGGCTAGCGCGATGGATGAACAAGTCATGGATGACTTGGAGGGATCCGAGAGGCGTGAGGCTGATGGAGATGGCTAGAAGGCTTAGGTCTAGGCTAAGGGTGGTCTAGCAAGTATGGGGCACCATACTTGGGTTGAAACCTCATAGTTAGAGCCGGGATGCTCCGGAGCAATTGATCGATGGCAATGATCGGCGCATGGATGGCGGATCGCGCTTGTGCGCAGCACGATCGCCGCGAGCCGAACGCCCGGCCGCGACCGGCGATTACGCGGCCGGGCCGATCGCCAATGTTGGCGCCGATCGCCAAGAGATCCGTTGAGTTTTTCCAGCGTGGATCGACCCGTTGTCTCATGACAACAGTGGCATCACCGAATCGACTTATGGCGATCGATGATGGAAAATCCAGCCCGACGCAGGTTATAAAAGCAGCTCGGAAGGAGGGATTTAGCAGCGATTTTCTTGGGCGAAATTGAAGGGGGAAGTTGGTGCTTTCCAGTCCTTCAAAGCTAGTTCAAGGCAATCAAAGATCAAGCAATCCAAAGTTCTTGTAAAGTTGTTTTTCCTTTACTTGCATTGTATTTCTTACTTGTATTTGCTTGCATCTTGTAGATTATTGTTGTAATCTTTTGTACGAGGTTTCTCCACCTCCGACTTGTGTCGAGAAGGAGTATTTGTGATTAGTGAGTGCGTGTGCATCACTAGGGCTCTTTAGAGCTCGACCCGTGGAGTAGGAACCATTCGGTTCCGAACCACGTTATATGTTTGTGTTCGTGTGATTGCTTTTCGTTATTGCTTTTATTATATATATTCCGCTGCGCACTAACGTAATTGTAGACACGAACACGATCGATTTCCATCTTCGTACGATCGACGCTATTCACCCCCCCTCTAGCGGCCTCATTTTTCCCAACAAGTGGTATCATAGCCCGGGGCTCTTCTACGGACTAACCGCCGGGAGCTAAAAGGCTAGAGGTAAAGATGGAATTCCAAGACAAGCTCGGATGGGACATCAACACACCGGTCCCCTATTCCTTCTATGGACAAGAAGGATTTAGACAATGGAAGGCAAGAATTGAGGACTTCCTAATGATGAGGGATTTCGAAGAATGGTCCATTTTAATGGAGGGATATAGCTATCCGATAGGACCAAAGGGAGGGTTCCTCAAGAAGAAGAAGTGGAGTGAAGATCAACTCCAAGCTTTCGAGAAAAACATGAAGGTAGTAAAATTTATTCTTGATTTGGTCCCTAATGAGATTGTGTGTATGGTAGGGGACTATATGGATGCTAAGGAGTTGTGGAGCCAAGTGGCAAAGCTTCACGAAAATTCATCATCAATCCAACAAGAAGAAGAAGAAAAAGAGGAGTGCACACCCTCTCAAGCTCAAGCAAGCACATCTCCATCAAAAGAGCTTGAGGAGTCCGAAGTTGATAGGGAATCAACTTCCGGATTGGTGGAGGAAGTGGAAGAAGCATCCACTTCTATTATTGAGGAGGAGAGACCATCCTCAACACCGGAGCAATACCAAGAAGCTTCGACATCCGGACAAGATGAAGAAGCCCAAAATTCAATTCCGGTCTCCACCACCCTAGGTAACTCAAGCATGTCAATTAATAATAAAATTCATATTATATGCTTTGAGTGTAGGGAGCAAGGACACTACAAGAGTAAGTGTCCTAAAAGGATTAAGAAATCTCCACCGGCACCAAAGATCAAGGATGCCAGTTCCCCAAGTCAAAAGAGCAAGGAGCACGTGGTGTGCTTCAAGTGCCGACAACCGGGACATTACCGGAGTCAATGCCCAAGGGGGAAGAAGAAGGGGCAAGAAGGAGCTACACAAGTAGGGGGAGCCTCTAGGGCAAACCCTAAGGTATTTTTAAATAAAGCTCTTTATTCAAATAATGCACCTTCTAGATTTAATAGTCAAAAGCATGCTAGGAATTTTAATTCCCTTGCAATTCATAAAGAGCATGCTAGAAGTAAAGAATTTTGCTTAGGTGCTAAAAATGTTTACCTTAGGAGTAAGGAGAAATTTGGGACTAATGTCCCTAAAAATATTTTACCTAAGGAATCAATTAGAAAAATAGGAGAACATCTAGGTCTAAACCCTAAATGGACCAGGCATATGCCTAGAAAGTCTCATGCCCAAGAATTTAATAAAAAATCATTTGGGCAACTAAAAAAGGAAAATCAAGCCTTAAGGTCAAGGCTTGAAAAACTTGAGAAGACCCTTAAAATTATGCAAAATCAAATGCAAGGGTCAATTGGTCAAACTTTTAGGTCAAATAGTCAAAGGCCTAAAAGTCAAAAGTCAACCAAGGGCAAGAATGGTTTGGGTCACAAACCTATGCCTAAGATGACTTACCATAGTGTTCCATTTGACTATGGGACACTAACTAGGTCTAGGAAGACCAAGGTTACTAGGGAAGTTATCCCTAAGAGTAACCATGGTGTGTGCCTAGTGGCTAGGGTTTCAAGGAAACCTAGGGAAGCCACTAAGAAGGTTGCAAGGGGAGTAACCCCTAGAGTCAACCATGGAAAGACCCAAATGACCAAGGCTAACAAGCCTAGGAGGGTCATTAGGAAGGTATCTAGGGAGGTTATCCCTAAGGAATACCTAGTAAACCCTAGGAGCTCAAATAGGTTTTGGGTTCCGAAGAGCGTGGTTGATTCACGCTAGATGGGTTAGGGTGTGTCAACTTTAAATGGAAGGGTAGTTAACCTAACCATGGTTAAGGTGGCACTTTAGGTTATTTTCAAGGTTATGGATACCTTGAAAATACATTTGATTTGAATCCTAAAAGATTTTAGGATGTGCCAATATTAATTGAGAAGTTTGATAAAATGATCAAATTGGCACAATTTAGGTTTAGAGGTTTTAATGTGTCATTTTGGGTTTTTGGCACATTTGGGAGAATTTAGGTTTTATGGCAAAACATATCTAATTATATGAAATGGCAATTAATATTAAAATGTAGGTATTGCTATCCCTATATATCTTATATGTCATGCCTTGATTGCCATATGTCATGTCATGACATCATGCCTATTTCTATGATTTTATATGTCATGAGTATGCTTAGGTTTTAGGATTAATGTCATGTGTTTTTAGATTTAATATTATGCCATGACATCATGATTATGAGCATATGCTTATTTGTATCATTTCAAATGCCATAATCATTCATGCATTGAAGATAATTTGATTAAAATTGAACTAAGGACAATGGCATGACTTGAAGTCCCATTTATAAGGGAATCAAGTAGGGTTGCCTTAGAAAATGCATGAAACCCTAGTATTAGGAAGAACAAAACCCACATCTCACATTCAATTGACATGTATGTGTATTTATACACCTTAGATACATGTGAGATGCTAGGATATGAGTTGAGTTCAAGATGCATAGTTTTTGCATCTAGATGGACTATAACTCATCTAATTTTATGGGTGGATCATTGGGAAAGCTTGTGTACAAGTCATGTGCATAGAGCCCAAGGAATATGATCCAAAATAAGGTTTTGAAAACATTTTAAAATCATTTTGAAAAACCTTGGTGAAGTCTATCTTTTGATAGCAATCACCATTGATGGAGTTGATACAAGATAGGGCCAAAACATTGAAAATTTCAATGGTTTTGAGCTTTGTATCAAACTCACTATTTTATGGGTAAAATAATTTTCAAATATTTTTCACCCATTGTTTTGGT
Organism: Wurfbainia villosa; assembly: GCA_025175895.1. Lineage (NCBI taxonomy): Eukaryota > Viridiplantae > Streptophyta > Magnoliopsida > Zingiberales > Zingiberaceae > Wurfbainia > Wurfbainia villosa. The sequence goes on along the minus strand of CM045992.1, from coordinate 22,702,694 downwards.
CATAAGTATTATACGTATCCAATTTCGTGATTTTTCGATATACGTATAATTAGTTATGATTTTCGATCGCCATCAAGTGGCCGATCGATGTATGTACCAGTCGACTGCTATTGGTCAGGAGTCGACTGCTAGGTCTGATTTTGGGTTAACAAGGTTTGTTTAGCCCATTTTCAACCATGGTAAAGGTACCTAATCACTTCTAACCCTAGGATATGCTTTGGGAAGCAGTATAAAGGGTGAAAATCCATTGGATATGGATTAGGAGAGGTGTTAGGTCAAAGTATCAATTTGAGGTGGTGGAAAGTTCAATGTTGAATTTCCAACCTTAATTTTGATGGTTTAAGAGTTCCTATTGTTGGTGCAATGATCAAGGGGGAGCAAGCCTCTAGGGGGAGGTATCCATCTTGGGATGATGGATGTGTTTTTCTCCTTGAAGAGGAGAAGTTATTGGGAGAGTATCATCAATTGGGAAAATTGATGGTTTTTGATACCCAATTTGGAAATTGGGAGAGTGAATAGGATTGCCTCTCTTGAGTGATATGGGACTTATCACTAGGAAGATTGTAGGCATCCTAGGTATTTTTGGATCAAGGGGGAGATTGTAAGATCTCATTGGGACATGAGACATTGACCTCCTTGGAGAGATAACCTTTTTGCTATTTGTCAAAAAGGGGGAGAATGTTTGGAGAATGTTTGGGGAAGAACATTCTGGGGGAGACCAATTTGGAATAATTGGTAAGAGATTTGAGTTAGTATTCTAACTCAATGGTTTGTTTGGTTTTTGTCAAACATCAAAAAGGGGGAGATTGTTGGTGCAATCGGCCCATGTCACGATTGACCAGAACTCGAGTTTGACTCGAGTGATATTTTGATGTTTGACAAAGTATGTTTAACATAGGATTGACATTGATGTTGGACATTGATGTCGGTTAATATGTTGGGGAGATTGTTTATACAATCGACCCAGGTTATAATTGACTTGATGGTTGACCAGGGTTGACCATGTGATTATGGGAAAGTCCAAGCATGGGTCTTGGCAAGGTAAAGTCCAAGTCATGGGTACTTGGCAATGGAAAGTCCAAGTCATGGGTACTTGGCATTGAAAGTTCAAGTGGGACACTTGGCATTTGGGAAAGTCCAACATGGGTTGGCAATGGAAAGTCCAAGTCATGGGTACTTGGCATTGAAAGTCTAAGTGGGACACTTGGCATTTGGGAAAGTCCAACATGGGTTGGCAATGGAAAGTCCAAGCTTGAGTCTTGGCATGGAAAGTCCAACATGAGTTGGCAAGGGAAAGTCCAAGCATGGGTCTTGGCAATTGAGAAGTCCAACATGTGTTGGCAAGGGAAAGTCCAAGCTTGAGTCTTGGCACTCAAGTCCAAGGGATTGATATTGGCGGCGTAAAGTCCAAGCAGAGTCTTGGCGGTGTAAGTCCAATGTGCCTTGGCGGTGTAGACACCGTTAGCATGACATAGCCGATGGAAGCATCTGAAGGCTAGCGCGATGGATGAACAAGTCATGGATGACTTGGAGGGATCCGAGAGGCGTGAGGCTGATGGAGATGGCTAGAAGGCTTAGGTCTAGGCTAAGGGTGGTCTAGCAAGTATGGGGCACCATACTTGGGTTGAAACCTCATTTTTGAGATTGGCAGTCGACTGACATTATGGCCGGTTCGACTGCCGTGAGTCGACTTGAGTTCGACTGCCAGGTTAGAGCTGGGATGCTCGCGCGATCGCTCACCGGAGTAGCTTGATCGATGGCGATGGCCAATCGCCATGGATGGCAATGATCGCTGCCATTGTCTTCGCGAGCATTAACGCCCGTGAGCCGACGCTGGGCCGATTACGGGCGTTGGGCCGATCCAATGTTGGCACGATCGCCAAGAGATCCGTTGGAGTTTTTCCAGCGTGGATCGACCCGTTGTCTCACGACAACAGTGGCATCATCCCGAATCGGACTTATGGCAATGATCGATGGGCGAAATCCAGCCCGACGCAGTTATAAAAGCGGCTCGGAAGGAGGGATTTAGCAGGCGATTTTCTTGGCGAAATTGAAGGGGGAAGTTGGTGCTTTCCAGTCCTTCAAAGCTAGTTCAAGGCAATCAAAGATCAAGCAATCCAAAGTTCTTGTAAAGTTGTTTTTCCTTTACTTGCATTGTATTTCTTACTTGTATTTGCTTGCATCTTGTAGATTATTGTTGTAATCTTTTGTACGAGGTTTCTCCACCTCCGACTTGTGTCGAGAAGGAGTATTTGTGATTAGTGAGTGCGTGTGCATCACTAGGGCTCTTTAGAGCTCGACCCGTGGAGTAGGAACCATTCGGTTCCGAACCACGTTATATGTTTGTGTTCGTGTGATTGCTTTTCGTTATTGCTTTTATTATATATATTCCGCTGCGCACTAACGTAATTGTAGACACGAACACGATCGATTTCCATCTTCGTACGATCGACGCTATTCACCCCCCCTCTAGCGGCCTCATTTTTCCCAACACATAAACCCCTTGCCCTAAAGTTGCCGCCCACCTCCTTATTGGAGCTCTCGACGCCAACCTATTGCCGCCACCCAAAGCTCCTCCAACCGGCGTCCAGAAGGCTGCTTCCTTCCCCCACGCTGGCGTCGAGCTGCTGCCGGTTAGTGCTCCGGTGATCTCCTTCAGGTTTGGCATCAAGGTGAGCTCTATCTCCCTTGGTTGGCCGACGCCTATCACCTCCACCAAAGCTGTCCAGTTTTCTGGACAGCTTGTTCTCCTCTGGTCGGAGCGTCGTTTGGACGACGGTTAGAGCTCCGACAGCGGCTAACTTACCGGGGATTCAATCTCCGGTAATCCTCTGAGGTGGAGGATGAAGGATTCGTCAATTGGTTGACGAATACCTCTCCGGAGAAGCGAGTTTTGAGGACTCGTATTAGGATCCGAATTTGGATTCGGATCGTGATCATCTCTCGATCACGTCGTCTTCAACACGAGGCTAGTAACCCGTATGAAGACGAAGCTCATGGCTTAGCGAAGTCATCCCGAGGAACTCGGCGTGGATACGGATAGAGACGATTCTAGCGAGGATCGTTCCGGTTGATGCCGTTCCCGCTACACGTCATACGAAAGGTATAACGTAGATAAATTTCCTTTTATTGCAAATTTAAATTTACGGTTATGTCTACACTTGTTGTAATATGCATGCGTGTGTTGTGTGTGTTGTAATAAATGTAGATTTATTATTTTATTGCTTCCGCTGTGTTCATGTTTACGAAACGTGATCGAACACACACACGCCGCGGTACCGGGAAACCCAACAGTGGTATCAGAGCCCAGGTTGTGTTTCGACATAATCATAAAATGGTTTTGCGATAGTCATAATGTTATTTCTGAAAATTTTCTAATTTTGGAAATTTAAAAGTATTTATGGAAGTCTTGAAGTATTTATGGAAATCTTCCACTTTTGGAAAGTTGGAAGTATTTATGGAAATTGATATTTTCCATAAATAAAATATTTGATTAGATTCTGGAAATCTGTTTCCTAATTTAATCATGATTTGATTTGGGAAATCAAATCTTAAAATATTTTATTTCCATAAGTAGTTTTAATGATTTAGGAAATTGATTTCCTAAATAGATTTTCCTTAATCAAATAATTTCATAAATAAAATATGTGATTAGATTTGGAAATTTGTTTCCTAATTTAATTATGATTTGATTTGGAGAATCAAATCTTAAACATATTTTATTTCCATAAATAGTTATGACATATAAGGAAATTATACACATGACATAATTGTATGCCATGTAATTGCATTAGATGCATAACATTATGCCATGCGTGTCGTGACATGTAGATGTATGTCATGTATGGCATGCCATGTAGATAATAGTTATTTGCATGCAAAGAGGATGAGACATAAAAACCCTTAAACAATATTAAAGCCTACACCTTCCATTAATATGGTTAGAACCAGAGTTCCGTTTCTTGTTTGGGTTATTGGACTCTCTCCAAGCCCGGCTCGAACCCGAACATGTTCAAACCATGGAATAGTTTAATACTAATATGGTAAGAGTCAGAGGTCAATCGTTAGCTTTGGTTGTTGGACTCTCTCCAAGCTGGACTAATTGGTTGAATGCGCTCTAACCATATTAAAACTATGTCTTGATTAATGGGTTGGCTTTAACCTGGAGCATCGGCTTGTTGGACTCTCTCCAAGGTCGATGTAAAGGGAGGTGAAGTTGGGTGCTATGCATATGATGCATACTTGTTAATGTGTTAACAACCCGATGTATGTGTGAACATTCAATTAGTTGATAGCACATTGTGATAGTTGCATATACGTGATATGCAATCGGTATAGTTGATACCTACCGTCGTAGTTATGAATGGCTTGTTGGACTCTCTCCAAGGTTGTTCATATCTATGATGGATATCAGCCCATTCGGAGATGAACCTACGATCTTCCTAAGTGATTTTGGGGTTTTTGAAATTCGAAAAATGAATGGGATTTATAAATGTATATTGATGCATTTTAAAAATCATTTTCTCATATATGCTCGTTTTGTATTTCTAAGATTGATCATGATGTCTTTGAATTTGCGTTCCATTTTGGATTCGAATAAATTGACTGGGCTGAGATTCTTGGACTGGCTTAGAAGTTTGAGAATTGTTCTCAAGGTTGAAAAGCTTGCAAATGTCCTCGAAGCGCCTCTTCCCGCCCGTCCTAGTGACGATGCAACTCTGGACCAATTGTTGGCCTATCAGAAACATGTGAGTGATTCTGAACAAATGAGTTGCATCATGCTAGCCGCGATGGAACCCAAGCTACGAAAGCAGCATGAGCATATGGATGCTCATATCGTAGTCCTTCATCTTTGTGAGTTGGTTGATGAGCAAGTGAGATTCGAAAGGTTCGAAGTCTCAAAGCTCCTCTTCACCTCTGAGATGCTAGAAGGTTCATCGTAGTCTTGCTCAATATCTTTGAAGGCTGTGAGTCTTCGAGAAGCATGGCGGGGGGACGGTGCTGTTAGTTGATTCCTCGAAGAAAGGTTCTAAGAGGAAGTCAAAGGAACAACAGAAGGGAAAGAAGAGGAGGGCTAAGAAGGTAGAACTAGCACAAAAGGAAACTTACCATCATTATGGCAAGGAGAGCCATTTGCGAAGAAAGTGCAAGATTTATCTTGACTCCGCGAAGAAGAATAAGGCATTGGATGCCCCATCTTCTTCAGATATCTTCGTTATTAATTGTCATTCTATTTCCTCAGACACTTGGGTATTGGATACTGGGTGTGGCTCACATATATGTAATGACATACATGGGCTAAGGAATAGAAGAAGACTCATCAAGGGAGAGTCAAATTTACGTGTTGGGAATGGAGCAAAGGTTGCTGCACTCGCCATCGGAACGTATTTGTTGAAACTTCCTGTAGGACTTGTCTAAGAACTGGACAATTGCTTTTATGTTTCTTCGTTGATAAAGAACATCATTTCTATTTCTTGTTTAAATAGAAATGGATACCATTTGACTTTTAGTAACAATTGTTGTTACATAACTTTGAATGGAGTTCTTTATGGGACCGGAACATTAAGCAATGGTGTTTATACGTTGGACGTATCCAGTGACATTTGCAATATCGAAGCGAGCAACAAGCGTGCTCGAAATGTAGGGATCTTATATGCAAAATAGCATATGCGCAACGGAAAAATAGGATCCCTTCCAAGTTATCCTTGCGAAAGAAAACCTCGTACAAAATAAATTTCTCTAACCCTATCTTATAGGAGAATATTACCTTTGTTGCGTGCCCTTTGTAATCCCTCTTCTCCTTGGATGTGTTGGATCTTTTAGCACGTTCAAGTATCCGTGCCTCTATATGTATCCACAGTATACTTCGTTCAGTTACGTATTGCTCAGAGACATACAAAAGATGGTTTTAGCAAATCTAGATTTAAGTGTGAGCCAGAACTCTGACCTTTTAGGAAAGTTCGAGCTTTACCTCAAAGAAGTCTTCTATCGTCCGCGATCGAAAATCTTTCGTTCGTAATCGTTCGTTAAGGCACGAGTAAGCGAGTAAGCAGCGGAAAATAAAATGACACGTTTATTTTACTTGGTTCACAACCCGGCGGTTGCTACTCCAAGGCCCTATCGGTCCTAGACCGCGTACGGAGGGCAAAGCACTATAACGTCTCCTCCTTGTTGGAGGTAGGAGACAACGATCACAAAACCGAATATACGAGGATGAGGCAACAAGCCTACCTCACCTCGTTATGAAGAAAAACAAAGAATACAATATCAAAAATATTACTTGAATCTGCTGCCGACGAAGAAGATTGGAACTTGGTGTCGCGTCGATGTTATGACGGTGTTGGAGCGTTGGCGTTGTAGGAGCACTTGATGAATAAAATTGATGTTGTTTGGAGATGAATCCTCCCCTCCTTTTATAGACTTTAGCCTCTGAATATGTCTCCTATTTCTTTGGAACGGATCATGAAGTTTTCCAATTTTTATCGCGAAGTGGCCGCGTCAAACGTTATCCGTTTTGACTTAGTGCAAAAGCTGAGTCGTCGCCATCAGTCGACTGATGACTCCCATCGATCGGTGATGGGCATCGATCACTCCGCTCCATGTCCGGTGATCATTGCCCGGCAGCCACTTCCCTGCAGCAAGAGGTTAGCTCGGAAAATGATAAATACGACGGTTTCTAACCGTCCGATTTCGACCTAGACCTTCCACAGGAAGTCTTAGTCGGATCGCCGCCTACGGTCATCCCCGTAAAGAGGACACGACCTTACAATCTCTCACTCACACGAGCTGACCTCGATAGTAGCTCTCGCTTCCGGCCTTCCACTCGATTCCTTCGGCTCCCTCCGAAGTCACTCGAGTGTCGCCCGACCACCGCGGCTTCCTCCGGGTGTCGCTAGCCTTCAGCTCCAGCTTTAGTACTTTTCTGCACACTTGATTTAGCTCGTGAGCTAACGATGTAAACTTAACTTTGTGTCTTTGCCATAATCAAAACACAGGTTCGATTATTTAGTGCCCCTGCACCAACAATCTCCCCCTTTTTGATCTATGGCAAACCAACACAAAGTTAAGGAAAATTAAAGCATAAAACCAGTATAGTAAATGATGAATGTCATTTTCAAAAACTCCCCCTCAACCAAAACTCCCCCTTAACCCTAGGTGAGTGTTGAAAGAAATAATTTAATTTTCAAAATTAAATTTTATGTTACTCCCCCTTAACTTTTGCTCTTCTCCCCCTTTTGCCATAAATCAAAAATTTTTTTTGGGGTTTTTGTATAAAATAGGGGTTTGAACACAATATCGTATATGCATGCATCTAGATAAATCAAATATGAGTCCAAGCATACGTCTAGCAGTAGTTAGATAGATTGGTTCGAGGTGTGCCCCTCTGCACTAATAATCTAAAGATTTATAATATAACCTTTAGGGTTAGTTTGCTCTCCCCCTTAGTCAAATATATGAAGTATAAGAGATGTAGGGGGCGCTAAACTTTGGCCTAAGAGTTGTTAAGTACAATAGTTGAGAAAATAGGTAGTATTTTGAAGAGATTGTTTTAAGTATATTTCAACTATCCTTAACATCTCACCCATTCTATGTGTCTCAGAATTTGTTCACCTTATATATTTTGTGAGATGATTTTAAAATTAAGTTGATTAAGTGCATTTAGGTTCAAGTAATTTTATGTTAGATTTGGATTTGACCCTAGGCTTGTCAAGTTTACCTTTTCAAGATCATGGCTTCCAGGTCGTGGCGAGGCACAGGGGCCTTCTTTTATCGGATCATCGACCACTTCCTTAGACAAAGCTATTTTCAAGAAAATGATGACTTGACTCACCTAAGACTATTTCCTAGTCTAACTGAAAAGTAGCTCCCCGAGGCTCAATCTTTTCGAAGGATTTTAGTTGGTTATGTACGTGTTCTAAGTAAGTTCTCAAGTTAACAAAAATTCTAAGCATGCAATGGTTTTGCTAAGTAAGCGGGTATACTATTTTAGTGTTAGCTCCCCCTGGACCATTGAACCAATATGGTCTATTCAAATAATGAACTTGATCTTGGGGAATCCAAACCTTGTTAGTCCTTATATGTGAATTTAATAAAACCTTTGGGACCCATGCTTGGACTCTTTGATGACTACGATTTACGATAGACATATAAGACCTATTCGTAGTCTTTGACTTAAATCCGAGTCCGGCTTTGTTGTACACGGCTCTTTGGGTTCCAAGTAGTCGATTAAGGTTCTTAGATCCCAATGTGAACCTTTCCAACCTAGCCTCAACCTCTTGAACTCGTTCTTTCAAGAGAGAATTCTCCTCCTCAAGTTTTTCAATTTGAGTTGAGTTTCCCTCTTGAACTTGACTAGTTGAAGAGGTTAGAGTAGCCTCTTGCTTGAGGGTTTCAACCTCCTCAAGTAACGACTCAACCCTAGACTCGGACTTAGTTAATTTCCTAGACAAAAACTTAACCGTATTATGTAAAGTATTAAATAAAGTTCGACTCACTTTAAGGGTATCTTTTGAACCGGATGCGTATCCGTGGCTTGACTTGAAGGTAAGCCCGTAGTCCGAGTCATCCTCGTGTTGACTCAAGTTCAGTTCGGTCTCCGTGGTTCCGACTCAATCGATTTCGCCATGAAAGCTATGTCTTCTTTGTTGTCCCAAGTTGCATGGAAGGCTTTCCTTGCTCCCTTTTCTTTTGGTTCTCATTCTTCAATTTCCTCCTTTCTTGTCGAACTATTCTCCGCACAATGTTGACTATTATGGCCTCCTCTTCGGATTCGGATTCGTCTTGGGTTCGAGTTCATCTACTTGCCTAGTAGGTGGCTTGCTTCTTTGTCACTGCAAGTAGAGCAATACCTCTCTCGGCCGGATCACGTTAGTTTGCTCATGAAGTTCAAACTCGGAAAATAATTCATCTAACCTAAGCTTCGATAGGTCCTTAGAGACCTTGTAGGCATCGACCATGGATGCCCACAAGGTAGTCCTAGGAAATGAATTAAGAACGTACCTTAGTAGGTCACGATTTTCGACCTTGTGTCCGATGGTGTGTAGGCCGTTGACAATGTCCTGGACGCGGGCGTGTAGTTGCGTTGCCGTCTCGTGTTCCTGCATCTTGAGGTTATACAACTTATTGAAAAGAAGGTCACGTTTACATACCTTAGCATCGGCCGTTCCTTCGTGTAGCTCGATTAATTTATTCCATAGGTCCTTGGCGCTAATGAATGGTCCGATGCGGTTGAGTTCCTCCTTGGACAAGCCGCATTGCAATATTTGGGTTGCTCTTGCATTGGCTTCGATTTGCCTCTTGGTTGCATTTGTCCACTTGTTGAAATCCAAGGGCTCTCCTTGATCATTGGTGGGTAAAGTAAAGCCGGTTTGGATTATTATCCAAGTCTCGACTTGTGTTTTCAAGAAACACTCCATCCGACCTTTCCAATAACGAAAATCATCTCCGTTAAAGAACGGAGGTCGGGTGGTGCTATATCCCTCAATGTGAGCCATTAAGTATCTTGCAAAAACACAAATAAAAACCAAAGAGAATTCCAAGACTTGGTCTTGGATTAGTAATGCGGGAAATAATAGGAAAAAAAAACAGAAATAAATAAGGAGGATAAGAAACTAAAAAATTTGAAACTTACGACCTTCGATGTCCCCGAAAGGGTACTAAACGTTGGATTTTGGGGCTGGAAACAGCTTGTTACGGGGGTAAACTCCCCATAAGAAGTGTAGATCTTTCAGAGAGCTTCGATTTGGTGGGTAGATCGTTTCGTGAGTCCACTTGTAGCAAAAGTTATGCTCGTTTGATCGTGAGGTACTCCGAAGGAGATTAGTACTTGCAAAAACACAACAAAAAAACTATGTACCAAGACTTGGTCTTGGATTAGTAGTGCGGGAAACAAAACCTAAGAAATATACGAATCGAACAATACAAAAAGAAAACCAAAACGTGCTAGATTGGTGGTTTCACCAAATCTTAGCGCCCCCGCTCTGATACTAATTGTTGGATCAAAAAGCGTCGCTAGAGGGGGGGGGGGTGAATAGCGATCGAAAATCTTTCGTTCGTAATCGTTTGTTAAGGCACGAGTAAGTGAGTAAGCAGCGGAAAATAAAATGACACGTTTATTTTACTTGGTTCACAACCCGGCGGTTGCTACTCCAAGGCCCTATCGGTCCTAGACCGCGTACGGAGGGCAAAGCACTATAACGTCTCCTCCTCGTTGGAGGTAGGAGACAACGATCACAAAACTGAATATACGAGGATGAGGCAACAAGCCTACCTCACCTCGTTATGAAGAAAAACAAAGAATACAATATCAAAAATATTACTTGAATCTGCTGCCGACGAAGAAGATTGGAACTTGGCGTCGCGTCGGTGTTATGACGGTGTTGGAGCGTTGGCGTTGTAGGAGCACTTGATGAATAAAATTGATGTTGTTTGGAGATGAATCCTCCCCTCCTTTTATAGACTTTAGCCTCTGAATATGTCTCCTATTTCTTTGGAACGGATCATGAAGTTTTCCAATTTTTATCGTGAAGTGGCCGCGTCAAACGTTATCCGTTTTGACTTAGCGCAAAAGCTGAGTCGTCGCCATCAGTCGACTGATGACTCCCATCGATCGATGGGCATCACGATCGGCTTGCTCCATGTCCAGGTGATCATTGCGGCAGCCACTTCCCTGCAGCAAGAGGTTAGCTCAGAAAATGATAAATACGACGGTTTCTAACCGTCCGATCTCGACCTAGACCTTCCACAGGAAGTCTTAGTCGGATCGCCGCCTACGGTCATCCCCGTAAAGAGGACACGACCTTACAATCTCTCACTCACACGAGCTGACCTCGATAGTAGCTCTCGCTTTCGGCCTTCCACTCGATTCCTTCGGCTCCCTCCGAAGTCACTCGAGTGTCGCCCGACCACCGTGGCTTCCTCCGGGTGTCGCTAGCCTTCAGCTCCAGCTTTAGTACTTTTCTACACACTTGATTTAGCTCGTGAGATAACGATGTAAACTTAACTTTGTGTCTTTGCCATAATCAAAACACAAGTTCGATTATCTAGTGCCCCTGCACCAACAAGAGAGAAAGGAAGAAGAAGACCACTCTTTTTGCTAGCCTACACTCACAAAAACCACACAACCAAAGCCTCTCCCACCAAGCTCTCACCAAGCCTCAAGCTTCCACACTTCAACTACTTTGGCCGGCCACCCCATGGGGTGTTTTATAGGATTGGAAAAACCTTTCATCTCCTATCACATTCAATGCAATCAATGGCATTGAAAGATACTCCTTGTTTGGCCGGCCACATGTGGGGGAAATCCAAAGGTCAAAACCCTTTGTCTCCTTCCACCTCATCAAGCTTAGGTGGCATGCTTATGTGGCATGCTTAGGTGGCATGCTTATGTGGCATTCATGGATGTTGAATTAATCTTATTAATTCAATAAGCTTATGTTATCATATTGAATTAATCTCATTAAATCAATAAGGTAACATATTGAGTTAATCTTATTAAATCAATTAAGCTTAGCATATTGAATTAATCTCATTAAATCAATAAGCTAAAATTCTCATTAAGCTTAAAGTCCAAAAACCATTTTGTACTTAAGCTTATTCCCAAATTATTCTAGTCAAACTAGAATGCACTAATTCTTCTAATCATCATGCTCTTTGTGTGTGACCCTATAGGCTCTCAAAACGTTGGAAGTGGATCTAAACTCTTTTAGATACACAAGCAATGAGCGGCATCTAGCAATACATCATTGCTACCCAAGTTATGAAATAAGTCAAGATCCGACTAACCTTTCCGTGACTACTATAATGTATGACCGTGTCCTTCTATCCTTGATATCAGATTGACCAATGAGGCATAGACCGTGTCATCCTCGATCAATCTATGTGTTTCTTGATCCCTGAGTAAACTAACTCAAACAAATGAGCTCAATATCTCATATTGACTCATTCGAGCATGACCATGCGTTTTAGTAGTTCTACTCAATCAAGGGGCCCACAGATATCACTCCCGTCATATGGGAGAGATAGATCCCATCTACATCACTCACATCCCTCCGCATAATTTGTTATATACCCAGTAATCGCCTTTATGGTCCACCCTGTTACGGGTGACATTTTACGATACCAAAGTACATAACTCCTTATGTAGGGAACCGTAGTGACTTCAGGTTTGAGGACTATTCATACCAATAGTCACATGAGAAAGTTTATGACACTCATATGACGATCCATGAAACTTTCTCATGGCGAATTGATTCGATATATATTCTCTAATATATACCCATGTGTCAACTTGATATCATATATCCATGACTTGTGAGATCAAGTCATCAATTGACCTACATGCTAGTCTTTATGTATTAATATTGCCCTTGTATATTAATACTTGACTAGGAACATTTAGGAAAGTGTTCTCTACAGCCTCTCATAATCAATTCTGTCAATTGATGTGCTGTAGATAAGAACCTACTTTTCTAGGGCATTATTATATATTTAATTTAGCTGGCACAAGCAAGACGTAAATATATAATAACCAATCCTTTGCCTTTATAGAATATGATACAAAATGTTCCCTATTCAACCATCACATGATTGGTTCTAGGGCTATAACTAACAATCTCCCACTAGCACTAGTACCAATCACTATGATATCTAATACCTAGTGACCTAGTGTGACCATCGTGCTTCCTCTGTGCCAAAGCCTTGGTCAATGGATCTGCGATGTTAACTTCTGTCGGTACTCTGCATATCCTCACATCTCCTCTATCGATGATCTCTCGAATGAGATGGAAGCGCCGCAGTATGTGTTTGGTCCGCTGATGTGATCGAGGTTCCTTAGCCTGTGCAATAGCCCCATTGTTGTCACAATAGAGGTCTATCGGATCTGCAATGCTAGGAACTACCCCAAGTTCACTGATGAACTTGCGGAGCCAAACAACCTCCTTTGCTGCATCAGACGCAACAATATACTCGGCTTCTGTTGTAGAATCAGCAACTGTGTCCTGCTTCGAACTCTTCTAGCTCACAGCTCCACCATTCAGGCAAAACACGTACCTCGATTGAGATCTATAGTCATCCTTGTCTGTTTGGAAGCTTGCATCACTGTAACCCTTTACAGTTAGCTCCTCATTGCCTCCAAATATCAGGAAATATTCTTTCGTTCTTCGTAAGTATTTAAGAATATTTTTGACTGCTATCCAGTGACTTTCACCTGGATCCGACTGGTATCTACTCATCATGCTCAAAGCATACGAGACGTCAGGACGAGTACAAAGCATGACGTACATGATAGACCCTATGGAAGATGCATAAGGGATCTTATCCATGCGATATCTCTCCTCCTTAGAAGAGAGACATTGAGTCTTCGAAAGACTCACACCATGTGATAAAGGCAGAAATCCTTTCTTGGAATTTTGCATAGCAAAACGATCTAACACTTTATCAATGTATGTACTCTGACTTAGGCCAAGTAATCTTTTAGATCTATCTCTATAGATCTTGATGCCTAGAATATAGGTAGCTTCACCTAAGTCTTTCATCGAGAAACAATTCCCTAACCACATCTTCATAGACTGGAGTGAGGGAATATCATTTCCGATGAGAAGTATGTCATCTACATACAAGACAAGAAATACAACTGTGCTCCCACTATTTCTCTTGTAGACACAAGGTTCATCTTCATTCTTGATGAAACCAAACTCCTTGATTGCATCATCGAATCGAAGATTCCAGCTTCGAGAGGCTTGCTTTAGTCCATAAATGGACCTTTGCAGTTTGCATACCTTTCCAGGATGCTTTGGATCTTCAAAACCCTCAGGCTGTGTCATGTACACATCCTCGAGTAGCTTTCCATTCAGAAAAGCGATTTTGACATCCATCTGCCAGATCTCATAATCGTGGTAGGCTGCAATAGCAAGTATGATCTGAATGGATTTAAGCATCGCAACTGGTGAAAAGGTTTCATCATAGTCAATACTGTTGGAGATTTGACATCGCTAGAGGGGGGTGAATAGCGTTGACCGTACGTAGATGGAATTCGATCGCGTGCTTGTCTACAATTTGTGTTAACGTAGCAGAATAATAATAATAAAAGCAATACATGAAATACAATCACACGAACACAAGCATATAATGTGGTTTGGAACCGTAACGGTTCCTACTCCACGGATTGGGTTCGTACGAACCCTAGCGATGCCACAAACACCACTAAGCAATAAAGCTCCTTCTCGACAACAAGTCGGAGGTGGAGAAACCTTGTACAATGAATTACAACAAGTAATACAAAGTAAACAAGCAAATACAAGTGAAAATGTAAAGACCACTTTACAAACTAGGGTTTTGAGCGCTTGCTTGTCGGTTGCTTGGATGAGCTTGAAGGACCCTGAAATGCACCTGCAAATCGCCTTCAAATCGCCTCACCAAAGCCCCCAAAGAACTGATGCTTGAGCCTTCCATGAACAGCTGCTTTTATCCTCCCTCAGGCTGGATTTCCGCCTGGCGATCACCGCCATAAGTCCCGATCATTGCCAACATCAGAGCTGAGACAACGGCTCAATCCACGTTGGACAAGTTCCAACGGGACTCTCACCAGTCGACTACCAACATTGGCAGTCGACTGCCAACGCCCGTAGTCGACTACCCAGTTGGCTACGGAGCGTTCTGCGACTCAACCGATGACCATCGACCCTTGGCGATCATTGCGAGCCATCGATCAGCTACCAATGAGCAATCATCGCTAGTGCTTCGGCCAAGTGGCGGTCGAACTCAAGTCGACTCATGGCAGTCGAACCGGCCATAATACCAGTCGACTGCCAATCTCAAAAATGAGGTTTTAACTCAAGTATGGTGCCCCCATACTTGCTAGACTACCCTTAGCCTAGACCTAAGCCTTCTAGCCACCTCCATCAGCCTCACGCCTCTCGGATCCCTCCAAGTCATCCATGACTTGTTCATCCATCGCGCTAGCCTTCAGGTGCTTCCATCGGCTATGTCATGCTAACGGTGTCTACACCGCCAAGGCACATTGGACTTACGCCGCCAAGACTCCGCTTGGACTTTACGCTGCCAAAAACCAATCCCCTTGGACTTCCCAAATGCCAATACTCAAGCTTGGACTTTCCTTTGCCAACCCATGTTGGACTTTCCATGCCAAGACCCATGCTTGGACTTTCCATTTGCCAAGACCCATGCTTGGACTTCTCATGCCAAGTGCTCAAGACTTGGACTTTCCCAATTGCCAAGTGTCCCACTTGGACTTTCCATGCCAAGTACCCATGACTTGGACTTTACCTTGCCAAGACCCATGCTTGGACTTTCCCATAATCACATGGTCAACCCTGGTCAACCATCAAGTCAATTATAACCTGGGTGGATTGTATAAATAATCTCCCCAACATATTAACCGACATCAATGTCCAACATCAATGTCAATCCTATGTCAAACATACTTTGTCAAACATCAAAACATCACTCGAGTCAAACTCGAGTCCTGGTCAATCGTGACCTGGGCCGATTGCACCAACAAATACCATGAATTTGTTTGAATCCTTTAGCCACCAATCTACCTTTATAGGTATGCTTATTACCATCCATGTCAGTCTTTACTTTAAAGACCCACTTACACCCAATGGGTTTTACCCCTTCAGGTGGATCAACCAAAGTCCATACTTGGTTAGTGTACATGGATTCCATTTCGGATCTCATGGCCTCTAGCCATTTCTCAGAATCTGGGCTCATCATAGCTTCTTGATAGGATGTAGTCTCGTCAAGATCGACAAGCAATACTTCACCGTTGTCAGTCAAGAGAAAAGAATATCTCTCGGGTTGACGACGGATCCTATCAGATCTACGAAGAGGTTGGTCTACTTGAACAGGTGTTTGCTCCACAACTCTTTGGGCAACAATTTCCTCATCCACAACACTTTGTGGTGCCTTTTCATTTTCTATCGAAGCCTTAGTGTTATCTTCATCCTGAATTTCTTCAAGATAAATTTTACTCCCACTAGTTTTTCTAGAAATAAATTCTCTTTCTAGAAAGACAGCATTTCTGGCAACAAACACCTTGCCAAGTGTGGGATTGTAAAAGTAATATCCCTTAGTTTCCTTGGGATATCCTACAAAATAACACTTATCTGATTTGGGTCCTAGTTTATCTGAGACTTGACGTCTAACATAAGCTTCACAACCCCAAATCTTTATAAAAGACATTTTGGGACTCTTCCCAGTCCATAACGTGTATGGTGTCTTTTCTACGGCTTTTGATGGGACGTGATTAAGTGTGAAAGCGGCTGTCTCTAGAGCTAAACCCCAAAAGGAAGTAGGTAGATCAGTCTGGCTCATCATTGATCGTACCATATCTAATAGAGTACGATTTCTCCTTTCAGATACACCATTCCATTGTGGTGTTCCAGGTGGAGTGAGTTGGGATATTATCCCACACTCAGCCAGGTGATCACGAAACTCTTGACTAAGGTATTCACCACCTCGATCTGATCGAAGTAGTTTAATACGCTTACCAAGTTGGTTTTGTACTTCATTCTTGAATTCTTTGAACTTTTCAAAGGATTCTGACTTATGTCTCATCAAATATAAGTAGCCAAATCTACTCATATCATCAGTGAAAGTAATAAAGTACTTATAGCCTCCTCTGGCTTCGACATTGAAAGGACCACATACATCAGTATGTATGAGTCCTAACAAGTCCGTCGCTCTCTCGCCATGTCCACTAAATGGAGTTTTAGTTATCTTTCCTAAAAGACAAGATTCGCATATCTCATATGATTCAAAATCAAATGAGTCCAATAATCCATCTTTATGGAGTTGGGATATGCGTTTTTCATTTATGTGACCTAGGCGACAGTGCCAGAGATATGTTTGGTTCAAATTATTCGATTTGAACCGTTTGGTATTTACGTTATAAATTGAGTTTTCTAAATCTAGAACATAGAGACCATTCATAAGTGGTGCATTACAATAGAACATTTCATTCAAATAAATGGAACAACATTTGTCCTTTATTATAAAAGAAAAGTTTTTCTTGTCTAAACAAGATACAGAGATTATGTTCTTTGTTAATGCAGGTACATAAAAGCACTCCTCTAGTTCTAAGATAAGCCCAGTGGGCAAAGACAAAGAATATGTTCCTACAGCTACAGCAGCAACTTTTGTGCCATTGCCTACTCGTAGGTCCACTTCGCCTTTTGCCATTAGTCTACTATTTCTCAGTCCCTGCACATTAGTACAAATGTGAGATGCACATCCGGTATCTAATACCCATGTAGAAGAAATAGATAGATTAACTTCTATAACGTGTATACCTGAGGCAGAAGTCCCACTTCTTTTCTTCTTTACTTCCTCAAGGTAGACTTTGCAGTTCCGCTTCCAGTGTCCAGTCTCACCGCAATGGAAACAGTCCCCTTCCTTAGGTACTTTACCTTTACCCTTTGAAGTGGATGAATTGGCCTTGCCTTTGGCTTGGGTCTTACCCTTGCCTTTGCGCTTACCTTTGCCCTTGTTGACCATTAGTACGTTACTAACTTTCTTCTTGAGAATCGGTTCAGCAGTTCTCAACATGCTGAGAATCTCAGGCAAAGGTTTATCAATTTCATTCATGTTATAATTCATGACGAATTGATTATATGTTTCCGGCAACGATTGCAGGATAACATCGGTTGTCAATTCTTGGCTCAGTGGAAAACCTAGTATTTCAAGGTTCTCAACGTACCCTATCATTTTAAGCACGTGAATTCCTACAGGTGTTCCTTTTTGCATTTTGCATGCAAAAAGAGCCTTAGACACTTCAAAACGCTCGTGCCTAGCTTGTCCTTGATATAGTTGTTTCAAATGTTCAACCATACCATAGGCATCCATGTTCTCATGTTGCTTCTGAAGCTCAGAGTTCATGGTGGCAAGCATAAGACATGACACATCTAATGCGTCATCTTGATGCTTCTTATAAGCATCCTTTTCAGCACGAGTGGCCACAGGGGCGGGTGTTTCAGGGATAGACTTCTCTAGGACATACAGTTTACGTTCTTACTTGAGGATAATCCTCAAGTTCCTATACCAGTCTAGAAAGTTAGCTCCATTGAGCTTGTCTTTCTCAAGGACAGATCGCAAGTTGAGGGGGTGTGTCGTGTTAGATGACATGGTGATCTACAACATTAAAATGCAAAATTTAGTATCATACCTAAGTCATTTAATTAGGCCTTTAATTAAATGAGGCTCCCACTAAATTCTCATAGCTTTGATATGAGCTAATCATTGATGTAGGCAAACACATTTTGCTTATATGATTAGCTTCTATTTAGCTATAAATTTATATGGGATAAAGATCCACATCATAATTCGTCTTGAGTTAGCTTTGGCTAATCGCCCAAGATGTAGTATGATTAGGTAGACAATCTTTTATCAATTACATCTGATGTAACTCTTCAATAGCTTTGGGTAAGTTTAGATTTGTTTAGTGCTTATTCCTAAACCAGCTTCCAGGCCGTGGCGAGGCACAGAGGCCTTCTTTGATATCGGAGCAACGACCACATTCTAAGACAAAGCTGATGTTCGGAAATCACACAAAACAAATCTTTAAAACTTATGTTCAAAGCTAATATATGCCTCTACTTTCTTAATTAATTAAGAAAAACTTAATTAAGTCTTAACCAAGTTTGATAGCGGGACATCACGATTGTCCACTCGCACTCTTCCAAGATAAAATGCATTGCTTTGCTTTGGCAAACCCAATAACAAATGATCGAGGAAGTAGTGAGTATCAAACTTTGGTAGGCATATCGTTTAGACTTATTAAGAAATAAACTTAAACATGCATCACATACATATTAGCATACATCACATATAAGCTAAATTAAGATGCATCACATACATATTAGCATACATCACATATATATTAAACTAAGCGTGTCATGGTTATGACCCTTATTCTACAATCTTCTCAAGCCAATGAGAAGATTGATTGGTCAACCTAGGGATAGCATCTTCTCCCAAGTGCTTCCTTTTGGTTGTCTTGTGTTGTTGACTTCCTCCTTGTAACATTATCTTCCAATGGACCCTCCATCTTTGTTGTATATTACAAAAGGAGAAATACTCGAGTTACATTCGAGTCTAAAGCTAATTTTACAACAAGAATGTTAGGAGAAAGGCACGACACGCAGGCCGTATTAAGAATTACAACACACATTCACAAACCTTTTGGGACTAGGTCATAACCATGCACCATGTCATTTTAACTTTTAAAAGACATCGAATATTTTATTATGTTTGAAAAATTGCTAATGCAATTATCAACTCATAATAAAATTTATCCTACTTCTATATCATATATAAAATAGAGAAAACCTATTTTTATACGATCTTTCGCAAGTGGCTCTGATACCACTGTAGGGATCTTATATGCAAAATAGCATATGCACAACGGAAAAATAGGATCCCTTCCAAGTGATCCTTGCGAAAGAAAACCTCGTACAAAATAAATTTCTCTAAACCAATCTTATAGGAGAATATTACCTTTGTTGCGTGCCCTTTGTAATCCTGCTTCTCCTTGGATGTGTTGGATCTTTTAGCACGTTCAAGTGTCCGTGCCTCTATATGTGTCCGTGCCACACGAGCAAGCTCTTGTCTCACAAAAGAAACTAGAAGAGCTCTCCTTTACTTCTTGCTAGAGAAGTCCCTAAAGGAGAGGAAAGTAAGGAAAGAGAGAAAGGAAGAAGAAGACCACTCTTCTTGCTAGCCTACACTCACAAAAACCACACAACCAAAGCCTCTCCCACCAAGCTCTCACCAAGCCTCAAGCTTCCACACTTCAACTACTTTGGCCGGCCACCCCATGGGGTGTTTTATAGGATTGGAAAAACCTTTCATCTCCTATCACATTCAATGCAATCAATGGCATTGAAAGATACTCCTTGTTTGGCCGGCCACATGTGGGGGAAATCCAAAGGTCAAAACCCTTTGTCTCCTTCCACCTCATCAAGCTTAGGTGGCATGCTTATGTGGCATGCTTAGGTGGCATGCTTATGTGGCATTCATGGATGTTGAATTAATCTTATTAATTCAATAAGCTTATGTTATCATATTGAATTAATCTCATTAAATCAATAAGGTAACATATTGAGTTAATCTTATTAAATCAATTAAGCTTAGCATATTGAATTAATCTCATTAAATCAATAAGCTAAAATTCTCATTAAGCTTAAAGTCCAAAAACCATTTTGTACTTAAGCTTATTCTCAAATTATTCTAGTCAAACTAGAATGCACTAATTCTTCTAATCATCATGCTCTTTGTGTGTGACCCTATAGGCTCTCAAAACGTTGGAAGTGGATCTAAACTCTTTTAGATACACAAGCAATGAGCGACATCTAGCAATACATCATTGCTACCCAAGTTACGAAATAAGTCAAGATCCGACTAACCTTTCCGTGACTACTATAATGTATGACCGTGTCCTTCTATCCTTGATATCAGATTGACCAATGAGGCGTGTCATCCTCGATCAATCTATGTGTTTCTTGATCCCTGAGTAAACTAACTCAAACAAATGAGCTCAATATCTCATATTGACTCATTCGAGCATGGCCATGCGTTTTAGTAGTTCTACTCAATCAAGGGGCCCACAGATATCACTCACGTCATATGAGAGGGATAGATCCCATCTACATCACTCACATCCCTCCGCATAATTTGTTATATACCCAGTAATCGCCTTTATGGTCCACCCTGTTACGGGTAACGTTTGACGATACCAAAGTACATAACTCCTTATGTAGGGAACCGTAGTGACTGCAGGTTTGAGGACTATTCATACCAATAGTCACATGAGAAAGTTTATGACACTCATATGACGATCCATGAAACTTTCTCATGGCGGGTCAGTTCAGTATATATTCTCGAATATATACCCATGTGTCAACTTGATATCATATATCCATGACATGTGAGATCAAGTCATCAATTGACCTACATGCTAGTCTTTATGAATTAATATTGCCCTTGGATATTAATACTTGACTAGGAACATTTAGGAAAGTATTCTCTACAGCCTCTCATAATCAATTCTGCCAATTGATGTGCTGTAGATAAGAACCTACTTTTCTAGGGCATTATTATATATTTAATTTAGCTGGCACAAGCAAGACGTAAATATATAATAACCAATCCTTTGCCTTTATATAATATGATACAAAATGTTCCCCATTCAACCATCACATGATTGGTTCTAGAGCTATAACTAACACGAAAGGATAATCAAATAGACTCCTATATGTGGCATTGTCGTCTTCGCCATATAAGCAAGAAACGCATGTCCGAATTACACCGATGTGGAATTCTGGAATCGTTTGAATTGGATTCATACGATACATGCGAATCATGCTTAAACGGAAAGATGACTAAGTTACCTTTTACTGGAAAAGGTGAACGAGTGCGAGAGTTACTAGGTCTAATACATACTGATGTATGTGGACCTATGTCAACTCAAGCATTAGGAGGCTATAGCTACTTCATTACCTTCACCGATGATCACTCACGGTTTGGGTATGTGTTCTTGATGAAACACAAGTCTGAAGCCTTTGAAAGGTTCAAAGAATTCAGAAATGAAGTAGAGAAACAACATGATAAGAGTATTAAAATACTTCGATCGGATCGAGGTGGTGAATACTTGAGTCAGGAGTTTCTTGATTACCTAAGAGACAATGGTATATTGTCTCAATGGACTCCGCCCTATACACCACAGCATAATGGTGTATCTGAGAGGCGTAACCGGACCTTGTTGGACATGGTCAGGTCAATGATGAATCATGCGACTCTTCCCAAGTCCTTTTGGGGTTATGCACGTCAAACAGCTGTTTACTTGTTAAATAGAATGCCTACCAAGGTAGTCTCAACTACTCCATATGAGATATGGAATAGTAAGAAACCTCATGTATCTTACTTGAAGATATGGGGTTGTCCTGCTTATGTGAAGCGAACTGTATCAGACAAATTGGATGCTAAGTCTGATAAATGTCTATTTATTGGATACCCTAAGGAAACAAGGGGTTACCAATTCTATCATCCTGTGGAACAAAAGGTGTTTGTTTCAAGGCATGCTGTGTTTATAGAGAAAGAGTTTCCCTTGCAAGAAAACAGTGGGAGTGTCATCGAGCTTGAGGAGGCTCGAGAGACTCAAATAGACATTGATGAGATACCTGGTGAAGCACAATAGCCGACAACTCATAGTGATGAGCAATCGGCTGGACCTATTATAACACCACATCTTCGTAGATCTGGTAGAACATGCAATATTCCTGAGAGATATGGATTTCTCGTAAGTGAATCGAACGACGTGTTACTCATTGATGATGAGGAGCCTACCAATTTTAAAGAAGTGCTGACAAGTTCAGAAAGGGATAAGTGGCTTGGTGCCATGAAGTCGGAAATGGATTCCATGTACGAAAACCAAGTTTGGAACTTGGTTGACCCACCTGAAGGCATAAAGCCTATAGGGTGCAAGTGGGTTTTCAAGAAGAAAACCGACATGGATGGTAATGTGATTACCTATAAGGCTAGATTGGTGGCGAAAGGATATCGTCAAAAACAAGGTGTTGATTATGACGAAACCTATTTGCCTGTAGCTATGCTTAAATCCATTCGGATGCTCCTGGCCATAGCAGCTCATTATGATTATGAGATATGGCAGATGGATGTGAAAATAGCTTTCCTTAATGGAAACCTGCTCGAGGATGTGTATATGATACAACCTGAGGGTTTCACATCGGTTGATAAAACCAAGGTATGCAAATTGCGACGATCCATTTATAGATTGAAGCAAGCATCCAGGAGCTGGAATATCTGTTTTGATGAGACAATCAAAAAGTTTGATTTCTCACAAAATCCAGATGAACCTTGTGTGTACAAGAAGGTTAGTGGGAGTGCAGTCGTGTTCCTAGTATTGTATGTCGATGACATACTACTTATAGGAAACGATGTTTCAATCTTACAGTCAGTGAAGGTTTGGTTATCCAAGACATTCTCCATGAAAGACCTGGGAGAAGCAACCTACATCCTCGGGATTAAGATCTATAGAGATAGATCGAAACGGTTGCTTGGTCTTTCACAGTCTACATATATAGACCGAGTGCTAAAGAGGTTTAGCATGTCGGAATCCAAGAAAGGTTTCTTACCCATCAGGCATGGGGTACACCTTTCGAAGTCTATGTGTCCGCGCACAGAAGACGAGAGGATTTGCATGAGTAAGATTCCCTATGCATCCGCAATAGGATCTATCATGTATGCTATGTTATGTACAAGGCCCGATGTATCATACGCTCTGAGTGTCATGAGCAGATACCAGTCCGTTCCAGGAATGGATCATTGGGCGGCTGTTAAGACGATCCTTAAGTACTTGAGAAGAACTAAGGATGTGTTCATAATATATGGAGAAGGGGACATGGTGATACGCGGGTATACGGATGGCAGCTTCCAGACAGACAAGGATGATTCCAGGTCTCAGTCTGGATACGTGTTCACCTTGAATGGGGGCGCAGTGAGTTGGAAAAGTTCCAAACAAGAGACTGTAGCGGATTCTACCACTGAGGCAGAATACATTGCAGCTTTGGAAGCAGCAAAGGAAGCGGTTTGGATCAAGAAGTTCGTTCATGAACTTGGTGTGATTCCGGCCATTGTTGAAGCAATACCGGTCTACTGCGACAATAATGGAGCAATTGCACAGGCGAAAAAGCCAAGGTCTCAAAAACGATCCAAACATGTGCTTCGCCGCTATCATCTTATCAGAGAGATCATCAGTAGGAACGAAATACAAATCGAGAAAATTCCCACTGAAAGGAACTTAGCGGATCCTTTGACTAAAGCATTACCTCAAAGTAAGTTTGAGGGTCATGTTAGAGCTTATGGTATTGGATACCGTAGCGATTGACATTAGGCCAAGTGGGAGTCTGTTAGTAATATATGAGAGATGTTCTAAGGCAATCGCCTTATGTATGAACCATTTATATGATAAATGAAGATTCACTATTTGAGTATACATGTTTTATGTATTTGATTGGATCTTAAACTCATTTACTGAATGTCCACGATACAATTCACAGCATGAGAGAATTTGTGATTGGATCACAACTAGTGAGTATCTCTACATGTGTAATTGTGATGTATCAGAATTATCCCTAGTCGATGAATTGATGGATTTGGACACCATCAATTCTATCGAGACTAGCACGAGGTATACTCCTTGGTGTATCCAAGCAGCTGATTCTCACTGGCTGGAGACATAGTGATGTCCGGAGTTAATCGTGGATGCTAGTTATGGTAACTAGTTCATTAGAGTGACCAGCCGTAAGACTTCATATGGTTCTCTGCATATATATATATGTCAATGAAGTTCTTACTGTGGCTTAAGTGCGATGTTCCTTTGACTTGCGGTATTCAAGTCATCTTGATCATGGAGACTTATGCTTTGACATCTTAAGCAAACATCTCTAAGGAGATGTGGACCCGGGATGATTGGGTATAAGTCGAAGTGATCAAAGGTGTTTGAATAGCCTATAAAGGATTCACCACTCCTTGCGAGGAGATGTATACCCATGGCCTCTCGTCGGATTGTTACTAAAGTCTTTGGCCAAAGCATTACATGTTTAGAGTAAGGTACTCTTCGATACATGTGGAGTAACTAGAATCCGTAGGACGAGGAAATGATACTTGGGCTATGTGTGACGTAGTCAGCCTAGTGGGGACTGACACTATAGACCATGTCCTGAACCAAGTGGGTATAAGATGAGTGAAGGGAATGGGGCACGAATCATTCGAGCTGCTGAAGGGTTTCAGAAATAGTTTTGGATCAACCGTTGATCTTTTCGGTTAATTGGGGATCATGATGTGCTACTAGGTGCCACTCATGATCGTTCTATTATTAATGGTTAATTATAGACGGCCAACATAAACCGAGAACCTATTTGGTCACACGCACAACGAGCGTAATCCAAAGGATTTGAAACGAGCTTGAGAATGAGATTCTCAGACCGAGAGAAACTAGGTTTGGTTGGACCAAACATAAAGCGAGCATGAAATCGTTTCAGTCGCAATGGAAGCATGGATGGACCGAGTCTTATGAAGACGTAATGGATGAACCAAAATGGTTTGGTTCTAATCCAATGGAGGAGAATAAACCAAAGGGTTTGGTTTATTTTAAACGAATGAACCAAAAGTTGGTTCGGTTCGTTTTAACTTAAAATAAACCATCATGGTTTGGTTTATTTTAACTTATCTTAATGGAGCGGGTTAACGGGCCTAATGGTTATGATCCAATAACCATTAAGAGAATTAGTTCTCTATAAAAGAGGGCTTAAGGAATAATTAAGCCCTAATCCATAAACCCCTTGCCCTAAAGTTGCCGCCCACCTCCTTATTGGAGCTCTCGGCGCCAACCTGTTGCCGCCACACAAAGCTCCTCCAACCGGCGTCCAGAAGGCTGCTTCCTTCCCCCACGCCAGCGTCGAGCTGCTGCCGGTTAGTGCTCCGGTGATCTCCTTCAGGTTTGGCATCAAGGTGAGCTCTATCTCCCTTGGTTGGCCGGCGCCTATCACCTCCACCAAAGCTGTCCAGTTTTCTGGACAGCTTGTTCTCCTCTGGTCGGAGCATCGTTTGGACAACGGTTAGAGCTCCGACAGCGGCTAACTTACTGGGGATTCGATCTCCGGTAATCCTTTGAGGTGGAGGACGAAGGATTCGTCAATTGGTTGACGAATACCTCTCCGGAGAAGCGAGTTTTGAGGACTCGTATTAGGATCCGAATTTGGATTCGGATCGTGATTATCTCTCGATCACGTCGTCTTCAACATGAGGCTAGTAACCCGTACGAAGACGAAGCTCGTGGCTTAGCGAAGTCATCCCGAGGAACTCGGCGTGGATATGGATAGAGACGATTCTAGCGAGGATCGTTCCGGTTGATGCCGTTCCCGCTACACGTCATACGAAAGGTATAACGTAGATAAATTTCCTTTTATTGCAAATTTAAATTTACGGTTATGTCTACACTTGTTGTAATATGCATGCGTGTGTTGTGTGTATTGTAATAAATGTAGATTTATTATTTTATTGCTTCCGCTGTGTTCATGTTTACGAAACGTGATCGAACACACACACGACGCGGTGCCGGGAAACCCAACACAAGCCTGGGAAGCTACCAGAAAATCCTGTACAGAGAAGTGTCAGGAGCTTTCCTCTATAGTGGCAGCTCTTCCTCAAGCCTTATCGCCGGTGGCTCGGCAACAATCTACTCTTCACAAAGAGTACTCTGAAGCTCTTTCAACTCTAGGACAACAAGCTATACAGGCGGCCACCGAAAGAGATGCCTTGGCGGCTAAACTGGCGGAAAGTCAAGCTCAGGTGGCCCAATGTCAAGACCAGCTGAAGGAGTAAGAAGCCGATCTTAAAGGACGCTACGTCAAGAAGGGAGTGGATTTATTCATACTAGGTTTTGAGGGGTCCTCGGCTCAAAATACCGAACAAGGATACCCACCTCCTGGCACGGACACTAGCTATTTGAATCCTGTGGATGCGCTGGCTAAGTGTCCTCCAGAACTCTTTGAGTTGTAATTTCTATTATTCTCTTTTTTAGTAATTTTGTCAATAGCTTCTCGTTTGCTTCTAAACAATAAATTCGTCCATATAACTAATTATCATCATCTTGTTATGCTCCTTGAGGGGTCGGGCATTCTGAACTGATTTTAAACTGCTCTCTTTCTATATTATTATCTCTTTTTCCGTATCGTATGGCGCAATCACCTTGTTGGTTCGGGAACTTATTTGGGGAGGTCTTGAATGCCATTATTCCTATCTGATCTGATTTTGGGTCGGGGATTCGCTTGAAGGGTCTTTACATGATATTATTCATATCCGTCCCGATTTTGGTTCGGGGATTCGCTTGAAGGGTCTTTGCCTGATATTATTCATATCCGTCCCGATTTTGGTTCGGGGATTTGCTTTAAATGACTCTTGCCTGTTGATTTTCCCTATTCCTCTTACCGCTTCGGAAACGATATCAGTCTCTTCGTCTTCTTCCCCTTCCCAAGAACTTCTGTTGCCGCTTTCCTTCCATTATAAATCCTCGCCCTCCATGTCTTCGTCCTTCTATCTCACTATCATGGCTTCAGCGGGGCACCCCATCGAAATCTCTTCAGAATCAGAATCTTTTGAACTACAAGACTGGGTTTCTGAAGACCCGGAAGACTCGGATACCCGCTCAACCGCCACTTCAGCCTTCCGTCCCCTTCCTTTTCTGCCTCCTACTCCAACTCCAACCCCTCCTACAGGGAGGTCCTTTCGTGCTCCCTTCCCTTCCTTCCGCAATAGGGTGTGGAATCCTCCCTTCACATGGGAGTATACAGTGGGAGACCCCCGTGCCGCTGCCGAACTTCCCCCACTTCCACCAGCGCTGGCTTTCATCCCAGTCCCCCCGGCGGAAGCTCATCCTTCTCCGTTTGATGAAGGTCCATCAGCCATTCCTCCGTCTCAAGGCGAGCGCTTCAAGGTCATCTTGACACCTTCTCCCCCCAAAGAGACCTCTTCCGCTTCGTCTGTTAGGAGTAATCAGAGAAAATCTTTATAGATCAAGTTAATGTAATCATTTCAAATATATCAATAAAAACGAGGGAGGCCATGTTTGTTTTGTCTTTTTCTCGTAGAAGTAAGGTTTCTGTCTTCAGAAGGACTGTAATCCGGTCCGAACATACCTTCTTCTATCATCGCCCGGAGATTCGGACCCTCTTAATTACAGTTATAGTTCCGTCGACCTTCCACCTACTGCCCCTACGCTTCCTCTTCTTTATTGGCATTTACTGTCCCTATTTCTTCTTCCAATAAATGCGCTCTTCTCCTTTATCGCTATAAAGACTCCCGACCCTCACCAGATAGCTTCCATCTTTTCCTTTACCTTTCATTTGCCATGGGATGTAATATCGAGCAGGTAGCAGCCTCTCATCAAGAACAGATAAACAATCGCCGCTACATAGCTAGTCTGGAGGAACAAGTGAAGGATTTACAACAAAGGTTGAAGGAAGCTTCCGCCAGTAACCGCTCTCTGCGTCAACAACTGGTCGGGTCCCAAAAGGAGTTGGCCAAGCAAATCTTCCTACAGCAGTCTTAGTGTCGGCAATTACTGTGCCAACCTCGACTGCACAAAGGAGCTCCATCCGTTCCCCCCAACAAGGAACTGTAATACCCTAGGTGTATAAGGGTTTCTTTTGTTATTTTCCTCTTGTAAATGACTCAAAATATGTAATTTTTCCGCATCAGTGAACTTTCCCTGTTTATCTTCTTCTTCCAGTATCTTTTGAGTTGTGCCATGCTTTACTTCTTTTTGCACTGACATATAGTTGAGGCATATCTCGGTTGTTCTGCCTTTTCACCCTACCGGGAATGCAGAACCATTAAATGAACCAACTCTTCTATTTTACAAGAATAAAACAATATAAAGTCAAATAAGAACTTCAACTTCTCCCACTTTACGGGGACAAAAATGATATATAACTGAGGAGAGCTCAGTTCTTCCGTTCCGCCACCACACGGGGATTTCTTCCGCTTCGCGGGGATAAAAATTTAAGTATAACCGAATAAACTTCGGTTCTTCAATTCCGCCACCACACGGGGATATCTTCCGCTTTGCGGGGATAAAAATATATATATATAATATATAACCGAGGAATCTCGGTTCTTCCGTTCCGCCACCACAAGGGGATATCTTCCGCTTCGCGGGGATAAACATTTATATATATAATATATAACCGAGGAATCTCGGTTCTTCCGTTCCGCCAACACACGGGGATATCTTCCGCTTCGCGGGGATAAAAATTTAAGTACAACCGAATAAATTTCGATTCTTCCGTTCCGCCACCACACGGGGATATCTTCCACTTCGTGGGGATAAAAATTTATATATATAATATATAACCGAGGAATCTCGGTTCTTCCGTTCCGCCACCACATGGGGATTTCTTCCGCTTCGCGGGGATAAAAATTTATATATATATAATATATAACCGAGGAATCTCGGTTCTTCCATTCCGCCACAACACGGGGATATCTTCCGCTTCGCGGGGATAAAAATATATATATATATATATATAATATATAATCGAGGAATCTCGGTTCTTCCGTTCTGCCACCACATGGGGATATCTTCCGCTTCGCGGGGATAAAAATTTAAGTACAACCGAATAAATTTCGGTTCTTCCGTTCCGCCACCACACGGGGATATCTTCCGCTTCGCGGGGATAAAAATATGTATATATGATATATAATCGAGGAATCTCGGTTCTTCCATTCCACCACCACACGGGGATATCTTCCGCTTCGCGGGGATAAAAATTTAAGCACAACCGAATAAATTTCGGTTCTTCCATTCCGCCACCACATGGGGATATCTTCCGCTTCGCAGGGTTAAAAATTTATATATATAATATATAACCGAGGAATCTTGGTTCTTCCGTTCCGCCACCACACGGGGATATCTTCCGCTTCGTGGGGATAAAAATTTAAGTATAACCGAATAATTTTCGGTTCTTCCGTTCCGCCACCATACGGGGATATCTTCCGCTTCGCGGGCATACAAATTTAAGTATAACCGAATAATTTTCGGTTCTTCCGTTCCGCCACCACACGGGGATATCTTCTGCTTCGCGGGGATAAAAATTTATATATATAATATATAACCGAGGAATCTCGATTCTTCCATTCCGCCACCACACGGGGATATCTTCCGCTTCGCGGGGATAAAAATTTATATATATAATATATAACCGAGGAATCTCGGTTCTTCCGTTCAGCCACCACACAGAGATATCTTCCGCTTCGCGGGGATAAAAATTTAAGTATAACCGAATAATTTTCGGTTCTTTCGTTCCGCCACCACACGGAGATATCTTCCGCTTCGCGGGGATACAAATTTAAGTATAACCGAATAATTTTTGATTCTTCCGTTCCCCCACCACAAGGGGATATCTTTCGCTTCGCGGGGATAAAAATTTAAGTATAATCGAATAATTTTCGGTTCTTCTGTTCCGCCAACACACGGGGATATCTTCCGCTTCACGGGGATAAAATTTTTTATATATAATATATAACCGAGGAATCTCGGTTCTTCCGTTCCGCCACCACACGGGGATATCTTCCGCTTCGCGGGGATAAAAATTTAAGTATAACCGAATAATTTTCGGTTCTTCTATTCCGCCACCACACGGGGATATCTTCCGCTTCGTAGGGATAAAAATATGTATATATGATATATAACCTAGGAATCTCGGTTCTTCTGTTCCACCACCACACGGGGATATCTTCCGCTTCGCGTGGATAAAAATTTAAGCACAACCGAATAAATTTCGGTTCTTCTGCCCCGCCACCACACGGGGATATCTTCCGCTTCGCGGGGATAAAAATTTATATATATAATATATAATCGAGGAATCTTGGTTCTTCCGTTCTGCCACCACACGGGGATATCTTCTGCTTCGCGGGGATAAAAATTTGAGTATATATGGCTCAAAGACCATCAGCATAAAGGAGACGATGCCTTCATATCATTATTCTTTTGGCTTTCCTTCTGAAAGGGGAATGCCTATATCCGCCCCTTCCCAGGCAAATGAGGGCTTTAGTACATAATAAGCCCTTTAGAAAAATAAACCCTTCTTTCCCTTTCACTTAGGGCCTCCTTCACCACAGACGAGGGGCCCAATAATGGTTACAGGCCCATTCTTCCTTCCTTTTATAGGGGATCCTTTGTCTTCGTCTCTCTTGCTATCTGCATCCATTCGTCTTTTCATCTCCCTTTTCTTCGCCTATTTTCTCCTCCGCCGCCACGCTCCTTTGCTTCAATCCCTTTTATCAGCCCTTTTCCCTTATCCTCAGACCCTCAAAATGCATTCTACCTTCTTCCAGGAGATAGCGGGCCGTTATCCTCATCGCCAGAAGGGCGCTGGTCAATCGTCAGCTCCGTCTTCATCTTCACCTTCCCCGATCACCACCACGCCTGCTTCATCTCGTCTTTCTCCCTCTCCTCCTCCTGCAACCCTTGTTATCTCTGCCCCGGAGGAAACCGGGGTAATTAGTCCTTCCTCACTTCCTCCGACATTTACAAACCCTAGCTCTTCTACTTTTTCTCCTTTTGCCACCAAGATTCGGAAGTCGCCTTCTCCTTCCTTGCAACTTGAGGATGAACCTGGGGAGGATATACTTCAATGTCAGCCGATGACAGAGGCTGGCTCACCCCTGCCTTCTCTTTCCCCTGAATACCATTCCTCCTCCGAACCCATGGCAGTTGATATCCCTTTACCGCAAACTTCCCCCTCCACTCATCGCCTGAAGAGCCCTCCTCCTCCCACATATATCACCCCCACTCTCCCCATTATAAGCGAACTTCCCACCTCAGTATCATCCATCCCATCTTCTTCCCTTTCTCCCAGGAGTCTTCGGATCCTGAACTTAGAGGAAGTGGTTCCTCGCATGGAAGGCCTACGCCATGCTCTGGATTTGGTATGCTTTCTCAATTAGCCTCCTTATCTTTGTCTTATTAACCAATTTCTTTTCTACTACTGGCATGCATGCCCTGACCAACCATCAAGAGTTGGATCGCTCCCTTCATCAATATCGAGCTCAAGCTCTGGAATGGGAGCGGCAACAAAGGGAAGATTTGGCGAAGGCTCAGAATCAGGAATGGCTCCTGTTGCAACAACTGCACCTATGCCAGGAGCAATTAGCCGAGGCTCGCCAACACATTCAAAAGGATGCTGATATCATTACAACATTACAGGAACAACAGCGAGTGGATGTGGGGCCACCCGTTCCCCAGCGGGAAGTCCAACCGGCTCCTCTTGATGAGGGGTCTTCCTCTGCTCGAGAATTAATACGTCTTCAAGGGCAGGTAACAGAGCTCCTCCAGGGGAAGCAACAGGACTCTGACACCATTGCTCATCTTCATGTTCAACACCGACAAGCACAGGATAAAATAGGAGACCTCCGCACCCGCTTATGCAAGGAGGTACAAGAAAACTCATCCCTCATAAATTCCAGGGCGCATGCTCACGCCCGTCTACGCAGGCAAGAGACTTCCCTCCAAAGGCTGAGCACTGAACTTGCCCGAACCAAATCTTATTCTGAAGCAGTGGAGGGAATTTCAGCTTCAATGCGTCAAAATATGGTGGAGATGACGCACCTTGTACAGCAGGACCAAAATTCCCGAGCCGACGATGTTTCCATCCTAGCCGATGCTATTATGGAGGTGTCGCGACGTTATGTTGACGTACGCCGAAAGCTTCAAGAACAATAAGAAAAATGCCAAAGGCTGCATCGGGATCGGAGCCCTGACCGTCCGAACCGCCAGGAGCGACTCATCATTTTACTGCGCGCCACTTATCAGGACGGATTTAATGAAGCGGTTCGGCAATATGCTGACCAAGGATTACCTCCTCCAACTTATCTTTCCTTCTCTTTAAATTGGGAGGCTGGCTTTCGACGTTATCGTCCCGACCGATTTAAGCTATAATTCGATATTTTGTTTTGAAATGGGAGTTTCCTTTCCATTTTCTTTCTCTTCTTCAAGATTTATCACCAGTACCGTATTGCACTGGCAAATGACTTATTAATGAAATTTGAAGGGCACTTTGTGTCTAATTAATGCAATCAAGTCAGTAAGTACACCCCTTCGGAGTCTCATAATTCCTCTTCTTCTATTCCCGACTTTTCATACAGTGTGAAAAAGCTTTAAATGAATGGCATTCCAAGGTCGTAGAAGTTCTTTTCCTTGGTCATCTTTCAGGTAATATGTGGACCCCGCTACGTGGTGCGTTACTTCATAGGGTCCTTCCCAGTTTGGAGCTAGCTTTCCAGGGTCTCCAGCGGGATTAACTTTACGCAAAACCCAATCCCCTTCTTGGAATATTCGAGGCATCACTTTCTTATTAAAGGCTCGCTGCACTCTTTGCTTGTAAAATTCAGCCCGCCTCCGTGCCATCTCCCGCTTCTCCTCCACCAAATCCAATTCAACGCTTCGGATAAGTTGGTTCTGATTTGGTTCGTACGCCTTTATTCGAGCGCTACTTAATAGAACTTCGACCGGAATAACAGCTTCCGTCCCGTACACTAAACTGAAGGGAGTTTCCCCTGTTGCTGTTTTGGGTGTTGTTCGGTAGGCCCACAGGACTCTTGGTAATTCTTCTACCCAGTTTCCCCTCTGAGCCCCCAATTTGGTCTTTAATCCTTGGATGAGAATTCTGTTAGTCACTTCCACTTGTCCGTTAGCCTGAGGGTGAGCTACTGAAGTGAAAGCCTACTTGATGTTGAGACTTTGGCACCACTCTTGGATCTTTTTCCCTTGGAACTGCTGTCCATTGTCACTGACTATTTTCCGAGGAATACCGTATCGACAAACAATATTTCTCCATAATAACTGTATTACAATATTCTCAGTAATTTTGGCTAGGGGCTCTGCCTCCACCCATTTGGAAAAATAATCTACGGCCACCAACAAAAACTTCTTTTGTAAAGGTGCCACTGGCATCGAACCCACTATATCCATTCCCCATTGATCAAAAGGACATGAAGAGACCACGACTTTCATTAACTCAGCCGGCCGTTCGGAACGGTTGCTATGCTTCTGACAAGCGGTGAAGGCTTGCACTATACGAGCAACATCTTGCTGGAGAGTGGGCCAAAAATATCCAGCTAATAAGACCTTCCTTGCTAAAGCTCTTCCTCCTAAATGATTGCTGCAACAACCTTCATGAATCTCTCGGAGTACCCATTCCGCATCCTCACTTCCCAAGCATTTCAATAAGGGTTGTCCGAAAGAAGTTTTGTATAAGTCTCCATTTATAAGAGTAAACCATTTTGCTCGGCTCATTAAAATGGATTCCGCTGCTTTTCCCTCAGGGACCTTCCCGTGCTGTAAATAAGCTATGATGTCAGTCCTCCAATCAGGAATTAGGCTTGATTCGGGTGCATCTTCCTCCACGTTGCATATTGCTAAGGAAGTATGAATTTCCGCATGGATCGTTTCCAGGGACTTCACTCCTTCCATAGCACTAGCCATCCGAGCCAATTCATCTGCCTTCCCGTTATTCTACCGTGGGATTTTCTTTAAGAGGACTTGACGGAATTGAGCTTTTTCTTTTTCAAAAGCCTTCAAGTACTTATGCAGCCTTTCCTCCCGAACCACGAAAGAACCTTGAAGTTGTGATATTACTAACTGGGAATCCGAATGGATTACAATTGAAGAGGCCCCTATCGCTTTAGCAGCCTGCAATCCCGCTAGAATGGCTTCATATTCCGCTTCAGTATTGGATGCCCGATATCCCAGGCGAACGACTAGGCGAGTTTCTTCACTATCAGGGGAAATTAATAGAACACCGACGCCGCTGCCTTTAGATCCTGAAGAACTATCTACGAATATATTCCATGCATCTGACCCCTCATCTTTCACTGTCGAACCGTCTTCCGAGCCGCCAGGTACCTCTGCCAGAAAATCAGCGAGCGCTTGGGCCTTAATAACCGTTCGGGGTTGGTAGTGAATCTCATACTCGCTTAGTTCTACCACCCATTTGGCCAATCTTCCAGAGAAATTGGGCTTAGTGATGACCTTGCCCAATTCACTGTGAGTTAGAATGGTGATAGGATGAGCCAAAAAGTATGACCTCAATTTGTGGGCGGTTAACACTAGGATATATGCCAACTTCTCTAGCTCCGTATAACGGAATTCCGCCCCCTTCAGGATATGGCTGGTATAATAAATAGGCTGTTGGTGAGAGCCTTCTTGTTCCAATAAGACCGAACTAATAGCTCCCTCCGAGACAGCCAGATACATCCATAGTGGTTCTCCAGCTATTGGTTTGGCTAGCAGTGGGAGTCCAGCCAAATATTTCTTCAACTCCTGGAAAGCCTGTTCGCATTGATCATCCCACTGAAATTTAGTAGCCTTGTGCAGGATCTTGAAGAAAGGCAGCCCTTTGTTTGTCGATCTGCCTATGAATCGGGATAAAGAAACAATCCTGCCCACCAACTTCTGGGTTTCTCGCAGATTAGCGGGTGATTTCATGTTGCATAGTGCCTGCACCTTCTCAGGGTTGGCTTGCAACCCCTTTTCAGTCACGATGTACCCCAAGAACTTGCCGCTTTTTACCCCGAACAGGCATTTGTTAGGGTTTAGCTTCATATTATATTAAACCGTCTCAATGTAGCGAAGGTTTCATTTAAATCATTGACTAAATCCCGAGTGGTCTTCAATTTGACTAATATGTCATCCACGTAGACTTCCACATTTTTCCCTTTCTGTTATGCAAAGATTTTGTCCATAAGGCGCTGATAGGTTGCCCCTGCGTTCTTTAATCTGAACGGCATTACCACATAAGCGTATAACCCTCCTGCAGTCACAAAGGTAACCCTCTTTTGATCTTCTTTGGCCAAAGGTATTTGGTGATATCCTTGATATGCGTCCATTAGGGACACCACTTCATATCCCATAGTAGAATCTATCAACTGATCAATACGAGGCAAGGGGTAGCAGTCTTTAGGGCACACTTTATTTAAATCATGAAAATCGATACACATTCTCCACTGCCTCGAGGGCTTGGGGACCAAGACTACATTGGAAACCCACTCGGAAAATTGGATTTCCTTTACATGACCCGCTTTTAGCAGTTTTTCCAATTCTTCGGCTATGACCTTGTCCTTTTCCAGTCCAAAATGTCACCTCTTCTGTTGGACGGGTCGGGCTCCTTTAGTGATATTGAGATGGTGTTCAGCCACTTGAGGGTTGATCCCCGTGAGATCATGCACATTTCTCACAAAGATATCTTCATTCTCCCTCAGGCAAGCCACCAGCTCTTCCTTGGTTTTCAGCTGTTGTGCTATCCGTGTGACCTTTCCTGGGGCAATTTCCACCAGTTCTCCTTCCTCTACTTTGTCAGCCTTGGGTAGGGATTCCTCCAGGACGCAGACATCTGAAATGATGATAGCTTTGCCTTTGAGGTCATCGGTTCGGGCTTTCTTTTGATCATCCCGAACCATTTGTACGTAGCAGCTCCTGGAGGTCTTTTGTTCTCCACGAACTTCTCCCACCAATTGTCCCACTGGAAATTTCAACTTTTGGTGATATGGGGAAGCCACCGCCTGAAAAAGGGTAAGGAAAGGATGCCCAAGAATAGCATTATAAGTGGACTGAGCGTCCACGATTAGGAAAGGGATTATACTGGTTTTTTGGCTGGGCTTTACACCCAAAGTTAGAGGTAATGAAATCTGCCCTGTAGGGTGGACCACATGCCCTGCAAATCCAAAGAGGGGGGTGGCCACATCTTCTAGCTGGGCATTTCCCAGCTGCATCTGTCCGAAATCTCCCTGGAAAAGGATATTGAAGGAGCTTCCCGAATCGACCAACACCCTGGCCACTTCATAATTGGCCAAAGATATAAGAATAACCAAGGCGTCCGTGTGGGGCAGTAGGATACCTTGTAGATCCTCTGGCCTGAATGAAACAGGCGGTGCAACTTGAATAGTTTGATCGGTGACGATGGCCAAACTCTCCATGAGACGGGCGTACGACTTCCGCGCCCGGTTAGAGTCCCCGTCGGTAGGTCCTCCAGCTATAACATGAATAACTCCCCTTGTGGGAGCGTTATCTAGATTGGATGAAGGGCCCTCACCTGATGGGCCTCCTTGGGAGACAACCTCCTGGGACGGCGTTTGGGGAAAAGTGACTTGAGGTTGTTGATTATATGGCCCTGGGCGGGTTATATTGGGTCGGGGGCCTCGCCGTGCCGATCCTCCTGCCTGGAACCGCACTTGTGGATATGCTGTGTGGAGGCGATCTAATTCTTCTTGTAGCTTGAAACATCGGCCACTAGTGTGGCCATATTCCGTATGATATTGGCAGAAGAAGGGGGCGAGGGGGGGGGGGGTTACGTGGGATCCCCCTGTATCCTAAGGGTCGTTGTAGCAGACCCTGTTGGTCATAGAATTCCATCTCCCATTCCTTCCAAGTCCTCACAGGAGGAAGCGCTTCAGCGGACATGATTTGTAATGGCAGTACGGGGCGAACACCCTGTAACATTGGACGAGGCCTCAGAGCCTCTTGTCGAAAAGGTCGCACAAACTCCAGCCGAGGGGGCACTTGAGGAGCAGCGAGACGAGCTCTTTCAGTTGGGACTACTGCGGTAGTCCGTTCAGCTCTCCGTACCTTTAATCCTTCTTCTTCACGGATAAATTGCTCCGCACGGCTTAGCAGCTCCTCATAACTGTCCACAGGTTGTCTCAACAAGGAACTGAGGAAGGGGCCCTCCTTCAGCCCGTGCTGAATAGCGCCTCTGAAAGATTCGGATCTGGCCGAGGGGATTCCCCTAGCTGCAGAAGTGAATCGGTGGAGATACCCCCTAAGGGATTCTGAGGATCCCTGGGTGATATGCATTAACATAGAGGAGTCATGTTTATATGCCTTGCAACTGACAAACTCCCGACTGAATATTCCCTGAAAATCAGCGAAACAAGTGATGGATCATGGGGGCAAAGTATTAAACCACTTTTGTGCCGAGCCGGTTAAAGTGGTCCGGAAGACTCGACATTTGAGAGCATCAGTATAACAATGGAGCGAGGCCGCTCCGTCAAATTGAGATATGTGCTCTTCGGGATCCGTCGAACCATCATACTTATCGATCTGAGGATTCCGGAAGTAGGACGGAGGAACTTCAGAGAGAATGTCCATTGTAAAGGGACTAGGCTCGTATACTTCCGGAGGTCTGGTTGATTGACTTTCGCCCTGTTCTTCCCTGCACATTTGGGTGAAGGGCATAGTGTTCTGAGGTGTTCTTCCCCCAAGTCCTCCTCCAGGCAATATTTCCACATTGACGGCTGTACGAGATGGGGGAGGCATTTCTGGGGGCGGGCCTCGGGAAGAAGGTTCACCGGAATGCGGATGCAGATATCCGGTCCTTCTCCTTTCCCTAGCGAGGGCTTCTGTAATAGCGTCATCCATCAGGGCCTTCAGCTGTGATGGTAGAAGGATGATGGGGCGCTCCTCCGCTGCAGAGGTAGCGGGTTGTTGTATCTCTTCAGGTTGCATCTCGACGTCCAGCTCAATGCTTCCCACAGACGGCGCCAACTGATGCAATGAGGAAAATCTGTTCACTCCTTTCCAATGCAGTAAAGCACAGAGGGAGATCTCAGAGGGTTCTCACAGGCCGCAATCAGTAAAGAATAAGAAGGTGAAGTAGATGAAACGCAAAAACCGATACCAGCAATCGAAACTCAGACACAAGATGTAATGTGGTTCGGAATGAGGATTCCTACTCCATGGAGGTGAGCTTTCTCACCGGATGCAGTGCCTAAGCACTTTCACTATGAAGGTCCTCCTT
This sequence comes from Wurfbainia villosa, assembly GCA_025175895.1. Lineage (NCBI taxonomy): Eukaryota > Viridiplantae > Streptophyta > Magnoliopsida > Zingiberales > Zingiberaceae > Wurfbainia > Wurfbainia villosa. Next base: position 22,664,304 of record CM045992.1, on the reverse strand, counting down.
TACGGAAAAGAAGTTTCTGAAGGTGGAGGAGAAAAACCTCTTACAGTGATATCACAAGTCGAGAAAAAGTACAAGAGATGTAACAACAGCAGATCCCTGTCCTTCTGCTCCGGCAGGGTGGTTGTCGCTCTCCCTCTCCTCTTGCATCTTCTTCTCTCTTGCTGGGTTAGAATTCTTGCGGATCCTCCTTCTTTTTCTTTTCTTGCTTCCTCCCTTTTATCTCTCTTTTTTCCTCCATCGTAACGTCGTGGGCTATCTCCATCGTACACGTGGCCACCACCTCCACCTGGAGAATAATTCTGTTACAGATATGAGGAACGAAGGCTCCTCGGAATATTATGTGGGGCCTCCTAAGCTGTGGCATAACGCCTCTTCCTTTACTTTTCAGGTAACTAGGTTAGACTGTCTCCTTCAACCATCCGCTTTAGGTGAAGCTAGCTTAGGCCTATGGCCCACGGGTGACCTAGCCTTAGGGTTCCCCATCAACCCGAACTAATTCCTCTTTTTCCCGTGCCAAACTTCCTTCAGATCGATCAGGTTGAGTCGCCCCTTCATCCCTCCCATCTGCTTCTGGAATTATCTAGTTGAACCAATTCTTGTTCCGCCCTTAGCGAAGTGCCTTCCATCTCTTCTTTTCCGTGCCAATTGCTTCTGCTAACTCTCCCGTGCCAATTGCTTCTGCTAACTCTCCCATGCCAATTGCTTCTGCTAACTCTCCCGTGCCAATTGCTTCTGCTAACTCTCCCGTGCCAATTGCTTCGGATATTCGCGCCCGAACCATTCTTTCTTTTCTACCTTTGCTGAGCCGAATATTTTGGACCGGATCACGGGTTACATGCTAACGCTTCAATCTGCAGCTATATAGAAAAGGTACCAGTAGTATCAGGTGGAATTAAGAACCACCAAAGTTAGTGTTATCGTCCACTGCAAAAATACATCAATTTGACAATGAAATTTAACAACGAAAATTATTCGTGACAAATTTACAACAAAATTTACGGCAAATTATTAAATCGTCATAAATTAGTAACGAAATTTCTAACAAAATTTTTTTATTGCAAATATAAGAACATTTGTAACAAATTAAATTTCGTCGCAAATATCGTCGTAGTTTTGCAACAAATTTAATTTTTTGTCCAAATTTACGACAAAAAATATGTTAGGGCAATCAACCCATGTATGATGTGGTTTTGATGTGTGTGGCAAAGAGTTTAAGTTAGATTGTTTATGTGATTTGATATATGTGTTTAAGTGGTGCAGGACTTAGTAAATCACACATGGTTAGCTTAATGAAAGCATTAGTGAGTTCACCATATGATGGCTCGGGTCTTTGAGTCGGTGAAGGATGACATTACGGAAGCCATGAGCTTGGTGCATCCGAGGGACCACCGGACGAGGAGCATTGGAGTGAAGCCAAAGGAAGCAGACTTCAAGGTGAGTCACGAAGGATGACATTGTGAAGCTGCACGCTTGGTGCATCCGAGGGACATGACCGGACGAAGAGAGCTTCAAGACGAGGGACTCCAAGGGAGATGAGAGTGAGTGATTGTAACCTGGGATGGAGTAGCTCATAGATGAACTTGGCCGAATGACTAATGTTAGGGCAATCTCTTGCCGTGATATGGTTTTGATGTGTGTGGCAAAGGGTTTAAGTTAGTTTGTTATTGTGATTTGATATGTGCGTTGAAGTCGTGCATGACTTAGTAATTCGCACATGGAGCCTTGGCGGGTTCACCACTCACAACCTCGTGCTTGAGTCGGAGAAGGAGCATTGCAGAGTCGTGCGCTTGATGCTACCGAGGGACCATCGAATGAGATGACTTGAAGCGAAGCCAAGGAAGCAGACTTCGGAGGCAAGAGACGCGAAGGAGCATTGCAGAGTCGTGCGCCTGATGCTGTCGAGGTACGTGACCACGAACGAAGAGAGCTTCAGCGAGGGACTTCGAGTGAGATGAGAGAATGAGTGAATTGTAAATAGCTCATTAGGTGAACTTGGGCGAATGACTGAGTGTCGGAGGCTCGACCGTAAGGGTTTAGGTTTACCTGACCGCTGGAAGCTCAAACGAATGTTAAGTTTGAGTTTCACACGGCACCAGTCGACTGCCATGAAATGGCAGTCGATTGCTCTGAGTCGAACGTGGTTCGACTGATATCCGATTGATGGGTTTATGCCTAGTAGTCGACTGCCATGGAATCGCGATCATTGCGAGGAAGTCGCGACCATAGAAGCGCTCGTAGTCGATCGGGCGATGACTACGGGAGGCGGCGATCGTGATGGTTCCATCACCGATCGCTAAGGGATCCGTCGGACTACTACAACGGTCGGGATCGACTTGTTCGTGAGCCGTTGAAGTGGCGGCGCGCGTATCAGGTCATCCCTCTCTATAAAAAGAGAGGGTGTGGGCTTTTGGATGGCTAATGCTTATGCTCTAAGTGATCATCCAAGTGCTCTACAAGATTCAAACTCCTTCTCTTAGTTTTCTTTCACATCTATTGTAAAAGAAGGAGTGTTCTTGAGTTGTAAGGGTTACCTCCACCTAGCTTAGTGCAAAGGAGAGACCGATAGTGATTTGGTTGTGGAGTGATTTGTTGGGATGTATACTGAAAGCCTAGCTCTTTTGTATGAACATTTTTATTTTTTGAAATAAGAATCACATGATCATTGTTTGCACTTTAAATTTATTATATGTGTGCATATTGTCTAATATTTTACATTGTAGATAACATGGTGCTTGGTGTGGCATAGAAGATCATGTTATCAGTTCCTTGTAGAATATAAGTAGAGGCTCACAACTAAGATGGTTTTGGACAAACCATTGGCATGGTTGTTGTGTAGCTTGGCATTGTTTTATCTTGAACATAGAGTTACACTAGTACACTTAGGTGTATTGAGCAGGACCGACATAGAGGTGATTCAATTTATTGCTGACTAAATAATTGAATCGGACCTCGGATATTATGTTGTACATGCTCTTAATCCCGATATAATAATGGGTAAATGTACTTGGTATTTATTTCTTTGATTTACCAAAGGATGAGATTTCTATGGATTAAATCAATATGCCCGGTAAGTTGGGAAATGATATTATTTACATGGTGTGTCGTTGATTATAGGAGGAAACCGTGTCCTATAGATTAGGTTGATGATGTACCCTTGAGGAGCTCATAAGGTTCATCATGTAAACCCTGCAGGTTGACTTAGTCAACATGATGATAAGGTTGAGTGGTACTACTCGAGGAGTTAGATGTTAATTGATTGATGGTAAGTAAATCAATCAATTGACGGACATTCGATATCTTAAACACGGGGAGATGGATGTACAAATAATATATGGAGCCCATATTAATTTATGGGGGTTGGTGAGGTAATTCAATGATGATCCTCTAGTGGAATGGAACATCATTGATGGATCAAGTTTGTGTGGTTCCGATCCATCGGGTGGCCAAGATCCAACTCCTCAACATGGTCCCTATCATAGCCTAATATAATCCTCATGGAGCCTAGATCAAATGATGGAAAACAAATCTCTAGATCCGACGGTTGGGATGAAACCCTAGATCCGACGGTTGGGATGAAACCCTAGATCCGACGGTTGGGATGAAACCCTAGATCCGACGGTTGGGATGAAACCCTAGATCCGACGGTTGGGATGAAACCCTAGATCCGACGGTTGGGATGAAACCCTAGATCCGACGGTGGAGACTAAGTCTCTAGATCCGACGGTGGAGATTAAACCAAGGCTTATCCCTAACTCTATAAGAGGGTTTGCAAGGAAGAGTGGGCGGCAACTATAGGAGAAGATCTCTTCTTCTTCCTAGGGGGTGGTCGGCTCCTAGATCTCTTCCCTCTTCCTTGGTCGGAGCTCGATCTATTCCTCTTCTCCTCTTCTTTTCGTCTTGGCCGGCGGCACAAAGGAGCTAGGGATTGTTCCCTTGTTCGGTTCCTTGGTTGTTTTCATTTTGTTCTCTCCATTCTTGGGCCGGCGGTATCAATCCTTTGTGGATTGGTGGCTGGCTCAAGCAAGAAGGGAAGGAGAGTTCTTCTTTCTTTCGATTGAAGAAGATCTAGGAAGCTTCAACTTGTGGAGGATCTTCGCCCACACGAAGTCTACAAGGAGGTTAGGACATACGGTAGAAGATCGAGAGGTATAAAAGTTTTACAACTTTTATTATTGATCTTTGCATGTTCTTATTATTATGTTCCTTATCTTAGTATGTGTTGATTATATTAGTTTACATTTGTATGTAATTATATAATCATGGACCCCGAAGATAAACACAAAAATCGGCGATCCGTCCGTCGTCTCCTCCGCGGCTAACTGACTAGAAGAGCTTGGTTGCTTGAACAACTAGTTTGTTCGAGCGATCGCTCAAGTCGTTAGCACGATGACGAATTGGTTGAGCTTAGGAAACTTATCCCATCCGGATTAGTTTTAATTAGTGAAAATTTTAATCCGGGGACATGGGAGCCAATGAGCCTTCGAAGCCGATTCCCTACAAATGGTATCAGAGCCACGGTTTCCGGTTTTGTGTGTTTTGGATTCGGTTACTTTCATGCACATATCATATATTGAGTATGCCGGATAATAGTAGGATGTGCGTAGGCTAACTTTTTGGTTGCAGGCATAAGATCCGACTATTATGGCTATATGTGTGTATGTGATTGTTTGTGTGTGATTGTATGTATATCATTTGAATCCTCGGGGTTGACGAGGCTAGATTAATATTTAATTTTTGTAATTAAATACGACATTGTTTAGCCGATCATTTTAGTTTACTTTCGATCTAGATTATTTGTACACTTCTTCGTGGAGTATAGGATCGATGGATGTAAATTAAAATAGATTTTCTTGGCTCGGATCTCTTTTGGTGACTTACGCACGGGAAAAGGTGGAGCGGACAAGGTGGCGACACGACGGGACGCATATTGGAGAACAAAGCCATAATAGTTGGAAAAATTTGTTTTTTTTCCATATTTATTGCTGATTTGTTTTATATGTATGTTGTGTGTGCTTAAAAATTTCTCATTTTCAATTTACTAAGTGGGAGAGGGACATTTTAATTAATTCCCGCGGCCTCCATTACAATTTGACGTGTGATGCAACAAACTTGCATGTCAGCTTTGAGTGCCTTCCTCCCTACGGATGGGTTTGTTTGCGGATCACTAGGTTAAATAATGGTTATAGGAATTTATCTAGGAGCGTGTGTACTTCCACAGCGGTAAGGCACATAATCCGAAATAATTCCCTTAGTATCGTGTAATGGTGCACACTTAGATGCAAATAAAAGTATCCTCCCCATCGGAGTCACTGCTTTTATTTGTAGGGCCAAAGAGAAACCAACTATTAATTTTATTTGTCAAAAAGTAAGGTTGACATGATAATAAAATTAATGGGTAAAACCTCCTCTTGCAAATGTAGAATTCGTATATGTCCACACTAGCGTGGCATGCGATATTCTCGATGTTTTGAGGTGTTGGTTGATTTCAAAATTTTATTGTTTTGAGGAATCAATAATATTTGAAATCTAATATTTTGATCATTGTGATTCTTAGGATTTTCAAATGGCTTTCAACCCACTTGCTGTGATATTAAAAGAAATAAACTTACTGTACCCAAATAATATTGATTAGAATAGAAATTTGGATAGTGTCTTAACTGTCGATGAGTGTCCTCCTAGGCCTGCAGATGATTCTGGGGAAAAGGAACTTTTCGGATACCAGAATCGGGTTGCTAGGCAGGAAGCCATGGTTGCTCAGAAGGTTTCTACTTCTAAGCCGAAAGGCAAGAAGAAGACGAAACAAGGTGGAGCAAAAGTGGCGGGTGGACCTCAGAGAGGAGTGAAGAAGCCGAAAGGCAAGTGCTTCACTTATAAGCAGACTGGACATGGGAAGAAAGACTTCCCCAACCTAAAGCAGAACAAAGGTATATCTTTTGGCTTGGTCGTTGAAACATGTTTAGTGGTGTTATCTACCGGTACCTGGTGTGTAGATACGGGAGCCACTGATCATGTCTGCAATTCTTTATAGCGGTTCCAGGAAACCCGACGACTAGCTGAAGGAGAAATTATCATCTACATGGGCAATGCTACAAAGGTGGCGGCTATTGCAGTGGGAGACGTTCATTTATCGTTTGATAGAAATAAAGTTTTGGTCTTGAGAAATTGTCTTTATGTACCTACTTTTAGAAAGAATCTAATTTCAATTTCTAAATTGTTTCTGATGGATATTCTGTTTCTTTTAATGACAAAGTTGTTATAAAAAGGAATAGGGAGATTATCTATTCTGGTACATTGGTTGGCAATTTATACACTCTTGAACCGAAAACTCCCACGATGCATATAGAAGTGAATAACTCGTCTTCTAAGTCTAATAAGAGAAAAGAACCTTCGAAAATGAACCAGACATATCTTTGGCACCTAAGACTTGGTCATATTAACCTGAGTATAATTCAAAGGTTGATAGCTGATGGACCCTTGAGTTCATTAGTGGTGGAAGATCTCCCAACCTGCGAGTCTTGCTTGGAAGGTAAGATGACCAAGAGGCCTTTTAAGGCTAAGGGGTATAGAGCCAAAGATGTATTGGAATTGGTTCATTATTTGTCGATCTATGTCTATCCAGGCTAGAGGTGGCTTTGAATACTTTGTCTCTTTTATAGATGATTATTTAAGGTATGGATACATTTACTTGATGCGCCGCAAGTCTAAATGCTTTGACAGGTTCAAAGAATTCAAGGCTGATGTGGAGAACCGTCAAGGTAAAAGTATCAAGACACTACGATCTGATCGTGGTGGTGAGTACCTCTTGGGAGAGTTTAGGAGTTACTTATCAGAGGCTGGGATTCAATCCCAATTGTCTGCATTTGGCACACCCCAGCAGTATGGTGTGGCGGAGCGAAGGAATAGGACTCTTATGGAGATGGTCAGATCGATGATGAGTTATTTTGAGTTACCTGATTCGTTCTGGGGGTTTGCTCTGGAAACGACAACACACATTCTGAACTTGGTTCCATCTAAGTCAGTACCCTCTACTCCCACAGAATTGTGGACTGGGCGAAAGCCTAGTCTAAGATATATTCGGATTTGGGGTAGTCCAACACATGTGCTGAAGGGAGATGCTGGTAAGTTGGAATCTCGTACAGAAGTATGCTTGTTTGTTGGCTACCCTAAGGGAACGAAGGGTGGTTTGTTCTATAGTCCTAGAGATCAGAAGGTGATCGTGAGTACGAATGCCAGATTTCTAGAGGAGGACTATGTGATGAACCACAAGCCCACGAGTAGGATTGTTCTTGAGGAGTTAATAGGGGAAGTCCCGACTTCAGTACCACCGGTACAAGAGGAAATATCACATGTCACTGCACCGCGGGTCACTGAGCATACACATGAGGCACCTCATCGTAGTGGGAGGGTTGTTAGACAACCTGAGAGATTCATGTTCTTGGGAGAGTCTTCGGACTTAGTCCCTAGTAAACATGAACCTGATCCCTGGACATATGACGAGGCAATCCAAGATAAAGATGCAGTATCTTGGCAAAGTGCAATGAATACTGAGATTGAATCTATGGATTCAAGACAGGTCTGGGAGCTCTTATGCATAGCAGCTCATATGGATTATGAGGTGTGGCAGATGGATGTCAAGATAGCTTTCCTTAATGGAAGTCTTGAGGAAAACATCTATATGAAGCAACTAGAGGGATTCATTGCTAAGGGCAAAGAGCATCTTGTATGTAAGCTTAATCGGTCCATTTATGGATTGAAGAAAACTTCGAGGTCTTGGAACATCCGCTTTGATGAGGTAAATCCAGACTTATGGATTTATTCAAAGTCCGGATGAGTCTTGTGTATACAAGAGATGTGACGGAAACGTAGTGGTATTTCTTGTACTATACGTAGATAATATTTTGGTAGTTGACAACAATATCAGAGTGTTATCAGACGTAAGGGTATGATTGTCCAAACAGTTTGATATGAAGGACTTGGGAGAAGTGGGACACATCCTTGGGATCAAGGTTAGTGTGCTAATCCCAAGATTCATACATAGACACGATAATGGATCATTTTAGCATGCAAAACTCCAAGAAAGGTTTTCTACCTTTCAGACATGGAGTTCCTTTATCTAAGGAGATGTGTCCTAGATCATCTGAGGAGATACAGGAGATGAAGGTGGTTCCTTATGCTTTGGTAGTAGGAAGCCTCATGTATATGATGCTATGTACGAGACCCAATATCTGCTATGCCGTGGGCATGGTCAGCAAATATCAGAGTAATCCAGGACAGGGACATTGGACTACGGTAAATCATATATCGTAGTGCCTGAGAAGGACTAGGGATTATATGCTAGTTTACCGGGCAGACCAATTACTCCCTGTGGGTTACACGGATTCCGATTTCCAATCTGATAGGGATAACAGTAAGTCTACCTCGGGGTTTTGTATTTACTTTGGGAGGTGGAGCCATTGTATGGAGGAGTGTCCAGCAGAAATACGTGGTGGACTCCACCATGGAAGCTGAGTATGTGGCAGCCTATGAGGCGACCAAAGTAGCTGGGTGGCTCAGGAACTTCCTGATGGACTTGGATGTGATTCCTGGTTTGCCTAGAATTATCACAATTTATTGTGATAATAATGGTGCAGTTGCAAACTCGAAGGAACCATGAGCCCATAAGGTAAGTAAATGCATAGAGCGCAAGTACCACCTGATACAAGAAATCGTAAAGGAGGTAGAAGCTGCTGTCGCCTAGATTACATCAGAGGATGACCTGGTAGACCCTTTCACTAAGGCCCATCTAGCGAGAGCTTTGATAGACATGTGAAGGGAAGGGGAATCAGATGTAGGGCAGTATGAGGACAGCATAGTCTTTTAGTATAAGTGGAAGATTGTTGGGATGTATACTGAAAGCCTAGCTCTTTTGTATGAACATTTTTATTTTTTGAAATAAGAATCACATGATCATTGTTTGCACTTTATATTTATTATATGTGTGCATATTGTCTAATATTTTACATTGTAGATAACATGGTGCTTGGTGTGGCACAGAAGATCATGTTATCAGTTCCTTATAGAATATAAGTAGAGGCTCACAACCAAGATGGTTTTGGACAAACCATTGGCATGGTTGTAGTATAGCTTGGTATTGTTTTGTCTTGAACATAGAGTTACACTAGTACACTTAGGTGTATTGAGCAGGACCGACATAGAGGTGATTCAATTTATTGCTGACTACATAATTGAATCGGACCTCGGATATTATGTTGTACATGCTCTTAATTCTGATATAATAACAGGCACATATACTTAGTATTTATTTCTTTGATTTACCAAAGGGTGAGATTTCTATGGATTAAATCAATATGCCTGATAAGTTGGGAAATGATATTATTTACATGGTGTGCCGTTGATTATAGGAGGAAACCATGTCCTATAGATTAGGTTGATGATGTCCCCTTGAGGAGGTCATAAGGTTCATCATGTAAACCCTGCAGGTTGACTTAGTCAACATGATGATAAGGTTGAGTGGTACTACTCGAGGAGTTAGATGTTAATTGATTGATGGTCAGTAAACCAATCAATTGATGGACATTCGATATCTTAAACACGGGGAGATGGATGTACAAATAATATATGGAGCCCATATTAATTTATGGGGGTTGGTGAGGTAATTCAATGATGATCCTCTAGTGGAATGGAACATCATTGATGGATCAAGTTTGTGTGGTTCCGATCCATCGGGTGGCCAAGATCCAACTCCTCCTCATGGTCCCTATCGTAGCCTAATATAATCCTTATGGAGCCTAGATCAAATGATGGAAAACAAATATCTAGATCCGACGGTTGGGATGAAACCCTAGATCCGACGGTTGGGATGAAACCCTAGATACGACGGTTGGGATGAAACCCTAGATCCGATGGTTGGGATGAAACCCTAGATCCGACGGTGGAGACTAAGTCTCTAGATCCTATTGGGTTTCCGGCACCGCGGCGTGTGTGTGTTCGATCACGTTTCGTAAACATGAGCACGACGGAAGCAATAAAAAAATAATAAATCTACATTTATTACAACACACACATCACATGCATGCTCAGTACAACAAGTGTAGACATAACCGTAAATTTAAATTTGCAATAAAAGGAAATTTAACTACGTTATACCTTTCGTATGACGTGTAGCGGGAACGGCATCAACCGGAACGATCCTCGCTAGAATCATCTCTATCCGTATCCACGCCGAGTATCCTCTGGATGACTTCGCTAAGCCACAAGCTTCGTCTTCGTACGGGTTACTAGCCTCGTGTTAAAGACGACGTGATCGAGAGATGATCACGATCCGAATCCAAATTCGGATCCTAATACGAGTCCTCAAAACTCGCTTCTCCGGAGAGGTATTCGTCAACCGATTGACGAATCCTTCGTCCTCCACCTCAGAGGATTACCGGAGATCGAATCCCCGGTGAGTTAGCCGCTGTCGGAGCACTAACCGTCGTCCAAACGACGCTCCGACGAGAGGAGAACAAGCTGTCCAGAAAACTGGACAGCTTTGGTGGAGGAGTAGGCGCCGGCCAAAACAAGGAAGCCAAGTGCTCACCTTTTCACCGAAGCCTAGGAAGATCACCAGAGGGTCTCCGGAGGATCACCGACTGAAGCTTGGACGGCGGCAAGGACTTGGACGGCGGCACAAGAGCTGGGCGGCGACAATGGAGGTTGGGCGCCGAAATCTCCAAGGGGAGGAGGTGGGCGGCAACCTTAGGGCTAGGGTTTTTGGATTAGGGATTAATTATCCCTTAAGCCCTCTTTTATAGAGAACTAATTCTCTTAATGGTTATTGGATCATAACCATTAGGCCCGTTAACCCGCTCCATTAAGATAAGTTAAAATAAACCAAACCATGATGGTTTATTTTAAGTTAAAACGAACCGAACCAACTTTTGGTTCATTCGTTTAAAATAAACCAAACCCTTTGGTTTATTCTCCTCCATTGGATTAGAACCAAACCATTTTAGTTCATCCATTACGTCTTCATAAGACTCGGCCCATCCATGCTTCCATTGCGACTGAAACGATTTTATGCTTGCTTTATGTTTGGTCCAACCAAACCTAGTTTCTCTCGGTCTGAGAATCCCATTCTCAAGCTCGTTTTAAATCCTTTGGATTACGCTCGTTGTGCGTGTGACAAAATAGGTTCTTGGTTTATGTTGGCCGTCTATAATTAACCATTAATTATAGAACGATCATGAGTGGCACCTAGTAGTACATCATGATCCCCAATTAACCGAAAAGATCAACGGTTGATCCAGAACTATTTCTGAAACCCTTCAGCAGATCGAATGATTCGTGCCCCATTCCCTTCACTCATCTTATACCCACTTAGTTCAGGACATGGTCTATAGTGTCAGTCCCCACTAGGCTGACTACGTCACACCTAACCCAAGTTTCATTTTCTCGTTCTACGGATTCTAGTTACTCCACATGTATCGAAGAGTACCTTACTCTAAACATGTAATGCTTTGGCCAAAGACTTTAGTAACAATCCGACGAGAGGCCATGGGTATACATCTCCTCGCAAGGAGTGGTGAATACTTTATAGGCTATTCAAACACCTTCGATCACTTCGACTTATACCCAATCATCCCGGGTCCACATCTCCTTAGAGATGCTTGCTTAAGATGTCAAAGCATAAGTCTCCATGATCAAGATGACTTGAATACCGTAAGTCAAAGGAACATCACACTTAAGCTACAGTAATAACTTCATTGACATATCTATATATGCAGAGAACCATATGAAGTCTTACGGTTGGTCACTCCAATGAACTAGTTACCATAACTAGCATCCATGATTAACTCCGGACATCACAATGTCTCCAGCCAGTGAGAATCAGCTGCTTGGATACACCAAGGAGTATACCTCGTGCTAGTCTTGACAGAATTGATGGTGCCCAAATCCATCAATTCATCGACTAGGGATAATTCCGATACATCACAATTACACTTGTAGAGATACTCATTAGTTGTGATCCAATCACAAATTTTCTCATGCTGTGAATCGTATCGTGGACATTCAGTAAATGAGTTTAAGATCCAATCAAATACATAAAACATGTATACTCAAATAGTGAATCTTCATTTATCATATAAATGGTTCATACATAAGGCGATTGCCTTAGGACATCTCTCATATATTACTAACAGACTCCCACTTGGCCTAATGCCAATCGCTACGGTATCCAATACCATAAGCTCTAACATGACCCTCAAACTTATTTTGAGGTAATGCCTTAGTCAAAGGATCCACTAAGTTCCTTTCAGTGGGAATTTTCTCGATTTGTATTTCGTTCCTACTGATGATCTCTCTGATAAGATGATAGCGGCGAAGCACATGTTTGGATCATTGATGAGACCACATCAAGTTTAGAGATGAACTTCTTGATCCAAACCGCTTCCTTTGCTACTTCCAAAGCTGCAATGTTTTCTGCCTTCGTGGCAGAAGCCGCTATAGTGTCAAGCTTGGAACCTTTCCAACTTATTGCGCCTCCATTCTAGGTGAATACATACCCAGACTGAGACATGGAGTCATCCTTGTCTGTCTGGAGCTGGCATCCGTATACCCACGTATCACCATGTACCCTTCTCCATATATTAGGAACACATCCTTAGTTCTTCTTAAGTACTTAAGGATCGTCTTAACAGCCACCCAATGATCCATTCCTGGATCAGACTGGTATCTGCTCGTGACACTCAAAGCATACGATACATCGGGCCTCGTACATAACATAGCATACATGATAGATCATATTGCGGATGCATAGGGAATCTTACTCATGCAAATCCTCTCGTCTTCTGTGCGCGGATACATAGACTTCGAAAGGTGTATCCCATGCCTGATGGGTAGAAAACCTTTCTTGGATTCCGACATGCTAAACCTCTTTAGCACTCGGTCTATATATGTAGACTGCGAAAGACCAAGCAACCATTTCGATCTATCTCTATAGATCTTAATCCCGAGGATGTAGGTTGCTTCTCCCAGGTCTTTCATGGAGAACATCTTGGATAACCAAACCTTAACTGACTGTAAGATTGAAACATCATTTCCTATAAGTAATATGTCATCGGCATAAAATACTAGGAACACGACTGCACTCCCACTAACCTTCTTGTACACACAAGGTTCGTCTGGATTTTGTGAGAAATCAAACTTTTTGATTGTCTCATCAAAACGGATATTCCAGCTCCTGGATGCTTGCTTCAATCCATAAATGGACCGTCGCAATTTGCATACCTTGGTTTTATCAACCGATGTGAAACCCTCAGGCTGTATCATATACACGTCCTCGAGTAGGTTTCCATTAAGGAAAGCTATTTTCCCATCCATCTGACATATCTCATAATCATAATGAGCCGCTATGGCCAGGAGCATCCGAATGGATTTAAGCATAGCTACAGGCGAGTAGGTTTCGTCATAATCAACACCTTGCTTTTGAAGATATCCTTTCGCCACCAATCTAGCCTTATAGGTAATCACATTACCAACCATGTTGATTTTCTTCTTGAAAACCCACTTGCACGCTATAGGCTTTATGCTTTCAGGTGGGTCAACCAAGTTCCAAACTTGGTTTTCATACATGGAATCCATTTCCGACTTCATGGCACCAAGCCACTTATCCCTTTCTAAACTTGTCAGCACTTCTTCATAACTGGTAGCCTCCTCATCATCAATGAGTAACATGTCATTCGATTCACTTACGAGAAATCCATATCTCTCAGGAATATTGCGTGTTCTACCAGATCTACGAAGATGTGGTGTTACAATAGGTCCAGCCGTTTGCTCATCACTATGAGTTGTCGGCTGTTGTGCTTCACCAGGTATCTCATCAATGTCTATTTGAGTCTCTCGAGCCTCCTCAAGCTCGACGACACTCCCACTGTTTTCTTGCAAGAGAAACTCTTTCTCTAGAAACACAGCATGCCTTGAAAAAAACACCTTTTGTTCCACAAGATGATAGAATTGGTAACCCTTTGTTTCCTTAGGGTATCCAATAAATAGATATTTATCAGACTTAGCATCCAATTTGTCTGATACAGTCCGCTTCACATAAGCAGGACAACCCCATATCTTCAAGTAAGATACATGAGGTTTCTTACTATTTCATATCTCATATGGAGTAGTTGAGACTACCTTGGTGGGCATTCTGTTTAACAAGTAAACAGTTGTCTGAAGTGCATAGCCCCAAAAGGACTTGGGAAGAGTCGCATGATTCATCATTGACCTGACCATGTCCAACAAGGTCAGGTTACGCCTCTCAGATACACCATTATGCTGTGGTGTATAGGGCGGAGTCCATTGAGATAATATACTATTGTCTCTTAGGTAATCAAGAAACTCCTGACACAAGTATTCACCACCTCGATCCGATCGAAGTATTTTAATACTCTTGTCATGTTGTTTCTCTACTTCATTTCTGAATTCTTTGAACCTTTCAAAGGCTTCAGACTTGTGTTTCATCAAGAACACATACCCAAACCGTGAGTGATCATCAGTGAAGGTAATGAAGTAGCTATAGCCTCCTAATGCTTGAGTTGACATAGGTCCACATACATCAGTATGTATTACACCTAGTAACTCTCCTACTCGTTCACCTTTTCCAGTAAAAGGTAACTTAGTCATCTTGCCTTTTAAGCATGATTCGCATGTATCGTATGAATCCAATTCAAACGATTCTAGAATTCCACATCGGTGTAATTCGGACATGCGTTTCTTGCTTACATGGCCAAGACGACAATGCCATATATAGGAGTCTAATTGATTATCCTTTCGAGCATGCTTGTTGCTCACTTCGATATTGAAAACGTCACTGGATACGTCCAACGTATAAACACCATTGCTTAAAGTTCCAGTCCCATAAAGAACTCCATTCAAAGTTATGTAACAATAATTGTTACTAAAATTCAAATGGTACCCATTTCTATTTAAACAAGAAATAGAAATGATGTTCTTTATCAACGAAGGAACATAAAAGCAATTGTCCAGTTCTAAGACAAGTCCTGTAGGGAGTCTCAATAAATACGTTCTGATGGCAAGTGCAGCAACCTTTGCTCCATTCCCATCACGTAAATTTGACTCTCCCTTGACGAGTCTTCTTCTATTCCTTAGCCCATGTATGTCATTACATATATGTGAGCCACACCCAGTATCCAATACCCAAGTGTCTAAGGAAATAGAATGACAATCAATAACGAAGATACCTGAAGAAGATGGGGCATCCGATGCCTTATCCTTCTTCACGGACTCAAGATAAATCTTGCAATTTCTTCGCCAATGGCCCTCCTTGCCATGATGATGGCAAGTGCCCTTTTGAGCTGGTTCTGCCTTTTTAGCCCTTTTCTTCTTCCCCTTCTGTTGTTCCTTTGACTCCCTCTTAGAACCTTTCTTTGAGAAATCAAATAACAACACCGTCCCCTGCTCATGCTTCTCAGAAGGCTCCATAGTCTTCATCATGTTGAGCAGTACCACAGATGAACCTTCTTACATCTCAGAGGTGAAGAGGAGCTTGAAGACTTCGAACCTTTCGAATCTCACTTGCTCATCAACCAACTCATAAAGATGAAGGACTACGATATGAGCATCCATATGCTCATGCTGTTTTCGTAGCTTGGGTTCCATCATGGCTAGCATGATGCAACTCATTTGTTCAGAATCACTCACATGTTTCTGATAGGCCAACAATTGGTCCAGAGTTGCATTGTCACTAGGATGGGCGGGAAGAGGCGCTTCGAGGACATAGGCAAGCTTTTCCACCTTGAGAACAATTCTCAAGTTTCTAAGCTAGTCCAAGAAGTTCGGCCCAGTCAATTTATTTGAATCCAAAATGGAACGCAAATCCAAACACATCATGATCAATATATTAACTTAGAAATACAAAACCAGCATATATGAGAAAGATGATTTTAAAATGCATCAATATACATTTATAAATCCCATTCATTTTTCGAATTTCAAAAACCCCAAAATCACTTCGGGAGATCGTAGGTCCATCTCCGAATGGGCTGATATCCATCATAGATATGAACAACCTTGGAGAGAGTCCAACAAGCCATTCATAACTACGACAGTAGGTATCAACTATATCGATTGCATATCATGTATATGCAACTATCACAATGTGCTATCAACTAATTGAATGTTCACACATACATCGGATTGTTAACACATTAACAAGTATGCATCATATGCATAACACCCAACTTCACCTCCCTTTACATCGACCTTGGAGAGAGTCCAACAAGTCGATGCTCCAGGTTAAAGCCAACCCATTAATCGAGAAATAGTTTTAATATGGTTAGAGCGCATTCAACCAATTAGCCCAGCTTGGAGAGAGTCCAACAACCAAAGCTAACGATTGACCTCTGACTCTTACCATATTAGTATTAAACTATTCCATGGTTTGAACATGTTCGGGTTCGAGCCGGGCTTGGAGAGAGTCCAACAACCCAAACAAGAAACGGAACTCTGGTTCTAACCATATTAATGGAAGGTGTAGGCTTTAATATTGTTTAAGGGTTTTATGTCTCATCCTCTTTGCATGCAAATAACTATTATCTACATGGCATGACATACATGGCATACATCTACATGTCACGACACGCATGACATAATGTTATGCATCTAATGCAATTACATGGCATACAATTATGTCATGTACATAATTTCCTTATATGTCATAACTTATTTATGGAAATAAAATATGTTTAAGATTTGATTCTCCAAATCAAATCATAATTAAATTAGGAAATAAATTTCCAAATCTAATCACATATTTTATTTATGGAATTATTTGATTAAGGAAAATCTATTTAGGAAACCAATTTCCTTAATCATTAAAACTACTTATGGAAATAAAATATTTTAAGATTTGATTTCCCAAATCAAATCAAGATTAATTTAGGAAACAAATTTCCAAAATCTAATCAAATATTTTATTTATGGAAAAAATCAATTCCCATAAAATACTTCCAACTTTCCAAAAGTGGAAGATTCCATAAATACTTCTAGACTTTCCAAAATTGAAAAATTTCCATAAATACTTCTAAATTTCCAAAATTAGAAAATTTCCAGAAATAAAATTATGACTATCGCAAAACCATTTTACGATTATGTCGAAACACAACCTGGGCTCTGATACCACTGTTGGATTTCCGGCACCGCGGCGTGTGTGTGTTCGATCACGTTTCGTAAACATGAGCACAGCGGAAGCAATAAAAAATAATAAATCTACATTTATTACAACACACACATCACACACATGCTCAGTACAACAAGTGTAGACATAATCATAAATTTAAATTTGCAATAAAAGGAAATTTAACTACGTTATACCTTTCGTATGACGTGTAGCGGGAACGGCATCAACCGGAACGATCCTCGCTTGAATCGTCTCTATCCGTATCCACGCCGAGTATCCTCTGGATGACTTCGCTAAGCCATGAGCTTCGTCTTCATACGGGTTACTAGCCTCGTGTTGAAGACGACGTGATCAATAGATGATCATGATCCGAATCCAAATTCGGATCCTAATACGAGTCCTCAAAACTCGCTTCTCCGGAGAGGTATTCGTCAAACGATTGACGAATCCTTCGTCCTCCACCTCAGAGGATTACCGGAGATCGAATCCCCAGTGAGTTAGCCGCTGTCGGAGCTCTAACCATCGTCCAAACGACGCTCCGACGAGAGGAGAACAAGCTGTCCAGAAAATTGGACAGCTTTGGTGGAGGAGTAGGCGCCGGCCAAAACAAGGAAGCCAAGTGCTCACCTTTTCACCGAAGCCTAGGAAGATCACCGGAGGGTCTCCGGAGGATCACCGACTGAAGCTTGGATGCCGGCAAGCACTTGGAATGTGGCACAAGAGCTGGGCGGCGGCAATGGAGGTTGGGCGCCGAAATCTCCAAGGGGAGGAGGTGGGCGGCAACCTTAGGGCTAGGGTTTTTGGATTAGGGCTTAATTATCCCTTAAGCCCTCTTTTATAGAGAACTAATTCTCTTAATGGTTATTGGATCATAACCATTAGGCCCGTTAACCCGCTCCATTAAGATAAGTTAAAATAAACCAAACCATGATGGTTTATTTTAAGTTAAAACGAACCGAACCAACTTTTGGTTCATTCGTTTAAAATAAACCAAACCCTTTGGTTTATTCTCCTCCATTGGAATAGAACCAAACCATTTTGGTTCATCCATTACGTCTTCATAAGACTCGGCCCATCCACGCTTCCATTGCGACTGAAATGATTTCATGCTCGCTTTATGTTTGGTCCAACCAAACCTAGTTTCTCTCGGTCTGAGAATCCCATTCTCAAGTTCGTTTTAAATCCTTTGGATTACGCTCGTTGTGCGTGTGACCAAATAGGTTCTCGGTTTATGTTGGCCGTCTATAATTAACCATTAATTATAGAACGATCATGAGTGGCACCTAGTAGTACATCATGATCCCCAATTAACCAAAAGATCAAGCGTTGATCCGTAACTATTTCTGAAACCCTTCAGCAGCTCGAATGATTCGTGCCCCATTCCCTTCACTCATCTTATACCCACTTGGTTCAGGACATGGTCTATAGTGTCAGTCCCCACTAGGCTGACTACGTCACACCTAGCCCAAGTTTCATTTCCTCGTCCTACGGATTCTAGTTACTCCACATGTATCGAAGAGTACCTTACTCTAAACATGTAATGCTTTGGCCAAAGACTTTAGTAACAATTCGAGGAGAGGCCATGGGTATACATCTCCTCGCAAGGAGTGGTGAATCTTTTATAGGCTATTCAAACACCTTCGATCACTTCGACTTATACCCAATCATCCCGGGTCCACATCTCCTTAGAGATGCTTGCTTAAGATGTCAAAGCATAAGTCTCCATGATCAAGATGACTTGAATACCACAAGTCAAAGGAACATCACACTTAAGCTACAGTAATAACTTCATTGACATATCTATATATGTAGAGAACCATATGAAGTCTTACGGTTGGTCACTCCAATGAACTAATTACCATAACTAGCATCCATGATTAACTCCGGACATCACAATGTCTCCAGCCAGTGAGAATCAGCTGCTTGGATACACCAAGGAGTATACCTCGTGCTAGTCTCGACAGAATTGATGGTGTCCAAATCCATCAATTCAACGACTAGGGATAATTCCGATACATCACAATTACACATGTAGAGATACTCACTAGTTGTGATCCAATCACAAATTCTCTCATGCTGTGAATCGTATCGTGGACATTCAGTAAATGAGTTTAAGATCCAATCAAATACATAAAACATGTATACTCAAATAGTGAATCTTCATTTATCATATAAATGGTTCATACATAAGGCGATTGCCTTAGGACATCTCTCATATATTACTAACAGATCCGACGGTGGAGATTAAACCAAGGCTTATCCCTAACTCTATAAGAGGGTTTGCAAGGAAGAGTGGGTGACAACTATAGGAGAAGATCTCTTCTTCTTCCTAGGGGGTGGCCGGCTCCTAGATCTCTTCCCTCTTCCTTGGTCGGCGCTCGATCTATTCCTCTTCTCCTCTTCTTTTCCTCTTGGTCGGCGGCACAAAGGAGCTAGGGATTGTTCCCTTGTTTGGTTCCTTGGTTGTTTTCATTTTGTTCTCTCCATTCTCGGGCCTGCGGCATCAATCCTTTGTGGATTGGTGGTTGGCTCAAGCAAGAAGGGAAGGAGAGTTCTTCTTTCTTTCGATTGAAGAAGATCTAGGAAGCTTCAACTTGTGGAGGATCTTCGCCCACACGAAGTCTACATGGAGGTTAGGACATACGGTAGAAGATCGAGAGGTATAAAAGTTTTACAACTTTTATTATTGATCTTTGCATGTTCTTATTATTATGTTCCTTATCTTAGTATGTGTTGATTATACTAGTTTACATTTGTATGTAATTGTATAATCATGGACCCCGAAGATAAACACAAAAATTGGCGATCCGTCCGTCGTCTCCTCCGCGGCTAACCGACTAGAAGAGCTTGGTTGCTTGAACAACTAGTTTGTTCAAACGATCGCTCAAGTCGTTAGCACGACGATGAATTGGTTGAGCTTAGGAAACTCATCCCATCCGGATTAGTTTTCATTAGTGAAAATTTTAATCCGGGGACATGGGAGCCAATGAGCCTCCGAAGCCGATTCCCTAAATGATTCACCGAGGATGAATCGTGGACCGTGGATTAACGTCGTAGCCGTGAACCACGTTACATTATCTTGTTAGCATTGTTTTTACTTTTGCATTGTGTATTTACTTGTCTTGTTTAGTATTCCGCTTGCGCTAACGATTGTGTAGACGAGCAAATTCCATCATCCAACGAAGAGGGCTATTCACCCCCCCTCTAGCCAGCCGATCGATCCCCTACAAGTGGTATCAGAGCCAAGGAAAGCTTGTCGAGGACTAACCGCCACAATAAGCACATTCAAGAATGACCGGCTCTAATATTCATCCGCCAAAGTTCGAGGGGGAATTCTCTTGGTGGAAAAAGAGAATGGAGGTATTCTTCGAAACCGACTTTGAAATTCTTTTGATTATGGAAAACGGTTTCGAATTGCCTAGGGATGAAGAAGGGGAACCTTTGGAAAAATCAAGGTGGAGCAAAAGACAAAGAGAGGAGTACTTGGCGAATTCAAAGTTCAAGCACCACCTCTACAATGTACTCCCCCAACAAGAAGTTAACCTAATTGAGGAATGCTCTAATGCCAAGGAAATGTGGGAGAAACTAATAGAGATTCATGAAGGCACATCCGAGGCGAAGCTAGCAAGGAGAGATGTCCTTCGCTCCCAATTGTTCAATATCAAACTTGAAAAGGGAGAGAAGGTAAAATCCCTACACTCTAGATTTAAGGAAATTCTAACCGGTTTGACAAGTGTAGGTGAAAAGCTCTCCAACCGGGACATGCTCATGAAAGCAATTGATACCTTTCCCTGGTCATCAAAATGGAGCTCAATGGTGGACTCCTTCTACATGTCAAAGAACTTAGAAGTGAGCACCTTGGAGGAGTTCTTTTCAACAATGGAACTCCATGAAAGAAGACTTGAAGGAATAATAGAAGAGCTAAAATTTCAACCTTCAAGAGGAGTAGCACTTTTGGCAAACAAGAGGAAGAAGAAGATGGAGATTCCCTCCTCCTCTGACAAAGCATCCTTCTCCTCCTCCATGGATAGCACGGAAGAAGCTTATATGGTAAGGAGAGTAAAGCATGCATTAAAAGGTTTTCAATTTAATAAATCTAATGATAGGAGGAGAAGACCAAGGGGGAAGATCATTTGCTACAATTTCCAAGGAGAGAGACATATAAGGGACAATTATCCCCTCTTGAATAAGAGCAAGGAGGAGAAGAGAAAGAAAGAAGAAAAGAAGAAGAAGAAGGGTAGCAAGAAGAAGAAAGAAGAAGAGAAGAAGGCAAAAGAAAAAGGGAAGGCAAAAGCACTCAAAGCAAGGACATGGGATGACTCCTCCTCATCATCTTCATCATCATCGGAAGAGGAGAATGCCTTTGTCACCAACTTAGCCTTGATGGCTTTTGACGATCTAGACTCATCCTCCTCCGAGAATGAAGGATCAAGTACAAGTGAGGAGAGCTCTAATGAAGGGGGAGCTTCATCATCATCCTCATCCAAAGAAGAGGACATGGAAACTATGGTAATGAATCTCTCATCTAGTAAAATAGTTTCCATGATTTCTAGTCTTACTAAGGATCTATTTAGAGCCAAAAAAGAAAAATAAGAGCATGCTAAATCAAATTAAGGACTTAGAAGAAAAATTAGAAAAAGCATGCTTAAATGTAAATGATAGTATTTCTTCTAGTCATGATGATGCATGCTCACATGAATATATGCCTTTCAACATTAATGATGCATGTATGGATGAAAATAGGGCTTTAAGGGAAAAGGTAGATCATTTGACCAAAGCCCTAGAAAAATTCACAATTGGCTCAAGTAAATTGAACATTATAATAGAGAGCCAAAGAGCTAGCTTCAACAAGAAAGGCCTAGGTTATAAAGAGAATAAAAATGAAAAGGCCTATAAATGCTTAATTGCTAGAGCTCAAGACAAAAAGAAGGTAATAGCTAGAAAATGGATCCCTAAGGAATTTTTAGTGAACCCCATAGGCAAGAACTTATTTTGAGTTCCTAAATTCATCCTAAAGGGTTAGGAAAACCCTAGGGTAGTCAACCATATACAATTTACCTATATCATATTTTTGGTTGACTTAGGATGGTGGGACAACATTTTTGAAATAGTGTTAGGTGATGATAATGCACCTATAAATAGATAAATCATGATTTAGGTGATATTTTCCTTAATATCATGATGTAATATCTAATGCATGATCACAATTTGATGAATACATGTGTTTCATGATCATAATATGAAATTCATACATATATGTCTTTATGATCATGTGAATTGTTAGGATGATACTTAACCTTGATAGAATTGCATGAAAATAATGGTTAAGTATATACAAATACCTTTAGGATACATCTCACACTCACCATAGGCTACCTTGATTGAAAACTTAGCATGAGTGAGATGTTAGGATGATACAAATGTCCACTAGTGCCTATGACATTTAGATGGTCATTTAAGGTATTAAAATAGTAATCATAGACCAATCATGGGGAAGGCTTATGTTTAATTCATAGACATATTGCCCAAAGATCATGGTTGGATATTTCACATGTTTTCAAAACAATTTCTTACTTTAAAATCTGTGTGTTCATATTTTGAAACAATTCAAAGCAAGACTAGGTGTTAAAATGGATACTAACATGATCAAAAACCTAGTTGTTTTTAAAGCCTTTGGATTTTTGGTAAATCTTCGAAAATATAATGATTTTTCATGAAAAACTATTTTTCACTGATAAAGAATCCTAAAAAAAATGTGTTCCCCAAATTTCACTATTTTTCAAATTTTCTGGAATTTATAGTGTATTTCTGAATTTCATCCAGAAAATCAGAAAACTGGATTTCTTTATGCCAGTCGACTGCCATACTGATAGCAGTCGACTGATGAACTGTGAACGAGCACAGTAACTTGTTTTTATCAGGTTTTTTAGTGATTTTGATTTATGTTTCTCTCTAGACTTGATGCCATGATATATAAACTTTGTTTAATCTTTTTGATGGTGTTAAAGGGGGAGAAAACTATATGTTTAAGTAAGGGGGAATATATTTTGGGGGAGTTTCATGTATTAAGGGGGAGAGTTGCTAATAATGTTATTCACATGCTTTTTTTTCCTTAATATTTTATCAAATGTTTTTACCTAACTTAAACAGATTGACACACATCAAAAAGTGGGAGATTGTTAGGGCAATCTCTTGCCGTGATATGGTTTTGATGTGTGTGGCAAAGGGTTTAAGTTAGTTTGTTATTGTGATTTGATATATGCGTTGAAGTCGTGCATGACTTAGTAATTCGCACATGGAGCCTTAGCGGGTTCACCACTCACAACCTCGTGCTTGAGTCGGAGAAGGAGCATTGCAGAGCCGTGTGCTTGATGCTGCCGAGGGACCGCCAGACGAGATGACTTGAAGCGAAGCCAAGGAAGTAGACTTCGGAGGCAAGAGACGTGAAGGAGCATTGCAGAGTCGTGCGCCTGATGCTGCCGAGGGACGTGGCCGCGAATGAAGAGAGCTTAGGCGAGGGACTTCGAGTGAGATGAGAGAATGAGTGAATTGTAAGTAGCTCATTAGGTGAACTTGGCCGAATGGCTGAGTGTCGGAGGCTCGACCGCAAGGGTTGAGGTTTACCCGACCGTCGGAAGCTCAAACGAATGTTAAGTTTGAGTTTCACACGACACCAGTCGACTGCCATGAAATGCGCCAAATTGTGTCATGGCCTTAACGTGTCTTAGGCAAACGATCCAAAGAGTCGATCTCCCGACAATATAACTCTTCCAAACGATCTAAAGAGTCGATCTTCCGAATTGCTAAGAAGTGCACGGATTTGGTCAGTCGATCAATGACTACCCAAATCGCGTCATGGCCTTAACGTGTCCTAGGCAAACCCACCACAAAATCCATGGTAATGTGATCCCACTTCTACTCAGGAATAGGAATCCTCTGAAGTAGTCCAGCTGGTCTCTGGTGTTCAACCATCACCTGCTGACAAACTAGACATCTAGCTACAAAATCTACGATGTCTTTCTTCATGCCATTCCACCAATACAAACACCTTAAATCTCGATACATGCGGGTTCCACCTCCGTGGATCGCAAATCGAGAGCGATGGGCCTCCTAAAGTAACTCCTCCATGATCGGGTGAGATTGAGGTACACACAATCTTCCCCGAAAATAAATAATATCTTCGTCATCTCGGGTGAACTCAGTCTGTTGTCCAGAGGTTATCTGACTGCCAATGAACTATAAGTACTGATCACCGACCTGAGCCTCTCGGACTCTCATCCTAATAGATGACTGAGCAACCATGGTAACAAGAACGCCCTACTCTGTCGGTCCCTGCTCCTCAAGGTCCAACTCGAAAAATGCTAAATCAAATTCGTGACTAAAACTCGGTAGCAACCTAAAGTCCCTCGGGACTTCCGGCTAAGTGCATCGGAAACCACATTGGCTTTCCCTGGGTGGTAGCTAATGGTACTGTCATAATCCTTCCGGAACTCCTTGAATTCACGATTCATCAAATCCATGAATACTTCTAGAGCATTGGTAATAATTAAATCAATACTAGGAAACCACCCTCTATGGTGGTCGAGTACGCAACTCCAACTACCACCCTCAACAGTGCCCAAGTTACGTAATCCAATGACCACATCTGATCCAATCGTGTCCAGAATACACGACTTCTCAAATCCTTGGATGACTAAGTCATCAATAAGTCTAATAAGATAATCAAAAGCTCATACAATTGATACCAAGTATGAAATTGTAGTCGCTATACACCTACATTCTCTTTACTCTAGGCTGATGATATAACAATCATCACAACGACAATGATAATTGTATGACACCATGTCACTACAATATCAACACACCAGTCATAAATCAATCCTAGAGTATACACAGATGTCCTATAGCTGATCTAAATAGATCATCTTTCCATAATGAAGGATATTCATTTCCTTCTACAACTACCGCATTTTATCATCGATAATCGATGCATAACCTCAAAGGTCTATCTCTCTTTTAACAAAGAGTTCCGGATCTTCTCTGGAAGAAATACTGGGACAGATAAATATCTCATCCAACACCTCCTATAATAAGGTAAAATGATCTTTTATCGTCTTGACCAGTGTAGGTATACATGCCTTAACCATAACCAAATAACTAATAGTAGAGACTGATATTTTCTGAGGGGTTACTCCTTGACCTCCCAATGGGTGGCTAGCAGGCCTAACCCTAGCTTCCTAATTCAACATCAGTCAACATCTCTAAAGAGTCTACCTTTTCAAGCTCGAGGGTAGGTCCCGCAGCATCAATAGGTCGCTTTCGAGGTCTACCTTGTCCATGACCATGAGTAAGGACAATTTCCCTAGGTGACTTTTCCTACCGTGAGTAAATATGTAAGTATCTAACAGAAACATAATGATAACTTCCTATTACATAAGGAAATTAAAGTGACCACTAAAGGCAACTACTTTTCCTATAGCTCAGAGATATCCTTCAGCTTGCCTGGTCCCAAAATACGAGAACTCCCAAAAATCCAAGGAAAAGAAAATCCTCGAAACACAAAACCCACAAACCAAAATCTCCAACCAATAAAATTGTCACGTCCCGGGGGCATATCCATCATTCAAATGACAGAGGAGCCCCTTAGTGACAATATTCAGAAATACATGGACCAGATCTGGTAAAAACCTCGAAATAATAACAGAAATACAAATATTTTAATTAACTGCATGCATGCACGACTAAACATAAATCAATTAAAGTAAAATAGTTTTATGACACCAACTCCAGTTGCTACAAAATCCAAAGTGCATAAACAAAATGCAATACCGATAAAGTAAACAAAGCGACATCTCGACGATGCAGTGGGACAAGCACGGCAAGGGACTCTCTGAGCGACACAAAGGTAGGTCAACAGGACACGTCCTCCATCAGTTAACCTAGAGGATAAGTGAGGAGGGGGTAAGTACAACCACTCAGTGGATGGATAGACAATAGTGCATAATCATAATGCACATAATGGAAGTCACAGGGAACAATCTAGAGTAACCCAACCCCCAGAGTATCAATATCAGTCTGCAACTAACCTAGTCAGTAGTATAACAAATATACCTACAACATACACAACCACTACAATCTACATGCAATGCACATCCAGATATCATGACAATGCCTCGTGGCTCTCACACACAAAGGGAAGTCTATGAGCTACCGCAAACGTAACTCATGGGCCGACACTCAATAGCACTGTCTACGCGCAACTACATGCTACCACAAATGAGACTCGTGGATAGACAGACAGTATATAGATATCTAGTTATTGACTGCACGCACTAGCATACTACCACTAATAGGTCGCGTGGGCAGTCGATTATCCTAGGTTGTTAAGCCTAGGGTTATCCAATACATCCAGCATAGAATGACATCAACGTCGACAAAGATCATCGATCTACAATTAAACCCATTGAGGCGGTCAAGCGAAGGTTTCAACACCTCTAATACGAAATGTTTACCAAAGTCGGTAAAGATCATCGACTTATAAATAAATAAGTCGAGATGGTTAAGTCTAGCATTCCAACCCTTCTAACATGATCGGTTATCAAGGTCGATAAAAATGACAAGTCCACTAATAAACACGTCGAGATGATTGATCATAGGGTTTCATCCCAACTAACAGGAAACACCTATCAAAGCAAATAAGGACACCCCCTCTACTAACAAGCACGGCAAGAGGGTTAAGCTTAATTTATATCATTTCTACCAGTCTAATCATGCATGCTACAACATGCTTCCACGAACAGATCTCGTGGGTACTTAAGATGTAAAGTAGCTATCTAGCTACAGACATCATACGAATCCGATTATCACCAACTCCGAATGGATAATGCAAGAGTATAACCTTACAGTAAATTATCTTAACCATGCATGAGAGACATATTCGACCACCGATATACAAAGCAACCATAGAGAGACTCTACCGCAGACTCTCTCTCAACCCATAATGGGAGATATAGTTGGCAGCTGAGATATGAACAATGTTATTTACCCTCTAAGGATTAATTGCATCCTAATCATATGACCTCTACTAGTCCGATCACCATATCAATTGAAATAGTAAATGGTTAATCATATATCAATAAGCACATCCGGGTTATTACGCCTAGGGTTCCAACACCTAGGGTTTTACTAATGTTCCATTCTTGAGATCCGCTCCTACGGAATAACCTCATCTAAGTTATTCTATCCCTACTAGTCTCAATCATGGTATCCAGCGCAATAACACATAGCCAACTAAACACAACACGCTGTCTAATAAATGACAGCATAGTCATACTAATGGCAATCAATGACTAAAATTTCTATTTAGGGTATATCTAAAGGGGTCATGACAGTACAAAGTTATAGTGAGATGGTGAGTTGGTCTAAGGCGCCAGATAAAGGTTATGGTGCGAAAGGGCATGGGTTCAATTCCCAGTCTCAACGTTATTTAATGTTAAATACGGAAAATTTAAAATATAAAATTTAATGGCCAAAAATTTAGGAAAGATAATCCTGAGAATTTTTCGGGATTTTTGAAGAATTTTAGGAATTTTTTCAGAAATTTTCTGGATTTAAACGGAGCCTATACGAGATAATTACAGGGATAAGAAAAACAGACTTTTAATGATCATGTTTGGATGAGTTGATAGGATTAATTAACCTAGCTTATAAATCTAGGTTTTTCTATTTCCTACTTCCCCGATTTCTTTCTCCTCGCGCCGACTCTCTTTCTCATCGCTGCTGCTCGAGCCCTAACCGACTTCCACCATGCACTTCTGCCCTGCCTCCCACCGCACACGCACCACCGGTCGCCTCTCTCACACACGCACCGCGTGTCTACCTCTTCGATCGCTGCTGCCAGCGCCGGCCAGCCTCTGTCACCGTGACCGGCTCGCATCGCTAAAAAACCTCCCATCATGTCCTGCGCGTCGCTACAGTCGTCGTTGCGGCCAGCCTCGACAGTGTCGGTTAAGCGTTACTAGCCTCCCCTCCGGACAGTGCCGATTCCATCGATCGCTCACTATTGGGGTTGCGACAATTGCTATAGCCCCGCGGTCACAACGCCATCACCATGCTGTGTCCAGCCCAAAGTCATCGGCGTGCGCCCACAGGGTCTCTATTCACTGTCGTAGCCATGTTTCGGTGCCAACAAGAACCTCGCCGCCATCTATCTCCCGCTCGGCTGAGATCAGTACCCGACGATCATTGTTTGACGTCGCGAAACAGAGGGATATGTTCGGTTGGGCTGAATTAATTGGGTAAGCCGAAGGATTTTCCTTTTTGATTCTATCAAATGTAATTAATGATTGATCTGTTAATTGAGTTAAATAAAGGAGATTAAGCAAGGTGAGTGGTATCTGGATAAATTTATGAATGCAAACTAATATCGCTGTACTTTGGTTTGATTTGATTATGTATATGTTGCATATCAAAGGGGATTGTACAGAGTGGATCATCTATTGTGGATCAAGAGTCGGAGTTGTGGTCGATTAAGGGCTATAAATCGGGGTTTTGCAGGCTGTGAATGAGTGTGATTGGAGGAAAGGAATTATATTTTGATATGACAGTGAGTGATCGTTTAGGTGGATAGTTTAATCCATTAGGTTTTGGACTTGCTATTAGGGTTGGCAATATAATCTGAGTATATTATGTTTTATGCAGGTTTCGGTCACGAGACAGGTCCACGGGCGTGAAGATTTCATTTTTCGAGCATTATATCAGGCGGGTATTTTGACTTATCTTTTAGATAATGTCATATTGATATGCTTAGTTGGTTATAGCTTGCAATAATTTTTATGTTTAACTACCTTGTATGTTATTGTACCTATTTGTTGTGCATATTATTCGGAGACATATTTTAATTGGTGTTACATGCTTTAGTGTCATGCACCATCTTGCATGATGGCTGGACGGGGTTCCTTTGTAGTTGAGCCCGCAACCAGTTACATGTTCTGCACACACAACCACTCATGGGTTAGTGGTACATCAGGAGGGTGTGTGCAGTAGCTCTGTCAGGCTCTGCTGGTCCTCTCATGGGTAGCGATGATGCAGTGTGGTAGCGGGCAGGGATTCCTCCTCTGGTCTACGATACCAGGAGATGAGAGCATTGCTCCCCCAATCTATTTGGGGCAGGAGGATAGGTGTATTCTGACAGCATCCTATCCACTCGGTCACTCAGGAGCAGTGATGGCAGAGTACATAGACCTACCCACTCGGCTTCACCATCCCTCTTTCTTGCAAATCCTATATATGAGACTGTACTGGCATGATTATTATTGTTAGTTATATCTTACTATGCATATCGACTATTATCCGCTGAGTTCATTGAACTTACCCCGTGGCTTTATATCTATTTCAGGATGAAGCTGTCAGGAGAGTCCAGTTGTCCCCCTCATCATGATAGTTTTCTTGTTATTTGATTTATGGTTTTTGGTATTGATTAGAAGTTATGTTTAGGATTGGTGTTTGATTTATGTACTCGTGGATGCTTTGGTGATATTTGGTATGTCCTTATGGACTTCTATTCGGTTTTTTATTCGATTGGTTTGGTGGTGTATTCCTGCCCAGTTGGCAGAAGGGGTAAGTCTAGATGTGATAGACTTTTGTTATTTACTTTGATGGTTGGCCTGAGGCCTATTTATGATCTGCGTGTGTAGTGTTTGTTCCGGTCATGTTGACCGAGGTATAGTGGGTCGTGTAGGCCGTGTATGTAAGTTTCATATTGTCACTCGTACAGGGGAGATGCTGCCGAATTTTTTGTCTGGTGGGGACTCCCTCGGAGCATGACATGTTTGATTTATGATCATGATTGAAAAATGTTTGACTTATGATATTGGGTGATAATGTTAAAATCATGATGGATAATATGTATTGTATGATCATAATATGCAATTATAGATAATCCATGTTTTATGATCATGATGGGATTTTTAGGATGATACTTAACCTTTGGGTAGAATTGCATGAAATTTATGGTTAAGTATAAATACCTTTAGTTACATCTCACAACCCACCATAAGGCTAACTTGATTGAAAATATAACAATGAGTGAGATGTTAGGATGATACAATGACTCACTCATGCTTATGACATTTTTGATGAGTCATTATAAGTATCATGATAGAGTAATCATAGACCAATCATGGGGAAAACATATGTTTAATTCATAGACATATTGCCCAAAGATCATGGTTGAATATTTTAAATGTTTTAAAACAATTTTATGTTTTATAAACTGTGAGTTCATGATTTGAAACATTCTAAGGTAAAACTAAGCTTTAAAGTTGATACAAAATTGAGACTTTTTGAAACTTTTGAGAATTTGCCTAATCTTCTAAAATAAAATTAATTTTCATGAAAAATCATTTTTTATTGATAGAGAGATTTATTAGAAATATGTTCCTTGAATTTCATGATTTTTAGAATTTTTTGGAATTTTTTTATGTATTTCTGAAATTTGGTTTGAAAATCAGAAAGGCTGGTTTTCCAGTGCCAATCGACTAGTAGTCTAAACCAGTTGACTAATGGAACTGTGCACGAGCACATCAGCCTGATTTCTGGGTTTTCATGCATGGTTTGATATTTTTCTTCCATTATACTTTGATGCCATGTTATATGACTTATGTTTAATGTTTTTGATGGTGTTAAAGGGGGAGAAATGTTGAGTTTAAGTTAATCATGCTAGGGAGAGAATTAGAATGTGTTAAGGGAGAGTTGCATCTATTAAGGGGGAGTGTTTGATGCTCATATTTGTTTTACATGCCTTCTTGCCTTATGTATTTTGTTAATGTTTTACCTAACTTAAATGGATTTCCACACATCAAAAAGAGGGAGATTGTTAGGGTAATCAACCCATGTATGATGTGGTTTTGATGTGTGTGACAAAGGATTTAAGTTAGGTTATTTATGTGATTTGATATGTACATTTAAGTGGTGCAAGACTTAGTAAATCACACATGGTTAGCTTGATGAAAACATTGGTGAGTTCACCATCTCATGGCTCGGGTCTTTGAGTCGGTGAAGGATGATATTATGGAAGTCATGCGCTTGGTGCATCCGAGGGACCGTCGGACGAGGAGCATTGGAGTGAAGCCAAAGAAAGCAGACTTCAGGACGAGATGCGAAGGATGACATTACGAAGTCATGCGCTTGGTGCATCTGAGGGACGTGGCCGGACGAAGAGAGCTTCGAGGCGAGGGACTCCAAGGGAGATGAGAGTGAGCGATTGTAACCCGGGATGGGGTAGCTCATAGGTGAACTTGGCCGAATGGCTAAGTCAAACTTATGTTTGAGGTTTTACCTAACATTTGGTTAAGTCGGATGCTCAAACATGGATTTGAGGTTTCTACCCGACGAGTGGAAGTGTCGGATGATCAAACATGTGATTTGAGGTTTAGCCGACCATCGGATGCTTAAACAAGTATTTTGTTTGAGGTTTTACTCAACACCAGTCGACTGATATAGATATCAGTCGATTGTTCTGGGTCGATGGCACTCGACTAGTGCTCGACCGGTGTTCGACTGATGGTCTTCTGGCCCAGCAGTCGATTGCTAGGGTTTAGCAGTCGACTGTTGCACCATCAATCGACTACTAAGGGATGACAGTTGACTGATGAAGGTGGTCACGAGCACAGAGGGTTTGAGAGTCGATTGATCGCCTGATCACTCGACTGATGGCTCTATCAGTCAACTGATAGACATGATCAGTCGACTGATGAGGGAGCCGTTGGCTGGACGCCAACATGGATGAAGCCATTATGAGACAACGACTATGACATCAATTGGCTGATGGCTGCATTACTCGATTGCTCGCTGCCCAACGGGAAGAATGACCTCTTCCCTATAAGAAGAGGCCTTGGGTGCTCTTGGGAGCCTAATGCTTAACTTCCAAACATACTCCCAAGTGTTGTGAACGATTTTCTTCCCTCTTCCTTGTTCTTATTTCTATCTTATTGTAAGAGGGAGAGGATCTTGTAAGAAAGTTTTACCTCCATTTTGAAGGAGAGACTAGTAGATTGTTGAGGGAGTGATTCGCCATACGAATCGTCCGTTGACTAGCGGTAAGGGCCGTGAACCACGTTATATCTTGGCGTTAGCGTTTGCTTCTTCTTTGCATTTGCATTTGCTTAATTGTCTTTATTATTAGTATTTCCATTGC
Organism: Wurfbainia villosa; assembly: GCA_025175895.1. Taxonomy (NCBI): domain Eukaryota; kingdom Viridiplantae; phylum Streptophyta; class Magnoliopsida; order Zingiberales; family Zingiberaceae; genus Wurfbainia; species Wurfbainia villosa. The sequence goes on along the minus strand of CM045992.1, from coordinate 22,631,938 downwards.
GCTAATCTTAAGTGTAGATGATTAAGACACGACCGATTTCCATCGTACACATTGAGGGCTATTCATCCCCTCTTGTTGGGCCACGATCCTCCAACAAAATCAAATTCTTTGCAAAATTTTCAACAAAATATAAATTCATCATAGAATTTGCAATGAAATTGAAATTCGATTTAAACTCTGTGACGAATTCTATTTTCGTTGCAAATTTGACAACGAATTTGGAATTCATTGCAAATAATTTGTGATGGATTTAATATTCGTTGCTAATTTGGCAACGAATTTAATTTTCGTTGCCAATTTTACGATGAAAAATAAAATTCATTGCAAAATTTTGCAAAAAAATATAAATTCATCACAGAATTTGCAAAGAAATTGGAATTCGATGCAAAGTCTGCAACGAATTTTATTTTCGTTGTAAATTTTACAACGAATCTAGAATTCATTGCGAACATTCCTACAAATTTTGTGACGAAATATTTTCATCGAACATTTTTAGTTATTTGGCAAAAAAGTGAACAGTAGAAATTAGGAAATTTGCGATGAATTTAATATTCGTCGCTAATTTGGCAACGAATTTAATTTTTCATTGCCAATTTTGTGATGAAAAATCAAATTCATTGCCAAATTTGTCAACAAAATATAAATTCATCGCAGAATGTTCAACAAAATTGGAATTCGATGAAAACTCTGCATGAATTCTATTTTCATTGCATATTTTACAACGAATCTGGAATTTGTTGTAAATATTCTAAAAAATTTGGCGACGAAATATTTTCATCGGACATTTTCAATTATTTGGCAAAAAAGAGAATGGCAAAAAATTTGCAACGAATTTAATTTTCATCACCAATTTTTCGATGAAAAATAAAATTCGTCGCAGAATATTGCGATGAAATATGAATTCGTCGTTGAGTTTGCAATGATTTAATAATTCATTGCAAATTTTTGCGACAATATTAAATTTATCGCAGAATTGGTGACGAATATTTGTTTCATCACCAAATTCTACCTAACTATCAATCATCTCCCCCCTCCCTTTCTCATGCTCCGATCGATCCTCTCGGTACGCATCTCTCCCTCTCCTCTTCCCCGCTCTTCCACTATCGCCTGGAGTAGATCCGGCATCCATGCGCAGTAGGCCTGCCACCGTGTGAGCTCATGGCTGCCTGTCGTGAGGTCGCGATAGGCGCGTGCTGTCATGAGGTCGTGGCAGGCCGCCGCATGCGGCAACTTCCTTGAGCACGATGCGTGCTCACGGCAGGCCGCACGTGCAGCAGCTTCCTTGAGCATGATGTGTGCTTGTGCTCGTGGTAGGCCAACATGTGCTGCCATGAACACACATTGTGCTCGTGGCAGGCCTGTTCGTGCTGCCGCGAGCTCGCGCGTGGCAGTTACCCCTGTCGCGCGTCAGTGGTGCAACAATCGTGCGTCAGGGGCATCGCCCCTGACAGGCATCGGACCGATGCGTGACAAGGGACGCCCCTACCTCGTCCTTCGAACGACAGGGGTGATGCTCTTGCCGCACCGTTGCCCCTTGCTGTGTCCTTCATGTGGCAGGGCCAACAACATTGTCACACCGATGTCCCTTCTGGGTCATTCGCGCGGCTAGGGTCGATGACTTTGTCGCACCGATGGCCTGTTTGGGTCATTCACCCAGCTGGAGCATTGTTCTAGGCTCTGCGTGTGGGTAGTTCATTGTTGCCCCTGGATCGCGCACAACTGTTGTGTTAATCTTGGATCACACATAAAACATCAATATGTTATTCAAATTAAATCATTTAAATTACGTAATGTGTAATATAAATACAAAATAATATTTTATTTTTCATAGGCTTATCGTACTTCATCTTTCAGGTGATTCACGTGTTTGTAAAGTCTTTTGCTGTGAGCTCATTCGTTGCTTCCATCAAGGCAGATATATTATATATTCAAAAATTTATAGCATTATCATTCTATAATATATATAGTTAATGTTTGGTTTTATGTATTTTTTTCCTCAAAGAATTTATTTTTGTTTTTTTTCTTTTACATTACTTTTTTTAGGTTTCAAATTTTATGATAATAAGTGCTTATGTTGATCCACATATTTACAGGATGTCATCAGTCTTTGAGAAGAAGACCAGCAGTTTCTTATAACTTACATTATTTTCTTCGCTCGATTTGCATCGCTATCTATATGTGGTATCTTAACTTCTCCGGTCAAACTATCGCCTTCGATTTTCCTCTGGCTTAGACTCAGAATCATGTCTAGTAACATAGCATGAAGAGGATCTGCTAAAATTGTTCTAACTTTTTGTGTCGTCTAGGACACAAGAGTCACTTCAGGATGACATAAGAAGTTAGAACAATTTTGATAGATCCTCTTCATGCCATGTTACTAGACATGATTCTGAGTCTAAGCTAGAGGAAAGTCGAAGGTGAGAGTTTGACCGGAGAAGTTAAGATATCACATATAGATAGCGATGAAAATCAAGCGAAGAAAAAAATTATAAGTTATAAGGCATCAAAGATTTTTTTTGATATATTAGTAGATTATTTTGGTGTCAAGTACTTCAAATAAAATATGGTAAGTTTTTTCATATTATTCATTATACATCCGATGAAGATGCGATTCTTTTTTACTTTACTATTTTAATAATTATGATTGATAGTTTCGACGTGGCGATTATAGATGGAATAGTGATGAAAGAATACTCTCTTCCTCTACTTCAACCCTTGTATTGTCTGATTCACTTGTAGGTCATGTGTCTTCTATTGGAACTTCGATGAGCGCTAGAGGGGGTGAATGGCGTGTTCTCGTTGATGTAGATGGAATTCGCTCGTGCTTGCGTGCTTGTCTACAATGATTGTTAATATGCACAACGAAAATAATAATAAAGCATAAATGAAATACACAAGCACACACACGAATACACAACACAAATACATGATAATATAATGTGGTTCGGAACCTTAGGGTTCCTACTCCACGGGTGGAGCTCAACGAGCTCTAATGATACAAACCACCACTAAAACACTCCTTCTCGGAACAATCCGGAGGTGGAGAAACCTCATACAAAGATTATAACAGTAATACAATAAAATACAAAAACAATAATGAAATGCAAGTAAAGAAAACTTTACAACAATGACTTTGAATGCATGTTTGTTTGATTGCTTGAGCTGCACTTGAAGACCCTGACTTACACGAGCAAATCACCTCAAATGTCCTAAGAAATGCTATGGAAATCCTCGTCATCAAACTCCTTTTAAGCTTCCACGCGACCTGAATTTTTGCCTGGCAGTCAACTACCAAAAGGCCCCCAGTCGACTACTAATAGTGTCATTGTCTCACAACGGACTTAGTCAACGTTGGCATTCAAGCCAACAGATACACTAACAGTCGATTGCCATTTTCGTGATCATTGCTCAAGCTGTAGCCGATCGCTTCGATTGGCTACGAGCATTCTCGCCCTTTGCGACCAACACAGCGGCCGATCGGCTCTCCATGGCGATCATCGCTTAAGGCGATCAAGCGCCAATGCTAGCAGTCGATTACCAGACCATTTGCCCGCATTTGACTCACGATAGTTGACTGGTCATAATCTTAGTCGACTGCTCAATGTTGACTCAACTGCCAAGTGTCAAACACTTAACCAGTTGACTGGTCCATAACCCCAGTCGATTGCTACACCTCAACCATGAGGTTTATGTTGGATTTCCCCAGCACCGACGTGGGCGTGTGTTCGAACATGTTTTGCAAACATGCACACAGCGGAAGCAAAACAAGTAATAACTAACTTATTACAATACACACACCACACACATGCAAAATACAACAAGTGTAGACATAATCACCATTTCAAATTTTGCAATAAAAGAAAAACTACTCTAGGTATACTTGATGAATTATGTGAAGAAGAAATGACATCAACCTTAACGACCCTAGTAAGTTTCGCCTCTATCCGTATCCACACCGAGTATCATCGAGATAGCTTCAACAAGCTACGAGCCCCATCGTCACAAGAGTTACTAGCCTCGCATCGAAGACGTTGTGATCCCAAAGATGATCACAATTTGAATCCAAAATGAGTTATGTAAACTCACTTCTCCAAAGCAATTTTCGTCAATCAATTGACGAAACTTTGATCCTCCACCAAAGAGGATTACCGGAGATCCAATCCTTGGCAAGGAGGTCGCTACTAGAGTTCCAAACTTCGGATAAATGATGCTCTCATTGCAAAGGACACAAGCTGTCCAAGAGGGCAGCTTGGTGGAGGAGATGGCCAGCTAAACAAGTGGCTGGCGGCAACCTTGTGGCCGGCGCCTAGATTATTGGCCGGTGGAAGGTTGACGGCTTGGTGGTCGGTCGATGACTGAAGGTGGCTGACGGAAGCAATAAGAGGCGGCACCAAGCACAAGAGAGGGAGACGAGAGAAAAGCTAGGGTTTCAAAAACCTAAAACCGAACGAACATGGGTTATCTCTCAAGCCTGTTTTTTATAGAGAACGCGTCTCTTAACCATTAAGAGACCTTTTCTCAAGACCTTTTCTCAAAGGGTTATTGGTTCACAACCAAAATCCGTTAACCCACTCCATTAACTTAAGTTAAAATAAACCAAACCGCGTTGGTCTATTTTAAGTTAAAATGAACCGAATCAATTTTAGTTCATTCATTTAAAACAAACCAAACCACTTTGGTTTATTTTCCACCATTGGATTCAAACCAACCCAATTTGGTTCATTCATCATATCTTCATAAGACTCAGTCCATCCATGCTTCCGATGTGACTAAAATAATTTTATACTCGCTCCATGTTTGGTCCAACCAAACCAAGTTTCTCTCGATCTGAGAATCCTATTCTCAAGCTCGTTTTAAATCCTTGAGAAGTCTATCTTTTCTATAAACATCTTTATTTTTGAAATAAGAATCACATGATCATTGTTTGATATTTTTATGCATATTGTCTAATACGTTACATTGTAGATAACATGGTGTGTGGTGTCACACAGGAGACCATGTTATCGGCCCCTTGAAAAGTATAAGTAAAGGCTCACAACCGAGATGACTTTGGACAAACCATCGGAATGGTTGTAGTGTGATTTTGTATTGGTTTGTCTTGACCATAGAATCACACTAGTACACTTTGTGTGTATTGAGCATGACCGACTTAGAGGTGATTCGATTTATTGCTGACTACATAATTGAATCGGATCTCAGATATTATTTAGTACATGCTCTTAATCCCGATATAATAACGGGCACATATACTTAGTACTCATCTCTTTGATTTACCAATGGGCGAGATTTATAGATAAAATCAATAGACTCGGTAAGTTGGGAGATGATATTATTTATATGGTGTGCCATTGATTATAGGAGGAAACCGTGTCCTATATATTAGGATGATGATGTCCCCTTGAAGAGCTCATAAGGTTCATCATGTAAACCCTGCAGGTGGACTTGGTCCGGCATGATGAAAAGGTTGAGTGGTACTACTCAAGGAGTTAGATGTTGATTAATTAATGGTCAGTAAATTAATTAATTGATGGACATTCGAGATCTTAAACACGGGGAGAAAATGTACAAATAATATATGGAGCCCATATTATCATATGGGGGTTGGTGAGGTAGATCAATGATGAACCTTTAGTGGATTGGATCATCATTAGTGGATCGGACTTTATGTGGGCTTGATCCATGGGTGGCCAAGACCCAACTCCTCCTCATGGTCCCTAATGTAGCCTATTAACACCTCATGATGCTTAGATCCAATGGATAGAAACAAAACTCAAAGATCCATTGGTAGAGATTAAATCTCTAAGATCCGACGATTGAGATTAAATCTCTAGATCCGACGGTTGAGATTAAATCCCTAGAACCAATGGATGAGATTAATTCATGACTTATCCCTAACTCTATAAAAGGATGTCAAGGGAGTTGGCATGAAAAAAAGATTGATGAGAGCTAGGGTTTTTGGGTGGCAAGGAAGAGGAATCCTAGTTGAGATAGGATTAGGATTATGGTTTAGAGGCAAGGGTGGCACCAAATAAGGAAGGTATTCTTCTCTTCTTCTTCCTCTTTTGGCCAACGTCCAGCACCTCTCCAGCCTCTTTTCCAGCCTTGGCCAGTGCCCAAAAGCTCCCTTCTCCTTCTCCTTAGGTGGTGAAAACAAGATATAGGGCTTCCCTTGGTGTCTTGGTTGTTTTCCACCATCTTCTCCTTCACCTAGTTGGCCGGCGACAAGGATAGTTTTAGTTCCTTGTTGGTTGTTTCTAGAGAGGAGAAAAACTTTGTTTCTATTCTTCCTCTTGCTTTGGAAGAGCAAGGAAGGAAGATTTGCGATCTTGGAGCTTCGACTTTTGGTAGATCGTCGCCCACACGACGTCCAAAAGGAGGAAGGACATACATTAGAAGATCAAGAGGTATATCTATTCTCTTTTCTCTTTTGTTTGTTGTTTTTTTTTGTTTTTCAATTATAAGCATGTTATAAATCTGTAAATGGCTAAATAATACTTGGATCCCAAGCATAAACACAAAAACCGGCGATCCGGACATCGTCTATTCCGCGGCTACTCGTAGAATAGAGGATGGTCACTTGAACAACTAGTTTGTTCAAGTGACCTCTCTAAACGAATAGCACGATGATGACTTGGTGGTTTAGGCAATCCCTTTTGTCTAGGATTAATTTTTTTTTAATCCGGGGACATCGAAGGGATCGCCATGGACAAACTACCGAGGTGAAGTGGGAAGCGAAGTTTCCCCTCACGGACTCATTAAGCAAAACCCTTCAATTTGGTATCAGAGCTTCCGGGCAAAACCTTCAATTGGTATCAGAGCCAAGGTTTCCGATTTTGTGTGTTTAGGATTCGGTTAATTTTTATACACTTTTTCATATATTATATGTGCCGGATAATAGTAGGATATGTGTAGTTTAACTCTTTGATTGCAGGCATAAGATCCGACTATTATGGCCATATGTGTGTATATGATTGTATGTGTGTAAATATTTATTTTATTGAATCCTCGGGGTTGACGAGGCTAGTATTTAGTTTTTGGTAAATTAAATACGGCATTGTTTAGCCGCTCTTTATTTTATTTTACTTTCGATCTAGATTTCATGTACACTCCCTCGTGGAGTATAGGATCGATGGATGTAAATTAAAATAGGTTTTAGTCTCGGCCCGGATCTCCGGATGGCTCGTACATGGCGTAGGAGGAGCGGACGAGATGGCGATGCGACGGGAGTCATATTGAAGACAAAAGCCATAATAGTTGGAAAATAACTTATTTTTCATATTTATTGCTTTTTGTTTGATATGTATGTCGTAGGCTAGGAAAATTCCTCAATTTCAAATTACTAAGTGGGAGAGGGATATTTTTATAAATTCCCGCAATCTCCATTACGATTTGACAAGTGATGCAAATAAACTTGCGCGTCGGCTCTGAGTGCCTTCCTCCCCATCAGATGGGTTTGTTTGCGGATCACAAGGTCGAATATGGTTATAGGAAATTATTAAGGAGCATGTGTACTTGCCCATCGTAAGGCACATAACCCGAGATAATTACCTTGGTACCGAGTAATGGTGAACACTTAGATACAAATATAAGTATCCTCCCCATCGGAGTCACTACTTTTATTTGTAGGGCCGAAGAGAAACCAACTATTAATTTTACTTGTCAAAAAGTTAGGTTGACAAGATAGTCAAATTAATGGGTAAAACCTCCTCTTACAAATGTAGAATTCGTATACGTCCACACGATCGTGGCATGCGATATTCTCGGTGTTTAGAGGTGTTGGTAGATTTTAAAATTTTATTGTTTGAGGAATCAATATTTTTTTGAAATCTACAGTAATGATGTATGTGATTCTTAGGATTTTCAAGAATGACTTTCAGTCCACTTACTATGATACTAAAGGAAATAAACTTACTGTACCCAAATAAAGTTGATTGGAAAAGAATCTAGATATTGTCTTATCTGCTAAGGAGTACAAGTATGCACTCTTCGAAGAGTGTCCTCAAGCCATGGTTGCTCAAAAAGGTTTCTACTTCTAAGCCGAAAGGCAAGAAGAAGAAGAAATAAGGTGAAGCAAAGGTGGTAGGAGGATCTCAGGGAGGAGTGAAGAAGCCGAAAGACAAGTACTTACAAGCAGGATGGACATTGGAAGAAGGACTGTCCCAATCCCAAGCAGAACAAAGATATATCCTTTGGACTAGTCGTTGAAACATGATTAGCAGTGTTATCTACCGACTCCTGGTGTGTAGATACGAGAACCACTAATCATGTCTGCAACACCTTGCAGGGGCTCCAGGAAACCCGACGACTAGCTAAAAGGGAGATTACCATTTACTTGGGCAATGCCATGAAGGTGGCAGCTATTGCAGTGGGAGAAGATTTATTTATCTCTTGAGAAAAAATAAAACTTAGGTTCTAGAAAATTCCTTTATGTACCTTTATTTAGAAAGAACTTAGTTTCAGTTTCTAAATTGTTTATGGATGGATATTCTATTTATTTTAATGATAGAGCTGTTATAAAAAGGAATAGGAAGAATATCTATTCAGGTACATTAATAGGAAATTTGTATACACTTGAACCACAACCTCCCACGATGCAAATTGAAGTTTATAACTCATCTTCTAATTCCAATAAGAGAAAATAACCTTCGAACATGAACCAAACATATCTTTGGCATCTTAGGCTTGGTCACATTAACCTAAGCAGAATTCAAAGGTTGATAGCTGATAGACCTTTGTGTTCATTAGTAGTGGAGGATCTCCCAACCTGTGAATCTTGCTTGGAGAATAAAATGACCAAGAGGCCTTTTAAGGCCAAGGGGTATAGAGCCAAAGATGTATTAGAATTGGTTCATACTGATTCGTATGGTCCTATGTCTTTCCAGGCAAGAGGTAGTCTTGAATATTTCATCTTTTTCATAGATGATTATTCAAGATATGGATGACACTACGATCTGATCGTGGTAGTGAGTACCTCTTGGGATAGTTTAGGAATTACTTATCAGAGGCTGGGATTCAATCCCAATTGACTGCACCTGGCACACCCCAGCAGAATGGTGTAGTAGAGCGAAGGAATAGGACTCTTATGGAGATGGTTAGATCGATGATGAGTTATGTTGACTTGCCAGATTTGTTCTGGGGATATGCTCTAGATACAACGGTGTACATTCTGAACTTGGTTCCATCTAAATCAGTGCCTTCTACTCCCACATAATTGTGGACTGGGCGAAAGCCTAGTCTAAGACATATTCAGATATGGGGAGTCCAACACATGTGCTGAAGGCAGATGGTGGTAAGTTGGAACCTCGTACAGAAGTACACATGTTCATTAGCTATCCTAGAGGAACAAAAGGTGGTTTGTTTTATAGTCCTAGAGATCAGAGGGTGATCGTTAGCACGAACGTCAGATTTCTATAGGAAGACTATGTGATGAGCCACAAGCCCAAGAGTAAAATTGTTCTGGAGGAGTTAAAAGGGGAAGTCACTTCTTTAGTACCACCGCTACAAGAGGATATACCACATGTCACTGCACCGCATGTCACAGGTGATACCTCGTCGTAGTGGGAGGGTTGTGAGACAGCCTGATAGATTTATGTTCTTGGGAGAATCTTCTGATTTGGTCCCTGGAAAACATGAACCTGATCCCTGGACATATGACGAGGCAATCCAAGATAAAGATGCAGTATCTTGGCAAAGTGCAATGAATGCTGAGATTGAATCTATGGATTCAAATCAGGTCTGAGAGCTAGTAGAACCACCCGATGGTGTAAAAACCATTGGATGCAAGTGGATCTACAAGAGAAAGAGAGGAATAGAAGGGAAGGTTGAGACCTTCAAAGCGAGGCTTGTTGCGAAGGGGTATACTCAGAAAGAGGGTATCGATTATGAGGAGACCTTTTCGCCGGTAGCCATGCTTAAGTCTATCCGGATTCTCTTATGCATAGCAGCTCATATGGATTATGAGGTGTGGCAGATGAATGTCAAGATAGCTTTCCTTAATGGAAGTCTTGAGGAAAACATCTATATGAAGCAACCAGAGGGATTCATTGCTAAGGGCAAAGAGCATCTTGTATGTAAGCTTAATCGGTCCATTTATGGATTGAAACAAGCTTCGAGGTCTTGGAACATCCGCTTTGATGAGATGATCTAGTCTTATGGATTTATTCAAAGTCCGGATGAGTCTTGTGTATACAAGAGATGTGACGGAAACGTAGTGGTATTTCTTGTACTATACATAGATGGCATTTTGGTGATTGGCAACAATATCAAGGTGTTATCGTACATAAGGGTATGGTTGTCCAAACAGTTTGATATGAAGGACTTGGGATAAGTGGGACACAACCTTGGGATCAAGGTTATCGTGCTTATCCCAAGCTTCATACATAGACACGATAATGGATCATTTTAGCATGCAAAACTCCAAGAAAAGTTTTCTACCTTTCAGGCATGGAGTTCCTTTATCTAAGGAGATGCGTCCTAGATCATCTGAGCAGATAGAGGAGATGAAGGCGGTTCCTTATGCTTCGAAAGTAGGAAGCCTCATGTATGCGATGCTATGTACGAGACCAAATATCTGCTATTCCATCGGCATGGTCAGCAGATATCAAAGTAATCTAGGACAGGGACATTGGACTGCGGTAAAGCATATATTGAAGTGCCTGAGAAGGACTAGGGATTATATGCTAGTTTACCGGGCAGACCAATTACTCCCTGTGGGTTACATGGATTGCGACTTCCAATCAGATAGGGATAATAGTAAATCTACCTCAGGTTTTGTGTTTACTTTGGGAGGTGGAGCCATTGTATAGAGGAGTGTCCAGCAGAAATGCGTGGCAGACTCTACCATGGAAGCTGAGTATGTGGCAGCCTCTAAGGCGGCCAAAGAAGCTGTATGGCTCAGGAACTTCCTGATGGACTTGGATGTGATTCCTGGTTTACCCAGAACTATCATAATTTATTGTGATAATAATAGTGCAGTTGCAAACTCGAAGGAACCACGAGCCCATAAGGCTAGTAAACACATAGAGCGCAAGTACCACCTGATACGAGAAATCGTAAAGGAGGTAGAAGTTGTTGTCGCCTAGATTGCATCAGAGGATGACCTGGTAGACCCTTTCACTAAGGCCCTTCTAGCGAGAGCTTTGATAGGCATGTGGAGGGAAGGGGAATCAGATGTATGATAGTATGAGGACAGCATAGTCTTTTAGTATAAGTGGGAGATTGTAGGGATGTATACTGAAAAGTCTATCTTTTCTATAAACATCTTTATTTTTGAAATAAGAATCACATGATCATTGTTTGCATATTTTTATGCATATTGTCTAATACGTTACATTGTAGATAACATGGTGTGTGGTGTCACATGGGAGATCATGTTATCGGCTCCTTTTAAAGTATAAGTAAAGACTCACAACCGAGATGACTTTGGACAAACCATCGGAATGGTTGTAGTGTGATTTGGTGTTGGTTTGTCTTGACCATAGAATCACACTAGTGCACTTTGTGTGTATTGAGCATGACCGACTTAGAGGTGATTCGATTTATTGCTGACTACATAATCGAATCGGACCTCAGATATTATTTAGTACATGCTCTTAATCCCGATATAATAATGGGCACATATACTTAGTACTCATCTCTTTGATTTACCAATGGACGAGATTTATAGATTAAATCGATAGGCTCGGTAAGTTGGGAGATGATATTATTTATATGGTGTGTCATTGTTTATAGGAGGAAACCGTGTCCTATATATTAGGATGATGATGTCCCCTTGAGGAGCTCATAAGATTCATCATGTAAACCCTGCAGGTGGACTTGGTCCGGCATAATAAAAAGGTTGAGTGGTACTACTCAAAGAGTTAGATGTTGATTAATTAATGGTCAGTAAATTAATTAATCGACGAACATTCGAGATCTTAAACACGGGGAGAAAATGTACAAATAATATATGGAGCCCATATTATCATATGGGGGTTGGTGAGGTAGATTAATGATGAACCTTTAGTGGATTGGATCATCATTAGTGGATCGGACTTTATGTGGGCTTGATCCATGGGTGGCCAAGACCCAACTCCTCCTCATGGTCCCTAATGTAGCCTATTAACACCTCATGATGCTTAGATCCAATGGATAGAAACAAAACTCAAAGATCCATTGGTAGAGATTAAATCTCTAAGATTCGACGGTTGAGATTAAATCTCTAGATCCGACGGTTGAGATTAAATCCCTAGAACCAATGGATGAGATTAATTCATGACTTATCCCTAACTCTATAAAAGGATGTCAAGGGAGTTGGCGTGAAAAAAAGATTGATGAGAGCTAGGGTTTTTGGGCGGCAAGGAAGAGGAATCCTAGTTGAGATAGGATTAGGATTAGGGTTTGGAGGCAAGGGTGGCACCAAATAAGGAAGGTATTCTTCTCTTCTTCTTCCTCTTTTAGCCAACGTCCAGCACCTCTCCAGCCTCTTTTCCAGCCTTGGTTGGCACCCAAAAGCTCCCTTCTCCTTCTCCTTAGGTGGTGGAAACAAGATATAGGGCTTCCCTTGGTGTCTTGGTTGTTTTCCACCATCTTCTCCTTCACCTAGTTGGCCGGTGGCAAGGATAGTTTTAGTTCCTTGTTGGTTGTTTCTAGAGAGGAGAAAAACCTTGTTTCTATTCTTCCTCTTGCTTTGGAAGAGCAAGGAAGGAAGATTTGCGATATTGGAGCTTTGAATTTTGGTAGATCGTCGCCCACACGACATCCAAAAGGAGGAAGGACATACATTAGAAGATCAAGAGGTATATCTATTCTCTTTTCTCTTTTGTTTGTTGCTTCTCTTTGATTTTCAATTATAAGCATGTTATAAATCTGTAAATGGCTAAATAATACTTGGATCCCGAGCATAAACACAAAAACCGGCGATCCGGACATTGTCTATTCCGTGGCTACTCGTAGAATAGAGGATGGTCGCTTGAACAACTAGTTTGTTCAAGTGACCTCTCTAAACGAATAGCACGACAATGACTTGGTGGTTTAGGCAATCCCTTTTGTCTAGGATTATTTTTTTTTAATCTGGGGACATCGAAGGGATCACCATGGACAAGCTACCGAGGTGAAGTGGGAAGTGAAGTTTCCCCTCACGGACTCGATAAGCAAAACCCTTCAATTTGGTATCAGAGCTTCCGGGCAAAACCTTCAGGTATACTTGATGAATTACGTGAAGTGGGAATGACATCAACCTAGCGACCCTCGTGAGTTTCACTTCTATCCGTATCCATGCCGAGTATTGTTAGGATAGCTTCACTAAGCCATGAGCCATGACTTCACGAAAGGTACTAGCCTCGTGTTGAAGTCATTTTGATCCGAGAGACGATCACAATCCGAATCAAAATCGGATCCAAAAATAAGTTCCACGAACTCGCTTCTCGGAAGCAGTTTTCGTCAACCAATTGACGAAACCTTGGTCCTCCACCAAAGGGGATTGATGGAGATCCAATCCTCAACAAGTAGGTCACTGTTGGAGCGCAAAATGTTGACTAAACGACCTCTCCACGAAGAGGACAACAAGTTGTCCAAAACTGGATAGCTTATTTTGGTGGAGGAGATGGCCAACCAAACAAGTGGTTGGCTGCTCCTTGTTCACCGGTTACCAAGGGAGGTTGGCCGATGGTTGAGGATGGCCGGAGGGCTGCCGACGGCTAGTGGTTGGCTGGCGGCAAGGAGAAAGGGTGACCACAACAAGTTGGGCGGCTCCACCAAGGGAGGAGAAGAAGGAAAAAACGACTAGGGTTTCCAAAACCGAAGTTATAGTATTCACAAAACTCTTAAGTCGTGTTTTTATAGAGAGCACATTCTCCTAACGGTTATTGGTTCATACCCAAAATCCATTAACCCGCTCCATTAACTTAAGTTAAAATAAACCAAACCGCGTTTGTCTATTTTAAGTTAAAACAAACTGAACCAATTTCGGTTAATCATTTAAAACAAATCAAACCCCTTTGATTTATTTTCCACCATAGGATTAGAACTAAACTGATTTGGTTCATCCATCATGTCTTCATAAGACTCGGCCCATCCATGCTTCCGATGTGACTGAAATAATTTCATGCTCGCTCCATGTTTGGTCTATCCAAACCAAGTCTCTCTCGATCTGAGAATCTCATTCTCAAACTCGTTTTAAATTCTTCGGATAACACTCATAGTGCGTGTGACCAAATAGATTCCCGATTTATGTTGGACATCTATAATTAACCATTAATTATAGAACGATCATGAGTGACATCTAATAGTACATCATAATCCCCAATTAACTGAAAAATCAACGGTTGATCTCAGAACGCTTTTGAAACCCTTTAGCAGCTATAATGAATCGTGCTTCGTTTCCTTCACTCATCTTTTACCCACTTGGTTCAAGACATGGTCTATGTGTCAGTCCCCACTAGGCTGACCATGTCACACCTAGCTCAAGTATTACTTCCTCATCCTATAGATTCTAGTTACTACACATGTATCTAAGAGTACCATACTCTAAACATGTAATGCTTTGGCCAAAGACTTTAGTATCAATCCGATGAGAGGCCATAGGGTATACATCTCCTTGCAAGGAGTGATGAATCCTCTGTAGTCTATTCAAACACCTTCGGCCACTTTGATTTATACCCAATCATCCCGGGTCCACATCTCTTTGGAGATGCTTACTTAAGATGTCAAAGCATAAGTCTTCATGATTGAGATGACTTGAATACCGCAAGTTGAAGGAACATCGCACTTAAGTTGGAGTAAGAAATTCATTAACATATCCATATATATAGAGAACCATATGAAGTCTTACAACTAGTCATTCCAATGAACTAGTTACCATAACTAGCATCAACATTCAACTCCAAACATCCCAATGTCTCCAGCCAGTGAGAAAAAATTGCTTGAATAAACCAAAGAGTATGATTCGTGGTAGTATCAACAGAATTGATGGCATTTGAATCTATCAATTCATCGACTAGGGATAATTCCAATACATCACAATTACACATGTAGAGATATTCACTAGTTGTGATTCAATCACAAATTCTCTCATACTGTGAATCGTATTATAGACATTCAGTAAATGAGTTTAGATCCAATCAAATATATGAAAACATGTATACTCAAATAGTGAATCTTCACTTATCAAATAAATGGTACAAACATAAGGCTATTGCCTTAGGACACCTCTCATATATAACTAACAAACTCTCACTTGACGTAATGTCAATCGCCACGGTATCCAATACCATAAGCTCTAACATGACCCTCAAACTTACTTTGAGGGAAGCCCTTAGTTAAAGGATTTGCTAAGTTTCTTTCATGGGAATCTTCTCGATTTGTATTTCCTTCCTACTGATGATCTCTTTGATCAGATGATAGCGGCGAAGCACATATTTATATCGCTGATGAGACCTTGGTTCCTTTTCCTGTGCAATCACTCCATTGTTGTTGCAGTAGATAGATATTTCTTCAACTATGGTTGGAACCACACCAAGTTCAGAGATAAATTTCTTGATCCAAATCGCTTCCTTTGTAGTTTTCGAAGCCGCAATGTATTTTGCCTTAATGGTAGAATCTGCTACAGTGTCTTGCTTGGAACTTTTCCAACTTATTGCGCCTCCATTTAAGGTGAATATGTACCCAGACTGAGACCTAGAATCATCCTTGTTTGTCTAGAAGCTGACATCCGTATACCTGCGTATTACTGTAGGCAATGTGCTAGTCCTCGGAATGCTCATTGGCTCCCATGTCCCCGGATTAAAATTTTCACTAATGAAAACTAATCCGGATGGGATGAGTTTCCTAAGCACAACCAATTCATCGTCGTGCTAACGACTCGAGCGATCGCTTGAACAAACTAGTTGTTCAAGCAACCAAACTCTTCTAGTCAATTAGCCGCGGAAGAGACGACGGACGGATCACCGGTTTTTGTATTTCTTATCGGGGTCCATGATTATACAAATACATACAAATGTAAATTAGTATAATCAACATATACTAACATAAAGAACTTAAGCTAGCATATCAATAAGAACATGCAAAGAACAATAATAAAAGTTGTAAAACTTTTATACCTCTTGATCTTCTATCGTATGTCCTAACCTCCTTGTAGACTTCGTGTGGGCAAAGATCCTCCACAAGTTGAAGCTTCTTAGATCTTCTTCAATCCAAAGAATGAAGAACTCTCTTTCCCTTCTTGCTTGAGCCAACCACCAATCCATAAAGGATTGATGCCGCCGGCCCCAAGAATAGAGAGAATAATATGGAAACAACCAAGGAACCGAACTAGGGACAAACCCTAGTTTTGGTGCCGCCGGCCAAGATGGAGTGAATAGGAGAAAAGGAATATGTTGGGCGCCGGCCACGGTGGAGGGAATAGAGGAAGGAGCCGGCCACACCCTAGGAAGAAGAAGACCTCCTCTCCTATAGTTGCCGCCCAACTTCCTTGCAATCCCTAGCCGCCCAACCTAAGGAGGAAACCCTAATTAGGGTTTCTCCTTAGGCTTTCTTGCCGCCCAACCATGGTGGAGAGAAGAGATCTAGGAGCTAGCCACCTCCAAGGAAGAAGACAAGCTCTTCCACAAGTTGCCACCCACTCTTCATTCCCATCCATGGCCGCCCATGCAAAGGAGCCAAAACCCTAATCAAATTAGGGTTTCCTCCATAGGGTTCCTTGCCGCCCAAGCATGGTGGAGAGAAGAGATCTTGGGGCTAGCCACCTTCAAAGAAGAAGAAGATATCTTCCACAAGTTGCCGCCCACCCTTCATTCCCACCTTGGCCGCCAAACCTTAGGAGCCAAAACCCTAATTAGGGTTTCCTCCTTAAGGTTGATTGCCGCCCAAGCAATGCTAGGCAAAACCCTAATTTCCTTAGCATCCATCATCAACCATCAAACCTATTGCCGCCCAACCCATAGCCACCCTTTTATAGAGTTAGGGTTTAGGCCTTGGTTTAATCTCCACCGTCGGTTCTAGGGTTTTAATCTCAACCGTCGGATCTAGATATTTAATCTCAACCGTCGGTTCTAGGGTTTTAATCCCAACCGTCGGATCTAGAGATTTAATTTCTACCGTCGGTTCTTAGGAATTTAATCCCAACCGTCGGATCTAGAGATTTAATCTCCACCGTCGATTCTAGGAATTTAATCCCAACCGTCGGATCTAGAGATTTAATCTCCATCATTTGATCTAGACTTCATGAGGTTTATATTAGGCTACGATAGGGACCATGAGGAGGAGTTGGATCTTGGCCACCCGATGGATCGGAACCACGCAAACTTGATCCATTAATGATGTTCCATTCCACTAGAGGATCATCATCGAACTACCTCACCAACCCCCATAAATTAATATGGGCTCCATATATTATTTGTACATCCATCTCCCCGTGTTTAAGATATCGAATGTCCGTCAATTAATTGATTCACTGACCATCAATTAATTAACATCTAATTCCTCGAGTAGTACCACTCAACCTTATCATCATGTTGACTAAGTCAACCTGCAGGGTTTACATGATGAACCTTATGAGCTCCTCAAGGGGATATCATCAACCTAATATATAGGACACGGATTCCTCCTATAATCAACGACACACCATGTAAATAATATCATTTCCCAACTTACCGGGCATATTGATTTAATCCATAGAAATCTCACCCTCTGGTAAATCAAAGAAATAAATACTAAGTACATGTGCCCGTTATTATATCGGGATTAAGAGCATGTACAACATAATATCCGAGGTCCGATTCAATTATGTAGTCAGCAATAAATTGAATCACCTCTATGTCGGTCCTGCTCAATATACATAAGTGTACTAGTGTAACTCTATGTTCAAGATAAAACAATACCAAGCTACACTACAACCATGCCAATGGTTTGTCCAAAACCATCTTGGTTGTGAGCCTTTACTTATATTCTACAAGGGACTGATAACATGATCTTCTGTGCCGCACCCAGGCACCATGTTATCTACAATGTAAAATATTAGACAATATGCACACATATAAATATAACGTGTAAACAATGATCATGTGATTCTTATTTCAAAATAAAGATGTCCATACAAAAGAGCTAGGCTTTCAGTATACATCCCAACAATCTCCCACTTATACTAAAAGACTATGCTGTCATCATACTGCCATACATCTGATTCCCCTTCCCTCCACTTGCCTATCAAAGCTCTCGCTAGAAGGGCCTTAGTGAAAGGGTCTACCAGGTCATCCTCTGATGGAATCTTGGCGACAACAACTTCTACCTCCTTTACGATTTCTCGTATCAGGTGGTACTTGCACTCTATGCATTTACTTACCTTATGGGCTCGTGGTTCCTTCGAGTTTGCAACTGCACCATTATTATCACAATAAATTGTGATATTTCTGGGCAAACCAGGAATCACATCCAAGTCCATTAGGAAGTTCCTGAGCCACCCAGCTTCTTTGGCTGCCTAAGAGGCTGCCATACGCTCAGCTTCCATGGTGGAGTCCGCCACGCATTTATGCTGGACACTCCTCCATACAATGGCTCCACCTCCCTAAGTAAATACAAAACCTGAGATAGACTTACTGTTATCCCTATCAGATTGGAAATCGGAATCTATGTAACCCACAGGGAGTAATTGGTCTGCCCGGTAAACTAGCATATAATCCCTAGTCCTTCTCAGGCACTACAATATATGCTTTACCGCAGTCCAATGTCCCTATCCTGGATTACTCTGATATCTGCTGACCATGCCCACGACATAGTAGATATCGGGTCTCGTACATAGCATCGTATACATGAGGCTTCCTACTGCCGAAGCATAAAGAACCGCCTTCATCTCCTCTATCACCTCAGATGATCTAGGACACATCTTCTTAGATAAAGGAACTCCATGCCTGAAAGGTAGAAAACCTTTCTTGGAGTTTTGCATGCTAAAACGATCCATAATCGTGTCTTTGTATGAAGGTTGGGATAAGCACAACAACCTTGATCCCAAGGTTGTGACCCACTTCTCCCAAGTCCTTCATATCAAACTGTTTGGACAACCATACCCTTACGTCTGATAACACTTCGATGTTGTCGCCAACCACCAAAATGTCATCTACGTATAGTACAAAAATACCACTACGTTTCCGTCACATCTCTTGTATACACAAGACTCATCCGAACTTTGAATAAATCCATAAGACTGGATTTACCTCCTCAAAGCGGATGTTCCAAGACCTCGAAGCTTGCTTCAATCCATAAATGGACCGATTAAGCTTACATACAAGATGCTCTTTGTCCTTAGCAATGAATCCCTCTGGTTGCTTCATATAGATGGATTCCTCAAGACTTCCATTAAGGAAAGCTATCTTGACATCCATCTGCCACACCTCATAATCCATATGAGCTGCTATGCATAGGAGCTCCCAGACCTGATTTGAATCCATAGATTCAATCTCAGTATTCATTGCACTTTGCAAAGATGCTGCATCTATATCTTGGATTGCCTCGTCATATGTCCAGGGATCAGGTTCATGTTTGCCAGGGACCAAATCGGAAGATTCTCCCAAGAACATGAATCTATCAGGCTGTCTCACAACCCTCCCACTACGACGAGGTATCACCTGTGTATCCTCTGTGACACGCGATGCAGTGACATGTGGTATGTCCTCTTGTACCGGTGGTACTGAAGTTGGGACTTCCCCTATCAACTCCTCAAGAACAATCCTACTCGTGGGCTTGTGGTTCATCACATAGTCCTTCTCTAGAAATCTGGCATTCGTACTAACGATCACCCTCTGATCTCTAGGACTATAAAACAAACAACCCTTCATTCCCTTAGGATAGCCAACAAACAAGCGTACTTTTGTACGAGGTTTCAACTTATCAGTATCTGCCTTCAACACATGTGCTGGACTCCCCATATCCGAATATGTTTTAGACTAGGCTTTCGCCCGGTCCACAACTCTGTGGGAGTAAAAGGTACTGATTTAGATGGAACCAAGTTCAGAATGTACACCGCTGTATCTAGAGCATATCCCTAGAACGAATCTGGTAAGTCAGAATAACTCATCATCGATCTAACCATCTCCATAAGAGTCCTATTCCTTCGCTCCGCTACACCATTCTGCTGGGGTGTGCCAGGTGCAGCCAATTGGGATTGAATCCCAGCCTCTGATAAGTAATTCCTAAACTCTCCCAAGAGGTATTTACCACTACGATCAGATCGTAGTGTCATCTTGAATAATTGTCTATGAAAAAGATGAAATATTCAAAACTACCTCTTGCCCGGATAGGCATAGGACCATACGAATCAGAATGAACCAATTCCAACACATCTTTGGATCTATACCCCTTGGCCTTGAAAGTCCTCTTGGTCATCTTACCTTCCAAGCAAGATTCGCAGGTTGGGAGATCCTCCACCACTAATGAACCCAAAGGTCCATCAGCTATCAACCTTTGAATTCTGCTTAGGTTAATGTGACAAAGCCTAAGATCCCAAAGATATGTTTGGTTCATCTTCGAAGGTTCTTTTCTCTTATCGGAAATAGAAGATGAGTTGTAAACTTCTATTTGCATCGTGGGAGCTTGTGGTTCAAGTTATAAATTTCCTATCTATGTACCTGAATAGATAATGTCCCTATTCCTTTTATAACAAATCTGTCATCAAAAGAAATAGATTATCCATCCATAATTTAGAAACCGAAATCAATTCTTTCTAAATAAAGGTACATAAAGAAAATTCTTAAGAACCAAAAACTTTATTTTTCTCAAAAGATAAATAAAACATCTCCCACTACAATAGCCGCCATCTTCATGGCATTGCCCAAGTAAATGGTAATCTCCCCTTTAGCTAGTCGTCGGGTTTCCTGGAACCCCTGCAAAGTGTTGCAGACATGATTAGTGGCTCTCGTATCTACACACCAGGTGCCGGTAGATAATGCCTCTAACCATGTTTCAACGACTGGACCAAAGGATATACATTTGTTCTTGCTTCGAATTGGGATAATCCTTCTTCTTATGTCCATTCTGCTAGTAAGTGAAGTACTTGCCTTTCGGCTTCTTCACTCCTCCCTGAGATCCTCCCACCACCTTTGCTCCACCTTGTTTCTCCTTCTTCTAGCCTTTCGGCTTAGAAGTAGAAACCTTTTTGAGCAACCATGGCTTGAGGACACTCTTTGAAGAGTGTATACTTGTACTTCTTAGCAAATAAGACAACATCTAGATTCTTTTCCAATCAACATTATTTGGGTACAGTAAGTTTATTTCCTTTAGTATCATAGTAAGTGGACAGAAAGTCATTTTTGAAAATCCTAAGAATCACAATGATCAAAACTTTAGATTTCAAATATTATTGATTCCTCAAAACAATAAAATTCCGAAATCAAGCAACACCTCAAAACATCGAGAATATCGCATGCCACGATAGTGTGGACGTATACGAATTCTACATTTGTAAGAGGAGGTTTTACCCATTAATTTTATTATCTTGTCAACCTTACTTTTTGACAAATAAAATTAATAGTTGGTTCCTCTTTGGCCCTACAAATAAAAGCAGTGACTCCGATGGGGAGGATACTTTTTATTTGCATCTAAGTGTGCACCATTACACGATACTAAGGGAATTATCTCGGATTATGTGTCTTACAGATGGGGAAGTACACACACTCCTAAATAATTTCCTATAACCATTATTTGACCTAGTGATCCGCAAACAAACTCATCCGATGGGGAGGAAGGCACTCAGAGCCGACGCGCAAGTTTGTTGCATCACATGTCAAATTGTAATGGAGGCCGCGGGAATTAATTAAAATATCCCTCTCCCACTTAGTAAATTGAAAATGAGGAATTTTCAAGCACACACAACATGCATATAAAACAAATCAACAATAAATATGGAAAAATAAGAATTTTTCCAACTATTATGGCATTGTTCTCCAATATGCGTCCCGTCGTGTCGCCACCTCGTCCGCTCATCCTACGTCATGTACGAGCCATCCGAAGATCCAAGCGAGAATAAAACCTATTTTATTTTACATCCATCGATCCTATACTCCACAAGGGAGTGTACATGAAATCTAGATCGAAAGTAAAATAAAATAAAGAGTGGCTAAACAATGCCGTATTCAATTACAAAAATTAAATACTAATTTAGCCTCATCAACCCCGAGGATTCAAATAATATACATACAATCACACACAAACAACCACATACACACATATAGCCATAATAGTCGGATCTTATGCCAGTAACCAAAAAGTTAGCCTACACACATCCTACTATTATCCGGCATACTAAATATATGATATGTGCATGAAAGTAACCGAATCCAAAACACACAAAACCGGAAACCGTGGCTCTGATACCATTTGTTGGCAATGTGCTAGTCCTCGGAATGCTCATTGGCTCCCATGTCCCCGGATTAAAATTTTCACTAATGAAAACTAATCCGGATGGGATGAGTTTCCTAAGCACAACCAATTCGTCGTCGTGCTAACGACTCGAGCGATCACTTGAACAAACTAGTTGTTCAAGCAACCAAACTCTTCTAGTCAATTAGCCGTGGAAGAGACGACGGACGGATCGCTGGTTTTTGTATTTCTTATCGGGGTCCATGATTATACAAATACATACAAATGTAAATTAGTATAATCAACATATACTAACATAAAGAACTTAAGCTAGCATATCAATAAGAACATGCAAAGAACAATAATAAAAGTTGTAAAACTTTTATACCTCTTGATCTTCTATCGTATGTCCTAACCTCCTTGTAGACTTCGTGTGGGCAAAGATCCTCCACAAGTTGAAGCTTCTTAGATCTTCTTCAATCCAAAGAATGAAGAACTCTCTTTCCCTTCTTTCTTGAGCCAACCACCAATCCATAAAGGATTGATGCCGTCGGCCCCAAGAATAGAGAGAATAATATAGAAACAACCAAGGAACCGAACTAGGGACAAACCCTAGTTTTGGTGCCGCCGGCCAAGATGGAGTGAATAGGAGAAAAGGAATATGTTGGGCGCCGGCCACGGTGGAGGGAATAGAGGAAGGAGCCGGCCACACCCTAGGAAGAAGAAGACCTCCTCTCCTAGAGTTGTCGCCCAACTTCCTTGCAATCCCTAGCCGCCCAACCTAAGGAGGAAACCCTAATTAGGGTTTCTCCTTAGGCTTTCTTGCCGCCCAACCATGGTGGAGAGAAGAGATCTAGGAGCTAGCCACCTCCAAGGAAAAAGACAAGCTCTTCCACAAGTTGCCACCCACTCTTCATTCCCATCCATGGCCACCCATGCAAAGGAGCCAAAACCCTAATCAAATTAGGGTTTCCTCCATAGGGTTCCTTGCCGCCCAAGCATGGTGGAGAGAAGAGATCTTGGGGCTAGCCACCATCAAAGAAGAAGAAGATATCTTCCACAAGTTGCCGCCCACCCTTCATTCCCACCTTGGCCGCCCAACCTTAGGAGCCAAAACCCTAATTAGGGTTTCCTCCTTAAGGTTGCTTGCTGCCCAAGCAATGCTAGGCAAAACCCTAATTTCCTTAGCATCCATCATCAACCATCAAACCTATTGCCGCCCAACCCATAGCCACCCTTTTATAGAGTTAGGGTTTAGGCCTTGGTTTAATCTCCACCGTCGGTTCTAGGGTTTTAATCTCAACCGTCGGTTCTAGGGTTTTAATCCCAACTGTCGGATCTAGAGATTTAATCTCTACCGTTGGTTCTTAGGAATTTAATCCCAACCGTTGGATCTAGAGATTTAATCTCCACCGTCGGTTCTAGGAATTTAATCCCAACCGTCGGATCTAGAGATTTAATCTCCATCATTTGTTCTAGACTTCATGAGGTTTATATTAGGCTACGATAGGGACCATGAGGAGGAGTTGGATCTTGGCCACCCAATGGATCGGAACCACACAAACTTGATCCATCAATGATGTTCCATTCCACTAGAGGATCATCATCGAACTACCTCATCAACCCCCATAAATTAATATGGGCTCGATATATTATTTGTACATCCATCTCCCCGTGTTTAAGATATCGAATGTCCGTCAATTAATTGATTCACTGAGCATCTATTAATTAACATCTAATTCCTCGAGTAGTACCACTCAACCTTATCATCATGTTGACTAAGTCAACCTGCAGGGTTTACATGATGAACCTTATGAGCTCCTCAAGGGGACATCATCAACCTAATATATAGGACACGGATTCCTCCTATAATCAACGACACACCATGTAAATAATATCATTTCCCAACTTACCGGGCATATTGATTTAATCCATAGAAATCTCACCCTCTGGTAAATCAAAGAAATAAATACTAAGTACATGTGCTCGTTATTATATCGGGATTAAGAGCATGTACAACATAATATCCGAGGTCCGATTCAATTGTGTAGTCAGCAATAAATTGAATCATCTCTATGTCGGTCCTGCTCAATACACATAAGTGTACTAGTGTAACTCTATGTTCAAGATAAAACAATACCAAGCTACACTACAACCATGCCAATGGTTTGTCCAAAACCATCTTGGTTGTGAGCCTTTACTTATATTCTACAAGGGACTGATAACATGATCTTCTGTGCCGCACCCAGGCACCATGTTATCTACAATGTAAAATATTAGACAATATGCACACATATAAATATAACGTACAAACAATGATCATGTGATTCTTATTTCAAAATAAAGATGTCCATACAAAAGAGCTAGGCTTTCAGTATACATCCCAACAATTACCATATCACTTTCTCCATATATTAGAAACACACCTTTAGTTCTTCTCAAGTACTTAAGAATTATCTTAACAGTCACCCAATGATCCATTCCTGGATCCGATTGGTATCTTCTCGTGACACTCAGAGCATACGATACATCAGACCTCGTACATAACATAACATATATGATAGATCCTATTGTAGATGCATAGGGGTATCTTACTTATGTAAATCCTCTCGTCTTCTATGCGCAGACATAGAGACTTCGAAAAGTGTATCTAATGCATGATGGGAAGGAAACTTTTCTTGGATTCCGACATGCTAAACCTCTTTAGCACTAAGTCTATATATGTATACTGTGAAAGACCAAGCAACCACTTCGATTTATCTCTATAGATCCTAATCCCAAGGATGTAGGTCGCTTCTTCTAGGTCTTTCATGGGAATGTCTTGGATAACCAAATTTTAACTGACTGTAAGATAGATATATCATTTCCTATAAGTAATATGTCATCGACGTACAACACTAGGAACACGACTGTACTCCCACTAATCTTCTTGTAGACACAAGGTTTGTCCGAATTTTATGAGAAATCAAACCTTTTGATTGTCTCATTAAAATGAATATTCTAGCTCCTGGATGCTTGCTTCAGTTCATAAATGGACCGTCGAAGTTTGCATATCTTGGTTTTATCAATCGATGTGAAACCCTTAGGTTGTATCATATACACGTCCTCGAGAAGGTTTCCATTAAGAAAAGCCGTTTTCACATCCATCTACTATATCTCATAGTCATAATGATCCGCTATAACTAGGAGGATCCAAATAGATTTAAGCATAGCTATCAGAGAATAAGTCTCATCATAATCAACACCTTGCTTTTGACGATAGCCTTTTGCTACTAATCTAGCCTTAAAGGTAATCAAATTACCATCCATGTTGGTCTTCTTCTTGAAAACCCACTTGTACCCTATAGGCTTAATGCCTTCAGGTGGGTCTACCAAGTTCTAAACTTGATTTTCATACACGGAATCCATTTTCGACTTCATGACTTCAAGAATTTTTCCTTTTCTGAACTTTTCAGAACTTCTTCATAACTGGTAGGCTCCTCACATGTCATTTGATTTGCTTATGAGAAATCCATATCTCTCAGGAATGTTGTGTGTCCTACCAGATCTATGGAGATGTGGTGTCACAATAGGTTCAGCCGATGGCTCATCACTATGAGTTATCGATTGTGGTTCTTGACCAGGTATTTCATCAATGTCTATTCGAGTCTCTTGAACCTCCTCAAGTTCAACAGCACACCCACTGTTTTCTTGCAAGAGAAACTCTTTCTCTATAAACATAACATTCCTTGAAACAAACACCTTTTGTTCCAAGGGATGATAGAATTGGTAACCCCTCGTTTCCTTTGGGTATCCAATAAATAGATATTTATCAGACTTAGCTTCCAATTTGTCTGACACAGTCCGCTTCACATAAGCAGGACAACCCCATATCTTCAAGTAAGATAAATGAGGGTTCTTACTAGCCTATATCTCATATGGAGTAGTAGAGACTATCTTAGTCGGGACTCTATTTAGCAAGTAAATAGTTGTTTGAAGTGCATAGCCCTAAAAGGACTTGGGGAGATTCACATGATTCATCATTGACCTGACAATGTCCAACAAGGTTCAGTTTCGCCTCTCAGATACACCATTAAACTGTGGTGTATACGACAGAGTCCATTGAGACAATATACCATTGCCCCTTAGATAATCTAGAAACTCTTGACTCAAGTATTCACCACCTTGATCCGATCGAAGTATTTTAATACTCTTGCCAAGTTGTTTCTCTACTTCATTTCTAAATTCTTTGAACCTTTCAAAGGCTTCAGACTTGTGTTTCATCAAGAACACATACCCAAACCATGAGTGATCATTGGTGAAGGTAATGAAGTAGCTATAGCCTCCTAGAGCTTGAGTTGACATAGGTTTGCATACATCAGTATGTATTAGACCAAGCAACTCTTTCACCGGTTCACCTTTTCTAGTAAAAGGTAACTTGGTCATCTTGCCCTTTAAGCATGATTCACATGTATCATATGAATCTAATTCAAACGATTATAGAATTCCACATTAGTATAATTTGGACATGCATTTCTTTCTCACATGGCCAAGATGACAATGCCACATGTAGAAGTCTAATTGATTATCTTTTCGAGCACACTTGTTGCTGACTTCGATATTGAAAATGTCACTGAATACGTCCAACGTATAAATACCATTGCTTAAAGTTCCAGTCCCATAAAGAACATCATTCAAGTTATGTAACAACAATTGGTGCTAAAAGTTAAATGGTACCCATTTCTATGTAAACAAGAAATATAAATGTTCTTTATCAACGAAGGAATATAAAAGCAATTGTCCAGTTCTAAGATAAGTCCTGTAGGGAGTTTCAACAAATACGTTCTGATGGCGAGTGTAGTAACCTTTGCTCCATCCCAACAAGTAAATTTGACTCTCCCTTGACGAGTCTTCTTCTATTCCTTAGCCCATGTATGTTATTACATATATGTGAACCACACCGAGTATTCAATACCCAAGTGTCTAAGAAAATAGAATGACAATCAATAACGAAGATATCTGAAGAAGATGGGGCATTAGATGCCTTATTTTTCTTCATAGACTCAAGATAAATCTTGCAATTTCTTCGCCAATGGATCTCCTTACCATAATGATTGAAAGTGCACTTTTGAGCTGGTTCTGTCTTTTTATCCTTTTTCTTCTTCCCTTTTTGTTGTTCCTTTAACTTCCTCTTAGAACCTTTCTTCAAGGAATCAACTAACAACATCGTCCCCTACTCATGCTTCACATAATGCTCCACAGTCTTCAGCATGTTGAGCAGTACCACAGATGAACCTTCTTGCATCTCAGAGGTGAAGAGAAGCTTGGAGACTTTGAACCTTTATGGTCTCCCTTGCTCATCAAACAACTCATAAAGATGAAAGATTATGGTATGAGCATCCATATGCTCATGCTGCTTCCGTAGCTCGGGTATCATCACGGCTAGCATGATGCAACTCACTAATTCAGAATCACTCACATATTTCTGATGGGCCAGAAATTGGTCTAGAACTACGTCATCACTAGGACGGGCGGGAAGAGGCGCTTCGAGGACATACACAAGCTTTTCAACCTCGAGAATAGTTCTCAAGTTTCTAAGCTAGTCCAAGAAGTTTGACCCAGTCAATTTATTCGAATCCAAAATAGAGTGCAAATTCAAAGACATCATGATCAAGCGATTAACCTAGAAATACAAATTGAGAATATATGAGAAAATGATTTTTAAATGCATCAACATACATTTATAAATCTCATTCATTTTTTGAAATTCAAATAACCTCAAAATCAATTCGGGAGATTGTAGGTTCATCTCCGAATGAGCTAATATCCAACATAGATAAGTATAACCTTGGAGTGAGTCCAACAAGCCATTCTTAGCTTTGATAATAGGTGTCAAGTATACCGATTATATATCATGTATATGTAACTATCACAATGTGCTATCAACTAATTGAATGTTCACACATCCATTGTGTAGGGTCGATGGTGGCCGGCTAGAGGGGGTGAATAGCCCTCTTTCATCGTATGAGCGGAAGTCGTTCTTAATCGTCTACAATAAACGTTAGCGTAAGCGGAAAATACAAAGCAAAGACAATTAAGATCAAATACAAAGATAAACAATGCTAACAAACAATACAACGTGGTTCACAGCCTCACCACTAATCCACGGTCCGATTCGTCCACTGTGAATCACTCTACAACCAATCCACTATTGGTCTGTCCCTTTAGCCAATGCAAGGTGGAGGTAAACCCTTACAACTCAAGAACACTCCTTCTTTTACAATAGATGTGAAAGAAACTAGAAGAAGGAGTTTTAACACTTGTGAAGCACTTGGATGATAGTTTGGAGCATAAGCATTAGCCATCCAAAAGCCCACACCCTCTCTTTTTATAGAGAGGGTTGATGTCTTCCTGTTGGCTGCCATCAGTCGACTGCTGCCCTTGGCAGTCGACTGCCTCCACTACAACGATTTCCGAACACGTCAGATCCCGACCGTTGTAGCTCAACGAAAACCTTGGCAGTCGACTGATGTATCCATTAGTCGCCTTTATCGATCGATCGCCACCCTTGGCGATCGTGATCATGGTCCGCGGCGATCGATGGTCCGGACGATCATGATCGGGCCAAAACCCATCATCGAACACCGGTTGAACCCGTTCGAGCTTTAGAGCGATCGCCATTTTATGACAATGATCGGTGATGTCGGGAAATCTCATCTGACACTTAGCCATTCGGCCAA
Source organism: Wurfbainia villosa (assembly GCA_025175895.1). Lineage (NCBI taxonomy): Eukaryota > Viridiplantae > Streptophyta > Magnoliopsida > Zingiberales > Zingiberaceae > Wurfbainia > Wurfbainia villosa. The sequence continues at coordinate 22,602,896 of CM045992.1, read as the reverse complement.
GTTCACATAATGAGCTACTTACATTTCACTCATTCTCTCATCTCACTCGAAGTCCCTCGCCGAAGCTCTCTTTGTTTGCGGCCACGCCTCTCGGCAGCATCAAGCACACAACTCTACAATGCTCCTTCGCGTCTCTTGCCTTCGAAGTCTGCTTCCTTGGCTTCGCTTCAAGTCATCTCGTCCGGCGGTCCCTCAGCAGCATGAAGCACACGACTCTGCAATGCTCCTTCTCTGACTCAAGCATGAGGTTGTGAGTGGTGAACCCGCCAAAGCTTCATGTGCAAATTACTAAGTCCTGCAAGACTCCAACGCACACATCAAATCCAATCATCCTAACTTAAACCCTTTTCCACACACATCAAAACCATATCACGGGTCGATTGCACTAACAATCTCCCCCTTTTTGATGTGTGGTAATCCGTTTAAGTTAGGTAAAAACATTTGATAAACTATTAAGGAAAGAAAGCATGTAAATAACATGATTAGCAACTCTCCCCCTTAATACATGAAACTCCCCCTAAATACATTTCCCCTTACTTAAACATATATCTTTCTCCCCCTTTGACACCATAAAAAACATTAAACAAAGTTTATATGGCATGACATCAAGTCTAGAGAGAAAAAAAACCAAAAACAATCAAAAACCTGATAAAATCAGGTTACTGTGCTCGTGCACAGTACATCAGTCGACTGCTATCAACATGGCAGTCGACTAGCACAAGTAAAATTAGTTTTTTAGATTTTCTGGACGAAATTCAGAAATGCACTATAAATTCCAGAAATTCAAAAAATAGTGAAATTTGGGGAACATATTTCTTGTAAGTATATTTATCAACGAAAAATAGTTTTTCATGAAAAATCATTATATTTTCAAAGATTTGCCAAAAATCCAAAAGCTTAAAAAACAATTAGGTTTTTGATCAAGTTAGTATCACTTTTAACACCTAGTTTTGGTTTGAGTTGTTTCAAAACATGAACACACAGATTTTAAAGTAAGAAATTGTTTTGAAAATTTATGAAATATTCAACCATGATCTTTGGGCAATATGTCTATGAATTAAACATAAGCCTTCCCCATGATTGGTCTATCATTGCTATTTTGATACCTTAAATGACCATCTAAATGCCATAGGCATTAGTGGACCATTAATATCATTCTATCATCTCACCCATGCTAAGTTTTCAATCAAGGTAGCCTATGTTGAGTGTGAGATGTATCCTAAAGGTATTTATATATACTTAACCATTAATTTCATGCAATTCTACACAAGGTTAAGTATCATCCTAACATCCCACATGATCATAAAGACATATATGTATTGATTCCACATTATGATCATGAAATAAATGTATTCATCAAATAATAATCATGCATTAGGTATAACATCATGATAATAAGCAAAGTATCACCCAAAGCATGATTTAAACCCTAAAGCCCATGACTATGTGCCAAATATCAAGATCATAAATCATGATTGCAAACATAAATAACAATTGCATTAACTATCATGATTTAAGCATTATTATCAATTTATGGGCACTTATCATCACCCAACACTATTTCAAAAATTATGTCTTGCCATCCTAAGTCAACCAAAAATATGATATAGGTAAATTCCATATGGTTGACTATCCTCGGGTTTTCCTAACCCTTAAGGATGGATTTAGGAACCCAAAACAAGTTCTTTCCTATTGGATTCACTAAAAATTCCTTAGGGATCCATTTTCTAGCTATTGTCTTATTTCTATCTTGACCCCTAGCAATTAGACATTTATAGGCCTTTTCGTTTTTATTTTCCTTATATCCTAGGCCTTTCTTATTGAAACTTGCCCTTTGGCTCCCTATGATCATGTTAAGGGTGTTGGAGCCTATGGTGAATTTTTCTAGGGCCTTGGTTAAATGATCTACCTTTTCCCTTAAAGCCCTATTCTCCTCAATGCATGCATCATTAACATCAAAAGACATATATTCATGTGAGCATGCATCATTAAGGCTAGAAGAAATATTATCATTAATAGTTAAGCATGCTTTTTCTAATTTTTCTTCTAAGTCCTTAATTTGATCTACCATGCATTTGTTCTTTTTCTTTGCCCTAAACAAGTCCTTAGTGAGGCTAGATATCATGGAAACTATTTTCTTGGGTAAGAGATTCGTTACCATAGTCTCCATGTCTTCTTCTTCGGATGAGGAGGATGATGATGAGCCTCCCCCTTCACTAGAGTTTTCCTCACTTGAGCTTGCTTCTTCATTTTCAGAGGAGGAGTCTAGGTCGTCAAACGCCATTAGGGAAAGATTTGAGTAGACATGTTCTTCTTCTTCGAATGATGATGATGATGAAGAGGGATCATCCCATGTCCTTGCTTTGAGTGTTTTTGTCTTCCCTTTCTCCTTAGCTTTCTTCTCTTCTTTCTTCTTCTTGCTCCCCTTCTTCTTCTTTTCTTCTTTCTTCTTCCTCTCTTCTTTGCTCTTGTTCAAGAGGGGACAATTATCTCTTATGTGTCCCTCTTGTTGGCAATTATAGCATATGATTTTCTTCTTGTGCCTTCTCCTATCATAAGATTTGTTAAACTTTAAATTTCTTAAAGCACACCTTACCTTCCTTACCATATAAGCATCTTCATTGCTATTCATGGAGGATGATGAGGATGCTTCATCCGAGGAGGAGGAAGTCTCTATCTTCTTCTTCTTCCCCTTGTTGGCTACCAAGGCTACTCCTCTTGATGACTTGATACTTGATTCTTCATTTATCCCTTCAAGCCTTGTTTCGTAGAGCTCCATGGTTGATAAGAACTCCTCCAAGGTGCTTACTTCTAGGTTCTTCGACATGTAGAAGGAGTCCACCATTGAACTCCATTTCGATGATCGGGGAAAGGCGTCGATTGCTTTCATAAGCATATCCCGGTTTGAAAGATTTTCTCCTACACTTGTTAGCCCAATTAAAATTTCTTTAAACCTAGAATGTAATGATGTTACCTTTTCTCCCTTTTCTAATTTGATGTTTGATAGTTGGGAGCAGAGGATGTCTCTCCTTGCAAGCTTGGCCTCCGAAGTGCCTTCATGAAGTTCCACTAATCTCTCCCACATTTCCTTGGCACTTGAGCACTCCCCAATCCGGTTGATCTCTTGTTGGGGGAGCACATTGAAGAGGTGGTGCTTGGACTTTGAATTTGCAAGGTGCTCCTCCCTTTGCTTTTTAGTCCACCTTGACTTCTCTATTGGTTCACCCTCTTCATCCCTAAGCATCTCAAAACCGTTTTCCATTATAAGCATAATATCGAAATAGGTTTCAAAGAATACCTCCATTCTCTTTTTCCACCAAGAGAATTCTCCTTCAAACTTCGGTGGGTGAATGTTGGAGCCGACCATCCTTGATTGTGCTTGTGTCGGCGGTTAGTCCTTGACAAGCTCCTTGGCTCTGATACCACTTATAGGGTCGATGGTGGCTGGCTAGAGGGGGGTGAATAACCCTCTTTCATCATATGAGCGGAAGTCATTCTTAATCATCTACAATAAACATTAGCGCAAGCGAAAAATACAAAGCAAAGACAATTAAGATCAAATACAAAGATAAACAATGCTAACAAATAATATAACATGGTTCACGGCCTCGCCACTAATCTACGGTCCGATTCGTCCACGGTGAATCACTCCGCAACCAATCCACTATTGGTCTCTCTCTTTAGTCAATGCAAGGTGGAGGTAAACCCTTACAACTCAAGAACACTCCTTCTTTTACAATAGATGTGAAAGAAACTAGAAGAAGGAGTTTTAACACTTGTGGAGCACTTGGATGATAGTTTAGAGCATAAGCATTAGCCATCCAAAAGCCCACACCCTCTCTTTTTATAGAGAGGGCTAATTTCTTCCCGTTGGCCGCCATCAGTCGACTACTGCCCTTGGTAGTCGACTGCCGCCACTACAAAGGCCTCCGAACACATCAGATCCCGACCGTTGTAGCTCAATGGAAACCTTGGCAGTCGATTGATGTATCCATCAGTCGACTGATGCCTCCGTAGTAGACTGGTCAGTCGGCTATGGGCGATTCTGTGCCCGCGACTGCCTTTATTAGTCGACTGCCACCCTTGGCAGTCGACTGATGGTCTGGCAGTCGACTGACATTCCATGGCAGTCGACTTCTGGGCCAAAAACCCATCAGTCAAACACCAGTCGAACCTCGTTCGACTCAGAGCAGTCGACTGTCATTTTATGGCAGTCGACTGATGTCGGGAAATCTCATCCGACACTTAGCCATTCGACCAAGTTCACCTAATGAGCTACTTACATTTCACTCACTTTCTCATCTCACTCGAAGTCCCTCGCCGAAGCTATCTTCGTTCGCGACCACGTCCCTCGGCAGCATCAAGCGCACAGCTCTGCAATGCTCTTTCGCGTCTCTTGCCTTCGAAGTCTGCTTCCTTGGCTTCGCTTCAAGTCATCTCGTCTGGCGGTCCCTCGGCAGCATCAAGTGCACGACTCTGCAATGCTCCTTCTCTGACTCAAGCACGAGGTTGTGAGTGGTGAACCTGCTAAAGCTTCATGTGCGAATTACTAAGTCCTGCAAGACTCTAATGCACACATCAAATCCAATCATCCTAACTTAAACCCTTTGCCACACACATCAAAACCATATCACAGGTCGATTGCACTAACACATTGGGTTGTTAACACATTAACAAGTATGCATCATATGCATAGCACCCAACTTCACCTCTCTTCACATCGACCTTGGAGTGAGTCCAACAAATCGATGCTCCAAGTTAGAGCCAACCCTTTAATTGCGAAATAGTTTTAATATGGTTAGAGCGTATTTAACCAATTAGCCAAGCTTAGAGTGAGTCCAACAACCCAAACAACGATTGACCTCAGACTCTTACCATATTAGTGTTAAACTATTCCAATGATTTGAACATGTTCAGGTTCAAGTCGGGCTTGGAGTGAATCCAACAACCCAAACAAGAAACAGAACTCTGGTTCTAACCATATTAATGGAAGGTGTAGGCTTTAATATTGTATAAGGATTTTCATGTCTCATCCTTCTTTTCATGCAAATAACTATTATCTACATGACATGACACACATGACATACATCTACATGTCACGACACACATGACATAATGTTATGCATCTAATCCAATTACATAACATACAATTATGACATGTACAAATAGTTTCCTTATTTGTCATAACTAAATTTGGAAATAAAATATGTTCGAGATTCAATTTCTCAAATCAAATCTTGATTAAAATAGGAAATAAATTTCCAAATCTAATAACATATTTTATTTATGGGAAATATTAATTAAGAAAATTCAAATTTAGTTTAGGAAATAAATTTCTTAAATTGTAATTTCCTAATCACATTAGAAAATTTTCAATTTAAATTTCTTTACTAATTAAAATTTCCATAATTATTTCTAAAATTTTTAAAAGTAGAAAATTTTTAAAAATATAATTATGACTATAGCAAAATAATTTTACGATTATGTCAAAACACAGTCGGGCTCTGATACCACTGTTGGATTTCCTCGGCACCAACGTGGGTGTGTGTTCCAATATATTTCATAAACATACACACAATGGAAGCAAAAATAAGTAATAAACTAATTTATTACAATACACACACCACACACATGTAGCATACAACAAGTGTAGACATAATCACCATTTCAAATTTTGCAATAAAAGAAAGTTTACATCTAGGTATAGCTGACGAATTACGTGAAGCGAGAATGACATCAACCAAGCGACCCTCGTGAGTTTCGCCTCTATCCGTATCCACACCGAGTATCATCGAGATAGCTTCACTAAGCCATGAGCCCCGACTTCACGAAAGGTACTAGCCTCGTGTTGAAGTCGTTGTGATCTGAGAAACGATCACAATCTGAATCGATCCAAAAACAAGTTCCACGAACTCGCTTCTCGAAAGTGATTTTCGTCCACCAATTTATGAAACCTTGGTCCTCCACCGAAGGGGATTGCCGGAGATCCAATCCCCGACAAGTAGGTCGCTGTCAGAGCGCAAAATGTTAACCAAATGACCTCTCCACGAAGAGGACAACAAGCTGTCCAAAACTGGACAACTTGTTTTGGTGGAGGAGATGGCTGGCCAAACAAGTGGTTGGCTGCTCCTTGGTCACCGATGGCCAAGGGAGGTTGGTTGGTGGCTAAGGATGGATGGAGGGCTGCCGACGGCTGGTGGTTAGCCGATGGCATGGAGAAGGGGCAGCCACGACAAGTTGGGCGGCACCACCAAAGGAGGAGAAGAAGGAAAAAAATGGCTAGGGTTTCCAAAACCTAAGTCGTAGTATTCACAAAACCCTTAAGCCATGTTTTTATAGAGAACACATTCTTTTAATGGTGATTGTTTCATAACCAAAATCCGTTAACCCGCTCGATTAACTTAAGTTAAAATAAACCAAACCGCGTTGGTCTATATTAAGTTAAAATGAACCAAACCAAATCCCTTTGGTTTATTTTCCACCATAGGATTAGAACCAAACTGATTTGGTTCATCCATCATGTCTTTATAAGACTCGACCCATCCATGCTTCCGATGTGACTGAAACAATTTCATGTTTGCTCCATGTTTGGTCCAACCAAACCAAGTCTCTCTCGATCTAAGAATCTCATTCTCAAACACATTTTAAATCCTTCGGATAACACTCATAGTGTGTGTGACCAAATAGGTTCCTGGTTTATGTTGGTCATCTATAATTAATCATTGATTATAGAATGATCATATGTGGTACCTAGTAGTACATCATGATCCCTAATTATCCAGAAAATCAATGGTTGATCTCATAACGCATATGAAACTATTCAACACCTACAGTGAATTGTGCCCTGTTCCCTTCACTCATCTTGTACCCACTTGGTTCAGGACATGGTCTATGTGTCAGTCCCCACTAGGCTGACCACGTCACACCTAGCTCAAGTATTACTTCCCTGTCCTACGGATTCTAGTTACTGCACATGTATCCAAGAGTACCATACTCTAAACATGTAATGCTTTGACCAAAGACTTTAGTAATAATCCGACGAGAGGCCATAGGGTATACATCTCTTCACAAGGAGCGGTGAATCCTTTGTAGGCTATTCAAACACCTTCGGCCACTTCGACTTATACCCAATCATCCCGGGTCCACATATTCTCGGAGATGCTTGCTTAAGATGTCAAACCATAAGTCTTCATGACCAAGATGACTTGAATACCGCAAGTTGAAGGAACATCACACTTGTGATGTAGTAAGAACTTCATTGACATATTCATATATGCAGAGAACCATATGAAGTCTTACAGCTAGTCATTCCAATGAACTAGTTACCATATCTAGCATCCACATTCAACTCTGGACATCCCAATATCTCCAGCCAGTGAGAAATAGATTCTTGGATAAACCAAAGAGTATGACTCATGCTAGTCTCAACAGAATGTAGAGATACTCACTAGTTGTGATCCAATCAGAAATTCTCTCATACTATGAATCATATTGCGGACATTCAGTTTAAGATCCAATCAAATACATGAAAACATGTATACTCAAACATTGAATCTTCACTTATCAAATAAATGGTACAACCATAAGGTGATTGCCTTAGGACACCTCTCATATATAACTAGCATGTGCAATCGACTCGAGTTTTACTCGAGCAGTATTTTGATGTTTGATAAAATGTATGACAATGTAATTGTCATGGGAAGTCCAAGTCTTGTGTACTTGACATTGGGAAGTCCAAGTGTGTAACCTTGGCCATGTAAGTCCAATTGTGTTGCCTTGGCGATGAAAGTCCAAGGTCTTGGCATTTGGAAAGTCCAACATGGAGTTGGCAAGGGAAGTCTAAGTGTGTAGCCTTGGCATGGAAATTCCAACATGGAGTTGGCATGGAGAGTCCAAGCATGGGGCTTGACATTTGGGAAGGCCAAGGATGTGTCTTGGCAGTGTAGACCCAGTTAGCATGACAATAGACGAAGGAAACACTTGGAGGCTAGCGTATGGATGAACAAGTCATGGATGACTTGGAGGGATCCGCGCATGGATGAAAAAGTCATGAATGACTTGGAGGGATCCGATAGGCATGAGGCTAGTGGAGGTGGCTAGAAGGCTTACGTCTAGGCTAAGGGTGTTCTACTTGCTTAAACCTCATGGATGAAGTGTATCAGTCGACTGGTATTCTTACCAGTCGAACTGCTGTGAGTCGATTGGCGATTGACTACAGTTGCGTGGCCTTGGCAGTCAACTGGCCTTGAGCAGTGGACTGTCATGGAGGGCAGTCGACTGATGGTCTTGGTCGCGAGCACATAACTCTCAGTAGCTGATTGATTAGTCGGGTATGAGGTTAGCAGTCGACTGCTAGTGTATCCGTTGGTTGCGAATCCAATGTGGATTAAGCCATTGTGAGACAACAACTATAGGGGCAGTCGACTGGGGCCTTATGGCAGTCAACTACTAGGCACAAAATCAGCTCAATGTAGGTTATAAAAGGAGATCGAGATGGAGATTTTGTAGCAACTTTTGGGGAGATTTTAAAGGGGATTGCTGCTTCATTCCAAACCTTCAAGAGCAAACCAAAGCAAGCAACAAGCAAGAGTTCAAAGCATTTATTGTAAAGTTTCCTTTACGTATTTCATTATTATCTTTGTATTTACTTGTACTTTTTGTATTATGTTTGTAATTGCTTTACGAGGTTTCTTCACCTCTGACGTGTTGTTGAGAAGGAGTTTTAGTAATGGTGTGTACATCACTAAAGCTTGTTGATCTCTCCCCGTGGAGTAGGATCTCTAAGGTTCTGAACTATGTTATATTTGTGTGTTGTGATTGTGTATTCGAATTTGTATTTATATTCCGCTGCACTGATCAAATTGTAGAGACGAACGAATGAATTCCATCTAACAACGCACACGGGCTATTCAACCCCCCTTATAGTCGGGCCACGATCTCCCAATATTTTGTATCAACTTCTTCAATGGTGACTTCTATCAAAAGATAGGCTACGCCAAAGTTTTTCAAGATGATTTTGAAATATTTTTAAAACCTTATATTGAACCATGGTTGTAAGATATTGAAAGAAATGGAATATCCCTTATTAATTGAGAAATTTTCTTATATAATTTCTCAGGAGTTCACAGAAATTTTTTCAGATTTAAAAGGGGTTTGTACGACTGTTTTAGAAGAAGATTAAAGCCTAATTGGGAGTTTGGGCTTAACCTAGGTTGGACCTTAACCTAAGGCTAGCTCAATCAAATTAAATGGACTTTATAAGTGTTGGTGCAGTAGGAACCTAAGTCGAACCTGAGTTTTGATTATAGCAAACGATACAAAGTTAAGCTCATGTCGTTATCTCACAAGCTGAATCGAGTGTGTAGAAAATTGCTATAGCTGGAGCTGAAGGCTAGCAACACCCGGAGGAAGCCGCGGTGGTCGGGAGACACTCGAGTGACTTCGGAGGGAGCCGAAGGAATCGAGTGGAAGGCCGGAAGCGAAAGAAACACAGTAAGTATCGAGGTAAGCTCGTGTGTGTTTGAGAGTAAGTGAGGTCGTATCCTCTTTACGGGGATGATCTTAGGCATAGATCCGACCAAAGACATCCTATAGGTGGTCTAGGTTGAGATCGGATAGTCGGAGGCCGTCGAATTAATATTTTTGTTAATCTAACTTTGCCTTGCAGCTAGCATCAGTCGACTGCCAGCTTGGAGGACTCGACTGCTGTCCAATAGTCGACTGCCTGAGGTCAGCATTCGACTGATGCTGCCATTAGTCGACTGATGATGGCCATCAGTTGACTGATGGTCAAGGATCAACCTCGAGGAGTCAAGACTTATCACCTCATTTCAAGGGGAGTGGTGCTCAAATGTGATTGGCTAGGGTTCCTCTCGAAAAGGGGCTCAAAGGCTATAAAAGGAGGGCCTATCCTAGGGTTTCTTCATCAATTCTAAGCTTCCAAAAGCCTCCGCCAAGCTACAACCTTCCGACAACGAAGTTCTTCTTCTCCGATGTCTAGGTTTATTTGTTTTCATTTTATTACGTCGGTTTAAGTTGTTTATTTCAATTCATTACTTTTAAATCTCGAAGCTTTTATCGTAACGAGGAGAGGGGGAGTGTCCCTCTACCTCAAGCTTTATGCTTTTATTTGTAACGATTAACTCCTACCTCTAACAAGGAGTTCTTTAGTATTTTGCCCTCCGTGCATGGTCAAGGACCACTAGGGCCTTGGAGTAGTAGCCGAAGGCTACGAACCAAGTAAAAATATTTATCTTATTTATTTATTGCTTATCTTTCCGCTGTAATTAATTATCTACTCGGGTTTTAACGAACGAACAAAAAAAGAAAGAAAAGGTTTTATCGCTATTCACGTCTAGTGATCTGCTTCGATCCAACAATAAGACCCGAACCCAAACCCGATTAGCAGCCATGGTTTCTTCTCCTTAGATCGTGATTGCGATTTTCTCTCCTCCGCATTCTCAAGTGCAAAACCTCATCCTCTTCCTCCCGATTGTGTGATTTCCCTCTCCACATTTCTTTTGTTGATCTCTTCCTCACCATTGCCGATCGTTCTTCCTCTTTCGGCATTGCAGAGATCTTCATTGGAGCAGCCGGTCGGTGGTCGTTGCCTCTGCTCAGTCCTCCTCGCCGTGAGAACCAGCTGCTGCCGGCTTTCCCGAGCTGGATCTCACCTTTTTCAGTGATCTGCCACTGCCGACGCTCGATCTCAACTTGCACCGTCGCCCCATCGCAACCTATATCCACCACGAGCTCTGTTTTGCAGTGAGGTTGGTCTCGTGGTGTCGCTCTCCGTTTCTGCCACTATCATCATCAGATCTCCTTGTCCATGGTGGTTTGTTGAGCTGTGATGTTAGGGATTTCGGCTGGAAGCTGTGTATGAGATGGGGAAGGTAAGCTACTGCTATAGCTTAGATTTAGAGTGTTATTCGATTGTTCAAATCTAGTGATTTTGGTGAATATTGATTAAGGCTTGTAATGGCTATGTTGTGTTAAAGAGCTGTGGGCGTGAGGGTTCCGATCTGGTATATCGATAATTAGTTGGTTGGGCAGAAGCTAAGGGATGCAGTAGGTGGTGAAGTGGAGCTGCCGCGGTGATTAAAGTGGAGCTGAGAAGGTTGGTTTTGTATCAACAGTATAAGGTACCTATCAATTTGGTTGTGTTATAGCTATGCAATCAATTATGCATGGATATTACTCTTGGATTTAACAATGGAATGGATCAATTGATGTGGATACTTGTTTAGGATAATTGGATAAATAGCTAAGGCAGTAGCGATGTGGTAATTGATTTGGTAACTAGGTTCATGATAGAACTTAGTTGTGTTCCATGTTCTTTCTTGCAGGACTTTGATTAGTGATGGATGCTCGTACGTGTGGATAGTCATCATGTCAGGTGGGTAATATCTACCCTGGTCAGGTAGTTTTGACTAATTCCGGTGCATGAATTTGGATTTATGCTAAATTCTTTTACCTTGACTCCACTCTTATTTAATCATGTGCTTGTACTTAGCCTTGACCTTTGAGATATATTGTTGTTACTTCTGATGGCAATGTACTACTCCTCGGAATGCTCATTGGCTACCATGTCCCCGGATTAAAAATTTTCACTAATGAAAACTAATCCAGATGGGATGAGTTTCCTAAGCACAACCAATTTCGTCATTGTGCTAACGACTCGAGCGATCGCTTGAACAAACTAGTTGTTCAAGCAACCAACTCTTCTAGTCGGTTAGCCGCGGAAGAGACGACGGACGGATCGCCGGTTTTCGTGTTTATCTTCGGGGTCCATGATTATATAAATACATGCAAATGTAAACTAGTATAATCAACATACACTAACATAACGAACATAAGCTAGCATATCAATAAGAACAAGCAAAGAACAATAATAAAAGTTATAAAACTTTTATACCTCTTGATCTTCTATCGTATGTCCTAACCTCCTTGTAGACTTTGTGTGGGCGAAGATCCTCCACAAGTTGAAGCTTCTTAGATCTTCTTCAATCCATAGAAAGAAGAACTCTCTTTCCCTTCTTGCTTGAGCCAACCACCAATCCACAAAGGATTGATGCCGCCGGCTCCAAGAATAGAGAGAACATAATGGAAACAACCAAGGAACCGAACTAGGGACAAACCCTAGCTCCTAGGGCCGCCGGCCAAGAGGAAAAGAAGAGGAAAAGAGGAATAGGTTGGGCACTGCCAAAGGTATAGGAAAAAGGATAGGAACCGGCCAACACCCTAGGAAGAAGAAGAACACTTCCCCTATAGTTGCGACCCACCTTACTTTCCAAACCCTAGCCGCCCAACCAAGCTTCCTTTGGATTTCTTGCTGCCCAAGGTAGAGGAAGAGAAGATAGTGGCCGACCAACCCTCTTAGGAAGAAGAAGAGCCCTTCCCCTAAAGTTGCCGCCCAACCATTGCTTCCAAACCTAGCCGCCCAATCCAAAGAGCCAAACCCTAATCTAATTAGGGTTTCCTCCATGGGGTTTCTTGCCGCCGAAGCATGGTGGAGAGAAGAGATCTAAGAGCTAGCCACCTACAAGGAAGAAGACAAGCTCTTCCACAAGTTGCCGCACACCCACTTCCACCACCTTGGCCGCCCAACCTAAGGAGCCAAAACCCTAATTAGGGTTTCCTCCTTAAGGTTGCTTGCCGCCCAAGCAATGCTAGGCAAAACCCTAATTTCCTTAGCATCCATCATGAACCATCAAAAACCTGCTTGTCGCCCAACCCATAGCCACCCTTTTATAGAGTTAGGGTTAGGCCTTGGTTTAATCTCCACCGTCGGATCTAGGGTTTCATCCCAACCGTCGGATCTAGGGTTTTATCCCAACCGTCGGATCTAGGGTTTCATCCCATCCGTCGGATCTAGAGATTTAATCTCATCCGTCGGTTCTAGAGATTTAATCTCAACCGTCGGTTCTAGGGTTTTAATCCCAACCGTCGGATCTAGAGATTTAATCTCAACCTTCGATTCTAGAGATTTGTTTTCCATCATTTGATCTAAACTTCATGAGGTTTATATTAGGCTACGATAGGGACCATGAGGAGGAGTTGGATCTTGGCCACCCGATGGATCGGAACCACACAAACTTGATCCATCAATGATGTTCCATTCCACTAGAGGATCATCATCGAACTACCTCACCAACCCCCATAAATTAATATGGGCTCCATATATTATTTGTACATTCATCTCCCCGTGTTTAAGATATCGAATGTCCGTCAATTAATTGATTTACTGACAATCAATTAATTAACATCTAACTCCTCGAGTAGTACCACTCAACCTTATCATCATGTTGACTAAGTCAACCTGCAGGGTTTACATGATGAACCTTATGAGCTCCTCAAGGGGACATCATCAACCTGATACATAGGACACGATTTTCTCCTATAATCAATGGCACACCATGTAAATAATATCATTTTCCAACTTACCGGGCATATTGATTTAATCCATAGAAATCTCACCCTCTGGTAAATCAAAGAAATAAATATTAAGTACATGTGCCCGTTATTATATCGGGATTAAGAGCATGTACAACATAATATCCGAGGTCCGATTCAATTATGTAGTCAGCAATAAATTGAATCACCTCTATGTCAGTCCTGCTCAATACACCGAGGTGTACTAGTGTAACTCTATGTTCAAGATAAAACAATACCAAGCTACACTACAACCATGCCAATGGTTTGTCCAGAACCATCTTGGTTGTGAGCCTCTACTTATACTCTACAAGGGACTGATAACATGATCTTCTGTGCCACACCCAAGCACCATGTTATCTACAATGTAAAGTATTAGACAATATGCACACATATAAATATAACGTGCAAACAATGATCATGTGATTCTTATTTCAAAATAAAGATGTTCATACAAAAGAGCTAGGCTTTCAGTATACATCCCAACAACTTCATCGTTTATCTATCACGTATATGAACTACAAACCCTATTGTGTGTTAGCTGATGAATGTTCAGTTAAGTAAATGTGGTTAGGGTTATCTTTGTGACCTCAAATTTGGTTGCTGTGTTACATCACTAGGGTTAGGTGATGGATTAGATTATGGAGTCGATTGTTATATCATACACATCAGTGGTGCATCTATGGTGGATCTAGTTGTCTGTGCATAGATAGGTGTGTGGTTGTCAGTACGTGGCTATGGACTAGAGGTCCTAGCGTGATTATATATCCATTATGGATCGTGTGACTGCGTATAGTTATATGGATGGACGATAGTATCTCGCTATGGATTGGAGGTCTTAGCGTGGTTGACTGTCAGTTGTGTATGACTCTCTATGTGGTAGAGAGAGTGTCTTGTGGATTGGTAGTCCTTGCATAGTTGACTTTTGGGTTGACCAGGACTCCCCATGGGATAGGGAGTGTTGCGAGGATACGTATGTGGAGCTATGCATCATTACATTGCATGCATGCTGTCGACTGGGGTTTCCCTTATGGTTGAGATGGGTCGTCAGTCATCCTGCCTCCTCGGCCACTTGGGGTAGTGGTAGCAGGGTTGAGGGAAGAGCATTAGATGTGCCACGCTTGACCACCATAGACGGTGGTAGCTGGAGATACGCACTTGGCCACTGTAAAGAGTGGTAGTTAGCGCACTCGCCCACTATAAATGATTGTTGCATGATGTGCAGTTGTCCCGCGTGTGGCGCTTGTCTACTCATGGGTAGGGATGGCGTGGCTAGCAGCAAGGACCCTAGGAGTAGTTAGTTCTTTACGCTTATATGCTACTCAGTCATACTACCCAACTCGACCACTCGAGAGTAGTGGTAGTTGGAGTCGGGATAGTAGTCATGTTGTGCCACCTTGGCCACTCTGGGGTCGTGGTTGGACGGGTCCGCAGACATGGTCATGCATATGCATTGTTGATATATATCTATGCATGTATTTGATATATGTTTTACATATGCTTGTGAGATGCTGCATTTGATTGAACTATGATTGCTGCATATATTTGTACATCATGATACATGCCATTTGCATATTATATACTGCTGTGTGTTGAGCATGATATATTTGTTGGTCCAGACTATTGTATGCATTTGATTAGCGTCATGTCATAGTGTGGTATTGATTGCGATGTTATTACATGTGATTATATACTGTTCATGTCTGAGTGTTGGTCAGGTATGGGATTGACCTTGTATGTCATATGGGTTATGTTATTATATACCTGTTCAGGATGATATAGCTTATGGCGGTGCAGATTGTCAGGTACGTTAGTACATTACTTCATGTTTAGTTGATCAGTTTAGTATATGCATTGAGTATGACTATTCTGGTGGTTAGTTGTCACCACAGTTAGAACGGTATGTCTATTGGACTCTTTCTGTATACCTGTAGATCTTTACCTGTATACTTGTGGATCTCTATATCCCTATATGTTGTTCATGCACTTTCTATATATTACCCCTGAGTTTATACTCACCACTCCGGACCCTGAGTTTCCTGTCGCCCAGGTAACAGGTAGAAAATTCCTTGGATGTTTGGAGCTCCGCCAGCTGATCTCATCTCACACCGAACGGATGGATGTTTATTACGATTTGTGGTATTCTGTTGGATTATTGTTTTGAGATTTTATCCTGTATCATTTTCGTATTTGTGGTTACGGATGTGTTGTATGTATTTGACTTTTGATGTGGTTTCTATTATGGTTCTTGTTGTGTCAAGTCACTCCGGAGTGCATAGTTGAGTCATTGTGTATTTATTATTTGTCAGTATCTTCCACTGTGTTTTATGGATTATGTCCATATATATGTTATGTGATTGTGGCCGAAAGGCTTTATGTATATCAGGGAATTGTATCACGTACAAGGAAGATGCTGTCAGATTATTTTCGGCTCGGCATACTCTCAAGGCGTGACAATTTTATTGGTATCAGAGCCCTAGGTTGCGATGTCCACTTTTGGGATTTTATTTTGTTTGAACATTGAGTTTTGCTTTACTTGGTTTTGTTTTGTGAGTTCTGGGATTTGGCATTTGCGGACATCTCCGAGCTACAAGGATTAAGGTATGCCAGTTGTTATCATATATCCTTCTATTGGTTATGCATTTAGTTGCTTATAACATGGATGAGTCTTGGACCTGTTGTCGAAAAGGTAAATTACCTTTGAGAGGCGACTGATACCGAGTCAGAAAGTAGGGGTTTGGTAGTCATATTTCTCGTGGAGATCAAAGATAACAGTCCTAAGGATTTTCACTAATTATGCTTGTCAGATTATTACCTAAGGTGTAATGGACTAACCAAGTATACTATTGCTGATAAAGATAGTAGAAAATTAGTGGATGATATTCATAGGGATTTTGATCCCTAGGTTGATCGCTCTAGGTTGTATAACTTTGAAGGTACTTTTGAGTACTTAACTCGTGTTATACAGAGAAAATGGTGTTAGTTGAATACCATTATCCGGATCTAGCCCGTACTTGGTGGAAGATATAGGAAATAACCTACGGGAAATAATGTATCACTTGGTCACAGTTTAGTGATGTTGTGAGAGAGTATTTCCCCACGTCATCTTCTTTGACTCATCGTCAGGGAATTCTTGAGCTTCAGGTTGGATGATCGTTTGGTAATGAAGGTACCATGCAGAGTTGTTAGACTTGTGAAGATTACGACCACCTAATAGCTCAAGAATGTGATTGGGTTGATTTCGGCCACCCATGGTTTATTGGTTGACATCTTGATCAGGATGTTTGGATCTTTTATCATAACCTACCGAAAGTCCTTAGATTGAGTCATGTGTATAGGAATGACTCCGTAGATAGTGTTTTAAGAGTTGGAGATTTGATAAGCATATATTGCAAGTCAAATTATTGGAATCAGAAGTCTCCAAATGTTTGACAAAAGGAACAAGATTGGAGTCATGGGCCACGAGCGACTATTGGAGAGTTTTTCGATCATAGAAGACCGACTACAAATTGTCAGCATCTTCTCATGTTTATCAGCGAACTCAGAAGAAAGACTCCGAAGGGAGTGTGTGCGTGCAGTGTGGGTCACGATGACACGCAGAGTCAGATTATCCGATGGATTGTTTTACCTGATTCTACTATAAGCAGCCAATATCTATGAGGAGAGTATGTACTTTGAAGACTCAGTTGAAGACTATGGATGATGCTTTTGAGAGGATAATCCACAACCTCGAAAGCCGAGATCATCACAGAAGAGTTGATTATCACACTAGCAGCGATCTATTGCCTCATACATAGTGGAGTTCTTTGATACTTCCAGCCGAGAGAAATGAGTTACTCAGCACTATCAGCAGAAGACGTCTCAGAAGACTCAGATGTTCAGACAACAACTGTTACCTCTCCAGACGACAACAACAATTACCTTCCTAGGTGTTGTTATGCTTTGTACAGAGGAGAGTGTATACGACGATGGTCGTATATATGCGGTATTCTCCAGTTGTAGGTATACCTTTCACAGAGTTAGAGCGTGCTACGATATTGACAGTTCTTCAGTATTTTACAACCGGATGTGTACCCTTTGCCAGTACAACAATGTTTACCATCTCCATTACAGTTGTTTTAGTTTGTACCTCAGTTCAGCAGTTGACTTTAGTTCCTCCATGGTAGTCTTTTGCATCTACAAGAGCTCAGTCGCCAAGAGCAGAAGTTGGATGAATTACATGATTACTCGAGTAGAGGAGTCATAGCGGACCGAAGGATCAGCCATGCGGGGTATTACTTTAGGTTATCCTATTTTGCAGATATATCGAGAGATACTGGTAGTTATAGGTAGCTAGGTCTAGAATATTCTTATATAGGGTTAGAAGGGTTCCTATAGACTTGTGGGTTGGTAGTATCTCTAACGTCGGGTGAGATGTTGACCAACAATCAAGAAGTCAAGGGATACCCTTAGACTTTGATAGACATACCTTCACTATAAACATATCCTTACGGATAGTTAAATGGTTAGAGTGTTGGTATAACATATATCTCGGATGTGCATATAACCCGAGAGTATTGGGATGTAGTTTCGGATGAACTCCCAGGCTTGCCACTGCATAGGCAAGTGGAGTATGCGATCAGAGTGATTTCGGGAATAGTTTTGATATTGAAGACCTCATACTGGGAGACGATTTTATTGGTATCAGTGTTGCTAAACACTGTGGAAATTGGAAGAATGAATATCCTTTGTTGTGGATAGATGATCTATTTTAGATCAGCTTAAAGGACACCTGTGTATACTCTAGGGTTGATTTATGATTGGTGTGTTGATATTGTAGTAACTTAGTATCATACAATTATCATTGTCAGTGTGATAATTGAGATATCATCAGCTTAGAGTAAAAAGGATGCAGGTGTGCAGAAGACGATACTTTTGGATATACTCACAATCTTAAGGGAAGTTGTGGTTTCCCTAGATTGATTTAGGTTATTACCGCAAAGGTGGATAGGATGTTTTTTAGCATACTATACCACAGAGTTGTTTAACCAAGTGGGTGATGGCAATCACTTAGTCGAAAGCTTGTGAAGCTAGGTTTCAGGGCCTAGATAGTGGCTGACTTTTGCATTAGTGTTAGTTAATCCTTCCAATGTGGATGGAAGGGTATTGTACGCAGATGTATTATTTTAGGGATTGGAGCGATTCTGATGCAATTGAATGAGACGTGTCTCATGTGTACACCAGTTGACATGGACTTAGCAGTTATTATCTTGATTAGTAGATGTATAGAGCAGGAATGCTCATGGAGTTTTGAATAGCTACTGGGTAGCTGCTATAGAGTTGCTAGAACACAGACAGTTGTAACAAAGGAGATGGGTCACTATAGTCTCCCAGTCACTTACAGTCTGTGCGGTAGAGTGGATTTTGGAATAGTAGATTGATTTTTCTTGTGAGAATAATTCTCTGTCTCTGAGAAGGATAGTGGTTCCCAGAGTTGCATTCGATTTAGGAAGAGTTGTTTCAGGAGACTCTTCATTCGAGAGTGATGATTTATTCGGAGTGTATCCGAAAATAGTGAGTATTGAGACGTTCATGTTGGTGGAACGATATATGGGACACGGTTGATTTCGTAGCTTGATGTTGGGTGTGCCAACAAGTAAAGGCAGAACATTAGTGACCAGTAGGGTTATGTACCGAGATAGAAGTGGTAGCCTAGTATGATGGACAACGCTGGGAGATTATCTAGAATTCAGAAAGGACTTGATGTGATTTGGGTAATCGATGATCGATTAGCAAGGTTCACTCATTTTCTTCCGAGCTGTAAGATGGATTTCGTTGGATTGCTTGACGGAATTATATCCATGGAGTATCCTTGAGTATCATTTCCGATAGTGATTCATGATTCATCATACGATTCTAGTAAAGTGTCCAACTGGTCATAGATATAGAGCTCCACTCTAGTATGATTATTTACCTTTTTATAAATGATTAATATGAAAGTACTGTTCATATTTTAGAATGGTTGTTGATGGCATGCGTGATAGATTTCAGAGGCTATCAGTACCCTACTTATTATTCGAGGTGTGTGACTATTCTTCAGATACTTGAGATGGTTGTGTGACATCTCGTACTCGTATATGAGTCAGAAATTTGGGGACCAAATTTTTATTAGTGGGAGAGAATGTAAGATATCGAAAAAAATGGAATATACTATATTAATTGAGAAATTTTCTTATATAATTTCTTAGGAGTTCATAATTTTTTTTTCAGATTTAAAAGGGGTTTGTATGACTGTTTTAGAGGAAGATAAAAGCCTAATTGGGAGTTTGGGCTTAACCTATGTTGGACCTTGACCTAAGGCTGGCTCAATCCAATTGAATGGACTTTATAAGGCCCGAACCCAAACCCGATTAGTAGTCGCAGTTTCTTCTCCTTAGATCACAATTGCGATTTTCTCTCCTCCGCATTCTCGATCGTGAAACCTCATCCTCTTCCTCCCGATCGCGAGATTTCCCTCTTCAAATTTCTTCTGCCGATCTCTTCCTCACCATCACCGATCGTTCTTCCTCTTTTTCCATTGTCGGATGTTGGTGCAGTAGACACCTAAGTCGAACCTGAGTTTTGATTATAGCAAACGATACAAAGTTAAGCTCATGTCGTTATCTCACGAGCTGAATCGAGTGTACAGAAAATTGTTATAGCTGGAACTGAAGGCTAGCGACACCCGAACGATGCCGCGGTGGTCGGGCGACACTCGAGTGACTTCGGATGGAGCTGAAGGAATCGAGTGGAAGGCCGGAAGCAAAAGCAACACAGTAAGTATCGAGGTAAGCTCGTGTGTGCGAGCGTAAGTAAGGTTGTATCCTCTTTACGGGGATGATCTTAAGCGTAGATCCGACCAAAGACGTCCTATAGGTGGTCTAGGTCGAGATCGGACGGTCGGAGGCCGTCAAAATAATATTTTTGTTAAGCTAACTTTGCCTTGCAGCTAGCATCGATCATTGCCCGGCTTGGAGGACTCGAGTCAACGATCATTGCCGGAGGTTAGCATTCGACTGATGCTACCATCAGTCGACTGATGGTCAAGGATCAGCCTCGAGGAGTCAAGCCTTATCACCATTTTTCAAGGATCCATGTGCCAAAACTCTATTGGGTGAAGTTCCTCTCGAAAAGGGGCTCAAAGGCTGTAAAAGGAGGGCCAATCCTAGGGTTTCTTCATCAATTCTAAGCTTCCAAAAGCCTCCGCCAAGCTACAACATTCTGACAACGAAGTGCTTCTTCTCCGACGTCTAGGTTTATTTGTTTTCATTTTATTACGTAGATTAAAGTTTTTATTTCAGTTTAGTACTTTCATTTCTCGGAGCTTTTATCGTAACGAGGAGAGGGGGAGTGCCCCTCTACCTCAAGCTTTGTGCTTCACTTGTATCGATTAAACTCCTACCTCTAACGGGGAGGAGTTCTTTAGTGTTTTTGCCCTCCGTACGTGGTCAAGGACCGCTAGGGCCTTGGAGTAGTAGCCGAAGGCTACGAACCAAGTAAAATTCCCTTGTCTCTTTTTACTTTACATTTACATTTCCGCTGCGTATAAGTGTTTTTGAATCGTCTACTGAAAGAAAAGAAAAGAAAAGGTTTATCGCTATTCACCCCCTCTAGCGATTCACTTCGATCCAACAATTGGTATCAGAGCCGGGGGCGCTTAGATTTGGTGAAACCACCAATCTAGCATTTTTTATAGATTTGTTTTTTGTTCGTTTAAATTTTTCTCCCGCACTACTAATCCAAGACGAAGTCTTGGTACTCTTCGTTTGGTTTTGTTTTGCAAGTATTCGCTTTTGGAGTAGCCGACGGTAAAACGGGCATAACTTTTCGTACAAGTTGACCAACGAAATGATCTACCTACCAAAACAAAGCTCTCGGAGAGATCTACACTTCTTACAACGGTAAACCTCGTAATAAGCTGTCTTCATCCCCAAAAACCATCGTTTAGTACCATTTCTGGGACATCGAAGGTTGTAAGTGCTCATCTTTTATTTTAGTTGGTTATTTCTAGTTTATTCCTTTTGTTTCTTTTCATTTACTACATTACTAATCCAAGGCGAAGTCTTGGAACCATTTTTGTGTTTTTTTTTTGGTATTTTTTTGTGCAAGGTTTCCCTTCCAAATGGCCCATCTCGAGGGTTTTAGCACCGTCCGACCTCCGTTTTACAACGGAGATGATTTTCGTTACTGGAAAGGTCGGATGGAGTGCTTTTTTAAAACTCAAATCGAGATGTGGATCATAATCCAAATGGGATTCACACTTTCGACTAACGAAGTGGGTGAATCCTTGGATTATGACCAATGGACCATTGTGACAAAATGACAAGTCGAAGCCGACGCCAAGGCAACTCAAATCCTTCAATGCGGCTTATCTAAGGAGGAATTAAATCACGTTGGCCCCTTCATAAGCACAAAGGACCTTTGGAAAAAGCTAGTGGAGCTACACGAAGGGACTGATGAAGCCAAGGTATGTAAGTGTGATCTTTTATTTAATAAACTATATAATCTAAAAATGCAGGAACACGAGTCCGCGACGCAACTTCATGCCCGCGTCCAAGACATAGTCAACAATCTACACGCGATCGGGCAAAAGGTCGAAAACCATGACCTTATAAGGTATGTCCTAAACTCCTTTCCGAGGACTACCTTGTGGGCATCCATGGTCGATGCCTACAAGGTCTCCAAGGATCTTTTGAAACTTAGGTTAGATGAACTATTTTCTGATTTTGAACTTCATGAGTTCCCTAACTCGGAACCCGAGAAGGGTATAGCACTTTTTGCAGGTTCAAGGAAGAAAACTGCAAGCAAGCCACCCCCGAAGGAAGAAGAGGATGAGTCTGATTCGGAGGTCGACTCGGAAATGGAGGCCAAACTAGTCAACCTAGTTCGGAGGATAGTCAAAGGCCAAAAATGAACCGTCACTCGACCCAACGAAGGTAGGCCTAAAAGTTCAAATATTAGATGTTATGAATGCAACAGGTTTGGACATATCAAGTCCGAATGCCCAAAACTCAAGAGCAAAGCACCAAAACACAAAAAGGCACTCAACGCTACTTGGGAAGAAGCATCCGAGGAAGAAGATAATGATCATGTTCTCATGGCTAAATCGGTGGAATCGGAGACGGAGTTGAAACCGAAACCTGAATCAGAAATCGAAGACGAGTCGGACTGCGAAGCACTATTCAAGACAAGCCATAGATACGCATCCGGTTCAAAAGATACACTCAAGGTAAGTCGGTCTCTCATTAGTACACTTTATAGTGCAATTAAGTTTTTAACTAGAAAGTTAGCTAAGTCCGAGTCCAAGGTCGAGACCCTAGTTGAGGAGGTTAAACTCCTCAAACACGAGGTCTCCCTAACCTCTTCGACTAGTCGAGTTCAAGAGGAGGACTCAACTCGGGTTGAAAAACTCGAAGTTGAGAACTCACTCTTGAAGAGTCAAGTCGAAGATCTTAGGAATACGTTGGAAAGGTTTACTTTGGGATCCAAAGGACTTGACCTCCTACTTGGATCGCAAAGGGCTGTGTACAACAAGGTTGGGCTAGGGTTTAGCTCAAATACGATCAACAAGTCGTATATGTCGATTGTAAGTCGACATAAAAAACGTGTCCAAGCATGGGTCCCTAAGACCACCTTAATTTCAAACTTAGGTTCGAACCAGTACTGGGTTCCCAAAGACCAAATCCACTATGTGGAGAGACCGAATCGATTCAACGTTCCAGGGGGAGCTAGTACGAAACTTGTTTGTGTTTTAACCTAGAAATTGCATGCTTAGGTTTTTATTTAGTTTGATTTTCCTTTTTAGAATGGTTAGATAGGACTATAACTCGTCAATACTTGATAACATAGTACCAGGACACGGCAAGATGATAGTACGCTAGGAAAGCGGAGTCTTGTGTATTCGGGCTAGATAAGGCGTATCTAGTTCTGTGCACTTGACCGAGCGGAACTAGCTGAAGCTACCTCATCGTATCCTAGACTAGTTAGACCAGGAAGTGGTCATAGGTAAGTCAAGTCTCTATTTTCTTAAAAATGGCTTTGTCTAAGAAAGTGGTCATTGTTCTGATCAAAGAAGGCCTCTGTGTCTCGCCACGATCTGGAAGCCATGATCTTGAAAAGGTGACTTGATGAGCCTAAGGTCAAATCCGAATCTAACACAAGGTTGACAAGTGTTTAAGTCATTAAATTTAAATCAAGTAAAATTGGAAGTCATCTCACAAGAACATATAGGGTTAACGTGTTTGATCATGTAGACATGGGTGAGATGATTTAGGTTAATAATTTTCAACCAATCTTTAATAAATCCAATATCCGATCCAACTACCTTGCGTGTAAGATCAATGGATGTTGGGCAGTGGTTGCTCCCGACACATGACTGGGGATCAACTCAAGTTTTCGAAGCTTCGATTCAAACGACAAGGATCGGTAGCCATCGGAAATAACGACAAGCTCAAAATCATCGGATCAGGTGATATTGAGCTTAACTCAAATTTTGTTATTCAAAATGTTTTATTAGTAGAAAATTTTCAATATTATTTACTTAGTGTGAGCCAATTGTGTGATAAAAACTATAAGGTCATATTTCTAGAAAATGAATGCGTAATAAATACAAATGAAACTTCTAAAACAATTCTTAAGGGAACTAGAAATAACAATATTTACACTATTAACTTAACTAACTCCTCAACTAAGTGTCTTATGACACGGTAAGAGGAATCATGGTTGTGGCACCGACGACTCGGTCACTCACACCTAAGACTCATCCACAAGATGAGCCACAGTGACTTAGTCAGAGGTTTGCCTAACCTCAATAACTTGGATAATAAAATATATAATGCTTGTCAACAAGGTAAACAATCTAGGACACAACATCAACTAACTAATCAAGAACGAACCAAAAGTGTGCTTGAGCTCCTACACATGGATCTATTTGATTCACATGGAGCTAAGTCACTTAATGGAAGTAAATTCTGCTTAGTCATAATTGATGACTATTCTAGATTTACTTGGGTTAGGTTCATCAAACACAAAAGTGATACCCTAGATCAATTAATCAATCTATTTAAATTAATAGAAAATCAACAAAGCATTAAAATCAAAAGACTTAGGACTGATCATGGTGGTGAATTCGAGAACCATAGGTTTACAGAATTCTATAACCTAAATGGACACCACCATGAGTTCTCTTGCCCTAGAACTCCACAACAAAATAGCCTAGTAGAACGCAAAAATAGAACCCTACAAGAAGCCGCTAGGACAATGTTAAACGAGTATAACCTACCCGATAGGTTTTGGGCAGAAGCCGTGAGTATGACATGCTATGTACAAAATAGGATCCTTATGGTAAAGAGGCACCTTAAGACCTCATACGAGATTTATCACGATAAAATACCTAACATCAAGTACTTTAGGGTATTTGGGTTTAAGGTGCATATCCTAAACACTAAGGATTACCTAGGGAAATTTACATCCAAAACCACGACCGGAATCTTTCTAGGATACTCGACTACAAGTAGAGCTTATAGAGTATATAACCATGACACCCTTAGAGTCGAAGAGACTATTAATGTAGTATTTGATGAAGGACACGAACCTACAAAACCCCCAATAAACCCCAATTAGCGAGCCGATTCATACTAGACCTAACTCTGATCCGGAGATCAAGTCTAGTGTTAATCCTAATCTAAGTCAACCAAGTCACTCTAATGAACAAGTGATAGATGACTCTAACCGAACTAGAACTCAAACGAGTCATCCTATTGATCAAGTTGTAGACTCAAACCCAAATCCAACTAGGACTCAAACGAATCATCCTATCGACCAAGTGATAGGTGATCCAAGTCTAGGAGTTCGAACTAGAGCCTCATACAGAAACCTTAGTCAAATCTCCTTAATTTCCAAAATTGAACCCAAGACTATTGACCAAGCTCTTCTTGATCCCGATTGGATTATCGCAATGCAAGAAGAGTTGGCTCAATTCACTAGGAACGAAATATGGGAATTAGTACCACCACCTAAAGATAAAACAATCATTGGAAAAAGGTGGGTGTTTAGAAATAAACTTGATGATAAAGGTGAAGTGGTTAGAAATAAATCTAGACTATTCGCTAAAGGATTTAGTCAAGTCGAAGGTTTAGATTACGACGAGACCTATGCCCCAGTAGCTAGATTAGAGTCCATTCAAATGCTATTAGCGTATGCAGCACATCGAGGATTTAAGTTGTTTCAAATGGATGTTAAATCTGCGTTCTTAAATGGATACATTAAAGAAGAAATTTATGTTAGTCAACCCCCCGGTTTCGAAAGTTTAGACAAACCCGACCATGTCCTTAGGTTAAAGAAAGCTCTCTATGGACTTAAACAAGCTCCTCGAGCTTGGTACGAGAGATTTTCGATTTATCTTAAGTCCAAAGGTTTTAACCAAGGTGTAGTTGACCCAACTCTTTTCGTAAAAATCTTAGGTAAAGACATATTCATAGCCCAAATCTACGTAGATGAAATTATTTTCGGAACCACCAACTCAATCCTACTAAATGAGTTCATTTAACTTATGGAAAGTGAATTTGAAATGAATTTAGTAGGAGAGTTAAGCTTCTTTTTAGGTCTACAAATTAAACAAACTAAAGATGGAATATACCTACATCAACGCAAATATACTAGGGAATTAATTAAACGCTTTGGAATGCAAGACGCTAAAATTATTAATACCCCAATGGCAACTAATGTGAATATAGAAGAAGATGTAATCGGAAATTCAATTGATTTAAAATACTATAGGAGCGTAATAGGGAGTCTCCTTTACTTAACTGCAAGCCGACCCGATATCTTATTTGCAGTAAGTATGTGCGCAAGGTTCCAAACCTGTGCCAAGGAGTCTCACCTAACTCTAGTCAAGCGTATCCTTAGATATCTAAAGGGTACACTTAATGTCGGTATTTGGTACCCTAGATCTACCGAGTTCGAACTAACCGGCTACTCCGATTCGGACTATGCCGGTAGTAAGCTCGATAGAAAGAGTACGAGTGGTTGTTGTCAACTTCTCGGCTCGAGTCTAGTGAGTTGGTGCAGTAGGAAGCAACACTGTGTTGCCTTATCTACCACCGAAGCCGAATACATCGCGATGGGTGAGTGTGTCACTCAGCTTCTTTGGATGAAGCACACTCTCCGCGACTTTAAGTTAGACTTTACAAATACTAAACTTCACGTAGATAACATTAGTTCAATTAATCTTACTAAGAATCCGATAAGTCACTCTAGGACCAAACATATAGAGGTCAAACACCATTTCATTCGAGAACATGTGGCCAACGGAGCCATACAACTCGAATACGTCGAATCGAAGTCTAACTTGGTAGACCTATTTATTAAACCCCTACCCGAAGCCGAATTTAGTCTATTAAGATGAAAATTGGGTATGTGCGTAGTAGAATAGGACTTTGCAAATTATATTACTACTATTTCTTACTTCTCATTTTTCATGGAACTATATAGGACATACCTTAGATATCATGTACCTATAGATTTAAGGAGCCAATACATCTCACAACACATAGGACTAATGTGTTTGTGTACTTGGCCACGTAGATGGGCGTGAGATGTTAGGACCTTACTCCTGGTTCCAGATGTAGAGCTAGTGCATCGCCATGAACCATGGAATATAATCATACATACTAACCGACTCTGACCAGGACTGGTTGATCTTTCATATCAATCATGACAAATATGAGTCGAACATTTTATAGATGAGCTTATTTTCAGTATATTATTTTCAAAATAATGTGGAACATGCTTGGACTTTAAATTTAATACTTATTTTCCACACACCCTTCCACTTTTCGATATATGGCAAAAGGGGGAGAAAAAGGCCAAAGTTAAGGGATCAAAAAATTTTCATGGCCAAAAGTTAAGTAAATGTTTACTTAACTTTAAGTTTTAAAAATTTACTTAAAAGGAAGTAAAGAACAAGTTAAGAGAATTCTTAACTTAAACACACTTAGTTAACTTGTTTTTGTTAACAAAACGGAAGTAATTTACTTAACTTTAAGTTAACTTGTTTTTTGGTAACAAAATGGAAGTAAAGGCTAACTTAAACACATTTACTTAACTTTAAGTTAACTTGTTTTTGTTAACAAAACGAAGGTAAAGGCCAAAGTTAAGAAATCAATTTTTTGATTTCTTAACTTAAAACTTATTTTAAACACTATGGCCAATATTAAGTAATTTCGGTTACTTAATTCTTTTTTAGTAGCAAACATCAAGGGGGAGAGTTAAAACTCTTTCTCAAGCACTCACCCTCGGTCAAGGGGGAGGTTTCCTCAAGGGGGAGTACTTGAAGAAAATTCTTACTACTCCAACTTAATCTTTATTTTTGTTTTTCATGCATGCTATTTTTATTCTTCATACATGCTATTTTTATTCTTCATGCATGCTATTTTTATTCTTCATACATGCTATTTTTATTCTTCATGCATGCTATGTTCTTAAGTTTGTGTGTGGGTTTGCCATAAATCAAAAAGGGGGAGATTGTTGGTACAGTAGGCACCTAAGTCGAACCTGAGTTTTGATTATAGCAAACGATACAAAGTTAAGCTCATGTCGTTATCTCACGAGCTGAATCGAGTGTGCAAAAAATTGCTATAGCTAGAGCTGAAGGCTAGCGACACCCGAAGGATGCCGCGGTGGTCGGGCGACACTCGAGTGACTTCGGAGGGAGCCGAAGGAATCGAGTGGAAGGCCGAAAGCAAAAGCAACACAGTAAGTATCGAGGTAAGCTCGTGTGTGCGAGAGTAAGTAAGGTCGTATCCTCTTTACGGGGATGATCTTAAGCATAGATCCGACCAAAGACGTCCTATAGGTGGTCTAGGTCGAGATCGGACGGTCGGAGGTCGTCAAAATAATATTTTTGTTAAGCTAACTTTGCCTTTGCCTAGCATCACGATCGCGCCTTGGAGGACTTGATCGCCATCCAACTGATCACGGAGGTTAGCATTTGACTGATGCTACCATCAGTCGACTGATAATGGCCATCAGTCGACTGATGGTCAAGGATCAGCCTCGAGGAGTCAAGCCTTATCACCATTTTTCAAGGAGCCATGTGCCAAAACTCTATTGGGTGAAGTTCCTCTCGAAAAGGGGCTCAAAGGCTATAAAAGGAGGGCCAATCCTAGGGTTTCTTCATCAATTCTAAGCTTCCAAAAGCCTCCGCCAAGCTACAACCTTCCGACAACGAAGTTCTTCTTCTCCGACGTCTAGGTTTATTTGTTTTCATTTTATTACGTCGGTTAAAATTTTTATTTCAGTTTAGTACTTTCATTTCTCGGAGCTTTTATCGTAACGAGGAGAGGGGGAGTGCCCCTCTACCTCAAGCTTTGTGCTTCACTTGTATCGATTAAACTCCTACCTCTAACGGGGAGGAGTTCTTTAGTGTTTTTGCCCTCCGTACGTGGTTAAGGACTGCTAGGGTCTTGGGGTAGTAGCCGAAGGCTACGAACCAAGTAAAATTCCCTTGTCTCTTTTTACTTTACATTTACATTTCCACTGCGTATAAGTGTTTTTGAATTGTCTACCGAAAGAAAAGAAAAGAAAAGGTTTATCGCTATTCACCCCCCCCCCTCTAGCGATTCGCTTCGATCCAACACCGGAGATCTTCATTGGAGCAGCCGATTGGTCGCCGCCTCGCTGTGAGAACCAGCTGCCGCCGACTTTCCCGAGCTGGATCTCACCTTTTCCGACGATCTACCACTGCTGATGCTCGAACTCAGCTCGCATCGTCGCAACCTATGTCCACCACGAGCTCTGTTTTTGTAGCGAGGTTGGTCTCGTGGTGTCGCTCTCCGTTTCTGCCATTGCCATCGTTGGATCTCCTTGTGCAAGGTGGTTTGTTGAGCTATGATGTTAGGGATTTTGGCTAGAAGTTGTGTATGAGATGGGGAAGGTAAGCTACTGTTAGGGCAATCTCTTGCCGTAATATGGTTTTGATGGTGTGGCAAAGGGTTTAAGTTAGGTTGGTATGTTTATTTGATATGTGCATTGGAGTCTTGCAGGGACTTAGTAATTCGCACATGGAGCCTTGGTGGGTTCACCCTCACAACCTCGGTCCTTGAGTCGGTGAAGGATGACTTTGCGGAAGCCGTGCGCTTGGAGCATCCGAGGGACCGCCGGACGAGATGACTTGAAGTGAAGCCAAGGAAGCAGACTTCGGAGGCAAGAGACGCGAAGGAGCATTGCAGAGCCGTGCGACTGATGCTGCCGAGGGACGTGGCCGCGAACGAAGAGAGCTTCGACGAGGGACTTCGAGTGAGATGAGAGAATGAGTGAAATGTAAGTAGCTCATTAGGTGAACTTGGCCGAATGGCTGAGTGTCGGAGACTTGACCGCAAGGGTTAAGGTTTACCCGACCGCCGGAAGCTCAAACTTATGTTAAGTTTGAGTTTCCGATCATGGAATGGAGTGGGTTCCATCCGAGTGGTTTATGCCCGGTGATCGACCATCATGGAATGGCGATCGACGCTGGAGGATATCGCGGCATTGAGACCGCTTCGTGAGCCGATCGGGCAATCGACTACGGGTCGGCCGATCGGTGAGGTCCACACCGATCGCCAAGTGTTTCGTTGGACAACAACGGTCGGCATCCAACGTGTTCGGAGGCCGTTGTAGTGACGGCAGTCGACTGCCATGGGCGGCAGTCGACTGATGGCGGCCAACGGGAAGAAAACAGCCCTCTCTATAAAAAGGGAGGGTGTGAGCCTTTGAGAGGCTAATGCATATACTCCAAACAATCTTCCTAGTGCCCCACAAGCTCTAAACTCTTCTTACTCGTTTTTACTCCATTCTATTTGTAAGAAGAGTGATCTTGATTGTAAAGGTTACCTCCACCTAGCTTGGTGCAAAGGAGAGACCATTTAGTGGATTGGTTTAGCGGAGTGATTCACCGAGGACGAATCGGGGACCATGGATTAGCGGCGTAGCCGTGAACCACGTTACATTCTTTGTTAGCGTTTGTTATCTCGTATTTCTATTTGCTTGTCTTTATTAGTCTTCCGCTTGCGCTAATCTTTTGTAGACGAGCAAATTACTGCCATCCAAACGAACGAGGGATATTCACCCCCCTCTAGCCGGCCATTCGATCCCCTACAAGTGGTATCAGAGCAAGGTTTCTTGTCACCGGACTAACCGCCGCAACAAGCCCTACATCAAAAATGGCCGGCTCCAACATCCATCCTCCGAAGTTTGAAGGAGAATTCGCTTGGTGGAAGAAGCGAATGGAGGTATTTTTTGAAACGGATTTTGATATAATGATTACAATGGAATCCGGTTTCGTCTTGCCTAGGGATGAAGAAGGGAAGTCAATAGAGAAATCTAGGTGGACCAAGAGGCAAAGAGAGGAGCACCTTGCAAACTCCAAAGCCAAGCACCATCTCTACAATGTGCTTCCTCAACAAGAAATCAACCGAATAGGAGAATGCCTAAGCGCCAAGGAGATGTGGGAGAAGCTAATTGAGCTCCATGAAGGCACATCCGAGGCGAAGCTAGCAAGGAGAGATCTCCTCCGCTCCCAACTACCCAACATTAAATTAGAAAAGGGGGAAAAGGTAATCTCTTTGCATTCTAGATTCAAATAAATTTTAAATGGACTAACAAGTGTAGGAGAAAGGCTCTCCAATCGCGATATGATAATGAAGGCCATAGATGCTTTCCCCCGATCATCCAAGTGGAGTTCAATGGTGGACTCATTTTATATTTCAAAGAATCTAGAGGTATGTACTCTAGATGAATTTTTCTCCACTATGGAATTACATGAATCTAGGCTTGAAGGAATACAAGAAGAGCCAAAAATACAACCTTCAAGGGGAGTAGCATTGATGGCCAACAAAGGAAAGAAGAAGATAGAGATCTCCTCCTCCTCCGATGATGAAGCGTCTTCCTCCTCCATGGATAGCATGGAAGAAGCCTACATGGTAAGGAAGGTAAGACGTGCATTTAAGAATTTTAAATTTGATAAATCTCATGATAGGAATAGAAGACCAAGGGGGAAGATCATTTGCTATAATTGCCAAGGAGAGGGACACATAAGGGACAATTGTCCCCTCCTAAACAAAAGCAAGGAAGAGAAGAAAAAGAAAGAAGAAAAGAAGAAGAAAAAGGGGAGCAAGAAAAAGAAGGAAGAGGAGAAGAAGGCAAAAGAAAAAGGGAAGGCCAAAGCATTCAAGGCCAAGACATGGGATGATCCTTCCTCATCCTCCTCCTCATCATCGGATGAGGAGAATGCCTTTGTCGCCAATTTGGCCTTGATGGCCTTTGATGATTTGGATTGCTCTTCCTCCGAAAATGAAGGATCAAGCTCAAGAGGAGAGAGCTCAAGTGAAGGGGGAGCTTCTACATCCTCCTCATCCGAAGAAGAAGAAGAAGATATGGAAACTATGGTAACGAAAGCTTCTCCTAGTAAAATAGTTTCCATAATTTCTAGTTTAACTAAGGACTTATTTGGAATGAAAAAGAAAAATAAAAGCATGCTTAATCAAATTAAGGCTTTGGAATATAAGCTAGAAAATGCATGCTTAAATAATAATAATACCTCTTCTTGCCATGATGATGCATGATCACATGATTATATGCCTTTGGATGTTAATGATGCATGCATAGAGGAAAATAGGGCATTAAGGGAAAAGGTAGATTATTTAACCAAAGCCCTAGAGAAATTCACAATTGGCTCCAATACCCTTAACATGATAATTGGGAGCCAAAGGGCAAGTTTTAACAAGAAGGGCCTAGGATATAAAGAGAAGAAAAATGAGAAGGCCTATAAATGCCTAATTGCTAGGGGACAAGACAAAAACAAAGTAATAGCTAAGAAATGGATCCCCAAGGAATTCCTAGTGAACCCCATAGGCAAAAATCTATTTTGGGTTCCAAAATCCATCCTTAAGGGTTAGGATAACCCTAGGGTAGTCAACCATATGAACTTGACCTATATCATATTTTGGTTGACTTAGGATGACGGGACAACATTTTTTAGATAGTGTTGGGTGATGATAACGTGCCCATAAATAGGTAATAATGCTTAAATCATGATGATTAATGTAATTTCTATGCATATGTGTAATCATGATTTATGATATTAATATTTGGCACATTATCATGAGCAATAGGTTTAAATCATGCTTTAGGTGATACTTTGTTTATTACCATGATATAAAACCTAATGCATGGTTATAAATTGATGAAAACATGTATTTCATGATCATAATGTGAAATTAAATCATATATATCATTATGATCATGTAGGTTGTTAGATTGATACTTAACCTTGATAGAATTGTATGAATATATTGGTTAAGTATATACAAATACCCCCTAGGATACATCTCACACTCACTATAGGCTAACTTGATTGCAAACTTAGCATGGGTGAGATGTTAGGATGATACAAATGTCCACTAATGACTATGGCATTTAGATGGTCATTTAAAGTATCAAAATAGCAATAATAGACCAATCATGGGGAAGGCTTATGTTTAATTAATAGACATATTGCCCAAAGATCATGGTTGGATATTTCATATGTTTTCAAAACAATTTCTTACCTTAAAATACATGTATTCATGTTTTTGAAACAATTGGATGCAAAACTAGGTAGCTAACTTGATACTAGAATGATAAAAAACCTAGTGGTTTTTAGAGCTTTTGGATTTTTGGCAAAAACAAGAAAATATGATGATTTTTCATGAAAAAATATTTTTCATTGATAGATATACTTAAAAGAAATATGTTCCTCGAATTTCATGGTTTTTCGAATTTTCTGGAATTTTTTATGCATTTCTGAAATTCATCCAGACAATCGAAATTGATTCTTCTTGCCGATCATGCCATCGATATGATCGATGGCCTAAAAATTAGAATAGTGAAGGCCGAATTCAGTTTTTTAAACCAACGAGTGGTATCCAATTTTAAATTAATTTGTGGTATTTCCCTCCATTATACTTGATGCCATAAGCTTATAACTTCGTGATAATCTTTTTGATGGTGTCAAAGGGGGAGAAATAATTATGTTTAAGTTAATCATGTTAGGAGGAGAAATATGATAGGGGGAGAAATATGGAGAGTTTCATGGATTAAGGGGGAGTTGCATGTTGTTATATCATGTTTATCTTTACATGCTTTCTTACCCTTAGAATTTATATCAAATGTTTTTACCTAACTTAAACGGATTGCCACACATCAAAAAGGGGGAGATTGTTAGGGCAATCTCTTGCCGTAATATGGTTTTGATGGTGTGGCAAAGGGTTTAAGTTAGGTTGGTATGTTTATTTGATATGTACGTTGGAGTCTTGCAGGGACTTAGTAATTCGCACATGGAGCCTTGGCGGGTTCACCCTCACAACCTCGATCCTTGAGTCGGTGAAGGATGACTTTGCGGAAGTCGTGCGCTTGGAGCATCCGAGAAACCGCCGGACGAGATGACTTGAAGTGAAGCCAAGGAAGCAGACTTCGGAGGCAAGAGACGCGAAGGAGCATTACAGAGCCGTGCGCCTGATGCTGCCGAGGGACGTGGCCGCGAACGAAGAGAGCTTCGGCGAGGGACTTCGAGTGAGATGAGAGAATGAGTGAAATGTAAGTAGCTCATTAGGTGAACTTGGCCGAATGGCTGAGTGTCGGAGACTTGACCGCAAGGGTTAAGGTTTACCCGACCGCCGGAAGCTCAAACTTATGTTAAGTTTGAGTTTCACACCCGATCATTGCCATGGAATGGCGGTCGGCTTCCTAGTCAGTGGGTTCGATTGGTATCCATGGTGGGTTTATGCCCGTGATCGGCTATATGGAATGATCATGCCGGAATATCGCGAACCGCAGAACCGCCGTAGCCGTAGGCGGTCGACTTCGTTCAGTTACATTGCTGCTTTGTGCAAATTTGCGGTCGGCCGATCGGCTAATCCACGATGTACAAGTCCGTTGAACTGACAAGTCCAGACATACGTGTTGCGTTGTAGTAACAAAATTCATGCATTCTTCAGGACAACCCTCTACATAAAAGGGAGGGTGTGAGCCTTTGAGAGGCTAATGCATATACTCCAAACAATCTTCCTAGTGCCCCACAAGCTCTAAACTCTTCTTACTCGTTTTTACTCCATTCTATTTGTAAGAAGAGTGATCTTGATTATAAAGGTTACCTCCACCTAGCTTGGTGCAAAGGAGAGACCATTTAGTGGATTGGTTTAGCGGAGTGATTCACCGAGGACGAATCGGGGACCGTGGATTAGCGGCGTAGCCGTGAACCACGTTACATTCTTTGTTAGCGTTTGTTATCTCGTATTTCTATTTGCTTGTCTTTATTAGTCTTCCTCTTGCGCTAATCTTTTGTAGACGAGCAAATTACCGCCATCCAAACGAACGAGGGCTATTCACCCCCCTCTAGCCGGCCATTCGATCCCCTACAGCTACTACTATAGCTTAGATTTAGAGTGTTATTCGATTGTTCTTATCTAGTGATTTTGGTGAATATTGATTAAGGCTTGTAATGGCTCTGTTGTGTTGAAGAGCTGTGGGCGTGAGGGTTCCGATCTAGTATATGGACAATTAGTTGGTTGGGAAGAAGCTAAGGGATGCAGTAGGTGGTGAAGTAGAGCTGCCGAGGTGATTGAAGTGGAGCTGAGAAGGTTGGCTTTGTATCAACAGTATAAGGTAACTATCAATTTGGTTGTGTTATAGCTATGAAATCAATTGTGCATGGATATTACTCTTGGATTTAACAATGGAATGGATCAATTGATGTGGATACTTGTTTATGATAATTGGATAAATAGCTAAGGCAGTAGCGATGTGGTAATTGATTTGGTAACTAGGTTCATGATAGAACTTAGTTGTGTTCCATGTTCTTTCTTGCAGGACTTTGATTAGTGATGGATGCTCGTACGTGTGGATAGTCATCATGTCAGGTGGTTAATATCTACCCTGGTCAGGTAGTTTTGACTAATTTCGGTGCATGAATTTGGATTTATGCTGAATTCTTTTACCTTGACTCCACTCTTATTTAATCATGTGCTTGTACTTAGCCTTGACCTTTGAGATATATTGTTGTTACTTCATCGTTTATCTATCACAGATATGAACTACAAACCCTATTGTGTGTTAGCTGATGGATGTTCAGTTAAGTACATGTAGTTAGGGTTATCTTTGTGGCCTCAGATTAGGTTACTGTGTTACATCACTAGGGTTAGGTGATAGATTAGATTATGAAGTCGATTGTTATATCATACAGATCAATGGTGCATCTATGGTGGATCTAGTTGTCTGTGCATAGATAGGTGTGTGGTTATCAGTACGTGGCTATGGACTAGATGTCCTAGCATGACTATATATCCATTATGGATCGTGTGACTGCATATGGTTATATGGATGGACAACAGTATCTCGCTACGGATTAGAAGTCTTAGTGTGGTTGACTGTCAGTTGTGTATGACTCTCTGTGTGGTAGAGAGAGTGTCTTGTGGATTTGTAGTCCTTGCATAGTTGACTTTTGGGTTGACCAGGACTCCTCGTGGGATAGGGAGTGTTTCGAGGATACGTATGTGGAGCTATGCATCATTACATTGCATGCATGCTATCGACTGGGGTCTCCCTTATGGTTGAGATGGGTCGTCAGTCATCTTGCCTTCCCGACCACTAGGGGTAATAGTAGCAGGGTTGAGGGAAGAGCATTGGATGTGCCGCACTTGGCCACTATAGACGGTGGTAGCTGGTGTTGGATCGAAGCGGTTCGCTAGAGAGGGGGGGGGGGTGAATAGCGAAAAACCTTTTTTTTTTTTTTTGAGTTCGTATCAAAACAATTAAGTGCAGCGGAAAGATAAATGAAACAAAAAGAGACAAGATATTTTTTTACTTGGTTCGTAGCCTTCGGCTACTACTCCAAGGCCCTAACGGTCCTAGACCGTGTACGGAGGGCAATTCACTAAAACACTCCTCCTCGTTGGAGGTAGGAGTTTGACGATTACAAAAACCTTCGAAGCAAAAAAGATAGAGAGACAAACCCTCTCTTCTATTTAAGTAAAATGCAACGATAGAAAACCTTGATTAAAAAGAATTGCAATATTGAAAGCAATAACAAAGTAAGATTATACCAACAACTAGAAAAAAAGAACTTAAGCTAGGGTTGTTGGCAGCACTTCGTTGTTGTAGAGTCGTCGGAGAGTCGCAGCATTGCGGAGGCTTTTGAGCACTTAGAATTGATGAAGAAACCCTAGGTTAGGACCTCCTTTTATAGCCTTTGAGCCCCTTTTCGAGAGGAACCCTAGCCAATCATATTTTAGCACCACTCCCCTTGAAATTTTGTGATATGATCCTTTGACCATCGATCGATGGCCATCATCATCGATCGATGGCGATCATCGAGTGCTAACCTCTCGACGATCGATTGATGGCGCGAGTCCTCAAGTCGTGATCGATGCTTGCTGCAAGTTAAAGTTAGCTCAACAAAAACATAATTTTGACAGTCGTCGACCGTCCGATCTCGACCTAGACCATCTATAGGATGTCTTTGGTTGGATCTACGCTTAAGATCATCCCCGTAAAGAGGATACAACCTCACTTACGCTCACACACACACGAGCTTACCTCGATACTTACTGTGTCGCTTTCGCTTCCGGCCTTCCACCCGATTCCTTTGGCTCCCTCCAAAGTCACCCGAGTGTCACCCGACCAGCGCGGCTTCCTCCGGGTGTCGCTAGCCTTGAGCTATAGCTATATCAATTTTCTGCACACTCGATTCAGCTCGTGAGATAATGACATGAGCTTAACTTTGTATCGTTTGCTATAATCAAAGCTCAGGTTCGACTTAGGTGCCTACTGCACCAACAATCTCCCCCTTTTTGATTTATGGCAAACCCACATACAAAGTTAAGAAAAATAACTTAAGTGCATTAAGCAAAATGAGTAAGAGATATGCATGAATGAGCAGGAGTATAAAAACTTTTATGCATGAATGAGCAGGAGTATATAAAAACTTTTAGTTCAAGTGCTCCCCCTTGAGGAATCCTCCCCCTTAACCGAGGGTGAGTACTTGAGAAAGAGTTTTAACTCTCCCCCTTGGTCTTGAGAAAGAGTTTTAACTCTCCCCCTTGGTGTTTGCTACTAAAAAAAAGAATTAAGTAACCGAAATTACTTAATATTAGCCATAGTGTTTAAAATAAGTTTTAAGTTAAGAGATCAACCTTGGCCTTTACTTTCGTTTGTTAACAAGTTAACTTAAAGTTAAGTAAATTACTTCCATTTTGTTAACAAGAACAAGTTAACTGAATGTGTTTAAGTTAAGAATTCTTTTGACTTGTTTTGTTAACTTAAAGTTAAGTAAGCCTTTGCCATACAAAAAAAATGATCCCTTAACTTTGGCCTTTTTCTCCCCCTTTTGTCATATATCGAAAAGAGTGAGGGTGTGTGTGAAATAAGTATTAATTTTAAAGTCCAAGCATGTTCCACATTATTTTGAAAATAATATACTGAAAATAAGTTCATCTATAAAATGTTCGACTCATATTTGGCTTGATTGATATGAAAGATCAACTAGTCCTGGTCAGAGTCGGTTAGTATGTATGATTATACTCCGTGGTTCATAGAGATGCACTAGCTCTACATCTGGAACTAGGAGTAAGGTCCTAACATCTCACACTCATCTACGTGGCTAAGTACACAAACACATTAGTCCTATGTGTTGTGAGATGTACTGGCTCCTTAAATCTATAGGTGCATGATATCTAAGGTATGTCCTATGCTAGTTCCATAAAAATGAAAATTAAGAAATAGTAGTAAGAAAATATAATTTGCAAGTTCCTATTCTACTACGCACATGCCCAATTTTCGTCTTAATAGACTAAATTCGACTTCGGGTAGGGGTTTAGTAAATAGGTCTGCTAAGTTAGACTTTGATTCGGCATATTCGAGTTGTATGGCTCCGTTGGCCACATGTTCTCGAATGAAATGGTGTTTGACCTCTATATGTTTGGTCCTAGAGTGACATATCGGATTCTTTGTAAGATTTATTGAACTAATGTTATCTACGTGAAGTTTAGTATTCGTAAAGTCTAACTTAAAGTCACGGAGAGTGTGCTTCATCCAAAGAAGCTGAGTGACACTCACCCATCGCGATGTATTCGGCTTCGGTGGTAGATAAGGCAACACAGTGTTGCTTCCTATTGCACCAACTCACTAGACTCGAGCCGAGAAGTTGACAACAACCACTCGTACTCTTTCTATCGAGCTTACTACCGGCATAGTCCGAATCGGAGTAGCCGATTAGTTCGAACTCGGTAGATCTAGGATACCAAATACCGACATTAAGTGTACCCTTTAGATATCTAAGGATACGCTTGACTAGAGTTAGGTGAGACTCCTTGGCACAGGTTTGAAACCTTGCGCACATACTTACTGCAAATAAGATATCAGGTCAGCTTGTAGTTAAGTAAAGGAGACTCCCTATTACGCTCCTATAGTATTTTAAATCAATTGGGTTTCCAATTACATCTTCTTCTATATTAACATTAGTTGCCATTGGAGTATTAATAATTTTAGCATCTTGCATTCCAAAGCATTTAATTAATTCCCTAGTATATTTGCGTTGATGTAGGTATATTCCATCTTTAGTTTGTTTAATTTATAGACCTAAGAAGAAACTTAACTCGCCTACTAAATTCATTTCAAATTCACTTTCCATAAGTGAAATGAACTCATTTAGTAGGATTGAGTTGGTGGTTCCGAAAATAATATCATCTACGTAGATTTAGGCTATGAATATGTCTTTACCTAAGGTTTTTACGAAAAGGGTTGGGTCAACTACACCTTGGTTAAAGCCTTTGGACTTAAGATAAATCGAAAGTCTCTCATACCAAGCTCGAGGAGCTTGTTTAAGTCCATAAAGAGCTTTCTTTAACCTAAGGACATGATCGGGTTTGTCTAAACTTTCGAAACCGGGGGGGGGTTGACTAACATAAACTTCTTCTTTAATGTATACATTTAAGAATGCAGA
Source organism: Wurfbainia villosa (assembly GCA_025175895.1). NCBI lineage: Eukaryota > Viridiplantae > Streptophyta > Magnoliopsida > Zingiberales > Zingiberaceae > Wurfbainia > Wurfbainia villosa. Next base: position 22,563,436 of record CM045992.1, on the reverse strand, counting down.
TTTCACATCCATTTGAAACAACTTAAATCCTCGATGTGCTGCATATGCTAATAGCATTCGAATGGACTCTAATTTAGCTACTGGGGCATAGGTCTTGTCATAATCTAAACCTTCGACTTGACTAAACCCTTTAGCAACTAGTCTAGCTTTATTTCTAACTACTTCACCTTTATCATCAATTTTATTTCTAAACACCCACCTTGTTCTAATGATTGTTTTATCTTTAGGTGGTGGTACTAATTCCCATATTTCGTTCCTAGTGAATTGAGCCAACTCTTCTTGCATTGCAATAATCCAATCGGGATCAAGAAGAGCTTGGTCAATAGTTTTGGGTTCAATTTTAGAAATCAAAGATATTTTACTAAGGTTTCTGTATGAGGCTCTAGTTCGAACTCCTAGACTTGGATCACCTATCACTTGGTCGATAGGATGATTCGTTTGAGTCCTAGTTGGATTTGGGTTTGAGTCTACAACTTGATCCATAGGATGACTCGTTTGAGTTCTAGTTTGGTTGGAGTCATCTATCACTTGGTCGATAGAGTGACTTGGTTAACTTAGGTTAGGATTAACACTAGACCTGATCTCCGGATCAGAGTTAGGTCTAGTATGAGTCGGCTCGCTAATTAGGGTTGCCGGGGGTTTTGTAGGTTCGTGTCCTTCATCAAATACTACATTGATAGTCTCCTCGACTCTAAGGGTGTCGTGATTATATACTCTATAAGCTCTGCTTATAGTCGAGTATCCTAGAAAGATTTCGGTCGTGGTTTTGGATGTAAATTTCCCTAGGTAATCCTTAGTGTTTAGGATATGTACCTTACACCCAAATACCCTAAAGTACTTGATGTTAGGTATTTTATTGTGATAAATCTCGTATGAGGTCTTAAGGTGCCTCTTTACCATAAGGATCATATTTTGGACATAGCATGTCGTACTCATGGCTTCCACCCAAAACCTATCGGGTAGGTTATACTCGTTTAACATTGTCCTAGCGGCTTCTTGTAGGGTTCTATTTTTGCGTTCTACTAGGCCATTTTGTTGTGGAGTTCTAGGGCAAGAGAACTCATGGTTGTATCCATTTAGGTTACAGAATTCTGTAAACCTATGGTTTTCGAATTCACCACCATGATCAGTCCTAAGTCTTTTGATTTTAATGTTTTGTTGATTTTCTATTAACTTAAATAGGTTGATTAATTGATCTAGGGTATCACTTTTGTGTTTGATGAACCTAACCCAAGTAAATCTAGAGTAGTCATCAATAATGACTAAACAGAATTTACTTCCATTAAGTGACTTAGCTCCGTGTGAATCGAATAGATCCATGTGTAGGAGCTCAAGCACACTTTTGGTTCGTTCTTGATTAGTTAGTTGATGTTGTGTCCTAGATTGTTTACCTTGTTGACAAGCATTACATATTTTATTATCCAAGTTATTGAGGTTAGGCAAACCTCTGACTAAGTCACTCTGACTCATCTTGTGGATGAGTCTTGGGTGTGAGTGACCGAGTCGTCGGTGCCACAACCATGATTCCTCTTGCCGTGTCATAAGACACTTAGTTGAGGAGTTAGTTAAGTTAATAGTGTAAATGTTGTTATTTCTAGTTCCCTTAAGAATTGCTTTAGAGGTTTCGTTTGTATTAATTACGCATTCATTTTCTAGAAATATGACCTTATAGTTATTATCACACAATTGGCTTACACTAAGTAGATTATATTGAAAATTTTCTACTAATAAAACATTTTGAATAACAAAATTTGAGTTAAGCTCAATATCACCTGATCCGATGATTTTGAGCTTGCCATTATTTTCGAAGGCTACCGATCCTTGTCGTTTGAATCGAAGCTTCGAAAACTTGAGTTGATCCCCGGTCATGTGTCGGGAGCAACCACTGTCCAACATCCATTGATCCTACACGTAAGGTAGTTGGATCGGATATTGGATTTATTAAAGATTGGTTGAAAATTATTAACCTAAATCATCTCACCCATGTCTACATGATCAAACACGTTAACCCTATATGTTCTTGTGAGATGACTTCAAATTTTACTTGATTTAAATTTAATGACTTAAACACTTGTCAACCTTGCGTTAGATTCGGATTTGACCATAGGCTTATCAAGTCACTTTTTCAAGATCATGGCTTCCAGGTCGTGGCGAGGCACAGAGGCCTTCTTTGATCGGAACAACGAACACTTCCTTAGACAAAGTTATTTTCAAGAAAATAGTAACTTGACTCACCTAAGACCACTTCCTGGTCTAACTAGTCTAGGATACGGCGAGGTAGCTTCAGCTAGTTCCACTCGGTCAAGTGAACTAAACTAGATACGCCTTATCTAGCTCGAATACACGAGACTCCGTTTTCCTAGCGTACTATCATCTCGCCGCGTCCTGGTACTATGTTATCAACTGTTGACGAGTTATAGTCCTATCTAACCATTCTAAAAAAAATCAAACTAAATAAAAACCTAAGCATGCAATTTCTAAGTTAAAACACAAATAAATTTCGTACTAGCTCCCCGTGGACCGTTGAATCGATTCGGTCTCTCCACATAGTGGATTTTGGTCCTTGGGAACCCAGTACTGGTTTGATCCTAAGTTTGAAATCAAGGTGGTCTTAGGGACCCATGCTTGGACACGTTTTTTATGTCAACTTACAATCGACATGTACGACTTATTGGTCGTGTTTGAGCTAAACCCAAGCCAGACCTTGTTGTACACCGCCCTTTGCGATCCAAGTAGGAGGTCAAGTCCTTTGGATCCCAAAGTAAACCTTTCCAACGTATTCCTAAGATCTTCGACTTGACTCTTCAAGAGTGAGTTCTCAACTTCGAGTTTTTCAACCCGAGTTGAGTCCTTCTCTTGAACTCGACTAGTCGAAGAGGTTAGGGAGACCTCGTGTTTGAGGAGTTTAACTTCCTCAACCAGGGTCAAGACCTTGGACTCGGACTTAGCTAACTTTCTATTTAAAAACTTAATTGCACTATAAAGTGTAGTAATGAGAGACCGACTTGCCTTGAGTGTATCTTTTGAACCGGATGCGTATCCGTGGCTTGTCTTGAATAGTGCTTCGCAGTCCGACTCATCTTCGATTTCCAATTCAAGTTTCGGTTCCGACTCCATCTCCGATTCCACCGGTTTAGCCATGAGGACTCGATCATCGTCTTCTTCCTCGGAAGCTTCTTCCCAAGTAGCGTTGAGTGCCTTTTTGTGTTTTGGTGCCTTGCTCTTGAGTTTTGGGCATTCGGACTTGATATGTCCAAACCTGTTGCATTCATAACATCTAATATTTGAACTTTTAGGCTTACCTTCGTTGGGTCGAGTGACGGTTCATTTTCGGCCCTTGACTATCCTCCGAACTAGGTTGACTAGTTCGGCCTCCATTTTCGAGTCGACCTCCGAATCCGACTCATCCTCTTCTTCCTTCGGGGGTGGCTTGCTAGAGGTTTTCTTCTTTGAACCTGCAAATAGTGCTATACCTTTCTCGAGTTCCGAGTTAGACTGCTCATGAAGTTCGAAATCAGAAAAAAGTTCATCTAACCTAAGTTTAGAAAGATCCTTGGAGACCTTGTAGGCATCGACCATGGATGCCCACAAGGTAGTCCTCGGAAAGGAGTTTAGGACATACCTTATAAGGTCGCGATTTTCGACCTTTTGCCCGATTGCGTGTAGATTGTTGACTATGTTCTGGACGCGGGCGTGGAGTTGCATCGTCGTTTCATGTTCCTGCATTTTTAGATTATATAATTTATTAAATAAAAGGTAGCACTTACATACCTTGGCTTCATCGGTCCCTTCGTGTAGCTCCACTAGCTTTGTCCAAAGGTCTTTTGCGTTGATGAAGGGGCTGACGTGATTTAACTCCTCCTTGGACAAGCCGTATTGGAGGATTTGTGTTGCCTTGGCATCGACTTCGACTTGTCGTTTTGTCCCAATGGTCCATTGGTCATAACCCAAGGATTCACCCACTTCGTTAGTCGAAAGTGTGAAACCCATTTGGATTATGATCCACATCTCGATTTGGGTTTTGAGAAAGCATTCCATCCGACCTTTCCAGTAACAGAAATCATCTCCATTGTAAAACGGAGGTCGGACAGTGCTAAAACCCTCGAGATGGGCCATTTGGAAGGGAAACCTTGCACAAAAAAATACCAAACAAAAACACGAAAAAGGTTCCAAGACTTCGCCTTGGATTAGTAATGTAGGAAATAAAAAGAAACAAAAGGAATAAACGAGAAATAACCAACTAAAATAAAAGATGATGATCACCTGACCTTGATGTCCCGAAATGGTACTAAACGATGGTTTTTGGGGATGAAGACAGCCTGTTACGAGGGTTTACCCTCATAAGAAGTGTAGATATCTCCGAGAGCTTCGTTTTGGTAGGTAGCCCGTTTCATGAGTCAACTTATACGAAAAGTTATGTCCGTTTTACCGTTGGCTACTCCAAAAGCGAATACTTGCAAAACAAAACCAAACGAAGAGTACCAAGACTTCGTCTTGGATTAGTAGTGTGGGAGAAAAATTTAAACGAACGAAAAACAAATCTGTAAAAAATGCTAGATTGGTGGTTTCACCAAATCTAAGCGCCCCCGGCTCCGATACCAATTGTTGGATCGAAGCGGTTCGCTAGAGGGGGGGTGAATAGCGAAAAACTTTTTTTTTTTCGAGTTCGTATCAAAACAATTAAGTGCAGCAGAAAGATAAATGAAACAAAAAGAGACAAGATATTTTTTTACTTGGTTCGTAGCCTTCGGCTACTACTCCAACGCCCTAACGGTCCTAGACCGTGTACGGAGGGAAATTCACTAAAACACTCCTCGTTGGAGGTAGGAGTTTGACGATTACAAAAACCTTCGAAGCAAAAAGATAGAGAGACAAACCCTCTCTTCTATTTAAGTAAAATGCAACGATAGAAAACCTTGATTAAAAAGAATTGCAATATTGAAAGCAATAACAAAGTAAGATTATACCAACAACTAGAAAAAAAGAACTTAAGCTAGGGTTGTTGGCAGCACTTCGTTGTTGTAGAGTCGTCGGAGAGTCGCAGTGTTGCGGAGGCTTTTGAGCACTTAGAATTGATGAAGAAACCCTAGGTTAGGACCTCCTTTTATAGCCTTTGAGCCCCTTTTCGAGAGGAACCCTAGCCAATCATATTTGAGCACCACTCCCCTTGAAATTTGGTGATAAGCCTTGACTCCTCGAAGCTGATCCTTTGACCATCAGTCGACTGATGGCCATCATCAGTCGACTGATGGCAGCATCAGTCGAGTGCTAACCTCCGACAGTCGACTGATTGACGACAGTCGAGTCCTCCAAGCTGGCAGTCGACTGATGCTTGCTGCAAGTCAAAGTTAGCTCAACAAAAATATAATTTCGATAGTCGTCGACCGTCCGATCTCGACCTAGACCATCTATAGGATGTCTTTGGTCGGATCTATGCTTAAGATCATCCCCGTAAAGAGGATACTACCTCACTTACACTCACACACACACGAGCTTACCTCGATACTTACTGTGTCGCTTTCGCTTCCGGCCTTCCACCCGATTCCTTCGGCTCCCTCCGAAGTCACCCGAGTGTCGCCCGACCACCGCGGCTTCCTCCGGGTGTCGCTAGCCTTCAGCTCTAGCTATAGCAATTTTCTGCACACTCGATTCAGCTCGTGAGATAATGACATGAGCTTAACTTTGTATCATTTGCTATAATCAAAACTCAGGTTCCACTTAGGTGCCTACTGCACCAACAGCTGGAGATGCGCACTTGGCCACTGTACAGAGTGGTAGTTAGCTCACTCGCCCACTATAGACAGTGGTTGCATGATGTGCAGTGGTCCTGCATGCGACGCTTGTCTACTCATGGGTAGGGACGACGTGGCTAGCAGCAGGGACCCCTAGGAGTAGTTAGCTCTTTACGCTTATATGCTACTCAGTCATACTACCCAACTCGGCCACTCGAGAGTAGTGGTAGCTGGAGTCAGGATATTAGTCATGTTGTGCCACCCTGGCCACTCTGGGGTCGTGGTTGGATAGGTCCGCAGACATGGCCATGCATATGCATTACTGATATATATATATATATATATGCATGTATTTGATATATGTTTTACATATGCCTGTGAGATGTTGCATTTGATTGAGCTATGATTGTTGCATATGTTTGTACATCATGATACATGCCATTTGTATATTATATACTGCTGTGTGTTGAGCATGATATATGTGTTGGTCCAGACTGTTGTATGTATTTGATTAGCATCATGTCATAGTGTGGTACAGACCGGGATGTTATTACATGTGATTATATACTGTTCATATATCTGAGTGTTGGTCTGGTATGAGATTGACCTTTTACGTCATATGAGTTATGTTATTATATACCTGTTCAGGATGATATAGTTTATGGTGGTGCAGACCGTCAGGTACGTTAGTACATTACTTCATATACAGTTGATCAGTTTAGTATATGCATTGAGTATGACTATTCTGGTGGTTAGTTGTCACCACAGTTAGAATGGTATATCTATTGGACTCTTTCTGTATACCTGTAGATCTTTACCTGTAGACTTGTGGATCTCTATATCCCTATATATTGTTCATGCACTTTCTATATATTACCCCTGAGTTTATACTCACCACCCCGGACCCTAGGTTTCTTGTCGCCCAGGTAACAGGTAGAAGATTCCTTGGATGTTCGGAGCTCCGCCAGCTGATCCCATCTCACACCAAACGGATGGATGTTTATTACGATTTGTGGTATTCTGTTGGATTATTGTTTTGAGATTTTATCCTGTATCATTTTCGTATTTGTGGTTATGGATGTGTTGTATGTATTTGACTTTTGATATGGTTTCTATTATGGTTCTTGTTGTGTCAAGTCACTCCGGAGTGCATAGTTGAGTCATTGTGTATTTATTATTTGTCAGTATCTTCCGCTGTGTTTTATGGATTATGTTCATATATATGTTATGTGATTGTGGCCGAAAGACTTTATGTATATCAGGGAATTGTATCACGTACAGGGGAGATGCTATCTGATTATTTTCGGCTCGACATACTCTCGGGGCGTGACAATGGTCTATGGGCTTAATGCACATGACTTGTACATAAGCTTTCCTCATGATTCATCTATGGTATATGATGAGTTTGAGTTCATCTAGATGCAATGTCTATGCACCTTGAACTTAACTCAGTTCCTAACATCTCACATGTGTCTAGAGTGTATGAATACACACACATATCAATGTGATGTGAGATGTAGGTTTTGTTCATCCTAATCTAGGGTCTCATGCATTTTTCTAGGCTACTCTATTTGATTCCCTTATACATGAGACTTCAAATTATGTCATAGTCCTTACATCAATTTTAATTAGCCATAAATGCATGAATGATGATTATGACATATAAAGATAGCACAATTAAAAATATGTGCTAATAATCATGATATCATGGCATAAGGTATAAAAACTTATACCTAAGACATTAACATGACATTTAATGATTTAAAAAAAATATGATGTCATGACATGACATATGACAAACAACTTATGACAAACAAAATATAAAGGTATAATAATACCTAAGTTTTTGTATTAATTGTCATTCGTTAGTATTAACCCGATTTTGCAATAATACCAACTTATCTCTCAAGTGTGCCAAAAACTAAAATGACACACTATGACCTCTAAACCTAGATTGTGTCAATTTGATTGATTTTTCAACTTACATGAATTATAATGGCACATCTCAAAATCCTTTAGGATATAAAATTAAACTTCATTTCTAAGATATCACATAACCTTGAAAATGTCCTAAAGTGTCAACTTTGCTATGGTTGAGTTAACTACCCATTCATTCAAGGTTGACACATCCTAACCCATTTAGCGTGAATCGATCACACTCCTAGGAACCCAATATCTATTGGAGTTTCTTGGGTTTACTAGGTATTCCTTAGGGATAACTTCCCCAGATACCCTCCTAATGACCCTTTTAGGCTCAGAAGCCTTGGTCATTGTGGTCTTGCCTAGGTTAACTCTAGGGGTAACTCCCCTTGTAACCTTCTTAGTGACTTCTCTAGGTTTCCTTGAAACCTTAGCTACTAGGCACTTATCTTGATTAACCTTATGAATGACTTCCCTATTAACCTTGGTATTTCTAGACCTATGAATGGTTCCATAATTGAATGAAACACTATGATAGGTCTCCTTGGGCTTAGGTTTGTGATCCAAACCTTTTTTGTCCTTGGGGGGACCTTGCTTCCTAGACCCTAGGTTTTAACTCCTAGACCCTTTAATTGAATTTGTCATTCTTGCAAGGGTCTTTTCTAATTTCTTAAGTCTTGACATCAAGACTTCATTTTCTAACTCTAATTGCTCAATCTTTGAATTTTCATTTAGTCTTTGGGCGTAATTCTTCATTTTAGGCATATGCCTACCCTTCTTAGAGTTAATGCCTAAATGCTCCTCTACCTTCCTAATAGTTTCCCTAGGTAGAATTTTTCTAGGGTTATTAGTCCTAAATTTATCCTTAGTTCTAAAATTATCACTCTTAGCATCTGAACAATAGAATTTATTATTTATAGCATGCTTTTCATAAACAATAGCAAGATTATTAACATTACTCCTAGCATGCTTTTTGACATGAAAATTTGAAGGTGCATTACTAAAATATACCTTAGGGTTTGCTTTGAAAGCTCCCCTACATGTGATGCTCCTTCTTGGACCTTCTTCCTCCCCCTAGGGCATTGACTTCTATAATGTCTTTGTTGTTGGCATTTGAAGCACACCACGTGCTCCTTGCTCTTTCTAGTGGGGACTCCGGCATCCTTTGATTTTTCTTGAAATTTTAGTGTCGGTGCTTTCTCCTTGGCCAATTTTGAGCATTTGCTCTTGTAATGCTCTTTCCCCCTACACTCAAAGAAAATTATATGATCTTTATTTTTAACTAAATTGCTTTAGTTACCTAGGGTGGTAGTAGGAAGAATTTGGTCCAATTCTTCATGGCTCCCGGAGGTAGATGCTTCTTGTTGCTCCGGTATTGAAGATGACCTAATCTCCTCCCCCTCAATCCTAGAGGTGGAGGCTTATTCCGATTCTTCCTCTTCCACCAATCCGGATGTTGACTCCTTCTCAACTTTCGAATCCTCACTTTCTTGTGAGGATGAGCTTTCTTCCGTTTCCCCTTGGACCGATTGGGGCTTCTCATGAAATTTTGTCAATTCGCTCCAAAGCTCCTTGGCATCCTTATATTCACCTAAACTACACAAAATATCATGAGGAATTAAATCAACTAAGAATTTTATTACCTTCTTATTTTTCTCGAATTCTTGAAATTATTCCACGGTCCACTTCTTTATCATGAGGAATCCTCCCTTTGCCCCTCTTGGATACTTGAATTCGTCTATCAAGATGACCCAATATTCAAAGTCTCTCATCATTATGAATTCTTCAAGATTTCTCTTCCATTTATTGAAGCCTTCTCGTCCATAGAGGGTGTATGGGATTGGATTGTTGATGTCCCATCCAAGTCCATCTTTTGGCAACTCCATCCTCTAGCGCTTTTACTCTCGGTTGTTAATCCGTAGAAGAGCGACCCGCTTTGATACCACTTGTTGGAATCAGAGCATCTTCTTCTTCAAAGAGACACCGGGCTCTGATACCACTTGTTGGAACTTCAATGAGCACTAGAGGGGGGGGGGGTGAATGGTGCGTTCTCATTGACGTAGATGGAATTCACTCGTGCTTGCGTGCTTGTCTACAATACATGTTAATATGCGCAGTAGAAATAATAATAAAGCATAAATGAAATACACAAGCACACACACGAATACACAACACAAAGACATGACGATATAACATGGTTCAGAACCTTAGGATTCTTACTCCATGGGTTGAACTCAACGAGCTCTAGGGATGCAAACCACCACTAATCCACTCCTTCTCGGAACAATCCAATGGTGGAGAAACCTCGTACAAAGATTACAACAGTAATACAATAAAATACAAACAAATACAAAGACAATAATGAAATATAAGTAAAGAAAACTTTACAATAATGTCTTTGAATGCTTACTTGTTTGATTTCATGAGGTGCACTTGAAGACCTTGACTTACACCAACAAATCACCTCAAATCTCTCAAGAAATTGCTATGGAAATCCTCCTCGTCGAGCTCCTTTTAAGCCTCTGCGTGACCTGGATTTCTGCCTGGTAGTCGACTGCCAATAATGTCGTTGTCTCATAATGGACTTAATCCACGTCGGAATTCAAGCCAACGGATACACTGGCAGTCGACTGCCATTTCCAGCAGTCGACTACTCAAGACTGTAGCCGACTGCTCAGTTGACTACCGAGCATTCTACCCTTGCGACCAACACCAGCAACAATCGACTGCCCTCCATGGCAGTTAACTGCTCAAGGCCAGTCGACTGCCCAATGTTGGCAATCGACTACCTGACCATTTTCCCGTAGTCGAACACCAATCGACTCACGACAATTGACTGGTGATAATCTCAGTCTACTGCTCAGTGTCGACTCGACTGCTAAGTATCAAACACTTGACCAGCCGATTGGTCCATAACCCTAGTCGACTACTACACATCAACCATGAGGTTTACCCCAAGTATGATGCCCTCATACCTGCTAGACCACCCTTAGCCTAGACCTAAGCTTTCTAGCCACCTCCATCAGCCTCATGCCTATTGGATCCCTCCAAATCATCTATCACTTGTTCATCCATATACTAGCTTTTAGGTGCTTCCATCGGCTATTTTCATACTAAGTTGGTCTACACTGCTAAGGCACATTGGGCTTACGCTGCAAAGACACATACTTGGACTTTACGCCGACAACCATTGGACTTATGCTGCAAAGACTTCACCCTTGGACTTTACACCACCAATACCAAATCTTAGACTTCCCTTACCAACCCATGTTGGGCTTTCCAATTGCCAAGACTCCGGCTTGGACTTTCCCTTGCTAAGACCCATGCTTGGACTTTCCATACCAAGTACTCAAGACTTGAACTTTACCATTGCCAAGACCCATACTTGGACTTTCCATGCCAAGTGTCCCACTTGGACTTCTCCATCATATGATTAACTCCATGTCAACCACATAGTCAATCCATTGTCAAACAATGGTTAACTCATCGCCAAACATCAAAATACAAACATCAAAACACTACTCGAGTCAAACTCGAGTCTAGTCTATCGTGACCTGGGTCGATTGCACCAACATCTTTGGCCCCTTCTCCAGCTGTAGAATCTCCATCTCCAATTACAAGTGTTGGGAGATCGATTGGCCGGCTAGAGGGGGGTGAATAGCCCTCTTGCGTTGGATGTCGAAATTTACTCGTTCTCGTTGCGTGCTCGTCTACAATTCTTATTAGTGCAGCAGAATAACAATAACAATACTAACAAGATGCACAAATACAAATAAGCACACGCAAACACACACGATATATGTGGTTCGGAACCGAATGGTTCCTACTCCACGGGCGAGCTCCTCGAGCTCTAGTTATGCACACGACACTAACTAAAACACTCCTTTTCGACTACACGTTGGAGGTGGAGAAACCTCTCACAAGCAATTACAATAAGTAATGAAATATAAGCAATACAAAGACAAATACGAAATACACGTAAAGAACACTTTACAACGCTTGCTTTGAACCCTTTGCTTGTTGCTTGCTTTGATTGGCTCTTGAAGGAATGGAATGCAGCAGTAATTCCCCTCCAATAGCTCCACAAAAACCATGGCAAAAACCTCCATCGCATCAAGCTATTTTGTCTCGTCGAACAAGTTCCAACGGATCACCGATGATGCCCATCGATCGGCCCGGTGACCTAATAGTCATTGCCGATCGATTGACTCACGGCGATCTATTCTCGCGACACTCCCATGATCATTGCCATCCATCTCGGCGGTCATTGCTGTCAACGTCGATCAATTGCGATCCATGGCGAATGCCAAGCACAAAACCCTAGCCTTACACCAGTCGAACCCTAGTCGACTTGGACCAGTCGAACCTGCACCTATGCCAGTCGACTGATGTCAGGAAAAACCTCAAACACCAAGTTGTTTGAGCATCCGACCGTCGGGTAAACCCTCAAACATCAAGTTTGAGCCTCCGACACTCAGTCTTAGCCACTTGGCCAAGTCCACCTTATCTCTCATGGAGTTCCCCACCGAAGCTCTCTTCCCTCGGCCTACGTCCCTCAGATGCGCCAAGCGCACGACTTCGCAACGCCATCCTTCGCGTCTCATGCCCTAGAAGTATGCTTCCCTTTGGGCTCACTCCATTCGCTCCCCGTCCGGCGGTCCCTCGGATGTACCAAGCGCACAGCTTCGCAATGCCATCCTTCACCGACTCAAGGACCCGAGCCTAGTGAACTTGCCAAGTTGTCAAGACTTCCCAAATGCACCAAGCGCACGGCTTCGCAATCCATTTCTCACCAAGCACCAAGCGCACGGCTTCGTAATGCTTTGGATTTTCCACACCAAGCTCCATGCTTGGATTTTCCATGCCAACCCCATGTTGGACTTTCCCATGATAATCCCATGTCATGAGTTTTGTCTATCATCAAAATACTATCAAGGTATTGCTCGAGTCAAACTCGAGTCAACCTGGGCCGATTGCACCAACAATCTCCCCCTTTTTGATGATTGACAAAACTACCATCTCAAGTCTACCAATTCTCCCATATTGGCAATTCTCATATCCCAAATGAGAATTCCAAACCTAATTGCTAACTTGGTAACATCTCCCCCTTTTTGACATTACATCAAAAAGGTCCTCCCCAAGGGTATGAATGTCTCATATCCCAATGAGATCTTATATCTCTCCCTTGGAGGAACACATGTCTACCATCTTTCTAGTGATCTCATATCACTTAAAGAGAGGCAACCCCATTTTCCTCCCATGAGGAAATACACATCCATCTTCCCATGATGGATACCTCCCCCTAGAGGCTTGCTCCCCCTTGACCATTGCACCAACAATGTCCTTGGAGAGTCCCTAAGCCAATAGGAACATTAACCAAATCAAAATTAAGACAAAGTTCAACAATGAACTCTCTTCCACCTTAAAGTTGATACTCTCCCTAAACCCCTTCTCCTAATCCATGTCCAATGGATTTCCACCCTTTCTAATGCTCTCCCAATCATATCCTAGGTTTAGGAGTGGTTAGGGGACCTTAACCTAGCTGAACATGGGCCTAACCAACAAGATTTGCGAAATCAGGCGATCATTGAAATCGGACATCGATCGGCTACCACCCCCATCGATCATTGCCGGTCCATGGCGATCGTGAATCTACATTCGATTTTGACATTTCAGAAATGGATTTCTGAAATCCATAAGTAAATATACGTAATTTCAAAAATCTTGAAAATGCATACGTATAATACTTATCCTAAACACTATGGGTGAAAAATATTGGAAAATTATTTTACCCACTAAATTAGGAGATTGATACAAAGTTCAAAAATTTAGAAAAGCTTCAATAAAGAGCCCTCTTTGTATCATCCCATTCAATGGTGATAGCTATCAAAAGATAGGCTTCACCAAGGTTTTTCAAAATGTTTTTCAAACCTTTATTTTCTTTTTCCTAAACATCTCACCAATATCTAGATGTGTAAAACACATATAAGTCAAAAAATTTGTGAGATGTGGGTTTTGTTTTGTTTATGTTCTCATGCATATTTCTAGGCAACATTAATTTGATTCCCTTCAAATTGTGCCATTGTCCTTAACTCCATTTTAAACTATGCATGATATGATTATGGCATAAATATGATTTAGATAAAAACATATGCCAATATCATGATGTCATGGCATGTGAATGAAAACTAAGCATACATGACATCTAAAAATAGTTCTAAACATGATCATGACATTTTATAGATAAAAATGAAAATGATGTCATGACATGGCAAGGAAAACAAATCATGGCAAGTAAAATATACTAAGGTATAGAATACCTAAGTGTGAAAATCAATTTGCCATTTTTAGGGATTACACTCACTTTGCCTTAAACCATTCATTTCCCTAGTGTGCCAAAAACCCAAAATGGCACACCAATACCTCTAAGACCTAATTGTGCCAATTTAATCATTTTTAACTTCTCAAACCATATTGGCACACCCTAATGTGTCAACTCAAAATGGCTAGGTTAACCACCCATCCACTTAGGGTTGACACACCCTAACCCATTTAGCGTGAATCAATCACGCTCTTAGGAACCCAATATCTATTGGAGCTCCTTGGGTTAACAAGGTATTCCCTAGGGATAACTTCCCTAGATACCTTCCTAATGACCCTTTTAGGCTTTGAAGCCATAGTCTTTTGGGTCTTTCCTAGGTCAACTCTAGAGGTGACTCCTCCATTGACTTTCTTAGTGGCTACATTTGATTTCTTTGAGGTGTTAGCCACTAAACACATACCATGGCTAGACTTAGGGATGGCTTCCCTATTAGCCTTGGTTTTCCTAGACCTAGATGTGGTTCCATAATTAAATGGAACATTATGGTAGGACATAGGTTTGTGACCCAAACCCTTCTTGCCCTTATACATTTTTTGTTTTCTAGGTCTTGACTTTTGTACATTAGACCCCTTAACCGAATTTGATATTATTGCTAGGGTCTTCTCCAATTTTTCTAGCCTTGACCTCAAGGTTTGGTTTTCTAACTCTAATTTTCTCAATTTTGAATTTTCATTTATCTTTTGGGAAATATTTTTCTTTTTAGGCATATGCCTAGATTTCTTGGGATTAACACCCAAGTTTTCTTCAATTCTCCTAATTGACTCCCTAGGTAAAATAGATCTAGAATTATGAGTCCTAGGTTTGTCCTTAGTTATATGAACATGCTTGACACCTAAGCAATAAACCTTTTTATTTCTCCTAGCATGCTTTTCATTGATAATAGCAAGAGAGCTAAAAAAAATTTTAGCATGCTTTTTGACTTTAGAAATTAAAGGTGCATTATTTAAATATACCTTAGGGTTAGCTTGGGAAGCTCCCCCTACATGAATTACACCTTCTTGCCCTTTATTCCTCCCCCTAGGGCATTGACTTCGGTAATGTCCCCGTTAGTTGCATTTGAAGCACACAATGTGCTCTTTGCTCTTGATTTTGGGAACACCGGCATCGTTTGACTTTGGGTTGACTTTTGGTGTCGATGTCTTCTTCTTAGCCAATTTAGGGCATTTGCTCTTGTAATGCCCTTTCTCCCTACACTCAAAGCATATTATGTGATTTTTATTTAAAATTACAACACTTGAGTTGCCTAGGGAGGTGGTGGAGGCCTCTTCACTTCTTCCGGAGGTAGAAGCTTCATCTTGATCTTTCTCCGGAGCAGAAACCCTTTCCTCCCCCTCAATGCTAGAGGTGGAGGACTCCACCAAATCATCCACATCTTCAAAGGTGGATGATGATTCTTCTTCAGCATTCTCCTCTACTTGTGCCGATTGGGAATTTTCTTGGAATTTCATTACCTTATTCCATAATTCCCTTGCATCCCTATAACCACCCAATCTAGACCAAATATTGTTAGGTAATAAATCACTAATCAACTTAATTACCTCGAGATTTGTCTTGAAGTTCTTGATTTGGTCTTGGGTCCACTTTGATTTTTCAATGGGCTTGTTGTATTTGTCCCAAGGCATCTCAAAACCATTTTCTACAATAATCATATAATCAAAATTGGTTTCGAGATATACCTCCATTCGTTTCCTCCACCAAGCAAAATCTCCATCGAATTTTGGTGGATGGATGAAGCCGACCATTTTGTAGTGCTCTCGCGGCGGTTAGTCCTTGAAGAGCGACCTCGGCTCTGATACCACTTGTTGGGAGATCGATTGGCCGGCTAGAGGGGGGTGAAAAGCCCTCTTGCGTTGGATGTCGGAATTTACTCGTTCTCGTTGCGTGCTCGTCTACAATTCTTATTAGCGCAGCGGAATAACAATAACAATACTAACAAGATGCACAAATACAAATAAGCACATACAAACACACACGATATACGTGGTTCGGAACTGAATGGTTCCTACTCCACGGGCGAGCTCCTCGAGCTCTAGTTATGCACACGACACTAACTAAAACACTCCTTTTCGACTACACGTTGGAGGTGGAGAAACCTCTCACAAGCAATTACAATAAGTAATGAAATACAAGCAATACAAAGACAAATACGAAATACACATAAAGAACACTTTACAACGCTTGCTTTGAACCCTTTACTTGTTGCTTGCTTTGATTGGCTCTTGAAGGACTGGAATGTAGCAGCAATTCCCCTCCAATAGCACCACAAAAACCATGGAAAAAACCTCCATCTCGAGCTCCTTTTATAACCTGCATCGAGCTATTTTCGTGCCTAGCAGTCGACTGCCAAAAGGCCCCAGTCGACTGCCCCTGTAGCCGTTGTCTCACAACGGCCAGATCCACGTCGGACAAGTTCCAACGGATCACCTACCAGTCGACTGATGATGCCCATCAGTCGACTGATGACCTAGTTGTCGACTGCCCAGTCGGCTATGGAGCGTTTTGTGCTTGCGACACTCCCATCAGTCGACTGCCATCCCTCGGCGATCATTGCGTCGCGTCGATCATTGCCGATCCATGGCGATCGGCGCCAAGCACAAAACCCTAGCCTTACACCAGTCGAACCCTAGTCGACTTGGACCAGTCGAACCGGCACCTATGCCAGTCGACTGATGTCGGGCAAAACCTCACACCAAGTTGTTTGAGCATCCGACCGTCGGGTAAACCCTCAAACATCAAGTTTGAGCCTCCGACACTCAGTCTTAGCCACTTGGCCAAGTCCACCTTATCTCTCATGGAGTTCCCCACCGAAGCTCTCTTCCCTCGGCCTACGTCCCTCGGTTGCGCCAAGCGCACGGCTTCGCAATGCCATCCTTCGCGTCTCATACCCTAGAAGTATGCTTCCCTTTGGGCTCACTCCATTCGCTCCCCGTCCGGCGGTCCCTCGGATGCACCAAGCGCACGGCTTCGCAATACCATCCTTCACCAACTCAAGGACCCGAGCCTAGTGAACTTGCCAAGTTGTCAAGACTTCCCAAATGCACCAAGCGCATGGCTTCGCAATGCATTTCTCACCAAGCACCAAGCGCACGGCTTCGCAATGCTTTGGATTTTCCACACCAAGCTCCATGCTTGGATTTTCCATGCCAACCCCATGTTGGACTTTCCCATGACAATCCCATGTCATGAGTTTTGTCTATCATCAAAATACTATCAAGGTGCTGCTCGAGTCAAACTCGAGTCAACCTAGGTCGATTGCACCAACAACAAGATCTTCTGTAGAAGAATACTCTCTTCCTCTACTTCAACCCCTGTATCGTCTAATTCACTTGCAGGACATGTGTCTTCGACCCCTTCTCCAGTTGTAGGATCTCCTTCTCCAATTGTAGGATCTTCTGATTCTCCAACTATAAGATCTCATTCTCCAACTACAGGATCTTTGATTCTCTAGCAGCAGAATCTCTTTTTCCAGTTGCAGGATCAATTGTTGAGAGGGAAGATACACGAGAGTTGATGATGGTAGTTATGTTTCAATTTTATATCTAAATGTTCCTTGACTTGTTACATTCGATTATTTTTATATTATAAGTTTCAAACGATGAATGATTTATTATTTGTATTGATGAATCATTTTTAATGATTAAATATATTTATCAAGTTTGATATGTGAATTTTTATATATTGTTAGATGTGTTTGGTGTAAAATTTATAAAAACAAATAAAAACAGTAAATCATATAAAAATTTTTTCATAATTTTTTAAATTTGTGATGAAAACAAGATTTGTCACAAATTTAGCGACAAAAAAAAATTTGTCGCTAATTTGGCAACGAAAATATATTTTTGTTGCAAAATCTGCGACATCAGTCGACTGGAAACATCCACCAATCGACTGATAGTTCATGACCATAACTACTGAGTATCAGTCGACTATAAAAAAACATAGTAATCAACTATTTGTCCATAATTTGCAGTGATTTTTTTTTTCATCACCAAATATGCGATGAAATATTTGTTTGTTATCAAATGTGGACTATCAGTCGATTGTTGTAGATAGCAGTCCACAGATTTATTTTTAGTTGACTGGTCAGTCGACTGATCTATTAGCAATCGACTGATAGATACTGGCAGTCGATTGCTAGTTCACATTTTGTAACGAAAACTTAATTCGTCGCTAAATTCTGCTGAACCCATATCTACCTAATTTGATAATGAAAATTTATTTTCGTCGTCAAATTTTACGACGAAAACTAAATTTTGTCACAAAAATTTGCGAAGAAAACTAAATTTCATCGCAAAAATTTGCAACGAATTTATTTTTCATCGCAAATTTTTGTCACGAAATTTTATTTTCATCGCAAAAAGTTGCGACGAATTCATTTTTCATTGTAATTTTTTGCGACGAAAAATGGATTCGTCGCAACTTTTTGTGACGAAAAATTGATTTGTTGCAATTTTTTGCGACGAAAATGGATTCGTTATAAAATTTTGCTACGAATATTATTGTGTTGCGCAATTTTTCGTTAGTTTGTAATAAATTTTGCCACGAAATTTTTATTCGTCGCAAAATTTGCGATGAATTTAAATTTTTCGTCGTAATTTTTTGCGTCGAATTATTTACAATGATATAATTTTCGTTGCAAAATTCATTATAAATTTTTTTTTACAACGAATTTTGACTCAAATTTCATTGCAAAAGATTATTATTATTTTTTGCAGTGCTCCTGGTCTGCTTGAGTGGACAATAATATTTTAGTTTTGGCCTCACTGTGCTTTTGTGTGGATTTCAATTATTAGTTGAAGAGGAAGTGTTTATTGTTGAAAGAAAGTGCAATAGAGTTGTTTAAATGGTCATTCGAGTTGGACAGTTGATAGAAATTTTTGTTGGAAATGTGAATGGAAACAAAGAAATGGAAGGATGGAGAAACCCTCTTACGTGGAGGAGTTTAGTCCCACATTGAAAGTTGAGGGACAACTTGGTTGGTTTATAATGTATCACAAGCATTATAGTTGTGAACATATGCAAGGGAAGAGGCTCTCTCTCACGCGTGGGTGCGCAGGGGGGGTGCGAATCCAGGGCCCGGATTGCATTACCGCAAGGCGACTCGTGTGAGAGCGCGACCTGCGCGCGTCGAATGTACGACCGGTCGAGGCATAATTTGCCCAAATGGATCCAACCAACCTTTTGCTAATCCGTTCCATTTTTTATAACGTATTCATTGATGCCTGACGTTGAAACGTACGAGTTTATTGTAGACGTTTCAAAAACGAGCCATTAAATCCATTAATTACGTAATTAATTGGAGATATGCTACAAAGATATAAAAGAGGAAGCGTTGGAAATATGCGAGACAGATTTTCCTAGTCTCTCCTCCTTTTCTCCCCCCTGCTTTGGTGAGAGCTTTCTGTGTGCGCTCAATTCGCCGGAGAGACGATCTGTGCTTGATCGCCTCCCGGTTCTGTCGTTGTATCTTGGGAAACAGTCGTCCATCACCCTCGAAAGCAGTGGAAACCACGAGCCTCGACACCAAGTGGTGTGCCTCTCCCCAACAAGTTGCCCAGTTACACAACAGTTACGCCCTCCGCTTTACTGCCAGTTCGCTCGCCAGCGATTCGCGCTTCGCTGCCGGCTGCCGCCGCTTACGCCGCTTACGCGCTCGCTACCGCTTGTTCGTGGTTACGCCTAACGATTCTGCGCTTCACACTGGTTCTGCCACTCCGCTCTGGTCAACTGGTTCTGCTGAACAAGTTCTGCCACACCGGTTCTGCCGAACCAGCTCTACAGAATCGGCTCTGCCAAATCGGCTCTGCAAAAACGGCTCTTCCAGATCGACTCTTCCAAATTAGCTCTGCTGATTTGACTCCGCCGACGCTGAAAGGACTGTCCGAAGCCATTGCAGCGGCTCTCTCCCTTGAAGAAGGAGCTAGTGTACAACAAAACTTAAAACAGATTCTACTCTGTTGTGATGGCAACAGACCCAATTGTGATGCCGCCGGACCAAGGGGCAATGGCGACGGACCAAGTTGAGCAGCCTACTACTCAACAAGTGCAGGTAAATCCTCCTACTGTAACGATTGGGACCGTCCCAATCAACCATGCCGAGAGGCCAGAGAAATTCATTGGATTGAATTTCAAGAGGTGGCAGCAGAAAATGCTTTTCTACCTGACCACTCTTAATCTGGCGAGGTTCTTGACAGAAGAACCACCCAAGGTACCTGAGGGTACTTTGGATACCCAAACCTTCAATGCTGTGGAGGCTTGGAAACACTCGGAGTTTCTTTGTAGAAACTATATCCTCAATTGTTTGGCAGATGCGTTATATAATGTATACTGCACAAAGAAAACGGCTAAGGAATTATGGGAATCTTTAGACCGGAAGTACAGAACAGAGGATGCGGGGGCCAAGAAATTTGTTGTTGGCCGATTCCTGGACTTCAAAATGGTGGACTCCAAGACGGTGATTAGCCAAGTCCAGGACCTTCAAGTGATCCTGCATGAGATCCACTCTGAAGGCATGATGCTGAGTGAGACCTTCCAGGTGGCAGCAATCATAGAAAAGCTCCCTCCCGGCTGGAAGGACTTCAAGAATTACTTGAAGCACAAAAGAAAGGAGATGAATATCGAGGAGCTCATCGTCCGACTCAGGATTGAGGAAGACAACAGGAGCTCGGATAGGCGATCATTCACTCAAGCAGTGGTCAAAGCCAATGTGGTTGAACATGGCGAGGGCTCACAACGGAAGAAGTCAAAAGCTTCCAAACTGGAGCCTAAAGGAGGCATTAGCAAGAAGAAATTCACAGGAAAATGCTTCAATTGTGACCGGGTTGGTCACAAATCTTCGGACTGCAGAAAGCCAAAGAAGAAGCAGGAGGCTAATGTGAGCGAAGGGCCGGACATAGATCTGTGCGCCGTCATTTCTGAAGTGAACCTCATTGGTTCAAATCCGCGACAGTGGTGGATTGATACAGGAGCCACCAAACATGTGTGCTGCAACAAGGAGCTGCTCCATAACTTTGAAGAAGTTAAAGATGGAGACAAACTGTATATGGGGAATTCAGCAACCTCGGAAATCAAAGGTCGTGGAAAAGTGGTGCTGAAGATGACTTCGGGCAAGGATTTAACTCTAAACAATGTGTTGTATGTTCCGGAGATCCGAAAGAATTTGGTGTCCGGATCACTTTTAAGCAAGCATGGCTTTCGCATTGTATTTGAGTCGGACAGGGTAGTGCTGTCTAAGAGTGGAATGTTTGTAGGCAAGGGGTATGAGAATGATGGGCTTTTTAAGCTCAGTGTAATGGCCATTAGGCCTAAAATGAATAAAATTGAAAGTTCTTCCTCTTATATGCTTGAGTCATCTGTGTTGTGGCATAGTAGACTAGGACATATTAATTATAATTCATTGCGAAGATTAATTAATATGCAAAGCATTCCGACATTCCTCCTAGACCCGAAACACAAGTGTAAAATTTGTGTCGAAGCAAAGATGACAAGGTCATCTTTCCAACATGTTGAAAGGAATACAGAACCACTCGGCCTAATCCACACGGACGTATGCGACCTAAAAGGGGTTCCGACGCGTGGTGGAAATAAATATTTCATTACTTTTATAGATGATAACACAAAATTTTGTTATGTGTATCTTCTAAAAGGTAAAGATGAGGCTATAGAGAAATTTATTCTCTATAAAAATGAAGTTGAAAATCATCTTAATAAGAAGATTAAGGTGATTCGAAGTGATCGAGGAGGTGAATATGTTTCACCGTTCGCTGAGTTGTGTGCTGAACATGGAATCAGACACGAAACAACAGCTCCATATACTCCTCAGCAAAATGGTGTTGCTGAGAGAAAAAATCATACTTTAAAAGAGATGATGAATGCTCTTTTATTAAGTTCTGGGCTACCAGAAAATTTATGGGGAGAGGCTGTTTTGACAGCGAATTACCTACTAAATAAGGTACCCCGAAAAGATATAGATAAGAGCCCTTATGAATTATGGAATGGTAGAAAGCCATCCTATAAATACTTACGAGTGTGGGGGTGTCTTGCTAAAGTATTGGTGCCTAATCCAAAAAGGATTAAAATAGGACCAAAAACTGTTGATTGCATATTCCTAGGATATGCACAAAATAGCAGTGCCTATCGATTCCTAGTGAATGAGTCGCTAATTCCAGAAATACATAAGAACTCGATAATTGAATCGAGAAATGCTTCATTCTTCGAAGATGTGTTTCCGTATAAGTCAAGAGAGGAAGCAAATTCCTCAAAAAGGACCTTTGAAACACAAGACGAAGAGCATAAGGGTGAACCAGGAGAGGTAGAGCCTAGACGGAGTAAAAGAGCTCGTACAGAAAAATCCTTTGGATCGGATTTTATCACTTTCATGTTGGAAAGTGAACCACAAAGCTATCCAGAAGCTTTAAGATCTTCTGAGGGACCTCACTGGAAAGAAGCTATTGCATCTGAGATCACTTCTATCTTACAAAATCATACTTGGGAGCTTGTGGATCTTCCTCCGGGAAGTAAGTCATTAGGCTGTAAGTGGATTTTTAAGAGAAAGAAGAAATCAGATGGTACAATAGATAGATACAAGGCTAGATTGGTAATTAAGGGTTATCGACAGCGTGAAGGCCTTGATTATTTTGATACATATGCTCCGGTATCAAGAATAACCTCTATTAGAGTGTTATTAGCAATTGCCACATTGTGGAATTTGAAAATACATCAAATGGATGTGAAGACCGCTTTTCTAAATGGAAATTTAGAAGAGGAAATCTATATGGAACAACCTGAAGGTTTTTCTGCTCCTGGACAGGAAAACAAGGTATGTAGATTGGTCAAGTCACTGTACGGCTTGAAACAAGCCCCAAAGCAGTGGCATGAGAAATTTGACAATGTCATGCTAAATAATGGATTTAGAATCAATGAGTGTGATAAATGTATCTACAGTAAAAACATGGAAGATGGTTTTGTCATCTTATGTCTTTATGTTGATGACATACTTATCATTGGAAATAATGATAAGATAATTAAATCCACTAAGGAAATGTTGAATTCAAGATTCGACATGAAGGATATGGGCCTAGCTGATATGATTCTAGGAATTAAAATTCTTAGAACAGTTGAAGGACTTGTTCTCAGTCAGTCCCACTATGTTGATAAGATTCTTGAGAAGTTCAACAAGAATGATGCTGCGTTGGCACGAACTCCGATAGATATGAGTCAACATCTATCAAAAAATCGAGGAGAGAGTAGCTGTCAGCTAGAGTACTCCAGAGTGATTGGAAGTCTGATGTACCTAATAAATTGTACACGACCAGACTTAGCCTACGTAGTAAGCAAACTGAGTAGATACACGAGTAATCCCGGTGTTGAGCACTGGAAAGGGATAACAAGAGTATTGAGATACTTGAGATATACTCGTGATTATGGATTGCACTATACAAGATATCTAGCTGTGATCGAGGGATACAGTGATGCTAATTGGATATCTGAAGTGAAAGACTCTAAATCTACAAGTGGGTATTTGTTCACTTTAGGGGGTGCAGCCGTGTCATGGAAATCTTCTAAACAAACCATAATAACTAGATCCACGATGGAATCTGAGTTTGTGGCTCTTGACAAATGTGGTGAAGAGGCTGAATGGTTACGACAATTTTTAGAAGATATTCCTAGATGGCCAAAACTCGTGCCCGCGATATGCATACACTGTGACAGTCAGTCAG
This sequence comes from Wurfbainia villosa, assembly GCA_025175895.1. Classification (NCBI taxonomy): domain Eukaryota; kingdom Viridiplantae; phylum Streptophyta; class Magnoliopsida; order Zingiberales; family Zingiberaceae; genus Wurfbainia; species Wurfbainia villosa. The sequence continues at coordinate 22,539,683 of CM045992.1, read as the reverse complement.
CGATTGGACGGGCACAAAGTCATTTGTATAATGGAAAGTCTAGACATATGCGTCGTAGACATAACACTATTAAACAACTGCTCTCAACGGGAGTTATCACTATTGACTATATAAAGTCAAAGGATAACCTTGCGGATCCGCTAACCAAAGGGTTAAATAGAGAGTTAGTTGCGAGCTCATCTCGAAGGATGGGTTTGATGCCGAAAACGAATGTTGGTGCAAAGGAAACCCAACCTATGAAGATTGGAGATCCCAAGAACTAGGTTCAAAGGGACAACCTAACTGCATCGACTTAGAAGGATCACTGTGGGGGTTATGAGATAATAAAACAGTGATAAGATGGAGGATAAGAAAATGGCTTTTAATGATCCAATAGAGCGGTATAGAATACTCTTAAAAGGGTCACCTATGTGAGAAAGAAGTGGGGCCGCTTCAAAGGGATTTGGAAGGCACAAATCTTAAATCTTCTCATGAGAAGCGTGTTCATGGCCAAGCGAACACACTCATGAGGGAAGGACATGCAGGAAAGTCACATGTGTGAAATGTGTCAATGCTTATATGAAGGGTCGAATAGTTCAAAGACATCGCGTCTACTAAATCAACCAATAAGCAAACATATTATCATAAGGGAAGGTTCAAAGGATAAAACCTACCTATCCTATGCCGGACTTTACTGCTGAGAGCTATCACATATCAGTTTCCATTCATGTCGGGGATTGTTGGAAATGTGAATGGAAACAAAGAAATGGAAGGATGGAGAAACCCTCTTACGTGGAGGAGTTTAGTCCCACATTGAAAGTTGAGGGACAACTTGGTTGGTTTATAATGTATCACAAGCATTATAGTTGTGAACATATGCAAGGGAAGAGGCTCTCTCTCACGCGTGGCTGCGCAGGGGGGGTGCGAATCCAGGGCCCGGATTGCATTACCGCAAGGCGACTCGTGTGCAAGCGCGACCTGCGCACGTCGAATGTACGACCGATCGAGGCATAATTTGCCCAAATGGATCCAACCAACCTTTTGCTAATCCGTTCCATTTTTTATAACGTATTCATTGATGCCTGACGTTGAAACGTACGAGTTTATTGTAGACGTTTCAAAAACGAGCCATTAAATCCATTAATTACGTAATTAATTGGAGATATGCTACAAAGTTATAAAAGAGGAAGCATTGGAAATATGCGAGACAGATTTTCCTAGACTCTCCTCCTTTTCTCCCCCCCTGCTTTGGTGAGAGCTTTCTGTGTGCGCTCAGTTCGTCAGAGAGACGATCTGTGCTTGATCGCCTCCCGGTTCTGTCGTTGTATCCTGGGAAACAGTCGTCCATCACCCTCGAAAGCACGTAAGAGGGGACGAATCTGTTTTAAGGACACTGTGGAAACCACAGGCCTCGACACCAAGTGGTGCTGCGGAACAACCGAGTGCCTCTCCGCTCTGCTCAACCGGCTCTGCTTAGCGGTTACGCCTAACGATTACGCCACTCCGCTTTACTCAAGCGGTTACGCTAACGATTACGCGCCGCTCGCACGCTCTGCCCTGCATTTGCCGAACCCGATTACGCTCTCCACTCTGCTCAGCGGGGTTACACTAATTCACTCGCACTTCCACTGCCGCTCTGTCTGTGGTTACGCCACTCGCTCTTGAACAAGTTACGCCACACTCTGAATCGGCTCTGCCAAATCGGCTCTGCAAAAACGGCTCTTCCAGATCGACTCTTCCAAATTAGCTCTGCTGATTTGACTCCGCCGACGCTGAAAGGACTGTCCGAAGCCATTGCAGCGCCTCTCTCCCTTGAAGAAGGAGCTAGTGAACAACAATTTTTGCGAAGTTTAACATTTACAATGTTGAATTATTTAAAGGATTTTAACTTTTTAAAATCTTTGATTGGTAGTTGGGAAATGTTTACTAATTATTTAGAGATTCTATTCCTTAACAATTTTTTTTATCAATCTTTGTCTTTGTGCAATGTGAATTGACAGTAGGGATTCTATTGAAATTCATTTGTTAGTCTATGGTTTTGGCATTCGAGGTGCAAGCCAGGGTGTGGCAAGTGCTCCTTCACACATTCATTTTGGCAAACTGGCGATTAAGCAAGATGAACGGTTCATGTTTAAAAAAAATATGAACCATCAGCAAGATGAATGGCAAGTACTTGTGTGAACTATTTCATTTTTTTGATTTGTCATTCTATTTCTTTTGTTTATATAAATTTATCATAATTGAGGATTGAATCGTGAATATCTAAAAATTAAATTGGACATCATACCATTGCACTGTACCCCGAGGAAAATATGACTCAGGTATTAAACTCAGTTGGAGGGATGTCTAGGGATTAGATAATAGGATGCTCCAAGCAGGGAAATATTAAATGAAGTGAGGTGTTCAAGGAAATTTGTTGGGCTCATTGAGGGATGAGGCAAATCTACTATGCCTATAAAAGGAATATGTCAATTTGGATAGATTTGATCAAATTAGGCTCCTTGCATTAACAAAGGGCAGTAAACTTTTCAAATAAATTTTCTTTATTTTAGGACTCTTCTCCACTTTTGTCCATCCTCATCTTGGTTAGTATACCAATGCTACCTAGATGCTAGACTATGCTCCCTCCCTGATGATGTAGTGGAAGGGATAGTTGTGCGTGAGTCTGTCGGATTCTAGATATTGGACAATGCAATGGTGTTTGATGCTATAGTGGTTGACCTTGAGGTCAACGCTTGATTTGTTAGCTCTTGTGGTTTTAGTTGAGATTTATGCTCACTTATGGTTACAAATATTTATTTTATATTAGAATGTTAGGGACTAATTAAGAGAGGTAGCTAAAAGGAAATTAGTTATTGGTTTGACTATATGGAACACAAATGTAGATTCTTTATTGTTATCATCCTAAGGAATATAGGTCAACTTTAATGGGTATGATTACTATATTGTTTTTGTTGCATATTACTTTCAATCATTTCTTGGAGTTTAAATACCATGGTGTGTTAGGCCCTTGGCTCTTGGGAGATTTTAATTGTAATCTAGATTATATCAAATAGATGAATTGCTTAGAAAAAAAATATAGAACCACCACATTAGCAGTCCCCCATTGCTGGGAGGAGAAAGGTAAATCAAGATTCTAGTTGGTAAGTGCAAAGGAGAGAGATCGTTGATAGTCTAAGGTCATGACTTCTTCGGGAAATGACTCCTGTCCACTATAGATAAGCCCTTTGTATTTACCAACTGTGATAGTCCTGGGGCTAGAGATGAATTGCTTAGAGAATCATAGGTCCATGTGTAAAATATCACAATATATATATATATAAAATAAATGTTGGATAATTGTTAAAATACCCTATGAATTTTTTTCAGGAATTTTAAGAAATTTTTCTGAACTCAAATGGATATTTCTATGACAGTTGACGGAGATAAATTTAATAGGCTTTGAGAAAGTCTATTTGGGTTATCTTCTTATGAAGAGATTTTAGTTTGGGTTTAATGCTTATAGGTTAAACCCGATTCATTTTCGTGAACCCGACCCGTATCATAAAGCTGAGCATTTATTTTCCCTTCGCCCGATCGGCTCCTTCCGCAATCTTCTCCCCGATCACATCCTTCTCGTCGCAACTTCTTCCTCTCCCGATAGCTGGCGTTTTCCTTCTCCTTTACCCTATTGCGTCGCACGATCCACTTTCTTTACCCGATCCCGCACCTCTTCTTCTCTTCTCTCGCGCGCCCGACCACGCCCAGCCGTCGATGGCCTCTACTTTGCAGCCATCGCACACGCGCCACCGCTCCCCTTTTATTCCTCCCTCTCGATCTCTCGCCGCCGCCTGAGCGAGACTCGCACCGTCGCCTCTTCGCTGCCAGGCGATGTGTCTCCGGCCACCACGGGCAGTCTCGACGGTTGACTTTTCTTGAGTTCCTCTAATCTGCGGTGGTCATCGGCGATTCGGATTTTCGCCGACTCTTCTTCTTGCACAACGCGGCTGATCGATGTGAGCCAATGCCGCCGGAGCTCAAGCCGTAACTTTCTTCCTCCTCTGGATTTCTTCGTCGTAAGCCCAGCGAGCGCCAGTAGCCCCTTTTTCCACTGGGCACCATCACCTGCTCCTTGGCCAGATCTCGAACGCGAGTAGCACCGTCGGCTTTCACTTTGCAGCCACCGACGGTCTTTGCCATGATTCCTATGGAAACTAGCAGATAGCAGCTTCGCCCGATTTTCCCCTGTGCTCAGTCATCACTGAATCTCGCAACGAGTTGAGGGATGGGGTCAACGAAATGGTAGGTTGAGTTCCTACAATTTACACAGCAAATTTTGGTAATTCTGTAGCACATTCAATTTTGAAAGACAAGAAGTTTGAACTGAAATCTCAGAACGATGCAATGGCTTGTGCTTCTGTTAGAGAAGTTTTGGCCCTAGTGTGCAATTTGAGGATGATGTTCATAATGTGGTCTATACACCAAGGAAAGGAAAAAGGATTGAAGGGAAAATTCAGATTGTATTTTAAGCCATCATTGATCATGGTGTTGATGTGAAGTTGAAGCCGAATCTGAAGCAAAAGCGCCCTATCAAGGTCATCCAGATGTAATTTTGAAAGTTTCTGGATTGTACCGAAAAAGAAAGAAATCAAGGCTGATTGTGCAGATTTGGTATAGTAGGTTGGATTTAAAAGTTGTGGTTGGTTGGAACAATGGAAGGTAAGCTGTAATTGTGTATGTTATGAAATAGATTGTGTTATAGTGGTGCAATCAATTGTGCAGGGATATTACTCTTGGATTTAAAAAAGGAACTAATCAATAATGGGTTGTTCTTATAGATTTGTAGTGGAAAAGTGAATTGGTATGAGATGGTGGATAAAACTTGAGTAGGGGTTCTCCCTATTTGGCATTACACTTGGTTCTAGAATTCGTGGAGGAGGATTAAAGCAAGAATGGGTAAGTCTGGATCTGAATGTTATAAATTTGATATTTGACTTACAGTTGGTTGAATTATAGTTTATTTGTCTATGTGATGGATTGAGTGGATCTATTGGATATATCACGGTAGAGTTATAGAAGTATATTCTACGATAATCGGGTTTGAATTGTTTATTAGGGATATTGGATTGTGATAGAATTCTATATAATTCATGTACTATGTTTCAGGACTCTGATTCGAGGCAGGTTCGAGGACGCGAGTACAAGCAATATTAGTGTTCTACATATCATGTGGGTAATTCCTACCCTGGTCAGGTAGTTTTAATGCATACAGATTTAGATGCATGATCATCTTATATGATCATGTTACCTTGAATCTGTTCTATTTACTCTTGCGCTTGATACTATACCTTTGGCTATTAACTCCATTGCTGCTATCATGTTTGATTTTATCATGATTAGGAGTTATATATATAGGTGATGTAAGTAACCTAGAATTTGTTTAGTTAAGTGCAAATAGTAAAGTTCGGATGATAACCTGATTGTAAATTGGTAGACAATGTCTTGAACCCAGGGTTATTCTAGTACCCTTATGTCGCATGTTTACTACCGACCATGTATTATGTAAATGGTCAGGTGAATGTTACTCAGTGTGTCGCTACGGACCGGTGGTCCTAGCTTGTTATAATCAGATGAGTACGACTCTCTACAGGATAGAGAGTGCGTCCACCAATTGAGTACTGCTCTCTGTAGGATAGAGAGTACGTCGATTAGATTTGTATGACTTTCTATAGGATAGAGAGTGTTATAATCAGTTGAGTATGACTCCCTGCAGGATAGAGAGTGCATTGATCTGATTAGTATTACTTTCTGTAGAATAGAGAGTCTATGGTGGATGTCTGTATGTGAGACATTCCATTCATGTCATTTGCATGCATACTGGCGACGTGGTCTCCCTTGTGGTTGAGAGGGTCGTCATTCATCCTGCCTCCACGGTTACTCATAGGAGGAGTAACCGGTGTGAGGGCAGAACATTGTGGTGCCGTACTCTACCACTATAGACGGTGGTAGTGGGATTTATGTGTCGTAGTGTTGCGTGTGTGGCACTCGACCACTCATGGGTAGTGACTGTCGGAGTGGCCAACTGCAGGGACCCCTATCATGTAGCTTGCTCTTCACGCTTATATACTACTCGATCATATTGCCCACTCGGCCACTCGAGAGTAGTGGTTGGTGTTGAGTTGGGACAGTTGTCATGCTCGAGCCACCAAGGCCACATTGGGGTCGTGGTAGCTTTAGGGTGAGCCGACATGACCATGCATACTGCATTGCCGACTGATAGCATTTTTGCATATATATATGGATGATTGTGATTAGTATACATATATAGATGCAGTCTATATATATATGCTTATTGTGATGCTGCATTTGTATATACTGTGCTTGTTGTATTTGTTTGTACATATTCATACATGCTATTGCATTTTCTGTATGGTAGTAGGCCAGTACTTGTATACTTGTTGGTTATTCACTGTGATACCCTCGACCCATATTAGGATGTAGTGTGAGTTAGTATTATTCCTTATACCTTATGTTGTGGATATATGTTGGATCGAGAAGCGTCGCTAGAGGGGGGGTGAATAGCGATCGTAAATCTTTTCTTTTTCGTTCGTTCAATACGCAAAGTAAGCACAGCGGAAAATAAATGAACACGTTTATTTTACTTGGTTCACAACCCAGCGGTTGCTACTCCAAGGCCCTATCGGTCCTAGACCGCGTACGGAGGGCAAAACACTAAAACGTCTCCTCCTCGTTGGAGGTAGGAGACAACGATTACAAAAATCGAATACACGAGGATGAGGCAACAAGCCTACCTCACCTCGTTATGAAGATAAAAAACACAGAATATAATATCAAAAATATTACTTGAATCTGCTGCCGATGAAGAAGATCTGAGGTTGTCGTCGCGTCGGCGTTATGACGGTGTTGAAGCGTTGGCGTTGTAGGAGCACTTGATGAATAATTGATGATATTTGGAGATGAATCCTCCCCTCCTTTTATAGACTTTAGCCTCTGAATTTGTCTCCTATTTCTTTGGAACGGATCATGAATTTTTCCAAATTTTTATCGCGAAGTGGCCGCGTCAAACGTTATCCGTTTTGACCTAGCGCAAAAGCTGAATCGTCGCCATCAGTCGACTGATGCCTCTCATCGACCGATGATCGATCGATCGATGCATCTTATCGATCAGCGATAACGATCGCCCAATGTCCAGCAGTCGACTGCCAGCCTGGCCACTTCCCTGCAGTAAGAGATTAGCTCGGAAAATGATAAATACGACGGTTTCTAACCGTCCGATCTCGACCTAGACCTTCCACAGGAAGTCTTAGTCGAATCGTCGCCTACGGTCGTCCCCGTAAAGAGGACACGACCTTACAATCTCTCACTCACACGAGCTTACCTCGATAGTAGCTCTCGCTTTCGGCCTTCCACTCGATTCCTTCGGCTCCCTCCGAATTCACTCAAGTGTCGCCCGACCACCACGGCTTCCTCCGGGTGTCGCTAGCCTTCAGCTCCAGCTTTAGTACTTTTCTGCACACTTGATTTAGCTCGTGAGATAACAATATAAACTTAACTTTGTGTCTTTGCCATAATCAAAACACAGGTTCGATTATCTAGTGCCCCTGCACCAACAATATATGCCTAGGTTGGATGAGGATAGAGTAGCTGACTGTCAGGTATGTCAGCATCATTTATTGTTCAGTTTACTTAGTGTATGCATGCATGTATACTTGTTATGCTGATGTATACCTGTTGTACGAGTAGATTAAACTATTGAATGACATGTGATATTGATACATATATTTACATGCTCTATCTTATTACCTACTGAGTTTTACTCACCACCACATACCCTGGGTTTTTCTGTCGCCCAGGTAATAGGTAGCTGACTTCGTGATGGACTTGGAACACCACTGGCTGGCATTGTCTCATCTCAACTTCGAGAGTTCGGATTTTTGTGTTTTCATCGGTGTTCTGATATGGATTTGATTTTTGTGATGTTTGTAGTGATTGGACACTGTAAATGTTGTACGTTTCTTTTTCTAGTTTTGTTATGGTGTTCTGAGTCGGTGTTAGTCATACCGGTATGCATGTGTGTAGTTTGTGATGTTGTATTATGTTTCCGCTGTATTTTGTGTATTTGTTGTGTTTACATATATATATATATATGAGGAGATGTTGTTCGTTTGCTTTTCGGCATGACATACTCTCGGGGTGTGACAACTTTAGTGGTATTAGAGCCCTAGGTTTTGCGATGCCATACAATGTTGTTTTTGTGTCGAGTCTTGGATTCTCGGGAGTCGATTTATTCGGTTTTGGTTTTTAAGAAGAGATGCACAATGACCTGAGCTCCAAGCAGCACGAGGTAAGAATCTCTGATAACTTATAGTTAGTTAGATGTTTATCTAAACTTACTCAACAGGTGTATACAGTTAGAGTTATGACATCTGTGCAAACTTATAGTAGAAGTCGCCCACCGTGTCGATCAGTCGGAGTTGCCGTTAGGGTTTATACTCTTGGTTTTGTTTGCTATGTATTTATATGCTTACAACAGGGAATAACTAGTAGTATGTTTGTTATGGTTCGTAACCGTGGTATGAGTTGACCACGGGAAATGACCTGTTGAGTCTGTGAGTCTTGAACCTGTGTCGCAAAGGTGATTTACCTTTGAGAGCCGACTGATACCGAGTTGGAAAATAGGGGTCAAGTTGTCACATTTCTTGTGGAAATCAGTCACTACAGTCTTAGGGATTTTCACTAATTATGCTAGTCAGATCATTACCTATTGGGTAATGGACAAGACAAGTATGCTATTGTTGATGCAGGTAGCAGAAGGTTAGTTTACGGTGTTTTATAGGGATTTTTATTCCTGAGTTGTTTGTACTGGGTTGTATAACTTTGAAAGTACTTTTAGGTACTTGACTTATGTTATACAGGGGAAGTAGAGTTGTTGGCATACTATTATCGAGATCAAGCCGATATTTGGTGGAAAATGAAGAAAATGACCTTCGGGAAATAAAACATCACTTGATCATGGTTTAGTGATGTTGAAAGAGAGTATTTCCCCGCGTCACTTTCAGTGACACATTGTAAGGAATTCTTGAGCTTTAAGTAGGGTGATCGTCGATAATAGGAATACCATGCAGAGTCATTAGACTTGCAAAGTTACACTCACCTAGTAGCTCAGGAATGCGAATGAATGTTATAAGCCACCCAGAGTTATTGGCTTATAGTTGGATTGGGATGCCAGGATCTTCTACCAGATCCTGCTGGAAGACATTGGATTGAGTCAGAAGTTTAGAAATGACTCCGTATAAGTGTTTAAAAGTTGGAGACCGATAAGAAGATATTGCAGGTCAACTTATTAGAGTCTGAAGTCTCTGACTATTGGATAAAAGGAGCAAGATCGGAGTCATAGGCCTTGAGCTATTTTTCGATCATAGAAGACCCACCGTAGATCGTCAGAACTATCTGATGTTATCAGCGAAATCAGAACAAAGTCTCCGAAGGGGTTATGTGCATGCAGTGTGGATCACGAAGACATGCGAAGTCAAATTATCTGTTGGATCAGTTCGTCTGTTGTTATTGAAAGAAACCAGTACATTTGAGGAGGTATACTTGAAGACTCAGTTGAAGACTATCAATGGTATTCCGGGAGGATGATGCACCATTTTGACAGTAGAGATCAGCACAGAAGATTGAGTTATCTCATCAGCAACAACCTATTTCCTCAGGCGTGGATGGAGTTCCTTGATACTACCCTTCAGTGGAGATCAGCACAGAAGCAACATCAGCAGAAGACATCGCAGAAGGTTTATGCAGACAACAATAGTTACCTTCAGATGTGATTTGCTTTGTACAAAGGAGAGAGTATATGACGATGGTCGTATCTATTTGGTATTCTACAGTTGTAACTCGTAGGATTTAGTGATGGGATCAGATGATCTAGGAAAAATCCCCGAGGCATTCATCGCAGAAATGCGACCGCTGGTCGTGGACTGTTGGATATGATCTTGTTCTCTTCGGAGAAAGGCCGAGACCTATAGGGAGTCTTTGGATCGGATCGACAGATAATTGATCATTAAGGGTATTACTTTAGTTACCCTCTGGGTTAATATATTGGGAGATACTTGTAGTTTACAGGTATCTTTGTCTAGAACATTCTTAGTTCGGATTAGTAGGGTTCCTATACATCGACTTGTGGGTCGATGGTATCTCTACTGTCAGGTGAGATGTGGACCAACAATTAAGAAGTTAAGGGATACCCTTAGACTTTGATAGACATATTTTTACTGTAGACATATCCTTACGGATGGTCAAATTGTTGAGATTATGGTATGATTATGTCTCTAAGATGTGCGAATAATCTGAGAGAATTCGGATGTAGTTCGGATGAACTCCTAGCCTTGCTGTTGCATAGGCAAGTGGAGTAGGCGATCGAAATGATTGTGGAAATAGTTCCGATATCGAAGATCCCATGCCGAGTGATAATTTGACTAGTATAAGTGTTACAAAACACTATGAGAATTGGAAGAATGTAAGTTGCAATTATAGGAGATGTTGGAAGGGGTATTTATCTGTCCCAGTATTTTTCCTTGAGAAGATCCGGAACTCTTTGTTGAAAGAGAGATGGACCTTTGAAATTATGCATCGATTATCGATGATGGAATGCGATAGTGCTTGAAAGTGAATATCCTCCGTTGGGGATAGATTATCTGTTTAGATCAACAAAGGACACCTGTGTATACTCTAAGGTTGATTTACGATTGGAGTGTTGATATTGTAGTGATATGGTGTCATAAAATTATCATTGTCGTTGTGACAATTAATATATCATTAGCTTAGAGTAAAGGGGATGCAAGTGTGTAGAGATGACAATTTCATACTTGGTATGAATTTTATGAGTTTTGATTAAGTTGTGAGACTAATTAACGATTTAGTCACCACTGGATTTGAGAATCGTGTATCTTGGACATGATTGGATCAGTTTGTGATTGTTGGAGTTGCATAATCTGGCCACTGTTGATTGTGGTAGTTGGAGTTGCGCACTCGGCCACCATAGATGGTGGTTTCCTTGTATGGATTTGGATATACCACGGACTTGCTTGACAAAGGTGATGATAGAAATCATTTAGTCGGAAGCTGATGAAACCACTTTACAAGACCTAGACGGTGGTTAACTTTTACACGAGTATTAGATAATCCTTCCGGAGTGAATTTTGAATGGTTGAGGGACTTCTCTTTTGAGAAGATAATTCCCCGTCTCTGATAAGGATAGTGTGTTCCGGACACGCGTCCATTAAGAAAGAGTTGCTACAGGAGGCACATCATTTGGGATTTGCTATGCATCCGGATGGTACTCAGATGTACCGAGATTTGAAACGTTTATACTGGTAGAACGGTATAAAGAGAGATATAGCAGATTTTGCTGCTCAATGTTTAGTATGTCAGTAGGTGAAGGCTAAAGATCAGAAACTCGCTAGATTGCTCCAGGAAATTCCGATTCCGGAATGGAAGGGGGAGCATATCACGATGGATTTCGTTACGGGATTCCCTAGAACCTGTAAAAGACATGATGTGATTTGGGTGATCATGGATCGACTAACCAAATCAGCTCACTTTCTGCCTATGTGTGGAATGGACTTGTTGGATCGTCCGACAGAGTTGTATTGTGGAAAGATTATCAGATTGCATGGGGTACTTTTAAGTACCATATCGGATGGAGATCCGCGATTTACCTCGCGATTTTGATAGAGTCTGCATCAGACTATGGGCACAGAGCTTCGACTTAGTGCAACATTTCATCCACAGACAGACAGAAAGTCTGAGCGTACCATTCAGACATTGGAGGATCTATTGAGGTCATGTGTCATGGATTTCAGAGGCAACTGGAAGGATCACGTTCATTTAGTTGAATTGCCGATTGGCTTTACCTCCGACACTTGCGGGTATTCACAACGTATTTCATGTTCTATGCTGAGGAAATACGTGCCACGATCAGACCATGTTCGAAAAGATATTCCGATTCTACCTTAGTCTAATGCGACTTACGAGAAGATTCCAGGGTGGATCCTTGGTCGCAAGGAGCGACAATAGTAGGACAAAACCATCCGACTCGTAAAGATTGGATGACAACATCATACCGATGAGGAGGCTACGTGGGAGTTGGAAGATACCATCCGAGCTCAATACTCTCATCTGTTCACTTGAGGAATGTATGTGGTCATTTCGGAAACTTGCTTAAAGTAAATTTTTGCATGTTAGTACGAAATTTGGGGACCAAATTTTTATAAGTGGGGGAGAATGTAAAATACCACAAATATATATATATATATATATATATATATATATATATATATATATATATATATATATATATATATATATATATATATATATATAATAAATGTTGGATAATTGGGAAAATACCCTATGGAATTTTTCCAGGAATTTTAAGAAATTTTCCTGAACTTAAATGGAAATTTCTCTGGCAGTTGGCGGAGAAGAATTTAATAGCCTTTGGGAAAGTCTATTTGGGTTATATTATTATGAAGAGATTTTAGTTTGGGTTTAGTGCTTATAGGTTAAACCCGATTCGTTTTCGTGAACCCGACCCGTATCATAAAGCCGAGCGTTTATTTTCCCTTCGCCCGATCGGCTCCTTCCGCAATCTTCTCCCCGATCACATCCTTCTCGCCGCAGCTTCTTCCTCTCCCGATTGCTGGCGTTTTCCTTCTCCATTCCCCTATTGCGTCGTGCGATCCACTTTCTTTACCCGATCCCGCACCTCTTCTTCTCTTCTCTCGCACGCCCGACCACGCCCAGCCGTCGATGGCCTCTGCTTTGCAACCATCGCACATCACCGCCGCTCCCCTTTTCTTCCTCCCTCTTGATCTCTCGCCGCCGCCTGAGCAAGACTCGCACCGTCGCCTCTTCGCTGCTAGGCGATGTGTCTCCGGCCACCACAGGCAGTCTCGGCGGTTGACTTTCTTTGAGTTCCTCTGATCTGCGGCGGCGGTCATCGGCGATTCGGATTGTCGCTGACTCTTCTGCTTGCACAACGTGGATGATCGATGTGAGCCAACGCCGCCGGAACTCAAGCCGTAACTTTCTTCCTCCTCTGGATTTCTTCGTGTAAGCCCAGCGAGCACCATTAGCCCTTTTTTCCACTGGCCGCCATCACCTGCTCCTTGGCCAGATCTCGAATGCGACTAGCACTGTCGACTTTCACTTTGCAGCCACCGACGGTCTACGCCATGATTCCTACGGAAACTACCAGATAGCAGCTTTGCCCGATTTTCCCCTATGCTCAGTCATCACTACATCTCGCAACGAGTTGAGGGATGGGGTCAACAAAATGGTAGGTTGAGTTCCTACAATTTACACAGCAAATTTCGGTAATTCTGTAGCACATTCAATTTTGAAAGACATGAAGTTTGAACTGAAATCTCAGAACGATGCAATGGCTTGTGCTTCTATTAGAGAAGTTTTGTCCCTAGTGTGCAATTTGAGGATGATGTTCATAATGTGGTCTATACACCAAGGAAAGGAGAAAGGATTGAAGGGAAAATTCAGATTGTATTTCAAGCCATCATTGATCATGGTGTTGATGTGAAGGTGAAGCTGAAACTGAAGCAAAAGCGCCCTATCAAGGTCATCCAGATGTAATTTTGAAAGTTTCTGGATTGTACTGAAAAAGAAAGAAATCAAGGCTGATTGTGCAGATTTAGTATAGTATGTTGGATTAAAAAGCTATGGTTGGTTGGAACAATGGGAGGTAAGCTGTAATTGAGTATGTTATGAAATAGATTGTGTTATAGCGGTGCAATCGATTGTGCAGGGATATTACTCTTTGATTTAAAAAGGGAACTAATCAATAATGGGTTGTTCTTATAGATTCGTAGTGTAAAAGTGAATTGGTACGAGACGGTGGATAATACTTGAGTAGGGTTGTCCCTATTCGGCATTGCACTTGGTTCCAGAATTCGTGGAGGAGGATTAAAGCAAGAATGGGTAAGTCTGGATCTGAATGTTATAAATTTGATATTTGACTTACAGTTGGTTGAATTATAGTTTATTTGTCTATGTGATGGATTGAGTGGATCTATTGGATATATCACGGTAGAGTTGTAGAAGTATATTCTACGATAATCGGGTTTGAATTGTTTACTAGGGATATTGGATTGTGATAGAATTCTATATAATTCATGTACTATGTTTCAGGACTCTGATTCGAGGCAGGTTTAGGGACACGAGTACAAGCAATATTTGTGTTCTACATATCATGTGGGTAATTCCTGTTGGATCGAGAAGCGTCGCTAGAGGGGGGGGTGAATAGCGATCGTAAAGCTTTTCTTTTTCGTTCGTTCGATACGCAAAGTAAGCACAGTAGAAAATAAATGAACACGTTTATTTTACTTGGTTCATAACCCAGCGGTTGCTACTCCAAGGCCCTATCGGTCCTAGACCGCGTACGGAGGGCAAAGCACTATACGTCTCCTCCTCGTTGGAGGTAGGAGACAACGATCACAAAACCGAATATACGAGGATGAGGCAACAAGCCTACCTCACCTCGTAATGAAGAAAAACAAAGAATACAATAAACAAATATTACTTGATTCTGCTGCCGACGAAGAAGATCGAAACTTGACGTCGCGTCGGCGTTATGACGATGTTGGAGCGTTGGCGTTGTAGGAGCACTTGATGAATAAACTTGATATATTTTTGGAGTTGGAATCCTCCTCCTTTTATAGACTTTGGCCTCTGAATATGTCTCCTCATCTTTAGGAACGGATTACGAAATTGTCCAAAAATTTATCGCGAAGTGGCCGCGTCAAACGTTATCCGTTTTGACTTAGCGCGGCGAATCATCGCCATCACCGATCGATGCCTCCCATCGATCGACGATGAGCATCGATCGGCTCTCCATGTCCGTGATCATTGCCCGGCCCACTTCCCTGTAATAAGAGGTTAGCTCGGAAAATGATAAATACGACAGTTTCTAACCGTCCGATCTCGACCTAGACCTTCCACAAGAAGTCTTAGTCGGATCGCCGCCTACGGTCGTCCCCGTAAAGAGGACACGACCTTACAATCTCTCACTCATACGAGCTTACCTCGATAGTAGCTCTCGCTACCGGCTTCCACTCGATTCCTTCGGCTCCCTCCGAAGTCACTCGAGTGTCGCCCGACCACCGCGGCTTCCTCCGGGTGTCGCTAGCCTTCAGCTCCAGCTTTAATACTTTTCTGCACACTAGATAGCTCGTGAGATAACGATGTAAACTTAACTTTGTGTCTTTGCCATAATCAAAACACAAGTTCGATTATCTAGTGCCCCTGCACCAACAATCTCCCCCTTTTTGATCTATGGCAAACCAACACAAAGTTAAGGGAAATTAAAGCATAAACCAAGTATAGTAAATGATGAATGTCATTTTCAAAAACTCCCCCTCAACCCTAGGTGAGTTTTGAAAGAGATGCTTTAGTTCAAAATTAAATAAATTTTGTGTTACTCTCCCTTAACTTTCGCTCTTCTCCCCTTTTGCCATAAATCAAAATAAATGTTGGGGTTTGTTATGTAAAATAGGGGTTTAAAAATAATATGGTATATGCATGCATCAAGATAAATCAGCTATGAGTCCAAGCATGCGTCTAGCAGTAATTAGATAGATTGGTTCGAGGTGTGTCCCTCTGCACCAATAATCTAAAGGTTTGTAATATAACCCTTTAAGGTTAGTTTGCTCTCCCCCTTAGTCAAATATATGAAGTATAAGAGATGTAGGGGGCACTAAACTTTGGCCTAAGAGTTGTTAAGTACAATAGTTGAAAAAATAAGTAGTATTTTGAAGATGTTGTTTTAACTATATTTCAATTATCCTTAACATCTCACCTGTGTCTATATGATCAAGCATGTTATACTTATGTGTTTTTGTGAGATGACTTCCAATTAAGTTGATTAAGTGCATTTAGGTTCAAGTAATTTGATGTTAGATTTGGATTTGACCCTAGGATTGTCAAGTTTACCTTTTCAAGATCATGGCTTCCAGGTCGTGGCGAGGCACAGGAGCCTTCTTTTATCGGATCATCGACCACTTCCTTAGACAAAGTCATTTTCAAGAAAATGATGACTTGACTCACCTAAGACTATTTCCTAGTCTAACTGGTTATTTTTGAAAAGAGGCTCCCCGAGGCTCAATCTTTTCGTAGGATTTTAGTTGGTTATGTACGTGTTCTAAGTGAGCTCACAAGTTTTAATGCACAAACTTTCTAAGTTAAAGCATGCAATTTCTAAGTTAAAGCACAAACATGTTTTGTACTGGCTCCCCCTAGATCATTGAATCGGTTCGGTCTATCCACATAGTGGATTTGGTTCTTGGGAACCCAGTACGGGTTGGATCCTAGAGTTGAAATCAAAAAGTTCTTAGGTACCCATGCTTGGACATGTTTCCTATGTCGACTTATAATCGACATATACGACCTATTAGTCGTGTTTGAGTTAAACCCTAGTCTAGCCTTGTTGTACACGGCCCTTTGAGATCCAAGTAGGAGGTCAAGTCCTTTGGATCCCGAAGTGAACCTTTCCAATGTGTTCCTAAGATCTTCAACTTGACTTTTCAAGAGAGAGTTCTCAACTTCGAGCTTTTCAGCTCGAGTTGGGTCCTCTTCTCGAACTTGACTAGTCGAAGAGGTTAGGGAGACCTTGTGTTTGAGGAGTTTGACCTCCTCAACTAGGGTCTCGACCTTGGACTCGGACTTAACTAATTTTCTAGACAAAAACCTAACCGTATTATGTAAAGTATTAAATAAAGTTCGACTCACTTTAAGGGTATCTTTTGAACTGGATGCGTATCCGTGGCTTGACTTGAAGGTAGCTTCGTAGTCCGAGTCATCCTCAGGTTCTGACTCAAGTTCAGGTTCGGTCTTCGTGTCTGACTCAATCGATTTCGCCATGAAAGCTATGTCTTCTCTGTTGTCCCAAGTTGCATGGAAGGCTTTCCTTGCTCCCTTTTTCTTTTGGTTCTCATTCTTCAATTTCCTCCTTTCTTGTCGAACTATTCTCCGCACAATGTTGACTATTATGGCCTCCTCTTCGGATTCGGATTCATCTTCGGGTTCGAGTTCATCTACTTGCTTAGTAGGTGGCTTCCTTCTTTGTCCTGCAAGTAGAGCAATACCTCTCTCGGCCCGGACCACGTTAGTTTGCTCATGAAGTTCAAACTCAGAAAATAATTCGTCTAACCTAAGCTTCGAAAGGTCCTTAGAGACCTTGTAGACATCGACCATGGATGCCCACAAGGTAGTCCTAGGGAAAGCATTTAAAGCGTACCTTATAAGGTCCCGGTTCTCTATGGCTTGCCCGATCGAATGAAGACCGTTGACGATATCTTGGATCCGCGCATGTAGTTGGGTGGCGGTCTCATGATCTTGCATCTTTAGATTGTACAGTTTATTTAAAAGTAAATCTCTTTTACATACCTTAGCATCGGCCGTCCCTTCGTGTAAGTCAATCAATTTGTTCCAGGGGTCTTTGGCGCTAATGAATGGTCCGATGTGGTTGAGTTCCTCCTTGGACAAGCCGCATTGCAATATTTGGGTTGCTCTTGCATCGGCTTCGATTTGCCTCTTGGTTGCATTTGTCCACTTGTTGAAATCCAAGGGCTCTCCTTGATCATTGGTGGGTAGAGCAAAGCCGGTTTGGATTATTATCCAAGTCTCGATTTGTGTTTTCAAGAAACACTCCATCCGACCTTTCCAATAACGGAAATCATTTCCGTTAAAGAACGGAGGTCGGGTGGTGCTATACCCCTCAATGTGAGCCATTAAGTCTCTTGCAAAAACACGAATAAAACCAAAGAGAATTTAAGGCCAGTCTTGGATTAGTAAATACTTGAAATAATAGGAAATAAACAGAAATAAATAAGAAGAATAAGAAACTAACAAAAATTAGAAACTTACGACCTTCGGTGTCCCCGAAAGGCTACTAAACGTTGGATTTTGGGGCTGGAAACAGCTTGTTACAAGGGTAAACCTTCATAAGAAATGTAGATCTTCCTGAGAGCTTCGATTTGGTACGTAGATCGTTATGTGAGTCCACTTGTGCGAAAAGTTATGGCCGTTTTACCGTCGGCTACTCCAAGAGAGAAAACTTGCGAGCACACAACCAAAAGAAACGTACCAAGACTTCGTCTTGGATTAGTAGTGCGGGAGGAATAAAAACCAAAGAAAGATACGAATCGAAAAATACGAAAAAGAAAACAAAAATGTGCTAGATTGGTGGTTTCACCAAATCTTAGCGCCCCCCGCTCTGATACCAATTGTTGGATCGAGAAGCGTCGCTAGAGGGGGGGGTGAATAGCGATCGTAAAGCTTTTCTTTTTCGTTCGTTCGATACACAAAGTAAGCACAGTGGAAAATAAATGAACATGTTTATTTTACTTGGTTCACAACCCAGCGGTTGCTACTCCAAGGCCCTATCGGTCCTAGACCGCGTACGGAGGGCAAAGCACTATAACGTCTCCTCCTCGTTGGAGGTAGGAGACAACGATCACAAAACCGAATATACGAGGATGAGGCAACAAGCCTACCTCACCTCGTAATGAAGACAAACAAAGAATATAATAAATAAATATTACTTGATTCTGCTGCCGACGAAGAAGATCGAAACTTGACGTCGCGTCGGCATTATGACGATGTTAGAGCGTTGGCGTTGTAGGAGCACTTGATGAATAAACTTGATATATTTTTGGAGTTGGAATCCTCCTCCTTTTATAGACTTTGGCCTCTGAATATGTCTCCTCATCTTTAGGAACGGATTATGAAATTGTCCAAAAATTTATCACGAAGTGGCCGCGTCAAACGTTATCCGTTTTGACTTAGCGCAAAAGCTGAATTGTCGCCATCAGTCGACTGATGCCTCCCATCAGTCGACTGCTCCATGTCCAGCAGTCGACTGCCAACTTGGCCACTTCCCTGCAATAAGAGGTTAGCTCGGAAAATGATAAATACGACGGTTTCTAACCGTCCGATCTCGACCTAGACCTTCCACAGGAAGTCTTAGTCGGATCGCCGCCTACGGTCGTCCCCATAAAGAGGACACGACTTTACAATCTCTCACTCACACGAGCTTACCTCGATAGTAGCTCTCGCTTCCAGCCTTCCACTCGATTCCTTCGGCTCCCTCCGAAGTCACTCGAGTGTCGCCCGACCACCGCGGCTTCCTCCGGGTGTCGCTAGCCTTCAGCTCCAGCTTTAATACTTTTCTGCACACTTGATAGCTCGTGAGATAACGATGTAAACTTAACTTTGTTTCTTTGCCATAATCAAAACACAGGTTCGATTATCTAGTGCCCCTGCACCAACAATTCCTACCCTGGTCAGGTAGTTTTAATGCATGCAGATGCATGATCATCTTATTTGATCATGTTACCTTGACTCTGTTCTATTTACTCTTGCGCTTGATACTATACCTTTGGCTATTAACTCCATTGCTTCTATCATGTTTGATTTTATCATGATTAGGAGTTATATATATAGGTGATGTAAGTAACTTAGAATTTATTTAGTTAAGTGCAAATAGTAAAGTCCTGATGACAACCTGATTGTAAATTGGGAAAAGAGGTCATCCGTAGGTAGACAATGTCTTGAACCCAGGGTTAATCTAGTACCCTTAGGTCGCATGTTTACTACCGACCATGTATTGTGTAAATGGTCAGGTGAATGTTACTCAGTGTGTCGCTACGGACCGGTGGTCCTAGCTTGTTATAATCAGATGAGTACGACTCTCTACAGGATAGAGAGTGCGTCCATCAATTGAGTACGACTCTTTGCAGGATAGAGAGTACGTTGATTAGATTGATATGACTCTCTATAGGATAGAGAGTGTTATGATCATTTGAGTACGACTCTCTGCAGGATAGAGAGTGCGTTGATCTGATTAGTATGACTTTTTGTAGAATAGAGAGTCTATGGTGGATGTCTGTATATGAGATATTGCTTTCATGTCATTTGCATGCATGCTGGCAACGTGGTCTCCCTTGTGGTTGAGAGGGTTGTCAGTCATCCTGCCTCCACGGTTACTCATAGGAGGAGTAATCGGTGTGAGGGCAGAGCATTGTGGTGCCGCACTCTACCACTATAGACGGTGGTAGTGGAATTTGCGTGTCGTAGTCCTGCATGTGTGACACTCGACCACTCATGGGTAGTGACTATCGGAGTGGCCAACAACAGGGTCCCCCATCGTGTAGCTTGCTCTTCAAGCTTATATACTACTCGATCATATATATGTTGTTGTTGTTGTGGCCTACGAGCCTTGTATTAACACGAGATGTTGCCACATACAGGGGAGATGTCGTCCATTTGCTTTTCGGTACGACATACTCTCGGGGCGTGACACCTGTTGGAATGTATACTAAAAGCCTAGCTCTTTTTGTATGAACATTTTATTTTGAAATAAGAATCACATGATCATTGTTTGCATTTTATTCATTATATATGTGCATATTGTCTAATATTTTACATTGTAGATAACATGGTGCTTGGTGTGGCACAGAAGATCATGTTATCAGTCCCTTGTAAAATATAAGTAGAGGCTCACAACCAAGATGGTTTTGGACAAACCATTGGCATGGTTGTAGTGTAGCTTGGTATTGTTTTATCTTGAACATAGAGTTACACTAGTACACTTAGGTGTATTGAGTAGGACCGACATAGAGGTGATTCAATTTAGTACTGACTACATAATTGAATCGGACCTCGGATATTATTTTGTACATGCTCTTAATCCCGATATAATAACGGGCACAAGTACTTAGTATTTATTTTTTTGATTTACCAGTGGGTGAGATTTAGATGGATTAAATCAATATGCCCGGTAAGTTGGGAAATAATATTATTTACATGGTGTGCCGTTGATTATAGGAGGAAACCGTGTCCTATATATTAGGTTGATGATGTCTCCTTGAGGAGCTCATAAGGTTCATCATGTAAACCCAGTGGTTGACTTAGTCAACATGATGATAAGGTTGAGTGGTACTACTCGAGGAATTAGATGTTAATTAATTGATGGTCAGTAAATCAATTAATTGACGGACATTCGATATCTTAAACACGGGGAGATTAATCTACAAATAATATATGGAGCCCATATTGATTTATGGGGGTTGGTGAGGTAGTTCAATGATGATCCTCTAGTGGAATGGAACATCATTGATGGATCAAGTTTGTGTGGTTCCGATCCATCTGGTGGCCAAGACCCAACTCCTCCTTATGGTCCCTATCGTAGCCTAATATAATCCTTGTGAAGTCTAGATCCAAGAATGTAAAACAAAACCTAGAACCAACGATTGGGATTAAATCCCTAGATCCGATGGTTGGATGAAACCCTAGAACCAACGGTTGGGATTAAATCCCTAGATCCGATGGTTAGGATGAAACCCTAGAATCGACGGTTGGGATTAAATCCCTAGATCCGACGGTTGGGATAAAACCCTAGATCTGACGGTTGGGATGAAACCTAAGATCCGACGGTTGGGATGAAATCCTAGATCCGACGGTTGGGATTAAACCCTAGATCCGACGGTTGGGATAAAACCCTAGATCCGACGGTGGAGATTAAATCCCTAGATCCGACGGTGGAGATTAAAGGAGGCTTAAGCCTAATTCTATAAATAGGGGGCTTAGGCTTGGGCGGCACATATTGGTTTTGAATTGGAGTTAGGGTTTGGCTCATCCACAAGTGGGCGGCTAGGGTTTTAGAGCAAAGAAGTGGGCGGAAACCTCCTTCCTTCAAGTTGATTGCCGGCGCCCATCCTCCTCCATCAACACTTGGCCGGCGCCCATCCTAGAGGTCTTTCCCTTCTTCCTTGGCCGGCGGTTCTCCTCCCATTGGTGGCCGGCTCTCTTCCTCCTTCCTATTCTCCAAAGTGGCCGGCGGCAACACTTCTTGAAGTTGGCTGGCGCATCATCCAATAGTTCCTTGGCCGGCGGTTGCACCAAGTTCCATAATTTGGTGGCCAGTTCTAGAAAGGAAGGTATTTGTTGTTTCTTCTCTTTGTTCGCAGCGGACAAGGTAGAGAAGAAAGCGATCTAGAAGGCTTCTACTCGTGGAGGATCTTCGTCCACACGTCGTCCACGAGAAGGATAGGACATACGATAGAAGATCGTAAGGTATAAAGTTATTTTAACTTTATTTACAGATCTGAATATATTCTTTAATATTTTGATTATGCATGTGTGTGTATGAAAATATATTGTATAATCATGGACCCCGAAGACAAACACAAAAACCGGCGATTCGTCCGTCGTCTCTTCCGCGGCTAACCAACTAGAAGAGTTGTGTTGCTTGAACAACTAGTTTGTTCACGCGACCACTCAAGTTGTTAGCACGACGACGAATAGGTTGTGCTAAGGAAGCTCATCCCATCCGGATTAATTCATTCATTAGTGAAAATTTTAATTCGGGGAAATGGGAGCCAATGAGCCTCCGAAGCGACTCTCTTCAATTGGTATCAGAGCCACGGTTTCCGGTTTTGTGTGTTTAGGATTCGGTTAATTTTTTATGCATTTTTCATATATTATATGTGCCGGATAATAGTAGGATATGCATAGTTTAACTCTTTGGTTGCAGGCATAAGATCCGACTATTATGGCCATGTGTGTGTATGTGAATGGATGTGTGTAAAAATTTATTATTTGAATCCTCGGGGTTGACGAGGCTAGATTAGTATTTAATTTTTGTAATTAAATACGACATTGTTTATCTGATCATTTTAGTTTACTTTCGATCTAGATTATTTGTACACTCCTTCGTGGAGTATAGGATCGATGGATGTAAATAAAATGATTTATCTCGGCTCGGATATCTTTGGTGACTTGCGCACGGGAAAAGGTGGAGCGGATGAGGTGGCGACACGACGGGATGCATATTGGAGGACAATGCCATAATAGTTGGAAAAAATTCTGTTTTTTCCATATTTATTGCTTATTTGTTTTATATGCATGTTGAGTATGTTTAAAATTCCTCGATTGCAATTTACTAAGTGGGAGAGGGATATTTTAATTAATTCCCGCGGCCTCCATTACAATTTGACGTGTGATGCAACAAACTTGCGTGTTGGCTTTGAGTGCCTCCCTCCCCATCGGATGGGTTTGTTTGCGGATCACTAGGTCAAATAATGGTTATAGGAAATTATTTAGGAGTGTGTGTACTTCCCCATCGGTAAGGCACATAATCCGAAATAATTCCCTTAGTATCGTGTAATGGTGCACACTTAGATGCAAATAAAAGTATCCTCCCCATCGGAGTCACTGCTTTTATTTGTAGGGCTAAAGATGAACCAACTATTAATTTTATTTGTCAAAAAGTAAGGTTGACAAGATAATAAAATTAATGTGTAAAACCTCCTCTTACAAATGTAGAATTCGTATACGTCCACACTATCATGGCATGCGATATTCTCGGTGTTTTGAGGTGTTGGTTGATTTTGGGATTTTATTGTTTTGAGGAATCAATAATATTTGAAATCTAATATTTTTTTATCATTGTGATTTTTAGGATTTTCAAATGGCTTTCAACCCACTTGCTGTGATTTTAAAAGAAAACAAACTTACTGGTCCAAACTACATTGATTAGAAAAGAAACCTGGATATTGTCTTAACTGCGGAAGAGTACAAATTTGTACTCTTCGAGGTCTGTCCTCCTAAGGCCACCGATGACTCTGATGAAAAGGAGAAAGAACATTATAAGAAGTGGGTTAAGGCAGATTAGATGGCGTGGTGTTACATTTTAGCATCTATGTCAAATGTGCTGCAACATCAGTATCAGGCCATAGCCACTGCTTATGACATGATGTTCAATCTCAAGGAACTTTTTGGACATCAGAGTAGGGCGGTTAGGCAGGAGGCAATGAGAAACTTGATGACGACCACCATGGTCGAGGGAACACCCGTTAGGGATCATGTTCTCAAAATGATGGCTCATCTTAATGAGATGGAAGTCCTCGGAGCTGAGATCGATGGGGAAACCCAGGTCGATATCATTCTCCAGTCTCTGCCTAGGAGTTTTGAGCAGTTCCGCCTCAACTACAACATGAACAAGAGGTTGTATTCGTTGGCGAAGCTTCCGAACTCCGTGAGCATGAGGGGCTTTTCGCCGTGAGTTCTCAAGCCATGGTCGCTCAGAAGGTTTCTTCCTCTAAATCGAAAGGTAAGAAGAAGAAGAAGCAAGGTGGAGCGAAGAAGGTGGCAGTGGGACCTCAGGCAGGAGTGAAGAAGCTGAAAGGCAAGTGCTTCACTTGCAAGCATACTGGACATTGGAAGGCGGACTGTCCTCGCCGAAAGAATAAAGGTATATCTTCTTGTTTAGTTGTTGAAACATGTTTAGCGGTGTTATCTACCAGTGCCTGGTGTGTAGATACAGGAGCCACTGATCATGTCTGCAATACTTTGCAGGGGTTCCAGGAAACCCGACGATTAGCTGAGGGAGAGATTACCATCTTCATGGGCAATGCCTCAAAGGTGGCGGCTATTGCAGTGGGAGACGTTTATTTATCTTTTGATAGGAATAAATTTTTGGTTTTAAGAAATTGTCTTTATGTACCTACTTTTAGAAAGAATTTATTTTCAGTTTCTAAATTGTTTATGGATGGATATTCTGTTTCTTTTAATGACAAGGTGGTTATAAAAAGGAATAGGGAGATTATCTGTTCTGGTACATTGGTTGACAATTTATATACTCTTGAACCAAAAACTCCCACGATGTAAATAGAAGTAAATAGCTCATCTTCTAAATCTAATAAGAGAAAAGAACCTTCGCAAATGAACCAAACATATCTTTGGCATCTAAGGCTTGGTCATATTAACCTAAGTAGAATTCAAAGGTTGATAGCTAATGGACCTTTGGGTTCATTAGTGGTGGAGGATCTCCCAACCTGCGAATCTTGCTTGGAAGGTAAAATGACCAAGAGGCCTTTCAAGGCCAAGGGGTATAGAGCCAAAGATGTGTTAGAATTGGTTTATTTTGATTTGTGCGGTCCGATGTCTATCCAGGCAAGAGGTGGTTTTGAATATTTCGTCTCTTTTATAGACGATTATTCAAGATATGGATACATTTACTTGATGCGCCGCAAGTCTGAATGCTTTGACAGGTTCAAAGAATTCAAGGCTGATGTGGAGAACCGTCAAGGTAAAAGTATCAAGACATTACGATCTGATCGTGGTGGCGAGTACCTCTTGGGAGAGTTTAGGAGTTACTTATCAGAGGCTGGGATTCAATCCCAATTGTCCGCACCTGGCACACCCCAGCAGAATGGTGTGGCGGAGCGAAGGAACAGGACTCTTATGGAGATGGTCAGATCTATGATGAGTTATTCTGAGTTACCTGATTCGTTCTGGGGGTTTGCTCTGGAAACAGCAGCACACATTCTGAACTTGGTTCCATCTAAGTCAGTACCCTCTACTCCCACAGAGTTGTGGACTGGGCGAAAGCCTAGTCTAAGACATATTCAGATTTGGGGTAGTCCAGCACATGTGCTGAAGGGAGATGCTGGTAAGTTGGAATCTCGTACAGAAGTGCACTTGTTTGTTGGCTACCCTAAGGGAACGAAGGGTGGTTTATTCTATAGTCCTAGAGATCAGAAGGTGATCGTGAGTACGAATGCCAGATTTCTAGAGGAGGACTATGTGATGAACCACAAGCCCACGAGTAGGATTGTTCTTGAGGAGATGACAGGGGAAGTCCCGACTTCAGTACCACCGGTACAAGAGCAGACACCACAAGTCATTGCACCGCGTGTCACAGAGCATACACAGGAGGCACCTCGTCATAGTGGGAGGGTTGTTAGACAACCCGACAGATTCATGTTTTTGGGAGAGTGTTCGGACTTAGTCCCTGGTGAACATGAACCTGATCCCTGGACATATGATGAGGCAATCCAAGATAGAGATGCAGTATCTTGGCAAAGAGCGATGAATTCAAAAATAGAATCTATGGATTCTAATCAGGTCTGGGAGCTAGTAGAGCCACCTGATGGTGTAAAAACCATTGGATGCAAGTGGATCTACAAGAGAAAGAGAGGAGTAGACGGGAAGGTTGAGACCTTCAAAGCTAGGCTTGTTGCGAAAGGGTATACTCAGAAAGAGGGTATCGATTATGAGGAGACCTTTTCGCCGGTAGCTATGCTAAAGTCTATCCGGATTCTCTTATCTATAGCAGCTCATATGGATTATGAGATATGGCAGATGGATGTCAAGACAGCTTTCCTTAATAGAAGTCTTGATGAGAACATCTATATGCGGCAACCAGAGGGATTCATTGCTAAAGGCAAAGAGCATCTTGTATGTAAGCTTAATCGGTCCATTTATGGATTGAAGCAAGCTTCTAGATCTTGGAACATCCGCTTTGATGAGGTAATCCAGTCATATGGATTTATTCAAAGTACGGATGAGCCTTGTGTATACAAGAGATGTGACGGAAACGTAGTGGTGTTTCTTGTACTATACGTAGATGACATTTTGTTAGTTGGCAACAATATCAAAGTGTTATCAGACGTAAGGGTATGGTTGTCCAAACAGTTTGACATGAAGGACTTGGGAGAAGTGGGACACATCCTTGGGATCAAAGTTATAAGGGATCGCAAGAAAAGGATGTTGTGCTTATCTCAAGCTTCATACATTGACACTATCCTTGCTCGTTTTAGCATGCAGAACTCCAAGAAAGGTTTTCTACCTTTTAGGCATGAAGTTCCTTTATCTAAAGAGATGTGTCCCAAAACATCAAAGGAGATAGAGGACATGAAGGCGGTTCCTTATGCTTCGGCAGTAGGAAGCCTTATGTATGCGATGCTATGTACGAGACCGGATATCTGCTATGCTGTGGGCATGGTTAGCAGATATCAGAGTAATCCTGGACAGAGACATTGGACTGCGGTAAAGCATATATTGAAGTACCTGAGAAGGACTAGGGATTATATGCTGGTTTACCGGGCAGATCAATGTCCCTGTGGGTTACACGGATTCAGATTTCCAATCAGATAGGGACAAGAGTAAGTCTACCTCGGGGTTTGTGTTTACTTTTGGAGGTGGAGCCATAGTATGGAGGAGTGTCAAGCAGAAATGCGTGGCGGACTCTACCATGGAAGCTGAGTATGTGGCAGCCTCTGAGGCAGCCAAGGAAGCTGTAAGGCTCAGGAACTTCTTGATAGACTTGGATGTGATTCCTGGTTTGCCCAGAACTATCACAATTTTTTGTGATAACAATGGTGCAGTTGCAAACTCGAAGGAACCACGAGCCCATAAGGCGAGTAAACACATAGTGCGCAAGTACCACCTTATACGAGAGATCGTAAAGTGAGGAGAAGTTGTTGTCGCCAAGATTGCATCAGAAGATAACCTAGCGGATCCATTCACTAAGGCCCTTTCAGCGAAAGCGTTTGATAGGCATGTGGAGGACATGGGGATCAGATGTATGGCAGAGTGATGACGGCATAGTCTTTTAGTATAAGTGGAAGATTGTTGGAATGTATACTGAAAGCCTAGCTCTTTTTGTATGAACATTTTATTTTGAAATAAGAATCACATGATCATTGTTTGCATTTTATTCATTATATATGTGCATATTGTCTAATATTTTACATTGTAGATAACATGGTGCTTGGTGTGGCACAGAAGATCATGTTATCAGTTCCTTGTAAAATATAAGTAGAGGCTCACAACCAAGATGGTTTTGGACAAACCATTGGCATGGTTGTAGTGTAGCTTGGTATTGTTTTATCTTGAACATAGAGTTACACTAGTACACTTAGGTGTATTGAGTAGGACCGACATAGAGGTGATTCAATTTAGTACTGACTACATAATTGAATCGGACCTCGGATATTATGTTGTACATGCTCTTAATCCCGATATAATAACGGGCACAAGTACTTAGTATTTATTTCTTTGATTTACCAGTGGGTGAGATTTAGATGGATTAAATCAATATGCCCGGTAAGTTGGGAAATAATATTATTTACATGGTGTACCATTGATTATAGGAGGAAATCGTGTCCTATATATTAGGTTGATGATGTCCCCTTGAGGAGCTCATAAGGTTCATCATGTAAACCTAGCTGGTTGACTTAGTCAACATGATGATAAGGTTGAGTGGTACTACTCGAGGAATTAGATGTTAATTAATTGATGGTCAGTAAATCAATTAATTGACGGACATTCGATATCTTAAACACGGGGAGATTAATCTACAAATAATATATGGAGCCCATATTGATTTATGGGGGTTGGTGAGGTAGTTCAATGATGATCCTCTAGTGGAATGGAACATCATTGATGGATCAAGTTTGTGTGGTTCCGATCCATCAGGTGGCCAAGACCCAACTCCTCCTTATGGTCCCTATCGTAGCCTAATATAATCCTTGTGAAGTCTAGATCCAACAATGTAAAACAAAACCTAGAACCAACGGTTGGGATTAAATCCCTAGATCCGATGGTTGGATGAAACCCTAGAACCAACGGTTGGGATTAAATCCCTAGATCCGATGGTTAGGATGAAACCCTAGAATCGACGGTTTGGATTAAATCCCTAGATCCGACGGTTGGGATAAAACCCTAGATCCGACGGTTGGGATGAAACCTTAGATCCGACGGTTGGGATGAAATCCTAGATCCGACGGTTGGGATAAAACCCTAGATCCGACGGTGGAGATTAAATCCCTAGATCCGACGGTGGAGATTAAAGGAGGCTTAAGCCTAATTCTATAAATAGGGGGCTTAGGCTTGGGCGGCACATATTGGTTTTGAATTGGAGTTAGGGTTTGGCTCATCCACAAGTGGGCGGCTAGGGTTTTGGAGCAAAGAAGTGGGCGGCAACCTCCTTCCTTCAAGTTGATTGCCGGCGCCCATCCTCCTCCATCAACACTTGGCCGGCGCCCATCCTAGAGGTCTTTCCCTTCTTCCTTGGCCGGCGGTTCTCCTCCCATTGGTGGCCGGCTCTCTTCCTCCTCCCTATTCTCCAAAGTGGCCGGCGGCAACACTTCTTGAAGTTGGCCGGCACATCATCCAATAGTTCCTTGGCCGGCGGTTGCACCAAGTTCCATAATTTGGTGGCCGGTTCTAGAAAGGAAGGTATTTGTTGTTTCTTCTCTTTGTTCGCAGCGGACAAGGTAGAGAAGAAAGCGATCTAGAAGGCTTCTACTCGTGGAGGATCTTCGTCCACACGTCGTCCACGAGAAGGATAGGACATACGATAGAAGATCGTAAGGTATAAAGTTATTTTAACTTTATTTACAGATCTGAATATATTCTTTAATATTTTGATTATGCATGTGTGTGTATGAAAATATATTGTATAATCATGGATCCCGAAGACAAACACAAAAACCGGCGATCCGTCCGTCATCTCTTCCGCGGCTAACCAACTAGAAGAGTTGTGTTACTTGAACAACTAGTTTGTTCACGCGACCACTCAGGTTGTTAGCACGACGACGAATAGGTTGCGCTAAGGAAGCTCATCCCATCCGGATTAATTCTTTCATTAGTGAAAATTTTAATCCGGGGACATGGGAGCCAATGAGCCTCCGAAGCGACCACCCTTCAACACCATGGGTCTTCTTCATGGGTGGTAGCAGAGTTAGAGGTTTCCAAAATCTATCTTATGAGAACAATTTTTTGGGGAGATTGTTGGTGAAATTATCTTTGGGTCAAGGTTGACTAAGCTCAAGTGAGACTCGAGTAGAGTTTTGATATTTGATAATACATTTGACAATATCCATAGTCATATGAAGTTGTAGACCGAGAAGTCAAGTAGGTCAAGATTGACGAGAAACTTGATGGGGAAAAGTCCAAATATAGAGACTTAACAAGGAAAATTCCAAGTATGGTGCTTGGTACAGAAAAGTCTAAGTATGGTGCTTGGTAAGGAAAAGTCCTAAGTATGGATTAGCAAGGAAAGTCCAAGTATGAATACTTGACAAGGGAAAGTTCAAGTATAGATACTTGGCAAGGAAAAGTCCAAGTATGAAGACTTAACAATGGAAGTTTCAGAGGCGTGCCCTCTTAGCAAAGGAAAATCCGTTAGCATGACAAAGCCGAAGGAAACACTTGAAGCCTAGTGTAAAGGATGAGGAGTTGTGGATTCAACCTAAAGGTGTGAGGCGGATGGAAGAAGCTTGAAGGTTTATCTTTAGGCTAAGGGTATGCAATAGCATGATAAAGCCAAAGGAAGCACTTGAAAGCTAGTGCAAAGGGTGAGGAGTCGTTGACTTAACATAAAGGCGTGAGGCTGATGGAAGAAGCTTGAAGGCTTAGATCTAGGCTAAGGGAAGGTGTCAAGTATGAGAGAATCATACTTGATGTGGTAAATCTCAGTTTTGAGGTGTACCAGTCGACTATCAGTATTGACCAGTTGATTGGTCGAGTGATCGGGAAGTCAAGCCCGAGTGATGCTTGAGAAATCCCATGAGGTTCTTGGGCAATCGATTGGTGGTATTGACCAATTGATTGGTGTGGTGCTTAGGCACTAGAATTGAGTGCTCGGGCAGTTAGACTCTGGAGACCAATCGATTGGCTCGACACTTGAAAAACTTTGACGGATGCTCGGGCAGTCGACTTGTGATTTGGACCAATCAACTAGTCATGGACAGTTGGGTTGGCTGAGGTGCTTAGGCAACTGTAGTGGTCGGGACAAAGCAATCGACTACTTTGATAGAACAATCAACTTATTTTAAGTTGAGAGAGCATAGATTATTTTTGAGTTGACTAAGCAGTCGACTGATCATCTTGGCAGTCGATTGATGGTTTAAGACAGTTGACTGATGATGAGTGTGAATCACATGCATATTTTAGGATTTATTTAGGATGTTTTTCTAGCATTTCATTCACAAAGCATGCATAAAACATAGCATTTGCTTTCATATTGCATTTTTAGTTCAGGTAACTGCGATTTTTGTGTTTTTACTCTTAGGAGGGATAAAATATAGGGAAGCCATAATGAAACGGGGAGCAAACAAAGCCACAATGCATATTTTTTAGAGCTCACAGTAGCTGACACACCCAGGGCATGTCAGGGGGCATGTCCATGCCAGACACCTTCAACATGCTCTATTTCAAGGCATGCTAGGTCTTCACAGTACCTGGCATGACGGTGCCAAATTCTGCCTCTTTGCTAATGGAATTCATGAATTATTCTGTAGAAAAAAGCTATAAAAAGACCCTAGGACCGAAGAGAAAGGTATTCTGGTTCATTGGAGGATTGGGGTTCACTCGAGAAGCCCAGGATCACTCTGATCCTTGGGATTTCTTGAAGAATGATTGAGGTCTAGAAGCCAAGAACAAGACAAGCGAAGCATTGGACACCGAGTGAATTCTTTCTTTTCTATTGCCTATGTTTTATAAATCCTTTATGGAGTAGTCTTGTACCTTAGGATTAGGGAGTAGCTCTTTGTCAGTTTGTCTTGAATTGTATGACTCTTTTATTTATTTTATTGTGAATTTCTTGAATTGATTTTACGGCACATCTGGCTTGCCTTGCGAATTTGTTGATCGCCTATTCGCATGCTTTAGGGTTTATATCTTGGATTTGTATAATCAATCATGAGAACCTATTGTAATTTAGGGCTTTTCATTAACTGTAGTGATATGTTTGGGTATGTGTGATGCATGCAAACACGACCTCAAATCTAGCAACAGGAACCGTCGAGGACTTGAAGCGTGTGCTCGTGCTCAATGCCCATAAGTGCATGGATGTCGTCAAGTAATAAATAGATTATTGATCCCACAAAGATTGAGATTCGAGTACTGATTGTTCAGTGGACGTTATTGTTCAGAGTTTAATTCTAAAGGTTGTGATTATGAGGATTGTCGGCGGTCCTAACTCTAGTACGGTGTCACATGGAGAAAGGGAAGGTTGGCTTGAGGTTCAAAAAGAGATCCTAGGACTTTGATTTCACTTGTGCAACATGAAACACGCTAATCAATTAAATGTAGTTTGGTTCTCTAATTAGGGTCTTGTGGAAGGGACATCATACCCTTTCTCGATGAGCTTTCACGTCTATCGGAAACTACCTATCCTTAACCAGGCCAACCCTTTTGTTAAGATAGGATATATGGTACGAGGATGCCAAATTAATCCCTACGGGGAGTCAAAATGTGTCCCGTTCCCTACTCCATCATACCCTTCTACCTACAGTTACCGGAGATGAGGACAACCCCTTGGTTCCTCTTTAATTCCCCTAGATCTTTGATACAAGCGTTATCACCCCTTATATCGGCTATGCACAATAGATAGAAAACCAAAATACAATTTTCATCAAATCAAACAAACACAAACTACAAATAGAAATCCTAAAATAGAATTTACATTCGATCTAGCATGTTCTACATACACAAGTTATTCCCTAATCCTAGAATCGAAGATTCTACTCCATAGATGGTAAAGAAAGAACACAATTTATAATAGAATAGATAATTACAATGCAGGAGATTAATAGAAAGTAAATTTCAGTACTCTTGGCTCTTCTCTTCGACGTCGGAGCAGGGGATGGGATCCTCTAGCCATCTTCTTCCTCCCTGTTGTGAGTTTTCGAAGTTTTTTATGGTGTCGGTGTGCCATCCTGGCCATTCTGCCTCCTTCCTGGGTTTTGGGTGTGGCCTTCCTTATATAGACTTGAGGTCGGCGCTGCTCGAATCCATAAAAAAACTCTAGTTGCGCTAAAAAACACCAGTGCCACATGACCGTGTGTATCCACATGACCAGGCCATGTGTGGCGCTAGGCTAGTTGGGCACGTCATGTGATTTCACACGACCGGGCCATGTCTTCCTTCGTTCCGCTTGCCGAATGTCTTCCTTTTTCTCCAAAAGTGTTATGTTTATCTCTTAAAATATTGTCATGCATACAAAAGCACAAAGAGCAGATCTCCAGACTAGGAAATAGTAAATGCATGCAAAACAAAGTACTATATGCATGAGACAAGTATAAAATGCAGTGAGATGTGAGCAAAAACTACTCCTAAAACTCTATATGTTTTGCTCACATCAATGCCCCCAGACTTAAATCTTTGCTTGTCCTCAAGCAAACCTCAGTGCCATGAAATTTTATAAAACATTATTTCATACTTAGCATGTTAACTAGATTTATCAAGTGATATTTTCAATAATAGCAAAATAAATATGTTCTAAAAGTTCACTAAGTTAGCTTCTTGTGCATGTGCTAAGCGAATCGTCTTAAGGGATACATCGTTTCATGGTAAGTTAAGTCATCATCTTATACCTTTCCTAAGATTTTCGACTTTTAGGCACTAGTCTTCCCTAAGCGAGTGTCATTTTCTAGATCTAGCACAAAGTCTCAAAGGTGTGCTCGGTATTGAGAGAAATTAGTAGGTGTTTTCCTAGTAACCTAACTCAGTCTCAAAGGGGCACCTAACCATTTTCACCCATGATAACTATTTTTTATCCCTCTCTCTCTCTCTCTCTCTCTCTCTCTCTCTATATATATATATATATATATATATATATATATATTTGCTCACTGGATTTTGATTTTTCTGAATGAGATTACACAATCTGAGCATCTCCAATAACTAAAATGTTAAATCTAGAGTCACCTATGGATTTCAAAGTACTAGACTATTGGGATGAATCATAACTATATATGTACTAGATTTTCCCTTTCAGAGTATTCATCAAGTGTAAGTGTAAAAATAAAATCTAACAAGTGTAAATCTAGAACATTCATTAGAGCAAATAAAATAAAATACCACGAGATAAACGAAGTTAAGCTACCTATGGAAACAACTCGTGAAGAAATCTTAAAAATACTACCGAGGCAGCTTAACGATAGAAAAAACTAAGTGCTGAATGACACTAAACACCCTATGCATGAATAAATGAATGCTAACTAAGACTAAAATGCAAATATCAAGAAATAAACTACTGCTAAAAATAAAATAAATCAAAACTTGGGATCTCCCCCTCAGACTTATATGAAGCTACACCACTAATATGGCGACCGAGGGGGGAAGTCCGGCAGTCTCGACATGTCGGGCTGCTGGGAAAACCTGATACTCAGCCGCTGATGCCACATATACATATGGTCGATCTGAGAGCTGGTGGATTCAGCGACTACTTTGTGCTCCTCCTCTCGGGCCCACTGTGCTTGCTGGGCACTCATGTGTTGCCAAACCTCGTGGCAATATATGGCCTCCTCCTGGCGATGGGAAACCTCCTCTTAGAAGTAGATACGAGCCTCATCGTAGAACTCCTCGACCCACTGGAAATGCTCCCGTAAGCCATGAAACTCCGCCTGTGTGTAGGCGCTCTGCTCCTCTCATCGCTGCCTCTGTGTCTGTTGCTCGGCATATATGTCATCTAGGCATGATCAGAACTCAAAGAAATTGTAGGAGGATGTACCTACATCCTGCTCAAAAGTAGAAAAAGATGGTGGTGTAGGTGCAGCCTCTCTGTGTGGACTAGGTGGGCTCAAAATGACTTTTGCTTCTACCTAGCAAGTTCTTTCTAATCTGGTTTAGTTCACACAAATACTAAATGCTAGAAATCAAAATTTAAAATATGCAATAAAGTCGAAAAACAAGTAAAAACTAAACTTGGGTTACCTCCCAAGAAACGCTTTATTTAAGGTCTCTTAGCTTGACCACCCTCCATTTTTCAACTTGACTCTAGAGGCTCCATAAACCTCCATTCGTCTGTCTCGAGATCTGGATATTCCTTTAGATACTTCTTTAACCGCTGTCCATTTACTTTAATTTCTCTTGATTCTTTACTCTATATATCCACTGTATCATATGGGTATACCTTTTTTATTCGAAATGGTCCTGACCACCTCGACTTCAGCTTCCCTAGGAAAAGTTTTAATTTGAAATTATATAGGAGAGCTAAGTCCCCTTCTTTAAACTCCCTCCTCAAGATATGTTGGTCGTGCCACTTCCTAGTCCTTTCCTTATATGCCTTAGCATGTGTTGGTGCAATCGACCCAGGTCACGATTGACCTGGACTCGAGTTTAACTCGAGTGATATTTTGATGTTTTGACAAAAACATATGACAATGTGATTGTCATGGGAAAGTCCAAGTGGGACACTTAGCATTTGGGAAAAGTCCAAGCATGGGTCTTGGCAAGGAAAGTCCAAGTCATGGGTACTAGGCATGGAAAGTCCAACATGGGTTGGAAAGGGAAAGTCCAAGCTTGAGTCTTGGCACTTGAGAAGTCCAAGGGGCTTGGTATTGGCGGCGTAAAGTCCAAGCGGGAGTCTTGGCAGCGTAAGTCCAATGTGCCTTGGCGGTGTAGACACCGTTAACATGACATAGCCGATGGAAGCACCTGAAGGCTAACGCGATGGATGAACAAGTCATGGATGACTTGGAGGGATCCGATGTCACGCCCGCCCTTTTTGGACCCAAAAATCCGGAGGGGCGGCGCGTGACGCGACCGTACATACATGCATTACATATAGCGGAAGACTTTATGCATACTTCTTAATTCTTACAGCGGAAGACTTTATACATTTTTTTTTTCTTTTAAAACATAAACATGCATTGACATATATATATATATACTTCTTCTTCTTCACATGAAGCATGCATCATAGCATATATAGATACTTCTTCTTACTTCTTCTTTACTTCTTCTTATCAACATAGAGCATGCATCATATATATATAGATACTTAGTGTTTGGTAGGTTCATAACATCATCATCATAAGGAGACATAGGTAAGGACCTCCATAGACATCATCATCATAGGTAAACATGTATATGTATATAGACCTAACGGATCTTTTCCACCGTGCCACTACCACACACATTGGCCCGTCCTGTTGTTCCCTTTAGTTTATCCATCCCTTACCCTTATCTGCAGTACGAGGGAAAGACAACTATAAGCACATAGGCTTAGTAAGATCCTGTCCTACTCACAAAAACCATACATCATCATTAATCATAGCATGTAGCATTCATAACATATGAGCAATATAATAGGCAACATACATGGCATCATCAACTTAACATGTAGCATAAGTAACATAAGTAAATATAACATGTATCATTCATAACTTAGTAGTATAACATGAACATATGCTTAATCAACATAACATGCATCATATGTAACTTAGTAACATAACATCATAGCATATCATCAAACCTAACATGTAACGTGTATAACCTAAGCATGTAAACATTCATACATATCATCAAACATAACATGTAAACATAAACATCATGTCATATCATCAGGTAAACATATGCAGGATGCTTTGAAAACATATATTTTAGGTACGTAAACATAAATCTCAATATATTTGGGCCCGACATTGTACCACTTCTTCATTATCATAGCGCGCATCCCTAAATAGGCCCAAGGTAGCAAGTCTCGAACCTAATAGGTTTCTAGGCCCGAGTCTTATTCCATCGACCTAGGGGCAATCGTCATAGCGTAGAAGCCCATCCTAGGACCGAGTCTTACTCCATCGACCTAAGGCATCTTGGAGCCCATCCCGTACTAGGCCCGAATCTTATTCCATCGACCTAGGGGCAATCATACATAGAAGCCCATCCTAGGCCCGAGTCTTATTCCATCGACCTAGGGCATCTTAGGAGCCCATCCCTTCTTGGACCTCGTTAAGGTCTTGGTACAAGCCATGCAGAAGGTAAAATACTTATATGCTTATTTTACAACATAGCTTAATTCATTAACATAGCATAGCATTCTTCATTTCATAACACATCATGCTTCATTTCATTAACATAGCATAGCATTCTTCATTTCATAACACATCATGCTTCATTTCATTAACATAGCATAGCATACTTCATTTCATAACACATCATGCTTCATTTCATAAACATACCATTCTTCATTTCATAACATATCATTCTTCGTTTCATCATCATGTCATATTTATGTCGTGAACAT
The DNA here is from genome assembly GCA_025175895.1 of Wurfbainia villosa. Taxonomy (NCBI): domain Eukaryota; kingdom Viridiplantae; phylum Streptophyta; class Magnoliopsida; order Zingiberales; family Zingiberaceae; genus Wurfbainia; species Wurfbainia villosa. The sequence goes on along the minus strand of CM045992.1, from coordinate 22,502,812 downwards.
ATCGTATTGTTTTCATTTCAGAATCCTATCTTTTTCCATTACATATCATATTTCAAATATCGCATACTCATAGTCATGGCATAAGGCATGGCATCAAAAGTAAGTAAACACCTATGCATTTAACTTAACAACGACTTCATATGCACATAAAACTTAAATTAAAACTTCATCTAGTCACCCAAACCTAGGTTGGCCGAATGGTCCAAGTAGGGTTTTAGGGTTAACCTTTAACCTAATTCATTAAACATAACAATAACTTCATTTACATATAAAACATGGATTAAAACTTCACTTAGTCACCCAAAACCTAGGTTGGCCTAATGGTCCAAGTAGGGTTTTAGGGTTAACCTTTAACCTAATTCATTAAACATAACATAACTTCATTTGCATATAAAACATGGATTAAAACTTCACTTAGTCACCCAAAACCTAGGTTGGCCGAATGGTCCAAGTAGGGTTTTAGGGTTAACCTTTAACCTAATTCATTAAACATAACATAACTTCATTTGCATATAAAACATGGATTAAAACTTCACTTAGTCACCCAAAACCTAGGTTGGCCGAATGGTCCAAGTAGGGTTTTAGGTTAACCTTTAACCTAATTCATTAAACATAACATAACTTCATTTGCATATAAAACATGGATTGAAACTTCACTTAGTCACCCAAAACCTAGGTTGGCCGAATGGTCCAAGTAGGGTTTTAGGGTTAACCTTTAACCTAATTCATTAAACATAACATAACTTCATTTGCATATAAAACATGGATTAAAACTTCACTTAGTCACCCAAAACCTAGGTTGGCCGAATGGTCCAAGTAGGGTTTTAGGGTTAACCTTTAACCTAATTCATTAAACATAACATAACTTCATTTGCATATAAAACATGGATTAAAACTTCACTTAGTCACCCAAAACCTAGGTTGGCCGAATGGTCCAAGTAGGGTTTTAGGGTTAACCTTTAACCTAATTCATTAAACATAACATAACTTCATTTGCATATAAAACATGGATTGAAACTTCACTTAGTCACCCAAAACCTAGGTTGGCCGAATGGTCCAAGTAGGGTTTTAGGGTTAACCTTTAACCTAATCCTTTTTACATCCTAACATCATCATCTAGTTACTAAAACATAGCATATAACTTCATGGAAACCCTAAATCATAGGTTGGCCGAATATGCTTTAGTGGTTATTAGGGTTAGCCTTTAACCTAAACCCTTTTTCCATCCTAACATCATCATCTAGTTACTAACAACATCTTCTTCTTACAAACATGATATAGAATTTCAATAAAACACCCAAACTTCATTTTGGCCTAATATATCATATGGGTTTCTTTTACAAAATAGCAATCGAAGCTACTCGTATGCAGGTGAGGGATACTTACATCCTTCGCTTTGCTTTGGGTGGGGAAGATAACCTAAAGAACCAACCTAGCCTTTGCTTTCTTGCTTGGAGGAGTTTCGGCCAAGGGAGGAAAATGGAGCTAGAATTCGGTGAGGAGAAGAAGAAGAAGAGAGGAAGTGTCAAATTAGAACCTTCCCTCTTCTTTATAAAGGGAGGAAGAGAAGTTTCTCTTCTCTTCTTCCATGCCTCTTCATTTACCTTTATCACACTTATCTATAATCCCCCCCCTTCCTCTAATGATATAATCCTATTGGGCTTATGGTTAGTGGGTGCATCTATAGGGTTTGGCTATCTCTAGAGGTTTGGGGTTCAATTCCTAGGTCCTGCATCCCTTTCTTTTGGCTTATTTTCTTTTATTTTGAAAAAGGCCCACATAAAGCCCATGATCATCAAGCCAAAAATTCTTGTAAAATTGCTAGGAATTTTACGGGCGTTACATCCGAGAGGCGTGAGGCTGATGGAGGTGGCTAGAAGTCTTAGGTCTAGGCTAAGGGTGATCTAGCAAGTATGGGGACACCATACTTGGGTTAAAACCTCATGTTTGAGGTGTGCCAGTCGACAGATGCCATGTGGCGCAAATGATCGCGAGGCAACTAGGGTTTGACTGGGAAATGCCCTAGCAATGATCGCCATGTGGCAATCGATCGATTAGATGAGCGATCGATCGTGTGATCACCGATCCGATGCTCGGATTTTAGGGCACATAATGGAGTCTCACTCGACCGCTGGGATAAGCAGTCGAGTGATGCTTCATCAGTCGACTGATGTGTATGATCAGTCGGCTGATGTCCTAGCCGTTGGATTTTTCCAGCGTGGATTACATCGTTGTCTCACAGCAACAGTGTGATCAGTCGACTGATGGTCCTGAGCAGTCGATTGATCGACCTTTTCCAGCACAGGTTGAAGCTATAAAAGGAGCTCGTGATGGTGGAAAAGGCAGCGATTTTCTTGGGCGAAATTGAAGGGGAAAGTTGGTGTTTTCCAGTCCTTCAAAGCTAGTTCAAGGCAATCAAAGATCAAGCAATCAAAATCTCTTGTAAAGTGTTTTCCTTTACTTGCATTTGTATTTCATTATCGTATTTGCTTATATCTATTTGATTATTGTTGTAATCATCTTGTACGAGGTTTCTCTGCCTCCGGATTGTTCCGAGAAGGAGTGTTTTATTAGTGGTTACGTGTGCATCACTAGAGCTCGTAGAGCTCGATCCATGGAGTAGGAACCATGTGGTTCCGAACCATGTTACATACTCATGTTCTTGTTGTGTTTGTCGTATTTCGTTATTGTATTATTTCTATTTCCGCTGCGTACTAACGAAATTGTAGAGATGACCACGATCGAATTCCAACTACGAACGAACACTACGCTATTCACCCCCTCTAACGGCCTCAAATATCCTACATTTGGTATCAGAGCCCGGGCCTCTTCTACGGATTAACCGCCGGGAGCTAAAAGGCTAGAGGAAAGATAGAATTCCATAACAAGCTTGGATGGGACATCAACACTCCACCGCCATATGATCAAGAAGACTTTTCAGCGTGGAGAACAAGAATGGAGACATTCTTTATGATAGATATAGAGGATTGGTTCATCCTCGTAGAAGGTTTTGAACCTCCTCGGGATAGGAAGGGACAAGTCCTCAAGTTGAAGAAATAGAACCAAGAGCAATGGCAAAAATTCAAAACCGAAGCCAAGGTAACAAAACTCTTAGAAGATTTGATACCTAATGATGTTTTGTCTAGGCTAGGAGAATATCTTGATGCCAAGGAGCTATGAGATAAATTAGCCAAGTTCAATGAGAAGCCCCACTTGGCATAAGTAGAAGAAGATAAGGAAGAGGATGAAGAGAGTTCATCTTCCTCAAGAGCAAGTGAGGAATCGGAAGTTGAAGAGGAGTCAACTTCCGGATCGGTGGAAGAAGAAGTAGAAGACACCTCCACCTCTAGGATTGAGGGGGAGGAAAGAATTTCCACTCCGGAGCAACAAGAGAAAGCTTCGACATCTAGTCAAGATGAAGAAGATCCAATTCTGGTCTCAATTAACCTAGGTAACTCAAACACTCTAATTTCAAATAAAATCCATATATTGTGTTTTGAGTGTAGGGAGTATGGGTACTACAAGAGCAAGTGCCCAAAGAAGGTTAAGAAGGCTCCTCCGACGCCTAAAAGTTAACAAAAGTCAAAGGATGTCGGTTCTCCATCACCTAAAGACAAGGAGCACATCATTTGCTTCAAATGTTGGCAACCGGGGCATTACCGAAATCAATGTCCTAGGAGGAGCAAGAAGACCCAAGAAGAAGCATCACAAGTAGGGAGAGCTACTAAGGCAAACCCTAAGGTATATTGTCATAATGCTCATTCCTTAAATTCTAAGCAAAAGCATGCTGGAATTAATTCAAATAACTTTGCTATTACTCATGATTCAAAGCATGCTAGGAATGATAACTCTAGATCTATTTCAAAGAAGGAGAAATTTGGGACTAATGTCCCTAGAAATGTCATTCCTAAGAAAGCAATTAAGAAAATCGAAAACCATTTAGGTATCAATCCCAATAAGGGTAAACATATGTCTAAAGTAAATGGTAATGCCCAAAAACCTAATCAAAAATCATTTGGGCAATTAGAATTAGAGAACCAAGCCTTAAGGTCAAGGCTTGAAAAACTAGAAAAGACCCTAAATAAGATACAAAATCAATTTAGAGGGTATAATGGTCAAAGTCAAGGGTCAAGATCTCAAAGTCAACATCTAGGACCCAAAAGACAAAAGTCAACCAAGGGCAAGAAAGGTTTGGGTCACAAACCTAAGCCTAAAGTGGCTTATCATTGTGTTCCATTTGACTATGGAACACAAACTAGGTCTAGGAAGACCAAGGTTGCAAGGGGAGTTACCTCTAGAGTCAACCTAGGTAAGACCACAATGACCAAGGCTAACAAGCCTAGGAGGGTCATTAGAAAGGTATCTAGGGAGGTTATTCCTAAGGAATACCTAATTAATTCAATGAGCTCAAATAGATTTTGGGTTCCAAATAGCGTGATTGATTCATGTTAAATGGGTTAGAATGTGCCAACCATGATTGGATGGGTAGTTAACTCAACCATGATAAAGGTGGCACTTTAGGTTATTTTCAAGGTTATGGTTACCTTGGAAATACATTTGAGCTTTAATCCTAAAAGATTTTAGGATGTGCCAATATATATTTTTGAAATCATGAAAATCAATAAAATTGGCACAATCTAGATTTAGAGGTCATAGTGTGTAACTTTGATTGTTGGCACACTTTAGGAATCAATGTATCAAGAGAAGTGTGTTTAAGATGTAGAAGTAACATCAAGAGTGATACTCAAGTGCCACACACCTTGATGTCTTGCACTTACCATGCTTCATGTGTTTCACCATGTGTTTGCATGGAAGGAATGTCTAGGGTGGATTGCATCTCACAAAACAAGTCTTTTACCTTGATTGTGTATTTCAACACTTAGAAAGGGTGAGGTGTTAGGATTTTAAAACCATTGGATGTTAATGTTTGCTGAAATGAAATAAGATATCAAAATACATTAACGAATCCATGAACATAAGCATAACATCAATATATTCAATATACAAGATTAAAACATGAGAAAATGGAATTGTTGGATAAAGAAATCGAGATTTTTGGTGATATAGTTATCTGATCATCTTATAGCGATACGATATGTCCGTGATCGAGTTTGCTTCGAGGACTCGACTATTTTCACATCGGTTGGTGATGGAATACATCGATCGATGGTACTGCTCATTCGAGGTGAGGGTCATCGAGTGCTTCTTGAGTAGTCAGTGGTGATCGCACCGATCGATCGATGAGCAACATCGATCGATGCACTCGTAGCATGACATAGAAGACTCAGATTGTCGATTCTTTGGAGCTGCCGCGGTTGATAAAATCGCTCATAAGCCACGATCAGTCGACTGATGCTGCACATCAGTCGACTGACATCGCGATTTTATAATGCCGAACCGCTAGGGTTCGACGTCTTCACGCGATAATCTTTCACTTCCTTCTCCTCTCCGGTCGCCACTCCTTTCTCCGACGAGATTTTCCGACTGCTCCGGCCACCTAAGTCCTAGGTTTGATAGCCAAACTCTTCCTCTCACATTTTCACTCATCTCACAACCCTAGTTTACTCATTTCCAGCGGTTGTTTCTTCTTTTTCGATTAGAGTTCCGGCGTCCAGTCCTCCGACGAACTTTCCGGCAGCCCCTTCAGTGATATCCGAATATTCTCTCATCATTCCTCCAAATGGCACCGAAGTAAAATTTTCTTACTCAAAAACCCTAATTTTTCTTTTCCATTGTAATCTATTATAATCTAATCATGTATTGGTGCCCTTGCATTTCATATCGTTGCATTACATTCATATAGGAGATCCCGTAGAAATGATCCACCTGAGGGTGAATCACGATTGTACCAACCCATGTTGGTTAGGTACATCGATAGGGACTTCTTTACACGTTACTGTAGTGACGTCATGGACATATTTGCATATTATCATCTTATGAAAATTGTCTTATGCACACATGCCATCAATGATGATCTCCTTAAGGAGTTCTATCAGAACTTAAAGAAGGTAGACGATGTCCCTACCTACACTACTCGCGTTGCAAAACGCGATTTAGAGTTCACTCCTGTGATATTACAGGAGTTTCTTGAGTGTAAGCCATCGGATGACACCTTCATTTTCTACCCTACCTTTGATGCCCCTTTACCCGAGTCATTTGACCATATCTCTTTAGACTCCATGCATGAGCATGTTTTTGGTCATCCTCGTCCACCAGCTCATAATTTATTTCCTATTACTGAGCTATCTGCACCTGACAATGTACTCTACAAGGTCATTGTTGGGTGTTTTCTTCCGATCGTGACTCGGGGTCTGGCCAAGATTCGGCCTCCCCATCTCTTTCTACTGTACGCCATGCGTAATAGATTAGACATAAACATTGCATTAAACATGTTTCATTGCATTGTGCATTTCATATCCCCTATACAAGGGAAAGTGCATATGCCTTATGGCCACATTATCACTGCATGGTTAGAGTCAGTAGGCATCAACATTCACAGGGGATCACTGAGGGCGCTATCTGAGGTGTACGACTGCATATCAGTTCGTAACTTCTCGTTAGCGAAGCTGCGGATGGGGCGTGGGCAGATGGAGTTGGCACCTCGACCTCCGCCCAGGGCACGTGGAGAGCCGCCTCTGGTGCCTAGAGAGGCGGCAGAAGACTATGAGGATGCAGACGCTACTGATGAGGAGGATCAGATGCCAGTAGATGCATCAGCAGCGGGCCATCAGATCGTCTTGGTCAGCTGGAGTCTAGATTCCAGGACTATCAGCAGACAGTCGACTCTCGGCTGTCAGAGCTCTTAGTAGGGCAAGCCTCCATGGGCGCACATCTTAGTCGGATGGAGGAGAGATACATTCAGATTGCAGAGTCCCAGAGCCGCATCGAGCAGCGTCAGCTCGATATGTATGAGATGATGCGGGCCTGGACTTTGAGCCAGCAACCTCCTCCACCGCCACCGTCTGTAGATGACTAGATCTAGAGGATGTTAGATTTTTTTTTGTTTTTCAGTTTTTGTAGTGAGATTGAGCATATCAAATCTCTATTTTGGATGTAAGAAACTGAAATCTTTTTAAATTGAATGAAATTTCTGTTTGTGAAAATCATGTGTGTTTGAGTGTGTATTTGTATTAATGTATTGGTTTATGAAAGTTGCTATATCATGACATGAAATTTCATCTTATCATATAACATGTCATGTCATTGGTTATGATTATTTTAGATGTTATGTTTATTTTTAGATTATATCATATGCCATGACATCATTGGCCATGCGTTATTATTGATATCATTTATGCCATGATCATTTCATGCATTTAATTGTTTAAAATTGATTCAAGGATAATGGCATGACTTGAAGTCTCATTTATAAGGGAATCAAGTAGAGTTGTCTTAGAAAAATGCATGAAACCCTAATTTAGGGAGAATAAATCCACATCTCACATCACATTGACATGTATGTGTATTTATACACCCTAGATACATGTGAGATGCTAGGATAATAAGTTAGGTTCAAGGTGCATAGGTAGTGCATCTAGATGAACTCAAACTTATTTTAATCATCACCAAGAATCATAAGGAAAGCTAATATACAAGTTATGTATATTTAGCCAATAAACCATGGTTCAAAATAGGTTTTCAAAAACATTTTAAAATCAATTTAGAAAACCTTGGTGAAGTCTATCTTTTGATAGCCATCATCATTGTAGAAGTTGATACAAAGTAGATCAAAAACTTTAAAGTTTTAATAGTTTTTGAACTTTGTACCAATCTCCTATTTCAATAGTAAAATTATTTTTCCAAAATTTTTCACCGATTGTATGTGTGATAAGTAATGTACGTATCAAGTTTCGTGATTTTTTGATTTACGTAGAATTACTTATGAATTTCCAAAAGTCGAGTCTGATATCTGAAAATCAGGTTTTCAGTTATCAGTCGACTGCCTCTACAGGGCAGTCGACTGATGGGCAGCGTTTGGACTCGACTGCAGTGCAGTATCACTCGACTGTTGCTTCGTGCCAGTCGACTGATGGACACATCAGTCGACTGGTAGCTGACAGAGTCGACTGTCAATACTGATTTCGGGAAAACTAGGTTTGTTTAGCCCGATTTCAGCTACGGTTAAGGTCCCTAATCACTCCTAACCCTAGGATATGCCTTGGGAAGCATTATAAAGGGTGAAAATCCATTGGCTATGGATTTGGAGAGGTGTTTAGGGTTTGTATAAAATTTAAGGTGTTGGAAAGATCAATGTTGAACTTCTAACCTTATCTTTGATGGTTCAGAGTTCCTATTGGCTTAGGGATTTCCCAAAGACATTGTTGGTGCAATGGTTAAGGGGGAGCAAGCCTTTAGAGGGAGGTATCCATCATGGTGGTTCATGGGAAGGAAAAATGAGTTTTTCACATACCCAATTTGGAAATTGGGAGAGTATAGGATTGTCTCTCTTGAGTGATATGAGACTTATCACTAGGAAGATGGTAGGCATCCTAGGTATTTTTAGACCAAGGGGGAGATTGTAAGATCTCATTGGGACATGAGACATTGACCTCCTTGGAGAGAAGACCTTTTTGATGTTAGTCAAAAAGGGAGAGAATGTTTGGGGGAGAACATTTAGAGAATGTTTAAGATTACCAATTTGGGATAATTGGTAAGGGATTTGAGTTAGTGTTCTAACTCAATGTTTTGTTTGGTTTTTGTCAAACATCAAAAAGGGGGAGATTGTTGGTGCAATCGACCCAGGTCACGATTGACCAGGACTCGAGTTTAACTCGAGTGATGTTTTGATGTTTCGACAAAAACATATGACAATGTGATTGTCATGGGAAAGTCCAAGTGGGACACTTGGCATTTGGGAAAAGTCCAAGCATGGGTCTTGGCAAGGAAAGTCCAAGTCATGGGTACTTGGCATGGAAATTCCAACATGGGTTGGCAAGGGAAAGTCCAAGCTTGAGTCTTGGCACTTGAGAAGTCCAAGGGGTTTGGTATTGGCGGCGTAAAGTCCAAGAGGGAGTCTTGGCGGTGTAAGTCCAATGTGCCTTGGCAGTGTAGACACCGTTAGCATGACATAGCCAATGGAAGCACCTGAAGGCTAGCACAATGGATGAACAAGTCATGGATGACTTGGAGGGATCCGAGAGGCGCGAGGATGATGAAGGTGGCTAGAAGGCTTAGGTCTAGGCTAAGGGTGATCTAGCAAGTATGGGGACACCATACTTGGGTTAAAACCTCATGTTTGAGGTGTGCCAGTCGACTGATGCCATGAGGCAGTCGACTAACGTAGTCAACTAGGGTTTGACTGCGGGAATTGCCCTAGCAGTCGACTGCCATAGGTGGGCAGTCGACTGATTAGACGAGCAGTCGACTGATCGTGTGATCAGTCGACTGATGCTCGGATTTTAGGGCACAAAATGGAGTCTCAGTCGATCACTGGGACAAGCAGTCGAGTGATGCTTCATCAGTCGACTGATGTGTATGATCAGTCGATTGATGTCCTAGCCGTTGAATTTTTCCAGCGTGGATTACACCGTTGTCTCACAGCAACAGTGTGATCAGTCGACTGATGGTCCCGAGCAGTCGACTGATCGACCTTTTCCATCACAGGTTGAAGCTATAAAAGGAGCTCGTGATGGAGGAAAAGGTAGCGATTTTCTTGGATGAAATTGAAGGGGAAAGTTGGTGCTTTCCAGTCCTTCAATTCTAGTTCAAGGTAATCAAAGATCAAGCAATCAAAAGCTCTTGTAAAGTGTTTTCCTTTACTTGCATTTGTATTTCATTATCGTATTTGCTTGTATCTATTTGATTATTGTTGTAATCATCTTGTACGAGGTTTCTCCACCTCCGGATTGTTCCGAGAAGGAGTGTTTTATTAGCGGTTGCGTGTGCATCATTAGAGCTCGTAGAGCTCGATCCATGGAGTAAGAACCGTGCGGTTCCGAACCACGTTACATATTTGTGTTCTTGTTATGTTTATCGTATTTCGTTATTGTATTATTTCTATTTCTGCTGCGTACTAACGAAATTGTAGAGACTGTTGGATCGATTTGAAATGCTAGAGGGGGGGGGGTGAATAGCGTTAAAACTTTCTTTTTGTTCGTTCGTTTAAAAACCGAGTAGATAATTAATTTACAGCGGAAAAGATAAGCAATAAAAAGAGAAGACAAATATTTTACTTGGTTTGTAGCCTTCAGCTACTACTCCAAGGCCCTAGTGGTCCTTGACCACGCACGGAGGGCAAAACACTAAACGAACTCCTCCTCGTTGGAGGTAGGAGTTAATCGATACAAGAAAGAACAAAACTTGAGGTAGAGGGACACTCCCCCTCTCCTCGTTTACGATAAAAGCTCTGAAACAAGTAAATAAACAACTGATATAAAGTTAATACCGACGTACAAAAAATAAAGAAAATTAAACCTAGACGTCAGAGAAGAAAGACTTCGTTGTCGGAGAGTTGTAGCTTTGCGGAGGCTTTTGGAAGCTTGGAATTGATGAAGAAACCCTAGGATTGGCCCTCCTTTTATAGCCTTTGAGCCCCTTTTCGAGAGGAACCCTAGCCAATCACAATTGAGCACCAATCTCCTTAACATGGGGTGATAAGCCTTGACTCCTCAAAGTTGATCATTGACCATCACGATCGTGATGGCGACGCGATCAGTCGCGACCTCCGTGATCGGTGATTGATAACGATCGAAGTCCTCCAAGGTGGCGATCGGGATGCTTACTGCAAGTCAAAGTTAGCTCAACAAAAACATAATTTCGACGGTCGTCAACCGTCCGATCTCGACCTAGACAATCTATAGGATGTCTTTGGTCGGATCTACACTTAAGATCATCCCCGTAAAGAGGATACGACCTCATTACGCTCGCACACACGAGCTTACCTCGATACTTACGTGTTGCTTTTGCTTTCGGCCTTCCACTCGATTCCTTCAGCTCCCTCCGAAGTCGCTCGAGTGTCGCCCGACCACCGTGGCTTCCTCCGGGTGTCGCTAGCCTTCATCTCTAGCTATAGCAATCTTCTGCACACTCGATTCAGCTCGTGAGATAATGACATGAGCTTAACTTTGTATCGTTTGCTATAATCAAAACTCAGGTTCGACTTAGGTTCCTACTGCACCAACAAACTCCCCCTTTTTGATTTATGGCAAACCCACATACAAAGTTAAGTAAATAGCAAGCATGAAGAATAATGTGCATTAGAAACAAAAAAAAACAACAAAAAATAAAGAAGATTAAGTTGGAGTAGTAAGGATTTTCTTCAAGTACTCCCCCTTGAGGAAACCTCCCCCTTGACCGAGGGTGAGTCTTGAAGAAAGACCTTAATCCTCCCCTTTGAGGGTTACTTTAAGTAATTAACATTACTTAAAGTTGGCCTTAGTAAAATGTTTAAGTTAAGAGTTCTTCTTAACTTTGCCCTTTCTCCCCCTTAAGTAAAACATTAAGGGCATAATGTTTTAAAAATAAGTAAAACGTTGACGACACAAATAAGTTTAAGTTAAGAATTCTCTTAACTTGGCCTTTAATAAGTTTTCAAAACTTAAGGTTAACTTTTGGTTTAAATATAAAGTAAGAGTTAAGTTATCAAAAAAAATGTTGACCCCTTAACTTTGGCCCTTTTCTCCCCCTTTTGCCATATATCGAAAAGAGTAAGGGTGTGTGTGGAAAACAAAAATAAGTCTTAAATTTAAAGTCCAAGCATGTTCCACATTATTTTGAAAATAATATACTGAAAATAAGTTCATCTATAGAATGTTCGACTCATATTTGGCTTGATTGATATAAAAGATCAACCAGTCCTAGTCAGAGTCGGTTAGTATGTATGATTATACTCCGTGGTTCATGGCGATGCACTAGCTCTACATCTGGACCAGGAGTAAGGTCCTAACATCTCACGCCCATCTACGTGGCTAAGTACACAAACACATTAGTCCTATGTGTTGTGAGATGTATTGGCTCCTTAAATCTATAGGTGCATGATATCTAAGGTATGTCCTATGCTAGTTCCAAAAAAAAATGAAATCTAAGAAATAGTAGTAAGAAAATATAATTTGCAAGTTCCTATTCTACTACACACATGCCCAATTTTCATCTTAATAGACTAAATTCGGCTTTGGGTAGGGGTTTAGTAAATAGGTATGCTAAGTTAGACTTCGATTCGACATATTCGAGTTGTATGGCTCCGTTGGCCACATGTTCTCGAATGAAATGGTGTTTGACCTCTATATGTTTGGTCCTAGAGTGACATATCGGATTCTTAGTAAGATTAATTGAACTAATGTTATCTACGTGAAGTTTAGTATTCATAAAGTCTAACTTTAAGTCGCGGAGAGTGTGCTTCATCCAAAGAAGTTGAGTGACACACTCACCCATCGCGATGTATTCGGCTTCGGTGGTAGATAAGGCAACACAGTGTTGCTTCCTACTGCACCAACTCACTAGACTCGAGCCGAGAAGTTGACAACAACCACTCGTGCTCTTTCTATTGAGCTTACTACCGGCATAGTCCGAATCGGAGTAGCCGGTTAGTTCGAACTCGGTAGATCTAGGATACCAAATACCGACATTAAGTGTACCCTTTAGATATCTAAGGATACGCTTGACTAGAGTTAGGGGAGACTCCTTGGAACAGGTTTGAAACCTTGCGAACATACTCACTGCAAATAAGATATCGTGGTAAAGGAGACTCCCTATTATGCTCCTATAGTATTTTAAATCAATTGGGTTTCCAATTACATCTTCTTCTATATTAACATTAGTTGCCATTGGGGTATTAATAATTTTAGCATCTTGCATTCCAAAGAGTTTAATTAATTCCCTAGTATATTTGCGTTGATGTAGGTATATTCCATCTTTAGTTTGTTTAATTTGTAATCCTAAGAAGAAACTTAATTCGCCTACTAAATTCATTTCAAATTCGCTTTCCATAAGTGAAATAAACTCATTTAGTAGGATTGAGTTGGTGGTTCCGAAAATAATATCATCTACGTAGATTTGGGCTATGAATATGTCTTTACCTAAGGTTTTTACGAAAAGGGTTGGATCAACTACACCTTGGTTAAAGCCTTTGGACTTAAGAAAAATCGAAAGTCTCTCGTACCAATCTCGCGGAGCTTGTTTAAGTCCATAAAGAGCTTTCTTTAATCTAAGGACACGATCGGGTTTGTTTAAACTTTCGAAACCGGGGGGTTGACTAACATAAACTTCTTCTTTAATGTATCCATTTAAGAATGCAGATTTCACATCCATTTGAAACAACTTAAATCCTCGATGTGCTGCATATGCTAATAGCATTCGAATGGACTCTAATCTAGCTACTGGGGCATAGGTCTCGTCATAATCTAAACCTTCGACTTGACTAAACCCTTTAGCAACTAGTCTAGCTTTATTTCTAACTACTTCACCTTTATCATCAATTTTATTTCTAAACACCCACCTTGTTCCAATGATTGTTTTATCTTTAGGTGGTGGTACTAATTCTCATACTTTGTTCCTAGTGAATTGAGCCAACTCTTCTTGCATTGCAATAATCCAATCGGGATCAAGAAGAGCTTGGTCAATAGTTTTGGGTTCAATTTTAGAAATCAAAGATATTTGACTAAGATTTCTGTATGAGGCTCTAGTTCAAACTCCTAGACTTTGATCACCTATCACTTGGTTGATAGGATGATTCATTTGAGTCCTAGTTGGATTTGGATTTGAGTCTACAACTTGATCTATAGGATGACTCGTTTGAGTTCTAGTTTGGTTGGAGTCATCTATCACTTGATCAATAGAGTGACTTGGTTGACTTAGGTTAGGATTAACACTAGACCTGATCTCCGGATTAGAGTTAGGTCTAGTATGAATCGGCTCGATAATTGGGGTTGCCGGGGGCTTTGTAGGTTCATGTCCTTCATCAAATACTACATTGATGGTCTCCTCGACTCTAAGGGTGTCGTGGTTATATACTCTATAAGCTCTACTTGTAGTCGAGTATTCTAGAAAGATTTCGGTCGTGGTTTTGGATGTAAATTTCCCTAGGTAATCTTTAGTGTTTAGGATATGTACCTTACACCCAAATACCCTAAAGTACTTGATGTTAGGTATTTTATCGTGATAAATCTCGTATGAGGTCTTAAGGTGCCTCTTTACCATAAGGATCCTATTCTGGACATAGCATGCCGTACTCACGGCTTCGGCCCAAAACCTATCGGGTAGGTTATACTCATTAAGCATTGTCCTAGCGGCTTCTTGTAGGGTTCTATTTTTGCATTCTACTAGGCCATTTTGTTGTGGAGTTCTAGGGCAAGAGAACTCATGGTGGTATCCATTTAGGTTACAGAATTCTGTAAACCTATGGTTTTCGAATTCACCACCATGATCAGTCCTAAGTCTTTTGATTTTAATGCTTTGTTGATTTTCTATTAACTTAAATAGGTTGATTAATTGATCTAGGGTATCACTTTTGTGTTTGATGAACCTAACCCAAGTAAATCTAGAGTAGTCATCAATAATGACTAAACAGAATTTACTTCCGTTAAGTGACTTAGCTCCGTGTGAATCAAATAGATCCATGTGTAGGAGCTCAAGCACACTTTTGGTTCGTTCTTGACTAGTTAGTTGATGTTGTGTCCTAGACTGTTTACCTTGTTGACAAGCATTACATATTTTATTATCCAAGTTGTTGAGGTTTGGCAAACCTCTGACTAAATCACTCTGACTCATCTTGTGGATGAGTCTTGGGTGTGTGTGACCGAGTCGTCGGTGCCACAACCATGATTCCTCTTGCCATGTCATAAGACACTTAGTTGAGGAGTTAATTAAGTTGATAGTGTAAATGTTGTTATTTCTAGTCCCTTTAAGAATTGTTTTAGAGGTTTCGTTTGTATTAATTATGTATTCATTTTCTAGAAATATGACCTTATAGTTATTATCACACAATTGGCTTACACTGAGAAGATTATATTGAAAATTTTCTACTAATAAAATGTTTTGAATGAAAAAATTTGAGTTAAGCTCAATATCACCTGATCCGATGATTTTGAGCTTGTCGTTATTTCCGAAGGCTACCGATCCTTGTCGTTTGAATCGAAGCTTCAAAAAATTGAGTTGATCCCCGGTCATGTGTCGGGAGCAACCACTGTCCAACATACATTGATCCTACACGCAAGGTAGTTGGATCGGATATTAGATTTATTAAAAATTGGTTGAAAATTATTAACCTAAATCATCTCACCCATGCCTACATGATCAAACATGTTAATCCTATATGTTCTTGTGAGATGACTTCCAATTTTAGTTGAATTAAATTTAATGACTTAAACACTTGTCAACCTTGCGTTAGATTCGGATTTGACCTTAGGCTCATCAAGTCACCTTTTCAAGATCATGGCTTCCTGTCGCAGAGGCACAGAGGCCTTCTTTGATCGGAACAACGACCACTTCCTTAGACAAAGCCATTTTCAAGAAAATAGAGACTTGACTCACCTAAGACCACTTCCTGGTCTAACTAGTCTAGGATACGGCGAGGTAGCTTCAGCTAGTTCCGCTCGTCAAGTGCACCGAAGTAGATACGCCTTATCTAGCCCGAATACACAAGACTCCGCTTTCCTAGCGTACTATCATCTCGCCGTGTCCTGGTACTATGTTATCAAGTATTGACGAGTTATAGTCCTATCTAACCATTCTAAAAAAAATCAAACTAAATAAAAACCTAAGCATGCAATTTCTAAGTTAAAACACAAACAAATTTCGTACTAGCTCCCCCTGGATCGTTGAATCGATTCGGTCTCTCCACATAGTGGATTTAGTCCTTGGGAACCCAGTACTGGTTTGATCCTAAGTTTGAAATCAAGGTGGTCTTAGGGACCCATGCTTGGACATGTTTTTTATGTCGACTTACAATCGACATATACGACTTATTGGTCGTGTTTGAGCTAAACCCTAGCCCGGCCTTGTTGTACACGACCCTTTGCGATCCAAGTAGGAGGTCAAGTCCTTTGGATCCCAAAGTAAACCTTTCCAACGTATTCCTAAGATCTTCGACTTGACTTTTTAAGAGTGAGTTCTCAACTTCGAGTTTTTCAACCCGAGTTGAGTCCTTCTCTTGAACTCGACTAGTCGAAGAGGTTAGGGAGACCTCGTATTTGAGGAGTTTAACTTCCTCAACCAGGGTCTCGACCTTGGACTCAGACTTAGCTAACTTTTTATTTAAAAACTTAATTGCACTATAAAGTGTAGTAATAAGAGACCGACTTACCTTGAGTGTATCTTTTGAACCGGATGCATATCCATGGCTCGTCTTGAATAGTGCTTCGCAGTCCGACTCGTCTTTGGTTTCCGATTCAAGTTCCGGTTCTAACTCCGTCTCCGATTCCACCGGTTTATCCATGAGAACTCGATCGTTATCTTCTTCCTTGGAAGCTTCTTCCCAAGTAGCGTTAAGTGCCTTTTTGTGTTTTGGTGCCTTGCTCTTGAGTTTTGGGCATTCAGACTTAATGTGTCCAAACCTGTTGCATTCATAACATCTTATGTTTGAACTTTTAGGCTTACCTTCATTGGGTCGAGTGACGGCTCATTTTCGGCCCTTGACTATCCTCCAAACTAGGTTGACTAGTTCGGCCTCCATTTCCGAGTCAACCTCCGAATCAGACTCATCCTCTTCTTCCTTCGGGGGTGGCTTGCTGGTGGTTTTCTTCTTTGAACCTGCAAATAGTGCTATACCTTTCTCGGGTTCCGAGTTAGACTGCTCATGAAGTTCGAAATCAGAAAAAAGTTCATCTAATCTAAGTTTAGAGAGATCCTTGGAGACCTTGTAGGCATCGACCATGGATGCCCACAAGGTAGTCCTCGGAAAGGAGTTTAGGACATACCTTATAAGGTTGCGGTTTTCGACCTTTTGCCCGATTGCGTGTAGATTGTTGACTATGTCCTGGATGCGAGCGTGGAGTTGAGTTGCCGTTTCATGTTTCTACATTTTTAGATTATATAATTTATTAAACAGAAGGTCGCACTTACATACCTTGGCTTCATCCGTCCCTTCGTGTAGCTCCACTAGCTTTGTCCATAGGTCCTTTGCGCTGATGAAGGGGCAGACGCGATTTAACTCCTCCTTGGACAAGCCGCATTGGAGGATTTGTGTTGCCTTGGCATCGGCTTCGACTTTTCGTTTTGTCGCAATGGTCCATTGATCATAACCCAAGGATTCACCCACTTCGTTAGTCGGAAGTGTGAAACCCGTTTGGATTATGATCCACATCTCGATTTGGGTTTTGAGAAAGCATTCCATCCGACCTTTCCAGTAACGGAAATCATCTCCATTGTAAAACGGAGGTCGGACGGTGCTAAAACCCTCGAGATGGGCCATTGGAGCAAAAAAAAACAAGGAGACTAAAACGAAAACCTAGCAACGACAAAAACACACGAAAGTACCAAGACTTGCGTCTTGGATTAGTAGTGCGGAAGAAAATCTAACAAAAAGAGATAAAACAGAATTAAAAAAAATAAAAAAATCTGTAAAATGGCTAGATTGGTGGTTTCACCAAATCTTAGCAATCCCCGACTCTGATACCAATTGTTGGATCGATTTGAAACGCTAGAGGGGGGGGTGAATAGCGTTAAAACTTTCTTTTTGTTCGTTCGTTTAAAAACCGAGTAGATAATTAATTTGCAACAGAAAAGATAAGCAATAAAAAGAGAAGACAAATATTTTACTTGCTTCGTAGCCTTCTGCTACTACTCTAAGGCCCTAGTGGTCCTTGACCACGCACGGAGGGCAAAACACTAAACGAACTCCTCCTCGTTGGAGGTAGGAGTTAATCGATACAAGAAAGAACAAAATTTGAGGTTTAGGGACACTCTCCCTCTCCTCATTTACGATAAAAGCTCCGAAACAAGTAAATAAACAACTGATATAAAGCTAATACCGACGTAAAAAAAATAACGAAAATTAAACCTAGACGTCGGAGAAGAAAGACTTCGTTGTCGGAGAGTTGTAGCTTTGCGGAGGCTTTTGGAAGCTTGGAATTGATGAAGAAACCCTAGGATTGGCCCTTCTTTTATAGCCTTTGAGCCCCTTTTTGAGAGGAACCCCAGCCAATCACAATTGAGCACCAATCTCCTTGAAATGGGGTGATATGATGGCCATCATCACTGATCGATGGCAGATCTGGGTTTCCAAGACCACAGTGTGTGTTCGATCACGTTTCGCAAACATGAGCACAGCGGAAGCAATAAAAATAATAAATCTACATTTATTACAACACACACATCACACGCATGCATATTACAACAAGTGTATACATAACCGTAAATTTAAATTTACAATAAAAGGAAATTTAACTACGTTATACCTTTTGTATGACGTGTAGCGGGAACGGCATCAACCGGAATGATCCTCGCTAGAATCGTCTCTATCCGTATCCACGCCAAGTTCATCGGAATGACTTCGCTAAGCCACAAGCTTCGTCTTCGCACGGGTTACTAGCCTCGTGTTAAAGACGACGTGATCGAGAGATGATCACGATCCGAATCCAAATTCGGATCCTAAGACGAGTCCTCAAAACTCGCTTCTCCGGAGAGGTATTCGTCAACCGATTGACGAATCCTTCATCCTCCACCTCAAAGGATTACCGGAGATCGAATCCCCGGTAAGTTAACCGCTGTCGGAGCTCTAACCGTCGTCCAAACGACGCTTCGACGAGAGGAGAAGAAGCTGTCCAGAAAACTGGACAGCTTGGTGGAGGAGTAGGTGCCGGCCAAAATAAGACAGCCAAGTGCTCACCTTTTCTCCGAGGCCTAGGAAGATCACCGGAGGGTCGCCGGAGGATTCACCAGCTGAAGCTTGGATGCCGGCAAGGAGATGACAGCGGCACAACAAGCTGGGCGGTGGCCTAGGGTTGGCGCCGAGCAACTCCAAGGGTGGGCGGCAACTCAATGGCTAGGGTTTTTTTGGATTAGGGCTTAATTATCCCTTAAGCCCTCTTTTATAGAGAACTACTTCTCTTAATGGTTATTGGATCATAACCATTAGGCCCGTTAACCCGCTCCATTAAGATAAGTTAAAATAAACCAAACCATGATGGTTTATTTTAAGTTAAAACGAACCGAACCAACTTTTGGTTCATTCGTTTAAAATAAACCAAACCCTTTGGTTTATTCTCCTCCATTGGATTAGAACCAAACCATTTTGGTTCATCCATTACGTCTTCATAAGACTCGACCCATCCACGCTTCCATTGCGACTGAAATGATTTCATGCTCGCTTTATGTTTGGTCCAACCAAACCTAGTTTCTCTCGGTCTGAGAATCCCATTCTCAAGCTCATTTTAAATCCTTTGGATTACGCTCGTTGTGCGTGAGACCAAATAGGTTCTCGGTTTATGTTGGTCGTCTATAATTAACCATTAATTATAGAACGATCATGAGTGGCACCTAGTAGTACATCATGATCCCCAATTAACCGAAAAGATCAACGGTTGATCAGAACTATTTCTGAAACCCTTCAGCAGCTTGAATGATTCGTGCCCCATTCCCTTCACTCATCTTATACCCACTTGGTTCATGACATGGTCTATTGTGTCAGTCCCCACTAGGCTGACTACGTCACACCTAGCCCAAGTATCATTTCCTCATCCTACGGATTCTAGTTACTCCACATGTATCGAAGAGTACCTTACTCTAAACATGTAATGCTTTGGCCAAAGACTTTAGTAACAATCCGACGAGAGGCCATGGGTATACATCTCCTCGCAAGGAGTGGAGAATCCTTTATAGGCTATTCAAACACCTTCGATCACTTCGACTTATACCCAATCATCCCGGGTCCACATCTCCTTAGAGATGTTTGCTTAAGATGTCAAAGCATAAGTCTCCATGATCAAGATGACTTGAATACCGCAAGTCAAAGGAACATCGCACTTAAGCCACAAAGAAGAACTTCATTGACATATCTATATATGCAGAGAACCATATGAAGTCTTACTACCGTCACCCAATGAACTAGTTACCATAACTAGCATCCACGATTAACTCCGACATCACTATGTCTCCAAAGGAGAATCACCGCTTGATACACCAAGGAGTATACTGTTAGTCTCATGTAATCGATGGTGTCCAAATCCATCAATTCATCGACTAGGGATAATTTCGATACATCACAATTACACATGTAGAGATACTCACAAGTTGTGATCCAATCACAAATTCTCTCATGCTGTGAACCGTATTGTGGACATTCAGTAAATGAGTTTAAGATCCAATCAAATACATGAAACATGTATACTCAAATAGTGAATCTTCATTTATCATATAAATGGTTCATACATAAGGTGATTGCCTTAGGACATCTCTCATATATTACTAACAGACTCCCACTTGGCCTAATGCCAATCGCTACGGTATCCAATACCATAAGCACTAACATGACCCTCAAACTTACTTTGAGGTAATGCTTTAGTCAAAGTATCCGCTAAGTTCCTTTCAGTGGGAATTTTCTCGATTTATATTTGGTTCCTACTGATGATCTCTCTGATAAGATGATAGCGGCGAAGTACATGTTTGGATCATTGATGAGACCACATCAAGTTCAAAGATGAACTTCTTGATCCAAACCGCTTCCTTTGCTGCTTCCAAAGCTGCAATGTATTATGCCTTAGTGGCAGAGTCCGCTATAGTGTCAAGCTTGGAACCTTTTTAACTTATTGCGCCTCCATTCCAGGTGAATACATACCCAGACTGGGACATGGAATCATCCTTGTCTGTTTGGAGCTGGCATCCGTATACCCACGTATCACCATGTACCCTTCTCCATATATTAGGAGCGTATCCTTAGTTCTTCTTAAGTACTTAAGGATCGTCTTAACAGTCACCCAATGATCCATTCCTGGATCAGACTGGTATCTGCTCGTGACACTCAGAGCATACGATACATCGGGCCTCGTACAAAACATAACATACATGATAGATCCAATTGCGGATGCATAGGGAATCTTACTCATGCAAATCCTCTCGTCTTTTGTGCGTGGACACATAGACTTCGAAAGGTGTACCCCATGCCTGATGGGTAGGAAACCTTTCTTGGATTTCGACATGCTAAACCTCTTTAGCACTCGGTCTATATATGTAGACTGTGAAAGACCAAGCAACCATTTCGATCTATCTCTATAGATCTTAATCCCAAGGATGTAGGTTGCTTCTCCCAGGTCTTTCATGGAGAATGTCTTGGATAACCAAACCTTAACTGACTGTAAGATTGACACATCGTTTCCTATAAGTAATATGTCATCGACATACAATACTAGGAACACGACTGCACTCCCACTAACCTTCTTGTACACACAAGGTTCGTCTGGATTTTGTGAGAAATCAAACTTTTTGATCGTCTCATCAAAAAGGATATTCCAGCTCCTGGATGCTTGCTACAATCCATAAATGGACCGTCGCAATTTGCATACCTTGGTTTTATCAACCGATGTGAAACCCTCAGGCTGTATCATATACACGTCCTCGAGCAGGTTTCCAATAAGGAAAGTTGTTTTCACATCCATCTGCCATATCTCATAATCATAATGAGCCGCTATGGCCAGGAGCATCCGAATGGATTTAAGCATAGCTACAGGCGAATATGTTTCGTCATAATCAACACCTTGTTTTTGACGATATCCTTTCGCCACCAATCTAGCCTTATAGGTAATCACATTACCATCTATGTCGGTTTTCTTCTTGAAAACCCACTTGCACCCTATAGGCTTTATGCCTTCAGGTGGGTCAACCAAGTTCCAAACTTGGTTTTCATACATGGAATCCATTTCCGACTTCATGGCACCAAGCCACTTATCCCTTTCTGAACTTGTCAGCACTTCTTCATAACTGGTAGGCTCCTCATCATCAATGAGTAACACATCGTTCGATTCACTTACGAGAAATCCATATCTCTCAGGAATATTGCGTGTTCTACCAGATCTACGAAGATGTGGTGTTACAATAGGTCCAGTCGATTGCTCATCACTATGAGTTGTCGGCTGTTGTGCTTCACCAGGTATCTCATTAATGTCTATTTGAGTCTCTCGAGCCTCCTCAAGCTCGACGACACTCCCACTGTTTTCTTGCAAGAGAAACTCTTTCTCTAGAAACACAGCATGCCTTGAAACAAATACCTTTTGTTCCACAGGATGATAGAATTGGTAACCCCTTGTTTCCTTAGGGTATCCAATAAATAGACATTTATCAGACTTAGCATCCAATTTGTCTGATACAGTATGCTTCACATAAGCAGGACAACCCCATATCTTAAAGTAAGATACATGAGGTTTCTTACTATTCCATATCTCATACGGAGTAGTTGAGACTACCTTGGTAGGCATTCTGTTTAACAAGTAAATAGCTGTCTGAAGTGCATAACCCCAAAAGGACTTGGGAAGAGTCGCATGATTCATCATTGACCTGACCATGTCCAACAAGGTCCGGTTACGCCTCTCAGATACACCATTATGCTGTGGTGTATAGGGCGGAGTCCATTGAGACAATATGCCATTGTCTCTTAGATAATCAAGAAACTCTTGACTTAAGTATTCACCACCTCGATCTGATCGAAGTATTTTAATACTCTTGTCATTGTTTCTCTACTTCATTTCTGAATTCTTTGAACCTTTCAAAGGCTTCAGACTTATGTTTCATCAAGAACACATACCCAAACCGTGAGTGATCATCGGTGAAGGTAATGAAGTAGTTATAGCCTCCTAAAGCTTGAGTTGACATAGGTCCACATACATCACTATGTATTAGACCTAGTAACTCTCCCACTCGTTCACCTTTTCCAGTAAAAGGTAACTTGGTCATCTTGCCTTTTAAGCATGATTCACATGTATCATATGAATCCAATTCAAACGATTCCAGAATTCCACATCGGTGTAATTCGGACATGCGTTTCTTGCTTATATGGCCAAGACGACAATGCCACATATAGGAGTCTATTTGATTATCCTTTCGAGCACGCGTGTTGCTCACTTCGATATTGCAAATGTCACTGGATACGTCCAACGTATAAACACCATTGCTTAAAGTTTCAGTCCCATAAAGAACTCCATTCAAAGTTATGTAACAACAATTGTTACTAAAAGTCAAATGGTACCCATTTCTATTTAAACAAGAAATAGAAATGATGTTCTTTATCAACGAAGGAACATAAAAGCAATTGTCCAGTTCTAAGACAAGTCCTGCAGGGAGTTTCAACAAATACGTTCCGATGGCGAGTGCAGCAACCTTTGCTCCATTCCCAACATATAAATTTGACTCTCCCTTGACGAGTCTTCTTCTATTCCTTAGCCCATGTATGTCATTACATATATGTGAGCCACACCCAGTATCCAATACCCAAGTGTCTGAGGAAATAGAATGACAATCAATAACGAATATATCTGAAGAAGATGGGGCATCCGATGCCTTATTCTTCTTCACGGACTCAAGATAAATCTTGCACTTTCTTCACAAATGGCTCTCCTTGCCATAATGATGGCAAGTTTCCTTTTGTGCTAGTTCTACCTTCTTAGCCCTTCCCTTCTTTCCCTTCTGCTGTTCCTTTGACTTCTTCTTAGAACCTTTCTTCGAGGAATCAACTAACAACACCGTCCCCTGCTCATGCTTCTTAGAAGACTCCATAGTCTTCAGCATATTGAGCAGTACCACAGATGAACCTTCGAGCATCTCAGAGGTGAAGAGGAGCTTTGAGACTTCGAACCTTTCGAATCTCACTTGCTCATCAACCAACTCACAGAGATGAAGGACTACGATATGAGCATCCATATGCTCATGCTGCTTTCGTATCTTGGGTTCCATCGCAGGTATCATGATGCAACTCATTTGTTCAGAATCATTCACATGTTTCTGATAGGCCAACAATTGGTCTAGAGTTGCATCGTCACTAGGACGGGCGAGAAGAGGCACTTCGAGGACATTTGCAAGCTTTTCAACCTTGAGAACAATTCTCAAGTTTCTAAGCCAGTCCAAGAAGTTCGGCCCAGTAAATTTATTCGAATCCAAAATGGAACGCAAATTAAAGACATCATGATCAATCTTAGAAATACAAAACGAGCATATATGAGAAAATGATTTTTAAAATGCATCAATATACATTTATAAATCCCATTCATTTTTCGAATTTCAAAAACCCCAAAATCACTTCGGGAGATCGTAGGTCCATCTCCGAATGGGCTGATATCCATCATAGTTATGAACAACCTTGGAGAGAGTCCAACAAGCCATTCATAACTACGACGGTAGGTATCATCTATACCGATTGCATATCACGTATATGCAACTATCACAATGTGCTATCAACTAATTGAATGTTCACACATACATCGGGTTGTTAACACATTAACAAGTATGCATCATATGCATAGCACCCAACTTCACCTCCCTTTACATAGACCTTGGAGAGAGTCCAACAAGCCGATGCTCCAGGTTAAAGCCAACCCATTAATCAGGACATAATTTTAATATGGTTAGAGCGCATTCAACCAATTAGCCCAGCTTGGAGAGAGTCCAACAACCAAAGCTAACGATTGACCTCTGACTCTTACCATATTAGTATTAAACTATTCCATGGTTTGAACATGTTCGGGTTCAAGCCGGGCTTGGAGAGAGTCCAACAACCCAAACAAGAAACGGAACTCTGGTTCTAACCATATTAATGGAAGGTGTAGGCTTTAATATTGTTTAAGGGTTTTTATGTCTCATCCTCTTTGCATGCAAATAACTATTATCTACATGGCATGGCATACATGGCATACATCAACATGTCACGACACGCATGACATAATGATATGCATCTAATGCAATTACATGACATACAATTATGTCATGTATATAATTTCCTTATATGTCATAACTATTTATGGAAATAAAATATGTTTAAGATTTGATTCTCCAAATCAAATCATAATTAAATTAGGAAACAAATTTCCAAATCTAATCACATATTTTATTTATGGAATTATTTGATTAAGGAAAATCTATTTAGGAAACCAATTTCCTAAATCATCAAAACTACTTATGGAAATAAAATATTTTAAGATTTGATTTCCCAAATCAAATCATGATTAAATTAGGAAACAAATTTCCAGAATCTAATCAAATATTTTATTTATGAAAATATCAATTTCCATAAATACTTCCAACTTTCCAAAAGTGGAAGATTTCCATAAATACTTCTAGACTTTCCAAAATTGAAAAATTTCCATAAATACTTCTAAATTTCCAAAATTAGAAAATTTCCAGAAATAACATTATGACTATCGCAAAACCATTTTACGATTATGTCAAAACACAACCTGGGCTTTGATACCACTGTTGGGTTTCCGACACCGTGACGTGTGTGTGTTCGATCACGTTTCGCAAACATGAGCACAGCGGAAGCAATAAAAATAATAAATCTACATTTATTACAACACACACATCACACGCATGCATATTACAACAAGTGTAGACATAACCGTAAATTTAAATTTGCAATAAAAGGAAATTTAACTACGTTATACCTTTCGTATGACGTGTAGCGGGAACGACATCAACCGGAACGATCCTCGCTAGAATCGTCTCTATCCGTATCCACGCCGAGTTCCTCGGGATGACTTCGCTAAGCCACGAGCTTCGTCTTCGCACGGGTTACTAGCCTCGTGTTGAAGACGACGTGATCGAGAGATGATCACGATCCGAATCCAAATTCGGATCCTAAGACGAGTCCTCAAAACTCGCTTCTCCGGAGAGGTATTCGTCAACCGATTGACGAATCCTTCGTCCTCCACCTCAGAGGATTACCGAAGATCGAATCCCCGGTAAGTTAGCCGCTGTCGGAGCTCTAACCGTCGTCCAAACGACGCTCCGACGAGAGGAGAAGAAGCTGTCCAGAAAACTGGACAGCTTGGTGGAGGAGTAGGCGCCGGCCAAAACAAGGAAGCCAAGTGCTCACCTTTTCACCGAGGCCTAGGAAGATCACCGGAGGGTCGCCGGAGGGTTCACCGGCTGAAGCTTGGACACCGACAAGGAGATGACAGCGGCACAACAAGCTGGGCAGCGGCCTAGGGTTGGCGCCGAGCAACTCCAAGGGTGGGCGGCAACTCAAAGGCTAGGGTTTTTTTTGGATTAGGGCTTAATTATCCCTTAAGCCCTCTTTTATAGAGAACTACTTCTCTTAATGGTTATTGATCATAACCATTAGGCCCGTTAACCCGCTCCATTAAGATAAGTTAAAATAAACCAAACCATGATGGTTTATTTTAAGTTAAAACGAACCGAACCAACTTTTGGTTCATTCGTTTAAAATAAACCAAACTTCTGGATCAACGGTTGATCCAGAACTATTTCTGAAACCCTTTAGCAGCTCGAATGATTCGTGCCCCATTCCCTTCACTCATCTTATACCCACTTGGTTCAGGACATGGTCTATTGTGTCAGTCCCCACTAGGTTGACTACG
The DNA here is from genome assembly GCA_025175895.1 of Wurfbainia villosa. NCBI lineage: Eukaryota > Viridiplantae > Streptophyta > Magnoliopsida > Zingiberales > Zingiberaceae > Wurfbainia > Wurfbainia villosa. Next base: position 22,476,362 of record CM045992.1, on the reverse strand, counting down.
TCACACCTAGCCCAAGTATCATTTCCTCGTCCTACGGATTCTAGTTACTCCACATGTATCGAAGAGTACCTTACTCTAAACATGTAATGCTTTGGCCAAAGACTTTAGTAACAATCCGACGAGAGGCCATGGGTATACATCTCCTCGCAAGGAGTGGTGAATCCTTTATAGGCTATTCAAACACCTTCGATCACTCGACTTATACCCAATCATCCGGTCCACATCTCCTTAGAGATGTTTGCTTAAGATGTCAAAGCATAAGTCTCCATGATCAAGATGACTTGAATATGCAAGTCAAAGGAACATCGCACTTAAGCCACAGTAAGAACTTCATTGACATATCTATATATGCAGAGAACCATATGAAGTCTTACGGCTGGTCACTCCAATGAACTAGTTACCATAACTAGCATCCACGATCAACTCCGGACATCACAATGTCTCCAGCCAGTGAGAATCAGCTGCTTAGATACACCAAGGAGTATACCTCGTGCTAGTCTCTACAGAATCAATGGTTTCCATCTCCATCAATTCATCGACTAGGGATAATTTCGATACATCACAATTACACATGTAGAGATACTAACAAGTTGTGATCCAATCACAAATTCTCTCATGCTGTGAACCGTATCGTGGACATTCAGTAAATGAGTTTAAGATCCAATCAAATACATGAAACATGTATAATCAAATAGTGAATCTTCATTTATCATATAAATGGTTCATACATAAGGCGATTGCCTTAGGACATCTCTCATATATTACTAACAAGCACCAGTCGAGTGCTGACCTTCGGCAGTCGACTGATTGATGACAGTCGAGTCCTCCAAGCTGGCAGTCGACTGATGATTGCTGTAAGTCAAAGTTAGCTCAACAAAAACATAATTTTGATGGTCGTCGACCGTCCGATCTCGACCTAGACCATCTATAGGATGTCTTTGGTCGGATCTACGCTTAAGATCATCCCCGTAAAGAGGATATGACCTCACTTACGCTCGCACACACGAGCTTACCTCGATACTTACATGTTGCTTTTGCTTCCGGCCTTCCACTCGATTCCTTCGGCTCCCTCCGAAGTCGCTCGAGTGTCGCCCGACCACCGCGGCTTCCTCCGGGTGTCGCTAGCCTTCAGCTCTAGCTATAGCAATCTTCTGCACACTCGATTCAGCTCGTGAGATAACGACATGAGCTTAACTTTGTATCGTTTGCTATAATCAAAACTTAGGTTCGACTTAGGTGCCTACTGCACCAACAAAGACGACCATGATCGAATTCCAACTATGAACGAACACTACGCTATTCACCCCCCTCTATCGGCCTCAAATATCCTACAGCATGCTCATAAGCGTCTCTTTAAATTTTGTCTAACTCACTTAACTGCAGTTTCCTTTTTTCTCTTGTCACATAGTAGTGAAAATTTAGCTTCTTGATGGCCCAGTAGGCTTTGTGTTCTAATTCAACGGGGAGGTGACAAAGCTTCCGGTAAACTAAGCGAAATGGGGTCATGCCTATTGGGGTCTTGTAGGCTGTGCAGTAAGCCTAAAGAACATCATCCAACTTTTGCGCCCAATTTCTCCTTGATGCCATAACAGTATTTTCTAGATTACTTTTGATCTCTCCATTTGATATTTCCACCTGTTCACTCGTTTGTGGATGGTATGCTGTTGAGACTTTGTGGATCACCCCATATTTGTGTAGAAACTTTTCAAATTGCTTTTTGATGAAGTGAGAACCTCCATCACTGATTACGACTCGGGGAACTCCGAATCTAGGGAATATATTTCTTTTGAACATTTTTATTACAGTCCTAGCGTCACTGTGGGGCAATGCTACGCCCTCCACCCATTTTGAGACATAGTCCATGACTATCAGGATATATCTATTTGTGTCAGAAGCAGGAAAGGGACCCATGAAATCTATTCCTGAAATGTCAAAGAGTTCTACTTGTAATATAGCGCTTGCTAGCATCTCATGTCTCTTACCTATATTCCCTGTTCACTAGCACCGATCGCTGGATACTACATAGTTACACGTATCTCTAAATAGACTAGGCCAGTAGAACCCTCCCTGAAGTATTTTCATAGTTGTTTTTGAGATTCCGGCATGTCCCCAATATGCTGAGGAATGACAATGAAAAAGAATGCTCCCCACCTCCTCATCTGGTACACATCTTCGATAAACACTATCCTCTTCCTTTGTTGGGCATGTATCCTGGCGGAATTACTCTTCCTGCCAGAAAGTTCACTAGGTCTGCATACTAGGGGGTGGCAGCCTTAGTAATTGCCATGATAGTATCGTCCTGCAGGGCATCATCTATTTGGGTACTATCTCCCTCTTCAATCCATCGTCTATTGGCATACACGATAAGTGGTCGGCAATGACATTGTCCGAGCTTTTTTTATCCCTAATTTTTATATCAAATTCTTGTAACAAAAAGATCTAGCAAATGAGGTAGGGTTTAGCATCCTTCTTACTCAGCAAGTAGCGAACCACTATGTGATCAGTGTAAGCTATCACCTTTGACCCTACTAAGTATGATCAAAACTTGTCAAATGCAAACACGAATGCTAGCAATTCTTTTTCAGTCGTAGCATAGTTGATCTGTGCTCCGTTCAATGTTTTGCTGGCATAGTGAATAGCATGCAACTTTTTCTCCTTTCGTTGCCCTAGTACTGCACCTACTGCATAATTACTAGCATTACACATAACCTCAAATGGTAGGCTCCAGTCAGAGGGTTGTATTATTGTGGATGTTACTAAGGCCTTTTTTATTTCTTCAAATGCCACTAAACATTGCTGATTGAAAACAAAATCCATGTCCTTAGCTAGCAGATTTGTCAGGGGTCTAGTTATCCGAGAAAAATTCTCTATAAACCTTCGATAGAAACCTGCATGCCCCAGAAAGCTCCGGACACCCTTCACATCCCTGGGTGGTGACAACTTTTCAATTACTTTGAGCATCGCCTTATCTACTTCGATATCACTCCTTGATATCTTATGCCCTAAGACTATCCCTTCAGTTACCATGAAGTGACATTTTTTCCAATTCAAAACCAAGCTATTTTCTTCACACCTTTGCAGGACCCTTTCTAGATTCTTCAGACATGTGTCAAAACTTGTTTCGTAGACTGAAAAATCATCAATGAATACCTCCATGATTTGTTCAATCATATATGAAAAAATACATGTCATACAACACTGGAATGTGGTTGGGGCATTACATAGGACAAAGGGCATTCTCCTATATGCAAAGGTTCCATACGGGCAGGTGAAGGTAGTCTTCTCTTGGTCATTAGGGTGGATTGGGATTTGGAAAAACCCTGAGTTCCCGTCAAGGTAGCAAAAATAGAAATGTTTAACGAGGCACTCCAACATTTGGTCGATGAATGGCAGTGGAAAATGATCCTTCCTTGTTGCTTTGTTTAGTTTCTATACACATTCTCCTCCCCATTACCATTCGAATAGGGATCAACTCATTCTCTTCATTTTTGACTACTGTAGTTCTGCCTTTCTTTAGGACTACATGCACTAGACTTACCCACTCACTAACTGAAATTGGATAGATTATTTCGACATCCAATAGTTTAAGCACTTCTTTCTTCACAACCTCCTGTAAGTTTGGGTTAAGTCGCCTCTGACGCTCCACGGTTGACTTACACCTATCCTCGAGTATTATCCTATGCATGTACAGAGATGGGCTTATTCACTTTATATCATCGATGGTGTAACCCAACACCTTTTTGTATGTCCTGAGTACCCCCAACAACTCTCCTGTCTCTGCTTCACTCAATTTGGCATTTACAATCACCGAGTAAATTGAAGTGGGACCCAAAAATTTGTACCTGAGATTCAGGGGAAGTGGATTCATCTCAGGCCTTGGGCTCTTCTCTATTGCCACCTGACCTACTTCTTCTTCTTCCTCTTTGGATCATGGAGATATAGAAGCTTATTCTGCCCAATACTCTCTCTCCTCATCTTCTCCCTGTACTTGGCAGGCCACTTCAAACTTACCTGTCTCTATTATGGAGAGCGATTCCTGAAGATCCTATTCACTATTTGCCCACATTTCAAGGGTCTACACAATTTTCCCTATAATATGGTAGGCTTCATTTATGTTCTTTTTCATCAATACCCCCCCTGAGGCTATACCTAAAAGGTTTTTGGATAAGCCATTTATCTCGGAATAAAAAATTTGGATGAGTAACTAGTCCTGTAATCCATGGTGTGGGCACTGAAGAGTCAGTTCTTGGAGTCTCTTCCATGCTTCGACCAGAGTCTCTTTGTGTCCTTACTCAAATGAAAGAATTTTGTTCCTAAGATAGGATGTTTTGCAGGTCGGAGGCGGGGGGGGGGGGGTGTGGAAGAACTTACTCAGAAAAGCACTTTCCATCTGTTCCCATGTCTTTATACTTCCTTCCGGTAAAGTGTGAATCCATTGCCTAGCATTCCCTTTTAGGGAGAATGGGAACATAATGAGCTTGATGGCATCTGTCGGAACTCCTTTATATTGCACCGTGCCGCAGTATGCCAGGAATTCTTCAAGGTGTTGATAAGGCTCCTCAATCTGAGTTCCTCCGAATTACCTCTTTTGAATATGGGTGATTAATGCAGGGTTTATTTCCCATTTTATGGCCTGGATTCGGGGAATAATTATGTAGGAGCTCCATGCTTTCGTCTAGGCACTATGTAATCTCTCAATAGTTGGGCAGGCCATGTTAGCATGATAGCGTTCCTTGCTGAGCAGGGATTAGTAGGTCACACGTAATGGGTAAACTAAACCTAAGGGTTGAACCAAATGCTAGTCTAAATTTTAAATCAAATGCAGAAAATTTAAACTAAAGTTTGATGAATGGAACTACTGAAATTAATCTAAACATAATCTAGATATCTAAAACTGAAGTAAATAAAATAAAAGCAAAAATAAAGCAAGGAAATAAATCTAACCTAAGTCCGATCCAACTATCCACCTCTTTATTCGATATCGAATCAATCAGTCCCCGGCAACGGTGCCAAAAACTTGATGCATTCGAATGTGGCTTCAAATCTAGCAATAGGAACCGTTGAGGACTCGAAGCGCACGCTTGCGCTCAATGCCCGCAAGTTCATGGATGTCATCAAGTAATAAATAGATTATTGATCTAACAGAGACTGAGATTCGAGTACCGATTGTTCAGTGGATGTTATTATTCGGAGTTTAATTCTAAAAGTTGTGATTACTAGGATTGTCGGCAGTCCTAACTCTAGTACGATGTCACACGGAGGAAGGGAAGGTTGGTTCGAGGTTCAAAAAAAGATCCTAGGACTTTGGTTTCACCTGTGCAACATGGAACACGATAATCAATTAAATGTAGTTTGGTTCTCTAATTAAGGTCTTGTGTTGGACATCATACCCTTTCCCGATGAGCTTTCGCATCTATTGGGAACTACCTATCCTTAACTAGCCAACCCTTTCATTAAGATAGGATAGACAGTACGAGGATGCCAAATCAATCCCTACGGGGAGTCAAAATGTGTCCCGTTCCCTACTCCATCGTACCCCTCTACCTATGGTTACTGGAGATGAGGACAAACCCATGGTTCCTCTTTAATTCTTTTAGATCTTTGATACAAGGGTTGTCACCCCTTGTATCGGCTATGCACAATAGATAGAAAACCAAAATGCAATTTTCATCGAATCAAACAAACACAAACTGCGAATAGAAATCATAAAATAGAATTTACATTCGATCTAGCATGTTCTACGTACACAAGTTACTCCATAATCCTAGAATCGAAGATTCTACTCCATAGACGACAAAGAAAGAACACAATTCATAATAGAATAAATCGTTACAGTGTAGGAGATGAATAGAAAGTAAATTTCAATACTCTTAGTTCTTCTCTTTGACGCCGGGGCACAAGATGGGATCCTCTAGCCATCTTCTTCCTCCCAATTACGAGTTTCCGAAGCTTTTTAGGGCGTTAGTGTGCCATCCTGGCCGTCTTGTCTTCTTCTTGGGGTTTGGGCATGACCTTCCTTATATAGACTTAAGGTAAGTGCCACCCGAATCCATGAAAAAACCCTAGTCGTGCAAAAAAAAGCTAGCGCCACACGGTCGTGTGGATCCACACGGCCAGGTCGTGTGTGGTGCTGGGTGTTAGGACCTGTGCGCCCGCTAGAGGGGGGTGAATAGCGCATGCTCGTACGTAGATGGAATTCATTTGCGTTTCCTTGCTACAATTTTTGTTAGTACGCAGCGGAATAAACAATAATGAAAATACAACAAGAACACAAGCACAACACGAGATATAACGTGGTTCGAAACCGAACGGTTCCTACTCTATGGATTGGATTCGTACGAACCCTAGCGATGCCACAAACACCACTAAGCACAATAAACTCCTTCTCGATAACACGTCGGAGGCGGAGAAATCTCTTACAACAGATTAAAAAAGTAATACATGAAAATACAAGCAAAATACAAGGAAATGTAAAGAACACTTTAAAAAACTAGGGTTTGAGCACTTTGCTTGTTGGTTGCTTGGATGAGGTTGAAGGGCCCTGAAATGCACCTGTAAATCGCCTTCAAATCACCCCAAGAAATCTCCCAAAGAACCAATGCCGAAATCCTCCACGAGCTCCCTTTTAACTCGCGCCGGCCGATTTCACCGGCTGATCGCCATAAGTCCCCCCGACCGCTAACATCAGAGGTGAGACAACGTCTCAATCCACATTGGACAAGTTCCAACGGGACTCTCACCAGTCAATTGCCAACATTGGCAGTCGACTGCCAGTGGCAGTCGAGCTCTAGTCGACTCTCGGCAGTCAAATCGGCCATAATGCCAGTCGACTGCCAACCTCAAGGATGAGATTTTAACTCAAGTATGGTGTCCCCATACTTGCTAGACTACCCTTAGCCTAGACCTAAGCCTTCTAGCCACCTCCATCATCCTCACGCCTCTCGGATCCCTCCAAGTCATCCATGACTTGTTCATCCATCGCGCTAGCCTTCAGGTGATTCCATCGGCTAGTCATGCTAACGGTGTCTACACCGCCAAGGCACATTGGACTTACGTTGCCAAGACTCCGCTTGGACTTTACGATGCCAACCATTGGACTTATGCTGCCAAGACTCTGCCCTTGGACTTTACGTCGCCAATATCAATCCCCTTGGACTTCTCATGCCAAGTACCCATGACTTGGACTTTCCATAATCACATGGTCAACCCTAGTCAACCATCAAAGTCTCTCTCGAGTCAAACTCGAGTCTGGTCAATTATAACCTGGATCGATTGTATAAATAATCTCCCCAAAACATTAACCGACATCAATGTCAAACATCAATGTTAAACCACTTTGTCAAACATCAAAACATCACTCGAGTCAAACTCGAGTCTGGTCAATTGTGACCTGGGTCGATTGCACCAACAATCTTTCCCTTTTTGATGTTTGACAAAACAAATCTTGAGTTAGGCCCCTAACTCAAACTCCCTTACCAATTTCCCAAATTGATAATCTTAAATTCTCCCCCTTTTTGACATACATCAAAAAGGTTTTCCCTCCAAGGAGGTCAATACCTCATGTCCCAATGAGATCTTACAATCTCCCCCTTGGTCCAAAAATACCTAGGATGCCTAACATCTTCCTAGTGATAAGTCCCATATCACTCAAGAGAAGCAATCCTATTTACTCTCCCAATTTTCAAATAGGATTTCTCAAAAACCCATCAAATTTCCCAATTGATGTCACTCTCCCTATAAGTTCTCCCCATTCAAGAAGAAAAACACATCCATCATCCCAAGATGGATAACTCCCCCTAAAGGCTTGCTCCCCCTTGACCATTGCACCAACAATGTCCTTGGGAAGTCCCTAAGCCTATAGGAACTCTAAACCATCAAAAATAAGGTTAAAAGTCCAAACATGAACTTTCCTACCCTTAAATTTAACACAAACCCTAAACAACTCTCTTAATCCATATCCAATGGATTTTCACCCTTTCTAATACTTCCCAAAGCATATCCTAGGGTTAGGAGTGGTTAGGGACCTTTACCATAGCTGAACACGAGTTAAACAACCCTAGCAAATGACTCGATGTATAAATCGAACTTCCTCAGATCACCAACGCCAACAAGTGTCGATCGATAATCAAATTCAATTTCGCTTATCGTAATCAATTTTGAGAAAGCATGAGTAATTCTACGTATTTTGAAAAATCATGAAAATTCATACGTATATTACTTATAGTCAATACAATGGATGAAAAATATTTGAAAAATATTTTACCCATAAAATATCGAAATTGATACAAAATTCAAAAGTGAAGAAAAACTTCAATGTTTTAGCTCACTTTGTATCAACTTCATTAATGGTGATTGCTATCAAAAGATAGACTTCACCAAGGTTTTCTAAATTGATTTTAAAACATTTTCAAAACCTTATTTCGGATCATATCCCTTGGGCTTTATGTACATGACTTGTACACAAGCTTTCCCAATGATCCACCAATGAAATTAGATGAGTTATAGTCCATCTAGATGCAAAAACTATGCACCTTGAACTCAACTCATATCCTAGCATCTCACATGTATCTAGGGTGTATAAATACACATACATGTCAATGTAATGTGAGATGTGGGTTTTGCTCTCCCTAATCTAGGGTTTCATGCATTTTTCTAAGGCAACTCTACTTGATTCCCTTATAAATGGGACTCCAAGTCATGCCAAAGTCCTTAACTCAATTTTAATCAAATGCATGAATGATTATGGCATTAATGATGATATAAATAAACATATGCTCATAATCATGATGTCATGGCATAATATGAAATCTAAAAACACATGACATTAATCCTTAATCTTAAAACATGATCATGACATATAAATGAGGAAAAAATAAACATGATGTCATGTCATGACATATGACAAATCAAGGCATGGAAAGTAAGATACAAAGGTATATAATACCTAAATTTTAATATTAATTACCATTTGATATGATTAAGTATATTTTGTCATTATTCCTATTAATCTCCCAAGTGTGCCAAAAACCCAAAATGACACACTATGACCTCTAAACCTAAATTATGCCAATTCAATTGATTTTTCATAATCTTCAAGGTATATTGGCACATCCTAAAATCTTTTAGGATTAAAAATCAAACCTATTTCCAAGGTACCCATAACCTTGAAAATTGCCTAAAATGCCACTTTTACCATGGTTGAGTTAACTACCCATCCAATCAAGGTTGGCACACCCTAAACCCTTCTAGCGTGAATCTATCACGCTTCTAGGAACCCAAAATCTATTTGAGCTCATTGGGTTAATTAGGTATTCCTTAGGGATGACCTCCCTAGATACCCTCCTAATGACCCTCCTATGCTTGTTAGCCTTGGTCATTTGGGTCTTACCTAGGTTGACTCTAGGGGTAACTCCCCTTGCAACCTTCTTAGTGGCCACCCTAGGTTTCCTTGAAACCCTAGCCACTAGGCACACACCTTGGTCAACCTTAGGGATGACTTCCCTATTGACCTTGGTCTTCCTAGACCGAGATTTAGTTCCATAGTCAAATGGAACACTATGGTAGGTCTTTTTGGGCTAAGGCTTACCCTTGAATGGTTCTTGATTTCTAGGTCTTTGACTTTGACTCCTAGACCTAGATTTTTGATCACTTGACCCTTGAAATTGATTTTGCATAATCCTAAGGGTCTTCTCTAATTTTTCAAGTCTTGTTCTCAAGACTTGATTTTCCAACTCTAATTGCCCAATTGATTTTTGATTAAGTTTTTGGGCATTACCATTTTCTTTAGGCATATGCGTACCCTTCTTAGGGTTAATGCCTAAGTGGTTTTCTAATTTCCTAATGCTTTCCTTAGGAAGAGTTTTTCTAGGGATATTATTCCCAAATTCCTCCTTTCTTGAAAAATTGACCCTCTTAGCACCTAGACAATATTCCTTATTTCTAGCATTCTCTTTATGATAAATAGCAAGATTGCTAAAATTATTTCTAGCATGTTTTTTTGACATTATTTGAAGAATAAGCATTGTTTAAATATACCTTAGGGTTAGCTATAGAAGCTCCCCCTACTTGTAATGCTCCTTCTTGCCCCTTCTTCTTCCCCCTTGGGCATTGACTCCGGTAATGCCCCTTTGAGTTGCACTTGAAGCAAATGATGTGCTCTTTGCTTCTTTTAGTGGGGATACCGGCATCTTTTGATTTTTCTTGAAGTCTTGGTGCCGGAGGAGTTTTTCTTACTCTTTTCGGACACTTACTCTTGTAGTGTCCGGATTCCCTACACTCAAAGCAAATTATATGATTTTTATTTAAAATTGAATTGCTTGAGTTACCTAAGTCAATGGTGGTGGTGTGGATCTCTTGAGCTTGCTCTTCCTCTCTATCGGATGTAGATGGTTCTTCTTGTTGCTCCAGTGTTGAGGATGCTCTCTCCTCCCCCTCAATCCTAGAGGTGGAGGCTTCTTCCACTTCTACCTCCTCCTTGGAAGTTGATGGCCTCTCAACCTCCAATTCTTCACACTCTCCTCTTGACCCGGATGTTGACTCTTCTTCAACTTCCAAATCCTCACTTGCTTGTGAGGAAGAGCTTGCTTCTTCGGCCTTTTCTGATTGAACCGATGATCATTCTACATCTTCTTCTTCTTCTTGGACCGGTTGAGGGTTTTCATGATACTTTGCCAATTCATTCCAAAATTCCTTGGCATCCTTGTATTCACCTAGGCTACACAAGATATTATTAGGGATCAAATCACTCAAAAATTTGATTACCTTATTATTCCTCTCGAATTCTCAGAGTTGTTCTTCGGTCCACTTCTTCATTTTGAGGAACCCTCCTTTAGGCCCTCTTGGAAATTGGAACCCTTCCATCAAAACAGACCACTCTTCAAAGTCCCTCATCATTAAGAAGTCTTCAGTTCGTGTGCGTCATTGCCTAAACCCTTCTTGTCCATAGAAGGTGTAAGGGATCGGAGTGTTGATATCCCATCCTAGTGTTTCTTGAAACTCCATCTTCACCCTCTAGCGTGCTCCCTTCGTTGTTAAACTTAGAAGAGAGGCCTCGCTCTGATACCACTTGTTAGGACATGTGCGCCCGCTAGAGGGGGTGAATAGCGCGTGCTCGTACGTAGATGAATTCGTTTGCATTTGCTTGCTACAATTCTTGTTAGTACGCAGCGGAATAAACAATAATGAAAATACAACAAGAACACAAGCACAACACGAGATATAACGTGGTTCGGAACCGAACGGTTCCTACTCCACGGATTGGATTTGTATGAACCCTAGCAATGCCAAAAACACCACTAAGCACAATAAACTCCTCGAAAACATGTCGGAGACGGAGAAACCTCTTACAACAGATTACAAAAGTAATACACGAAAATACAAGGAAATGTAAAGAATACTTTAAAAAACTAGGGTTTGAGCGCTTTGCTTGTTGGTTGCTTGGATGAGGTCGAAGGGCCCTGAAATGCACCTGCAAATCGCCTTCAAATTGCCCCAAGAAAGCTCCCAAAGAACCAATGTCAAAATCCTCCACGAGCTCCCTTTTTTAACCTGCATCGGGTTGGATTTTCGCCTGGCAGTCGACTGCCAACACTGTAGCTGTGAGACAACAGCTCAATCCACGTTGGACAAGTTCCAACGGGACTCTCACCAGTCGACTGCCAACATTGGCAGTCGACTGTCAGTGCCCATAGCCGACTGCCAAGTCGTCTACGGAGCATTCTGTGCTCACAATTCAACTGGTAGTCGACTACCATCCATGGTAGTCTACTGCCAGCAGTCAACTGCTCCAATTAGCAATCGACTGCCAAGGCAATTTTAGCCCTAAGTGGCAGTCGAGCTCTAGTCGACTCTCGGCAGTCAGACCGGCCATAATGTCAGTCGACTGCCAACCTCAAGGATGAGGTTTTAACCCAAGTATGGTGTCCCCATACTTGCTAGACTACCCTTAGCCTAGACCTAAGCCTTCTAGCCACCTCCATCAGCCTCACGCCTCTCGGATCCCTCCAAGTCATCCATGAATTGTTCATCCATCGCGCTAGACTTCAGGTGCTTCCATCGACTATGTCATGCTAACGGTGTCTACACCGCCAAGGCACATTGGACTTACGCCGCCAAGACTCCGCCTAGACTTTACGTTGCCAACCATTAGACTTATGCTGCCAAGACTCCACCCTTGGACTTTATGTCGCCAATATCAATCCCCTTGGACTTCTCATGCCGAGTACCCATGACTTGGACTTTTCATAATCACATTGTCAACCCTAGTCAACCATCAAAGTCTCTCTCGAGTCAAACTCGAGTTTGGTCAATTATAACCTGGGTCGATTGTATAAATAATCTCCCAAAAATATTAACCGACATCAATGTCAAACATACTATTTCAAACTACTTTGTCAAACATCAAAACATCACTCGAGTCAAACTCGATTCTGGTCAATCGTGACCTGGGCCGATTACACCAACACTGGGCTGGTTTGGCATGACCATGTGATTTCACACAGCCAGGTCATGCCTCCCTTCATTCTGCTTGCCGAATGCCTTCCTTTTGCTCCAAAAGTGTGTCATTTATCCCATAAAATGTTGTCATGCACACAAAAGCACAAAGAGAAGATCTCCAAACTAGGAAATAGGAAATGCATGCAAAACAAAGTACTATATGCATGAAACAAGTATAAAATGCAGTGAGATGTGAGCGAAAACTACTCCTAAAACCCTATATGTTTTGCTCACATCAATGTGACAGGTGCCCACTGTTGCAACAAGTTCATCGACCTATGAATGTTCTAAAAAGTAATTAAACTCTCTCGAGGCTTTCATGATCTATCTCTAGGGTTTTCATTAACTGTAGTCATTTGCCTGGGTATGCAACAGGTGCCCACTGTTGCAACAAGTTCATTGACCTAGGGGTACTCTGAAAAGATATTTCATAACCTTTTCTAGAATCTAAGTATATATTTGGAATCATTTGTTAACTATAGTGATCTTCCTAGGTACTGTTGGCAATGTGCTAATCCTCGGAATGCTCATTGGCTCCCATGTCCCTGGATTAAAATTTTCACTCATGAAAACTAATCCGGATGGGATGAGTTTCCTAAGGACAACCAATTCGTCGTCGTGCTAACGACTCGAGCGATCGGTTGAACAAACTAGTTGTTCAAGCAACACAACTCTTCTAGTCGGTTAGCCGCGGAAGAGACGACGGACGGATCGCCGGTTTTTGTGTTTCTTATCGGGGTCCATGATTATACAAATATATGCAAATATAAACTAGTATAATCAACATATACTAACATAAAGAACATAAGCTAGCATATCAAATAAGAATAGAAACATGCAAAGATCATAAATAAAAGTAATAAAACTTTTATACCTCTTGATCTTCTATCGTATGTCCTAACCTCCTTGTAGACTTCGTGTGGGCGAAGATCCTCCACAAGTTGAAGCTTCATAGATCACCAATCTTCCTTTCCTTGTTCACTAGGAACAAAGGAAGATCCTAAAACAAAACTCATCTTCCTTTCTAGAACCGGCCACCAAGTCAATAAACTCAATGTTGCCACCGGCCAAGGAAGATATAATGGAGTATGAAAACCAACCAAAAGAGAAATACCAAGGGTATGGGCGCCGACCAACACTTGGAGAAGAAGAAAGAAAACACCCCTTCTCCTTGTTGCCGCCCAAACCCTAAACTAGGCTCTCCTTAATTTCCAGCTAAGGATGAAGGGAAGTAGAATAGCTTGAGCTTTGGCCAAGGTAGAGGGAAGAAGGAAGAGGGGCCGGCCATCAAAGGAAAATGAAGAAGAATCTCCCTCTCCTTGTTGCCGCCCAACACCAACAACCAAACCCCAACCCTAGCCCCCACTCCTATTCCTATCCCTTCTAGAATTTGTTGCCGCCCATGGGAAGCAACCCTCATCTCATCCACCACAAGCCATAGATCAAGGGGAGGAGCTTGGGCGCCAGCCAAACTAATGAGGAAGGAGGAAGGAAGGGTGCCGGCCACAATTGGGAAGATGAAGAAGAAGCTTGCTTCTCCTTGTTGCCGCCCAAGACCTTGAACCAAACCAAAACCCTAGCCTCCTCCTCTTTCTTGCCGGCCAAGCCACCTAGTCTCCATTAGGTTTTCCATTAGCCATTGCCGCCCAAGCCTAAGCCCATATATATAGAGTTAGGTTTAGGCCTAGGTTTAATCTCCTCCATTGGATCTATGGTTTTAATCTCAACCGTCGGATCTTGAGATTTGATCTCATCCGTCGGTTCTAGATATTTAATCTCCACCGTCGATTCTAGAGATTCAATCTCCACCGTAGGTTCTAGGGATTTAATCCCAACCTTCGGATCTAGAGATTTAATCTCAACCATTGGTTCTAGGGATTTAATCCCAACCGTCGGATCTAGAGATTTAATCTCAACCGTCGGTTCTAGAGTTTTGTTTTCCATCATTTGATCCAGACTTCATGAGGTTTATATTAGGCTACGATAGGGACCATGAGGAGGAGTTGGGTCTTGGCCACCCGATGGATCGGAACCACACAATCTTGATCCATCAATGATGTTCCATTCCATTAGAGGATCATCATCGAACTACCTCACCAACCCCCATAAATCAATATGGGCCCCATATATTATTTGTACATTCATCTCCCCGTGTTTAAGATATCGAATGTCCGTCAATTAATTGATTTATTGACCATCAATTAATTAACATCTAACTCCTCGAGTAGTACCACTCAACCTTATCATCATGTTGACTAAGTCAACCTGCAGGGTTTACATGATGAACCTTATGAGCTCCTCAAGGGGACATCATCAACCTAATATATAGGACACGGTTTCCTCCTATAATCAACGACACACCATGTAAATAATATCATTTCCCAACTTACCGGGTATATTGATTTAATCCATAGAAATCTCACCCTCTGGTAAATCAAAGAAATAATTATTAAGTACATGTGCCCGTTATTATATCGGGATTAAGAGCATGTACAACATAATATCCGAGGTCCGATTCAATTATGTAGTCAGCAATAAATTGAATCACCTCTATGTCGGTCCTGCTCAATACACCTAAGTGTACTAGTGTAACTCTATGTTCAAGACAAAACAATACCAAGCTACACTACAACCATGCCAATGGTTTGTCCAAAACCATCTTGGTTGTGAGCCTTTACTTATATTCTACAAGGGACTGATAACATGATCTTCTGTGCCGCACCCAGGCACCATGTTATATACAATGTAAAATATTAGACAATACGCACACATATAAATATAACGTGCAAACAATGATCATGTGATTCTTATTTCAAAATAAAGATGTCCATAGAAAAGGGCTAGGCTTTCAGTATACATCCCAACAATCTCTCACTTATACTAAAAGACTATGCTGCCATCATACTGCCATACATCTGATTCCCCTTCCCTCCACTTGCCTATCAAAGCTCTCGCCAGAAGGGCCTTAGTGAAAGGGTCTTCCAGGTCATCCTCTGATGCAATCTAGGCGACAGCTTACTTCTACCTCCTTTACGATTTCTCGTATCAGGTGGTACTTGCACTCTATGCATTTACTTACCTTATGGGCTCATGGTTCCTTCAAGTTTGCAACTGCACCATTATTATCACAATAAATTATGATATTTCTGGGCAAACCAGGAATCACATCAAGTCCATCAGGAAGTTGTCACGCCCGCCCTTCCGGGACCCTAAATGTCCGGAGAGGCGGCGCGTGACGCGACCATACATACATTACATACAGCGGAAGACTTTATACATACTTCTTAATTCTCACAGCGGAAGACTTTAGACATACTTCTTAATACTTTTTTTTTTTTTTGTTTTTCTTTTAAACATAAACATGCATTAACACATATATACATATATATATATATATATACTTCTTCTTCTTAGCATAGAGTATGCTTCATAGCGTGGATAGATACTTCTTCTTACTTCTTCTTTACTTCTTCTTCTTAACATAGAGCATGCATCATATATGCAGATACTTAGTGCTTAGTAAATTCATAACATCATCATCATAAGGAGACATAAGTGAGGTCATGAATAGACATCTTTATCATAGGTAAACATGTTTAGACCTAACGGATCTTCTCCACCATGCCACTACCACACACATTGGCCCCTCCTGCTGCTCCCTTTAGTTTATCCATCCCTTACCCTTATCTGCAGTACGAGGGAAAGATAAACTATAAGCACATAGGCTTAGTAAGATCCTGTCCTACTCACTAAAACCATACATTATCATTAATCATGGCATGCAGCATTCACAACATAGAAGCAATATAACATGTAACATACTTGGTGTCATCAACTTAACATGTAGCATAAGTAACGTAAGTGAAATATCACATGGATCACCGTATCATCAAACATAACTTGTAATGTATCTAACGTAAACATGTAAACATTCATAGCATATTGTAAAGCATAACTTTCATAACGTATCTAACGTAAGCATGTAAACATTCATAACATATCATAAAACATAACTTTCATGACATATCTAACGTAAGCATGTAAACATTCATAACATATCATAAAACATAACTTTCATAACATATAACTTAACGTTCTTGGCATATCGTTTAACATAACATGTAACTTAACAATCATGGCATATTATTTAACATTACATGTAACTTAACAATCATGGCATATTATTTAACATTACATGTAACTTAACAATCATGGCATATTATTTAACATTACATGTAACTTAACAATCATGGCATATTATTTAACATTACATGTAACTTAACAATCATGGCATATTACTTAACATAACATGTAACTTAACAATCATGGCATATTACTTAACATAACATGTAACTTAACAATCATGGCATACATATGCAAGATGCTTTTGAAAATATATACACTAGGTACGTAAATATAAATCTCAACATATTTGGGCCCGGCATTGTACCACTTCTTCATTATCATATCGCGCATCCCTAAATAGGCCCGAGGTAGCAAGTCTCGAACCTAATAGGTTTCTAGGCCCGAGTCTTATTCCATCGACCTAGGGCAATCGTCATAGCGTAGAAGCCCATCCTAGGCCCGAGTCTTACTCCATCGACCTAAGGCATCTTGGAGCCCATCCCGTACTAGGCCCGAATCTTATTCCATCAACCTAGGGGCAATCATACATAGAAGCCCATCCTAGGCCCGAGTCTTATTCCATCGACCTAGGGCATCTTAGGAGCCCATCCCTTCTTTGGACCTTGTTAAGG
Organism: Wurfbainia villosa; assembly: GCA_025175895.1. Taxonomy (NCBI): domain Eukaryota; kingdom Viridiplantae; phylum Streptophyta; class Magnoliopsida; order Zingiberales; family Zingiberaceae; genus Wurfbainia; species Wurfbainia villosa. Next base: position 22,459,110 of record CM045992.1, on the reverse strand, counting down.
TCTTGGTACAAGCCATGCAGAAAGTAAAGTACTTATATGCTTGTTTATAACATAGCTTATTTCGTTAACATAGCATAGCATACTTCATTTCATACACATCATGCTTCATTTCATTAACATCATAGCATAGCATACTTCTCTTCATAACACATCATGCTTCATTTCATTTTCATGACATGGCATTATTCATTTCATACACATCATGCTTCATTTCATTTACATAGCATGGCATACTTCATTTCATAACAACATATCCTATTTCATTAACATAGTATGGCATACTTTATTTCATAACAACATAACTTATTTCATTAACATAGCATGGCATACTTCATTTCATAACAACATATCCTATTTCATTAACATAGTATGGCATACTTTATTTCATAACAACATAACTTATTTCATTAACATAGCATGGCATACAATTCATGGTATGGACTTCATTGTACCCTAAAGACCCAAGGTGGCCGAATGGTCCATGTAGGGCCTTTAGATTTAACTTTGACCTAATCCCCTTTTAAAACCTTAACCTCATCATCTAGTTACAAAACATAGTATGAAACTTCATTGAAACCCTATGGTGGGGTTTGGCCGAATAGGTCTTGTTGTTCCTTAGGGTTAGCTTTTGTTCTAATCCATTTTAAACCCTAAAATCATCATCTAGTTCCCATAATATGGCATGGAACTTCATTGAAACCCTAAAATAGGGTTTGGCCGAATAGAACTAAAGTGTTCATTAGGGTTAGCTTTGGTTCTAACCCACTTTAAACCCTAAAATCATCATCTAGTTCCCATAATATGGCATGGAACTTCATTGAACCCTAAAAGTAGGGTTTGGCCGAATAGGTCTTGTTGTTCCTTAGGGTTAGCTTTTGTTCTAATCCATTTTAAACCCTAAAATCATCATCTAGTTCCCATAATATGGCATGGAACTTCATTGAAACCCTAAAATAGGGTTTGGCCGAATAGAACTAAAGTGTTCATTAGGGTTAGCTTTTGTTCTAACCCACTTTAAACCCTAACATCATGATCTAGTTATAAACATAGCATAAACATAGCATAGAGCTTCTTTGAGACCCTAGTTCATGACTTGGCCGAATGGGTCATGGAGGCCTCTAGGGTTAGATCTTTACTCTAATCCCTATAACATGCTAACATCATCACTTGCAAGCAAAACAAGATATAACTTCAATAAAACACTAACAAAACTCATGTTGGCCGAATGGTTCATAGGGTTTCCTAGGTTTAACTTTTGACCTAATCCATTTTAAGCCCTAACATCATCATCTAATTACAAAAGCATGGCATACAACTTCATGGAAACCCTAGATCATATCTTGGCCGAAAATAACTATATAGATTTCTTTTATAAAACGTCAACCGAAGCTACTCGTATGCAGGTGAGGGATACTTACATCCTTCGCGTTGCTTTTGGTGGAGAAGACAACCTAAAGAACCAACCTAGCCCTAGCTTTCTTGCTTGGATGAGGCTCGGCCAAAAGAGGGGAAATGGAGAGGGAAGCCTTGGAATTTCGGTGAGAAGAGGAAGAGAAGAGAGGAAGTAAACAATTTCAATCTTCCCTCTTCTTTATAAAGGGAGGAGGAAGAGAAGTTCCTCTTTTCTTTTCTATGCCTCTTCATTTACCCTTAGTTCCATTTATCTATAGTTCTCCCCCTTTCCTTAATCATACAATCCTATTGGGCTTATGGTTAGTGGGTACATCTATAGGGCTTGGCTATCTCTAGAGGTCTGGAGTTCAATTCCTAGGTCTTGTATCCATTTTTGGCTTATTTTCTTTTGTTTTGGAAAAAAGCCTACATAAAGCCCATTATCATCAAGCCAAAAATTCTTGTAAAATATCTAGGAATTTTACGGGCGTTACAGAAGTTCCTGAGCCACCCAGCTTCTTTGGCCGCCTAAGAGGCTGCCAAATACTCAGCTTCCATGGTGGAGTCCGCCACGCATTTCTGCTGGACACTCCTCCATACAATGGCTCCACCTCCCAAAGTAAATAAAAAACCTGAGGTAGACTTACTGTTATCCCTATCAGATTGGAAATCGGAATCTATGTAAGCCACAAGGAGTAATTGGTCTGTCCGGTAAACTAGCATATAATCCCTAGTCCTTCTTAGGCACTACAATATATGCTTTACCGCAGTCCAATGTCCCTGTCCTGGATTACTCTGATATCTGCTGACCATGCCTACGGCAAAGCAGATATCTGGTCTCGTACATAGCATACATTAGGCTTCCTACCGCCGAAGCATAAGGAATTGCCTATATCTCCTCTATCTTTTCAGATGATCTAGGACACATCTCCTTAGATAAAGGAACTCCATGCTTGAAAGGTAGAAAACCCTTCTTGGAGTTTTGCATGCTAAAACGATCCAAAATCATGTCTATGTATGAAGCTTGGGATAAGTACAACATCCTTTTCCAGCAATCCCTCGATCCCAAGGATGTGTCTCACCTCTCCCAAGTCCTTCATATCAAACTCATTGGACAACTCGATAACGCTCGATCTTCGATTGCCAACCACCAAAATGTCATCTACGTATAGTACAAAAATACCACTACGTTTCCGTCACATCTGTTGTATACACAAGACTCATCTGAACTTTGAATAAATCCATAAGACTTGATTTACCTCCTCAAAGCGGATGTTCCAAGACCTCAAAGCTTGCTTCAATCCATAAATGGACCGATTAAGCTTACATACAAGATGCTCTTTGTCCTTAGCAATGAATCCCTCTGGTTTCTTCATATAGATGTTTTCCTCAAGACTTCCATTAAGGAAAGCTGTCTTGACATCCATCTGCCACACCTTATAATCCATATGAGCTGCTATGCAAAAGAGCTCCCAGACCTGATTTGAATCCATAGATTCAATCTCAGTATTCATTGCACTTTGCAAAGATGCTGCATCTATATCTTGGATTGCCTCGTCATATGTCCAGGGATCATGTTCATGTTCGCCAGGGACCAAATCAGAAGATTCATCCAAGAACATGAATCTGAGAGGCTGTCTCACAACCCTCCCACTACGACGAGGTATCACCTGTGTATCCTCTGTGACACGCGGTGCAGTGACATGTGGTATATCCTCTTGTACCGGTGGCACTGAAATCGGGACTTCCCCTATCAACTTCTCAAGAACAATCCTACTCGTGGGCTTGTGGTTCATCACATAGTCCTCCTCTAGAAATCTGGCATTCGTACTAACGATCACCCTCTGATCTCTAGGACTATAAAACAAACCACCCTTCGTTCCCCTAGGATAGCCAACAAACAAGCACATACATGCGAGGTTTCAACTTACGATTCGCCAAGATACATGTCTTTGGACTCCCCATATCCGAATATGTCTTAGACTAGGCTTTCGCCCGGTCCACAACTCTATGGGAGTAAAAGGTACTGATTTAGATGGAACTAAGTTCAGAATGTACACCGCCGTATCTTGAGCATATCCCCAGAACAAATCTGGCAAGTCAGAATAACTCATCATCGATCTAACCATCTCCATAAGAGTCCTATTCCTTCGCTCCGCTACACCGCTCACGGTGTGCAGTGCATAATTGGGATCGAATCGTACCTCGATAAGTAATTCCTAAACTCTCCCAAGAGGTACTCACCACTACGATCAGATCGCAGTGTCATCTTGAATAATTGTCTATGAAAAAGACAAAATATTAAAAACTACCTCTTGCCTGGATAGACATAGGACCATACGAATCAGAATGAACCAATTCCAACACATATTTGGATCTATACCCCTTGGCCTTGAAAGGCCTCTTGGTCATCTTACCCTCCAAGCAAGATTCGCAGGTTGGGAGATCCTCCACCACTAATGAACCCAAAGGTCCATCAGCAATCAACCTTTGAATTCTGCTTAGGTTAATATGACCAAGCCTAAGATCCCAAAGATATGTTTGGTTCATTTTCGAAGGTTCTTTTCTCTTATCGGAATTAGAAGATGAGTTATTAACTTCAATTTGCATCGTGGGAGCTTGTGGTTCAAATTATTAATTTCCTATCTATGTACCTGAATAGATAATGTCCCTATTCCTTTTATAACAAATCTATCATTAAAAGGAATAAATTATCCATTCATAATTTAGAAACCGAAAGCAATTCTTTCTAAATAAAGGTACATAAAGAAAATTCTTAAGAACCAAAAATTTTATTTTTCTCAACAGATAAATAAAACTTCTCCCACTGCAATAGCCGCCACCTTCATGACATTGCCCAAGTAAATGGTAATATCCCCTTTGGCTAGTCGTCGGGTTTCCTGGAACCCCTGCAAAGTGTTGCAGACATGATTAGTGGCTCTGGTATCTACACACCAAATGCCGGTAGATAACACCGCTAACCATGTTACAACGACTAGACCAAAGGATATACATTTGTTCTTGCTTCGGATTGGGATAATCCTTCTTCTTATGTCCAGTCTTCTTACAAGTGAAGTACTTGCCTTTCGGCTTCTTCACTCCTCCCTGAGATCCTCCCACCACCTTTGCTCCACCTTGTTTCTCCTTCTTCTTGCCTTTCGGCTTAGAAGTAGAAACCTTTTTGAGCAACCATGGCTTGAGGACACTCTTTGAAGAGTGCATACTTGTACTTCTTAGCAGATAAGACAATATTTGGATTCATTTCCAATCAATATTATTTGGGTACAGTAAGTTTATTCCCTTTAGTATCAAAATAAGTGGACTGAAAGTCATTTTTGAAAATCCTAAGAATCACAATGATCAAAACTTTAGATTTCAAATATTATTGATTCCTCAAAACAATAAAATTCCAAAATCAACCAACACCTCAAAACACCGAGAATATCGCATGCCACGATAGTGTGGACGTATACGAATTCTACATTTGTAAGAGGAGGTTTTACCCATTAATTTTATTATCTTGTCAACCTTACTTTTTGACAAATAAAATTAATAGTTGGTTCCTCTTTGGCCCTACAAATAAAAGCAGTGACTCCGATGGGGAGGATACTTTTTGTTGCATCTAAGTGTGCACCATTACAAGATACCAAGGGAATTATCTCGGATTATGTGCCTTACCGATGGGGAAGTACACACGCTCCTAAATAATTTCCTATAACCATTATTTGACCTAGTGATCCGCCAACAAACTCATCCGATGGGGAGGAAGGCACTCAGAGCCGACGCGCAAGTTTGTTGCATCACATGTCAAATTGTAATGGAGGCCGCGGGAATTAATTAAAATATCCCTCTCCCACTTAGTAAATTGAAAATGAGGAATTTTCAAGCACACACAACATGCATATAAAACAAATCAGCAATAAATATGGAAAAATTAGAATTTTTCCAACTATTATGGCATTGTTCTCCAATATGCGTCCCGTCGTGTCGTCACCTCGTCCGCTCCTCCTACGCCATGTACGAGCCATCCAGAGATCCGAGCCGAGAATAAAACCTATTTTATTTTACATCCATCGATCCTATACTCCACGAGGGAGTGTACATGAAATCTAGATCGAAAGTAAAATAAAATAAAGAGTGGCTAAACAATGCCATATTTAATTACAAAAATTAAATACTAATCTAGCCTCGTCAACCCCGAGGATTCAAATAATATACAATCATACACAAACAATCACATACACACATATAGCCATAATAGTCGGATCTTATGCCTGCAACTAAAAAGTTAGCCTATGCACATCCTACTATTATCCGACATACAAAATATATGATATGTGCATGAAAGTAACCGAATCCATAACACACAAAACCGGAAACCATGGCTCTGATACCCTTTCTTGGCAATGTGCTAATCCTCAGAATGCTCATTGGCTCCTATGTCCCCGGATTAAAATTTTCACTCATGAAAACTAATCCGGATGGGATGAGTTTCCTAAGCACAACCAATTCGTCGTCGTGCTAACGACTCGAGCGATCGATTGAACAAACTAGTTGTTCAAGTAACACAACTCTTCTAGTCGGTTAGCCGCGGAAGAGACGACGGACAGATCGCCGGTTTTTGTGTTTCTTATCGGGGTCCATGATTATACAAATATATGCAAATATAAACTAGTATAATCAACATATACTAACATAAAGAACATAAGCTAGCATATCAAATAAGAATAGAAACATGCAAAGATCATAAATAAAAGTTATAAAACTTGTATACCCCTTGATCTTCTATCGTATGTCCTAACCTCCTTGTAGACTTCGTGTGGGCGAAGATCCTCCACAAGTTGAAGCTTCTTAGATCACCAATCTTCCTTTCCTTGTTCACTAGGAACAAAGGAAGATCCTAAAACAAAACTCATCTTCCTTTCTAGAACCGACCACCAAGTCAATAAACTCGATGTTGCCGCCGGCCAAGGAAGATATAATGGAGTATGAAAACCAACCAAAAGAGAAATACCAAGGGTATGGGCGCCGGCCAACACTTGGAGAAGAAGAAAGAAAACACCCCTTCTCCTTGTTGCCGCCCAAACCCTACACAAGGCTCTCCTTAATTTCCGGCTAAGGATGAAGGGAAGTAGAATAGCTTGAGCTTTGGCCAAGGTAGAGGGAAGAAGGAAGAGGGGTCGGCCATCAAAGGAAAATGAAGAAGAATCTCCCTCTCCTTGTTGCCACCCAACACCAACAACCAAACCCTAACCCTAGCCCCCACTCCTATTCCTATCCCTTCTAGAATTTGTTGCCGCCCATGGGAAGCAACCCTCATCTCATCCACCACAAGCCATAGATCAAGGGGAGGAGCTTGGGCGCCAGCCAAACCAATGAGGAAGGAGGAAGGAAGGGTGCCGGCCACAATTGGGAAGATGATGAAGAAGCTTGCTTCTCCTTGTTGCCGCCCAAGACCTTGAACCAAACCAAAACCCTAGCCTCCTCCTCTTTCTTGCCGCCCAAGCCACCTAGTCTCCATTAGGTTTTCCATTAGCCAATGCCGCCCAAGCCTAAGCCCATATATATAGAGTTAGGTTTAGGCCTAGGTTTAATCTCCTCCATTGGATCTATGGTTTTAATATCAACCGTCAGATCTTGAGATTTGATCTCATCCGTCAGTTCTAGATATTTAATCTCCACCGTCAATTCTAGAGATTCAATCTCCACCGTAGGTTCTAGGGATTTAATCCCAACCTTCGGATCTAGAGATTTAATCTCAACCATCGGTTCTAGGGATTTAATCCCAACCGTCGGATCTAGAGATTTAATCTCAACCGTCGGTTCTAGAGTTTTGTTTTCCATCATTTGATCTAGACTTCATGAGGTTTATATTAGGCTACGATAGGGACCATGAGGAGGAGTTGGGTCTTGGCCACCCGATGGATCGGAACCACACAATCTTGATCTATCAATGATGTTCCATTCCACTAGAGGATCATCATCGAACTACCTCACCAACCCCCATAAATCAATATGGGCTCCATATATTATTTATACATTCATCTCCCCGTGTTTAAGATATCGAATGTCCGTCAATTAATTGATTTACTGACCATCAATTAATTAACATCTAACTCCTCGAGTAGTACCACTCAACCTTATCATCATGTTGACTAAGTCAACCTGCAGGGTTTACATGATGAACCTTATGAGCTCCTCAAGGGGACATCATCAACCTAATATATAGGATACGGTTTCCTCCTATAATCAACGACATACCATGTAAATAATATCATTTCCCAACTTATCGGGCATATTGATTTAATCCATAGAAATCTCACCCTCTGGTAAATCAAAGAAATAAATATTAAGTACATGTTCCCGTTATTATATCGGGATTAAGAGCATGTACAACATAATATCCGAGGTCCGATTCAATTATGTAGTCAGCAATAAATTGAATCACCTCTATGTCGGTCCTGCTCAATACACTTAAGTGTACTAGTGTAACTCTATGTTCAAGACAAAACAATACCAAGCTACACTACAACCATGCCAAATGGTTTTTCCAAAACCATCTTGGTTGTGAGCCTTTACTTATATTCTACAAGGGATTGATAACATGATCTTCTGTGCAGCATCCAGGCACCATGTTATCTACAATGTAAAATATTAGACAATATGCACACATATAAATATAACGTGCAAACAATGATCATGTGATTCTTATTTCAAAATAAAGATGTCCATACAAAAGAGCTAGGCTTTCAGTATACATCCCAACAGGTACATGACAAGTGTCCGCCGTTGTAACAAGTTCATCGACCTACAAATGATTCAAAATATAATTTATATGTAGATAGGTTTCCTTTAAGAATACATATTAACCAAGAGTTGCCATGATATCCAACAATGTAGCAAAACCAAAGTCTTAAGATTTCCTCATAAACTAGCTCTTGTATCTCACACCATCTTCTACTTAACCATTTCTCAATTATTTAATCTTCTAGATAATCTTTCCTTGCAAAATAACTAGTACTTGACAAAGTCTATGTGGGATCGATATTTTATTACTTGACAACAATCGTGTGCTTGTGAAATTGACACATATCAAGTTGTTGGCGTCATTGTCAGGGACTGCGTCAATATTAGTTAATTTGCAATTAGATTAATCTAGATTTTTATTTATTTATTTTCTGTTTTTATTATCTTTTCTTAGCTTTATTTTATTCTTTGCACTATTATTAATCACTTCCTTTGGAGTTCATCTCTTGTTTGATGCACATATTAACTAGACAAGGAGAACTAATAGAAGTAGATCATGACATAGAAAGAACCCTCCTTGCTAGACAGAGACTCTAGAGATGACTGAAGGAAGCACAATCTGTCTCTATGGCAGCATAGGAAGAAAACAAACCTTTGAAAGACTACGCAGCTCCAACTACAAGAGAGCTAAGGTCAAGCATATGAAGACCTCCTATTGAAGAAAACAACTTTGAATTAAAGCCAACATTACTATCTATGATACAACAACATCAGTTTGGAGGAGGAGCTACAAAAGACCCTAACTTACATCAAGAGGTATTTTTAGAATTTTATGAAAATTTAAAATTTAATAGGGCTTCTACAGACACTATCAAGTTAAGGTTATTCCCTTTCTCACTCCGAGACAAGGCAAGAGCCTGGCTATATTCTCTTCCTACGGATTGCATCACGACATGGAATCATCTTGAGTTGAAATTCCTCAATAAATACTTTCCCCCAAGTAAGACTGCAAACCTCTATCATCAGATCACAAACTTCTCACAAAAAGATGGAGAGTCAGTTTTTGAAGCTTGGGATCGTTTGATGTGAACAAAATATATAGGGTTTTAGGAGTAGTTTTAGTACACATCTCATTGCATTTTATACTTGTTTCATGCATATTCTACTTTATTTTGCATGCATTTCCTATTTTTTTGGTTCGGAGATCTTCTCTTGTTGCTTTTGTGTGCAAGATGTCATTTTATAGGTGAAACGCCACACTTTTGAAGTAAAAGGAAGACATTCACCAGGTGGAACAGAGGTGGACACGGTCGGCTGTGTGGATTCCACACGGCCATGTCCAAACCCTCGAGGTCAGCCATCCCAGCGCTCCACATGGCCGACCATGTGGATTCCACATGACCATATGGTGCTGGGTAGTTTTAATGCGACTAGGGTTTTTGTGGGATTTATAAAGGGCCGACTTCACATCTATAAAAAGGAAGGCACGCTCAAACCCTAGGAGGAGGCCCCGATGGCTAGAATGACAAACGATGCCCTAAAAAGCACTGGAGACTCACAATGGGGAGGAGAGAAGAGACTAGGAGATCCATCCCGACACTCTGACATTGTGGAGAATAACCAAGACACATATATTGGTTAGGACAGAGAGTATCTTCTTTATCCTCTTGTTTTATTTTTAGTGTCATGATGTTTTCTAAGTTGTCTCGTATTTATTCTTCCTTATTTATGGAGTAGATACTTCGATTATAGGATTAGGGAATAACTTGTGTTAGTGGATATGTTAGTGGAAATAGTCATTTATCTCCTTTGATTCTATTTGCAGTTTTGTGTGTTGAGATTTATGAAGATTGTGTTTTGATTCTAATTCTACCATGCGTAGTTGATACAAAGGGTGACAACATTTGTATCAAAAACCTAGGAGAATCAAGGATGATCCTTGTCGTCATCCTACCTCCCGTAATCATAGAAGATAGAATATGACAGGACGGGATATGAAATAAGATCCACCTCTACATAGGGATTATTAGGACGTCTTGGTACCCAATTATCTATCTTAGTAGAAGGGCCAAAGTAGGAGTAATTAACTCTAGAAGGGTTGAGGGACCTTAGTGACAGAGGGCTCCAAACAGTATCAACCCCCTGAGCTCTGATGATTCGAAAGATAAACTTTGTTAGGAATAGGTAGCTCCTAGTAGAAGTAGAAGTTCATCGAACAATTACATATTGATCCTCCCTCAAGATCATAATTAGAGATCTCAACTCACCTAATGGATAACATGTTTCACGATGCACAAGTGAAACCAAAGTCCTATAATCCTTTTTGAGAACTTCGAACCAACCTTTCTGCCTCCGAGTGACACCGTACTAGAGTTAGGACTACCGTCAACCTCACAACCTATACTCTTAGGAGATTTATTCTGAACAACAGCATCCACTGGACAGACGATATTCGAATCTCAATCTCTGTGGGATCGATAATCTTTTATTACTCGATGACACTCATGCACTTGCAGGCGTTGAGCGCAAGCTCGCGCTATGAGTCCGTGACGAGTCCCGTCGGAGATTTGAGAGTTGTGCTCGCGTACATTATCATTTCAAAGGATTACTGCAATAATGCCCCCAACATAAACATGAAAGATGGCTAATTGTCCACACATTCTATAATGGCATATCTTATTCTGCAAAAAACATCTCCAGATTCTACTGTAAGTAGAGCCCTAATGAACAAAATGCTGGACGAAGCAATTGATATCATCGAAAATGTTGCACTAAACCATCACCAATGGGTTACATGTTAGAGATTCTGGGATCATGCACAGCGGAATAAATGAATAGAATAATTTTTATTACATCCTAGATATCCCCTGGGGGCTAGGAAAATTTACTTTGGCATAATCACAGAAAGAACTACAAAAGGAGAAGGAGAAGGAGAAGTTATACCTTCGAGATTCTTTCAAATCCATCAAAACCAAAAGCAAGACCAACGAGCCTTGCCTCTATCATTATCCACGTTGGGATCACCTAAGACAACTCCTAGAGCAGCAAGCCTTTGTCTTCGATTGGTGCTAGCTAATCGACGGAGACAAGAGAAGAGGAGAGAGGAAAGACGACTACCAAGGGAGAAAGCTAAAACTAAAAAAAAACCTTTTTCCAAAGATTATCAAGGGATCTATTTATAGATCTCTTGATTAGGTCATCTTAGGAGGTTTAAACGGAACATGTCTTACCATAATTATCCCATAATTAAGGTAAGAACAACCCAGGAAATTTCCATAAGAGAAATCTCCAAAATCGATAGAACCGTGACACGGTCGTGTGTCTTACACACTGCCAATCGGCTAAAAAGGCATGGCTGTGCTAGGACACATGGCTGACCGTGTGTCCTTCTGAGCACAACCTAGTTTTAGCCCTTTTTCGTCCAGAGCTAGGCACGACCTGTGCCAAGTTAGGCATGACCGTGTGAGGCTCTGTATGGTCTGTTTGACTTCATTTAGGTGCAATATGGTCGTGGTATGTCCAACAAGGCCATAAGAAGTTCGATAGCCTCCGTTTCACACCCCCTTTGGTCTGGTCCATCCAGACATATCCTCTCTCATCAAGAACCTCATTCTCAGACTTGTTTTACATCTCGAGATCACTTGTAGTGCATGTGATCCAATAGGTTCCTGGTTATGTTGGTCATTCATAATTAACCCCTTAATTATGAAAAGATCATGAGTGGCACCTAGTAGTACATCCTGACCTCCAATTGATCGGAAGGTCTAAATCGACTCTAGAATATTTCTGAACCCTTCAACAAGTAAGTTGTTCATGCCTTATTCCTTTCACTCATACTACACCCACTTGGTTCAGGGAATGATCGATGTGTTCGTCCCCACTAGGCTGACTACGTCACACCTAGCCCAAGTTAGTTTCCTTATCTTGTAGATTCAAGTTACTCCTACATGTTCCCAAGAAGACCATCTTCTTAACATGTTTGCTCTGGCCAGAGACTTATGAGTAACAATCCTGACAAGAGGCATAGGGTATACATCTCCTTTATCAGGAGTAGTGAATCCTTTATGGGCTATTCAAACACCTTCGATCACTTTAGCTCATACCAAATTATCCCAGAGTTACACCTCCTATGTAGATAGCTGCGAAGAAGTCAAAGTACAAGGCGCCAAGATCAAGGTGACTTGAATACCTCAAGTCTAAGGAAGCTCACACTCAAGCGGAAATTAGATCTTCAATGACATATAAAACTATATGAAGTCTCATAGCAGGTCACTCCAATGAACTAGTTACCATAACTAGCATCCACATGTTCACTCTCAGCATCCCTATGCTTCTATTTAGTGAGTATTGAATGCTTGGATAAACCAAAGAGCATAACATGTGCTAGTCTCATAGAATTGATGATGCCCAATCTCATTAATTCATCTACTAGGGATAGTTTCAATACTTGCATATTTATGTTAGGAACGTTGCGCCCGCTAGAGGGGGGTGAATAGCGTTATCGATGTAGGAATTCGATCGCAATTGTGTGCTTGCTATAATTTGGTTAGTGCACAGCGGAATAATAATAAAAAGCAATAACAAAAGACAAGCATGCAATTGCACAATACCAAATATAATGTGGTTTGGAACCGAATGGTTCCTACTCCATGGATCGGGCTCGTAAGAGCCCTAGCGATGCAAATCACACACCACTACTAAGTAAACTCCTTCTCGGAACAATCCGGAGGTGGAGAAACCTCGTACAATAGTTCTTATAACAATAAGAATGAAATACAAGAAAATACACTAAAATACAAGTTAAGAAAACTTTACAAGAGGATTTTGATTGCTTGCTTTTGTTTGCTTGAAGAATAGCCTTGGAGACCCCAAAATGCAATAGCAAATCGCCCCAAAGAAGCTCAGGAACAACTGCCAAATCCTCCCTCCACGAGCTCCCTTTAAAGCTGCTTCCTAGGTTAGATTTTGCCTATCAGTTGACTACTCGAGACCATTAGTCGACTGATGCTACTGTTGTCATGAGACAATGGCTAGATCCACACTGGAAAAATTCAACGGATACACCATTAGTCGACTGATCATATCCATCAGTTGACTGATGTCTCAATCAGTCAAGTGGTCGGGCCGATCACTTGACTGGAGAACATTCTATGCCTGAGATCTTGACCATCAGTCGACTGATCACCTTGATCGCCCATCGCCGCAAGAGCCGATCGCCACCTCCGCAAATAATCGCCAGAGTACTTCCGCAGCCAAACCCTAGTTGATTTCATCATCGGTCACCCATGGTCCGCCGATCGATACACCTCAAACATGATGTTTTAACCTCAACCATGAGGTTTTAACCCAAGTATGGTACCCCCATACTTGCTAGAACACCCGTAGCCTAGACTTAAGCCTTCTAGCCACATCCGTCAGCCTCGCGCCTATAGGATCCCTCCAAGTCATCCATGACTTGTTCATCCATACGCTAGCCTTCAGGTGCTCTCATCGGCTATTGTCATGCTAACGATGTCTACACCGACAAGGTACATTGGACTTATGCTGTCAAGACTCTTGCTTGGACTTTACACCGACAACCATTGGACTTATGCTGCCAAGACTTCACTATTGGACTTTATGCTACCAATATTCCCCTTGCACTTCTCAAATGCCAAGACTCAAGCTTGGACTTTCCCCTGCCAACCCATGTTGGACTTTCCCTTGCTAAGACCCATGCTTGGACTTTACATGCCAAGTACTCAAGAATTGGACTTTCCCAATGCCAAGTGTCCCACTTGGACTTTCCATGTCGAGTACCCATGACTTGGACTTTGCCAATGCCAAGTGTCCCACTTGGACTTTCCATGCCAAGTATCCATGACTTGGACTTTACTATGACAATCACATTGTTATACGTTTTGTCGAACATCAAAATATCGCTCGAGTTAAACTCGAGTTTGGTCAATCATGACTTGGGCCGATTGCACTAACAATCTCCCCCTTTTTGATGTTTGACAAAACCACATATCTTTGAGTTAGAACACTAACTCAAATCTCCTTACCAATTATCCCAAATTGGTAATCTCATAAATTCTCCTCACAAATTCTCCCCCTTTTTGACTAACAAAAAAAAGGTTCTCTCCAAGGAGGTCAATATCTCATGTCCCAATGAGATCTTACAATCTCTCCCTTGGTCAAAAAATATCTAGGATACCTACAATCTTCCTTAGTGATAAGTCCCATATCACTCATAAAAGGCAATCCTATAAACTCTCCCAATTTTCAAATTGGGTATCTCAAAATCTCATTTCTCCCCCTTATGAGGAAAAATAACATCCATCATCCCATGATGGATACCTCCCCCTAAAGGCTTGCTCCCCCTTGACCATTGCACCAACAATGTCCTTGAGAAGTCCCTAAGCCAATAGGAACTCTAAACCATCAAAAATAAGGTCTAAAGTTCAACATTGAACTTTCCCACATCTTAAATTTGATACACCACCGTAACAACTCTCCAAATCCATATTCAATGGATTTTCACCCTTTATAATGCTTCCCAAAGCATATCCTAGGGTTAGGAGTAGTTAGGGAACCCAAACATATCTGAACACGGGCTAAACACACATTGTTTACCCGAAATTAGCCAATCAGTCAACTCTCTCAGAAATTAGTCGACTAAAATGCTCATCAGTCGACTGCGGGCAGTCGACTGATAATTGAAAATTTCGATTTTTAGTTATGAGAATTGAATTTTAGAAATTCATAAATAATCATACATAATTCGAAAAATCATGAAACTTCATATGTATAATACTTATAACCAATACAATGGGTGAAAAATGTTAGAAAAATATTTTACTCATAAAATAGTGAAATTGACACAAAGTTCAAAAGTGAAGAAAAACTTCAATGTTTTAGCTCACTTTGTATCAGTTGATTGATGGTCACGATCAGTCGACTGATGGGCACGAAAACAACTTGATGCAGGTTATAAATGAAGCTCGAGTTGGAGGATTTCACCAAGGCTTTTGAGGTGACTTTGGAGGGGAATTGTTGTTGCATTCCAGACCTTCAAGAGCAAGCAAAAGCAAGCAACAAGAAAGCGATCAAAACAATTGTGTAAAAGTTCTCTTTTGTATTGTTTTTGTATTTCTTGTTGTATTTCATATTACTTGTTGTAATAGCTTGTGAGGGGTTTCTCCACCTCCGACGTGTAGTCGATAAGGAGTGTTGTTAGTGTCATGCGCATAACACGAGCTCGTTGAGCTCACCCCGTGGAGTAGGAACTATTCGGTTCCGAACCACGTATATGCTTGTGTATTGATTGTGCTTGTATTGTTGTTATTTCTATTGTTATTACGCTGCGTATATTAACGACAATTGTAGACAAGCACACGAGAACGAATGAATTATGACATCCAACGAACGAGGGCTATTCACCCCCTCTAGCCGGCCGTATCGATCCCCCAACAAGTGGTATCAGAGCCGAGGTCGCTCTTCAAGGACTAACCGCCGTGAGAGCACTACAAGATGGCCGGCTACAACCTCCAACCACCAAAATTCGAAGGAGATTTACTATGGTGGAGAAGAAAAATGGAGGTATACCTAGAAACCGATTTTGATTTTATGATTATTATAGAAAACGGTTTTGAAATGCCTAGGGACAAGTACAACAAGGCAATTGAGAAGTCAAAATGGACCCAAGACCAAATCAAAGACTTCAAGACAAATCTCAAGGTAATCAAGTTGATTAGTGATTTGTTACCTAACACTATTTGGTCTAGATTGGGTGATTATAGGGATGCAAGGGAATTAAGGAATAAGGTAATGAAATTCCAAGAAAATTCCCAATCGGCACAAGTAGAGGAGAATGCCAAAGAAGAATCACCATCCACTTTTGAAGATGTGGATGACTTGGTGGAGACCTCCACCTCTAGCATTGAGGGGGAGGAAAGGATTTCGATTCCGGAGCAAGATCAAAATGAAGCTTCTACCTCCGGAAGAAGTGAAGAGGCCTCCACCAACTCCCTAGGTAACTCAAGTGTTGTAATTTTAAATAAAAATCACATAATATGCTTTGAGTGTAGGGAGAAGGGGCATTACAAGAGCAAATGCCCTAAATTGGCTAAGGAAAAGGCATCGACACCAAAAGTCAACTTAAAGTCAAAGGATGCCGGTGTTCCCAAAATCAAGAGCAAAGAGCACATTGTGTGCTTTAAATGCAACCAACGGGGACACTACCGAAGCCAATGCCCTAGGGGGAGGAAGAAAGGGCAAGAAGGTGCAACTCATATAGGGGGAGCTCCTAAAGCTAACCCTAAGGTACATTTAGTTAATGCACCTTTAATTCCTAAAGTCAAAAAGCATGCTAAAAATTATTTTAGTTCTCTTGCTATTATCAATGAAAAGCATGCCAAGAGAAATAATAAGGTGTATTGTCTAGGTGCTAAACATGTTAGTTTCTCTAAGGACAAACCTAGGACTCAAAACACTATATCTATTTTACCTAGGGAGTCAATTAGGAGAATTGAAGAAAACTTGGGTGTTAATCCCAAGAAAACTAGGCATATGCTAAAAGGAAAAACATTTCCCAAAAGATAAATGAAAATTCAAAATTGGGAAAATTAGAGTTAGAAAACCAAGCCTTGAGGTCAAGGCTAGAAAAATTGGAGAAGACCCTAGCAATAATATCAAATTCGGTTAAGGGGTCTAATGTACAAAAGTCAAGACCTATAAAAAAAGAAATGTCTAAGGGCAAGAAGGGTTTGGGTCACAAACCTATGTCCTACCATAATGTTCCATTTAATTACGGAACCACATCTAGGTCTAGGAAACCAAGGCTAATAGGGAATCCATCCCTAAGTCTAGCCATGATATGTGTTTAGTGGCTAACACCTCAAAGAAATCAAATGTAGCCACTAAGAAGGTCAATGGAGGAGTCACCTCTAGAGTTGACCCAAGTAAGACCCATTTGACTAAGACTTCAAAGCCTAAAAGGGTCATTAGGAAGGTATCTAGGGAAGTTATCCCTAGGGAATACCTTGTTAACCCAAGGAGCTCCAGTAGATATTGGGTTCCTAAGAGCGTGATTGATTCACGCTAAATGGGTTAGGGTGTGTCAACCCTATGTGGATGGGTGGTTAACCTAGCCATTGTGAGTTGACACATTAGGGTGTGCCAATATGATTTGAGAAGTTTAAAATGATTTAAATTGGCACAATTAGGTCATAGAAGTCATGGTGTGCCATTTTGGGTTTTTGGCACACTAGGGAGATGAATGGCATTAAGGCAAAATGTAATTAATCCCTAAAAATGGCAAATTGATTTTCACACTTAGGTATTTTATACCTTAGTATATTTTACTTACCATGATTTGTTTGCCTTACCATGTCATGACATCATTTTCATTTTTATCTATAAAATGTCATGATCATGTTTAGAATTATTTTTAGATGTCATGTATGCTTAGTTCTCATTCACATGCCATGACATCATGATATTGGCATATGTTTTTATCTAAATCATGTTTATGCCATAATCATATCATGCATAGTTTCAAATGGAGTTAAGGTCTATGGCACAATTTGAAGGGAATCAAATTAATGTTGCCTAGAAATATGCATGAGAACATAAACAAAACAAAACCCACATCTCACAAAAATTTGACTTGTATGTGTTTTACACATCTAGATATTGGTGAGATGTTTAGGAAAAAGAAAATAAAGGTTTGAAAAACATTTTTGAAAAACCTTGGTGAAGCCTATCTTTTGATAGCTATCACCATTGAATGAGATGATACAAAGATGACTCTTTATTGAAGCTTTTCTTAAATTTTGAACTTTGTATCAATCTCCTAATTTAATGGGTAAAATAAATTTCCAATATTTTTCACCCATAGTGTTTAGGATAAGTATTATACGTATGCATTTTCAAGAATTTTAAAATACGTATATTTACTTATGGATTTCGAAAATCCAATTTTCAAATCAAAACCTCAGAATGCATTATCGATCGGCCTGTAATGGCGTGATGATAAAATCGATCATATCTGAGTCGGCACATCTTTGATAGTTAGGCCCATGTTTAGCCATGTTTTAGTCCCCTAACCACTCCTAACCCTAGGATATGCTTGGGAGAGCATTAGAGAGGGTGGAAATCCATTGGACATGGATTAGGAGTTGGGTTGAGGGTGAGTATCAATTTTAAGGTGGAAGAGAGTTCATTGTTGGACTTTGCCTTAATTTTGATTTGGTTAATGTTCCTATTGGCTTAGGGACTCTCCAAGGACATTGTTGGTGCAATGGTCAAGGGGGAGCAAGCCTCTAGGGGGAGGTATCCATCTTGGGAAGATGGATGTGTATTTCCTCATGGGAGGAAAATTGGGTTGCCTCTCTTTAAGTGATATGGGATCACTAGAAAGATTGTAGGCATGTGTTCCTCCAAGGGAGAGATTGTAAGATCTCATTGGGATATGAGACATTCATACCCTTGGGGAGGACCTTTTTGATGTAATGTCAAAAAGGGGAAGAAGTTACCAAGTTACCAATTAGGGTTCATTGGAATTCTCATTGGGATATGAGAATTGCCAATATGGGAGAATTGGTAGACTTGAGATGGTAGTTTTGTCAATCATCAAAAAGGGGGAGATTGTTGGTGCAATCGGCCCAGGTTGACTCGAGTTTGACTTGAGCAGTACCTTGATAGTATTTTGATGATAGACAAAACTCATGACATGGGATTGTCATGGGAAAGTCCAACATGGGGTTGGCATGGAAAATCCAAACATGGAGCTTGGTGTGGAAGTCCAAGGGGGAAGCCTTGGCATGGGAAAGTCCAAAGCATTGCGAAGCCGTGCGCTTGGTGCTTGGCATGGGAAAGTCCAAAGCATTGCGAAGCCGTGCGCTTGGTGCTTGTCATGGGAAATCCAAAGCATTGCGAAGCCGTGTTCTTGGTGCTTGGTGAGAAATTCATTGCGAAGCCGTGCGTTTGGTGCATTTGGGAAGTCTTGAGAACTTGGCAAGTTCACTAGGCTCGGGTCCTTGAGTTGGTGAAGGATGACATTGCGAAGTCATGCGCTTGGTGCATCTGAGGGACCGCCGGACGGGGAGAAAATGGAGTGAGCCCAAAAGGAAGCATACTTCTAGGGCATGAGACGCGAAGGATGGCATTGCGAAGCCATGCGCTTGGCGCATCCGAGGGACGTAGGCCGAAGGAAGAGAGCTTCGGTGGGGAACTCCATGAGGGATATGGTGGACTTGGCCAAGTGGATAAGACTGAGTGTCGGAGGCTCAAACATCATTATGTTTGAGGTTTTAGCCGACATCAGTCGACTGGCATAGGTGCCAGTCGACTGCTCTAGGTCGTATGAGTTCGACCAGTGTTCGACTGAACCAAGTCTGGCTGATCAATCGACTGCCGAGGGAGGGCAATCGACTGTTGGGAGAATCAGTCTACTGCCGAGGGATGGCAGTTGACTGATGACACTGTGCACGGGCATAGAATGGAGTCGAGCTCGTCAGCACTCGACTGATGGATGATCAGTCGACTGATGGGTGCCATCAGTCGACTGATGTGTGATCCGTTAGAACTTAACCAACGTGGATCTGGCCGTTGTGAGACAACGGCTATGGGACGATCGATGGTCACGATCGATCGATGGGCGCAAACAGATGCAGGTTATAAATGGAGCTCGAGTTGGAGGATTTCGCCAAGTCTTTTGAGGTGACTTTGGAGGGAAATTACTGTTGCATTCCAGACCTTCAAGAGCAAGCAAAAGCAAGCAACAAGAAAGCGATCAAAACAATTGTGTAAAAGTTCTCTTTTGTATTGTTTTTGTATTTCTTGTTGTATTTCATATTACTTGTTGTAATAGCTTGTGAGGGGTTTCTCCACCTCCGACGTGTAGTTGATAAGGAGTGTTGTTAGTGCCGTGCGCATAACACGAGCTCGTTGAGCTCACCCCGTGGAGTAGGAACCATTCGGTTCCGATTCACGTATATGCTTGTGTATTGATTGTGCTTGTATTGTTGTTATTTCTATTGTTATTCCGCTGTGTATATTAACGACAATTGTAGACAAGAACACGAGAATGAATGAATTACGACATCCAACGAACGAGGGCTATTCACCCCCCTCTAGCCGGCCGTATCGATCCCCCAACACATGTCAATTTAGATGTGAGATGTGGTTTTTGGTTTATCTTAAACTAAGACCTCATGTATTTTCTAAGGCAACCCTACTTGATTCCCTTATACATGAGACTTCAAGTCATACCATTTTCCTTAAATCAATTTTAATCAAATTAAATGCATGAATGATCATGGCATAAATGATAACATAATTAAGCATGTCCAATGATCATGATGTCATGGCATATGATATTACTTAAGCATACATGACATTAAAACCTAAATCCTAAACATGATCATGACATATTAAAAGATTAAAAGTAGATATGATGTCATGGCATGTTATATGGCAAACAAAGCATGACAAATAAAATGTATAGGTATATAATACCTAAGTTTTAATATTAATTGTCATTTGATATTATTTTGTCCATTTTGCCATATTATAACTTATCTCCCAAAGTGTGCCAAAAATCCAAAATGACACACTAAGACTTCTAAACCTAAATTGTGCCAATTGAATTGATTTTTCATGATCCCAAAAATATATTGGCACATCCTAAAATTTTTTAGGATCAAAATTCAAATCTATTTCCAAGGTATCCATAACCTTGAAAATAACCTAAAGTGCCAAGTTTGCTATGGTTGGGTTAGCTACCCTTCCAATCAAGGTTGACATACCTAAACCCATCTAGCGTGAATTGATCACGCTCCTAGGAACCCAAAACCTATTTGAGCTCCTTGGATTTACTAGGTATTCCTTAGGGATGACCTCCCTAGATACACTCCTAATGACCCTTCTAGGCTTGTTAGCCTTGGTCATTGTGGTCTTGCCTAGGTTAACTCTAGGGGTGACTCCCTTTATAACCTTCTTAGTGACTTCCCTAAGTTTCTTCGAAACCCTAGCCACTAGGCACACACCTTGGTTACCCTTAGGGATGACTTCCCTAGTAACCTTAGTCTTCCTAGACCTAGTTTGAGTTCCATAATCATATGGAAGATTATGGTAGGTCTTTTTAGGCTTAAACTTGCCCTTGGATTGTTCCTGATTTCTATGTCTTTGACCTTGACTCCTAGACCCAGAGTTTTGATCATTTGACCCTATAATTGAATTTTGTATATTCCTAAGGGTCTTCTCTAATTTTTCAAGTCTTGACCTCAAGACTTGATTTTCTAACTCTAATCGCCCAATTTTTGATTTTTCATTTGGTCTTTGGGCATTACCATTTCTTCTAGGCATTTGCCTACCCTTCTTAGGGTTAATGCCTAAATGGTTTTCTATTTTCTAATGCTTTCCTTAGGAAGAGTTTTTCTAGGGACATTAGTCTAAAATTTCTCCTTATTTGAAAAATTAAAACTCTTTGCACATAGACAAAAGTATTTATTTCTAATAGCATGCTCCTTATGAACAATAGCAAGATTGTTTAAATTATTTCTAGCATGCTTTTTGACATTAAAACTAGAAGATGCATACTTAAAGGTTACCTTAGGGTTTGCCTTAGCTCCCCTACTTGTGATGCTTCTTCTTTTCTCCTAGGACATTGGCTCCTATAGTGTCCCGGTTGTTGGCATTTGAAGCACACCACGTGCTCCTTACTTTTCTTGGTGGGGACACTAGGATCCTTGACTTTTTCGTTGACTTTTGATGGCGGAGGAGCTTTCTTTACTATTTTTAGGCACTTACTCTTGTAGTGCCAGGATTCCCTACACTCAAAGCATATTATATGGATTTTACTTTTAATTGACATGCTCGAGTTACCTAGGTCCGTGGTGGAAGCCTCTTGAGCTTGTCCATCTTCTCGACCGGAAATGGATGCTTCCTCTTGATCATGCTCCGGAGTGGAAATTCTCTCCTTCCCCTCAATCCTAGAGGTGGAGGTTTCTTCTACTTCTTCCACCTCCTCTTCCACCGATCCGAAAGTTGACTCCTCTTCAACTTCCAACTCCTCACTTTCTTGTGAGGATGAGCTCTCTTCCTCCTCTTCCTTTTCTTCTTGGATTGAGTGAGGCTCTTCATGGAATTTTGTCAATTTGTTCCATATCTCTTTGGCATCTTTACAATCTCTTATCTTGATCAAAATATCATTAGGAATTACATTAAGCAATATACTCATTACCTTATTATTGATGTTGTAATATCGGAGTTGGACTTGGCTCCAATTCTTCTTCTTGATTTTTCTTCCTTCTTCATCTTTTGGAGTGTCAAAGCCTACTAAGACACTAATCCAATTGTCAAAGTCACACATTAAAAGTGCATCATTCTACCTTTCCAATATGCGAAATCTTCGTGGTCGAAGGACGGTGGAATGTTGACGTCGTCACCCAATCTTTCTTGCAAATCCATCTTCTTCCCTCTAGCATGTTTGCCCCCTCGGATGCAAAGCTGATGAAGAGAGACCCACATTGATACCAATTATTAGGAACGTTGCGCCCGCTAGAGGGGGGTGAATAGTGTCGTCGATGCAGGAATTCGATCGTGATCGCGTTATTGCTACAATTTGGTTAGTGTGCAGCGGAGTAATAATAAAAAGCAATAACAAAAGACAAGCACACAATTGCACAACACCAAATATAACATGGTTCGGAACCAAATGGTTCATACTCCACGGATCGGGCTCGTAAGAGCCCTAGCGATGCAAATCACACACCACTACTAAGTAAACTCCTTCTCGGAACAATCTGGAGGTGGAGAAACCTCGTACAATAGTTCTTACAATAATAAGAATGAAATACAAGAAAATACCTAAAATACAAGTAAAGAAAACTTTACAAGAGGCTTTTGATTGCTTGCTTTTGGTTTCTTGAAGAATAGCCTTGGAGACCTCGAAATGCAACAGCAAATCACCCCAAAGAAGCTCAAGAACCGCTGCCAAATCCTCCCTCCACGAGCTCCCTTTAAAGTGTAAGTTTTGCCCGGAAGCTCTGATACCAATTGAAGGGATTTCCCTCGTCGAGTCCGTGAGGGGAAACTTCGCTTCCCCTTCACCTCGGTTGCTTGACCATAGTGATCCCTTCAATGTCCCCGGATTAAAAAAATTTAATCCTAGACAAAAGGGATTCCCAAAGCAACCAAGTCATCATCGTGCTATTCGTTTAGAGAGGTCACTTGAACAAACTAGTTGTTCAAGCGACCTTCCTCTATTCTACGAGTAGCCGCAGAATAGACGATGTCCGGATCGCCGGTTTTTGTGTTTATACTCGGGATCCAAGTATTATTTAGCTATTTACAGAAATATAACATGCTTATATTTGAAAAACAAAAACAAGTAATGAATAAAAGAGAAAGAAGAATAGGTATACCTCTTGGTCTTCTAATGTATGACCTTCCTCCTTTTGGACGTCGTGTGGGCAACGATCCACCAAAAGTTGAAGCTCCTAGATCGCAAAACTTCCTTCCTTGTTTTTCCCAAGCAAGAGGAAGAAGAGAAACAATGTTTTTCTCCTTCCAAATCTCAACCAACAAAGAGCTATCAAAGCACTTGCCGCCGGCCAACTAGAAGGAGAAGGAGATGGTGGAAAACTACCAAGACACCAAGGGAAACCCTATATCTTGTTTCCACCACCTAAGGAGAAGAGAGGGGAGTGTTTTGGGCGCCGGCCAAGGGCTGGGAAGGGCTGGAATAGCTGCTGGACGTTGGCCACAAGGCAAGGAAGAAGAAGGAAAACTTGCCTTATTTGGTGCCACCCTTGCTTCCAAACCCTAACCCTAATTCCAATCCTATCTCAACTAGGATTGCCCTATTCTTGCCGCCCAAGCCTTGCTTCCTCTCTATCATCATATTCACGCCAACCCCATGGCACCTTTTATAGAGTTTGGGGATAAGCCATGAATTAATCTCCTCCATTGGTTCTAGGGATTTAATCTCAATCGTCGGATCTAGAGATTTAATCTCAACCGTTGGATCTTAGAGATTTAATCTCTACCAATGGATCTTAGTGTTTTGTTTCTATCCATTGGGTCTAAGCATCTTGAGGTGTTAATGGGATACATTAGGGACCATGAGGAGGAGTTAGGTCTTGGCCACCCATGGATCAAGCCCACATAAAGTCCGATCCACTAATGATGGTCCAATCCACTAAAGGTCCATCATTGATCTACCTCACCAACCCCCATATGATAATATGGGCTCCATATATTATTTGTACATTTTCTTCCCGTGTTTAAGATCTCGAATGTCCGTCGATTAATTAATTTACTGACCATTAATTAATTAACATCTAACTCCTTGAGTAGTACCACTCAACCTTTTCATCATGCCGGACCAAGTCCACCTGCAGGGTTTACATGATGAACCTTATGAGCTCCTCAAGGGGACATCATCATCCTAATATATAGGACACGGTTTCCTCCTATAATCAACGTCACACCATATAAATAATATCATCTCCCAACTTACCGAGTCTATCGATTTAATCTATAAATCTCGCCCATTGGTAAATCAAAGAGATGAGTACCAAGTATATGTGCCCGTTATTATATCGGGATTAAGAGCATGTACTAAATAATATCTGAGGTCCGATTCGATTATGTAGTCAGCAATAAATCGAATCACCTCTGAGTCGGTCCTGCTCAATACACACAAAGTGCACTAGTGTGATTCTATGGTCAAGACAAACCAATACCAAATCACACTACAACCATTCCGATGGTTTGTCCAAAGCCATCTCGGTTGTGAGCCTTTACTTATACTTTACAAGGAGCCGATAACATGATCTCCCGTGTGACACCACACACCATGTTATCTACAATGTAATGTATTAGACAATATGCATAAATATATGCAAACAATGATCATGTGATTCTTATTTAAAAAATAAAGATGTTTATAGAAAAGATAGACTTTTCAGTATACATCTCTACAATCTCCCACTTATACTAAAAGACTATGCTGTGCTCTTACTGCCATACATCTGATTCCCCTTCCCACCACATGCCTATCAAAGCTCTCGCCAGAAGGGCCTTAGTTAAAAGGGTCTACCAGGTCATCCTCTGATGCAATCTAGGCAACAACAACTTCTACCTCCTTTACGATTTCTCGTATCAGGTGGTACTTGCGCTCTATGTGTTTACTAGCCTTATGGGCTCGTGGTTCCTTCAAGTTTGCAACTGCACCACTATTATCACAATAAATTGTGATAGTTCTAGGCAAACCAGGAATCACATCCAAGTCCATCAGGAAGTTCCTGAGCCACACAACTTCATTGGCCGCCACAGGGGCTGCCACATACCCAGCTTCCATGGTAGAGTCCGCCACGCATTTCTACTTGACACTCTTCCATACTATGGCTCCACCTCCAAAAGTAAACACAAAACCTGAGGTAGACTTACTGTTATCCCTATCAGATTGGAAATCGGAATCCGTGTAACCCACATGGAGTAATTGGTTTGCCCGGTAAACTAGTATATAATCCCTAGTCCTTCTCAGGCACTACAATATATGTTTTACCGCAGTCCAATATCCCTGTCCTGGATTACTCTGATATCTACTGACCATGCCCACGGAAAAGCAGATATCTGGTCTCGTACAGAGCATCACATACATGAGGCTTCCTACTGCCGAAGCACAAAGAACCGCCTCTATCACCTCAGATGATCTAGGACACATCTCCTTAGATAAAGGAACCCATGCCTGAAAGGTAGAAAACCCTTCTTGGAGTTTTGCATGATAAAATGCTCCATAATCGTGTCTATGTATGAAGCTTGGGATAAGCACAACATCCTTTTCCAGCGATCCCTTGATCCCAAGGATGTGTCTCACCTCTCCCAAGTCCTTCATATCAAACTATTTAGACAACCATACCCTTACGTCCGATAACACTTCGATGTTGTCGCCAACCACCAAAATGTCATCTACGTATAGTACAAGAAATACCACTATGTTTCCGTCACATCTCTTGTATACACAAGACTCATCCGGACTTTGAATAAATCCATAAGACTGGATTACCTCATCAAAGCGGATGTTCCAAGATCTTGAAGCTTGCTTCAATCCATAAATGGACCGATTAAGCTTTCACACAAGATGCTCTTTGCCCTTAGCAATGAATCCCTCTGGTTGCTTCATGTAGATGGTTTCCTCAAGACTTCCATTAAGGAAAGCTGTCTTGACATCCCTATGTCACACCTCATAATCCATATGAGCTGCTATGCATAAGAGCTCTCAGACCTGACTTGAATCCATAGATTCAATCTCAGTATTCATTGCAGTTTGCCAAGATACTGCATCTTTATCTTGGATTGCCTCGTCATATGTCCAGGGATCAGGTTCATGTTCGCCAGGGACCAAATCAGAAGATTCTCCCAAGAACATGAATCTATCAGGCTGTCTAACAACCCTCCCACTACGATGAGGTATCACCTGTGTATCCTCTGTGACACGCGGTGCAGTGACATGAGGTATATCCTCTTGTACCGCTGGTACTAAAGAAGTGACTTCCCCTTTTAACTCCTCCAGAACAATTTTACTCTTGGGCTTGTGGCTCATCACATAGTCTTTCTCTTGAAATCTGGTGTTCGTGCTAATAATCACCCTCTGATCTCTAGGACTATAAAACAATCCACCCTTCGTTCATCTAGGATAGCCAACGAACAAGCGCACTTTTGTACGAGGTTCCAACTTATCATCATCTACCTTCAGCACATGTGTTGGACTCTCCCATATCCGAATATATCTTAGACTAGGCTTTTGCCCGGTCCACAACTCTGTGGGAGTAGAAGACACTGATTTAGATGGAACCAAGTTTAGAATGTACACCACCGTATCTAGAGCATATCCCTAGAACGAATCTGGCAAGTCAGAACAACTCATCATCGATCTAACCATCTCCATAAGAGTCCTATTCCTTCGCTCTGCTACACCGTTCTGTTGGGGTGTGCCAGGTGCAGTCAATTGGGATTGAATCCCAACCTCTGATAAGTAGTTCCTAAACTCTCCCAAGAGGTTCTCACCACCACGATCAGATCGTAGTGTCATTCATATCTTGAATAATCATCTATAAAAGAGACGAAATATCCAAGACCACCTCTTGCCTGGATAGTCATAGGACCACACAAATCAGAATGAACCATTCCTAACACATCTTTGGCTCTATACCCCTTGGCCCTAAAAAGGCCTCTTGGTCATCTTACCCTCCAAGCAAGATACGTAGGTTGGGAGATCCTCCACTACTAATGAACCCAAAGGTCCATCAGCTATCAACCTTTGAATTCTGCTTAGGTTAATGTGACCAAGCCTAAGAAGCCAAAGATATGTTTGGTTCATCTTCGAAGGTTCTTTTCTCCTTTTGGAATTAGAAGATGAGTTATTAACTTCAATTTGCATTGTGGGAGGTTTTGTATACAAATTTCCTTTCAATGTACCTGAACAGATATTCTCCCTATTCCTTTTTATAACAACTCTGTCATTAAAAGAAATAGAATATCCATACATAATAATTTAGAAACTGAAACTAAATTCTTTCTAAATAAAGGTACATAAAGGGAATTTTCCAGAACCTAAGTTTTATTTTTCTCAATAGATAAATAAAACTTCTCCCACTGCAATAGCCGCCACCTTCATGGCATTGCCCAAAATGGTAATCTCCCCTT
The DNA here is from genome assembly GCA_025175895.1 of Wurfbainia villosa. Lineage (NCBI taxonomy): Eukaryota > Viridiplantae > Streptophyta > Magnoliopsida > Zingiberales > Zingiberaceae > Wurfbainia > Wurfbainia villosa. The sequence continues at coordinate 22,431,273 of CM045992.1, read as the reverse complement.
TAGCTAGTCGTCGGGTTTCCTGGAACCCCTGCAAAGTGTTGCAGACATGATTAGTGACTCTCATATCTACAAACCATGTGCCGGTAGATAACACCGCTAATCATGTTTCAACGACTAGTCCAAAGGATATACCTTTGTTCTGTTTTGAACTGGGACAGTCCTTCTTCCAATTTCCATCCTGCTTATAAGTAAAGTACTTGCCTTTCGGCTTCTTCACTCTTCCCTGAGATCCTCCCACCACCTTTGCTCTACCTTATTTTTTCTTCTTCTTGCCTTTCGGCTTAGAAGTAGAAACATTTTTGAGCAACCATGGTTTGAGGTCACTCTTTGAAGAGTGCATACTTGTACTCCTTAGCAGATAAGACAATATCTAGATTCTTTTCCAATCAACATTATTTGGGTTCAGTAAGTTTATTTCCTTTAGTATCATAGTAAGTGGACTGAAAGTCATTTTTGAAAATTATAAGAATCACATAGATCATTACTGTAGATTTCAAAAAATTATTGATTCCTCAAACAATAAAATTTCAAAATCAACCAACACCTCTAAACACCGGGAATATCGCATGCCACGATCGTGTGGACGTATACGAATTCTACATTTGTAAGAGGAGGTTTTACCCATTAGTTTTACTATCTTGTCAACCTAACTTTTTGACAAGTAAAATTAATAGTTAGTTTCTCTTCGGCCCTACAAATAAAAGCAGTGACTCCGATGGGGAGGATACTTATATTTGCATCTAAGTGTTCACCATTACACGATACTAAGGGAATTATCTCGGATTATGTGCCTTACCGATGTGGAAGTACACACGCTCCTAAATAATTTCCTATAACCATTATTTGACCTAGTGATCCGCAAACAAACTCATCCGATGGGGAGGAAGGCACTCAGAGCCGACGCGCAAGTTTGTTGCATCACACGTCAAATTGTAATGGAGGCCGCGGGAATTAATTAAAATGTCCCTCTCCCACTTAGTAAATTGACAGTGAGGAATTTTCAAGCACACACAACATGCATATTATTACTGTAGATTTCAATAAAAATTATTGATTCCTCAAACAATAAAATTTCGAAATCAACCAACACCTCAAAACACCTAGAATATCGCATGCCATGATAGTGTGGACGTATACGAATTCTACATTTGTAAGAGGAGGTTGTACCTATTAATTTTATTATCTTGTCAACCTTACTTTTTGACTAATAAAATTAATAGTTGGATCCTCTTTGGCCCTACAAATAAAAGCAGTGACCCCGATGGGGAGGACACTTTTTATTTGCATCTAAGTGTTCACCATTACTCGGTACTAAGGTAATTATCTCGGGTTATGTGCCTTACGATGGGAAAGTACACACGCTCCTTGATTATTTCCTGTAACCATATTCGACCTTGTGATCCGCAAACAAACCCATCCGATGGGGAGGAAGGCACTCAGAGCCGACGCGTAAGTTTGTTTGCATCACATGTCAAATCGTAATGGAGGTCGTGGGAATTAATAAAAATTTCCCTCTCCCACTTAGTAATTTGAAATTGAGGAATTTTCCTACGACATGCATATCAAACAAAAAGCAATAAATATGAAAAATAAAAATTTTCCAACTATTATGGCTTTTGTCTTCAAAACGTCTCCCGTCGCATCGCCATCTCGTCCGCTCCTCCTATGCCATGTACAAGCCCTCCGGAGATCCGAGCCGAGACTAAAACCTATTTTAATTTACATCCATCGATCCTATACTCCACGAGGGAGTGTACATGAAATCTAGATCGAAAGTAAAATAAAATTAAGAGCGGCTAAACAATGCCGTATTTAATTTACCAAAAACTAAATACTAGCCTCGTCAACCCCGAGGATTCAACAAAATAAATATTTACACACATACAATCACATACACACATATGGCCATAATAGTCGGATCTTATGCCTGCAACCAAAGAGTTAAACTATGCATATCCTACTATTATCCGGCACATATAATATATGAAAAAGTGCATAAAAAATAACCGAATCCTAAACACACAAAACCAGAAACCTTGGCTCTGATACCATTTGTAAGTTTTGCCCGGAAGCTCTGATACCAATTGAAGGGATTTCCCTCGTCGAGTCCGTGAGGGGAAACTTCGCTTCCCCTTCACCTCAGTTGCTTGACCATAGTGATCCCTTCAATGTCCCCGGATTAAAAAAATTTAATCCTAGACAAAAGGGATTCCCAAAGCAACCAAGTCATCGTCGTGCTATTCGTTTAGAGAGGTCACTTGAACAAACTAGTTGTTCAAGCGACCTTCCTCTATTCTACGAGTAGCCGCGGAATAGACGATGTCCGGATCACTGGTTTTTGTGTTTATACTCGGGATCCAAGTATTATTTAGCTATTTACAGAAATATAACATGCTTATATTTGAAAAAGAAAAACAAGCAATGAATAAAAGAGAAAGAAGAATAGGTATATCTCTTGGTCTTCTAATGTATGACCTTCCTCCTTTTGGACGTCGTGTGGGCAACGATCCACCAAAAGTTGAAGTTCCTAGATCACAAAACTTCCTTCCTTGCTTTTCCCAAGAAAGAGGAAGAATAGAAACAATGTTTTTCTCCTTCCAAATCTCAACCAACAAAGAGCTATCAAAGCCCTTGCCGCCGGCCAACTAGAAGGAGATGGAGATGGTGGAAAACTACCAAGACACCAAGGGAAACCCTATATCTTGTTTCCACCACCTAAGGAGAAGAGAGGGGAATGTTTTGGGCGCCGGCCAAGGGCTGGGAAGGGCTAGAATAGCTGCTGGACGTTGGCCACAAGGCAAGGAAGAAGAAGGAAAACTTGCCTTATTTGGTGCCACCCTTGCTTCCAAACCCTAACCCTAATTCCAATCCTATCTCAACTAGGATTGCCCTATTCTTGCCGCCCAAGCCTTGCTCCCTCTCTATCATCATCTTCACGCCAACCCCATGCCACCTTTTATAGAGTTTGGGGATAAGCCATGAATTAATCTCCTCCATTGGTTCTAGGGATTTAATCTCAACCGTCGGATCTAGAGATTTAATCTCTACCAATGGATCTTAGTGTTTTGTTTCTATCCATTGGATCTAAGCATCTTGAGGTGTTAATGGGCTACATTAGGGACCATGAGGAGGAGTTGGGTCTTGGCCACCCATGGATCAAGCCCACATAAAGTCTGATCCACTAATGATGGTCCAATCCACTAAAGGTCCATCATTGATCTACCTCACCAACCCCCATATGATAATATGGGCTCCATATATTATTTGTACATTTTCTTCCCGTGTTTAAGATCTCGAATGTCCGTCGATTAATTAATTTACTGACCATTAATTAATCAACATCTAACTCCTTGAGTAGTACCACTCAACCTTTTCATCATGCCGGACCAAGTCCACCTGCAGGGTTTACATGATGAACCTTATGAGCTCCTCAAGGGGGCATCATCATCCTAATATATAGGACACGGTTTCCTCCTATAATCAACGACACACCATATAAATAATATCATCTCTCAACTTACCGAGTCTATCGATTTAATCTATAAATCTCACCCATTGGTAAATCAAAGAGATGAGTACCAAGTATATATGCCCGTTATTATATCGGGATTAAGAGCATGTACTAAATAATATCTGAGGTCCGATTCGATTATGTAGTCAGCAATAAATCGAATCACCTCTGTGTCGGTCCTGCTCAATACACACAAAGTGCACTAGTGTGATTCTATGGTCAAGACAAACCAATACCAAATCACACTACAACCATTCCGATGGTTTGTCCAAAGTCATGTCGGTTGTGAGCCTTTACTTATACTTTACAAGGAGCCGATAACATGATCTCCCGTGTGACATCACACACCATGTTATCTACAATGTAATGTATTAGACAATATGCATAAATATATGCAAACAATGATCATGTGATTCTTATTTCAAAAATAAAGATGTTTATAGAAAAGATAGACTTTTCAGTATACATCCCTACATAAAGCTGCTGCCTGGGCTGGATTTTGCCTATTAATCGACTACTCGGGACCATCAGTCAACTGTTTCCACTGTTGTCGTGAGACAACGGCTAGATCCACGCTGGAAAAATCCAACGGATACATCATCAATCGATTGATCATACCTATCAGTCGAATGATGTCTCAATCAGTCAAGTGGTCGGGCCAATCACTCGACGAGAGAACATTCTATGCCCGAGATCCCGACCATCAGTTGACTGATCACCTTGATCAGTCGACTTCTCAGTCCAGCAGTCGACTGCCCACCTCTGGAAATCCACTGCCAGGGCACTTCCTGTAGTCAAACCCTAGTTGACTCTCATCTGTCGACTGACCCATGGTCCCAATCGACTGATACACCTCAAATATGAGGTTTTAACCTCAACCATGAGGTTTTAACCCAAGTATGGTGCCCCATACTTGCTAGACCACCCGTAGCCTAGACCTAAGCCTTCTAGCCACTTCCGTCAGCCTCGCACCTATTGGATCCCTCCAAGTCATCCATGACTTGTTCATCCATATGCTAGCCTTCAGGTGCTTCCATCGGCTATTGTCAAGCTAACGGTGTTTACACCACCAAGGCACATTGGACTTACGCTGCCAAGACTCTCGCTTGGACTTTACGCCACCAACCATTGGACTTATACTGCCAAAACTTTACCCTTGGACTTTATGTTGGGGATCGATTGGTCGGCTAGAGGAGGGTGAATAGCCCTCTTTCGATGGATGGTGGAATTCGATCATCCTCGTTGCGTGCTCATCTACAATTCTTGTAAGCGCAGCGGAATAACAATAGAAATACTAACAAGATTCAACAATACACACAAGCACATGCAATACACAAGCATATACGTGGTTCGGAACCGAATGGTTCCTACTCCACGGGCGAGCTCACCGAGCTCTAGTTATGCGCACGACACTAACTATAACACTCCTTTTCGACAATACGTCGGAGGTGGAGAAACCTCTCACAAGCAATTACAATGTAATATGTGAAATACAAGCAATACAAAGACAAATACGAAATACACATAAAGAACACTATACAATGCTTTCTTTGAACCCTTTGCTTGTAGCTTGCTTTAGATGGCTCTTGAAGGTCTGGAATGCAGCAGCAATTCCCCTCCAATAGCTTCACAAAAGTCTTAGCAAAATCCTCCCACTTGAGCTCCATTTATAACCTGTATCAAGCTGATTTCGCACGCATCAGTCGACTGATCGTGACCATCAGTCGACCGGTAATGTAGTCGTTGTCTCACAACGGCCAGATCCACATTGGTTAAGTTCCAACGGATCACACATCAGTCGACTGATGGCACCCATCAGTCGACTGATCATCCATTAGTCGAGTGTTGGCAAGCTCGATTCCATTCTGCTGTTCGCAGATAGTTCCATCACCGATCGCATCCATAATAGCCGATCATTGCTGTGCCAATAGTCGATCGCTTCCCATGGCATCAATAGATTAATCACCTCTGTCGATTCGAACACTGGTCGAACCCATTCGACCTAGAGCAGTCGACTGATGTCGGGTAAAACCTCAAACATCAAGCTGTTTGAGCATCCGACAACCAGTCTTTGCAACTTGGCCAAGTCCACCTTATCCCTCATGGAGTTCCCCACCGAAGCTCTCTTCCCTCGGCCTACGTCCCTAGGATGCGCCAACCGCACGACTTCGCAACGCCATCCTTCGCATCTCATGCCCTAGAAGTATGCTTCCCTTTGGGCTCACTCCATTCTCTCCCCGTCCGATAGTCCCTCGGATGCACCAAGCGCACGGCTTCGCAATGCATTTCTCACCAAGCACCAAGCGCACGGCTTTGCAATGCTTTGGACTTTCCATGCCAACCCCATGTTGGACTTTCCCACACCAAGCTCCATGCTTGGATTTTCCATGCCAACTCCATGTTGGACTTTCCCATGACAATCCCATGTTATGAGTTTTGTCTATCATCAAAATACTATCGAGATACTGCTCGACTCAAACTCGAGTCAACCTGGGCTGATTGCACCAACAATCTCCCCCTTTTTAATGATTGACAAAACTACCATCTCAAGTCTACAAATTCTCCAATATTGGCAATTCTCATATCCCAATGAGAATTCCAACGAACCCTAATTGGTAACTTGGAAACTTCTCCCCCTTTTTGACATTACATCAAAAAGATTCTCCCCAAGGGTATGAATGTCTCATATCCCAATGAGATCTTACAATCTCTCCCTTGGAGGTACACATGCCTACAATCTTCCTAGTGATCCCATATCACTTAAGAGAGGCAACCCAAATTTTCCTTCCATGAGGAAATACACATCCATCTTCCCATGATGGATATCTCTCCCTAGAGGCTTGCTCCCCCTTGACCATTGCACCAACAATGTCCTTGGAGAGTCCCTAAGCCAATAGGAACATTAACCAAATCAAAATTAAGGCAAAGTTCAACAATGAACTCTCTTCCACCTTAAATTTGATACTCACCCTAGACCCTTCTTCTAATCCATGTCCAATGGATTTCCACCCTTTCTAATGCTCTCCCAAGCATATCCTAGGATTAGGAGTGGTTAGAGTACGAAAACATGGCTGAACATGGGCCTAACCATCAAGTTTACCCGAAATCAGCATGTGCCAATCGACACCGTCAGTTAACAGTCGACTGGACTAGCCATCAGTCGACTGACATTACTATCAGTCGACTGATAACTGCATTCTGCAGTTTTTCAATTTCAGAAAATGAATTTCTGAAATCCATAAGTAAATATACGTAATTTTAAAAATCTTGAAAATGCATACGTATAATACTTATCCTAAACACTATGGGTGAAAAATATTTGAAAATTATTTTACCCACTAAATTAGGAGATTGATACAAAGTTCAAAAGATTAGAAAAGCTTCAATAAAGAGCCCTCTTTGTATCATCCCATTCAATGGTGATAGCTATCAAAAGATAGGTTTCACCAAGGTTTTTCAAAATATTTTCAAAATGTTTTTCAAACCTTTATTTTCTTTTTCCTAAATATCTCACCAATATCTAGATGTGTAAAACACATTCAAGGCAATTAATCTAGTGAGATGTGGGTTTTTGTTCTTTAATGGTCTCATACATATTTCTAAGGCAATATTCTTTGATTCCCATCAAATTATGCCATGGTCCTTAAATTCATTTTGTTTTATATGCATGATGATGATTATGGCATAAATATGATTTAGATAAAAGCATATGCCAATATCATGATGCCATGACATGTGAATGATGTTTTAGCATACATGACATATAAAGATAAGTCTAAACATGATCATGACATTTTTATAGATAAAAATGAAAATGATGTCATGACATGGAAAGACAAACAAATCATGGCAAGTAAAGTATACTAAGGTATAAAATACCTAAGTGTTAAATCCAAATTGCCATTTCTAGGGATTCAATTCATTTTGCCTTAAACCATTAATTTCCCTAGTGTGGCAAAAACCCAAAATGGCACACCATATTGGTACATCCTAATTTGTCAACTCTACTATGGTTAGGTTAACTACCCATCCACTTAGGGTTGACACACCCTAACCTATTTAGCGTGAATTGATCATGCTTTTAGGAACCCAATACCTATTGGAGCTCCTTGGGTTAACAAGGTATTCACTGGGGATAACCTCCCTAGATACCTTCCTAATGACCCTTTTAGGCTTTAAAGCCATAGTCTTTTGGGTCTTTCCTAGGTCAACTCTAGAGGTGACTCCTCCATTGACCTTCCTAGTGGCCTTCTTGGTTTTCTTTAAGTCCTTAGCCACTAAGCAAATACCATGGCTAGTGTTAGGGATGACTTCCCTATTAGCCTTGGTTTTTCTAGAACTAGATGTTGTTCCATAATTAAATGGAACATTATGATAGGACATAGGTTTGTGACCCAAACCCTTCTTGCCCTTAGATATTTCTTGTTTCCTAGGTCTTGACTTTTGGGCATTAGACCCCTTAACCGAATTTGATATTATTGCTAGGGTCTTCTCCAATTTTTCTAGCCTTGACCTCAAGGCTTGGTTTTCTAGCTCTAATTTTCCCAATTTTGAATTTTCATTTATCTTTTGGGAGATGTTCTTCCTCTTAGGCATGTGTCTACCCTTCTTAGGGTTAATGCCTAGATGGTTTTCAACTCTCCTAATGGACTCTTTTGGTAAGATAGTTCTAGTGTTATTGGTCCTAGGTTTGTCCTTAGAGAAACTAACATGCTTAGCACCTAGACAAACATATTTCTTCCTACTAGCATGCTTTTCATTTATGATTGCAAGAGAGCTAAAATAATTTTTATCATGCTTTTTAACTTTAGGAATTGAAGGTGATTTAATTAAATTTACCTTAGGGTTAGCTTTGGAAGCTCCCCCTACATGAGTTACACCTTCTTGCCCTTTTCTTTCTCCCCCTAGGGCATTGGCTTCGGTAGTGTCCCTTTTGATTGCATTTAAAGCACACAATGTGCTCTTTGCTCTTGATTTTGGGAACACCGACATCCTTTGATTTTGAGTTGACTTTTGATGTCGATGCCTTTTCCTTAGACAACTTAGGGCATTTGCTCTTGTAGTGCCCTTTCTCCCTACACTCAAAACATATTATATGATCTTTATTTAAAATCATTATGCTTGAGTTACCTATGGAAGTGGAGGACTCTTGGTCACTTCTTCCGGAGGTAGATGTCTCGTTTTGATCTTGCTCCGGAATGCAAATCCTTTCCTCCCCCTCAATGCTAGAGGTTGAGGTCTCCACCAAATCATCAACATCTTCAAATGTTGTGGGTGCTTCTTCCTCGGCATTCTCCTCTACTTGTGCCGATTGGGGATTTTCTTGGAATTTCATTATTTTCTCCCATAATTCCCTTGCATCCCTATAATCACCCAAACTAGACCAAATAGTGTTAGGTAACAAATCACTAAGCAACTTGATTACCTTGAGATTTGTCTTGAAATCTTTGATTTGGTCTTGGGTCCATTTTGATTTTTCCATGGACTTGTTTTCTTTGTCCCTAGGCATCTTAAAACCATTTTCTACAATTAACATACAATCAAAATCGGTTTAAAGATCCTCCATCCGTTTCCTCCATCAAGCAAAATCTCCATTGAATTTCGGTGGATGGATGAAGTCGTCCATTTTATAGTGCTCTCTCGGCGGTTAGTCCTTGAAGAGAGACCTTGGCTCTGATACCACTTGTTGGGGATCGATTGGCCAGCTAGAGGGGGGTGAATAGCCCTCTTTCGATGGATGGTGGAATTCGATCGTCCTCGTTGCGTGCTCGTCTACAATTCTTGTTAGCGCAGCGGAATAACAATAGAAATACTAACAAGATACAACAATACACACAAGCACATGCAATACACAAGCATATACGTGGTTCGGAACCGAATGGTTCCTACTCCATGGGCGAGCTCACCGAGCTCTAGTTATACACACGACACTAACTATAACACTCCTTCTCGACAACACGTCAGAGGTGGAGAAACCTCTCACAAGCAAATACAATGTAATATGTGAAATACAAGTAATACAAAGACAAATACGAAATACACGTAAAGAACACTTTACAATGCTTGCTTTGAACCCTTTGCTTGTAGCTTGCTTTAGATGGATCTTGAAGGTCTGGAATGCAGCAGCAATTCCCCTCCAATAGCTTCACAAAAGTCTTGGCGAAATCCTCCCACTTGAGCTCCAATTATAACCTTCATCAAGCTGATTTTGCACGCATCAGTCGACTGATCATGACCATCAGTCGACAGGTACTGTAGCCGTTGTCTCACAATGGCAAGATCCACATTGGTTAAGTTCCAATGGATCACACATCAGTCGACTGATGGCACCCATCAGTCGACTGATCATCCATCAGTCGAGTGCTGGCGAGCTCGACTCCATTCTGTGCCCATGCATAGTTCCATCGACCGATCGCTACTAAGCATCGATCGTGATCTTAATCAACGATCGATTGCCCTCTCTCATGGCGATCGATCACCGATCTTTTGTTCAGTTGAACACTGGTCGAACCCATTCGACCTAGAGTAGTCGAATGACACCAATGACAGTCAACTGATGTCGGGTAAAACCTCAAACATCAAGTTGTTTGAGCATCCGATAACCAGTCTTAGCCACTTGGCCAAGTCCACCTTATCCCTCATGGAGTTCCCCACCGAAGCTCTCTTCCCTCGGCCTACGTCCCTAGGATGCACCAAGTGCACGACTTCGCAACGCCATCCTTCGCGTCTCATGCCCTAGAAGTATGCTTCCCTTTGGGCTCACTCCATTCGCTCCCCGTCCGGTGGTCCCTCGGATGCACCAAGTGCACAGCTTCGCAATGCATTTCTCACCAAGCACCAAGCGCACGACTTTGCAATGCTTTGGACTTTCCATGACAACCCCATGTTGGACTTTCCCACACCAAGCTCCATGCTTGGATTTTCCATGCCAACTCCATGTTGGACTTTCCCATGACAATCCCATGTCATGAGTTTTGTCTATCATCAAAATACTATCGAGATACTGCTCGAGTCAAACTCGAGTCAACCTGGGCCGATTGCACCAATACTTTACGCTGTCAATATTCCCCTTGGACTTCTCAAATGCCAAGACTCAAGTTTGGACTTTCCCTTACCAACACATGTTGGACTTTCCCTTGCCATGAACCATGCTTGGACTTTACATGCCAATTACTCAAGACTTGGACTTTCCCAATGCCAAGTGTCCCATTTGGACTTTCCATGCCAAGTATCCATGACTTGGACTTTATCAATGCCAAGTGTCCCACTTGGACTTTCCATGCAAAGTACCCATGACTTGGACTTTGCCATGACAATCACATTGTTATATGTTTTGTCAAACATCACTCGAGTCAAACTCGAGTCCGGTCAATCGTGACCTGGGCCGATTGCACCAACAATTTACACATGATGAGATACCCACTATTGTGATCCAATTATAATTTCACTCATGCTATGTATCGTATTGTGGACTTCAATACATGAGTTTAAGATCCAATCAAATACATAAATAATGTATACTCAAATAGTGAATTTTATTAATAACTTCTAAGGTGATTGCCTTAGGACACTTCTTAATTACATTAAACTCCCAATTGGCCTACAACCAATTGTCTTTGTATCTAATACCATAGGCCTCTATATGCCTCTCAAACTTTTCTTGGGGAAGAGACTTTGTCAAGGGATCTACTAGATTTTTATTAGTGGGAACTTTCTCTATTTGTACATATCTTCTACCAATGATCTCTCTGATCAGATGGTAACGACGTAGTACATGCTTGGATCCCTGATGAGATCATGGTTCCTTCGCCTGTGCAATGGCGCCATTATTATCGCAGTGAACCGGTAATGCTTCAACAATGCTCAGAACTACTCCAAGTTCAGTAATGAACTTCTTGATCTAGACCGCCTCCTTTGCTGCTTCAGAAGATGCAATGTACTCTACCTCTATAGAAGAATAAGCAACAGTGTCTTGTTTGGAACTCTTCCAACTCATCACACCTCCATTTAAGAGGAATATGTATCTAGACTGAGATTTGGAATCATCCTTATCTGTCTGGAAGCTGGCATCAGTATACTCGCTTACTACCATATCACCTCCTACATATAATAAGAACAAATCCTTAGTCCTTCTCAAGTACTTAAGGATTATCTTGACAGCCAACCAATAGTCTATACCAGGATCTGACTGGTATCTACTCGTAATGCTCAAATCGTACGATACATCGGGCCTCATACATAACATAGCATACATGATCGATCCTATAGCTGACGCATATGGGATCTGACTCATGCGAATCCTTTTGTCTTCAGTGTGTGGGTACATAGACTTTAAAAGGTGAATCCCATGCCTCATGGGAATAAAACTTTTCTTGGATTCTTCCATGCTAAATTGTTTTAGCACTTTGTCTATGTATGTAGACTGTGAAAGACCAAACAACCGATTTGACCTATCTCTATAGATCTTAATCTCCAAAATATATGTTGCTTCTCCCATGTCTTTCATGGAGAACATTTTGGACAATCAGACTTTGATTGTTTGCAAAACTAGAATATCATTTCCTATAATTAATATGTCATTGATATACAATACCAGGAACGCGACCACACTCCCACTAACCTTCTTATATACACAGGGCTCCTCAGGATTTTATGAGAAATCAAATGTTTGTTTGCCTCATCAAAATGAATATTCCAACTCCTGAAGACTTGCTTCAATCCATAAATGGAATGTTGAAGCTTGCATACTTTTTTCTTGTCAATGGATGTGAAACCCTCAGGTTGTATCATATATACATCCTCAGATAGGTTTCCGATAAGGAAAGTTGTTTTCACATCCATCTGTCATATCTCATAATCAAACTGAGCCACCATGGCTAGGAGTATTCGAATGGATTCAAGTATAGCTACTGGTGAAAAGGTTTCGTCATAGTCAACACCTTGTCTTTAATGATAGCCTTTTGCCACTAATCTAGCTTTATAGGTAATAATATTACCATCCATGTTGGTTTTCTTCTTGAAAACCCACTTGCACCCTATAGGCGTTATGCCTTCAAGTGGGTCTACCAAGTTCCAAACCTAGTTTTCATACATGGAATCCATTTCTGATTTCATGGCTAGAAGCCATCTATCCCTATCTAAACTATTCAGTGCCTCTTCGTAACTAGTAGGTTCCTCATCATCTATGAACAATGCTTCATTAGATTCACTTATGAGAAATTCATATCTCTCAGGAATCCTATGTGTCCTACTAGATCTACGAGGAGGTGGTGTATTATCAGGTTCAACTATCACCTCATCCGAATGAGTAATTAGTTGAGGTTCTTGACTAAGCATCTCTTCTATGTCTACCGGAGCCTCTTGAACTACACTTAGTTCAACCTTACTCCCATTGTTTTCCTATAAGAGAAACTCTTTCTCTAGGAATACAACATGCCTTGAAACAAACATCTTTTGTTCCAAGAGATGATAGAATTGGTAACCCCTCATTTCCTTAGGGTAACCGATAAATAAACACTTATCAGACTTAGACTCCAGCATGTCTGGAACTGTCCTCTTCACATAAGCAGGACAACCCCATATATTCAAATACGATAAATGAGATTTTCTACTATTCCACATCTCATATAGAGTAGTAGAGATTTCCTAGTCAGGACTCTATTTATCAAGTAAACATCAGTCTCGAGTGCGTAACTCCAAAAGATTTTTGGAAGACTTTCATGCTGCATCATTGACCTAACCATGTCCAACAAGGTCCAATTTCACCTTTCAGCCACACCATTATGTTGTGGCATGTAAGGTGGAGTCCTTTGGGACAAGATGCCATTGTCCCTTAGATAATCTTGAAACTCTTGGCTTAAGTATTCACCACCTCGATCCAATTGAAGTACTTTAATACCTTTCCCAAGTTGTTTCTCTACTTCCTTTCTAAAATCTTTAAACCTTTCAAAGACTTCAGATTTGTATCTTAACAGATACAAATATCCATATCGTGAATCGATAAAGGTAACGAAGTAGCTATAACCTCCTATGGCATGAGTTGACATTTGTTCACATACATCGGTATGTATAAGGCCCAATACCTCAACTGCTTGTTCACCTATTCCCCTGAAAGGTAGTTTAGTCATCTTTCCTTTTAAGCATGAAACACATGTGTCTAATGAATCTGATTCATAAGACTCCAAAATACCAACCTTATGCAATTTGAACATGCGTTCATTTCTTATATGGCCAAGACGACAATGCCATAATTGTGAGGTTAATTGATTATCTAACTTAGTACATTTGCTATTTGATTCGATATTGAATATCACGTTGGTTGTATCTAATGTGTAGATTCCATTATTTAACATTCCAATAGCATAAAGAACACTATTTAATGTAATGTAACAAAAATTATTACTAAACATCAAATGATTATCTTTCTTATTCAAATATGAAATAGAAATAATGTTCTTTATTAATGTTGGAATATAAAAATAATCATCCAACTCTAAAACTAGTACCGTAGGAAGTCGCAACCTATAAGTACCCTTGGCTACAACAACAACTTTTTCTCCATTACCAACCCTTAGATCTGTTTCTCCCTTAGTCAGTCCTCTTTTGTTCCTAAGCCCCTGTATGTCATTATATATATGTGAGCCACACCTGGTATCCAATACCCAAGTGCTAGAAGAAACAATATGACATTCAATAACAAATATACCTGAAGTAGATTGGGCATCAGATGCTTTTTTCTACTTTAGTGACTCCAGATACTGCTTCCAATTTCTCTTCTAATGCCCATCCTTACCACAATGATGACAGGTGCCCTTGGGAGTTATTTCTTCCTTCTTTGCCTTTTTCTTCCCTTTAGCTTTGGTTTTTAACTTCCTCTTAGAGCCTTACTTTGAGGAGTCAACCAGCATCACTGCCTTCTATTCTTTAGCAACAGATGACTCAATTGTTTTGAGCATATTGATCAATTCAGGAATCATGGACTCAATCATATTCATTCGATAGTTTATCAAAAATTGTGAATAGATACCAGTCACATTGTGAAGAATTAAGTCATACTTAATTCATGGTTCATGAAAACCCCTAATGATCCCAATCGCTCAATATAGCTATTCATCCTTAGTGCAAACTGCACTGCAAATGAACCCTCCTACATCTTCGAGCGAAAGAGGAGATGGGTGACCTCGAACCTTTTAGATCGCATATGCTCATCAAACAATTCTTGAAGATGAAAGAAAATTATATTAGAATCCATATGCTCATGTTGCTTCTATAACTCAGGAGACATCGACGCTAGCATAATGTAACTCACCATCTCAGAGTCAGCAATATATTTTTGGTAAGCCATCTTTTGGTCACTAGATGTATTGTCTGCAGGAGGTTTGGGAAGAACCTCTTCAAGGACATAAGCTAGCTTTTTCAGCCTTGAGAACAATTCTTAGGTTGCAAAGCCAATCCAAGAAGTTTGGCCCAGTCAATTTGTTGTTGTCCAAAATAGAACGTAAATTAATGGAGGTTGACATGCTATTCTAATTAGTACTTAGGCATACAAAAAAAGGTGTACAAGAGAGATGAATTTATAAATGTATACAATTTACATTAACAAGAAACTCCCACTATTTTTATCAAATTTAATAGCCTTCACTTTGAATTCGAGAGATGGTAGGCTATCTCCTAGTGGGTTGATATCCATTATGACTAAGAACAACCTTGGAGAGAGTCCAACAAGCCATTCATGGTCATAATGTTAGGTATCAACAGTACCCATTATATATCAAATATATAACTATCACTTTATGATATCAATTAATTGAATGTTCATATATACATTAGGTTGTTAACTCATCGACATATATACATACAATGCATATCACCTAATTGCACCTCTGTCCACATTAACATTGGAGAGAGTCCAAAAAATCAATGCTTTCAGTTAGGGCCGACCAATTAATCGTGAGATCGAATTTAAATGATTTGAATACATCCAATTTACAAACCAGGTTTGGAGAGAGTCCAATAACGTAACCGAAACTTGAAATTGACCTCTGGTCCTTACCATTTAAAATAAACATCGAATCTCATATGAATTGAACATGCTAGATGTCATGCCAGGCTTGGAGAGAGTCCAACAACCCAAACACGAAAACTTTCACTTGTACTTATACTAATACTTCAAATTAATAATCATCTTGAATATGGGCCCGACATAGTACCAATGTGCGCTTTCCTAATAGGCCGGAGTGGCCAACCACCAAACCTACTAGGGTAACTGAAACTGAGGGTCTTGGCTCTTGAGCGAAATTGATGCCCGGTACATGCCCTGTCAAAAGTAAAATACTTCCTTTATACTTAGATTCTTATACATACTGAAAAAATGCTCTTAATCCCCTAAACCATGAATGGGGAGAACCATAAAGATCATTATGCTTTTGACACCCAAAACTGAAATGGGGAGCATACTGAAGATCGTCATGCTCTTAATCCCCAATTCGAATGGGGGGCATCTTTAAAATTTCTTTATAAAGGAAATATTTTTACGTCTTACTCTACATCATGCATATAATTGTATGCTACAACTCATCTACAACATGAATGATAATAAATCACATTCTTATCATGGATCTAAACATGATACTAAATCAAACATGACATAACGGGTAAAAATTATGTAACTAAAAGTACCATGCATAACTGACTCATATACATGCGTATAAACTGCTTAACGATGTAACTAGAAATAACAAGCACAAAAAATATACCCATGACATACGATAACTACTTATACTGCAGGTGAGCAATACTTACATCCTACGCTTTTTCACCAATTTATATCGTTATATTTCGTAAAGACAAGACCTTCTACGTATTTCTTTGCTTTAGCGTGACCCTCTACCAAGTCCTTGAGGAGATCCCTCTTGAAAATCCCCTCTTGAATTATCCAAAGAGAAGACAATCTTCTTCCTTGCTTCGGCGGCTGGAACACGAAAGATCAAGAGAGAGAGGGATGAGAGGACGAAGCAATTCTGCAGAAGCCCTTGCTTTGGTAGCTGGAAAGAAAAAAAAAGGAGGGGGAGGAGGAGGCGTGGGTGCTCACGGTTGGGGTCAGCATGAGGGAGAGAAGAGGAGGAGGCGTGAGAGGTGGGTGGGGTTTCGGCGCAGGAGATTTAGAGAAAAGGAAAGAAAGAAAAAAAAAATAAACAAGGGTTTCCATAACCTTATTACCCCTTTAAATAACTAGCCAATTTAATCAACTTCTCCTTTTTTTTGCATTTAGATATATTCTATTATATCCTACTCATTGTTAATCTTATTGTAGTGGATCGATGTGTATGTGTTGGCCGGCTAGAGGGGATGAATAGCCTAATACGTAGACGGGGGAATTTTCTCGTCGATTACTCGTCTACAAATTCGTTAGCGCAAGCGGAAAGTATAAACAATAAAGACAAAGCAATAACAAGAATACAAATGCTAACAAAGGATGTAACATGGTTCATAGCTACGCAGCTAATTCATGGTCCAATTCATCCATGGTAAATCACTCCGCAAGCTTCCACTATTCTCTCCTTTGCACCAAGCTAGGTGGAGGTAACATCTTTACAAGAATTCACTCCTCTTACAAATATGATGTAAATGAAACCAAGTAAGAGGATGGAAAAGCTTTAGGGCACTTTGGGAGACTTTAGAGCATGAACATTAGCCTACTAAAACCCCACACCCTTCCTCTTTATAGAGGAAGAGGGTTTCTTCCCGTTGACACAGGAGCAGTCGACTGATTTCCCTATCAGTCGACTGGTCCTGTAGTCGTTGTCTAATAACGGCTGCTTTCCACGTTGGATTCCATCCAACGACACCATCATCAGTCGACTGATGGACCTATCAGTTGAGTGCTCGCAAGCTCGACTCACTTCTGTGCCCAAAACCCTTGTGACCAATCGACTGATGACTTCATTAGTCGACTGGTGGTCTCGCAATCGATTGCCAATCAATGGCAGTCGACTGTTGGCACTTGAACCGGACTCGAATACTAGTCGAGTCACAGTCGACTTAGAGTAGTCAACTACCATAATATGGTAGTCGACTGATATCAGGAAATCCCAACCACACTTAGCCAAATGACCAAGTTTCACCTAAGAGCACTACTCCTTCCCGGGTTACATTCGCTCACTCTCATCCCTTGGAGTCCCTCGCCTTTGAAGTTATCTTCATCCGGCCCTGTCCCTCGGATGCGCCAAGCGCATGGCTCTGCAACACCATCCTTCGTATCTCGCCATGAAGTCTACTTCCTCCAGCTTCACTCCAAGCTCCTCGTCCGACGGTCCCTCGGATGCTTCAAGAGCACGACTTTCGCAAAGCCATCCTTCACCGACTCAAGGAACGAGTCATGAGATGTGAAACTCACCAAGGCTCCATGTGCGAATTACTAAGTCCTGCAAGACTCCAACGCACATATCAAATCCACAAATCCTAACTTAAACCCTTTGCCACACACATCAAAACCATATCAAGGGTTGATTGCAGTAACAATCTCCCCCTTTTTGATGTGTGGCAATCCGTTTAAGTTAGGTAAAACATTGATAAAACTATTAAGGTAAGAAAGCATGTAAATAACATGATTATCAACTCTCCCTCTTAATAAATGAAACTCCCCCTAAATATAATTCCCCCTTACTTAAACAAATATATTTCTCCCCCTTTGACACCATCAAAAATGTTAAACAAAGTTTATCTAAGCATGATATCAAGTTTAGAGGAAAACAAAAGCCAAAACATGCCTTAAAATCGGATACAAAAGGTTATTGGGCATGTTATCAAATGATCACGATCGCTCGGACTACGGTCAATGATTGCACAGATTTTGTGTTTTCGTTTTGTGGTGGATTTAATGCATTAGAAAATCTATAAAATTAAAAAAATCATGAAATTTGGGGAATATATTTCTTGTAAGTATATTTATCAATGAAAAATAGTTGTCCATGAAAAATCATTATATTTTCAAGTATTTGCCAAAAATCCAAAAGTTTCAAAAGTAACTAGGTTTTTGATCAAGTTAGTATCAAGTTTAACACCTAGTTTTGCTTTAAATTGTTTCAAAACATGAACATACAGATTTTAAAGTAAGAAATTGTTTTGAAAACATGAAATATCCAACCATGTTCTTTGGGCAATATGTCTATGAATTAAACATAAGCCTTCCCCATGATTGGTCTATTATTGCTATTTTGATACCTTAAATGACCATCTAAATGCCATAGGCATTAGTGGACATTTGTATCATCTTAACATCTCACTCATGCTAAGTTTTCAATCAAGGTAGCCTATGGTGAGTGTGAGATGTATCCTAAAGGTATTTATATATACTTAACCATTAATTTCATGCAATTCTATTCATGGTTAAGTATCATCCTAATATCCCATATGATCATAAAAGCATATATGTATTAATTTTACATTATGATCATGAAACAAATGTATTTATCAATTTGTGATCATGCATTAGGTATTACATCATGATAATTAATCAAATATCACCTAATGCATGATTTATCTATTTATGGGTGCATTATCATCACCCAACACTATGCTAAAAATGAAGTCCCACCATCCTAAGTCAACCAAAAATATGATATAAGTAAATTGCATATGGTTGACTATTCTAGGGTTTTCCTAACCCTTAAGGATGGATTTAGGAATCCAAAATAAGTTCTTTCCTATGGGGTTCACTAAATACTCCTTATGGATCCATTTTCTAGTAATTGTCTTATTTTTGTCTTGACCCCTAGCAATCAAGCATTTATAGGCCTTTTTATTTTTATTTTCTTTATATCCTAGGCCTTTCTTGTTGAAGCTTGCCCTTTGGCTCCCTATGATCATGTTAAGAGTGTTGGAGCCAATTGTAAATTTTTCTAGGGCCTTGGTCAAGTGGTCTACCTTTTCCCTTAGGACCTTATTTTCTTCAATACATGCATCATTAACATCAAACAGTATATAGTCATGTGACCATGCATTATTTAGGCTAGAAGAAATATCATCATTAATATTTAAGCATGTTTTTTCTAATTTTTCTTCTAAGTCCTTAATTTGATCTAGCATGCATTTGTTCTTTTTCTTTGTCCTAAACAAGTCCTTAGTGAGGCTAGAAATAATTGACATAACTTTCTTGGGGGAAAGATTGGTTACCTCACTTACCAAATCCTCTTCTGATGATGAGGATGTAGAAGAAGCTCCCCCTTCACTCGAGCTCTCCTCACTTGAGTTTGCTTCTTCATTTTTGGAGGAGGAGGAGTCTAAGTCATCAAATGCCATTAATGCCAAACTTGTGATAAAGACATTTTCTTCCCCAGATCATGATGATGATGAGGAAGAAGGGTCATCCCAAGTCCTTGCTTTTAGTGCCTTTCCCTTTTGTTTGGCTTTCTTCTCTTCTTCCTTCTTCTTGCTCCCCTTCTTCTTCTTCTTTTCTTCTTTCTTTTTCCTCTCCTCTTTGCTCTTGTTCAAGAGGGGACAATTGCCCCTTATGTGTCCCTCTCCTTGGCAATTATAAAAAATCACCTTCCCCCTTGGTCTTCTTCTCCTATCATTAGATTTATTAAATTTAAAACTTTTTAATGCACGCCTTACCCTCCTTACCATATAAGCTTCTTCCGTGCTATCCATGGAGGAGGAGGAGGAAGCTTCGTCGGAGGAGGAGGGAGTCTCCATCTTCTTCTTCCCTTTGTTGGCCATCAAGGCTACTCCTCTTGAAGGTTGAATTCTAGGCTCTTCTACTATTCCTTCAAGCCTTGTTTCGTGGAGCTCCATGGTTGAGAAGAATTCCTCCAAGGTGCTAACTTCTAGGTTCTTGGAGATGTAAAAAGAGTCCACCATTGAGCTTCATCTTGAGGATCGGGGAAAGGCATCTATATCCTTCATGAGCATGTCCCTATTTGAAAGCTTCTCTCCTACACTAGATAAATCGGTTATTATCTCTTTAAATCTAGAGTGTAGTGAGGTTACCTTTTCTCCCTTTTCTAATTTGATGTTTGATAGTTGGGAGCGGAGGAGGTCTCTCCTTGCAAGCTTGGCCTCCGAGGTACCTTCATGAAGCTCTACTAGCTTCTCCCACATCTCCTTGGCGCTAGCACACTCCCCTATCCTATTCACTTCTTGTTGGGGGAGTACGTTGTAGAGATGATGTTTGGCTTTTGAGTTTGCTAAGTACTCTTCCCTTTGCCTCTTTCTCCACCTTTATTTTTCCAATGGCTCCCCTTCTTCATCCCTAGGCATTTCAAAACCGTTTTCCATAATTAAAAGAATTTCGAAATCGGTTTCGAAAAATACCTCCATTCTTTTTTTCCACCAAGAGAATTCTCCTTCAAACTTCGGCGGATGAATGTTCGAGCCGACCATCCTTGATGTGCTTGTTGTGGCGGTTAGTCCTCGACAAGCTAACCTGGCTCTGATACCACTTGTAGGGGATTGATGTGTATGTGTTGGCCGGCTAGAGGGGGGTGAATAGACTAATACGTAGACGATGGAATTTTCTCGTCGATTGCTTGTCTACAAATTCGTTAGCGCAAGCGGAAAGTATAAACAATAAAGATAAAGCAATAACAAGAATACAAACGCTAACAAAGGATGTAACGTGGTTCACGGCTATGCCGCTAATCCACGGTCCGATTCGTCCACGGTGAATCACTCCACAAGCTTCCACTATTCTCTCCTTTGCACCAAGCTAGGTGGAGGTAACCTCTTTACAAGAATTCACTCCTCTTACAAATATGATGTAAATAAAACCAAGTAAGAGGATGGAAAAGCTTTAGGGCACTTTGGGAGACTTTAGAGCATAAACATTAGCCTACCAAAACCCCACACCCTTCCTCTTTATAGAGGAAGAGGGTTTCTTCCCGTTGACACAGGAGCAGTCAACTGATCTTACCCTTCCTATTAGTCGACTGGTCCTGTAGCCGTTGTCTAATAATTACTGCTTTCCACGTTGGATTCCATCCAACGACACCATCATCAGTCGACTGATCTTACCATCAGTCGATAGATGGACCTATCAGTCGAGTGCTCGTGAGCTCGACTCGCCTCTGTGCTCGAAACCCTTGTGACCAGTCGACTGATGCCTTCATCAGTCGACTGGTGGTCTCGCAGTTGACTGCCAATCCATGGCAGTCGACTGTTGGCACTTGAACCGAACACGAACACTAGTCGAGTCATAGTCAACTTAGAGTAGTCAACTACCATAACATGGTAGTCGACTGATGTCGGGAAATCCCATCTAACACTTAGCCAAATGGCCAAGTTTCACCTAAGAGCACTACCCCTTCCCGGGTTACATTCACTCACTCTCAACCCTTGGAGTCCCTCGCCTTTGAAGTTATCTTCGTCCGGCCACGTCCCTCGGATGTGCCAAGCGCACGGCTCTGTAGCACCATCCTTCACGTCTCGCCCTGAAGTCTACTTCCTCCGGCTTCACTCCAAGCTCCTCGTCCGGTAGTCCCTCAGATGCTCCAAGAGCATGACTTCCTCAAAGTCATCCTTCACCGACTCAAGGACCGAGTCATGAGATGTGAAACTCGCTAAGGCTTCATGTCCAAATTACCAAGTCCTGCAAGACTCCAACGCACATATCAAATCCACACATCCTATCTTAAACCCTTTGCCACACACACCTAAACCGTATCAAGGGTTGATTGCACTAACACTTATGACTTAGTGGTAGGAAGCCTATTCCTCCAAACCAACGGTTCAAGGTTCGAGCCCCGTCTAACGAATCATTTATTTTATTTATTTTTCTTCCTATTCTTATTTCTATTTTTTTCTAAATAAATAAATAAAAGTATAGGAACTAAAATTTGGGATGTTACAATCCCTTATACCTTATAAAAGTTTCGTCCTCGAATCTTAGAATAGCTCGGGGTACTTTTGCTTCATGTCATCCTCACGTTCCCAGGTTGCTTCTTCAAACCTTTGACTTTTCCATATGACTTTTACTAATGGTATTTTTTTATTTCTTAGTTTCCTAACTACTCGACCTATTATCTGAATAGGTCAACTTTCATAACTTAGATATGTCTGAATCTGTACCGTCTATGGCTCAATCACTTGGTTGGTGTTGTAGAAGATTTGAGGCCGCTAGAGGGGGGGGGGGTGAATAGCGTCGCGTGATGGAATTCGTTTCGCGTTCGTAATTGCTCTTTGAATGCTTGATCACTTGGTTGCTTGATATCAACTTGGAGACCCTGATTTGCAGCAGCAAATCGCCCCAAAAGCCCTCAAGAAACTATGCCTTTTTCCCCCTTCACGAGCTCCTTATAAAGCTTCAACCTGTGCTGGAAAAAGTCGATCAGTTGACTTCTCGGGACCATCAGTCGACTGATGCCACTTTTGTCGTGAGACAACGGCTAGATCCACGCTGGATAAGTCTAACAGATCCATCATCAGTCGACTGATGATACCCATCAGTCGACTGATGGAGCCTCACTCGACCAGTCGAGTCTCGACTCCATTCTGTGCCCGATTTCACGAGCACCAGTCGACTGATCACAAGATCAGTCGACTGCTGAGCCCATCAGTCGACTGCCCACCTATGGCAGTTGACTACTAGAGCAATTCTTGTAGTCAAACCCTAGTTGACTCAGTCCAGTCGACTGCCACATGACACCAGTCGACTGGCACACCTCAAACATGAGATTTTAGCCCAAGTATGGTTCCCCCATACTTGCTAGACCACCCTGAGCCTAGACCTAAGCCTTCTAGCCACCTCCATCAGCCTCACGCCTCTCGGATCCCTCCAAGTCATCCATGAAATGTTCATCCATCGCACTAGCCTTCAAATGCTTCCATTGGCTATGTCATGCTATCAGTGTCTACACCGCCAAGGCATATTGGACTTACGCCGCCAAGACTCCGCTTGGACTTTACGCCGCCAACCATTGGACGTATGCTGCCAAGACTTCACCCTTGGACTTTACGCCACCAATATTAAACCCCTTGGACTTTCTAAATGCCAAGACTCAAGCTTGGACTTTCCCTTGCCAACCCATGTTGGACTTTCCATGCCAAGACCCATGCTTGGACTTTCCCAAATGCCAAGTGTCCCACCAAGTGTCCCACTTGGACTTTCCGTTCCAAGTACACAAGACTTGGACTTTCCCATGACAATTACATTGTCATATGTTTTTGTCGAAAAATTAAAACATCACTCGAGTTAAAACTCGAGTCCTGGTCAATCGTGACCTGGGCCGATTGCACCAACAGGTGTCTGGGACGTGCTTCTTAAGCATTGAAACATGAAATACATTGTGGATAGCTGACATTTCCTATGGTAGCTCTAGCTCATAAGCTACCTTACCAACTCTCTTGGTGATCAGGTAGGGGCCTACATATCTGAGACTTAACTTGTCTTTCTTCCCAAACCTTATTACCCCTTTCATAGGAGCTACCTTAATGAACACTGAATCCCCGACTTTGAACTCTAGGGGTCTGTGTCGGACATCGACGTACCTCTTCTGCCGACTCTGGGAAGTCTCTATCCTTTGGCGTATGTTCTTTATAGCTTTGGTGGCATCATCTATAAAATCAGTCTTGAGCCCCATTTCTTTCTTCTCGCCACCCTCATACCAACAGATAGGTGATCTGTATCTCCTTCCATACAAGGCTTTATAAGGTGTCATTCCAATTGTGGTTTGATAACTATTATTATAGGCAAACTCTGCCAAACACAAATATTTTCACCAGCTTCCTTTAAAATCTAAGGCACAAGCTTTGAGCATGTCCTCAAAAATCTGATTCACTCTTTCTATTTGCCCATCTGTCTGAGGATGAAATGCAGTACTGAATCGTAGCTTAGTGTCGAGCGTTGTCTGAACATACTCTCAGAAGTGAGAAGTGAAGCGATTGTCTCTATTAGAGATAATGGTCTTAGGTACTCCATGCAGTCTAATCACTTCCTTGACGCATAACTGGGCTAACTGCTCCATGGAGTATGATATTCTGATAGGCATGAAGTGAGCAGACTTTGTCAATCTATCGAAAACTACCCAAATGGAATCATAGCCATTGGTTGTTTTGGGTAGTCCTACTATGAAATCCATGGCTAGTTCCTCCCACTTCCATTCTGAAAATTTGATAGGCTGTAGAACTCCTCCTGGTCTATGGTGTTCGACTTTCACTCTCTGACATGTCAGACAAGTGCTAACATACTTAGCCACGTCCTTCTTCATACCAAGCCACTAGAATTTTCCTTTCATATCTTGATACATATTGGTGGATCCAGGATGCATCGAATATGGGTCTCATGAGCTTCTTCTAGGATCTTCTTTCTTAAGTCTAGGTCCCTGGGGACACAAGCGTTCACCCAGATATAATACCCTACTATCAGAGACACGGAATCCTTCATCCTTTTCTTCTTGGATCTCTTGCTTGATTCTTTGGCTAGGATCTTTGTCCTGTCTCACTAATATATCCTCGAATAGTGTAGGTACTATGGTCAAGGCGGAGAGCTATCCAGAAATAATCTCAACCCCAAAATTCATTATCTCTTTCTCCAGTGGTTGGGATAGTGTTGCTAAGGACATCAAAGTGGCGCATGATTTTCTACTCAGCGCATCTGCTACTTTGTTTGCCTTTCCAGGATGGTAGTGGATTTCACAGTCATAGTCCTTTACTAGCTCAAGCCATCTACCTTGTTGCATATTCAGATCCTTCTGAGTGAAGAAATACTTAAGACTCTGGTGATCTGTGTAAATCTTGCATTGGACTCTATATAAGTAATGTCTCCAAACTTTCAGAGTAAAGACCACTACTGGCAACTCAAGGTCATGAGTGGGGTAATTCTTTTCGTAGTCCTTGAGTTGTCTAGATGCATAAGCAATGATTTTACCCTTCTGTATTATTCCATTGTTTCCTCTTGCCATTGTTGTTTCGCTTCCAGTTCGAATTACCGCTCTGAGGTTTCTGACCTCCAGAACTTCCCTAGCTTTTTCTTTCTATCGAGGCTAGCTTATGGTGCTTGATACTATTCATGTAATGCTCCATAATTAGTGCACTTCTGATTAGCTCTTCAGTAGTTTGTGGTCTATTAATTTCACCATCCACATTCAGAGCTATCTTCGGTCTCAACATCTTTAGCATCAACCTAACTCTTTCCTTCTCAGTACTGACCAGTTCCGGGCATAGACGAGCCAACCTATTGAACTTCTTTACCGCTTCATCTACTGATAAATCCCCTTGTAGGAACTCCGTGAACTCATCATAATGCTTATTGGTGACTCACATATGGAAGAACTCCTCGAACAACTCCGTCTCAAAGTCCATCCATGACATTTGGTTCATCACCCTCGTTCACTGGCATCAGCAAAACTCTCTGGCTTCAGCTTTTGCCATTGAATCATATAGGCCTCTTGTCTCACCCCTCCCACTAGAGCTGTTGGTGGGTATGGTGGGGCAGAAGATATAGTTGGAATGACATTCTGAGTCCCTGGCTGAGTAATAGGATTTTCTCACTGATTCGTCATCAAGGTATTGATGGCCTGCTGCTGCTCTGCCACTTGCTGTTAGAGCTGAGTGACTATCTGCATCTAGGCAGGTGGTGGTACTTCTTCATTCATTTCATACCCTCCACGAGGTCTTTCTCGAGGCATTTCCTGCTCTTCATAAGATGATAAAGTGAAACCACTCTCAGGCTATAATCACTATTTTTTTTTCATCTTCACATACATATATATGCAAGCATTTTAACTCAAAGAGAACATTCTAGGTGAGCATGTTTAAATTAAAAGAAGCATTCCTTACTACTCATAAAGTAAATAAAGTAGATAAATACTTGCTTACTTGGAGGCAGCAGGACTGATGCTCGATGTGTGTGTGACGGAAGGGCAGAACCCGCTCTGATACCATCTTGTAACACCCCCTAGTCTTTTCACTCTCTACTAGGGGAGATGTCACTACTTTACTGTCTTAATCTTAAATTCATGCAAAATACTAACGCAATATGCTAACAACTAAAATGATCATAAGGACCTTGACATCACTTAAACAATAACCATTTTAAGATCTTCACATGACATGCAAGTAATAAGACTAACCCAACATGACTCTAGCATTCTTTGGTCTCAACCATAAGCAATCCAGTTGAACTTCAACAATATAAAAAAACAATTAAAAACTTAAAATCTAGTTTAGGCATCTGCACTTAGGATCTTTTAATTCCACTGTTCCATCGCCACACACTCGAAGCACTTCATCCGCTATGTCACCACACTGAAGCTTTTCTTTACCTTTATCTGCAGTATAAGGAAATGAAAACTATAAGCAATAAAGCTTAGTAAGTACTTTCTATGCTCACAAAAACATGCAACGTATGAAATCATGCAACTAGTTCTCTTACCCTTAAAGAATTGATACACATGCAAGCATAACTGGAAATCATAACTTTGATTACATGTCTCTTTTATAAACCATGCTCTTAAGTATTTTAAAACTTGTAAATAATGTATCTGAACTGGAATGATTAACTTTGAAAACTTTCACTTGTACTTATACTGATACTTCAAATTAAAAATCATCTTGAATATGGGCCTGACATAGTACAAATGCGCGCTTTCCTAATAGGCTGGGTTGGCCAACCACCGAACCTACTAGGGTAACTGAAACTAAGGGCCTTGGCTCGTGGGTGAAATTGATGCATGGTACATGCCCTGTCAAAAGTAAAATACTTCCTTTATACTTATATTCTTATACATACTGAAAAAATGCTCTTAATCCCCTAAACCACTAATGGGGAGCACCATAAAAATCATTATGCTCTTGACCCCCAAAACTGAAATGGGGAGCATACTGAAGATCGTCGTGCTCTTAATCCCCAATTCAAACGGGGGGCATCTTTAAATTTTCTTTATAAAGAAATATTTTTACGCCTTACTCTACATCATGCATATAATTGTAAGCTATAACTCATCTACAACATGCATGATCATAAATCACATTCTTATCATGGATCTAAACATGATACTAAATCAAACATGACATAACGGGTAAAAATCATGTAACTAAAAATACCATGCATAACTGACTCATATATATGTGTATAAACTGCTCAACCATGTAACTAGAAATAACAAGCACAAAAAACATATCCATGACATACGATAACTACTTATACTACAGGTGAGCAATACTTACATCCTACGCTTTTTCACCAATTTATACCGTTATATTTTATAATGAGAAGACCTTCTACGTGTTCCTTTGCTTTAGCATGACCCTCTACCAAGTCCTTGAGGAGATCCCTCTTGAAATTCCTCTCTTGAATTATCCAAAGAGAAGACAATCTTCTTTCTTGCTTCGGCGGTTGGAACACGAAAGATCAAGAGAGAGAGATGAGAGGATGAAGCAATTCTGTAGAAACCCTTGCTTCGATGAGTGGAATGAAAAGAAAAAAGGAGGGGGAGGAGGAGGCATGGGTGCTCACGGCTGGGGTCGGCGTGAGGGAGAGAAGAGGAGGAGGCTTGAGAGGTGGGTGGGGTTTCGACATAGGAGATTTAGAGAAAAGGAAAGAAAGAAAAAAAAATATAAACTAGGGTTTTCTTAACCTAATTACCCCATTAAATAATTAGCCAATTTAATCAACTTCTCCCTTTTTTTCTGCCTATATATATATTTTGTTATATCCTACTCATTAGTAATCTTATGACTTAGTGGTAGGAAGTCTATTCCTCCAAACCAACGGTTCATGGTTCGAGCCCTGGCTAACGAACCATTTATTTGATTTTTTTCTTCCTATTCTTATTTTTATTTTTATTTCTAAATAAATAAATAAAAGTATATGAACTAAAAAATGGACTGTTACAGTACAGGAATGCTAAGCTAAAGCTGAAGGTCCGGCAACACCTGGAGGTTCTCGTGTTGAGAAACCATGGTGGTCGGGAGACACTGGGAGTACTTCGGTGGGAGCCGAAGAAATTAGGTGGAGACCAGAAGAAAAAGCTACAAAGGTAAAGCTTGAGGTAAGCTCATGTGAGTAATTGTAAGTAAGGTCGAGTCCTCGGTATGGGGACGTCCTTAGGCGACGATCTGACTAAGATATCCCATGGAAGGTCTATGTCGATATCGGATGGTTGATAGCCATTGAAAACATTTATTTCAATGTCATTTTCGAGCTAACTCTTGATGTAGTTGAAAATCATGGGCATCAGTTCAACCGGCCAGTTTAACTGCTGTTCAAATTCCAACATCGAGGATAGTCAAAACCTCATCCCCTTATCTTAGGGTAAGGTGGCCTTTGATGATAAGACTTGAGCTCAACATTTTAGGTTCCTTTGATGTTAGTCAAAACCTCATCCCCTATAAAAGGAGTGTTCTTCACCATTTTCATCATTCCAAGTGCTCTCAAGTGCTCCCGCAATGCCGTGACTCTCCGACAACTCTACGACGATGAAGCGCTGCCAAAATGCCGACGACACGAGCTCAACCTCCATCTCCTTAGTCGTCAGCAACATCTTAAGTTGTCAATTCAGATTGCTTGTATTTAAGTTTTTATTTCCGAGCTTTTATCTTAATGAGGAGAGAGGGGTTTGTCTCTCTACCTTGAGTTTTCTCGTATCTTTGTAATCATCAACTCCTACCTCTAACGAGGAGGAGTGTTTTAGTGAATTGCCCTCCGTACGTGGTCTAGGACTGTTAGGGCCTTGGATTAGCAGCTGGTAGGCTATGAACCAAGTAAAAATAAAATTGTCTCATTTATTTTCCACTGCTACTCGTGTTTTATATTGAACGAAAAGAAAGATTCTCGTGCACTATTCACCCCCCTCTAGTGCTTATTCTGATGCAACAAATGTGGTTACGTATTGCTAAGGGTGGGCTGTGCGTCGGCGACCAAGCTTGAAAATGGGGCGAACTTACGGAAATACATGGCTAGTCTATGTCTAGGCTCTAACGATGCGACCAACAACTTCGGTTTTTCTAGGCGCATCCTTGGTATTTTTTTTGGTTATAAACATATCCTTATATGTAAAATCAAGCATACTCTAATGTCATATAGATAAACATGACATAGGTATATTAAAACATCAAACATGCTTTAAATATTCTTCTACAACATGCAATCTATGCTAAACAAACAAGGTGGCTATGATACCACTTGTTGGAGATTCTAGGAATATGCACAGTGGAATAACCGAATAATTTTTTTTTATTACATCCAGACATCCCTTGGGGGCTAGGAAAACTTTCTTTGGCATAATCACATGAAAAAACACAAAAGGAGAAGGAGAAGTTATACCTTTGATATTCTTTCGAATCCGTTGAACCCACAAGCAAGACAACGTGCCTTGCCTCTATCAGTATCTATGCGGGGTTCACTTAAGACAACTCCTAGAGCAGCAAGCCTTTATCTCTGATTGATGCTAGCCAATAGATGGAGACAAGAGAAGAGGAGAGAGGAAAGATGACTACCAAGGGAGAAACCTAAAACTCAAAAAAAACCTTTTTCCAAAGATTATCAAGGGATCTATTTATAGATCTCTTGATTAGGTCATATTAGGAGGTTTAAATGGAACATATCTTACCATAATTATCCCATAATTAAGGTAAGAACAACCCAGAAAATTTCCATAAGAGAAATCTCCAAAATTAGTGGAACTGCGACACGGGCGTGTGTCATACACATGACCGACTGTGCCAAAAAGGCACGACCGTGCCAGGATACACTATTGACCGTGTGTCCTTCTGGGCACAACCCAATTTTAGCCATTTTTTGTCCAGAGCCAGCCACGACCCGTGCCAAGTTAGGCACGACTGTGTGAGGCTCTATATGGTTCGTTTGACTTTGTTTAGGAGAGATATGGTCATGCTAAGTCCAACAAGGCCATAGGAGGTTCTAAGCCTCCGTTTTGCACCCCCTTTGTCTGGTCCAACCAGACATATCCTCTCTCATCGAGAATCTCATTCTCAGACTTGTTTTCATCTCGAGATCATCCGTAGTGCGTATAACCTAATAGGTTCCCAATTATGTTGGCCATTCATAATTAACCGCTTAATTATGAATAGATCATGAGTGACACCTAGCAGTACATCATGACCCCCAATTGACCAAAAAATTTAAATTGACTCCAGAATATTTTTGAACCCTTCAGAAGCTTCAGTTGCTCATGCCTTATTTCTTTCACTCATACTATACCCACTTGGTTCAGGACATGGTCTAT
Source organism: Wurfbainia villosa (assembly GCA_025175895.1). Taxonomy (NCBI): domain Eukaryota; kingdom Viridiplantae; phylum Streptophyta; class Magnoliopsida; order Zingiberales; family Zingiberaceae; genus Wurfbainia; species Wurfbainia villosa. The sequence continues at coordinate 22,400,580 of CM045992.1, read as the reverse complement.
GTGTTCGTCCCCACTAGGCTGACTATGTCACACCTAGTCCAAGTTAGTTTCATTGTCTTGTAGATTCAAGTTACTCCTACATGTTCTCAAGAAGACCATCTTTTTAACATGTTTTCTCTGGCCAGAGACTTCTGAGTAACAATCTTGATAAGAGGCCTAGGGTATACATCTCCTTTATCAGGAGTGGTGAATCCTCTGTGGGCTATTCAAACACCTTCGATCACTTTGGCTCATACCCAATCATCCCCGAGTTACACCTCCTATGTAGATAGCTGTGAAGAAGTCAAAGTATAAGGCGCCATGATCAAGGTGACTTGAATACCTCAAGTCTAAGGAAGCTCACACTCAAGCTACAATGAGATCTTCAACGACATATAGAACCGTATGAAGTCTCATAATAGGTTACTCCAATGAACTAGTTACCATAACTAGCATCCACATGTTCACTCTCAGCATCCCTATGCTTCCATTCAGTGAGTATCGAATGCTTGGTTAAACCAAGGAGCATAACATTTGCTAGTCTCACAGAATTGATGATGTCCAATCTCATCAATTCATCGACTAGGGATAGTTGCAATACTTGTTAGTAATATATGAGAGATGTCCTAAGGCAATCGCCTTATGTATGAACCATTTATATGATAAATGAAGATTCACTATTTGAGTATACATGGTTTCATGTATTTGATTGGATCTTAAACTCATTTACTGAATGTCCGCGATACGACTCAAAGCATGAGAGAATTTGTGATTGGATCACAACTAGTGAGTATCTCTACATGTGTAATTGTGATGTATCGGAATTATCCCTAGTTGATGAATTGATGGATTTGGACACCATCAATTCTGTCGAGACTAGCACGAGGTATGCTCCTTGGTGTATCCAAGCAGCTGATTCTCACTGGCTGGAGACATTGTGATGTCCGGAGTTAATAGTGGATGCTAATTATGGTAACTAGTTCATTGGAGTGACCAACCGTAAAACTTCATATGGTTCTCTGCATATATATAGATATGTCAATAAAGTTCTTACTGTAGCTTAAGTGCGATGTTCCTTTGACTTGTGGTATTCAAGTCATCTTGATCATGAAGACTTATGCTTTGACATTTTAAGCAAGCATCTCTGAGGAGATGTTGACCCGGGATGATTGGGTATAAGTTGAAGTGATCGAAGGTGTTTGAATAGCCTATAAAGGATTCACCACTCCTTGCGAGGAGATGTATACCCATGGCCTCTCGTCGGATTGTTACTAAAGTCTTTGGCCAAAGCATTACATGTTTAGAGTAAGGTACTCTTCGATACATGTGCAGTAACTAGAATCCATAGGACGAGGAAATGATACTTGGGCTAGGTGTGACGTAGTTAGCCTAGTGGGGACTGACAATATAGACCATGTCCTGAACCAAGTGGGTATAAGATAAGTGAAGGGAATGAGGCACGATTCATTCGAGCTGCTGAAGGGTTTCAGAAATAGTTCTGGATTAACCGTTGATCTTTTCGGTTAATTGGGGATCATGATGTACTACTAGGTGCCACTCATGATCATTCTATAATTAATGGTTAATTATAGACGGCCAACATAAACCGAGAACCTATTTGGTCACACGCACAACGAGTGTAATCCGAAGGATTTAAAACGAGCTTGAGAATGAGATTCTCAGACTGAGAGAAACTAAGTTTGGTTGGACCAAACAAGAAGCGAGCATGAAATCTTTTCAGTCGCAATGGAAGCGTGGATGAGCCGTGTCTTATGAAGACATAATGGATGAACCAAAATGGTTTGGTTCTAATCCAATGGAGGAGAATAAACCAAAGGGTTTGGTTTATTTTAAACGAATGAACCAAAGTTGGTTCGGTTCGTTTTTACTTAAAATAAACCATCATGGTTTGGTTTATTTTAACTTATATTAATGGAGCGGGTTAACGGGCCTTATGGTTATGATCCAATAACCATTAAGAGAATTAGTTCTCTATAAAAGAGGGCTTAAGGGTTTGTTTAGCCCTAAACCAAAAACCCTAGCCTTATGTTGCCGCCCACCTCCTCCCCTTGGAGATTTCGGCGCCAACCCTCCTCCTTGCCGCCGCCCACTTTGAAGCTCCTTGGCCGGCATCCAGAAGGTGCTGACCTTCCCTCTTGCCAGCGTCGAGCTGCTGCCGGGGGAGCTCCGGTGATCTTCCTTGGCTCCGGCGACAAGGTGAGAAAGTCGCTTTCCTTATTTGGCCGGCGCAAGGTCTCCACCAAAGCTGTCCAGTTTTCTAGACAGCTTGTTTCCTTCTCGTCGGAGCGTCGTTTGGATGACGTTTGGAGCTCCGACAGGGCCTTACTTACCCGGGATTCGGTCTCCAGTAATCCTCATAGGTGGAGGACGAAGGATTCGTCAAACGGTTGACGAATACCTCTCCGGAGAAGCGAGTTTTGAGGACTCGTCTTTGGATCCGAATTTGGATTCGGATCGTGATCTTCTCTCGATCACATCGTCTTCAACACGAGGCTAGTAACCCATACGAAGACGAGGCTCATGACTTAGTGAAGTTATCCCGAAGATACTCAGCGTGGACACGGATAGAGACGATTCTAGCGAGGATCATTCCGGTTGATGCCGTTCCCGCTACACATGATACGTAAGGTAAACGTAGTTAAATTTTCTTTTATTACATAATTTAAATTTACGGTTATATCTACACATATTGTACTATGCATGCGTGTGATGTGTGTGTTGTAATAAATGTAGATTTATTATTTTTATTTCTTCCGCTGTGCACATGTTTACGAAACATGTTCGAACACACACTTCATGCGTCTAGGAAACCCAACAAAGGGTATCGATTGCCGTGTTGTGTTTCGACATAATCATAAAATTTTTTTGCGATAGTAATAATGATATTTCTAGAAATTTTATACTTTTGGAAAGTTAGAAGTATTTATGGAAATTTTTCAATTTTGGAAAGTCTAGAAGTATTTATGGAAATATTCCACTTTTGGAAAGTGGGAAGTATTTATGGAAATTGATATTTTCCATAAATAAAATATTTGATTAGATTTGGAAATTTGTTTCCTAATTTAATCATGATTTTATTTGGGAAATTAAATCTTAAAATATTTTATTTCCATAAGTAGTTTTGATGATTTAGGAAATTGGTTTCCTAAATTGACTTTCCTTAATCAACTATTTCCACAAAAAAAATATGTGATTAGATTTGGAAATTTGTTTCCTAATTTAATCATGATTTGATTTGGAGAATCAAATCTTAAATATATTTTATTTTCATAAATAGTTATGACATATAAGGAAATATTGTACATGACATAATTGTATGTCATGTAATTGCATTAGATGCATATCATTATGCCATGCATGTCGTGACATGTAGATGTATGCCATGCCATGTAGATAATAGTTATTTGCATGCAAAGAGGATGAGACATAAAAACCCTAACACAATATTAATGCCTACACCTTCCATTAATATGGTTAGAACCAGAGTTCCGTTTCTTGTTCGGGTTGTTGGACTCTCTCCAAGCCGGCTCGAACCTGAACATGTTCAAACCATGGAATAGTTTAATACTAATATGGTAAGAGTCAGAGGTCAATCGTTAGCTTTGGTTGTTGGACTCTCTCCAAGCCGGGCTAATTGGTTGAATGCGCTCTAACCATATTAAAACTATTTCTTGATTAATGGGTCGGCTTTAACCTGGAGCATCGGCTTGTTGGACTCTCTCCAAGGTCGATGTAAAGGGAGGTGAAGTTGGGTGCTATGCATATGATGCATACTTGTTAATGTGTTAACAACCTGATGTATGTGTAAACATTCAATTAGTTGATAGCACATTGTGATAGTTGCATATATGTGATATGCAATCGGTATAGTTGATACCTACCATCGTAGTTATGAATGGCTTGTTGGACTCTCTCAAAGGTTGTTCATATCTATGATGGATATCAGCCCATTCGGAGATGGGCCTACGATCTCCCGAAGTGATTTTGGGGTTTTTGAAATTCGAAAAATGAATGAGATTTATAAATGTATATTGATGCATTTTAAAATCATTTTCTCATATATGCTCGTTTTGTATTTCTAGGTCAATCGATTGATCATGTCGTCTTTGAATTTGCGCACTATTTTGGATTCAAAAAAACTGACTGGGCCTAACTTCTTGGAATGGCTTAGAAACCTGAGAATTGTTCTCAAGGCGAAAAAGCTAGCATATGTCCTTGAAGAGCCTCTTCCCAACCGTCCTAAGGACGATGCAACTCCAGACCAAATGTTGGTCTATCAGAAGCATGTGGCAGATTCTGAGCTGGCGAGTTACATCATGCTAGCGACGATGGTACCTAAGCTATAAAAGTAGCATGAGCATATGGATGCTAATACCATGGTCTTCCATCTTCATGAGTTGTTTAATGAGCAAGAGAGATCCGAAAGGTTCGAAGTCTCCAGGCTCCTCTTCACCACGAAGATGCAAGAAGGTTCATCTGTAGTGCAGTTTGTGCTAAAGATGAATGGGTACATCGAGCGGCTAGCCACCCTCGGGTTTGTGATGGATCATGAATTAAGTATTGACTTAATTCTGCATTGTTTGCCCAAGAGTTTCTCACAATTTGTGATGAACTATCGAATGAACAAATTAGAATCCACTATTCCTGAGCTCCTCAATATGCTGAAGACTGTGGAGCCTTCTGTGAAGCATGAGGAGAAGGCAGTTCTGTTAGTTGATTCCTCAAAGAAAGGTTCTAAGAGGAAGGCAAAAGAACAGAAGAAAGGGAAGAACAAGAAGGCAAAGAAGGCAGAACCAGCAAAAAATGGCACTTGCCATCACTGTGGCAAAGAAGGCCACTGGCGAAGAAACTGCAAGATTTATCTTGAGTCCATGTAGAAGAAGAAGGCATCCGATGCCCTATCCTCTTCAGGTATCTTCGTTATTGATTGTCATTCTATTTCCTTAGACACTTGGGTATTGGATACTAGGTGTGGCTCACATATATGTAATGACATACAGGGGCTAAGTAATAGAAGAAGACTCGTCAGAGGGGAGTCAAATTTGCGAGTTGGTAATGGAGCAAAGGTTGCTGCGGTCGCCATCGGAACTTATTTGCTGAAACTCCCTAGTGGACTAGTCTTGGAACTGGACAATTGCTATTGTGTTCCTTCTCTAATAAAGAACATTGTTTCTATTTCCTGCTTAAATAGAAATGGTTTCCATTTGACGTTTAGTAACAATTGTTGTTATATAACTTTGAATGGCGTACTTTATGGAACTGGAACTTTGAGCAATGACATTTATACGTTGGACGTATCCAGTGACATTTTCAATATCGAAGCGAGAAACAAGTGTGCTTGAAAGGATGATCAATTAGACTCCTACATGTGGCATTGTCGTATTGGCCATGTAAGCAAGAAATGCATGTCCGAATTACACCGATGTGGAATTCTGGAATCGTTTGAATTGGGTTCATACGATACATGCGAATCATCCTTAAAAGGCAAGATGACTAAGTTACCTTTTACTGGAAAAGGTGAACGAGTGGGAGAGTTACTAGGTCTAATACATACTGATGTATGTGGACCTATGTCAACACAAGCTTTAGGAGGCTATAGCTACTTCATTACCTTCACCGATGATCACTCACGGTTTGGGTATGTGTTCTTGATGAAACATATGTCTGAAACCTTTGAAAGGTTCAAAGAATTCAGAAATGAAGTAGAGAAACAACATGACAAGAGTATTAAAATATTTCGATCGGATCGAGGTGGTGAATACTTAAGTCAAGAGTTTCTTGATTATCTAAGAGACAATGGAATATTATCTCAATGGACTCCGCCATATACACCACAGCATAATGGTGTATCTGAGAGGTGTAACCGGACCTTGTTGAACATGGTCAGGTCAATGATGAATCATGCGAATCTTCCCAAGTCCTTTTGGGGCTATGCACTTCAGACAACTGTTTACTTGTTAAACAGAATGCCAACCAAGGTAGTCTCTACTACTCCATATGAGATATGGAATGGTAAGAAACCTCATGTATCTTACTTGAAGATATGGGGTTGTCCAATTATGTGAAGTGCATATCGACAAACTGGATGCTAAGTCTGATAAATGTCTATTTATTGGATACCCTAAGGAAACAAGGGGTTACCAATTCTATCATCCTGTGGAACAAAAGGTGTTTGTTTCAAGGCATGCTGTGTTTCTAGAGAAAGAGTTTCTCTTGCAAGAAAACAGTGGGAGTGTCGTCGAACTTGAGGAGGCTTGAGAGACTCAAATAGACATTGATGAGATACCTGGTGAAGCACAACAGCCGATAACTCATAGTGATGAGCAATCGGCTGGACCTATTGTAACACCACATCTTCATAGATCTGGTAGAACACGCAACATTCCTGAGAGATATGGATTTCTCGTAAGTGAATCGAACGACGTGTTACTCATTGATGATGAGGAGCCTACCAGTTATGAAGAAGTTCTGACAAGTTCAGAAAGGGATAAGTGGCTTGAAGCCATGAAGTCGGAAATGGATTCCATGTATGAAAACCAAGTTTGGAACTTGGTTGACCCACCTGAAGGCATCAAGCCTATAGGGTGCAAGTGGGTTTTCAAGAAGAAAACCGACATGGATGGTAATGTGATTACCTATAAAGCTAGATTAGTGGCGAAAGGATATCGTCAAAAACAAGGTGTTGATTATGACAAAACCTATTCGCCTGTAGTTATTCTTAAATCCATTCGGATGCTCCTGGTCATAGCGGCTCATTATGATTATGAGATATGGCAGATGGATGTGAAAATAGCATTCCTTAATGGAAATCTACTCGAGGATGTGTATATGATACAACCTGAGGGTTTCACATCGGTTGATAAAACCAAGGTATGCAAATTGCGACGGTCCATATATGGATTGAAGCAAGCATCCAGGAGCTGGAATATCCGTTTTGATGAGACGATCAAAAAGTTTGATTTCTCACAAAATCCAGACGAACCTTGTGTGTACAAGAAGGTTAGTTGGAGTGCAGTTGTGTTCCTAGTATTGTATGTCGATGACATATTACTTATAGGAAAAGATGTTTCAATCTTACAGTCAGTTAAGGTTTGGTTATCCAAGACATTATCCATGAAAGACCTGGGAGAAGCAACCTACATCCTCAGGATTAAGATCTATAGAGATAGATCGAAACAGTTGCTTGGTCTTTTGCAGTCTACATATATAGACTGAGTGCTAAAGAGGTTTAGCATGTCGGAATCCAAGAAAGGTTTCATACCCATCAGGCATGGGGTACACCTTTCGAAGTCTATGTGTCCGCGCACAGAAGACAAGAGGATTTGCATGAGTAAGATTCCCTATGCATCCGCAATAGGATCTATCATGTATGCTATGTTATGTACGAGGCCCGATGTATCGTATGCTCTGAGTGTCACGAGCAGATACTAGTCTGATCCAGGAATGGATCATTGGGTGGTTGTTAAGACGATCCTTAAGTACTTAAGAAGAACTAAGGATGTGTTCCTAATATATGGAGAAGGGGACATGGTGATACGCGGGTATACAAATGTCAGCTTCCAGACATACAAGGATGATTCCAGGTCTCAGTCTGGATACGTGTTCACCTTGAATGGGGGCGCAGTGAGTTGGAAAAGTTCCAAACAAGACACTATAGCGGATTCTACCACTGAGGCAGAATACATTGTAGCTTCGGAAGCAGAAAAGGAAGCGGTTTGGATCAAGAAGTTCATTTATGAACTTGGTGTGATTCCAACCATTGTTGAAGCAATACCGATCTACTACAACAACAATGGAGCAATTGCACAGGCAAAAGCGCTATCATCTTATCAGAGAGATCATCAGTAGGAAAGAAATACAAATCGAGAAAATCCCCACTGAAAGGAACTTAGCGGATCCTTTGACTAAGGCATTACCTCAAAGTAAGTTTGAGGGTCATGTTACATCTTATGGTATTGGATACCGTAGCGATTGACATTTGGCCATGTGGGAGTCTGTTAGTAATATATGAGAGATGTCCTAAGGCAATCGCCTTATGTATGAACCATTTATATGATAAATGAAGATTCACTATTTGAGTATACATGGTTTCATGTATTTGATTGGATCTTAAACTCATTTACTGAATGTCCGCGATACGGCTCACAGCATGAGAGAATTTGTGATTGGATCACAACTAGTGAGTATCTCTACATCTGTAATTGTGATGTATCGAAATTATCCCTAGTCGATGAATTGATGGATTTGGACACCATCAATTCTGTCGAGACTAGCACGAGGTATACTCCTTGGTGTATCCAAGCAGCTGATTCTCACTGGCTGGAGACATTGTGATGTCCGGAGTTAATCGTGGATGCTAGTTATGGTAACTAGTTCATTGGAGTGACCAGCCGTAAGACTTCATATGGTTCTCTGCATATATATAGATATGTCAATGAAGTTCTTACTGTAGCTTAAGTGCGATGTTCCTTTCACTTGCGGTATTCAAGTCCTCTTGATCATGAAAACTTATGCTTTGACATCTTAAGCAAGCATCTCTGAGGAGATGTGGACCCGGGATGATTGGGTATAAGTCGAAGTGATCGAAGGTGTTTGAATAGCCTATAAAGGATTCACCACTCCTTGCGAGGAGATGTATACCCATGGCCTCTCGTCGGATTGTTACTAAAGTCTTTGGCCAAAGCATTACATGTTTAGAGTAAGGTACTCTTCGATACATGTGCAGTAACTAGAATCCGTAGGATGAGGAAATGATACTTGGGCTAGGTGTGACATAGTCAGCCTAGTGGGGACTGACACCATAGACCATGTCCTAAACCAAGTGGGTATAAGATGAGTGAAGGGAATGGGGCACGATTCATTCGAGCTGCTGAAGGATTTTAGAAATAGTTCTGGATCAACCGTTGATCTTTTCGGTTAATTGGGGATCATGATGTACTACTAGGTGCCACTCATGATCGTTCTATAATTAATGGTTAATTATAGATAGCCAATATAAACTGAGAACCTATTTGGTCACACGCACAATGAGCGTAATCCGAAGGATTTAAAACGAGCTTGAGAATGAGATTCTCAGACCGAGAGAAACTAAGTTTGGTTGGACCAAACAAGAAGCGAGCATGAAATCGTTTCAGTCGCAATGGAAGCGTGTATGAGCCGTGTCTTATGAAGACATAATGGATGAACTAAAATGGTTTGGTTCTAATCCAATGGAGGAGAATTAACCAAAGGGTTTGGTTTATTTTAAACGAATGAACCAAAGTTGGTTCGGTTTGTTTTAACTTAAAATAAACCATCATGGTTTGGTTTATTTTAACTTATATTAATGGAGCGGGTTAACGGGCCTTATGGTTATGATCCAATAACCATTAAGAGAATTAGTTCTCTATAAAAGAGGGCTTAAGGGTTTGTTAAGCCCTAATCCAAAAACCCTAGCCTTAAGTTGCCGCCCACCTCCTCCCCTTGGAGATTTCGGCACCAACCCTCCTCCTTGCCACCACCCTCCTTGAAGCTCCTTGGCCGGCGTCCAGAAGGTGCTGACCTTCCCTCTTGCCAGCGTCGAGCTGCTGCCGGAGGAGCTCCGGTGATCTTCCTTGGCTCCGGCGACAAGGTGAGCAAGTCTCTTTCCTTATTTGGCCGGCGCAAGGTCTCCACCAAAGCTGTCCAGTTTTATGGACAGCTTGTTTCCTTCTCGTCGGAGCATCGTTTGGATGAGGTTTGGAGCTCCGACAGGGCCTTAATTACTGGGGATTCGGTCTCCGGTAATCCTCATAGGTGGAGGACGAAGGATTCATCAAACGGTTGACGAATACCTCTCCGGAGAAGCGAGTTTTTAGGACTCATCTTTGGATCCGAATTTGGATTCGGATCGTGATCTTCTCTCGATCACATCGTCTTCAACACGAGGCTAGTAACCCGTATGAAGACGAGGCCCGTGACTTAGTGAAGTCATCCCGAAGATACTCGGCGTGGACACGGATAGAGACGATTCTAGCGAGGATCGTTCCGGTTGATGTCGTTCCCGCTACACGTGATACGTAAGGTATACGTAGTTAAATTTTCTTTTATTGCAAAATTTAAATTTACGGTTATGTCTACACATGTTGTACTACGCATGCGTGTGATGTGTGTGTTGTAATAAATGTAGATTTATTATTTTTATTTCTTCTGCTGTGCACATGTTTACGAAACATGTTCGAATACACACTCGCCGTGGTGCCGGAAACCCAACAATACTTGCATATTTACATATGATGAATACCCAATAATTGTGATCCAATCACAATTTCTCTCATGCTATGCATTGTATTGTGGATTTCAGTACATGAGTTTAAGATCCCATCAAATACATAGACAATGTATACTCAAATAGTGAATTTTATTAATAACTTCTACAACGATTGCCTTAGGACACCTCTTAATTACATTACTACAAAGCGAGGAAAAATTACTCGTACCCTAGGTAAGTATGAGGAAAGAGCTATAGATTTACTCATTGTAAAATTAGATGCATTATCTCACAAATTTGAACATTTTAATATAAATGCAATCAATTCTACTAATATTACTTGTGAGATATGTAGAATTTCAGGTCATGCAGCTCAAAATTACCAAGTAGAACTTATCCCATCTTCCATCGAATAAGTTGACACACTGAACAATTTCAACCAGCGACCTATGAACAATCCTTACTATAATACTTACAATCAAGGTTTGAGGAATCATCCAAATTTTTTGTACCGGAACAATCAAACACAATTTGGACAGAACATTCCGGAACAATCTTTAGGTCCTCCTTGCGAGCAAAAGACTGCATTGGAATTAATGATTGAAAAATTTATAGAAACATAGATTGTTCAAAAAAATGAGTTTGCCAACAAGATAAGGAGACGACAGAAACACTCAAACAACTAGCAAGTAAGATCGATAATTTAGCTAACTATATTAAATTGTTAGAAACTTAGATTGCACAGATATCTAGCTCAACATCAAGAATATTGAGGAGAATCCCTATAAAAGACGAAGTAAATCCGGTAGAACATTGCAATGTGAAACTTACTGAGGAGTACCATAGCATGGATGAACAGAACCACGAAGAACCTCAAGATTGTGTAGCCATAATCTCAATAAAAGAAGACAACCTGATAATTCAAGATAAATATGCTTCTAAACTCAAAGACCCAGTGACTTTTCAATTCCCTGCACAATACATGGAATTAATTTTGATTTTGCCTTATGCGACCTAGGGTCTAGTGTAAATCTTCTACCATTTGCATTCTATAAATATTTGAGGCCGAGTGGATTAAACCCACAAATATAACTTTATGATTTGTAGATCATTAATTAAAAGAACTTATACACATACTAGAAGATATCCCAGTAGCTATTGAAAATTTTATAATACCTACTGATTTCTTTGTCATGAATATGGGAGAAAATTCTGAAAACCCCATTGTCCTAGGGTAACCTTTTTTAGCTACTACTGGAACAATGATTGATTTTAAGAATCAAAGACTATCTTTTGAAATTGAAGATGAGAAAATTGAGTTTAATTTTTCTAAATCTCTTAACTCACCATTTGTTAAGGAATTTTATTTCTAGACAAAATAAAATAATCATAGGTATTCCTTGGAAGAACTCATGAGGATAAAAGGTGAGAATAATAAAATTCCCCATAATTTAGCTCGTCACATATGTACTCAGTTCAGAATTCAGATGAAGGCGGAACATGAGTTTTGATCAAGGATGAACAATACCAGGGGTCGAGCTTACGACCTAAAACAAGCGCTTCTTGGGAGGCTACCTAAGATTTTATTTTTATTTTTTCAATTTCCATTCTATTGCACTTACCTTTATATTTTATTTTCAGGAAATAAAATGGCGAACCAAACACACGAACCGACTTCAATACACCCTTGGTGTGTTATTTGGCACGCCTAGGCAAAAAAAAAAATCATGAGATCCTTAACTAGAAATCTCTCCAACCCATCCTCCTTTGATTTCCAGTGAAGATCCAACCATTTCAAGCCTTTCCAAGTCAAGATCAAGCTTCCTTGAGGATTGATGAAGACGTAGCGACCATTCGAGACGAAGATCCGACGATTTGACCCTCTTTCTAGCAAGTTCAACCATTTACTTCGATTTCCAATCGGATCCTTCTTCCCAACTAAAGATCGAGCATTCTCGAAGGTTGATCTAGCTTCTCCAAGCAATTCTAAGTCCAAGGAAGCCGATCTGAGAAAATTTTAACCCTTACGGTGAAGAAAATCTCCATCACCATGTTCAAAAGACTAAGAAGGAATACCACTGCTGCATCTACTGTCGCTTCCACTACTAGAGCTCCAAATTCGAGGCATAGGGCATGTGACGAGGGTAACAAAAATCTTTATGGTATTATTTTTTGTAATGCTAATCATAGGGCTAGATTTGATACTTTGGTTAAATGAAGCACCTGATATATTGATGATTATACCATTGACACCTTAGGATTTAGGGATGATATTAATTGGATAATTAGTAGGGTTTGATGGAATGGATTGATGAATATAGCTTACCTGACCTATCCAAAAATAACCCTAGAATTCCTATGTTCTATTGAGGTTGAAATCTCGAATGGTCCTAATTGTGAAGAGGGTAAGATCACCTTTAGGATGTTTAATAATGAATACACATGAACACTTGAGAAATTTAATAATGTTTATGATTTATCATGTGGAGGAGAGAGGAGATTACCTAAGGGATTTAAAGACTTTGTATTTTGGGGAGAAATTTCAAAAGGTATTGACACTTATGATCCTTCTAGATCTAAATCTTCAAACCTCGCTAACCTAATTTTTAGGTACCTTCATAGGGTAATGACTAATACAATCTTTGGTCGAGGAGATAGTGAAGGTGTAGTTAGGCAAAGTGAATTGATTGTTTTGTGGGCCATGATAAACAATGTAAATATCAATACTGGCTACTATTTTATTAGACATTTGGTAAAAATAGAAAAAAACTCAACAGGATAAATCTCAGTTGGAGGTTCAATAACTCAGATAGCATTGGCCTTGGGGTGTAATCTTGATGGATTAGAGTCAATTCCACTTAGCCCCAAGATTGATCTTGATGCATGTATGGCCATGAGAATGATCGCTATGAATGAAGGTAGATATTGTTTAATTTTACAGGATCATTTTCCCCTCACTCTCCCAAATCATGATCGAATAACAGTGAGGAACTGAGCCAACTGCCTCATGACCAATGTAGTACTTGTTCCTGACCCCTTGGTCTCCACTACAATACCACCTATTAGGGCCCCTAGACATTCTTTTTCTTTTGATGGCACATCTTATGCAGGTACTAGTACTTCTGATGATGCATATGTTGGGATTCATTCCTCCTTGGATGCACTACACATAGACTTAAGGGAGCAACAGACCGAACTCAGGGAGCAGAGGCAGATGATAGATGTCATGTATCAATGGCATGTTTCTCAAGGTCATTTCTTTCCAACTCATCCTCCTGAGTAGTTTACTTTATTGTTACCCCTCTATACATTGAAAGCAATGCATATTTTAAGTTTAAGTTGGGGGGGGGGGGTGGGGTGAAGGGAGGAAACTTCCCTTCCTACTTCAACTCGGTCGCTTGTTCATGGCGATCCCGTCTTCATCCCAGGATTAAAAAAATTTATCCTTGACAAAGAGGGATTACCCAAGCAATCATTCCATCGTCGTGCTATTCGATTAGAGTGGTCACTTGAACAAACTTATTGTTCAAGTAACCTATCTCTATTCTTCGATTAGCCACGGAATAGATGATGTATGGATCGCCGGTTTTTGTGTTTGTATTCGGGGTCCAAGTAAATTAGCCACATAACAAAATATACAACATGCATAGAATAAGAAAAGATTTGTTAACAAGAATTATACCTCTTGTTATACCTCATGATCTTCTATTGTATGTCCTTCCTCCTTTTGGACGTCATGTGGGTGACGATCTTCCAAAAGTCGAAACCTCCTAGATCACCAATCTTCCTTTCCATGTTCACTCCGAACAAAGGAAGATCATAAAATGAAACTCTTCTCCTACCTAGAACCGACCACCAAGCTTCAAGCTTGATCCTTGCTGCCGGCCAAGGAGAGGAATAAGGAGTATGGGCACCGGCCAAAAGCTCCAAGAGAAGAGACCCTAGCTCTTACCGTCGGCCAAGGAGGAGAGGAAGAGGGTTGGGATGCCGGCCAAAACCCAAGGAAGAAGGGAAAGTCTTGCCGCCCAAGGGTTCTCCAAACCCTAGCCGCACAATGCCTCTCCAAGCCCTAGCCGCCCAAAACCCTAATCTCCCTTGTTGTGTTCCATGCCCAAGCCTTGGACATCCTTTTATAGAGCTAGGCTTAAGCCTCCTTTCAATCTCCACCATCGGATCTAGGGATTTAATATCACCCGTCGGATCTAGAGATTTAATCTCAACCGTCAGATCTATAGATTTAATCTCCACTGTCGAATCTAAAGATTTAATCTCCACCGTTAGATCTAGAGATTTAATCTCCACCATCGGATCTAGAGTTTTCATTTTCCATCATCGGATCTAGGCTCCATGAGGTTTTTAATAGGCTACAATAGGGACCATGAGGAGGAGTTGGATCTTGGCCACCCAATGGATCAAGCTCACATAAAGTCCGATCCATTAATGATAATCCATTCCACTAGAGGATTTATCATTGATCTATCTCACCAACCCCCATAAGTTAATATGGGCTCAATATATTATTTGTACATATATCTCCCCGTGTTTAAGATCTCGAATATCCGTCGATTAATTAATTTACTGACAATTAATTAATCAACATCTAACTCCATGAGTAGTACCACTCAACCTTATCATCATGCCGGACCAAGTCCACCTGCAGGGTTTACATGATGAACCTTATGAGCTCCTCAAGGGGACATCATCATCCTAATATGTAGGACACGGTTTCCTTCTATAATCCACGATACACCATATAAATAATATCATTTCCCAACTTACCGAGCCTATCGATTTACTCTATAAATCTCGCCCATTGGTAAATCAAAGAAATGAATACTAAGTATATGTGCCCGTTATTTTATCGGGATTAAGAGTATGTACAACATAATATCTGAGGTCCGATTCAATTATGTAGTCAACAATAAATTAAATCACCGCTAAGTCGGTCCTGCTCAATACACACAAAGTATAATAGTGTAATTCAATGGCCAATATAAACCAATACCAAATCACACTACAACCATTCGAATGGTTTGTCCATAACCATCTCGGTTGTGAGCTTTTACTTATACTTTACAAGGAACTGATAACATGATATCCCGTGTGATACTACAGACCATGTTATCTATAATGTAATATATTAGACAATATGTATAACCATAAATATGCAAACAATGATCATGTGATTCTTATTTCAAAAATAAAGATGCTCATACAAAAGATAGACTTTTCAGTATACATCCCAACAATCTCCCACTTATACTAAAAGACTATGCTATCCTCATACTGCCATACATCTGATTCCCATTCCCTCCACATGCCTATCAAAAGCTCTTGTTGGAAGGGCCTTAGTGAAAGGATCTGCCAGGTTATCCTCTGATGCAATCTTGGCCACAACAACTTCTCCTTGCTTTACGATTTCTCATATCAGGTGGTACTTGCGCTCTATGTGTTTACTTGCCTTATGGGCTCGTGGTTCCTTCGAGTTTGCAACTGCACTACTATTATCACAATAAATTGTGATAGTTCTGGGCAAACTAGGAATCACATCTAAGTCCATCAAGAAGTTCCTGAGCCATACAACTTCCTTGGCCACCTCAGAGGATGTCATATACTCAGCTTCCATGGTAGAGTCCGCCACGCATTTCTGCTTGACACTCCTCCATACAATGGCTCCACCTCCCAAAGTAAACACAAAACCTGAGGTAGACTTAGTGTTATCCCTATCTAATTGGAAGTCGAAATCTGTATAACCCAAAGAGAGTAATTGGTCTGCCTGGTAAACTAGCATATAATCCCTAGTCCTTCTCAGGTACTTCAATATATGCTTTACCGCAGTCCAATGTCCCTGTCCTGGATTACTCTGATATCTGCTAACCATGCTCATGATAAAGCAAATATCTGGTCTCGTACATAGCATAGCATACATGAGGCTTCCTACTATCGAAGCATAAGGAACCGCCTTCATCTCCTCTATCTCCTCTATCTCCTTTGATGTTCTAGGACACATCTCCTTAGATAAAGGAACTCCATGTCTGAAAGGTAGAAAATCTTTCTTGGAGTTCTGCATGCTAAAACGATCCATAATGGTGTCTATGTATGAAACTTGAGATAAGCACAACATCCTTTTCCTGTGATCCCTTATAACCTTGATCCCAAGGATGTGTCTCACTTCTCCCAAGTCCTTCATATCAAACTGTTTGGACAACCAAACCCTTACGTCCGATAACACCTTGACATTGTTACCAATTAACAAAATGTCATCTACGTATAGTACAAGAAACACCACTACATTTTTGTTACATCTCTTGTATACACAAGACTCTTCCGGACTTTGAATAAATCCATAAGACTGGATTACCTCATCAAAGTGGATGTTCCAAGATCTCGAAGCTTGTTTCAATCCATAAATGGACCGATTAAGCTTGCACACAAGATGCTCTTTGCTTTTTTCAATGAATCCCTCTGGTTGCTTCATATAGATGTTCTCCTCAAGACTTCCATTAAGGAAAGCAATCTTGACATCCTTTTGTCATACCTCATAATCCATATGAGAAGCAATACATAAGAGAATCCGGATAGACTTAAGCATGACTACCAGCGAAAAGGTCTCCTCATAATTGATACCCTCTTTCTGAGTATACCCCTTCGCAACAAGCCTCACTTTGAAGGTCTCAACCTTCCCATCTATTCCTCTCTTTCTTTTGTAGATCCACTTGCATCCAATGACTTTTACACCATTGGGTGGTTCTACTAGCTCCCACACCTGATTTGAATCCATTGATTCTATCTCAGAATTATCGCACTTTGCCATGATACCGCATCTTTATCTTGGATCGCCTCGTCATATGTTTAGGGATCAGGTTCATGTTTGCCAGAGATCAAATCAGAAGATTCTCCCAAGAACATGAATCTATCAGGCTGTCTAACAACCCTCCTACTACGATGAGGTATCACATGTGTATCCTCTGTGACACGCGGTGCAATGACTTATGGTATATCCTCTTGTACTGGTGGTACTGAAGTAGTGACTTCCCCTCTCAATTCCTCCAAAATAATCTTACTCATGGGTCTGTGGTTCGTCACATAGTCTTCCTCTAGAAATCTGGCATTCGTGCTAACGATCACCCTCTGATCTCTAGGACTATAAAACAAACCATCTTTCGTTCCTCTAGGATAGCCAACAAACATGCGCACTTCTGTACGAGGTTCTAACTTACCAGCATCTGCCTTCAGCACAAGTGCTGGACTCCAAATCTGAATATGTCTCAGACTAGGCTTCCGCCCAGTCCACAATTCTGTGGGAGTAGAAGGCACTGATTTAGATGGTACCAAGTTCACAATATACACTGCCGTATCCAGAACATATTCCCAGAACGAATCTGGAAACTCAGAATAACTCATCATCGATTTAACCATCTCCATAAGAGTCCTATTCCTTCGCTCTGCTACACCATTCTACTAGGGTGTGCCAGGTGCAGACAATTGGGATTTAATCCCAGCCTCTGATAAGTAATTTCTAAACTCTCCCAAGAGGTACTCACCATCACGATCAGATTATAGTGTCTTGATACTTTTACCTTGACGTTTCTCCACATTAGCCTTGAATTCTTTGAACCTGTCAAAGTATTCAGACTTGCGGCGCATCAAGTAAATGTATCCATATCTTGAATAATCGTCTATAAAGGAGATGAAATATTCAAAATCACCTCTTGCCTGGATAGACATAGGACCACACAAATCAGAATGAACCAACTCCAACACATCTTTGACTTTATACCCCTTGGCCTTAAAAGGCCTCTTGGTCATTTTACCCTCCAAGCAAGATTCGCAGGTTGGGAAATCTTCCACCACTAATGAACTAAGTGGTCCATCAACTATCAACCTTTGAATTTTTCTTAGGTTAATATGACCTAGCCTTAGATGCCAAAGATATGTTTGGTTCATCTTCGAAGGTTCTTTTCTCTTATTGGAATTAGAAGATAAACTATTTACTTCTATTTGCATCGTGGGAGCTTTTGGTTTAAGTGTATATAACTTTTCTATCAATGCACCAGAACAGATAATCTCCCTATTCCTTTTTATAACAACTCTGTCATTAAAAGAAATAGAATATCCATCCATAAACAATTTAGAAATCGAAATCAAATTCTTTCTAAATAAAGGTACATAAAGGCAATTTTTCAGAACCAAAACTTTATTCCTATCAAAAGACAAGTAAACATCTCCCACTGCAACAACCGCTACCTTCGTAGAATCACCCAAGTAGATGGTAATCTCCTTTTCAGCCAGTCGTCTGGTTTCCTGGAACCCCTGCAAAGTATTGCATACATGATCAGTGGCTCCCGTATCAACACACCAGGTGCCGATAGATAACACCGCTAAACATGTTTCAACGACTAGACCAAAAGATATACCTTTGTTCTACTTCCAATTGGGGCAGTCCTTCTAGTGTCCAGTCTGCTTGCAAGTGAAGCACTTGCCTTTCGACTTCTTCACTCCTCCCTGAGATCCTCCCGCCAATTTTGCCCCATCTTGTTTCTTCTTCTTCTTGCCTTTTGGCTTAGAAGCAGAAACCTTTTGGGCGACCATGGCCTGAGCCTGAGCACTCTGACGAAAAAGCCCCTCTATCGCCTGGAGTTCTTTCAGAAGCTCCGCCAACGAATACAACATTTTATTCATTTTGTAGTTCAGGCGAAACTACTCAAAACTCCTAGGTAGAGACTGGAGAATGATATTGACCTGGGTTTCCCCATTGATCTATGCTCTGAGGACTTCCAGCTCATTCAAATGAGCCACCATCTTGAGAGCATGATACCTCACAGGTGTTCCCTCAATCATGGTGGTCGTCATCAAGTTCCTCATGGCTTCCTGCCTAGCAGCACAATTCTGGTGTCCGAAAAGCTCTTTGAGATTGAGCATCATGTCATAAGTAGTGGGCATTGTTGGTGCAGTAGGCACCTAAGTCGAACCTAAGTTTTGATTATAGCAAACGATACAAAGTTAAGCATATATTGTTATCTCACGAGCTAAATCAAGTGTGCAGAAAAGTCTCAATGCTGGAGCTGAAGGCTAGCGACACCCGGAGGAAGCCGCGGTGGTCGGGCGACACTCGAGTTACTTCGGAGGGAGCCGAAGGAATCGAGTGGAAGGCCGGAAGCAAAAGCGACACATAAGTATCGAGGTAAGCTCGTGTGTGCGAGCGTAAGTGAGGTCGAATCCTCTTTACGGGGATGATCTTAGGCGACGATCCGACCCAAGACTTCCCATGGAAGGTCTATGTTGAGATCGGACCGCAAGTGGCCGTCGAATCCACTTATATTTTGAGGTAACTCTTTATTATTGTCGAAAAGTCTAAAAATCAGTTCAACCGGCCAAAAATCAGTTCAACTGCTAAGCCATCAGTTCAACCGGCCAAAAATCAGTTCAACTGCTGAGCCATCAGTTCAACCGGCCAAGAAATCAGTTCAACCGGTGGTCAAAAATCAGCCTCGAGGAGTCAAGCTTTATCACCATTTTTCAAGGAGTTTTGTGCCCATTTGTGATTGGTTGAAGACCCATTCGTTGAGGGGCTTAAAGGCTATAAAAGGAGGGCCAAACCTAGGGTTTTTCATGAATTTCTAAGTGCTCAAAAGCTTCCACAACGCTGCGACTCTCCGACAACTCTACGACAACGAAGTGCTGCCAACAACCCTAGCTTAAGTTCTTTCTTTTTAGTTGTTGGTATAATCCTTGTTTTCAATATTGCAATTATTTTACTCGAGAGTTTTCTATCGTTGCATTTTACTTTTAATAGAAGAGGGTTTGTCTCTCTCTATCATTTTGCTTCAAAGTTTTTTGTAATCGCTAAACTCCTACCTCCAACGAGGAGGAGTGTTTTAGTGAATTGCTCTCCGCACACGGTCTAGGACCGTTAGGGCCTTGGAGTAGTAGCCGAAGGCTACGAACCAAGTAAAAAAATAAACTTGTCTCTTTTTGTTTCATTTATCTTTCCGCTGCACTTATTTGTTTTGATACGAACTCGTAAAAGAAGAAAAAGGTTTTGCGCTATTCACCCCCCCCCTCTAGCGCTCACTTCGATCCTACAATTGGTATCAGAGCCGGGGGCGCTTAGATTTGGTGAAACCACCAATCTAACATTTTTTTTCAGATTTGTTTTTCGTTCGTTTAAATTTTTCTCCCGCACTACTAATCCAAGACGAAGTCTTGGTACTCTTCGTTTGATTTTGTTTTGCAAGTTTTCGCTTTTGGAGTAGCCGACGGTCAAACGGGCATAACTTTTCGAACAAGTTGAACCACGACACGGTCTACCTACCAAATCGAAGCTCTCGCAGAGATCTACACCTCTCACAGGGGTTTACCCCCGTAACAAGCTGTTTTCATCCTAAAAAATCGACGTTTAGTAGCCTTTCGGGAACATCGGAGGTTGTGAGTACTTACTTTTTATTTAGTTTCTTATTTCTTTGCTTAACTTTCTATTTTTCATTTATTTCTTTTTATTTCCCGCACTACTAATCCAAGACGCAAGTCTTGGTACTTTCGTGTGTTTTTGTTGTTGCTAGGTTTTCATTTTAGTCTCCTTGTTTTTTTGTTCTAATGGCCCATCTCGAGGGTTTTAGCACCGTCCGACCTCCATTTTACAACGGAGATGACTTCCGTTATTGGAAGGGTCGGATGGAATGCTTTCTCAAAACCCAAATCGAGATGTGGATCATAATCCAAACGGGTTTCACACTTCCGACTAATGAAGTGGGTGACTCCTTGGATTATGATCAATGGACCGTTGCAACAAAACGACAAGTCGAAGCCGACGCCAAGGCAACACAAATTCTCCAATGCGGCCTATCCAAGGAGGAGCTAAATCGCGTCGGCCCCTTCATAAGCGCAAAGGATCTTTGGACAAAACTAATCGAGTTACACGAAGGATCGGATCAAGCTAAGGTTTGCAAACGTGATTTGTTGTTCAATAAATTGTATACACTAAAAATGCAGGAACACGAGTCCGCGACGCAACTCCACGCCCGTGTCCAAGACATAGTCAACAACCTACACGCAATCGGGCAAAAGGTTGAAAACCGCGACCTTATAAGGTATGTCCTAAACTCTTTTCCGAGGACTACCTTGTGGGCATCCATGGTCGATGCCTACAAGGTCTCCAAGGACCTTTCTAAAATTAGGTTAGATGAACTCTTTTCGGATTTCGAATTACATGAACAATCCAACTCGGAACCCGAGAGGGGTATAGCCTTGTTTGCAGGTTCAAAGAAGAAGAAAATCGTAAGCAAGCCACCACCAACCGAGGAGGAAGACGAGTCCAAGAAGAAGTTGACCGCCAACTAATGAACCTAGCTCAAGGATAGCCAAGGGACTAAAGCGAACCACGACTCGACCCAACCAAGGTAAGTCTAAAAGTTCTAACATTAGGTGTTATGAGTATAACAGGTTTGGACATATCAAGTCCGAGTGCCCCAAGCTCAACCACCAAGCACCTAAGCACAAGAAGGCCCTCAACGCGACATGGGAAGAAGCGTCATCCGAAGAAGATGAAGACCACGTCTTCATGGCGAAATCAATTGAGTCGGACATGGAGACCGAGCCTGAACTTGAGTCAGAACCTGAGGATGACTCGGACTACGAAGCTACCTTCAAGTCAAGCCACGGATACGCATCCGGTTCAAAAGATACCCTTAAAGTAAGTCGAGCTTTATTTAATACTTTGCATAATACGGTTAGGTTTTTGTCTAGGAAGTTAGCTAAGTCCGAGTCCAAGGTCGAGACCCTGGTTGAGGAAGTTAAACTCCTCAAACACGAGGTCTCCCTAACCTCTTCGACTAGTCGAGTTCAAGAGAATGACTCAACTCAGGTTGAAAAACTCGAAGTTGAGAACTCACTCTTGAAAAGTCAAGTCGAAGATCTTAGGAATACGTTGGAAAGGTTTACTTTGGGATCCAAAGGACTTGACCTCCTACTTGGATCGCAAAGGGCCGTGTACAACAAGGCCGGACTAGGGTTTAGCTCAAACACGACCAATAAGTCGTATATGTCAATCGTAAGTAGACATAAAAAACGTGTCCAAGCATGGGTCCCTAAGACCACTTTGATTTCAACTCTAGGATCCAACTCGTACTGGGTTCCCAAGGACCAAATCCACTATGTGGATAGACTGAACCGATTCAACGGTCTAGGGGGAGCCAGTACAAAACATGTTTGTGTTTTAACTTAGTAATTGCATGCTTAGATTTTTTTTGTTTTGTTTTGTTTTTTTTTTCTGAACTCACTTAGAACACGCAAATAACCAATTAAAATCCTTCGAAAAGATTGAGCCTCGAGGAGCCTCTTTTCAAATAACCAATTAAAATCCTTCGAAAAGATTGAGCCTCGGGGAGCCTCTTTTCAAAAATAACTAGTTAGACGAGGAAATAGTCGTAGGTGAGTCAAGTAATCATTTTCTTGAAAATGGCTTTGTCTAAGGAAGTGGTCGATGATCCGATAAAAGAAGGCCCTCAGGCTCTCGCCACGACACGGAAGCCATAATCTTGAAAAGGTAAACTTGACAAGCCTAGGGCAAATCCAAATCTAACATAAAATTACTTAAACCTAAATCCACTTAATCAATTTAATTGAAAATCATCTCAACATAAAATTACTTGAACCTAAATCCACTTAATCAATTTAATTGGAAATTATCTCAACATAAAATTACTTAATCAATTTAATTGGAAATCATATCACAAAAATCTAACATCCAATCCAACCACCTTGTGTAGGATCAATGGATGTTGGATAAATGTCGCTGCTCCCGACACACATGACCGGGATCAACTCAAATTCACAAAGCTTCGATTCAAACGACAAGGATCGGTAGCCTTTGGGAATAACGGCAAGCTCAAAATCATCGGATCAGGTGATATCGAGCTTAACTCGAACTTTGTTATTAAAAATGTGTTACTTGTAGAGAATTTTGAATATAACCTGCTTAGCGTAAGCCAATTATGTGACAATAACTATAAGGTCGTATTTTTAGAAAATGAATGTGTCATTAAAACAAATGAAACAGCTAAAACAATACTCAAAGGAACTAGGACAAATAACATTTATACAATGAACTTAATCAAATCCTCAGCCAAATGTCTTATGACACAGGAAGAGGAATCATGGTTGTGGCACCGACGACTCGGTCACTCGCACCCAAGACTCGTCCACAAGATGAGTCAGAGTGGCTTAGTCAGAGGTTTACCCAACCTCAACAACTTGGTTAATAAAATCTATAATGCTTGTCAACAAGGAAAACAACCTAGGACACAACACAAGTTAACTAACCAAGAACGAACCTCAAGTGTACTTGAGCTCTTGCATATGGATCTATTTGATTCACATGGAGCCAAGTCACTCAATAGAAGTCAATATTGCTTAGTCATAATTGACGACTACTCCAGGTTCACCTGGGTTAGGTTCATCAAACATAAAAATGATACCCTAGATCAATTAATCAATCTATTCAAATTAATCGAGAATCAAAAAAATCTTAAGGTTAAAAGACTTAGAAGCGATCATGGTGGTGAATTCGAAAACCAAAGGTTCACCGATTTTTGTAACCTAAACGGATACCACCATGAATTCTCTTGCCCTAGGACCCCTCAGCAAAATGGCCTAGTGGAGCGGAAAAACCGAACTCTACAAGAAGCCGCTAGGACCATGTTGAACGAATACGATCTACCCGATAGGTTTTGGGCAGAAGCCGTTAGCACGGCTTGCTATGTCCAAAATAGGATCCTTATGGTAAAGAGGCACCTTAATACCTCGTACGAGATTTATCACGATAAAATACCTAACATCAAGTACTTTAGGGTATTTGGGTGTAAGGTACATATCCTAAACACTAAGGATTACCTAGGGAAATTTACATCCAAAACCACGACCGGAATCTTTCTAGGATACTCGACTACAAGTAGAGCTTATAGAGTATATAACCACGACACCCTTAGAGTCGAGGAGACTATAAATGTAGTATTTGATGAAGGACTTGAA
Source organism: Wurfbainia villosa (assembly GCA_025175895.1). Classification (NCBI taxonomy): domain Eukaryota; kingdom Viridiplantae; phylum Streptophyta; class Magnoliopsida; order Zingiberales; family Zingiberaceae; genus Wurfbainia; species Wurfbainia villosa. The sequence continues at coordinate 22,376,324 of CM045992.1, read as the reverse complement.
CCTACAAAACCCCCGACAACCCCAATTAGCGAGCCGATTCATACTAGACCTTACTCTGATCCGGAGATTAGCTCTAGTGTTAATCCTAACCTAAGTCAACCAAATCACTCTATTGATCAAGTGATAGATGACTCCAACCAAACTAGAACTCAAACGAGTCATCCTATGGATCAAGTTGTAGACTCAAACCCAAATCCAACTAGGACTCAAACGAATCATCCTATCGACCAAGTGATAGGTGATCCTAATTTAGGAGTTCGAACTAGAGCATCCTATAGGAACCTTAGCCAAATTTCCTTAATTTCAAAGATAGAACTCAAATCAATTGAACAAGCTCTTCTTGATCCCGATTGGATTATTGCAATGCAAGAAGAGCTAGCTCAATTTACTAGGAATGAAGTGTGGGAATTAGTACCACCACCTAAAGACAAAACGATAATTGGAACAAGGTGGGTGTTTCGGAATAAGCTTGATGATAAAGGTGAAGTAGTTAGAAACAAGGCTAGGTTAGTCGCCAAAGGGTTTAGTCAAGTCGAAGGCTTAGATTACGACGAAACCTATGCCCCAGTAGCTAGACTCGAATCCATTCGAATGTTGCTAGCTTATGCTGCACATCGAGGATTTAAGCTGTTTCAAATGGATGTTAAGTCGGCATTCCTAAATGGATACATTAAAGAAGAAGTTTATGTTAGCCAACCCCCTGGATTCGAAAATCTAGATAAACCCGACCATGTTCTAAAACTTAAGAAAGCTCTCTATGGACTTAAACAAGCTCCTCGAGCTTGGTACGAGAGACTTTCAATCCATCTCAAGTCAAAAGGGTTTAACCAAGGTTTAGTTGACCCAACTTTCTTCGTAAAAACCTTAGGTAAAGAAATATTCGTAGCTCAAATTTACGTAGACGACATAATTTTTGGAACCTCTAACTCAGCCTTACTAAACGAGTTCGTTTCACTCATGGAAAGTGAGTTCAAATGAACTTGGTAGGCGAAGTTAAGTTTCTTTTAGGTCTACAAATTAAACAAACTAAGGATGGTATATACCTATATCAACAAAAATACACTAAGGAGTTAATTAAAAGATTTGGAATGCAAGACGCTAAGATAATAAACACCCCGATGGCGATTAATGTTAACATAGGAGAAGACCTAGAAAGTAAGTCCATTGACTTAAAGTACTATAGGAGCGTGATAGGAAGTCTCCTATACTTAACTGCGAGTCGACCCGACATCCTATTCGCAGTAAGTATGTGCGCAAGGTTTCAAACCTGTGCTAAGGAGTCTCATCTAACCCTAGTCAAGCGTATCCTTAGATATCTAAAGGGTACACTTAATGTCGGTATTTGGTATCCTAGATCTACCGAGTTGAACTAACAAGCTACTCCGATTCGGACTATGCGGTAGTAAGCTCGATAGAAAAAGCACGAGTGGTTGTTGTCAACTACTCGCTCGAGTCTAGTGAGTTGGTGCGAGGAAGCAACATTGTGTTGCCTTATCTACCACCGGCGAATACGTTGCGATGGGTGAGTGTGTAACTCGACTTCTTTGGATGAAGCACACTCTCCAAGACTTTAGGTTGGACTTCACCAAAACTAAAATTTTCGTAGACAACATAAGTTCGATAAATCTAACTAAGAACCCTATATGTCATTCAAGAACAAAGCATATAGAGGTAAAACACCATTTCATTCGAGAACATGTAGCCAATGGCTCCATACAACTCGAATATGTTGACTCGAAGTCTAACCTAGCGCATATTTTTACTAAACCACTACCCGGCGAATTTAGTCTCTTGAGAAAAATTGGGCATGTGCGTAATAGAATAGGAACTTGCAAATTATATTTTCTTACTACTATTTCTTACTTTTTTTCATGGAACTAGCATAGGACATACCTTAGATATCATGCACCTATAGATTTAAGGAGTCAATACATCTCACAACACATAGGACTAATGTGTTTGTGTACTTAGCCACGTAGATGGGCGTGAGATGTTAGGACCTTACTCCTGGTTCCAGATGTAGAGCTAGTGCATCGCTATGAACCATGGAGTATAATCATACATACTAACCGACTCTGACCAGGACTGGTTGATCTTTCATATCAATCAAGCCAAATATGAGTCGAACATTTTATAGATGAACTTATTTTCAGTATATTATTTTCAAAATAATGTGGAACATGCTTGGATTCTAAAATTAACTTTTTTCCACACACACCCCTTACTCTTTTCGATATACGGCAAAAGGGGGAGAAAAAGGCCAAAGTTAAGGGGTCAAAACAATTTTTTTTACCAAAAGTTAAAACTTATTTAACTTTTGACAAAAGTTAAATAATTCTTAACTTAAACGTATTTGTGCCGTCTACGTTTTACTTAAACGTATTCTATAACTTTTAACAAAACTTTATGTCATTAATGTTTTACTTAAGGGGGAGAAAGGGCTTAACTAAAATGTTTTGCTAAGGCCAACTTTAAGTAATGTTAATTACTTAAAGCAACCCTCAAGGGGGAGGATTAAGGTCTTTCTTCAAAGACTCACCCTCGGTCTAGGGGGAGGTTTCCTCAAGGGGGAGTATTTGAAGAAAATCCTTACTACTCCAACTTAATCTTCATATTTTTTGTTTCTCATGCACATTATTATTCTTCATGCTTGCTATTTACTTAACTTTGTATGTGGGTTTGCCATAAATCAAAAAGGGGGAGATTGTTGGTGCAGTAGGCACCTAAGTCGAACCTAAGTTTTGATTATAGCAAACGATACAAAGTTAAGCATATATTGTTATCTCACGAGCTAAATCAAGTGTGCAGAAAAGTCTCAATGCTGGAGCTGAAGGCTAGCGACACCCGGAGGAAGCCGCGGTGGTCGGGCGACACTCGAGTTACTTCGGAGGGAGCCAAGGAATCGAGTGGAAGGCGGAAGCAAAGCGACACATAAGTATCGAGGTAAGCTCGTGTGCGAGCGTAAGTGAGGTCGAATCCTCTTTACGGGGATGATCTTAGGCGACGATCCGACCCAAGACTTCCCATGGAAGGTCTATGTTGAGATCGGACCGCAAGTGGCCGTCGAATCCACTTATATTTTGAGGTAACTCTTTATTATTGTCGAAAAGTCTAAAAATCAGTTCAACTAAAAATCAGTTCGCTAAGCCATCAGTTCAACTGCCAAAAAATCAGTTCAACCGCTGAGCCATCAGTTCAACCGCCAAGAAATCAGTTCAACCGGGTGGTCAAAAATCAGCCTCGAGGAGTCAAGCTTTATCACCATTTTTCAAGGAGTTTTGTGCCCATTTGTGATTGGTTGAAGACCCATTCGTTGAGGGGCTTAAAGGCTATAAAAGGAGGGCCAAACCTAGGGTTTTTCATGAATTTCTAAGTGCTCAAAAGCTTCCACAACGCTGCGACTCTCCGACAACTCTACGACAACGAAGTGCTGCCAACAACCCTAGCTTAAGTTCTTTCTTTTTAGTTGTTGGTATAATCCTTGTTTTCAATATTGCAATTATTTTACTCGAGAGTTTTCTATCGTTGCATTTTACTTTTAATAGAAGAGAGGGTTTGTCTCTCTATCATTTTGCTTCGAAAGTTTTTTTGTAATCGTCAAACTCCTACCTCCAACGAGGAGGAGTGTTTTAGTGAATTGCCCTCCGTACACGGTCTAGGACCGTTAGGGCCTTGGAGTAGTAGCCGAAGGCTACGAACCAAGTAAAAAAATAAACTTGTCTCTTTTTGTTTCATTTATCTTTCCGCTGCACTTATTTGTTTTGATACGAACTCGTAAAAGAAGAAAAAGGTTTTGCGCTATTCACCCCCCCCCCTCTAGCGCTCACTTCGATCCTACAGGCATGACTTGATGCTGATGTTGCAATACATTTGACATAGAAGACAAAATGTAACACCGCGCCATCTCATCAGCCTTAATCCACTTCTTATGACTCTCCTTCTTCTTTTCCCCAGAATCATTTGCAGGCTTAGGAGGACACTCTTCGAAGAGTACATATTTGTACTCCTCAGTAGTCAAGACAATATCAAGATTCCTCTTCCAATCAACATAATTGGGTCCAGTAAGTTTATTTTCTTTCAGTATCACAGCAAGTGGGTTGAAAGTCATTTTGAAAAACCTAAGAATCACATAGATCAAAACATTAGATTTCAAAAAATTATTGATTCCTCAAACAATAAAATTTTAAAATCAACCAACACCTCAAAACACCGAGAATATCGTATGCCACGATAGTGTTGACATATACAAATTCTACATTTGTAAGAGGAGGTTTTCCCATTAATTTTACTATCTTGTCAACCTAACTTTTTGACAAATAAAATTAATAGTTGGTTCCTCTTCGGCCCTACAAATAAAAGCAGTGACTCCGATGCGGAGGATACTTTTATTTGCATCTAAGTGTTCACCGTTACTCGGTACCAAGGTAATTATCTCGGGTTATGTGCCTTTTGATGGGGAACTACACATGCTCCTTAATAATTTCCTATAACCATATTCGACCGTGTGATCCACAAACAAACTCATTCGATATGGAGGAAGGCACTCAGAGCCGACGCGCAAGTTTGTTTGCATCACATGTCAAATCATAATGGAGGCCGTGGGAATTTATAAAAATATCCCTCTCCCACTTAGTAATTTAAAATTGAGGAATTTTCCTACCCTATGACATGCATATCAAATAAGAAGCAATAAATATGAAAAAAATATTTTCCAACTATTATGGCTTTTGTTCTCCAATATGCCTCTTGTCGTATCGCCATCTCATCCGCTCCTCCCTGAGCCATGTACAAGCCATCCGGAGATCCGAGCTGAGAAATACTATTTTAATTTACATCAATTGATCCTATACTCCACGAAGAAGTGTATATGAAATCTAGATCGAAAGTAAACTAAAACAAAAAGAGTAGCTAAACAATGTCATACTTAATTACAAAAATTAAATACTAGCCTCGTCAACCCCGAGGATTCAAATAATATACAATTACACACATACAATCACATACACACATATGGCCATAATAGTTGGATCCTATGCCTGCAACCAAAAAGTTAACCAATGCACATCCTACTATTATCTGGCACATATAATATATGAAAAGTGCATAAAAGTAATCGAATCCTAAACACACAAAATCGGAAACCGTGGCTCTGATACCACTTGAAGGGAGGAAACTTCGCTTCCCACTTCAACTCGATCGCTTGTTCATGGTGATCCCGTCTTCGTCCCCAGATTAAAAAAATTTATCCTTGACAAAGAGGGATTACCCAAGCAATCGTTCCATCCTCGTGCTATTCGATTAGAGTGGTCACTTTAACAAACTTGTTGTTTAAGTAACCTACCTCTATTCTTCGATTAGCCGTGGAATAGACGATGTACGGATCGCCAATTTTTGTGTTTTTATTCGGGGTCCAAGTAAATTAGCCATATAACAAAATATACAACATGCATAGAATAAGAAAAGATTTGTTAACAAGAATTATACCTCTTGATCTTCTATTGTATGTCCTTCCTCCTTTTAGCCGTCATGTGGGTGACGATCTTCTAAAAGTCGAAGCCTCCTAGATCACCAATCTTCCTTTCCTTGTTCACTCCGAACAAAGGAAGATCATAAAACAAACTCTTCTCCTACCTAGAACCGACCACCAAGCTCCAAGCTTGATCCTTGCCGCTGGCCAAGGAGAGGAATAAGCAGTATGGGCGCCGGCCAAAAGCTCCAAGGGAAGAGACCCTAGCTCTTGCCGCTGGCCAAGGAGGAGAAGAAGAGGGTTGGGATGTCGGCCAAGGATGAGAGGAAGAAGAGGGGCGTCGGCCAAAACGCTTGGAAGAAGGGAAAGTCTTGCCGCCAAAGGGTTCTCCAAACCCTAGCCGCCCAATGCCTCTCTAAGCTCTAGGCTCCCAAAACCCTAATCTCCCTTGTTGTGTTCCACGCCCAAGCCTTGGACATCCTTTTATAGAGCTAGGCTTAAGCCTCCTTTCAATCTCTACCGTCGGATATGTTAGTGAAAGCCCTAGAGCCAATCATGTGATGATTGTTGTATGGACTTTATTGTATCATATTCCTATTTATAAAGGCATGATTATTATATTTACTTGTTTTGATGCCAAATAACTGTTGGGAGTATGGGGAATACAATCAAAGTCCCACATTGGTAAGACATGGAAAAGATCATGTGCTTATAAGAAAAAAGATATCTCCATTGGTATGAGGCCTTTTGGGTAAAGCTCAAAAATAAAACCATGAGGGCTTGGACCCAAAGTGGACAATATCATGCCATTGTGGAGATATGTGGAGCTTATAAGCACTAACAATTGGTATCAGAGCCATGGTCCATGTCAAGCCATGAACCTCGAACGAAGGAAGTTGAGCTCCCACGTCCGGATCAAGAGAACCAGACATCAGGAAGGAAGTCTAGTTGGGTCGGGGGGACCGAACAACTGGCAGGAAGTCCTGGTGGGTTGAAGATCGGACATCAAGCAGAGAAAATCCTTCGAGGAGGGATAGGCTTGAGGGGGGGCCCAATGTGGTCCTTCGTTTGAGGGGGGGATTGTTGGGAGTATGGGGAATACAATCAAAGTCCCACATTGGTAAGACATGGAAAAGATCATGTGCTTATAAGAAAAAAGATATCTCCATTGGTATGAGGCCTTTTGGGTAAAGCCCAAAAATAAAACCATGAGGGCTTGGACCCAAAGTGGACAATATCATGCCATTGTGGAGATATGTGGAGCTTATAAGCACTAACAATAACTAAATATAATAATGTCCTTGAGTAGTAGGTTCTTATCTATATCAATCGATTGGTTGAATCGATAATGATATGATATAGAGAACACTACTCTTAATCATTCCTAGTCAAGTATTAACATTCAGGAACAATATTAATGCGTAGAGACTAGAATGTAGGTCAACACGATGACTTGATCTCACAAGTCATGGATATGAGTTATCAAATTGACACATGGGTATGCATTGGAGAATGTATACTGAATGACCCGCCATGAGAAATTATCATGGATCGTTATATGAGTGTCATATACTTTCTCATGTGGCTATTAGTATGACTATTAGTCCTTAGACCTGAAGTCACCATGGTTCCCTACATAAGGAGTTGCATACTTTGGCTTCGTCAAACGTCACCCGTAAATGGGTGGACTATAAAGGCGATTACTGGGTATGTAACAAATTATACGGAGGGATGTGAGTGATGTAGATGGAATCTATCCCTCCTATATGACGGGAGTGACATCGATATTCTTGATAGAGTGAGACAACGAAGTGCATCGTCATGCCCAAATGAGTCAATATGAGATATTGAGCTCATTTGATTAGAGTGAGTCTACTTGGAGTTCAAGATATAGATTGTACCGAGGATGACAAGGTCTATGCCTCGATTGGTCAATCTAGATGTCAAGGATAGAGGGACATTGTCACATATTGTGAGAGGCACAATTAGTAGTCACAAAGGTGATGTTGGAACTCAACATTCTTGTAACTTGGGTAGCAATGATGTGTTGCTAGATACCGCTCATTGCTTATGTTCCTAAATTGGTTTAGGGACATTGCCAACGTTACAAGAACCTATAGGGTCACTCACATAAGAGCAATTAGATGGAGATTAGGTTCATATAATGAACCATGAGGATTAGGTTCATGGGATGAACCAAATTGGATTAAGAGTAATCCTAATTAGACTAATTGAGTTGGACTCGATTTGATTCAAGTGTTGAATGAGTCTAATTTAGATTTGATTCATCAAATCTATTTAAAATAATGAATAGAGATTCATTAAATTAAATTGACTTGAATCAAATGGTTGCATTTGATCAACCATGGGAGATAAGAGGTCAAGTTTGACTTGACTTGAGAGGGAAGATGAAAGGTCAAGTTTGACTTGACCAAATTCCATGTCATGATGATGACTTGGCATGGCCGGCCAATGATGATGTTATACATCATCATTGACTTATCATATGGTGCCACCTCATGGGGAGACCAAGAGCCATTGGAGTTACATGCATGCATGTAACCCCCGCTCCATGAAGTGGCCGGCCACTTTACTCCATTTGATGGATGAATTCATTTGGTGAGTTACACTCCAACTTCATCTTCTTCCTTGGATCATCTTCCTCTCAAGCTTGCTCTCCCATCCCTCTATTTGGCCGAACCATCCATAGGGTGCTAGCACACTCAAGGGTGTGTTTTCTCCACCTATTGCTTGTGTAGATTCAAATAGAGGAGTGTGCACTTGACGCTCTTGAGTTCCGACGAAGTTTTTGGACGAGTGGGATTTGCAAAGGGCATCGCATCGTGGGTAATGATCTCACCTTCTAGATCTAAGGTAGATCTAGGGTTTTTAGTAAACACATACATGTTTTAGTTTTAATACATCTTCGCACGGATGCATGGCAGGACTTCCAGGGTTTTCGCAACGCAAAAAGCGGTTTTTGCGGCTCTGAAAGTCCAACAGTGGTATCAGAGCCACGTGCGAAGCATGTATGTGTTTCATTTTTTTAGTTTTTGCATTAGATATAAAAATTACATAATTTTTTGTTTCTGTAAATTTCTTATTTTTATAGAATTTTTGGGTATTTTTCTGGAAGAGTCGAAGCAACGAGTGTTGGGACACTTGTCGGCTTCGACCACCGAGAAAAACTCTCCAAAACGGCGAGTTCTCGCTTTAGGTTTTTGGGACAGCGACTTAAGTCACTGTAAGATCGTAGTAGGAACACTTGCAAAGCTTATTTTGCGAGTAGGTGCGCTGCCCCTATCCTCGAAAGGGGCCTTGTCCCGCGATCGCGCCCGGAAATCGCTTAGCGGGACCGTTACGGAGAGGTGACTCATAAAATTGAAAAAAAAAATAGGAAAAATTATAGAAATTTTCTGTAAAAATACATAATTTCGATTTATATATAATTCTGTGATTTTCATGACCCAATGACACCAATTTGATTGGATTATGATGTGTTGTAATTCATAATACGGCCTGCATGCTATTTTTGTAGTTGTGTGTGTTGTATAGTGTATGCGACCTGCGCGTTGTACCTCTTCTTTTAAAATTATAGTTGTAAATAGTTTAAGACTCGAATGTAACTTGAGTTTCATGTTTGTAATGTACAAAATGAAGTGGTGGAAGGTCCACTTCTAGATGGAGTTACGAGAAGGGTGCCGACGACACATGGCGGTCAAAGGAAGTGCTTGGAGAAGCTGCTAGCCCTAGGTTGACCGTCCGATCTTATCATTGGCTTGAGAAGATCGTAGTAGGGCCATGACCTAATCACAATTAATATATATATATATATATATATATATATATATATATATATATATATATATATATATATATATATATATATATATATATATATATATATATATATGTATTTATATATGTTGATATATATGTATATATATTTGTTATGCTTGTATGTATTTGATGCATGCTAGTAGAATAATGCTTGTATGTATATGATGCATGCTAGGATATTTTTCTTGTATGTATATGATGCATTCTAGAATAATGCTTGTATGTATGTGATGCATGCTAATATAGGATAATAAAGGCCTTAATGCATATATGATACACATTACGATTAGATTATATCTTAATCGAATCAACTCGTAAATGCCTACCAAGTCCTTGATACCCATCACTACCTCGATCATTTGTAGTTGTTGAATCTGCCAAAGCAGAGCAACACATATTATCTTGGTAGGGTGCGGAGGGACAATCTTGGTCCCGCCTTTCACGACTTGGGTTAGAGTAAGCTCAATTAGATTGAGTAAAACTAGTTAACTCAATTGGATCGAGTAGAACTATAGGCATATTTCAACCATTGGAAACAGAGGATAAGATCACATTTACACTAAATCTTGGGCGATTTAGCCAAAGCTAACTCAAGGTCTTTTGTAAATGTGGGTCTTGATCTTATAAACAAGAGTTGCATAGAGATGTAATCGGTAATGTGTCACCCACCGATTGTACTAAGTCTTGGGCAATTTAGCCAAAGCTAACTCAAGACTTAGTATGATGTGGATCTTGTCCCACAAGAATTATAGCTAGTTTGTATGAATCTAGTAATGTGGTTTGACCACATCCATAACTCGATTCTAAAAAATTCCTATAATTCAGTGGGAGCATCATTTGATTAAAGGACTAATTAAATGATAAAAAGGAATATGATATTAATTCTCTGCATTGTATGTTGTAGATAACTATGTCGACAAACACGAACACTCTCTCTCTGCATTCTGTCCTTGAGAAGGAAAAGCTCAATGGAGCAAATTTTCCTGGACTGGTACAGGAACCTGAGAATTGTTCTCACCCAAGAAAGGAAGATGTACGTCCTAGAGCAACCCATTCCGGAGGCACCTCCTGCCACTGCCTCACGAGCTAACAAAGATGCTTACAAGAAGCATCAAGATGATGCATTAGACGTGTCATGTCTAATGCTCGCGACCATGAACTCTGAGCTTCAGAAGCAACACGAGTTCATGAATGCTTATGATATGGTTGAACATCTTCGTCAACTATATCAAGGACAAGCAAGGCACGAGAGATATGAAGTCTCTAAGGCATTGTTTGGGTCCAAAATGCAAGATGGGACTCCCATAGGTCCATATGTACTCAAGATAATTGGGTACGTAGAAAACCTACAAAGGCTGGGATTCCCACTTGGCCAAGAGCTGGCCACTGACCTGATCTTGCAATCTTTGCCACTAGCCTACAATCAATTTGTCATGAATTATAACATGAATGAAATTGATAAGCCACTGCCTGAGATGCTCAGCATGTTGAGAACTACTGAGCTTAACCTTAAGAAGGGAAAATCTGACACCATTTTGATGCTGCAAAAGAAGAAAGGCAAGGGCAAGCCTAAAGGTAAGGGAAAGTCCCAAGCCAAGGGCAAAGGCAAGGAACTTAAACCCAAAGGAGGGGTGGCCAAGGAAGGGGCTTGCTTCCACTGCAAGGAAGCTGGACACTGGAAGCGCAACTACAAGGCATACTTGGAAGATCTTAAGAAGAAGAGAAGTGAGACTTCGACTTCAGGTATAAATGTTATAGAAGTCAATCTATCTATTTCTTCATCATGGGTATTAGATACCGGATGTGCATCTCACATTTGTACCAATGTGCAGGCGCTGAGAAATAGCAAGGCATTGACAAAGGGCGAGGTGGACCTACGAGCAGGCAATGGAGCAAGAGTTGCTGTTGTTGCTGTAGGAACTTATGATCTATCTCTGCCCTCTAGGCTTGTACTAAAATTAGATGAATGTTATTATGTGTCTGTCTTAACTAAGAACATAATTTTTGTTTCTTGTTTGGACAAGAAAGGATTTACATTTATAATAAAGAACAAATGTTGTTCAGTTTATTTAAATGATATGTTCTATTGTAGTGCACCTCTAATGAACGGACTCTACTTTCTAGACTTAGAGAGCCCTATCTATAACATAAGTACCAAAAGGTTCAAGTCAAATGAGTTGAACCAAACCTATCTCTGCCATTGTCGCTTAGGTCACATAAATGAGAGTCGCTTATCGCAGCTCCATAAGGATGGACTGCTAGACTCATTTGATTTTGAATCATATGAGACATGCGAGTCTTGCCTTTTAGGCAAGATGACCAAGACTCCCTTTAGTGGACACAGCGAAAGAGCAACAGACTTGTTAGGACTTATACATAGTGATGTATGTGGCCCTTTCAATGTTGCTGCTAGAGGTGGTTACAGGTACTTCATTACATTTACTGATGACTTCAGTAGATATGGTTATGTGTATCTGATGACACATAAATCTAAACCCTTTGAAAAGTTCAAAGAATTCAAGAATGAAGTACAAAACCAGCTTGGCAAGAGTATTAAGATACTTTGATCAGATCGAGGTGGTGAATACCTTAGCCATGAGTTTCGTGACTATCTAGCTGAGTGTGAGACTCTATCCCAACTCACTCCTCCTAGAACACCACAGTGGAATGGTGTATTCGAAAGGAGGAATCATACCCTATTAGATATGGTACGATATATGATGAGTCACACAGATATTCCTATATCCTTTTGGGGATATGCTCTAGACACTGCAGCCTTTTCCCTTAACCGTGTACCATCAAAGGCTGTGATAAAGACACCATATACGATATGGACAAGGAGAAATCCCAAGATGTCTTTCATAAGGATTTGGGGTTGTGAGGCTTATGTTCGACATCAAGTCTCTGACAAACTGGGACCCAAATCCGATAGGTGCTATTTTGTTGGATATCCCAAGGATACAAAGGGATATTACTTCTACATTCCCAGTCAGCACAAAGTGTTTGTGGCAAAGACTGGGGTTTTTCTAGAAAGGGATTTTGTTTCTAGAAAAACTAGTGGGAGTACATTCGATCTTGAAGAAATTCAAGATAAGGACCATAGCACTGAGGCCTTGATGGAGGTTGAACAGGAGCCACAAAGTGTTGTGGGTGATGAGATTGTTGCACAAAGAGTTGTGGAACAACCACCTGTTCATGTAGACCTACCTCTTCGCAGGTCTGATAGGGTACGTCATCAGCCTGAGAGATACTAATTTTGTTGGCAATGTGTTAATCCTCGGAATGCTCATTGGCTCCCATGTCCCCGGATTAAAATTTTCACTAATGAAAACTAATCCGGATGGGATGAGTTTCCTAAGCACAACCAATTCGTCGTCGTGCTAACGACTCGAGTGTTCGCTTGAACAAACTAGTTGTTCAAGCAACACAACTCTTCTAGTCGGTTAGCCGCGGAAGAGACGACGGACGGATCGCCGGTTTTTGTGTTTCTTATCGGGGTCCATGATTATACAAATACATACAAATGTAAACTAGTATAATCAACATATACTAACATAAAGAACTTAAGCTAGCATATCGATAAGAACATGCAAAGAACAATAATAAAAGTTATAAAACTTTTATACCTCTTGATCTTTTATCGTATGTCCTAACCTCCTTGTAGACTTCGTGTGGGCGAAGATCCTCCACAAGTTGAAGCATCCTAGATCTTCTTCAATCCAAAGAAAGAAGAACTCTCTTTCCCTTCTTGCTTGAGCCAACCACCAATCCACAAAGGATTGATGCTGCCGGCCCCAAGAATAGAGAGAACAAAATGGAAACAAAACTCATCTCTTATTTAGGACCAACCATCAAGCTCCAAGCATGATGCTTGCCGCCGGTCCAAAGAGAACAAGAAGAGGATGAGAGGAATAGGTTGAGCGCCGACCAAGGTAAAGGGAAAAGATCTAGGAGCCGACAACACCCTAGGAAGAAGAAGAAGATATCCTCTCCTATAGTTGCCGCCCACTTTCCCCTCCATAACCTAGCCGCCCAACAAAGGAAAGGAAAAATCTAGGGTTTCTTCAAAGAGAAGATGGAATGGAGTATGGAAGCCAACCGAAAGAGAAACACCAAGGGTATGGGCGCTGACCAACACTTGGAGAAAAGAAAGGAAAACAATCCTCCTCCTTGTTGCCGCCCAACCAAGGTGGAAGGAGGAGATCTAGAACCGGTCACTTACCCTAGGAAGAAGAAGAACTCTTCCACAAGTTGCCGCCCACTCCTTCCAAAACCTTACCGCCCAACCCAAGGAGCCAAACCCTAATTAGGGTTTCCTCCTTAGGGTTACTTGCCGCCCAAGCAAAGAGAGGCTAAACCCTAATTTCCATCATCCAAAACTTCTTTTTCCCCTCCAAGCCTAAGCCCCTATTTATAGAACTTAGGAGAAAGTTGGTTATTGATTAGGTAGCCAAAAATATAGGAACTAATTCCCAATTTTCTTGCCGCCCAAGGGTAGCAAGGAATTAGTAAATTTTTTCTTCCTATAATCTTGCCGCCCAAGGTGGCATAGGAAAAAAAATTTTCACCAATTCTAATCTTAAATTTTTTTTTTTTTAACTAATTCTAATCTTGCCGCCCAAGGTGGCATAGAATTAGAAGAAAAAAAATTTTATCAATCTTTTAAACTTGCCGCCCACCTTATCCAACCTTTCCTCTCCCTTTCCTTTCCTTTCCCTCCCCTTTCCTTTCCATCCCCTTTAATCTCCACCGTCGGTTCTAGGGTTTTAATCTTAACTGTCGGATTTAGAGATTTAATCTCAACCGTCGGTTCTAGGGATTTAATCCCAACCGTCGGATCTAGAGATTTAATTTCCATCATTTGATCTAGAGTTCATGAGGTTTATATTAGGCTACGATAGGGACCATGAGGATGAGTTGGGTCTTGGCCACCCGATGGATCGGAACCACACAAACTTGATCCATCAATGATGTTCCATTCCACTAGAGGATCATCATCGAACTACCTCACCAACCCCCATAAATTAATATGGGCTCCATATATTATTTGTACATTCATCTCCCCGTGTTTAAGATATTGAATGTCCGTCAATTAATTGATTTACTGACCATCAATTAATTAACATCTAACTCCTCGAGTAGTACCACTCAACCTTATCATCATGTTGACTAAGTCAACCTGCAGTGTTTACATGATGAACCTTATGAGCTCCTCAAGGGGACATCATCAACCTAATATATAGGACACGGATTCCTCCTATAATCAATGACACACCATGTAAATAATATCATTTCCCAACTTACCAGGCATATTGATTTAATCCATAGAAATCTCACCCTCTGGTAAATCAAAGAAATAAATACTAAGTACATGTGCCCGTTATTATATCGGGATTAAGAGCATGTACAACATAATATCCGAGGTCCGATTCAATTATATAGTCAGCAATAATTGAATCACCTCTATGTCGGTCCTGCTCAATACACCTAAGTGTACTAGTGTAACTTTATGTTCAAGACAAAACAATACCAAGCTACAATACAACCATGCCAATGGTTTGTCCAAAACCATCTTGGTTGTGAGCCTTTACTTATATTCTACAAGGGACTGATAACATGATCTTCTGTGCCGCACCCAGGCACCATGTTATCTACAATGTAAAATATTAGACAATATGCACATATATAAATATAAAGTACAAACAATGATCATGTGATTCTTATTTCAAAATAAAGATGTCTATACAAAAGAGCTAGGCTTTCAGTATACATCCCAACAATCTCCCACTTATACTAAAAGACTATGCTGTCATCATACTGCCATACATCTGATTCCCCTTCCCTCCACATGCCTATCAAAGCTCTCGCCAGAAGGGCCTTAGTGAAAAGGTCTACCAGGTCATCCTCTGATGCAATCTAGGCGACAACAACTTCTACCTCCTTAACAATTTCTCGTATCAGGTGGTACTTGCACTCTATGTGTTTACTAACCTTATGGGCTCGTGGTTCCTTCGAGTTTGCAACTGCACCATTATTATCACAATAAATTGTGATATTTCTGGGCAAACCAGGAATCACATCCAAGTCCATCAGAAAGTTCCTGAGCCATACAGCTTCTTTGGCCGCCTAAGAGGCTGCCATACACTCAGCTTCCATGGTAGAGTCCACAATGCATTTCTTCTTGACACTCTTCCATACTATGGCTCCACCTCCAAAAGTAAACACAAAACCTGAGGTAGACTTACTGTTATCCCGATCAGATTGGAAATCGGAATCTATGTAACCCACAGGGAGTAATTGGTCTGCCCGGTAAACTAGCATATAATCCCTAGTCCTTCTCAGGCACTACAATATATGCTTTACCGCAGTCTAATGTCCCTGTCCTGGATTACTCTGATATCTGCTGACCATGCCCATGGCATAGCAGATATCGGGTCTCATACATAGCATCATATACATGAGGCTTCCTACTGCCAAAGCATAAAGAACCGCCTTCATCTCCTCTATCTCCTCAGATGATCTAGGACACATCTCCTTAGATAAAGGAACTCCATGCCTGAAAGCTAGAAAACCTTTCTTGGAGTTTTGCATGCTAAGACGATCCATAATCGTGCCTATGTATGAAGCTTGGGATAAGTACAACATCCTTTTCCAGTGATCCCTCGATCCCAAGGATGTGTCTCACCTCTCCCATGTCCTTCATATCAAACTCATTGGACAACCATACCCTTACGTCTGATAACACTTCGATGTTGTCGCCAACCACCAAAATTTCATCTATGTATAGTACAAAAATACCACTACGTTTCCGTCACATCTCTTGTATACACAAGACTCATCCGAACTTTGAATAAATCCATAAGACTGGATTTACCTCCTCAAAGCGGATGTTCCAAGACCTCGAAGCTTGCTTCAATCCATAAATGGACCGATTAAGCTTACATACAAGATGCTCTTTGCCCTTAGCAATGAATCCCTCTGGTTGCTTCATATAGATGGATTCCTCAAGACTTCCACTAAGGAAAGCTGTCTTGACATCCATCTGTCATACCTCATAAATTCATATGAGCTGCTATGCATAGGAGCTCCTAGACCTGATTTGAATCCATAGATTCAATCTCAGTATTCATTGCACTTTGCAAAGATGCTGCATCTATATCTTGGATTGCCTCGTCATATGTCCAGGGATCAGGTTCATGTTCGCCAGGGACCAAATCGAAAGATTCTCCCAAGAACATGAATCTATCAGGCTGTCTCACAACCCTCCCACTACGATGAGGTATCACCTGTGTATCCTATGTGACACGCGGTGCAGTGACATGTGGTATATCCTCTTGTACCGGTGGTATTGAAATCGGGACTTCCCCTATCAACTTCTCAAGAACAATCCTACTTATGGGCTTGTGGTTCATCACATAGTCCTCCTCTAGAAATCTGGCATTCGTACTAACGATCACCCTCTGATCTCTAGGACTATAAAACAAACCACCCTTCGTTCCCCTAGGATAGCCAACAAACAAGCGCACTTCTGTACGAGGTTCCAACTTACCAGCATCAGCCTTTAGCAGATGTGCTGGACTCCCCATATCCGAATATGTCTTAGACTAAGCTTCCGCCAGTCCACAATTCTGTGGGAGTAGAAGGCACTGATTTAGATGGAACAAGGTTTAGAATGTATACTGTCATATCTAGAGCATATCCCCAGAACGAATCTGGCAAGTCAAAATAACTCATCATCGATCTAACCATCTCCATAAGAGTCCTATTGCTCGCTGGTGTGCTGTGATTAATTGGGATTGAATCCCAGCCTCTGATAAGTAGTTCCTAAACTCTCCCAAGAGGTACTCACTACTACGATCAGATCGTAGTGCCATCTTGAATAATTTTCTATGAAAAAGATGAAATATTCAAAACTACCTCTTGCCTGGATAGACATAGGACCATACGAATCAGAATGAACCAATTCCAACACATCTTTGTATCTATACCCCTTGGCCTTGAGAGGCCTCTTGGTCATCTTACCCTCCAAGCAAGATTCACAGGTCGGGAGATCCTCCACCACTAATGAACCCAAAGGTCCATCAGCTATCAACCTATTGAATTCTTCTTAGGTTAGTGTGACCAAGCCTAAGATGCCAAAAGATATGTATGGTTCATTTTCGAAGGTTCTTTTCTCTTATCGGAATTAGAAGATGAGTTGCAAACTTCTATTTTCATCGTGGTAGCTTGTGGTTCAAGTTATAAATTTCCTATCTATGTATCTGAATAGATAATGTCCCTATTCCTTTTATAACAAATCTATCATCAAAAGAAATAGATTATCCATCCATAATTTAGAAACTGAAATCAATTCTTTCTAAATAAAGGTACATAAAGAAAATTCTTAAGAACCAAAAACTTTATTTTCTCAAAAGATAAATAAAACATCTCTCACTGCAATAGCCGCCATCTTCATGGCATTGCCCAAGTAAATGGTAATATCCCCTTTAGCTAGTCGTCGGGTTTCCTGGAACCCCTGTAAAGTGTTGCAGACATGATTAGTGGCTCTCGTATCTACACACTAGGTTCCGGTAGATAACACCGCTAACCATGTTTCAACGACTAGACCAAAAGATATACTTTTGTTCTTGCTTCGGCTTGGGATAATCCTTCTTCTTATGTCCAGTCTGCTTGCAAGTGAAGTACTTGCCTTTCGGCTTCTTCACTCCTCCCTGAGATCCTCCCACCACCTTTGCTCCACCTTGTTTCTTCTTCTTCTTGCCTTTCGGCTTAGAAGTAGAAACCTTTTTGAGCAACAAGGGCTTGAGGACACTCATCGAAGAGTGCATACTTGTACTCCTTAGCAGATAAGACAATATCTAGATTCTTTCCAATCAACATTATTTGGGTACAGTAAGTTTATTTCCTTTAGTATCATAATAAGTGGACTGAAAGTCAATTTTGAAAATCCTAAGAATCACAATGATCAAAATATTAGATTTCAAATATTATTGATTCCTCAAAACAATAATATTCCAAAATCAACCAACACCTCAAAACACCGAGAATATCGCATGCCACGATAGTGTGGACGTATACGAATTCTACATTTGTAAGAGGAGGTTTTACCCATTAATTTTATTATCTTGTCAACCTTACTTTTTGACAAATAAAATTAATAGTTGGTTCCTCTTTGGCCCTACAAATAAAAGCAGTGACTCCGATGGGGAGGATACTTTTTATTTGCATCTAAGTGTGCACCATTACACGATACTAAGGGAATTATTTCGGATTATGTGCCTTACCGCTGTGGAAGTACACATGCTCCTAGATAATTTCCTATAACCCTTATTTGACCTAGTGATCCGCAAACAAACTCATCCGATGGGGAGGAAAGCACTCAGAGCCGACGCGCAAGTTTGTTGCATCACACGTCAAATTGTAATGGAGGCCGTGGGAATTAATTAAAATATCCCTCTCCCACTTAGTAAATTGAAAATGAGGAATTTTCAAGCACACACAACATGCATATAAAACAAATCAGCAATAAATATGGAAAAATCAAAAATTTTCCAACTATTATGCCATTGTTCTTCAATATGCGTCCCGTCGTATCGCCACCTCGTCCGCTCCACCTACGCCATGTACATGCCATCCGGAGATCCGAGCCGAGAATAAAACCTATTTTATTTTACATCCATCGATCATATACTTCACAAGGGAGTGTACATGAAATCTAGATCGAAAGTAAAATAAAATAAAGCGTGGCTAAACAATGCCGTATTTAATTACAAAAATTAAATACTAATCTAGCCTCGTCAACCCCGAGGATTCAAATAATATACAATCATACACAAACAATCACATACACACATATAGCCATAATAGTCGGATCTTATGCCTGCAACCAAAAAGTTAGCCTACGCACATCCTACTATTATCCGGCATACAAAATATATGATATGTGCATGAAAGTAACCGAATCCAAAACACACAAAACCGGAAACCGTGGCTCTGATACCATTTGTTGGCAATGTACTAATCCTCGGAATGCTCATTGGCTCCCATGTCCCCGGATTAAAATTTTCACTAATGAAAACTAATCCGGATGGGATGAGTTTCCTAAGCACAACCAATTCGTCGTCGTGCTAATGACTCGAACGATCGCTTGAACAAACTAGTTGTTCAAGCAACACAACTCTTCTAGTCGGTTAGCCGTGGAAGAGACGACGGACGGATCGCCGGTTTTTGTGTTTCTTATCGGGGTCCATGATTATACAAATACATACAAATGTAAACTAGTATAATCAACATATACTAACATAAAGAACTTAAGCTAGCATATCGATAAGAACATGCAAAGAACAATAATAAAAGTTATAAAACTTTTATACCTCTTGATCTTCTATCGTATGTCCTAACCTCCTTGTAGACTTCGTGTGGGAGAAGATCCTCCACAAGTTGAAGCATCCTAGATCTTCTTCAATCCAAAGAAAGAAGAACTCTCTTTCCCTTCTTGCTTGAGCCAACCACCAATCAACAAAGGATTGATGCTGCCGGCCCCAAGAATAGAGAGAACAAAATGGAAACAAAACTCATCTGTTATCTAGGACCAACCATCAAGCTCCAAGCATGATGCTTCCCGCCGGTCCAAAGAGAACAAGAAGAGGATGAGAGGAATAGGTTGAGCACCGACCAAGGTAGAGGGAAAAGATCTAGGAGCCGACAACACCCTAGGAAGAAGAAGAAGATATCCTCTCCTATAGTTGCCGCCCACTTTCCCCTCCATAACCTAGCCGCCCAACCAAGGAAAGGAAAAATCTAGGGTTTCTTCAAAGAGAAGATGGAATGGAGTATGGAAGCCAACCGAAAGAAAAACACCAAGGGTATGGGCGCCGGCCAACACTTGGAGAAAAGAAAGGAAAACAATCCTCCTCCTTGTTGCCGCCCAACCAAGGTGGAAGGAGGAGATCTAGAACCGGCCACTTACCCTAGGAAGAAGAAGAACTCTTCCACAAGTTGCCGCCCACTCTCCTTCCAAACCTTGGCCGCCCAACCCAAGGAGCCAAACCCTAATTAGGGTTTCCTCCTTAGGGTTACTTGCCGCCCAAGCAAAGAGAGGCTAAACCCTAATTTCCATCATCCAAAACTTCTTTTTCCCCTCCAAGCCTAAGCCCCTATTTATAGAACTTAGGAGAAAGTTGGTTATTGATTAGGTAGCCAAAAATATAGGAACTAATTCCCAATTTTCTTGCCGCCCAAGGGTAGCAAGGAATTAGTAAATTTTTTCTTCCTATAATCTTGCCGCCCAAGGTGGCATAGGAAAAAAAATTTTCACCAATTCTAATCTTAAAATTTTTTTTTTAACTAATTCTAATCTTGCCGCCCAAGGTGGCATAGAATTAGAAGAAAAAATTTTTTATCAATCTTTTAAACTTGCCGCCCACCTTATCCAACCTTTCCTCTCCCTTTCCTTTCCTTTCCCTCCCCTTTCCTTTCCATCCCCTTTAATCTCCACCGTCGGTTCTAGGGTTTTAATCTTAACTGTCGGATTTAGAGATTTAATCTCAACCGTCGGTTCTAGGGATTTAATCCCAACCGTCGGATCTAGAGATTTAATTTCCATCATTTGATCTAGAGTTCATGAGGTTTATATTAGGCTACGATAGGGACCATGAGGATGAGTTGGGTCTTGGCCACCCGATGGATCGGAACCACACAAACTTGATCCATCAATGATCTTGGTATGGGTGCCGGCCAACACTTGGAGAAGAAGAAAGAAAACACCCCTTCCCCTTGTTGCCGCCCAAACCCTAAACTAGGCTCTCCTTAATTTCCGGCTAAGGATGAAGGGAAGTAGAATAGCTTGAGCTTTGGCCAAGGTAGAGGGAAGAAGGAAGAAGGGCCGGCCATCAAAGGAAAAGGAAGAATCTCCTTCTCCTTGTTGCCGCCCAACACCAACAACCAAAACCTAACCCTAGCCCCACTCCTATTCCTATCCCATCTAGAACTTGTTGCCGCCCATGGGAAGCAACCAACTTCTTATCCACCACAAGCCATTGATCAAGGGGAGAAGCTTGGGCGCCGGCCAAACCAAGGAGGAAGGAGCAAGAGAGGGTGCCGGCCACAATTGGGAAGATGAAGAAGAAGCATGGTTCTCCTTGTTGCCCCCCAACATCAATGAACCAAATCCAAAACCCTAGCCACCTCCTCTTTCTTGCCGCCCAAGCAACCTAGTCTCCATTAGGTTTTCCATTAGCTCTTGCCGCCCAAGCCTAAGCCCATATATATAGAGTTAGGTTTAGGCCTAGGTTTAATCTCCTCCATTGGATCTATGGTTTTAATCTCAACCGTCGGATCTCGAGATTTGATCTCATCCGTCGGTTCTAGATATTTAATCTCCACCGTCGGTTCTAGAGATTTAATCTCCACCGTCGGTTCTAGGGATTTAATCCCAACCTTTGGATCTAGAGATTTAATTTCCATCATTTGATCTAGAGTTCATGAGGTTTATATTAGGCTACGATAGGGACCATGAGGAGGAGTTGGGTCTTGGCCACCCGATGGATCGGAACCACACAAACTTGATCCATCAATGATGTTCCATTCCACTAGAGGATCATCATCGAACTACCTCACCAACCCCCATAAATTAATATGGGCTCCATATATTATTTGTACATTCATCTCCCCGTGTTTAAGATATCGAATGTCCGTCAATTAATTGATTTACTGACCATCAATTAATTAACATCTAACTCCTCGAGTAGTACCACTCAACCTTATCATCATGTTGACTAAGTCAACCTGCAGGGTTTACATGATGAACCTTATGAGCTCCTCAAGGGGACATCATCAACCTAATATATAGGACACGGATTCCTCCTATAATCAACGGCACACCATGTAAATAATATCATTTCCCAACTTACCGGGCATATTGATTTAATCCATAGAAATCTCACCCTCTGGTAAATCAAAGAAATAAATACTAAGTACATGTGCCCGTTATTATATCGGGATTAAGAGCATGTACAACATAATATCCGAGGTCCGATTCAATTATATAGTCAGCAATAAATTGAATCACCTCTATGTCGGTCCTGCTCAATACACCTAAGTGTACTAGTGTAACTTTATGTTCAAGACAAAACAATACCAAGCTACACTACAACCATGCCAATGGTTTGTCCAAAACCATCTTGGTTGTGAGCCTTTACTTATATTCTACAAGGGACTGATAACATGATCTTCTGTGCCGCACCCAGGCACCATGTTATCTACAATGTAAAATATTAGACAATATGCACATATATAAATATAAAGTACAAACAATGATCATGTGATTCTTATTTCAAAATAAAGATGTCTATACAAAAGAGCTAGGCTTTCAGTATACATCCCAACACATTTATCTTGTCTGACCATGATGACGTTATGCTCATTGAGAATGAGCCTACCTCCTATCAGGAAGCTGTGATGAGCCCAGATTCTGAGAAATGGCTATAGGCCATGAGATCCGAGATGGAATCCATGTACACCAACAAAGTATGGACTTTGGTTGATCCACATAAAGGGGTCAAACCCATTGGGTGTAAGTGGGTCTTTAGGAGAAAGACTGACATGGATGGACTTACGCATACCTATAAGAGAGTATTGGTGGCTAAAGGTTTCAAGCAAATTCATGGTATTGACTATGATGAAACCTTTTTTCCAGTATGGGCGCCGGCCAAAAGCTCCAAGGGAAGAGACCCTAGCTCTTGCCGCTGGCCAAGGAGGAGAGGAAGAGGGTTGGGATGTCGGCCAAGGATGAGAGGAAGAAGAGGGGCGTCGGCCAAAACGCTTGGAAGAAGGGAAAGTCTTGCCGCCAAAGGGTTCTCCAAACCCTAGCCGCCCAATGCCTCTCTAAGCTCTAGGCTCCCAAAACCCTAATCTCCCTTGTTGTGTTCCACGCCCAAGCCTTGGACATCCTTTTATAGAGCTAGGCTTAAGCCTCCTTTCAATCTCCACCGTCGGATATGTTAGTGAAAGCCCTAGAGCCAATCATGTGATGATTGTTGTATGGACTTTATTGTATCATATTCCTATTTATAAAGGCATGATTATTATATTTACTTGTATTTGTGCCAAATAACTTAATATAATACTGTCCTTGAGTAGTAGGTTTATATCTATATCAATCGATTGGTTGAATCGATAATGAGATGATATAGAGAACACTACTCTTAATCATTTCTAGTCAAGTATTAACATTCAGGGACAATATTAATGCGTAGAGACTAGCATGTAGGTCAACACAATGACTTGATCTCACAAGTCATGGATATGAGATATCAAATTGACACATGGGTATGCATTGAAGAATGTATACTGAATGACCCGCCATGAGAATGTATCATGGATCGTTATATGAGTGTCATATACTTTCTCATGTGGATATTAGTATGACTATTAGTCCTTAGACCTGAAGTCACCATGGTTCCCTACATAAGAAGTTGCATACTTTAGCTTCGTCAAACGTCACCCGTAAATGGGTGGACTATAAAGGCGATTACTGGGTATGTAATAAATTATGCAGAGGGATGTGAGTGATGTAGATGGGATCTATCCCTCCTATATGACGGGAGTGACATCGATATTCTTGATAGAGTGAGACCACGAAGTGCATGACCATGCCCAAATGAGTCAATATGAGATATTGAGCTCATTTGATTAGAGTGAGTCTACTTGGAGTTCAAGATATAGATTGTACCCTGGATGACATGGTCTATGCCTCGATTGGTCAATCTAGATGTCAAGGATAGAGGGACATTGTCACATATTGTGAGAGTCACAATTAGTAGTCACAATGGTGATGTTGGAGCTCAACATTCTTGTAACTTGGGTAGCAATGATGTGTTGCTAGATACCGCTCATTGCTTATGTTCCTGAATCAGTTTAGGGACATTGCCAACGTTACAAGAACCTATAGGGTCACACACATAAGAGCAATTAGATGGAGATTTAGTTCATATGATGAACCATGAGGATTAGGTTCATGGGATGAACCAAATTGGATTAAGAGTAATCCTAATTAGACTAATTGAGTTGGACTCGATTTGATTCAAGTGTTGAATGGGTCTAATTTAGATTTGATTCATCAAATCAATTTAAATTAATGAATAGAGATTCATTAAATTAAATTGACTTGAATCAAATGGTTGGATTTGATCAACCATGGGAGATAAGAGGTCAAGTTTGACTTGACTTGAGAGGGAAGATGAAAGGTCAAGTTTGACTTGATCAAATGTCATGTCTTGATGATGACTTGGCATGGCTGACCAATGATGATGTTCCACATCATCATTGACTTATCATATGGTGCCACCTCATGGGGAGACCAAGAGCCATTGGAGTTACATGCATGCATGTAACCCCCCCCCCCCCCTCCATGAAGTGGCCGGCCACTTTACTCCATTTGATGGATGAATTCATTTGGTGAGTTACACTCCAACTTCATCTTCTTCCTTGGATCATCTTCCTCTCAAGCTTGCTCTCCCATCCCTCTCTTTGTCCGAACCATCCATAGGGTGCTAGCACACTCAAGGGTGTGTTTTCTCCACCTATTGCTTGTGTGGATACCAATAGAGGAGTGTGCACTTGACGCTCTTGAGTTCCGACGAAGCTTTTGGACGAGCGGGATTTGTGAAGGGTGTCGCATCGAGGATAATGATCTCACCTTCTAGATCTAAGGTAGATCTAGGGTTTTTAGTAAACACATACATGTTTTAGTTTTAATACATCTTCGCACGGATGCGTGGCCGGACTTTCGGGGTTTTCGCAATGCAAAAAGCGGTTTTTGTGGCTCGGAAAGTCCAACAGGATCTAGAGATTTAATCTCAACCGTCAGATCTAGAGATTTAATCTCAACCGTCGGATCTAGAGATTTAATCTTCACCGTCGGATCTTAAGATTTAATCTCCATCGTCGGATCTAGAGTTTCATTTTCCATCATCGGATCTAGGCTCCATGAGGGTTTTAATAGGCTACAATAGGGACCATGTCGATTAATCAACATCTAACTCCATGAGTAGTACCACTCAACCTTATCATCATGCTAGACCAAGTCCACCTGCAGGGTTTACATGATGAACCTTATAAGCTCCTCAAGGGGACATTATCATCCTAATATATAGGACACAGTTTCCTCCTATAATCAACGACACACCATATAAATAATATAATTTCCTAACTTACTGAGCCTATCTATTTACTCTATAAATCTCGCCCATTGGTAAATCAAAGAAATGAATACTAAGTATATGTGCCCATTATTATATCGGGATTAAGAGCATGTACAACATAATATCTGAGGTCCGATTCAATTATGTAGTCAGTAATAAATCGAATCACCTCTAAGTCGGTCCTGCTCAATACACACAAAGTATACTAGTGTAATTCAATGGCCAAGACAAACCAATACCAAATCACACTACAACCATTCCAATGATTTATCCATAACAATCTAGGTTGTGAGCCTTTACTTATACTTTACAAGTAACTGATAACATGATCTCCCGTGTGACACTACACACCATGTTATCTACAATGTAATATATTAGACAATATGCTTAACCATAAATATGCAAACAATGATCATGTGATTCTTATTTCAAAATTAAAGATGTGCATACAAAAGATAGAAATTTCAGTATACATCCCAACAGATGGGGGGGGGGGGGGGGTAGCTTC
This sequence comes from Wurfbainia villosa, assembly GCA_025175895.1. Classification (NCBI taxonomy): domain Eukaryota; kingdom Viridiplantae; phylum Streptophyta; class Magnoliopsida; order Zingiberales; family Zingiberaceae; genus Wurfbainia; species Wurfbainia villosa. The sequence goes on along the minus strand of CM045992.1, from coordinate 22,350,307 downwards.
GCATATTTCTTTCCTATTGGCAGTTTTGCATATTTTTCATGTTTACCACTTCCTCCACATATTTCCTTGCACTGTTAGCATATTTCCTTAGATTGATAACATGTTGTTCCTTTATCCAGAGTAGTGTAATTGAACTTAGTTAGATCGGTGAAGTTCCTCTTGGCCTACTTGAAAAGAACCTTGTTTCACTCTTTACATGATCTCTAGGGTAGAGGTATCCAAGAAAAGCTAAGTTCACTACATCGGACTAGTACTCGAATTTTCATGGGGCTTTTGCAATACTTAGTTACTGGAGAAACATTCATCTCAGGAGTTTGAAAAAAAACAAGAGAGAACAAAAGAGTTTGAAAAAAAAAGAAGAAAAAAATTCTGAATATAAAAAAAAAGAGAAAAAGAGAGAAAAAGAAAAGATGAAATATCATCAAAGCACCCCTTTGATACCAAGTAGCTACTGGGGAAACACCCATATAGGTGCCCCTTTGAGGCTAACTAGTTACTAAGAAAATACTTGATATTTATTTCCTACTTTTCTTCTCCTTGACTATTGAATGCTCCTTTGAGATTATGTATGTTAGTGAAAGGATGATCCAAGCACATTAGTAGGTAAGTGTCTTTATGCATCGTATGAGAGGAACATGGTAGAGGGAATGTAAACTTGGATTGATGCTCAAAACCTTAAAGATCAAAACTCACATGCACTACACAAGGATCTTTTAAGCTAAGCCAATGGAAACTAATCGATCAGACTAAGTATTTTATACCTTAGGCTAGATTTATAACAAGTTATCATGATTCCCACTCATAGTTTATTTCTTTTTCTTTGGTTGAGGACAAGCAAAAGTTTAAGTTTGAAAATGTGATGAGTGTGAATCACATGCATATTTTAGGGTTTATTTAGCATGATTTTCTAGCATTTCATTCACATAGCATGCATAAAATATAACATTTACTTTCATATTGCATTTTTAGTTCAGATGACTGTGGTTTTTGTGTTTTTACTCTCAGGAGGGACAAAAGAAGGCATAATAAAGCCATTGAGGGAAGCCACGATGAAACATGGAGCAAACAGAGCCATAACACATATTTTTCTGAGTTCACAGTAGTTGACATGCCCAGGGTGTGCCAGGGGGCACACCCATTCCAGACACCTTCAACAGGCCCAATTTTGAGGTATGCTAGGTCTTTACAACACCTGGCACGCCCAAGCCATGCCAAATGGCATGACCATGCCAAATTCCCCCTCTTTGCTAATGGAATTCACGAATTATTCTCCATTAAAAGCTATAAAAAGACACCAAACCTAAGAGAAAGGCATTTCTATTTATTAAAGGATTGGGGTTCATTTTAGAAGCCCAGAATCACTCCAATCCTTGGGATTGTTGGAATGTATACTGAAAGCCTAGTTCTTTTTGTATGAATATTTTATTTTGAAATAAGAATCACATGATCATTGTTTGCATTTTATATATTCATTATATATGTGTGCATATTGTCTAATATTTTACATTGTAGATAACATGGTGCTTGGTGTGGCACAGAAGATCATGTTATCAGTACCTTGTAAAATATAAGTAAAGGCTCACAACCAAGATGATTTTGGACAAACCATTGGCATGGTTGTAGTGTATCTTGGTATTGTTTTATCTTGAACATAGAGTTACACTAGTACACTTAGGTGTATTGAGTAGGACCGAAATAGAGGTGATTCAATTTAGTACTGACTACATAATTGAATCGGACCTCGGATATTATGTTGTACATGCTCTTAATCCCGATATAATAATGGGAACATGTACTTAGTATTTATTTCTTTGATTTACTAGTGGGTGAGATTTAGATGGATTAAATCAATATGCCCGGTAAGTTGGGAAATAATATTATTTACATGGTGTGTCGTTGATTATAGGAGGAAACCGTGTCCTATATATTAGGTTGATGATGTCCCCTTGAGGAGCTCATAAGGTTCATCATGTAAACCCAGCTGGTTGACTTAGTCAACATGATGATAAGGTTGAGTGGTACTACTCGAGGAATTAGATGTTAATTAATTGATGGTCAGTAAATCAATTAATTGACGGACATTCGATATCTTAAACACGGGGAGATTAATGTACAAATAATATATGGAGCCCATATTGATTTATGGGGGTTGGTAAGGTAGTTCAATGATGATCCTCTAGTGGAATGGAACATCATTGATGGATCAAGTTTGTGTGGTTCCGATCCATCGGGTGACCAAGACCCAACTCCTCCTTATGGTCCCTATCGTAGCCTAATATAATCCTTGTGAAGTCTAGATCCAAGAATATAAAATAAAACCTAGAACCAACGGTTGGGATTAAATCCCTAGATCCGATGGTTGGATGAAACCCTAGAACCAACGGTTGGGATTAAATCCCTATATCCGATGGTTAGGATGAAACCCTAGAATCGACGGTTGGGATTAAATCCCCTGATCCGACGGTTGGGATAAAACCCTAGATCCGACGGTTGGGATGAAACCTTAGATCCGACGGTTGGGATGAAATCATAGATCCGACGGTTGGGATTAAACCCTAGATCTGACGGTTGGGATAAAACCCTAGATCCGACGGTGGAGATTAAATCCCTACATCCGACGGTGGAGATTAAAGGAGGCTTAAGCCTAATTCTATAAATAGGGGGCTTAGGCTTGGGCGGCATGTATTGGTTTTGAATTGGAGTTAGGGTTTGGCTCATCCACAAGTGGGCGGCTAGGGTTCATTGGGCGACTAGGGTTTTGGAGCAAAGAAGTGGGCGGCAACCTCCTTCCTTCAAGTTGATTGCCGGCGCCCATCCTCCTCCATCAACACTTGGCCGGCGCCCATCCTAGAGGTCTTTCCCTTCTTCCTTGGCCGGCGGTTCTCCTCCCATTGGTGGGCGGCTATCTTCCTCCTCCCTATTCTCCAAAGTGGCCGGCGACAACACTTCAGTTGGTCATGATCATCCAATAGTTCCTTGGGGCGGTTGCACCAAGTTCCATAATTTGGTGGCCGGTTCTAGAAAGGAAGGTATTTGTTGTTTCTTCTCTTTGTTCGCAGCGGACAAGGTAGAGAAGAAAGCGATCTAGAAGGCTTCTACTCGTGGAGGATCTTCGTCCACACGTCGTCCACGAGAAGGATAGGACATACGATAGAAGATCGTAAGGTATAAAGTTATTTTAACTTTATTTACAGATCATCTGAATGTTCTTTAATATTTTGATTATGCATGTGTGTATGAATATATATTGTATAATCATGGACCCGAAGACAAACACAAAAACCGGCGATCCATCCGTCGTCTTTTCGGCTAACCAACTAGAAGAGTTGTGTTGCTTGAACAACTAGTTTGTTCAAGCGACCACTCAAGTTGTTAGCCACGACGCGAATAGGTTGTGCCAAGGAAGCTCATCCCATCGGATTAATTCTTTCATTAGTGAAAATTTTAATCAGGGGACATAGGAGCCAATGAGCCTCGAAGCGACATCCCTACAATTAGTATCGAGCCACGGTTTCGGTTTTGTGTGTTTTGGATTGGTTAATTTTTTATGCATTTTCATATATTATATGTGCGGATAATAGTAGGATGTCGTAGTTTAACTCTTTGGTTGCGAGGCATAAGATCAGACTATTATGGCCATGTGTGTGTATGTGAATGGATGTGTGTAAAAATTTATTATTTGAATCCTCGGGGTTGTGAGGCTAGATTAGTATTTAATTTTTGTAATTAAATACGGCATTGTTTTAGCCGATCATTTTAGTTTACTTTCGATCTAGATTATTTGTACACTCCTTAGTGGAGTATAGGATCGATGGATGTAAATAAAATGATTTATCTACTCGGAACTCTTTGGTGACTTGCGCCGCGGGAAAAGATGGAAGCGGACGAGGTGGCGACCGACGGGATGCATATTGGAGGACAATGCCATAATAGTTGGAAAAATTCTGTTTTCCATATTTATTGCTTATTTGTTTTATATGCATGTTGTGTATGTTTAAAATTCCTCATTGCAATTTACTAAGTGGGAGAGGGATATTTTAATTAATTCCATGACCTCCATTACAATTTGGCGTGTGATGCAACAAACTTGTGTTGGCTTTGAGTGCCTTCCTCCCCATCGGATGGGTTTGTTTGCGGATCACTAGGTCAAATAATGGTTATAAGAAATTATTTAGGAGCGTGTGTACTTCCCCATCGGTAAGGCACATAATCCGAAATAATTCCCTTAGTATCGTGTAATGGTGCACACTTAGATGCAAATAAAAGTATCCTCCCCATCAGTCCTTTGCTTTTATTTGTAGGGCTAAGAGGAACCAACTATTAATTTTATTTGTCAAAAGTAAGGTTGACAAGATAATAAAATTAATGGGTAAAACCTCCTCTTACAAATGTAGAATTCGTATCGTCCATACTATCGTGGCATGCGATATTCTCGGTGTTTTGGGTGTTGGTTGATTTGGGATTTTATTGTTTTGAGAATCAATAATATTTGAAATCTAATATTTTTGATCATTGTGATTTTAGGATTTTCAAATGGCTTTCAACCCACTTCTTTGTGATTTTAAAAGAAAACAAACTTCTTGGTCAAACTACATTGATTGGAAAAGAAACACGGATATTGTCTTAAGCTGAGGAAGAGTACAAATTTGTACTCTTGAGGTCTGTCCTCCTAAGCCCACGATGACTCACGATGAAAAGGAGAAAGAACATTATAAGAAATGGGTTAAGGCAGATGAGATGGCGCGGTGTTACATTTTGGCATCTATGTCAAATGTGCTGCAAAATCAGCATCAGGCCATAGCCACTACTTATGACATGATGTTCAATCTCAAGGAACTTTTCTGACATCAGAGTAGGGCGGCTAAGCGAGGAGGCAATGAGAAACTTGATGGCGACCACCATGGTCGAGGAACACCGTTAGGGATCATGTTCTCAAGATGATGGCTCATCTTAATGAGATGGAAGTCCTCGGTGAGATCGATGGGGAAACCCGGTCGATATCATTCTCCGATCTCTGCCTAGGAGTTTTGGCGATTCGCCTCAACTACAACATGAACAAGAGGTTGTATTCGTTGGCGGAGCTTCCGAGAACTCGAGGCGGCGAAGAGGGCTTTTTCGTCGAGTTCTCAAGCCATGGTCGCTCGAAGGTTTCTTCCTCTAAAGAAAGGTAAGAAGAAGAAGAAGCAAGGTGGAGCGAAGAAGGTGGCGGTGGGACCTCAAGGCGAGGAGTGAAGAAGCCAGAAGGCAAGTGCTTCACTTGCAAGCGGTGGACATTGGAAGGCGGTGTCCTAAAGAACAAAGGTATATCTTCTTGTTTAGTTGTTGAAACATGTTTAGCGGTGTTATCTACGATTACGGTGTGTAGATCTGAGAGCCAGCGATCATGTCTGCAATACTTTGCGGGGTTCGAAACAGACGACTAGTGAGGGAGAGATTACCGTCTTCATGGGCAATGCTTCAAAGGTGGCGGCTAGTGCAGTGGGAGACGTTTATTTATCTTTTGATAGGAATAAATTTTTGGTTTTGAAATTGTCTTTATGTACCTACTTTTAGAAAGAATTTAATTTCAGTTTCTAAATTGTTTATGGATGGATATTACATTTCTTTTAATGACAAGGTGGTTATAAAAAGGAATAGGGAGATTATCTGTTCTGGTACATTGGTTGGCAATTTATATACTCTTGAACCAAAAACTCCCACGATGCAAATAGAAGTAAATAACTCATCTTCTAAATCTAATAAGAGAAAAGAACCTTCATGAATGAACCAAACATATCTTTGGCATCTAAGGCTTGGTCATATTAACCTAAGTAGAATTCAAAGGTTGATAGCTGATGGACCTTTGGGTTCATTAGTGGTGGAGGATCTCCCAACCTGCGAATCTTGCTTGGAAGGTAAAATGACCAAGAGGCCTTTCAAGGCCAAGGGGTATAGAGCCAAAGATGTGTTAGAATTGATTCATTCTGATTTGTGCGGTCCTATGTCTATCCAGGCAAGAGGTGGTTTTGAATATTTCGTCTCTTTTATAGACGATTATTCAAGATATGGATACATTTACTTGATGCGCCGCAAGTCTGAATGCTTTGACAGGTTCAAAGAATTCAAGGCTGATGTGGAGAACCATCAAGGTAAAAGTATCAAGACATTACGATCTGATCGTGGTGGCGAGTACCTCTTGGGAGAGTTTAGGAGTTACTTATCAGAGGCTGGGATTCAATCCCAATTGTCCGCACCTAGCACACCCTAGCAGAATGGTGTGGCGGAGCGAAGGAACAGGACTCTTATGTGTTAGTAATATATGAGAGATGTCCTAAGGCAATCGCCTTATGTATGAACCATTTATATGATAAATGAAGATTCACTATTTGAGTATACATGTTTAATGTATTTGATTGGATCTTAAACTCATTTCTTGAATGTCACGATACGATTCACGGCATGAGAGAATTTGTGATTGGATCACAACTAGTGAGTATCTCTACATGTGTAATTGTGATGTATCGGAATTATCCTAGTCGATGAATTGATGGATTTGGACACCATCAGATTGCATCCGAGACTAACACAGTATACTCCTTGGTGTATCAAGCGGTGATTCTCCTTTGGTGGAGACATAGTGATGTCGGAGTTAATCGTGGATGCTAGTTATGGTAACTAGTTCATTGGAGTGACGGTAGTAAGACTTCATATGGTTCTCTGCATATATAGATATGTCGATGAAGTTCTTCTTTGTGGCTTAAGTGCGATGTTCCTTTGACTTGCGGTATTCAAGTCATCTTGATCATGGAGACTTATGCTTTGACATCTTAAGCAAACATCTCTGAGGAGATGTGGACCAGGGATGATTGGGTATAAGTCGAAGTGATCGAAGGTGTTTGAATAGCCTATAAAGGATTCACCACTCCTTGCGAGGAGATGTATACCCATGGCCTCTCGTCGGATTGTTACTAAAGTCTTTTGGCCAAAGCATTACATGTTTAGAGTAAGGTACTCTTCGATACATGTGCAGTAACTAGAATCAGTAGGGGCGAGGAAATGATACTTGGTGCTAGGTGTGCGTAGTCGACCTAGTGAGGGCCCACAACAATAGACCATGTCTGAACCAAGTGGGTATAAGATGAGTGAAGGAATGGGGCACGATTCATTCGAGCTCTTGAAGGGTTTTGAAATAGTTACGGATCAAGTTGATCTTTTGGTTAATTGGGGATCATGATGTACTACTAGGTGCCACTCATGATCGTTCTATAATTAATGGTTAATTATAGGCGGCCAACATAAACGAGAACCTATTTGGTCACACGCTGTGAGTGTAATCCAAAGGATTTAAAGCGAGCTTGAGAATGGGATTCTCGGGCCGAGAGAAACTATGTTTGGTTGGACCAAACATAAAGCATGAAATTGTTTGATCGCAATGGAAGCGTGGATGGACCGTGTCTTATGAAGACATAATGGATGGACCAAAATGGTTTGGTTCTAATCCAATGGATGAGAATAAACCAAAGGGTTTGGTTTATTTTAAACGAATGAACCAAAAGTTGGTTGATTCGTTTTAACTTAAAATAAACCATCATGGTTTGGTTTATTTTAACTTATCTTAATGGAGGCGGGTTAATGGGCTTTTGGTTTGATCCATTAACCATTAAGAGAATTAGTTCTCTATAAAATAGCTTAAGTTTTTAAAAACCCTAATCCAAATAGTTGCACGCCCACCTCTCCCTCTCTCTTTGTGGTGAGCGCCTTAACCTGTATTGCTGTCTGAGCCAAGCTTGCGGCGTCCGTCCCTCGATCCTCAGATCTCTTGTGTCAAATTGGTCCTCCTAAAGGTGAGGCCGGTCTTTTGCCGTATACTCCTCCACCAAGCTGTCCAGTTTTGGACAGCTTCTTCTCCTCGTCGGGCGTCGTTTGGGCGACGCGGTTGAGTGCTCGACAGCGGCTAACATACGAGGATTTGATCTCCGGTAATCCTCTAGTGGAGGCGAAGGATTATATCAAGCGGTTGTGAATACCTCTCCGGAGAAGCAAGTCTTGAGGACTTGTTTTTGGGATCGAATTTGGATTCGGATTGTGATCATTCTCGATCGTCGTCTTCAACAGGCTGAATGCTAACGAAGATAAGCTCGTGACTTAGCGAAGTCATCCGAGGCTCGGCGTGAATCACGGATAGAGCGATTCTTACGGATGGTCTAGGTTGATACTTTCGCTACGTCATACGGAAGGTATAACGTAGTTTAATTTCCTTTTATTGCAAATTTTAATTTACGGTTATGTCTACACTTGTTGTAATAGCATCGTGTGTGTGTGTATTGTAATAAATATAGTATTTATTATTTTATTGCTTCCTTTGTGCACATGTTTTACGAAACATGATCGAACACACCTGCCTTGTGGTGTCTGGAAAGATGGTGGTATCGAGCCCAGGTTGTGTTTGACATAATCGTAAAAATGGCGATAGTCATAATGTATTTCTGGAAATTTTCTAATTTTGGAAAGTTAGAAGTATTTATGGAAATTTTTCAATTTTGGAAAGTCTAGAAGTATTTATGGAAATCTTCCACTTTTGGAAAGTTGGAAGTATTTATGGAAATTGATAGTTTCCATAAATAAAATATTTGATTAGATTCTGGAAATTTGTGTCCTAATTTAATCATGATTTGATTTGGGAAATCAAATCTTAAAATATTTTATTTCCATAAGTAGTTTTAATGATTTAGGAAATTGGTTTCCTAGATAGATTTTCCTTAATCAAATAATTCCATGAATAAAATATGTGATTAGATTTGGAAATTTGTTTCCTAATTTAATTATGATTTGATTTGGAGAATCAAATCTTAAACATATTTTATTTCCATAAATAGTTATGACATATAAGGAAATTATATACATGACATAATTGTATCATGTAATTGCATTAGATGCATATAACATTATGCCATATGTGTCGTGACATGTAGATGTATATATGTCATGCATGTCATGTATGTAGATAATAGTTATTTGCATGCAAAGAGGATGAGACATAAAAACCTTTACAATATTAAAGCCTACACCTTCCATTAATATGGATTTAACAAAGTTACATTTCTTGTTTGGGTTGTTGGACTCTCTCAGCCCGGCTCGAACCAGAACATGTTCAAACCATGGAATAGTTTAATACTAATATGGTAAGTCGGAGTCAATGTTAGCTTTGGTTGTTGGACTCTCACAAGCTGGGCTAATTGGTTGAATACTAACCATATTAAAACTATGTCTTGATTAATGGGTTGGCTTTTAACTTTGGAACATCGGCTTGTTGGACTCTCTCAAGGTCGATGTAAAGAGGTGAAGTTAGTTGCTATGCATATGATGCATACTTGTTAATGTGTTCAACCCGATGTATGTGAACATTGATTAGTTATTAGCACATTGTGATAGTTACATATGTATGTGATATGGTAGATAAGATACCTACCATTAGTTATGAATGGCTTGTTGGACTCTCTCGAGGTTGTTCATAATCTATGATGAATCGACCATTGGAGAATGGACCTCACGATCTCGAAGTGATTTTGTTTTTGAAATTTAAAAAATGAAATAGGATTTATAAATGTATATTGATGCATTTTAAAATCATCTTTCTCATATATGCTCGTTTGTATTTCTAGATAAATTTGATGTGTCTTTGAATTTGCGCACATTTTGGATTGAAAATAAATTGGTAGCCGAACTTCTTGCATGGCTTAAATATTAACGAGAATTGTTCTCAAAGGTTGAAAAGCTTGCAATGTCCTTGAAGAGCCTCTTGCTTCTAAATGCGATGCAACTCTAGACCAATTGTTGGTATCGAAACATGTGATTACGAAATGAGAGTTGCATCATGCTAGCGGCGATGGTACAGGCTCGGCGGCATGAGCATATGGATGCTAACCACTAGTCTTTCATCTTATGTTGGTTGATGAGCAATGTGAGATTCGAGGTTGAAGTCTCGGCTCCTCTTCACCTACGAAGATGCAGAAGGTTCATGCATCTTATGCTATCATTTGCTAAAGGCGTGTGAGGACGAGAAGCATGGCGAGGGCGGTTTTGTTAGTTGATTTTATGAACTCGAAATATTAAAGGTTAAATAAAGGACCTTGGATAGACAAAGGGAGAAAGAAAGAAGTTAAGAAAGGAGTAGAAGCACAAAGGGTTAAATATTCATTAAGGCAAGGAGGTTTGAGAAAAGAGGATTTATCTTAGTTGAAGAAGAAGAAGGCATCGGATGCCCCATCTTCTTCACTATCTTAGTTATTGATTGTCATTCTATTTCCTTAGACACATGGGTATTGGATCTGGGTGTGGCTCACATGTATGTATATAATGACATGCTAGTTAGAAGAAGACTTGTCGGAGAGTCAAATTTACGTTAATGATGGAGCAAAGGTTTTTGCTTTATGAGAACTTATTTCTTTGACTCCTAGTGGACTAGTCTTGGAAGCTGGACAATTGCTATTATGTTCCTTCTAATAAAGAACATTTACTATTTCATTGTTTAAATAGAAATGGGTTTCCATTTATTTAGTAACAAAACATAACTTTGAATGGAGTTCTTTATGGGCTGGAACCAGAGCATTTATCGTTGGGCGTATCAGTGACATTTCAATATTGAAGATGACAAAATTTCGAAAGGATAATGTAGACTCCTATATGTGGATGATTGTCGTCTTGGCCATATAAGCAAACTAATTTATGTCGAATTACAGATGTGAGATTACGGAATCGTTGAATAGGATTCATACGATACATGCGAATCATGCTTAAAAGGAAAGATGACTAAGTTACCTTTTACTGGAAAAGGTGAACGAGTGGGAGAGTTACTAGGTCTAATACATACTGATGTATGTGGACCTATGTCAACTCAAGCTTTAGGAGGCTATAGCTACTTCATTACCTTCATGATGATCACTCGGTTTGGGTATGTGTTCTTGATGAAACACAAGTCAAAAGCCTTTAAGGTTGAAGAATTCAGAAATGAAGTAGAGAAACAACATGACAAGTATTAAAATACTTGATCGGATCGGTGGTGAATACTTAAGCGTCAAAGTTTCTTGATTATCTAGAGACAATGGTATTGTCTCAATGGACTCCCCCCTATACACCCACAGCATAATGGGTGTATCGAGGGCGTAAGGACCTTGTTGGACATGGTCGGTCGATGATGAATCATCGACTCTTCCCAATCCTTTTGGGGTTAACTTCAGACATTTGTTTACTTGTTAAGCAGAATGCCTCAAGGTAGTCTCTACTACTCTATGAGATATGGAATAATAAGAAACCTCATGTATCTTACTTGAAGATATAGGAGTTGTCACCTGCTTGTAGGCAGTATATCGAGACAAAGTGGATGCTAAAAGTCGATAAATGTCTATTTATTGGATACCCTAAGGAAACAAGGGTTAGCAATTCTATCATCTGGAACAAAAGGTGTTTGTTTGAAGGCATCTAGTTGTGTTTCTAGAAAGAGTTTCTCTTGCGAAGGGAGATTGGGAGTGTAAATCGAGCTTGAGAGGCTCGAGACTCACTATGAAGATATTGATGAGATACTTGTGAGCACCAGCAGTGGATAACTCCTTAGTGATGAGCAATCAATTTGGACCTGTAACACCACATCTTCGTATCTGGTAGAACATCATAATTTACGAGAGATATGGATTTTCGTAGAATTGAATCGGGAGGCGTGTTACTCATTGATGATGAGCCTATCAGTTATGAAGAAGTGACAAGTGATGAGAAAGGGATAAGGTGCTTGGCATGCCATGAAGTGAGGAAATGGATTCCATGTATGAAAACCAAGTTTGGAACTTGGATTTGACCACTGAGCATAAAGTGGGTGCAGTGGGTTTGAAAGAAAAGCGACATGGATATGTGTTGATTACCTATAAGGCTAGATTGGTGAAGGATATCGTCAAAAGCAAGGTGTTGATTATGCGAAACCTATTCACTGTAGCTATACTTAAATCCATTCGGATGCTCAGCATACTCATTATGATTATGAGATATGGCGGATGGATGTGAACTTTCCTTAATGGAACACCTGCTCGAGGGCGTGTATATGATACGACTGAGGGTTTCATCGATTGTAAAACCAAGGTATGCAAAGTTGCTATGGATTTTTTGATGATCGAGCGAAGGTTAGTGATCTTTAGTATTGTATGCGATGACATGACATACTTATAGAAGCGATGTTTCAATCTTCTGATCGATGAAGGTTTGGTTATCCAGACATTCTCCATGAAAGACACGAGAAGCAACCTACATCCTGATTAAGATCTATAGAGATAGATCGAAGCTATAGACAGTGCTTTTAGCATGTCGAATCCAAGAAAGGTTTCCTACCTTTTCTATGTCAACTTGCATGGTAAGATTCCCTATGCATCAGTAGGATCTATCATGTATGCTATATTATGTATGCAGTGTCACGGCGAGATCGAGGAATGGATCATTGGGCAAGGATGTGTTCCTAATATATGGAGAAGGCTTTTGTATAAACATTTTATTTTGAAATAAGAATCACATGATCATTGTTTGCATTTTATATATTCATTATATATGTGTGCATATTGTCTAATATTTTACATTGTAGATGACATGGTGCTTGGTGTGGCACAGAAGATCATGTTATCAGTACCTTGTAAAATATAAGTAAAGGCTCACAACCAAGATGGTTTTGGACAAACCATTGGCATGGTTGTAGTGTAGCTTGGTATTGTTTTATCTTGAACATAGAGTTACACTAGTACACTTAGGTGTATTGAGTAGGACCGAAATAGAGGTGATTCAATTTAGTACTGACTACATAATTGAATCGGACCCCGGATATTATGTTGTACATGCTCTTAATCCCGATATAATAATGGGCACATGTACTTAGTATTTATTTCTTTGATTTACCAGTGGGTGAGATTTAGATGGATTAAATCAATATGCCCGGTAAGTTAGGAAATAATATTATTTACATGGTGTGCCGTTGATTATAGGAGGAAACCGTGTCCTATATATTAGGTTGATGATGTCCCCTTGAGGAGCTCATAAGGTTCATCATGTAAACCCAGCTGGTTGACTTAGTCAACATGATGATAAGGTTGAGTGGTACTACTCGAGGAATTAGATGTTAATTAATTGATGGTCAGTAAATAAATTAATTGACAGACATTCAACATCTTAAACACGGGGAGATTAATGTACAAATAATATATGGATCCCATATTGATTTATGGGGGTTGGTGAGGTTGTTCAATGATGATCCTCTAGTGGAATGGAACATCATTGATGGATCAAGTTTGTGTGGATCCGATCCATCGGGTGGCCAAGACCCAACTCCTCCTTATGGTCCCTATCGTAGCCTAATATAATCCTTGTGAAGTCTAGATCCAAGAATATAAAACAAAACCTAGAACCAACGGTTGGGATTAAATCCCTAGATCCGATGGTTGGATGAAACCCTAGAACCAACGGTTGGGATTAAATCCCTAGATCCGATGGTTAGGATGAAACCCTAGAATCGACGGTTGGGATTAAATCCCTAGATCCGATGGTTGAAATAAAACCCTAGATCCGACGGTTGGGATGAAACCTTAGATCCGACGGTTGGGATGAAATCCTAGATCCGACGGTTGGGATTAAACCCTAGATCCGACGGTTGGGATAAAACCCTAGATCCGACGGTGGTGATTAAATCCCTAGATCCGACGGTGGAGATTAAAGGAGGCTTAAGCCTAATTTTATAAATAGGGGGCTTAGGCTTGGGCGACATGTATTGGTTTTGAATTGGAGTTAGGGTTTGGCTCATCCACAAGTGGGCGGCTAGGGTTCATTGGGCGGCTAGGGTTTTGGAGCAAAGAAGTGGGCGGCAACCTCCTTCCTTCAAGTTGATTGCCGGCGCCCATCCTCCTCCATCAACACTTGGCCGGCGCCCATCCTAGAGGTCTTTCCCTTCTTCCTTGGCCGGCGGTTCTCCTCCCATTGGTGGCCGGCTATCTTCCTCCTCCCTATTCTCCAAAGTGGCCGGCGGCAACACTTCTTGAAGTTGGCCGGCGCATCATCCAATAGTTCCTTGGCCGGCGGTTGCACCAAATTCCATAATTTGGTGGCCGGTTCTAGAAAGGAATGTATTTGTTGTTTCTTCCCTTAATTCGCAGCGGACAAGGTAGAGAAGAAAGCGATCTAGAAGGCTTCTACTCGTGGAGGATCTTCGTCCACACGTCGTCCACGAGAAGGATAGGACATACGATAGAAGATCGTAAGGTATAAAGTTATTTTAACTTTATTTACAGATCTGAATATATTCTTTAATATTTTGATTATGCATGTGTGTTTATGAATATATATTGTATAATCATGGACCCCGAAGACAAACACAAAAACCGGCGATCCATCCGTCATCTCTTCCGCGGCTAACCAACTAGAAGAGTTGTGTTGCTTGAACAACTAGTTTGTTCAAGCGACCACTCAAGTTGTTAGCACGACGACGAATAGGTTGTGCTAAGGAAGCTCATCCCATCCGGATTAATTCTTTCATTAGTGAAAATTTTAATCCGGGGACATGGGAGCCAATGAGCCTCCGAAGCGACTCCCTTCAGGGATTCCTCGGAGGAGGATCGAGGTCTAGAAGCCAAGGACAAGACGAGAAGAGCATAGGATGTCGTGTGAATTTTTTCTTTTCTATCACCTATGTTTTATACCTCCTTTATGGAGTAATCTTGTACCTTAGGATTAGAGAGTAGCATTTTGTCAGTTTGTCTTGGATTGTATGACTCTTTTATTTATTTCATTGCAAATTTTTTGAATTGGTTTTACGATGCATATGACATGCTTTGTGAGTTAGTTGATCACCTATTCGTATGCTTTAGGATTTATATCCCAGATTTGTATAACCAATTGTGAGAACCTATTGTAATTTAGGGCTTTCATTAACTGTAGTGATTTGCCTGGGTATGTGATAGGTGCCCATCGTTGCAACAAGTTCATCGCCCCATGAATGTTCTTAAAAGCAAATTAGATTCTCTCGAGGATTTCATGATCTATCTATAGGGTTTTCATTAACTGTAGTGATCTACTTGGGTATGTAATAGGTCCTCACCGTTGCAACAAGTTCATCAACCTATGGATTCTCCGAAAATATATTTCATAACCTATCCTAGAATTTAAGTATATCTTTGGGATCATTCATTAACTGTAGTGATTTGCCTGGGTATGTGATTGGTGCCTGCCATTGCAATAAGTTCATTAACCTACGAATGCTCCAAAAGATATTTTATACATAGATAGGTTTCCTTCAAGAATACATATTAACCAAGAGTTGCCAAGATATTCGACATTGTAGCGAAACCAAAGTCCTAAGATTTCCTCATAAATTGGCTCTCGTATCTTACACCATCTTCTACTTAACCATTTCTCAATTATTTAATCTTCTAGATAATATTTCCTTGCAAAATAACTAGTTCTTCTGTGAGATTGATATTTTATTACTTGACGACGACCGTGCGCTTGTGGAATCGATGCACATCAATTGCTCGGTTGAAATTCAATGTTGATTAATCCATTGTGAGACAACGGTCTAGTGACTAGTCGATTGGGGTAAGACCAGTCGACTAATCAATGAAAATCAGCCCGAGGAGGAACTTATAAAAGGAAGATTCATGGACATTTAGAGAAGTCACTTCCTTGGGGTTTTTGAAGGGAAGTGCTATTGCATTCCAGGTATTCCAAAGCATTCCAAAGCAACCAAACACAAAGATCAAGCAAAAGCTTCTTGTGTGAAGTGTTTCCATTTCATTTGTATTCTATTTATTTTTTTACACCTGTTTGTTGTTCTTTGTTGTAAAGCTCTTGTAAGAGGTTTCTTCACTTCTGGTGTAATTCCGAAAAGAAGAGAGTTTTAGTGTTAGTGCATCGCTAGAGCTTGACCATGGAGTAGGAATTAGAGTTTCGAACCATGTAAAATTCCAACATTGTGTGTGAGTTTGTTATTTATGTTTGTATTTATTTATTTTTGCTGTGCACTAATGACTTGTAGACAAGTACGATGAGCAAAATCGAAGAAGATCGAATCGATGCTATCCACCCCCCTCTAATGCAACATCAAGGTCCCAACAATTGAAATCAGAACGGGTTGTTGTTCTATAGATTAACAACCGAGGGAGTAAAAGCTAGAGGATGATAGAGTTTAATGATGGACTAGATACAACATTCTAGTACCAACTCCCTATGGATTTTATGGATTTGGTCAATGGATGGCGAGAATTGGGATGTTCCTTCAAATAGAGATTGAAGATTGGTTAGTCTTGATGGATGGATTTGAAACTCCTATGGACAAGAAGAGAAAAATTCTTAAAAGGAGAAAATGGACTAAGGAGAAAGTTGAAAAATCCAAAACAAATGAGAAGGTAACAAAATTCTTGGTTGATTTAATTCTTAATGACCTATTGTGTAGGATAGGTAAATATCAAGATGCCAGGGATTTATGGAGTAAACTTGTCAAGCTCTATGAAGAACCCTTACCGGCCCAAAGTAAAGATGATGACAAGCCTAAAGAAGAAGAAAACTCATTATCATCTCAAGAGTGTGATGATTAGAAGGTTGATAGGTGTTCTGTTGGTGTAATTAACCCAGGTCACGATTGACCGGACTCGAGTTTGACACAAGCGATGTTTTGATGTTTGACATAAAGGTTTGAAATTGATGTTTGACATTGATGTCTGATAATGTTTTGAGGATATTGTTGGTGCAATCAGCCAAGGTCACGATTGACCGGACTCGAGTTTGACTCGAGCGATGTTTTGATGTTTGACATGAAAGTTTGACATTGATGTTTGACATTGATGTCTGATAATGTTTTGGGGAGATTGTTGGTGCAATCGGCCCATGTCACGATTGACTGGACTCAAGTTTGACTCGAGCGATGTTTTGACATTGATGTCTAATAATATTTTAGGAGATTGTTGGTGCAATCGACCCGGGTCATAATTGACCGAACTCGAGTTTGACTCGAGGGGGATTTTGATGGTTGACTGGGGTTGACCATGTCATGGAAAGTCCATGTCTTGAGTACTTGGCATGTAAAGTCCAAGCATGGGTCTTGGCAAGTAAAAGTCCAAGCATGGGTCTTGGCATGGAATGTCCAACATGGGTTGGCAAGGAAAGTCCAAGTTTGAGTCTTGGCATTTGAGAAGTCCAAGGGGTTTGATATTGGCGGCATAAAGTCCAAGGGTGGAGTCTTGGCAGCATAAGTCCAATGGTTGGCAGCGTAAAGTCCAAGTGGAGTCTTGGCAGTGTAAGTCCAATGTGCTTTGGTGGTGTAAACACCGTTAGCATGACATAGCCGATGGAAGTACCTGAAGGCTAGCATATGAATAAACAAGTCATGGATGACTTGGAGGTATCCGATAGGCACGAGGCTGATGGAGGTGGCTAGCAAGTATGGGGCACCATACTTGGGGTAAAACCTCATGCTTGAGGTGTATCAGTCGATTGGTACCATGTGGTAGTCGACTGGTGTGAGTTAACTAGGGTTTGACTATGGGGAGTGCCCTAGCAATCGATTGCAAGAGGTGGGCAGTCGACTACTGTGCCGAGTAGTCGACTGATCTAGTGATCAGTCGATTGGTGCTCAAGATTTCGAGCACAGAAGGTTCTCCAGTCGAGTGATCAATGCATCCACTCGACTGATTGAGCCACCAGTTGACTGATGGGTATGGTCAGTCGACTGATGGTGTATCCGTTGGATATTTCCAGCATGGATGTAGTCGTTGTCTCACGACAACAGTGACATCAGTCGACTGATGGTCCCAAGCAGTCGACTGATAGGTGAAAATCCAGCCTGATTGTAGGATATAATGTTGGAATGTATACTGAAAGCCTAGCTCTTTTTGTATGAACATTTTATTTTGGAATAAGAATCACATGATCATTGTTTGCACTTTATATATTTATTATATATGTGTGCATATTGTCTAATATTTTACATTGTAGATAACATGGTGCTTGGTGTAGCACAGAAGATCATGTTATTAGTCCCTTGTAAAATATAAGTAGAGGCTCACAACCAAGATGGTTTTGGACAAACAATTGGCATGGTTGTAGTGTAGCTTGATATTGTTTTGTCTTGAACATAGAGTTACACTAGTACACTTAGGTGTATTGAGTAGGACCGACATAGAGATGATTCAATTTATTGCTGGCTACATAATTGAATCGGACCTCGGATATTATGTTGTACATGCTCTTAATCCCAATATAATAACGGGCACATGTACTTAGTATTTATTTCTTTGATTTACCAGAGGGTGAGATTTAGATGGATTAAATCAATATGCCCGGTAAGTTGGGAAATAATATTATTTACATGGTGTGTCGTTGATTATAGGAGGAAACCGTGTCCTATATACTAGGTTGATGATGTCCCCTTGAGGAGCTCATAAGGTTCATCATGTAAACCCAGCTGGTTGACTTAGTCAACATGATGATAAGGTTGAGTGGTACTACTCGAAGAATTAGATGTTAATTAATTGATGGTCAGTAAATCAATTAATTGACGGACATTCGATATCTTAAACACGGGGAGATGAATGTACAAATAATATATGGAGCCCATATTAATTTATGGGGGTTTGTGAGGTAGTTCAATGATGATCCTCTAGTGGAATGGAACATCATTGATGGATCAAGTTTGTGTGGTTCCGATCCATCGGGTGGCCAAGATCCAACTCCTCCTTATGGTCCCTATCGTAGCCTAATATAATCCTCATGAAGTCTAGATCCAAGAATGTAAAACAAAACCCTAGAACCAACGGTTGCGATTAAATCCCTAGATTCGATGGTTAGGATGAAACCCTAGAATCGACGGTTGGGATTAAATCCCTAGATCCGATGGTTGGGATAAAATCCTAGATCCGACGGTTGGGATGAAACCCTAGATCCGACGGTTGGGATGAAATCCTAGATCCGACGGTTGGGATGAAACCCTAGATCCGACGGTTGGGATAAAACCCTAGATCCGACAGTGGAGATTAAATCCCTAGATCCGACGGTGGAGATTAAAGGAGGCTTAAGCCCAATTCTATAAATAGAAGGCTTAGGTTGGGCTGCAAGGATAGAGATTGGAAATTCGGGTTTTGCTCATCTAAAGTGGGCGGCAACAAACCCTAGAGGAGCTAGGGTTTTGGGTGGCTAGAAGTGGACGGCAACATCATTGTTCTCCCTAGGGTTTTGGCCGGCACCCCTCTCCCTCTTCTCATCCTTGGCCGGTTCTCTTCTTCCTACATTTTTTCCAAGGTGGTCGGCGGCAACATTGATACAAGGTTAGGCGGCATTTATCCATATCCCTCCAAGGTGGCTGGCGATTCCCCTTTCATTGGTGGCCGGCGCTTCATCCACTCGTTCCTTGGCCGACGGTTGCATCAAATTCCCTTGCTTGGTGGCCGGTTCTAGAAAGGAAAGGTTTTGTTGGTTCTTCTCTTTGTTCGCAGCGGACAAGGAAGGGAAGAACGCGATCTAGAAGGCTTCTACTCGCGGAGGATCTTCGCCCACACGTCGTCCACGAGGAGGATAGGACATACGGTAGAAGATCATAAGGTATAAAGTTTTACAACTTTATTTTCTGATCTTAGCATGTTATTTTATGTGTTGATTATACAAGTGTGCATTTGTATATATTTTGTATAATCATGGACCCCGAAGACAAACACAAAAACCGGCGATCCGTCCGTCGTCTCTTCCGCGGCTAACCAACTAGAAGAGTTGTGTTGCTTGAACAACTAGTTTGTTCAAGCGATCACTCAAGTTGTTAGCACGACGACGAATTGGTTGTGCTAAGGAAACTCATCCCATCCGGATTAATTCTTTCATTAGTGAAAATTTTAATCCGGGGACATGGGAGCCAATGAGCCTCCGAAGCAACCCCCTACAAATGGTATCAGAGCCACGATTTCCGGTTTTGTGTGTTTTGGATTCGTTTACTTTCATGCACATATCATATATTGAGTATGCCAGATAATAGTAGGATGTGCGTAGGCTAACTTTTTGGTTGCAGGCATAAGATCCGACTATTATGGCTATTTGTTTGTATGTGATTGTTTTGTGTGTGATTGTATGTATATTATTTGAATCCTCGGGGTTGACGAGGCTATATTAGTATTTAATTTTTGTAATTAAATACGGCATTGTTTAGCCGCTCATTTTAGTTTACTTTCGATCTAGATTATTTGTAAACTCCTTTGTGGAGTATAGGATCGATAGATGTAAATTAAAATGTTTATCTCGGCTCGGATCTCTTTGGTGACTTGTGCACGGGAAAAGATGGAGCAGACGAGTTGGCGACACGACGGGATGCGTATTGGAGGACAATGCCATAATAGTTGGAAAAATTCTGTTTTTTCCATATTTATTGCTTATTTGTTTTATATGCATGTTGTGTATGGTTTAAAATTCCTAAATTTCAATTTACTAAGTGGGAGAGGGATATTTTAATTAATTCCCGCGGCCTCCATTACAATTTGACGTGTGATGCAACAAACTTGCGCGTTGGCTCTGAGTGCCTTCCTCCCCATCAGATGAGTTTGTTTGCGGATCACTAGGTCAAATAATGGTTATAGGAAATTATTTAGGAGCGTGTGTACTTCCCCATCGGTAAGGCACATAATCCGAAATAATTCCCTTAGTATAGGGTAATGGTGCACACTTATATGCAAATAAAAGTATCCTCCCCATCGGAGTCACTGCTTTTATTTGTAGGGATAAAGAGGAACCAACTATTAATTTTATTTGTCAAAAAGTAAGGTTGACAAGATAATAAAATTAATGGGTAAAACCACCTCTTACAAATGTAGAATTTGTATATGTCCACACTATCGTAGCATGCGATATTCTCGGTGTTTTGAGGTGTTGGTTGATTTCGAAATTTTATTGTTTTGAGGAATCAATAATATTTGAAATCTAATATTTTGATCATTGTGATTTTTAGGATTTTCAAATGGCTTTCAACCCACTTGCTGTGATTTTAAAAGAAAATAAGCTTACTGGACAAAACTATATTGATTGGAAAAGAAATATGGATATTGTCTTAACTGCGGAGGAGTACAAATTTGTGCTCTTCGAGGTCTGTCCTCCTAAGCCCTCCGATGACTCTGATGAAAAGGAGAAAGAACGTTATAAGAAATGGGTTAAGGCATATGAGATGGCGCGGTGTTACATTTTGGCATCTATGTCAAATGTGCTGCAACATCAGCATCAGACCATGGCCACAGCTTATGACATGATGTTCAATATCAAGGAACTTTTCGGACATCAGAGTAGGGCAGCTAGACAGGAGGCGATGAGAAACTTGATGACGACCACCATGATCGAGGGAACACCCGTTAGGGATCATGTTCTCAAGATGATGGCTCATCTTAATGAGATGGAAGTCCTCGAAGCTGAGATCGATGGGGAATCCCAGGTCGATATCATTCTCCAGTCTCTGCCTAGGAGTTTTAAGTAGTTCCGCCTCAACTACAACATGAACAAGAGGTTGTATTCATTGGCGGAGCTTTTGATAGAACTCCAGGTGGCAGAGGGGCTTTTTCATCAAAGTGCTCAAGCCATGGTCACTCAGAAGGTTTCTTCCTCTAAACCGAAAGGTAAGAAGAAGAAGAAGCATGGTGGAGCAAAGAAGGTGGCAGTGGGACCTCAGGCAGGAGTGAAGAAGCCGAAAGGCAAGTGCTTCACTTGCAAGCAAACTGGAC
The DNA here is from genome assembly GCA_025175895.1 of Wurfbainia villosa. NCBI lineage: Eukaryota > Viridiplantae > Streptophyta > Magnoliopsida > Zingiberales > Zingiberaceae > Wurfbainia > Wurfbainia villosa. The sequence goes on along the minus strand of CM045992.1, from coordinate 22,328,573 downwards.
AATGGAAGGCGGACTGTCCTCGCCGAAAGAACAAAGGTATATCTTCTTGTTTAGTTGTTGAAACATGTTTAGCGGTGTTATCTACCAGTGCTTGGTGTGTAGATACAGGAGCCACTGATTATGTCTACAATACTTTGCAGGGGTTCTAGGAAACCCGACGACTAGCTAAGGGAGAGATTACCGTCTTCATGGGCAATGCTTCAAAGGTGGCGGCGGCTATTGCAGTGGGAGACATTTATTTATCTTTTGATAGGAATAAAGTTTTGGTTTTGAGAAATTGTCTTTATGTATCTACTTTTAGAAAGAATTTAATTTCAGTTTCTAAATTGTTTATGGATGGATATTCTGTTTCTTTTAATGACAAAGTGGTTATAAAAAGGAATAGGGAGATTATCTGTTTTGGTACAATGGTTGGCAATTTATATACTCTTGAACCGAAAACTCCCACGATGCATATAGAAATCAATAACTCATCTTCTGAGTCTAATAAGAGAAAACAACCTTCGCTAATGAACCAAACATATCTTTGGCATCTAAGGCTTGGTCATATTAACCTAAGCAGAATTCAAAGGTTGATAGCTGATGGACCTTTAGGTTCATTAGTGGTGGAGGATCTCCCAACCTACAAATCTTGCTTGGAAGGTAAAATGACCAAGAGGCCTTTCAAGGCCAAGGGGTATAGAGCAAAAGATGTGTTAGAATTGGTTCATTCTGATTTGTGCGGTCCTATGTCTATCCAGGCAAGAGGTGGTTTTGAATATTTCGTCTCTTTTATAGACGATTATTCAAGATATGGATACATTTACTTGATGCGCCGCAAGTCTGAATGCTTTGACAGGTTCAAAGAATTCAAGGTTGATGTGGAGAACCGTCAAGGTAAAAGTATCAAGACATTACGATTTGATCGTGGTGGCGAGTACCTCTTGGGAGAGTTTAGGAGTTACTTATCAGAGGCTAGGATTCAATCCCAATTGTCCGCACCGGGCACACCCCAGCAGAATGGTGTGGCGGAGCGAAGGAACAGGACTCTTATGGAGATGGTCAGATCTATGATGAGTTATTCTGAGTTACCTGATTCGTTCTGGGGGTTTGCTCTGGAAACAACAGCACACATTCTGAACTTGGTTCCATCTAAGTCAGTACCCTCTACTCCCACAGAGTTGTGGACTGGGCGAAAGCCTAGTCTAAGACATATTCGGATTTGGGATAGTCCAGCACATGTGCTGAAGGGAGATGCTGGTAAGTTGGAATCTCGTACAGAAGTACGCTTGTTTGTTGGCTACCCTAAGGGAACGAAGGGTGGTTTATTCTATAGTCCTAGAGATCAGAAGGTGATCGTGAGTACGAATGCCAGATTTCTAGAGGAGGACTATGTGATGAACCACAAGCCCACGAGTAGGATTTTTCTTGAGGAATTAACAGGGGAAGTCTCGACTTCAGTACCACCGGTACAAGAGGAGATACCACAAGTCACTGCACCGCGTGTCACAGAGCATACACAGGAGGCACCTCATCGTAGTGGGAGGGTTGTTAGACAACCCGAGAGATTCATGTTTTTGGGAGAGTCTTCAGACTTAGTCCTTGGTGAACATGAACCGAATCCCTGGACATATGACGAGGCACTCCAAGATAGAGATGCGGTATCTTGGTAAAGTGCGATGAATTTAGAGATAGAAACTATGGATTCTAATCTGGTCTGGGAGCTAGTAGAGCCACCCAATTGTGTAAAAGCCATTGGATGCAAGTGGATCTACAAGAGAAAGAGAGGAGTGGATGGGAAGGTTGAGACCTTCAAAGCTAGGCTTGTTGCAAAAGGGTATACTCAGAAAGAGGGTATCGATTATGAGGAGGCCTTTTCGCCGGTAGCTATGCTTAAGTCTATCAGGATTCTCTTATCTATAGATGCTCATATGGATTATGAGATTTGGTAGATGGATGTCAAGACAGCTTTCCTTAACGGAAGTCTTTAGGAGAACATCTATATGCGGCAACTAGAGGGATTCATTGCTAAAGGCAAAGAGCATCTTGTATGTAAGCTTAATCGGTCCATTTATGGATTGAAGCAAGCTTCTAGATCATTGAACATCCGCTTTGATGAGGTAATCCAGTCATATGGATTTATTCAAAGTCCGGATGAGCCTTGTGTATACAAGAGATGTGACGGAAACGTAATGGTATTTCTTGTACTATACGTAGATGACATTTTGTTAGTTGGCAACAATATCAAAGTGTTATCAGACGTAAGGGTATGATTGTCCAAACAGTTTGACATGAAGGACTTGGGAGAAGTGGGACACATCCTTGGGATCAAAGTAATAAGGGATCGCAAGAATTGGATGTTGTGCTTATCTCAAGCTTCATACATTGACACTATCCTTGCTCGTTTTAGCATGCAGAACTCCAAGAAAGGTTTTCTACCTTTTAGGCATGGAGTTCCTTTATCTAAAGAGATGTGTCCCAAAACATCAAATGGAGATAGAGGACATGAAGGCGGTTCCTTATGCTTCGAAAGTAGGAAGCCTCATGTATGTTATGCTATGTACGAGACAGGATATCTGCTTTGCCGTGGGCATGGTTAGCAGATATCAGAGTAATCCTCGACAGAGACATTGGACTGCGGTAAAGCATATATTGAAGTACCTGAGAAGTACTACGGATTATATGCTGATTTACCGGGCAGATCAATTAGTCCCTGTGGGTTACACGGATTTGGATTTCCAATCATATAGGGACAAGAGTAAGTCTACCTCGGGGTTTATGTTTACTTTTGGAGGTGGAGCCATAGTATGGAGGAGTGTCAAGCAGAAATGCATGGCGGACTCTACGATGGAAGCTGAGTATGTGGCAGCCTCTGAGGCAGCCAAGGAAGTTGTATGGCTCAGGAACTTCTTGATGGACTTGGATGTGATTCCTGGTTTGCCCAGAACTATCACAATTTATTGTGATAACAGTGGTGCAGTTGCAAACTCGAAGGAACCACGAGCCCATAAGGCAAGTAAACACATAGAGCGCAAGTACCACCTTATACGAGAGATCGTAAAGCGAGGAGAAGTTGCTGTCGCCAAGATTGCATCAGAGGATAACCTGGCGGATCCATTCACTAAGGCCCTTCCATCGAAAGCGTTTAATAGGCATGTGGAGGACATGGGGATCAGATGTATGGCAGTGTGATGACGGCATAGTCTTTTACTATAAGTGGGAGATTGTTGGAATGTATACTGAAAGCCTAGCCCTTTTTGTATGAACATTTTATTTTGGAATAAGAATCACATGATTATTGTTTGCACTTTATATATTTATTATATATGTGTGCATATTGTCTAAAATTTTATATTGTAGATAACATGGTGCTTGGTGTGGCACAGAAGATCATGTTATCAGTCCCTTGTAAAATATAAGTAGAGGCTCACAACCAAGATGGTTTTGGACAAACCATTGACATGGTTGTAGTGTAGCTTGATATTATTTTTTCATGAACATATAGTTACACTAGTACACTTAGGTGTATTGAGTAGGACCGACATAGAGGTGATTCAATTTATTGCTGACTACATAATTGAATCGGACCTCGGATATTATGTTGTACATGCTCTTAATCCTGATATAATAACGGGCACATGTACTTAGTATTTATTTCTTTGATTTACCAGAGGGTGAGATTTAGATGGATTAAATCAATATGCCCGGTAAGTTGGGAAATAATATTATTTACATAGTGTGTCGTTGATTATAAGAGGAAACCGTGTCCTATATACTTGGTTGATGATGTCCCCTTGAGGAGCTCATAAGGTTCATCATGTAAACCCAGCTGGTTGACTTAGTCAACATGATGATAAGGTTGAGTGGTACTACTCGAGGAATTAGATGTTAATTAATTGATGGTCAGTAAATCAATTAATTGACGGACATTCGATATCTTAAACACGAGGAGATGAATGTACAAATAATATATGGATCCCATATTAATTTATGGGGGTTGGTGAGGTAGTTCAATGATGATCCTCTAGTGGAATGGAACATCATTGATGGATCAAGTTTGTGTGGTTCTGATCCATCGGGTGGCCAAGATCCAACTCCTCCTTATGGTCCCTATCGTAGCCTAATATAATCCTCATGAAGTCTAGATCCAAGAATGTAAAACAAAACCCTAGAACCAATGGTTGGGATTAAATCCCTAGATCCGATGGTTAGGATGAAACCCTAGAATCGACGGTTGCGATTAAATCCCTAGATTCGACGGTTGGGATAAAACCCTAGATCCGACGGTTGGGATGAAACCCTAGATCCGACGGTTGGGATGAAATCCTAGATCCGAGGGTTGGGATGAAACCCTAGATCCGACGGTTTGGATAAAACCCTAGATCTGACGGTGGAGATTTAATCCCAAGATCCGACGGTGGAGATTAAAGGAGGCTTAAGCCCAATTCTATAAATAGAAGGCTTAGGTTAGGCGGCAAGGATAGATATTGGAAATTAGGGTTTTGCTCATCTAAAGTGGGCGGCAACAAACCCTAGTGAAGCCAGGGTTTTGGGTGGCTAGAAGTGGGCGACAACATCATTGTTCTCCCTAGGGTTTTGGCCGGCGCCCCTCTCCCTCTTCTCATCCTTGGTCGGTTCTCTTCTTCCTCCCTTTTTTTCCAAGGTGGCCAGCGGCAACATTGATACAAGGTTGGGCGGCATTTTTCCATATCCCTCCAAGGTGGCCGGCAGTTCCCCTTGCATTGGTGGCCGGCGCTTCATCCACTCGTTCCTTGGCCGACGGTTGCATCAAATTCCCTTGCTTGGTGGCCGGTTCTAGAAAGGAAAGGTTTTGTTGGTTCTTCTCTTTGTTCGCAACGGACAAGGAAGGGAAGAACGCGATTTAGAAGGCTTCTACTCGCGGAGGATCTTCGCCCACACATCGTCCACGAGGAGGATAGGACATACGGTAGAAGATCATAAGGTATAAAGTTTTACAACTTTATTTTCTGATCTTAGCATGTTATTTTATGTGTTGATTATACAAGTGTGCATTTGTATATATTTTGTATAATCATGGACCCCGAAGACAAACACAAAAACCGGCGATCCGTCCGTCGTCTCTTCCGCGGCTAACCAACTAGAAGATTTGTGTTGCTTGAACAACTAGTTTGTTCAAGCAATCACTCAAGTTGTTATCACGACGACGAATTGGTTGTGCTAAGGAAACTCATCCCATCCGGATAAATTCTTTCATTAGTGAAAATTTTAATCCGGGGACATGGGAGCCAATGAGCCTCCGAAGCAACCCCCTACATATAAAAGCAGCTCGGAAGAGAGATTTTGGCAAGCGTTTCTTGAGGAGTTTTGGGGCGAATTGATGGTGTAATTCAAGGTCTCCAAGGGCAACTCAAGCAACCACAAAGCAAGCAATCCAAAAGCTCTTGTAAAGTTGTGTTTTGTTGGAATATATACTGAAAGCATAGCTCTTTTTGTATGAACATTTTATTTTGAAATAAGAATCACATGATCATTGTTTGCACATTGTATTTATTATATGTGTACATATTGTCTAATACTCTACATTGTAGATAACATGGTGCTTGGTGTGGCACAGAAGATCATATTATCAGTCCCTTGTAGAATATAAGTAGAGGCTCACAACCAAGATGGTTTTGGATAAACCATTGGCATGGTTGTAGTGTAGCTTGGTATTGTTTTGTTTTGAACATAGAGTTACACTAGTACACTTAGGTGTATTGAGCAGGACAGACATAGAGGTGATTCAATTTATTGCTGACTACATAATTGAATCGGACCTCGGATATTATGTTGTACATGCTCTTAATCCTGATATAATAACGGGCACATGTACTTAGTATTTATTTCTTTGATTTACTAAAGGGTGAGATTTCTATGGATTAAATCAATATGCCCGGTAAGTTGGGAAATGATATTATTTACGTGGTGTGCCATTGATTATAGGAGGAAACTGAGTCCTATATATTAGGTTGATGATGTCCCCTTGAGGAGCTCATAAGGTTCAACATGTAAACCCTGTAGGTTGGCTTAGTCAATATGATGAAAAGGTTGAGTGATACTACTCGAGGAGTTAGATGTTAATTGATTGATGGTCAGTAAATCAATCAATTGACGGACATTCGATATCTTAAACACGGGGAGACGGATGTACAAATAATATATGGAGCCCATATTAATTTATGGGGGTTGGTGAGGTAATTCAATGATGATCCTCTAGTGGAATGGAACATCATTGATGGATCAAGTTTGTGTGGTTCCGATCCATCGGGTGGCCAAGATCCAACTCCTTTTCATGGTCCCTATCGTAGCCTAATATAATCCTCATGAAGTCTATATAATCCTCATGAAGTCTAGATCCAATGATATAATACAAATCTCTAAAACCGACGGTTGAGATTAAATCTCTAGAACCGACGGTGGAGATTAAATCTCTAGATCCGACGGTTGAGATTAAATCTCTAGAACCGACGGTTGAGATTAAATCTCTAGAACCGACGGTTGAGATTAAATCCCTAGATCCGATGGTTGAGATTAAATCTCTAGAACCGACGGTTGAGATTAAATCTCTAGATCTGATGGTTGAGATTAAATCTCTAGATCCAACGGTTGAGATTAAATCTCTAGATCCGACGGTTGAGATTAAATCCCTAGAACCAACGGTGGAGATTAAACCAAGGCTTATCCATAACTCTATAAAAGGGTGGCTTAGGGTGGGTGACAAGAGGTTGTTGGTTTTTGAGGGAGAGTAGGGTTTGCCAATCAAAAGGTTGGGCGGCAAGAAACCCTAGGAGGATTAGGGTTTTGACTATCTTTTGTTGGGCGGAAAGAAACCCTAGAAGGTTATGAGGTTGGGCGGCTAGGGTTTGGAAGCTAAGGTGGGCGGAAACTATAGGAGAGGTGTTCTTCTTCTTCCTAAGGGGTGGCCGGCTCCTACCGCTTCTTCCTTCTACCTTGGTCAGGGCTCAATCGATTTCCTCTTCTCCTCTTCTTTTCCTCTTGGCCGGCGGCACAAAGGAGCTAGGGATTGATCCCTAGTTTGGTTCCTTGGTTGGCCATCTTGTTCTCTCCATTTTTGGGGCCGGCGGCATCAATCCTTTATGGATTTGTGGTTGGCTCAAGCAAGAAGGGAAGGAGAGTTCTTCTTTCTTTTGATTGAAGAAGATCTAGGAGGCTTCAACTTGTGGAGGATCTTCGCCCACACGAAGTCTACAATGAGGTTAGGACATACGATAGAAGATCGAGAGGTATAAAAGTTTTACAACTTTTATTATTGATCTTTGCATGTTCTTATTAATATGCTAGCTTATGTTCATTATGTTAGTATGTGTTGACTATACTAGTTTACATTTGTATGTATTTGTATAATCATGGACCCCGAAGACAAACACAAAATCCGGCGATCCGTCCATCATCTCTTCCGCGGCTAATCGACTAGAAGAGTTGTGTTGCTTGAACAACTAGTTTGTTCAAGCGATCGCTCAAGTCATTAGCACGACGACGAATTGGTTGTGCTTAGGAAACTCATCCCATCCGGATTAGTTTTCATTAGTGAAAATTTTAATCCGGGGACATGGGAGCCAACGAGCCTCCGAGCATGATTCCAACAATTGGTATCAGAGCCACGGTTTTCGATTTTGTCTGTTTTAGATTCGGTTACTTTCATGCACATATCATATATTGAGTATACCGGATAATAGTAGGATGTGCGTAGGCTAACTTTTTGGTTGCAGGCATAAGATCCGACTATTATGGCTATATGTGTGTATGTGATTGTTTGTGTGTGATTGTATGTATATTATTTGAATCCTCGGGGTTGACGAGGCTAGATTAGTATTTAATTTTTGTAATTAAATACGACATTGTTTAACCACTCATTTTACTTTACTTTCGATCTAGATTATTTGTACACTCCTTCATGGAGTATAGGATCGATGAATGTAAATTAAAATAGTTTATCTCGGCTCCGATCTCTATGGTGACTTGCGCACGGGAAAAGGTGGAGTGAACGAGGTGGCGACAGACGGGACACATATTGGAGAACAATGCCATAATAGTTGGGAAAATTCTATTTTTTCCATATTTATTGCTGATTTGTTTTATATGCATTTTGTGTGTGCTTGAAAATTCCTCATTGTAAATTTACTAAGTGGGAGAGGGACATTTTAATTAATTCCCGCGACCTCCATTACAATTTGACGTGTGATGCAACAAACTTGCGCGTCGACTCTGAGTGCCTTCCTCCCCATCGGATGGGTTTGTTTGTAGATCACTAGGTCAAATAATGGTTATAGGAAATTATTTAGGAGCGTGTGTACTTCCACATCGGTAAGACACATAATCCGAGATAATTCCCTTAGTATCGTGTAATGGTGCACACTTAGATGCAAATAAAAAGTATCCTCCCCATCGGAGTCACTGCTTTAATTTATAGGGCCAAAGAGGAACCAACTATTAATTTTATTTGTCAAAAAGTAAGGTTGACAAGATAATAAAATTAATGGGTAAAACCTCCTCTTACAAATGAAGAATTCGTATACGTCCACACTATCGTGACATGAGATATTCTCGGTGTTTTGAGGTGTTGGTTGATTTCGAAATTTTATTGTTTGAGGAATCAATGATATTTGAAATCTAATATTTTGATCATTTTGATTCTTAGGTTTTTCAAATGGCTTTCAACCCACTTGCTGTGATATTAAAAGAAAATAAACTTACTGGAACAAATTATATTGATTGGAAAAAAATTTGAATATTGTCTTAACTGCAGAGGAGTACAAATTTGTACTCTTCGAGGTCTGTCCTCCTAAGCCCACCGATGACTCTGATGAAAAGGAGAAAGAAAGTTATAAGAAATGGATCAAGGAAGATGAGATGGCGCGGTGTTACATTTTGGCATCTATGTCAAATGTGCTGCAACATCAGCATCAGGCCATGGTCACAGCTTATGACATGATGTTCAATCTCAAGGAACTTTTCAGACATCAGAGTAGGGCGGCTAGACAGGAGGCTATGAGAAACTTGATGACGACCACCATGATCGAGGGAACACCCATCAGGGATCTTGTTCTCAAGATGATGGCTCATCTTAATGAGATGGAAGTCCTCGGAGCTAAGATCGATGGGGAAACCCAGGTCGATATCATTCTCCAGTCTCTGTCTAGGAGTTTTGAGCAGTTCTGCCTCAACTACAACATGAACAAGAGATTGTATTCGTTGACGGAGCTTTTGACAGAACTCCAGGCGGCAGAGGGGCTTTTTCGTCAAAGCGCTCAAGCCATGGTTGCTCAGAAGGTTTCTTCTTCTAAACCGAAAGGTAAGAAGAAGAAGAAGCAAGGTGGAGCAAAGAAAGTGGCAGTAGGACCTCAGGAAGGAGTGAAGAAGCCGAAAGGCAAGTGCTTCACTTGCAAGCAGACTGGACATTGGAAGGCGGACTGTCCTCGCCGAAAGAACAAAGGTATATCTTCTTGTTTAGTTGTTGAAACATGTTTAGCGGTGTTATCTACGATTATGCGTGTGTAGATCTGAGCCACTGATCATGTCTACAATACTTTGCAGGGGTTCCAGGAAACCCGACGACTAGCTGAGGGAGAGATTACCGTCTTCATGGGCAATGCTTCAACGGTGGTGGCTATTGCAGTGGGAGACGTTCATTTATCTTTTGATAGGAATAAAGTTTTGGTTTTGAGAAATTGTCTTTATGTACCTACTTTTAGAAAGAATCTAATTTCAGTTTCTAAATTGTTTATGGATGGATATTCTATTTCTTTTAATGACAAAGTGGTTATAAAAAGGAATAGGGAGATTATCTGTTCTGGTACATTGGTTGGCAATTTGTACACTCTTGAACCGAAAACTCCCACGATGCATATAGAAGTAAATAACTCATCTTCTAAGTCTAATAAGAGAAAAGAACCTTCGAAAATGAACCAGACATATCTTTGGCATCTAAGGCTTGGTCATATTAACCTGAGTAGAATTCAAAGGTTGATAGCTGATGGACCTTTGGGTTAATTAGTGGTGGAGGATCTCCCAACCTGCGAATCTTGCTTGAAAGGTAAAATGACCAAGAGGCCTTTCAAGGCCAAGGGGTATAGAGCCAAATATGTGTTAGAATTGGTTCATTCTGATTTGTGCGGTCCTATGTTTATCCAGGCTAGAGGTGGTTTTGAATATTTCGTCTGTTTTATAGATGATTATTCAAGATATGGATACATTTACTTGATGCGCCGCAAGTCTGAATGCTTTGACAGGTTCAAAGAATTCAAGGCTGACGTGGAGAACCGTCAAGGCAAAAGTATCAAGACACTACGATCTGATCGTGGTGGCGAGTACCTCTTGGGAGAGTTTAGGAGATACTTATCAGAGGCTGGGATTCAATCCCAATTGTCCGCACCTGGCACACCCCAGCAGAATGGTATGGCGGAGCGAAGGAATAGGACTCTTATGGAGATGGTTAGATCGATGATGAGTTATTCTGAGTTACCTGATTCGTTCTGGGGGTTTGCTCTGGAAATGGCAGCACACATTCTGAACTTGGTTCCATCTAAGTCAGTACCCTCTACTCCCACAAAATTGGGGGCTGGGCGAAAGCCTAGTCTAAGACATATTCAAATTTGGGGTAGTCCAGCACATGTGCTGAAGGGAGATGCTGGAAAGTTGGAATCTCGTATAGAAGTACGCTTGTTTGTTGGCTACCCTAAGGGAATGAAGGGTGGTTTGTTCTATAGTCCTAGAGATCAGAAGGTGATCGTGAGTACAAATGCCAGATTTCTAGAGGAGGACTATGTGATGAACCACAAGCCCACAAGTAGGATTGTTCTTGAGGATTTGACAGGGGAAATCACGACTTCAGTACCATCGGTACAAGAGGAGATACCACAAGTCATTGCACCGCGTGTCACAGAGCATACATAGGAGGCACCTCGTCGTAGTGGGAGGGTTGTTAGACAACCCGACAGATTCATGTTCTTGGGAGAGTCTTCGGACTTAGTCCCTGGTGAACATGAACCTGATCCCTGGACATATGACGAGGCACTCCAAGATAGAGATGCAGTATCTTGGTAAAGATCGATGAATTCAGAGATAGAATCTATGGATTCTAATCAGGTCTGGGAGCTAGTAGAGCCACCCGATGGTGTAAAAGTCATTGGATGCATGTGGATCTACAAGAGAAAGAGAGGAGTGGACGGGAAGGTTGAGACCTTCAAAGCTAGGCTTGTTGCGAAAGGGTATACTTAGAAAGAGGGTATCGATTATGAGGAGACCTTTTCGCCGGTAGCTATGCTTAAGTCTATCCGGATTATCTTATCTATAGCTACACATATGGATTATGAGATTTGGCAGATGGATGTCAAGACAGCTTTCCTTAACGGAAGTCTTGAGGAGAACATCTATATGCAGCGACCAGAGGGATTCATTGCTAAAGGCAAAGAGCATCTTGTATGTAAGCTTAATCGGTCCATTTATGGATTGAAGCAAGCTTCTAGATCTTGGAACATCCGCTTTGATGAGGTAATCCAGTCATATGGATTTATTCAAAGTCCGGATGAGCCTTGTGTATACAAAAGATGTGATGGAAACGTAGTGGTATTTCTTGTACTATACGTAGATGACATTTTATTAGTTGGCAACAATATCAGAGTATTATCAGACGTAAGGTTATGGTTGTCTAAACAGTTTGACATGAAGGACTTGGGAGAAGTGGGACACATCCTTGGGATCAAAGTTATAAGGGATCGCAAGAAAAGGATGTTGTGCTTATCTCAAGCTTCATCCATAGACAGGGTCCTAACTCTTTTTAGCATGCAGAACTCCAAGAAAGGTTTTCTACCTTTTAGGCATGGAGTTCCTTTATCTAAAGAGATGTGTCCCAAAACATCAAAGGAGATAGAGGAGATGAAGGCGGTTCCTTATGCTTCGGCAGTAGGAAGCCTCATGTATGCTATGCTATGTACGAAACCAGATATCTACTTTGCCGTAGGTATGGTTAGCAGATATTAGAGTAATCCTGGACTGGGACATTGGACTGCGATAAAGCATATCTTGAAGTACCTGAGAAGGACTAGGGATTATATGCTGGTTTACCGGGCAGATCAATTAGTCCCTGTGGATTACATGGATTATGATTTTCAATCAGATAGGGATAACAGTAAGTCTACCTCGGGGTTTGTGTTTACTTTTAGAGTTGGAGCCATAGTATGGAGGAGTGTCAAGCAGAAATGCGTGGCGGACTCTACCATGGAAGCTGAGTATGTGGCAGCCTCTGAGGCAGCCAAGGAAGTTGTATGGCTCAGGAACTTCTTGATGGACTTGGATGTGTTCCTGGTTTGCCCAGAACTATCACAATTTATTGTGATAACAGTGGTGCAGTTGCAAACTCGAAGGAACCATGAGCCCATAAGGTAAGTAAATTCATAGAGCGCAAGTACCACCTAATACGAGAAATCGTAAAGGAGGTAGAAGTTGTTGTCGCCTAGATTGCATCAGAGGATGACCTGGTAGACCCTTTCACTAAGGCCCTTCTAGCGAGAGCTTTGATAGGCATTTGGAGGGAAAGGGAATCAGATGTATGGCAGTATGAGGACAACATAGTCTTTTAGTATAAGTGGGAGATTGTTGGAATGTATACTGAAAGCCTAGCTCTTTTTGTATGAACATTTTATTTTGATATAAGAATCACATTATCATTGTTTGCACTTTATATTTATTATATATGTGCATATTATCTAATACTCTACATTGTAGATAACATGGTGCTTGGTGTGACAAAGAAGATCATATTATCAGTCCCTTGTAGAATATAAGTAGAGGCTCACAACCAAGATGGTTTTGGACAAACCATTGGCATGGTTGTAGTGTAGCTTGGTATTATTTTATCTTGAACATAGAGTTACACTAGTACACTTAGGTGTATTGAGCAGGACCGACATAGAGTTGATTCAATTTATTGCTTACTACATAATTGAATCGGACGTCGGATATTATGTTGTACATGCTCTTAATCCCGATATAATAACGGGCACATGTACTTAGTATTTATTTCTTTGATTTACCAAAGGGTGAGATTTCTATGGATTAAATCAATATGTCAGGTAAGTTGGGAAATGATATTATTTACATGGTGTGCCGTTGATTATAGGAGGAAACCGTGTCCTATATATTAGTTTGATGATGTCCCCTTGAGGAGCTCATAAGGTTCATCATGTAAACCCTGCAGGTTGACTTAGTCAACACGATGATAAGGTTGAGTGGTACTACTCGAGGAGTTAGATATTAATTGATTGATGGTCAGTAAATCAATCAATTGACGGACATTCGATATCTTATACACGGGGAGATAGATGTACAAATAATATATGGAGACCATATTAATTTATGGGGGTTGGTGAGGTAATTCAATGATGATCCTCAAGTGGAATGGAACATCATTGATGGATCAAGTTTGTGTGGTTCCGATCCATCGGGTGGCCAAGATCCAACTCCTCCTCATGGTCCCTATCGTAGCCTAATATAATCCTCATGAAGTCTAGATCCAATGATGGAATACAAATCTCTAGAACCGACGGTTGAGATTAAATCTTTAGAACCGTCGGTCGAGATTAAATCTCTAGATCCGACGGTTGAGATTAAATCTCTAGAACCGACGGTTGAGATTAAATCTATAGAATCGACGGTTGAGATTAAATCTCTAGAACCGACGGTTGAGATTAAATCTCTAGATCCGATGGTTGAGATTAAATCTCTAGATCCGACGGTTGAGATTAAATCTCTAGATCCGACGGTTGAGATTAAATCCCTAGAACCATCGGTGGAGATTAAACCAAGGCTTATCCCTAACTCTATAAAAGGGTGGCTTAGGGTGGGCGACAAGAGGTTGTTGGTTTTTGAGGGAGATTAGGGTTTGCCAATCAAAAGGTTGGGCAGCAAGAAACCCTAGGAGGATTAGGGTGTTGCCTATCTTTTGTTGGGCGGCAAGAAACCCTAGAAGGTTAGGAGGTTGGGCGGCTAGGGTTTGGAAGCTAAGGTGGGCGGAAACTATAGGAGAGGTGTTATTCTTCTTCCTAAGGGGTGGCCGGCTCCTACCTCTTCTTCCTTCTACCTTGGTCGGGGCTCAACCGATTTCCTCTTCTCCTTTTCTTTTCCTCTTGGTCGGCGGCACAAAGGAGCTAGGGATTGATCCCTAGTTCGGTTCCTTGGTTGGCCATCTTGTTCTCTCCATTCTTGGGGCCGGCGGCATCAATCCTTTGTGGATTGGTGGTTGGCTCAAGCAAGAAGGGAAGTAGAGTTCTACTTTCTTTCGATTGAAGAAGATCTAGGAGGCTTCAACTTGTGGAGGATCTTCGCCCACATGAAGTCTACAAGGAGGTTAGGACATACGATAGAAGATCGAGAGGTATAAAAGTTTTACAACTTTTATTATTGATCTTTTCATGTTCTTATTAATATGCTAGCATATGTTCATTATGTTAGTATGTGTTGATTATACTAGTTTACATTTATATGTATTTGTATAATCATGGACCCCGAAGACAAACACAAAAACCGGCGATCCGTCCGTCGTCTCTTCCGCTGCTAATCGACTAGAAGAGTTGTGTTGCTTGAACAACTAGTTTGTTCAAGCGAACGCTCAAGTCATTAGCACGATGAAGAATTGGTTGTTCTTAGGAAACTCATCCCATCCAGATTAGTTTTCATTAGTGAAAACTTTAATCAGGGGACATGGGAGCCAACGAGCCTCCGAGCACGATTCCAACAATTTGTTTCAGAGCCACAGTTTCCGATTTTGTGTGTTTTGGATTCGGTTACTTTCATACACATATCATATATTGAGTATGCCGAATAATAGTAGGATGTGCGTTGGCTAACTTTTTGGTTGCAGGCATAAGATCCGACTATTATGGCTATATGTGTGTATGTGATTGTTTGTGTGTGATTGTATGTATATTATTTGAATCCTCGGGGTTGACGAGGCTAGATAAGTATTTAATTTTTATAATTAAATACGGCATTGTTTAGCCACTCATTTTAGTTTACTTTCGATCTAGATTATTTGTACACTCCTTCGTGGAGTATAGGATCGATGGATGTAAATTAAAATAGTTTATCTTGGCTCGGATCTCTTTGGTGACTTGTGCATGCGAAAAGGTGGAGCAGACGAGGTGGCGACACGACGGGACACATATTGGAGAACAATGCCATAGTAGTTGGGAAAATTCTATTTTTTCCATATTTATTGCTGATTTGTTTTAGATGCATGTTGTGTGTGCTTGAAAATTCCTCATTGTCAATTTACTAAGTGGGAGAGGGACATTTTAATTAATTCCCGCGGCCTCCATTACAATTTAACGTGTGATGCAACAAACTTGTGCGTTGGCTCTGAGTGCCTTCCTCCCCATCGGATGGGTTTGTTTGTGGATCACTAGGTCAAATAATGGTTATAGGAAATTATTTAGGAGCGTGTGTACTTCCACATCGGTAAGGCACATAATCCGAGATAATTCCCTTAGTATCGTGTAATGGTGCACACTTAGATGCAAATAAAAAGTATCCGCCCCATCGGAGTCACTGCTTTTATTTGTAGGGCCAAAGAGGAACCAACTATTAATTTTATTTGTCAAAAAGTAAAGTTGACAAGATAATAAAATTAATGGGTAAAACCTCCTCTTACAAATGAAGAATTCGTATACGTCCACACTATCGTGGCATGCGATATTCTCGATGTTTTGAGGTGTTGGTTGATTTTGAAATTTTATTGTTTGAGGAATCAATGATATTTGAAATCTAAGATTTTGATCATTGTGATTCTTAGGTTTTTCAAATGGCTTTCAACCCACTTGCTGTGATATTAAAAGAAAATAAACTTACTGGAACAAATTATATTGATTGGAAAAGAAATTTGAATATTGTCTTAACTGTAGAGGAGTACAAATTTGTAATCTTCGAGGTCTGTCCTCCAAAGCCCACCGATGACTCTGATGAAAAGGAGAAAGAAAGTTATAAGAAATGGATCAAGGCAGATGAGATGGCACGATGTTACATTTTGGCATCTATGTCAAATGTGCTGCAACATCAGCATCAGGCCATGGCCACAGCTTATGACATGATGTTCAATCTCAAGGAACTTTTCGGACATCAGAGTAGGGCGGCTAGACAGGAGGCTATGAGAAACTTGATGATGACCACCATGATAGAGGGAACACCCATCAGGGATCATGTTCTCAAGATGATGGCTCATCTTAATGAGATGGAAGTCCTCGGAGCTGAGATTGATGGGGAAACCCAGGTCGATATCATTCTCCAGTCTCTGCCTAGGAGTTTTGAGCAGTTCCGCCTCAACTACAACATGAACAAGAGGTTGTATTCGTTGGCGGAGCTTTTGATAGAACTCCAGGCGGTAGAGGGGCTTTTTCATCAAAGTGCTCAAGCCATGGTTGCTCAGAAGGTTTCTTCTTCTAAACCAAAAGGTAAGAAGAAGAAGAAGCAAGGTGGAGCAAAGAAAGTGGCAGTAGGACCTCAGGAAGCAGTGAAGAAGCCGAAAGACAAGTGCTGTACTTGCAAGCAGACTGGACATTGGAAGGCGGACTGTCCTCGCCGAAAGAACAAAGGTATATCTTCTTGTTTAGTTGTTGAAACATGTTTAGCGGTGTTATCTACCAGTGCCTGGTGTGTAGATACATGAGCCACTGATCATGTCTGCAATACTTTGCAGGGGTTCCAGGAAACCCGACGACTAGCTGAGGGAGAGATTACCATCTTCATGGGCAATGCATCAAAGGTGGCGGCTATTGCAGTGGGAGACATTCATTTATCTTTTGATAGGAATAAAAATTTTGGTTTTGAGAAATTGTCTTTATGTACCTACTTTTAAAAAGAATCTAATTTCAGTTTCTAAATTATTTATGGATGAATATTCTGTTTCTTTTAATGACAAAGTGGTTATAAAAAGGAATAGGGAGATTATCTGTTCTGGTACATTGGTTGGCAATTTGTACACTCTTGAACCGAAAACTCCCACGATGCATATAGAAGTAAATAACTCATCTTCTAAGTCTAATAAGAGAAAGAACCTTCGAAAATGAACCAGACATATCTTTGGCATCTAAGGCTTGGTCATATTAACCTGAGTAGAATTCAAAGGTTGATAGCTGATGGACCTTTCGGTTCATTAGTGGTGGAGGATCTCCCAACCTGCGAATCTTGCTTGGAAGGTAAAATGACCAAGAGGCCTTTCAAGGCCAAGGGGTATAGAGCCAAAGATGTGTTAGAATTGGTTCATTTTGATTTGTGCGGTCCTATGTCTATCCAGGCTAGAGGTGGTTTTGAATATTTCATCTCTTTTATAGACGATTATTCAAGATATGGATACATTTACTTGATGCGTCGCAAGTCTGAATGCTTTGACAGGTTCAAAGAATTCAAGGTTGATGTGGAAAACCGTCAAGGTAAAAGTATCAAGACACTACGATCTGATCGTGGTGGCGAGTACCTCTTGAGAGAGTTTAGGAGTTACTTATCAGAGGCTGGGATTCAATCCCAATTGTCCGCACCTGGCACACCCCAACAGAATCGTGTGGCGGAGTGAAGGAATAGGACTCTTATGGAGATGGTTAGATCGATGATGAGTTATTCTGAGTTACCTGATTCGTTCTGGGGGTTTGCTCTGGAAACGGCAGCACACATTCTGAACTTGGTTCCATCTAAGTCAGTACCCTCTACTCCCACAAAATTGTTGTTTGTGCGAAAGCCTAGTCTAAGACATATTCGGATTTGGGGTAGTCCAGCACATGTGCTGAAGGGAGATGCTCGTAAGTTGGAATCTCGTACAGAAGTACGCTTGTTTGTTGGCTACCCTAAGGGAACGAAGGGTGGTTTGTTCTATAGTCCTAGAGATCAGAAGGTGATCGTGAGTACAAATGCCAGATTTCTAGAGGAGAATTATGTGATGAACCACAAGCCCATGAGTAGGATTGTTCTTGAGGAGTTGACAGGGGAAATCACGACTTCAGTACCACCGGTACAAGAGGAGATACCACAAGTCACTGCACCGCGTATCACAGAGCATACACAAGAGGCACCTCGTCGTAGTGGGAGGGTTGTTAGACAACCCGAGAGATTCATGTTCTTGGGAGAGTCTTCGGACTTCATCCCTGGTGAACATGAACCTGATCCCTGGACATATGACGAGGCACTCCAAGATAGAGATGCGGTATCTTGGCAAAGAGCGATGAATTCAAAGATAGAATCTATGGATTCTAATCAGGTCTGGGAGCTAGTAGAGCCACCCGATGGTGTAAAAGTCATTGGATGCAAGTGTATCTACAAGAGAAAGAGAGGGGTAGACGGGAAGGTTGAGACCTTCAAAGCTAGGCTTGTTGTGAAAGGGTATACTCAGAAAGAGGGTATCGATTATGAGGATATCTTTTCGTCGGTAGCTATTCTTAGTCTATCCGGATTCTCTTATCTATAGCTGCTCATATGGATTATGAGATTTGGCAGATGGATGTCAAGACAGCTTTCCTTAATGGAAGTCTTGAGGTGAACATCTATATGCAGCAACCAGAGGGATTCATTGCTAAAGGCAAAGAGCATCTTGTATGTAAGCTTAATCGGTCGATTTATCGATTGAAGCAAGCTTCTAGATCTTGGAACATTCGCTTTGATGAGGTAATCCAGTCATATGGATTTATTCAAAGTCCGGATGAGCCATGTGTATACAAAAGATGTGATGGAAACGTAGTGGTATTTTTTGTACTATACGTAGATGACATTTTATTAGTTGGCAACAATATCATAGTATTATCAGACGTAAGGGTATGGTTGTCCAAACAGTTTGACATGAAGGACTTGGGAGAAGTGGGACACATCCTTGGGATCAAAGTTATAAGGGATCGCAAGAAAAGGATGTTGTGCTTATCTCAAGCTTCATACATAGACACGGTCCTAGCTCTTTTTAGCATGCAGAACTCCAAGAAAGGTTTTCTACCTTTTAGGCATGGAGTTCCTTTATCTAAAGATATGTGTCCCAAAACATCAAAGGAGATAGAGGAGATGAAGGCGGTTCCTTATGCTTCGAAAGTAGGAAGCCTCATGTATGCTATGCTATGAACGAGACCAGATATCTGCTTTGCCATAGGCATGGTTAGCATATATCAGAGTAATCCTGGACATGGACATTGGACTGGGGTAAAGCATATATTGAAGTACCTGAGAAGGACTAGGGATTATATGCTGGTTTACCGGTCAGATCAATTAGTCCCTGTGGATTACACAGATTCTGATTTCCAATCAGATAAGGATAACACTAAGTCTACCTCGGGGTTTGTGTTTACTTTAGGAGGTGGAGCCATAGTATGGAGGAGTGTCAAAAAGAAATGTGTGGCGGACTCTACCATGGAAGCTGAGTATGTGGTAGCCTCTGAGGCAGCCAAGGAAGTTGTATGGCTCAGGAACTTCTTGATGGACTTGGATGTGATTCCTGGTTTGCCCAGAACTATCACAATTTATTGTGATAACAGTGGTGCATTTGTAAACTCAAAGGAACCATGAGCCCATAAGGTAAGTAAATTCATAGAGCGCAAGTACCACCTGATACGAGAAATCGTAAAGGAGGTAGAAGTTGCTGTCGCCTAGATTGCATCAGAGGATGACCTGGTAGACCCTTTTATTAAGGCCCTTCTAGCAAGAGCTTTGATAGGCATGTGAAGGGAAAGGGAATCAGATGTATGGCAGTATGTGGACAGCATAAACTTTTAGTATAAGTGGGAGATTGTTGGAATGTATACTGGAAGTCTAGCTCTTTTTGTATGAACATTTTATTTTGAAATAAGAATCACATGATCATTGTTTGCACTTTATATTTATTATATGTGTGCATATTGTCTAATACTCTACATTGTAGATAACATGGTGCTTGGTGTGGCACAGAAGATCATATTATCAGTCCCATGTAGAATATAAGTAGAGGCTCACAACCAAGATGGTTTTGGACAAACCATTGGCATGGTTGTAGTGTAGTTTGGTATTGTTTTGTCTTGAACATAGAGTTACACTAGTACACTTAGGTGTATTGAGCAGGACCGACATAGAGGTGATTCAATTTATTGCTGACTACATAATTGAATCGGACCTCGGATATTATGTTGTACATGCTCTTAATCCCGATATAATAACGGGCACATGTACTTAGTATTTATTTCTTTGATTTACCAAAGGGTGAGATTTCTATGGATTAAATCAATATGCACGGTAAGTTGGGAAATGATATTATTTTCATGGTGTGTCATTTTTTATAGGAGGAAACCGTGTCCTATATATTAGGTTGATGATGTCCCCTTGAGGAGCTCATAAGGTTCATCATGTAAACCCTGCAAGTTGTCTTAGTCAACATGATGATAAGGTTGAGTGGTACTAATCGAGGAGTTAGATGTTAATTGATTGATGGTCAGTAAATCAATCAATTGACGGACATTCAATATCTTAAACACGGGGAGACGGATGTACAAATAATATATGGAGCCCATATTAATTTATGGGGGTTGGTGAGGTAATTCATTGATGATCCTCTAGTGGAAAGGAACATCATTAATGGATCAAGTTTGTGTGGTTTCGATCCATCGGGTGGCCAAGATCCAACTCCTCCTCATGGTACCTATCGTAGCCTAATATAATCCTCATGAAGTCTAGATCCAATGATGGAATACAAATCTCTAGATCCGACAGTTGAGATTAAATCTCTAGATCCGACGGTTGAGATTAAATCTCTAGAACCGATGGTTGAGATTAAATCTCTAGAACCGACGGTTGAGATTAAATCCCTAAATCCGACGGTTGAGATTAAATCTCTAGAACCGATGGTTGAGATTAAATCTCTAGATCCGATGGTTGAGATTAAATCTCTAGATCCGACGGTTGAGATTAAATCTCTAGATCCGACGGTTGAGATTAAATCCCTAGAACCAATAGTGGAGATTAAACCAAGGCTTATCCATAACTCTATAAAAGGGTGGCTTAGGTTGGGCGGCAAGAGGTTGTTGGTTTTTGAGGGAGATTAGGGTTTGCCAATCAAAAGGTTGGGCGGCAAGAAACCCTAGGAGGATTAGGGTTTTGCCTATCTTTTGTTGGGCGGCAAGAAACCCTAGAAGGTTAGGAGGTTGGGCGGCTAGGTTTGGAAGCTAAGGTGGGCGGCAACTATAGGAGAGGTGTTCTTCTTCTTCCTAAGGGGTGGCCGGCTCCTACCTCTTCTTCCTTCTACCTTGGTCGGGGCTCAACCGATTTCCTCTTCTCCTCTTCTTTTCCTCTTGGCCGGCGGCACAAAGGAGCTAGGGATTGATACCTAGTTCGGTTCCTTGGTTGGCCATCTTGTTCTCTCCATTCTTGGGGCTGGCGACATCAATCCTTTGTGGATTGGTGGTTGGCTCAAGCAAGAAGGGAAGGAGAGTTCTTCTTTCTTTCGATTGAAGAAGATCTAGGAGGCTTCAACTTGTGGAGGATCTTCGCCCACAAGAAGTCTACAAGGAGGTTAGGACATACGATAGAAGATCGAGAGGTATAAAAGTTTTACAACTTTTATTATTGATCTTTGCATGTTCTTATTAATATGCTAGCTTATGTTCATTATGTTAGTATGTTTTGATTATACTAGTTTACATTTGTATGTATTTGTATAATCATGGACCCCGAAGAGAAACACAAAAACCGGCGATCCGTCCGTTGTCTCTTCCGTGGCTAATCGACTAGAAGAGTTGTGTTGCTTGAACAACTAGTTTGTTCAAGCGATCGCTCAAGTCGTTAGCATGATGACGAATTGGTTGTGCTTAGGAAACTCATCCCATCCGGATTAGTTTTCATTAGTGAAAATTTTAATCCGGGGATATGGGAGCCAACGAGCCTCCGAGCACGATTCCAACAGTTTTCTTTACTTGTATTGCATTTTATTATTGTATCTTGCTTGTATTTGTTTCTTACTATTGCAAGAGTTATTGTACGAGGTTTCTCCACCTCCGGATTGTTTCAAGGAGCTTATTTGATTAGTAGTGCGTGTTTGCATTGCTAGGGCTTTTAGAACCCAATCTGTGGAGTATAACCATTCGGTTCTGAACCATGTTATATCTTGTGTAGTGCTTGTATTTGTGTTGTATTTATTTTATCATTTCTATTTCCGCTGTGTATAACACATTTTGTAGCAAGCATGCATCGAATTCCATCGATGCATCGAAATGTGCTATTCACCCCCCTTTAGCGATCACCGAATCCTCAACATGTTCAACATCCAAAGTAGAAGAAATGAAAGTAATCTCCATCTCTAGGATTGAGGGGGAGGTTAGATCATCTATGCTGGAGCAAGAGGAGCTCTCTACTTTCGAAAGTGATGAAGAACAAGTCAATGAGTCCCCTAACACAAAGGAAGGTAAATCAAGCATGATTATTAAGAATAAAGATCATATAATATATTTTGAGTGTAGGGAAAGGTGACACTACAAGATCAAGTGGCTAAAAAGAATCAAGAAGAAGATTTAAGAGGCACTTAAGGAAAAGAAGAAGCTCAAGGAGGCCAAAACTTCAATATGCAAGGGAAAGGAACACATAGTGTGCTTCTCTTGCAACCAAAAAGGCTACTACCACAATCAATGTCCAAGGGGAAGTGATGCAGGAAAGCACGACCTCAAATCTCCGGCCAAGATTGCCACGGACTTGAAGCACACACTCACACTCAATACCTGTAAGTGCATGGTTGTCATCAAGTAATAAAATATCGATCCCGCAAGGACTGATAATCGAGTATTGGTTTACTAAGTGAATATAGATTGTTTAGACTGAATCAGGTGGTTGATAAGCAAAAAGGGGGAAAAGGAAAACAAGAGGACTGGGATATCACTTTTACAGGGGCACCACTGTCACTGGGTCCCTGTTATGATTGACGATAATGATTTTAAGATTTCGATTTCACCTAAATGATTATAAATATATGTCTTACTCCTAACTCTCAATGGTTGTTCGTGTAGCTAGGATATCTATTTTATTCGACATGATCTTTTATTGGATTACCCTATTCCTAGCCAAGTTTCCCATTCAGATTGTCAGAGCTCAGGGGGTTGCTATCCTTGGGAAGCCCCCTATCACTGGGTCCCACAACCCTTCTAGAGTTTATTTCTCCTACGTCGGGCCTTCTGCTGGAATTGGTTCATTACATTCTGTGATACCTATGGGTCCTCATGGTGAATCATCTACTTGTGGGGTAACCTTAGTCGCACATGGAACCTATCACTAGAACCCCAGCGGATCAATTCTAGACTTAACTCCTCACTCATAGTCAATTCCCTCACGTCTTGATTCTCTATGGTTAAGAGGATTGGGTTCTCTTTTCAGTCCTTCCTCATACCTCTAAAATATGAGCCAATACTTTTGGCATCTAAATCGGATTAACACAATAAAGCCGGACCATGAACCATCATATCATAGAGTAAAAAGCAAGCGTAAATATATATAGCAGTTGAAAACAATGCAAAAAAATATGGATTCATTGCAATATACTACTTTACAAATCAAGATAGGCTACTCCCCAATCAAAGAATCATAAAAACTACTTCATAATTAAAGATACAACCATAAGATATCCTTAAACAAGAATTAAACTCCAAAGGAATTTGCAAAGAAGAAAATAGGGCTTAGTCTCGCTGTGAAGAAAGTGTTTGGCTGTAACTTGCATTAGGATCTAGAGTAGCGACATTGAGATCTCCTCCTTTAGTGGTTAGGGAGCCCTTGGATGACCACCTTTCAGGGCCTGGGAGCCCTAGGGTTGCTCCCCTTGTGATCCTCCCCTCCCTCGAGGTTTGGGAACTTTAGGGTGTAGGGAATCGGTGTTGGCCGGCTAGAGGGGGGTGAATAGCCCTCTTTCGTCGTATCAGCGTATTCGTTCATTCTTGTGTGCTTGTATACAATTGTCGTTAAAATACACAGTGGAAATAATAGAAATAATAAAAACAATACAATCACATGCAATACACAAAGATATACATGGTTCGAAATCGAATGGTTCCTACTCTATGGGCGAGCTCACCGAGCTCTAGTTATGCACACGACACTAACTAAACTCCTTCTCGACAACACGTCGGAGGTGGAGAAACCTCTCACAAGAAATTATAATAGTAATATAGAAATACAAACAAGAATACAAATACAATACAAAAGAACACTTTTCACCGATTGCTTTTGATCACTTGTTTGTTGCTTGCTTTGGTTGGCTCTTGAAGGACTGGAATGCAGCAGCAATTTCCCTTCAAAGTCTCCCTTAAAGTCTTGGCAAAATCCTCTCTCTTGAGCTCCATTTATAACCTGCATCAAGCTGATTTTGTGCCCATAAGTAGACTGATCGTGACCATCAGTCGACTGGTCCTGTAGCCGTTGTCTCACAATGACCAGATCCACGTTGGTCAAGTTCCAACAGATCATCCATCATTCGACTGATGATACCCATCAGTCGACTGGTAACACCATCAGTCGAGTGCTGGTGTGAGCACTCGACTGGAAACCATTCTCTGGCTGAAAACACCCCTATCAGTCGATTGATCTCCTCATCGCTTGATGATGGTGTGTGATTATTGATCACATCCCTTAGCGATGATCGATCACCTGAACCTGTTCGATCGAACACGGTGAACCCTTGTCGATTAGGAGCAGTCGACTGACACCTATGCCAGTCGACTGATGTCAGGTAAAACCTTAAACCCAAGGTGATTGAGCATCAGACACTCAGTCTTAGCCACTTGGCCAAGTCCACCTCATCCCTCATGGAGTTTCCCACTGAAGCTCTCTTCCCTCGGCCTACGTCCCTCGGATGCGCTAAGCGCACAGCTTCGCAATGCCATCCTTCGTGTCTCTTGCCCTCGAAGTATGCTTCCCTTGGGCCTCACTCCATTCGCTCCCCGTCCGGCGGTCCCTCGGATGCACCAAGTGCATGACTTCACAATGCATTTCTCACCAAGCACCAAGCACACGACTTCGCAATGCTTTGGACTTTTCCACACCAAGCCCCATGCTTGGATTTTCCATGCCAACTCCATGTTGGACTTTCCTATGACAATCCCATTTCATAAATTTTCTCTATCATCAAAATACTGCTCGAGTCAAACTCGAGTCAACTTGGGTCGATTGCACCAACATAGGGCAACTCGCTTCTATCCCCCCTCGACTCTTGGATGAGTTTCCTATATATAGAGGCAGCTCCGGCTTCCATAAATGCTAAAAAATTCCTAATTTCTTGAAATTGCTGTGCCACTACACATCCATGTGAATTTCACACGGGCGCCCATGTGGAAGTCTTGAAATCACACCCTGGAATATGCATCAGGCAAAAGGCACAATCGTGTGGAATTCACACTAGTGACCATGTCTTTCTCTGGAGATCTGTATGGATGTCATCTTTTCATTCAAAGTGTGTTCGTGTCTTAGGGACATGGCCAGAGCACACTCACCTCCCTTGAGCTCCCTATTTTAGCTCTAAAAATATCATCCTACACATAATAGTAGCAAAAGCAAATCTCCGAACTAACAAAATAGTAAATAAGTGCAAAATAAGAAAAATATACATGAAACGAGTATGAAATATAACTAGATGTGTGCTAAAACTACTCCTAAAATCTTATATGATATGCACACATCAAAATCCCACAAATTTAGATCTTTGCTTGTCCTTAAGCAAACCTTAGTGCCATGGAAATTTAAAAGTATAGTTTTCATGCTTAGCACGTTCACTAAAACTTATCAAGTGGTACTTGCATTCAAAGCAAAAGGATGTGTTCTATATGTTCACTAAGTTAGCTTTTCGTGCATGTGGCCAGAAGTTTCCTAAGGCGTTCACATTCCATGTTAAGTTGAGTCGTCATCCTAGAGCTTCCCTAAGGTTTTCGGCTTTTAGGCACTTACCTTCCCTAAGCGAGGATCGTTCCCTAGAGTTAGCACAAAGTCTAAAAGGCGTGCTCGATATCGAGAGAAATTGGTAGGTGTTTTCCCAATAACCTAACTCTGTCTCAAAGGGGCACCTAAACATTTCCACCCATGACAACTATTTTTTACCTCTATTTTTTTTTCTCTTTCCTTTTTTTTTTCTTTTTTCTTTCTCATCATCCTCACTAGCATCTTGATTTTTTTGAATGGACTTACACAATTTGAGTATCTCCAGTAACTAAAATGTTAATCTAGAGTCACCTATGGATTCCTAAGTACTAGACTATTAGGATGAATCATAACTAAGTATATGTTGATTCTCTCTTTCAAAATTTTCAATGTGTGTAAGTGAAAATTGTTGGCAATGTGCTAATCCTCGGAGGCTCATTGGCTCCCATGTCCCCGGATTAAAATTTTCACTAATGAAAACTAATCCGGAGGGGATGAGTTTCCTAAGCACAACCAATTCGTCGTCGTGCTAATGACTCGAGCGATCGCTTGAACAAACTGGTGGTTCAAGCAACACAACTCTTCTAGTCAATTAGCTGCGGAAGAGACGACGGACGGATCGCCGGTTTTTGTGTTTATCTTCGGGGTCCATGATTATACAAATACATGCAAATGTAAACTAGTATAATCAACATATACTAAGATAAATAACATAAGCTAGCATATCAAATAAGAACATGCAAAGAACAATAATAAAAGTTATAAAACTTTTATACCTCTTGATCTTCTATCGTATGTCCTAACCTCCTTGTAGACTTCGTGTGGGCAAAGATCCTCCACAAGTTGAAGCATCCTAGATCTTCTTCAATCCAAAGAAAGAAGAACTCTCTTTCCCTTCTTGCTTGAGCCAACCACCAATCCACAAAAGGGTTGATGCCGCCGGCCCCAAGAATAGAGAGAACATAATGGAAACAACCAAGGAACCGAACTAGGGACAAACCCTAGTTTTGGTGCCGTCGGCCAAGATGGAATGAAGAGGAGAAAGGGAATTCGGTTGAGCCCCGACCAAGGTAGAAGGAATAGAGATAGGTCCCGGTAACACCTTAGGAATAAGAAGAGAACTTCTCCTATAGTTGCCGCCCACTCCAACTTCCAAACCCTAGCCGCCCAACCAAACCCTAATCTCATTGAAAACCATCTTCTATGTGCCGGCCATGGAAGAGGGGAAGAAGGATAGAGTATGGACCGACCAAGGTAGAGGGTAGAAGGAAGGGACCGGCCATGCCTTAGGAAGAAGAAGAAACTCATCTTCCACTTGTTGCCGCCCATCTTCTTTCCCAAACCTTGGCCGCCCATGCAAAGGAACCAAACCCTAATCAAATTAGGGTTTCTTCCTTAGGGTTTCTTGCCGCCCAACCATGGTGGAGAGAAGAGATCTAGGAGCTAGCCACCTTCAAGGAAGAAGAAGAGATCTTCCTCAAGTTGCCGCCCACCCTTCTTTCCTCACCTTGGCCGCCCAACCCAAGGAGCCAAAACCCTAATTAGGGTTTCCTCCTTAGGGTTACTTGCCGCCCAAGTAAAGAGAGGCTAAACCCTAATTTCCATCATCCATTCGAAAACATTGTTGCCGCCCAACCCATGCGCCCTTATATATAGAGTTAGGTTTAGGCCTTGGTTTAATCTCCACCGTCGGTTCTAGGGTTTTAATCTCAACCGTCGGATTTAGAGATTTAATCTCAACTGTCGGTTCTAGGGTTTTAATCCCAACCGTTGGATCTAGAGATTTAATCTCAACCGTCTGTTCTAGGGATTTAATCCTAACCGTCGGATTTAGAGATTTAATCTCAACCGTTGGTTCTAGGGATTTAATCCCAACCTTCGGATCTAGAGATTTAATCTCCACCGTCGATTCTAGGGATTTAATCCCAACCGTCGGATCTAGAGATTTGTTTTCCATCATTTGATCTAGACTTCATGAGGTTTATATTAGGCTACGATAGGGACCATGAGGAGGAGTTGGGTCTTGGCCACCCAATGGATCGGAACCACACAAACTTGATCCATCAATGATGTTCCATTCCACTAGAGGATCATCATTGAACTACCTCACCAACCCCCATAAATTAATATGGGCTCCATATATTATTTGTACATTCATCTCCCCGTGTTTAAGATATCGAATGTCCGTCAATTAATTGATTTACTGACCATCAATTAATTAACATCTAACTCCTCAAGTAGTACCACTCAACCTTATCATCATGTTGACTAAGTCAACCTACAGGGTTTACATGATGAACCTTATGAGCTCCTCAAGGGGACATCATCAACCTAATATATAGGACACGGTTTCCTCCTATAATCAACAGCACACCATGTAAATAATATCATTTCCCAACTTACCGGGCATATTGATTTAATCCATAGAAATCTCACCCTATGGTAAATCAAAGAAATAAATATTAAGTACATGTGTCCGTTATTATATCGGGATTAAGAGCATGTACAACATAATATCCGAGGTCCGATTCAATTATGTAGTCAGCAATAAATTGAATCACCTCTATGTCGGTCCTGCTCAATACACCTAAGTGTACTAGTGTAACTCTATGTTCAAGACAAAACACTACCAAGCTACACTACAACCATGCCAATGGTTTGTCCAAAACCATCTTGGTTGTGAGCCTTTACTTATATTATACAAGGGACTGATAACATGATCTTCTGTGCCGCACCCAGGCACCATGTTATCTACAATGTAAAATATTAGACAATATGCACACATATAAATATAACGTGCAAACAATGATCATGTGATTCTTATTTCAAAATAAAGATGCCCATACAAAAGTGCTAGGCTTTCAGTATACATCCCAACAAAAATAAAAGCTATCAAATGAGAATTTAGAACATCCAATATAACATCACAAAATAAAGTACCAAGAGATAAAAGAAAGTAAACTACCTATGTCATGGGAGCATATCATCAAGATTTTCGATAAACATCACTGAAGCAGCTTATAGGAACAAAAACTAAGTGATGGAAGAAACCTACATCAGCACTACATGCATGAGCAACTAGAATAAATGTAAAACTATAGCAGAGAAAAATAAAAATTGTACCTAGATGTCATGAAAATAGAATTTCCAGAAGAAAAATAGTGAAATGTAGAGTCCTTCCCCTAGACTTAAAAGAAACCATACCTCTAGCGTGGTAGTCTATGTGGGAAATCTAGCAGTCACAACATCTTGAGATCTTGCGAAATTCATCAACTCAACTGCTGATGCCACATAAACATGTGATCAACCTAAGAACTGGTGGACTCAACGGCAGCTCTGTGGTCCTCCTCCCTCACCCACTGTGTACTCGCATCCCGTATAAACTGTCATACCTCTTGATAGTAGGTGGCCTCCTCCTGAAAATAATGCTGAGCCTTGCTGTAGAACTGGTCAGGCCATTGAAAATGGTCCCTCAGATCCTAGAACTCTACCTGTGTATATGTCCTTTGCTCCTCCCATCACTGCCTCTGTGTCTGTTGCTTGGTGTAAATATCATCGAGGCACGATCTGAACTTTGAAAATTGATAGGTGGATGTACCTTTATCCTACTCAAAAGAAGGAAAATAATGTGGTGTAGGTGTAGGATCAGGGCGTAGACTCGGAGAGCTCCTATACATGGATGGATCCATTAGTGAGTGATGAGAAGGTGATGAAAGGGGTGCATGAGTAGAGGGTCCTTCGTGTGGTGGGGACTCCACTACTCTTTCCAACTACCAATTGGCATGGTTGATGATGGTGGTACAATCGGTGTCGAGGAGCCTAAGGGGTGACAAGTTTTTTCTTACAAAACAAAACGAATTTCCCTCTCTAATAATCATTTTCATTGTCATGCACACCCCTAGATCCATGCTAGGGCTCCCTTCTATCCTATCTAAGCCTTCACAATCATACACCATACTATTACAAATATGGGTAATCAATCCCCCTAAGATAATTGTTGGTGCAGGGGCACAAGATAATTGAACATGTGTTATGATTATGGCAAAGATACAAAGTTAAGTTTACATCGTTATCTCACGAGCTGAATCAAGTGTGCAGAAATACTAAGCTAAGCCGATGGTCAGCGACACCCGAAGGGAAGCGTGGTGGTCGAGCGATACCGGGAGGACTTCGGAGAGAGCCAAAGAAATCAGATGGAGACCGGAAGCAAAGCTTCAAAGGTAAAAGGTTGAGGTAAGCTTGTGTGAGTGAGCGTAAGTAAGGTCGTGTCCTCTGTACAGGGACACCCTTAGGTGACTATCCGACCAAGACTTCCCATGGAATGTCTAAGTTGAGATCAGATGGTATATGACCATACATTTTATTATATTAACTGCATTTTCGAGCTAAATCTTCATTGCAGCTGGAAACCCTAGCAACAGTCGACTACAAGTTGTTATTAGTCGACTGCTACTTCCATCAGTTGACTACTGCCTCCATCAGTCGACTACTAAGGTTGAGCAGTCGACTGATGGTCAAGGATCAGCCTCGAGGAGAGTCAAAGCTTATCACCATTTCTCAAGGTCTAGGTGGCATCACCTCATGAAACCTCATCTTAACAATTAGGGTTTCTCAAGGCTATAAAAGAAGGTGTTCTCCACCCCATTTCCATCATCAAAAGCTCTCCAAAAAGCCTCCGCAATGCCTCGACTCTCTGACAACTCTATGACGATGAAGCTCTACTACTCTGACGATTAAGCTCAAGTTCTCATCCCTTCCTCGTCGGTATAAATTTTACTTAAGTTGTCTATTGAATTTCTTTCATTTTTTCAAAGCTTTCTATCATAACAAGGAGAGGGGGGAGTGTCCCTCTACCATAATCTCTTTCGAGCTTTTTGTATTCCGTTGTCTCCTACCTCCAATGAGGAGGAGATTGTTTTAGTGTATTGCCCTCCGTACGTGGTCTCAGACCATTAGGGCCTTGGATTAATAGTCGATGGCTATGAACTAAGTAAAAACATAGAGTGTATTATTTATTTTCCACTGCACTTTACTCTTATCGCTTTTCTTAATCGAACGTTCTCAAAAA
The DNA here is from genome assembly GCA_025175895.1 of Wurfbainia villosa. Lineage (NCBI taxonomy): Eukaryota > Viridiplantae > Streptophyta > Magnoliopsida > Zingiberales > Zingiberaceae > Wurfbainia > Wurfbainia villosa. The sequence goes on along the minus strand of CM045992.1, from coordinate 22,297,615 downwards.
GTTTTCTCGTGTGCAATTCACCCTCCCCTCTAGCGCTCAAATCGATCCAACAATTGGTATTAGAGCCAGGGGCGCTATGATTTGGTGAAACCACCAATCTAACAATTTCTTACAGATTTTTTTTATTATTTTTGGTTTTACGAGATTTTTGTTTAAATTAAATTCGTTCTCCCGCACTACTAATCCAAGATGAAAGTCTTGGTACATTTTGGTTGTTTTTATTTTTGCGAGGTACTCATTTTCTTTCTTTTGTCTAAATGGCCCATCTCAAAGGGTTTAGCACCATCCAACCTCTGTTTTACAATGGAGATGACTTCTGTTATTGGAAGGGTCAGATGGAATGCTTCTTAAAGACCCAAATCAAGATGTGGATTGCAATCCAAACTAGATTCATGCTTCCTACTAATGAAGTGGGTGAATCATTGGATTACGATCAATGGACGAATGCCATGAAAACACAAGTGGAAGTCGATGCCAAGGTGACACAAATCATACAATGCGGCTTGTCCAAGGAGGAGTTAAATCGCGTCGGCCCCTTCATTAGCGCAAAAGATCTATAGACTCAACTCGTAGAGCTACATGAAGGAACCAATGATGTGAAGGTATGTAAGCGTGATTTACTTTTCAATAAGTTATATAATCTTAAGATGAAGGAACATTAGACGACAACACAACTACACGCCCGCATTCAAGACATCATCAATAGCTTGCACGCCATCAGACAAAAGGTAGAGAATCGAGATCTTATAAGGTATGCCTTAAATATTTTTCCTAGGACTACCTTGTGGGCATCCATGGTTGATGCCTACAAGGTTTCTAAGGACCTTTCAAAACTTAGACTAGACGAAATGTTTTCGGAATTCAAACTTCATGAACAAACTAACATGGTCCAGGTCGAGAGAGATGTTACTTTACATGTAGGACGAAGAAGAAAGGAGAAGAGAAAGCCACCTCCCGAGTAAGAGGATGGATCTGAACCTGAGGATGAATCCAAATCCAAATCTGAAATGGAGGCCGCAATAGTCAACATGGTGTGCAGAATAGTTTGACAAGAAAGAAGGCAATTGAAGAACGAGAACAAGGAGCAATTCAAGTCAAGGAGGCGATCAAAGCAAAAGGGAGCAAAGAAAGCCTTCCATGCAACTTGGGACATCAGAGAAGAAGGCATCGACATAGCTTATATGGAAAGACCGGAGGAGTCCGAGTCAGAATTTGAAGCCGAGTCCAACTACAACTCCAACTCCGACCCCGAAGACTACTTCGAGAGGAAACTCAAAGCCGAACCAAAAGGGAAAGTCAAGGTTAGTCGCTCTTTAGTTAGCACACTTTACCTTACAATTAAAATACTTACTAGGAAATTAACTAAGTCCGAGTCTAGGGTTGAGTCCTTGCTTGAGGAGGTTGAAACCCTCAAGCAAGAGGCCACTCTAACCTCTTCGACTAGTCAAGTTTGAGAGGAGGACTCAACTCGAGTTGGAAAACTCGAAGAAGAGAACTCTCTCTTGAAAGAGCAAGTCAAAGAGCTAGAGGCTCGGTTGGACAAGTTCTTAATGGGGTCCAAGAATCTTAATCAACTTCTTGGAACTCAGAGAGTTGTGTACAACAGAGCTAGACTCGGGTTTAGTCCAAAGAATACGAATAGATCATATATGTCTATCGTAAATCGTAGTCATCAACAAGTCCAAGCTTGGGTCCCTAAAACTATATTAAACTCACATATAAGGACCAATAAGTATTGGATTCCTCAGGATCAAGTTCATTATTTGAATAGACCATATTGGTTCAATGATCCAGGAAGAGCTAATACCAAAATAGTATACCCGATAACTTAGGATGATCAAACATTTATTTTACTTTTTAGAATGGTTAGATAGGACAAGTAGTTAGTCAACTCTTGATAACATAGTATCAAGATGTGGTGAGATGATAGTACATTAGGAAAACAAAGTCTCATGTATTCGAGCTAGATAAGGTGTATCTAGCTTGGTGCACTTGACTGAGTGGAACTAGCTGAAGCTACCTCGCCGTATCCTAAACTAGTTAGACCAGGAAGTAGTCTTAAGTGACTCAAGTTATAATTTTCCTGAACTTGGCTTTGTCTAAGGAAGTGGTCATTGTTCCAATCAAAGAAATCCCCTGTGCCTCGCCACGACCTGGAAGCCAATTTCTCGAAAAGGTTACTTGATGAGCTTAGGGTTAAATCCGAATCTAACCCAAGGTTGACTAGCTTTAATTAAGTTCAAATCATCTCACAAAATATATAAGGCGAACAAATTTTGAGACACATAGAATGGGTGAGATGATCAAGGAATAATTATAAAATATGTAACTTTTTCAAAAAGATGTCTATTTTTTTAACTATTACGCTTAAATGAATAATTAAATTGGCCAATCTTAACTATAAAACTCTCTAGGTCAAAGTTTAGCGCCCCCTAACTCTCTTATACCTCATATACTTGACTAAGGGGGAGAGCAAACAAACCCTAAGGGTTATAAATCTTTAAAGTTATTCTTGAAAATTAGCTTATAAGTATTTTGAAAATCAAAGCTAAGTTTTAAAAACTTATTGTTGGTGCAGAGGGATATACCTCGAACCAATTTACTTAACCAATTCGAGATGCATGCTTGGACTCATACTCATATTTTTATGCATGCTATAATATTATGCATTTTAAAACCCCTTATTTTTTTATAAACCCCCGACCTTATTTTTGATTCATGGAAAAAGGGGAAGAAGAATGTAAGCTAATGGGGAGTACCACAATATTTAAATTTTTAAAAAAATTAAAGTATATCTTTCAAAACTCACCTAGGTAAACGAGGAGTTCTTTTAAGTGAGCTTATCATTTACTTTACTTATTTTCATGCTTTAAATTTCCCTTAACTTTGTGTTGGTTTGCCATAGATCAAAAAGGGGGAGATTGTTGGTGCAGGGGCACCAGATAATCGAACCTGTGTTTTGATTATGTCAAAGACACAATGTTAAGTTTACATCGTTATCTCACGAGTTGAATCAAGTGTGCAGAAATGCTAAGTTAAGCCGAAGGTCAGCGACACCCGAAGGGAACCATGGTGGTCGGGCGACACCAGGAGGACTTCAAATGGAGCCGAAGAAATTAGGTGAAAACTGAAAGCGAAGCTTCAAAGATAAAAGGTTGAGATAAGCTCGTGTGAGTGAGCGTAAGTAAGGTCATGTCCTCCACACGGCGACGTCCTTAGGCAACGATTCGACCAAGACTTCCCATGGAAGGTCTAACTCGAGATCGGATGGTAAATGACCATCAAAATGTACTTATATTAACTGTATTTTCGAGCTAACTCTTCATTGCAACTGGAAACCCTAGCAACAGTTGACTATAAATTGTTATCAGTCGATTGCTGCCTCCATCAGTCGACTTCTTGGGTTGAGCAGTCGACTGATGGTCAAGGATCAACCTCGAGGAGAGTTAAAGCTTATCACCATTTCTCAAGGGCTAGGTGGCATCACCTCATGAAACCTCATCTAAATGATTAGGATTTCTCAAGGCTATAAAAGAAGGTGTTCTCCACCCCATTTCCATCATCAAAAGCTCTCCAAAAAGCCTCCACAATGCCTCGACTCTTCGACAACTCTACGACGATGAAGATCTACTACTCCGATGATCAAGCTCAAGCTCTTATCCCTTCCTCGTCGGTATTATAATTTTACTTAAGTCGTCTATTGTATTTCTTTCATTTTCTTGGATCTTTCTATCATAACAAGGAGAGGGGGAGTGCACCTCTACCTTAATCTCTTTCGAGCTTTTTGTATTCCGTTGTCTCCTGCCTCCAAGGAGGAGGAGATTATTTTAGTGTATTGTCCTCCGTATGTGGTCTTGGACCATTAGAGCCTTGGATTAGCAGCCGAAGGCTGTGAAACAAGTAAAAAAAAAAGTGCGTCTTATTTATTTTCCACTGCACTTTATTCTTATCTCTTTTCTTAATTGAGCGTTCTCAAAAAGTTTTCTTGCGCGCTATTCACCCCCCCCCCACCCCCCTCTAGCGCTCAAATCGATCCAACAATAATCTTCTCTTTTGGTGTTTTACCCACCTTAACTAAATGTTTAATAAAGTGGGATCCTACTTCTATAATGTTATTCCCTTGTAACATGTTCCAATGACATAATAGCTCACTCACTCTCATCACTCCATCATTCTCCCCCCTTCTAAAAATAGTCATATCCATGAAATGGTGGATGTACCTAAAAATAAAATTATGGAGTTGGGATGCTTTGCTTCTGGATGAGTCGTAAGTAGTTTCTCCAGTCAATTCATTCCAAAATGATCGTCCATTAAAATCATTGGGTGTTCTCCTCTCTCCCCCACTAGGTAACTCGAAACAATAGTGTTGGTGTAATCAGCCCAGGTCACGATTGACCAAACTCGAGTTTGACTCGAGCGATGTTTTGATGTTCGAAAAAAACATATGACAATGTGTTTGTCATGGGAATGTCCAACATGGGTTGGCAAGGGAAAGTCAAAGCATGGGTCTTGGCAAGGGAAAGTCCAACATGGGTTGGCAAGGAAAGTCCAAGCATGGGTCTTGGCAAAGGAAAGTCCAAGCATGGGTCTTAGCATGGAAAGTCCAAGATGGGTTGGCAAGGGAAAGTCCAAGCTTGAGTCTTGGCATTTGAGAAGTCCTAGGGGAATATTGGTGGCGTAAAGTCCAAGGGTGGAGTCTTGGCAGGATAAGTCCAATGGTTAGCGGCGTAAAGTCCAAGTGGAGTCTTGGCAGCGTAAGCCCAATGTGCCTTGGAAGTGTAGACCACATTAGCATAACAATAGCTGATGGAAGTGTTGGGATGTATACTGAAAGTCTAGCCTTTGTATGAACATCTTCATTTTGAAATAAGAATCACATGATCATTGTTTGCATATTTATTGTTATGCATATTGTCTAATACTTTACATTGAAGATAACCTGGTGTGTGGTGTCACACAGAAGATCATGTTATCAGTTCCTTGTAGAGTATAAGTAGAAGATCACAACAAAGATGGTTTTGGATAAACTATTGGCATGGTTGTAGTGTAATTTGGTATTGGTTTATCTTGACCATAGAATTACACTAGTACACTTTGTGTGTATTGAGCAGGACCGATTTAGAGGTTATTCAATTTATTGATGACCACATAATTGAATCCGACCTCGGATATTATGGTGTATATGTTCTTAATCCTGATATAATAACGGGCACATGTACTTAATATTTATTTCTTTGATTTACCAATGGGCGAGATTTATGGGTAAAATCGATAGACCCGATAAGCTGGGAAATAATATTATTTTCATGGTATGTCATTAATTATAGGAGGAAATCGTATCCTATGTTTTAGGATGATGATGTCCCCTTAAGGAGCTCATAAGAATCATCATGTAAATCCTACAGGTGGACTTGGTCCAGTATGATGATAAGGTTGAGTGGTACTACTCATGGAGTTAAATGTTAATTAATTAATTATAAGTAAATTAATTAATTAACGAACATTTCATATCTTAAACACAGGGAGATATTTGTACAATTAATATATGGAGCCCATATTTATTTATGGGGGTTGGTGAGGTAGATCAAAGATGATCGCTTTAGTGGAATGGATCATCATTAATGGATCGAGTTTGGATCCATTGGGTGGCCAAGATCCAACTCCTCCTCATGGTCCCTATTGTAGCCTAATAAAACCCTCATGAAGCCTAGATCCAACGGACACAATTAAAAGGTGGCTTGGCCGAGATCTATAAATAAGGGGGAGAGGCTTGGGCGGAAAAGCAATTGAGGTTGGCTAGGGTTTTGGAGTTGGCGTGGAAGGCTTAGGCGGCAAGAGGTGGTGGCTAGGGTTTGGCTTCTCCTTGTGGGCGGCGACAACCTAGAGCTTCTCTTCTCTTGTTGCCGACGACAACAACAAGTCTTCCTTCTCCATTACCGGTGCCTCCTTCCTCCTTCTCTTTCTCCTTGGCCGGCGGCAATAAGAGCTCCTCTCTTGGCGGACGCCCACATATCCTTCTTCCTCTCCTTGGCCGACGGCAACATCCAAGATAGAAGGCTTGGTGGTCGTCACTAGATAGGAGAAGAAGATCTCAGTTATCTTCCCTTGTTCGGAGTGAGAAAGGAAGGGAAGAACATGATCTAGGAGGCTTCGATTCTTGGAGGATCGTCGCCCACACGACGTCCAAGAAGAGGATAGGTTATACGATAGAAGATCAAGAGTTAAACAAGAGATATAATTCTTGTTTAAGTTTCTTTTTTGTTCTATGCAATTTGTTTGTAATTGTATGATCTTGGACCCCGAAGATAAACACAAAAATTGGCAATCCATTCATCATCTATTCCACGACTAATCGAAGAAAAGAGTTAGGTTGCTTGAACAACAAGTTTGTTCAAGCGATGACTCAAATTGAGAACCACGATGATGAATCAGTTGCTTGGGTAATCCTTTTTCATTTGGATTAATTTTTTTTAATCCGGGGACGCGAGATAGGATCGCCATGCACAAGCGATCGAGGCGAATCAAGAAGCGAAGCTTCTAAGCTTCAAGTGTTATCAGAGCCACAGTTTTCGATTTTGTGTTTAGGATTCAGTTACTTTTATGCACTTATCATATATTATGTGTGCCAGATAATAGTAGGATGTGTGTAGACTAACTTTTTGCTTGCAGGCATAAGATCCAACTATTATGGTCATATGTGTGTGTATGTGATTGTACGTGTGTAATCGTAATATTATTTGAATCCTCGGTGTTGATGAGGCTAGTATTTAATTTTTGTAATTAAGTATGACATTGTTTAGCCACTCTTTTATTTTAGTTTACTTTTGATGTAGACTTCATGTACACTTCTTTGTGGAGTATAGGATCGATGGATGTAAATTAAAATAATTTTTCTTGGATCGGATCTCCGGATGGCTTGCACATGATGTATGGAGGAGCAGACGAGGTGGCAACAAGACTGGAGGCATATTAGAGAACAAAAGTCATAATAGTTGGAAAAGTTATTTTTCATATTTATTGCTTTTGATTTATATGCTTGTTGTGGTTGCATAGTTAAAATTCCTCAATTTTAAATTACTAAGTGGGAGAGGGATATTTTTTTAAATTCCCGCGACCTCCATTACAATTTGATGTGTGATGCAAACAAACTCGCGCATTGGCTCTGAGTGCCTTCCTCCATATCAGATGAGTTTATTTTGTGGATCACTAGGTCAAATATGGTTATAGAAAGTTATTTAGGAGTGTTTGTACTTCCCTATCAGAAGGGACATAATCCGAGATAATTGCCTTAGTATCGGATAATAGTGAACACTTAGATGCAAATAAAAGTATCATCCCCATCGGAGTCACTGCTTTTATTTGTAGAGCCGAAAAGGAACCAACTATTAATTTTATTTGTCAAAAAGTAAGGTTGACAAGATAATAAAATTAATGGGTAAAACATCCTCTTACAAATGTAGAATTCGTATACGTCCACACTATCGTGACATGCGATATTCTCGGTGTTTTGAGGTGTTGGTTGATTTTAAAATTTTATTATTTGAGGAATCAATAAATTTTTGAAATCTAATGTTTTGATCTATGTGATTCTTAGGTTTTTCAAAATGACTTTCAAACCACTTGCTGTGATACTAAAGAAAAATAAACTTATTGGACCTAACTATGAGGATTGGAAAAGGAATCTGGACATAGTCTTGTCTGCTGAGGAGTACAAGTATGTACTTCTCAAGTAGTGTCCTCCTAAGCCTACATATGATTCTAGGGAAAAGGAGAAAGAGAGTTATAGGAAGTGGATCAAGGCTGATGAGATGGTATGGTGTTACATTTTGGCTTCTATGTCAAATATATTGCAACATCAGCATCAGGCCATGACCACTGCCTATGACATGATGCTCAATCTCAAGGAACTTTTCGGACACCAGAATTGGGATGCTAGGCAGGAAGCAATGAGAAACTTGATGACGACCACCATGGTTGAGGGAACACCTGTCAGGGATCATGTTCTCAAGATGATGGCTCATTTGAATGAGCTGGAAGTCCTTGGAGTTAAGATCGATGGGGAAACTCAGGTCGATATCATTCTCCAATCTCTACCTAGGAGTTTTGAGCAATTTCGCCTCAACTATAACATGAATAAGAGGTTGTATTCGTTGGTGGAGCTTCTGACAGAACTCCAGGCGGCAGAGGGACTTTTTTGTCAAAGTACTCAAGCTTTGGTTGCCCAGAAGATTTCTACTTCTAAGCCGAAAGGCAAGAAGAAGAAGAAATAAGGTGCAGCAAAGGTGGTGGGAGGATCTCAGGGAGGAGTGAAGAAGCCAAAAGGCAAGTGCTTCACATGCAAGCAGACTGGACATTGGAAGGTTAACTGCCCCAACCGAAAGCAAAACAAAGGTATATCTTTTGGTCTAGTTGTTGAAACATGTTTAGCGGTGTTATCTACCGGCACCTGGTGTATAGATATGAGAGCCACTGATCATGTCTACAACTCTTTACAAGGGTTTCAGGAAACTAGACGACTAGCTAAGGGGGAGATTACCATCTACATGGGCAATGCTACGAAGGTGGCGACTATTGCAGTGGGAGATATTTATTTATCTTTTGATAGGAATAAAATTTTGGTTCTGAGAAATTGCCTTTATGTTCCTTCATTTAGAAAGAATTTGTTTTCAGTTTCTAAATTATTTTTGGATGGATATTCTATTTCTTTTAATGACAGAGTTGTTATAAAGAGGAATAGGGAGATTATCTATTCTGCTGCATTGATAGGAAATTTATAGACTATTGAACCGAAAGCTCTCACGATGCAAATAGAAATAAATAACTCATCTTCTAAATCTAATAAGAGGAAAAAATCTTCGAAAATGAACCAAAAATATCTTTGCCATCTACGGTTAGGTCATATTAACCTGAGTAGATTCAAAGGTTGATATCTGATGGACCTTTGAGTTCATTAGTGGTGGAAGATTTCCCAACCTGTGAATCTTGCTTGGAAGGTAAAATGACCAAGAGGCCTTTTAAGGCCAAGGGGTATAGAGACAAAGATGTGTTGAAATTAGTTCATTCTGATTTGTGTGGTCCTATGTTTATCCAGGCTAGAGGTGGTTTTGAATACTTCATCTCTTTTATAGACAATTATTCAAGATATGAATACATTTACTTGATGCACCACAAGTCTAAATGCTTTGACAGGTTCAAAGAATTCAAGCCTGATGTGGAGATATGTCAAGGTAAAAGTATCAAGACACTACGATCTGATCGTAGTGGTGAGTACCTATTGGGAGAGTTTAGGAGTTACTTATCAGAGGCTGGGATTTAATCCCAACTATCTGCACTTGGTACACCCTAGCAGAATGGTGTGGCAGAGCAAAGGAATAGGACTCTTATGGAAATGGTTAGATCGATAATGAGTCATTTTGAGTTACCAGATTCGTTTTGGGGGTATGCTTTGGAAACGACAGTGTACATTCTGAACTTGGTACCATCTAAATCAGTACCTTCTACACCCACAAAATTGTGGACTGGGTAAAAGCCTTGTCTGAGACATATTCGGATTTGGTGTAGTCCAACACATGTGCTGAAGGTAGATGCTGGTAAGTTGAAACCTCGTACAGAAGTGCGCTTGTTCGTAGGCTATCCTAGAGGAACGAAAGGTGGTTTTTTCTATAGTCCTAGAGATCAGAGAGTGATCTTAGCATGAATGCCCAATTTTTAGATGAAGACTATGTGATGAACCACAAGCCAATGAGCAAGATTGTTCTGGAAGAATTGAGAGGGGAAGTCACTTCTTCAGTACCAACGGTACAAGGGGACAAATCACAAGTGACTGCACCGCATGTCACAAAGGATACATAGGTGATACCTCGTCGTAGTGGGAGGGTTGTTAGACAACCTGATATATTTATGTTCTTGGGAGAATCTTCTGATTTGGTCCTAAAGTGGCAAGGGTGAGGCTAGGGTTTTGCATCCTTAGGCCGGCAACAAGGAATTTGGGTTTAGAATCCTATTCTTTCTTGTGGTCGGAGCCTCCCTCACCCTATCCAAGGGCCGGCAGTTAAAGTTAGGGTTTGGCTTCTTCTAATCCTTTTCTCTTGGTCGGCACATTCTCTCCTTCTCCAAGGGTCGGCGACATCAAGGGTTGAGGGTGATCCTTTTCTCTTGGCCAGCAACATCTTCTTCCTCTCCTTGGCCGGCGACAACATCCTAGCTTGGAGCTTGGTGGTCGACACTAGATAGGATCTCCCACTTATACTAAAAGACTATGGTGTCCTCATACTTCCATACATCTGATTCCCATTCCCTCCACATGCCTATCAAAAGCTCTCGCTTGAAGGGCCTTAGTGAAAGGATCTACTAGGTCATCCTCTGATGCAATCTAGGTGACAATAACTTCTACCCGCTTTACGATCTCTCGTATCAGGTGGTACTTGCGCTCTATGTGTTTACTTGCCTTATGGGCTCGTGGTTCCTTTGAGTTTTCAATTGCACCACTGTTATCACAATAAATTGTGATAGTTCTGGGCAAACCAGGAATCACATCCAAGTCCATCAAGAAGTTCCTGAGCCATACAACTTCTTTGGTCGCCTCAGAGGCTGCCACATACTCAGCTTTCATGGTAGAGTCCGCCATGTATTTCTTCTTGACACTCCTCCATACAATGGCTCCACCTCCCAAAGTAAACACAAAACCTGAGGTAGATTTACTGTTATCCCTATCTGATTGGAAGTCATAATCTGTGTAACCCACAGGAAGTAATTTATCTGCCTGGTATACCAGCATATAATTTCTAGTCCTTCTCAGGTACTTCAATATATACTTTACCACAGTCCAATGTCCCTATCCTAGATTACTCTGATATCTGCTAACCATGCCAAGGGCAAAGCAAATATCCGATCTCGTACATAGCATAGCATACATGAGGATTCCTACTGCCGAAGCATAAGGAACCGCCTTCATCTCCTCTATCTCCTTTGATGTTCTAGGACACATCTCTTTAGATAAAGGTACTCCATACCTAAAAGGTAGAAAATCGTTCTCAGAGTTCTTCATGCTCAAATGAGCCATAATGGTGTCTATGTATGAAGCTTGAGATAAGCACAACATCCTTTTCCTGCGATCCCTTATGACCTTGATCCCAAGGATGTGTCCCACTTCTCCCAAGTCCTTCATATCAAACTGTTTGGACAACCATACCCTTACGTCCGATAACACCTTGACATTGTTGCTAATTAACAAAATGTCATCTACGTATAGTATAAGAAATACCACTACGTTTCCATCACATCTCTCGTATACACAAGACTCATCACATTTTCATCCTCTCTTTCTTTTGTAGATTCACTTGCATCCAATGGTTTTTACACCATTGGGTGGTTTTACTAGCTCCCAGACATGATTTGAATCTATAGATTCCATCTCAGAATTCATCGCACTTTGCCAAGATATCGCATCTTTATCTTAGATTACCTTGTCATATGTCCAAGGATGAGGTTCATGTTCGCCAGCGACCAAATCAGAATATTCTCCCAAGAACATAAATCTATCAGGCTGTCTAACAACCCTCCCACTACGATGAGGTATCACCTGTGTATCCTCTGTGACTCACGGTGCAGTCACTTGTGGTATATCCTCTTGTACCGGTGGTACTGAAGAAGTGACTTCAACTCTCAATTCCTCCAGAACAATCTTACTCATGGGCTTATAATTCATCATATAGTCTTCCTCTAGAAATCTGGCGTTCGTGCTAATGACCACCCTCTGATCTCTAAGACTATAAAACAGACCACCTTTCATTCCTCTAGGATAGCCCACGAACATGCATACTTATGTACGAGGTTCCAACTTACCAGCATATGCCTTCACCACATGTGCTGGACTCCCCAAAATCCAAATATGTCTCAGACTAGGCTTTCACCCAGTCCACAATTCTGTGGGAGTAGAAGGCACTGATTTAGATGGTACCAAGTTCAGAATATACACTGTTGTATCCAGAGCATACCCCCAGAACAAATCTGGCATCTCATAATAACTCATCATTGATCTAACCATCTCCATAAGAGTCATATTCCTTCGCTCTGCTACACCATTTTGTTGGAGTGTGCCAGGTGTAGACAATTGGGATTGAATCCCAGCCTCTGATAAGTAATTCCTAAACTCTCCCAAGAGGTACTCACTGTAGGGCGTTGCTTCGGAGGCTCATTGGCTCCCATGTCCCCGGATTAAAATTTTCACTAATGAAAGAATTAATCCGGATGGGATGAGTTTCCTTAGCACAACCTATTTCGACGTCGTGCTAACAACTTGAGTGATCGCTTGAACAAACTAGTTGTTCAAGCAACCCAACTCTTCTAGTTGGTTAGCCGCGGAAGAGACAACGGATGAATCGCCGGTTTTTGTGTTTGTCTTCGGGGTCCATGATTATACAAAATATATACATACACACACTTGTATAATCAACACATAAAATAACATGCTAAGATCAGAAAATGAAGTTGTAAAACTTTATACCTTACGATCTTCTACCGTATGTCCTATCCTCCTCGTGGACGACATGTGGGCGAAGATCCTCCACGAGTAGAAGCCTTCTAGATCGCGTTCTTCTCTTCCTTGTCCGCTGCAAACAAAGAGAAGAACCAACAAAACCTTTCCTTTCTAGAACCAGCCACCAAGCAAAGGAGTTTGATGCAACTGCCGGCCAAGGAACGAGTGGATGAAGCACCGGCCACCAATGGAAGGAGAACCGCCGGCCACCTTGGAGAGAATGGAGGAGTGAACGCCGACCACCAATGGAAGGAGAACCGCCGACCAAGGAATAAGAGAGAGGCCAAGAGGATGGGCGCCGACCAAGTCTTGATGGAGGAAGATGGGCGTCGGCAACAACTTGATGGAAGAAGATTGCCGCCCAAGCCCTAGCTTCCAAACCCTAGCCGCCCAACCTAAAACCCTAACCCCAATTGATTATATTGCCTCCCAACCCTAAGCTTTCCTTTTATAGAGTTAGGCTTAGGACTCCATTAATCTCCACCGTCGGATCTAGGGATTTAATCTCCACCATCGGATCTAGGGTTTTATCCCAACAGTCGGATCTAGGGTTTCATCCCAACCGTCGGATCTAGGATTTCATCCCAACCGTCAGATCTAGGGTTTCATCCCAACCGTTGGATCTAGGATTTCATCCCAACCGTCGGATCTAGGGATTTAATCCCAACCGTTGATTCTAGGATTTCATCCTAACCATCGGATCTAGGGATTTAATCCCAACCGTTTGTTTTACATCCTTGGATCTAGACTTTACGAGGATTATATTAGGCTATGATAGGGACCATAAGGAGGAGTTGGATCTTGGCCACCCGATGGATCGGAACCACACTAACTTGATCCATCAATGATGTTCCATTCCACTAGAGGATCATCATTGAACTACCTCACCAACCCCCATAAATTAATATGGGCTCCATATATTATTTGTACATTCATCTCCCCGTGTTTAAGATATCGAATGTCCGTCAATTAATTGATTTGCTGACCATCAATTAATTAACATCTAATTCCTCGAGTAGTACCACTCAACCTTATCATCATGTTGACTAAGTCAACCAGCTGGGTTTACATGATGAACCTTATGAGCTTCTCAAGGGGACATCATCAACCTAGTATATAGGACACGGTTTCCTTGTATAATCAACGACACACCATGTATATAATATTATTTCCCAACTTACCGGGCATATTGATTTAATCCATCTAAATCTCACCCTCTGGTAAATCAAAGAAATAAATACTAAGTACATGTGCCCGTTATTATATCGGGATTAAGAGCATGTACAACATAATATCCGAGGTCTGATTCAATTATGTAGTCAGCACTAAATTGAATCACCTCTATGTCGGTCCTGCTCAATACACCTAAGTGTACTAGTGTAACTCTATGTTCAAGATAAAACAATACCAAGCTACACTACAACCATGCCAATGGTTTGTCCAAAACCATCTTGGTTGTGAGCCTCTACTTATATTTTACAAGGGAATGATAACATGATCTTCTGTGCCACACCAATCACCATGTTATCTACAATGTAAAATATTAGACAATATGCACACACATATAATAAATATATAAAGTGCAAACAATGATCATGTGATTCTTATTCCAAAATAAAATGTTCATACAAAAAGAGCTAGGCTTTCAGTATACATTCCAACACTCACCACCATGATCATATCGTAGTGTCTTGATACTTTTACCTTGAAGTTTCTCCAGTTCAGCCTTGAATTCTTTAAACCTGTCAAAGCATTCAGACTTGCAGTGCATCAAGTAAATGTATCCATATCTTGAATAATCGTCTATAAAAGAGATGAAATATTCAAAACCCCCTCTAGTCTGGATAGACATAGGACCACACAAATCAAAATGAACCAATTCCAACACATCTTTAGCTCTATACCCCTTGCCCTTAAAAGACCTCTTGGTCATTTTACCTTTCAAGCAAGATTCGCAGGTTGGGAAATCTTCCACCACTAATCAACCCAGAGGTCCATTAGCTATCAACCTTTGAATTCTACTTAGGTTAATGTAGGAAATTTGAAGCCGCTAGACGGGGGGGGGGGGGGGGTGAATAGCGTAGAGTTCGTTCATAGTTGGAATTCGATCGCGTGTTCGTCTCTACAATTTCGTTAGTACGCAGCTGAATAGTAATGAAAGTAATAACAAAACAATTAACAACACGCAAACATAACCGTTTAACGTGGTTCAGAACCGAAACGGTTCCTAGTCCACGGATCGGGTTCGTACGAACCCTAGCGATGCCAATCACACACCACTATAATAAACACTCCTTCTCGACACAAGTCGAAGGCGGAGAAAACCCTTACACGTAATCTTACAACAGTAAGAAACTAAAACAAGCAATTACAACAATTTATATGAAATGCGAGTAAAGAAAAACACTTTACAAGAGCTTTTGATTGCTTGATCTTTGATTGCCTTGAACTAGCTTTGAAGGACTAGAAAGCACCAACTTTCCCCTTTAATTTCGCCTAAGAAAATCGCTATCTTTTCCTCCATCACGAGCTCCTTATATAGCTTCAATCTGTGCTGGAAAAGGTCAATCAGTCGACTGTTCGGGACCATCAGTCGACTGATCACACTGTTGCTGTGAGACAATGGTGTAATCCACGCTGGAAAAATCCAACGGCTAGGACATCAGTCGACTGATGAGCCATCACTTGACTGCTCATCCCAGCGGTCGAGTGATACTCCATTATAGGGCCAAAAATCCGAGCATCAGTCGACTGATCCCATGATCAGTTGACTGCTCGCCCGATCAGTCGAGTGCCAAGCTTCGGCAGTTGACTCTTTGGCCATTCCCTGCAGTGAAACCCTAGTTGACTACGCCAGTCGACTGCCACATGGCACCAGTCGACTGGCACACCTCAAACATGAGGTTTTAACCCAAGTATGGTGCCCCATACATGCTAGACCACCCTTAGCCTAGACCTAAGCCTTCTAACCATCTCCATCAGCCTCACGCCTCTCGGATCCCTCCAAGTCATCCATGACTTGTTCATCCATCGCGCTAGCCTTTAGATGCTTCCATCGGCTATGTCATGCTAACGGTGTCTACACCAACAGGGCACATTGGACTTACGCCGCCAAGACTCCCGCTTGGACTTTATGCTGCCAATACCAAACCCCTTGGACTTCAAATGCCAAGACTCAAGCTTGGACTTTCCCTTGCCAACATATGTTGGACTTTCCATGCCAAGACCCATGCTTGGACTTTCCTTGTGCCAAGTACTCAAGACTTGGACTTTCCCTTAACAATTACATTGTCATATGTTTTTGTCGAAACATCAAAACATCACTTGAGCCAAGCTCAAGTCCTGGTCAATCATGACTTGGGTCGATTGCACCAACAGTTAATATGACCTAACCTTAGATGCCAAAGATATGTTTGGTTCATTTTCGAAGATTCTTTTCTCTTATTAGATTTAGAAGATGAGTTATTTACTTCTATTTGTACCGTGGAAGCTTTTGTTTCAAGTGTATATAAATTGCCTACCAACGCATCAGAACAGATAATCTCTCTATTCCTTTTTATAACAACTCTATCATTAAAAGAAATAAAATATCCATCCAAAAATAATTTTGAAACTAAAATTAAATTCTTTCTAAATAAAGGAACATTAAGGCAATTTCTCAGAACCAAAGTTTTATTCCTATTAAAAGATAAATAAATATCTCCCACTACAACAGCTATCACCTTTGTAGCATCGCCCAAGTAAATGGTAATCTCCCCCTCAGCTAGTCGTCTGATTTCCTGGAACCCCTGCAAAGTATTGCAGACATGATCAGTGGCTCCCGTATCTACACACCAGGTGCCGGTAGATAACACCACTAAACATGTTTCAACGACTAGACCAAAAGATATACCTTTGTTCTACTTCCGGTTGGGGCAGTCCTTCTTCTAATGTCCAGTCTGCTTGCAAGTGAAGTCTTTGCCTTTCGGCTTCTTCACTCCTCCCTGAGATCCTCCCGCCACCTTTGCCCCGCCTTGTTTCTCCTTCTTCTAACTTTCGGCTTAGATGTAGAAACCTTTTGGACAACCATGGCCTAAGCCTGAGCACTCTGACGAAATGGCCCCTCTGCCACCTGGAGTTCTGTCACAAGCTCCGCCAACGAATACAACCTTTTATTAATGTTTTAGTTCAGGTGAAACTGCTCAAAACTCCTAGGTAGAGGCTGGAGTATGATATCAACCGAGGTTTCTCCATCGATCTCAGCTCCAAGGACTTCCAGCTCATTCAAATAAGCCATCATCTTGAGAACATGATCCCTCACGGGTGTTCCCTTGATCATGGTGGTTGTCATCAAATTCCTCATCGCTTCTTGCCTAGAAGCCCGATTCTAGTGTCCGAAAAGCACCTTGAGATTGAGCATCATGTCATTGTTGGGTTTCATTGATCCGTGAGGGGAAACTTCGCTTCCCACTTCAACTCGGTCGCTTGTTCATGGCGATCCCATCAATGTCCCCAGATTAAAAATTTAATCCTAGACAAAAGGGAACACCCAAGCATCCTTGTCATCGTCGTGCTATTCATTTAGAGAGGTCACTTGAACAAACTTGTTGTTCAAGCGACCAACCTCTATTCTACGAGTAGCTGCGGAATAGACGATGTACGGATTGTCGGCTTTTGTATTTATGTTCGGGATCTAAGTATTATTTAGCCACAAACAGAATATATCAAGCTCATAATTGAAAAACAAAAATAAACATGTAACATATGAAAATAGAGAATCGATATACTTCTCGATCTTCTATTGTATGACCTTCCACCTTTCGGACGTCGTGTGGGAGATGATCTACCAAAAGTTGAAGCTCCTAGATCACCAATCTTCCTTCCTTACTCATTCCGAGAAAGAGGGAGAATAGAAACAAGGCTCTTTTCCTTCTTTCAACCAACCACCAACCTCTAAGGATGGAGCTTGCCGCCGGGCAAGAAGGAAGAGGAGATTATGATGGAAACCGGCCAAGACACCAAGGGAAAGCCCTAAATCTTGTTACCACCGGCCAAGGAGAAGGAGAAGGGAAGCTTTGGCCACCGGCCAAGGTGAGGAAGGAGTTGTTTGGGCGCCGACAAGCTTGAGCAAGAAGTGTTGGGACCTGTGCGCCCGCTAGAGGGGGGGTGAATAGCATTTTGCCCGTACGATGATGGAATAAGATCGTGATTGCGTCTACAAATCGTGTTAGCACAGCGGAATAATGATAATAAAAATAATAACATGAAACAAAAATGAACACATGCACAACACGAAGATATAACATGGTTCGGAACCGAAACGATTCCTACTCCACGGATTGGGTTCGTATGAACCCTAGCAATGCCACAAACACCACTAAGCAATAAACTCCTTCTCGACAACAAGTCGGAGGTGGAGAAACCTCGTACAATAGATTACAATAAGTAATACACAAAAATACAAGCAAAATACAAGGAAATGTAAAGAAAACTTTACAAACAAGGGTTTGAGCGCTTTGCTTGTTGGTTGCTTGGATGAGGTTGAAGGGCCCTGAAATGCACCTGCAAATCGCCTTCAAATCGTCTCAAGTAAGCTCCCAAAAAATTGATTATCGAGCCTTCCATGAACAGCTGCTTTTATCCTCCATCGGGCTGGATTTCCATCTGGCAGTCAACTGCCATAAGTCCCCAGTCGACTGCCAACACTGTAGCTGTGAGACAACGACTCAATCCACGTTGGACAAGTTCCAACGGGACTATTAGATCATTGCCAACATTAGCGATCATTGCCGGCCGCGCGATCGGATCGCACGGCTCTGGCGTTATGTGCTCGACACTTAGCTGGTAGTCGAACCGGCCATAATGCCAGTAGACTTCCAACCTAAAAAATGAGGTTTTAACCCAAGTATGGTGCCCACATACTTGCTAGACCACCCTTAGCCTAGACCTAAGCCATCTAGCCACATCCATCAGCCTCACGCCTCTCAGATCCCTCCAAGTCATCCATGACTTGTTCATCCATCGCGCTAGCCTCCAGGTGCATCCCTCAGCTATGTCATGCTAACGGTGTCTACACCGCCAAGGCACATTGGACTTACGCTGCCAAGACTCCGCTTGGACTTTACGTCGCCAATATCAATCCCCTTGGACTTCTCAAATGCCAAGACTCAAACTTGGACTTTCCCTTGCCAACCCATGTTGGACTTTCCATGCCAAGACCCATGGTTGGACTTTTCTTTGTGCCAAGTACTCAAGACTTGGACTTTCCCAAATGCCAAGTGTCCCATGACTTGGACTTTCCCTTAATCACATGGTCAACCCTACTCAACCATCAAGACCTCCCTCGAATCAAACTCGAGTCTGGTCAATTATAACCTGGGTCGATTGCTCCAACAATCTCAACATCAAATTAACCGACATCAATGTCCAACATCAATGTCAAACCACTTTGTCAAACATCCTATGTCAAACATCAAAACATTACTCGAGTCAAACTCGAGTATGGTCAATCATGACCTGGGTCGATTGCACCAACAATCTCCTCCTTTTTGATGTTTGACAAAAACAAACTTTGAGTTAGGCCCCTAACTCAAATTCCCTTACCAATTTTTCAAATTGGTAATTTTATCTTCTCCCCCTTTTTGACATACATCAAAAAGGTTATCTCTCCAAAGAGGTCACTGTCTCATGTTCCAATGAGATCTTACAATCTCCCCCTTGATCCAAAAATACCTAGGACGCCTACCATCTTCCTAGTGATAAGTCCCATATCACTCAAGAGAGGCAATCCTATACTCTCTCCCAATTTCCAAATTGGGTTTCTCAAACATCCCATCAATTTTCCCAATTGATGATACTCTCCCAATAACTTCTCCCCCTTCAAGAAGAGAAACACATCCATCATCCCAAGATGGATAACTCCCCCTAAAGGCTTGCTCCCCCTTGACCATTGCACCAACAATGTCCTTGAGAAGTCCCTAAGCCAATAGAAACTCTAAA
The DNA here is from genome assembly GCA_025175895.1 of Wurfbainia villosa. Taxonomy (NCBI): domain Eukaryota; kingdom Viridiplantae; phylum Streptophyta; class Magnoliopsida; order Zingiberales; family Zingiberaceae; genus Wurfbainia; species Wurfbainia villosa. Next base: position 22,278,099 of record CM045992.1, on the reverse strand, counting down.
CCATCAAAATTAAGGTTCTAAGTTCAATCTTGAACTTTCCATACCCTAAATTTGATACATTGACCTAACACTTCTCCTAATCCATATCCAATGGATTTTCACCCTTTATAATGCTCCCCAAAGCATATCCTAGGGTTAGAAGTGGTTAGGGACCTTTACCATAGATGAAAATGGGCTAAACAAATATTGTTAACCCAAAATCAGACTGTGATGACTTCTATCTAACGAATCATTGCCACTCTCATCGATGAATCGCCACAAAGCGGTAATGATCGATAGCTGAAATTTCTGAATTTCAACTATCAGAATCGAGTTTTGAAAAGTCATAAGTAATTCTACGTATTTTGAAAAATCACGAAACTTGATATGTATATTATTTATAGTCAATACAATGGATGAAAATATTTGAAAATTATTTTACCCATAAAATAGTGAGTTTGATACAAAACTCAAAACCATTGAAATTTTCAATGTTTTGGCCCTATTTTGTATCAACTCTATCAATGGTGATTGCTATCAAAAGATAGACTTCACCAAGGTTTTTCAAAATGATTTCAAAATGTTTTTGAAAACCTAATTTGGATCACATTCCTTGGGCTCTATGTACATGACTTGTACACAAGCTTTCCCAATGATCCACATGTTGAGTTAAGATGAGTTTGAGTTCAACTAGATGCAAACACTATGCACCTTGAACTTAACTCATATCCTAGCATCTCACATGTATCTAGGGTGTATAAATACACATACATGTCAATTGGATGTGAGATGTGGGTTTTGGTTCATTTAATCTAGGGTTTCATGCATTTCCTAGGCAACCCTACTTGATTCCCTTATAAATGGGACTTCAAGTCATGTCATTGTCGTTAGTTCAATTTTAATCAATTTAATGCATGAAATGATCATGACATAAAGATAGCAATATTTAAGCATGACCAATGATCATGATGTTATGGCATATGATAAAATCTAAAAACACATGACATTTAAAAACCTAAATCCTAAAACATGAACATGACATATACAATGAATAAAAGTAAGCATGATGTCATGACATGTTATATGGCAAACAAAGCATGACATATAAAATATATAGGTACAATAATACCTAAATCTTAATATTAATTGCCATTTGATATAATTCATCATATTTTGCCATATTTCTACTTTTCTTCCAAGTGTGCCAAAAATCCAAAATGGCATACCAACCTCTAAACCTAAATTGTGCCAATTTGATCATTTTATCAAACTTCTCAAATAATATTGGCACATCCTAAAATCTTTTAGGATATTAATTCAAGTCTATTTCCAAGGTAACCATAACCTTTGAAATATTTTAAAGTGCCACCTTTACCATGGTTGAGTTAACTACCCATCCAATCAAGGTTGACACACCCTAAACCCATCTAGCGTGAATCAATCACACTCTTAGGAACCCAAAACTGATTTGAGCTCCTAGGGTTAATTAGGTATTCCTTAGGGATAACCTCCCTAGATACCTTCCTAATGACCCTCCTAGGCTTGTTAGCCTTGGTCATTTGGGTCTTACCTAAGTTGACTCTAGGGGTAACTCCCCTTGCAACCTTCTTAGTGGCCACCCTAGGTTTCCTAGAAACCTTAGCCACTAGGCACAACCTTTGGTCAACCTTAGGGATGACTTCCCTATTGACCTTGGTCTTCCTAGACCTAGTTTGTGTTCCATAGTTAAATGGAACACTATGATAAGCCACCTTAGGCTTAGGTTTGTGACCCAAACCTTGCTTGCCCTTGGTTGACTTTTGACTCTTAGGTCCTAAGTGTTGACTTTGAGATTTGGACCTAGACTTTTGATCATTTGACCCTTTAAATTGGTTTTGTATATTCCTAAGGGTATTTTCTAGTTTTTCAAGTCTTGACCTCTAGACTTGATTTTCCTTTTCTAATTGCCCAATTTTTGAGTTTTGATTTAAAACATGGGCATTGTCCTTTCTAGGCATATGCCTAGTCCATTTAGGGTTAAAACCTAAGTGTTATTGTATTTTCCTAATAGATTCCTTAGGTAAGGTTTTTCTAGGGACATTAGTCCCAAATTTTTCCTTATTTCCTACATGGACTCTCTTAGCTCCTAAACAAAATTCCTTACTTCTAGCATGCTCTTTATGGTAAATAGCAAGACTATTGAAATTATTCCTAGCATGCTTTTGACTATAAGAATTAGAAAGAGCATTACTAAAATATACCTTAGGGTTAGCCTTAGCTCCCCCTACATGTGTAGCTCCTTCTTGGGTCTTTTTTCTCCCCCTAGGACATTGACTCCGGTAATGCCTCTTTGAGTTGCACTTGAAGCATATGATATGCTTCTTGCTCTTTTGACTTGGGGCATCGGCATCCTTGACTTTTGGTGTCGGTGGAGCTTTCCTAACCTTCTTTGGGCACTTGCTCTTGTAGTGCCCGACTTCTCTACACTCAAAACATATGATATGATTTTTATTACAAATTGATATGTTTGAGTTACCTATGGTGGATGTGGTGATTGGAGTGGATTCTTCATTCCTCCCGGAGGTTGAGACTTCTTCTTGAATTTGTTCCGACTCCGGTGTGGATGGTCTCTCTCCCTCAAACCTTGAGGTGGATGCCTCCTCCACTTCTTCCACTGCTTCTACCTCTTCAGATCCGGATGTTGATTCCCTATCAAGCTCTGAATCCTCTAGCTCTTTGGATGTTTCTTCCTGAGCTTGAGAGGGTGATGGTCCTTCTTCTTGGACCGATGATAGACTTTCATGGAGCTTGGCCAAATCGCTCCATAGCTCCTTGGCATCCACATAGTCACCTAGGCTACACAAGAGGTCATTTGGAATTAAATCAAAAATGAATTTGATTACCTTCTTGTTTTTATCGAATTGTTGGAGTTGCTCCTCACTCCACTTCTTCTTCTTGAGAAACCCTCCCTTTGGTCCCTTAGGATATTCAAATCCTTCCATCAACGCGGACCACTCCTCAAGGTCTCTCATCATTAACAAAATCTTCAATTCTCGCCTTCCAAGAATTGAAACCTTCTCGTCCATAGAAGGCATATGGAATTGGGGTGTTGATATCCCATCCCAATTGTCCTTGGACTTCCATCTTTTCCTCTAGCGTCTTGACTCCAGGTTGTTAATTCGTAGAAGAGCCTCGGGCTATGATACCACTTGTTGGGACCTGTGCGCCTGCTAGAGGGGGGTGAATAGTGTTTTGCCCGTACGATGATGGAATTTGATCGTGATTGCATCTATAAATCGTGTTAGCAGAGCGGAATAATGATAATAAAAACAATAACACGAAACAAACACGAACATATGCACAACATGAAGATATAACGTGGTTCGGAACCGAAACGGTTCCTACTCCACGGATTGGGTTCGTATGAACCCTAGCGATGCCACAAACACCACTAAGCAATAAACTCCTTCTCGACAACAAGTCGGAGGTGGAGAAACCTCGTACAATGGATTACAATAAGTAATACACAAAAATACAAGAAAAATACATGGAAATGTAAAGAACATTTTACAAACTAGGGTTTGAGCGCTTTGCTTGTTGGTTGCTTGGATGAGGTTGAAGGGCCCTGAAACACACATGCAAATTGTTAGGGCAATCTCTTGCCATGATTAGGTTTTGATGTGTGTGGCAAAGGGTTTAATTTAGTTTGTTATGTTGATTTGCTATGTGCGTTGAAGTCGTGCAGGACTTAGTAATTCGCACATGGAGCCGTGGCGAGTTTCACATCTCATGACTCGGGCCTTGAGTCGGTGAAGGATAGCTTTGCGGAAGCCGTGCACTTGGAGCATCCGAGGGACCGCCGGATGAGGAGCTTGGAGTGAAGTCGGTGGAAGTAGACTTCGAGGCAAGAGACGCGAAGGAGCATTGCAGAGTCGTGCGCCTGATGCTGCCGAGGGACGTGGCCGCGAAGAAGAGAACTTCGAAGGAGAGGGACTCCGAGAGATGAGAGTGAGCGAATGTAACCCGGGAAGGGGTAGCTCTTAGGTGAAACTTGGCCATTTGGCTAAGGGTCGGATGGGATTTCCCGACACCAGTCGACTGCCATGGAATGGCAGTCGACTGCTCTAAGTCGAACGTGGTTCGACTGGTATTCGACTGGTTGTTTTGAGGCTAGCGATCCGCCATATATGGCGATCGCCAAGACCTCGATCATCGGCGGCCGATCGGTCGAAAGGGTTTCGCTACGTAACCGCCGTAGGGTGACGATCGACTACGGAGGCGTGATCGTGATGAGGTCCATCAGTCGACTGCCAAGTGTTCCGTTGGACTACAACGGTCAGGATCTGACATGTTCAGAGACCGTTGTAGTGGCGGCAGTCGACTGCCAAGGGAAGCAGTCGACTGGTGGCGGCCAACGGGAAGAAAAACCTTCTCTCTATAAAAAGAGAGGGTGTGGAGCTTTGGGTGGCTAATGCTCTTACTCCAAACGACCATCCAAGTGTCCCACAAGCTCTATACTCTTCTTACTTGCTTTTACTCCATTCTTATTGGAAGAAGAGTGATCTTGATTGTAAAGGTTACCTCCACCTAGCTTGGTGCAAAGGAGAGACCAATAGTGATTGGCTTTGAAGGAGTGATTCACCTCGGACGAATTGAGATCATGGATTAGCGGCGTAGCCGTGAACCACGTTACATTCTTTGTTAACACTTGTTTTCTCATATTTCTATTTGCTTGTCTTTATTAGTCTTCCGCTTGCGCTAATTAGTTTTGTAGACGAGCAAATACCGGCATCCATCCGAAAAGGGCTATTCACCCCCTCTAGCCGGCTGTTTCGATCCACAACAAGTGGTATCAGAGCCAAGGAAAGCTTGTCGAGGACTAACCGCCTCAACAAGCAACATTCAAAATGGTCGGCTCCAACATCCACCCACCGAAGTTTGACGGCGAATTCTCTTGGTGGAATAAGCGAATGGAGGTATTCTTCGAAACCGACTTTGAAATCCTTTTAATAATGGAAAACGGTTTCGAGTTGCCTAGGAATGAAGATGGGGAGCCATTGGAGAAATCAAGGTGGAGCAAGAGGCAACGAGAAGAATACTTGGGAAATACAAAGGCCAAGCACCACCTATACAATGTCCTCCCTCAACAAGAAGTCAATAGGATAGGAGAGTGTGCTAGCGCTAAGGAAATGTGGGAGAAACTAATAGAAATCCATGAAGGCACATCCGAGGCAAAGCTAGCAAGGAGAGATGTTCTTCGCTCCCAATTGTCCAATATCAAACTTGAAAAGGGAGAGAAGGTAAAATCCCTACACTCTAGATTTAAGGAAATACTAACCGGTTTGACAAGTGTAGGTGAAAAGCTCTCCAACTGGGATATGGTAATGAAGGCCATAGATGCCTTTCCCCGGTCCTCAAGATGGAGTTCTATGGTGGATTCATTCTACATCTTCAAGAACTATGAAGTAAGTACCTTGGAGGAGTTCTTCTCAACAATGGAGCTCCACGAAACGAGGCTTGAAGGAATACAAGAAGAGCCAAAAATCCAACCTTCAAGAGGAGTAGCTTTGATGGCAAACAAGGGGAAGAAGAAGATAGAGATCCCCTCCTCCTCCGATGATGAAGCATCCTCCTCCTCCTCCATGGATAGCACGGAAGAAGCGTATATGGTAAGGAGGGTAAGTCATGCTTTAAAGGGTTTTCATTTTAATAAATCTAATGATAGGAATAGAAGACCAAGGGTGAAAATCATTTGCTACAATTGCAAAGGAGAGGGACACATAAGGGATAATTGTCCCCTCTTGAACAAGAGCAAGGAAGAAAAGAAAAAGAAGGAAGAAAAGAAGAAGAAAAAGGGGAGCAAGAAGAAAAAGGAAGAGGAGAAGAAAGCAAAGGAAAAGGGAAAGGCCAAGGCATTCAAAGCAAAGACTTGGGATGACCCTTCCTCCTCATCTTCATCATCATCCGAGGAAGAAAATGCATTTGTCACCAACCTAGCATTGATGGCATTTAACGACTTGGATTGCTCCTCCACCGAAAATGAAGAATCAAGCTCAAGTGGAGGGAGCTCTAGTGAAGGGGGAGCCTCCACCTCCTCATCCGAAGAAGAAGAGGACATGGAAACTATGGTAACCAATCTTTCACCTAGTAAAATAGTTTCTATGATTTCTAGCTTAACTAAGGATTTATTTAGAGCAAAGAAAAAAAAAAGAGCATGTTAGATCAAATTAAGGATTTAGAAAATAAGCTAGAAAAAGCATGCTTAAATGATAATATTTCTTCTAGCTTAAATGATGCATGCTCACATGATAACTATATGCCTTTTGATGTTAATGATGCATGCATAGAGGAAAATAGGGCTTTAAGAGAGAAAGTAGATTATTTAACCAAAGCCCTAGAAAAGTTTACAATTGGCTCAAACACCTTGAACATGATTATAGGGAGCCAAAGAGCTAGCTTCAATAAGAAAGGCCTAGGATATAAAGAAAAGAAAAATGAAAAGGCCTATAAATGTCTAATTGCTAGGGGACAAGATAAGAAGAAAGTAATTGCTAGGAAATGGATCCCCAAGGAGTATCTAGTGAACCCCATAGGAAAGAATTTGTATTGGGTTCCAAAATCCATCCTTAAGGGTTAGAAAACCCCTAGGGTAGTCAACCATATGCAATTGACCTATATCATATTTTAGTTGACTTAGGATGGCGGGACAACATTTTTAAATAGTGTTAGGTGATGATAACGTGCCTATAAATAGTTAATAATGCTTAAATCATGATAATCAATGTAATTGCTATGTATATGTGCAATCATAATTTATGATTTTGAAATTTGGCACATCATCATGAGAAATAGGATTTAAATCATGCCTTAGGTGATATTTTGCTTATTATCATGATATAATACCTAATGCATGATAACAATTCAATGAATTCATGTGTTTCATGATCATAATGTGTAATTCATTCATATATGTCATTATGATCATGTGGATTGTTAGGGTGATACTTAACCTTGTAGGACTTAGTAATTCGCACATGGAGCCGTGGCGAGTTTCACATCTCATGACTCGGGCCTTGAGTCGGTGAAGGATAGCTTTGCGGAAGTCGTGCACTTGGAGCATCCGAGGGACCGCCGGACGAGGAGCTTGGAGTGCAGCCGGAGGAAGTAGACTTCGAGGCAAGAGACGCGAAGGAGAATTGCAGAGTCGTGCGCCTGATGCTGCCGAGGGACGTGGCCACGAACAAAGATAACTTTGAAGGCGAGGGACTCCGAGAGATGAGAGTGAGCGAATGTAATCCGGGAAGGGGTAGCTCTTAGGTGAAACTTGGCCATTTGGCTAAGTGTCGGATGGGATTTCCCGACACCAGTCGACATCCATGGAATGGCAGTCGACTGCTCTGAGTCGAACGTGGTTCGACTAGCTATTTTGAGGCCAGTAGTCGACTGCCATATATGGCGATCGACAAGACTCATCGATCACGAAGGCCGAGCGGCGATCAGGGTCGAAAGGGTTTGGCCACAGAACCACTCGTAGCCGACTGAGCAGTTGACTATGGAGGCAGCAGTCGACTGATGAGGTCCATCAATCGACTGCCAAGTGTTTCGTTGGACTACAACGGTCAGGATCCGACGTGTTCGGAGACCGTTGTAGTGGCGGCAGTCGACTTCCAAGGGAAGCAGTCGACTGGTGGCGACCAACGGGAAGAAAAGCCTTCTCTCTATAAAAAGAGAGGGTGTGGAGCTTTGGGGGTCTAATGCTCTTACTCCAAACAACCATCCAAGTGCCCCACAAGCTCTAAACTCTTCTTACTTGCTTTTACTCCATTCTTATTGTAAGAAGAGTTATCTTGATTGTAAAGGTTACCTCTACCTTGCTTGGTACAAAGGAGAGACCAATAGTGATTGACTTTGAAGGAGTGATTCACCTCGGACGAATCGGGATCGTGGATTAGCGGCGTAGTCGTGAACCACGTTACATTTTTTGTTAGCGCTTGTTTTCTCGTATTTCTATTTGCTTGTCTTTATTAGTCTTTCCTTTTGCGCTAATTAGTTTTGTAGACGAGCAAATATCGGCATCCATCCGAAAAGGGCTATTCACCCCCCTCTAGCCGGCCGTTTCGATCCACAACACAAATTGCCTTCAAATCGCCTCATGTAAGCTCCCAAAAAACTGATTATCGAGGCTTCCACGAACAGCTGCTTTTATCCTCCATCGGGCTGGATTTCTGTCTGGCAGTCGACTGCCATAAGTCCCCAGTCGACTGCCAACACTGTAGCTGTGAGACAACGGCTCAATCCACGTTGGACAAGTTCCAACGGGACTCTTGGAAATCGACTGCCAACATTGGCAGTCGACTGCCAGCGCCCGTAGTCGACTGCCCAGTCTGCTACGGAGCGTTCTGTGCTTGACACTCAGCTGGTAGTCGACTGTCATCCCTTGGTAGTCGACTACCAGTGACATCAGTCAACTGCTCCAATGAGCAGTCGACTGCCAGAGCAATTCCAGCTCTTAAACGGTAGTCGAATGAAGGGATGTCCCATGTCGAGTCCGTGAGAGGAAACTTCGCTTCCCCTTCGCCTCGGTTGCTTGACCATGGTGATCCCTTCGATGTCCCCGGATTAAAAAAATTAATCCTAGACAAAAGGGATTACCAAAGCAACCAAGTCATCGTCGTGCTATTCGTTTAGAGAGGTTACTTGAACAAATTAGTTGTTCAAGCGACCTTCCTCTATTCTACGAGTAGCCGCGGAATAGACGATATCCGGATCGCCGGTTTTTGTATTTATACTCGGGATCCAAGTATTATTTAGCTATTTACAGAAATATAACATGCTTATATTTGTAAAACAAAAACAATCAATGAATAAAAGAGATAGAAGAATAGGTATACCTCTTGGTCTTCTAATGTATGACCTTCCTCCTTTTGGACGTTGTGTGGGCGACGATCCACCAAAAGTCGAAGCTCCTAGATCGCAAAACTTCCTTTCTTAATTTTCCCAAGCAAGAGGAAGAAAAGAAACAATGTTTTTCTCGTTCCAAAACTCAACCAACAAAGAGCTATCAAAGCCCGTGCCGCCGGCCAACTAGAAGGAGAAGGAGATGGTGGAAAACTACCAAGACACCAAGGGAAACCCTATATCTTGTTTCCACCACCTAAGGAGAAGAAGAAGGGGACTTTGGGCACCGGCCAAGGATGGAAAAGAGATGGAAAAGGCTGCTGGACGTTGGCCCAAAGAGGAAGAAGAAGAGAGAAAGAACCTTCCTTATTTGATGCCACCCTAGCCTCAAAACTCTAATCCCAATCCTATCTCAAATAGGATTGCTCCTTGCCGCCCAAACCCTAGCTCTCCTCCTATTCATCATATAATCCACGACCACTCCCCATGCCCTCCTTTTATAGAGTTAGGGATAAATCATGAATTAATCTCCTCCATGGATTTAATCTCAACCGTCGGATCTAAAGATTTAAACTCAACCGTCAGATCTTAGAGATTTGATCTCTACCAATGGATCTTAGAGTTTTGTTTCTATCCATTGGATCTAAGCTTCATTTGGTGTTAATAGGCTACATTAGGGACCATGAGGAGGGGTTGGGTCTTCGCCACCCATGGATCAAGCCCACATAAAGTCCGATCCACTAATGATGATCCAATCCACTAAAGGTCCATCATTGATCTACCTCACCAACCCCCATATGATAATATGGGCTCCATATATTATTTGTACATTTTCTCCCCGTGTTTAAGATCTTGAATGTCCGTCGATTAATTAATTTACTGACCATTAATTAATCAACATCTAACTCCTTGAGTAGTACCACTCAAACTTTTCATCATGTCGGGCCAAGTCCACCTGCAGGGTTTACATGATGAACCTTATGAGCTCCTCAAGGGGACATCATCATCCTAATATATAGGACACGGTTTCCTCCTATAATCAACATCACACCATATAAATAATATCATCTCCCAACTTACCGAGTCTATCGATTTAATCTATAAATCTCGCCCATTGGTAAATCAAAGAGATGAGTACTAAGTATATGTGCCCGTTATTATATCGTGATTAAGAGCATGTATTAAATAATATCTGAGGTCCGATTCGATTATGTAGTCAGCAATAAATCGAATCACCTCTATGTCGGTCGTGCTCAATACACACAAAGTGCACTAGTGTGATTCTTTGGTCAAGACAAACCAATACCAAATCACACTACAACCATTCCGATGGTTTGTCCAAAGTCATCTCGGTTGTGAGCCTTTACTTATACTTTCCAAGGGGCCGATAACATGATCTCCTGTGTGACACCATACACCATGTTATCTACAATGTAAAGTATGAGACAATATTGCATAACCATAAAAATATGCAAACAATGATCATGTGATTCTTATTTCAAAATAAAGATGTTCATACAAAAGATAGACTTTTCAGTATACATCCCTACAATCTCACACTTATACTAAAAGACTATGTTGTTCTCAAAGTGTCATACATCTGATCCCCATTCCCTCCACATGCCTATCAAAAGCTCTCGCCGGAAGGGCCTTAGTGAAAGGATCTGCCACGTTATCCTCCGATGCAATCTTGTCCACAGCAACTTCTCCTCTCTTTACGATTTCTCGTATTAGGGGGTACCTGCGCTCTATTTGTTTACTAGCCTTATGGGCTCGTGGTTCCTTCGAGTTTGCAACTGCACCACTATTATCACAATAAATTATGATAGTTCTGGGCAAACCAGGAATCACATCCAAGTCCATCAGGAAGTTCCTGAGCCATACAGCTTCTTTGGCCGCCTCAGAGGTCGCCACATACTCAGCTTCCATGGTGGAATCCGCCACGCACTTTTGCTTGACACTCCTCCATACAATGGCTCCACCTCCCAAAGTAAACACAAAACCTGAGGTAGACTTACTGTTATCCCTATGAGATTGGAAGTCGGAATCCGTGTAACCCACAGGGAGTAATTGGTCTGCCCGGTAAACCAGTATATAATCCCTAGTCCTTCTCAGGTACTTCAATATATGCTTTACCGCAGTCCAATGTCCCTGTCCTGGATTACTCTAATATCTGCTGACCATGCCCACGGCAAAGCAGATATTTGGTCTCGTACAAAGCATCGCATACATGAGGCTTCCTACTACAGAAGCATAAGGAACCGCCTTCATCTCCTCTATCTCCTCAGATGATCTAGGACACATCTCCTTAGATAAAGGAACTCCATGCCCGAAAGGTAGAAAACCCTTCTTGGAGTTTTGCATGCTAAAATGCTCCATAATCGTGTCTATGTATGAAGCTTGGAATAAGCACAACATCCTTTTCCTGCGATCCCTTATAACCTTGATCCCAAGGATGTGTCCCACTTCTCCCAAGTCTTTCATATCAAACTGTTTGGACAACCATACCCTTACATCCGATAACACCTTGATATTGTTGCCAATCAATAAAATGTTATCTACGTATAGTATAAGAAATACCACTACATTTCCGTCACATCTCTTGTATACACAAGACTCATCCGGACTTTTAATAAATCCATAAAACTAGATCACCTCATCAAACTGGATGTTCCAAGACCTCGAAGCTTGCTTCAATCCATAAATGGACCGATTAAGCTTACATACAAGATGCTCTTTGCCCTTAGCAATGAATCCCTCTGGTTGCTTCATGTAGATGTTTTCCTCAAGACTTCCATTAAGGAAAGCTGTCTTGACATCCATCTGCCACACCTCATAATCCATATGAGCTGCTATGCATAAGAGAATCCGGATAGATTTAAGCATGGCTACCGGCGAAAAGGTCTCCTCATAATCGATACCCTCTTTCTGAGTATACCCCTTCGCTACAAGCCTCGCTTTGAAGGTCTCAACCTTCCCATCTATTCCTCTCTTTCTTTTGTAGATCCACTTGCATCCAATGGTTTTTACACCATCGGGTGGTTCTACTAGCTCCCAGACCTGATTTAAATCCATAGATTCAATCTCAGCATTCATTGAACTTTGCCAAGATACTGCATCTTTATCTTGGATTGCCTCATCATATGTCCAGGGATCAGGTTCATGTTCGCCAGGGACCAAATCAGAAGATTCTCCCAAGAACATGAATCTATCAGGCTGTCTCACAACCCTCCCACTACGATGAGGTATCACCTGTGTATCCTCTGTGACACGCGGTGTAGTGACATGTGGTATATCCTCTTGTACCAGTGGTACTAAGAAGTGACTTCCCCTTTTAGCTCCTCAAGAACAATCCTGCTAGTGGGCTTGTGGTTCATCACATACTCCTCCTCTAGAATTCTGGCATTCATACTCACGATAACCTTCTGATCCCTAGGACTATAGAACAAACCACCCTTCGTTCCCTTAGGGTAGCGAACAAACAAGCGTACTTCTGTACGAGATTCCAACTTACTAGCATCTCCCTTCAGCACATGTGTTGGACTCCCCCATATCCGAATGTGTCTCAGACTAGGCTTTCGCCCAGTCCATAATTCTACGGGGGTAGAAGGCACTGATTTAGATGGAACCAAGTTCAGAATATACATTGCCATATCCAGCGCATACCCCCATAACGAATCTAGCAACTCAGAATAACTCATCATCGATCTAACCATCTCCATAAGAGTCATATTCCTTCGCTCCGCTACACCATTCTGCTGGGGTGTGCCAGGTGCAGACAATTGGGATTGAATCCCAAGCTATGATAAGTAATTCCTAAACTCTCCCAAGAGGTACTCACCACCACGATCAGATCGTAGGGTCTTGATACTTTTACCTTGACGGTTCTCCACATCAACCTTGAATTCTTTGAACCTGTCAAAGCATTCAGACTTGCGGCGCATCAAGTAAATGCATCCATATCTTGAATAATCGTCTATAAAAGAGATGAAATATTCAAAACCACCTCTAGCCTGGATAGACATAGGACCGCACAAATCAGTATGAACCAATTCTAACACATCTTTGGCTCTATACCCCTTTACCTTGAAAGGCCTCTTGGTCATTTTACCTTCCAAGCAAGATTCGCAGGTTGGGAGATCCTCCACCACTAATGAACCCAAAGGTCCATCAGCTATCAACCTTTGAATTCTACTCAGGTTAATATGACCAAGCCTTAGATGCCAAAGATATGTCTGGTTCATCTTCGAAGGTTCTTTTCTCTTATTGGAATTAGAAGATGAGTTATTTACGTCTATATGCATCGTGGGAGCTTTTGGTTCAAGAGTATAAAAATTGCCAACCAATGTACATGAACAGATAATCTCTCTATTTCTTTTTATAACAACTCTATCATTAAAAGAAATAGAATATCCATCCTTAATCAATTTAGAAATCGAAATCAAATTCTTTCTAAATGTAGGTACATAAAGACAATTTCTCAAAACCAAAACTTTATTTCTATCAAACGATAAATGAACGTCTCCCACTATAATAGCCGCTACCTTTGTAGCATTTCCCATGTAGACGGTAATTTCTCCTTCAGCTAGTCGTCGGGTTTCCTGGAACCCCTGCAAAGAATTGCAGACATGATCAGTGGCTCCCGTATCTACACACCAGGTACCGGTAGATAACACCACTAAACATGTTTCAACGACTAAGGCAGAAGATATACCTTTGTTCTGCTTTAGGTTGGGGAAGTCTTTCTTCCCATGTCCAGTCTGTTTGCAAGTGAAGCACTTGCCTTTTGGCTTCTTCACTCCTCCCTGAGGTCCACCCGCCAATTTTGCTCCACCTTGTTTCTTCTTCTTCTTGCCTTTTGGCTTAAAAGTAGAAACTTTCTGAGCAACCATGGCGTCCTGCCTAGCAGCCCAATTCTGGTATCCGAAAAGTTCCTTTTCCCCAGAATCATCCGCAGGCCTAGGAGGGCACTCATCGACAGTTAAGACACTATCCAAATTTCTTTTCCAATCAATATTATTTGGGTACAGTAAGTTTATTTCTTTTAATATCACAGCAAGTGGGTTGAAATACATTTGAAAATCCTAAGAATCACAATGATCAAAATATTAGATTTCAAATATTATTGATTCCTCAAAACAATAAAATTCCGAAATCAACCAACACCTCAAAACACCGAGAATATCGCATGCCACGCAGTGTGGACGTATACGAATTCTACATTTACAAGAGGAGGTTTTACCCATTAATTTTATTATCTTGTCAACCTTACTTTTTGACAAATAAAATTAATAGTTGGTTCCTCTTTGGCCCTACAAATAAAAGCAGTGACTCCGATGGGGAGGATACTTTTATTTGCATCTAAGTGTGCACCATTACATGATACTAAGGGAATTATTTCGGATTATGTGCCTTAACGCTGTGGAAGTACACACGCTCCTAGATAATTTCCTATAACCATTATTTGACCTAGTGATCCGCAAACAAATCCATCCGCAGGGAGGAAGGCACTAAGAGCCGACGCGCAAGTTTGTTTGCATCACTTGTCAAATTGTAATGGAGGCCACGGGAATTTATAAAAATATCCCTCTCCCACTTAGTAATTTGAAATTGAGGAATTTTCCTAGCCTACGACATGCATATCAAACAAAAATCAATAAATATGAAAAATAAATTATTTTCCAACTATTATGGCTTTTGTCTTCAATATGACTCCCGTCGCATTGCTATCTCGTCCGCTCCTCCGACGCCATGTACGAGCCATCCGGAGATCCGAGCCGAGACTAAAACCTATTTTAATTTACATCCATCGATCCTATACTCCACGAGGGAGTGTACATGAAATCTAGATCAAAAGTAAAATAAAATAAAGAGTGGCTAAACAATGTCATATTTAATTTACAAAAACTAAATACTAGCCTCGTCAACCCCGAGGATTCAACAAAATAAATATTTACACACATACAATCACATACACACATATGGCCATAATAGTTGGATCTTATGCCTGCAACCAAAGAGTTAAACTACGCATATCCTACTATTATCCGGCACATATAATATATGAAAAAGTGCATAAAAATTAACCGAATCCTAAACACACAAAACCGGAAACCTTGGCTCTGATACCAATTGAAGGGATGTCCCTTGTCTAGTCCGTGAGGGGAAGCTTCGCTTCCCCTTCACCTCGGTTTCTTGACCATGGTGATCCCTTCGATGTCCCCGGATTAAAAAATTTAATCCTAGACAAAATGGATTCCCAAAGCAACCAAGTCATCGTCATGCTATTCATTTAGAGAGGTTACTTGAACAAACTAGTTGATCAAGCGACCTTCCTCTATTCTACGAGTAGCCGCGGAATAGACGATGTCCGGATCGCTGGTTTTTGTGTTTATACTCGGGATCCAAGTATTATTTAGCCATTTATAGAAATATAACATGCTTATATTTGTAAAACAAAAACAAGCAATGAATAAAAGAGAAAGAAGAATAGGTATACCTCTTGGTCTTCTAATGTATGACCTTCCTCCTTTTGGACATCGTGTGGGCGACGATCCACCAAAAGTCGAAGCTCCTAGATCGCAAAACTTCCTTCCATGCTTTTCCCAAGCAAGAGGAAGAAAAGAAACAATGTTTTTCTCCTTCCAAAACTCAACCAACAAAAAGCTATCAAAGCCCTTGCCGCCGGCCAACTAGAAGGAGAAGGAGATGGTGGAAAACTACCAAGACACCAAGGGAAACCCTATATCTTGTTTCCACCACCTAAGGAGAAGAAGAAGGGGACTTTGGGCACTGGCCAAGGCTGGAAAAGAGATGGAAAAGGCTGCTGGACGCTGGCCCAAAGAGGAAGAAGAAGAGATAAAGAACCTTCCTTATTTGGTGCCACCCTAGCCTCAAAACCCTAATCCCAATCCTATCTCAAATAGGATTGCTCCTTGCCGCCCAAACCCTAGCTCTCCTCCTATTCATCATGTAATCCACGACCACTCCCCATGCCCTCCTTTTATAGAGTTACGGATAAGTCATGAATTAATCTCCTCCATTGGTTCTAGAGATTTAATCTCAACCGTCGGATCTAGATATTTAATCTCAACCGTCGGATCTTAGAGATTTGATCTCTAACAATGGATCTTAGAGTTTTGTTTCTATCCATTGGATCTAAGCATCATTAGGTGTTAATAGGCTACATTAGGGACCATGAGGAGGTGTTGGGTCTTGGCCACCCATGGATCAAGCCCACATAAAGTCCGATCCACTAATGATGATCCAATCCACTAAAGGTCCATCATTGATCTACCTCACCAACCCCCATATGATAATATGGGCTTCATATATTATTTGTACATTTTCTTTCCGTGTTTAAGATCTCGAATGTCCGTCGATTAATTAATTTATTGACCATTAATTAATCAACATCTAACTCCTTGAGTAGTACCACTCAACCTTTTCATCATGCCGGACCAAGTCCACCTGCAGGGTTTACATGATGAACCTTATGATCTCCTCAAGGGGACATCATCATCCTAATATATAGGACATGGTTTCCTCCTATAATCAACGACACACCATATAAATAATATCATCTCCCAATTTACTGAGTCTATCGATTTAATCTATAAATCTCGCCCATTGGTAAATCAAAGAGATGAGTAGTAAGTATATGTGCCCGTTATTATATCGGGATTAAGAGCATGTACTAAATAATATCTGAGGTCCGATTCGATTATGTAGTCAGCAATAAATCGAATCACCTCTATGTCGATCCTGTTCAATACACACAAAGTGCACTAGTGTGATTCTATGGTCAAGACAAACCAATACCAAATCACACTACAACCATTCCGATGGTTTGTCCAAAGCCATCTCGGTTGTGAGCCTTTACTTATACTTTCCAAGGGGCTGATAACATGATCTCCTGTGTGGCACCACACACCATGTTATCTACAATGTAAAGTATGAGACAATATTGCATAACCATAAAAATATGAAAACAATGATCGTGTGATTCTTATTTCAAAATAAAGATGTTCATACAAAAGATAGACTTTTCAGTATACATCCCTACATCAAACTCAAGTCGACTCACGGCAGTCGAACCGACCATTATGCTTGTCGACTGCCAACCTCAAAAATGAGGTTTTTACCCCCCATACTTGCTAGATCACTCTTAGCCTAGACCTAAGCCTTCTAGCCACATCCATCAGCCTCACGCCTCTCGGTTCCCTCCAAGTCATCCATGACTTGTTCATCCATCGCGCTAGCCTCCAGGTGCTTCCCTCAGCTATGTCATGCTAATGGTGTCTACACCACCAAGGCACATTGGGCTTACGCCGCCATGATTCCGCTTGGACTTTATGCTGCCAATATCAATCCCCTTGGACTTCTCAAATTCCAAGACTCAAGCTTGGACTTTCCCTTGCCAACCCATGTTGGACTTTCCATGCCAAGACCCATGCTTGGACTTTTCTTTGTGCCAAGTACTCAAGACTTGGACTTTCCCAAATGCCAAGTGTCCCATGACTTGGACTTTCCCTTAATCACATGGTCAATCCTAGTCAACCATCAAGACCTCCCTCGAGTCAAACTAGAGTCTGGTCAATTATAACCTGGTTCGATTGCTCCAACAATCTCCCCATCAAATTAACCGACATCAATGTCCAACATCAATGTCAAACCACTTTGTCAAACATCCTATGTCAAACATCAAAACATTACTCGAGTCAAACTCGAGTATGGTCAATCGTGACCTGGGTCGATTGCACCAACAATCTCCCCTTTTTGATGTTTGACAAAAACAAACTTTGAGTTAGGCCCCTAACTCAAATTCCCTTACCAATTTTCCAAATTGTTAATTTGCACCAACAAGAAGGAGATAAGGAAATAGATTCCTTATTTCTTGCCGCCAACCCCTATTCTTCTTGACGGCCAAAACCCTTGTCCTTTCTCTATTGGAAATCTTCTCCACGCCAACCCCTTGTTCTCCTTTTATAGAGTTAGGGATAAGCCTCCTTTTAATCTCCACCATTGGTTCTAGGGATTTAATCTCAACCGTCGGATCTAGAGATTTAATCTCAACCATCGGATCTAGAGATTTGATCTCTAACAATGGATCTTAGAGTTTTGTTTCTATCCATTGGATCTAAGCTTCATGAGGTGTTAATAGGCTACATTAGGGAGCATGAGGAGGAGTTGGATCTTGGCCACCCATGGATCAAGTCCACAAAAAGTCCAATCCATTAATGATAATCCAATCCACTAAAGGATTATCATTGATCTACCTCACCAACCCCCATAAGTTAATATGAGCTCCATATATTATTTGTACATTTTCTCCCTGTGTTTAAGATCTCGAATGTCCATCGATTAATTAATTTACTGACCATTAATTAATCAACATTTAACTCCAAGAGTAGTACCACTCAACCTTTTCATCATGTCGGACCAAGTCCACCTGCAGGGTTTACATGATGAACCTTATGAGCTCCTCAAGGGGACATCATCATCCTAATATATAGGACACGATTTCCTCCTATAATCAACGACACACCATATAAATAATATCATCTCCCAACTTACCGAGCCTATCGATTTAATCTATAAATCTTTTGGTAAATCAAAGAGATGAATACTATGTATATGTGCCCGTTATTATATCGGGATTAAGAGTATGTACAATATAATATCTGAGGTCTGATTCGATTATGTAGTCAGCAATAAATCGAATCACCTCTAAGTTGGTCCTGCTCAATACACACGAAGTGCACTAGTGTGATTCTATGGTCAAGACAAACCAATCCCAAATCACACTACAACCATTCCAATGATTTGTCCAAAGCCATCTTGGTTGTGAGCCTTTCCTTATACTTCACAAGGAACCGATAACATGATCTCCCATGTGACACCACACACCATGTTATCTACAAAGTAATGTATTAGACAATATGCATAGCCATAAAAATATGCAATCAATGATCATGTGATTCTTATTTCAAAATAAAGATGTTCATACAAAAGATAGACTTTTCAGTATACATCCCAATAGTCATAAGCAGTGGGCATGGCTTGATGCTGATGTTGCAAAACATTTGACATAGAAGCCAAAATGTAACACCGCGCCATCTCATCATCCTTTATCCACTTCTTATAACTCTCCTTCTCCTTTTCCCTAGAATCATCCACAGGCTTAGGAGGACACTCTTCGAAGAGTACATACTTATGCTCCTCAGTAGTCAAGACAATATCAAGATTCCTTTTCCAATCAACATAATTGGGTCCAGTAAGTTTATTCTCTTTTAGCATCACATCAAGCGGGTTGAAAGTCATTTTTGAAAAACCTAAGAATCACATAGATCAAAAACTTAGATTTCAAAAAATTATTGATTCCTCAAACAATAAAATTTTAAAATCAACCAACACCTCAAACCATCGAGAATATCGTATGCCATGATACTGTGGACATATACGAATTCTACATTTTTAAGAGGAGGTCTTACCCATTAATTTTATTATCCTGTCAACCTAACTTTTTGAAAAATATAATTAATATTTGGTTCCTCTTCGGCCCTACAAATAAAAGCAATGACTTCGATGGGGAGGATACTCCTATTTGCATCTAAGTGTTCACCATTACTCGATACCAAGGCAATTATCTCGGATTATGTGCCTCCGATGGGGAAGTACACACGCTCCTAAATAATTTCTTCTAACCATATTCGACCCTGTGATCGGCAAAACAAACTCATCCGATGGGGAGGAAGGCACTCAGAGCCAACGCGCAAGTTTGTTTGCATCATATGTTAAATCGTAATGGAGGCCATGAGAATTTATAAAAAAATATCCTTCTATCACTTAGTAATTTAAAATTGAGGAATTTTCCTAGCACACGACATGCATATCAAACAAGAAGCAATAAATATGAAAAAAAAATATTTTCCAACTATTATGGCTTTTGTTCTCCAATATGCCTCCCGTCGTATCGCCATCTCGTCCGCTCCTCCCTACGCCATGTAAAAGCCATCTGGAGATCCAAGCCGAGAAAAAATTATTTTAATTTACATCCATCAATTCTATACTCCACGAAGGAGTGTACATAAAATCTAGATAGAAAGTAAACTAAAATAAAAGAGTGGCTAAATAATGCCGTACTTCATTACAAAAATTAAATACTAGCCTCGTCAACCACGAGGATTAAAATAATATTACAATTACACACATCCAATCACATACACACATATATGGCCATAATAGTTGGATCTTATGCCTGCAACCAAAAAGTTAGCCTACGCACATCCTACTATCATCCGACACATACAATATATGATAAGTGCATAAAAATAACCGAATCCTAAACACACAAAACCGGAAACCGTAGCTCTGATACCACTTGAAGGGAGAAGCTTCGCTTCCCACTTCAACTTTGGTCGCTTGTGCATGGCAATCCCATCTATGTCCCCGGATTAAAAAAATTAATCCAAGACGATGATGGATTACCCAAGCAACCGATCCATCATCGTGTTATTCGATTAGAGTGGTCTCTTGAACAAACTAGTTGTTCAAGCAACTTAACTCTTTTCCTCGATTAGCCGCGAAATAGATGATGTATGGATCACTGGTTTTTGTGTTTGTCTTCGCGGTCCAAGTAAATTAGGCACATGCAATTACATACATCATACAAAGAAACAAAAGGAAACCAAAACAAGAATTATACCTCTTGTTTACCTCTTGGTCTTCTATCGTATGTCCTATCCTCCTCTTGGACGTTGTGTGGGCAACGATCCTCCTAGAGATGAAGCCTCCTAGATCACATATCTTCCTTTCCTTGTTCGCTTCGAACAAAGGAATATAATAAGCTTCCTTCTTCTCCTATCTAGTTCTGGACACAAACCCTTTGGAGAAAGAACAAGCCTCCTTCTCCTGTTTGTTGTTGCCACCGACCACCAAGGAGAGGGTGATGGAATATGAATATCGGCCAACAAGAGGAGCTCTTGTTGTCATCGGCCAAAGGAGAGGAGGAGAGGGTGGCGTCACTGGCCCTAGGAGATGATGGTGGTGTGCCGGCCAAGAGGGAAAAACCAACGAGAACAAACCTTAGACCCTCTTGTGCCGCCGGCCAAGGAGACAAAACCCTAACACCACATCTCCTCCTTGCCGCCCAAGCCAAACCCTAACCCCTAGCATCTAAAAACATTAGTTTCCGCCCAATCCCTAGCCCTCCTTTCAATCTCCACCGTCAGATCTAGAGATTTAATCTCTACCGTCGGATCTAGAGATTTAATCTCCACCATCGGATCTAGAGATTTAATCTCCACCGTCGGATCTAGACTTTCATTTTCCACTGTTGGATCTAGGCTTCATGAGGTTTTTAATAGGCTACAATAGGGACCATGAGGAGGAGTTGGATCTTGGCCACCCAATGGATCCGACCCACATAAAATCCGATCCATTAATAATAATCCATTCAACTAGAGGATCTCACTAACCCCATAAATAAATATGGGCTCCATATATTAATTGTACAAATATCTCCCCGTGTTTAACATCTCAAATGTCCGTCAATTAATTAATTTACTGACAATTAATTAATCAACATCTAACTCCATGAGTAGTACCACTCAACCTTATCATCATGTTGAACCAAGTCCACCTGCAGGGTTTACATGATGATCCTTATGAGCTCCTCAAGGGGACATCATCATCCTAATATATAGGACACAATTTTCTCCTATAATCAACGACACACCATGTAAATAATATCATTTCCCAACTTACCGAGCCTATCGATTTACTCTATAAATCTTGCCCATTGGTAAATCAAAGAAATAAATACTAAGTACATGTGCCCGTTATTATATCAGGATTAAGAGCATGTACACCATAATATCGGAGGTTCGATTCAATTATGTAGTCAGCAATAAATTGAATCACCTCTACGTCGGTCCTACTCAATACACACAAAGTGTAATAGTGTAATTCTATGGTCAAGACAAACCAATACCAAATCACACTATAACCATACCAATGGTTTGTCCAAAACCATCTCGGTTGTGAGCCTCTACTTATACTCTACAAGGAATTGATAACATGATATCCCGTGTGACACTACACACCATGTTATCTACAATGTAATGTATCAGACAATATGTATAACCATAAATATGCAAACAATGATCATGTGATTCTTATTTCAAAAATAAAGATGTTCATACAAAAGATAGACTTTTCAGTATACATCCCAACAGGTCCCTGATGAACATGAATTTGATCCCTGGATATATGACGAGGCAATCCAAGATAATGATGCGATATCTTGGCAAAGGGCAATGAATTCTAAGATAGAATCTATGGATTTAAATCAGGTATGGGAGCAGTAGAACCATCCAATGGTGTAAAAGCCATTGGATGCAAGTGGATCTACAAATGAAAGAGAGGAACATACGGGAAGGTTGAGACCTTCAAAGCAAGGCTTATTGCAAAAGGGTATACTCAGAAAGAGGGTATCGATTATGAGGAGACCTTTTCACCGATAGCCATGCTTAAGTCTATCTGGATTCTCTTATCTATTGCTGCTCATATGGATTATGAGGTTTGACAGATGGATGTCAAGACAACTTTCCTTAATGGAAGTCTTGAAGAAAACATCTATATGGAGCAACCAGAGAGATTCATTGCAAAGGGCAAAGAGCGTCTTGTGTGCAAGCTTAATTGGTCCATTTATGGATTGAAGCAAGCTTCAAGATCTTGGAACATCCACTTTGATGAGGTAATCCAGTCATATGAATTTATTCATAGTCTGGATGAGTCTTGTTTATTCAAGAGATGTGACGGAAACGTAATGGTATTTCTTTTACTATATGTAGATGACATTTTGCTTATTGGCAACAATGTCAAAGTGTTGTTAGATGTAAGGGTATGGTTGTACAAACAGTTTGATATGAAGGACTTGGGAGAAGTGGGATACATCCTTGGGATCAAGGTTATAAAGGATCGCAAGAAAAGGATATTGTGCTTATCTCAAGCTTCATACATAGACACTATTTTGGCCTGTTTTAGCATGCAGAAATCCAAGAAAAGTTTTCTACCTTTTAGGCATGGAGTACCTTTATCTAAAGAGATGTGTCCTATAATATCAAAGGAGATAGAGGAGATGAAGGCGGTTCCTTATGCTTCGGCGGTAGGAAGCCTCATGTATGCTATGTTATGTACGAGGTCGGATATCTGCTTTGTCGTGGGCATGATTAGCAGATATCAGAGTAATCTAAGACTGGGACATTGGACTGTGGTAAAACATATATTGAAGTACCCGAGAAGGACTAGGGATTATATGTTTGTATACTAGGCAGACCAATTACTCCGTGTGTGTTACACAGATTCTGACTTCCAATCAGATAGGGATAATAGTAAGTCTACCTCGGGTTTTGTGTTTACTTTGGGAGGTGGAGCCATTGTATAGTGGAGTGTCAACCAGAAATGTGTGGCGGACTCCACCATGGAAGCTGAGTATGTGGCAGCCTCTTAGGCTGCCAAAGAAGTGTATGGCTTAGGAACTTCTTGATGGACTTGGATGTGATTCCCGCTTTGCCCAGAACTATCACAATTTATTGTGATAACAGTGGTGCAGTTGCAAACTCGAAGGAACCACGAGCCCATTAGGCAAGTAAACACATAGAGCGCAAGTACCACCTAATATGAGAGATCGTAAAGCGAGAAGTTGCTATCGCTAAGATTGCATCAGAGGATAATCTGCTACATCCTTTCACTAAGGTGCTTCTGTAAAACCCAAAAAATTTTCTCCAAAATTTTTGTATAGAATTTAATTTCATGTCTAGTAGATTATATATGGAATCCTGGAAAATGATGATAAAAGAATAAAAGTGGAGAGGTGAGGTTTGAACCTTAAACCTCTTGGTGAGAGTTAACTCTTACCATGCATGTGATGACCAAGTGCTCAGTAGTAGCTTACTGTTGGAGAAAGAGGAGAAATTTTAGATGAGTGTGAGGAGGGTAAATGAAGAGGCATGCAAAGAGAAGAGACACTTCTCTTCCTCCCTTTATAAATAAGAGGGAAGGTTTCATTTGACCACTTCTTCTTCCTTCTTCCTCCTTCCACCGAAACCCTAGGGTTCCTTCTTTGAGTTTCGGCAAAAGCAAACTAGGGTTCCACCCTAGTGAGTTAAGCAAAGAGAAGGGTTCATTTAAGGGGCTAATCTTCATCTAAGGGCCAAGAGCACCAAGAAGGGTTCTAGGGCAAGATTATTTTTTTAGTCTCCTCTCAAATCAAGGTCTCTCTTATTAAGGGGTAACCAATTATAAGTGGTAAGATTCCCTCACCTACAGTATATTTGCTCTTGTAGGACATGATATATGAAAGAATTGTGATGCTTTATACCAGACAAGTTTCGGCCAACTAAGGGTTTTAGGGCTAGGGTTGCATGAAAACACTCCTTATGAAATTATGATATGTTGTATGTCTTCAAGTATAAATTTTATGTGACAAAAATAAATTTTTTGTGCCTCTAATGTTTCAGCCAACTAGGGTTTTAGGGCTAGGGTTGCATGAAAACACTCCTTATGAAACTATGATATGTTGTATGTCTTCATGTATAAATTTTATGTGACAAAAATAAATTTTTTGTGCCTCTAATGTTTCGGCCAACTAGGGTTTTAGGGCAATTGTTGCATGAAAACACTCCTTATGAAATTATGATATGTTGTATGTCTTCATGTATAAATTTTATGTGACAAAAAATAAATTTTCTTGTGCCCTAATGTTTCGGCCAACTAGGGTGTTAGGGCTAGGGTGGGGTCTATGTACCCAACTTCATGTGCAAATACTCCCCCTAAGTTTATGATATGTTATGTGACACTTATGTAAGCTTCATGTGCAAAAAAAAAAACAAATGTATGAACCCCTCCCTAGTGATTTCGGCCACTTAGGGTACCTAAGCTAGGGTTAAGATTATGTGCTTAAATTGGTGTACAAGAATTCCCTTAGAATTCATGATATGTTGCATGATTGTATGTATGCCTATGTGATGAACATGATTATGATTTAATATGCCATGAAATATGCCAATGTGATGAACATGTTTATGATTTAATATGCCATGAAATATGCCTATGTGATGAACATGTTTAGGATTTAATATGCCATGAAATATGTGTTACTAATATATGAGAGATGTCCTAAGGCAATCGCTTTATGTATGAACCATTTATATGATAAATGAAGAATCACTATTTGAGTATACATGTTTCATGTATTTGATTGGATCTTAAACTCATATACTGAATGTCCAAGATGCGATTCACAGCATGAGAGAATTTTTGATTGGATCACAACTAGTGAGTATCTCTACATGTGTAATTGTGATGTATCGAAATTATCCCTAGTCGATGAATTGATGGATCTGGACACCATCAATTCTGTCGAGACTAGCACGAGGTATACTCCTTGGTGTATCCAAGCAGCTGATTCTCACTGGCTGGAGACATTGTGATGTCCGGAGTTAATCGTGGATGCTAGTTATGGTAACTAGTTCATTGGAGTGACCACGTAAGACTTCATATGGTTCTCTGCATATATAGATATGTCAATGAAGTTCTTACTGTGGCTTAAGTGCGATGTTCCTTTGACTTGCGGTATTCAAGTCATCTTGATCATGGAGACTTATGCGTTGACATCTTAAGCAAACATCTCTAAGGAGATGTGGACCCGGGATGATTGGGTATAAGTCGAAGTGATCGAAGGTGTTTGAATAGCCTATAAAGGATTCACCACTCCTTGCGAGGAGATGTATACCCATGGCCTCTCGTATTGTTACTAAAGTCTTTGGCCAAAGCATTACATGTTTAGAGTAAGGTACTCTTCGATACATGTGCAGTAACTAGAATCCGTAGGACGAGGAAATGATACTTGGGCTAGGTGTGACATAGTCAGCCTAGTGGGGACTGACACCATAGACCATGTCCTGAACCAAGTGGGTATAAGATGAGTGAAGGGAATGGGGCACAACTCATTCGAGCTACTGAAGGGTTTCAGAAATAGTTCTGGATCAACCGTTGATCTTTTCGGTTAATTGGGGATCTTGATGTACTACTAGGTGCCACTCATGATCGTTCTATAATTAATGGTTAATTATAGACGGCCAACATAAACCGAGAACCTATTTGGTCACACGCACAACGAGCGTAATCCAAAGGATTTAAAACGAGCTTGAGAATGGGATTCTCAGATCGAGAGAAACTAGGTTTGGTTGGACCAAACATAAAGCGAGCATGAAATCGTTTCAGTCACAATGGAAGCATGGATGGGCTGAGTCTTATGAAGACGTAATGGATGAACTAAAATGGTTTGGTTCTAATCCAATGGAGGAGAATAAACCAAAGGGTTTGGTTTATTTTAAATGAATGAACCAAAAGTTGGTTCGGTTCGTTTTAACTTAAAATAAACCATCATGGTTTGGTTTATTTTATCTTATCTTAATGGAGCGGGTTAACGGGCTTTATGGATATGATCCATTAACCATTAAGAGAATTAGTTCTCTATAAAATAGGGCTTAAACCCTAATCCAAAGCCCTAATCAACCTTGGCCGCCCAAACCCCCTCCCTCTCCTATTCGGCGCCAACCCTAAAGCTACCGCCGCCCAGCTTGTGTGCTGCCGTCCAAGTCCTTGCCGGCGTCCAAGCTTCAGCCGGTGAACCCTCCGGCAACCCTCCGGTGATCTCCTATAGGTTTGGCATCAAGGTGAGCCTTTTCTTCCCTTGGTTGGCCGGCGCCTATCTCCTCCACCAAAGCTGTTCAGTTTTTCTGGACAGCTTGTTCTCCTCTCGTCGGAGCGTCGTTTGGACGACGGTTAGAGCTCCGACAGGGCTAACTTACCGGGGACTCGATCTCCGGTAATCCTCTGAGGTGGAGGACGAAGGATTCGTCAATTGGTTGACAAATACCTCTCCGGAGAAGCGAGTTTTGAGAACTCATTTTAGGATCCGAATTTGGATTCGGATCGTGATCATCTCTCGATCACGTCGTCTTCAACACGAGGCTAGTAACCTGTACGAAGACGAAGCTCGTGGCTTAGCGAAGTCATCCCGAGGAACTCGGCGTGGATACGGATAGAGACGATTCTAGCGAGGATCGTTCCGGTTGATGTCGTTCCCGCTACACGTCATACGAAAGGTATAACGTAGATAAATTTCCTTTTATTGAAAATTTAAAATTATGGTTATGTCTACACTTGTTGTAATATGCATGAGTGTATTGTGTTTGTTGTAATAAATGTAGATTTATTATTTTTATTGCTTCCGCTGTGCTCATATTTACGAAACATGATCGAACACACACACGCCGCGGTGCTGGAAACCCAACAGTGGTATCAGAGCCCAGGTTGTGTTTCGACATAATCGTAAAAATGGTTTTGCGATAGTCATAATGTATTTCTGGAAATTTTATAATTTTGGAAATTTAGAAGTATTTATGGAAATTTTTCAATTTTGGAAAGTATAGAAGTATTTATGGAAATCTTCCACTTTTGGAAAGTTGGAAGTATTTATGGAAATTGATATTTTTCATAAATAAAATATTTTATTAGATTCTGGAAATTTGTTTCCTAATTTAATCATGATTTGATTTGGGAAATCAAATCTTAAAATATTTTATTTCCATAAGTAGTTTTAATGATTTATGAAATTGGTTTCCTAAATAGATTTTCCTTAATCAAATAATTCCATGAATAAAATATGTGATTAGATTTGGAAATTTGTTTCCGAATTTAATTATGATTTGATTTGAAGAATCAAATCTTAAACATATTTTATTTCCATAAATAGTTATGACAAATAAGGAAATTATGTACATGACATAATTGTATGCCATGTAATTACATTAGATGCATAACATTATGCCATGCATGTCGTGATATGTAGATGTATGCCATGTATGTCATGCCATGTAGATAATAGTTATTTGCATGCAAAGAGGATGAGACATAAAAACCCTTAAACAATATTAAAGCCTACACCTTCCATTAATATGGTTAGAACCAGAGTTCTGTTTCTTGTTTGGGTTGTTGGACTCTCTCCAAGCCCGGCTCGAACCCGAATATGTTCAAACCATGGAATAGTTTAATACTAATATGGTAAGAGTCAGAGGTCAATCATTAGCTTTGGTTGTTGGACTCTCTCCAAGCTTGGCTAATTGGTTGAATGCGCTCTAACCATATTAAAACTATGTCCTGATTAATGGGTTGGCTTTAACCTGGAGCATCGGCTTGTTGGACTCTCTCCAAGGTCGATGTAAAAGGAGGTGAAGTTGGGTGCTATGCATATGATGCATACTTGTTAATGTGTTAACAACCCGATGTATGTGTGAACATTCAATTAGTTGATAGCACATTGTGATAGTTGCATATACGTGATATGCAATCGGTATAGATGATACCTACCGTCGTAGTTATGAATGGCTTGTTGGACTCTCTCCAAGGTTGTTCATAACTATGATGGATATCAGCCCATTCGGAGATGGACCTACAATCTCTCGAAGTGATTTTGGGGTTTTTTGAAATTCGAAAAGTGAATGGGATTTATAAATGTATATTGATGCATTTTTAAAATCATCTTTCTCATATATGCTCGTTTTGTATTTCTAAGTTAATATATTGATCATGATGTGTTTGAATTTGCGTTCCATTTTGGATTCAAATAAATTGACTGGGCCGAACTTCTTGGACTAGCTTAGAAACTTGAGAATTGTTCTCAAGGTGAAAAGTTTGTGTATGTCCTCGAAGCGTCTCTTCCCGCCCGTCCTAGTGACGATGCAACTTTGGACCAATTGTTGGCCTATCAGAAACATGTGAGTGATTCTGAACAAATGAGTTGCATCATGCTAGCCATGATGGAACCCAAGCTATGAAAACAGCATGAGGATATGGATGCTCATATCGTAGTCCTTCATCTTTATGAGTTGGTTGATGAGCAAGTGAGATTCGAAAGGTTCGAAGTCTTCAAGCTCCTCTTCACCTCTGAGATATAAGAAGGTTCATCTGTGGTACTGCTCAATATGCTGAAGACTGTGGAGCCTTCTGAGAAGCATGAGCAGGGGCCGGTGTTGTTAGTTGATTCCTCGAAGAAAGGTTTTAAGAGGGAGTCAAAGGAACAACAGAAGGGGAAGAAGAAAAAGGCTAAAAAGGCAGAACCAGCTAAAAATGGCACTTGCCATCATTATGGCAAGGAGGGCCATTGGCAAAGAAATTGCAAGATTTATCTTGAGTCCGTGAAAAAGGATAAGGCATCGGATGCCCCATCTTCTTCAGAAATCTTCTTTAATGATTGTCATTCTATTTCCTTAGACACTTGGGTATTGGATACTGGGTGTGGCTCACATATATGTAATGACATACATGGGCTAAGGAATAGAAGAAGACTCATCAAGGGAGAGTCAAATTTACGTGTTGGGAATGGAGCAAAGGTTGCTGCACTCGCCATCGGAACGTATTTATTGAAACTCCCTGTAGGACTTGACTTAGAACTGGACAATTGCTTTTATATTCCTTCGTTGATAAAGAACATCATTTCTATTTCTTGTTTAAATAGAAATGGTTTCCATTTGACGTTTAGTAACAATTGTTGTTACATAACTTTGAATGGGGTTCTTTATGGGACTGGAACTTTAAGCAATGGTGTTTATACGTTGGACGTATCCAGTGACATTTGCTATATCGAAGCGAGCAACAAGCGTGCTCGAAAGGATAATCAAATAGACTCCTACATGTGGCATTGTCATCTTGGCCATGTAAGCAAGAAACGCATGTCCGAATTACACCGATGTGGAATTCTGGAATCGTTTGAATTGGATTCATACGATACATGCGAATCATGCTTAAAAGGCAAGATGACTAAGTTACCTTTTACGGGAAAAGGTGAACGAGTGGGAGAGTTGCTAGGCCTAATACATAGTGATGTATATGGACCTATGTCAACTCAATCTTTAGGAGGCTATAGCTACTTCATTACCTTCACCGATGATCACTCACGGTTTGGGTATGTGTTCTTGATGAAACACAAGTCTGA
Organism: Wurfbainia villosa; assembly: GCA_025175895.1. Taxonomy (NCBI): domain Eukaryota; kingdom Viridiplantae; phylum Streptophyta; class Magnoliopsida; order Zingiberales; family Zingiberaceae; genus Wurfbainia; species Wurfbainia villosa. Next base: position 22,248,179 of record CM045992.1, on the reverse strand, counting down.
AGCCTTTGAAAGGTTCAAAGAATTCAGAAATGAAGTAGAGAAACAACATGACAAGAGTATTAAAATACTTTGATCGGATCGAGGTGGTGAATACTTGAGTCAGGAGTTTCTTGATTACCTAAGAGACAATGGTATATTATCTCAATGGACTCCGCCCTATACACCACAGCATAATGGTGTATCTGAGAGGCGTAACCGGACCTTGTTGGACATGGTCAGGTCGATGATGAATCATGCGACTCTTCCCAAGTCCTTTTGGGGTTATGCACTTCAGACAACTATTTACTTGTTAAACAGAATGCCTACCAAGGTAGTCTCAACTACTCTATATGAGATATGGAATGGTAAGAAACCTCATGTATCTTACTTGAAGATATGGGGTTGTCCTGCTTATGTGAAGCGGACTGTATCAGACAAATTGGATGCTAAGTCTGATAAATGTCTATTTATTGGATAACCTAAGGAAACAAGGGGTTACCAATTCTATCATCCTGTGGAACAAAAGGTGTTTGTTTCAAGGCATGCTGTGTTTCTAGAGAAAGAGTTTCTCTTGCAAGAAAACAGTGGGAGTGTCGTCGAGCTTGAGGAGGCTCGAGAGACTCAAATAGACATTGATGAGATACCTGGTGAAGCACAACAACCGACAACTCATAGTGATGAGCAATCGGCTGGACCTATTGTAACACCACATCTTCGTAGATCTGGTAGAACACGCAATATTCCTGAGAGATATGGATTTCTCGTAAGTGAATCGAACGATGTGTTACTCATTGATGAGGAGCCTACCAGTTATGAAGAAGTGCTGACAAGTTCAGAAGGGATAAGTGGCTTGGTGCCATGAAGTCGAAATGGATTCCATGTCACGAAACCAAGTTCGAACTTGGTTGACCCACCAAGGCATAAAGCCTATAGGGTGCAAGTGGGTTTTCAAGAAGAAAACCGACATGGATGGTAATGTGATTACCTATAAGGCTAGATTGGTGGCGAAAGGATATCGTCAAAAGCAAGGTGTTGATTATGACGAAACCTATTCGTCTGTAGCTATGCTTAAATCCATTCGGATGCTCCTGGCCATAGCAGCTCATTATGATTATGAGATATGGCAGATGGATGTGAAAACAGCTTTCCTTAATGGAAACCTGCTCGAGGACGTGTATATGATACAGCCTAAGGGTTTCACATCGGTTGATAAAACCAAGGTATGCAAATTGCGACGGTCCATTTATGGATTGAAGCAAGCATCCAGGAGCTGGAATATCCGTTTTGATGAGACGATCAAAAAGTTTGATTTCTCACAAAATCCAGACGAACCTTGTGTGTACAAGAAGGTTAGTGGGAGTGCAGTCGTGTTCCTAGTATTGTATGTCGATGACATATTACTTATAGGAAACGATGTTTCAATCTTACAGTCAGTGAAGGTTTGGTTATCCAAGACATTCTCCATGAAAGACCTGGGAGAAGCAACCTACATCCTGGGGATTAAGATCTATAGAGATAGATCGAAATGGTTTATTGGTCTCTCGCAGTCTACATATATAGACCGAGTGCTAAAGAGGTTTAGCATGTCGGAATCCAAGAAAGGTTTCTTACCCATCAGGCATGGGGTACACCTTTCGAAGTCTATGTGTCCGCGCACAGAAGACTAGAGGATTTGCATGAGTAAGATTCCCTATGCATCCACAATAGGATCTATCATGTATGCTATGTTATGTACGAGGCCCGATGTATCGCATGCTCTAAGTGTCATGAGCAGATACCAGTCTGATCCAGGAATGGATCATTGGGTGGCTGTTAAGACGATCCTTAAGTACTTGAGAAGAACTAAGGATGTGTTCCTAATATATGGAGAAGGGTACATGGTGATACGTGGGTATATGGATGCCAACTCCAGACAGACAAGGATGACTCCATGTCTTAGTCTGGGTATGTATTCACCTAGAATGGAGGCGCAATAAGTTGGAAAGTTTCCAAACTTGACACTATAGCGGATTCTGCCACTAAGGCAGAATACGTTGCAGCTTTGGAAGCAGCAAAGGAAGCGGTTTGGATCAAGAAGTTCATCTATGAACTTGATGTGGTCTCATCAATGATCCAAACATGTGCTTCGCCGCTATCATCTTATCAGAGAGATCATCAGTAGGAACAAAATACAAATCGAGAAAATTCCCACTGAAAAGAACTTAGCGGATCCTTTAACTAAAGCATTACCTCAAAGTAAGTTTGAGGGTCATGTTAGAGCTTATGGTATTGGATACCGTAGCGATTGGCATTAGGCCAAGTGGGAGTCTGTTAGTAATATATGAGAGATGTCCTAAGGCAATCGCCTTATGTATGAACCATTTATATGATAAATGAAGATTCACTATTTGAGTATACATGTTTCATGTATTTGATTGGATCTTAAACTCATATACTGAATCTCCACGATGCGATTCACAGCATGAGAGAATTTGTGATTGGATCACAACTAGTGAGTATCTCTACATGTGTAATTGTGATGTATCGAAATTATCCCTAGTCGATGAATTGATGGATCTGGACACCATCAATTCTGTCGAGACTAGCACGAGGTATACTCCTTGGTGTATCCAAGCAGCTGATTCTCACTGGCTGGAGACATTGTGATGTCCGGAGTTAATCGTGGATGCTAGTTATGGTAACGAGTTCATTGGAGTGACCAGCCGTAAGACTTCATATGGTTCTCTGCATATATAGATATGTCAATGAAGTTCTTACTGTGGCTTAAGTGCGATGTTCCTTGACTTGCGGTATTCAAGTCATCTTGATCATGGAGACTTATGCTTTGACATCTTAAGCAAACATCTCTAAGGAGATGTGGACCCGGATGATTGGGTATAAGTCGTGATCGAAGGTGTTTGAATAGCCTATAAAGGATTCACCACTCCTTGCGAGGAGATGTATACCCATGGCCTCTCGTCGGATTGTTACTAAAGTCTTTGGCCAAAGCATTACATGTTTAGAGTAAGGTACTCTTCGATACATGTGCAGTAACTAGAATCCGTAGGACGAGGAAATAATACTTGGGCTAGGTGTGACGTAGTCAGCCTAGTGGGGACTGACACTATAGACCATGTCCTGAACCAAGTGGGTATAAGATGAGTGAAGGGAATGGGGCACGACTCATTCGAGCTACTGAAGGGTTTCAGAAATAGTTCTGGATCAACCGTTGATCTTTTCGATTAATTGGGGATCGTGATGTACTACTAGGTGCCACTCATGATCATTCTATAATTAATGGTTAATTATAGACGGCCAACATAAACCGAGAACCTATTTGGTCACACGCACAACGAGCGTAATCCAAAGGATTTAAAACGAGCTTGAGAATTGGATTCTCAGACCGAGAGAAACTAGGTTTGGTTGGACCAAACATAAAGCGAGCATGAAATCGTTTCAGTTGCAATGGAAGTGTGGATGGGCCGAGTCTTATGAAGATGTAATGGATGAACAAAAATGGTTTGGTTCTAATCCAATGGAGGAGAATAAACCAAAGGGTTTGGTTTATTTTAAACGAATGAACCAAAAGTTGGTTCGGTTCATTTTAACTTAAAATAAACCATGATGGTTTGGTTTATTTTAACTTATCTTAATGGAGTGGGTTAACGGGCTTTATGGATATGATCCATTAACCATTAAGAGAATTAGTTCTCTATAAAATAGGGCTTAAACCCTAATCCAAAGCCCTAATCAACCTTGGCCGCCCAAACCCCCTCCCTTTCCTATTCGGCGCCAACCCTAAAGCTGCCGCCGCCCAGCTTGTGTGCTGCCGTCAAAGTCCTTGCCGGTGTCCAAGCTTCAGCCGGTGAACCCTCCGGCGACCCTCGGGTGATCTCCTATAGGTTTGGCATCAAGGTGAGCCTTTTCTTCCCTTGGTTGGCCGGCGCCTATCTCCTCCACCAAAGCTGTCCAGTTTTTCTGGACAGCTTGTTCTCCTCTCGTCGGAGCGTCATTTTTGACGACGGTTAGAGCTCCAACAGCGGCTAACTTACCGGGGATTCGATCTCCGGTAATCCTCTGAGGTGGAGGACGAAGGATTCGTCAATTGGTTGACGAATACCTCTCCGGAGAAGCGAGTTTTGAGAACTCATTTTAGGATCCGAATTTGGATTCGGATCGTGATCATCTCTCGATCACGTCGTCTTCAACACGAGGCTAGTAACCCGTACGAAGACGAAGCTCGTGGCTTAGCGAAGTGATCCCGAGGAACTCGGCGTGGATACGGATAGAGACGATTCTAGCGAGGATCGTTCCGGTTGATGCCGTTCCCGCTACACGTCATACGAAAGGTATAACGTAGATAAATTTCCTTTTATTGCAAATTTAAAATTACGGTTATGTCTACACTTGTTGTAATATGCATGCGTGTGTTGTGTGTGTTGTAATAAATGTAGATTTATTATTTTTATTGCTTCCGCTGTGCTCATGTTTACGAAACATGATCGAACACACACACGCCGCGGTGCCGGAAACCCAACAATATGCCTATGTGATGAACATGTTTATGATTTAATATGCCATGAAACATGCCTACGTGATGAACATGTTTATGATTTAATATGCCACGAAATATGCCTATGTGATGAGCATGTTTATGCTTGATATGCCATGAAATATGCTTATGTGATGAACATGTTTATGCTTTAAGACCCCCTTTAGGGTATTCTTATGTTATGAATGCATATATGATATGAAATGTCTAAGAAGATGCTTCCCCTTTTTATGTTGGGATTAAGAGCTCTCTTTATGATAAGATAAGACGGAGATGCTTCCCTTTTTATGTTGGGGATTAAGAGCATTCTTTATGATATGATAAGAAAGAAAAGAAAGAAAATTAAGTATTTTACTTTGTAAGAGGTTAAGTACCAATCTGCTAGGTGGTCGTTAATCAAATCCAAGGGACATAAGAAGACGTAAGAGGTCTTGCCCTGGTAAGACGTAAGAGGTCTTGCTCTAGTAGGTCTGGTGGCTAGCTACCCCAGCCTATTAGGGAACGCGCTTTATGTGGTACTTAGCCTGGGCCCCCCCTTCATGTTATGATTATGTAGAAGTATCTATATGTATATGTTTTTGAAAAGAAAGGACTTGTATGAAATTGTGCATGCTTATGTTTAAGTTTAAGAATGCTTATGATTATGTCCTTTATGTTAGAATGTATACTGAAAGCCTAGCTCTTTTTGTATGAACATTTTATTTTGAAATAAGAATCACATGATCATTGTTTGCATTTTATATATTCATTATATATGTGTGCATATTGTCTAATATCTTACATTGTAGATAACATGGTGCTTGGTGTGGCACAGAAGATCATGTTATCAGTACCTTGTAAGATATAAGTAAAGGCTCACAACCAAGATGGTTTTGGACAAACCATTGGCATGGTTGTAGTGTAGCTTGGTATTGTTTTATCTTGAACATAGAGTTACACTAGTACACTTAGGTGTATTGAGCAGGACCGACATAGAGGTGATTCAATTTAGTACTGACTACATAATTGAATCGGACCTCGGATATTATGTTGTACATGCTCTTAATCCCGATATAATAACGGGCACATGTACTTAGTATTTATTTCTTTAATTTACTAGTGGGTGAGATTTAGATGGATTAAATCAATAAGCCCGGTAAGTTGGGAAATAATTTTATTTAGATGGTGTGTCGTTGATTATAGGAGGAAACCGTGTCCTATATATTAGGTTGATGATGTCCCCTTGAGGAGCTCATAAGGTTCATCATGTAAACCCAGCTGGTTGACTTAGTCAACATGATGATAAGGTTGAGTGGTACTACTCGAGGAATTAGATGTTAATTAATTGATGGTCAGTAAATCAATTAATTGACGGACATTCGATATCTTAAACACGGGGAGATTAATGTACAAATAATATATGAAGCCCATATTAATTTATGGGGGTTGGTGAGGTAGTTCAATGATGATCCTCTAGTGGAATGGAACATCATTGATGGATCAAGTTTGTGTGGTTCCGATCCATCGGGTGGCCAAGACCCAACTCCTCCTTATGGTCCCTATCGTAGCCTAATATAATCCTTGAGAAGTCTAGATCCAAGAATGTAAAACAAAACCTAGAACCAACGGTTGGGATTAAATCCCTAGATCCGATGGTTGGATTGTTAGTTATAGCCCTAAGAACCAATCATGTGATGGTTGAATAGGGAACATTTTGTATCATATTCTATAAAGGCAAAGGATTGATTATTATATTTAAGTCTTGCTTGTGCCAGCTAAATTAAATATAGTAATGCCCTAGAAAAGTAGGTTCTTATCTACAGCACATCAATTGGCAGAATTGATTATGAGAGGCTGTAGAGAACACTTTCTAAATGTTCCTAGTCAAGTATTAATATGCAAGGGCAATATTAATACATAAAGACTAGCATGTAGGTCAATTGATGACTTGATCTCACAAGTCATGGATATATGATATCAAGTTGACACATGGGTATATATTAGAGAATATATCTTGCGACCCGCCATGAGAAAGTTTCATGGATCGTTATATGAGTGTCATAAACTTTCTCATGTGACTATTGGTATGAATAGTCCTCGGACACAAGTCACTACGGTTCCCTACATAAGGAGTTATGTACTTTGGTATCGTCAACCCGTGAATAAAAAGTGGACCATAAAGGCGATTACTGGGTATATAACAAATTATGCGGAGGGATGTGAGTGATGTAGATGGGATCTATCCCTCTCATATGACGAGAGTGATATCTGTGGGCCCCTTGATTGAGTAGAACTACTAAAACGCATGGCCATGCTCGAATGAGTCAATATGAGATATTGAGCTCATTTGTTTGAGTTAGTTTACTCAGTGGATCAAGAAACACATAGATTGATCGAGGATGACACGCCTATGCCTCATTGATCAACTGATATCAAGGATAGAAGGACACGGCCATATATTATAGTAGTCACGAAAGGTTAGCCTGATCTTGACTTATCTCAGAACTTGGGTAGCAATGATGTATTGCTAGATGCCGCCATTGCTTGTGTATCTAAAAGAGTTTAGATCCACCGCCAACGCTATGAGAGCCTATAGGGTCACACACAAAGAGCATGATAATTAGAGGAATTAGAGTATTCTAGTTTGACTAGAATAATTTGGGAATAAGCTTAAGTACAAAATGGTTTTGGACTTTAAGCTTAATGAGAATTTTAGCTAATTGATTTAATGAGATTAATTCAATATGTTACCTTATTGATTTAATAAGATTAATTCAATATGATAACATAAGTTTTAATTGAATTAATAAGATTAATTCAATATGATAACATAAGCTTAATTGAATTAATAAGATTAATTCAATATGATAACATAAGTTTAATTGAATTAATAAGATTAATTCAACATGCATGAATGCCACATAAGCTTGCCACATAAGCATGCCACCTAAGCATCCACCTAAGCTAGATAAGGTGGAAGGGGACAAATGGGTTTTTTTCTCCTTAATGTGGCTGCCAAACAAGGAGGCAAACCTTTTTGATTATGTCTCAATGCAATGGATTGCATTGAATGTGAAGGAGGTGGAAGGGTTTTCAACCCTATAAAAGGCCCCATGGAGTGGCCAAAGCATGATTTGGATTGTGATTGTGGTGTGGTTGTGAGAGAGCTTGGTAGAAGCTTTAGTTGTGTGGCTTTGTGAGTGTAGGCTAGCAAGAAGAGTCTTCTTCCTCCTTTCTCTTCCTAGATTCCTCTCCTTTAGGACTTCTAGCAAGAAGTAAAGGAGAGCTCTTCTAGTTTCTTTGTGAGACAAGAGCTTGCTCGTGTGGATACATATAGAGGCACGGACACTTGAACGTGCTAAAAGATCCAACACAAACAAAAGGAAAAGCGGATTAACAAAGGGCACGCAACAAAGGTAATCCTCTCCTATAAGATAGGTTTGGTTTAGAGAAATTTATTTTATACGAGTTTGCTTTCATGGATCACTTGGAAGGGATCCTATTTTCCGTGCATATGCCATTTGGCATACAAGAATTCCCTACAAAGGGTATCAAAGCCACTTATGAAAGATCGTATAAAAATAGGTTTTCTATTTTATATGTGATATAGAAGTAGGATAAATTTTATTATGAGTTGATAATTGCATTAGCAATTGTCAAACATAATAAAATATCCATGTCTTTAAAAGTTAAAATGACATGGTGCATGGTTATGGCCTAGTCCCAAAAAGTTTGTGATTGTGTGTTGTAATTATTAATACGGCCGCGGTCGTGCCTTCCTCCTAAAATTCTTGTTGTAAAATTAGTTTTAGACTCGAATGTAACTCGAGTATTTCTCCTTTGTAATGTACAAAACAATGATGGAAGGGTCCATTGGAAGATGAGGTTACAAGGAGGAAGTCAACACACAAGACAACCAAAAGGAAGCACTTAGGAGAAGATGCTATCCCTAGGTTAATCAATCTTTCATTGGCTTGAGAAGATTGTAGAATAAGGGCCATAACCATGACACGCTTAGTTTAATATGTATGTGATGCATGTTAGTTTAGCTTGTATGTGATGCATGATTAGTTTAGCTTATATGTGATGTATGCTAATATGTATATGATACATGTTTATTTCTTAATAAGTCAAACGATATGCCTACCAAAGCTTGGTACTCACTACTTCCTCGATCATTTGTTATTGGGTTTGCCAAAGCAAAGCAATGCATTTTATCTTGAGGGTGCGAGTGGACAATCGTGATGTCCCGCTATCAAACTTGGTTAAGACTTAATTAAGTTTTTCTTAATTGGTTAAGAAAGTAGAGGCGTATATTAGCTTTGAACATAAGTTTTAACATTAGTTTTGTGTGATTTAGAACATCGGCTTTGTCTTAGAAGTGGTACGTTGCTCGATATCCAAGAAGGCCACTGTGCCTCGCCAAAGCCTGGAAGCTGGTTAAGCACTAAACACTAAACAAATCTAAAACTAAAACAAAGCTATTAAAGAGTTACATCAGAAGTAATTGGCAAAATTGCCTACCTAATTATACTACGTCTTGGGCGATTAGCCAAAGCTAACTCAAGGCAATTATGATGTGGATCTTTATCCCATATAAATTTATAGCTAAATAGTAGCTATGAGAATTTAGTAGAGCCTCATTTAATTAAAGGCCTAATTAAATGATTTAGGTATGATACTTAACTTTGCATTTTAATGTTGTAGATCACCATGTCATCTAACACGACACACCCCTCAACTTGCGATCATCCTTGAGAAGGACAAGCTCAATGGAGCAAACTTTCTTGGTAGTATAGGAACTTGAGGATTATCCTCAAGCAAGAACGCATAAACTATATGTCCTAGAGCGATACCCACTGAAATACGCCCCTTGCACTCTCGTCTTGAAAAGGATGCTTATAAGAAGCATCAAGATGACGATTAGATGTGTCATGCCTTATGCTTGCCACCATGAACTCGAGCTTGAAGCAACATGAGAACATGGATGCCTATGATATGGTTGAGCATTTGAAACAACTATATCAAGGACAAGCTAGGCACGGCGTTTTGAAGTGTCTAAGGCTCTTTTTGCATGCAAGATGCAGAAGGAACACACTGTAACTCACGTACTCAAAATGATTGGATGCGTTGAGAACCTTGAAGACTAGGTTTTCCAGGCCAAGAATTGTGGCGATGTTATCCACGCAATCGTTGCGGAAGCATATAATCAATTCGTCATGAATTATAACATGAATGAAATTGATAAACCTTTGCTGAGATTCTCGGCATGTTAAGAAGCTCGAACCAAGATCTCAAAAGAAAGTTAGTACATACTAATGGTCAAGAAGGGCAAAGGTAAGCGCAAAGGCAAGGGTAAGACCCAAGCCAAAGGCAAGGCCAATTCATCCACTTCAAAGGGTAAAGGTAAAGTACCTAAGGAAGGGGCTTCCGCATTGCGGTGAGGGGACCTTTGGAAGCGGAGCTATGAAGTCTACCTTGAGGAAGTAAAGAATAAAAGAAGTGGGACTTACGCCTCGGTATACACGTTATAGAAGTTAATCTATCTATTTCTTCTACATGGGTATTAGATCTGGATGTGCATCTCACATTTGTACTAATGTGCGAGGGTGAGAAATAGTAGACAAATGGCAAAGCGAAGTGGACCTACGAGTAGGCAATGGCGCAAAAAGTTCTTCTTGTATTTGTAGGAACATATTCTTTGTCTTTGCCTTTGGGCTTATCTTAGAACTAGAGGAGTGCTTATATGTACTGCATTGACAAAGAACATAATTTACGTATCTTGTTTAGACAAGAAAAACTTTTCTTTTATAATAAAGGACAAATGTTGTTCCATTTATTTAAATGAAATGTTCTATTGTAATGCACCACTTATGAATGGTCTCTATGTTCTAGATATAGAAAACCCAATTTATAACGTAAATACCAAGCGGTTCAAATCGAATGATTCAGACAAACATATCTCTGCATCGCCTAGGTCACATAAATGAAAAAACGATATCCCAACTCCATAAAGATGGATTATTGGACTCATTTGATTTTGAATCATATGAGGTATGCGAATCTTGCCTTTTAGGAAAGATGACTAAAACTCCATTTAGTGGACATGGCGAGAGAAGCGACGGACTTGTTAGGACTCATACATCTTGATGTATGTGGGCCTTTCAATGTCGAAGCGAGGAGGAGGCTATAAGTACTTTATTACTTTCAGCGATGATATGAGTAGATTTGGCTACTTATATTTGATGAGACATAAGTCGAGAATCCTTTGAAAGGTTCAAAGAATTCAAGAATGAAGTACAAAACCAACTTGGTAAGCGTGTTAAGCTACTTGATCGGATCGAGGTGGTGAATACCTTAGTCAAGAGTTTCGTGATCACTGGTGAGTGTGGGATAATATCCCAACTCACTCCCCTGGAACACCACAATGGAATGGTGTATCGAGAGGAGAAATCGTACTCTATTAGATATGGTACGATCAATGATGAGCATGATCTACCTACTTCCTTTTGGGGACTAGCTCTAGAGGCAGTAGCTTTCACATAATCGCGTCCCATCAAAAGCCGTAGAAAAGACACCATATACGATATGGGTGGGAAGAGTCCCAAAATATCTTTTATAAAGATTTGGGGTTGTGAAGCTTATGTAAGTCAAGTCTCGGATAAACTAGGACCCAAATCGGATAAGTGTTATTTTGTAGGATATCCCAAGGAAACTAAGGGATATTACTTTTACAATCCCACACTTGGCAAGGTGTTTGTTGCGAAATCTTTGTCTTTCTAGAAAGAGAATTTATTTCTAGAAATACTAGTGGGAGTAAAATTCATCTTGAAGAAGTTCAAGATGATGATAACACTAAGGCTTCGATGGAAAATGAACAGGAACCACAAAGTGTTGTGGATGAGGAATTTGTTGCCCAAAGAGTTGTGGAACAAACACCTGTTCAAGTAGACCAACCTCTTCGTAGATCTAATAGGATCCGTCCAACCCGAGAGATATTCTTTTCTCTTGATGACAACGGTGATGTATTGCTTGTCGATCTTGACGAGCCTACATCCTATCAAGAAGCTATGATGAGCCCAGATTCGAGAAATGGCTAGAGGCCATGAGATCCAAATGGAATCCATGTACACTAACCAAGTATGGACCTTTGGTTGATCCACGAAGGGTAAAACCCATTGGGTGTAAGTGGGTCTTTAAAGTAAAGACTGACATGGATGGTAATAAGCATACCTATAAAGGTAGATTAAAGGATTCAAACAAATTCATGGTATTGACTATGATGAAACCTTTTCACGATGATGCTTAAATCCATTCGATCATACTTGCTGACCTACCACGATTATGAGATCTGCAGATGGATGTCAAAACCGCTCGAATGGAAAGCTACTCGAGGATGTGTACATGACAACCGAGGGTTTTGAAGATCCAAAGCATCCCGAAAGGTATGCAAACCGCAAAGGTCCATTTATGGACTAAAGCAAGCCTCTCAAGCCGGAATCTTCGATTCGATGCAATCAAGGAGTTTGGTTTCATCAAGAATGAAGATGAACCTTGTGTCTACAAGAGAAATAGTGGGAGCACAGTTGTATTTCTTGTCTTGTATGTAGATGACATACTTCTCATCGGAAATGATATTCCCTCACTCCAATCTGTGAAGATGTGGTTAGGGAATTGTTTCTCGATGAAAGACTTAGGTGAAGCTGCCTATATTCTAGGCATCAAGATCTATAGAGATAGATCTAAAAGATTACTTGGCCTAAGTCAGAGTACATACATTGATAAAGTGCTAGATCGTTTTGCTATGCAAAATTCCAAGAGAGGATTTCTGCCTTTATCACATGGTGTGAGTCTTTCGAAGACTCAATGTCCCTCTTCTAAGGAGGAGAGAGATCGCATGGATAAGATCCCTTATGCATCTGCTATAGGGTCTATCATGTACGCCATGCTTTGTACTTGTCCTGACGTCTCGTATGCTTTGAGCATGACGAGTAGATACCAGTCGGATCCAGGTGAAAGTCACTGGATAGCAGTCAAAAATATTCTTAAATACTTACGAAGAACGAAAGAATATTTCTAGATATTTGGAAGAAATGAGGAGCTAATCAGAAGGGTTACGTGATGCAAGCTTCCAAATGCATAAGGATGACTATAGATCGCAATCGGTACGTGTTTTGCCTCGAATGGTGGAGCCGTGAGTCGGAAGAGTTCAAAGCAGACACGATTCTTGATTCTACAATGTAGTTTGTATATTGCATCCGATGCAAAGAAAGGAGGCTGTTTGGCTCCGCAAGTTCATCAGTGAACTTGGGGTAGTTCCTAGCATTGCAGATCCAATAGACCTCTACTGTGACAACAATGGGGCTATTGCACAGGCTAAGGAACCTCGATCACATCAGCGGACCAAACACATACTGCGGCGCTTCCATCTCATTCGAGAGATCATCGATAGAGGAGATGTGAGATGCAAATCGATAAGCTAACATCGCAGATCCATTGACCAAGGCTTTGGCACAGAGGAAGCATGATGGTCACACTAGGTCACTAGGTATTAGATATCATAGTGATTGGTACTAGTGCTAGTGGGAGATTGTTAGTTATAGCCCTAAGAACCAATCATGTGATGGTTGAATAGGGAACATTTTGTATCATATTCTATAAAGGCAAAGGATTGGTTATTATATTTAAGTCTTGCTTGTGCCAGCTAAATTAAATATAGTAATGCCCTAGAAAAGTAGGTTCTTATCTACAAAGACATCAATCGTGTAATTGATTATGAGAGGTCAGAGAACACTTTCTAAATGTTCCTAGTCAAGTATTAAAATGCAAGGGCAATATTAATACATAAAGACTAGCATGTAGGTCAATTGATGACTTGATCTCACAAGTCATGGATATATGATATCAAGTTGACACATGGGTATATATTAGAGAATATATATCGAATCAACGCCATGAGAAAGTTTCATGGATCGTTATATGAGTGTCATAAACTTTCTCATGTGACTATTGTATGAATAGTCCTCGACACAAGTCACTACGGTTCCCTACATAAGGAGTTATGTACTTTGGTATCGCCAAACGCCACCCGTAATGTGGTGGACCATAAAGGCGACATCGGGTATATAACAAATTATGCGGAGGGATGTGAGTGATGTAGATGGGATCTATCCTCCCATATGACGAGTGATATCTGGGCCCCTTGATTGAGTAGAACTACTAAAACGCATGGCCATGCTCGAATGAGTCAATATGAGATATTGAGCTCATTTGTTTGAGTTAGTTTACTCAGGTATCAAGAAACACATAGATTGATCGAGGATGACACGGTCTATGCCTCATTGATCAATCTGATATCAAGGATAGAAGGACACGGTCATACATTATAGTAGTCACGGAAAGGTTAGTCGGATCTTGACTTATCTCAGAACTTGGGTAGCAATGATGTATTGCTAGATGCCGCTCATTGCTTGTGTATCTAAAAGAGTTTAGATCCACTGCCAACGTTATGAGAGCCTATAGGGTCACACACAAAGAGCATGATAATTAGAGGAATTAGAGTATTCTAGTTTGACTAGAATAATTTGGGAATAAGCTTAAATACAAAATGGTTTTTGGACTTTAAGCTTAATGAGAATTTTAGCTAATTGATTTAATGAGATTAATTCAATATGTTACCTTATTGATTTAATAAGATTAATTCAATATGATAACATAAGCTTAATTGAATTAATAAGATTAATTCAATATGATAACATAAGCTTAATTGAATTAATAAGATTAATTCAATATGATAACATAAGCTTAATTGAATTAATAAGATTAATTCAACATGCATGAATGCAACATAAGCATGCCACATAAGCATGCCACATAAGCATGCCACCTAAGCATCCACCTAAGCTAGATAAGGTGGAAGGGGACAAAATGGTTTTTGTCTCCTTAAAGTGACCGGCCAAAACAAGGGAGGCAAATCCTTTTTGATTATGTCTCAATGCAATGGATTGCATTGAATGTGAAGGAGGTGGAAGGGGTTTTCCAACCCTATAAAAGGCCCCATGGAGTGGCCGGCCAAAGCATGATTTGGATTATGATTGTGGTGTGGTTGTGAGAGAGCTTGGTAGAAGCTTTAGTTGTGTGGCTTTGTGAGTGTAGGCTAGCAAGAAGAGTAGTCTTCTTCCTCCTTTCTCTTCTTCCCTAGATTCCTCTCCTTTAGGGACTTCTCTAGCAAGAAGTAAAGGCGAGCTCTTCTAGTTTCTCTTGTGAGACAAGAGCTTGCTCGTGTGGATACGTATAGAGGCACGGACACTTGAACGTGCTAAAAGATCCAACACAAACAAAAGGAAAAGCGGGATTAACAAAGGGCACGCAACAAAGGTAATCCTCTCCTATAAGATATGTTTGGTTTAGAGAAATTTATTTTATACGAGTTTGCTTTCGCATGGATCACTTGGAAGGGATCCTATTTTCCGTTACGCATATGCCATTTGGCATACAAGAATTCCCTACACGGATGAAACCCTAGAACCAACGGTTGGGATTAAATCCCTAGATCCGATGGTTAGGATGAAATCCTAGAATCGATGGTTAGGATTAAATCCCTAGATCCGACGGTTGGGATAAAATCCTTGATCCGACGGTTGGGATGAAATCTTAGATCCGACGATTGGGATGAAATCCTAGATCCGACGGTTGGGATTAAACTCTAGATCCGACGGTTGGGATAAAACCCTAGATCCGACGGTGGAGATTAAATCCCTAGATCCGACGGTGGAGATTAAAGGAGGCTTAAGCCCTATTCTATAAATCGGTGCTTAGGGTTGGGTGGCAAGGATAAGATAAGGAGATTGGTTTTCGAACTAGGGTTAGGGTTTGGCTCATCTTCCATTGGGCGGCTAGGGTTTGGCCATGGCAGGCAAGCTAGAGGTTTGGCCGGTCATCCTCTCTTCTCCTCCTTGGTTTTGGGCGGCACTCTTCCTTTTCCTTGCTCCTTGGCCGGTTCTCCATCCATTGGTGGCCGGCAATCATCTTCCTCCAATCTCTCTAGGAGGCCGCGTTTCCATTCATTTGTGGCCGATCATCCACTTGCTCCGTCGCGGGTTGCACCAAATTCTAATTTGGTGGTGGGTTCTAGATAGGAAAGGTATTTGTGATTGCTTCTCTTTGTTCAGAGCGGACAAGGTAGAGAAGAAAGTGATCAAGAAGGCTTCAACTCGTGGAGGATCTTCCCACACGTCGCCCACAGAAGGATAGGACATACGATAGAAGATCGTAAGGTATAAAGTTGTTTTTAACTTTATTTACAGATCTGAATATGTTCTTTAAATATTTTGATTATGCATGTGTATGAATGGATATATATTGTATAATCATGGACCCCGAAGACAAACACAAAAACCGGCGATCCATCCGTCGTCTCTTCCGTGGCTAATCAACTAGAAGAGTTGAGTTGCTTGATCAACTAGTTTGTTCGAGCGACCACTCGAGTTGTTAGCACGACGACGAAATGGTGTTGCTAAGGAAGCTCATCCCATCCGGATTAATCCTTTCATTAGTGAAAATTTTAATCCGGGGACATGGGAGCCAATGTTCCTCCGAAGCGACATTCCATCAAACTGGTATCAGAGCCACGGTTTCCGATTTTGTGTGTTTAGGATTCGATTATTTTTTTATGCATTTTTCATATATTATATGTGCCGGATAATAGTAGGATATGCGTAGTTTAACTCTTTGGTTGCAGGCATAAGATCCGACTATTATGGCCATGTGTATGTATGTGAATGGATGTGTGTAAAAATTTATTATTTGAATCCTCGGGGTTGACGAGGCTAGATTAGTATTTGATTTTTGTAATTAAATACGGCATTGTTTAGCCGCTCATTTTAGTTTACTTTCGATCTAGATTATTTGTACACTCCTTCGTGGAGTATAGGATCGATGGATGTAAATTAATATGATTTATCTCGGCTCGGAACTCTTTGGTGACTTGCGCACGGGAAAAGATGGAGCGGACGAGGTGGCGACACGACGGGATGCGTATTGGAGAACAATGCCATAATAGTTGGAAAAATTCTGATTTTTCCATATTTATTGCTTATATGTTTTATATGCATGTTGTGTTTGTTTTAAAATTCCTCGATTGCAATTTACTAAGTGGGAGAGGGACATTTTAATTAATTCCCGCGGCCTCTATTACAATTTGACGTGTGATGCAACAAACTTGCGCGTTGGCTCTGAGTGCCTTCCTCCCCATCAGATGGGTTTGTTTGCGGATCACTAGGTCAAATAATGGTTATAGGAAATTATCTAGGAGTGTGTGTACTTCCCCATCGGTAAGGCACATAATCCGAAATAATTCCCTTAGTATCGTGTAATGGTGCACACTTAGATGCAAATAAAAAGTATCCTCCCCATCGGAGTCACTGCTTTTATTTGTAGGGCTAAAGAGGAACAAACTATTAATTTTATTTGTCAAAAAGTAAGGTTGACAAGATAATAAAATTAATGGGTAAAACCTCCTCTTACAAATGTAGAATTCGTATACGTCCACACTATCATGGCATGCGATATTCTCGGTATTTTGAGGTGTTGGTTGATTTCGGGATTTTATTGTTTTGAGGAATCAATATTATTTGAAATCTGATATTTTTTTATCATTGTGATTTTTAGGATTTTCAAATGGCTTTCAACCCACTTGCTGTGATTTTAAAAGAAAACAAACTTACTGGTCCAAACTACATTGATTGGAAAAGAAACCTGGATATTGTCTTAATCGCTGAGGAGAGTACAAATTTGTACTCTTCGAGGTCTATCCTCCTTAAGCCCACCGATGACTCGATGAAAAGGAGAAAGAACATTATAAGAAGTGGGTTAAGGCGATGAGATGGCGTGTTACATTTTGGCATCCATGTCAAATGTGCGCAACATCAAGAGATCGTGCCATAGCCACGCTTATGATATGATGTTCAATCTCAAGGAACTTTTCTGACATCGAGTAGGGCGGCTAGGGCAGAGGCAATGAGAAACTTGATGAACCACCATGGTTGAGGAACACCCGTTAGGGATCATGTTCTCAAGATGATGGCTCATCTTAATGAGATGGAAGTCCTCGAGTCTGAGATCGATGGGGAAACCCAGTCGATATCATTCTCCGCCTTTGCCTAGAAGTTTTGAGCCCGCCAACTACAACATGAACAAGAGGTTGTATTCACATTGGCGGAGCTTCGACAACTCCAGCGCAGAGGGGCTTTTTCGCCGAGTTCTCAAGCCATGGTCGCTAGAAGGTTTCTTCCTCTAAACCGAAAGGTAAGAAGAAGAAGAAGAAAGGTGAGCAAGAAAGTGGCAAGGGGACCTCGTGCAGAGTGAAGAAGAAAGGCAAGTGCTTCACTTGCAAGATCGACATTGGAAGGCTGGACTGCCCTCACGAAAAGAACAAAGGTATATCTTCTTGTTTAGTTGTTGAAACATGTTTAGCGGTGTTATCTACAAGACGTGTGTATATACAGAGCCACTGATCATGTCTGCATAATACTTTGCAGGGTTCCAGAAACCCGACGACTAATCGAGGAGAGGTTACTGCCTCATGGGCAATGCTTCAAAGGTGGCCTATTGCAGGGGGAGACGCTTATTTATCTTTTGATAGGAATAAAGTTTTGGTTTTAAGAAATTGTCTTTATGTACCTACTTTTAGAAAGAATTTAATTTCAGTTTCTAAATTGTTTTTGGATGGGTATTCTGTTTTTTTTAATGACAGAGTTGTTATAAAAAGAAATAGAGAGATTATCTGTTCTGGTACATTGGTTGGCAATGTATATACTCTGAACCAAAACTCCTACGATGCAAATAGAAATAAATAACTCATCTTCTAAATCTAATAAGAGAAAAGAACCTTCAAGAATGAACCAAACATATCTCGGCATCTAAGGCTTGGTCATATTAACCTAAGTAGAATTCAAAGGTTGATACCGATGGACCTTTAGGTTCATTAGTGGTGGAGGACATCTCAACCTGCGAATCATGCTTGGAAGGTAAAATGACCAAGAGGCCTTTTAAGGCCAAGGGGTATAGAGCCAAAGATGTGTTAGAACTGGTTCATTCTGATTTGTGCGGTCCTATGTCTATCCAGGCAAGAGGTGGTTTTGAATATTTCGTCTCTTTTATAGACGATTATTCAAGATATGGATACATTTCCGAAGTCCAATGCTTTGACAGTGTTCAAAGAATTCAAGGTTGATGTGGAGAACCATCAAGGTAAAAGTATCAAGACATTACGATCTGATCGTGGTGGCGAGTACCTCTTGGGAGAGTTTAGGAGTTACTTATCAGAGGCTGGGATTCAATCCCAATTGTTCGCACCTGGCACACCCCAGCAGAATGGTGTGGCGGAGCGAAGGAATAGGACTCTTATGGAGATGGTCAGATCTATGATGAGTTATTCTGAGTTACCTGATTCTCGGGTTTGCTCGAAACAAGAACACACATTCGAACTTGGTTCCATCTAAGTCGACGCACTCTACTCCCACAGAGTTGTGGACTGGGCGAAAGCCTAGTCTAAGACATATTCGGATTTGGGGTAGTCCAGCACATGTGCTGAAGGGAGATGCTGGTAAGTTGGAATCTCGTACAGAAGTGCGCTTGTTTGTTGGCTACCCTAAGGGAACGAAGGGTGGTTTATTCTATAGTCCTAGAGATCAGAAGGTGATCGTGAGTACGAATGCCAGATTTCTAGAGGAGGACTATATGATGAACCACAAGCCCACGAGTAGGATTGTTCTTGAGGAACTGACAGGGGAAGTCCCGACTTCAGTACCACAGGTACAAGAGGAGACACCACAAGTCACTGCACCGCGTGTCACAGAGCATACACAGGAGGCACCTCGTCATAGTGGGAGGGTTGTTAGACAACCCGAGAGATTCATGTTTTTGGGAGAGTCTTCGGACTTAGTCCCTGGTGAACATGAACCTGATCCCTGGACATATGACGAGGCAATCCAAGATAGAGATGCGGTATCTTGGCAAAGAGCGATGAATTCAGAGATAGAATCTATGGATTCTAATCAAACGAGCTAGTAGACCCACCCGATGGTGTAAAAACCATTGGATGCAAGTGGATCTACAAGAGAAAGAGAGGAGTAGACGGGAAGGTTGAGACCTTCAAAGCTAGGCTTGTTGCGAAAGGGTATACTCAGAAAGAGGGTATCGATTATGAGGAGACCTTTTCGCCGGTAGCTATGCTTAAGTCTATCCGAATTCTCTTATCTATAGCTGCTCATATGGATTATGAGATATGGCAGATGGATGTCAAGACAGCTTTCCTTAACGGAAGTCTTGAGGAGAACATCTATATGCGGCAACCAGAGGGATTCATTGCTAAAGGCAAAGAGCATCTTGTATGTAAGCTTAATCGATCCATTTATGGATTGAAGCAAGCTTCTAGATCTTGGAACATCCGCTTTGATGAGGTAATCCAGTCATATGGATTTATTCAAAGTCCGGATGAGCCTTGTGTATACAAGAGATGTGACGGAAACGTAGTGGTGTTTCTTGTACTATACGTAGATGACATTTTGTTAGTTGGCAACAATATCAAAGTGTTATCTGACGTAAGGGTATGGTTGTCCAAACAGTTTGACATGAAGGACTTGGGAGAAGTGGGACACATCCTTGGGATCAAAGTTATAAGGGATCGCAAGAAAAGGATGTTGTGCTTGTCTCAAGCTTCATACATTGACACTATCCTTGCTCGTTTTAGCATGCAGAACTCCAAGAAGGGTTTTCTACCTTTTAGGCATGGAGTTCCTTTATCTAAAGAGATGTGTCCCAAAACATCAAAGGAGATAGAGGACATGAAGGCGGTTCCTTATGCTTCGGCAGTAGGAAGCCATATGTATGCTATGCTATGTACGAGACCGGATATCTGCTTTGCCGTGGGCATGGTTAGCAGATATCAGAGTAATCCTGGACAGGGACATTGGACTGCGGTAAAGCATATATTGAAGTACCTGAGAAGGACTAGGGATTATATGCTGATTTACCGGGCAGATCAATTAGTCCCTGTGGGTTACACGAATTCGGATTTCCAATCAGATAGGGACAAGAGTAAGTCTACCTCGGGGTTTGTGTTTACTTTTGGAGGTGGAGCCATAGTATGGAGGAGTGTCAAGCAGAAATGCGTGGCGGACTCTACCATGGAAGCTGAGTATGTGGCAGCCTCTGAGGCAGCCAAGGAAGCTGTATGGCTCAGGAACTTCTTGATGGACTTGGATGTGATTCCTGGTTTGCCCAGATCTATCACAATTTATTGTGATAATAGTGGTGCAGTTGCAAACTCGAAGGAACCACGAGCCCATAAGGCAGGTAAACACATAGAGCGCAAGTACCACCTCATACAAGAGATCGTAAAGAGAGGAGAAGTTGCTGTCGCCAAGATTGCATCAGAGGATAACCTGGCGGATCCATTCACTAAGGCCCTTCCAGCGAAAGCATTTGATAGGCATGTGGAGGACATGGGGATCAGATGTATAGCACTGTGATGACAGCTTAGTCTTTTAGTATAAGTGGGAGATTGTTAGAATGTATACTGAAAGCCTAGCTCTTTTTGTATGAACATTTTATTTTGAAATAAGAATCACATGATCATTGTTTGCATTTTATATATTCATTATATATGTGTGCATATTGTCTAATATCTTACATTGTAGATAACATGGTGCTTGGTGTGGCACAGAAGATCATGTTATCAGTACCTTGTAAGATATAAGTAAAGGCTCACAACCAAGATGGTTTTGGACAAACCATTGGCATGGTTGTAGTGTAGCTTGGTATTGTTTTATCTTGAACATAGAGTTACACTAGTACACTTAGGTGTATTGAGCAGGACCGACATAGAGGTGATTCAATTTAGTACTGACTACATAATTGAATCGGACCTCGGATATTATGTTGTACATGCTCTTAATCCCGATATAATAACGGGCACATGTACTTAGTATTTATTTCTTTAATTTACCAGTGGGTGAGATTTAGATGGATTAAATCAATATGCCCGGTAAGTTGGGAAATAATATTATTTACATGGTGTGTCGTTGATTATAGGAGGAAACCGTGTCCTATATATTAGGTTGATGATGTCCCCTTGAGGAGCTCATAAGGTTCATCATGTAAACCCAGCTGGTTGACTTAGTCAACATGATGATAAGGTTGAGTGGTAATACTCGAGGAATTAGATGTTAATTAATTGATGGTCAGTAAATTAATTAATTGACGGACATTCGATATCTTAAACACGGGGAGATTAATGTACAAATAATATATGGATCCCATATTAATTTATGGGGGTTGGTGAGGTAGTTCAATGATGATCCTCTAGTGGAATGGAACATCATTGATGGATCAAGTTTGTGTGGTTCCGATCCATCGGGTGGCCAAGACCCAACTCCTCCTTATGGTCCCTATCGTAGCCTAATATAATCCTTGAGAAGTCTAGATCCAAGAATGTAAAACAAAACCTAGAACCAACGGTTGGGATTAAATCCCTAGATCCGATGGTTGGATGAAACCCTAGAACCAACGGTTGGGATTAAATCCCTAGATCCGATGGTTAGGATGAAATCCTAGAATCGACGGTTAGGATTAAATCCCTAGATCCGACGGTTGGGATAAAATCCTTGATCCGACGGTTGGGATGAAATCTTAGATCCGACGATTGGGATGAAATCCTAGATCCGACGGTTGGGATTAAACTCTAGATCCGACGGTTGGGATAAAACCCTAGATCCGACGGTGGAGATTAAATCCCTAGATCCGACGGTGGAGATTAAAGGAGGCTTAAGCCCTATTCTATAAATAGGTGCTTAGGGTTGGGCGGCAAGGATAAGATAAGGAGATTGGTTTTCGAACTAGGGTTAGGGTTTGGCTCATCTTCCATTGGGCGGCTAGGGTTTGGGCGGCTACAAGCTTGGGCGGCAAGCTAGGGTTTGGCCGGTCATCCCTCTCTTCTCCTCCTTGGTTTTGGGCGGCACTCTTCCCTTTTCCTTGCTCCTTGGCCGGCGGTTCTCCATCCATTGGTGGCCGGCAATCATCTTCCTCCAATCTCTCCTAGGTGGCCGGCGGTTTCCATTCATTTGGTGGCCGGCGCATCATCCACTTGCTCCTTGGCCGGCGGTTGCACCAAATTCCCTAATTTGGTGGTCGGTTCTAGATAGGAATGGTATTTGTGATTGCTTCTCTTTGTTCGCAGCGGACAAGGTAGAGAAGAAAGTGATCAAGAAGGTTTCAACTCATGGAGGATCTTCGTCCACACGTCGTCCACGAGAAGGATAGGACATACGATAGAAGATCGTAAGGTATAAAGTTGTTTTTAACTTTATTTACAGATCTGAATATGTTCTTTAAATATTTTGATTATGCATGTCTATGAATGGATATATATTGTATAATCATGGACCCCGAAGACAAACACAAAAACCGGTGATCCATCCGTCGTCTCTTCCGCGGCTAATCAACTAGAAGAGTTGAGTTGCTTGATCAACTAGTTTGTTCGAGCGACCACTCGAGTTGTTAGCACGACGACGAAATGGTGTTGCTAAGGAAGCTCATCCCATCCGGATTAATCCTTTCATTAGTGAAAATTTTAATCCGGGGACATGGGAGCCAATGTGCCTCCGAAGCGACATTCCATCACTTTATGCATGTTTAGGATTGATGATGTCATGAATGTTTATGGTTAAGTTTAAGAATTCTTATGATTATGTCCTTTATGCATGTTTAGGATTGATGATGTCATGAATGCTTATGTTTAAGTTAAGAATGCTTATGATTATGTTCTTTATGCATGTTTAGGATTGATGATGTCATGAATGCTTATGTTTAATTTATGCCATGCTTAGATTTAATTATGTTTAGCATGCTTATGTAAATTTTATGCCATGCTTATGTTTCATTACGTTAGTATGTTGATGTTTATTGTTGTTATGCAATACTTAAGTTATTTATGCTAGTGTGCTCGTGTTTTCTAATTATTGGATGTAATTGGTGGCTTTTGTGAGTAGGCAAGAATCTTACTAAGCTATATGCTTATAGTTTATGTTGTCCATATACTGCAGATAAAGGAAACATGAACTAGAGGAAGTAGCAGGAGGGGAAAAGTGTGTGTGATAGTGGCATGGTGGAAAAAGACCCTATTACTCTCTGCTTTTATTTATATGCTCAATGAACAACTTAAGACATTTTCTTCCACTTTTATGACTTGTGATTTATTAGTACCATGTTGGATGTTGCTTAGTTATGTTATTGTTCACCTTACTTATGAAAGTTTGATATGTTAGAACTCATGAATGGATCGTGTTAATAATAAGTTACATTCTCTAATCTTTATGTTATGCATGTTATAAATGAGATACGATATGGTAACATGCTAATTATGATTATGATATGTGATGCATGTTATAAAAGAAGTTATGATATGTTAACATGCTAATTATGATTAGGATATGTGATGCACGTTATAAAGAAGATATGATATGTTAACATGCTAATTAGGTCTATGATATGTGATGCATGTTATAAAAGAAGATTTATGTCATGATAACATGTTTGATTATGTAGATTGTGAAATGATCCATATATGTTATGTTATAAAAAAAAAGTAGCGCCGCCCCGAGAGCAGATAAGGGCGGGCATTACAGGTTGGTATCAGAGCAGGTTCACCTTTCCACTATCACATAACAAGCCTCCATCCTGCTGTTTCCAAGTAACTTTATGCATACCTAAATTTCTTTTATAATGAAGAATGTCTTCTATCTAGATAGAAATAATACCTCATCATGTTTTAGTAGAATGGAACCATACTTGTGACTTAGATAGTAATGATACCTTACCATGCTTTATATGATGGAAACATGTTTCTAACCTAGAAATACAACTAGAAAGGATACCTTACCTTGTTTATGATAAGGAATGTTTAGATGCATGTATATGAGTAGAAATTATAATAATACCTTAATTATTTATTTATCACTTAGATAACATGGCTGGGAGATGTAGTAATATAGGGAATGAATCAGCACCCCCACCAGATTTGATGCATGTTGTTACCGAGCTACAACGTCAGGTCGCAGAACAATAGCTGGTTATCAATGCTCTCATGAATCAACAAGGGAACCCTACCACCCCACCAGAGATGCTGAACGTGACGCCAAACACGGCACCACTAGTCATCGCCGCCACCGGTCCGACCCGCTTATCCGATTCAAAGGGCGAGGTCAAACCGTAAAATTTCAGTGCTCGCGAATACGGGATGCCCAAGCTCGGTTCAAAAATAGTTGAGAGCATCGTGAGCCGATGGATTGGCCCGAGCACTAAAAGATAAAATGTGCCTCATTCGTTTTTCCGAGACACAAGGATGTGGTGGAGAGAGTCAAAGCAAAGAGACAAGTAAATCAAATGAGGTGGACAGACTTTGAACTGAAGTTCTTCGAGGAGTTCTTTCAGACGGATCACAAATAAGCACTACGATGAGTTCCTCGAGTTCCGACAAGGAGATCTATCAGTCAGTGAAGCTATGAAAAGGTTCAACCGACTGGCACGTCTCTGCCCAGAATTAGTCAGTACAGAAAGGGAGAGGATCATACTCATGCTGAGAATGTTACGACCGGAGATAGCCATGAATGTGGCTGGCGGAGTTAATCGACCCTGCATCGCCAAGAGCTATTCAAGAGCGCCTCGATCACCGAGCACTACTCGAACAACATCGCACAGATAAGGCACTGACCGGAGGTTAGAAATCTCAGAATACTAGCTGGAAGAGGGACCGCAGTGGCAAGAAGAAATAGTGGAATGGCCCAAAAGGGGGCCCAGGAAACAACCAAACTATGTATCCTGACTGTCCTACATGTGGGAAGAAGCATCCGGGGGAATGTCATCAGGGCACGAGGAAGTGTTACAGTTGTGGACTGGAGGGCCACATAGCCTGGAACTTCCCTACCCGAGTTCCGGCACCTCCTCAGCAGTATGTCTAATACTAGGGTGCTCCTCCACAGCTTCACCAGATGCAGGCTACGATAGAGGGTCCTCAGATAAGCCAAGGGAGACGACCCAAGCCCAGACAAATGTCAGGGTGTTCTCCCTCACCAGAGAAGATGTAGCGAGTGCCTCGATGGTTGTCACAGGTCAGATATTTATTTTCAGTCAGTATGCTACTGTATTGTTTGACACTGGGGCCACCCATTCGTTCATCTCTATGCCTTTCACAAGAAAGATAGATAGGCATCCCCAAGTTTTGTACTATAAATTCTTAACAACGTTACCTTCGGGAGAAGTGATGCCATCCACCCATATTCTGCGCGCCGCACCAATTAGACTCGCAGACAGGGAGCTCTATTGTGACCTAATAGTTCTGGATATGCGGGACTATGATGTTATATTGGGCATGGATTTTCTGCACAAGTACGGCGCTTCAATTGAGTGTCGTAAACGGAAGGTGATCTTCCGACCTGAAGCAGAGGTTTCATTTGAGTTTATCAGGGAGCCAAAGAAAGGAACAAGGAAATTCTTATCAGCGCTGAAAGCCCGAAAAATTTTAGAAAATGGATGCACCGGATTTCTAGCACACATGGTTGATACCATATAAGCAAAGAACCAGAAGCTAGAAGATGTCAGAGTGGTATGCGACCATCCGGAGGTATTCCCTAATGACCTACCTGGATTACCACCTGATAGAGAAATTGAGTTCGAGATCGAATTGATTCCGGGAACTAACCCGATCTCCAAGGCACCTTATCGTATGGCAGCGACTGAGTTGAAAGAGCTTCAGAAATAGCTACAAGAGTTACTTGACCAGGGATTTATCCGCCCTAGTCACTCACCATGGGGAGCTCCAGTGCTGTTCATAAAGAAAAAAAATGGGTCTATGCGAATGTGTATAGACTACCGGGCACTGAACAATGTGACCATCAAGAATAGGTAAGAACGTAAAAGTAAAGTGATTTACTAGAGTTCAACATCTAAATCATACAGGAACAATGTCAGGTACCCCCTTCCCAGGATCGACGACCTGTTCGACCAACTGAAGGGAGCTACTATCTTTTCAAAGATCGATCTCAGGTCTGGCTATCATCAAGTAAAAGTAAAGCCAGGCAATATTTCGAAGACGGCCTTCCGGATGAGATACGAACATTATGAGTTCATAGTTATGCCCTTCGGAGTAACCAATGCTCCTGCGATGTTCATGGACCTGATGAATCGAGTATTCTCGGCCTTCCTCGACAAATTTGTAATCGTTTTCATCGACGATATTCTTATCTACTCGAGAGACCGAGAAGAGCATGTTGAACATCTGAAGACAGTACTATAGATTCTTCAGAAAGAGCAACTATATGCGAAGTTCTCCAAATGTGAGTTCTGGCTCGATCAAGTGTCATTCTTGGGTCATGTCATCTCTAAAGAAGGAATCATGGTAGACCCAATAAAGATTGAAGCTGTGAGGAACTGGAATAGGCCAAGGAATGCAAGTGAAATCAGAAGTTTTCTCGGGCTAGCAGGCTATTATAGAAAGTTTGTAGAGGACTTCTCTAGAATTGCCGCCCCTATGACAGCCCTCACCAGAAAGGACAAGCGATACAAATGGACTGAGGACTGTGAGAGGAGTTTTACGGAACTGAAGAGGAGATTGACCAACGCTCCCATTCTGACTCTCCCTGAAGATAATGAAAGCTTCGATATGTATAGTGACGCTTCTAAACTGGGGCTCGAAGCTGTACTTATGCAAAATGGCATGGTTATCGCTTATGCCTCTAGACAGCTCAAGGAGCACGAAAGAAATTATCCTACCCATGACTTAGAACTAGAAGCCGTGGTATTCGCTCTGAAAATATGGAGACACTACTTATACGAAGCTCGGTGCAGGATTTATACAGACCACCAGAGTCTGAGATATTTCTTCACTCAGAAAGACCTAAATATGAGACAATGCAGATCACTCGAGCTAGTCAAAGATTATGATTGTGAGATATTCTATCATCCAGGAAAGGCCAACAAAGTGGCAGATGCACTTAGCAGAAAGTCCTGTGCCGCTTTGATGTCCATATCAATGCAATCTCAGCCCCTGAAAAGGGAAATAATGAATTACGAAATAGAGATTATTTCTGGACAACTTTCCACCATGACGATAGCACCGACATTGTGTTGGTTTTCCGGCACCGCGGCGTGTGTGTGTTCGATCATGTTTCGTAAACATGAGCACAGCGGAAGCAATTAAAAATAATAAATCTATATTTATTACAACACACACAACACACGCATGCATATTACAACAAGTGTAGACATAACCGTAAATTAAAATTTGCAATAAAAGGAAATTAAACTACGTTATACCTTTCGTATGACGTGTAGCGGGAACGGCATCAACCGGAACGATCCTCGTAAGAATCGTCTCTATCCGTATCCACGCCGAGCTCCTCGGGATGACTTCGCCAAGCCACGAGCTTCGTCTTCGTACGGGTTACTAGCCTCGTGTTGAAGACGACGTGATCGAGAGATGATCACGATCCGAATCCAAACTCGGACCTAAAAACAAGTCCTCAAGACTCGCTTGTCCAGAGAGGTATTCGTCAACCGATTGACGAATCCTTCGTCCTCCACCTCAGAGGATTACCGGAGATCAAATCCCCGGTATGTTAACCGCTGTCGGAGCACTAACCGTCGTCCAAACGACGCTCCGACGAGAGGAGAAGAAGATGTCCAGAAAATTGGACAGCTTGGTGGAGGAGATAGGCGCCGGCCATCCAAGGGAAGAAAAGGCTCACCTTGATGCCAAACCTATAGAAGATCACCGGAGGGTCGCCGGAGCATCGCCGGCTGAAGCTTGGATGCCGCCGGCAAGGAGGTGGCAGCAGCTCCATGAAGTTGGCGGCAACACCATGTTGGGCGGCAACATGTTGGGCGGCAACAACAAAAGGGGGGCTAGGGTTGGGCGGCCAAAACTTCATTAGAGTTTTGGATTAGGGTTTAAGCCCTCTTTTATAGAGAACTAATTCTCTTAATGGTTAATGGATCATATCCATAAAGCATGTTAACCCGCTCCATTTGGATAAGTTAAAATAAACCAAACCATGATGGTTTATTTTAAGTTAAAACGAACCGAACCAACTTTTAGTTCATTCGTTTAAAATAAACCAAACCCTTTGGTTTATTCTCATCCATTGGATTAGAACCAAACCATTTTGGTCCATCCATTATGTCTTCATAAGACACGGCCCATCCACGCTTCCATTGCGACTGAAACAATTTCATGCTCGATTTATGTTTGGTCCAACCAAACATAGTTTCTCTCGGTCTGAGAATCCCATTCTCAAGCTCGTTTTAAATCCTTTGGATTACACTCGTTGTGCGTGTGACCAAATAGTTTCTCTGTTTATGTTGGCCGTCTATAATTAACCATTAATTATAGAACGATCATGAGTGGCACCTAGTAGTACATCATGATCCCCAATTAACCGAAAAGATCAACGGTTGATCCAGAACTATTTCAAAACCCTTCAAGATGCTCGAATGATTCGTGCCCCATTCCCTTCACTCATCTTATACCCACTTGGTTCAGGACATGGTCTATAGTGTCAGTCCCCACTAGGCTGACTACGTCACACCTAGCCCAAGTATCATTTCCTCGTCCTACGGATTCTAGTTACTTCACATGTATCGAAGAGTACCTTACTCTTAACATGTAATGCTTTGGCCAAAGACTTTAGTAACAATCCGA
The DNA here is from genome assembly GCA_025175895.1 of Wurfbainia villosa. Lineage (NCBI taxonomy): Eukaryota > Viridiplantae > Streptophyta > Magnoliopsida > Zingiberales > Zingiberaceae > Wurfbainia > Wurfbainia villosa. The sequence continues at coordinate 22,218,936 of CM045992.1, read as the reverse complement.
CGAGAGGCCATGGGTATACATCTCCTCGCAAGGAGTGGTGAATCCTTTATAGGCTATTCAAACACCTTCGATCACTTCGACTTATACCCAATCATCCCGGGTCCACATCTCCTTAGAGATGCATGCTTAAGATGTCAAAGCATAAGTCTCTATGATCAAGATGACTTGAATACCGCAAGTCAAAGGAACATCGCACTTAAGCCACAGTAAGAACTTCATTGACATATCTATATATGCAGAGAACCATATGAAGTCTTACGGTTGGTCACTCCAATGAACTAGTTACCATAACTAGCATCCACGATTAACTCCGGACATCACTATGTCTCCAGCCAGTGAGAATCAGCTGCTTGGATACACCAAGGAGTATACCTGTTAGTCTTGATGACAGAATTGATGGTGTCCAAATCCATCAATTCATCGACTAGGGATAATTCCGATACATCACAATTACACATGTAGAGATACTCACTAGTTGTGATCCAATCACAAATTCTCTCATGCTGTGAATCGTATCGTGGACATTCAGTAAATGTGTTTAAGATCCAATCAAATACATAAAACATGTATACTCAAATAGTGAATCATCATTTATCATATAAATGGTTCATAAATAAGGCGATTGCCTTAGGACATCTCTCATATATTACTAACAGACTCCCACTTGGCCTAATGCCAATCGCTACAGTATCCAATACCATAGTCTCTAACATGACCCTCAAACTTGCTTTGAGGTAATGCTTTAGTCAAGGGATCCGCTAATTTCCTTTCAGTTGGAATTTTCTCGATTTGTATTTCGTTCCTACTGATGATCTCTCTGATAAGATGATAGCGGCGAAGCACATGTTTGGATCATTGATGAGACCACATCAAGTTCATAGATGAACTTCTTGATCCAAACCGCTTCCTTTGCTGCTTCCAAAGTTGCAATGTATTCTGCCTCAGTGGCAGAATCCGCTATAGTGTCAAGCTTGGAACCTTTCCAACTTATTGCGCCTCCATTCTAGGTGAATACATACCCAGACTGAGACATGGAATCATCCTTGTCATTCGAGTCGTATCCGTATACCCACGTATCACCATGTACCCTTCTCCATATATTAGGAACACATCCTTAGTTCTTCTCAAGTACTTAAGGATCGTCTTAACAGCCGCCCAATGATTCATTCCTAGATCGGACTGGTATCTGCTCGTGACACTCAGAGCGTATGATACATCGGGCCTTGTACATAACATAGCATACATGATAGATCCTATTGCGGATGCATAGGGAATCTTACTCATGCAAATCCTCTCGTCTTCTGTGCGCGGATACATAGACTTCGAAAGGTGTACCCCATGCCAGATGGGTAGGAAACCTTTCTTGGATTCCGACATGCTAAACCTCTTTAGCACTCGGTCTATATATGTAGACTGTGAAAGACCAAGCAACCGTTTCGATCTATCTCTATAGATCTTAATCCCGAGGATGTAGGTTGCTTCTCCCAGGTCTTTCATGGAGAATGTCTTGGATAACCAAACCTTAACTGACTGTAAGATTGAAACATCGTTTCCTATAAGTAATATGTCATCGACATACAATACTAGGAACACGACTGCACTCCCACTAACCTTCTTGTACACACAAGGTTCGTCTGGATTTTGTGAGAAATAAAACCTTTTGATCGTCTCATCAAAACGGATATTCCAGCTCCTGGATGCTTGCTTCAATCCATATATGGACCGTCGCAACTTGCATACCTTGGTTTTATCAACCGATGTGAAACCCTCAGGCTGTATCATATACACGTCCTCGAGGAGGTTTCCATTAAGGAAAGCTGTTTTCACATCCATCTGCCATATCTCATAATCATAATGAGCCGCTATGGCCAGGAGCATCCGAATGGATTTAAGCATAGCTACAGGCGAATAGGTTTCGTCATAATCAACACCTTGTTTTTGACAATATCCTTTCGCCACTAATCTAGCTTTATAGGTAATCACATTACCATCCTTGTCGGTTTTCCTCTTGAAAACCCACTTGCACCCTATAGGCTTGATGCCATCAGGTGGGTCAACCAAGTTTCAAACTTGGTTTTCATACATGGAATCCATTTCCAACTTCATGGCATCAAGCCATTTATCCCTTTCTGAACTTGTCATCACTTCTTCATAACTGGTAGGCTCCTCATCATCAATGAGTAACACGTCGTTCGATTCACTTACGAGAAATCCATATCTCTCAGGAATGTTGCGTGTTCTACCAGATCTACGAAGATGTGGTGTTACAGTAGGTCCAGCCGATTGCTCATCACTATGAGTTATCGGCTGTTGTGCTTCACCAGGTATCTCATCAATGTCTATTTGAGTATCTCGAGTTTCCTCAAGCTCGACGACACTCCCACTGTTTTCTTGCAAGAGATACTCTTTTTCTAGAAACATAACATGCCTTGAAACAAACACCTTTTGTTCCACAGGATGATAGAATTGGTAACCCCTTGTTTCCTTAGGGTATCCAATAAATAGACATTTATCAGACTTAGCATCCAATTTGTCTGATACTGTCCGCTTCACATAAGCAGGACAACCCCATATCTTCAAGTAAGATACATGAGGTTTCTTACTATTCCATATCTCATATGGAGTAGTTGAGACTACCTTGGTAGACATTCTGTTTAACAAGTAAACAGCGGTCTGAAGTGCATAACTCCAAAAGGACTTGGAAAGAGTTGCATGATTCATCATTGACCTGACCATGTCCAACAAGGTCCGGTTATGCCTCTCAGATACACCATTATGCTGTGGTGTATAGGGCAGAGTCCATTGAGACAATATACCATTGTCTCTTAGGTAATAAAGAAACTCTTGACTTAAGTATTCACCACCTCGATCCGATCGAAGTATTTTAATACTTTTGTCATGTTGTTTCTCTACTTCATTTCTGAATTCTTTGAACCTTTCAAAGGCTTCAGACTTGTGTTTCATCAAGAACACATACCCAAACCGTGAGTGATCATCGGTGAAGGTTATGAAGTAGCTATAGCCTCCTAAAGCTTGAGTTGACATAGGTCCACATACATCAGTATGTACTAGACCTAGTAACTCTCCCACTCGTTCACCTTTTCCCGTAAAAGGTAACTTAGTCATCTTTCCTTTTTAAGCATGATTCGCATGTATCGTATGAATCCAATTCAAACGATTCCAGAATTCCACATCGGTGTAATTCGGACAAGCGTTTCTTGCTTACATGGCCAAGATGACAATGCCACATGTAGGAGTCTATTTGATTATCCTTTCGAGCACGCTTGTTGCTCGCTTCGATATTGCAAATGTCACTGGATACGTCCAACGTATAAACACCATTGCTTAAAGTTCCAGTCCCATAAAGAACCCCATTCAAAGTTATGTAACAACAATTGTTACTAAACGTCAAATGGAAACCATTTCTATTTAAACAAGAAATATAAATGATGTTCTTTATCAAAAAGAATATAAAAGCAATTGTCCAGTTCTAAGACAAGTCCTGCAGGGAGTTTCAACAAATACGTTCCGATGGCGAGTGCAGCAACCTTTGCTCCATTCCCAACACGTAAATTTGACTCTCCCTTGACGAGTCTTCTTCTATTCCTTAGCCCATGTATGTCATTACATATATGTGAGTCACACAGATCCAATACCCAAGTGTCTAAGGGAAATAGAATGACAATCAATAAAGAAGATTTCAAGAAGATGGGGCATCCGATGCCTTATCCTTCTTCACGGACTCAAGATAAATCTTGCAATTTCTTCAAGAATGGCCCTCCTTGCCATAATGATGGCAAGTGCCCTTTGAGCTAGTTCTACCTTCTTAGCCTTTTTCTTCTTTCCTTCTCATTGTTCCTTTGACTTCCTCTTAGAACCTTTCTTCGAGGAATCAACTAACAACACTGCCCCTCGCCATGCTTCTCGTAAGACTCCACAGCTTCAAAGATATGAGCAAGACTAGATGAACCTCCTGCATCTCGAGGTGAAGAGGAGCTGAGACTTCGAACCTTCAATCTCACTTGCTCATCAACCAACTCACAAAGATGAAGGACTACGATATGAGCATCCATATGCTCATGCCGCCAGAGCTTGGGTTCCATCGTGCTAGCATGATGCAACTCATTTGTTCGTAATCACTCACATGTTTCGTAGGCCAACAATTGGTCCAAGAGTTGCATCGCCACTAGATGGGCGGGAAGAGGCGCTGAGGACATACACAAGCTTTTCACCTTGAGAACAATTCTCAAGTTTCTAAGCCACCCAAGAAGTTCGCCTACTAATTTATTTGAATCCAAAATGGAACGCAAATTCAAACACATCATGATCAATATATTAACTTAGAAATACAAAACGAGCATATATGAGAAAATGGTTTTAAAAATGCATCAATATACATTTATAAATCCCATTCATTTTTCGAATTTCAAAAACCTCAAAATCACTTCGGGAGATTGTAGGTTCATCTCCGAATGGGTTGATATCCATCATAGTTATGAACAACCTTGGAGAGAGTCCAACAAGCCATTCATAGCTACGACGGTAGGTATCATCTATACCGATTGCATATCACGTATATGCAACTATCACAATGTGCTATCAACTAATTGAATGTTCACACATACATTGGGTTGTTAACACATTAACAAGTATGCATCATATGCATAGCACCCAACTTCACCTCCCTTTACATCGACCTTGGAGAGAGTCCAACAAGCCGATGCTCCAGGTTAAAGCCAACCCATTAATCAAGAATAGTTTTAATATGGTTAGAGTGCATTCAACCAATTAGCCCAGCTTGGAGAGAGTCCAACAACCAAAGCTAACGATTGACCTCTGACTCTTACCATATTAGTATTAAACTATTCCATGGTTTGAACATGTTCGGGTTCGAGCCGGGCTTGGAGAGAGTCCAACAACCCAAACAAGAAACGGAACTCTGGTTCAAACCATATTAATGGAAGGTGTAGGCTTTAATATTGTTTAAAGGTTTTTATGTCTCATCCTCTTTGCATGCAAATAACTATTATCTACATGGCATGGCATACATGGCATACATCTACATGTCACGACACGCATGACATTATGTTATGCATCTAATGCAATTACATGTCATACAATTATGTCATGTACAATATTTCCTTATATGTCATAACTATTTATGGAAATAAAATATGTTTAAGATTTGATTCTCCAAATCAAATCATAATTAAATTAGGAAACAAATTTCCAAATCTAATCACATATTTTATTCATGGAATTATTTGATTAAGGAAAATCTATTTAGGAAACCAATTTCCTAAATCTTCAAAACTACTTATGGAAATAAAATATTTTAAAGATTTGATTTCCCAAATCAAATCAAGATTAAATTAGGAAACAAATTTCCAAAATCTAATCAAATATTTTATTTATGGAAAATATCAATTTCCATAAATACTTCCAACTTTCCAAAAGTGGAAGATTTCCATAAATACTTCTAGACTTTTCAAAATTAAAAATTTCCATAAATACTTCTAAATTTCCAAAATTTAGAAAATTTCCAGAAATACATTATGACTATCGCAAAACCATTTTTACGATTATGTCGAAACACAACCTGGGCTCTGATACCACTGTTGGGTTTCCGGAACCGCGGCGTGTGTGTGTTCGATCATGTTTCATAAACATGAGCACACCGGAAGCAATTAAAAATAATAAATCTATATTTATTATAACACACACAACACACGCATGCATATTACAACAAGTGTAGACATAACCGTAAATTAAAATTTGCAATAAAAGGAAATTAAACTACGTTATACCTTTCGTATGACGTGTAGCGGGAACGGCATCAACCGGAACGATCCTCGTAAGAATCGTCTCTATCCGTATCCACGCCGAGCTCCTCGGGATGACTTCGCCAAGCCACGAGCTTCGTCTTCGTACGGGTTACTAGCCTCGTGTTGAAGACGACGTGATCGAGAGATGATCACGATCCGAATCCAAACTCGGACCTAAAAACAAGTCCTCAAGACTCGCTTCTCCGGAGAGGTATTCGTCAACCGATTGATGAATCCTTCGTCCTCCACCTCATAGGATTACCGGAGATCAAATCCCCGGTATGTTAGCCGCTGTCGGAGCACTAACCGTCGTCCAAACGACGCTCCGACGAGAGGAGAAGAAGCTGTCCAGAAAACTGGACAGCTTGGTGGAGGAGATAGGCGCTGGCCATCCAAGGGAAGAAAAGGCTCACCTTGATGCCAAACCTATAGGAGATCACCGGAGGTGGCAGCAGCTCCATGAAGTTGGCGGCAACACCATGTTGGGCGGCAACATGTTGGGCGGCAACAACAAAAGGGGGGCTAGGGTTGGGCGGCCAAAACTTCATTAGAGTTTTGGATTAGGGTTTAAGCCCTCTTTTATAGAGAACTAATTCTCTTAATGGTTAATGGATCATATCCATAAAGCCCGTTAACCTGCTCCATTAGGATAAGTTAAAATAAACCAAACCATGATGGTTTATTTTAAGTTAAAACGAACCGAACCAACTTTTAGTTCATTCGTTTAAAATAAACCAAACCCTTTGGTTTATTCTCATCCATTGGATTAGAACCAAACCATTTTGGTCCATCCATTATGTCTTCATAAGACACGGCCCATCCACGCTTCCATTGCGACTGAAACAATTTCATGCTCGCTTATGTTTGGTCCAACCAAACCTAGTTTCTCTCGGTCTGAGAATCCCATTCTCAAGCTCGCTTTAAATCCTTCGGATTACGCTCGTTGTGCGTGTGACCAAATAGGTTCTCGGTTTATGTTGGCCGTCTATAATTAACCATTAATTATAGAACGATCATGAGTGGCACCTAGTAGTACATCATGATCCCCAATTAACCGAAAAGATCAACGGTTGATCCTAACTATTTCAAAACCCTTCAAGAGCTCGAATGAATCGTGCCCCATTCCCTTCACTCATCTTATACCCACTTGGTTCAGGACATGGTCTATTGTGTCAGTCCCCACTAGGCTGACTACGTCACACCTAGCCCAAGTATCATTTCCTCGTCCTACGGATTCTAGTTACTTCACATGTATCGAAGAGTACCTTACTCTTAACATGTAATGCTTTGGCCAAAGACTTTAGTAACAATCCGACGAGAGGCCATGGGTATACATCTCCTCGCAAGGAGTGGTGAATCCTTTATAGGCTATTCAAACACCTTCGATCACTTCGACTTATACCCAATCATCCCGGGTCCACATCTCCTTAGAGATGCTTGCTTAAGATGTCAAAGCATAAGTCTCTATGATCAAGATGACTTGAATACCGCAAGTCAAAGGAACATCGCCGGTTACGTATTGCTAATGAAAACCGATATGCAAAGGTAATCTCTCTATACTTCTACAGGTTTGGCTGGTCACTCCGATGAACTAGTTACCATAACTAGCATCCACGATTAACTCCGGACATCACTATGTCTCGGCCCGGTGAGAATCAATTTGCTTGGATACACCAAGGAGTATACCTCGTGCTAGTCTTGGAATTGATGGTGTCCAAATCCATCAATTCATCGACTAGGGATAATTCCGATACATCACAATTACACATGTAGAGATACTCACTAGTTGTGATCCAATCACAAATTCTCTCATGCTGTGAATCGTATCGTGGACATTCAGTAAATGAGTTTAAGATCTAATCAAATACATAAAACATGTATACTCAAATAGTGAATCATCATTTATCATATAAATGGTTCATACATAAGGCGATTGCCTTAGGACATCTCTCATATATTACTAACACATTGTTCGATGATATATTGGGAAAGCAAGATGGTGATTCAGACATCCAGAAGATCAAACAGGAAGTCCTGGAAGGAATGGATAATGGATTCAACATTTCCGACAGCGGATTATTATACCTCCGTGACTGACTATGTATTTCGGATGATCCGGAATTACGGAAGAAGATACTCGAGGAATCCCATGGAACACCTTATACCATGCATCCTGGATCTACAAAAATATATCAGGACTTAAGAGATAAATTTTGGTGGTCCGGCATGAAAAGGGATGTGGCTAACGCCAGACTGGCCTCGACTTGCCAAAGGGTTAAGGCGAACACGAACCGAGAGGATTCTGTGTCTGATTCCAGAGTGGAAATGGGAAGAAATTTCTATGGATTTCATCTCGGGATTACCCAGAACAACAAATGGTTATGATGTTATATGGGTAATCATAGACTGGTTGATAAAGTCTGCCCATTTCCTGGCAATTAAGATGACCTATCCGGGTCACCAACTAGCTCAATTATATGCCAAGGAAATTATCAGATTACATGGAGTGCCTAAGGCTATTATTTCTGATCGTGATGGTCGTTTTACCTCCCATTTCTAGGAATGTGTTCAGAAGGCTCTTGGCACTAAGTTGAGATTCAAAGACTCGTTTCATCCTCGTAATCGACTGATTGAGAGAGTGAACCATGTGCTGGAAGATATGTTGTGGGCTTGTGCTCTAGACTTTAAGGGGAGTTGGTGTCGATATTTGTGCTTGGCAAAATTTGCTTACAACAACAGTTACCAGGCTACTATTGGAATGGCACCATATGAAGCTCTATACGGGAGAAGATACAGGTCTCCTATCTATTGGTACGAGGGTGGTGAAAGGAGGGAAATGGGTCTTCAGGACGATATTATTGACGATACCACCCGAGCTATACAGACTATCCGTAAGAGGATAGAGACTGCTCAGAGCTGACAAAAGAGTTATGCGGATAAGAGACGCCGACCATTGGAATTCGAAGTTGGGGATTTTGTGTTCCTCAAGGTCGCCCCTATGAAAGGAGTAATGAGATTTGGAAGAAAGGGAAAGCTGAGTCTGCGTTATGTAGGACCGTATCAGATCCTAAAAAGAATCGGCAAGGTGGCCTATGAGCTGGAGCTACCTCAGGAGATGTCGACTATCCACAATGTCTTCCATGTATCAATACTCAAGAGATGCTTTCCCAATGCAGACCAGGTGATCAAACCAATGGTAGTACAAATTCAAGGGGACCTAAGTTATGAAAGCCGACCTGTTCAGATAACAGATCGAGAGGTCAAGAAGCTAAGGAGCAAAGAGGTACCCTTAGTGAAGGCCCTAAGGCGAAGTCAAGGGTTCGAAGAGTTCACGTGGGAAGGAGAAGACAAGATGCGACAAAAGTATCCAGAACTGTTTTAAGTTCGGGACGAACTTTTCATAAGGTACGGGGGATTGTAACACCCCAAAATTTTTCTCCAAAATTTTTGTATAGAATTTAATTTCATGTCTAGTAGATTATATATGGAATCCTGGAAAATGATGATAAAAGAATAAAAGTGAAGAGGTGAGGTTTGAACCTTAAACCTCTTGGTGAGAGTTAACTCTTACCATGCATGTGATGACCAAGTGCTCAGCAATAGCTTACTGTTGGAGAAAGAGGAGAAATTTTAGATGAGTGTGAGGAGGGTAAATGAAGAGGCATGAAAAGAGAAGAGACACTTCTCTTCCTCCCTTTATAAATAAGAGGGAAGGTTTCATTTGACCACTTCTTCTTCCTTCTTCCTCCTTCCATCGAAACCCTAGGGTTCCTTCTTTGAGTTTCGGCCAAAGCAAACTAGGGTTCCACCCTAGTGAGTTAAGCAAAGAGAAGGGTTCATCTAAGGGGCTAATCTTCATCTAAGGGTCAAGAGAACCAAGAAGGGTTCTATGGCAAGATTATTTTTTTAGTCTCCTCTCCAATCAAGGTCTCTCTTATTAAGGGGTAACCAATTATAAGTGGTAAGATTCCCTCACCTGCAGTATATTTGCTCTTGTAGGACATGATATATGAAAGAAATGTGATGCTTTATACCATACAAGTTTCGGCCAACTAAGGGTTTTATGGCTAGGGTTGCATGAAAACACTCCTTATGAAATTATGATATGTTGTATGTCTTCATGTATAAATTTTATGTGACAAAAATAAATTTTTTGTGCCTCTAATGTTTCGTCCAACTAGGGTTTTAAGTCTAGTGTTGCATGAAAACACTCCTTATGAAACTATGATATGTTGTATGTCTTCATGTATAAATTTTATGTGACAAAAATAAATTTTTTGTGCCTCTAATGTTTCGGCCAACTAGGGTTTTAGGGCTAGGGTTGCATGAAAACACTCCTTATGAAATTATGATATGTTGTATGTCTTCATGTATAAATTTTATGTGACAAAAAATAAATTTTCTTGTGCCCTAATGTTTCGGCCAACTAGGGTGTTAGGGCTAGGGTGGGGTCTAAGTACCCAACTTCATGTGCAAATACTCCCCCTAAGTTTATGATATGTTATGTGACACATATGTAAGCTTCATGTGCAAAAAAAAAATGTATGAACCCCTCCCTAGTGATTTTGGCCACTTAGGGTACCTAAGCTAGGGTTAAGATTATGTGCTTAAATTGGTGTACAAGAATTCCCTTAGAATTCATGATATGTTGCATGATTGTATGTATGCCTATGTGATGAACATGGTTATGATTTAATATGCCATGAAATATGCCAATGTGATGAACATGTTTATGATTTAATATGCCATGAAATATGCCTATGTGATGAACATGTTTATGATTTAATATGCCATGAAATATGCCTATGTGATGAACATGTTTATGATTTAATATGCTGTGAAACATGCCTACGTGATGAACATGTTTATGATTTAATATGCCATGAAATATGCCTATGTGATGAGCATGTTTATGCTTGATATGCCATGAAATATGCTTATGTGATGAACATGTTTATGCTTTAAGACCCCCTTTAGGGTATTCTTATGTTATCAATGCATATATGCTATGAAATGTCTAAGAAGATGCTTCCCCTTTTTATGTTGGGATTAAGAGCTCTCTTTATGATAAGATAAGACGGAGATGCTTCCCTTTTTATGTTGGGGATTAAGAGCATTCTTTATGATATGATAAGAAAGAAAAGAAAGAAAATTAAGTATTTTACTTTGTAAGAGGTTAAGTACCCGACCCGCTAGGTGGTCATTAATCAAATCCAAGGGACATAAGAAGACGTAAGAGGTCTTGCCCTGGTAAGACGTAAGAGGTCTTGCTCTCGTAGGTCTGGTGGCTAGCTACCCCAACCTATTAGGGAACGAGCTTTATGTGGTACTTAGCCTGGGGCCCCCCTTCATGTTATGATTATGTTGAAGTATCTATATGTATATGTTTTTGAAAAGAAAGGACTTGTATGAAATTGTGCATGCTTATGTTTAAGTTTAAGAATGCTTATGATTATGCCCTTTATGCATGTTTAGGATTGATGATGTCATGAATGCTTATGGTTAAGTTTAAGAATGCTTATGATTATGTCCTTTATGCATGTTTAGGATTGATGATGTCATGAATGCTTATGTTTAAGTTAAGAATGATTATGATTATGTTCTTTATGCATGTTTAGGATTGATGATGTCATGAATGCTTATGTTTAATTTATGTCATGCTTAGATTTAATTATGTTTAGCATGCTTATGTAAATTTTATGCCATGCTTATGTTTCATTACGTTAGTATGTTGATGTTTAGTGTTGTTATGCAATACTTAAGTTATTTATGCTAGTGTGCTCGTGTTTTCTAATTATTGGATGTAATTGGTGGCTTTTGTGAGTAGGCAAGAATCTTACTAAGCTATATGCTTATAGTTTATGTTGTCCATATACTGCAGATAAAGGAAACATGAACTAGAGGAAGTAGCAGGAGGGGCAAAGTGTGTGTGATAGTGGCATGGTAGAAAAAGACCCTATTACTCTCTGCTTTTATTTATATGCTCAATGAACAACTTAAGACATTTGCTTCCGCTTTTATGACTTGTGATTTATTAGTACCATGTTGGATGTTGCTTAGTTATGTTATTGTTCACCTTACTTATGAAAGTTTGATATGTTAGAACTCATGAATGGATCGTGTTAATAATAAGTTACATTCTCTAATCTTTATGTTGTGCATGTTATAAATGAGATACGATATGGTAACGTGCTAATTATGATTATGATATGTGATGCATGTTATAAAAGAAGTTATGATATGTTAACATGCTAATTATGATTAGGATATGTGATGCACGTTATAAAGAAGATATGATATGTTAACATGCTAATTAGGTCTATGATATGTGATGCATGTTATAAAAGAAGATTTATGTCATGATAACATGTTTGATTATGTAGATTGTGAAATGATCCATATATGTTATGTTATAAAATAAAAAAAAGTAGCGCCGCCCTAAGAGCAGATAAGGGCGGGCGTTACAGCTTCCAACAAGAGCTTTTGATAGGCATGTGAAGGGAATGGGAATCAGAGTAATGGCAGTAAGATGACAATATAGTCTTTTAGTAAAAGTGGGAGATTGTTGGGATGTATATTGAAAGCCTAGCCTTTGTATGAACATCTTCATTTTGAAATAAGAATCACATGATCATTGTTTGCATATTTATAGTTATGCATATTGTCTAATACTTTACATTGTAGATAACATAGTGTGTGGTGTCACACAGAAGTTTATGTTATCAGTTCCTTGTAGAGTATAAGTAGAGGCCCATAACCAAGATGGTTTTGGACAAACTATTGGCATGGTTGTAGTGTAATTTGGTATTTGTTTATCTTGACCATAGAATTACACTAGTACACTTTGTGTGTATTGAGCAAGACGGTTTTAGAGGTGATTCAATTTATTGCTGACTACAAAATTGAATCAAACCTCGGATATTATGGTGCACATGCTCATATTCCCGATATAATAACGGGCACATGTATTTAATATTTATTTCTTTGATTTACCAATGGGCGAGATTTATGGGTTAAATCGATAGGCCCGATAAGTTGGAAAATAATATTATTTAAATGGCATGCCATTGATTATAGGAGGAAACCGTGTCCTATGTATTAGGATGATGTTGTCCCCTTGAGGATATCATAAGGATCATCATGTAAATCCTGCAGGTGGACTTGGTCCAGCTTGATAATAAGGTTGTGTGGTACTACTCATGGAGTTAGATGTTAATTAATTAATTGTCAGTAAATTAATTAATTAACAGACATTCGATATCTTAAACATGGGAAGATATCTGTGCAATTAATATATGGAGCCCATATTTATTTATGGGGGTTGGTGAGGTAAATCAATGATGATCGCTTTAGTGGAATGGATCATCATTAATGGATCGGGTTTGGATCCATTGGATGGCCAAGATCCAACTCCTCCTCATGGTCCCTATTGTAGTCTTATAAAACCCTCATGAAGCCTAGATCCAACGGACACGATTAAAAGGAGGCTTGGGCAAGATCTATAAATAAGGGGGAGAGGCTTGGGTGGCAAAGCAATTGAGGTTGGTTAGGGTTTTGGAGTTGGCATGGAAGGCTTAGGCGACAAGAGGTGGTGGCTAGGGTTTGGCTTCTCCTTGTGGGCTGCGACAACCTAGAGCTTCTCTTCTCTTTTGGTCGGTGACAACAACAAGTCTTCCTTCTCCATTGTCAGCGCCTCCTTCCTCCTCCTCTTTCTCCTTTGCAAGCGACAACAAGAGCTCCTCTCTTGGGCGACACCCACATCTCCTTCTTCCTCTCCTTGGCCGACAACAACATCTAAGCAAGGAGTCTTGGTGGTCAGCACTAGATAGGAGAAGAATATCTCGATTATCTTCCCTTGTTTGGAGCGAGAAAGGAAGGGAAGAACGTGATCTAGAAGTCTTCAATTCTTGGAGGATCGTCGCCCACACGACGTCCAAGAAGAAGATAGGTCATACGATAGAAGATCAAGAGGTAAACAAGAGGTATAATTCTTGTTTAAGTTTCTTTCTTGTTCTATGCAATTTGTTTGTAATTGTATGATCATGGACCCTAAAGATAAACACAAAAACCAGCGATCTGTTAATCATCTATTCCGCGGCTAATTAAGGAAAAGAGTTAGGTTGCTTGAACAACAAGTTTGTGTAGGGATGTATACTAAAAAGTCTATCTTTTGTATGAACATCTTTATATTGAAATAAGAATCACATGATCATTGTTTGCATATTTTTATGGTTATGCAATATTGTCTAATACGTTACATTGTAGATAACATGGTGTGTGGTGTCACACGGGAGATCATGTTATCGGCTCCTTGTAAAGTATAAGTAAAGGCTCACAACCGAGATGGCTTTGGACAAACCATCGGAATGGTTGTAGTGTGATTTGGTATTGGTTTGTCTTGACCATAGAATCACACTAGTGCACTTTGTGTGTATTGAGCAGGACCGACACAGAGGTGATTCGATTTATTGCTGACTACATAATCGAATCGGACCTCAGATATTATTTAGTACATGCTCTTAATCCTGATATAATAATGGGCACATATACTTGGTACTCATCTCTTTGATTTACCAATGGGCGAGATTTATAGATTAAATCGATAGACTCGGTAAGTTGGGAGATGATATTATTTATATGGTGTGCCGTTGATTATAGGAGGAAACCGTGTCCTATATATTAGGATGATGATGTCCCCTTGAGGAGCTCATAAGGTTCATCATGTAAACCCTGCAGGTGGACTTGGTTCGGCATGATGAAAAGGTTGAGTGGTACTACTCAAGGAGTTAGATGTTGATGAATTAATGGTCAGTAAATTAATTAATCGACGGACATTCGAGTTCTTAAACACGGGGAGAAAATGTACAAATAATATATGGAGCCCATATTATCATATGGGGGTTGGTGAGGTAGATCAATGATGGACATTTAGTGGATTGGACCATCATTAGTGGATCGGACTTTATGCGGGCTTGATCCATGGGTGGCCAAGACCCAACTCCTCCTCATGGTCCCTAATGTTGCCTATTAACACCTCATGAAGCTTAGATCCAATGGATAGAAACAAAACTCTAAGATCCATTGGTAGAGATCAAATCTCTAAGATCCGACGGTTGAGATTAAATCCCTAGAACCAATGGAGGAGATTAATTCATGACTTATCCCTAACTCTATAAAAGGAGGGCATGGGGAGTGGTCGTGGATTACATGAATCATAGAGAGGGAGCAAGGCTTGGGCGGCAAGAATAGGGCAATCCTAGTTGAGATAGGATTGGAATTAGGGTTAGGGTTTGGAAGCAAGGGTGGCACCAAATAAGGCAAGTTTTCCTTCTTCTTCCCTGCCTTGTGGCCAACGTCCAGCAGCTATTCCAGCCCTTCCCAGCCCTTGGCCGGCGCCCAAAACACTCCCCTCTCTTCTTCTTAGGTGGTGGAAACAAGATATAGGGTTTCCCTTGGTGTCTTGGTAGTTTTCCATCATCTTCTTCTCCTTCTAGTTGGCCGGCGGCAAGAACTTCTATAGTTATTTGTTGGTTGAGTTTTTGAAGGAGAAAAACATTGTTTCTCTTCTTCCTCTTGCTTGGGAAAATCAAGGAAGGAAGTTTTGCGATCTAGGAGCTTCGACTTTTGGTGGATCGTCGCCCACACGACGTCCAAAAGGAGGAGGGTCATACATTAGAAGACCAAGAGGTATAACTATTCTTCTATCTCTTTTATTCATTGCTTGTGTTTGTTTTTCAAAATATAAGCATGTTATATTTCTGTAAATAGGCTAAATAATACTTGGATTCCGAGTATAAACACAAAAACCGGCGATCCGGACATCGTTTTCATTCCGGCTACTCAGAGAATGTAGAGATGGTCGCTTGAACAACTAGTTTGTTCAAGTGACCTCTCTAAACGAATAGCACGACGATGACTTGGTTGCTTTGGGAATCCCATTTATCTAGGATTAAATTTTTAATCCGGGGACATCGAAGGGATCACCATGGTCAAGCAACCGAGGCGAAGGGGAAGCGAAGTTTCCCCTCACGGACTCGACAAGGGAAATCCCTTCAATTGGTATCAGAGCCAAGGTTTCCGATTTTGTGTGTTTAGGATTCGGTTAATTTTTATGCACTTTTTCATATATTATATGTGCCGGATAATAGTAGGATATGCATAGTTTAACTCTTTGGTTGCAGGCATAAGATCCGACTATTATGGCCATATGTGTGTATGTGATTGTATGTGTGTAAATATTTATTTTGTTGAATCCTCGGGGTTGACGAGGCTAGTATTTAGTTTTTGGTAAATTAAATACGACATTGTTTAGCCACTCTTTATTTTATTTTACTTTCGATCTAGATTTCATGTACACTCCCTCGTGGAGTATAGGATCGATGGATGTAAATTAAAATAGGTTTTAGTCTTGGCTCGGATCTCTGGAGGGCTTGTACATGGCATAGGAGGAGCGGACGAGATGGCGATGCGACGGGAGACGTATTGAAGACAAAAGCCATAATAGTTGGAAAATTTTTATTTTTCATATTTATTGCTTTATGTTTGATATGCATGTCGTAGGAAAATTCCTCAATTTCAAATTACTAAGTGGGAGAGGGAAATTTTTATTAATTCCCACAGCCTCCATTACGATTTGACATGTGATGCAAACAAACTTGCGCGTCGGCTCTGAGTGCCTTCCTCCCCATCGGATGGGTTTGTTTGCGGATCACAAGGTCGAATATGGTTATAGGAAATAATCAAGGAGCATGTGTACTTGCCCATCGTAAGGCACATAACCCGAGATAATTACCTTAGTACCGAGTAATGGTGAACACTTATATGCAAATAAAAAGTGTCCTCCCCATCGGAGTCACTGCTTTTATTTGTAGGGCCAAAGAGGAACCAACTATTAATTTTATTTGTCAAAAAGTAAGGTTGACAAGATAATAAAATTAATAGGTAAAACCTCCTCTTACAAATGTAGAATTCGTATACGTCCACACTATCGTGGCATGCAATATTCTCGGTGTTTTGAGGTGTTGGTTGATTTTGAAATTTTATTGTTTGAGGAATCAATAATTTTTATTGAAATCTACAGTAATAATATGCATGTTGTGTGTTCTTGAAAATTCCTCACTGTCAATTTACTAAGTGGGAGAGGGACATTTTAATTAATTCCCGCGACCTCCATTACAATTTGACGTGTGATGCAACAAACTTGCGCGTCGGCTCTGAGTGCCTTCCTCCCCATCGGATGAGTTTGTTTGCGGATCACTAGGTCAAATAATGGTTATAGTAAATTATTTAGGAGTGTGTGTACTTCCACATCGGTAAGGCACATAATCCAAGATAATTCCCTTAGTATCGTGTAATGGTGAACACTTAGATGTAAATATAAGTATCCTCCCCATCGGAGTCACTGCTTTTATTTGTAGGGCCGAAGAGAAACCAACTATTAATTTTACTTGTCAAAAAGTTAGGTTGACAAGATAGTAAAACTAATGGGTAAAACCTCCTCTTACAAATGTAGAATTCGTATACGTCCACACGATCGTGGCATGCGATATTCCTAGTGTTTAGAGGTGTTGGTTGATTTTGAAATTTTATTGTTTGAGGAATCAATAATTTTTTGAAATCTACAGTAATGATCTATGTGATTCTTAGGATTTTCAAAATGACTTTCAGTCCACTTGTTGTGATACTAAAGGAAATAAACTTACTGGGCCCAAATAATGTTGATTGGAAAAGAATCTAGATATTGTCTTATCTGCTAAGGAGTACAAGTATGCACTCTTCGAAGAATGTCCTCATGCCATGGTTGCTCAAAAAGGTTTCTACTTCTAAGCCGAAAGGCAAGAAGAAGTAGAAACAAGGTGGAGTAAATGTGGTGGGAGGATCTCAGGGAGGAGTGAAGAAGCCGAAAGGCAAGTACTTCACTTACTAGCAGGATGGACATTGGAAGAAGGACTATCCCAATCCAAAGCAGAATAAAGATATATTCTTTGAACTAGTCGTTGAAACATGATTAGCGGTCTTATCTACCGGCACCTGGTGAGTAGCTATGGGAGCCACTAATCATGTCTGCAATACTTTGCAGGGGTTCCAAGAAACCCGACGATTAGCTAAAGGGGATATTACCATTTACTTGGGCAATGTCATGAAGATGGCGGCTATTGCAGTGGGAGATGTTTTATTTATCTTTTGAGAAAAATAAACTTTTGGTTCTTAAGAATTGCCTTTATGTACCCTTATTTAGAAAGAATTTAATTTCAGTTTCTAAATTGTTTATAGATGGATATTCTATTACTTTTAATGACAGAGTTGTTATAAGAAGGAATAGGGACATTATCTGTTCGGGTGCATTGATAGGAAATTTGTACACACTTGAACCAAAACCTCCCACAATGAAAATTGAAGTTAATAACTCATCTTCTAATTCCAATAAGAGAAAAGAACCTTCGAAGATGAACCAAACATATCTTTGGCATCTTAGGCTTGGTCACATTAACCTAAGAAGAATTCAAAGGTTGAGAGCTGATGGACCTTTGGGTTCATTAGTGGTGGAGGATCTCCCAACCTGCGAATCTTGCTTGGAGGGAAAAATGACCAAGAGGCCTTTCAAGGCAAAGGGGTATAGAGCCAAAGATGTGTTAGGAATGGTTCATTCTGATTTGTGTAGTCCTATGACTATCCAGGCAAGAGGTGGTCTTGGATATTTCGTCTCTTTTATAGACTATTATTCAAGATATGGATGACACTACGATCTGATCGTGGTGGTGAGAACCTCTTGGGAGTGTTTAGGAACTACTTATCAGAGGTTGGGATTCAATCCAAAATTGACTGCACCTGGCACACCCCAGCAGAATGGTGTAGCAGAGCGAAGGAATAGGACTCTTATGGAGATGGTTAGATCGATGATGAGTTATTCTGACTTGCCAGATTCGTTCTAGGGATATGCTCTAGATACGGTGGTGTACATTCTGAACTTGGTTCCATCTAAATCAGTGTCTTCTACTCCCACAGTGTTGTGGACCGGGCGAAAGCCTAGTCTAAGACATATTCGAATATGGGAGAGTCCAGCACATGTGCTGAAGGCAGATGATGGTAAGTTGGAACCTCGTACAAAAGTGCGCTTGTTCGTTGGCTATCCTAGATGAACAAAGGGTGGATTGTTTTATAGTCCTAGAGATCAGAGGGTGATCGTTAGCACGAACACCAGATTTCTAGAGGAAGACTATGTGATGAGCCACAAGCCCAAGAGTAAAATTGTTCTGGAGGAGTTAAAAGGGGAAGTCACTTCTTTAGTACCACCAGTACAAGAGGATGTACCACGTGTCACTGCACCGCGTGTCACAGAAGGATACACAGGTGATACCTCTTCGTAGTGGGAGGGTTGTGAGGAAGCCTTTTAGATTCATGTTCTTGGGTGAATCTTCTGATTTAGTCCCTGGCAAACATGAACCTCATCCCTAGACATACGACGAGGCAATCCAAGATATAGATACAACATCTTGGCAAAGTGCAATGAATACTGAGATTGAATCTATGGATTCAAGTCAGGTCTGGGAGCTCTTATGCATAGCAGCCCATATGGATTATGAGGTGCGGTAGGTGGATGTCAAGACAGCTTTCCTTAATGGAAGTTTTGAGGAAAACATCTATATGAAGCAAACAGAGGGATTCATTGCTAAGGGCAAAGAGCATCTTTATGTAAGCTTAATCGGTCCATTTATGGATTGAAACAAGCTTCGAGGTCTTGGAACATCCGCTTTGATGAGGTAAATCCAGACTTATGGATTTATTCAAAGTCCGGATGAGTCTTGTGTATACAAGAGATGTGACGGAAACGTAGTGGTATTTCTTGTACTATACGTAGATGACATTTTGGTGGTTGGCGACAACATCGAAGTGTTATCGGACGTAAGGGTATGGTTGTCCAAATAGTTTGATATGAAGGACTTGGGAGAGGTGAGACACATCCTTGGGATCAAGGGATCGCTGGAAAAGGATGTTGTGCTTATCCCAAGCTTCATACATAGACACGATTATGGAGCATTTTATCATGCAAAACTCCAAGAAGGGTTTTCTACCTTTCAGGCATGGAGTTTCTTTATCTAAGGAGGTGTGTCCTAGATCATCTGAGGTGATAGAGGAGATGAATGCGGTTCTTTGTGCTTCGGCAGTAGGAAGCCTCATGTATGCGATGCTCTGTACAAGACCAGATATCTGCTTTGCCGTGGGCATGGTCAGCAAATATCAGAGTAATCCAGGACAGGGACATTGGACTGCGGTAAAGCATATATTGAAGTACCTGAGAAGGACTAGGGATTATATGCTGGTTTACCGGGCAGACCAATTACTCCCTGTGGGTTACACGGATTCCGATTTCCAATCTGATAGGGATAACAGTAAGTCTACCTCAGGTTTTGTGTTTACTTTTGGAGGTGGAGCCATAGTATGGAAGAGTGTCAAGTAGAAATGCGTGGCGGACTCTACCATGGAAGCTGGGTATGTGGCAGCCCCTGTGGCGGCCAATGAAGTTGTGTGGCTCAGGAACTTCCTGATGGACTTGGATGTGATTCCTGGTTTGCCTAGAACTATCACAATTTATTGTGATAATAATGGTGCAGTTGCAAACTCGAAGGAACCACGAGCCCATAAGGCTAGTAAACACATAGAGCGCAAGTACCACTTGATATGAGAAATCGTAAAGGAGGTAGAAGTTGTTGTCGCCTAGATTGCATCAGAGGATGACCTGGTAGACCCTTTCACTAAGGCCCTTCTAGTGAGAGCTTTGATAGGCATGTGGAGGGAAGGGGAATTAGATGTATGGCAGTAAGAGCACAATATAGTCTTTTAGTATAAGTGGGAGATTGTAGGGATGTATACTAAAAAGTCTATCTTTTGTATGAACATCTTTATTTTGAAATAAGAATCACATGATCATTGTTGGCATATTTTTATGGTTATACAATATTGTCTAATACGTTACATTGTAGATAACATGGTGTGTGGTGTCACACGGGAGATCATGTTATCGGCTCCTTGTAAAGTATAAGTAAAGGCTCACAACCGAGATGGCTTTGGACAAACCATCGGAATGGTTGTAGTGTGATTTGGTATTGGTTTGTCTTGACCATAGAATCACACTAGTGCACTTTGTGTGTATTGAGCGGGACCGACACGAGGTGATTCGATTTATTCTGACTACAAAATCGAATCGGACCTCGATATTATTTAGTACATGCTCTTAATTCCGATATAATAACGGGCACATATACTTAGTACTCATCTCTTTGATTTACCAATGGGCGAGATTTATAGATTAAATCGATAGGCTCGGTAAGTTGGGAGATGATATTATTTATATGGTGTCTTTGTTGATTATAGGAGGAAAGCAGTGTCCTATATATTAGGATGATGATGTCCCCTTGAGGAGCTCATAAGGTTCATCATGTAAACCCTGCAGGTGGACTTGGTCCGGCATGATGAAAAGGTTGAGTGGTACTACTCAAGGAGTTAGATGTTGATTAATTAATGGTCAGTAAATTAATTAATCGACGGACATTAGAGATCTTAAACATTGGGAGAAAATGTACAAATAATATATGGAGCCCATATTATCATATGGGGGTTGGTGAGGTAGATCAATGATGGACCTTTAGTGGATTGGACCATCATTAGTGGATCGGACTTTATGTGGGCTTGATCCATCGGTGGCCAAGACCCAACTCCTCCTCATGGTCCCTAATGTAGCCTATTAACACCTCATGAAGCTTAGATCCAATGGATAGAAACAAAACTCTAAGATCCATTGGTAGAGATCAAATTTCTAAGATCCGACGGTTGAGATTAAATCTCTAGATCCGACGGTTGAGATTAAATCCCTAGAACCAATGGAGGAGATTAATTCATGACTTATCCCTAACTCTATAAAAGGAGGGCATGGGGAGTGGTCGTGGATTACATGAATCATAGAGAGGGAGCAAGGCTTGGGCGGCAAGAATGGGGCAATCCTAGTTGAGATAGGATTGGAATTAGGGTTAGGGTTTGGAAGCAAGGGTGGCACCAAATAAGGCAAGTTTTCCTTCTTCTTCCTTGCCTTGTGGCCAATGTCCAGCAGCTATTCCAACCCTTCCCAGCCCTTGGCCGGCGCCCAAAACACTCCCCTCTCTTCTCCTTAGGTGGTGGAAACAAGATATAGGGTTTCCCTTGATGTCTTGGTAGTTTTCCATCATCTTCTTCTCCTTCTAGTTGGCCGGCGGCAAGAACTTCTATAGTTCTTTGTTGGTTGAGTTTTTGAAGGAGAAAAACATTGTTTCTCTTCTTCCTCTTGCTTGGGAAAATCAAGGAAGGAAGTTTTGCGATCTAGGAGCTTCGACTTTTGGTGGATCGTCGCCCACACGACGTCCAAAAGGAGGAGGGTCATACATTAGAAGACCAAGAGGTATAACTATTCTTCTATCTCTTTTATTCATTGCTTGTGTTTGTTTTTCAAAATATAAGCATGTTATATTTCTGTAAATAGGCTAAATAATACTTGGATTCCGAGTATAAACACAAAAACCGGCGATCCGGACATCGTCTATTCCGCGGCTACTCGTAGAACAGAGGATGGTCGCTTGAACAACTAGTTTGTTCAAGTGACCTCTCTAAACGAATAGCACGACGATGACTTGGTTGCTTTGGGAATCCCTTTTGTATAGGATTAAATTTTTAATCCGGGGACATCGAAGAGATCACCATGGTCAAGCAACCGAGGCGAAGGGGAAGCGAAGTTTCCCCTCACAGACTTGACAAGGGAAATCCCTTCAGTTTGTTCAAGCGACGACTCAAATCGAGAAGAACGATGATGAATCGGTTGCTTGGGTATTCCTTTTTCATTCGGATTAATTTTTTTTAATCCGGGGATGCGAGATAGGATTGCCATGTACAAGCGACCAAGGTGAAGCAAGAAGCGAAGCTTCGAACCTTCAAGAAGCACCTGAAGGCTAGCATATAGATGAACAAGTTATGGATGACTTGGAGGGATCCTATAGGCGTGAGGCTGATGGAGGTGGCTAGAAGGCTTAGGTCTAGACTAAGGGTGGTCTAGCAAGTGTGGGGGCACCATACTTGGGTTAAAACCTCATGTTTGAGGTGTATCAGTCGACTGGGACTATGGTCAGTCGACTAATGAGAGTCAACTAGGGTTTGACTATGAGAAATGGCCTGGTAGTCGACTGCTAACCTAGGTTGTTGACTGATCTAGAGATCAGTCGACTGATGGTCAGGTTTTTAGGCACAGAAAGCTCTCCAATCTAGTGATCAACCCAAGCACTTGACTGATTGAGTGATCAGTTGACTGATGGGTATGATCAGTCGACTAATGGTCTATCCGTTGGATCTTATCTAACGTGGCACATGTCATTGTCTTAAAACGACTACAAGGGCAGTCGACTCATGGTCCCAATCAGTCGACTGCTAGGTGAAAATCTAGTCTGATTGCAGTTATTAAAGTAGCTCAGAAGGAGGATTTTTGGCATCTGTTCTTGGACATGTTTGGGGCAATTTGTTGTTGCAAATCAGGGTCTCCAAGTGCAACTCAAGCAACTAAACAAGCAATCATCCAAAAGCTCTTTATAAAGTTTTCTTTACTTGCATTTTAGTGTATTTTGCTTGTATTTTATTCTTATTATTGTAAGAACTATTGTACGAGATTTCTCCACCTCCAGATTGTTCCGAGAAGGAGTTATTGTTATAGTGGTGTGTGATTGGCATCGCTAGGGCTCATTCGAGCCCAATCCGTGGAGTAGAGACCATTCGGTTCCGAACCACGTTATATCATTTTTGTCTATTGTGCTTGTGTGTATTTGTTATTGCTTTATTTCCGCTGTGCACTAATCAATTTGTAGCAAGCATGAAATGACTTCCATCGACGACGAATCGCTATTCACCCCCCCCCCCCTAGCGGTCACGAAGGTCCCTATAAATAGTTCCATTGGTGAAGAGTCCACTCATGTTCCTTGTTAAACAACCTAAAGGTCACCTTCCCTTCTCCACTATCCCTTCCTGATAAAATCTCCGCATCCACCGAGCTAAAAAATTCAAGTATGACCCTAGGTTAGGTTGGGCATCTAATCCACATTAATACTTCCCATTCTACAATGTGGAATAACCATTGCACATCATTTAGTAAAGCTAGGGTTTCTAAGAGGGGTTCATCAATATACCTGGTTGCTACTATTTTTCGAGAAGAGAGCAAATCAAATATAGTTCTATGAGCATCATCACGAAATATAATGCTTAGGGGAGCATTACCTTTCTTCAGAGCATGTCGGTCACCCCTTTATCTTGACCTTAACTGTTAGGGATTCGTTGGCCGCTAGAGAGGGGATGAATAGCGGGTTGGATTGTAGATGGAATTTGTTTGCGTTTGTTCATCTACAATCTTGTTAGCACAGCAGAATGATAATAACAAATATAAAAAACAAGACACACAACCACAACGTGTGATATAATGTGGTTCAGAACCGAACGGTTCTTACTCCACAGATCGAGCTCTAAAGAGCTATAGTGATGCCACAAACACCACTAAACCATAAACTCCTTCTCGACAACACGTCGGAGGTGGAGAAACCTCTTACAAGTGATTACAAAAGCAATACACGAAAATACAAGCAAAATACAAAGAAATGTAAAGAGAACTTTACAATCTAGGGTTTTTGAGCGCTTGCTTGTTGGTTGCTTGGATGAGCTTGAAGGACCCTGAAATGCACCTGCAATTCACCTTCAAATCGCCTCACCAAAGCTCCCAATGAACCAATGCCGAAATGCTCCTTGAGCTCCTCTTTTATACCTGCATCAGGCTGGATTTCCGCATGGCAGTCAACTGCCAACACTATTATCGTGAGACAACGACTCGATCCACGCTAGAAAAATTCCAACGGATCTCTTAGCAGTCGACTAATGACATCACCAGTCGACTGCTAGCTTTCATAGTTGACTTCCCAGTAGACTACAGAGCATTTTGTGCTAATGGCCAAACCATCATTCGACTGTCATCCATGGCAGTCGACTGATCAACCCATCAGTCGAATGCTCCAATGAGCAGTCGACTGCCAGAGCCTTTTCAGCCCTTAAGCGGCAGTCGAACTCTAGTCGACTCGGGTAGTTAAACTGATCATAATGCCAGTCGACTGCCAACCTCAAACATGAGGTTTTAACCCAAGTATGGCGCCTTCTAGCCACCTCCATCAGCCTCACGCCTATCGGATCCCTCCAAGTCATCCATGACTTGTTCATCCATATGCTAGCCTTCAGGTGCTTTCATCGGCTATGCCATGCTAACTGTGTTTACACCGCCAAGGCACATTGGACTTACGCTGCCAAGACTCCCGCTTGGACTTTAAGCCGCCAACCATTGGACTTATGCTGCCAAGACTTCACCCTTGGACTTTACACCACCAATATCAAACCCCTTGGACTTCTCAAATGTCAAGTACCCATGACTTAGACTTTCACCGCCAAGACTACACCCTTGGACTTATATGGCCAAGACTACACCCTTGGACTTTCCAAATGCCAAGACTCAAGCTTGGACATTCCCTTGCCAAGCCATGTTGGACTTTCCATGCCAAGACCCATGCTTGGACTTTACATGCCAAGTACACAAGACTTGGACTTTCCATGACATGGTCAACTCCAGTCAACCATCAAAATCTCCCTCGAGTCAAACTCGAGTCCGGTTAATCATGACCTGGGTCGATTGCACCAACAATCTCCCCAAAACATTATCAGACATCAATGTCAAACCTCCATGTCAAACATCAAAATATCACTCGAGTCAAACTTGAGTCCGGTCAATCGTGACCTAGGTCGATTGCACCAACATTCTTCGCCTTTTTGATGTTTAACAAAAACACATATTTTTGAGTTAGAACACTAACTCAAATCTTTTTACCAATTATCCCAAATTGGTAATCCCAAATATTTTCCCAAAATATTCTCCCCCAAATATTCTCCCTCTTTTTTGACTAACATCAAAAAGGTTTTCTCCAAGGAGGTCAATGTCTCATGTCCCAAAGAGATCTTATAATCTCCCCCTTAGTCCAAAAATATCTAGGATGCCTACCATCTTCCTAGTGATAAGTTCCATATCCCTCAAGAGAGGCAATCCTATACACTCTCCCAATTTCCAAATTGGGTATCTCAGAATTCCCATTTTTCTCCCTCATGAGGAAAAATACCATCCATCATCCCATGATGGATACCTCCCCCTAAAGGCTTGCTCCCCCTTGACCATTGCACCAACAATGTCCTTGGGAAGTCCCTAAGCTAATAAGAACTCTAAAACATCAAAAATAAGGCCTAAAGTTCAATATTGAACTTTCCCATCCTTTAATTTGATACATCACCCTAACACCTCTCCTAATCCATATCCAATGGATTTTCACCCTTTATAATGCTTCCTAAAGCATATCCTAGGGTTAGGAGTAGTTAGGAAACTTTACCGTGGCTGAAAACGGGCTAAACAATCTACTTTTTCCCAAAATCATCCTAGCAGTTGACTCTATCAGAGATCACGATCTGTCAGAAACTTATCACCGATCGCCACCTAAGGGCAATGATCGATAATCAAAATCAGAATTTCAATTATCATAGATGAAATTCGAAAAAGCATAAATAATTATACGTAATTCGAAAAATCATGAAACTTCATACCTAGAATAGTTATGACAAATACAATGGGTAAAAAATGTTAGAAAAATATTTTACCCATAAAATATTGAAATTGATACAAAGTTTAAAAGTGAAGAAAAACTTCAATGTTTTAGCTCACTTTGTATCAACTTCATCAATGGTGATTGCTATCAAAAGATAGACTTCACCAAGGTTTTCTAAATTGATTTTAAAATGTTTTTGAAAGCCTATATTGAATCATATTCCTTGGGCTTAATGTACATGACTTGTACACAAGCTTTCCCAATGATCCACCATTACGATAAGATGAGTTTTAGTTCATCTAGATGCAAACACTATGCACCTTGAACTTAACTCATATCCTAGAATCTCACATGTATCTAGGGTGTATAAAACACACACAAGTCAATGTGATGTGAGATGTGGGTTTTAGTTTGTCTTAAACTAAGACCTCATGCAATTTCTAAGGAAACACTACTTGATTCCCTTATAAATGAGATTTCAAGTTATGCCATTTTCCTTCAGTCAATTTTAATCAAATTAAATGAATGAATGACCATGACATAAATGATAGCATAAGTAAGCATGGCCAATGATCATAATGTCATGACATATGATATAATCTAAAAACACATGACATTAAACCTAAATCCCAAGCATGATCATGACATAAATGATAAAAAAAATGATGTCATGGCATGTTATATGGCAAACAAAGCATGACAAATAAAATATATAGGTATATAATACCCAAATTTTAATATTAATTGTCATTTGATATAATTAAGTATATTTTGCCAAATTATCCAAATTTCTCAAAGTGTGCCAAAAACCCAAAATGGCACACCAAGATCTCTAGACCTAAATTGTGCCAATTTGATTGATTTTTCAAAATCCCAAAAATGTCTTGGCACATCCTAAAATCTTTTAGGATCATAAGATCAAACCTATTTCCAAGGGACCCATAACCTTGAAAATTGCCTAAAATGCCACCTTTACCATGGTTAGGTTAACTACCAATCCATTTAAGGTTGACACACCTAAAACCATCTAGCGTGAATCAATCATGCTCTTAGGAACCCAAAACCTATTTGAGCTCCTACGGTTTACGAGGTATTCCTTAGGGAACACCTCCCTAGATACCCTCCTAATGACCCTTCTAGGCTTAGAAGTCTTTGTCATTTGGGTCTTTCCATGGTTAACTCTAGGGGTAACTCCCCTTGTAACCTTCTTAGTGGCCTCCCTAGGTTTCCTTGAAACCCTAGCCACTAGGCATCTACCTTGGTCAACCTTAGGGATGACTTTCCTATAGACCATGGCCTTCCTAGACCTAGGTTTAATTCCATAATCAAATGGAACATTATGGTAGGCCTCCTTGGGCTTAGGTTTGTGACCCAAACATTTCTTGCCCTTAGGTGGACCTTGCTTTCTAAACCATAGCCGTTGACTTTGACTTCTAGACCCTAGTGTTTGATCACTTGACCCTTGAAATTGATTTTGCATTTTCTTGAGGGCTTCTCTAATTTTTTAAGCCTTGACCTCAAGGCTTGGTTTTCTAATTCTAATTTCTCTAATTTTGTGAGCCCATTATTTCTATTATCATTTTTCCCCTTCCTAGGCATGTGTCTAGAATTCTTGGAGTTAAAACCTAGATGGTCCTCAATTTTCTTAATACTTGTCCTAGGTAAAATAATTTTAGGGACATTAGTCGCAAATTTCTCCTTAGTTGAAAAATTAATACTCTTAGCACCTAGACAAAAGTATTTATTGTTTCTAGCATGTTTTTCATGTACAATTGCAAGATTGTTAAAATTATTCCTAGCATGCTTTTTTGACATTTAAATTAGAAATAGAAGGTGCATTATTAAAATATACCTTAGGGTTAGCCTTAGCTCCCCCTACATGTGATGCTCCCTTTTTGGCCTTTTTCTCCCCCTTTGGGCATTGACTCCGGTAGTGACCTGGTAGTCGACATTTGAAGCAAATCACTTGCTCCTTGCTTTTGATTGTTGAGGGACCGACATCCTTGACCTTTGGTGATAGTTTAGTCTTCTTGACCCTCTTTGGGAGCTTGCTCTTATAGTGCCCAATCTCCCTACACTCAAATCAAATTATATGAATTTTATTTTGAAATAAAATTTCTTGAGTCACCAAGGGTATTTGTGATGGTCGGAGTGGATTCTTCATCTCTCCCGGAGGTAGATGACTCTTGAGATTGCTCCGGTGTGGGAATTCTCTCCTCCCCCTCAATCCTAGAGGTGGAGGCTTCTTCCACCTCTTCCAATTCCTCTCCCACTTGTTCCACCGATTCAGAGGTTGACTCCCTATCAACTTTCGAATCCTCACTCGCTTGTGAGGATGAGGATTCATCTTCGACCTCCTCTTCTTGAGTCGGTAATGAATCTTCATGGAGCTTTGCCACTTGGCTACATAGCTCCTTGGCATCTATATAATTACCTAACATACACAACATATTGTTAGGTATTAAATCAATCAAATATTTGATTACCTTGGTGTTTTTCTCAAATCTTTCGAGTTATTCCTTACTTCCATCTCTTTTTCTTGAGGAATCATCTCTTTGGTCCTCTTGGATATTCGAATCCTTCCATTAAAATAGACCACTCCTCAAAATCTCTCATCATGATAAAGTCTTCAATTCTTCTCTTCCAAGAATTGAAGAATTCTCGTCCATATAATGTGTATGGGACCGGTGTGTTGATGTCCCATCCAAGTTATTCTTCAACTTTCATCTTTCCCTCTATCATCTTTGCTCCCGGCGGTTAGTCTTTAGAAGAGTCCCGGGCTCTGATACCACTTGTTAGGGATTCATTGACCGCTAGAGGAGAGGTGAATAGTGGGTTGGATCGTAGATGAAATTTGTTCGCATTTGATCGTCTATAATCTTGTTAGCACAGCGGAATGATAATAAAAAATATAAACAACAAGATACACAACCACAACGCGAGATATAATGTTGTTCGGAACTGAACGGTTCCTACTCCACGGATCGAGCTCTAAAGAGCTCTAGCGATGCCACAAACACCACTAAACCATAAACTTCTTCTCGACAACATGTCGAAGGTGGAGAAACCTCTTACAAGTGATTACAAAAGCAATACACAAAAATATAAGCAAAATACAAAGAAATGTAAAGAGCACTTTACAATCAAGGGTTTTTGAGTTCTTGCTTGTCGGTTGCTTGGATGAGCTTGAAGGACCTTGAAATGCACCTGCAATTCACCTTCAAATCGCCTCACCAAAGCTCCCAAAGAACCAATGCTGAAATCCTCCTCGAGCTCCACTTTTTAACTTGTATCAGGCTGGATATCCACCTGGTAGTCGACTGCCATAAATCCCCAGTCGACTGCCAACACTATTATCTTGAGACAACGACTCGATCCACGCTGGAAAAATTCCAACGGATCTCTTGGTCGTCGACTAATGACATCACCAATTGACTGCTAGCGTTTGTAGTCGATCATTCGATCGCCTACGAGCGCTTCGCTTCTTTGGTCGAACCATTAGTCGATCATTGTCTATGATACGATCGTGACCAGCCATCACCCGATCATTGCTCTAATGAGCAATCGACTACGAGCCTTTTAACAAACTTGAGGTTTTAACCCTAGTATGTTGCCCCCATACTTTCTAGACCCCCCTTAGCCTAGACCTAAGCCTTCTAGCCACCTCCATCAGCCTCGCGCCTATCGGATCCCTCTAAGTCATCCATGACTTGTTCATCCATACGCTAGCCTTCAGGTGCTTTCATCGGCTATGTCATGCTAATGGTGACTACACCACCAAGGCACATTGGACTTACACTGTCAAGACTCTCGCTTGGACTTTACGCCGCTAACCATTGGACTTATGCTGCCAAGACATCACCCTTGGACTTTATGCCTCCAATATCAAACCCCTTGCACTTCTAAAATGCCAAGTACCCTTGACTTGGACTTTCACCGCCAAGACTACACCCTTGGACTTATGTGGCCAAGACTACACCCTTGGACTTTCCAAATGCCAAGACTCAAGCTTGGACTTTTTCTTGCCAACCCATGTTGGACTTTCCATGCCAAGACCCATGCTTGGACTTTACATGCCAAGTACTCAAGACTTGGACTTTCCATGACATGGCCAACTCCAGTCAACCATCAAAATCCCCCTTGAGTCAAACTCGAGTCCGGTCAATCATGACCTAAGTCGATTGCACCAAAAATCTCTCCAAAACATTATCAGACATCAATGTCAAATCTCCATGTCAAACATCAAAACATCACTCTAGTCAAACTCGAGTCCGATCAATCGTGACCTTGGCCGATTGCACCAACATTGACCTTGAAGGAGCATCCCTTATTGTGGGATGCTTGGTTATCCTTATTCTTGCTTTTAGGCTTCTTGGAGTTTAAAGAAGGTCCTTGGAGGTTGGAGAACGAAAGTCTTGCTCGGGCTAGGGCAAGAAATTGAAATGCACGATTGATTTTGTTCAAAAACACATGACTCTCGCCCTTTTAATGGGACTCGACATGACCATATGAAATTCACATGGCCGACTGTGTGTGAGCCTGCAGCGACTGCTTGGAAAAATCCAAAAAAAGGCACGACTGTGTTAAATTCACACAGTCGACCATGTGCGACTTTGGAATTTTCCTATAGCATGACATGATCCGAGATTTTTCACACGCTCCATCGTGTTATCTTCTGGCCATTTGGCACGGTCGTGTGAAATTCACACGGCCGCTCGTGCTTTCTTCTAGGGCTACGAAAAAAATTTCTTTGTTCTACTTGAAAAATTCTATATGAAAATAATAATAATAATAATAATAATAGGCAAAAATTAAAACCTAAACTTGTATTCATGAATGAAAAAACTAAAAACAAATAAAGTTAAATTTGGGTTTCCTCCCATGAATCGTTTGTTTAGGGTCTTTAGCTCGACCATGCTATTGTTTTCAGCTCAGTGCCAACGGCTCAAGGAGATTTTTCCTCCTCCCTTTCTTGATGCGCTTGAATCTTACTCATGGGAGAGCAAGATATTTGCTCACTTTATGCTTCTTGCTTTGTGGTCCTCCATCACCATATCGTTTAAATCTTGCTCATGGAGGAACAAGATACTTGCTA
This sequence comes from Wurfbainia villosa, assembly GCA_025175895.1. NCBI lineage: Eukaryota > Viridiplantae > Streptophyta > Magnoliopsida > Zingiberales > Zingiberaceae > Wurfbainia > Wurfbainia villosa. The sequence goes on along the minus strand of CM045992.1, from coordinate 22,187,329 downwards.
ATTTCTTTCCGTGGCTCAAGATTGAACATGCTTAACTTCAAAGAATCATCGGGAATTTGATCATGATATCCCATTTTATTCATATGCTATAAATAATGTAACTCATCACCAACATTCTCACCAAAAGATTGATTAGCATATTCTATTATGTCAAATGAAATTTTATCATCACCAGTCACTAAAAGGTCTTCGTTATTGGTAACTAAAGTTTCGGTGAGGGTTAAGGTAGGCTCTTCTAGATCCTTGAGGTTAGGAGGTGTTTTAATTGAAGCAATGTACACCTCGATTAAAGTATCAACTATATAATCCTCAAGTTCTCCTTCAAGTGGTGATCGAATGGATTGCCCTTCTTCACTTCCTATGTCATCTACGTCTTTCTCATATATTCGTTCAAAGTGAGTCTCCGCCATATTAGGTGTAATCTAGTCATCAAAACCACATTCTAGTTGTTTGGTTTCTTCTTTTGCTAGCTTTTGTTGCATACTCTCCGCAAATTGTTGACTATACTCCTCGCATTGCCTACTAAAATTATCTAGCAAGACTTCTAAGTCGGACTTTGGTGCTGGATAAAATTCGCATGGTGATTCATAGCTCTTGTTCTCATTTAGGAAATAATATTTAGGGTTTAAGTAGCCAGGGTCATAACTATATGAATAGGATTCATCTTGTGGTCATTGGTTTAATTGTAGGTGATATCTTCTTGTTCAAATTGTGAAGGTTCAAATATATCTGGACAATTGTTAATGGTATGCCATTGTTCACCACAATGCTCACAATAAATGTTACCAAAACTCTCGGCATTAAATTGATCATAATCATGAGTTAAATTATGCATTATTATATATAGGGAAATATAAATAAGGAAAGGAACAACAATGCCTCGGCAAGAGACTTAAAAAACAAACAATAAAAATAAAGGAAAATAAGTGATAAACAAATAATTGAAAAGAAAAACTGCTAGAAAATAACTGAAGCTAGAAGAAAAACTAAAATTTGAATTAAAACTAAATTAAATTGGAAATTATGAAAGACTAAAGAAATAAACCTAAACTAGGTCCGATCTGATTTGTTCACCTTTGAACCAATATCGAAACTATAGCCCCCGACAATAATGCAAAAAACTTGATGCACGCAAGCACAAATTCAAATCTCCAGCAGAGATTGCCAAGGACTTGAAGCACGTGCTCACGCTCAATGCCCACAAGTGCATGGTTGTTGTCAAGTAATAAAATATCGATCCCACAGGGACTGATAATTGAGTACTAATTTACTAAGTGAACATAGGTTGTTTAGATTGAGTCAGATGGTTGATAAACAAAAAAGGGCGAAAGGAAAATGAGAGGACTGGGAGACCACTTTTACAAGGACACCACTGTCACGAGGTTCATTGTTATGACCAACTATAATGATTTTAAGATTTTGGTTTCACCTAAATGATTATAAACATATTTCTTACTCCTAACTCTCAATGGTTGTTCATGTAGGTAGGATATCTATTTTATTCAATGTGATCTTTTGGGACTACACCGGATTACCCTTTTCCTAGAAAAGTTTCCCTCTCAGATCGTCAGAGCTCAAGGGATTGCTATCCTTGGGAAGACCCCTATCATTGGGTCCCACAACCTTTCTAGAGTTGTTCTCTCCTACTTTGGGCCTTCTATTGGAATATGTTCATTATGTTCTATGATACCTATGGGTCCTCGCGGTGAATGATCTACTTATGGGTAACCTTAGTCGCATAGGGAACCTGTCACTAGAACCCCAGCGGATCAATTCTAGACTTAACTCCTCACTCATAGTCGATTCCCCCACGTCTTGATTCTCTATGGTTCAGAGGATTGGGTTCTCCTTTCGGTCCTTCCCCATACCTTTAAAATATGACCTAATACTTTTGGCATCTAAATCAGATTAACACAATAATGCCGAACCATGAACCATCATATCATAGAGTAAAAAGCAAGAATAAATATATAACAGTTAAAAACAATGCAAGCAAACATGGATTCATTGCAATATACTATTTTACATTTCAAGACAGCCTACTCCCTAATCGAAGAATCATAAAAACTACTCCATAATTAAAGATACAACCACAAGATGTTTACAAAAAAGAATTAAACACCAAAGGAATTTATAAAGAAGAAAAGAGGGCATAGTCTCACTGTGAAGAAAGTTTTTTGTTGCAACTTGCATTAGGATCTAGAGTAGCGAAGTCGAGATCTCCTCCTATGATGATTAGGGGGCCCTTGGATGGCCCCCTTTCAGGGTTTGGGAGCCCTAGGGCAGCTCCCCTCGTGATTCTCCCCTCCCTCGAGGTTTGGGAGCCGTAGGGTGGCTCCCTTCCTTCCCCCTCGACTCTTGGATGAGTTTCCTATATATAGAGGTGGCTCCGACTTTCCATAAATACTAAAAAATTCCTAATTTCTTGAAATCACGGTGTTGCCACATAACCATGTGAATTTCACATAACCGACCATGTGGATTTTTAGAAATCACCCCTAGAATCTGCATCCAATAAAAGGCACGACCATGTGGAATTCATACGACCGACCGTGTCTTTCTCTGGAACTTTGTATGGATGTCGTCTTTTCATCCAAAGTGTGCATGTGTCTTAGGGACACAACTAGAGCACAATCACCTCCCTTGAACTCCCTTTGTCAAGCCATTTTAGCTCCAGAAATGTCGTCCTACATATAAAAGTAGTAAAAGCATATCTTCAAACTAGAAAATAATAAATAAGTGTAAAATAAAGAAAATATGCATGAAACGCGTATGAGAATGAAGTGTAACTAGATGTGTGCTAAAACTATTCCTAAAATCCTTTATAATTTGTACACATGAGGAAGGCATCCTCGGAAGGACAAAAAAAATAGCTCGAGTGTAGAGGGAGCTCCTAAGGTAAAATCCAAGGTATTGTCTCTTAATGCAATTTCAAATTTTCATCATAAGAAGCATGCTAGCAACAAATATTATCTTTTAGATTCTCAACATTATGAACATAGGCCTAAGGATAATTCTAGGTCAATTACCTCTAAAACTATACTACCCAAGGAAAATATTAGAATCTCTAAAGGTAGACATAGTTTTGGTAAGGATGGGAAGAATGACAACAACTGAGGCAATAACCCCAAAAAGAGTAGACATGTGCCTAAAAAGAAGAAAAATGTCCAAAGAAATAATGGACAAACAAAATTTGAGGTATTAAAGGTAGAAAATCAAGCTTGATAAGAGTCTAAGCTTGATAAATTAGAATAGATCCTCAAAAGAATGGAAAATATAAATAAATGTTCAAATCAAAACCTAGGTTTTTGGAGGCTAAACTAGATAAGGACAAGAACGATTTGGGTTACAAACCTAAGGTGAGCATGCCATCTTACTAGAGTATTCCACTTAACTATGGAATTAATCATAGGTCTAGGAATATCAAGGTTATAAGGGAAGTCATCCATAGTATTGACCTTGATAAGAGTCAAGTGTCTAAGGCTTCCAAGAAGCCTAGAAAAGTCACTAAGAAGGTTATAAGGGAAGGTATCCCTAGAGTTAACCTAGATGAGACCTCAATGACTAAGGCTTCTAAGAAGCCTAGAAGAGTCATTAGGAAGGTATCAAGGAAAGTCATCCCTAGTGAATATCTAGAGTACCCAAGGAGCTCGGGTTTCTTGGAGTGTGATCCAATCACACTAAATTGGTATATGGTGTGCCAACTTAAAATAGAAAGGTAGTTAACCTTACCATAGTGGGATTGACACTTTAGAGCATTTTCGAGGTATAGTGATACTTTAAAATCATCTAGAACCTTGATCTTAAAAGATTTTAGGATGTGCCAATGGAAATAGAAGTTTGAAAATTGATGATTATTGACACAATTAATTTAGAGTCAATAGTGTGTCAAGTTGGAATTTTGGCACACTCGAAGGAGTTAACATGTTATTATGTCAAATTGAATATTTGATATAATTCTAGCAAATAATGGCAAAAATATTCAAGACTTAGGTATCTCTGTACCTTTATATTATAAAATTTGTAATGCTTTGTTTGCCATAATCTATGTCATGAAATCATGTATCATATGATTATTTAAAATGTCAAGCTAATACTTAGGTTATTTTTACATTGTCATGACATTATGTGATACTGCTGTTACCTCTTCTCTGTGATCCGGGTAAAAAAACTCACATGTAAGATACTATCTGAACCAAATAATCGGTTCGGTAAACGAAGTCAGGAAGAATGGTTCGGGCGCGACCGTCTGGGACAATTGGAACGGGAGGACCAATTGAGGTAATCGGCATGGCGAAGAGAAGGCAGAGATCGCTTCGCTAGGAGATGAATGAGAATTGGTTTGGCCTAGTAGGCCTAGAAGCAGATGGTGCACACGAGAGTCGACTCAGCATAGCTAGTCCGGAAATAGTTTGGGGTGGAGAGAAGGAGAGTTGGTTCGGGCTGCTGCAAAGAGCCCAAGGGCTATGCCACATGTGAGCTATATGTCTAGATTTATTTCACCAAAGGCAAACAATTGAAAGAGATAGGCTAGCATATTTCCCAAAATGTAGAGGGAAGGTTGTTACTCAATAGAAGGGGGGGGGGTCCCCACATAATATTCCGAGGAGCCTTCGCTCCTCGTGTCTGTAACAGAATGATTCTCCAGGTGGATGTGGTGGCCACGTGTACAGTGAGAAAAGCTTGCGATGCAACAACTGATCAGAGGAGGGGAATAAAAGGGAAGAGTAGGACAAATGAAAGAAGAGATCCACATTATTCCAACCAGCAAGAAATGAAGACGCATTGGGAGAAGGAGAGCTACCACTTCGCCGGAGAAGGAGAGTGGTGATCTTCACCTTTTGTATACTTTTTTTTTGTATCTTGACTTTCCTGTAAGAGGTTTTCTCCTCCACCTCCAGAAGTTCCTTTCCGCGAAGGAGGACGTTCATAGTGAAAGTGCTTTGGAACTGCATCCGGTGAGAGAGCTCACCTCCGTGGAGTAGGAATCCTTATTCCGAACCACGTTACATCCTGTGTCTTGGTTTGTTGTCTATGTTGGATTGCGTGTCTTTGCTTGGCATTTTCATTTTTACTATTGCGGCCGAAGAGAACCCCCTAAGCTTCCTTCATTCCCCATCGTGTTGAAAGGAAGTCCATAGATCTTCTTCCCTATCACGACATCAGTTGGCACCGTTTGTGGGAACACTTGAGCAAGACGTAGAGATGCATCCAGAAGAAATACAACACCCAGTTGCCTCCACTGCGGAGGGAAACCCCATTACAATACTACCATCACAACTGAGAGCCATGGTGGACAACGCCGTGACTGAGGCCTTCGCCAGAGAAAGGAGAAGGACAAGATATCTTCATCCTCATTTTGGTGAACCTTATTCTCTAGGACCACCACCAGAGGTGCCCCCTCCACCTCGTACAACCACTAACATTGAAGTATTGCTTGGAGAGGGGGTGGGAGGGTGTAACGCCCGTAAAAAGTTTCCAACAATTTTATGAGAATTTTTGGCCTTACAATAATGGGCTTTATGGGGGTTTTCCGAAAATAAAAAGGGAATAGCCAAAAATAGATGCAAGTCCTAGGAATTGAACCCCAAACCTCTATAGATAGCCAAGCCCTATAGATGCACCCACTAACCATAAGCCCAATAGGATCATATCATTAAGAGAAGAGGGGAAACTATAGATAAGGGTGATGAGGGCAAATGAAGGGGTATGGAAAAGAAAAGAGAAACTTCTCTTCCTCCCTTTATAAAGAAGAAGGAAACTCACAATTGGCCACTTCTTCCTCTCCTCTTCATCCTCACCGAAACAACCTTGCTTCCCCCTCCCCAAATTGGACCCCTGGTCGAACCTCATCCAAGCAAGAAGCAAGGGCTAGGGTTGGCTCCTTAGGTCATATTTCCACTACAAGCAAGCGAAGGAAGTAAGATCCCCTCACCTGCAGTATATTAGTTTTTTAGGATAAATTACATGAATGAAATATGAAGTTTGGATCTTGATATGTTTCGTCCAACTAAGTTTTGGGCTAGGATTCATGCACATGCTATTAGGGAAACCTTTCATAGGTTGTATGCTCCAAGTAGAGATCTTTAGGTAACAAAAGTCCAAAGGTTTTAACCCTATATGTTTCGGCCACCAAGGGTTTAGGGTTAGGGTTTCATGAAGAGCTCCCCATTATGAAGTTAGGTTATGATATATGCCTACATGAATAGATTTAGGTGACAAAAGTCCAAAGATCTTAACCTTACAAGTTTCGGCCAAACCATGAAATTAGGGTTAGGGTGCATGAAAAATATTTCTAATGATACTATGATAAGTCATAAGGCTTCATGAATGAATTTTAGGGGACAAACCCAAGTTTGAACCCCTCACAAGTTTCGGCCAACCCATGAACTTAGGTTTAGGGTTGCATGAAAAATATTTCTAATGATATTATGATAAGTTATAAGGCTTCATGAATGAATTTTAGGGGACACACCCAAGTTTGAACCCCTCACAAGTTTCGGCCAACCCATGAACTTAGGTTTAGGGTTGCATGAAAAATATTTCTAATGATATTATGATAAGTTATAAGGCTTCATGAATGAATTTTAGGGGACACACCCAAGCTTGAACCCACAAGTTTCGCCCAACACATGAAATTAGGGTTAGGATTGCATGAAAAATATTTCTAATGATGTTTATGATGTAATGTGCCATGAAATATGCTTAGGTGATGAACATGTTCGTGATTGAATATGCCATGAATATGCTAAGGAAATATGCTTCATGTTTATGATGTAATGTGCCATGAAATATGCTTAGGGGATGAACATGGTTGTGATTGAATATGCTAAGGAAATATGCTTCATGTTTATGATGTAATGTGCCATGAAATATGCTTAGGTGACGAACATGTTTTGTGATTTAATATGCCATGAATATGCCTAGGAAATATGCTTCATGTTTAGGATGTAAGGTGCCATGAAATAAGCTTAGGTGATGAACATGTTCGTGATTGAATATGCCATGAATATGCTAAGGAAATATGCTTCATGTTTATGATGTAATGTGCCATGAAATATGCTTAGGTGATGAACATGTTTACGCTTTAGGACCCCTTTTGGGTACTCTTATGTTATGAATGCATGTATGCCATGAAATTACTAAGAAGGAGATGCTTCCCTTTCAAGTAGGGATCAAGAGCTCTCCTTATGATAAGATAAGATGGAGATGCTTCCCTTTCAAGTAGGGATCAAGAGCTCTCCTTATGATAAGATAAGATTGAAATGCTTCCCTTTTTATGTTGGGGATTAAGAGCATTCTTTTTAATATGACAAGAAAGAACGGAATTAAGTATTTTACTTTGTAAGAGGTTAAGTACCCGACCCGTCAGGTGGTCGTTAATCAAATCCATAGGGACATAAGAAGACGTAAGAGGTCTTGCCCTGGTAAGACGTAAGAGGTCTTGCTCTAGTAGGACTGGTGGCTTGCTACCCCAGCCTATTAGGGAACGCGCATTATGTGGTACTTAACCTGGGGCCCCCCAAACGAGTTATGATGATGTTGAAGTATCTATATGTATATGTTTTGAAAAGAAAAGACTTTTATGAAATTGCGTATGCTTATGTTAAAGATTATGAATGCTTACGAACTCGTCCTTTATGCATGTTAAATTCTATGAAAGTTATGATGCTTATAGTAGTTTAAGAATACTTGTGATTAAGTACCTTATGCATGTTTAGGATTTATGTCATTATAAATGTTTATGTTCAATTTAAAAATGCTTACGATTATGTCCTTTACGCATGTGAGATTTTATGAGATTATGATGCTTATAGTAGTTTAAGAATACTTGTGATTAAGTACCTTATGCATGTTTAGGATTTATGTCATTATAAATGTTTATGTTCAATTTAAAAATGCTTATGATTATGTCCTTTACGCATGTGAGATTTTATGAGATTATGATGCTTATAGTAGTTTAAGAATACTTATAATTAAGTACCTTATGCATGTTTAGGATTTATGTCATTATAAATGTTTATGTTCAATTTAAAAATGCTTACGATTATGTCCTTTACGCATGTGAGATTTTATGAGATTATGATGCTTATAGTAGTTTAAGAATACTTGTGATTAAGTACCTTATGCATGTTTAGGATTTATGTCATTATAAATGTTTATGTTCAATTTAAAAATGCTTACGATTATGTCCTTTACGCATGTGAGATTTTATGAGATTATGATGCTTATAGCTAAGTTTAAGAATATTTGTGACTCTGTACTTTATGCATGCCTAAGATTTTTAATGTTATGGATTTCTTATGTCAGGAATGCTTAGGTTTGAATTATGCCCTGCTTAGATTTAATTACGTTTAGCATGCTGATGTAAACTCTATGCCATGCTTTGGTTTTATTATGTGGGTATGTTGTTAACTAGTGCTGCTATGGAATACTTAGGCTACTTATGCTAGTATGCTCATGTTTCTAATTGCTGGATGAAGTTTGTGGCTTTTGTGAGTAGGCAAGAATCTTACTAAGCTATATGCTTATAGTTTATGTTGTCCATATACTGCAGATAAAGGAAACCTAAACTAGAGGAAGTAGCAGGAAGGGCCAAGTGTGTGTGATAGTGGCATGGTGGAGAAAGACCCTGTTACTATCTACTTATATTTATATGCTCAGTGAACACTTAAGACCATTGCTTCCACTTTTATGACTTGTGATTGATTAGAACTCATGAATGGATCTTTATGTTATGCATGTTATAAAAGAAGCGATGATATGTTAACATGCTAATTATGAATATGATATGTGATGCATGCATAAAATAAGGTTTATGTCATGATAACATGTCTATGTATGTATATTGTGCAATGATCCATATATGTATATAAGTTATGTTAAGGAAAAAAAAAGTAGCGCCGCCCTGAGAGCAGATAAGGGCGGGCGTTACAGAGGGCGAGCACATCAGAACACTATGCCATTAATACAAAATCAACGAGAAGAACAAGGCGAAAGTCGGTCAACTAGGGCTCCGGAGGTTTATGAGCCCAGCCCTTTTACCATGGACACCCTTTCAGAGATCCCGCCATCATACTTCCAGAAACCCCAAGTAGACAAGTACGAAGGTTCAACAGATCCAGAAGAATACCTATTGCAATTTGCTGAAGCAGCCTCACTCCACTGTTATATTGATGCCCTCAAGTGCCGAGTCTTTTGGACCACCTTAACTGGTTCGGCAGAAAAATGGTTCAATGCCCTGCCCCGGGGGTATATCACTTATTTTGCTTATTTTCAGGGGATGTTCCGTCAAGAGTTCACCAGCTGCAAGGCATATAAGCATGACACCTCTATCCTGCTGCACATTACACAAGGGCCCTCAGAATCACTCAGAGGGTATCTTCATCGGTTCACCTCCACTGCCAGAAGCATTCATTCCGCGAGGTTGGATGCTTTCAGAGTAGCCATCCCGCATGGGCTAAGGGAGGGTCCCTTCCTCAATTCCCTTTTGAAAAGCCCACTAACAACTATGAGGAGCTGTTAAGCCGTACAGAAAAATTCATCAACAAGGAAGAAGGACTGAAAGTGCGGAGAGCCGAACGCGCTGTCGAAACAGTCCCTACCGAAAGAAATCGCCCCACCACCCCTCAAGCACCTCCCCGGCGGGGATATGCGCGACCTCTTTTACTGGAGGCTCCCAGGCCTCGATTATTGCTATAGGGTGCTCGCCTTGCGTAGCCATTACAGATTATGGCTGCTGATGCAGTTCCTCCCGCGAGGACTTGGAAGGAGCGGGAGATGGATTTCTACGACCAGCAAGGTCTATTGCAGCGACCCATGGGGTATAGGGGAGTACCTCGCAATCCTCCCGCCCCATTCTTCTGCCAGTACCACATGGAGTATGGCCATGCTAGTGGCCGATGTTTCAAATTGCAAGAGGAGATGGAGTGCCTCCGCGCCGCTTACCTGCAACTATGGCCTCAGATAGGAGGGCCGGCACGGTGAGGGCAACAACCCAATGTGGCTCGTCCAAGTCCATATAACCAACCACCGCAAGTTACTTTCCCTCCGGACCCCCAAACTCTGCCACAGGAGGCTATTTCTCAAGGAGGCCAATCGGGTGAGGGCCCATCATCCGATCCAAATAACGCCCCCACACAGGGGGTTATTCATGTCATTGCAGGAGGACCCATTGACGGAGACTCCAATCTGGCACGGAAGTCATACACGTGCCTCATGGAAAACCTGGCCATCGTCACCAACCAGACTGTCCAAACCGCACCGCCAATCTCGTTCGGGTCGGAAGATCTCCAAGGCATCTTGCTGCCCTACACGGATGCCTTGGTGATCCGTATTTCCCTGGCCAACTACGAAGTGGCCAGGGTATTAGTTGAATCAGGAAGCTCTGTCAACATCCTCTTCCAGGAGGCCTTTGGACAGATGCAGTTGGGAAACACCTAGCTAGAAGATGTAGCCACACCCCTCTTCGGGTTTGCAGGACATGTGGTTCACCCTATAGGGCAGATTTCATTGCCCCTAACTCTGGGAACAAATCCTAGCCAAAAAACCAGTATAGTTCCTTTCCTCATTGTGGATGCTCCGTCCACTTATAATGCAATTCTTGGTCGTCCCTTCCTTGCCATTTTTCAGGCGGTGGCTTCTCTGTATCACCAGAAGGTGAAGTTCCCAGTCGGACAGTTGGTGGGAGAAGTCTGAGGCGAGCAGAAAGCCGCTAGGAGCTGTTATGTGCAAATGGTCCGGGATGATCAGAAGAAGGCCTGAACCGATGACCTCAAAGGGAAGGCCATCGTAATTTCTGATGTTTGTGTCCTGGAAGAGTCTTCTCCCAAGGCGGGCAAGATAGAGGAAGGAGAGCTGGTGGAGATATCTCTCAGAAAGGCCACGCGAGTGGCATAGCAGCTGGAGGTCAAGGAGGAGTTGGTGGCCTGTCTGAAGAAGAATGAAGACATCTTCACAGGAGACGTGCATGACCTCACGGGAATTAACCCTCGCATTGTTGAACATCACCTCAACATCACCAGAGGAGTCCGACCCGTCCAACAGAAGTGGTGGCATTTTCAACCTAAGAAGGGCATGGTGATAGCTGAAGAAGTAGAAAAATTGTTAAAAGTGGGTCATGTGAAAGAAATTCAATTTCCCGAGTGGGTCTCCAATGTAGTCTTGGTCCCCAAGCCTTCTGGGCAGTGGAGGATGTGTTTTGACTTTCGCAATTTGAATAAATCATGCCCTAAAGACTGCTACCCCTTGCCTCGTATTGATCAATTGGTGGATTCTACAGTAGGATATGAAGTGGTGTCCTTAATAGATGGATACCAGGGATATCATAAAATACCCTTGGCTAAAGAAGATTAGAAGAGGGTTAGTTTTGTAATGGCAGGAGGGTTATATGCTTATGTGGTAATGCCCTTCGGCCTAAAAAATGCGGGGGCTATATACCAATGACTCATGGATAGGATCTTCGCAGAGCAAAAAGGGAAAAATGTGGAAGTTTATGTGGACGATATCCTAGACAAATCAAAAACCACTCGGGATTTTGTTAAGGATCTAAATGAAACTTTCGCTACATTGAGACGGTATAATATGAAGCTGAACCCTAAAAAATGTCTGTTCGGGGTGAAGAGCGGGAAATTCTTGGGATATATAGTAACGGAGAAGGTGCAGGCATTATGCAATATAAAGTTACCCACTAATTTGGGAGAGACTCAAAAGCTAGTGGGGAGGATTATTTCTTTATCTCAATTTATAGCCAGATCGGCGGATAAAGGGCTACTTTTTTTCAAGATTCTGTGCAAAGCTACCAAATTTCAATGGGATGATCAATGCGAGTAGGCTTTCCAAGAGATGAAGAAGTATCTAGCTGGACTTCCATTATTAGCCAAACCTATGGAAGGAGAGCCATTGTGGATGTATTTAGCTATCTCAGAAGGAGCCATCAGCTCAGTCTTGTTGAAGCAAGAAGGTTCTCATCAGCAACCTATTTATTATACTAGCCATATCCTAAAAGGGGTTGAATCTCATTACAATGAGCTGGAGATGTTAGCATATATTCTAGTCTTGACAGCCCGTAAGTTGAGGCCATGCTTTCTAGCTCACCCTATCACTGTTTTGACTCATAGTGAATTGGGTAAGGTTGTTACTAAGCCTAATTTTTTCGGGAGATTGGCTAAATGGGTAGTAGAACTAAGTGAATATGACATTCGCTACGAACCTCGAACCATTATCAAGGCTCAGGCTCTTGCTGATTTTCTGGCTGAGGTACCTGTTGGTTTGGAAAATAGCTCGCCGACAAAGGAAGAGGGGTCAGATGCGTGGAATGTATTTGTGGATGGCTCTTCTGGATCCGCAGGTAGCAGAGTTGGATTCTTGTTAATATCCCCTGAGAAAGAGGAGATGCGCATAGCCGTGCACCTAGGATATCGGGCATCTAATAACAAAGCAGAGTATGAAGCTATTCTAGGGGGGTTACAAGCTGCCAAAGCTGTAGGGGCCACCTCAATTATAATCCACTCGGATTCCCACTTGGCGGTATAACAACTTCAAGGCTCTTTCACGATTCGGGAAGAAAGATTGCAAAAATACTTGAAGGCTTTTGAGAAAGAGAAGGCTCATTTTCGTCAAGTCCTTTTGAAGCAGATCCCATCGGAGAACAACGGGAAGGCGGATGAATTTGCTCGGTTAGTTAGCTCAATGGAAGGGGTGAAGCCATTTGAACGGTCTGCGTGGAAATTCCTACTTCTTTGATGATATGTAATGTGGAGGAAGTCGTGGTCGAGCCTGATCCGATCCTTGATTGGAGGACTGACATCATAGCTTATCTATAACATGGAAAGGTCCCAGAAGAAGAAGAGGCGACATCTACTTTAATGAGCAGAGTCAAACGATTCACCCTCTTAAATGGAGACTTATACAAAACATCTTTTGGATGGCCCCTGCTGAAGTGTTTGGTAAAGGAGGATGTTGAATGGGTACTTCGGGAGATCCACGAAGGTTGCTGCAGCAATCATTTGGGAGGGTGAGCTTTGGCAAGGAAGGCCTTGTTAGCGGGATATTTTTAGCCTACCCTCCAACAAGATGCAGCTTATATAGTGCAAACCTGCTCAACCTGTCAAAAGCATAGTAACCGATCCGAACGACCAGCGGAATTAATGAAGGTTGTTGTAGCAGAATTAATGAAGGTTGTTGCGTCATGCCCTTTTGATCAGTGGGGAATGGATATAGTGGGTCCTATGTCTGTGGCACCATTGCAAAAAAAAATTCCTATTGGTGGCTGTGGATTATTTCTCCAAGTGGGTGTAGGCAGAGCCCCTTGCCAAAATTACTAAGAATGCTATAATACAATTCCTGTGGAAAAATATTGTCTGCCGATATGGTATTCCTCGGATGCTAGTTAGTGATAATGGCTGGCAGTTCTAGGGAAAAAAGATCAAGGAATGGTGTCAGAGCCTTAATATCCAGGAGACATTTACTTTGGTAGCCCATCCTCAAGCTAATGGGCAGGTTGAGGTCATTAACAGAATCCTTATTCAAGGATTGAATACTAAATTGGAGACTCAAAGAGGAAATTGGGTGGAAGAGCTGCCTGAAATCTTGTGGGCCTACCGAACCACACCAAAAACTGCAACGGGAGAAACTTCTTTCATCCAGGTATATGAGACAGAGGTCGTTATTCTGGTAGAAGCCCTTTTAAATAGTGACTGAGTGGAAGTTTATGAGCTAGAGCAGAAAAGAGGGAAGCGACATCGAGGAGAGCAGAGTTTTACAAGCGGAGAGTGCAACAAGCCTTTAATAAAATGGTGATGCCCTGAAGATTTCAAGAGGGGGATTTGGTTTTGCACAAAGTTAATCCCGCTGGGGATCTGGGAAAGTTAGCTCCAATCTTGGAGGGGCCCTATGAAGTGACGTGTCGCATAGCAGGGTCAGCGTATTATCTTAAGGATGACCAGGGCAAGTAATTTCCTCGACCCTGGAACGCCATCCACTTGAAACATTTTTATACTATATAACGGATGATGGATGAAAGAAAGGAGTTGGGGGGTTCCTGGAGAAATTTATTTCACAATTTGTTATATTAATTAGATGTATGGTGAACTCAAGTCTGATTGATATATCACTTGCATCAAATACTATATTCCTTGCGACGAGTTATGAAAAGAAAAGAAGATAAAAAGGGAGCCATGTCCTGAAGCAATACATCAAGTTATAACTTAAATCGATCGGAAGGATAGCATCGGAAGCCGAATTCCTAGTGCAAAGAGAGAGCATGATGGTTCGCAGGGGGAAGTCCTTGATCAGCGTACTGCCAAACTGCCTCATTAAACCCGTCTTGATAGGTGGCGCAATAGGATGATCAACTGCTCTTGTCGGTTCGGACGGTCAGGACTTCAGTTCTGATGGAGCCTGTGACACTTCTCTTGTTGCTCCCGGAGGGCTCGGCGCATTTCACTATAACGCCGGGATACTTCTATAATGGCGTCCGCCAGGACCGAGATGTCATCTGTCCGGGAAGTTTGGTTTTGCTGAAGGAGACTAGTCATATCAATCATGTCCTGGCATATTGAAGTTGAAATTCCCTCTATCGCCTCTGTGTAGGATCTGGTGCAGACAAGCTCATTGCCTAGTCTCTGGAGGGATGTTTCTTGCCTACGTAAACGGGCGTGAGAATGCACCCTAGAAGTTATTAAGGAGGAGTTTTCTTGTACCTCCTTACAGAGGCGGGTGCGGAGATCTCCTATTTTGTCCTCCGCTTGCTGGTATTGAACCCGTAAGTTGGCAATGATATCAGAATCCTTTTGCTTCTCCTGAAGGAGTTCTGCTACCTGCTCTCGAAGGCCTATTAATTCTTGGGAAGGGGAAGTCTCTTTATCAGATTACGCCGGCTGAACATCCTGCTGGATGGAAAGCGATTATGTATGAGCCCGGTGCTGTTCTAGCAATACCGCTATAGTTTTAGCATCTTTTTGATGTTGGTAGCGAGCTTCTGTCAGCTGCTCCTGACACTGAGCAGTTGTTTGATCCTCCCGCCGTTGCTACTCCCATTTTAGAGATTTAGCTTGATATTGCTGGAGGGAGCGATCCAATTCTTGATAATTGGTAAGGGCCTATAAGCCGTTTATCAAAAAGAAGTCATCCAATGAGGAAAGTCAAAGAATTCGATTCGAGAAGCATACCAATTCTAGAGCATGGCGTAGGCCTTCCATCCAGGGGACCAGTTCCTCTAAATTTAAGATTCGAAGACCCCGGGGAGAAGAGGAAGAAGAAGGAACATATGACATTAGGGGCGAAGGCTCACTCATGATGGGGGAAGGAAAGATTAAAAGGGAGGTTGTGTTGGAGATTCAGAAGGGAAAGGAGAAGGAGCTCCTATAAGGGAGGTCAAAGAGATAGGGGCCGAGAGAGGAGAAGCAGAAGGGGGGGGGGGGTGGAAGACTTAGTGTGGTTGGTGGTGAGACGGGTATAGAAGAATCTGTGGAAGGGGATTGGTCCGGTGAGGAGTTTGGGGAAGAAGATATAAAGAGCACTGGAATAGAAAACTCTTCGCTGGGAGGGTGAAAAGTAGAAGGACATTTAACTATGTTCAAAGGGGGCGAAAGGTCTTCTAAGTTATGGACGACGGAGGAAATTGGCAATGGGGGAATATCAACTATCATGGGTTCAGGTACGGGAGAATGCTCCGGTGGGAGAGAAGGAGCGGATGCAGAAGAGTTTGTCATCGATAGGTGTTGACGCATCACCTCTTTGTGTTCATCTTCAAGTTGCGATGAGAGAGGGGGCGATTTCCGAAAACCCAACGCGGAAGGAGAAAAAATGGGAGAGTTAGGGTTTATAAGTAATATTGGAGATGAGGATGGACTGGCTACCCTAGTCTCATCTGGAGCGGATGGGACAAGGGTTTCAGGCGAAGGTGGAGGAGAAGGGAGAGATGAGACAGGTGTTATGGAAATGGACGAGGGTGAGGGCGAAGTTGATGCTGGCGACTGACTCTCACCCCGTTTGATTTGTGAGTAATGTCTCGCTATCTCTTGGTGGAAAAAGGAATACATCCTGCCCGTTGAAGAAAGAGGAAAAGCATTGGAGTGAATGACTGGAGCACCGGAGGATGGCAGTGGAAAGAAGAATGGACGAATAAGAAGGAGGCGAAAAAGCAGAAGGAATGACGATAACAAAAGAAAGGAAAGATAAAGCATCCCTTATAAAAGGAAGGGGGAATGGCTTGCGGTGGCGATTGGACTCCTAATTTATAAAAAGGGAGGCCCTAAGAAAAAGAAAAATGATGATTTATTCCTCTGATGGACCCTTATTTATTAAAACCCTTGCTTTCATATGAAGGGATGGATGAGGGTATTCACCTTCAAGATGAAGGAAGAAATAATAGCGGTACAAAGGCAGAACTGGAGGTCAAGTCAGTGCACTCTTTATATAGAAGGCTTTGGTCGCTACTATTTTATCCCCGTGTGGTGGCGGAACCGAAGAGTTGAGTTCATTTCTCAACTGTATATTATTTTTATCCTCGTGTGGTGGCGGAACGGAAGAGTTGAGGTCACTCCTCAACTACATATTATATTATACCCGTGTGATGGCGGAACGGAAGAGTTGAGTTCATTTCTCAACTGTATATTATTTTATCCCCGTGCGGTGGTAGAACGAAAGAGTTGAGTTCATTTCTCAACTGAATATTATTTTTATCCCCGTGTGGTGGCGGAACGGAAGAGTTGAGTTCATTTCTCAACTACATATTATTTTTATCCCCGTGTGGTCACGGAACGGAAGAGTTGAGTTCAATTCTCAACTACATATTATTTTATCCTCGTGCGATGGTGGAACGGAAGAGTTGAGGTCATTCCTCAACTATATATTATTTTATACCCGTGCGGTGGTGAAACGGAAGAGTTGAGTTCATTTCTCAACTGTATATTATTTTTATCCCCGCGTGATAGTGGAACGGAAGAGTTGAGTTCATTTCTCAACTATATATTATTTTTATCCCCGTGTGGTGGCGGAACGGAAGAGTTGAGTTCATTTCTCAACTGTATATTATTTTTATCCCCGTGTGGTTGCGGAACGGAAGAGTTGAGTTCATTTCTCAATTGTATATTATTTTTATCCCCGTGTGGTGGCGGAACTGAAGAGTTGAGTTCATTTATAACTATATATTATTTTATCCCCATGAAACGGAAGAGTTGAGTTTATTTTTCAATTATACATATCTTTATCCCTGTGCGGTGGTGGAACGAAAGAGCTGAGTATTCCCTCATCTATATGTCATTTTATTTCCGTACGAGGAAGGTGTATGGTGATCCCTGCATAATGAAAGGGTGAAGAGGCGGTACGTTTATTTGATTTTCATAAGAGGAATGTAGGATTTGACATAGCCAGAGAGATGCTGGAAGAATAAGATAAGCGGGGAAGGATAGAGGCAAAGGCTTACATTGCAGAAAGTTCATTACTTCAGAAAGATTACATATTACAATTCCCCCCACCATAAGAAAATAACAAAGGAAACCCTTATTTATAGGGTATTACAATTATTTGTTAGGAGGTACTGAAGGAGATTGTTTGCATGGCTTGGGTTGGAGCCATAGCTGTCGAAGGTAAGATTGTTGTATGAAGATGTGCTTAGACAGGCCCTTCGGGGACACTGCCAGTTGTTGGCGCAAGGAGTAGTTGCTGATGGAAGCTTCCCTCAAGCGACGTTGCAGATATCCCACTTGCTCTTCCAGATTAGCGATGTAACGTTGTTCTTCAGTCTTCTCTTCATAAGGGAAAGAGCTGCTACCCTGTTCGGATGTTTCTTCCATGACGGGGAGAAGAAAAAGAGAAGGTGAAGGTTAAGCGGCGATAGTTAGGGTCCTTATAACGACGAAGGAGGAAGGTGCATTTATTCGCAGAGAAGATACAAATAATAAATGTTAGTAAAGAAGGGGAAAAGTAAAGACAGTAGTTGAAAAGTTGCTATTACAGTAACTCGGAGAGGGATGGTTCAAATTCCACGGAAGCAGTAAAGGAAGTATGTTTAGATAAGGTCATAGTCTTTTCTAATGGTAGTTACTCTACCTTTACAAGAAAACGACAAGAATTAACATTAGTTCCTTTCTTCCTTTTTATTAACGTACTTGATAGTAATTACATCATTTAAGATACTTAAGATTTTTATGATCATTTCTGGTAGGAGGATTATTAGAAGGCTCCTCTAAGGGGGAAGGTGCCATGATGACTCTGTAGAGATCACCTTGAGTGGAAGGTACCGCTGGTGGAGCTTCATCAAAAGAGGGAGGATGAGTCCCCGCTGGAGGGACTGGAATGAATGCTAGGGCCGGTGGAAGAGGAGGAAGTTCAATGGAGGCCCGAGAATCTCCTAACTTATACTCCCAGGTCATGGGGGGATTCCAGACCCTATTGCGAAAGGAAGGGAAGGGAGCTCAAAATGACCTCATTTGATTAAGAGGGGAAGCAATGGTTGATGGATGAATTAGGGACGGACGAAATGTAGAAGTCGCAGTTGATCGCGTTTTTGATTCCTCAGTATCCTCAATGGCCCAGTCGTGCAGTTCGAAAGAGTCAGAGTCTAAAGAAATCTCAATGGGGGTGTTCTGCGGAAGCCATGAGAGCCGGATGAAAAGGCAAAGACATTTGAGGTGATAATTTATAATCGAGGGATGAGAAGTTGCATTTGTCCTCGGAAAGGAGAAGAAGAGGAAAGGACCAACATTGTAACGACATCAGCATGGGAAATCGTCGAGATATCATTTCCAGAACAGTTAATTATTTCGAGAGATCAAAGGTTAAGGTGGGTTAAATTGCTGACAAACCCAACAAGTTGGGTTGGGCTAGGAAAAAGATCTTTTCAAGGATATCCCAAACCGGTTCCAAAGTAAGGAATGTCATCCTTTCATTTATACAGGGCAAAAAAGGGGTTGTCGTTATGAAGAGAAAGAAATGCGGAGCAGACCCAAAAGTTCGCGACCAATACCAAAATATGCATAAAAAATCACAAAGAGCCATGCCAACATCAATATTCTTCAACAACAAAAGAGTCCTTACAAGGATCACAGTGTGACAGATTACAGTTCGAAAAGTTCGGGGGGCACTTGGATAAAGCATCGATGGGGTTTAAATAGCTAGTGTCCGTGCCGGGGGGAGGATATCCTCATTCAGCATTTAAAGCCGAGGACCCGTCAAAGCCAAGAATAAATAAATCCACCCCTTTGTTGACATAACGCCCCTTCAGGTCGACCTCCTACTCCTTCAGCTGAGATTACAGGTAGCGAGTTGAGCTTGACACGTGGCTAGCTGGGCCTAACTTTCAGTTAACTAGGCTACCAAGCCATCTCTTGTCGTTGCCGCCATCATGGCCCATTTACCCAGAGCCGAAAATGCATCGGTGTATTCTCGATGGAGTTCTTTTTGCTGCCGAACCACAGCCAAAAGGGCTTGGGGAAAGGTAGCCACCAAAGAAGAGAGTTCTTGGCACCTTTCCAAACAAGACTTTTGGGTGGCCTCCCACGCTTGGCATTCTTGCCGCAACTGTTGAATAGTAGTTGAGGAGTCAGCAGCTTGAATAATTGCATCCCCAAGCTGTCTTTTATACCCTGTTAGTTCATGGGAGAGAAGGTCCACCTGCTGAAGCTCGCTGGACTGCAAGAAGATTTGTTGCTGAGGTCTTCATTCTTTTGATGAAGCTCCTCCTTCTCGCTCTGAGCCAAGGCCAATTGTGTCATAGAGTCTTCGCATTGGCCAACTATATTAGATTCTTTTTGTTCCTTCTCACTAAGTTGCTGAGTGAGTTGTTTTTTATGCCCAAGGAAGCAAAGTGGCGCGTCTCCACGTTGGACAGAAATTGGGCTATATGAGACATCATCTTATTATATGTGGCCAAGACTTGAAGGAAAAAGAATGCAAATGTTAAGCGTTGGTATATCGATATATATGTATGCTAAAGGTAAGACGGGAAAACAATTACCTCGGCTTGCATTTTGCTCATCTGATCACAGGGGCCTTGTATACTGGATTGGTTGAAAAATTTCACCTCTGAAAGGTGACGGACTTTCAGAAGGGACCCCAATGTAACCAATGAAGGGTTCGGGGAAGGAAGACTCCCCCCCTCTGAAGGGGGAGTGGGATCTTCACGCTGGAGTGGAGTAGGAGAAGTATGGGTTTCTGGAGGAATGGGAACTAAGATAAATTCGGTTCGGGAAGGTGTGGGAGAGTCAAGATGAAGGGAGGATTAAGCAGGAGAATGGGAAGGAGAATTTCCCCCTTGGGGAGAAGAGGAGGGGGCAGCTAAGAGGGTATCCCTCATCCTCGGTTTATAAATGGTTAGAGGAAGGAATTCCTGCCGATCAGAAGAGGAGGAAGGAGGAAATGATGAGCTGGGAACTCCTTCCTTAACTGGGCGCAATTTTTTCCAAGGGGAAGAAGTTACCTCGCGTGGTGGAGGACTTTTTCTTCTTGGCTGCTTCAATTTCTTCACCTTTTACTAAAGCGCTCTGCATTAGGTTATCTGCGAAATTCACAAAAAAGAATGATAAGTTAATTCAGATAATAAGCTATATCAAAATACTAGCACCGTCCTACCTATGGCGGCCGGAGCCGTTAGCGGGAAAGGGGACAACATGAAGTGACTGAGGACTGGGGGTTTCATTATATGTTCCGAGTAGTAATGGGATTCTCCCAACACTTTACAAACCTCCAAGAAGGGACATTGGGTCCTTGTTTCGCGAAAGGGAGGCAGCTCAGGAAGATCTAACTTCCAGGTATCTGAGTGGGGTAAAGGTATGGGAAGTTGAGCAAAGAAATATAATTCTTCCCACCCTTTATGGGAAGAAGGCATATTTATTAAGAATTGGCAGTCCATGCGGCTGGAGAGGTAAAAGAGGCATGCCTTAGAAGATTTCAGTTGAAAGAAGCAATGGAATATTTGGGGGGGTAACGGGAGGTTCAGGTGTTGGAATACTATGATCGCCCCCGACAAGAGGCGGAAGGAATTGGGGGTAAATTGGTTCAAGGGCAGATCGGAAAAGTCGAGGATTTCCAAATAAGAGGGGGGCACGGGTAAAAACAAGCCGTTAAGAAATTGTTCGGAGAAGAAGAAGGTTAGGCCTAGAGGAGGACGATGCAGTCGATACATTTTAGTGTTAAAACGACATTGAATGGAAGGGTCTATAAATTAGTCCCTCATGTTAAAGAAATAATGATCGTTGTTTAGTTGGATGATGGTGTGTTCGTACCAAGGAGGTGAAGGTTGTAGGGTGTTGCTTCGGAGGCTCATTGTCTCTCATATCCCCGAATTAAAATTTTCACTAATGAAAGAATTAATCCGGATGGGATGAGTTTCCTTAGCACAACCAATTCGTCGTCGTGCTAACAACTTGAGTGGTCGCTTGAACAAACTAGTTGTTCAAGCAACACAACTCTTCTAGTTGGTTAGCCGCGGAAGAGACGACGGACGGATTGCCAGTTTTTGTGTTTGTCTTCGGGGTCCATGATTATACAAAATATATACATAGGCACACATGTATAATCAACACATATAAGAACATGCTCAGATCTGAAAATAAAGTTGTAAAACTTTATACCTTACGATCTTCTACCGTATGTCCTATCCTTCTCGTGGACGACATGTGGACAAAGATCCTCCACGAGTAGAAGCCTTCTAGATCGCGTTCTTCCCTTCCTTGTCCACTGCGAACAAAGAGAAGAACCAACAAATACCTATCCTTTCTAGAACCGACCACCAAGTTAGGGAATTTGATGCAACCGCCGGCCAAGGAACAAGTGGATGAAGCACCGGCCACCAATGGAAGGAGAACCGCCGACCACCTTGGAGAGTATGGAGGAGTGAACGCCGGCCACTAATTGAAGGACAGCCGCCGGCCAAGGAATAAGAGAGTGGCCAAAAGGATGGGCGACGGCCAAGTCTTGATGGAGGAAGATGGGCGCCGACAACAATTGGATGGAAGAAGGTTGCCGCCCAAACCCTAGCTCCAAATCCTAGCCGCCCACTTTGAGAAGAGCCAAACCCTAACTCCAATTTGATTATTTTGCCACCCAAGCTTAAGCCTTCTATTTATAGAATTGGGCTTAAGCATCCTTTAATCTCCACCGTCGGGTCTAGGGATTTAATCTCCACCGTCGGATCTAGGGTTTTCTCCCAACCGCCGGATCTAGGGTTTAATCCCAACCGTCGGATCTAGGATTTCATTCCAACCGTCGGATCTAGGGCTTCATCCCAACCATCGGATCTAGGGATTTATCCCAACCGTCGAATCTAGGGATTTAATCCCAACCATCATTCTAGGGTTTCATCCTAACCATCGGATCTAGGGATTTAATCCCAACCGTTGGTTCTAGGGTGTCATCCTAACCATCGGATCTAGGGATTTAATCCCAACCGTTGGTTCTAAGTTTTGTTTTACATTCTTGGATCTAGACTTCACAAGGATTATATTAGGCTACGATAGGGACCATAAGGAGGAGTTGGATCTTGGACACCCGATGGATCGGAACCACACAAACTTGATCCATCAATGATGTTCCATTCCACTAGAGGATCATCATTGAACTGCCTCACCAACCCCCATAAATTAATATGGGCTCCATATATTATTTGTACATTCATCTCCCCGTGTTTAAGATATCGAATGTCCGTCAATTAATTGATTTACTGACCATCAATTAATTAACATCTAATTCCTCGAGTAGTACCACTCAACCTTATCATCATGTTGACTAAGTCAACCAGCTGGGTTTACATGATGGACCTTATGAGCTCTTCAAGGGGACATCATCAACCTAATATATAGGACACAGTTTTCTCCTATAATCAACGACACACCATGTAAATAATATCATTTCCCAACTTACCGAGTATATTGATTTAATCCATCTAAATCTCACCCTCTGGTAAATCAAAGAAATAAATACTAAGTACATGTGCCCGTTATTATATCGGGATTAAGAGCATGTACAACATAATATCCGAGGTCCGATTCAATTATGTAGTCAGTACTAAATTGAATCACCTCTATGTCGGTCCTACTCAATACACCTAAGTGTACTAGTGTAACTCTATGTTCAAGACAAAACAATACAAAGCTACACTACAACCATGCCAAATGGTTTGTCCAAAACCATCTTGGTTGTGAGCCTCTACTTATATTTTACAAGGGACTGATAACATGATCTTCTGTGCCACACCAAGCACCATGTTATCTACAATGTAAAATATTAGACAATATGCACACATATATAATAAATATATAAAGTGCAAACAATGATCATGTGATTCTTATTCCAAAATAAAATGTTCATACAAAAAGAGCTAGGCTTTCAGTATACATTCCAACAATCTCCCACTTATACTAAAAGACTATGCCGTCATCACTCTGCCATAGATCTGATCCCCATGTCCTCCACATGCCTATCAAACGCTTTCGCTGGAAGGGCCTTAGTGAATGGATCCGCCAGGTTATCCTCTGATGCAATCTTGGCGACAGCAACTTCTCCTCGCTTTACGATATCTCGTATAAGGTGGTACTTGCGCTCTATGTGTTTACTCGCCTTATGGGCTCGTGGTTCCTTCGAGTTTGCAACTGCACCACTGTTATCACAATAAATTGTGATAGTTCTGGGCAAACCAAGAATCACATCCAAGTCCATCAAGAAATTCCTGAGCCATACAGCTTCCTTGGCTGCCTCAGAGGCTGCCACATACTCAGCTTCCATGGTAGAGTCCGCCATGCATTTCTGCTTGACACTCCTCCATACTATGGCTCTACCTCCAAAAGTAAACACAAACCCCGAGGTAGACTTACTCTTGTCCCTATCTGATTGGAAATCCGAATTCATGTAACCCACAGGGACTAATTGATCTGCCCGGTAAACCAGCATATAATCCCTAGTCCTTCTTAGGTACTTCAATATATGCTTTACCGCAGTCCAATGTCCCTGTCCAGGATTACTCTGATATCTGCTAACCATGCCCACGACAAAGCAGATATCCGGTCTCGTACATAGCATAGCATACATAAGGCTTCCTACTGCCGAAGCATAAGGAACCGCCTTCATGTCCTCTATCTCCTTTGATGTTTTGGGACACATCTCTTTAGATAAAGGAACTCCATGCCTAAAAGGCAGAAAACCTTTCTTGGAGTTCTGCATGCTAAAACGAGCAAGGATAGTGTCAATGTATGAATCTTGAGATAAGCACAACATCCTTTTCTTGCGATCCCTTATAACTTTGATCCCAAGGATGTGTCCCACTTCTCCAAAGTCCTTCATGTCAAACTGTTTGGACAACCATACCCTTACGTCTGATAACACTTTGATATTGTTTCCAACTAATAAAATGTCATCGACGTATAGTACAAGAAACACCACTACGTTTTCGTCACATCTCTTGTTTACACAAGGCTCATCCGGACTTTGAATAAATCCATATGACTGGATTACCTCATCAAAGCGGATGTTCCAAGATCTAGAAGCTTGCTTCAATCCATAAATGGACCGATTAAGCTTACATACAAGATGCTCTTTGCCTTTAGAAATGAATCCCTCTGGTTGCCGCATATAGATCTTCTCCTCAAGACTTCCGTTAAGGAAAGCTGTCTTGACATCCATCTGCCAAATCTCATAATCCATATGAGCAGCTATAGATAAGAGAATCGGATAGACTTAAGCATAGCTATCGGCGAAAAGGTCTCCTCATAGTCGATACCCTCTTTCTGAGTATACCCTTTCGCAACAAGCCTAGCTTTGAAGGTCTCAACCTTCCCATCTACTCCTCTCTTTGTCTTGTAGATCCACTTGCATCCAATGGTTTTTACACCATCGGGTGGCTCTACTAGCTCCCAGACCTGATTAGAATCCATAGATTCTATCTCTGAATTCATCGCTCTTTGCCAAGATACCGCATCTCTATCTTGGATTGCCTCATCATACGTCCAGGGATCAGGTTCATGTTCACCAGGGACTAAGTCCGAAGACTCTCCCAGAAACATGAATCTCTCGGGTTGTCTAACAACCCTCCCACTACGACGAGGTGCCTCCTGTGTATGCTCTGTGACACGCGGTACAGTGACTTATGGTGTCTCCTCTTATACCAGTGGTACTGAAGTCGGGACTTCCCCTGTCAACTCCTCAAGAACAATCCTACTCGTGAGCTTGTGGCTCATCACATAGTCTTCCTATAGAAATCTGGCATTCGTACTCACGATTACCTTCTGATCTCTAGGACTATAGAATAAACCACCCTTCGTTCCCTTAGGGTAGCCAACAAACAAGCGTAATTCTGTACGAGATTCAAACTTACCAGCATCTCCCTTCAGCACATGTGCTAGACTACCCCAAATCCGAATATGTCTTAGACTAGGCTTTCGCCCAGTCCACAACTCTATGGGAGTAGAGGGTACTGATTTAGATGTAACCAAGTTCAGAATGTGTGTTGCTGTTTCCAGAGCAAACCCCCAGAACGAATCAGGTAACTCAGAATAACTCATCATCGATCTGACCATCTCCATAAGAGTCCTATTCCTTCGCTCCGCCACACCATTCTGCTGGGGTGTGCCAAGTGCGGACAATTGGGATTGAATCCCAGCCTCTGATAAGTAACTCCTAAACTCTCCCAAGAGGTACTCGCCACCACGATCAGATCGTAATGTCTTGATACTTTTACCTTGACGGTTCTCCACATCAGCCTTGAATTCTTTGAACCTATCAAAGCATTCAGACTTGCGGCGCATCAAGTAAATGTATCCATATCTTGAATAATCATCTATAAAAGAGACGAAATATTCAAAACCACCTCTTGCCTGGATATACATAGGACCGCACAAATCAGAATGAACCAATTCTAACACATCTTTGGCTCTATACCCCTTGGCCTTGAAAGGCCTCTTGGTCATTTTACCTTCCAAGCAAGATTCGCAGGTTGGAAGATCCTCCACCACTAATGAACCCAAAGGTCCATCAGCTATCAACCTTTGAATTCTGCTTAGGTTAATATGACCAAGCCTTAGATGCCAAAGATATGTCTGGTTCATTTGCAAAGGTTCTTTTCTCTTATTAGACTTAGAAGATGAGTTATTGATTTCTATATGCATAGTGGGAGTTTTTGGTTCAAGAGTATATAAATTGCCAACCAATGTACCAGAACAGATAATCTCCCTATTCCTTTTTATAACCACTTTGTCATTAAAAGAAACAGAATATCCATCCATAAATAATTTAGAAACTGAAATTAAATCCTTTCTAAAAGTAGGTACATAAAGACAATTTCTTAAAACCAAAACTTTATTCCTATCAAAAGATAAATAAACGTCTCCCACTGCAATAGATGCCACCTTTGAAGCATTGCCCATGAAGACGGTAATCTCTCCCTCAGCTAGTCGTCGGGTTTCCTGGAACCCCTGCAAAGTATTGCAGACATGATCAGTGGCTCCTGTATCTACACACCAGGCACTGGTAGATAACACCGCTAAACATGTTTCAACAACTAAACAAGAAGATATACCTTTGTTCTTTCGGCGAGGACAGTCCGCCTTCCAATGTCCAGTCTACTTGCAAGTGAAGCACTTGCCTTTCGGCTTCTTCACTCCTACCTGAGGTCCCACTGCCACCTTCTTTGCTCCACCTTGCTTCTTCTTCTTCTTACCTTTCGGTTTACAGGAAGAAACCTTCTAAGCGACCATGGCTTGAGCACTCTGACGAAAAAGCCCCTCTGCCGCCTGGAGTTCTGTCAGAAGCTCTGCCAATGAATACAACCTCTTGTTCATGTTGTAGTTGAAGCGGAACTGCTCAAAACTCCTAGGCAGAGACTGGAGAATGATATCGACTTGGGTTTCCCCATTGATCTCAGCTCCGAGGACTTCCATCTCATTAAGATGAGCCATCATCTTGAGAACATGATCCCTAACGGGTGTTCCCTCGATCATGGTGGTCATCATCAAGTTTCTCATTGCCTCCTTCCTAGCCGCCCTACTCTGATGTCCGAAAAGTTCCTTGAGATTGAACATCATGTCATAAGCTGTGGCTATGGTCTGATGCTGATGTTGCAGCACATTTGACATAGATGCCAAAATGTAACACCGCGCCATCTCATCTGCCTTGACCCATTTCTTATAACGTTCTCTCTCTTTTTCATCAGAGTCATCGGAGGGCTTAGGAGGACAGACCTCGAAGAGTACAAATTTGTACTCCTCCGCAGTTATGACAATATCCAGGTTTCTTTTCCAATCAATGTAGTTTGGTCCAGTAAGTTTGTTTTCTTTTAAAATCACAGCAAGTGGGTTGAAAGCCATTTGAAAATCCTAAAAATCACAATGATCAAAATATTAGATTTCAAATATTATTGATTCCTCAAAACAATAAAATTCCGAAATCAACCAACACCTCAAAACACCGAGAATATCGCATGCCACGATAGTGTGGACGTATACAAATTCTACATTTGTAAGAGGAGGTTTTACCCATTAATTTTATTATCTTGTCAACCTTACTTTTTGACGAATAAAATTAATAGTTGGTTCCTCTTTAGCCCTACAAATAAAAGCAGTGACTCCGATGGGGAGGATACTTTTATTTGCATCTAAGTGTGCACCATTACACGATACTAAGGGAATTATTTCGGATTATGTGCCTTACCGATGGGGAAGTACACACGCTCCTAAATAATTTCCTATAACCATTATTTGACCTAGTGATCCGCAAACAAACCCATCCGATGGGGAGGAAGGCACTCAAAGCCAACGTGCAAGTTTGTTGCATCACACGTCAAATTGTAATGGAAGCCGCGGGAATTAATTAAAATGTCCCTCTCCCACTTAGTTAATTGAAAATGAGGAATTTTAAAACATACACAACATGCATATAAAACAAATAAGCAATAAATATGAAAAAAAACAGAATTTTTCCAACTATTATGGCATTATCCTCCAATATGCATCCCGTCGTGTCGCCACCTCGTCCGCTCCATCTTTTCCCGTGCGCAAGTCACCAAAGAGATCCGAGCCGAGATGAATCATTTTAATTTACATCCATCGATCCTATACTCCACGAAGGAGTGTACAAATAATCTTGATCGAAAGTAAACTAAAATGAGCGGCTAAACAATGCCATATTTAATTACAAAAATTAAATACTAATCTAGCCTCGTCAACCCAGAGGATTCAAATAATAAATATTTACACACATCCAATCACATACACACATATGGCAATAATAGTCGGATCTTATGCCTGCAACCAAAGAGTTAAACTACGCATATCCTACTATTATCCGGCACATATAATATATGAATAAGTGCATAAAAATTAAACGAATCCTAAACACACAAAATCGGAAATCGTGGCTCTGATACCACTTGTAGGGTGTTGCTTCGGAGGCTCATTGGCTCCCATATCCCCGGATTAAAATTTTCACTAATGAAAGAATTAATCCGGATGGGATGAGTTTCCTTAGCACAACCAATTCGTCGTCGTGCTAACAACTTGAGTGGTCGCTTGAACAAACTAGTTGTTCAAGCAACACAACTCTTCTAGTTGGTTAGCCGCGAAAGAGACGACGGACGGATCGCCGGTTTTTGTATTTGTCTTCGGGATCCATGATTATACAAAATATATACATACGCACACATGTATAATCAACACATATAAGAACATGCTCAGATCTGAAAATAAAGTTGTAAAATTTTATACCTTACGATCTTCTACTGTATGTCCTATCCTTCTCGTGGACGACATGTGGACAAAGATCCTCCACGAGTAGAAGCCTTCTAGATCGCGTTCTTCCCTTCCTTGTCTGCTACGAACAAAGAGAAGAACCAACAAATACCTATCCTTTCTAGAACCGGCGACCAAGTTAGGGAATTTGATGCAATCGCCGACCAAGGAACAAGTGGATGAAGCGCCGGCCACCAATGGAAGGAGAACCGCCGTCCACCTTGGAGAGTATGGAGGAGTGAACGTCGGCCACCAATGGAAGGAGAGCCGCCGGCCAAGGAATAAGAGAGTGGCCAAAAGGATGGGCGCCGGCCAAGTCTTGATGGAGGAAGATGGGCGCCAACAACAATTGGATGGAAGAAGGTTGCCGCCCAAACCCTAGCTCCAAACCCTAGCCGCCCACTTTGAGAAGAGCCAAACCCTAACTCCAATTTGATTATTTTGCCGCCCAAGCTTAAGCCTTCTATTTATAGAATTTGGCTTAAGCCTCCTTTAATCTCCACTGTCAGATCTAGGGATTTAATCTCCACCGTCGGATCTAGGGTTTTATCCCAACCGTCGGATCTAGAGTTTCATCCCAACCGTCGGATCTAGGATTTCATCCCAACCGTCGGATCTAGGGTTTCATCCCAACCGTCGGATCTAGGGTTTTATCCCAACCGTCGGATCTAGGGATTTAATCCCAACCGTCGATTCTAGGGTTTCATCCTAAGCATCGGATCTAGTGATTTAATCCCAACCGTTGGTTCTAGGGTTTCATCCTAACTATCAGATCTAGGGATTTAATCCCAACCATTGGTTCTAGGTTTTGTTTTACATTCTTGGATCTAGACTTCATGAGGATTATATTAGGCTACGATAGGGACCATAAGGAGGAGTTGGATCTTGGCCACCCGATGGATCGGAACCACACAAACATGATCCATCAATGATGTTCCATTCCACTAGAGGATCATCATTGAACTACCTCACCAACCCCCATAAATTAATATGGGCTCCATATATTATTTGTACATTCATCTCCCCGTGTTTAAGATATCGAATGTCCGTCAATTAATTGATTTACTGACCATCAATTAATTAACATCTAATTCCTTGAGTAGTACCACTCAACCTTATCATCATGTTGACTAAGTCAACCAGCTGGGTTTACATGATGAACCTTATGAGCTCCTCAAGGGGACATTATCAACCTAATATATAGGACACGGTTTCCTCCTATAATCAACGGCACACCATGTAAATAATATCATTTCCCAACTTACCGAGCATATTGATTTAATCCATCTAAATCTCACCCTCTGGTTAATCAAAGAAATAAATACTAAGTACATGTGCCCGTTATTATATCGGGATTAAGAGTGTACAACATAATATCTGAGGTCCGATTCAATTATGTAGTCAGTACTAAATTGAATCACCTCTACGTCGGTCCTACTCAATACACCTAAGTGTACTAGTGTAACTCTATGTTCAAGACAAAACAATACCAAGCTACACTACAACCATGCCAATGGTTTGTCCAAAACCATCTTGGTTGTGAGCCTCTACTTATATTTTACAAGGGACTGATAACATGATCTTCTGTGCCACACCAAGCACCATGTTATCTACAATGTAAAATATTAGACAATATGCACACATATATAATAAATATATAAAGTGCAAACAATGATCATGTGATTCTTATTCTAAAATAAAATCTTCATACAAAAAGAGCTAGGCTTTCAGTATACATTCCAACAAAGGTAAGGTTTTAGGGGCCATAGATACAGAACGGGGAAGGGTACTTACTTGAAGCCTGAAGGAGGAGCGTTGGCAAAAGAGGGGGCTAGGTCACTGAAATGCTGTCGGAGAAAGTCGCTAAGAAGAGGAAGCAGAAAATACTAGATTGTTAAACACGCTAAGTTATGCCTTAAAGAGAAAAGACGAAGATTTATATAGGGTTTTGTGTGACCGTTTGACTATCTAAGAGAAAAGAAGAAGCAGAGCCCATGAGCCCATTATGCCGCCCTAAATATATGAAGTAGGGTTATGAGGGGAAATCGAATTCGAATTGACGAGCAAAGAGCAGAGTAGAGACTTTATACCTTTATAAAGTCAAGCTTATAACTTCGCTTGACTATTTTTGGGGGTTGACTAATGATACTGCTGTTACCTCTTCTCTGTGAACCAGGTAAAAGAGCTCACATGTAAGACACTATCCGAACCAAATAATCGGTTCGGTGAAGGAAGTAAGGAAGAATGGTTCGGGCGCGACCGTCTGGGACAATTGGAATGGGAGGACCAGTTGAGGTAATTGGCACGGTGAAGAGAAGGTGGAGATTGCTTCGCTAGGAGATGAACAAGAATTGGTTCGGCCTAGTAGGCCTTGAAGCAGATGGTGTGGATGAGAGTCGATTCGGCATAGCTAGTCTGGAAATAGTTTGGGGTGGAGAGAAGGAGAGTTGTTTCGGGCTGCTGCGAAGAGCTTGAGGGCTATGCCACATGTGAGCTATATGTCTAGATTAATTTCACCAAAGGAAAACGATTGAAAGGGGCAGGCTAGCATATTCCCCAAAATGTAGAGGGGAGGTTGTTACACAATAGATGGGGGGGGGGTCCTCATATAATATTCCAAGGAGCCTTTACTCCTCGTGTCTGTAACAGAATGATTCTCCAGGTGGACGTGGTGGCCACGTGTATGGTGAGAAAAGCTTGCGATGCAACAACTGATCAGAGGAGGGGAATAAAAGGGAAGAGAAGGACAAATGAAAGGAAAGATCCGCATTATTCCAACCAGTAAGAAACGAAGACGCATTGGGAGAAGGAGAGCTACCACTTTGCGGGAGAAGGAGAGTGGTGATCTTCACCTTTCGTATACTTTTTCTTGTATCTTGACTTGTCTGTAAGAGATTTTCTCCTCCACCTCCAGAAGTTCTTTTCTCGTGAAGGAGGACGTTCATAGTGAAAGTGCTTTGGAACTGCATCCGATGAGAGAGCTCACCTCCGTGGAGTAGGAATCCTTATTCTGAACCACGTTACATCTTGTGTCTTGGTTTGTTGTCTGTGTTGGCTTGTGTGTCTTTGCTTGGCATTTTAATTTTTACTGTTGCAGTCAGAGAGAACCCCGTATGCTTCCTTTCAACACAATCCTTCGTGCCCCATTTTTACTGTTGCAATCAGAGAGAACCCCGGTGAAGGGGGCACATCTGTTGTCTGTGTTGGCCTCTGAATTTGTCTCCTCGTATTTTGGAATAGATCACGAAGTTGTATAAATTTTATCGCGAAGTGGCCGCGTCTAACCTTACCCGTTATGACCTAGCGCAAGGGCTGATTCGTCGCCATCAGTCAACTGATGCCTCCCATCAGTCGACTGATGAGCATCACTCGACTGCCCAATGTCCATCAGTCAATTGCCAACCTAGCCACTTCCCTGCAGTGAGAGGTTAGCTCGGAAAATGATAAATACAACGGTTTCTAACCGTCCGATCTCGACCTAGACCTTCCACAAGAAGTCTTAGTCGGATCGCCACCTACGGTCATCCCCGTACAGAGGACACGACCTTACCATCTCTCACTCACATGAGCTTACCTCGATACTTACTGTGTCTCTTTCGCTTTTGGTCTTCCACTCGATTCATTCGGCTCCCTCCGAAGCCACTCGAGTGTCGCCCGACCACAGCGGCTTCCTCCGGGTGTCGCTAGCCTTCAACTCTAGCTTTAGTACTTTTCTGCACACTCGATTTAGATTGTGAGATAACGATGTAAACTTAACTTTGTGTCTTTGCCATAATTAAAACACGGGTTCAATTATCTGGTGCCCCTGCACCAACAGAAAAAGGGGAGCAAGAAGAAGGAAGAAGAGAAGAAAGCCAAGGAGAAAGGGAAGACAAAAGCACTCAAAGCAAGGACATGGGATGATACCTCTTCATTGTCATCATCATCCGAAGAGGAAGAACATGTCTACTCCAACCTCGCTTTGATGGCGTTTGATGACCTAGACTCTTCTTCCTCCGAAAATGAGGAAGCAAGCTCAAGTGAGGAGAGCTCGAGTGAAGGGGGAGCTTCTTCTACATCCTCATCATCGAAAGAAGATTTGGTAAGTGAGGTAACAAATCTTTCCCCCAAGAAAGTTATGTCAATTATCTCTAGCCTCAATAAGGATTTATTTAGAGCCAAGAAAAAGAACAAAAGCATGCTTGATCAAATTAAGGACTTAGAAGGAAAATCAGAAAAAGCATGCTTAAATGTAAATGATAATATTTCTTCTAGCTTAAATGATGCATGCTCACATGAATATATGCCATTTAATGTTAGTGATGCATTTATAGAAGAAAATAGGGCTTTAAGGGAAAAGGTAAATCATTTGACCAAAGCCCTAGAAAAATTTACAATAGGCTTCAATACCCTTAACATGATAATTGGGAACCAAAGGGCAAGCTTCAACAAGAAAGGCCTAGGTTATAAAGAAAATAAAAATTAAAAGACCTATAAATGGCTAATTGCTAGGGGTCAAGACAAAAAGAAGGTAATAGCTAGAAAATGGATCCCTAAGAAGTATTTAGTGAACCCCATAGGAAAGAACTTATTTTGGGTTCCTAAATCCATCCTAATGGGTTAGAAAACCCCTAGGATAGTCAACCAAATGGAATTTACCTATATCATATTTTTGGTTGACTTAGGATGGCGGGACAATATTTTTGAAATAGTGTTAGGTGATGATAATGCACCTATAAATAGATAAATCATGATTTAGGTGATATTTGACTTATTATCATGATGTAATACCTAATGCATGATCACAATTTGATGAATACATGTGTTTCATGATCATAATGTGAAATTAATTCATATATGTCTTTATGATCATGTGAGTTGTTAGGATGATACTTAACCTTGATAGAATTGCATGAAAATAATGGTTAAGTATATACAAATACCTTTAGGATACATCTCACACTCACCATAGGCTACCTTGATTGAAAACTTGGCATGAGTGAGATGTTAGGATTATACGAATGTCCACTAATGCCTATGACATTTAGACGGTCATTTAAGGTATCAAAATAGCCATAATAGACCAATCATGGGGAAGGCTTATGTTTAATTCATAGACATATTGCCCAAAGATCATGGTTGGATATTTCATATGTTTTCAAAATAATTTCTTACTTTAAAATCTGCATGTTAATGTTTTGAAACAATCCAAAGAAAAACTAGATGTTAAAATGGATACAAACTTGATCAAAACATTAGTTGTTTTTGAAGCTTTTGGATTTTTGGCAAATCTTTGAAAATATAATATTTTTTCATGGAAAAATATTTTTCATTGATAAATAACCCTAAAAGAAATGTGTTCCCCAAATTTCACTATTTTTTGATTTTTCTAGAATTTATAGTGCATTTCTGAAATTAAATTCGCTGACCGCCATACCGATATAGCAATGATCGATGGATCGTGAACAAGCACAATAACCTGATTTTATCAGGTTTTGACTGATTTTAGTTTTTGTTTCTCTTTAGACTTGATGCCATGATATATAAATTTGTTTAATCTTTTTGATGGTATCAAAGGGGGAGAAAACTATATGTTTAAGTAAGGGGGAATATATTTAGGGGGAGTTTCATGTATTAAGGGGGAGAGTTGCTAATCATGTTATTCACATTCTTTCTTTCCTTAATATTGTATCAAATGTTTTTACCTAACTTAAACGGATTGTCACACATCAAAAAGGGAGAGATTGTTAGGGCAATCTCTTGCCGTGATATGGTTTTGATGTGTGTGGCAAAGGGTTTAAGTTAGGTTGTTATTGTGATTTGATATGTGCATTGGAGTCTTGCAGGACTTAGTAATTCGCACATGGAGCCTTGGCGGGTTCACCACTCACAACCTCGTGCTTGAGTCAGAGAAGGAGCATTGCAGAGTCGTGCACCTGATGCTGCCGAGGGACCGCCGGAAGAGATGACTTGAAGCGAATCCAAGGAAGCAGACTTCGAAGGCAAGAGACGCGAAGGAGCATTGCAGAGTCGTGCGCCTGATGCTGCCAAGGGACATGGCTGCGAATGAAGAGAGCTTCGACAAGGGACTTCGAGTGAGATGAGAGAATGAGTGAATTGTAAGTAGCTCATTAGGTGAACTTGGCTGAATGGCTGAGTGTCGAAAGCTCGACCACAAGGGTTGAGTTTTACCTGACTGCCGGAAGCTTAAACGAATGTTAAGTTTGAGTTTCACACGGCACCAGTCGATTGCCATGAAATGGCAGTCGACTGCTCTGAGTCGAACGCGATTCGATTGGTATCCCACTGAGTGGTTTTTGGGCCAGTAGTCGATTGCCATATGTTGGCAGTCGACTGCCAAGACCATTAGTCGACTCCTGAAGGCAGCAGTTGACTGGTCAAGAGGGTTTGGGCCACATAACCGCTCGTAGCTGATTGGGCAGTCGACTACGGAGGCAGCAGTCGACTGCCAAGGGATCCGTTGGACTACAATGGTCGGGATCCGATGTGTTCGGAGGCCATTGAAGTGGCGGCAGTCGACTGCCAAGGTCATCAGTCGACTGGTGGCGGCCAACGGGAAGAAATCAGCCCTCTCTATAAAAAGAGAGGGTGTGGGCTTTTGGATGGCTAATGCTCATATTCCAAATCATGATCCAAGTGCTCTACAAGTGATAAACTCCTTCTAGTTTCTTTCAAATCAATTGTAAAAGAAGGAGTGTTCTTGAGTTGTAAGGGTTACCTCCACCTAGCTTGGTGCAAAGGAGAGACCAATAGTGGATTTGGTTGCGGAGTGATTCACCGAGGACGAATCGGGGACCGTGGATTAGCGGCATAGCAGTGAACCACATTACATATTGTGTTAGCATTGTTTATCTTTTCTTTTGTTGTTTTGTTTACTTGTTTATTAGTATTTCTCTTGCTCTAATGATTTTGTAGACGAGCAAATTCCGTCATCCAATGAAGAGGGCTATTCACCCCCCTCTAGCCGTCCAATACACACCGATCGATCCCCTACAACCACCAGATGTGCCCCCTTCACCTCGTACAACCACTAACATTGAAGTATTGCTTGGAGAGGGGATGGGATGGCAAGCACATCAGAACACTATGCCATTAACCCAGAATCGACGAGAAGAACAAGGTGAAAGTCGATCAGCTAGGGCTACGGAGGATTATGAGCCCAACCCTTTTACCATGGACATCCTTTCAGGAATGCCACCATCATACTTTCGGAATCCCCAAGTAGACAAGTACGATTGTTCAACAGATTCGGAAGAACACCTATAGTAATTTGCTGGAGCGGCCTCGCTCCACTTTTATACTGACGCCCTTAAGTGCCGAGTCTTCCGAACCACCTTAATCGGTTCGACACAAAAATGGTTCAACGCCCTGCCCCCGGGGTCTCTCAATTGTTTCGCTGATTTTCAAGGGATGTTCCGTCAAGAGTTCGCCAGCGCAAGGCGTATAAGCATGACGCCTCTATCCTGCTGCACATTACACAAGGGCCCTCAGAATCACTCAGAGGGTATCTTCATCGGTTCACCACCACCACCAGAAGCATTCCTTCCACGATGGCGGATGCTTTTAGAGTAGCCATCCCACACGGGCTGAGGGAGGGTCCCTTCCTCAGTTCCCTTTTGAGAAAGCCCACTAACAGCTATGAGGAGATGTTAAGTCGTGCGAAAAAATTCATCAACGAGGAAGAAGGACTGAAAGTGCGGAGGGTCGAACGCACTGTCGCAATAGTCCCTGCCGAAAGAAATTGCCCCGGTGCCCCTCAAGCGCCTCCCCGGTAGGGATATGCGCGATCTCTTTTACTGGAGGCTCCCAGGCCTCGGTTATTGCTACAGGGTGCTTGCTCTGCGCAGCCATTGTAGATTATGGCTGCCAATGCAGTTCCTCTCGCGAGGACTTGGAAGGATCGGGAGATGGAATTCTACGACCAGCAAAGTCTATTGCAGCGACCCATGGGGTACAGGGGAGTACCTCGCAATCCTCTCGCCCCATTCTTCTGCCAGTACCACATGGAGTATGGCCACGCTAGTGGTCAATGTTTCAAATTGCAAGAGGAGTTGGAGCGCCTCTGAGCCGCTTACCCGCAACTGCGGCCTTAGACAGGAGGGCCGACACGGCGAGGGCAACGACCCAATGTTGCTCGTCCAGGGCCATATAACCAACCACTGCAAGTTACATTCCCTCCGGACCCCCAAACTCTGTTCCAGAAGGCTATTTCTCAAGGAGGCCCATCGGGTGAGGACCCATCATCCGATCCAAATAACGCCCCACACGGGGGGTTATTCATGTCATTGAAGGAGGACCCACTGACGGAGAGTCCAATCGGGCCCGAAAGTCATACGCCCGCCTTATGGAAAGCCTGGCCATCATCACCAACCAGACTGTCCAAACCGCGCCGCCGGTCTCGTTTGGGACGAAAGATCTCCGAGGTGTCTTACTGCCCCACATGGATGCCTTGGTGATCCGTATTTCCCTGGCCAACTACGAAGTGGCTAGGGTATTAGTTGATTCAGGAAGCTCTGTCAACATCCTCTTCCAGGAGGCCTTTAGACAGATGTAGCTGGGAAACGCCCAGCTAGAAGATGTGGTCATACCCCTCTTCGAGTTCGCGGGACATATGGTCGACCCTATAGGGTAGATTTCATTGCCCCTGACTCTGGGCACAAAGCCCAACCAAAAAACCAGTATAGTTCCTTTCCTCATTGTGGATGCTCCGTCCACTTATAATGCAATTCTTGGTCATCCCTTCCTTGCCATTTTTCAGGCGGTGGCTTCTCCGTACCACCAAAAGTTGAAGTTCCCAGTTGGACAGTTGGTGGGAGAAGTCCGAGGCGAGTAGAAAGATGCTAGGAGTTGTTATGTGCA
Organism: Wurfbainia villosa; assembly: GCA_025175895.1. Taxonomy (NCBI): domain Eukaryota; kingdom Viridiplantae; phylum Streptophyta; class Magnoliopsida; order Zingiberales; family Zingiberaceae; genus Wurfbainia; species Wurfbainia villosa. Next base: position 22,149,755 of record CM045992.1, on the reverse strand, counting down.
AATGGTCTGGGATGATCAGAAGAAGGCCCGAACTGATGACCTCAAAGGGAAGGCCATCGTAATTTATGATGTCTGTATCCTGGAAGAGTCTCCTACCAAGGAGAGCAAGATAGAGGAAGGAGAGCTGGTGGAGATAGCTCCCGGAAAGGCCACGCGGGTGGCACTACAGCTGGAGGTCAAGGAGGAGTTGGTGGCCTGTCTGAAGAAGAACGAAGACATCTTCGCATGAGACGTGCATGATCTCACGGGAATTGACCCTCGTGTTACTGAACATCACCTCAACATCACAAGAGGAGTCCGACCCGTCTAACAGAAGCGGCGGCATTTTGGACCTGAGAAGGACAAGGTGATAGCTGAAGAAGTAGAAAAACTATTAAAAGTGGGTCATGTGAATGAAATTTAATTTCCCGAGTGGGTCTCCAATGTAGTCTTGGTCCCCAAGCCTTCTGGGCAGTGGAGAATGTGCATTGACTTCCGTGATTTGAATTGGTACCCAAGCATGCTCTAAAGACTGCTACCCCTTGCCTCGTATTGATCAATTGGTGGATTCTACAGTAGGATATGAAATGATGTCCTTAATGAATGCATACCAGGGATATCATCAAATACCCTTGGCTAAAGAAGATCAGAAGAGGGTTAGTTTTGTAATGGCAGGAGGGTTATATGCTTACGTGGTAATGCCCTTCGGCCTAAAAAATGTGGGGGCTACATACCAACGACTCATGGATAGAATCTTCACAGAGTAAAAAGGGAAAAATCTGGAAGTTTATGTGGATGATATCCTAGTCAAATCAAAAACTACTCGCGATTTTGTTAAGGACTAAATGAAACTTTCACTACATTGAGACGGTATAATATGAAGCTAAACCCTAAAAAATGTTTATTGGGGTGAAGAGCAGGAAATTCTTAGGATATATAGTAACGGAGAATGGACTGCAGGCTAACCCAGAGAAGGTGCAGGCATTATGCAATATGAAGTCACCCACTAATTTGCGAGAGACTCAAAAGCTAGTGGGGAGGATTATTTCTTTATCTCAATTTATAGCCAGATCGACGGATAAAGGGATACCTTTTTTCAAGATTTTGCGCAAAGCTACCAAATTTCAATGGGATGATCAATGCGAGCAGGCTTTCCAAGAGATGAAGAAGTATCTAGCTGGACTTCTGTTATTAGCCAAACCTGTGGCAGGAGAGCCATTGTGGATCTATTTAGCCGTCTCAGAAGGAGCCATCAGCTCAGTCTTGTTGAAGCAAGAAGGTTCTCATCAGCAACCTATTTATTATACTAGACATATCCTAAAAGGGGCTGAATCTCGTTACAATGAGCTAGAGAAGTTAGCATTTATTCTAGTCTTGAAATCTTGTAAGTTGAGGCCACACTTTCTAGCTCACCCTATCACTGTTTTGCCTCATAGTGAATTGGGTAAGGTGGCTACTAAGCCTAATTTTTCTGAGAGATTGGCTAAATAGGTAGTAGAACTAAGAGAATATGACATTCGCTACCAACCCTGAACCATTATCAAGGCTCAGGCTCTTTCTGATTTTTCTGACTGAGGTACCTGTTGGTTTGGAAAATAGCTCACCGACCAAGGAAGAGGGGTCAGATGCGTGGAATGTATTTGTGGATGGCTCTTCTGGATCCACAGGTAGAGGAGTTGGAGTCTTGTTAATATCCCCTGAGAAAGAGGAGACGCACATAGTCGTGTGCCTGGGATATCAGGCATCTAATAACGAAGCAGAGTATGAAGCTATTCTAGCGGGGTTACAGGCTGCCAAAGTTGTAGGGGCCACCTCAATTATAATCCACTCGGATTCCCAGTTGGCGGTATCATAACTTCAAGGATCTTTCATGGTTCGGGAAGAAAGATTGTAAAAATACTTGATGGCTTTTGAGAAAGAGAAGGCTCATTTTTTTCAAGTCCTTTTGAAGCAGATCATGAGGGAGAACAATGGGAAGGCGGATAAATTGGCTTGGTTAGCTAGCACAATGGAATGGGTGAAGCCATTTGAAATGGTCTGCGTGGAAATTCCTACTTCTCTGATGATATGTAATGTGGAGGAGGTCGTGCCCAAGCCTGACCCGATCTTTGATTGGAGGACTGACATCATAGCTTATTTACAGCATGGAAAAGTCCCAGAAGAAAAAGGGGCGACATCTGCTTTAATGAGCAGAGCCAAACGATTCACCCTCTTAAACGGAGACTTATACAAAACATCTTTTGGATGGCCCCTGCTGAAGTGTTTGGGAAAAAAGGATGCTGAATGGGTATTTCGGGAGATCCACGAAGGTTGCTGCAGCAATCATTTGGGAGGGAGAGCTTTGGCGAGGAAGGCCTTGTTAACGGGATATTTTTGGCCTACCCTCCAACAAGATGCAGCTTATATAGTGCAAACCTTCTCAGCCTGTCAAAAGCATAGTAACCGGTCCGAACGACCAGAATAATTAATGAAGGTTGTTGTTGCATCATGCCCTTTTGATCAGTGGGAATGGATATAGTGGTTCCTATGCCTGTGGCACCATTGCAGAAAAAATTCCTATTGGTGGCTGTGGATTATTTCTCTAAGTTGGTGGAGGCAGAACCCCTTGTAAAAATTACTGAGAATGCTATAATACAATTCATGTGGAAAAATATTGTCTGTCAGTATGGTATTCCCCGGAGGCTAGTTAGTGATAATGGGCGGCAGTTTCAGGGCAAAAATATCCAGGAATGATGTCAAAGCCTTAATATCCAGCAGACATTTACTTTGGTAGCCCATCCTCAAGCTAATGGGCAGGTTGAGGTCACTAATAGAATTCTTTTTCAAGGATCAAAGACTAAATTGAGGGCTCAAAGAGGAAATTGGGTGGAAGAGCTGCCTGGAATCTTGTGGGCCTACCAAACCACACCGAAAACTACAACAGGAGAAACTCCTTTCAGCCTGGTATACGAGATGAAGGTCGTTATTCTGGTGGAAGCCCTTTTAAATAGCACCAGAGTGGAAGTTTACGAGCCAGAGTAGAACTAAATTATTCGAAGCACTGAGTTGGACTTGGTGGAAGAAAAGAGGGAAGCGACATGGAGGCGAGCGGAGTTTTACAAGCGGAGAGTGCAGCAAGCCTTTAACAAAAGGGTTATGCCCCGAAGATTTCAAGAGAGGGATTTGGTTCTGCGCAAAGTTATTTTCGCTGGGGATCCGGGAAAGTTAGCTCCGAACTGGGAGGGGCCCTATGAAGTGACGCATCGCGTAGCAGGGTCAGCTTATTATCTTAAGGATGACCAAGGCAAGGAATTTCCTCGACCCTGGAACACTATCCACTTGAAACATTTTTATACTGTATAAGGGATGAGGGATGAAAGAAAGGAGTTGGGGGGTTCCTGGAGAAATGTATTTGACAATTTGTTATATTAATTAGATGTATGGCGAACTCAAGTATGATTGATATATCACTTGCATCAAATACTATATTCTTTGCGACGTGTTATGAAAAGAAAAGAAGATAAAAAGGGAGCCATGTCCCGAAGCAATACATCAAGTTATAACTTAAATCGATCGGAAGGGTAGCGCCGGAAGCCAATTTCCAAGTGCAAAGAGAGAGCAGCATGGTTCGCAGGGGGAAGTCCTTGCTCAGCGTACTGCCGAACTGCCTCATTAATCCCGTCTTGATAAGTGGTGTGCATCAGGATATCAACCGCTCTTGTTGGTTCGGATGGTCAGGACTTCGGTTCCAATGGAGCCTGTGACACTTTTCTTCTTGCTCCCGGAATGTTCGACGGATTTCACTATAACGTCGGGATACTTCCATAATGGCATCCGCCAAGACTGAGATGTCATCTATTCGGGAAGTTTTGTCCTGCTGAAAGAGACTAGTAATATGCATCATGTCCTGGCGTATTGAAGCTGAAATTCCCTCTACCGCCTCTATGTAAGATTTGGTGCGGACAAGGTCATTGCCTAGTCTCTGGAGGGATGTTTCTTGCCTGCGTATACGGGCGTGAGCATGCGCCCTAGAAGTTATTAAGGAGGAGTTTTCTTGTACCTCCTTAGATAGGCGGGTGCGGAGGTCCCCTATTTTGTCCTCCGCTTGCTGGTATTGAACCTGCAGGTTGGCGATGATATCAGAATCCTTTTGCTTCTCCCGAAGGATTTCTGCTACCTGCTCTTGAAGGCCTATTAATTCTTGGGAAGGGAAAGTCTCTTTGTCAGACTGTGCCGGCTGAACATCCCACTGGATGGATAGCGATTCTGTATGAGCCCGCTACTGTTCTCGCAATGCCGCTATAGTTTTAGCAACTTTTTTATGTTGGCAGCGAGCTTCTGTGAGCTGCACCTGACACTGCTTCAGTTGATGTAACAAGATATGCTCTCGATTCTGAGCAACTGTCTGATCCTCCCACCATTGTTGCTCCCATTTCAGAGACTGAGCTCGATATTACTGGAGGGAACGATCTAATTCTTGATAATTGGTATGGGCTTGTAAGCTGTTTATCAAAAAGAAGTCATCCAATGCGGAAAGTCAAAGAATTCAATTCGAGAAGCATACCAATTCTAGAGCATGGCGCAGGCCTTCCATCCGGGGGACCAGTTCCTCTAAATTTAAGATCTGAAGACCCCGAGGAGAAGAGGAAGAAGAAGGAACGGATGATATCAGGGGCGAAGGCTCACTCATGATGGGGGAAGGAAAGATGAAAAAGGGAGGTTGTGTTGGAGATTCAGAAGGGAAAGAAGAAGGAGCTCCTGTAAGGGAGGTCAAAGAGATAGGGGCCGAGGGAGGAGAAGCAGAAGGGGGGGGGGTGGAACACTTAGTGTGGTTGGTGGTGAGACGGGTATAGAAGAATCTGCGGAAGGGGATTGGTCCGGTGAGGTGTTTGGGGAAGAATATATAGAGAGCACTGGAATAGAAAACTCTTTGCTGGAAGGGTTAAAAGTAGAAGGACCCTGATCTGTGTTCAAAGGGGGCAAAAGGTCTTTTAAGTTATGGACGACGGAGGAAATTGGCAATGGGGGAATATCAACTATCATGGATTTAGGTATGGGAGAATGCTCCGGTGGGAGAGTAGGAGCAGATGCAGAAGCGTTTGTCGTCGATAGGTGTTGACGCACCACCTCTCTGTGTTCATCTTCAGGTTGCGATGAGAGAGGGGGTGATTTTCGGATACCCAAGGCGGAAGGGGAAAAATGGGAGAGTTAGGGTTTATAAGTAATATTGGAGATGAGGATGGACTGGCTACCCTAGTCTCATCTGGAGCGGATGGGACAAGGGTTTCAGGCAAAGGTGGAGGAGAAGGGAGAGATGAGACAAGTGTGATAGTAATGGCCGAGGGTGAGGGCAAAGTTGATGCTGGCGGCTGACCCTCACCCTGTTTGATTTGTGAGTAATGGCTCGCTATCTCTCGGTGGAAAAAGGAATACATCCTACCCACTGAAGAAAGAGGAAAAGCGCTGGAGTGAATGACTGGAGCACTGGAGGATGGCGATGGAAAGAAGAACAGACGAAGAAGAAGGAGGCGAAAAAGCAGAAGGAATGACAGTAATAAAAGAAAGGAAAGATATAGCGCCCCCTATAAAAGGAGGGGGTGTTAGTTATAGCCCTAGAACCAATCATGTGATGGTTGAATAGGGAACATTTTGTATCATATTCTATAAAGGCAAAGGATTGGTTATTATATTTACGTCTTACTTGTGCCAGCTAAATTAAATATAATAATGCCCTAGAAAAGTAGGTTCTTATCTACAGAACATCAATTAACAGAATTGATTATGAGAGGTTGTAGAGAACACTTTCATAAATGTTCCTAGTCAAGTATTAATATGCAAGGGCAATATTAATACATAAAGACTAGCATGTAGGTCAATTGATGACTTGATCTCACAAGTCATGGATATATGATATCAAGTTGACACATGGGTATATATTAGAGAATATATACTGAACTGACCCGCAATGAGAAAGTTTTATGGATCGTCATATGAGTGTCATAAACTTTCTCATGTGACTATTGGTATGAATAGTCCTCAAACCTGAAGTCACTACGGTTCCCTACATAAGGAGTTATGTACTTTGGTATCGTCAAATGTCACCCGTAACAGGGTGGACCATAAAGGCGATTACTGGGTATATAACAAATTATGCAGAGGGATGTGAGTGATGTAGATGTGATCTATCCCTCCCATATGACGGGAGTGATATCTGTGGGCCCCTTGATTGAGTAGAACTACTAAAACGCATGGCCATGCTCGAAGGAGTCAATATGAGATATTGAGCTCATTTTTTTGAGTTAGTTTACTTAGGGATCAAGAAACACAGAGATTGATCGAGGATGACACGGTCTATGCCTCATTGGTCAAACTGATATCAAGGATAGAAGGACACGGTCATACATTATAGTAGTCACGGAAAGGTTAGTCGGATCTTGACTTATTTCGTAACTTGGGTAGCAATGATGTATTGCTAGATGCCGCTCATTGCTTGTGTATCTAAAAGAGTTTAGATCCACTACCAACGTTATGAGAGCCTATAGGGTCACACACAAAGAGCATGATGATTAGAAGAATTAGTGCATTCTAGTTTGACTAGAATAATTTGGGAATAAGCTTAAGTACAAAATGGTTTTTGGACTCTAAGCTTAATGAGAATTTTAGCTTATTGATTTAATGAGATTAATTCAATATTCTAAGCTTATTAATTTAATAAGATTAAATAAATATGTTATCATGATAGCCTAAGCTTAATTGATTTAATAAGATTAATTCAATATGTTACCTTATTGATCTAATGAGATTAATTCAATATGATAACATAATCTTATTGAATTAATAAGATTAATTCAACATGCATGAATGCCACATAAGCATGACACCTAAGCATGCCACATAAGCATGCCACATAAGCTTGATGAGGTGGAAGGAGACAAAGGGTTTTGACCTTTGGAGTTTCTCCACATGTGGCCGGCCAAATGATTATTTTTCAATGCAATTGATTGCATTGAATGTGATAGGAGGTGAAAGGTTTTTTCAATCCTATAAAACACTCCATGGGGTGGCCGGCCAAACTTGGTGGAAGCTTGAGGCTTGGAGAGAGCTTGGTGGTGAGAGGCTTTAGTTGTGTGGCTTTTGTGAGTGTAGGCTAGCAAGAAGAGTGGTCTTCTTCTTCCTTTCTCTTTTTCCCTACTTTCCTCTCCTTTAGGGACTTCTCTAGCAAGAAGTAAAGGAGAGCTCTTCTAGTTTCTTTTATGAGACAAGAGCTTGCTCGTGTGGATACATATAGAGGCACGGACATTTGAACGTGCTAAAAGATCCAACAAACCCAAGGAGAAGCGGGATTAAAAAGGGCACGCAACAAAGGTAATATTCTCCTATAAGATAGGTTTCTCTTTTAGAGAAATTTATTTTTTTGTACGAGGTTTTCTTTCGCAAGGATCACTTGGAAGGGATCCTATTTTTCCGTTGCACATATGATATTTTGCATAAAAATCCCTACAGTGGTATCAGAGCCACTTGCGAAAGATCGTATAAAAAAAATAGGTTTTCTCTATTTTATATATGATATAGAAGTAGGATAAATTTTATTATGAGTTGATAATTGCATTAGCAATTTTTCAAACATAATAAAATATCCGATGTCTTTTAAAAGTTAAAATTGACATGGTGCATGGTTATGGCCTAGTCCCAAAAAGTTTGTGAATGTGTGTGTTGTAATTCTTAATACGGCTTGCATGTCGTGCCTTTCTCCAAAAATTCTTGTTGTAAAATTAGCTTTAGACTCGAATGTAACTCGAGTATTTCTCCTTTTGTAATATACAAAATAAAGATAGAGGGTCCATTGGAAGATGACGTTACAAGGAGGAAGTCAACAACACAAGACAACCAAAAGGAAGCACTTGGGAGAAGATGCTATCCCTAGGTTGACCAATCAATCTTTTCATTGGCCTGAGAAGATTGTAGAATAAGGGCCATAACCATGACACGCTTAGTTTAATATGTATGTGATGCATGTTAATTTAGCTTATATGTGATGTATGCTAATATGTATGTGATGCATGTTTAAGTTTATTTCTTAATAAGTCAAAAACGATATGCCTACCAAAGTTTGGTACTCACTACTTCCTCGATCATTTGTTGTTGGGTTTGCCAAAGCAAAGCAATGCATTTTATCTTGGAAGAGTGCGAGTGGACAATCATGATGTCCCGCTATCAAACTTGGTTAAGACTTAATTAAGTTTTTCTTAATTAATTAAGAAAGTAGAGGTATATATTAGCTTTGAACATAAGTTTTAAAAATTAGTTTTGTGTGATTTCCGAACATCAGCTTTGTCTTAGAAAGTGGTCGCTGTTCGATATCAAAGAAGGCCTCGTGCCTCGCCACTACCGAAGCTGGTTTAGGAATAAGCACTAAACTAATCTAAACTTAACCAAAGCTATTAAAGAGTTACATCAGATGTAATTGGCAAAAGATTGCCTACCTAATCATACTACGTCTTGGGCGATTAGCCAAAGCTAACTCAAGACGAAGTATGATGTGAATCTTTATCCCATATAAATTTATAGCTAAATAGAAGCTAATGATGTAAGCAAAATGTGTTTGCCTACATCAATGATTAGCTCATATCAAAGCTATGAGAATTTAGTGGGAGCCTCATTTAATTAAAGGCCTAATTAAATGACTTAGGTATGATACTTAATTTTGCATTTTAATGTTGTAGATCACCATGTCATCTAACACGACACACCCCCTAAACTTGCGATCTGTCCTTGAGAAAGACACGCTCAATGAAGCTAACTTTCTAGACTGGTATAGGAACTTGAGGATTATCCTCAAGCAAGAACGTGAACTGTATGTCCTAGAGCAGTCTATCCCTGAAACACCCGCCCCTACGGCCACTCGTGCTGAAAAGGATGCTTATAAGAAGCATCAAGATGACGCATTAGATGTGTCATGTCTTATGCTTGCCACCATGAACTCTGAGCTTTAGAAGCAACATGAGAACATGGATGCCTATGGTATGGTTGAGCAATTGAAACAACTATATCAAGGACAAGCTAGGCACGAGCGTTTTGAAGTGTCTAAGGCTCTTTTTGCATGCAAGATGCAAGAAGGAACACCTGTAGGAACTCACGTACTTAAAATGATAGGGTACGTTGAGAACCTTAAAAGACTAGGTTTTCCACTGAGCCAAGAATTGGCAACCGATGTTATCCTGCAATCGTTGCCGGAAGCATATAATCAATTCGTCATGAATTATAACATGAATGAAATTGATAAGTTTTGCTCGAGATTCTCAAAGATGTTAAGAAGCCAACCGAATCTCAAGAAGAAAGTTAGTAACGTAATGGTCAAGAAGGGCAAAGGTAAGCGCAAAGGCAAGGGTAAGACCAAGCCAAAGGCAAGGCCAATTCATCCACTTCAAAGGGTAAAGGTAAAGTACCTAAGGAAGGGACTGCTTCCATTATGAGATCGACATCGGAAGCGAACTGCAAAGTCTACCTTGAGGAAGTAAAGAAGAAAAGAAGTGGGACTTCTGCCTCAGGTATACACATTATAGAAGTTAATTTATCTATTTCTTCTACATGGGTATTAGATACCGGATGTGCATCTCACATTTGTACTAATGTGCAGGGATTGAGAAATAGTAGACTAATGGCAAAGGGCGAAGTGGACCTACGAGTAGGCAATGACACAAAAGTTGCTGCTGTAGCTGTAGGAACATATTCTTTGTCTTTGCCCACTGGGCTTATCTTAGAACTAGAGGAGTGCTTTAATGTACCTGCATTAACGAAGAACATAATTTCTGTATCTTGTTTAGACAAGAAAAACTTTTCTTTTATAATAAAGGACAAATGTTGTTCCATTTATTTTAATGAAATGTTCTATTGTAATGCACCACTTATGAATGGTCTCTATGTTCTAGATTTAGAAAACCCAATTTATAACGTAAATACCAAATGGTTCAAATCGAATAATTTGAACCAAACATATCTTTGGCACTGTCGCCTAGGTCACATAAATGAAAAATGCATATCCCAACTCCATAAAGATGGATTATTGGACTCATTTGATTTTGAATCATATGAGGTATGCGAATCTTGTCTTTTAGGAAAGATGACTAAAACTCCATTTAGTGGACATGGCGAGAGAGCGACGAACTTGTTAGGACTCATACATACTGATGTATGTGGCCCTTTCAATGTCGAAGCCAGAGGAGGCTATAAGTACTTTATTACTTTCACTGATGATATGAGTAGATTTGGCTACTTATATTTGATGAGACATAAGTCAGAATCCTTTGAAAAGTTCAAAGAATTCAAGAATGAAGTACAAAACCAACTTGGTAAGCGTATTAAGCTACTTCGATCAGATCGAGGTGGTGGAAACATTAGTCAAGAGTTTCATGATCACCTGGCTGAGTGTGGGATAATATCCCAACTCACTCCACCTGGAACACCATAATGGAATGGTGTATCTGAGAGGAGAAATCGTACTCTATTAGATATGGTACGATCAATGATGAGCCAGACTGATCTACGTACTTCCTTTTGGGGTTTATCTCTAGAGACAGTCGCTTTCACACTTAATCGCATCCCATCAAAAGCCGTAGAAAAGACACCATATACGTTATGGACTGGGAAGAGTCCCAAAATGTCTTTTATAATGATTTGGGGTTGTGAAGCGTATGTTAGACGTCAAGTCTCAAATAAACTAGGACCCAAATCAGATAAGTGTTATTTTGTAGGATATCCCAAGGAAACTAAGGGATATTACTTTTACAATCCCACACTTGGCAAGGTGTTTCTTGCCAAAAATGTTGTCTTTCTAGAAAGAGAATTTATTTCTAGAAAAACTAGTGGGAGTAAAATTCATCTTGAAGAAATTCAAGATGAAGATAACACTAAGGCTTCGATGGAAAATGAACATGCACCACAAAGTGTTGTGGATGAGGAAATTGTTGCCCAAAGAGTTGTGGAGCAAACACCTGTTCAAGTAGACTAACCTCTTCGTAGATCTGATAGGATCCGTCGTCAACTCGAGAGATATTCTTTTCTCTTGACTAACAACAGTGAGGTATTGCTTGTCGATCTTGACGAGCCTACATCCTATCAAGAAGCTATGATGAGCCCAGATTCCGAGAAATGGCTAGAGGCCATGAGATCCGAAATGGAATCCATGTACACTAAGCAAGTATGGACTTTTGTTGATCCACCTGAAGGGGTAAAACCCATTGGGTGTAAGTGGGTCTTTAAAGTAAAGACTGACATGGATGATAATAAGCATACCTATAAAGGTAGATTGGTGGCTAAAGGATTCAAACAAATTCATGGTATTGACTATGATGAAACCTTTTCACCAGTTGCGATGCTTAAATCCATTCGGATCATACTTGCTATTGCAGCCTACCACGATTATGAGATCTGGCAGATGGATGTCAAAACCGCTTTTCTGAATGGAAATCTACTCGAGGATGTGTACATGACATAGCCTGAGGGTTTTGAAGATCCAAAGCATCCTGGAAAGGTATGCAAACTGCAAATGTCCATTTATGGACTAAAGCAAGCCTCTCGAAGCTGGAATCTTCGATTCGATGATGCAATCAAGGAATTTGGTTTCATCAAGAATGAAGATGAACCTTGTGTCTACAAGAGAAATAGTGGCAGCACAGTTGTATTTCTTATATTGTATGTAGATGACATACTTCTCATCGGAAATGATATTCTCTCACTCCAGTCTGTGAAGATGTGGTTAGGGAATTGTTTCTCGATGAAAGACTTAGGTGAAGCTGCCTATATACTAGGCATCAAGATCTAAAAGATTAATTGGCCTAAGTCAGAGTACATACATTGATAAAGTGCTAGATCGTTTTGCTATACAAAATTCCAAGAAAGGATTTCTGCCTTTATCACATGGTGTGAGTCTTTCGAAGACTCAATGTCCCTCTTCTAAGGAGGAAAGAGATCGCATGGATAAGATCCCTTATGCATCTGCTATAGGGTCTATCATGTACGCCATGCTTTGTACTCGTCCTGACGTCTCGTATGCTTTGAGCATGACGAGTAGATACTAGTCGGATCCAGGTGAAAGTCACTGGATAGCAGTCAAAAATATTTCCTGATATTTGGAGGCAATGAGGAGCTAACAGTAAAGGGTTACAGTGATGCAAGCTTCCAAACAGACAAGGATGACTATAGATCGCAATCAGGGTACATGTTTTGCCTAAATGGTGGAGCTGTGAGCTGGAAGAGTTCGAAGCAGGACACAGTTGCTGATTCTACAACAGAAGCCGAGTATATTGTTGCGTCTGATGCAGCAAAGGAGGATGTTTGGCTCCGCAAGTTCATCAGTGAACTTGAGGTAGTTCCTAGCATTGTAGATCCAATAGACCTCTATTGTGACAACAATGGGGCTATTGCACAAACTAAGGAACCTCGATCACATCAGCGGACCAAACACATACTGCAGCGCTTCCATCTCATTCGAGAGAACATCGATAGAGGAGATGTGAGGATATGCAGAGTACCGACAGAAGCTAACATCGCAGATCCATTGACCAAGGCTTTGGCACAGAGGAAGCATGATGGTCACACTAGGTCACTAGGTATTAGATATTATAGTGATTAGTATTAGTGCTAGTGGGAGATTGTTAGTTATAGCCCTAGAACCAATCATGTGATGGTTGAATAGGGAACATTTTGTATCATATTCTATAAAGGCAAAGGATTGGTTATTATATTTACGTCTTACTTGTGCCAGCTAAATTAAATATAATAATGCCCTAGAAAAGTAAATTCTTATCTACAGCACATCAATTGGCAGAATTGATAAAGAGAGGCTGTAGAGAACACTTTCCTAAATGTTCCTAGTCAAGTATTAATATGCAAGGGCAATATTAATACATAAAGACTAGCATGTAGGTCAATTGATGACTTGATCTCACAAGTAATGGATATATGATATCATGTTGACACATGGGTATATATTAGAGAATATATACTGAACTGACCCGCCATGAGAAAGTTTCATGGATCATCATATGAGTGTCATAAACTTTCTCATGTGACTATTGGTATGAATAGTCCTCAAACCTGAAGTCACTACGGTTCCCTACATAAGGAGTTATGTACTTTGGTATAGTCAAATGTCACCTGTAACAGGGTGGACCATAAAGGCGATTACTGGGTATATAACAAATTATGCGGAGGGATGTGAGTGATGTAGATGGGATCTATCCCTCCCATATGACGGGAGTGATATCTGTGGGCCCCTTGATTGAGTAGAACTACTAAAACGCATGGCCATGCTCGAATGAGTCAATATGAGATATTGAGCTCATTTGTTTGAGTTAGTTTACTCAGGGATCAAGAAACACATAGATTGATCGAGGATGACACGGTCTATGCCTCATTGGTCAATCTGATATCAAGGATAGAAGGACACGATCATACATTATAGTAGTCACGGAAAGGTTAGTCGGATCTTGACTTATTTCGTAACTTGGGTAGAAATGATGTATTGCTAGATGTCGCTCATTGCTTGTGTATCTAAAAGAGTTTAGATCCACTGCCAACGTTATGAGAGCCTATAGGGTCACACACAAAGAGCATGATGATTAGAAGAATTAGTGCATTCTAGTTTGACTAGAATAATTTGGGAATAAGCTTAAGTACAAAATAGTTTTTGGACTTTAAGCTTAATGAGAATTTTAGCTTATTGATTTAATGAGATTAATTCAATATGCTAAGCTTATTAATTTAATAAGATTAAATAAATATGTTATCATGGTAGCCTAAGCTTAATTGATTTAATAAGATTAATTCAATATGTTACCTTATTGATCTAATGAGATTAATTCAATATGATAACATAAGCTTATTGAATTAATAAGATTAATTCAACATGCATGAATGCCACATAAGCATGCCACCTAAGCATGCCACATAAGCATGCCACCTAAGCTTGATGAGGTGGAAGGAGACAAAGGGTTTTGACCTTTGGAGTTTTTCCACATGTGGCCGGCCAAACAAGGAGTGTTACTCCTTGTTTGATTATTTTTCAATGCAATTGATTGCATTGAATGTGATAGGAGGTGAAAGGTTTTTTCAATCCTATAAAACACTCCATGGGGTGGCCGGCCAAACTTGGTGGAAGCTTGAGGCTTGGAGAGAGCTTGGTGGTGAGAGGCTTTGGTTGTGTGGCTTTTGTGAGTGTAGGCTAGCAAGAAGAGTGGTCTTCTTCTTCCTTTCTTTTTTTCCCTACTTTCCTCTTCTTTAGGGACTTCTCTAGCAAGAAGTAAAGGAGAGCTCTTCAAGTTTCTTTTGTGAGACAAGAGCTTGCTCGTGTGGATACATATAGAGGCACGGACATTTGAACATGCTAAAAGATCCAACAAACCCAAGGAGAAGCGGGATTAAAAAGGGCACGCAACAAAGGTAATATTCTCCTATAAGATAGGTTTTTCTTTTAGAGAAATTTATTTTTTTGTACGAGGTTTTCTTTCGCAAGGATCACTTGGAAGGGATCCTATTTTTCCGTTGCGCATATGCTATTTTGTATAAAAATCCCTACAGGGGGAATGGGCTTGCGGTGGCGATTGGGCTCCTAATTTATAAAAAGGGAGGCCATAAGAAGAAGAAAAATGATGATTTATTTCTCTGATTACCCGTTATTTGTTAAAACCCTTGCTTTCATATGAGGGGATGGATGAGGGTATTCACCTTCAAGATGAAGGAAGAAATAATAGCGGTACAAAGGAAGAACTGGAGGTCAAGTCATCGCACTCTTTATAAAGAAGGCCTTTGTTGCTACTATTTTATCCCCGTGTGATGGCGGAAGAGAAGAGTTAAGTTCATTTCTCAACTGTATATTATTTTATCTCCATGTGGTGACGAAACGGAAGAGTTGAGTTCATTTCTCAACTGAATATTATTTTTATCCCCATGTGGTTGCGGAACGGAAGAGTTAAGTTCATTTCTCAACTACATATTATTTTATCCCCGTGCGATGGTGGAACGGAAGAGTTGAGGTCATTCCTCAACTATATATTATTTTATCCCCGTGCGGTGGTGGAATGGAAGAGTTGAGTTCATTTCTCAACTGTATATTATTTTTATCCCCGTGTGGTGACGAAATAGAAGAGTTTAGTTCATTTCTCAACTGTATATTATTTTTATCCCCATGTGATGGCGGAACGGAAGGGTTGAGTTCATTTCTCAACTGTATATTATTTTTATCCCCGTGTGGTGGCGGAACGGAAGAGTTGAGTTCATTTCTCAACTGTATATTATTTTTATCCCCGTGTGGTGGAAGAATGGAAGAGTAGAGTTCATTTCTCAATTGTATATTATTTTCATCCTCGTGTGATGGCGAAACGGAAGAGTTGAGTTCATTTCTCAACTATATATTATTTTTATCCCCGTGTGGTGGCGGAACGGGAGAGCTGAGTTCATTCCTCAACTGTATATTATTTTTATCCCCGTTTGGTGGCCGAACGGAAGAGTTGAGTTCATTTCTCAACTGTATATTATTTTTATCCCCGTGTGGTGGCGGAACGGAAGAGTTGAGTTCATTTCTCAACTGTATATTATTTTTATCCCCGTGTGGTCGCAGAACGGAAGAGTTGAGTTCATTTCTCACTTGTATATTATTTTTATCCCCGTGTGGTGGCAGAACGGAAGAGTTGAGTTCATTTCTCAACTGTATATTATTTTTATCCCCGGGTGGTGGCGGAACGAAAGAGTTGAGTTCATTACTCAACTGTATATTATTTTTATCCTCGTGTGGTGGCGGAACGGAAGAGTTGAGTTCATTCCTCAACTATATATTATTTTATCCTCGTGATAAGGAAGAGTTGAGTTTATTTCTCAATTATACATTATCTTTATCCCCGTGCAGTGGTGGAACGGAAGAGCTGAGTATTCCCTCAGCTATATTTCATTTTATTTCCGCACGGGGAAGGTGTATGCTTGATCCCTGCATAATGAAGGGTGAAGAGGTGGTACTTTTATTTGATTTTCATAAGAGGAATGTAGGATTTGACATAGCCAGAGAGATACAAGAAGAAGAAGATAAGCGGGGAAAGATAGAGGCGAAGGCTTACATTACAGAAAGTTCATTACTTCGGAAAGATTACATATTACAATTCCCCCCCCCCCCATAAGAAAATAACAAAGGAAACCCTTATTTATAGGGTATTATAGTTCTTTGTTAGGAGGTACTGAAGGAGCTTCTTTGCATGGCTTGGGTTGGTGCTATAGCTGCCGAAGGGAAGATTGTTGTATGAAGATGTGCTTAGACAGGTTCTTCTGGGACACTGCTTGTTGTTGGCGCAAGGAGTAGTTGCTGGTGGAAGCTTCCCTCAAGCGTCGTTGTATATATCCCACTTGCTCTTCCAGATTAGCGATGTAACGTTGTTCTTCAGTCTTCTCATCATAAGGGAAAGAGCTGCTACCCTTTTCGGATGTTTCTTCCATGACGGGGAGAAGAAAAAGAGAAGGTGAAGGTTAAGCGGCGATAGTTTGGGTTCTTATAATGATGAAGAAGGAAGGTGCATTTATTCGCAGAGAAGATACAAATAATAAATGCTAGTAAAGAAGGGGAAAAGTAAAGACACTAGTTGAAAAGTTACTAGTACAGTAACTCGGAGAGGAATGGTTCAAATTCCATGGAAGCAGTAAAGGGAAGTATGTTCAGATAAGGTCACAGTCTTTTCTAATGGAAGTTACTCTACCTTTACAAGAAAACGACAAGAATTAACATCAGTTCCTTTCTTCCTTTTTATTAACATACTTGATAGTAATTACATCATTTAAGCTACTTAAGCTTTTTATGATCATTCCTAGTAGGAGGATTATTAGAAGACTCCTCTGAGGGGGAAGGCACCAGGATGACTCTGTAGAGATCACCTTGAGCGGAAGGTACCGCTAGTGGAGCTTCATCAAAAGAGGGCAGACGAGTCCCCGCTGGAGGGACTGGAACGAATGCTAGGGCCGGTGGAAGAGGAGGAAGTTCAGTGGAGGCCCGAGAATCTCCTACCGTATACTCCTAGGTCATGGGGGGATTCCAGACCCTATTGCGAAAGGAAGGGAAGGGAGCTCGAAAGGACCTCCCTGGATTAGGAGGGGAAGCAATGGTTGATGGCTGAATCAGGGATGGACGAAATGTAGAAGTCGCAGTTGAGTGTGTTTCTGATTCCTCAGTATCCTTAGTGGCCCAATCGTGCAGTTCGAAAGAGTCAGAGTTTGAAGAAATCTCAATGGGGTGTTCTGCGGAAGCGATGCGAGCCGGATGAAAAGGCAAAGACACTTGAGGTGATAATTTATAATCGAGGGATGAGAAGTTTCATTTGTCCTCGGAAAGGGGAAGAAGAGGAAAGGACCAACATTGTAACGCCATCAGCATGGGAAATCGTCGAGATATCATTTCCGGAGCAGTTAATTATTTTGTGAAGATGAAAGGTTAAGGTGGGTTAAATTGCTGACTAAGCCCAACAAGTTGGTTCGGGCTAGGAAAAAGATCTTTTCAAGGATATCCCGAACCGATTCCAAAGTAAGGAATGTCGTCCTTTCATTTATACAGGGCATAAAAGGGGTTGTCATTATGAAGAGAAAGAAATGCATAGCAGACCCAAAAGTTCGCGACCAATACCAAAATATGCATAAAAATTCATAAAGAGACGTGCCAACATCAATATTCTTTAACAACAAGAGTCCTTACAAGGATCACAGTGTGTCAGATTATAGTTCGAAAAGTTCGAGGAGGCACTTGGATAAAGCGTTGACGGGGTTTAAATAGCTAGTGTCCGTGCCGGGGGGAAGGATATCCTCGTTCAGCATTTAAAGACGAGGACCCGTCAAAGCCAAGTATAAATAAATCCACCCCTTTCTTGACATAACGCCCCTTCAGGTCGGCCTCCTGCTCCTTCAGCTGAGATTGGCAGGTAGCGAGTTGAGCTTGACACGCGGCTAGCTGGGCCTGACATTAAGTTAACTTGGCCACCAAGCCATCTCTTGCCATTGCCGCCATCATGGCCCATTTACCCAGAGCTGAAAATGCCTCGGTGTATTCTTGATGGAGTTCTTTTTGCTACCGAGCCACAGCCAACAGGGCTTCGGGAAAGGTAGCCACCAAAGAAGAGTGTTCTTGGCACCTTTCCAAACAAGACTTTTGGGTGGCCTCCCACGCTTGTCATTCTTGCTGCAATTGTTGAATAATAGTTGAGGAGTCAGCAGCCTGAATAATTGCATCCCCAAGCTGTCTTTTATATTCTGTTAGTTCGTGGGAGAGAAGGTCCACTTGCTGAAGCTCATTGGACTGCAAGAAGATTTGTTGTTCGAGGTCTTCATTCTTTTGCTGAAGCTCCTCCTTCTCACTCTAAGCCAAGGCCAATTGTGTCATAGAGTCTTCGTATTGGCCAACCAGATCAGATTCTTTTTGTTCTGTCTCACTCAGCTGCTGAGTGAGTTATTTTTGATGCCCAAGGAAGCAAAGTGGCGCGTCTCCACGTTGGACTGAAATTAGGCTATATGAGACGTCATCTTATTATATGTGGCCGAAACCTGAAGGAAAAAGAATGCAAATGTTAAGCGTTGGTATATCGATATATATGTATGGTAAAGGTAAGGAGGTAAAACAATTACCTCAGCTAGCATTTTGCACATCTGATCATAGGGGCCCTGTATACCGGATTGGTTGAAAAATTTCACCTCTAAAAGGTGACGGATTTTCAGAAGGGACCCCAATGTAACCAATGAAGGGTTTGGGGAAGGAAGACTCCCCACCTTTGAAGGGGGGGGCGGGATCTACACGCTGGAGGGGAGCAAGAGAAGTATGGGTTTCTGGAGGAATGGGAACTGAGATAGATTTGGTTCAGGAAGGTGTGGGAGAGTCAAGATGAAAGGAGGATGAAACAGGAGAATGGGAAGGAGAATTCCCCCCTTGGGGAGAAGAGGAGGGGGCGACTAAGAGGGTATCCCTCGTTCTCGGTTTATAGATGGTTAGAGGCAGAGATTCCTGCCGATCAGAAGAGGAGGAAGGAGGAAATGATGAGCTGGGAACTACTTCCTTAACCGGGCACAATTTCTTCCTAGGGGAAGAAGGGGGGGGGGGGCAGCTACGGATTTACCTCGCTTGGTGGAGGCCTTTTTCTTCTTGGCTGCTTCAATTTCTTCACCTTTTACTAAAGCGCTCTGCATTAGGTTATCTGCGAAATTCACAAGAAAGAAGGATAAGTTAATTCAGATAATAAGCTATATCAAAATACTAGCATCATCCTACCTATGGCAGCCGGAGCCATTAGAGGGAAAGGGGACACCCTGAAGTGACTGAGGACTGGGGGTTTCATTAGATGTTCTGAGTAGTAATGGGATTCTCTCAACACTTTACAAACCTCCAAGAAGGGACATTGGGTCCTTGTTTAGCAAAAGGGAGGTAGCTCAGGAAGATCTAACTTCCAGGTATCTGAGTGGGGTAAAGGTATGGGAAGTAGAGCAAAGAAATATAATTCTTCCCACCCTTTATAGGAAGAAGGCATATTTATTAAGAATTGGTAGTCCGTGCAGTTGGAGAGGTAAAAAAGGCCTTCCTTAAAAGATTTCAGTTGGAAGAAGCAATAGAATATTTGGGGGGATAACGGGAGGTTCAGGTGTTGGAATACTATGATGGCCCCCGACAAGAGGCAGAAGGAATTGGGGGTAAATTGGTTCAAGGGCAGACCGTAAAAGTCGAGGATTTCCAAATAAGAGAGGGTCACGGGTAAAAATAAGTCGTTAAGAAATTGTTCGGAGAAGAAGCAGGTTAGGCTAGGAGGAGGACGATGCGGTCGATATGTTTTAGTGTTAAAACGACATTGAATGGAAGGGTCTATAAATTGGTCCCTCATGTTAAAGAAATAATGATCGCTATTCAGTTGGGTGATGGTGTGTTCATACCAAGGAGATGAAGGTAAGGTTTTAGGGGCCATAGGTACAGAATGGGGAAGGGTACTTACTTGAAGGCTGAAGGAGGAGCATTGGCAAAAGAGGGGGCTAGGTAGTTGAAACGTTGCCGGAGAAAGTCGCTAAGAAGAGGAAGTAGAAAAGAATAGATTGTTAAACACGCTAAGTTATGCCTAAAAGAGAAAAGACGAAGATTTATATAGGGTTTTGTGTGACCGTTCGACTATCTAAGAGAAAAGAAGAAGCGGGGCCCATGGGCCCATTAAGCCACCTTGAATATATGAGGTAGGGTTATGAGGGGAAAGTGAATTCGAATTGACGAGCAAAGAGCGGAGTAGAGACTTTATACCTTTAGAAAGTCAAGCTTATAACTTTGCTTGACTATTTTTGGGGGTTGACTAATGATACTACTGTTACCTCTTCTCTATGAACCGAGTAAAAGAGCTCACATGTTAGACACTATCCGAACCAAATAATCGGTTCAGCGAAGGAAGTAAGGAAGAATGGTTCGGGCGCGATCGTCTGGGACAATTGGAACGGGAGGACCAGTTGAGGTAATCGACACGGCGAAGAGAAGGCGGAGATCACTTCGCTAGAAGATGAACGATAATTGATTCGACCTATTAGGCCTAGAAGCAGATGGTGCGGACTAGAGTCGACTCGTCATAGCTAGTCCGGAAATAGTTTGGGGTGGAGAGAAGGAGAGTTGGTTTGGGCTGTTGTGAAGAGCCCGAGGGCTATGCCACACATGAGCTATATGTTTAGATTAATTTCACCAAAGGCAAACGGTTGAAAGGGACAGGCTAGCATATTTCCCAAAATGTAGAGGAAAGGTTGTTACTCAATAGAAGGGGGGTTCCCACATAATATTCCGAGGAGCCTTCGCTCCTCATGTCTGTAACAAAATGATTCTCCAGGTGTGGTGGCCACGTGTATGGTGAGAAAGGCTTGCGATGCAACAAATGATCAGAGGAGGGGAATAAAAGGGAAGAGCAGGACAAATGAAAGAAGAGATCCCCATTATTCCAATCAGTAAGAAATGAAGACGATTGGGAGAAGGAGAGCTACCACTTCG
This sequence comes from Wurfbainia villosa, assembly GCA_025175895.1. Lineage (NCBI taxonomy): Eukaryota > Viridiplantae > Streptophyta > Magnoliopsida > Zingiberales > Zingiberaceae > Wurfbainia > Wurfbainia villosa. Next base: position 22,128,781 of record CM045992.1, on the reverse strand, counting down.
CCGGAGAAGGAGAGTGGTGATCTTCACCTTTCGTATACTTTTTCTTGTATCTTGACTTGCCTGTAAGAGGTTTTCTCCTCCACCTCTGGAAGTCCTTTCCGCGAAGGAGGACGTTCATAGTGAAAGTGCTTTGGCACTGCATCCGGTGAGAGAGCTCACCTCTGTGGAGTAGGAATCCTTATTTCGAACCACGTTGCATCCTATGTCTTAGTTTGTTGTCTGTGTTGGCTTGCATGTCTTTGCTTGGCATTTTTATTTTTACTGTTGTGGTCGGAGAGAACCCCGTAAGCTTCCTTCGCGCCCCATCGTGTTGAAAGGAAGTCCACAAATCTTCTTCCCCGTCCCCGCATCATTTTGTATCATTGGAAATGCTTTTAAATTATTCAATTATTTATGTCATGATCATAATTCATGCAATATGTTTATCAAATTGAAATTAAGGACAAATGACATTATTTGGCATCCTAGATAAGGAGGTCAAATTTGATATACCTAGATAGGAATGCATGCTTCTTAGTTTAAGGAAGAACCAAACCACATCTTGTTGGTGCAATCGACCCAGGTCACTATTGACCAGACTCGAGTTTGACTCAAGCAGTATTTTGATGTTAGACAAAACATATGACATGTGATTGTCATGGAAAGTCCAAGTGTGTAGCCTTGGCCACGTAAGTCCAAGTGTGTAGCCTTGGCGGTGAAAGTTCAAGCATGGGGCTTGGCATTGGAAGTCCAACATAGAGTTTGAAAGGGAAGACCAAGTGTGTAGCTTTAGCCACGTAAGTCCAAGTGTGCAGCCTTGGCGGTGAAAGTCCAACATGGGTTGGCAAGGGAAAGTACAACATGGAGTTGGCATTGGGAAAGTCTAAGTGTGTAACCTTGGCAATGGGAAAGTCTTGAGTACTTGGCAAGGTCATTTGTCTTATGGCTCGGGTCGTTGAGTCGGAGAAGGATGGCACGGGGAGAAGTTGTGAGCTTAGTGCATCCGAGGGACCGCCAGACAAGGAGCAATAGAGTTAAGCCAAAGGAAGCATATTTTAGGGAAAAATACGAAGGATGGCACAGGGAGAAGCCGTGAGCTTAGTGCATCCGAAGGACGTAGGCTGGAGAAAGTGAGTTTTGATGGGGAACTCCATGGGAGGATGAGGTGAACTTGGCCAAGTGGCTAAGATCAGTGTTGGATGCCCAAACATTGGTGTTTGAGGTTTTACTCGACGGTCGGATGCTCAAACAACTTGTGTTTGAGGTTTTACCCGACAACAGTCGACTGGTGTTATGTACTAGTCGATTGGTGAGAGTTGACTGTTGTTCAACTGCATCATATCCCATGGCGATGATCGCCAAAGATTGGGCGCGCCGATCGATGGCTTGCGGCAATGATCGATATGGAGATGGAAGCGATCGACTACTAGTCGAGGACGCAGGCACAGAAACTCCCATAGCCGACTGGGAAGTTGACTATCAAGAAAGCAGTCGATTGCTAAGGTTTGGCAATCGACTGATGAATGATCCGTTGGAGTTTTTACAATGTGGATCAAGCCATTATGAGACAACGACAACAGAAGCAGTCAACTAATGGTCATGAGCAATCAATTGCTAGGAGTGGAATCATCCCGAGACAAGGATAAAAGGAGGAACTTGGGGAGGATTTCCACAACGATTTTTGGTGAGATTTTTGAGGGGAATTTCTATTGCATTCAAGAACTTCAAGAGCAAACCAAAGTAAGCAACAAGAAAGTGATCAAAGCAAAGTATTATAAAGTTTTTCTTTACTTGTAGTTCATATTATCTTTGTATTTTGCTTGTACTTTTGTATTACATTTTGTAATTTCTTGTACGAGGTTTCTCCACCTCCGACTTGTTGTCGAGAAGGAGTTTGAGTAGTGGTGTGTTCATCACTAGAGCTTGTTGGAAGATCGATGGCCGGCTAGAGGGGGTGAATAGCCTCTTTATCATAGATGGTAATAGCTTGCTTAATTGTCTACAATCAACGGTTAGCGCAACGGAAATACAATGATAAAGTAAAACAATTAAGCAATGCAAAAGGAAATGAAATCACAAACACTAACAAGAAGATGTAACGTGGTTCACGACCCTTGCCGCTAATCCATGACCCGATTCATTCCAAGGTGAATCACTTCTTAATCAATCCACTAATCTCTCCTTTGCACAAAGCTAGGTGGAGGTAACCTTTCTTACACAAGATCTCTCTTCTTACAATAGATATGAAATAAGAGCAAGTAAGAAGAGCAAGAAACGTTTAGGGAACTTGGGAGTAGTTTAGAGTTGAAGCATTAACCCCCCAAGATGACCCAAGGCCTCTTCTTATAGGGAAGAGGTCATTCTTCCCATTGGGTAGCTAGTAGTCGACTGATGGCTGCATCAGTCGACTGCTACTGTAGTCGTTGCTTTAACCAACAACTCCCACATCAGTCGATTGATGGAGCCAACAGTCGAGTGGTTGACGAGATCACTCGACTGTCGAAGCTTCTATGCTCGAAACCCTCGACATCAGTCGATTGATCTTCCAATCAGTCGACTGATAACATCGGCAGTCGATTGCCATCCCTTGGTATTCGACTGTTCAGCCAAAAACCATACTTGAACACCAGTCGTGTCTTCAGTCGACTTGGAGCAGTCGACTGCCATATCATAGCAGTCGACTGATGTCAGGAAAACCCTTCCGACACTTAGCCAATTGGCCAAGTTCACCTAAAAGCTACTTCATCCCGGGTTACAATCACTCACTCTCATCTTTCCTTGGAGTCCCTCACCTTGAAGTTCTCTTTGTCCGGCCACGTCCCTCAGATGCACCAAGTGCACGACTTCCAATGTCATCCTTTGCGTCTCGTCCTGAAGTCTACTTCCTTCCGCTTCACTCCAATGCTCTTCGTCTGGTGGTCCCTCGGATACATCAAGTGCATGGCTTCCGCAATGCTATCCTTCACCGACTCAAGGACCGAGTCATGAGATGTTGACATGCCAATGCTTTCGTCATGTGTGAATTACTAAGTCTTGCATGACTTCAACACATATTAAATCCATAATCAACCTAACCTAAATCTTTGCCACACACATCAAAACCACATCATACATGGGTTGATTGCCCTAACAATCTCCTCCTTTTTGATATGTGGCAACCATGTTTAAGTTAGGTAAAACATTAACATAAAAACATAATGAAGGAAAGCATGTAAAACATAATGAGTATCAAACACTCCTCCTAAATACATGCAACTCCCCCTTAACACATGCTAATTTCTCCCCCTAGCATGACATGATTAACTTAAACCCATATTTTCTCCCCCTTTGACACCATAAAAAACACTAAACATATGTTATAAAGTACGACATCAAAGTCTAAAGGGAGAAAATACCAAATTCAGATTAAAAACCTGTCAAAATAGGTTACTATGCTCATGCACAGTCCATCAATCGACTGATATTAGATGGCAGTTGACTGGCACACTTAAAATTAGTTTTCTGATTTTTCGAACGAAATTCAGAAATGCATCAATAATTCTAAAAATTTTGATAAATCATGAAATTTTGCAAACACATTTCTTGTAAAACCCTTTATCAATGGAAATAAGTTTTCATGAAAATTAATTTAATTTTCTAATATTTGGCAAAAACTCAAGAGTTTGAAAATAACTCAATTTTGTATAAACTTGAAAGCTAGTTTTGCCTTAGAAATTTCAAAAGAATGAACTCACAGTTTATAAATCATAAAAAGTTTTTAAAAATATTTGAAATATCCAACCATGATCTTTGGGCAATATGTATATGAATTAAACATATTCTTTCCCCATGATTGGTCTATTATTGCTATCATGATACTAGTAATTGACCATCTAAATGCCATAAGCATTAGTGGACCATTTGTATCAACCTAACATCTCACTCATGCTATGTTTTCAATCAAGTTAGCCTATAGTGAGTGTGAGATGTACCTAAAAGTATTTATACTTAACCATTAATTTTCATACAATTCTACCAAGGTTAAGTATTGAGTATAAACCCCTATTATGATCATACCACAAATTATCATTTAATTTGCATGTTATGATCATACACCAAATATTATCATTATAAATCATGATTATCAAATGTAAGATCAAGCATGAATCATGATTTAAGCATTTAATTCATGGGTTACACATTATCATCACCCAACACTATGTTAAAAATTTTCACCCACACATCCTAAGTCAACCATATGATATGATATATATAAAGTGAAATTATGGTTGACTATCCTAGGTCTCTCTAACCCTTAAGGATGGACTTAGGACCCAATATAGATTCTTTCCAATAGGGTTTACTAAGTATTCCTTTTGGATCCATTTTCTAGCTATCATTGTTGTTTTAGATTGACCCCTAGCAATTAAACAATGATATACCTTTTCATTTTTGGTTCCCTTGTAACCTAATCCCTTCTTGTTGAAACTTGCCCTTTGGCTCCCAATGATCATATTTACGGTGTTGGAGCCAATGGTAAATTTTTCTAAGGCCTTTGTAAGAAATTCTACTTTTTCCCTTAAAGCCTTATTTTCCTCAACTAAGCATCCATCATTAATACTAGAAGAATTATCATTATCATGAGAACATGCATTTTCAAGTTTTTGCTGGCAATGTGCTAATCCTCGGAGGCTCATTGGCTCCCATGTCCCCGGATTAAAATTTTCACTAATGAAAACTAATCCGAATGGGATGAGTTTCCTAAGCACAACCAATTCGTCGTCGTGCTAACGACTCGAGCGATCGCTTGAACAAACTAGTTGTTCAAGCAACACAACTCTTCTAGTCAATTAGCCACGGAAGAGACGACGAACGGATCGCCGGTTCTTGTGTTTATCTTCGGGGTCCATGATTATACAAATACATGCAAATGTAAACTAGTATAATCAACATATACTAACATAAAGAACATAAGCTACCATATCAATAAGAACATGCAAAGAACAATAATAAAAGTTGTAAAACTTTTATACCTCTTGATCTTCTATCGTATGTCCTAACCTCCTTGTAGACTTCGTGTGGGCGAAGATCCTCCACAAGTTGAAGCTTCCTAGATCTTCTTCAATCCAAAGAATGAAGAACTCTCTTTCCCTTATTGCTTGAGCCAACCACCAATCCACAAAGGATTGATGTCGCCGGCCTCAAGAATAGAGAGAACAAAATGGAAACCACCAAGGAACCAAACTAGGGACAAACCCTAGCTTCTAGTGCTGCCAGCCAAGAAGAAAAGAAGAGGAGTAGGGAAATTCGGTTGAGGCCCGACCAAGGTGGAACGAAGAAATCTAGGGACCGGCCACACCCTAGGAAGAAGAAGAGATCCTCTCCTATAGTTGCCGCCCACTCTCCTTGCCAACCCTAGCCGCCCAACCAAACCCTAACCTAGGATTTCTTACCGCCCAAGCAAAGGAAAGGCAAAACCCTAATCTCTTTGAAAACCATCCTCTATGTGCCGGCTATGGAAGAGGGGAAGAGGAATAGAATGTGTTGGCGATGTGCTAGTCCTCGGAGGCTCATTAGCTCCCATGTCCCCGGATTAAAATTTTCACAAATGAAAACTAATCCGGATGGGATGAGTTTCCTAAGCACAACCAATTCATCGTCGTGCTAACGACTTGAGCGATCGCTTGAACAAACTAGTTGTTCAAGTAACACAACTCTTCTAGTCGGTTAGCCGCGGAAGAGACGACGGACGGATCGCCGGTTTTTGTGTTTCTTATCGGGGTCCATGATTATACAAATACATATGAATATAAACATGTATAATCAACACATACATAAAGTAAACATCCACATGATAATAAAAACATGCAAAGATCATAAATAAAAGTTATAAAACTTTTATACCTCTTGATCTTCTATCGTATGTCCTAATCTCCTTGTAGACTTCGTGTGAGCGAAGATCCTCCACAAGTTGAAGCTTCTTAGATCATCTTCAATCCAAAGAAAGAAGAACTCTCTTTCCCTTCTTGCTTGAGCCAACCACCAATCCACAAAGGATTGATGCCGCCGGCTCCAAGAATAGAGAGAACATAATGGAAACAACCAAGGAACCGAACTAGGAACAAACCCTAGCTCCTAGTGCCGCCGGCCAAGAGGAAAAGTAGAGGAAAAGAGGAATAGGTTGGGCACCGCCAAAGGTATAGGAAAAAGGATAGGAACCGGCCAACACCCTAGGAAGAAGAAGAACACTTCCCCTATAGTTGCCACCCACCTTACCTTCCAAACCCTAGCCTCCCAACCAAGCTTCCTTTGGATTTCGGGTAGAGGAAGAGAAGATAGTGGCCGACCAACCCTCTTAGGAAGAAGAAGAGCCCTTCCCCTATAGTTGCCGCCCAACCATTGCTTCCAAACCTAGCCGCCCAATCCAAAGAGCCAAACCCTAATATAATAAGGGTTTCCTCCATGGGGTTTCTTGCCGCCGAAGCATGGTGGAGAGAAGAGATCTAGGAGCTAGCCACCTACAAGGAAGAAGACAAGCTCTTCCACAAGTTGCCGCCCACCCACTTCCACCACCTTGGCCGCCCAACCTAAGGAGCCAAAACCCTAATTAGGGTTTCCTCCTTAAGGTTGCTTGCCACCCAAGCAATGCTAGGCAAAACCCTAATTTCCTTAGCATCCATCATGAACCATTAAAAAAAACCTTCTTGCCGCCCAACCCATAGCCACCCTTTTATAGAGTTAGAGTTAGGCCTTGGTTTAATCTCCACCGTCGAATCTAGGGTTTCATCCCAACCGTCGGATCTAGGGTTTTATCCCAACCGTCGGATCTAGGGTTTCATCCCATCCGTCGGATCTACAGATTTAATCTCAACCGTCGGTTCTAGAGATTTAATCTCCACCGTCGGTTCTAGGGTTTTAATCTCAACCGTCGGATCTAGAGATTTAATCTCAACCGTCGGTTCTAGGGATTTATTTTCCATCATTTGATCTAGACTTCATGAGGTTTATATTAGGCTACGATAGGGACCATGAGGAGGAGTTGGGTCTTGGCCACCCGATGGATCGGAACCACACAAACTTGATCCATCAATGATGTTCCATTCCACTAGAGGATCATCATCGAACTACCTCACCAACCCCCATAAATTAATATGGGCTCCATATATTATTTTCATTCATCTCCCCGTGTTTAAGATATCGAATGTCCGTCAATTAATTGATTTACTGACCATCAATTAATTAACATCTAACTCCTCGAGTAGTACCACTCAACCTTATCATCATGTTGACTAAGTCAACCTGCAGGGTTTACATGATGAACCTTATGAGCTCCTCAAGGGGACATCATCAACCTAATACATAGGACACGTTTTCCTCCTATAATCAATGGCACACCATGTAAATAATATCATTTCCCAACTTACCGGGCATATTGATTTAATCCATAGAAATCTCACCCTCTGGTAAATCAAAGAAATAAATATTAAGTACATGTGCCCGTTATTATATCGGGATTAAGAGCATGTACAACATAATATCCGAGGTCTGATTCAATTATGTAGTCAGCAATAAATTGAATCACCTCTATGTCGGTCCTGCTCAATACACCGAGGTGTACTAGTGTAACTCTATGTTCAAGATAAAACAATACCAAGCTACACTACAGGCATGCCAATGGTTTGTCCAGAACCATCTTGGTTGTGAGCCTCTACTTATACTCTACAAGGGACTGATAACATGATCTTCTGTGCCACACCCAAGCACCATGTTATCTACAATGTAAAGTATTAGACAATATGCACACATATAAATATAACGTGCAAAAAAAGATCATGTGATTCTTATTTCAAAATAAAGATGTTCATACAAAAGAGCTAGGCTTTCAGTATACATCCCAACAATCTCCCACTTATACTAAAAGACTATGTTGTCATCACACTGCCATACATCTGATTCTCCTTCCCTCCACATGCCTATCAAAGCTCTCGCTAGAAGGGCCTTAGTGAAAGGGTCTACCAGGTCATCCTCTGATGCAATCTTGGCGACAGCAACTTCTACCTCCTTAGTGATTTCTCGTATCAGGTGGTACTTGCGCTCTATGCATTTACTTACCTTATGGGCTCGTGGTTCCTTCGAGTTTGCAACTGCACCATTATTATCACAATAAATTGTGATATTTCTGGGCAAACCAGGAATCACATCCAAGTCCATCAGGAAGTTCCTGAGCCATACAGCTTACTTGGCTGCCTCAGAGGCTGCCACATACTCAGCTTCCATGGTAGAGTCCGCCACACATTTCTGCTTGACACTCCTCCATACTATGGCTCCACCTCCAAAAGTAAACACAAAACCTGAGGTAGACTTACTATTATCCCTATCAGATTGGAAATCAGAATCTATGTAACCCACAGGGAGTAATTGGTCTACCCGGTAAACTGGCATATAATCCCTAGTCCTTCTCAGGCACTACAATATATGCTTTACCGCAGTCCAATGTCCCTGTCCTGGATTACTCTGATATCTGCTGACCATGCCTATGACAAAGCAGATATCTGGTCTCGTACATAGCATACATTAGGCTTCCTACCGTCGAAGCATAAGGAACTGCCTATATCTCCTCTATCTTTTCAGATGATCTAGAACACAACTGCTTAGATAAAGGAACTCCATGCCTGAAGAGTAGAAAACCCTTCTTGGAGTTTTGCATGCTAAAACGATCCAAAATCATGTCGATGTATGAAGCTTGGGATAAGTACAACATCCTTTTCCAGCGATCCCTCGATCCCAAGGATGTGTCTCACCTCTTCCCAAGTCCTTCATATCAAACTCATTGGACAACCATACCCTTACGTCTGATAACACTTCGATGTTGTTGCCAACCACCAAAATGTCATCTACGTATAGTACAAAAATACCACTACGTTTCCGTCATATCTCTTGTGTACATAAGACTCATCCGAACTTTGAATAAATCCATAAGTCTGGATTTACCTCATCAAAGCGGATGTTCCAAGACCTCGAAGCTTGTTTCAATCCATAAATGGACCGATTAAGCTTACATACAAGATACTCTTTGCCCTTAGCAATGAATCCCTCTGGTCGCTTCATATAAATGGATTCCTCAAGACTTCCACTAAGGAAATCTGTCTTGACATCCATCTGTCACACCTCATAAATTCATATAAGCTGCTATGCATAGGAGCTCCTAGACCTGATTTGAATCCATAGATTCAATCTCAGTATTCATTGCACTTTGCAAAGATGTTGCATCTATATCTTGGATTGCCTCGTCATATGTCCAGGGATCAGGTTCATGTTCGCCAGGGACCAAATCGAAAGATTCTCCCAAGAACATGAATCTATCAGGTTGTCTCACAACCCTCCCACTACGACGAGGTATCACCTGTGTATCCTGTGTGACACGCGGTGCAGTGACATGTGGTATATCCTCTTGTACCGGTGGTACTGAAATCGGGACTTCCCCTATCAACTTCTCAAGAACAATCCTACTTATGGGCTTGTGGTTCATCACATAGTCCTTCTCTAGAAATCTGGCATTCGTACTAACGATCACCCTCTGATCTCTAGGACTATAAAACAAACCACCCTTCGTTCCCATGGGATAGTCAACGAACATGCGTACTTCTGTACGAGGTTCCAACTTACCAGTATCTGCCTTCAGCACATGTGCTGGACTCCCATATCTGAATATGTCTTAGACTAGGCTTTCGCCCAGTCCACACAACTCTGTGGGAGAAAAAGGTACTGATTTAGATGGAACCAAGTTCAGAATGTACACCGCCGTATCTTGAGCATATCCCCAGAACGAATCTGGCAAGTCAGAATAACTCATCATCGATCTAACCATCTCCATAAGAGTCCTCTTCCTTCGCTACGCTACACCATTCTGCTGGGGTGTGCCAGGTGCAGACAATTGGGATTGAATCCCAGCCTCTGATAAGTAATTCCTAAACTCTCCCAAGAGGTATTCACCACTACGATCAAATCGTAGTGTCATCTTGAATAATTGTCTATGAAAAAGACGAAATATTCAAAACTACCTCTTGCCTGGATAGACATAGGACCATACGAATCAGAATGAACCAATTCCAACACATCTTTGGATCTATACCCCTTGGCCTTGAAAGGCCTTTTGGTCATCTTACCCTCCAAGCAAGATTCGCAGGTTGGGAGATCCTCCACCACTAATGAACCCAAAGGTCCATCAGCTTTCAACCTTTGAATTCTGCTCAGGTTAATATGACCAAACCTAAGATCCCAAAGATATGTTTGGTTCATCTTCGAAGGTTCTTTTCTCTTATCGGAATTAGAAGATGATTTATTAACTTCAATTTGCATCGTGGGAGCTTGTGGTTCAAATTATTAATTTCCTTTCTATGTACCTGAATAGATAATGTCCCTATTACTTTCATAACAAATCTGTCATTAAAAGGAATAAATTATCCATCCATAATTTAGAAACCGAAAACAATTCTTTCTAAATAAAGGTACATAAAAAAAATTCTTAAGAACCAAAAACTTTATTTTTCTCAAAAGATAAATAAAATATCTCCCACTGTAATAGCCGCCATCTTCATGGCATTGCCCAAGTAAATGGTAATCTCCCCCTTAGCTAGTCGTCGGGTTTCCTGGAACCCCTGCAAAGTGTTGCAGACATGATTAGTGGCTCTCGTATCTACACACCAGGTTCCGGTAGATAACACCGCTAACCATGTTTCAACGACTAGACCAAAAGATATACTTTTGTTCTTGCTTCGGATTGGGATAATCCTTCTTCTTATGTCCAGTCTGCTAGTAAGTGAAGTACTTGCCTTTCGGCTTCTTCACTCCTCCCTGAGATCCTCCCACCACCTTTGCTCCACCTTGTTTCTCCTTCTTCTAGCCTTTCGGCTTAGAAGTAGAAACCTTTTTGAGCAACCATGGCTTGAGGACACTCTTTGAAGAGTGTATACTTGTACTTCTTAGCAAATAAGACAACATCTAGATTCTTTTCCAATCAACATTATTTGGGTACATTAAGTTTATTTCATTTAGTATCATAGTAAGTGGACTGAAAGTCATTTTGAAAATCCTAAGAATCACAATGATCAAAACTTTAGATTTCAAATATTATTGATTCCTCAAAACAATAAAATTCCGAAATCAACCAACACCGAGAATATCGCATGCCACGATAGTGTGGACGTATATGAATTCTACATTTGTAAGAGGAGGTTTTACCCATTAATTTTATTATCTTGTCAACCTTACTTTTTGACAAATAAAATTAATAGTTGGTTCCTCTTTGGCCCTACAAATAAAAGCAGTGACTCCGATGGGGAGGATACTTTTTATTTGCATCTAAGTGTGCACCATTACACAATACTAAGGGAATTATCTCGGATTATGTGCCTTACCGATGGGGAAGTACACACGCTCCTAAATAATTTCCTATAACCATTATTTGACCTAGTGATCCGCAAACAAACTCATCCGATGGGGAGGAAGGCACTCAGAGCCGACGCGCAAGTTTGTTGCATCACACGTCAAATTGTAATGGAGGCCGCGGGAATTAATTAAAATATCCCTCTCCCACTTAGTAAATTGAAAATGAGGAATTTTCAAGCACACACAACATGCATATAAAACAAATCAACAATAAATATGGAAAAATCAGAATTTTTCCAACTATTATGGCATTGTTCTCCAATATGCGTCCCGTCGTGTCACCACCTCGTCCGCTCCTCCTACGCCATGTACGAGTCATCCGGAGATCCGAGCCGAGAATAAAACCTATTTTATTTTACATCCATCGATCCTATACTCCACGAGGGAGTGTACATGAAATCTAGATCGAAAGTAAAATAAAATAAAGAGTGGCTAAACAATGTCGTATTTAATTACAAAAATTAAATACTAATCTAGCCTCGTCAACCCCGAGGATTCAAATAATATACAATCATACACAAACAATCACATACACACATATAGCCATAAAAGTCGGATCTTATGCCTGCAACCAAAAAGTTAGCCTACGCACATCCTACTATTATTCGGCATACAAAATATATGATATGTGCATGAAAGTAACCGAATCCAAAACACACAAAACCGAAAACCGTGGCTCTGATACCATTTGTTGGCGATGTGCTAGTCCTCGGAGGCTCATTAGCTCCCATGTCCCCGGATTAAAATTTTCACTAATGAAAACTAATCCGGATGAGATGAGTTTCCTAAGCACAACCAATTCGTCGTCGTGCTAACGACTTGAGCGATCGCTTGAACAAACTAGTTGTTCAAGTAACACAACTCTTCTAGTCGGTTAGCCGCGGAAGAGACGACCGACGGATCGCCAGTTTTTGTGTTTCTTATCGGGGTCCATGATTATACAAATACATATGAATATAAACATGTATAATCAACACATACATAAAGTAAACATCCACATGATAATAAAAACATGCAAAGAACATAAATAAAAGTTATAAAACTTTTATACCTCTTGATCTTCTATCGTATGTCCTAACCTCCTTGTAGACTTCGTGTGGGCGAAGATCCTCCACAAGTTGAAGCTTCTTAGATCATCTTCAATCCAAAGAAAGAAGAACTCTCTTTCCCTTCTTGCTTGAGCCAACCACCAATCCACAAAGGATTGATGCCGCCGGCTCCAAGAATAGAGAGAACATAATGGAAACAACCAAGGAACCGAACTAGGGACAAACCCTAGCTCCTAGTGCCGCCGGCCAAGAGGAAAAGAGGAATAGGTTGGGCACCGCCAAAGGTATAGGAAAAAGGATAGGAACCGGCCAACACCCTAGGAAGAAGAAGAACACTTCCCCTATAGTTGCCACCCACCTTACCTTCCAAACCCTAGCTGCCCAACCAAGCTTCCTTTGGATTTCTTGCCGCCCAAGGTAGAGGAAGAGAAGATAGTGGCCGACCAACCCTCTTAGGAAGAAGAAGAGCCCATCCCCTATAGTTGCCGCCCAACCATTGCTTCCAAACCTAGCCGCCCAATCCAAAGAGCCAAACCCTAATCTAATTAGGGTTTCCTCCATGGTGTTTCTTTCCATCGAAGCATGGTGGAGGGAAGAGATCTAGGAGCTAGCCACCTACAAGGAAGAAGACAAGCTCTTCCACAAGTTGCCGCCCACCCACTTCCACCACCTTGGCCGCCCAACCTAAGGAGCCAAAACCCTAATTAGGGTTTCCTCCTTAAGGTTGCTTGCCGCGCAAGCAATGCTAGGCAAAACCCTAATTTCCTTAGCTTCCATCATGAACCATTAAAAAAAACCTTCTTTCCGCCCAACCCATAGCCACCCTTTTATAGAGTTAGGGTTAGGCCTTGGTTTAATCTCCACCGTCGAATCTAGGGTTTCATCCCAACCGTCGAATCTAGGGTTTTATCCCAACCGTCGGATCTAGGGTTTCATCCCATCCGTCGGATCTAGAGATTTAATCTCAACCGTCGGTTCTAGAGATTTAATCTCCACCATCGGTTCTAGGGTTTTAATCCCAACCGTCGGATCTAGAGATTTAATCTCAACCGTCGGTTCTAGGATTTATTTTCCATCATTTGATCTAGACTTCATGAGGTTTATATTAGGCTACGATAGGGACCATGAGGAGGAGTTGGGTCTTGGCCACCCGATGGATCGGAACCACACAAACTTGATCCATCAATGATGTTCCATTCCACTAGAGGATCATCATCGAACTACCTCACCAACCCCCATAAATTAATATGGGCTCCATATATTATTTGTACATTCATCTCCCCATGTTTAAGATATCGAATGTCCGTCAATTAATTGATTTACTGACCATCAATTAATTAACATCTAACTCCTCGAGTAGTACCACTCAACCTTATCATAATGTCGACTAAGTCAACCTGCAGGGTTTACATGATGAACCTTATGAGCTCCTCAAGGGGACATCATCAACCTAATACATAGGACATGGTTTCCTCCTATAATCAACGACACACCATGTAAATAATATCATTTCCCAACTTACCGGGCATATTGATTTAATCCATAGAAATCTCACCCTCTGGTAAATCAAAGAAATAAATATTAAGTACATGTGCCCGTTATTATATTCGGATTAAGAGCATGTACAACATAATATCCGAGGTCCGATTCAATTATGTAGTCAGCAATAAATTGAATCACCTCTATGTCGGTCCTGCTCAATACACCGAGGTGTACTAGTGTAACTCTATGTTCAAGATAAAACAATACCAAGCTACACTACAACCATGCCAATGGTTTGTCCAGAACCATCTTGGTTGTGAGCCTCTACTTATACTCTACAAGAGACTGATAACATGATCTTCTGTGCCACACCCAAGCACCATGTTATCTACAATGTAAAGTATTAGACAATATGCACACATATAAATATAACGTGCAAACAATGATCATGTGATTCTTATTTCAAAATAAAGATGTTCATACAAAAGAGCTAGGCTTTCAGTATACATCCCAACAGAATGAGCACCGACCAAGGTAAAGGGTAGAAGGTAGGGCCCGGCCATGTCTTAGGAAGAAGAAGAAACTCATCTTCCATGTGTTGCCGCCAACCTTTTCTCCCAAACCCTAGCCGCCCAAACAAATTCTAAACCAATTAGGATTCCTAGCCTCCAAAGTAAGAATACCCTAATCCCCTAAACCATTCATCATCAATCATCCTTGCCGCCTACCTTAAGCCTATATATATAGAGTTAGGTTTAGGCCTTGGTTTAATCTCCACCGTCGGTTCTAGGGTTTTAATCTCAACCGTCGGATCTAGAGATTTAATCTCAACTGTCGGTTCTAGGGTTTTAGTCCCAACCGTCGGATCTAGAGATTTAATCTCAACCTTCGGTTCTAGGGTTTTAATCCCAACCGTCGGATCTAGAGATTTAATCTCCACCGTCGGTTCCAGGGATTTAATCCCAACCGTCGGATCTAGAAATTTAATCTCAACCATTGGTTCTAGGGTTTTAATCCAAACCATCGGATCTAGAGATTTAATCTCCACCGTCGGTTCTAGGGATTTAATCCCAACCGTCGAATCTAGAGATTAAATCTCCACCGTCGGTTCTAGGGATTTAATCGCAACCGTCGGATCTAGAGATTTAATCTCCACCGTCGATTCTAGGGATTTAATCCCAACCGTCGGATCTAGAGATTTGTTTTCCATTACTTGATCTAGACTTCATGAGATTTATATTAGGCTACGATAGGGACCATGAGGAGGAGTTGGATCTTGGCCACCTGATGGATCGGAACCACACAAACTTGATCCATCAATGATGTTCCATTCCACTAGAGGATCATCATCGAACTACCTCACCAACCCCCATAAATTAATATGGGCTCCATATATTATTTGTACATCCATCTCCCCGTGTTTAAGATATCGAATGTCCGTCAATTAATTGATTTACTGACCATCAATTAATTAACATCTAACTCCTCAAGTAGTACCACTCAACCTTATCATCATGTTGACTAAGTCAACATGTAGGGTTTACATGATGAACCTTATGAGCTCCTCAAGGGGACATCATCAACCTAATACATAGGACACGGTTTCCTCCTATAATCAACGACACACCATCTGAATAATATCATTTCCCAACTTACCGGGCATATTGATTTAATCCATAGAAATCTCACCCTCTGGTAAATCAAAGAAATAAATATTAAGTACATGTGCCCGTTATTATATCGGGATTAAGAGCATGTACAACATAATATCCGAGGTCCGATTCAATTATGTAGTCAGCAATAAATTGAATCACCTCTATGTCGGTCCTGCTCAATACACCTAAGTGTACTAGTGTAACTCTATGATCAAGATAAAACAATACCAAGCTACACTACAACCATACCAATGGTTTGTCCAAAACCATCTTAGTTGTGAGCCTCTACTTATATTCTACAAGGGACTGATAACATGATCTTCTGTGCCACACCAAGCACCATGTTATCTACAATGTAAAATCTTAGACAATATGCACATATATAATAAATATAAAGTGCAAACAATGATCATGTGATTCTTATTTCAAAATAAAGATGTTCATAGAAAAGATCTAGGCTTTCAGTATACATCCCAACAATCTCCCACTTATACTAAAAGACTATGCTGTCATCACACTGTCATACATCTGATTCTCCTTCCCTCCACATGCCTATCAAAGCTCTCGCTAGAAGGGCCTTAGTGAAAGGGTCTACCAGGTCATCCTCTGATGCAATCTTGGCGACAGCAACTTCTACCTCCTTAGTGATTTCTCGTATCAGGTGGTACTTGCGCTCTATGCATTTACTTACCTTATGGGCTCGTGGTTCCTTCGAGTTTGCAACTGCACCATTATTATCACAATAAATTGTGATATTTCTGGGCAAACCAGGAATCACATCCAAGTCCATCAGGAAGTTCCTGAGCCATACAGCTTACTTGGCTGCCTCAGAGGCTGCCACATACTCAGCTTCCATGGTAGAGTCCGCCACACATTTCTGCTTGACACTCCTCCATACTATGGCTCCACCTCCAAAAGTAAACACAAAACCTGAGGTAGACTTACTATTATCCCTATCAGATTGGAAATCAAAATCTATGTAACCCACAGGGAGTAATTGGTCTACCCGGTAAACAAGCATATAATCCCTAGTCCTTCTCAGGCACTACAATATATGCTTTACCGCAGTCCAATGTCCCTATCCTGGATTACTCTGATATCTGCTGACCATGCCCACGACATAGCAGATATCGGGTCTCGTACATAGCATCGTATACATGAGGCTTCCTACTGCCGAAGCATAAAGAACCGCCTTCATCTCCTCTATCTCCTCAGATGATCTAGGACACATCTCCTTAGATAAAGGAACTCCATGCCTGAAAGGTAGAAAACCTTTCTTGGAGTTTTGCTTGCTAAAATGATCCATAATCGTGTCTATGTATGAAGCTTGGGATTAGCACACTAACCTTGATCCCAAGGATGTGTCCCTCTTCTCCCAAGTCCTTCAAAACTGTTTGGACAACCATACCCTTACGTCTGATAACACTCTGATATTTTTGCCAACTACCAAAATATTATCTACGTATAGTACAAGAAATACCACTACGTTTTCGTCACATCTCTTGTATACACAAGACTCATCCGGACTTTGAATAAATCCATAAGTCTGGATTTACCTCATCAAAGCGGATGTTCCAAGACCTCGAAGCTTGTTTCAATCCATAAATGGACCGATTAAGCTTACATACAAGATGTTTTTTGCCCTTAGCAATGAATCCCTCTGGTTGCTTCATATAGATGATCTCCTCAAGACTTCCATTAAGGAAAGTTGTCTTGACATCCATCTGCCACACCTCATAATCCATATGAGCTGCTATGCATAAGAGCTCCCAGACCTGATTTGAATCCATAGATTCAAACTCAGTATTTATTGCACTTTGCAATGATACTGCATCTATATCTTGGATTGCCTCGTCATATGTCCAGGGATCAGGTTCATGTTCGCTAAGGACCAAATCGGAAGATTCTCCCAAGAACATGAATCTATCAGGCTGTGTCACAACCCTCCCACTACGACGAGGTATCACCTATGTATCCTCTGTGACACGTGGTGCAGTGACATGTGATATGTCCTCTTGTACCGGTGGTACTGAAGTCGGGACTTCCCCTGTCAACTCCTCAAGAACAATCCTACTCTTGGGCTTGTAGTTCATCACATAGTCCTCCTCTAGATATCTGGCATACATACTAACGATCACCCTTTGATCTCTAGGACTATAAAACAAACCACCCTTCATTCCCCTATGATAGCCAACAAACATGCGCACTTCTGTACGAGGTTCCAACTTACCAGCATCAGCCTTTAGCACATGTGCTGAACTCCCCCATATCCGAATATGTCTTAGACTAGGCTTTTGCCCAGTCCACAATTCTGTGGGAGTAGAAGGCACTGGTTTAGATGGAACCAAGTTCAGAATGTACACCGCCGTATCTAGAGCATATCCCCAGAACGAATCTGGCAAATCAGAATAACTCATCATCGATCTAACCATCTTCATAAGAGTCCTATTCCTTCGCTCCGCTACACCATGTTAGGGCAATCTCTTGCCGTAATATGGTTTTGATGGTGTGGAAAAGGGTTTAAGTTAGGTTGATATGTTTATTTGATATGTGCATTGGAGTCTTGCAGGACTTAGTAATTCGCACATGGAGCCTTGGCGGGTTCACCCTCACAACCTCGGTCCTTGAGTCGGTGAAGGATGACTTTGCGGAAGCCGTGCGCTTGGAGCATCCGAGGGACCGCCGGACGAGATGACTTGAAGTAAAGCCAAGGAAGCAGACTTCGGAGGCAAGAGACGCGAAGGAGCATTGTAGAGCCGTGCGCCTGATGCTGCCGAGGGACGTGGCCGCGAACGAAGAGAGCTTTGGCGAGGGACTTCGAGTGAGATGAGAGAATGAGTGAAATGTAAGTAGCTCATTAGGTGAACTTGGCCGAATGACTGAGTGTCGGAGACTTGATCGCAAGGGTTAAAGTTTACTCGACCGCCGGAAGCTCAAACTTATGTTAAGTTTGAGTTTCACACGACACCAGTCGACTGCCATGTAATGGCAGTCGACTGCTCTGAGTCGAGTGGGTTCGACTGGTATCCGACTGATGGGTTTATGCCCAGCAGTCGACTGCCATGGAATGGCAGTCGACTGCCAGAGGATATCGCGCAACGCGAACAGCTGAGCCGATCGGGGCCGACGATCGACTGAGGGCGGCAATGACTAGTGAGGTCCATCAGTCGACTGCCAAGTGTTCCGTTGGACTACAACGGTCGGGATCCGACGTGTTCGGAGGCCGTTGGAGTGGCGGCAGTCGACTTCTAAGGGCAGCAGTTGACTGATGGCGGCCAACGGGAAGAAATCAGCCTTCTCTATAAAAAGAGAAGGTGTGGAGCTTTGGTGGATTAATGCTCAAGTTCTAAACGACCATCCAAGTGCTCCACAAGATTCAAACTCTTTCTTTTAGCTTTCTTTCACATCTATTGTAAAAGAGAGAGTGTGCTTGATTTGTAAAGGTTACCTCCACCTAGCTTGGTGCAAAGGAGAGACCATTAGTGGATTGGTTTTGGCGGAGTGATTCATCGAGGACGAATCGGGGACCATGGATTAGCAGCGTAGCCGTGAACCACGTTATACCATCGTGTTAGCATTTTTTTTATTGTTTATCTTTTGCTTTGTCTATTTGTATTTGTATATTCCGCTTGCGCTAATCTTTTGTAGACGAGCAATTTACGACCTCCAACGAACGAGGGCTATTCACCCCCCTCTAGCCGGCCATTCGATCCCCTACAAGTGGTATCAGAGCCAAGGAAAGCTTGTCGAGGACTAACCGCCACAACAAGCAACATTCAAAATGGCCGGCTCAAACATCCACCCACCGAAGTTCGACGGCGAATTCTCTTGGTGGAAAAAGAGAATGGAGGTATTCTTCGAAACCAATTTTGAAATATTGTTAATTATGGAAAATGGTTTTGAGTTGCCTAGGAACGAAGATGGGGAGCCATTAGAGAAATCGAGATGGAGCAAAAGACAAAGAGAGGAGTATTTGGCAAATTCAAAGGTCAGCACCATCTCTATAATGTGCTCCCTCAACAAGAAGTAAATAGGATAGGGGAGTGTTCTAGTGCGAAGGAGATGTGGGAGAAGCTAGTGGAGCTTCATGAAGGCACCTCGGAACCCAAACTTGCAAGGAGAGACCACCTCCGCTCCCAACTATCCAACATAAAATTAGAAAAGGGAAAAAAGGTAACTTCATTGCATTCTAGGTTTAAAGAGATTTTGATTGGGCTAACAAGTGTAGGTGAAAGGCTCTCCAACCGGGATATGGTAATGAAGGCCATAGATGCCTTTCCTCGGTCCTCAAGATGGAGTTCCATGGTGGATTCATTCTACATCTCCAAGAACTTAGAAGTGAGCACCTTGGAGGAATTCTTCTCAACCATGGAACTCCACGAAACGAGGCTTGAAGGAATACAAGAAGAACCACAAATTCAACCCTCAAGAGGAGTAGCTTTGATGGCAAATAAGGGGAAGAAGAAGATAGAGATCTCCTCCTCATCCGATGAAGCCTCTACCTCCTCCATGGATAGCACGGAAGAAGCCTACATGGTAAGGAAGGTAAGGCGTGCATTTAAGAATTTTAGATTTGATAAATCTCATGATAGGAATAGAAGACAAAGGGGGAAGGTCATATGCTACAATTGTCAAGGGGAAGGACATATAAGGGAGAATTGTCCCCTTCTAAACAAGAGCAAGGAAGAGAAGAAAAAGAAAGAAGAAAAGAAGAAGAAAAAGGGGAGCAAGAAAAAGAAGGAAGAGGAGAAGAAGGCAAAAGAAAAAGGGAAGGCCAAAGCATTCAAGGCCAAGACATGGGATGATCCTTCCTCATCCTCTTCATCATCATCGGAAGAGGAGAATGCCTTTGTCACCAATTTGGCCTTAATGGCCTTTGATGACTTGGATTTCTCTTCCTCCGAAAATGAAGGATCAAGCTCAAGAGGAGAGAGCTCAAGTGAAGGGGGAGCTTCTACATCCTCCTCATCCGAAGAAGAAGAAGATATGGAAACTATGGTAACGAAAGCTTCTCCTAAGAAAATAGTTTTCATAATTTCTAGTTTAACTAAGGACTTATTTGGAATGAAAAAGAAAAATAAAAGCATGCTTAATCAAATTAAGGCTTTGGAATATAAGCTAGAAAATGCATGCTTAAATAATAATGATACCTCTTCTTGCCATGATGATGCATGCTCACATGATTATATGCCTCTGGATGTTAATGATGTATGCATAGAGGAAAATAGGGCATTAAGGGAAAAGGTAGATTATTTAACCAAAGCCCTAGAGAAATTCACAATTGGCTCCAACACATTAAATATGATCATTGGAAGCCAAAGAGCTAGCTTCAATAAGAAAGGCCTAGGATACAAAGAAAAGAAAAATGAAAAGGCCTATAAATGCCTAATAGCTAGGGGACAAGATAAAAAGAAAGTAATTGCTAGGAAATGGATCCCCAAGGAGTACTTAGTGAACCCAATAGGCAAGAACTTATTTTGGGTTCCAAAATCCATCCTTAAGGGTTAGAAAACCCCTAGGGTAGTCAACCATATGAACTTGACCTATATCATATTTTGGTTGACTTAGGATGACGGGACAACATTTTTTAGATAGTGTTGGGTGATGATAACGTGCCCATAAATAGATAATATTGCTTAAATCATGATGATTAATGTAATTGCTATGTATATGTGTAATCATGATTTATGTTTTTGATATTGGGCACATCATCATGAGAAATAGGTTTAAATCATGCTTTAGGTGATAATTTGTTTATTATCATCACATAATACCTAATGTATGGTTATAAATTGATGAAAACATGTATTTCATGATCATAATGTGAAATTAAATCATATATGTCATTATGATCATGTAAGTTATTATGTTGATACTTAACCTTGATAGAATTGTATAAATATATTGGTTAAGTATATACAAATATCCCCTAGGATACATCTCACACTCACTATAGGCTAACTTGATTGCAAACTTAGCATGGGTGAGATATTAGGATGATACAAATGTCCACTAATGCCTATGGCATTTAGATGGTCATTTAAAGTATCAAAATAGCAATAATAGACCAATCATGGGGAAAGCTTATGTTTAATTCATAGACATATTGCCCAAAGATCATGGTTGGATATTTCATATGTTTTCAAAACAATTTCTTACCTTAAAATACATGTATTCATGTTTTGAAACAATTGGATGCAAAACAAGGTGTTAAAATGGATACTAACATGCTCAAAATCTAGTGGTTTTTTAAGCTTTTGGATTTTTGCCAAATCTCGGTAAATAAAATGATTTTTCATGAAAATCTATTTTTCCTTGATAGATATACTTAAAATAAATATGCTCCTCAAATTTCATGATTTTTCGAATTTTCTAGAATTTTTAATGCATTTCTGAATTTCGCCTAGAAAATCAGAATTTCGGAATTCACTGTGCGAGTCGACTGCCATACTGATAGCAGTCGACTGCTCACCTGAAAAACAATCAAATATTTTCTGTTTTTAGATTTTAGATCAATTTGTGGTATTTCCCTCCATTATACTTGATGCCATGAGTTTATAACTTAGTGTTAATCTTTTTGATGGTGTCAAAGGGGGAGAAATAATTATGTTTAAGTTAATTATTTTGGGGGGAGAAATATATGATAGGGGAGAAAATGAAGTTTCATGGATTAAGGGGGAGTTTCATGTTGCTATATCATGTTTATGTTTACATGCTTTCTTACCTTAGAAATTCATATCAAATGTTTTTACCTAACTTAAACGGATTGCCACACATCAAAAAGGGGGAGATTGTTAGGGCAATCTCTTGCCGTAATATGGTTTTGATGGTGTGGCAAAGGATTTAAGTTAGGTTGATATGTTTATTTGATATGTGCGTTGGAGTCTTGCAGGACTTAGTAATTCGCACATGGAGCCTTGGCGGGTTCACCCTCACAACCTCGGTCCTTGAGTCGGTGAAGGATGACTTTGCGGAAGCCGTGCGCTTGGAGCATCCGAGGGACCGCCGGACGAGATGACTTGAAGTGAAGCCAAGGAAGCAAACTTCGGAGGCAAGAGACGCGAAGGAGCATTGCATAGTCGTGCGCCTGATGCTGCCGAGGGACGTGGCCGCGAACGAAGAGAGCTTCGGCGAGGGACTTTGAGTGAGATGAGAGAATGAGTGAAATGTAAGTAGCTCATTAGGTGAACTTAGCCGAATGGCTGAGTGTCGGAGACTTGACCGCAAGGGTTAAGGTTTACCCGACCGCCGGAAGCTCAAACTTATGTTAAGTTTGAGTTTCACCTGAACCGATCGCCATGTAATGGCGATCGCTTCGAGTCAGTGGGTTCATTGGTATCCGATCGATGGGTTTATGCCCGCAATGACTACCATGGAATGGCAATGATCGCTGCAGGATATCGCGGCCTGAACCGCTCGTAAGCCGGGCCGATTGAGGAGGAGCGAATGATCGGTGAGGTCCATCAGTCGACTGCCAAGTGTTCCGTTGGACTACAATGGTCGGGATCCGACGTGTTCGGAGGCCGTTGGAGTGGCGGCAGTTGACTGCTAAGGGCAGCAGTCGACTGATGGCGGCCAATGGGAAGAAATCAGCCTTCTCTATAAAAAGAGAAGGTGTCGAGCTTTGGTGGGTTAATGCTCAAGTTCTAAACGACCATCCAAGTGCTCCACAAGATTCAAACTCCTTCTTTAAGCTTTCTTTCACATCTATTGTAAAAGAGGGAGTGTGCTTGATTTGTAAAGGTTACCTCCACCTAGCTTGGTGCAAAGGAGAAACCATTAGTGGATTGGTTTTGGCGGAGTGATTCACCGAGGATGAATCGGGGACTGTGGATTAGCGGCGTAGCCGTGAACCACGTTATACCATCGTGTTAGCATTTGTTTTATTGTTTATCTTTTGCTTTGTCTATTTGTATTTGTATATTTCGCTTGCACTAATCTTTTGTAGACGAGCAATTTATGACGTCCAACGAACGAGGGCTATTCACCCCCCTCTAGCCGGCCATTCGATCCCCTACACACCATTCTGCTGGGGTGTGCCAGGTGCAGACAATTGGGATTGAATCCCAGCCTCTGATAAGTAATTCCTAAACTCTCCCAAGAGGTATTTACCACTACGATCAGATCGTAGTGTCATCTTGAATAATTGTCTATGAAAAAGATGAAATATTCAAAATCACCTCTTGCCTGGATAGACATAGGACCATACGAATCAGAATGAACCAATTCCAACACATCTTTGGATCTATACCCCTTGGCCTTGAAAGGCCTCTTGGTCATCTTACCCTCCAAGCAAGATTCACAGGTTGGGAAATCATCCACCACTAATGAACCCAAAGGTCCATCAACTATTAACCTTTGAATTCTTCTTAGGTTAATATGGCCAAGCCTAAGATCCTAAAGATATGTTTGGTTCATCTTTGAAGGTTCTTTTCTCTTATCGGAATTAGAAGATGAGTTATTAAGTTCTATTTGCATCGTGGGAGCTTGTGGTTCAAGTTATAAATTTCCTATCTATGTGCCTGAATAGATAATGTCCCTATTCCTTTTATAACAAATCTAACATTAAAAGGAATAGATTATCCATCCATAATTTAGAAACCAAAAGAAATTCTTTATAAATAAAGGTACATAAAGAAAATTCTTAAGAACCAAAAACTTTATTTTTCTCAAAAGATAAATAAAACATCTCCCACTGTAATAGCCGCCATCTTCATGGCATTGCCCAAGTAAATGTAATATCCCCTTTAGCTAGTCGTCGGGTTTCCTGGAACCCCTGCAAAGTGTTGCAGACATGATTAGTGGCTCTCGTATCTACACACCAGGTGCCGGTAGATAATGCCTCTAACCATGTTTCAACGACTGGACCAAAAGATATACATTTGTTCTTGCTTCGGATTGGGATAATCCTTGTTCTTATGTCGAGTCTGCTTGCAAGTGAAGTACTTGCCTTTCGGCTTCTTCACTCCTCCCTAAGATCCTCCCACCATATTTGCTCCACCTTGTTTCTCCTTCTTCTTGCCTTTCGGCTTAGAAGTAGAAACCTTTTTGAGCAACCATGGCTTGAGGACATTCTTCGAAGAGTGCATACTTGTACTCCTTAGCAGATAAGATAATATCTAGATTCTTTTCCAATCATCATTATTTGGGTACAATAAGTTTATTTCTTTAGTATTACAACAAGTGGACTGAAAGTCATTTTGAAAATCCTAAGAATCACATAGATCATTACTTTAGATTTCAAATATTATTGATTCCTCAAAACAATAAAATTCCGAAATCAACCAACACCTCAAAACACCGAGAATATCTCATGCCACGCTGTGTGGACGTATACGAATTCTACATTTGTAAGAAGAGGTTTTACCCATTAATTTTATTATCTTGTCAACCTTATTTTTTGACAAATAAAATTAATAGTTGTTTCTTCTTTGGCCCTACAAATAAAAGCAGTGACTCCGATGGGGAGGATACTTTTATTTGCATCTAAGTGTGCACAATTACACGAAACTAAGGGAATTATTTCGGATTATGTGCCTTACCGCTGTGGAAGTACACACGCTCCTAGATAATTTACTATAAACATTATTTGACCTAGTGATCTGCAAACAAACCCATCCGCAGGGAGGAAGGCACTCAGAGCCGACACACAAGTTTGTTGCATCACACGTCAAATTGTAATGGAGGCCGCGGGAATTAATTAAAATATCCCTCTCCCACTTAGTAAATTGAAAATGAGGAATTTTCAAGCACACACAACATGCATATAAAACAAATCAGCAATAAATATGGAAAAAACATAATTTTTCCAACTATTATGGCATTGTTCTCCAATATACGTCCCGTCGTGTCGCCACCTCGTCCGCTCCATCTTTTCCCGTGCGCACGTCACCAAAGAGATCCGAGCCGAGACAAACTATTTTAATTTACATCCATCGATCCTATACTCCATGAATGAGTGTACAAATAATCTAGATCGAAAGTAAACTAAAATGAGTGGCTAAACAATGTCGTATTTAATTACAAAAATTAAACACTAATCTAGCCTCGTCAACCCCGAGGATTCAAATAATAAATATTTACACACATACAATCACATACACACATATGGCTATAATAGTCGGATCTTACGCCTGCAACCAAAAAGTTAAACTACGCATATCCTACTATTATCCGGCACATATAATATATGAAAAAGTGCATAAAAAATTAACCGAATCCTAAACACACAAAACTGGAAACCGAGGCTCTGATACCAATTGCTGGCAATGTGCTAATCCTCGGAGGCTCATTGGCTCCTATGTCCCCGGATTAAAATTTTCGCTAATGAAAACTAATTCGAATGGGATGAGTTTCCTAAGCACAACCAATTCGTCGTCGTGCTAACGACTCGAGCGATCGCTTGAACAAACTAGTTGTTCAAGCAACACAACTCTTCTAGTCAATTAGCCGCGGAAGAGACGACGGACGGATCGCCGATTCTTGTGTTTATCTTCGGGGTCCATGATTATACAAATACATGCAAATTTAAACTAGTATAATCAACATATACTAACATAAAGAACATAAGCTAGCATATCAATAAGAACATGCAAAGAACAATAATAAAAGTTGTAAAACTTTTATACCTCTTGATCTTCTATCGTATGTCCTAAACTCCTTGTAGACTTCGTGTGGGCGAAGATCCTCCACAAGTTGAAGCTTCCTAGATCTTCTTCAATCCAAAGAATGAAGAACTCTCTTTCCCTTCTTGCTTGAGCCAACCACCAATCCATAAAGGATTGATGCTGCCGGCCCCAAGAATAGAGAGAACAAAATGGAAACCACCAAGGAACCAAACTAGGGACAAACCCTAGCTTCTAGTGCCGCCGGCCAAGAAGAAAAGAAGAGGAGTAGGGGAATTCGGTTGAGCCCCGACCAAGGTGGAAGGAAGAGATCTAGGGATCGGCCACACCCTAGGAAGAAGAAGAGATCCTCTCCTATAGTTGCCGCCCACTCTCCATGCCAACCCTAGCCGCCCAACCAAACCCTATCCTAGGATTTCTTACCGCCCAAGCAAAGGAAAGGCAAAACCCTAATCTCTTTGAAAACCATCTTCTATGTGCCGGCTATAGAAGAGGGGAAGAGGAATAGAATGAGCACCGACCAAGGTAAAGGGTAGAAGGTGAGGGCCGGCCATGTCTTAGGAAGAAGAAGAAACTCATCTTCCATGTGTTGCCGCCCACCTTTTCTCCCAAACCCTAGCCGCCCAAAAAAATTCTAAACCAATTAGGATTCCTAGCCTCCGAAGGAAGCAAACCCTAATCCCCTAAACCATTCATCATCAATCATCCTTGCCGCCCACCTTAAGCCTATATATATAGAGTTAGGTTTAGGCCTTGGTTTAATCTCCACCGTCGGTTCTAGGGTTTTAATCTCAACCGTCGGATCTAGAAATTTAATCTCAACCGTCGGTTCTTGGGTTTTAATCCCAACCGTCGGATCTAGAGATTTAATCTCAACCTTCGGTTCTAGGGTTTTAATCCCAACCGTCGGATCTAGAGATTTAATCTCCACCGTCGGTTCTAGGGATTTAATCCCAACCGTCGTATCTAGAGATTTAATCTCAATCGTCGGTTCTAGGGTTTTAATCCCAACCATCGGATCTAGAGATTTAATCTCCACTGTCGGTTCTAGGGATTTAATCCCAACCGTCGGATCTAGAGATTTAATCTCCACCGTCGGTTCTAGGGATTTAATCCCAACTGTCGGATCTAGGGATTTAATCTCAACCGTCGGTTCTAGGGTTTTAATCCCAACCATCGGATCTAGAGATTTAATCTCCACCGTCGGTTCTAGGGATTTAATCCCAACCGTCGGATATAGAGATTTGTTTTCCATTATTTGATCTAGACTTCATGAGGTTTATATTAGGCTACGATAGGGACCATGAGGAGGAGTTGGATCTTGGCCACCCGATGGATCGGAACCACACAAACTTGATCCATCAATGATGTTCCATTCCACTAGAGGATCATCATCGAACTACCTCACCAACCCCCATAAATTAATATGGGCTCCATATATTATTTGTACATCCATCTCCCCGTGTTTAAGATATCGAATGTCCGTCAATTAATTGATTTACTGACCATCAATTAATTAACATCTAACTCCTCTAGTAGTACCACTCAACCTTATCATCATGTTCACTAAGTCAACCTACAGGGTTTACATGATGAACCTTATGAGCTCCTCAAGGGGA
This sequence comes from Wurfbainia villosa, assembly GCA_025175895.1. Taxonomy (NCBI): domain Eukaryota; kingdom Viridiplantae; phylum Streptophyta; class Magnoliopsida; order Zingiberales; family Zingiberaceae; genus Wurfbainia; species Wurfbainia villosa. The sequence goes on along the minus strand of CM045992.1, from coordinate 22,100,945 downwards.
CATCATCAACCTAATACATAGGACACGGTTTCCTCCTATAATCAACGGCACACCATGTAAATAATATCATTTCCCAACTTACCGGGCATATTGATTTAATCCATAGAAATCTCACCCTCTGGTAAATCAAATAAATAAATATTAAGTACATGTGCCCGTTATTATATCGGGATTAAGAGCATGTACAACATAATATCCGAGGTCCGATTCAATTATGTAGTCAGCAATAAATTGAATCACCTCTATGTCGGTCCTGCTCAATACACCTAAGTGTACTAGTGTAACTCTATATTCAAGATAAAACAATACCAAGCTACACTACAACCATACCAATGGTTTGTCCAAAACCATCTTGGTTGTGAGCCTCTACTTATATTCTACAAGGGACTGATAACATGATCTTCTGTGCCACACCAAGCATCATGTTATCTACAATGTAAAATATTAGACAATATACACATATATAATAAATATAAAGTGCAAACAATGATCATGTGATTCTTATTTCAAAATAAAGATGTTCATACAAAAGAGCTAGGCTTTCAGTATACATCCTAACAGTTTTTCTTCTAGGGCCTTAATTTCATTTTGTATGCTTTTGTTTTTCTTTTTATCCTTAAATAGGTCCTTAGTTAAACTAGTAATCATGGAAATGACCTTCTTAGGGGGAATATTTGTTACCTCACTTACCCACTCCTCTTTCAATGATGAGGATGAAGATGAAGCTCCCCCCTTCACTTGAGCTCTCCTCACTTGAACTTCTTTCTTCTTCCTTGGAGGAGGTGGAGTCTTGATCTTCTATTGCCATTAAGGCAAGTCTTGTGAAGGCTTGATCTTCTTCCAATGATGAGAATGGTGGATCATCCCATGTTGCCTTGTGTGCCTTGACCTTCCCTTTTTCTGTGGTTTTCTTTTCATCCTCTTTCTTCTTGTTCCCTTTCTTCTTCTCTTCTTTCTTTCTCTTTTCCTCCTTGCTTCTGTTCAAGAGGTAACAATCATCTCTTATATGCCCCTCTCCTTGGCAATTGTAGCATATTATCTTTCTTCTTGGCCTTCTTCTCCTATCATTAGATTTGTTAAATTTAAAATTTTTCAATGCATGCCTTACCTTCCTTACCATATATGCTTCCTCATTGCTATCTATTGATGAGGAGGAGGAATCTTCATCCAATGAGGAAGGTGGCGTCTCCTTCTTTTTCTTCCCCTTGCTTGCTACTAGTGCCACTCCCCTTGATGGTTTGATTTGATCTTCTACTACTCCATCAAGCCTTGTTTCATGGAGTTCCATGGTGGAGAAAAACTCTTCTAGGGTACTTACCTCTAGATTCTTCGAAATGTAGAAGGGGTCCACCATGGAGCTCCACTTTGATGATCGGGGAAAGGCATCTATAGCCTCCATGATCATGTCCCGATTGGAGAGATTTTCACCTACACTTGACAATCCATTAATTATTTCTTTGAACCTAGAGTGTAGTGATAATACCTTTTCTCCCTTGTCAAGTTTGATATTGTTCAATTGGGAGCGCAGGAGATCCCTTCTTGCTAATTTGGTTTTCGAGGTGCCTTCATGAAGCTCTACCAATCTCTCCCACATCTCTTTAGCACTTGAGCACTCCCCAATTCAATTTATCTCTTGTTGAGGAAGCACGTTGAATAGATGATGCTTGGCTTTCGAATTCGCCAAGTGCTCCTCTCTTTGCTTCTTTGACCATCTAGATTTCTCCAATGGCTCCCCTTCATCATCCTTAGGAACTATGAAACCATTTTCCATGATTAACATTATTTCAAAATCCATTTCGAAGAATACCTCCATTCACTTTTTCCACTAAGCGAATTCCCCCTCGAACTTAAGCGGATGGATGTTTAAGTCGACCATCTATTTTGTCGTGCTTGTTGCGGCGGTGAGTCCGGTGGCAAGCAACCTTGGCTCTGATACCACTTGTTGGAATCAGAGCGTCTTTTTCTTCACCCTCTAGCAATGCTCTCACGGCAGTCAAACCTTGAAGAGCGGCCTTGACTCTGATACCACTTGTTGGAAGATCGATGGCTGGCTAGAGGGGGGTGAATAGCCTCTATATCGTAGATGGTAATCGCTTGCTTAATTGTCTACAATCAATGGTTAACGCAACAGAAATACAATGCTAAAGTAAAAAAATTAAGCAATGCAAAGGGAAATGAAATTGCAAACGCTAACAAGAAGACGTAACGCGGTTCACGACCCTTGCCGCTAATCCATGACCAGATTCGTTCCAAGGTGAATCACTCCTTAATCAATCCACCAATCTCTCCTTTGTACAAAGCTAGGTAGAGGTAACCTTTCTTACATAAGATCTCTCTTCTTATAATAGATTTGAAATAAGAGCAAGTAAGAAGAGCAAGAAACATTTAGGGCACTTAGGAGTAGTTTAGAGTTGAAGCATTAACCCCCCCAAGATGACCCAAGGCCTCTTCTTAGAGGGAAGAGGCCATTTTTCCCATTGCACGCTAGCAGTCGACAGCTACTGTAGTCGTTCCCTCGCAACAGCTTCATCCATGTTGGATTTTAACCAACGGCTCCCACATCAGTCGATTGATTGAGCCAACATTCGAGTGGTCAATGTGATCACTCGACTGTCGAAGCTTCTATGCTCGAAACTCTCGACATCAGTCGACTGATCATCTAATCAATCGACTGATAACATCGGCAATCGACTGTTCGGCCAGAAACCAGACTCGAACACTAGTCGAGTCTTCAGTCGACTTGGAGCAGTTGACTGTCATATCATGGTAGTCGACTAATGTCGGAAAACCCATTCGACACTTAGCCAATTGGCCAAGTTCACCTAAGAGCTACCCCATCCCGAGTTACAATCGCTCACTCTCATCTTTCCATGGAGTCCCTTGCCTTGAAGTTCTCTTCGTCCGGCCACGTTCCTCGGATGCACCAAGTGTACGGCTTCACAATGCCATCATTCGTGTCTCGCCCTGAAGTCTACTTCCTTCAACTTCACTCCATTGCTCCTTATCCGGCTGTCCCTCGGATGCATCAAGTGCACGGCTTCCGCAATGCTATCCTTCACCGACTCAAGGACCGAGTCATAAGATGGTGACTTGTCAATGCTTTCGCCATGTGTGAATTATTAAGTCTTGCACGACTTCAACACACATATTAAATCCATAATCAACCTAACTTAAATCTTTGTCACACACATCAAAACCACATCATACATGGGTTGATTGCCCTAACAGAGCTCGTTGAGCTTGCCCCGTGGAGTAGGAATCCAAAGGTTTCGAACCATGTATATCACATTTTGTGATTGTGCTTGTGTATTCATTTTCATTACTATTATTTCTGCTATGAATTAATGAGTATTGTAGACAAGCACACGACTAAGAATGAACGATTTCCATCAAGCACGTGAAAGGCTATTCAACCCCTTCTAGTCGGGCCACGATCCTCCAACAAGTGGTATCAGACCAAGGAGCTTACTGTCGGACTCATCGCCACGATAAGCAAATCAAATGGCCAACATCAATATTTGCCCACCGAAATTTGAAGGAGACTTTTCTTGGTGAAAGAAAAGAATGGAGGTATACTTAGAAATCGATTTCGATATGATGCTAACAATTGAAGATGGTTTCAAAGTACCTAGGGATGAAGACCAGAAGCTAATTGAAAAATCAAAATGGACCGAGGAGCAACAACAATAGTTCAAGACAAATATCAAGGTAATCAAAATACTAAGTGATTTGATTCCTAACAATATTTGGTCTAGATTAGGGAATTATAGGCATGCAAAAGATTTGTGGAATAAGGTGGTAAAATTCCACGAAAATCCTAAACCGACTCAATTAGAGAAGGAAGCCGAGGAAGATGGTCCATCAACATCCGAGGATGTGGATGAATTGGACGAAACCTCCACCTCTAGCATTGAGGGGGAGGAGAGATCTTCCATCCCGGAGCAAGAACAAGAAGAAGCATCTACATCCGGGAGAAGTGAAGAACAAGAAGAAAATTTCATAGGTAACTCATGCATCTTAGTCAAATATAAAGATTATATTATATGCTTTAATTATAGGGAGCAAGGGCACTATAAGAGTGAGTGTCTGAAAAGAGTCAAGAAGACTCCACCGACGCCTAAAAGTCAAGAAAAAGCTAAGGATGTCGGAGCCCCAATTAGAAAGAGCAAGGAGCATGTGTTGTGCTTCAAATGCAACCAAAAAGGGTACTATAGGAGTCAATGCCCTAGGGGGGAAAAGCAAAACAAAGGGCAAGAAGGAGCTACACAAGTAGGGAGAGCTTCCAAAGAAAATTCTAAGGTATATTTTAATGCATCTTCTAGTTCTAGGGTTAAAAAACATGTTTTTAGTACTCTTACTATTGCTCATGAAAAGCATGCTAGTAGAAAAAATAGATTTTTTTGTTTAGGTGCTAAGCATGTTGATTTATCTAAGAACAAATCTAGAAACAACAACTCTAGACCCATTCTACCTAGGGAGTCCATTAGGAAGGTAGAGGACCACCTGACATTAATCCCAAGAATCATAGACATATGCCTAGGAAGAGTCTTTCCCAAAAGATTAATGAAAAATCAAAATTGGAAAAATTATAATTGGAAAACCAAACCTTGAGGTCAAGGCTTGAAAATTTAAAAAAGACTCTAGCAAAAATGACAATTTCATTTAAGGAATCTAATGGTCAAAATTTAGGTTCTAGGGGGAAATAACCATCAAGGGGGAAGACAATTTTGGGTCACAAACCTAACCCCAAGAAGATCTACCATGATGTTCCATTCAGTTATGGAACAATATCTAGGTCTAGGAAAACCAAGGTAATAGGGAAGTCATCCCTAAGGTTAACCAAGGTAGGTGTCTAGTGGCTACGGTTTAAAGAAAACCTAAGGAAGCCAATAAGAAGGTTACAAGGGGAGTTACCCCTAGAGTTAACCTAGGAAAGACAAAAATAACTAAGGCTTCAAAGCCAAAAAGGGTCATTAGGAAGGTATCCAGTGAAGTTATCCTTAGTGAATACCTTATTAACCCAAGGAACTCCAATAGGTATTGGGTTCCTAGGAGTGTGATCGATTCACGCTAGATGGGTTAGGGTCTATCAACCCTAAGTGGATAGGTAGTTAACCTAACCATGGTTGAGTTGACACTTTAGGATGTGTCAATGTGCTTTGAGAAGTTGAAAATTTATTAAATTGGCACAATTAGGGAAGTCATAGTGTGTCATTTTGGGTTTTTGGCACACTTAAGGGATAAGTGATTATTAAGGCAAAATGGATTTAATTCTAATAATGACAATTTGAGCTTAACAATTAGGTATTTTATACTTTAGTATTTTATACTTGCCATTCTTTATTTACCTTGCCATGTCATGACATCATGTTTATTTCTATCATATAAATTGTTATGATTTATGCTTAGGAATGTCATGCTACGCTTAAGTTAGAATCACATGTCATGACATCATGATTATTGACACATGCTTATTAGTGTTATCAATTATGCCATAATCATTATTCATGCATTAATTAAAATTGAGTTAAGGAAAATGACATGATTTGAAGTCCCATGTATAAGGGAATCAAATAGTGTTGTCTAGAAAAATGCATGAAAACCTAAATAAATCAAAACCCACATCTCACAAGAACACTTAACTTCTATGTGTTTCATACACTTAGATACAAGTGAGATGTTAGGAAAAGGAATTAAGGTTTTTAAAATTATTTCAAAACCATTTTAAAAAACCTTGGCGAAGTCTATCTTTTGATAGCAATCACTATTGAAGGAGGTGATACAAAGTAGAATCAAACATTGAAAATTTCAATAGTTTTGAACTTTCTGTCAATCTCACTATTTTATGGGTATTTTATTTTTCAAATATTTTTCTCTCATAATGTTTGTTATAAGTAATGTACGTATGAATTTTTAAGATTTTTCAAAATACATATTTTTACTTATGAATTTTCAAAATTTATTTCTGAAGTCAGATATCTACACAGTGCAAAAATCAGTCTACTACCGTAGATGTCAGTCGACTAGCCTTAAGGGTAGTCAACTGATAGCTGACAGAGTCGACTGCCAAGTGATGATTTCAGGTAAAACAAGGTTTGTTAGGCCCATGTTAAGCCATTTATTGGTTCCCTAACTGCTACTAACCCTAAGATATGCTTTGGAGAGCATTGAAAGGGTGAAAATCTATTGAAAATCGATTAGGAGAATTGTTTAGGGTTGTATCGAATTTTAAGGGAGTTGAAAGTTTAATGTTGAATCTTTGCCCTTAATTTTGATCATTTAGTGTTCCTATTGGCTTAGGGACTCTCCAAGGACATTGTTGGTGCAATGGTCAAGGGGGAGCAAGCCTTTAGGGGGAGGTTATCCATCTTGAGATGATGGATGTTTTTCTCCTCATGGGAAGAGAATTGGGGGATTGCCTTGTTGGAACGTCGGTGGCCGGCTAGAAGGGGTGAATAGCCTTAATCACGTGTATGGTGAAATTCGATCGCGTTCGTCGAGTGGTCATCTCTACAATTCATTAGCGCAGCGGAAATACAAGTAATACAAATATAAAAGAAAAGCATACACAAATACACACGATATATGTGGTTCGGAACTGAATGGTTCCTACTCCACGGGTGAGCTCAACGAGCTCATGTTATACGCATGACACTAACTAAACTTCTTCTCGATAACACGTCGGAGGTGGATAAACCTTGTACAAGCTATTACAACAGTAATACTAAAGAACAAGCAAGAATACATATACAATACGAAATACAAGTAAAGAATACTTTACACAAATCGCTTTGAATCACTTGTTTGTTGCTTGCTTTGGATTGACTTTGAAGGTCTGGAATGCAGCAGCAATTCCCCTCCAAAATCACCCTTAAAGTCTTGGCAAAATCCTCCATCTCAAGCTCCATTTATAACCTGCATCGAGTTGATTCTCGCGCCCATCAGTCGACTGGTCTTGTAGTCATTGTGTCACAATGACTCGATCCACGCTGGCCAAATGGATCCATCATCAGTCGACTGATTATGCCCATCAGTCGACTGATGATCCCATCAGTCGACTGATGATCCCATCAGTCGAGTGGTCTCTGCGATCACTCGACTGGAAGACTTTTTGTGGCCAAAAACACCCCGATCAGTCGACTGATCTCCATCATCAGTCAACTAATGGTGCTGGTAGTTGACTGCCCTCCCTCGGCAGTCGACCGTTCGGCCACACCCTGTTCTGTCGAACACCAGTCGAAACCTAGTCGACTTAGAGCAGTCGACTGGCACCTATGCTAGTCGACTGATATCAGGTAAAACCTCAAAGACAAAGTTGTTTGAGCATCCGACTGTCGAGTAAATCCTCAAACATCACGTTTGAGCCTCCGACACTAAGTCTTAGCCACTTGGCTAAGTCCACCTCATCCTCTCATGGAGTTTCCCACCGAAGCTCTCTTCCCTTGGCCTACATCCCTCGGATGCCGCAAACGTACGACTTTGCAATGCCATCCTTCGCGTCTCTTGCCCTCGAAGTATGCTTCCCTTGGGCATCACTCCATTCGCTCCCCATCCGGTGGTCCCTCGGATGCATCAAGCGCACGGCTTCGCAATGCCATCCTTCACCGACTCAAGAACCCCGAGCCTAGTGAACTTGTCAAGTCCTTGAGACTTCCCACACCAAGCCTCATGCTTGGATTTTCACAGCCAAGCCCCATGCTTGGACTTACGTGGCCAACCCATGTTGGACTTTCCTACCAAGCCCTATGCTTGGATTTTCCCAACACCACCAAGGCTACACACTTGGATTTACGTGGCCAACCCATGTTGGACTTCCCATGGAAATCCCATGTCATGCGTTTTGTCCAACATCAAAATATAGTTTGAGTCAAACTCGAGTCCTGGGCCTGATTGCACCTACAATCTCCCCCTTTTTGATGTTCGACAAAACCTCAAACCCAAGTCTACCAATTATCCCTAATTGGCAATTCTCACATCCCAATGAGAATTCCAACAATCCCAATTGGTAACTTCTCCCCCTTTTTGACATACATCAAAAAGGTCCTCCCCAAGGGTATGAATGTCTCATATCCTAATGAGATCTTACAATCTCTCCCTTGGAGGAACACATGCCTACAATCTTTCTAGTGATAAGTCCCATATCACTTAAGAGAGGCAACCCAATTTTCCTCCCATGAGGAAAAATACACATCCATCTTCCCATGATGGATACCTCCCCCCTAAAGGCTTGCTTTCCCTTGACCATTGCACCAACAATGTCCTTGGAGAGTCCCTAAGCGAATAGGAACATTTATACAATCAAAATTAAGGCAAAGTTCAACAATAAACTTCCATCCACCTTAAAATTGATACTCACCCTAAACACTTCTCCTAATCCATAACTAATGGATTTCCACCCTTTCTAATGCTCTCCATAGCATTTCCTAGGGTTAGGAGTGGTTAGGAGACCAAACCATAGTGGATGGCTGTCGACTGATAACTGCAAACGCAGAAATCAGGTTTTCAGAACCTAAGTTCCGAAATTCATAAGTAAATATACATAGCGTGAAAAATCATGAAATTTTGTATGTATATTACTTATTACAATCATTATGGGTGAAAAATATTAGAAAATTATTTTACCCACAAATTATTGAGATTGATACAGAGTTCAAAAGTTTAGAAAAGCTTCAATATTGAGCCTTCTTTGTATCACCTCATTCAATGGTGATTGCTATCAAAAGATAGACTTCACCAAGGTTTTTCAAAATATTTTTGAAATGTTTTTAAAACCTTTAGTTTTATTTTCCTAAACATCTCACTTGTATCTAGATGTGTAAAACACATACAAGTCAAATATTAATGAGATGTGGGGTCTTTGTTATTTAGAGTTTCATGCATATCCCTAGGCAACAATATTTCATTCCCTTCAAATCATGCCTTAGTCCTTAAATCCATTTTATTTATGCATGAATGATGATTATGGCATAAATGATACAAATATAAGAACATGTGACAAAATCATGATGCCATGGCATATGAATTAAATCTAAGCATACACGGCATATAAACATAACCCTAAAAATGATCATGACATTTTATATGATAAAATAAATATGATGCCATGTCATGGCAAGGAAAACAAAGCATGAAAATTATAAAATACTAAGGCATAGAATACCTAAGTCTTAAGCCCAAATTTCCATTTATAAAGTCAAATCCATTTTTGCCTTAATGCCAATTATCCCCCTAGTGTGCCAAAAACCTAAAACGGCACACCATTACTCCTAAGACCTAATTGTGCCAATTTAATCATTTTTCATCTTCTCAAGTCACATTGGCACATCCTAATGTGTCAACTTATCATGGCTAGGTTAACTACACATCCACTTAGGGTTGACACACCCTAACCCATCTAGCGTGAATCAATCACGCTCCTAGGAATCCAATATCTATTTGAGCTCCTTGGGTTAACAAGGTATTCACTAGGGATAACTTCCCTAGATACCTTCCTAATGACCCTTTTAGATTTTGACATCTTAGTCATTTGGGTCTTTCCTAAGTCAAACCTAGGAGTAACTCCCTTTGACCTTCTTAGTGGCTTTCTTGGTTTTTCTTAAGTCCTTAGCCACTAAACACACACCATGGCTAGTCTTAGGGATAGCTTCCCTATAGGCTTAGTTTTTCTAGACCTAGAAATTGTTCCATAATTAAATGGAATATTATGGTAGGACATAGGTTTGTGACCCAAACCTTTCTTTCCCTTGGACATTTCTTGTTTCTTAGGCCTTAAACTTTGACCGTTTGACCCCATAATTGATTTTTTCATAATTTTTAGGGTCTTCTCAAGTTTTTCTAGCCTTGACCACAAGGCTCGGTTCTCCACCTCTAATCTTCCCAATTTTGATCTATCATTAGAATTTTGAAAATTGTTTTTCTTCTTAGGCATATTCTTAGATTTCTTGGGGTTAATGCCCAAGTTTTCTTCTATTCTCCTTATAGACTCCCTAGGCAAGATAGGTCTAGAATTATGGTGTCTAGGTTTGTCCATAGATAAACTAACATGCTTGGCACCTATACAAACATATTTATTCCTACTAGCATGCTTTTCATTAATGATAGCAAGTGAACTAAAGTAATTAGCATGCTTGTTAACCTTAGGAATTGAGGGTGCATGAATTGAATTTACCTTAGGGTTAGCTTTAGAAGCTCCCCCTACATGAGATGCCCCTTCTTGCCCTTTCTTCCTCCCCCTAGGGCATTGGCTTCGGTAATGTCCCCTTTGGTTGTATTTGAAGCACACAATGTGCTCTTTGCTTTTCCTAGCAAAGACTCCGGCATCCTTCACTTTTGGTACCAATTGAGCCTTTTCTTTAGCCAATTTTGGGCATTTACTCTTGTAATGTCCTTTCTCTATACACTCAAAACAAATCATGTGATATTTATTATTAATTATATTGCATGAGTTACCTAGGGAGGTGGTGGAAGCCTCTTGATTGCTTCTCCCGGATGTTGAAGCTTCTTCTTGAACTTGTTCCGGGATGGAAGGCCTCTCCTCCCCCACAATGCTAGAGGTGGAGGTCTCCACCAAATCATCAACATCATCAAAGGTAGATGATGATTCCTCGAATTCGGATGTTGATGGACACTCTGTAGGGAATTTTTTTTTATGCCAAATGGCATATGCGCAACGGAAAATAGGATCCCTTCCAAGTGATCCATGCGAAAGCAAACTCGTATAAAATAAATTTCTCTAAACCAAACCTATCTTATAGGAGAGGATTACCTTTGTTGCGTGCCCTTTGTTAATCCCGCTTTTCCTTTTGTTTGTGTTCGATCTTTTAGCACGTTCAAGTGTCCGTGCCTCTATACGTATCCACACGAGCAAGCTCTTGTCTCACAAGAGAAACTAGAAGAGCTCTCCTTTACTTCTTGCTAGAGAAGTCCCTAAAGGAGAGGAATCTAGGGAAGAAGAGAAAGGAGGAAGAAGACTACTCTTCTTGCTAGCCTACACTCACAAAGCCACACAACTAAAGCTTCTACCAAACTCTCTCACAACCACACCACAATCACAATGCAAAATGATGCTTTGGCCGGCCACTCCATGGGGCCTTTTATAGGGTTGGAAAACCCCTTCCACCTCCTTCACATTCAATGCAATCCATTGCATTGAGACATAATCAAAAAGGATTTGCCTCCCTTGTTTTGGCCGGCCACTTTAAGGAGACAAAAACCATTTTGTCCCCTTCCACCTTATCTAGCTTAGGTGGATGCTTAGGTGGCATGCTTATGTGGCATGCTTATGTGGCATTCATGCATGTTGAATTAATCTTATTAATTCAATTAAGCTTATGTTATCATATTGAATTAATCTTATTAATTCAATTAAGCTTATGTTATCATATTGAATTAATCTTATTAATTCAATTAAGCTTATGTTATCATATTGAATTAATCTTATTAAATCAATAAGGTAACATATTGAATTAATCTCATTAAATCAATTAGCTAAAATTCTCATTAAGCTTAAAGTCCAAAAACCATTTTGTATTTAAGCTTATTCCCAAATTATTCTAGTCAAACTAGAATACTCTAATTCCTCTAATTATCATGCTCTTTGTGTGTGACCCTATAGGCTCTCATAACGTTGGCAGTGGATCTAAACCCTTTTAGATACACAAGCAATGAGCGACATCTAGCAATACATCATTACTACCCAAGTTACGAGATAAGTCAAGATCCGACTAACCTTTCCGTGACTACTATAATATATGACCGTGTCCTTCTATCCTTGATATCAGATTGACCAATGAGGCATAGACCGTGTCATCCTCGATCAATCTATGTGTTTCTTGATCCCTGAGAAAACTAACTCAAACAAATGAGCTCAATATCTCATATTGACTCATTCGAGCATGTCCATGCATTTTAGTAGTTCTACTCAATCAAGGGGCCCACAGATATCACTCCCGTCATATGGGAGGGATAGATCCCATCTACATCACTCACATCCCTCCGCATAATTTGTTATATACCCAGTAATCGCCTTTATGGTCCACCCTGTTACGGGTGACGTTTGACGATACCAAAGCACATAACTCCTTATGTAGGGAACCGTAGTGACTTCAGGTCTGAGGACTATTCATACCAATAGTCACATGAGAAAGTTTATGACACTCATATAACGATCCATGAAACTTTCTCATGGCGGGTCAGTTCAGTATATATTCTCTAATATATACCCATGTGTCAACTTGATATCATATATCCATGACTTGTGAGATCAAGTCATCAATTGACCTACATGCTAGTCTTAGTGTATTAATATTGCCCTTGCATATTAATACTTGACTAGGAACATTTAGGAAAGTGTTCTCTACAGCCTCTCATAATCAATTCTGCCAATTGATGTGCTGTAGATAAGAACCTACTTTTCTAGGGCATTACTATATTTAATTTAGCTGGCACAAGCAATACTTAAATATAATAACCAATCCTTTGCCTTTATAGAATATGATACAAAATGTTCCCTATTCAACCATCACATGATTGGTTCTTAGGGCTATAACTAACAATCTCCCACTAGCACTAGTACCAATCACTATGATATCTAATACCTAGTGACCTAGTGTGACCATCATGCTTCCTCTCTGCCAAAGCCTTGGTCAATGGATCTGCGATGTTAGCTTCTGTCGGTACTCTGCATATTCTCACATCTCCTCTATCGATGATCTCTCGAATGAGATGGAAGCGCCGCAGTATGTGTTTGGTCCGCTGATGTGATCGAGGTTCCTTAGCCTGTGCAATAGCCCCATTGTTGTCACAATAGAGGTCTATTGGATATGCAATGCTAGGAACTACCCCAAGTTCACTGATGAACTTACGGAGCCAAACAACCTCCTTTCTTTGCATCGGATGCGCAATATACTCGCTTCATTGTAGAATCAAGAATCGTGTCTGCTTTGAACTCTTCCACCACGGCTCCACCATTCGTGCAAAACACGACTCGATTGCGATCTAAAGTCATCTTTGTCAGTTTGGAAGCTTGCATCACTGTAACCCTTTACAGTTAGCTCCTCATTGCCTCCAAATATTAGGAAATATTCTTTCGTTCTTCGTAAGTACTTAAGAATATTTTTAACTGCTATCCAGTGACTTTCACCTGGATCTGACTGGTATCTACTCGTCATGCTCAAAGCATACGAGACGTCAGGACGAGTACAAAGCATGGTGTACATGATAGACCCTATAGCAGATGCATAAGGGATCTTATCCATGCGATCTCTCTCCTCCTTAGAAGAGGGACATTGAGTCTTCGAATGACTTACACCATGTGATAAAGGCAGAAATCCTTTCTTGGAATTTTGCATAGCAAAACGTTCTAGCACTTTATCAATGTATGTACTCTGACTTAGGCCAAGTAATCTTCTAGATCTATCTCTATAGATCTTGATGCCTAGAATATAGGCAGCTTCACCTAAGTCTTTCATCGAGAAACAATTCCCTAACCATATCTTCACAGACTGGAGTGAGGGAATATCATTTCCGATGAGAAGTATGTCATCTACATACAAGACAAGAAATACAACTGTGCTCCCACTATTTCTCTTGTAGACACAAGGTTCATCTTCATTCTTAATGAAACCAAACTCCTTGATTGCATCATCGAATCGAAGATTCCAGCTTCGAGAGGCTTGCTTTAGTCCATAAATGGACCTTTGCAGTTTGCATACCTTTCCAGGATGCTTTAGATCTTCAAAACCCTCAGGCTGTGTCATGTACACATCCTCGAGTAGCTTTCCATTCAGAAAAGCGGTTTTGACATCCATCTGCCAGATCTCATAATCGTGGTAGGCTGCAATAGCAAGTATGATCCGAATGGATTTAAGCATCGCAACTGGTGAAAAGGTTTCATCATAGTCAATACCATGAATTTGTTTGAATCCTTTAGCCACCAATCTACCTTTATAGGTATGCTTATTACCATCCATGTCAGTCTTTACTTTAAAGACCCACTTACACCCAATGGGTTTTACCCCTTCGGGTGGATCAACCAAGGTCCATACTTGGTTAGTGTACATGGATTCCATTTCGGATCTCATGGCCTCTAGCCATTTCTCGGAATCTGGGCTCATCATAGCTTCTCGATAGGATGTAGGCTCGTCAAGATCGACAAGCAATACATCACCGTTGTCAGTCAAGAGAAAAGAATATCTCTCGGGTTGACGACGGATCCTATCAGATCTACGAAGAGGTTGGTCTACTTGAACAGGTGTTTGTTCCACAACTCTTTGGGCAACAATTTCCTCATCCACAACACTTTGTGGTTCCTGTTCATTTTCCATCGAAGCCTTAGTGTTATCGTCATCTTGAACTTCTTCAAGATGAATTTTACTCCCACTAGTTTTTCTAGAAATAAATTCTCTTTCTAGAAAGACAGCATTTCTGGCAACAAACACCTTGCCAAGTGTGGGATTGTAAAAGTAATATCCCTTAGTTTCCTTGGGATATCCGACAAAATAACACTTATCTGATTTGGGTCCTAGTTTATCTGAAACTTGACGTCTAACATAAGCTTCACAACCCCAAATCTTTATAAAAGACATTTTTGGGACTCTTCCCAGTCCATATCGTATATGGTGTCTTTTCTACGGCTTTTGATGGGACGCGATTAAGTGTGAAAGCAGCTGTCTCTAGAGCTAGTCCCCAAAAGGAAGTAGGTAGATCAGTCTGGCTCATCATTGATCGTACCATATCTAATAGAGTACGATTTCTCCTCTCAGATACACCATTCCATTGTGGTGTTCCAGGGGGAGTGAGTTGGGATGTTATCCCAAACTCAGCCAGGTGATCACGAAACTCTTGACTAAGGTATTCACCACCTCGATCTGATCGAAGTAGCTTAATACGCTTACCAAGTTGGTTTTGTACTTCATTCTTGAATTCTTTGAACCTTTCAAAGGATTCTGACTTATGTCTCATCAAATATAAGTAGCCAAATCTACTCATATCATCAGTGAAAGTAATAGAGTACTTATAGCCTCCTCTGGCTTCGACATTGAAAGGGCCACATACATCAGTATGTATGAGTCCTAATAAGTCCGTCGCTCTTTCGCCATGTCCACTAAATGGAGTTTTAGTCATCTTTCCTAAAAGGCAAGATTCGCATACCTCATATGATTCAAAATCAAATGAGTCCAATAATCCATCTTTATGGAGTTGGGATATGCGTTTTTCATTTATGTGACCTAGGCGACAGTGCCAGAGATATGTTTGGTTCGAATCATTCGATTTGAACCGCTTGGTATTTACGTTATAAATTGGGTTTTCTAAATCCAGAACATAGAGACCATTCATAAGTGGTGCATTACAATAGAACATTTCATTTAAATAAATGGAACAACATTTGTCCTTTATTATAAAAGAAAAGTTTTTCTTGTCTAAACAAGATACAGAAATTATGTTCTTTGTCAATGCAGGTACATATAAGCACTCCTCTAGTTCTAAGATAAGCCCAGTGGGCAAAGACAAAGAATATGTTCCTACAGCTACAACAGCAACTTTTGCGCCATTGCCTACTCGTAGGTCCACTTCGCCTTTTGCCAATTGTCTACTATTTCTCAGTCCCTGCACATTAGTACAAATGTGAGATGCACATCCGGTATCTAATACCCATGTAGAAGAAATAGATAGATTAACTTCTATAACGTGTATACCTGAGGCAGAAGTCCCACTTCTTTTATTCTTTACTTCCTCAAGGTAGACTTCATAGCCCGGGTCCACCTCACCGCAATGGAAGCAGTCCCCTTCCTTAGGTACTTTACCTTTACCCTTTGAAGTGGATGAATTGGCCTTGACTTTGGCTTGGGTCTTACCCTTGCCTTTGCGCTTACCTTTTCCCTTCTTGACGTTACTAACTTTCTTTTTGAGATTCGGTTCAGCAGTTCTTAACATGCTGAGAATCTCAGGCAAAGGTTTATCAATTTCATTCATGTTATAATTCATGACGAATTGATTATATGCTTCCGGCAACGATTGCAGGATAACATCGGTTGCCAATTCTTGGCTCAGTGGAAAACCTAGTCTTTCAAGGTTCTCAACGTACCCAATCATTTTGAGTACGTGAGTTCCTATAGGTGTTCCTTCTTGCATCTTGCATGCAAAAAGAGCCTTAGACACTTCAAAACGCTCGTGCCTAGCTTGTCCTTGATATAGTTGTTTCAAATGCTCAACCATATCATAGGCATCCATGTTCTCATGTTGCTTCTGAAGCTCAGAGTTCATGGTTGCAAGCATAAGGCATGACACATCTAATGCGTCATCTTGATGCTTCTTATAAGCATTCTTTTCAGCATGAGTGGCCGCATGGGCGGGTGTTTCAGGGGTAGACTGCTCTAGGACATACAGTTTGCGTTCTTGCTTGAGGATAATCCTCAAGTTCCTATACCAGTCAAGAAAATTTGCTCCATTGAGCTTGTCCTTCTCAAGGACAGATCGCAAGTTCAGGGGGTGTGTCGTGTTAGATGACATGGTGATCTACAACATTAAAATGCAAAGTTAAGTATCATACCTAAATCATTTAATTAGGCCTTTAATTAAATGAGGCTCCCACTAAATTCTCATAGCTACTATTTAGCTATAAATTTATATGGGATAAAGATCCACATCATAATTCGTCTTGAGTTAGCTTTGGCTAATCGCCCAAGACGTAGTATAATTAGGTAGGCAATCTTTTGCCAATTACATCTGATGTAACTCTTTAATAGCTTTGGTTAAGTTTTAGATTAGTTTAGTGTTTATTCCTAAACCCGACTTCGGTAGCGGCGAGGCACAGGGGCCTTCTTGGATATCGGAGCAACGACCACTTCTAAGACAAAGCTGATGTTCGGAAATCACACAAAACTAATTTAAAACTTATGTTCAAAGCTAATATATGCCTCTACTTTCTTAACCAATTAAGAAAAACTTAATTAAGTCTTAACCAAGTTTGATAGCGGGACATCACGATTGTCCACTCGCACCCCTCCAAGATAAAATGCATTGCTTTGCTTTGGCAAACCCAATAACAAATGATCGAGGAAGTAGTGAGTACCAAGCTTTGGTAGGCATATCGTTTTTGACTTATTAAGAAATAAACATGTATCATATACATATTAGCATACATCACATATAAGCTAAACTAATCATGCATCACATACAAGCTAAACTAACATACATCACATACATATTAAACTAAGCGTGTCATGGTTATGGCCCTTATTCTACAATCTTCTCAAGCCAATGAAAAGATTGATTGGTCAACCTAGGGATAGCATCTTCTCCTAAGTGCTTCCTTTTGGTTGTCTTGTGTGTTGACTTCCTCCTTGTAACCTCATCTTCCAATGGACCTTCCATCTTTGTTTTGTACATTACAAAAGGAGAAATACTCGAGTTACATTCGAGTCTAAAACTAATTTTACAACAAGAATTTTAGGAGGAAGGCACGACACGCAGGTCGTATTTAAGAATTACAACACACAATCACAAACATTTTGGGACTAGGCCATAACCATGCACCATGTCATTTTAACTTTTAAAAGACATCGGATATTTTATTATGTTTGACAATTGCTAATGCAATTATCAACTCATAATAAAATTTATCCTACTTCCATATCACATATAAAATAGAGAAAACCTATTTTTTATACGATCTTTCGCAAGTGGCTCTGATACCACTGTAGGGAATTTTTTTTTATGCCAAATGGCATATGCGCAACAGAAAATAGGATCCCTTCCAAGTGATCCATGCGAAAGCAAACTCGTATAAAATAAATTTCTCTAAACCAAACCTATCTTATAGGAGAGGATTACCTTTGTTGCGTGCCCTTTGTTAATCCCGCTTTTCCTTTTGTTTGTGTTGGATCTTTTAGCACGTTCAAGTGTCCGTGCCTCTATACGTATCCACACGAGCAAGCTCTTGTCTCACAAGAGAAACTAGAAGAGCTCTCCTTTACTTCTTGCTAGAGAAGTCCCTAAAGGAGAGGAATCTAGGGAAGAAGAGAAAGGAGGAAGAAGACTACTCTTCTTGCTAGCCTACACTCACAAAGCCACACAACTAAAGCTTCTACCAAGCTCTCTCACAACCACACCACAATCACAATGCAAAATGATGCTTTGGCCGGCCACTCCATGGGGCCTTTTATAGGGTTGGAAAACCCCTTCCACCTCCTTCACATTCAATGCAATCCATTGCATTGAGACATAATCAAAAAGGATTTGCCTCCCTTGTTTTGGCCGGCCACTTTAAGGAGACAAAAACCATTTTGTCCCCTTCCACCTTATCTAGCTTAGGTGGATGCTTAGGTGGCATGCTTATGTGGCATGCTTATGTGGCATGCTTATGTGGCATTCATGCATGTTGAATTAATCTTATTAATTCAATTAAGCTTATGTTATCATATTGAATTAATCTTATTAATTCAATTAAGCTTATGTTATCATATTGAATTAATCTTATTAATTCAATTAAGCTTATGTTATCATATTGAATTAATCTTATTAAATCAATAAGGTAACATATTGAATTAATCTCATTAAATCAATTAGCTAAAATTCTCATTAAGCTTAAAGTCCAAAAACCATTTTGTATTTAAGCTTATTCCCAAATTATTCTAGTCAAACTAGAATACTCTAATTCCTCTAATTATCATGCTCTTTGTGTGTGACCCTATAGGCTCTCATAACGTTGGCAGTGGATCTAAACTCTTTTAGATACACAAGCAATGAGCGGCATCTAGCAATACATCATTGCTACCCAAGTTACTAGATAAGTCAAGATCCGACTAACCTTTCCGTGACTACTATAATATATGACCGTGTCCTTCTATCCTTGATATCAGATTGACCAATGAGGCATAGACCGTGTCATCCTCGATCAATCTATGTGTTTCTTGATCCCTGAGAAAACTAACTCAAACAAATGAGCTCAATATCTCATATTGACTCATTCGAGCATGGCCATGCGTTTTAGTAGTTCTACTCAATCAAGGGGCCCACAGATATCACTCCCGTCATATGGGAGGGATAGATCCCATCTACATCACTCACATCCCTCCGCATAATTTGTTATATACCCAGTAATCGCCTTTATGGTCCACCCTGTTACGGGTGACGTTTGACGATACCAAAGCACATAACTCCTTATGTAGGGAACCGTAGTGACTTCAGGTCTGAGGACTATTCATACCAATAGTCACATGAGAAAGTTTATGACACTCATATAACGATCCATGAAACTTTCTCATGGCGGGTCAGTTCAGTATATATTCTCTAATATATACCCATGTGTCAACTTGATATCATATATCCATGACTTGTGAGATCAAGTCATCAATTGACCTACATGCTAGTCTTAGTGTATTAATATTGCCCTTGCATATTAATACTTGACTAGGAACATTTAGGAAAGTGTTCTCTACAGCCTCTCATAATCAATTCTGCCAATTGATGTGCTGTAGATAAGAACCTACTTTTCTAGGGCATTACTATATTTAATTTAGCTGGCACAAGCAATACTTAAATATAATAACCAATCCTTTGCCTTTATAGAATATGATACAAAATGTTCCCTATTCAACCATCACATGATTGGTTCTTAGGGCTATAACTAACACACTCTTCCTCGACTTCTTCCTCTACTTGTGCCGATTCGGGATGTTCATTGAATTTTACCACCTTATGCCATAACTCCTTTGCATCCCTATATTCACCTAGCCTAGACTAAATGTTGATAGGAATCAAATCACTAAGCAATGTGATTACCTTGAGATTTGTCTTGAAATCCTTCATTTGGTCCTTGGTCCACCTTGCCTTTTCAATTTGCCTATTGCTTTCATCCCTCCGAATTTCGAAACCATTTTCTAAGATTAGCATGAAATCAAAATCGATTTCTAGATATACATCCATTTTTCTTCTCCACCATTGAAAATCTCCTTCGAATTTTGGTGGTTGGAGGTTGTAGCCAGCCATCTTGTCGTGCTTGTGTTGGCGGTTAGTCCTCGACAAGCTACTTGGCTCTAATACCACTTGTTGGAACGTCGGTGGCTAGCTAGAAGGGGGTGAATAGCCCTAATCGCGTGTACGGTGGAATTCGATCGTGTTTGTCGAGTGCTCGTCTCTACAATTCATTAGCACAGCGGAAATACAAGTAATATGAATACAAAAGATAAGCATACACAAATACACACGATATACATGGTTCAGAACCGAATGGTTCCTACTCCATGGGTGAGCTCAATGAGCTCATGTTATGTGTACGACACTAAGTAAACTCCTTCTTGACAACACGTCAGAGGTGGAGAAACCTCGTACAAGCAATTACAATAGTAATACTAAAGTACAAGAAAGAATACAAATACAATACGAAATACAAGTAAAGAACACTTTACACAAATCGCTTTGTTTCACTTGCTTGTTGCTTGCTTTGGATTGGCTTTGAAGGTCTGGAATGCAGCAACAATTCCCCTCCAAAATCACCTTTAATGTCTTGGAGAAATCCTCAATCTTGAACTCTATTTATAACTTGCATCGAGCTGATTTCGTGCCCATTAGTCGACTGATCATGACTATCAGTCGACTGGTCATGTAGCCATTATCTCACAACAACTCGATCCACGCTGGCCAAATGCCAACGGATCCAACATTAGTGAACTGATTATGCCCATCAGTCGACTGATGATCCCATCAATCAAGTGGTCACCGCGATCACTCAACCGGAAGACCTTCTATGGCTGAAAACACCCCGATCAGTCAATTGATCTCCATCATCAGTCGACTGATGGTGCTGGCAGTCAACTACCCTCCCTCGGCAGTCGACTAATCGGCCACACCCTTTTTTGTTGAACACTAGTCAAACACTAGTTGACTTAGAGCAGTCAACTGGCACCTGTGCCTGTCAACTGATGTCAGGTAAATCCTCAAACACCAAGTTATTTGAGCATCTGACAGTCGGGTAAACCCTCAAACATCACGTTTGAGCCTCCGACACTCAATCTTAGCCACTTGGCCAAGTTCACCTCATCCTCTCATGGAGTTCCCCACCGAAGCTCTCTTCGCTCGGTCTACGTCCCTCGGATGCACCAAGCGCACAGCTTCTCAATGTCATCCTTCACATCTCTTGCCCTCGAAGTATGCTTCCCTTGGGCCTCACTCCATTCGCTCCCCGTCTGGCGGTCCCTCGGATGCATCAAGCGCACGGCTTCGCAATGTCATCCTTCACCGACTCAAGGACCCCGAGCCTAGTGAACTTGCCAAGTCCTCAAGACTTACCACACCAAGCCTCATGCTTGGATTCTCACCGCCAAGCCCCATGCTTGGACTTACGTGGCCAACCCATGTTGGACTTTCCACACCAAGCCCTATGCTTGGAATTTCCCAACACCACCAAGGCTACACACTTGGATTTATGTGGTCAACCCATGTTGGACATCCCATGACAATCCCATGTCATGCGTTTTATCTAACATCAAAATATAGTTCGAGTCAAATTTGAGTCCTGGGCCTGATTGCACCAACATGCCTCTTTAAAGTGATATGAGACTTATCCCTCGGAAGAGTGAAGGCATCCTAGATGTGTTTTTGGACCAAGGGAGAGATTATAAGATCTCATTGGGATATGAGACATTGACACCCTTGGGGAGAACCTTTTTTATGTATGTTAAAAAGGGGGACAATGTACCAATTTTGGTTAGTTGGAATTCTCACAAGATATAAGAATTGCCAATTAGGGATAATTGGTAGACTTGAGTTATGTCACCTAACTCAAAGGTGTTTAGGGTTTTGTCAAATATCAAAAAGGAGAAGATTGTTGGTGCAATCGACCTAGGTCATGATTTACCGGACTCGAGTTTGACTCGAGCAGTATTTTTATGTTAGACAAAACTTATGACATGTGATTGTCATGGAAAGTCCAAGTGTGTAGCCTTGGCCGTGAAAGTCCAAGCATGGGGCTTGGCATTGGGAGTCCGACATGAAGTTGGCATGGGAAGACTAAGTGTGTAGCCTTGGTCATTTAAGTCTAAGTGTGTAGCCTTGGCGGTGAAAGTCCAACGTGGGTTGGCAAGGGAAAGTCCAACATGGAGTTGGCATTGGAAAAGTCCAAGTGTGTAGCCTTGGAAATGGGAAAGTATTGAGTACTTGGCAAGGTCACTTGTCTCATGGATCGAGTCCTTGAATCAGTGAAGGATGGCACGAGGAGAAGTCATGAGCTTAGTGCATCCGAGGGACCGTCGAACAAGGAGCAATGGAGTTAAGCCAAAGGAAGAAAACTTTAAGGACAAAACGCGAAGGATGACATAGGGTGAAGCTGTGAGCTTAGTGGATCCGAGGAATGTAGGCCATAGGAAGAGAGCTTCAATGGGAAACTCCATGGGAGGATGAGGTGAACTTGGCCAAGTGGCTAAGATCAGTGTCGGATGGTCAAACATTGGCGTTTTAGGTTTTACTCAACGGTCAGATGCTCAAACAACTTGTGTTTGAGGTTTTACCTGACAACAGTTGACTGGTGGTATGTACCAGTCGACTAGTGAGAGTTGACTACTTTTCGACTGCATCATATGCCATGGTAGTCGACTGCCAGTATTGGATAGTCGACTGATGGCTTGAGTAGTCGACTGCCATGGAGGGCAGGTGACTGCTGGTCGAGGATGCAAGCATAGAAACTCTCGTAGCCGACTGGGAAGTCGACTGTCGAGGGAGCAGTAGACTGCTAGTGTTCGGCAGTCGACTGATGAGTGATCCGTTGGAATTTTTTCAGCGTCGATTAAGCCGTTGTGAGACAATGGCTACAAGAGCAATCGACAGATGGTCATGAGCAGTCGACAGCTAGGCGCGGAATCAGTCTAAGACAAGCATAAAAGGAGAAGCTTGGGGAGGATTTCCACAGTGATTTTTGGTGAGATTTTCGAGGGGAATTACTGCTGCATTCCAGACCTTCAAGACCAAACAAAAGCAAGCAACAAGCAAGTGATCAAAGCAAAGTGTTATAAAGTTTTTCTTTACTTGTATTTCATATTATCTTTATTTTTTGCTTGTACTTTCGTATTACGTTTTGTAATTGCTTGTACGAGGTTTATCCACCTCCAACTTGTTGTCGAGAAGGAGTTTGAGTAGTGGTGTGTTCATCACTAGAGCTCGTTGAGCTTGCCCCATTGGGTAGGAACCCTAAGGTTCAGAACAATGTGTATCGCGTGTTGTGATTGTGCTTGTGTATTCATTTTCATTACTATTATTTTCGCTGTGCATTAATGAGTATTGTAGATAAACACACGACTAAGAATGAACTATTTCCATCAAGCACGCAAAAGGTTATTCAACCCCCCTTCTAGCCAGGCCACAATCCTCCAACACATCTCACAAAGACTATAGGATAACATGTGTGTATATTGAAGATACCTTAGACACATGTGAGATGGTAGGAAAATGATTTAAGTTCAAGGTGCTTAGATATTGCATCAAAATGAACCTAAACTCAGAATATGACATGAATGAATCATGAGGAAAGCTAGTGTGTAAATCATGTACACTTACACTACAAGAAAAATGGTAAATAGCGATGATTTTTTTGTTGCTAATACCCAATATTTACTGCTAAATAATATTAACAACGATAATATTTCGTTGCTAGTATCGTTGTAATAAACTTGTCGCTAATATACTTTAGCGATGAATTTTTCATTTTTCGTCATTAATATTAATGACGATATGGAAAAAATGTTGCAAAAATAATAATTTCGTCGCTAAATCTAGAATATCAAAAAGAGGAAAATCACTGATGTTGGCAATGAAATAAACAAATTTCGTCACTAACAATCAATTGACTATCTATTATTTGGCCAGCCACAGAATGTTTTTTAGTCGATTGGTCAATCGACTGTTGGGTTTGTGATGAAATATATTCATTTCTTCACTATTTAGCTGTTGATTGATGGAGGAAAGCAGTTGACTGTCCATAATTTAGCCAGCCACAAAATATTTTTTAGTTGATTTGCTAGTTGAGTGAATCATTTGCAATGAATGTTCATATAATTCATCATGAATATCCTATAACAGGCGATTGCATAATTTGAACAGTCAACTGATACACAAAATGTTAGCGACAATATTAAAAATTTCATCGCTAACCCTTAAAATCTTGATGTGTGTATCGACGGTTAGCGATGAAATAGAACAAAATCGTCACTAACCATGAAAATACAGATTTCTAGAATTCATTTAATTTGTATTCGATATCCTGTAATACAATATCAATCACACAATTTATTTCAACACATAACTAACAACATACAACTCAAACAATTTAACAACAATTATATTTAACCACAACTAACATAACATAATTGAAATACATAAGTAGAAACCAAACTTTAAGTCTAAAACATCCAATTTCACAAATTCATAGTCTCTAAATTCAAAAACATTCAAGTTCACAATTTCACTAACTCAAACTAGAAGTGTTCAAAAACTCTAAGATGGAGGAGGAGGTGGAGTTGAAGATGACTCATGTATCAATGTAAAGCTCAAGGTGCAAGCTGATTCAGAATTGCTTTAAACATATCTTGTCTTGATCTCATCGATGCCAACTCATCTTGGGTGTTAGCTAATTAAACTTGAGTGTTTGCTAGCTCCTCTTGTGTCCCTTCTAATTGTTGCTCGGTGGACTCAAGTTTTTCATGCAGTATTGTGTTAGTTAATCTGGAGGAGGAGTTGGCATATGAAGAAGTGGATCTAACTAGTTTTTTTTTCCAATTCCAAGTCCTTTAATATATCCAGAACGATCACCGAGGACTTGATCACAAACCTAATATGCAATCTGGACTGCATCGATGCCATCTATAGTTTCTTGTGATTGAATATGCTCATTGTTGGTGCAATCGGCCCAGGTCATGATTGACCAGACTCGAGTTTGACTCGAGTGATGTTTTGATGTTTGACATAGGATGTTTGACATTGATGTCGGTTAATATGTTGGGGAGATTGTTGGAGCAATCGACCCAGGTTATAATTGAGCGGACTCGAGTTTGACTCGAGGGAGACTTTGATGGTTGACTAGGGTTGACCATGTGATCAAGGGTAAGTCCAAGCATGGGTCTTGGCAAGGTAAAGTCCAAGTCATGGGTACTTGGCATTTGGGGAAGTCCAAGTCTTCAGTACTTGGCATAAAGGAAAGCCCAAGCATGGTCTTGGCATGGAAAGTCCAACATGGGTTGGCAAGGGAAAGTCCAAGCTTGAGTCTTGGCATTTGAGAAGTCCAAGGGGATTGATATTGGCAACGTAAAGTTCAAGCGGAGTCTTGGCGGCGT
Organism: Wurfbainia villosa; assembly: GCA_025175895.1. Classification (NCBI taxonomy): domain Eukaryota; kingdom Viridiplantae; phylum Streptophyta; class Magnoliopsida; order Zingiberales; family Zingiberaceae; genus Wurfbainia; species Wurfbainia villosa. The sequence continues at coordinate 22,075,626 of CM045992.1, read as the reverse complement.
AAGTCCAATGTGCCTTGGCGGTGTAGACACCATTAGCATGACATAGCCGAGGGAAGCACCTGAAGGCTAGCACGATGGATGAACAAGTCATGGATGACTTGGAGGGATCCGAGAGGCGTGAGGCTGATGGAGGTGGCTAGAAGGCTTAGGTCTAGGCTAAGGGTGGTCTAGCAAGTATGGCGGCACCATACATGGGTTAAAACCTCATTGATCGGTGTCGAAGCATTCGATCGCTACCCAATGTCGAGCATAGGACGCCTGTGAGCCGACCGCTGGCCGTTTGATGGCCGGCAATGATCGCCAATGTTGGCAATCGACTGCCAAGAGTCACGTTGGGATTTTTCCAGCATGGATAGAGCCATTATCTCACAGCTACAGTGTTGGCAGTCGACTGCCAGGCAGAAATCCAGCCCGATGGAGGATAAAAGCAGCTATTCGTGGAAGGCTCGATCATCAGTTCTTGGGGAGCTTTCTTGAGGCGATTTGAAGGCGATTTGCAGGTGCATTTCAGGTCCCTTCAACTTCATCCAAGCAACCAACAAGCAAAGCGCTCAAACCCTAGTTTTGTAAAGTGTTCTTTACATTTCCTTTGTATTTGCTTGTATTTCTTTCATTTATTATTGTAAATATTTGTACGAGGTTTCTCCGCCTCTGACTTGTTGTCGTGAAGGAGTTTATTGATTAGTGATTGCATTGGCATTGCTAGAGCTCGTTAGAGCTCGATCCGTGGAGTAGGAATCATTCGGTTTCGAACCACGTTATATCTTTGTGTTCGTGGTTATTACATTTCGTTATTGCTTTTTTTATTACTATTCCGCTGCGCATAACGAGATTTGTAGAGACGATCATGAATGATTTCCATCTACGTACGGTCACGTCGCTATTCACCCCCCCCCTCTAGCGGGCGCACAGGTCCCAACAAGTGGTATCAGAGCCCGGGGCTCTTCTACGGATTAACAACCCGGAGTCAAGACGCTAGAGGAAAATATGGAAGTCCAAGGACAATTGGGATGGGATATCAACACCCCAATTCCGTATGCCTTCTATGGACGAGAAGGTTTCAATTTTTGGAAGGCGAGAATTGAAGATTTTTTGATGATGAGAGACCTTGAGGAGTGGTCCGCGTTGATGGAAGGATTTGAATATCCTAAGGGACCAAAGGGAGGATTTCTCAAGAAGAAGAAGTGGAGTGAGGAGCAACTCCAACAATTCGATAAAAACAAGAAGGTAATCAAATTCATTTTTGATTTAATTCCTAATGACCTCTTGTGTAGCCTAGGTGACTATGTGGATGCCAAGGAGCTATGGACCGATTCGGCAAAGCTATATGAAAGTCTATCATCGGTCCAAGAAGAAGGACCATCACCCTCTCAAGCTCAAGAAGAAACATCCAAAGAGCTAGAGGATTCGGAGGTTGATAGGGAATCAACATTCAGATCTGAAGAGGTAGAAGCAGTGGAAGAAGTGGAGGAGGCATCCACCTCTAGGTTTGAGGGGGAGAGACCATCCACACCGAAGCCAGAACAAATTCAAGAAGAAGTCTCAACCTCCGGGAGGAATGAAGAATCCACTCCAATCACCACATCCACCATAGGTAACTCAAACATATCAATTTGTAATAAAAATCATATCATATGTTTTGAGTGTAGAGAAGCCAGGCACTACAAGAGCAAGTGCCCAAAGAAGTTTAGGAAAGCTCCACCGGCACCAAAAGTCAAGGATGTCGATGCCCCAAGTCAAAAGAGAAAGGAGCATATCATATGCTTCAAGTGCAACTCAAAGGGGCATTACCGGAGTCAATGTCCTAGGGGGAGCAAAAAGACCCAAGAAGGAGCTACACATGTAGGGGGAGCTTCCAAAGCTAACCCTAAGGTATTTTTGAATAAAGCTTTTTATTCAAATAATGTCAAAAAGCATGCTAGAAATAATTTTAGCAATCTTGCTATTTATCAAAAAGAGCATGCTAGAAATAGAGAATGTTGCTTAGGAGCTAAGAAGGTCCACCTTAGGAGTAAGGAGAAATTTGGGACTAATGTCCCTAAAAACAACTTATCTAAGGACAAACCTAGGTTAAATAACTCTAGAAAAATTTTACCTAGGGAGACCATTAGAAAGGTGCAAGAGCACCTAGGTTTCAATCCTAAATGGACTGGGCATATGCCTAGGAAGTCCCATGCCCAAAAACCAAATCAAAATTCTAAAGTTGGGCAATTAGAATTAGAGAACCAAGCCTTGAGGTCAAGGCTTGAAAAGCTTGAAAAGACCCTTAAGGTTATGCAAAATCAAATGCAAGGGTCAATTAGTCAAACTTCTAGGTCAAAATCTCAAAGTCAACATTTAGGACCCAAGAAGCAAAAGTCACTCAAGGGCAAGAATGGTTTGGGTAACAAACCTAAGCCTAAGGTGGCTTATCATAGTGTTCCATTAGATTATGGAACACTAATTAGGTCTAGGAAGACCAAGGTCAATAGGGAAGTCATCCCTAAGGTTGACCAAAGGTTGTGCCTAGTGGCTAGGGTTTCTAGGAAACCTAGGGTGGCCACTAAGAAGATTATTAGGGAGGAAATCCTTAAAGTTAACCATGGCAAATCCCAAATGACCAAGGCTAACAAGCCTAGAATGGTCATTAGGAGGGTATCTAGGGAGGTTATCCCTAAGGAATACCAAGTAAACCCAATAAGCTCAAATAGATTTTGGGTTCCTAGGAGCGTGATAGATTCACGCTAGATGGGGTTAGGGTGTGCCAACCTTGATTGGATGGGTAGTTAACTCAACCATGATAAAGGTGGCATTTTTAGGTTATTTTCAAGGTTAGGGTCACCTTGGAAATACATTTGAGTCTTAATCCTAAAAGATTTTAGGATGTGCCAATATTATTTGGGAAGTTTGATAAAATGATCAAATTGGCACAATTTAGGTTTAGAAGTTGGTATGCCATTTTGGGTTTTTGGCACACTTGGGAGAAAAGTAGAAATATGACAAAATATGATGAATTATATCAAATGGCAATTAATATTAAGATTTAGGTATTATTGTACCTATATATTTTATATGTCATGCTTTGTTTGCCATATAACATGTCATGACATCTTGCTTACTTTTATTCATTGTATATGTCATGTTCATGTTTTAGGATTAAGGTTTTTAAATGTCATGTGTTTTTATATTTTATCATATTCCATGACATCATGATCATTGGCCATGCTTAAATATTGCTATCTTTATGCCATGATCATTTCATGCATTAAATTGATTAAAATTGAACTAAGGACAATGGCATGACTTGAAGTCTCATTTATAAGTGAATCAAGTAGGGTTGCCTAGGAAATGCATGAAACTCTAGATTAAATGAACCAAAACCCACATCTCACATCCAATTGACATGTATGTGTATTTATACACCGTAGATACATGTGAGATGCTAGGATATGAGTTAAGTTCAAGGTGTATAGTATTTGCATCTAGTTGAACCCAAACTCATCTTAACTTAACATGTGGATCATTGGGAAAACTTGTGTACAAGTCATGTACATAGAGCCCAAGGAATGTGATCCAAAATAGGTTTTCAAAAACATTTTGAAATCATTTTGAAAAACCTTGGTGAAGTCTATCTTTTGATAGCAATCACCATTGATAGAGTTGATACAAAATAGGGCCAAAACATTGAAAAATTCAATGGTTTTGAGTTTTGTATCAAACTCACTATTTTATGGGTAAAATAATTTTCAAATATTTTTCACCCATTGTATTGACTATAAGTAATATACGTATCAAGTTTCATGATTTTTAAAAATACGTAGAATTACTTATGACTTTTCAAAACTCGATTCTGATAGCTAAAATTCGGAAATTTTTTATCGATCACGACCGCCTTTATGGAAGTTCATCGATGAGAGTGGCAATGATCGTTACTAATAGAGTCATGTCAGGTCTAATTTCGGCTTAACAAGATTTGTTTAGCCAATTTCAACCATGGTAAAGGTCCCTAACCACTTCTAACCCTAGGATATGCTTTGGGAAGCATTATAAAGGGTGAAAACCATTGGATATGGATTAGGAGAAGTGTTAGGTCAAAGTATCAAATTTAGGGTATGGAAAGTTCAAGTTTGAACTTAGAACCTTAATTTTGATGGTTTAGAGTTTCTATTGGCTTAGGGACTTCTCAAGGACATTGTTGGTGCAATGGTCAAGGGGGTGCAAGCCTTTAGGGGGAGTTATCCATCTTGGGATGATGGATGTGTTTCTCTTCTTGAAGGGGGAGAAGTTATTGGGAGAGTATCATCAATTGGGAAAATTGATGGGATTTTGAGAAACCCAATTTGGAAATTGGGAGAGAGTATAGGATTGCCTCTTTTGAGTGATATGAGACTTATCACTAGGTAGATGGTAGGCATCCTAGGTATTTTTGAATCAAGGGGGAGATTGTAAGATCTCATTGGAACATGAGACATTGACCTCCTTGGAGAGATAACCTTTTTGATGTATGTCAAAAAGGGGGAGAAGATAAAATTACCAATTTGGAAAATTGGTAAGGGAATTTGAGTTAGGGGCCTAACTTAAAGTTTGTTTTTGTAAAACATCAAAAAGGGGGAGATTGTTGGTGCAATCGGCCCAGGTCACGATTGACCAGACTCGAGTTTGACTCGAGTGATGTTTTGATGTTTGACATAGGATGTTTGACAAAGTGGTTTGACATTGATGTTGGACATTGATGTAGGTTAATATGTTGTGGAGATTGTTGGAGCAATCGACCCAGGTTATAATTGACCGGACTCGAGTTTGACTCCAGGGAGACTTTAATGGTTGACTAGGGTTGACCATGTGATCAAGGGTAAGTCCAAGCATGGGTCTTGGCAAGGTAAAGTCCAAGTAATGGGTACTTGGCATTTGGGAAAGTCCAAGTCTTGAGTACTTGGCACAAAGGAAAGTCCAAGCATGGTCTTGGCATGGAAAGTCCAACATGGGTTGGCAAGGGAAAGTCCAAGCTTGAGTCTTGGCATTTGAGAAGTCCAAGGGGATTAATATTGGCAGCGTAAAGTCCAAGCGGAGTCTTGGCGGCGTAAGTCCAATGTGCCTTGGCGGTGTAGACATCGTTAGCATGACATAGCCGAGGGAAGCACCTGGAGGCTAGCGCGATGGATGAACAAGTCATGGATGACTTGGAGGGATCCGAGAGGCGTGAGGCTGATGGAGGTGGCTAGAAGGTTTAGGTCTAGGCTAAGGGTCGTCTAGCAAATATGGGGGCACCATACTTGGGTTTAAACCTCATTTTTGACGTTGGCAGTCGACTGGCATTATGGCCGGTTCGACTATCGAGAGTCGACTAGAGTTCGACTAGAGCCAAAGTCAGCGATCATTGCCGTCGATGTCGAGAACGAGCGCTCCATAGTGATCGATCGGCTACGGGCGCGTCGCCGCCAATGTTGGCAGTCGATTGCCAAGAGTCCCGTTGGGATTTTTCCAGCGTGGATAGAGATGTTATCTCACAGCTACAGTGTTGGCAGTCGACTGGTGACTTATGGCAGTCGACTGGCAGGCGGAAATCCAGCCCAATGGAGGATAAAAATAGCTGTTCGTGGAAGGCTCGGTCATCAGTTCTTGGGGAGCTTTCTTGAGGCGATTTGAAGGCGATTTGCAAGTGCATTTCAGGGCCCTTCAACCTCATCCAAGCAACCAACAAGCAAAGCGCTCAAACCCTAGTTTTGTAAAGTGTTCTTTACATTTCCTTTGTATTTGCTTGTATTTCTTTCGTTTATTGTTGTAAACATTTGTACGAGGTTTCTCCGCCTCCGACTTGTTGTCGAGAAGGAGTTTATTGATTAGTGATTGCATTGGCGTCGCTAGAGCTCGATCCATGGAGTAGGAACCGTTCGGTTCCGAACCACGTTATATCTTTGTGTTCGTGGTTATTATATTTCGTTATTGCTTTTGTTATTACTATTCCACTGCACATAACGAGCTTTGTAGAGATGATCATGAACGATTTCCATCTACGTACGGTCACATCGCTATTCACCCCCCTCTAGCGGGTGCACTGGTCCCAACACTCATCTCGTAGTCTCACCATATAACCCTAAGAATAACAAAAATATTATTAATATGTTTAAAAAGAATTATACAAATTTAAAAACAACTTTACTAAATTATATCGATTATATCTTACACAAGCAACATCGAATCTCTCTCCACTCCACCCTTTTGACGAGCTACAATGGGTGGCATTAAAGATAGTAGTCTGATCTTTTCTCTATGACTAATTAGTCTAAAAATTTTTATAATGTGTTAATATTAAAAATAACAAATAGTATATTGTAAGTATAAAGTTTGTACTTACACCATCGTAACTGTATTGAATGAATGATTTTGAGCAATCTCGATGGGTATATGGTAGTTGCGATCTGTTTTGGGTATTTGTTACCGATCGTGTCTACAATATAAAAATTTGTTAAAATAAAATGTAAATCATGAGTTATAGAACAAATATTTTAATTTTTATATAACACAGATAATTAGTAGATTGAGTTACCTAAAATTTGTCTAATTCAAATAGATCACACATATAGTTCCAATCTTCTTGTGTCTCACAAAACTCGATCGGCATATGATTCCAACACTCAGTAGGGGGTATATGCAGTAGACTCTTATAATGAGTGTGCATCTTATTTCTATTGTCTTTATACCTTGCACTCATTAATCTGTCGGTCTCCTTTCTTATTGGCGTTGCCTCCTCGACAAAACTAATATAAAAAACAACCCGAAAAAATACCAATATTAAAATTTATTAATGAAGGATGGTTGATTATATAAATATCAAATTACTTATACTTACTGATAATCGGTCATATATCATCTGTTTATTGTCCGCAGGGATATACTTCCAACTCTTAGCTTGTAGGGGAGTGAACTTCTTAATTGACACACCTAACTCTATCATAAAAGCAGCTGCATTTTGCCTTATAGTATGACCATCACTCTTACGAAAGGTAATGGATAATCTATCCTATTCCTCGATTTATCGTCGGAGCCGATCGGAGTGTGTGCCTCGTGTCTCTCTACGTGTCGAACGAACTATAAATCAAAAAGTGTTAACAATAAATAAGTCAAATAAATAGCAAACTAAATAAATATATTTAAATCTACATAACTATCTAGTAGAAGCACTATCATCGTCAGGTGTAGGCACAATTGGGTGGCGCGCAATTCTCTTAGGCGACATAGTTGTGACATAAGCATTAAATATAACTCAACATATAATGAAAGATTATCTTAAACACATGAATTATAAATGAAGAAAAATATAAATACTATATAAATACATCTAATCGCTATCATAATCTGATAAGGATAAATGATCATCCACCTCACTGTCAATTTCACTATTTTCAGCCTCATCAATACGATTACTTTGAGTGCCCCTATCCAAATCCACTAGTGCATTTGCCATATTTATTTGTTGATGCTCAACATCTAATCAACATAGTTGAGTTATCTCTAAGTCTTCACCGACTACTGAAGTTGAATCATTGGATGAAATCTCTTGGTTTGGCTCTATATTCAAGATATTACCAACCTCAAAATCTTTAGATACTTGATCAACTTCAGTTACTTCGTATATTTCTCGGTGGTCAACCCTTTGCACTACCTTCTAATGACCTCCATGCTTGATATCATTCAAATAATACACTTAATTTGCCAAGATGAATGGGTCATCATCGTGCCATGTTTTAGAAGTGTCAATACACAAGAGATCATACTCTTCCACCGATGATTTTTTTTTTTATTACATTGGAACCATTCACACCAAAATAATTGGACTTTATACCTAAACGAGTAAAATATTTGAACCGCATCCTTCAACACACCAAAAAAATCTAAATTGCCCCCATCATCAGAGGATGGTATGCTGACCCGACTATTCTGAGTAGTTCTGTTTGAATCACGGGACCTCGTATGATATCGAATCCCATTTACAATGCATGCATCATATAGTTGAACTTCAGCATCATGTCTCATTTCTAAATAGTACAACTCATTTGTGATCTCTGAATTTGTAAAATGTTTTAGCGCTATAATTTTATCCCTAAACTATAGTAGAAAATCTCGCTCATGATATTGCATAACTTAATCATCATGAACCTTTTGGGACATACCTTACAAATGCTCACTGTATAAAAACTTAATTAATTTAAAATTTGTGAATGAAATAGAATTAAAGCAATAACTTAATGTAAAAACTTACTTTCGATATCGATCGACTTCTTTACAATTGTTTAGAATAAACAAATGTGCTTTCTTAAACAAAGACAATGACAATTTCAGACTGTGTTGGTTTCCAAAGGCTCTTATTTCCTATGAGAAAACACTTAATTTGAATATTGATGGTTGAACATCTTTATTCCGTTTCGGCCTAGAAAAGCTTGTCTCAATCTGATTCATATATAACGAATTGAAAATCAATGCCTCATTTACAATATAACCCTCTGCAATAGATCATTCAGGTCGTACTTTATTACAAACATATTTTTTTAGTCTTCCCAAATATCGCTTAAAGGGATACATCCATCATGACAAAACTAGCCCAGCTAACATGGCTTCACGAGGTAAATGAACTATCAAATGAACCATAATGTCAAAATATGTTGGAGGAAATATGCGTTCCATCTTACACAATATCAGGACTATTTGCTTCTGCATTTTACATATATCCACTATGTGTAAAGATCTTACAGTGATCTTTTTGAAGAAATCACATAACTCAGTTAGTGTGCTACATATGTCTGCTGAAAAAAATTTACGTACAACAACTGAAAGTATTCTTTGCAACAATACATGAAAATCATATGATTTTAGTCCATATATCTTTCCTTCATTTGCATTCACATGTCTAGATATATTAGCAGCATAACCATCTATAAACTTCATAGATTTCAAAAATTGACAAAATTCATGCCTTTCTTCCAATGTCAACGTGTAATTTGCATATGGTTTCCTGAATTTGTCTCCTACTGGTTGTAATTGAAATTCACTCCATATCCCCATATCATGCAAGTTAATCTTTCTTTGAGAGTGTGCTTTGACTTTTCATCTATATTTAATAATGTGTCAATTAAAGCATCACATATATTCTTTTCAATATGCATTATATCTAAATTGTGTCTCAACTTTAAATCTGACCAATATGGTAACTCAAAAAATATAGGCTTCTTTACCCAATTTGTGTCATCTAAAGATCATTGCCATTTTTTTACTGAATGAAGGATGCTTATTGAATGTCACTTGGGGTAACACATCTAACTGTGCTAAAATATCATATCCATTTATTATTCGTGGTGGTCTTTCTTTTCCAACCTTTCTATTGAAATCTTTATTTCTATGCCATGGGTGTTGCACATTCAAGAATCGACGGTGACATGTGTAGCATATTTTACTCCTTAATCCTTGAGATTTAGTTTCATTCAGACATACTAGACATGCCTTATAGCTCTTTGTGCTCTATCTAGAAACTGTTCCATATGCTGGAATGTCATGAATGGTCCACATCAAAGCTGATGGTAGGGGAAACATCGCTTCCCCTTTCAACTTAGTCGCTTGTTCATGGCGATCGCTTCTACGTCCCCGGATAAAAAAAATTTATCCTTGACAAGAGGGATTGCCCAAGCAACCTTGTCATCGTCGTGCTATTCATTTAGAGTAGTCACTTGAACAAACTTGTTGTTCAAGCAACCAACCTCTATTCCACGAATAGCCACGGAATAGATGATGTACGAATCGCCGGCTTTCGTGTTTATGTTTGGGGTCCAAGTATATTTAGCCACAAAACAGAATATATATCATGCATATAATTGAAAAATAAATATAAACATGTAACAAATGAAAATAGAGAATCAATATACCTCTCGATCTTCTATTGTATGAACTTCCTCCTTTTGGACATCGTGTGGGCGACGATCTACCAAAAGTTGAAGCTCCTAGATCACCAATCTTCCTTCCTTGTTCACTCCGAACAAAGGAAGATCATAAAACAAAACTCTTCTTCCTATCTAGAACCGGCCACCAAGTCAATAGACTCGATGTTGCCGCCGGCCAAGAAAGAGAACATGGAGTATGGGAACCGGCCAAAGGAGAATCAATGGGGTTGATGGGCGCCAACCAACACTTGGAGAAGAAAAAAGAAACCAATTCTTCTTCTTGTAGCCGCCCAAAAACCCTAACCCTTGCTCTCCTAGTTGCCGGCCAAGGAAGGGGGAAGAAGGATAGGTTGAGCACCGGCCAAGGTAGAGGGAAGAAGAATAGATGCCGGCCAAACCTTAGGAAGAAGAAGAAGAATCCTCCTCCAATTGTTGCCGCCCACCCCAACACCAAAAACCCTAGTCGCCCACTCCTAATCCTAACCCTAATGGGATTGCTTACCTCCCAAGGGAAGCAAACCCTAATCCCATCCCAAGGAAACATCCCATATTTATAGAGTTGGGTTTATCCCTCCTTTTAATCTCCACCATTGGTTCTAGGGATTTAATCTCAACCGTCGGATCTAGAGATTTAATCTCAACCGTCGGATCTAGAGATTTAATCTCAACCGTCGGATCTAGAGATTTAATCTCTACCATTAGATTTAGAGTTTTGTTTTCATCCATTGGATCTAAGCTTCATGAGGTGTTAATAGGCTACAATAGGGACCATGAGGAGGAGTTGGATCTTGGCCACCCAATGGATCAAGCCCACATAAAGTCCAATCCATTAATGATTATCCATTCCACTAGAGGATTATCATTGATCTACCTCACCAACCCCCATAAGTTAATATGGGCTCCATATATTATTTGTACATTTTCTCCCCATATTTAAGATCTTGAATGTCCGTCGATTAATTAATTTACTGACCATTAATTAATCAACATCCAACTCCATGAGTAGTACCACTCAACCTTTTCATCATGGCGGACCAAGTCCACCTGCAGGGTTTACATGATGAACCTTATGAGCTCCTCAAGGGGACACAATCATCCTAATATATAGGACACGGTTTCCACCTATAATCAACGATACACCATATAAATAATACCATTTCCCAACTTACCGAGCCTATATATTTAATATATAAATCTTTCCCATTGGTAAATCAAAGAAATGAATACTAAGTATATGTGCCTATTATTATATCAGGATTAAGAGCATATACAAAATAATATCTGAGGTCCGATTCGATTATGTAGTCAACAATAAATCGAATCACCTCTAAGTCGGTCCTGCTCAATACACATAAAGTACACTAGTGTGATTCTATGGTCAAGACAAACCAATACCAAATCACACTTCAACCATACCAATGGTTTGTCCAAAGTCATCTCGGTTGTGAGCCTTTACTTATACTTTACAAGGAACCGATAACATGATCTCCCGTGTGACACCACACACCATGTTATCTACAATGTAATGTATTAGAAAATATGCATAACCATAAATATGCAAACAATGATCATGTGATTCTTATTTCAAAAATAAAGATGTTCATACAAAAGAAAGACTTTTCAGTATACATCCTAACAACAACATCATGTAATTGAAATACTTGTTCAGTCGATGCATCATATGCTTCCACCCCGTTATCCCATAACTTCTTCAGTTCGTTTATCAAAGGTCGTAGGTATATATCTATCTCTTTGCCGGGTGATTTAGGCCCAAGAATTAAAAGAGACATAATCATATATGATTGCTTCATCATTTTCCATGGTAGCAAATTATAATTCACAAGTATAACATGCGACATAGTATAAATATTCGATATGTTTCCAAATGGATTAAACCCGTCAGTAGCCAACCCTAAGCAAATATTTTATGGATCACCTGCAAATATTTCATGTGCATTGTATAATTCTTTCCATAATTCACTATTAGCTAGGTGTCTTAATACACCATCTGTTTCAACTTGCTTTTCTTTATGCCATCTCATTTTATTCGCCGTATGCTTCGAAATAAACAATCGCTTAATTCTCTATTTTAGAGAAAAATATCGAAGAATTTTTTGAGGATTCTTTTTCTTATTCATCCCTTTGTACTTGTATCTGGGCTCCTTACACACTGGACATGTATCCTTATTCTCGTGCTCATCCCAAAATAATATACAATCATTCTTAGATATATGTATCTTCTCATATGTCAATTCTAACTCTTTTAATAATTTTTTGCCTTCATAATAAGAGTTTGGAATCACATTCGGTTTAGGAAATGTCTTTTGAAATAACTGGAGTAACATATCAAAAGATTTATTGCTCCAACCATTTAACACCTTCACATGCATTATCTTCACGACAAAATTGAAAACCAAAAAATTAGTACAATTGTTATACAGTTCTTTTTGTGTTTCTTCCAACATTGAAGTATAACTTCGTCTACAATCATTTGCATTTGTGTTTTCATTGATATCATCTGATTGAGCCTCATTGCTATTTATATTTCTGCATTTTGTAAATCAGTAAACATGTCTTCAAAATTATCTTCAAAATCATCCACTTCAACATCAAAATCATTTCCATCTTCATTGACAATATTTATATTACTGGATAAAGTAGAAGCTTCTCCATGAACATTTCAGACTTTATATAATCTATCAAATCCCCACCTTTAAAGATGTCATCGCACATAATCCAATTCATATTGAAAAAAATTGCCACACCGTCAACATGGACAATGAATTTTTGATAAATTCAGACTGATCATATAATTCTCTGCCATATTTATAAACAGATTCAACCCATTTATATATTCAAGACTAATCTGATTCTGAATTGTTATCTAACTTTTATCCATATTTTTAAACCCTAGTTAAACATATATAAAATGTCAACTTATTTAATGCATTAGTCTTTTAAATAACTTTGATGTTAATTTTCAATAAAAGTAATTTAGCAACTTAAATTTTTTGATCACATACAAAATAATCAAAAAATTTATGATTTAAACCTCACACAACATAACCTATAATTTGCATTGTAACCCTATATTTATCATCAAACATTATAATCTAAGAATAAGAAAACCCTAAACTTACCCTCTAATCATAAAATAATCCTAAAATCATCATCTAAATTACAACATATCTCCAAATTTATCATCTAAGCAATAAATTACTGCTTGATTACCATGAATAGGTCCAAATATAAATGATATACAAACTATAATAACCTTAAACCCTAACAAAACCCTAAATTCAGCATCTAAGTATAACAAAACCCTAAATTTATCATCTAATCATAACAAAAATTCAAAAATATCATTAATTTTATTTTAAAACCTAGAAGAAAGAATCCAGAAAACCTAAATCTTCGGAGGTTGAACTTGAGACAGAGCCGATAGGAGCCGGAGTTGGAGACTAGAGCTGGAGACAGAGGCCAAGCAAGAGGCAGGAGCTGGTGATGTAGCCGAATAGTTGGGAGAACGTCGGAGTCGGTGTCGGAGGCCAGAGTTGGCGGATGAGAGGTGAGAGGCGAAAGAGAGACTCACGGGGAAATTGGGGGAAGGGTGTCGGGCCGAGCATTTGAAGAAGCTGGAATAAGAGACAGAGGAATCGTCAGAGTAGGAATCGGAGTGGAAGAATCATCAGAAGCGAAAGAATCGCCAGAAGAGAGGAAGGAAGAGTCACGCGAAAATTTTGGGTGAATCGACAACACGAGGATTTTTTTCTGCATATTTTAGCTACAAAACCACTTGATTCGTCGCTAATATTTATTATCTTAGTGACAAACTTTACATTTTCATCGCTAATATTATGAAAATTAGCAATGAACAATATATATAGTAGCAAAAATAGACACCATCAGTCGACTGGTGGTATACACCAATCGACTGACCATAATTTGGCTGATCACATAATGTTTTTTAGTCGACTGGCCAATCAACTGAATAATTTGTGATGAATTTTTATTGATTTCGTCGCTAAGCATCAGTCGATTGGAGGTATACACTAATCGACTGCCTATAATTTGACTGATCATGGATGTTTTTTGTTGGGAGTATGGGGAATACAATCAAAGTCTCACATTGGTATGACATGGAAATGATCATGTGCTTATAAGATAAACAAATATTCCTATTGGTATGAGGCCTTTTGGGTAAAGCTCAAAAACAAAACCATGAGGGCTTCGACCCAAAGTGGACAATGACCATTGTGGAGATATGTGGATCTTATTAGCACTAACAATTGGTATTTGATCCATGATCCATGTCAAGCCATGAACCTCGAACGAAGGAAGTGGCGCTCCCATGTCCAGATCAAGAGAATCAGACACTAGGCAGGAAGTCTAGTTGGGTCAGGAGGACCGAACAACTGGTAGGAATTCTAGTTGGGCTAGAAGGACTGGACAACTGGTAGGAAGTCTAGTTGGGTCAAGAGGACCAGACAATTGGTAGGAAGTCTTGGTGAGTTGAGGATCGGACATCGAGCAGAGGAAGTCCTTCAAGGACAGATAGATTTGAGGGAGACATAATGTGGGCCTTCGTTTGAGGGGAAGATTGTTGGGAGTATGGGGAATACAATCAAAGTCCCACATTGGTAAGACATGGAAAAGATCATGTACTTATAAGGTAAACATATATTTCCATTGGTATGAGGTCTTTTGGGTAAAACCAAAAAATAAAACTATGAGGGCTTAAACCCAAAGTGGACAATATCATACATTTGTGGAGATATGTGAATCTTATAGGCAGTAACAATTGGTATCAGAGCCATGATCCATGTAAAGAAATGAACCTCGAACGAAGGAAGTGAAGCTCCCACATTCGGATCAAGAGAACCAGACACCAAGCAGGAAGTCTAGTTGGATCGGGAGGACCGAACAACTGGCAGGAAGTCCAGTTGTGCCAAAAAGGCTAGACAACTAGTAGGAAGTCCAGCTGGGTCAGGAGGACTAGACAGTTGGTAGGAAATTCTGGTGGATTGAGGATTGGACATCAAGCAGAGGAAGTCTTTAGAGGACGGATAGGTTTGGGGGAGGCTCAATGTGGGCCTTCGTTTGACGGGGGGGGGGGGGGGGGGGATTGTTGGGAGTATAGAGAATACAATCAAATCTCCACATTGATAAGTCATGGAAAAGATCATATGCTTATAAGATAAACAGATATTTCCATTGGTATGAGGCCTTTTGGGTAAAGCCCAAAAATAAAACCATGAGGGCTTAGGCCCAAAGTGGACAATATTATACTATTGTGGAGATATGTGGATCTTATTAGCACTAACATTTTTCACTCGATTGGTCAATCGAGTGTCAGTATTGCCGATGAATTTTAATAATATAGTCGCTAATCATAAATATATTAGCGACGAAATATATGCGTCGTCACTAATACTCTTTTGACATATAGACTAGCGACGAATATTTTTAATTCTCCTCCAATCTTTTTTATTTTTGTGTCAAAAAATTACTATTTCATTGCAAATATGACATTATTTCGATAATGAATATTTTTAATACATTTATTTACGACGATCATAAATTTTGTCGGCAATTCCTACTATAGCGACGAATTAATAATTCATCGCTAATATTTCTTTGCTATTTTGTTGATTTCTTGTAGTGTTAGCCCATTGATCATAATTGAAAATAAGGTTTAAAAACATTTTTTTAATTATTTTGAAAATCTTGGTGAAATCTATCTTTTGATAGCAATTTTCATTGATAAGATTGATACAAATGTTGGCAAAAACATTAAAATTTTTAATGGTTTTCAACTTTGTATCATTCTCTCAAAATAATGAGTATTTTCATATAAATTATTTTTTCCCCAAAAGTATTTGACTTAAGTAATATGTTTAGGAAGTTTCAAGATTTTTCAAAAATCATAGAATTACTTATGCATTTTTGAAATTTATTAAAAAATCTTTGATTTCTGTAAATGTAGAAACCAATTGAATGCTTATGTAGCCAGTCAATTTGTGAGGGTGTCAATTGACTGATTTGGCTGATTTTGGTTGAACAAGGCCCATTTAGCTATTTATCAGCAACCCTAAATACCCTAATCACTCTTAATACTCTAATATGCTTAAATAGACATTGCAAGAGTGATATTTCCAGTGAAATTGAATAGGAGAGTTGATTGGGGTAAGAATCAAATTTTAAGAGTGGTTAAAGTTTAAGGTTGAACTTTTACCCTTATTTTTTGAAAGTTGAAATATCATATAGGCTTAGGGCCTCTTCCAAGGCATTGTTGATGCAATGGTTAAAGGGGAGTAAGCCTTTAGGGGAGATTATCTATCAAAAATGTGGAACCACCACATTAGCGCCCCCCCCCCCCCCGACTGCCCCTACCGATGGAAAAGGTAAATCGAACAAGTGCAAGCAAGGGCACCTCTGTGTACCCAGCATCTTAAAGGACTGACCCTCATTTGGGGAAAAGTCCACAAATATACCATAGTTGGGGATCAACCTAGGGATAGCTAGGCTTCGGCATGGATGCATTTTCCTCTATACTATAGCCCAAGGGCTCGAGAGATTATTTATCAAGGTATGATGGATGATTGTTGAAAAGGGGGAGAATGAAGAATTGCCTTTCATTGGGTGATAAGGGTTTTATCACTAAGGAAAATGAAAGTATTCAAGATGAAGGATTGGAAAAAAGGACAATGAAGGATCACATTGGATAATGAGATATAGAAGTCCTTGAGAGACATTTTGATGTGTGCCAAAGTGGAAGAATGAAGGGTTTAAGTTAGGAAAACTTTATTATGCTTTGGCATAAGAAGATGCAAGTTGGGCTTATGATCTAGCCTAACTTAAAAGTATTGTCAAACATCAAAATGGGAGAGATTGTTGTTGCAATAAACCTTGGGTCAATGTTGACCAAGTTTGAGTAGAGTTTTGATGTTTGATAATACGTTTGACAATATCCATAGTCATATGAAGTTGTTGACCAAGAAGTAAAGTAGGTCAAGGTTGACTAGAGACTTGACGGGGGAATGTCCAAGTAGTTTAGAGAGGTCACTTGAACAAACTAGTTGTTCAAGCGACCATCCTCTATTCTACGAGTAGCTGCGGAATAGACGATGTCCGGATCGTCGGTTTTTGTGTTTATACTCGGGATCCAAGTATTATTTAGCCATTTACAGATTTATAACATGCTTATAATTGAAAAACAAAAACAAGCAACAAACAAAAGAAGAAAGTAGAATAGGTATACCTCTCGATCTTCTAATGTATGACCTTCCTCCATTTGGACGTTGTGTGGGCGATGATCTACCAAAAGTCGAAGCTCCTAGATTGCAAATCTTCTTTCCTTGCTCTTCCAATGCAAGAGGAAGAGTAGAAACAAGGTTTTTCTCCTCTCTAGAAACAACCAACAAGGAACTAAAACTATCTTTGCTGCCGGCAAACTAGGTGAAGGAGAAGATGGTGGAAAACAACCAAGATACCAAGGGAAGCCCTATATCTTGTTTCCACCACCTTAGGAGAAGGAGAAGGGAGCTTTTGGGTGCCGGCCAAGGCTGGAAAAGAGGATGGAGAGGTGCTGGATGCTGGCCAAAAGAGGAAGAAGAAGAGAAGAATACCTTCCTTATCTGGTCCCTCCCTTGCCTCCAAACCCTAATCCTAATCCTATCTCAACTAGGATTCCTCTTCCTTGCCGCCCAAAAACCCTAGGTCTCATAAATTATCCCATGCCAACTCCCTTGAAATCCTTTTATAGAGTTAGAGATAAGTCATGAATTAATCTCATCCATTGGTTCTAGGGATTTAATCTCAACCGTCGGATCTAGAGATTTAATCTCAACCATCGGATCTCAGAGATTTAATCTCTACCAATGGATCTTAGAGTTTTGTTTCTATCCATTGGATCTAAGCTTCATGAGGTGTTAATAGGCTACATTAGGGACCATGAGGAGAAGTTGGGTCTTGGCCACCCATGGATCAAGCCCACATAAAGTCCGATCCACTAATAATGATCCAATCCACTAAAGGTTCATCATTGATCTAACTCACCAACCCCCATATGATAATATGGGCTCCATATATTATTTTTACATTTTCTCTCCGTGTTTAAGATCTCGAATGTCCGTCGATTAATTAATTTACTGACCATTAATTAATCAACATTTAACTCCTTGAATAGTACCACTCAACCTTTTCATCATGCCGAACCAAGTCCACCTGCAGGGTTTACATGATGAATCTTATGAGCTCCTCAAGGGGACATCATCATCCTAATATATAGGACACAGTTTCCTCCTATAATCAACGACACACCATATAAATAATATCATCTCCCAACTTACCGAGCCTATCAATTTAATCTATAAATCTCGCCCATTGGTAAATCAAAGAGATGAATACTAAGTATATGTGCCCGTTATTATATCGTGATTAAGAGCATGTACTAAATAATATCTGAGGTCCGATTCGATTATGTAGTCAGCAATAAATCGAATCATGTCTAAGTCGGTCCTGCTCAATATACACAAAGTGCACTAGTGTGATTCTATGGTCAAGACAAACCAATATCAAATCACACTACAACCATTCCGATGGTTTGTCCAAAGTCATCTCGGTTGTGAGCCTTTACTTATACTTTTCAAGGGGCCGATAACATGATCTCCTCTGTGACACCACACACCATGTTATCTACAATGTAAAGTATTAGACAATATTGCATAACCATAAAAATATGCAAACAATGATCATGTGATTCTTATTTCAAAATAAAGATGTTTATACAAAAGATAGACTTTTCAGTATACATCTCTACAATCTCCCACTTATACTAAAAGACTATGCTGTCTTCAAACTGCCTTACATCTGATCACCATTCCCTCGACATACCTATCAAAAGTTCTTGCCGGAAGGGCCTTAGTGAAGGGATCTGCCAGGTTATCCTCCGATGCAATCTTGGCCACAACAACTTCTCCTCTCTTTAAGATTTCTCGTATCAGGTGGTACTTGCGCTCTATGTGTTTACTAGCCTTTTGGGCTCGTGGTTCTTTCGAGTTTGCAACTGCACCACTATTATCACAATAAATTGTGATAGATCTGGGCAAACCAGGAATCACATCCAAGTCCATCAGGAAGTTCCTGAGCCATACATATTCTTTGGCCGCCTTAGAGGCCGCCACATACTCAGCTTCCGTGGTAGAGTCCGCCATGCACTTCTGCTTGACACTCCTCCATACAATGGCTCCACCTCCCAAAGTAAAAACAAAACCTGAGGTAGACTTACTATTATCCCTATCATATTGGAAGTCAGAATCCGTGTAACTCACAGGGAGTAATTGGTCTGTCCGGTAAACCAGCATATAATCCCTAGTCCTTCTCAGGTACTTCAATATATGCTTTACCGTAGTCCAATATCCCTGTCATGGATTACTCTGATATTTGCTGACCATGCCCATGGCAAAGCAGATATCTGGTCTCGTAAAGAGCATCGCATACATGAGGCTTCCTACTGATGAAGCATAAGGAACCACCTTCATCTCCTCTATCTCCTAAGATGATCTAGGACACATCTCCATAGATAAAGGAACTCCATGCCTGAAAGGTAGAAAACCATTCTTGGAGTTCTGCATGCTAAAACGCTCCATAATCGTGTCTATGTATGAAGCTTGGGATAAGCACAACATCCTTTTCCTGCGATCCCTTATAACCTTGATCCCAAGGATGTGTCCCACCTCTCCCAAGTCCTTAATATCAAACAGTTTGGACAACCATACCCTTACGTCCGATAACACCTTGATATTGTTGCCAATCAACAAAATGTCATCTACGTATAGTACAAGAAATACCACTACGTTTTCGTCACATCTCTTTGAATAAATCCATAAGACTGGATCACCTCATCAAAGCGGATGTTCCAAGACCTCGAAGCTTGTTTCAATCCATAAATGGACTGATTAAGCTTACATACAAGATGCTCTTTGCCTTTAGTAATGAATCCCTCTGGTTGCTTCATGTAGATGTTTTCCTCAAGACTTCCATTAAGGAAAGCTATCTTGACATCCATCTGCCACACCTTATAATCCATATGAGCTGCTAAGCATAAGAGAATCCGGATAGACTTAAGCATGGCTACCAGCGAAAAGGTCTCCTCATAATCGATACATTCTTTCTGAGTATACCATTCGCAACAAGCCTCACTTTGAAGGTCTCAACCTTCCCATCTATTCCTCTCTTTCTCTTGTAGATCCACTTGCATCCAATGGTTTTTATACCATCGGGTAGTTCTACTAGCTCCCAGACCTGATTTGAATCCATAGATTCAATCTTAGCATTCATTGCACTTTGCCAAGATACTACATCTTTATCTTGGATTGCCTCGTCATATGTCGAGGGATCAGGTTCATGTTCGCCAGGGACCAAATTAGAAGATTCTTCCAAGAACATGAATCTATCAGGCTGTATCAAAACCCTCCCACTACGACGAGGTATCACCTGTGTATCCTCTGTAACACACGGTGTAGTGACATGTGGTATATCCTCTTGTACCGGTGGTACTAAAGAAGTGACTTCATCTTTTAACTCCTTCAGAACAATTTTACTCTTGGGCTAGTGGCTTATCACATAGTCTTCCTCTATAAATCTGGCATTCATGCTAACGATCACCTTTTAATCTCTAGGACTATAAAACAATCCACCCTTCGTTCCCCTGGGATAGCCAATGAACAAGCATACTTCTGTACGAGGTTTCAACTTACCAGCATTTGCCTTCACCACATGTGCTGGACTCCCCCATATCCGAATATGTCTTAGACTAGGCTTTCGCCCAGTCCACAATTCTGTGGGAGTAGAAGGCACTGATTTAGATGGAACCAAGTTCAGAATGTACATCGCCGTATCTAGAGAATATCCCTAGAACGAATCTGGCAAGTCAGAATAACTCATCATCGATCTAACCATCTCTATAAGAGTGCTATTCCTTCGCTCTGCTACACTATTCTGCTGGGGTGTGCCAGGTGTAGTCAATTGGGATTGAACCCCAACCTCTGATAAGTAGTTCTTAAACTCTCCCAAGAGGTACTCACCACCACGATCAGATCGTTGTGTCTTGATACTTTTACCTTGACGTTTCTCCACATCAGCCTTGAATTCTTTGAACTTGTCAAAGCATTTAGACTTGTGGTGCATCAGGTAAATGTATCCATATCTTGAGTAATCGTCTATAAAAGAGACGAAATACTCAAAACCACCTCTAGCCAGGATAGACATAGGACCACACAAATCAAAATGAACCAATTCTAACACATCTTTGGCTCTATACCCCTTGGCCTTAAAAGGCCTCTTGGTCATCTTACCCTCCAAGCAAGATTCACAGGTTGGGAGATCCTCCACCACTAATGAACCCAAACGTCCATCAGCTATCAACCTTTGAATTTTGCTTAGGTTAATGTGACCAAGCCTAAGATGCCAAATATATGTTTGGTTCATCTTCGAAGGTTCTTTTCTCTTATTGGAATTAGAAGATGAGTTATTAACTTCAATTTGCATCATGGGAGGTTTTGGTTCAAGTGTGTACAAATTTCCTATCAATGCACTCGAACAGATAATGTCCCTAATCCTTCTTATAACAACTCTATCATTAAAAGTAATAGAATATCCATCCATAAACAATTTAGAAACCGAAATTAAATTCTTTCTAAATAAGGGGACATAAAGGCAATTCTTAAGAACCAAAAGTTTATTTTTGTCAAAAGATAAATGAATATCTCCCACTACAACAGCCGCCACCTTCGTGGCATCGCCCAAGTACACGGTAATCTCCCCCTCAGCCAGTCGTCTAGTTTCCTGGAACCCCTGTAAAGTATTGTAGACATGATCAGTGGCTCCCGTATCTACACACCAGGTGCCGGTAGATAACACCACTAAACATGTTTCAACGACTAAACTAAAAGATATACCTTTGTTCTTGCGGTTGGGGCAGTCCTTCTTCTAGTGTCCAGTTTGCTTACAAGTGAAGCACTTGCCTTTCGGCTTCTTCACTCCTCCCTGAATACCTCCCACCGCCTTCGCACCAGTTTGTTTCTTCTTCTGTTTTCCTTTCAGCTTACAAGTAGAAACCTTCTGGGTCACCACGGCATGCGCCTGAGCTCTCTGATCAAATAGTCCCTCTGCCGCCTAGAGTTCTGTCAGAAGTTCTGCCAACAAATACAACCTCTTGTTCATGTTGTAGTTGAGGCGAAACTGTTCCAAACTCCTAGGTAGAGACTGGAGTATGATATCGACCTGGGTTTCCCCATCGATCTCACCTCCTAGGACCTCCAGCTCATTCAAATGAGCCATCATCTTGAGAACATGATCCTTCACTGGTGTTCCCACGACCATGGTGGTCGTCATCATGTTTCTCATGGCCTCTTTCCTCACAGCCCGATTCTGGTGTCCGAAAAGCTCCTTGAGAATGAGCATCATATCATAAGCAGTGGACATGACTTGATGCTGATGTTGTAGTACATTTGACATAGATGCCAAAATGTAACACCGCGCCATCTCATCGGCCTTGATCCACTTCTTATAGCTCTCTCTCTCCTTTTCCCCAGAATTATCTGTAGGCTTGGGAGGGCACTCTTCGAGGAGTACATATTTGTATTCCTCAGCTGTCAAGACAATGTCTAGATACCTCTTCCAATCTACATATTTGGGTCCAGTAAGTTTGTTCTCTTTCAGTATCACAGCAAGTGGGTTCAAAGTCATTTTGAAAGAAAACCTAAGAATCACATATATCAAAACATTAGATTTCAAAAAATTATTGATTCCTCAAACAATAAAATTTTAAAATCAACGAACACCTCAAAACACCAAGAATATCGTATGCCACGATAGTGTGGACGTATACGAATTCTACATTTGTAAGAGGAGGTTTTACCCATTAATTTTACTATCTTGTCAACAAAACTTTTTGACAAGTAAAATTAAAAGTTGGTTCCTCTTTGGCCCTACAAATAAAAGCAGTGACTCCGATGGGGAGGATACTTATATTTGTATCTAAGTGTTCACCATTACTCGGTACTAGGGTAATTATCTCGGGTTATGTGCCTTACGATTGGCAAGTCCACACGCTCCATAATAATTTCCTATTACCATATTCGACTTTGTGATCCGCAAACAAACCCATCCGATATGGAGGAAGGCACTCAGAGCCGACGCGCAAGTTTGTTTGCATCACTTGTCAAATTGTAATGGAGGCCGCGAGAATTTATAAAAATATCCCTCTCCCACTTAGTAATTTGAAATTGAGGAATTTTCCTAGCCTACGACATGCATATCAAACAAAAAGCAATAAATATGAAAAATAAATTATTTTCCAACTATTATGGCTTTTGTCTTCAATATGACTCCCGTCGCATCGCTATCTCGTCCGCTCCTCTTACGCCAAGTACGAGCCATCCAGAGATCCGAGCTGAGACTAAAACTTATTTTATTTACATCCATCGATCCTATACTCCACGAGGGAGTGTACATGAAATCTAGATCGAAAGTAAAATAAAATAAAGAGTGGCTAAACAATACCATATTTAATTTACAAAAACTAAATACTAGCCTAGTCAACCCCGAGGATTCAACAAAATAAATATTTACACACATACAATCACACACACACATATGACAATAATAGTCGGATCTTATGCCTGCAACCAAAGAGTTAAACTACGCATATCCTACTATTATCGGACATATATAATATATGAAAAAGTGCATAAAAATTAACCAAATCCTAAACATACAAAATCGGAAACCTTGGCTTTGATAACAATTGAAGGGTTTTGCTTATCGAGTCCGTGAGGGGAAACTTCGCTTCCCACTTCACCTCGGTAGCTTGTCCATGGCGATCCATTCGATGTCCCTAGATTAAAAAAATTTAATCATGGAAAAAAGGGATTGCCCAAACCACCAAGTCATCGTCGTGCTATTCATTTATAGAGGTCACTTGAACAAACTAGTTGTTCAAGCGACCATCCTCTATTCTACGAGTAGCCACGGAATAGACGATGTCCGGATCGGTGGTTTTTGTGTTTATACTCGGGATCCAAGTATTATTTAGCCATTTACAGATTTATAACATGCTTATAATTGATAAACAAAAATAAGCAACAAACAAAAGAAGAAAGTAGAATAGGTATACCTCTCGATCTTCTAATGTATGACCTGTTAGTAATATATGAGAGATGTCCTAAGGCAATCGCCTTATGTATGAACCATTTATATGATAAATGAAGATTCACTATTTGAGTATACATGTTTCATGTATTTGATTGGATCTTAAACTCATTTACTGAATGTCCACGATACGATTCACAGCATGAGAGAATTTGTGATTGGATCACAACTAGTGAGTATCTCTACATGTGTAATTGTGATGTATCAGAATTATCCCTAGTCGATGAATTGATGGATTTGGACACCATCAATTCTATCGAGACTAGCACGAGGTATACTCCTTGGTGTATCCAAGCAGCTGATTCTCACTGGCTGGAGACATTGTGATGTCCGGAGTTGATCGTGGATGCTAGTTATAGTAACTAGTTCATTGGAGTGACCAGCCGTAAGACTTCATATGGTTCTCTGCATATATAGATATGTCAATGAAGTTCTTACTGTAGCTTAAGTGCGATGTTCCTTTGACTTGCGGTATTCAAGTCATCTTGATCATGGAGACTTATGCTTTGACATCTTAAGCAAGCATCTCTAAGGAGATGTGGACCCGGGATGATTGGGTATAAGTCGAAGTGATCGAAGGTGTTTGAATAACCTATAAAGGATTCACCACTCCTTGCGAGGAGATGTATACCCATGGCCTCTCGACAGATTGTTACTAAAGTCTTTGTCCAAAGCATTACATGTTTAGAGTAAGGTACTCTTCAATACATGTGCAGTAACTAGAATCCGTAGGACGAGGAAATGATACTTGGGCTAGGTGTGACGTAGTCAGCCTAGTGGGGACTGACACTATAGACCATGTCTTGAACCAAGTGGGTATAAGATGAGTGAAGGGAATGGGGCACGAATCATTCGAGCTGCTGAAGGGTTTCAGAAATAGTTCTGGATCAACCGTTGATCTTTTCGGTTAATTGGGGATCATGATGTACTACTAGGTGCCACTCATGATCATTCTATAATTAATGGTTAATTATAGATGGCCAACATAAACCGAGAACCTATTTGGTCACACGCACAACGAGCGTAATCCAAAGGATTTAAAACGAGCTTGAGAATGGGATTCTCAGACCGAGAGAAACTAGGTTTGGTTGGACCAAACATGAAGCGAGCATGAAATCGTTTCAGTCGCAATGGAAGCGTGGATGGGTCGTGTCTTATGAAGACATAATGGATGAACCAAAATGGTTTGGTTCTAATCCAATGGAGGAGAATAAACCAAAGGGTTTGGTTTATTTTAAACGAATGAACCAAAAGTTGGTTCGGTTGGTTTTAACTTAAAATAAACCATCATGGTTTGGTTTATTTTAACTTATCTTAATGGAGCGGGTTAATGGGCCTAATGGTTATGATCCAATAACCGTTAAGAGAATTAGTTCTCTATAAAAGAGGGCTTAAGGGATAATTAAGCCCTAATCCAAAACCCTAGCCCTAAGTTGCCGCCCACCTCCTTCCTTGGAGATTCTCGGCGCCAACCTCCATTGCTGCCCAGCCCCTTGTGCCATCGTCCAACTTGTTGCCGGCGTCCAAGCTTCATCCGGTGATCCTCCGGTGACCCTCCGGTGATCTTCCTAGGCTTCGGTGATAAGGTGAGCACTTGGCTTCCCTTGCTTGGTCGGCGCCTACTCCTCCACAAAAGCTGTCCAGTTTTCTGGACAGCTTGTTTTCCTCTCGTCGAAGCATCATTTGGATGACAGTTAGAGCTTCGACAGTGCCTAACTTACCGGGGATTCGATCTCCGGTAATCCTCTGAGGTGGAGGATGAAGGATTCGTCAATCGGTTGACGAATACCTCTCCGGAGAAGCGAGTTTTGAGGACTCGTTTTAGATCCGAATTTGGATTCTGATCGTGATCATCTCTCGATCACGTCGTCTTCAACACGAGGCTAGTAACCCATACGAAGAAGAAGCTCGTGGCTTAGCGAAGTCATCCTAAGGATACTCGGCGTGGATACGGATAGAGATGATTCTAGTGAGGATCGTTCCGGTTGATGCCGTTCCCGCTACATGTGATACGAAAGGTATACGTAGTTAAATTTCCTTTTATTGCAAATTTAAATTTACGATTATGTCTACACATGTTGTACTATGCATGCATGTGATGTGTGTGTTGTAATAAATGTAGATTTATTATTTTTATTTCTTCCGCTGTGCATATGTTTGCGAAACATGTTCGAACACAGACTCGCCGCGGTGCCGGAAACCCAACATGACCTTCCTCCTTTTGGACGTCGTGTGGGCGACGATCTACCAAAAGTCGAAGCTCCTAGATCGCAAATCTTCCTTCCTTGCTCTTCCAAAGCAAGAGGAAGAGTAGAAACAATGCTTTTCTCCTCTCTAGAAACAACCAACAAGGAACTAAAACTATCCTTGCCACCGGCCAACTAGGTGAAGGAGAGGATGGTGGAAAACAACCAAGATACCAAGGGAAGCCCTATATCTTGTTTCCACCACCTTAGGAGAAGGAGAAGGGAGGTTTTGGGTGTCGGCCAAGGCTGGAAAAGAGGCTAGAGAGGTGTTGGATGCTGGCCAAAAGAGGAAGAAGAAGAGAAGAATACCATCCTTATTTGGTGCCACCCTTGCCTCCAAACCCTAATCCTAATCCTATCTCAACTAGGATTCCACTTCCTTGCCACCCAAAAACCCTAGCTCTCATCAATTATCCCACACCAACTCCCTTGACATCCTTTTATAGAGTTAGAGATAAGTCATGAATTAATCTCATCCATTGGTTCAAGGGATTTAATCTCAATCGTCGGATCTAGAGATTTATTCTCAACCGTCGGATCTTAGAGATTTAATCTCTACCTATGGATCTTAGAGTTTTGTTTCTATCCATTGGATCTAAGCTACATGAGGTGTTAATAGACTACATTAGGGACCATGAGGAGGAGTTGGGTCTTGACCACCCATGGATCAAGCCCACATAAAGTCCGATCCACTAATGATGATCCAATCCACTAAAGGTTTATCATTGATCTACCTCACCTACCCCCATATGATAATATGGGCTCCATATATTATTTGTATATTTTCTCCCCGTGTTTAAGATCTTGAATGTCCGTCGATTAATTAATTTACTAACCATTAATTAATCAACATCTAACTACTTGAGTAGTACCACTCAACCTTTTCATCATGCCAGACCAAGTCCACCTGCAGGGTTTACATGATGAATCTTATGAGCTCCTCAAGGGACATCATTATCCTAATATATAGGACACGGTTTCCTCCTATAATCAACGACACACCATATAAATAATATCATCTCCCAACTTACCGAGCCTATCGATTTAATCTATAAATCTCGCCCATTGGTAAATCAAAGAGATGAGTACTAAGTATATGTGCCCGTTATTATATAGGGATTAAGAGCATGTACTAAATAATATATGAGGTTCAATTCGATTATCTAGTCAGCAATATATCGAATCACCTCTAAGTCGGTCCTGCTCAATACACACAAAGTGCACTAGTGTGATTCTATCGTCAAGACAAACCAATACCAAATCACGCTACAACCATTCCGATGGTTTGTCCAAACCCATCTCGGTTGTGAGCCTTTACTTATACTTTTCAAGGGGCCGATAACATGATCTCCTGTGTGACACCACACACCATGTTGTTTACAATGTAAAGTATTAGACAATATTGCATAACCATAAAAATATGCAAACAATGATCATGTGATTCTTATTTCAAAATAAAGATGTTCATACAAAAGATAGACTTTTTAGTATACATCCCTACACCCGATAGCATGACAAAGTCAAAGAAAACAATTGATGGCTAGCGCAAAAGGTGAGGTGTCGCGAACTCAATCTAAAGGCATGAGGCTGATTGAAGAAGCTTGAAGGCTTAGGTCTACATTAAGGCTAGGTGTCAAGTATGAGAGGATCAAGTTCTTGCCACTAGGCACTCGAAAACCTCTAACGGATGCTTGGGCAGTCAACTGGTGGTTTAGACCAGCCGATTGACAATGGGCAGTTGGGTTGGCTGAGGTGCTCGGTCAAATATGGTGGTCAGGACGAGTTGAGAAATAGTGCTCTGATGAAGCAGTTGACTACTGTAATGGAGCAGTCGATTGGCTTTTAGTGGAAAGAGTACAGATATTTTCTAAGTTGACTAGGAAGTCAACCAATAGCCCTGGTAGTTGATTGATGTCTCATGGAAGTCAACTGATCGGTTGAAATTCGATGTGGATTAAGATGTTATGAGATAACGGTCTAGTGACTAATCGACTGGGGGTAAGACCAATCATTTGATCGATGAAAATCAGTCCGAGGAGGGGCTTATAAAAGAAACATTCGTTGATGTTTGGAGAAGACGATTCCTTGGGTATTTTAAAGAGAAGTGTTATTGCATTCAAAGTCATCAAAAACATTCCATAGCAACTAAATGCAAAGATCATGCAAAAGCTTCTTGTGTAAAGTGTTTTCATTTCATTTGTTTTCCATTTGTTTCTTTACACCAATTTGTTGGTCTTTGTTGCAAAGCTCTTGTAAGAGGTTTCTCTGTTGGTGCAATCGGCCTAGGATATGATTGACCAGACTCGAGTTTGACTCGAGCAGTATTTTGATGTTCGACAAAATGTATGAAAATATGATTGTTATGGAAAGTCCAAGTCTTGTGTACTTGGCATGGAAAGTCCAAGCATGAGTCTTGGCAATTGAAAAGTCCAAGCATGGGTCTTGGCATTTAGAAAGTCCAACATGGAGTTGGCAAGGGAAGTCCAAGAGTGTGATATTAGCAGCATAAAGTCCAAGCATGAGTCTTGGCATCATAAGTCCAATGTTTGGCAGCGTAAAGTCCAAGCGTGGAGTCTTGGCGGCATAATTCCAAATGGATCTTAGCATTTGGGAAGTCCAAGGGTGTGATAATAGCGGCGTAAAGTCTATGCTATAGTCTTGGCGGCATAAGTCCAATATTTGGCAGCATAAAGTCCAAGCGTGTGTCTTGGCAGTGTAAGCCCAAATGTACCTTGGCAATCTTGATCCGGTTAGCATGACAATAGCTGACGGAAGCACTTGAAGATTAGCATATGGATGAACAAGTCATGGATGACTTGGAGGGATCCGATAGACGTGAGGCTGATGGAGGTGGCTGGAAGGCTTAGGTCTAGGCTAAGGGTAGTCTATCAAGTATAAGGGCATCATACTTGGGTTAAACTTCATGTTTGAGGTTTATCAGTCGTCTGGGATTATGGACCAGTTGATTGGACGAGTGTTTGACACTTGGAAGCCTAGTCGACTCTGAGCAGTCTATTAGATCGGAGAGTCGCTAGAGGGGGGGTGAATAGCAATCATAAAAGCTTGTCTTTTCATTCAATAAACCCAAAGTATTGCAGTAGAAATAGAAATAAAGCTAAAGTAAATAGACACCTTTGTTTTTACTTGGTTCACAATCGAAAGTTGCTACTCCAAGGTCCCATGATCCTAGACTGGGTACGATGGGACAATCCACTAAAAGTCTCCTCCTCATTGGAGGTAAGAGATGACAGTTACAAGAAAAAGATAGAGGAAGAGGCAACAAGCCTATCTATCCTCTTTACAACGAAAAGCTCGAGTACAAGAAGTAAAATAAGTAAAGTAAGACAACAATAATGAAACTACCAGCGAATGGATTTGGAATCTCGGCGTGTCATCGATGTTACGATGGCATAGCATTGTCGTTGAAGCTTGGCATCGTAGGAGCACTTTGGGAGCAAGAATGGATGATCTAAAGAGGTGAAATTACCCTTATTTTATAGCTCTTCAAACCATAGCTCATTGAGATCCATATCTGGGTCAAAGCTCCTCATCCCCTCAATTTTGGTTGAGCTTATCTTGACTTTCTTCGAGCTAACCAGTTTGAATATTAGTTGATTGATGACCCTCAGCAGTCGACTGTGAAGGGTGGATCCGAAGCTTCGCTTCCCACCTCGGTCACTAGTGCATGGCAATCCCATGTACGTCCCCGGATTAAAAAATTAATCCTTGACAAAAAGGAATTACCCAAGCAACCGATCCTTTATCGTGCTATTCGATTAGAGTGGTCACTTGAATAAACTTGTTGTTCAAGCAACCTAACTCTTTTTTTCGATTAGCCGTGGAATAGACGATGTACAGATCGTCGATTTTTGTGTTTGTCTTCGGGGTCCAAGTAAATTAGCCACATACAATACGTACAATTTGTTAGTGAAAGCCCTAGAGCCAATCATGTGATGATTGTTGTATGGACTTTATTGTATCATATTCCTATTTATAAAGGCATGGTTATTATATTTACTTGTATTGGTTCCAAATAACTAAATATAATAATGTCCTTGAGTAGTAGGTTCTTATCTATATCAATCGATTGGTTGAATCGATAATGAGATGATATAGAGAACACTACTCTTAATCATTCCTAGTCGAGTATTAACATTCAAGGACAATGTTAATGCGTAGAGACTAGCATGTAGGTCAACATGATGACTTGATCTCACAAGTCATGGATATGAGATATCAAGTTGACACATGGGTATGCATTGGAGAATGTATACTGAATGACCCGCCATGAGAAAGTATCATGGATCGTTATATGAGTGTCATATACTTTCTCATGTGGCTATTAGTATGACTATTAGTCCTTAGACCTGAAGTCACCATGGTTACCTACATAAGGAGTTGCATACTTTGGCTTCGTCAAACGTCACCCGTAAATGGGTGGACTATAAAGGCGATTACTGGGTATGTAACGAATTATGCGGAGGGATGTGAGTGATGTAGATGGGATCTATCCCTCCTATATGACGGGGGTGACATCGATATTCTTGATAGAGTGAGACCACGAAGTGCAGGGCCATGCCCAAATGAGTCAATATGAGATATTGAGCTCATTTGATTAGAGTGAGTCTACTTGGAGTTCAAGATTTAGATTGTACCGAGGATGACACGGTCTATGCCTCGATTGGTCAATCTAGATGTCAAGGATAGAGGGACATTGTCACATATTGTGAGAGTCACAATTAGTAGTCACAAAGGTGATGTTGGAGCTCAACATTCTTGTAACTTGGGTAGCAATGATGTGTTGCTAGATACCGCTCATTGCTTATGTTCCTAAATCGGTTTAGGGACATTGCCAACGTTACAAGAACCTATAGGGTCACACACATAAGAGCAATTAGATGGAGATTAGGTTCATATGATGAACCATGAGGATTAGGTTCATGGGATGAACCAAATTGGATTAAGAGTAATCCAAATTAGACTAATTGAGTTAGACTCAAGTTGATTCAAGTGTTGAATGAGTCTAATTGAGATTTGATTCATCAAATCAATTTAAATTAATGAATAAAGATTCATTAAATTAAATTGACTTGAGTCAAGTGGTTAGATTTGATCAACCATGGGAGATTAGAGGTCAAGTTTGACTTGACTTGAGAGGGAAGATGAAAGGTCAAGTTTGACTTGACCAAATGCCATGTCATGATGATGACTAGGCATGGTCGGCCAATGATGATGCTCCACATCATCATTGACTTTGTCAATTGGTGCCACCTCATGAGGGAGACCAAGGGACATGGGAGTTACATGCATGCATGTAACTCCCTCTCCATAATGTGGCCGGCCAACACTTTAGGGGTTTCATGGGTGAAATTCATTTTGTGTGTAACTCTCCATAACTTCATCTTCTTCCTTGGGAATTTTTCTCTCAAGCTCTCCCTCTCCAACCTCATCTTGCCGAGACACCATAGAGGAGTGCTAGCACACTCAAGTGTCTTTTTTCTCCACCTATTGCTTGTGGGATACCATAGAGGAGTGTGCACTTGACACTCTCGAGTTCCGGCGGACTTTTGGACGAGCGGGATAAGCGAAGGGCGTCGCTACGAGGGTAACGTGCTAACCTCTTAGATCTAAGGTAGATCTAGGATTTTTTGTTAGCACATACATGTAATTATATTTTATACTTCGCACGGATCCGTGGCCGGGGCTTCCGAGGTTTCCGCAACGCAAAAAGCGGTTTTTGCGGCTCGGAAAATCCCAACACAATTTGCATAGAATAAGAAAACATATTTAAAAAAAAATTATACCTCTTGTTTACCTCTAGGTCTTCTATTGTATGTCCTTTCTCCTTTTGGACGTCGTGTGGGCGACGATCTTCCAAAAGTCGAAGCCTCCTAGATCACGTTCTTCCTTTCCTTGCTCGCTCCGAATAAAGAGAAGAATAAAACAAAACTTCTTCTCCTATCTAGAACCGACCACCATGCCAAGGAACATGATGTTTCCGCCGGCCAAGGAGAGGATGAAGGAGCGTCGGCCAACCTTGAAGAAAGGTTGCCGCTGGCCAAAGAGAGAGAGAGAGAGGGAGGAGTTGTTGGCCAATCTAGAGAGGGAGAGGGTGAGGCACCACCGACCAAGAAGAGCCAAAACCTAGAAGCCTTGCCGCCACCCAATAGGAAGAAGAACAACCTAGGGTTGCTGCCCACCTCTTCTCTCAAGCCAACTCCAAAAACCCTAACCCTAATTCGATATCCACGCCAAAGCCCTTAGCCCTCCTTTTATAGAGCTAGGCTTAAGTCTCCTTTCAATCTCCACCGTCAGATCTAGAGATTTAATCTCCACTGTCGAATTTAGAGATTTAATCTCCACCGTCGGATTTTGAGATTTAATCTCCACCGTCGGATCTAGAGATTTAATCTCCACCGTCGGATCTAGAGATTTAATCTCCACTGTTGAATCTAGGGATTTAATTTCCACCATTGGATATAGGGATTTAATCACCACCGTCAGATCTAGGGATTTAATCTCCACCATTGGATCTAGGCTTCATGAGGGTTTTAATAAGCTACAATAGGGACCATGAGGAGGAGTTGGATCTTGGCCACCCAATGGATCTAGCCCACATAAAGTCTGATCCATTAATGATAATTCATTCCACTAGAGGATTATCATTGATCTACCTCACCAACCCCATAAATAAATATGGGCTCCATATATTAACTGTACAAATATCTCCCCGTGTTTAAGATCTCGAATGTCCGTCAATTAATTAATTTACTGACAATTAATTAATCAACATCTAACTCCATGAGTAGTACCACTCAACCTTATCATCATGTCGGACCAAGTCCACCTGCAGGGTTTATATAAAGAACCTTATGAGCTCCTCAAGGCGACATCATCATCCTAGTATATAGGACACGGATTCCTCCTATAATCAACGACACACCATGTAAATAATATCATTTCTCAACTTACCGAGCCTATCGATTTACTCTATAAATCTCGTCCATTGGTAAATCAAAGAAATAAATACTAAGTACATGTGCCCGTTATTATATCGGGATTAAGAGCATGTACATCATAATATCCATGGTCCGATTCAATTATGTAGTCAGCAATAAATTAAATCACCTCTAAGTCGGTCCTGCTCAATACACACAAAGTGTACTAGTGTAATTCTATGGTCAAGATAAACCAATACCAAATTACACTACAACCATACCAATGGTTTGTCCAAAACCATCTCGGTTGTGAGCCTTTACTTATATTCTACAATGAACTGATAATATGATCTCCCGTGTGACACTATACACCATGTTATCTACAATGTAATGTATCAGACAATATGCATAATCATAAATATGCAAACAATGATCATGTGATTTTTATTTCAAAAATAAAGATGTTCATACAAAAGATAGACTTTTTAGTATACATCCCAACAGACTGATGGTAGGATTAGTCAACTGCCAATAGCCTTCATTCGACTGTTGGCTTGGTCACTCACCTACAGTAAAGAGTTAGCACAGAAATGTCAAGTAATGGACATTACAACGATTCCTTATCGTTCGATCTCGATCTAGACCTTCCCTTAAAAGTCTTAGTCAAATCATTGCCTATGTTTGTCCCCGTACGGAGGACATGACCTCACTATTACTCTGTGTAGGGAATCCAATCATGCTCGGAAACAATTTTACAAGCACTAAGCAGCGGAAAATAGGATCCCTCCAGAGATCTCTGCGAAAACACCATACTCATTGGATCAATTCTATCCTATGAGAATTGTAGCTACCTTCGATGTGTGCCCTTCGTAATCCCATCAACAACACTTT
Organism: Wurfbainia villosa; assembly: GCA_025175895.1. Classification (NCBI taxonomy): domain Eukaryota; kingdom Viridiplantae; phylum Streptophyta; class Magnoliopsida; order Zingiberales; family Zingiberaceae; genus Wurfbainia; species Wurfbainia villosa. Next base: position 22,041,429 of record CM045992.1, on the reverse strand, counting down.
GTGTTCGGATCTCAGCACGGTCAGTATGTCTACGCCACCACGGTATCCACATGAACTATGAGATGGAGTGGAACCAAACTATGGTGTTAGCCACAAGGTTGGTTCGGCCAAGAAGGTAGAAGAATAAGATGAGGAAGATCACAATCAAGTACACCATTCAAAAAAAAAAACCCATGAAAATCTTTTATATTCAACCATTGAATATGAAAGGTTTTGACTCTTGGTTTCCATGGAATTAATAACCCATTAATTCCATCTCAATGATCATGCAACCGATTTTTAATGGTGAGTCTCACTCAATCTGAATCAGACTTGAGTCTAACTCGAGTTAGATTCATTGGGTTGTAGGGTTTGACCCGGAAGCTCTCATACCAATTTAAGGGTTTTGCTTATCGAGTCCGTGAGGGGAAACTTCGCTTCCCACTACACCTTGGTTGTTTTTTCATGGCGATCCCATCGATGTCCCTGGATTAAAAATTTAATCCTAGACAAAAGGGATTGCTCAAACAACCAAGTCATCATCATTCTATTTGTTTATAGAGGTCACTTGAACAAACAAGTTGTTCAAGCGACCAACCTCTATTCTACGAGTAGCCGCAGAATAGACGATGTCCGGATCGCCGGTTTTCGTGTTTTATGTTCGGGATCCAAGTATTATTTAGCCATATACAGATTTATAACATGCTTATAATTGAAAAACAAGCAACAAACAAAAGAGAAAAGAGAATAGATATACGTCTTGATCTTCTAATGTATGTCCTTCCTCCTTTTGGACGTCGTGTGGGAGACGATCTACCAAAAGTCGAAGCTCCAAGATCATAAATTTTCCTTCATTTCTTTTCCAAAGCAAGAGGAAGAATAGAAACAAGGTTCTTCTCCTCCCTAAAACCAACCAACAAGGAGCAAACAAAATCCTTGCCACCGCCCACAAAAGAGAAGAAGATGATGATGGAAAACAACCAAGACACCAAGGGAAGCCCTATATCTTGTTTCCACCACCTAAGGAGAGGGAGAAGAGAAGCTTTGGCCACCGGCCAAGGTTGGAAAAGGACTGGAAGACCTGCTGGACGCCGGCCAATGAAGCAAGAAGAAGGAAGAAGAACCTTCCTTATTTGGTGTTGCCCAAGCCTCCAAACCCTAACCCTAATCCTATCTCAACTAGGATTCCTTCTCTTGCCGCCCAAACCCTAGCTATCTTGATGTTCACCTCAACGCCAACCCCATGCCCTCCTTTTATAGAGTTAGGGATAAGTCATGAATTAATCTCCTCCATTGGTTCTAGGGATTTAATCTCAACCGTCGGATCTAGAGATTTAATCTCAACCGTCGGATCTTAGAGATTTAATCTCTTCCTATGGATCTTAGAGATTTGTTTCTATCCATTGGATCTAAGCTTCTTGAGGTGTTAATAGGCTACATTAGGGACCATGAGGAGGAGTTGGATCTTGGCCACCCATGGATCAAGCCCACATAAAGTCCGTTCCACTAATGATGATCCAATCCACTAAAGGATCATCATTGATCTACCTCACCAACCCCCATATGATCTCCTCGTGTTTAAGATCTTGAATGTCCGTCGATTAATTAATTTACTGACCATTAATTAATCAACATCTAACTCCAAGAGTAGTACCACTCAAACTTTTTATCACGCCGGACCAAGTCCACCTGCAGGGTTTACATGATGAACCTTTTGAGCTCCTCAAGGGGACATCATCATCATAATATATAGGACATGGTTTCCTACTATAATCAACGACACATCATATAAATAATATCATCTCCCAACTTACCGAGCCTATCGATTTAATCTATAAATCTCGCCCATTGGATAATCAAAGAGATGAGTACTAAGTATATGTGCCCGTTATTATATCAGGATTAAGAGTATGTACAATATAATATATGAGGTCCGATTCGATTATGTAGTCAGCAATAAATCGAATCACCTCTAAGTCGGTCCTGCTCAATACACACAAAGTGCACTAGTGTGATTCTATGGTCAAGACAAACCAATACCAAATAACACTACAACTATTCCGATGATTTGTCCAAAGCCATCTCTGTTGTGAGCCTTTACTTATACTTTTCAAGGGGCCGATAACATGATCTCTTGTGTGACACCACACACCTTGTTATCTACAATGTAAAGTATTAGACAATATTGCATAACCATAAAAATATGCAAACAATGATCATGTGATTCTTATTTCAAAATAAAGATGTTCATACAAAAGATAGACTTTTTAGTATACATCCCTACAATCTCCCACTTATACTAAAAGACTATGCTGTCCTCAAAGTGCCATACATCTGATCCCCATTCGCTCCACATGCCTATCAAAAGCTCTCGCTGGAAGGGCCTTAGCGAAAGGATCTGCCAGGTTATCCTCTGATGCAATCTTGTCCACATCAACTTCTCCTCTCTTTACGATTTCTCGTACCAGGTTGTACTTGTGCTCTATGTGTTTACTAGCCTTATGGGCTTGTGGTTCCTTCGAGTTTGGAACTGTACCACTATTATCACAATAAATTGTGATAGTTCTGGGCAAACCAGGAATCACATCCAAGTCCATTAGGATGTTCCTGAGCCATACAACTTCTTTGGCCGCCTCAGAGGCTGCCACATACTCAGCTTCCATGGTAGAGTCCGTCACGCATTTCTTCTTGACACTCCTCCATACAATGGCTCCACCTCCAAAAGTAATCACAAAACTGGAGGTAGACTTTCTGTTATCCCTATCAGATTGGAAGTCGGAATCCGTGTAACCCATAGGGAGTAATTGGTCTGCCCGGTAAACCAGCATATAATCCCTAGTCCTTCTCAGGTACTTCAATATATACTTTACCGCAGTCCAATGTCCCTTTCTTGGATTACACTGATATCTGCTGACCATGCCCACGGTAAAGCAGATATCTGGTCTCATACAGAGCATAACATACATGAGGCTTCCTACTGCCGAAGCATAAGGAACGACCTTCATCTCCTCTATCTCCTCAGAGATCTAGGTCACATCTCCTTAGATAAAGGAACTCCGTGCCTGAAAGGTAGAAAACCCTTCTTGGAGTTCTGCATGCTAAAACGCTCCATAATCGTGTCTATGTATGAAGCTTGGGATAAACACAACATCCTTTTCCTGCGATCCCATATAACCTTGATCCTAAGGATGTGTCCCACCTCTCCCAAGTCCTTCATATCAAACTATTTGGACAACCATACCCTTACGTCGGATAACACCTTGATATTGTTGCCAATCAATAAAATGTCATCTACGTTTAGTAAAAGAAATACCACTATGTTTCTGTCACATCTCTTGTATACACAAGACTCATCCGGACTTTGAATAAATCACTAAGACTAGATCACCTCATCAAAGCGGATGTTCCAAGACCTCGAAGCTTTTTTCAATCCATAAATGGACTGATTAAGTTTACATACAAGATGTTCTTTGCCCTTAGCAATGAATCCTCTGGTTGCTTCATGTAGATGTTTTCCTCAAGACCTCCATTATGGAAAGTTGTCTTGCCATCCATCTGCCACACCTTATAATCCATATGAACTGCTATGCATAAGAGAATCTGGATAGACTTAAGCATGACTACCGGCGAAAAGGTTTCCTCATAATCGATACCCTCTTTTTGAGTATACCCCTTCGCAACAAGCCTCGCTTTGAAGGTCTCAACCTTCCCATCTATTCCTCTCTTTCTCTTGTAGATCCACATGCATCCAATGGTTTTTATACCATCGGGTGGTTCTACTAGCTCCCAGACCTGATTTGAATCCATAGATTCAATCTCAGCATTCATTGCACTTTGCCAAGATATTGCATCTTTATCTTGGATTGCCTCGTCATATGTCCAGGGATCTGGTTCATGTTCGCCAGGGACCAAATCAGAAGATTCTCCCAAGAACATGAATCTATCAGGCTGTCTCACAACCCTCCCACTACGATGAGGTATCACCTATGTATTCTCTATGACACGCGGTGCAATGACATGTGGCATATCCTCTTATACCGGTGGTACTAAAGAAGTGACTTCCCCTTTTAACTCTTCCAGAATAATTTTACTCTTGCGCTTGTGGCTCATCACATAGTCTTCCTCTAGAAATCTAGCGTTCGTGCTAACGATCACCCTCTGATCTCTAGGACTATAAAACAATCCACCCTTCGTTCTCCTGGGATAGCCAATGAACATGCGTACTTTTGTACGAGGTTCCAACTTACCAGCATATGCCTTCAGCACATGTGCTGGACTCCCCCATATCCGAATATGTCTTAGACTAGGCTTTCGCCAAGTCCACAACTCTGTGGGAGTAGAAGGCACTGATTTAGATGGAACCAAGTTCTGAATGTATACCGCCGTATTTAGAGCATATCCCTAGAATAAATCTAGCAAGTCAGAATAACTCATCATCGATCTAACCATCTCCATAAGGGTCCTATTCCTTCACTCTGCTACACCGTTCTGCTGGGGTGTGCCAGGTGCAGTCAATTGGGATTAAATCCCAACCTCTGATAAGTAGTTCCTAAACTCTCCCAAGAGGTACTCACCACCATGATCAAATCGTAGTGTCTTGATATTTTACCTTGATGTTTCTCCACATCAGCCTTGAATTCTTTGAACTTGTCAACGCATTCAGACTTGCAGCGCATCAGGTAAATGTATCCATATCTTGAGTAATCGTCTATAAAAGAGATGAAATACTCAAAACCACCTCTAGCCTGGATAGACATAGGACGACACAAGTCAGAATGAACCAATTCTAACACATCTTTGGCTCTATACCCCTTGTCCTTAAAAGGCCTCTTGGTCATCTTACCCTCCAAGCAAGATTCACAGGTTGGGAGATCTATTGGGGGATCGAAACGGCTGGCTAGAGGGGGGTGAATAGCCCTCGATCGTTGGATGGTGGAATTTGTTCGTTCTCGTGTGCTTGTCTAGAAGTGTCGTTAATATACACAGCGGAATAACAATAGAAATAATAACAACACAAGCACAATCAATACACAAGAATATAAGTGGTTCGGAACCGAATGGTTCCTACTCCATGGTGTGAGCTCAACGAGCTCGTGTTATGCGCACGACACTAACAACACTTTTTATCGACTACACGTCGGAGGTGGAGAAACCTCTAACAAGCTATTACAACAAGTAATATATAAAATACAAGCAATACAAAGACAAATACGAAATACACATAAAGAACACTTTACAATGCTTGCTTTGAACCCTTTGCTTGTAGCTTGCTTTAGATGGCTCTTGAAGGTCTGGAATGCAGCAACAATTCCCCTCCAACAGCTTCACAAAAGTCTTGGCGAAATCCTCCCTCTTGAGCTCCTTTTATAACCTGCATCAAGTTGATTTCGCGCCCATCAGTCGACTGATCGTGACCATCAGTCGACTGGTCCCATAGTCGTTGTCTCACAACGGCCAGATCCACATTGGTTAAGTTCCAACAGATCACACATCAGTCGACTGATGGCACCCATTAGTCGACTGATCATCCATCAGTCGAGTGCTGGCGGGCTCGACTCCATTCTCACGTGTCGCAGACGTCATCGATCGATTGCCATCCCTCGGATCGATTCTCCCAACGATGATTGCCCTCCTCGGCGGTGATCGATCGCCAGAACTTGGTTCAATCGAACACCGTCGAACCTATCGACCTAGAGCGGATGCACCTATGCGATGTCAGCTAAAACCTCAAACACAAAGTTGTTTGAGCGTCCGACACTCAGTCTTAGCCACTTGGCCAAGTCCACCTTATCCCTCATGGAGTTCCCCACCGAAGCTCTCTTCCCTCGGCCTACGTCCCTCGGATACGCCAAGCGCACGTCTTCGCAACGCCATCCTTCGCGTCTCATGCCCTAGAAGTATGCTTCCCTTTGGGCTCACTCTATTCGCTCCTCGTCAGGCGGTCCCTCGGATGCACCAAGCGCACAACTTTGCAATGCCATCCTTCATCGACTCAAGGACCCGAGCCTAGTGAACTTGCCAAGTTCTCAAGACTTCCCAAATGCACCAAGCGCACGACTTCGCAATGCATTTCTCACCAAGCACCAAGCGCACGGCTTCGCAATGCTTTGGATTTCCCATGCTAAGCACCAAGCGCACGGCTTCGCAATGCTTTGGACTTTCCCATGCCAAGGCTTTCCCCTTGGACTTCCACACCAAGCTCCATGCTTGGATTTTCCATGCCAACCCCATGTTGGACTTTCCCATGACAATCCCATGTCATGAGTTTTGTCTATCATCAAAATACTATCAAGGTACTGCTCGAGTCAACCTGGGCTGATTTCACCAACAATCTCCCCCTTTTTGATGATTGACAAAACTGCCATCTCAAGTCTACCAATTCTCCCATATTGACAATTCTCATATCCCAATGAGAATTCCAACGAACCCTAATTGGTAACTTAGTAACTTCTCCCCCTTTTTGACATTACATCAAAAAGGTCATCCCCAAGGGTATGAATGTCTCATATCCCAATGAGATCTTACAATCTCTCCCTTGGAGGAACACATGCCTACAATCTTTCTAGTGATTCCATATCACTTAAAGAGAGGCAACCCAATTTTCCTCCCATGAGGAAATACACATCCATCTTCCTATGATGGATACCTCCCCCTAGAGGCTTACTCCCCCTTGACCATTGCACCAACAATGTCTTTGGAGAGTCCCTAAGCCAATAGGAACATTTAACCAATCAAAATTAAGGCAAAGTTCAACAATGAACTCTCTTCTACCTTAAAATTTATACTCACCCTCAACCCAACTCCTAATCCATGTCCAATGGATTTCCACCCTCTCTAATGCTCTCCCAAGCATATCCTAGGGTTAGGAGTGGTTATGATACCAAAACATAGCTGAACATGGGCATAACCAACAAGGTTTACCCGAAATCAGCATTGTCAGTCGACTGCGTCAGAAACCAGTCGACTGACACACTCATCAGTCGACTGGCCTCCCTGGCAGTCGACTGATAACTGCATTTGCAGTTTTCTGAATTTCAGAAATGACTTTCCGAAATTCATAAGTAAATATACATAAGTAGATAAATCTTGAAATTTGGTATGTATACTACTTATCACAAACATTATGGGTGAAAAATATTAGAAAATTATTTTACCCATTAAACTAGGAGATTGATACAAAGTTCAAAATTTAAGAAAAGCTTCAATAAAGAGCCCTCTTTGTATCATCTCATTCAATGGTGATAGCTATCAAAGGATAGGCTTCACCAAGGTTTTTTAAAATGTTTTCAAAATATTTTTCAAACCTTTATTTTATTTTTTTTAAACATCTCACCAATATCTAGATGTGTAAAACACATATAAGTCAAATTTTTTGTGAGATGTGGGTTTTGTTTTGTTTATGTTCTCATGCATATTTCTAGGCAACATTAATTTGATTCCCTTCAAGTTGTGCCATAGTCCTTAACTCCATTTTAAACTATGCATGATATGATTATGGCATAAATATGATTTAGATAAAAACATATGCCAATATCATGATGTCATGGCATGTGAAAGAGAACTAAGCATACATGACATCTAAAAATAATTCTAAACATGATCATGACATTTTATAGATAAAAATGAAAATGATGTCATTACATGGTGAGGCAAACAAATCATGGCAAGTAAAATATACTAAGGTATAGAATACCTAAGTGTGAAAATCATTTTGCCATTTTTAGGGATTAAATACATTTTGCCTTAATGCCATTATTTCCTTAGTGTGCCAAAAACCCAAAATAGCACACCACGACCTCTCTGACCTAATTGTGCCAATTTAAATCATTCTAAACTTCTCAAACACATTGGCACATCCTAATGTGTCAACTCATCATGGCTAGGTTAACTACCCATCCACTTAGGGTTGACACACCCTAACCCATCTAGCGTGAATCGATCACGCTTCTAGGAACCCAATACCTATTGGAGCTCCTTGAGTTAACAAGGTATTCCCTAGGGATAACTTCCCTAGATACCTTCCTAATGACCCTTTTAGGTTTTGAAACCATTGTCGTTTGGGTCTTACTTGGGTCAACTCTAGAGGTGACTCCTCCATTGACCTTCTTAGTGGCTTTCTTAGTTTTCCTCAAGTCCTTAGCCACTAAGCACACACCATGACTAGTCTTAGGGATGACTTCCCTATTAGCCTTGGTTTTCCTAGACCTAGAAATAGTTCCATAATTAAATGGAACATTATGATAAGTCTTCTTGGGCTTAGGTTTGTGACCCAAAACTTCCTTGCCCTTAGACCGTTTTTGAACCTTAGGTCTTGACTTTTGGGCATTTGACCCTAGAATTGAATTTTCTATGATTCTAAGGGCTTTCTCCATTCTCTCAAGTCTTGACCTCAAGACTTGGTTCTCTAGCTCTAATTTTCCCATTTTTGAATTTTAATTAGGTTTTTGGGAAGGCCTCTTCTTCTTAGGCATGTGCCTAGACTTTTTGGGATTAATACCCAAATTTTCTTCTACTCTCCTAATTGACTCCGTAGGCAAGATATTTCTAGAATTATGAGTCCTAGGTTTGTCTTTAGTCATATGAACATGCTTGTCACCTAAGCAATAAACCTCATTATTTCTCTTAGCATGTTTTTCATTTATAATGGCAAGAGAACTAAAGTAATTCTTAGCATGCTTTTTGACTTTAGGAATTAAAGGTACATTAAAAGAATTTACCTTAAGGTTAGCTTTAGAAGCTCCCCCTACATGAGTCACACCTTCTTGCCCTTTCTTCCTCCCCCTAGGGCATTGGCTTCGGTAGTGTACCCGTTGGTTGCACTTGAAGCACACAATGTGTTCTTTGCTCTTAATTGAGGGAGCACCAGCATCGTTTGACTTTGGGTTGACTTTTGGTGTCGATGCTTTATTCTTAGCCAATTTAGGGCATTTGCTCTTGTAATGCCCTTTCTCCCTACACTCAAAGCATATTATGTGATTTTTATTTAAAATAATAACACTTGAGTTACCTAGGGAGGTGGTGGAGGCCTCTTCCTGATCTTCACTTCTCCCGGATGTGGATGCTTCTTGTTCTTGCTCCGGGATGGAAGATTGCCTCTCCTCCCCCTCAATGCTAGAGGTGGAGGTCTCCACCAAGTCATCAACATCTTCAAATGTTGTGGGTTCTTCTTCCTCGGCATTTTCTTCTACTTGTGCCGGTTAGGAATTTTCTTGGAAATTTATTATCTTATTCCATAGTTCCCTTGCATCCCTATAATCACCCAATCTAGACCAAATAGTGTTAGGTAACAAATCACTAATCAATTTAATTACCTTGAGATTTGTCTTGAAGTTCTTGATTTGGTCTTGGGTCCACTTTGATTTTTCAATGGGTTTGTTGTGTTTGTCCCTAGGCATCTCAAAACCATTTTCTATAATAATCATATAATCAAAATCGGTTTCGAGATATACCTCCACCAAGCAAAATCTCCATCGAATTTCGGTGGATGGATGAAGCCGGCCATTTTGTAGTGCTCTCGTGGCGGTTAGTCCTTGAAGAGCGACCTCGGCTCTGATACCACTTGTTGGAGGATCGAAATGACCGGCTAGAGGGGGTGAATAGCCCTCGATCGTTGGATGGTGGAATTTGTTCGTTCTCGTGTGCTTGTCTAGAAGTGTCATTAATATACACAGCAGAATAACAATAGAAATAATAACAACACAAGCACAATCAATACACAAGTATATATGTGGTTCGGAACCGAATGGTTCCTACTCCACGGGGTGAGCTCAACGAGCTTGTGTTATGCGCACGACACTAACAACATTCCTTATCGACTACACGTCAGAGATGGAGAAACCTCTCACAAGCTATTACAACAAGTAATATATAAAATACAAGCAATACAAAGACAAATACGAAATACACGTAAAGAACACTTTACACCGCTTGCTTTGAACCCTTTGCTTGTAGCTTGCTTTAGATGGCTCTTGAAGGTCTGGATTGCAGCAGCAATTCCCCTCCAATAGCTTCACAAAAGTCTTGGCGAAATCCTCCCTCTTGAGCTCCTTTTATAACCTGCATCAAGTTGATTTCGTGCCCATCAGTCGACTGATCGTGACCATCAGTCGACTGGTCCCGTAGTCGTTGTCTCACAACGGCCAGATCCACGTTGTTTAAGTTCTAATGGATCACACATCATCGATTGATGGCACCCATCAGTCGACTGATCATCCATCAGTCGAGTGCTGGCGAGCTCGACTCCATTCTGTGCCTGTGCACAGTGTCATCAGTCGACTGCCATCCCTCGGCAGTCACCTAATCAGCCAGACTTGGTTCAGTGGAACACAGGTCGAACCCATACGACCTAGAGCAGTCGACTGGCACCTATGTCAGTCAACTGATGTCGGCTAAAACCTCAAACACAAAGTTGTTTGAGCGTCCGACACTCAGTCTTAGCCACTTGGCCAAGTCCACCTTATCCCTCATGGAGTTCCCCACCGAAGCTCTCTTCCCTTGGCCTACGTCCCTTAGATGCGCCAAGCGCATGGCTTCGCAACGCCATCCTTCGCGTCTCATGCCCTAGAAGTATGCTTCCCTTTGGGCTACTCCATTCGCTCCCCGTCCGGCGGTCCCTCGGATGCACCAAGCGCACGGCTTCGCAATGCCATCCTTCACCAACTCAAGGACCTGAGCCTAGTGAACTTGACAAGTTCTCAAGACTTCCCAAATGCACCGAGTGCACAGTTTCGCAATGCATTTCTCACCAAGCATCAAGCGCACGACTTCGCAATGCTTTAGATTTCCCATGCCAAGTACCAAGCGCACGACTTCGCAATGCTTTGGACTTTCCCATGCCAAGGCTTCCCCCTTGGACTTCCACACCAAGCTCCATGCTTGGATTTTCCATGCCAACCCCATGTTGGACTTTCCCATGATAATCCCATGTCATGAGTTTTGTCTATCATCAAAATACTATCAAGGTACTGCTCGAGTCAAACTCGAGTCAACCTGGGCCGATTGCACCAACAAGATCCTCCACCACTAATGAACCCAAATGTCCATCTGCTATCAACCTTTGAATTCTGCTTAGGTTAATGTGACCAAGCCTAAGATGCCAAAGATATGTTTGGTTCATCTTCGAAGGTTCTTTTCTCTTATTGGAATTAGAAAATGAGTTATTAACTTCAATTTGAATCGTGGGAGGTTTTGGTTCAAGTGTGTACAAATTTCCTATCAATGTACCTGAACATATATTCTCCTTATTCCTTTTTATAACAGCTCTGTGATTAAAAGAAATAGAATATCCATCCATAAACAATTTAGAAACTGAAACTAAGTTCTTTCTAAATAAAGGTACATAAAGGGAATTTTCCAAAACCTATGTTTTATTTTTCTCAAGAGATAAATAAAACTTCTCCCACTGCAATAGTCGCCACCTTCATGGCATTGCCAAAGTAAATGATAATTTCCCCTTTAGCTAGTCATCGGGTTTCTTGGAACCCTTGCAAAGTATTGCAGTCATGATTAGTGGCTCCCGTATCCACACACCAGGTGCCGGTAGATAACACCGTTAATCATGTTTCAACGACTTGTCCAAAGGATATATCTTTGTTCTGCTTTCGATTGGGGCAGTCTTTCTTCCAATGTCTATCTTGCTTGTAAGTGAAGTACTTGCCTTTCGGCTTCTTCACTCCTCCCTGAGATCCTCCCACCACCTTTTCTCCACCTTGTTTTTCCTTCTTCTTGCCTTTCGGCTTAGAAGTAGAAACCCTTTTGAGCAACCATGGCTCGAGGACACTCTTCGAAGAGTGCCTATTTGTACTCCTTAGCAGATAAGATAATATCTAGATTTTTTTCCAATCATTATACTTATGTACAGTAAGTTCATTTTCTTTTAGTATCATAGCAAGTGGACTGTAAGTCATTTTGAAAATCCTAAGAATCACATAGATCATTACTTTGGATTTCAAAAAATTATTGATTACTCAAACAATAAAATTTTAAAATCAACCAACACCTCAAAACACTGAGAATATCGTATGCCACGATAGTGTGGACGTATACGAATTCTACATTTGTAAGAGGTTTTACCCATTAATTTTACTATCTTGTCAACCTAACTTTTTGAAAAGTAAAATTAATAGTTGGTTTCTCTTTAGCCCTACAAATAAAAGCAGTGACTCCGATGGGGAGGATACTTATATTTGTATCTAAGTGTTCACCATTACTTGGTACCAAGGAAATTATCTCGGGTTATGTGCCTTACGATAGGGAAGTGCACACGCTCCTTAATAACTCCCTATAACCATATTTGACCTTGTGATCCGCAAACAAACTCATCCGATGGGGAGGAAGGCACTCAGAGCCGACGCGTAAGTTTGTTTGCATCACTTATCAAATCGTAATGGAGGCCACGGGAATTTATAAAAATATCCCTCTCCCACCTAGTAATTTAAAATTGAGGAATTTTCCTAGCCTACGACATGCATATCAAACAAAAAGCAATAAATATGAAAAATAAATTATTTTCCAACTATTATGGCTTTTGTCATCAATATGTCTCCCGTCGCAATGCCTTCTCGTCCGCTCCTCCTACACCATGTACAAGCCATCCGGAGATCTAAGCCGAGACTGTAACCTATTTTAATTTACATCCATCAATCCTATACTCCACGAGGGAATGCACATGAAATCTAGATCGAAAGTAAAATAAAATAAAGAGTGGCTAAACAATGCCATATTTAATTTAAAAAAACTAAATACTAGCCTCGTCAACTTCGAGGATTCAACAAAATAAATATTTACACACATATGACCATAATAGTCGGATCTTATGCCTGCAACCAAAGAGTTAAACTACGCATATCCTACTATTATCCGGCACATATAATACATGAAAAGTGCATACAAATTAACAAAATCCTAAACACAAAAAATCGGAAACCTTTGCTCTGATACCAATTGTAGGGTTTGACCCGGAAGATCTCATACCAATTGAAGGGTTTTGCTTATCGAGTCCATGAGGGGAAACTTCGCTTCCCACTACACCTTGGTTGTTTGTTCATAGTGATCCCATCCATGTCCCCGGATTAAAATTTTAATCCTAGACAAAAGGGATTGCTCAAAAAACCAAGTCATCGTCGTGCTATTTGTTTACAGAGGTCACTTGAACAAACAAGTTGTTCAAGCGACCAACCTCTATTCTACGAGTAGCCGTGGAATAGACGATGTCCGGATCGCCGATTTTCATATTTTATGTTCGGGATCCAAGTATTATTTAGCCATATACAGATTTATAACATGCTTATAATTGAAAAACAAAAACAAGCAACAAACAAAAGAGAAAAGAGAATAGATATACCTTTTGATCTTCTAATGTATGTCCTTCCTCCTTTTGGACGTCGTGTAGGAGACGATCTACCAAAAGTCGAAGCTCCAAGATCGTAAATCTTCCTTCCTTGCTTTTCCAAAGCAAGAGGAAGAAAACAAGGTTCTTCTCCTCCCTAAAACCAAGCAACAAGGAGCAAACAAAATCCTTGCCGCCGGCCACAAAAGAGAAGAAGATGATGATGGAAAACAACCAAAACACCAAGGGAATGAAGGGTTTTGCTTATCAAGTCTGTGAGGGGAAACTTTGCTTCCCCTTCACCTCGGTTGCTTGACCATGGCGATCCCTTCTATGTCCCCGGATAAAAAAATTTAATCCTAGACAAAAGGGATTGCCAAAGCAACCAAGTCATCATCGTGCTATTCGTTAAGAGAGGTCACTTGAACAAACTAGTTGTTCAAGCGACTATCCTCAATTCTACAAGTAGCCACGGAATAGACGATGTCCGGATCGCCGATTTTCGATTTTATACTCGGGATCCAAGTATTATTTAGCCATTTATAAATTTATAACATGATTATAATTGAAAAACAAATACAAGCAATAAACAAAAGAAGAAAGTAGAATAGGTATACCTCTCGATCTTCTAATGTATAACCTTCCTCCTTTTGGACGTCGTGTGGATGACGATCTACCAAAAGTCGAAGCTCCTATATCGCAAATCTTCTTTGCTTGCTCTTCCAAAGAAAGAGGAAGAATAGAAACAAGGTTTTTCTCCTCTCTAGAAACAACCAACAAGGAACTAAAACTATCCTTGTTGCCGGCCAACTAGGTGAAGGAGAAGATGGTGGAAAACAACCAAGACACCAAGGAAAGCCCTATATCTTGTTTCCAACACCTAAGGAGAAGGAGAAGGGAGATTTTGGGCACCGGCCAAGGTTGGAAAAGAGGCTGGAGAGGTGCTGGATGTTGGCCAAAAGTGGAAGAAGAAGAGAAGAATACCTTCTTAATTTGTTGCCACCCTTGCCTCCAAACCCTAATCCTAATCCTATCTCAACTAGGATTCATCCTTGCCACCCAAACCCTAGCTCTCCTTCAATTTAATCCACGCCAACTCCCCATGCCCTTTTATAGAGTTAGGGATAAGTCACGAATTAATCTCCTCCATTGGTTCTAGGGATTTAATCTCAACCGTCGGATCTAGAGATTTAATCTCAACCGTCGGATCTTTGAGATTTAATCTCTACCAATGGATCTTAGAGTTTTGTTTCTATCCATTGGATCTAAGAATCATGAGGTGTTAATAGGCTACATTAGGGACCATGAGGAGGAGTTGGGTCTTGGCCACGCATGGATCAAGCCCACATAAAGTCTGATCCATTAATGATGATCCAATCCACTAAGGTTCATCATTGATCTACCTCACCAACCCCCATATGATAATATGGGCTCCATTTATTATTTATACATTTTCTCCCGTGTTTAAGATCTTGAATGTCCATCGATTAATTAATTTACTGACCATTAATTAATCAACATTTAACTCCTTGAGTAGTACCACTCAACCTTTTTATCAAGCCAGACCAAGTCCATCTGTAGGGTTTACATGATGAACCTTATGAGCTCCTCAAGGGGACATCATCATCCTAATATATAGGACACGATTTCCTCTTATAATCAACGACACACCATATATATAATATCATCTCCCAACTTACCGAGCATATGGATTTAATTCTATAAATCTCGCCCATTGGTAAATCAAAGAGATGAGTACTAAGTATATGTGCCCGTTATTATATCGGGATTAAGAGCATGTACTAAATAATATCTGAGGTCTGATTCGATTATGTAGTCATCAATAAATCGAATCACCTCTAAGTCGGTCCTGCTCATTACACACAAAGTGCACTAGTGTGATTCTATCGTCAAGACAAACCAATACCAAATCACACTACAACCATTCCGATGGTTTGTCCAAAGTCATCTCGGTTGTGAGCCTTTTGCTTATACTTTTCAAGGGGTCGATAGCATGGTCTCCTGTGTGACACCACACACCATGTTATCTACAATGTAAAGTATTATACAAGATTGCATAATCATAAAAATATATAAACAATAATCATGCGATTCTTATTCCAAAATAAAGATGTTCATACAAAAGATAGACTTTTCAGTATACATACCTACAATCTCCCACTTATACTAAAAGACTATGCTGTCCTTAAAGTGTCATACATCTGATCCCCATTCCCTCCACATGCCTATCAAAAGCTCTCGCTGGAAGGGCCTTAGCGAAAGGATCTGCTAGGTTATCCTCCGATGCAATCTTGCCCACAACAACTTCTCCTCTCTTTACGATTTCTCGTATCAGGTGGTACTTCCGCTCTATGTGTTTAATAGCCTTATGAGCTCGTGGTTCCTTCGAGTTTTCAACTGCACCACTATTATCACAATAAATTGAGATAGTTCTGGGCAAACCAGGAATCACATCCAAGTCCATCAGGAAGTTCCTGAGCCATACAACTTCTTTGGACACCTCAGAGGCCTCCACATACTCAGCTTCCATGGTGGAGTCCACCACGCACTTCTGCTTGACACTCCTCCATACAATGGCTCCACCTCCCAAAGTAAACACAAAACCTGAGGTAGACTTACGGTTATCCCTATCAGATTGAAAGTCGAAATCCGTGTAACCCACAGGGAGTAATTGGTCTGCCCGGTAAACCAGCATATAATCCCTAGTCCTTCTCAGGTACTTCAATATATGTTTTACCGTAGTCCAATGCCCTTGTCTGTATTATTCTGATATCTGCTGACCATGCCCATGGCAAAGCAGATATCTGGTCTCATACAGAGCATCGCATACATGAGGCTTCCTACTGTCGAAGCATAAGAACCGCCTTCATCTCCTCTATCTCCTCAGATGATCTAGGACACATCTCCTTAGATAAAGGAACTCCGGCCTGAAAGGTTGAAAACCCTTCTTGGAGTTATGCATGCTAAAACGCTCCATAATCGTGTCTATTTATGAAGCTTGGGATAAGCACAACATCCTTTTCCTGCCATCCCTTATAACCTTAATCCCAAGGATGTGTCCCACCTCTCCCAAGTCTTTCATATCAAACTATTTGGACAACCATACCTTTACGTCCGATAACACCTTGATATTGTTGCCAATCAACAAAATGTCATCTACGTATAGTACAAGAAATACCACTACATTTTCGTCACATCTCTTGTATACACAAGACTCATCTGGACTTTGAATAAATTCATAAGACTAGATCACCTCATCAAAGCGGATGTTCCAAGACCTCGAAGCTTGGTTCAATCCATAAATGGACCGATTAAGCTTACATACAAGATGTTATTTTCCCTTAGCAATGAATCCCTCTGGTTGCTTCATGTAGATGTTTTCCTCAAGACTTCCATTAAGGAAAGTTGTCTTGACATCCATCTGCCACACCTCATAATCCATATGAGCTGCTATGCATAAGAGAATCCGGATAGACTTAAGCATGGCTTCTGGCGAAAAGGTCTCCTCATAATCGATAGCCTCTTTCTGAGTATACCCCTTCTCAACAAGCCTCACTTTGAAGGTCTCAGCCTTCCCATCTATTCCTCTCTTTCTCTTGTAGATCCACTTGCATCCAATGGTTTTTACACCATCGGGTGGTTCTACTAGCTCCCAGACCTGATTTGAATCCATAGATTCAATCTCAGCATTCATTGCACTTTTCCAAGATACTGCATCTTTATCTTGGATTGCCTCATCATATGTCCAGGGATCAGGTTCATGTTCGCCAGGGACCAAATCAGAAGATTATCCCAAGAACATGAATCTGTCAGGCTATCTCACAACCCTCCCACTACGACGAGGTATCACCTGTGTATCCTCTATGACACGTGGTGCAGTGACATGTGGTATATCCTCTTGTACCGGTGGTACTAAAGAAGTGACTTCCCCTTTTAATTCCTCCAGAACAATTTTACTCTTGGGCTTGTGGTTCATCACATAATCTTCCTCTAGAAATCTGGCTTCGTGCTAACGATCACCCTCTAATCTCTAGGACTATAAAATAATCCACACTTCGTTCCTCTTGGATAGCCAACGAACAAGCACACTTCTAGAGCATATCTAGAGCATATCTGTGGGAGTAGAAGGCACTGATTTAGATGGAACCAAGTTCAGAATGTACACCACCGTATCTAGAGCATATCTCCAGAACCAATTTGGCAAGTCAGAATAACTCATCATCGATCTAACCATCTCCATAAGAGTCCTATTCTTTCGCTCTACTACACCATTCTGCTGGGGTGTGCCAGGTGCAGTCAATTGGGATTGAATCCAAGCCTCTTATAAGTAGTTCCTAAACTCTCCCAAGAGGTACTCACCACCACGATCAGATCGTAGTGTCTTGATACTTTTACCTTGACGTTTCTCCACATCAGTCTTGAATTCTTTGAACTTGTCAAAGCATTCAGACTTGCGGCGCATCAGGTAAATGTATCTTTATCTTGAGTAATCATCTATAAAAGTGACAAAATACTCAAAACCACCTCTAGCCTGGATAGACATAGGACCACACAAATCAGAATGAACCAATTCTAACACATCTTTGGCTCTATACCCCTTGGCCTTAAAAGGCCTCTTGGTCATCTTACCCTCCAAGCAAGATTCATAGGTTGGGAGATCCTCCACCACTAATGAACCCAAAGGTCCATCATCTATCAACCTTTGAATTCTGCTTAGGTTAATGTGACCAAGCCTAAGATGCCAAAGATATGTTTGGTTCATCTTCGAAGGTTCTTTTCTCTTATTCGAATTAGAAGATATACAAATTTTCCATCAATGTACCTGAACAGATATTCTCCCTATTCCTTTTTATAATAGCTCTGTCATTAAC
Source organism: Wurfbainia villosa (assembly GCA_025175895.1). Lineage (NCBI taxonomy): Eukaryota > Viridiplantae > Streptophyta > Magnoliopsida > Zingiberales > Zingiberaceae > Wurfbainia > Wurfbainia villosa. The sequence continues at coordinate 22,023,231 of CM045992.1, read as the reverse complement.
AGAAATAGAATATTCATCCATAATTAAACAATTTAGAAACTGAAACTAAGTTCTTTCTAAATAAAGTTACATAAAGGGAATTTTCAAGAACCTAAGTTTTATTTTTCTCAAGAGATAAATAAAACTTCTCCCACTGCAATAGCCGCCACCTTCATGGCATTGCCCAAGTAAATAGTAATCTCCCCTTTAGCTAGTCGTCGGGTTTGTTGGAACCCCTGCAAAGTGTTGCAGACATGATTAGTGGCTCCCGTATCTACACACCAGGTGCCGGTAGATATCACCGCTAATCATGTTTCAACGACAAGACCAAAGGATATACCTTTATTCTTCTTTGGATTGGGATAGTCCTTCTTCTAATGTCCATCGTGCTTATAAGTGAAGTACTTGCCTTTTGGCATCTTCACTCCTCCCTAAGATCCTCCCTCCACCTTTGCTTCACCTTGTTTCTTCTTCTTTCCTTTCGGCTTAGAAGTAGAAACCTTCTGAGCAACGATGGCCTGAGGACACTCTTTGAAGAGTGCATACCTGTACTCCTTAGCAGATAAGACAATATCCGGATTCTTTTCCAATCAACATTATTTGGGTAAAGTAAGTTTATTTCCTTTAGTATCATATTAAGTGGACTGAAAGTCATTTTTGAAAATCCTAAGAATCACATAGATCATTACTGTAGATTTCAAAAAATTATTGATTACTCAAACAATAAAATTTCAAAATCAACCAACACCTCAAAATAACGAGAATATCGTATGCCACGATAGTGTGGACGTATACGAATTCTACATTTGTAAGAGGAGGTTTTACCCATTAATTTTACTATCTTGTCAACCTAACTTTTTGACAAGTAAAATTAATAGTTGGTTCCTCTTTGGCCCTACAAATAAAAGCAGTGACTCCGATGGGGAGGATACTTATATTTGTATCTAAGTGTTCACCATTACTCCGTACTATGGTAATTATCTCGGGTTATGTGCCTTACGATGGGCAAGTGCATACGGTCCTTAATAATTTCCTATAACCATATTCGACCTTGTGATCCGCAAACAAACCCATCCGATATGAAGGAAGGCACTCAGAGCCGACGTGCAAGTTTATTTGCATCACTTGTCAAATCGTAATGGAGGTGCGAGAATTTATAAAAATATCCCTCTCCCACTTAGTAATTTGAAATTGAGGAATTTTCCTAGCCTACGACATGCATATCAAACAAAAAGCAATAAATATGAAAGATAAAATTATTTTCCAACTATTATGGCTTTTGTCTTCAATATGTCTCCCGTCGCATCGCCATCTCGTCCGCTCCTCCTACGCCATGTACGAGCCATCCGGAGATCCAAGCTGAGACTAAAACCTATTTTAATTTACATCCATCGATCCTATACTCCACGAAGGAGTGTACATGAAATCTAGATCGAAAGTAAAATAAAATAAAGAGTAGCTAAACAATGCCATATTTAATTTACAAAAACTAAATACTAGCCTCGTCAACCCTGAGGATTCAACAAAAAAAATATTTACACACATATAATCACATACACACATATGGCCATAATAGTCGGATCTTATGCCTCCAACCAAAGAGTTTAAACTATGCATATCCTACTATTATCCGGCACATATAATATATCAAAAAGTGCATAAAAATTAACTGAATCCTAAACACACAAAACCGAAAACCTTGGCTTTGATACCAATTGAAGGGTTTTGCTTGTCCAGTCCGTGAGGGGAAACTTCGCTTCCCACTTCACCTCGGTTGCTTGACCATGGCGATCCCTTCTATGTCCCAGGATAAAAAATATTTAATCCTAGACAAAAGGGATTGCCAAAGCAACCAAGTCATCGTTGTGCTATTCGTTTAGAGAGGTCACTTGAATAAACTAGTTGTTCAAGCGACCATCCTCTATTCTACGAGTAGCCACGGAATAGACGATGTCCGGATCGGTAGTTTTCGTGTTTATACTCGGGATCCAAGTAATATTTAGTCATTTACAGATTTATAAAATGCTTATAATTGAAAAACAAATACAAGCAATAAACAAAAGAAGAAAGTAGAATAGGTATATCTCTTGATCTTCTAATGTATGACCTTCCTCCTTTTGGACGTCGTGTGGATGACGATCTACCAAAAGTCGAAGCTCCTAGATCGTAAATCTTCCTTCCTTGCTCTTCCAAAGAAAGAGAAAGAATAGAAACAATGTTTTTCTCCTCTCTAGAAACAACCAACAAGGAACTAAAACTATCCTTGCCGCCGGCCTACTAGGTGAAGGAGAAGATGGTGGAAAACAACCAAGACATTCCACCACCTAAGGAGAAGGAGAAGGGAGCTTTTGGGTGCTGGCCAAGGCTGGAAAAGAGGCTAGAGAGGTGCTGGACGTTGGCCAAAAGTGGAAGAAGAAGAGAAGAATACCTTCCTTATTTGGTGCCACCCTTGCCTCCAAACCCTAATCCTAATCCTATCTCAACTAGGATTCCTTCTTGCCACCCAAACCCTAGATCTCCTTCAATTTCATCCACGCCAACTCCCCATGCCCTCCTTTTATAGAGTTAGGGATAAGTCATGAATTAATCTCCTCCATTGGTTCTAGGGATTTAATCTCAACCGTCGAATCTAGAGATTTAATCTCAACCGTCGGATCTTAGAGATTTAATCTCTACCAATGGATCTTAGAGTTTTGTTTCTATCCATTGGATCTAAGCATCATGAGGTGTTAATAGGCTACATTAGGGACCATGAGGAGGAGTTGGGTCTTGGCCACCCATGGATCAAGCCCACATAAAGTCTGATCCACTAATGATGATCCAATCCACTAAAGGTTCATCATTGATCTACCTCACCAACCCCCATATGATAATATGGGCTCCATATATTATTTGTAGATTTTCTCCCCGTGTTTAAGATCTCGAATGTCCATCGATTAATTAATTTACTGACCATTAATTAATCAACATTTAACTCCTTGAGTAGTACCACTCAACCTTTTCATCATGCCGGACCAAGTCCACCTGCAAGGTTTACATGATGAACCTTATGAGCTCCTCAAGGGGACATCATCATCCTAATATATAGGACACGGTTTGCTCCTATAATCAACGACAGACCATATAAATAATATCATCTCCCAACTTACCGATCCTATCGATTTAATTCTATAAATCTCTCCCATTGGTAGATCAAAGAGATGAGTACTAAGTATATGTGCCCGTTATTATATTGGGATTAAGAGCATGTTTCGATTATGTAGTCAGTAATAAATCGAATCACCTATAAGTCGGTTCTGCTCAATACACACAAAGTGCACTAGTGTTATTCTATGGTCAAGACAAACCAATACCAAATCACACTACAACCATTCCGATGGTTTGTCCAAAGCCATCTCCGTTGTGAGCCTTTTGCTTATACTTTTCAAGGGGCCGATAGCATGGTCTCCTGTGTGACACCACACACCATGTTATCTACAATGTAAAGTATTAGACAAGATTGCATAATCAAAAAAATATGCAAACAATGATCTTGTGATTCTTATTCCAAAATAAAGATGTTCATACAAAAGATAGACTTTTCAGTATGCATCCCTACACGGAAGCCCTATATCTTGTTTCCACCACCTAAGAAGTGGTACAAGAGAAGCTTTGGCTATCGGCCAAGGTTGGAAAAGAGTTTGATGAGCTGTTGGACGCCGGCCAATGAAGCAAGAAGAAGGAAGAAGAACCTTCCTTATTTGGTGTCGCCCAAGTCTCCAAACCCTAACCCTAATCCTATCTCAAGTAGGATTCCTTCTCTTCCCGCCCAAACCCTAGTTCTCTTGATGTTCACCTCCACGCCAACCCGATGCCCTCCTCTTATAGAGTTAGGGATAAGTCATGAATTAATCTCCTCCATTGGTTCTAGGGATTTAATCTCAACCGTCGGATCAAGAGATTTAATCACAACCGTCGGATCTTAGAGATTTAATCTCTACCTATGGATCTTAGAGCTTTGTTTCTATCCATTGGATCTAAGCTTCTTGAATGGTTAATAGGCTACATTAGGGACCATGAGGAGGAGTTGGATCTTGACCACCCATGGATCAAGCCCACATAAAGTCCGATCCACTAATGATGATCCAATCCACTAAAGGATCATCATTGATCTACCTCACCAACCCCCATATGATAATATGGGTTCCATATATTATTTGTACATTTTCTCCCCATTTTAAGATCTCGAATGTCCATCGATTAATTAATTTACTGACCATTAATTAATCAACATCTAACTCCATGAGTAGTACCACTCAACCTTTTCATCACGCCGGACCAAGTCCACCTGCAGGGTTTACATGATGAACCTTATGAGCTCCTCTAGGGGACATCATCATCCTAATATATAGGACACAGTTTCCTCCTATAATCAACGATACACCATATAAATAATATCATCTCCCAACTTACCGAGCCTATCGATTTAATCTATAAATCTCGCCCATTGGTAAATCAAAGAGATGAGTACTAAGTATATGTGCCCGTTATTATATCGGGATTAAGAGTATGTACAATATAATATCAGAGGTTCGATTCGATTATGTAGTCAGCAATAAATCGAATCACCTCTAAGTCGGTCCTGCTCAATACAAACAAAGTGCACTAGTGTGATTCTATGGTCAAGACAAACCAATACCAAATCACACTACAACCATTCCGATGGTTTGTCCAAAGCCATCTCGGTTGTGAGCCTTTACTTATACTTTTCAAGGGGCCGATAACATGATCTCCTATGTGACACCACACACCATGTTATCTACAATGTAAAGTATTAGACAATATTGCATAACTATACAAATATGCAAACAATGATCATGTGATTCTTATTTCAAAATAAAGATGTTCATACAAAAGATAGACTTTTCAGTATACATCCCTACATGGGTATACCTTGAGTCATACTTGATCCGAATTTGACTTGAGTCTAACTCGATTTAGATTCATTGGGTATACCTTTAGTCCCACTCATTGAGTCTAATCTACATTAGACTCAACCCGATTGATTCTAATCTACATTAGACTCAACCCGATGACCCAATGGCTCATCACATGAGCCATCTCCAACTCACATGTCTTAAGTGTGTGACCCAATAGGTTCTCGTAACATTGGCAATGTTTCTAAAACCCTTTTAAAGACATAAGCAATGAGAAACATCTAGCAATACATGTTTGCTACCCAAGTGACCAGAATGTCGAGATCTGATATAACCTTTCCGTCACTACTATCTTTTATGACTTAGTCCTTCTATCCTTGATATCTAGATTGATCAATGAGGCATAGACCGTGTTATCCTCTTATCAATCAAGAGTTTCTTGATCTCCAAGTAGACTACTCAACCAAATAAGCTCAATATCTCATATTGACTTATTCGAGCATGGCCATGCATTTTAGCAGTTCTACTATATCAAGGGGCCCATAGATATCACTTCTGATATATGGAAGGGATAGATCTCATTTATATCACTCACATCTCTCCGCAAAACTTATTGCATACCGAGTGATCGCCTTGTTGGGATGTATACTGAAAAGTCTATTCTTTGTATGAACATCTTTATTTTTGAAATAATAATCACATGATCATTCTTTGCATATTTATGGTTATGCATATTGTCAGATACATTACATTGTAGATAACATGGTGTGTGGTGTCACTCGGAAGATCATGTTATCAATTCATTGTAGAGTATAAGTAGAGGCTCACAACAAAGATGGTTTTGGACAAACCATTGGCATGGTTGTAGTGTAATTTGGTATTGGTTTGTATTGACCATAGAATTACACTAGTACACTTTCTGTGTATTGAGCAAGACCGACTTAGAGGTGATTCAATTTATTGCTCACTATATAATTGAATCGAACCTCATATATTATGGTGTATATGCTCTTAATCCTGATATAATAATGGGCACATGTACAATATTTATTTCTTTGATTTACCAATGGGCGAGATTTATAGATTAAATCAATAGGCTCAATAAGTTGGGGAATAATATTATTTACACGATGTGTCGTTGATTATAGGTGGAAATCATGTCCTATGTATTAGGATGATGATGTCCCCTTGAGGAGCTCATAAGGATCATCATGTAAACCCTATAGGTGGATTTGGTTTGGCATGATGATAAGATTGAGTGGTACTACTCATGGAGTTAGATGTTGATTAATTAATCGTCAGTAAATTAATTAATTGACGTACATTTGAGATCTTAAATACGGGAAGATATTTTTACAATTAATATGTGGAGCCCATATTTATTTATGGGGGTTGGTGAGGTAGATCGTATTGGATCGAGAAGCGTCGCTCGAGGGGGGGGGGGGGTGAATAGCGATCGTAAATCTTTCGTTCGAATTCGTTCGTTGATACACAAGTAAATGAGTAAGCACAGCGGAAAATAAATGAACACGTTTATTTTACTTGGTTCACAACCCAGCGGTTGCTACTCCAAGGCCCTATCGGTCCTAGACCGCATACGGAGGGAAAAGCACTATAACGTCTCCTCCTCGTTAGAGGTAGGAGACAACGATCACAAAAACAAATATACAAGGACGAGGCAACAAGCCTACCTCACCTCGTTATGAAGAAAAACAAAGAATACAATATCAAAAATATTACTTGATTCTGCTGCTGACGAAGAAGATCAGAACTTGGCGTCGCGTCGGTGTTATGACGATGTTGGAGCGTTGGCGTTGTAGGAGCACTTGATGAATAAACTTTATGTGATTTGGAGTTGGAATCCTCCCCTCCTTTTATAGATTTTGGCCTCTGAATTTGTCTCCTCATCTTTAGGAACGGATTACGAAATTGTCCAAAATTTATCGCGAAGTGGCCGCGTCAAACGTTATCCGTTTTGACCTAGCGCAAAGGATGATTCGTCGCCATCAGTCGACTGATGACTCCCATCAGTCGACTGATGAGCATCAGTCGACTGCTCAATGTCCAGGAGTCGACTGCCAGCCTGGCCACTTCCCTGCAGTAAAAGGTTAGCTCGAAAAATGATAAATACGATGGTTTCTAACCGTCTGATCTCGAGCTAGACCTTCCACAGGAAGTCTTAGTCGGATCGCCGCCTACGGTCGTACTCGTAAAGAGGACACGACCTTACAATCTCTCACTCACACGAGCTTGCCTCGATAGTAGCTCTCACTTTCGGTCTTCCACTCGATTCCTTCGACTCTCTCCGAAGTCACTCGAGTGTCGCCCGACCACCGCGGCTTCCTCCAGGTGTCGCTAGCCTTCAGCTCCAGCTTTAGCACTTTTCTGCACACTTGATTTAGCTCGTGAGATAACGATATAAACTTAACTTTGTGTCTTTGCCATAATCAAAATACAGGTTCGATTATCTAGTGCCCCTGCACCAACAGATCAATGATAATCCTCTAGTGGAATGGATTATCATTAATGGATTGGATTTTATGAGGGTCGGATCCATTGGGTGGCCAAGATCCAACTCCTCATCATGGTCCCTATTATAGCCTATTAAAACCCTCATAAAACCTAGATCCAATGGACAAGATTAAAAGGAGATTTGGGAAATATCTATAAATAGGTTACAAGGCTTGGGCAGCAAGGGTAGGTTTTTGGGTTCTAGAGTTTGGAGGTGTTGGGCGGCAACATTGGTTTGGCTTCTCCCTTAGGGTCGGCGGCAACCAAGAGGAGGATTAGCATTTTCATTCTTTTCCTTTGTTCTTGGCCGGCACCTCCTTCTCCTCTCCAAGGGTGGCACCTTCTTCCCTCAAGTCTTGGCCGGCGACAAGAGTTAAGGTTCTTCCTTTGGAGCTCTTGGCCGGCACCCATATTTCCTCTTCCTCTCCTTGGCCGGTGGCAAGGATCAAGCTAGGATCTTGGTGGTCGGCTCTAGATAGGAGAAGAAGTCTTTGATTGTCTTCCTTTGTTCGGAGCGAACAAGAAAAGGAAGATACACGATCTAGGAGGTTTCAACTCTTGGAGGATCATTGCCTACATAACGTTCAAGAGGAGGATAGGACATACAATAGAAGATCAAGAGGTATACAAGAGGTACAATCTTGTTTATTTTGATTTAGTTCTTTTGTATAATACATGTGGCTAATTTACTTGGACCCCAAAGATAAACATAAAAACCGGTGATCCGTACATCATCTATTCCGTGGCTAATCGAGGGAAAGAGTTAGGTGCTTGAACAACAAGTTTGTTCAAGCGACCACTCTAATCGAATAGCACGATGATGGATCGGTTGTTTGGGTAATCCGTCTTCGTCAAGGATTAATTTTTAATTCGGGGTCATAGATAGGATCGCCATGCACAAGCGACCGAGGTGGGAAGCGAAGCTTCGGTTCCACCATCAATTGGTATCAGAGCCACGGTTTTCAATTTTGTGTGTTTAGGATTCGGTTACTTTTATGCACTTATCATATATTATATGTGTCGGATGAGAGTAGGATGTGTGTAGGCTAAATTTTTGGTTGCAGGCATAAGATCCAACTATTATGTCCATATATGCATGTGTGTGATTGGATGTGTGTAATTGTAATATTATTTGAATCCTCGTGGTTGACGAGGTTAGTATTTAATTTTTATAATTAAGTACGACATTGTTTAGCCACTCTTTTATTTTAGTTTACTTTTGATCTAGATTTCATGTACACTCCTTTGTGGAGTATAGGATCGATGGATGTAAATTAAAATAATTATTCCCGGCTCGGATCTCCGGATGTCTTGTACATGATGTATGGAGGAGCGGATGAGATGATGACACGATGGGAGGCATATTGGAAAACAAAAGCCATAATAGTTGAAATTTTTTTTCATATTTATTACTTCTTGTTTGATATGCATGTTGTGTGCTTGGAAAATTCCTCAATTTTAAATTACTAAGTGGGAGAGGGATATTTTTTTAAAAAATTCCCATGGCCTCCATTACGATTTGACATGTGATGCAAACAAACTTGCGCGTCGGCTCTGAGTACCTTCCTCCCCATCGAATGAGTTTGTTTTGCATATCACAGGATCAAATATGGTTATAGGAAATTATTTAGGAGCGTGTGTACTTCCCCATCGGAAGGCACATAATCCGAGAAAATTACCTTGGTATCAAGTAATGGTGAACACTTAGATGCAAATAAAAGTATCCTCCCCATCGGAGTCACTGCTTTTATTTGTAGGGCCAAAGAGGAACCAACTATTAATTTTATTTGTCAAAAAGTAAGGTTGACAGGATAATAAAATTAATTGATAAAACCACTTCTTACAAATGTAGAATTCGTATATGTCCACACTATCGTGGCATATGATATTCTCGGTGTTTTGAGGTGTTGGTTGATTTTAAAATTTTATTGTTTGAGGAATCAATAAATTTTTGAAATCTAAAGTTTTGATATATGTGATTCTTAGGATTTTAAAAAATTACTTTCAACCCACTTGCTGTGATAATAAAAGAAAGTAAACTTACTGGACCTAACTATGTGGATTGGAAAAGGAATCTGGATATAGTATTGACTGGTGAGGAGTCCAAGTATGTATTTCTCGAAGAGTGTCCTCCTAAGCCTGCGGATGATTCTGGGGAAAAGGAGAAAGAGAGTTATAAAAAGTGGATAAAGGCTGATGAGATGGCGTGGTGTTACATTTTGGCTTCTATGTCAAATGTATTGCAACGACATGATGCTCAATCTCAAGGAACTTTTCGTACACCAGAATTGGGCTGCGAGGTAGGAAGCCATGAGGAACTTGATGACGACCACCATGGTTGAGGGAACACCCAAGAGGGATCATGTTCTCAAGATGATGGCTCATTTGAATGAGTGGAAGTCCTTGGCGATGAGATCGATGGGGAAACCCAGGTTGATATCATTCTCCAATCTCTACTTAAAAGTTTTGATCAGTTTCGCTTGAACTACAACATGAATAAGAGGTTGTATTCATTGGCAGAGCTTTTGAAAGAACTCTAGGCGGCAGAGGGGCTTTTTCGTTTGAGTGCTCAGGCTCAGGCCATGGTTGCTCAAAAGGTTTCAATTTCTACGCCGAAAGGCAAGATGAAGAAGAAACAAGGTGGAGCAAATGTGGCGGGAGGATCTCAGGGAGGAGTGAAGAAGCGGGAAGGCAAGTACTTCACTTGCAAGCAGACTGGACATTGGAAGAAGGACTGCCCCAATCAAAAGCAGAACAAAGGTATATCTATTGGTCTAGTCATTGAAACATGTTTAGCGGTGTTATCTACCGGCACCTGGTGTATAGATACAGGAGCCATTGATCATGTCTGCAATACTTTGCAGGGGTTTCAGGAAATTAGATGACTAGCTGAGGTGAAATTACCGTTTAATTGGATGATGCTACGAAGGTGGCGGCTATTGCAATGGGAGATGTTTATTTTTCTTTTGATAGGAATAAAACTTTGGTTCTAAAAAATTGCCTTTATGTACCTTTATTTAGAAAGAATTTGATTTTGGTTTCTAAATTGTTTTTGGTTGGATATTCGATTTCTTTTAATGACATAGTTGTTATAAAAAGGAATATGGAGATTATCTATTCTGGTGCATTGATAAGAAATTTATATACCCTTAAACCAAAAGCTCTGACGATGCAAATAGAAGTAAATAACTCATCTTCTAAATCTAATAAGAGAAAAGAACCTTCGAAAATGAACAAATGTATCTTTGGAATCTAAGGTTAGGTCATATTAACCTAAGTAGAATTCAAAGGTTGATAGCTGATAGACCTTTGGGCTCATTAGTGGTGGAAGATTTCCCAACCTGTGAATCTTGCTTGGAAGGTAAAATGACCAAGAGGCCTTTTAAGGCCAAGGGGTATAGAGCCAAAGATGTGTTGTAATTGGTTCATTCTGATTTGTGTGGTCCTGTGTCTATCCAAGCTAGAGGTGGTTTTGAATATTTCGTCTCTTTTATAGATGATTATTCAAGATATGGATACATTTACTTGATGTGCCGCAAGTCTGAATGCTTTGACAAGGTCAAAGAATTCATGGTTGATATGGAGAAATGTTAAGGTAAAAGTATCAAGACACTATGATCTGATCATGATGGTGAGTACCTCTTGGGAGAGTTTAGGAATAACTTATTAGAGGCTGGGATTCAATCCCAATTTTCTGCACCTGGCGCACCCCCAACAAAATGGTGTAGCGGAGCGATGGAATAGGACTCTTATGGAGATGGTTAGATCGATGATGAGTTATTCTGAGTTACCAGATTCGTTCTGAGGGTATGCTCTGGATACGACAGTGTATATTCTGAACTTGGTACCATCTAAATAAGTGCCTTCTACTCCCACAGAATTATGGACTGGGTGAAAGCCTAGTCTGAGACATATTTGGATTTGAGGGAGTCTAGCACATGTGCTGAAGGCAGATGCTGGTAAGTTAGAATCTCGTACAGAAGTGCGCATGTTCATAGGCTATCCTAGAGGAACGAAAGGTGGTTTGTTCTATATTCCTAGAGATCAGAGGATGCTCATTAGCACAAATGCTAGATTTTTAGAGGAAGACTATGTGATGAACCAGAAGCTAATGAGTAAGATTGTTTTGGATGAATTGAGAGGGGAAGTCACTACTTCAGTACCACCAGTACAAGAGGATATACCACAAGTCACGACACCACGTGTCACAGAGGATACACAGGTGATACCTCGTCATAGTGGGAGGGTTGTTAGACAACTTGATAGATTTATGTTCTTGGGAGAATCTTCTGATTTGGTCCCTGATGAACATGAACCTGATCCCTGGACATATGACGAGACAATCCAAGATAAAGATGTGGTATCTTGGCAAAGTGCAATGAATTCTAAGATAGAATCTATGGATTCAAATCAGGGTTGGGAGCAAATAGAACCACCCAATGGTGTAAAAACCATTTGATGCAAGTGGATCTACAAAAGAAAGAGAGGAATAGATGGGAAAGTTGAGACCTTCAAAGCGAGGCTTGTTGTGAAAGGGTATACTCAGAAAGAGGGCATCGATTATGAGGAGACCTTTTCGCCGGCAGCCATGCTTAAGTCTATCCGAATTCTCTTATCTATTGCTGCTCATATGGATTATGAGGTGTGGCAGATGGATGTCAAGACATCTTTCCTTAATGGAAGTCTTGAGGAAAACATCTATATGGAGCAACCAGAGGGATTCATTGCAAAGGGCAAAGAGCATCTTGTGTGCAAGCTTAATCGGTGTATTTATGTATTAAAGCAAGCTTTGAGATCTTGGAACATCTGCTTTGATGAGGTAATCCAGTTTTTGGATTTATATAAGGTCCGGATGAGTCTTGTGTATACAAGAGATGTGACGAAAATATAGTGGTATTTCTTATACTATACGTAGATGATATTTTGTTAATTGGAAATAATATCAAAGTGTTATCAGATGTAAGGGTAAGGTTGTCCAAAAAGTTTGATATGAAGGACTTGGGAGAAGTGGGACACATCCTTGGGATCAAGGTTATAAGGGATCTCAAGAAAAGGATGTTGTGTTTATCTCAAGCTTCATACATAGACACTATTTTGGCTCGTTTTAGTATGAAGAACTCGAAGAAAAGTTTTCTACCTTTTAGGCATGGAGTACATTTATCTAAAGAGATGTGTCCTAGAACATCAAAGGGGATAAAAGAGATGAAGGCGGTTCCTTATGCTTCGGCGGTAGGAAGCCTCATGTATGCTATGTTATGTACGAAGCCGGATATCTGCTTTGCCATGGCCATGGTTAGCAGATATCAGAGTAATCCACGATAGGGATATTGGACTACAGTAAAGCATATATTGAAGTACTTGAGAAGGACTAGAGAATATATTCTTGTATACTAGGCAAATCAATTACTCCCTGTGGGTTACACAGATTCCGACTTCGAATCAGATAGGGATAACAGTAAGTCTACCTCGGGTTTTGTATTTACTTTGGGAGGTGGAGCCTTTGTATGGAGGAGTGTCAAGAAGAAATGCGTGGGGGAATCCACCATGGAAGCTGAGTATGTGGTAGCCTCTGAGGGAGCCAAGGAAGCTGTTGTAGGGATGTATACTGAAAAGTCTATCTTTTGTATAAACATCTTTATTTTGGAATAAGAATCACATGATCATTGTTTGCATATTTTTATGGTTATGCAATATTGTCTAATACTTTACATTGTAGATAACATGGTGTGTGGTGTCACACAGGAGACCATGTTATCAGCCCATTGAAAAGTATAAGTAAAGGCTCACAACTGAGATGACTTTGGACAAACCATCGGAATGGTTGTAGTGTGATTTGGTATTGGTTTGTCTTGACCATAGAATCACACTAGTGCACTTTGTGTGTATTGAGCAAGACCGACTTAGAGGTAATTCGATTTATTGCTAACCACATAATCGAATCAGACCTCAGATATTATTTAGTACATGCTCTTAATCCCGATATAATAATGGGCACATATACTTAGTACTTATCTCTTTGATTTACCAATGGGCGAGATTTATAGATTAAATCTATAAGCTCGGTAAGTTGGGAGATGATATTATTTATATGGTGTGTCATTGATTATAGGAGGAAATTGTGTCTTATATATTAGGACGATGATGTCCCCTTAAGGAGCTCATAAGGTTCATCATGTAAACCCTGTAGGTGGACTTGGTCCGGCATGATGAAAAGGTTGAGTGGTACTACTCAAGGAGTTAGATGTTGGTTAATTAATGGTCAGTAAATTAATTAATTGACAAACATTCGAGATCTTAAACACGGGGAGAAAATATACATATAATATATGGAGCCCATATTATCATATGGGGGTTGGTGAGGTAGATCAATGATGAACCTTTAGTGGATTGGTTCATCATTAGTGGATCGAACTTTCTGTGGTTTGATCCATGGGTGACCAAGACCCAACTCCTCCTCATGGTCCCTAATGTAGCCTATTAACACCTCATGATGCTTAGATCCAATGGATAGAAACAAAACTCTAAGATCCATTGGTAGAGATTAAATCTTTAAGATCCGACGGTTGAGATTAAATCTCTAGATCCGACGGTTGAGATTAAATCCCTATAACCAATGGATGAGATTAATTCATGACTTATCCCTAACTCTATAAAAGGATGGCATGGGAGTTGGCGTGAATGATAATCAAGGAGATCTAGGGTTTGGGCGGCAATAAGGTATTCTTGTTGAGATAGGATTAGGTTTAGGGTTTGGAGGCTAGGGCGGCACCAAATAAGGAAGGTGATTGTTTCTTCTTCCTATTCTTGTGGCCGGCATCCAGCTTCTTTCCAGCCCCTTTCCAGACCTTTGCCGGCACCTGAAAGCTCCCTTCTCCTTCTCCTTAGGTGGTCGAAACAAGATATAGGGCTTCCCTTGGTGTCTTGATTGTTTTCCATCATCTTCTCCACCTTCTAGTTGCCCGACGGCAAGGAGATTGTAAGTTCCTTGTTGGTTGGTTTTAGGGAGGAGGAAAATCTTGTTTCTACTCTTCCTCTTTCTTTGAAAGAGCAAGGAGGGAAGATTTGCGATCTAGGAGCTTCGACTTTTGGTAGATCGTCGCCCACACGACGTCCAAAAGGAGGAAGGTCATACATTAGAAGATCAAGAGGTATACCTATTCTACTTTCTCCTTTTGTTTGTTGCTTGTTTTTGTTTTTCAATTATAAGCATGTAATAAATCTTTAAATGGCTAAATAATACTTGGATCCCGAGCATAAACACAAAAATCGGCGATCCGGACATCGTCTATTCCGTAGCTACTCGTAGAATAGAGGATGGTCGCTTGAACAACTAGTTTGTTCAAGTGACCTCTCTAAACGAATAGCACGACGATGATTTGGTGGGTTTGGCAATCCCTTTTGTCTAGGATTAATTTTTTTTTAATCCGGGGACATCAAAGGGATCGGCATGGACAAGCTACTGAGGTGAAATGGGAAGCGAAGTTTCCCCTCACGGACTCGATAAGCAAAACCCTTCAATTGGTATCAGAGCCAAGATTTCCGATTTTGTGTGTTTAGGATTCGGTTAATTTTTATGCACTTTTTTATATATTATATTTGTCGGATAATAGTAGGATATGCGTAGTTTAACTCTTTGGTTGCGTGCATAAGATCCGACTATTATGGTCATATGTGTGTATGTGATTGTATGTGTGTAAATATTTATTTTGTTGAATCCTCGGGGTTGATGAGGCTAGTATTTAGTTTTTGTAAATTAAATACGGCATTGTTTAGCCACTCTTTATTTTATTTTACTTTCGATCTAGATTTCATGTACACTCCCTCATGGAGTATAGGATCGATGGATGTAAATTAAAATAGGTTTTAGTCTCGGCTCGGATCTCCGGATGGCTTGTACATGGCGTAGGAGGAGCGGACGAGAAGGCGTTGCGACGGGAGACATATTGAAGACAAAAGCCATAATAGTTGGAAAATATTTTATTTTTTATATTTATTGATTTTTGTTTGATATGCATGTTCTAGGCTAGGAAAATTCCTCAATTTCAAATTACTAAGTGGGAGAGGGAATTTTTTTTAAAATTCCCACGACTTCCATTACGATTTGACATGTGATGCAAACAAACTTGCGTGTCGGCTCTGAGTGCCTTCCTCCCCATTGGATGGGTTTGTCTGCGGATCACAAGGTCAAATATGGTTATAGGAAATTATTAAGGAGCATGTGTACTTGCCCATCGTAAGGCACATAACCCGAGATAACTACCTTACTACTGAGTAATGGTGAACACTTATATACAAATATAATTATCCTCCCCATCGGAGTCACTGCTTTTATTTGTAGGGCCAAAAAGGAACTAACTATTAATTTTACTTGTCAAAAAGTTAGGTTGACAAGATAGTAAAATTAATGGGTAAAACCTCCTCTTACAAATGAAGAATTCGTATACGTCCACACTATCGTGGCATACGATATTCTCGGTGTTTTGAGGTGTTGGTTGATTTTAAAATTTTATTGTTTGGGGAATCAATAATTTTTTGAAATCTAATGTTTTGATTTATGTGATTCTTAGGTTTTCTTTCAAAATGACTTTCAACCCACTTGTTGTGATACTGAAAGAGAACAAACTTACTAGACCCAACTATGTAGATTGGAAGAGGAATCTAGACATTGTCTTGACTGCTGAGGAATACAAATATGTACTCCTCGAAGAGTGCCCTCCCAAGCCTGTAGATAATTCTGGGGAATAGGAGAGAGAGAGCTATAAGTAGTGGATCAAGGTCGATGAGATGGCACGGTGTTACAATTTGGCATCTATGTCAAATGTACTACAACATCACCATCAAGCCATGTCCACTACTTATGATATTATGCTCAATCTCAAGGAGCTTTTCAGACACAAGAATCGGGCTACGAGGTAAGAGGCCATGAGAATCTTGATGATGACCACAATGGTCGAGGGAACACCCGTGAGGGATCATGTTATCAAGATGATGGCTCATTTGAATGAGCTGGAGGTCCTAGGAGCTGAGATCGATGGGGAAACCCAGGTCGATATCATACTCCAGTCTCTACCTAGGAGTTTTGAGCAGTTTCGCCTCAACTACAACATGAACAAGAGGTTGTATTCGTTGGCGGAACTTCTGACAGAACTCTAGGCGACAGAGGGACTATTTCGTCAGAGTGCTCAGGTGCATGCCGTGGTGACCCAGAAGGTTTCTACTTCTAAGCCGAAAGGCAAGAAGAAGAAGAAACAAACCGGGGCGAAGGCAGTGGGAGGTACTCAGGGAGGAGTGAAGAAGCCGAAAGGCAAGTGCTTCACTTGTAAGCAGACTGGACACTTGAAGAAGGACTGCCCCAACCACTAGAACAAAGGTATATCTTTTGGTCTAGTCGTTGAAACATGTTTAGTGGTGTTATCTAATGGCACCTGGTGTGTAGATATGAGAGCCACTGATCATGTTTGCAATACTTTGTAGGGGTTCCAGGAAACCAGACGACTGGCTGAGGGGGAGATTACCGTGTACTTGGACGATGCCACGAAGGTGGCGGCTGTTGCAGTGGGAGATGTTCATTTATCTTTTGAGAAAAATAAACTTTTGGTTCTTAAGAATTGCCTTTATGTACCCTTATTTAGAAAGAATTTAATTTCGGTTTCTAAATTATTTATGGATGGATATTCTATTTCTTTTAATGTCAGAGTTGTTATAAGAAGGAATAGGGACATTATCTATTAGGGTTCATTGATAGGAAATTTGTATACACTTGAACCAAAACCTCCCACGATGCAAATTGAAGTTAATAACTCATCTTCTAATTGCAATAAGAGTAAAGAACCTTCGAAGATGAACCAAACATATCTTTGGCATCTTAGGCTTGGTCACATTAACCTAAGAAGAATTCAAAGGTTGATAGCTGATAGACCTTTGGGTTCATTAGTGGGGGAGGATCACCCAACCTGTGAATCTTGCTTGGAGGGTAAGATGAACAAGAGGCCTTTTAAGGCCAAGGGGTAGAGACAAAGATGTGTTAGAATTGGTTTATTCTGATTTGTGTGGTCCTATGTCTATCCAGGCTAGGGGTGGTTTTGAGTATTTCGTCTCTTTTATAGACGATTACTCAAGATATGGATACATTTACCTGATGCGCCGCAAGTCTGAATGCTTTGACAAGTTCAAAGAATTCAATGCTGATGTGGAGAAACGTTAAGGTAAAAGTATCAAGATACTACGATCTGATCGTGGTGGTGAGTACCTCTTGGGAGAGTTTAGGAACTACTTATCAGAGGCTGGGATTCAATCCTAATTGACTGCACCTGGCACACACCAGCAGAATGGTGTAGTAGAGCGAAGGAATAGGACTCTTATGGAGATGGTTAGATCGATTATGAGTTATTCTGACTTGCCAGATTCGTTATGGGGATATGCTCTAGATACGGCGGTATACATTCTGAACTTAGTACCATCTAAATTAGTACCTTCTACTCCCACAGAGTTGTGGACTGGGCGAAAGCCTAGTCTAAGACATATTCAGATATGGGGGAGTCCAGCACTTGTGCTGAAGGCAGATGCTGGTTAGTTGGAACCTCATACAGAAGTAGACATGTTCGTTGGATATCCCAGGGGAACGAAGGGTGGATTGTTTTATAGTCATAGAGATTAGAGGGTGATCGTTAGCACGAAGGCCAGATTTCTAGAGGAAGCCTATGTGATGAGCCACAAGCCTAAGAGTAAAATTATTCTAGAGGAGTTAAAAGGGGAAGTCACTTCTTTAGTACCACCGGTACAAGAGGATATACCACATGTCACTGCACCGCGTGTCACAGAGGATACACAGGTGATACCTCGTCGTAGTGGGAGGGTTGTGAGACAACCTAATAGATTCATGTTCTTGGGAGAATCTTCTGATTTGGTCCCTGGCAAACATGAACTTGATCCCTGGACATATGACGAGGCAATCCAAGATAAAGATGCAATATCTTGGCAAAGTGCAATGAATGCTGAGATTGAATCTATGGATTCAAATCAGGTCTGAGAGCTAGTAGAACCACCCGATGGTGTAAAAACCATTGGATGCAAGTGGATCTACAAGAGAAAGAGAGGAATAGATGGGAAGGTTGAGACCTTCAAAGCGAGGCTTGCTACGAAGGGGTATACTCAGAAAGAGGGTATCGATTATCAGGAGACCTTTTCGTCGGTAGCCATGCTTAAGTCTATCTGGATTCTCTTATGCATAGCAGCTCATATGGATTATGAGGTGTGGCAGATGCATGTCAAGACAGCTTTCCTTAATGGAAGTCTTGAGGAAAACATCTACATGAAGCAACTAGAGGGATTCATTGCTAAAGGCAAAGAGCATCATGTGTGTAAGCTTAATCGGTCCATTTATGGATTGAATCAAGCTTCGAGGTCTTGGAACATCCGGTTTGATGTGGTGATCCAGTCTTATGGATTTATTCAAAGTCCAGATGAGTCTTGTGTATACAAGAGATGTGACGGAAACGAAGTGGTATTTCTTGTACTATATGTAGATGACATTTTGTTGATTGGCAACAATATCAAGGTGTTATCGGACGTAAGGGTATGGTTGTCCAAACATTTTGATATGAAGGACTTGGGAGTGGTGGGACACATCCTTGGGATCAAGGTTATAAGGGATCGCAGGAAAAGGATGTTGTGCTTATCCCAACCTTCATACATATACACGATTATGGAGCGTTTTAGCATGCAGAACTCCAAGAAGGGTTTTCTACCTTTCAGGCATGGAGTTCCTTTATCTAAGGAGATGTGTCCTAGATCATCTGAGGAGATAGAGGAGATGATGGTGGTTCCTTATGTAACGCCCGTAAAAATTTCTAGCCATTTTACGAGAATTTTTGGCTTTACGATAATGGGCTTTATGTGGGTTTTTCCAAAAATAAAACAAAATAGCCAAAAAGAGATGCAAGGCCTAGGAATTGAACCCCAAACCTCTAGAGATAGCCAAGCCCTATAGATGCACCCACTAACCAGAAGCCCAATAGGATTATATCATTAGGGGAAGAAGGGAAATTGTAGATAAGTGTGATGAGGGTAAATGAAGAGGCATGGAAAAGAGAAGAGAAACTTCTCTTCCTCCCTTTATAAAGAAGAGTGAAAGTCCCATTTTGCCACTTCTTCTTCCCTCTTCTCTTCTTCTTCCTCACCGAGCTCCCTCTTCATCCTTTGGACGAAACCCCCATTCAAGCAAGGAGAAAGCTAGGTGGCTTCCATTAGGTCATCTCCCAAGCAAAGCGAAGGAAGTAAGATTCCCTCACCTGCAGTATATTAGCTTTGTAGAGCTTTGTAGGTCATGTTACATGAAAGAAAGATGAAGTTCATAGCCCTATATGTTTTGGACAACCAAGGAATTTAGGGTTAGGGTTTGCATGAAAATGAATATAAGGATATGATCATAGATTGTAGGCTTCAAGTAAGAATTTTTAGGTGCCAAAACCCAAGTTCATAGCCCTATATATTTCGGCCAACCAAGGCTTTTAGGGTTAGGGTTTGCATGAAAGTGAATCTAAGGATATGATCATAGATTGTAGGCTTCAAGTAGGAATTTTTAGGTGGCAAAAACCCAAGTTCATGGCCATATATGTTTCGTCCAACCAAGGAAATTAGGGTTAGGGTTTGCATGAAAATGAATCAAAGGATATGATCATAGATTGTAGGCTTCAAGTAGGAATTTTTAGGTGCCAAAACCCAATTTCATAGCCCTATATGTTTCGGCCAACCAAGGCTCTTTAGGGCTAGGGTTGCATGAAATGCTTCTAATGAAACTATGATAAGTTGTATCCTTCATGAAGGAATTTTAGGTAATAAAAATCCAAGCTTGATCCCTTACATGTTTCGGCCAACCAAGGTATTTAGGGCTAGGGTTGCATGAAAATGCTTCTAATAAAACTATGATAAGTTGTATGCTTCATGAAGGAAATTTTAGGTAACAAATATCCAAGCTTGAGCCCTAACATGTTTCGGCCAACCAAGGTATTTAGGGCTAGGGTTGCATGAAAAGTCTTCTAAGGTAAGTAGGAGATGTTATATGCTTCATGTAGAAGTTTTAGATGACAAAAAAAATAATAATAATACAATGTTTGATACCTTACATGTTTCGGCCAACATTGGTTTTAGGGTTAGGGTTTCATGAAACCACCCCCCCTTATGAAGTTATGTTATGTGTATGAGTTTAATATGTTAGGAAATATGCCTATGTGATGAACATGTTTTATGAGTTAATATGCCATGAATATGCCTAGAAAATATGCCTATGTGATGAACATGTTTTATGATTTAATATGCCATGAATATGCCTATGAAATATGCTTATGTGATGAACATGTTTATGATGTAATATGCCATGAAATATGCCTATGTGATGAACATGTTTTATTATTTAATATGCCATGAATATGCCTAGGAAATATGCTTCATGTTTATGATGTAATATGCCATGAAATATGCCTATGTGATGAACATGTTTTATGATTTAACATGCCATGAATATGCCTATGAAATATGCTTATGTGATGAACCTGTTTATGCTTTAGGACCCCTTTAGGGTACTCTTATGTTATGAATGCATGTATGCTATGATATGACTAAGAGGGAGATGCTTCCCTTTCAAGTAGGGATCAAGAGCTCTCCTTATGATAAGATAAGATGGAGATGCTTCCCTTTCAAGTAGGGATTAAAAGCTCTCCTTATGATAAGATGAGATGGAGATGCTTCCCTTTCAAGTAGGGATTAAGAGCTCTCTTTATGATAAGATAAGATTGAAATGCTTCCCTTTTTATGTTGGGGATTAAAAGCATTCTTTATAATATGACAAGAAAGAAAGGAATTTAGTATTTTACTTTGTAAGAGGTTAAGTACCCGACCCGTCAGGTGGTGATTAATCAATTCCATAGGGATATAAGAAGACGTAAGAGGTCTTGCCCTGGTAAGACGTAAGAGGTCTTGCTCTAGTAGGACTGGTGGCTCGCTACCCTAGCCTATTAGGGAACGCGCATTATGTGGTACTTAACTTGGGGCCCCCCAAACAAGTTATGATTATGTTGATGTATCTATATGTATATGTTTTGAAAAGAAAAGACTTTTTATGAAATTGTGCATGCTTATGTTAAAGTTTATGAATGCTTATGAATATGTCCTTTATGCAAGTTTAGATTTCATGATGCTATGAATGCTTATGGTTAAGTTTAAGAATATTTGTGTCTATGTACTTTATGTAGGCTTAAAGATTTATGATGTTACGGATGCTTATGTTATGAATGCTTATTGTTAAGTTTAAAACTCTTATGATTACGTCCTTTATGCAAGTTTAGATTCTATGATGCTATGAATGCTTATGGTTAAGTTTAAGAATATATTGTGTCTATGTACTTTATGCAGGTTTAAGATTTACGATGTTACGGATGCTTAAGTTATGAATGCTTATTGTTGAGTTTAAAACGCTTATGATTATGTCCTTTATGCATGTTTAGATTTTATGAAGTTATGATGCTTATGTTCAAGTTAAGAATACTTGTGATTAGGTACTTCATGCATGTCTAAGATTTATAATGTTATGGATGCTTATGTCATGAATGCTTATGTTTAAATTATGCCCTGCTTATATTTAATTATGCTTACCATGCTCATGTAAATTCTATGCCATGCTTAGGTTTTTATTACATGGGCATGTTGTTGATTTGTCTTCCTATGAAATACTTAGGCTATTTATGCTAGCATGCTCATGTTTCTAATTGCTTGATGAAGTTGGTGGCTTTTGTGAGTAGGCAAGAATCTTACTAAGCTATATGCTTATATTTTATGTTGTCCATATACTGCAGATAAAGGAAACCTGGACTAGAGGAAGTAGCAGGAGGGGCCAAGTGTGTGTGATAGTGGCATGGTGGAGAAAGACCCTGCTACTATCTGCTTATTTTACATGCCCAATGAATCCCTTAAGACTTTGCTTCCGCTTATAAGACTTGTGAACCTTTAGCACCATGTTGGATGTTGCTTAATCATTTTACTGCTCCATTTCTTAAGAACTCTTAAATGACACTTTATGTTACGCATGCTATAAATGAAATAAGATATGTTAGCATGCTAATTATGAATATGATATGTGATGCATGTGCAAAAGAAGGTTTAAGTTATGATGACATGTTAAAGTATGTAGTTTGTGAAATGAACCCTATACGTTAGGTTATAAGAAAAAAAAAGGGGTACAAGTAGCGCCGCCCTGAGAGCAGATAAGGGCGGGCGTTACAGGTTGGTATCAGAGCGGGTTCACCTTTCCACTATCACACATCAAGCCTCCATCCTGCTATTTCCAAGTAAGTAACTTTATGCATACCTAAGTTGCTTTTATAATGAAGAATGTCTTCTATTTAGATAGAAATAATACCTCATCATGTTTTAGTAGATTGGAATCACACTTGTGACTTAGATAGAAATAATACCTCATCATGTTTTAGTAGAATGGAATCACACTTGTGATTTAGATAGAAATAATACCTCATTGTGTTTTAGTAGAACGGAATCACACTTATGACTTAGATAGAAATAATATCTCGTCATGTTTAGTATAATGGAACCCTACTTGTGACTGAGATAGTAATGATACCTTACCATGCCTTATATGATGGAAACAGGTCTCTCACCTAGAATTTCAACTAAGAAGGATACCTTACCTTGTTTATGAGTAGAAATTATAATAATACCTTAATTATTTATTTATCTCTAGATAACATGAACGGGAGATGTAGTAATAGAGGGAATGAATCGGCACCCCCACCAGATTTGATGCATGTGGTTACCGAGCTACAGCGTCAGGTCGCCGAGCAACAGCTGGTTATCAATACTCTCACGAATCAACAAGGGAACCCTAGCACCACACCAGAGACGCAGAACGTGACTCCTAACACGACCACTATGGTGCAAGCACCACTAATCAATGCTGCCGCCGGGGTCTGACCCAAAGCTTATCTGATTCAGTAGCAGAGGTTTCATTTGAGTTTATTGGGGAGTCAAATAAAGGAACCAAGAAATTTTTATCGGCGCTAAAGGCCCGAAAAATGTTAGAAAATGGATGCACCGGATTTCTAGCACAGGTGGTTGATACCATATCAGCAAACAACCAGAAGATAGAAGATGTCAGAGTGGTATGTGACCATCCGGAGGTATTCCCTGATGACCTACCTGGATTACCACCTGATAGAGAAATTGAGTTCGAGATCGAATTGATTCCCGGAACTAATCCGATCTCCAAGGCACCTTACCGTATGGCACCGACTGAGTTGAAAGAACTTCAGAAACAACTACAGGAGTTACTTGACCAGGGATTTATCCGCCCCAGTCACTCACCATGGGGAGCTCCTGTGCTTTTCATAAAGAAAAAGATGGGTCTATGCGAATGTGTATAGACTACCAGGCACTGAACAACGTGACCATCAAGAATAGGTACCCCCTTCCCAGGATCGACGACTTGTTCGACCAACTGAAGGGAGCTACTGTCTTTTCAAAGATCGATCTCAGGTCTAGCTATCATCAAGTAAAATTAAAGCCAGGCAATATTCCGAAGACGGCCTTCCGGACGAGATATGGACATTATGAGTTTGTAGTTATGCCCTTTGGCGTAACCAATGCTCCTGCGATGTTCATGGACCTGATGAATCGAGTATTCTCGGCCTTCCTTGACAAATTTGTAATCGTTTTCATCGACGATATTCTTATCTACTTGAGAGACCGAGAAGAGCATGCTGAACATATGAAGACAGTACTACAGATTCTTCAGAAAGAGCAACTATATGCGAAGTTCTCTAAATGTGAGTTCTGGCTCGATCAAGTGTCATTCTTGCGTCATGTCATCTCTAAAGAAGGAATCATGGTAGACCCGATAAAGATTGAAGCTGTGAGGAACTGGAATAGGCCAAGGAATGTGAGTGAAATCAGAAGTTTTCTCGGGCTAGCAAGCTATTATAGAAAGTTTGTAGAGGACTTCTCTAGAATTGCAGCCCCTATGACAGCCCTCACCAGAAAGGACCAGCAATACAATTGGACTGAGGACTGTGAGAGGAGTTTCTGAATCAAGAGGAAGCGGCCAAAGACTCCCATTCTGACTCTCCCTGAAGATAATGAAAGCTTCGATATGTATAGTGACGCTTCTAAACTGGGGCTCGGAGTTGTACTTATGCTAAATGGCAAGGTTATCGCTTATGCCTCTAGACAGCTCAAGGAGCACGAAATAAATTATCCTACCCATGACTTAGAACTGGCGGCCGTGGTATTCGCTCTGAAAATATGGAGACACTACTTATACGGAGCTCGGTGCAGGATTTATACAGACCACCAGAGTCTGAGATATTTCTTCACTCAGAAAGACCTAAACATGAGACAACGCAGATGGCTTGAGCTAGTCAAAGATTATGATTGTGAGATATTCTATCATCCAGGAAAGGCCAACAAGGTGGCAGATGCGCTTAGCAGAAAGTCCTGTGCCACTTTGATGTCCTTATCGATGCTATCTCAACCCCTGAAAAGGGAAATAATGAATTACGAGATAGAGATTATTTCTGGACAACTTTCCACCATGACGATAGCGCCGACATTGTTCGACGATATAATGGGAAAGCAAGATGGTGATTCAGACATCCAGAAGATCAAACAGGAAGTCCTGGAAGGAAGGGATAATGGATTCCGCATTTCCAACAGCGGACTATTATACCTCCGAGACCGACTATGTATTCCAGACGATCCAGAATTACGGAAGAAGATACTCGAGGAATCCCATGGAACACCTTATACCATGCATCCTGGATCTAATAAAATGTATCAGGACTTAAGAGATAAATTTTGGTGGTCCGGCATGAAAAAGGATGTGGCTCAGTACGTCAGCACCTATCTAACCTGCCAGAAGGTTAAGGCAGAACACGAAACACGGGATTCTGCAATGAAATCTGATTCCAGAGTGGAAATGGGAAGAAATTTCTATGGATTTCATCTCGGGATTACCCAAAACAACAAATGGTTATGATGCTATATGGGTAATCATAGACCGGTTGACAAAGTCTGCCCATTTCCTGGCGATTAAGATGACCTATTCGGTTGAGCAGCTAGCTCAATTATATGTCAAGGAAATTATCAAATTGCATGGAGTGCCTAAGGCTATTATTTCTGACCGTGATGGACGTTTTACCTCCCATTTTTGGGAATGTGTTCAGAAGGCTCTTGACACTAAGTTGAGATTCAGCACTACGTTTCATCCTCAGACCGACGGTCAGACGGAAGGAGTGAACCAGGTGTTTGAAGATATGTTGCGGGCTTATGCTCTAAACTTTAAGGGGAGCTGGTGTCGATATTTGTGCTTGGCGGAATTTGCTTACAACAACAGCTACCAGGCTACTATTGGAATGGCACCATATGAAGCTCTATATGGGAGAAGATACAAGTCTCCTATCTGTTGGTACGAGGGTGGTGAGAGGAGGGAAATGGGTCCTCAGGTTGTTATTATTGACAATACCACCCGCGCTATACAGAATATCCGTCAGAGAATCGAAACTACTCAGAGCCGACAAAAGAGCTATGCGGATATGCGACGTAGACCGTTAGAATTCGAAGTCGGAGACCTGGTATTCCTCAAAGTGACCCCTATGAAGGGAGTGATGAGATTCGGAAGGAAGGGTAAACTGAATCCACGCTACGTGGGACCGTATCCGATATTGCAGAGGGTTGGCAAGGTAGCGTACAAGCTAGAGCTGCCTCAAGAGATGTCGGCTATACACAACGTGTTCCATGTCTCTGTGCTCAAGAAATGCATATCCAGTGCGGACCAAGTGATCGAGCCACAAACAGTACAAGTTCAAGAGGACCTGAGTATTGAAAGTCGGCCTATCCAGATACTAGACCGAGATGTCAAGAGGCTAAGGAACAAAGAAGTGCCCTTAGTAAAGGTCCTGTGGCAGAATCCGCGATACGAGGAAGCTACCTGGAAACGAGAGGAGGACATGAAGCAGAAGTACCCGGAATTGTTTTAAGTTTCGAGGACGAAACTTTTACAAGGTATGAGGGATTGTAACGCCCGTAAAAATTTCTAGCCATTTTACTAGAATTTTTGGCTTTACGATAATGGGCTTTATGTGGGGTTTTCCGAAAATAAAAGAAAATAGCCAAAAAGAGATGCAAGGCCTAGGAATTGAACCCCAAACCTCTAGAGATAGCCAAGCCCTATAGATGCACCCACTAACCAGAAGCCCAATAGGATTATATCATTAGGGGAAGAAGGGAAATTGTAGATAAGTGTGATGAGGGTAAATGAAGAGGCATGGGAAAGAGAAGAGAAACTTCTCTTCCTCCCTTTATAAAGAAGAGTGAAAGTCCCATTTGGCCACTTCTTCTTCTTCCCTCTTCTCTTCTTCTTCCTCACCGAGCTCCCTCTTCATCCTTTGGCCGAAACCCCCATTCAAGCAAGGAGAAAGCTAGGTGGCTTCCATTAGGTCATCTCCCAAGCAAAGCGAAGGAAGTAAGATTCCCTCACCTGCAGTATATTAGCTTTGTAGAGCTTTGTAGGTCATGTTACATGAAAGAAAGATGAAGTTCATAGCCCTATATGTTTCGGCCAACCAAGGAATTTAGGGTTAGGGTTTGCATGAAAATGAATCTAAGGATATGATCATAGATTGTAGGCTTCAAGTAGGAATTTTTAGGTGCCAAAAACCAAGTTCATAGCCCTATATGTTTCGGCCAACCAAGGCTTTTAGGGTTAGGGTTTGCATGAAAGTGAATCTAAGGATATGATCATAGATTGTAGGCTTCAAGTAGGAATTTTTAAGTGGCAAAAACCCAAGTTCATGGCCATATATGTTTCGGCCAACCAAGGAAATTAGGGTTAGGGTTTGCATGAAAATGAATCTAAGGATATGATCATAGATTGTAGGCTTCAAGTAGGAATTTTTATGTGCCAAAACCCAAGTTCATAGCCCTATAAGTTTCGGCCAACCAAGGTCTTTAGGGCTAGGGTTGCATGAAATGCTTCTAATGAAACTATGATAAGTTGTATCCTTCATGAAGGAATTTTAGGTAATAAAAATCCAAGCTTGAGCCCTTACATGTTTCAGCCAACCAAGGTATTTAGGGTTAGGGTTGAATGAAAATGCTTCTAATAAAACTATGATAAGTTGTATGCTTCATGAAGGAAATTTTAGGTAACAAAAATCCAAGCTTGAGCCCTTACATGTTTCGGCCAACCAAGGTATTTAGGGCTAGGGTTGCATGAAAAGGCTTCTAAGGGAAGTAGGAGATGTTATATGCTTCATGTAGAAGTTTTAGGTGACAAAAAAAAAATAATACAATGTTTGATACCTTACATGTTTCGGCCAACATTGGTTTTAGGGTTAGGGTTTCATGAAACCACCCCCCTTATGAAGTTATGTTATGTGTATGAGCTAATATGTTAGGAAATAATCCTATGTGATGAACATGTTTTATGAGTTAATATGCCATGAATATGCCTAGAAAATATGCCTATGTGATGAACATATTTTATGATTTAATATGCCATGAATATGCTTATGAAATATGCTTATGTGATGAACATGTTTTTAATGTAATATGCCATGAAATATGCCTATGTGATGAACATGATTTATGATTTAATATGCCATGAATATGCCTAGGAAATATGCTTCATGTTTATGATGTAATATGCCATGAAATATGCCTATGTGATGAACATGTTTTATGATTTAACATGCCATGAATATGCCTATGAAATATGCTTATGTGATGAACCTGTTTATGCTTTAGGACCCCTTTAGGGTACTCTTATGTTATGAATGCATGTATGCTATGAAATGACTAAGAGGGAGATGCTTCCCTTTCAAGTAGGGATCAAGAGCTCTCCTTATGATAAGATAAGATGGAAATGCTTCCCTTTCAAGTAGGGATTAAGAGCTCTCCTTATGATAAGATCCTTTCAAGTAGGGATTAAGAGCTCTCCTTATGATAAGATGAGATGGAGATGCTTCCCTTTCAAGTAGGGATTAAGAGCTCTCCTTATGGTAAGATAAGATTGAAATGCTTCCCTTTTTATGTTGGGGATTAAGAGCATTCTTTATAATATGACAAGAAAGAAAGGAATTAAGTATTTTACTTTGTAAGAGGTTAAGTACCCGACCGGTCAGGTGGTCGTTAATCAAATCCATAGGGACATAAGAAGACGTAAGAGTTCTTGCCCTGGTAAGACGTAAGAGGTCTTGCTCTAGTAGGACTTGTGGCTCGGTACCCCAGCCTATTAGGGAACGCGCATTATGTGGTACTTAACCTGGGGCCCCCCAAACAAGTTATGATTATGTTGAAGTATCTATATGTATATGTTTTGAAAAGAAAAGACTTTTTATGAAATTGTGCATGCTTATGTTAAAGTTTATGAATGCTTATGAATATGTCCTTTATGCAAGTTTAGATTTCATGATGCTATGAATGCTTATGGTTAAGTTTAAGAATATTTGTGTCTATGTACTTTATGTAGGCTTAAAGATTTATGATGTTACGGATGCTTATGTTATGAATGCTTATTGTTAAGTTTAAAACGCTTATGATTACGTCCTTTATGCAAGTTTAGATTCTATGATGCTATGAATTCTTATGGTTAAGGTTAAGAATATATTGTGTCTATGTACTTTATGTATGTTTAAGATTTACGATGTTACAGATGTTTATGTTATGAATGCTTATTGTTGAGTTTAAAATGCTTATGATTATGTCCTTTATGCATGTTTAGATTTTATGAAGTTATGATGCTTATGTTCAAGTTAAGAATACTTGTGATTAGGTACTTCATGCATGTCTAAGATTTATAATGTTATGGATGCTTATGTCATGAATGCTTATGTTTAAATTATGCCCTGCTTATATTTAATTATGCTTACCATGCTCATGTAAATTCTATGCCATGCTTAGGTTTTTATTACATGGGCATGTTGTTGATTTGTGTTGCTATGAAATACTTAGGTTATTTATGCTAGCATGCTCATGTTCCTAATTACTTGATGAAATTGGTGGCTTTTGTGAGTAGGCAAGAATCTTACTAAGCTATATGCTTATAGTTTATGTTGTCCATATACTGCAGATAAAGGAAACCTGGACTAGAGGAAGTAGCAGGAGGGGCCAAGTGTGTGTGATAGTGGCATGGTGGAGAAAGACCCTGCTACTATCTGCTTATATTACATGCCCAATGAATCCCTTAAGACTTTGCTTCCGCTTATAAGACTTGTGAACCTTTAGCACCATGTTGGATGTTGCTTAATCATTTTACTGCTCAATTTCTTAAGAACTCATAAATGACACTTTATGTTACGCATGCTATAAATGAAATAAGATATGTTTGCATGCTAATTATGAATATGATATGTGATGCATGTGCAAAAGAAGGTTTAAGTTATGATGACATGTTAAAGTATGTAGGTTGTGAAATGAACCCTATACATTAGGTTATAAGAAAAAAAAAGGTAAGCGCCATCGAGAGCAGATAAGGGCGTTATACTATATGCTTCGCAGTAGAAAGCCTCATGTATGCGATGTTCTGTATGAGACCAGATATCTGCTTTGTCATGGGCATGGTCAGTAGATATCAGAGTAATCTAGGACAGGGACATTGGATCAGAAAGCATATATTGAAGTACTGCGAAGGACTAGGGATTATATGCTGGTATACCGGGAAGACCAATTACTCCCTGCGGGTTACACGGATTCTGACTTCCAATGTGATAGGGATAACAGTAAGTCTATCTTAGGTTTTGTGTTTTCTTTGGGAGGTGGAGCCATTGTATGGAGGAGTGTCAAGCAGAAGTGCGTGGCGGACTCCACCATGGAAGCTGAGTATGTGGCGGCCTCTGAGGCGGCCAAAGAAGCTGTATGGCTCAGGAACTTCCTGATGGACTTGGATGTGATTCCTGGTTTGCCCAGAACTATCACAATTTATTGTGATAATAGTGGTGCAGTTGCAAACTCGAAGGAACCACTAGCCCATAAGGCTAGTAAACACATAGAGCGCAAGTACCACCTGATATGAGAAATCGTAAAAAGAGGAGAAGTTGTTGTGGCCAAGATTACATCGGATGATAACCTGGCAGATCCTTTCACTAAGGCCCTTCCGGCGAGAGCTTTTGATAGGCATGTGGAGGGAATGGGGATCAGATGTATGACACTTTGAGGACAACATAATCTTTTAGTATAAGTGGGAGATTGTAGAGATGTATACTGAAAAGTCTATCTTTTGTATAAACATCTTTATTTTGGAATAAGAATCACATGGTCATTGTTTGCATATTTTTATGGTTATGCAATATTGTCTAATACTTTACATTATAGATAACATGGTGTGTGGTGTCACACATGAGACCATGTTATCAGCCCCTTGAAAAGTATAAGTAAAGGCTCATAACCGAGATGGCTTTGGACAAACCAT
The DNA here is from genome assembly GCA_025175895.1 of Wurfbainia villosa. Taxonomy (NCBI): domain Eukaryota; kingdom Viridiplantae; phylum Streptophyta; class Magnoliopsida; order Zingiberales; family Zingiberaceae; genus Wurfbainia; species Wurfbainia villosa. The sequence goes on along the minus strand of CM045992.1, from coordinate 21,992,355 downwards.
CGGAATGGTTGTAGTGTGATTTGGTATTGGTTTGTCTTGACCATAGAATCACACTAGTGCACTTTGTGTGTATTAAGAAGGACCGACTTAGAGGTGTTTCGATTTATTACTGACCACATAATCGAATCGGACCTCAGATATTATTTAGTACATGCTCTTAATCTCGATATAATAACGGGCACATATACTTAGTACTCATCTCTTTGATTTACCAATCGGTAAGATTTATAGATTAAATCGATAGGCTCAGTAAGTTGGGAGATGATATTATTTATATGGTGTACCGCTTGATTATAGGAGGAAATCGTGTCCTATATATTATGATGACGATGTCCCCTTGAGGAGCTCATAAGGTTCATCATGTAAACCCTGCAGGTGGACTTGGTCCGGCATGATGAAAAGGTTGAGTGGTACTACTCAAGGAGTTAGATGTTGATTGATTAATGGTCAGTAAATTAATTAATCGACGAACATTCGAGATCTTAAGCACGGGGAGAAAATGCACAAATAATATATGGATCCCATATTATCATATGGGGGTTGGTGAGGTAGATCAATGATGAACCTTTAGTGGATTGAATCATCATTAGTGGATCGGATATTATTTGGGCTTGATCCATGGGTAGACCCAACTCCTCCTCATGGTCCCTAATGTAGCCTATTAACACCTCATGATGCTTAGATCCAATGGATAGAAACAAAACTCTAAGATCCATTGGTAGAGATTAAATCTCTATGATCCGACAGTTGAGAGTAAATCTCTAGATCCCAGTTGAGATTAAATCCCTAGAACTAATGGATGAGATTAATTCATAACTTATCCCTAACTCTATAAAAGGATGGCATGGGAGTTGGCGTTAATGATAATCAAGGAGAGCTAGGGTTTGGGCGGCAAGAAGGAATCCTTGTTGAGATAGGATTAGGTTTAGGGTTTGGAGGCTAGGGCGACACCAAATAAGGAAGGTGATTGTTTCATCTTCCTCTTCTTGTGACCGGCGTCCAGCTTCTTTCCAGCCCCTTTCCAGACCTTGGATGGTGCCCAAAAGCTCCCTTCTCCTTCTCCTTAGGTGCTGGAAACAAGATATAGGGCTTCCCTTGGTATCTTGATTGTTTTCCATCATCTTCTCCACCTTCTAGTTGGCTGGCGACAAGGAGATTGTAAGTTCCTTGTTGGTTGGTTTTAGGGAGGAGGAAAAGCTTATTTCTACTCTTCCTCTTGCTTTGGAAGAGCAAGGAAGGAAGATTTGCGATCTAGGAGCTTCGACTTTTGGTAGATCATCGCCCACATGACATCCAAAAGGAGGAAGGTCATACATTAGAAGATCGAGAGGTATACCTATTCTACTTTCTTCTTTTGTTTGTTGCTTGTTTTTGTTTTTCAATTATAAGAATGTTATAAATCATTAAATGGCTAAATAATACTTGGATCCTGAGCATAAACACAAAAACCGACGATCCAGACATCGTCTATTCCGCGGCTACTCATAGAATAGAGGATGGTCGCTTGAACAACTAGTTTGTTCAAGTGACCTCTCTAAATGAATAGCACGACGATGACTTGGTGGTTTTGGCAATATCTTTTGTCTAGGATTAATTTTTTTTAATCCGGGGACATCGAAGGGATCGCCATGGACAAGCTACTAAAGTGAAGTGGGAAGCGAAGTTTCCCCTCACGGACTCGATAAGCAAAACCCTTCAGCTGTATGGCTCAGGAACTTCTTTATGGACATGGATGTGATTCTTGGTTTGCCCAGAACTATCACAATTTATTGTGATAACAGTGGTGCAGTTGCAAACTCGAAGGAACCACGAGTCCATAAGGCAAGCAAACACATAGAGCGCAAGTACCACCATATATGAGAGATCGTAAAGCGGGTAGAAGTTACTGTTGCTAGGATTTCATTATAGGATAACCTGGTAGATCCTTTCACTAAGGCCTTTCTAGCGAGTGTTTTTGATAGGCTTGTGAAGGGAATGGGAATCAGATGTATGTCAGTTAGATGACAGCATAGTCTTTTAGTATAAGTGGGAGATTGTTGGGATGTATACTGGAAAGTCTATTCTTTGTATGAACATCTTTATTTTTGAAATAAGAATCACTTGATCATTGTTTGCATATTATGCATATTGTCTGATACATTACATTGTAGATAACATGGTGTGTGGTATCACACGGAAGATCATGTTATCAGTTCCTTGTAGAGTATAAGTAGAGGCTCACAACCAATATGGTTTTGGACAAAACATTGGCATGGTTGTAGTGTAATTTGGTATTGATCTGTCTTGACCATAGAATTACAATAGTACACTTTGTGTGTATTGAGCAGGACCGACTTAGAGGTGATTCAATTTATTATTGACTACATAATTGAATCGGACCTTTGATATTTTAGTGTACATGCTCTTAATCCCGATATAATAATGGGCATATGTACTTAGTATTTATTTATTTGATTTACCAATGGGCAAGATTTATAGATTAAATCGATAGGCTCGGTAAGTTGGGAAATGATATTATTTACATGGTGTGTTGATTATAGGAGGAAACCGTGTCCTATGTATTAGGATGATGATGTCCCCTTGAGGAGCTCATAAGGATCATCATGTAAACCTTGCAGGTTGACTTTATCCAGCATGATGATAAGGTTGAGTGGTACTACTCATGGAGTTAGATGTTTATTAATTAATTATTAGTAAATTAATTAATTGACAGACATTCGAAATCTTAAATACGGGGAGATATTTGTACAATTAATATGAGGATCCCATATTTATTTATGGGGGTTGGTGAGGTAGATCAATGATAATCCTCTAGTGGAATGGATTATCATTAATGGATTGGAATTTATGTGGGCATGATCCATTGGGTGGCCAAGATCCAACTCCTCCTCATGGTCTCTATTGTAGCCTATTAAAACCCTCATGAAACCTAGTTTCAACGGACAAGATTAAAAGGAGGTTTGGGAAAAATTTTAAATAGGTTACAAGGCTTGGGCGGCAAGGGTGATTATCCATCTAGGGTTTTTGGGTGCTAGGGTTTGGAGTTGTTGGGCGGCAACATTGGTTTGGCTTCTCCCTTAGGGCCAGCAGCAACCAAGAGGAGGATTAGGGTTTTCATTCTTTTCCTTTGTTCTTGGTCGGCTCCTCCTTCTCTTCTCCTAGGGTGGCACCTTCTTCCCTCAAGTCTTGGCCGGCGGCAAGAGTTAAGGTTCTTCCTTTTGAGCTCTTGGCTGGTGCCCATTTTTCCTTTTCCTCTCCTTGGCCAGCGGCAAGGATCAAGCTAGGATCTTGGTGGTCGGGTCTAGATAGGAGTAGAAGTCTTTGATTATCTTCCTTTGTTCGGAGCGAACAAGAAAAGGAAGATACGCGATCTAGGAGGTTTCAACTCTTTGAGGATCATTGCCCACACAACGTTCAAGAGGAGGATAGGGCATACAATAGAAGATAAAGAGGTATACAAGAGGTATAATCTTGTTTATTTTGATTTAGTTCTTTTGTATAATGTATGTGGCTAATTTCCTTGGACCCCAAAGATAAATACAAAAATCGGCGATCCGTACATCATCTATTCCACGGCTAATTGAGGGAAAGAGTTATGTGCTTGAACAACAAGTTTGTTCAAGCGACCACTCTAATCGAATAGCACGATGATGGATCGGTTGTTTGCGTAATCCATCTTCGTCAAGGATTAATTTTTAATCTGGGGACGTAGATAGGATCGCCATGCACAAGCGACCGAGGTGGGAAGCAAAGCTTCGGTTCCACGATCACGCCTTTATAGTCACCCTATTATGGGTGACAGTTGACAAAGCCAAAGTATACAACTCATTATGTAGGGAATCGTAGTTACATCAGATCTAAGGATTATTCAAACCAATAGTCACATGAGAATGTTTGTGACACTCATATAACGATCCATGAAACATTCTCATGGTGGGTCAATTCAGTACATAGTCTCTAATATATACTCATGTGTCAACTTGATATCACATATCCATGACTTGTGAGATCAAGTCATCAATTGACCTACATGCTAGTCTTTACGCATTAATATTGTCCTTGCATATTAATACTCGACTAGGAATAGTTAAGAGTAGTATTATATATATATATATATATATATATATCTACAGACTCTTACTATCAATTCAAACAATTGATATGTTGTAAACCTGAACCTACTATTCAAGGATACTATTATATTATTCATATAGCACATATAATAAATAATATAATAAGTAAACCTTGCATGTTATTAATGAAATATGATACATATGATCCCTAATCAATAATCTCATGATTGACACTAAGGGTTGACACTAACACTCTGCACTCAGTGCTTACCTTTGGTCCTCCTGACCTATTGCTTAGCTTCCGATCACCACCGAGGTTCTTTAACTCCAACGAGGTTCTCCTGGTGTCACCCAACCACCATGGTTTCTCATCCTGAGATTCTCTCGGTGTCGCTGACATTTAGCTTAGCTTAATTATTTCCTGCACACTTAACACAACACATGAGATAAAAATAACAACTTAACTTTGAACCAACATAGTCGATTGGGGTTATGACCAGTCAATTGGTCGGGAGTCGACTGGAGCTCGACTATAATTGTTTGGCACAAGTAGTCGACTGCCAGCTTTGGCCAATTGACTAGTCTTGAGCAATCGACTATCATGGAGGATAGTCAACTATTGTTTGTGGACACGAGCATTAAAGTTTAGAGTCATTGGGCGTGATCGACTTCGGGACTACATCCGACTGCTAGACTATTCGTTGAAGTTTTTTCAACGTGGATTAAGCCGTTGTGAGACAATGACTACAGGGGCAGTCGACTAGTACCTTATGGCAGTCGATTGCTAAGCAAAAATCATCCCGAGTTGTAGCTTTATAATGAGTATTGAAGGGAGGATTTTGGAAATGGTTCTTGGGGATGTTTGAAGGGGAATAGTTGGTGCTTTCCTGTCCTTAAAAGCCAATCAAAAGAAATTAAAAAGAAAGTAATCAAAAGTTCCTTATGTAAAGTTTTCTTTACTTGTATTTGTGTATTTCTTAGTTTACTTATTGTGTTTTTATTATTATTGTTGTAATCATTTGTACGAGATTTCTGCACCTCCAGTGTGTCATTGAGAAGGAGTTTATTAGTGGTGATGTGCATCACTATAGCTCACTTGAGCCTGACCCGTGGAGTAGGAATCCTAGATTCCGAACCACGTTATATCACCATGTATTTATGATATGCTTGTATGGTTGTTATCATCTTTATTTGTCTTTGTATTCTGTTGCTCTAACGACAATTGTAGACAAGCAACACGACGAACAAGATCGAATTCCAAGTGATGATGCAAAATCGCTATTCACCCCCCCTCTAGCACATCATCAACATTCCTATAATTGGTATCAGAGCCAGGGGCCCTCAGAAGAACAAGTCGCTCTGATACCCTACAATTGCTATCAGAGCGAGGAGCTCTTCTACGGACTAACCACCATGGAGAAAATGTGCTAGAGGAGATGGAGCTACCTAAGGATGGATTGGGGTACGCCATTGACATTCCTCCGCCACACAACCGAGAAGACTTTCCGGCATGGAGGGCGAGAATGGAGACATTCTTAATTATGGACATAAAGAATTGGTTCACCATCATGGAAGGATTTGAACCTCCCATGGACAAGCAGGGAGAGTCCCTTAAATTCAAGAAATGGAGCAAGCAGCAATGACAAAGACTTAAGACCAATTTTAAGGAAACAAAACTTCTAACTAATTTAATTCCCGATGATATTATGTCAAAATTAGGAGAAGTTGTGGATGCCAAATAAATATAAAGAAATATGATTGAGCACCATGAGAATCCTTCATCGGCCCAAGAAGTAGAGGAGAAAGTCGGAGAAGAACCAAGTTGCTTGTCCTCTCAAGGTCAAGAAGAAAGCACATCATCATCATCCCAAGAGATTAAGGAATCGGAGGTTGAAAGGCCATCAATGCCTGAGGAAGAGGTGGAAGAATTGGAGGAAGCCTCCACCTCTAGGATTGAGGGGGAGGAGATTAGATCATCGGAGTCAGAGCAAGAGCAAGAAGAACCATCTACCTCTGGAAGGGATGATGAACCAACTCTGGCTCCTATCACCGACCTAAGTAACTCAAGAATTTTAATTAAAAATAAAAATCATATTGTTTGCTTTGAGTGTAGAGAAAATTGACATTACAAGAGTAAGTATCCAAAGTAACTCAAGAAGACTCAACTGACACCAAAAGTCAAGGACAAGTCTAAGGATATTAGAGCCCCAACCATTAAGAGTAAGGAGCATATAATATGCTTCAAGTGCAATCAAAAGGGCCACTATAGGACTCAATGCCTTAGGGGGAGGAAGCAAACTAAGGGCAAAGTAGGAGTCTCAAATGTATGGGGAGCTAAGGCCAACCCTAAGGTAACTTTTAAGTATGCTCCTTCTTTAATTAATAGTCAAAAGCATGCTAGGAGCAATTTTAACACTCTTGCTATTGTTCATAACCATGAAAAGCATGCTAGAAATAGATCTTATTGCTTAGGTGCTAAATCTTGCGATGTTAGGTTTAAGGATAAAATTAGAACCAATAACCCAAGAACAATTCTACCTAAGGAAGCTATTAGGAAGGTAGAATCATTTAGGCATTAACCCTAAGAAGGGTAGGCATATGCCTAAAAGAAAGAACAATGTCCAAAGACTAAATGAAAATCCAAAAATTGGGCAATTAGAGTTAGAAAATAAAGTTTTTAGGTGAAAATTTGAGAAATTGAAGAAGACCCTTAGGAAAATGGAAAACATGATTATGGGGTCTAATGATCATAAATTAGGGTCTAGGAGGCAAAAACCATCTAGGGGCAAGAAAAGTTTGGGTCACAAACCTAACCCCAAGGAGATATATCATATTGTTCCATTTGATTATGGAACCATCCATAGGTCTAGGAAAGTCAAGGTCACAAGGGAGATCATCCCTAGAGTTGAGCATGATGTGTGTCTAGTGACTAAGGTTTCAAAGAAACCTAGGAAAGTCACTAAGAAGGTTACAAGGGAAGTTACCCCTAAGATTAACTTAGACAAGACCAAAATGACCAAGGCTTTCAAGCCTAAGAGGGTCATTAGAAAGGTACTAAGGGAGGATATCCCTAGTGAGTACCTAGTAAACCCAAGGAGCTCCAATAGATATTGAGTTCCTAGGAGCGTGATCCCTTCACACTAGATGAGTAAGGTTGTGTCAACCTTGAATGGATGGGTAGTTAACCTAACCATAGCAAGTTAGCATTTTAGGACATTTTCAAGGTTATGAGATACCTTGAAAATAAGTTTGGATTTATATCCTAAAAATATTTTAGGATATGCCAATAGAATTTGAGAAGTATTGAAAATTGATCAAAATTAACACAATTAGGTTTAAAGGTCATGATGTGCCATTTTGGGTTTTAGCACACTTGGTAGATTTGTTGGTTATGGTAAATTAGTGTAAATTTTAGAAAATGAAAATTTGAGCTTAACACTTAGGTATTATATACCTTTGTATTTTATACTTGTCATGTCTTGTTTGACTTGCCATGTCATGACATCATATTTTATTTAATCATATAAAATATCATGATAATGTTTAGGTTAGATTTTTATATCATGTTTGTGTTTAGATTTTATTTATATCTCGTGACATCATGATCATTGGCACATATTTTATTTATGCTATCTTATATGCCATAATTATCATTTATGCATTTGGGATTAATTCAAATTGATTTGAGGACTATGGCATGCTTTTAAGTCCCATGTATAAGGGAATCAAATAGAGTTGCTTAGAAAAATACATGAGACCTTAAATTAGGAAGAATAAAAACCCATATCTCACATTAAATTGACTTGCACGTGTTTTCATACACCCTAGACACATGTGAGATGCTAGAAAATGAGTTAAGTTTGTTGGTGCAGTAGGAACCTAAGTCGTCTGAGTTTTGATTATAGCAAACGATACAAAGTTAAGCTCAAGTCGTTATCTCACGAGCTGAATCGAGTGTGCAGAAAATTACTATAGCTGGAGCTGAAGGCTACCGACACCCGGAGGAAGTCGTGGTGGTCGGGCGACACTCGAGTGACTTCGGAGGGAGCCGAAGGAATCGAGTGGAAGGCCGGAAGCAAAAGTGACACAGTAAGTAATGAGGTAAGCTCATGTGTGTGCGAGTGTAAGTGACGTCGTATCCTTTTTACGGGGATAGACTTAAACGTAGATCCGACCCAAGATATCCCATCGGTGGTCTAGGTCGAGATCGGACGGTCGGATGCCGTCGAAATAATGTTATTGTTCAGCTAACTTGTCATTTCAGCTAGCATCAATCGACTGGCAGCTTGGAGGACTCGACTATTGTCAATCAGTCGACTATCTACGGTTACCATTCGACTGATGCTGCCATCAGTGGACTGATGATGGATATCAGTCGACTGATGGTCAAGGATCAGCTTCGAAGAGTCAAGGCTTATCACCTCATTTCAAGGGGAGTGGTGCTCAATTGTGATTGGCTAAAGTTCCTCTCGAAAAGGGGCTCAAAGGCTATAAAAGGAGGGCCTATCCTAGGGGTTTTCATCAATATCTAAGTGTTCAAAAGCCTCCACAACGCTACGACTCTCCGACGACTCTACAACGATGAAGTGTTGCCAACAACCCTAGCTTAATTTATTTTTCCTAGTTGTTGGTATAATCTTATTTTGTCATCTCTTTAATACTACAATTCTTTTTTATCGAGGTTTTCTATCCTTGCATTTTACATTAATAGAAGAGAGGGTTTGTCTCTCTATCTTTTGCTTTCGAAGGTTTTTGTAATCGTCTAACTCCTACCTCCAACGAGGAGGAGTGTTTTAGTGAATTGCCCTCCGTACACGGTCTAGGACCGTTAGGGCCTTGGAGTAGTAGCCGAAGGCTACGAACCAAGTAAAAAAACATTTGTATCCTTTTATTTATCATTTATCTTTCTCTTCAAATAATTGTCTACTCATGTTTTAACGAACGAAATAAAAGTTTTTATCGCTATTCACCCCCCCTCTAGCGATCCACTTCGATCCAACAATTGGTATTAGAGCCGGGGGTGCTAAGATTTGGTGAAACCACCGATCTAGCTTTTATTTATATAGATTTTTTCTTTATTTCAAATTTATTTCATTTGGTTAATTTTTTTTCCCGCACTACTAATCCAAGACGCGAGTCTTGGTACATTTCGTGTGTTTGTGTCGTTGCTAGGTTTTTCGTCTTCATCTCCTTGTTTATTTTTTTTTCAATGGCCCATCTCGAGGGTTTTAGCACTGTCCGACCTCCGTTTTACAACAAAGATGACTTCCATTATTGGAAGGGTCGGATGGAATGCTTTCTTAAAACTCAAATCGAGATGTGGATCATAATCCAAACGGGATTCACACTTCCGATTAACGAAGTGGGTGAATCCTTGGATTATGACCAATGGACCATTGCGACAAAATGACAAGTCGAAGCTGATGCCAAGGCAACTCAAATCCTTCAATGCAGCTTGTCCAAGGAGGATCTTAATCGCATCGGCCCCTTCATCAGCGCAAATGACCTTTGGACAAAGCTAGTAGAGGTACACGAAGGGATCGATGAAGCCAAGGTATGTAAGCGCGATCTTTTGTTTAATAAACTATATAATCTAAAAATTTAGGAACATGAATCAGCGACACAACTTCATGCCTACGTTCAAGACATAGTCAATAATCTACACGCAATCGGAAAAAAGATCGAAAACCATGACCTTATAAGGTATGTTCTTAACTCTTTTCCGTGGACTACCTTGTGGGCATCCATGGTCGATGCCTACAAGGTCTCCAAGGATCTTTTGAAGCTTAGGTTAGATGAATTATTTTCCGATTTTGAACTTCATGAATAGTCTAAATCGGAACCCGAGAAGGGTATAGCACTTTTTGCAGGTTCGAGGAAGAAAACCGCAAGCAAGCCACCTCCGAAGGAAGAAGAGGATGAGTCCGATTCGGAGGTTGACTTGGAAATGGAGGTCGAACTAGTCAACCTAGTTCGGAGGATAGTCAAGGGCCAAAAATGAACCGTCACTTGACCTAATGAAGGTAAGCCTAAAAGTTCGAATATTAGATGTTACGAATGCAATAGGTTTGGACACATCAAGTCCGAATGCCCAAAACTCAAGAGCAAAGCACCAAAACACAAAAAGGCACTCAACGCTACTTGGGAAGAAGCATCCAAAGAAGAAGATAATGATCATGTCCTCATGGCTAAACTGGTGGAATCGGAGACAGAGTCGGAACGAAACATGAATCGGAAACCGAAGACGAGTCGGACTGCGAAGCACTATTCAAGACAAGCCACGGATATGCATCCAGTTCAAAAGATACACTCAAGGTAAGTCGATCCCTCATTAGTACACTTTATAGTGCAATTAAGATTTTAACTAGAAAATTAGCTAAGTTCGAGTCCAAGGTCAAGACCCTGGTTGAGGAAGTTAAACTCCTCAAACACGAGGTCTCCCTAACCTCTCCGACTAGTCGAGTTCAAGAGGAGGACTCAACTCGGGTTGAAAAGCTCGAAGTTGAGAACTAACTCTTGAAGAGTCAAGTCGAAGATCTTAGGAACACATTGGAAAGGTTTACTTTGGGATTCAAAGAACTTGACCTCCTACTTGGATCGCAAAGGGCCGTGTACAACAAGGCCGGACTACGGTTTAACTCAAATACGACCAACAAGTCTTATATGTCGATTGTAAGTAGACATAAAAAACGTGTCCAAGCATGGGTCCCTATGACTGCCTTGATTTCAAACTTAGGATCGAACCAGTACTGGGTTCCCAAGGACCAAATCCACTATGTGGAGAGACCGAATTGATTCAACGGTCCAGGGGGAGCTAGTAGGAAACTTGTTTGTATTTTAACTTAGAAGTTGCATTCTTAGGTTCTTTATTTAGTTTGATTTTTCTTTTTAGAATGCCTAGATAGGACTATAACTCATCAATACTTGATAACATAGTACCAAGACGCAGCGAGATGATAGTACGCTAGGAAAGCGGAGTCTTGTGTATTCGGGCTAGATAAGGCGTATCTAGTTCGATGCACTTGACCGAGCGGAACTAGCTGAAGCTACCTCGCCATATCCTAGACTAGTTAGACCAGGAAGTGGTCTTAGGTGAGTCAAGTCTCTATTTTCTTGAAAATGGCTTTGTCTAAGGAAGTGGTCGTTGTTCTGATCAAAGAAGGCCTCTGTGCCTCGCCACAACCTGGAAGCCATGATCTTGAAAAGGTGACTTGATGAGCCTAAGGTCAAATCCAAATCTAACGCAAGGTTGACAAGTGTTCAAGTCATTAAATTTAAATCAAGTAAAATTGGAAGTCATCTCACAAGAACATATAGGGTTAACATGTTTGATCATGTACACATGGGTGAGATGATTTAGGTTAATAATCTTCAATCAATCTTTAATAAATCTAATATCCGATCCGACTACCTTGTGTGTAGGATCAATGGATATTGGACAGTGGTTTCTCCCGACACATGACCGGGGTTCAACTCAAGTTTTCGAAGCTTCGATTCAAATGACAAGGATCGGTAGCCTTCAGAAACAACGGCAAGCTCAAAATCATCGGATCAGGTGATATTGAGCTCAACTCTAACTTTATTATTCAAAATGTCTTATTGGTAGAAAATTTTCAATATAATTTACTTAGTGTAAGCCAAATGTGTGATAATAACTATAAGGTCATATTCCTAGAAAATGAATGTGTAATTAATACAAATGAAACTTCTAAAAAAAAATCCTTAAGGGAACCAGAAACAACAATATTTACACTATTAATCTAACTAACTCCTCAACCAAGTGTTTTATGACACGGCAAGAGGAATCATGGTTGTGACACCAATGACTCGGTCACTCACACCCAAGACTCATCCACAAGATGAGTCAGAGTGACTTAGTCAGAGGTTTGCCTAACCTCAATAACTTGAACAATAAAATATGTAATGCTTGTCAACAAGGTAAACAATCTGGGACACAACATCAACTAACTAATCAAGAACAGAACCAAAAGTGTTCTTGAGCTCGCACATGGATCTATTTGATTCACACTGAGATAAGTCACTTAATGGGAGTAAATTCTGCTTAGTCATAATTGATGACTATTCTAGATTTACTTGGGTTAGGTTCATCAAACACATAAATGATACCATAGATCAACTAATCAACCTATTTAAACTATTAGAAAATCAACAAAACCTTAAAATTAAAAGACTTAGGACTGATCATGGTGGTGAATTCGAGAATCACAAGTTTACAGAATTCTCTAACCTAAATGGATACCACCAAAAGTTCTCTTGCCCTAGAACCCCACAACAAAATGGCCTAGTAGAACGTAAAAATAGAACTCTACAAGAAGTCGCTAGGACAATGTTAAACGAGTATAATCTACATGATAGGTTTTGGGCAGAAGTCGTGGCATGCTATGTCCAAAATAGGATCCTTATGGTAAAGTGGCACCTTAAGACCTCATAGAAGATTTACCACGATAAAGTACCTAACATCAAGTACTTTAGGGTATTCGGGTGTAAGGTGCATATCCTAAACACTAAGGATTACCTAGGGAAATTTACATCCAAAACCTCGACTGGAATCTTTCTAGGATACTCGACTTCGAGTAGAGCATATAGAGTATATAATTATGACACCCTTAAAGTCGAGGAGACTATCAATGTAGTATTTGATGAAGGACACGAACCTACAAATCCCCCGGCAACCCCAATTAGCGAGCCGATTCACCCCAGACTCAACTCCGATTCGGAGGTCAAGTCTAGTGGTAATCCTAACCTAAGTCAACCAAGTCAGCCTATCGACCAAGTGATAGATGACTCTACCCAAACTAGAACTCAAACGAGTCATCCTATTGATCAAGTTGTAGACTCAAACCCAAATCCAACTAGGACTCAAACGAATCATCCTATCGACCAAGTGATAGGTCATCCAAATCTAGGAGTTCGAACTAGAGCCTCATACAGAAACCATAGTCAAATCTCCTTGATTTTTAAAATTGAACCCAAAACTATTGACCAAGCTCTTCTTGATCTCGATTGGATTATTCCAATGCAAGAAGAGCTGGCTCAATTCACTAGGAACGAAGTATGGAAATTAGTACCACCACCTAAAGATAAAACAAGCATTGAAATAAGGTGGGTGTTTAGAAATAAACTTGATGATAAAGGTGAAGTAGTTAGAAATAAAGCTAGACTAGTCGCTAAAGGGTTTAGTCAAGTCGAAGGTTTAGATTACGATGAGACCTATGCCCCAATAGCTAGATTAGAGTCCATTCGAATGCTATTAGCGTATGCTGCACATCGAGGATTTAAGTTCTTTAAAATGGATGTGAAATCTGCATTCTTGAATGGATACATTAAAGAAGAGGTTTATGTTAGTCAACCCCCTAGGTTTCGAAAGTTTAGATAAACCCGACCATGTCCTTAGGTTAAAGAAAGCCCTCTATAGACTTAAACAAGCTCCTCGAGCTTGGTATGAGAGACTTTCAGTGTATCTTAAGTCCAAAAGATTTAACCAAGGTGTAGTTGACCCAACCCTTTTCGTAAAAACCATAGGTAAAGACATATTCATAACCCAAATCTACGTAGATAATATTATTTTCGGAACCACCAACTCGATCCTACTGAATGAATTCATTTCACTTATGGAAAGTGAATTTGAAATGAATTTAGTAGGCGAGTTGAGTTCCTTCTTAGGTCTACAAATTAAACAAACTAAAGATGGAATATACCTTCATCAACGCAAATATACTAGGGAATTAATTAAACACTTTGGAATGCAAGATGCTAAAATTATTAATACCCCAATGGAAACTAATGTGAATATAGAAGAAGATGTAATCGAAAACTCAATTGATTTAAAATATTATAGAAGCGTAATAGGGAGTCTTCTTTACTTAACTGCAAGCCGACCTGATATCTTATTTACAGTAAGTATGTGCGCAAGGTTCAAAACTTATGCCAAGGAGTCTCACCTAACTCTAGTTAAGCGTATCCTTAGATATCTAAAGGGTACACTTAATGTCGGTATTTGGTACCCTAGATCTACCGAGTTTGAACTAACCGGCTATTCCGATTCGGACTATGCCGGTAGTAAGCTCGATAGGAAGAGTACGAGTGGTTGTTGTCAACTTCTCGGCTCGAGTCTAGTAAGTTGCTACAGTAGGAAGCAACATTGTGTTGCCTTATCTACCACCGAAGCTGAATACATCGCGATGGGTGAGTGTGTTACTCAACTTCTTTGGATGAAGCACACTCTCCGAGACTTTAAGTTAGATTTCACAAACACTAAACTCCACGTAGATAACATTAGCTCAATTAACCTAACTAAGAATCCGATATGTGATTCTAGGACCAAACATATAGAGGTCAAACATCATTTCGTTCGAGAACATGTGGCCAACGGATCCATACAACTCGAATACGTTGAATCGAAGTCCAACTTGGCAGACCTATTTACTAAACCCCTACCCAAAGCCAAATTTAATCTATTAAGATGAAAATTGGGCATGTGTGTAGTAGAATAGGAACTTACAAATTATATTTTCTTACTACTATTTCTTACTTTTCATTTTCATGGAACTAGCATAGGACATACCTTAGATATCATGCACCTATAGATTTAAGGAGCCAATACATCTCACAACACATAGGATTAATGTGTTTGTGTACTTAGCCACGTAGATGGGCGTGAGATGTTAGGACCTTACTCCTGGTTCCAGATGTAGAGCTAGTGCATCGCCATGAACCACGGAGTATAATCATACATACTAACCGACTCTGACCAGGACTGGTTGATCTTTCATATCAATCAAGCCAAATATGAGTCGAACATTTTATAGATGAGCTTATTTTCAGTATATTATTTTTAAAATAATATGGAACATGCTTGGACTTTAAATTTAATACTTATTTTTGTCTTTCACACACCCCCACTCTTTTCGATATATGACAAAAGGGGGAGAAAAAGGCCAAAGTTAAGGGATCAAAATTTTTTGATAACTTAACTCGCTTCATATTTATTCACATGGCCAAAAGTTAAGTAAATGAAATTTTTTGATAACTTAAGTCACTTCATATTTATTCACATGGACAAAAGTTAAGTAAATGTTTACTTAACTTTAAGTTTTGAAAATTTACTTAACTTGAAAATTCACTTAACTCATTTTTGTTAACTAAAAGGAAGTAAAGGCTAAGTTAAAAGAATTCTTAACTTAAAAACTTATTCTTAACAAAAAGGAAGTAAACCTTAATGTTTTACTTAAGGGGAGAAAGGGCCATGTTAAGAAGTCCTCTTAACTTAAATGCTTTACTAAGGCCAACTTTAAGTAATGTTAATTACTTAAACTCTTCCTAAATAGCAACCCTCAAGGGGGAGGACTAAGGTCTTCTTTCAAGACTCACCCTCGGTCAAGGGGGAGGTTTCCTCAAGGGGGAGTACTTGAAGAAAATCCTTACTACTCCTACTAATCTTTATTATTATCATTTCTCATGCACATTATTATTCTTCATGCATGCTATTTTCTTAACTTTGTATGTGGGTTTGCCATAAATCAAAAAGGGGGAGATTGTTGGTGCAGCATGCACCTAAGTCAAACCTGAGTTTTGATTATAACAAACGATACAAAGTTAAGCTCATGTCGTTATCTCATGAGCTGAATCGAGTGTGCAAAAAATTACTATAGCTAGAGCTGAAGGCTACCGACACCCAAAGGAAGCCGCGGTGGTCGGGCAACACTCAAGTGACTTCGAAGGGAGTCGAAGAAATTGAGTGGAAGGATAGAAGCAAAAGCAACACAGTAAGTATCGAGGTAAGCTCCTGTGTGTGCGAGTGTAAGTGAGGTCATATCCTTTTTACGGGGATAGACTTAAGCGTAGATCCGACCCAAGACATCCCATCGGTGGTCTAGGTCAAGATCGGACGGTCGGAGGCCGTCGAAATAATGTTATTGTTCAGCTAACTTGTCATTTCATCTAGCATCAGTCGACTGCCAGCTTGGAGGACTTGACTGCTGTCAATCAGTCAACTGTCTACGGTCAACATTCGACTGATGCTGCCATCAGTCGATTGATGATGGATATCGGTCGACTGATGGTCAAGGATCATATTCGAGGAGTCAAGGCTTATCACCTCATTTCAAGGGGAGTGGTGCTCAATTGTGATTGGCTAAAGTTCCTCTCGAAAAGGGGCTCAAAGCCTATAAAAGGAGGGTCTATCCTAGGGATTTTCATTAATCTCTAAGTGTTCAAAAGCCTCCACAACGCTACCACTCTCCGACGACTCTACAACGACGAAGTGCTGCCAACACCCCTAGCTTAATTTATATTTCCTAGTTGTTGGTATAATCTTATTTTGTCATCTCTTTAATACTGCAATTCTTTTTTATCAAGGTTTTCTATTGTTGCATTTTACATTAATAGAAGAGAGGGTTTGTCTCTCTATCTTTTTCTTTCGAAGGTTTTTGTAATCGTCTAACTCCTACCTCCAACGAGGAGGAGTGTTTTAGTGAATTGCCCTCTGTACACGGTCTAGGACCGTTAGGGCCTTGGAGTAGTAGCCGAAGGCTACGAACTAAGTAAAAAAACATTTGTCTCCTTTTATTTATCATTTATCTTTCCGCTGCAAATAATTGTCTACTCGGGTTTTAACGAACGAAATGAAAGAAAAGTTTTTATCGCTATTCATCCCCCTCTAGCGATCCGCTTCGATCCAACAAAGTTCTTGTGCTTATTTAGTACATCATAATGAACTTAGAACTCATTAAATGATAATGATGGATCATAGGAAAATCTAATGTGCAAGTCATCTGTATTGAGCCTATAGATCATGGTCCAATATAAGGTTTTAAAATCATTTCGAAATCATTTTGAAAAATCTTGGTGAAGCCTATCTTTTGATAGAAATCACCATTGATGAAGTTGATAAAAAGTAGGCTCAAAATATTAAAGTTATCTTTGTTTTTGAACTTTGTATCAATCTCACTATTTAATGGGTATTTTATTTTTCATATATTTTTTACCCATAATAATTGACATAAGTAGTATACGTATGAAGTTTCATTATTTTTAAAATTACATATATTTACTTATGATTTTCAAAAATTCAAATTCTGAACCTAAGTTCTGCACATTGCCGAAACTAGTTGACTGCCACCTTAGGCAGTCGATTGGCATAGAGGACAGTCAACTGGTTACTGACTGAGTCGGCTACCAATGCTAATTTTGGACAAACAAGGTTTGTTTAGCCTGGGTTCAGCTACTTTAGGCTACCCTAACATTTCCTAACCCTAGGATATGCTTTAGAAAACATTGGAAGGGTGAAAATCCATTGAAAATGGATTATGAGGATGTTTAGGGTGAGAATCAACTTTTAAGGTGAATGAAAGTTCAAGTTTGAACTTTTGCCTTTAATTTTGATGGTTTAGTATTCCTATAGGCTTAGGGACTCTCCAAGGACATTGTTGGTGCAATGATCGAAAGGGAGCAAGCCATTAGGAGGAGGTTATCTATCATGGGATGATGGATGTGTTTTTTCCTCATAGGGGGAGAATTGGAGAATAGTAAGGTTTACCTCTCATTTAGTGGTATGTGACTTATCACTATGACCAGTGAAGGCATCCAAAATATTTTTGGACCAAGGGGGAGAATGTAAGATCTCATTTGGATATGATACATTGATACCCTTGGGGAGAGCCTTTTTAATGTATGTCAAAAAAGGGGAGAATTGACGAGAATTGATGGCTTGAGTTAGCCGGCCTAACTCAAAGGTTTTGTCAAATATCAAAAAGGGAGATATTGTAGGATAGAAATATTGTGAGAGAGGGGGGTGAATCTCCGAGGTTACAAATTTTCTTTAGAAATTAAAACTTATTTTGAAATCTTTAGAAATAAGAGTATGCAACAAAATAAATAAAATAGAGAGACAAATATTTTTACTTGGTTCACAACCCTAGCCGAGTTGCTACTCCAAGGCCCTTAGCTCTCTAATAGCTACCTCGATGGGCAATGCACTATAAAGTCCTATAACTTGAAAACACTCGACTTCAGAGGGATTCACTTTTTACAATGAATAAGAGATAGGTAACACTCTACCTTCTCTTTGAAATTAAGTACACAAAAGTGAAATAAAGATAAGTAAATAAAACTAAAGTATACCGACACTTTTTAGAGCTATCGAATTAGGCACGAAGTGTCGTAATTGTGTCTTTGTGAAGGGATGAAGCTTCTGTGGATGACAAACAATAGTAACGACACTTTGACATAGTAGATTTGATATCTTCGGAGCTGGTCGTGCATTTCTTTTATAAATATTTTCCAGTTGACTAGAATGCCCTCCAGTCAACTCTACATTAGCCCATCGTTATGGCACTTCGGTGTTTCCAGTCGACTCCATCTCACCCGACTCCGCATCAGAAAATTTTCCTTTCCAGAAACTCTTTCCATTTGTGCTATTAGATCTTTGATTGATCACCAACTAATCATGTCAACTGTGTATCCAATCGACTAGACAATTCTCAGTCGATTGGACCTCATTCGACTGGAATCTTTTAAGTTGATTGGTACCTGTAAAACGAGATTAGCAAAAGTAAACAATATGATATCCAATAGCAGTAATAATACTGCTCAATCTCGACTTCTAAGTCCCACGCGGACTATTCGTTGGATCGACACCTAGCTTAGTCCCCTACAGAGGACTCAGCCTCACCTCTCCAGTTGAGGCTTACCTGCCGGTTCCCTCGCCAGACTTACCATTCTTGACATCCGATCTGACCCACTAGGGCTTCCACCAACTGTCCGGTCTACCTGACCTAGCTGGACTTTTTGCCAATTGTCTGATCACATGACCCAACTGGTCTTCATGCCAAATGGCGTCTTGTCTTCCTGATCTATCAAGACTTCTGCCTAGTATCCGATCAACTCGACCTACTAGGACATCCTATTAAGCCTACACATTTATCACTCATATCAGATCACAAGTAAGTCCTAACTTTATCTTTGGTTCATACATTAAAACTAAGGAGTGATGCTCTTTGCACCAATAATTTCTCCCTTTTTGATGTATGACAACACATCAGTTAAAGTTAGGAGAATCAATTTTGCAATATTCAAATTTGACATATATTAGGAATGCATTGAGCTGGAATTGTATATGCATGAGATGCTTATATGCATGAAAAAATTTCTTTTCTTTAAAATTTTCTAATTTTAAATCTCCTCACTCCCCCTTTGGCATACATCAAAATCATTATTAAGCACAAAATTCCACAATTTAAAGATGAGGAGTAAAGCTTTTCAAACATAATAACTAAAGATTATAAATTTGCTTGACAAGCTTCACAAAAAATGCCAAAGATTTTGAAAATAATTTATCAATGCTCCCCATAAATTCATGCAATAAGATTTTTTTTAAAATGCGATCTCCCCCTTAATATTTGGGTTTCAAAATTTTCAAAAGTATTTAACCTTTAAAAAAGATTAAATTTCTAAAAATTTCAAAATTTGAACAAATTTATGAAAATATACAAAAGTCAAAGTTTTCAAAACTCTTTATTTTTCAATTTCCATAATTCCCCTTTTAAAAATTATTTTTGAAATTCTCAAAATTTTCAAAACTCTGAAACTCCCCTTATTATTTTTGAAATTTTCACACTATCTTAATTTTCAAAACTTTTAAAACTCCTTAATATTCTTGAATTTTCCCAAATTATTTAATTTTCAAAACCTTTGAAACTCCCTCTCAATAAAAATATATTTTTTAAAATTTTAAAAGCATTACGACTCTCAATAATTTTATTTTTAAATTCTAAAATTTCAAAACTTTACAAAACTCCCCCTCAATAAAATCTAATAAACTTTAAATGAAACTTAAAGTTTTCAAAATTTTCAACATTTGTTCTACGATTAAGTTAAGATGATGCAAATGAGATAGAAAAATGTCCAAGCATGAATTCCTAAACATTATTTTTATACTTAAAAATACAAATCTAAAAATTGTCCTTAAAGCAAATGTCCAACTCTTTACTAGCTCAAGTGATATAGGCTAATCATTAAACTTTGAATTAGAGTTAGTCACTGAAGAGATTGATTTGCTTTTTAAATCCCGTGTTGGTTCATGTCGATGCACTGAATCTACATCTGGAACCTGAGGTGCAGTCCTAACATCTCATGCCCATCTACGTGGATCAATACACAAACATATAATCCTAGCTGTTTATGAGATGCAAAGGCTTATCTAGGTCTATAGGATCATGAAATCTAAATTAACCTAGGCTAGATTGTTTTTTATTTTTTTTCAAGAAAATAATATAATATTACTTAAAAAATAGATTTTGAGTAATGAACATGGCATCCTAGTCTACTAAGCATAATCCAAGTTGTCTTCTAAGCATACTAAATTCAGCCTCTGGACGTGGTTTAGTGAAGATGTTAGCAAGGTTAGATTTGGACTCAACAGAGTTGAGTTCAATATTATCCTTTACCACATGATCTCTTACAAAATGATGTTTAACATGAATGTGTTTAGTACGTGAGTGATGGATTGGATTTTTAGTTAAGTTTAGTTAAGTTATTAAGTTTAGTTAAGTTTAATTTAGTAGTTAAGATTAGTTAAGTTGTTAAGTTAAGTTGAGTTGTTAAGTTTAGTTAAGTTGTTGATACCGATGTTGCCTTATTTGGAAGTTGGATATTGAAGTAACAACCGTTGATATGAGGGATGTCATGTGTGAAATATTGCCTGAACCGGCTGGACTCGACCCAAGGGAGTAGAGCAAGTTGATAGGGCAGTGATGTAGGACAGGATGGATAAGTCTGAGGATCAAAAAGGGACCAGATAGGTGACCCGGGAAATGAGTCGGGGTGTGACTTGGGGAGTTAAGGAAAATATAAAGAAACAAACCATATGACCAGAGTCTGCCTAGACCTCAACCCGACAAATCATGATGAGTAATATATGCCCTAGTTTAAGTGAACAGAAGGGTACAACCGTGAGAGGGGACAAAGTCATTGTACGAGTCAGCGGAGGAAGAGAGGGTAAAGAAGAGGGGTGAGACATTCCATGATATGTTGGCTTATGAGAGTTTGTTACCTAATGTAACCAACTAGGACCCCACACAATATTCCCAAGAACTCTCATTCCCTACTCTCTTAACAGAATTATTACTCAGGGGAATGGAGCCCTCCACATGGATGAGGATCCTGATGGTTTGTTATGCAGCAACTGGTGGTGAAAAGAAGTAAGGATAAAAGGCAAGGGGAGAAGGAAAGGAGGAGGGGGGGATTTTTTCTGATGGCATCATTCGAGAAAGGAAGTCCATCGACTACTGAATTCCGAGGGGAGGAGAGACTAGCGGAAGGAACTAGGAAGCTACATTCCGGAGAGGAAGGAGGAAGGCAGGGGGACAATTAAAGTTGATTCATCTCTTTACTTTGTACACATCTAAACTTGTAAGAGATTTTCTCCACCTCTTGAAATACTTCCAAGAAGGAGAGGTTTCATAGTGAAGGTATTTGGGCACCATAGCTATCACTCTCGAAAGCTCGCTCCATGGAGTAGGAATTGGGATTCCGAACCACGTTAAATCTTATGTCATTGTCCTCTGTGATTTATTTCGCCGTCTATCAAACTTTTATTGTTGCGGTCGGAGAGGACCCTAAGCTTTCGTGACATTATTGTCTTCTTCTCAAGGAGGTAAAAAATTTGTGTAACTGCATCAGTTGGCGCCATCTGTCGGAAATACTATTGAGCAAGACGTTAAGATGCCTTTCCCAGAAATTCCTCTTCCGACTGAAGGTTTTGCCCGGAAGCTTTGATACCACTTGAAGGGAGGGAAAACTCCGCTTCCCCTTTCAACTTAGTCGCTTGTTCATGGCGATCCCTTCTATGTCCATGGATAAAAAAATTTATCCTTGACAAGAGGGATTGTCCAAGCAACCTTGTCATCGTCGTGCTATTCGTTTAGAGTAGTCACTTGAACAAACTTGTTGTTCAAGCGACCAACCTCTATTCCATGAATAGTTACGGAATAGACGATGTACGGATCGTCGGCTTTTGTATTTATGTTCGGGGTCCAAGTATATTTAGCCACAAAACAGAATATATATCATGCATATAATTGAAAAACAAATATTAACATGTAACAAATGAAAATAAAGAATCGATATATCTCTCGATCTTCTATTGTATGACCTTCCTCCTTTCGGACATCGTGTGGGCAACGATCTACCAAAAGTTGAAGCTCCTAGATCACCAGTCTTCCTTCCTTGCTCGTTGCAAGTAAGAGGAAGAATAGAAACAAGACTTTTCTCCTTCCTTTAGCCAACCAATAAGCAACAAGCAAGTTTCTTGCCACCGGCCAACAAGGAGAAGGGAGAAGAGATGATTGTCGTCCAAGAGCTTCAAGGGAGGACCCTAAGCCTTGGTTCCACCGGCCAAAGAGAAGGAGAAGAGCTGCTATGGATGCCGGCCAAGGTGAGGAAGGTGATGTATGGATGCCGACCACCAAAGAAGAAGAAGGAGATAAGGAAAAAATTTCCTTAATAGGTGCCGCCAACTCCAAACCCTAGCCTCCAAGCCTTGCCACCCAAAACCCTAATCCTATCTCTAATTGGATTCTTAGTTGCCGCCCACCCCTTGCCCTCCTTTTATAGAGTTAGGGATCAACCTTGTTTTAATCTCCACCATTGGTTCTAGGGATTTAATCTCAACCGTCGGATCTAGAGATTTAATTTCAACCGTCGGATCTAGAGATTTATTCTCTACCTTTGGATCTAGAGTTTTGTTTCTATCCATTGGATCTAAGCTTCATGAGATATTAATAGGCTACAATAGGGACCTTGAAAAGGAGTTGGATCTTGGCCACCCAATGGATCAAGCCCACATAAAGTCCGATCCATTAATGATAATCCGATCCATTAATGATAATCCAATCCACTAAAGGATTATCATTGATCTACCTCACCAACCCCCATAAGTTAATATGGGCTCCATATATTATATGTACATTTTCTCCCCGTGTTTAAGATCTCGAATGTCCGTCGATTAATTAATTTACTGACCATTAATTAATCAACATATAACTCCATGAGTAGTACTACTCAACCTTTTCATCATGCCAGACCAAGTCCACCTGTAGGGTTTAGATGATGAACCTTATGAGCTCCTCAAGTGGACATCATCATCCTAATATATAGGACACAGTTTCCTCCTATAATCAATGTCACACCATATAAATAATATCATTTCCCAACTTACCGAGCCTATCGATTTAATCTATAAATCTCACTCATTGGTAAATCAAAGAGATGAATACTAAGTATATGTGCCCGTTATTATATCAGGATTAAGAGTATGTACAATATAATATCTGAGGTCCGATTCGATTATGTAGTCAGCAATAAATCGAATTACCTCTAAGTCGGTTCTGCTCAATACACACAAAGTGCACTAGTGTGATTCTATGGTTAAGAAAAACCAATACCAAATCACACTACAACCATTCCAATGGTTTGTCCAAAGCCATCTCGGTTGTGAGCCTTTACTTATACTTTATAAGGAACCGATAACATGATCTCCCATGTGACACCACACACCATGTTATCAACAATGTAATGTATTAGACAATATGCATAGCCATAAAAATATGCAAACAATGATCATGTGATTCTTATTTCAAAATAAAAATATTTATACAAAAGATAGACTTTTCAGTATACATCACAACAATCTCCCACTTATACTAAAAGACTATGCTGTCCTCAAACTGCCATACATCAGATCCCCATTCCCTCCACATGCCTATCAAATGCTCTCGCCGGAAGGGCCTTAGTGAAAGGATCTACGAGGTTATCCTCCGATGCAATCTTGGCCACAACAACTTCTCCTCTCTTTACAATTTCTCGTATCAGGTGGTACTTGTGCTCTGTGTGCTTACTTGCCGTATGGGCTCGTGGTTCCTTCGAGTTTGCAACTGCACCATTATTATCACAATAAATTGTGATAGTTCTAGGCAAACCAGGAATCACATCCAAGTCCATTAAGAAGTTCCTGAGCCACACAGCTTCTTTGGCCGCCTCAGAGGCTGCCACATACTCAACTTCCAAGGTATAGTCCGGCATGCATTTCTGCTTGACACTCCTCCATACAATGGCTCCACCTCCCAAAGTAAACACAAAACCTAAGGTAGACTTATTGTTATCCCTATCTAATTGGAAGTCGGAATCTGTGTAACCCACAGGGAGTAATTGGTCTTCTTGGTAAACTAGCATATAATCCCTAGTTCTTCTCAGGTACTTCAATATATGCTTTAACACAGTCTAATATCCCTGACCTGGATTGCTCTGATATCTGCTGACCATGCCCACGACATAGCAAATATCCGGTCTCGTACATAGAATCGCATACATGAGGCTTCCTACCGCCGAAGCATAAGGAACTGCCTTCATCTCCTCTATATCCTCCGATGTTCCAGGCCACATCTCCTTAGATAAAGGAACTCCATGCCTGAAAGGTAGAAAACCCTTCTTGGAGTTCTGCATGCTAAAACGATCCATAATCGTGTCTATGTATGAATCTTGGGATAAGCACAACATCCTTTTCCTACAATCCCTTATAACCTTGATCCCAAGGATGTGTTCCACCTCTCCCAAGTCCTTCATATCAAACTATTTGGACAACCATACCCTTACGTCCAATAACACCTTGATATTGTTGCCAATCAATAAAATGTCATCTATGTATAGTACAAGAAATATCACTACGTTTCCGTCACATCTCTTGTATACAAAAGACTCATCCGGACTTTGAATAAATCCATAAGACTAGATTACCTTATCAAAGCGAATGTTCCAAGACCTCGAAGCTTGCTTCAATCCATAAATGGACCGATTAAGCTTACATACAAGATGTTCTTTGCCTTTTAGCAATGAATCTCTCTGTTGCTTCATATAGATGTTTTCCTTCGACTTCCATTAATAAAAGTTGTCTTGACATCCATTTGCCACACCTCATATTCCATATGAGCTTCTATGCATAAGAGAATCTGGATAGACTTAAGCATGGCTATCGGCGAAAAGGTCTCCTGATAATCGATACCCTCCTTCTGAGTATACTCGCAACAAGCCTCGCTTTGAAGGTCTCAACCTTCCCATCTATTCCTCTCTTTCTTTTTTAGATCCACTGGCATCCAATGGTTTTTACACCATTAGGTGGTTCTACTAGCTCCCAGACCTGATTTGAATCCATAGATTCAATCTCAGCATTCATTGCACTTTGCCAAGATACTGCATCTTTATCTTGGATTGCCTCATCATATGTCCAGGGATCAGGTTCATGTTCGCCAGGGACCAAATTAGAAGATTCTCCCAAGAACATGAATCTATCAGGCTATATCAAAACCCTCCCACTACGACGAGGTATCACCTGTGTATCCTCTGTGACACGCGGTGTAATGACTTGTGGTATATCCTCTTGTACCGGTAGTAATGAAGAAGTAACTTCCCCTTTTAATTCCTCCAGAACAATTTGTTGGTACAATCGACCCAGGTCACGATTGACTAGACTCGAGTTTGACTCGAGTGATGTTTTAATGTTTGACATTGATGTTTGACATTGATGTCGGTTAATATTTTGGAGAGATTGTTTATACAATCGACCAAGGTTATAATTGACCAGACTTGAGTTTGACTCGAGGGAGACTTTGATGGTTGACTAGGATTGACCATGTGATTATGAGAAAGTCCAAGCATGGGTCTCGGCAAGGTAAAGTCCAAGTCATGGGTACTTGACATGGAAAGTCCAAGTGGGACACTTGGAATTTGGGTAAGTCCAAGTCTTGAGTACTTGGCACAAGGGAAGTCCAAGCATGGGTCTTGGCATGGAAAGTCCAACATGGGTTGGCAAGGGAATGTCCAAGCTTGAGTCTTGGCATTTGAGAAGTCCAATGGGTTTGATATTGGCAGCGTAAAGTCCAAGGGTGGAGTCTTGGCATCATAAGTCCAATGGTTGGCAGCGTAAAGTCCAAGCAGAGTCTTGGTGGCTTAAGTCCAATGTGCCTTGGCGGTGTAGACACCATTAGCATGATATAGCCGATGGAAGCATCTGAAGGCTAGCGCGATGGATGAACAAGTCATGGATGACTTGGAGGGATCCGAGAGGCATGAGGCTAATGAAGGTGGCTAGAAGGCTTAAGTCTAGGCTAAGGGTGGTCTAGCAAGTATGGGGACAACATACTTGGGTTAAAACCTCATCTTTGAGTTTGGCAGTCGACTGGCATTATGGCCAGTTCGACTGTCGTGAGTTGACTAGAGCTCGACTGCCATTTAGGGCTGAAATTGCCTTGGCAGTCAAGTGCTCATTGGAGTAGTCGACTGCTAATTGGAGCAGTGGACTTCTGGCAGTCGACTGCCATGGATGGCAATCGATTGCTAGTTGAGTTGCGAGCACAGAATGTTTGCATGATTATAATGGGCTTTATGTGGGCTCTTTCAAAAATAAAAGAAAAGGAGCCAAAAAGGGATGCAAGGCCTAGGAATTGAACCCCAAACCTCTAGTAGATAGCTAAGCCCTAAAGATGCATCCAATAACCAGAAGCCTAGTAGGGTTTTACTATTAGAGGAATATGGGAAATTATAGTTAGGGGTAAGGGAGACTAAGGGACACTTCAAGAGAATAAATAGGGAATGAGGAGACAAGAGAAAGGCCACTTCTCCACTTCTCCTCTCTTCCTCTTCTTCTTCCTCACCGAAACCTACCCCTCTCCCTTTCCATTTTTTCGAGATCCATCCAAGCAAGAAGAAGGCTAGGTTTGGCTTCCCTTAGGTTATCTTCAAACTAATAGCAAAGCGAAGGATGTAAGTATCCCCTCACCTGCATACAAGTAGTTTTTTTGATTGATGTATTGTGTCAACCTCTTCTTGAACCATTCGGCCAAGCCCCTTGTTTGAGTTTTCAATGAAGATCCATGACAAACCTTGTATGAACATGATGAATATAGGATGCTAGATGGATTAGGTTAAGTGTTTGATCCTCAAACCCCTCCAAGACTCTCGGCCAAGTCCATCTAGACCCCTAAGGTGTTTTCTATGCTATGTTTTGGATGAGTTCATGATGACTTTTGGTGTTAGATGAAGATAACATGCTCTATGCTAGGTTTTAAATGATTTCATGCCATGTTTGATGTTAAAAGAAGATAACATGTTCTATGCCATGCTATAGATAAGTTCATGCTATGTTTTGATGGTAAATGAAGATAACATGTTGTTTGGTTAACCTAGATTTAAGTGGATGAACCTTTAATCCCTTCGAACCATTCGGCCAAGACCCCTAATATGCTTCTATGCTATGTTTTGATTGAGTTCATGATGACTTTTGATGTTAGATGAAGGTAACATGTTGTTGGTTAACTTAGAGTTAAGTGGTAGAGCCTTAAGTCCCTTTAAACCATTCGGCCAAGACCCATTTAGGCCTATCATGCTATGATCTATAAATTACCATGTTATGTTTTGAATGTAGAGGTAGGTAACATGTGAAAGTTAAGCTAGATTTAAAAAATGGATCTTAGGTTGTCTTGGAACTCTCGGCCAAGGCTTATCTACAACCCTAAGTACCCTCCCATGCCATGGTTTATATGTTAAAGGACTAACATGTGGTTAATTAGACCATGTATAAGTTGTTTGGTGTTTAAAACTTGGATAGAGCTCCATGAAGTTTAGGTCACCCCATGTATACTTGTTCAAGATGTTTATGCCTTATGTCATGCCCTATATGTGTGAAGTTAACATGATGTTAAAGGGGTCCTTGCCCAAGTGGTTTAGCATGATTGGTTAGGTCACTTCCATATGTCTATGTCTCTACATGATAAATTTCTGCTCATTACCATGTTAAATATATGATCATGTTATGCTCATTACCTTTTGATTGTATGAATGTATGATGTCTTACAAAGAAGGAACATGAGATGCATGAAAAGAAACATGATATGCTATGAAGAAGAAATATGTTATGAT
The DNA here is from genome assembly GCA_025175895.1 of Wurfbainia villosa. NCBI lineage: Eukaryota > Viridiplantae > Streptophyta > Magnoliopsida > Zingiberales > Zingiberaceae > Wurfbainia > Wurfbainia villosa. Next base: position 21,964,294 of record CM045992.1, on the reverse strand, counting down.
GTATGATATGTTATGAAGAAGCAATACGATATGTTATGAAGAAGAAATATGTTATGATATGAAGAAGAAACACGTTATGCCATGACAAAGAACATGATATGTGTATGAAATGAAATATGGTATGTTAGAATATGAAGCATGATAAGTATTTTACTTTCTGCATGACTTGTACCAGGACCCTAACAAGGTCCAAAGGGATGGGCTCCTAAGTTGCCCTAGGCCGACGGTCATAGTACGGGCCTAGGATGGGCTTCTATGTTATGATTGCCGGTCATAGTATGGACCTAGTACGGTATGGGCTCCAAGATGTCCTGGGCCGACGGTTATAAGTACGAGCCTAGGATGGGCTTCTATGTTATGATGATGGCCCCTAGGTCGACGGACATAGTACAGGCCTAGTAATCTAGTAGGTTCGGGATTAGCTACCTCGGGTCTATTTAGGGATGTGCGCTATGATGATGATGATGTGGTACAATGTCGAGCCCAATATGTTGAGATTTATGTTCAAATACCTATAATATATGTTTTCGAAGAACATTCTGCATATGCCTTTATGTTATGCCTGCTTATGCTCTTACTATGTTCATGATATGCCAGCCTATGTTCTTGTATGTTATATTCATGTTATGCCTGTTTATGTCTATGATGTTATATTCATGTTATGCTTGCTTATGTCTATGATGTTATTTTTATGTTATGCCTGCTTATGCTCTTACTATGTTCATGATATGCTTGCCTATGTTCTTGTATGTTATATTCATGTTATGCTTGTTTATGTCTATGATGTTATATTCATGTTATGCTTGCTTATGTCTATGATGCTATGTTTATGTTATGTCTGCTTATGTCTATGATGTTATATTCATGTTATGCTTGCTTATGTCTATGATGTTATATTCAAGTTATGCCTACTTATGTCTTTGTATGTTTACATGTTATGCTTACGTATGGTTTTTGTGAGTAGGACAGGATCTTACTAAGCCTATATGCTTATAGTTTATGTTCCCTTGTACTGCAGATAAGGGTAAAGGGTGGTTAAACTAAAGGGAGCAGCAGGAGGGGCAAAGTGTGTGTGGTAGTAGCATGGTGGAGGAGATCTGTTATGTTCTTTATGCATGTTTTCCCTAAGATGATTTAGTTTATGAATTTGAACTAAGTACTTATGAACTGACGATGCATGCCCTATGTTTAAGAAGAAGTATCTATGAAATAATGATGCATGTTCTGTGTTAAGAAGAAGCATCTATGAAATACGATGCATGTTTATGTTTAAAAGAAAAAAAATAAGTCTAAAGTCTTCCGCTGTAAGAAGTATAGGTAGTCTTCCACTGTAATGTATGTATGTACGATCGTGTCACGCACCGCCCTCCGGACCCTTGGAAAGGGCGAGCGTGACATTTATCATAGCCTTGGATGGTACACGGTTAAGGGTAAAGGCTGCTGTGTCTAGAGCATATCCCCAAAAGGATATAGGAAGATCTTTGTGACTCATCATAGATCGTACCATATCTACTAGGGTACGATTCCTCCTTTCGGATACACCATTCAAGTGTAGTGTTCCAGGAGAAGTGAGTTGGGATAGAATCCCACACTCAGCTAGATAGTCACGAAACTCATGGCTAAGGTATTCACCACCTCGATCTGATCGAAGTATCTTAATACTCTTGCCAAGCTGGTTTTGTACTTCATTCTTGAATTCTTTAAACTTTTCAAAGGATTCTGATTTATGTGTCATCAGATACACAACCATATCTACTGAAGTCATCAGTAAATGTAATGAAGTACCTGTAACCACCTCTAGCAGTAACATTGAAAGGGCCACATGCATCACTATGTAAAAGTCCTAACAAGTTTATTTCTCTTTCGTTGTGTCCACTAAAGGGAGTCTTAGTCATCTTGCCTAAAAGGCAAGACTCGCATGTCTCATATGATTCAAAATCAAATGAGTCTACCAACCCATCCTTATGGAGCTGAGATAAGCGACTCTCATTTATGTGACCTAAGAGACAATGCCAGAGATAGGTTTGGTTCAACTCATTTGACTTGAACCTTTTGGTACTTATGTTATAGATAGGGCTCTCTATGTCTAGAAAGTAGAGTTCGTTCATTAGAGGTGCACTATAATAGAACATATCATTTAAATAAACTGAACAATATTTGTTCTTTATTATAAATGTAAATCCTTTCTTGTCCAAACAAGAAACCGAAATTATGTTCTTAGTTAAGGCAGACACATAACAACATTCAACTAATTCTAGTACAAGCCTAGAGGGCAGAGATAGATCATAAATTCCTACAGCAACAGCAGCAACCCTTACTCCATTGCCTACTCGTAGGTCCACCTCGCCCTTTGTCAATGCCCTACTATTTCTCAGCGCCTGCACATTGGTACAAATGTGAGATGCACATCCGGTATCTAATACCAATGATGAAGAAATAGATATATTGACTTCTATAACATTTATACCTGAAGTAGAAGTCTCACTTCTCCTCTTCTTAAGATCTTCCAGGTAAGCTTTGCAGTTACGCTTCCAGTGTCCAACTTCCTTGGAGTGGAAGCAAGCCCCTTCCAAGGCCTCCCCTCCTTTGGGTTTAAGTTCTTTGCCTTTGCCCTTGGCTTGGGACTTTCCCTTACCTTTAGGCTTGCCCTTGCCTTTCTTCTTTTGCACCATCAAAATTCATGTTGATTTTCCCTTCTTAAGGTTGAGCTCAGTAGTTCTCAACATGCTTAGCATCTCAGGCAGTTGCTTATCAATTTCATTCATGTTGTAATTCATGACAAATTGATTGTAGCTTTGTGGCAAAGACTGCAAGATCAAGTCAGTGGCCAGGTCTTGGACAAGTGGGAATTCTAATCTCTGTAGGTTTTCTACGTACCCAATCATCTTGAGTACATATGAACCTACGGGAGTCCCATCTTGCATTTTGGACAAAAAAATGCCTTAGAGATATCATATCTCTCGTGCCTTGCTTATCCTTGATATAGTTGACGAAGATGTTAAACCATATCATAAGCATTCACGAATTCATGTTGCTTCTGAAGCTCAGAGTTCATGGTCGCGAGCATTAGACATGACACATCTAATGCATCATCTTGATGCTTCTTGTAAGCATCTTTGTCAGCTCGCGAGGCAGTGGCAGGAGGTGCCTCCGGAATGGGCTGCTCCAGGACGTACAATTTCTTTTCTTGGGTGAGAACGATTCTCAGGTTCTTCTGCCAGTCCAAGAAATTTGCTCCATTGAGCTTGTCCTTCTCCAGGACAGAATGCAGGGAGAGAGTGTCCGTGTTTGTCGACATAGTTATCTACAACATACACAATGTAGAAAATTAATATCATATTCCTTTTATCATTTAATTAGGCCTTTAATCAAATGATACTCCCACTAAATTATAGAAATTTTATAGAATCGAGTTATGGATGTGGTCAAACCACATTACTAGATTCATACAAACTAGCTATAATTCCTACGGGACAAGATCCACATCATACTAAACCTTAAGTTAGCTTTTGCTAAATCACCCAAGACTTAGTATAATCGGTGGGTAACACATTACTGATTACATCTCTATGCAACTCTTGTTTATAGGATCAAGACCCACATTTACAAATGACCTTGAGTTAGCTTTGGCTAAATCGCCCATGATTTAGTGTAAATGCGATCTTATCCTATCTTTCCAACGGTTGGAATATACCTATAGTTCTACTCGATCCAATTGAGTTAACTAGTTTTACTCAATCTAATTGAGCTTACTCAAACCCAAGCTGTGATAGGTGGGACCAAGATTGTCCCTCCGCACCCTACTAAGATAATATGCGTTGCTCTGCTTTGGCAGATTCAACAACTACAAATGATCGAGGTAGTGATGGGTATCAAGGACTTGGTAGGCATTTTCGAGTTGATTCGATTAAGATCTAATCTAATCGTAATGTGTATCATATACGCATTAAGGCCTATATTATCCTACACTAGCATGCATCACATACATACAAGCATTATTCTAGCATGCATCATATACATACAAGAAAAATATCCTAGCATGTATCATATACATACAAGCATTATTCTACTAGCATGCATCACATACATACAAGTATAAATAAATAAATATATATATATATATATATATATATATATATATATATTAATTGTGATTAGGTCATAGCCCTACTATGATCTTCTCAAGCCAATGAGAAGATCGGACGGTCAACCTAGGGTTAGCGGCTTCTCCAAGCGCCTCCTTTGACCGCCATGTGTCGCTTCAGCACCCTTCTTGTAACTCCGTCTAGATGTGGATCTTCCACCGCTCTATTTTGTACATTACAAACATGAAACTCAAGTTACATTCGAGTCTAAAATATTTACAACTAGAATTTTAAAATGAAGAGGCACACACATGTCGACCCTATACAACAAGCACAATCAAAAAATGGCATGCGCCGATTATGAATTACAACACATTAACATCCAATCATATTGGGG